>JAPQWN010000004.1:12500-10012500 GCA_028538565.1 Umbellularia californica | reverse complement strand
CAGCACACCTCCTCGGCCAAGTTTCTCTATGTCTGCCACCAGACGGCTTATCTCCCTTTTCCCGCTCTTAGTGGGTTTTATCTTTTATTGTATTTTGATGTTTTAAGCTTGAAGTTCGTCGCCTATAAAAGGCTAAAGTAACTTGGAGAGAAAGGCATCGAAACATATTGTGAGAATCTCCTTCTTAGAAATTATTGTAAACAGTCCTGTGAAGTCTGGAGTCTTCTGTAACCAAGTCAAGAGTCTTCGTATAAGACCAAGCTGTAAGTTTTTATTTCAAAGTTTAAGTTATTCTACTCTATTTCTTACTGTCTATCTTTGTTCTTTAAATTCTTACACTAATCTCTACTCTGAACTTCAGTCCTTTTTTGCTCAAAATTGCCCACATGTGTGGTATGAGCTTGACCGTAAAGTTAGGGTTTATGGTAATGGGAATTGAAGGAAGAAAAACCTAGGATTACTTCCAGCACTATGTCTATCTCAGATCTCTTGCAAGGATAGCGGCGTAGTGGGGGCTACGTAGTGTAGTGGGCGCTACGCAGTGTAGCTGAGCTGTCCTATGCCAATAAATTCTTTATGGAAGAGGTAGACATAACCATCTACGTTCCTCTGATGAGCATATTCGCTTTGGTATTGAGCGAGAAGGGTTCTATCTTCAAAAGTGGATGCTTTCTTGATTTTCCTAAAATAATCAAGGGCAATTCCTTCGAAGGATAGCTCTGCATAAGAATGGCAACTTTCTTCATTCCATTCAGTCTTCATGGTGAATACAGATTCCATCTGTTTCTTCCATTGATTTAGGGCTTTGTTGATGTCCCTAACATTATCAATATTGAGCTTGATTCCTTCAGGTCTCATAGGCTTTTCGGCCATGAAGGTAATTCCTTCATAAGGAGTTTTATCCTTAGAAGTAGCTCTGCTGGTTTTATCATAGACAGGAGTTTTGAAAACTACATTAGTCTTCTGAGGCTTATGTCTTTGTTCTTCATCTCCATTGATATCATGCGCATTAAGCATAATCAATGGCTGAGCTTCTATTTTCGAGAGAGCTTGTCTCTTGATAATAGACTCAATATCCTTAAAGGATTTTGCATCCTTAAAATGCATCATATTCAAACTGAAGTTTGAATTCAAGCTAGAGGTTGAGTTAGATCTCAACAGTTTTATCATGGGCCTCGTAGGCCGGGGCATTTTTTCTACAGACCTCCTATGGTGTATAGGAGTAGTAGTGCCTTCTCCAGAGAAAAGTAATTGTGTAGTACAATTAAATTTCCCTATCCAATGGGGATGCTCCGAGCATATACACAGAAAAGAGAAGCATAAACACAAAAGGTTTAAGCATAGAGACAGTCTCAGCTTCCATAAGAGAAGGAAGCATAAGTTTCGAAAGTCTACGACTTTCAGAGATCCAGACAAGAGATACTTAAATCTCAAGCAGAGAAAGTATTGGAAGAGATACTTCTTCTGGCAAAAGGATTCCTAATTACAGGAAAAATCCTTCTGATAAAGCCAACAAAAAGGAATGTTGGACTTGTGGAGAAACTGGACATTTTGCTCCAGATTGTCCCAAAAGGGATAAAAAGAATGTCAGAGTAAATATGGTTGAACTCATATTTCCAGATGCTGACTTTTATGGTTATGATATTTTATATCATTCTGAGATTAAAGATATCGACGAAAGCGATGTCTATTCAGTAACCACAGATGAAGATAATGAAGAAGAACCTTCTTCCTCATCTGATATAGAAGGACAGGTATGTCAAGGATGTTCTCCAGACATATGTTTAAATGTCCATATAGTTAAACAGGAAGGAGAATCCTCCTCCTCTGTTTCTCCTTACCATCATTTTGAAAATCAAACTCTACAATGGAGAAGTGCCAAATGGTCACTTAAAGACTTGGTAAAACATAATCATAAGATGAAATAATAAGTGGGTTATGGTCCACCTATGCTTCCGGTAATCCTAGTTCCTTCTAAGGTAGAAAAGATGATGTAAACAGGACTCGTCTTCAACCACCTACAGTACTCGGACAAGAATGGACTCAAGCCTAAACGCCTCCCTGGCTGACGGCAACGTCCCGAGTGTCCATACAGAGGTATTTGGTCTCACTACGGCCTCCTACAAGATCGTCTCTAGGTTCATCAGGAAATGGAAAACAGAAACATAATAGTGAAAGATAACTCAAATATTATTACAAAATATAACAATGGTTTAAAACAAACCAGTACATCTTATAGAGACGCCCTCCAGCTATCCTGGTAGGGCCTTAGCTAAGCATACCTGCAAGCTTTAAAAAACTCTTAACTTCCTATCCCCAGACTCCTTCTTTTTTTTTCTTTACAGACTAAGTCCTTATATAGGCAAAACAAGGCTGCCGGACTTCAAAATCAAATTCAAAACAACAGAATAAAAGATAAAATACTATTCATAATTACACCAAACACTAGGTGCTTTTATCTTTAGAGCATTTCGAAAATGCTGACTGTCTCGAGCCGCGAACCCCGGATTATGCGCTGTTTTCTTTTGACCGAACCTCGATGCTAGAGCTGCAAGTGGATGTGTGGGCTTCTCTTGCTCAAAGGCTGTTGGTACAGCAAGAGATACATTGAACCTATATCTCCTGTATTTGAAATCTTCAGTTATTCCGGCTGCTTCGGAATAAGACATGATCCCTGTGTTGTTAATCAGTTCTTTTGCATACTGAGTAACAGTGTTTCCTTTTTCTGAAATAAGGATCCGTTTATCCCTCATTGCTCGAATTGCAGCTATGATAGCCTGCTTGAACTCAATTATATGGCGCTCATTTTTTGTATGCCATATACTGTCTGCTATAAGGAGTTCAGTTTTAGTGAACTCTTTTCTCATGATTCCTATAGGAAATTGTTCCTGATACGGACAATTTCTAAGATATACTCCTCCTATTTGAGGACAACAGTATTGGTCTGGCCAATAAATTCTTTATGGAAGAGGTAGACATAACCATCTACGTTCCTCTGATGAGCATATTCGCTTTGGTATTGAGCGAGAAGGGTTCTATCTTCAAAAGTGGATGCTTTCTTGATTTTCCTAAAATAATCAAGGGCAATTCCTTCGAAGGATAGCTCTGCATAAGAATGGCAACTTTCTTCATTCCATTCAGTCTTCATGGTGAATACAGATTCCATCTGTTTCTTCCATTGATTTAGGGCTTTGTTGATGTCCCTAACATTATCAATATTGAGCTTGATTCCTTCAGGTCTCATAGGCTTTTCGGCCATGAAGGTAATTCCTTCATAAGGAGTTTTATCCTTAGAAGTAGCTCTGCTGGTTTTATCATAGACAGGAGTTTTGAAAACTACATTAGTCTTCTGAGGCTCATGTCTTTGTTCTTCATCTCCATTGATATCATGCGCATTAAGCATAACTATAGTAATAACTTCAAGAAGTTATACTATAAATGTGAAGATGATAATCTGAAAGATGATTATTTTAGAAAGATTCCCATTTTAGGAGAATTCATCTTGCAAACCTACAAGGAATGGAAGGGTAGGTATGATGGCATCCATTACCTTAAGGATGACACCTTGGGAGAAAGGATTAACTTCACCCAAGATTATAATATTTCTTGGAGAGTAATCTTCTCTGCAATATCCCGGAGGATATAGAATCTGATTGATATTCTCAATAATCCTTTTAGGATTTTCTGTTTCTGAATTAGTGGGCCTTTTCTTTATAACCTGTGTCCAGGTTTCTTCTGTATTGGCACCAACTTTAGTAACCTTTAGAGGAGGATTTCCTCCTTCACTGGATTCTCCATCGGAGTGATCCTTAATGGCCAACTGGCCAATTCTCTGATATTCCATAAAATTTTGGAATTCTTCATAACTAAAATGACCCTGGTAAGGGGTCCTTCCTCTGCTTCTAGTTCCTCGTCCTCTGCTCATTTCCTGAAATAGAAGACAAAATGAGGAGTTAAGATTGCTAAAGATCTTTTCTCTAGAAATAATATCGGCAAGCTCGTTGTTCTTTCCCGATATATGTTTGACTTCATAGTCAAATTCACTTAAGAAATGATGCCAACTGATCAGCCTTCTCTGGGTAAAACTCTTCAGCTGGGCATGCTTAAAAAACTGAACAAACTTAGAGTCAGTTTCAATAAGGAATTTCTTGGGTCTCAAAAATAAAATATATTTTTCAATTCCAAGAATGACAGCTAGAAGCTCTTTCTCATGAGCATGGTAATTAAGTTGAGCAGGAGTAAAGGTTCCTGATTTGTAGCAACAGATATGTCTTTTCCTTTCTTTATCATTAGGTTTAGTAGTCATATATACTACACCCCATTGTTTTTCGTGCAGGCATTTTGGCTGCCCAACACCAGAGCAGAGTAATGTGGACTACTTATGCTCAAAGTGGAATGATAGAGACTATCCAGAGAGGTAGACTCAATGAAGAAGTTCTAATTAGAACTACTAGAGATATGTCCGACTACACTTATGTTAAGATTCCTACTAAAGGAATGATGGACAATCTGAGTATGTGGAATTTCCCACAAATCCAGCCAGAACAAAAAGAAAAATATTGAGTATTGAGCGAGAAGGGTTCTATCTTCAAAAGTGGATGCTTTCTTGATTTTCCTAAAATAATCAAGGGCAATTCCTTCGAAGGATAGCTCTGCATAAGAATGGCAACTTTCTTCATTCCATTCAGTCTTCATGGTGAATACAGATTCCATCTGTTTCTTCCATTGATTTAGGGCTTTGTTGATGTCCCTAACATTATCAATATTGAGCTTGATTCCTTCAGGTCTCATAGGCTTTTCGGCCATGAAGGTAATTCCTTCATAAGGAGTTTTATCCTTAGAAGTAGCTCTGCTGGTTTTATCATAGACAGGAGTTTTGAAAACTACATTAGTCTTCTGAGGCTCATGTCTTTGTTCTTCATCTCCATTGATATCATGCGCATTAAGCATAACTATAGTAATAACTTCAAGAAGTTATACTATAAATGTGAAGATGATAATCTGAAAGATGATTATTTTAGAAAGATTCCCATTTTAGGAGAATTCATCTTGCAAACCTACAAGGAATGGAAGGGTAGGTATGATGGCATCCATTACATCGAGATTCCCATTTTCTTTTTGTTCTGGCTGGATTTGTGGGAAATTCCACATACTCAGATTGTCCATCATTCCTTTAGTAGGAATCTTAACATAAGTGTAGTCGGACATATCTCTAGTAGTTCTAATTAGAACTTCTTCATTGAGTCTACCTCTCTGGATAGTCTCTATCATTCCACTTTGAGCATAAGTAGTCCACATTACTCTGCTCTGGTGTTGGGCAGCCAAAATGCCTGCACGAATATCATACTTCTCATAACCTTTGGTGGCTATGATGAGCTTTATATTGAAGAGAGCTTCAATAGGTATGATATATCCTGGAATAGTATTAAAATAGGCAATGTTCTGGTCCAGCTTGAGCTGTCCTATGCCAATAATACTTTTCTTGAAATCTCCAACTCTTTCATCCACGAGAATTGTGCATAATTTCACATCGGGATCTGGAGAATGTAGTCCTAATATTTTGCACTGGAATAGTGCAAAGGAAAGGAAGTTGAAACCTTTCTTGAGTATGTGGAATTTCCCACAAATCCAGCCAGAACAAAAAGAAAAATATAATGTTCTGGATTTCTGTCACGAAGAAAACGGAAACGTTAATCTTCAATTTAGCAGGCCTACTCTTACTCACAAAGAGACAAATGAGAGTTTAGAAAAGAAATTTAATTGTACTACACAATTACTTTTCTCTGGAGAAGGCACTACTACTCCTATACACCATAGGAGGTCTGTAGAAAAAATGCCCCGGCCTACGAGGCCCGTGATATATTTTTCAATTCCAAGAATGACAGCTAGAAGCTCTTTCTCATGAGCATGGTAATTAACTTGAGCAGGAGTAAAGGTTCCTGATTTGTAGCAACAGATATGTCTTTTCCTTTCTTTATCATTAGGTTTAGTAGTCATATATACTACACCCCATTGTTTTTCTGAAGCATCCGTTTTTAGGATGAAGGAATCTTCTGTGCTGGGAAGAGCTAGAGGAGGAATAGTTTTTACTATTTCTCTAACTTCTGAAATAATCTCTTTATCCCTGGGGGTCCAGGTGAAGGGATTGGTTTGTTCTGTCTTTCTCAATATATGGAAGACATCAAATTTCTGGATAGTTTCAGTAACAGGGATTCTATCTCCCCATTTGGTGATTTCATAATTCTCTCCTATAGGACTGTTTCCAAATAGAAAGAGATCTTCATTCCTAACAGGAGGAAGCCTTTTTTCCTCAATGGCCTTTTCCACTATTTGCCATTCATTTTCTCCAAATTTATTCCAATCCATCTTAGGCTTTGTTTTGGACAGCTTCTTCTTCAAGCTTTGTCCTAGGTTCCTCAATTGGATCATATTCAAATCCGGTTTGCCTAATGGTTTGGAGGGTGGCTTTAATTGGACATCATATTTATAGGAAGGGAAAGCTTCCTGATTTGTCCTGCCTAATGAACCAATTTTTTGGTTCTGTCCTTCCATATTAGCAATTATGGTGTTATTGCTGGTCTGGATGGATTCTACCTTAGAATGAATATTAGATCCTATTGCTCATTGGGAAAAGGATAAATATGAATGTATCCTCAATCTAAAGGATCCAGAAAGGATCATCAATGGAAAAGCCTTCCCGGCCAGTGCCCAGGAAATCAAAGACTTCTCCATACAGATCAAAGAGCTTCTTGCACAGAAACTCATCAGACCATCCAACAGCCCCCATAACAGCCCTGCCTTTTTTGTGAATAATCATTCTGAACAAAAAAGAGGAAAGGCCAGAATGGTCATTGATTACAGAGCATTGAACAATAATCTCGTTCCTGATGCTTATAAAATACCTGATAAGAACAATCTTATCCAGCTTATAGACAAGCGAACTTGGTTCAGTAAGTTCGATTGTAAGTCCGGATTCTGGCAAATCCGCATGAATGAGGAATCTGTCCCATGGACAGCTTTCAGCATACCTAGAGGCAAATATGAATGGCTTGTTATGCCTTTCGGCCTCAGTATAGCCCCTCAAGTCTTCCAGAGAAGAATGGACGACATTTTCAGAGATCATCTTGACTATTGCATGGTCTATATAGATGATATACTTGTTGCTTCCCATACAGAAGCAGAACACCTAAAGCATGTCAAAAACATACTTGGTGAATTTAGCAAACATGGTATAGTCATATCAGATACCAAATATGAGCTCTGCAAAACAGAGATTGACTTCTTAGGAGTCCATATTAAGCAGGGGAATGTGACCTTACAAGATCACATAGTCAAAAGGATTAGTGAGTTTCCTAATATCATCACCTCAAGGAAACAACTCCAGAGCTATCTGGGGATTCTCAATTGTGCTAATGATTTTAGATATGTTAAATCCTGTTAAATTCATGGAAATTGACAATATGAATGTCAGTGATTCTATTCTTGGAATTGATTTCCTTGCTAACTTCGATCAATATACCATTCAGATGATCCCTCCTTTACAGTTGGTTCTTCACCTCCATGGTACCGAAGTCATTCTGCCACTTTTCACAAAAAATGAAAAGCACATTGTAGAAACTAATGCCAAAAGGAAGAAGCAAAAACCTTCCTTAGATACTATCCAAAAGAAGAAAACCCCTTCTTCTATCAAGACTAAGAGTAGCATCAAGGAGACCTTAGAAAGGTTAACCAAACCTGTTCTAGGAAAAGATCCTATTGCTCATTGGGAAAAGGAATGATGCCAACTGATCAGCCTTCTCTGGGTAAAACTCTTCAGCTGGGCATGCTTAAAAAACTGAACAAACTTAGAGTCAGTTTCAATAAGGAATTTCTTGGGTCTCAAAAATAAAATATATTTTTCAATTCCAAGAATGACAGCTAGAAGCTCTTTCTCATGAGCATGGTAATTAACTTGAGCAGGAGTAAAGGTTCCTGATTTGTAGCAACAGATATGTCTTTTCCTTTCTTTATCATTAGGTTTAGTAGTCATATATACTACACCCCATTGTTTTTCTGAAGCATCCGTTTTTAGGATGAAGGAATCTTCTGTGCTGGGAAGAGCTAGAGGAGGAATAGTTTTTACTATTTCTCTAACTTCTGAAATAATCTCTTTATCCCTGGGGGTCCAGGTGAAGGGATTGGTTTGTTCTGTCTTTCTCAATTTGCAAGACAGACTTCCTCTATATTTGGCTAAGTCTTTAATAAAATCATTAGCACAATTGAGAATCCCCAGATAGCTCTGGAGTTGTTTCCTTGAGGTGATGATATTAGGAAACTCACTAATCCTTTTGACTATGTGATCTTGTAAGGTCACATTCCCCTGCTTAATATGGACTCCTAAGAAGTCAATCTCTGTTTTGCAGAGCTCATATTTGGTATCTGATATGACTATACCATGTTTGCTAAATTCACCAAGTATGTTTTTGACATGCTTTAGGTGTTCTGCTTCTGTATGGGAAGCAACAAGTATATCATCTATATAGACCATGCAATAGTCAAGATGATCTCTGAAAATGTCGTCCATTCTTCTCTGGAAGACTTGAGGGGCTATACTGAGGCCGAAAGGCATAACAAGCCATTCATATTTGCCTCTAGGTATGCTGAAAGCTGTCCATGGGACAGATTCCTCATTCATGCGGATTTGCCAGAATCCGGACTTACAATCGAACTTACTGAACCAAGTTCGCTTGTCTATAAGCTGGATAAGATTGTTCTTATCAGGTATTTTATAAGCATCAGGAACGAGATTATTGTTCAATGCTCTGTAATTAATGACCATTCTGGCCTTTCCTCTTTTTTGTTCAGAGTGATTAACATATCCTGGAATAGTAGGATATCCACATTCTTCGCAAATGAAGATTTGTTCAGAAACCTAAGGTTCATCATCGAGGGGACTATACAAAGGTCCTCTCTTTAGTCCGGCAAATCGCTCTTGGAATAGCAAGTCCCAAGGCATCTGAATTGGCAGAAGAAATAGCTACTGCCCTAGCATCCTTAATTCCTTGGTGAGGATAAGAATATTGGGCAGTGGCAAGATCAGATCTTAACTGCTCAGATCTATTGAAAGGGTTTCTTTCAGTCATGTCTAACTGTGTAAGGTTCATCATCGAGGGGACTATTCAAAGGTCCTCTCTTTAGTCCGGCAAATCGGACTATCCCTTCCTGGATGGCTGTCTCATAAGCCTGTTCATGATTTCTGAATACGTTGAATTTTTCAACGAAATAAGTCTGGGCTGTTACCCCAAAGACTTCTGTAAATTGTTTCCATAAGAAATACCTGTGATGGCTCTGAACTTCGTTCATACATTTGAACAATTCGAGCAGCATATTTCTATGAACCAATATTTCTGAATAGACCTTTTGGTCTTTTAAGAACTCTTCAGTGCTGAAGTGTTCAATCATAATTATTATCCTTTTAAGGATAAAATAAATGTATTCTGGAGTCCAATGGTGTATTGGAAATTCTTCTAAAAATTGGGCTATTTCTTGTAAATACCCCTGAGGATTGGTCATTGGTAATGATCCAACAGGTGTTTGCAAAAGGAGTTGTATATCTTGTAAGCAACTCTGGTGGAGATCAGTATTGTATGGTTCTAAAGGCCTATAGTATAGGTCGAATTCTAAATAGTGTCTCATCGGCCTTGGCAACAGCTGTTGTTGTTCAGCATGTGTCAGGGCTTCTTGGAACACCTCTGCATAAGACATTATATTATGTCTGAATGATTCATAGACTGAATCATATTCTGCCTTTAGACTATCTATAGCCTTTCTGCTTCTTTTGTTGGAGCAGCTTAATGTGAGCAGATGGGGTATAACTCCCATAATTGTCTTCAACCGATATATAAAGGTTGAAAGACCAAGTCTGTGCTCAAGAAAGGTTATGTCCAGATCTGGACGCTGTAGGGTCGAATGAAGAATGTCTTCTAAAAGAATAACCCTTCTTCTTTGACCAAAGATATCGATTAGATTATCGATATTGTTGATAATATTTCTGGATGCCTTCCAGATTCTGGATAAGTTTTGCAAACTCTTCATGATCTTGTCGATACCTTCTAGGTATAAGACAGATCTTGAGTCCGAATATAACTGGTATATCGGATCCTCCATTGAGTTCTCATAGAATGGGATCTCAGTATATATAGGTAGTTCAGTTATTGGGTCTGCAACTGGACTACGGAACTGGATATTAGATGTTCCCGGAACATCTACCATCTTGATGAGTCAACCAAGCTCGGATGGCTCTGATACCAATATAACAATGCAATGCTCTGCTCTGATAACAATATAACAACGCTATGACCACTTGAGCAAAATCAAAAGATAGTAAGGGGAAAAGTTTTATAAAAGCAGAATAACTGGAAGGGCCACTCTAAGGGAGTAAAGACTTGGTAAAACATAATCATAAGATGAAATAATAAGTGGGTTATGGTCCACCTATGCTTCCGGTAATCCTAGTTCCTTCTAAGGTAGAAAAGATGATGTAAACAGGACTCGTCTTCAACCACCTACAGTACTCGGACAAGAATGGACTCAAGCCTAAACGCCTCCCTGGCTGACGGCAACGTCCCGAGTGTCCATACAGAGGTATTTGGTCTCACTACGGCCTCCTACAAGATCGTCTCTAGGTTCATCAGGAAATGGAAAACAGAAACATAATAGTGAAAGATAACTCAAATATTATTACAAAATATAACAATGGTTTAAAACAAACCAGTACATCTTAGAGAGACGCCCTCCAGCTATCCTGGTAGGGCCTTAGCTAAGCATACCTGCAAGCTTTAAAAAACTCTTAACTTCCTATCCCCAGACTCCTTCTTCTCTTTTCTTTACAGACTAAGTCCTTATATAGGCAAAACAAGGCTGCCGGACTTCAAAATCAAATTCAAAACAACAGAATAAAAGATAAAATACTATTCATAATTACACCAAACACTAGGTGCTTTTATCTTTAGAGCATTTCGAAAATGCTGACTGTCTCGAGCCGCGAACCCCGGATTATGCGCTGTTTTCTTTTGACCGAACCTCGATGCTAGAGCTGCAAGTGGATGTGTGGGCTTCGGATCCTTCGGTAGCCGAGCTAGGCTGTCTGGAAGGAATGACGGGCTCACTAATATTATCCATCAATAGGGCAGTAGCTATTTCTTCTGCCAATTCAGATGCCTTGGGACTTGCTATTCCAAGAGCAGTAGCTTCTTCAAGAGTACAGGGTAAGGTAACCTGTAATGGGGCATGGTCAGGCTTAGTTCTTTCAACTGTTCCTGAATCGATAACCTCTAATGCCTGTATGAGGAGACCAGGCGAATAGTACAGGGTGTACCATTCTCTTCCCTCAGTGCGGAGGAGGACACAAATAGCTTCTATGTTCAGAGCTCTCTATTTAAATATGTCTATTCTTTTATAGACATCAACTGTCTTGAGATTTTCAAAACAAACTGAATAAAGGTCTTGGACGTGAGGATAGACCCTTAGATAAACAAAATTTCCTGGAGCTAGGACCAGGGTTTCTAAGGAATAAGGATATTCCTTTATCACTTTCTTGAGGACCCTTGAGGCTTCTGCAGGGAGGATGCTCAGGGTCTTTTCTTCCAGGATATCAATATACCTGGTGAAACCTGTATTGAAGAGATTTTTTCTTCGTTCTTCCTCTATCTCGTAGATGGCGTTTCCAGTAAGCCATAGTGTGGGCTGGATGTTGGAGCAGATTAATTCCATTCCATTCTTTATATTGACGCTGGTTCTTTGGGTCATGAGCGTCGTTGCTTCAATGTACATTTGTCGTACTTCTGGATCATCTTGCTCAAAGGCTGTTGGTACAGCAAGAGATACATTGAACCTATATCTCCTGTATTTGAAATCTTCAGTTATTCCGGCTGCTTCGGAATAAGACATGATCCCTGTGTTGTTAATCAGTTCTTTTGCATACTGAGTAACAGTGTTTCCTTTTTCTGAAATAAGGATCCGTTGATCCCTCATTGCTCGAATTGCAGCTATGATAGCCTGCTTGAACTCAATTATATGGCGCTCATTTTTTGTATGCCATATACTGTCTGCTATAAGGAGTTCAGTTTTAGTGAACTCTTTTCTCATGATTCCTATAGGAAATTGTTCCTGATACGGACAATTTCTAAGATATACTCCTCCTATAATATTTCTTAGAGAGTAATCTTCTCTGCAATATCCCGGAGGATATAGAATCTGATTGATATTCTCAATAATCCTTTTAGGATTTTCTGTTTCTGAATTAGTGGGCCTTTTCTTTATAACCTGTGTCCAGGTTTCTTCTGTATTGGCACCAACTTTAGTAACCTTTAGAGGAGGATTTCCTCCTTTACTGGATTCTCCATCGGAGTGATCCTTAATGGCCAACTGGCCAATTCTCTGATATTCCATAAAATTTTGGAATTCTTCATAACTAAAATGACCCTGGTAAGGGGTCCTTCCTCTGCTTCTAGTTCCTCGTCCTCTGCTCATTTCCTGAAATAGAAGACAAAATGAGGAGTTAAGATTGCTAAAGATCTTTTCTCTAGAAATAATATCGGCAAGCTCGTTGTTCTTTCCCGATATATGTTTGACTTCATAGTCAAATTCACTTAAGAAATGATGCCAACTGATCAGCCTTCTCTGGGTAAAACTCTTCAGCTGGGCATGCTTAAAAAACTGAACAAACTTAGAGTCAGTTTCAATAAGGAATTTCTTGGGTCTCAAAAATAAAATATATTTTTCAATTCCAAGAATGACAGCTAGAAGCTCTTTCTCATGAGCATGGTAATTAAGTTGAGCAGGAGTAAAGGTTCCTGATTTGTAGCAACAGATATGTCTTTTCCTTTCTTTATCATTAGGTTTAGTAGTCATATATACTACACCCCATTGTTTTTCTGAAGCATCCGTTTTTAGGATGAAGGAATCTTCTGTGCTGGGAAGAGCTAGAGGAGGAATAGTTTTTACTATTTCTCTAACTTCTGAAATAATCTCTTTATCCCTGGGGGTCCAGGTGAAGGGATTGGTTTGTTCTGTCTTTCTCAATTTGCAAGACAGACTTCCTCTATATTTGGCTAAGTCTTTAATAAAATCATTAGCACAATTGAGAATCCCCAGATAGCTCTGGAGTTGTTTCCTTGAGGTGATGATATTAGGAAACTCACTAATCCTTTTGACTATGTGATCTTGTAAGGCCACCCCCGATGACCATCCGGCCAGGGGTCTCGATCTATCATGAGTGAGAGTTCCCATTGTCTTTAAAGGCTCTGATACCAAAGCGAATATGCTCATCAGAGGAACGTAGATGGTTATGTCTACCTCTTCCATAAAGAATTTATTGGCCAGACCAATACTGTTGTCCTCAACAAAGGACAAGAAGAGGCTAAGTACAAACTAGCCCAACTGAAGCTATGTGACTTAAGTTACATAGAACAATATAGTAATAACTTCAAGAAGTTATACTATAAATGTGAAGATGATAATCTGAAAGATGATTATTTTAGAAAGATTCCCATTTTAGGTGAATTCATCTTGCAAACCTACAAGGAATGGAAGGGTAGGTATGATGGCATCCATTACCTTAAGGATGACACCTTGGGAGAAAGGATTAACTTCACCCAAGATTATATCGCCAGAAAGAGAAGAGGCGATGTGGAGAGAAAGCTAATAGAAAGAGCTTTCACTGAGATCAAGTTCAGGGATGAAAGGGATACTGAACTCCCTATCCAATGGGGATGCTCCGAGCATATACACAGAAAAGAGAAGCATAAACACAAAAGGTTTAAGCATAGAGACAGTCTCAGCTTCCATAAGAGAAGGAAGCATAAGTTCCGAAAGTCTACGACTTTCAGAGATCCAGACAAGAGATACTTAAATCTCAAGCAGAGAAAGTATTGGAAGAGAAATACTTCTTCTGGCAAAAGGATTCCTAATTACAGGAAAAATCCTTCTGATAAAGCCAACAAAAAGGAATGTTGGACTTGTGGAGAAACTGGACATTTTGCTCCAGATTGTCCCAAAAGGGATAAAAAGAATGTCAGAGTAAATATGGTTGAACTCATATTTCCAGATGCTGACTTTTATGGTTATGATATTTTATATCATTCTGAGATTAAAGATATCGACGAAAGCGATGTCTATTCAGTAACCACAGATGAAGATAATGAAGAAGAACCTTCTTCCTCATCTGATATAGAAGGACAGGTATGTCAAGGATGTTTTCCAGACATATGTTTAAATGTCCATATAGTTAAACAGGAAGGAGAATCCTCCTCCTCTGTTTCTCCTTACCATCAGTTTGAAAATCAAACTCTACGATGGAGAAGTGCCAAATGGTCACTTAAGAAGTGGAAGTTCAGAACTGAACCACCACCTGATGAAATTGCCATAGAATTCTATGCTATGGTTTCTGAACAAATCTTCATTTGCGAAGAATGTGGATATCCTACTATTCCAGGATATGTTGAAGAAAGTATTTTCTTTGTAAGTGAAAAATATAACTTACACTTTCATAAGACTTGTTTTCTGGTTGTACTCCAGGAAAATAGAGGCAAGTCTGCAGTCCAGATTGTCATTGACACCCTAGGACTATATTGGAAGGATGTGGAAGAAGCAAGACTTCTCCAATATCTCCATAGGAGTTCCCCTCCTATTAAGACTATCTTCCAACCTCCAGAGCCCATAGACTCTGATCCAGAAGTTGATGGAACCATCAACCTTAGCCAAGAAGAATCTGCTGCTGCCTTTGGCAACAACAGCCTTCAAATTAATGCTTACAGCCACCAAGGCGATTTGCTTTTTACTAAGCTGATCATTGCCAACCTTGGTAATCAGGAAATCGAAGCCCTTGTTGATACAGGAGCCACAACCTCCTTTATCCAAACAGGACTAATTCCAGAGAGCCATATGGTAAGTTTGCCCTCACCATATATCGGATCAGGAGCTAATGCTATCCCGTTTACCATTAAACGGCATACTAAGTCTCTCCTTATCAAAATTCAGGATATGTTACATCCTGTTAAATTCATGGAAATTGACAATATGAATGTCAGTGATTCTATTCTTGGAATTGATTTCCTTGCTAACTTCGATCAATATACCATTCAGATGATGCCTCCTTTACAGTTGGTTCTTCACCTCCATGGTACCGAAGTCATTCTGCCACTTTTCACAAAAAATGAAAAGCACATGGCCACCTTCAGAGATACAGCTCAACGTGGTGATACTAAGGGTAATACAACCCTAAATCCTAAACCACAATGCTCGTGCAGAAGTCACATTTGCACAATCTGCTGTAACCACCAGATAGACCTCTATCTTACAGAGTTTCTCATACACAATGTAGAAACTAATGCCAAAAGGAAGAAGCAAAAACCTTCCTTAGATACTATCCAAAAGAAGAAAACCCCTTCTTCTATCAAGACTAAGAGTAGCATCAAGGAGACCTTAGAAAGGTTAACCAAACCTGTTCTAGGAAAAGATCCTATTGCTCATTGGGAAAAGGATAAATATGAATGTATCCTCAATCTAAAGGATCCAGAAAGGATCATCAATGGAAAAGCCTTCCCGGCCAGTGCCCAGGAAATCAAAGACTTCTCCATACAGATCAAAGAGCTTCTTGCACAGAAACTCATCAGACCATCCAACAGCCCCCATAACAGCCCTGCCTTTTTTGTGAATAATCATTCTGAACAAAAAAGAGGAAAGGCCAGAATGGTCATTGATTACAGAGCATTGAACAATAATCTCGTTCCTGATGCTTATAAAATACCTGATAAGAACAATCTTATCCAGCTTATAGACAAGCGAACTTGGTTCAGTAAGTTCGATTGTAAGTCCGGATTCTGGCAAATCCGCATGAATGAGGAATCTGTCCCATGGACAGCTTTCAGCATACCTAGAGGCAAATATGAATGGCTTGTTATGCCTTTCGGCCTCAGTATAGCCCCTCAAGTCTTCCAGAGAAGAATGGACGACATTTTCAGAGATCATCTTGACTATTGCATGGTCTATATAGATGATATACTTGTTGCTTCCCATACAGAAGCAGAACACCTAAAGCATGTCAAAAACATACTTGGTGAATTTAGCAAACATGGTATAGTCATATCAGATACCAAATATGAGCTCTGCAAAACAGAGATTGACTTCTTAGGAGTCCATATTAAGCAGGGGAATGTGACCTTACAAGATCACATAGTCAAAAGGATTAGTGAGTTTCCTAATATCATCACCTCAAGGAAACAACTCCAGAGCTATCTGGGGATTCTCAATTGTGCTAATGATTTTATTAAAGACTTAGCCAAATATAGAGGAAGTCTGTCTTGCAAATTGAGAAAGACAGAACAAACCAATCCCTTCACCTGGACCCCCAGGGATAAAGAGATTATTTCAGAAGTTAGAGAAATAGTAAAAACTATTCATCCTCTAGCTCTTCCCAGCACAGAAGATTCCTTCATCCTAAAAACGGATGCTTCAGAAAAACAATGGGGTGTAGTATATATGACTACTAAACCTAATGATAAAGAAAGGAAAAGACATATCTGTTGCTACAAATCAGGAACCTTTACTCCTGCTCAAGTTAATTACCATGCTCATGAGAAAGAGCTTCTAGCTGTCATTCTTGGAATTGAAAAATATATTTTATTTTTGAGACCCAAGAAATTCCTTATTGAAACTGACTCTAAGTTTGTTCAGTTTTTTAAGCATGCCCAGCTGAAGAGTTTTACCCAGAGAAGGCTGATCAGTTGGCATCATTTCTTAAGTGAATTTGACTATGAAGTCAAACATATATCGGGAAAGAACAACGAGCTTGCCGATATTATTTCTAGAGAAAAGATCTTTAGCAATCTTAACTCCTCATTTTGTCTTCTATTTCAGGAAATGAGCAGAGGACGAGGAACTAGAAGCAGAGGAAGGACCCCTTACCAGGGTCATTTTAGTTATGAAGAATTCCAAAATTTTATGGAATATCAGAGAATTGGCCAGTTGGCCATTAAGGATCACTCCGATGGAGAATCCAGTGAAGGAGGAAATCCTCCTCTAAAGGTTACTAAAGTTGGTGCCAATACAGAAGAAACCTGGACACAGGTTATAAAGAAAAGGCCCACTAATTCAGAAACAGAAAATCCTAAAAGGATTATTGAGAATATCAATCAGATTCTATATCCTCCGGGATATTGCAGAGAAGATTACTCTCCAAGAAATATTATAGGAGGAGTATATCTTAGAAATTGTCCGTATCAGGAACAATTTCCTATAGGAATCATGAGAAAAGAGTTCACTAAAACTGAACTCCTTATAGCAGACAGTATATGGCATACAAAAAATGAGCGCCATATAATTGAGTTCAAGCAGGCTATCATAGCTGCAATTCGAGCAATGAGGGATCAACGGATCCTTATTTCAGAAAAAGGAAACACTGTTACTCAGTATGCAAAAGAACTGATTAACAACACAGGGATCATGTCTTATTCCGAAGCAGCCGGAATAACTGAAGATTTCAAATACAGGAGATATAGGTTCAATGTATCTCTTGCTGTACCAACAGCCTTTGAGCAAGATGATCCAGAAGTACGACAAATGTACATTGAAGCAACGACGCTCATGACCCAAAGAACCAGCGTCAATATAAAGAATGGAATGGAATTAATCTGCTCCAACATCCAGCCCACACTATGGCTTACTGGAAACGCCATCTACGAGATAAAGGAAGAACGAAGAAAAAATCTCTTCAATACAGGTTTCACCAGGTATATTGATATCCTGGAAGAAAAGACCCTGAGCATCCTCCCTGCAGAAGCCTCAAGGGTCCTCAAGAAAGTGATAAAGGAATATCCTTATTCCTTAGAAACCCTGGTCCTAGCTCCAGGAAATTTTGTTTATCTAAGGGTCTATCCTCACGTCCAAGACCTTTATTCAGTTTGTTTTGAAAATCTCAAGACAGTTGATGTCTATAAAAGAATAGACATATTTAAACAGAGAGCTCTGAACATAGAAGCTATTTGTGTCCTCCTCCGCACTGAGGGAAGAGAATGGTACACCCTGTACTATTCGCCTGGTCTCCTCATACAGGCATTAGAGGTTATCGGTTCAGGAACAGTTGAAAGAACTAAGCCTGACCATGCCCCATTACAGGTTACCTTACCCTGTACTCTTGAAGAAGCTACTGCTCTTGGAATAGCAAGTCCCAAGGCATCTGAATTGGCAGAAGAAATAGCTACTGCCCTATTGATGGATAATATTAGTGAGCCCGTCATTCCTTCCAGACAGCCTAGCTCGGCTACCGAAGGATCCGAAGCCCACACATCCACTTGCAGCTCTAGCATCGAGGTTCGGTCAAAAGAAAACAGCGCATAATCCGGGGTTCGCGGCTCGAGACAGTCAGCATTTTCGAAATGCTCTAAAGATAAAAGCACCTAGTGTTTGGTGTAATTATGAATAGTATTTTATCTTTTATTCTGTTGTTTTGAATTTGATTTTGAAGTCCGGCAGCCTTGTTTTGCCTATATAAGGACTTAGTCTGTAAAGAAAAGAGAAGAAGGAGTCTGGGGATAGGAAGTTAAGAGTTTTTTAAAGCTTGCAGGTATGCTTAGCTAAGGCCCTACCAGGATAGCTGGAGGGCGTCTCTCTAAGATGTACTGGTTTGTTTTAAACCATTGTTATATTTTGTAATAATATTTGAGTTATCTTTCACTATTATGTTTCTGTTTTCCATTTCCTGATGAACCTAGAGACGATCTTGTAGGAGGCCGTAGTGAGACCAAATACCTCTGTATGGACACTCGGGACGTTGCCGTCAGCCAGGGAGGCGTTTAGGCTTGAGTCCATTCTTGTCCGAGTACTGTAGGTGGTTGAAGACGAGTCCTGTTTACATCATCTTTTCTACCTTAGAAGGAACTAGGATTACCGGAAGCATAGGTGGACTATAACCCACTTATTATTTCATCTTATGATTATGTTTTACCAAGTCTTTACTCCCTTGGAGTGGCCCTTCCAGTTATTCTGCTTTTATAAAACTTTTCCCCTTACTATCTTTTGATTTTGCTCAAGTTTTTTTAGCATTGTTATATTGTTATCAGAGCAGAGCATTGCATTGTTATATTGGTATCAGAGCCATCCGAGCTTGGTTGACTCATCAAGATGGTAGATGTTCCGGGAACATCTAATATCCAGTTCCGTAGTCCAGTTGCAGACCCAATAACTGAACTACCTATATATACTGAGATCCCATTCTATGAGAACTCAATGGAGGATCCGATATACCAGTTATATTCGGACTCAAGATCTGTCTTATACCTAGAAGGTATCGACAAGATCATGAAGAGTTTGCAAAACTTATCCAGAATCTGGAAGGCATCCAGAAATATTATCAACAATATCGATAATCTAATCGATATCTTTGGTCAAAGAAGAAGGGTTATTCTTTTAGAAGACATTCTTCATTCGACCCTACAGCGTCCAGATCTGGACATAACCTTTCTTGAGCACAGACTTGGTCTTTCAACCTTTATATATCGGTTGAAGACAATTATGGGAGTTATACCCCATCTGCTCACATTAAGCTGCTCCAACAAAAGAAGCAGAAAGGCTATAGATAGTCTAAAGGCAGAATATGATTCAGTCTATGAATCATTCAGACATAATATAATGTCTTATGCAGAGGTGTTCCAAGAAGCCCTGACACATGCTGAACAACAACAGCTGTTGCCAAGGCCGATGAGACACTATTTAGAATTCGACCTATACTATAGGCCTTTAGAACCATACAATACTGATCTCCACCAGAGTTGGTTACAAGATATACAACTCCTTTTGCAAACACCTGTTGGATCATTACCAATGACCAATCCTCAGGGGTATTTACAAGAAATAGCCCAATTTTTTCCAATACACCATTGGACTCCAGAATACATTTATTTTATCCTTAAAAGGATAATAATTATGATTGAACACTTCAGCACTGAAGAGTTCTTAAAAGACCAAAAGGTCTATTCAGAAATATTGGTTCATAGAAATATGCTGCTCGAATTGTTCAAATGTATGAACGAAGTTCAGAGCCATCACAGGTATTTCTTATGGAAACAATTTACAGAAGTCTTTGGGGTAACAGCCCAGACTTATTTCGTTGAAAAATTCAACGTATTCAGAAATCATGAACAGGCTTATGAGACAGCCATCCAGGAAGGGATAGTCCGATTTGCCGGACTAAAGAGAGGACCTTTGTATAGTCCCCTCGATGATGAACCTTACACAGTTAGACATGACTGAAAGAAACCCTTTCAATAGAGGCCAGAGACCTTCTCTCATGTCTAGAATCTATTCCTGGATATACGGGAATAATGATTTCAGAGAAAACAATTATGTTTTGCTCAATAATGAATTCAGACCTACTAGTGAATGCTGGCATACTGAAATGAGGAACTGTCACCACTATCCTCATATCCATAAAACCAATCCTGATATCTCTGATCTAGTTGGCATGGCCAATTACCAGAGCGATAGGATAAATTGGTTATTTGAAGTCATAGGGAAAATTGGAGTTATCCAGGCTGAGATAGCCAATGAGTCTATTTTAAAAATAGACCTGATATCCCACAATTTAGAAGAAATCGGGAAAGAGATTCCTGAGAATTTTGGAGAAGCTTTCAAGCAAATGTATGCTGATTCTTGCCTAGAGAAACAACCCGATGAAAAGGTTGTTGAGAGTCTAGAAAGAATTACTGAAAGCCTAGGAAACCTTAATAAGGAAATAAAAACTATTTCCCTAAGGTTGAAAGCCATTGAAGAGGCTATTGGAGCGGATAGAACAAGTTCATCATGAATATTGTTCCATATGGAAATCCGATCATCGCCCATGAGATACCCCCATCTCCCATGGACGATTTCCTAGAAAAAATTCAGAACATGATCAAGAGAGAAGGATGTAGCTTCCTCCTAAACAAACACCAGATGGAAAATATGTCTAGTGTTAAACTAAGCCAGGCCATAGGGAATTCCCAAAATGTCCTAGTTTCAGGCTTAATTCAGTTTAAAGAAGAAATGGTTACTCATGAGAGAACCCTTGGAGCGAATCAAAGGATCCTTATGCAAGGACTTGAAAGATTCTTTGAGGTATTTAACAAATACCAATCTAACCTGAGCAAGGCCTTATCTGACCTTGTCATTCAGCTTAAACCAGCCAGAGAAGAGAATAGTCAAAATATCACTACTCTCTATTCCCATCTGACTAGTGTAGACAACAGGGTAAAGATGGAAACATCTAGAATCCTGAAGGACATTGAGCAGTTAAGATCTGATCTTGCCACTGCCCAATATTCTTATCCTCACCAAGGAATTAAGGATGCTATAGCTGCTGTCGAAAGAAGCATCTATAACATGGTTGAGAACATCAAGGAAGATGTTATAAGAACCTTTGATCAAAGGATCAAACTTGTAGAAGATACTTATGCTGAAATCTTAAATGAGATTCATGCATTAAGAAATCTACCTAATGCTATTATCCAGCAGAACCAAAGTGGACATGATATCCAAACCACTATCTTGCGGGATATTCATTCTAAGGTAGAATCCATCCAGACCAGCAATAACACCATAATTGCTAATATGGAAGGACAGAACCAAAAAATTGGTTCATTAGGCAGGACAAATCAGGAAGCTTTCCCTTCCTATAAATATGATGTCCAATTAAAGCCACCCTCCAAACCATTAGGCAAACCGGATTTGAATATGATCCAATTGAGGAACCTAGGACAAAGCTTGAAGAAGAAGCTGTCCAAAACAAAGCCTAAGATGGATTGGAATAAATTTGGAGAAAATGAATGGCAAATAGTGGAAAAGGCCATTGAGGAACAAAGGCTTCCTCCTGTTAGGAATGAAGATCTCTTTCTATTTGGAAACAGTCCTATAGGAGAGAATTATGAAATCACCAAATGGGGAGATAGAATCCCTGTTACTGAAACTATCCAGAAATTTGATGTCTTCCACAAAGACTGGATAAATATAGGTAGGAAGAAAGGTTTCAACTTCCTTTCCTTTGCACTATTCCAGTGCAAAATATTAGGACTACATTCTCCAGATCCCGATGTGAAATTATGCACAATTCTCGTGGATGAAAGAGTTGGAGATTTCAAGAAAAGTATTATTGGCATAGGACAGCTCAAGCTGGACCAGAACATTGCCTATTTTAATACTATTCCAGGATATATCATACCTATTGAAGCTCTCTTCAATATAAAGCTCATCATAGCCACCAAAGGTTATGAGAAGTATGATATTCGTGCAGGCATTTTGGCTGCCCAACACCAGAGCAGAGTAATGTGGACTACTTATGCTCAAAGTGGAATGATAGAGACTATCCAGAGAGGTAGACTCAATGAAGAAGTTCTAATTAGAACTACTAGAGATATGTCCGACTACACTTATGTTAAGATTCCTACTAAAGGAATGATGGACAATCTGAGTATGTGGAATTTCCCACAAATCCAGCCAGAACAAAAAGAAAAATATAATGTTCTGGATTTCTGTCACGAAGAAAACGGAAACGTTAATCTTCAATTTAGCAGGCCTACTCTTACTCACAAAGAGACAAATGAGAGTTTAGAAAAGAAATTTAATTGTACTACACAATTACTTTTCTCTGGAGAAGGCACTACTACTCCTATACACCATAGGAGGTCTGTAGAAAAAATGCCCCGGCCTACGAGGCCCGTGATAAAACTGTTGAGATCTAACTCAACCTCTAGCTTGAATTCAAACTTCAGTTTGAATATGATGCATTTTAAGGATGCAAAATCCTTTAAGGATATTGAGTCTATTATCAAGAGACAAGCTCTCTCGAAAATAGAAGCTCAGCCATTGATTATGCTTAATGCGCATGATATCAATGGAGATGAAGAACAAAGACATGAGCCTCAGAAGACTAATGTAGTTTTCAAAACTCCTGTCTATGATAAAACCAGCAGAGCTACTTCTAAGGATAAAACTCCTTATGAAGGAATTACCTTCATGGCCGAAAAGCCTATGAGACCTGAAGGAATCAAGCTCAATATTGATAATGTTAGGGACATCAACAAAGCCCTAAATCAATGGAAGAAACAGATGGAATCTGTATTCACCATGAAGACTGAATGGAATGAAGAAAGTTGCCATTCTTATGCAGAACTATCCTTCGAAGGAATTGCCCTTGATTATTTTAGGAAAATCAGGAGGTGAGTTTCCTAAAATAATCAAGGGGAAATATGAATGGCTTGTTATGCCTTTCGGCCTCAGTATAGCCCCTCAAGTCTTCCAGAGAAGAATGGACGACATTTTCAGAGATCATCTTGACTATTGCATGGTCTATATAGATGATATACTTGTTGCTTCCTATACAGAAGCAGAACACCTAAAGCATGTCAAAAACATACTTGGTGAATTTAGCAAACATGGTATAGTCATATCAGATACCAAATATGAGCTCTGCAAAACAGAGATTGACTTCTTAGGAGTCCATATTAAGCAGGGGAATGTGACCTTACAAGATCACATAGTCAAAAGGATTAGTGAGTTTCCTAATATCATCACCTCAAGGAAACAACTCCAGAGCTATCTGGGGATTCTCAATTGTGCTAATGACTTTATTAAAGACTTACCCAAATATAGAGGAAGTCTGTCTTGCAAATTGAGAAAGACAAAACAAACCAATCCCTTCACCTGGACGCCCAGGGATAAAGAGATTATTTCAGAAGTTAGAGAAATAGTAAAAACTATTCCTCCTCTAGCTCTTCCCAGCACAGAAGATTCCTTCATCCTAAAAACGGATGCTTCAGAAAAACAATGGGGTGTAGTATATATGACTACTAAACCTAATGATAAAGAAAGGAAAAGACATATCTGTTGCTACAAATCAGGAACCTTTACTCCTGCTCAAGTTAATTACCATGCTCATGAGAAAGAGCTTCTAGCTGTCATTCTTGGAATTGAAAAATATATTTTATTTTTGAGACCCAAGAAATTCCTTATTGAAACTGACTCTAAGTTTGTTCAGTTTTTTAAGCATGCCCAGCTGAAGAGTTTTACCCAGAGAAGGCTGATCAGTTGGCATCATTTCTTAAGTGAATTTGACTATGAAGTCAAACATATATCGGGAAAGAACAACGAGCTTGCCAATATTATTTCTAGAGAAAAGATCTTTAGCAATCTTAACTCCTCATTTTGTCTTCTATTTCAGGAAATGAGCAGAGGACGAGGAACTAGAAGCAGAGGAAGGACCCCTTACCAGGGTCATTTTAGTTATGAAGAATTCCAAAATTTTATGGAATATCAGAGAATTGGCCAGTTGGCCATTAAGGATCACTCCGATGGAGAATCCAGTGAAGGAGGAAATCCTCCTCTAAAGGTTACTAAAGTTGGTGCCAATACAGAAGAAACCTGGACACAGGTTATAAAGAAAAGGCCCACTAATTCAGAAACAGAAAATCCTAAAAGGATTATTGAGAATATCAATCAGATTCTATATCCTCCGGGATATTGCAGAGAAGATTACTCTCCAAGAAATATTATAGGAGGAGTATATCTTAGAAATTGTCCGTATCAGGAACAATTTCCTATAGGAATCATGAGAAAAGAGTTCACTAAAACTGAACTCCTTATAGCAGACAGTATATGGCATACAAAAAATGAGCGCCATATAATTGAGTTCAAGCAGGCTATCATAGCTGCAATTCGAGCAATGAGGGATCAACGGATCCTTATTTCAGAAAAAGGAAACACTGTTACTCAGTATGCAAAAGAACTGATTAACAACACAGGGATCATGTCTTATTCCGAAGCAGCCGGAATAACTGAAGATTTCAAATACAGGAGATATAGGTTCAATGTATCTCTTGCTGTACCAACAGCCTTTGAGCAAGATGATCCAGAAGTACGACAAATGTACATTGAAGCAACGACGCTCATGACCCAAAGAACCAGCGTCAATATAAAGAATGGAATGGAATTAATCTGCTCCAACATCCAGCCCACACTATGGCTTACTGGAAACGCCATCTACGAGATAGAGGAAGAACGAAGAAAAAATCTCTTCAATACAGGTTTCACCAGGTATATTGATATCCTGGAAGAAAAGACCCTGAGCATCCTCCCTGCAGAAGCCTCAAGGGTCCTCAAGAAAGTGATAAAGGAATATCCTTATTCCTTAGAAACCCTGGTCCTAGCTCCAGGAAATTTTGTTTATCTAAGGGTCTATCCTCACGTCCAAGACCTTTATTCAGTTTGTTTTGAAAATCTCAAGACAGTTGATGTCTATAAAAGAATAGACATATTTAAACAGAGAGCTCTGAACATAGAAGCTATTTGTGTCCTCCTCCGCACTGAGGGAAGAGAATGGTACACCCTGTACTATTCGCCTGGTCTCCTCATACAGGCATTAGAGGTTATCGGTTCAGGAACAGTTGAAAGAACTAAGCCTGACCATGCCCCATTACAGGTTACCTTACCCTGTACTCTTGAAGAAGCTACTGCTCTTGGAATAGCAAGTCCCAAGGCATCTGAATTGGCAGAAGAAATAGCTACTGCCCTATTGATGGATAACATTAGTGAGCCCGTCATTCCTTCCAGACAGCCTAGCTCGGCTACCGAAGGATCCGAAGCCCACACATCCACTTGCAGCTCTAGCATCGAGGTTCGGTCAAAAGAAAACAGCGCATAATCCGGGGTTCGCGGCTCGAGACAGTCAGCATTTTCGAAATGCTCTAAAGATAAAAGCACCTAGTGTTTGGTGTAATTATGAATAGTATTTTATCTTTTATTCTGTTGTTTTGAATTTGATTTTGAAGTCCGGCAGCCTTGTTTTGCCTATATAAGGACTTAGTCTGTAAAGAAAAAGAAGAAGGAGTCTGGGGATTGGAAGTTAAGAGTTTTTTAAAGCTTGCAGGTATGCTTAGCTAAGGCCCTACCAGGATAGCTGGAGGGCGTCTCTCTAAGATGTACTGGTTTGTTTTAAACCATTGTTATATTTTGTAATAATATTTGAGTTATCTTTCACTATTATGTTTCTATTTTCCATTTCCTGATGAACCTAGAGACGATCTTGTAGGAGGCCGTAGTGAGACCAAATACCTCTGTATGGACACTCGGGACGTTGCCGTCAGCCAGGGAGGCGTTTAGGCTTGAGTCCATTCTTGTCCGAGTACTGTAGGTGGTTGAAGACGAGTCCTGTTTACATCATCTTTTCTACCTTAGAAGGAACTAGGATTACCGGAAGCATAGGTGGACCATAACCCACTTATTATTTCATCTTATGATTATGTTTTACCAAGTCTTTACTCCCTTGGAGTGGCCCTTCCAGTTATTCTGCTTTTATAAAACTTTTCCCCTTACTATCTTTTGATTTTGCTCAAGTTTTCTTAGCATTGTTATATTGTTATCAGAGCAGAGCATTGCATTGTTATATTGGTATCAGAGCCATCCGAGCTTGGTTGACTCATCAAGATGGTAGATGTTCCGGGAACATCTAATATCCAGTTCCGTAGTCCAGTTGCAGACCCAATAACTGAACTACCTATATATACTGAGATCTCATTCTATGAGAACTCAATGGAGGATCCGATATACCAGTTATATTCGGACTCAAGATCTGTCTTGCATTTAACATCTATAGACAGAATGATGATACGGTTACAAACCGCCTTGACTGAAGGGAGCCTCAATACTATTATAAATAATATTGAAGGACTCATTGAGATATTTGGGGAAAGAAGAAGAATTATCCTTATGGAGGATATTCTTTTCTCCACACATCAGCGGCCTGACCTAGATGCTGCCTTTTTGGAACATAGGATTATCCTGACAATCTTTATACACAGGGTAAACCTAATTCTAGGAGCTACACCAAGAATGCTCCAATTACAGGATAACCCCAGAGGCTTAAATGCCCTGATTATGTTAGGTGGAGAATACCGTACTCTTTATGAACAGTTTACTCACACCATAATGCCTTATGCTGGGATAGTTCAAGAAGCAAGGACCTATATGGAACAGAATGACCTGTTACCAAAACCAGTTAGTCCTTATTTAGACTTTAGCCTACTACCTAGGCCATTACCCCCAAACATCATTGACCTTCATCAAGCATGTTATAAAGATTTTATATCTTTAAAATATAGTCCAGGAAGATCAGCATCTTCCAATCCTCAGGCAAGACTTCTCCAATATCTCCATAGGAGTTCCCCTCCTATTAAGACTATCTTCCAACCTCCAGAGCCCATAGACTCTGATCCAGAAGTTGATGGAACCATCAACCTTAGCCAAGAAGAATCTGCTGCTGCCTTTGGCAACAACAGCCTTCAAATTAATGCTTACAGCCACCAAGGCGATTTGCTTTTTACTAAGCTGATCATTGCCAACCTTGGTAATCAGGAAATCGAAGCCCTTGTTGATACAGGAGCCACAACCTCCTTTATCCAAACAGGACTAATTCCAGAGAGCCATATGGTAAGTTTGCCCTCACCATATATCGGATCAGGAGCTAATGCTATCCCGTTTACCATTAAACGGCATACTAAGTCTCTCCTTATCAAAATTCAGGATATGTTACATCCTGTTAAATTCATGGAAATTGACAATATGAATGTCAGTGATTCTATTCTTGGAATTGATTTCCTTGCTAACTTCGATCAATATACCATTCAGATGATCCCTCCTTTACAGTTGGTTCTTCACCTCCATGGTACCGAAGTCATTCTGCCACTTTTCACAAAAAATGAAAAGCACATGGCCACCTTCAGAGATACAGCACAACGTGGTGATACTAAGGGTAATACAACCCTAAATCCTAAACCACAATGCTCGTGCAGAAGTCACACTTGCACAATCTGCTGTAACCACCAGATAGACCTCTATCTTACAGAGTTTCTCATACACAATGTAGAAACTAATGCCAAAAGGAAGAAGCAAAAACCTTCCTTAGATACTATCCAAAAGAAGAAAACCCCTTCTTCTATCAAGACTAAGAGTAGCATCAAGGAGACCTTAGAAAGGTTAACCAAACCTGTTCTAGGAAAAGATCCTATTGCTCATTGGGAAAAGGATAAATATGAATGTATCCTCAATCTAAAGGATCCAGAAAGGATCATCAATGGAAAAGCCTTCCCGGCCAGTGCCCAGGAAATCAAAGACTTCTCCATACAGATCAAAGAGCTTCTTGCACAGAAACTCATCAGACCATCCAACAGCCCCCATAACAGCCCTGCCTTTTTTGTGAATAATCATTCTGAACAAAAAAGAGGAAAGGCCAGAATGGTCATTGATTACAGAGCATTGAACAATAATCTCGTTCCTGATGCTTATAAAATACCTGATAAGAACAATCTTATCCAGCTTATAGACAAGCGAACTTGGTTCAGTAAGTTCGATTGTAAGTCCGGATTCTGGCAAATCCGCATGAATGAGGAATCTGTCCCATGGACAGCTTTCAGCATACCTAGAGGCAAATATGAATGGCTTGTTATGCCTTTCGGCCTCAGTATAGCCCCTCAAGTCTTCCAGAGAAGAATGGACGACATTTTCAGAGATCATCTTGACTATTGCATGGTCTATATAGATGATATACTTGTTGCTTCCCATACAGAAGCAGAACACCTAAAGCATGTCAAAAACATACTTGGTGAATTTAGCAAACATGGTATAGTCATATCAGATACCAAATATGAGCTCTGCAAAACAGAGATTGACTTCTTAGGAGTCCATATTAAGCAGGGGAATGTGACCTTACAAGATTACATAGTCAAAAGGATTAGTGAGTTTCCTAATATCATCACCTCAAGGAAACAACTCCAGAGCTATCTGGGGATTCTCAATTGTGCTAATGATTTTATTAAAGACTTAGCCAAATATAGAGGAAGTCTGTCTTGCAAATTGAGAAAGACAGAACAAACCAATCCCTTCACCTGGACCCCCAGGGATAAAGAGATTATTTCAGAAGTTAGAGAAATAGTAAAAACTATTCCTCCTCTAGCTCTTCCCAGCACAGAAGATTCCTTCATCCTAAAAACGGATGCTTCAGAAAAACAATGGGGTGTAGTATATATGACTACTAAACCTAATGATAAAGAAAGGAAAAGACATATCTGTTGCTACAAATCAGGAACCTTTACTCCTGCTCAAGTTAATTACCATGCTCATGAGAAAGAGCTTCTAGCTGTCATTCTTGGAATTGAAAAATATATTTTATTTTTGAGACCCAAGAAATTCCTTATTGAAACTGACTCTAAGTTTGTTCAGTTTTTTAAGCATGCCCAGCTGAAGAGTTTTACCCAGAGAAGGCTGATCAGTTGGCATCATTTCTTAAGTGAATTTGACTATGAAGTCAAACATATATCGGGAAAGAACAACGAGCTTGCCGATATTATTTCTAGAGAAAAGATCTTTAGCAATCTTAACTCCTCATTTTGTCTTCTATTTCAGGAAATGAGCAGAGGACGAGGAACTAGAAGCAGAGGAAGGACCCCTTACCAGGGTCATTTTAGTTATGAAGAATTCCAAAATTTTATGGAATATCAGAGAATTGGCCAGTTGGCCATTAAGGGTCACTCCGATGGAGAATCCAGTGAAGGAGGAAATCCTCCTCTAAAGGTTACTAAAGTTGGTGCCAATACAGAAGAAACCTGGACACAGGTTATAAAGAAAAGGCCCACTAATTCAGAAACAGAAAATCCTAAAAGGATTATTGAGAATATCAATCAGATTCTATATCCTCCGGGATATTGCAGAGAAGATTACTCTCCAAGAAATATTATAGGAGGAGTATATCTTAGAAATTGTCCGTATCAGGAACAATTTCCTATAGGAATCATGAGAAAAGAGTTCACTAAAACTGAACTCCTTATAGCAGACAGTATATGGCATACAAAAAATGAGCGCCATATAATTGAGTTCAAGCAGGCTATCATAGCTGCAATTCGAGCAATGAGGGATCAACGGATCCTTATTTCAGAAAAAGGAAACACTGTTACTCAGTATGCAAAAGAACTGATTAACAACACAGGGATCATGTCTTATTCCGAAGCAGCCGGAATAACTGAAGATTTCAAATACAGGAGATATAGGTTCAATGTATCTCTTGCTGTACCAACAGCCTTTGAGCAAGATGATCCAGAAATACGACAAATGTACATTGAAGCAACGACGCTCATGACCCAAAGAACCAGCGTCAATATAAAGAATGGAATGGAATTAATCTGCTCCATCATCCAGCCCACACTATGGCTTACTGGAAACGCCATCTACGAGATAGAGGAAGAACGAAGAAAAAATCTCTTCAATACAGGTTTCACCAGGTATATTGATATCCTGGAAGAAAAGACCCTGAGCATCCTCCCTGCAGAAGCCTCAAGGGTCCTCAAGAAAGTGATAAAGGAATATCCTTATTCCTTAGAAACCCTGGTCCTAGCTCCAGGAAATTTTGTTTATCTAAGGGTCTATCCTCACGTCCAAGACCTTTATTCAGTTTGTTTTGAAAATCTCAAGACAGTTGATGTCTATAAAAGAATAGACATATTTAAACAGAGAGCTCTGAACATAGAAGTTATTTGTGTCCTCCTCCGCACTGAGGGAAGAGAATGGTACACCCTGTACTATTCGCCTGGTCTCCTCATACAGGCATTAGAGGTTATCGGTTCAGGAACAGTTGAAAGAACTAAGCCTGACCATGCCCCATTACAGGTTACCTTACCCTGTACTCTTGAAGAAGCTACTGCTCTTGGAATAGCAAGTCCCAAGGCATCTGAATTTGCAGAAGAAATAGCTACTGCCCTATTGATGGATAATATTAGTGAGCCCGTCATTCCTTCCAGACAGCCTAGCTCGGCTACCGAAGGATCCGAAGCCCACACATCCACTTGCAGCTCTAGCATCGAGGTTCGGTCAAAAGAAAACAGCGCATAATCCGGGGTTCGCGGCTCGAGACAGTCAGCATTTTCGAAATGCTCTAAAGATAAAAGCACCTAGTGTTTGGTGTAATTATGAATAGTATTTTATCTTTTATTCTGTTGTTTTGAATTTGATTTTGAAGTCCGGCAGCCTTGTTTTGCCTATATAAGGACTTAGTCTGTAAAGAAAAGAGAAGAAGGAGTCTGGGGATAGGAAGTTAAGAGTTTTTTAAAGCTTGCAGGTATGCTTAGCTAAGGCCCTACCAGGATAGCTGGAGGGCGTCTCTCTAAGATGTACTGGTTTGTTTTAAACCATTGTTATATTTTGTAATAATATTTGAGTTATCTTTCACTATTATGTTTCTGTTTTCCATTTCCTGATGAACCTAGAGACGATCTTGTAGGAGGCCGTAGTGAGACCAAATACCTCTGTATGGACACTCGGGACGTTGCCGTCAGCCAGGGAGGCGTTTAGGCTTGAGTCCATTCTTGTCCGAGTACTGTAGGTGGTTGAAGACGAGTCCTGTTTACATCATCTTTTCTACCTTAGAAGGAACTAGGATTACCGGAAGCATGGTATCAGAGCCTTTAAAGACAATGGGAACTCTCACTCATGATAGATCGAGACCCCTGGCCGGATGGTCATCGGGGGTGGCACGAAGTGAGGCTCTCCGCCCATTGCCGGTAGCGATAACTCTGGCACATTATGCCATCGAGCGAGGCTATCCGGGCTAGCTGATAATGCTATTTTTAGTGCGCACCTGATCGGAACCTACCGACTTAGGCCCTATGCAAATGGTATCAGAGCCCAATGTCCTCACCCCAGACTCCTTCTTCTTTCTTTACAGACTAAGTCCTTATATAGGCAAAACAAGGCTGCCGGACTTCAAAATCAAATTCAAAACAACAGAATAAAAGATAAAATACTATTCATAATTACACCAAACACTTGGTGCTTTTATCTTTAGAGCATTTCGAAAATGCTGACTGTCTCGAGCCGCGAACCCCGGATTATGCGCTGTTTTCTTTTGACCGAACCTCGATGCTAGAGCTGCAAGTGGATGTGTGGGCTTCGGATCCTTCGGTAGCCGAGCTAGGCTGTCTGGAAGGAATGACGGGCTCACTAATGTTATCCATCAATAGGGCAGTAGCTATTTCTTCTGCCAATTCAGATGCCTTGGGACTTGCTATTCCAAGAGCAGTAGCTTCTTCAAGAGTACAGGGTAAGGTAACCTGTAATGGGGCATGGTCAGGCTTAGTTCTTTCAACTGTTCCTGAACCGATAACCTCTAATGCCTGTATGAGGAGACCAGGCGAATAGTACAGGGTGTACCATTCTCTTCCCTCAGTGCGGAGGAGGACACAAATAACTTCTATGTTCAGAGCTCTCTGTTTAAATATGTCTATTCTTTTATAGACATCAACTGTCTTGAGATTTTCAAAACAAACTGAATAAAGGTCTTGGACGTGAGGATAGACCCTTAGATAAACAAAATTTCCTGGAGCTAGGACCAGGGTTTCTAAGGAATAAGGATATTCCTTTATCACTTTCTTGAGGACCCTTGAGGCTTCTGCAGGGAGGATGCTCAGGGTCTTTTCTTCCAGGATATCAATATACCTGGTGAAACCTGTATTGAAGAGATTTTTTCTTCGTTCTTCCTCTATCTCGTAGATGGCGTTTCCAGTAAGCCATAGTGTGGGCTGGATGTTGGAGCAGATTAATTCCATTCCATTCTTTATATTGACGCTGGTTCTTTGGGTCATGAGCGTCGTTGCTTCAATGTACATTTGTCGTACTTCTGGATCATCTTGCTCAAAGGCTGTTGGTACAGCAAGAGATACATTGAACCTATATCTCCTGTATTTGAAATCTTCAGTTATTCCGGCTGCTTCGGAATAAGACATGATCCCTGTGTTGTTAATCAGTTCTTTTGCATACTGAGTAACAGTGTTTCCTTTTTCTGAAATAAGGATCCGTTGATCCCTCATTGCTCGAATTGCAGCTATGATAGCCTGCTTGAACTCAATTATATGGCGCTCATTTTTTGTATGCCATATACCGTCTGCTATAAGGAGTTCAGTTTTAGTGAACTCTTTTCTCATGATTCCTATAGGAAATTGTTCCTGATACGGACAATTTCTAAGATATACTCCTCCTATAATATTTCTTGGAGAGTAATCTTCTCTGCAATATCCCGGAGGATATAGAATCTGATTGATATTCTCAATAATCCTTTTAGGATTTTCTGTTTCTGAATTAGTGGGCCTTTTCTTTATAACCTGTGTCCAGGTTTCTTCTGTATTGGCACCAACTTTAGTAACCTTTAGAGGAGGATTTCCTCCTTCACTGGATTCTCCATCGGAGTGATCCTTAATGGTCAACTGGCCAATTCTCTGATATTCCATAAAATTTTGGAATTCTTCATAACTAAAATGACCCTGGTAAGGGGTCCTTCCTCTGCTTCTAGTTCCTCGTCCTCTGCTCATTTCCTGAAATAGAAGACAAAATGAGGAGTTAAGATTGCTAAAGATCTTTTCTCTAGAAATAATATCGGCAAGCTCGTTGTTCTTTCCCGATATATGTTTGACTTCATAGTCAAATTCACTTAAGAAATGATGCCAACTGATCAGCCTTCTCTGGGTAAAACTCTTCAGCTGGGCATGCTTAAAAAACTGAACAAACTTAGAGTCAGTTTCAATAAGGAATTTCTTGGGTCTCAAAAATAAAATATATTTTTCAATTCCAAGAATGACAGCTAGAAGCTCTTTCTCATGAGCATGGTAATTAACTTGAGCAGGAGTAAAGGTTCCTGATTTGTAGCAACAGATATGTCTTTTCCTTTCTTTATCATTAGGTTTAGTAGTCATATATACTACACCCCATTGTTTTTCTGAAGCATCCGTTTTTAGGATGAAGGAATCTTCTGTGCTGGGAAGAGCTAGAGGAGGAATAGTTTTTACTATTTCTCTAACTTCTGAAATAATCTCTTTATCCCTGGGGGTCCAGGTGAAGGGATTGGTTTGTTCTGTCTTTCTCAATTTGCAAGACAGACTTCCTCTATATTTGGCTAAGTCTTTAATAAAATCATTAGCACAATTGAGAATCTCCAGATAGCTCTGGAGTTGTTTCCTTGAGGTGATGATATTAGGAAACTCACTAATCCTTTTGACTATGTGATCTTGTAAGGTCACATTCCCCTGCTTAATATGGACTCCTAAGAAGTCAATCTCTATTTTGCAGAGCTCATATTTGGTATCTGATATGACTATACCATGTTTGCTAAATTCACCAAGTATGTTTTTGACATGCTTTAGGTGTTCTGCTTCTGTATGGGAAGCAACAAGTATATTATCTATATAGACCATGCAATAGTCAAGATGATCTCTGAAAATGTCGTCCATTCTTCTCTGGAAGACTTGAGGGGCTATACTGAGGCCGAAAGGCATAACAAGCCATTCATACTTGCCTCTAGGTATGCTGAAAGCTGTCCATGGGACAGATTCCTCATTCATGCGGATTTGCCAGAATCCGGACTTACAATCGAACTTACTGAACCAAGTTCGCTTGTCTATAAGCTGGATAAGATTGTTCTTATCAGGTATTTTATAAGCATCAGGAACGAGATTATTGTTCAATGCTCTGTAATCAATGACCATTCTGGCCTTTCCTCTTTTTTGTTCAGAATGATTATTCACAAAAAAGGCAGGGCTGTTAGGGGGGCTGTTGGATGGTCTGATGAGTTTCTGTGCAAGAAGCTCTTTGATCTGTATGGAGAAGTCTTTGATTTCCTGGGCACTGGCCGGGAAGGCTTTTCCATTGATGATCCTTTCTGGATCCTTTAGATTGAGGATACATTCATATTTATCCTTTTCCCAATGAGCAATAGGATCTTTTCCTAGAACAGGTTTGGTTAACCTTTCTAAGGTCTCCTTGATGCTACTCTTAGTCTTGATAGAAGAAGGGGTTTTCTTCTTTTGGATAGTATCTAAGGAAGGTTTTTGCTTCTTCCTTTTGGCATTAGTTTCTACATTGTCTATGAGAAACTCTGTAAGATAGAGGTCTATCTGGTGGTTACAGCAGATTGTGCAAGTGTGACTTCTGCACGAGCATTGTGGTTTAGGATTTAGGGTTGTATTACCCTTAGTATCACCACGTTGAGCTGTATCTCTGAAGGTGGCCATGTGCTTTTCATTTTTTGTGAAAAGTGGCAGAATGACTTCGGTACCATGGAGGTGAAGAACCAACTGTAAAGGAGGGATCATCTGAATGGTATATTGATCGAAGTTAGCAAGGAAATCAATTCCAAGAATAGAATCACTGACATTCATATTGTCAATTTCCATGAATTTAACAGGATGTAACATATCCTGAATTTTGATAAGGAGAGACTTAGTATGCCGTTTAATGGTAAACGGGATAGCATTAGCTCCTGATCCGATATATGGTGAGGGCAAACTTACCATATGGCTCTCTGGAATTAGTCCTGTTTGGATAAAGGAGGTTGTGGCTCCTGTATCAACAAGGGCTTCGATTTCCTGATTACCAAGGTTGGCAATGATCAGCTTAGTAAAAAGCAAATCGCCTTGGTGGCTGTAAGCATTAATTTGAAGGCTGTTGTTGCCAAAGGCAGCAGCAGATTCTTCTTGGCTAAGGTTGATGGTTCCATCAACTTCTGGATCAGAGTCTATGGGCTCTGGAGGTTGGAAGATAGTCTTAATAGGAGGGGAACTCCTATGGAGATATTGGAAGAGTCTTGCTTCTTCCACATCCTTCCAATATAGTCCTAGGGTGTCAATGACAATCTGGACTGCAGACTTGCCTCTATTTTCCTGGAGTACAACCAGAAAACAAGTCTTATGAAAGTGTAAGTTATATTTTTCACTTACAAAGAAAATACTTTCTTCAACATATCCTGGAATAGTAGGATATCCACATTCTTCGCAAATGAAGATTTGTTCAGAAACCATAGCATAGAATTCTATGGCAATTTCATCAGGTGGTGGTTCAGTTCTGAACTTCCACTTCTTAAGTGACCATTTGGCACTTCTCCATCGTAGAGTTTGATTTTCAAACTGATGGTAAGGAGAAACAGAGGAGGAGGATTCTCCTTCCTGTTTAACTATATGGACATTTAAACATATGTCTGGAGAACATCCTTGACATACCTGTCCTTCTATATCAGATGAGGAAGAAGGTTCTTCTTCATTATCTTCATCTGTGGTTACTGAATAGACATCGCTTTCGTCGATATCTTTAATCTCAGAATGATATAAAATATCATAACCATAAAAGTCAGCATCTGGAAATATGAGTTCAACCATATTTACTCTGACATTCTTTTTATCCCTTTTGGGACAATCTGGAGCAAAATGTCCAGTTTCTCCACAAGTCCAACATTCCTTTTTGTTGGCTTTATCAGAAGGATTTTTCCTGTAATTAGGAATCCTTTTGCCAGAAGAAGTATTTCTCTTCCAATACTTTCTCTGCTTGAGATTTAAGTATCTCTTGTCTGGATCTCTGAAAGTCGTAGACTTTCGGAACTTATGCTTCCTTCTCTTATGGAAGCTGAGACTGTCTCTATGCTTAAACCTTTTGTGTTTATGCTTCTCTTTTCTGTGTATATGCTCGGAGCATCCCCATTGGATAGGGAGTTCAGTATCCCTTTCATCCCTGAACTTGATCTCAGTGAAAGCTCTTTCTATTAGCTTTCTCTCCACATCGCCTCTTCTCTTTCTGGCGATATAATCTTGGGTGAAGTTAATCCTTTCTCCCAAGGTGTCATCCTTAAGGTAATGGATGCCATCATACCTACCCTTCCATTCCTTGTAGGTTTGCAAGATGAATTCACCTAAAATGGGAATCTTTCTAAAATAATCATCTTTCAGATTATCATCTTCACATTTATAGTATAACTTCTTGAAGTTATTACTATATTGTTCTATGTAACTTAAGTCACATAGCTTCAGTTGGGCTAGTTTGTACTTAGCCTCTTCTTGTCCTTTGTTGAGGACAACAGTATTGGTCTGGCCAATAAATTCTTTATGGAAGAGGTAGACATAACCATCTACGTTCCTCTGATGAGCATATTCGCTTTGGTATTGAGCGAGAAGGGTTCTATCTTCAAAAGTGGATGCTTTCTTGATTTTCCTAAAATAATCAAGGGCAATTCCTTCGAAGGATAGCTCTGCATAAGAATGGCAACTTTCTTCATTCCATTCAGTCTTCATGGTGAATACAGATTCCATCTGTTTCTTCCATTGATTTAGGGCTTTGTTGATGTCCCTAACATTATCAATATTGAGCTTGATTCCTTCAGGTCTCATAGGCTTTTCGGCCATGAAGGTAATTCCTTCATAAGGAGTTTTATCCTTAGAAGTAGCTCTGCTGGTTTTATCATAGACAGGAGTTTTGAAAACTACATTAGTCTTCTGAGGCTCATGTCTTTGTTCTTCATCTCCATTGATATCATGCGCATTAAGCATATGGCTGAGCTTCTATTTTCGAGAGAGCTTGTCTCTTGATAATAGACTCAATATCCTTAAAGGATTTTGCATCCTTAAAATGCATCATATTCAAACTGAAGTTTGAATTCAAGCTAGAGGTTGAGTTAGATCTCAACAGTTTTATCACGGGCCTCGTAGGCCGGGGCATTTTTTCTACAGACCTCCTATGGTGTATAGGAGTAGTAGTGCCTTCTCCAGAGAAAAGTAATTGTGTAGTACAATTAAATTTCTTTTCTAAACTCTCATTTGTCTCTTTGTGAGTAAGAGTAGGCCTGCTAAATTGAAGATTAACGTTTCCGTTTTCTTCGTGACAGAAATCCAGAACATTATATTTTTCTTTTTGTTCTGGCTGGATTTGTGGGAAAACCAGTACATCTTAGAGAGACGCCCTCCAGCTATCCTGGTAGGGCCTTAGCTAAGCATACCTGCAAGCTTTAAAATGGTTTATCCACATGGCTGCAGTTCAAATAGTCATAAAGATTATGGCAAGAAAAAACTTAGGAGGAAAGGTCCTCGCTATAGTCCAAGATAGAAGACTCACAAACTTTAAGCAAAGTTTGTTAGGAGCCATAGAATCTTCTGGAGACACAGGCATAATCTTTTTTAGTGTGTTCCCTGACTACATAATGGATATAGATGATGCCATGCAATCTTTACATCTCAGAGTTCAATCTCAAGGATTTAGTTTCAAACCTGGAACTAAAGGATTATGTGTTCAATACAATATGTATTACAAGATGATGAACTCCTCGGAACCAAAAGGAAAATTGTCTCAAAAAGAAGATAATGCTGTCACCACTATGATAAAGGCTTCAAATACGAATAACGTTCAGAGAGCCGAAAGAATCAAATGGGGAGATATCCATTTTCCTAAAGAATGGGAAATTATGGAAGAAAAAATCAAAGATGAATCAGGAGTATTATCAGCAATAAGATACAAGGCTGATGGAAAAATTCTCCTAAGATTTAATGATCCTTTAAAAATCGAAGGACCAAGACATTCTTCTGCTCAAGAAAGCAGACGATCGCTATTGGAAAGATCCAATTGCAAAATGATAAAAACCAAAACATATGAGGAATATGTTAATGAGTTTGAAACAACCCGTGATGGAGAAAGACTAAATGAGTTAGTCAAGATATTAGCAAATTGGGATATTGAACCAGAAGTTCAAAATCTAAGAACTATAGGAGAATCTAGCAACCCGTTTTCACGTTCTCTAGAAGACAATCATGAAAACAATAGAAGAGAAGAAAGAAATTTCCGAGACTGGAATTTCAGTGATCCAGAAAACAATGAACGAAGGGGAAAGCAACCTAGGAATAGAGGAAACAGAGGACAACCCTTGTTCACAAATACTTCTTGTGATAAGCTAGAGCCTATAAGTACTGCAGGACACTATCTTGATTTAGACAAATGTCCGAATGTCTCAGAAATAATTAATGCCTGGGGAGATTCAATGAATTTAGTAAGAAATACAAATTTGGAATGGAGTTTCATTCAATATAGGAGATATACTGAAAAAACTCTAAAAGGCATAGTTTCAGATTTTTGGAAAAGACATCGGCTTACTTGTACTGAATGTGTTCAAGCTAATGCAGTCGGCGAAGCCAGAGGATGGATTAGCCATATGTTAAAAGTCATTAGAAGAGAATTTGGAGGAATAGAGGCTGAACAAGATGATCGAATCAAAGATATAGCCAAAAGCCAATTAACAAATCTCTCTATCTGTGACTTGAGATATTTAAATGCCTTCGAAATAGAATTCAAGAAGTATTTCTATAAGGCCGGTTTGGAAGAAGATGAAAATGCAAAGAATATGTATTTTCATAAATTACCTTATCCTTTAGGGATAAAAATTCTAAAAGATTATGAGAGCAATCCAGAGGTCAACAAAAAACTAAATACTTTGGGAGAAAGAATTTTATTTGTTCATCATGCTCTTAGAACCTTATGCATAGAAAGAAAAGCACAGAAATTATCCAAGAAACAGCTAAAAGGGTTTCCTGGAATATGTGATACTATGCATGATATGCCTTCTCAGTTCGGATGTTTTAGTAAGAAACAAAGATATCATAAAAGAAGGACATATAAAGATTGGACTAAACCAAGAAGGTTTTTTAGAAGAAGCAAAACCTGGTCAAAAAGGAATAAATTCTCTCGAAAACCATACTTCAAGAAAAGAAGTATAGAAGGTACAAAGAAAAAGGATAAACAAAACTGTACCTGTTTCATCTGCCATGAAGAAGGACATTTTGCAAATAAATGTCCTAACAGAGAAAAAATGAGAAACACTAAAACTCTTCACATTATAGACCAGATGTCTGAAGAAGAGTATACTGATTATCGGAGAGTTCAAGAAGAGACTGACTCTGAATCCGAGATCTTTTCATTACTAAGTTCTCAAGAAGAAACTGACTATGATTCAGATCTCGAATCTGAAATAGAAAATCTCAAGATGCTTGGCAGCAATCCTCCTCTACACTTATTACAAATAGGAGACAAATGGATGCAAAGGATTATATATGATCCTCCTCTCGATCCTTGCATGGAATTCGAATATCCAGCCTGGGAAGAAGTCCCAGCTCCTCAACAAAGAGTAAACACTCTCCTAGAATCTGCCAAACCCTTCACTTCCAAACACAGCATCTATATTGACGCTCGAGTGAGCATCAAAGGGTATCATAGATATACGCTCAATGCGTATGTTGATACTGGCGCCGGTTTTAACATGATGTTAAAACACGCCCTTCCAGATCACATGTGGAAAAAAGCTCCCACACCTCTTGAAGCTGTTATGGCCAACACCAATACCAGCACCCTCGAGTATGTGGCTCATAACATTCATGTGTTCATATCAGGACAAGAATTCCTGATTGATAAGGTCTGGCAAACAGATATCAAAGGCCAACCTGATCTGCTTCTTGGCAATAACTTCATTCAGGCTTATGCCCCTTTTGTTCAAACCTTGAACACTGTTCAGTTTACCTTACCGACAGGAAAGCCTGTTACTGTAGATAAAGTTCGGGATGCTTATGCCCATGCCTTTGATCCCTCTTTTATTGCTACCTTTAAGAAACCCTTGTCCCCATCAGAGTGCCCAGACGAGAAGCCTGGTGGACCCATTACCCTCTGGAAAACTCCAATGCGAAGCATACTTCAAAACATTGAAGAAATTCAAATCAAAGATTGGAGTAGTAGCAGTGAAGAAGAAGAAATTCCTAAAGAAAAGGAATTCACTACTAATGATTCGTGGCATAAAGAGATAAACATCATAAATCTATATTATGAAAATCTCAAAAGAATTAAAAATGCCAAAAAATCGGAAGAAAGACTTCTTTCTCTTGAAGAAATAAGAAAATCATTAAGAGAAAATTTAGAAGAAAATCCCTTAAAACTTTGGGATAAAGATCAAGCAAGATGTGAGATTTTACTAAAAGATCCTGAAAAAATCATCAGGGTCAAACCCATGCAATATTCTCCTCAAGACAGAGAAGAATTTAATCTTCAAATCAAAGAACTATTAAATCAAAGATTAATTAGATGTAGCAAAAGTCCTCATAGCAGTCCTGCTTTCATGGTAAGAAACCATGCTGAAAAATTACGAAAAAAGCCAAGAATGGTTATTAATTATAAAAAACTAAACAGTTTCACCATAAGAGATGGATATTTTCTTCCAAACAAAGAAGCCCTAATTAAAGAAGTTCAAGAGAGAACTATTTTTAGCAAATTTGATTGCAAATCAGGATACTGGCAGATAAAGATGGAAGAGGAAAGCATTTCTCTCACAGCTTTCAGTACTCCTCTGGGACAATATGAATGGTTAGTCATGCCATTTGGTCTAACTAATGCTCCTCAAATTTTTCAAAGACGAATGGATAACATATTCAAACAATATCATCAGTTTTGTTTAGTATATGTTGATGACATAATTGTTTTTAGCCAAAACAAAAAAGAACATAAAAAACATTTAGCAAAGATTGCTAAAGAAATCAGAGATCATGGGATAATGATTTCAGAAAAGAAAATGGAATTGGAAGTTGAAAGGATCAACTTTTTAGGCATGATAATCAACAAAGGCGAAATTGAATTACAAAATCATGTTCTAGAAAAAATCAATCTGTTCCCTGAATTTCTATCTGATAAATTACAGGTTCAAAGATTTTTGGGATGTATAAACTACATAAGAACATTTATTCCAAAAATTGCTCAAATAGCTCAAACCTTACAGAATAAGGTTAAAAAAGATTATAAATGGGTATTCACTGAAGAAGATGCCCAGGTAGTCCGAAAAATACAGCTATTATGCAAGAAGCTACCAAAATTAGAACTCCCCAAAGAAGAAGATGAAGTTATTTTAGAAACAGATGCTTCTGATTCTCACTGGGCCGGAGTCCTAAAGGCTATCAATCCAACAAAAGAAAAAATAGAAAAAATTTGTGGATATGCCTCGGGAACCTTTAAAAAACATGAAAAGAACTACTGTGCGCTAGAAAAAGAAATTCTAGCGATAAAACAAGGAATGATGAGTTTCAAAATACATCTTCTACCAAAGATATTTCTTGTTAGATCTGACTCTAATTTTGCAGGCTTTCTTCGATCCGACCTTCATAAAGCAATGAATCAAGCAAAAATGAGGAGATGGCAAGCCTGGTTTTTCGAATGGAATTTCAAAATAGAACATATAAAAGGAAAAGAAAATTGCCTCCCTGATGCATTAACAAGAGAAATGATTTTTGTTTTGCAGAGAATGAAAGGAAGCGAAGGCAAGGCAAAGATGACCAGTGCTGAGCAAGAAGCTCAAGCCATCTTTTACCACATCACTGCCATTTGGAATGCGATAGCCGGTCTTCAAGAAGAACGACCCTATCCCAATGCTCAAGAAAAACTTGCTATCGATTCACTAAAGAATAGTGTTCGATTAGTAGAGCACAATTTTACTAAAAATCCTTCTATAAAAGGCAAGCAGCCTCAAAAGAAGAAGGAAAAAGGGGAGGTTGTTTTTGATAATTTTAACAACATGACCCTAAGTGATCAAGAAATTATCACAATGCATTCTGACAAGAAGGTTAGAATTCAGCTGGAAAACTATTTGTTGAAACTTCCAGCAGAAGTAATCACCAATATCCTAAGAAAGGTTACTGGTGATGAGGCAGAATGGTACACTCTGTTTCTTGGTGTACAATGTGTTACCATCCAAACCCGGTTACCCGGATGGGCAGGAATGAGCACCTACCGAGATAAAAGATTTACCTCGTTAGATGTTTTGATGCACAAGATGTTGCCATCAGAATTCGGAGAACTATTTGAAGCAGGTCTTCTTCAAAGGACAAATTTTGTCAAAACAGAGAAATATTACGACTGTCTACCAATATGTCTCTACCACACCCTTGCTTTATGGTTTACAAAAAATCCAGCCGCAAAAACGGTTGTTGCTGACATTTTCTCAGTTATACCAGAATGGGAAGAATGGGAAAACGAAGAAAAAGAGAAAGAAAAAATTTATTATCCCAGTTATCATCTCATCGAACTCAAGAGACGAGACGAAGAGCTGTCTTCCCTAAGGCCGGCTGTCAAAATTCCTGAATGGATTACTCAAGAAGACGAATCCATAAGAATGACTCTAACCCTTCAAGAAATAAGGGCTAAACAATTTTGGGAATTATTTCAGATAATTTCCTATAATATTCCTGTCATCGGAGGAGATGAAAGAATCATTATTTCTTTTAATGACAGAGAAAATCAATTTCCCAGACAACAGCATTTACTCCACAATCTGAGAGAAGCTATAGTATCCCAGACTATTATGGCATCAGATTATGTAAAAATAGAAACAGTCATGGACAATAATGCTGATTTCGACATCCCACCAGGATTATGCCAAGGCAAGGACTCTGAAGGCATAGATTTCTATGATGACTTGGATAGCATAGGCTGGGAAAATTATGAAAATACTTTGGATCGCTAAGATGGCGACAAAAGTATCACGTGAATAAAGAATATTCACTATAGCAGAGAATACGTGGCATCTGTTCGACCGCAACTTTATCCAGCGCTCCTTTTTGCCCAAAAGAAGAGATTCTCTCTGTCGGTCACACCCTCCACAGTCTGTGTGGATGTTATCTTTTATTGTAAATCTGTTTGTTAAGTTTGAAATCCGCCTTCTATATAAAGGCATCTTAGCTTGAAGGAGAAGGCATCGAGAAATATTGTGGTGACCTCTCTTTAGTTTCTTAAGAGTGAAGCTTTCTAAGTTAGCTTGAGAGTGAAGTTTATGAAAAAAGTCTTTGACTACTGTACTACTGTAAGTACTAAATGAAATTACTGTTTATGTCTTTTTCTATTCTCTATTGCCTTACTCTTATCTTTTACTCTACTGTTTAAATTCTTTACTCTCTCTCTAAATCGGTAATCTTGGTTGAAAGTCTCAATTGCCCAGGTAGTGGCCCGGAGATATGACCGAAAGATTAGGGTTTAGGGTTTAGGGTTTGGGTTTAGGGTTTAGGGTTTACAAGATTAGGGTTTAGGGTTTACAGAAATGGTATCAGAGATGATGTAAACAGGACTCGTCTTCAACCACCTACAGTACTCGGACAAGAATGGACTCAAGCCTAAACGCCTCCCTGGCTGACGGCAACGTCCCGAGTGTCCATACAGAGGTATTTGGTCTCACTACGGCCTCCTACAAGATCGTCTCTAGGTTCATCAGGAAATGGAAAACAGAAACATAATAGTGAAAGATAACTCAAATATTATTACAAAATATAACAATGGTTTAAAACAAACCAGTACATCTTAGAGAGACGCCCTCCAGCTATCCTGGTAGGGCCTTAGCTAAGCATACCTGCAAGCTTTAAAAAACTCTTAACTTCCTATCCCCAGCCATGTGACTTAAGTTACATAGAACAATATAGTAATAACTTCAAGAAGTTATACTATAAATGTGAAGATGATAATCTGAAAGATGATTATTTTAGAAAGATTCCCATTTTAGGAGAATTCATCTTGCAAACCTACAAGGAATGGAAGGGTAGGTATGATGGCATCCATTACCTTAAGGATGACACCTTGGGAGAAAGGATTAACTTCACCCAAGATTATATCGCCAGAAAGAGAAGAGGCGATGTGGAGAGAAAGCTAGTAGTAGCGTAGCGGCGTGATTTTTTAAAAATCACCCAAAAAATCTGAAAAATTTCCAGAAAATCCAAAAGTTTATAAAATGAAAGAAAAATGTGTTTCTTTTGCAAAAGATTTGAAAAAATCGCCCAAAAAATTTGAAAAATCTCCATAAAATCCAAAAAATTGTAAAATGAACGAAAATGTGTTTCTTTTGCAAAAGTAATATAAGGGGGCATAGCGGTGCCCTCAATATATGAGGTGTTGTATCGATGTATAAATAGAAAATAATAGTAATTATTAGTTTTTTCACATGTATTCATGTTTCTTAGTAATGCTAACTTAGAAATTAATGAAAAAACAAAAAAAACTAGAACATGAAATAAAGGCATAAGACTTAACAGTTAGGTCCTAGGGATTCTTCAATAGCAAAAATATCCAATGAATTTTAGCGAACAATCAATACTTCAAGCGTCGTCAAGTTTCAATCAAGTGATCAACAAAAAATTAGAAATGACATAAAAGAGTAGAGAGTTGGTGAAGGAATACCATAGTTACCACCAAAAGGGACGTCCACTAGGATCTATGGCATCATTGTCCGCAACCCCATCAGTATTATCATTTCTATTGGCATTAGTCACATGCCCACCATATTGATTTTGATAATATTGAGCATTGAGATCCATAAATCCTAAGAAGGCAGCATAGGAACTTGGAGGAGTTGGAGGTTGATACCGATATTGCGTTTCACCATAGTCACCATATGAGTAGGACCCTGAAGTTAAAGACTGTCCTTCTCCTTGTTGCACTTGACCATATGGAAAATATTGTGACGGTCCTCGTCCACAGTGCTAGGAGTCTGAAAACAGTTCACTGTAACTAGGGTTCCACGAATCAGCCCATACCTATATTGTGTTTCACCATAGTCACCATATGAGTAGGACTCTGAAGTTGAAGACTATCCTTCTCCTTGTTGCACTTGACCATATGGAAAATATTGTGAGGGTCCTTGTCCATAGTGCTAGGAGTCTGAATGCGATGCACTTGACCATGAATCAGCCCATGATACCTCTTGTTGTCCTCCAACATCTCCACCCATATTTCCTTGCTTATTATTACCTCCAGGACCAAGTAGTGACTCTCCGACGCCGTTGATAACCATGGGTTCCTTCCATTCTTTCCAGAAAGACCTGGACGTCCTCTATAGGAATGGCGTCTTTGTCATCATATTGGTAATATTCACTAGTAGCACATGTCCCACTATATCTTGCTCCTTCTCCCCCCTCTCCCACCATGGGTACTTAAAGAGATGGTGGTACTTGTCCTCTCAGAAGATGACACAACATGTGTAGGTTCTTTCCCTTTAGATTGTGGGTGTGGCTCTGAACTTGTGACTTCTCCTCCAAGTGGGTCTCCCTCTGCCTCATCCATTTCTTAATCAAGCAAACCTTTAACCTTCTCCTGAAAGCTCGGATCGGAATCTAGCAATGGATCATCTATCTCGGTTATCGATGGGAGCAAAGGACCGTCCTCTCTGAATATGTGATCCATATTAATAGGAAAATAGCCTGGATCATCCCTTACGCTCCTCTCTCTAGTTCTGTTTCTCAACAACAAATTGCAATGGCAATACACAAGCTTGTTGAGTTTTTGCATGGTAAGCCAATTCCTGAACTTTGTGTGGATCAAGGAGAAAGTGCTTCAATCTCTCTCACAGTTTGATGGAGTTGTAATTTGACTAAGGATGCAAACAACCGCTCTCCTTAGATTTGGAGCATCTTCCCCAAAATTCATCCACCAATAAGCTGAAATGCAAAATAAACAAATAAAATTAGATAGATATTCATAATAGGATTTTGACTCCTTACGTCCTTCCAATCGATTGAGAGATAAATAGCAAAAGACTATTGGGTGGGGTCTTTTGCTCATACCAGGAGGCATCTATTCAATTGCCCTTATTGCAAGAGGGTCAACAAAGCCTCTTCTCCTTTGTGTGTATATATAGATATCTATAATGTGAAAATTATGAATAAATCAATAAATTGTTTAACTTATCTCAAGCAAATACATTAGTAATCTTAAGTCTTAACCACTCACTCATCTCTTATATGGCTTTGATTTGATCATCCTCTTTCAACAATTTCTTCAACACTTGCCTTAATCCTACCCGCAATTCCGTTTATATTGTTTCGTTGTCTTGTTCAGCATTGGCGTAATAGTATTCGGGATTAAGGAAATAACCTACATTGAAAAAAAGTAGAAATGCAAAATGATCAAACATCAAAGAGAGATAGCTTGTTTTAAAAGCATCAAAGAGAGATATTATTATTAATTACCTGCAGCATGCAGTGGATCGTGCAGCTGGTCGTTCCACCGGGTATCAATAATCATTATTTATTTATCATGATATCTAACATTTTTCATGTTAGCTTGCTTTGCCCGATCCATTGCTTCATGTATATAGCCCATTGTTGGCTTGTCATCACCATCTACAAGCCGCAACACTCTAACTAAAGGCTCATAAACCTTTAATAAATTCTCCATTTTCTTCCAAAATTTATTGTCCCTCATCAACTCCGGACCACTTGTTGCACCGCCCCATTTTGATCGAAGCCATTTTTCTAATGCAAACATCTGAATCAGCTCTGTTCTAAACCTCACAAGGCTCTCCATCGCAATGAAATGGGTAGCAAACCTAGTTGATCCTAGATGTATTAAGGCATGGTGTTTGTGAATTTTTTCATCAAGCTTATAAAATCCATTAATGATCATAAATAAATTTGGTAACGCCTCTACATGCCTTGATAACTTCAGCAGTTTTTTTTTCTTCCTTCCAATCTCTTCCATAATGAGATCAATGCAATGTGCTGCACATGGGGTCCAAAACAGACGAGTCTTCTTCTGCTCTGACATCTTACCGGCTGCCTTGAAATTGGCACCATTATCTATAACCTTATCCATAAGAGTGTGTATATATATATTTAGTTGTCCGTCTATGTTTAGATGCATCAACGAACTTCACAAAGATGCACCCAGCGATTGATTACACCAAAAAGTTTATTAAATGTGTTTGTGTGCAGCTAGTTGGTCCACCTATCACACATAATGGTGACTACATTCTGTTGCCACATGGGCCTAAACTTCTCCACCCATGCCTTTATGTCTTTATATTCTTCTACAAGATATTTAGTGCCCACATCATAAACGGAGGGAGCTTGTCTACCTCGCCCAGTTTCGGTGGCAACATCAAGAATAGTTTGGAAATATGGGGAATCTATTGCTGTAGGTGGTATGTGAATTAGCCATTTTTGCTGTAGCTTTGGCTAATCTATCTCTTGTAGCCTTCATCACCCCTTTCATAAACACTTATCTTTGACTGTTTAGCTCCCTCTTTTTTATGTGCTAGAGGATCAACGGGGGGACGGGGGGCTGCTCTTCTAGTAGAAATTACTTCTACATCATCATTAACATTCTTGGATGCTAAATGCCCTTACTTGGCACCCTAGATGAGCCTCTTGCATCATAATATCTACTTCTAGCAAATGCACGACGTTCTTGTTCTTCTTGGTGACTCACGAGGGACTCTCGGCATGCAACCGTCATCTGTGCATTTTCCTCTTGCATCATAATATCTGCTTCCAACAAATGCACGACGTTCTTATTCTTCTTGGTGACTCATGAGGGACTCTCGGCGTGCAACCGCCCCCTAGATGAGCCTCTTGCATCATAATATCTACTTCTAGCAAATGCACGACGTTCTTGTTCTTCTTGGTGACTCATGAGGGACTCTCGGCATGCAACCGCCATCTGTGCATTTTCCTCTTGCATCATAATATCTGCTTCCAGCAAATGCACGACGATCTTATTCTTCTTGGTGACTCATGAGGGACTCTCGACGTGCAACCATCATCTGTGCATTTTCCTCTTGTATCATAATATCTGCTTCCAGCAAATGCACGACGTTCTTATTCTTCTTGGTGACTCATGAGGGACTCTCGGCGTGCAACTGCCAACTGTGCATCCTCCTCTTGCATCATAATATCTGCTTCCAGCAAATGCACGACGTTCTTGTTCTTCTTGGTGACTCATGAGGGACTCTCAGCGTGCAACCACCATCTGTGCATCTTCCTCATCAAAAGCTTCATCCCCAAATACATCATAACGGGCAACATCAACATCTTGCTGCCTCTTTTATTTTATCTCTACTTTTCTAGCTTTGTTTTGGCTCACCAAAGCTTTCATTTGTACCTACACTCCCTTGGCGAAGGATGTAAATACTTTGTAGCGGCTACCGTCGCAACCGTAGTCGGGGTTATAACACACACCCCCCCCCCAACACACACACACACACAAAAAAAAGACTACTTATGGGTTTTTTTTTTTACCCTTCCTCTCTTACCTCTTTCTCCACTTTCACTGCTATAAAAGCCTCTTTACTGCCCTTCAGTGCTTTCTTTCTACCAAATCTTCAAAAACTAGGATTTAACCAAAAGATTCAACTATTCTAAGGAATTTAAGCAAGAATCTTTATCTAGGTATGCATTTCTTTGTATTTTTTTTTTTAAGTTTTGAGATTATCACTCTCTAACTACCATGAATCACAACATAATGGCATCATTGTCTTGTTTTATTGTAGATCCATTCTTCGTTTTGATCTTGCATACATATCTTTTGTATTTTTTTTAATTTATTGTTATTTAAATTTTTGGATTTTTTTATTTAAAAAACATTATTACTTTTGGAAAACTCAAGAAACTTGAAAATAGCTTCTAATTGTTAGATCTATGTTTCCCATAGATCATTCCAACATATACACATACATTGCTTGTTTTTTTAATTTTTTTCCTTTTTTCATTTTCAAATTTTTTTTTATTTAAAAACATATTTTTAATAATTCAATACCAATCAATTGTCTTGAAAAGGGCTCCTAGATTTTTAGATCTATGTTTCCCATAGATCATTCCAGCATATATTGCTTGTTTTTACCTTTTTATTTTCGATCTTTTTTAAAAAAAATTTTCAAAGAAAAATATTTTTAATAATGGAATGCTAATCAAATGCATTAAAAAAGGTTCCTAGATGTTAGATCTATCTTTAGCATAGATCAATCCAACATATCTTTGTCTTTTCCTTTTTTTTTTGTCAGATTTATTTATTTTTTGTAAAAAAATATTTTAATGATGGAATGCCAATCAAATGTATTGAAAAAAGTTCCTAAATGTTTTGAATATGTTTGGGATAGATCATAATCCAATCGAAGCTCCACTCCAATCAATTCCTCTATTGTTGCATAGCAGCTCTGGCTCACCCGCCGACTCATGAGGGACTCTCGGCGTGCAACCGCAATCTGTGCATCTTCCTCATCAAAAGCTTCATCCCCAAATACATCATAATGGGGCAACATCAACATCTTGCTACCTCTTTTCTTTTATCTCTACTTTTCTAGCTTGATTTTGGCTCACCAAAGCTTTCAATATTTGTACCTACACTCCCTTGGCGAAGGATGTAAATACTTTGTAGCGGCTGATATATCTGCCTCCTTACTGCCCTTCAGTGCTTTCTTTCTACCAAATCTTCAAAAACTAGGATTTAACCAAAAGATTCAACTATTCCAAGGAATTTAAGCAAGAATCTTTATCTAGGTATGCATTTCTTTGTGATCTTTTTTTTTTTTAGAGTTTTGAGATTATCACTCTCTCTAACTACCATGAATCACAACATAATGGCATCATTGTCTTGTTTTATTGTAGATCCATTCTTCGTTTTGATCTTGCATACATATCTTTTGTGTTTTTTTTTTAATTTATTGTCATTTAAATTTTTGGATTTTTTTATTTAAAAAACATTATTACTTTTGGAAAACTCAAGAAACTTGAAAATAGCTTCTAATTGTTAGATCTATGTTTCCATAGATCATTCCAACATATACACATATATTGCTTGTTTTTTTAATTTTTGTTCCTTTTTTCATTTTCAAATTTTTTATTTTAAAAAATATTTTTAATAATTCAATACCAATCAAATGTCTTGTAAAGGGCTCCTAGATTTTTAGATCTATGTTTCCTATATAGATCATTCCAACATATAATATTTTAATGATGGAATGCCAATCAAATGTATTGAAAAAAGTTCCTAAATGTTTTGAATATGTTTGGGATAGATCATAATCCAATCAAAGCTCCACTCCAATCAATTCCTCTATTGTTGCATAGCAGCTCTGGCTCACCCGCCGACTCATGAGGGACTCTCGGCGTGCAACCGCCATCTGTGCATCTTCCTCATCAAAAGCTTCATCCCCAAATACATCATAATGGGCAACATCAACATCTTGCTACCTCTTTTCTTTTATCTCTACTTTTCTAGCTTGGTTTTGGCTCACCAAAGCTTTCAATATTTGTACCTACACTCCCTTGGCGAAGGATGTAAATACTTTGTAGCGGCTGATATATTTGCCTCCTTACTGCCCTTCAGTGCTTTCTTTCTACCAAATCTTCCAAAACTAGGATTTAACCAAAAGATTCAACTATTCCAAGGAATTTAAGCAAGAATCTTTATCTAGGTATGCATTTCTTTGTGATCCTTTTTTTTTAGAGTTTTGAGATTATCACTCTCTAACTACCATGAATCACAACATAATGGCATCATTATCTTTTTTTATTGTAGATCCATTCTTCGTTTTGATCTTGCATACATATCTTTTGTGTTTTTTTTTAATTTATTGTCATTTAAATTTTTGGATTTTTTTATTTAAAAAACATTATTACTTTTGGAAAACTCAAGAAACTTGAAAATAGCTTCTAATTGTTAGATCTATGTTTCCCATAGATCATTCCAACATATACACATATATTGCTTGTTTTTTTAATTTTTGTTCCTTTTTTCATTTTCAAATTTTTTTATTTTAAAAAATATTTTTAATAATTCAATACCAATCAAATGTCTTGTAAAGGGCTCCTAGATTTTTAGATCTATGTTTCCTATATAGATCATTCCAACATATAATATTTTAATGATGGAATGCCAATCAAATGTATTGAAAAAAGTTCCTAAATGTTTTGAATATGTTTGGGATAGATCATAATCCAATCGAAGCTCCACTCCAATCAATTCCTCTATTGTTGCATAGCAGCTCTGGCTCACCCGCCGACTCATGAGGGACTTCTCGGCGTGCAACCGCCATCTGTGCATCTTCCTCATCAAAAGCTTCATCCCCAAATACATGAATCACAACATAATGGCATCATTGTCTTGTTTTATTGTAGATCCATTCTTTGTTTTGATCTTGCATACATATCTTTTGTGTTTTTTTTTTTAATTTATTGTCATTTAAATTTTTGGATTTTTTTATTTAAAAAACATTATTACTTTTGGAAAACTCAAGAAACTTGAAAATAACTTCTAATTGTTAGATCTATGTTTCCCATAGATCATTCCAACATATACACATATATTGCTTGTTTTTTTAATTTTTGTTCCTTTTTTCATTTTCAAATTTTTTTATTTTAAAAAATATTTTTAATAATTCAATACCAATCAAATGTCTTGTAAAGGGCTCCTAGATTTTTAGATCTATGTTTCCTATATAGATCATTCCAACATATATTGCTTGTTTTTTTTTTTTTTTACTTTTTTTATTTTCAGATGTTTTTAAAATTTTTTCAAAGAAAAATATTTTTAATAATGGAATGCTAATCAAATGCATTAAAAAAGGCTCCTAGATGTTAGATCTATCTTTAGCATAGATCAATCCAACATATCTTTGTCTTTTCCTTTTATTTTTTTTTATTTTTAGATTTTTTTTAATTTTTTGTAAAAAAATATTTTAATGATGGAATGCCAATCAAATGTATTAAAAAAGGTTCCTACATGTTTTGAATATGTTTGGGATAGATCATAATCCAATCGAAACTCCACTCCAATCAACTCCTCTATTGTTGCATAGCAGCTCTGGCTCACCCGCCGAGCTCATCACCACCTCCCTAGCAAATGCATAGAATAAGACTAGGGTATGAGCTAGTGAGCTCTTGAGAATTCTCACCATTGGCGCGAAGGCCAGATCATTGTGCTTTTGGGGCTTCTCGTAACAGAACAAGACACTCACATTGACCGGTGGCAAGAGTAGGTTGAGGTTCGATAGCGGCAGCCAGTGCTCTTGTAATGGCAAGGCCACCGCTACGACAACCTCTTTCTGGTTGGTTGATTGTTAACCGAAAATTCCATAGCAGCAGTAGCCATGTTAAGGTAGAAGAAGAGAGGGAGGATGGTGGGTTTGAAAGCTCTGGCTCACCCGCTGAGCTGATCACCACCTCCCTAGCAAATGCATAGAATAAGACTAGGGTATGAGCTAGTGAGTTCTTGAGAATTCTCACCATTGGCACAAAGGCCAGATCATTGTGCTTTTGGGGCTTCTCGTAACAGAAGAAGACACTCACATCGACTGGTGGCAAGAGTAGGTCGAGGTTCGATAGCGGCAGCCAGTGCTCTTGTAATGGCAAGGCCGCCGCTACGACAACCTCTTTCCGGTTGGTTGTTTGTTAACCGAAAATTCCATAGCAACAGCAGCCATGTTAAGGTAGAAGAAGAGAGGGAGGATGGTGGGTTTGAAGTGTTACGAAAGGGAGAAAGGGAGAGTAAGAATGTGTAAGAGAGAGAGAGAGAGAGTAAGAATGTGTAAGAGAGAGAGAGGGGGTGTTGTATGAGATAGCTGGAGGGGGTGTTAAAAGTTCCAATTTATAGAGGTTTTGTTGGGGTTGAGAGTGATTGAACTGAAAAAAAATTTTGGTCAAAACTTGGGTAAGAATTAAGAACTGTGGTAGCTAAAGTTTCTTATTTTGTCTCAAGATCTAAGAAGTCTTTAAAAGCAAAAGAAGAAGAATAGGTTAAAAAAGCATAGTCCATGCGATGTACTGCATGCCAAACTTAACGATCTCCTTCTCTTGCTATTAGTCTATTCTATTACCCATTAAGTGGGGGAAAGGTCAAAGCTATTTTCTACCAACTGGGGACGAAAAGCTGTCAGTTCAATTTCCCAAAGCTGATATTAGGATTAGGATTACCAACATATGAAGTACCAAGGGAAGTCAGGGAACAAATGAAAGCTTTGGTGGGCCAAAACAAAGCTAGAAAAGTAGAGATAAAAGAAAAGAGGCAGCAAGATGATGATGCTGCCTGTCATGATGTATTTGGGGATGAAGCTTTTGATAAGGAAGATGCACAGATGGTGACTGCACGCCAAGAGTCCCTCATGAGTCACCAAGAAGAATAAGAACGCTGTGCATTTGCTAGAAGTAGATATTATGATGCAAAGGGCTCATCTAGTGTGCAAGTAAGGGCTGTTAAGTTGGCCCACATGTTAAGTTGGCCCATGAAGGGGCCCAAGGCCCATCAATCCAGTCCAGCAAGCTATATCTCACGTGGGATTTGATTTGGTCTACAATTAGATAGCTGTACATATTCTACTTTGATTGCTTTCCTATTTTAGATGAGTGATGAATGTAATTAGCTAGTTTCCTATGTAAGAGCCTTGATTAAGGCATGTATATTCTATATATTGGTGATCATTCTCTAAGAGAAGGGACACAAAATTAATACAATCAGTTATTCTAGAAAATCTCTGTCGACTGTATGTTTTGCAAGTGAGAGAATGACATGGTATCAGAGCGAAGTTCAAAGAAATCTTGTTTGTGATCTCATATAGCATCAAGGCATCAAGAATAGAGAGAAATTAATCTCTCTTGTGAAGATCGACAGATCAAAGATCTGTTTTCAAGTATCCAGACGTTGCAGCATTGTGATCTGCATGGTGGCCCACCTCTGATCATCAAGCCACCATCAGGAATCTCCCCAGTCATGGTCACCTGGACCTTCTAGGAATATTGGGGATTTTTTCAGATTTTTTCAGCTCTTCCAGGTTGGTGTTTTACTCATTCTAGAGTTTTTCAGAATTTTAATATTGTTTCCATCTAGACCATCCAAAATCTTGGATCTGTGGTAGAATTGGATAATTCTTCTTCCATTAGAAGCCAGAGTATTGTGAGTCCTCAGATCAGTGATCTGATCATCATTCAGATCTACCAGTGGGGCCCACGTCAAGGATCAGCATCTTTTTTTCTAGTCGCCTGGGGTGTTTTCTTTGCTGATTTTTCTGTTCTGAGTTCTTTAGCTGGTCCGATCTTAATACTGCTCCCTCGTAAGTCTGCTATCAACTTTGAAACTTCATCTCTTGGCTGTTTGCTGGACCTGCTACTCTTTCTTTACTGTTTCACTCAGTGTGCTTGGACAATCTTCATTAAAGATGGAAAAATCTGAGGTCACTTTGATCCGATTCACGAGACAAAATTACCCCGATTGGTCGTTTCAGTTCCAGATTTACCTTGAAGCGAAGGAATTGTGGGGCTATATTTCTGGATCTGATCCTAAACCCACCGAAGATGAGAAGAAGATATCCACCTGGCTTACTAAAGACGCAAAAATAAAATCTTGGATACTGGGTTCAGTGGAGCCGCATCTGATCATGAACCTTAAACCTTACCCCACTTCGAAAGACATGTGGGGGTATCTGAAACAAGTGTACCATCAAGATAACTCAGCCCGACAATTTCATCTTGAATGTGCGATTGCTGAATATGCACAAGGGAACTTGTCCATCCAAGACTACTATTTAGGATTCCGAACACTTTGGTCGGAATATGATAGTATTAAGTATGCAGATGTGGCTGCCGACGTTCTGATCGTTATACGCGATCTTCAGGCCTCTAGTTAGAGGGATCAATTTTTGATGAAATTACGAAATGAATATGAAAGTATTCGATCTGCCCTAATGAATCGGACGCCTTTACCATCCTTGGACGTCTGTCTCAATGAACTCTTACGAGAGGAACAGCGCATGTCGACCTCAACACATCTGGCTCAACAAAAGACTGAGACGTATTCAGTCGCGTTTTCAGCCAATAAGGCTTCTCAGCCTTCCTCTCGGGACTTGAGCAAAACACAATGCTACAGCTGTCAAAAATTTGGGCATCTTGCATCTCAATGCAAACAGAAAGTATGTAGTTACTGTAAAAAGCCGGGACATATCATCTCTGAATGTCGTCGCCGCCCACAACGTCCGGCACCACAGCATCAGGCTCCACAGTATCAGGCTCCGCTATACCAGACTCAGTCTCCGACTCCGCATGCTTATATGTTGCTTCTTCAGAAATGCCTGCTCCTACATCTGCCTTCCTCACAGCCTGGGCCCTCATCTTCTCTGACTACTGAATTGGTTCAGCAAATGATTGTCAATGCTCTTTCTGCATTAGGTCTCTCAGGTACCTCCCCTCCATCTTCTACTTGGTTTCTTGATTCCGGGGCATCTAACCATATGACATATTCCCGGAACACTCTCTCCAATGTGAAAAAATACAATGGTAATCTTCAAATACAAACTGCCAACGGAGGTACTGTTCCCATTACTGCCCTTGGAGACATTCCTGGTCCCATCCACTTGAAAAATGTCTTCCTTTGTCCCAATTTAACTTCTAATTTATTGTCAGTTGGGCAACTTGTTGAAAATAATTGTCACATATCTTTTTCTTCTTCTGGTTGTGTTGTGCAGGACCAGATGTCCGGGCAGGAGATCGCGAGGGGACCTAAGTGTGGACGCCTGTTTCCGTTGGATTTTTCTCATATTCCTAGGATTAGAGTTGCCAATGATATGTTTTGTTTTTCTGTTAGAGATAACTGCCAATTGTGGCATAAAAGACTCGGACACCCTAATTCCAAGGCTTTGTCCCTTATGTTAAATTCTGATTTATTAAATAAATCTATTGGCTTATCTTCTTGTGTGCCTTTTGATTGTGCTACTTGTAAAGTGGGAAAAAGTAAAACTCTTCCTTTTCCTATTTCCACTTCACACAGCACTAGGTGTTTTGATTTAGTTCATAGCGATGTATGGGGAATTGCTCCAGCTCTTTCTCATGCTCACTACAAATATTTTGTCACTTTTATTGATGATTTCAGTCGGTTCACCTGGATTTACTTTCTGCATTCCAAATCGGATGTCTTCACTGTTTTTCAAATTTTCTTAGCTTATGTTGAGAATCAATTCTCCACATGCATCAAAATCTTGCGATCTGATTCGGGTGGAGAATATGTTTCCTCTGATTTTCAAAAGTTTTTGCAACACAAAGGCATTATTTCTCAGCGTACTTGTCCTTATACTCCCCAGCAGAATGGAGTTGCTGAACGGAAAAATCGGCATCTGCTTGATGTCACTCGCTCCCTACTGCTTGAATCATCGGTTCCTACCCGTTTTTGGGTTGAGGCACTGGCTACTGCAGCACATCTCATAAATCGTCTGCCTTCTGCCTCTCTTCAAAATCAGAGCCCCTATTACCGATTGTACCAAACATCTCCATCATATGATGCTCTTCATGTTTTCGGCTCCGTTTGCTTTGTACACTTGCCTCCTTCTGAACGAACCAAATTAACTGCACAATCAGCTAAGTGTGTGTTTTTAGGGTATGCCCCCTTCCAGAAAGGGTACCTTTGCTACGACCCTCACATTCGTCGCTTACGGACCTCTAGGAATGTTGTTTTTTTTTAACAACAGTATTTTTTTCAACAGCATCTTGAACCTCCTGCATCCTCTTTCGTGTCTTTACCTGGTTTTTCTGACAACATTTCCGTTGTTCGTTTTAATCCTAACTATGTGTATCACAGACGGAATACAGACGCGCCTCCCAGGGATCCCCCTCCTGATCTTCCTCCCGCATCTGGTCCACCTCCGGCAGTTGGTTCTTTTGGGCTTCCTACATTGCGTCGCTCCACCCGCATTTCGGTACCCCCTGACCGTTATGGGTTTTCCCATACTTCCTTAATGGCCACTTTGTCCTCTTCTTCCATTCCCCGATCCTACTCTCAGGCTGTGCAGGACAAATGTTGGAACCAGGCTATGCAAGATGAGTTGGAAGCTTTAGAGAAAAATCATACATGGGATATTGTCCCCTCTCCTTGTGTCAAACCAATTGGCTGCAAGTGGATTTTTTCTCTCAAGTTAAAACCAGATGGCTCTCTCGATTGATATAAGGCGCGCTTCGTTGCTCTCGGAAATCGGCAGGAATATGGCATTGATTATGATGAAACATTTGCACCCGTCGCTAAGATGACCACTGTACGCATAATCCTTGCTGTTGCGGCCTCTCAGTCCTGGCCTCTTTATCAAATGGATGTCAAAAATGCGTTTCTTCATGGTGATCTCAAAGAAGAAGTTTATATGCGTCTGCCTCCAGGGTCCTCTTCTGGACCGGGCATGGTTACTAAGCTTCGTCGCTCTCTTTATGGTCTGAAGCAAGCTCCTCGCGCATGGTTTGAGAAATTTCAAGAGGCTCTTCTTCACTTGGATTTTCATCCGAGCCAGTATGATCCTTCTATGTTCTTACATCATGCTCCCTCTGGCATTACTGTTCTACTGGTCTACGTAGATGACATTGTCATTACTGGTCCCAATGCACAAATGATTCATGAACTTCAGGCTTCTCTTCATCAGACATTACAAATGAAGGATCTCGGCCCCTTACACTATTTCCTCGGTCTTGAAGTTCATCAATCCCCTACTGGTATAGTTCTCAATCAGCACAAATACACGGTTGACCTCATTGACTTGGCTGGCCTTGCTGCTTCCGCTCCGGTTGATACACCGATCGAACTGAATGTCAAACTCAGTAAAGAGGAGGGTGATCTTCTTACAGATCCTACCGCCTATCGCCAGTTAGTAGGTAGCTTGATCTATCTCACGATCACCCGTCCTGATATCTCCTTTGCGGTCAACCTCATGAGTCAGTTCATGACTGCTCCTCGTCATCTTCATATGGCTGCTGTGCGCCGCATCATTCGGTACCTTATTCGCACTCCGACTCACGGGTTGTTTTTTCCATCAAACAATCCCCTATCTCTCAAGGCTTATTCAGATGCTGATTGGGCTGGTTGTCCAGATACTCGCCGCTCGACGACAGGATGGTGCATGTTTTTGGGTAATAGTCTGATTTCCTGGAAATGCAAGAAACATGACAAAGTTTCAAAATCTTCTACCGAGGCTGAGTACCGAGCTATGTCTGCTGCGTGCTCCGAAATTCTTTGGCTCCGCGGCCTGCTTTCTGACATTGGCTTCCCCGCAGAAAGAGCTACCCCCCTCTATGCTGATAATACTAGTGCAATTCGGATTACTGAAAATTCGATTTTTCATGAACGCACTAAACACATCGAGGTTGATTGTCACTTCATCCGGGATGAGCTTAAACGTGCTGTCATCAGTCTTCCGCATGTCTCCACTGAGCTTCAAATTGCTGATATTCTTACTAAAGGTCTTCCTCGACCCCGGCATCAATTCTTGGTTGGCAAATTGATGCTCATTGATTCTCCCGCATCAATTTGAGGGGGGGTGTTAAGTTGGCCCACATGTTAAGTTGGCCCATGAAGGGGCCCAAGGCCCATCAATCCAGTCTAGCAAGCTATATCTCACGTGGGATTTGATTTGGTCTACAATTAGATAGCTGTACATATTCTACTTTGATTGCTTTCCTTATTTAGATGAGTGATGAATGTAATTAGCTAGTTTCCTATGTAAGAGCCTTGATTAAGGCATGTATATTCTATATATTGGTGATCATTCTCTAAGAGAAGGGACACAAAATTAATACAATCAGTTATTCTAGAAAATCTCTGTCGACTGTATGTTTTGCAAGTGAGAGAATGACAAGGGCAAGGGCATTATGGGGCAATGCGTAGGCCATTTAGCACCTGGGAACATAATGATGATGTAGAAGTAATTTCTACTAGAATAGCAGTTTCTCCCCCTGTTGATCCTCTAGCACATAGAAAGGAAAGAGCTAAACAGCCAAAGATATCAAGTGTTCATGAAAGGGGTGATGAAGTGCAAAAGATAGATTAGCCACAGCGATAGCAAAATGGCTAACTCACAAGAACATACCACTTACAACAATAGATTCTCCCCCAGTTCCAAACTATTCTTGTTGATGCCGCCGAAGCTGAGCATACAGGTGCCTTCAGTTTATGATGTGGCACTAAATATCTCCTGTAGAAGAATATAAAGAAATAAAGGCATGGGTGGAGAAGTTTAGCTCGTATTGCAACAGAATGGAGTCACCATTATGTGTGACAGGTGGACTGGTTGCACACAAACACATTTAATAAACTTTTTGGTGTATTTAGTCACCGGGTGCGTCTTTATTAAGTCCATTGTTGCATCTGAACATAGACAGGCAGCTAAATATATATACACTCTTATAGATAAGGTTGTAGATAATGGCGTCAATTTCAAGGCAGCCGATAAGATGTCGGAGTAGAAGAAGATTCGTCTATTTTAGACCCTATGTGCAGCACATTGCATGATCTCATTATGAAAGAGATTGGAAGGAAGAAAAAAATTGTTGAAGTTATCAAGGCATGTAGAGGCATTACAAATTTATTTATGATCATTCATGGATTTTAAGCTTGATGAAAAATTCACAAACAACCATGCCTTAATATGTCTGGGATCAACTAGATTTGCTACCCATTTCATTGCGATGAAAAGCCTTGTAAGGTTTTAAACAGAGCCAATTCAGATGTTTGCATCAGAAAAATGGCTTCGTTCGAAATGGGGTGATGCAACAAGTGGTCTGAAGTTTGAGATCACAAACTTGATGAAGGACAATAAATTTTGGAAGAAAGTGGAGAATTTATTAAAAGGTTTATGAGCCTTTTAGTTAGAGTGCTGCGGTTTATAAATGGTGATGACAAGCCAACAATGGGCTATATATACACTCTTATAGATAAGGTTGTAGATAATGGCGTCAATTTCAAGGCAGCCGATAAGATGTCGGAGTAGAAGAAGACTCGTCTATTTTAGACCCTATGTGCAGCACATTGCATGATCTCATTATGAAAGAGATTGGAAGGAAGAAAAAAATTGTTGAAGTTATCAAGGCATGTAGAGGCATTACAAATTTATTTATGATCATTCATGGATTTTAAGCTTGATGAAAAATTCACAAACAACCATGCCTTAATATGTCTGGGATCAACTAGATTTGCTACCCATTTCATTGCGATGAAAAGCCTTGTAAGGTTTTAAACAGAGCCAATTCAGATGTTTGCATCAGAAAAATGGCTTCGTTCGAAATGGGGTGATGCAACAAGTGGTCTGAAGTTTGAGATCACAAACTTGATGAAGGACAATAAATTTTGGAAGAAAGTGGAGAATTTATTAAAAGGTTTATGAGCCTTTTAGTTAGAGTGCTGCGGTTTATAAATGGTGATGACAAGCCAACAATGGGCTATATATATGGAGCAATGGATCGATCAGGAAAAGCAAGCTAACATGGAAAATGTTAGATATCATGATGAATATATAATGAAGCAATGGATCGATTAGGCAAAGCAAGCTAACATGGAAAATGTTAGATATAATGATTATTGATGCCCGGTGGAACGACCAGCTGCACCATCCATTTGCATGCAACAGGTAATTAATAATAATATCTCTCTTTGATGTTTGATCATTTCACATTTCTACTTTTTTTCAATGTAGGTTATTTCCTTAATCCAGAATACTATTACCCCAATGCCGAGCAACACAACGAAACAATAGAAACGGAATTGCGGGTAGGATTAAGGCAAGTGTTGAAGAAATTGTGGAAAGAGGATGATCATCAAATCAAAGCCATACAAGAGGTGAGTGAGTGGTTAAGACTTAAGATTATTAATGTATATGCTTAAGGTAAGTTAAACATGTATGGTTTATTAATTTATTTCTAATTTTTCACATTGTAGATGTATATAGATACACACAAAGGAGAGGAGGCTTTGCTTACCCTCTTGCAATAAGCACAATTGAATAGATGCCTCCTAGTATGAACAAAAGACCCCACCTAATATAGTCTTTTGTTATTTATCTCTCAATCGATTGGAAGGACTTAAGGAGTCAAAATCCTACTACGAATATCTAATTTTATTTGTTTGTTTTGCAATTCAGCTGATTGGTAGATGAATTTTTGGGGAGGATGCTCCAAATCTAAGGAGAGTTGTTCAAATCCCTAGTCAAATTACAACTTCATCAAACTGTGAGAGAGATTGGAGCGCTTTCTCCTTGATCCACACAAAGTCCAAGAATCGGCTTACCATGCAAAAACTCAACAAGCTGGTGTATATTGCCATTCCAATTTGATGTTGAGAAACAGAACTAGAGAGGGGAGGGCAAGGGATGATTCGGGCTATTATCCTATTAATATGGATCCCATATTCAGAGAGGACGATCCCTTACCATGCAAAAACTCAACAAGCTTGTGTATATTGCCATTCCAATTTGATGTTGAGAAACAGAACTAGAGAGAGGAGGGCAAGGGATGATTCGGGCTATTATCCTATTAATATGGATCCCATATTCAGAGAGGACGATCCCTTGCTCCCATGGATAGCCGAGATAGATGATCCATTGCTAGATTCATTGCTAGATTCAGATCCGGGCTTTCAGGAGGAGGTTGAGGTTTGCTTGATGAAGAAATGTATAAGGCAGAGGGAGACCCACTTGGAGGAAAGGGCACAAGTGCACAGCCACCCACAATCTAAAGGGAAAGAACCTACTCATGTTGTGTCATCTTCTGAGAGGACGAGTACTACCGTCTCTTTATGTAGCGATGGTGGAGGAGATGGGGCAGGAGATAGTGGGACATGTGCTACTAGTTGTGTAATTTTATGAGAGGAGGAGTACCACCGTCTCTTTGAGTACCCATGGTGGAGGAGATGGGGCAGGAGATAGTGGGACATGTGCTACTAGTGAATATACCAATATGATGACAAAGATGCCATCCTTATAGAGGACGTCCAGGAATTTCCGGAAAGAATGGAAGGAACCCGTACTTGTCAACGGTGTCGGAGAGTCTCACCACCTGGTCCTGGAGGTAATAATAAGCGAGGAAATATGGGTGGAGATGTTGGAGGACAACAAGCGGCATCATGGGCATTAGTGGAACGCTAGTTACAGTGCATTCAGACTTCTGGTAATGTGGACAAGGATCCTCACAATATTTCCCATATGGACAAGTGCAACAAGGAGAAGGACAGTCTTCAACTTTAGGGTCCTACTCATATGGTGATTATGGTGAAACGCAATATAGGTATCCACCTCCACACCTCCTCCAAGTTCCTATGCTACCTTCTTTGGATTTTGTGGATCCCAATGTTCATCAATATCAAACTCGATATGGTGGGAATGACTAATGCCAATAGAAATGATAACACTGATGGGGATGAGGAAAATGATGTCATGATCCTAGTAGACGTCCCTTTTGGTGGTGACTAAGGTATTCCTTCACCAACTCTCTACTCTTTATGTCATTTCTAAATTGTTGTTGATCACTTGATTGAACCATGACGCTTGAAGTATTGATTGTTCACTAAACTTCATTGGATATTTTTTGCTATTGAATCGCTTGGACCTAACTGTTAAGTCTTATGCCTTTATTTTATGTTCTAGTTTTTTCTTATGAGGTTTTCATTACTTTCTAAGTTAGAATGACTAAGACACATGAATACATGTTAAAAAACTAATCATTACTATTATTTTCTATTGATACAGCGATATAAGACCTCATATATTGAGGGCATTGCTATGCCCCCTTATCTTACTTTTGCAAAAGAAACACATTTTTTTTTTCATTTTACAATTTTATGGATTTTTTGGAATATTTTTAGATTTTTTGAAATCGCCCCGCTACGTAGCGTAGCGGTTTGGCGACAGGCCGCTACTATTATTTTCATCCTTGCTCTTGGTACTTCGGTACATCCTGCAACATTGTCAAGAATGTGGCCCAAGTACTGCTTGAAATTGGTCAGTTTCCCACAAAATTTGCACTTGATTTTCAACCGGTTATTGTCAATTGCCTCACCAAAGCTCCATGCGGGATCAATATCACGAGGCATTTTCAATTATCAAATTGGAAAACACAAATACACAATAGAAGCCTTAATACCTATAAACATGAACTAGTATGTTAAAAATAAAAAATAAAAAACAGAAAAACATGTTAGAGGAAACATATATCTAATGCTTAGGAATCATTCCCAAGATATGTTGGATTGATCTATACCAAATATAGGTATAACATTTAGGGGCGTTATTCAAAACAAGTTGATGGGTAATGAATTACTTAAGGCATTATTTTTTTCAAAAAATAAATAACTCCGAAAATGAAAAACCAAAAAAAAAAAGAAAAAGGGAAAGGACAAAGAAATGTTGGATTGATCTATGCCAAACATATTCAAAAAATTTTAGAAGCCCTTTTCAATACATTTGATCGGCATTCCATTATTAAAAATATTTTTTTCCAAAAAATAAAAAAAATCCGAATTTTTTTATAACGTAGGGTAAAAAAATCCAAAAATAAATAAAAAAAAATTAAAGAAAAGGACAAAGATATGTTGGTTTGATCTATGCCAATTCAATACATTTGATCGGCATTCCATTATTAAAAGTATTTTTTTTCAAAAAATAAAAAAATCCAATTTTTTTATAACGTAGGGTAAAAAAATCCAAAAATAAAGAACCAAAAAAATAAAAGAAAAGGACAAAGATATGTTGGTTTGATCTATGACAAACATATTCAAAACATTTAGGTGCCCTTTTCAATACATTTGATTGGCATTCCATTTTTAAAAATATTTTTTTTCCAAAAAAAAAATCTGAGAATAAAGAATAAAAAATAAAAGGAAAAGACAAAGATATGTTGGTTTGATCTATGCCAAACATATTCAAAACATTTAGGTGCCCTTTTCAATACATTTGATTGGCATTCCATTATTAAAAATATTTTTTTTCCAAAGAAAAAATCTGAGAATAAAGAATAAAAAATAAAAGGAAAAGACAAAGATATGTTGGATTGATCTATGCTAAAGATAGATCTAACATCTAGGAGCCTTTTCAATACATTTGATTAGCATTCCATTATTAAAAATATTTTTCTTTAAAAAAATAAAAAAATCCGAAAATATAAAAAGAAAAAAATTAAAATAAAAAACAAGCAATATATATGTTGGAATGATATATGGGAAACATAGATCTAAATTCAATGAGCCCTTTTCAAGACATTTGATTGGTATTCAAATATTAAAAATATTTAAAAATCCAAAAAATAAAAAAATCAGAAAATTAAAAGAGGAAAAAAAAAAAGAGCAATATATGTTGGAATGATCTATGGAAAGATAGATCTAACAATTATAAGATATTTTCAAGTTGTTTCAAGAGTTTTCCAAAAGTAATAATGTTTTTTTTTTAAATAACAAAAATCAGAAAATAAAAATAACAATAAATTAAAAAAAAAACACAAAATATACGTATGCAAGATCAAAACGAAGCATGGATGTAATAAAAGAAGACAATGATGCCATTATGTTGTGATTCATGGTGGTTAGAGAGTGATAATCTCAAAACTTGAAAAAAAATCACAAAGAAATGCATACCTAGATAAAGATTCTTGCTTAAATTCCTTGGAATATATAGTTTTTGAAGATTTGGAAGAAAGAAATCTTGGAAAAATGATGATGGCGCTAGAGGGCAGTAAGGAGGCTTTTACAGCTGGGGGGATGATTTATAACCCCCGCACGTAGTGGACTCTAGCGGCCGCCATGGGTTGTGACGGCTGAAGCGTAGCGGCCACTATTTACATCCTTGGGGATTAAAGAAAAAAATCCCGAAATCAAGAGGGGCAAACTTGAGATGGTGGAAGGAGATAAGGAAGTTTAGGCTTTTACAGCAGGGGGGATGATTTATAACCCCTGCACATAGTGGACTCTAGCAGCCGCCACGGGTTGTGATGGCTGAAGCGTAACGGCCATTATTTACATCCTTAGGGATTAGAGAAAAAAACCCTGAAATCAAGAGGGTGGAAGGAGATAAGGAAGTTTAGGCTCTAAAATGAAGACCAAGTATGGATTATGTGATCTAACCAAAAAATTAAGGGTCCAAATTATAGAGGGGTTTGCAATAGCCCGGCAATTCCAAGAAAGGACCCAAGAAATCATGATTAACGATGAGATTTGGAGCCCAAATTGCTAATAATGGTACGTACATTTTTTTTTTCCATTTTAGAATTCCTTTTAGAGGTCACCAGGGACAATTCCACTTCCTTGACAAAGTCAGGATCCTCTTGACTAAAGGTCGATAAGGAAGTGGGAATAGAGGAGTGACTAGAAGAGGGGAGGTGAGATGCAGTTTGTGTTAAGGTCACAAATCTGCTAGGACGGGCAGCTGAAGAGGTGGCATTAGGGGGAGCACCTGGGGATTCCGGAAGCTTCTAGGGCGGCATCCAAACCTTGGGGAAAAATGCAATAAACAATCTAGGTCTGAGGGGATCATTTGGAGTAGTACCAAAAGGTATGTCTACTGTAAATGGAGTAGTGGCAACTGAAACTAGGACTTCTTCTGTTGCCAACCTTAGGAAAAAAATGCAAAAAAATAAACTCAGCTTACCCCAAAGTTACTTAGTTGAGTTCTTCACTTGTGCCATGATGAAATCCACTCGAGCCTTGAGATTTGGATAAGAATTGGTGAAAATGAAGGTGGGGAACTTGAAATAAGCCCTCCTCTTGCATGTTTGGAATGGAAGAGAATGCAAGAGAACGGAAGACAATAAAAATCTTAAGGGTTTTGCATTCATTTTCTGATATCTTCGGATATCAACCTTTACTGATCAATATATCAGCTAATTTTGATCGATATTTTCGTGATATTTTGGTGTTCCGATACATACCAAATATCAATACGGTGATGGCTGATTAGTACATGCTTGGATAAACCATACATTGTTATGTGAAAACTCAAATGCATTCTACATTGATACATATTACGTTTGATGAATAAGGTTACATTTAAGGTTTGAAAACTGCTCGTCATTTGCCAGCATGTGATACCCATTTGTAGTGGAAGAAAAATGAAAAATGGAGACGTAACTAGAATTGTCTTGTTGGATGCAATTCCTACAACTAATTGCAAGTTGGTTATGTAATGAAATCCATGTTGTTGAAGTGGATGCTAACATGCAACATCCATTTGGTAGCAGAATCGAAATGAAAAATGGAGATAAAATTAGAGTTGTCTTGTCATCTGCACTTCCCACAACTAATTACATGTCTGGTTATGGAATGAAATCTAAAAGATTCCATATTCCACTCTCCCTCATTTACGCAACATGCAAGTTGCCATTGGAAAATTTTCTAATGATGATATAGAATAAGTCCACTCAGACATCTTGAATTATCCCCACATCAGCAATTTCGAAATCCCTTTTCCTTAAGGTTTTGCTACCGAAGGGAGCTATACCCAATGATGTGTCATAACATCATTTAGAGTTAGTCCACTTAGAGAAAAGCCTTTTTATCCTTCTAAAAGCTTTGCTGCCAACTTTATACTCGGAGACGGGGGCGGAACTAGGTAGTGGGTGAGGGGACTATGCACTCCTCGGAAATTTTGAAAACCCCCTACTATTATGTAAATTTTCAGTCTTTTTTTAATATTGTCCTCCCAAAAATGTTGGAAAAACACCCCATGTTATGGGAATTTTTAGTGTTTTTTTTTTTTTTTATTTCCACCCCGAAAGAATATTTATGTGACCTTATCCTTTTAAAGCTTTGCCACCAGCTTTATTAACCCATAGAAAAGGATTAGTTCTAAGAAAATTCCTTTTCTCCTTTTAAAAGATTTGCTACCAACTCTATTAACATGAAGAAAAGGATTAGGCAAAAGGATCCCTACTGGAGTATCCATCAACTAATGGACTACTCAATCAAGCGCATGAATGTTAAACAGTGGATCCGTCCCTCCCTTAACTACTTTTATATTCTTGCAACGTCAACTTATTCTCTTTTGTTTGTTTTCAATTTACAAAATTCCTTTGTGATATGTCTCAAGCCTAAATAAGGAGAGGAGAGAGGGCATGTATCATCATGTTAAGCAGTTAGTTTGTTGCACCTTTGACGCCTAGGCATTTTGGGTTTAATTTGAAATGGTAACAAAGCCAACGCGTCCTGGGCTCCATGTGGGTGAAAAAGGCCCCATGCTGTGTCTTGTGTGCGCAGTATGTGCGTAAGGCAAAAAGAGGCCCCATGCTGCGTCATGTGCTTTGAATCCGGGTGGTGTCCCACCCAAGGGGGTGTTAAGTAGTTAGTTTGCTGCACCTTTAACGCATAGGAATTTTGGGTATATTGGTTATCAACTCACCCATATGCTAACATCCATAAAACAAGTCAAATCAAATTTCGAGTCTATTTTGAGAAAGAATACTGAACCTTGAGAAATGCCCAAATGATGTTGTCGTTTGTTCCTCATATTGCTCATTTTTGATGTCTTACTCATTTATTTTGCTTTATACTTCCATATATTGTCCCTTTATGTATGTGCAATTCTCAAGTCCAAAAAAGGAGGATTAGCATCATACACGCAGCCTGTCATAAAAACTTGTCAAACCAAATTTCGAGTCTACTTTGAACAAAAGTAGTACTCGGCTTATCATAGTCATGTAGAAGGTTCTAAGCCAATGGTCAACATATGACAACATATAGAGAACAGGATACGTTCCTACAAATGCAATGGCCTCTTCTTCGAGAAAACATTTTGCTCTTTGCATGCCTAAAACTTTTGTGTCTTATTCACTTGTCTTGCTTCAAATAATTCCTTTGCCATATATGTAGTACACTCGCCATATGCTAGTTCCAAAAGCCCAAAAAGAAAGGGGTGTGTTGGCTTCAACAAACAGCCAACAATTATAAAAAAAAAAACTTATCAAACCAAAATTTGAGTCTACTTTGAACAAAACAAAATTAACACTTTACCTACTCTGCATGGCATGAAATAGATTCTAACTAATGATAACAAACCTTTAATCGCACTCTATAGAAGACGGTTATTTTTTAAAGAATGTCTTGTTTAGAGTTGCTTCTTAAAGAATGTCTTGTTTAGAATTGCTTCTCTTATGATCCGCTGAACAAAACTTTAGAACTTCATAAAAAGTTCATGCTAGTGCTTACCTTATGTGGCCAATGGTTCATAGGATAGTGGGATGCACTTGTTTATACTGTTTTTCTTGAAAATCAAATCAAATTGGCCAAGGTAGAGTCATTATAAGAAGCTTCAATGGTGCCATTTAAAAAAAATATAAATTTCCATGGTCAACCTCTATCATGAGATTTCCATTGGAAACTATCACAAGGGATTTGTTATGTTGGACATCAAATTTTCATGCATGAGTCATTAGTCTTCAACCATTTCATATCAGCTATAATCCTTTTTATCCTAGCATTGAGGTAGGTTGGGTGCTTCTTTCATTTAAAAGTAGGCTCAAAATTTGGTTTGACAAGTTTTTATGATCTGACTGCTTGTCTAACGCCAACCCTCCTTTTCTCGAGCTTGAGATCAACACATGACAAAGCGCAACATATGGCAAAGGAATTATCATTAAAAAAAAAGTTATCAATCTTCAATTGTTATATTGGAGATGTTGTAAGCCCAAAATAACTCTAGGAACATCTCTAGATATCCAAACAATGGTCTACAACAATGGTCCAAACAATGGTCATGCGTTCTAAAAGAATAACATTGTTCATGCGTTATTTTCAAAATTATATGATCACCCAATAAGCATGTGTTTTGGGGATATATATGGCTGTGTTCATCCGATGGAACTTCGTTTGTTATGTCCGTTATTAGATATCCTCATGCAATCTTCAATAAAGCACACTTCTGCAAATGCCATAAGTACATTTAAAAGAAGCCACCCCCCACCCCCCCAGGGTAGTGAGGGGTAGGTTGAGTGCTACTTTTATTTAAAAGTAAACTCAAAATTTGCTTTGACAAGTTTTTATGGCTTGACTGCTTGTCTAACACCAACCCTCCTTTTCTCGGGCTTCAAAATAACACATGCCAAGCACTATTAATGGCAAAGGAATTATGGTTATAAAAAAGCCATCAATCTTCATTCAAGACATTAGAAGCCTGGACCAACTATGTTGAGGTCAGTTACATGAATTCTATCTCTCCATTAGAGATATTGTAAGCCCAAAACAACTCAAACAAGATATCCAAATGATGGTCACCATGGTGTTCAAGTGGATATCCTGTGGTTGAGCCAAAAATGTGTATATCAGTACATCTATGGTAAACAGAGTTTGGGCACCTGGTGGACATCCTCCTACAAAGAGGGTAGGTTAAGTGCTAATTTATTTTAAAAATATCCACAAAATTAGGTTCTAACTTGACTACTTGTTTGACGCTAAACCTCCTTTTTACGAGCATAGGAATTGATAGGTGCAGAAGCATGACATATAGCAAAAGAATGGTTAGCAAAACTCACTTTTCTAAAATAGAATCATCACACTTTGGAGATGTTTTAAGCTGAAATAACAACTAAACTGAAAACCCTAGCTATCTCTAAAGGGTGGTCTCTATATAAAAAGCCCTACCATTGGACGGTCAAGCAAACATGGATCAATTGTTCATGTCTTATCATCAAAATCCCGTATGGTCAAATAAGATCATCCAGTGTGTCAAACCCTTTTTCTGTGGTTTTCACAAGATCTCTATATAATCTAAGTAACAGCCTAAGGATAAGGTCTTGTCTTACATGTAATAACACGTGGGTTATGGTCCACCTATGCTTCTGGTCATCTTAGTCAGTCTCTAAGGATATCAAGTATCCTTTGTTCATGGATCAATTGTTCATGTCTTATCATCAAAATCCCGTATGGTCAAATAAGATCATCCAGTGTGTCAAACCCTTTTTCTGTGGTTTTCACAAGATCTCTATATAATCTAAGTAACAGCCTAAGGGTAAGGTCTTGTCTTACATGTAATAAACATGTGGGTTATGGTCCACCTATGCTTCTGGTCATCTTAGTCAGTCTCTAAGGATATCAAGTATCCTTTGGGAGGAACAGCATTTCGCCTGTTCATTAATGCAGTATTCTTAGGACTCGTCTTCTAGCCCCCTTGTTGGACAGACGGACAACAATGCCTAACGCCTCATCCACACGGCTTAACGGCAGAAAGTCCTCTCTGGTCCAAAGGTATTCAACTATCACTACGGCCTTACTACATTCTTGGCTAATAGAGATAAGAGCAAGCATGCAAGAACATAATAGTGGAAAATAAATTATAAATGAAAAACAAACTTACAATAGACATTTAGATAGGCATTGCCCTTCCGGCTACTCCGGAGAGAGGCCTAGCCTTCCATACCTTAATACCTTACAAACTTCTATCTCCTAAGCTCCCAGATTTCTCGTTGGAGCTTCAACTACAAGCTTTTTGCCTTTTATAGGCAGCGGAACTCAAAAACTATGAATTACAATTTTTTTTACAGATAAGGGCCCAAAATCACGGGCAAGCCGTGCGAGGGTGCAGCCTCGAGCGGAGAATCCACCTTTATCCCCTTGATTTGGAATCCCAAGGATTCAGCGGCTTTGTTTATTCTTTGTCTCCTTCTTTTGACTGTTTTTCGGTGGTTTCTGTGCTGCATGCGCTGGACGTATCGAACGCGGTGCTGGGCCTGTCGATTGGCGAGCTGGTGCATAGATCCATTCCTTGGGCCTCTTCTGGGGCGACTCGGTTAGCCATGTTGAATATAACTGAGTCGGATAATCCGATCGTTGTTGCTTCGACCAGTGAGCTGGGCAGATCAATTCGGATAGGGGTATGGTCTCTTCTCATTTTTTCGATCGTACCGCTTCCTTGAACCTCCTTTGTCTGGATAACAAGACTTTTGGAGATATACAGAGTGTACCAGGGTTCTGAGAGTTCTTCGAGCTGGCACTGGAGTAGCTTTACATTTAAAGCTCTCTGCTTCAGGATTTATTCCTTAGTAAATACCTTATTAGGGAGGTCAGGTAAATCCTCTGCATCGATGTACGTAAGGCATGGAGAGTCTTGATGTCTATGCTTATGCTTAGACCTGTGCTCGGAACATACTCATTGAGTAGGTGGTGCTTTCGTTGAGAAGGACCTTGCCAATATGTCACTATGAAGATATTGGAACCCAGTTGGACACTTATCTAGAAGAGATAAGAAACCAGAATGTCCAAATCAATGTTAACAAGAAACATCAAAAAAGTCTTGTTACATACTGCCAAGCCTAGAGAGTTGCCTAAGAAAAATGTCATGAAGGCATTACAGGAACTCACAAAACCTGTACTAGGGAAAGACCCTATTGCAAGGTGGGAAAAGGATAAGTACGAATGTGTACTTAACCTAAAGGACCCAGAGAGAACTATCAATGGCAAAGTATTTCCTGCTTCTACCGAAGAGATAAAAGAGTTCTCTACCCAGATCAAAGAGCTGCTTTTGCGCCCCTCAAACAGCCCTCATGGGAGCCCTGCATTCTTTGTTTACAAACATACAGAGCAAAAGAGAGGAAAGGCAAGAATGGTGCCTTGAACAACAACCTCCTCCCAGATAGCTATAAGATTCCGGATAAGAACAATCTTATTCAGCTTATAGACAAAAGAACCTGGTTCAGTAAATTTGACTGTAAATCAGGGTTCTGGCAAATCAGAATGCACAAGGATTCAATACCTTGGACGGCATTCAATGTGCCCAAAGGAAAATATGAATGGCTTGTTATGCCCTTCGGTCTTATCATAGAGCCCCTTAGGTTTTCCAGCGAAGGATGGATGATATCTTTAGGGATCATCTAGACTACTGCATGGTATACATCGATGATGTACTAGTTGCTTCTCGAACAGAGAAGGAGCATTTTAAACATGTAAAGGCTATCCTCAATGAGTTTGTTAACCATGGGATAGTAATCTCATAAACCAAATATGAACTCTGTAAAAGGGAAATTGACTTCCTAGGAGTCCATATCAAACAAGGAAATGTTGCTTTACAAGACCATATTGTAAAGAAAATCCTTGAATTTCGAGATCCCATAACTAGCAGGAAACAACTCCAAAGCTATTTAGGGATATTGAATTGTGCTAGTGACTTCATCAAAGATCTAGCCAAATACAGAAGCAGTCTCTCTACAAAGCTCAAAAAAACAGAAGAGACTAACCCTTTCTCTTGGTCTCAAAGAGACTCGGAGATAGTTAGAGAACTAAGAAGGGAAACAGTCAAAACTATACCACCCTTAGCCTTGCCCAGCACTGAAGATTCATTTGTATTAAAGACATATGCTTCAGAATCACAATGGGGAGTAGTCTATATGACTATAAAACCTGATGATAGAGAAAGGAAGAGACAGATTTGTTGCTACAAAGCTGGAACCTTCAACTCGGCCCAGCAAAACTACCATGCCCATGAAAAGGAGCTCCTAGCTGTAGTTCTAGGCATAGAAAAATATGCCTTATTTCTCAGGCCTAAGAAACTCCTTGTTGAGACGGATTCTAAATTTGTCCAATATTTTAGGAATGCACAGCTTAAAAATTCTCACAGAAAAGGCTAATTAATTGGCATCATTTTCTTAACGAATTTGATTTCAAAATTAAGCATGTATCTGGTAAAAGCAATGAACTTGCTGATATAATATCCAGGAAAAACACGTTTGCACAGAAGATCCCCTATTCGGACCTAACTCAATGTTTTTTGTTTCAGATGTTAGCCCGAGGAAGAGGAAGACCTCCAGGGAGAGGAAGAGGAAGAATTCCTGACCCATCTTCGGACCAGGAATATGCCCAGTATCTGCAGTACTTGGAACAAAAGAAACTGCAAAAGCTTAGCATAGGTGACACTGATTCAAGTGACACTGACCCTCCTCAAAAGCTACTAAAAATTGAGGACGAAGCACAGTGGGAGTTAGTTAAAGGGAAGAACAACCCTTCATCCTCCTCCAATCAAACTTAAAAGAGGAATTTTCTTCCTAAAATTTTGTAGGAAAAACCTTCTTGAGTAATGTTCAACATCATGAACAATTTGCCATTGGCAATCTCAGAAAGGAGTTCACAAAACAAGAACTCCTTATTGCAGATAATTTATGGCGTTCTTTCTCTCATCATCTTAAGATTGAAGAGAAGCAGGCAATAATTGCAGCGCTCAGACATATGAGGGATCAAAGGAACCTCATCGCACAGGAAAAACAGCAGGTTAATTATACGCTAAAGAACTGATTAACAGCACATGAGTCATTTCTTATTCAGAAATGACAGGGGAACTCCAAACCCTTAAATACAGGAGGCTCAGAATGACAGTAAACTTAGTGGTCCCCACTAAGGAAAGCACAGCAAATTATGAGATGATAGATCATCACAGCACAGCTTTATTGGCTATGAACCAATTAAAGAAGGGAGCAGAGAAGGACGGGATAATCCTTACAAGATGGAAATGCGAATACACCCCCCACCTAGTTTTGAAGGAAGCCCTTACAACGGCTCGAAATGCAGAGAGGCAAGCCCTTTTTGTCACAGGGTTTGTTAGATTCATAGAACTTGCATCCCAGAAGGACCTGTAGATTCTACCCATCGACACACAGAAGGTAAAGGATCATAACCAAATATCCTTGCCACCTACGGACTGCTGTAGTAACTGGAGAAATGTTCGTTCTAATCCAGCTATTAGAAGACTCTCCATGCCTTACGTACATCGATGCAGAGGATATACCTGACCTCCCTAATCCTAAGGAAGAAATCCTAAAGCAGAGAGCTTTAAACGTAAATCTACTTCAGTGCCAGCTCGAAGAACTCTCAGAAGGGTAAACGCTGTATATCTCCAAAAGTCTTATTATCCAGACAAAGGAGGTTCAAGGAAGCGGTACGGTCGAAAAAATGAGAAGAGACCATACCCCTATCCGAATTGATCTGCCTAGCTCACTGATCGAAGCAATAGCGATCGGATTATCCGACTTAGTTATATTCAACATGGCTAACCGAGTCGCCCCAGAAAAGGCCCAAGGAATGGATCTATGAACCAGCTCGCCAACCGACAGGCCTAGCACCGCGTTCAATACGTCCAGCGCATGCAGCACAGAAACCACCGAAAAGCAGTCAAAAGAAGGAGACAAAGAATAAACAAAGCCGCTGAATCCTTGGGATTCCAAATCAAGGAGATAAAGACGGATTCTCCGCTCGAGGCTGCACCCTCGCACGGCTCGCCCGTGATTTTGGGCCCTTATCTGTAAAAAAATTGTAATTCATAATTTTTGAATTCCGCTGCCTATAAAAGGCAGAAGCTTGTAGTAGAAGCTCTAACGAGAAATCTGAGAGCTTAGGAGATAAAAGTTTGTAAGGTATGGAAGGCTAGGCCTCTCTCCGGAGTAGCCGGAAGGGCAATGCCTGTCTTGTAATTTGTCTATTGTAAGTTTGTTTTTCATTTATAATAATATGTTTGTTATTTTCCACTATTATGTTCCTGCATACTTGCTCTTGTCTCTATTAGCCAAGAATGTAGTAAGGCCGTAGTGATAGTCGGATACCTTTAGACTAGAGAGGACTTTCTGCCGTTAAGCTGTGTGGATGAGGCGTTAGGCATTGTTGTCCGTTTGTCCAACAAGGGGGCTAGAAGACGAGTCCTAAGAATACTGCATTAATGAACAGGCGAAATGCTGTTAGGATACTTGATATCCTTAGAGACTGACTAAGATGACCAGAAGCATAGGTGGACCATAACCCACGTGTTATTATACATGTAAGACAAGACCTTACCCTTAGGCTGTTACTTAGACTAGTTATTTTCATAACTGCACACTTCTTCCTCTTGTACTTGTTCACTGTTTTCACCTGCTATCTGTACTTTTCTTTTGCTTTTGTTAATAGTTTAAAGATTTTCTTTAAAATCTTACCACACCACCAGCTTGGTATCAGAGCCACAGGACCTTGGTTGACACACCTAACCTTGGTAAGGTTCAACACAGTTGGTTGGAAAACCCAACCTCTGCACAGCATGAGTAATCCACTGGGATACTCTAGCACTCCTTATGGAGACCCTCCTGTCGAAATACCAGATCCCCCTATCTTCAAGGGATTACCGTATTTCGAGCATAGCTTACACGACCCTGTATACTAGTTGTATACAACTTCATGTTCTCGTGCTTATCTAGATGGACTAGATTGGCACATAAAGAACATCAAGGATCACTTCTTTAGCCCGGACATCATCCGGTATTTCCTAAACATCGACTTTGTGCTAGCAGAAGTGATAAAAAGGAGAAGGACACTTCTCCTAGAAAATGTTCTTTTACACAGCTAACCGAAGATTTGACCTCGCTCAGGCCTTTAACCAGGAGAGAATAGACCTCATAATATTCTTAGAACACTTGAGGATCATCAGACAAGGATTTTACGGCCTACAACCCTTGATCGAACAGCATAGAATAGGAATAGAAATCCTAACCGGTAGAATGTCTTTTAGACTACTGCACAACTTTTGAGCAATTTAGCCATGCTAATGATATCACCAAAATATCCTTTATGAAGCATTGAATGAAGGACATCATGAGAACTTAGTCCCTGATTTGATAGAACCCTATCTACACCTACACATGGACTTTGAGTTCCTGGACCCAGAAGTTATTAATTTAACTGCAGAGAATTTACAAAAAAATAATATAACTCTCATAAGAGTTACCCTACCGGTCGACTATGTTGACCACCCAAAGTTTTACCTCAGAAATCTTAAATGATTTTTGAAAGATTTTCCAGTACATCACTGGAACACCCAGTACATAGTTTTCATCCTTAAAAGAATCAAAGAAGGGATAGAAAACTATGGAATGGAGGAATCTATTAAGAAAACCTCCCCAGAAATCTATAAAGTTTTCTGGACGCATAGAAAATTGTTGTTGTAAGTATACTACCGTATGCAGCACATAGAGCAATACCATAAAAATTGCTTATGGTCTATGTTTCAGATAGCTTATGAAACAACTCCACAAGCTTATTTTATGGAAGCCTATAAGCGGCTCAATGATCATGTAGAAATCTATGATAGAAATTGCTTATCAGCAAGCTATTATAGAAATTGCTACATATCAGATGGAGAGAATCTCTCTATCCAGCGGAGCTTCTACCTCAGGTACCAAATGAATAATGGACCTAGACCTTCCCTAATATCCCCTATATACACATGGATATACGGATATAAAGAATAAAACTATGTCCCCTTAGAAAAGGAACATAGGCCCAGTGGGGAATGCTGTCATAAGGATGCCAGATATCTCCATGCATCCCATATCACGCCATGGGAAGTTGATAAGCTAGCACAGCTTACTTCACTAGGAAACCACCTTAGTGATAGAATGGAATGGTTATTCGAGGCAATCAGAAAACTAAACCTAACCCAGGCTAAAGTCACCGACGAATTTAGACTTAGGGTAGATTTGATAGACACTAACTTGTCTAAAATCGAAGACGAAATTCCAGATAACTTTGGCCAAGCCTTTGCACAAATGTACGGAGACTTAATGAATACCAAAGAAGAGGAAGACAAAATTCTCCAAAATATGCAAAAAGAGATATTCAAGGACTTTCTCAAAAGGTTAGAGCCATTGAAAGGGCTACCGGCGCAGATCTTTGCAATGAATATTGTGAAATACACACAATTACCCCCAAAGAATGCAGTTCCCATTACAACTGCAGTTCAGCAATTCTTTGACAGAATTGAAGAAATTTTCAATAGACAACATCACAATTACATCATTAGAGGTGGAGAATTAAATACTCTCCAATTAACTCAGGCTACATGAAATGCACAAAATTTCCTTACCTCTGGAATGATCCAGCTCCGAGAAGAAATGATATTGTGTGCCCAAAACTCTGATAATAACCAAGAAATCCTTAGAAAAGGATTAGAAAGGTTTTTTCAGGTTTTCACAGAATATCAGGATAACCTTAGGACAGGCCTTTTAAACCTTGCCTCCCAGATCCAGGTAGTAAAAGATCTAGGATCGATAAAAAATAAGACCCTAGATGAACTACAGCAGAGCCTTTTAGGAATCAAAGGAAGTTTAGGTCTTGAATTCTCCTATTTAAAAAAAGAAATAGAGGAAATTCAAGTACGCATAAACACGGCACAGCACACTTATCCCTACCATGGGGTAACAGATGCTATTAATCATGCCCAAAAAAGGGTAGTAGTGGTTATGGCAGAAAATATGAAGGAAGAAGTCCTCCAAAACTTTGATAGAAATATTAAGTTAATGGAAGACGCTTGCACAGCTTTATTATCAAGCATTGATCCCATTAAAAATAACAGATGCTATTAATCATGCCCAAAAAAGGGTACTGGTTATGGCAGAAAATATGAAGGAAGAAGTCCTCCAAAACTTTGATAGAAATATCAAGCTAATGGAAGACGCTTGCACACTTTATTATCAAGCATTGATCCCATTAAAAAATGCTAATGATAATATACGCAGAGAAAATCATAATTACCATGAAACACAGGTTATTATGATGAAAGAGCTTTATGAAATGATTGCTAACAACATACACAACAATCTTGTTAGGATAGAACAAGCTGCCAAAGCTTAGGACGAGAAAATTGATTACCTCATTTCATCCTCTAACACCTCTTCTGTCAGAAGAAGAATATAAGGATTTAGTGCAAGGAACGGATCCTGCTATCCTTGCCTGTTACATCAAGAGGCATCGGGATGAACCACCTCAGAGTTCAGACCATGCTAAACGTGGTGAGGGACTGGGAAATGATACCCTAAACCCTAAACTTAGGCTATTACTTAGACTAGGTATCCCTAATGGTGACTCCTATTTTCACCAAGGTCGTGTGGCTCTGATACCAAGCTGGTGGTGTGGTAAGATTTTAACATAGACATAAAGATAAACACCTCTTCTGTCAGAAGAAGAATATGAGGATTTAGGTAAGGATGTGTATAACCCATAGAGACTGACTAAGATGACCAGAAGCATAGGTGAATTGTCCTAATATCGATTTTGTACTCCAAGAAGTGACAGAGAAAGAGAACACCTCTTTTAGAAGATGTCCTCTATACCTCTAATCGAAGACCTAACCTTACTCAGGCCTTTAACCAAGAAAGAATAAACCTCATAGTGTTCCTAGAACAGTAGAGGCTCATAAGACAAGGATTGTACCGTATACAACCCTTGATCGAACAACACAGAGTTGGGGTACACAGAGTTGGGGTAGAAATCCTAACCGGCAGATTCTTTCTAGAATATTGCACAGCACATGAGCAATTTATGCTAGATAATGCTCATTATTGCCAAGATATCCTTGTATCAGCACTAAGTGAAGGATATCATGAGAACTTAATCCCTGATCTGGTAGAAAAGCCCTATGCCACAAAATCTCAGTCCCTTACAAGATCTTAACAAATAGAAGCAGACTCTACTCTTTATCTTACACATTTGAACAATTACTTTAAACACTTTCAATATAACACATAATTTAGAAGCCTACAAACTTGCACACCTTGAAGAGGACGATACAACCCTTTATTTATAAATGAAAAGGGGCAGATTTAAGAGTTTGAAGTCCCAAACTTCATAGCCCTTGAAATCCATCGCATAGGAGAGGCTGCTTTTTATTGCAGCAGATATCACTGTAGCCTTTTACTGTAGTAGATGTCAAGGCAAAATTGCAACTCCAACATCACAGCAAAACCGGTACGGCCTACAGTGACAGCTATAGTGACTTCTACTGTGGAAAAAAAGTAGTTTGGGAGGTGCAATTTGACCATAGGGAGTGTCACTTAAGCACATACTGGTGCAAACAGACATGAGACCAAACATCTGAATGGGGATGGGTCCACGACCCAAACCTACATAATTTAATATAGCTTGACCCACAACTTACTTCGGTAAACCTAGACTTGACTCAAAATCTAAATATTAAAATATATTGCATATACTTGAAATAAACTAGTTGGGACAAGGATTTGATGATGATAATTGAAATTGACTCAAATTCACAAACATTACCAACCGAGCACCTACCATGTTGCAAGCACTTGTTACGGTCACAATTTCACATTATATATAACAATATGATCAGATTTATTAAAATATAATTTATATATAAGATATATATTATTCTCGAGAACACTGGCATGTAACTCCAATTACCATAGAGAATGGATGGACCCAAACTTGGGGATGTCAATGTAACTCCAATTACTCGGACTCAACCTGAAAAATTCCTGAATGGATCATCCTCTCAACCAATTGAGAATCGAGCAGGTCTGAGTCCAGTTGGGTCTATAGTTAAATACCCATGCATGTGAGGTGATACGTATATAAAAATATAGTTAACTAAAAAAGCTTACAACCAACACAGGAGGTTGAGGTTCAGTGTTGCAAACCCTAAGGCTGCCAGTCCATCGAAATTGTTACCAATCTCTAAATATTTTAATATGTTCAGATTTTGAGTCAGGTCTAGGTCCATCAAAGTGAAGTCCAGATCTGCATATATAAACTTAATCAAACCCCACTCATTTATATCCCTAATCCCTACTAAAGTCTATTGGAGTCAATATGTTGATACTTATTTAACTCCACTATCCAACATATTTTATTTAGGACCCAAGTTACTGATTTATATTGTTCAAGGAGACTTTCCTACTCGTGTAAACTGTAAATATATCTTGGAATTCTACTTCTTTCAATTGTGTTAGTGAGAGTTGGAAGAGGCATGGATTCCCCCCGTGGCCCTGGTCATAGACGGTTTGGACTGTGTACTTATATACACCCCTTATGGGTAAAAAAGGGCAAGAGAGGACCGAGACACAGGATTTCACTCACCTTTCAGAAGAAAAAGAGTAAAGAGAGAAAAAAGGTTAAAACTGGTTTTAAATCACATAAAAAGGCATTGGGTGGGAATCATTTGTTCAATAATTTTGACTAAGAAAATACCTTATTCTACCAAAAAACTGTCATGTTGGGCTGAATCATTGTTGGATAAGCAAACAATTGCAATCTAAATTCAATTACTAGTTTGAAATTAGCTAAATTAGCACAGAGTAGTGGGCAGATAAAATAATAAATTACTGCATGCATAAAAAAAAATTCCTGCATCAATGCATGTTTTCATTTCTCACAATATCTATGCTGTAAAAGATAAAAATAAAACTAGAACATATAAAAATTCTATGGGATCAACAGCAACAGAGGAAAAGACCAGTTATACACATATCATTAAGCCAATGCCTAGATTTAGATGCATCAAAACATGTTTAATAATATGAAGGATGATACTAATCAAGGGTGAAACACCAGAGATACAACCTTAGCAGCATAACATCTAGATGTGTTGCCTATACAATTCTCTTTCTTGATACAGCAAAGCATATAATAAATTAAGTAAATTGGACTGACCTTCATGCAATCACACACAGATAAACCCCCAGAGATCATCACCTCATCTCCAAAAAGCACTTCCCCTTTCATGTACCCTCTTTCTCCTCCTCCTCCAACAAAATCATGTTACCCCTAGGAATCCCAACACAGACCACACACACCAAAGATATCAAAATAAAAACAAAACCCACCAATCAATGTAGCAACATCATCACCTACTCCCATTTCCTTCCCCAGATGGACCACCATGGAAGAGGAAGCATCACAAGATCACCACCACCACCCCATTTTCTTGCCCATCTGGGTCAAAGATTCAAAGACTAAGATCATACCAGTGCACAGAGCAGGAAAAGGATCCATTAGAGGAAGTGGATGATCTAGTGAGTGGTAACCATATATGGAAGATCACCCATCTCAAAGATGATTAACCACCCATACATTTCCCTATCCATTTGGTCAGGAAACCGACGGCCAGGATCATCCCAGACCACCCATCAGAGAGAGAGAGAGAGAGAGAGAGAGAGGAGGAAGTGAAGAGGAAAGAAGATCGACAGGAAGATGCCCTCAACGAGGTTTGGTAAGTGAGGACAGAGGACAACGTATATATATACATATATTTATGAAAAAGGCAGAAAGTGGAACAGAACCATGTCTAGGCCTCTGGGGTAAGTGGGATACTTTACCGTTGGGATGTGACACGTCAACAGCATTCCAACGGTTCGTTTCCTTTGGAGAATTGAGAACTTAATTTTTTTCATCAAAAATAGCATAAAGCCCGTGCTAGCCGTTGCTATCAAGTTAATTAAATATCTAATATTTCGAGACATGCATGTTCTCATCTCTTTACCTTTTCTCACTGAGAATGTGTCTTTGTTTGATTTTGGCAGGAAGTCAGGAAAACCATTTTTATTTTGTGATTTTTTTTTTCGCCGTGCATGTTGGATTGAAGCTAAGATGCGCGTACATTTTTTACAAATTTGTTTGCATGCTTTTGAAATGAAGAGATATTGTGTTTCAATAGAACCTGAGATTCCCAACAGAAAAAGGATATGTAAATGAAGCATTTAATCATGTAGATGTAAGAAGATAGAGTTATGTATGCCATAGCATATGCGATCCTATTTAGCCCTACCTGCAATATATAGCATTTAATTCAAGTCTATTGGCACATTGCTGTCTACACTCCATCAAAGAACTTGCTCTGGATGGCATCTTTAACTATGGTACAGGACGAGTCTCCACTAGCCCGCATTAGAAATATCCGAACCTCTAACACTGGCTTATAAGTTCAACTCTGTCTTAACTCAATTGAGGCTTTTAAAAACCGTACGACTATGGAAACCATAAGAACTCTAGAGTTAAGCGTTCTCGCGAGAAAGTAGTACTAGGATGGGGGACTAAGTTCTCGTGTGGGCCAAAGCAGACAATTTCGTACCGAGTTTGGCAGGGTTGTGACACCCTTACCCCTGGGGCGTAGCCTGTTAATAACAGGCTTCAAACGGCGAGTTTCCATTAGTCCGTATTGAAAATACCCAAGTCATGACCCTGGGCTTATAAGTCTCAAGCTCCGTCTTAACTCAACACAACATGAAGCCTTTTAAAGCCGTGCAGCCTCGGAAACCATAAGAACTCTAAAGTTAAGCATGCTGAGCAGAAGCAGAATCCATAAAAATTAACTACAGAATTAAACATGCTGGGGCTGAAGCAGTACTAGGGTGGGCGGGGCTGTAAAATAAAATAAACATTCAGGAATCAAAACGAAAAGCTAAAGAAAAGATGGATATGGTGAGTGGAGAACCTCCTTCCTCCCCACTTGCGCATAGAAGTGATCAATCCACAGTCGGATGAGAAGACTCCATTTCCTCCAAACCCAGAGTTGTCTTACAACTTTCATCACCGAATCTTTCCAAAGCTTCATTTGCAGCAGATGCTAACTCGGCTTGCAGTGTAAGAAACTGCTTCAACTCCTCGCCACAGTTACAAACTTCATCAAGTTCCCCTTCTAAATGAACTATTAAAAATAAAGAATCAGACATTAAGCATGTGCTTGTAGAGTTCTCTCTGCATTCATTTCTTGTGTACAGGTGCTTAGGCTGAGGAAGAGGGAGAAGCGTTCCAGTTCTATTATCTTTAGAGATGGATCGGAACTCATCAGCGACAAGTGAAATGTCAGTTTGGTAATTTTACGTGTAAAATAAAGTGCAGTAAAGCATCATATCAAGAGAGAATAAAATATAATAGGGTTACGATGGTAATTTATTTTTAATTATTTTGTATGAATTATTTTTACTTTTTGTATAGAAAAGTGAAGCTTTTTTCTTTTTAGTGGAGAAAGGATGTTGCCTTTTTACTTTTTTTTAAAAGGAGGGAGGAAATTTTGAATTAAAGTACTATTGATGTGACTTCTTTAATGAAAAATGAAGGCTTTACTTGACTTTGACTAATCTAATAAAATGCAACACGGATGGAGAAGAGATAAGAGAGGGATGCTAATGTGATGCAAGGAAATATCAAATTCAAGATTTTTTCTTCTACCTGCCGAGATTTCTTTCCCTAAGTGTTTCTCAACTTTAGAGAGAGAGAGAATCTCCCTTCTCTTTTACTCTTTAAAATCCAAATAGAAAAATTATTCAGAAAATCACCTTAGATGTCCAGTGCACTAAAAAGACCCACATAGTTTATCTATATCATTAAAGGCTCTTCCGCCAATTTTCACTTTTGTTTGAGTTATCGTTGCTTATCCTCTCTTCTTCCTCAACAGAAATGGGGGACGATATCATTGCACAAACAAAAGTGAAAAATGGCCGGAGGGCATTTAATGTTATAAAAAAATCATGAAGGCCTTTTTGGTGCATAGGACAACTAAGGTAATTTCTTCAATAATCTCCTCAATCTAAATGAGACAATAACGGTTTTGGAACTGAAAAGAAAATATTCTCAAGTAGATGCTCATTTTATTTTATTTATTTGTTACTTAGGACTTTTATAGAAGTATATCTTCAAAATCGGATAAAATGATGGAGGACATAAAGCTTTTCAAAACGACGGGAGAGGGGACCTCTCCCCAAATTTTATTTTTTGGATTTTTCCCCCCTTTTAACGATATCATGGAATAACATGATTACAACAATATTTGCTATTTCATGTTTTTGACATTCCTTGATATCATGGAATAATAGATTTTCATGAAATAAAGAAAAGTAAAAAAGATGGCAAAAGCTCCTCTCCTTTGACGAGTTTAGGTCCTCTGTCGTTTTATTTAATATTAAGGGGATCTTTTCTATAAAAATTCCTTTTTTATTTCTTAGATTTTTGTGCAATGTATAGAAATGTTATAAAATCCGGTTATTAATATGACATCATAATTATGTATTAAGTAAATAAGCAGAAAATTTATTTTTAAAATAAATAAGATATAAAAACTGCCACTTATATATATAATATGTGAGTTCAACTTTCAATGTGGGAGCGACACATGGCAATTTCGAGTATCCTCGCACTAACCCCTTTAGTGCATTTTTTCTGTTTCTCTATGGTCGCCTTTCAAATTAGCCGACTCGTTTAATCCATCTCTAAAAGAAAAAAACTCTAAATGCAAGTACGATACAACTTCTAAATCATGTTACATCATGACGAACCTTTATGAATTAAGATAAGAGGCAACTTTTAGATGTTACATCATGCGACTCCACCAAGGCTCCTTGGAACACAACATAAGCAAGGGCCATTGTCCCGCTATCCAACTTGACACGCTTAGGGATTTGGATATGAGGACCAGTTTTAGTTGTTACATCATGTGACCCCACCAAGGCTCCTTGGAATGCCACATTAATAAGGACACACTGTTCCACTATCCAATTATAATATATTAAGTTGGAAGATTTTTAGATTGGATTTTGACCGTCAGTTATAATTTTGATTGATAGTTAACCCTCCTTATTAAAATATTTCACATTCTTTCCATATAACAACCCACTCATATCCTTATCTCATCAGACCACCCCCACTCTCCACTTATTCATTTTTTAAGTGTCTTGCTCCACCCCATCTCTTCTACTCCCTTTCTGTCCATTTTTATTTTTATTTTCATTTATGCAACTTATTTAATGGATGGAAAGAGGTACTCCACATAACCTTTTTAATGTAAGGATTTTTTTTTATTTTTAATGTGACCGTGCTGAACATTGGTGGTTGTGCCAGTTTTATATATATAGGGGAATATTCATATGCATCTATCCCTCACCATTTTTGGTGAGGGACACCCCTTTTGGGGGTGTTTCAAGTACAAAAGGCATCTCACCCCAATCTCTCTCTCTCTCTCTCTATATATATATATATATATATATATATATATATATATATATATATATATAAGGAAAGGAGGCCATAGAGTAGCTGAGAAGAAAGCATGGACACAGATTGGGGTGAGATGAGGTGACCAGAGGATGAAAATTAAACCCTTCATATAAATACTTCTTCAACGATGTGTCTGCCTATTGATTCGTTGGTAGCAGTGTGAAATGAGACACAATAACCTCTGGAGTGTCTTATGTTTTTCGAGAATTTTTTTGAAATGTTTTTTTAAAATGCATATTATTTTTCTTTTCAATTATATTTAATAAAAATAAATAAATTTTAATTTATTTTTATTTTTGGGGCCTTGGCTAAGCACGTGCCTTTGTTACTAGTTTTAAGGTAAATTAATAGCAAATTAAAATTTTAAGTTCACTTAGAAAAGTCTTTACCAATTTACATGTAGGCCGGCCTCTTAAAATTCGGTAGTTGTTTAGTTCTCTTCATATTTGAATTATAATGCGACAATAAGAGAATGATTTATGGAAATTAATGATTAATGACTTACACAGTTAGGCCCCAAAATGATACGTGTAGATGGGCCCCAAAATGAGGTGGGTCTTGTCTCGCATTATATATATATATATATATTCGATATGATTCATTTTGCCGCGTAGGTAGATGGGAAGCTCTCCTTTCACAAAAAAAAAAAAAAAGAAAAGAAAAAAAAAAAAACAGCACTTTGAAATGGGCATTCTTCTATTATGTAAATGATCTCTTTGAATTCAAATCTTAATTCCTAAAATCTCTCTTTAATGATAGGAAATATTATCCCAAAGAAGTCATCCCAGTTACCAAAATGCCTAGAGAACATTGCATTTCTACCCTTACAGCCGCATGCATCAGGGAGCTGAAAATGCAAGTTTTCCTTCTGTTAGAGTGGAGGAAAAGTTGGAGACGCTACCTACACACGGGATAGTAGCACTAGTTGCAAGTTTTCCTCCTCTCGTAGTGGAGGAAAAGTTGCAAATGCTACCTCTTCACAGGACATCTCCTATGGAAGCAGACCTTTCATTTTCCTATAGCATAAAATTAGTAACAAAGGCTTATGTTAAGCCAAAGGCCTAAAAAGAAAAATATATTAAAATTTCGATGATGAGTATTATCAGAAAGAAAACAAATATCAAAGAAAAACAAACTTATAAAGAAGAAACGGTTCTTTAAGATTTTCCATATTATTTAATATATATAGTGACAGTCAAAGACATTGATGCAATGAAATAGAACAAATAAATCAGATTAAGCTAATATAAAATAATAACTATTAAATTTAGTTCCAAATAAAAAGTATAATAAGAAATAAGATAAATATTTATGCAAGTCATTTAAATGAAGATCAGTTCAAAAGGGCATAGAAATAAAAGAAAATCATAATAATTAATTACTCTCTTGATTTTTCAATTGTCTAGATGAAGTACTCAATGTAGCCTACTTTTTGGAAATCAAGATTAAAATATATTAATTAGAGGCTATGTATTGTTTAATGATTTATATTGATTCTTAAATGGCCCCTCTAATTTCATTACATTAGAGTATTTGAACAATTGCTAAAAAAAAAAAAAAAAAAACGACCTCGTCAGGTTTATAGTAAGGCTTAAAAGTATGCATAATATAGATGGGTATTTGGTAAGACTACACAGTGTGGCCCACACAGGAAAGATATGGACCTAAAAAAATATGTATATCAACTTAGACTTTATAAATTCATTAAATAAGCAGGCCGCAGGGGACACTTAACAAGAAGAAGATGCTGGAAAACCCACTTAAAAAATATCTTGTGAGGCTTGGAGGACCGTATCTGAGTTGTGGAGACGACATCCATGGAGGCTTTTAGGAACACCCCCTCAATAGGTTTTTTTTTTTTTTTTTTCTTTTTCCTTGATAAATTTTTACTATATGACAAATTTGTCCCTATCACATTTATATATTTGCAAATTTGCTTTTTTAGGGTTTAATTAAAATAGCTCTCTTTTAAAGAAATCTAATTGAATTCAATCTATTTTAATCAAATTAGAGTTGCTAATGGATAGGCAAGTAAAAATAAGTGGATTACAATAACACTCCAACCAATTTTGTGGAACCCTTTTGGCCACCTTCCCACACAATAAATGGTTTGATGGGAAATGGTACTTTACTTTTCTATCGTCCAAGACTTTAATGATTGTGACCATTGAACAATGGGCAAGCATGATGGACAGTTGCACTAAATTGATTATTATGATTATAGCTTTGGTCAGAGGGGCCTACCTAATCAACCCAAATCTTTATCTTTTCCATACTCCTTCTCTCATCTTGCTTCCACTACAAATCTTTTTTATTCATATTTTTAATATTATTTTTATATTTTTTTGATATGTACAGCTATTGCTTTTATATTGATATATATATATATATATATATATATCTTTCCTTTGTGTTTTGATATATTTTCATTTGAGTTTTTATATATTCTATATATATATTAATATATTTAATTTTATAAATATTCTCTTATTAAATATACATTATAATATTCATATGAGTTCTTAAATATTATATAAAAAATAAACAATGAAAATTTGATTTATACAATTTTAAAAAGAGAATTTTACCTAAAAAAGGACCCTAGATGGCCACTAACCAGAAAAGGTACCAATAGTATATATGGTATGGAAGTGGTATTTCCGCCAGATTTTTTATTTTTTTATTTTTTGCTTTTTTTCAACAAGCGTCGATGTCGTTGTATAGTCACACACATTTTTTTTCACTAGCTTCTATTAAGCAACGACGTCATTGTACAGTCACACATAATTTTTTGCACTAGCTTTCGTGAAGCAACGACGTCGTCACTGACCATTGCAATCGAAAAAAATTGATGTTTGTATTATTTTGATGTGCGAACGCACTACAAAATCCAAAGGAATTACAAGCTTCTATCTTACCATAAATTTCCATAACATATGAAGAGAAGGCCATAGGACAAAAAGAAGAAAAAGTATAATGACTTTGGATATAAAAAAGCAAGCCCATCAATGGTAAAAAAATGCTAAATTGCTCCTAAGATTTTTGACTAAAAAGAAAACGCTACAAAACAAAACACCCTAAACTAAAAGGAACAGAGAACGGGAGTAGCTACACAACCAATTGACATTTTTAAGAAAGAACTCCACAACACCTATCATCCAGAAAAACCCATAGCAGCGGAACTAAGAGAGCACCAACACCAACGAGAAAGGCAAAGCAGGGCCTTTCAACCACAAAACTGCACAAGACAAAAAGGAAGAAAACGAAGCAACAGGGCCATTGCTCAAAAAGCCATTACGGGAGCAGAAATAGTGAATTAATCACCCCAACCAAAGGCTCTCAATATAGGGTAAAATATATACTTTACAATCGCCTGATAAACTGCTGGAAAGCTTGATGCTACAATCCAAAATGTTAAAAAAGGACCTTTGAGACCACCTTAACTACCTTTTGAGAAAAGTAGAGACGAATCCGCCAGGGGAAAAGGAAGAAGCGATGAGAGGAAAAAGGGGGAAATGGAAAGTGGGGTTTAAATCGATGAAAATCTTGATGCGGCAATCCAATAGGTTGGAAAACGACCTTTGGGACCACCTTAAGTGTCTTTTGAGGAGGGAGGAGATGAAACAACCAAGGGAAAAGGAGAAGGCGACTGAGGTAGAAGGGGAAAACGGGGAAGTAGGGTTTCGGGGGAGTTTTATGGGTTGAATGTACAATGACGCCGTCACACGTTTCAATCATTAATACAAAAGATGAAGTGGTCCCCTGGGACCACTTCCGTGCCATATATACTCACTTCCGTGCTATATATACTATTGGTACCTTTTATGGTTAGTGGCCATGTAGGGTCCTTTTTTCGGTAAAATTATCTTTTAAAAATGAAAAAAATGATATATTTGTTTGTTTTAGTTTTGTGTTTTTTTTCCTCTCATGTTTTATCTAAAAAAGCAGCCTTAAATCCAATATAGCTTTATTTTATTTGTGGACCTTGGCTAAGCACCGGCTTGTGTTGCTAGTTACAGATTATGATAAATGCCTGCTTCAAAGATCTTTTCATTTGGCGAGGGCTGTCGATTATCCATTTTCATTTTAAACGCAAGTCATATTGAGAATTGGAACTTGAGGCCCATTACATATTGGTCCAATCATTAACTATGGGCCTCATCATGGCCCACCTTCCTTGGGCCTATATCTGAAAATCAATAATTGCTGATCTTGATATTAATGGCCTTCAACCACATCCTAAACCCATTTATACAGCATACAAATAATTCACTAATCTCTCTCTCTCTCTCTCTCTCTCTCTCTCTCTCTCTCTCTCTCTCTCTATATATATATATATATATATATATATATATATTTAAAGTAGCTGATTTCCGAAGATGACTATTTTTCTTGGGTGCCCCTTCGGGTCCATGTAGGGCCCAGTTCATGGTCTATGGGCCACACAGTCCCCCTTGTTAAGTGTCTTAAAAGTGAATGAAACATCCACATAACAGAAAAGAATAAACTACAGAAAGGAGGGAACAAGAAACATCCACACGACAGAAAATAATAAACTACAGAAATTTTCAAAGGAGGGAACAAACAAAAGAGGAAGTGAAAGAAAATAGCCAACCAAACAATATCATTCCAGCAATCTACATGAAACTATATCACACATGGTTTTTTGCAACACTTAACAAGAATTTTCAGTAGCCAAGTGATTAGAGGTCCCAAAAATTGACACATAATTCTTTAGGTGTTGAATATTGTTCTGGATATTGGATGATCATCCCAGAGTCTTCACCGCTGCACATTTGTTTGCCAGTCTCGGCGCACTTCATGATGCACCAGATTTTTTTTTTCTGAGAGCATGAAATCTATAGCCAAAGGCCCCTGGCTTCCTGAGCTTGTTGTCAGCATGTTTGCAAAGCTATGGGCCATCAAAGTTCTCTAAAACCCAAGAGAGAATTCTTTACCCTTCAAATATCATTCTGAAGAATGGGTGATATTCCCATTCAGATACTTAAGCAATGGGTGATCTTCCCATTCAAAGACTTGAGAAGACTGACTCCGCGAAATTTGGAGAGGACAACAGTTATGAAGACTTGGCACCATGATCAGAGAAGTATATAATACTTCCATTCTAAATGATAAAAAAACATGATCTGCAAGCAAAAGACAAGGGAAACAATTGAGTATTGAGTTTATTTGCATTACAAGAAAAACCCATGATAGGCTGGGGTGTATAGACCTTGGGTGTATTGTGAATGAGATGCAATTATAAGTTTGAAAGCAGGGCAAAGTGAAACGAGCATCTATGAACTCTATTACCAGCATGATCTATGAAATATTTGAACCATAACTTGTACTTAATGATACAAAGTATGAAATATTATGCATGACAGAAGTGTGTTGCAATTATAAGAGGGGGTGATTATGGAATAACACAAAAAGTGGATTTATTTTGTAAGGATTGTTCTTTTTTTCTTCTTTTTTTTTCCGAATTGAAGAAATAGTGAAATATGTGTAGGTTTATGGAATGTAACTTCATATCTCATGTCCTTACACCTCAACAAATTCAAACAGCCAAATGTAAGAACCTGCATTTAACTAAAATAACTGAAATACTCAAGTCTACATGTTTATAGAATAAACTTCAAATTTCAAATTGGAGTAATGGTGAAATATGTGTAGCTTTATAATGAATTTCATACCTCCTGCCCTCACACCTCAACAAATTAGAATGGCCAAAATGTAAGAACCTGCAAGTTAACTAAAATAATTGAAACAACGGAAAATATTCTCCTGCGCTCTGTGCTCCCACACACACATCCAAACCCGTCATCATCTGTAGTGCCTGAAATTCAGGGGTGGGTCCTGCCTATGGGGACAATCTGGATGTGCAGAGCCCAGAGTGCCAAGTGCTTGCTTTAGTCTACAAGTTTACTAATTAATCAAAAAGTTCTTCATGGGCAGTCTCCAATCCAGAGTTTGCCAGGACTATATACCTTGGTCGGAATGTCAGCAAATAGAAAAAGGTCTCATTAAGAGTCAGAGTATTGAACAATATTTATAATAGTATTATTAAAGTCCAGCGAAACATTAATATGTATGTGACATCTCATCTGCAAAAGAATCCCTGTAAATTTAAGTATCTACCAAATATCAACCTTATGGGCAATTGCTAGCTACTGGATTATAGACATCTAACAAGGCTATTATTGAGATGGCGTTAGCATGAAAGAAGCTTGTGCAAGATGACCTAGACAGCCATGTTAAAAGACGAACATGCATAACATGTCGGTGTCTCCATGAGCCACCATATCATTACAGAAAGAGGCTCGTATATTAGGGATCCACAAAAAAAAAAATTGACCTCTTTAGACATTGCTTGCCCCTGAACCTGAAACAAGCAACATCTAATATGCTTTTTTTTTTTTTCCGCAAATGCCTAATCCACAAGCCTCCTTTTCATTCGATGAGTCAGTGGATACAGTACAACCAACATAATTCATCTTCTACTTTAACATGATGAGTACATTGTCACACACAGACAAGATACGTTATCACAGTATCTTCTCCAAAATATTTTTATGTAGCAGTTACAGTTTTAGTAGAGATTATTAAGAGAAATCATAAGGGAGAAAAAGTTTGCAAGCTTTCCATTGTTGGATCAGCAATGGGATCTCCAATCCAAATTTAATTCTAAACTTTTCATGGGTCTCATGTCAAGGATTTGGATCTAAATCCAGTTATCTAATAAAAGTTCAGAACCTAATTTATAATCGATACTAAACAATCTGTGGCCATGATTTTTAGACTTTAAAAACATTTGAAGGCTGTTTTTAGACGGAGTTTTTTAGTCATGATTCATAACTTTGATTTCTTGTAAAGAAAAATAAACTTTCCAATTGGGAGTGGGGGGGTGGGGGTGGTGGGGGGGTGTTGAATTTCTCCTATGGGAACATCCACATGCAGACGTCACGGGTAGCACCCTTAATTCAGGGGCATGCTGATCTTTTGACAGGCCACCTTGCCTCTTGGGCGTCCGGATTGGAACGTCCGCACGTGGATGTTCCTGCAGGAGAAAATTTTGCTTGGAAGAAACATATTGTATTTGTCTAATATGAAATGACGGTTTTTGCAGATGTTACATTTTTTTAAAAGGCAAATTGTATGCAATTTTTATTAATTAATCAAACTCAAGAGTAAAGAATAGAAACACAATATAATTTTTGTTAGATTCTTTAAGGCTATCTGCAATCTTGTTAATTCATCATACTCAAGAGTCAAGAGTAAGGATTCTTTATGATTATATTCCCAATACACTTAAGTTAAAAAGTAATCTTAGAAATATTAAATCATGTCAGCATGGCATCCTTTTATGCAATGATAACAGCCATGTGAAATCAGAACTGTGACATGTTGATGAGTCCACCGACCCACTTAATAAAAAAGATGAATATGTAAATATCTTCAAACATTGTGATGCATCGAAACTAACATCTCACAATCACCACAACTTTTGACATCTAATGTAGCTTTTTTTAAATAAATGTCTAATCCACAAATTCTCTTTTGGGTGCCTAATCCATAAATCCTACTATGTTAGTGGATGTCTCCAACATGTTACGCCTCCTGTAAGACTCTGTGAGAGTCTGTGATGAGAGGAGATGAAGAAGAAGACAGCAATATGGGAGAAAACTCCATGATCAATTGATCATCGACTGTTCCATTATATAATCAAAAGTTACCTTAATCAAGGCACTAATTATGTTAAGATACAATCTTAGAATAAATCAAGGAATGAAAGAATCTCCTAATCTATAAAAGGAAATAGTACATGGAAATAGCAACAGGGAAATTAGCAACTAAATCTAATCTCTTAAACAATGATCCCACACGTGGGATTTTATGTACAGTGGGCTGGGCCTAAGTGGACCAAACCCAGTGGGCTGGGCCTAAGTGGGCCAAAGACCAAACCCATACTATCTTCTACACTCCCCCTCAAATTGATGTGGTAACGCAGAAAACATCAATTTGTGAGTGAGATCATGATAGCGCGGTTTGGGAAGAGCTTTGGTGAAGATATCTGCCAACTGGTCATGAGACGAGACATGTGGCAGAGTTATCTTCTCAGTAACATGCTGACGGATGAAGTGGCAATCAATCTCAATATGCTTTGTCCGTTCATGAAAGACCGGATTGTTTGCAATGCGGGTAGCACTGGTGTTATCCCCATGAAGAGGTGTAGAGCTACCAACAGTGACACCGAACTCACAGAGAAGGCGGCGCAGCCAGATGATTTCAGCACTCGGAGATGACATGGCTCAATATTCTGCCTCAGCAGTCGATTTGGAAACTGTGGTTTGCTTCTTGCACTTCCATGAAATCAAAGATTCCCCAAAAAACATACACCAACCAGTGGTAGACACCGAGAATCGGGGCAACCAGCCCAGTTAGCATCCGCATAAGCAGAAAAGTGCAGAGAAGCGCCAGAAGAGTAAAAGAGACCATGATTAAGGGTGCCTTTGACATAGCGGAGGATGCGCAAAGCAGCAGCAAGGTGAGGTTTGTGAGGATTGCTCACAAACTGGCTAACCGTATGAATGGCATGAGAAATATCAGGCCTAGTCATAGTTAAGTAGAGCAAACTACCAACGATCCGCCGGAAAATAGAGGGATCATCCAGGGGAGGGCCATCATTCGCACTGATGGCATTGTTCAACTCCATAGGTGTATCAAAAGTGTGAGCATCATCGAGTCGTGCTGAAGTGATTAAATCTGTAGCATATTTCCGCTGATGAATCCGAATGCCAGATTTGCTACGCACGAACTCCAGCCCCAGAAAGTAGGTGAGAGGACCAAGATCCTTCATTCTGAAGTGGCGAGTGAGATAATGTTTGAGTTCCGTAATGCTAGCACTATCATTGCCACTGATAATCATATCAACATATACCAACAGGAAAGTGTAGCCCTTCGATGTCCATCGAAGAAAGAGTGAGCTATCCGAATGACTCTGGCAAAATCCTGCTTGAAGAATTGCCGCCCGAAACTTATCGAACCAAGCCCTGGGAGCCTGCTTAAGGCCATATAAGGATTTCCGCAACTTACAAACATGCTTAGGAGGATAGGCATATCCTGGAGGAGGCTTTAAGTAAACAGTTTATCGCAAATCCCCATGAAGAAAGGCATTTTTGACATCCATTTGCCATAGAGGCCAGTGGCGGGCTGCAGCGACACAGAGGAGAGTACGGACTGTGGTCATTTTAGACACTGGTGCAAATGTCTCCTCATAGTCAATTCCATACTCCTGTTTATATCCCTGCGCAACCAATCGGGCTTTGTAGCGATCAAGACTCCCATCGGAGTGAACTTTGATGGAGTAGATCCATTTACTGCCAATCACTGAGGCTCCTTCAGGAGCGGGTACCAAGTCCCATGTCTGATTTGTTTCGAGAGCGAGTAATTTCTCATTCATAGCATCCTGCCAGTATGCAATCTTCGAGGCCTGTGAATATGAAGTGGGGACAGGAGCACTATCTAAGGATGAAAAGAGAGCAAAAAAGCCATAGCGGTTAGGGGTAATGGAAGGACGATTAGATCGTCGTAGAGATAGGATATTGTCAGAAGAAACATGATTACCTGTAGGAGCAGGAGGCTGCACTGAGAGATGATCAGGAGAGGGAGGCACCATAGGAGGACCCTTGTTACTCCGGACATAGACCTGAACAGCAGGTGAGGCAGGAGCAGATTCGTGGAATTGTGGCAAATAGGACACAGCAGTAGGATGATGATCTAAATGCAAGGAAAAGAAAGGAATTTGTTCCAGGAAGATCACGTTTCGAGAAATTCGCATGCGTCTTTCAAATCGGTCATAACACAAGAACCCTTTGTGTTCAGAACTGTAGCCAAGAAAGATGCATTTAGCAGCCTGTGGAGATAGCTTAGTGCGTTCATTTGGTGGAAGATGAACAAAACATAGACAACCAAACACACGTAAGTGAGAGTATGAAGGAGGATGGTCAAAGAGAACTCCGTAAGGAGTAGTCTTGCCTAGAACAGTACTAGGAAGACGATTAAGAAGATATACTGCAGTCTGGGCAGCATCACACCAAAATTCAGGAGGAACTAAGGATGCCAATAAAAGGGTGCGAACTGTTTCAAGAATATATCTGTTCTTTCTTTCCGCAACTCCATAAAGACAACAAGTTTAGATCATCAGATTATCATGCACAAAGAGATGTTGTACTAAGTATTTGTCTTCAACATTTTAGATCACAGTTAATTTTCTTAGGAAAATTAGTAGAATATATAAAGACAACAAACATAAAAGAGACAAAATCAGTAGGCAGTCTCTCTGCTTTTTTCTTTTTAATCAAGTTTCAAAAGATTTCCTTGTGGCATATTGCAAAAAGAAATTCTTTACATACAAAAATTAAAATCAACCAATTTGCTAGCATGACAAATTCTGTGAATTGACGTAGGCCAGACTAATGGGCCCGACCCAAAAGTCTATGCCCGAAGGCCTAAGCCAATAAGGCCCACTAAAGAAGAGTCCTAAAACGTGTTTTCTATCTTTTCTTTCCTAGTTTGCAAGTTTCTAGAGGATCTTATAGATTTTCCTTATTTTTAGTAGTTACTAAGACTTAGAGATAAATTAGAAATTTTCTATTTTATTATTTCCAAACTAGAGCACCATCTAGTCTATATAAAGGATTGTAATCCCTAATTAGGGATAAGTTGATTGATTAAGAATTTCTCTCGGTGGTATGCATTTGGTGTGAAACCAAGACATGGATCCCTATCCCTTAGGCTTTTTGGCTCGGAGAGTAGTCCGTTGGCTGCTCTTCCCTACCCACGCTGCATCAATTGGTATCAAAGCGAAGATCTTGTAGTTCCGATCTCCAGTCGAGGTAACCCACGTACTCATCCCTTCATCTGAATTTCTTTCAATCCATAATCATCATCATCCGGCCCACCCCACCCATCCGTTCCATCATCTCAACTGAACTCCACCCACCCACCTCACTGCAACCCACTGATCCAACCCAAAGACCCTACAACCCAACTCCCACCGCATCTCTGTGCCTATCACAAACCCTCCACATCCAAATCCAAAACCTCACTATCAAACCACTACTCCCTACCATCCCTTCCATTGACCCAAACAAAAAAAACCCATCTTGTCCACGTTTCATTCCCAAAAACCCAACTCCAAACCCAATTCTAGATAATGGTAACAAAATAGGCAATGATCAAATCAGTTGCATTACGACCTAGGATATGGTAAGCATCCCATTTTTTATTTTGTTCTATAAATCAAACTCGGGTTGGGCTCGAGCTCGGGCCTATAGTTTATAAATTGGGAAGGGCCTGGACATTCCTTAGTTCGGCAATGGACTCTGGGTGGCGTCCCGCAGGACAGCGTACCAACCCCGCAAGGTCTCCAACAACCCCCCCTTCACCAGGACGCTCTCGTGACTCGAACCCTTGACCTGACTCTGATGCCACTTATAGGATCGTACACCTTGAGCTACCATTCCGACCAAAACCAATTGGTGATGGAAGAGGCACAACTTAAGGTTTTAAGGATTTGGCATTTGACATTGCACCCGCACGTCTATTTTTGGCATGGTTCAAAATCGCGGTATCGGTGGGGCCAAGAAACCGATACGGTATCGGTATCGGTTATCGGTATGGCACGGTTGTCGCAGTGTTAAAATTTTTTTTTTATCCAAAAAAAATTATAAAAACATATAAAAGATCCAGAATATTAAAAAATGCTAGAAATAATGTCCTTTTGCATTAGTACACATTATAAAGCAAAAAATCAGTCCCCCAAAGGCAAAGCATCATGCATCGTTGTTTTGTCTTGAACTGCTGAATATGTCAAGTTTTGATGTTTTATCATTGGCCCTTCCATATAGTTTATAAGTCATCAAGTAGCCCAGAATTTAAATTCCAAATCCAATCAATTAAAATAATTGTCACTCTTTATAGTTGATTTGTAAAAACTCTCACTTTTTTTTTATCTTCAGGAGAAAGGAATTTATTTAGTGGATTAGATTTTTTTATTAGTATACCTTGTGGCTTACTAAAAAAAATAAAACATTTGGATTCTTTTTAAAGTTTTATTTGAATGTTTATAAGTGATCAATGTGACATTAGGCCAACTCTAATTTAATTAATATTGGTAAAGTTCCTTTTAAAAGGGGCATTTATTTTGCGCGGGGAAACTAATAAGGGGACATTTAATAGTTTAGAGAATAAAAGAGGACATTTAATAGTTTAGATTTTCAAATTCTGAAATTTATTGTGATTTGTAAGACCATTTAAGAGGCTGCATTTATGTAGTTTGCTTTTTGTTTTATTTTTTTTAAATGTGGGCCACAGTAAGTGTGGAAGACTCGCACCCTATGAAACAAATGGAGAGAAAAAAACCCTCAAAAGGGTTTGCTCTTTCTAATTCCGCAAGAGACAACAATGGAAGTGGGGAGAGGAAAAAGAAAGAAGGAAAGAGGAACAGAGACAGAGAGGGGGCGAAAAAAGAAGAGGAGAAAGGCGGCTGCTGGGGACAACCACGTTTAGCCTCTCATAGACCCAGGATGAGGATTTTTTTTTAATAGTGATGATGTTGTTGTTGGGTGTTTCCCCTTTTTTCTCTGCAAATGCATATTCCTCTGTTCCTCTTCCTTTTTTTTTTTTCTTTTTTTTTAAAGTTTCGGTCGTATCGGACGTTACAACCAATACAATCGATATTTTAAAAATATCGGCTGAAACGACCGATATATAACCGATATTTTGGCGATTTGGACTGTGACAATACCGATATCCCAGCACGATATTGTCACGATTTGGGCCGGCCAATACGAACTGGTCTCAATCGATATTCTAAACCATGGTTTTTAGAGCCGTCACCTGAGGGAGCGACATTGTGGACTTTGGGTGATGTCTCGCAGGACAACGCACCAACCCCGAAATGTCTCCAACAATCCCCCCTCACCATGATGCTCCCACAACTTGAACCCGTGCTGATACCACTTATATGATTGTACGCGCCTTCAGTTACCATTCTAACCAAACCAATTGGTGATGGAAGATGCAAAACTTAAGGTTTTAAGGTCAAGGCATTCAACATCGCACCTGCAGGTCTGTTTTCAGAGCCGTCACTTGAGGGAGCGGCATTATGGACTCTGGGTAATGTCCTGCAGGGTAGCACACCAACCCCGCAAGGTCTTCAGGCCAAGCCTGGCCCATGAATACCCCTACTTATCATCCACAAATGGATGGGCAGACAGAAAGAATGAATTACATGCCCAAATATATGTTGAGAGCCTGTGCATTAGACTTTGGTGGAAGTTGTGATGATCAATTGTGATTAGCAAAATTTGCATATAACAACAGTTATCATTCTAGCATACAAATGGAACCCTTTAAAGCCCTCTATGGAAGAAGTGTTGCTCTCCTATTTGTTGGGAGGAAGTTGGTGAAGACTTTTGGGGCCAGAACGTGCTCAAGATACTACCATGAATATTAAAACCATAATAGACAGGTTAAAAGGCATCACAGAGTAGACAGAAAAGATATGCTGGTAACCGTCAGAGGGAGTTGGAATTTGGAATGGGGGACTATTGTGTTTCTTAAAGCCTCACCTACCAAAGGATTAATGAGGTTTGGTAAGAAAGGGGAACTAAGCCCGAGGTACATCAATCCATTTGACATTTCCGGCCGTGTTAGTGATGTTAATGCATACAGGTTGGAGCTGCCACCTCATTTGGTGGGGCTTCACAATGCTTTTCATGTGTCTATGCTAAGGAAATATGAGCCCAACCCTTCCCATTTGATTGACTATGAGCCTATTCACATCGAAGCAGATTTTTCATATCACCAAAAACTTATCACAACCTTGGAGACTAGAGAAAGAGTATTATGGAATAGAAACATTTCTCCCAGTGAAAGTTCTTTGAGAAGATCACAAGTAGTCAAAGACGACTTGGGAGACTGAGGAGGAAGTCAAGAAAAAATACGCCTATCTTTTTGAGTAAGGTACCAGTTTAAATTTAGAGGACCAAATTTCTTAAAGGTGGGGAGTGTGTAATACCCTTGCTCATTTAGTAATGGGTTGAATTTATTTTGGGCCCAGTTTAAAGATTTTTGTTAATTTTGGACCCAGTTTAAAGATTTTTGTTAGTTTTAAATCATTTCTTGAAATATGAAATATGGAATTTTAAGCTATTATATTATTTTGAGGGATCATTTTGAAACATTAATAGGTTATTAAAGAGTTTTAAGTATTATTAAGTGGGACCCACGAGAATAACTCATTGAGAAATTGTCCTATGCTTAATAAATAGAGCCCATGATTTGTGTGGTAAAAAAAAAAAGTCAAATTAAATTAGTTTTGTATAAAGAATGGGGACCCATGTTTGCATCAATAATATGTGGTCTTAACTTAAAGGGTGCATAAATCACGACGGGGAGTGGCTTGCGAACGACGCCAAGCCCTCATTCCCGTTTGTCAATAGCTCTAACCCCTTTTCTCTCTTTACCCTCTATCCTCTCTACACTCTCCAAGCAAAACCCTAATTCGATTTTCACCATTGGAGGCTTGAAGAAGGAGAATGAGACGGAGGTCAAAGGAAAACAAGGAAAAAGAAGAAAAACTTCAGATTTGGGTGTCATATAGTCTTCCCCAAGTCACTAGTATCAATAAATACAAGATTGATATAATGCAAAAGACTGAGTTGCATATGAATTTGGTGTCTCCTTTAGAGATCGACCCAAGGCTACCAATCTGGACATTATATGGCTGTACAATCTAAATTAATGATGGGCATCTATATAAAAGGAAATTACAAAATGTACACTTTGACCAAATCCTATCAATTTGATCTACTCAATTTGGGCTTGGATTTGAGACAATTATGTAGGTTGGCTTGTGGGCCTGAACCCACATATATCGTGGCACCCCCACTCAAATTGATGCGGGAGAATAAAAAAGTATCAATTTGCCAACCAAGAACTAATGTCGACGGCGACGAAGTGCTTTAGTAAATATTTCAGTTGTTTGCAGATTAGAGATGTGCGGAAGGCTGATGACATCGTTCTTGTACTCATCGCAGAAAAAATGACAATCTACCTCAATGTGTTTGATGTGCTCATGAAATACTGGATTGGCAATAATGCGAATTGAGCTAATATTATCTGAGTGTAGAGCTATTGCCAAATAATAGTTGCAGGAAAACCGATATCTGAAAGTAACCTGTGAAGCCAAATAATTTCTGAACAAGCAGTAGACATAGCACGATACTCCGCTTCAGTAGAGGATTTCGAAATTCTGTCTCGTTTTTTACATTTCCAAGAAATCAAGCTATCACCAAGATATATAAACCATCCAGTTGTAGAGCGGCGAGTGTCGAGACAACCAGCCCAATCAGCATCTGAATATCCTTTGTGTAATGGAGATAATCACTAAGAAATATAATCCACAAGTTGGCGTCCGAAGAAGATACCGAATGATTCGACGAACAACAGCCAAATGAAGATGTTTTGGATTAGTCAGGAACTGACTTACCAAATTGACAACGTATGAAATATCAAGGCGAGTAGTCGTCAAATAAATCAAATTACCAACCAATCGCCGATACATAGTACGAACAGGGATAGGATCACCGTCGTCTCGCCCAAGTTTGACATTGACTTCAACCGGAGTGTCAATTGGAGTGGAATTTTGAAGTCCTGCCATGTCAATCAGATCAATAGTATATATATGTTGGTTGAGAAAGATTCCCTAAGCTGATTGATGAACTTCGAGACCTAAAAAATAGGTCAAAGGTCCGAGATCCTTCATTTGAAAAGAGATCCTTCATTTGAAAAGAATCATGAAGAGAAGCCTGAAGTTGATAAATCATATCAGCATTAGGGCTAGGAATGATGATGTCATCAACATAAACAAGAATAATAGTAATTTCTTTTGGTGCATGATGTAGAAACATGGAACGATCATAAGGACTTGGATGGAAATCCAGCTGAACAAGGGCTTCTTGAAAATTTTCAAACATGCTTGAGGGGTTTGCTTAAGTCCATAAAGGGATTGATGTAATTTTGCAACACTACCCTTTGGGTACCCTGAGACGCCTTGTGGAAGTCTCATGTAGACATCTTTGAGATCACCATGTGGAAAAGCATTTTTGACATCCATCTGGTAAAGAGGCCAGGACTGAGAAATAGCAACGACAAGAATAGTCCTAACTGCAGTCATTTTTGCTACTGGAGCATGTTTCATCATAGTCAATGAATGCCATATTCCTGTCTGTTTCCAAGAGCTACAAGATGTGCCTTATACCTGTTCAGGGTGCCATCTGATTTAAGTTTGATGGAGTAAATCCACTTGCATTCGATCGGCTTGATAGAGGAAGGGCACGGAACAACATCCCAAGTATGATTGTGCGCAAGAGCATCTAATTCCTCCTGCATAGCTTTATTCCAACATTCATGCTGCATAGCCTGAGAGTATGAGTTTGGAATGATGGTAGAAGTCATGGTTGCCATTAGAGACATATGGGTAAAACCATACCGGTCAAGAGGGACAGAAATACAAGTGGAACGATGAGAGGGGCAACACCAGGTGGACCAGATGGTGGAAGTGGCTCGGGAGGAGTACTACCTGTAGCCTACTTATCACCATGCCTAATATACATAAAATTAGGATTAAACTTTACAAATGGTGTTTTGTCAGAAAAAAAAGGTACTGTCACAAAAGGAGAATTTGAGGGATCAATGAATTGTTGAAAAAGATATTGATTGTAAAAAAAAACTACGAATGCGACGAACTTGAGGATCATAGCAAATTAATCCCTTTTGGTTACTGCATATCCCAAAAATGCACATTTTGCAGATTGTGCTTAAGTTTGGTACGCTTGATAGGAGGAAGATGAACAAAAAACACACCGAACCAAAAACATGAAGATCATCATATGACGGTGTGGTGTTAAATAAATGGTAAAAAGTGGTTTCATTTGCAATAGAGGAAGAGGGCAGTTGATATATAAGATAGACAGCCGTCGAGAGAGCTTCTACCCAAAAACGAAGGATGGAAGATTTAAGCAGAAGAGATCTAGTTACATCAAGATGTCTATTCTTCTTTTCAGCGAGGCTATTCTGTTGGGGTGTGTATGGGCAGGTTTTCCGAGAAAGAATCCCTTTTTGCTGTAAGAATTTATGAAACTGTGCCGAGTATATTGATCGCAAGATTTTAATGCATTTGGAAAATTGATTTTCAACATATGCCAAAAATATTTCAAAAAAATTGAACACGTCAATTTTAGAATGCAAAAAATAGACTCATGTAAACCGACTATAATCATCAATAAAGGTCACAAAGTATTTATAATTAGCTTGAGATAAAGTAGGGGCAATGCCCCGTACATCACTATGAATTAATTCAAAACACTCAGTACTGAAGGAAGTAGATGGAGATAAAGTAGGGGCAATGCCCCATTTTACAAATGTCACAATCAAAAGAAATATTCCTAGAAGAATTATTCAACAAGCCAGAGTTAAACATGAGTGACATAGTTTTGAAATTGGGATGTCTGAGTTTACTATGCCACAATTTATTTTGAACAAAAAAATAAAACTGATTTGAGTCTTTATTGCCAATTATTGTAGATAGGTTGAGTGGAAACAAGCGTCCACATTTAGCCCCCCTTGCGATCTCTTCCCCGACACCTGGTCCTGCACAATATAACCAGACGAAGAAATGGAGATATTATAATTATTTTTAACAAGTTGCCTAAGCGAAAGAAGATTTGAAGTTAAACTTGGACAGAGATAAAAATGTTTTAAGGGAAGAGAACTAGAAACATCTCCGATGGCAGTAATAGAGATTTTTCCTCCATCAACAGTTTGGATGTGATGATTTCCAGTATATTGTTTCAAATTTGAGAGATGTGCACTAGAAGAGGTCATGTGATTTGACGCCCTAGAATCAAGATACCAAGTAAGGGAAGGTGAATTTGATTTACCTGAAATGCCAAATGCAGACAATGCATTGACAATCATCTGTTGAACTAACTCAGGGGTAAAAGGAGAATTGGCAGGCTAGGCATAGAAGCAGCAGTAAAAGATAATGTGGAACTAGCACCTGTAGGAGAAGAATCAGATGTCGCAACATATGCTTGAGACTACGGACATCGGCGACATTTAGTAATGATATGCCCTTTTCTTTTGCAATAGTTGCAAATTTTTTTTATTGCATTGGGTTGCTATGTGGCCAAATTTTTTACAATTGTAGCATTGCACCTTCCTCATATAAGGAGTCTAAGCTGTTTGAGTCACCCAAGCATAGTGAGGGGTCTAAGGATTTTGATGAGTTTGAGGAGTGCCTCTTGCAGAGTATGGAACAGTGTAGTTCTCATTTTTTTTGTTGGACTAAGATGGGCTCTTGTCAAGAGACGTTCTTCTTCACGGAGAAGTCCATTCAGACAGACATCTAAGGTTGGTAAGGGTATCCGGCCCATTAGAGCAGATGTGAGATGCTCATATTCAGGATGTAATTTCATCAAGAATTGGTCTCTCTGACTAGAAGCTTGAAGTTCTTGGATTGCGGCAAGAACATCAACAAAGACACTTGCAAATTTGATGCTGTCATATTTAGTCCAGAGGTTTCGGAATCCAGAATAGTAATCTTGAATGGACAAGTTACCTTGTGAATATTATGCAATTTCACATTCCAATTGAAACTGTAGTGCAGAATTTTCATGATGATAAACTTTCAGGAAAGATTCCCACATTTCCTTTGCAGTCTTATAGGGTTTGAGGTTCTTAATTAGACGATCTTCAACAGATCCAAGTATCCAAGTTATAATTTTGGCATCCTCGGTATTCCATGAAGAAATTAATTTCTCACCCTCAGTTGGTTTAGGGTCAGAACCAGAAATATGCCCCCACAATTTCTTAGCTTCAATGTACATTTGAAACTGAAATGCCCAAGCTCCATAATTTTTTCCATTGAATTGAATCAATTTTACCCCAGATTTCTCCATTTAAACAGCACTAGAACCAAATTGCAGCAAACCAAAAAGTGTAAAATCCAAACAGTGCAGCATGAGACAAAAGCAGAAATGGTAGTCCAGAAGATCAAAACAGGCTGAAACAGTGCAGAAATGGCAAAAAGCTGTCTGATCAGTTTCACAAAATAAAAGGTATAGATGACCTGGATTTTGACTACTAATTCCCTGCGTGGGGACCACTGCTTGACGACGAGGTTCAAGCAGAATCAAAATATCTTTCCGGCAATACAAGATTCATCAAAATCCATCCACAATCCAAGATTTTGTACGACTGATCAAAACTATCTTAGAAAACTGGAAAATCACAAGTTGGGTCAAATGGCCTACCTCTGATCTTAGAAAAATGTTGAAAAAATCTCCAAATTTACTAGGAGAGGAAGTCGACCATTGTTGTAGAGATTTTTGAAGACGCCAACATCATAATGATCGCAGGTGGGCCACTGTTGATCATACCGTGATAGAAGAGGTTTCCTCCGGCTGTTTGTGACAGATTTTATGAACACAGAACCTTGTTGAATCAATACAGAATGTATTTTTCTGTTTATTGAAGAGAAGTCATCAATATATATATGTATTACAGCAATATCTATTTTAGTTCTAATAAAACCACAATTCCTCTAGAGATAGGAAAACAATTACTCAACTATCTAAGATAGGAAAGCTACTAAATAAAAGTAAAATGTACATCTGTCAACCATCTCCACAATCTCAACGTGAGAAATAACTAAGTAAGTCTTCCATGGGCCTTGGGCCTTGTTTAACACCCCCCCTCAAATTGATGCGGGAGAATTAACAAGCATCAATTTGCTAACCAAGAATTGGTGACGTGGTCGGGGAAGGCCTTTATTAAGAATATCAGCAAGTTGAAGCTCAGTGGAGACATGTGGAAGACTAATGACACCGCGCTTGAGTTCATCACGGATGAAGTGACAATCAACCTCAATGTGCTTAGTGCGTTCATGAAAAATCGGATTTTCAGTAATCCGAATAGCACTAGTATTATCCGCAGAGAGGGCGGTAGCACCTTCCGCAGGAAAACCAATGTCGGAAAGGAGTCCGCGTAGCCAAAGAATTTCGGAACATGCAGCAGACATGGCTCGGTACTCAGCCTCGGTAGAAGATCTGGAAACTTTTTCATGTTTCTTGCATTTCCAAGAAATCAGACTATCTCCCAAAAACATGCACCAACCTGTTGTCGATCTGCGAGTATCCGGACACCCAGCCCAATCAGCATCGGAATAAGCTCTGAGAGATAGAGGATTGTTTGATGAAAAAAACAACCCGCGAGTTGGTGTCCGAATAAGGTACCGAATGATGCGGCGAACAGCAGCCATATGTAGATGACGAGTAGTCATGAACTGACTCATGAGGTTGACCGCATAGGAAATATCCGGGTGAGTGATCGTGAGGTAGATCAAGCTACCAACTAACTGGCGATATATGGTAGGATCGAGAAGAAGGTCACCCTCCGCTTTACTGAGTTTGACATTCAGTTCGACTGGTGTATCTACTGGAGCGGAAGCAGTAAGACCAGCCAAGGCAATGAGATCAACAGTGTATTTGTGCTGATTGAGAACGATACCTTGAGGCGATTGATGAACTTCAAGACCGAGGAAATAGTGTAGGGGGCCGAGATCCTTCATGTGAAATGTCTCCCGAAGAGACGCTTGGAGCTTCTGAATCATATTGGCATTAGGACCAGTAATGACAATGTCATCAACATAAACAAGAAGTACAGTGATCCCAGATGGAGCATGATGTAAAAACATAGAAGGATCATATGGGCTTTGATGAAAATCCAAGTGGAGAAGAGCAGCTTGAAATTTCTCAAACCAGGCACGAGGAGCTTGTTTCAGACCATAGAGGGAGCGACGAAGTTTGGCAACCATACCGTTTCTGGATGAGCAGCCTTGAGGCAAACGCATATAAACATCTTCTTTGAGATCACCATGGAGAAACGCATTTTTTACATCCATTTGATAGAGAGGCCAAGACTGAGAGGCAGCAACAGCAAGAATGGTGCGGACGGTGGTCATCTTGGCAACTGGAGCAAAAGTTTCATCATAATCAATGCCATATTCTTGCCGATTTCCAAGAGCGACAAGACGCGCCTTATATCGATCCAATGTGCCATCAGATTTTAACTTGAGAGAAAAAACCCACTTACAGCCAATAGGTTTGACACCCACAGGAGATGGGACAATATCCCACGTATGATTTTGTGCTAAAGCATCCAACTCATCTTGCATAGCCTTGTTCCAACATGGATCCTGCACAGCCTGAGAATAGGATTGGGGAATGGAAGAGGAAGACAATGTGGCCATTAAGGAAGTATGGTAGAACCCATAACGGGCGGGTGGGACCGAAATGCGAGTGGAGCGACGCAGTGAAGGATGTCCAAAAGGATCAGGTGCCGGAGGAAGATCAGGAGGGGGATCCCTGGTAGGCGCTGCGTTGTTCCGTCTGTGATACACAAATTTAGGGTTAAATCGAACAACTGACGAGTCGTCAGAAAAGCCAGGTAAGGACACAAAAGAGAAGACGTTAGGAGGATCAATGTGTTTTTGAAAAAAATACTAATGTTCAAAGAAAACGACATTCCTAGAGGTACGTAAACGACGAATGTGAGGATCATAACAAAGGAATCCTTTCTGGAAGGGTGCATAACCTAAAAACACACATTGAGCTGATTGTGCCGTTAGTTTTGTCCTTTCAGAGGGAGGCAAGTGTACGAAACAAACGGAGCCAAAAACATGCAGATCATCATAGGATGGAGAGGTCTTGTACAATCGGTAATATGGGCTTTGATTCTCAATGGAGGTTGAGGGTAGACGATTGATAAGATGAGCTGCCGTAGCCAGTGCCTCAACCCAAAAACGAGTAGGAACTGATGATTCCAGAAAAAGGGAACGAGTGACATCAAGGAGATGTCTATTTTTCCGCTCAGCGATTCCATTCTGCTGGGGAGTATAAGGACAAGTGCGTTGAGAGATAATGCGTTTGTTTTGCAAAAACCGTTGAAAATCGGAGGACACATATTCCCCACCAGAATCAGATCTCAAGATTTTAATGCAGGTAGAAAATTGATTCTCAACATAAGCTAAAAAGATTTTAAAAACAGTAAAAACATCAGATTTTGAATGCAGGAAGTAAACCCATGTGAACCGACTAAAATCATCAATAAAAGTCACAAAATATTTATAGTGAGCGTGGGAAAGAGCTGGAGCAATTCCCCATACATCACTGTGAACTAAATCAAAACACTGAGAGGTTTGTGAAGTGGAATGAGGAAACGGAAGAGTTTTGCTCTTTCCCATTTTACAAGTAGCACAATCAAAAGGCACACAAGAAGATAAACCAAGAGATTTAGTTAAGAAACCAGAATTTAACATAAGGGACAAAGCCTTGGAATTAGGATGTCCGAGTCTATTGTGCCACAACCGGCAATTATCTCTAAGAGAAAAACAAAACACATTATTATCAAATTGATTCCTAGAAATTTTAGAAAAATCTAGCGGAAACAAGCGTCCACACTTAGGCCCCCTCGCGATCTCCTTCCCGGACATCTGGTCCTGCACAACACAACCAGAAGAAGAAAAGGAGATGTTATAATTATTTTCCACAAGTTGCCCGACTAATAATAGGTTGGAAGTTAAATTAGGACATAGATAAACATTTTTCAATGGGATGGGACCAGGGATATCTCCGATAGCAGTAATGGGAACATGTCCGCCGTCAGCGGTTTGGATTTGAAAATGGCCATTGTATCTTGTCATATTGGAGAGAGGGGTGTGGGAATACGTCATATGATTAGACGCCCCTGAATCAAGGAACCAAGTAGAAGAGGAAGGGAACTTACCTGAGAGACCAAAGGCAGATAGGGCATTGATAATCATTTGTTGAACCAATTTAGGAGTGAGAGATGATGAGGGCCCAGGCTGTGTGGGGGTGCAGCGGTAGGAACAGGCATAACCGAGGAAGCCACATACGCATGCGGAGTTTGAGACTTGTGGATTCTGATACTGCGGAGCCGGATACTGTGGAGTCTGATACTGCGTCGACGGACGTGGTGGACGACGGCGACATTCAGAGATGATATGTCCTGACTTTTTACAGTAAGTGCAGACTTTCTGTTTACATTGAGATGCAAGATGCCCAAATTTCTGACAACTGTAGCATTGGGTTTTGCTCAAGTCTCGAGGCTGAGGCTGAGAAGTTTTATTGGCCGAGAACGCGACTGAATAGGTTTCAGTCTTTTGTTGAGCAATATGAGCTGAGGTCGTAAGGCGCTGTTCTTCGCGTAAGAGTTCATTCAAGCAGACAGCCAAGGAAGGAAGAGGCGTCCGATTCATCAGGGCAGATCGGATACTTTCATATTCAGTCCGTAATTTCATCAAAAATTGATCCCGCTGACGAGAAGCCTGAAGATCGCGAATGACGATCAAAACATTTGCAGCCGCGCCTGCATACTTAATACTATCGTATTCCGACCATAGTGTCTGGAATCCCGAATAGTAGTCTTGGATCGATAAGGTCCCTTGTGCATATTCAGCAATCGCACATTCAAGGTGAAATTGACGTGCGGAATTATCTTGATGGTACACTTGCTGCAGATACCCCCACATGTCCTTAGAAGTGGGGTAGGGTTTGAGGTTCATGATCAGATGAGGCTCAACGGATCCCAGAATCCAGGTTTTGATTTTGGCATCTTTAGTATGCCAAGAGGAGATCTTCTTCTCATCCTCGGTGGGTATAGGGTCCGAACCAGAAATATATCCCCATAATTCTTTAGCTTCGAGGTATATTTGGAACTGAAAAGACCAAGCAGGGTAGTTTTTTCCCGTGAATCGAATCAAAGTAACCTCAGATTTTTCCATTACAAAAGATGTTGACCAAAAGAGATGATATAATACTGATAAGACCGAGCAATCAGTGAAGAGAAACTATGTAAAACCAAAAAAACAGCACAAAAATTGTGCACAGCAGGCCCTGTCAAGTGAGACAAACAGCAGGAGTGGCACGTACGTAACACAGCAGCAAGTAGTAATGTAGTAAGCAGCAGAAATCCAGCCAGGAAGCAGAAAGCAAGGCAGAAAATAGAACCAGGAACTGTTCCCAGAACAGTTGTGTGAGGCAGCAAGCAGAACCAGCCCAGAACAGCCAGACGACCTTGCCTGAGAGGATGGGTTTTGATCGTGGGCCCCACCAGATGATCTTAGGACAGATCAAAGGCAAGGGATGAGATGAGAACTAAATTCCGCAACTGATGGAAAAAGAAATCCTCAAAAAGGATCAAGATCTGAGAATCTAGACGGCTGAGATTGAAACTTGTGGAGAAAATTGAAAAACTCTAGAATTGAGTAGATGGCCTACCTCTGATGTTCATAAAATCTTGAAAAAATCACCAGAAAATTGGATAATTCCAGTCGACCAAGGTGGAAGGGATTTGCAGAGGTGCTGATGACGATCTGAAGTGGGCCACGTCTTGATCTGAGAGGATCTGTGATGATCAGGGATGATCAGCGATGATCTCTTATTTCCTTGATGCTATGTAGAATCAAAAACAAGGTTTCCTTGAACTTTGCTCTGATACCATGACAGATTTTATGAACACAGAACTTGTTGAATCAATACAGAATGTATTTTTCTGTTTATTGAAGAGAAGTCATCACTATATATATGTATTACAGCAATATCTATTTTAGTTCTAATAAAACCACAATTCCTCTAGAGATAGGAAAACAATTACTCAACTATCTAAGATAGGAAAGCTACTAAATAAAAATAACATGTACATCTGTCAACCATCTCCACAATCTCAACGTGAGAAATAACTAAGTAAGTCTTCCATGGGCCTTGGGCCTTGGGCCTTGTTTAACAGTTTGCTTCCAAAGAACTCGTTGCCAAGATTACAGATCCTTGATCTGTTTGCTTCTGAAACACAAGTTTGTTTCTCCCAAGAACAGTATGCCAACAAGACTTAAAAAAAAAAAAAAAATACCCACAATCAAGATCAGATTCTTGATCCACTTGCTTTTCCCAAGAGCTGCTTAAAAAAAAAAATACCCACAATCAAGAACAGATTCTTGATCCACTTGCTTTTCCCAAGAGCTGCTTTCAGAATAGGTTGACAGGTCCACAAGAACTTCCCACAATCAGTATCAGCTCTAATACCATATCAATAAATACAAGAATTGATATAATGCAATAGAGATCGACCCTTCCATTAAATAGGTTGAAAAGTGCCTTAATCAAGGCTACCAATCTATACATTATATGGCTGTACAATCTAAATTATTGATGGGAATCTATATAAAAGGAAATTACACAATGTACACTTTCACCAAATCCTATCAATTTGATCTACTCAATTTGGGCTTGGATTTGAGACAATTATGCAGGTTGGCCTGTGGGCCTAAACCCACATATATCGTGACAATTAGGACAGCAAGGTTTTATTCAAGGTGACTAACTATCTCCCTCTACTTGTGTTCCTTAGGTTTTCTCCAATTTTTTTGGAACCCTAGTGCACATAAATCGAAGCCACCAGATCTAAATCTATAAAGGAAGATGGATTTTATGTTGGTTGGATTTGAGGGACCATTATGGAGGCCAAATGCATTAGCCAGCCTCCACTAAGTGGAGAATATACTTGGCTGAACTGGGCATTGAGGGCATAGCCACTAATTTCATACCATTGCGGCTGAAATGGCCTACGTGTTTCGTTTCGGCCAAGTGGCCGAGGCATAAAAACTTTTCGTTTTAAACTTTGGATTTCAGCTGGAAATCCTAGATGTCGAACAAAAAATCACATTTAGACAAAATTATATTTAACATAATTAATTATTGTTTTATATTTTAATTTTTATACATATAAATGTAACTCCAAATTTTTTTATAAGAATGGATTAAATCCATATTTAATACTTGATTTTTATTTTTTATAATATATATTATTTCACATTTCCCTGAAATGTAATTCCAAAAAGTTTCGCCGCAATTACGAATCGGCCGAAACTTTTCATTTTGGAGAGACTGAAATGGGTTCCGTAACGCCAATGACAACTATGATTGAGGGTCCTGGGTAAAATCCAAACCCTATTTGAGAGTTCTGATGAAGGCTGAGCAAATCAGGTGGGTCCAGCCTTAGCCCACTCCAAACATGGGAATCTCCAATGATGCTTGCTGGGGGCTGGTTTACATTACTTGACAATGCAACCTAGTGGCGTTCATAGTTTAATGTTTTTATATTTTGATGATGCTGTTTTACCTACATGTTAGTTCTTCATAACTGATGACAATAGTTCTAATGTTGAATTAAATAGTAAGAGCTGTCATACAACTGCAATCTGAGCTATGCCAAGAAATGATAAATTAGAGGGTACACTAGTATGGAATCTGCATACATGGAGTTTTGAGGCATGTCTTAGAATATGTGTTAGTTGGTAATCTAAATATCTAATTGCTACTGTGGCTGATTTTCTTAGGCTTAATACACCTGAACAAGTTTTCTTTGGCATGGTCCTTGTATGAGTGAGGCAATGGCTACAGCTATGCAATCAATGATAATAATTTTTGAGTTATGATGAGAATATTATGTTATTTTGTGATTATGCCATCAAATCTTGGAAGGATTTCAATTATGGGGCAGGCCGTACACCAATGGATACTAATATCGACTCAGGTCGGGGTAAGTAAACCCAGGTTGTGTGCAGAACTGTTGCTAGAACGAGTCCTTGTGGGTATTGAGGTTAACAAAGAAAGCTTAATAAAACTGAACCACGTATTTGAATGGAGGAACTATGATGCCCAAATACAGTATAAATATGGATACTGATACGGGGATCGGGGATACGACTCCTCACTTTTGAAAATCTGGGACATGGATACGGATGCCGGTGTCCTAATTTTTCTTTAGATCACTTTTAAATCAATGAGATTATCACTGTTTTAGTCCCTTTCTAGCATTTTTTATGGTGAGAAGTAAAAATATTGAAAGTACTATACGAAATAAAGGACTTCATAAGTAGGATATGTTTAATGTCTTTCCTAGAAGTATTGGTGCAGTATCAGGTACCAATATAAGTGTCGTACCAGTCCAATACGGATACGTTGGGCTTGTATAAGTATCTGGGTATCATAGTGGAGGAAGCCCACATCTAGACACCCACTACCTTGCTAGCACCGTATAGGGCGACGCTCCTGTATGAAGACCATCAACGATGTTAATGAACCTCTTATGCACCTTGTATTCAATGGAATTGTTGCCCCTTTGTAGTGCACCTTGTGGCCAATGATGTAAAGTCACCTTGTCGTGCACCTTGTGATCAATGAAGTGAATGCACCTTTTTGTACAGCTTGTGATCAATGATGTCGATGCACCTTGTAGCCAATGACTTTAATGCACCTTGTGATTGATGATGTTAATGCACCTTGTGCCGAATGATGTTTAAGGACTATGTGTGGTCGAACTACGTTTATAGGCTGTTGCCATTAGTTGTGGCCTCACCCATTTAGCAACTCTTAAGTAAATCATAAATTGTGTTTTCTTTTAGTTATGCGTAGTTGACTCTTAATTTGTTGCATGCTCACACACAAGTAGATTTGGATATTTGCTCACTCAGTTTTACCGATTCTCGGTTTGCCCCTTCCAGCTAACCAACACTTAGAAGTCGGAGTAGACCATGATGATCAAGAGATAGGGTTTGACATTTGAAGCTAAGCGGTGCTTCACCATAGCTAAGCGGTTTGACATTTGGGAGGGCATTTTTTTTTTAACATGAAATTGTTTTTGTGTTTTTGCATTTTTTAGGTTGGTCTATATACAAATTAAATGTTTTGTTGTATTCACCTTAAAATGATAAATCAAAATGTTCCTTTTGCCCTGATATTCTTATTTTATTATCGATTTGACTCGTGCAAATGTGATACTATGGTAGTCGCAACACGAAATTTGTAAGGGCCCAAATTTGTTAGGTCATCATACACTTTGAACTTTTTTTTTTTTTTAATGGTAATTTGTATTGAAAAAAGCTTTACAGTGTGCAAGAACTGTACTGAGAAGCAGCTGGGAAAAATCCCCAAAAAACAGCCACCACCCAAAAGGAAGGGGAGCTTTACAAGGAGGCAAAAGGCCTCAAAGCTAAAGAGAGAAGAAAAAGAACAAGATCAACCAGCAATGACTTCCCTCCAGTTCAATATAATAGCATCGGTGGCTAAGCCCCAGAAATGAGACCCAAGAGGCAACACAAAACTTCATTTTGAGGATTTAGTCTTTTTGGGATGAAGTGGACCCTTTGAAGCATCTCCTGTTTCTCTCTTTCCAAATTGTCCAAATACAAGCCAAAAAGGATAGGTGCCACATGGTCTTCCCTTTTGAGGTATTGATCGGACTTATCCACTCTTGGAACAAATCAGATAAAGGATTCCGGAAGAACCCAACAGCAATCAAAATCCTTAAGGATCGAAGACCAAAGAGCTTTAGTCATCTTGCAATGAAGAAGAAGATGGACTTTGAACTTTGCATCAATTACTATTTTCTTTATCTTCTTTTTCTGCGTTGTTATACATATCATAGTTTACCATATTTCCAAACCCCGGCCAAACTTTAACTTTGTAACAATGTTTCTTCTCTCGAACAGCTTCTTGAACCTTTACACTCCACCACCAGGTTTCTTTATTATAATTTCTTTTCCCTTTCAACTTTCCTCATAGTTTACCATATTTCCAAACCCCGGCCAAACTTTAACTTTGTAACAATGTTTCTTCTCTCGAACAGCTTCTTGAACCTTTACACTCCACCACCAGGTTTCTTTAATATAATTTCTTTTCCCTTTCAACTTTCCAAGTACCTCTCTTTTGCAACCTTCTCAATACAGTTAACCATTCGATTCCACATCGTTGTTGTTTCTCTCTCAAAATTCCAATCTCTAACTTTGTAACAATGTTTCTTCTCTCGAACAGCTTCCTGAACCTTTACACTCCCACCACCAGGTTTCTTTATTATAGTTTCTTTTCCCTTTCAACTTTCCAAGTACCTCTCTTTTGCAACCTTATTAATACAATTAACCATTTGATTCCACATCGTTGTTGTTTCTCTCTCAAAATTCCAATCTCCCTCTTCAATCACTTTATCCTTAAATATTGTTAATTTTTCTCCTTTCAAATCCCTCCACCTTCTTTCAGGGCACATTTTATTTACCACCCCTATTTTTCTACTTCTAATGTAATGAGTATCTAAAACTACTCGCCTGTGTTGTGTGGTCAAACTCCCTCCTAGAATAACCTTATAGTCTTCACAAGCCAATTAGTTGTGTTTTCTAACTAGAAAAAGTCTATTTGGCTCCTGCTTGTTCCACTTTTATAGGTAATTAAATGCTTCTCTCCTTTTAAAACAAGTGTTTGCTATTACAAGGTCAAATATTAAAGCAAAGTCCAAGATAGTGTTATCCTAACTCATTTTTTTCTCCAAAACCTTGTCCTCCATGCACTCTCTCATACTCTCTATTGTCCTTTCTTACATGCCCATTTAAGTCCCCTCCTCTAACATTAGTTTAATTGGCATAATTCTATCACCTAATCTCTTTAGCCCCTCAATGTTCTTTTTCATATCCTTATCTACAACTATACCAAAAAACGCAACTGATTTACAATACGATGTGGTTGAGTTGGTTTACCACATGCAAGAGCGGCTTGGTATGCTTCCTATGAAAATAGCATCTATGGTCGAGTTTGGGAGGCCGTTAATCTTCCACGCAAAAAAGGCTCTTGGGCCATTTAAGAAGAGCCAAGCCTATTGGACGCAGCTAGTTGTTTGCTCTAAGGCCAATAAATGGGGGATAAGTAAAATTTCCCTTTTGACTATCTATTTCATAGGCTTAGATCAAACAATTGGCAACATTCAATGGACTTGATTCTTTTAGAGTCATGCATTGATCTACCACATGCAAGAAAGGTCCTGAGATGTAGCCATTCATGGAAAGCTATTAGATGTGGCCATGGCCATGAAGAGCATTAAGTTTTACTTATGAGAATCCATTTTATGGACTTCGATCAAATAACAACAACATTCAATAGGAACTTACTGTTTTAGATCCATGCCGTTGATCTATCACAAGCAAAAGGGATATGGGGGACTCATTACTTCAATTAAGATAATGAAAAATCATTTTTTAAGTCGGGACCTTACTTTTTAGATCCATGCCATTGATCTACCACATGCAAAAGGGATATGGTGGACTCATTACTTCAATTAAGATAATGAAAAATCATTTCATCTTTTAAGTCGGGACCTTAGGTGGTTCTCGAAAAAATATAGCAAAAAAGATTATCCCTAAAGTCGAGACTGAGAGGAATGTATAAACCAATGCTTCCATAGATTTGATCGTTGTTTACAATTTTAGCTTCCACACCTGTTAATTTAGGATTATTTCCCAGATAAAGAAAGGACGAGCAAAGAAAGGTGATGATTCATATCAATATTTCTACGGTACCTTCTGTAAAATACAAAAACCTTAAACCCCTAAACTCGAAAGTCAGGTCTATTACGAAAGGCCATGTATTTGATCTAAGTCAATGAAATAGGGGTAAGAAAATTTTTTCTTTTGAACATTCATTTCATGGACTTAGATCAATAATTGGCACTTGGCAACACTCAATCGGACTTGATTTTTCTAAATCCCAAACCCTTATGTATTATGTGGTAAACTAGTGGGTACCCCACGCTCTGCCACGCCCTATTTTTAAAAGAAAGATCTCATTGGGAAGTCGTGGAGGATGTAGAAACATAGGGAGCCGTAAAGATTAGAGTCCAATGGACTAGATTTATTTTTATTTTTCTAATAACTGTTTGTGAACTACGACGACTTCTTGCAAAAATTCAATAGTTTCTCAGCAAATTCTTTTCTTGAATGGCGATATGCATTAATCAAAGCAAAACAATATAATACAAAAGGCATATACTGGAATGCTAGGAAAACAACAAAACCATCCACAAGAGCAAAAAGGAAGCACAAAGCCTCAGCGAAGTGCCCCAAAACAAAACAAAAAACTAGGAAGAGACTATCTCCCTCCATTTAAAAAGAATGACCTCCATTGGTACACTCTAGAAGTTTGGCAAAATAGAAACCCACGAAGCAGCGAGGAATCTGGCAGTCGCAGCAACTACTAAAGAAGGTGAAGAACACAACCTTCAAAACAACGCATGTTTCTTTCTTTCCAAATTGCCCAAATGTTAGCAACAAAGGAAGATTGCCAAAGAAGTCTTCCTCTCTTGGACTGAAACCCAAACTTCCATGCATCAAAAAGCTCCGAAATGGATTGAGGGAAAACCCAGCTGCACCCAAAACAGTCAAGGGTGGAAGTCCAAATAGCCTTGGCTAACTTGCAATTAAGCAAAAGATGATCAACTAATTCCTCCGCCTATAGGCATAGAGGACACGCTTTGACTAGGATCACCCTACGGCGATGGAAATTATCCATGATGAGGATGCTGCCTCGAAGAGCTAACCAGTCAAATGCAAGAACTCTTGGAGGAGCCTTTGTCTTCCAAATGAAATCAAACTTACTCTAAGAATTGTGGCTATTTGAAAGCACCAAAAAAAGAGGAAACCGAGAACACCATCCTTAGGAGGCAGCCCATAATATGCTATCTTTCCCTTATGCCAGAATGAACACTCTACCAAGCTTGTCAAGGAGGCTCAAAGGACGATTGCCAGAGAAGTCTTCCTCTCTTGGACTGAAACCCAAACTTCCATGCATCAAAAAGCTCCAAAATGGATTGAGGGAAATCCCAGCTACACCCAAAACAGTCAAGGGTGGAAGTCCAAATAGCCTTGGCTAACTTGCAATTAAGCAAAAGATGATCTACTAATTCCTTCGCCGATAGGCATAGAGGACACACATTGAATAGGATCACCCTACGGCGACGGATATTATCCATAGTGAGGATGCTGCCTCGAAGAGCTAACCAGCCAAACACAAGAACTCTTGGAGGAGCCTTCGTCTTCCAAATGAAATCAAACTCACTCTGAGAATTGTGGTATTTGAAAGCACCAAGAAAAAAGATAAAACCGAGAACACCATCCTTAGGAGGCAGCCCACAATCTGCTAAGTTTCCCTTCTACCGGAATGAACACTCTACCAAGCTTGTCAAGAAGGCTCATTAGATTATCTTCTTCTTGCTTAGTCAAATCTCTTCTAAAAGATTGGACCCCAAAGCTACATTCCAGTCCATATAATCCTTCACCTTTGCTTGTGGGTTTCTAAGCACACCTGTATAGGTCCGGGAACTGCATTGTAAAAGTCACTAACAAAAACTATAGAAATGAGTATATATGGCCCACCGACCGCTAGATACACGAAGACTTTAAGATCTAACAATCTAAAAAAAATCAAATCCATTGAATGTTAGTCAGCCCATCAAAGCCATAGAATGGACAGTAAGTTGAGTTTCTATTATGACCATCCATTTAATGATCTTCGATTCAATACCTTCCAACATCCAATGGACCTGATTTTTTTAGATGGCTAGATCCTAAAGCCCTCCTATATTTGATAGGTCAACAGCCTCAATAATGTATCCATTTTCAGTTGATGGGTTTCTTTTGCAAGAAGATTATTATGGTTTCCTTGGCATGTTTCATGACCAATTCCACCCACCATTTACATGGCATGTTTAGTAGAACAGTTGAACCCAACATGGATTCTCCATACCACAAAAATTCCATTCATCAAATAATATCGACAAATCTGTGAGGGTGGATGAATGGGTTGTTATAATAAGAAAGAGGGAAAATGATCCTATCTTATTTATTGTAAAAACATAGATTTCAAGGGAGTAGATAGTGCTTTAATGGATCAAATAAAATTTCTTGCTTCTTGTAATATTACTATGAAATTACAATTAGAACTTTGGGTAAGCACTAAACTCCTAGTCAATTAAGACAGCAGTTGGTGTCCTTTGAACAGATCAAGAACAAATGACAACCAACTGAATATTGGATCAAAAGGTGTTCAGAGGCTTTCTCAAGATCCTCTGGTCGCTTCTCCCTTACATTTTGCAAAGAAGATTGAAAGAACTAAAGCACGGAGTTAGATACCCCAAAAATGTGATGCACTTAAGTGGAATAGGGGAGTATTTAAAGGACCCAGTGGCAGACCATTGTTCAAAATTGTCATGCCCCAACCCCGAGAGTCCCAAAATTGATCCCTGGGTCAGGGTGTTATGTTGATAGTGATCATTGTGAACACAAGTATATAGGACCGAGTAGTGTAGCTAGTGAGTTGGGTCAAATTGCTAAGATCATACATCAAAATTATGGGCATTCGTCCATGGCAAGTAAAATAAAAGCATAAGGTAACAATAGAGCATGACACAAGTAACCAAGAACTCATAGTGCCCATATCTCGCCCTAAAGGTAGTCTTCAGCAAATCTTGCCTTTTAACTCGCAACCAATGGTAGCCCGATCTCAGATCAATTTTCAAAAAGTATTATGCACCTTACAATTGATCAAACAACTCATCAATTCTTGGCAAAGCATACTTATTCTTAATCGTTTAGCTGTCTGTAATCTACGCACATCCTAAAAGATCCATCCTTCTTCTTAACAAATAAAACTAGAGCTCCCTAAGGCTTATGCTCGGTCTAATAAATTCTTTATCCAAAAGTTCTTATAACTGAATTTCGAGCTCTCTCAACTCTGCCGGAGCAATCTTTTATATGGAGTTTTCAAAATGAAAGTTGTCCCCGGAATCAACTCTATTGTAAATTTTTTCTCCTGAACTAGAGGCAAACTAGAAATTTATTTAGGGAAAGCATCAAAGAATTCTCATGAGTGTCTTTCCCCGGGCTGTTGTCATTAGTTATGGCCTCACCCATTCTTTGTAAGGCAACTCCACTTCCCATGAGTGTCTCCCAAAATGCCTTCGGGTTGAGGGAGCAAACTGTCTTTATGAAGGTCTGGCGGACCTCCTCAGTTCACTTCCTAGTCTTTCTTCCTTGAGCTGGCTTGTGATCCGGAGATACGGGATCTCTTTAGAGAGGTTTCTCATAACCTCCCAGGATCCACAATTCCACATTTCTCTCTCAGTTTTCCTCTCTGAGAAGTCCGAGTTTGGGGGTGAAACCAGAAAGTTCTCTATCTTTCCCTATTGATCCAACACTGAAGAGTGTTTTGTGTAACCGTCATTGGTTGGATCCTAACTAGGAAGGAGTTTCCTAGAAGTATACCAGTATTGATCCCTTTGACGATTAGAAAGTCTGCCTTGAGGCATTGGTCGCCATTGCAAACTTTGATATCTCAGACCATCTAGGGGATGTCAAGTGGTGCTCCGTCAACTACTACAACTGGCTCGGAACATCTTTCCCACTTGGATGCTTGGAGAAATTCCAGCCTAATGCAGTTAAAGTCTACTCCACTGCCAAAATGGGCGGAAACCAAGTAATTATGGTCCTTTCCTGGGACTTGGATTGACACCTGACTTGCTCAGTTTTTGTCGTACTCCAGTGATATGAGGTGTGCCAATTCTTGGTTCTCAGTTTTCTTGGCTTCTTCAAACTGGCCTTTAGGTCTTTGGAATAGTTATTTAGCCGTCTTATCTTAGACAAGAACTCAGCCATAGTTGTGGCTTTTCCTGCAAGCCTCTTCAGGAGTCCTTCCTTGTGAAGCTCGCCTCCTTCTTTAGCCTTATGTATCTATTGGCTTGGAGTGGCCGATACTACAATGAAGTCTAATGCGGTTTGATATATCTAGACTCTTCTTATGGGGTGAAGGTGGGCTGTCGTCAGATTCTTCAAACTTGTCACCCCATCCGGATGGAGGAGCCGAGGGATCCCAGTCAATCTTCTGGGACGATGCCCTGATCCAATAGGCATTGCTCCTCTGGTTTCAACTGCGATGTATGTCCTTCCATCAACTCTGATCTTTCGGTCAATCTAGACCAAGGTTTAAAAAATTGGACTCGGGGCCCGACTCGGCCGAGTCCTAATTTTAAATAAACTGGTTGGAGGGGTGAGTCCTATGGTCAAATGGCCGAGTCAACCGAGTTGCATGTGGCTTGCCCGAGTCCCATAGGACCCAAATCGGTATGTCCCATAAAGTCCCATAGGCCGATTTTTTAAACCATGGTCTGGACATCATTTGTAAGGAGGTGAGATGTCTTCTTCTATATTGACAATACAATCGTCCCCAAACTTGAAAGAGACCTCACGGGTTTTTCCGAAGGCAGCTCTTTTTGAGGACTAAGAGGTCCTGGTTTAAAGGAGACAGTTCTTCTTTCTACGACAACCTTTTCTAGTTGCCTTGACGCGTTGGAGGATACACTCACATTTGTTTGTTGGCTTGATTAAAGCAAGACAATCCTTGATTAGGTGTCCTCCCTTGTATATAAGACAAACAAGAGCTTTGTCCTTCGTGCATTCTTCTCTGGGGGAGATCCAAGTAAGGACTTTGATACGGTTTTCTCCTTCTGTATCATGGGATGTCTGCGGTCTTTCCAAAGATGATTGGTGTCCCTTGAGCAGGAGGGATGTTTCATCTTCGTCACACATGTCAGCCCAGCCAAGCCAAGAGAAAAAGAGGTCTAAAGGAGACTCAGGATGAGCCTTTTTTCCTTCAAATTCACCTTCCTTTTCATTTTCATCTTTAGGACGAGATCTCTCACTTTCAAACGAAAAAGGAGACTCTGTCCTTGGGCATGTTCTCGTGGAGTCAACCGACTGTCTCTTAGATTAAGAGTGAGTCTCTGTAGCTTCTGGTGATGGTGCAGACAGGAATCTCTCACTTTCAATTGAAAAAGGAGACTCTGTCCCTGGGCATGTTCTCCTGGAGTCAACTGACTATCTCTTAGTTTAAGAGGAGTGAGTCTCTTTGGTGCAGACAGGAATTTGAAGAAACATAAACACTCTTTTTCCTAAGAGCTAACAGCCTTTTGCTTCCCTCGTTGATCTTTCACTGATGGCATTGGGGGGTCGCTAGTTCCATAAACGAAGTCTAGGAATAGAGCACTCTCACCACGTTTATGGACAGCTTCGAACCACTTGGTTCATAGATTTTTTCTTTGTTCAAGGCTAAACATCTAGAGCCATATTTCATTTCTATCGTCAGAATAGTAAGCTATCCTCTCTATATCAAGTCTATCAATAGGTAGGAGCATAGATGGTAGATCATACACCACCCTTTTTCCTGTTGCCTCAAGAACAACGATGGTATATCGGGCTGATAGCAAATCTAAGATTTTTAGGCTTAAAGGGGTGCACGAGCCCATTGCTTTGAGATCTGCACACGAGAGAACAAGCACAATTGACGACCACTTCGTTGCGTGGCGCCTTGCGGGCTGCGCCCTTCCGGGGCCGGACCTGTGATGGAAAGTAGTGCTTCCTTTCTCCTTGTCGGCGCAGGGCGGGGAGCGGACCAGGGGCAAACGACGTAGTGGGGCTTGGCTCTGGTACCAAAAACTATTTTTGGGCTTAGGGTATCAAGGAAGACTCCATCGCTATGCTCAGCAGCCAAGACAGCAACCAATGGGATATCGATTCAATGAGCACCGACAAAGATTCGTATGCTAATCAGCAAGAAGTTGTCCTACGGGACATAACCTTCCCCGGCGGAACATGGCCCGCATACCCTCACACAGCAGCATTTATGTTGCTAGGGCAGAACCATTCAGACTTATTCCTAATGGACCCAGGGTGGGCCCAAAGAATCCTAGCAATAACTGGATCAACTGAGATTAGGCATGACAAAGAAATGGGACGGCCTTCAAAATCCTACCTTAACCTCCTAAATGTAATTACCTTTAAAGAATGGGGTACTGAAATGGTAGTGTCACCTAAACCGATTGTCATAGATTGATATGCTCCAACCTCGAGTACTGGGAAGCTTTTCATGCAATATTCAGAGACACCGCCGTGGGACATTATTGGAAGATAACTCTTCATAAAAATCTAAGAGTTCATCTCCTACCCGCATGGTTCAAGACCAGGTTGTGGTCAATGTACGGTCTTAACACGGATGCAATACCAGAGAACCTTCATAGGAGCTACACTAGATTAGCAAGCAAAGAAGACTCCGACCAGATGCTTGAAGCAGTTCGAGAATATCGAGGGAACCTTCTCTCAAGTCCCTGATAAGGAAAAAAGAGAGCTGCTATTTAATGTGGGACTGGGATTTGAATGTTTACAATGGCTAAACAGGAGATCTACTCCAACAATGACTGTCCGCATGTGGAGGTACTCCTCAGAGAAAGCGGTCTACTTCTAACTCACCAATCAGAGACAACCTTAGCCCAGACCTACCAAGCTACACTCAGGATCCATATGACAATGGTTCGTTGCACCTTAATGACATTCCTAAAGGAGTCTACGGAGGCAGGGAAGATCTCCACGTAGCCTACTAAGGGATAGCCCTCTTCGAGGAAGTGCTTCGCTGAAATCAGCTCATAGGCCCAGGTCACCTGACCCGTCAAAGCCAGTCCGGTTCACCGTCCCAGGGCCAAGAAAGTAAAAGACACTATACTGATGACGTGGAAGGAAATCAAATGTCCCCTCATCTCACCAGTAATGATGAATTCAATCCCGAAGGGCATAATGGTTGCAAGCTGTCATAAGTTCATTCTCCACCACTCAAAAAGATTCCCCATCAGTTCACCACGCACCAACTATACCTTGTCAGAATTGCAAGTTGTCATAAAGCCATTCTCCACCACTCAAAAATTCCCCATCACTTCACCATCCACCAAACTGTACCTTGTCATAATGATCCATCTACATTACCACCCACCAGCTGTACTCCGTCATAATGACCCATCCACATCACCGCCCTCTAGCTAGTGGATGGAGAACGGGCTTATGCCAAGCTACAATTGTTATGGGCTTATGACAAGGTACAGTTTTGATGGGCTTATCACAAGGTACCTTGCAATGTGGATGGGTCATTATGACGGAGTACAACTGGTGGGTGGTGATGTAGATAGATCATTATGATAAGCTATAATTGTTGGATGGTGACTTCGGTATGTGGTGCCTTGAGGGCTGCACCCTTCTAACGCCGGACCCGTGATGTGAAGCAATCCTTCCTTCCACCCCTGCGGCGGCGACAGTTGGTGTGTGGTGAAGTGATGAAGAATCTTTTTGAGTGGTGGGGAATGGGCTTATGACAAGGTACAACATGCAATTATGACAAGATGTCAAAAGTTTATTCTCCACCACTCAAAAAGATTCCCTATCACTTCACCATCCACCAACTGTACCTTTTCATAATGACCCACCTACATCACCACCCATCAGCTGTACTCTGTCATAATGATCATCCACATCACCACCCACTAGCTAGTGGGTGGAGAATGGGCTTATGACAAGGTACAATTTTGATGGGCTTATCACATTCACAAGGTACCTTGCGATGTGGATGGGTCATTATGGCGGGGTACAGCCGGTAGGTGATGTAAATGGGTCAGTATGACAAGGTACAGTTGGGGGATGGTGAAGTGATGGTGACTTCGCTGCACGGTGCCTTGCAGGTTGCACCCATCCGGCGTCAAACCTGTGATGCAAAGCAGTCCTTCCTTCCCCCTGCGGCGGCGATATTTGGTGGTTAGTGAAGTGATGGGGAGTCTTTTTGAGTGATAGAGAATGGGCTTACGACAAGGTACAACTTGTAATTATGACAAGCTGTCGTAAGCCCATTCTCCACCACTCAAAAAGATTCCCCATCACTTCACCATCCACCAACTGTACCTTTTTATAATGACCCATCTACATCACCACCCACCAATTGTACTCCATAATGACCCCATTCCCATGGGCTTATGACAAGGTACAGTTACAAGGTACAGTTGTGATGGGCTTATCACAAGGTACCTTAAGATGATGTGGATGGGTCATTACGACGGTACAGCTAGTGGGTGATTTAGATGGGTCATTATGACAAGGTATAGTTGGGGGATGGTGAAGTAATGGTGACTTCGCTGCGCAGTGCCTTGCGGGCTGCACCTTTTCGGTGCCAGACCCGTGATGCAAAGCAATCCTTCCTTCCCCCTGCGGCGGCATGAGGGCAAACCAGGGGCAGACAGCGCAGCGAACGAGGCCTGGCTCTGATACTAGAAGAGGGCTAGGAGTTTGATAGGAATGCCAAGAGAGAAACCCTAAAACTACTAGTGACTGAGAAGTGTTTTAGGAAATGAGAGTTTGGTAATGTGAGAGACAGAGGCCTTCAGGTTCAACCTCCCTAGTTGCTTTTGTAGCCTCCTGTATGCTAGGGTTTTACCTTGCTACCATCCTAGTATTAGGGTTCTGCCATTGGCAATCGCTGGAGAGCATGCATCATGGTCTCGTCTTCGGATTACTCTATTCACTCGGCAAATGGTCCAACATGCCTCACGCCTAACCACCGACATGCTGACGGCAACATGAAAAGTATTGCAATGAAAGCGTCTTTGGTCCTCACTACGGCCATTTATCATAACCATCCATATTGCTTTGAAAGAGAATTTCTATAAACAGAACAGAGAACAAGGAATTTAAAAATAAAGAAAGTTTATAAGAAACAACTTAGGGGAGGCATCCCCTCCGGCTACTCCGGGATGTTAGCCTGCCATATCTTAAGGTCTCTTTACAAGCTGGAGTGGTGTAAGCAACAAATATCTTAAAACAAAGGAGAAGGGATCCATATATAGTGTGGACCCCAAATTTTACAAACTCAAAATAATTAATAAATATAGTCCAAATATGTCCAGACAGGTCCTCTAGCCTACATTAACGTGGGCGGTGCTACTTTTTAGGAGACTAGTCAATTCCTTAGTGTGTTGAACCAAGCGAGTGATGAGTTCACAAAAGATACACTTTCATAGCATTATTTTATGAGTTTTCAAAGATAAAAGAACTCAAAACACTATTTTTAGTATAAAAATCATAAATTTCCTCCCCATCATGCTTTGCTCATATCTTTCCATTATAGATGGCCATTTGTATCAATTTATATGAGTTCCAATGGCTTTCATACAAATAATATTAAAAAATACTCTCAATTATGTTAATTTCTCTTTGTAGGTGTTAATTGAATATTAAAGTTGAGATTCAAGAGTTAAAAAGAAAGTAAGGATAAATTTGGAAGACAATTGGATGAAGAAATGACAGTTATGCCAATAATAAGAAAAATGAAAGACGCGGGTCAGTATTTTGACTATATCTTTTTACTCGGGTGTCCGATTGAGGTGATCTCAATGTTAGAACATAAGGAGGAGGAAGAAGAATGAGAAGAAGAAGAGTGGAGAGAAGGTCGTGCCATTACAGAGCATCGACTATATATTTATATTAATGTAATGCCTTAATCAAGGCTCTAATTTAGTAAAGATTACAAATTAGAATCACAAAAGAAAGGAAAGAATCAATCATATCCTATACATAGAAGGAGAGAAAAATTATGAACTAAATCCTATCCTATCTGGATATCCCACGTATGGGCTTTGTATATGAACTGGGCTTGCGGGCCTGCTGGGTCTGCTATCTTCTACACTCCCCCTCAAATTGATGTGGTAAGATTGAAAACATCAATTTGCTAGTGAGATCATGATGACGCTGTTGGGGAAGGGCTTTGGTGAAGATATCCGCTAACTGGTTAAAATAAGAGACATGAGGCAGAGTTATCTTCTCAGTAACGATATGTTGACGGATGAAGTAACAGTCAATCTCAATGTGTTTTGTTCTTTCATGGAAGACCGGTTTGTTGGCAATTCTAGTAGCACTGGTATTGTCCCCATGGAGAGGTGTGGAACTACCAACAAGAACACCTAATTCACACAGAAGGCGGCGGAGCCAGATAATTTCAGTACTGGCAGAGGACATTGCCCGATATTCTGCCTCAGCAGAAGACTTTGAGACAGTGGTTTGTTTCTTGCACTTTCATGAAATGAGAGATTTGCCAAGAAACATACACCAGCCGTGGTAGACCACCGAGAGTCCGGACAGCCAGCCCAGTCAGCATCCGCATAAGCTGATAATTGCAGAGAAGTATCAGAAGGAAAGAAGAGACCATGATGTAGTGTTCCTTTAACATAGCGGAGGATGCGTAACGCAGCAGCAAGGTGCGGTTTGTGTGGATTGCTAACAAACTGACTGACCGTATGAACGGCATGAGAAATATCCGGCCGAGTCATAGTTAAGTAGAGCAAACTACCAACTATCCGCCGGAAAACAGAGGGATCATCCAGGGGAGTGCCATCATCGCAACTGAGTTTGCTGTTCAATTCCAGAGGCGTATCAAAAGTGTGAGCATCATCAAGCCTGACGGACGTGATCAAGTCTGTCGCATATTTGCGTTGAAGGACCCTAATGCCGGATTTGTTACACACAAACTCCAGCCCCATAAAATAGGTGAGAGGACCAAGATCCTTCATCCGGAAGTGGCGAGTAAGGTGGTGTTTGAGATACGTAATGCCGGCAGTATCATTTCCACTGATAATCATATCATCAACATAGACCAAGAGGAATGTGTAGCCCTTCGATGTCCATCTGAGGAAGAGGGAACTATCAGAGTGACTCTGACGAAACCCTGCTTTAAGGATTGCTGCCCGGAATTTATCAAACCAAGCCCGAGGAGCTTGTTTAAGCCCATAAAGAGCTTTCCTCAATTTGCACACATGCTTTGGAGGACAAGCATATCCTGGTGGAGGTTTTAAATAAACAGTCTCGCACAAGTCCCCATGTAGAAAAGCATTTTTTACGTCCATTTGCCATAGAGGCCAGTTGCGAGCTGCAGCGACACAAAGGAGAGTGCGAATAGTAGTCATTTTAGCCACAGGTGCGAAGGTCTCCTCATAGTCAATCCCATACTCCTGCTTATAACCCTGTGCGACTAATCGGGCTTTATAACGGTCAAGACTCCCATCAGAGTGAACTTTTATGGAATAGACCCATTTACTGCCAATAACAGATGCATCAGCTGGGGTCGGTACCAATTCCCATGTGTTGTTTGCTTCAAGAGCAAGCAACTCCTCAGTCATAGCATCCTGCCAGTATGCAATCTTCGAAGCCTGTGAATAAGAGGTGGGTATAGGAGCACTATCCAAATAAGTGAAAAGAGTAGGAAAGCCATATCTGTCAGGAGCAATAGAAGGTCGACTAGAGCGTCGCAGGGGTATGACATTATCAATAGAGGAAGTAGTAATACCTGAGGGAGCAGGAGGCAGCATAGGGATAGGATCAGGAGACGGAGGCCCCACAGGTGGAACCATAGTACGCCGGACATAGACATTAGTAATAGGTGGTGGGGGAGAAGTAGTTGGAGGGAATTATGGCAGATAAGACACAGCAACAGGATGAGTGTCTAAACGCAAGGAAAAAAAAAGGAATGTGTTCCAAGAAGATCACATTGCGAGATATTCGCATGCGTTTCTCGGATTGGTCATAACACAGAAATCCCTTGTGTTCAGTACTGTAACCGATGAAGAGACATTTGGTAGCCTGAGGTGACAACTTAGTGCGCTCTGTAGGTGGAAGATGGACAAAGCATAAACAACCAAAAACACACAAGTGAGAATAGGAAGGGGTATGACCAAAGAGAGCTTCATATGGAGTAGTCTTTCCTAGAACGGAGCTAGGATGACGATTGAGAAGATATACAGCCGTCTGTGCAGCATCGCACCAAAAATTTGGAGGGACTAAGGATGCAAGTAGGAGAGTACGAACAGTTTCAAGAAGATGCCTGTTTTTCCTCTCCGCAACACCATTTTGCTGTGGAGTATGTGGGCAGGATTTTTGGTGTAGAATGCCTTTATCAGACAGGAAGGCAGAAAAATCATGGGACACGTATTCTCCGCCGGAGTCAGACCTAAGAATTTTTATATCCTTCTGAAATTGTGTATGAACCATATTGTAAAACTTTTGGAAATGAGAAAAGACTTCAGATTTGAAGCGCATGAAATAAATCCAAGTGAATCGAGAATGATCATCAATAAAAGTCACATAATACTTAAACCCTGTCCTACTCAAAGTGGGTGCAATTCCCCAAACATCAGTGTGAATGATATCAAAAGATGATAATGCACGAGAACGGTGAATTGGAAATGGCAAAATATGACTTACTCAAACAACACGTTTCACACTTTGATTGAAGTAAAGAGGACATCATTTTATTATCAAGAGTGGGTTCTAAACAACCAATTTTAAACAGAGAAAGTAAAGAAGCATTGTTCACATGACCAAGACGACTCTGCCAAATAGTCCACAATTTATTGAAACTAGAAGAAGAAGAAAATAGGGAATGATGTCCAATGTCCAGCAGGAACAGTCGACCATGTTTACTCCCCATCGCGATCACCTTCCCAGTTTGCCGCTCCTGTATGACACAGCCAGTGGAAGAAAAGTTAATATGATACCCATCATCAATAAGTTGGCCGACAGAAAGTAAATTGGCTGATAATTTGGGAACAAAGTAGACATTGGATAGGTGGAGGGACTGGCCCGAAACAGATAGAGTAATGGCACCAATTCCATAGATGATTAATTGGTCTCCATTAGCAGTGGTGATTTTATCTTTACCAAGGTAAGGGTGGGAGGCTGTAAAGCTGGTTTCCACAGAAGTCATGTGGTTTGATGCTCCGGAATCTAAAAACCAGGTAGATGGGGTGATGGAGGAAGACAGAGAGACTGAAGAATGAAAGGCAGGAAATGCTAGAGGAGAATGAGTTTGATACCGACCACCATTGAAACCCATGGAAGCATATGCTGAGGTTACCGTGTTCTGAATCAGTTCTTGAATCTGGGCTGGAGTCATGGAGACAACCCCAGAAGAAGTGCTTTCCGTATCGGGGAGATGGGCTTGAACTTGGAACGTAGCTGGAGTATTTTGTCTGGGCACGGTGGAAGAATTTTGCTTCTGCCGAGGTCCATTCTTTCGCTGTAAGCTATGACAGTCATCAATAAGATGACCAGAGCGTCTGCAATATCTGCAAACCAATTTCTTCCGACAATTCTTGGCCAGATGACCGAAGCCTTTGCACTCATAGCATTGAGTAGGCTTGGGATTGGGGGCTGTCAGAAGAGCAGACTCAGTCTGAAGAGGAGTGAGATAGGCCTTTGGTTCTTCAAGAATGTTACACTGAGAATTGAGGTGAGTTCTTCTCGAAGGACTTCTTGGAAGCATGTATCCAGGTTCGCTGTGACTTCTCTATTCATGAGTGCAGACCGAACAGATTCGAATTCGGGTCTGAGATTCATAAGGAACTGGCTGATGTGGGTTTCTTCTTGTAATTTAAGAGCCTCAGATAGAAACCCAGTAGACACAGACTGAATAATCATAGCATCCCTCTCAGTCCATAAGGTGAGAAATCCATTGAAGTACGCCTGTACAGATTTATCACCTTGACTGAATTTTGCAATCTCACTATCGAGTTGGAATTTGCGGGCTTTATTTGTTTGATGATCAACATTTTTGATATGACCCCACATATCAGATGCAGTAGTATATGCTTGAAGAGCAATGGCAAGAGAAGGGTCGATGGAGTTAAGAATCCAAGTGTTGACCTTAGCATTTTCTTTAGACCAGGTGGCTAATGCTTTTGTGTCAGTAGTTGCAGTAGGTTTAGTTATCGAACCATCAAGATAACCAAACAGTCCTTGGCCTTCGACAAAATTCCTCAGATGAAACGACCAGGCCATATAATTATTTCCATTAAATTTAACGGGAATAACATCATACTTTTCCATTGATATCAGTTGCAGCAGGAAGAAGAAAGAGAACCAGCAGCAGAGTAACAAGCAACACAATGCAGAGAAGAACCAATCACAATGCAGAGAGAGATGGAATCTTCATGATTTCATTAACCAAGCATGAAAGATGCTGTTGGAATGGCTGATAGATGCTTTCAGCAGAAAACACCACTAAACAGAGAAAGATGATAATTCTAATTGCACACAGTACACATAGGAGCAAGGAGATGCGAGCCAGTAACTACACAGGTGCAATAAGGGTCTTCCAAACACCCACCAGATCCAAGACAACACTTCAGTAATAGTGGGTGAGGCTTTCAATCATACACAACACGCATAGATTCAATGCATAGAAAAAGAAACTCAAAAAACAGCCCAGACGACCTAGAAAACACAGGCTGGATCCCTTCGTGGGGCCCACAGAGAGATCTGATAGATGATCAGATGAGATGCACGAATCTAGGATCAAAATCCCTTTCCCCCAGTGAAGGTCGTAGCCAAATCCAATCAGAATCCAGGATTTGGTGCGGCTGTGATGAAAACTATTTCAAAAAATTGAATATTCACACGATGGGTCAAAGCACCTACCTCTGATCGCTGATAAATCCTGAAAAAATCTCCAAAAAGATGAGGAGAGATGGGCGACCAAGACTGGAGAGGGAGTTAAAGATCTTGTGATAATCGCAGGTGGGCCACTATGATCACGATGATGAAACAATAGGTTTTTCACCTACGTTCTACTTCCTTATAGCCCAGATCCTTGATCTGAGTTTGATTCGATGCTGTAGATGAGATCTCCAAGATACTATGTCTCTGATACCATGTTAGAACATAAGAAGGAGGAAGAAGAATGAGAACAAGAAGAGTGGAGAGAAGGTCGTGCCATTACAGAGCATCGACTATATATTTATATTAATGTAATGCCTTAATCAAGGCTCTAATTTAGTAAAGATTACAAATTAGAATCACAAAAGAAAGGAAAGAATCAATCATATCATATTCATAGAAGGAGAGAAAAATTAGGAACTAAATCCTATCCTATCTGTATATCCCACACGTATGGGCTTTGTACATGAACTGGGCCTGCGGGCCTGCTGGGCCTGCTATCTTCTACACTCAGAAGCATTGGAAAGCTTATTCTAATATCTACAAATCATATTTCACAACATTTTTCCCAATTCGGACGTTTCAGGAGTCAAAATCGCACATCAATCTGGGGACTGTTTTCTAACACGAGAATCACATTCATATATTCATATTTCCATTCTTGTGAAGTCCCAAATTAGAAAGAAACCAAAAGAGAGCAATGCAAATGTTTCTATTTAAGGAAGGAAGCTCTAAGCATTAAACACACAAGCAAGGAGAGCCTCATCCTTTTTACTTAAGCTATTCATGTAATTGAGAGCAATTGTAGAGAGAAAGTGAGGAAAGCTTTGTAAAATTTGAAGATTTGGAATAAAAACTTTGTCTTCTCCAATGGGTGGCTCATCCCTTTGATTGGATTTTCTAGATGAAGCTAAGTTAATGCTATTCCTTTTTCTTATGCTCTATGATGCCCGGATACTGACACAGGTACGGATACGGGACACGGGAAAGAGCGTCCGATACGTCAACTTCAAAATTTTAGGATACGGATACGGGTATGGCATTCCTAGAAATATATAAATATAAGTATTTGGTTAGGGGTTTATTTTAGGTGGAATGCTTATTTTATCTCAATTTAGAGCTCAAATATTACAAGGCCCACTGTTTGTTTCAAATTTTCAATGAGGTGGGCCTCACAATACAATATCTCAGCATAGAAAAAGAGAAAAAAAGAAAAATGGGCCAAGTGGTTAATTGGATCAGTAGCCCAACATTAAAAAGAGAAGAAAAGAAAAATGGGCTGAGTGGCTGACGGGCTCAATAGCCCAACATTAAAAAAAGAAAGAAACAAAACAGGCCCAACGGGCCCATACTCATTTATAAGAGTGATGGGTTCTTTTCTCCCTTTTCGTTGGCGTCTCTAGGGCACGAACAAATGAGAAAAAAAAAAAAAACGAAGAAAGAAGAAGAAGCAAGAAAGAAAGAAAGAAAAAAGAAAGGAGGAAGAAGAAGAGGAGGCATACCTGGCACCTAGAGGTCGAAGCAACAGGCCAGCAGCAACAGCAGCAGTTGAAGTATGAATGGAAAGTAGTCGAAGCAGGTGGGTCTCCCCCTCCTCCTCCTCCTCCTCTTTTTTTTTTTTTTTTTTTCCTTTTGATCAAACTAAAAGAGAGACAAAAATTGGCAAAAATGGAAAATCTACCGAAATATTGGGCGAAAAATAACACAGGCCGTATCCTGAAATTGGCCCCCCGTATCCCAGCCGTATCTTGCCGTATCCCGTACCGGTATCCGTATCGGACCGTATCGGTACGGGTACCACAAGTAATTTGCAGTATCCGGGTATCATAGCTTATGCTCTTAATTCCCTTTGTTTATGTGCCTAACATGCTAAAATAGATTTTTCTTCATTTCAATGTGCTATGCTTATTTTCTATTTTAGCATTCTTTTATTATCTATACTTAGGTTTGATAAATCATGTTTAGGAGTTAATATCTTTTGATGGTTTATACTTACATTTGACAGATAGTCATTAGAAATCTTTTCTTTTATGAAGGGAAGAAAGTCTTAGCTATTAGATTGTTAATTTCTATCTTAGAGTTTTAAAGTTATATTTTCCAAATATAAGCATTGATTTGTCATTACATTTGAGTATTTGTTTGGGAAAAGAGGAGCATTAGTGTTGGATTAGTGTCACTTAGTGGATTCTAGATGATTCAATCTATCCATTAGTATTGCTTATTTGTTTTACTTATTTTGGTTTGATTCTATTCACATTCTCATACTTATTCACTTGTTTTAATTCTCACACTCCATTTCTCCATCCACACCATCATATCCATTAGCTTATTTGTTCTTACCTTCTATGTGTTTTTTATTATTCCCCCTTTGATTTTACACTATTTTAGCACACTTATTTTCATCCATTCATTCCCTATCTTATTCACTTGTTATTAGCTCGTTTCCATGAATGTTTTTATTTTCTTTTTATCTTGATCTTTCACTTATTTTCACACACTTACTCATTTGATCTATCTAACATTGCTTATTTTCTATTTTAGCATTCTTTTTACTAGCTATACTTAGGTTTGATAAATCATGTTTAGGAGTTAATATCTTTTGATGGTTTACACTTTACATTTGATGGATAGTCATTAGGAATCTTTTCTTTTATGAAGGGAAGAAAGTCTTAGCTATTAGATTGTTAATTTCTATCTTAGAGCTTTAAGGTTATATTTTCCAAATGTAAGCATTTATTTGTCATTACATTTGAGCATTTGTTTGGGAAAAGAGAAGAGCATTAGTGTTGGATTAGTGTCACTTAGTGGATTCTAGATGATTCAATCTATTCATTAGTATTGCTTGTTTATTTTACTTATTTTGGTTGATTCTATTCACATTCTCATACTTATTCACTTGTTTTGATTCTCACTCCATTTCTCCATCCACACCATCATATCCATTAGCTTATTTGTTCTTACCTTCTATGTGTTTGTTTTTATTCCCCCTTTGATTTTACACTATTTTAGCACACTTATTCTCATCCATTCATTCCCTATCTTACTCACTTGTTATTAGCATATCCATGAATGTTTTTATTTTCTTTTTATCTTGATCTTTCACTTATTTTCACACACTTACTCATTTGATCTATCTAACATTGCTCATTTGTTCTTGTTATTAATCTTGTTATTTTTCTTTTGTCATTAACTTTGTTACTAACCTTGTTCTCACTTGTGTTTTTCTATTTCTACTAACATCTCTTTGTTATCTAGTTTCTTGTTTTCTTTTAGTTTGCATTTTTTTTATTTTCCTTGTTATTATCTTGTTTCTTGTTTCCAATGCTTTTGTTACCTCCATTTGCATTTGTTAGCTATATTTGAGTTGATACTCCTTTTCAATGATCATTGTTATTTTTCTTATAACGATCCTCGTGGGAACGATATTCGGACTTCCATAGTCTATATTACTTGAGACAACCGAATGCTTGCAGAATTCACCATCAGCGAGTCTGCTGCCTATAGACTTCAAAGGCATGAGCATCATCAGTTGTTTTGAGTTGATCCCATAAGGCAATCATTTTGATAAAGAAATCATGAATGAAGTCATTTCCTTGGTCTGCATTTTTTATTTCCATTCTAATTGATACTGGCGAGCAGCATTAAACTGAGTATACAATCTTGCTAAATAATCCCAAGCAGCCTTAGGATAATTGAATTTAGTTAATTGATTTCCAATAGATGGATTGAATGAATTGGCAATCCAAGAATTTATTTTCTCGACGGAAGCTTCCCATTCCTCAAAAGTAGCATCCTTACTATCTGGTGTAGGGATCTGCTGAGCAACATATTTCCACAGTTTTTGACCTTTTAGGAAATTTTGCATCAGATGGGACCAATAAGGATAAATGGTGCCATCAAGTTTGATAATAATACCCAATACAGTTCGATCATAAGACATTAGAACAAACCAAATTGCTCACAGACTGTTTGGATATGTAATCCATCCGCAAAAATCAAGTTAGATATGAAATCCAACCACAGAAATACTAAACTGATATGAAATCCTAGTGAAAGACTTTGAATTGAAGCACAGTTCACAAAACTTAATTTGAGATGAGAAGTAGTGAGAAATGTTTCAAGTGGAATGACTGTTTTCAACTAAAAAAAAAAAAAAAAAAAGTGCTTGGGTGCCCAAAAATTCTGTGCTAGAATGACCAAATCTTCCCATAGAGTGATTTATGCACCAATCAATCTTCCATGTTATCATCCAAATGGATTTTCGACCTTACTGGAAGAAGAACCAGTCTAATCCAATGGTTGGATGTGATTTTGATGAGAAAAAAAAAAATTGTCTTGAAAAACTGTCGATCCAGAAAAATGGGTAAATCACTGACCTGATGAAGCTGATAAATCTTGAAAAAATGCTTAAAAACCAAGGATAAATGGGCGACCCTAGTGGTGCAGCTTGCTGGTGTGATCACTTATCTGAGATGGGGCCCACTGTTGATCAGGTTGACAGAAGTCACGTGACTTTGTGTAAATGGAGATTCTCTTGCAGAAAATTGATTCTAACGCTTGAACAGAAGAAAAAAGCATGCAGAAATCTCTGTTGATGCAAAGAGAGATTGCAATCTGGAGATGAGCCTTGTCGTTGATCAGATCGATCATCACAGCAGTCTCTTTACGTGTTGAGACCTTTGATGAAGATACCCTATCTCTGATACCATGTTAATGATGCTTGAACCAAGCCAGAAGCACACGAGAGATTATAGAAGCATTCAAGAAAGAGACAAGTTGCAATAGAATGCGTGAGTTTTGTATTGACTGTCGATCCATATATAACACAGTGTGGAGAGATTAGTGGATCTAATTACATGATTACAGGTACAGATAAGGAAGCTAATATCTATCTAGTATCTATTTGAGAACTCATACAATCTTTTAGATTTGTGGGCTGGCCCAATACATGGGTTGAGGGCTGACCCATTAGGTCTAGCTGATCTATTTCTTTACAAACATTATTTGAGGTGGACGATCTACCCATTTTGCGATTAAGGATATGCCAAGAAATTCCACCTGATCGCTGGACTTGTAAGGGGCCATAGTAGCCCATGATCATTTGGACACAATAAATTTGAAAAGTTGATTCTAATATGATCTTAAATTTTCAAAATTATTTAAGTTTTCCGCTTCCATATTATTATTTATCTCTTCAAGAAAATTTTTAACACTACTTAATTTTAACCTAGGGTCTAATGTAGCAGCCAAACAAAATGTTGTTGGGGTTTCTCTCCAATATTTATTAAATTTTTCTTCCAACTTTTTTTTTGGAGAATTTCTACTCTTGAAAAAATTTCTAAAAAATAGACGAAAATTTTCTTTCATGATTTACATATTTTTTTAATTTGTAAACTAATTTCAAGAATACTGGAGAATTTAGTTTAGAAAAAGTAACCATTTTTCATCTATGTTATGGACAGTTATACAAAGAAAGCTAGCACCACTTCTAGAGCTTTCCATAAATCTGTAATTATAGCTTACCAGGACAATTTGCTAATCAACTTTTACTTTACTTCCTTTTCACTTTGCCACTGCCTAATAGCATCATTTCTAGTAGTATTTCTAAAAATCTTTTTAAATTGTGGACATATGTACTTTGCCACTACCACTATTGAAATTTGGGCCTGTACCCCTGACCCCCCTTCCTCTTGGGTCCTCCCAATATGTTTAGGTTCACAACTGTCCCTATGCCTTTTCAAAACTTTGCCACTACCACTATTGAAATTTGGGCCTGTACCCCTGACCCCCCTTCCTCTTGGGTCCCTCCCAATATGTTTAGGTTCACAACCATCCCTATGCCTTTTCAAAACTTTGCCACTACCACTATTGAAATTTGGGCCTCTACCCCTGTTCCCCCTTCCTCTTGGGTCCTCCCAATATGTTTAGGTTCACAACCGTCCCTATGCCTTTTCAAATGGCCGGTTCCGCCACCCGAACCGACAGTATAAATACCAAACCAAACCTTATCCCACTAGGTGAGGTTGGCTATATGGATTTGACGACACCAATCAAATCTGTTTAGGGCCATGTCCTCCGTTAGATCCATGTAGGCAAGGTCATGTTTAATAGTTTCTTTCCAACTTCTCTTGGGTCTTCCTCTCCCTCTCCTACTCCTGACAATCTCCATGCTTTCACACCTTTTAACAGGTGCCTCCGTTGGACGCCTTCTAACATGGCCGAACCATCTTAGTCGATTTTCTCTCATTTTATCTTCAATCGGTGCTATTCCTACTTTGCCCCTAATCTCCTCATTCATAATCCTATCCCTCCTTGTGATCCCGCACATCCATCTTAGCATTCTCATCTCCGCAACTTCCATCTTCTTAACATGATTATGCTTTACTGCCCAGCACTCTGATCCGTATAAGAACGCTGGTCTTACTGCCACCCTATAATACTTTCCTTTAACCTTGAGGGGGACTTTCCGATCACACAAGACCCCCGAAGCACTCCTCCATTTGGTCCACCCGGCCTGAATCCTATGACTTACATCAGTATCAATCCCTCCATCATGTTGCACAACCGACAGTATAAATATTATCACAAAATATTTACATTTTGCTTTTTCAATCTATTTTCCATTTTTATTTTTAACCAAAAAAACATCATATGCTTGCCCAAACTAAAGAAGTTCTGGGACTCTTAGATGTTCCACGGCCACTACTAGCTTCCACTTGGCCTTATTACTCCTGTACTTTTTCTACTTCCACTTAAACATTATCATCTTCTTCCCTTAAATTAACGGAAGAAAAATCTTTGGAAAAATCTCTTGAAGGTGTCATCATATGCTTGCCCCAACTAAAGAAGTCCTGGGACTCTTAGATGTTCCACAGCCACTACTAGCTTCCACTTGGCCTTATTCCTCCGGAACTTTTTCTACTTCCACTTCAACATTATCGTCTTCTTCCCTTAAATTAACGAAAGAAAAATCTTTGGAAAAATCTCTTGAAGGTGTCATCATATGCTTGCCCCAACTAAAGAAGTCCTGGGACTCTTAGATGTTCCACAGCCACTACTAGCTTCCACTTGGCCTTATTCCTCCGGAACTTTTTCTACTTCTACTTCAACATTATCGTCTTCTTCCCTTAAATTAATGGAAGAAAAATCTTAAGAAAAATTTCTGGAAGGTCTAGCAATATTCAATAAATTAAATTTGAAAAAAAAGATGTATAATAATAGTAATAGAGATTTATTGATAATTAATATAAGAAAGGGGAGAAGATGTGAGTTAATGTAATATATAGACTATATAGAAGTATGTAATCTCAAATTTAAATGAAATAAATACCTCAATTTTTGAAATAATCTTGGGAAAAATTTCTTGAAGGTCTAGCCATATGGAAAAAAAAGATATATAATAATAATAATAGAGATTTTTGTGATAATTAATATAAGAAAGGGGAGGAGATGTGAGTTAATATAATATATAGACTATATATAAATCTCAAATTTAAATGAAATAAATACCTCAATTTTTGAAGGCCCCTTAATCTTCTTTGGCTCTCCAAAAACTTCTTAGAAATATGATTATAGAGAGATTTGAATGCCTTGAGAGAGTTTGACCTTCACTGCCCAAAATATGACCGTTTTATGGCTATTGTGGTGGGGGGTGTAAAACACCAAAAGTAGCCCTTTTTTTGTGTGTGTGCGCCCGGGGGGGGGGGGGGGGGGGGCGGGGGGGGGGGGGGGGGGGGCGGTTTAAATTGTCAAAATACACGTCCATCATGCAGTGTCATGCTACTGCACGCTGATGTCTGTCGTGTAGTGCGTGCGGTACCTATGAGACTGGTATTTGGCAGACAAGAGAAAGCATGAGATGGCAGAAATTGAAAAGTATGATCCAAGTGAATACATTAGTGAACTACAAATATAAAGTTTTTCTTTAATGTAAATATCCAAAATGGTCTTTCATTTTTTTATCTACAGAAATTGTAAAGGTTTTGACGGTAATCCTATTGAAAAACCTTTAAGTAGAAAAGATCTAAATGGCTCTCTTCTTAGTGGAGTAGGTTGAGTTTGACCGAACCACTTAAATTTGTGCGTTATGCTCTTCTTTGTATGTATCTTATAATTTTTTTTAGTATAAGACCTTTTAGTATTTTTAGTCTAGGACCTAAGAATGACACGAAACCCATGGCACGAAATACCAACACGAATGGCATGGCTCAGGCACGACACATAATTGTGTCATCATGTGCCCAATATTAACCGTGCCGGCGGCACGATTGAAACCTCTACCTAGCACATAACACGAAATTTAACTCCAACTAACTTGAATAAATCTTACCCATCAAATTAAACTCAGGGATCTTGGGAATCATTCTCAATTACCACATATATTCTCAAATAGTCATAGGAAACGAGATCAAAGAAGCCTCATAAAAACACAGTGTAACTAATGAAATAATCTCAAGAGTCTTACACGGACAAATGAAGGGTAAATCACTTCCCAATGTCGAATAACAACTTCAGCCATAAAACAGTAAGATAATAAGGCTTATATATGCAGTTGTTCAACAAGTATGAACTCTAGGAATGGCCCCAAATAATTCACAATTGGATCAGCCGAAGACGCTGTGCATGACAACAGCTTAGATGTAATCCTAAGGGGTTGTTGGTAATTTCTAAACATTTAGAACTTTCTAAGGGGTTGTTCTATGTAACAAGTGAATATCAGGCTCCTAATTGTACTTTTTTAGAAAATCTAGAACTCTAGAAAACGGCTAAAACAGGTTTAGACATAAAATAGTAAACATCAAGGGCTTGATCGCAATATTAGGAAATCTAAAACTGAAGGAAATGTTGGAAAACAGTTTCAGATTTAAATATAAGAGATCTTAAAGTGTAAATTTCAAAAAGTTTAGGACCCAAATAAAACATCAGAATAGGTTCAGGTGTGAAAACAGCCCATGACAAGGGCTTATTTACAATTTTCTGAAACTTTAGAACTCAAATGAGTAACTACACAACTTCAGGTATAATATAAACAAAATAACAGGGCCTTTCTTGCAAATTTAAAACATTCAGATTTTAGTCAGAAGCTCCAATCAGCAGAAACATTTATCACGTTATGGGTTTCTTGGGTCAGCTGGATGGTGGGCCCAACTAAACCACACAAGGACCAGACCACTAAGGTCACCCCCAAGGATTCACTAGCAGATGGTCAGATCAGATTTGGGATTAGGTGGCCCATGCAGTGGCCCCACAACCAAATTCAAAATTAGTCACAATGATGGCCTGAAATTTGGGATTCATCAAACTTGAGCGGGTTTCTCTCAAATCTTTGGATGATTTGAGTTGAAATCAGCAGTTGAGGAACCTATTAGCATTAGGAAATGGATTAACATGATTTCTAGGGCTGGAATGATGATCTAAGGCTCAACTGCACAATTCCATGGTACAGTGTGGAGGAGAAACACTGTAGCAGTTGCTAATCTCGAAGGAATTTAAACGAAATCAGCAAGGTTTATCAGCAGTAACTAGTTGTTGAACAACATAATCTGAACCTGAAATGAAGTTTTGAGCTCAAACGACATAATCTTAGTGTCAGACAGATGAGAGAAATGACTACAGCAGCAATACAAAAATTGATTTGAAATCAATAAAACAGCACTTATAATCAATTGAAATCTTTAATGTAAAAATGGAAAAAGAAGGAATAGCATGAAGAACACCTTAATCTAAGTTCAAGCAACACAAAACTCAGCAAAACAGCCAATCGCATGGTTCCCTCAGCATATATATTGCAAGATTAAGTTAAAAAATACAAATCCCATCTACCATTCAACTCTAGAATAGACTTTTAAGAACATCGAACACAAGAAAATCTGAAAATGATCGAAGAAGAACCAACCCACGCTTAGTACTTGCCTTAATGGTTGAAGATGGATTTTAATTGGCGGGATTGGCTTCAAGAGCCCACTTTCTCCTCAATATCTACACACTCTCATCTCATTCTTTAAATAGGAGCAACAATTACAGTTTTTCTAGTGTAAGTCTTCCACCACCTACACAAATACCAGTACTTACTAAACCAAAGACTTGGGCTAACTTAACCCAATATGCTCTAAACACAAACCCAATGCTTGCTAAAGGGAAATGTCTAAACACTAGAAAAATCCATCTCGCAATAAATGCAAGAAAAATAACTAAATCAATTAAATAGGGATTCCTGGGTTTGGGTCCTTCCAAATCGGCCCAACTCAACCCATTATGCTCTAAACACATACTCAATGCTTGCTAAAGGGAAATGTCTAGGAATGGGTCCAACCCACCTAAGCTAGAAAAAATTACTAAAACACCCATAAGTAGAAAGAAACAATTAAAACCTTAAATCAGATGAATTATAAATGCAAGAAAAATAACTAAATCAATTAAATAGGGATTCCTGGGTTTGGGTCGTTACAGATCGGCCCAACTCAACCCATTAGGCTCCAAACACAAGCCCAATGTTATCTTAACAATAAAAGGGAATTCTAATAATGGGCTCCACTCACCTAGATTAGGCAAAATTTCTAAAATACCCCTAAGCACTAGCAAAGCAGTAATTAAACCTTAAATCAAAAGAAATTATAAATTGCAAGTAGTGATCAATTAAATTAAATCCGGTCCTTACATGGGTCCCACACTCCCACCCACCTAGAGAAGGAAAATTTACCAAAATACCCTTAAAGCACTTAACAAGCAATAATTAAACTATGGGAATTTTTATGGTCGGGTCCTTACAAGGATGAAAATAACGGTAGCAGCGAGCCAAACCGCTACGAAGTGGGCGATACGTAGCGTAGCGGGGATACGTAGCGGCGTAGCGGTGCGATTTGAAAAAATCGCCAAAAAAATCTGAAAAAATTCCAGAAAATCCAGAAAATTGTAAAATGAAAGAAAATGTGGTTCTTTTGAAAAAGTAAGTAAGAAAAGGGGGCATAGCGGTGCTCTCAATACATGAGGTCCTGTATCGCTGTATAAATAGAAAATAATAGTAATGATTAGTTTTTTCACATGCTTTCATGTTTCTTAGCCATGCTAACTTAAAAAGTAATGGAAAGCTCATAAAAAAAATAGAACATGAATTCATGATATAAAAGCATAAGAAATTAAGAATTAAGAAATAAGAAGACTTAAGAGTTAGGTCATTACACAATACACAATACCCATTAGTCATTAGTGAATATTGAACAGTCAAATATCAATACTTCAACATTCATGATTCAAATTCAATCAAGTGAATGAACTATGAAGTGATCAACAATCAACATTCAACACCAATTTAAAAATGACAAAGAATAGAGAGTTAGTGAAGGATATAGGAATACCTTAATCACCACCAAAAGGAATGTCTACCAAGATTCACGAGGCTATGGTTATCATCATCCCCATTAGTATTATTATTTCCACTGGCACCATATTGGATTTGATATTGATGAGAATTGGGATCTACAAATCCAAAGAAGGCAGCTGCACCCGCATCAAAAGAACTTGGAGGAGGTGGAGGTGGTACAGGTGGATTTCTACCATATTGCGTTTCACCATAGTCACCATATGAGTATGACCCCGAAGTTGAAGACTGTTCTTCTCCTTGTTGTAATTGACCATATGGAAAATAGTCAAAATACTGTGAGGATCCTTGTCCACAGTAACTAGGGTTCCACGAATCAGTTAATGATGCCGCTTGTTGTCCTTCAACATCTCCACCCATATTTCCTTGCTCATTACTACTTCCAGCCCTAGGTGGTGAATCTCTTCGGCGCCGTTGATAACCACAGCTTGGATCAAATCTTCCAGATGGAGGTAACTCATGTACTTCCTCTATAGGAATGTCATCGTCTTCATAATGCTGATAGTATTCACTAGTACCACCTGTCCCACTGTCTCCTGCTCCTCCATCTCCACCATGGCTACTCGAAGAGACGGAGGTGGAACTAACTTTCTCAGAAGCAGGTTCTTTCCCACTCCTCTTAGTCCTATCGGTACCTTCTCCCTGAGGTGGCTGACCTTCTGCAGGTGCCTCACCCATATCCTCATCTATCAACTCTTGAACTGTTTCTTGAAACTTCGGATCTAAATCTAGTAGTGGATCCTCTATCTCGGCTAACCATGGGAATAAGGGATCGTCCTCTCTGAATATGTGATCCAAATTAATAGGAAAATAAGAAGGATCATCCCTTGACCTTCTCTCTCTAATTCTGTTTCTCAACTTCAGATTGTAATGACAATATACAAGCTTGTTGAGTTTCTGCATGGTAAGCCAATTTCTGGCCTTCGTGTGGATCAAAGAGAAAGTGCTCCAATTTCTTTCACAGTTGGAAGATGTTGTAGTTTGACTAAGGATGCGAACAGCCGCTTTCCTTAGATGTGGAGCACTCTCTCCAAAATTCATCCACCAGTTAGCTAAAATGCAAAAAATAAATAAAGAAAATTAGATATTCGTAACCCTCAAGTCATTCTAATCAATTAAGATAAATAAATCAAGATTCAAGACTATTGGGTGGGGTTTTTTGTTCAGAGTCATACCATGTGGCATCCTTCCAATCGATCGTATCACAAGAAGGTCAGCAAAGGTTCCTGTCCTTTGTGTATGCATAGATATCTACAATGTGAAAATTAGATATAAGCATGTATGGCAGTATGGCAATTGGCACTTGGTAGCAAAATTAAATTCTCTTAAGTAACCACCCACTCACCTCTTGTATTGCATCAATTTGATCATCTGCATCTAACAATCTTTTTATTACCTCCCGTAATCCTACCCGCAAGTCCGTATCTATTGCTTCGGTGTGTAGTTCGACATTGCGGTAATAGAGCTCGAGATTCAAAAAAATTAAATTCTCTTAAGTAACCACCCACTCACCTCTTGTATTGCATCAATTTGATCATCTGCATCTAACAATCTTTTTATTACCTCCCGTAATCCTACCCGCAAGTCCGTATCTATTGCTTCGGTGTGTAGTTCGACATTGCGGTAATAGAGCTCGAGATTCAAAAAATAACCTACATTATAAATATATAGAATGTACTGTGAGCAAACAAGATAATAGATACATTAGTTAGGAAAACAAAAATGTATCAAATTCAAAGATATATATTAATTACCTGCAGCATGCAATGGATGGTGCAACTGATCGTTTCAACGGGCATCAATAATCTTTATCTATTTATCGTGATATCTAACATTTTCTATAATGGATTGCTTTGCCCAATCCATTGCTTCATATATAAAGCCCATTGTCGGCTTGTCATCACCATCTACAAGCCGCAACACTTTAACCAAATGCTCAAAAACCTGTAATATCTTCCTCACTTTCTTCCAAAACTTATTGTCCCTCATGAGGTTTGGTACTTCAAACCCCGGACCACTAGTTGCATTGCCCCATTTCGAACAAAGCCATTCTTCTGATGCAAACATCTGAATGAGCTCCGTTCAAAACTTTACAAGGCTTTCCATAGCCAGAAAATGAGTTGCAAACCTAGTTATTCCTGGACGCAGCAAGGCATGGTTATTTGTGTATCTTTTCATCAAGCTTAACACCCATGAATGATCATATATAAATCTTGTAATTCCTCTACATGCCTTGATCAATGAAGCTACTTTTGTCTTCCTTCCAATCTCTTCCAAGATGAGATCTATTCAGTGTGCTGCACATGGGGTCCAGAATAAATGGGTCCTCTTTTCCATTAATTGCAAAGCTGCTTTCTTGAAATTGGCGCCATTATCTGTAACAATCTGTACAATATGCTCCTCTCCCACACTCTCTACAACTTTATCCATAAGATTGTATATATATGTGGTTGTCCGACTATGTTCACTTGCATCAATGGACTTCAGAAAGACGGTCCCAGCGACTGAATACACCAAAAATTTTATTAATTGTGTTTGGGTGCCGCCGGTCCACCCGTCACACATGATGGTAACACCATTCTATTGTCACATGGGCATAAACTTTTCCACCCAAGCCTTTATTTCTCTATATTCTTCTTTAAGATATTTAGTGCCCACATCATATACGGAGGGCGCCTGTATACCCCGCCCAGCTTTGGCGGCAACATCAAGAATAGTCTGGAAATATGGGGAATCTATTGTTGTAGGTGGTATGTTCTTGTGAATTAGCCATTTTGCTGTAGCTTTGGCCAATCTGTCTCTTGCAGCCTTCATTACCCCTTTCACAATACTAGATATTTTTGGTTGTTTATCTCCCCTCTTTTCTATGTGCTAGAGGATCAACAGGGGGAGGAACTTCTCGTAGAGATAATTTCTACATCAACATCCCGTTCTCGGGTGCTAAATGCCCTACGCATGGACCCCGCAATGCCCTTACTCTTGCTTGGTGCAGATGCAGATGAGCCCCCTGCATCATAATATCTGCTTCCAGCAAATGCACGACATTCTTGTTCTTCTTGTTGACTCATCAAAGACTCGGCGTGCAGCCTCCATCTGTGCATCTTCCTCCTCATCAAAGTATTCATCCCCAAATACATCATAACGGGCAGCATCAATATCTTGCCGCTTCTTTTCTTTTATCTCTACTTTTCTAGCTTTATTTTGGCCAACCAAAGCTTTCATTTCTTCCCTGATTTCCCTTGGTACTTCGGAACAGGCAGCAACATTGCCAGAAACGTGGCCCAAGTGCTGCTTGAATCTTGTAATGCCCCCATTGGTCACTTTCGCACAAAACTTGCATTTGATTTTCAACCTATTTTCCTCAACTGCCTCACCAAATCTCCATGTGGGATCAGTATTACGAGGCATTTTAAGTTATCAATTTGCAAAGACAAATAGACTGAATACCTGACTCTTGCTATAAATATGAACAAGTGGTATGTTAAAAATTAAAAAAAACAAAGAAATATGTAAAAGGAAACATATATATATATATATATAATGCTTAGGAATTACTCTCTTGACATTTAATTGGTATTTCATTACTTTAAGTATCAATTTTTTTCAAAAAATAAATAAATTCGAAAATAAAAATTAAAGAAAAATCAACAAACATTCAAGTAGTGATAGATTGATCTATGGGAAACATAGAACTATCATTTACAAGCAATTTCCATGTTGTTTCATTGGTTGTCAATAAATATACACATTTTTTTTCAAAAAATAAATAAATCCGAAAATAAAAATTAAAGAAAAATCAACAAACATTCAAGTAGTGATGGATTGATCTATGGGAAACATAGATCTATCATTTACAAGCAATTTCCATGTTGTTTCATTGGTTGTCAATGAATATACACATCTTTTTTTTCAAAAAATAAATAAATCCGAATATAAAAATTAAATAAAAATCAACAAACATTCAAGTAGTGATGGATTGATCTATGGGAAACATAGATCTATCATTTACAAGCAATTTCCAAGTTGTCTCATTGGTTGTCAATGAATATACACTCTTTTTTTTTCAAAAAATAAATAAATCCGAAAATAAAAATTAAAGAAAAATCAACAAACATTCAAGAAGTGATGGATTTATCTATGGGAAACATAGATCTATCATTTACAAGCAATTTCCAAGTTGTTTCATTGGTTGTCAATGAATATACACATTTTTTTTTTAAATAAATAAATCCGAAAATAAAAATTAAAAAAAAAACATTAAACATTCAAAATGTGATGGATTGATCCATGGGAAACATAGATCTATCATTTAAAAGCATTTTCCAAGTGGTTTCATGGGTTGTCAATGAATATACACATTTTTTTAAAAAAAAATAAATAAATCCGAAAATAAAAATTAAAAAAAAAATCATTAAACATTCAAAATGTGATGGATTGATCTATGGGAAACATAGATCTATCATTTAAAAGCATTTTCCAAGTGGTTTCATGGGTTGTCCATGAGTATTCGAATTTTTTTTTTTTTCAAAAAATAAATAAATACGAAAAAAAAATAGAGAAAAAATAAAATAAAAATAAAAATATGTATGCATGATGAAAGGGAAACATGGATCTCATCATATTAGAAGACAAGGAAGTTGAATCTTGTAGTTGTAGTTGAATCTTGCAAAAGTTGAAAAAAGTCCAAAAGAAAAACATACCTTGGACTTGGAATGGAATCTTAGGCCTTGAAAGTTGAATCTTCTTGTTGTTGTTACACTTGTTTGTGTTTGATTCTTTCTAATTTGATGTTACTCACTTACTTGTAATGTCTTGTAGTTGAAAATGAGTTGGAAAGTTGAAAATCTGGTGTTTGGAGGCAAAAACAAGCTACACAAGGATTTTAGGGCCGGTTGGGGGGGGGTGGTCATTTTAAATAGGGCTGGAAGCGTAGCGGCCCCTACGCTTTGTAGCGGTGTGATGGCCGCTTTTTTCATAGTAGCGTGGCGGCCTGGGACGCCACGGCCGATATTTTCATCCTCGGGTCCGTACCATGCATGCAACCATCAAAACTTTCCAAATCAGATTTCAAGTCTACTTTGAACAAAAGTAGCAATCGATCTACCAGGCCCTAGCATAAAAAGGTTCTACCAAATGAACAAATGATGTAACCCACTTCTTTTTTCTTTCACAATGGTGGAAGTCATGCAAAATAAAGTTATTATTCCCACGTATGCCTTGTTTCTTCTTGTCCCCCCATCATCATGCATTAGCGTCAAAGCCTAGAGAAGAAAGTGTGTTGACATCACATAGGCAACAAGTTGCAAAAACTTGCAAAACCAAAATTGGAGTCTAATTTAAATGAAAGTAGCACTCGACCTACCCTGCATTGGCGTGGAAAAGGTTCTTGCCAATGATAAGATAGCATTCACATTGTTAGTTGCTAATATTTACACCCAATCTTCTAATGATGAGAACAATATTTAAATTAGCATGTATGATGGGGATCATAGTGACAACTCTAGCTAGGGATATGATCTAATCTGAATTAGCCATAACACTGTTTGAGGAGGGGAGGTGGGTTGCACTTGACACGCCACCTCCATAGAAATGAAATCAATTTGACCAATGGAAATACTGACCATGGTATTCTTTTCAGTAAGGCATTTGACACCAATTTATTGTGAGATTTCATCCAATGAAAATTTCAATTTTTTTTTTTTTGCCCGGCGAATCTCCAATCCAATAGAATGCCAAACCCTCCAGAAATGCCACAAGTCTTCAATCATGTCATCACCTATTACCTTTCTATTACAATGCAGATAAGCCAAGTGCTACTTTCATACAAAAGTAAACTCAAAATATGATTTGACAAGTTTTTATGATTTCAATGCATGTGTGACATCAACCCTCCTTTCTTGAGACTTGTGAAAGACACATGCCAAAGCATGTCTTCAACAAAAGCAAAAGATCATCACAATAGAGATGTCACAAGCCCAAGTAACTCAAATGAAAACCCCAAGATATCCTTACTATTTGGAAGGTTAAAACCAACAACTTCATCACCTATAACATACTGATCATGGTATTTTCCTTAAGGCTAAAACACTAGTTTATTGTGAGATCCAATCCAATGGAAATTTCATTTATGCTTGCCAAAAACCTCCACTTTCAGTCTACTAACAAAAGGCCAAACCCTGCGGAGATACCACAAGTCATAAATTATATTATCATGACAGTGCACATAAGTCAAGTGCTACTTTCATACAAAAGTAGACTCAAAATATGGCTTCTCAAGTTTTTATGATCTAAATGCATATGTGACATCAATTATAACCTTTCTTAAGTCAAGTGCTACTTTCATACAAAATTCCTTTCCTAGGATTTGAGACAAACAAATGCCAAAACATGTCATGTGTCTTCAATAAAAGAAAAAGATCATCACATTTATCCTTCCCTAATATGAGATGTCCCCAAATTTTACTCCAATAGAAATTGATCCTACTGTTAGATTTGGCATATGACTAATAATATTATCAATGCATACTATTAATTATGTATAATTTATATGATTTATACATTAGTAATTGTATGGTCAATCTTCTAATTAAACCAACTCCTATTAGAGTAAAACTAAGGGACATTCCATATAGAACAGTTAAGATTTTGAGCAGGTATGATCAATGCAACCCACTAATAATAATGTATAATTATATGATTTATATATTAGTAATTGCATGGTCAACTCTTCTAGTTAAACCAACTCCTAGTAGAGTAAAACTAAGGATGAAAATATCAGCCTCTACGCTTATATCGGCCGTGGCGGCCTACGCCGCCACGCTATTTTCTTTTTATCGGCCATCGCACCGCTACATAGTAGCGGCCGCTTCATGGCAGCCGCTCCGCTACCCGGGCAATATAAAGCCCCTCCCAGCCGGCCCTAGCACCTTTATAACTTAATCTTCACTGTTGTGTTTGCCTCCAAACTCCAAATTTTCAACTTTCAACTCATTTTCAACTACAAGACTCTACAAGTAAGTGAGTAACATCAAATTCGAAGGAATCAAACACAAACAAGTGAAACAAGTCAAACAACTACAAGATTGAAGATTCAACTTTCAAGCCCAAGCTTCCATTCCATTAGGTATGTTTTTCTTTTTGATTTTTTTCTAGTCTTTTAACTTTTGAGATCTATAAAAAGCTTCCTTGTCTTGTAATATGATGAGATCCATGTTTTCCCTTTTATCATGCACACATATTTTTATTTTTATTTTATTTTTCTCTAATTTTTATTTTCGGATTTATTTATTTTTTGAAAAAAAAAATTGAATATCATGGACAACCCATGAAACCACTTGGAAAATGCTTGTAAATGATAGATCTATGTTTCCCATAAATCAATCCATCACATTTTGAATGTTTATTGATTTTTCTCTATTTTTTATTTTCGGATTTATTTATTTTTTGAAAAAAAAAAGGTGAATACTCATTGACAACAAATGAAACAACTTGAAAAGTGCTTCTAAATGATAGATCTATGTTTCCCATAGATCAATCCATCACTACTTGAATGTTTATTGATTTTTCTTTAATTTTTATCTTCGGATTTATTTATTTTTTGAAAAAAAAATGTCTATTTATTGACAACCAATGAAACAACTTAGAAATTGCTTGTAAATGATAGATCTATGTTTCTCATAGATCAATCCATCACTACTTGAATGTTTATTGATTTTTCTTTAATTTTTGTTTTCGGATTTATTTATTTTTTGAAAAAAATTGATACTTTAAGTAATGAAATACCAATTAAATGTCAAGAGAATAATTCCTAAGCATTATATATATGTTTCCTCTAACATGTTTCTTTGTTTTTTTAATTTTTAACATACTACTTGTTCATATTTATAGCAAGAGCCAGGTATTCAGTCTATTTGTCGTTGCCAATTGATAACTTAAAATGCCTCGTGATATTGATTACGCATGGAGCTTTGGTGAGGCAGTTGAGAAGAATAGGTTGAAAATCAAATGCAAGTTTTGTGGGAAAGTGACCAATGGGGGCATTACAAGATTCAAGCACCACTTGGGCCACATTTCTGGCAATGTTGCTAGTTGTACCGAAGTACCAAGGGAAGTCAGGGAAGAAATGAAAGCTTTGGTTGGCCAAAATAAAGCTAGAAAAGTAGAGATAAAAGAAAAGAGGCGGCAAGATGTTGATGCTGCCCGTTATGATGTATTTGGGGATGAATACTTTGATGAGGAGGAAGATGCACAGATGGAGGCTACACGCTGAGTCTTTGATGAGTCAACAAGAAGAACAAGAACGTCGTGCATTTGCTGGAAGCAGATATTATGATGCAGGGGGCTCATCTGCATCTATGCCAAGCAAGGGTAAGGGCATTGCAGGGTCCATGCGTAGGGCATTTAGCACCCGAGAACGGGATGTTGATGTAGAAATTATCTCTACAAGAAGAGCAGTTACTCCCTTTATTGATCCTCTAGCACATAGAAAAGAGGGAAGATAAACAACCAAAAATATCTTGTGTTGTGAAAGGGGTAATGAAGGCTGCAAGAGATAGATTGGCCAAAGCTACAGCAAAATGGCTAATTCACAAGAACATACCACCTACAACAATAGATTCCCCATATTTCCAAACTATTCTTGATGTTGCCGCCGAAGCTGGGCGGGGTATACAGGCGCCCTCTGCATATGATGTGAGCACTAAATATCTTAAAGAAGAATATAGAGAAATAAAGGCTTGGGTGGAAAAGTTTATACCCATGTGACAACAGAATGGTATTACCATCATGTGTGACGGGTGGACCGGCGGTACCCAAACACAATTAATAAAATTTTTGGTGTATTCAATCGCTGGGACCGTCTTTCTGAAGTCCATTGATGCAAGTGAACATAGTCGGACAACCACATTTATATACTTTCTGGCAGAGGAGTATATTGTATAGATTGTTACAGATAATGGCGCCAATTTCAAGGCAGCAGGTTTGCAATTAATGGAGAAGAGGACCCATTTATTCTGGACCCCATGTGCAGCACACTGCATAGATCTCATCTTGGAAGAGATTGGAAGGAAGACAAAAGTGGCTTCATTGATCAAGGCATGTAGAGGAATTACAAGATTTATATATGATCATTCATGGGTGTTAAGCTTGATGAAAAGATACACAAATAACCATACCTTGCTGCGACCAGGAATAACTAGGTTTGCAACTCATTTTCTGGCTATGGAAAGCCTTGTAAAGTTTAGAACGGAGCTCATTCAGATGTTTGCATCAGAAGAATGGCTTTGTTCGAAATGGGGCAATGCAACTAGTGGTCCGGGGTTTGAAGTCCCAAACCTCATGAGGGACAATAAGTTTTGGAAGAAAGTGAGGAAGATATTACAGGTTTTTGAGCATTTGGTTAAAGTGTTGCGGCTTGTAGATGGTGATGACAAGCCGACAATGGGCTTTATATATGAAGCAATGGATCGGGCAAAGCAATCCATTATAAAAAATGTTAGATATCACGATAAATATATAAAGATTATTGATGCCCTTGAAACGATCAGTTGCACCATCCATTGCATGCTGCAGGTAATTAATATATATCTTTGAATTTGATACATTTTTGTTTTCCTAACTAATGTATCTATTATCTTGTTTGCTCACAGTACATTCTATATATTTATAATGTAGGTTATTTTTTGAATCTCGAACTCTATTACCGCAATGTCGAACTACACACCGAAGCAATAGATACGGACTTGCGGGTAGGATTACGGGAGGTAATAAAAAGATTGTTAGATGCAGATGATCAAATTGATGCAATACAAGAGGTGAGTGGGTGGTTACTTAAGAGAATTTAATTTTGCTACCAAGTGCCAATTGCCATACATGCTTATATCTAATTTTCACAAAGGAGAGGAACCTTTGCTAACCCTCTTGTGATACGATCGATTGGAAGGATGCCACCTGGTATGACTATGAACAAAAGACCCCACCCAATAGTCTTGAATCTTGATTTATTTATGTTAATTGATTAGAAGGACTTGAGGGTTACGAATATCTAATTTTCTTTATTTATTTTTTGCATTTTAGCTGATTGGTAGATGAATTTTTGAGAGAGTGCTCCACATCTAAGGAAAGCGGCTGTTCGTATCCTTAGTCAAACTACAAAATCTTCTAACCGTGAAAGAAATTGGAGCACTTTCTCTTTGATCCACACGAAGGCCAGAAATCGGCTTACCATGGAGAAAATCAACAAGCTTGTATATTGTCATTACAATCTGAAGTTGAGAAACAGAATTAGGGAGAGAAGGTCAAGGGATGATCCTACTTATTGTCCTATTAATTTGGATCACATATTCAGAGAGGACGATCCCTTACTCCCATGGTTAGCCGAGATAGAGGATCCACTGCTAGATTCAAATCTGAAGTTTCAAGAAACGGTTCAAGAGTTGATAGATGGGGATATGGATGAGGCACCTGTAGAAGGTCAGCCACCTCAGGGAGAAGGTAGCAGTAGGACTAGGAGGAGTGGGAAAGAACCTTCTTCTGAGAAAGCTAGTTCCACCACCATCTCTTCGAGTAGCCATGGTGGAGATGAAGGAGGAGTAGGAGACAGTGGAATAGGTGGTACTAGTGAATACTATCAGCATGATGAAGACGATGTCGTTCCTACAGAGGAAGTACATGAGTTACCTCCATCTAGAAGATTTGATCCAAGCCGTGGTTATCAACGGCGCCGAAGAGATTCACCACCTGGGGTTGGAGGTAGTAATGAGCAAGGAAATATGGGTGGAGATGTTGGAGGACAACAAGCGGCATCATGGACTGATTCGTGGAACCTTAGTTACAGTGGACAAGGACCCTCACAGTATTTTGACTATTTTTCCATATGGTCAATTACAACAAGGAGAAGAACAGTCTTCAACTTCGGGGTCATACTCATATGGTGACTATGGTGAAACGCAATATGGTAAAAATCCACTTGTACCACCCTCCACCTCCTCCAAGTTCTTTTGATGCGGGTGCGGCTGCCTTCTTTGGATTTGTAGATCCCAATGCTCATCAATATCAAATCCAATATGATGCCAATGAAAATAATAACACTGATGGGGAGGAGGATAACCATAGCCCCTTGTATCTTGGTAGACATTCCTTTTGGTGGTGATTAAGGTATTCCTATTTCCTTCACTAACTCTCTATTCTTTGTCATTTTTAAATTGGTGTTGAATGTTAATTGTTGATCACTTCATAGTTCATTCACTTGATTGAATTTGAATCATGAATGTTGAAGTATTGATATTTGACCGTTCAATATTCACTAATGACTAATGGGTTTTGTGTATTGTGTAATGACCTAACTCTTAAGTCTTCTTAATTCTTATGCCTTTACTTCATGAATTCATGTTCTTTTTTTTATGAGCTTTCCATTACTTTTTAAGTTAGCATGACTAAGAAACATGAAAACATGTGAAAAAACTAATCATTACTATTATTTTCTATTTATACAGCGATACAAGACCTCATGTATTGAGGGCACCGCTACGCCCCCTTTTCTTACTTACTTATGCAAAAGAACCACATTTTCTTTCATTTTACAATTTTCATGTTCTTTTTTTTTATGAGCTTTCCATTACTTTTTAAGTTAGCATGACTAAAAAACATGAAAACATGTGAAAAAACTAATCATTACTATTATTTTCTATTTATACAGCGATACAGGACCTCATGTATTGAGGGCACCGCTACGCCCCCTTTTCTTACTTACTTATGCAAAAGAACCACATTTTCTTTCATTTTACAATTTTCATGTTCTTTTTTTTTTATGAGCTTTCCATTACTTTTTAAGTTAGCATGACTAAAAAACATGAAAACATGTGAAAAAACTAATCATTACTATTATTTTCTATTTATACAGCGATACAGGACCTCATGTATTGAGGGCACCGCTATGCCCCCTTTTCTTACTTACTTTTGCAAAAGAACCACATTTTCTTTCATTTTACAATTTTCTGGATTTTCTGAAATTTTTTTCATATTTTTTTGGCGACTTTTTCAAATCGCACCGATACGCCGCTTCGCTACGTATCGCTCGCTTCGTAGCGGTTTGGCGGCGGGCCGCTACACCCGCCCCACTACCGCTATTTTCATCCTCGCTAGGAGTAACTACTTCCAATCTTATCACATGTTCTTGAATCTTGAGTACTCATAGAAAACGAAATCACAGAGTAGCTATAAAAATAGAACAACTCTATGGAGTCTACATAGTCTCCATAGGTAACAAAAACCATAGATTAGCAATTGAAGTTGTCCCTAAACATAAAAGAAAAGGACCCATAATGTCAAAGAACAACTCTAGGCATAACACAATAAGTAAAAGGGGCTGCTAATATATACAGTTTTCAGAAACTTGGAATTCAATAAAATGACCAGTTATAGGTTCAACTGTAAAAATAGTAAGTGACAGGTTATTTGCAATTTGTAGAAAATTGGACCAGCGACACAAACACAATTAATAAACTTCTTGGTACAATCAGTCGCTAGGTGTGTCTTTGTGAAGTCCGTAGATGCATCTGAACATAGACGGATAGCTAAATATATATACACGCTTATGGATAAGGTTGTAGATAGTGTGGGAGAGGAGAATATTGTACAGATTGTTACAAATAATGGCGCCAATTTCAAGGCAGCCGGTAAGATGTTGGAGAATAAAAGGCCTCATCTATTTTGGATTCCATATGCAGCCTATTTTGGATTCCATATGCAGCACACCGTATATATCTCATTATGGAAGATATTGGAAAAAAGAAGAAAATTGATGAAGTTATCAAGGCATTCATGGCTTGATACATGTTGCCAATTTCAAGGCAGCCGGTAAGATGTTGGAGAATAAAAGGCCTCATCTGTTTTGGATTCCATGTGCAGCACACCGTATAGATCTCATTATGGAAGATATTGGAAAAAGAAGAAAATTGCTGAAGTTATCAAGGCATGTAGAGGCATTACCAGATTTATTTATGATCATTCATGGCTTTTGAGCTTGATGAAAATATTCACAAATAACCATGCCTTGATACTGTAAGACTCTGTGAGAGTCTGTGATGAGATGAGATGAGGAAGAAGACAGCAATATGGGGAGAAAACTCAATGATCAATTGATCATCGACTGTTCCATTATATAATCAAAAGTTACCTTAATTAAGGCACTAATTATGTTAAGATACAATCTTAGAATAAATCAAGGAATGAAAGAATCTCCTAATCTATATAAGGAAATAGTACATGGAAATTAGCAACAAAATCTAATCTATTAAACAATGATCCCACACGTGGGGTTTTATGTACAGTGGGCTGGGCCTAAGTGGGCCAAAGTCCAAACCCATACTATCTTCTACACTCCCCATCAAATTGATGTGGTAACGCAGAAAACATCAATTTGTGAGTGAGATCATGATGGCGCGGTTTGGGAAGAGCTTTGGTGAAGATATCTGCCAACTGATCATGAGAAGAGACATGTGGCAGAGTTATCTTCTCAGTAACAACATGCTGACGGATGAAGTGGCAATCAATCTCAATATGCTTTGTCCGTTCATGAAAGACTGGATTGTTTGCAATTCTGGTAGCACTGGTGTTATCCCCATGAAGAGGTGTAGAGCTACCAACAGTGACACCGAACTCGCAATTGGTAGCTCGCAATTCTCTGGCTCGATATTCTGCCTCAGCAGACGATTTGGAAACTGTGGTTTGCTTCTTGCACTTCCATGAAATCAAAGATTCCCCAAGAAACATACACCAACCAGTGGTAGAGCACCAAGAATCGGGGCAACCAGCCCAGTTAGCATCCGCATAAGTAGATAAGTGCAGAGAAGCGCCAGAAGAGCAGAAGAGACCATGATTAAGGGTGCCTTTGACATAGCGGAGGATGCGCAAAGCAGCAGCAAGGTGAGGTTTGTGAGGATTGCTCACAAATTGGCTAACCGTATGAACGGCATGAGAAATATCCGGCCTATTCATAGTTAAGTAGAGCAAACTACCAACCATCAGCCGGAAAACAGAGGGATCATCCATGGGAGGGCCATCATCCGCACTAATCCTATTGTTCAACTCCATAGGTGTATCAAAAGTGTGAGCATCATCGAGTCTTGCTGAAGTAATTAAATCTGTAGCATATTTCCGCTGATGAACCCGAATGCCAAATTTGCTACGCACGAACTCCAGCCCCAGAAAGTAGGTGAGAGGACCAAGATCCTTTATTTTGAAGTGGCGAGTGAGATGATGTTTGAGTTCCGTAATGCTAGCACTATCATTGCCACTGATAATCATATCATCAACATATACTAACAGGAAAGTGTAGCCCTTCGATGTCCATCGAAGAAAGAGAGCTATCCAAATGACTCTAGCGAAATCCTGCTTGAAGAATTGCCGCCCGAAACTTATCGAACCAAGCCCTAGGAGCCTGTTAAGGCCATACAAAGGATTTCCGCAACTTACAAACATGCTTAGGAGGACAGGCATATCCTGGAGGAGGCTTTAAGTAAACAGTTTCTCGCAAATCCCCATGGAGAAAGGCATTTTTGACATCCATTTGCCACAGAGGCCAGTGGCGGGCTACAGCGACACAGGAGAGTACGGACTGTGGTCATTTTAGCCACTGGTGCAAATGTCTCCTCATAGTCAATTCCATACTCCTGTTTATATCCCTGCGCAACCAATCGGGTTTTGTAGCGATCAAGACTCCCGTCGGAGTGAACTTTGATGGAGTAGATCCATTTACTGCCAATCACCGAGGCTCCTTCAGGAGCTGGTACCTGCGCAACCAATCGGGCTTTGTAGCAATCAAGACTCTCATCGGAGTGAACTTTGATGGAGTAGATCCATTTACTGCCAATCACCGAGGCTCCTTCAGGAGCTGGTACCAAGTCCCATGTCTGATTTGCTTCGAGAGCGAGTAATTCATCATTCATAGCATCCTGCCAATATGCAATCTTCGAGGCCTGTGAATATGAAATGGGGATAGGAGCACTATCTAAGGATGAAAAGAGAGCAGGAAAGCCATAGCGGTTAGGGGCAATGGAAAGACGATTAGATCGTCGCAGAGATAGGATATTGTCAAAAGAAGCATGATTACTTGTAGGAGCAGGAGGCTGCACTGAAAGATGATCAGGAGAGGGAGGCACCATAGGAGGGCCCTTGTTACACCGGACATAGACCTGAACAGCAGGTGAGGCAGGAGCAGATTCCTGGAATTGTGGCAAATAGAACACAGCAGTAGGATGATGATCTAAACGCAAGGAAAAGAAAGGAAGATCACGTTTCGAGAAATTCGCATGCGTTTTTCAAATCGGTCATAACATAAGAACCCTTTGTGTTCAGAACTGTAGCCAAGAAAGATGCATTTGGCAGCCTGTGGAGATAGCTTAGTGCGTTCATTCGGTGGAAGATGAACAAAACACAGACAACCAAAAACATGTAAGTGAGAGTATGAAGGAGGATGGTCAAAGAAAACTCCGTAAGGAGTAGTCTTGCCTAGAACAGTACTAGGAAGACGATTGAGCAGATATACTGCAGTCTGGGTAGCATCACACCAAAATTCAGGAGGAACCAAGGATGCCAATAAAAGGGTGCGAACAGTTTCAAGAATATGTCTGTTCTTTCTTTCCGCAACTCCATTCTGCTGCGGAGTGTGCGGACAAGATCTTTGATGAAGAATTCCTTTATCAGAGAGGAAAGCAGAGAATCATGAGACATGTATTCTCCGCCAGAATCGGATCTAAGGATCTTGATAGCTTTTTTAAATTGGGTGTGGACCGTGTTATAGAATCTTTTAAAAACAGAGAACACTTCAGATTTTAAACGCATGAAATAAATCCAAGTATATCGAGAATGATCATCAATGAATATCACATAGTACTTGAAACCTGCCCTACTCAAGGTAGGAGCAATGCCCCAAACATCAGTGTGAATGATGTCTAATGCACGAGAATTATGAACAGAAAATGGCAAAATATGACTCTTACTTAAACAACAAACTTCACATTTTGATTGAGATAAAGAAGACATCATTTTATTATCAATTTGAGAGTCCAAACAACCGAATTTAAACAAAGAAATTAAATAGGCATTGTTCACATGACCAAGACGTTTATGCCAAACCGTCCACAAGTTTTTGAAATTATTAGAAGAAGAAGCAAAGAAGGTATAATGTCCAATGTCCAGCAAAAACAGGCGCCCATGTTTACTCCCCGTCGCGATCACCTTCCCAGTTTGTCGCCCCTGTATACACAACCAAAGGTCCTACAGAAAGTAAATTGGTTGATAATTTTGGAACAAAATAGACATTAGAAAGGGTGATGGACTGGCCAGTGACACTAGATAAAGTAATGGTACCAACTCCAGAGATGGGTAGTTGATCACCATTGGCTGTGGTAATTTTTTCTTTTCCAAGGTAAGGGTGGGAATCTGTAAAGCTATGTTCTACAGAGGTCATATGATTGGAGGCTCCTGAATCTAAAAACCAAGTGGAAGAGGTGATAGAAGAAGAAAGATATGCAGAAGAATGAAAGGCAGGAAATGCTATATGAGGTTGATACCGACCACCAGAAAAGCCCATAGACGCATATGCAGAGGTGACTGTGCTCTGGATCAAGTCTTGAATTTGAGCAGGAGTCATGGAGATAGCCCCGGAGGAAGTGCTGCCTGTATCTGAGACTGGGGCTTGAGCCTGAAATGCTGATGGAATATTCTGTTTTGGCATATGGGAGGGAAGCTTCTTAGGCTGTGTTTCATTCCGTCGCTGCAGGCTTCGACAGTCATCAATCACATGACCGTGCAATATCTGCAAACCAATTTCTTGCGACAATTTTTGGCAATATGTCCGAAGCCTTTGCATTCATAACATTGAGGCTGCTTTGGAGTTGCCAGAAAAGCAGAGGAATCAGGAAGAGGCGCAAGGAAGGCTTCGGGTGCTTCGGGTGCTTCTAGAATAGTGCGCTGTGAAGTGAGACGAAGTTCTTCGCGAAGGACTTCTTGGAAGCATGTATCAAGATTAGCAGTATTCTCCCTATTCATTAGCGCAGAGCGAACATATTCAAATTCCGGTCGTAGGTTCATAAGAAACTGGCTAATATGAGTTTCCTCTTGTAACTGGAGAGCCTCAGACAGAAATCCAGAAGAGACCGTTTGGATCAGCATAGAATCCCTTTCAGTCCATAAGGTGAGGAAACCATTAAAGTATTCCTGCACAGTTTTATCCCCTTGACTGTATCTGGCAATTTCACTATCTAGATGAAATTTCCGAGCTTTATTGGTTTGATGGTAGACTTTCTTCAGATGAGCCCACATATCAACTGCTGTGGTGTAGGCTTGAAGAGCCACAACCAGAGAAGGATCAATAAAGTTAAAGATCCAAGTGATGACTTTCGCATTCTCTTTGGACCAAGTGGCTAGTCCTTTGGAGTCTGCAGTACTTGTAGTCTGAGGCTTGGTTATCGATCCATCAAGATAACCAAAAAGGCCCTGTCCTTCGACAAAGTTCCGTAAGTGGAAGGACCAAGACATATAATTTTGCCCATTAAACTTAACAGGAATTACATCATACTTGTCCATGATCTCTGACAGAGAGGGATGAAGAGAACGAAACAGCAATAATCAGCAAGAGAGGCTGAATTTATGGTGCAGATGGCCAACTGGAGTAAGAAGATGAACTCCAAACAGGAAACGAACCCAGCATAACAGTACAGAAAACAGAACAGTGCAGAAAACAACCCAAAACAGTAGAGAAAAATGCCAGACGACCACTGATTTGGTCTTGGATTGGTCACGTGGGCCCCACAAAAGGATCAGACCTCTGATCAGAGAGTTCAGTCTTATGGAGGAGTCTTTTTACTAACTTCCAGATCAGGTTGCAAGGCAAACGGATGAAAATCCGCAAAATTGAACGGATCTGATGAAAACTATCCTGTAAAACTGTGAAAGCACAAGTGGCAGTAGATGGCCTACCTCTGCTGTGCTAAAAATCCTGAAAAAATGCCCATAAATCTTAGAGAGGAGGCTCGACCACTGTGGTAGTGGTTTTAGGTGCTATCGTGATGATCTGATGGTGGCCCACCTTGATCTCCTCGCTGCACAGTGAAGAATGTCGACAGTGAAGAATGACGACAAATAGCAAGATGCTCTTTCTAGATCCATGAGAAAGAATTGCAACTGAGAGATGGAGATATCCCACAGTGCTCTGATACCATGTAAGACTCTGTGAGAGTCTGTGATGAGATGAGATGAGGAAGAAGACAGCAATATGGGGAGAGAAAACTCAATGATCAATTGATCATCGACTGTTCCATTATATAATCAAAAGTTACCTTAATTAAGGCACTAATTATGTTAAGATACAATCTTAGAATAAATCAAGGAATGAAAGAATCTCCTAATCTATATAAGGAAATAGTACATGGAAATTAGCAACAAAATCTAATCTATTAAACAATGATCCCACACGTGGGATTTTATGTACAGTGGGCTGGGCCTAAGTGGGCCAAAGTCCAAACCCATACTATCTTCTACAGATACATCCGGAATCAACTAGGTTTGCTACCCATTTCATTGCGATGGAGAACCTTGTAAGGTTTTAGAACAGAGCTGATTTAGATGTTTGCATCAGAGGAATGGCTTCGTTCGAAATGGGGCAATGCAACAAGTGGTCCGGAATTTGAGGTCCCTACTTGATGAGGACAATAAATTTTGGAAGAAAGTGTCTAATTTATTAAAAGTTTATGAGCCCTCAGTTAGAGTGTTGCGGCTTGTAAATGGTGTCAAGCCAACAATGGGATATAATATATGAAGCAATGGATCGGGCTAAGCAAGCTATCATGGAAAATGTTAGATATCATGATGAATATATAAAGATTATTGATGCCCGGTGGAACGATCAGCTGCACCATCCATTGCGAACAATCAGCTGCACCATCCATTGCATGCTGCAGGTACTCAATAACAATATCACTATTTGATGCTTTTAAAACAATCTAGCTCTCTTTGATTGATGTTTGATCATTTTGCATTTCAACTTGTTTTCAATGTAGGTTATTTCCTTAATCCCGAATTACACTACCCCAATGCCCAACACAGCGATGCTAGATACGAAGTTGAGGGTAGAATTAAGGAAATTGTTGAAGTAATTATTTGGAGTTGATGATTCAATCGAAGCAATCCAAGAGGTGTGAGTTAGTGATTGAGATTTGAGATGACATGTATATGCTTGAGATAGGTCTTAAATATGTATGGTTTATTGATTTATTCCTAATTTTCACATATAGATATCTACATACACACAAATGAGAGAAGGCTTTGCTGAACAAAAGGGCGATTGAATATCCACCCGGTATGAACAAAAGACTCAATCACCCAACCTACTAGGCTTTTGTTTACATTGAGTTTATTTCAGCTGTTTATTTCTATCTCAATTGCTTTTGTTTATTTCTATCTCAATTGATTGGAACTTGGAAGGACTTAAGTAATATCTAATTTTATTTGTTTACATTGAGTTTCAGCTGATTGGTGGATGAATTTTGGAGATGATACTTCAATTCTAAGGAAAGCAGCTGTTCGCATCCTTAGTATAACTTCATCAAATTGTGAAAGGAATTGGAGGATAGGAGAGGATTCGGATGGCCTTTGGAGATAGGTGCTGGAAATTAAATATTGGCTGCCCAGATATGGATGGAATGTTCAGGATGCCACTAAAAATGCGTCGGCAGTTTGGAAACTCGGCCAACATTGAGTATCAAATTGGGTCGGGCGAGAGGATTCTTTTTGGAAAGATCAATGGGTTGGAGACAGGCCACTGTCGACTAAGCATATATGACATCAGTTGATGGAAAGGTGATTTGGTGCCCTATCTTTAAGGAGAAACTTAAAGGATCATGAGGTGCCTCAACTCATATTGTTCCTTGACCTCTTAATGGGGCATCAAGTGGTGGGAAGAGGAGAGGATGGCCTCCAAGGACAGCCGCTTCTCCATTACTTCCTTCTTTATGGCTTTGTCCAACTCTAGGAGAGAGAAAAACGCAGTGAGTAGCATTCGGAAGCTCAAAGCTCCCCTTAGGGTTGTTATATTCGGGTGGCTGGCCTTTCGGAAAAGAAATTTCACAATGGATAATCTTAAGAGGAGAGGGAGGATAGTGGTCAACAGTTGTCCCATGTGTTTGCGAGACGAGGAAACAGTGGACCATCTACTGTTGAATTGTTCCACAGCTCAGGTTATATGGAGATCGGTGGTGGAGTGGTTCGATTGCTCTTGGGTTTTTTCCCCAATCTATTCGGGATCTGTTCCAGGCTTGGAAAGCCCCAACTGGGGTCCCTAGAGGAAAGGAATTGTGGAGACTATCTTATCTAGCAGTTTTATAGACAATTTGGAAGGAGAGGAACTCCAGATGCTTTGAAAGGGTCTCAACTAGTCAAAGATGTTTGGTGGAGAGAACTAAGTTTTTAGTCGCTCTGTGGGGTATCCTCCAGTCCGTTATTCAAAGACTTCTCCGTAGATCAAATAATGCACCATTGGATGGAAGGAGATTGCTTCATATTCTGTTGAGGTAGATATGTTTTAGGGGTCTCCTTTTGTTTTGTTTTTCCTGTGCTTCTTTGAGTAAGTCAGTATTTTTCTCTTGTACTATTTGCTGCTTTAATGAAAGTAACCATTTCAAAAAAAAAAAAAGAGTATTCAAGAACATGTGATAAGATTGGAAGTAGTTTCTCATAGATATCTCAAGTATTATTTGATTGGTAGAATTTATTCTAGACCCTGATTCCCGTTTGAGGCACCATCGAACAGTATGGTTAGCAAAATGGGTTTGCATATACCTTAATTAAGTCCTTAGTGTTATATCTCACTAGTGTTGACAATAGGATGAAGATAGAGACTTCAAAAATCCTAAGTGAGATAGAAGAGATAAGATCTAAGCTTGCTACTGCCCAATATGTCTACCCACATATATCCATCCGGAGATGTCGAATTTAGTAACTATAGTGTTATATCTCACTAGTGTTGACAATAGGATGAAGATAGAGACTTCAAAAACCCTAAGTGAGATAGAAGAGATAAGATCTAAGCTTGCTACTGCTCAATATGTCTACCCACATATATCCATCCGGAGATGTCGAATTTAGTAACTATCTCTTCTATCTCACTTAGGATTTTTGAAGTCTCTATCTTCATCCTATTGTCAACACTAGTGAGATATGCATAGAGAGTAAAGATACTTTGATTATAACTGGATTGCCAGGTCCGTTAAGGCTTGGCTAAGGTTAGATTGGTATTTGGTAAATACCTCAAAAAATCTTTCGAGTCCTACCATTAGCGTTCTCTGATTTGGAGTTGTTTCCTAGTAGTGATATATCAAGAAACTCGAGAATTTTTTTTACAATGTGATCATGTAGGGTCACTTTTCCTTGTTTGATATGGACTCCTAGAAAGTCAATCTCTGTTTTACAGAAATCCAAAACCAAAAGCTTAGTACTTTATCCAGAATCGGCCAAGGAAAACCAGTTTCCTCTCATGCCAATGACCAGTTAAAACCTCCTTCCAAATCCATAGGGAAGATGGATCTAAATATGATCCAACCTAAAGAAGAAAATGTCCAAAAAGAAACCAAAAATGAATTGGAATAAATTTGGAGAAAACGAATGGCAAATAGTTGAAAAAGCCATCGAGGAACAACGACTTCCTCCTGTAAGAAATGAAGAAGACCTTAGCACCGGAACACAAGGTGCTTTTCGAGTCCGACCATTAGGGTTCTCTGATTTGGAGTTGTTTCCTAGTAGTGATATATCAAGAAACTCGAGAATTTTTTTTACAATGTGATCATGTAGGATCACTTTTCCTTGTTTGATATGGACTCCTAGAAAGTCAATCTCTGTTTTACAGAAATCCAAAACCAAAAGCTTAGTACTTTATCCAGAATCGGCCAAGGAAAACCAGTTTCCTCTCATGCCAATGACCAGTTAAAACCTCCTTCCAAATCCATAGGGAAGATGGATCTAAATATGATCCAACCTAAAGAAGAAAATGTCCAAAAAGAAACCAAAAATGAATTGGAATAAATTTGGAGAAAACGAATGGCAAATAGTTGAAAAAGCCATCGAGGAACGACGACTTCCTCCTGTAAGAAATGAAGACCTTAGCACCGGAACACAAGGTGCTTTTCTTTTATCCTTAAGGTATCCTGAGGATACTATTCTTCTTGAGCCATGGAATCCAGACTAATCTTTTGGCCGGAAAAACGAATGGCAAATAGTTGAAAAAGCCATCGAGGAACAACGACTTCCTCCTGTAAGAAATGAAGACCTTAGCACCGGAACACAAGGTGCTTTTCTTTTATCCTTAAGGTATCCTGAGGATACTATTCTTCTTGAGCCATGGAATCCAGACTAATCTTTTGGCCGGACCTCGGTGTTTGAGCTGCATGTAGACGTTTGGGCTTCAGATCTGTCGGTAAGCGAGCTGGGCTGCCTGGACAGTTGGATAGACTCGACGATGCAGAACAACCATGTCAAGGATGTTCTTCAGACATATGCTTAAATGTCCATGTACTCAAGCAAGAAGGAGAACCCTCAGCTTATGTATCTCCTTATCAAAAGTTTGAAAACCAAACCTTAAGATGGAGAAGTGCCAAATGGTCACTCAAGAAGTGGAAGTTCCGAGACGATCCTCCACCAGGGAATTTTATGCTGTGGTTTCTGACCAAGTTTTTACTTGTGAAGAATGTGGTTATCCTACCATCCAAGGATGTCTAGAAGAAGGTATATTTTTCGCTGACGAAAAATATAAATTACATTTCCACAAAACTTGTTTCTTGGTTGTACTCCAAGAAAATCGAGGAAGAAACGCAGCCCAGGTTCCTTAGGACTATATTGGAAGGATGTCGAAGAGGCTAGACTTCTTCAATATCTCCACCAACGTGATCTAGCATCCACTAGTCACATTATTCAGAAAACCGAGACCCAAGACTCCGATCCAGAGATTGATGAAACTATCAACCTTAGTCAAGAAGAATCAGCCGCTGCCTTTGGCTACAACAGCATCCAGGTCAATGCCTACCAGCATCAAGGAGATCTCCTTTTTACGAAACTAGTCATTGCTAACCTAGGGAACCAAGAGATTGAAGCCCTAGTCGACACAGGAGCAAGTACTTCCTTTGTTAAAAAAGGAATTATTCCAGATAGCCATATGGTTCTTCTACCTACACCATATATTGGCACAGGGGAGATAAATTATGATCATAAAATAAAATAACAAGTGGGTTATGTGGTCCACCTATGCTTCCGGTAATCCTAGTTCCTTTTGGTCAAGAACCAAAGTTCTTCTATATGAACAGTAATCTGGTTACTGTCTGGATAGAGAAACATGACTCATCTTCAACCACCTACAGTACCCAGACAAGAATGGACATCATGCATAAACGCCTTCCTTGGCTGGCAGCAAAGTCCCGAGTGTCCGTACAGAGGTATGAGGCTCACTATGGCCTTCTACAATACCTTCTCAAAAATTCAAGGAAGTAAGAAAACAGAAACATAATGGTGAAAGATAACACAAATGCTATTACAACTTATAACAATAACTTACAACCAATATATCTTAGAGAGACGCCCTCTAGTTAGCCTGGTAGGGCCTTAGCTAGACATACCTTACAGCTTTCAAAACCACAATCTCAAGCCTCCGAAAACTCTTAGCGCTCCTTATGTAGGCAATACAAGGTGCCGGACTTCAAAACATATAAACTACTTAATTTCTTTTACAATTAAAAATCCTTATTGGATTACTGTTCCGGACAGCACCAGACACAAGGTGCTTTTCTTTTATCCTTAAGGTATCCCGAGGATACTATTCTTCTTGAGCCGTGGAATCTGGACTAATCTTTTGACCGGACCTCGGTGTTTGAGCTGCATGTGGACGTTTGGGCTTCGGACCTATCGGTAAGCGAGCTGGGATGCCTGGACAGTTGGATAGGCTCGGCGATGCTATCCATTAGTAGAGCAGGAGCAATTTCTTCTACTCAATCTGAAATCTTGGAGTTTGTTATTCCAAGAGCAGTACTTTCTTCAAGAGAACAGGGCAAAACCACTTTTAGGGGAGCATGTCCGGGTTTTGTTCTTTCAACTGTTCCTGAGCCTATAACCTCCAAGGCTTGTATGAGGAGGGAGGAGGAATAGTACAGAGTATACCATTCCTTGCCGAATTCTCTGAGTTCTACACAGATGGCTTCTATATTGAGAGCCCTTTGCTTTAAGATGTCGATTCTCTTATATACACATCAGGAGTCTTAAGGCTTTCAAAGCAGACTGGATTAAGGTCTTGGATGTAGGGGTAGACCTTGAGAAATATATAGTTTCCTGGAGCTAGGACAATATGGATATTGTATCCATCCAATTTAGTTTCTTGTCCATAAAGAAACTAATGACAATCTAGAAAAGGAATTTAGTTCTCCAACACAATTTCTTTTCTCTAGAGAAAGCTCTACTAATCATAGAAAATCAGTAGATATATTATGCTTTACATAAAAAGGCCTGTAATAAAACTATGGGCGCTCATATTCGCACCCCCCTTTTTAATAAGGGCACCACATTCCTTGCCTCGGGACGCGTGAAAGCAAGGACAAAGTGGTATCAAGACGTCTTGCATACTGTTGCAAGGAAGGACAACCTTTTTCGACTGGGGACGCGTGCATAAAGGCCCAAGGACATGTTTCAAGCAAACACCACTGCAATCCACAATTTTTTGTGTGCCTTGTTGCTGTCTCGGGACGCGTGCAACCAGGGGCTGTCTTGCGTGGTTCCTGCGGAATACATGCAATCGGGTCAGGCCAAGCCGGGTCGGCCCAACCGAAATCAACCCAGTCGGCCCAGTTCACAGGAGGCAGGCGATCTACGGCGATCTACGTGCACTGTGCATGGATGAGACATCAGCTTGACGTCAGCAAAACTAGGCAGGCTGTTGAACTGCTGACGCAAGGAGGGCCGAGTCAACGGACAACTATGAACTTTGACCGTCCATAACTCAATCATCGGACTCCGATCGACGAGCGGTTTGATTCTGCGGAATCGTGGTGACGAGCACTACCCAATAGAGTGGACAAATTTGGGAACCAATGATCAGAAATTTGGTTACCCGATGCCTTCCATTATGATTCAATGGTTTACATACAGGTACGATTGCGCAGCTGCATGGGTTACACCGTATACAGAACAACTTGCATCATACATTCAGTGTACTCGTTCTGTATTTCCTTATGAAACCATTATATTAGATGAATCATAATTTGTATTAAATAGTGGAAGATTTATTGTTGTTACTAATGGAAAAAATATTGTTTTCCAGCATTTTCTAATATTCTGGATTTTTTTGATATTTTTGCAAATTTTTTTAGATTAAAAAAAATTTACAACGCGACGACCGCGACAGACTGATATCCGCGACCGATACCGATATCATATCGGTTTTTCGGCCCCACCGATACCGCGACCGAGACCGAGATTTTAAAACCATGCTCCTCAAAGAAGAAAAGGGGGAAACCATTGTGCCTCTGCACCTGCTTACGCTGTTCTTTTTTTTTTTTTTTTGCAGCTGTAGCCCTGTACCTTCTGAGTGTACTGTGGACCATGTAGATAATGGGTCACTCTTAGTATGGCCCTCCCATATTCAGTCTGATAAGAAAAAAAAAAGTTGTTATGCATACTCAAATTGAAAGAGAGTGAAAAAAAAATTGAATGGCTAGGATGAGAATTTTGAGCATAGTATGTCCCATGATCCAGAAAGGTACAGCTGATTATACACCTCCCACATCAAATTAGTTAAGTTTTCATTTTTTTATATTGACTAGAAATGATTTGTTTCCATCATCATGCATGTGTCCATCCGTCCCTCCATCACCATCGATTTTGACGCATCATGCTCTACTAGTGAGGTAATACAGTGCAAATTTTCTACGATATATCCAACATATAAATAAAAGAAAAGTCAAGATACCACTGACCGTATTGCTGAAAAAAAACTTTTCTAACCGTTGAATTGTCAATCTCTCACTGCCACTGTATAGTTCTTGATCATTGGTTCCCAAATTTGTCCACTCTATTGGGTCAATCTCTCAAAAATTTCTAATCATTGGTTTCCAAATTTGTCCACTCTATTGGGTAGTGCTCGTCACCATGATTCCGCAGAATCAAACCGCTCGTCGATCGGAGTCCGATAATTGAGTTATGGATGGTCAAAGTTCATAGTTGACTGTTGTCTCGGCCCTCCTTGCGTCAGCAGTTCAACAGCCTGCCTAGTTTTTGCTGACGTCAAGCTGATGTCTCATCCGTGCACAGTGCACGTAGATCGCCTGCCTCCTGTGAACTGGGCCGACTGGGTTGATTTCGGTTGGGCCGACCCGGCTTGGCCTGACCCGATTGCATGTATTCTGCAGGAACCACGCAAGACAGCCGATCTATGTATTCTGCAAGACACCCGATTGCATGTATTCATACATGCAAGACTTCCCTTGCCTTGCACACGTCCCGAGTCAACAACAAGGCACACAAAAAATTGTGGATTGCAGTGGTGTCTGCTTGAAACACGTCCTTGGGCCTTTATGCACACATCCCCACTCGAAAAAGGTTGTCCTTCTTTGCAACAGTATGCAAGACGTCTTGATACCACTTTATCCTTGCTTTCACGCGTCCCGAGGCAAGGAATGTGGTGCCCTTATTAAAAAGGGGGGTGCGAAAATTGGCCCCCTAAAACTATTAGAACTAATTCGACATCTAGTTTGATCTCAACCTTCAAGCTAAACATGATGCGAATAGATGATGAAGCAAAGGAAAGGTCCTTTCGAAAATAGAAGCTCAGCCATCAGTTACACTGAATGCGCATGATATCAATGGAGATGAAGAACAAAGACATGAGCCTCAAAAGACTAACTTAGTCTTCAAAACTCCTGTCTATTCCAGACCTACTAAGATCTCATCTAAGGAGAAGACTCCTTATGAAGGGATTACTTTCATGACTGAAAAACCTATGAGACCTGAAGGAATTTAAGAAAAGCCCTAAATCAATGGAAAAAACAAATGGAATCTGTTTTTACTATGAAAACTGAATGGAATGAAGAAAGTTGCCATTCTTATGCAGAATTATCCTTTGAAGGAATTATTCTTGATTATTTCAAGAAAATAAAGAGAGCCTCCACAAATGAAGATAGAAACCTTCTTGCCAAATACCAAGGAGAATATGCTCATCAGAGAAATGTAGATGGATACATCTACCTTTTCAGCAGAGAGTTTATTGGGCAAACCAATACTGTTGTACTCAATAAAGAACAAGAACATGCTAAATACAAATTAGCCCAGCTAAAGATATGTGATTTAAGTTACATAGAACAATATAGTAATAACTTTAAGAAGTTATACTATAAGTGTGAACACGAAAGTCTGAAAGATGACTACTTTCGAAAAATTCCCATTATAGGAGAATTCATCCTCCAAACCTACAAAGAATAGAAAGGTAGGTATGATGGTATCCAGTATCTCAAGGATGATACTCTAGGAGAAAGAATCAATTTTACTCAAGATTACATCGCTCAAAAGAGAAGAAGTGATATAGAGAGAAAGCTGATAGAAAAGGCTTTTGCAGAAAATCAAATTTAAAGATAAAAGGGATACTGAACTCCCTATCCAGTGGGGATGCTCTAAGCATATGTATAGAAAAGAAAAACATAAACATAAATAGTTTAAGCATAAAAAAGGTACTGCCTTTGAGCAAGATAGACCAGAAGTACGACAAATGTACATTGAAGCCACGGCATTAATGTCTCAGAAGACCAGTGCCGATACAAAAAATTGCATGGAGTTAGTTGGTTCTAACCTACAGCCTTCACTATGGTTCACAGGAACCACCATTTATGAAATACAAGAAGAACAGAGGAGAACTCTCTTCAATTCAGGATTTGTCAGATACATTGACATTCTAGAAGAAAAAACCCTAAATATCCTCCCTCCAGAAGCCTCTAGCGTATTAAAAGGGGTTGTTAAAGAATATCCATATTCTCTGGAAACCTGGTCCTAGCTCCAGGAAACTATATATTTCTCAAGGTCTACCCCTACATCCAAGACCTTAATCCAGTCTGCTTTGAAAGCCTTAAGACTCCTAATATGTATAAGAGAATCAACATCTTCAAGCAAAGGGCTCTCCCAATATAGAAGCCATCTGTGTAGAACTCAAAGAATTCGGCAAGGAATGGTATACTCTGTACTATTCCTCCTCCCTCCTCATACAAGCCTTGGAGGTTATAGGCTCAGGAACAGTTGAAAGAACAAAACCCGGACATGCTCCCCTAAAAGTGGTTTTGCCCTGTTCTCTTGAAGAAAGTACTGCTCTTGGAATAACAAACTCCAAGCTTCCTCCTCCCTCCTCATACAAGCCTTGGAGGTTATAGGCTCAGGAACAGTTGAAAGAACAAAACCCGGACATGCTCCCCTAAAAGTGGTTTTGCCCTGTTCTCTTGAAGAAAGTACTGCTCTTGGAATAACAAACTCCAAGCTTTCAGATTTAGCAGAAGAAATTGCTCCTGCTCTACTAATGGATAGCATCGCCGAGCCTATCCAACTGTCCAGGCAGCCCACCTCGCTTACCGACAGATCCAAAGCCCAAACGTCCACATGCAGCTCAAACACCGAGGTCCGGTCAAAAGATTAGTCCGGATTCCACGGCTCAAGAAGAATAGTATCCTCGGGATACCTTAAAAGAAAAGCACCTTGTGTCTGGTGCTGTCCGGAACAGTAATCCAATAAGGATTTTTAATTGTAAAAGAAATTAAGTAGTTTTGATATGTTTTGAAGTCCGGCACCTTGTATTGCCTATATAAGGACTTAGTTTGTATGTAAAGCGCTAATAAGTTTTCGGAGGCTTGAGATTGTGGTTTTGAAAGTGAGATTGTGGTTTTGAAAGCTGTAAGGTATGTCTAGCTAAGGCCCTACCAGGCTAACTGGAGGGCATCTCTCTAAGATGTATTGGTTGTAAGTTGTTATTATAAGTTGTAATAACAATTGTGTTATCTTTCACCATTATATTTCTGTTTTCTTACTTCCTTGAATTTCTGAGATGGTATTGTAGAAGGCCATAGTGAGACCCATACCTCTGTACGGACACTCGGGACGTTGCTGTCAGCCAATGAAGGCGTTTATGCATGATGTCCATTCTTGTCCGGGTACTGTAGGTGGTCACTTCAGTTATGAAGACTTCCAGAAATTTATGGAATTCCAGAAAATAAGCCAACTGGCTATTAAAGAAAACTCCGACGGAGAATCCAGTGAAGGAGGGAATATTCCCCCGCTAAAGATTACCAGGATTGGTACTAATGAAGAAGAGACTTGGACCCAAGTCATGAAGAAAAAATCCAGTGAAATGGAACCAGGGGCTCCAAGGAAAATCATTGACCATATCGATCAACCCCTATATCCTCCTGGGTTCTGCAGTGAAGAATACTCCCAAAAAAATGTTGTAGTATACTCCTGGGTTCTGTAGAGAAGAATACTCCCAAAAAAATGTTGTAGGAGGAGTATTTTTAAGGAACTATCCTTATCAAGAACAATTCCCTATTGGAATTATGAGAAAAGAGTTCACTAAATCAGAACTCTTAATTGCAGAGATAGTATATGGCGGACAAAAAATGAACGCTATATAATTGAGTTTAAGCAAGCTATTTTAGCTACTATTCGAGCCGTGAGAGATCATCAAATCCTCATATCAGAGAAAGAAAAAATAGTTAATCAATATGCCAAAGAGCTGATTAACAATACAGGAATTATATCTTATTCCGAAGCTGCCGGAATAACTGAAGAAATTAAATACAGAAAATATCAATTTTCAGTTTCACTAGCAGTTTCTACTGCCTTTGAGCAAGATAGACCAGAAGTACGACAAATGTACATTGAAGCCACGGCATTAATGTCTCAGAAGACCAGTGCCGATACAAAAAATTGCATAGTTGGTTCTAACCTACAGCCATTTATGAAATACAAGAAGAACAGAGGAGAACTCTCTTCAATTCAGGATTTGTCAGATACATTATATGCTAGTCTGCAGCTAGCCCCATTGAAAACATTTGATTTTCATTACTTGGCTTGAAATACAAGAAGAACAGAGGAGAACTCTCTCTTCAATTCAGGATTTGTCAGATACATTATATGCTAGTCTGCAGCTAGCCCCATTGAAAACATTTGATTTTCATTACTTGGCTTGAGGCTATCCTAGCAAGCACTACTAGTACCAGATGGAGAACCCAATGGGTTATCCATACCCAAGTATAGTGTGCGAATGTGAGACGTGGCCTTTGTTGTCTGGTACAAATTGTCTGGTACCAGATGGACCCAGGTGCAAAGTTGTCTTGGTACAAATTGGAAGCTGTGAGACGTGGCCTTTGTTGTTATTGTGATGTGTTTATTCACTCATTTGTCACTTATTCTGACAATTTAGCGCATCTGGAGTTAAACGCCGAAATTCATTTCTTGTATTCAATTTCACTTTAGATTCACCTCATGTTTATCTTCTGGTATACTTCTAAAAACTGTTGATTGTTCAAAATGCCTTCTCATGTAGATTGATACTCGCTCTAACTAGGAGTCATTTTCATTTTGAGGTAGGGGATCCGAGCAAGAGTTTCAAAGATCGAGCATTGCGGAAACCACTTTATGAGAATACCGGAAGATTAGAACTTTAGACCAGAATACCGGAAAATTACAACTTTAGACCTTATGTTCCCATTTGAATTTAGTTGAATGTTGATAGTTTGTAGTTGAAATGTTTTTTTTTTTTTTTTTTTTTTTTAAATGAGTTTGTTAATTTTAAACTTAGATCGATGATGGATTAAGTGATATATGACCCTTACTCTGCTGTTTTATGAATCAAAGAGAAACCTTTACGCTACAATTGTTGTTTTATTTGACATAAATATGATTGTGATGATATTGCACCGCTGAATTCCGAGTTCCAGGACGTGATATTTCTCTTTCAAGCATCTGGAAACAAGTTTCATTTTTTATAACAACCTTTCCATTTCCACCACATATTTTAAAAAGGATTCTCACTAAATAATTTTAAAAAAAACATTGAAGCATGTTTTGATAAAAGTATGACAGGAACACATGAAAATTTCTATAAAAGTCAACAATATAAAAGTAAAAAAGGTAAGCAATAAAAGATGATAAGTTGAATTTCAAGAAGATATGTAAATGTTGGATTACATTTTGTTTGTGGGTTAGCTTTGTGTTCGGTGTAAGATGACTCTAGTAGTTTGTTGGGTGCGGTTGTTCGCTGTAAGATGCTATTGTTTGTGGTTTCTTTTGGTTAATGAAGGATCTTTTATGGCAAAAAAACAGAGTAAAGCAAGTGAGAACTCTACCAACCGTCATGCATGCATGCACTGTTTTCCATGGCTCCACGCACCTTCCTCTTTCCCTTCAACAAAATCATGTTACTCTCAGTAATCCCACACCAATAAACAGATCAGAAGACAAAATCAACCACCGAATTTCAAGATCAATACCACGCACCCCATTCTCTTTACCAAGTGGAACCCACTGTTAGAAATTATAATTATCTCATTTCAGCCGCCAATAGCAGAGGACCCAATCTTAACGGCTACGATCATCATCTCAGTGCTTCACCAAAAACAGAGAGAGGAGGAACAAAAGGGAGAGACCGTCGTGGTCCTCGTGGATATGGCGAGTGATAAGCACTCGAGGGAGGACCCAATCTGAAAATAACGATCATCATCCCAGTGCACCACGAAAAGCAGACCAGTTTCTTCCCCAACTAAAATCAACGGTTAGAGATTAAGACCCACAACACCAACTCTCCTTCTCCATGTGGGCCTGGAATCAACAGTTCTGATCATCCCAGCACACCCAAACTCACTCATGAAGATGATCAAGACCCAGTAACTCTGTGTCTGAATGTGGCCTCAAATCATGGGTTCTGATCATCCCAGCAGACCCACCAGCAGCAGATGAAGAAGAGAAGAAGACCATGCACAGCAAGTGCTGCCCTCTCTGAATCCGGTCAGTTTTGAAGGAGGTTGGGGAAGGGACGACATAAATAGACACAAGGCAGGTGGAAAGAGACAATGGGAAAGCTACCGTTGGATTTGGACACGTCAGCAACACTGCAACGGCTGCATTTTTCTTGATAGCTGGAATCCTTACATATCATAAACAGTTCTTCCGTTGTCTTTTCCTTGACTCTACTTGAGAAAATCCTCGGGCTACGTGCATGCAGGCTTTTGTGGTGGAATATTCTAAATACACCCAGGCTAGTTACTATATACACCCCTATTCCATGGGCTAGTTTATAGATCGGGTGCATATTGAGGCCAGCGGTTGCATTGGTGTGGTTTGTGTCAGTGCCTGGTGGTAATGTGACATGAGAGGGGTGCCTGGTGTTGATGTGACATGAGAGGGGACCAGTGGAATCAGCATAGCAGCAGGAATTGTCTCCGTCTGCGGGCATAAGACTCCCAAGTGCAGGCGCAGGTGCAGGTGCAGGTGCTTTAAAAGATAGGAAGACAAGCACAGTGTGTCCCTTGAAAGTTGAAACACATGCAATCTCATTCCAACTATTTTCTAGGAATGACCCACCTTAGATAAGCATCATTTCCCTGCTCCAAGAGGTATATGCTATTGCTAACACGAACGGCTATCATGGAAGGTGCCTTTTTCTTTTTTCTTTTTGGGTAAAGGCTATTACAATTTACATCATTGCAAACTCAGTTCCAGCATTCGATGAAAAATTGGCTGAAATAAAATCTTTTACTTACTGGGACCTACCAGTTCTATAGCCCCTCTTCATTTTATAGGTATGTTTTCCAATTTCTCCAATATTTCAGAATCCCTACCTTTCAATAGAAATGGTGAATGGATCCCAAATCATTCAAAATTACATTTCGCCTATCTAAAATTACTTCGATTGAAGTTGGGTCCATTTCTAATTTATCAACCCTTTTAGGAGATTGTTTAGAATTTTGGTCTCATTAAGAACAATTCCTTAGGAGATTGTACCATCTCTAGGAAATTAGTCGCAATCTCATGCATTCTCAAATGAACTTGGACGTCTGGATCGTAGATTTTTGTTTGACGGGTGCAGGCCAAAACATGCAATTGGGTCTTAGCAGTAAATATTGGATTTTTATGTGGGTTTTGAGGGTAGACGAAGGACTTTTATCTAAAATCTCAAAATATAATCCAGATTTTTATTATGATTTTAGAAGCAACCCAAGATTTACTAGGTGCGACCGCCCCCACATGGTTGTACCTGGATGTACCCTTTTCTGATGATATAAGCAAATTTAAAAGTCAAAATCGACCTTACATAAAATGATGAGTAGCCCAATTAATGGGGAGCCTTCCCTCTCACTCAAATGACCACGGATTAATCCTGGTTGTCTCTCTTCTTACGTGTTTGCTGGTGCGAGTAATTTCTCTCTTGCTTGCGCAGGTCTTATTATTGGGAAAACCCAACTTCAGCTGTCGGTGAGGAACACTGTATGCTTTCTTTGTTGATAAACGACAAACAAAGGAACAATGGAACACCTCATTCCAACGCACCCTACCCACGCTCACCCTACCGGGATTCTTGCCATGGTCGTCCTTTTTATGGGGGATCCCCATGTGACTCCGTACGCATTCCCATACACATACCTTGTCCTCATCTTTTTATATCAACACCTCCATTTTTGGAAAGAAGACAAAGGAGGTCGAAAACGAAGACAACCCTATTCCATAGTCTAGTATATAGACCGGGTGCATATAGCAACACCCCTTTTGTGGTTGGTATCGTTAAACGTGATTGATGTGCCTGCTGCGTCAATGTTGGATATGGACCATTTGGATCCGATGGATTCATGAGTCGGGGAAGAGTTTGTCTGACAAAGTCACTCGTCCCTTTCGAGGTGTATAGCGTTAGGTTTGCTCCTGTTTGTTTCAGGGGAATGCTAAAATGTACTCGCATATGCAGTGGTGTTTTAATATTCTTCAAAAGTTGCCCTTAAGATGGAAATCTAAATCCTTCCTCTTGGTGTGAGATTTCAATAAAATACATAGATAGTGAAATTCTATGAATTCCAAAAGGTAATTTGAAACGTTTTAAGTGGTTGGAATTTGAGTTGGAGTTTGGGATTAGCAAAAAGTACATAGAACTTTTAGGAGAAAAGTCATCACATCGTATCATTAAAAAAAAGCCCCAACATCCCAAATTACTACCAAACAAGCCCTAAAAAGAGAATTCCTCCTAATATGTACTTTATATATAGCCTACTTGGCCGACCTTTGATCAGTCCATATCCTTTTACATTACACTCTTATGCCCTTTGACTTGGTACCATGCTCAATTCTATGCTCGTCAAGCTTTTGCTTGTTGGGTTTTTTGGTGTTTCAAACCATTTTCAAGGTTTTCTTTGTAAAAGGTGTTTTGTCCTTTAGTATCTTTTGCTTTATGGATAGTGTAAGCTATTGAAAAACAACCCATCCCACATTGCTTAAGTTCAACTTTTGAAGATGGTTTATATGTGTTTTCATTCATTTTACTCTTTAAAAACTTTTGTAGGCTTTTGCCATGGGTCCTATGCCCGCACTCGAGCCAAGCTTGTTCGTAGGTCCTAAGTCCGGAAAACGTTTAACCGGGCGTGCGTCCGCGACGCGCATCCTGCGTATATATCGTGCGTAGGGGGGGTGCAAATCCAGGCCAAGAGGGACCTGTATAGAAACAGCAACCTTTTGCCATTTTTTATATTTCATTCATTTTAGAAATAAATAAATAATTATTTGTTTTCATCAACCGATCCTGATTTAATGTTGTTTTGTTTAACGTTAACAAATCGCTGATTTAATGATTTTAAACGTGAGGTTTAAATCACTATTTTTATCGCTGATTTAACGTTGTGCCTTAATAGAGATTAATGGCCCAACGGACACTAATCACATTATAAATTAGGATCATCTAAGTGATCGTAAAATATATACAGAAAATTGTTTTCCCTTCTTTTTACACGGTCTTTTCTTTTCCCTTTGAGCATTGAGCATTCTAAAAGGAGTTTTCACTTTCGGGCTGCGTTGCGATCAGACCTGAATCAAGGAAGGCCGTTGTATCCTGGGGGCGATTCTACTGAGAACCTTCGCACCTGTATTTTATCCTAAGGGGCGGAACTCATCCTAAAGAAAGTGTCATCAGACGTGCCTCGGTCACAAATCTGTTGCCGTTGCTACTCGGCGACTTCCGCCAACAAATCACAGTTGCAGAGTCGGGTACTATTGTTTCACTTTTTCTGTTTGACAGCAGTCACTATTCTGTTCTATTTCCAACATTGCTCACTATTGGGTTAAATATAACAAAAAATATATATTGTTAGGGGCATGTTTCTTTACAAGCATTTCTGATGGAAATTCCAGTTATGTGTCAAATCTGAAATTCCTATAAAAAATTCAATGTTCAGTAGAATTTTCAGTATTTAAGGTTACTAGAATTCTCAAATGCCAAAATGATAGGCCCTCGAAGAGCAATTCAAAATCTCGAAACCCCAAAATTGGGGTTCCGGATACCCAACTATATGTATCCCTAGTTATGAAAATTCAGGTAGTGAACTTATTTAATCTAGCCATGGGCACTCCTCAAAATATATTTATAGGGAGACGCTAAAAAAAAAAACCCAAGCGAGCCCTTCCCAACATCCAATAAGAATTAAGAGCCGAAACAATGACTTGTTGACATAAGCATATCACTCAAAAAGCTTATATGCCAACTCCCTATTTTCACCATCTCTTTCGTTAAAACTAGGAAATCTCCCGTGTTTAAGTCTCTACTTTCTCTCCTAAAAAAATAAAACCTAATCCTTTCCCTTTTTTTTTCTCTTTCTTTAATTCAAAACCCACTTCCTTTTTTTTTTTTTTTTTCTCCTTGTCGATCAATCAAGCCCTCTTATTTTGTGATTGATGGCCTAATCTATAGGCCATTTTTTTCATATAGGCGATTTGTCACACATCATTGATGGGGCCTACTTATGAAAAATCCACACCAATCGAAATAAATGGTCCCCTCATTTTTTGGGTCATATGAATTTGATTGTGCCCACCGTTAGATTAAACACTATAAATGCAGCCAAGATCTAACTTTTATGCAAATCTATACACCTATTTATTTTTCTACTAATGCACATGGAAATTGGAATAGGGGCACAATTTCTCTTCTCCTATCTTATTTCCTATCTACTTTAAAAGAATATAGTTATACATAAATGAATGTTGAATATTGGCTCTTTCTTACTTGTATTTGTATCACGTGGGTGGATGCTTGTTCTTGGATATTAGATAGGGGTTGAAATGCCTTCTCCGAGAGGGCCATTTTGTAGAATTCCTTTAATATAAATATATATGTGTGTGTGTGTAGTGAAGACTGTTCACACGAAGTCATTGTATGAACTTTTTGTGGGGCCCGTTTAAAGATGGGATCAAAGGGATGAAAAAATCTATTAGGGACCACCCCAAGTATCAAGTTTGACCCCAAATCCCCTTCCCTTAACCCCTTCTTTTGTCGCCCACGAACTTAATGGCTTCATATTAAAACAAAAGTCCAACCCTTCATGCAATGGTCCGATCATTTGGATGGGTGCCAAACTTTATATATGATACTCCTCAAAATAATTCATCCGACTAAGAAATGGACTAGGCACCATGATTTGCAAGTTGGACTTTACTGAAATTCTATCATGAGTAGCTACACATCTAACAGGAGCTAATTACATCAATTCTTCACGATATAAAAATGCAAAGTCTCTAGGGTCGGCAAAAAATATCAGTTTCAATTGAATTGAAGAAGCTTTACGGCATGTTCGTGCACACACCCCTTCCATAGAAAGGAAAAATTGTCACATCAGCAAATTCCATAGAAATAAAAACCTTGGAAAAGGATTTCCATAGAAATTAGGGCACGTTTGTGTAGAAGGCCTTTCCGTGGAACGAGGAACTTGTCACATCAGCAAAGTCCATGGTAATTGAATACCATGGAAAAAGGAGTTCCGTGGAAATTATATTTTCATGTTTGGTGCAGATTTTTTTTCCTCAATAATTTCATACTAATGTTGTTTGGAGCTGTCGTGGGATTTTTGTGGCATGTCCAAAACAATGTTTGGTGTGGTTGTGGAATTTTTGTGGCATATCCACAACAATTTTTGTTCCTAACTAAAAACAATTGTTTGGTCATCCTAAATGAGCTTTCAAGTTTAGCATCCGGTTGGTTGGCTAATTTAAATCTTCTCAAAGCCAACATGTGAGAAACTGATTATGGTGCCGATTAGACACATCTAGTTTCCTTGAAAGACAGCCTTTTATTGTGTTGGCATCTGAGAATCTATGTCATCCTTGTCTTCATACCGGAAGAGAGAGTGGAAAGACTCGGTGTGTTGTGATTTGTACATCGCATGCCGTGTCTGGGCTGTGGGGTCTCACTGTATGTTTCCAACATGATGCTTCCAGAGTATGCTTGAAAATTCCATTTTCAAAGTGGCTGTAGGAGGCACGAGCACGGCTGCAGGGGAGGTGGGGCGTGGTCGCAGGGAGGTTGGGGCATGGCCAAAGCAAGGGTGAGAGAGAGAGAGAGAGAGAGATGTGTTACCCATAGAACGTTGGTGACAATTGAGGTGCTGCTTGCTTTGTCCCTTGAAGAGAAGAGACTACGGTTTTCACATCGGAAATGAGTGAGGAAATGGAGCTAATAAAGGGGGGTAAGTTTTATGTGGAAATGGCCCTCCCGTATCCCCGAGAGGTCTATTTCCAGGTAACAGAGGAAAAAGCTGAGCCGGCAAAAAAGTAGTTCCACGGAAAATTACCTAGACACATAAAAATGAATTTTTTGCAAAAAAGCACCCCCTTTTTTTTTTTTGTAGAAATTGGCTACACAAACATGCCCTTAGAAACTCATGCTTGGTGCAATTTTTTTTCCTCGCTGAATTGGTGCTGATGTTATTTAGTGCGGCTATGGATTCCTTATAGAAAATCAAAATTTCTTATTTAGTGAAATAGTTTTTTAAAAATAAAACAACATAACATGTATATCATTTATTTAACATAAAATAATTTATTTAAAGAAAAAAAAATGAAAGAGACAGGCTTTTGGGTTGAAATGAAAAGGAGTGAGGAAAAGAGAAAGAAATTTTTCGAGGAAATCCATTTCTCGTACCCTTTATAGAAAACCCATTTCCATCATTAGTAAGGAAAATGCTGACAAAGCCGAAAAGCGTCTCCATAGAATTATTCTGCACCAAACGCATGAGAAATGAGTTTTCCACAGAAAACCATCTACTGCCCTTAGCCTTTTGTGTTCAATGCATATTTATTGTAATAAACCTCTACTGATAACAACCAACTAGCACAATAACCCGTGCTAAGCACGCGCATGACCCACACGACTAGAGTCTCCCTCCATTTAACTAGTTTCGACATTGTTTTGACAAATAATTATATAAAAGTAGAGTTCGGATCTGATGAGGCTTTTCCCCACGGCGATCGTGAGTGGACCTATCACGGTCTGCCACGTCACCACAGGCAGTCTGCCATGCACATGAGGCAGCAAGGGCTGCTTGCTGTGACATGGCGGATTGTGATTAGTCCACTCACGATCACCATGTGGAAAAGCCTCAGACGATCCCGATACATATAAGAATTGTGTGGTGTAGTGGTTAAATTAGTTATTTAAAAAGGCAAGAGGTCATGAGATCAAATCTCCTAACCTACATGCGTTTTTTAATTTTTTTTACCATAACGTTTCAATAAAAAAAAGTTAATATTGAAAGTAATCTAGTCAAAATTGAATTCAAAACATTTGGCTTTAATATTTTATAACTACCATAATAACTGGTGCTCAATACGAATATGGACAACATTGAAAGGGAATGATAGATTTTAAATAGAAATGGAGTGTTTGCAGAAAAAGAAAAATGGAACTTAGAAAACTAATGCTTTAGAAAAATGACATAAAATGGGTAGTTGCATGGGATAGGAAGTGGGGAGTAATTGTATGAGATAAGCGGGGAGAAAGGTTGAAAAAAAAAAAAAAAAAAAGCTTCCAGTCAAAATCCCAACCAACATTAAAAACTAAAACCACAGGCAGTCTGCCATGCACATGAGGCAGCAAGGGCTGCTTGCTGTGACATGGTGGATTGTGATTAGTCCACTCACGATCACCATGTGGAAAAGCCTCAGACGATCCCGATACATATAAGAATTGTGTGGTGTAGTGGTTAAATTAGTTATTTAAAAAGGCAAGAGGTCATGAGATCAAATCTCCTAACCTACATGCATTTTTTAATTTTTTTTACCATAACGTTTCAATAAAAAAAAGTTAATATTGAAAGTAATCTAGTCAAAATTGAATTCAAAACATTTGGCTTTAATATTTTATAACTACCATAATAACTGGTGCTCAATACGAATATGGACAACATTGAAAGGGAATGATAGATTTTAAATAGAAATGGAGTGTTTGCAGAAAAAGAAAAATGGAACTTAGAAAACTAATGCTTTAGAAAAATGACATAAAATGGGTAGTTGCATGGGATAGGAAGTGGGGAGTAATTGTATGAGATAAGCGGGGAGAAAGGTTGAAAAAAAAAAAAAAAAAAAAGCTTCCAGTCAAAATCCCAACCAACATTAAAAACTAAAACCACAGGCAGTCTGCCATGCACATGAGGCAGCAAGGGCTGCTTGCTGTGACATGGTGGATTGTGATTAGTCCACTCACGATCACCATGTGGAAAAGCCTCAGACGATCCCGATACATATAAGAATTGTGTGGTGTAGTGGTTAAATTAGTTATTTAAAAAGGCAAGAGGTCATGAGATCAAATCTCCTAACCTACATGCATTTTTTAATTTTTTTTACCATAACGTTTCAATAAAAAAAAGTTAATATTGAAAGTAATCTAGTCAAAATTGAATTCAAAACATTTGGCTTTAATATTTTATAACTACCATAATAACTGGTGCTCAATACGAATATGGACAACATTGAAAGGGAATGATAGATTTTAAATAGAAATGGAGTGTTTGCAGAAAAAGAAAAATGGAACTTAGAAAACTAATGCTTTAGAAAAATGACATAAAATGGGTAGTTGCATGGGATAGGAAGTGGGGAGTAATTGTATGAGATAAGCGGGGAGAAAGGTTGAAAAAAAAAAAAAAAAAAAAGCTTCCAGTCAAAATCCCAACCAACATTAAAAACTAAAGTGAAACCCTTGGCTTTAATAAAGTATAATTAATAGGGCTAGGTTAAGTTTTTGCAAAGAAGAGATTAGATTGATCATAGAAGGCCCTCTCTGTAACAACAAATAAAAGGGCAAATGAAATGGCTGATCACCATGACTCTCTCTTTTATCACCACTTTGATCATAGAACCCCCACTTTTTCTGCGACCCACTTTGTGGTCTGATGCATTGGAACTTGCTCCCCTGAATTAGTATCCAAGTAAATAGATGCCAACACAAAAATATATGATAATAAAAAGTGGATCAACAGCAAACTTGAAATTGAGAAACTAAATTCCAAACGAGAATCACCATCATCTTATACTGCTGAATAATTTCAAGACATCCGTTGATTTCTTTCCTGGTGTGAACCATAATCTTATACTCGCATTTGCTGCTTTGGCATTGCATTGTTGGTTCAGCGCTGCTATGAGGTGTCCTCAATGGTAAACCCCAAGCCCATTGTTTCCTTTCTATATATGGTTATTGCCAAATGGGGATACTTTTGCCCCAATCTTTTGCATGCAGAAGAGGAGCTCCACAGATGTTATTTGTAGCTAAGCTCACCCCAATGGCCAATGGATAAAAAAAATCTCCATAGAAACCACACATTTAACAAGCCTACCACGGGGCTGAATAGAATTGGGAGGTGAAGCCCCAAGTAAAAGCCCAGACTCAAAATATTGGGAGGTGAAGCCCCAAGTGAAAGCCCAGACTCAAAATATAGGAGCTAATCCAAGTGATTTTATCACCACGTATATTCTATTGGCTCTTGAATAGATCTCAGGACAGCTGCCGTGCTCCATGAATACAAATAGGCTTGCAAATTCCTCATGGTTACTGTAATATCCTGCATATCCTAGGCCCAGGCTTAGTCTGGCCCAGGTAGTTCCTTAGCTAATCTCTTATTACGAGATTAGAAGTATTATTTATATGGAAATTAGAGTTGTCTCACGCGAAGAGTTTTAGAAAGAGTAGGAGTAGTATAACTACGCTAATTAGAAAGAGGAAGAGGAAGAGGAATAGGAATAGGACTCTATTATATATATAAGTAAACCAATGATAGTATTATGGTATTCTACTCCTTTGGAGAGAATTTTGAGAAAGAATCTTGTGGCTGTCTATTAGGAGGAGGGGAAGGCTACTAATGTTCTATTTGCGTCCGCATATTGCAAAGGCGACAATAGTTTACCAAAGTTGAATGGATCTTCCTAAATATTAAGATGTTTGAATCAGGAGACTGATGATGGTGTATGATCTTATTGAATTGGAATTAGTGCAGTTCCAGTAATAGTTATTGTGTATATGGTTACTCAGAAATTCTTTTGTGAAACTTAAAACATCTTGATTGTGAAGAGTATAATTCCTAGGGAGTTGTTAACTCTTGTTTCTTCATGAATTGCTAAGTATTTGTGCATTATACAGAAACCAAAGGGCTGTCGTCAATGACACAGATTGACCTTAAGGGGTTGTGGGACGACATAACCCATCGGATGGGAGATCTGATCTAGGGATCTATCAAGAGGGCTATGGGCGACCCTTAGGGTGGAGGACCCACAAGGAGTGGGCTCCATCTGGGCCCTCATCCAATTGCCTTGTTAGAAGGAAGGCGGCAGTTGCTTGTTTTTTTGCAGAATGTTGACATGCCTTAGTGGGACCACCTGGCCCACTTGATCACAGATCAAATCCATCCAATGGATAGAGGACTGATGGGTGACCAAAGACATCATATCATGGACATCGAGGGTGTGGGAACAGTAGGACCGACTATCCAATAGAACTGAAGGAAACCAGGTGTGATTGAAACAGAAATAAGGTTGAAGGTCGACATCCATGCTGGGACCCACTACCTAAGTTAATAAGAGATTAGGACCCTACATCTTGAAGGGGGCCTAGGGACGACCTGGATGGTGGTGGTCTCATGTGGCCTGGTCCCCATTTGCCCAGTTATCCAGAAACTTCAATTTTGTTAATCGTGAGGCTTATTCATGAATTCTGGTTGTGTTTGTTAAGACTGTGGGGCCCAGTAAAGATGTCTGATGGTGAATCCAACCCATTAAGAGTAAAGCCTATTCCTAGGTGACCTTAGACATTAGGTCTGATCTTGATTTGGTTAAGTGGAACCCATTGGATTATGCTGTAGAAGTGTTTCAGGCGTGAATCACTTGTTGTAATGATTTCTGTGTGTACATAGGTATACGATGGAATTTGCGGATGGGGGTTAGCCCTAGACTTGTATATAATTACCTAATAACCCTTCCACCAAATTAAATAAGATTTTCATGTAATTATAATGAACTGTATGGCTATCTTGGAATGATTGGTATGATTATGTCACCTTGATTAATATTCTCTGAATGTGGGCCTCTCCTATATCATCCCTTACCTATTATGATCAGAAGTGGGGCACTAATATAATAGGGATTGGTCCCACAATACTATTGTGTAAATTATTAATAATGATGAACTCTGGTTGTTATGTGATATTGTGCACGGGATCCTAGACGTGGGATGTTGGACTTAGTGTTCGAGCTGTTATAGCGGCTGGTCCTTAGTGGACGTGTTTGATGAGACAGGGTCATAGTGACCGGTATACATGTATACGATGGGCTTTTGAGGCATAGTAATGTGCATGGGCACGGTTTTGTATTTGGATATATTTTTAATGATAATTGTTGTATTGATTCAGATTTGATAATTATGTGATATTATGTTGTTTGCAGCTTGTGTAATTAGGGAAATTCATTCACCAGTAATACTGATGTTGTGTTGCCCCCTTCAGGTAGTCATAATGCGGGTGAGCCAGAGCGGAATGATGATCAGCACATAAATTTCGACATGCGTGGCTGAAGGGAAAGAACGAGAAAAACTAAAATATTTGATAGAATTATTAGTCTTTGTTTAGGAGAAGTTATTTAATGTTTTAAGCACTTTATTGAATTGAGTTAGGACATAATGAGTTGATTACTCTAAGATTTTAGATATTTATAATTGGATATATATTTTAAATTAAATGCCCTATTCCTTGTGGATATTATTTGATGTATGTATGGTAAATATTACTATATGATCACGATCCGGATATCCGACGGGTCCCGGAATTTGGTTCGTGACAGGTCCTAGAGATTTCTCTCCTATAACAAAATCAGTTGGTGACTCTTGACTAACAAAGGAAAACATGTAGCCATCGGGTATCATGATTGATGAAGAAATCAGAATTTGATGTGACTGGCGCAGTCAAGCCCCCAGAAGCTGGGTGTTCCATGTATGGCTCCTTTGACACCCCACAAAAAAAAAAATAAAAATAAAAATAAATTCTGAAATGGTCGCTTAGAGACCATGGCTTGGCTGAATGAGAGGCAGGTCTTAGAAGCATCAACACCAAACCTACAGCGACCCTATAAGAAGCTAGGGTTTACTTCCTTGAGATGAATTGACGCCTGCACCTGAGCGCTGGAGTGAAAGACATACCTACGAAACAGAGGATAAGGACTCCACAAGAATCGATAGAATATAAAGCCCGAGAACGAAAGGAGCATTGTGACCTGCTAGGTAATTCAATAATGAGACACAAAATATTGAAGCGATAGAATCTAAAAGAGAATTGGTTGCAGTCAAAAGAAGGCACTAACAGTCTGTTTGGGAAGGAGGGGAAAGAGGGGGGAAGGAAAAAAAGGAAGGGAAAGTGAGGGAAAAATTTTTTTGGAGGGTTTTTGGGGAAGGGGGGAGGAAAGTGGAGGGAGAGTTTTGTCCTCTTATGACAAAAATTTCCCCCCCCCACCCCCCCAAAAATGGGGGGAAAATGAAGGGGAAAGAGGGGAATGAGGGGGAAAGTACCATTTTGTCCTTTTTGTCCTTTTGAACTTTTTTAAAAAGGAAGGTTAAAATAGTCTTTGTCTCCCTACTTTTTCATTTTCCTTTCCCCTACTTTTTGACTTTCCAAACAAGATGAGGGAAAATTAATTTTTCCTCCCCTCCCCTTCATTTTCCTTCCCCCTCAAATTTTCCCTCCCCTCCCCTCCTCCCTTCCCAAACACAGCGTAAATGCAAACAAGAGCTGGTTCTGCTGCTACCGACAACTAAACATACAACAAAGTTCAAAAAAATCCAAAACACCCTTGAAAGCAGCTAATGCAGTGACTTTGAGGAGGAAGATGCAATGGCCTATGAAATGACTTTGAGGAGGAAGATGCAATCTTCCAATGAAGTGGATTCTTAACCAAGGTATCATTTTGGTAGAGTGAAAGTTTAACCAAGTGAAATGGCTTAAGGCATATCTGCATGATCAAATATGAATGAGATCGATCAGTATGGATGTATTGTGTCAAAAGCAACAAGAACTACAATGGCCTATGAAATGACTTTGAGGAGGAAAGATGCAATCTTCCAATGAAGTGGATTCTTAACCAAGGTATCATTTTGGTAGAGTGAAAGTTTAACCAAGTGAAATGGCATAAGGTATATCTGCATGATCAAATATGAATGAGATCGATCAGTTTGGATGTATTGTGTCAAAAGCAACAAGAACTACAATGCATGTGGTTAAGCCAAATTTTTTACAAATCAGTTGCAAAGAAATTCCTGGGGCAGATAGCTGCAGGAAAGGATTTTACCCTAAAAAAAAAAAAAAAAAGAGGGTAAAGCCCCCAAGTTTCAAGGAAATCCATGATGTTAAAAGAGGATATAACCTGGACTGCACTCTTCCTCATATGCTCAATTTCATGCAACTCATAGAACCTAATGAACATTTAATAATAATTTCCGTATCTTGAAATGGAAGAAGAGGAAGAAGACAAGTATGAAGGCAAAATTGGGGAAGAAGACAAGTGCAAAGGCAGAATTGGGGAAGAGCAGAGAAAGGCAAGGCCTTCTGCTCTTGCAATGAAGAACATGAACCAAGAGAAACAAATTCTCTAGTTGGTGTGAGAAGCAAGAAGAACAAGAACGAACTGAAACAAGAGAATCAAATTCTCTAGTTATCTAGTTGGTGTAAAGTTAATGTGAAGGAAGAAATTTCAAATACTTGTGAGCTGTTGAGCAAGTAAGAAATGAGTTGACAAGTTATCATGTCTCTTGTAAATAAAGACATATGAGTTGGCAAGCTATATCATGCCTCTTGTAGACGGAGAAAAACTAAACTTTCATGACTATGTGACACTTATATATTTTAACCTAACCCTCATGCAATTCATGGGATGCCCAGGCTGGATTTTTTTTTTTCTTTTCTATGCAAATTGAAATTCAAGAGTGCCAATTTTCTACAGATGCAAAAAATGAAAGAAGAGAAAATGATAAAATGGAATGAAGCATAAAAGGACATTCGACTAAGAACTTACACCCTCAATTCTTTCCTTTGCTACAAAGATTACCATGAAGAGATTGTAGGATCAATGTCGAAGTGTGGATGCAAGTCTTTGATTCAAAGTGCTTCTTGACTTCTCCAACATTACTTAAATGGTTCCATGGCATTCAGATTTGTCAACGTATTGATTGTACAGCTTCATTAGCATATAAGAGTCCTTCAAATGTATGGAAAGAGATGGAGTACCTTCCTTACTAATAATACACCATAAAGTATATGATGCTTGAGTAATCCCCCAAAGATTGTCACGTATACATTGGAAAAGGTAGCTGACATGGAATCGTATTAAAGTTGAATTACACTTTACCATTATAGTGGTTTGAAATAGTATTTTGAGATTTTCCTTGAAGCTGCTCATTAAATCTCTATATGCCTCCATTGGAGTTCTACCACGAAGGAGGTGAAGGTCTTCTCATCCGAATGAAAAATACTTTGTTTTTATCCCATATTTATCTTCAAAATGCATTTCATTATTTTCCATTGCTTCTAAAACCCACAGAGGCAGTTGAGTAGAAAAAAAACACTTCATAATCAGTTCAATAACTAAAAGAAGATGCATAAAATATAACTAGAAATCAAGATCATGATTTAATTTTTATAGACGATATGATCTAAAATCTAAGCCCTTCAAAATCACAACCCACATATTTATCAGTGGAGCCGCATCTAAAATTTGAATTGCCTCGTATGCCAGTTGTTCAGAATTAATGGACCCACCTCTAAAATCTAAAGCATTCAGAATAAGTAACTCCATGTGGGCACTGAAAAATCAGGGTTCAGGATCACCTCATGTGCGGGACATACCAAATATAAATGGTCACCATGGAAAATTTTAACCACTTGTAAGCTGGCTTGGGCCCAGGTAAAATTGGCCAAGACCAAGCTAAAAGCAATGAGCAACATTAAAAAAGAAACCCCCCTTAGTGGAACGGTCATGAGTAGGTCTAGTACCATGAATTTCACAAATGTAGAAGCAAAAGATACACAAAATCATAACCCTATAGTTGAAATCCTTTTTTGGTGAAGTTAACAAATGAATTGAAAAAAAGAAACACAAAACCCTAACCCTGAGTTAATTCGCAAATGAAGAACAAAAAGAGACACAAGAAGACCCTTTTGTGGAACTGTCATGTGTAGCTCTGGCATTGTGAATTTCAAGCAAAAGAAACACAAAACCCTAACTGTACAGTTACATCTTTTTCCCATGATTTTCACAAATGAAGAACCAAAAGAGATGCAAAACCCTAACCCTACAACAGTTAAAGATCCTTTTAACCATAGCCCTACTGTAAAAATGCAAGCCCTGAAAAAGCCTCTTTCTTTCGCCTTTATCAGAGTAAAGAGAATCGCTCTCGCTTCAGCCTACTTGGAAGAGAAGACCTTCCCCGTCCTTGAATAGCTCTTTACACAAACAATATTTCCTTTTAAGTTAAAAATGAAACCAAAGGATGCCTTACCATCAGTTTTCCTAAATGCAGCATCTGAAGAGATTGTGACAACATTCTCATTAGGAACTACTGGTGGTTTAGAAATTATTTTTCATCTTTCATTTGTTGACATCTCTTAGGTAGCGTTTGGTTCGCGTGAATAGAGGTTGGAATGGAATGGTTCGCCAAAAAGGGGCGGAATGGCCATTACCTCCGGAATCCCATTCCTTTATGTGAGGGAATCACCATTCCATCCAAGAACGGAAGGAATCACCATTCCATTCATTTCTAATATTTTGTTGAGACCAAAATACCCTCGCTTGTAATATTATTATTATATAATAATAATAATAATAATATAATATCTTTTTCACCCAACCATTGTGGGCCCACCCAAAATATTATAATAAAATATAATAATATATTATTATATAATAATAATAATATAATATCTTTTTCACCCAACCATTGTGGGGCCCACCCAAAATATTATATCTATAATCTATCTATCTATCTATCTACTATTATAAAAGAGGCTATGTTGCATGGTTTTTTCAACCAACCATTGTGGGGCCCACCCCCAAATATTATAATAAAATATAAGAATATATTATTTTGAGAAATTGCAAAATTTTTCACTATACTTTTGTGGGGCTCACTCCAAAATATTATAATGCAAACTTTTTCACTACACATTGTGGGGCCCACCCCCAAATAGTATAATATAATATAATAATATATTATTATGAGAAATTATAAACTTTTTTACTATACCTTTATGGGGCCCACCCCCAAATCATCAACCACAAACAATGCAAATGTGACAGTAGAATCTAACAAGGGTATTTTGGTCAATCTTATGTAAATTTGATTCCATTCCAGGCAGCATTCCAGCGTACCAAACGCAGGAATAGGAATCAGAATTCCATTACTGGGTTGATTCCTCAGCGTACCAAACGCTGGAATGGAATTGACTATTCCTGCCTCATTCCATTCCATTGTCATTCCGGTCTCCATTCCATTCCTGCCTACAACCATTCCAGCAAACCAAACGCTACCTTATTTAAGAGGTAGCCCCTTCGAGGAGCATATCAATAGATTGAATGATTTTTGTGGGATTTAGAGCAACTCTAAGGAGGGACTGGGTCTAAGTTGTCTCATCCATTGTCATAAATCTTGCCAGTATTTTGAAAAATATAAGGATATGGTACTCTCCCAATAATATTGTGATATTCTAAAATAAATTATGTTGAGAAAGTTGCTACAATATCAGAGTAAGAAAATGGAAAGATTGGGAAAATATATGTAAAATGTCCTAATCTTTGTAGAGATGCTACCAAACTCAACCTGTTTCAATCTTTACAATTTTGTACAAATGTCCTAAATCTTTGTAGAGATGCTACAAAATGTTGTTTTTTCCTAACATTACCTACTTTCAATGGGCCTATTCCAATGCATGATAAATCAAGATGGTACAAAGTAGAAAGGTTTGGACATGGATTAGTGAAATACAAGATATCAGGCCGGACAAATATTTATATAATATGTAAATTAATAGCAATGACATCCAATTGACTAATGTTTGAAATAGAGTGAAATTAAAATAACTGCCAGTTCAACAGGTTTGGCCCTTGTGAAAGATTGGGTTAATCAAAGATTGGCACCTATAACAGAACCAAAAAGAGGGAAAAAAAAAAGAGGATTTTCTAGAGAGTTTTCCATCCTTCAAGTAAAACTTGTTGAAAGTTTTAAGAGATTGATTGAAAGTTTTTAAGTAGAAATTAAAGCAACAATAGGGAAAATTGTTCACATTTTATGTTTAACAAGGTTTAAATATTGGGAGGCTAAGATCTTCCAACTCATGTAATTTTAGGATCGGTTTCTAATCCCAAAATGTTCCTGCAGATTGTTGGCTGTAAATAAGACCAATGAGCCTTAAAATTTTGATTTTTTAATGAAATCTCTTTTAATTGGAGGATGGATAAAGATCATATATATCAAAAGAAAAATAAACGCAATGGTTTCAGAGTCCAACTCATTAATATTCAAAACTTACCACTTTATACATCACTGTATTTGGAATTTACTTCATAAGTTTTTTTTTTTTTTTTTTTGAAGAAATATAAGTATTTACATTATCATCACCATCATCATACATTATCGTCATACAAGCCTTGTCCCATGTTAGGGAACCGAAAATGAGGGGTTCCTCAGTTGGCCGGCAACCTCGCCACACACCCAGAGGCCCTGTGATTGACCCTGGTCTCCCATGTTATATATATTTTTTTTGGAGAAATATAAGTATTTACATTATCATCACCATCATCATACATTATCATCATACAAGCCTTGTCCTATGTTAGGGAACCGAAAACGAGGGGTTCCTCAGTTGGCCGGCAACCTCGCCACACACCCAGAGGCCCTGTGATTGACCCTGGTCTCCCCCTCCTCCTCGCATGTGCGAATTTCACTTTCCATGTGTGTTGGTTCTCTTTCCTCCCATGTGTGAGTTCCACCCACTCACTGCATGTGGTTTCTCCCCTCACGTGTTCGTGACTCTAGGGTCCCAACCCCCTTTGAGGGGATAAACAAACACGTGTTTTGGCATTCCTCATCAATAGAGCTAGAGAGATTTTTCTTAATTGGCATCTATGTTGGTATGCAATTCTCCTTGGCAGGCTCCAAGAAATTTTTCTTAATTGGCCATGTAGTGGGTCCCTTTGCTTGCTAGGCTCCCATAAAAGATTGTGGTGTGAGTAGCCACTGGCCAGGCGTACGAAGAGAGACGTGAGTGGGGCCAAAAGGAAATGTATTTCTCAACTGGAAACGAGGTGTCTCATCTATGGTTCTTATCATATGATATTTTGGGTGTTATCAGATGATTTGGGCAATGGGAATTGAATTTCGTATTCGTCCACAACCTGTTTCAACTTCCAATCCTAATGCTAACATCAACCAGATGTTTATACCAAAAAAAAAAAAAAAACCTTCCAATCCTAATGAGTGTGAGGATTAAAAAAAATTGAGGAGCTCTAGCCAGGGGTTATAATTATATGGCCAACCTTGCAAAAACTAAAAAAATAAAATAAAAAGTGATATGACCAATCCGAATTGACTACACTTCATCTAATGGTGTTTTTATACTGAGGACTAGAATATGGATGGTAGATAGCGGCCCCACATTTCCTTAATTAGGATTTCTAACCCTTGTGAAGCAGCGCAGGGGAAAGGAGGAAGCCAGACGGCTTATATAGGATGTCTAGGCCTCACACCGAAGACAAAGAGAAGCACACGATTGAGAAGGCTCAACTTTTCATTCAATTTTTGTATCCCAAGAGAAGGGATTACATCCTTTATATAATTGAGTCTCAACATAATTTTAGTAAACACTGCCTAATCACAAGAATTACTCAAATCTAAGAAATTTGCTAATTCTAGAAAGCCTATTAAAATGAGAAACTGTCGATAGAGAAATCTTGGAAAAAATCTTTATTGTTGGGGCTTATGGGCCTTCTGGAATAAACTTTCAAATGAGCCCAGTGGTCTGGCCTGCATCACCTTGGGAGAGGATCTACATAGCCCTTACATTTAAATCGAACTAAGACTTTTGGACTTTTATTTTAAAAATCATCTTTGGGTGATGTCAATTTATTATGTATACTGAATTTCTGGGTGATGGTCAACATGATGAGGCCCACTCTAATTTTGTCTTGGATTTTCTTTTTTTGTTCATTATCAAAATAAAAATGCAAGAATGTATCATAGCTGTCAATTTTGTTTCGATCATCATTTTGACCCTATAGTGGAACGTGTCGTATTCCGGTCAATTCCGAAATACCATGTTGGAAAAGACGATTGAAAAATGAAAAAAATTAAAAGAAACAGAGGCGCTTTAACATCTTTTACACATTCTACCTAGCTAAGGGCAAAAGCATCTTATCTTGCATGGATGGGTTTATAAATTCAGAAAACCCCCCATTCTCCCTCTCTCTCACATATCTTCTTTTGTTTTAGACCTTGAATCATTTCATAAATGGCTATATATAATTGCTTTCTTGCCGCCATCCCCACCATCTCAAGTTTCAATCCCCAAACCCTTTCAATCACTAATCATTTCTGCAATGGCCGCTTAGGGTGGTAGGTCCCATTCATGGCACTATAACTCAAGACACGATTGAAAAATGAAAAAAAAATAAAAGAAACAGAGGTGCTTTAACATCTTTTACACATTCTACTTAGCTAAGGGCAAAAGCATCTAATCTTTGCATGAATGGGTTTATAAATTCAGAAAACCCCTCACCCATTCTCCCTCACATATCTTCTTTTGTTTTAGACCTTGAATCATTTCATAAATGGCTATATATAATTGCTTTCTTGCTGCCATTCCCACCATCTCAAGTTTCAATCCCCAAACCTTTTTAATCGCTAATCATTTCTGCAATGGCCGCTTAGGGGGGTAGGTCCCATTCATGGCACTATAACTCAAGACGGGGGTGGCAACTGATAGGCTTCTAGAAAAGATAATGCAATGATTTCCAATGCATATGAAGATAGGTAGAATAGCACATATGTATAGTCTCCATCAATGAAAATAGCTTACAGTAATACTTTTGTAATCGCCATTATCAACACAACTACAGATGTATTACTGTAATCTATTTTTCATTGATGGAGATTATACATACCCTTCTTCCGTTATTGTGCTATTCTACCTACCTCTCTCTGTAATCGCCATTATCAACACCAACCTGAAAAAATGAGACATGAGCTCTTTTTAAGATTCCCCAAATCCCCCTTTTCCGGCCCACTCATCGTCTTCCCCTTCCATCTCCGTGCCAAATCAAACGCTATCCATATACCCTTTATTGATTTACCTCCCTTAACTTCCTCTAAACCCCCAGATGCACCTCCTTCCATCTCTTCTCCTTCGAGCGGCAATGCCCTATACATACTCTCCCTCCCTCACTCACCACTTGTCAGCTTGACAAACTTCTTAGAGCTCTTAACATCTCTCTCAGCCAGCATCAGGTGCCTCCTACAAATCAGACCAAATCCCCTCCAACCCTGGAGCAAAATTTTGCTAGTCTCATCTCTGCTTTTTTGACCATCCCCTCCTCTTCTCCTCCATCTTCTTGGAAAGAGGGTAAGCTGACAAAGAAGATCCCTTCACAAATGATTCAAACGAGTAAGGACTCCTCCATCTTTGCTGCTATTGGCCGCTTAATTGGAAAGAGACCCTCCCCAAAATGGCTTGAGCACCATGCCAACTCTCATTGGAATCTGTCCAGGCCCTAACTCTTCTCTCTCACAGAGAAAGGGTATTTTCTTATCAGATTCAACTCCAAAGAGGACATGGACCTCCTCCTCTCTCAATCCTCAATCGCTATGGCAAATAAAAAGTCCCATCTTATTCTTTCGTCTCCTGGCCAAGCCTCTCTTGAATGACCCTTCTTTACCCCTGTTTGAATCAGACTTAAAAGTATACCTCAGCACTGCTGAAGCAACAACATCCTCCTCTCCATAGCTAGCTCAGTGGGCCCTCCTCTAAAACTGGATGATATTATTGCTACCCAAAAAATCTTAACATATGCTAGAATCCTGGTAAACTTGGATCTCTCTAAACCTAGGCCTAATCAAAAGTTTGGTAGATTTGGAAGGGGAGACTAAGGTGATAGTTTCCATCTCTTTTGAAAATGTGCATTGCTCATCTTGCCTAGCTATTGGGTATGCTAATGGAAAATGTAAAATCTCCATGGATGTCCTCAACCAAGATGGCATCCTTAGTAGGCACCCTTTAGTCCCTGTGAGTTTAACCCTCTATGCCTGCTGCCACAATTGTTGTTGTTCCTGAGCGAGCACCAGCAATCGAGATTCCAAGCTTTGCCGAGAACATGATTCCAAGCTTTGCCGGTACTACTGTGGCTCTAAATGGCTCTACATCCAACATAGTTCCTAGGATTGCCTATGGCCCCCATCCTAAAGCGGGCTCAGATGAGATGCTCCATCTAGTGGTGGTTTCTGAGGTCCTCTCCTCGGGGGCTCCAACAAAGGTAACCTTCTCAAAAGTGTCATAAAGCAGATCCCAGTGTCTTCTTTTGACCCAAAAAACCCATTCTTTATTTTGGAACACTGTACTCTTGCAGACCCTGCTCTCCAAGCTTTCAACATCACAGGGCCCTTCACCCTCCTCCCAGGACTCGGACTTTAAGCTCTCTGTTAACCTTCAGATCTCCCCTGAAGACCAAGCCAGAGCCCTACCTGCCGACCCTAACCCTCTGTCTCCTCCCTTTATTCCCTCTTCCAGGCCCAAAGCGAGGAAATCCAAAAGCAAGGTCTCATCTTCCAAATCTGGACCTGTCACCAGAAGTAATGAAGACTCCTACCCTGAGAACTATGATCAAGATCCTTTACTACAATTGTAGAGGGATCTCTAATGCTCCTACCATTAGAGCCCTTAATCTGCTGGTCTCCACCCATCTCCCTGAACTATCTTTCTCCCTGAATCTAAATCCCCTTTCATTTCCTCCCAGGCCTTAAATCTCTACCACCATGGTTTTGACACCTCTTTTCTCAACACATTTCCAAAACAAAGCTCTACTTGGTGTTTGGCTAAATCGTCCTCTATCTTTAAAGTTTCCGTTGTTGAATCCTCCCCTCGGCAATTATCTCTGAGCCTCACCAACTCCTCCACGTGTACAGTGAGCCTCTTAACTTGCATTTATGCATCCACCAACTACATCTTGAGAAAAGACCTTTGGAGACACCTAATTGCTTGCACTTGCAGTACACTGACATTGACGAAAGATTCACTTCTAAGCCTTCGAGACCTAACACTATAAATGATTTCAACCAAATGATGTTATAAATTGGCTTGACTGACATAGGCTACAATGGCAGCAACTTCACCTGGTCGAACAATTGTCAAGGCTTTACCTATGTAGCCGCTTGCTTGGATAAAGTTCTCCTAAACCATCTTTGGCTTGAACAATACAATAATCCCCCTTTCCTTCACCTAGCTATATTTTCTTCAGGTCGCAACCCTTTGCTTCCTTCCCATACTACCCTCAACATTCCAAAAAAAGCTCCCTTCAAGTTAGAACAAATGTGGATCCAAAACCCAAATTTCCTGAGAATTGTCGAGAATTCTTGGAACATTGATATCCTAGGAAACCCCAAATTTGTGGTTGCCAAAAAGCTGAAAGCCCTAAAGTTGAATTTGAAGATATGGAACAAAGAAGTCTTTGGCTTTATGAAGAGCAATATTTCCCAAGCAAAAGAGGACATTAGGCAACTGCAAGTATCCTTGGACGTGTCCCCCCTCTGAAGATACCTTTCCTCTCCTTGAAAGAGGCCAAAAGCCTCTCTCCTCAAAACTTAGGAGACTCACTCGAGGCATAAATCTAGGATCAAATGGCTTAAAAATGGCAATAGGAATTCGCATTACTTTCACCTTGGAGCAAAAGAACAAAGCATGATCAAACATATTGACTCCATCAAAGTGAGTGGCATTTAGCAGGAGGACCCCACTGTAATTTAAGTTGCTGCTATCTCCCACTCCTCTTCTATGTGACATCAATGCATCCCTGTTTCATGTGCATCCTTGAATACCATAGCCTGCTATTAATTCGCAATCTAACATTGTATATAATCACCAGTGTATCACTACTAGTCTGGCAGTAATATTCAATGCCCTTCAAGAAAAAAGGATATATTTTAGGAGGACCCCACTGCTATTTAAGTTGTTGCTATCTCTCACTCCTCTTCTTTTTCCAACCAACCCCTTGTGAGACCAATGCGGTTGTTTCATGTGGCCATGCATACCATAGCCTACTATTACTTCGCAAACTGACATGGTATAAAATCCTCAGTGCATCGCTGTTAGTCTGGCATTAATATTACATGCCCTTCCCAAAAAAAAAAAAAGTTTCTCAGCCACCACAAGCAGCTTGTCCTTATTCCTTTTGCATGAGGATATCTGAATACCATCTCAGAAAGACATCCATTGGTTTGGGATCTTTCATGTCCATCCATCGAAGGATTTCTCGTTCATTTGCCCTTAAGATCTTTCGGCATATACTAAAATTAAAAAGAAAATGTCAGTAAACCAAATGGATTTGATTGAGATAATTTTGCGATAAGTGAGAAGAGGAGGTTAGTTTTACATGATCGTAACACGCAAAATCTTCTCTTGGTTACAAAAATTACTCACGAGTAATTTGGTTATTTAAGGGACCAGAATCTAATTATTGAAAGCATGTAACAGAGGGAATTAGATAGGTGCATGAACATGGAAACTGATGGTTAAGATTGCCACCGGCCCTACTCCTTCAATTTGCCATATTGGATTTCAATAATCCCACTTGATAGCAAGTAGTCACAAGCAAACCCGTAGGCCGTAGAAAACCCAACAGCATATCTCTCAATTATTTCCTTTTTTTTTTTTTTGCTTCAAAGATTACCATCAAGAGATTGTAGGATCAATGTTGAAGTGTAGATGCAAGTCTTCGTTTCAAAGATGTTCTCTACTTCTCCCATGTTACTTAAATGGTTGCATGGCATTAAGATTAGACAACGTATTGATTGTACACCTTCATGAGCATAGAAGACTCCTTCAAACAATGGCAGAGCCAAGATTTTCATTTGAGTGGGGCGGACAATTAAAGAATGTTTTCACCGTCCTATTCACAAATACATTACGTTTTTTAATAATTAAAAAACTGGTCAAACTTGACTAGGTTTGCCGAAGAGTTCAATGACTTGCCCAACAATTGGTTGTACAAAGTATCTCCACTAAGTGCTAACCACGAACAAAGTAAAACAAAATATCCTACTATAAAACCTTAATAACGACAAAAAGAAAAAACAAAATATTTTGTCTTGCAGATTTTGTCCCTTAAAATTCTTAATATTAAGACTTATTATTGTTCTTAAGAAAGACAAATATGCTATAGGTTTACTGTAAGTACATCTCATACAGTTAGCACGTGCAAACATACAAAGAGATTGATGGTAACTCGAGTTTTAAGACTACACTCGTGGCAATGACCAGCCATGAGTGGGTCTTTTTTAATGAAATGTTTCTTTTTCTGATATCACTAATCAAACGATAACGACTCTTTCAATAATGAAAAATTCTCTTTTAATGTTTTAAACTATCTTTTGGCCAATGATTATAATCATCTTTAGAAGGACAGAAAAGCACCCTGGTTAAAAACATGGGTGGAGCCCACCTGTGAAAAACTCACCTTTTTTCAGCCCCAGCATCCAATGTAACGATCAAGATAGCCGGTAAAATGTTGTTACAGGAAATGGGCTACCAAATGGGCCTTTGGCTATATACTGTCAAAATGGGTATATGGGCACTTGGGGCTGTGCTATTTTCTCCCAACAAGATTGCCAAATAGTATAATGCAAGTCTGCAGTTACAATCAAAGTAGGCGTATAAGATGGTTGAGACTTGACAATTGCAAAATAAGAATAATTTAAAAAAAAAAGGCAATGAGATTACTCATTGTATGCAAAATGTAGTGCAACACGTGGGGCTTGTGATTGAGTGGTCAACAAGAGCAGAACCCTTCTTTTGTTTAGTCTTTCTGTGAGAGAGAGAGAGAGAGAGAGAGAGAGAGAGAGAGAGAGATCTGGGAGAAGTGGGTTCTGCTAATTTGAAGTTCGGAGGGGGAGTGAAGGGTTTTGAGTGACAAGAGCATGGCCATACGGGCCATAGGCCCTAATGGGGGTTTTTCGGATTTGGGTGGCATGGACACCCCAGGTGCTTACACGTGGGTCCACCCAGCCCTCTTAGGAATCATGGTTGCATGGTATTCCAATCAAACAAAAATGGATGCCTTGGCTACCCGAGATGGGAGCCGAATCAAACAACATATCCCCCTCATGATAAAATAAGTGGACTCATTACACTCTTATAACAAAAGAAAACCGTGCACACACATAAGGCTAAGGTTTTCCCTTGAGGTAGAGACAAATGATAAGAGAATACTCTAAACTTAAGGAGGATGAGATCCAAGCATAAGGAAAATGAGCTAAAACTTGACCAAATGATCCTTAAGAATTGATAGGGACTTTCCATGCACACACTTAAGGCTAAGGTTTTCCCTTGAGGTAGAGACAAATGATAAGAGAATACTCTAAACTTAAGGAGAATGAGATCCAAGCATAAGGAAAATGAGCTAAAACTTGACCAAATGATCCTTAAGAATTGATAGGGACTTTCTAGCGAATTTTACACAATTTTAAGAAGTGGGGGACCCTTACCCCCTTAACCATCAAATAAGGAATCAAAATAGGTGCCACCACCTCATGTGGATAACACTAAAAAAGCCACATGGCAAATAATCATCAGCCCAGTAGGTAATAAATGTCGCCATGTACAGCTGGCAAGGCCGAGGTCATTATCGAACACCTTTTGAGCAAAAATGCATTTTAAAGCTTGCTTTCAGCATATTTTTCATGCACCAATACTATCAAGGAAATGTCATAGAAAATCATTTTTAGTTAGATAAAAGCAAATATGAAACAATATAAAATATTCTTATTAATTTCCTCATTTTGTTCCATTTTTGTTCAACTTCTTGGAAGTTCTCGCAATATATTTTATTTTTAGCTATTTAAAATATTATGATCCTATCAATAAAAATACCATTTCGACACCTCTTTTGGAAATATTTTATCTATATACTGTATTTTTCTAACTAGAATTTCAAAACATTGCCAGACCCTCTCGTAATCCATTTTTTATTCAAATTGTTTGAATTTCTCAAAAAAATTAGTGAGAGTTTTGACAATATCATGGTCTGATCATAAAAATACCATTTTAACATCTCCTTTGGCAATATTTTAGCCATATATTTAATTTTTCAACAATATTTTCAAAACATTGCCAAACCCTCTTGTAACATGTACAACCCCTGACATCACATTATTGGATTTTTTAAAAAATAAGATGCAGTAAAGATTTTTAGGATCAACCGGCCGGCCCTACCAGATACAAGAGGGCTTTCAAATCTAGTCATTCAAAAAAGTAAAGTCCATTTGACATTTCCAGCTATCCAGCCCCTAATGCATAAATTGGACATAAAGAGGTTTTGTTCTGATCGTCCATTTTATTAAGATAGACTAGAAACTTAAATATCTAATGAACTTGATTTTTACTTTTTCTATTTTCCCCAAAATGATGAGATCTAAAAGCTCTCTTGTATTTGATACGGTCTGCGAACCTTACACACTATAGCATAACATCTTTTCTCTTGCAGAACTCGAAAAAATTTTCGTTTTCATTAAAAAAAAAAAAAAAAGAACATGATGTGTCCTGTTCAATCAAAACCAAAATATCTACACTAATCAAATGTCTAAAATATATGTTAATATGAAATAATAGGGTAAAATCCCGGTAAAAATATACCTATTATGATAAAAACATTGAGAAAAAAATAAAGTTTAGTGAACTAGAGAGAGGGATTACGAGAATTAGAGCAAGATGAAATTAAAAAAGAAAAATAGAAGGCAAACTCCCTAATAATGAGCGGTTTTTCAATGATGTCTAAGACCCTAAGTACTTGTCTATATTTTGTATTATGGTTAGTTTTCATATTAGTAAAATGTACTCTCCCTCTCTGCTTTTTTTAAACGATAACTGAAAAATTCTATTAATTGAACCCAAATCGCACAACTATAAGGAACAGCTCCAAGAGCAAAACAAACAAGACAACCCCCAAAAGGCAAAGCTCAAGAAGAAAAACCAAACAAGCTCAATTGACTTCTTCGGCAAGAGAGTATGCCGGTGAACTAGAGCTTCACTTCACAAGGGAAAAGGGTACAAGCTCACAGCCAGGTCAAAGATCTCTTCCTCGTCATCATCTAACCTCTAAGGCGGCTTGCTTCTATAATTTGCCCAATGCAAGGCAAACATGAAATCAGCTTCAACTAGAAGTAGGTGAAGGCCAAAGCGACAAAAGCTTCATGAAGACCAATCCTCAAATAGCTTTCCCTCACGAAATAGAACATGGACCAACAAAGCCCAAAGAAGGAAAGAATAGGAGGACTATCTCGAAGAGCCCATCTTAACTAGGGAAGGATTCTTGGAGAATGCCACCCCTACCCAGCTTATTATAATTAAACTTACAGGCACATTCAAATCGATGAAAGAATAGAAACCCACAACACAAGGCAACAGAGAATTTTACACTATCAAACAGCACAACAGAATTTTACAGGCACTATCTATTGCTTTTCAAAACATCTCTTGTTCATTTCCTTCCAAATCACCCAAATAATTAGCTCTCGCCACATGATCCTTCCTTTGGTTGCACCAACTACTGTCCTCCAAGCCTCATTATAGAAATTTTAGCCTCTCTAGAAAGCCCCAAATACAATTTAACAAGAGATGGTCAACTGTTTTGGCCTCCACGAGGCACATAGCGTTTGCCATGGCTTCCATGAGGCACATAGTAGGGCTTGCCACTCAATTAGAATTATCATCTTATGCTTTCGCAAATTATTTGTAGCTACAGCCCAAGATGGCTAACCAGCTGAAAGTATGAGTGAAAGCATGGACACTCAGAGGGGCATTTCTACCTTCCGAAAATATGATAGGGTTCAAGGATCTCTCCAATACAATGAAAAAAAAAAAAAAACCATCGAGACAAATATACAATCATCTATCCTACCCACCCATCCACATTCTTCTTTCCATGGCATCTTCTAAATGTAATCCCAACTAAGGAATGCAAGAACAATTTAGAATTGGCATACCTCGACCACTATTAGGTTTCTTCTTAATACAGGGCTCATGCCCTCATACCACTATGCATAGTCATGTAAGATCTCACCGAAGCCTGACTATCATAACCAGAGCAAGAGACTTAGCACCTACCTAAGCATCCATCCAAAAACGAATTGTATCACCCAATTTACACTCTTCTATCCATGGCATCTTCTAAATAACCCCGTTACTAATGAGCACAAGCTAGACTGGAATTGGCATTCTTACATGGCTCATGCCATTCTACCATGGTCATGCAAGTGGTGGTCCAATGGACTGGATCCATTCTATTAGGTCAGGATCATAACATATGATTGGGCCACTAATCATTACAAAGGACCGATTAAGAATCCATGAGATCCGGCGATACAATCACATAATCACATAAATTCACCCCTCACGATTTGGTGACTTGGATGATCACTACGACTACATCGATCAATCAAATAGTGTGCACATGATCAAACATCATATATACTAGCATAGGTGTACCTGAATAGTATCTTAAATTGAGATGGATGACCAGTTGCACATACCACACATACACACCACAACCCAGCCAACACTCTCATGTATATAGTAAGAAGGAGAAAGGTTGCATCTCCCTCAAATTGACAAGTGGCCAGGACATAGTTCTGGATCATTGTCATCGGCTACGCAGTAATATAATTAACCTTCAATTTCAAAGTCTCTTCTCGGAATCCTTCCTCGCTAACTCCTACATGGTTTTGGATCTATTACAGATACACTCCCACTGTTTTTGCGAGTTCCTTGCGCTTCCAGTCGTTTCTGCTATTTTTCGACTGGGGAATTTATTTTCAATGAAAGTGACATCCCTAGATTCACCTCAATGGTTTTACCAGAATCTTCATATACATGTCCTTTTGAATGTTAGAAGATAGTGACATCCCTAGATTCTCAGACTGCTCAAAATCCAAAACGACTCTTAGAATATATGCTGAAAGGCATTCGAGAAGAATTCGGAGGACACTATTCAGAACAGGACGATCATGCCAGGCAAAATGCTATGAGAAAACTTATAAATCTTGCCGCCTGTGATCTTAGAAAATTATAACAATTCGAGAGAGAATTTTGTAGGTATTTCTATAAAGCAGACCCAAATACCTTAGGAGAACGCATGCTATTTGCTCATCAAGAGTTAAGAGCACATTGCTAAACAAAGCATTTACATTGAAGTGGATCTAAAAACTAAGGGATGTGTGAAATATACCCTTAATGCTTTCATTGACATTGGTGCGGGGTTCAACATGACGTTGAAAAATGCTCTCCCACTAGACTTGTGGAAAAAGGTATATTGGCAGATGAAAGCACTCTGAAGTACGAGTATTTTTCCACATGTTCCTATCCTTATCTCTGGTAAAAAGTTTACCATTGATCAAGTATGGCAGAGTAATATAGAGGCAATTTGGAAATACAATTAGGAAACACATTCCTCCTCCAGTATGCTCCCTTTGTTCAAACTGAAAATACTATTCAGTTTACTCTACACAGACAATTAGTAACTACAGACAAAGCATGGTGACGCCTTTGCTCATGCTTTTCATCCACACCTTCTTGTTTCAAAACAGAAATTAAAAGCATCAGACTGCGCAGGTGACGATCGTGGTGGATCCTTAGAAGAAAAAGAAAATTCCAAAATTCCAAAGAAAATAATTCTTCAAGAAATGTAAGAATAGAACTTCACACCACAGACACAGAAACTGAAAAATCTGAAATAGAAGTAATTTCGAAGGAACCTGAAAAGAGGGAGACTCTAGATAGTTGAAAAGGAATCTGAAAAGAGGAAGAAAGAGGAAATGGAGATAATAAATAAATATTATCAAAATCTCCAAAGAATCAATTTGGCAGCCAAGAAAGCAGGCCACTCTCTTTAAATCGAAGAAATAAAACAGAGATTGAAAGAAAATATTGGAAATAATCCTTTGAAGCTATGGGAAAAATATCAAGCAAGATGCGAGATCTCTTTAACTGACCCTAAAAAGATCAGAGTCAAGCCTATGCAGTATTCTCCTCAAGATTCCTCAAGATAGAGAAGAATTTCAAGTACAAATAAAAGAACTTCGGGAAATGAGATTAATCAGATCCAGTTCTAGTCCGCATAGTGATAAGTCCACAAGATTAGGTTAATTGGTCATCGTTTCATGTGCATTTGTGGACTTAATTAGGGTTAATTACATTAAATTACACTCAATTTCATGGTTTCATGCATTTGGGCATAAATTTGGAAATATGGTCAAAACTCATCACATTGCATGACTTTTGTGAAATTAGGGTTTTTCATCTCATTCATTACCCCTAAATTAGTTTTTTTGGTTTCATGAATGCATACTTGATATTTTTGGCACCATGTGCTATTTTTGGAAAGTTGGTTAGCTTTGGCTCATCAAGTAGGCATGTAGGATCTCATTTAGGGTTAATTGCATTGAATTACACTCAATTTCATGGTTTCATGCATTTGAGCATAAATTTGGAAATATGGTTAAGATTCATCACATTGCATGACTTTTTTGAAATTAGGGTTTTTCATCTCATTCATCACCCCAAAATTATATATTTTTTTTCATCAATGCATACTTGATATTTTTGGCACCATGTGCTATTTTTGGAAAGTTAGTTATTTTTGGCACATCAAGTAGGCATGTAGGGTCACATGCATAGTCCATTCAAATTCTGCACGCATGATTATTATTGAAATTGTTCATTTTGATTTGTGTAGGAGAAATTAAGAGTGGGACCTGCATTGGAGAAAATGGAGAGAGATCAAAGGTGGGACACCCCTCATGGTGGACCCACATATCTTGGCATCTTGGTGGAGTTGGAAAGTTTGGAAATTCTCAAAGAGGAAAGAAGAAATTCAGATTTGGAAAGATGGTGTTGACTTTCTAAAATTAGAATTCAAATTAAGAAAGGAAAGATTTCAAGAGGAGTTTGACTAGTCAAAGTTCTTTGCCAAGTTAGGAAAGAAATCAAGAAAAGCAAGAGGGGGTCCCACAGCCCTTACATGCCAACTAAGGATGGCCCATTTTCATTGGACGCCCACTCCATAGTGTCAATCGAAGCCCAATCTAGGCAAGCAGGCCCATTAGGCCTAGTCCAGTTATTGTATTGTAGAATAAGTCAAAGGATAATGCATAGTTGTTAGCTATAATCATAGATGAAAAGCTTCGTAGCGGCCGCTACGCTTTTTTCCCTGTTTAAAAGGAACCCCCCCCCCCCTTCTTCCCAGCCGGCCCTAATGTCCTTATGCAGCCTGTTTTTGCCTCCAAACACAGTGAAACATCAGATTTTCAACTTTCCATCTCATTTTCAACTACAACACATTACAACTTGTGAGAAACATCAAATTAGAAAGAATCAAACACAAACAAGTGTAACAACAACAACAAGATTCAACTTTCAAGGCCTAAGATTTCATTCCAAGTCCAAGGTATGTTTTTCTTTTGGGTTTTTTTTCAACTTTTCCAAGATTCAACTACAACTACAAGATTCAACTTCCTTGTCTTCTAATATGATGAGATCCATGTTTCCCTTTCATCATGCACACATATTTTTATTTTTATTTTATTTTTTCTCTATTTTTATTTTCGGATTTATTTATTTAAAAAAAAAAAAAATTTTGAATACTCATGGCCAACCCATGAAACCACTTGAAAAATGCTTGTAAATGATAGATCTATGTTTCCCATAGATCAATCTATCACATTTTGAATGTTTATTGATTTTTCTTTAATTTTTATTTTCGGATTTATTATTTTTTTGAAAAAGAAAATGTGTATATTCATTGACAACCAATGAAACAACTTGGAAATTGCTTGTAAATGATAGATCTATGTTTCCCATAGATCAATCCATCACCACTTGAATGTTTCTTGATTTTTCTTTAATTTTTATTTTCGGATTTATTATTTTTTTGAAAAAAAAAATGTGTATATTCATTGACAACCAATGAAACAACATGGAAATTACTTGTAAATGATAGATCTATGTTTCCCATAGATCCATCACCACTTGAATGTTTCTTGATTTTTCTTTAATTTTTATTTTCGGATTTATTTATTTTTTGAAAAAATTTGATACTTTAAGTAATGAAATACCAATTAAATGTCAAGAGAATAATTCCTAAGCATTATATATATGTTTCCTCTAACATATTTCTTTGTTTTTTTTAATTTTTAACATACTACTTGTTCATTTTATAGCAAGAGACATGTATTCAGTCTATTTGTCTTTGCAAATTGATCACTTAAAATGCCTCGTAGTACTGATCCCGCATGGAGATTTGGTGAGGCAGTTGAGGAAAATAGGTTGAAAATCAAATGCAAGTTTTGTTCGAAAATAACCTCTAGGGGCATTACAAGATTCAAGCAGCACTTGGGCCACGTTTCTGGCAATGTTGCTGCATGTTCCGAAGTACCAAGGGAAATCAGGGAAGAAATGAAAGCTTTGCTTGGCCAAAATAAAGCTAGAAAAGTAGAGATAAAAGAAAAGAAACGGCAAGATATTGATGCTGCCCGTTATGATGTATTTGGGGATGAATACTTTGAGGAGGAGGAAGATGCACAGATGGAGGCTGCACGCCGAGAGTCTTTGATGAGTCAACAAGAAGAACAAGAACGTCGTGCATTTGCTGGAAGCAGATATTATGACGCAGGGGGCTCATCTGCATCTGTGCCAAGCAAGGGTAAGGGCATTGCGGGGTCCTTGCGTAGGGCATTTAGCACCCGAGAACGGGATGTTGATGTAGAAATTATCTCTACGAGAAGAGCAGTTCCTCCCCCTGTTGATCCTCTAGCACATAGAAAAGAGGGAGATAAACAACCAAAAATATCTAGTGTTATGAAAGGGGTAATGAAGGCTGCAAGAGATAGATTGGCCAAAGCTACAGCAAAATGGCTAATTCACAAGAACATACCACCTACAGCAATAGATTCCCCATATTTCAAGACTATTCTTGATGTTGCCGCCGAAGCTGGGCGGGGTATACAGGCGCCCTCCGTATATGATGTGGGCACTAAATATCTTGAAGAAGAATATAGAGAAATAAAGGCTTGGGTGGAAACGTTTAGGCCCATGTGGCAACAGAATGGTGTTACCATCATGTGTGACGGGTGGACCAGCGGCACCCAAACACAATTAATAAACTTTTTGGTGTATTCAGTCGCTGGGACCATCTTTGTGAAGTCCATTGATGCAAGTGAACATAGACGAACAGCCACATATATATACAATCTTATGGATAAAGTTGTAGAGAATGTGGGAGAGGAGTATATTGTACAGATTGTTACAGATAATGGCGCCAATTTCAAGAAAGCAGGTTTGCAATTACAGGAGAAGAGGACCCGTTTATTCTGGACCCCATGTGCAGCACACTGCGTAGATCTCATCTTGGAAGAGATTGGAAGGAAGACAAAAATGGCTTCATTGATCAAGGCATGTAGAGGAATTACTGTAGAAACCCAAACAAAGAAGCAGGCCCACCTCTCAAAGCCCATGACCAAAAGGCCCAAAGTTTAAAACCCACATGTGGGATCACTTAGATTTGGTCAAACATTGTATAGTTGTATGATATCAATCTCTTTTATATTCTTTCCTTTCTTACTTATATACACATGTAATTAGGATCAATCATAGGCTGTAATCAGCAATACTTTGTGTATAAAGAGCAACAGCCGATCCCCTCTTTGGGACACGACAGATTCCATAATCTCTCTCTCTTCCTCTTTTCTTCTTCCTCTTATTCTTCTTCTTCCTCAATACAAATACAAGGATCCGTTGATCCTTTACATGGTATCAGAGCCAGGTTATAATCAATCATCTTCTCTCATTGATCAAATAATTCTCCCTGGCGTGGATCTTCTTCCCGGCGTGGATCTTCTCTCTGTTAAGTGACTGACCTGCTCACTAATCAAACAGTGGCCCATCACGGATCATCTTCGTGTCTCCAAGAGACCTCCACAGTTGTGATCGACTATCCTTGAGGGTCTTTCTAAGGATTTTTCTGGAATTTTTCCATCACCTTTGAGGTAGGTTTCAGCCACTTCTTCCTCTGTCGTTTTTAATTAAATTTTGTCAGGTTGTTTTCATCAAGACCGTCCAGATTTGTGGATCTGTATCCAAATCTCATCAGATTTGGACTGAAGGAAGTAACTTTGATCTTCTTTAAGAAGTTCAAACCTGATCTGTGATTAGACCACCCTGTGGGGCCCACGCACAGATCTTGATCCAATTTTCCAGTTCGTCTGGCACTGTCTGGGGAAATTATGCTGTCTTCTGCACCGACTGATGGTTGCTGTTGCTGATCAGTACTGGTTGCACTATTAGTACACTGTTGGGATTGTTTACTGCTGTATTCATAGCAGATCAAACCATTTTTGCTTTGGTTGTTTTGCCTGCTGACCAGTTTGGGGGTGATTTTTGTGGATACCATACTCTGGAGGTCCATCTCTTCTGTTTTTCTTTCTAAAACAGTGCTGCTGTTCATCTCCCTTCCTTAAATCAAATGGACAAGGTTGATGTTATTTCTGTTAAATTTAATGGTACCAATTATATGTCTTGGGCTTTTCACCTTAAGAACTTCATTGAAGGACAAGGGATGTTGGGGTATTTAGATGGGACAACTATCAAACCAGCTGTTGATCCTACTGGCTCAGAAGATAAAACAATTGCCACTTGGAATCAACGGAATGCTAAGGTTGTGACCTGGATTCTTAACTCCGTTGATCCCTCCTTCACAATGGCACTACAAGCTTTTACGAAAGCTTCTAATATGTGGACACACATGAAGAAAATATATCATCAGCAAAATAAAGCTCGAAGATTCCATCTTGACACAGAATTGGCAAAATATTGCCAGCATGACAAGAATGTACAGGAATACTACAATGGGTTTCTCACCTTATGGACTGAAAGGGACCAGATGCTTCTACAGTCTGTCTCCGCGACATTTCTTCCTCAGGCTCTCAAACTTCAGGAAGAACTCCATGTCAGTCAATTCCTAATGAATCTCCGTTCAGAATTTGAACCAGTGCGAGCAGCTCTCATGAATCGGGAAACCTCTCCTGATCTGGATACATGTGTTCAAGAGGTCCTTCGCGAAGAAACTCGTCTTTCTTCACATTGTTCCCTTCCTGAGGAATCAAAAGTCCTTCTTGCACAATCAGGACCCTCTCAGACTGATGAAACAGCCTTTCTAACTGCTCGTGGTCAGAAACCGCAGTGTTTTGAATGTAAAAAGTATGGACATGTTGCACGGGACTGTCGGCAAAAATTATTTTGCAATTATTGCAAACGTAATGGACATGTTATCTCCAATTGCACAAGAAGGCCTAACAAGAAACCTGATCAGACTCAAATGCGCGGCTCTACTGCACTTCAGGCTAAGAATACAACTTCACATGCCTCAGCATCGTCTGATACTTCTGACACTGGTTCCATGACATTGACAACAGCTCAAATTCGAGACTTGATTAATTCATCTGTTGCTTCTGCATTTACCTCTATGGGCATTAACGGTCTGTCTTCTTCTCCTATTGCTTTGCCTGCATTTCACTCATCTACCTCCCCACTTATTTCTGCCACACCCACCTCATGGTTCCTAGACTCAGGAGCCTCCAACCACATGACATCTGTGGTCCAAAATTTGCACAACCATAAACCTTACCATGGCCATGACTCCATCACTACCGCAAATGGTGATCAATTACCAATTTCTGGTATGGGCAATATAATCATTGGTACTCTTACCTTGCCTAATGTTTATTTTGTCCCCAATTTAGCTGCAAATCTTATTTCCATTCGCCAACTTGTTGAATCTGGTTATCTAGTTAATTTTTCTCCTTCTGGTTGTGTCATACAGGACCGGCAAACTGGGAAGGTGATCGGGATGGGGAGTAAGCATGGCAGGCTGTTTCTCTTGGACATGGGACAACAATCATTTCTTACCTCATCTAGTAGTCTTTTAAATAATGTGTGGACCACTTGGCATAAACGTCTTGGTCATTTGAATAATGCAAATTTGTTGTCTTTGTTTAAACTTGGATATTTGAATAAATCTATGCCTAGTTCCATGGTTTCTCATTTTTCAAAATTGAAATGTGAATCTTGTTGTTTAAGCAAAAGTCATGTGTTACCATTCCCTATTCATTATTCACGTACTGCTGGCACATTTGATGTAGTTCACTCGGATGTCTGGGGGATTGCCCCTAACTTGAGTAGACTTGGATATAAATATTATGTTACTTTTATAGATGACCATTGCCGTTATACATGGATTTATTTTTTGAAATCTAAATCTGAAGTTTTTTCCATGTTCCAAAAATTCTATAACATCTTCCGTACTCAATTTCAAACATCCATCAAGGTTCTACATTCAGATTCCGGGGGAGAGTATACATCCACTGAGTTCAAAAATTTTCTCGTAGAAAAAGGAATTATTCATCAAAAATCTTGTCCCCACACACCACAACAAAATGGAGTGGCAGAACGAAAGAATCGTCATCTCCTAGAAATTGTCCGCACTCTACTTGTGGAATCCCTTGTTCCACCTCGATTTTGGTGTGAAGCAGCCCATACAGCTGTTCACATTATCAACAGATTACCTAGCTCTGTCCTAGGTACCATTTCCCCTTTTGAGTGCTTATTTGGTCATCCACCTTCCTACTCCCACTTGCGGATTTTTGGATGTCTCTGTTTTGTTCATCTCCCCTCTCTAGAACGTACAAAACTTTCACCACAAGCAGCTCGATGCATGTTTCTTGGCTACAGTGATGAACACAAAGGTTTTCAGTGCTATGATTCCAACGAACGCCGAATACGGATTTCTCGAAATGTTGTTTTCTTGGAGCACATTCCGTTTTATTCACAGTCACCAAGTTCCTCTAATATTCAAGTATCTTACCTTCCTCATTTTTTATCTCCTACTTCCCCTCCTATAGTTACACATGTTTATTCTCGTCGTCCAAGGCAACTACCTCCTACTGCTCCTCCTACAGATCCACCTACCCTGCTGGTTCCTGCCGGCAATGATACTACTAAAGGTAACACTCCTGAACCTAATCTACAGCGCTCTAGTCGTCTTTCGGTTCCACCTAATAGATATGGATTTTCAGCACTTCTTACCTCTTTGGATCCCATTCCTATCCCTACCTCTTATAAACAGGCTGCTAATATACCATGTTGGCAAGATGCAATGACAGATGAATTACTTGCCCTCGAAGTCAACAAAACCTGGGACTTAGTGCCACTTCCAGCAAATACAACCATCATCGGAAGCAAATGGGTCTATTCCATTAAACATCGCTCTGATGGCAGCATTGATAGATACAAGGCCCGCCTAGTTGCCCAAGGTTATAAGCAGGAGTACGGCATTGACTATGAGGAAACCTTTGCCCCAGTTGCCAAAATGACTACAGTTCGGTGCTTACTCGCAGTTGCCGCGTCTCGCCACTGGCCCCTCTGGCAGATGGATGTGAAGAATGCATTTTTACATGGGGATCTCAAGGAAGTTGTGTATATGCGTCCGCCACAAGGGTATTCTTGTCCTCCACATCATGTCTGCAAGTTGACAAAGTCCTTATATGGGCTCAAACAAGCCCCTCGGGCTTGGTTTGAAAAATTTCGCTCTGCCATCCTTCAGGCCCACTTCTATCAAAGCTCCAATGATAGCTCTCTCTTCATTCGGAGATCCTCTCGTGGCTATACTATTCTATTGATATATGTTGATGATATGATAATTAGTGGGAATGATCATGATGGGATCACTGAACTTAAAACTCACCTCATGAGTATTTTTAAAATGAAGGACCTTGGTTCCTTAACCTACTTTCTGGGACTGGAGGTTCAACGGAACAAAGATGGCATTCAAATCACTCAATCAAAATATGCTGATGACTTGATTCATTTTGCGCGACTTGGCGATGCCAAAACATTTGCCACTCCCATAGAGCTTAATGTCAAGCTCAGCAAAGAAGATGGGCATCCTCTCCCAGATCCTACCATATTTCGTCGTTTGGTTGGTAGCCTGCTCTACTTAACCATGACGCGGCCCGATATATCACATGCTGTGCAGACTGTCAGCCAATTTATAGGCCATCCTCATAAACCACATCTTCAAGCTGTTTATCGAATTCTCCGATATGTAAAGGGTACTCGGGATCGTGGTTTATTTTACCCTTCCACCTCTTCATTACAATTGACAGCATATGCTGATGCCGATTGGGCTGGATGTCCCGACACTCGTCGCTCGACGACTGGATGGTGCATGTTCTTGGGTCCTTCTCTCATCTCATGGAAAAGCAAGAAACAAGTCACAATTTTCAAATCGACGGCCGAGGCCGAATATCGTTCCATGTCTTCTGCCTGCAGTGAAGTCATATGGTTGTGTCGTCTTCTTCGAGAATTCAGCATCTTCACCACAGCCCCTACTCCGCTGTATGCAGATAACACAAGTGCCATTCGAATTGCAAAGAATACTGTTTTCCATGAGCGCACTAAGCACATTGAAATTGACTGCCACTTTATTCGTCAGTACTTTGTCTATGAAGATATCAGTCTACCCTATATCTCTTCGTCTGAACAATTGGCAGATGTGTTCACCAAGGGTTTGCCCCGCGATCGTCATGATTACATTCTTTCCAAATTGATGCTTCTTGGCCACCCACCGCATCAATTTGAGGGGGAGTGTAGAAACCCAAACAAAGAAGCAGGCCCACCTCTCAAAGCCCATGACCAAAAGGCCCAAAGTTTAAAACCCACGTGTGGGATCACTTAGATTTGGTCAAACATTGTATAGTTGTATGATATCAATCTCTTTTATATTCTTTCCTTTCTTACTTATATACACATGTAATTAGGATCAATCATAGGCTGTAATCAGCAATACTTTGTGTATAAAGAGCAACAGTCGATCCCCTCTTTGGGACACGACAGATTCCACAATCTCTCTCTCTTCCTCTTTTCTTCTTCCTCTTATTCTTCTTCTTCCTCAATACAAATACAAGGATCCGTTGATCCTTTACAATTACAAGATTTATATATGATCATTCATGGGTGTTAAGCTTGATGAAAAGATACACAAATAACCATGCCTTGCTACGTCTAGGAATAACTAGGTTTGCAACTCATTTTTTGGCTATGGAAAGCCTTGTAAAGTTTAGAACGGAGCTCATTCAGATGTTTGCATCAGAAGAATGGCTTTGTTCGAAATGGGGCAATGCAACTAGTGGTCCGGGGTTTGAAGTCCCAAACCTTATGAGGGACAATAAGTTTTGGAAGAAAGTGAGGAAGATATTACAGGTTTTTGAGCCTTTGGTTAAAGTGTTGCGGCTTGTAGATGGTGATGACAAGCCGACAATGGGCTTTATATATGAAGCAATGGATCGGGCAAAGCAATCCATTATAGAAAATGTTACATATCACGATAAATATATAAAGATTATTGATGCCCGTTGGAACGATCAGTTGCACCATCCATTGCATGCTGCAGGTAATTAATATATATCTTTGAATTTGATACATTTTTGTTTTCCTAACTAATGTATCTATTATCTTGTTTGCTCACAGTACATTCTACATATTTATAATGTAGGTTATTTTTTGAATCCCGAATTCGATTACAGCAATGTCGAACTACACACCGAAGCAATAGATACGGACTTGCGGGTAGGATTACGGGAGGTATTAAAAGAATTGTTAGATGCAGATGATCAAATTGATGCAATACAAGAGGTGAGTGGGTGGTTACTTGAGAGAATTTAATTATGCTACCAAGTGCCAACTGCCATACTCCCATACATGCTTATATCTAATTTTCACATTGTAGATATCTATATATACACAAAAGAGAGGAACCTTTGCTGACCCTCTTGTGATACGATCGATTGGAAGGATGCTACCTGGTATGACGATGAACAGAAGACCCCACCCAATAGTCTTGAATATTGATTTATTTATCTTAATTGATTAGAAGGACTTGAGGATTACGAATATCTAATTTTCTTTATTTATTTTTTGCATTTCAGCTGATTGGTGGATGAATTTTGGAGAGAGTGCTCCACATCTAAGGAAAGCGGCTGTTCGCATCCTTAGTCAAACTACAACATCTTCCAACTGTGAAAGAAATTGGAGCACTTTCTCTTTGATCCACACAAAGGCCAGAAATCGGCTTACCATGCAGAAACTCAACAAGCTTGTATATTGTCATTACAATCTGAAGTTGAGAAACAGAATTAGGGAGAGAAGGTCAAGGGATGATCCTGCTTATTGTCCTATTAATTTGGATCACATATTCAGAGAGGACGATCCCTTACTCCCATGGTTAGCCGAGATAGAGGATCTACTACTAGATTCAGATCCGAAGTTTCAGGAAACAGTTCAAGAGTTGATAGATTCGAATATGGGTGAGGCACCGGCAGAAGGTCAGCCACCTTAGGGAGAAGGTGCCAGTAGGACTAGGAGTGGGAAAGAACCTGCTTCTGAGAAAGTTAGTTCCACCACCGTCTCTTCGAGTAGCCATGGTGGAGATGGAAGAGGAGCAGGAGACAGTGGGACAGGTGGTACTAGTGAATACTATCAGCATGATGAAGACGATGACATTCCTATAGAGGAAGTACATGAGTTACCTCCATCTGGAAGATTTGATCCAAGTTGTGGTTATCAACGGCGCCGAAGAAATTCACCACCTGGGGCTGGAGATAGTAGTCAGCAAGGAAATACGGGTGGAGATGTTGGAGGACAACAAGCAGCATCATGGACTGATTCGTGGAACCCTAGTTACAGTGGACAAGGACCCTCACAATATTTTGACTATTTTCCATATGGTCAATTACAACAAGGAGAAGAACAGTCTTCAACTTCGGGGCCATACTCATATGGTGACTATGGTGAAACGCAATATGGTAGAAATCCACATGTACCACCTCCACCTCCAAGTTCTTTTGATGCGGGTGCAGCTGCCTTCTTTGGATTTGTGGATCCCAATTCTCATCAATATCAAATCCAATATGGTGCCAGTGCCAGTGGATCAAATAATAACACTAATGGGGATGATGATAACCATAGCCCCTTGAATCTTGGTAGACATTCCTTTTGGTGGTGATTATTGATTAAGGTATTCCTATATCCTTCACAAACTCTCTATTCTTTGTCATTTTTAAATTGGTGTTGAATGTTGATTGTTGATCACTTCATAGTTCATTCACTTGATTGAATTTGAATCATGAATGTTGAAGTATTGATATTTGACTGTTCAATATTCACTAATGACTAATGGGTATTGTGTATTGTCACTATTGTGTAATGACCTAACTCTTAAGTCTTCTTATTTTTTAATTCTTAATTTCTTATGCTTTTATTTCATGAATTCATGTTCTATTTTTTTTATGAGCTTTCCATTACTTTTTAAGTTAGCATGACTAAGAAACATAAAAGCATGTGAAAAAACTAATTATTACTATTATTTTCTATTTATACAGCGATACAGGACCTCATGTATTGAGGGCACCGCTACGCCCCCTTTTCTTACTTACTTTTGCAAAAGAACCACATTTTCTTTCATTTTACAATTTTCTGGATTTTCTGGAATTTTTTCAGATTTTTTGGGCGATTTTTTCAAATCGCACCGTTACGCCACTACGTATCCCCGCTACGCTACGTATCGCCCGCTTCGTAGCGGTTTGGCGGCGGGCCGCTACGCCCGCCGCTACCGCTATTTTCATCCTTGGCTATAATATAGGATCTGTGGATTGTAATGAGGGCAATCAGCCCCTAGTTAGCTATAATATAGGATCTGTGGATTGTAATGAGGGCAATCAACCCCTATATATGTAAAACTACAGTCGTCCCTTAAGGGCACTGGATTCTCACCAATTTCAATGGAATTCTCAAATCTCTTATAACTGATATGGTATTAGAGCCAAATCAATCAATCATCTTGATTGTCTTAGTCATCTTCCAAGCCTTGGAAGCCAGATATCATCTTCTTCAGTCGGATCCTTTCTGATCATCCCTGATCATCTGAGATCAGGCGTGGCCCACCTGTGATCATCATTATCACCATCTCAGCGGATTCCTCCCTCTTGGTCGTCTGAATATCCTCTTATTTATGAAGATTTTTCCAACATTTATTGGTCATCAGAGGTAGGCCTTCTACCTATTTTTGAGGAAATTCAATTTTTTTCACTTGTTTTCATCTCGGCTGTCCAAAATTCTGGATCTGGATTTGATTTGTTCGAGACCACTTCCATTAGTTGCGTGCTTATCCTGCTCAACCATCCCCACTCTCTGATCTATCAAGAGATCATCAGGTGGGGCCCAGGTCATGTGCCTATCCCTGACGACAGGGACGTTTGGATGCTGCTGACTGCCTGTTCTGGTTGTTTGTTGCTACTTACTGCTAGTGCATGCAGTGATTCATCATTCTGCTAGTTAATTCTCCTGGTTTATTACTGCTGCAAGTTCCTGCTATTTGTTCTGTTGTTGCTTGTTCATCATTCTGTGAATCTGTGCATCTCTGCTGGTTGCTATCTGCTGCAGTACATCACCAATCTGAACCGTCTGATTGTGTATCTAACCACTGATTGTGGTCTGATTCTGATATTACTGCTGCTTGATCATCCTTCTGCTAGTTATTCCTCATTCTGGTTGTTTACTGCTTTCTGGATTGATTGCTTGTTCTGGGTCGTCATGGACAAATCTGACATTATCTCCCTGGTTAAGTTTGATGGCACAAATTATACCTCATGGGCCTTCCAATTTCACATTTACTTAGAAGGAAAGGAACTTTGGGCACACATTGATGGATCTGACCCTAAACCCGAGGCAGATGACAAGAAGATTTTAGCTTGGAAAACTAAGGATGCTAAAATAAAAACCTGGTTACTGAGCTCAGTTGACCCACATTTTATCCTCAACCTCAGACCTTGCAAAACTGCCCGTGAAATGTGGGACTATCTTCAAAAGATCTATCAACAAGGCAATGCTGCTCGTCAATTTCAATTGGAACTTGATATTTCTCAATATACTCAAGGCACACAGTCTGTTCAGGAGTATTACAATGGCTTTCGCAGACTGTGGTCCGAATACGATGAGATTAAGTTTGCCTCGGTGTCTGAAGCTCTTCTCCCTGAACTACATCCCTTACAGCAAAGTAGCCATAGAGATCAGTTTCTTATGAAACTTCGTTTGGAGTTTGAGACAGTTAGATCCAACTTAATGAGCAGGGCTTCTCTTCCTAACTTGGATGACTGTCTTCAAGAGCTTCTACGGGAAGAACAACGTCTAGTCACTAAAACTACTATGGAACAACAAAGGACTGTTGAGGCTCCGCTTGCCTATGTTGCTACAATCAGACCACCTCCTCGGGACATCAGTAAAGTTCAGTGCCATAACTGCAAGAAATATGGTCACTATGCAAATCAATGCAAGGCAAAAATTTGCAGATATTGTAAGGCCACGGGTCATGTTATTGAAGAATGTCGGAAGAAGACTCCCAATTCTACTTCCCGCAACTATGTGCAGTCTGCCCCTGGTACATACACAGCGCCGTCAGCTCCTAGTGCTTACACAGTGACCACTCCATCATTTGCATCGTCTGACTTCAGCGGTTCTCTGCAGTATGATTCTTCCTCCCAACCTGGTTCCTCCTCCCACTCTGCGCCACTAGCTCCTCTCACCCCTGAGATGGTCAACCAGATGATCCTCAATGCCTTAGCATCCATGAACATTGCAGGTACTGATTCATCTCTTTCAAATACCTGGTACTTAGATTCTGGTGCAAGTAACCATATGACCTCTTCACCCATAAACTTACAAAATGTAGTTCCTTACACTAGTCATCTTACTGTTCAAGCTGACAACGGAGATCATCTTCCCATCACCTCTGTTGGTGATACCCCTGGCCCCTTACCCTTAACCGATGTTTTAGTCTCTCCTCATCTTGCTACCAATTTGGTTTATGTGGGTCAACTTGTTGAAAATAATTACGATGTCTCCTTTTCTTCTTCTGTTTGTGTTGTGTAAGACCAGGCGTCAGGGGAAGTGACTGCGAGGGGGCCTAAGCGTGGAAGACTTTTTTCCTTACCAGTTTCTTCATTTATTCATGATCAAATTTTACATCAGTTAGTTTGTTTTTTCAATAAGAATAATTCTCGATTGTGGCATAATAGACTTGGTCATCCGAATGTTTCTACAATGTCTACTTTATTTCAATCTGGATTAATAAATAAACCTATTGATTCTGCTTCTTTTGACTGTGATGCTCGTAAATTAGGAAAGAGTAAAACTTTACCTTTTCCAAACTCTAACACACGGAGCACTGCATGTTTTGACTTCATTCACAGTGATGTTTGCTCCGACCCTTTCACATAGTCATTTCAAATACTTTGTCACCTTTATTGATGACTACAGCAGATTTACTTGGCTTTATTTATTACATTCGAAGTCTGATGTTCTTAATGCATTTAGATTTTTTGTTACCTATGTTGAAAACCAATTCTCTAAATGCATTAAAATTTTGCGCTTAGACTCAGGGGGGGAGTATGTTTCCAAAGATTTTCAATCCTTTTTACACAATAAAGGAATCATTTCTCAACGTACCTGTCCGTATACTCCACAACAAAATGGTGTCGCGGAATGGAAAAACAGACATCTTCTTGATGTAACTAGGACTCTTCTGATTGAATCATCAGTTCCCCCTCGTTTTTGGACTCAAGCTCTCACCACGGCTGTCTATCTCATTAACCGCCTTCCATCACCTACGATTGCTCATTTCACGCCTCATTATAAATTGTTTGGTTATCATCCTGTGTTTGATCACCTACATACATTTGGTTGTGTTTGCTTTGTTCATCTACCTTCAACAGAAAGAACGAAACTAGTAGCACAATCTCGCAGGTGTGCTTTTTTGGGTTATGCCACTAATCAAAAAGGTTTTGTTTGTTATGATCCCATTGGTCGTCGTATCAGAGTTTCTCGATATGTTATTTTCTTTGAAAATCAATATTTCTTCCAAACTCACATAGACTGTCCTCACCCCTCTTCCCCAGCTCTCTTACCAGGTTTTTCGGATCAAACCTCTATTACTAAGTTTAATCCTGCTTTTGTATACCACCGACGGGATAAACCTCCCACTGCAGATGGCCCTCCCCCTGATCCTCCACCGACAACTGGTTCCACGCCTACTCCGACTTTACGTCGCTTCTCCAGACATTCTAGACCGCCTGAGCGGTATGGCTTTACCCATACTTCTTTGATGACCACTCTATCTTCTATCCCAAGTTCTTATTTGCAGGCTGTCCAACAAGATTGCTGGAACCAGGCCATGAAGGAGGAATTAGATGCATTGGATCTGAATCACACATGGGATATTGTGGAGTGTCCTTCAGCAGTTAAACCCATTGGTTGCAAATGGATCTACTCGATCAAACTAAAATCTGATGGGTCCTTGGATAGACACAAAGCTAGGCTTGTAGCACTCGGCAACAGACAGGAGTATGGCATTGACTACAAGGAGACGTTTGCACCTGTGGCCAAGATGACATCTGTTAGGTTACTTCTCGCCATTGCTGCATCTCGGTCTTGGCCATTATACCAAATGGATGTCAAAAATGCATTTCTCCATGGGGATTTGCAAGAAGAGGTCTATATGTGTATACCACAAGGCGTCACCTCTCCCTCCAAGCGGTTCGTCTGTCGGCTGCGAAAATCGCTTTATGGTCTAAAGCAAGCTCGTCGGGCATGGTTCGAAACCTTCAGGGATCGCTTATGTGAAAGTGACTTTACTCAGAGCCCTTCTGATCCATCTCTCTTTCTATGCCAATCATCTACAGGGGTTACTGTGCTTCTGGTATATGTTGACGATATTATTATCACTGGCACGGATGATGGTATGATCACATCTCTCCAAGCTTCCCTTAGGAAATACTTTCATATAAAGGATTTGGGTCCTTTGCATTATTTCTTGGGCTTAGAGGTGCATCAATCTCCCAAAGGTCTCTTTGTTAATCAACACAAATACACATCCGACCTTATCGAGTTGGCTGACCTCCATGATTCTTCGCTTGTTGATACACCTGTCGAGGTAAATCTCAAGCTGAGTAAAGATGATGGCGACCTTCTTTCTGATCCTCATACATACCAGCGCCTGGTGGGCAGTCTTGTCTATCTCACCATCACTAGACCCGACATCTCTTATGCTGTTAATCTTGTGAGCCAGTTCATGACCGCTCCTCGACACCTTCATTTGACAGCTGTGAAGCGCATTATCCGCTATCTGCTGAGAACTGTCCCTCGTGGTTTATATTATCCAAAGGATAATCCTCTTCATCTGACAGCTTATGCGGATGCTGACTGGGCAGGCTGTCCAGACACACGTCGTTCTACTACTGGTTGGTGCATGTACCTTGGAAAGTGTCTCATTTCCTGGAAATGCAAGAAACAAGAACGTGTGTCCAGATCTTCCACAGAAGCTGAATATAGTGCAATGTCTTCTGCTTGTTCTGAGATCTTATGGTTACGGGGACTTCTATCGGAACTGGGTTTGCTCAAACCTCTCCTACTTCATTGCATGCAGACAATACTGGAGCCATCCGCATCACTGAAAATCCAGTTTTCCATGAACGCACCAAGCATATTGAAGTTGACTGCCACTTTATTCGAGATGAATATAAGCGTGATGTAATTAGTCTCCCTCATGTCCCTACAGAGTTTCAGTTTGCAGATATCTTCACAAAGGGACTTCCTAGGCCTCGACATCAATTTCTTGTCTCCAAATTGCTGCTTTATGACTCCCCCGCATCAATTTGAGGGGGGGTGTCAATCGAAGCCCAATCTAGGCAAGTAGGCCCATTAAGCCCAGTCCAGTTATCAGTCCAGTTATTGTATTGTAGAATAAGTCAAAGGATAATGCATAGTTGTTAGCTATAATATAGGATCTGTGGATTGTAATGAGGGCAATCAACCCCTAGTTAGCTATAATATAGGATCTGTGGATTGTAATGAGGGCAATCAGCCCCTATATATGTAAAACTACAGTTGTCCCTTACGGGCACTGGATTCTCACCAATTTCAATGGAATTCTCAAATCTCTTATAACTGATACATAGAAGTCTCATTCATATGCCAACCAATTTTTGAATTTTTTGAAAGATATCTCTTACACAACACTAGGGGAGGGCTGGATGACCAGCAACACTTCTCCCTCTCTTGCACGTCCAAGACTACAGTCGTCCCTTAAGGGCACTGGATTCTCACCAATTTCAATGGAATTCTCAAATCTCTTATAACTGATACATAGAAGTCTCATTCATATGCCAAGCAATTTTTGAATTTTTTGAAAGATATCTCTTACACAACACTAGGGGAGGGCTGGATGACCAGCAACACTTCTCCCTCTCTTGCACGTCCAAGACTGCCCCCATTCCACACAACAACTTCCCCCACCCCCCCCCCCCCCCCCCCCCCCCAACACCCCCCCCACAAGCACTTTCATTTTCTTCTCCCTTCTATTTCTTTTAGACATAGGTTGAGAGATCATATTGAGAGAATGATTAAGAGAGAAGACTCTTAATTCTTTATACCCCAAGATCAAGGAATAAGACAACTTTGATTGATTATGCATGCTCAAGTTTTTCCAAGTGTAAGTGATTTAAATTTTCTTTGTCTAGCATCTTTGATATGTTATGATTGGAGACGGTATATCATATGCTTAGAGATCAAGGTAATGAATCTAAAAGAGGCGAATTAGAGTTGAGAGAAATCACGTATTTTTAAGGTCACTTGCATCTTTCCCGACTATGAGGAGAGGTGAAGAGCTACACAGCACCGTATTTTCAATGCTTAGACCATCGTCAAGTTTTTAGGTCTTGGCTACATAATTTCCCACTTTTATTTTTTCCACTATTCTTATTTTTATTTTCAGTTATATGATTGTTTTCGCAGAGATTTTTCTGATTTGGAAGTTTATAAATGTATCTTTTTATGTTTAGAAAGCACTTTCTATTTGTGTCTTTGCATAATCTAAGGTTGGGAAGTATCCATTGCATGCATTAGGGTAAGGATTCATTGTTTGAACATGATTTTATTTGCTGGAAACTAAAGAAGAGCTGAATCTGAACATTGAAACAAACTGCACTGTTTCAGCAGTTTTGGGCAGACCGTGTTCCAAAAGTATGCGAATTGAAAACCAGGCGAATGAAGGGATTATTTCATGACAATTTTCAGAAATATAGTCTGGGAATAGGTCTTTGAATCCCCAAAGTTTCAGCTCAAAATACCCTCAGGAAGTTTGCCAAACAGAGGTTCAAACAGGGGTACATCAGTGGACTGCAGTCAGATTTATAGCGACTTACATTCTCAACCAGGCATCTTTTGAAGTCCAAAACTTTTCCATTTTAAAAGCTCTGTCACTTTTTTTTTTTGGTTGGAATCATGCATCATCCAAGTTTCAATTCCAGCCATTAGATTTAGGTTGCCAAACAGAGGCTCAAACAGGGGTACATCAGTGGACTGCAGTCAGATTTATAGCGACTTACATTCTCAACCAGGCATCTTTTGAAGTCCAAAACTTTTCCATTTTAAAAGCTCTGTCACTTTTTTTTTTTTGGTTGGAATCATGCATCATCCAAGTTTCAATTCCAGCCATTAGATTTAGGTTTAGTTCATCCTAGGTTGCTCATACAGTCCAGCGAAGTTGGGCATGTGCACAGTTTTTTCCGTACTTGTTAAGGAAACTTGTTTAGGAACTTGTTTAGGAAAGCATTGTTTACACTTAGGGCCTCATAAATCATTCATATTTGCAATAGAATTTGCTTTGGAAATTAGGAATTAATTTAGGAAATTTTTCTCTATTTATTCTATATTAAATTGGTTGTTTTTACTTGTTTGCTAATTTTGCAGGTTCGAGTCAAACTTAGGATTGTTTAGTTTAGGGTTTTCTCAGTTTAGGTTTGTTTCTTTTATTTGGAAAGTTGTAATAATTAAATTTCATTATTTGCACAAAGTTAGATGTAATTTGATTAGTTTCCATTTAGGATTTAGGTCAGATCAAGTTTCTACTTAGGACGGGCTAAAGTTGGAAGGTTTCTTAAACAACATTGCTCTCTGTAGATCAACTTGGTCTCAAAAGTTATTACTGCATCGCGGCCCTACACAAATTACAGTAATAACATGATCTCTCAACCTATGTCTAAAAGAACTAGAAGGGAGAAGAAAAGGAAGGGGATTAAAGAGAGAGGAGGAATGGATGGAGAGTGGAATGGGGAGCCTTGGACGTGCAAGAGAGGGAGAAGTCATAGGACCGGGTTGTCAGTCACATAGTTCCGCAGCATTTTATGGTTAGAAACCATGCAGAAATCCCGAGGAAGAAGGCCAGGATGGCATCATTTTGTGGTTAGAAACCATGCAGAAATCCTGAGGAAGAAGCCCAGGATGGTCATTATGGTAAGTGATTTTTGGAAAAGGCACAGATCAGAAAACCCTAGAGCACATTATGAATTGGTCTGAGGTGCTCAGAATCCAAAACATTTCCTAGAAAACAAACCCTAGAGGACGTTATGAATTGGTCTTAGGCTTAAAGTCATTCGAGATGAGTTTGGAGGACACTATTCAGACAATTATGCCAGACCAAATGCAATGAGAAAACTTACAAATCTCATTGTCTGTTATCTCAGAGAATTATCACAATTTGAGAGAGAATTTGGAGGTATTTCGATAAAGCAGGTATGGAAAATGATGAAAATATGAAGACGTATTTTCATAAGCTCACATATCCCATTGGTAAGGCATATGAAGCAGGCCCAAGAAGTGATTTGATGAGACTAAGCACATTTGTTTAGCACGAGGAATGGTAAAAGTGAAGTTAAAGTAGGTATGAGATGTAACTTTTTTGTTACTGCACCATGTTTGGATGAGAAAAGTGGAGTGGAAGTAAACTTATGAGTGACGCTTACATTTACTCCTCAAGCGTTTTTTTTTTTTGGCACAAAAAGTGATTAATTTGGTGAAGTAAACTTTTTGAGCAATTAAAAGTGTGCTTTTTAATCTACACACACACACACTCTGTCTCTCACACTTATGGTGTACCTCATACTATCCAAACAAACATTCTACCACCCCTCTTCCTTTACTTCAGCATACTTCACCAATACCTCATCCACCTCACCTTTTAAACATGCCCCAAAGCCAAGTATTGGGCTTTCAATGAAGCCATCCTCTCTACCCTGGAACCACCGGGTACCACAATGATTTTGATGTAGCGCCAACGCATTACGGCAAACCCAAGTAAGTGGCCAGAAAAGAACTCCTCAAGCTGAATGATTCCACCCTCACTGCAATCCAATCACTTTTGAACAAAATCACCTTAAAACCAGATGCCGCTTCAAGTCAAAGAACTGCTTCCAATTCATGATTTTGGCTTCCTCTTTTCTTTTGCAAAAAGATCAACGTATCATCCACAAATTGTGTAAATTCAAAATTGGCGCCTCATTTGCAGGTTCAAAGCCCTCAATTAGATTAGCCAAAGATGTTGTCCCAGTCATATGATGAGGACTAACTGGCCTACCTAGCCTAGTTAGCACGTAAGCTCAACTCAAAGTCCAAGCCAATCTCAAAATCTCAATGTATCATCCACAATGGCACCTCATTCATCCTGTATTAGATTAGCCGAATATGCTGCCTCAATATATGACTTATAGCCTCGTCGATAAGGACAAAAGGAAAGGGAGGCATTTACCAAGCCAGCAAGCCTAGCTTGGCACAAGCTTAATTCAGAGGCCAAGCCAATTTCAAAATCTAAATCTTGCCTACTTGTTTAGAGGTAAATAATTTTTCCAGAAGTCGCAAATCGCACTTTTTAAACAAATAAATGTCCCCATATCACTGATGTGGGGAAGGGTTACAAAGGAAAATTTTCCTTGAATATAAAAACATGCCCAAATTCTTTATATATATATCGGCTTTTGATTAGTACCAAATGGACACCACAACAAATGTGATGGAGGATGTGAATGGAGGGAGTAAAAATTGATAAAAGAAGTGTAACTTATTTGAGGATTTGAAGACAGATCGGAATGGAGAAACAAAATTTATGTAGCCGACCCAACATAGTTGGGACAGGGGCTTTGATGATGGTGGTGGTGGACACCACAACAAATGCAACCAAAGCCAAGGATCAAAATATCAGCCACTACGATATTTTGTATTTATCGCAGCTCACAAGTGTGGCTGCCTCTATTGGCAGATATTTATCCATATCGGCCGCTATTTACCCGTAGCGGCCGCTGCATGCTAGAAAAATTATACGGAAAAAAACTACCTGGTGGAGAAGAAAAGGAAAAAAAGGGATGGAGATTATAATCCCACCCGAAGGGAGTAGCAGCTAGCAGCACCCAGTCCCAATCACAGCAGCAGCTAGCAGCATCGCACCGGCAGAAGCAGCAACGCACCAGGTAGCAGCCGACCTTCCTCCTTCCCCATTTTTATCTTCTCCTCCTATTCCTTCCTTTCCTTCCCCTTTTCTTTTCTCTCGGTCTTTTTGTCAAGACGAAAAATTAGGGCAAACCACAAGTGCCTTTCGTTCCTCTTTTCTTTTACTATAAGAGTAATGTGTGGCCCCTACGGTAGTGGGCCCACCTAATTAACTTGCTATCTCTTTAAAAAAAATGTGCATCCCTTAACCATTAATGGGCTCCACAATGAGGCCCAAGTGTTGAAATAAAAAACGTGATGCCCTAGTCAAATCTCAATTAATTGAAATCTCAATTAGGGCCTTTACTAAATTAAAACAGAATTTAAATTAAAACAATTGTACCCAATTGTTGAAGACTGCAACTGTGATTTGTGGAGGACAAAGAGTGGCAACGGCAATAGATCTGTAGCTGAGGCACGTCTGATGATGCTCTCTTTAGGACTAATTCCACCCCTTCGGATGAAATCCAGGTGCGAAAGGTTCTCAGCAGAACTGCCCCTAGAATACAACGGCCAATCTTCAGGTCCAATCGCACAAGCAGCCTGAAGTCCAGATTCCTTTTTGGATTGCTCAGAAGAAAAGCAGAGGAACAACAAGAAAGAAAATCGTTTTTCTGTATATATCAAAACGATGATGGAGATGCCCTAATATAAACAGATATAATCTGTTCCGTTGGGTCTTTAATCCCCAACGTTAAAAACATTAAGGCCATATTTAATCCCCAACGTTCCAACGTTAAAATCATTAAAATAGTTTAAAATCAGTTTATAAGATTAAATAAAATCATTTTATTTTAATTAAAAAAATGGCAAAAGGTTGGATTACTATATCAGTAGATGGGTCTCCTCAAGGCTACCTGGCCTGGATCTGCACCCCCCTGCGCGCGATATACACGCAGGATGCGCGTCGCAGACGCACGCCCGGTTAAACGTTTTCCGGACCAGCCACCCCTGGTCAAGCCCGACTCGTGTGCGCGCATAGGGCCCATGGCAAAATGCTCCAAAAGTCTTTAGCAAGTATAGGAATGAAAACACTTATAAAGCCTCTTCAAAAGTTGGATTTTAGCAATGTGGGATGGCTTGTTTTCAAGGACCTACACTACCCCCATAAAAGAAAAAGGCAAAAGAGCAAAAGGAAAAAACACCTTTTACAAAAAACACCTTTTGAATTTTTGAAACAAACAAAAAACTCAACATGATGTGTTATATTAGTCACAAACTTTTGGAAAACGGTAATGGAAAGTTGTGATAGGGTGTGTCCATTTGAAGAGGAATATTGATGGACATCAAATTTGTTTTAATCAAAGGGGCATAAGTTCCGGCGACCATTATTCAAGGGTCACCACAACTAGAAATTAACAAGTAGGACTAGGCCCAAAATCAGTTATACAAACTTGACCCAATGGAACAAATGGGTCAAACAAAGTCAGAGTCATGAGGTTCATAGTGCAAGTTTCAAATACTAAACTGTACCAAAAAGAATCCCAAACTTTGCAAGACTTATAATCTTAAACCTTTTATGATAGAAGGAAATCAGAGCTCCAACATCTTTAAATAATATCCAAACTAACTTTAAAAATAAAACATGGACAAAAATTGTGGAGCTCCAATAGGCCTTTCGAATAGGAAAAATAAAAAAGAAACATGTCCATTTGCAATTAACATAATTATTTTTAAATGGCTAGAACCGAAAGCTCTATTCTACCTGATAGCATAGTTTAAAATATCAGCCTACACGGATACGTATCGGCCGATACAAACTGGCATTGGCCTGGATCGTGATGGTAACTTACTAGGATATCAGTCTCTCTATCATATAGTGTGTATCACCAAAATATTGAAGAACTATCAACCGTTACGACTGAAATTTAAAAAGAAAAAAAAAAAGTAGAGAGGGCGAAGGGGAAACAAAGAGCATAGTTCTATATTGCATGGCAAGAGAGTACCTAGAAGCTCCACCACTGCTATCCGCAAGGCCGCAACACCCCCTGCTGCCGCCTTCGCCTCTCTCTCTCTCTCTCTCCCTTCTTATTTCCTCTTATTCTTCCTTCTCTATTCTTCTCTCTTTCCCTCTTTTCTCTTTCCTTTCCCAATTTCCCCCTTTTTTATGCTTCGGTTTGAGAGAATAGTGGGAATACCAAAGGCCCCGTTTATTATGGTTATTTAATTAGCTTTTTAGGTTGACACGAGGCTTTGACTTGGGCCATTTTGTGGGCCCCAATCCAATGTTAAAATTCTTTAGCTCTTTAGGTTTTTAATATATTGGCCCTAATCATTTTTTTCTTCAAACAATTGATCCAATGGTGAAGAAAAATATCAATTTTTTCTTCAAACAGTTGATCCAATGGTGGAGGGTTTAAGTAAAATTTTAGGATAAATCATGTTATTGGAGGATTTTTTATTGACCCACAAACTTGCTCAAAATATATGCTCCTCATTAAATAGGCCATCAATCAAATTCAAGTTGGGCTACTGTCTGATAATCACTTAAAAAATATGTGAATAAATTTTTAAGAAAAACTCAAATTTGTATAATGATCAATCTAACAGTAGGCCAATTCCTATTGGAGTCAAATTGGTCTTGTGAAATTGGTAATTATTTTACGTGGTTTGGGTTTTAGATATAAACTACTACACTGATTGATTTACAAATTATATGGATAGATTACACACTAAATATAATTAATTTTTAAAAATTAAATATCAGGATGTAATGAATTAGGGGGACCGATATCTTTCCTTATAGTTATTACTAATAAAAAAAAATTGTTTTCTAGTATTTTTTAATTTTTTGAATTTTTTGATATTGTTTTTCAAAAGTTTTGGGGTAAAAATAGAATTCAAGCTACAACAACCACGACGGACCGCAAAAAGCGACTGATAATGGTATTAATTTTTTAGGTCAGCCGATACTACGACCGATCCCATGCTTGATAGCGCCAAATGGCCCCACAATCTTCGCATATTGCCATCAAACTAATTCTCTATTTCACAATTACATTAATATTATACATGACTAAAATACAAACTAAAATGATAAAATCAGAAGGATCATCAAATCATGTATATTTGAATGCATGTGGGATCACTTTGACGAGAGTAGAATTTTCAACAAAGTGGGCAGTGACTTTTTATGATTTGGATTTCAAAGGAGCAATTTTATAGATTTTATTCAAGAGTCCTTGGAGACATTACTATTATGACCGGTGGCGGAGCGAGGGGGGATCGAGGAGGGGCAATGAGTCATCTATACTCATTGCCCCTCCTGACTTTTCATCTCATTGCATTTAATATCAGGGCACAATACCAGCATGGACAAAGGACATGAATTAAGAAACAAGCTCAGCTCATTCATGAAGAGTTTACACACTATGGGCGAGCCATCTGTCCATCTCCCTTCCTACCATGTTACACGTTACATGTAAAGGCTCTATTTCCTTGGATCAATGCTTCCAGGTGTTTCAAATCCATTAGCAAATCCTTATAATCCATTAGTGGGGCCCCATGTTTGAGGTACAAAATCCACCAACCACTAAAATAATTATTTCTCAACCTTCAACTATTATTGTAGCAAGATTTTACTCTATTTAAGTTTATGCCTCAACTAAGACTGATCATTCAATTTTTCATGTGAGCAAGACGATAAGAATAACTTGAATTGGAATAAAATTTTATTTAATAATAGTTGAAGGTGGGATATGTTCCTTTTAGCGGTTTGGGTTTTATGGGGCATTATGATGGATTTGTATTTTGTACTGTGTTGCTTAAAGAACCTCTAAGTATGGGCCTCTGGTACATCTTTGATTTAATGAACCAATTGTGGATCAACTATCCGAAAGTATCAAATTAGGTGAGTTGATATATATCATTTAAATCACCCATATTTCATTGGAATGAAATTTTTAGATTCATTCAAGTGGGAGAGATTTATCTCAAACGGCTTAGATTTCCATAGGCAGGCCCTATCAATTCCTTTCCTCTTCTCTATTGAAATTGAGAAATAGTTTTCAACAAAAAGTTCTTCTATGGGTTATTATACCATATGATATTGTTCATGCATCTTTTGTTCATTAGGGGTTTTATTTACCCTTTTTACTAAAATTCAATTGATATCTTACTAATAAAAGTTAATCTTTTTAATCTTTTGCCACTCTTAATGGGAAAAGAAACACAAAATACTGGCTCCGCCACTGATTATCACTTGTGTGGTTTTTTACTATTCTTTTCTTTATTTGGAAGAAGACACTTCAAAGGTGAAATATTATTGATTTTATTCAAGAGTTTTTGAGTCCTAATCCTCGGGAACATTTTCTATTATGACTTGTGCAGCTTTTTTTTTTTTTTTTTCTTTTTGAATAAGACACCTGGCAAGCTTTTAGAGCGCTGATTTTATTCAAGAGTTTTTGAGTCCTAATCCTCGGGAACATTTTCTATCATGACTTGTGCGACTTTTTTTTTTTCTTTTTGAATAAGACACCTAGCAAGCTTTTAGAGCCCACTAGCCTCACTAAATAAAAGAGGGCTTTCTGGATTAACCATCTAAAAAATATTAGCTCCACTAGATGCACTTCCCTTGGACATAAGCTTTTGTAGATGGCTAATCCTCAAAGCCCTCTTGTATTTGATGACTAGTAGAGCTCACAACTTGCGTGTCATATGCTTCCAAAGATTTTCTAGACAAAAACTCACGTGCCCCCAATTATTTTTGTTAAATTAATGTCTATAAAATATCAAGCTCAAGAGACTTTGTCAGCAATTTGATCAAAGAATAATAAATATATGTAGTAAATATGAAATTGATGGAATGTTTAAAATAATTGCCACATATTGTAAATGTTCAACAAGATCAATGAGGGTCCGGCCATTATAGGCTCACTCTCAAGAAATTAATGCATTGGAAAAGACTGTTTGGATATTTTTAGATTTATGAGAAATGTAGCAAAGACAAAATTAATTTTTAAATAAGAAAAAATATGATACATAAATATATAATGAAATAAAATTAATATTTTATAATTTTCCCATATTCACTCATTTTCTCATGATATTTCGCTTTCTTGCAATATTTTTTAAAATATAATGATATTAATCAAAATAACCATTTCAGATCTATAATACAGTATTATCACAATGAAGCTCGATTCTAATTTATATGACAGAATGAGTGGGAGATCCAATTGCAAGCTACTAGTATTTGAATTTTTTATCGCTTATGATGCTCACTTTTACTTTCTAAATAAGGCGTGGCCCTACTAAATACAAGAGGACTTTCAAAACTAGTCATCTAAAAAGAAAGAAAAAAGAAAAAAGAGATCCAAGAGGGGATGAAATGAAGCATGCTACTAGTATTTGAGTTCTTTCTTGCTTATGATGCTCATTGCTAATTTCTAAATAGGGCAAAAATTTGTGGAGCCCACTGGCCCTACCAAATACAAGAGGACTTTCCAAATAATCATCTAAAAAGAAAAAAAAAAAAAGAGATCCAAGACGGCATGAAATGAAGGTCAACAAAGAACTATCTTATTGGTCCATTTCATGACCATGATTAGACAACTACAATGTCTCATATAATCATGTTTTTTTTTTTTTTTCCTTTTTACAAATGGTTAAATCCCAAAGTTATCTTCCATTTGATAGAGTCAGTGAGCCCAATAAATTCTACAGGTGTCATACTTCAAAAAATAGCTTAGGCATTGTTAGTGTGCATCAAGGTCCCCTTTTATAAATAATAATAATAAAAAATAAAAAAAACTAGACCCGAAACTTGCAACACAACTCCTATGGGCATTTTTCAGTATTAAATAACATTGACAATTAGTTCTCTAAGAGAGTCATTTTTTATACATAAAGAGTCTAATGAAACATATTGAAATTGTGCACTAATAGAAGCCTATTTTATTATATACATATGATAATATTAAAATCAAAAGTATCAGGGAAAAGCTTTTCTCTTTAGGAGCAAAAATCAAACAAAAACAAAAGAATCAGATCCAAGATGAACAGTTTCAGATCAAAAGCCTTAAAATATATAAATATTTCAGAAAAAAGAATTGAGATAATATAGAAGAGTGGAAAAGAGAAATAGGGATCTTAAAAACAAATCAGCAATATGGAAGCAAAACAAAAGGACAAAACTTTGAAATCAGCAATATCTGAAAAACAAAATACCATGAGCCAATATGGTGAGATGGCATGTTGAGAGTGTATTCCTTTTCAAATATGTCAAAAGCCAAAGTCCAAATCAAACAAATAATGTCAAATAAAATACAGTGCTATAAGAGGGCATTACCTTGATGGATGGTGTACCATGATCCACATTCTTCGAAACCCAGATAAGAAACATTGATTCACTCCCATGAAGGCTGCAGCCTGTATGGATTCACTTCGAAACATTGATTCACTTCAAAGCCCAGCCAACTAGATTGCTGGTATTTCCTTTTTACTGCAAACATAACTCACACCTGATGCAGAGTTGATTTTATATTATGAATTTGAAGCCGCAAAACCTTACTTGAAGCAGTTTGAGCATCCCACAAGGCACCCACAAGGGTCCCGGCAAGTTTTGATCAAGATTTGGAACACAAACAGTCTAAAGTTTCTGTTCTGGGAATATTCAGAAGCATAGGGGCCGTTTAAAGAGTGGGCCATGTGGCCCCACAGCCAGATTTGTAACAAGAGGCAGTGATGACCTTGAGTCTGGAAATCCTCAAATTTTTTTAGTTTCTTTATTATTTAATGGTTGGTTTGATTAGGAAACAATGATTCGATATTTCTGTTTGTCTTAGGACCATGGTTTAAAATCGCGGTATCAGCCGACCCCAAAAACCGATATGGATTCGGTCTCAGTCGCAGTTCGCAGTCTGTCGCAGCGTGATTTTTTTTTTTTTTACCCAAAAAACTTTTGAATTTTTTTCCAAAAAAATCTAAAATATTGTAAAATGCTGGAAAACAATGTTTATTTTCATTAGTAACAACAATAAATAAAAATATCTGTCCCCCTAAGTCATAACAACTGATATTGCTATCTTATCTGAAATTGTATCAATTTTATTTACAATTAAATATATTTACATGTATATACTAAAATAAATTGAAATTATCACATATGAAATGCAATCATAATTGTGACTTATGAGCTATCAATTAGCGATAAATTTAAGAAACTAAAGCTTTTACTCATTATTTAATAGATATATGCCAAGCTAAGAAGCCACAAGCATTTTCAACACTCCAAACAAATTTCAGAAACTATTTTGTGAATATCCATAAATATTCAACAAAAATCCCAACTTTCAAAACCTCAATTAGTAGATCTAGCCTCAAAATGCATAAATAAAAGTGAATGAAATGTATTCACAACAAAAAGAGCATGCAATCCTCATTTCAAAGCTAATTTCTAAATAAATCTTTAGAAAAGATTGCAAATATATATACATATATATAATAATATAATACTCACCTTCGTAGAGTTGAATATGATTTTACCGAATGAAATCCGTACAAAAAGAAAAAAAAAAAATTGATCGCTTGAAAGTGAAATAGGTGTTGGAAGAAATAAGTACAAAAGGGAAAATGAAATAAGGGGCTTTAAACATTGTCGGCCGATATTTTGAAAATATTGGCCGACAAATTCCGGTAATTTAGGGATTTTTTGCCCAGATGAGTCCGCGACCGATTTGTAGGCCAATATCGGACCGGGTATGGGCTGATACCAGTACATATCGGCCGATATGAACTAGTATCAGCCGATAATTTGAACCATGCTTAGGAGTCAATTATGGTGGGATTACTAGGGTTTTTTTATGGTTTAGAGCAGTATATATACTCTTGTATGGTCAGTTTTGGGGTGTTTTATGGATTGTTCCTTCACCGTTTTAATTTCTGGATTTTTTGTTCTTTACTGCACCATTAGTGTAGTTGCTGGAATATTTCTGATTTTGGATTCTTGGGCCTTTGACAGTCCAATTGGTAAGTTAGCCATCCAGGGCACCTTTCCAGAACCCCGATCACATCCCAGACTAAACAATGAAGAGCAGATCAATAATTTTTCTTCAAATCTGAAATTACGAAGCAATATGTTAAAAATGATCAAGGATTCTTGCTGTCACAGAAAAACACCTTATAAAGAGGGACTGGTTCCCCGCCAAGATTCAGCCCAAGTCGAGGTCAAAAACCTCTAAATCAATTCTAGGTATTCGATTACCTGAAACAAACAGGCCCTTAGTCATTTTCAAATGTCACATACTTCAAAAGAGGTTGATTCCAGTCATATAGAAATCTCATCAACAATTGAGGATCTTCTATCCAACTTCAATTTTGATTTGTCATAGATTCCACATCAGGGAATTGGATTTGAATCTGATTGTCGTGATATCCAATGCCCAAAAGGTTCACAACCTAATTTCTAAATTTGATTCTAAATCTTTATAGCAATGAATTTAGACTTCAAAAAAAATGGCATTTTAGACTCTAGCAATGATTCGTGACTTTGGTCCATAAAGTATACATTAGCTTTCCAATTTTTTTAGTCTTGTTGCCTCAAAAGAAGTACAAAAATTTATTAATCTAATAGAGCAAAATCACTGCATATGTTAATTTCTTTTTCTAGGTAATGCATGTTTTTTAGCAAATGGTTCCACATTCACCTTTTTAAGGCAATGCACAGTTTTGGGACAAAAATTTATTAATCTAATAGAGCAAAATCACTGCATATGTTAATTTCTTTTTCTAGGTAATGCATGTTTTTTAGCAAATGGTTCCACATTCACCTTTTTAAGGCAATGCACAGTTTTGGGAGTCATTTGTCTTGTTAATCATTCTGTGTTTAAAGGAGAGAAATCTAATACATATGTCTTCATGCAAATATCATTTAATAACACTAATCTAACAATAATCTTACAAATATTATATCATTACTAGCATGACCATTTCAGAAAATGATAAAAAAAAAAATTAATAATAAAAAATCATACTAGCATGACAACTCTTTATGCATGATAACTTAATGACCATGTTAAAGTAGAACACATGACATGTCGATGGGTCCATAGCCCCACTATATAAAAAGAGGGATTTGTGGATTAAACATCTACAAAAAACCAGCCTCTTCAAACATTGCAAATCTTCGAATCTAAGGTGATAAGAAATGTAAATGGACATCTCTTCACCACCATGGATTGATTGGCAAGCAACATCGAATGGAACTCATTTTTGGCAAATGCCTAATCCACAAACCCCTCTTTTTATTGGATGGGCTAATGGATGCCACCAACATGCCACGTCTCCCACTTTAACATAGTCATCACATTGTCATGCTAATGAGATGTCAATGCAATTTTTTTACCTTTTATATTCTTGTAATAGTTACCTACTGATGTCAATGCAATTTTTTTACCTTTTATATTCATGTCAATGCAATTGTCATGCCTTCACACCTGTTAAAAGGTGTGAAGGCATAGAGATTGCCAGGAGTAGGAGAGGGAGAGGGAGACCCAAGAGAAGTTGGAAAGAAACTATTAAACATGACCTTGCTTACATGGATCTAACGGAGGACATGGCCCTAAACAGATTTGATTGGCGTCGTCAAATCCATATAGCCGACCCCACCTAGTGGGAAAAGGCTTGGTTTGGTTTGGTTTGGTTTGGTTTATATTCTTGTAATAGTTACCTACTGTTGTAATGATAATTAGGAGAATGTAAGGAAAAAAAAGTATGTATATATACGTAGAAAAGACAATTCTACAAGCAGAGCAGTGTCTTTTTATCCTGTTTCAAAGGATTTTCTTGTTTATAAAGTTAAAAAATAAATATAAATATATATATATTAGACAAATTTCGCAAGCTCATCATTGTTTTGTCACATCAGTGAGAGCTGTTTTTCATAAACTTTCAAAGGATTTTCTTATTACACGGTGTAAAAAGAAATTCCTTACAGAAATATAAATTAAAACCAACCCCCATTTACTAACATGACCAACAGTTTACATTTTCTACGCTATTTTATTTTCTCCAAAATTCAAATGAGACTTCAAACTACATTTGAGAAGGAGAATATTTGGGCACTGTGATAGTGTTACCATTTGGGCATAGAGGCAGCGTTACCACAATAAATTACCAGCCTCAGTTCTTTTTTATTTTTGGGAATACCTAAATCTATCATAAGTACTCTAATTTTTTATAAGAGCGCAACTGGCCGATTCCTCCCTGATCCAATCAGGACTCAAACCTTGCTACCTCTACCACCCCCATTAGGTTTTTTGTGTCTGATACAAACAATGCTAAATACATTGATATACAAACAATGCTAAATACATTGATAGCAACCCATTATCCTTTTTTATGTGATTAAGGCATTGAAATCAAAAGAATTGAAGGAATACAATGAAAGCAGCCCACTGTGATAGTGTTACCTTTTGGGCATAGAGGCAGCGTTACCACAATAAATTACCAGCCTCAGTTCTTTTTTATTTTTGGGAATACCTAAATCTATCATAAGTACTCTAATTTTTTATAAGAGCGCAACTGGCCGATTCCTCCCTGATCCAATCAGGACTCAAACCTTGCTACCTCTACCACCCCCATTAGGTTTTTTGTGTCTGATACAAACAATGCTAAATACATTGATATACAAACAATGCTAAATACATTGATAGCAACCCATTATCCTTTTTTATGTGATTAAGGCATTGAAATCAAAAGAATTGAAGGAATACAATGAAAGCAGCCCACTGTGATAGTGTTACCTTTTGGGCATAGAGGCAGCGTTACCACAATAAATTACCAGCCTCAGTTCTTTTTTATTTTTGGGAATACCTAAATCTATCATAAGTACTCTAATTTTTTATAAGAGCGCAACTGGCCGATTCCTCCCTGATCCAATCAGGACTCAAACCTTGCTACCTCTACCACCCCCATTAGGTTTTTTGTGTCTGATACAAACAATGCTAAATACATTGATATACAAACAATGCTAAATACATTGATAGCAACCCATTATCCTTTTTTATGTGATTAAGGCATTGAAATCAAAAGAATTGAAGGAATACAATGAAAGCAGCCCACTGTGATAGTGTTACCTTTTGGGCATAGAGGCAGCGTTACCACAATAAATTACCAGCCTCAGTTCTTTTTTATTTTTGGGAATACCTAAATCTATCATAAGTACTCTAATTTTTTATAAGAGCGCAACTGGCCGATTCCTCCCTGATCCAATCAGGACTCAAACCTTGCTACCTCTACCACCCCCATTAGGATTTTTGTGTCTGATACAAACAATGCTAAATACATTGATAGCAACCCATTATCCTTTTTTTATGTGATTAAGGCATTGAAATCAAAAGAATTGAAGGAATACAATGAAAGCAGCCCTTTTGAACCCCAAACCATTACAACTTTGAACATATAAGCCAATTAGAAACAATTTAGCCACAATTATGTCCATATTCCCAAAATGACTACTAATATTGATTCTTTTAAAATCATAAAACTCCGTTCTCACATAGTTGGAAACCAAAAAAAGAAAAAACAGAGACACTCCTTACAACAATAGTAACACCCTTGATATAATTAAGGGATCTTAATGATATCATGTTCCCACCTAATTTATTTCCATTCTCAAGAATATCTTATCCAAATGAAACACAAAATGAACAAAAATATTATTATAATCCAGTTGTGTGGGTAATCCAGTTGTGTGGGTAACTAACTAACTATTGGTGTGAAAATATTCTTCTAACGTCAAATCAATAGTTTTCATTATAAATTTTGTCAGGTTTATTTACCTAACAAACTGATCTTTCTAAATAAGGTTACAAGACGATTTAAAATTGAAATAAATGAAAATTAGAAAGCTTTATAGGAGGAAGATAAGTCTCCAAAAAAATCCCAAAAAGAAAAATGGTATAGTTACAACTTAAAACCATACGTTAACCACTTGATCCATATAACACGGTCCACCTAAGGAATAGAGGATCATATAAGACGGTCCACCATGTAAAAAAGAAGAGGAGTCATGAATTAGGCATCTACCAAAAAATCAGACCCACTGGACATTGCTAGCCATCAAATCTAAGGTAATGGAATGAGCGCGACCAAGATAAAATTGATGTGAGCAACTCCAACTACAACCATAGATTGGACAGCTAGCAACATCTAATGAGGCTGATTTTTGGCACATGCCTAATCCACAAACCTCTCTTTTTAATAGGAGGGGCCATTGAACGCCACCAAACAAGCCACACCTCCCACCTTAACATTGTGGTTACACTATCATACACAAAAGATGATCTTTCCTTTGAATACTTCATGTAACAAATAGAAGAAAGCACACTCTGCAAGCCATCCATCGTTGTTTAATCATATTGGCAAAAAAGAGTTGTCTAATCCACAAACCTCTCTTTTTAATGGGAGGGGCCATTGGAAGCCACCAAACAAGCCACACCTCCCACCTTAACATTGTGGTTACACTATCATACACAAAAGATGATCTTTCCTTTGAATACTTCATGTAACAAATAAAAGAAAGCACACTCTGCAAGCCGTCCATCATTGTTTAATCAAATTGCAACAAAGAATTGCTTTTCTTATTTTTTTAAAGATTTCTCTTATTACATAGTGTATGTAACAAGGTATTCTTTATAAAAATATAAAAAAAAAAAAAAAAAAAAAAAAAAAAAAAAAACAAACCATTTACCATCCATCATTGTTTAATCAAATTGCAACAAAGAATTGTTTTTCTTATTTTTTAAAGATTTCTCTTATTACATAGTGTATGTAACAAGCTATTCTTTATAAAAATATAAATTAAAAAAAAAAAAACCATTTACCAACCATAAAAGCAGCAAGAAATGGAAGCAAGCATTGCCTTCTTTTCTCCAAATTCAAACGATGCTTGTGGCTTGTTTGGTAAATTAACTCTACCAGTGAAATAAAATGAAGGGGGTCAAATTCAAAAAAGAATTAAAAAAGAGGAGGTCAAATAAAAAAGTGTTAAATGACAAAAAATCATACCATGAGAGGTAGCCTTTTGGCTTTTTTTTAAATAAAAAGAAGAAGGCTATAATCATTTGGTGGCATGAGAAAGTAACTCTTTGGCTTTTTTGTTAAAATAAGAGGTGATTTTTGAATTTTAGTACTTTTTTATTTGACCCCCTTCTTTTCTTACACATTGAATTGACCTGTTAGTTCACAGTAAGGACTAATGTCAAGCATTGTGGAACATGGAAACCACAGATGCCACATTTCACATTCTTAAACTGTCAAACCAATCATGCAAACGAATTCAACCAGATCCCATGGAACAGAAAGATGAATGCCAGAACATGAATGCCAGAACTGTTAACACAGGCCCATTATAATATAAGTTGGCCCAGCCCATCCATAACTCATCTGCAAAAGCCCATTGTGTTAGACTTGTACAGCAATACATACTATAATAGGAGATTTGTAGATTGATATTAATCAGACTTGTACAGCAATACATACTATAATTGTAGATTTGATAGATTGTAATTAGAGCCCAAATTGGGCATGACTGATCTATAAAACACGATGGTGTATCCTCAAGGAGATCATCGGATTCCATTCAGCCTGTTTATGAGTTATAGTTCTTCTGGTTGATTCGTAACATGGTATCAGAGCCATCTTGGTGAAATAGAAAGATTAAGAGCGATCAGAATCTTTCTTGTTGAAGTTCTCAAGAGGAGCTTCTCTGTCGACTGGTTTGAACAAGAAGTACACGACGGCAGTGTGTGGAGATCAATAGTGGGCCACCATCCACAGATCAGATCTGATCAGAAGGACACCACAGCCCTGGTCGCCTGATATTCTGGGAGTTTTGGTGATTTTTTCAACATTTTTTGAAGATCAGAGGTAGGCCTTTTGATCACTATTTGGGTTTTCCAGTTTCTGCAATATACTTTCATCAAAGCCGTCCAACTTTAAACACGTGTATCCAATTGCTGCAATCTTTCCTGTGTTGGTTTGATATTTTTGTGAAGCATCTTTCTGGTCACCCTGATCTGGAAGATTGAATCATCAGTGGGCCCCACCTACTGTTTTCTGCTGATTTTCTTGGTCGCCTGGCCTGTTTTTTTGCTCTCATTTATACAGATCTGAGATCTGTTGTGTTTGGTTGGTTCAGAATAGCTTCTGGGCTATTATTCATTTTTCTATTGTTGTTGTCACCTTAATTTGTGCTCTCTGAAATTGATCTGGGCTGTTTCTCGTTGCTGTCTGGTTACTGCTCACTGTGTATTTATTGTCATCTGTGGGTTGACAATGGACAAGAATGAAATGAAATTGATCCAATTCAATGGAAAGAACTATTCTGCTTGGGCCTATCAATTTGAGCTATATCTGAAAGGCAAAAAATTATGGGGCCACATTTCTGGTTCTATGGAAAAGCCATCGGATAAAAATAAATTGGCAGATTTGGAAGATTGGGAAACCAAAGAAGCACAAATTATGAGCTGGATGTTGAGCGCTGTGGAACCCCATTTTTTCCTCCATCTTAAGCCCTATAAAACTGCTCAAGATATGTGGGGATATCTGAAACGCATATATCACCAAGAAAATTCAGCCCGTCAGTTCCAATTAGAGTATGAAATTGCTCAATATTCTCAAGGACAGATGGCTGTCCAGGAATATTACTCCGGATTCCTTGTTCTTTGGACTGAATACACGGATATTGCCTATGCTACTATCACCGGAGACACTCTATCTGGGGTTCAGGAAGTTCATAAAATTACTCAGCGAGATCAGTTCTTAATGAAACTTCGGCCTGAATTTGAAAACGTTCGATCCAATCTCATGAGTCGACATCCATCTCCCTCTTTGGATACATGTCTCAATGAAGTGCTCCGCGAAGAACAACGGATAGTCACTCAGCATCAAATATCCCAACAATCATCCGCAGGTCCGGCTGAAGTTGCTTATGTGGCAAAAGGGAAACCCCCAGACGCGACAATTCTACCCAGGACTTGAGCAAGATTCAATGCTTCACTTGTAAGGAGTATGGACATTATTCTTCTCAGTGCAGAAAGAAAGTTTGTAACTACTGCAAAGCGAGTGGGCATATTATCTCTGAATGCAGGAAACGACCAGAAAATCGGAACTCACGTGCTTATTCTGCCATTGCTTCTTCAAATTCCCATTCTGTGGCACCTGCTTCTCCGTCTTCATCTATGTCTTCACAGCAATTTGCACCCAGTCCCCCTATCAACCCTGAAATGATTCAACAAATGATTCTCCAAGCATTCTCCACCTTGGGCCTCTCAGGTAAAATCTTTCCATCTCCTTCCACGTGGTACTTTGATTCTGGAGCATCAAATCATATGACTTTCTCTTCCAAACTCATGACTAATATTCAATCATATGATGGGAAACTCCAAGTTCAAACTGCCAATGGGGGTCACTTACCTATCACAGCCATAGGAGATATTCCACACAAATTGCCTTTAAATCATGTTTTTCTTTCACCTGGCCTCTCTACCAATTTGTTATCTGTTGGACAACTTGTCGATAATCATTGTAATGTGTCATTCTCTTCTTCTGGTTGTGTTGTACAGGATCAGGGGACGGGACAGGTGATCGGGAAGGGGCCTAAGTGTGGCCGGTTGTTTCCGCTTAGTCTGCCTATGCAACCTAGGGATGAATCTACTTCCGTTTTTTCATGTGTTCTTCACAATAACGTGCATCTGTGGCACAAAAAATTAGGACATCCTAATTCGAACATATTGTTATCTTTGAAAAATTCTGGTTTGATTAATAAAATGTAATTTTCTACTTCTGATGTCAATATTGATTGTTCTGTTTGCAAATTAGGAAAAAGTAAAGCTCTTCCATTTTCTGTGCATACCTCTATATCAGAAAATGTTTTGATTTGATTCATAGTGACGTTTGGGGTATAACACCTGTTATTTCTCATTCTCATTTTAAATACTTTGTCACATTCATCGATGATCATAGCAGATTCACTTGGGTTTATTTTTTAAGGGCAAAATCAGAGGTGTTTGAGGTTTTTAAAAAATTTCTGGCCTATGTTGAGACACAATTCTCCACTTGCATAAAGATTCTCAGATCTGATTCAGGAGGAGAATATGTGTCACACAGTTTTCAAGAATTCCTCCAATCTAAGGGGATTATCTCTCAACGAACATGTCCTCATACTCCACAACAAAATGGCATTGCTGAACGGAAGAATTGCCATTTGCTTGATATGGTTCGTTGCTTGCTACTTGAATCATCTGTTCCCCCTAGATTTTGGCCGGAAGCTCTATCCACTTCCGTTCATCTTATTAATCGGCTTCCCTCTTCCAAACTTCAAAATCAGACTCCATATTTCCGTCTCTTTAACTCTCAACCTACATATACACATCTTCGTCCTTTTGGATGTGTTTGTTTTGTTCATCTTCCTTCTTCTGAAAGGACAAAATTGTCTGCGCAAGCTACCAGATGCCTTTTTCTTGGTTACGCAACTCATCAAAAAGGATTTGTTTGTTATGATCCCTCTTTCAAAAGAATTCGTGTTTCTCGAAATGTTGTGTTTTTTGAAAATTTATATTTTTTTTTCTCACACAACTGATTCTTTCACTTCACTTCCCATGGCTATATTACCACCTTTTTCATCCGATACTTCTTCCTCTTCTATTGAAAGGTTCAAACCTGGAATTGTATATAGGCGACGCACGGAACCAATCACTGCTACGATACAGCCCATTCCAGACCCACCTGATCCGGCACCTGATCCAACTCCCCTGGCCACTACATCAGAACAAACTATCATGCCACCTCTTAGACGCACCACGCGTGTTTCTCGGCCTCCTGATAGATATGGGTATTCAGCTTTTCTTGCCACTCTCGCTTCTGTTAACATTCCTACTTCCTACTCTCAAGCTGTGAAACATGAATGTTGGCGGAAAGCTATGTCCGAGGAATTAGAAGCTCTACAGACTAATCATACATGGGATGTGGTTACCTGCCCACCTACAGCTCGACCTATTGGGTGTAAATGGGTTTACTCGGTCAAACTAAAGTCTGATGGTTCTCTCGACCGATATAAGGCTCGCCTGGTTGCTCTTGGTAATCGTCAAGAATATGGCATTGATTATGATGAAACCTTTGCTCCGGTTGCAAAGATGACTACTGTCCGGATGATGATTGCCATTGCAGCATCTCAAGCTTGGCCCATCCTTCAGTTCGATGTAAAGAATGCCTTTCTTCATGGTGATCTTAAAGAAGAGGTTTATATGCGCCTTCCTTACGGGTATTCCCCTTCCAGTAGTTCAGATGTGGCTAAACTAAAGCGTTCCCTCTATGGCCTTAAACAGGCTCCTTGCGCTTGGTTTGAAAAATTTCGGGACGCCTTGCTTCTGTTGGCCTTCCAGCAAAGTCCGTATGATCCATCGTTGGTTTTACATAAGTCTCCAAGCGGTATCACTATTCTTCTTGTTTATGTTGATGACATCATTATTACTGGAACTGATTCGGCAATGATATCTAAGCTTCAATCCTCATTGCATCAATCATTTCATATGAAAGACTTGGGTCCATTAACCTACTTCTTAGGTCTTGAAGTTCATCAAACAGACAAAGGCATTATCTTGCACCAACACAAATATGCTCTAGACCTAATTGAACTAGCAGGACTCCAGCATTCCACTCCAGTTGATACTCCCCTTGAAGTGAACTTGAAGCTTTCCAAGGATAGTGGGGATCTTCTTCCCGATGCCACGCTCTATCGGCAATTGGTTGGTAGCTTGATCTACTTGACACATACCTGCCCCGACATTTCCTTTGCTGTTAATCTCGTCAACCAGTTTATGACTCAACCGAGGCATCTTCATTTGGCGGCTGCCCGACGAATTATTCGTTACCTTCTTGGTACGACTACTCGTGGTCTATTCTTCCCTGCAGGCTCTCCACTAAATCTCGTTGCTTTTTCCGATGCTGACTGGGCGGGTTGTCCTGACACCCGTCGCTCCACAACTGGGTGGTGTATGTATCTTGGTGATGCGTTGATATCCTGGAAATGTAAGAAACAAGATAAGGTTTCCAGATCTTCCACTGAAGCCGAATATCGAGCCATGTCTGCTGCCTGTTCTAAAATACTTTGGCTTCGTGGGCTACTCTTCGATCTCGGTTTTCCTCAACGCTCACCTATACCTCTCCATGCTGACAACACTAGTGCTATTCGTATTACAGAGAACCCAGTCTTTCATGAACGAACCAAGCACATCGAAGTTGATTGTCATTTCATTCGTGATGAATATCTACGGGATGTCATTTCTTTACCGTTCATTTCCTCTGGCCTCCAAATTGCGGACATCTTCACGAAGGGACTTCCTCGCCCCCGTCATCAATTCCTATCCAGCAAATTGATGCTTACTGATTCCACATCATCAATTTGAGGGGGGGTGTTAACACAGGCCCATTATAATATAAGTTGGCCCAGCCCATCCATAACTCATCTGCAAAAGCCCATTGTGTTAGACTTGTACAGCAATACATACTATAATAGGAGATTTGTAGATTGATATTAATCAGACTTGTACAGCAATACATACTATAATTGTAGATTTGATAGATTGTAATTAGAGCCCAAATTGGGCATGACTGATCTATAAAACACGATGGTGTATCCTCAAGGAGATCATCGGATTCCATTCAGCCTGTTTATGAGTTATAGTTCTTCTGGTTGATTCGTAACAAGAACACGTGTAAAAAGTTTTACTCAAAAAAAAATTATACTTTGGACCTAAGAATGAAGTGAACCTCTCAAGCAGTTTCTATCTTCTAAGAAGGTGGACATGGAATTGCATTTCAGCATATGCATAAGGCACTCCGAACATGTCAAGATACACATTTTCTGAATTCCGTGGAAATCATCTATAGAGCCAAACATATGTTTTGATTACAAAGTATTGAGAACAAATAGCCAAATTGGAGATGGTTCTTGTGTTTCATTCTCTTAGATGGAAAGACGAAAACTCAATGAAGTGGAACAGCCTCAATGAAGTAAAATAATTGCACCGTACTTCCAATGCCAAGTGCTTGTAGCTTTGTTTATTTTAAGCTTGTGTTTCCTCTTGTAGGAGATGGGCATGGTGAGGGTATCCTACAACATGACTTTTGGGAGAAGAATCTTGACTAAGCAGCAGCTTGGTGGAAAAGGAACCGTAGTGGACCATAGTGGAGGCTTAATGTGAAAGGCTCCTTAGGCTTTGTGTGGTGTGAAGGCCATCCTTTTGAGGGTTGGTGGATGCTGAGTCACAATGAGTGGTGGAGAGTGAGTACAGGTGAGGTGGCATCATTGTTAGGACATTCACTAATAGCTCAAGCTTTTGGTGATTCTGGTCATTAACATGGTATCAGAGTCAAAGGTCACGAGTTCGAAACCCCATCATTGTTAGGACATTCACTAATAGCTCAAGCTTTTGGTGATTCTGGTCATTAACATGGTATCAGAGTCAAAGGTCACGAGTTCGAAACCCCTGGGAGGCATGTTACCTCCGTCTGCCTGGTCTGTTCCGTTCTGTCTGTTTGTTGGGTTTCGAATTCGAACGGCCTCCCGTTTGAGAGGGGAGTGTTGATATACATTGTTATGACGTTCACTAACAGCTCGAGCTTTTGATGTTTTCGGTTATTAACAGCATCCATCACTTCTCCTTTGAAAAAGGTAGTCTCCTTGGTCATGATGAAGCTTTTGAATTTTAATCTATGGCAATCCTTTTTCACCCATGTGATGGCAATCCTTTTTCACCCATGTGTCCAAGTGACACCATGGTGTCCATTTCCTTGTGGGGGTTATGGTAGGAGGGACCCGACTATTGCTGGGGATTTCATCAGAACCATCCATCCCATTGCTTGAGCTAGAAAGAATTCAACCTAGGAAAGAACAAAGACATCTCGAAAAAGGAGGATCACTCAAGGGGAAGATAGCCTGAGACGCTACCAGTGCAACAAGCGATGCCACATGGCCAAAGATTGCATAGAGAAAAGGGTAGCAAGGCAGCCCTTGAAAGAGACCTTCATAATGATGGATGTGACTGCAAGGGAGCCCGTACATGCCTAGATGATGGAACGGAAGGATCTAGTCCCTACTATGACTCTAGTTCCTCAAGAGAAGGGCATGGCAACAGAATTGGGCTGCTTGAAAGTTACAAAAGAGACATCATCGGAGCTATCAGAGAAGATGAACTGGTCCCCTAGCAGTAGGAGTTTTCAATCTACAAGGTTCGGAGAAAAAACCCTTTAAGAAACCTTTGCCCATGCAAGATACCGAGCGAAAAGGAGAAACAGGTTCTCCTAGCCAAAGATTGTATAGAGAAAAGGGTAGCAAAGCAGCCCTTGAAAGAGACCTTCATAATGAATGCCTAGATGATGGAATGGAAGGATCCAGTCCCTACTACGACTCTAGTTCCTCAGAAGAAGGGCATGGCAACAGAATTGGGCTGCTCGAAAGTTACAAAAGAGACATCATCAGAGCTATCTTTGAGCTTGTACATGCCTAGATGATGGAACGGAAGGATCCAGTCCCTACTACGACTCTAGTTCCTCAGGAGAAGGGCGTGGCAACAGAATTGGGCTGCTCGAAAGTTACAAAAGAGACATAATCGGAGCTGTCAAAGAAGATGAACTGGTCCCTTAGCAATAGGAGTTCTCAATCTACAAGGTTAGGAGAAAAAACCCTTTAAGAAACCTTCGCCCATGCAAGATACCGAGCGAGAAGGAGAAACAGGTTCTCCTAGAACACTATATTTCTATGAAGGGTAGTGGATTGCCTATCAAATGGGTAAAAGATCGGCAATTTCACTCGACCAAAGCTCCAAGTTGAGCTTAGGCAACTTTGTAGTTACATCGAGGCCTTGTAGATTGAGAACTACAGAAAAAAAAATCCTAGAAGATCAACGAAGAAAAAAAAATGCCCGCCAAAGATGCGAAGGGAGAAGAAAGCCTTTTTATAGGGGTTCTCTCTCATACTCAAATATATCAGCCATGTACACTTGTGTCAATGGGAAGATGAGGAGAAAGGTTCAAACTTCACCAGTGGAGCAGATTTTACCTGCATTTGTCCTGATTATGTTCCCACAAGACCGCAAAAAATGTTCTCCCATGGTGACTACCGTCAGCAGCAATATCCTTACCATAAAATGGATGGTCTGGAATGTAGAAATATGTCATGGAAGGATAACACATAGGCTGATTTTTCCTTCTTGTTGGCGGGATCAGGAAAGGCGTCCAACGGTGGATAAAGAAGATATCATGAGAAGGATAAATGGCGTGGATCACAAGTCCCCTTTCGCCTTCCACCAAATATCCAACGGGACTGTATCTCCATGCCTCAGCACCAGCAACTGAGAAGGTATCTAATTAAGTTCTACGCAAGCAGTGATGATATGGCACAAGAAGATCAGGAATGGTACAAGAATGCTCTGAAACACGCATTAAGGGAAGTATGATCCAACTGGTGGAGGGGACTCCATAAGGGGGGCGTACCCTAGTACGCTCTGAGGCATAAGTTGGGGTCCCCCATGTAGGGGGGACCCAGGGCTGATAGTGGACTAACTGCCACGGACCCAAAGGCTATAAAACCATTGATTCTACCCTTCATATGACCTTAAGTTTTGGGATAAAAGGTAGCTCAGTGGAGTGTTAATAGTAAGCTCTCCCACAGGAGTTAGGCCTCCCCATGCCAACATGGCGCCACTAATATTATTACTAGGCGACCAATGGCAAGACCACTCCAACATGGTGGTAGCTACCAGTTCGGTGCAAATTGATCAAGATATGGGCCAAAATGTCAGATCTTACTTTATCCTCAAAAGGGTTCTGTTTTTAATGATTGGGCTACAATGAAGACACCAAAGACCTTTTGGAGAGTTACTTGTAACTACCTCGAGTACAAGGAACCACTACTAGTAGGTTACAAGTGCAGTGACCAAGTCTAGCTATCAAGGATTGTGATAGGGAGACCATTGGGTTTAACCTCCTCTTGTTGCTCTGGCTGAAGGATTCTGATGTTAAGGTCTACCTTGCTTCCACTCTGGTTTTGGGTTATGCCTTTGGCTGCTGATGGGGTGGTCTCATCTTAGAACTACTCTGTTCACACGCCAGAAGGTTCACAATGCCTTATGCCTAAACGCCAACATGCTAACGGCAATGGCAACAGGACAATTACATGTTTGAAAGAGTCTTTGGGTCCTCAAGTTAGCATTTCATACCCATATAACTCTGGAGAAAATCTCAAGGCAAAACTTAAAGTAGGGAATAGAAACAAAGAACTATAACAAAAGGAAATACTTCACTGAGAAGCAACATAGCTACTCCGAGAGGTTAGCCTGCCAGGGCCCGTTTGCTAATTTTACATGTAAAATAAAGTGTAGTAAAGCATCAAATCAAGAGAGAATAAAAAAATATAATGGGGTTATAATGATATTTTGTTTTTAGTTGTTTGGTATAGAATCTTTTTTACTTTGTGTATAGAATAGTGGAGCCTTTTTGTCTTTTAGTGGAGAAAGGATGTTGCTTTTTTACATTTTTTGAAAAAGATGGAGGGAATTTTGAATTAAAGTGCTATTGATGTGACCCCTTGCTTGAAAAATGGAGGCTTTAATTGACTTATAATTAATCTAGTAAAGTGTTAAACGGTTACAAAAGCTTTCAGGGTGTAATCAAATCAATAAACAACATAGCTACTTCGGGAGGTTAGCCTGCCTTACCCATTTGGTAATTTTACATGTAAAATAAAGCATCAAATCAAGAGAGAATAAAATATAATGGGGTTATGATGATATCTTATTTTTAGTAGTTTGTTATGGAATCTTTTTGACTTTCTGCATAGAAAAGTGGTGCATTTTTGTCTTTTAGTGGAGAAAGGAGGTTGCTTTTTGACCTTTTTTTTTAAACGATGGAGGTAATTTTGAATTAAAGTGCTATTTGATGTGACCCCTATTCGGAAAAATGGAGGCTTCACTTGACTTTTACTAATCTAATAAGGTGCTAACCGGGCCCTTAGGGTTTTACAAAAGCTTTCAGGGCATAATCAGTCGATGGTTTTGACCTAGAAGATGGGTCATTATATAGAGTTAGAATCCAAAATTTTTACATGCTAAAAAACAAAGATAAAATCCGAATACCTACAGATAAGTGCTCTAACCTACATTAAAGTGGCTATCTTCCTTTTTAAGAAGGTAGATTGCCGACTGTACTCCTATTTAGTGCTCTGATGAGATGGTGTGCTTGCCGACAGTACTTTTCTTCAGTGCTCTAGTGAGGTGTTGTTTTTATCATCACTGATCTTCTGCTTCTTTGCCGAGTGAGTGGATGCCTTTCTGCCTTCACTCTTTGCTATATTTGCTTTCTTTTTGTGTAAGGACGAAAGGAATCATTGCCCATGTGGAAAGGTGCAGTGCTACTTCTGGGACTACCAATGCAACTTGTTGACCGCATCTGAAAGGCTGAGTGCTGTTACTTCGAAGATACTGTTGGGCAGCTGTTACTTGTCGACAGTACTTTTCTTTAGTGCTCTGGTGAGGTGTCGTTTTTATCATCACTGATCTTCTGCTTTTTTGCCGAGTGAGTGGATGCCTTTCTGCCTTCACTCTTTGCCCTATTTTCTTTCTTTTTGTGTAAGGACGAAAGAAATCATTGCCCATGTGGAAAGGTGCTACTTCTGGGACTACCAATGCAACTTGTTGACCGCATCCGAAAGGCTGAGTGCTGTTACTTCGAGGATACTGTTGGGTAGCTCTACTTGAATGGGCCTTGCTCCGAGCTTTTGCCTTTCTACTATCACTTTGGACCCATTGATTTGATGTGTGTTCGGGTCCATATTGTAATATCTTGACTCACCTGGGCCCAGGATTAGCATTAATAGTATGGCCCAGGTGGGCCCCTTAGATGTTATTTACTTCTTCTTTGTATTAGAAGAGTTATAAGTGAATTGAAAGTAGGAGTAATCAACTCCAACTATGGATAATGTACGTGTGACCATGTGAATTGAAAGTAGGAGTAATCAACTCCAACTATGGATAATGTACGTGTGACCATGTGAATAGGATTATGTGTCTAAGTTGAGTAGAACTCAACTTGCAGTTTGAGGAGAACTACAACTCTATGGTTTATTTATTCAAATCAATGACCCTCCCTTTGGTAGTATCATAATCATCTTCTAGCTTTTGAGAGAAAACCCGAGGAGAGCTTGTGGCTGAATCTAGGGGAAGAAGAGGAAGAAGCCAATTGGGAAGACGATCTTCAGATGTCCTACACGCGTCTACACATCGCAAGAGCAACGATCGCGTATCAAAGATGAGTGAATCTTCCTTATGACTTGCTAAATCTGAATCTATCAATGGTTCGGTGTTGCTTTTATACATGTCGACACCGGAATTGGTGTTTGATGGAATAAAACTCAAGGTCCTGGCGTTGTGATATGATGACATGATTCTTATGATTAATATGCTCCTTAACTATGTCTATAAGATGGAAAGAGGGGGGATCAGCAAGAGAAAAACCAAGCAGAACTGGATTTCCCAGTTCCAGTGATGACAAGACCAGTTTTGGTCGTTTGTAGTTGTGAGACCACTTGGCCCACTTGATCAAGAATCTGGACCAAGGATCTAAAAGGGGACCCATGGTCGACCACTGCAATGCTGGACCATTCGAAATGGGCCCCGTTTGGCCCACCATTCATGCACTGATTAATATGCTCCTTAACTATGTCTATAAGATGGAAAGAGGGGGGATCAGCAAGAGAAAAACCAAGCAGAACTGGATTTCCCAGTTCCAGTGATGACAAGACCAGTTTTGGTCGTTTGTAGTTGTGAGACCACTTGGCCCACTTGATCAAGAATCTGGACCAAGGATCTAAAAGGGGACCCATGGTCGACCACTGCAATGCTGGACCATTCGAAATGGGCCCCGTTTGGCCCACCATTCATGCACTTCAAATCTCATAGGTGTGATTAAAGAAAGGAACTCAGTTTTAATCGATGGTAGTTCTGGAACCACCGGGCCCACCTGATCATTGATTAGTAGATTTAGTACCCCACATCTAGAAGGGGGCCCAGGGGCAACTCGGTTGGTGGTGGTCTCATGTGGAGTGGGCCCCACCTGCCCCATCATCCAGAAATTCCATATGTAGGAAGCGTGTTGGTATCAATTAAGGCTCTAGGACTCAGTATGGATATCAGATGTTGAATCATAATCGTAAGACTTCTTATGGGGCTCTGGGTGACCCTAGGGAGCATGACTGATCTTGGAATATTCAGGGGGACCCACTAGATTTTGTAATTAGGCGCCTTCAGGCGTGAGACACTTGCTGCCTGTGTATGGTGTATACACATGGCTGGATGGGTTCTGTGAGTGGGAAAATAACCCTATGCTTAATATGAAATTACCATCTTACCCATCTATCCAAATTAATTAAAGTTCTATGTAGTTTATAATAAATTGTATGGACTGTGATGAATTATAAGAACTGTGATTAATTATATGGACTATAATTAATTGGTGTTGTGTGTACTGTGTAGGTCACCTCTATGCCAATCAATATCAATTATGATTAGATGTGGGGCAACAACCAATAAATTATGAAGGGGTTGGATCCACACTAATGATTGGGTAATTTGTTAATAATAATAAATTCTGGTTGTTATATGAATATGAGATATTGTGCACTAGATCCTAGACTTGGGATGTTGGACTTGTGTCCGGATGATTGAGAGCCGTTGTATTGGCTGGTCCTTGTGGATGTGAATGGCCGTTGTATTGGCTAGTCCATGGTGGACGTGATTGATGAGACAGGGCCATGGTGGACGCGATTGAGGTGTACATGTATACAATAAGCCTTGGTGGCGTTGTAATGTGCATGGGCACGAATATGCCAATGGATGTACTTTTAATGGTGATTGATCTATTAATTCAGAGCAAATGGTGAAGGCAGAGAAAGCATCCACTCACTCGGCAAAAAAACAAAAGATGAGTGATGATAAAAAAGATAGAGCACTGAAGAAAAGCACTGTCGGCAAGCACTGTAAGACTCTGTGAGAGTCTGTGATGAGATGAGATGAGGAAGAAGATAGCAATATGGGAAGAAAACTCAATGATCAAGTGATCATCGACAGTCCTATTTTATAATCAATAGATACCTTAATCAAGGCACTAAGTATGTTAAGATTACAATCTTAGAGTAAATCAAGGAATGAAAGAATCTCCTAATCTATGTATGGAAATAGTACAGGAAATAGCAACTAGAAATCAGCAACAAAATCAAGGATCCAACACGTGGGATTTTTATATATACAGTGGGCTGGGCCTAAGTGGGTGGGCCAAAGCCCACACTATCTTCTACACTCCCCCTCAAATTGATGTGGTAATGTAGAGAACATCAATTTGTGAGTGAGATCATGATGGCGCGGTTTGGGAAGTGCTTTTGTGAAGATATCTGCCAACTGGTCATGAGTGGAGACATGTGGCAGAGTTATCTTCTCAGTAACAACATGCTGACGGATGAAGTGGCAATCAATCTCAATATGCTTTGTTCTTTCATGAAAGACCGGATTGTTTGAAATTCGGGTAGCACTGGTGTTGTCCTCATGAAGAGGTGTAGAGCTACCAATAGTAACACCGAACTCACAAAGAAGACGGCGTAGCCAAATGATTTCAGCACTCGCAGATGACATGGCCCGATATTCGGCCTCAGCAGACGATTTGGAAACTGTGGGTTGCTTCTTGCACTTCCATGAAATCAAAGATTCCCCAAAAAACATACACCAACCAGTGGTAGAGCGCCGAGAATCGGGGCAACCAGCCCAGTCAGCATCCGCATAAGCAGATAAGTGCAGAGAAGCGCCCGAAGAGTAGAAGAGACCATGATTAAGGGTGCCTTTGACATAGCGGAGGATGCGCAAAGTAGCAGCAAGGTGAGGTTTGTGAGGATTGCTCACAAACTGGCTAACCGTATGAACGGCATGAGAAATATCCGGCCTAGTCATAGTTAAGTAGAGCAAACTACCAACTATCAGCCGGAAAACAGAGGGATCGTCCAGGGGAGGCCCATCACCCACACTGATCTTATTGTTCAACTCCATAGGTGTATCAAAAGTGAGCATCATCGAGTCTTGCTGAAGTGATTAAATCTGTAGCATATTTCCGCTGATGAACCCGAATGCCAGATTTGCTACGCACGAACTCCTGCCCCAGAAAGTAGGTGAGAGGACCAAGATCCTTCATTCTGAAGTGGCGAGTGAGATGATGTTTGAGTTCCGTAATGCTAGCACTATCATTGCCACTGATAATCATATCATCAACATATACTAACAGGAAAGTGTAGCCCTTCGATGTCCATCGAAGAAAGAGTGAGCTATCCGAATGACTATGGCGAAATCCTGCTTGAAGAATTGCCGCCCGAAACTTATCGAACCAAGCCCTGGGAGCCTGCTTAAGGCCATACAAAGATTTCCGCAACTTACAAACATGCTTAGGAGGACAGGCATATCCTAGAGGAGGCTTTAAGTAAACAGTTTCTCGCAAATCCCCATGGAGAAAGGCATTTTTGACATCCATTTGCCATAGAGGCCACTGGCGGGCTGCAGCGACACAGAGGAGAGTACGGACTGTGGTCATTTTAGCCACTGGTGCAAATGTCTCATCATAGTCAATTCCATACTCCTATTTATATCCCTGCGCAACCAATCGGGCTTTGTAGCGATCAAGACTCCCATCGGAGTGAACTTTGATGGAGTAGATCCATTTACTGCCAATCACAGAGGCTCCTTCAGGAGCTGGTACCAAGTCTCATGCCTGATTTGCTTCGAGAGCGAGTAATTCCTCATTCATAGCATCCTGCCAGTATGCAATCTTCGAGGCCTGTGAATATGAAGTGGGGAGAGGAGCACTATCTAAGGAAGAAAAGATAGCAGGAAAGCCATAGCGGTTAGGGGCAATGGAAGGACGATTAGATCGTCGCAGAGAGAGGATATTGTCAGAAGAAGCATGATTACCTGTAGGAGCAGGAGGCTGCACTGAGAGATGATCAGGAGAGGGAGGCACCATAGGACGACCCTTGTTACGCCGGACATAGACCTGAACAGCAGGAGAGGCAGGAGCAGATTCCTAGAATTGTGGCAAATAGGACACAGCAGTAGGATGATGATCTAAACGCAAGGAAAAGAAAGGAATTTGTTCCGGGAAGATCACGTTTCGAGAAATTCGCATGCGTTTTTCAAATCAGTCATAACACAAGAACCCTTTGTGTTCAGAACTGTAGCCAATAAAGATGCATTTGGCAGCCTGTGGAGATAGCTTAGTGCGTTCATTCGGTGGAAGATGAACAAAACACAGACAACCAAACACACGTAAGTGAGAGTATGAAGGAGGATGGTCAAAGAGAACTCCATAAGGAGTAGTCTTGCCTAGAACCGTACTAGGAAGACGATTGAGCAGATATACTGCAGTCTGGGGCAACATCACACCAAAATTCAGGAGGAACTAATGATGCCAATAAAAGGGTGCGAACAGTTTCAAGAATATGTCTGTTCTTTCTTTCTGCAACTCCATTTTGCTGCGGAGTGTGTGGACAAGATTTTTGATGAAGAATTCCTTTATCAGAGAGGAAAGCAGAGAATTCATGAGACATGTATTCTCCGCCAGAATCGGATCTAAGGATCTTGATATCTTTCTTAAATTGGGTGTGGACCATGTTATAGTCTTTTAAAAACAGAGAACACTTCAGATTTTAAACGCATGAAATAAATCCAAGTATATCGAGAATGATCATCAATGAATGTCACATAGTACTTGAAACCTGCCCTACTCAAGGTAGGAGCAATGCCCCAAACATCAGTGTGAATGATGTCAAAAGATTCTAATGCACGAGAATTATGAACAAAAAATGGCAAAATATGACTCTTACTTAAACAAGAAGTTTCACATTTTGATTGAGATAAAGAAGACATCATTTTATTATCAATTGTAGAGTCCAAACAACCGAGTTTAAACAAAGAAATTAAATAGGCATTGTTCACATGACCAAGACGTTTATGCCAAACCGTCCACAAGTTTTTGAAATTATTAGAAGAAGAAGCAAAGAAGGAATGATGGCTCCACATTTTGATTGAGATAAAGAAGACATCATTTTATTATCAATTGTAGAGTCCAAACAACCGAGTTTAAACAAAGAAATTAAATAGGCATTGTTCACATGACCAAGACGTTTATGCCAAACCGTCCACAAGTTTTTGAAATTATTAGAAGAAGAAGCAAAGAAGGAATGATGGCCAATGTCCAGCAAAAACAGGCGCCCATGTTTACTCCCCGTCGCGATTACCTTCCCAGTTTGTCGCCCCTGTATGACACAACCAGAAGAAGAAAAATAAACAAGATAGCCATCATCAATAAGTTGTCCTACAGAAAGTAAATTGGCTGATAATTTTGGAACAAAATAGACATTAGAAAGGGTGATGGACTGGCCAGTGACACTAGATAAAGTAATGGTACCAACTCCAGAAATGGGTAGTTGATCACCATTGGCAGTGGTAATTTTTTCTTTTCCAAGGTAAGGGTGGGAATCTGTAAAGCTATGTTCTACAGAGGTCATATGATTGGAGGCTCCTGAATCTAAAAACCAAGTGGAAGAGGTGATAGAAGAAGAAAGAGATGCAGAAGAATAAAAGGCAGGAGGTGCTATATGAGAATGAGGTTGATACCGACCACCAGAGAAGCCCATAGACGCATATGCAGAGGTGACTGTGCTCTGAATCAGGTCAAATTTGAGCAGGAGTCATGGAGATTGCCCCGGAGGAAGTGCTGCCTGTATCTGATACTGGGGCTTGAGCCTGAAATGCTGATGGAACATTTTGTTTTGGCATATAGGAGGGAAGCTTCTTAGGCTGTGTTTCATTCCGTCACTGCAGGCTTCGACAGTCATCAATAACATGACCGGTCCGTTTGCAATATCTGCAAATCAATTTCTTGCGACAATTTTTGGCACTATGTCCGAAGCCTTTGCATTCATAACATTGAGGCTGCTTTGGAGTTGCCAGAAGAGCAGAGGAATCAGGAAGAGGCGCAAGGAAGGCTTTGGGTGCTTCAGGTGCTTCTAGAATAGTACGCTGTGAAGTGAGACGAAGTTCTTCGCGAAGGACTTCTTGGAAGCACGTATCAAGATTAGCAGTATTCTCCCTATTCATTAGCGCAGAGCGAACAGATTCAAATTCCAGTCGTAGGTTCATAAGAAACTAGCTAATATGAGTTTCTTCTTGTAACTGGAGAGCCTCAGACAGAAATCCAGAAGAGATCGTTTGGATCAGCATAGAATCCATTTCCGTCCATAAGGTGAGGAAACCATTAAAGTATTCCTGCACAGTTTTATCCCCTTGACTATCTGACAATTTCACTATCGAGATGAAATTTCCGAGCTTTATTGGTTTGATGGTAGACTTTCTTCAGATGAGCCCACATATCAACTGCTGTGGTGTAGGCTTGAAGAGCCACAGCCAGAGAAGGATCAATAGAGTTAAGGATCCAAGTGATGACTTTCACATTCTCTTTGGACCAAGTGGCTAGACCTTTGGAGTCTGCAGTACTTGTAGTCTGAGGCTTGGTTATCGATCCATCAAGATAACCAAAAAGGCCCTGTCCTTCGACAAAGTTCCGTAAGTGGAAGGACCAAGACATAATTTTGCCCATTAAACTTAACGGGAATTACATCATACTTGTCCATGATCTCTGACAGAGAGAAGAGAACGAAACAGCAATAATCAGCAAGAAAGGCTGAATTTCTGGTGCAGATGGCCAACTGGAGTAAGAAGATGAACTCCAAACAGGAAACGAACCCAGCAGAACAGTGCAGAAAACAGAACAGTGCAGAAAACAACCCAAAACAGCAGAAAAAAATGCCAGACGACCACTGTTTTGGTCCTGGATTGGTCACGTGGGCCCCACAAAGGGATCAGACCTCTGATCAGAGAATACAGTCTTATGGAGGAGTCTTTTTGCTAACTTCCAGATCAGGTTGCAAGGCAAACGGATGAAAATCCGCAAAATTGAACAGATCTGATGAAAACTATCCTGTAAAACTGTGAAAGCACAAGTGGCAGTAGATGGCCTACCTCTGATGTGCTAAAAATCCTGAAAAAAATCCATAAATCTCAGAGAGGAGGGTCGACCACTGTGGTAGTGGTTGTAGGTGCTATCGTGATGATCTGATGGTGGCCCACCTTGATCTCCTCGCTGCACAGTGAAGAATGTCGACAGTGAAGAATGACGACAAATAGCAAGATGCTCTTTCTAGATCCGTGAGAAAGAATTGCAACTGAGAGATGGAGATATCCCACAGTAGCTCTGATACCATGTAAGACTCTGTGAGAGTCTGTGATGAGATGAGATGAGGAAGAAGACAGCAATATGGGAAGAAAACTCAATGATCAAGTGATCATCGACAGTCCTATTTTATAATCAATAGATACCTTAATCAAGGCACTAAGTATTTTAAGATTACAATCTTAGAGTAAATCAAGGAATGAAAGAATCTCCTAATCTATGTATGGAAATAGTACAGGAAATAGCAACTAGAAATCAGCAACAAAATCAAGGATCCCACACGTGGGATTTTTATATATACAGTGGGCTGAGCCTAAGTGGGTGGGCCAAAGCCCACACTATCTTCTACAAGCACGTTATCTGATCAAAGCACTAAAGAGACGTACAATCAACAAGCTACCCTCTTAAAAGCAAGATAAGCCCACTTTAATGTAGGATAGAGCACTCATCCGAAGGGATTTGGGTTTTATCTTTTAATGTTTTTTAGCATGTAAAAATTTGGGATCCAAACTCTATATAAGGACCCCTCTTATAGGTCAGAACCATCGGTTGCTGACCCCCTGAAAGCTTTTATAAAACCCTAAGGTATGGCAAGCTCACCTCCAGGAGTAGCCAGAGGGGGATGCCCCACTCTATGTTGTTTCTTAATGAAGTATTTTCTTTTGTTATAGTTCTTTGTTTCTATTCTCTGCTTTAAGTCTTGCCTTGAGATTATATAGGTATGAGAAATGCTAACCTAGCCATTGTGAGGACCCAAAGACTCTTTCATGGCAGTAATTGTCTTGTTGCCATTGTCGTTAACATGTTGGCGTTTAGGCGTAAGGAGTTGTGGACCTTTTGCTGAGAGAATAGAGTAGTCCGAAGACGAGACCTAAAGCAAACACCCCATCAGCAACCAAAGGCATAACCCAAACCAGAGCGGAAGCAAGGTAGACCCTAACATTAGAACCCTTCAGCTATAGCAACAAGAAAAGGTTCAACCCAATGGCCTCCTATCAAAATCCCTAAACTCCTCTCCTAGCCAGACCTGGTCACTGCACCTGCAAACCACTAGTAGTTTTAGGGTTTATCTTCTGAAACCCCTATTAAACTCATAGCAGTAGGCCATTACTAGAAGATCATTTACCAGACACTAGACGTCAGTCGCTTACCAGATGGTTCAAAGCTCGATGGTGGGGCACTTACGGTCTACAAACAAATGCAATACCTGACAATCTCCGTACAGACTACACAAGATTTCGTAGCGGGGACGAATTCCACTAAACCCCTGAAGGAATACAGCGATATAAGGATAGCCTTGTTAGATCTTTCATCAATAAAAAAAGAATGGTGGTATCTGAAGTGGGATTGGGATATGAGCCTTAATGATGTTCGTACAGGAGACACTTCGGCCCAAATTTCCACTCCAACCAAAGTCATACATATAGTAAATCGGATTGCTAACGTGTATCTTTTATGAATTATTTATAAAACAATGTATATAATGGTGGTATCTGAAGTGGGATTGGGATATGAGCCTTAATGATGTTCGTACAGGAGACTTTGGCCCAAATTTCGACTCCAACCTAAGTCATACATATAGTAAATCGGATTGCTAACGTGTATCTTTTATGCATTATTTATAAAACAATGTATATCATTACACTTGGAGTAAAATCTAAGATGCAACCTAACATCAAAGGTTGGATGACATGTGGTTCAAACTACGTCCCACCAAATGGAATATATATTACATATAGTAAATTGGATTGCTAACGTGTATCTTTTATGCATTATTTATAAAACAATGTATATCATTACAGTTGGAGTAAATCTAAGATGCAACCTAACATCACTCCAACCAAAGTCATACATATAGTAAATCGGATTGCTAACGTGTATCTTTTATGAATTATTTATAAAACAATGTATATAATGGTGGTAGCTGAAGTGGGATTGGGATATGAGCCTTAATGATGTTCGTACAGGAGACTTTGGCCCAAATTTCGACTCCAACCTAAGTCATACATATAGTAAATCGGATTGCTAACGTGTATCTTTTATGCATTATTTATAAAACAATGTATATCATTACACTTGGAGTAAAACCTAAGATGCAACCTAACATCAAAGGTTGGATGACATGTGGTTCAAACTACGTCCCACCAAATGGAATATATATTACATATAGTAAATTGGATTGCTAACGTGTATATTTTATGCATTATTTATAAAACAATGTATATCATTACGCTTGGAGTAAATCTAAGATGCAACCTAACATCAAAGGTTGGATGACATGTGGTTCAAACTACGTCCCACCAAATGGAATATATATTACATATAGTAAATTGGATTGCTAACGTGTATCTTTTATGCATTATTTATAAAACAATGTATATCATTACACTTGGAGTAAAACCTAAGATGCAACCTAACATCAAAGGTTGGATGACATGTGGTTCAAACTACGTCCCACCAAATGGAATATATATATATATATATATAAAAGAATATGCTCAGGAGTTTCAAAGATCATTTCTTACATCTTGCAAACAATGTTGTTGATGTGTTCCCTATTACCCACACAATAGGATTTTTTTTTTCACATATATCCACATATTTTGAAAGTAAACTCGCCTAGGTTCATTAAAGACACTTTGGCCCAAATTTCCACTCCAACCTAAGTCATACATATAGTAAATCGGATTGCTAACGTGTATCTTTTATGCATTATTTATAAAACAATGTATATCATTACACAGCTGCAACCTAACATCAAAGGTTGGATGACATGTGGTTCAAACTACGTCCCACCAAATGGAATATATATATATATATATATATATAAGAATATGCTCAGGAGTTTCAAAGATCATTTCTTACATCTTGCAAACAATGTTGTTGATGTGTTCCCTCTTACCCACACAATAGGATTTTTTTTCACATATATCGACATATTCTGAATGTAAACTCGCCTTGGTTCATTAAAAACTACTATATTTGAGTATGTAAGTGTGGTAGCTTCAAATTTGTATTCAAGTACAAGAAATTGATGGCCACAAATCTACAGAGTATGTGGATCTGAATCTAATCATTTTGAATTGAATGGCCACCTACCTAGTGCAATTGGTAACGGATATCAAAGTCCTCCTAGGAGAGACTGGGGTAGCAAGGTTCGAGCCCTGGTTGGTACAAGAAGAAATCAGTCATTTGCGCTCTTAAAGTTAGAAAAATGTTAAGGTCCATCACGTGCTAGACGAAAAAAAAAAAAAAAACGACATGGGACCGATCCGCGTAGATCTACCTATATATTTCACATCCAATTAGATATTAAGGGACTAGATCCAAATTTAGATTTGAATCTAATTCTCTTAAATATGTTGGATCAAAAATTATACATTCCATTCTAGGCATTTAGTGAGCTTGTCTCTTTAATTGAGTAGAAGACATTAACATACCCAAATTAATGGGATAAGGATGGGCATCAACAAAAAACAAAGGAAAAAGACAACTATATGGATACGATTAAGTCTGAAATCTAACTCGATAAAACTAAGAGGATCAGGATTCATGGCAACCCAGATGCAATTCCCCAGTCCAACACTCAAGGCACTTTTGTGTATACACCCTTTCCGCGGAAAAAGGAAATTGCCACGTTAGCAAATTCCATATAAATGGAAACCTCGGAAAAGGATTTCTACAGAATTTAGAAATTCATGTTTGGTGCGAATTTTTTTTCTCATTGAATTAGTGCTAATGTTGTTTGATGCAGCTGTGGATTCTTTATAGAAAAACTTGTTTGGTGAAGTAATTTTTTGAAGAAAAATAACATAACATGTATATTATTTATTCAACATCAAATAATAATTTATTTAAAGAAATAAAAAATGAAAGAGTTGTAGGGTTTTGGATTGATGGAAAAGAGGGAGAAGTTTTTCGAGGAAATAAATTTCCCATACCCCCACCCCCCCCCGGAAACCCCTTTCCAGCATTAGCAAGGATAATGCTATCGAGGCAGGAAAACGTTTCCGTCGAATTTTTCCGCACCATACGCATGAAAAATGGATTTTTCACGGAAAAGTGTTACACAAACTTGCCCTCAATTTTTCTTTGAATAATCAGGTAAATGTGTACACATTGACAACCTTAATCACACAATATAACTGGAATAACTATGACGCAGGATGAGGCTGAGTAGCCTAAATGAGGTGATTTTGAGATCAAGAAAACTATTGACAAATCACACAGTATAATTGGAATAACTAACATTAGAAGGTTAGATGAAAGTTTAGAATGTAACTTTTTCAGCAATAAATAATGTTTCTTATTGAGAAATAAATTAGTAGCTCAAATAACTAACAATCAACTTCAATGGAAGGTTTGATAAAAGTTTACAAATAGCATTTTAAGAAAAAAAAAAAGAGAAGTAAGTTTCTTACTGACAAATTATTATATACTAAAGAGTAGAACAACTCTACATTTCAAACCACACGTCTGACATTTAGCTTGTTCACAAGCGCTTAATGGATTTTTTAAAACAAGGGGTGGGAAAAAAAACTACTAAAGAGCTTTAGAAGCCAAATTCCAATGGTAGTATGTGACTTCGTGCCGAGATCAATTTCTACGATAATCTTTCTTCAAATATAAAACAAGATCTTAATTAGTAGTGAAAACTCAACTTTCTTATGCTAATTATGAAGCCTTCAGCACGTTTGTATAATGCAATGGAAGAGGAAATGTACAAGCGTTTCTAAACCACATTTACCTCATTGGAAAGCCGCTTTCTACATAATGTTTCCTCAAAGAAGCGCATTAGCAATGAACATAGGAAGAGGACATGGCATAAAAGTTTTCTTCTTTTCCCATTCCTCTTCTATGGAAAAGCTGCTACACAAACATGCTCAAAAAATGCATGCTACAACCTGTTGACATGGAAATCGATAACTTACATTATTTTTTAGTACTGAAAGACCAATTTCGCCCACTTTTACTGAGATTAGTTGCCAAGGTCACCCCCTTACCCAAGTTAATTGTAACTCAACTAGTCAACATATTTTTCTCTTTTTACACATTAGTTGCTATTTGGAATAACTAACATTAGAAGGTTAGATGAAAGTTTAGAATGTAACTTTTTCAGCAATAAATAATGTTTCTTATTGAGAAATAAATTAGTAGCTCAAATAACTAACAATCAACTTCAATGGAAGGTTTGATAAAAGTTTACAAATAGCACTTTAAGAAAAAAAAAAAAGAGGAGTAAGTTTCTTACTGACAAATTATTATATACTAAAGAGTAGAACAACTCTATATTTCAAACCACACGTCCGACATTTAGCTTGTTCACAAGCACTTAATGGATTTTTAAAAAAAGGGGTGGGAAAAAAAACTACTAAAGAGCTTTAGAAGCCAAATTCCAATGGTCGTATGTGACTTCGTGCTGAGATCAATTTCTACGATAATCTTTCTTCAAATATAAAACAAGATCTTAATTAGTAGTGAAAACTCAACTTTCTTATGCTAATTATGAAGCCTTCAGCACGTTTGTATAATGCAATGGAAGAGGAAATGTACAAGCGTTTCTAAACCACATTTACCTCATTGGAAAGCCGCTTTCTACATAATGTTTCCTCAAAGAAGCGCATTAGCAATAAAAATAGGAAGAGGACATGGCATAAAAGTTTTCTTCTTTTCCCATTCCTCTTCTATGGAAAAGCTGCTACACAAACATGCCCAAAATGCATGCTACAACCTGTTGACATGGAAATCGATAACTTACATTATTTTTGAGTAATGAAAGACCAATTTCGCCCACTTTTACTGAGATTAGTTGCCAGGGTCACCCCCTTACCCAAGTTAATTGTAACTCAACTAGTCAACATATTTTTCTCTTTTTACACATTAGTTGCATTTTGCCATGGGTTCCCCCTTACCCAAGTTAATTGTAACTCAACTAGTCAACATATATTTTCTCTTTTTACACATTAGTTGCATTTTGCCATGGGTACCCCCCTTTACCTAAGTTGATCGTAACTCAACCAATCAACTCGCCTTTTTTCTCATTTCACCCATAAGAGATCACCAAAGGGCTTGAAAGAAACTAATCCCACTGAAATTACATCGCTTTTGGAGAAAAGAAAACACACGGTATTATCTTTGCCTTTTTTTTAATTATTCTTATATTGCACTTGTCAAGTCTCAACGATTTTATACACCTATTTTTATCATAACTGCAGACTTGCATTATACTATTTGGCAACCTTGTTGGAAAAATATATCACAGCCCCAAGTGCCCATAGTACCATTAGGTAGCCCATTTTCTGTAACAACATTTTGCCGGCCATCTTGATCGCTACATTATATGCTAGGGCTGATAAAAAAAAAAAGGTTTGAATTTTTCACAAGCCGGCTATCTTGATCACTACATTATATGCTAGGGCTGATAAAAGGTTTGAATTTTTCACAAGTGGGCCCACCCATGTTTAACTAGGGTGCTTTTCTGCCCTTTTAAAGATGATTATGATCATTGGCCAAAAGATAGTTTAAAACATTAAAGGAGAAATTGTCATTATTGAAAGAGTTGTTATCATTAGTGATATCAGAAAAAGAAACATTTCATTAAAAATGGCCCACTCATGGCTGAATGATGGTCATTGCCATGAGTGTAGTCTTAAAACTCAAGTTACCATCGATCTCTTAGTACTTTTGAACAAGGATGAAAATAGCGGTAGTGGCGGGCGTAGCGGCCTGCCGCCAAAACGCTACGTAGCGGGCGCTACGTAGCGTAGCGGCGCTACGTAGCGGGCGCTACGTAGCGGTGCGATTTGAAAAAATCGTCAAAAACATATGAAAAAATTCTAGAAAATCTAGAATATTGGAAAATGAGAGAAAATGTATTTTTTTTGCAAAAGTAACTAAGGTAAGGGGGCGTAGCAGTCCCCTCACTATATGAGGTCCTGTATCGCTGTATAAATAGAAAATAATAATAATGATCATTTTTTTTACATGTGTTCATGTTACTTAGTTATGCTAATTTAGAAACTAATGAAAGGCTTATAAAAGAAAAAATTATGTCATGAAGTCAAGACTTAAGAGTACTTAGAGAAAAAAATGCATCTACCAAAGGGGGTGTCTAATAGGATGTACTCAGAGAAGAATCATTGAGAAGAACTCTTTGTATCGACTACAATTCGGCAAGATCATGTGCTTTTTAGTAGGGTAAAAGAGTTGTGTAGAAATGTTATTTGGAGAGAAGAAGAAAAGAAATAAATCTTATTATGCATTTTAAAAAAAATTGAAAAGTAGGATTTTTTCTCACCCCGTAGCGGCCGCTACATTTGCGTAGCGGTCAAAACACTGTTTTTTTCAATTTAGCGTGGCGGCCTGGGCCGCCACGGCCGATATATCGGCCGCTACGAAGCTATTTTCATCTATGCTTTTGAATGTGCTAACTGTATGAGATGAACTTAACTTACAGTAGTAAACAGTAAACCTGTGGCATATTTGTCTTTCTTAAGAACAATAAGTCTTGATATTAAGAATTTCAAGGGACAAAATCTGCATTTTAATATAGTTCAATTTTTACTTTTTTGTAAAATCTGCAAGTCAAAATATTTTGTTTTACTTTGTTGGTGGTTAGCAATTAGTAGAGATACTTCGTACAACCAATGCGGGCAAGTCATTGAACTCAAGGGGGTTTTGTGTGTTTTTTTTTTTTTAATAAAACGTAATTTCTTTGTGAGTAGGGCGGTGAAAACATTTTTCAATTGTGTCCACCCCACTCAAATGAAAATCTTGGGTTCGCCATTGTTTGAACGAATATTCCATGCTCATTAAGATGTACAATCAATACGTTGACTAATCTTAATGCCATGCAACCATTTAAGTGATGTTGGAGAAGTCAAGAATCTTAGAAACAAAGACTTGCATCTAAGCTTCAAGATTGATCTTACAATATGGTAATCTTTGTAGCAAAGGAAAGAGTTGAGAGATATGATGTTGGATTTTCTACGGCCTTAAGGAGTTGGACCAGTGGCAATCTTAACCATTTCCATGTTCATGCACCTATCAAATTCCCTCTGTTGCATGCTTTCAATAATTAGATTCTGGTCCATTCAATAACCAAAATACTCATGAGTAATTTCCATTTGTAACCAAGAGAAGATTTTGTGTTACGATTGTAATATCCTGAGTTACCTGGGCCCAGGATTAGTTTGGCCCAAGAAGGAACCTTAGTTGTTTAACTTTTTTTTTGAATTAGAAGTATCTGCCGTGAAAGGTTTTGGAAAGGGAAGGAGTTGCTAATTAGGAAGTACGAGACCTTCGCTGTAGTATATACTTCTCCTTCTTTGTTTTGAGAGAGAAAGTTGGTGACTGAAAATCTAGGGGAAGAAGAGGAAGAAGCCAATCGGTCGAAAAACAATCATCGGATGTCCTTCTCGCGTCCGCACATCGCAAAAGCAACGATCGTGTATCAAAGGTGAGTGAATCTTCCTAGTTGCTCCCAATCAATGCATAAGATGACTGATAGAACTGGATTTTCCCAACTATTTTGTATTGCTACTGTGCTGACAACCGGTACCATCAACTAGATGTAATTCTTATGTTTGAGTCACAAAAACCATGTTAATCTTGATTGTGAGATTTATACAAATAATAAGGTGTTTGTTCATTAGTAACAGGTTTGGCTGATGTACAGAGAGATCATGATATGCCCAGAACCTGATTGTCGATTGGGGATTATGGGACCCCATGGCCCACAGGATAATAGATCTGGTCCATAGTTCCTGTAGTGGACCCATGGTCGACCCAAGTAGACTTGGACCCATGAGGAGTTGGCCCCATCTAGGTTCTCATCCAGTTGTTTGCGTGAGCCCAGGCGTGAATATGGAGGAAAAGGGGCTGAAGGTCGATATGGGTTATGAGACCCAGCAGTGGACCTAATCAGAAATCAGAACCCCACATCTTGAAGGGGACCCAAGGGAGACCTGGCTAGCAATAGACACATGTGGAGTGGGCCTCATCTGCCCAGTCATCCAGAAACTCCAAGTCTGGGGACCGTGAGGCTTGTTTGTGAAATTCTTTGTACTTGTTAAGGTTGTGGGGCCCAGTAAGGCTATCTAATGATGAATCAGAACCATGGAACTTATTGTGGGGTCCTGGGAGACCTTAGAGAGTAAATCCGATTATGGTTTGGGCCAGTGGGACCCACCTTTCAGCATACACTAGATTGCAAGGCATGAGTTCTTGTTCTGTGCTGGGAAGAAGTTATGTTAGGCGTGGTCTTGCAACAGTTATAATAAAACCCTGTTCTTTTATGAAATTACCATAGAACCCTTTTATTTTAATAAAATGAAATCTGGACTTTATGATTGGTCATATGGAATACTGTACTTGGATTCTGGTAAGATGTGAAATTCTGGAATCTTGTAAGATAATTTGGTTATACAGAGGGTTGGCAATTCGGGTAAGATGTGAAATTCTGGAATCTTGTAAGATAATTTGGTTATACAGAGGGTTGGCAATTTCTATATATAATTCTTTAACTGTTATGATCGGAAGCAGGGCCATTAACTTAATAAGGATTGTATGGGACTGATTCCACACTACTGGATGTTAATACTGTGATTTATATTTAATGTAATATGTATGGAATGCTTATTGGTGTACTTGGAATTATTTGAAATGAAAAGATGATTTGGTGTACAGATTTATTGTGTGGTGTTCAGACTATGTGGGCCATGGAGGTCGTTATCTTTAGTGGACGTGGATGGCCATTGTGTGGGCTGGTCCTTAGTGGACGTGTTTGATGAGATAGGGTCATGGTGAGCGGTATACATGTATACAATAAGCCTTGGAGGCGTGGTAATGTGCATGGGCATGGATATGTATATGGATATACTTTTAATGGTAATTGATCTATTTATTCAGATTTGTTGATAATGTGATATTATGTTGTATGCGGTTTGTGTAATTAAGAAAATTCATTCACCAGTAAAAATGATGTTGTGTTGCCTCCTCCAAGTAATTTTATTGTGGGTGGGCCAGAGCAGATTTACGTTCAGCACGTAGATTTCGACATGCGTAGCTGAAGGGAGAGAACGAGAAAAGTTCGAATAGTTGATGGAGGGATTAGCCCTTATTTAGGTAAATTTATTTAATGCTTTAAGCACATTATTGATTTGAGTTAGGACATAAGAAGTTTGATTACTCAGAGATTATTGATATTTATAATTGGAATTATATTCTGAACTACATTCTTATTCCTTATAAAAAAATTATTTGATGAATGCATGGTGCATATTGCTAAATAATCACGATTCGGATATCCAACAGGGCCCCGGAATTTGGGTCGTGACAAAGTGGCATCGGAGCATAAGGTTTTGGGCAATTAAAAAGAATTAGCAACCCATAGGTCGCGTGGTGAGGACGTTGGGGTGTCAACGGTAGAGGTTAAAATAAGATATGTTATTAATGATCTTTTAGCTCACAATTTCCCCTTCTGCAGAAGAAATAAGACAATAAACAATGCTACTGGAAATGAGAATGAGAACAACAATGTTCGGCCAGACAGTGGAACTATGAAGATGCCGGAGTACGCCCGACAAATGTTTGAAAGCTTTATGAAGGCGTATACGTAGGTCCAAGAGCAGATCTCCACTATTCACCACCACCAAAGTGAGAATGGTGAAGGACACGGCAATATCAGAGGTGGCTCGAGTGAAGGCAGCAATAATGGGGGCAGGTTATATAAGAGGTTCAACGAATTTCGCCCCAAGTGCTTTGAAGAAACTACTAACCCTTGGGATGCAAACAAAATGGGTAGAGCATATGGAAGGCAACTTTGAAGTCATGGGATGTATGGAACATCAAAAAGCCATACTTGCAGCATTCAAATTAGAAGGTGATGCAAAGGAATGGTGGAAGGGAGCTAAAAAGGTCATTCAATGGGTAAGAAACAGAGATCACTTGGGCTTTCTTCAAGCGGGAATTTATAAAGAAGTTTGATTACTCAAAGATTATTGATATTTATAATTGGAATTATATTTTGAACTAAATGCCTGATTCATTGTAAAAAATTATTTGATGAATACATCGTGAATATTGCTAAATAATCATGATCCAGATATCCAACGGGGCCCCGGAATTTGGGTCGTGACAACGACCAGGTAAAATTAACCTCCACTTCTCACTTATCTCAGTCATCTCAATTAAATCCATTTGGTTTACTGACATTTTCTTTTTAATTTTAGTATATGCTGAAATATCTTAAGGCAAATGAACAAGAAATCCTTCAATGGATGGACATGAAAGATCCTTAAGCAATGAATGTCTTTCTAAGATGGTATAGAGATGTCCTCATAGAGCATATGGACAAGCTACTTGTGGTGGCGGAGAACCTTTTTTCTGGAAGGGCACTGAATATTGGTTCCAAACTATAGAGATTTTATTTATTCAATGTCAGATTGCGAATTAGTAGCAGGCTATGGAGATTATTTGGGTATCACGAAGATAATAAGTAATTACGAATGTAGATTATGTGTTTCATGCTTTGATGTTGAAGGGAACATCAGCTGAATTAGACATGTCATAGAAGCAGTCCGAAAGTTTCAGGTGCCCATTGTGGGTGAAAACGCTAAACGAACATGTGATGAAAAGTCGTTTGAATAGATAATAACTACAACAAAGCTGTGCAAGTCTGAGATTCAAAAGCCTTTCTCGTTCAACTTCGTGGCGACTAATCATATATTCGTTTAGCGTTTTCACCCACAATGGGCACCTGAAACTTTCAGGTTGCTTCTATTCGTTAAGCCAATTGATGTTCCCACCAACATCAAAGCATGCAACACATAATCCACATTCGTAACTACTTATCATCTTCATGAGATTATGTGTTTCATGCTTTGATGTTGAAGGGAACATCAGCTGACTTAGACATGTCATAGAAGCAGTCCGAAAGTTTCAGGTGCCCATTGTGGGTGAAAACGCTAAACGAACATGTGATGAAAAGTCGTTTGAATAGATAATAACTACAACAAAGCTGTGCAAGTCTGAGATTCAAAAGCCTTTCTCGTTCAACTTCGTGGCGACTAATCATATATTCGTTTAGCGTTTTCACCCACAATGGGCACCTGAAACTTTCAGGTTGCTTCTATTCGTTAAGCCAATTGATGTTCCCACCAACATCAAAGCATGCAACACATAATCCACATTCGTAACTACTTATCATCTTCATGATACCCAAATAATCTTCATAGCTTGCTACTAATTCGCAATCTGACATTCAATAAAATCAATCTACAGTGCATCGCTGCTAGTCTAGTAGTAATATCCAGTTCCTTCCGGAAAAGAAATTCTTAACTACCGCAAGAAGCTTGTCCATTGCTCTATGAGGACATCTGAATACCATCTCAGAAAGACATCCATTGCTTTGGGATCTTTCATGTCCATCCACCAGCGAAGGATTTCTCGTTCATTTGCTTGCCCTAAGATCTTTCAGCATATACCCAAATTAAAAAGAAAATGTCAGTAAACCAGAATGATTGAACTAAGATAACTATGAGATAAGCAAGAAGAGGAGGTTAATTTTACCTAGTCGTAACAAGCGAACTCCATCGAAGAATTTCTCGTTCATTTGCCTCAAGCATCTTTCATCATATACTCAAATTAAAAAGAAAATATCAGTAAACCATATGGATTTAACTAAGATAACTATGAGATAAGTGAGAATACGAGGTAAATTTTACCTGATCCTAACAAGCAAATTCTTCTCAGGGTACAGAATATCCCTTCGTGGTTATTAGACTATCCAAATTCCGACCCAGTCGCATGGATGGATAACGTAATTCAACATCTGGCCCCATTCCAATCTCAATTGTCCTGAAAAATACATCAAAATTAGTACAATATAAAATGTTAATTTGAAAAGGTTTTCACAAGTCTAATTACACTTTACCGTTATAGTCTTTCCAAATAACACTTGAAATGTATCGTAGAAACTCCACATAAAATCTATGTATACGTGCATTGGAGATCTTCTGCGAAGAAGGGGAAGCTCATAGCATCCAAGTGAAATAAATATATACTCACAACTTTTAAGACCACCGTTGTTCTTAAAATGCATATCATTTTTTTTCATTGCCTCGAAAACCAACGGAGGGAGTGGGATCCTTTGCCCAGGAAAATAAAGAACAAAACATTCATTTCCAATCAAATAACATAACGGAGATGCACAGGGAGAATAGACAGTAGAAATAATGCACAAGAAAACATAAATATATTTTATTACGATAAAATTTCCGGGAAAATCCATCTAGTGGGAACATAAAATACGAAAATCCACCACTAGAAAATTATAAAAATAAAGAAAATAAGAACTCATAAAAATATTTTAAATTTTATTTTAAATTTCTTTTCCTATCCCTGAATAGTATTTCAAAAAAAAAATCCCTAATTATGATCAATTATGATTTCTTTAGTATCCCCAAACAATCCTTCTCTTTGTAGTTATTGGTACACTATTTCAAACATTAAAATAGAATTGCATTGATATTTAGGACCATTGGCATCATATATTTTACCAAAGCAAACAAATATAACAGGAGATAATAAATTTCAGGGGAGCATCCTTTCAAATTCTCAGGGATATGTTTATGTGTTGAAGAGATAACTTTATAAGCTTTGCAATTCAAATTAAAATCTGTGTCAGAATATGTGACAAATAGGATTTATTTATTTCAGGTAAGTGTTAGTGTTGTTTTCAGTATATACTATATTTTCAGATAAGTGTTGTTGCTTTCAGTATATACTATATATACACACACAGGATGAGTGGCAAATTGCTCAATAACTCTACAAATGTTGTATCAAATCATCAAATTAATAAAGCTGAAATCAAGATCATTTGATTCTTATAGACCCTATGATCTAAGCTTAAACTTAAAGCACTTCAAAAATTACCTAGTGTACCAGTTAGTCCAGAATTAATGGATCCAGCTCTAAAATCTAAAGAATTCAGAATAAGTAACTCCATGTTGGGAACCCTAAACCCTACAGTTAAATCCCTTTTTTGTGAATTTCACATATGAAGAACAAAAGAAACACAAAACCCTAACCCTGCAGTTAATCCTTTTTCATCAATTTCACAAATGATGAACCAAAAGAGATACAAAACCCTAACCCTACAGTGAACTTTATAAGCTTTGCAAATTCAAATTAAAATCTGTGTCAGAATATGTGACAAATAGGATTTATTTATTTCAGGTAAGTGTTAGTGTTGTTTTCAGTATATACTATATTTTCAGATAAGTGTTGTTGCTTTCAGTATATACTATATATACACACACAGGATGAGTGGCAAATTGCTCAATAACTCTACAAATGTTGTATCAAATCATCAAATTAATAAAGCTGAAATCAAGATCATTTGATTCTTATAGACCCTATGATCTAAGCTTAAACTTAAAGCACTTCAAAAATTACCTAGTGTACCAGTTAGTCCAGAATTAATGGATCCAGCTCTAAAATCTAAAGAATTCAGAATAAGTAACTCCATGTTGGGAACCCTAAACCCTACAGTTAAATCCCTTTTTTGTGAATTTCACATATGAAGAACAAAAGAAACACAAAACCCTAACCCTGCAGTTAATCCTTTTTCATCAATTTCACAAATGATGAACCAAAAGAGATACAAAACCCTAACCCTACAGTGAACATCCTTTTCACCAATTTCACAAATGAAGAACCAAAAGAGACACAAAACCCTAGCCCTTCCAACAGCTAAATTCTTTATCCATATAACCGTACTGTTAAAATATTTTTCATGAATTTCACAAATGAAGAACCAAAAGAAACACAAAACCATAGCCCTAGAGAGTTAATCATATGATGGGCATATGCATAGCATTTGTAAATGAATATGCAAAAGGAAAAAAAAACACTAGTTAATTCAATTCCATTCAAAACATCTTCCCCAAGTCATCCACAAGTTTCCTATCTGCACTTGTACATCACTTTTATTTCAAACACTGCCCAAACCAACCACTCAATCTGGCACCCAAACACCATCCAACCTGCAGCCCGACCCATTCCATCTCACCCATGCCTGCAACTCACCTGAACCAAACCATTGAACCCAGCCGCCACTTCTGCTGCACATGGCGCACACAACCATAAATCTTCTCCCTCTCTCTCTATAGAAAACTAATTACTGCCAAGTATGCAGTCTTAAGTGCTTACTTTCCAAGGAAAATGAAAGATTCATGGAAACACTCTCTCTCAAATCAGAAAAATGGGATTTTCTAGGAGAACCCAAGAAGAGAGGTATTCCTAGGTATTTTGTGGAGTTCGTTGAGATAGGGAGACCCATGATAGAGATAAATTTGAGCTGGATTCTTTGGCTGCATATTTTCCCATGAACATACTGCTTTACTGAAGATTTGAGAACCTGCCTGAAGCAAGTTGATATAGGATTTAAGCAGAGAATTCAGACATGTAATCTGCATAAAACAAATGACAAACAGGGGGATCCTCCAATTTAGACATGTATTCTGCATAAAACAAATGACAAACAGGGGGATCATTGGAGGATATAGCATGAATATCTCCACAGAAGTAGAGCTTTTGGATGTTGAGGCTGAGGACTTCTTTTGCCAGAATGAAGAGATATGGAGAGCTTTTGTAGTCTGCATCAAACAAATGACAAACGGGGGGGATCATTGGAGGATATAGCATGAATATCTCCACAGAAGTAGAGCTTTTGGATGTTGAGGCTGAGGACTTCTTTTGCCAGAATGAAGAGATATGGAGAGATTGGATCACCTTGCTGAAGACCACAAGCATGTTTGAAAAAACCATGGGGAACTTTATTAACAAGAACCGAGAACTATATTAATGAGAACCGAGCAAGTTGTTGTGCAACTTGAACAAGAAATCCCAATTGAGCTTATCAAAAGCCTTGGAGATATCTAGCTTAAGGGAGACAGAGCCAGTGTTACGAAATTCATTTTGGCTCAACTGAGTTTTCTGAACAATTTCTGTTCGGACATGAAACTGAACCGAACTGCCCTGCAGAACATATTCGTTCCAAAATTCGGTCCAATTCAGAAATGTGGTCTAAAATCCTAGATTTCGTCAGAAATATCCAAAATCTGGAGTTCGTTGGATTTTTTTAAGTGGGGATAAAAGACAAAAGGGGCTGATTGCAGGGGGGAAGGAAAAAAAAAAAAAAGAGAAAGGAAGAGAGAGAGAGAGAGAGTACCTAACCTGAAACCGTAGCCGTCACTGCTGCCCGAGCCGTTGCAGCTGCGCTAACTGCCGCCACCGCCTGAGCCGTCACCACTGCCCAAACCATTGCTGCTGTGATCACCATTGCTGAAAGGGGCTGCCACTCACCATCGCCAAAAGGGCCTGCCACGCTTCCCTCCTCTCTCTCTCCCCCCCTTTCTTCTTCTTTCTTCTTCTTTAACTTCTTCCTTTCACATGAGTTGGAACTTGGAAGTCTTTGGAAAACCGAGCCTCGAGGGCTAAAAGGGAAGAAATGACTTTTCCCGAGACTCATTTTGACAACTCTTAATTAAGGAACGTGGGAAGTGAAAATCTGAAACCGTAAGGAGTGAAACCAACGTTATGCCCACCTCAATGAAAATCTGAGCCATTAAATTTACTGTGCCCAGTTCCGAAGTGGTGACTTGATTAGTAAGGCATGCAAGTGGCTGAGTTAAAAGTTTCAAATGTTGAATAAAAAAATTTAAGTAACTCACAAAAAATACACATGATCCTACTCACATAAATTAAGATAAATTAAATGCCCCACTAATAATTATAATTCCATGGGCCCTAGACATATTTTGAGCCCTAAGTTGAAATAAATTAAATGCCCCACTAATAATCACTTGGGCCCCTGGCCACATTTGAGACCTAAATTGAAATAAATTAAAGGGGTTTTGACTGTGTAGGATATAGAAGACCATGAATTCGTCAAATGGGTGCTTACCAAAATTATATCCCATATGTGGGTATGGTACATGGGGCCCAAAAAAAAAATTTTCCCATCCTAGCCCTTTTGCATGATATCGCACAAACTGAAGGGTGAATATATAAGCGGATCATTTTTCCTCATATTTTCCTCTGCTCCCATCTCCTATAGCACTAAACCTTCCATTGGGCACAAGAGCTGGGACTTTAATCAATTGTGCGATATCGACTGGAATGCAGCGAAGCTCACTATAATTCCCTTGGGAATTGGGCAAGAGATTGTGCAATATTGCATAAGAAGCAATAAAGTAGATTCCCAAATTTGGTAGGGTTTTTGAGTTGTTTTTTGTCTTATTCCATTTTTCCTCACTGATAAAAAAAATAGTTGCGAAAAAATTGAATAAAGTCCCAGGTGTTGTGCCCTGGAATTTCATTCTTTGAGGAACTGGCTAAGTGACTATACGATATCGCACAAGAAGTAATGAATTAGACTCACAGATTTAGTGGAGTTTTTAGTTGCTTTTTCAGAGGTCTTATTCCATGTCTTACTTTAAAAGATTTTGTTCGGGAAGACATCGATTAGTCCTATCTGTTGGGCCCAAGAATGCAGTGAAACTCGAATTTCATTCTCTGGAAAACTGGCCAAGTGATTGTGCGATATCGCACGAGAAGCACTAAATTAGCCTCCAATTTTGCATAAGAAGCAATAAAGTAGATTCCCAAATTTGGTAGGGTTTTTGAGTTGTTTTTTGTCTTATTCCATTTTTCCTCACTGATAAAAAAAATGGTTGCGAAAAAATTGAATAAAGTCCCAGGTGTTGTGCCCTGGAATTTCATTCTTTGAGGAACTGGCTAAGTGACTATACGATATCGCACAAGAAGTAATGAATTAGACTCACAGATTTAGTGGAGTTTTTAGTTGCTTTTTCAGAGGTCTTATTCCATGTCTTACTTTAAAAGATTTTGTTCGGGAAGAAATCGATTAGTCCTATCTGTTGGGCCCAAGAATGCAGTGAAACTCGAATTTCATTCTCTGGAAAACTGGCCAAGTGATTGTGCGATATCGCACGAGAAGCACTAAATTAGCCTCCCAATTTTGGTGGAATTTCGAGTTATTTTTTCTAAGGTTTATTCCATATTTTTCTCTTCAATAAGAAAAAGTTTGGTCGGGAAGCAATTAATTAAAGTCCCAGTTGTTGTGCCAATAAGTGTAGTCTTTCATTCTCTTCACCTGATGATAGTTTATGAGAAGCAATTCCCAAAAAGGGTGCATAGACCACAAAATTTCACAAGGTATTGATATTATGGATTCATCACGTTGTCCTCAAGGTATCATAACAGGGTAGTGATTAAATGTAAAACAAAAAGGAAGAATAGTGGATAAATGGAAGAACAATGAGAAGGTAACGTTCTTAAAAACCTTTTTTTTAACGATGGAGAAAGTATTAGGAACAGAGAAAGTCGCAAAAAAAATGGAGGTTTAGTGCTTTAAGACATGGGAATTGAGGAAAATATATGAGGAAAATCGATTCACCTTCTGTTTGTGCAATATCACACAAAATGGGTAGAATTGGAAAAAGAATTTGGGCCCCATGTACAATACCCACATTTGGGATATAGCTTTGGTCAACACCATTTTGAGAAATTCATGGTCTTTTATATCTTGTATGGTTAAAATCCCTAGATTAAATGTCCCACTAATAATTACACTACAAATTGATTAAACATTAGTTGTAGATGGTCAAGTATATATTTGGAACTAGAAATCCTTAATGGCTATGCATGATGTATAGAATTGATAATCATTCTGAATACATATTGATATGTGCTTGATATTAAGATACGTTGATGTATCGGAATGTATGATTTATGGTGTGGAAGTTATTGGATTCATGGTGAACTAGTAGAACGTGATCACTGACATGACACTATGATCAGTACGTGATTCCGTTTGTTCTCTATCACATTATTGCTTGTCAATATTTTCTAAAATATTTTGGAAACATCTCCAACCATAAGGGCTGATTTAGAATTGATAATCATTCTGAATACATATTAATATGTGATTAATATTAAGATACATTGATGAATCTGAATGTATGATTTATGGTGTGGAAGTTGTGGGATTCATGGTGAACTTGTAGAACGTGACCACTGACAGATTTTATGAACACAGAACCTTGTTGTATCAATACAGAATGTATTGTTCTGTTTATTGAAGAGAAGACATCCCTATATATATGTATTACAGCAATATCTATTTTAGTTCTAATCAAACCACAATTCCTCTAGAGATAGGAAAACAATTACTCAACTATCTAAGATTGGAAAGCTACTAAATAAAAGTAACATGTACATCTGTCAACCATCTCCCCAATCTCAACGTGAGAAATAACTAAGTAAGCATTCCATGGGCCTTGGGCCTTAGGCCTTGTTTAACACCCCCCCTCAAATTGATGCGGGAGAATCAACAAGCATCAATTTGCTAACCAAGAATTGGTGACGTGGTCGGGGAAGGCCTTTAGTAAGAATATCAGCAATTTGAAGCTCAGTGGAGACATGTGGAAGACTAATGACACCGCGCTTGAGTTCATCACGGATGAAGTGACAATCAACCTCGATGTGCTTAGTGCGTTCATGAAAAATCGGATTTTCAGTAATCCGAATAGCACTTGTATTATCCGCAGAGAGGGGGGTAGCACCTTCCGCAGGAAAACCAATGTCGGAAAGAAGGCCGCGTAGCCAAAGAATTTCGGAACATGCAGCAGACATGGCTCGGTACTCAGCCTCGGTAGAAGATTTGGAAACTTTATCATGTTTCTTGCATTTCCAAGAAATCAGACTATCGCCCAAAAACATGCACCAACCTGTTGTCGATCTGCGAGTATCCGGACACCCAGCCCAATCAGCATCAGAATAAGCTCGGAGAGATAGAGGATTGTTTGATGAAAAAAACAACCCACGAGTTGGTGTCCGAATAAGGTACCGAATGATGCGGCGAACAGCAGCCATATGTAGATGACGAGGGGTAGTCATGAACTGACTCATGAGGTTGACCGCATAGGAAATATCTGGGCGAGTGATCGTAAGGTAGATCAAGCTACCAACTAACTGGCGATATATGGTAGGATCGGGAAGAAGGTCACCCTCCGCTTTACTGAGTTTGACATTCAGTTCGACTGGTGTATCTACTGGAGCGGAAGCAGTAAGACCAGCCAAGGCAATGAGATCAACAGTGTATTTGTGCTGATTGAGAACGATACCTTGAGGCGATTGATGAACTTCAAGACCGAGGAAATAGTGTAGGGGGCCGAGATCCTTCATGTGAAATGTCTCCCGAAGAGACGCTTGGAGCTTCTGAATCATATTGGCATTAGGACCAGTAATGACAATGTCATCAACATAGACAAGAAGTACAGTGATCCCAGATGGAGCATGATGTAAAAACATAGAAGGATCATACGGGCTTGGATGAAAATCCAAGGGGAGAAGAGCAGCTTGAAATTTCTCAAACCAGGCACGAGGAGCTTGTTTCAGACCATAGAGGGAGCGACGAAGTTTGGCAACCATACCGTTTCTGGATGAGCAGCCCTGAGGCAAACGCATATAAACATCTTCTTTGAGATCACCATGGAGAAACGCATTTTTGACATCCATTTGATAGAGAGGCCAAGACTGAGAGGCAGCAACAGCAAGAATGGTGCGGACGGTGGTCATCTTGGCAACCGGAGCAAAAGTTTCATCATAATCAATGCCATATTCTTGCCGATTTCCAAGAGCGACAAGACGCGCCTTATATCGATCCAACGTGCCATCAGATTTTAACTTGAGAGAAAAAACCCACTTACAGCCAATAGGTTTGACACCCACAGGAGATGGGACAATATCCCACGTATGATTTTGTGCTAAAGCATCCAATTCATCTTGCATAGCCTTGTTCCAACATGGATCCTGCACAGCCTGAGAATAGGATTGGGGAATGGAAGAGGAAGACAATGTGGCCATTAAGGAAGTATGGGAGAACCCATAACGGGCGGGTGGGACCGAAATCCGAGTGGAGCGACGCAGTGGAGGATGTCCAGAAGGATCAACTGCCGGTGGTGGACCGGATGCCGGAGGAAGATCAGGAGGGGGATCCCAGGTAGGCGCTGTGTTGTTCCGTCTGTGATACACAAAGTTAGGATTAAAACGAACAACTGACGGGTCATCAGAAAAACCAGGTAATGACACAAAAGAGGAGCCAGGAGGGTCAATGTGTTTTTGAAAAAAATACTGATGTTCAAAGAAAACGACATTCCTAGAAGTACGTAAACGACGAATGTGAGGATCATAACAAAGGAACCCTTTCTGGAAGGGTGCATAACCTAAAAACACACACTGAACTGATTGTGCCGTGAGTTTCGTCCTCTCAGAAGGAGGCAAGTGCACAAAACAAGTGGAGCCAAAAACATGAAGATCCTCATAGGATGGAGCAGACTTGTACAAACGGGAATATGGGCTTTGATTCTCAATGGAGGTTGATGGCAGACGATTAATAAGATGAGCTGCTGTAGCTAATGCCTCAACCCAAAAACGAGTAGGAACCGATGATTCCAGAAGAAGGGAACGAGTGACATCAAGGAGATGTCGATTTTTCCTTTCAGCGATTCCATTCTGCTGGGGGGTATAAGGACAAGATCTTTGAGAAATAATGCCTTTGGTTTGCAAAAACCGTTGAAAGTCAGAGGACATATATTCCTCGCCTGAATCAGATCGCAAAATTTTAATGCAGGTGGAAAATTGATTTTCAGCATAAGCCAAAAAGATTTTAAAAACATGAAAAACATCAGATTTTGAATGCAGAAAATAGACCCATGTGAACCGACTGAAATCATCAATAAATGTCACAAAATATTTATAGTGAGCGTGGGAAAGAGCTGGAGCAATTCCCCATACATCACTATGAACTAAATCAAAACACTGAGAGGTGTGTGAAGTGGAATGAGGAAACGGAAGAGTTTTGCTCTTTCCCATTTGACAAGTAGCACAATCAAAAAGCACACAAGAAGATAAACCAAGAGATTTATTTAATAAACCAGAATTTAACATAAGGGACAAAGCCTTGGAATTAGGATGTCCGAGTCTATTATGCCACAATCGGCAATTATCTCTAAGAGAAAAACAAAACACATTATTGTCAAATTGAGTCCTAGAATTTTTAGAAAAATCCAGTGGAAACAAGCGTCCACACTTAGGCCCCCTCCACAATCGGCAATTATCTCTAAGAGAAAAACAAAACACATTATTGTCAAATTGAGTCCTAGAATTTTTAGAAAAATCCAGTGGAAACAAGCGTCCACACTTAGGCCCCCTCGCGATCTCCTTCCCGGACATCTGGTCCTGCACAACGCAACCAGAAGAAGAGAAAGAGATGTTACAATTATTTTCAACAAGTTGTCCTATTGATAATAGGTTTGAAGTTAAATTAGGACAAAGGTAAACATTTTTCAATGGGATGGGACCAGGGATATCACCGACAGCAGTAATGGGAACATGTCCACCGGCAGCAGTTTGTATTTGAAGATGGCCATTGTAACTTGTCATAGTGGAGAAAGGGGTGGGGGAATTTGACATATGATTAGATGCCCCGGAATCAATGAACCAAGTAGAAGATGAAGGTGACTTACCTGAGAGACCAAAGGCAGAGAGGGCATTGATAATCATTTGTTGTACTAATTCAGGAGTGAGAGATGATGAGGGCCCAGGCTGCGAGGCAGATGGAGGAGCAGGCATAACGGAGGAAGCCACATATGCGTGTGGGGTCTGAGACTGTGAAGTCTGATACTGCTGAGCCGGATATTGTGGAGTCTGATACTGTGTTGACGGACGTGGTGGACGGCGGCGACATTCAGAGATGATATGTCCCGACTTTTTACAGTAACTGCAGACTTTCTGTTTGCACTGAGAGGCAAGGTGCCCAAATTTCTGACAACTGTAGCATTGGGTTTTGCTCAAGTCTCGAGGCGGAGGCTGCGAAGTTTTATTGGCCGAGAACGCAACTGAATAGGTATCAGTCTTCTGTTGAGCAATATGAGCCGAGGTCATAAGGCGCTGTTCTTCGCGTAAGAGCTCATTCAAGCAGACATCTAATGAAGGTAGAGGCGTCCGATTCATCAGAGCAGATCGGACATGTTCAAACTCATTCCGCAGTTTCATCAAAAACTGATCTCGCTGACTAGAGGCCTGAAGGTCTTGAATAACTGTCAACACATTGTCAGCCACATCCGCATACTTAATACTATCGTATTCCGACCAGAGTGTATGGAAACCTGAATAGTAGTCTTGTACGGACAAATTCCCTTGTGTATATTCAGCAATTGCACATTCAAGATGGAATTGTCTGGCAGAGTTATCTTGATGATATATTTTCTTCAAATACCCCCACATGGCTTTCGAAGTGGGGTAAGGCTTGAGATTCATTATCAGATGCGGCTCAACAGATCCCAGAATCCAGGATTTGATTTTGGCATCTTTAGTATACCAAGAGGAGATTTTCTTCTCATCCTCAGTGGGTTTAGGGTCCGTGCCAGAAACAAATCCCCATAATTCCTTTGCTTCGAGATATATTTGAAATTGGAAAGACCAGGCAGGGTAATTCTTTCCAGTAAATTTGATCAAAGTGACCTCAGATTTGTCCATCTCAACTGTATATTGTGAAACGGTGAAACAACAAGTGATAAACTCAGGAAAAGTATGTGAACTACAGATCGTGAGTGCTGAAGAAGAACTGGACAGATCCAGGGACCAATCAGGCCAAGCAGAGACCAAAAAGGAGAAAAACAGCCCCTGACGTCCTTGATTGGTGCACTAAAAACCTTACGTGGGCCCCACAGAAGTGATAAACTCAGGAAAAGTATGTGAACTACAGATCGTGAGTGCTGAAGAAGAACTGGACAGATCCAGGGACCAATCAGGCCAAGCAGAGACCAAAAAGGAGAAAAACAACCCCTGACGTCCTTGATTGGTGCACTAAAAACCTTACGTGGGCCCCACAGAAGATCGTGGACACTGATCAGGGTCCTGATCTTTGGAGACACACAATTTTCGCTCAGACTGGAAGAGGTTTGGACTCAATCTGCTGAAGATCCAAAGATCTGTACGGTCTTGATCAAAACATGTGCAGGTTTTTGAGAAATCACGAGAATGATCAAAAACGTACCTGACAGTGTCGAAAAAATTCTGAAAAAATCACTAGAATACTTAGAAGTATTGGGCGACCATGAATGGGTGAGTTCTGAGGTTGATCTGGACGATCAAGAGTGGGCCACGTCTTGATCTGAGAGGATCTGTGATGATCAGGGATGATCAGCGATGATCTCTTATTGCCTTGATGCTATGTAGAATAAAAAACAAGGTTTCCTTGAACTAAGCTCTGATACCATGACAGATTTTATGAACACAGAACCTTGTTGTATCAATACAGAATGTATTGTTCTGTTTATTGAAGAGAAGACATCCCTATATATATGTATTACAGCAATATCTATTTTAGTTCTAATCAAACCACAATTCCTCTAGAGATAGGAAAACAATTACTCAACTATCTAAGATTGGAAAGCTACTAAATAAAAGTAACATGTACATCTGTCAACCATCTCCCCAATCTCAACGTGAGAAATAACTAAGTAAGCATTCCATGGGCCTTGGGCCTTGGGCCTTGTTTAACAACCACTGACATGACACTAAGATCGGTATGTGATTCCAATTGTTTTCTATCACATTATTGCTTGTCAATATTTTCTAAAATATTTTGGAAACGTCACCAACCATAGGGGCTGATTTATAAATTCCTTTATACAATGGGATACCAATAATGAGTTGGAGCGGGGCATGATAAATCCCAACTTTGTTGATGGTATTACAGCTGATTTCAACTACCTCCATGCGAGAATTAAGAATGACAAGAAATTTGTTATTGGTATTGAATTAGTTTGCACCCACCCAATGGACACCCCTAGATGCACCAGCATGTGAGGCTAAGAGATAGATTCCTGAGTGGGCTTTATAGACCATATGCGTAAGTTCTTTGACTTTTAGGTCAGTTGCATTTTCTTTGGCTATAGGTTAGCCGTTCGACCAACTACATAGTTCACCCCTTGTGTTCCGAAGGCACCCTTGAGGGTGTGATTTTTAAAGCCTGTGCACACGGTGGTTAGGTGGTCGTCCCAATATTAGAGTTAGAAACCTTAAACTGTGTTATATGTCATTATTATTTTATAACATATTTTCATTTATTATATTGTCGTTCACACATACACGTAGTCTTAGAAATTTATTCACTTAGTGTTGATTTTTATAAAACCACGGGAGAGAGTAATGGAGCAAAACCTAGATAGAAGACCAAGATATCTGAAAATCAATTTGGTTTTATGCCAAAGCGGTCAGCGATGGAAGCTATCTTCTCACTTGGGCAAATAATGGGAAAATATCAAGCAAAAAGGTCTTCATCATCTACAACAAGCCTACGACAGAGTACCTAGAGATTTAATTTGATAGGTTTTAAATAAAAGAAATGTTCCAAGAGGTTATATCGAAATTATTAAAGACATGTATGAAGGGCATGTGGAGAGACGGGGGAGTTCCCAGTAACCAGAGGTTTGCATCAGGGGTCAGCCCTAAGCCCTTATCTATTTCCAATGATTATGGACGAGTTAACCGCTCATATTCAAGACCTTGGTGGATGTTATTTGCAAATAATATTGTGTTGGTAGACAAATCAAGAGATGACGTGAATGCAAAACTCAAGAGATGGCGAGAGGTTTTAGAATCCAAAGGCTTTAAAGCAAGCCGTACAAAGACGAAATATATGGATTGTAACTTTAATGGACATATAAAAAAAGAGCTGAAACTACTACGAGAATTGAAGACCATGGTCTACCACAAAGTGATTTTTTCCGTTATCTTGGCTCTATAATTAATAAAGTAAAGATGGAGAGATTGATGAAGATGTCGAACATAGGATTAAAGCTGGATGGTTGAAGTGGAGACTTGATTCTAGGTGCTTTGTGACCAACGAATACCAATAAGACTGAAGTGAAAATTTTACAGGACGACGATTAGACCAGCTATGACCGATAGAGTAGAATGTTGGCCAATCAAGAAGTGGCATATGAACAAAATGGATGTAGCAGATATGAGAATGTTGAGGTGGATGTGTGGTAAAACTAGGATGGATAAAATTAAAAATGAGCGCTTTCAAGAGTATGTAGCAATAATAGTGGATATAATTAGAGAAACCCATTTGAGATGGTTTAGGTATGTCCAACGTAGGCCGGTAACGGCGCCAGTAAGAAAATTTTTGGCGCAAAGAGGACGTACGTGGATGGAGGTAGTAAAAAAAATAGATATGAAGAAGTGTAACTTGTTGGGATAAGGCTTTGATGATGACAGTGATGATGTTGTTGTTATTGATTTTTGTATTTCTGCCCCAATCCAAGTAACCAATGAGCTTGTGATGATAAGCACGTTGAGAGGGCAAAAGACAACATGACACTTGGAAAACTATCCATCTATCTAATATTTTAGTTTTCTTAACTTATGCCCTTTAATTTGAATCATTTATTTGACTAATGCATATGAAATATCATAGTCGCGACTTGGAATTCGAAGGGCACCGGGTTTCGGGTCGTGACAAAAACTCAACAAACGAAGTTATAATCTATTTATTGAACAAAAAGGAATTCATTTTACTTTTAGCAACTTCTCCAATCAAACATTGGATTGTTTCCTCATATGCTTCATCATGTGTGATGAACTCATGGTCTCAACCTAGAGAAAGAACAAACGTCATAAAATCAACCAATGATATTAAACTCAACAAACCAAGTTATAATCTATTGAACAAAAATGAATTCATCTTACTTTAAACAGCTTCTTTTAGATCAACTAAATATATGTTCTTTTGTATGTTGTCCTCCATTATGTTCTAGTCTCAAGCATAAAAAAGGATGAAGTTTGGTATCATATATATAGTCATTTACAAAAACTTAACAAACCAAATTTTGAGTACACTCCGAACAAAAGTAGCACTCAACCTACCCCGTGTTGGCTTAAAAAGGTTCTACAATCAACCAATGATATTAAACTCAACAAACCAAGTTATAATCTATTAAACAAAAATGAATTCATCTTACTTTAAACAGCTTCTTTTAGATCAACCAAATATATGTTCTTTTGTATGTTGTCCTCCATTATGTTCTAGTCTCAAGCATAAAAAAGGATTAAGTTTGGTATCATATATACAGTCATTTACAAAAACTTAACAAACCAAATTTTGAGTACTCCGAACAAAAGTAGCACTCAACCTACCCCGTGTTGGCTTAAAAAGGTTCTAACCAATGAGCCTTCAGAAATGCATCTCCATTTTTGGGAGGGAGGCCTCCTTCTGCAATCAAACATTTGGCTTTAAAAGGGTCACTATTGCTAATCCCATTCAATTGCTACTCATCATGTGTCTTGTCTCAACCTAGACAAAGAGAACAAATGCCACACAAGCAACCAATTCTAAAACTCAACAAACCAAGTTATATAGTCTATTGAAAAGAAAAGCATTCATCATTAAGTAACTTCTTGATCAGCTTTGCATTTGGACATGTTGATGGGCATCACAAATCACAATCTAAGGATATGACCTAGTCTGAATTCCACACAACCACCAAGCGCTTACTAACCACACCCTTTCCTTGAAAAAAATCAAATAGGCCAACATAGGATAAATATCCCCCCCAAAAATAAGAACAAAAATAGAAGTTTAAATCCCCAATGCAATGTTTAAAATGTCGATAGGTTTCGTGCCACCTCTTTCTTCAAAAGTAACTCAGCATTTGTTTTTACAAGTATTTATGATCCGACTGCCTATCTAACACCAACACATGTTAAAGCATTATTCTAGAATAACATTGTATCAACATGGGTAGGTTGAGCGCTAAAGCATTGTATCAACTATTACCTTTCTCCACCAATGTGGGTAGGTTGAGCGCTACTTTCATTCAGAAGTAAATAAGCTCAACATTTTTTTTTTCTTGACAAGCATTTATAATTATGATCCGACTACCTATATGACACCAACCCTCCTCATTTACTTAGACTTGAGATACACACATGTTGAAGGGTTATTCGAGAATAACATTGAATCAATTATAACCTTTCTCCACCAATGCGGGTAGGTTGAGTGCTACTTTCATTTAAGTAAACTTAACATTTGTTTTGACAATTATTTATGATCTGGCTGCCTGTCTGACACCAACCATCTTCCTTTACTTAGACTTGCGATAGACATGTTAGAGCATGACATATGGTAAAGGAATTATGATTGTAAAAGGTCATACATTAGTCTTCTCCACAAATATGGAAGTAATAACCTTTGAGACAAGGTAAGCCTAAAACAACTCATGTAAAAATAAAGGAAAAAGGAAAAAGATAATAAAAGATATCTATGGTGATTATAAACAAGACGACTAATCTGGCTGGGATAATCATATAAATAGCTTTCTTTATGTGGCAGCCATGGACATGAGGACTAACTTTTGTATCCATCAATAACACAAACTCTTTGTTTTGTTTCTAGACTAAGTAAGATCCTATGTGGCCCTCATCAATCTACATTTTGAGTTACAGGTGTAAACATAATCAGGTTCATCAATTCTTAAAAGAGAATTGAATGTCCTTACAGCATTTTTTTATTGGTACTGATAACATATATTAAAAATGAAAAGAACAAATTGGTATAAAAGAATTATACCAAAACAAAACAAAAGAAAACTACAAAGACAAGGCATTGGCAAACCCATTAGCCACACGCCCAACATGCCTGAACTCCACTTGAATTGAAGGAGAAAGACTAATTCATTAAAATAAAAACGGAATATCCAAGGGGCCACAGTAAAAGACGACACCCAAGAGATCGCATTGAGTAAATCGCTTTCCACCACCAACCTGCCTTTAAAAGACGAAGTGCTACTAAGATGGCCAAAACCTCCGCCTCATTAGATTCCATACAACCTACATGTTAAGAGAACATTGCTAAAATAACCCCATCACGGTTTCGAAGCACTCCCAACACCCGTCAAGATCAGGCTTCCCCTTAGCCACCCCATCCACATTAAATTTAAAAACTCCTTCACTAGGAGGATCCCATGACACCTCTTTTTAACTTGGACGATGAATAGAGTAAAAAACCCTCCCAATTATGCAAGAAGCTATCATATGGAACTCAATAGAGTGAGGCAACAAAGGTAAGGCTCCTAACATGTTTACCACTTTTCTTAGAGGCTGTGATCAAAGGATAAATGATAATTTCACTCTCGCAAGATGTGTTTGCCAGCATATGCTTGGACTTTGTGGAAGGAGAGGAACAAAAGCATATTTCAAAGGAAAATTGGAATATGTTCATCCCTAGTCAAAGAGGTTCTTTCTGTTGAGATAATTAGAAGTAAGAACGGAGAGCTGATTTGGTTTGGCAGTACAAATCATGAAAACATGTATCAAGCTTGTTGTTGTAACACCAATTCTATTGATTTGATCCGATACCAGGATTCTAAGAGATGATGTTGTTCAGGACCCTGCCACTTCCCCTTGGAATCTCAGGTTTGGTGCCAGATTGTTAAGACATTGATTGGCAAGATCAATGCTAGGATCCGCTCCCATCAACCTGAATCTTCTGGTCCAAAAGGGCTAATGACATTTGCTCCAATGGATCCAACAGCATGTTATGATTCAGGTGGGTTTCTTAGGCTGAAATTGTCTTTTTTTGTTTTCCCTGGCCTGGGGTAGTGGTTTCTTTTGGTTTTCTCCCTGTGGTCCAAATTGTGGGTACCCTTTTGATGGCATGGAATAGAAGGTGGGACATTCTTTTGCTGGCCTGGGTTGTGGGTGGGTTTTTTGGGGTTTTTGCCTGTGGTTAAGCTCTGCCTTGGTTACTTACGCTCTAGGTTTGTGGAGTACCCCCGAATCATCTGGTCCAAAAGGGCTAATGACATTTGCTCCAATGGATCCAACAGCATGTTAGGATCCGCTCCCATCAACCTGAATCTTCTGGTCCAAAAGGGCTAATGACATTTGCTCCAATGGATCCAACAACATGTTATGATTCAGGTGGGTTTCTTAGGCTGAAATTGTCTTTTTTTGTTTTCCCTGGCCTGGGGTAGTGGTTTCTTTTGGTTTTCTCCCTGTGGTCCAAATTGTGGGTACCCTTTTGATGGCATGGAATAGAAGGTGGGACATTCTTTTGCTGGCCTGGGTTGTGGGTGGGTTTTTTGGGGTTTTTGCCTGTGGTTAAGCTCTGCCTTGGTTACTTACGCTCTAGGTTTGTGGAGTACCCCCGAATCATCTGGTCCAAAAGGGCTAATGACATTTGCTCCAATGGATCCAACAGCATGTTATGATTCAGGTGGGTTTCTTAGGCTGAAATTGTCTTTTTTTGTTTTCCCTGGCCTGGGGTAGTGGGTTTCTTTTGGTTTTCTCCCTGTAGCCCAAAATTGTGGGTACCCTTTTGATGGCATGGAATAGAAGGTGGGACATTCTTTTGCTGGCCTGGGTTGTGGGTGGGTTTTTTGGGGTTTTTGCCTGTGGTTAAGCTCTGCCTTGGTTACTTACGCTCTAGGTTTGTGGAGTACCTGAGGAAGAGCTCTCCTCCTTCATTCTTTGTACGTTCTTCAAATCCTTTTGGGAATTTCTATACTTACCTTCCCCAAAAAAAAAAAAAAAAAAAAAAACAGAGAGAGAGAATTGAATCCACAAAATTATGTGTATTTATTAAAAAAAAAAAAAAAAACCCTACCTATGGTTTTACAAAAGTGATGAGAACCTAAATGCACCATTTAGGCCCCTCAATGAGGACTTTGTTATACCTTCTGATGATATTAATTGGCATTAATTGTGATAACTTCGTGTTTACAGGTGCCTTAGGTGAAAAGAGTGAAATTCGAAATTAATGAGAAGAAATTGGCACAAACCATAGAGAACCGGAGCAATCTGCCTCCGGGTGTCCAGACGCCAGACCCTACGAGCGAACCCCAGGCTACTGCCTTCTGGCGTCTAGATGCCAAACACGGGTGGATTCCGTCTCCTTGCGCGATTTGAAGATATTTTTGAAGGAAAATCTATAAAAAGGAAGCAAAACTCATTTTTAGGGCATTCAAGTCTTGAGAAGAATTGGAGGCTAGTTTTGGAGGATTGGAAGGAGCATTCAATGGAGATTTCATTCATCAAGGATTCGCCGTTCATCTCTCTCTATGAGTAACTAACTCTCCCCACCTAGGGGCTGCGATGAAGCCCTAATCTTATACTTTTGGTGATGTATAGGTTCTAGGGTTTTACTTTGAATGCTTTGATTATATGAAATGAATACTATCCATTGATTGGATTTCTTCGTTAATAATGCAATATCTAGTTTTGGCATTTTGTTCTTGTATATTTGAATACCAGTCATATAATGGTGCTTGAATGAATGTGTTGTTAGATCTAAGATAATCTATGACATGCCCAGATTACACGCATGATTTATTTGTTGACTCCGTGGATATTTGTAACCAAAACAAGTTTTTAAAGCATTGATAGGTCCTATATTTGCCATTGCACGAGGGTAGAGTGGATTCGTACCCTAAGATTTTTTAATTTGCTAATTTAGGAATCATAAACCCCAAATCAATACTTCGTTCTCTAGTAGGATTAAATTAGGAATTTGGAAACAAAGCAACTCAGCCTTTTTGTCCCAGTGGATACGACACCCGGTTAACATCACTATTCTCTCACAAGTAGAGATAGTAGCCAGGTATAATTTACATTTGCAAACCCTATTTTCGGACGATCAAATTTTGGCGCCATTGCCGGAGACAATTAGCATGGTTGTTTGTTCTTTTGAAAATCCCAATGTTAATTTCGCTTTGTCATATTTTTATTTTACTTTTTCATCTTTACTCACATCGTTTGCCATCTTACTATAGGGTATTGATTCTAGGTACAAAGAGAGTTCACAAAGGTTAACGTTTTACTCAATCAAAAGCTCTCCTTTACCCAAAGCACTGTAAGTCCTAGATTTTCTGAATTTTTTTTCCATAATTGCAGTAATAGTTGTAACTCCGCCTATGTTGGGGTATCCTTGACATAGCCGGTCCCAAGCCCGGACAAAGGAGGAGGGTTGTGCGTTAGGTAGCCGACAGCCAGCACAATACTCAGTCGGATTTCTTTATGGATTTGAGAACATGACCTTGCCTACATGGATCTAACGGAGGACATGGCCCTAAACAGATTTGATTGGCGTCGTCAAATCCATATAGCCGACCCCACCTAGTGGGAAAAGGCTTGGTTTGGTTTGGTTTGGTTTGGTTAATTGCAGTAATAGTTGTGTGTGCTACTCAATCAAAAGCTCTCCTTTACCCAAAGCACTGTAAGTCCTAGATTTTCTGAATTTTTTTTCCATAATTGCAGTAATAGTTGTGTGTGCATGCTTGGTCGTCGTTCTTGTCATCCAGATTTTGTATCTCTAGATCAAAATTTAGAGCGAACCCTTAGGGAAATTAGATCGTCTAAGCACTCTTCTAACTCCTCACACAAATTCACTCGGACGATCAAATTTTGGCGCCATTGCCGGAGACAATTAGCATGGTTGTTTGTTCTTTTGAAAATCCCAATGTTAATTTCGCTTTGTCATATTTTTATTTTACTTTTTCATCTTTACTCACATCGTTTGCCATCTTACTATAGGGTATTGATTCTAGGTACAAAGAGAGTTCACAAAGGTTAACGTTTTACTCAATCAAAAGCTCTCCTTTACCCAAAGCACTGTAAGTCCTAGATTTTCTGAATTTTTTTTCCATAATTGCAGTAATAGTTGTGTGTGCTACTCAATCAAAAGCTCTCCTTTACCCAAAGCACTGTAAGTCCTAGATTTTCTGAATTTTTTTTCCATAATTGCAGTAATAGTTGTGTGTGCATGCTTGGTCGTCGTTCTTGTCATCCAGATTTTGTATCTCTAGATCAAAATTTAGAGCGAACCCTTAGGGAAATTAGATCGTCTAAGCACTCTTCTAACTCCTCACACAAATTCACAAATGGCTGAGGAGAGATATAGAGGGGAATGGAGAGGACATGTAAATATACACTAACATCAAATGGCCACCGAAGGAAGATGGCCTCAATCCTCCTCTCCAACCCCATCATGGCCAGCGCCCCCCCCCCCCCCCCCACCCCCCCCAATCGTCCATGGGATCACCTGTATGAGGAGGGGAACGTCCACTCAGACCTCTCATTAGAGATTGCATTTCAAAGAGAGTCGGTGGTACGAGTGGCAAAGTCCTGAAAGCGGGACTCAAAAGCCACTTGACGGGAATGGAGGGCCTGCTGACCATGGATGATTGCCTCATATTAGGCATATCATGTAAAACGGGTCAGCATGCCCCGTAGGAGGGGCTTGAGGTGGTACGGGTGGCTCAACCAGGTGCGTCTACTCCCGGCATCATAGCAAGGTGAGCATTCTGCATATTGGGAAAGATGGACTCTGTCCATCAATGCTCACCGTACATGTCGAAGCACGGGACTGATTTCTCATCAAATGGAATGGGAAGGGGGACAACAGTAATACCCGAAGGATGCTGAAATATCATATGACAGATCAGAGGTCAGGGATGAAGGCACGGCATATTTTCGCAAATGAGGGAAGAAGATTCAGCCAAAAATAACCAAGATCCTTGATTTTGGACGGCCGAGATGAAATAAGATTGAGAAATCTGACGTACCACAAATTGCGATGGAAAACCTACTTCGGAGGGGAAATAAATTCCTGAAAAATCACCATAAATACCAGCAATTCCAGTCGACCAACATGGTCTGGTTCCGCTGAGTTGATGAAGACGATCTCAGGTGGGCCTCACCTGATCGGAGATGATCTGGGATGATCTAGGATGATCGGAGATGCACTGAGTGCTTCCAGACGTGGTCTAGATATCAAGGCTCTGATACCATATCAGTTTAGAGAGATGGAAAGAATTCTGAAGAGATGTGCTGAATGCAGTCCCTCCTTGGTCGACTGTTCTTCTCATTATAAAGGGGATGAAATCCCTGATTACATGTAAGTATCACTAATCAGATCCTAAAAAAACTCTTTTACAAACTAAGAAGCTTTGACTAAGTAATACATGAAGTATGGGCCCTGGGCCCAGAATGGGCCTGGGCTTGGATTGACATGAAATATCATGGTCAGCAAATGAGGAAAGGCAAAGGCCACTTGTTCTCTGGGTCTTTCTTGGACTATTTAAACGGCCTATAGACTTTGCACATCTCTTGGAAAATAATCTGTGGAAGAGATAATGCGTATCCGGAGTGGATGGCGTACAAAGTCTCGAGGAAATCCCCCATCCACTCATCCTTGTGAGCATTGGCACGCAGCACTTGATCAATGAGCCAAAAGCCTTTGAGGCAGGTAACTACGATGAGTACTCATGTAGTTTTATCCTTGCTAAAACCACCCTCACACATCTCATTTGTGATACTAACCACAGTGGGGTGTAGGGAAAACGGGGAAAATTACCGGCATTGCAGTGACAGCCTAAGGCATGAGCAATATCCTCCACGGTCACAGAAACGCCATTACCATCAATGATGGATGACAGGACATCTTCATAGCGTAATTTCCAAATTTTGGTAGAAAAGGCGTACCAAACGACGCCGAGGGAAAAGGGCCACATAATGCCATCAACTGTCACCCGCGAATTTGTTGAACCGCCCATCGAGTGGTTTGTTCGGTTTCAAAAAAATGTAGGTCAAAGACTGTGTGCTTGTCTGATGTTCGATGTGTCCAATCCGCATCCTCATCCATAGCGGCTTTTGATTTACTTTTCCCCCCTTCTCATCATTTTTTTATGGGTTTAGGTGACAATTTGACAATAATCCAAAAAATACAGAAAAAACAAAGCTACAAGCACACTATGACAATTGCAAAAGATAAAAAAATAACATTAAATAATAACAATGAGAAAGAAAATTACCAAAAAAATTGGTTGCCGGAGCTCCGGTGAAGTCGCGGAGAAGATGACCGGAAATTTGGCCGGCGACAAACGGGGACCACCATCTCGTAGAGGAGCTAGTGGGGAGAGAACCCAAGTGCTTGTAGTTCGCCGGAGACAATGCAAACTCCGGTGGCGCTTGTCCTAGTGTAGAGGGAGAGGAAGAGAATAGTGGTGGATAGGAGAGGGGAGTGGTGATGTTGATGTAGTAGGAAAGAGTTGAGAGGGTGTTTGGGGAAGAAAGATGGTTTTGAGAGAAAGAGTAAAACCAAATTTTTTCTGTCTTTTTTTTTTTTTCCCTCAATGGACGCCCAATTCTGGGCATCCAAACGCCCATACACAGAAACTCTAACTGATAACAAATTTTGGGTGTCTGGAGGTAGAACCTCCAACTATTAAAAAAATCAGGGTGTCCAATCGCCCAGACGCAGAACATCCGACTAATGAAATTATTTGGGGCGTCCAGAAGCCCGGAGGCAGAACACTTTTTTTTTTTTTTGAGAATACACCCTCCCCCCCCCCCCCCCCCCCCCCCCCCTCCACCACCTCTCTAGCCCTTGAAGGATACTCCTTCAGAATACGCGTCACCATCGTGTATTTAGCAGCGTACAGTTCAGGGAGCTTAGTATGAAATGAAGCCTAGTAAGAGATTAGAACACATCTACAATTCAGGTTAGGTGGCCCAAAATTTTGAAAGAAGAAAAAAAAAAAAAAAAGATGTGTTTTTATGGAAATTTTTAGTGGATCGTTTGATGCTCTCATGAATCTATATATACACATTTTTCACCGTGCATGATGAGCATGACTCCGAGGATTTCTCACCAACAGATAGGCTTTGTGAACTGAATTTGAGACGTGTATGTGAAAACTCCATAATCAAGAATATCCGGTGTTCATAAGTATTATTTTGAAAAAGACTCCCTTGCTGTGTTTTTTTTTTATTGTGTTTCAAGAATTTTGTGGGTAAATTCACTGCAAACCCTCACGAGACTATAACTCGTCCTCTGGGGGAACTTAAATGTTTAAAGGCAGCAACATGCTAAGTGCAGCCGTGGCCTTAGTCTTTCCTTTTGCTTTAGCTTTACTCGAGGTCTAGCAAAGTGTAAGTCGGGGGGTGTGATGAGAACCTAAATGCACCATTTAGGCCCCTCAATGAGGACTTTGTTATAAATCTTCTGATGATATTAATTGGCATTAATTGTGATAATTTCATGTTTACAGGTGCCTTTGAAAAGAGTGAAATTTGGAATTAATGAGAAGAAATTGGCACAAACCATAAAGAACCGGAGCAATTTGCCTCTGGGCGTCTAGACGCCCACGAGCAACCTCCAGGCGAGACTGCCTTCTGGCATTCGAACGCCAAACACGGGTGGAGTCCGTCTCCTTGCGCAAATTGAAGAGATTTTTTAAGGAAAATCTATAAAAAGGAAGCAAAACTCGTTTTTAGGGCATTCAAGTCTTGAGAGAAGAATTGGAAGTTAGTTTTGGAGGATTGGAAGGAGCATCATGGGGATTTCGTCGAGGATTCGTTGTTTTTAGGGCATTCAAATCTTGTACTTTTGGTGATGTGTTCTAGGGTTTTACTTTGAATGCTTTGATTATATGGCATGAATACTATCCATCGATTGGATTTCTTCGTTAATAATGCAATATCTAGTTTTGGTATTTTGTTCTTGTAGATTTGAATACCAGTCATATAATGGTGCTTCAATGAATGTGTTGTTAGATCTAAGATAATCTATGCCATGCCTAGATCTAAACCCGCATGATTTATTTGTTGACTTTGTGGAGGTTTGTAACCAAAATGAGTTTTTAAAGCATTGATATGTCTATATTTGCCATTGTACGAGGGTAGAGTGGATTCGTACCCTAAGATCTTTTCTTCGATTGAATCAAACCTTGTGGATATGACACCCGTGGCTAATTTAGGAATCATAAACCCCAAATCAATACTTCGTTCTCTAGTAGGATTAATTTAGGAATTTGGAAACAACGCAACTCAGCCATTTTGTACCAGTGGATACGACACCCGCGGCTAACATCACTATTCTCACGAGTAGAGATAGTAGCTAGGTATAATTTATATTTGCAACCCTATTTTGGGATGATCAAAAAGGTATTAAAAATATCACTTGGGCACACAAATATTCGAGTATTTTGATATGACTGAACTGACCCCATGATCCATCAGGCTTCAAAATGAAGGGTCCATGCATCCAACAACGCAACTCAGCCATTTTGTCCCAGTGGATACGACACCCGTGGCTAACATCACTATTCTCACGAGTAGAGATAGTAGCTAGGTATAATTTATATTTGCAACCCTATTTTGGGATGATCAAAAAGGTATTAAAAATATCACTTGGGCACACAAATATTCGAGTATTTGGATATGACTGAACTGACCCCATGATCCATCAGGCTTCAAAATGAAGGGTCCATGCATCCCAGTTTTTTGGGGTTGGGTCCTTCGAGAAACCATAGGTAGAGGTTCATTGATAGCCCTAAGAGAGTCAACTCTTACCTTACAATATTTGATTTTTCACTTACCTTACAAGTAAAAGAAAACGGAAAAGTGAAAGGATTAAATCTTTTCTACTATTATAAAAGAGAACAAGTTGTAGTACTTGTTTCACTCTTATAAAAATCATAAAAATCAGCCTTATTGTAGTATTGTGGGGCCCACCCTTATATCTATCTATCTATTATACTGATCTATAAGTACTACATACAATAAGGGTGATTTTTATGATTTTTATAAGGGTGGGCCCCACAAAGGTGTGTACTTACAAGTACTATAAGTTGTTCTCTTTTATAATAGTAGATAGATTTAGATACTTTTATGATTTTTATAAGGGTGGGCCCCACACCCACCCCCACAAAAAAAGTGTCTAGTGAAACAGATACTACAACTTGTTTTCTTTTATAATAATATTAGATATTAGTAGGTATTAGAGGTGGGCCCCACAAAGGTATATCAACATAGTATATATAGATTATTATAAGGGTGGGTCCCACAAAGGTGTATAGAGAAACAAGTACTACAATAAGGGTGATTTTTATGATTTTTATAAGGATGGGCCCCACAAAGTTGTGTAGTGAAAGTACTACAACTTGTTCTCTTTTATAATAGTAGAAGTAGATATTTTTATAAGGGTAGGCCCCACAAAGGTGTGTAGTGAAACAAGTACTACAACTTGTTCTCTTTTATAATACGTATTATAAAAGAGAACAAGTTGTAGTACTTGTTTCACTCTTATAAAAATCATAAAAATCAGCCTTATTGTAGTATTGTGGGGCCTATTTATCTATCTATTATACTAATCTACAAGTACTACAATAAGGGTGATTTTTATAAGGGTGGGCCCCACAAAGGTATGTACTGAAACAGATACTACAAGTTGTTCTCTTTTATAATAGTAGATAGATTTAGATATTTTTATGATTTTTATAAGGGTGGGGGGCCCCACACCCCAAAGTTGTGTAGTGAAAGTACTACAACTTGTTCTCTTTTATAATAGTAGAAGTAGATATTTTTATAAGGGTAGGCCCCACAAAGGTGTGTAGTGAAACAAGTACTACAACTTGTTCTCTTTTATAATACGTATTATAAGAGAGAACAAGTTGTAGTACTTGTTTCACTCTTATAAAAATCATAAAAATCAGCCTTATTGTAGTATTGTGGGGCCTATTTATCTATCTATTATACTAATCTACAAGTACTACAATATGGGTGATTTTTATAAGGGTGGGCCCCACAAAGGTATGTACTGAAACAAATACTACAAGTTGTTCTCTTTTATAATAGTAGATAGATTTAGATATTTTTATGATTTTTATAAGGGTGGGGGGGGTATAGGGGTGCCCCCCCCCCCAAAGGTGTCTTGTGAAACAGATACTACAACTTGTTCTCTTTTATAATAGTAGTAGGTATTAGAGGTAGGCCCCACAAACGTGTATCAGTATAGTATATATAGATAGATATAAGGGTGGGCCCCACAAAGGTGTATAGAGAAACAAATACTACAATAAGGGTGATTTTTATGATTTTTATAAGGGTGGGCCCCACAAAGGTGTGTAGCTTGTTCTCTTTTATAATATAGTAGAAGTAGATATTTTTATAATTTTTATAAGGGTAGACCCCACAAAGGTGTGTAGTGAAACGAGTACTACAATACTATTGTAGTACTCGTTTCACTACACACCTTTGTGGGGCACCCAACCTTATAAAGATCATAAAAATCATCCTTATTGTAGTTTTGTTTCACTACACATATTTGTGGGGCCCACCCATATATCTATCTATCTAATATACTTGGGTCCTACAAAGATGTGTAGTGAAACAAGTACTACAACTTGTTCTCTTTTATAACAGTATAGTATAAGTATATTTTTTTGCCTAAATTGATTTTGTATTAACCATATAATGTTCATGGTAATTGGTTCGAACAGTAAGCTCATCTAGTTCTCAGTTTTTATTTTTATTTTCTTATAAAACTGCAGGTGATTTGACTATGCTTTCAACTGGACCCTAACTTTAGCAGGTCAAGTCTACCAGAAAACTGATAAGTTGACCTAACAAGTTAAAAAAAGTAAATTTAAAATTCTTTGTACATATTCATGATAAAATATCTAGAAATATTGATTTATATCCTCAAAAAGTTATATAAATTTCATACAAGTCTTTTGAGATATCATTTTTCTCACTATATTGTTTTCAAATGTATAGGAAAAAAGGAGTGTCAGCTGTATTTGGACATTACACGGGCCTTGCAATTTACAATCACTCATTTTCTGTTGAAATTTTATTTTTAAATGTATTGAAGCTACTACTGAACTTTTTAGAGCTTTATTTTTTTTAAGATTTTCTTAGTAAAACTGTGTGTTCGGTGCTCGTGCAATTCCACTAGTTATTAAATTAAATAAGGTAAAGGGTAGTGTGGTTAAGTATCCAAAATTCCAACATTACCTTAAAAATTTTCTGCCATTGAGATGCAAAGTGTTTTTGTATTTTGATGATTAGCAGAGCAAAGAGTAAGAGAGGCATTTATCATGAAAAATTACTGTTCACATCAGATCTATTATGCAGATATGAAATTCCTAAAAAACATTGCTGCATGTTTTCATTTCTCAAAAGTCACAATATCTATAAACTGTAAAAGTTAAATATAAAAAAAAAATAACAACAACAACAACGAGAAGAAGAAAGTTACTCTAGCAATCAACAATATGAGAAGAAAAGGACTGAAGCTATACATATTTATATAGATGCATCAAACATGTTTGATGTATGAAAAATGATAATATTAAGAATGAAACATCTTAGAACTAGCAGAGCATGATATCTATATGTCCCTCCTTGAATATTCTCTTCCTTGATACATAAAACAAGTAATTTCTACTAACCTTCATGCATGCACGCACTTCCACAACCTTCTCTTCCCTTTCAACAGAATCTCATGCTACTCTCAAGAAACCCAACACAAAGGCAGCCCTATAACACCACCCAAGTAAGAGATTAGAACACAAATCAAAACCCATAACCCAATCTCTCACAAGATCAACAAATCACAGGTTAGGATCGTCCAAGTAAACCCACCAATAGAAGAATGAGGAAGTGGGGAAAGAGGATGATCCATTGGAGGCAGCTCTTATGAGGATGTGGATCTGAGCTAACCAAGAAGAGGACCCAAACTCAAGATCAACCACCACCCCCACTATCATCCCCCATCTGGTGAAAAAAATCAACTGTTCGGATCATCCCAGCAAACCCATAAATGGCAGATAGAGAAGCCATTGGGAAGAGGATCGATCTATTGGAGGGCTGTGTATCTACTAAGTGGTGATCGTGGAAGTGGACCCCATCTCACGATCACCGTCCACCACCCAATTCTCTTCCATCCACATGTGGCCCAGAGAAATCAACGACTAGGATCATTCCAACCCACCCACCCAAAGCAGAGAGAGGAGACTGGAAGAAGATGATCCACAGGAAGACGACATTTTATAGAAAGATGAGATTTGATTGCCTGGGTGGGTGGGAACTTTACCGTTGGATGTTGACACGTCACTAACATTACAACGGCTAGTTCTTTCTTGAGGACTGGGAAAAAGATAAAGTATCCGCACGGGTTTTGGCGTTTTAGGGGTTTTGTAGTTTGTATATTTTGTACTCTTCCAAGGTGGGGTACACTCACGTGAAGAGATAATATCGACCGTCAATAAGATGGGCCTGACATTATATAAGATGGACGGTCAATAAGATGGATCAGAGTGGATGGTGGTCCAATCACGCATCTTTCGATCGCGACCTCTTGATTAGCCTGAGTTATCTCGTTTTGACAAATGACTGAATTAAATACAAAAGAGATTGAAGTTATCTCATTTTAATATCATTATAATATGTTGTTTGCAATAGGATTCATTTGATTTTAAGCAATTAATATTTATTTTTGGGTAATTGTGCATGAGGTTTGGATTAAGAAATTTAAAAATGATGATTGGAATATGATTTGAAATTTATATTTGATCTCTTATATTTAATATTTGGACTTAGAAATCATGTAATATGCAATATTATTTTTTTAATTTTTATTATTATATTCTTTTCTTGCATGTATGAATTTATTAATTTGACTTGATTATCACAAATGCATATAAATAAATATATATTCACATTTTATAAGTATTGGGTTTGTTTTTAAAAGTTTTTTAAATTGATTTTTAAAAAAGCATGACTCTCCCAAATTTCCCTGTTGACTCCATTTGAGTCTATTTTATTTTTTTCGATGAGTCGAGTCTAAGTCACGAGATTTCTAACCATGCTTTCAAGATCTGAGCACAAATAAGGACTTATAAGGCACTTTTTTCCTATAATAGCCCACGCATGCACGTGACATGAGAAAAGAGGATAACTGATTATAATTGAAAATTAGGTTTGTTTGCATTGTCACAAATATCTTTCTCAACAAACTACCTTTTTGGAAAAATGTCAGGGTATTTTTTAAAATTTAGGCACGAAACCTCTATTAATTGGTTTAGAATATCATACTAAAATGAATAAACAAGTACATTGTAATTAAAAAGTATTGTTAAAAATAAATTTCATTTTTCCTAATGTTTCGAAGGTGGAGACAAGCGAAACATTTTTTTACCTTTTTCATTGTTATGTAAAGAAATGATTTGGTGCATTTAGTAAATCATGATCTCATATCATAGATTAATCAAGGGAATTTAACGGAAAAAACCCTCCTACATGAGCATTCCTTTAATTTGGCCCCAATAAAAATAGGTAGACAGAATGGGTCCTAAATTTACATTTCTCTTTCTTTTTTTTTGTCTTTTTGCGCTATAGTCGATATCGTCTATCCATGCATGTCTACTAAAACCAAAACCCTTTTATTCACCATTCGTCTTCTTTCTCTTTTCCCTCTTTTCCCCTTTCTATTTCCCATTGTCGTTGTCTACACTCCCTCATCCCCGATCAGTGTTGGTTGGAATTCAATGGGGACATTCTTTTATGAGTTAAAAGAAGTTAAATCTTGGATTTTTCAATTTCAAAGAGGAAGATGATTGCTTTTGAAAACGGAGATTGGGTTCCAGAAGAAGAGCTGCTGTTTTGAAAGGGGCGTTGAGGAAGATGGGTTTGGAAGTGCGACATGGGGTTTTGGGGGGTGGATGGAAGTTGAAACAAATGGATTTTGTTGGGTTTGAATCGAAGAGGGGTAAAAGGTAAGGACTTTTACAGACATTACTTAGAAAGTTGAGATTTTGGGAGATGGGTTTTCATCTTTTGGGCTGTAGCTGAGTTTGGGCTACTAGTATTTTAAGCTAGCAGCGTTTTTCGTGGATGTAGTTATTGAGAATGAAAGGCTCTTGTTTTCTTTCAGAGGCTTGTGGAGATGCATTTTTTCCATTACAAAGAGATGTAATGAATCAAGTGGAAAGAGGAATGGAATGCAAGTTTGGAGCCCTTAAACCAATCATTTAACTGTATCCATATCAAGCCAAAGGGGTTTTTAAAATAAAGCCCTTGAGAGATAGGAGTAAGAAATTTGGAAAAGACTTAGAAGAGAAATATAGTAGAATCTTGTGAGAAATTTGGAGAAGCAATGAGCCACAAATCTGTATTGGGGTCGTTTCCATGAACGTGTTCGATGAAATGACGAAGCGAAAGGAGAATGAGATTTCATGCTCATTTCTCTTATTTTTCTCATGGAAAAGAAGTTTGCTGCTATTGTGGGGTTTGTCGTTCCTTGATTTTGGTTACTAGGAGATATTGGAGGAGAGGAATTGGAGAACATGGTTGGGGTTTTCATTTCTTGATTTTTGTAAATTTCAAACATATTTCATGTATATATTTTTTTGAAATGTAAGATCAAGGCACAATGAACTTGTAATGTTGTTCAATGGTTCCCCCTATCTGAGATGTTTGAAATGTATTTGAGGTATTTGAAATGTCTGAACTCTTGAGCTTTTGAAATATCTGAGTGAAGGGCCGAAACCTTTCCTACCAAAACTCTCTACTATGACGTCAAAGGATGAAAATCGTATTGGTTGAATCAGTGGAAGCATTTTTTGGAAGGGTGATGTAAGAGTCAATGTGAACTCCTTTTTTACTGGTGTTAATATTTGGTGTTAATGTGATAGAAGATGTAGCCGTTATGGACAACGTACGGTCTACTGAAGCATTTTTTGGAAAGGGGATGTAAGAGTCAATGTGAACTCCTTTTTTATTAGTGTTAATATTTGGTGTTAATGTAATAGAAAATACAGCCGTTCTGAACAGTGTACAATCTACTGAAGCATTTTTTTAGAAAGGGGATACAAGAGTTAATGTAAACTTCTCTTTGGTTGGTGTTAATATTTAGTGTTAATGTGATAGAAGATACAGCCATTCTGGACAGTGTACAATCTACTGAAGCATGTTTTGGAAGGAGGATGCAAGAGTTAATGCGAACTCCTCTTTGGTTGGTGTTAATATTTTGTGTTAATGTGATAGAAGATGCAGCCGTCTTAACAATGTAATCTCCACATGAAAGAGATTTTTTGGAAGGGTGATGCATGTGTTAATGTCATCATGTCCATTTTGATTGGTGTTGATATTTGGTGTTAATGTGATTGATAGAAGATGTAGCCGTAATGGGTTTGCACATTTTTTTGAAGCATTTTTTTGGAAGGGCACAAGTGTTAAACGTGCTTTTCCTTTTTGTAAGGATCGCCCTTTTTTGGGGTTATATGTTGTTGAGAACTTATCTATGATAATATAATGGTTGTTTGTATTGTCCCATTATTGATGTTTTTATTTTTTCCACTTTAATTATTAAAAATAATTAGTTAACCCCATCTAAAGCTACACTTAGTAAGTTATAGTATTATAATAAAGTCAATATCGACCATGACTGTGTTTTTTAGGTTTCAACTAAATAGTCGATATCGACTATGACTATGTTTTTTATGTTTCAGGTGAATAATCGATATCGACCATGACTGTGTTTTTTAGGCTTCAGCTAAATAGTCGATATCGACTATTGGTCATGTTAAACAAACCAGACAATGGTACATTCCATTGTACTAAACATTGTTCTGAGTACATTGGTACATTCCATTCACACATTCAATTAACAACCATACATTAATAAACCATTCAATTTCAAATAATGGTACATGAAGTTCTACAACATAATCCAATTGCCCAAAACCATAGAAGTTCAACAACCACTACCCACAAGTTCCACAAGTTCCCTCGTCCAATGCTTTATTTAAATCGTTGCTGGATACCATGGTACAAATACTAGCTAATTCTTCATCTCTACATAAAAGAGATGTTTGTTAATAAAACACAATGCTACAAATATTAATAAAGATGGGTACTACATGAAAGTAATGGGGAAACATTAGTATAGAGTTTTGGTGGGGAAGGTTTCATCTGATTCATTTTGCAACTTCCATCGATTTAGCTAATACCAATTTCATCATTGGACGTCATAGTGGAGAGTTTTGGTGGGGAAGGTTTCGACCCTTCACTCAGACATTTCAAAAGCTCAAGAGCTCGTACATCTCAAACACATTTAAAATATCTCAAATATGGGGAAACCATTCACAACATTACAAGTTCATTGTGTCTTTTCAAAAAATATATACATGAAATCTGTTTGAAAATTACAAAAATAAAAAAATGAAAACCCCACCCATGTTATCTAATTCCTCTCCTCCAATAGCTCCTAGTAAGCAAAATCAAGGAATAACAAACCCCACAACAGCATCAGACTTTTTCCCATGAGAAAAATTAGAGAAATGAGTGTGAAATCTTATTTTCCTTTCTCTTCGTCATTTCATCAAACACCTTCATGGAAACTACCCCAAAACAGATTTGTGGCTCATTGCTTCTCCAAATTTCTTACAAGATTCGACTGTATTTCTCTTCTAGGTCTTCTCCAAATTTCTTACTTCTCTCTCTTAAGGGCTTTATTTTAAAAACCCCTCCATCTTGATATGAATACAGATAAATGATCGGTTTAAGGGCTCCAAACTTGCATTCCATTCCTCTTTCCACTTGATTCCTTACATCTCTTTGCAATGGAAAAAACACATCTCCACGAACCTCTGAAAGAAAACAAGAGCCTTTCATTCTCAAATAATTACATCCACGAAAAACGCTTCTAGCTTAAAATACTAATAGCCCAAACTCAGCTATAGCCTAAAAGATGAAAACCCATCTCCCATAATCCCAACTTTCTAAGTAATGTCTGTAAAAATCCTTACCTTTTACTCTTCTTCAATTTAAACCCAACAAAATCCCCTCTTTTCGACCTCCATTCACCCCCCAAAACCCCATGTCGCAATTCGAATCCCATCTTCCTCAACACCCCTTCCAAAATAGCAGCTCTTCTTCTGGAACCCAATCTCCGTTTTCAAAAGCAATCATCTTCTTCTTCGAAGCTGAAAAATCCAAGATTTGGCTTCTTTTAACTCATTTGTGAAAAGAATGTCCCCATTGAATTCCAACCAACACTGATTGGGGATGAGGGGGGTGTAGACAACGACAATGGGAAATAGAAAGGGGAAAAAGGGGAAAAGAGGAAGAAGATGAATGGAGAATAAAGGGGTTTCGGTCTTTAGTAGACATGTAGGGATGGTCGATATCGACTATAACGCGAAAAGACAAAAAAAGAAAGAGAAATGTAAATTTAGGGCCTATTCTGTCTGCCCATTTTTATTGGGGCCAAATTAAAGAAATGCCCGTGTAGGAGGGTTTTTCCCGTTAAATCCCCATTAATCAATCATCCACTTATCTCTATAGATATCATGTATGAAAAAAAATAATAATAAACAAGATGTAGCCAGTTCTAGGCTTCATCCTTCTTGTCTTATTCAGTCACTTCATGTATGAAAAAAAATAATAAACAAGATGTAGCCAGTTCTAGGCTCCATCCTTCTTGTCTTATTCAATCACTTTGCTCTTGAGAGAATAAGAGATCATGAGATTGAATCTATGATGGGGTTAAGCTAATGGGTTAAATGTGACATACACAACATAGATGGTTGGAATGGAATGATAATTGATTGATGATGATGCGGCATCAACGAGTGCAATGTTCAACCAAATAAAATTCCCTAGCATACTACTGATTGAAAGAGTTGTGTTTTATTATTATTTTTTTCATAACGGTGGGTGTTCCAGTACTTTAGGCCAAAATAATCTCTGCAGGTCTAAGAGGAGCCATAGGGTCCAAGGGGAGCTAGGTAAATCCCCTGTGGCCCTATCGTAGTAGTGCAGTTTCGAACCCTCAACCTCTAGGTGCAAACCGTGGTCCTAGGCCAACTGAGCTACCCCTCGGAGTTGAGTTGTGTTGTAGTTGTTGGTATTTAGTCAGCAACAATTAGAGTTGTGATGGAGGAGGAGGGGGTTGGGCTTACCAGCAATGGGCACGTGTGGATCAGGCATGCCACAAACTCTAGATCCCAAGTCGCCTCATCCAAGTAATGGCCAAGTCTAAATAGGGCCTGAGCCAATTGAATGCCCCCTTTTGGTCAAACAGATTTTCCTTTTCTTTTTCCTTACCGCCTCAGTTGGCAAGGGAGTGAACCTACTGCATAACTAACTTGGGACCAATCCTTGTTAGTCCTTGTGAGAAGGAGGTGTTGCGCCACTAATATATTGCATTGGCCAAATAGCACTTTTTTATAACATTCAGACAAAAAACACTTAGGGCATGTTTGTGTAGCCATGAGAATTGCAAAAGTGGCTTTCCGCACTGTAGTAAAATCCATGCCTGGTATGACCTCTTTTTACTGTGGAAAGCACAAAATTGAATTAATTTTTCGCAATTACTTAGAGAATAAATCCCAATAGGGTGGTCACAGAGACGAGCAAAACTTCGTAGAATCGGTTTTCCGTGGCATGTACACAAACATGCCCAGAATTTGTTACTTACTTTTTCAGGTACAACTCCCTGTATTAGGATGTAAACAATACCATCATGGTGCTTAAAAAAAAAACACACGAGGGCTGACCACTTAAGAGAATTCACGCCGATGCAATGTGTTACCTAGGCTTCCTTTTCAGTTAGGATCAATGGGCGATGTTTGAAGGTCAATTGGCCAAAAAGAGGTCTGAGACAAGGGGACTTGCCTTCACTATTCTTTAATTTGCAAACGACCTACTAATCTTCGTTAACCTCAATCCTAAAGCACTTAGATCGCTTACCATGTGCCTTTCTCTAGTTGATAAAGAAGTAGGCCAGAGCGTTAATACATATACGTCCGTCATCATCTTCTATAAAGGAACGGATGGCAACACCATCATTAACACCGTGGATATCTTTGGGATCCATAACCATTGCGATTGCTTTATCTAATTAGGAGCTAACCTTTCCATTGGATAGAGACATGGAGGAGACGCCAAATCTATTCACATAGGAAGGAAAGGAGGCTACCATGTTGGAAATGAGCTCTTCTTTCCCACATTGGAAGAAGGGTGCTCATACAGTTCACCATATCCTATTTCCCAAACTATTAGACTGGATACCAATCCATTCCTAAGAAGGTTCTCAATAGATTCACTAGATCCAGCGAGCCTTCCTTTTGAAATGGGAATTCCATATCCAGTAGGTATACCGTATACCCTTATTGCTCGGAACAAGGTCGTACAACCCCTCTAAGAGGGGGGTTTAGGGCCTTTAGGCCTTGGAAGTATCGAATGGTAGCTCAAGGCCTTTCAAGCTCACTGTGTGTGGAGGTTTATCCAAAATTCGGAAGCTTGGTGGACAAGGATTCACAAGGTATCCTGGGCCCGTTTGGCAATTTTAATGTAAAATAAAGATAATAATAAAATATCAAATCAACTGGAGAATAAAATATAAGTGAGTTGTGATGGTATTTTATTTTTAGTTGTTTGGTTTGGAACCTTTTTGACTTTTTGTATAAAAGAATGAAGGTTTTTTTTTTTTTTTTTTTTTTGTCTTTTAGGGGACAAAGGAGTTTCTTTTTTACTATTTTTTGAAAAAAAAAAGAGGGAATTTTGAGAAAATGTACTTTCGATGTAACTTCTTGACTGAAAAATGGAGGCTTTACTTGACTTTGACTAAACTAGTAAAGTGGCAAACAAGCCCTAGGAACTACAATTTGAAAGGGTCAGAGTCGTCTATCTTGAAGAATCTTGTGTCCAACAGGGATGCTATATTTGAGTGTCAACATTGGTGATTGGTAATGAAAAATTTGTTAACCTTGGGATGTTATCTAGAAGACTCTTGTGTCCAACAAGGACGCTATATTTGAGTGTCAACATCGGGTAATTGGTATGAAAAATCTGTTAATGTCCCAACAGACCATTGGGTTCATGGCATGGGCCTCCTGAGAGATGCCCCGATAAAATACAGTGCCAGGATTTTTAGATTGTATGTCCTCGATCCAGGGAATGATGTGAACAATTTGATTAATTATCTTAATTGATATATGATTTCATGCTTTTATTCATGGGATGAATGGGATTTTATTAATGGTCACACGTAATTAATACAAAATGACACAGTTGTTCATGAGATGAACAAGATCCCTTAAATATATTAAATGTGATCCACGTGAGTGGATGAGATTCACATGCAGAAGACTAGGCATCTCATCTAAAAATGTTGTAGCACTGTAATTACTATGAGATGGTGTGGTTTGTATCGACCATCAGAATGGAAGACTTGGGTTGTTATGCTAGTGCATTGGATCTACTGAATGACCATGAGTAGAGCCTCATACAAAATACTTTCTTTAATTAAGGAATGCTCTCATAATTTCCAAGCAATATAGGCTCCTAATCTTAAGGGAGTAACGAACTCAAGTTTATGCTATGCATTTACTTTCACTTACCAATGAGTGAGGCCAATTGTAAGTCAATACCTCGGTATCTTGGGTAGATTGAAGTGGGGCTGTGGGAACATATTTCTCAAGATGGAATCTGTCCTCATGAGAGAAATATCCCTTTGTGCTGATTAATGAAAATTATCGTCAGTAAGTGCATGCCCGTTCTGATTAAGAGTTAATCAGATGGTATTGATTATCAATATGATTAATTGGGTCACAAGGATAATAAGAGGTGGGTCTACATTGGTTAGGTAGTTTATTTTCAATGGATCCATGGACATAATTGATGGAGGGGCCTGCTTGCAGTAATTGGAAAGCTTAGGGTGTTCTTATAAAACTCCTAAGACTGGAGCGCAATTACATTTATATAGTGGAGTTATCTGCAATTAACTGTGGGTTAGAGATTTGCATGAGATGTAGGGTTTGGATGTTTTAATTTGAGCCAGTTCTAAGAAATCCCTAGTTGTCCTCATGCTAGCGTTAAGTGAGAGAGTTGTAATAAAAAAAGAACTCATAAGGGAAAGAGGAATATAACTCATAAGAGAAAGAGGAGTATAACTAGAACTCATAAGAGGGGCTAGACATCCAGCACAATTATTGGACGTCCAGGGTGCTCTCTTCCCCCCTTTCTTGTCCCATGTAGTTTCTCCAGTTTGAGTGCTTTGAGTGTTTTCTTCTCAATTGAGATCCGACCACTCTCTTTGAGAAGATCTCTGCGATTGGGTCATAGTGTGGAAGACTGAGAGGTTTAGGAGATCGTGTTTGCGAAAGAGTTTTGCAGAGACAAAGTTTAAAGTCTCGATTTGAGCACAACATAGCTCCTCAGGTATAGATCTGCATCAAGTTGTTGTTTGTAGATCTAGTAGTTACATGTTCACATATGTCTTCTTAACAAAGATTTAGGATCTTAATACACTAAGATTAAGCGTTTGAGATCTTGGGATTCGTTCCATGGCTTTTCGGGTGTCTGATTCCTGCGTTAAGCGGATTAGAGTTTTTGAAATCCTGTCTAGAAGGCCCACCTACTTATGTGAGGTAAGAAGTATCGAATGATAGCTCAAATTCACTATGTGTGGAGGTTTATCCAAAATCTGAAAGCTTGGTGGTCAAGGATTCTATTGCAGAGATACCTAATCAAGGACTCCTTAACTATGATTTGAAAGGGTCAAAGTCGTCTTTCTAGAAGACTCTTGTGTCCAATAGGGACACTATATTTGAGTGTCAACGTTGAGTGATTGGCAATGCCAAATCTATTAACCTCCTGACAGACCATTGGGTTCATGGCATGAGCCTCCTGAGAGATGCCCCAATCCCAATGAAAGACAGTGCCAGGATAACATCCACCTCCGTCGAGTCTCTCACTGTTTCTCACCTGATTATGGATATGAGGCAAGATTTGTGTTGGAATGGGAGCCTCATAACAAACCTATGGGATGATGGAATAACAAGAGAAGAATTTTCAAATTCCATTAGGAGGCCTAGATCTAAGGTGTTAGGGAAAATAAACCACAGGAAAATGCTCAATGAAGGCATTATATAAATATTTGTTGTAACGCCCCACCCTTCACACATGCATGATATTGTCCGCTTTAGCTCATGGGCTACTTGACCAGAGGACCTAGCCCAAGCGCATCCAATCTTGCCTCACGGTTTTGCTTCTGATGGGCCTCAACCCATCAAAAGGCCTTATGCAAGGTAAGGGTGTAAGCTCTACATATAACCCCATTTACTTTCCTCTCTATAGTCGATGTGGGACTCCGGGGCGTCACCTGGTACACATGAAAAATGAGAAACCTCTACATCTTTTCTTACAGCCCAATTTACCCGCAAGCCACCCTAAACAAAACCATCAAAGCCATTCATCAATGGAATATGACTAATGCTTCCAAACAATCAGTGTCTCTTACGGGTTTTACAACTTCGGCTTAGTTCCCCTGGCATCGGGCTATATGAAGCTAAATTTTGATGGGGCCTGAAATGAGAATACACAGTATGCAAGAGTGGGAGGTATAATTAGGGACAACAAATGCCTCATGATCACAATTACACGGGGCCAATTCGAGCCACCAGCACTTTGGAAGCTGAACTACAGGCCTTATGCCAAGAGTAGCCATCTGCATTTCCAATGGAGTCTCCAAGGTGGTCCTAAAAGGAGACAGCTTGATTCTGGTGGATAACTTCCAAAAGGAGTTAAAATTATCATGTGATTTCATGGTCACATGGAAACAACTACTCCTATCAGAAGTTTAATCGCGGGAGACAAACAAGGCTGTGTAGGAGAAATGAGAACAAAATTGCAAATTAATGCCCTGTGCATGCTTGTTACACCCCGAACCCACTCAATCTTGTTTATTCCTAATTAATTTTGTTTTATATAAATTAAATATACTTAGATACTAATTAAGTTATTTAGCATAAATTAATTTTATATCAGTCTTTGGTTAGACCTTGAGTCTTGGGTAGGTAGTTTAGACTCAATCCAACCCATTTAGGCAAAGCCAAGGATTGTTTCGTAAATTGGGATTTTTACATTTTGCATCATATGCCCATCATCTTGATACCATTATGTGCATCTCGTTGAGCACGTCAATTTTCATATTGAATACTTTCTCGTTTGACCTCAAATTAACCAAGTAGGCCTGCATTTGACTCAAAATGAAATAATGAAAAAGAGCCTGGGCTTTCTTATAAAATCTAGAACTATTAACTTAAAAACTTCCTTCCTCAAGATTAATCGATTCATTCTGCTGGTTGTAGAGAAAAACTATTCCAACACCTTTTCTTCTTCCTCGTTGCATCTTCTCTCTTCTTCTACTCTCAAGCAAGCTTATGCATGTACCAATGGAGAAAGGAATGAGCTTCACCATCCTCTCCTCTACCTATGTAACCCCATAACCTTAGAATGGATTTCCTCCTTCCTCTTCATTTTGCTAGATCATGTGAGGAACTCTTTTCCTTCTTCACTTTCAATTAAGAGATGATGTCAAAGGACTCACCCATTTTACATGCCTACATTTTTATAGTTCTTTGGGTATTATCTTTTTAATAGGGTTGTGAATTTGGGGGTTTCTATTGTTGGGGTTAACAAGAACATTGAGTGTGTGAAAAGTTTGGTTTTAAGGCAAGTATAAGCTCTAATCTTTTATGCATGTTGTGGTTATTAGTTGATTATATAATTCTAAACTCGTTGTATTATTTCTAGCCTCTTTCATGTGTTAATGTTGAAAGGGCTGTGTTTAGTAGTGATGCTTAGGCCCCTGGGCTGGATCTAGGCTTAATATCTAAATGGGCAGGACATGAATAAGCTTTTACCACCATGTCTTGACCCATCACTTCATAGCAAATAATTTATGCACTAGGTTCTTATGGTAACTTTTAGTGATTGGTAAGTCTAAGGCCTACCGATATGATGGAAAGTCCAATAAGACTCATCCAATGCTGGAAATCAAGGTGTACTCTAACCAGTATAGGAGAATACAATTGGCCCATTTAAATGATAGAACTTACCTTGGAACCCCCAAATGTTTGAGGCAAGGTGGCACTCATTCAATTATGGAAATCATTGAAACTACCTGCATTTGAACTGTGTTTTGATTACTAGGTCGGAGCCTGATATGTACATTAAAGTACCCAAAAAGGACTTTGGGTTTTGGTTTGGTTTGGTTTGGTTTGTTGAATTCAGGTTGGACCTTACCAAGCACTTTGAGTGCAGGGAGTAATTCAGAAGCTGCTGGAATCATGGGGAAACAATGAAAAAAGCAATGACCATGTTGAAGACAATATTAATCCGTCAGTAGTATTTCGAAGGATGATTAGACCTTTTATATATTAACCAATAGGGCTTTGAGACTTTAAATGGACCTTGTAAGGCCTTAGACTGGAACCTTGACTTGTCATATGTCTAAAGGAACTAATAAATACATGATTAGTCTTTTGAGGCTAAAACTAGTTATGTACATTATCCGGCTGATTTAATTGTTTTACCAAGAATGTTGAGTTAGTGAATTCGATGTGATCCATTTACACTTGTGACACCAAAATAAAGAAAGCAGCACATCGAATCCGTTAACTTTACATCGGAATGGAAAATGAAAGACAACGGATAAATAGTTTAGAGTTGGCTAGGAAATCACCTTGACTCTCTTGCAACCTTATAAAACATGTGCATATTGAATTACTCTACCATGAGTTCACGTGTCATATCAATGTTCATATACATAGATTGTACTCCTTTTGTTTATTATTTGCATTCTCACCGTAGTGTAATATGTTTCAATTGCATTATAAACTTGAGAAATCTTTAGTAGGGTGTGAACGAATTGAATTGTAATGTGTGAAATGATTAGTGTGATAATTGATTGAATGAGTCAGTACTACTTACCTTCGACCGAATGATACCCGACGGGGTTGACTCTTGATTTAGATTGTGAACGTCGCTGCACAGTAGACAGTCTGGAGCACCGAAACTCCAGAACTCGGGTAGCTAGTTGAACCTTTGGCTGGGTCACTAATGACATCCCAAAATGCGTGCCCTCATTGAGGGGATTTAGCTAATGTGGTTACCAACTAGTTTTATATGTTTTCAATATTATTGACTCTTCAAGCATGAATTATATTTGAATGCACAATCGCCTAGTCTACTTTATGTGGTCTCCTTTAACTTTCTGTCATTAATTCTGAATTGATACAGCGTATATAATTGGATTATTGCTTATACTCCGCTGAATCATTGTATTCATTAGCTCTTCTTAGTGTTACAGACGCAGGTCCCAATCTTGGTCTTGAGGAGACCAAGGAGGGAGAGGAGGAGGCCGTGGAGATACCTCTAGGCTTAGAAGAGTGAACGGCTGAAGAAGCTGTCTAACTCTTGTCTTTGGAGAGCGCCATATTTTCCTCCTTGTTAATAGTATACTTTTGTGAAGTTGAACTAGATATACTTTTGGTATTGTTGTTCATAGATACTTTTGTATTATTGAAGTAGAGTAAGTTTTTAATTCTCTACTTCTTTATAGTTATGAAACCATCTTGTGTATAATGAACTTGAATGTTTGGACAGCTCATGATATGATACCAATATATGTTTTGATTAAATGTTTCCGCTGATAAATGTACAAAGACAAGTGTCTGTAAGCATGTTTCACATGTGCAAAGAGGATCATCTCCTTCGTGACTCACACTTGCCCCGAAACAGGTGTGATGAGCACGGGAGTACGAGTGTCACATCTCGAGAATTACCCTTGGCCAGTTAATTTCGGGACCGGGATGTGACAATGCGCAATTTCAGCAGCCTCAAAACTTTTAGCGACAATCTCCCTTTGTCTGCTTTTGAATTTTGTCTCTGAAAATGTAAGGACACAATTGGGTTCAAAATTAATCTATTCGTGATTCCCTCGGCAATGCCAGTTCCCACCAACTCCATGGATCCAACTTTCTACCATTTCCTGTAATGGGATCGCCCCTTCCTTTTTGTTGGGGTAATGAATTCCCTCAGTCTATTAGAAAAAAAAAAATTAAATACTTAAAAAGGAGACACAATATACATTACTTTAAAGGGTTATGTTTGGTTGAGAGGTGCCTCTCATGGCTAGTATGTGAGGTAAAAATCTATTTTCATTGTAAGATCCTCTTGGATGCATTTCAATCTTGAGAAGATAGGATGATGAAAAACTCTCACGGTGGATATAACCTTGTGCAAAAACCTTCGAATCATCACAACCATTAAATTAGAGGCCTAAAAGTTTAACCATTTCTTGAGTTATATATATTTTTATGAATTCAACCTAATGGTGAGTATAATAAACATTAGTGTCAAACTAGGGTGAGTATCAATTCATGTGGGGTCGACATGAGTGGGTTGGATTGATCATGTGAGGTCTTGCATCATAAAACAAAAGTTACCTCTCACACAAGCCTATACATGCAAGAATACATACATATACATATGCTCATATATGTTGGTTATTTCCAAGAACCGCTTGATTCTCCTTAGCTTAGAAACCATCTGGCTTATGGGCCCACTGGGAAGCATGACAATTATAGGGTTTTTACGGTTTTGAAAAGTTCATGTATGACCTACTTGGGTGAAAAAATAGAAGCCATGCAATCGAAAGAGGTATTGGTTAATTTGAGAGATTTAAAGTTGTCAAATACATGGAGTCAGATGAAAGTGGTGTGTTTGCCAAATTTTGTATGATCAATTGGAGAGCCTACTCAATTCAGATAAGTGACAATTTGGGCTGGTGCTTATTCTTGATGGGAGGGTGGATGTTGACAATGAAGGGCTTTGACTGACTATAAAAGGGTGCTTGCTCGACCTATCTAGGAATTTTGCAGACATTGGTTGGATTAAATGGGAAATCTACCCTGATAGATCTGCTCCTCCTTGAAGCAGGTTTGGTAATGGCTTGTCGGGTTAGGAGGAGGCACTTTGACTACGTTGCCTTGCTTTACCTTACCATGATATAATTATGAGGTTTTTTTTTTTTTTTTACAAAAATGGTCCCCTTTATTTTTACATGACCTAAAAGAAACCCTATATTTTATCTTTTTACTAAAGCCTCCCTTGACTAGCAATCAACTTTAAAATATATAGTTGTTATTACTCTCCCCGTTTTTTTTATTTTGGATCAATTTGCCCCAAAGAAAATCTCAAGTTAAAGTAGGGGAGAGAAACTAATTATTGTGAATCGCTCGGCGGCATCTAATACCATGCCTTCCCCAATTGCCCTACCATGTAAAGGATGATTTGAAGGGGTGCTCCCACTTCACGTGAAGGAGGAGGGTCAATTGGACAGGAAGTAGCAAAACCTTGGTGGGTTTGACTTTATCAGTAAGGACTCTTGTAAGGAACAACTTCAATTAGTTAAGTCTTTATCTACTATCTTTAAATTGCAGTTTTTGTTTTCTGTTTGGTTGAACTTTGGATTTCAGTTGTAACTACTTTCCTTGATGTCTTCATGTGGGTGCAATCATAACTGGGAGTGAGTATAGTGATGAGTTCTGTCTTGATAAGCATTACAAAATTCAAACAAGTCGTTCTGCAATTGGATGGTGTTCTTTTTTTTTTTTCCCTATGATGAATGCTATTCTGATTTTGTAAACAAGAGCGAAAAGATTGAAAAAAAAAAAAGTCCATAATGGTTTTGGTCATCTTGGTAAATTGGTTAAAATAAAAAATGTGGACGGTGATAATAGCTAGTTTAAAGTTTACTGTTAATCAACAGAGGCTTTAGTAAAAAGATAAAATACAGTGTCCTTCTTGAGGTTATGTGAAAATATAAGGGTCTTTTTGTGAAAAAAAAAAAAACTCTATACTTAATTTATATAGATATTTGTTACTAAATTTGTAAGCAAAGCTCTTGTAGCTTTGCTAGTATTGATGATTTGACCAATGTATGATCTCCATGAAAGAGTGTTCTATTCCTCTTTGATTCATTCACCTGCATTAAGAAACTTTATATTTTAAATTCCAAGCATAACTCTATCTACCTTTATAAAAGCCAAGAAATGACCTGTTTGTTAACTTTCTCTACACGTCCAACTGGATTCCTCTTGCATACATCTACATCTGTTGCTCATTTGGTGAGGGACATGTGGACGGACATTTGTTGGCCAAAATGGGAAGCCAAGGAGACCCTCTCAAATATCATCAAACTTCACTTGACTCATGCCCATTATGAGGCAGGAATGGTAGCACATACCAATTATTGTCATGGGGTGAGTTAGGGTTGGATGATGCAAATGTGAGGTGAGACATGTTCAAATTTATCATGTCTTGTACCAAACTCACCCTGCTACATCCTTACATGTATGGAAGCAAAGGACCAAGTCTAAGGCCTTGTTTGACATCTCTACTCTTTTTCTAGCAGACCATTCAAAATAGAGCCATTAAAAAAAGAGCTATAAAAAAAAGAGGCTAGAAACAAAAAGTGTGTTTGGTTATGAATGGATTTATTTCAAATAGACCGTTTGGTATGCCCTCTATTTACCTCTTTTTAGAGGGGTTTGCCTATTTTTAGACGGGTATTTTCTGTCATTATGTAAAAAATGGACTTATGCACATTTTCATCAAAATATGCCCTCTACACACATACCATAACATCATAATTACTTATCATTTGAAAACTACAACAATTTCCATTAAAATAGCCTGTAACTTGTAGACAATTTAAAAATTACAACATAAAACACAATTATATATTATCTCCATCATTTCATCATCACGCACACCATCACTCATGCTGCATGACATAAGATAAACCATGACATAAGATGATAAAAAGAAGAAGAATAAGAAGAAGAAGAAGAAGAAGAACCATGACATAAGATGATAAAAATCAAACATGAGAAGAAACATCTCGCCAAATGGCATCTGTAATTGAATTCCTCTTAGCATCCATCATTGTCCTATCTGTGATATCAAATGTATAAGTGTTTTCTCCATGTGATTCCTCAACGTCAATCTCACGCTCTACTTGGGCATCATCCTTTGAAAATTGTGAAAATAATCGATCCTCCATATCCTCTTTCCTAATGAAATTATGCATTGCCATTGCAGCAACTATGATGCTCCGTTGTACAGGAAATGGGTAAGGAGTCATCTGCTTGAGGATAGGGAATCGAGCTTCCAATACTCCAAAGTTTCGCTCAATCACATTCCTTAAGGATGAATGCAATCTATTAAAATGCTCCTCTCTAGTACGAGGAATGGCAACACCTTGAAAATCTGGAAGCCAATATTGGACATTTCGAAATGGAGAAAGAAACCCCCTCATGTTTGTGTAACCAGCATCAACCAAGTAGTATTTACCTAAAGACCATTCAAGACAAATGTTAAAGGGCATGCCAAACTATGTTGTAGCAATCATTTGTTGATATTTAAAGCACTACAAATACTTTTTTTACCAGGCGGGGCATGTGGAAACTTTAGCCTTTCACCAGAAATGGTATCTAAGAGAATCCGTTGATCATGAGTTGTATCTTTCCATCCACATACCACATAGGTAAAGAGCATGTCAAATGAACATACTGCCATAACTTGTTGCACACATTCCCCCTTTCTAGCTCTGTAAAGAATTTGTTTCTCTGGTTGGATAATGGCATGTACAAGGGTGCCATCTATAGCACCAATACAATCCTATTAAAAAGAAGAAATCAACATTAAGAAATTTTCAAAATAATTTAGCTTAAATAAAAAAGTGGTGTCAAGGAAAGAAATCAATACCTTAAAATATGGCTCAAAACGTGGATTCAAAAGAATTTCTTTAGGCACTGTATCTAGTGGAGGTAGCTTTATCATATCTTTCGCAAATATCATCATTGCTATCAGTACCTGACGGAAGTGTCTATAAATAGTTTTCCCTGAGTGTTGGAATCTATCTTGTATCACTCTATTCATATGGGCATCTGCAGTGACCATCATAAACATAGCCAACTGCTCCTCCACAAGTATATATCTGTTGTCTTTCAGTAAATTCTTTGATCTAAAATACATGCATAAATGCCGAAACACATGTTGTTCCATACGTAATAGCTGATGACAAATAATGAGGTTCCCATTCAAAATAATTTGAACATGACCATGTCCCGTTAGGATTGAGTTCCTACATGGTTCCTTAATTAAGCGTTGTTGTCGCTTCTTGTACAACAATATGATAAGTAAGATATTTCGTCGTAAAATTGGGTTCATATGCTCTGTATATATTGCAAACAAAACATAACTAATCATTCATTCATATATGGAGACATTTGACAATTTAAACATTCATGTTTTAAGCATAACATTCATGTTTCAAAATCCAAATATAAGAACAATAGTTTAAGAGAGACATAACATTCATGTTTCAAAACAAACAAAAAAGAATTCAAACAACTAAAGATCACTCGCAACTCCAAAAGTATTTCCCTTCTCTATTTTCATTAAAGATTTAAGCCAAGCTATCTTTCCCTCGTCTATCTTGAATTTAGTCTAGATAATTCTTTTCTCCTTAACCATAAAAGACTTAAGAGCGACCATATGCATTGGGCTAGTCTCTGGAAGTTGGGGCATGGCATGCAGTAAGTCAATGTATGCCTCTATGGTAGGTCCTTCAGATTGTGTATTAGCAGCAGCTAACTGATTTGATGTCTTCACTGAGGCTGCGAGCTCAATTATGCAATCATCTATTACATTGTTACTCCCTTTTGTAGAAGGCCTTGGTCGCTTTCGCCTAATATTTGCCATCATGACATTTAGACCAATATCACTAGTAGTTTAATCTTTACGCATGGTAGACTGGGAATTTGTTTAGTTCGGGGATGGAGTATCATCATAATCATTCAAGCTAAATAAACTTGAGTCCATATCCGTTATAATATCATCAGGCATGCCATCCATTGTTGGAGCCCATTTATCATGCCCAGTCGCTGAAGTACCATCAAATAAAGCAGCCATATCTTGGGGAAAAGGAAGGGGCTTTGAGCCAAGCTATCTTTCCCTCTTCATTATGCTGCTTATTGCATATGGGATTGGCTTCTCCAGTAGAATGATGTTTGAGAAGCAGTGCAAGGCTGGTGGTGACAAGCTCAAGGTGCCTTCCACTTCAGAAGACCCATCAGCCCAAACATCAGAATTAATGGATCAAGTGGAAAAACTGAAACCCATCAGTGGAAAGACCCATCAGCCCAAACATTCCAGAAAGTTAAAGAACTAAACTCTATCTTGGAGAAGGAAGTTTCCAAATGAGTACTAGGGGAGATAGACTGGAAACAGAGTCCCTGAATGACTTGGTGAGTTAAAGACTATTCCATTAATAATTCATCATTATGAGTGAATTTTTATACATAATTAAATATCTAGCCATTTTTTATAGAATGGGACATTTAGATATATACTCAAATATCACAATCAATGTTAACATTCTGATATAATAAATGGTAAACCATCATGATCAACAGTCATTATTAATGGTGATTGAGACAAACATGAACCCAAACCTCCTATATATGTACAGTAAATGATGCTTTAAAAGTACCAGGCATATAATCTACCATCCATCTATCAACTAGTTACTTTAAAAGGACCCTAAGATCAAACCTACAATAATGAGAATGGCATTAGTAAATAGAATACAAAACTAGTAAATAAGAAAGCAGATTCTTTCACTTTTTACTCAGCAGACTACCAAGTTCCTTAAAAATGAAAAAAAAAAAAAAAAAATAGCACCAACAATCACCAATGAGAATGACAACACACAACTCTAATCTATCTCCAGTTTGAACAATTCCTTCCAGCAACTCTAACAATTTTTGACCAAACCAGCCTTCAGCCATTTACACCCAACCTCCTACAAAGATGCAACTAGTACAATGACTCTATAAAAAAGCATGAATCATGCTACTATGGCAGAGTAACAAATGATTCCTCAAAACTTTAGTCTTGTGCCAATCTGGGACCCATAGGATTCGAAATCAGCCATGCCAGGAATCCTCACCCTCCATGTCTCTATATATAGAGAAGCAACCAGCTAGACACTGGAACTGTATTGGGATCCTTCTCTTTAGCTGTACAAAGCTTTTTTCACATATTTGTTTGTATTTCTCTTCACTCTCTCGTTTCATTTGAATATGTATTTTATCTTTCTTGGATGCTTTTGAAATATAGAAACAAAAGAATATGAGCAAGACAGAGAGGTTTGGTTCTATTTGGTACAAACAGAGCATATCAACAAACAGAGGTGACATATGAAATTGGGATGTTGAGGGAGTCAAGGGCTCACATGGGCACTTATTCCATGTGACAGTTCTTTGTTTGGGCTATTAATGCTCTCCTTTCTCACAATCTTGATAACTTGAATCAAACCCCCATCACCCACTTTCAAACATTGTTGGAATTACACAATTTGAATCAAAGTCTAGATTTCTTCTGAGGAAGAGGAACCCTCTTTTTATTTCTTCTCCTCTCTCTGTTCGTCTCTCTGTTTGTGTTCGTCTCTCTGTTTGTGTTGCTGAACATATGAAATGGGCATATGATGATGAAAACCACATCTTCTATAATAAAACCCATCTCCCAAATCGCCTCCTCCAAATCAAAATCTCTCCTAACAAAGTATGGCTTTCCGAATCCTCATCCTCATCCACGAACACCATCATCTCAAAAATCGAAACCATCCTCAAAACCCACCCCTTCATCATTGAGACTCCTCATTTAATACCATCTCAAACGAAAACCCATCTCCAACCCTTTCCAGCCTCATGTAATACCATCCCAAACAACCCATCTCCAACCCTTTCCATCATCATTCAAAAAAAAAAAAAAAAAAAAAAAACCGCATCGATTGAACATAAAGAGAGAAAGAGAGTAGAAAGCAAATGTTCCGAATAGAGAAATCAACAAGAAGAAACAAAAGAAATAGAAACAGCAGTAGACACGCACCTCTTCCCCTGAGCGTTCTCCCTTCCAGCCTTTTTCACGTTGCAGAATGAAGGAGAACCCAATCGTTTCGAGTTGCAGAGAGGATGAGAAGAGAAACAAGCTACAGTTGTGTGGTTTCGAGGTTTTATTCCAAAGGACTTTCGTTGGAAATAAATTTCTGTCAGGGGCATTTTTGTCCTAAAAAATGGGTTCCGCCTCTGCTTTTTCAAGAGGCATTGCCTCTAATTTCTACATGCATATTTTTGGGGCATTTCTTTTTTAGAGGCTTTTCCTCTTTTGCTCTAAAGTGTGCAAAGGCTATAAATCATTACCAAACACCTCTAAATTTCAAAACCTCTATCCGCTTTAGAGAAATAGATGTTTAGAGGCAAAAAATAGATTTGCCAAACATGGGCTAACTCAATATGGATTTTAACACTACATTTGGGTCTAAGCTCAATTGTAAGGCACACCAGATGGTCAGAATCCTCAGTCATTGGACTCAAGTTGGGCAAGTTTGGGCTAGACCTAGGGGCATTGGTAGTCCTAACTACAATGATATTGGTTAGAAGAGAACAATCTCAAAGTGTGCAAGGCCAACTATTGGCTATTGTAGTGCAGGGATGAAAATAAGCCACCTCCTGAAATAATATGATTATATTTCCATATGTTTTTTTGACACTTCCTGTCTCATATATTTTACACTTTTTTTGTAAACCTAGAAAAGAGACTAAACCCACTGAATACAACCCAAGATCTAGGTAACTTTTAGGTGCTCAGTGGAGCCTCTATAAGCCACAACACACACGCGTGCGTATATTTTATACTTTTATCTTTCTACTTCCATGTTTCAAAGAGGGTCCAAGTGGTGCTTTTCACCCATGAAACCGTATATTTCATTTTACCTATGCAGATACAGTTTCTATTGAAATACTAATCCATTGATATCCCTTACCATAAGGATGACTAGGGATCAATTCCCGACTCGCCAAAAACATCCGTGCTTAACACAAGTAATATAAAAAATGTCACATCCCGGTCCCGAATCACCTTGGCCTAGGGTAATCTCCGAGGTGTGTCACATATACTCCCGCGTGCTGTACCCGTCTTGAGCCAATTACAACACACGATGGAGAGAAAATAAATTTCCATACACGTAAGTGAGAACTCACTAGAACACATCAATAGCAATTAATCATAGCGGAAGTTGTATTTCATTCATGTGAGGATATTAGTTTCCCATTCAATCCATTTAACATTTCAAGTTTAATACAAAAGAATTTTACAATTATATACATTGTTTAATAAAAGAGGGTGTGTAAAAGAACTCTATACAAGCACTACCAAAAGTATGAACAGAAGAATAACTACTCATCTAAGTGTGGCCCACGCAAAAAGGACCTAGCTACACACTACTAAAGGCTCCCAAAAGATAATTGCACTCTCCGACGAAGACGGATCTATACGGCCTCAAGCTCAGGCCACTCCTTTAGCCCTGAAGGTACCTTTTGGGTAGCCTTCTCTTCCTTTGGGACCTCTTCAACGCTAGAAGTTGTACCTGAGACTGTGACACCAAGAGTAGTATTATTAATACGACGATTAAGCAAGTATAGACAATAATAGGGAAATACATAATGTATCAAATTGAATTAGAGACGATTAAAATCAATAGAAGTCAATGATAAATATTACCTAGGCCAATTGTGCGTAATCGAATAATTTATGCTTGTGAATCAAATATAATGAAAACTTACTAATTAGCTACTACCTTAAGCTCATTCTCTCAAAAGAAAGTGAATCTAGTTGGGATGTCACCAGCGGCCTGACCAAAGGCTAGCTGGCTACCCCGTTTTGGAATTCTGGTGCTCCAGATGACTTATTGCAGTAGTCTAAATAACTAAACCAAGTGTAACTCCGTCGGGTATCATAGGGTTGAAACTAAATAGTGTCGACTCGATCAAATCAAATAATAATTGAATAAATATCGGATTTGAGTAAGTTTATATTTCATTTATCCATAATAAAATTGAATAATAGTAATCTCATATTTTATGAATACTTTCTCAATCCCACATTACCAACGAATACTGATTCGGATGTATAATACCGAAGTTACAACTTGAATGTAAACAATTGAACCTCAATGACTACTAAATACATCTAATACACTGATTAGGATTTGATATTAATAACGAAATTATACTCCAAGATGAAATGTAAACCGTAAAGGAATCAAGGCATTTTACAAACCAACACTAGGCTACTGTTCTTAGTCTTTCACCGTCCAATACAAGGTAGGTTGGGAAAGTCACCGTATTACTACCTTATTAGGTGTCACTATTTATGAGAATTACGTTAAATTTCCAAACTAACCTTCATGGCATAATATTAGACTAATAAATATCCGTTGGTCTTATTAATAAGGTTACGGTTTCATTTTAGGGTCATAAGGTCTCGAAGATTTCTAAATTCCTATGGAAATAATGGTGAGCACCATAATTATCTATTAGGGAGGATTATGGTGGTTTGTAATAGGTTAAGGGTGATAATTCACCCCTAAGTTGGGTCGGAAAAAGCCCAGTTTACATGCTTCAGGTTCGCTCGAGTGAACCCAAGTTCGCTCGAGCGAACCCATCCAGAAGGTTGGTCGCTCTCGCGCTTCATTTCGTTCTCTTGAGCAAGGCTTACGTGGTTGTGGTCGCTTGAACGGAACCATGTTCGCTTGAGCAAACCCCATCCAGAAAGATGGGCGTTCGAGCGATCCCTTTATTCGCTCAACCCAAAGCTCAAATGGCAATTCGCTCGAGTGAATGCTCCAGTTCGCTTGAGCGAACTGTCCAGAATTCCTGAACTCGAAATTCTCTTCTATTTCTCTTTCTATTCATTTCTAACTTCTTTCCACTATAAACACCTGCATAAATGGAGTCTCCTTACTCCCATCTTCACATCATATAGTTCTTCCAATTAATCCATCATTTATAAATCATAAAACAAACCAAATCCATTCATTTATTAAAGACTAAAAGCATTGAGTAAGAATCTCATTGAGTCAATGAAAATGACAAATATGTAAGACCAAATTATGCTTATACTCACCTCTATTTGTGCTTTCCAAACTCTCTTTCCACTATGGTTCAAGGAAACCCAAAAACCCCAAATGACCAAACCCTAATCATAATAAACACATGGGTAAACACATGACTATGCATGTATATCTACTAAAGAGCCTCTTGACCTTAAGGCAACTCCAAAAGCTAACAACAAGGGGTTTTCCTCTTACCTATATTAAGAATTCCAAATTTGGGAAGGGTAGGAGATGGTAGTGATGATTCTTGCCAATAGTGAAGAGAAGAAGGTAAAGATGATGAAGGTGGAATTCCTCCTAGTTCCTAAGGCCTCACCACAAGTCTTTTGATAATGGAGAGAAGAGGAGATGGAGAGAGGAGAAGAAGAAGGAGAGTAGAGAAAGAAAGGAATGAGAGGATAAGGTTGTATTTAGAATGGGGTAAAGTGCCATTTTGCAAAAAGGCCCACTAAAACTATTTATTTCCATTTTGGGTCGAATGAGGGTCCAATTATTCAACGGTTGTTTAAATTGAGTAGAGCCAAATATGAAAATTGACGTACTCGTCAAAATACACGCGATGATGCCAAAGTGACGTGCAAATGACGTAAAATGCGAAAGTCCATATTTACGAAAAAGTCCTTGACTCTACTCAACTGATTCAACTCTACTATAACTTACCTATTCAAGGTTCAAAACTGATCCATTACCACAATTAGCAATTAAACATAATGAACTTAACTAAAACACACTTAATTAGTACTAATTAGGGTTAAATTGGGTCAGGGTGTAACATAATTCGTAATATAAAAGCTATAAAAAATTTTAAAAACTTTATAAGAAATAGATAATATGATATTTTTCCTATTACCTACTCGGGACAACCTAGATAAAAGAAAGGGTTTCTAGTGTTGTACTTGTGAAGTGATCTTGAAGGATGTGATTTGAAGGAGGTGAGAATCACAGTATGATCAAAATCATCTTCTTCATTGTATCATGAATTCCTATAAAAAAGACAGGATGAGAATAGAAATCGACAGAACTGGAATTGAAGATCATTAGTAGAGAGAACTAGAGCCCTAGAAATGATATCAAAGATAAAAGTCTAAATAGAAAACGAACATAATGAAAAGAAACAAAGCAGAAATGGAGAGCGTTGAGAGAGGTGGAGCGTGGGTTTTTGGTATTGGAAGAGGAAACGTTAGGGAGATGAAATGAAGACCCACTCATGCTGATGTGGCTAATAAAGTCAAAGGAAATTGTGGGGGGCAAAAGCAATTGAGGCTAATTTCTCAATTGAAACCAGCGTCTTTCAAATATAATAACTAGCAAAATATGCCCCATGCCTTGCACGGGCAATGTAATTCATTATATAAGAAATATATATTAAAATTAGATTATTTATAATAAATTTAAAATATGGTATTTCTTTGTACATATAGAGATTTTTAATATATATATATATAATAAAAATAAATATTAAAATAAGAAAGCACTCTTTAATCCATCAAATTATAAATATAAAAACCCTACACCCAAATTTCATCTAATAAAAATTCGAAATACACCAAAAATAATCAAATAAGAGCATAACCCAACCTTATTTCCAAATCTTACAAACTTGAAGGCAGATCTCACAAGTGGTTTTTTTTAGTCACAACACCTTTGTATACATAGTTAGTTTACTAAAAGGCATGGCAAAAAGAACAAAATTAGTTATAATTAGTAGGGAAGAAGAAGATGATTAGTCATATGAGTTGTAATTTAGGGAAAAAGAAAGTAGTGAGTTTGTGGCAGACACGATGGATATAAAATGTACAGATCTAAAACCATTTAGTAATTGACTAATCAATAGATATTTTCTTTTTTCGGTAAACCAATCAATAGAGATTTAAAAAACCATTTAATACATACACAAGTTATTAAACGGTAATTGAATGAATGCATAGAGATTTAAAACCATTTTAGTTAAATGGTAATTAGATGTCCGATTTCAATGGAAATCAGTTTCGAAAATTGATTGTGTAGTCAAAATTAATTGGCGATTAAAAATAGCCCCTTTCATATATATAAAAATTGCTCTGAGGTTGTTATATTGTTAGTTGAAGACTTATTTTGTGTTTGTGGGGGTGCGTGACTATTTACCAGATAGAAAAAAAAAGTATACTCTTTAGAACACCCTTGTATAATGCCAGCAGGAGGAAATACAAAAATGATTTTTTTTTTATTTTTTTAATTATTATTTTTTGTATAGGGTCAAACTTTGGCTTCATTGCCTGCATTTGAGACTCTTGTTTAGTGCAAAAAATGGGCAGCATAAACACACCCTTGGGGCCTATATGTATTTTTTCTCTTCGAACAAGGTGACAATATAATCACATTGGATACATAGGAATTCGTGAGAAGATAAGCTTCACCTCATGACGGGTATTTATAAGCTTCACATAAGGATGACTAATAAATAGGTGATGGGTGAAGGATATAAGGAAGCGATGCAGATGAGATATTGACTTACATATAATTTGAGTTACTATGGTGATGACCAATTATTCAATCTCTATTAGAGGAAAAGATTATTCAGCGGGTATTTTTTGATACACCTTGGTTCTTCATTTTTTATGACTTACATGAACCGGAGTATATTAAATTTCTACCAATATAATCGTATGAAATAAATAGGCCCTAGTAGAGTAGTAGACAATGAAAAGATTTGCATGTCTAGCAAGCCATTGCCACATTCTTTTTCTTAGTGAATTAAAAATTTAAGATTGGGACGCGACATGCTGATGCTCTCATTTCTCCATACATTAGTAAATTTTATCGCTATAAATAAAGTATATATATCATAAATGGATTGAGTGATTTTGGCAACTTGGTATCACCTCCAAAGGTCTTTTCGACTGTAATCCTCTGGGTCAAGAGGCCAACCTAGAAAGAAAATACATGAACTTTACCTACGTACTAGTGGTAACGTGATTTGGAATCGGGATCCTTGGAGTGGGTTGGCGCACGGTGACCGGGTGTGGACCACTTAGGGTTCAACATGTCTACCTGCGATGACATGGCGGACCATGAATGGTCCACTCACGATCACCATGGGGTTTTACCTCGCCAGATCCGGGCTCCGTATTTCGATGTTACCACATTCACCACAAAGTGTGGTGGATGATCTTTTTTTGCGGGCACTTTTGTTTTCAACCCAAATCACAAGATCAAGCTCTCTGCTTCAACTGGGAGATTGCTGAAATATCATAATTGTGAAACCCTATGCAAAGTAGGTATGATCTCTACTGTGGGTAGTGTTGTCTTCAACCCAAATCATAAGATCAAGCTCTCCCCTTAATTAAACTGGGGGATGGCTTAAACATCATTACATAACACAGCTCTCCTTTTTTTTTTCCCCCTAACTAAGGATTCCCAATCTTTTGGATTGGACTAATTCCTTCGGGGCCTAGAGAGAAGCTGGGTAAAACCCCTGTGGCCCCAAGTGAACTAAACCTTCGGTTCCTTCCTGCGGATCAGATACCAAGACCTCTAGCTCAAGAAGAACCATGTAGCAAAGTGACCCACCCCAGTGCAGATAACTTCTTGGGTGGGCCATGTTTTACATTGAGTCCATTGAGTGAAGACTGGCCTAGAAGTAGGGTTTTCGGCCTCTCTCTGTAAACACTAGATGAGGAAATTTTAGGGTTCTGCAGAGCTGCAGAGACCGGCTCCAACCTCAAAAGGAACTGTCGAAACATCAAAGGATCTGATCTATCTTTGAGAGATGGTAATCTATTCTTTACCTATTCGCATTTTGATCTACTTGCGATGATTTTTTTTCCTTTTCTATTTCAGTTTCATGGTTTGATCTTCTTGTTATTCTTTGTGATCTCTCGTTCTCACTGTAGAATGTGTTTGAATTGAAAACTTGTCTATGAACTATTTTGGTTGTTTGGATGTGTCAGAAATTGCATTATTAAAAGCTAGCTTGATTCTTTTATGATCAAATGGGATGTTGGGTGCTTTCAAATTTGACCCCAAAGATCCAAACATTGACTGGGGTTTTGAATTCTCGAGCATCAGAAGCCTTCCCCGATGCATTCATAACATCTGATGCATTCATACCATCTGATGCATTCATACCATCTGAACCAACCGTCTTTTCTAACCATGCCTCTCCTGTGGGGCTAAGGTGAATGATTGAAGATGAAGAAGATTCAAAAGGGTCCATCCTTTGATAGAGAATGATACCTATCTATTACCTAAGGAAGAAATCTTAGAAAAGTTATCTTCTTATTTAGATCTCCACCTTTAGACCCTTCAGTCCTTATCTCTTTAGTGCTCCTTCAAACCCCCTTCACCATTACTTTCCTGGGAATGTGGAACAAAGCAGGGAGAACAGGATTTGAAAGTGTATTTTGGATATCACAAGGGAGACAGACCCAAGGGGGATGTGGAGGTGTACGAGGTGGGAAGAGTTGTATGTCTTTCATTGCAGTTTTGTTTCCATGCCATTTGCAATGGTCAATGCATTATATACATGGCTTAAAGATCGGCTGATATTTAAATATCATTTAATCAACATATTTTTTTCGCTTCTCTAAATTATTTGAGACACAGATCCTTAGAGCTTCCAATATAGCTAACACTTCCGCTTCATTAGAATCCTTGATGCCAACATACTTTGAGAACATAAAAAAATACCTCTCCCTTGTAGTTCCTTAAGATGACACCTATACCTGTACGTCTTGGTTTCCCTCTTGCCGCGCCATCTACATTAAAATTAAGAACATTAGGAGAAGGGGGAGACCAAGATGTGATGTAAGAAGGCTTCAGGACTCTCTTAATCCTTATTAATAATTCACATAACTAAAGCTGGTTAGTTTTTAGTTTTTTATTTTAATGATACCGAATGAGTGTAAGAGATTTAAACCGAGTTGAATAAACTTTTTTCTTTTATTATGACGTGGGTATTTCTGATGTCTTTGACCCAAACTATTCCTCTGGGTGGTACTTGGTAAACCCAAACAAATGCACACAAGCAAATCTAAGGTGGGTTTCAAATGCACAAGACTTGGGAGCAAACCCACATCTAAGGTTAGGCCACTCCACCAATTCCCAGATGGGTGGTTGAAGAAACAAACCCATTCATACTGATCATCATTTTTTAGAGTGGTACTTGCAAACATGACCGTACACATAACACGTCTTTCTTGGGCTTCTTTCAGTGCAATATTTTTGTTGTGCATTTTTCAAAATCTAGATCTTGTTCCTCTTTGAATGCATTTCTTTGCTTGCTTTAATGTTTGATCAGATGGTTGAGCTTTCTCTTGTTTAATTAAATTATTCTTTTGCAATGAATAGCTTTACATATGAGTGAGACACATGGGGTTCCAAACTATATATTGGATAAGAGAGATGCAAAAAAATAATTTCATCCGAAAATCTGATTTCCATTATCAAGTGTGCAACTTTTTTTTTTTTGTGCTAACGGAGGATTCCCAACCCTTTTGGGCTGGACTATTTCCTCCGGGCCTAGAGATAAGCCGGATAAAACTCCTGTTGTCCCTAGGTGGTAGCACAAGTGGACTCAACCTTGGGTTTCTGAAGAGAGGGGAACCGAGGGTTGAAACCAGTACCTCTAGCTCCAGAAGAGGGAGGAACTGTGGTCCTGACCACTGGGCCAATCCCTTAAGGTTAAGTGTGCAGCATTGACCATCTCATTTTCCCTATCAGTTACATGCAGCCCATCTAATTGTGTGGCCTACCAGATAGCAAATCAAATCCAAACAGAGAAGTTGCCTTTCTCTCGATTGAGCAAAATCAAGTGTATAAGCTTGGAAAGCAGAAAATATTGGCATTTATCCTGGAAAAGAAAGCTCAAATCCAATAATGTGAACCAAAATTTCATATTTTTTCAGGGGTACTTCTACTTCACATTCTCAATTACAACAACTATAAGCTTGAGAATTCCTAAAGTGTGCTCTCAACTGATGGATATTAAAGTTTCCTAAATTAATTCCCAATGGGAATTCAATTACTTAAATGGTTTTCATCAACATCGACTCAATGTTTTTGCACAGGGAATGGCTACTGTTCTGCTTTGCATTTGCGGAGTACAAAAGTTCTGGAACTGGAATTCATGGTTTATTTTTTTCCCTCAAAACAGTATTCTCTATAATTTGAATCTGAACTAAACTGTACTGATTATGGCTTTCACACAAAAGTATCCAACGTGTGGAAAATCCTAATAATCCAAGCACAATAATAGGCATAAGAAACAGAGCAAGTAAGCATTAGAAAAGTTTAGGCACATCAATGTATATGGAAACCTCCACTAGCCATATAGGCACTATCAGATCAATTTTAACCCTCTCCAGGTAACTACAAGTTGAACTATAAAAGAGTGAAATTATCAGAGATGAACAAAGATCTAAAGGGACCAAATTGGGACAAGTTATTTTGGTTCAAAAGCTCTAATTGCATACTTATTCATCAATGTTGCCAAGCTTCATCGTCCAATCATGACAAGGGAATGGGATCAACCAATTCCACCCCCTTTATTTTATATTCCTTTTGTTCCAATGTTTGCTCGTAGTTCTATAGTAGTAGCAGTAGTGGTTATTTTTATAGTTTTGTTATATGCGCTGTTTTCTTTCATGATGTCATGGCTTTCAAAACATGAACAACTGTCGAGGGTAATTGTAAAAAATTTCTTTTAGAATTGTGATATGACTTTTGATATAGAATGCTAGTTGCTTGATGTATTTAAATATTTTGTATCTATTTAAATGCAAGACATTCTCACTTTTTCCATTGATAATGTGAATACATAACAACAAAATAGTGTTTGAAATCTTCAATTGATCATCATATGCCCCCCTCGGATGAAAATCTTGGGTCCCCCGCAGTCCAAAACCCTCTATACTCAACTACTAGTGAACCCCAAGGGTTGGCTAAGTTGTCAGGACCACGGTTCCTCCCTCTTTCGAGTTAGAGGTCTTGGTAACGACCACCAGTTCCCCCTTCTTCAGCAATCGAAGGTTGAGTCCACTAGTGCTACCACCTTAGGGCCACATGGCTGTTTACCCGGCTTCCCTTTGGGCCGGAGGGATTAGCCTAGCCCTATGGGTTGGGAACCCTCTGATAGCTAAAGAAGAAGAAAAAAAAAATAAAAAAAAATAATAGTGCCTATCTTGTATTAATCATATTTTTAATGATAGGTTCAATCTAGAATAGGTGTGCTCCACGGTGGGTCCCACTCCTTCAAGATCCGGGAAAAAAAAAATAAACAAAAGGTTATCTTTAAACCCTAATCGTTTTCTCCTTCACTTTCAAGAATCCTCCCTAGCCACCACGTCGCAGGTACTCTCTCTCTCTCTCTCTCTCTCTCTCTCTCTCTCTCTCTCTCTCTCAAATCTGGTCTTTCTCTTTGTGATTTCACCATTTCTCATCTGTGCCAAGAAAAGAAAGCTGTTTTTTTTTGTACATCTCCCACAGTAGAGATAATCTTCCCCTGTAACACTGATTAGGAAATGAGAATTTGGTTTTCCTGAAAAAAAAAAAAAAAAATGGGAATCCTACAGAGTTCAGATAAACCCATGACAGATCTAATGGAGAAGCATTGACTAGAAGAAAGAAAAAGGACACATAACAAAACCCATTTAACAGATTCAACAAAATAACTGATTTCACAGAAACATAATAGATTGGCATTTCTTACAAGTTACAAATCATATGGATTCACAGAAACCCACTTAGCATAAATTTCACTACTAGCACTCATTGACAATACTCTAAAACACCAACCTTAAAGTATGAGTACTTGTCTGTCTTCACATGGGGGATCCTACATTTGATCATTCCAATCCCTTGACAGTAAAAAATTTGTGGATATTCAAATCCTTCATTAGTCATTAAAACTTTGTCTGATCCGAGCAAATATAGTAAGATGTGATCTATTCTTTCCTGAATAGAAGAGAATAGAATAAAATAATTTGTATGTTGTTCACTTGGTAACCTGGTAGGCTAGCTGGCAATTCATCTGTTTTTAGGTTTATAATCAGTTGTCACTTGTAATTACCCTTTTATATATTTGTGCTGCGTGCTGACAATTTGTCTCTCTCCCTAGGATTGATTCCACAGTTTGATGATTGAACTAGGGATCAAGACACTGTGATGCTTATGTGCAACAATCATCCACATATGCATACTCGTCACTGAATTCTCAACAGCAATCCATTGTGTGGAATCATCTTTTGGAAAACGAACAAAAAAAAAAAAAAGAAAAGAAAAGAAAGATCTTATCACAGTTCCATTCTCCAAAAATAACATGGAAGACCAGAAGAACAACTCAGGTCGCTTGCCCAGAAAGCGCTTCTACAGAGCTCGTGCCCACAGCAACCCTCTTAGTGACTCCCACTTCCCTGTTCCTCTAACCCCTTCCCATGTCGATTATTCACTCCACTACCCATACTTCTTTCCATCAGAACAAGATACAGCTGATGACAATGGTGATGTCACTGGTGTTTCCAAGGCCCCCATTCCCATATGCAATTCCAAAATCCGCTTTGTCGATGTTGGTTGTGGGTTTGGTGGCCTGCTTGTAAGCCTTGCAACACTTTTTCCTGATACTCTAATGATTGGCATGGAGCTTAGAGACAAGGTGACAGAGTATGTGAAGGAACGCATCTTGGCTTTAAGAGTGGCAAACCCTGGCCAGTACCAGAACATATCTGTTGATCGCACAAACTCAATGAAGTATATTCCCAATTACTTTAGCAAGGGTCAGCTGTCCAAGATGTTCTTTCTTTTCCCAGATCCTCACTTCAAGGAGAAGAACCACCGCAGGCGAGTGATCAGCCCGCACCTGCTTGATGAGTACGCATACACACTCGAAGTCGGGGGAATTATATATACCATCACGGATGTAGAAGAGCTTGGGGACTGGATGAGGTCTTGTCTGGAGGGCCACCCCCTGTTTGAAGCTGTTGTGGAAGAAGATCTTGAAAAGGACCCAGTTGTGAAGCTTTTGACATCTGCTACCGAAGAGGGTCAGAAAGTTGCCAGGAATGGGGGTCAGACTTATAGAGCAGTTTACAAACGCATAGCTCCACAAGCCGTGGATAAAATAGCGAAGTCAAATTAGTCTCAGTGGATTAACATTAGTAGTTGTGAAGCTTTTGACATCTGCTACGGAAGAGGGTCAGAAAGTTGCCAGGAATTGGGGTCAGACTTATAGAGCAGTGTACAAACGCATAGCTCCACAAGCTGTGGATAAAATAGCGAAGTCAAATTAGTCTCAATGGATTAACATTAGTAGTTTTTGAACTGTACTGGTAAATTATGCGATGCTTAGGAAGAGAATGCTTAAGATAGTCATTGTTGAAGCTGTGGAAGGCAGAGGATTTCAGATATCTGTATTTGCAGTTAGCGCACAGGTTGAGCTTGGAGGTCCAACAAGTTCAATGTCATAATTTGTTTTCTTCTTTTTAAATTTTATTTATTTGCTAGTATTTCATTTCCAGCTTGGGCTGGTACATGAGCACTAACGTAATTGGGAACAGATGCTTTTTGGTATTTCCCCATAAACTACTATCCCAAATTTGGGACTTCCCTGATCAGTATTTGAGGATATATATGTTTAGATCCCACAAAAGCGTTGGTGTGCATTGATTTCTTTTTATATAATTTCTTTATCGTTTGATTGCAGAACAATGTGAAAACCCCAAAATTTTTTCTGAACTTCTCAACATGAGAGTTATGGAAAGCAGCATATTGGCTGTCCTAGTTTGTTTGGAATGTGATACCAAGTAGTTAGCTTATGGTCACTGTGAAATGGGTAAGAGAAGTGTGTGTTATTTTGCCTGTTCTCAAATCTGTGACATGCCCTGGATAAACAGAGGGAAAATGAAAAGGCTTCTTGTCTTAAAATGCTGGAATGTGGAAATTTAATTGGTGCAATTGTCTTGGCTGTAAATGCATAGAAAATGGAAGCCCCACCTACAAAATTTGGAATCAGGGCGTGTCTCTATCAATTGCTTGTGAGAGTTAAAAATAAGACATGTTGCCGGGCTCCACTAGATATATAAGAGGGTTTTGTGGATTAGCCATGTAGACAATTTAGATCCATTTAATGATGCTTTTCCTTTATTTGCTGAACTGGTGGGACCTATGGCTTGCCAGGTTCATCTCTTTTACTCCATTTGAAATGGTAGAGGATCTAATGAAATGATAGATATGATGATGGATATCGTTATGTATCAAAGTATGGCTGTATAGTGTACTTGTTCATGTATGTATACAGGTTTTGTAACAGCTGTGGACGCATTTGGGCAAGCAGATTTACCGGATCACCTCAGCTGGCATTCTGTTTCTACATGGATGAAGTGGGCTGGTTCAAAGTGGAGTTCTTCGATTAAAACTAATTAGATTTTCTTAAACATTTATTTTATCATTCGCCAATTCAGCTTAATGGATGAAATTGTGTGTGCAAGAATGGTTACTAGTTGAACTAGCAATAACTATCTACCGATCAATTACCACAAGAAGGCAGACACAAATTTAACGTGGAAACTCTTTCCGGGAGAAAAACCACGATTAGGAAAATCAATCACTATTAAACGGTAACAAGATATACTCACAGCTCTTTTATCCCAGTAAGTACGTCGACCTAAGGGCTGTAGTTGTTCTTACGCAACTCCTTACTGCTATGACTACTCGCCGCGTAGCCCTCCCTGTGCTTGATCCTCCTTTAACACCTTGAGACCAAGATGCACAATCTTCTACAAAGAAGTAGATGCTTCAAACCTTCTAGAGCAACTTTTCAGAACAATTTTTCAATGGCTCTAGAGAATAATTCTCTCTCTTAGCTATCTCTTACTCAGAATAATGAGAGAGGTGATGAGTACCTTCGGGTTGAGAGAAACATCCAATTTATAGCCCCAAATTCGTGCATAAGACTTCTAATCTCAATACACAAAGAATAACAATTATTCTCAAACTCCAACATAGAGTCCGGACGGAACTGGGCTTACTTAACCTCGCTCGCTGTAGCAAGCTGGATTCTCGCTCTAGCAAGAGTCCTCTTGGGATTTTTGCTCAACAACGGTATTTGGCAATATTTGCAGGCCTCTAATTTCTTTTTTTTTTTTTCCATTTAATTTGACATCTCATACAAGTTGAGTGCATTCATTTTGAGTGGCTCGAATTTTCAATAGTTGGGCTCCACTATGCAACTGCAACTCAAGATTTCTCTTAAGTTGTAGGAGTCGGGCTTCTGAAACACTAGCAGAATAGACCCTACATGCTGGGAGGTGAACACTGAAGGAAGAGGCATTTTTAATTAGTCTGATCTAAAGAGACCCTAGTGATCTTTAACTGTGCAGTGGCTATTTTGAGGGTCACCTGACCCACCAATGATCAATTTTCTCCCGAACAAACGTACCAACTCTACATGAATTGACACTGACCCGAATTTGAGACTAGCAAAATTTGCTCACCACTTATATATGACTTCTCAAGCCATTAAACTTGAGGGCCATTGATCAAGGGTTGAGATTATCTTATGGGGTTGATAACTTACCTAAAATACTCTTTTAGGCTAAAAACCGTACCCGTCATAATCAGCCAGGGGATTAGTTTTTTCTTACTTGGCATTACTTTTGAGCTTTGCCAAATCTAAGTACTGAGATGATCCAGAGCAGAAGATTATCCAACAAAGATATTCTATTATCAAGAGATATGATTGCTTTGGATGACTAAGAGAGTTCACTAATAAAAAATCACAAATATGACCATTATCATACTTGTAGCCCATAGAGTTGGAGTGATGTATCTCATGGGATTGAAAGATTTGCATTGAAGGGTTCTTTCTTGAAGGTAATGATAATGCATTTTGTTTGCATTTAGTTATTGGAAGAGTGATCCAATATATAACTTTTTTTTTTTAGATGATTCACTAATTATTGTTATAGTACACAAAAGCTATTACACTGTGTAGTGGGCATGAGGTCTTTCTCATTCACAGGTCCCTTTGCATGTAAGGTTCCATCATGGATCTCTAGGCTTCCACTCGATCACTTTATTGAGATTGGTCCTAATAGCCATCAAGAGGTTGAAAACCTAACAGTTGCGCTTGTTTTCGTAGATTAGCTAGTTCATTTTGCAACCTTGTGATGGCAGGCAATGGTTATCACATAAGGTTGACAACGAGGGGGCAATCTAGAGACCCTTAGTCTACCATTACCTTCAAGGAGAATCCAAGACACTGGTGGCCAACCTGGCCCTAGGTGGCCTGGCCTGTGCATAGTTTGAAATTTGACTCAACTCCATGCAAATAGGAGATGGTTTGACTTTAGAGACATATGGTCGATTGGAATGCATTTACTCTTGATATAACTTAAACCCATTGATCATCTGGAATGAATCAGACACTTTTGCAAGGTTACAAACAAGGTTTTGCAGTGCATTGTTCCTCATAAAATTCTTTCAATCTGTTTTTTTTTCGCAAGTTTTTATCAGTTGGCGATGCACCAGAGAAGCTTCCTGCTACATATGATCACCTGAATTATCTTGAAGTTGACATAGAAATGAATCCAAAGGAAATTTTGGCCATCCTATGCATATTAAGAAGCGCGCAGAACTTGAAAAACCTTAAAATCAAGTAAGCTACATTGCATGTGTGGTTATCATGGATTTTAATCTCATTATGGTTTAGAGATGTTTGATACTGATTTGATTTCATGGGTCTGTATTTGTTATTTAATCTAGTATTGTTTAGATCCTGAACACTTGAGACCTGATCTTTCTTAAGAAGAGGCCGAATTATGGGGGTGCAAAAGAACAGTTTGATTGTTTGTTAAGTCACCTCCATGATGTGGAGATCATTGGACTTGCCATGTTATTGGGTTTGGAATTCATAAGATTTATACTCTCAAATGCCCTGTGCTCAAGACAATGAAAATTTATACCCACGAATCTGCTGAAGTTGAAGAAGTTTCAGGAATTCTAAACGAGTTGTTGCGATTTCAACGAGTTCATGCACGAGCTGAAATTATATACTTAGGTAGTGCTCTCAATCGTATCTTGTTAACGAATTCGGGTTACGGGTTAACGAATTTGTGTTAAAATCACCTCAATCCGTACATTGCCCATTAACGTAGTGGGTCAAAAAATCCAACCCGAACACAACCCGTTAATTTAACGGGTTACACGACCCAATCCGTTAACCCATTAAGTAATTAAGTCATTTCGAAAATTAAAAGAAAGGAGAAAAATATATAAGCCACACGAAACTGTAAGTGAGGATCTCGAGTGGATCCCACCTAAAACTCCACTATAAAACAATAAATTCCAATTTCTTCTTTATGAATATAAATTAATTCTAGCTACACTTAGGTATTAAAAAGATTTTAACGGATTAAGCAGGTTGTTAACGGGTTACTGGTTTGATTTGTACACGCAGGGGCGTAGCTAGACAGAGGCAAGGGGGGGCACGTGACCCCCTTTCTTTTTTAGGTAAAATTACAAAAATACCCCCGTGAGATTAAATTTATTACAAAAATGCCATATGCCCTAAATGCCAGCTGCTGTGCATTTGACTTTCAAAAATGTGAAAGTCTTCTGTTCCTTCCCACTCCCAGCGGCTGAAAGTCTTCGTTCCTTCCCAGCAGGTAGCTTCAAGCCTTCGAAGTTTCCGATTCTCTTTCATCTTTTCTCCGGCTGGATTTTTCGACTACAAGTGTTTAGAGTCCGGCAAAGACGAGTATCGGCAATAACACCAAAAATCCCCAAAATTTAGGGTTTTTCTCTGAGTTCTCTCTCTCCAAGTAAGTTCTCTTCTCTCTATCTCTTACTATATATATTTGTGTGTATAATATATGTTTTGTAGAGGTAAAAATGATGTAACTGAAAAATTAAAATTAAAAGGAAAATGACATTCTCTGATTTTTACCATATTTATTTTTTTACATTATTAAATAAATAATGTAGTTATCCTTACTAGTTTGTCTTGAATTTTTGTGCTATTTAAGCTTAGTATTTCACTTTTAAATGTTTGATGCTGCACATTCAATTATTCCGATTTTTCGGATTGTGTACTGAGTTCCTTTTCCGGATTGCATACTGAGTTCCATTATTACAATTTACAATCTGTTTTCATTTCACATTGGTAATTCAATTTTCAGCCCAATTCGACTTTAATTAATTTAATTTATTAAAAAAATGGACAATCGATAAACAGCATAAAGGTATTTAGAGAAATATTTTTAGTGTATTCTAGAATTCAGTTAATTACTTTAAAAAAAAAGTGGAATAATTTAAATAATAAAAAAAACTCACCATTCTAATAAACATTTATGATATAATTTCTTTTTTATTTATGTTATTACCCAAACCAAAAACTAAATAAATCCGGCCCATAAGTTTTATTGTTATTATTTTTAACATGAAATACATTATATCAACTCAAGAGAGGCTGATGAAAATACTAGGATTGGAACTCGAGCAATCAACAACTTTTTGATGAATTTTTGTTTCGTATTATTGCTCCAAGCTGTATGTTTCTTTTTATTTTTTCTTTTCTTTTTTGATTGGTAGATAAAAAATAGCTTTATTAATGCACAAAGAAAGATATCCATTTGTCGGAATTTATTCTTGTATATTTCTAAGATTTCTATTTTTTTATTTAGAATAATTTTAATTTTAATTTTTGTTTCTTTTTTTTTCCCTAGAGCTATGTTGAGATTTTTTAAAAGGAAAAATGATGAAGAAGAATTATCGTCAGTGAATTCCAATGACCCTTCAACAAAAAACTCTTTGAAAAAGCCATCATCTAGTAACGAACCTTCAAAAAAAAGTCGTGTGGAATCTGAGTTACCTGAGCTTTCATCCAATCCAATTTCTACAGAACCATTGAGTACCAGTTTGCCTGAACTTCCATCTGATCAAGGAAAACGTCCTAAGATTGTAGAATATGATCCTAATATTCGTGAAATGGTTCGTAGAAAGTACTACCTTAATGGTGCTTGCCAACCTCGTAAACATGAATTTCCACAAAGAGATTTCAATGGAAAGTTAAGAAGGTTCAATCCTTTGTCGTTTGATGAATTTAAATGGTTGAGTATAGCCTATTGAAAGATTCTGCATTTTGTCTTTATTGTTATCTTTTCAAGAATGAGTGTGGGGATCAAGGGGGTGGTGATGCATTTGTTAGTGAAGGTTTTAGGGATTGGAAGAAGAAAGATAAGCTTCGCAAGCACGAGGGAGGAGTTAATAGTGCTCATAGACAAGCTTGGAGTAAATGTCAAGATTTGATGAATCAGAAACAACATATTGAAACCAGTTTTAGTAAAATGACAGATGAGCAAAGATTGATTCTAGAGTTAGACTTAATGCCTCAATTGACTGCATTAGATTCCTTTTAAGACAGGGCCTCCCATTTCGTGGACACAATGAATATGATGGTTCAAGGAATCAAGGGAATTTTCTAGAGCTTCTAAAATTCCTTACAAGTCATAATGAGGAGGTGAGAAATGTTGCACTTAAGAATGCACTTCCGGATCAACTTGAGAATTTCATCATGGATATGCGCTTGAATGTTGACCTTTCAGATTTAAAGGGGCTTGGTGAAATTACTCAAAAGATGGTTGAAACTAGAAGAGACATAGCATACCCATTAGTTTACAAGCTCCTAACGTTGACCTTGATTTTGCCCATTGCAATTGCTACAGTAGAGAGGGCATTCTCTGCCATGAAGATAATGAAGAATCGGCTTCGAAACCGGATGGGTAATGAGTTGATGAATGATTGCTTGGTTGTGTATATTGAAAAAGATATATTTAGTAGCTTGTCAAACGAATGTATCATGAATTATTTTCAAAATATGAAAAATCGTAGGGGTCAATTGTAAGTTAAATGTCAAAATCAAAAACAATGGTTAACTTTTGTATTACTTACTTTTGACTTTTAATATAAGTATGTTTTTGTGTTAGTTTATATGCATTGTGCCCCCCCTTAACAAAAATCCTAGATCCGCCCCTGCGTACACTATCTGTTAACTTAACATGTCAACGGGTTTGACCCGTTAACAACCTAAACCAGTTAATATTGTGCGGGTTCGTATCGTGTTAACGGGTCGTGTGGCATCTTAACAGCCCTATACTTAGGCCATTACAAAGAGAGTGAGTGAGTTCTGAATGTAAATTGTCTCTCTTTTCATTTTCATTTTCTGCTTTTGTTGTCTCGAAGAGATAGTATAAAAACTAGTTTACATGTTTATCTGTGCTCTTTCATTTAATTCTCATTATCATTATCATCATCTAATATTTATCTTTAGTGCATTGATCTGGGTGGACTTCGCATTATATTCAAATAATCAAATGAACTAAGACATACATCCCCTGTTTCTCAGTAGGGTTGCCGTAGTAGCAGTGTAGCACTTGCCATTTGATCCTATTTTAAGAAAATGCTATGTAATTTACACTCTGAGATGTCTTTCCTCACTACCTCCGGTGTTTTAATTGGCTCAGTAAGTTGCTGAGTGGATCAAACAAATCCGGTTGGTCTGCCGGAGGGCCATTGGACCTAACTGCTGTGGTTAGCAATTCAAAGATGTATTCTCTTGCTGCACTGTAGAAATAGAAAGGATAGGCCACACATGGATTTTTGGACTCCATCCAGCCATAAAGATTACCCTGTAAAGAAGCCCCTCCTGAGCCATACCAGTCTCTGTATCCTTTCTTACCTGTAAAAATTATTTTGTGATTTGCATTGAAATCTGTGGGATTTATAGTGAAGGGATTTCTGTAGAATTTGTGTAGATGTAGATGGGACGAATGCCTTGCAGTTATCAAATTTAGTAGATCGAGGGGTAGGTGATCAATTATTGGGACCGTGAGCGGAGAAGACAGTAATGGAGAACTTGTACAAGTAATAGATGGGAGCGACACTAGCATCCCTATTAAAGATGAGAGACACTAGCGTCGCTCCTTTCAAGAGTCTCTCTCTCTCTCTCTCTCTCTCTCTCTCTCTCTCTATATATATATATATATATATATATATATATATATATATATAAGAACCAAACAGGGTCTAGCAGATACCATTTGTGCCTCCCAAGCTAAGAAGGACATTTTCGTGCAACGGCCACCTATCGGGAATTTTCCCATAAATTCCTCAAGAATATATTTATACATCAACATGGTTTTTAAGGGGTGATCAAAATTTTAAAAATAAAAATGATTAAAATGTATTTTAAGAGCCTGCTTAGATGCCTTCTCGGTATGTATAAAAATAGAACCAAACAAGGTTCGACAGATCCCATTTGTGCCTCCCGAGCTAGGAGGGACATTTTCATGCAACGGCCATCTATTGGGAATTTTTCCGTAAATTCCTCAAAAATATATTAATACATCAACATGGTTTTTAAGGGGTGATCAAAATTTAAAAATAAAAATTATTAAAATGTATTTTAAGAGCCTGCTTAGATGCCCTGTCAAATTATCTTGGCCCTTCATTTAATATCCTTAATGTTAATAAAAACATAATGAATAATATGTTAATTTATTATCATGATATCAGAGCCATTTATTTGATTATTGCTCCAATACCATGCCAATATTTTAATATACTAATCATTTAATTTAACTAACAAGTTACTTCTTAATAATATAGAACAAAGATTCCATTGTTCTTAATCGATATGGGACATGGGAAAGATATGTACTAATATGAAGTAACAAATACATTACCAGTTTTTGGATGAACAAATGCATATATATATATATATATATATATGGGTGTGCCCCACTTCGATCAACTGCTCTTCACCACCCACCGCTTAGGAAATTATATTATGTGTTCTTTTAGCATTTTCCCAATTAAGGCAAGTGCAATAGTCACTACAAGAAAGTTCTCTTTTAGTGGCGACTTTTTTAGCCGCGGTCTAATTTTTGCCACTAAAAACCCACCTTTAGTGGCAAAAATTTGATGTTGCCATTGAAGGTATTATAATGCCCACATTTAGTGGCAACTTATATGTCGTTGCTAAATTTCGCCACTAATTCCTTTGTGGGAATTTTTGGCGCCATGGGATTTTGGAGGGAAAGAGATTTAGTGGCAAGTTTTAATTTGTTGCCACTAATGGTGTATGGTTTTAGTGACAACTTTTTATGATCGCCACTAATTTCTTAGAGTCTTACATTTAGCCACAGTATATTTTTTGCCACTATATGTTCTATTTTTGTGGCTACTTTATATTGTCACTAAAGATATATCACAAAAAAGTTGACTTTTAATGGCAACATTTTTTGCCATAATATAATTTTTGCCACTAAAAACTCACCTTTAGTGGCGAAGCTTGATGTTGACACTAAAGGTATTATGTGATCACATTTAATGACAACTTAAATGTGTAGTTAAAAGTCATTTTGGAGGGGAAGGAGATTTAGTGGCGAGTTTTCTTTTTTTGCTACTAATGGTCTAGGAGTTTAGTGGCAACTTTTTATTTTTGTGGTTAGATGCTTAGTTGTTTTATTTTCGCCACCTTTTACGGCGACTTTCCATTGCCACTAAAAATATATTATATGAAAGTCAGCTTTTAGTGGCGACACTTTTAGCCACAATGTTATTTTTGCCACAAAAGACTCACTTTAGTAAAGGTATTATAGTGATCACATTTATTGACAACTTATATGGCGTGGCTAAAGGTCATTTTGGAGGGGAAATAGAATTTGTGGCGAGTTTTAATCTTTCACCCCTAATGTGGTCTAGGAGTTTAGCAACAACCTTTTTTTCATAGCTAATTTCTCATGTGTCTTACTTTTAGCTATACTTTTTTTATCGGGCATCGTCAAATTTTACTTTGAATGGGGTGAGTCGCATTGCACGACTGATTGCACACTATCAAAGATGCCAACAAAGTCTTCTAGCATAATCAATGGGTCTTAAAATCAAGTAGGGTTGAGATTTGAGCTAAAAAAATATATTGATGAGCGAAATTGAGGGCGTCAATAGACTAAGCGTGATTGAAATACGTGCGGAGCTCCATTATGAATCAACCATCTTTTTTACGCTAAGGCATGGATGAGAATCACGGTATTGGTCGATCCCAATAAATGACACCATTACGGTATATTGACCACATAATGTTCTCTATCCGGCGTAGTCATTGTGGTGTAAAATGTTTTTACCAAAAAAAATTGAGAAAATACCCAATGTAATCCATAACATTATAAAATGCTAGAAAATGATGTTGATTTCCATTAGTAACAACTATAAAGTAAAGAGAATTTTACCTAAAAAAGGACCCTACATGGGCACTAACCAGAAGAGGTACCAATAGTATATATGGCACGAAAGTAGTCCCAGGGGACCGCTTCCCTTTTTTTTATTAATGATTGTAACATGCGAGGACGTCGTCGCACATTCAACCCATAAAACTCCCCCGAAACCCCACTTCCCCATTTTCCCCTTTTGCCTCAGTCGCTTTCTCCTTTCCCTTGGCGGTTTCGTCTCCTCCTTCCTCAAAAGACAGTTAAGGTGGTCCCAAAGGTCGTTTTCCAACCTATTGGATTGCAGCATCAAGCTTTTCAGCGATTTAAACCCTACTTCCCCATTTCCCCCTTCTTCCTCCGTTGCTTTCTCCTTTTCCTCTGGCGGATTTGTCTCCACCTTCCTCAAAAGGTAGTCAAGGTGGTCCCAAAGGTCGTTTTCCAACCTTTTGGATTGTAGCATCAAGCATTCCAGTGGTTTATCAAGCGATTGTAAAGTATATATTTTGCCCTATATTGAGAGCCTTTGGTTGGGGTGATTAATTCGCTATTTCTGCTCCCGTGGTGGCTCTTTGAGCGACGGCCCTGTTGCTCCTTGTTCTTCATTTTTGTCTTGTGCAATTTTGTGGTTGAAAGGCCCTGCTTTGCCTTTCTCGTTGCTGTTGGTGCTCTTTTAGTTCCACTGCTATGGGTTTTTTTGGATGACATGTGTTGTGGAGTTCTTTCTTAAAAATGTCAATTGGTTCTGTAGCTGCTCCCGTTCTCTGTTCCTTTTAGTTTGGGGTGTTTTGTTTTACAGCGCTCTCTTTCTAGTCAAAGTCTTGGGAGCAGTTTAGCTTTTTTTTTTTTTTTTTTCTTTTCATTGTTGGGCTTGCTTTTTTATATCCAAAGCCATTGTATTTTTTCTTCTTTTTGTCCTATGGCCTTTTCCCCTTCATAAGTTATGGAAATTTATGGCAAGATAGAAGCTTGTAATTCTTCTAGATCTTGTAGTGCGTTTGCACATAAAAATAATACAAACATCAATTGTTTCCCATTGCAATGGTCAATGACGACGTCATTGCTTCACAGAAGCTAGTGTAAAAAATTGTGTGTGACTGTACAACGACTTCATTGCTTAACAGAAGCTAGTAGAAGAAAATGTGTGTGACTATACAACGACGTCGTTGCTTCACAGAAGCTAGTGCAAAAAAATGTTTATTATTATACGACGACGTCGTCGCTTAACAAAAGCTAGTGGAAGAAAATGTGTGTCACTATACAACCTTAGAACAACCAAAGTTGTTACCTTGATAATTTAGCCACCCAACAATAATTTTAAAATAAGATAATATCATGAAAAAACTGTATATCAAAAGCCTTAATGAACTTTTCTCAAAAAAATAATTACGAAACTTAGAATCTATGGTGGCTAATGCATGAAAAAACCCTAAAACTGTGCTATGCCTACCTCTTAATGGAAATCAACAACCTCCACTAGGAATATACAAGTTGGGGGAGAGTTCTGGTTCAATCATTATTCAATCGCAGATGAAAAAGGAAGGAGAAAAGGCAGCTGTGACAGGGCACACACACACACATATATAGAATATTAGCGACGACATCGATACTAACTCTTGATATTAAGTGACGACGTCGTCGCTTGTTTAAAAAAAGGCAAAAATAAAAAAATCTGGCCGGAATACCACTTCCGTGCCATATATACTATTGGTACCTCGTTTGGTTAGTGGCCATCTATAATCCTTTTTTAGGTAAAATTCTCTAAAGTAAAATATTAGCCCCTAAATCATACCATTTGGTATCACTATTTAATCTTTATCAATTTAATATGCTCATTGTCATGTTATATTTTTCTGGTCATCTTTTTAATTTACAGATCAATTATGTATGTAGCCCACATTGACTACAAGATCACACTACTTGAACTTTTTCTTAAAAATAATAAATATGACATTGAACCCAACTCCGATATGATTAAAATTTATTTGAGGGCTTATTAGGGAGGCATTTGTTATGAATGATTTAGTTTTTTTATAAGTGGGTTCTATTACGGGAGTGTAAGTTAAGAAAAAATTTTCAATACCCGATGGAATTATCATTAGATTGACTACTATAAAGCATTTGAATTTTACCTTTTATATTTTTAATTTAGGTGACTTAATAAGTGACAAATCCGATGGACCCAATTTTAGTTCGATTAAAATTTGTTGAGGATCCAGATAAAGAGCAGGCATTTATTTTTAATGGCTTATATTTTTGTAAGTAGGCTCACTATAAAGTCTTTTAATTAAAAAAAAACTTGGGTCCATTAGATAAAAGAGGGGGATTCTCCAAAGACTTGGTCCCACCATCATATATATTTTTTATTCACATGACTTAAAAGTGATAAATTTGATGGGCCCAATTTTAGTTTGATTAAAATTTATTAAGGGTGAATATCAAGCAAGGCATTTATTTTTAGTACCTTATATTTTTATAAATAGGCCCACAGGGAAAAGTATTTTGAGTCAAAAAATAACTTGGGTCCACTAAGATTTTGGTCCCCGACTGTCATACAACTACCATTACTCAATAAATAAATCCCTCCCGCACGCAAAAACCATTTAATCCCGCCAACGATTTCCTTCTCTAGTAGTAGAGAGAAAATCCTCTCGGTCTCTTGCCTCTCTCTTCCCATCTCGGTCTCTTCTGTTTCTCTTTCTCCGAAATACAAAAGCGAAGAAATCGGCTGTCTCTCTTTCGGAGGGAAGAAATCTCTCTACCTTGTCTCTTTCTCTCTCTCCGATCTAAAGCTACGTTGCATGGGTATCCTCCCCAGTAGAACCGACCCCCCTCTCTATCTCGGTAACCCTCTCTGTATAACTCTTTTCTTGTTTTTGTAAACCAATCACTATCTCAGTAACCCTCGCTCCCTTGCTCTTTAAATTTCTATTCTCTCCAACATCAACAAAAAAGAATTGAGGATTTGGTTTAAAAATTGTAACATCTTTCTTGTTCTATTTCTGAGGGTTTCGGGTTGGTTTTTTGGAGTGCCAGGACCAGTTCCTTTTTATGTTTTGTTTATCTTGTTAATCATTAGCGTTTTTATGTTTTGAGTTTGTTTTTTCAACCCGTTTTAGTTGATGCGAGCGAATGCAATGTCAAGACCAGTTCCCTTTTATGTTTCGTTTATCTTGTTAATCATTAGCGTTTTTATGTTTTAAGTTTGTTTTTTCAACCCATTTCAGTTGATGTAGTACCACTTTATGAGTGCTTATAATTCACCCTTCTTCACGACAAACTCTGGCGCCCCTGTTTGGAACAACTTAGCATTGACGATTGAGTCAAGAGGTATTCATTTGTTAATTGGATATTGGGAACTTAAGTAGCGTTTGGTTCGCTGGAATGGTTTTAGATAGGAATGGAATGGAGAGCGGAATGAGTTTGGAATGGAATGAGGCAAGAATAACTATTTCCATTTCAGCGTTTAATACGCTAAGGAATCAACTCAGTAATAGAACTCTGGATTCCTGTTCTTGCGTTTGGTATACTGGAATGATGTCCGGAATGGAATAAAATTTACATAAAACTGACCAAAATACCCTTGTTAGAATTTGTGAATGGAATGGCCTTGTTAATATTAATATTAATTATATTATTAATAATATACATTAATATAATATTAATAAATATATTATTAATTTCATAATATTATTAATAAATATTTGTATATATTATTTAAATAATATTATTATATTAATTATTTTTATAATTATATTAACAAATAATATAAATTTATAATTATATTATTATATAATATATTATTTATAAATATTATAATTTATTAATATTTATATAATTATAATTATAAATAATTATATTTATCATTATATAAATATTATAAATATTATATTATTATAAAATACCCTTGTCTGGGGCATTTCGGTCTCAACCAAAAAGCATGAAGGAATGGAATGGTCATTCCTCTGCCTCCCGAGTGGAATTGCTATTCCTCTACTTAAAAGAATGGTAATTCCAAAGGTAATGGTGATTCCGTTACTTTTCTGCGAACCAAACGCTATAATGATCATTCCGTTGGAATGACCATTCCATTCCGACTTTCATTATAGAGAACCAAACGCTATCTTAATGTCTTCATGTTTATTTATTTATTCTACAAAGTATTTTATATGTATTTTTTCCCTCATCATTCAATGTTTGATCGTTTGGATGTTTTCTTTTTATTGGAATTCAAATTTGGATGCAGAGAGATGGAGTTTTCATGTTCTATTATGGATTTCATGAAGGTTATCGATCAGATAGTCTGAGAAATGTGAGCTGATGCGGATACAAGGCACTTGGAGTTGTTGGAAAAGGAGAATAGTGAGATGGCTTTGCAAATGGAGTCCTTAAAGTCTCAACTAGCCTCACAGCAGACACAAGTGCTGCAATGCAAGCTCAGGTGCAAGCAACGCTCCAGTCTTAGGCAGAATTGCAACAGACACAGGTGCATGCTCAGGTGCAAGCTGCATTACAGTCCCAGCTTAACATCCTCCTCCAACAGTTCAAGGAGTCAGGCCAAATTCCAATGTGATGCATAACAACTCAAAAGCCCGATGATAATGATTTTTTTATTTATTTTTATTTTTTCTATGCTAATGTAAACTTTACTCTTACTATAGAACGTAATGTTTTTAAATTGGAGGTTATTTTTTAGTACTTGATGGTGATGAAGTTTTCATTTTCTCATATTATATAAGCAGGTTCATGAAAATTTGAAAAGGGATCAATAAATTAATTTTTTTCTTCCTTTTAATTAATTTTAACCTTTTAGTCGCGGGGACAAGCTGTCAGTAGAACTATTATACTTAATATTTTTAGTGATGACTTGTTGTTGTAACTGAAAGTAAAACGTTTAGCTGCGATTGGTAGTCGTCGCTAAAACTACAACTAAAGTTGCTATACCTAGTGCTTGTAGTGGCGATTTGCGTCACAGCTAAAATTTAAACATTTAACCGCGATAACAAGTTGCCACTAAAATTACTATATACACTACTTTTAGCGGCGACTTATAGTTGCCGCTAAAATTAAACTTTTAGTCACGACTTAAGATCACCCATAAAACCCGACTTTCATATGTTTATAATAATTTTTTAGCGGCAATTTTACACTTTTAGTGACAACAATTTTTTAAATTAGTGGCGATAAGTCTTGCGGCTAATTATTAGACTTTTAGCTACAATTTTGGAGTTATGGGTAAAAGTCCAACTTTTAGCCGTGATGTTTTAAGATCGCGGCTAAAACAATTAGTGAGAGAACTTTTAGCAATGACTCAGAGGCGATAAAAAGAATGCCACTAAAACTTTTAGCTGTGACTTTAAGACCTTTAGCCACGAAAATTTTCACAGCTAAGTGTCAAGTTTCTTGTAGTGAGTTGTGGTAGACTAGAGATGGTTAGCAGTTGCCATCGAATTGGCTCTTCAAAGCTTACAGCAGGTCAGTAACCACAATCCAAGTGGAGAAAATGGCCATAGATTAGATGGGCTGGACCCTACAATGAGTTATTTTTGTACCAAGAAAAAACTACCAGAACTTGCCTACCCCTTTTTTCTCTTTTCCATTTAGCATATTTTTATTATGCTGCCACACTACATTATGTAAGTAATCCCTCTGCCCATAGATGCAGTGCCTGTTATCAGTGATTTTGCATTGGAAGCTTGTAACTATTTGATTGGGTTAGACCATAGCTAAAATTGATCCATTAATCATTCCGTAAAACCACATAACAAAGGTCCTCTAACGGATAGAGTTCTATATGGGTATCTGATTCTCCGATTATCCGGAAGTTCCGACCCGCAAAAATCCGGTTCTGGAACCTATTTTAGGTTCCGATTCATAAATGGGTCCAGGTCCGGAACCCAATTTAGGTTCCAATTGATAAACGAGTCCGGTTATGGGTCCATATAGGTTCCGACCCGTGGACCCGAAACCCGGCATATGAGTCTTTGATATTGCAAACTATATCTCAAAATCAACTTTGTTTTGACATTTTTATGTATAATAATGGAGGTGGTAGACTTGCTGCATTGTTATAAGTTGAATAATATGCTTATTTTAAGCAAAATAAAAATATAAAGAGAAATTATAAATGATTTTGGAACTATATTCCATTCCCCTAGGTGGACCCGGTTTTGAAGCCGGATCTGAGTTTTCCTATCGGAACTAGATCTGGAGCCAACAAAACATGTCTCGAGTCAAAACCAGATCCGGAACCGTTATTGTTATTTAAAAACAGGTCCAGGTCTGGATCCACTATGGTTCCAACCCGGAACCGTTCCGTTTGCACCTCTACTGACGGGTGATCCTCCAGTGGCTGCATCTATCTTATGCATGTCACTTAGACCATTGGATCTGTAAATGCAGATCACTTAAGTACGGGACTTTAGGGCTTAAAGAAACCTACCCATAGATTAAGCTGAAATTCACAGGTTAATGATTTGAGAGGATGAAAATCACCTTGAACTGTTGAACAGTTCGGATGATCTCTATGTTGACCCCACCTTTAACTGTTTGATAGCCGTGACAAAGGATCTGGACTCTTGTGCCAGTTGGGTTGGCCCATCATAAACCTGCATGGCTTGAGACCAAAAGTGCGATTTAGGTTGGGTTTTGACCCAAGTTCTCCCACTTGAAATTTTGGTTCAGTTAGGGTTTAATCTCATTAATATCATCAAGTAATTTAATCATGCTAATTCAGAGTTTGGTCACCACATCTGTTTCTGATTAGTTTTTGACACACAAGGAATAAAAGCCTGGTCTCTCCATGCTTTCATTCAGTGGCGCAGGCCTCAATGACCACAATCTCACATTCAGGCCAGGCTTCAGCTTGGTCAATACCCTCCCCGGCCTGCCCAAGATGCAGCCCTACAAGACATCACGGGACTTCTTGTAGCTCTCCCCTACTATGACTCACTTCCGGCAAGAAAGGCATGATCAGCAACTGCTGATATAAATTTAGGTCTTTAGTAAATAACAACCCACACTGGCATAAATATCAGCCAGTACTGGGTACATCCAAATACACCATATGTGATGTTTTGATTTTATAAATATATATATTATTTATTTTAGTATTATTATGTAATTGATTTTATTTTAGTTAGATACATGATTAGTCTAAATGGGGACCACGTTAGGCTTAGGTTTGGTGAGTTAGTCTTATTGGATAGATGTTTTGACCCGGGCCCAATTTAGTGGTATAATTCTCTGATCAAAACTCTTATCTATTTAGAACCCAAACTCTATCCTATTTAGAATTCAAATTAGATTGCAACTCCTATTCCTATTCCCTATTTATACACCACCACCCCCACTTTGTTATTTTCACACAAAACTCTCTCTCTTCTAACTTTTCTCCGGGTTAGCGCTTTGGGCTTTTGCAGTAGGAATTTTAGACCGTCTCCATCAACCGCGGACCTCAGGCAAGTATTAATGCTTGTGTTTCTTGTTGATTCTTAGTGTGGATGCCTGTAGAAAGCCCTTTTATGCCCTAATGTTTGATTTTATCTATTTTGTGATGAGACCTTGTGAGGTGTTTCTTTTTATTATAAGTGTGGTGGGACCCATTGTTTGATCCCATCAGAGATCGGGTCCATTCTTGCGGCCGTACTTGTTTGGGCGACATGATGTAGTTGATCTGAGGGTGGGGCCCACTATTCAAGCATCTTGCTATAACAGGCGTGATGTATACCTTCTGGGATGGTTTACATGGCTGAGGACTTTGGTAGGACCTGCAAAAAAACAAAGAAAAAGTCTACTTGTCCCGGGACTCTTGTCCCGAGCTGGCCCGACTCCAAATGACCAAAATGCCCTTTTATGTGAAGTTGGGACAAGAGTCCGGGGACAAGTAGCAGGGCTCAAAAACAAAAGAGAGGAGACTCATGTAGGAATGGTTTGACCGGGCATGACTTGGAAAGAAAGTACATTAAATAAAGAATAAAAAAAGACTCACATGCCACGTTTTGGAATAAGGGAGTTCTGCTGTGAGATAACATAGCAGGTCCCAGGATCGAAATCTGGCTCTGATACCATTTGTAACGTCCCACCTTATACGCATGCATGATATTGTCCGATTTGGCCCACGGCCCTTACGGTTTTGCTTTTGATGGGCCTCAACCCATCAAAAGGCCTGAGAACCTCCGTTAGAACAAAAAAAAAAAAAAAAAAATGCTGCACACTTGATGATGGAAATCAGATTTTCGGATGAAATTATTTTTTTGCATCTCTCTTATCCAATATATGGTTTGGAACCCCATGCGTCTCAATCATATGTAAAGCTATTCATTGCAAAAGAATAATTTGATTAGACAAGAGAAAGCTCAACCATATAATCAAACATCAAAGCAAGCAAAGAAATTCATTAAAAAAGGAACAAGATCTAGATTTTGAAAAATGCACAACAAAAATATTGCACTAAAAGAAGCCCAAGAAAGACGTGTGTTATGTGGATGGTCATGTTTGCAAGTACCACTCTAAAAAATGATCAGTATGAATGGGTTTGTTTCTTCAACCACCCACCTGGGAATTGGTGGAGTGGCCTAACCTTAGATGTGGGTTTGCTCCCAAGTCTTGTGCATTTGACACCCACCTTAGATTTTCTTGTGTGCATTTGTTTGGGTTTACCAGGTACCACCAAGAGGAATAGTTTGGGTCAAAGACATCAGAAATACCCACGTCATAATAAAAGAAAAAAGTTTATTCAACTCGGTTTAAATCTCTTATACTCATTCGGTATCATTAAAAAAAAAAAATCCTAAAAACTAACCGGCTTTAGTTATGTGAATTATTAATAAGGATTACGAAGTCCTGAAGCCTTCTTACATCACATCTTGGTCTCCCTCTTCTCCTAATGTTTTTAATTTTAATGTAGATGGCACAGCAAGAGGAAAACCAAGACCTATAGGTATAGGTGTCATCTTAAGGAACTACAAGGGAGAGGTATTTTTTATGTTCTCAAAGTATGTTGGCATCAAGGATTCTAATGAAGCGGAAGTGTTAGCTGTATTGGAAGCTCTAAGGATCTGTGTCTCAAATAATTTTCATAGCATAGTGGTGGAAATTGATTCCTAAAATGCAATTTCTTGGATGTCTTGTTTAAAGAAGGGTCCATGGAAATTCCATTTTCTTTTCAATGAAATCAAGACTTGGTCCTCATCTTTGAATGTTGAGTTTCATCATGTCCTTCGATCGGGAAATGGTATAGCGGATGCTTTGGCTAAGTTGGGGAAATAAATAGATGTAGCTTTGCTTGCTCCTTTGTACTTTGTCGTTTGTCGTTTTTGTGTGGGTATTTAGCTTTAATACCTATGCAAGTTGTTCTCTTTCCATCTTCTTTGTTGTACCTTTCTATTTAAGTCTTTAATAAAATTTACCGTTACCGATCAAAAAAAAAAAAAAAAACAAAAAAAAGAGTTACTCTCCTACAACATGTCTTATGGTAAACACTCTTTCAATTACTTTTTATTTATTTATATGGGATTGAATTTTTATTTTTTATTTTTGGTAAACTATATGGGAGTGAAATGTAAACTATCATAGTCCTAAACTAGTTTAATCTATCAACCCATGGGGCATCCCTGCGGTCATCCATGCACTTACAACTCCACCGGCGCCTTATTTAACTCGTGATTTTCTTATAGTGTTTTCATTTTCTAATAATATTTTTAAAAATATCATTTTAAATAGATATCATGATATGATACTATAATGATATTTTCAAAATATTGCCTATAAATGGGTTGAGGCTGGAAAAGACTCAAGCCATTATTCCAACTTAAACATGACCCAACGCAACTCATTGCACCATCACCGACCAGATTTAAGTATATAATACAGAGGCGAAAATTTCTTCCAGAGAAACTTGGCCAAGCAAACACAGAATAATTGAATAAAACGAATGCAATCTTCAAATTGTATTTCACTCTATCTTTATTTCATTCCATGACAAACAAACGGTCATAAGAATACAGACTTTCCAAGCAGTCGTCAAAGAGAAAGGGGCCCATAAAAAGACCAGTACACCCTCCCCGTGGGGCGTAAAATCTCCCTTTCAATTGAATTTACAATGGGTTAATTAAGAGCTTAGTTTTGTTAAGCATAAACTAGTTTAGACTGGTTAGTCTTTCCCACAGTCCACATGGCCAATCAATATTGGACTGTAACCTTCTATCCAGTGGGTACACCTCTGAATAGTTGATGATTAGACCTTGCCAAGGCCACAAACCAAATGATCCAAAGATGGGATGCAGGGTTTATAAGATGTGTATGGCAAAAGTAGCCGGTGGCTGCTGAATAGGATCAAGGTGCGGTCTTCTTTAAATGTTCTAATCCTTGGTAGGAAACAACAAATAATGGATCCACACAAAAGCAACTTGCCTCCATCAAATTAGTATGAAGAAAATTCTGTAGTCCAACAGAAACAGAACACGGGCTTTTTTGATTTTAAATCTAGTCATTGTACATGACAATGTCCAAAATTTCCACTTTTTTTACAAGCAATTGACACTGATAAGGTTGTGTAAATTTTATCCAATTTGAACAAATGGAGAGAACCCCACCATGGGTTTTCAATCTCTCTCTCTCAGGATAGCTCATTGAGATGGCTGGTGCAAATTTAAACCGCAGTTATTTATTACCACCACGACTTTCTCTTCCTTCCATCCAAACAAGCTGCAATAATCTGCTTCGTTTCACTGCGGCGGCAGAAAACCCTTTTGTCTCAATGTTTGCCGCCCTGAATTCCATGTGAAACAGAATCCTAAACAAAGGACCCATGTGTGCTATTAATAAACAGTACATCAAAAGTGACGCTAGATAGAGCTGCAGATCTGGCCAACCAGAGTGCAAAAATGAATCAACAAAACCTACCCAGTAAATAGTAAATAACATTTATCACTGCAATCCAAACTGAAAATTGTGCTAAATCCAGAGATTCAACCAAAAAACACCTCATCTAAAGGCCAAACATGACAGTTGTGAATGCAAAAATAAGGTTGCTAGAACTTAAAAAAGACAAGAAAGGACACATAGATCTACTTTGCTTCAGCTCGGATGGCGTACTACTCATCATCTTCGTCTTCATCGTCAGCAGCTGAATTGAGGGCATTCAATCGCTCAATCAGCTTAGCCTTCCTTTCCTCGTATGTGAGCTTCTTCAAGTTGAACCTGCCATAAAGGATATATTCTAGTCAACAAAAAATGGAGGAAATAGACATGCTTAAACTTTCATCAGATGGCTTTGTTTTGGTTTTTTGCTCCCTACAATTACAAGATAATGTATGTATGATCTCGGAATTCTAGAAGCAGAGTTATGACAATATGATGTCACCACTCTTAAGCTAAAATCAGGACAAGAAAGACCGGTGCAACTGTGCAAGTGGGGCCTTACCTCTTGTGCGTTTTAGGAGGTTCTTTCTCCGATTTCTTTACAGTGGGATCTGCTCTTATGGCAGCATGGACCTTCTTGTATAGCTCTTCCATGTCATCAGCTTCAATTCCTTTCTTGATGTATTCACTAAATTGCGACTGGTATTTTTCTGGCTCATCTTCCATCAAAGCCTGCAAATTTCTACATGTCATGAGTAACAAATTACAGAGAAAGCAGAAAGCAGTGACTGGTCTTCTTTAGGGTGACAGATCAATCCCAATATTCTTAGGAACTGTCAATGGCGTAAACTCAAAAAATGCATAGGATAAAAAATATGACAGGTTCAAATTTTAAGTCTAACCCTCATGTAATCAGCAACGTGACCACCAAATATGTACTTGCGGTGAAAGTCAGCATCAAGTTTCTTGTCCTCTTTCTTATAACCAGCAAACCTCTTGTCACTATGAGGAACATCAAGCCCACCATCCAATGCACCCTGAATTATATCACATTATTGCATTTATCTATTAGAATGCAGAGAGATGATTACGAGGGCAAAAGTGCCTAAAGCTGAAGGACCAGAATAAATAGGTCAAAATTACATTGCCAACCTCAAATGCAAGGATGAATTTCTAAATCAATGACTTACAAGAAAATTGTATGTACTGTTGGGGGAAAAAACTTCTAAGATTAAATAAATTATGATAAAAAAAAAAAGAAGCATGCAGAAGCATATGCTTAAACAAGATCTGTAACATGTACAATAGAACATAGGAACTCTACGGATGAAAAAACCTATTAAACAAATTATATGGTGAATGCTTTTGAAAAACAAATGGGACACAGATGACAAGATAACGGAGAAGGCATACCTTAAGAACACCGAATACGCGATTCCCAGTAGTAGTTCTTACGAGTCCAACATCAAGTAGAGCACGGAATGGCCTCCGGGTGTCTGCTGCTTCCACAGAATAATCCTCACCAGTGGCCTGACAGGAGGAAAAGGAGGAAAGAAAATTAAACATCATCCTCGAAGAGTAAGATAGGGGAAAATTCCAACTTTAAGTAACCACAATAAGTACCTCCACGTTACCCTCATACTCATCATCCAATTCAAGTATTTTCAACACACGGCGAGCCAAGAGCAATCCAGTACAGTAAGCTAATATTCAATTCAGCAATGGTCAGATAAACTCTCCACAACGCAAAATAAAAAATAAAAAAATACAGGGTGATATGTAGACATTAAATACCTGCAGCATAGTTGGTAAGACCAACTTCAAGCCCATAGCGGGGCAACTCATGGGCATAAGCTGCCGCAAGCATTGTATCCCCAGTAATACTGGCAGATACTATTTGAGCAATAATATCCTTGTTGGTCTAAGATTATGCCGTTAAGATTATAAACACTAATCACCATCAATATGTGCAATTAAGAATAAAATAGAGACTACAGCCAACAGAAAAGTGCCACATCTTGTTAGAACATACATAATGGTTAAATTTAAGAAGAGTTGAATGAATGTATGTATTTATGACTTCATGTACACGATGATGGATACAAATCGAACAACAAACCGGTACTTGGGAGTGTTGTACTTGTTCTTGTCTTGATTGATCAGCCGGATCCTAGCTCTGTAGTCAGTCTTTCCCTCTGTATATAAGAAAAGACATCAAGAAAGAGACGACCAAAACCTCAAATTTTGTCAAGCAGGGAAAAGAAACCTTCAATACCTCTCCTCCTTTTGTACTTTACTTGGAAACGCTTGAAGTACGCCCTTGACCTCTGAGCTTTGACGAACACCTGAAATGCTCAAAGAATTTATTACACTTTCATGCCCAGAATAAAACACAGAGAATGTTAGAAACACATGTATTGATTAGTTGCTTCTATGTTGGAGAACAAAAGCTAGCCGTATAGATGCCTTTTTTTTTTTTTCTCTTGTGAAAAGATGACTATTCATTTCAGCAAAAAGGTTTTCAGTATAAGAGGACTATACTGAAAACAAGAAATTAGCTAACTGGATTTCTATCCCTCTTGTGCACTACTCATATCCATCATTTCCTAGATTGACACGGGTTCAAATGGGCATCAGACACCATATCAGCTCGGCAAAAAATTGACACAGATCTGCAATATTGGTGATATGGATGTGCACTCCTTCCATATTGGAGTGATTATATTTTGAGCTAAAAAATAAACAATTGTTTGTATCAGCCCGTATCAGTAATACATATCAGTCAGATCAACGAAGCTGATCTAAAACAGGAATCACACTAATATTTTAGAGAAGCAATAAAAATATGCTGATAAAATGATATTTAAATATCAGCCCATCTTTAAGCCATGTATCTCATGCATTGAACATTGCAAATGGCATGGAAACACAACTGCAATGAAAGACATACAACTCTTCCCACCTTGTCCACCTCCACATCCTAGGGTAAACATCCCCTTGGGTCTGTCTCCCTTGTGATATCCAAAATAAACTTTCAAATCCTGTTCTCCCTGCTTTGTTTCACATTCCCAGGAAAGTAATGGTGAAGGGGGTTTGAAGGAGCACTAAAGGGATAAGGACTGAAGGGTCTAAAGGTGGAGATCTAAATAAGACGATAACTTTTCTAAGATTTCTTCCTTAGGTGATAGATAGGTATCATTCTCTATCAAAGGATGGACCCTTTTGAATCTTCTTCATCTTCAATCATTCACTTTAGCCCCCCAGGAGAGGCAGGGTTAGAAAAGACGGTTGGTTCAGATGGTATGAATGCATTGGGGAAGGCCTCTGATGCTCGAGAATTCAAAACCCTAGTCAATGTTTGGATCTTTGGGGTCAAATTTGAAAGCACCCAACATCATATTTGATCATAAAAGAATCAAGCTAGCTTTTAATAATGCAATTTCTGACACATCCAAACAACCAAAATAGTTCATAGACAAGTTTTCAATTCAAACACATTCTACAGTGAGAACGAGAGATCACAAAGAAAAACAAGAAGATCAAACCATGAAACTGAAATAGACCAGGAGAAAAAAAAATCATCGCAAGTAGATCAAAAATGCGAATAGGTAAGAATAGATTACCATCTCTCAAAGATAGATCAGATCCTTTGATGTTTCGATAGTTCCTTCTGAGGAGGTTGGAGCCGGTCTCTGCAGCTCTGCAGAACCCTAAAATTTCCTCATCTAGTGTTTATATAGAGACGCCGAAAACCCTAGTTCCAGGCCAGTCTTCACTCAATGGACTCAATGTAAAACAAAGCCCACCCAAGAAGTGATTTCCACTAGGGTGGGTCACTTTGCTTGGTGGCTTTTTTGGAACTAGAGGTCTTGATATCGATCATCGATTTTTATGGACTAAAGGTTTAGTTCACTTGTGCCACTAATTAGGGCCACATGGGTTTTACCTAACTTCTCTCTAGGCTCGAATGGATTAGTCTAGTTCAAAGGATTGAGAATCCTCAGTTAGCGAAAAAAAAAAAAAGAGAGAGATGTTATGTAATGATGTTTAATCCATCCCCCAGTTTAATTAAGGGGAGAGCTTGATGTTTCAGCCATCTCCAGTTGAAGGAGAGATCTTGATCTTGTGATTTGGGTTGAAAACAAAAGTGCCAGCAAAAAAAGATCATCCACCACACTTTGTGGTGAATGTGGTAACATTGACATACGGAGCCCGGATTTGGCTAGGTAAAATCTCATGGTGATCGTGAGTGGACCATTTATGGTCCGCCATGTCATCGAGGGTAGACGTGTTGGACCCTAAGTGGTTCACACACGGCAACCCTGCACCAACCCACTCCGAGGATCCAGATTCCAAATTACGTTACCACTAGTACGTAGGTAAAGTTCATGTCATTTTCGTTCTAGTGTTGGCCTCCTGACCCGGAGTATTACCGTCGAGAAGACCTTTGGAGGTGATACCAAGTTGCCAACATCACTCAATCCATTTATGATTTATGTACTTTATTTATAGTGATAAAATTTACTAATGTATGGAGAAATGAGAGCATCAGCATGTCGTGTCCCAATCTTAAAAATTTTAATTCATTAAGAAAAAAGAATGTGGCAATGGCTTGCTAGACATGCAAATCTTTTCATTGTCTACTACTCTACTATGGCCTATTTGTTTCATACGATTATATTGGTAGAAATTTAATATACTCGGGTTTATGTAAGTCATAAAAAATGAAGAACCAAGGTGTATAAAAAAATAACCACTAAATAATCTTTTCCTCTAATAGAGATTGAATAATGGGTCATCATCATAGTAACTCAAATTATATGTAAGTCAATATCTCATCTGCATCGCTTCCTTATATCCTTCACCCATCACCTATTCATTAGTCATCCTTATGTGAAGCTTATAAATAACCGTCATGAGGTAAAGCTCATCTTATCATGAATTCCTATGTATCGAATGCGATTATATAGTGACCTTGTTCGTAGAAAAAGAAATACATATAGGCCCCAACGGCGTGTTTATGCTACCCATTTTCTGCACTAAACAAGAGTCTCAAACGCAGGCAATGAAGCCAAAGTTTGACCCTATATATATATATATATATATATATACATACATACATATATACATACATACATACATATATACATACATATATATATATATATATATATATATATATATATAAATTCCTTTTTGTATTTCCTCCGGCTGGCAATATACAAGGGTGTTCTAAAGGGTATACTTTTTCTTTTTGTTTCTATCTGATAAATAGTCACGCACCCCTACAAACACAAAACGAGTCTTCAACTAACAATATTAACAATTGAGAGCAATTTTATATATATGAAAGGGGCTATTTTTAATCGCCAATTAATTTTGACTACGCAGTCAATTTTTGAAACTAATTTCAATTGAAATCGGACATCTAATTACCATTTTACTAAAATGGTTTTAAATCTCTATGCATTCATTCAATTACCGTTTAATAAATTGTGTATGTATTAAATAGTTTTAAATCTCTATTGATTGGTTTACGGAAAAAAGAAAATCTCTATTGATTAGTCAATTACTAAATGGTTTTAGATCTATACATTTTATATTCATCGTGTCTTCCACTAACTCACTACTTTCTTTTTCCCTATATTACAACTCATATGACTACTCATCTTCTTCTTCCCTACCAAGTATCACTGATTTTGTTCTTTTTCTCACGCCTTTTAGTAAACTAACTATGTATACAAAGGTGTATACAAAGGTGGTGTGACTAAAAAAAACCCCACTTGTGAGATCTGCCTTCAGGTTAGTAAGATTTTGAAATACGGTTGGGTTATGCTCTTATTTGAATATTTTTGGTGTATTTCTAATTTTTATTAGATGAAATCTGGGTTTAGGATTTTTATATTTATATTTTGATGGATTAAAGAGTGCTTTATTCTTTTAATATTTATTTTTATTACATATTTTATTAAAAAAATCTCTATATGTACAAAGAAATACCATATTTTAAATTTATTATAAATAATCTAATATTAATATATATTTCTTATATAATGAATTACATTGCCCTTGCTAGGCATGGGGCATATTTTGCTAGTTATTATATTATATATGAAAGAAGCTAGTTTTAATTGAAAAATTAGCCTCAATCGCCTCAATTGATTTTGACCCCCACAACTTACTTTGACCTTATTAGCCACATCAGCATGAGTGGGTCTTCATTTCATCTCCCCAACGTTTCCTCTTCCACTACCGAAAACCTACGCTCCACCTCTCTCAATGCTCTCCATTTATGCTTTGTTTCTTGGGAATTGATCGGGTGAGAACTGTTCTCACCCGATCTGTGCGAAGTGTGATATGGCCCGTTGAAATTCAAACACCATCCAACGGCCCTGTTAAATGATATAAAGGGAGCCTTTTGAGGCAAACAGGGCATACAACTCGTTCTAGGGCTTGGAATCGATGAGAAGCTGAGACCTGCAACGAACGCCCTCTTCCTTCTCCTCTGCGAACGACGATTCAACATCAAATCCAACATCCTCTTCTCCTCCTCCTCCTCCTCCTCTTCCCCACTCTCCTCCGATCCACACAAAACGCCTCAGAATCTGCCCCGCTCAAATCCAACCCATTTTCTCTTCCCCTCCATCATCCTTCCCACCTCACATCTTCTCAAATGGACGCAGAAAGGGGAAATGATTTGGACACGGAAGACCCAGCTCGAACCCAGTGTGAAAGGATCCTCCCTATCGTCCAACCATTCTGTCCCCAAATGGACGCAGAAGACCCAGCTCTCCAGCTGTGCCTCCAGGTCTGGACCCCCTCGCAGCAGCCATCCCCATCTCAATTTCACGGCACATGGGCGTCAGGGACGTCCATCCCCGTCGATGTCACAACCCTCTCGCAGCAACCATTTCCATGTGAGGCGTCCATCACAAGTGAGCTTTTGCAGGTTTTCCCTTTCTCCCCGTTAATGCGATTTGGTGCTTTTTTTTCATGTCATGTGAATTTTCCTATGATGGGTGAGGAGTTCATCGCTTCTGATCCCGTCAATGGGCCTACGGTATCTTCCCTTCCTCGATTCCCTATCTGGGTTTTACTCTCTATTCTGTCTAGAATGTGCTTTTTTCTGCTCATATCTTGTATGGTGTTTTATGGGTTGTGACTTTTGTAGTGACAGAAAATAAAGATATCCCCATGACCCATCCATACATAACAAGGAAACACAGAGTAATCCGAACGAAAATGCAATTTACTGTTCAATCTTTGATTTTGATGCCGCTAGGAATGACCTTGCCTTATTCTTGTGTTGAATTTCTCTTCAAGCTGAAAGGTGTCAGTCCAGGCTTAACTAATTTATAAGACTTCTTATCTCTATGCTTTGATGTTTCAAACTTCAAACAGTAATGGATCAGAAACAAACCTATTGTGGTATGACTAAATTTCGGTGATTCCCAAGTACAGATTTGACTAAACTTGGGTTAGCTTTTCAGATCCATAGGCTGGAATAGTCCTATAGTGATTTTCCATGCTTGGGCCAACGCTTTTCTGAAGGACTCAATTACTTGTTCAAACTTCAAACGTGACATAGCTACGCCTGGCCTTACAGACAGACCATGGTTTGAATCTGGGTTCTGGGCCTAATTAATTGATCCAAACTATGGACTTGCTTAAAAAAAAAAAAAAGCATTCATTCTGCCCAGTCCATCATTTCTTGCATCTTTGCTAATCCAGATGTGGCCTAGCAATTGGACGGTTTGTAGTCAACTGGTTGTCGACCAGCCCGTAACCATCACTGCTTTGAAGTCACAGAAGTTGTTTTGATTTTGGATTATGCTGTGATTGAAATGGGTCTTTCGTTCATTCTTTTTTTTTTTTGTTTCAAGAAAGCTATTACTTTATTTAATTATATATGCATACCTTTTATTGGTGATGGTATCAGTCTTTGATTAGGATTGTTAGTTTTCTTGTTATTTGTGATTCTGTTTTGTTGGAAGATTGATTAGTCTGTGTACTTATTTCTTTTCATCATGGGGAGAATCTGAATCCTAACCTAACAGTTGGATTGCAAAAGTGTAGACTTCGAATGAGTTTGATGATGCAAACACACAGTCCCAATGCACAACCATAACTTGCTGTGGATTTGTGCCCTTTCTCAAGTTCTAATGTATGTTTCTAGTCTACTTCTGTAGACTATTAAATGATTTCACCTAGTTAGATTAGAGGACACTGTTATTGGCAATGTTTAGAACATAATTGTTGATTTAAAAAGTGGCCAAAGCATCGTTCTTATTACTTTTATTTTGTTTTGTTTTGCATGTATTTTCATGGCATGGTTCTATTGTTGTCCTTAAACCGTCCAAAAGAACAAAGCAGGTCCATCATTACTAATTAATACATTTATACCACAGGTTGAGGAGGAGAAAATACCCAAGTTGGATTTATTTTTGATAACATAGAGGAGGCTTACGATGCTTATAACATCTATGCTAAATTGGCGGGTTTTAGTATCAGACGAAGCTCTGAGAAAAGGGTGAATAATAATGTTGTGAGGAAAAAATTTGTTTGTTCCAAAGAAGGTTCTAGGAAAGAAAAATTAGGCAGTGACTCTATACCGCAGAGACGGAACTCAGATATGCGGGAAAATTGTGGGGCACACCTTCAAATTAAAAAAACAAAGGAGGGGCAATGGGTGGTGTTTAAAATTATTGTGGAACATACTCATTTATTAAGTACCCCTAGAAAGACTCATATGCTACGATCACACCGTATAGTCAGCGCTCCCAAGAAAAAATTGATCTATACTTATGGGGCTGCTAATTTACGGCCAAGGGATCAAATGGCACTTCTAAAGCTACAGGCAGGTGGGAGGGATAAAGTTGGTTTTACTGAGACAGATTTTCGAAATCAAATTAGAAACAAGAGGGAAGAAACAAAAGATGACGATGGTGAAATGTTATTTGAATACTTTAAACAAATGAAAGAGAGAGACCCAAGATGTTATTTTGTTATTGAGAAAGATGATGATGATCACATCAAACATGTGTTTTGGGCAGATTACTATTTTCAAAAGTCATATTCAGAATTTGGGGATGTTGTTATATTTGATACAACATACAATACAAATAGATATGGTCTTGTTTTTGGTGCCTTCACCGGAATTAATCACCATGATCAATCAATATTATTTGGATGTTGTCTAATATCAAATGAAACATTTGATACATTCGTGTGGGTTTTTAACAAATGGGTTGAAGCAATGCGAGGGGATCCGCCAAAGGCGATCTTAACGGACCAGGATGCTGCAATGACTAAAGCGATTAAGTTCGGTTTTCCCTTCACATGCCATCGTTTTTGCTTGTAGCACATTATGCAGAATTTACAAAAGAATTTGGGAGGAATTGCAATTCATAATCCGAATTTCATCAAAACATTTAAGAAGATTGCATACAATTCAATCACAATAGAACATTTTGAGATGGCCTGGAAGGATATGTTGACAGATTTCGATCTTGTAGACAATGAATGGCTGCAGTCGATGTACAATATTCGTGATATGTGGGTGCCAACGTACTTCAGAGACATATTTTTTTGGAGAGATGTCTACAACTTCAAGAAGTGAGAGTATCAATGCTTTCCTTAAGCAATATGTGACACAGAAGAATGGGTTGTATGATTTTATGTTGCGATATGAGCGAGGCATCGCGACTCAAAAGTATCGTCAGTTGAAGGCCGATCATGACACGATAAATGGAAGACCAAAATTGATGACAGATTTGCCCATGGAGAAGAGGATGTCCGAAATATATACAAAAAAGATGTTCTACAAGTTTCAAGAACAGTTCTGTTACATAACATGCGGCATTGTTGAGCTCATATATGATGACATCGAGCAACGTATTTATAATGTTTCTTCATTCAAAAATATTCAAGAAATTGAACGAACCGTGCACTTTAAAAAGGACGATAAAGAAGCAAAATGTTCATGTCAATTATTTGAGATTCGAGGAATTCCATGTGGACATATCATTTGTGTGTTCAAACAAGAGAAAATTTATGAATTGCCTCAATAGTATATTTTAAAAAGATGGACAAGGTTCGCAAGAGTAGACGATGAATCTGACAGCAAAACAGAGTTTTCATGTGATGGTTCATTGCTTGAACGACATGGAGATTTATCATATGATGCTGCAGTAGTCGTTGATGAGGCATCCATGTGTAAGACAGCATACCAACATGCGAAGAAGGTTTTACAAGAGTTGAAGAAGAGTATTCGTGAAATAAATGAAAATGAAGTAACGGCAAAAGATGATAGTAAGAGAAAAGACAAGGGGACTTGCCATGAAGAGAGATATCTTGCGCCAAAGAATGAGAAGACAAAGGGTCGTCCAAAGAGAATGAAGTCTTCTAAGTAAAAAGCAATGAAAAAACCCCGGCTTTGTCGCGGATGTGGCAGGCGTGACGTTGCACATGACATGCGCAATTGTCCTATGCTCGTCAAGAGGTATAATTTATTTTTTTACATTAGAATCTTTTATATTTGATTTTTAATTTTATTATCATATAGATTGTGCTTTCTATTCTTCTTCAGTCCTACAGTTCATGTTTCTGAAAACAATGGGAGTATTTTAGAAGACGAGGACGATGATCTTATTGAATGTGAGGGCTTGGAAATGACTAATGATGATGATGGTACTTTGACACAGATTTAGGTATGTAGTTACGTTGCTGAATGCTAATGACTTTTTATTGACACATGTTTCAGTTTATATGAATGCTAATGACTTTTATAATTTTATTTTGTAGGCTTCAAATGAAGATGTGCACCACAGGTTTATGTTGTCGCAACTGGCAGTGGGTGATGGTTGTTGGTTCATTTTGATATGTGGTGTTCCAGACGTTGTTTTGATGTAGTTAATGTTTGACTTTTGTTGTTTCATATGAATGGTAATGTTGCTTGGACATTGGACTTTGTAATGTATTATTCTCATTCTGTTTCGAATGAAAGAGGTGAGTTTGAATCGGTGGATATGTTTATGTGGTTGCAGCTGGGTTCCTACGTATGATTAACACAAGGGCTTGTATAATTTCTTTCTAATGGTTAAAAGATATGTTCGGTTCAGCACATTGTATAGTATCATTTCTTATCGATTTTGTATGCTGGGACTGTTCACAGGTTGATGTCTGAAACTGACAGGTTGTTAATGAGAAGCACATTGTATAGTATAATTGTATAGAAACTCACAGGTTGTTAATGTTCAGCACATTGTTAGGACGCTGTGTAACTCTCTCCTTTGTGTGAGAGAGAGAATCTTCATCTTGAGACGATTGTTGAGATTTTTACATGGTCTCTTATCATTGATGTTCATCTAGATTTTTACATGGTCTCTTATCATTGATGTTCATCCATTGATGTTGAGATTTTTACTTGTAGAACTGTTGAGATTGTTGAGATTTTTAATGTTCATCTAGATGCCATTTTGAAGAAAGCTCCAGATGCACAAACCCATGGATGATGAAAGGTAGTTAAGTACAGTTTATTGCCAACAAGATAGCAAACTTCTACAGAAAATACATGCTACAGGGTAGAGTTTCTAATTCTCATTTTTAAGGGTTAGTCTACTGCTATCATTACCCCTTCTCCTGGCCATCACCACCTCCATACGAACCACCACCACAGCAACCACTGACACGTTAACCCGCAAAAGCACTAACCACTGTAGATGGTTAATTTCTATCAGACTTGTATTTCGACGGACCATTTGTACATTTCCTGATCTGGGACAGGGATAGCAAGAGTCACCAGTCCAGTGGCAGTGTCATAATTGAATTCCATGTCCACCTAATCAATGGTGCATTTCAGGGGGCGCTGGGATGAGTAGGCACCAAACCGCCCACACCCACGGACTGTGAGGGTGATTGTTGCCAATGGAGAGTGATTGTCACTGAGGGCATTTGACAGCTCTGAAGCCACGTCGCCATCAAACTGCTCTAAATTTTCGGCAGCCAATGTGTTTGTTCCTTATATAATTAGTTGTTGCAACTGTTAGTCAACATTGCATGATTTATCACCAGCCAATGTCAGTTACGCATCAGTACCATGTCCTGGAAAAACATCTGTTATTGAGAGAAAATGGGTCCTAGTGAAGTTCAAATCTCATGGTGGATGGTTGAGTGGGAGAGGGAGCTGGGAGGCACCTGAGCACCTAAATTTGAAACACCTATGATGGATGCACAGAGAGATTCACTTAAACCATTCTGAACAAACAAATTTTCAACTACCACCATTCTGAAACTACAGTGTCACCCAACAAAAAAATAACATTGGAGATAATTTCATTCTACTCATTCAAAATAGATTACATCATTCAAAAAACCCCTTCCAATTGTTCTTCAACAGATTTTCTAACATACCATTTTGAACACACAAATCACACTTATAAGACAACACAAAAACATCACTATACAACTTAATTTATTTGTTTTTTTCCTTTCTTCAGATGCATGTTTCATCTCTTCAACTGCTGCCCATAATATCTCGTTCTGCCTATCCATCAGCCCATCCAATGTCTTTTTCATATTTTCGATTAGTAATGCTAAATTCTTTTCATTACCAATTTCATCTTTCCACATGAACATACCGTACTCATTTTCATTCTGCAAAAGTAACAAATTGTCATATGTAAAACAACAAAAAATAAAAAAATCAATACATCATAGCATATAAAACGCTTACTTTCCAATTAGCACATCTCCAAAAATTTTCTATTTGGATTAGCCTTTGTATGTGAGGTTAGACAAATCATCTCTCCACATGAGCATTTTGTTATTCTATTATTAACATGAACCCTAAGATCGTGAACAGCATGATAATCACGTGTAGGATTTAATCTTAAATAAATTAAAGAGTACCTCCAGACATCCTGATGCAGAGAGCTTTCTGATCCTGCAGTCTGGTGTTGTTGCTGATTGATGCTGTGATCCGTCGAGAAAGAGACTATATGAATGGTTTTAGTTTCTCTTTCCTTGCCTATAAAACCTTAATGTGTTGATTTTCGTGAATGCCTTTGTGATGGACGAAAGGCTTTGTTTTATAGGTGAAAAGAGGACCGAATTTCCAATTAGGGTTTCCATAGACTTAATCTCAACCATCCATCAAGGTAGAGTTTGTTATGGAATATATCTCATTAAGAAACCTTTTTGTGTAAGGAATAGCATGTATCCAAGAAAACAGATTTCCTATAATGACCACAATTCGGGAAAGGAAAGGACTTGTGGTCCAAGCAATGGACTTAAAGATAATTTCCTTACAGTCTCCCACTTGGTCGATAGGAAGATCATTTAGTGTTTTTCATATTAGGAATCATAAGGCGCGCATTATATGCTAAACATTTCTTGAGTCGGTTATCATAAGTGTCTTGGCTAATTCGATGGTCAATGGGAGTCATGGCGTGCACACATTATTTTGCAACATGTTTACTTCCATGTACTACAGCATTGACAACCTGCATAACTAGACCGTAATAGGAGATATACGTAATGGTCTCATCATGTCTATGTTGAAAGACTGTTTCTGTTTATCATTCATCCACACATAAATGTACACAATGGAAAAATAGAAATAGCAGATGTAGAGTTGCATTAAGAGCTCAATAAATGTCAAATATAAGTACAGAAATAAAAGGCAGAAAATGATAATTAAGAACTATCTTCAAGACCCATGCTTTCAGTATGTCCTTGAAAGGTCTTTGGAGGTAGTCCTTTCGTGAATATGTCTGCGACCATGAAATCTGTACGTATAGACTCAATGACAAATTTCTGTAATCTAACATCTTGTTTCAGTGAGAGATATTTAAGGTCCATGTGTTTGGATCCCTTAGATATCCTGTCATGCTTGGAGAAGAAGGTTGCAACTTCATTATCACAGTAAAGGATTAATGGCTTAGAGATGAAATTCAAAGCTCCAAACTGAGAGATAAAATTATGCAACCATGTTCCCTGAATTACAGCCTCGTAACATGCTACATACTCAGCCATCATGGTGGATGAGTAAAGTAACTCGGATTTCTGGCTTTTCCATGATATTGCACCTCCACATAAGAGATACACATAGCCAAGAGTGCAGAGTCTGGTGTCAGGACATCCAGCAAAATCTGAATCTGAATAACCAGTCACCTGTAGGTGACTTGATTTTCTGTATGTGAGCATGTAATTCCTTGTTCCCTTGAGGTATCTTAGTACTTTCTTTGCAGCTTTCCAATGAGCGATTCCTGGTTTACTCTGAAATCTTCCGAGCATGCCAACAGCATGACCAATGTCAGGTCTTGTACAGACCTGTGCATACATCAAACTCCCGACAAGAGAAGCATAAGGATATTTTGCCATTTCTTTAAGTTCCAATTCGTTCTGTGGACACTGCGAAAGATTAAGCTTGTCTCCTTTATGCAGTGGAACAGGACTAGAGGAACAGGTCATCATGCCAAACCTCTCTAGAACTTTGTCAATATATGCTTTCTGGGACAATCCCAAAATACCAAGTGACCTGTCACGGAATATTTCTATTCCTATCACATAGGAAGCCTCAACCATATCTTTCATTTCAAAATGCTTAGAGAGATAGTCCTTTGTTTGATGTAATAAACCAAGGTCGCTGCTGGCCAGTAATATGTCATCAACGTACAGAACCAGAAATATGAACTTACTCCCACTGATCTTGAGGTATATGCAAGGGTCAACGATGTTTTCTATGAAATCGAAGTTAGTAATGATTTCATGAAACTTTAGGTACCATTGCCTCGAAGCTTGTTTCAGTCCATATATTGATTTCTTAAGTTTGCAGACCATGTCTTCCTGACCTTCAATGATGAAGCCTTCAGGTTGACGCATATAGACTTCTTCTTCCAAGTCTCCATTAAGAAAGGCAGTTTTCACATCCATTTGATGTAACTCGAGGTCATAGTGAGCTACTAATGCCATGATAATTCTAAGAGAATCCTTCCTTGATACAGGGGAAAAAGTCTCAGTATAGTCAATACCTTCTTTCTGATTGAAACCTTTGGCAACAAGTCTAGCTTTATGGCGTTCAATATTGCCTTTGCAGTCGCGTTTGGTCTTGAAGACCCATTTACAGCCAACTGGTTTGTGTCCTGGAGGCAATTAAACAACTTCCCAGACTTGATTTTCATTCATAGATTTCAATTCATCCTTCATGGCATCAATCCATTTACTAGAATTAACATCCTTAATGGCTTGTGAATAAGAAACCGGGTCATTAATTGTCCCTTCTCCAGATTCTACTTGGTAAAGCATGTAATCATCGGAAATAGCTGATCTCCTTTGTCTTTGAGACCTTCTTAATGCTGGTTCCTCTGGTGCATTATCCATATGTTCATTGACGACAATCTCATTATGGAGTTGTTGATCATTTATTGGATTTTCCTCATTGTTAAATGGTTCAACAACGGGAGGATTGCCAACATCTTTCGGAATAGAGGGTAAAGGGATAGGTACCCTGATTTCCTTAATGATCACATCTTGAGGTTTATTACTCCCACTGATTTCGCCATTCTCAAAGAATCTAGCATTACCGGTTTCAACAATTCTTGTACTATGGTTAGGGCAGTAAAACCTAAATCCTTTAGACTTTTCTGGGTAACCTATAAAGTAACCACTGACTGTTTTAAGGTTCAATTTCTTTTCATGTGGATTGTAGACTCTAGCCTCAGCTGGGCAACCCCAAATTTGGAGATGTCGTAAACTAGGTTTCCATCCTTTCCACAGTTCAAAAAGTGTCTTTGGAACTGCCTTACTGGGAACTCTGTTCAAGATATAAACAGCTGTGCGTAGAGCATCCATCCACAAGGATATAGGTAAGTTAGCATGACTCATCATTGATCTAACCATTTCCATGTATGTACGATTTCGCCTTTCAGCTACACCATTCTGCCATGGAGAACCAGGCGTTGTGTATTGGGCAACAATTCCAAGTTTTTGGAGAAGTTTTGCAAAAGGTCCAGGATGTTGTCCTGTTTCGTCATACCTTCCATAAAACTCACCACCTCTATCTGACCTTATGATTTTCACTTTTCAATCTAATTGCCTTTCGACTTCAGTAATGAACACTTGTACAGCATTCACAGACTGAGATTTGTCATGCAACAAGTATAAATAACAGTAACGTGAGTAATCATCAATAAAGGTAATGAAATACTTTTCTCCTCCAAAGGTTGGAACATCAAAGGGTCCGCAAATGTCTGTATGTATTATTTCAAGAAGCTCAGTACTTCTTGTGGCTCCTTTCTTTGTGTGTTTTGTTGTTTTGCCTTTAATACAATCCACACACACATTAATATTAGTAAAATCTAGATCCGGAAGGACACCATCTTTTACTAATCTTTTGATTCTTTCACTGGATATGTGACCCAGTCTTTTATGCCACAAGAAATAAGAGTCGAGTTTGGATGACTTTCGTTTTGTTTCCTTAGAATGGGTAAGTTGGGTTTCAGCAAGTTGACTATCAAGATGAAACTTGTATAGCCCATCAATCAAAATTCCAGAACCAATGCGACTAGAATTTTTAAATAAACTGAAATTACCATTTCCTACTTCAAATGAGTAACCAACTTTATCAAGTGCGCTTACAGAAACCAAATTACGGGAAAGAGACGGAACATAAAGAGTTTGACATATGTCTAACTGATAACCGCTATCTAAAACAAGACGAAAAGTTCCAATAGCTTCAACTGGAGCTTTGTCTTTGTTTCCCATGAAAAGGAAGTTCTCACTTGGGTTTATGGTTTGGATCGTAAGGAATCCCTGCATTGAATTGGAAACATGAACATTAGCACCAGTGTCAATCCACCAAACATCAGAAGAAACATAAGTAAGATTTGATTCGAAATAACTTACGAAACCCATAGGGTTACCTTTCTTTTCGAACCATTCTTTATGTTTAATGCAGTCTGCCTGAAAATGTCCAGGTTTCTTGCAAAATTTGCATAAGTTTTCCTTCTTTTTCTTCTTGGGGTTCTGACCAGCCTCATTAGATCCAGGTGGTGCCCGTTTCTGGCCTGAATTATGCTTTTTCCCAGCTTTGTGTCCAGCTCCTTGAACGAGATAAGCTACTTTAATTCCTTGTTGGTTCAGCCTGGCCTCATCTTGAACCAGTTTGTTAGCCAATTCATTCATTGTCCACTTGTCCGTAATAGTGTTGTAATGAATTTGGAAAGGCCCGTACTGAGGAGGTAAACTGTTTAGGATAAATTGGACGAGAAATGCCTCATCCACTGATAATCCCAAATTCTTTAGTTTAGCTGCAAGGTTGGTCATCTCAATGACATATTCATTGGAAATAGAATTGGACGACGACATGCCTGCAATAAATTTACTTGCAACTTCATTCATCAACCATTAATCCCAAATAGAGCCACATTATTAGGAAAAATGCTAAACATTAATGAAGCATTAAAATTAAAAATGTTAAAAAAGAAGATTCAATAAAAAACAATGTGTATAAATCAAGCAGTAAAAAAACACTTCTACCAAACTTCAAACACCCAACAGCGAATGCAGGCTGTTCTTCCCTCTACTACAGAACCATTGTACAGATCAAATCAAATCCATACCTCCACTACAGATCTAGGTTTTTTTCCTTTTTTGCTTAATGGCAAATTCAATTAAAGAAGAGGGAAAGGCCTAAGGCCCCAAAAATACAGAGAGAACCAAAACCAAACCAAACAAACAATAGCCAAAGGAGAAAAACAGAAAGAAAGAGGGAAAAGAGGGAGAGGGAAAGGAGAAAAAAGGAAAGAGGAGTCTGAGACAAGGAGGCCAAAGGCTTAAAACTGGAAGGCAGAACAACACAACCAGAAACCGCCTCCTGACTAACCATCACCTGGGCAGAGAACAAACCCTCCACAGCAGAGATTCACGGCAGCACTACCCAACTCTCAGAGGGAGAGAAACAAACTGGGAGTAGAGAGGAAAGCCAAAGCTGGACCAAACAGAAGCTGAATTCGGCCAAGGAAAGGAGCAAACGCTGCCCTCTCCCACCACCAGAGCAGCGAGCAGAACCACAGCAACTCCAACCAGCTAAAAAAATTTCAGAACTCCTACTGCCTCATCATATCCTGCAGACACTGCTAACCAACACACCCACCACCAGCTGAAAGATTTCCCCCTTTTTCGTCGAATAAGAGATGTTTCCCCCTCTTCGTTGAAGATAAAAGTTTTTTCTGTGGATCAGGGGAGGAGGAGGAGGAGGAGGAGAAAAGGAAGATGTGAGGTGGGGAGGATGATGGAGGGGAAGAGAAAATGGGTTGGATTTGAGCGGGGCAGATTCTGAGGCGTTTTGTGTGGATCGGAGGAGAGTGGGGAAGAGGAGGAGGAGGAGGAGGAGGAGGAGAAGAGGATGTTGGATCTGATGTTGAATCGTCGTTCGTAGAGGAGAAGGAAGAGGGGCGTTCATTGCAGGTCTCAGCTTCTCATCGATTCCAAGCCCTAGAACGAGTTGTATGCCCTGTTTGCCTCAAAAGGCTCCCTTTATATCATTTAACAGGGCCGTTGGATGGTGTTTGAATTTCAACGGGCCAGATCACACTTCGCACAGATCGGGTGAGAACAGTTCTCACCCGATCAATTCCCTTGTTTCTTTTCATTATGTTTGTTTTCTATTTAGCCTTTTTCTTTGATATCATTTCTAGGCCTCTGGTTCTCTCGACTAATGATCTTCAATTCCAGTTCTGTCGATTTCTATTCTCATTCCGTCTTTTCGTATAGGAATTCATGATACAATGAAGAAGATAGATTTTGATCATACTGTGATTCTCACCTCCTTCATGATCACTTCACAAATACAACACTAGAAACCCTATCTTTTATTTAGAGTGTCCCGAGTAGGTAATAGAAAAAATATCATATTCTCTATTTCTTATAAAGTTTTTAAATTTTTTTATAGCTTTTATATTACAAATTATATTTCCTGTGTTAAGCATAGATGTGTTTTGCGAGTCCGGAATTGATCCCTAGTCATCCCTATGGTAAGGGATATCAATGGGTTAGTATTTCAATAGAAATTGTATCTGCATAAGTAAAAAGAAATATTAGGGTTACATGGGTGAAAAGCACCACTTCCCGTTTCTTATCAGAATTTCAAGAATTCATGTCTAGGAGAATTTCAAATTCTCCAAAAGTTGTCCCTAGGTGGAATTCCAAATTTCTCTTTTTGATGGAGGATCTGAAATTCCAACAAATGGTATAGATAGTGGAATTCCAAGAATTCCAAAAGGTCTTTTGGGTTGTTGGAATTTGAAACTCTAATTAAAGAAACACCACATTTCAAATGCCAAGGGACAAGATATCACTTCATATCCAAAAAACCCCAACCTCCCAAATTCTAGTCATAAATTCCGGTAAAAAAACAGGCCCTATATACCTCTTTGAAACATGGAAGTAGAAAGATAAAAGTGATGAGTCAGGCCCAAGTGGCCCAGTCCGTGATGAGCCAAGGCTTAAATTTATGAAGATCCAGTTAGTCCAATGAGGTCCAGGCCCAAATCCATGAGGCCTGGCCACGTCAAAGCAACCCTCATCACTTCGAAAATAGTCTGTTAGGTTTTTGAGTGTTGGCTAAATTCATGGGTTGTACAAAACTCTGGGTCTTTGAGTTGTAATGTTTTATTTAGAAAAGACCTCTGAAGTTAGAAGATCTAAAGGACTCAGAAGGAGAAAGCCTGAAGGAATTAGAAGAAGTCTGCTGGAGAAAGAAAGCTGAATTTCCGGAACATATCCAGAGAAGGGTTCGCTCGAGCGACCATTTCATTGGCTCGAGCGAACAGTGTTCTGTCTTGCCCAGTTCTGAAACAGAGGGTTGTTCGCTCGAGCGAACCGAGAGATCGCTCGAGCAAACCTGACGCAGACAGTGGTTCAAGATTGGAAACTTGATATTCTAATTGTGCTCAAACTGCTGATTTCCATCCTAATCAAGTTAGGAAACATTAAGCACGAACCAAGGGCTATTTAAAGGGTTCTAAGGCTATTCCAAAGTTAGACCTCACCTCTCATAGTGCTGAGTTAGAGTTTATCATTGAGAGAGTTCTTCTCTAGAGCTTTATGAAGTTGTGCTGCCAAGTTCTCTAAAGTCACTTCTTCTGCATCCTTTGTAGAAGATTATCTTCCTGAGAGAAGATTTGAGGAGTCAAGTGCTGGTCTGGATCTGGTGCAATCAACGGTGTGAAGTCGTTGAAGCGTGAAGCGACACAAGGTAACTTCAGTCCTTGGGTAGGGGATATCTAGGGAGGAGATCTGAGTTTCTTGTAATTGCGAGATTCATAGTGCTTGATTTGATCCAGTTTGGATCGGTGGTTTTTCACCCGGTTAGGGTTTTCCACCTAAAAATTGGTGTCCTTATGGTGTGTGCTTATTGATTTATTTTCCGCTGCATATTGTTTATTTCTGCACACATTGGTTGATTGTTTGAGTAGACCAATCTAGAGATCCCGGAAACACCCTCCACTTTTTCAATTGGTATCAGAGCGGGTTGCACTATTTTATTGTGTTTGATCCTACAAGATTTCTAGAATGGTGCTCAATAGAGAAGGGACATCAACTTTCAAGCCTCCTTTGTTTGATGGTTCTAATTATGCCTATTGGAAGCAAAGGATGATTGGTTTCCTTAAATCCATTGATGATGATGTCTGGGATATTGTTGAAGATGGGTTTTCTAGACCAACATCTGTGGTTGATGGAAAAACTGTTCCTAAACCTAAAGCTGAATGGTCTAAGGATGAGAAGTATAGATCTAATTGCAATAACAAGGCTGTGAATTGCATTTACAATGGAGTCTCTGCCGATGAGTTTAGAAGGATTTCTGCTTGCAAATCTGCAAAAGAAGCATGGGACGTCTTACAGACAGTCTATGAGGGTACAGACACGGTGAAGCAATCTAAATTGCAAATGCTGAATAGAGATTTTGAAACCATCGTGATGGAAGAGGGTGAGACCTTTGATCAATTTTATGCAAAGCTTAATGAAATTGTCAATTCTGTGTTCATTCTGGGAGAAGAAATACCAGAATACAAGATTGTCAAGAAAATTTTGAGGTCTCTACCTTCCAAATTCAATTCTAAAGTTGATGCAATTGAAGAAAACAAGAATCTGGATACCCTCAAGGTGAATGAACTGGTTGGAAATCTTCAGACATTCGAAGCAAACCGGTTAAATAAAGGCAAATCAAAAGAAAAGGGCATTGCCTTGAAAGCCACATCAGAATCAAGAAAAAAGCCTGTAAAGAAAATTGAGTCTGATTCTGAAACTGAAGCTGAAGATGATATGGCTGAGTTTGTGAAGTATTATCAAAAATACATGAAGACAAAGAAAGCCAATAAAAAGAATTACAAATTTGAGAAGAAGGATTCTGCAAAAGGAACAAAGTGTTTTGAATGCCAAGGCTATGGTCACTATGCAAATGAGTGTGCTAACAAGAAAAAGGCTACAAAGCAAAAGGCTCTAAATACAACTTGGGATGAAAAATCTTCTGAAGAAGAAAAAGAAGATCCCGAAGATGATCCTTCTGACAATGTGAATGGCAAGTTTCTAGCTTTCATGGCTAAATCTGTGACTGACAATGATACTGATGAAGATAATGAAGATGAGTTGTCAGATCAAGAAAAAGATTGGGAAGAGTTGTACCATGCTACCTATGCTGATTGTCTCAAGATGACCAAGTATGGTAACAAGATCACTATCAAGTACAAGGCTGTTCAAGAAGAAAATTCTGCACTGAAGATAGAATTGGAGCAAGCGCTTAAAGAAGTTCATCTCTTGAAAAGTCAGAAAAATTGTATGGCTGAAAATTTGACTACTGATGGTCAAAAACTTGAAAAGGCTGAAAAAGAGATAGTGATACTGAAAGCTGAAAATCAAGATCTGCAAGGGAGACTGAAGATCACTCTGTCTGAGCTAGAAGTCAAGCAAGCCTCTCTCAACAAGATGAACACTGGTTCGAAGATCCTCACAAACATCTTGTGTAGTCAGAAGCCTTCTTTTGACAGAAGCGGTCTTGGTTATGATCATGGTGCATCCACTTCAAATGCTAAAGGTAAAACAATTTTTGTTTCAAGTGTTGCACATGCTACTCCACATACTGCACTTACAAATAATGTGTTGAGTAGTTTCAAGAAAAAGAATGTGTCACGCGCTGCACGCACTTCCACTTGTCATCATTGTGGATTAAAAGGACACATTCGTCCCCATTGCAAGAAGTTGCAACATCTACCTAAGACCAAGCAATGGCGGAAGAATTTTTCTCCACCCAAGACAACTCCAATTTGGGTTAGAAAATCAGACTTGCGTAAGGAGTTTGCTCACACTCTGCTGAAAGATCAAACTACACAAGTGTGGGTGGTTATATGTAAAAAGCCCTGATCAAGGAGATCAAGCTCCCACCCCCAGTGCTGCTACGAAGATCATTCAGGGGGAGTTACTTTTGAGGGGGAGCTATTGATCCTAATTGACAAGAAAGCTGCATGTTTGCATTTTTTTTGCTTTGTCAAATTATGGACAAAAGGGGGGAGAATGACTGATCAAGGGGGAGTTCGAGAAGATCAAGTTGAGAAGATCAAACTGAGTCAAAGACAATGCAGATCTACATTGCTATGCTGTTTTTTTTAATGTATTTTGGGTTTCATTATGGGTAGATCAAATTGTATTGTCCTAGGGAGTTTTGTCCATGAATTGCCAAAGGGGGAGATTGTTAGGTTTTTGAGTGTTGGCTAAATTCATGGGTTGGACAAAACTCTGGGTCTTTGAGTTGTAATGTTTTATTTAGAAAAGACCTCTGAAGTTAGAAGATCTAAAGGACTCAGAAGGAGAAAGCCTGAAGGAATTAGAAGAAGTCTGCTGGAGAAAGAAAGCTGAATTTCCGGAACATATCCAGAGAAGGGTTCGCTCGAGCGACCATTTCATTGGCTCGAGCGAACAGTGTTCTGTCTTGCCCAGTTCTGAAACAGAGGGTTGTTCGCTCGAACGAACCGAGAGATCGCTCGAGCGAACCTGACGCAGACAGTGGTTCAAGATTGGAAACTTGATATTCTAATTGTGCTCAAACTGCTGATTTCCATCCTAATCAAGTTAGGAAACATTAAGCACGAACCAAGGGCTATTTAAAGGGTTCTAAGGCTATTCCAAAGTTAGACCTCACCTCTCATAGTGCTGAGTTAGAGTTTGTCATTGAGAGAGTTCTTCTCTAGAGCTTTATGAAGTTGTGCTGCCAAGTTCTCTAGAGTCACTTCTTCTGCATCCTTTGTAGAAGATTATCTTCCTGAGAGAAGATTTGAGGAGTCAAGTGCTGGTCTGGATCTGGTGCAATCAACGGTGTGAAGTCGTTGAAGCGTGAAGCGACACAAGGTAACTTCAGTCCTTGGGTAGGGGATATCTAGGGAGGAGATCTGAGTTTCTTGTAATTGCGAGATTCATAGTGCTTGATTTGATCCAGTTTGGATTGGTGGTTTTTCACCCGGTTAGGGTTTTCCACCTAAAAATTGGTGTCCTTATGGTGTGTGCTTATTGATTTATTTTCCGCTACATATTGTTTATTTCTGCACACATTGGTTGATTGTTTGAGTAGACCAATCTAGAGATCCCGGAAACACCCTCCACTTTTTCATAGTCAGTCCTTATCCCGTTTTTACCAAGTCCTGAGGAGAATATCCCAACCGCCTCGTCCATCGAGGATAGTTCGAAGGCTCCACCAAAGTAGAGTGAACGTTACTATAAAGTCGTCCCCATCTGTTAGGGGAAGACTATAAATAGAGGAGCCCCACCAGTACTTGAGGGGCAAGGAAATATTTCTCCTCTACACACTCCAATTCCCCTATTCTCTTAGCTTGTAACCTCTGCACACTTGAGATATAAAATATCCGGCGACCTTTGCCCTTCTGAATTGGACGTAGGTCACACTGACCGAACCACTATAATCTCTCTCTCTTCTTTTAATTACTGCATTAATTATCGATTACTTGACCGGTGGTGTGCGAAGTTAATTTGCGCATCATCAAAAAGTATAATAAATATATGAGACCGGAAGCATAAAAAAACCATATGGAAATATAATAATATTATTTCAGGAGGTGAATTTTTTTCTGCCCTGCACTACAATAGCCAATAGTTGGCCTTGCACCCTTTGAGAATGTTCTCCTCTAACCAATATCACTGTAGTTAGGACTACCAATGCCCCCAGGTCTAGCCCAAACTTGCCCAACTTGAGTCCAATGATTGAGGATTCTGACCATCTGGTGTGCCTTACAATTGAGCTTAGACCCAAATTTAGTGTTAAAATGCATATTGAGTTAGACTTGGTCCTTTGCTTCCATACATGTAAGGATGAACAGGGTGAGTTTGGTACAAGCCATGATAAATTTGAACATGTCTCACCTCACATTTGCGTCATCCAACCCTGACTCACCCCATGACAATAATTGGTATGTGATACCATTCCCGCCCCATAATGGGCATGAGTCAAGTGAAGTTTGATGATATTTGAGAGGGTCTCCTTGGCTTCCCATTTTGGCCAACAAATGTCCATCCACATGTCCTTCACCATATGAGCAACAGATGTAGATGTATGCAAGTGGAATCCAGTTGGATGTGTAGAGAAAGTTAACATGCAGGTCATTTCTTGGCTTTTATAAAGGTAGATAGAGTTATGCTTGGAATTTAAAATATAAAGTTTCTTAATGCAGGTGAATGAGTCAAAGAGGAATAGAAAACTCTTTCATGGAGATCATACATTTGTCAAATCATCAATACTAGCCAAGCTACAAGGGCTTTGCTTACAAATTTAGTAACAAATATCTATCTAAATTAATTATAGAATTTTTTTTACAAAAAAAAACCCTCATATTTTCACATAACCTCAAAAGGGACACTGTATTTTATCTTTTTACTAAAGCCTCCATTGATTAACAGTAAACTTTAAACTAGCTATTACCACCCTCCACATTTTTTATTTTAACCAATTTACCAAGATGACCAAAACCATTATGGACTTTTTTTTCAATCTTTTCGCTCTTGTTTACAAAATCAGAATAGCATTCATCATAGAAAAAAAAAAAAAAAAAAAAAAAGGAGAACACCATCCAATTACAGAACGACTTGTTTGGATTTTGTAATGCTTATATATCAAGACAGAACTCATCACTATGCTCACTCCCAGTTACGATTGCACCCGCATGAAGACCTCAAGGAAAGTAGTTACAACTCAAATCCAAAGTTCAACCAAATAGAAAACAAAAACTGCAATTTAAAGAGAGTAGATAAAGACTTAACTAATTGAAGTTGTTCCTTACAAGAGTCCTTACTGATGAAGTCAAACCCACCAAGGTTTTCCTACTTCCTGTCCAATTGACCCTCCTCGTCCATGTGAAGTGGGAGCACCCCTTCAAATCATCCTTTACATGGTGGGGCTATTGGGGAAGGCATGGTATTAGATGCCGCCCAGCGATTCACAATAATTAGTTTCTCTCCCCTGCTCTAACTTGAGATTCTCTTTGGGGCAAATTGATCCAAAATAAAAAAACGAGGAGAGTAATAACAACTATTTTAAAGTTGACTGCTAGTCAAGGGAGGCTCTAGTAAAAAGATAAAATATAGGGTTTCTTTTAGGTTATGTAAAAATATAGGGGACCGTTTTTGTAAAAAAAAAAAAAAAAACTCATAATTATATCATAGTAAGGTAAAGCAAGGCAATGTAGTCAAAGTGCCTCCTCTTAATCCGACAAGCCATTACCAAACCTGCTTCAAGGAGGAGCGGATCGATCGGGGTAGATTTCCCATTTAATCCAACCAATGTGTGCAAGCACCCTTTTATAGTCAGTCATAGCCCTTCATTGTCAACATCCACCCTCCCATCAAGAATAAGCACCAGCCCAAATTGTCACTTATCTGAATTGAGTAGGCTCTCCAATTGATCATACAAAATTTGGCAAACACCCCACTTTCATCTAACTCCATGTATTTGACAACTTTAAATCTCTCAAATTAACCAATACCTCTTTCGATTGCATGACTTCTATTTTTTAACTCAAGTAGGTCATACATGAACTTTTCAAAACCGTAAAAACCCTATAACTGTCATGCTTCCCAGTAAGCTAGATGGTTTCTAAGCTAGGGAGAATCAAGCGGTTCTTGGAAATAACCAACATATATGTGCATGTGTATGTATGTATTCTTGCATGTATAGGCTTGCGTGAGAGGTAACTTTTGTTTTATGATACAAGAACTCACATGATCAATCCAACCCCCTCATGTCGACCCCACATGAATTGACACTCACCCTAATTTGACACTAATGTGAATTATACTCACCATTAGGTTGAATTTCATAAAAATATATATAGCTCAAGAAATTGTTAAACTTTAAGGCCTCTAATTTAATGGTTGTGATGATTCGAAGGTTTTTGCACAAGATTATATCCACCGTGAGAGTATTTCATCATACTATCTTGTCATAATTGAAATGCATCCAAGAGGATCTTATAATGAAATTAGATTTTTACCTCATATATACTAGCCATGAGAGGCACCTCTCAACCAAACATAAACCTTTAAAGTAATGTATATTGTGTCTCCTTTTTAAGTATTTAATTTTTTCTGATAGAATGAGGGAATTCATTACCCCAACAAAAAAGAAGGGACGATCTCATTACAGGAAATGGTAGAAAGTTGGATCCATGGACTTGGTGGGAATCGGCATTGCCGAGGGAACCACGAATGGAGTAATTTTGAATCCAATTGTGTTCTTACATTTTCAGAGACAAAATTCAAAAGTAGACAAAGGGTGATTGTTGCTAAAAGTTTTGAGGCTGCTGAAATTGAGCATTCTCACATCCTGGTCCCGAAATTAACTGGCCAAGGGTAATTCCCGAGATGTGACATGCGTACTCCCGTGCTCATCACCCCTGTTTCGGGGCAAGTGTGAGTCACCAAGGAGATAATCCTCTTTGCACGTGTGAAACATTCTCACATATAGTTGTCTTTGTACATTTATCAGCGGAAGCATTTAATCAAAACATATATTGGTATCATATCATGAGCTGTCCAAACATTCAAGTTCATTATACACAAGATGGTTTCATAACTATTAAGAAGTAGAGAATTAAAAACTTACTCTACTTCAATAATACAAAAATATCTATGAACAACAATATATACAAGATGGTAATATTTGCAGGCCTCTAATTTCTTTTTTTTTTTTATTTAATTTGACATCCCATACACGTTGAGTGCATTCATTTTAGGGGCTTGAATTTTCAATAGTTGGGCTCCACTATGCAACAGCAACTCAGGATTTCTCTTAAGTTGCAGGAGTCGGGCTTCTTGAAACACTAGCAGATCAGACCCTACATGCTGGGAGTTGAACGCTAAAGGAGGAGGCATTTTTAATTAGTCTGATCTAAACAGATCCTAGTGATTTTTAACTATGCAGTGGCCATTTTGAGGGTCACCTGACCCACTAATGATCAATTTTCTCCCCTACAAACATACCAACTCTACATGAATTGACACTGATCCTAGAGACATATGGCCGATTGGAATGCATTTACTCTTGATATAACTTAAACCCATTGATCATCTGGAATGCATGAGACACTTTTGCAAGGTTACAAACAAGGTTTTGCAGTGCATTGTTCCTCCTCATAAAGTTCTTTCAATCTGTTCTCTTTTTGCAAGTTTTTATCTGTTGGCGATGTACCAGAGAAGCTTCCTGCTACATATGATCACCTGAATTATCTTGAAGTTGACATAGAAATGAATCAAAAGGAAATTTTGGCCATCCTATGAATATTAAGAAGCGCGCCAAACTTGAAAAAACTTAAAATCAAGTTAAACTACGTTTCATGTGTGGTTATCATGGATTTTAATCTCGTTATGGTTTATGGTTTAGAAATGTTCAAAACTGATTTGATTTCATGGGCCTGTATTTGTTATTTAATCTAGTATTGTTTAGATCCTGAACACATGAAACCTGATCTTTCTAAAGAAGAGGCCGAATTCTGGGGTGCAAAAGAACAGTTTGATTGTTTGTTAAGTCATCTCCAAGATGCGGAGATCATTGGACTTGCCATGTTATTGGATTGGAATTCCCATGTGCTCAAGACAATGAAAACTTATACCCACGAATCTGCTGAAGTAGAAGAAGTTTCAAGAATTCTTAACGAGTTGTTGCGATTTCAACGAGTTTATGCACGAGTACAAAGAGAGGAAGTTGCTGAGTCGATCAAACAAATCCGGTTGGTCTGCCGGAGGGCCATTGGACATAACTGCTGTTGTTAGCAATTCAAAGATGTATTTTCTTGCTGCACTGTAGAATGGATGGGCCGCACATGGATTTTTGGACTCTATGCAGCCATACAGATTACCCTGTAAAGAAGTCCCTCCTGAGCCGGGTGTGTTAATGGACGTCTGGCTGCCAATTATATCAATCTGTGTATCCTTTCTTACCAGTAGAAATTATTTGAAATCCGTGGAATTTATAGTGAAGGGCGTTTTGTAGAATTTGTGTAGATGTAGATGGGATGAATGCCTTGCAGTTATCAAATTTAGTAGGTCGAGGGGTAGGTGGTCAATTATTGTGATCATGAGCAGATAAGACGGTAATAGAGAACTTGTACGAGTAAGAGATGGGGAGCAACGCTAGCACCCCTATTAAAAAAGGGCGACGCTAGTGTCTCTCCTTTCAAGTGTATATATATAAAGAATCAAACAGGTCTTTCAGATACCATTTGTGCCTCCCGAGCTAAGAGGGACATTTTTGTGCAACAGCCACCTATCGGGAAAATTCCCGTAAATTACTCGAGAACGTATTAATACATCAACATTGTTTTTAAGTGGGGATCAAACTTTAAAAAATAAAAATTATTAAAATGTATTTTAAGAGCCTGCTTAGATGCCTACTTAGTATAAAAAAAGAAAAGAACCAAATAGGGTTTGGTGGATCCCATTTGGGCCTCCCGAGCTAAGAGGGATATTTTCGTGCAACGGCCACCTATTGGGATTTTGTTTCGTAAATTCCTCAAGAATATATTAATACATCAACATGGTTTTTAAGGGGTGATCAAAATTTAAAAATAAAAATTATTAAAATGTATTTTTAAGAGCCTGCTTAGATGCCTTCTCAGTCGTGTGTAGTGAGGGTGAGGTACATGGATTCCATTGTTCTTAATTGATATGGGACATGGGAAAGATATGTACTAATATGCACTAACAAATACATTACCAGTTTTTGGATGAACAAATAGATATATATATATATATATATGGGGGATCTTCATATGCATCTATCCCTCACCAAAAATGGTGAGGGACACCCATTTTGGAGTTGTTTCAAGTATAAGAGGGAGGTACAAATTACCCCTCTTGTACCACTCTTGTACTTGAAACACCCCCAAAAGGGGTGTCCCTCACCAAAAATGGTGAGGGATAGATGCACATGAATGTTCCCCTATATATATATTGGTGTGCCCCACTTCGATCAACTGCTCTTCACCACCCACAGCTAGGAAATTATATTATGTGTTCTTTTAGCATTTTTCCAATTAAGGCAAGTGCAATAGTTGTGGTAGACTAGAGATGGTCTCTTAAAAACTAACAGCAGGTCAGTAGCCACAATCCAAGTGGAGAAAATGGCCACAGATTAGATGAGCTGGACCCGACAATGAGTTATTTTTGTACCATGGAAAACTACCATAACTTGCCAACCCCTTTTTTCTCTTTTCCATTTAACATACTTTTATTATGCTGCCACACTACATTATGTAAGTTATCCCTCTGCCCATAGATGCAGTGCCTGTTATCAGTGATTTTGCATTGGAAGCTTGTAATTATTTTATTGTGTTAGACCACAGCTAAAATTGATCCATTAATCATTCTGTCAAACCACAAAACAAAGGTACTTTGACAAGCAGGGTTGCAAACGGGTATCCGATTCTCCGATTACCCGAAAGTCTTGACCTGCAAAAATCTGGGTCTGGAACCTATTTTAGGTTCCGATTCATAAATGGATCTGGGTCCGAAACCCAATTTAGGTTCCTATTGATAAACGAGTCCGGTTTCGGTTCCATATAGGTTCCGACCCATGGACCCGAAACCCGATATATGATTCTTTGATATTGCAAACTATATCTCAAAATCGACTTTGTTTTGACATTTTTATGTATAATAATGAAGATAGTAGTAGGCTTGACGCGCTGTTATAAGTTGAATAATATGTTGATTTTAAGAAAAATAAAAAGATAAGGAGAAATTATAACTGATTTTGGAACTATATTCCATTCCCCTAGGTGGACTAATTCTCGAGCCGGATCCAGGTTTTCCTATCGGAACCAGGTCTAGAACCAACAAAACAGGTTTCGAGTCAAAACCTGATCCGGAACCGTTATCGTTATTTAGAAGCAGGTCTGGGTCCGGATCCACTATGGTTCCGACCCGGACCCGTTCCGTTTGCACCCCAACTGACGGGTGATCCTCCAGTGGCTGCATCTATCTGATGCATGTCACTTAGACCTTTGGATCTGTAAATGCAGATCACACAAGTACGGGACTATAGGGCTTAAAGAGATCTACCCATAGAATAAGCTGAAATTCACAGATTGATGATTTGAGAGGATGAAAATCACCTTGAACTGTTGAACAGTTCGGAAAATAAACTTCTATGTTGACCCCCACCTTTAACCGTTTAATAGCCGTGACAAAGGATCTGGACTCTTGTGCCAGTTGGGTTGGCCATCTTAACACTGCATGGCTCGAGACCAAAAGTGCGATTTAGGTTGGGTTTTGGACCAAGTTCTCCCGCTTGAAATTTTGGTTCAGTTAGTGTTTAATCTCATTAATATCATCAAGTAATTTAATCATGCTGATTCAGAGTTTGGGTCACCACATCTGTTTTTGATTAGTTTTTGACACACAAGGAATAAAAGCCTGGTCTCTCCATGCTTTCATTCAGTGGCGCAGGCCTCAATGACCACAATCTCACATTCAGGCCAGGCTTCAGCATGGTCAATACCCTTCCCGGGCTGCCCAAGATGCAGCCCTACAAGACATCACGGGACTTCTTGTAGCTCTCCCCTACTAAGACTCACTTCCGGCAAGAAAGGCATGATCAGCAACTGCTGATATCAATTTAGGTCTTTAGTAAATAACAACCCACACTGGCATAAATATCAACCAGTACTGGGTACATCCAAATACACCATAAATCATTTAACCATCTGGCTCTCCGGCAACCATATTCGGAGAAGTCGATCATAGAACGAGCATGTAGCAACCAAAGACGCTCTCTGTGTTCCATTTTTCATCATACAGAATCCTCTCTGCCAGTCAGCTCCATACGCAAGCGATTCATTCTTGTTATATGTCTCCACGACTTCTACTCGATCTCCTTCGGCCCTTGCAACTGCAAACCCATTGTGCATGCAAGCTGCCAGAACAAGGCCTGATAACTCGGGATGGTGCTTGATCCTCCACACGCCACCCCCTAAACAAATAGAACTCTCATTCACAGGTTTTGACACTGATCTCACATCCCATACCCTGAGGAACTCATCATAGCTCCCAGTGAGTAATACATTTGAATTTGTAGGGCTCTTGGTGATGCAGCAGACACCCATTTTATGGGTCTTGGAATTTTGGAAAACAGGATTAGGAGTGCTCTCCCTTAAATCCCAACAGCTCAATCGACAGTCATCTGAACCTGTGTACAACAGTTGTGGTTGATGAGTGTCAAAGGAGGCAGCCCACGGCTCGAACTCATGTGCTTTCCACGCTTGTGTTGGCTGAAGTTCAGCCTCTCTAACGGTGACTACTGAGATAGAGCCATCTGAAAGGCCCACCGAAACTGAAGTGGATGATGGATTCCAATCCAAACATAGGCACATGGCAGAACTGATCTTCTCGCCACTAACTTCTTTCAATACTCCTACATGAAATTGCAATTGCATGGGTCAACTGACTCAGTTGATTAATAATCACAAACTAACATGCAATAATTAAAAAAGGGAAACAATAAAGGGATTCATCCTCAGTATTGTGTAGTTAGCAGTGGCAAAAAATTCCATATGGGTCCCATGATCTTATGATCGAGATTGTTGATCTAATGGTGTCCTTTGTACAAGGAGAATGCACCAAAGTCGTCACACTGAAAGATCACATTACTGGGATAACGAACCATTTTTCCGGTTTTGTGAGTTTATGTCATTCTTGCGAGAACATTATATTATTACGTTCTTCTTGCTTCCAAGTCAATATGAAAATCTTTGGACGTTCAAATGAAGCTCAAAGAGGCTTGTTTGAATATAAATATGGAGATTGGTATTTTGAGAATGAGTCCTACTAAAAGCAATTCTTTAGTTTGAAGCAAGAAGGCTCTGCAGTTGATGAATATATCCGTCAATTTCAAGAGCTGCAATATTTATGTGAACTAGAGGAGAGCAAGATACATCATTTGATTCGTTATATAAGACGTTTGAGACCAGACATATTAGAAAATATGAATTACTGCCAAGCCATTCAAGAAGCATATAGAGAAGCAATATGTGTTGAGCACATGCTTACACGCTGGCGACAATCTAAATCTCAAGAAGGAAAGTTTCAGCAAAGAACAAGAGCCCCATGTTGTGCAAACACATTTTGCAAGAGAGGATAATCCCACACTTGTCATACATGCCGACTTCTCACCACAAATGAGAAGGAAGAAGAAAAGTGGAGACGGAGTATGATATTTCAGACCCGGTTAAAGTGCAAAGACAGGATAGCTAATTTAGTTATTGACAATGGTAGTACAATAAGTTTTCTTGTGCAAGAGATTATTGGCAAGCTTCATTGGCCAACTGAGAAGCTACATAAAACCTATAAAGTCACATGGTCTAATGGTTTTATCACTCATGTGATTCATAGATGTCTAGTATCTTTCACGATTGGCGTTTATGAGGACGAAATTTGCTTTGATGTGATCCCTATGAAAACCACTCATTCTTTTGGGATGATCATGGCTTATAGATCAGGAGGCAAACAATGGCAAAGAAAAGAACACATTCCTTTCTGTGGAAAGGATGAAGGGTTACACTCATGCCATTACAACTAACAGCATCTCCATCTAAATCATCACCTTCAACTGAGGAACCAAAGAGTGAGCAAAAAGAAGAAACAGAAGTTGTGAGTGCACTGACAAAGTGGGAATCCATGGCAGACGATATCAAGGCTGACTTTGAAAACCAGAATCAAGAAACAGAAGATTTCATGACAACCTCAGATAAAATAGCATGCAAAACTCCTGAAGAATATCATAATTTGGAAGAACTAGAAGACATGGGGGCTGAGAGCATCAATCAAAAGATAGGAAGGATTGAAGACAAATGAAGACATTAATCTAACGAGTAACAAGCTAAATCATGCAATAGATTTAGCAATTGTTCCAAAAGCGCCTAATGGATTATCAGAGGAAAACAATCACATTATTCAATTGGTTTTGAAAGAAGATCAAGTCATTGAGGTTCCCCACATTGATTTTATCTTTGGGGATCGACCATTGATTTTCAAAGATTGTAATTTGTTGGTACACAGTCATCAATTGAAGCATCTAAGGGTCAAATCACACATGCTGCTTCGTGGGCTTCAGTCCACCCAGAATTTTGGGGAATGCCTATTGATGTACTCTTACATAATTGGAGAGATGTGACTTCTTAACTTTTGAGGGTATCTTTGGTTTTAGAGATGAGGCCTTTAGGCTTCGGAGAGGTTTTTGTTCCCCTCCCCTTTCCTTTCCGTTTCTTGTTTTTGGATGGTGTTTTCCTGTATTTTTGGTATTTTTCTTTGCTTTTCGGTATATATCTTTTGTACTGCCAAGCCTTTCACATCACACATCAAAGTTGAATTTAGACGTCAGAAGAATTACCACCTCCAATCTACTTCTTAGTGGAGGAAAAGATCAAGTCAAGCTTCCAAGTCATGCAAAGAGACATAAGATCAACAAGAAAATCAAAAGTTTGTACGATGGATCTTCAACCCGGGAGGACAATTACAAAACTTAAGGTCAAGTTTTCTCCAAGAGGGGGAGAACAATGCAGACCAAACACATGATCCATTGGTTTGACCAGGTCCATCCAGCCAAGCCCATTAACGAAGATTTTCAAATCTTCCCGATAGATTGTCATCTTAATGATTAACTAAAATTTAGGAATAGAGACTTAATTTATTCAAATGATTATCTTAGGAAATCTTATTTGATTGAGACTTCGAATTTGAATGGAATTGTTTCCAGATTAGGATTAGGACTCTATACTCTTTTTTTTTTTTTTTTTTTGAATGGTTACTTTGATTAATAAAAGCAAATGGTTGACTGATAAATAAAGGATTGTAATCCCTCCTTAGAGATCAGTTCATTGATAAATAAATATTTCTTCCTGGAGTTTTTCTCTCGGTCATGTGTCTTTGGTGTGAGACCACAATGATTTAAATCTTCAATCCTTAAGCTTCGGCTTGAAAAGTAGTCTTTACTCTTCCCCTTCCCCTACCGTGTCATAAATAAAATAAATAAATAAATAAGGGGAAAAGAGCAGAATGCTGGTGATGACTTGGTAAGATAATCTGAGAGAAGGTTCTCAAACCGAGTTCCAACTGAACGGAGCATGGAGCCCCATGAAACAAGTTCTGGAGTTGTTAAGAATACCAAGCTTCCTAAATAGGGGCAAGATCAGCTAGAATGGGCTCCATGGCATTCAATTTCTCATGTGGAGGAGTGAGCTAGAATCGGGATTGTGCTCTCTTTGCTTGTCGGAAACCTCCTTACTTTCATGAAATAATACATTTTGTTTCCTGCTTCTTGAAATCCCAATACTCACCCATTCAAATGTGGCTGTCCATTCGGTCATTCCTAGTGATTTGGGGAACTACCTTGGATGTTTAGCCCTTATTACACTTAAGTATGATACAAAAGTCTTGGAAGAGGGGACTTTTATTAAAAAAAATTCTAGGTACATGCACTAAATGGACAAGCGATTCTTTCCAATGGAAAATATATCTAGTCACCTTTTCACAGATAAGAACATTCAGAAGAAGGAACGCCTAAAAAAATGCTCCAAGGTGGTTGTAGAAATGTTGGTTCACTAATGGCTTCTTTAAAACAAAGTCTCCTACCCTTTTGCTAATTGTAGATACCTCTTTTACAAGAAGTCTAGGTTATTTATAGCCTCTAGGTCTTGTTGTCAACATGTAGTCTAGGTAAGGTTGATGCTCTACTAAGAAGGAGATGATATCAAGTTTCTGAAAAAGCCAAGTTCAATTGCTTGTTGGCAGGCACCACATAAATGTTGGTGTGTATCCATTTCCCTAGTCAGTATGTGTTACGTGGTTGACTATGACACTATGATGCTTGCATTTGACTTACTTATAGGGCCCAAAAGGAATTGGTCAGTGCAATCTCTGTTTTTCTTCCTTTGGACCCAAGCTTCACACATTCAATTTCAGGTGTCAACAATGGAGTTGAAAGATAACATCGGCTTCCACCAAATCGCTTGGATGTATTGCATGTATGAGAAAAGGTGCAGTTTGTCTCCTTGCGGTTGATGGAGAGGAATCATTCATCTAAGGAAGTAGTTTGCTGAGAAGAAAAGCAATGCTGTGTTTTCCAAACCATTTTTTAAAGATATTAATGGAGGATGGTTATCAGAGGAATGCAATTGAGTATGTGCCGACTGTTTTGGAAGAACCTTGGTTGTGTTATCCATATATTTTTTCAAGACGTTAATGGAGGAAGGTGCTCATAGGAATGCAACTGAGCGGGTGCCGGCTGCTTTTGAAGAAGGTCATCTTGCATCTTTCATCAAGAACAGAATCAAAGTTTTCGCATCAAGGAAGAGTCCCTTGCTAAAGAGAATGGAAATAGCATTGCGGTTGCATTGCACAATGAAGGATTCTCGATTGATTGTACTTATCTTTTTGAGCTCTACTTTCATGTAAGTATCTATGCATTGTATTCTCTCTTCAATCAAACCATGCCTTGCTTATCAAAATAATGATAATCTTCACTATAAAGCTTTCAATAGAAGTAAACGTTTAGGTGCAAAAGTAAATCTCAAAATACCTCTACCTTCCAATACCTCTGGACTGCATCCCAAACCATGAAGTCTTAAGTAGCCATCAGCATCAGCTTGAGCAAGTAAAGGATGCATGTTAGCTCCATCTGGATTCCATTTTATGTCAAAGACACCGGCTGTTTCTACATGATAAAGCAGCTTGAGGCCAGTATCAATGCCGACTGAGAAAAGAGATATGCTCCCAGATCGATTAGACTGAACACCCTCTTGCAATGTGTACGTTGCGGCAGCAAGAATGTGATGGGAGGGATAATGCGGGCAAAACTCTACTGCATCAGCATTGCCATCTAGATAATATTGTGCAACATCCATTCTGCAACCAAAAAAGGAAAACAAAAAAATGAGCACCCAAGAACACCAATTATGCAGGACAGACCCATGGTCCCCATGGGTTGACCCGCCAATGGGCCTAGTCCATCTATCTTGATCAAGCCTTTGGGCCCAACCCATTTATCTTATGTTATTTTTCTACCACTTGGAGCTTTATTTGTGTTATTCTAGTATGACGGCCATCAGTGTGTTTGGATGGTCCAAAATTGTCCTAGGGTTATTTCTTCTCTTACATAACTGATCCAAAGCCTCTTTGGCTTAGTAATGGTTGATGATTAATGAAAGCTCAGTTTTGTTCGAGCTCTCCTCCTCGAGATCTCTAATGCCTCCTGCTTTGGAGTTTGGTGAGAGTCCAAGTCACTAACGCATTCGGATCGGAGTTTGGTGAGAGCCCAATCTTTCCCCTGTCCAAGTTAGTAACACCCTTGTTTTACTAGACTTTCAAAAGAATTAAGACAAAATTGAATTAAATTAAGTAGCCATAGTTTCACTCTAATAATAATGTTTTGGACAATCTCACTTTGCAGAAACTTCATCAACCACATAATAGTAAGCTACACATCCAAATGAACGGAAACCTCGAATCCATCTTAGAACATATCAAGGTAAGTAATTGAGAAGAAAATGGAGATATCAACAGAAAACCACAAGGTATAAAAAAAAGTAATAGACCTTGTATTTCTGTCAAACAGTACTGGCCACCGCCCCTGCCATTCTCCGTCTACCTCTCTTTCCTCAGAAACTGCATCACATTACAGGTTCTTCTACACTTAAGATGGAAGTAAAAAAAAAAAAAAAAGTTAGAAAGGGATGAAAATTAAATTTCAAGACTTGATCTTTCATACTTAAAATGAAGTAGGGAAGAGATCTATAGAATTCTTCTCCCTTCTAAAGATGAAAGAAACCCAAGAAGAAAAAAAAAGGAAAAAAGAAAAGTGTAATTCACAATAGAAGATAATCCTTAGAACCCTAGAAATGAGGAATACAGGTTTTGCATACTTGTATTAGAGTCACTAGATTCATTATTAACAGGAGATTCACAAGAAAGGTTTTGGGTTTTTCCCAGGTTATGTTAAATAAACATCACAATACAGTAAACATGTGAAATTCAAAAGACTAAGCAATCATATCAGCATTATCATCATTGTCTAAGAAAAAAAAATTCCCCCTTCTACATTTCCTCTCCATAGTTCTTCAATCCAACCTAAAACCCTAAACCTTGTAAATTTTAGATGATTCAATAACTTTAGAAAATGGGAAAACAGAAGCTCCTCAAACTGCCTAATTTCCAATAAAACCTCAAAAAAATGCCTCCTTTCTAAGTAAAAGAAACAACCCTTAATACCCAAAATCCTCCTCTCCTTAAGAAACAAGGACAGCAGAAAAATCAAAACTTTCCCATCCTGAGGAGTTATTCATCCATCGACCTATTCGATAGTCTCAAAATCCAAGCTTCTGCTGCGTTTGCAACTCAAAGTAGGATATTTCTCTATAGAAGATTACAAACTTCCCTCAAAAACGATATTCAAATGCTGTTTTAAGAAGCACCCAAACGCTTCTTTTCCTGAAAATGGAATTTAGAGAGAGAGAGAGTACCGTTGAAGTGCGATGATGGAGGGAAGAGGACGCAAAAACCCTGATTTTCTCCATAAGCCAAGGCAAAAACCCTACTTTGGATAAAATGATTTCTAGGAAAATATAAATAAAAACGGGTCAGATCCATACTGGACCCGGGCCTGGAACCGATTTACAAATCAGGGGGCCAACTAGGGTTGCAAATGGGTATCCGATTCTCCGATTAACCGGAAATTCCGACCTGCAAAAAACTGGGTCTTGAACTTAATTGAGGTTCCGATTGATAAACGGGTCCGGTTCCGAGTCATATAGGTTCCGACCCGAGTGCCTGCATATGAGTCTTTAATGTTGCAATTTGTACTTTAAAACCAACTCTTTTTTGGCATTCTTATGTATAATACTGAATGTTGTAGACTTGATGCACTGTTACAAATTGAATGATATACTTATTTTAAGAAAAAAAAAATGAAGAATAAAGAAAGAATATAATTGATTTTAGAACTAGATTCGAGTCATCTAGATGGACTTGGTTCCGGAACCGGATCGATTTTTCTTATTGAAAGCGAGTCCGGAACCAACAAAACAGGTTCCGATTCAAAATCGGATCTAGAACTGGAACCGTTATTTGAAAACGGGTTCAGGCCCACTATGGTTCCGATCCGAAACCATCCCGTTTGTAACCTTAGGGCCAACCCAATGGACCTTAGATTGTCCACTCACTCAAAAGATCCACGATGGACTCTAATCATGTTGGAGCGAAATTTAACAGACCCATACAGGAAGAGAGCATTTATTGTTAGCAATTTAGATTTTCATAGGTAGACACATCAGTGGCGGACCTGTGATTTTTATTTGTGGAGAACCAAACACATAGTCCGGTTTTGTTGGCAGATCCAAGATTTTCATGTGAGATTTTGAAATAGACCTAGAATTTTGGGAAGGACCAAGAATTTTCATATGAGTTTTGCAAGTGCACCTGGATTTGACGAGGACAACCTACCATACTAAGGTGCCTTCAAAATCTTGAGTGAGTCCGAGCATAAGAAGATCCAAACTTTTCAAGTAATAAGACAAGTGGGAGAGATCATGTAACTCACAGATTCCACTATATAAAAATAGAGTTTTAAGATTGGTCCATCTACATGAGTACTAACATAACTGGGAATTTGGAATTTGCGCCTAATCGGCATCAGATGATATAAATTGCTGAGGTTATGAGAAAGCATCGGTGTCTGATTTTCATTTTTTATACAATTTTTTATTTTTCTTTCTTATTTGCCTTTTGATTATTTACTTATAGAACAATGCCAAAATCCCAACATATGACCTGAACTTATCTTAGACATGAGAGTTAATGGGAAGGAGTAAAGGTGGCTATCTTGGTTTATTTGGATTGTGTTGAACGCAGTTAGTATATATGGTCACTGTGAAATAGGCAAGAGAGGTGAGAGTATTATATTCAAAGTAGCTATTGTTTGATAAAAAAGAAAGTGCTACAAAGTAGATGCAGAAGTAAAATTAACAAATCAAAACAACAATACAGATGGAACAAGATCCACGTAGGAAGGATGACTTTATATAATACAAAATACTGTCGTTAGGCCTTTAAACCTAAGCCCCATTAAAAATTTTCTAGACCCAGCACTCCGAGTCAAGCCTGACTTACGTGCGCGCATGGGGCTAGTGGGAAAAGGCTTAAAGCCTCTTAAAGTGTATAAAAATAAAAATGGTTATAAAGCATTCTAAAAGAGTTGGAATTGGAATTGAGTAATGTGGGATCTCAAGTACATGAATAAAGCCTTCACAACCCACCACTTAGGAAAATAAAAGGAGAAAAAGACAAAACATCTTCTCACAAAGGACAAAACCTATTGCATTTTTAAACACTAAAAAAGCCAACAGGCATCCTATTCTGCTGTTCTCAAATATGTGATACAGTGTAACATGCCCTGGATAAAGAGAGAGTTAAAAGGAAAATTCTACATGCACCCCTTATTATGCCGAGCACACCCACATTCTAAAAAAAAAATTGTTCATAAAGAAACGTGGGTGTGCTCAGCAAAATGGGAGGGTGCATATAGAATTTCCCGAGTTAAGATGAATAGGCTCCTTGTTTTAAAATGTTGGAATGTGGAAGTCTAATTTCTACACTTCTTCTATGTGACCAAAAAAAAAAAAAAATTGAAAGGAAAATATAACTCCCACTGTGACAGAATTTGGAATTAGGGGCACCTCTACGGCCAGGGATTGCCTCCATCAACATCTGATGGATCCGACTGGGGATTGAACCCTGCTCCATTCTTTTGAGAGAGAGAGAGAGAGGTGCCTCACCATTGAGCTAAAATGGATGGGTATTCTTTCATCTGCGTAATGTTTATTTTGCAGCCTGTAAATTTAGATAGGTATCAACATCTAATGGCTGTGTACTTTTAGCTGCCCATATCTTACTAGTTTCCCCTCTTTAAGTCCTTTTGAAATGGTAGATGATCTAATAAATATGATTTTTGTGGGCCTTTTTAAGGCTTCAGCTGCTTTGCATGGCACAGTTCAAATCAAAGGTATAAATGTTAAGTGTATCTGTTCATGTATGTGCAGGTTTTGTAAGAACCGTGGATGTATTTTCTCCTGCTGATTTACCATAACATCTCAACAGGCACTGTGTTTCTACTTAGATGAAGTGGGCTGGTTTCAAGTGGAATTGTTACATTAAACTAATTAAATTCTCCTAAACGTGCTTTTAGATTATCATTTGCCATAGGAAAAGGAGCATACTGAACTTGATAGCATTTGGCAATATTTTTAGGCCCCTTGTATTCTTTATTCCTTTGATTTGCACTTATTGCACAACTCTTTCATTGATGGGCCTCGGGGCTATATAGATTTCCATGGCGTATTAGGCTATATTCACAAATAGTGTTTTTTTTTTTTTTTTTTTTTTTTGTGTGTGTGTGTGTGTGTGTGGCCCAAAGGGCAATATTTTCCCCTTTTTGTCATCTTATGGTGGACCCTATCAACTTGAGCCCATCAGAATTGGACACTGAAACATAAGACAAGTGGAACCCACATGCAGGAATTGAGGGCTAGGGAAAGATGCATTTTTATTTAGTCTTAACTAACAATACCCTAGTTGATCAATCAATTATGGATAAAAATAATAATAATAATAATAACCATCCGTCTGGCTGTTTTTAGGGCTATCTGATCCACCCATCATCAATTTACTCCCATCAAACATACACATGAATTGACACTAGGCCCAATTTGACACTCGTCGAACCGTCAATCACAACTGGATTGAAATCAACCCCAGATTTTGTGACTGGATCAGCAGATTATCTAACAAAGGCATTTAATGATCAAGAGAGTTCGCTGTTTTCTATGAGAAAGAGAGTTAATTAACAACAATAAGTTCACTAGTTCACAAATATCATCAATATTATATAAACAATCAATATTTTGTGACTGATAAAAAAAAATTGTCAATTTTTTTCCCATAGCATACACCTTCGTGAAATCAACACCAGATTGGCGGGTAAGGCTTTAATTATGATGATGATCATGATCATGAACATCATTTGTTCAGCTAGAGAATCTCACTTTCCTGTAACCACGTAACTGTTGCATTATTCTTGCCAAGCACTGTAAATATAGGAAAAAGAAAATAGTAAATATGTATGGGAGAGAAGAATAACACAAAGTGATTAGAACTAAGAAGAATATGCAAACGCATCTAGAATTAAAAGAAAAATGTAGAAAGCCTCTAAATAGAAGATATATCCAGAAATAAATAAAGATGCTAATGAAATAAGGAACAAGGATATAACATCTGTTATGGTTTGATGCTCTCTTGTGTGAGATATTTAAATGGATTTTGAGATAATCCTCAAAATCTCTATGAAGCCGTCAATATGTCCTTGTATCACTTGATAAGTCTTTGGTTTGATCCTCACTATCCACATAAATTTCAGTTGGAAATAAATGTGTGTTCTCTGTTGCCACATCCAAGTAAAATTCTTTCCCTGCAACATTGGTTTTGAAATTTCTAAGCACATTCTGAAGAAGACAATTTTTTTTTCCTTTTTCTTTTACATGTTTCCCAAATAGAATCTTAGCTTTGGCTGATCCTGAAAGAGCAAACATTTGCTCTATTCAAGTTCACCCCTCTTTTATTAGAACCCTTTGGAAAGTTGGTCTTCAAGTCCTTTTAAGCAGTGGTATGATTTTGTAGAGAACATGGATTTAGCACAGATTTCAGACACTGAGCCAACACCTAAAGGTTTTGGCCGATATACCATTCCTGAAGTAATACCTCAGTTTGGTTTGACTTTCTTTGTAAATGAGAAATTTTTTAGAAAATATTACAGAAATACCAAAGCAAAAAATGTAGAAGTAATAAAAATGACAACTTTTCATGTTTAATTGCTTATACAGCGTTCTAGATGTAAATAAAACACAGAAAAGATGTAAAGGTGGTGAGAAGGGAGTTACAATACATTTTAAGTTTCAGACTAAATCAACAGATAAACGACAACAGAAATAGGTGAAAACTTTACTCAGTTGGATTCTAAATCACGATAGAGAATGTTATTGCTTTGAATCTAGTGGCTCATGACCCAAATTGTGGTTACTTTTCTGCGGCATGAAACATAAGAGTTCTGAGGTGCTTCCATCTTGGATTTCAATAGTGATTGGTAAGCACTATTAGGGTCTATACTGAGTTGGCATGCTGATCTACTGGGTTCAATAAAGCACAAGTGTGGATGATGGTTTTACTGGAAACATGGGCCCGTTCAGCAGTGGTTACATATTAGAAGTAATGGGAGTAATTCAGCTTTCCTCAGGCCAGCCTGAGTGGAGATCTCCACTGAGACAAGGGCTAAGACTCTTAAGCATGATTCATAGGAAAAAAAAGTTTTAATCTTTTTTTTTTTTGTGTGTGTGAAAAAAAAAAAATCAAATCACCACAAATAATGGATCCTTAGCCTCATAGATATCATGGAGATATTTGGTGCAGCAAGGATGGGGAAATGAAGTCCTATCAAACACCCCCTTTGAGTGTCAACATAAATAAATAGAAAGGGAAGACTCACTCCATGGAGTGTATTCTGGTATGCGGACATATCTAGGGCAATGCGAGCTTCCGGAATGAAGTGTGCCATTTGGAGCATTAGAGTCAATTAGGCAATCCCGAGGCTGAATAAAGCATGAAAGATGCAACAGCTGTTAGCATTAAATTGAATATTACACAAATTGGGTAAATAACAAAACATGTCTGTGCAATATTTACTGGAATGCACCAGTCCTGGGTATTTCAGAAAAAAAAGCAGAATCAAGCCTTACAGTGAAGTTCTTGTATAAGCATAGACGGAGTTCTTCCACAGCACCGTGTTTGCAAACCAGTAATGGCGATGCTCCAAAGGCTTCCTCAATCGTAGCAATAATGCCCTCCAATGGATATTCATTGTCATTAGTAGGCAGGAATCCAGCATCAACCAGAACTTTCTGCATATGAATCAATGCCACAGTAACATTTGCCAAAAAGAGAAATCAATGCCACTCTTAGAAGAACTGAAATCTATGAAGAAGATAGATACAGGTGTTAGAATTGTGTAGACTATAGTCAACTTCAAGTCTTCAAAGTTCAAACAACTGGGATATTGGTACCATAAAATATGTAGATAAACACAAAGATATGATAACATAGCTCAGTTTTTATTGAGACATATATAGGGACTGAATTGTGATTTGATAATTTCGAGGACTGGTTTGTGATTTTCAAGACCTTCAAGGGTTTTTCTTTTTCTAAATTGTAAGAATTTTATTAATATAAAAGAAAGGGTCTGGTCCCATCTCTAATTTGAGGTTTTCTTCATATTTTTCATCAAAAAGATCTCTTACTCTTCCATTTTTCACCTTCTTCATCTTGTTTTTTTCCTCATATAATTCTCCGCTTTTACACATATCATAAATATTTATCTAAATCTCCTTGGAGTTAAAGATTCGAATGGAGCTGAGATATTAGCTATGCTTAAAGCTCAAGGTTATTTAGGACTTCATTTCGCCATCCTATGATCGTGGAAAGTGAATTCTCTCATTGCTATATCTCTTGGGTGTCTAATTCTGTTAAGGTCCCTGGGAATTCTATTTTTATATCACTGAAGACTAGATTTGGTCTTCGGAATTGGATGTGGAGTTTAGGCACATTCTTTATTTCATGAATGAGGCAGCAGATGTGTTTGCCAAGAAAGCAGTTCCAAAATAGTTTCTTTCTTTTGCTCTTTCCTTGTAATCTGTTGCTTTTCTTCGTTTGGTTGAAGGGTATTGGGCTGATATACCCTCTACCTCTTTCTTTAGCTTTTTCCTTGTGTTTTGAACTTTCATTTCTTTCCTTTTTCTAATATATTATCTAACTTGGAAGACTATGCTTGCTATCAAATTATTGTTGATCCTAGAATACTCGCCAACAACCAGAGGAACAGTCTTTTAAAGTTTTTGGTGTTTTCTATACCCTGGGAACTGACACCAGCCACTTTTGCGCTGACATCAGCACCTTGGGCCATGGCCTGGGAGACAAGAGTGCAAGCTATTTAAAGTGGTGTGGCTGTTAGGGATCTAAGACCTGAAGTTAAAAAAGGCGAATATGCTTAAGTTTACTAGATCCTTCAGCTTGTCATTGTGGAATTGTGGTAAACCAGTACCAAGTGTGTTGGATAAGTGTCCATCCTAATTGGTGTTGTGTTTACTGGATGAGTGTTTTTTTACTTATGGACCACTAATGAAAAGCATAATAGTTGAGGGGCTGATTTTATCACCAAATAGGAGTTTTAGACACATTAGAATTCATCAATGGGTACAAAATCGGGGAAAGGGTTCAATTGGAACCCAAATTTCAGGAGTTGTAAACCCTAACAAAGGAATATAGTAAATCCATTAAATAGAAAAAATTATAAGGAGCGATCATATTCTGCAAAAAAATGGCAATTGGTGGGATGAAAACACTTGGATACATAGATGGACAATTTAAAAACCATCTATAGATGTGGCAAGACATGGTGATTGGGAGGCGGAGAGTATGTTAGCAATGAATTAGATCTTCAATTCCATGGAAGATGTAATTGAGGCAATGAATTAGGTCTTTAATTCCATGGACGATGTACTTGAGGCTAGCTTCCGCTACCTTAAAATTGCCAAGGAATTATGAGATTCAATTTCTGGAATACACTCATAAGAAGAATAAAGCTAGGAATTATGAGATTCAATTTCTGCCGAGGAATTATGAGATTCCATTGACCAGTTGATGGGGGACCTACCACACTTTAGATAGGGTAGTTTATCTTTGGGTCACCGGTCACGATTATACTTTTAGACTAGGGGTATGTGGCATAAGCCAAGCCTATATAGGCCCATGTGTCCTTGTTGTGCAACACGTGGATCAACATGTCAACTGATATTGACCAAGACCATGTCACCGTTTGCGATTTGTCACCATTTGAATGTGTATCAAAGAGCATTTGTTGACCTCTTATAAAGCTAAAATCCTGTCGTTTCTACATAATTTTGCAAGGGAAAGATTGTAACGGAAGTTTCCTGCCAAAAAATAAAAAATAAAAATAAAAATAGAAAACTTTCAGCTGAAGAATCAGAGCCAATATGCCACGTGCTGCTTTTTGATAGTAATAGGGGAAGATAAAGAAGGGAGAAGAAGTATCCCAGATGTGAAATCCTAGCTGCCGATATTACTAACCGTGATGTTATATTTGAAGTAGAGGTCAAGCACTGTTGAAAAGTAGTTATATTCATCCCAAATTACTGGATATGAACAGGTCCCGTGCTTTTCTGCAAACAAAGTGAAATAGAATATCATATTTGTTAAATATCTACATTCAACAAAGTGAAAAGCAATGTCAGAGAAGGTGTTCACTGTCACAATCATGGGGTTGCAGCAGGTTCGAGTACTGTTACCACTCAAAAAGGATATAGATACTCCTGTGAGAGTAACTCTCACGGTACTGTGAGAGTAAGGGTGGGGGCCCTCACATCCATATCCAACACCAATAGCCTAAATATGAGGGCCCCCACTCCTTACTCTCAAAAGAGCATCTCCCGTGTGAGTGTGTGTGTATCAAAGTCGAAAATTGTGAAATCATACTTCTTTCTGTGCGCATGCTTTTGGTGAGTAGTCTCTTTCATTGGATTTCAATTGTTTTGCTACTAAAGTACTAAAACAAAGACGACCTATTACACAGCTGATATAATCATCTGTTTAGAAAGTAGGGGAGGGCCATGATATATGTTCTTCTATTTGGAAAATGAAAAGACCTCCAAGAGTATTAGCATTCACTTGGTCAGCTGCATTGGGAGATTAGAACAATCAATCATTTCTGGAATTAAAAGATGGTTCCTGAGAATGTGCGCATCCTTTGTATGAGTGGCGCTGAAGATGTCTATCATATCTTCATTCGTTGTCCATTCACCACTTAGGAAAGGAATTATATTACACAGCTGTGTGGAGTTCAATTGGTGTGGCCTAGCACAGTGGTGGAGTTGATCGAGAGTTGGATGTTTAGATACTTTACTGTGAAAGGTTGTATTTATTGGAATTGTAGCTTGGTGGCTGTTGTGGTCAATTTGGTTACAGCAGAATTATTGATTTTTCAATAATAGGAAAATAATCACATATTGCAGTGGCGATTAAGGCAAGAAGGAAAGTTATATATTGGATCAGGGCTCATGGCTCTAAAGGGTGTTTATTTATTTTATTTTTTTTATAACATCTAAAGGGGTTTTTTGCAGGTAATAAAGCAAGTTAGCTGTTAGAACTTAGACCCATTTTTTAGAAGAATGATCTCATGTTGAATGAAGTTTTCTTCTTTTCAAGGTGTCATTGGGGTTTCAGTCTACCATCAGAATCCATAGATACTCAGCTGATTTTATTTTATTTTTTGAGGAAAAATGATTTCATGTTGAATATATATATATATATATATATATTTTTTTTTTACAAGGTGTCAGTGAAGAGTTTCAGGCTACCATCAGAATCCATAGATACTCAGCCTTTTTTTCTCCTCAATAGATAAGGCATTAAGAGATAGGTATCTGAGATTTCATTGTGCTTCCATGTAGACCTTCCTATGGTTCCATACTAGTAAAAAAAAAAAAACCACTGATGAACACAAAAGAGGGCTTATATTTGAATGCATAGATAGCCAATACATACATACATATGTACACAAGAGGGCTTATACATACAACACCAGGAGGTTCCATCCATGCTAGAAACATGATAGATCTGTGCAGACTAAAGAGTCTAGCTAAAGCCTTCTGGATTGCATGCATCAATACCATGTCTAGTAAGAATATCATAATAGCTGACCTAAAGATACTGTAATTCGTTATATGTCTTTATGACCGTAAAATGATTATATAGAAACATAGGAAGGGCCATACATTCTTTGGATCACTTGTTAAGATTTGGGAGAATCTAGAATAAAAAATAAAGGATGAATTTAGTATTTACTCAGCTCCCAGTTGGAATTGCAATATGAAATTGTTTGATGGATAGAAAATCTACATAAAATATAAGTTTTTACCCCAATACCCTTCACATATGTTTGTAGATATATCAGTAATTACATTAGAAGGTAGAAGCACAATGAACAAGAGGAAAAAGAAATCCAAAGCAATCCAAAACACTGTAAGAAAGTTCTAGGTAGACGACATTACCCCACTGCTCGTGTACATCCGGCCAAATCATGCATGATGACAACACAAGAAAGAACCATTATCAGGCATGAAAATTTCATTTATAGTAAAAAAGAAATAAACCAAAATTTGAAATTCATTTGCAACCTCATGTGCCCAGAATGATCCTTTTCCATGACTGCATAGTGATGAAGAGCTGCAACTTAAGGATGGCCAATACTTTTCAAGCATTCCCATCAAAGATGCAATCTACAAGAAAATAGAAACCGGGTAGAAGACAGGGCTAGGATAGATAAGCAAATTACTCAAAATGAAATGAGGTTCAGTTGAAAACTCTGCAAGTGAATATGAAAACCTGGTACCTTCTTTATGTCAAATTCAGACTCACTACAGCATGCCGGCCAGCTTCCATCATTGTAATTAGGCCAGAGTCCATCTGTCATGAAAGTCAAATAAGACCAAAAAAATCCAGTTTCAATGTAATAGCAAATGACTTCAAGATTCTAAGGAATCAAAACCAGATGGCATGCACAAACCATTAGAGTTTCCTAAGATTTTAGCCAAAAAAGGAGCTTCCTAAGAAACTTTGACATGAGATCATTGAAAAAAATAAAAAAGAAAAGAAAATTTGACAAGGGCATAAGATTTCAATGGTAACTGGAATCTTTTAGGGTTTTTGACATATTGGTTCACCTTTGATTTTGTTTTTCCAATTTCATGACTCAAATTTACATAATGTCACCAGAGTCGTTTGACTCTAGTCAACACTATGGGATAGTCCCATGATATCATGGGATCATCAATTTCTGTATCATATATTTTTTGAAACTAGTGAACAAATTCATTTTTTATAGAATACAAAAACCGACATTCTGTGAAAACTAAATACACATCTGATCACCATTTCTCAGGTTTTATCATTTGGGAAAACATCTCCATAAGATGCTGCATAAAAGCCATGATATCATGGGATCGGAGCAAAAAAGTTTATAAAAAAAAGTTGACCAAAGTCAAACCACTCTGGTGACATTACCTGAATTGGTCATAAAATTGGAACATCTCAATTTAAGGGGGACTAATATATCAAAACTGCTTTAATTTATCATAGAACATGGCAATTGTGTAGCTAGAAAGACCCAACTCACTAAAATTCATTCTGAAAAGGCCACCCGCCATCGACTTCAGTGCCTAAATCTACAAGAAAAAAAAAATGCGAAAACAATCACGGTCTACACTTACGGATTGTAAATTCGGTTAGGGCAAGATATCTGCAAAAAATATATGAACATAAAGCCAAATAAGTATCATTTTTGAAATAATACAACCATAAAATCAACAATATAATAATATTAAAAGAAAGCATGCAAACAAATTAAAAACATTTAATCCATCACTCAACAGCATCAATTATCAATTTACATTACTGCACAGAGATCATTGAGACTTTATCATTGCTAATATAGTAATCAGCAAAGCATCCAGAACCTAGAGGTTCACATAATTGAGCCTAAATGGCAGATAAAAATCAACCCAAACTGAATACCAGCAAAACCAAATACCCAAGTTACCCAATTCACATCCTGTCAACAAGAGAAAACCCAAATAATTAGACTACCAATCATATCAGACTAAACAGATGGTGACATCAATTGAAGCAAATGAAATTGACCCAATTCAAGAAATCATGAGAACTAAAGCAACAAGCATTCAACCAAACAAATCGAATCGAAACAAACCCATGTAATTAAAATCAAAAGAATAGACGAATACAACAGCAAAATCTTATGGGTGAAAAGAAATCGACCCAGTTCAGGAAATCATGAGAAGTAAAAGACAATCGTTTCAATCAGATTAGATAGAATCGAATCAAACTCATGGAAAAGCCCAAAAGAAATTGAGATTTTACTTTTTGCAGCATCCATTTGAGGGACAGCAATGTCGGGTTCCTTGGCAGAAGGTACCGGGCCATTGCAGAGCTAAGACGAAGTAACCAAACTCTCCCTCGTCCGGTCTCTTCACAAAACAGATGAAGAAAGCGAAGAGAAGCAAGACGGAAAAGAACATAAACCGTTGACCAGACTTCATCGTTTTTTCTCACTGCTATGAGAGAGAGAGAGGGAGTGAATGTGTATAAAATCTAGTAAGATGATGGTAGCTGTTATTAAAATGGCCTTTTCTTATCTTATATATAAAAAAAAGGGATAAAAACAAGAAAGATTACATTAAAGAGTGCTTGGATACATATTAGTACTCCTTAAATTCGGTTTTTTCAATTGTGCCCGAGGTGGCTCAAGTTGTTTCAGGACGTACCGTCATCTGAAAGGTCCCGCTTTTCCGCTCTAATGATTTTCTGGCTCCTGCCAGATGCCGCAGGGACTAATTTGGCCGAAATACCGAGATATCCTATGATATTAAAAAAAATCAATATTTTCAATTACATTAGTGAAATTCATAAAATATTTTTAAAGTCGTTGGAGTTCGGTTAATATTTTGTTTTAATTTTATTGCCTTACATTCATGATATCATGGAAATATTGGTTATCACAAAAAGAAACTAATAAATTTTAATTTTATGGTGTTATAGGATTGTCCCTTTGAAAGAGTAGGCCAGCTCGGTTCATCTATTGAATATCATATCCACTCAAAATAAATGCCCTCTTAATAGAAGTTGCTCACCCTAATATTAACTTGATTCTTGGGTTTCCTTGTGGTCCACTCCTTCAGCCTAAGGTTCCTCTAAGCCTTACCTTTGACAAATGGCAATGTAGATGTAGACTGTATCCTTGCTTTTCCATGGGCATGCATGTTTGAGTAAAACATATAGGAATATGGTGAAATAACTCTAACAAAAGACTATTAAAGACCTAAAGGAGTCAAAGATATATAAATGATATGTGAAATATAAAAAGTGGAGATGTCATGGGTCCTTTACTTTCTCAGAATTAAATTATTTGGAATAGCAAGTATGCTATATACAAAAGGCTAAGATCCAAGATAATAGGGTCAGAGATATTTTCAGATTTGGACGAGTATTCTGTGTTAGATTGATGAATCTTAGAGATCTTTTATTATTATTATTATTATTATTTTGGATTGCTTAACAGTGTGGAATTGATGAGCGAGACGTGTTCTTGGTTGGAGATATGGGAAAGATGTGGGAAGAATAACTTCAGATTGCAATGGAGCTTTTTTTTTTTTTAATCCAACTTTTCAGATTTCATTCGTACATCTCTCTAATGTCTGTGGTGTGAAACTTAATGTTTCCACAATCTTGAACATGCAAGCAAGTTCAAGAAGGCACCTGGTAATTAGTGGGGCTATTAGTGATAAAGGAGTGTTTTAATATAGGGTATTTTTGTCATTTTATTATTTCTTTCTCTCCTAGTTTAGGGATTTTAATATGTCCTTCCAAGTTTAGGATTTCTTTTCCTCGAAGGCTAAGTTTAGGGTATTTTGGTATTTTTATATTACTTGGAGAAGGGTCATAACCTAGCCTATATAAAGGCATGCTGGATTGAAAGTTGGGGAGTTTTTTCAGTTAATAGAAGTTAAGCATTTTGGCTTTCAAGAAGTGATTTTCTTCCTGTTTTGTGTTATGTATCTCTAGGGATATCTTCTATGGAGTGGTGAGCGTGGATCTCGTTCTGTATCGCGGGGAGTTGCTTTTGAGTGGTGATCACGTCAACTCTATATCCCGTAGGTGGATCTCCTTTGGGTGACTACGAGTTGATTATTGATAACAAAGATTGGAGCTGTCTATATTATCTGTTATTTTTGCTTATGGTTCTTTTTCATCCATATCTCCCGGCATCAATTAGGGCTTAAAAACTCCCTTACATTCTCCATAAAACTCCACTTGAAAAAAGTGGTGTGGGTAACTCTAAATAGGATCAGGTTTTAAGAGACAAGTATCACGCGCATTAAGCTATGTACTAATTGCCCTTTAAAATGACCATAAGCGATACAAATTTTCCATCCGGCCACATTAATTGAAGTGAAAAAAAAAAATCCTAACAGGACGACTGCTACATATTAGCAGTTTCTCAAACTTGACTATCTATACTGGGCCCTACCAATTGGAATCTACTGCTGATGAGTGGTATGGATCTTGCACAAGTCACATTCGCCTATGCGTAGTCAGTCAGGTTAGGTGTGTATAGTTAGAGCAAACCTCTTTCCTTAGTGCTTGTCTAATCGTATAGGAAAATTAATCATTGAAAGGAAATCCCTGTGAATGGCTCGTTTGAAGAAAAAGAATAAGAAACTGTGGGTGAGTTCTCCATATTTCTTCCTCGATATTTCTTCCTGCAACTAATGTCTGCAAAGAAGGCGTTCTCTCTGTGTTAAAATGGTAAAGCAACACAAAAAAAGGGGAGAATGGGAACTGCAGTTTTGTTTTCTTTGAGTTTGACTATTAGTTAGGGTTGTCAATCGTATCGTGTTAATGAATTTGGGTTACGGGTTAACGAATTCAGTTAAAATCACTTCAAACCGTACACGACCTGTTGACTTAACGGGTCAAAAAATCCAACCCGAACACGACCCGTTAATTTAACGGAGTACACGACCCAAGCCGTTAACCCGTTAAATAATTAAGTCATTTTGAAAATTAAAAAAAATTATACAAAAATAGAAGGAGAAAAATATATAAGCCACATGAATTGTAAGTGAGGATCTCGAGTGGATCCCACCTAAAAAACTACTTTGAAATCATAAATTTCAATTTCTTCTTTATGAATAGAAATTAATTCTAGTTACATTTAAGGAGTAAAAAAAAATTTAACGGGTTAAGCGGATTGTTAACGGGTTACTGATTTAATTCGTACACGACCAGTTAACTTAATATGTTAACGGATTTGACCCGTTTATGACCCAAATCCATTAAGAGTGAACCCGAACCCGTTAATATCGTATGGGTTCGTGTCGTGTTAACGAGTCGTGTGACATTTTGACAGCCATACTATTAGTCAATACTTTAGTAAAATCAAAAGGTTCAGCGGTGTTTTTGAGGTTTAATAAAAACATAGGGGTCTTTTATAAAAAAAACTCAAAAATAAAAAAAATAAAAAAAATAAAAAAAAGATATCCAATCACTTGAACCAATAGGCTCCGAGATTTAGTTTGGGAGGATCGTCCGTTTTTGAATCACTTCAAGTCCCACACTGCACATGTCCCAAAAAAAACATACTCTCACACTGCACGCTACACAACGAAGTCTCGCTCCCAGCGCAACAGGGGCCGTCCCTGTCCCCTCTGAAACACGCTACGCGGCCTTAACACTTCAGGATACGGAGACCCCAAGGCCCCAATAACCAACAAGATACTTACACGTCTTTTATAGGTATGGTTTTTCATATCAAAGCCCCTTACATGTTAGGTGGTGGGTGAAATCTCAATTCCATTGGAGTTCACCCATCACTAGACTGGTCGAGTGTACTAGTATATGAATTCTCATGGGTTGGAAAATTCATGACCCTGCACTCAACTTGTCCAATGTAAAAAAAATTGACTCAGATAGAACTAACGAGAGTTCAACACAGAAAATAAAAAAAAAAGGACTTGGATAGAGTTAACGCGGAGGTTTGGAAGAGTCATGCTTTTTTTTTAAATAATTAAAAATATTTAAAAATAAATTCATTATTTATAAAAATCTAAAAAAAATATTTATTTACATGCTTCATAATAATCAATTCAAATTAATAAATTTATATATGCAAGAAAATTACTACAATAAGGAAAATAAAAAAATATTGCATATTATATAATTGGGGATTTAACGAAAAAAACCCTCGTAAACAGCCTATTAATCAATTTGGCCCAAAAAAAAAAAGGGTAGACAGAATAAGCCCTCAATTGACGTCTCTCTCTTTTTTTTTTTTTTTTTTTTGGGTCTTTTAGTGCTATAGTCGATATCGACCCTCATAAAAAAAGCCGCCCGAAACTTCATTCATCTCTTCTTCTCTCTCTTGTTCTTTGTTGCATTCTACAACCGATCTCAAATCAATCTTACAACAATCTTTGAGAAGGAGGAAGAAGGAAAGAGAAACATGTGTTATTTTTTTATTTGGTGAGGGAGAGATATCTGTGTAAGTCGAGAGAGAAGCAATGAGGCCCTGCCAAGAGTAGAGGCGACACGACGACGGGGATGATGATGGAGGGATATCCAGCAGGCGCGAGAGATAGTAGATGGGTGTGAGATGGGTTCGGAGAGGTGTTCGGTGAACGAGGGTCTGGCCGAGAGAGAGAAACGGAGAGGGCATGCCGTGCTCCAGTGGGAAAATGGGTTCCCTTGCTCCAGCGGGAAGATGGGTGTGAGGTCTTTGGGCCTGCGCAGGTGGAGATGGTGCAGATAAGAGCCATCTTCCCGTGCTCCAGCGGCTGCACAACTTTCCAAACTCCCGCACCCCATTTCCATGGCTCCCTCTCCTTCTCAAAACCCTCACTTTCCTTCAAAGCTTCTATCAAGCCCTCTTTTTCCATAAAATCTTTGATTCCTCCTCTCTCTGTTCAAACCGGCAGCAGAACAACTTTTTCCTCAACAACATGTTCGCATGATGAGCAATTTTCGGGTCCGTACTTTCAATTCGATTTTTATGGTTTTGGGTTCTAATGAATGAGTTTTAATTTGAGGTGATGAAGATGGGTGTGAGGTCTCTTGTTCCAGAGTCCGGCAGAATGGTGACTGGGGTTATCATGTCGCCTGCGTAAAAGCAAAGAAGATCGCCCAAGGCTATTGGGTGGGAGAGGTGCCAAAGAGAGGGTGAGATACAGGCGCAGTGCAGGGATGGATATAGGTTGCATCATAAGACTTGTGTTTTTGGATAGTCGATATTGGGGTAATTTCTATGAAGGTGTTCGATGAAATGACGAAGAGAAAAGAGAATGAGATTTCACGCTCATTTCTCTTATTTTTCTCATGGGAAAGAACTCTGCTGCTGTAGTAGGGCCGAAACCTGTTGTATCATAATACATGCTATTTGAGATATTTGAAATGTGTTTGAGATGTTCGAGTTCTTGAGCTTTTGAAATGTTTGAGTGAAGGGCTAAAACCTTCCCCACCAAAACTCTCCACTATGACGTCCAATGATGAAATTGGTATTGGCTAAATCGATGGAAGTTGTGAAATGAGTCGGATGAAACATTCCCCACCAAAACTATATACTAATGTTTCCCCCATTACTTTCATGTAGTACCCATCTTCATTAATATCTATAGCATTGTATTTTGTTAACAAATATCTCTTTCATGTAGAGAGGATGAACTAGCCAGTATTTGTACCATGGTATCCAGCAATGATTTAAATAAAGCACTGGACGAGGGAACTTGTGGGCAGTGGTTGTGGAACTTTTATGGTTTTGGGCAATTGGATTTATGTTGTGGAACTTCATATACCATTATTTAAAATTAAATGGTTTGTTAATATATGGTTGTTAAATGAATGTGTGTATCGAATGTACCAATGTATTTAGAACAATGTTTAGTACAATAGATCATGTACCATTGTCTAGTTTGTTTAACAAGACCAATAGTTGATATCGACTATTTAACTGAAGCCTAAAAAACACAATCATAGTTGATGGGCCAAGCTCAAGGGCCCAACTCATATTACAAGACCTGGTGAGCCCAATAAGGTCCAGGCCCAAAGAAGTCCATAGGCCTGGCCACGTCATCGAGAAAGCAACCGGAAGCCTCACCCTCACCGCTTTGGAAATGGTCAATCCTCATCCCGTTTTTACCAAGTCTCGGGAGGATATCTCAACCACCTCGTCCGTCGAGGATAATTCAAAAGCTCCATCGAAATAGTTACTTAGTTGCTATAAAGTCGCCCCAACCTGTTAGGGAGCAACTATAAATTGTAAGCCCCACCAACACTTAAGGGCATGAGACAAAGACCTGAGCACAACTCTCCTCTCCCTCTCAAAGCTTGTACTCTCTGCTCTCCCTGCACACTTGAAACAATCAAATATCCGGCGACCTCAGCCATTCAGAAGTGGACGTAGGTCATACTGACCGAACCACTATACTTCTCGTCTTCTCTCTCTACTTTAATTATTGCATTTATTACCAATCACTTGACCGGTGGTGTGCGGAGTCAATTTGTGCATCATCAATAGTCGATATCAACTATTTAGCTAAAACCTAAAAAATACAGTCATAGTCGATATCGACTATTATCACAGTCGATATTGACTATTTACCTTAAACATAAAAAACACAGTCATAGTTGATATCGACTATTTAGCTGAAACATAAAAAATACAGTCATAGTTGATATCGACTATGTTATAATACTATAACTTACTAAGTGTAGCTTTAGATGGGGTTAGCTAATCATTTTTAATAGTGGAAAAAAATAAAAACATCAATAACGGGACAATACAAACAACCATTATATTATCATAGACAAGTTCTCAACAACATATAACCCCAAAAAAGGGCGATCCTTACAAGAGGGAAAAGTATGTTTAATACTTGTGCTCTTCCAAAAAATGCTTCAACAAAATGTGTAAGCCCATCACGGCTACATCTTCTATCAATCACATTAACACCAAATATCAACACCAATCAAAATGGACATGATGACATTAACACGTGCATCCCCCTTCCAAAAAATCTCTTCCATGTGGAGATTACATTTTCAAGACGACTGCATCTTCTATCACATTAACACCAAATATTAACACCAACTAAAGAGGAGTTCACATTAACTCTTGTATCCCCCTTCCAAAAAATGTTTCAATAGACTATACACTGTCTAGAACGGCTGTATCTTCTATCACATTAACATCAAATATTAACACCAATCAAAAAGGAGTTCACATTGACTCTTGCATCCCCTTTCCAAATAATACTTCGGTAGATTGTATACTGTCCAGAACGGCCGCATCTTGTATCACAGTTCGGCCCTTCACTCAAACATTTCAAAAGCTCAAACATTTCAAACACCTCAAACATATTTCAAATATCTCAGATAGGGGGAAACCATTCACAACATTACAAGTTCATTATGTCTTGACCTTACATTTCAAAAAATATATACATGAAATCTGTTTAAAAATTACAAAAATCAAGAAATGAAAACCCCACCCATGTTCTCTAATTCCTCTCCTCCAATATCTCCTAGTGAACAAAATCAAGGAATGACAAACCCCACAATAGCAGCAGAGTTCTTTCCCATGAGAAAAATAAGAGAAATGAGCGTGAAATCTCATTCTCCTTTCTCGTCGTCATTTCATCGAACACCTTCATAGAAATTACCCCAATATCGACTATCCAAAAACACAAGTCTTATGATGCAACCTATATCCATCCCTGCACTGCGCCTGCATCTCACCCTCTCTTTGGCACCTCTCCCACCCAACAGCCTTGGGCGATCTTCTTTGCTTTTACGCAGGCGACATGATAACCCCAGTCACCATTCTGCCCGGACTCCGGAACAAGAGACCTCACACCCATCTTCATCACTTCAAATTAAAACTCATTCATTAGAACCCAAAACCATAAAAATCGAATTGAAAGTACGGACCCGAAAATTGCTCGTCATGCGAACATGTCGTTGAGGAAAAACTTGTTCTGCTGCCGGTTTGAACAGAGAGAGGAGGAATCAAAGATTTTATGGAAAAAGAGGGCCTGATAGAAGCTTTGAAGGAAAGTGAGGGTTTTGAGAAGGAGAGGGAGCCATGGAAATGGGGTGCGGGAGTTTGTAAAGTTGTGAAGCCGCTGGAGCAAGGAAAGATGGCACTTATCTGCGCCATCTCCACCTGCGCAAGTCCAGAGACCTCACACCCATCTTCCCGTTGGAGCACGAGAACCCATCTTTCCGTTGGAGCACGGCATGCCCCCTCCGTTTCTCTTTCGCAGCCGGACCTCGTTCACCGAATACCTCTCCGAACCCATCTCACACCCATATCTCACACCCATCTACTATCTCTCGCGCCTGCTGGATACCCCTCCATCATCATCCCCGTCGTCGTGTCGCCTCCACTCTCGGCTGGGCCTCCTTGCTTCTCTCTCGACTTCCATAGATATCTCTCCCTCTCACCAAATCAAAAAATAACACATCTTTCTCTTTCCTTCTTCCTCCTTCTCAAAGATTGTTGTGAGATTGATTTGAGATCGGTTGTAGAAAGCAACAGAGAACAAGAGAGAGAAGAATAGATGAATGAAGTTTCGGGCTGCTTTTTGTATGAGGGTCGATATCGACTATAGCGCTAAAAGGCAAGAAAAAAAGAGAAAAACGTCAATTGAGGGCTCATTCTGTCTGGCCTTTTTTATTAGGGCCAAATTAATTAATAAGCTGTCTACGAGGGTTTTTTCTGTTAAATAGTCCAAATCTATTGACTGTAAAAGATCAAATATAAGTTTCAAATTACTAACTAATCATCATTTTTAAATTACTGATTCCAAACCTCATACATAATTACTGATAAATAAACGTTAATTGTTTTAAAATTAGATTTGCCTATTAAATGATTTGGAATGCAAACAACTTATTAAAATGAGATGACTCGGCTCAGTCTCCCCTATTGTTGACTTGGTCCTTCCTCAAGATGAGATGACTCGGGAGAGTTAATAGTCAACTCGGAGAGTTTTCCAACCATGAGTAATGCTACACCATGTAAATTACTGGCAAGTCGCCATACTTGAACTGAACAACCCAACCTGGTAATTCAGGATTCAAGTTGTCATTCTATAAATAATTGGGTTGAGTTTAGGTTGGGTCCATTCTTAATGCTTAAACCAACATGACAAAGGGAAGGGAAAGACACAAACCTGCGCTTGTAAAAAACAAAAGGACCCATGACCAGTACTGGCCGGGCAGGGCAGGCTTGAACACAAGCTGTATTATACTAGTCAAACCCTAAACTTGGCCTAAACCCAACTTGTTTCAATCTATAAGCATGTACCTATGGATCAAAACCACCAAACCTCACTTGATGGGTCATCCTTCCCAATTCCTCCTAGCACAAGCATCTTGGATTAGATGTCTAATTTCCCCAATACAAATTAGGAAGGGGTAGCAACAGGTTGGGTTCTGGCTGACTTGGGTTGGGTTGGGTTGGGTTGAACATGGATAAGAGTTCAGGGCTCAAATATCACAGCACATGTTGTTCAGACCAAGCTGGAGATCCTGCTTCTATCGACTCCAACATTGAAATAACATTGCAGATTTGCAAGGGCTGCATATGGATACCAGTATTTTTATGATGATGTACTTTACCTTTTGAGATCAATAAAAGAAAAAATATTCAAAACAAGAAAATCTCAATGCGAGAATACGATTGAAGCCTCATGGAAGATAATAAAATTCCTAATCCAATCACATAGCTTCAAGTATAAGGTCATCATACAACCCAAATGAGAACAAAAATGTATCCAAAAGAACTTTTACTTCAGTTATTTAAAATGTATTTCTGAAATAAATAATTTACTATCTTCAAAAAAAAAATCTAACAAGTAGGAAATCATGATGAGTGTTTCCATGACAAATTCAAACAAATACAAGTGATACTTTTATTCCATAGAAAATGCTAACAAGTTTTATTCTACACAATCCAACCACTTTCTTCGTCCATAGCATGAGTGAGAGTGTGTCTTCAATTAAGAAGAGAAAGGCCTTGGGAAAATAAAATACTCAACGCAGTGATGAATTCCAATTATAGGGAAAGTTGGTTTGAACCTGCAGCCTCAAGGTTGAAATGGAGAGGAACATGATGTTGAGCCACAAGCTTGAAGCCAAAAACAACAACAAATGCCACATTCATGGCGTAAGATGAACTAGACCTGCAAGAAACTCGCATATTTGGCACCCAGGAAGAGCCTCTGAATGCAAAGCAGGGCATTCTTCGTCACCTCTGCATTCTCATGACTCATGAGCTTCATGACCCGCTCCTTTGCTTTTAGGTCGTTCACAATCCCCCGCCCGGCCGGATAGTACTGAACGAACTGAGACAGATCATAACAGGCGACAGCCAGGGCTCTTGAGTCATGAGATGTGTCGAGTATTGTGATGAGGACACGCAGAATCTGCAAGCAAATGTTCTTAGTGTCAGTAATCAGTAGACTAGTTCTCAACGTGAGGTTATCTGGAAGTGTAATCAGAACTAAAAGAACTTTCTGACAGTGCTTGCCAATCAAAATAAATACTAATGGTTTAGAAATTCAGCAAGGTTGGCTCAGTTCTAAAGGAACCAATGTAAGGTCAGTGTCATCTCTGATTTTAGAGAGAAACGACTCTACGAAATTTCCTTGTGTAAAAGTGGCCACTCTCTCATTAAATCCCCTAAATTAAAACAAATCAGAATCTAGAAGACCAACTTCCCGGCCAAGTCTGAGTTTCTGAACATATATGACCTACATCCTTTCCTGAAAAGGGGGTAAATAAAGTTAGGCTCTATGCCCACTTTTAAATTTAAGAATTCTGGAGGGTCCACACATGAATGCAAACCAAATGACTGTTTAAACAACTTGCTTTTTATTTTACAATAGAATTGTCAAATATTCAAGGGGAATGCAAACCAATGCTCGGTGATAATAAAGAACTTCCTTTTGATCATCAGTCAAATCTTGGTTATGAGAACTGCCAGACTGGAGAGTGGAAATATGAAGTCAAGTCATGTTTTTTGATGGCCCAGAATTCATATAAAAATTTATGGCACAGCATCTAAGAATGCAAGATAGTAAAGCAGAGACTTGAGCCCCAGTGATCTTGGAAGTTGGTTACCCTCTACTCAGTTTAGCTGTAACTCCAAACAACTATGACTGGTTAAGGAAAACAAGTAAAGAACTGCAGACTTACGTGTGTATCCTAACACAAGAACCACAACCAGAGGATCCCTAAAAATTGAGGGATTCTGAAGCACGAGCAACCAATGAATTCATGCAGCTATAGCTTAAACCTTGCTACCATTTGGCTAAGACAACAATAATTGACAATAATGAAAGAAAGCCTTGCCATTTGCCAATGAACAACATACAGCCAACATATATGATATTAAGTATGCAAGATGTGAAAATAACAAATTCACAAGACAACTAAAAGACCAAATATAAAATAGAGTGTTGGGAGTTTCAACAACTAAAGACAACCCAAATCTTGAAAATAGAAAATAAAAATAAAAATAAAAAAAAAGGAAGAAGAAGAAGAAAGAAAGAAATAAGGAAAGGTGAAATATCAATAGCCTACACCAAAGGCTATTAGCATTCAACAATCATCCTGGTTGTGGTTCTTCCACCAAAATGTGGGTATATTGGTATGAGCTATTGTTTGAATATTTTTATATTCTTTGTGCTCTTTAATTTTTTAAATATTAGTTGTCTTTCTGAAACGAAAAGAAAAAAGAGCATTCAACAAGGAATCTGAAAAGAGATATATGACCACACAACTAAATCTCAATATGAGTAACAAGTTTTAAAGGTGGAGACTTAAATACATCCCCAGTAAACTCCAAACATAATGGAGCTTGTTATTATAAAGTTCCTATATTGGCATATAGGTGAATACTAGACCATAGGCAGAACAAACAGGAAGAATTTAGAATAAAAGGGGAAGGGAATATACATCACCTGAAAATCATTTTCTTCAAAACTCGTAATATTTTCACGCCAGAAAACAGGATCCTTGTGCACAGGCGACCAGTCTAGATGACCAAGAAGGACTTCCTGTTTGTACTTGTCAAAAGAACTCAATTGTTTTATGTTATCCTTAAGCCCCTCTTCCAATTGCTTCAATGCATCCAAAAGATCCTATAGCATTCCAAAGAAAATAATAGATAAGAATGATTTCTCACGGTATCATGAGGGTCCTAGGTATTAAAAACTAGAAGTGAAGCCATTCTGTGAAATGATGGCCTTAGATTTTGTAACAACTAATTGTAATGAGGATACGGAATTCATTTTATTTCGGACAAATTTTACAAGTTATCTCATTTTGTCGATTAAAAAAAAAAAACGAATACCCCCTCAAAAATTTCATCCAGACATTCATTCCAGTCCAAACGAATTTTCTGAATTCGTTCTAGTTTGAACTTTATGGTTGTGACTTGTGGCTTTTGACTTTTGAGGGATGTATCTGACTAAATACAAAACTCTATGGTTGTGATGAATATTTGAAGCTTTAAACTTTATAGCTGTTGAATTTTATGATTATAGTCCATAATGATGACACTAATTTATTATGTTGACAACATTATTATTTGTTTTATTGTTTATATCATACATGCCGTATTATGAGTTGATTTAGTAGAATAAACTAAACATTTCAAAAATATTTTTAAATATTAATATAAATCTTATATTTTTTCTATATTATGAACGTTTCGCCGAAATTCCAAACCGGCTGAAACATCTATGTCAGAGGCCAAAACTGAAATGGGGTCCAAAACGAATTTCTCAACTATACTTCAGTTACAGTTTTATTCTATCTCCCTACAAACGAGGCCAAATAAGAAGTCTATCAAATAGGTATCTGAATAATACCTATCCAAAGAAAGGGTATATGAGTAAGATCCAACAATATATTCAAACATAACCGAAATCTCTCTCAACTTATTCTTAACAATCCGTTATCAAAAAAAAGAAAAACTTATTCTTAACAATCTGCCAGTTGTCAGACTCATCTGGTAAGCTTCCCTTCGACTCTTTGAAATCCAATGGTCTTTCCCAGAGTAATTTTGTGACCCGTTATGGATGGATTGGGCTCTGGACCCATCCCAAAAGCAGTAGCATTTTTTTTTTTTTTGGAAAATAGTACCCCTTTCTATTCTTTGTTTGGAAAGAATGAAGCCAAAGAATGTTTGAAGGCAAGTGAACAACGTGGTATGTGGTGTGTAGAAGGATTACAGCATCTCTGGTTAACTGCGGCCCCCAAGCAAAGGAATGTTTGGGTTTAGTGTTAATTTTCAGCTGCTCCCAGATGATTCATTCTCATTGTTATATTAAGGGCACGTTTATGTAATGTAAAGATTCCACACCATGGAATCCTTTTCTTTGCAGGTACGCAACCCCGCTCTCCTCCCCCATCCATCGGATTTTGACTCTCCGTCACGGAATATCAATTCAAAAGTTCGCCGTTTCTGTGCGAAAAGATGTCGTACCAAATGGTGGAAATTGAGCTGCGTGGAAAACAGAGTGGCTTTCTTCTCTACCATGGAACCTTCACATTATACAAATGTGCCCTAAGGTTTGGAATACACAATAAGATTCGGTTATTCAATTCTCAATGATGATGAGGGGGGAGATTATATAGTTTGATCATTTTCAGTGTCCGCTAATCTATTTTGCTCATCTTAATTAAAAATAAGAATTATATTCACTATGTGTCAATGGAACATTCAACAATACAATATTCATTCTCCATTACCTCATTAAACCATGGTTATTTTTCTAATGTTCATGATAATATTAAAACAAAAAAAATGAACTGTAACAAAAGTATAAATAACCTCATCACTCCATGCTTGGGCTTTCAAACTCTGAACAATTATTGGCAATCCAAGATCCACCATCTGAGCACCGAATGTCCCTTTTGGGAGCAGGTTCCTAAAGGTTAAGACAATAACTCTCACCACCTACAAGAATCCAAGACATCCCATGAAATTGGAAATCTAAAACGTGAGTTAGTGTTCTAAAAGATGGGGGACAAAGGTTAAATATGTTGTGGCCTGAAACATTACCTTCTCTTTAGTAGAACCTTTGACAACTTCTATTAGTCGTGGCAAAGTCCTAGTAGTTGCCAGGTACTCAACTGCTGGCTCGTAGTATGACAAAAGCCATATACAGAGACATGTTTCATAAAGAATCTGTATCAGAGAAAACTAATTATCAAACTTACGAACATATATCACAGGATGATGGAAAATATTTAAGTATCATAAGGATCTCAAAGAGGACTCCACCTATGATCCATAAGACTTTGCTCTACAATAACTCATATGATATAGAAACCTAACGCATCGCATGCAGCTGAGCAAACAAATCCAGCAAAATGACTCATTGTATGTGCATTATATTCTCTTGATTCAAAGTTTTCAAGAAATGCACATTAGAAGTTGCTGGACTGCCATGATATCACATCAACCGGCTGCCCACAAGTCAATCATTTTGATTGGGCCAGAAAAATGGCACCTTTCCACCCCATTAAAGAGTTAACAAGCATTTGAAAACATAACATAAAAGTCAAGAGCATGATAAAAAATAAAAAAAATAAAAAAAAAAAACCTCAAGAATCAAAATAGAAAGATCAGTTTTAAGACAAATCCATCAGTAGAATACAAAATTTGAGTTCATAAAAAGGAAACATTCCTCAAGATTGAGATGCAGTAACTAGTTCATTTTGTTTGTAAACCAACAAAACCTTATTGTGAGAAAAGAGAGTCAATACCCTACCTGCATAGACTGCTGAGTGGATGCTGGAGAAATCAAAGGAACAAGCAACTTCACACCATCTGCTTGGACAAAAGAAGATCTCACCAAGGGCTCTTTCAGCAAAGTTGCCAAGGAACTAACAGCTGTTGGGACTCCACGAGTGGGATGGGAAGGCATCTTCAGCTGCATTCACCAAGTTATACCATATTATAGAAAGAATTCTCATTGGACACTGAAGATTGAATTGATAATTAGTTATCATCAAAAAAAAAAAAAAGATTGAATTGATAATTATAAACAAAATGTCATTCGATTAGGGTCACTTAGCATCTCACATGCTAGCTGCAAAGATGAAATACTTAATATTATCTTGCAACTATAGATATATTTACATAAATACATAATCCGCAATTCATATGTATAAACATAATAGCAAAATGCTGCAAGCAACTAATGTCCTTTGAAACAGAATGTTGGTCAATCAAGAAGCAACACATGCACAAAATGAGTGTAGCAGAGATGGGAATGTTGAGATGGATGTGTGGTAAAACTAGGAAAGATAGAATAAAAATGAGTACTTTCGAAAGCATTTAGGGGTAGTATTAGCAGTTGATAAATTAAGAGAAACTCATTTAAGATGGTTTGGACATGTCCAACACATGCCAACAACGGCGCCATTAAGAAAAAGGTTTTCTATGCAGTTGATGGCCTCCCAAAAGGTTGGTGGCCCACCAAAGAGAAGGGGTGGGCCGAAGAAGACAGATGGAAGTAGTGAGGATAGATCCGAATAAGTGCAACCTATCCAAGTATTTGCCTCAAGAAAGATCGGAATGGATAAATGGAATTCATGTAGCCGAGCCCAACATAATTAGGACAAGGCTTTGATGATGATAATGACGACTATAAGCAACAAACGCATAAAAGGGCAAAAGTAGCAGCCCAAAAACATTCATCCTAATGTACATAAACATATTTCTGAGTGGAACAACAAAGTTTAGCCAGAAGTCAATCCATATTCATCATCATCATCATCTATAGAGCCCTGTCCTGTTAATCTAGGATCCACAAACAAACAGCAAAAGTCAATCCATATAAACAGCAAATCATTACTTCACAGTCCACAAAACACTTATACTAGGATTTCTGGAAAAAATTGCATATAGTTCAATCAAACTGTCTTTCCAAATTTTGAAACCAAAAAATAGGGCACAAAATAAAAAGAAATAATGCACGGCTTCATGATCACAATCATAATCATCATCCTTACCACCATAGGTTTGTCCCATCTTCTGGGTCAGCAAACAATAGAACGTATAGCTTATTCTATTAAAAAGATTGTTTTGGTAGAATGCTAGATGTGCTTATCCCCATGTGCTTAAGGATGCCTTGTGTGACAACAATCACATATAACATCAAAAGCTATACAGCCTTAGGCTTTCAATGTTTCTCACAGCTAAGGAACAGTCTGCGCAAACTGCAAAACGAATGACTCGGTAGAATAGAAGGGCAAGTGAATCAAGTGATTGCAATTTGGCCAGCAGTATTGCCCCATGAGAAATTTGTGTACTTTGATGTTAAAAAAAAATAGTGGACAGACTGCAAATGTTCTTTTTCCTACCATTAGAAATTGACACTTGAAAAGTACAATTTGTGGTCTAAATATTCCAACTATCATATACCAAACTCAGCAAAAAAAAGAAGCTACATAGCACCAACAGAACCATACGGTTTTGTGCAGATCGCTAACCTGAGCACACAGCCACTCCACCAAACCTTTCAAAACATCATCAATTGTCGTGAGCTTGTTTTTTGACTGTGAGGCGTCTCCGTTTTCAACAATACCATTTTGAATTTTTGGTCTAGCACTGTAATGACAGAAAGCAGGAAATTTGTTAATCCTTCGATGGTTCTGTACTCTTAACTTGCGATGCCTTTATATTTTAACTTTTACGTACCTTACTATAAGAGACAGTACTTTACAGCTCCTCTCTTGTATGAACCAGTTACCTTTCCAAAGCAGTCTGAAAATGATAAAAGAAGTGTGAATCATCATTCATAACTACAGTGACAAGATATAAGCATACTAGAACTGTGAGTCATCATTCATAACATGATGGATGGTATTGAACTAGAAGACTGAGCACTGTTCAGTATTATGCAAGAATGACCACTACTTCCTAAAGAATCATGGAACCATTCACCTTTAGAAGGATGACTCGTACTCAAATTGGGAAAAACAAATTCAATAATCGATACTAAAGAAGAACGTCTGGTGTGGGGGATGGGAGGAATCATAGCATAATCAATACTAAAGAAGAACTACTTCCTGCAGAATCATAGCATACACTTCTTCAAATCTTTCCTTTACAACTTCCATCCATGTCCTCTTCGGCCTACCTCATTTCCATGAGGAGCCATCAGCCTGCATAGAAAAACATTTCCTTACCATTCCCGTTGCTAGCCTGTATTGGACATGTCCAAAATATTTCAACCAAGTCTCTCATAATTCATTACATATTGATCCTAACCGTAAACTATGATATCCGGATACTTGTACAAGCCCAACATATCCGTATCGGACTGATATGACACTTGTATTGGTACCTGATACTGCACCGATACTTCTAGGGATCAAGTTTAACATACCCTACTTATTTAGTCCATTATTTCATATAGATCTTTCAATATTTTTACCTCTCACCATAAAAAAATGGTGCCATGATTGTTAGGTTCTGGTTAGATGATTGGGCGGGGCGGGGGTGGGTCTTTTGTGTGAATTGTTTCCTAGAGTCTTTAGAGTGGTGTCCGACAAGGAGTCTACGGTCGGTGAATGTTATGTAGTAAGGGATGGTAGCATTGTGTGGGGTGTGTCTTTTAGGAGAAGTCTTCGTGTGTTGGAGGAGGCTCAGTATGGGGAGTTATTGGGTATTCTTTCTAACATTTTCTTCTACAGGCACTCTTAAGGATTCCTGAATTTGGAAGCCATCCATTTCTGGGGAATTCTCAGTTAAAGCATTTAACTTGGCGTTGGAGGGGAACCAGCTTCCGAAAGCTTCTTCTTCACTTGTTTGGTTGGACCTGGCTCCTCCTCGGGTAGAGGCTTTTTGTTGGCTAGCTGTTGTGGCAAAAATTTCTACGACGGATAATTTAAGAAGAGGGCTGAACATGACCAACATTTCTGACATTTGTATGATGTGTTGAAAGGAGGAGGAGTCAGTCCACCATTTGTTTCTTCATGTGAGATTGAGACAGGTGTCTGGAATCATTTCTTTGGTAGGTGCAATATTGCCTGGTGTTGTCTGGAGAAGATAGGAGATGCAGCTGAGTCTTGGATGGGCAGTCCTTTTGTTGGGTGTGGCCGTAATCTATGGAGGATGATTCCATTTGCAATTCTGTGGTGCATTTGGAGGGAGAGGAATGACAGAATTTTCAGGGGTACCTCATCTTCCTCAACTGAATTGATTGCTAAGATCACTTTGAAGATTGCAAAGTGGGCTTTAGTTAGAAAGGATTTCTCCAATTTTAGTCTTAATGACTTTTTTCTTAATTGGGAAGCTTGTATGGAGTGCGGGCCAAGTAAGGTGAGGAAGTCTGTTGTGTGAGTTCCCCCTTCACTTGGAGTGCTGAAATTCAACGTTGATGGTGTTGCGAGAGGTAACCCGGGGCCAGCGGGTATTGGTGGTGTGCTTCGTAATAGCAAGGGTGAGGTCCTATTTATGTTCTCCAAGCCAATTGGTATTCGTGATTCTAACGAAGTGGAGTTCCTAGCAATTTTGGAAGCTCTTTGTTGCTTTTCGAGGTTCTTTCATGGTAATCTTATTGTGGAGAGTGATTCTTCTTATGTTGTCGCATGGGTCTCTAATCGAAAGACCAACCCTTGGAAACTTCAATTTATCTTCAACAAGATTCGGGTTTTATAGGACTCCACTAATGTTGTCTCCTATCATGAGCTTAGATCAGCCAATTCAATGGCCAATGCACTGGCCAAACAAGGGGATGAGAGGATCTCTCCATGGGAGGGTATTATTTGTTAGTCGGGTGTGAGTGGGGTACAATGCTCTTGTACCTTATTGTTCTTCTTGTTCTCTCACATTGTTTTCTCCTCCTTTAATATAAGTTTCTGTTACCGTTCAAAAACAAGAAGAAGAAGAAGAAGAACGTTTGTACCAAGCACCATTCATGCTTTTGAAAGATTTATGTGTTTAAATTGAAAAAGGAACTATAGCCATGTAGGCTATTGCTAGAGACTCATGATTTTATAGTCTTGCAAATCTTTGTATTTGTACAAATATTCTGCAAATTAGAATAGATCAAGATTGATCATAATTAGCCTCAAATCCAGAACAGAAATTTGTAGTCATCCCCAAATTAGTGGGTATGATTGGCCAATGAATTCTATAAAAAGTAGAAGGGCCGCAGCCTCTCACAATGAGACAAAGCCACTTTTGAGGCAAACTCTTCTTTCTCTGTTTATTTTATCATGGAATAAGACGCCAACAGGCGTGATTCGTTTCATCATCGTCATCATTAAAGCCTTACCCCAACTATGTTGGGTTCAGCTACATGAATTAAGTTTCTCCATTCAAGTTTATCCTTGGTCAAATCCTCGGATAGCATACACTTCTTCAAATCTTTCCTTACAACTTCCATCCATGTCCTCTTCGGCCTACCCCGTTTCCATGAGGAGCCATCGGCCTGCATAGAAAAACATTTCCTTACCGTTCCCGTTCCTAGCTTGCATTGGACATGTCCAAAACATTTCGACGAAGTCTCTCATAATTTATTACTCATTGATCCTAGATGTAAACTAAGATACCCGGATACTTGTACAAGCCCAACATATCCGTATCGGACTGATATGACACTTGTATAGGTACCTGATACTGCAACGATACTTCTAGGGAACACGTTTAACGTACCTTACTTATTAAGTCCATTATTTCATATAGTTCTTTCCATATTTTTACTTCTCACCATAAAAAAATGCTAGAAAGGAACAAAAACAATGATAATCTCATTGATTCAAAAGTGATCTAAAGAAAAAATTAGGACACCCATATCCGAATCCGAGTTCTAGATTTTCAAAAGTGAGGAGTCGCATCCCCAATCCCCATATCAGTGTCAGTATCCATATTTGTATCTGAGCATCATAACCGTAAATGCTCCTTCATGTGCTCATTTCTAATTCTATCTTTTCTAGTTATACTACACGTCCATCTCAAAGTTCTCATTAAACTACACTCATTTTTTGCAAAAGGTTGTGTGAAAAAGTAGAACATACAAAGTTGAACTGGATAAATAGGATAATGCCACAAGTTTATGATGTAGATGATACCTTGAAGAAGAAGCACTAATAAAAAAAATTAGAAAGAGGAGTATGAGGAGATATCATTCTAAGCTTTTCAAGGGATACAGATGGCATAAAAATAGAAGTTACCTTTGAGTGCGACCTTTATTTACTTTTCTTTTTATTAGATTCCTCAAACATCCTCACACACACACACACACACACACACACACACACACACACACACACAGAGAGAGAGAGAGAGATATCACACTTTCATGCACCAAATAAAAATTTAATGGTGCTGTGACCATAGTTTATATTTGAGTTATTAAGAATAAATTACTAAGCTGACCCATATAGATGGGTTAAATTTACAATGACGAAACATTTTTTAGCATGAATTATCAATGAAAAATTAAAATATATTAGGTAAGAACCCATATTATTTGGATGAGGTCACAGACTTAACTTAGGAAAGGTTCATAAGTATCTTCATTTGCAAGAGATTTGTCATGGAATAGCTTGGCTCGTTTTGGATTGGCTGCCAAAAGAAATGATCAATGCATTACATAATTTAACAAGAAATGTAGAAGAAAAAAAACAATTTTAATTTCAATGCTAAAGAGATTTCCAATTACCTGTTAGCATTTCATCAATAAGAGCGAGGACATATTCCACTGTTTCTTCCTTAAATATGTCACGTAATATGCTTACAAAAACACGAATATAAGCTGGACCATCCTGTCAGAGTAGTTGTCACTTGTCATTGTCATGAATAAGACAGAAGTCAATGCATTCACTTTTGAGCATGTTTGATAGTGGGAATTCCAAACAGGAACTCTGGCTGTCAGAAATTCCTCATTTTATTGATGTAATTCAGAACACAAAAACAGAGCATTTTCTTATGGGTAATGTGGCTTGAACCTGCAATTTCATAGCTTTGACAATAATCACACTACAGATTGCAAATGCCACTTTCATTTTGGCAGTTGGGAGTTTGAGATTTGGGTTGTCTTTTCAGTGATTCGTAAGTTCCCTCAATGACCTCCACCCAACGACTGTTCTAGAAACTAGAACAGAAGGTGACCATTGGAGTGGGCAGTTTGGTCCAAACTGGTTCACCCATCCAGTTCAGCCATGACGTAAATGTCAAGAAATAAAAAATATAGATATTTTTTAAATGATTAGTATTGGATCCAACCAGTCCAACTACCAGTTCTTACCAGCCCTGACCATCTGAACAGTTCTTTTATCCATATGTCGGTTTTTTATCTAACCAGACCGGTGTACGCACTGGCTCTGTTTGAACCTGGTTTGACTAGTAGGTCTGATCTGGTTTGTAAAACATTGATTGCAACCATCACCCTCAACATCTGCGCCCAAGTCATGGACAAATGTAAAATATATCCCTTCCCCTTCCTCTCATATCCATCTTATTTTCGTTAGCTTTTTTCTTTTCTTTTTGTTGGTTCTTCTTTCATTGATTAGAACTTAGAAGGTCCTAATACCCCTCCAAAAGGTTCCAGTATAGAGGCATGAACTCACATAACAACTGAAATGGATAAAAGAAAATCCCCATCCATGTCCAAATCACTATGTTGTGGAGTTTTCAAGGTGAAGATAATGGGCATCATGTGTCCGCTCTACAATTGAACTATATTGGAAAAACCCAATTTCTTTTTCTTTGGTCATCATTGGGCTTATGTTAAGCTTATTCAAGAAATGATGTGGTAGGGTATTAGTAGTGAGAATGAGATTGATAATCGGGTCCAGATTTCTCAATGATAATAATAATCAAGTCCAGATCCATAGCATTTGGCCCAGTTAATTATCGAGCCCGGGTTCAGATATTGTCAAGTCTATATCCAAATACCTACATACCAAGTGTATAATTGAATGTAACAATCTAACATACATTTATACATTTAATCTCGATGTATTTGACACGTGTAGGATGTTTAACTTTGAGATATATGAAAAAATTTCAGGAATTTGGCTAGAGCTTTTCAATAGTATGTATCAATGAATTTATGATACAGCTATATCACATTTACATCTTTCAATAAGGAGGAAGTAGTTATGTGAGATGGACATATGTAATAAATATAGACAAAAATTGAAATGAGGAATCAGGCAACCAACAACTCCAATCCCAAAAATTTGTGGCAAGAGGACACCAGTGTGAAACTTGTCCACCAAAAAAACATCTGGAAGAACCTTTCAAATGCCAAATGTCATTATTCTAACTCAAAGCTTTACAACCAGCAATATCGCATGCAACTAAAGCAAGAAGGAAGATAGCAAAAAAAAAAAGAAAATAAAAAGGAATTTAAATACAAATACAGTGAAAGCAAATAACTCATAAAACAGACCTTGAAATGCTATATTTTGACTTAGAAGTGTTCAGGATAAGGCTTACTTAAAATAAATCACACAATACTTACATCATCAAGCAGTGATGCCCGGTAGCTTTCTGATCTGTTATCGTAACGCCTTAACAACTGAAGGCACGTTCCGGTGATCAGCTTGGTGGTCATATAAGTCTCCCAGGGGATGTCCCTCTTGAGAACCTGGTAGAAAAGGGGAAAATGCCACTCAAAAGAGAAGACTTCACAATTTAATATCCTATGATTAAAGGAGCTCCCCACATTGCGATGATCTTGATCCCTGACATGAGTAATGAACAACATTGGATGTTCTTTCCAAACAGAGGATGACCGACTATACAGCAGTTGGACAGTCCTAATGTTCAACCAATAAATTTTACCCGTTTGATTTTTGCTCATTCAAAGGTTTTGATTTTCATAGTACTCTTGAAAACCACAAGAGGTGATCAAGCATTTATTGCTGTTATAGTCCATCAACGGTATGGACAGTTAGGCTTTAAAAAATGTACAATAATTTGTACAGTACTGATCTGAACTAACCAGTCCAAACTAAATTAATGAACTGCTTTAAACGGAAGTTGCCATGTCGTGGGCAGAAAACTTCATGGAAAAAAGAAAAAGAATAATAGAAAGGAGACATCTTTTCATCCACGCGATCACAACAATCATGCCGCCCAAATCAGAACTCAAAACTGCAAAGCCCACTGATACATTTTGATAATCGGGAAGGGATCCAATGTTAGACACACACATCTAACTCACCAACCAGTCTACGTCTATTCCTGTTTAAGTGACACGAATAATACACAAGATTTCCATTCTTTTGTTAATGACAAATGCTGATAGCAGAAACCACAAAATAACTAATCCAACGATCGTATTGGTAGCTATTGACTAGAGTGAGTTTGAACATGGATTTAAAACTTAACCAAAAGCAAGTCTTATGCCGGCTAGATAAACCTTTCATCCATGATCATTACAGATTTTATGACTTCGGTCCAAACCACTAAATGTATAGACACTTCAATCTCGCCACCATTACATTCTATTTTGGTATTTGATTTACTTGCATCTAAAACACACTAAAAACAATTAACAATAAATATTTATACTTGTGCAAGACTTTGATGTTGGGCACACCCTGATGCATGCTGATAATAGTAGCGGACTCGAATGCAGCAGTATGGATTAGGAGTGAACCAAATATCACTATGATTTGATTGCTGTAACAATCATTTCAAGGGCCTGAAAACTTAAAGATCTTTGTAAGTGCACATATATCCATTTTAACATGTTAATCCTCAGTAGGACCTTCCAATCCAACCCACCTCCCACGCCCACCCAGTGAGATCTGCATACATCCAGGTGGGCCCCACTCAATCTCCCACCACAGCTTTTCTTTTCCTGCGGCAGGTTCTTAGCCGGATTTTCTTCTTACAAATGCTGAATAACGATAGAATACAAACCACAGGGGACAGCCCCGGATCCATTCCGGTAATCCCCTACCTCTGAATTTATAATGAATTGAAGTTCTCAAACTCTAGAAATCCTCCCAAAAGCTCAAAACGATCAGACCCCAGAAACCAACATCACAAGTTAGAAGATCAAAACACGGCATTTCGGGCATTTCGACCAAACAGAAGAAAAGAGAGGGGATTCGATCACTGACCTTCTCAGTCGTCAAATCAGCACGATCCATGAAAACCCAAGTGATAATTCTCTATTTCTGTTGATGGGTTGCCTCCAAATCGATCTGGGATTCGAACAGATGCCGATCGAGAATCAGTAGGTCTCTGTAAATGGAATCGAAAAAAAGATTTTTGGGTGATTTCTTTCTTCTTCTTTTCCGAGAAATACAGATCAAAGTTGAACAGATTTTGACGTTTTCATTGAGATTTTCCCGGGAAGAATGGAGAGGAGAGGAAAAGAGAAGAGAATTACCTTTTCTGCCCAACTGGATCGAGCAAGAGATCTGTGACTGTGAGGAGGTGGTTATATCATATTCATATATGATGTCTTTCTGAGATTTGAAAGAAGAGGATTTGCATTTTTTTTTTTTTTTCATGTGGACCCCTACTGTTTTAGGTATTTTAAGAATTGGAATGCATGGAAATTAATTTATTCTAATGAAACCTTTCTTTTTTATTTTTTGCTATCGGAGGGTTCCTAACCTTTTGGACTAGACTTAGAGCCTATTTGGATGCACAAGAAAACACAAAAAAATAATATTTTATAGAATATAATCTTTCATTTCCTAAAGAAGAGAATCTTGTGCGTTTGGTAATCCAAGAAAAATTTAAAGGAAAGAATATTTTCTTTCAAAAAGCTCAATATTTTCTTCTACAGCTCCCCCTTGAAAAAAACATTATACAAGACAAGAATTTTTCAAAATGACGATTAAAAAGTGGTAGAGTAAAGTAATGACTTTAGTTCACCAAATCCATCATGATGTGTTTGTTTACATATATGGTAAAGTAAACTAAAAGTAAATGTCACGGCACGGTAAAGTCGGGGTAAAGTAAAGGTGGGATAAAATATTTGGTAAAGTAAAGTAGGAAAGAATGATAAAGTTGTTTCTTTTTATTTGACTTGACTTTATCACATTTTATCATAGTTTTATATGGTAAATAAGAAGTGATTTATTTATAGGTGTGGTAAAGTAAAATAAAGATTGATATCATATCATAATAAATGTGAGGCAAAGTAAGGTGAGATGAAGTATGTGGTAAAGCAAAGTGAGAGAGAGAGTTGTAAAGTAGTTGTTTTGTGTATTGACTTGATTTTACTATACTTTACCATGGTTTTAGTGATAAAAGAAAAGTAGCTTAAGGTAAAAACATTGCAGTTGAACTTTACTTTATCACACTACTTTTTTTATCCAGATTTGGTAAATTATATAGAAATTAAAATAGTTAATAAAAATTATTATAATAATGTAATTTAATTTAATCATAGCACCTTCCAAACAACTCAATTTAAAATCTGTGAAATTCTTCAAAAATTGCCAAACAGCAAAAATATTGTAATATTATAATATTACATTATTCTATTCTATACTATCTTATTCTTGCAATATTTAAATCTGTCAATATTTTATTCTGTAAACATCCAAACGGGCCCAATCTCTCCAAGCTCAGAGAGAAGCCAGGTACCCCTGTGCCCCAAGGTGGTAACACTAGTGGACTCAACCTTCCATTCCCGAAGAATGAGGAACCAGGATTGATAGCAAGAAACCGTGATCCTGACCACTTGGCGGCCAACCCCTTGGAGTTCCTAATGAAACCATTTGCTTCCATGGCATTGGAGTACATAGGAAAATTGATACAAATTGACTTATTGGTTTGCAAACTTTGCAATACATGGGAGATCATTGTTAAATGGGCCATTGCTCACATGGAAAGTAATTGATTCAAGAGGAATTTACGGTGCACACCCCCGTAGGACCTTTACCTCTCATCAGGGCCCACATTCACAACGGACACGGATTGGGCCACCAGGGAGCGTTTTCGTTATTTTTTTTGTCGTCTAGTGGCATTGTCGATATTGACAAGTCAATGAGTTTATCTTTCGTGCAGAGGGTTATTTTCCCCTTTCTATCGACAACTCCTTTCCACCCACTTTTCCCCTGTCCCTTTCTTCTCCACACGGTCAACGCCGCCCTGTTGCAGTGGTCCCAGGAAGCTTGGGCCAAATTTCGAAAGGGTTGACATGGAGGTGCGTTTTCTTGTTTTCTCTTTACGTTTTTGTTTCCTATTTTTGAGCCCTAGATTTTGAATGGTATCAGAGGTTTTCATAGGCTCTGTTTTGATGGCTCTGGGATGTCCCCTGCATTGTTCTTCTATTCCTCATTTACCCAAACGGGGGACGTGCTCTGAGCTGTTCTACTTCTCCTCATCTATGCAAACGGACCCCTGCTCATCTTCTTCTTACATGGAAAATGGCTGATCTTTCTGACTCATTCTTTTGAAATAGTAAGCACATGTTCATATACATACATATACACATACCCATACACATAAGCACATGTTGAATCAAGCAATAGTAATAAGAACACAACAAAAATGTGAGGAAAAGTTATCATGCACCTCACAATCCTTGGAAGCTTGTTCCTTCTAGCTATATCCATTACAAGAGGCCAGTATTCATGTGCCGTTGAGTTAATTTCTTGTGAAGACCATAAGAACTCCACTTTGTCTAGATTCATTCCAACAGCTTTCCAAATCTCAATTAGATAATGACCAACAGTCTGTATTTTCTTTATATCACCACCCATTTTATTGTTCAGCTGTGCAAACCAATCAGCAATCGATATCTTCACTCTGCAGCCTGCAGAAGTAAGTTTGTTCACGTTTATTGCCTTCACAACACCTTGCCAATCAATTAAAAGAAAGAAAAAAACCTTCATTTCCCACCAACAGTCTGCATTTTCTTTATATCACCACCCATTTTATTGTTCAGCTGTGCAAACCAATCAGCAATCCATATCTTCTTGCTTTCTTGGAAACCTTTGTGAACATCTTCACTTGATTGTTTTTAGTCAAGATTTTACAACCACGCAAAAGAGGAAAAAGACAGGAAGGAGAATTGGTTTATGTCTAGTAAATAAATTCAAGCGAGGAACCTAATCTTGAAATCGTCGCAAAAGTTGCTTATAGGTATTATAGTTTTTCAAATGGGTGGTTTCTAGAGTTGACATAATACGGCAACAGATAAAAGTGATCAAGGTGACACAAGCTTTTTAATATCTATAAAGAAAAATATTACAAGAGTTTATGTCCAAGGATTACAAAACTTAAAAAATCCAAAACTTCAAATTGTATATAGCTTTTGAATAAATTATAATCTTGACCATGGTTTATTCAAGGAGTGAGGTTGGGAAGATTGGGATTTATTAGTTAAATAATAACAATCCTCTTGAAGTTTAGACAAGATAAAATCTGATCCATTGTCAATGTGTAAAGGTAAAAAGAACAAATTGCCTTCCTCTCCTTGCATATATCTATTTTTTGAACTTCTATTATGATCATAGAAACCCCCGTATCCCCTACGATGTAAAACTGTTGTAATTGTGAATCATTGGGAGATGTACCTTAGCATGCACCACATGAGCATTGACGATAATGATAGCAACACATGAAATTCATTACTATTTTATGATGTGATTAAACAATTAAGCCCTTGAAGATTGATATCAGTGATCCTTCAACAATTTAGGAGAGCATTGAATTAGTTGAATTAGAAGAGCTTTTATACTAAGGTAAGATTCTTAAAATATGTTGGAGTTGCAATGGATTACTACTGGATAAACTGAGTATATGATTTTAAGTTTAAAAGAAGGAACAAATGCCTTTGTTCTAGAATATATATATATATATATATATATATATATATATATATATATGCAGCAGTATCACAATTCAACAGTATTACGCATATTCGTGAAAACAACTCACACTTTTAACATATTGAAATTTGATTGAAAAGACTGGGATTTGAATAGTGTGCTTGATGAGGCCAATCCTGAAAACGAATCATACTTAGTAAGTTTGAGCTGAGAGATACCTATGATGATTCTCATTAGTGATAAAAATCTAAGCCTTTTGTGGGATCTAGTTCGATGACTTTGATGTATATAATGGGGAAGGATAGTGTGATAAAAAGTTCTCATTGTGATTAGATTTTGGACAAGATAAAAAAATATCTTAATCTGATCATCACAACTATTGATTCAGGAGTCTTTAAGTTTATCGGTTTTTTTTAGTTATACTTTCTTATGAAATTCAATTAGATGATTAACATAAGACAGACTAATGTCAAATTAAGGTAAGCATCAGTTCACTGTGACCATAGGAGATATTGAGCATAGCATGGCTTGGAGCATTTCATGATTTAAGTCGACCCTCAGCTGGTTAGACATGGTTGTGCGAGTAGAGTATATGAGTTTGAATCTCCAATTCAGCAAAAAGCATTTTAGGATTTCCATCCTCATCTAAATCACTTGACGAAGACCTGAGTGAACATATTCCAGCCAATGAGCGGACACGTAAATGGACTTAAAATGAAAATCCTAACTCCAACTATTGGAGTCATGGTCCATCTTTTAGATCAGTTTTTTGGGTTCTCAGTAGTCAATACCCATTTCCATCCCTAATTGTAACCATCTAAAAAAAGACAAGCCAAAACAACCAACCAGCAAAATTGAACATTTACAAATGTGAAAAGAGAACTCATCTTTTCCAAGTCCCAAGAACACCACAGCTGCCTGGGTCAAGGCTACAGTCAAGTAAACATGTTCTCTCTTTTTTAAAGAATATTTTGAAAAGTTAGAAGTTTTAAAACCTTCATTACCTTAAGTGAAGCCATAGTTTATGACATATTGGTGGAGAAATAGTTAACGGATCATAAAGAACAGAGCCAGAGCCTGTCATGACTCAAACCAAGACCATAGTTTTTAGAAATTAGAACCAAGGTGTGAACAGTTATACTTTGTCACCCCAGTTGGGTTGTGGTTCTGATTGGCCTCCAGTGGGCGATGAAATCATCTATATGTAACTTGTTCACAACAAATTTGCTTGTATATAATTTTCTTGTAACTTGTTTACAACACATTGGAATGCACATAATTTTTACCTCAAATCTATATGTAAGTTGTTCACAACAAATTTGCTTTCCAATGTGTATACTCATCTTCACTAATTGCTTTTGTATGTGCAGACGAATAATGAACAAGCACCCGAAGCTCCGAAAACTCTCTTATATAACCTACGCTTTCATGTATCCGAAGGAATCCGCCGCGGAGAGGTATATCCCCACAACTTAATTCATAGCATCGATATACTTTGTTTTTTTTTGTTTTGTTACATCATCTACATGCCAACAACCTGATCCAATTATTGTACACACTAGGACTTCGAGAGGCTGAGGTGCATACCAACAAACCCGGACAAGGATACATGGTCACTAACAAAGCAACAAAAGGACTACGTGAGGCGGACGGGCCTTCACCATCTCGCAGATATAGATCGCATGGTCATAGATCATACGCTTATCACTGCTCTAGTGGAGAGGTGACGGCTGGAGACCAACTCATTCCACTTTCCATCGGGAGAAGCTACTGTCACGCTAGAAGACGTGGCATACATATACGGCCTTCCAATAGATGGGCCCATAGTTGTTGGCCGTACTTTCCCGGGGAAATATGTAGTGCATGTGTGTGAGGAGGTCCTTGGGCTTACCCCACAGAAGAAGTTAGACTACGTTGGCTTAACCGTGAAGTTTAAGTGGCTTGAAGACAATTTCAAGGCTGAGGAACTTGAGAAAAAAATTGAGAACGAAAATTATAGAGACGAAGAGATTCGTGCAACACGGGCTTATTTATTCTTTTTAGTCTGCGGTCAAATTGTTACGCAGACTTCCGGTGCCTGTGGACCCGCTTACATGCTCGAGCTTTTTAAAGAGTTCAAACGTTACGCATGGGCACCGGCTTGTCTTTCCAATCTCTATAGGATGTTGACCAATGCCTCGCTTTGGAATGCGGAGAAGCTAAGTGATGGAGGTGACAAGGAGGAAAAGATCGGAGAGATTGAGGGTCACCAGCTGAGGACACCAACCGGTCCTCTACAGCTATTACAGGTGACCCTTTTGATTAATAATAAAATTTTGCTTATTAATTATATTGTACGTAACTCGTTTGCTTCTATGTTGTGGCGCGGATATGGACCTACACTAGGATGTCTATCGGAAAGTGTCCTAAGCCAAAGGACAATTGGAAAAATGACATTCAATTCCCACTATTTAAGACGTGGCGAAGGAGATTGCCTGAAACCCCACCCAAATCTAAGGTGAAGGAAGTGAGAATGAAATTAAACAATTTGAAACCTGATGGGGTAAGCATCGAAACTCATTTTTTTGACACCCTTGCATTCAAAGTTACTATACTAGCTAATCCAATGATTGATGAGCCGTTGCTTATCTCAATTGAAGTTCATTTGGCAAACTTATAAGCAGTACGGCAAGAAGTTTCTATTGAAGTTTTCAAAAGTTGATCGCAGTCTCATCAGCTCGTCTACCGTCCTTGTCTTCTATTGGATTGTCGAGCGTCATAATACTTGGAGGGTTATGAAACAGTTTGGACTAAAGCAATTGAATACTGGAAGGAGTCTTCATACGATCCACGAACAATATTCAGTGCCATCTCCCTTGATATATAAGCCTTCCTGTAGGTAATGGTCACCCCAAACTCCATTTGATAGTCATTCATGATCTCCTTCGGTTTCAAATTGACATTCTGTCTGACTCTATCCATGATGAAGTCTGTAATAAGTGCCGAAGATGCTTGTCGATGTGCCATGCCCATCATTGGCCTTGAGCATTTATGGTTAGGATTGTACGTCCTTACTTTAAATTTTGGGCCTGATTCAACGATTGAAGCGTGAATACGCCATGGACATTCCTGATCTCTGCAGCGTGCAGTTACTTTGGTCGCGTTGGTCTTCAGGGGTTTAAGGGTGAAGTTGTCATAAATTGCGAACTTAGCCAAAGTTTTCCGGAACGTTATTTGATCTTGGAACTCACGGCCGATCCACATTTCTCGTGCCGAGTTGTTTCCAACATCTGTGTTTATGTCCTCGGGCTCCATTTTATCCTGAAGATCGACAGCTGGAGTTTCATTACAACAAAATGCCTCATTGCTTCGATCGGCTCCTGCAACTTCAGCCGGAGTTTCATTACAGTGAACATTTTCATTGATTAGATTGGCTACTTCAACTTTACTTTCGGCATTCGCCAATGGAATCAAATGGATTTGACTTATCGACGGAGGCCCATCAAAATGGATATCACCACCACGGTCTGTCTCAAATACCAAATCATCATAGACAGTGTCTTGTCCAACCGTCTGACTTGGACTGCAATCGACCCGCACAGAAGGAAAAAACATGTCTTTGTCTTCGCGGATGTTGATGGTAGGTACGTATCCAGAGCTAGTTGAATTAAACACTTGTTTTTTATTTGAAGTTCCTGTTGACTTCCTTGTTTTGTCCGAACACGAGCGACGAATAGAGCTCCTTTGAAACCTACAATGAATCGTTACATAAATATGCAAGACGGAAGGAGAATATAGTAATTGGTGTTGTACAATCTACTTATGCAAACAAGTGTACCTCCAATTATCTCCTTCTGCTCCTTCTTCAGACCGTTGAAGACATAAATATATCCCATTCGATTCATCACCCGACGCTTTGAACATACTCCTAACATCATTATCATCATCAACGCTGGCCAGGGAGTATGCCCGTCCGTTGTGATGTAGGTATTGCATGCTTAGATTCTGGATGGATAAGTCCCCATTAGATGCTTCAGTTGCTTCTTTAACAAGAGATTCATATGTTATGTCTGTAGCTAAAAATCTCATCTTTTGTTTTCCTCCATTGTACATAGGACGACTTATATCGAATTCAAAGTCACCGCCATAGTGGAAGATGAACAACACCTATCTATCTGACATGCTTTCATTATATCAGATGAACATTATGTACAAATGTCAGTTAATACAGATCTGTATTAATAGCATTTGTATGTCTCTGAGAGTAGAGAAAATGTCTTCACATTCATTGATAAATACTCCACACGTCATGCCAAATAAAAAGATTAAGCAGCTGTTCAAAAATGTTTACGACTAGCTAAACATTTACAACAATAGTTTTATCAAAAGAAAGAAAATGCATTTTCATCAATAGTCTATTTATTATAAAGCTTAGAATAATACTTTCAAACAATGCTATTGAGTGCCAGTGGCTATCCCTCACACATTATTCCACCCATTCTCCAAAAGAAACCAACTCATGACCAAACAGTTCTCCCACTGCTGGATTTATTCATAATACATTATTTCTAATTGCAATGGACACTAACGCAATCACAAAACAAACCCTTCAAACCCCACAAACCACAGATCCCTAAGGCATAGAAAGAAGATTTCCCATGGTCTCTAGGGTTTCTAACAATTACATATTGGGCAAGAATTTAGGTTATGGTATTTTAGGGTACATAAAACACTTTAAGGTGGTAGATAATGTGTGTACCTTTGTCTTAATGGAATTCAACCACCATGGAGATGGCGATTTATGGTGGTTTCTAGAAGAAAAAAACTCCAGAGCAGCGTTGAAGACGACCCAAATGGAGAAATGCAAAAAGTGGAATCGGGCCGAGATATAGGGGGATATGCTGATAATTGTCGATATCGACAATATGCAAAACCACAAAAAAAAGAAAAAGAAAAAACCCATACGAGGATCCCTTCCGTATCGGAAATTGAACCGGGTCCTGCTGGGACGTATGCCGTCCTAAAGGGATTTTACCGGTAAATTCCTCTTGATTCAAATAAGACTATTTGACTCCATGAGATTGGAATGGGAATTCATTACCGCATAGGCTTGTTTATTCTCATGGACTTTAAATACATAAAAAGTTGTTGTCGGATGAGCATGTTTGCCTGCATGGAATTCGAATGTATAGGAATTCTTTATGGCCTTTTTATTTGCATAAAATATAGGAATACGTAAAGAATTTTGGTTGCAGGGATTTAGAATATGTAGGAATTTGTTGTCAAATAAGCTTGTTTGTTTGTATGGAATTGAATACATATGTAGATAAAAAAATTCATCTTTATTGGTATAAATTTAAAAATCAGTCTCATACATTTATCCATGATGTTAAAACAACATTTTCGAATGAATCAAATTTAGAAGGTGTGAAAAATAGTTGTTTTACTAATTATAATATATATATTAAAAATATACTATAATAACTATGAGAGGGTTGGGCTGGGCCTGATTTTGTCCAAGAGTGACTCTCAAATTGGCATGCCTACAAAAATTTTGTCCAATCCCATTGTTTGGCTTTTCTAAAAGAAAAAAGGTGACAGCTCTGCTCCTAATTAAGCACATTTCCATAGATTTTAACTATGGATGAACTTTCTACAAAATGCTCCCTTTCCTCAACCTCAATTTTTAGGCGTGGCCCCACCTGAAGTGAATCTAATCTTTAATAAATACTAACCCTTTTAGCCCCACTTTACCTACGGTAGATGTTATAATATTCAAAACATTATTCCTTCAAAAGCAGCATCGACATGTGGCCATTAAACCTTATCAAGGACTTAAAACTAATGATTACGATCATTATTCACATTTGAATTTTATCACAATAAAACTAAATATTCTAACTAGTTGAGTCCACTTGTGCTGCCACCTGAGAGCCACAGGGGTTTTACCCAGCTTCTCCCTCGGCCCGGAGGGATTAGTCCAGCTCAAAGGGTTGCAATCCCTCCGTTAGCCCAAAAAAAAAGTTTCTAGGACTTAAAATACGTTTGTGCAGCATTGTGGAAAATTAAATTTGTTGAAAAAGATTTTTCTGTTTTTGTGGAGAACCAAGTCCCTCCTCAACTTAAAAAATATTCTTCATGGAACTGCAAAAGATTCAGTTCATTTTTCCATAAAAAGCGGATGCACCGAATGTGAATTTTATTGTAGCATGGGAAAACTTTTCTTTTTGTGCTGAAAAGCATTTGCATAAATGTACCCTAAAACTATGCGTAAGGATTATTTGATTAAGCTGATATCTTATTCCCTTCATTTATGTTTGAGTATTTCTATCCTTGATTATCATGCATCAAGGTGGCCTCGTTTAGAGAGGTGCTTTTCTTTGGCAAAATATGCTTGCTCATTTGTAATCAAGCCCTTTAACTAAATTCCATATGTCTATGTGGGAAAAATTAATGGGATGAGATCATTCCACATGGCAAAAATTAGAATTTAGTAAATTTGTTTTGTAATAATATCGTATCGGTTAAAAAAGAGAGGAGAAAACCAGGTAAAAAAGGCTTTCGTCTTGGAATTTTACAACATTCTATGAATTTAAGTTGTCTACTAAATAGAAAGTAACAAGGTAGAAAAATCCACATCAACACACGGCTCAAATTCATTGGCACATAGGATAATCTTACCCTACAAATTTATATAAATTCCAAACCAAATAGACTCAAGTTTGTACGCAAGTTTCTAATAAATAATTAAAATGTTTTATATAGAATGAATGACTTGTTATTTTGTGTTAACATTGTTGCGACTAATGCTTTTTTCTTAGATAAAAAATTATTTTTTGCAATTCTATGGAAAAGCATATTTGAACTAATGGCACATTTCTGCTCAGCTATTTTCGCGAAATTGAAAGTGTGTTTCCTCTTTCGTTAGCATGTCTTTATTCGGTGCAATATAAGTTGCCACGAAAAAGTCTATTCCATTTCCCCCCCTTACTTTCCCCTGACATAGTAAACAAAGAAGAATATTCTATTTAGAGGATTCTCTTTATCTCCTAAAATCAACACATACTCATATAGAATTTCCAATGAGAGTTCTAGGTTTGGTATTGAGAGAGGATTCTTACCATTTGTAGGATGTATAATCCAATAGTCGTAAGTTTTTTTTGAGCTTTCTCAAAATCCATGAGAAATCAAGATCTCAACTTTTACCTCAAAGATGTTCTTCGCCATCTAGAGAATTTGAACGGTTAGGATCGTGCAAAGGGGGTGCACAGGAATTAAAAAAAAATTAATTTTTTAGAATCTGGACTTTTTTGCAAATATCTCTAGATTAGTAAGGATCAACAGCTGAAATTTGATCTAGTAGTCGTGTTTGACATTCTAGAAATAATCCACAGTTCAGATCATGTTTTTGGGGCCCACAGGAACCAAAAAATCGAAAAAATGAACTGTTTTTTTCTTCTCATTTTTTACACTAAGTGAAATCAACAGTCACGAGTTTTTGACATATTTCTCATGATCCATGATGAACAGGTTGCCAAATTTGAACCCATAGTCGTTTTGGGCCTTTTAAAGAGATTGGATGGTTTAAATTTTGCAAATGGAACCAACATAGTTCTAGAAATCATAATCCAACAGTTTAGACCTTTTTGCAAATATCTTGAAATCTATGACGAATCAACAACTGATATTTCATCATATAGCCATTTTTGAAGGGTTTAAACATGATTTATGGTATGGGTATTAATTGTGGGACCCAAAAGGTAGATTTCTATAGCAAAATCCTATAACCTCCAAGTTACCCTTTTTTTACTGTAGCTCCGCCTTTCTTTCGATCTGTGGATTCTCAGCATCCGAGGAGGGGGGAGGTCTGAATGCAAAAATAATTGCATCTACAGATTTCCAACGTCTTTTCTCTTAAAATTAGCTGTCAACCAAACGTGGAAAATCCACACACACGTGGAAAAGCACGAGGATTCCCAAGCACGGACCGTTGCCAAACGTGCCAAAAAACTACAGCATGGTTACATATTTCCCACTAAAATTCTTCTACAAAGTGACCCCAAGAGATTTTTTGACACCGGCTTTGTACGGTCCATTACAAAAGAAGAAGACTGGGATCATAATAACTAAAAAAACTTAAGGGTAACACATAGTAGTCAACAAATGACCCTAGTCATTTGAAAGGCCGTATCCCATTGAACTCAAATTTATGCCCAAACCTTTTTTCATAGCGAATCTGGATCATCAATTCATTAACCTAGAGAGATCCTAAATTAAAGGAGTGGAACTCCACAGTGGGGTCCACCTGCTGAAAATCTGAATGGTTCTTAATAAGAACACTTATGGGTATATAAAGTTCGGATCCTCTATCATAGTTGGCATACGCTCATCGTGAGCGCTCTACTCACGGTGAGCATATGCTAACGACGATAGAGGATCCGGATTCCTAGGCATCAAGAGTGTTTTTCAAATTTTCCATCAAACATATTTCTTTTCACCATTGAATTGACCATTTGATTAAAAAAAAGTGATTAACACGCTCTTATGCATATTTAGTATCGTAGTTTTCATCTTTGAAAGGATTCCGATTGATATAAAATTTGAGGATACCCTGTCTAACTGGAGGGGGTATATTTTGAATTGTTTGGGTTTCAATAGGTGGTCTCCCTATAGAATTCCCTTTGTTTGATTTAAGGTTTCTCCAAGCTAAAAGCCTTATAGTGTAATGCCCCACCCCATACCCATGCATGATATTGTCCACTTTGGCCCATAGGCCTCACGGTTTTGCTTCTGATGGGCCTCAACCCATCAAGAGGCCTCATGCAAGGTAAGGGTGTAAGCTCTACACATAACCCCATTCACTTTCCTCTCTATAGTTGATGTGGGACTCCGGCGCGTCACAATTCACCCCCTTAAGGCTGTCCCTGTGCAGTAGCCTGCCAGTCCCTGTAGCCTACCAGCCCTCTTGGCACGTCCACAGGAAAACCCGCCCACTTGCACCAGACCATGGCAAGGGACCCACACTTGAACTAGTCGAGCGTCGGCTCTGATATCATTTGTAACGCCCCACCCCTACACACATGCATGATATTGTCCGCTTTGGCCCATCGGCCTCACGATTTTGCTTCTGATGGGCCTCAACCCATCAAAAGGCCTCATGCAGGGTAAGGGTGTAAGTTCTACATATAACTCCATTCACTTTCCTCTCTATAGTTGATGTGGGACTCCGGGGCGTCACATTCCTAAAGAGGCACGCCCTGCTCCCATTGACTCGAACAGTTGACCTACCGACTTTGATACCACTTGTAGGATCAAATACCCCATTGAGCTACCACTTATCTCAATGGCAGGCTACAAGGACTGGCAGGCTACTGGGACGTGCAGCCCTAATAGGGGTAGAATGTGACGCCCCGGAGTTCCACATCGACTATAGAGAGTACACCCTTACCTTGCATGAGGCCATTTGATGGGTTAAGGCCCATTAGAAGCAAAACCTTGAGGCCAGTGGGCCAAAGCAGACAATATCATGCATGCGTGTAGGGGTGGGGAGTTACAAAAAATATAACACCCCGGAGTCCCACATCGACTATAGAGAGGAAAGTGAATGGGGTGATATGTAGAGCTTACATCCTTACCTTGCATGAGACCCATCAGAAGCAAAACCGTGAGGCCCGTGGGTCAATGTGGACAATATCATGCATGGGTGTAGGGTGAGGCGTTACAAATGGTATCAGAGCCGACTCTCGACTAGTTCGAGTGTGGGTCCCTTGCCGTGGTCTGGTGCAAGTGGGCGGGTTTCCATGTGGGCGGGCTAAGAGGGCTGGCAGGCTACAAAGACTGACAAGCTACTGCACATGGACGAGTAACCCTAAGGGGGGTGGAATGTGATGCCCCGGAGTTCCACATTGACTATAGAGAGTTAGGCCTGTCAATGGGATGGGATGAAATGGGTAAAAAGCCCGGCCCGGCCCGTCCCAAGCCCGAAAATACAGGGCTTTTAAAAAAAATTGAGCCCAATGGGACTGGGTTTGGACAATACATTTTAAAGCCCGGCCAAAATGGGACTGGGACTGGGAAGAAACAACCCAGCCCGTTCAGGCCCGGCCCGGCCCGCTACAAAATGGGATTGGGATGGCTTGAGAAGGGTTGAAATATAGAAGATGGTTTTCTCCACTGATTTTGCTTTTTGGGTTGTTTTGAATTCTATATGCATGTACTACTGAGTTAAGTAGTTTTGAATTCTATATGTACTACTGAGATGAGTGGACAGGCTTGGCCTTTAGGCAAGCTGGCCTACATGCTAAGCTGGCACTGGCTAATGAATTGAACCTGTGGCTGCATGGAGATGAAATAAAAAGAGCCCCTCACAATTTTTGCAATTACCCAGCTATTCTAACTTGGACCAAGCAAATTTCCCTATGGTATTGGCAGTCTAGATGCATATTAAGCAACTTTTGGAATGATGGGATTTTAAAATAATTAAGTATACTAAAGATCCAAGCAACAGAAAGTGCAAGCAAAAGAATTGAGAAAAGAAAACGTGAACTGATATTATTGTTGTTTCTATAAAGGTTATTCAGATGTTTCTTATATATATATATATATATATATATATATATATATATATATATATATATATATAAACCAATGGTATCTAGGGATGTAAACAAGCCGAGGCAAGCTTGACGAAGCCTTAGCTCAATCTCAAATCAAGTGTCCAAACCATTATAAAACAGCCTCAATTATAAGTAAATGAAAAGGTCCCAATTGGAGAATGTTTTGCTTATCTCCAGGATTGGGCTAATCTCAGGCCCGGCCTTGTCCCAGCCCGGGCCCATACGGGACGGGATTAGATGTAGGCCCGTTCAATTTAGGGCCGGGATTGGGCAATACCTAGCAAGCCCGTCCCATTTTCGGGACGGGATTGGACAACCCAAGCCCAGGCCCGGCCCGTCCCATTGACAAGCCTATAGAGAGTACACATTTACCTTGCATGAGGCCTTTTGATGGGTTGAGGCCCATCAGAAGCAAAACCGTAAGGCCGGTGGTCCAAAGCGGACAATATCATGCATGTGTGTAGGAGTGGGGCGTTACAAAAAATGTGACGCCCCGGAGTCCCACATCGACTATAGAGAGGAAAGTGAATGGAGTTATATGTAGAGCTTACACCCTTACTTTGCATGAGGCCCATCAGAAGCAAAACTGTGAGGCCCGTGGGCCAAAGCGGACAATATCATGCATGGGTGTAGGGTGGGGCGTTACAAATGGTATTAGAGCCGACTCTCGACTAGTTCGAGTGTGGGTCCCCTATCGTGGTCTAGTGCAAGTGGGCGGATCTCTATATGGGCGGGTTAAGAGGGCTGGCAAGCTACAGAAACTGGCAGGCTACTGCACAGGGACGTGCAGCCCTAAGGGGGGTGTAATGTGATGCCCCGGAGTCCTACATCGACTATAGAGAGGAAAGTGAATGGGGTTATATGTAGAGCTTACACCCTTACCTTGCATGAGGCCTTTTAATGGGTTGAGGCCCATCAGAAGCAAAACCGTGAGGCCGGTGGCCAAAGCGGACAATATCATGCATGAGTGTAGGGGTGGGGCGTTACAAATGGTATCAGAGCCGACTCTCGACTAGTTCGAGATTCGAGTGTGGGTCCCCTGCCGTGGTCTGGTGCAAGTGGGCGGGTCTCCATGTGGGCGGGCCAAGATGGCTGGCAGGCTACAGAGACTGGCAGGCTATTGCACAGGGACGTGCAACCTTAAGGGGGGTGGAATGTGACGCCTCGGTATCCCACATCGACTATAGAGAGGAAAGTGAATGGGGTTATATGTAGAGTTTACACCCTTACCTTGCATGAGGCCCATCAGAAGTAAAACCGTGAGGCCCGTGAGCCAAAGCGAACAATATCATGCATGGGTGTAGGGTGGGGCGTTACACATAGGATCCAGACTCCTTTTGTAGTATGTTGGACTCTTGACCCACCATGTCTCCGGCTTTGTGCGTAAGAGTGAGGGCCCATGGCTCTTTTTTCCAAATGCACATTTGGAATCATGTTAAGGTCGCTAGGGCCTAATTTTTGCTATATTGGGCTACTGGTCTATTGAGTGATAACACCACTCAACTATGAGAGTGTGTTGGTCGCTAAGGCCAATTTATTTGCATAGAATACATATAAATTAAATATGATTATTCCATGGTTGAAAATTAAGTTCTAAGATGGATACACAAAAATTACCATCATCACCTCCCCTCCCCTTTAATGGAAATGAATCTTAAAGGGAACATGGAAAATGTGTACCCTGCCCTCGCTTTACTAATTCAAATTGTAGAAAATTGAAGTTCTCGTCTACATAGCTACCTTATATCTATCATACCTTACACGTGTCGTGTTACTCTTCACCTCTTTGATAATCCTAATAATGGAGCTCATTTGACTATGAATTACAATTTATTCATTTTCTATGTATTATACAGCAAATGAACAGGGCTTGGTGGTATTTATGGTTTACATTAGCCCAAAGGAAAGGTTGCGGTGCTTATAATTAAGCCCCAAATCCGGCTCATAGGCTTGCAAATTAAGCCAGTGCTTTACATACCCTTCCATGTTAAAAATCTGCTGAGACCAGAGCCCCGACCATTCAGCATGCGTAGGCTTGGCCCGAACCATTTTTCTTTTGGGCCAAAAAATTATGCTCAAACCAGCACATGAGCCTTCAAACAGCACACAAGTCTAGCCTAATGTGATCCATGATTAGGCAGGGTTTGGGCTGGCCAGCTCAAGAGCACCCCGAAGGCTAGCCCTATAAATCCAACAGCATGTCCCACCTTTGCATCTAAACCACTCAAAAACACCGTCCTCATGGCATATTGCAGCCATATTTCATCCCCATCACAATTGAGACCATCATTGAATTCATCACTTGTAGAACACATGATTAAAATTTAGAACAGGAAAGGTGAAATCATACGTTTTAGACACGATCATCTAATGATGGCCCAAATGAGATTGGTGTTAGATTTGGCCCAATGAAAGAAAAGTAGGGATTTAGGTGGGCCCCCTTGATTGGGTCAAAGGGATTTTCTTGAGCCCATATAGGAGTCACTGCCCAATCCTCATATCCTCACACAAAGGGCATGTTTGTGTAACACTTTTCCACGGAAAACAGATGGTTTTTCGCATAAAACCCAGTTTTTTAGTGTTTAGTGCGGAACAATTCCGTGGAAATGCTTTCCTACCTCGTCAACATTTTCCTTGATAATGGTGGAAATGGGTTTCCTATGGGAGGTATGGAAAATGAATTTTCTCGAAAAATTTCTCCATCTTTTCCTCACTTTTGTCCATTATAACCCAAAGACCCTGCAACTCTTTCATTTTTCATTTCTTTATATAAATTATTATTTAATGTTGGATAAATAATATACATGTTATGTAATTTTTCTTCAAAAAATTATATTACCAAATAAGAAATTTTGATTTTCTACAAGAAATCCACAGTCGCACCAAACAAAATTAGCACTAATTCAATAAGGAAATTCCTTTTTCACTAAATATGAATTTCTAAAATCTATGTAAATTTATTTTTGAGATTTTTATTTTTATGAAATTTGCTTATGAGCAATTACTTCTATCCGCGGAAAGTGTGTCTACAAGAACAAACGTGCCCAAAATGGCGATTCTTTACACCCCGAGGAGCTGACACGCCGATCAAAGGCCGATTAATTAAAATAAGGGTTTTGGTTCTTCTTCTACAAACCCTTCTTCTTCTTCTTCTCAGAGAGGGAGGGAGAGAGAGAGAGAGAGATGTGGAGATCTCAGGCGAGAGCTTTCCTCTTCAGATTTTCAATTCCGAGGGCTTCTTCGACCAAAACCCAGGTACCATCCAAAACCCAAATCCTAGTTTCATCTTCATCTCCTCATTCCTCCCCATGGATCTCTCAAATGAATCAAACCATCCCCATTTTCAAACACCCCAGATTCTTCTCTCACAGCCCAGAACCCATTGATTCCGCTACCGAAAACTATAAAGAAACTGATGATACTGGTGCTGAAAAAACCGGCATTTTTGGTGAACACCCAAGTTTCATTTCACAAGAAACAGATGCTTCTCTGTCGATTTCCGGCTTTGGGGTCGTGGAAAATGATCCTTTTGATAAAAACCCAGATCCCGTTTTGCGAGGATCGGATGATTCTTCGATGATCTTAGACGATGGAATTGAAAAGGAAGGTGCTTTCGGTAAAATCCCAGATTTTATTTCGCCAGAATCCTATGATTTATCTGAGAAAGATGGAGTTTTTGGTGAAAACCCAACTCTCAGATCTGAAGACTTGGTTGATGATATTGATAGAACTGACATTGAGGGTGGGGAGCTGAAAGATAGTTTTATCTCAGAAGAAGCAGCTGAAGAGATGGTGTCTGAAGTTCCTGAGGTTGATATGGATCAACTTGAGAATGTTTTGTCTGTTCTTCAAAGTAGTTCAGATGTGCCTCTAGATTCGAGTTTAGATGAACTGGGTTTGGATATAAGTGAGGAGTTTGCAGTGAGAGTTATTCAAACCCCACAAGTTTTAGGTGAGAACCTGATTGGGTTCTTCAGATGGGCTTCAAATAAACCGGAATTCTTAATAAGCAGTCGTGTTATAGATTGCCTTGTTCAGGCCATCGGTGTTGGTTGTAGGAAGAGGGAAGTGTATGCATTGTGGGATTTAGTTAAGGAAATAGGAGAAAAGGAGAAAGGATTACTTAATACGGAGATCCTCAATGGGTTGATCTCCTTGTTTTGGAAGTTGAGAAAGGGGAAGGCTGGTGTAGAGGTATTTAATAAGTTTGATGAGTTTGGGTGTAAGCATGACTCGGACTCTTACTACTTGACAGTTGAAGCGCTTTTTACCCGGTCCATGTTTGACAGTGCTGTGTCTGTTTGTGAGAAGATGCTTAATTCTGGAGAATTGCCCAATGGTGAGAAGATTGGTAAAATCATTGTTGGTTTATGCAAGGGAAGTAAGATGAGTGATGCTCATTCAGTTTATCTGATGGCAAAGGAGAAGCATAAATACCCACCAAAATCTTCTGTTAATTTTCTGATTAATAAGCTATCTGGTGATAATGGAACTGTTCATTTAGCTGCTGAATTATTGGAAAACTTCTCAGGCGAGTCACGCAAATATTCAATCAAACAATTCGCTTCTGTAATTCGCGGTCTATGCAGAATGCAGGATGTGAAAGAAGCAAAGAAATTGCTATTTAAAATGATTGATGAGGGCCCACCTCCTGGGAATGCAGCTTTCAATTTTGTGATCACTGGTCTATGTAAGGCTGGAGAGATGGATGAAGCAATATCGCTGATGAAAGCAATGGAAAGTAGAGGGCTGAGACCAGATCTGTATACTTATAGTGTGATCATGAGTGGTTTTGCAAGTGGCGGTCAGATGGACGATGCAAGTAGAATTTTCTCTGAAGCCAAAAAAATGCATTCGAAGTTGTGCCCTGTCATTTACCATACATTGATACGCGGGTATTGCAAGATTGAAGAATTTGACAATGCTCTTAAATACTTGGGTGAGATGAAGGACTGTGGGGTTCAACCGAATGTGGATGAGTATAACAAACTCATTCAATCTCTTTGCCTCAAGGCTTTGGATTGGCAGACAGCTGAAAAACTGTTGGAGGACATGAAAGAGAAAGGGTTGTATCTCAATACAATCACGCGTGGTCTTATTAGAGCGGTCAAGGAATTGGAAGCAGAGGAATTGCAAGGAGCTAGTGTTGAAGTATCAGAACCTTGAGACTTTTTGAAATCGATGTACTAGAAGAACCTGTCAGAGTTTAATAACTATAACGGTCATTTGTAGATTGAAAGAGTTTTGCAGGTAATCCCTTTTGGCAAGTGCATTTCTTTCTTATCTCCTTCTAGCATGTTTAAGTTTGTTTTTTGTTTTTTGAGATCCCCTTCAGCATGTTTAAGCTTGTAACAAGTGCTTGTCAAGTTTCTTGTTCTCTCTCTTAGTTCCATGAAAGAATTAGAATGAAGACTTTGGATACACCTCTTGCATTGGGCATGTGGTTTCTGAATGGAGTCTTAAAACAGCCAATTTCCTGTCTTTTTAATGGTTCTAGTCATTTATGCAATCATCATATGGAATGTTCTTTTGACTATTTGCTGATCGGAAGCTTGTGTACAGTAAAATTGTGAACTTTAATTTATTGATAAAAAAGTAAAATTTAGAAAACATGAGAATAAATACCGAAGAAGCATATATGAAACAGTGAAAGAACTTAGGAGAGAAAAGTAGTTGTGATCAAGTGATAATAAAAATATCTAGATGGTCCCACAACTAAATTCTCTCTCTCTCTCTCTCATACGCGAAAGTGTGTATGATGATCCAATATGCTAGCACTGCTAAAGGTACCTAGCACATAGAAGCATTACTAATTGTGGGCCTCTGAGTTTAGACAATGAACAACCCAAAACACAAGCTGCACTAGCCCATAGCAAAGCTGGAAGGTGGTCATTGTTGTGATGATGAGGGTGTGGGTTTGAGTCATGGTTCCAAAAATGATAAGAGAGAAAAACCTCAGAGGCAAGCTAAAGGGGTGATCGATTCTGTTGGAGGCCATCGAATGGATGGTGAAGATTCCCATTCAATCAGTGTTAACAGTATCGTATAACATGTAATTTGTTGAATACACATGCATAGTTTGTACCGTCTTTTCAGCTTGTGCAGGTGAGTCCCAAGTTGTCAATTCCATTTCAGTTGCAATCTCACAGTGGTAAGTAAAAGAAGTGTGCCTCAGAAGTTAAACTGTCGAACTGTTCACCACTGGCACAAAAATCTTCATATATTGGAAGATTCTAACCTGGTGCATGGGGCATCCATGCTTGGACCTTTTTTCAATAACTGAACCAAGAGCAGTTATGATAACTGAAGGTACATGATTCTCATTTACAAGGCCCATTTTGTTTGGAGTTGAATACATAGGAATTTATAGTTAAATGAGCTCCACCGAAGGATTATTAAAGAGGTGAGGGATAATAATATAAGATGGGGATGTAGATGGGACGTTGACTTTCCTAGGTGTTGAATTACTGGGGTGATGCAGGGAATTCATTTCCCGTCTTCCCTTTATTCAATTTCCATTAAAGGAGATGTTATTTGATGGTCATTTGATGCAGCGTAGACATGGGCCACATGTGTAGGGCCCACATAGATTTAGGAATTTATTTTTATGTCAATAGTTTCTAATTTTATTGTAATTAGGATAAGATTCTAGTTTCTTAGTTTAAGTAGGTTTCTTAGGGCTTAAGTTATCTTTCTTAGTTATATGGCATTGTAGAAAAGAATTATTTAGTTGTTGATTAATGAAATTGGATTTTCTTATTGAGGTGCGTCCTCGTTTATTATCTCTGCGGAGATTGATTGTGTCTTCCGACACGTGCTTCAGCACCCATTGTGCTTTTAGCACTTTCCACGCAAGTCCTAACTATAGGGCTTGCATCAATTGGTATCAAAGCCGAACGATCACTTGATCGTTGGCGCGATTAACCCTATCCCTCTTTCCGTTCACCCAACCCCAATCTCAAATCCCCCTGAGCATCAACACCCCCAAGTCCATATTTTTTCCGAAATCCCTAAGCATCAACTGTTAAAAAGCCCATAGGCCCAAAGCCCGTCAGTAATAACCCATTGTTATATCTCACGTGGATTTGGATTGAGTCTATCTAGAGACAGCAGTAGCCTTCTTTTCTTAGAATAACAATTGCTGTAATTAGTTTCCTTCTTAACTTAGACTACTGATTGATGTAATTAGAGAGGTTTCCTTTCTTAGAGCCTGGATTAAAGGCATGTAAATACCTATATATTGATGTATAATCTCCATAGAAAGACACACAAATTAATACATTCTCAAGAGTATTCTAAAACTCTTTTCTGTGATCGTGAGTTTGTCATGGTATCAGAGCAAGGTTCATGAACATCTAGTTTCTTTTCTTCCAAAGCAATCAAGGTCTAGAGAGGAATAAATCTCTCTCGTGCAGTAAACAGATCCTGGCATCTGTTCAAAGCAATTTCAGCGGCATCCACCTTCTGCGACAGTCTCATCATCTTGGTGGCCCACACCTGATCATCAGATCAATCTCCACAAACTACACAGACATGGTCGCTTGATATTTCTAGGATTATTAGGGATTTTTTCAAGATTTTCAGCACCTCCAGGTAGTCTCTCTGATCATTCTCGTGTTATTTCAAAAAATTCATCAAGTTTCAATCAAGACCGTCCAATTTCTTGGATATTCAGCGGAATAGGTTCAAACCTGTTCCAGTAGGTGCGAAATTACTGTGCCTTCTTGGATCGACCATCTGATCAGTATTCAGATCCATCTGTGGGGCCCACGTTGAGATTCTGAAGCTTCAGTCTGGGTCGTCTGAGGCCTTTGTTTCACTATTATTGGCCTGACTTGGTTTTCTCTTCTCTGCTTGGTTGGATTTTGCCATCTGCACACCCAAACAGTTCTTCAGACCACTGTTGCTTGATTTGATTACTGTTTGTTACTTATTCAATCAAATTTTTTTCAATCTAACATTGAGATGGACAAATCTGAGGTTACTTTGATCAAATTCACTGGACAAAATTACCCTGCGTGGTCTTTCCAATTCCAAATCTACCTCGAAGCTAAGGAATTGTGGGGTTTTGTTTCTGGTGCTGACCCTAAACCCACTGAGGATGAAAAAAAGATCTCCTCTTGGCATACGAAAGATGCCAAAATCAAATCCTGGATTCTGGGATCCGTTGAGCCTCATCTGATAATGAATCTCAAGCCTTACCCCACTTCTAAAGCCATGTGGGGGTATTTGAAGAAAGTATACCATCAAGATAACTCTGCGTGACAGTTCCATCTTGAATGTGCTATTGCTGAATATACCCAAGGGACTTTATCGGTACAAGATTACTATTCAGGTTTCCGTACACTGTGGTCGGAATACGATAGTATTAAGTATGCGGATGTGACTGACAATGTGTTGGCAGTAATTCAAGACCTTCAGGCATCTAGTCAGCGAGATCAATTTTTGATGAAACTGCGGAATGAATTTGAAAGTGTCCGATTTGCTTTGATGAATCGGTCGCCCCTACCTTCATTGGATGTATGCTTGAATGAGCTCTTACACGAAGAACAGCGCCTTACGACCTCGACTCATATTGCTCAACAAAAGACTGAAACCTATTCAGTCGCGTTCTCGGCAAATAAAACTTTTCAGCCTCCACCTCGAGACTTGAGCAAAACCCAATGCTACAGTTGTCAGAAATTTGGGCATCTTGCATCTCAATGCAAACAGAAAGTCTGTAGTTACTGTAAAAAGTCGGGACATATCATCTCTGAATGTCGCCGCTGTCCACCACGTCAGTCGACACAGTATCAGACTCCATAGTATCCGGCTTCGCAGTATCAGCCTTCACAGTCTCAGACTCCACACGCATATGTGGTTTCCTCGGTTATGCCTGCTCCTCCATCTGCCTCACAGTCTGGGCCCTCATCATCTCTCACTCCTGAATTAGTTCAACAAATGATTATCAATGCCCTCTCTGCCTTTGGTCTCTCAGGTAAGTCACCTTCATCTTCTACTTGGTTCATTGATTCCGAGGCATCTAATCATATGACGAATTCCCCCACCCCTTTCTCCACTATGACAAGTTACAATGGTCATCTTCAAATACAAACTGCTGACGGTGGACATGTTCCCATTACTGCTGTCGGCGATATCCCTGGTCCCATCCCACTGAGAAATGTTTACATTTGTCCTAATTTAACTTCCAACCTATTGTCAGTAGGACAACTGGTTGAAAATAATTGTAACATCTCTTTCTCTTCTTCTGGTTGTGTTGTGCAGGACCAGATGTCCGGGAAGGAGATCGCGAGGGGGCCTAAGTGTGGACGCTTGTTTCCGCTGGATTTTTCTAAAATTTCTAGGAATCAATTTGACAATAATGTGTTTTGTTTTTCTCTTAGAGATAATTGCCGGTTGTGGCATAATAGACTCGGACATCCTAATTCAAAGGCTTTGTCCCTTATGTTAAATTCTGGTTTATTAAATAAATCTCTTGGTTTATCTTCTTGTGTGCCTTTTGATTGCGCTACTTGTAAAATGGGGAAGAGCAAAACTCTTCTGTTTCCTCATTCCACTTCACACACCTCTACGTGTTTTGATTTAGTTCATAGTGATATATGGGGAATTGCTCCAGCTCTTTCCCACGCTCACTATAAATATTTTGTGACTTTTATTGATGATTTCAGTTGGTTCACATGGATCTACTTTCTACATTCAAAATCTGATGTTTTCATTGTTTTTAAAATCTTTTTGGCTTATGTTGAAAATCAATTTTCCACCTGCATTAAAATATTGCGATCTGATTCTGGCGGGGAATATATGTCCTCTGATTTTCAACAGTTTTTGCAACAAAAATGCATTATTTATTAAAGATCTTGTCCTTATACTCCCCAGCAGAATGGAATCGCTGAAAGGAAAAATCGGCATCTCCTTGATGTCACTCATTCCCTTCTTCTGTAGTCATCGGTTCCTACTCGTTTTTGGGTTGAGGCACTGGCTACAGCAGCTCACCTTATCAATCGTATGCCATCAACCTCCATTGAAAATCAAAGCCCATATTACCGTTTGTACAAGACCGCTCCATCCTATGCGGATCTTCATGTTTTTGGCTCCACTTGTTTTGTGCACTTGCCTCCTTCTGAGAGGACAAAACTCACGACACAATCCACTCAGTGTGTGTTTTTAGGTTATGCACCCTTCCAGAAAGGGTTCCTTTGTTATGATCCTAAAATTCGTCGTGTCCGTACCTCTAGGCATGTCGTTTTCTTTGAACATCAGTATTTTTTTCAAAAACACATTGATCCTCCTGACTCCTCTTTTGTGTCATTACCTGGTTTTTCTGACGACCCGTCAGTTGTTCGTTTTAATCCTAACTTTGTGTATCACAGACGGAACAGCACAACGTCTACCAGGGATCCCCCTCCTGATCTTCCTCTGGCATCCGGTCCAACACCGGCAGTTGATCCATCCGGACATCCTTCACTGCGTCGCTTCACTCGGATTTCGGTACCACTAGCCCGTTATGGGTTCTCCCATACTTCCTTAATGGCTACTTTATCTTCCTCTTCCATTCCCCAATCCTATTCTCAGGCTGTGTAGGACCCATGTTGGAACAAGGCTATGCAAGAGGAATTGGATGCATTAGCGCAAAATCATACGTGGGATATTGTCCCATCTCCTGTGGGTGTCAAACCTATTGGCTGTAAGTGGGTATTTTCTCTCAAGTTAAAATCTGATGGATCTTTAGATCGATATAAGGCGCGTCTTGTCGCTCTTGGAAATCGGCAGGAATATGGCATTGATTATAATAAGACTTTTGCTCCGGTTGCCAAGATGACCACCATCCGCACTATTCTTGCTGTTGCTGCATCTCAGTCTTGGCCTCTCTATCAAATGGATGTAAAAAATGCGTTTCTACATGGTGATCTCAAAGAAGCTGTTTATATGCGACTCCCTCAGGGCTGCTCATCCGGGACCGGTATGGTTGCCAAACTTCGTCGATCCCTCTATGGTCTGAAACAAGCTCCTCGCGCATGGTTTGAGAAATTTCAGGCTGCTCTTCTCCGTTTGGATTTTTATCCAAGCCCATATGATCCTTCTATGTTTTTACATCATGCTTCATCCGGGATCACTGTACTCCTTGTCTATGTTGATGACATAGTCATTACTGGTCCTAATGCCACCATGATTCAGAAGATTCAAGCGTCTCTTCGTGAAACCTTTCACATGAAGGATCTCGGCCCTCTACATTATTTCCTTGGTCTGGAGGTTCATCAATCGCCTCGAGGCATAGTTCTCAATCAGCACAAATACACTATTGATCTCATTGCCTTGGCTGGCCTTACTGCTTCAGCTCTTGTGGATACGCCGGTTGAACTGAATGTCAAACTTCGTTGCGAGGAAGGTGATCTTCTCTCCGATCCTACTCCTTATTGCCAGTTAGTTGGCAGCTTGATCTACCTCACGATCACTCGCCCTGATATCTCTTATGCGGTAAACCTGATGAGTCGGTTCATGACTGCTCCTCGTCACCTTTATCTCGCTGCTGTTCGCCGCATCGTACGGTACCTTATTCGTACACCGACTCGTGGGTTGTTCTTTCCATCCAACAATCCTCTATCTCTCAAAGCTTATTCCGATGCTGATTGGGCAGGTTGTCCGGATACTCGCAGATCGACGACCGGCTGGTGCATGTTTTTAGGTGATAGTCTCATTTCTTGGAAATGCAAGAAACATGACAAAGTTTCAAAATCTTCTACCGAGGCCGAGTACCGCGCCATGTCTGCTGCCTGCTCCGAAATTCTTTGGCTCCGTGGTTTGCTTTCTGACATTGGTTTTCCAGCAGTAGGAGCTACCCCACTCTATGCAGATAATACAAGTACAATTCGGATTACTGAAAATCCGATTTTTCATGAACGCACTAAACATATCGAGGTTGATTGTCACTTCATACGTGATGAGCTTAAATGTGATGTCATCAGTCTCCCACATGTCTCCACTGAACTTCAAATTGCTGATATTCTCACCAAAGGGCTTCCTCGACCACGCCATCAGTTCTTGGTTGACAAATTGATGCTTGTTGATTCTCCCGCATCAATTTGAGGGGGGGTGTTAAAAGCCCATATACCCAAAGCCCGTCAGTAATAACCCATTGTTATATCTCACGTGGATTTGGATTGAGTCTATCTAGAGACAGCAGTAGCCTTCTTTTCTTAGAATAACAATTGCTGTAATTAGTTTCCTTCTTAACTTAGACTACTGATTGATGTAATTAGAGAGGTTTCCTTTCTTAGAGCCTGGATTAAAGGCATGTAAATACCTATATATTGATGTATAATCTCCATAGAAAGACACACAAATTAATACATTCTCAAGAGTATTCTAAAACTCTTTTCTGTGATCGTGAGTTTGTCATCAACACCCCAATCCATACTTTTTCCCAAACCCCCAACCCCAATCCCTGAGCATCAACACCCCAAATTCATACTTTTCCCCAAACCCCAAATCACCAAATCCGAAACCCAAAACCCAAATCGCATCCCAGCAGAACCCAATCGTCCCCATCCCCTACCCAACAGAGAGAGAAAGAAAAGTAGAGAAAGAAGAAGAATAGAATAACATAGGAGAAATATATTTTCATCAGCAAGTGGGCCTAGATTCATCATATTCCATAAATCTTCAACCATCCATCTTCAAATAGCAAGATCTTCTCCATCCGGACTCCGATCGACGATCCGTCTTCACATGTGCACTCCAATCAGTGAGATCTACATATCTGGTCAGTTTGATTTTAGTTTTGAAGAGCATTAAATTTTTTAGTCTTTGCATCAAGTTAATATGGAATTGTCATCCAAGATGGACTTGCAACTTCTTGAAATAAATAGAAGGCTTACAAAAACCAACAAAGAGCTTACAGAAATCAACAAAAGGGCTAAAAGGATGACATATGCAATCAGATATGGGAAAAGATATTATGCAAATAAAGATTGCTTTTAGTAGTATATTACTTTAACACAAGGAAAATTATCTGTCAAGGAATGTGCTTATGAATTTGAAAGGCTACATTATTTATATTAATTGGGAGATACACTTGATTTCAATCACTTTCTCAAAGGTTTAAGACCAAGTATATTGAAGAATGTGGAGAAGGAATGCAACGATATGTATGAAGCATTTTGGGAAGCGATCCGTCTTGAGCGCTTGATAAAGCGTTATCGCCTCCAAAAAGCTAAGATGCAAGAAAAGAAGTCTCTGCTAATCACAGAAGTCCTAGTAATGGAACCACTCATGGAGATTGCCTCGCGTGAATCTAAAGAAAAGGAACTTGAGTCTCATCATTTACAGGTGGAACAAGAAGAAACGGACAATGAAGATAACATTAAGGAGTCTAATAATCTAATAGATCATATGGCAAGCCCGCCTCTAGAAAATCAAATTAATCTATCCGATGAAAAGACCATTAATCAGGAGATTATCAAAGAAGTTTGCATCATCAACGTTCCTCATATTGACTTTGTCCTCGGAGATCGGCCAATTCTAATTGGAGAATGTGTGCAACCGGCCAATATTCAAGAATTAAATCCTCACTTCATTCGATCTCGCATTAATGCAAAATCTAGTCCCCAAAAGAAACTGTGCCAAGAAGTTATAGATCGACCGACAAATCGGAAGTTTGTCAAATTGATCTTTGATCCAGGTGGACATTTTCCGAACTCGAGGACGAGTTCTTTTTCAAGTGGGAGAGAATGATGCAGCGTAGACCTCATGGCCACATGTGTAGGGCCCACATAGATTTAGGAATTTATTTTTATATCAATACTTTCTAATTTTATTGTATAATTAGGATAAGATTCTAGTTTCCTAGTTTAAGTAGGTTTCTTAGGGCTTAAGTTATCTTTCTTATTTATATGGCATTGTAGAAAAGAATTATTCAGTTGTTAATTAATGAAATTGGGTTTTCCCAATGAGGTGTGTCCTCGTTTATTATCTTTGCGGAGATTGATTGTGTCTTCGGACACGTGCTTCGGCACCCGTTGTGCTTTTAACACTTTCTACACAAGTCCTAACCATAGGGCCTGCATCATCATTTTTGAATATTCACCTTTGATTCTTCATTTTTAACTACTTACAGAGATGCAGTCCTAGGTATTCATTTACGGAAAATCTGCTTCTTTTGAATGGTCCCTATGCATAGTCCATATGGGAACTGTGCGTTGGAGATCTTTTTCCTTCAATTACATGTAACAAACAGGCTCTAAAGGTGAATTACCAACTTCAAATGAATTCATATGAAGACAGGTCTGGTAATGCAATTGCAATTCTGCAATCTATAGCTTAAAACTTTTGGATCAAATCAGCCAGGCACCATGGAAGATTGCAGTTGGGCCTGCTGGATATTGAAAAAAAAAAAAAAAAAAAAGAAAGAAGAAGAAAACTCACTACCTACAATTGTCCATTCCTCAACCAGCATAACCATCACTTCACTTTGGAACTTGACCTTAGTGCCATGAGATTAGCTTTTTGACTTTTGTAGTAAGAACAAGAGGGTTTTTGGTCATTAAAGCATGTGGGATATGATACTAGTAGCTATATTCCACATGGAATGATCTCTTGTGAAGGATTAGAATCAATGTTGTTTTTTTGTCGGGGTAGATAGGACGTTGCTTCATTTTAGGAACATGATGAGATAATTCACTTTTTGATTAATTAAACAACTATTCTTTTGAATTTTAAAGTGAGCATGTTCATTGATGGAACTAGGAAACTTGCCTTGGAGGGGCCACTAGGTAAGGAAAAAGAAATTTCTTGGGGGGCCACATTAAAATAAAAATCCCATAAATAAATAAAGGGGCTTTCCAAAATTTCTAAGGGGTCACTCATGGCCCCCCACCTTGCAAAATACCGAACACCAAGCATGTTTTAGGCAGAAGATTTGAGCTTGTTGATTTCATAGTTTTATGTTCAAAGCTTTAGCTATGGTTACCTAGATCATTGCATAAACCCTATGATCCGCGAACATAGTATCGAGATGAAGACATTTTGATTAGAAAGAAGAAAGAAAAAAACAATTTATTCATTCAACTTGAGTTAAAAACAGTGGTTCTAATTTCTAAATCCAATTCCTTCATAAACCTAATGAATGTACAATGAAACTCAACATATATTATACAATGCATTTTTAAGAATATAGCAAACAAATGATGAATAAAAATAAACAGAGCTACAATGCATTTTAATCAACTATCAATTTTCATCTTAGAGTTTGAATCTGCAAATTGGGCAAGAATTGCTTTGTTTCAGCCAGCTAACAATGCAATCTTTGTGAAAATGATGCATGCAAGGCATACACTTTAAATGCATGCCAACTACAAAGTCATCCAAACAAATAGTGCAAGTGCTACTCTTCATGCCCTCCTCAAACTTTTCTGTCTTTAATGTATCTATTGCAGCTAATGTGGCAGGAACAAATCTAAATCCCATCTGTTCATGTAATAACTCTGACTCTAGCAATATAGCGTCCAACATAAACGACTCATCCAATAGTCCTGATATGCTATCAGGCATAGTCATGTCTCTTTCAAATGTCCTTGACTCAAGGAATCCTCTTGTTGTTCTAAAATGTGATGGCATGGTCAAAGCATTAAATATTAGTGACTCATCAGACCGCCTTGGTATGAAGGACTCGTTTGATCGTCTTGCAATGCTATCAAATACATGTGATCGTATAGTTGCACCACCTTCAAACATTTGTGGCTCGTCAAATCCTCTGCTTGCACTTCTAGACATCTGTGATTGTGATTGCATCGCCAGTCCATCCAATATTAGCGTCTCATCTAATCGTCTTGAGATGTTGAAATTTAATCTGCTACCCACTGTAATAGGCATTGTTGCTGTTGAGTTGCTAACTCTTTAAAGAAATAACACTTCAAAGTAAGAATATGTTGTATTTGTATCTGCAATGAATGAAACATTAGAACAGTTATCTCCTTAAGTAAAGACATGTAAGTTACACTATAGAATAATATGATTTCTCTATATCTATAATGAAAAGAAGCTTTATTTTGTTGCATCTGTATAGCAAAAGAATTTAAAGATCTTATCCACCTCTTTATGAATGATATTTCTCCCTTTCTCTGGGTTTTAGTTTGGGAAACCCTCCAATTTTGAAACTCTTTAATAGTTAACAGGGAGAAAATACGTGTATGTGGGGCCTAACTTTTGCTAATCATTACACAGCTCACAAGATAAACAGTATGAATCATGCACCCATGAAACTCTTATGCAATTTTGACAAAAAGAATATTATCATGCTTGCTCTGGGTAGGGCTGCAAACAGGTTAGGCTGTGGGTGGTTTCAGATCCTTCTTTGCTTATATTTGGTAGCTATATTTAAGATCTACAGTTACCACCTCAATAACATTTAACATTCAATTGTCCGGGTCATTTTTTTTTTTCCTTTTTGGTGGTATTTGTTTCATAGTGTTTTGGGCCATGGACCTAGGATCATCTAGGTGAAACTTATCTAATTCCAATCAGTACAAGAAATTAAACATAGAAGAAAACATGAAAAAAAAAAAAAATACAAGAACATTTACAGTTTCAGAAAAAAAGAGAGAAAAAGGGACTTAAAAGCATGTTGAATAAAAATATTTTTATGCTTTTACAATCCCAAATTTCAAACTGGTGTTACCAAATTCTAGAGATATAGCCACAGTAGAATGCACCCCTTATGTTATTAATCTTCTATTTGGGGAAAAAAAAAACATTATACAAGGTACTAAACTTGGAAAATTTTCCAACTCATAGGACATTTACAATTTTAGCAAGAGAAGGCCATTCCAATGTAGAACCAAACAGATGAATGGAGTGTTTGGATGGCACACTTGGATGCAAGTCGAAAACACAAATTCTTGATATCAGTCACTTTGTTTATTAACAGCAACTCTAAATTTAACATATAAGTAAGAAACCTAAACTATATTGCATCACAAAAACTTAAAACCATATTACTTCATGCATTATGTTACACACCTTATCTATAATATTTCCTTCATATGTTTGAACATGTGGGGAAATCTTATGGTAGTTTTCTACACAAAAACAAAAAAAATTCATGATCTAAGACCAGAAAATTATAGAACCTGGGTCTAACTTTGTTTGACTTGAAACATGTTCAGTCCTAGTGCTGACTGCAGAAGCAGTAAGCCCAGTCTGATAGGGGCATCATCAGTACTTAGGCTTCATATCTATTTTTGATGTGAGATACAAAATTTTAGTAGGGTATGGACTATGGATCATACCATAGAAATTTATTTATTCAAACCCAGTAGAGAATCAGGACCAGATCCTCCCCTTCCTCTTGATACTGGACCAGGTTCCAACACATAAGACCCATGTCAATTGGTATCCATCCACATACAACATGGATCCGTTCCAAAACCTAACCCACTTTACATAACCTACTTTCAGCACTTAATCTTCATGAACAAGTATTAACTTTGATTAAATGCCATCATACGATCAGTTGGTGGGCCATCAAATTAGATGGTTATGCCAGAATCAGAGAAGGTTGGAACGTTAAGATTATATACAAGAACATGAAGGAAAGGCACAAAAAAACAAAAGGGAGTTGGATACAATGGATGACAATGAGCCTCAATTGGAACTAGATATAAAACATTCAACAGAACCTTGTATTCGAGGGAGATGTTCATGTGAACCATTCGGTTATTTATCTAATGCCCATATGTACTAGGCCTACGCATGGCCCATCTATCTATCAACAAAGAAATAAAGATGTCCATTGGTATTCCGAGGTTGGAAAAGTACATGGGGGCTACAGGGGATTTACCCGTCTCCTCTGAGCCCATAGGGATTAGTTCGGTCCAAAGGGCCGGGACAACCCCCATGATAAAAAAAAAAAAAAAAAAAACATGGGACCCGGACTAGACTCACCCAACTAAAAAAAACCGCAGAGTCAATATGGTCATTTGGGATTCTTTTTTTCATTTAAATTATTTTAAAAATATTTAAAAATAAACCAAATGTTTATAAAATTATAAAAATATTTTAATTCATGGTAATTAATTCAAATTAAAAAAAATATATATTAAAAAAATAAAATGATAAGAAGATGAAAAAAAATGAAAGAAATACGACCCTCACACTGTTTTTCTTATTAACTAAGTCTCCCTGGGAATCGGATTCAACTCAGGCGAGTTTTTCAATTCTGGGTATTCAATCATCCAAACATCAGAGCCTCTTGATCTGTGAAAACACGGGTAGAAACTGAGGAAATAATGGTTGTATAGAACAGAAGATTTGGAAATTTTTTCCAAAGAGAAAAAAAAAATCAGGAAACCATCTTGGAATAGACAAGAAACTGCACATCTTTGATTTCGCAAATCCACTGTTTCCCTCCTCTGATACAAGAAACTCTTGCACCAAATACAATTTTATTCTCTGCTGTGCTTCTTTCTTATTTTGTATAAGAAAAAAAAAGAAGAAGATGTTTAGAAACTATAAGGAGGGGAAAGAAAGATACAAAATTCATTAATTCAAGAAACAAAAGCTGGTTTCTGGGTTTTTCTGACAATGATGAGAAGAACCCAGAATTATATTTCATTGCAACCATTGAATTATCACAAGATCATGAAAAGAAGCCAGAAATTAATGTGTTTTCTTTCTACCATCTTATTATGGAAACTTGCAAGGCTAAAGATGACAATGAGAATGAGAATGAGAATGATACCTGTGAATGTCTTACGTTTTGAGTACTGTTGTGTTGGAGAAAAGAATGACAATGGAAGAGAGAGGATTCAGAGTGTCTATGAGAAGTGAGTGAAAATAATAAAAAGCAGCAGTGATTGACTGAGTCTATACATAGACTACATTGGATTCCCTGCCAACAGCCATCCAACGGCCTGCAGGTTTAAACGTGTAAATTAAGGAAATAGAAAGTTTCCATTCAGTTGTTGAGTGATAGGAGTCCAAATCTTCCTGGAATTTGAGTGGCTCTTAAGTGGGGCCCATTGATGAAGGGGGGAGAGGGGGTTGGGGTCCGGACTTGGAAGGCTCTGAGGTGTTCATGGGCCCGACTGAAATGAGCCCAATCTGCATTGTGGGAAGTGGGCTCAATTTGGCGGGTGGGCTGCACCTGGGCCTAGCTCTTTGGCCCGGTTGTCAAATGACCAAGGGCTAGGCTTAATATGATTTAGTGGCGGCACAATTTAACATATTTAACAAATTCTAATGAATGCATTATTCGAATGCAAGGGCCCGGCCTCAATCCGGACTTACAATTTTAGGCCCAATAAATAAATGGGCCATTGTTGGACACGCTCTAGATGCCCAATCCAGCACATGAACACAAAGACCAGCTTAATGGAGAGACAAATTAATTAGTTCAAGACATAAGAAAGTAGCTTTTCGACTCTTTTTTTTTTTTTTTTAGTAAAAAAAGGAGATGCCTTTTGCGATTTAGGACCTTTTGATCTAACTCCTATTATTTTATTCTCTCTTTCCATGATTCGACTAATTCTCTTCACTTTACTATACAAGTAAATTACCAAATAGGCCCGGATCGGAAATAACCTTCTATACCATAGCTGCAATGGTAGAGGACATTGCGGAGATACAATCAGGGCAATGGCACCAAAGGTTACACTCAAATTTCTTCAATCAGAGAAATCCCAACCCATGAAGGGCTTCATTCAAGTCAACTACCATTTCCATTTGGCAGGGCGAGGCCACTCATGAGTATAATGACTTGAACAAAAGGAGTGGATTTTCTTAAAGCATCTGATGGGTGCTTTTATGCAAAGGAGTAAAATCCAATGTACAGTTCAATTTGTTAATTTCTCATATGAGTTTGTCCAACCTACCTCAGTAACCACTGTGAAGAATATTGTTAATGAGTTATTAACAGTGGTGTTAATAACAGGAGCTTTTCAAAATTTCGATTTTTCTTAAAAATACACTGCAAGACAAATCAATTAAAACATAAGGAAAACTGATTAAAATAAGTTTAAAATGATACAAATATATAAAATCTGCAAAATCTAATGATTCTAGTAATCTTTCACAAAAATGCTTTTAAGAATTTCTGTACCAAATTTAAATTATTGTCTTCTAAGTTGATCCATTGTAATAATTCCTTTTGAATAAAATAAAACCAAACAAAATGGAAAAAATACATGAGGTGGAAACTTAATTCTCTGCAGCTAAGAACCTATTTGGATCTTTGTAAATTTTTTTTTTTGGGAGATTTCATTAAAAAAAAAAAAAAGCCAACAAACAAGCTACAACACACCAAAAAAAAAAAAAAAAACTCGGACACTAACAAGAAAACAGAGGCCTATTCACGATGAGGCCATATAAAGTTTATCCCAGAGGATCTTTGTAAATTGATTGCAGGTAACTTGGTTTTTGTGTAAACAAGGGTCCATGAGTTTGGATAATTTATGACTTGCCTGTAAATTGGGTCGTTTGCTCTTTGCCATAACCAGTTATGGCACACAGATTGATTACAGATAAACAAAGTGTAGGGTAGGGCGACCGTGCTCTAAGGATCCAAATGGGAGCCAAAGCAAACCCCTGTACCAACACCACTTGATGCTCACATAACTTTTATATTTTATTGGTAATGTGACTTGAACCCACAATCTCAAGATTGTAATAGTGAGCGCTTTCGGGCTTTTGTAAAGTGGAAGTCAACTGAAAATGTGTAGAATACATAAAAATACACCAATCTTTTACTTGCTCTAGCAGCCTAACGAACCATCTCATTAGACAACCAAAGAAACCAACCATTACTAAAGAACACATCTACTCACTGTCAGAGAAGAAGCACAGATTAAATCAAAGATTGTGAATTCTCTTCAGCTCTTTACACTCCCAAAGAACCTAGAAAGTGGTAACGGGCCACCAGGCCGACCACCCTCACCATCACTGCTGGAATGCTTGCGTCTTTTTGATCTGTGCTTTCTTTCCTTTTTTGGCCTCTTCGACCTGGATTTTGATCTCCTAGATTCTCTCTCTTCCTCATCACTGCTGGAAGATTCAGAACTGGAGGAGCTCGAGTCTGAAGGCCTTCTTGAGTTCTGTGAAAATCCAATAAACAAGCCAAGAATAGGTGAGTTTTTATATAGGTAAAAGCAAAATGTGACTAAAATAGGAAAAAGATTGAACTCTTATCTGCGACATGAACCCTTTCAAATTTATTTCCGAATCCAACTACCTGGTTTTGCATTTTTTATGCTGAACTCACAAGAAACCATCCAATTCACAGGTAGAAGGACATTCGAAGTCCCAAAAGCTACTATTTCATAAGTTTATTGATTACTAATTAAAAACTTTTATTGAAGTAAGAATTGTACAATGGAAATTGTGATGAGAGTGATATTTATGGAAATTTGCGTTGCCAATACTAAGAACAATTGTACTGTGGAAACCATCCATGCTAATATTAAGAACAATTATACTGTGGAGCTATGATGCATGGATACTTCAAAATGGGCAACGTATCGTGTCGTATCGTATCTGATACTCCACTTTTTACATGTAAAATCCATGTCCCTGCCATGTCTATGGTGTGTCCGTGCCGTATCTGGGCATCATAGCTGTGGAGTATGGACAGTGGACACCATCCATGCAAGTGATACCGGGAGACGGCTGATTGAGACTGTAACCTGCAGTCACTGCCATGGATGTAACTTACTTAAAAGTCTATGCTGATTGGACAATTCCAATCATCATTATAATCCATTTTACCCTGCTGATTGCCTCTTTTTTTTCTCTGGTAAATACTCGCACCCACCCACACACACTCACCCAAGTCCCTCAACATTAGCACTACAAAAGGGATTGATCTCTGGTTGTTTCCGTAGAAGGGAGGTGCCTCACCGCTGAGCTAACAGTGGGCTGATTGTCTATGTCAACCATTTGTTTTGCATCATCCCTAAGACAGTAATTGAAGACCAAAGATCATCCAATTACATTGACTTTGAACCATGATCCACAAATGACACGGCCCACCAGGGAAATGATCTTTTAATCCAGTTCTCTCTCTCTCTCTCTCTCTCTCTCTCTCTCTCTCTCTCTCTCTCTGTGCATGCTAGTGAATGTGTAAAAAGAAAGTACACGAGCTCCACATCAGCACCCTCATCATGGCCTAGACCAACAGTTCCATGAGATTTTTTGTAATAATACCCATAAGTTTGCTCTTATGTCCTACTTCTATCTTGTCTTGTAACTCCACACATCAATCTTAGGATTCACATATCGGCCAGACGTATTTCAGCTTCTTCACATTCTTCATTGCCTGACATTCAGCTCCCCAGAACGGAGAAGGTCCAACTGCCATCTTATAAAAGTCACGCACCAATTGGAAGTGTTTGAGATGAATGTTCCTGTTATCCATGGGTATGAAAATGTTTGTGATACTTGTATCCACAAACCGGGAAGGCATACTGGGACTTTCTTAAGAAGGCATATGAATTAGATGTCATATTTCCCAACCACGAGAAAACACGCTGAAATCTCTTCTAAAAGCATCCAAAACATTCAAACATGATCAAGGCTGTTACACCCAAAATAGAAAGCCTGAATGCAAAAGCTCAACGTCAAACAAAGTTACCATGAGATCCAAAGATATTCATTAATCAAACAACTCTACTACATGATAAGAAAAATGAATTGAAATAGTGCAACCGTTTTTACGAGTCAAGAAGATAAGGGTAGAGAGAGTTGAGACTCGACAGTAGAACAAACCTTTCTCTTCTTGCTACTCCTCTTCTTTAGAGCCCTATCCCTTTTCTCTGCATTCAGAAGCCTCATAATTAGAAAAGGAGCTTTAGAAAAAAAAAAAAAAGTACGTAAGAAATTTCTGTATTCCTCAACTTACCCTTCTTGTGATTAGACTTGCTGCTCGAGTAGTTTCTTCCATGAGCAAGCTTGCTTGCCCTTTCAGCATCTAATTGAGCCCTGTACTCCCTCATCATTTTATCCTTATCCGCCTCAACCTCACTTTTCCTTAGTTCATCTTCCTGGAAAAATAATATGAGAAAAGTCAATCAAGCAACCATGAGAAAACATGGAAGCATTTGACTGCAGATTGATTACTTGCTGAGGTTAGGATACTACAAAAGTTATAGTGTTAGTGTGTGATTTCATGAGAGAGAGAGAGCGAGAGAGAGAGAGAGAGAGAGAGAGAGAGAGAGAGAGGGCTTAAGTTATAGTTGTGATCTCATCACGATACAAGTTATTAGCAGATTCTTCAGTTGAATTTAAAAAAAATATATGATAACTTTTAAAATTCATTATATTTGAAATCAGTAGATGGTTGATTATTAGAAACTCTCTTGAAGTTAGGTTTAGAGAAGAGCTATGATAAGTGACTTAGGGTTTCTAATGGAGTCCCTACCTAACTTCTCAAAAGACAAGCCATTTCTGTACATTCAATATACCTACTGATAGAGGAATACATAGAATTAAACATATTAAAATAAGAAATTGAAAGATTTAGTTGAAGTTGTTTGCTATGAAATTTCCTGAGAAGCTTCTTTGTTTGCAGGTCCTCTGTTCTGCCCAATTTTGCAGAGAAATTCCACCGAATCTTTAGATAGCATGTCAGCACCAGATCTCCCTTGTGATTCCGATCGGGCCAAACCACTGTAGAATTTCCAGCTGAAAGCAATGCACCTTGGATAGAATTTAATAGGAATGTGACTTTTTTTTAAAGAATTTTCTGTCAAAAATTGTCATATTGATTATCAATAACTCTAGCCTAATTCCCTTCTCTTCTGAATACCAATTTAACTGGTGTTTCCTTATTATCTGCTAGTCTAACTCTCAAGAATCAGTTTGACTATAGTTGCTAAATAAGAGCTTCAAAGTGGGTTCAAGACTTAGAAAAAATGGGCCTCGGACAGTTTTTAATTTCTTCTTTCATTTCAGTGAAATAAGTTTACCTCTGTGCTGTCCCAAAATGAGCCAGAATTGGTGCGGTCATTTTTGAAGGGCCTGGGGTGGAAGAACGAGATTGATTCTAATTAAAAAGTCTGATTTCGGTCACATTTGACATTTAATATTCAAGGAAACAGTTGCCAACCGCAGACAGGATAAGCCTAAGATGATGATGATTCAAGGGACCAGTTCACCTCAGTGAATCTGTAGATCTGTTCTCACTTCTCAAAATGTTTGTTAAGTACGCAGTCCAAGTCTTACTCAAAAAGGAAAAAGAAGCAGCCGTCATAGATTTTAAAATAAAATTTTGCCATTTGGTTGAACGCCCCACAACTCAAGATGGGCTCCATGACCATGATCAATGGGTCCTCAGGTTCAGATGGGGGCTCTAAGTGGGAATCAAATGGAAAATATTGCCTAACACTATAATTTCTGAGCCTTGAGCAATGTTCAAATGATATAAGACTGATACAATTGTATAGGTTATTTAAACTTTAAAGACTTTACCAACAAGCCCTAGTTCACTTAATTCTAACATAGTAACATGCATTGAGAGAATCCACACTCTCATGGTCTATCATGAAGTTACCAGTTCAGCTAAGACAAGGTGTTAGAATTAAGAAGAAGAAGAAATGGATTCCAAATGACATAAAAGCCCCACTGCTGGGCGGGTAATCAGATGGCCTTTCCAACAAGCCCAAGGTTGTGGGGTTGTAGTATGTGTTGAAGAAGTTAGGGGCCATGAAGCACTTTCTGACATGCTCTGACACGATTCCAAATTTTGCTAAGACTGTTACTATGCAAGAAAGATGACTCGGTGTGGGAAAAAAGATTCTTGAAGATAAAAATGGTGTCTGAATGACATGAAAATTAAAAGCCCCATTGTTGGATGGTTCTTCAAAGCATAGTTTTCAGACACAGTAGGTTGTCTAGGAACCCAACTAAGTTGTCTCAATTCAATCACCTACTGGGTGTTAACTAGTCGGGTAACTCGGTCTGGAAACATTTTGGTCAAAACCCAAACGACCCAGGAGGCCAACTCATGACCCAGGTTGAGTCATCCTGGTCTAATCAAGTTGGCTAGCTTATATAAGGCAATTTATCCTTAGGTATTAAAAAAATAGGAAAAAAATAATCTACTTGAATGAAAGACTGACTGACAACTGAAAGCACAATACAGATGATATTTAAGTAGACATTATGAGAGTTTTACATATTTTTCTATATTTTGATTACTATAAATGCTGTGCAATAAAGTTCGAAGAGAGAGAGAGAGAGAGAGCACCTCCCCAAAAAATCTAGATATGGGCCCTCTTTTTGACCTGTTTGATAATCGGGCTCGGGTCCACAACAATGGATCCCTGATGAGAGAGAGAGAGAGAGAGAGAGAGAGAGAGAGAGAGAGCACCTCCCCAAAAAATTAGATATGGGCCCTCTTTTAGACTTGTCACCTGTGTAATAATCGTGCTTGGGTCCACAACAATGGATCCCTGATTATCAGGTTACCCAAAGGCCTGATCTGAAAATTTTGGTTATGACCTGAGTTGGGTATGAGCCCACCATGCCAACCCATTTATGGATCTTAAATCCCAGAAATATAGCAAAAGAAAAAAAGATAAAGCAAAGGAAAGAGAGATTTACCAGTAAAAAATAAATAAAGAAAACTTGAACTGTGATAGGAAGATCACGGAGAGAAATGCTAAGCACTATCATGATTAAAAGAATCCATTGAAGTGGTAAGCAAAAAAGAAAGGTGTGCTGAACACTACAATAAAATATAGTAGTGGTAGTTAGATATATGGGCAAACGAATACCATATTCCAAAAGACCTTGCATATAAAATATAGAATGAATGGAAAAACAGTTTCCCCACCATGACTAACCTGGCAAGGCATCGGAATGTAGAATTAAGCATGGAAAAAATTATAATCTAGTATATGCTCCGCCTCAAAGCATTCAGTACCTTCTGTTTCTTCTTGTACTCTTCCCATGTTATTGTGTGTGAAGTTTCCAGGCTAGCCAAACGGGCTGCATGCCACTCTGGTGAATGAAAAGAACCATCCATCTGTGACTGTCCCGTTAGTAAAAATCCATAAAAGATGATCATCAAATATATTAACTATGCTGCTCTATCATTATTTGAAATCATTTCCAATCAAGCAGAGCTTCTTAAAGAAATGAAAAATGCAGCAAAGAAATTCATTGGGAAAATATAGCATAGGAAGTCACACTTCAAGCATGTGCTGTTAGAAACAGCAAATTCAACCCTTCTTTTACCCAGTAAAACACAAACGCAATATGTTAGTGATGGAAAGAACCTGACCAACAAAGACCAACACAGGATGTATATAAACCCAAGCCATTTGACTCCAAAGGTTTCTAGTGTTTCTCTGCTAAATCAATATGCTTCTTGATGCACAAAAAGTACGAAGTGCACTGCAGAAATGTATTTCTATCAAATACAGAATTTGGTAAAAAGGAAATGGGTGTCATTTGTCAAGAATGATTCCAAGGTTATAATTTATAAACACCTTAGAAAAGTTTGACATTAACAGAGATAACATGTATGCTGGGAATATATTGCCATTGTGATTCTTTTTGGGATAGAAGGTAATCTTTATATACCAAACTCCAAAGTTACAATATGCACCTACTACTGTCTGATGTAATTTGTTTTCTAATAGAACTTTTATTACTGATTACAACAGCAAATGGATGTCAAGGACTGAAAACAGGGTTGCAAATGCCTTCTTCTATTGCAAGTGAGGAAGGTAGCTGCTTGCTTTTCAGGTGAGAGTAAAACTCAACATTGTGATCAACAATGACAGAGTAGTTAGCAGTCGTACTAGGAATTCAATTGGAAATTCTAATCAAGTTGATAAACACACTTGTATTTTCTTGTTAATGATGCATTTCTTAGAAACACAAGTTACAAGTAGGGATTCATAATCTCCTCAGTTGACGAAAACATAGAGCATCAGTTGACGGAAACATAGAGCATGGGTTATGCTTCCATCCAGGGCAGACTATTATGGTTCATTTCTTGTGTCCGTCTTATGGTCATTACGGGTGGGATGAAAATTAAAATTTTCAAAACAAGAGGTCAAGCCTCAAAGGTGTATTCCAGAAAGTGATATTCAGAATTGTTTCTTCGACTCTTGTTTTAAAAAGTGTTAATGGGCATCTTTCCTGCAGAGTCTTCCACGAGTGGATGGAGTTTTGTGAGATCCTTTGATGCTGAGATTTCCTGGAGGTTAGATGGAATCTGCCTGCAGGAATTGCATCAAGCTGGATTTCGACAGATGTTCAAGAAGGAAAAAAAACCATTAGGGATTCGGGCAGGAGCTAACCTTCCTCAAGAACGGATAACCGTTGTTCAAAATAATCTCCTGGATTAACTCCTAACATATTCTTTGTTCATGCTTGCAAATAAGCCACGTCCACCCAGGTCCGTTCTCAACACCTCCAAACTCCAAAGGCTTCAACATATTCTTAAAAACCCTCCCACTTCTGATGCTCAAATATGGGCACAGTTATTAATACAGACGCGCTAATCACGGACGCATCATGTAATTTCCAAAGTCTAGGATACAAATACGGATACAAGCACTACCATCAAATAACTTATTTCATTGCTGAATAATCTTCTTTCGGTATATCAGTGCTGAATAATAGGGCCCGATTCGTAAATTTTGAAAAGATGTGCACTGGCACACTTACAACTTAAAAGGAAAAGAAAAGAAGGCCCACTACAAATTTATGCAATGGAGGTGAGAACTGCTTGCATAAAAGACTCTGGGCTGGCCCGTGGGGCCACCAGGGGCCATGCCAATCATGGGAAAAGCTGGCATGGAAGGATCAAAATGAGACCGATGAGTGTGTTAAACATCAACCGCATTAGATCATCCTAGCCCCTTAATCTATGGCCCTCGAGTCTAGTGGTTTTAAAGAGAGAGGGAGAGGACCAACAGAAAGAAATACTCATGCTCTACAAACCTAGTCACAGACAAGCACCTTTTGAAGGACAGAGTTCAATAGTTCAAACCACCCTACTCCCTAAGAACTTTAGACATTGATTGATAGGAACACATTTCTGAAATATGATTATATAACTTACGTAAACTTGGATCACAGTGACTCATCACCCACACTAGTATCTTTCTCCGTAAAACATTGAATCCTGTATTCCACCTCACCTACATGACTTGATCCTTTCCAAAGATTACACACTTTATGGTTTTACCTTAGGGCGACTGTACTTAGTAACCACACTCCAAACCTTCTCCAAACATTTCTCCCGCAAGCTCTCAATGCTTCCCTTTTTTTTTACCCAAGCTCCACCACAAATTACTTATCAACGCACCCTTTTCATTGATAAGCAACACCCAATTCATTCTACTGTTTTTCATAACCCCAATTTTACTTTTACTACCCCGCCCACCCCACAAACACCCCGTCGCTCAACTCCTATAACCTTTTTTAGCAACTGCAAATGGTATGGATCTTAAATAAAGATGGGGGTAAATTTTCCGTAGGCACCTAAATTAACAGGATATGACTCCCCAAAAACATAATTTCTCTTCCACATCAACCACTTATCTTAAAAGAAAGATCATGCCTTGGGTGTACTTTACGTGACCAGTTAGGGCACACCACTGAAACAGAAATGGGAATCCAAATGCACATTTTGTAGTGGAATTCCCTTTTCAAAACTAAAATTTACAAATGAGATCTTAAAATGCCCAGACTGAGACAGGTTCCCATTGATGTATCCTGTCAGCTGAGCCTGGTCTACATATTGTTCTCTCTTCTAATTCAAAGCTAACTAACCAATTAACTGCTAAGGGTGCACCCCAAGCAGAAGGCAGGCTATGGAAAGGGTCTGCCTATTGCCATATATTACAATGTTACAACTTTCTTTTTCTCCAATATGAACCTTTTTTTTATCATTTCAATATCCAGCTCAAATTAATATCTTTGTGTGTGGAAGCTCATCAAAAGACCAATAAACCCAATTTAATTCCAACAACATTTTTTCATAAACACCACCCAATCATCTGAAAGGATCAAATCAAGAAGTGGGTCATGTAAAACTACCATCAATGATCCAAGGAAAGAAGAAAGACTACGAAAATTTTCTCTAAACAGCTAAAGAATTAGTTTTTATGGATGCAACAAAGATGATAAAAATTCAAAAGAATAGATGGTATGAAAGGGGACAAACCATTCCATCTTCGATCTCATCCGGGCCGCCCGAGCTCGACCCCAACCTCGCTTTCTGCATTGCTTTGTATGCTTGATTTTTCCCCATTCTGGAAGAAACCCAGATCAGAAAATAGAGGAAACTGAAATGATAAACAAGAAAAAGATCAACAGATGCAGAGATGGATTGGGAAATTTGTGGGTATTGTGTAAAGTTCTTCTCTTGTTCGATGGAATTCAAAAGCCCCACATGAAAATCGATCTCTGGGAAGGTTGTGAAGGCGCCGAAATATCGAGCAAGGGCGAAAAATCGATAGGGTTTCAAGCAGAAGGCAGAGAAAAAGGAGGGTTTTTGATGTAGACCGGAACCGTGTTGAGGGAGAACCAACGGAAAATGGAGGGTGGTTACTGGTTAGACGTGGGGTTCCAACTTGGGTCGAGCCCGCAGGTTGAGGATGTAAATGGGTACCCAATTCTGTGATTACCCGGAGGTTTCGACGCGTTAAAAACCGGGTCTAAGTCCTTATTTAGGCCCTGATGAGTAAACGAGTCCGGATCCGGTTCCACCTTGGTTTGAATCCGTGGACCTTAGACCCAATATATTACTCAATATTTGAAAATCTCTCATAAAAACCATCTTTTTTTAATATCATTCTCTACCTAAACCCATATCCGGTTCCAAACCCGTCCCATATATGATTCTGGTTCCAGTTCCGGAGTCGAGAAACCGGTTCCGAAATAGTTTCTGGTCCAAATCCATTCCACCTTCCCCTTAATGGTTCCGGTTCTGGGTCCACTATGGACCCGGACCGGAACCGACCCGTTTACAACCCGTCATGGCCTGACCGGCTATGAAGTTAAATTTGGGTTAGGTCAGTGGGGTTTGGGCTAGGAGAACTTGTGCTGGGCCTGAGAGTTTTCCATGAAAAGTGATTGTTTCAGCCTCTTGTGTTGTGTGACCAACTTCGAAGGGGTAGTTTAGTTGACTTAGGAAACGGTTTGCTTTTGAAGGTTGAGGGTTTGAAACCGTGCCACCACACTAGGGCTATAGGGAATTTACCTGGTTACCCGCCCCCCAAACTCATAGAGATTAGTCTGGCCCCAAGTGCTGAGACACTCTCCATTAAAAAAAAACAAAACAAAAAATAAAAAGCCTCTTGTGTGACCCACTTGAATGCATGTTGATCAAACAGCAATAGGATAATGGAGATGTCTCATCATGAATTAGAATTTGGGGTGAAAAATCAATTGAATCATCTCAACTCTTGGTTCAAGAGCATCCAATTTTAATAGCTTATCAAGTTAAATCTTTCTGAAATTTAATTCAATGGTGAGTATGATACAATGAAGAGGTCCCCATGAGTGTCAAATTGGAGTAAGTGTGGAGGTTAGATTGATGTGAAGGGGCCCAATGAGTATCATGCTATGCAGACGTGCTCCTACAGTAGTGCTTCACTCATTTAGGTCAATTTAACACTTGAGTGAGAATCCCGGTTCCCCCCTCTTCAGGAACTGAAAGTTGAGTCCACTTGTGCTACCACCTAGAGGCCACAGGGGTTTTATCCGGCTTCTCTCTGGACCCGGAGGGAATAGTCCAGGCCAAAGGGTTGGGAACCCTCCGCTAGCCAAAAAAAAAAAAAACACTTGAGTGAGAATGGGACACCCTTACCACTAGATTGTCTTGTGAATATCAAACTAAAAAATAAAAATACTCCATCCGAATCGAGCAAACCAGCCCTAGCCCAAACAGCCTAGATCATCCTAACATTTACTTCTGGGCCTTAACGAACTCAAGCTAAACTGGACCTTTTGTGCTAAAATTAAATGTTAATGACAACAACAATCAGGTGAGGGTGAATGTGGAACACCCGGGGATTCACCAAGCAGGTAAATATGAAGGGTCTAGCTTGATGACAGGTGGGCCTCACATAGGTGCTTGTGTTTACATTTGACCCTGGGCATTTTTGCTCCTAGGGAACAAGGGAAATAGTTGTATGTCCTGTACGTTTTATCCGTTTTCAGCCCAGAAATCATGCTCATGGCCTGGGCCAACCCAGGCTTGACCCTTGCCCAGTCTGCTTTGGGCCATGTTTGGCCTTGGTTTTAATATTTGTGTTGGGCCCCATTTTGATATTTGGGCTGAGCTTCAATTAAATTTCAGAAAGCCCGAAACCCAGCCTGCGCCACCTGTACAAGTAGTACTTGTAGTTTAGTGACCGACCTGCCGGAATGAGTGATAAAAGGCCCAGCCCGGACAAGCCCGTTTGACTCAATGACCTGGTTCAGGCCTGGCATGTTTGAGGCAGGCCGAGCATGACCGAAGATATTGGCCTGCGTTTTCAAAATCGGGCTGGGCCTTTATATGCCCCAGTCTGGCCCGACACAGCCTACAAACACCCTATTTCTAAAGCTTTGCAGGTACAGCCATTTGCAGTATAGACCATCTGCAGTGGGCCATGCAAGAACCAGGTAAGCACAGTTTAGGAATATCAGATTCAGTGAGGTGTTAAGCACTGCTTAGTTTAGCAGCTCTGACCTGACCCAAACCCATTCATTCTAGTCATGGCTTGGGCTTGGGCTTGGACCAGTTCTTAGTTCGAAAAATTTGATCGACTTGGCCCGACTTGACCGGGTGAACTTGACCTGTAGGGCACTTGATCTACGAGTCGAACCAACTCAGTTCAAACTCGCTGGAATTACTTGACCCATGAGAGCTGAGCTTTAGAACTATGAATCAGTTGAATGTAAAGTTCTGGTGAACCTTGGCACCAGTAACATATTTTTTTTTTTTGGTAAAACAGTAACACATATCATGACTTGGATCTAGGCTGCAGGCCAGGGTGGCCCATTAGACCTCATAGCAAGCCCAGTTCAGACCGCACTTGGACAGGTTCTTGATGCCTTTGGGTCAGGGCTGGGCCTAAAATGTAAGCTCTTTTAATAAAAGGACCAATCCCAGGCTTCTATGTCAATCCCCTCAGCCTGACCCAGCCATCACCCATTTGCATCTTACTGTAAAATAAATGACATGTATATTCTAGTAAATAAATCATAACATATAATCTTTTAACATCATATTAGTACTCATAGATAAATTAAGCATATTTAGCTTTCTAGCTTTTACTAACTAAACCATCTATCTCTCTATTTGGAGTGAAGAAGAGCTATCTCTCTATTTGGAGTGAAGAAGAGCTTAAAATGACTTTAATTAGCTAGAATTAGGTTTGTTAATATTTCATAGTCAAAACTATAATCTATAAAATTAGGTAGTTGTACATGTAATTTTCACATTTAAATAGAAAACTGCTGATCATTACTAGTCCTAATTGTTGGGCCAGGTCGGACTTGAGCTCAGGCATGACATTTTCTGGGGGCCCAACTAGGGCTTGAGTTGTCTGTTCAAAGAATATGAGGACCAACTTTTAAGTCATGTCATCCTTCAGGGAATTTGCTAGAATTCCATGGAAAAGGTTTGTATGTCTTTTAGGGACATGTTTGGTTGAGAGAATATATTATTAGTTTCCTCATCTAATCTGCAAAGTACTTAGAGAAAAAAGAAAAGAAAATCTATGCTGTATTATATACTATGTTTCTTTGTGGAACAACATGGATACCCATGACAAGCATCTCTGAAAGGGATAGAAAAAAGAGGAAGAAAAACACCTCGGGAACATTGCTAGGAGGTAGGGCTGTCACTAGGAGGTAGGGATGTCAATCGTGTCGTGTTAACGAATTCGTGTTAAAATCAAATCAACTCGTACACGACCCGTTAACTTAACGGGTAAAATAATCTAACCTGAACACGACCTGTTCAGTTAACGGGTTACACGACCTATCCGTTAACCCGTTAAATAATTAAGTCATTTCAAAAATTAAAAGAAAATCCATACAAAAATATATGAGGAGAAAAATATATAAGCCACATGAAATTGTAAGTGAGGATCTCGAGTGGATCTCACCTAAAATCCCACTATAAAAAAATTAAATTTCAATTTCTTCTTTATGGATATAAATTAATTCTAACTACACTTGGCAACTAAAAAAAATTTAACAGGTTAAGCGGGTTATTAATTGGTTACTGGTTTAATTCGTACACGACTCGTTAGCTTAACGTGTTAACGGGTTTAACGGCCCGAACCCATTAAGAGCCCACCCAAACCCGTTAATATCGTGTGGGTTCGTGTCGTGTTAACAGGCCGTGTGGCATTTTGACGGCCCAAGGGACCACCTTTTAACTTCATGTCTTTGTAATTTCAAATGGATTTAAATGTTGGCTACCAACAAAAAAAGTATGAGTGTGATACCTGATACAGCTGATACAGATGTTTTTTTTGAAGATTTCCATTCTCTGAGTCAAATTAAAATCCATCAATCTGTGTCATCAATGCTGCTGATATGTATAAGTCTTTTTCTTGACCTGTACTGGTCTGATATGACTACATGAATCCACAGGACCCATACTATGATAATCCAACCCCTGATATGGGCTCCATTTAACTTTGGATCAAGGTTAGTGCTGCTCATGGACCAGGCCAGTCCGAGCACGGAAGGTGGAGCAGGGCATAGTTCTTTGGTCCCATTGTTAAATGACATAAGCCTGGGCCAGGGTCTTTGTATTCTTAAAATCTGGCCCAGCTCCACATATAGCAGCACTAAGGGTTTAAATACTTCATGATATATCGAAATCTTCCTTTTCTAATCTACTGAGACATCGGCCGGGCCGGGCTTCTATCAACTGTTTGGGCATTCCATCACTTGTTCAGGCGCATCTGTCATCAAACAACAAGCACTCCTTGTTTGGGCTGGGCTTCAGGCTTCAAATATTAATGGGCCCAAGTTCTAGATCCAGATCCATCTCTAGTACTAAAACTTAAGGGCCAAATCTGGTCCCAGGTTGGCCCAGCCCAGGAGAACCCCTGATCACAGCTTCTTTGTTAGTCAGATAGCATTCTAGCTTGCCAACCTGACTAACTGATATTATTGTTATTTTTTGGGTCACAAACAAATGGGTGGAGGAGAACTTTGGATTGGAATTTGAATTATGAGGTATGTGTATACAGTGTTACTTATCTGGAAACAAATAATGTGAGTTAGCTGTCCAAGAAAGTGCATGGAGACAAATTAAGGTGTGGAACTATAATAGGCATGATCATATCAAGGAATCTAGTTGCTCTCTATGTGGATGGAAGTGTTTCACTCATCAAGGAACTAAAGCATAATTGCCACTCTGCAGTAGTTCCCCTTTTCTTAGGAGTGCAGCATCAAGTCAAATTGAACTTGAACCTGCATGACTGACTTTACCAAAATTGAAATATAGGTTTGGTTTATCAGAGTTTATATTGGGTTCACTATAATTTAGTACCCAAATTCATTACATTTGTATATACGGTATAATACACTATTATACTATTTGTAGACTACGGGTCTATTCATTTTCATAGAATATATAGGAATTCAAAGTCAATGAGCATCTCCAAAAGATTATTAAAGATGTGAGGGGTGAAGGATACAAGATAGCGATGCAGATGGGACTTGAACTTCGTAGGACCTAAATGACTACGGTGATGGCTGGGTATTAATTTTTCATCTTTCCTTAATTCAGTTTCCTACAAACGAGGTTATTTGACGGCTATTTTCGGATATTTGCTTTTGATTCTACTTTTTTAACCGCTTAAAAAAATGCGAAGTCTTAAGGTTTCTAGAAATTCAATCATATGAAACAAACCGGACCATAATTTAAATATTCTTTATAGGAATCAAATGCCTAAAACCTTCACGGTGGAGTCTTTTCTCATAACCTTTCAGATAATGAAGAAAGCAAAGAACCTCCATTTACTGATTAATGTGCTCTGGTTTGACGTGGTAAGAGGAGTGTAATTGTTACAGCCCCTTCCTTTGGATTTTGTTCTATAAGATCCGACCAAAACTTATGACCTTTTTCAAAAATAATTCACTACCTATGTCAAAAAAAGCAGGGGGTCTACCAAGACGTGAAAAGTAGAGAAAGTGCTGATGAGATAACTTTCAGGAAAAGAAGAAACGAAAAGAAAAGGAAAACCCTTTTGTTGGGGCATTTTTTTCAATTTGTGGGGGTAGGATTGACATCTTTCAAGTATGATATTTTCAAAATCTACATTTTCAAAGACACACTTTTCTTATTTTCAAAAAGTGATTAGATTTCGATACCTTTTCATAAAAGGTGACATGGTGGCCATGTTCTCTCCGTGAGATGAGAGAGTGCCAGACTGGATAGACATACCATGAAAACTTTAGAAAGAGACAAAACAAAATCCACCTTATTAATAGAGAAATTTAGCTGCAACTGCATCTAATCACTTGGAAGGAGAAATAGAAACGCTAAGGGCACATTTGGCAACAATCCAGGGTGCGGCTAGGATTCCTTATCGGTTCTCTCATATTCATGGAAAATCCATTCCCACCGTCTGAGATGATTCCTTGAAATACTCAAAAAATTTGCACAGTCGATGAGATGGCCCCCCCCCCCCCCCCACCCAAAATCAAATTTTAGAAACCCATGCGCATGCAAAAAGGTGGATTAACGGTAAACTGGTTTTTACTATAGAACCTACCTCATGGCTCCTAAAATTACAATCTGAACTGCTAATCATGTTGAGAAGATCAAAAAGTTCTTCAACCGGAAATTCCTTATAGATTTTAAGATATTCGTAAGAAAAAAAAAAGTCTAGACCGTTGGATCATGAAATTTGAAGTTTGGTGGGCCCTGTTTGCAAAATCAAAACCGTACAGCCTCTTTAGAAGGCCTAAAACGACCATGGGGTCAAATTTGGCATCCTTATATCATGAGTAAATGTGAAAAAAAACCCTACCCGTTGATCATCCACAACGCAAAAAAGGTCACTGATTTGCACGTGATCAATGTTTTGGTCGGTGTTATTGTGGTATTAGTTTTTTCTTTGGAACCCTATCTTATGGGTCCCACAATCACAATCCAAACTGTCTATCATGTTTAGAAAATTGATGTGAACTAAATCGATCCAATAAAATAACTGCAAGTACACAGCTGTCTTGTTGAGACAGGGACAAATACAAGTCAATCCCACAGGGACCACCACTAAGTTAAAAAAAAAACCTAAACATTGTTTAAATCAAGGATTAATAATAAAAAATCAATTGAGTTCCAAGAAAAATTAGAAAAATTCAAAATCACAAACTAATTGAAGGTACAGAGAATTCAATGTATAAAATAAATCAGGGCATGCAGAATCCACTAAGCAAGATAATTAATACATACATACAATTTATTCTACTATTTGTCTCAAAATAACTTAGATCATAAACAAATCAATGTTTTTTATCCGGAGGATTTATCTTTCGTAAAAACTAAATTTTTAATAAAAAGAATAAGATCACCACCCAAGACCTCTTTTACCTCAGAAAACAATGAAAAACCATAAGCATGACTTATTAAATTAAGTATAAACTATCAAAAGACTTTAGTCCTAAGTATAATCTATCAAAATAAGCATAAATCATAAAACTATTTTCATTATAAATTAAAACAGAGGCTGCGTAAAGCATAAAGACAGATCTATTATTCTCATAGAGCATGCATTTAAAAGAGATAAGAAAGAAATAAAAAAATCACATAGATTAAATAAAAAATCTACTCAACCTCATCTATGTGCTCCAATCCAGAGATCTAGCCAACCATTAAGAAGAACTTCCGAAGTAATTTTATTGATAAAATCTCATTTTACAATGGTCTCTCAAAAATCTCTCTTCTAAAAATTCTAATTTCTGGAACAAGGCTCCAGAATACCTTTAAAAAAAGAAATCAGAAAATAATGGAGGGAAGAGAGGTGGAGAAGAGAGGGAGTGGAATGGTGGTCGTCCCACCTAAGGGAGGAGAAGGCATCTGTCCACATGGGGTTGCTCCCCTTAAATAGTTTTTTAACACAAAGTTCTTGATCATTTCTCTTACTTGCAATTATCTTTAAGAGAGGATGATCCCTTGGGCTTTAGTTTGGATGAGACAAGATGAGAGAGAGTTCCAATCTCCTAACCTTTTCTGTAATTAATTTGAATTTTGAACAAAGATTGGGCCCACTTTTATTGTAACTAATTGTAATCCCGAGTAGAAAATTTACTGCCAAATTCCCAAGGTCATAACTTAGTAATTTCAGACGAACATCAACTCTGAATAACCTTTCTAATGGTACATAAATCTCACCAATCCGAAGGTCAAATTGAAAGTTATGGTCATTTTACAATGGGTTGTCATGAGAAAAATGGGGTTGACTTTCTTCTTGGAATAGGACTCTTCCATACATGAGAGATGGGGCCCATGGGAGAGTGTTGGATGTCCCCTACATCTGTGGAGTCCTTAGATTCTGCTTCCTTGTTTCTTCTACATTCTTTCCGTTTGAGTCTAACTCTATCTCTCTTTCTTATTTTATCTTCAAATCTAAATGAGAGTGAAAGATATAAAGAGAAAAAAATTCTTTAATGCTTAGGAGAAGAAAGAGAGAGGGAGTGGGCGTCTAAGATGAGGTGGGGCCCACTTTTGGCTTCAATTTGCTCAATCTTTCTCTCTTTGTTGATAATTTATGCAACTTTCAAACTTCTTGAGAGAAAAGGATAGGGGAATAATCCAGAGGCTTCTGTAATCTTCCTAGATGAGGGGGGGACAGTGTGGGACGTTCTATAGGGATGTGCGTCCCATTGCAAAGTCTTGATACTCGTAGAACTGTTCTCCAAGTCTTCTCTAGGGTTCTGCAGGTCCTACATTTCTTGCACATTTTAACTCAACCCGTAAAATGCTGAAGAGCATAATTTGAAGCGAACCGTCCAAACAAAGTTTTACTCCAAGTAGGAATCTTCAAAGAAAAAGTTGCATAAAATACTAAATAATGCAGGAAATGTGGAAATTCCAATTCCTATGTGAAAATGCGTGAAATTATGCAATTAAATGAAAATTGATACATTTAACCTAATTAAGTCCCTAATTCACCCTAAAATAATGCTTAAATGATGTAATTCGCTAGACTTAACAAATATCTAAAACAGCTAGTAAGTTAATTTTCAGCCATTGATTCCTTATATATTTTGAGATATTTGCAACAAAAAAAAAAATCAAACTCTAAAAAATATATTTTTTAAAATCTATATGGGACTAACATTGAAAATCCAAACCATCCATCATCTGTAAAATGCCAAAAACATCCTGCATCCAAATTTTAGGGCTTGATTCATCATGGATTGTGAGCAGATTGTAAGAAACTTGTGACCGATGGATCTAATATATGTAAATCTATAGCTTCCTTGGTGTTTGCCAAATGTGGAGTGAGGTGAATCTTCCTCATAAGAAGCCCTCGCTGAGCATAGCATCATATGAGAAGAATGATGGAATTCTCTGAATAGAGGATTCCTCTTCCGTTGCCAAACACGCGGTAGATGTGTTACATGTGTGTAAAGTATAGTTTATTTTTTTAGGATCTTTTAATGTATTTATAATCTAAATCTCAAAAGGCACAATTGGGGGAAAAAGGGAATCTACAATTTTGAGTACTTTACCCATTGCTTCGTGGGTTCATATTCATAATAAACAGTACAAAACAAAAAGGAGTGGCAGGTTGCAAATAGCCTTGACTTTGAGGCCCACCATGTATTTTCTAGGGGTGCAACTTAATTAGGTATAAGCTCAACTCAAGCCTCGCCTAAAATGCATGTTGGTAAACCCAAGCTCAAACTTGACCTTTATGATACCTGAGCACGCCGAATCCAACCTAACAGCAAGTTGTAAAATCTCTTTAAGTGCCTGTTTATTTGCATTAAATATAGTAATTGAATACATATATGGGATTTATAATATAAGCAATTAAAAATGAAGTTCATGGTTAATGCCAAAAAATGAGCATCAAATAATCTTTTTTTTTTTTTTTATCGAAACTCATTTTTGGAAATTTACCTTGATCTTCATTATTAACCACTTACGGCATAAATCCTATGTATTCAATTCCCGTGTATTCTTTTTTAATGATAATTCCTGTATATTCGAATGAAAAAAATAGGCCTTTTTTTTTTATCGAAACTCATTTTTGAAAATTTACCTTGATCTTCATTTTTAACCACTTACGGCATAAATCCTATGTATTCAATTCATGTATATTCTTTTTTAATGATAATTCTTGTATATTCGAATGAAAAAATAAGCCTTTTTTTTTTTGTACTCCAGCCCTTGGGACCCAAGAGAGAGACCGCATATACACAGGAAGATTGCCCACTCAAGTGAGAAGGAGGCCTGCACAAGCGGGAGAAAAGCCCATACAAGTGGGTAAAGAGCCTGCACAAGAGGAAAGAGGTGACATATCCGGGTTTGAACCCCCAGACAGCCATGTAAGAACTGACACTCCTTTTCACTCCTGTATGGAGTTATTCTTAAAAAATCCGCGTTAAAAGAGTAATTCTGGTTGAGTTGGGTCGACTCAACTTGAGAATCTTTTACAAAGAAAAAAAAAAAAAAACCATGCGAATTCAATTTTATAGATTTGTCTTGCTTTTCTTAGAGTATACATTAATGACACAGGTAATATAAATCATCTATCATAATCAAAGTCTTTTCCTAACTATGTTGAACTAAGCTACATGAATTTAGATTTTCCACTCTGATCTATCCAAAGCCAAATCTTCAATGTGTTTTACTTTTTCTGATTTATCCTTGCTACTTCCATCCATGTCTGTGGAGCCTAATCCTTTTCCTTTGATGGGTAATCAACTAGCATGGAACACATTACATAAATACGCTTATATATTAGTCGACTACCCAAGTCAAATCTTGATATCAAAAGCCTAAATCCAACTCGAATTTCATTTGGGTTTCAATATCCAAGATTCAAAAGAAGACTAAGGCCATGTTTGAGACCACTATCTACTTCTTAAAGACCATTCAATATAGACCCATACAAAAAAGAGCCATAGAAAGAAAAAGGTTAAAATAAAAAGAGGTGTTTGGTAATGTAAGGGTCTATGCTAAATAGACATTTTTATATCATTGGTTTAGAGTTTCTCCACATATTTCTTGAAATTCACAAGGTATTAGGCCATGAAAACTGACCATACGGACGTGCTCAGCCTTCCAAAAAGATCTCACGGTTTGGATCTTGTGTTTGGGGCCCACATAATCCACAAAATTATACCTAATGGCTCACTCTTTTGCACATATCTAGAGATTGGTGATGATCCAACATGTGAAATTTAGTCTCATAATCATGTTTAATATTGTGAACATTACTAACGGTTTAGATCTTATTTTACACCCCTCTAAATAAAAAAAAAAAAATTGAAACAGTTTATTGTTCATGGACGATGCAATATTGAGCATAATACATCAATGGCTATTTTTATTTTGCACATATCTTGAGATTTATAAGGTATTATGTGATCAAAATTGACCACATAGCCATTTTCAGCCTCCCAAACATATCCAACGGTTTTGATATTGTGTTTGAGGCACACAGATCATAATAAATTATATCCAATGGCTCACGGTTTGTGACACATATCTCTAGATTAGTAATGATTCATCTGCTGAAATTTGGTTACATGGCCGTGTTTGACCTTGTGAACATTTGCAATGGTTTGGATCTTGATTGAGCCTCTCAGATTTGGAGAAAAACTGAAAAAATGGACTAGGCGTGATTATGCATAAACAATGCAGCTCCGCCTCTTCTTTTTCCCCTCTATTTCTCAACTACCTCATAAGGGTGCTGTGGAAAGTAGAGCCATTGCCTCTACTTCTCTAAAATATGCAGAGGCTAAAAGGTGGTACAAAACATTCTATTTTTTCAAACCTCTATCTATTTTAGAGAAATAGAGGAAAAAATTACACTCCCAAAACATGCCCTCATAAACCTAAGTTTTACTTTTTGTGGGACATGAAGGTTCGGTTTTACCTTACCCAAGAAGCACCCCTTCTATTATCTTCTTGAGCAAGAGTGCTCAATACATTTGACATCATGAAAGCACATAGGAGGTTGAGCCCGTTGGTAGGTACATTTGTTTGATTAGAAATAGACAATTACTCAAAGCAAATACATTTCTGCATTAAAAAATCATTTCAAGTGGGCCCACTGGAGAAAATGGTGCTTAAAGTTAGATTTGATGGGTCTTGGCTCCCCATCAACATCATTTTTTTTTTTTTTTGGGGCAATCAACTTGGACTCTTGGAGGGCAAGCATCACTGTGGTGGTTTTCCTAATGATTGTAGGAAATGAACAAGGGCATGGTCAGATGTGGACCTCGCAAGACAACTTATGGGGCTCACCCAGGGCCCACAAATCATGGATGAAGTGAGGGATTAATAAATCTGAATGGGACTAGTCCATATGAAACTTTAAGTGAATCCCATCATCTTGATCCCTTGATCTGTGATCTTCAAATTTAATGATTAATGATTGAAATGGGACTAGTCCTATATGAGCTTTCATTTGACACAATGAAAAAGCCATGTACCATGACAATGGGGTTGGGTGGGTGTTTGGGTAGAAGGATTGGGTGTTTGTGGGTGTGGGCCCACAGGATGTCTCAAAATCTGCAGTGACATTGCCAACTGAACATCTGCCTATAAACAAATAGATAAATGATGGGTGCAAATATTAGTCGGTGCCTTTTGGTATCCAGTGCATGGCTCCTGTCTCCATGCATTAAAAACATCTGTGAGGGAAATTCCTCTAAATCCCCATTATAATAATCAGCAACTAGCGCCTGTCATGGCCAGGGAGGATGCCGAATGTTTGGACTTTTTTTATTTAGGTTCAGAGTGGGGTCCTTTGCATAGTCCAGAATAGAATTTTGGGTGCAGGATTGGTCCCCCATTTGTTTTATACCTAGGGCCTGTATATTGCCATGGACCCTATGTTATATATGTATAGGCATTTATGGTAATCATATAATAAGGGGTCGTTTATCTTTGGCACGTGAGATATAAAAATGAGATTTACATAGGTAAAATTTATAGTAATTGTTTGGAAGCAACATATTTGCATGAATGAATGTTGAATGGTTTGGATTCGGTATTTATAGATTTTTATGTATCTCAAAAACTATGAAAATTTTAGACATGAGACTTAAAAGTTTTAGGGTTTGGTAGGTCAACAAAAAATTTAAATGACTCAAATTAAAATTTTAGGGCCCACGGGAGTTGCAAAGAATAAAAGAAGGATATGGTTTGAAAATTTGAAATTGCCACCTTCTTGAGACTCATTTGCATATTGTTTTTGCACCTCATTTATACATGTACACCGACAAAAATGCATTCAGCACTGCTACATGGACAAACTTTTTGTCCAGAATTTGGGACAAACTCCCATGTGTCACATTCTTAGAGGTGCTTTTTCCCCTTCTCTCAAAAGTTGCACCTCTAGGAATGTGCCACATGGGAGTTTGTCCCAAATTCTGGACAAAAAATTTGTCCATTTAGACTTTTTGAAATGCATTTGGATAAGCACCACACACATGTGCAACATTTACACATGTAAATAGGTACGAACAATCTACCTATATTGCACAATGCATATGTATATCAGATGCTGGTGGAGGTCTCATTTAGGTTTTTAATTTTAAATTCAAACATGGGTTAGGGGCCCTCTAACTTGGGCTCAAGTTAATTCTAGGTATTGACACGGATACACATGAAAAAAACAGAAAAAAAGAGTAAAGGTTTTGTGGTAAAAGATGACTACTTTTCTTTCTCTTTTCTTTTTTCATTTCAAAGTGAGTTCTAGTGTTAAAAATTGCTGAAGTGAAATCACCAACTAAACTAGAACCCTAGATGGTATACCGCAAACCTGAAATGCTAAACCTTAAACTAGGATCCTCATAGTTTCAAAATTATAAGAAAATGTCTACTTGTCCCGGGGATCTTGTCCCGGGACTGGCCCAACTCCACATGGGAGGGGCATTTTGACCAAAATGCCCCTCCCATGTGGAGTCGGGCCAGTCCCGAGACAAGTAGCATGGCTCAAATTATAAATGCCAGGGATTTTTACGGACTGATCCTTTTTAAACTCAGGTTCCATGAGATATTGACAAAAGTCTTCAAACTACCAGCAATGTTCTTTGACTCTAATTTTTTATGATTTCCCCCAAATCCCATGATATCATGAGTTACTATATCATAGGTTTTCCATGAAAATCATTAAGGAAAACCCATTTCTTTCTTTCACCATATTTTGAGTTTTGAGAAAAGAAACACATGCTTAATCATATTTAGTAAGAGTTAGAAAGTTGTAGATTTTTCTCCCGAAATTCAACAAAAATCCCGTGATATCTTGGGATATATATATATATATATAAACTAAGTTCAAGTTTAGGATAAAATTTCGTAAGCTAATGCTTGTGGGGCTCACTTTTAGTCCATCCAAATGGACCAAACACATGACCAAGTTAAATTGCACATGCCCACCAACTTTCGATCAGATCCAGATTTACTGGACCGTTTGATCGACTATGTATCGATTGGAATGGACTATATATATAAATTAAGTGCAAACTTAGGATAAAATTTCGTGAGCTCACGCTTGTGGGGCTCACCTTTGGTCCATCCAAATGGACCAAACATATGACCCTCCTACATTGTATATGTTCACCAACTTTCGGTCAGATCCAATTTTACTGGACCGTTGGATCGACTATGTATTAATTCGAATGGACTGTTAACCATTAAACTTTTGGGCCCATATGGAAATGATAGAAATCATTGTTAGGGCTGATTTTTTTGCAGAGAGGAGGATCCCAAGAAGTCCTTAAAACTTAGGAAAGAGCACTTTTAATGACTCCCTGGGATCTTCCTCTCTGTAAAAAATCAGCTACAACTGTAATTTCTATCATCCCCATATGGGCTAAAAAGTTTAATGGTCAACCGTCCATTTTGATCGATACATAGTCGATCCAACGGTCTAGTAAATTCCATTTATATATATATGTATATCAGTATTTTGATATTATATTAATTGTAATTAATAAGGAAAATCCATTTTTCTTTCATTATATATTGAGTTCTAAAAAAGCAACAAGTACTTTGTAATCATTCAATACTAGAAATCTGCAAGCCTCCCCACTAAATCCGTGCAAGAACCCAAAATATATATGATGGGATAAATAATGCCATGATATCGTGGATTTATTAGTATTTGTTTGTGATTGCTTAAGTGAAAATCGTCATGATATCATGGGATGTGGGCAAAATCGTAAAAAAATGTACTTCTTTACTAGAGTCTAGTGACTCTACTAAAATTTTGAAAACTTTTGTCATTATCTCGTGAAATCCAAATTTAAGAAAGACTAATATGTAAAACCCTCAGATGCTTATATAGAAACAATTGAGAGACTTTAAAGACAGAACACTATGGGGAAAATATAATCTCTCAACATGAATTTTCCAGTTGTTTACAATTGATTGCTCTTAGGGCCTTTTTCTTTTACTGGAATTCAGAAAATTCTTGTTTGAAGAATTTCTAAATTTTCCATTCTCAAATATTTGGAATTCTTGAATCTTTCTTTGTACTTGAGCATTTAAAAACTTCATAAAAAAGTGCAATGCGGTTGGAATTACATGATTTTCAAATGTCATTTAAGACCTTTTAAGTGGTTGGAATATGGAATTCTGATAAAAAAAAAAAAAAAACATGATATTTGTAGATACCAGGGACAAGCCATCACATAATTTTAAAAAAAAAAAAAAAACCTAACATGCCAAATTCTTGTAAGAATTTCTAATAAAAGAATAGGCCCTAAGTAAACACAACAATTTAGCTGATTAAGGAAGATTGCCCATGAACATAAGAGGGTACAAAGGTCATGTTGTATTGTACCAAGCTGATTTAAAATTCAATAGACTAATGGGGAGAGCTTCAACCTCATGCGCTTTTTTTTAATTGCTTGTTTCCCTACATGCATGTGGGCACCTTTATCAGTGATTTTCAACCATTATATATACACACACACACATTAAGTGTGCCAACTTTTTTAATCTCTCCTGTTAGAAAATCATAATCTTTCAAATAAGTGGCTTAAACAGCAATCTTATAAAAGTAAAAACTCCAAAGATATGGAGACAATCACTCTGGTGCATGCGATCAGCCTTACAAACTCAAAGATAGAGTTTTTAATTGGTTACCTATCAAAAAAAATCTCTCCTTATAAATTACTGCAATCCAAGATAATGATCTTAGCCATCTACTTACTATATTTTGACTTAACAACGGCTCCTTATCCAAGTGGTAATGAGCGTTAGTTCTACCCGGGGTTACCTCCTCCCATTTGTGCCCACATGAGTGGGCTACCTTCCTGCTTGTGCGGGCCTCCATTTGGTCTTTGTCCCCTTCGCTGGGATTAAAAAAAAAAAAACTATTTTTTGACTCATCTTTTTCAAACGCAAGTTATTTTTGGCATGTGATACAAGTCATGTACTCCATGTTGGCATTTATGCCTGTCAATTACACCAAAGTATATTAGATGAAGTGGCCAGTTTAGCATGGCATAGATGATAGAAGTCAGAGGGATGTCTTTGAGTTTCTATGGCACATGGGTGTAATTGCTCTTCCGTAGAGAAGAGAAGAAAAGTGGGACGTTTCTACGAGAAAAACTCTTTTTTATCATTTAGTGCAAACATTTTTTCATGAGAAAAAGCACACGAGTAACTTGAATTTTGTTACTGCAGCATAAAAGTCTTTCCCATGGAGAGAGTATTATGACTTTTGTTTTTGCGGATGCTATACAAATGTGCTTTTTATGCTAGACTTGGGACATCACTCGTCTCTTGTATGATGTCATTATCATGAAGATTTGGATAAATAGGAGATGGGTTTAAAAGCATAATTGTATATTTCAAACATGATCGATCAAATAGTCCTATACACAAAGGCTAGAGTGAAACTTTAGTCTAATGCCAATAGGTGAAGGTTATGATGTGAATGGGTTGAATGAAGCTAAAACTAGCCTTGCAATAATCATACACTGGCACAATAATCCGTGTTCAGTACGGTATTTTCGTGCATTGCAAAATGAATAATCATACATTAAAAAAGTTACCTCTTTCCATAGAGCAAGTTGCATGAAAAGGAAAAATAGAAAAAGTAGAATAGAAAGGAAATAGTTACATAAACGAAGAACTTAAATGTGAGTGGTTTGATGAAAAAAATATTAGTGGGCAGTTGCATGGGTAGTGAGAGAGAATGTGGAACAATTGAACAAAAAAAACATAAAAGTCAATCAAAACTAGAACTGCCAGTCAAAATTAAATCCAAGAATCTTTACTTTAATATATTATAATTGAGAGGACATCCGCACTCACAGGGAAGGAAGACTCGCACATGGAAGGAGAGGGGGGTTGTCTCCTCCTTTCTTGTCCAAGTACCCTCTCCCCGCAGGTGCTCTCATGGCCCCTGCCCCAGCCCCCTTGGCTGCTGAGAAAAAAAAGGTGGCCTGATCTTTTTCTGTGTGGGTGGTCCCTGAATGTGGGACTCATATGGGTGATGACTACATGCTGATGCCAGCTCCATGGTGCCACCTCTTGCGATCAAACTAAGAGCCAGGATTCCATTCAAAATGATTTTATTGGTGTGCATAGTCATCTGTACCCGATGAAACACTAGCTTTTATCTTTTCCTTATGCACCATCCTTTTCTTTTTAGATATTTTTACTATTCCTCCCCACCTCCTTTTTTGTTTTGTTTTTGTTTTTGAATATTAGCTTTTATTGATCAAACTTAACAATATATGCATGGGCAGCTCCACATAGATCATAGTGGGGTCAATTGACCCCACAGAGATCGGAAAAACCATTTAAAAATAAAATTTTTTATTTCATGAATTGAACTTATGTAAAGCTTTTGACTCCACTCAATTTAAGAGTTTCACCCCACATTAGCTAACTTTACACTTTTTCTTTGTTGCTGTAGTAGTGAACAAAAGTCACCATAAAATACCCACTGCCTAAGTTAATAGGCCAACTGTCTACCAAAAATTAAATAGAATTAATGGGCCCACGTTACTAATATGTGTTCTAGCAATAAGTTTTTAGAACTTGCGTGTTTGGCACTTAACTAGTTAAAGTGAAGTAAAGTGAATCCAGATAAGAAATGACAATGGGTCATATCAAAAGTACACAATTTCAAAATTCTCTCCGAATTTTTCAAAAAAAGTAAAAAAAGGCAACCTCCTTTCTCCATTAAAAGACAAAAAATCTCCACTTTTCTATATAAAAAGTCAAAAAGATTCCATACCAAACAACTAAAAACAAAACACCATCATAACACCTTATATTTTACTCTCTCTTGATTTGATGCTTCACCTCACCATGCTTCAATTCACAATACATCCAAACAAGCCCTTAACATTACTAGAAAATTAGTTGAGACAAAGAAGGATATAGTATACCAATTGGTTTAATTGCTTTTAAAACTGGCATTGATTTTACCAGCAGTGACTGCCACTAGAGAGAGTTGTTTCAGCAATGAAGTACGTAAATAACAGGTTGCTTAACCGAATAGGAGATCAATAAATGAATGACTCTTTGATTACATATATTGAAAAATATGTGGTTGCTAGTGTTGATAATGAATCTATTATGCAACGATTTCAATACATGAAAACCTATTGAGGGCAGCTGTAGGAGTTTATGTATTTGGATTTTACTTTTGGATTAAGAACTATTAGTAACTATATATTAAAATTTCTTTTTTTTTTTTAGAATTCAATATTATCTTTGTCGGATCATCAGAAATAGATTCTTTGAGAATTTTATGCTATACTTGTCGTCAAATTATCGAAAGTAGATCACAAATGTTGATAAAGGGAAAAGTAAATTTATTCGATTTGCAAAAGATAATTCTTTTGTTGACCCCATCAAGTTGAATTCCTGGAGCCGCCACTGAATATATGAGGAAAATATTGAAAAGCCAAAAAAAAAAGAAAAGAGAAACACAAACCAACACCACCAAAATTAAACCCACAACCACAAGAGCGAGGGGGAGAAAGAAATGAGCACTAATTAAGTACAACTGTAGCAACAAAGATCATTAAGGGGTTGTTTGTCTTTTACGTGCAAGATATGTAAATACAATTTACACATGTAAAAGATAAATGTTTAAATTTTAAGTATGTAACGTTTACACATGTGTGTCTTTTTACAACGTTTGTCTAATAACATTATTTTCGGATCATTTACACATGTGATTCATTTTTCTATGTTTGTTTCAATGATATGTGTTTTTGTATTAAATGATTTTGTAAATGATACTTATTAATCATTAAATTATATTCTACTATAATGATATGAAAGGTCGACAAAAAAAAGGCCTGATTTATATCAAAGTTTTCATTTGCATTTTAGATCCTTACAAAAGAACATGTCTTTCAACATGAAATATACTTTTTAAAAATAGATAATTCTATCAATGATCATCTTTAAACAAATGCATTGCAACATGTTTTGTTAAGGAAATAAGATTTTAGTCTGGTGGTTAAAAAAATATGATTATTATTAATATTTTTAATTAATTAATATTTAGTTCAATATTATCTTAAATCGTTATTCAATTTGCATAAAACTTAACCCATGCATCTTACTGGCTTTATGCTAATATTAATCAATTATAGAAAGTTTTTAAAATGAGTATTTTATTAATAAGTCCGATTATATTAGAAGTGTCACAAATTTATTATGGTTAGATAAAATTGCATTCATACATTATTTTTGAATGATACCATAATGCTATATAAAATACATTCTTCCTTTTCTCTTACATTCATTTATACATAATTAAATATTTTTAAAGTAATACAATAATAAATAATTTTAGAAAAATCATTGAGATATTGGAAGAAAATCTAAAAGGAACAAAGAAGATAAAGAATCAAATTTTGAAAGAATAAACCTACAGAGTAAATAGGTTTTATAAAAGGTTTTTTTTTTTTTTTTCTATAGCAAGGCAAGAGAGAGAAATTTCTTCATAAAAAGGGATGAGATGCATGGAGGGTTTTCATTCATCGGTTTCATCGGTCTCGATTCATATTTTATTATTATTTTGTAAATATGTTGGAGGGGTGTTTTGAACCCATAACCTCTTTGATAGAAATGCCCCTTTTATTGTTATTATTTTTTAAATACGTTAGAGGGGGGTTTTCGAACCTAGAACCTCTTTAAATGAACTGTCCCAAAACCAAACCGTCCGCTTCCAACGGGTATTCTTTTAAATCACATCTGCTTTGGTATTCTCTTTTCCTACCTGAACAGGTGTTCAAATTACACATCATATTTACACACAGGATGCGTAAAAACTTATAGACAAACATTACCGATATGTAAATATTACGCATATTCACCATTTACATATGTAAATGGGTGTAGACAAACGACCCTAAAGGAAGACCACCTCCTTCCAATTCCTCAAAATGATATCAATAGAAATCCTATGAAATTGAGGAAGGAAGGACACCTATGAAGCGATGGTGAATTTGAGCTTGTACATAAAATCTTCAACCGAGGTGCTGGAGTTCTTAAAGCATCGAGAATTCCTCTCCTTCCAAACGATCCATAAAAGTGTCGAGAAGGCAATTCTCTACGTAATCCTTTCTATGATTGATCCCACCTCCAACAACTTTGCCTCAAACAATCCACAGATGGACCTACATTAATAAAACCAATTTAGGACTTCAGACCAAAGTCCTTGTGCTACTTTACAATGATAAATTGATTCCTCCCCATCTAGTCTCATAGACACTTTTCACCTTCTGTCCTCGTTTGTTTTCTTTCTCTTTTTCACCTCTTTTTCTTCCTAACAAGGGCAACGGCTATGAACAGCCAGATCCGTGACCTATATGACCTTTGGTTGGTAGACAAGTTGTTTGAGTTTTTTACCTTCAATCTAGATACGACGAGGACAGGGGCCAGGCTTATCTATCTAAATGTCATTGGGGCCCACATGAAAAATTAAAACAAATTTGTTCAGGCCTATGGCTTACTCATATAACACATAATCATGTGTTTTATGTTCCATTAGAGTAAAATTTAAGACACACCTAATGCAAGAAGATAGTGATTTTTAGTGGTTCGACAATTAGATGCTGGCAGTACCGGTGGACTTGCAAGTATTAGGATCATGTTATCAAAGTCTTATCCCAACTATTTTTCTTCGTATTCCTATCCATTCTAAGCCAAATTCTAAATAGGTTGTACTTCTTGAAATCTAGCTAGTGAACTTGCAAGTATATTTCAAAAGATTTTTAATGTGATCTCGACCTGCTATCTTTCAAAAATTATATTTTTCCATACAGTTAAGGAAAGCTCAGCTCTTTTGAAAATAAGACGAGGGATAGAGTAATCGGCATCCATTGTCTTACAAAATACAAAAACACTTTGAGATCTTGCCATTTATTAAATATGGAGAATAGGGTTGCACAAAAAATCCAATATCACCGTAAAACCAAACCGAACAGACTGAACCGGGCGGTTCGGATCGGTTTATAGTGGATCGGTTCGGTTAACGGTTTGAAAATTATAAAAACCGTTTACATCGGTTGATTATCGGTTTGAGCCCACGGTCAACCGCTTAAACCGAACCGACCGTATGCAGTAATTTAATATTGTTTTTTTACTATTTTAGCCTTAGGGTTATGTTTTTTACTACTTTCAAAGTTACATTCCACAACTCCATTCTTATATGAACTCAACCGTCAACACTGCCTCAGTGCATCTCCTCTAATCTCTCAAATGCCTTTTGATACTTCATTGCAGATGGAGGGATTACTGTACAAGCTGTTTTTCTTCCATCATAATTCCTACATCGTTTCAATAAAATTTTTATCAAAAGGCTGCACTCTTGAAAATGCTAGAAAAGCCAGTAGATCCTAGCCTTTTGATAGTTGGTTTTTGTCTCACCTAACCAATGTGTTAAGAAACCTTCATTTCTGAAAAATTCAGTGGGTTCTGATTTAAATTCTGTTTGTGTGTGACTTTTCTTGACATTAACTATTATTCTATTGTAATTCCAAATGGTATCATGTGGAATAAATGTTTCACTGAAAGCTGGTTAATGCCTTTTTTTTTTTTTTATGTGCGCTTGCGTTTAGTCCAAACTCTCTTTTTGGAGTAGAATTATTTTTTATATGCGTTTAGTCCAGTCTGGAATGTTGGATTTTTATGTTTGCACTATATATTGGAATAAATGCAAAGGATGGGGTATCATCATTTTGAAATTTTCAACGTCTGATTTTCAAAATAAATAAATAAAAAACAACGGTTTAACCGACCGAACCGAACCTAACCATTTGGTTTGGTTTGGTTTACGCCCTTTCCATCGGTCGAATCGGATCGGTTAATTAAAAAACCGACAGGTTCATTTTGGTTGTTGGTTTTAGTGTTAAACCGATCCGAACCGCCCATATGCAGCCCTAATGGAGAATATTCATGTGCATCCATCCCTCACAATTGTAGTGAGGGACACCTCCTTTTCGGGAAGTTTCAAGTACGTTCTCTTTTGTACTTAAAACTTCCCAAAAATGGGGTGTCCCTCACCATAATAGTGAGGGATGGATGCACTTGAATATCTCCCATTAAATATTAGGTCATATGGACATTGTCTTCCCATCTAAGACAATTATAAAATGAAAAAGAGGAAAATATTTTAGTTTGAGCACGCTAACTTTTTTATTATATATTTTACTATTGGAGGGCTCAACTAATCCCTTCGGGCCCAGAGGAAAGCCCGGTAAACTCCACTATAGCCCCAGTGTGGTAGTGAAGTTTCGAACCAACAACCTTTGGGTGCAAACCGTGGTCTTAAGCCAACTGCGCACGATAACTAATTCAATTCTCAAAAATAAAGGAATTTTTTTTTTTTTTGGTTAGAAGATCAAAGTAAGACTTGGAGATCTTATATTGCACATGAGTGGGACTTGATTTAGTGGTTCAGATTTAAGAAAGTTGGGGTCCACCAGCCAAAACACTTGTTCAGGGCTACCAATGGAAAGGCTCCCAGGATGGAAATATATAGTACATGTGACATCTTTGTGGGGTTCGTTGGCCTTATCAGATGAATACACTGACTAAGAGCTAAGGATATACCAAACATAATTTCCCTTTGGACATCCATAACCATTTGGTCAAATATGATGAAACTGACAGACATGATAAAATAAAAAATAAAAATCTTTTTTTCACTATATGAATGTATTTGAATGAAATGGCAACAAATATACAATAAACTTGACTTATACTTGGAGCCTTAATTTGAATCTCACTATGATTCGATAAATATAGTAGACTCCACAATATTGTCAAGCACCCATTAGTTTGTTGTCAAAAAGGCTAAAATGCCACTAATTTTGAATTATCAGTCAGCGAGAGAAAGGGCCGTTTGTTTGCACCCATTTACAAACGTGAATATTATATGTGTAATATTTATGCATATGCGTATTTGCATGGCTAGTTTATAAAAGAGGCGTAAAAATAGTTTATAAATGAGACAATTTTTAAATTTCTTGCAATTAAAAAGGTGTGAAATGATGATACACACACCACATATTACACCTCATTGGTTAAGTGACATCAATTCCAAGGATGCTTGTGATAAGTGCGGTATCAAAGTCCTTCACCGTCTTTGATTCTTGCAACTCTGTTCGCCTTGAATTAGACCGTTTAAATTTTTCTATTGACCCATTAAACCCCAAAATGATAAATAGAATATTTAAAATATTCAATAATTTTAAAATATATAAAGATTTTATGTATATGATCTGAACCGCTCAATAATTACTCGTATAAAAATGGTGCTTTCAAGAAATGTGAGATAGTCCGGTGATGAAGGCCATCCCACATTCCCACCTCACCTTTGCGAGGGATCCATCCCTGGTACCAAGGGAGCATGATTGGAAGGTATTGCGGAACACGAAGGCCGAAGCACTCAAGTGGAGCAATATGGTAGAACCACTCATGGAGCAAAACCCATAAATCCAATACCCATGGATGACCCTTGGCCGACAAATTAGGCTAGTTTAGAACCAGGATGGCATACATTTCCTCCCATGTAAAAAAAAAAAAATGCCAAAAAAATATGGCATTTTTTTACACGTGTAAAATTTAAATTTACAAATTTTGTATATGTAAATTCAATTTTCATGTCCCATATATAGAAGACAAACAACCCCTAAGTTATGATCATATGCAACTGAAGATTTTACAGCCCGCGGAATTCAGGGTATATTTTGTCTCATATATGGACAATTTTAGGGCAGACTTTTTCCCAATGAGAATCTTGCATGAAAGCTGTGCAGGATTTTCATTGTGCCTTTAAACCAAAGGCGTCCAACTTTGGAGATTGAAAATCCCCACCGCCCATCATACATACTTCCCAAGTGAAAATTTGTCAAACGTTTTAAGCTGTAGACTCTACGTCTTTTGAAAGTATGTTATATGTCCACCCCATTCTCCTCGGAAATCTTCAAATTTTCAAACATTAGGGGTGTAAAAAATATTGGAAAACCGTCTAACCGAACCAAATCGAACCGAACTGCAGTTAATAACCGTATTTCATGGTTCGGTTACGGTTAATGAAATCCAAAAATCGCACGGTTCGGTTCAGTTACGGTTTTCCATAATAATTCACGGTTATTAACCGAACCGAACTGTATAATATGGTTCGGTTAACCGCATACGGTTAACCGTATCGTTTACAAACAAAAGAAAAAATAAGGGGGTTGAATGAAATATTTCTTACCTTATTCAATTGATCCTAATGTGTCATTTTACCTTCAATCATTCACATTTATCCCCTTATGTGAGGAAGGCATTCCACGGCTATTAACCGTAACCGAACCGTTTAATACTGTTAACCACGGTTACGGTTTTTCACGGTTTTTGTGGATATGGTTACGGTTACGGTTTTGAAAGACAGAAAGCCGCGGTTACGGTTCGATTAACGGTTTTCCCAAATTGACTGGTTAACCGAACCGTTACACTCCGATCAAACATATTCCTTTTCTTAAAGAAAATTTACACCAGACATTGGATTATCATATAACAACAAAAAAAAAAAAAAAAAGGTTTTTCATGGAAATGTCCTAGCTAGGTTTTTTTTTTTTCACAGGCCATACGGAAAGTATCACAACAAGATTTTTCAGCAGCTAAATATGCTTATCAACGACGGATATAATAATCCGTCGCAAAGTTGAAAAAAATTTAAGGTATCAGTGGTGGATGATATTTTCCGCCGTTAAAAGGTTCAAATTTCAGCCCCACTTATTTCAAAGGTGGTCCCCACTTTTTATGTCTCTAAACTCCTCACTCATTTGAGTACGTACTTTGTACTTGGCCACTAATGCATCAATGGGTGGTCCATATATATATTTGGCCTAACTGACCAAAGAGTAATCAAAGTTATTGATGATCAAAGTACATCTATTTACTGACTTCTCCAGATAGATATGGATGGATCATCAAACAAAAACATCGGCCCAGATGTAGTAATCAATACATGTCTCAATTGTTCCTCCCAAACAGTAACCAATATACGTGATTCATAACCCCGAGGGGTAGTTCAGTTGGCCTATGACCACGGGTTGCATCCGAATGTTGTAGATTCAAAATTACACTATCACACTAGGGCCACAGGGGAACGGCTTTCTCCTGGGCCCGTAGAGATTATTCTGACCCAAAAAGCTGAGACACCCTTCATTATAAAAAATAAAAAAAAAAATACATCTGATTCACACCACAAAGACTACTGCTTTGGCCTCTCACCCAGTTTATTATTATTTATTGAAAAAGTCTAAATGGACCGAATGAGGTCCCGATTTGGGGACTGAATCACCAAGTGGCATGATGTGAATAATAAAAGCATTTAACTTTTTGGGGGAGCGAGAGAGGAAAAAAGCATGAGAGAGATGTTCCGTCTCATATTCTGGACCGAATTCGGTACATGTAGGCTCTTTGTTATTTATTTTCACGCCCTTCATCCAAGTTCCAACAACCATTTCATTACAATCAATCGTACAAGGCTGCAGTTCTCAATCATCTGTTGATTCTACGTGGCAGCATTGGTCTGGATTTACCCGTGAGACTGAGTCAAACGTTGCATTTGCGCACCCCGTTTTCACAATCGCTGCTTTCGTACGCGTTTGTTTGGTGCATGTGATTTCATGGAGATTGTTTTTTACACATACATCCCCATTTTGTTTTGTTTCCTCTCTCACAGCATTAGACAAATGCATCTGGGAAATTAAGAGACCATGCTTCTTATAATATTGTTATAGCAGGACTCACTTTCCTAATGTGTTCGATAATTTTACTTTTAAAATAAAGTGAAGTGAAATAAAGGGAATAAAATATAAGTGGGTTATGATATATTTTATTTTTAGTTGTTTTGGGATGAAATATTTTTGACTTGTTGTATGGGAAAATGGAGGTTTTTTTTTTTTTAGAGAATAAAGGTAGTTGTTTTTTTATTTTTTTTAATTAAGAGAATTTTGAATTAAAGTATTTTTGATTTGATGTTTAACTTGACTTGACTTGACAAGTAAAATTACCAAATGGGCCTTAGATTTTAAAAATCATTGACTCGCCTAGATTTGTCCTGGTTGCCTAAGCCGAGTTCAATAAGTACTCTCCATGGGACTTGGGTTACTTTGTCGGCTGGGTGACCTTCTAAGTTAGAGTTTAATTTTTTGAGCTTTTAAACTAAGAATATATCATTTACTTTTTTTATTTAGATTATATATATAGGACATGTTTGTACGGCACTATGAAAAATCATTTCCGCGGAAAATCCATTTTCACCTCCTCCTTGTGGAAAAGCAATGAAATTGCAGGAAATTTAGCTCATTTCGCAGAAAAAGTAGCCATACCAGGTGTGACTCTTTTTCCATGGTAAAGTATTTCATCTTTTCATGATTTTCTGTACAAACATGCCCATAATGGTTTGAGTTTTGAGCTGTTGGGGATTGCAAGTATGTATTCCCCTAAGCTTAGCCCCACTTATTATTTGAGTTCGACAATGTTAGCTTGAACTTATCATAGAATTACCACTGTCATTTCGGAACCTAAATCTTATTTCGAGTGAAGTTGGTGGGTGCAGGTTAGCTTGGTAAGTTGCAAGTACAAAACTAATTCAAACTCCACTCCGCTCTAGGGTCATTAGTATTCATTCATTTACATATTTACACATGATTACATTTGTTTATATTTTTTTTTTACATATCATTGCACAAATGACATGAAAAAAAAGGTGAGAAAAGTACATAAATTGCTTGAGACTTATCTACAAGGCTAAAACCATTAATTAAGGTCCTAAGAATCAGCTCTCACAATCAAGAAACAGGCCCAAACTCCCTCTTTGGATGTACGGTGAATTGAATTATGGTGAGGTAAAGTATCAAATCAAGAGAGAATAAAATATTAGGAGTTATGATGGTGTTTTGGTTTTAGTTATTTGGTATGAAATTTTTTTGACTTCTTGTATAGAGATGTGGAGTTTTTTTGTTTTTTAGTGGAGAAATGATGTTTTTTTTACTCTTTTTGAAAGATTTGGAGGAAATTTTGAAATTATATACTTTTGATATTACCCTTTGTCATTTCTTATTTGGATTTACTTTACTTTAACTTAACTAGTTAATTGTCAAACACGTTCATGCATTTCTCATGCATGGACCATTTAGCCATAATAGCACATGTGTCCCTCTGGACTCGAAAAGCGGCAATCGGAAATGAAAACTACAGTTTGGTCCTTACTTTGTTTTCAATGAAGTCACAAAATATGTCCCTCGACGAAGTTGTTGACACATACACAATTTTGCTGGAATTAATTAAGTTGAATCATAGCCTGAATATCGCCATCATTGACTAGACATTTTCCTAATTATGTGGGATGAGTCAAGTGCTGCTTTATTTAAGGTACACTTGGAATTTAATTTGACAAGTTTTTATACCTGACTTTTCTCCTTAAGGCCAACACTTATCCGTTTCAAACTTGATCAGCAAATTCCGGAAAACAACATATAGCACAGGGATTTTCTGAAGTAGAACAATCAAGGGTGACAAAAAACTGGAGCAAAGGCAATGTAAATATAAGTCATCACATAAAGGTATCACATAAATATTGTTAATGTATGCGAGCACACTCATGGTTGAGTAGTGTTGTGTTGGCTGCTGCCACTAGGGGACAAAAACGGTTCGGTTGATTGTTTGTTCTGGAAAAACCGTTAACCGAACCATGTTTTACGGTTTTCAGTTATAAAAACTATAACAACAAGCGTACCTTAAAAAATCGTTAAAAATCGAACTGCGGTTAACCGTATTAGACGGTTTGGTTATAGTTAATTATTACTTAAAAAAAATCTATTTTTGCCAATTTGACCCTGCATGCAGAACAACACTATCATTTTCACATATCAAACAAAAAAACACTATCGTTTTTCATGAAAATAAACACAACTAAAACTCTAAAATAATACTACAAAACATCTATCATGCAATACATTTTAGACCTTTAGTTTTTTTTGTTAGGGTAACGGTTTGGTAACCGTGTGTTTTGCGAAAACAGTTAACCAAACCGTATTTTACGGTTCGATTAATAACCGTGAGTCGAGACCAAAAACCATAACCAAACCGTAAAGCACGGTTTTCCGATTTTAATAAATGTAACTGTAACCGAACCGTGAAACGCGGTTATTAACTGTAGGGCTGCACATTGACAGTTCGGATCGGTTTAACACTAAAACCAACTACCAAACAGAACCTGTCGGTTTTTTAAATAACCGATCTGTTCCGACCGATAGAGAGGGCTTAAACCAAACCAAACTCAACCAAACGGTTCGGTTTGGTTCGGTCGGTTAAACCGTTGTTATTTATTTATTTATTTTTTTGAAAATCAGACATTGAAAATTTCAAAATGATGATACTCCGTCCTTTGCATTTATTCTAATGTTTAGTGCAAATATAAAAATCCAACATTCCAGACTGGACTAAACATATATAAAAAATAATTTTACTCCAAAAAGAGAGTTTGGACTAAACGCAAGCACACAAAAAAAAAAAAAAAAAGCATTAACCAACTTACAGTGAAACATTCATTCCACACGATGTCATTTTGAATTACAATAGAATAATAGTTCATGTCAAGAAAGTCGGACACAAACGGAATCTGAATCAGAATCCACTGTATTTTTCAGAAATGAAGGTTTCTTAACACATTGGTTATGTGAGACCAAAACCAACTATCAAAAGACTAGGCTCTACCGGCTTTTTTAGCATTCTCAAGAATACAACCTTCTGATAAAAACTTTATTGAAACGAGGTAGGAATTATGATGAAAGAAAAACAACTAGTACAGTAATCCATCCATCTGCAATGAAGTATAAAAGAGCATTTGAGATATTAGAGGAGATGCACTGAGGCAGTGTTGACGGTTGAGTTCATGTAAGAATGGAGTTGTGAAATGTAACTTTGAAAGTAGTCAAAAACGAAACTCTAAGGCTAAAATAGTAAAAAAAGAATATTAAGTTACTGCATACGGTCGATTCGGTTTAAGTAATTAACCGTGGGCTCAAACCGATAACCGACCGATGTAAGCAGTTTTTATGATTTTCAAACCGTTAACCGAACCGATCTACTATAAACCGATCCGAACCGCCCGGTTCGGTCGGTTCGATTCGCTTTTGCGGAGATACCGGATTTTTTATGCAACCCTAAACAACCGTCGGTTCGGTTCATTTTGGTCGGTTAGATGATTTTTCGGGTTTTTTTACATCCCTAGATCGCACCTTATTATCATGTAAGTATTGATCCTTGGATCTTTCAGTTTAATATTTAAAGTATCACTCCTCACTAGTAGCCTAACTTAAAAGAAAATATTAATGTATATGGAAATGATGGATCAACGTTATCCAATTTGCATTTTAGTCTTCTATTCAAATCTATTAGTCCTTCGGGTCCAAAATTGGCCCAAACCCGGCGGGTCGAGCTGGGGTTTGCTTAGTCCCACCCATTCAAAGCCCTAATCCTCCCTGAGCTTTTGTGAAACAAGTGGGTTCTAAAGATGTTTTGTAAAGTAGAAACACATAGCACGACAAAGTTTACAGCTCCTCAACTTTTGATAGAAAGCTTATGTTTTAGGAGATAAATCACGGAACATGACAATCAATTTTTTCTTGCTTGACAAAAAGAAAAGCTCTTCATAAAGCAACTTTTATCTTGTATTTAAGCCTATGAATTATGAAAGCCTTGGATGCTATATATACTCATTATTACATAGAGATGTCATGGAAAAGTTAAAAAAAATACAATAAGAAGAGACAATATAAACATTGTGAAAACACCCAACCAAGATTAACAAACAGAAGAAAAAAAGAATCCCCAACAATTCCAAACTATGATTATGGCATCTCTTTTTATCCCTTTTTTCATCAATGCATCCACTATATTATTAGTAATGCACAACAGGAAATGAACAAATGAATATATAATATTTGACCTTAATTAATTTCACTGTCTTTTTTCCTTCTTTCTCCTTTTTAGTACTTATATTGTTCATTAATGAAAATATTTTCTGTTGATTTACTTTCACATTCCTCTATTATTGGACCAATACCAAATTCCTATGTGTTCATTTTAAAACTTAAAATGTATTGAAACTTGATTCTTACTACTTTTATAATTGATTCTGATATTTTATTTAAATCTTAAACAATCTAAAAGCTATTGTTGGTTTTACCATAAAGAAAAATAATAATAACTTGCTGGAGGTCAGTTGTGCCTGCCAGTATAATGGCCTAAGAAAAGGAATTTCAAAAATAAAGATTTGTGATTCTTTTTATAATCTTTTCATTAGCCTCTAGAACTTTTGGAGGATTAAAGGAATGGTAAAAAAACACTAATGATATATCAGCTGACACAAGAAGTTTTGGCCTTGGCTGATACTTTGAGGCTCAGGACTTATTTGTAAGGCTCCTTTGAAAGATCCATTTATCAAAATCTAAATTGCATCGAGTAGGTCTTGTTTGGTTTCTCTACTCTTATTTTTATAGAGCCACCAAAATAGAGCTATTAAAAAAAAGCAATAAAAAATGCTAAATCTCGCATTTTCAAAAGCCCAAAAATAAGGCATTTCATTTTAAGAGGATTTGCCTCGACTTAACTATTAAGTGGGTAGATGATAAACTTATGTGCCAAATGCTCTTATTTTTCAAATATGTACTCGCTTTAGACATTTAGACAGATAGAGGTTGGAAATAAAGATAAGTCCTTTTGTACCAAACCATATTTATCTAGACTATTATTTGAGCCCACCATCATATAGACATGCCTAAAACAAGTGAACCATTACATGTCTAATATGATAAAATATTCACCTACACACAATGCACATGCGTGCATCTAAAATGTATGTCACCCATGGCATGTGAGAATCAGAGGGTAGGTCCTGCCTCTTAGATGATCCATGTGTCCAGCAGGCAGGTGAAAGTTTTCCATCTTATACATGATTATTGTAATGGTGGCCCAACTTCTATTGAAGTAGAATGTAATTGGGGCGAGATTTGTCCCGTGGTTAGAGTTTTTATTAGTAGATCCCAGCGAGGAACCTCATGAATTCTCCTTCCTTGGATTTGGACCGGGATCTCTTCAAGTGCATCAACATCAAAACATTAGCCATGTCTAGTGGACCGTATCTATCCACCATTCATACCAAACTGAAACTGAACCACAGGTTATCCAAAAGTGGACATATTTTAATTTCTTCTTTGGATTCTGCTTGTTTGCCTGGTCGTTTCAGTATGGTGAGTTGAAAACTTGTATTGGATCCCAAGAGAGCAGATGAGAGACCCAAGTTACAGGACCCATTGCATTTACTCCTGTTCAAATGTCTCTTTCTTTAATGAAAATGATATTTCTACAATCTATGAAAAATCACAAGTACCTCTCATGTGTAAAGTGCACTTCACTCATTTCTTAGTAAAAAATAAAAAAAAATTCTTCACATAGTTTCGGTGATTGAACATCTCATATCACAATCAGTTTCCACTTCCATCATAAACAAACAAAATATCCCAATGCCCACCCATCAATTTCATACTCCACTAAGCCCATTTATGATTTGAATCATTTCACAACTCATATGTGAGACTCTAGTCCTCATATTCTCTCCATTTCACCTGTTTGACTGAAAGAATCTCAGAAACAATTAAAAAAAGTTTTGCTACATTAAATAATGTGAAAATTCTTGTCCAGTAGTTTAATAGGAATTTGAAATTTTTGGAATTTGAATTCCTCAAATTCTCCCTAGTCCCTACCAATCAGACCCTAATCTTTTCCAGCTAACCTTTGAATTAAGACACTGCATAATAAATGCCTCATTCCTCTCTCTTTCAGTCCTCTTACTCACTCAATCTCAACTTTTATTCATCCAACTCACTGAAGATAAAGCCATTTTAGTGCTTCTCAATTGAACACATCTTCATCTGGATGAATCTCACTCTTCTTAACTCTTAAGCACATATATAATCCACTTCTCCATCTTCCTGCCAAAAAACATATACACATAACACATTACAATAATCTTCTGTCAAAGACCAACACCACTTTCCCACTCCAATCCAAACAACCCACTTATCTTTTTCTGCAGATTTTCTGTTCACATCTTGTCTTGGTAGAAAGCTTCTGCTTTTCTGCACTTCCATCTCTCTCTCTCTCTCTCTCTCTAGTAGAAAGCTTCTCCTTTTCTTGCACTTCCATCTCCAAAAAATCTCTCTCTTTCTCTCTCTCTCCATGCCACAATGCTCATCTTCTTCCTCCTCTGCATCTTATCCTATGCACCCCAACAGTTAACATGTAACCCAACTCCATTCTACCACCGTCGGATCCTACATCAACCCTTCTTTCCTTTGGAGGACTCTCCACCTTCTTCTTCTTCTACCCCAGAACCCAAATTACCTTCTTCAACAAATCCGCCACCTTTCTTCCCATCTTACCCTTTCCCTCCTCCTCCTCCTCTGGCCTCCTTTGCCACCTTCCCTGCAAACATCTCCTCCCTTGCAATCCCTCAAAACCCCTCCAAAAACCCCATCTCTCCAAGAATTCTCATACCCATTATCATCTCCCTCATCTTTGTCCTCTTCTTTGTCTCTTTCACCCTCTTCCTTTACTATAGGCGGCGAAAGTTAGTTCAGAAGAGCTCAAGATCCGACACGCATCGCCTAGTCTCACCCGAGGGCGCCGTTGCCTCCGATGGCCGGAAGATGGGTGTCCCCACGACCAGCTCGGAGTTCCTCTACATTGGTACTATGGCAAATTCAAGGAGTGTTGAGGATGAGGGCGATTCCGGCAATACCGCGCGGAATTCGCCGTATCGGAAGCTGAGCTCGCCCGAGCTCCACCCTCTTCCGCCGCTGACGATGCATTTCCGGCAGAATTGCGACGGAAATGACAGTGTGGTGGGGTCGGAGGAGGAAGAGGAGTTCTTCTCGCCGAGGGGGTCCTCGGGGAGTAAGGCGAGTCCCACCGCCACTGGTTCCAGCTCGAGGAGGGCGGCTCCGGTGGTGGCGACGGAGGAACAAGGTGGGGGGTGGTTGAATTCGAGTAGATCGGATTCTGCTTCTTGCTCTGCCTCTCCCCGATCGCCTTATGCTTCAACGGTGTTTTCACCACCATGGCCTATGAATCACCCTCTGCAGGGCAGCTCAAAGAGCCCTTCACGGCGGTCTTTGAGCAGCTTCTCATCGGATTCTTCAAAGTGCCCTTCACCAATGGCTTCAACCAGCCCAGAAAGACCCAATATCGAATCTCCCAATTTGCCCACTTGCTGCATTGCCGGAAATGCTGGACCCCTGCGCCCTCCCCCACCGCCGCCACCTCCACCCCCACGGCGCTTCACACCATCCCCACCCAAGAGAAACCCCCCACCACTACCCTCAGCTTCCTTATCCCTTGGGAAAGATTTGGAGAAAATCGCAGCTTCAGGGGCGAGAATTCAAGACATTTCCGGCCAAATTCGACCATTTCCACCGGAAAAAGGCGGTCTTTCCGGCGGCCCTTTTTCTAATTTGCCTCCTCCCCGGGCGCCCCCTCCTCCACCAGCTGGATTTTGGGATACTCCCACTCTTCCACCTCCAGTTCAATGGCCTGGTTCTAGGCCTCCTGTTCTTGTTACTCCAACGAGAGCCGTCGAGTTCAAGAATCAGAGATCGATTTCTCCGGAGCAAGTGCATGAGAATTCTAATTCTGTGGAGAGAAAAGATGATACCCCACTGAAGCTGAAACCTTTGCATTGGGATAAGGTCCGGACAAGCTCTGATCGAGCAATGGTGTGGGATCAGTTGAAATCAAGTTCTTTCAAGTATGGTTTCCTGCTTTTTGGATTGTAATGTGATTTTTTTTTTTTTTCATTTGGGCTCTTTTGTTATTGCTGCTTGCAATTGCTTGTTATCTTGTAGCTTTCATGGGTGGTTGCAGGTTGAATGAGGAGATGATTGAGACGCTGTTTGTTTGTAATCCCACAAATCTCACCCCCAAGGAGATGACTAGAAGAATGGTACTTCCTTCCCCAAATCAAGAGAATACAGTGCTTGATCCAAAGAAATCACAGAACATTGCGATTTTGTTGAGGGCATTGAATGTGACTAAAGAGGAAGTCTGTGAAGCCCTTTTAGAAGGTGAGAATTTGATCTTGCTATTGATAAAACTGTACTTTGGTTGTTGGTACTGGTATTATCACCATTAATATTATTATTGGGGACATTTACCACAAAAATTCCCTTAATTAGGGTAACCACAGCTGAGGACCCTAAATTTTTATAACGACGGCCAATGACCTTCAGCCCAAATCCTCTCTCTCTTTTTTTTTTCTTTTTTTTTTTTTTTTCGTTTTGCCCCTTTTTTTTTTTTTTGTTGATGTCAACATAACTAGTTCCCTAATCTGTCATAAGTAATATTTGTTGACATCAACAAACCATTTGTCGACATCAACATAAAATGCTCAGTTATTACAATCGGTGGCCCCGTGAATTTGTTGATGTCGATAGAAGATTTGTCGACATAAACATAAAATTTTGTTGACGTCTACAAAAATGCCCAATTAATAGCATGAGTGACCCTGTGAATTTGTTGACGTCGACAGAATATTCGTCGACATCAACATAAAATTTTGTTGACGTCCACAAAAATGCCCAATTAGCGTCAACAAAAATTGAGTTTTCTATTGTTTAGGGTTTTGTTGGCGTCGAGCAATATCTCTCTCCCTGTGATTGAGACAAAAGGGATAGTGCGTTGATCTCCATCTTCTCATTCCTCTTTCTCTTCTATTCTACTGTGGCAGTTGATTTGGGGGTAAAGAATGTTTTTTTTTAGTGTTATGTTGACATCAACTAACCAAGGGTATAAAAATGGAATGAAATATTGGATTTTGGGCTGGCGGTCCTTGGCCGTTATTATAAAAATTTAGGGTATTCAGTTGTAATTACATTACCCTATTTAATGAGATTTTTGAAGTAAATGTCCCTTATTATTATCATTATTATTTAAAAAAATGTTTAAATACCAAGTTGTTTTTTTTTTTACTGAAACTGTAGCTGCAAATGAGTCTTATGACACATAAATAAACTGACTCCAAAGAATAGACATGCAATAAAATGCCAAATCTTGCCATTCCACATCCAACACTACCAATCCCAAATTGACATGGTTGCAAATGCAATCATACCAATCTCAAAATCTTTGTTCTGACTTGATTTCCCCACACATCAGTGACAGTGCATGATATTGCCATGGGAGTCAATTGGGAGATTATTCAAAGGCAAGACTTCTATTCATTTATTTATTTATTCAAATGCAGGAGGGGCTGTATCAATGATGATATTGGAAACCCTGGAGAGTGAGAGAGAGAGCGCAAGAGATTTGCAGGAAAAAGGGAAAAGAGAAAAAAAGAAAACAGGGAGAGAATTAGATAGGAAGAAGGGAATGTAAAGAAAGAGAGAAATATATATATATATATATATATATATAGAGAGAGAGAGAGAGAGAGAGAGAGAGAGAGATGTGGGGACTGCACACAAGAGGAGGATGCGGCGAGGAGCGATGAGGGAGATCGGAATGCTTTGGGAGGATCGTTCCAATGATGGAGTAGAGTGGGAGAGGGATGTGTGCCAGTAGGAGAAAGAGGCATTGGGGGTTATAGGATTAGGAGTCTTGCTGGGTTCGATGCAGCAGCCTTGACTTTAGATGTGATGGAGACATAATTTCATCCATCTTGCAGGCTTTCCTTAACGATCTACAATCGTCTTCCATTTTCTATTTCTGTTGTAATTTGTGGGATATTTTCAGAATTTTTTGAAACTGTCATACTCATTCATCCAAATGCATTTCTTCATTCATTCTCTTCTTGAAATGCAGAAATACTTTTTAAAAAATAATGCCAAACTGGCGCTTTATGTCTTGATTCCTTTATTTCATTAAGTTCCTTTTTTTTTATTTTTTTATTTCTGTCATCCATAACATTTCTCGTGCACGTGAAAGTCACTTGTGTTGAACTAGTGAAGTTCTTCATGCTATGAAATTATTTGCACACAATAATTCAGCCAGTGTTGCCTCATAGTAGGGTTGTAAATGGGTTGGTTCCGGTTCGGGTCCATAGTGGAACCGGACCCCGAACCGTTAAGGAGAAGGTAGAACCGAATCTAGACCCGAAACCGTTTCGGAACCGGTTTCTTGGCTCCGAACCAGAACCATAAATGGGACGGGTCTGGGTTTAGGTAGAGAATGATTAAAAAAAAAAGCATGATTTTTAGGAAAGATTTTCGAAAATTGAGGTAATATGTCGGGTCTCGGGTCCATGGGTCGGAACCAAGGTGGACCCGGACTGGGACCCATTTACTTATCAGGGCCTAAATAAAGACCCAAACCTGGTTTTTAACAGGTCGGAACCTCCGGGTAATCTGAGAATTAGGTACCCATTTACATCCCTACCTCATAGAGACTGAAGTTTAGCACCATGGCATGAATTGGCTTTCTTTATTACCGATAAAAAAGATGGCTTTCTTTATATATTATCATTAAGTGCTCCTTTTCTTCATATGTTCTGAACTCTTCTGTTTCAGTAATTCACCTGATGTCATTGTTGCAAACAGGTAATGCTGACAGCTTGGGAGTTGAGCTTTTGGAGACTTTATCAAAAATGGCTCCAACCAAAGAGGAAGAGGTTAAACTGAAAGATTACAAAGATGACTCTCCGGGCAAGCTTGGTCCTGCTGAGAGATTTCTCAAGGCAGTTCTTGATATTCCCTTTGCGTTTAAGAGGGTAGAGGCAATGCTTTATATAGTCAATTTTGATTCGGAGGTTAACTATCTCATAAATTCATATCAGACTCTAGAGGTAAATGTGGAAGGCTCTGCACTTTCTTATTGGTTATTGAATATGCATGCTACTGCTAACTTCCATTGACCCAAAAAAAAAAAAAAGGATCTGAATTCCCCTACAGCTTCAGTTAAACAGCTTCCAATGTGGCTAGTTCAAAAGTAGGACACAAGCCTTTGGGGCCCACTGAACATGCAAGATACAAGAGGGTTTGTGGATTAGCTACCTGCAAAAACTCAGGCCCAATGCATGATTATAAATGTCCAATCTCAAGCCAAGAAATGGCCTTAGATAGGACAATTGTTTACATCCAGTTGGAATATTTGCAGATGGCTAATCCATATAGTCTCTTGGATATGGTGTGGTCGATGGGACTCACAAGCATGCTACACGTCCTAATTTTGGAACAAAGCCTGCACAGTGTAGGGGATCTGGATAAAAAGAAGGAAGAAGAGGAAAGAGGAAAAAGAAATGAAAATGGAGATATGTTTGCATGTATTATACTCTTGTTTTAGACTATGATAATAATGTGTGCAACATTATGATTTTAGCTTTACAGTGAGGGTAACTGTGCAGTTTTATCAAAACAATACATGGATAGCAATTTATAACTTCATAGTTACAATAAATAAATTATTTTTGTGGAGAATGTCAGGACATGGGACACTGTCAAATAAACTACTTTCTTTGTATTTATTGTTATTGGGATCAGGAGAATTGCGGGACTGATGAAATACGCACAGACAAAGTTTGATACTTTCCAATATCTTGGATTTTATGGTTTATAGAATCAGGGTCTTTCTCTTGACCTTGGTTGTCATGAATGTCCCACACCCCTCTCTGTGGGACCAACCTGGATATCCTGCTATCATTGGAATAGGAATCAGAAGGGTTTTATGTTCATTGTGTATGAGCCAAATGTCACTCTTGGATAATCCGAATGCCTTGATATTGTGGTTCAAAATTGAAGGGTTAAATACATTCCTTTTGCCCTTCATTTCAATGGTGGAATGTGTATGATGGTTGGATCATTATGAAATTGGGGTGAGTGCCAACTCATGGAAGAACAAGTGCTGAGGTTATGGATTATGATAGGAGGGGCCCCTGTTCAGAATAAAAGTGGGGTGTATAAAAGTTGGATTAGACGCTAGTTTTAGGCTGCATAACAGTCATGGATGTTGGATTGTGTATATATATTGTCTTTTTTAAAAATTTTGGGCACTCCAGCCTAGGTGGCTGGAACCAAGAGAGCCCACACCGTGGGCAAGATAGTCCACACATGTGGGAAGAGAAGCTCACACATGTGGGAAGAGTGGCATACCTAAGGATCGATCCCTAGGCAGCAGGGTGACATGGTGGGGTTGCCAACCAACTGACTGAGCAACCCTCGTCGTCGTGTATATAATCTTATTTACATGTTTCTTCCTACCAATCTGGGGAAAAGGAAGAGCTTATTTCAAGAAGGAAATTAATGTTGCATTGCTGCTATATGTAACAATGCAGTTGCGATGTATTGCACTATGGAGCCTTTAAAGCCTGACTCAAATTGTTTTAGACTAGTAAATTTATGTTGGTTGCTTGCTAAAAATGACTTAGAAAAAAGAATAAAAGGCCCTTTCATGACAGCCTTCTTGTTTGTCTGACATGCGGTCTCCAGTTTTATATCCATCTCATGCATCCATCTTTTGGAAATTGGAGTGACCTTGTTACATAAGAGGGTTTGTATATATGATGAATTATCGACAGTGCTCCCTTTTATCTGTACCTCTTTTTTCTGTTTTCACATTGGCGACCTGCCTGTGATTAATCTAATCTCTTCACATGCACCTATTCCTTGTGAACTGAAACTGATCCCAATTTATCCCAACATCATTTTCTGTTGATTTAATCACAAAAGTCTGCATGATAAAAGCCATTAAACTTTCAGGTTTAAATTCAAAGGTTGAGAGTAATTGATCTCACTCATATTTGGCCCATCCTTGGCCCGTGCCCTGAACTATCTATGCCCCACCCTTCTTGATTGTCCGTCTTGCACCCAAGCAGGCCCCACATATGTGGGCTCTCCGTGTGTGTGTGTGTGTGTGTGTGTGTGTGTGTGTGTGTGTGTGTGTTATGATTTAAGCAATATTGCCTGTGTAAATCATAGGCTATACCTTTGTGGAGTTGGGACCGCTACCAACAAATAGGTGCTGTGGGGGTGGAGGTATGTGGTGGTTGTCCCCTCTGGGCAATATTGCACAGAGAATCAGATTTGTGCATGTGCGTGCGTGCATATTCATCCCATTTTGCTAAAATCTTGACTCCATCTCATGTTTAAGTTGAAAGTCATCTCACCCTTCTGATTATTTCTTCCTCAGGCTGCCAGTGAAGAACTTAGAAGTAGCCGGATGTTCTTCAAGCTTCTTGAAGCTGTGCTGAAGACTGGAAATCGAATGAATGTTGGAACCAACCGTGGTGATGCACACGCATTCAAGCTTGACACACTACTGAAGCTTGTTGATGTCAAAGGCACTGATGGGAAGACCACCCTCTTGCATTTTGTTGTCCAAGAGATAATTAGATCTGAAGGATCGCGTGGCTCCAGCACTGACCAGATTCCACCTACTGGAGAAACCAATCAACCTGATTTAAGGGAGGACATTGAGGTTAGGAAGCGCGGCCTGCAGGTTGTTGCCAGCCTCAGTGGGGAGCTCAGCAATGTGAAGAAGGCTGCTGGCATGGACTCGGATGTTCTTGGTAGCTATGTCTCAAAACTCGCCGAGGGAGTTGAGAAAATCAAGGAAGTTATGAGGCTGAATGATGCATCAAGTTCACAGGAGAGCAGCCAGAAGTTTTCTCATGCAATTACCGAGTTTCTAAAGAAAGCTGAGGAGGAGATTGCAAGGGTTCAAGCCCAAGAAAGTGTCGCTCTTTCTCTTGTAAAAGAAATAACTGAATATTTTCATGGGAACTCAGCAAAGGAAGAAGCTCACCCGTTTCGGATTTTCATGGTGGTGAGAGATTTTCTGTCGACTCTCGATCAGGTCTGTAAAGACGTTGGAAAGATTAACGAGAGGACATTTATCAGTTCAGCACGCCCGTTCCCAGTGCCACCCAACTCGACAGTGCTATCAGTCTTTCCTAGATTTCATGCACAACAACAGGGCAGTTCTGATGATGATGACAGTTCATCTTCATCTTCTTAATGTTGGATACTTGATAGGGGAGCCTACATATTACAGGTGACGCTCTCACTGGTTTTCAGCCGAAGCCTGCTGATGTGCTGCATCCTTTGGTAGAAGAAGTTGGGTCATGGAGCTGATTTTTATGCCTCTTTTTGTACTTACAGGATTCCATCTAAACAATTTTGGAATTGTTTGTCTCTATATATACATGGAGAGGGGCTTAAAATGCAGAGCACAATAAGTTAGAAGTGCCAGATTTGTTGAACCGATAATGTAAATATGCCGAAAATGGGAATGTTGATGTTCCATGATGAACATTGTTATGCAGTAAAAAGAATTATCATGGATGTTGATCATCTCTCAACCTTAGCTTAATTGTGTGATTATTGTATCATGTAATGGTTGAATGAGCTTGAATCAATTTCTGTTCACTTACTGGACTGTTTCCTGAAATAGGATTTCATTTGTTGTAAAGATTTGGTAGATTGAAATGATCTTAGTGTTGGGAATTATCTGATGGTTCCCTGAGGATGTGCATAACCTTTGGCCATCAATATATCCGGAACCATTATTTATTTATTGATTGATTGATTGATCAGTCTGGAACCACTATTTATTCATTTCTTAATTCTTCGTTAGCAGGAAATTAATCAGGAGTCCACTCTTTTAATTGGAGGATTTTCAAGGGCAACCCATTTGATCAATTACCTGAATAATCAAATCATAGACTTTACAAAACCTGAAACTGGCTGATAAAGGATATTTTAAAAGGTGGCCCATTCAATCAATGACCTGAATGATCAAATAACGGGTTCCACATGTAAAAACTGGCTTTTGAAGGTAGGATTTTGGCTTAGTAAGCAATAAAGACCTGACCCTACACATGTAAAAACTCAAGGTCCAAGAATACTTTTATCATCCTTGGATAGAGAACCAGTAATCCATCTGGGTTTTAGGTATCTTATTTAAACTGCCATTCCAAGTGAAACAACCTGCATTAAGGAGAACTCGAAAATGAAAGGGCTCATTTGGATCTTTGTAACTTGGTTTATGGGAAAATCAGGGCTCGTGTGCTTGGATCAACCGAGGTTCGGCCAAAGAGTGCAGGGCACCCAAGTCATGAGGACCCAAACACAGCCAAAGGCAGGTGTGCAGTCCCAGTGAAGTGGAGGACCCTAAAAATATAAACTAAGAAAAATAAGTTCTTTATCCCCCTCTTTAACTAGCCCCTGCCTGCCTTACTCAATCCTATTGCAAAAACAAGCAATCAGTCTGTCTAGTAGAGGCCAAACACAATAAAGTTTTGTTCTCTTTCTCCACCCCATAAATTTAGGTGGTGTTTAGATGTTGAAATTAGTGATAGTAAGGATTTCCCACTAGGGGGAGAAGTCAAGGAGAAACAGCATGTTGGAGAAACCCCAACTTTCACCATAGCCTGTTCAGAGTAAAAGTGGAGAAAATTGTGATTTCTCTCCCCTAGGTGGGGTTTTTGCTTTCCCCAACAAATGGATAAAGCTCCAAGTGGGCCCCACTTTTCCTTTATTAAGGCAACCACCAAGTGAAAAGAGAATTCTGTAGAGAAAATGCTTTCTCTATCCCAATCTTCTATCCTCATTTTACACTTCAGTATTCAGTGACACCGAGTTGATTGGCACTGTTCCAAATTTGACCCAGGAGTGAAGCCCACCATTGGGTTGATCACATTTTGATTACATGATCAGTTTTTCACTAGTATGGAGCTGATCTTCTGTCTTGCATTATAATTCCAGCAGTGAGCCACACTCCTCTAGGCTGATTGTAAAGTGGGCCCCACATTGGATACCTGATGAGCAAAGCAATACTATGCATGGAACTTCATTCAACAGCAGCAGCCACAACAACAACAATGATGCCTTGAAATCTGTAATAATAAGAGTACTTGATTTTGGCCCTTCCAAACAATTTATTTCTTGATTGGGAATTAGAAGCAGATTTTTCTCAAAAATTAATAAAATGAATTCTCTGCATCCATGCGTTCAAGCACCCGGCGAGCTTCCTCTTCAGTGGCAGGGACTACATTGCGAATTCTCAATCCCTTTTTCAAGGCGTCAGGATTCATAGTGAATGTAAAATAGAATGTGTTTGACACCTGCCCAAAGCCAATGGATAAATTAGAAGGATAGGTGGATTGACATTGGTGATCAGTGTACATGTTAAGAGCATGGATAAAGTAATGAAAGTAAACCATGCTTTCCACTGTAATCCAATTCAATGGTGAATGTCGCTGAGATCAAAATGATAAATTAACCTGGCCACCTACCATGGGAGGCTTGTGAGATTCAACAGTTTGCCTTGAAAGGTCGGTCCAACAATGCAAGTTCAAATGTCTTTCGTTAAATTGGATTTGTGGGAGTTCAGCTGTGCCTGCTGTGAATCAATCTCCCAACGCCAAGATAAAGGAAGAGCATTTTTTCAGATTGAAGTCAGCTATTAAAGGAAAAGGGTTTCCACACTTCAATGAGTTCCAGATTTGAAGCCGACCCAGATAGATGGGATAGATAAGACTTCAATGATGACGATGATGGATGATTCAGGACCATCACCTATCATGGGGAAGGGTGAGATACCATACAACGGTTGCCTTGACAAATGGTGGGGGCTGCCATGCAAATTTGGAGCGGATTATTTGTTCAATCCCCCAATAGATGAATTATGGCTATGATGATGATAATTATGACAACAATGACAATAGTGGTGAATATTGAACTTCAGAAGTATATTGCTACGTCGGATCATTTCAGCATATATTACATTTCAAGTAGTATATAAAAAAAAACTGATTATGCCACAATGAACTCAATGTGATTACACATAATTGAAGACTAATTACTGCTTCTTCGTTTCAGGAGCTTACCTCACTTGTTCTAAGTTCTGGCCTCGTAACATGAGCCTCAACTTCAATGTTGATGAGAGGTTGAGAAGGGTTCTCTAGTTGAGTATACAAAACACATGACTTGAATCGCAGAAAGTCTTCCACATCAACCTGCACCAGCAATTTGGTAAAAAACAAATAATCCGAATGATGCCGGTTTAAATTTTCTTCCAACAGATAACATGAGTACCTCTTTGATGGCCAAGGCATATTGGTAGAGACATACAACACTGCCACTATAAGTAAATGTTAAACTATTCAGTTTTCAGAATCCATAATCCAGGAATAAAAAGTAAAATTCCTAGATGATTGTCTATGGTTTCAGGGCCAGGTAAGGTATAGAATAATAAATAGGATGAGATGAATAGAAACTACTACTTTGCAACTACCTGTGATCTATGATGCCTACAACAAGGATATGACAGGGACACGCTATGGACATGGCAGGGACATGGATTTTACATATAAAAAGTGAAGTATCCGATACGATATGACATGATACATTGCCCATTTTGAAGTATCCGTGAATCATAGCCTGTGATAGCATGCCTATAAACAGGACACCCAAAACTTGATGTAACTTAATCTCGCACAGCTAACTAGGTTCCATAAAGGCAGATGTAATGTTGCTCTAGAAAGAACGTGCCAGTGGCAGTTTGTTGTAACTGTATGACTTCTTTTTTTTTTTTTTTTTTTCCATTTTTGGGGGTCAGGTGCCACACTGGGTTGGTATGAATGAGTTTCATGATCATCCGGTTGACCAGAGTTCAAACTTCGGGCTCCCTGCAGGAGTGGATGTCCTCTACTGCCAAGTTATGCTTATCGGAACAACTGTGTGACCGTTATGCATATATCGAGGAAGAATCTCTTCTTTTTTTGGAATGGTAACCATAATTTTATATAAAAACCAGTACAAGAGACTTGTACTGGAAAAAAAAAGGCAAGGAAAAATCATTTAGAAAAGGAAAAAGATAACAACGATGGCCCCTAAACAAAAATACTACAAAAGCCAAATAACGTTGACCGCCAAACTCCTTCCTTGGCCAGCAGATCTGCAGCCGCATTAGCACTACGCAGGACAAGGGTAAAAGTGACGTCAAGCCACGAAGCAGTCTCCCTCACCTCCTCAACCACATCTGCCAAACGCATGTCACATTCCTTGAGATTCGTTTTAAGAGCTACCAACTCAGCCTCATTCACTGAAAAAGTCCCCACTGAATCTGAGAAACTGAACACACAAGCACCCAAGGAACCTCTAATAATCCCCCCCACCAGGCCAGCAGGACCTGGTAACGTATATCTAATAATCCCCACTATCCCAGCAGGACCCAGTAACAAATCTCTAATAATCCCCCCCTGTGCCAGCGGGACCCGGGTTACTGGTAACACTGCCATCAAAATTGAGCTTGTATAAGGCCAATTGGGTGTTGATTTGGGGAGGACCAAGATGGCCCCGAATGGTCCCTAAAATGAGAAGAGAGCCACCTCCTGCCAACTCCTCATCAAGGTGTCAATCGAGAAGCATCTGAATTCAGGCAATATGGAAACCCAAGAAGCCACACTGAACTTGACAGAATTCTCCAGGGCAGCCTCCCTAGAGCAAACACCATCAAAACACCTCTTATTCCGCTCCTTTCATATCACCTAGAGAACAGCTAGAAAAGCCACCCTCCCTCTGGGAAATATGACCCCAACTACCAAGCCCGAAACAAGCCACTAAGACTATCCAGCATCACCCAGTTGCAACCAAACCAACTAAGAACTGCATATCAAGGAAGAATCCTAACCAGTGGTGTACAAAGAAAAGCAACCTGGATCAAATATATCCTTCTAACATCAGTTTTCTTGTTTACAGTACAGTGGTAAACAATGACGGTCTTAGTAGCGATAAACACCAACTGCGGTTAATAATCTAATAGTACATTACAGTAGTTTTATGCAGCAGGACTAGAAGTAATAATACTAGGGGTCAGCTAAATGACTTAAAATACCAACTACTGTTCATAATCAAATAGTGTGTAGCAGTAGTTTGGTAGAAACAATAACAGGGGTCATCTATAGTAGAAAGCCTAGACAGCAGATGGTGATAATGAGGAAAGGAACCTAAGTTTATGTCAAAACTTTACAATTAAAAGGTAAGAATTTTTAAAAAATAATTTTCACGGAAACCAGTCAAATTTATTTTACGAAGGCAAATAATAATACTGTCATTACTATCAGTGTAATTCTAGTAGTAGTATATGAGTATTACTGCAGTATAGCCCAGTGGTGGGTGTGTAGCATGAGCTGGTGGTGGTATTAAAGTCCAACAAAAAAGTAACAGCAGCCATGCTTACTGATCCGTGGTAGTAGTGGAAACAACAAAGCTGTAATAGTAGCATGTGTTTCTAGACATACGACAAAAGTGGAATGAGAGACAGTAGCATGTAGTACATAGTATATCACAGCAGTAACATGTTACCATGTGCAGTTGGACTTCTTCCCTAGTAAATACAACCAAGTTCATAATTTAGAGAGATCAGTCAATTGAATCACAAACTAGTTAACAGAGTTCCTACAGCAAGCTCAAGTTAGCATAGAGCTGCTCCATATCATATTAACAAGAGAGATTGTAGCAATTTGAGGGTTCAATACAGTCCAGCTGACTCGACGGCAAGATAAAAAAAGAAGAAAACGATGACGCAGAAACAGGGTCCTGCCACAAAAGTTAGCGGCAACAGTAGTGGTGGCAGTGGTTGTAGTCAAAGTTCTAAAATCTGGTTTCGATGAGACTCCCATGGGGGGCCAAAAATGTTGTGCCTGGCTCTTAAGTGCAGAAATAAATGAATCTCAGTGACTCATTTAGTTTCATCCTACTGAAAATGAGATGAGTAGAAGTACCTTGAGCAGAAGTAGATTGTAATAAAAGGATAGCTGATGTAGGACTAACCTGCTCACAACATAGTAAGGTGTGGGGCCGACACCATCCCGATTTGAGGTGGATTGGAAAGATCTCATTGTGGACAAGGATTGAGTAAAAATGTATCCTTCAAATGATAATAGCTATAGATTTAAGAATCCCAAAGATCTACAATGTAAACTAAGGTTGGTCAACAAGTGGGCTTCAGTTCAAGACTGTTGTGTGGGTTGAGGGGGAGTTGGGTCCTAGAATGTTTCCTTCAAGAGAGCTTTGCGTCTTTCTGAGGAGTCTAAGTCTGAGTCTTTGGTCAGTCTTCTTTCTAATGTTTTTATTTGCAGGGATGTAACAAATTCTCGTATTTTCTGGCAAATTCTCCTGGAAGTCCTTTCAAGGGAGTTGGAAGATTCAACACAATTGAAAGCTTCTTCTTCTCTGTCTTGGCAAGGTTTGGCTCCACCTAGGGTGGAGGCTTTTGCTTGGCTTGCTATTTTGGGGAAGGGTTCTATAGCGGATAACCTTAGAAGGAGAGGCTTGGCTTTTGAAGCTATTTCAAACTTATGTGTGTTGTGCAGGAAGGGGATGAAGACAGTAGACCATTTGTTTATCCATTGTGAGTTTTCTCATACCGTATGGTGTAGGCTCCTTTTGCGGTGCTGTGCCCTTTGGTGTAGCACAGGTTCTTTGGCGGGGATGATAGAAACTTGGAGGTGCTCTAGTTTTTACGGGTGAGGGTTAGTTCTTTGGAGACTTATACCTTTTGCTATCTTATGGTCTGTTTGGAAAGAGAGGAATGACAGAGTGTTTAAAAGGTCTTCATCATCGGTGGAAGACTTGACGTTATTGGTGGTGACACGAATTGCCAAATGGGTTGCTTTCAAGTGTGAGTTTGATAGTCTAAGAGTTGATGGTGTGTAGCACAATTGAGAAGCCTCCCTATTTTGTAGGGTTAAGAAAATGAGAAAGGTGCTTTCCTGGGCTCCTCCTTTTGAAGGTGTGCTTAAGTTCAATGTGGATGGGGCGGCTAAGTGAAAACCTGGGCCGGCGGGTATTGACAGGGTGCTTCACAATAGTGAAGGCATTGCATTGGCTTTGTTCTCAAAGGATGTGCGTTGTATGGAGTCAAATGAGGCTGAGGTTGTTGCTATTTTAGAAGCTATTCGGATTTTCACTTCAACCTCTTTTCATTCTAGAGTTGTTGAAAGTGATTCTCTTAATGCTATATCTTGGGTCACTTCTTTGACTATGTTTCCTTGGTAATCTCAGTTCTATTTTAATAAGATTAGAGCTCTATCCTCTTCAATTCAAGTGAGCTTTATTCATGTTGAGAGGACAGCAAATGGTTTTGCTGACTCTTTAGCTAAGCAGGGGGTTGATAGGTCTTCCAATTTGTTAGCTTTCACTATGGGCCCGTTTGGCATGTCTACTTTTCAAGTCTATATCTCTTAAAACTGATTGGAAAAGACATTCTGAGAAATTAGACTGTTTGGATAGCACTAGTGGTATGTCTGTTTGGACCAGATAATAGACATTTTTTGTCTATTTCCAAATGGCCCAAAAACTGTGCTGTTTTGGACAGACAAAATCATCTGAAGCGGGTAGACCACTTTTTATAATTTTCGGACAAGTTTGCCCTCGCTTTTTTCTGAGATTGACAAGTTTACCCATATTTCTCTTTGCAACAAAGATGGCTCTCTCATTCACATTCGAAAAAAAAAACCCTAGCAGAGCTTGGTGTTTCCTTCCTTCCTCCACCTTTTCTCCATTCCTCACAAGGTACTTCTCTCCTAATATGCTTTTTGTTTATATGATTTTCTCTCTTTCTCTTACCATTCCACTCTTCATCTTTGTCATTGGTTTTGGAGGGTTTTTTTTTTGTGTTCAGAAGATTGACGGCCATGATAGAGAAGAACTTGGGTTTGATTTTGTGAGTTGGGGTTTTTTCTTTTGTGGGTTTTATGATTTGGTGTTTTCTATTTTATGAATTTTGTGCTTTGGATAGTTTATTTTAGTGTTGGAGGCATGTCGCCCCTATGGGTGTTTCATTCTCATGAGGATATGATGTTTTAATGCTTATTATATGACATTAGATTCCCATGAATGTGCCCATAGTGGACTGACCGTGTCAAAAAAGCAGGGGGTTCCTTGAACTTGTTTAGTAGTAAGGAGAGGTAGATTCTTGTTTTTAATTGAAAACCGTACTTGCCTGTCAAGCATCAGAGTGGATGTTGTTATCATATATGACTAGGGCAACCATTTCCTAGCAAAGGGAGACTAATTGATTGCCTTCTGTCAATCTTTAGATTTAATCCTTCAGTTTAGCCCCTTTGACAGAAAAGCATTGCTTGGAATTCCTAAGGTTCCAATACTAATAGAACAAACAGTATATTTTAGATATCGATTGGTGATTGTTTTCTTGAAGCTCAATTGATAGAAACAGTAGAAATGACAGGAATTGGCTTATGCTGGTTAGTTCATGAGGGGGCCGAAGTTAATGGAATGGTAAATATATGTCAGGTGTATTTTTACCAAGTACTGACCATTTTGCCAAAGTCTCAAATCACTAGATCTATCAAAATATGCATTTGGTGTCAAATTGTGATGGTTTTTCCTATGACATCATGACCCCCAAGATATGAAACAGTTGTTTACTTTCAAGCTCAGTTGGTTTCAATGTTTGCTTGAAGGTCCAGATGGATTAAACATTAGATATTCCCTGATTATATTATTATATAAATGATCTAGGCTTCTCCCCATGATTTATTAATCTTTTTGGTATGTTTGAATTGGATGGAAGCCACTGATTTCTGCAATTAAAATGTATGTAGAGGTTTCTTGGAGGTTTAAAATGTATCTTAGTTTATCCAAATAATTTCTTCGAACTTGATGTTCTTATGCTTTGGGGAAAATTTAATGGCCACTTTTTCTAAGGAATACAGTGGTTTGTTTCAAGTTGGATTTTCAAGTTTTTGTTTGGGAGTTCACATCATTTACAAAGAATCCTGCTAGGTTGAGAATTGTACAGGACAACCTAATGGCCATTCAAAAAAATGGAACAATTTTCATGTTGGTTGGCTCACTAGTCCAGATCAGTGGTGAATATTTTAATGAAAATAAAATGAAGTGAGAAACAAAATACCCTGAGAATCTTAGTTCCATACCACATGAAAACCACATATCAAGACTACCAAGTGAGCTTTGCCATGGAGTGACCAAAGTTGACAAACAAAAGGCAATAGTATCTACCAAAATGTTTGAGCTGTGTGGCACAAGAATATAGCAGAATTAGGGCCTTTCAAAGGCCACAGTTGTCTAGATGAGAATAATCTAGTTCCTAACGCAATACTAAAATATAAGCATAATTTATGTTAAACATCTCAATTTATCCAAATGATTTCTTAGAACTTGATGGTCTTATGCCTCGGGGAAAATTCAATGGCCACTATTTCTAAGGAATATAGAGGTTTGTTTCAAGTTGGATTTTTCTGATTAGAAGGGCCACTATTGGACTTATTTGCATTTTTTTTATGATTGATTCGACATTGATTTATTATTTGTTGTCTTGAGAAAATATTTTAAATGCACTCTTTATACAGTACGAGAATGAAGACATATCTTTAGAGGTCAGTAATAATGATTATAGTGGCGTCTCCGAGCACCGATGCAGTGGTGAATATTGCAAAACAGATGGAGATGCCAAAAGTTAGAAATGCAACAGCAAACGCCCTCTTTCATTCATGATGATAGTGGCATCTCCTTCCTTATCTCCAATTCACTCTTCAAAAAACAGAAGACGAGAGAAATATGAGGTCATCTTCTGTGGTTTTTTCTCTAGCAATGATTCTCTTGATGTTGATGATGCTGGGTGATTTTGCAATAGCCGTGGAAGCCACAGGTCCTACTCTAGCTCTTGCTTCTTCTCACATGGGTCTTAAAGGTCTTAAGAGTAGGCAGAGCGGGAGGTGCAATTTTCATCACCACCTCCACCTCCACTTCTATTCCCTCTATAACTCCATCTATCTCCTTTGTCTCTCTTATCTTTCTATTTCCCTTCTTCCTCTCTGCCATGTAGATGGGCTTGTATTTTTCTTGGTAAAAGATAGAGGAGCTTGTATTATTTGATTGTTTGGAAGGAAACTTGTTGCATTTGTATTTGAATTTGTATTTTTTAGGGAAACGATTTTTATTTTGCTTTTGCATTTATGGGTTTGGATCTTTGGTGCTTGGAATCATGAGAAACTTTGGTGATAAATAATCTTTAGATGGGTCTATTTCTTATAATCTGAACCATTCAAATTGAAGTTTATTTCAAATTTGGAGTGATCTTGTGTAAAACAGGCTAGGCCTAGACTGGTCGACGCCCAGTTCTCTACCCAATACTAGAAGGCTGAGCCAAAGGCTCCTAACAGAAGGCTTGACCTGGCCCACTATAATTAACGCTTATGGCTCAATATTTTGCAAGGCACTGAACCCAAAACATACTTGAGGAACTGAATCCAAGTTTTAATCTGGCCAACTACTTACCAGTTGGACTTCAAACTTAGGCAAGCTTTTCCTTAGCCTAGCCCAACCCATATGGTCCAGTAATTCATTGGATAGTGTACACAAACTATGGTTCCTAGTGTAAGTTAGAAGATGAGATTAATATGGATAAGTTGAAATGTTCTAGTCCCGGGGGCATCTTTTGACACCTAAAACATGGCCAGATTGAATTTAAAAATAAATTATAATGGATGTCCTTGAATTTCTATCATAAATTGACTTTTAAAAAAAAAAGACAAGAAATGCCCCTGTAATAAGCTCTTCTTTATATGTTTACCAAACTAATTTTATCAAATAGATCTACTTAAATTAGATATTCTCCATGTGTTACCAAACGGTCTATTTGAAATAGATCTATTTCACATAGACGGTTCGAGCCAGATCTATTTCAAACAGATAAGATTTTCCAAACAAACCCTATGTAACTTGTTTTGTGGTATTATGCTTTTATACCATAGTGTCCTTTCGCTACGTTGGCCGGGGCTTCTTTTTTAATACATTTTCTTCATTGCTCATCAAAAAAAAAAAAAAAAAAATTATCCCATAAAATAGCTGATTAAGATCAAAGCTGGACTTGTGCCAACAAACATGAGTTAGAAGAATGCGAGGGGATTTATTTGACCACAATCGGGCTGCACAAGAAGCTCATACACGCAGTCGGCTCAAACAGCATCATTTTTCATAGCAACATGCAAATGTTATTTGCGGTGGCACTAGTAGTATGTAATGGCAACATGTAGTATAAAAAAGAAATATGGAAATACCTAAACTACACCATGAGACAGTTATCATAAAGGATTGACCCTCTAGAGGAGAGGTCCTAGAATTGACATATTTGAGGGCCCATGCTGGTTATGGTCATGCCTTAACCAATTAAGTAATCAGTCTGGCTAAAATAGGGTAGGCTGCTATTCCCAAAAAAAAAAAAAAAAAGAGTGTAAACTACAATGATAAAGAATTTATTGTTGGGAATGTTAATTGGTAGTGGAACACTCACAGGTCTTAAAAAATCGACATGATCAACTTCCAGAAAGCAAGGCCTCTGGCCAACAAATGCATATGCAGTTGAAAAGGCCAGCTCGAATGCTCGGTGCATCAAAAACCCTCCGAAAATCCGCCCATGCAGGTTCCTTTGTTGAGGCTGGCAAATTAATGAATTCTCAAGGTGGGTATCTCTTATCAGAATGCTGTCTCTGTCTGCCAATGCAGGCATGTCGCAAAATACACGGCCCTCTGCCAACAAGGCCTTCAACCTGTCCTCCTCCCCATGCAAACTATGTCCCCCATTCTCGAACTCCTGGCTCTGTTCTTCTCTCTTCCTCTTCCTTTGCTTGTTTCTTGTTTCCCCTTCTTCTATCAGCAATTTTTCTTGTTCGGTTTCTGGTGCAAGGCGATTTACTGGGGCAGACTTCCTTGTTTTTGAGTCACATGCAACAAATGTGAAGTTTGCAGTCAGAGCCACCGGATCCAAATGGTTAGAGCCATCTGTCAGAAAACAGGCCACAGTCACAATTATAGTCTCCTTAAGCCAAAAGAAAATGCATTGCTTCATAATCATCAACTGAAATTACATTTTCGCAAGTTTCAATATGCACATGCAAACTTGTGACAGAAAGTCAACTCATATTACCGAAGGAAAAAAAAAAAAGAAAAGTGGAAACACTCGAAGCTTTTTAAAAAGGGGAAATACAATATTCCATCCTAGAGAATCAGCATTTTTTTAGGCCAGCATGATGCAGCCCGATAGAAGGCTAGGGTCCGTAGGCCCCCCTGATGGACCATCTGATGGGGTCCACATGATTTCTGATTCAATCAGAGATCCCTATCCTTATCTAGATTTGTAATATTATATAGTTTCTTAATAGGATTGCTTTCTAAATTCTATTTAGGGTAGGATTAAGTAACTTCCTATTGTTAGTATTTTGATTAATTTAGAAACAGGATGCTCTATATATAGAGAAGAGACCTATTGTTTTTATCATGCATTATTAATCAATTCAAGTAACGTGAGTTATTCCCATGAGTTCATGGCTGTGAGTGCTATTTTGTGTGGAATCCCTTTGTTGGATTCGATTAACCTCATCTGAGAGGCTGGTCTATTCGATTGAAGGTCCGGGGGCTGCGCCAGATTGGTATCAGAGCCTAGATCCGGTCGCCGGGGAAATGATTGTCTTCCCCGGTTTCTCATCATCCCTCATCTCTTCCCCCAGTGACCTCCACAACCCACCCATCAGTCCCTCAATCTCTCCAACCCATCCCCTCTACCAAATCTCTTCACCGAGACCCTAAACCTTCCAAACTCCCCAGCCAAAAACCAGAACCCACCTTTCCAAACCCTAATCTACCATCCACCCCTACCGAAAACACCGTAATTGAAGTGAAAACTCTCATAACTCAAAAATTAGTTGATAATAAGCATCTCTATTACAATGGAGGGCTTCTCTATTTATAATGTAATAATTACTCTAAAATAGAAAGCGACTAATCCTAAACAATAAAACAAGAAACAATCCTAATTAAATAAACTTAAGATAAAAGTATTATGCCATAGTAGCTTCTCAGCCAATTGGGGGCCTGTGGGCTGAACCCAATGAACTGGGTTGGATGGCTGGGTCCACCATGTGGGTCCAGAGTTTTCGGTGCTGCATCAATTCTCCCCTGCTTGAAAAAACTAGACTCCGGCGAGTTGATAGATTGATAAAAAGGGAGAGAATTCGACCACAGATGATCAAGGTCAAGGCAAAGCTGATCTCATGGAAACTTTGGTACAAGTGCAAGATGATCAAGTTAATGTTCCTCAAGAGCTACACAAGGTTGAAGATGAACAAGGAGAAGCAAACATTGAGTACTTTGATCAAGTTAGTGAGAGGATTGAACATCCACTAGTTCCAATTGTCATACAACTTCCAGAAAATCCAATTGGGCCATCAGAAATCAAGTCCTTTGTTCCAATAGTTTCACAAGCTGATCAAGTACTTGAAGTTCCTCACATTGACTTCGTTTTCGGTGATCACCGATGGATAGTCAATGTTCATGCTCTGTCAGTACAAAAGCAACAACTGAGACTTCTAATGGATGGTCAGATCACACATCCGAACTCAATATAGACATCATCAGAAGAAAAACTTCCCATCTGCCTCTCAATGAAGTAAAAGACTACATCAAACTTCCAAGCCATGTCATGAGAATGCAGATCAAAAGAAGAAACAAACATTTGTGCAATTGATTTTCGACCCAGACGGATATTTTTCAAAATTTGTGGTCGAATTCTCTCCCTTTTTATCAATCTATCAACTCGCCGGAGTCTAGTTTTTTCAAGCGGCGGACAATTGATGTAGCACAGAAAACTCTGGGCCCACATGATGGGCCCAACCATCCAACCCAGTCCATTGGGTTCAGCCCAATTGGCTGAAAAGCTACTGTGGCATAATACTTTTATCTTAAGTTTATTTAATTAGGATTGTTTCTTGTTTTATTGTTTTAGGATTAGTAGCTTTCTATTTTAGAATAATTATTACATTATAAATAGAGAAGCCCTCCATTGTAATAGAGATGCTTATTATCAATTAATTTTTGAGTTATGAGAGTTTTCACTTCAATTACGGTGTTTTCGGATCTTGGTTGCATCAATTGGTATCAGAGCCGCATCACAGCACCTGTAGCACAGTCCACCTTTTATTGATCTAGATCATTTATCAAAGTGAACCCATCATAGGTGATGCTGCAAAGGATTTTTCCCTAAACAACCAAACTACGAATAATTGGATACTAAAAGAATGGTTAAAATAAAAGGCTAGCCAAAGTTCTTTTTTTTTTATTTTAATAATTTAAAAAAGTTGACCAATCAGGATGGCTGGATTGTTTGATGGAGGATGGCCCTATTTAATTTTTATGAATGATCTGGACTATGTTAAGGCTAAGTAGAAGGCCAGTAATACAAATGGAGCACTAGATGATACCTCTTAAAAAAATGACTAAATAGAATCCTTGATTACCTTGAGGTGACTGGGTCACTTCCATTTGAATCTCGATGGCTGAACGCCCAACCCACACAACAGAACCAGCTATTTTCAAGTCTGTGTCAACGCGTATCGGCTTCTTCAAAACCATCTTGTCAACAGAAGCAGTAACTAACAAGAGAGGCCTTGTTGTGCTATCATCATTGGAACAGTGCTGGTAAACAAATGCAGAAATCGATCAAATAAAAACTGAAAAAAAAAAAATACTTTCAAAGAAATAGTAGTCTCTATGTGGAAAATGTAGTTGGGGAAAAAAACCACACCTGTTGTGGCACTGATATAATAAAAAGGAATATTTTAAGGTCCAGTAAATATTTATAAGGACGGTTTATAAACCTCAGAAACGGCATATGGTGCAAGTCATTTTGGAAAAGAGCCAACGTCATAATTCGCAAGCTTGTCAGTCCTGAAATTTACTTTTCAAAAAAAAAAAATGTTTAATTCATCTCATAGAGATTGAAGAGAGGATGTGTGCCAGATTGGCAATTTCAAAATTTTGAAATGGCATTTAAAGACGGTGCACTACCATAATATATACTGTATTTAGTTGCTAACACCAATACTGAACCAAAAAAATCTCTCTTGAAACATCTTTGCACATGGCAATGTCTTAAAGAACTCAATTCTCCCAACCCATGAATAAAAAAATTAAAAAAAAAAAAGAAAATACTATATTCATCCAACCTCATGGTATTATCCTTTAAATGTGATGCAGTGGATTTGGAAATCACAACCTACCAAAAATGACAGGCCATAAAATGAAAGGAAAACTTGCTTAAAAGGACATCATGCAAGAAAAAGACAAAACCACAAAAGTTGAAAACAAGGTTTTCTCTACCTTTAAAAGCAAAAGTCAATAGTGTTTTTTTATTTGATAAATATTTGTTCAATTACATCATTAATTGTTTCATTATAAGATTAAAAGTGATCTTTTCTTTAAACAAAAAGCCCAACACTGCAACTAGTCTCAATATCAACAGTTAATCATGTTCAACTTAATAACTTACCGATCTTATAATCACAAGACAACCTGTACAATCCTTAAAAACACAATTAGGGGTGGCAATTTTGCCCCGCTCCTCCCCGCCCTGGCTTGCCCGCTTCGCCCCGCGCAGGTTTTCCCCGCCCCGATCCTTAGGTGGGGCGGTGACAGGGAATAAAACTGTGCCCCGAAGGAGGGGCGGGGCGGGGCGGGGATGGGTTTGCTCTTTTCCCCGCCCTGCCCCGCCCCGTACCCCGCCCCGCCATTAAATAAGTTTATATATATGTATATGTATGTGTATGTATATATGTATATGTGTGTATATATATATATGTAAATGTATATGTATGTGTGTGTGTGTATATATATGTATATGTGTGTAACAATCTAGAATATATTAATATATTTTAAATAAGGTAAAACATTACAAGAAATGAAGTTTGGTCTAGTGGTAAGGCAAACCTCTAATTACTCCCCCACCCAAGTTCGAATCCCAAGTCTTACACATTTAAAATTTTTACAATTGAGGGTCAGGGTATCCGCGGGGCAATCTGGGTATGGCGGGGCGGGGACAGGGCATATCAATTACCCCGAATGGCGGGGCGGGGCGGTTTCGGGGAGGGGTAAAAGAGGGGCGGGGCGGGGGTGGGGAATCCCAATTCCGTCCCCGATCCACCCCGTTGCCATCCCTAAACACAATATCATCATCACCATCATGTAGCCTTGTTCTAATAGCACCATAGTCAAATTTGTACTTCCCCAGTCTTGACAATTCTATGTCAAGTCCAAGAACTTGCCTCTAGAAGGTTCAACAAGGAAGATCAAGTCCAAAAGGTCAAGTCTTGGAAGGCCTGTGCTTCATCGAGATGCACTCCAATTTGTGCCAACCTATTCAGGTAATTTGGACCTAAGGCAAACCAAGAATAGGCCCTTAGAACCCTCAACCAAACTAGCAAATTCAATAGGGCTAAATGGGCTGAAATGAACACTTAATTGTTCATGTTCTAGACTCTATGGTTAGCCGAAACAGGGTTATGGCTAACTGTCAGGGTCCAACCGGCTAACCATAGTTCCTCTATGGTTGGTTTTCCAGAATGTTGTTTTTCAACATCTTTGTTCTACAGTGAGCTACAACTAACCTTAGGCCAACCGCAAAACAAAATGTTCTATTTTTTATTGAGAGTCAAACTAGCCGTTACAGAAGGCCATTGGGGTTACGGCTAGCCATACCAAGCCTAAAGCTAACAGTAGACTGACTGTTAGAGCTCTCTTTATATATTCTAAGTTCATTTCAATGGCTGTAATTAAAGTGATTTTGAGAGGCCTCTTGAACCACGAACTAACACCCAATAATACTCAATTAGAGGCCTCAAAACCCATACACCTCTCACTCTCTAAGGACTTAATAGTTAGATTTAAGAGCATTCAAAACTCGAGAGAGTGATTAATGGAATTAGGATCAAGTGTTTTGAAGATTGGGTGCTCCCCTTGGGCAAAGCTCACCAAAGAGTGATTTGTGCAAAGGTTCATTTCTAGGGTTTGTGACTAACCTTAGAGGTACATCTTAGTCACCCTAGACCCAAAACCTCCTCTTCGACTTGATTCAACATAATTGGAGCATCTTCAAGTGCCAAGGGTTCAAGCATTGGAGACTAAAGCTTGGAGTGTTGGATCTGAGGTTCAAAGAACACAATCACGGCGTATCCATCTTCATAAGGCAAACATCTTATTCTTACAACATTGTAAAGTGGATTAGACTTAGAAATTTGTGATAGAACCACTATAAAAAAAAAGTGAGGTAGAGTACACCTTCGTGATCGAACCACTGTATCAAAATTTTTGTTATTAGTGGAGTAGACCTTTGTGATCGAACCACTGTATCAATAAATATTAGTGTAAATGTTTGTGAGGTGCACCTATTGAAAACCTCTCATACCGAAAGCTAATAGACCATTGGTGTGTGGTTCTTAGGAATGGACGTAGGTCAAGGACCTGATGCAGGGGCAAAATGGCATATTTTAGAGGATCCATCCATAAATCAGGCCCTAAAGTCCAAAATTGGTGGTTCAAGTGGGACCTCAATCCACTGTAGCAAGGGGCTGATTAGACAAAAGAGGCAAAGTCTAAAATTGGGCAGTTGAAATGGGCACAAACTGAAGTCCAAAATTAGTTGTAAATGGTCTGATTTGAAAGCAGTCCAGCAGTCCAAGAAAAAATATGGGAAGCCACTTACCGGATTTTCAATCCATCAAATCTAGGCCCAAAATAGGTTTGGGCAGCAGCCTGCATGATCCCCCAAGCCTGGTTGCATGCATGTAAACTTCCAGCCAGCTCATAAGAGCACCATGTGGGGCCACAGCTTTCAAGAATTGATCGCCAGCAAGATCTTCCTTCTTGTTTCCTTCTGTTCTCTTGAGTTGTCTTTCCTTTAATGACTCCTATCTTTAAGGATTGTTAGGGAAAGATAGGATCAAGATAAGAAGGGAATAAAATCATCCATAGAAAATCTACGTCATATATGGTGACTGCTATCTCTTCTGTTTATTTCATCATCTCATTCGGTGTATTAGAAATCTCTTAATGGTATTGATTTTAGTTGATGAATGGTAGAGATTAGATCTATGAATTTATGTGTTTCAATCATTATTTAAACTTTTGTAATGGACGAACAATGGAGGCTGGGATATTATTTTTATGAAATTGATTTACTTATTTCTTTTTCCTTGGTTGAGCATCTCCCATTGGATCAAAGACTTGTACAGTTCGAGATCAACGGTAAGCGATTCTCTACATTTCTCCTTTTGTGTGGATTTTTGTTTGATTGAAGATCGGGTATCGTTGGGTTCACCATTAATTGGGATTAGTCATTCCCTAACCGCATCAGAACCGAACCACTATAATTGCTGTGTTGGTTGATTTATCTATATGCTATGGGATACATGTGCTAGATAGACATATCTTCTTTAAATTGGCATACATCATACGTGCTAGATTACATTGTGAACTTATTGGCATATTCTTAGTGTTTGAGCTTTCTAGTGCTTCATACTCTTTAACTTGTAATTAGCACATTTGATCACTTAATTGTTTCGACACATAGTTATATCTTATTTAAACTGAGATTGAGTGATCATTGATTGAATTGGGACTCCCCCACCCCGTTTTTTGGACTTGCATTGGCCTCTAGCTTGCATCTTCTTGTTCCATCAACAATAATTCATCACAATATTACAAGTTAAAATTTGAGGTTAAGATTCTGCCACACATGTAAAAAAGCCATAGTACTTTACGAACTTTGAAAGTAGTTCATATTCAAATCATCTAAAGCAAATGAATAGGAAGAAACTAAGCTAAACATACATTACATGAGATAGAGTTACTTGGAGCTAAATAGAAATGTTAGATATCCGTTGATGTTATTGCTATTCCTCATTTTGAATAACAATGTAAATTAATGCAATCATTGTTGGGCTGATTTTTCATGTGCAAGCACTTCATGCTGTAGCAACCTAATTATTATTTATGCATCTCAGCACACAGAATTTTCCATCATGTGGCCAACACACTGCAGTTTTTACTCTTTGAATGTTCCAGAAATTTGGATTCATCCTAGTTATTCAATTAAATGTCAATTGCCATGTTAGTTCAAGCAGGAATATGAGTTTCTATCTAATGTAACTCCCTGACAGGTAAAAAGCGTAAGAGTTTCTGCCCCAGCTGTTGCTCAGCTGGTTGGAGACATTGTGTAGTTTGCGTGATTGTGTGAGTTTGAGTCTCTTGCAAAGAGAGAAAATTTATATAGAAGAAGAAGAAGAAGAAGAAAGGTTATAAGAGTTTCTATAGGCCTTCTGTCTACAATCTCGTACATGCTGGAAACCACAGTTCACGTTCATTAATGGCCGACTAAGAGAAAGAACAGAGAAGCTCTAGGGTTTGGCAAAGATCTGGCTGATGATCATATTAGTCCATGAATTGCGCAATGCAGACCATGGAAGCTGAAAAATTATGATCAAGGCTCAGAAACATGCAATCATGTGTGCCACAGGCATGTGTTTGGTCAAGCACATCGATTGTGAATGCATGAATCAAGGTGTTTGATAATCATCGCAGAACCAAGGAAACAAATATGGTGTCAATTCCACCCTAAAAAGACCTCGGTGAATTAGCAAAGAAAGACATGGAGTTACAGAGAGAATGGAATCAAACAAGGTTGAGTGAGAGCAGAACTCACAAAGGTTACCTAGTAGATAGTTGTCAAAGATGATGGTGACAATCATGGTCCTTCGAATGGAGAGTTGTGAAGTTTGACGGCAGCTTTAATATTAACCAGAACCAGTGCAAAACTAATATTAGTTAGATAGAATACCTATAATTCTTGATTATGGGGGATACATGGGGTAGGACTTTACGGTCCATCTGTTTGCATGGACTTGAATACATATGAATTCATAGTAAAGTGGGCTACAACAAAAGAACATTAAAAAGGTGAGTGGGGAAGATATAAGGTGGAGAAGTGGATGGGACCTTCCTTTCCTAGGATTTGGATTACTAAGGTGATGGCTGGGAATTCATTTTCCATCTCCCCTAAATTCATTTTCCATTAAAGGGTAGGATTATTTCATAGCCATTCATGGATTTTCACCTTTTGTTTCTTTAATTTTAGCCACTTCTACAAATACATTCCTCAGAATTCCTAGAAACTCAATTACATGAAACAAATAGACCCTTAGTAATCTCATTGTCAAATTTTACCTGCATTTCAATGTCATTGTCACCATAAACTATCTTGGGGACTCAAATCACATAAACAAAGATCCAAGGCTATACAAAAACACATACTACAAACTTAACCACCAATCCAATCAAAAGGGGTACCTTAACAGCAATTGTCCCTGCAAGCGCATCAAGGTCTTCAAGCAATTTCCCGATCCGGACCTCATTCCACGGATCTCTATACTGCTCTCTAAGAATATAATCCTTGGAGAAGTTGTATAGAATGCTGGTCCGGCTCTCCGATGGGGTCTTCGTCAGCAATTCGCTCTGCGGCAGCGCATCTCTGTTGGGATCAAGGAGCCTCTCAAAGATGCTCGATCTTGCCTCCCAGAGCGCATTCGTTACAGGGGAATGGTACATTCCAGGCCATAAACTAAGAGGCTTTCTGATTGAAGAGCTTGCATCAATGGGAGGAGAGCTTTCAAAGGGCGAGGAGAATGTGGAGGCCACAGGAATGGTATCTGGAGAACTGGGGTCGATGGAATCAGGTGCAAATCGAGGTGGGTTCTCAGTTCCAGAAGAAAAGGACCTGTTTTGGGCGGTATTTGTGAGCGGTTTTCCTGCAAGAAAGGTTGGGTTTTTCATGAGTTTTGGTGGTTTTTGAGAGGTAAAGCTGGAATGTATGTGTTGGGGTGATGTTGGAAGAGAAGTGTTGAATTGGGTTGGATTGAAGTAGGAATTAGGTGGGGTATGGGTGGTTTTGTTGTTGAATATTGGTGGTTTTGCAGAAGCAGTGGAGAAGACTTTGGTGATGGTAGTGATGGAGAGTGGTTTTGTAGGTAGTTTCATGGTTTCAAATAGTATTTATCCTGAGTGTATTTTATTTCAAGGGTGAAAATTCCATGAAAACTTTGTATATTTGTACTATAAGCAGAGTCAGTTGCTAATGATCTGATTTTACGGAAGAGTGCATCATCCATCAATGCAAAAAATGATGAAATAAAAAAACACAAAAAAAACCAAGAAAATATTCATTTTGATATTGAAAATATAATCTCAATATATTTCTAAGTCTGGGTACATTATTAAAATTGCTTGCCTATTCTAAACTCTACGAATATATTAGAGAATAATAGGTGAAAAGAACGTTTTTTAAGGTAATCGAAAAAAAAAAAAAAGATGTCTTGATTAGAGCGCATTTTATTTTGACGGTAAAGTAGAAGCATTAATAGTGAAATACATGGTTCGGTGAGGGGAACTTTGTACACTGATACTTTTATTTTGACGGTAAAGTAGAAACATTAATAGCGAAACACATGATTTAGCAAGGGGAATTTGTACACTGATACTTATATTATTAATCATGTTGTCTCGTTATCAAATGTTTAATCAATGCATTATTATATTTTCAATCAAAAAATAATAATGTTTTCATGTACCTTCTTGCAATGCGACTACCTAAACCCTAAATCCTACAAAAGTGTTCTCATTTTAATCTCTTTTAAATGTCTGGTCCTTTGTTGCTAATTTGGTATTGTCCATTCTTTCATATCTTGATTATTTATATTGTACATGATCTTCTACGTGCCTTTGGATGTATATGTGAGCAGATGCACTTGTTTGAATATGTACAAGGTAGACTGTAGACAGCTGCGCTTGTTTGACCATGTACAAGCAGATGCACTTGTTTGACTATGTACAAGGTAGACTGTAGACAGCTGCGCTTGTTTGACCATGTAGAAGGCGTATGCAATTCGAAGAGGTAGCTCAGTTGGCCTAGAACTACGGTTTGCAGATGGAGATTAGATGGAGATTGTAGATTTAAAACTACGCTACCACACTAGAGTTATAGGGGAGTTTACCTGGCTTTCCTCTGGGCCTGGAGGGATTAGTCCAGCCCAAAAGATTAGAACCCTACAATATAAAAAGAAAAAAAAAATACTAGGCACCTGTCATTATCTACCAGACACAACTTTCATCGACAGACATCACTTTTAAAAGTGTATGCATGAGTTTAGGCAGGAAAAGAAAACTGAACATTTTTAAGTATGTTTTTTCTAGTATCTTCTATTATGGACAAGGAAACATGGCATTGTTCAAGGTGCTTGTAAAGAAAATGTGAATGGTTATTTGTATTTAACATTCTTCATTGCAAATTTTGGAGGTGAGATTTCTCTAATATACTACTTTGACAGAAAATGAAAACAAGAGGGTGCATCTACCAAAAAAAAAAAAAAAAGAACAAGAGGGTGCATGAAAACTCATGGTTGAGTGGTGTTGGCATACATGCCCAGGGATGGATCCATTGTTCTGGGACTGACTAGTAGCCCAACTTTGCAAAAATGAAAAACAAGAGTATACATTTATTTTATAGGGATAATAGCAGATTACCTACCTGTATTTTGCCTGTATTTCAGACTACCCCTCTGTAGTTTGGTATTTTGTACTAAACCTCCCTATATTTTAAATCACAATGCAACTAGAGACGGCCGTGACGGAAAAGATGGAATGACGAATTTACCCCTCCATATATAAATCATGTCTTGTCCTTTTTTATCATTTTAGTGTTTTTTCGCTTGCGGTTAGGGTTCTTCGTGGGGGAGGCGATTTTGGGAGAAACCACTTAGGGTTCTTCATTGGCATGGCGGTTTTGGGAGAAACCGACCCTCATTCAAAAGGCAATCTAGATTGCGGAGAATCCATCAAGAAGCTTCAACGATTTCAGAGGTATGTATAATCTCCAACCCTTAATAATGTCTGATGCCGAGGGTTTTGGGGTTAGGGTTTTGATAAAAAAAGATCTTCTCTACGTGCATGGATTGTAAAGTTGTTGATGGGGTTTGTACTATCTCTATGTAAAATTTACATTAAAAAATTGTCTCTTTCTGTGTCTCATTTTAGTGAATGGGGATGTGTTTTTCAACTACTTTTAGTAGATGTAGGACCTTTCGTTTTCTGATATAGTGATGTTGTGTGAAAATGGTCCCCTCTTGTGATATCTATTGATTTCCCTTTCTGTATTTTTATGAATATTGTGGAATAGAATCCGCACCTGTCTGCACTGTGTCGGCTGCTTCTCAGCCAGAAAGCACCCAGTTTTCACAAGAGGGGACCACATTGACACAAAAAAAAAAAAAAAAATTATGTCTCTTTATGTCTACGTAGTGAAAATGGAGACCACAGTCAGACAGCACCCAATTATCTCTTTCTGTCTACACAGTGAAAAAGGAAGGGACCATAGTGACACAAAAAAAATTTCTTACATTCATGGTTTTGTCAAACACCCAATTTTCTATGTGATTGTATATGAATTTGCCTCAAAGATATATCCTTTACATTCAGATGTCGTTTGATGAAATGACAGTGCGATTCCACCATGGTGGTTATTTTACAGAGCCACCAAATAGTGTATACATTGGGGGTGTGGTGGATGAAATTACTGATTTTGATATTGTTAAAGCATTATTTTTTAAGTTTAGGGATTATGTGATGGAATTAGGGTAAGTAACCAGCGAACAGTACAATGTATTTTAAGGTTCTAGACTTGGGTTTTGATGATGGTTTGGGGCGGATTGAATCACACAAGGATGTAGTTGATCTATTAGAACATTATAAGGGAAGTGAGGTGTTGACTATCTATGTAGAGACAGGACAAGAACCTTTGATGGTTGTGTCACCTAAGGGGAAGGTCTTGATGCAAAATATTCACAACGAAGATCCATTGAAGCAGTTACCTACAGCAGAAGTTGCATCAGGTAGTAGGAAAGTTAACAGTGAGGAGGACTATGCTGCTAACGTTGAGGATGAAGGTAGTGAGGAGCAAGGGAGAAACCAATAGTTGGTTTTGCTTGAGTATGTGAGGAGGAAGCTAATGAACAGAATTCAAGTAAAGTTGAGAAGAATGACTAAATATGATGAAAGGACCAGTACATCCCAATTCAAGACTCTTTAGTTCTGGATCGGGTTCTCAGCCAGCTTCTCAGACTCCGCCAGGTTCTCAGCCATCTTCTCAGCCTCATTCAGCTTCTCAGCCCTTGCCTGCTTCTCAGCCCATACCAGCACACAGGGTACCCTCATTTTTCACCCTTTTGATGTTTTACTTCTAATTATAGTATATGCATGTAGTCACTATGGTCTTCAAATTTTGATTGGTCAGGGGAGAGTCAGACAGTCTTCTTTTCAGCCAAATCCATCAGCAAGAAATGCTAGTGATAGAGAGAAGTTACAACCAGGTAGAGGGCGGACTGGAGCAGGAAAACGGAGCTCAACTTGTTAATGATAACAACCACTATTTTAAAATGAACTTTTTTATGGATGATGCTGTGTCACTGATGATGACTGTATTAAACACCTTTTTTTAGGATAACTGTTTGGAATTGGATTATCCTTTTTACTGTTTGGATTTGGGCCATAATGTCAGGTCTTGCAATGGCAAATGTGTTTTCAGATTTTTGTTTACTGTGTGGATGATGATGTTTTCAGTTTTTTAGTTCATGTTTGGATGATGTTTCCATTTTTTTGTTACTGTTTGGATGATGATGTTTCTAGAATTTTTGTTATTGGAAGGATGATGATGTTCCCATTTTCATTGTATTTCCTGTCATGTTTTTTTTGTTAGTGTTTTCTTATTATAGGTTAATTAAAGTTTAGCAGAAAAAATAGTCATTGACAAACAAATAATACCAACCCATTTTCTATTATGTTCCAACTGATACATATGATCATGGTAATTCCAACCCATCTACAAAAGTTCAAGATATTAGTAGATAACACATGAGCAACACAAACACAATTCCGGCCCATGTCTCCAGCAACACACGTAGGTAACATCTTTCCCTTCGACAAGCTGACTTCAGTTCCCTCTCCAACACATCAATTTTATCCAATAGCTTTGGTACAAGCTCTAGTTCTTCATCAACCCATTCAAAAAATCCACATGATGGCTGGATCTGAGAACAAAATGAAAAAAAATACATTAATACTACCATGGTTGACCAGACATGGAGAAGATCAAACAGATGGGTCAAAGCATAACCCCATATAGTGCACAGCCAAGAATAACGGATTTGACCATCAAATTGAGAGCTTTGACCACGAGAAAACTGGGTATATGAGTTTGAAGAGGAAGGCATTTGATATGGCTGAAGAAGATGACTGACAGCTGCTCACAGATTGATGGCTTGAAGAAGAAGACCGAGAGCTGCTCGCTCCCAAGCTCATGGCTGAAGCAACCAAGCACCCAGACTTATATCCTTTCTATCCTTTTTTATAGGCTAGGTTCAGGGGCAAAAAAGTATCGTTCTAAAGCCATTTGGAACAGTAAGTTGCTACAAGTATGGCCTATAGGCCATTTATACATATACACCGTCAATACTAACAGAATCCGTCACTTTTGCATGTTAATATAAACTTCAGGTAGATTTAATACAAAATACCAAACTACCGGGGGGTAATTTAAAATACAGGCAAAGTTCAGGTAGGTAATCTGCTATTATCCCTATTTTATAAGGATGGTGAATAGAAAGCCATATTTGTTATGGATGAATAGGGATACTAAAAGGAAGGTCAGGGCTTGGGTTGGTCCAAGCCCGACCCTCAACAAGTGTGGGTCGAGTTGGGGATAACCAAAGCCCTCAAAGGACTTGCACTACCTAGGACTTTACCCCCGCCACTGGACCAAAGCTGATGAAGAGAAAATCAAGTTTCTTTTTTCTCCTACATAGCCAATGGGCAGCAAGTTCTGACATTAGCCTTTCTTCTTTATTTGAGTATGAGATTGTCAATGCAATGCACCAAGAAACATAGCAGAATATGAAAATCTGTGTTTATGTTAGGATCATGAAAATCTCAGTTTATGTTAGGACCTAGGCCCTGCCAACTGCACCACTCATCCAGCCCATAGGCCCGGCCAATGCATATCCATACAACTAACGGTTCAGTCACCAACCTTGCAAATCCATGCAGTCTGTCTAGCATAATCCAATCACCCAACCAACCTTTCCATATCAATCATGCACAATCCAACCAACCATTCCATATTACTCATTCACTATACATAATGGATCATTCAACCCAATCTGGACACATTCATATCCAGCAGATCTATCATTGCATAAATCTAGTTTAATTGTTATCTTTTCTTTTTTCTTTGATTGCTTTTGTAATAATTAATGGCATGCTGAGATGTCACTATTACTATAAAAATGTAGTCACAGATGAACCACTTTCCATTCTAAGTAAATTTTCACAACATGCAGTAGTTTTAACTCTGGAATGAGCCCCCATTGATTACATCTTTGAGTGACTTGCACTCTTTAATGGCGCCCTTCTTGGAGAGAACTAAGTCTTTGCCTCAAAACAACTTTTTCATCAGGTTGGAAAATGATCACCACTCAAGGAATGAATGTATAATTTTCAGTGTTACAAAGATGCATATTTGTAATTGTCAGCAATGTAAACAGGATCTGTATCAATTAAGCAAATATATACATATATAGGAGGTTAAATGCTAAAAGCTCCATTCTCAAAATTCCCTTAATTTTCATACTTTGAAAGCTGGGATTTTCTTTTCTAGATAAAGAAACAGACACATAACAGGAATTGTAATTAGGGAATTAAAAATGATTTATCGCAATCACATGTGATAAAAAAAAAAAAGCAGAGCTAGCTCTAGAATACAATGCGCCAAAGAAAGAATACTTCTTGCAGGTGTTTTGACAGTATACTGTACCTAATGAAGAACTGACAAAGCACCACTGCAATTAACTACTAATCTCTGTTATCAAATGATGATAGATTAATTCGACAGATAATTTAATTTACAGAGAATACAATAGATATACAAATACAAGTGCGAACTCGACTCTGCTGCATGTTAAAATATCAGCTAAAAAAGAAGGCATATTCTAAAAAGGTGGGGATGAAAATCAGACTTCTTAAGCTATGGAACAAATTATGAGCAGAGTCGAGCGCTAACTAGAATTACATGGGTAATAGAATTTCAATATGTGCCCTTCCAAGGATCAGAGCTCCGACTTCATGATCTTCACTCTGGGTTGAATATTGATTTTCTCAAAAGGGTTTTCCTGTTCCACATGGACGTAGTCCTTCGTTTTCAGAACCTGCAGAGATGTACCCAGATCAATTGTAACATATATAAAGCAAAAAAAATTGCAATAATGGTTTTTTATGTATTTCAATATAATACGCATGATGGATGTGAAAAATTTTGAATGCAAAAAAAAAAAAAAAAGGATACCCCTCCAATAAATTCAGTGTGTTCCGGTAATATTAGGCAACTTAAATATGCACATGGCCAATGGATCATCAACCATGTTGTGAAGAACAAACCCGGAGACACGACAAGAGTAACATAGCAGCGAGTGTGGCAGGCGATTGACAGTTGACACCCCAATGAGAACCAAGATGAATAAGTAGGAAATTAGATTCAGCGCCACTGTCATTGTGATGCATAGATGGCAAGTGGTTGGACATTGGTGTAGAGATGGGGCAGTAGATAAATCATGAACTGCCTAAAAGCAGAGATTCAAAAAAGGTTGATGACAAAAGGGGGGTTGGGATCTGAGAATTAAATAACCACACACCAAAACAACAATTTAATGCAGATCCATATACAAAAAGATGATCAGATACATGTAGAGATGTGATCCAAAGACAATTATGAAAAGCATGCGCAGGAGAGCTAACTTAGACACAGGAGAGCAAAAAATCAATAATTTGTGACTCATGGACAGACGGATTCAAAGACAGGAAAGCAGATCGACTGATCGTCTGGATACAGATCTGTAACAGATCTCCAGAGATAGATGATCAAATCCAGCAAGCTGTCTCAAGAGTCAAAATGATGATCAGGCCCACCAGGCAGCAATGAAAGCACTTTGGCCAAAACAGCTGGCAGAAGTCAAATTTGGAGGCAATGAAGGGCTACAATAAGTAGCCAATGTGAGGATGTGTTCAAAATGCTTCTTCAAATCTAAAGTAGATGATCAAATAAATGCACATGGTCCATGCTCCGATCAGAAGTGATGGGTTTAAAAAACGCATCAGGAAAAAGTGGATATTTCAATATCCAACAATGAATAATAGACTCATAACTGTCAAATTAGGGTGAGTGCCTACTGGGGAGGTCTACAAACAGGTGATATGAGAACTGGTTCCCATGTTAAAATTCTGCTATACACACGTACTTACATATACACATGTACTTACATAATATACGTGAGATAGTTAAGATGATCTAGGATCTTAGATAGACCTAATCCTATTAAACTCTAGGACACTGATCAAAAAGAAAAAAAATTAACTCTTAGGTTACTGACTATGAAGCAATCGGACATGCTGCAGTAAGCCAAATTTGATACTTTATCCCCATCATCAAACTGAAGAGAGATGTGTCTAACTGGTACATTTTTCATAAGGCATTCAATCGCATTTTCGGGTTTCATACTGATGCCTCAAAGTTGCAGTTAAATGCAACAAATATAAATGTCAGCGTCCAAAAAGTAACACATAAGAGTCTGTAACCAGTAGAGAGTAGACTATTTCTTGTTAAATCTGATGCTCCTTGTTAAACTTAATAACCCAAAAATGCTTTGGTAGATGCAGGAGACTCGTTAAATCAAAAGGACAAAAAAGAATAGATGACAAACCAGAGTCTCAAAAAACATCCTTGACGCCTCCTTCCGCGTTTTACCAATTAAAAGGTTGTCCATATGAACCATTTTTACTCCACGTCCAGTTTCATTGTCAAACAAGGATCTCAGGTACCTCGCAACAGCCCTACAAAACAATTACTGATTTACTTCAGAGAACATGAACAATTGTACCTAGAAACAACTCCAGAAAAGAAATTAAACTGGAAAAGTTAACAAAAGTTTGCAGACATTTTTCAGGAATGTTGGAATAAACTTGATTAACCAACCAAATCAAAAGCAATAAGACAATAAATGAAAATTGTAACAGGAAGAGTGCGCACTACAGCTACAAGTAAAAATAAATAAAACTAACCTTGTGCGAGTAGACCATCCACTGTTTTCAATAGACCGATCCTCTTCACCAGTCGGAATGTCATCATCTTCTTCCATAAGTTCTGCCTCATCATCCGCATTGAGAAAGTCTGTAAGATGAGAACAATCACATCAATAGAATATTTACAAAAAGCAGAGGTTTCTTTTAAACATTCCCTCAAATGAAGAGCATCACTAGACCATCAACATGTGTTGCATAGCACGTTTACGGCCATTCCGTAAGCCAAATTAAAATTTACGTAAGCCTTAAACCTATCTCAGCAAACACGTTATTGGATAATGCTAGCAGATCATTGTAATGCTCAAGTTACCAGTTACCACTAGCATGGTACATGCTAAACAACAGTGGAAGCATTACAAAAGCCAAGAGCACCCTTCCAGTCCTCTTAACATTAGAATTTAGAAGATGAAAATGAGAATGCAACAATGGAAGTAAAGAAGACAAGCAAGGTCATCTCATAAAGAATAGAAAGCTGAGGAAAATCTCATCTTCATGAGACTCTCATGAAAAACACATCAAAGCAAACCACACATCCTTCAACATCTGGAGCTTAAGTTAGTAAAATGCCGGTACCAAAAGAAAAGAAAACTCACAATTCAAGGAATCAGTTATTAAAAGATAAAACAATAAAACAGGCTATCCAAACCGGCCCAGCCCCTTCCCCAGGTACTCTCCCATCCCACTGCCACCTGACTCAGCCGAGTCTGATTTCTCGAACCCTTATGCGACTCCCAATTGGAGTGAACATTAGGCCTGCCTGTCATGGGAAGTGTGTGTGTGTGTGTAAGTGTGTGTGTGTGTGTGTGAGAGAGAGAGAGAGAGAGAGAGAGAGAGAGAGAGAGAGAGAGAGAGAGAGAGAGAGGTGGAGTGTGGTGTTCACAACGGTCAGCTATATGTCGTGCAAGGAAGGTCCATGGAATCAACAACATAGGACATCAAACTTTCTTTCTGAAAGCTAAATATAAATTACAAACTAAGTCCATGTCATAAAAATTTGCAATAAATTACAAATTGTGTTCAATGCAAATGATCAAATAGTAACCAATACAGAGAGGTGTGGCATTTGGCAATCATAAGGGTAAAGAACACACCTGTATCGTTCTCATCCATTAAGTGGCAAAAATCCTGCGCATAACATCAAAAAAGGAAGTGTTTAGATTTGGAGATTTGCATGAATGAAACCAAACAATCCGAAGCAAACACAAGGAAATTTTCTATAGAATCTCAAGCTCACAGGGAAGTATGAGCACAGTATGCATTTTCCTTTTATATTTATTTTTCAATGGGATGGGCATGGTATGCATGCAAACATAAGCATGTCAATGTACCCAAGGCCGAGTAAGCATGTATATAGGTCTGCATGCATGTGTATATAGAAGTTTGGCTAATCCTACCTGCACCTGCTACTTGTGATAAGTAACACATCATGATAGGTGCAAGATTTTAAACTAACCCTATGATGGGTTCATCACTGAGACGTTCTTGCTTGAAAATTAACCACTCTGAACACCAATTGCTTGAAAAATAGCAATTTTCTTTTACGTTATCTTTCAATCTAAAATTTTTTTTAAAAAATGAAAATCTACTAAACTTACATGATTAGATTTTCATTTTAAGTTAAAAAAATGTGAAAATTAAAAAACGAATGTAAAGACAAAACCCACAATTACAATCAAAGACTCATAGTTACATACCTGTTCCTTATTTTCCTCTAAACCTCCCCAAAATCACATTCTTAAGAGGTTCCATTAATCATAGGATTAACTTATTAAAAATAGAGACGCTAAAAAAATGAAAAGAAAGTAAAAGATTACTAATATTAACCTCTCGGCAAAAACTATTCCCACTTAGACGATTCACATGAATAGTAAGATTCGATAAAACAAGTATCAAAGCATAAGATTCACACCTGAATCCTGAGATTCACTTGTAAATGAGATTAGTCACATAGATGCGAATCTTCTTTTTTTCTTGAGATTTGATACAAATCATAGGATTCTGGAAACAAATTGTAGGATTCTGAAAACAATGCAAGGAACTAGAATTGGGAGATGAACAGAGACCAAGAATGCAGTAGTGATGGATGACATGCATGATAGATTGTGCTTGTGAAAAGCATGGCTTCAAATAAGGTCGAGCAAAAACAAAAACTCAAAAAGCCAACCCCAAGTAGTTGGGATAAGGCTTTAATGATGTAATGACGATGACAACGGTGAAGATGGCAACAACGGCTATAGCAAAAATTACTGAACTTAATTAGTTTTCAACAGTTTTTTTTGTGGGTTCCATCCATGGTTTGAATTTTTGTCAAGCACGAGCCTATTGGGTGAATTAATTCGGTGTCAATCAGCAACAGTTGTTAACACCAGCTGGCCCATGAGTCTGGAACAAGATCCAAAAAATAAATCTTGAAGCAGTAGTCAAACCGCCACCAACTGGCACGAAATTGCCACTGACTTATATGAACTGAGACACTAACTCAACCAAAAACATTCATTAGGAGATCATTTATTTTTCCTTCGCATTTGAATATTGAAGTGAGAAGGACAAGAGTACAACAATACCTAACCAATATGGTAAACAACAGAAATACTTCTACTCATCAATATGGATAAAGGAGCCCATAGGCGATATTAGTATGGTGGTGAATAGTAAGGGATTGATTATCAATGCTACATAGGATTTATCATTATAACAATGAGGCTAGAGTTTTTATATGGAATTGAAGACTCGGTTGTCCCCATAGCCCCAAGTCCCCACCTCTCAGTTAATATAATAGTTTGTGGTTTGTTAGTTTAATGTTAAATGAGTATTAATTAATAAATAATTATTTTATTTTAGTAATTTGATTAGCCATGTGTCATATGATATCATTCCACTAACTACAAGGAGTGAACAACGCGATAGCCTTGAAAAAATATAATATATAACTATATTTATTTTAATATTTAACTAAATCATCAAATTTACACATTTTTAGCATTCTCTATTATTTATTTATTATCATCATAATTATTAACTTTTTTATGATTTTCTAAGACCGCAGACCAATATGGGCAACACTGACTCGTCCAGTCCTAACCAGAAAGAAGACAGATCTCAGAATTTAAAACCTTGGCAACCTAGCAAACAGCTACATGTATATCACCAAACTGTGGAAACACAAGCATTTGAGCCTACTTACTTATGATCTTCTTTCTTTCAGTTGATGTTATGTCTCTAGTGTAATGCTTCGCTCTTTAATATAATGGAGAATGTTCTCCTGTGCACTGCTCTCTGCACTGCCACACATCCAGACCATCCTCAGAGGCGGGACCCACCTCTGAATTTCATGATGCACGGTGGATAAGCAGAAGCGCGGAACACAGGGGTGCATGTGAATATTTTCCTAATATAATTATCAATTAACAATAAAAAAAGGCATCTGGGCTGAAAACTTTATTGACAAAGTCATCTTTAATAAATTAGCATCCTTTAGTAAAAATGGCCAAAACAGCACTGGAACGTAAAGGCCAACCGTAGTAGGAAAACAAGAATTTCAAAATAAAAATAAACAAGTAGGATAAAAGGTATAAAAGAAGTGTACAATGACCCAGAAATAGTAAAAGTGCACAACTTACTCCAGAATCTCCCTCAATAGAAATGACTGTGGTTGGCATTTCCATACTGATAGCACTTTCCAAGTGGCCTTGACAGCCTGGACCTTGTCCATTTGAAGTGCCATTTTCCATGTCAGGGTTGAGTTGCAATGGATACGAGGAATCAATTTGAGTCTCCTCCACCCAAAAAGGAGAGGAAGAAAGGTGTCCCTCATTATTTATCATTTCTTTTACTACAACACCCTCAACAGCATTCCCAACTTCGGAAGTGCTTACTCCACCAGTGTCATTGTCATCTGTGACAATAGCTATAGCAGTTAGCCCATTAATTTCCATGGCCACATCAGGAACAAAAGGATTCATATTTGTTGTTAAGGAATCTGTTATCAGATCTGGTCTAGTTTCCACTGAACAGTTATCTGGCAAGGGAATCAATATCTCATCATTAGGAACCTCTTCAACACCATCATTTTGATTTTGAGGTAAAATCTTTGGCACTGCATCATCTGAAATGCTGCATTTAGTTTCATCCACGACAGATTCATCTCTCTCAATACATTTATCAAGAATTGAAGTGTCATTATCCACATCAAAGGTTCGGGTTGCATCATCTGCAGTGTCTGGGATGGAAGCATCCTTTTCAATAGATGAATTTTCCATCATATGCAATTTTTCACCATTCACATCCCCTAGGTCATCAGTAGGCTCAATCACCAACTTCTCATGTGGAATTAAACATGATCCATCATCCTTCTGGGGAGTTGTTTGCATTCCATCATTTTTGTCCATCAAAGTTGTTTCAATCCTTAATACATCAGCCGATACATTGCAGCCATCTCCAGGAAGAGGATCACTCAGGATGGGCATCTCAACCCCTATAGCAGCAGCATGATTTACCACATCATTAGCACCTTTGTTTGGCATTTCTAATTCCACGGAAACTTCTGTTTGATTTTCATTATCAGATAGCAGGGAACGCTCAGATATGTGATTCTCAACTTGTGTAAGAGTCTCAGTAGGTTCACTTGCTGCACCGGTGTTTTTGTCTGGCGTAGCTGCAATAGATCCATCTACCCTTTCCACAATAGTATGTTTGATAAGCTCTTCTTTTTTAGAAAATCCAAGCTCCTCAACTGCTTCTAAATGAGACTCTTTTGCAACACTATGGCTGACATCAGTATCAGTCGGATGATATGTTTGATTCTGTAAACCAGTCAGCACTGCCCACATTCCTGAAAAGGGACAAATAAAAATTACCTCCTAGTCTTTAAAAAAAAAGTCCATGTGGAGACAAATCCACAAAGATGGGAATATGATGTAAAAAAATGAAGATAATAAATTCAGTCAAAAATTCAAAACAAGGAAAATCTCAAAACGAATTAGTATAACAGTTTAATGTGCAACAAACCAGCCCACCCTACCCCATGCATTGGCATTAGGGTTGCCAGTTGCAACTCAGGCCAGTCAAGTAGAATTTTAAGCCAACCCAAGTCTAACCTGAATTATAAAAGGGCCAATGTATACCAAACCTGAAGCCAATCTAGCCCAACTCAAGGAGCTATTTACTAACCGAGTTGGTTCAAGAGGAACGTAAAATTAGATCAAGTATATGTTGTGTTTGGTCAAATGGATAAATTTCAGGCCCAAGCCCAACCAATTCCCACCGTCTTAAGTTTGGGATAGGTGGATTGGTTGGAGCTCGGCATGGTCCAAGTTGCACTGTTTGGATGCACAAGAAAACATAAAAAAAATTCATATTTTAGATTTCATATAATATAATCTTTCATTTTCTAAAAAAAATTCTGGTACATTTGGGTTTGGCAACCAAAGATAAATAAGAAACTATTATTTTCTTTCAAAAGGTTAAATATTTTTCACTACAGCCCGCCCTCTTCCCCGTAGAGAGCATTCTGCAATATTAAAATCTTTCAAAATGTGGTTTACAAAATTGTACAGTGCTTACTTACCATATCTACAGCGATGTATTTGTTTGTGTAGTAAAGTGAAGGTAGGTGCCACATCACAATAAAGGTGAGGTAAAGTAAATGTGAGATAAAGTGGCTTTTTGTTTTGACTTTACTTTATCACATTTTACAATGGTTTTATGTAGTAAAGAAAAAGTGGCTCGAGGTAAAGTTTGTGGTAAAAAAGTTGAGGTTAGACTTTACCATACTACTTTTTAATCTAAACATGGCTAAAGGAGAATATGTAGGTTGTTTACATGTGTGGTAAAATAAAGTAAAGGTAGATGTCACATCATGGTAGAAGGTGGGGTAAAGTAAGGTAAGACTTTACTTTACCACACTACTTTTTAATCTAAACATGGCTAAAGGAAAATTTGTAGGTTGTTTACTTGAACAGGATCTGTTCTATAGGATCGTTCATCTGTATCCTTAAGCGCTAAGGAGACAGGCATTTAAGTCTGGTTGATGAATCATCACCATGCAAACAGAGCCGTTAAGAGCGTGATTAACGACTGGGGTTCCTCATGGACCTTCAGCCGTAGAGGATCGTTCTCAGCCACCATCGTGTGCCTGTGATGGCCGCGCAGTAGTCTGACAGACGACAAAATAAATAAATAAAGGTAGATGTCACATCGTGGATTCATGGTAGAAGGTGAGGTAAAGTAAGGTGAGATAAAGTATGTAGTGAAGTAAAGTGGGAGAGAGAGTGGTAAAGCAGTTGTGTTTACCACAACACACTATACCATGGTTTTAAGTGGTAAAGAAAAAGTTGCTTGTGGTAGAAAAAAGTGGCGGCTAGTCTTTATTTCACCACACTACTTTTTCATCCGTGCATGGTAAAGGGAGAATATGTCACATTTGGATCAACTTTTTTTTTCACCTTTGCTTTACCACTTACTAAATAAACATGCCGAAAAGGAGAGTATGATTGTTTGGACAATAATGACAATGATGATGATAGTGGTGATGATGGTGGTTTTGATGTGTTTTTTTTTTTTTTGGGTGGTTTTGATGTTGACGACCGCAATGATGATCTTGGTGGCAGCCGTGGTGATGTGACAATGATATTGATGGTTATGATTGGTAAGTAGTTGTTTGTGCCGTTTCCTATCACCAATTGGTTTTAGGATTACTGGCTAGCAACTCTATCATGATATCAGAGCCAGAGAAGTCTCGAGTTCAAAACCACGCATGGAAAAAACTGCCCCATGCCTAGTTGTGTGTTTGTGCGGGCGTAAGTGCGCAGGGCAAGAAGGTCTCAAGCCGCATTATAGTCTTGTGTGGGCGTGTGCTTCGGATCAAGACGGTGTCCCGCCCAAGTGGGGGTGTTAAGTAGTTATTTGTGCCGTTTCCTATCACCAATTGGTTTTGGGATTACTAAAAAGCAATTCTGTCGATGATAGTGATGAGTTGATGATGATGATGTTGACATGGTGTGATGGTTATGATGATGATGATGATGACGACGACGATGAGGTGGTGATGATGGTGGGGTTGCTGGTCATGATGATGGCGGTGAAATTTTTTTCAATGATTAAGAAGAGTGGAAAGTATACTATAGTAGTTTGGATTTTGAACATAGGTCCCATTGATGGATATGAAATGATAAATTACATACAAATAAGAATATTTTATAAAGCAATTAATCTAAAAATGAACTTAACTATGATCAATAACATTAATCTGTTGTTTCACTAATTTTTTTTTAACATATATTATAATTTGTAGTACCTGCCAAACAACACAATTTAAAATCTATTGTCAACCAATAAAAATATTACAATATTTAAATATTAAATTATTCTATTCTATACTACTTTATTCTTGCAATATTTAAATTTGTAAATATTTTATTCTATAAACATGGGCTCCTAGTTTACATGTATGTAAATTTCACCCCATCCAGTCTACATCCATCATTGGACTGAACCACACTTAAGTTAACACCCTTAAACATTTTTTGTCATTAAATCGACGGCTACTATCTTCCAACAAGGATAATTTTGGTCCATCTGTAATCCAATTAGGGATTCCAATCCTTCCATCTCTAGCTCAATGATTTGGAAGTGATCCCAAGTGGCTTGTTTCTTAGCATGCAATACAACTCGTAGGGTTTCAAATCAGGTTGGGTCAGTCAAGTTCCAAACTGTCCAAACAACCACCCCTACGAACATTTGACAGCCCAAAGAAACAGGACTGACAACGATAAAAGTTAATCAAATATCACTGAAAGTGCACTTTTGGTGAAGGATTAGAAGGCACAGTACTTGGTAATGTAGGATCCTGGCAAGTGATAATCTGCACAAGGTGCTTACCAGTAAGCAACGGTTCGCTGAAAATTTCCTCCTCTGATAAATACTTGTGAATCATCCAAATTTCTTTACGTGTACAAGGAGCCTTTCTTCTCATGCGGCGAATGTCTTCAGTATTTGTCAATTGTTTCCGTATTACACTGAGGAAGACATGTTATGTCAAAGGCAGGTATTTATAGGTAACATTGGACAAACTAAACACATAACCATTCGAAACACTGTATAATGAAAAATGATGGCTTGGTTAAGTAAATGACACATCAGTGACCACATATGGGAAGTAATGAATAAGATGAAAGGTACAACCAGTAAGATTGTAACTTTAAAATATGAGCAACCAACATGGAGAAGAATACATACTCTGCGTGCAAAATCATGTCATCATCTAGAAGCACCTTTCTCTTCAGTACATTGACCCTGGGTGTCAAACGGGGACGCTTTGACAAAACTGCTTCAGCTGGAGGCGGGGTGGGCCTCATTTTCAAAACTGGAGGTTTTTTCCCAACTAAAGAAACAAGAAATCTGGTTTAGGACACAGTATATAAAACCAAAAGCACGTAAAAGCCAGATCTGTATCAATAGCGAAGAAGGGATTTGTAAGTACGTTTGGAAATTTCATTATTAGCACTACAAACTATGAATATTGCAAACAACTGTCCATGCACGACAAAAAATTAATAATTCAATACCTAATATGGATGCCAAGACATCATCATCATCAGGAATATAATCCATGGTGCTCCTGGAACGTAACATCCTAGAAAACTTGGATGAATTTCCATTCTCAAGTACAGGTGTACTCTCCATCAAACGACGTTTCTTTCCTGAAAGATTTCCAAACCTGTCAACAAGTCCCTCACTTGTGAGAGGTGCTCCTGCAGTTGACTGCAGTAATGAATCATCCAGTAAATCAGAAGGCTCTGTCGGGTCCAAAAGTAATGTTTCAGGAGCTGGAATTTCAGGAATTCCCGAATGGTGCAAGGCCCCCAACTGATTATCATTTGAAGTAACATCATCCAAGCACTCATCTGACTTATTAAACTCTCCCCTGATTTCAGATGACAAGGGTTCCTGCATCTGTTTCAACTCAAGTTCCCGGTCTGCAGCATCAGGCAAACAGCAGTTCTCGCCTGGAAAAAATGACAATGAGTTAAAAGAAGTAAATGTACTAGTTACATTTATTCAAATTTCTAGATGCCCTATTAAGAGGAATATTAAAGCATGTCAACCCAACCTTGCACTTGCACCTCAGATGACTGTGCCGCAGTCTCCTGGGCCTCTATTGCGTGTAACCCTACTTCCATGGGTGATAAATCAGGGTCATTCTCTACAAAAACCCCGCAATCCAGGGGTAATGCATTGGGTTTCGATGATGAGCTGCATGCCCCAAGATTGACTCGATCACATGGATTATTAATCTCTTGTTTATCTGTCAGCCCCAACCCAAAGTAGGCATTGGATGGTGATGCGGAGCTTGGGGGGCTTGAATCCTCCACAGCATCTACAGGGCCGAGTTTTGTGAGGGCTTCTGGGCCGAAACTGTTGTTATGTTGATCATTCTCATCAGCACTCTCACTTGCCAATGCAATTTCTGATGATACATGACCATCAGGAGGTTTATTATGAGATGCCTGCAAAGTAGATGCTTCAAGAGAACAGCGAGGAGATAACGTCGTAACATCCAATAAATCTTCTTGGTGTTCCATTTCCACAGCCTCTGCATCATTATGTGTTTGATCAATAGAGGGTATACATACAGATCCATTTTCCAAAGTTTCTGCCCCATCCTTAACGCATTTCAAAGAAAGCTCATCTGGTTCTACTATATGTATACCAGAACACTCTGGTGCCAGAGAAACAGATTTCGGTTCACTCAAAACTGAAGTCGGTGAAGCCGCTGACTGGATTATATCTGATGATATTAGACCCACAGGAGAGGGACCATATTCAGGAAGCTTTATTTGCACATCCTGCTGGGCACCACAAGGGCACTCATTCTCCATGTTTTGCGCTGGGTGAATATCAGTTTCACACTTTTTGCCACTGTTTGTACCATCAATATGACAACACAGCTCATTCACTGGATTCCCCAAATTTTCTTCAGGCATTAGTTTTGTTGAATCAGAAGTTACAAATTCTGTACTGGGCTTGCCAATGACACATTCCACAGCATTATGTACAGAAGTTTTCCTTGACAGATTCAAGGAAGGGACTGCCTCTGACATTAATCCAGGAGTAGATGGAGCATGAGCACACTCATTCAAATCTGAGGAAGGAACTTCGGCAGCATTAAAAGCAAAATCCATAATGACTGGATCTCCAAAGGGACCTTCAATGGGTTCGCAGGGAAGAATCCCATTTAGATCTGAAGTCTGAATACGGTCATCAACAAGACGAGAAGAATCATCAGCTCCCTTGGACTCTAGAATATCTGAATCGATTTCAAAACCACCAGCAAGGAGTTTTGGCTGGTCTTTTGAAGTTTCAACGCCATCAATATCCATCTCAGTGAATGTCAGTGGTTGAGAAGATGAATCAGGATCCACACTGGCACGTGAAAAGTACATAAATATAAATGAGGCAACCAATGTAATAGATGGGTAATTGAGTTATTGCATATTAACAGTAGAATTTACAAATAACAACCAATAGCACAAAGTCAGTCAAAACAAAAAACATCTCGCGTCAGATAACATGAATATAGAGTGGTCAAATTATAAAGTTGCTATTTCCCTAAAACAAAGATGAATAAAGTAATGTAAAATATTTTTTAGTGGGCATCAACAAGAGAATCAAATGAATAACGCCTAATAAGTAAGGCAATTTAAAATATTTTTAGTGGGCATCAACAAGAGAATTGAATGAATAATGGCTTAGCAATTGAACCAGGCAATTACATAACAATTGAACAAGGCAATTACACCCAATCAAGTATTTAATATGAGAGATCAGCTATCCAGCATGTCCATAAACCATTATTATAAACTATAGCCGAAGGGTTTTTTTTTATTTATTTTGACCACCTCCCTCTTAGTTTTTACTTTCAAATGGAGCCCTCTCAAGAAGCCCACATAATTTTCTAATCCATATCTCCATGCATTTCCATTCCTAAAGCCCACATATATTCCTCATCTCTATACATTTCCTGTCCTCATGGTTCCTATCTGACACTAATTTTCTAAGTTGCATAAGAAACTCAACAACTTGAGAAAGCAATGAAGATTTATTAGGTAATTAAGATTTACCTTATCTCTTTACGTATAAGGGTCACGCAATAAATCATCCTTAGCCCTTGATTTAACAATCTTAAAGTTTAATGGTCTTTTAACCATAGATTTATTTTCCTTTTTCAGATTCAATCCAACAATGAGTAAAGGTTCAATGAGCATAAAATTGGACATGGTTCAAGATCATGGGGGATAAGAGTGTGGAAGGAGCTGCACTAATCAAAGGTGAGCTCAAGTGGACCCCATAGAGCTGGCTTGCACATGCAATCCGCTAGTAAAAGAAATTTCGTCAAGGAAAGCTTATGAAGATTTATTAGGAAAGGTAATTAAGATTTATTTAAAGTCTCTCTTCTATCATCCAATCAGCTAGAGAAGGTAATAAAGAACTAAAAACCCCAATTAGAAGAAAGAAAGTTATTACTTTCAACTGCAGTCTCTTCTCATCTTCCAACTGAGGCAACATGTAGGCCCCACCTTTCATCTCATTCCCTCTCACAGATATGTGAACCCACCTTTTCATCTTATTCTCTCCTTACTCTCATAATTTATTTTTATTATTTTCCATCAGACCCAAACTACGGTTTAGACTGTTGTTACTATTATATTCGACTAATTATTATATTATGTATTATAGCAAAAGGTATCAATTCAATTTTGACCACTCCCTTCAATTTTGACCTTAAGTGAAGCACTCATGGTTTTAAAAAAATGGCCATTACCTTTTCACAACGGTCGTTATGAAACGGTAACGGCCTATGCCGCTATGTTATTTTCAATATAATGGTCATAACAGTCATGGTATCAAAAAAGGTGAAAAAATCGGTCCATGACGGTTCATAATAGGTGTTATTTTGAATATAACAGTTTTAACGGCCGATATTTTGAAAATAACAGTCAAAATATCAACCGACAATTTTTTTTTTTTTTTTTTTTTACTTTCTTTCCCTGTTTTCTGTCCCTAACCATCTATGGAGCTTCCTAAGACTATGCTAGAGCTTCCCAAGCCTCTTTTTTCATCAAAACTCAAGCGATTTGCGAGATTTTGGTGGATTCTCATATAAAGCCTTCTCCCCTCCTCAACCACAATACCCCCATGTCCGTACTCCAATGTTTTCATTAATTAATTCATCTTGATGTACTAGTAAATATCAATACATAAAAGATTTGAAATAATGCAAAGGACTGAGTTTCATAAGAATTTGGGTCCCTCCTTTAGAGATCAACCCTTCTAATAAATAGGATGAAAAGTGCCTTAATCAAGGCTACCAATCTGTACAATATATGGCTGTACAATCTAAATTAATAATGGGAATCTATATAAAAGGAAATTACACAATGTACACTTTGACCAAACCTATCAATTAGATCTACTCAATCTGGGCTTGGATTTGAGACAATTATGCAGGTTGGCCTGTGGGCCTGAACCCACATATATCATGACAATAAATGTTACTTGAAAGTTTAAATTCACTCTCAACATACTTGGTAATTGAGTAATTGAATACTGCACTGCTACTACTACTAGTTTCTTTATGTTAAGTGCATAGCACTAAAGGTTAGTTTAAAATTAAGGTTGCAATGCATACTATAAAATGTATGATATTTCAGCTAATTTTAATATATATGTATGTAAATATTTAATTCATAACAGACTTTACAAGTTTCAGATAAGACATCAATACACGATGTTATGACTTAGAGGGACTGATATTTTGCTTTAAATTGTTTACAAATGGAAAAATACATTGTTTTCAAGCATTTTATAATATTCCGGATTTTTGGATATTTTGGGTAAAATAAAAATTCACACCACAATGGACCGCGACGACTGCAAACCGAGATGCGATTCCACAGCATAACGGTATACAAGGTTGACCACGATGGCGACCACGACCACGATTTTGAACAATTCAAGCAACATCAATCTTTTAAGATTTTAAATCACCACCTCTTTAACCATTCATAATCTTTTAAGATAAATCTCTTTAAGATTATGATTAAATCACCTATTCATAATCTTTTAAAATGCTCTCCTTAATCTTCTAAGGATAAATTACTCTAAAATTTCTTAATCTTTTAAAATACTTTCCTTAAAGCAGTGTTAGTGTGTTACTTTAAGGTACTATAAATATTAAATAAATATCGTTAACATCTAGGATCTATATCCTACTAATCAATTTGGAAAGAATTTAAAGATTCTAACAGGAAGAAATGTATTGCAATTACTGATTAGGAAAGGCAATTACAATCTAAGGATTGCAACGAAAAGAAATGTATTACTTGCCATTGTTTCCTCCTCCTTTTCATAATCTTCCTCTCCTTTGTGTAATTGTATCCTACATACATCCATAGCCAAAACCGTATTCGTCTATGCCCATCTAACAGCTGATTATTTTTATTAATTGTCTATGCCCATCTAACCACTGATTATTTTCATCCATCTCATAAAGTCAAGAGTCAATTTTGACCGATTCTTAGAATTTCAGATGCTCCCAAACATATATAAAAAATTATGATCATTTAAAAAAAAAATATCCACCAAATAAATAAATTGAAAAAAATATATATAAGTTTAACAGATTTTCAAATATATTACCCTGTTTTTTTTTTTTTTTCTCTTCAAATCATTGAACATGTATTTATAAGTGTAAGAAAGAAGGAATGATGCATTTTATATAGTGCTCTGCTGTCACTCATAAATTATGCAAAAATTTGATTTTATTTAACCACAACAAATTTATGGTTTTTCCAATATAATATGAACTAGGACATAAATTACTCATTTTATGAACTTTCTATAATAAATTTGTAATTACCTATCAGACTAAATTATGCAACTACATTTAGGGTTACAATTTTTTATGGGTCAGATCCAAGTTTCTCTATTAAATGGGTTCAAAATTCTTTTATCATATGGATTCGCCCCAACTTTCAATCTATCATGGGTCATCTTGATCAAAGTTACCGAACACGTAAAACATCAACTTTCTTTATCTATTTTAGATGCTATTCACTATGGTCCTTCCATTTATGAATTAGTTATTGTGGGTCCGTGCACAAACGATACTCATACTATTGTAACCTTGATAAACATTATCACGCCGTTCTCTATCAGCTTAAGCTTTAGAGTAAGTGGCTGTCAACATGGTTGACAAACTCACGATGAGAAAGAGTTTTTGGAATGCTCCTTTGATTGTATTATTTTTGTATCCCTTTCTATGGAGATTATACCTAAATATATAGGTATTACATGCCTTTAATCAAGGTCCTAAGATAGGAAAGCAACTAATTACATCAATTAGGATTCTAAGTTAAGAAGGAAACTAATTACATCAATTAGTAAGAAGGAAACTAATTACATCAATTAGTATATCTAAGTTAGGAAAGCTACTAAAGAAAGGTATATGTACAACTGTCAAATATTGACCCAATGTGTTCCACGTGAGATGTATGCGCCTTGGGCCTGTTTAACACCCCCCCTCAAATTGATGCGGGAGAATCAACCAGCATCAATTTGCTAACCAAGAACTGATGGCGTGGTCGTGGAAGACCTTTGGTGAGAAGATCAGCAAGTTGAAGTTCAGTGAAGACATGCGGAAGACTGATGACATCACGTTTAAACTCATCACGTATGAAGTGACAATCCACCTCGATGTGTTTAGTGCATTCATGAAAAATCAGATTTTCAGTAATCCGAATTGCACTTGTATTATCTGCATAGAGTGGGGTAGCTCCTACTGCTGGAAAACCAATGTCAGAAAGCAAACCACGGAGCCAAAGAATTTCGGAGCAGGCAGCAGACATGGCACGATACTCAGCCTCGGTAGAGGATTTTGAAACTTTGTCATGTTTCTTGCATTTCCAAGAAATGAGACTATCACCTAAAAACATGCACCAGCAAGTCGTCGATCTGCGAGTATCCAGACAACCCGCCCAATCAGCATCGGAATAAGCTTTGAGAGATAGAGGATTGTTGGATGGAAAAAACAACCCACGAGTCGGTGTATGAATAAGGTACCGAATGATGCGGCGAACAGCAGCGAGATGAAGGTGACAAAGAGCAGTCGTGAACTGACTCATCAGGTTTACCGCATACGAGATATCAGGGCGAGTGATCGTGAGGTAGATCAAGCTGCCAACTAACTGGCGATAAGTAGTAGGATCAGAGAGAAGATCACCTTCTTCGCGACTAAATTTGACATTCAGTTCAACCGGAGTATCCACAGGAGCTGAAACAATAAGGCCAGCCAAGGCAATGAGATCAATAGTGTATTTGTGCTGATTGAGAACTATGCCTTGAGGCGATTGATGAACCTCCAGACCAAGGAAATAATGGAGGGGGCCAAGATCCTTCATGTGAAATGTTTCACGAAGAGACGCTTGGATCTTCTGAATCATGGTGGCATTCGGACCAGTAATGACTATGTCATCAACATAGACAAGGAGGACAGTGATCCCGGATGGATCATGATGTAAAAACATAGAAGGATCATATGGGCTTGAATGAAAATCCAAGCGAAGAAGAGCAGCCTGAAATTTCTCAAACCATGCGCAAGGAGCTTATTTCAGACCATAGAGAGAGCGACGAAGTTTGGCAACCATACCGGTCCCGGATGAGCAGCCCTGAGGTAGTCGCATATAAACAGCTTCTTTGAGATCACCATGGAGAAACGCATTTTTGACATACATTTGATAGAGAGGCCAAGATTGAGATGCAGCAACAGCAAGAATAGTGCGGACGTTGGTCATCTTGGCAACCGGAGCAAAAGTCTCCTCATAATCAATGCCATATTCCTGCCGATTTCCAAGAGCGACAAGACGCGCCTTATATCGATCTAAAGATCCATCAGATTTTAACTTGAGAGAAAATACCCACTTACAGCCAATAGGTTTGACACCCACAGGAGATGGGACAATATCCCACGTATGATTTTGTACTAACGCATCCAATTCCTCTTGCATAGCCTTGTTCCAACATGGGTCTTGCACAGCCTGAGAATAGGATTGGGGAATGGAAGAGGAAGATAAAGTGGCCATTAAGGAAGTATGGGAGAACCCATAACGGGTTGGTGGTACCGAAATCCGAGTGGAGCGACGCAGTGAAGGATGTCCGGATGGATCAACTGCCGGTGTTGGAGCAGATGCCGGAGGAAGATCAGGAGGGGGATCCCTAGTAGGCGCTGTGCTGCTCCGTCTGTGATACACAAAGTTAGGATTAAAACGAACAACTGACGGGTCGTCAGAAAAACCAGGTAATGACACAAAAGAGGAGTCAGGAGTATCAATGTATTTTTGAAAAAAATACTGATGTTCAAAGAAAACGACATTCCTAGAGGTACGGACACGACGAATGTGAGGATCATAACAAAAGAACCCTTTCTGGAAGGGTGCATAACCTAAAAACACACACTGAGTTGATTGTGCCGTGAGTTTTGTCCTCTCAGAAGGAGGCAAGTGCACAAAACAAGTGGAGCCAAAAACATGAAGATCCGCATAGGATGGAGCGGTTTTGTACAAACGGTAATATGAGCTTTGATTCTCAATGGAGGGTGATGGCATGCGATTGATAAGATGAGCTGCTGTAGCCAATGCCTCAACCCAAAAACGAGTAGGAACTGATGACTCCAGAAGAAGGGAACGAGTGACATCAAGGAGATGCCGATTTTTCCTTTCAGCGATTCCATTCTGCTGGGGAGTATAAGGACAAGATCTTTGAGAAATAATGCCTTTTTGTTGCAAAAACCGTTGAAAAACAGACATATATTCCCCGCCAGAATCAGATCGCAAGATTTTAATGCGGGTGGAAAATTGATTTTCAACATAAGCCAAAAAGATTTGAAAAACACTGAAAACATCAGATTTTGAATGTAGAAAGTAGACCCATGTAAACCGACTGAAATCATCAATAAAAGTCACAAAATATTTATAATGAGCGTGGGAAAGAGCTGGAGCAATTCCCCACACATCACTATGAACTAAATCAAAACACTTAGAGGTGTGTGAGGTGGAATGAGGAAACGGAAGAGTTTTGCTCTTCCCCATTTTACAAGTAGCACAATCAAAAGGCACACAAGACGATAAACCAAGAGATTTATTTAATAAACCAGAATTTAACATAAGGGACAAAGCCTTTGAATTTGGATGTCCGAGTCTATTATGCCACAATCGGCAATTATCGCTAAGAGAAAAACAAAACACATTATTGTCAAGTTGATTCCTAGAAATTTTAGAAAAATCCAGCGGAAACAAGCGTCCACACTTAGGCCCCCTCGCGATCTCCTTCCCGGATATCTGGTCCTGCACAACACAACCAGAAGAAGAGAAAGAGATGTTACAATTATTTTCAACAAGTTGTCCTACCGATAATAGGTTGGAAGTTAAATTAGGACAAAGGTAAACATTTTTCAATGGGATAGGACCAGGGATATCACCGACAGCAGTAATGGGAACATGTCCACCGGCAGCAGTTTATATTTGAAGATGGCCATTGTAACTTGTCATAGTGGAGAAAGGGGTGGGGGAATTTGTCATATGATTAGATGCCCCAGAATCAATGAACCAAGTAGAAGATGAAGGTGACTCACCTGAGAGACCAAAGGCAGAGAGGGCATTGATAATCATTTGTTGAACTAATTCAGGAGTGAGAGATGATGAGGGCTCAGGCTGCGAGGCAGATGGAGGAGCAGGCATAACGGAGGAAGCCACATGAGTGTGGGGTCTGAGACTCTGAAGTCTGATACTGCTGAGCCGGATATCGTGGAGTCTGATACTGTGTTGACGGACGTGGTGGACGGCGGCGACATTCAGAGATGATATGTCCCGACTTTTTACAGTAACTGCAGACTTTCTGTTTGCACTGAGAGGCAAGGTGCCCAAATTTCTGACAACTATAGCATTGGGTTTTGCTCAAGTCTCGAGGCGGAGGCTGCGAAGTTTTATTGGCCGAGAACGCAACTGAATAGGTATCAGTCTTCTGGTTAGCAATATGAGCCGAGGTAATAAGGCGTTGTTCTTCGCGTAAGAGCTCATTCAAGCAGACATCTAATGAAGGTAGAGGCGTCCGATTCATTAGAGCAGATCGGACACTTTCAAACTCATTCCGCAGTTTCATCAAAAACTGATCTCGCTGACTAGAGGCCTGAAGGTCTTGAATAGCTGTCAACACATTGTCAGCCACATCCGCATACTTAATACTATCGTATTCCGACCAGAGTATACGGAAACCTGAATATTAGTCTTGTACGGACAAATTCCCTTGTGTATATTCAGCAATTGCACATTCAAGATGGAATTGTCTGGCAGAGTTATCTTGATGATATATTTTCTTCAAATACCCCCACATGGCTTTCGAAGTGGGGTAAGGCTTGAGATTCATTATCAGATGCGGCTCAACGGATCCCAGAATCCAGGATTTGATTTTGGCATCTTTAGTATACCAAGAGGAGATTTTCTTCTCATCCTCAGTGGGTTTAGGGTCCGTGCCAGAAACAAATCCCCATAATTCCTTTGCTTCTAGATATATTTGAAATTGGAAAGACCAAGCAGGGTAATTCTTTCCAGTAAATTTGATCAAAATGACCTCAGATTTGTCCATCTCAACTGTATATTGTGAAACAGTGAAACAACAAGTGATAAACTCAGCAAAAGTATTTGAACTACAGTTCGTGAGTGCTGGAGAAGGAACTGGACAGATCCAAACACTAAAAGGGACCAATCAGGCCAAGCAGAGAACAAAAAAGAAAAAAAACAGCCCCTGAAGTCCTTGATTGATGCTCTAAAAACCTTACGTGGGCCCCACAGAAGATCGTGGACACTGATCAAGGTCCTGATCTTTGTAGACACACAATTTTCGCTCAGGCTGGAAGAGGTTTGAACTCAATCTGCTGAAGATCCAAAAATCTGTACGGTCTTGATCAAAACGTGTGCAGGTTTTTGAGAAATCACGAGAATGATCAAAAACATACCTGATAGTGTCGAAAAAATTCTGAAAAAATCACTAGAATACTTAGAAGTATTGGGCGACCATGAATGGGTGAGTTCTGAGGTTGATCTGGTCGATCAAGAGTGGGCCACCACTGGACGTTGCTGTTTGCAGGAAGAAGACACCGCTGGTACAGAATGCTGACGAAAAAAAACTTCTGGATCTATGTGATGCACGAGAGAGACTCTTTCTTTCTATCTCTATTCCCTTAATGCTTTGGAAGATGTCTGAGATCAAGACTGCCTTGATCCTTTCTCTGATACCATGACAAACTCACGATGGGAAAGAGTTTTTGGAATGCTCCTTTGATTGTATTATTTCTGTATCCCTTTCTATGGAGATTATACCTAAATATATAGGTATTACATGCCTTTAATCAAGGTCCTAAGATAGGAAAGCAACTAATTACATCAATTAGGATTCTAAGTTAAGAAGGAAACTAATTACATCAATTAGTAAGAAGGAAACTAATTACATCAATTAGTATATCTAAGTTAGGAAAGCTACTAAAGAAAGGTATATGTACAACTGTCAAATATTGACCCAATGTGTTCCACGTGAGATGTATGCGCCTTGGGCCTGTTTAACAATGGTATCGGAGCAAGAGGTCGAGTGTTTGAATCCCCGGGGCTGGCCTTATATTCTAAGTGGTTGTCAAGTGTCGATACATACAAGAATAATACTATGAAACCACTACCAAAGCACAAAAACATGTCCATTACCAAGTATATATTACAGGTGGTTTACATGAGGGATCGGCGGCTCAATCCATATATAACTCATTCAACTGTGGGTCAGGATTTATTGACCCATGACCTACCCTATAATAATGCAGCTCAAATATAGGTGGAGTCGCCAATTCAAGTCATATTTTGCCCATTCAAGGGACCCCTACATAGGATTATAACATTTATAATATATGTGGTTTGCATTGGGGGCTAGGGTGTCAATCCCTGTCCAACTCATTTAACCGTGGGTCAAGATGTCTTGACCTGAGACCTATCTAAAAATAGTGCAGTTCAAGTTTAAGTAGAGCCATTGATTCAAGTCATATCCAATTCAATTTCTCTCCATTTCTTATCCTCTAAATATCTATGATTAATGGTGATATATTTGGAGCCCATGCTTAGCATGGATTTACTATTATACTAGTTTTCACAATTATCAAAATTATAAGGTGCAGAACAGATGACCAAACTCAACTGCCATTCTGCAAAGTAGCTTCATACAGTTTTGCATTGAAGCAGGCAGTTACCAGTAACCTCATACAACTCAAACCAACTAGAATGAAGGATAAGCTTATTGAGCTTGTTTCCTAAATGCCATGTTGTTGGCTTCAAAATCAGGACAACTTTCTTATGACTTATGAGACAAAGCTATGACGATGACAGTTTCTTTTCTTTTTTTTTTTTCCTTTTGATTAGCAACAGGAAATGCCAATGACCATGATGATGATGATGAAATGATGATCCACATACTCTAGTGTTAACATCGCACCAGTAAAAGAAGGAACCTTTGGCTATCAGCCAACAAAGTCATGCGACATTTTTCTTCTATACGAGAAGCAAGAATTACATTTTTATAATTAATTGAGGGACGCAGTAGATTGGATGAGAGGAGCAGCCCTATAAAGGCACCTCTAAGTCTAGCTTAGCACCACTCAAGTCTAGGGTTCCTCATAAGATTTAAGCATACCACTCATTGGATGAAAAGAGATAAAATAAATAAATAAATAAATCTTTGCAGGTTGATGGCCCACCAAGGAAAAGGGGTAGGCGAAAGAGGACGCGGACGAAGGAAGTAAGCGTGGATTTGAAGTAGTACAACCTATCCGAGGATTTGGCTCACAGTAGATCACAATGGATAAACAAAATTCATGAAGCCAACTCCAATAAAGCCCTCTTGACAAAGGTCAACATGTCTATAAAACTCAAAATCCCCCTTACTCATGTATTTGGATTTCCTAAGAGTTAGTAACAAATAAAGAGTTCTGAGTTCTGACCTCCTCAATTGAGGTACACCGTACATTGTATCTAGAAGTAAAATTAAAATAAGAAAGACATAGAAAAGGAAAGGACAAAAAATAGGAGAAGAGTAAGTGGTATTTTCCTAAACAAGTGGAAACCATGAGCAATTATAATTATAAAACAGAAGCAGGGTCCCTTTGGGTTAAAATTAAACCTATATTTTTCTTTTATTTGGCGTACGGCCAGAGGCCTTGTGCATCCAACTGTAGTAGTGTACGCATGATGCTGAGATGGGCTTGGGCTTGGGCCAATGAACCGGGTGGATCTGGGCCTGCCGTGGACCTTGGACCCGTCTTGATGGGACCGCCAAGATAATTGAGACACCAATGTGGCTCCAGATGTGCTTTCTATTAGAATTTTGAAAATGATAACCTGCTTAATTATTCGACAAGTATCACCAAAACATTCAAAATAATAAGAATATGAGGACCATCATGAAACCTTCCCGAGGTTATAAAAAAATCCAACAATTAGAACTAGGTAAACATACAAGAGTTGCACATAGTTGGCAACCCATCCACATGACAAGCATGATGGGTTGAAGTAGTTCATCAAGTCCCCATGATCCACGCCCATCTGACCCATCAAGAATAAGCCCAAGCCCACTCAATCACAAATCAATTCTCACACATGGGTCTTAGTCATGCATACTAATTATAGGAGATTTGATGATACATTTAATCAATTGTAATCTTATATTTGGTAAAATGATGCACTGTAGCCTATAATTTTGGGAACACATGTATTATGTAGATCAGGCCTTGCACTGCAGTTTTCCTCTCTTGTTCCATTCGTTACATGGCGGTTAACTCTTTCTCCCTTTAGGTGAAAGGTATTGGATCAATGTACTTTACCATACTAGCTTCTGTCTTGCCTGACTTATTATCTAAAAGAAAATGAGTAACCAATCTTCAGGTAACAGATGTTGTAGTCATGATAATTTCAAAATGCCATTACCAACCAAACCCAAAATAGGAAAGGAAGAAAGAAAGAATCACAAGGTTGGGAAGCAACATCACTTACTTCTCTTCCATGCCCAAGGGAGCTAAAGAGGGCCCAGATGATGCCTTCTCCAAGAACAAGTCCTGATTAAAACCAAACCATGAATTCACAGCAAAACAATTGCCATCAGGAAATAAATAGATAGACAAAATAATTAGATATAGAATATCAAACTTCAAGAACCAAAAACCAGGATGGGTACGTGTAGGGTCTTGTGAGCATAGTTAAAAACTGGACAATACACAGGGTACAAATAGTAATAATAATAATAATTATTATTATTATTATTATTATTATTATATTTTACTAATAAGATTCACCTAATGATGGAAGCATGGTGGGTCGCCATGTTGTGATGGAAAAATAATTCTAGGGTCATCTTTAAATGGAAAGTACACTAGGGTCCAACTAGCGTGGAAGGGGTCTCCTGTCAACCTAAGCACACTTTTTGAAAAGTGCTTCTCTGCAATGTGCGCCCATCCGGGATGCATTTAGTTCGCAAAAGTAGGTTGTATGTGCGAAGGACATTTAGGATAGAGGGTTACTTAAGTCTAATATAACTCTGATAAAATATTGCTTAAGTCTAATATAACTCAGATAAAATAATTTATTCTATAGTATTGAATGCAGTGAAACAATAATGACAAATCAAGTGACTTGTCATTTTCACGGCATAACCCTGGTGCAGTCAACATGCTTATATTGAAAATCTTGAGGCTTGTAAAGAACTCTTCAAGTAAAACCTGCACTGTTGGCTCTTCCGGACAGCTGGAATAGGATATAAATCATTCAAGATGTGTAAATGTGTGTGTATGCTGACACTTTCAACGACCAGGTTAGAGAATCATCCATGGATTTTATAATTCCATAGCAGTAATTTGACAAACATCAAAACCCAAGGAAAAAGTACAATCCAGGAGGAAACCGGTTCAATAGAAGCTGAAGCTGTTAAAGCAAAACTCGAAAGTTAATATAACAATATGAAATTACCTCATCGAGGTCTAAGCCAATCTGAGAAGCATCACCATCACCAAATCTCTCTGAATAAACAAATCCAATATTTACATTTAACTATTGCTATAGGGGTAAAACAATCTAGGGCCAAAAAACCATCATCATATACAGAGTAAAATAAATACTAACCATCTAGTCCAAACTGGGATGTGGAGTAAACCATGCCCTCCATAGTATCCTGAAGTGTAATCTGTTCCCTTGCACTGACATGGTGATCGACATAATTACTGCACAATTCAGACAAATCATTAAAGACAGATCAGAAAAGGCAAACAAAAAACATCTAAACTACTTATCAGAGAAACAATGGAACCAACCCATGGAAGAATGCATTATCTGGCAGCTCAAAATCATCAAGATCAAATGTCTCCGGAAGAGTGATGGAATGATATGGTGCAGTAGATTCTTCTGGCGGAAGATCAACTGCAGTCGCACGAAAAGCTTGCTTTATCTTTAGCAAAGCCTCACTGCAATCATGGAAAAGATAATTCACCTTCCGGGAATATATCCTCACCACACCAAGCAGAAGATGGCTGGATAACCGTAGTGCAATTGGTACTTCAGGGAAAAGGATTGAATCTGTACAATGATATTGAAAAAAAAAAAAAAAAATGTCAGATAGGATAAACAAAATTCACCCTTGTTAAGGAAATGTCAGCACTGGAATTGAAAAATCATTACACTACACTCTTTAAAGCAAATACAGATAGCATGCCCCGGGCTGTTGGTCAGCTGGTTAAGGATGTGCGAAGTGTGCATAAGTACGAGTTCGAATCTCTTGTAAAGCACCCACAGAGAGAGAGAGAGAGAGAGAGAGAGATGAATTTTCAATCCCAATGATACACTTAAGGCAGGCAGGCAATACTGCCACCCAAATTAGGTATAACTAAGGACAGTCAAGATTGGAAAGCCACACAAAATTTCGCTTGAGTAACAAAATGACCTTTCAAAGGAAGACAGAGACCCATCATAAAATCTCTCCATTGTTCCAGGTGAGAAGGGCTGAAAACCATTGCCACAATAGAGTGTTTTCGATTTCCACATCAACACAGGAGGACGAAAGACAATGCCTTTTCTGCTTAAAATTTTGTGGGAGATCCAACAAGACTTTAAAAGAAGATTTGAATTATAACCCAGCAAACCAAAATTCAGTCTTGTAAAGAAATAATCAAAAAACCAGAGGAAGAGAAAGAGACCCACCTACTGAAACGCCAATATCGGTATCAGCCACCTGATTCTTCCGGAGCTTTCTCTCCAAATGCGCAGCTATCCATATCGTCCCCAGCGGCCCTTTCTTCGCCAATATAAACTGTGAATAAAACATCTTTCTCTACCCTACTTCTCATTCGAAACTCATCCAAAACCCTAGAAACCCCCTTCCTCTCTCCCAATTCCAGAAACCCAGAAACCCCAACTTTCAAAATAAACGAAAGATCCAAACTTTCAGCTTTCTTCCACCAAAAGAACCCTAATTAGCTTCCCAAATCACCTCCATTTCCCAAAATTCAACAAAAAATCACAAACCCCAGAAATTCAAAGATCCAGACAACTTCATCTCGCAGCAGTTGACTAAATTTGAAAGATCCGGAGCCTTTAAAAAAAAAACCCTAGAACCCCCTAATCACCTCCAATTCCAGAAACCCAATAACCCATTGCTTCACCGAACACTACCCAAAAACAAACCCTAATTAGCCCAGAAAGTCACCACCTTTTCTAAGAATCCCACCCAAAAAGACGAAAGAAGGCAACAAACCGTAGAAATCCGGAGATTCAGACCGCTTTAGCTCGCAGCTGTTGACGAATTCGGAGCAGCAGAAGACTCAAGAGTGGGAAAAACTAGAGAGACTGAAAAAAACGGGTTTGCAGAATCGGATCCGTTCCGATTCGTGATCGGGAAAAACGAACTCGGGCGATTTTTTCTCAAAGTATACGCTTCCGCTACGGCTAAGAAAAAGCTTGGGGTTTCGTGTTATCTATATCTACTCTTTGTCACGTGGAAATGACGAAATGTATTGAATACATAGGGGGCGAAAATTTCGGGAATTTGAAATTTCAAGTGAAATGTTGATTGTGCGGGAATTCTACGGTCTGGATTCGTTTCGCGGTTTCTTGGGGTTTTGCTGGGAACTGTTTTAGTAGAGCAGGGGATTCGATGAATCATGCGTTTGGGGGAAGGTAGTTAGTATTTGGTAAGGAGTAAAGTAAGGATGAACTTTTGGTAGATACTTTATGTGGGTCCTCTTTTGTTTGCACTAAAATGCGTAAGGCGTGTTAGGCTGTATGGTGAATTGAAGTGTGGTGGGGTGAAGCATCAAATTAAAAGAGAATAAAATATAAGATATTATGATAGTATTTTGTTTTCAGTTGTTTGGTATGAAATTTTTTTGAGGATTTTTTTTTGCCTTAATAGAGAAAGGAGGCTAGTTTTTTTTTTTTTTTTTTTGCTTTTTTTGAAAAAGTTCGGAGGGAATTTTGAAATTGTATACTTTTGATATGAACCCTTGTCATTTATTGTCTAGATTCACTTTACTTTACTTTAATTAGTTAATTGCCAAACACGCCTAGGGATTGAATAAATAGAATTTATGTGAATTTTCAAAAGTGGGTATCAAATTACTTTTCCTTTAAATGGAGATAATATCAAAAGAAGAATGAGTATCACCCATCACACTTAGTAACTCATTTCTCATTATCATTTTACTAGTGTTTGAGGCCGGTGCCGAAGACGAGACCAAAAAAAGAAAATATATATATATATTTAATATAAAAGCAATATTTATACATATCAAGAAAAAATATAAACAAAATATATTGGGATATGAATAAAGAAGTTTATAGCAGAAGCAAGACGAGGGAAGGAGGAACGGAAAGATAAAGATTTTGATTGATCAGGTGGGCCCTTAATGATATAGTGCTCTAACCAAAACTATCATATATTATATAATAATAATAATAAGTGTACTCACGTCTATATGCCTAATTTAATAATTGCGCATGGTCAATGGTTAAATGTGTGGCGTTTATTATGTGTTTCAATTTTTCTATTATTTATTTAATTTCATTTAACCCCCCCACCCTTAGTTATACTTAATTAAGGGTTAATCATGTATGATCTAGGGTTGGCTGCATGGGATCATGTGACCCATTGTCATATCACCGATCATAATTATAAACTAATTCAATTTAATAATCCACTTGATTTACTAATTAAGTCTTATTATTACATTTACTGAAATTTGCATGGAGTATAATTTGTATTTATACATGGCATTTGTTTTAAGTCTATATTATTATCACTTACCTTTATTGTAAGGATCTTACTCCTGATTACCAGTTTAGTTAACATTTTCATATATTATCGCCAAAACTATCACTTTGATAACAATTAGCATTAAATTATCAAAATTATCGGAGAAAGGATAATTAGCCCACACACAACGCAATAATAAACAAAATGTTAAAGTAAATACATAAAAATGGTGTAAATATAGGGATTGAGAATGTGAAATTCCAGGTAGGAAATGATTTATATGAAGATTAGACTTGGAGGTAGAAGTTTTCGCTTAAAAGTAGGAAAGAATTAGAAACATGATAATAGATTGGATAGTAGTAGGTGACATTTGAATTTAAAGTCTTCGATTTTGTTAGAAAACCTACATAATAAGAAATTCAAATGGATGCTTTGAGATAAAATAGTTTATAGATTTAATTCCTTCGAGAATTGGTCGGATTGTCTAACTGCGTGAGATGGATGTGCCACATGTTATTGTGAAACCCCAAAAGGGAACACCTGCATATCGCTCTCCCATGAAGAGGGTTGTTGCTTATATATATATATATATATATATATATATATATATATATATATATATATGTATATATACTCTTATTTCCATAAAAGGAAAATGATTTTGATACTCATTTTTGGGAATTAACTTTTATCCTCATTTTTAACCATTTATGACATAAACCCATGGGATTCAATTCATATGTATTTTAATGCAATCAAACAGGACTTGGGTAAATCCTTTTACTAGAAAAGAGAATTTACATTCATGGTGCAATTGTGCAATGAGAGAAATCCACAGTAGAGAGAAAATTGTCCTAATTTCACGTTCAACGCATTTTTTCGATTACTTGGTGCATCACATTTTCCTCTCATAAAAGTTTTTTTTTAAAAAAAAGGAACCTATTTTCATTAATAGATAGGATTTCTATTTCTCGTGCGAAGGGTGTGAATGTAGGATTCCTCTCTTTCATGTAAGTGAATTTCTACATTTAGTAGAATCCTCTCACTATACAAATGAAAATCGCTCATTATGTGAGTGAGTTTTATATTTACTTCCTAATGATGGATCAATATGCTTCAAAATAAGGTTGTGGCTGTGTTAGAGTTGCTCTCCTTGCATAGAGAACCTGGATTTTGCTCATCTTATCATAAAGTAACTTCATCTTGTAGATTTAGTTCCTACACATGTTACATATAAAGGCATATCCAATCAATATTGGTTAAAAATCTAAATATATTGACGTTTTAGTTTAGAAAATTTATTTGCTGGGGTATTTCCTTTGAGAAATAAGAAATAAAGAAAATGACACTAATTGAAAGACCCCAAATATTTAAAGGTCTAATTCCATGTCTTATTCAGATTCCAAACAAAAAGATGTCCAAAGTAATGGAGTCTCCCTTAATACTGATTCATTGAACTTAGATAGCTATGAAGCATTCAAACCCTAATAAGAGGGCTTTGAGTTTAAGGACTTGTAGAGCACGATGGGCTTTAATTTGAGGGGTATATGTTAATAGCAATGTTCATTTATATGTTCCAATTATATCTCCAAAAGGACCAATGGAGGTCGAAGGATGCATCAAAATCTAGGGGGCAGTTGGATGTTTAAGGAATAAAATATTTACAATTTTAAATATTAAAAAAATAAAATAGTGTAATATTTAAATATTATAATATTCTTATTGTTTGAAAATTTTTAAAGAATATAATAATTTTTAAATTGAGTTGTTTGGCAGGTGCTATAGATATAATGTATGTTAAGAAAATTTAACAATAAATTAGTATTATTGATCATAGTAAAGTTCATTATTAGATTAATTACTTATAAAATATTTTTATTTATATATAGTTTATCAATTCAAGTCCATTGATGGGCCCACCTTCAAAAAATTACATTGGACGTGTTTGTTTAGTAAGTGGTAAAGTAAAGGTGAAAGCAAAGTTGACCCAAATGTGACATATTCTTCTTTTATCTTGTCTAGATGAAAAATTAGTGTCATAACATAAAGTTTAGTTGCACTTTTTTTACCATAAGCCACTTTTTTATTGCATAAAATCACGGTAAAATGTAATTAAGTAAAGTCAATACAAAAGGTAACTACTTTACCACTCTCTCCCACTTTACTTTACCATATGTTTTATCTCACTTGATTTTACATCTCCTTCTATCATGATGTGACATCTACTTTATTTTACCATACATGTAATTAAGAAATTATGTAAAGCCTTGACCCCAAGTAAGAAGGATTAAGGTTTATCATTATGATTTATGTGTTAATAGGTGTATTTTAGCATTTTTATTAGTGAATTAGCCGGTCAAGTCATGTTTGAGCCCCATTTTGGGCTTAGTGATGATGGTTTAACCACGTAGTCTTAGTAAGGGGCATTCTCAAAAATAAGCCAAAAGTGTGATTAGATGTTAGTTAATTAAATTGTTAATTTGTCTAAAATTTAGAGGAGTTACGTACCACATGAATTTGGCATAAAATGGGAAAGGGTTTCATGCTTAGTCCACTTGATAGTGTGTTTTAGAGCATCTCCAAGAGACACTTCAAATCCTCATATGCCTTTTTCAAAATAAAGGCTTATGTGGCAAAAAAGGCATATGTAAATTTGGCATCTCACTTAGGCAACTCCAAGAGAGATGTCAAATTATTATTTTATTCTTTTTTCATTTAATCCTCATTTTCTTTATTACATATATCTTATTTATATTTAATGGGATTTGGTAAGATTTAAATGTTATTAAAGTAATAAATTATTAAAAAATAAAAAATGCACAAATTGTACTTGAAACCAATTTTTCAACGAACAGATAAAATCAAATTATATAATATTATAGTCAATCACAAGCTTCTTCATATTGACCTTGGAAATGCCACAGGTGCTCCACCAGATCGACTTGGAGTTGAGAATGTGTTCTCTTGTCACGAAAATGCAAGTGGTTTTGAACGAAATCCTGAAATTCTGCAATGTGGTCACGTGACACAACAAGGTCACTGCATTCACCCTCTCATGCATCGTAATTGGGTGGAAGACTTTTATCGCGTTCATCTTCGACAATCATGTTATGCATTATGATGCATGCCTTCATTATATGCTGAAGTGTTTGACGATGAGGGGAAAAAAAGACTTCAAACACTCCTAATTTATAGATATCCCAACTCTAAAGATTTCTCAAATTAACATAATCAAAATTTCAAACTGTAAAAAAAAAAAGTGCAACGAGTGAAAAATGCAGGTAACTGTTGAAGTCTAACCATTATTTTATTAAAATGGTCTAAAAAAATCCCCAACGGCTCTTTTATTCAAGTTTCCAACCATTATTTAATTCAAAAAAAATATATTTGGCATATCACTTTATCGCATGCTATTTCTGGCATAAGAGATAGAATGCCAAATGCCAACACACCTTTTGTTGTTCTCTTGGAGCATGTGCAACTTGCCTTTTCTACCTGTTGGAGAGTGAGGTGGTAAAATAGCAACCCTGTTGGAGTTGCTCTTAGTAGCCTATATATAGACATAGTTGGGTAACTAGACATGTAATTGCAATTTAGAGTTTCCAAAGGGGAGTATTTATAATTTTAGGAAGTTGGGAGTGCAGGACCCTTTTGTCATAACTATTAGAGTTGTAGGGCCCATAGATAGGTAGAAGTAAGGTTGAGAAGTCTTGTTATTATGTTGGTAGTGTAGTTTTAACATTCTAATTAGTAAGTTGTTTTACACTTAGGGTCCAAATGTCTTAAAGGTGGGTCGAAGTGAGGTCCCAACCTTTTTTCTAGCTCTAATTATATTTTTTGTTTTTTATGAGTTTGTGTGATGATTGGAGGTATTTTGGAGGGGTTTTTGCATCAAGTTAGATAAAAAAGGGTTAAGTTTTAGGAACCTACAGCGAGTTGTAGTTCCTCCATGGCTAGTTGTAGGGGTTCCGGGAAGCTAACTATGAGTATACTTCAACGAGTTTTTCAGAAGCAGAAAAATAGTACCTTTTGTACTTTGGTTACCTTACAACTAGAGGTGAAAATATGGGCGGGCGGCCCAGGCCCAGCACGGGCCCGGCACGAAAAAAACGTGCCTGGGCCGTGCTTGGGCCCGTTGACCAATATGGGCGGGCGGCCCAGGCCCAGCACGGGCCCGACATGAAAAAATTTTGCCTAGGCCGTGCTTGGGCCCGTTGACTTGGTCAACGGGCCGGCCCGGCAGTCCCACTGGGCCGTGCTAGGCCAGGGGCTGCCGGGCCCGCCCGAGGCACGGCCCGGCCCAGCACGGTTTAAATCAGTGCCGTGCTGGGCCAAGTCCCTAAAGCCCACGGGCGGCCCGGCCCGGCACGAGGAACAGACAGGCACGGCCAGGCCCGTCTAGGCACGACCCAGCCAGAGCCCAACGGCTCTATTTTTTGAAAATCCTCCCCCCCTCCTAAAAAAAGGGTCAAATGGTTTTTTTTACATTTTTAAACCTCCCCCCCATCAGCTATAAACGGTCAAATGGGGGGGGTAATACCAATTTCTTAAGCTATTTTTGGTGCAGACTTAAGCTAATTATATGCATGGTGGATGGTTGGATAAGAATTATATATATAATACTTAAGTGCATATGGCCAAATTTTCAAAATGATTTAATGATCACAATCATTTCAAGTGTATGGTTGAGTTGGATTTTTCTATCTACTTATTTTGGGGCCCAAATAATGAGATGATAACGTTAATCACTTGAAGTTACGCTTTTAATCATAATTAATGAGATGATAACGTTTAATGCTTTTTATCCAACCACACAGGTGTTGGAGTTGGCCCTACAATGTGGCTTGGAATACTACTGTAGTGCAACCAATTGACTTGATCTTTTATGGTATAAACATAGTAGGATGAGCTCTTTTAGACTGATATTTATCATCATCATCAAAAGCTAAATCCTACTTGGCTACTAATCTCTCTTAAGTACACCAAACAAGCTAACATGTCACTTCTTTCTTTCCACTGAATATTTTATTAGCAATGGTTAAGATTGAACATGTTTGGTCCTGACCTTAGCTCAGCCTGCATTGGATTAAGTATAAGTAGTGTTATTAGGCTTGATACTTAATCAGGATATTCTTGGGCCTAACATTCTTAAGGCACATTAACCCAGCCAGTCATACTTGCATATCATAATCATAATCATAATCAATATCATAGCCTTATTCCATCAATTTGGGCTCGCGAAAGGTTGGGCAGGGGCCTAGCCGATGTCCACCCTTACCTACCCTAACATATGCTGGCCAAGGTTAGACCGGGCGAAAGTTATCTACTATCCTACATTAGCTAAGCCCTTACTGTACCCAAAAGGGCAACGAGGATCAGGCCAACGGAAAGAAACTCTTTTTTTTTTTCAAAACATCATTAGTGTTATTCTACTTGTTATTTCTTTTAATTTCTTTATTTTAATGAAATTGGTCCAAGACCAAGAGTGAAGAGTCTAAATGTCTAAGTCTCTAAGGCTTAAAAGAACTTTAAAAAAAAAATTAAAAAAAAAAGGGAGGGGGATATGTGGGCCGCCCACGGGCTGCACGGCATAGGCCAAACTAGGGCTCGCCCCAGAACGGCACGACCAGAGCCGTGCCCTGGGCCGTGCTGGGCTGACCCCAGTGGACCTGGGCCAGGCACGGCACGGCCCGCATAATTACATGGGCCGTGGCCCTTCTTCAGTGGGCCGTCGCGGCATGGCACAGCCCATATTTTCACCTCTACTTACAACTGGTCATAGATCATCCCACAGTGAGCCGTGAAGCTCGTCGTAGTTCATTCACGGTCGATTGTGGAACCTCTATTCAGAAATGTGAGATTTTCCATCTTTGAGTAATTTGACCTAGTTTTTGGGACTTCCCTTCAACCTATCTAATGGCCATGAATATGGGACTTTATATCAAGGAAGGCAAGGGTATAGACTTTGCTCACCATATTTTGTATTATTATGTGAAAGGTAAGCTTAGTCAAGGAGATGGCATTTCTATGACCTTCAGTATCCTCAACCATCAGGGTACCATCGTTAGGCAGATGGCATTTGAAATTTATGGAATACCATCGGGCTGATTTGGTTCTACTCAGTTCCAAAGGATGAATCATATTGGAATTAAGATTGATTGGTGAACATAATATTGCACAGTATTTGGACCACGAGCCTAACTACCATTAAACACTGGACTTAGGATTTTGATGGAACCTTTACTTAGCCTTGACCCCTTTAACATAGGATTTGGTAGGACCGGGACCATGTACTTGATCTTTATTGAATAAGTATGTAAGATCCTCTATCATATGGATGTAGCTTGGTCGGATTTTGGTCAGTCGATGATGAATACCGACAATGCAAATTAAGGGTTTGATCATGGAGAGCTCAAGACCATAATTACCTTAAGAAGCACCAAGAAGTAATCCTAATATACATTGGGCTCTATGGGATCGTACGCTTGATTAGTTGTTACTTGTTACACCCCGTCATGAACTAATCATGATTAACACTAATTAATTGAGATTAATGTGGATTGATTGTGTTTAATTGTGTTAACGATGATTAACGATTGAAATGGATCAAATTAGTCTCAAGTAGATGAATTAAGTATAATAAAATGAATTTAGAAGAGATTGAGTTAATTGAGTGGGTTTTAGACTCAATTTGATGGAATTAGGGACTTTTCCGTAAATATTGGTTTTTACGTATTTCGTCGGATACAGTAAAACCTCATACCATATTGTGCATCTCGACGAGTACGTTAACTTTCATAACATACTCTATTTCATTTGACTTAAAATAGATCAATTGAGTCTTTATTTGACTCAAAATAAGAATAAGCATGATAAAGTGGGTTTAGATGCAAAAAGTTCAGTATATAAAGAATGCTTTGCAAGAGGAGAGGTGACTTCATCTTCTTCATTTTCTTCTTCATCCTTAGAGTTAAAATTTGAGAGAAATTTCAAATTTCCTTTCACCATGCTATCAAGTAAGTGTTGAGAGTGATTTCAATTACAAATGAGTTGTTTAGAATCTTCTTTACCACATATAGCTTATAAGGCTTCTATGTGGTTGATTTGTAATGTTAGGGTTTGAAATTGAAAAAAAATTGTCTCCAATTGAGGTTAAAAGAAAGGGGTTTTTGTGTGAATTCAAAATTTGAGGCAAGTATAAGCAGTCACTTATGATTAGGTGCTATTTGGTATGATTTTCTCTGGATTTTATTGTAAGTAGGATTTCAGCCCTATTCTTAGAACTGATTTGTATAAATGGGTGATTGAATGAGTTAGTGAAAGGAGTTTTATATGGGAATGATGTTGAGGATGGAACATAAGGTTCCATAATATGTGTTATGTAAGTATAATCAGTTCTTATGTATATATGCTTGTAATTGTTCATTAATTTGGTTTTGTGAACAATTTCCAATTGGTTTTAGAATTTTGTGTCATATGAGTGTGTTATGGGAGATAAAATGGTTATAGTATGATGATAAAATTATTTATGAAGCATTAGAGACTCAAATCATGTTTAAATGGTCTTTGGAAAGACCTGGAAATGAAAAGAAAAGGTGGACAAAGATTCAGTACAAAACTGAACTTTAAAGGTTTTGTTTTGATAATTCTGCACCAAGAGTTCGAACTCTTGTCCTGAGAGTTCGAACTCTTGGCCTTGCTGGTTTTTGGCTTGGGAACATCTTGTACCGAGAGTTCGAACTCTTGGCAAACAGTTGAATTTAGCAGATTTTCGAATTGCCATAAGTTTAAATCCGTACATCGGATTTTGGAGTTTCACATATCGTTGGAAAGCTCGTGGGACGTAGAATGTAATGGTCTATAGTTTCTATTGATCAGATGACTAAAAATGAGCCCGGAATGAGGTGATTCTATTTGAATCAAAAGCTCTTTCTATGTGTGTAAATAGGTTTATAAGTTATTCTTGAGGCTAATTATAGTGTAATTGAAGATTATTAAGTCTTATGGATAATAAAGAAGAAGTATCGATGACTTTGAACATTATTTTAATAATGTATTAATTGTTCATTTGTTACAAACTAAACCTTCATATGTACTTCATATGTAATAATGAATGGGACTCTAATGCACATTATAACTAATGTGATGTTCATCGAAAATAATACGTGCATTATATAACCAAGTATTACACCTAAATGAATGGTTTTGAATTGAGAAATTGAAGTGAATAAAGTATAGATTGTTCTAACTCTGGAAATTGAATTGAATCCGTTAATTTGAATTTGAAACGGATTAAATATGTTGAATTGTATTAATTCTTGAGTCTGGCACTACATAGTTTTTTTGTTAGTACTCATTAGAGTTGTTCCTACCGCAATAGATAATTTGGGATTATTTCAGAGCTCCGTGGTGATGTCAGTAGTCCCTGACCCGGGCACTAATAAATTCCATAATATTTGATATTTGTAAATGATTCCTTCCTTTTATGGAAGATGATTCCTTCCTCTTAGAGAAGATGTGATTTGAAATGAAATACTATTGTAGTTGCCAATATTTGAATAAAGACTCTTATTGATTATGAATTATGTCTTTAATTGTCTAATGTTAAATTTAGACAGTTTAAATGTGTAAGTAACATGTGTAATCATAAATCTGTTTATATATTACTGAATTGTTGTATTTACAGTGTTATCAATGGCATTACATGCCCAGCTACTTGTGCCAGTCCTGTCGAGACCGCAGCGCTAGCAGAGGAGACCGCTCCGGTTCTTCCAGGAGTAGTTGAATGGAAGTGATGTGATATCATATGATATGATATTTGAGAACGAAAACAAAATGGAACCTTTCAAAAGGAAATTATTTTTGAAACGTCTCATAATTGTCATCCTTGCATTGTATTTAAACATGCAATTAGATGTTTTAAATAGTGTAAATAAGAATCTGCCATGTACAAAGGGCATAGTACAAATTGTATAGATTATGGTGTATATTTCCGCATAAATGTATATTGTTGAATGTGAATATATGTGTTATCCATTGTAAATTTTCATTTTAACTTCGGTTAATTCGGAGTTTACGGGAGTAAGTATGGATACAACCCAGGGTTAACTCGGATTTAATCATAATCTCAGGCTCGGCTCATGTTATTAGTATTGCTATGTATAGGGATGACGAATCAAGACAGAGATATCTGTTGCATCAGGAGCCCATCGAGTAGGTGGGATTGGTAAAGAAATGCACTTGCATACCCCTAATCCATATCATTATCTCTTGATGGTTATACTTCGCTTTGTATTGATCACGGTAGGTGTCTTCGGATACCGAGACGACTAATATATCGGATGTTGGATGCACTTTGATGGATCTGTTTTGAATCAAGTACGGTAGGTATCTTTGAATACTAAGATATCCAGATATGCGGACGCTGGATGCAGTAGATACATTAGCATCGAGATGGATGACTTTGATGACTTTATTGACACTAATGGCTTTGAATAGTGCTGATGGTATTCATAGCATGGATGGTATTGATGGAGGGTGCTAGGCTTGAACCAGACCTGGTTACTTCGATATAGTGAATTAATGATTTTGACATGGATATACATTGGAATTGTCATAGTTGATGAAATGAATGATTTGATATTGGTCTTATATGCTTTGATGTGGATTGCTAGGTATGTGGTACACTGGTACATCATTTTATTAATTCTATTGCCTTGCCGCTTTCTGCTACACCGCTCATATTGTATCTGTTATGTTTATTGTGTGTGCATTGCTTTTAGATCTTTATGATGGTTTGGTGCCTTATGAGTGTGGATTCTTCGTTATTATGATAAATGTATTCTATTTTTATGGCACAAGAGGGATTTTTAGCCATTTCGTATTAAATTGGTGTATGGTTCATGCTCCTATGTACGCTCACATTATCTTATATTGTTATCTTATTAGTATTGCCATGTACATCTTTAGATATTCATATTGCATGTTGTGTTATTTATGTTTGTCTATTTGCTTTGCTTCATAAGCTAGCCTAATACTATTCTTGGCGCTTGCAGGTGGCAAGTCACCAATCCACTAGAGTGAGGGTTTAGGTGATTATTTCTCCATCCCTAAGGCTGTTTTGAAAATTGTGCATAGGACGTTATTAGGGCTAGGTGCTTGTTGCACAGGAGAACCTAATTTTTACCTTATTCTTTTTAGATCGTAAATTGACCCTAGCAGGTCTAAGCTTGTATTGACTTTTATTACAAAACAAGTTGTAATAATTACCAATGAAACTTAATGTAGGCTTATTTGCCAAGGCTGTACTGATTATATGCTATTCATATTTTACTATGTTATTGGATTTTATGAAGCTTTCTAGATAATTTCCGTTCAAGTATTCAAGCCGCTCGGATCTAAGTACGTTACAAACTACCTTGATCCCTCAATTTACCATATTTAAATGGAAAAGTATTGTGGTAAAGTAAAGTCTAGCTGCCACTTTTTTTTACCAGAAACCTGTTTTTTTTTTTTTTTTTTTTTACCACATAAAACTATGGTAAAGTGCGATAACATAAAATCAAAATAGAAGGCAGCTATTTTACCACTCTATCCCACTTTATTTCACCACATACTTTATCTTACCTCATGTTTACCTCAACTTTATTGTGATGTGACATCTACCTTTACTTTACTATACTACAGCTGTAAACAAACACATCACAACAGATTTGGTAAAGTAGAAATTTCACTTTACCATTTCTTAAACTGCATTTTGGAAAAAAAAAATATTGTAGTAGATTTTTAAAGGGGGGAGTTGTAGGAAAAAAATATTGAACTTTTTGAAAGAAAATAATATTTTATTTTTATTTTTCTTGCATCAACAAACATACAAGACTTTTCTTCTTAAGAAAATGAAAGATTATATTATTTTCTAATGTTTCATTGATTTAATCATAGGGAGGAAGCACATAATAAATTAGAGGAATGCCGGTATCTAATGGGCTTATTTTCAAATTTAGGGTTGCCTTCTATTGGTGGTAAAGGTTTAGGCTCTTGGCTACATTGAGATATGGGTTAAGGAGCATAGTAATCAATTTCGTTTTGTTTCTGCAGGAATTTCTTGTTTTAGTCTGTCGGCCAAAACGGAGTGGGGGTAAAAAAAATCTCAGTTTAAATTTTGGTCCATTCCGGCCCATTTCAGTTTGTAGCACAATTTTCACTAATTTTTTTCCACAATATCCATATCAAGAAACATGCATTATATATTCGTTTTCTATTTCTTTTGCATACATGCATACATATATTTTTAATTTTTATTATTCTGAAAAGTTACTATAAAAAGTTTTGCCAAAATTCCAAAATATTGAAATATTTCATCTTGGAGGCTAGATCAAAATGACGACCGAAATGGAATTGACAACTATATTAAGGAGGAGTAGCTGGAATAAACTAGAGTTTCTTGATTTCCAAACAAATGTACCATGCAATGATAACTAATAAGGCCTATCATATAATACCAGTTAGTAGCCCCCCAAGATCCATTGCCTAAATGTAAAATAATGGGGTCATTTGGAAGATATCAGGTTAGCTAGTTTTGATTTTAACCAAGTCACTATTGCATATAGGCAATTAACAAGGAGGTGGTCTTTAGATTTTGGATCATTGCAGGTAGAGGTGGCAAACAGGCCGAGTCGGGCCGAAACGGGTTAGGTCACAAGCATGTTGCAAGGTTTGGATCTCAACTTGTGTTCGACCTTGGTGGATGACTAATACTGTCGACATAATCTGCTCCATTCCAATTGGTGGAGTTGATAAACCTTGCTGGAAGGAGGAAAAAGCAGGCCATTGCACAATTAAAATGCTGTACAAACACCTTTAGGCCTCTATCATGTGGTCCTCATCTACCTTGGCACCTCATGTGGGGCCTTCATATGCCTTCCAAATAGAAATTGTTCGTTTGGAAAAGCTTACAAGGTCGTCTGCAAACTAGAGAATGATTGCACAAAATCTTTTCGGGAATTAGTCCCACCTGCTTGCTTTGCCATCTTCATATGGAAACTGTGAATCATCTATTCACCTCCTGTCCAGCTGCAATCAGATTATGAACACTCTTACAAACAAGATCACACTTTTTAATTCCAAGTGAACCCATTGCCAATTGGTTATGGCACCAGCCAAAGGAGAAATTAGGGGAAGTTGCTTGGACTTGGTGGTACATTTGGAAGGCGAGGAATGACACACTCTTTAGATCCCAGCCCTTCCACCCGACTGCCATCATAGGAAGAATTTACCAAGCCTTCATAACCTGGAATTCTCTTTTGTCTAATGAAGGAGTCCCATGGTCCTTAATGCCTTTATGGAGATGAATTCTGAATACTTTGGCAACTCTCACAAAATGAAAGGGACAGCTCATCCGCAGATTTGCAAATAATGTGGCAGATAATCTTAGCTAAACTTGGCCCTCCTATTGAAATAATGTTCAACACATCTCTTCCAATTCATATATGGAATCTTTACTTACTGGAACATTGTGTGCAGGCAACTCATCAGGGGACTAGCATTACAACTTAGCAAAGGCACACTTTTGGGAGAAGCATGCAGAATGATGATACATCTTAATCTTTTGGTCGTCTTTTTGGTTATTTCTCTGAAGGTGTTTTGGTTAAAAGGAAACTCAATCTTGTAGTAACACTTGCCTTCTCAAGACCTCTACTGTAATTCAGCTGCTTTTGGTTTAATATAAAGTCCTATTTCAGCAAAGAAAAAAAAAACCTTGTGTTCGACCCGTTTTAAAAATAGGTCATTGTTTCTTGACCCGCACCCGAAGTGGGTAAATCCGACCGACCCGTCCTAACCTGTATTGGGCCATTGGCCACGTGAAAATGGAGCGGGAAAGTCTCACATGAGTGACCTGCTGGCATTCGGGTTCGCCGAGGTGTAACGTCAAAGAAAAGAACCCAGATTCTAGGCTTAACATAGACTAAGTTGACCGTTCGATTGAAATCTGAACCCTTAAAAATTAGCAACCTTAAATCATAATATAAGGTGTTCCCAAGTTTCTTCTCAATAAGAGTTATTCCCACCGTTTGTTTAATGTTTGATTAGAAAAAACGTGATCAACACAATTTGTCATCTTCAGTATCATATTTTTTTACCAAATTATAAATCCAACGGTAGGATTAACTCCGATGGAGATAAGATTTTGGGTCATCTTATATACCTTTAAGGAAATTTAATTTAAACAGTTCAGATTCGAATAATTGAGCCCTAATATGCCTTTGTTTTCCTTTTAACTCATAATTTGACCAAGTCAAAGCCTTAGAGGGTTGGTAACTTGGTACTCAAACAAAGGAGAGGACAGGGTCCTTCTTGCTGCTGTTATTGCAGATTGCTGCGGTCAGCCCAAAGGCTTTCTACCAAATCAATAATAATAATAATAATAATAATAGATGTTAGCTTATGAGGCCCAAACGTATTAATTTGTCTCCTGTTATGTCCAAGAAACAAAACTCCTCATTTCTTCTTATTAGTCCCAGGATTTTGCAAAAATCCGTAAGGAAGGAGCTGACTGAACAGGGGAAATTCAAATTTACTGAATCCAACTTATCACACTATCCAAGCCTTGAAATTGTACTAAAAATTAAAAAAAAAAAACCCTATACTTAGATTAACTATATATATATATTGAAAATAAAGAAAAAGAGAGCATATCTAGGTCATGCGGGTTGGGAGAGTTAACCTTAACCCGACCCCCTTTTTTTTAAATTTTTTTATGTGGGTTATCAAAACCTTGACCCGTGACCGACCAATATTTTATGCGGGTCGTGTTTGGCGGTCAAATACAGGTCAGGCCAGGGTCGGGTTAGAGGGGCAGGCCAAGTTGTGCCAGCCACCCCTACACCAAATAGGGGAACGAGGTCCAACTTGGGAATTGGGATGTAAATATTTCATCTCAACTCCGGGACCAACCTATCTTCGATTGCATTAACAAATTCTGATTAGAGGATCTGATACCCCTTGATGGGACAAAGTCACAAAACCCTGATGGGAAATGCTCTGAGGAAGTAAATTCAACTGTTCCAGGTTCGAATTGTTATTGGATGACTGGCAAACAAATGATCAATGGTTTCGTCCGACAAGAAGAGGGGATCTCAGGCAATTGCTCATGGAGGATCATCCTAAAAGGGCTCTTGAAGCAACCAAGAGAAAAAAAAGCCCTTGGATGGGACCTTCAGATTTCATAATCTCGTCCATATATCTAACAAGGAACCCAAATTCCGACTTCCACTCTTCATTGCCGGTTCTGGAATGGGCTTCTTTGAATTAGATCTCACCGAAGTGTTACCTATGGATAATGCATAATGAACATTTGTTTCAAAACAATACCCATATACCCTCTTGCTGTGAAACTCCTTTCATGCCCTGTTCGAATGGCATGTGGCTAAATCCTTTCCATCAGCAGCAGCTTATGAACGTTGGATACCTCCACCACAACAGTTTATGAGGCTGAACTTTGATGGCAAAGCAAACCCATTTACATGGATGGTAGATTTGTTGGGGGCGGTCATTCATGATACAAATGGAGTAATAGAAGAGGCATCTATCTACAAGGGAAGCATTATACTTGCTTTATAACGGTGGAATCCTTAAAAATTAGAGGAAATGAAACTTGGGAATTTATGCTTGCGAGGAAACTCTTAGACAAGCTTGCTAGCTTGCAGAAGTGGGAGGTTCATTAGGAGATCATCTCAGCTGCAGATTCTTTGTCCAAGTTATCCTCACCTCTGTTTACATTGACAGTTTTGTTTACTCCGTTCCAATCAGATTCATATTTGCAGGAAATGAAGTCATCGAAAATGGATGCAGACGCGCACATGGACGACTGAATCAGTAACTAATGTCAACTTGGCCTAGTAATGCATCAGAATGTCAGGCCGGGAAGAGAAGAATGTTTCAGTTTCTTAAATAGTATCAACCTGTGCTATATTTTGCTTAATGTGGTTTGATGTAGGTGGTTATATTGGTTGCAATCATTTTGGTCTCAATGAATAAATAAACTGCTCAAACCATAACTTCTATAACAAACTGTTAACTTTTGGCCACTCACCTTGCCTGATCTGTTATAAATCATTATTTTCAATCCTCAGTTTCTCGACACTGATTTTATACAACACTTTCTCCATTATTTTAAGTGCTATTCAGGGAAGAGAATCAGAGATTGTACAAGTAATGCTTTTCTGCAAACACAAGCAGTCAAGATTTGGCCATGTTCTTCCAGGATGCGAAGAGACCAACTGCTCTTTTGGCCGTCATCACCTTGCTGACCAGCAGCTTCCATTTCTCTTCATCCTTCCTGCTCTGAGTCTTCATCTTCTCCTTGAAGTGCCTACAATATAAAATATGGCTGCTTGAGAATATCAATTCAAATTGGAACATTGCAAACGACCAAGAGCATCTCAAATTTAAGGCCATCGATGATGCTAAATGCGGGTAGATATACATCTATCATCAGGATTCTGCAAGTGTTGGAACATGATTCACTCATCTAGACCATTGATCTGAAATGGGTTGCAGAGAGAGTAAAATCATAAATTATGATTCTACACAACAGATCTGCTCAACGGTATGTGACCAGTATTTATTCACTTTCTCAAATATGTTAGTAGTAAATAAAAGAATGAAAGAACTGCAGAAATTTGATATTGCACTGCAACCATCTTATAAAAGGTCTGTGTGTGTGTGTTTATAAGAGGTCATATAACTGCGCACGTGCGCGCGTGTGAATCTATCCGCCATGACCCAAGCACACCATTACAATGAGATGCGGGTGCTTACCTACAGAGAGGGACCTTGCAAGAATCAGGTTCACTACACATGCGTGAATGCAGCTCAAGAAGCTGCCACATGCGTTTGCAGTGGACACATCCACCCGGAACACGAGTCTTGCAGCTGGAGAAGTGACGAACCAGCAACTCGAGCCCCTTGCATGCAGAGTAGCCACAAGGAACTTGGCTCACTTTCAGCATCTTGTCACGGGGTCCAATTGTCCGGCACCCATCTTTGCACATGTGCAAGAGGGCCTCCATTGCATCATACAGTTGCAGATATATCTTCTTCTCTTCTAACTTCTTCAGTTTGTCTTGTTCTCTCTGCACAAATGAAGAGAACACAGTAATCAAATTGTTTATTATTGAATCGGCAACTAATATAGATGAAAAGAAAGAACCAACATATTAAACAAGGGAAATATGATGTACTACTCCATCTATTCATGATAAATTGTCAAAAAAAAAAAAAAAAAAAAGAAGATAGAGAGCAGTAAGTTCTAGTCTATTTTAACTACAAACCAGTGTTTGAAACTCATTTACTGACCTATAAACTTGTCTGAGGTGTGATGGAATTTTTAAGGTCACTTGAGAAGCCCATGTAGTTATGATTGTCGATTGTTACCGACTTAATAAAAAAAAAAAAAACCCTCATTTGACCACACTCAATGTTCTGACTGGATCCTCCACTTTCATAAAGGGCAAACGGTCATTAATCTGCAGAAGCTTGAATTCAGCTTCTACTGCCAAAGCTAAGGCATATCCGAAGTCTTGACCCTAGAGGTAGGCCCAACCACAGCTAGAAGTCTTGACCCTTGCCAACCATTTCATCTTCTCATTGTTGACCAACTGGTTAGGATTGTTTATAGTGAGACTAAATGGTTTCGAAGGTCCAGAGACATCTCCATCAAGCGGAGCAGAACTAATTCAGTTGCCCCATGGAAAACTAAAGTGATTACCAGAGTGAATGATCTACTCTGTTCAATTTTTAATAATTTTGGCAAGCTTTAAATGACTTGGTTGATTTGCATTTGAAAATCAATGAGACACCTAGTTTTCAAATAGGATTTAAAGGATTATAATTGATTACAATTTCAGCAGATTGCAGTTAATCCATACATAAAAAAAATTTACTCAAATATTACCAAAATAACAGAGAAGCGACAATCTGAGCTTTTAAAGAAAATTTAAGTACGAAGGAAACGATAAGCTTACAGAATCAGCTTCCACAAGAGATTCCAGAAGCTCCTGTTCGAGCATCGGATCAGCTTTCTTCATTACTTTCCATCCTTCGGTTCTGGAAACAGTCTTGAAGTTCTTCACAACCAAACGAACACAGAAAAGGGACAGACGTGGTGCATCACACTGTCTCGCTAGCTGAAGAACATCAATCACATTCTCGGTGGTCAAGAACGCCTGCTCTATAAAGTAGATACAGACCTTTTTCAGTGGTGGTGCTGAAAATATGTGAGACAAAACAAGCAAGTGTAGGACAAACTTCTTCATCTCTTCCTGGTCATAGCTGCAGGTGAAATCCATAAAAACAAGTTACTAAAAAGATTATTTTTCCTGCAACAAGATTCTTTTCAAGCTGGATGAACCTGAACAACTGCTGACAGTGTCATCAACAAGTTGGTCATTTGTTTTAGGAATTCAAACTCAGTATTGTATCAGAGAACAACAAAATGGGGGGGGGGGGGGGGGGGGGGGGGGTGGTGGTGGGGGATGCATTGGTACCAGATCAATACGCTGCATGCATGTCATTATTCAACAATAAATTTACATGCTTGAACACAGTGGCGGACCCAAGATTTTCATTTGGGTGGGGCTAAACTTTTGCTAACTTTGCTAGACTTTTAAAGCTCAATATATATAATTTTGTTGCTATCTGCTTTTCTTTACAAGAAAAATGCTAAAGCTCGCTCACACAGACAATCCACAAGGTGCTTCATGGAAAAAAGGAAAAAAAAGACCGAAAAAGCAAACAACTAATCAAAACGCAAAGCAAATGCTCCACTAAGCAGAAAATTGTGCAGACATATATACTAAAAATTAAGCAATTCGGATTTCAATGCTTAATCAGCTTAGAAATTTAGGGGTTTGGGTGTCGATGTTTTTAATTTGGATTTAGGGTCTTTGGGAATTAGGGATTACGAATCAAGGGAATTAAGGCTTAGGGCTTTCACTTAGGATTTGGTGATTTAGGGCCTAGGTTTTGGATTAGGATTTGGAGATTCAGGGTTCAGATTTAGGTATAGAGTAATTAGGATTATAATAGATTTGGAGAGGGAGAGAGAGAACTGGGTTTTGATTAGGGTTTCTCCTTATGCTTCCATGTTATATTTCAATTTCTTGAAGAAATTGCAGGAAACTATCCCTATCAAATCCAAGAAGAAATACTCGAGATAGAGAAGGCCGAAGGGGGATGGGGTTCTGATGGAGTTGACTTGAGGTGGAGAACCGAAGGAGGGGTGATTATGAGGACTTCGTTGTGGGAAGTATTTGGAGAGAGAGAGAGAGAGAGAGAGTAGCCACAAGACCAAAAGCTCGATCTGCGCCGATGAGATCGTAGACCGGCAACTGCAGAGGTTGAAAGAAGAGGGAGCTTTTCACCAGCTGAGTTTTTTTTTTTTTTTTCGAGTTGCTTTTTACGAGAGCACTGTTTTTTTCTTTGGTAAAAACCAGTGAAAGTTTTGACATATGTCACATGAGTGGTGATTGTTTAGTCATATATAGGGCATGGCCAGGGCCACAATTGAGTCCTTGGTGATTTCTTGTTCCAATCTGGGCCGACCGCCCCAGATCCTCATAACATGGGTCTGCCCCTGCTTGAACATTGGTTACTGCTAGAACCACAAAGCTGCCAGTTTGAGTCATCTAGCATTTTGAAAAAAATATAAATAAATATAGAGCACTGTTAGGTGTCAAAAAAATATTTTTTTTGTTAACAATAAAAAAACATTTTGAAAGAAAAAAGGCACTATTTAACTGGATATGAGCACTGGCTGGTGTCAAACAGTGACACCTTCAAAAAGTCGAGATTTATGCAGCAACATCATAATATGGACAAATATTATTATAAATGAGATAAATGGCAACATAGGAGAACAGTATAAATGATATATAAATAATGCCAGAGAAAGGAGAGACCACAAATTAAAACTTCTTATTTCTACTAATACCAATATGCCTGACAAGTGTGATAGAGACAAGGAGAAAAAAAAACACGAAGTGTCTTAACACACAGGAAGACCTTACAAATTGATGACTCAATTTAAAACAAACTTCTATCTGTCAATAAGAATTTCCATGTCCAGAAATAATGAAAGAAATTGGTTCAGGCCAGCTTGTATTAGTAGTTTTCATTTCATTATTAACCTTCTCAATCAATCGAAGAAGTTAGGACTGAAAAAAGCAAACAGACAACTGCAAATGTAAATATACCTGGACGAGTAAAGGAAACGGATAAATGCACTAACAGCTTCAAAGGGTACTCCAGGAATTTTGATATATTGAAATCCTCCCTTAACTATTGCATTCTCCAAAATATTCCTCAGCACCGGTGATGCAATTCCCTGAAAATTCCAGTGTAAGGCAAAAAAAACCTACTGAAAATTTCTTTTATGCCCCTAAAACTGAGATGGGGTAAGACTTCGATCATGGTGGTGACGATGATCACAATTCCCTTAAAACTAATGTATAACGTCCAACGTAGGCCGGCAGCAGCGCCGGTAAGCTTGGCTATGCAAGTTGGTGGCCCATGAAGGGGAAAGGGTAGGCAAAAAGAGGATGTGGATGTCGGTAGTAAAAGTAGATCTGAAGAAGTGCAACTTATTTGAGGATTTGTCCTAGGATAGATTGGAATGGAGAAACAAAATTTATGTAGCCGACAAGGCTTTTATGATGATGATGATGACCCAAATCGATCAAATGCCTAGGCTGCTCTTACAAGAATGGTGCAGAAAAGGCAGGACATATTCACAGCATCCATGTAACCAAGCATATTATTGCAAGACAGTGTGAACAAAACTTTTATAATGTTAAGAACCTTAGTGAGTTGATAGTTCATAGTAGAGCACATGCAATAATGCCAGATATGGGGGGCATGAGGAATTAGGCACGATAATGTTATAACCCAATAGGCCAATACATCATACATGTTTGTATTATGAGTAATTTTTATACGAAGTAGTTAATGATCTCCAAGTTTAAAATGTTAAGAACCTTAGTGAGTTGATACTAGAGAAATGAAATAATCCCAGAAATGGACATGCAGAATTAGACACAGGAACATTATAACCTATATGTCAACATGTTTGTAAAATGGGAACTTCTATAAGAAGTCTGAATGGTTTCAAAAATTTCTACCATAAGACTCCTTTCAAAGTTAATCATATGAGACGGCTTATACCTAGATATGAATGAATTTCAAGGTGTTTGGTTTTCTAAAACTGTCTCCGTGTCAAATATTTGAAATAATTATCATACCCTTTGGTCAATCTTGGTGTTTTATTTTCTCTCTCAATTACGTAATTTGTAGACATGGCTGCCCCTACCCCACTGCCTCTTCCCCTTGGTGGTACCACGGCCAGGTTCACACCTAAATTGGATGCAAATGGATGCCTCTGATTATTTCCATTTTGAAAAATGACAAAGCTTATCATGATAATTAATACAAATGTGTGACCATGACGGTCACAGGAAAAGGAGATTGAAGTGACCATTTAGGATCAAACATGCCAATAGCTAAATCACACGACTATGATTGTAATTTCTAAATTATAAATAGTAAAAAAACAATCATGGACAATTTAATGTATCCAGATGATTTTGCAAAAAGGAGCAGTGCACCTACAATCTTTTTCGCATAAGGAAATTCATCTGGGCTCGAAAGGGACACAGTGAACTTACAAGAACAAATGAATGTGCAGAGATAGTGGCGGCCACATCATCGGTGAGAATCTTGACATCTGCTTTATAACCTTCTTCAAAAAGCCTGTTCCACATATCTTTTATCTCTTTTGGGACATTACTAAAACGGGGTACCCTTTTGGAGAATTTGGACCCACTAGAAAGTACAGCAGGTAGTGAAGGTGGCTTGGGAACATTACTATTGTGGGATACAGAAGTTGTGGGAACCTCTGGCGCAGCTAAAAGGTCGGCCGGAGTCACCAAACTGCTTTCCTCTATGCCCATATTACAAGAATCCTCAAAGGATAGGCGAGCAGCAGATTCCAATGAAGAATCAAACTCTGAACATGCCATAGACTATTGATGCTTTTAAGTTAATAAAAGCTGTTTTGCTTGGGAATCTGCAAGGGAAAGAGAGATCATAGGGCGTGAGTACAGCATGAAGCATATCTGATTTCAAACAGAATTTATTTTCTTTAATCAGTAGATCTCAACCAGGAAACTTACCTACTAACAACATATTACATGTGGCAGAAATTAAACCTCAGATAAGTTGTGATAAAAATGGAAGATTAATATTCATCATCAGCGATTGCTGGTGGTATCCAGTCACCTAGGCTGTTGCAAATCGGTGTGGCAATTCATGATCTACATGCCAGCCAACCCAAACCTGATCTGGTAATATAGAGTTCAAGTTGACCATCTTCAGGCTGGGTTCAGGTCAACATATGTAACTCAATAAATGGGATTATCTGTGCTTCAGTCATTCTTGCAATCAGACTTGCTAACCCAATCCAAGCCCGACCTAAACCAACTACTTAAACAATGACCTGCTAAACCAATCCAGACCAAACCTCTTAATTAAGGGAACAACTTTAACCCTTTAACTTTTGGGTTGGGTTTGGGTTGGCCATGAATAAATGGCATTGTCTTCTCCTCCTGTTATTTTCTTTTATCACTAAGGTTGTGCCTATACATGTAACCACCAGTGCTCAACCCGACCCAACCCATTGCCACCCCCCTAATCACCACATGATGGTTCCTTCTTAATCACAGAATATGTGGGGATAAATTCATAAATGAATGGCTGGGATATAACTCAAATACTATCAAACCCGTAAACATTTTATATTTGGATACTTGCCATACACTGGAAAAGAAGTTTAAATACAGTAAAAGCTGAGTCCCAGTTTCCTTTTAATTCCTTTATTAGTAGCACTCATTTTATAGGAAGCAATGGGAGACAGGGAAAAAAATGGTGCAAATACATCAAACATCAGTGAAATACTTCAGAAGAGGGTGCCCTCAATATTTTTATAGAACCTCCATATCCTTGAAAAAGGGAAATGGCTTGTAAATTAAAGGATATGCGTTTAAAAGTTCTCTTAACCTGATTTAAGGCCGGAGGTTCCCATCAGAATTAAATCAGGAATAAAAATTATGCAGAAATTCTGCTTGACCTACATGTCCTCCAGAGAGAAGCACTTGAAAGGCTTTCAAACAATTAGATCACAATATAAGAATGACCAAGAACGAAGATCTTTTGGTCACAAATTAACAAATCATACTTCTCGCCGTTGGAATTATAATACTACATTACCATTAGCACCCATGATAAGAACACATTCTTTTGATATCTACAATCTTTCGGCTGAAATAAATACAGAAACAAAAACACAGCTGAGAAATGCTAACATTTTAGAGAGGAAAGGCTTCAGACTTCAGAGGACAGAATTCTACTGCCACAAATGGCTGAAAGCAGAAAGACTAAATTCTGTAGAAAATAAACCCGGAAGTTTCACACATGAAAGGTATCAAACTCTGGAATTTCACTTGATGCCACAAAGAACAAAGAATATGTACTCTGAAGGACTACTACATCTTTCAACTGGAATCTTAGAGAAAACAAAAGAACAAACCAGATATCCTACAATTAAAGGCAGGGAAGGCATCAAACCTGGACTTTTTTTTTTCTTGAAAACCTAGACATTTTTTGTTGAAGCCTTGACATCAGTAAGGCCAAAGAATATATTCACCCTGTGGATATTCAAAAGCACATAAAAGCTAAGACAGGAAAGGCATCAAGCTCCGAGACCCTTTTCAGGCCCCAGTGTACCATAGAGACCCAACAAGAATTCTTGAGAGCATATGCACTTTCAAAAAGGGGAATATATAAACAAAGAATTTCCCAGAACCCCTCGAATTTGAGAGATGAAAAGCATAAAAGCCAAAAAGTTCTATCTGATGCCATAAACACCAAAGGACCAAAGTATGCAATTCCTTCCAGGCACCTATACTTTCATCTGGAATCTGAGACAAAATACAAACATACTGCTAAGAAACAATAAATTTTCAAACAGAAATGGTATAGCACCAAATCACCTTAATCCTTGTGTGTTTAGTTTCTGTGTGATTTTCTTCGTTCACATTAAACCCTATTTCATATTCCAGAGAACATTTCACTAACAAAAAAAAAAAGCTTCTACCATGACCTCTGGATGCAGGATTGAATGATTACAATTGAAAGCTGCTTAGAATTGCAACAAAAGATTATGGGTTGGAGCCACTAAAAAAATATAAAAAATCAAAATTGGAAAAAATATATATGAGAATTGAAATCTTTAGGCATCTTCAGAAGCTGAAATAGTATCATTAAAAATAAAATTAATGATCACTAGTCAAAAGAAGTGAAGATTTTTTAGTAAGCATCAATTAGGCAAAAAATAAAAATAGAAAAAGGAAGCCATTTATAGCAAAGAAGAAGATAACAAACTTCCTATGACAATAATATTGAATCTTCAGGAGTAATTTCAAGACTTAGAGAATTTCAAAGATGCCAGCCATCCATACCTTCCTACAAAATGCCCCAAATACAAAATTCAAAAAAAAGGATCACTTCCTCGTCTTGATTTTCCAACAAAAAACGGAAAATGTCACTTGGAGGAAAAAACCCTGCACAAAATCCAAATCCACAAAAATGTTAACAACAAATTTCAACATAGAGAATGAGAACTGAAGATCCATAATAGAGATGTGGGTGATTCGAAACGCACCCACGGCTATTGCTGTACACACCCACCTCCCCTTATGTGAACAGTGATTCCACTGTTCACATAAGGGGAGGTGGGTGTGTACAGCACATAATGGGGGTGCGTTTAGAATCACCCTAGAGATGTAATCACATTGAAAACACCAACTACTAATATGCATAATATCTGTGAGAAAAATCACTTGATCAGAACCCTGAACTAACCTCTGTTTACAACAAGCTGAAATTTGCTCGCTCCTTGTTGTGATTTCCAAAAGAAAAGCAATGGAAATCACACCCTAGCTGCCAATTCCTGCAAAGCAAACCCAATCAGGAAAAAAAAAAATCACCACTAAGTTTTACACAGTAGAGACGAAAACTAATAATCCAATCGCAAATTTAATCCTTCTCAAATCCTCATCTTACCAAAACCATAGCATTTTCAGGGAAGAAAAAACGTGAAATAGACTATCCAAACCGACCGATTTATAGCATAAAAAGTTAAAAATCCAAACTTTCCATGAAGACAACTAAACTGTGGAAGAAACACACAGGATAACCACTTCAAAGAATCAAATCCTTCGAAAGAAAGAAAGCTAAGAGAAAAGAAAAAAAGCAGCAAAAGAAGCCGACAGATCAGCTCTTCTTTCAAATCCGCACCTTTTACAGTAAAGAAACCAATCAATCATTTCACTAAAACTCCTCCCACAAAACGAGAAAATCAGCTAGAAACCACTTCAATACCCACGAATCCCAACACAGAAACACGGAATCCGTACAAATCTCATCACGAAACTCAACAAAGAGAACAATAGCCAGAAATCACTACAATAATCCACAAATCGCAACACGAAAACACCGAATCCGTACAAATCTCAAAATAGCAAAGAGAAATCTAGCGACGAATCACTTCAAATCCACGAATCCTAGCATCAAAACATCGAATCCGTATAAATCGAAAAAACAGCGAGAAATCACTCCAAATCCACGAATCACAGCACGGAAACACCGAATCCGTACAAATCTCATAATGACAGAGAAATCTAGCGAAATGAATCACTTCAAATCCACGAATCCTGGCATCAAAACACCGAATCCGTATAAATCGAAAAAACAGTGAGAAATCACTCAAAATCCAAGGATCGCAACACGGAAAACACCGAATCCGTACAAAACACATGCGTTTCGGCTGCGAAATCGCTCCAAAATCCACGAGAGAAAGAAGAGAGAAATTACTTCAGATGCTTTTCGGATCTGCTCCTTTTGCAAATCCGCACCGCTTCGTTCTAAGAATCTCGGATCGGGCGATGAAAGAGAGAAAACAGGAACAAAGTACACAGTTTCAGCGGAGGAGAAGAGATACAGCATGCTCTTTAGAGAGAGAAACGGAATCCACTGGGAAAAGTAGAGGGAGTTGGGGGTATTTATATTGGAGTGGGTGAATGGAGGCAAGTGGATGAAGTAGAGAGAGAAAGTGAAAGAGGTGTTCCATGACATCGAGGTGATGATGACAGGTTTGACATTTTTGTGGCGACTCGGGATCCATGGTCGGGTCCGTTACGTACCGTGTGACACAAGATCGCAAGACCAGAATTCCATCGCAGGGCCCACTTTATGATAATCAGCACCATCCAGCTTCAATTATCACTATAATTCGGGATTAGTTCTTGATTGTTTAGCTCGTGGGAGATAACTCGCGATTAAGCTATAAATTAATAAATTAAAAATTAGATAAATAATATTTAGTTAATAAACCAGAAACCATATCCTTAAGTGCTTGGCCGGAGCTCGGCCTTCTTTACGCAAGTTAGCCTCGGGTCTTTTCATTTAGAGCATATTCATTTACTAAAATTCCAAGAATTTTGGTCTAGGAAATTCTTGAATTTATAGATAAGGTGGAATTCCAAAATCCTCCTAAGACATGAGCATTTTGGAATTCCACCAAAATGCAAAGAAAGTGGAATTCTAGGAATTCCTAAAGGCCAATTAGGACTTCTCATGTGTTGGAATTCATATATTCTTATAAAGAAACAGGAGATTTGAAAATGCAAAGGGACATGATGTGATATCATGTCTCAAAAACCTCAACCACTAGAATTTTAGTTAGGAATTCTAGTAAAGAAACAGGCCCTTAGTCAATTGGGTCGAGCCTAATCAATCCAATGGGGGGAAATTAAAGGTCCATTCTTGCTGGCTTAGAAAAATAATTTGGGTTAGTGTTGTTTAAGTCTAAAATGATATGGATTTTTTTTTTTTTGATAGATTGGTTGTGGTTGAATTATTGGTCTAATTGTATCATTTTTCAAAAAAGAAATTTAAATATTATAAATACTGCTAGTTTTTTTTTTCATTATATTTTATGGGAGATTCTCCTATGATGGCATCTCTCACCTTACTATGAGAAATAAGGTAAGGACCCTCACATTTAAGTTATTGGCATTGGATATGGATGTGAGGGCCCCACATTATCTCTTATATAATAAGGTGAGAGATGCTCTCATAGGAGCATCTCCTATATTTGTATGAAAATAAAATCTTTGATAAAATATAATTGGAGGAAATAGGTCAGCACTTCTCGGCCGAGTGGAGGATGGGGAAGATCTCATTATCTGCTTGGAGTTTTGGAAGAAATCAACTCTATCACATCTTCCTATCCCCTAGATTTTTGGCCAATGGACTTTAGTAGGTTTTCAAAGCATTGGCACCAATGGGTTTTCTATCCAACAAAGAGTAGCATTGGAAGAGAGTTAAATATGGATGCTTACCAAATTGAGCACCTAATTGTAACTATAATTATAGTTCTACCAAAAATAGGGAAAAAAAAGAGATTTTGGCCTAATCCTATTAAACCTTATTTTAGTTAGGGATGTCATTTTTAGGAGAGGGCTACATTGCAGTTAGGGTTGCAAACGGGTATCTGATTCTCCGATTACCCGGAAGTTCTAACCCACAAAAAACCGGGCCTTGAACCTATTTTAGATTCCGATTCATAAACGGGTCCGGATCCGGAATCCAATTTAAGTTCCGATTGATAAACGAGTCCGATTCTAGGTCTATATAGGTTATGACCCGTGGACCCAGGACCTGGCATATGAACCTTTGATGTTGCAAATTGTACATCAAAATCAACTTCTTTCTTGACATTTTTATGTATAATATTGGAGGTAGTAGAGATGCACTGTTATAAGTTGAATGATATGCTTATTTTAAGAAAAATAAAGAATAAAGAGAAATTAAAATTGATTTTGGAAATAGATTCCAAACCTCTAAGTGGACCTAGTTCCTGAACTGTATCCGCATTTTTCTATCAGAACCGGGTCTGGAACCAACAAAATAGGTTCCGAGTCAAACCGAATCCGAAACCGCTATTTAGAAATGGGTCCGGGTCCGCTATGGTTCCAATCTGAAACCGTCCCATGTGCAACCCTAACTGCAAATAATTAAGCTTATAGTGTAATAAATCAATTTTATGAAAAATGATAATAAAACCACCATTTTGTTATTCATATCTTTTTTTTTTACGAAATTACTCCAATTGACGATATCGCCAACTAAGTTGGCGATATCGTCAACTGCCTGTGTTTAAACCCATTAATTTTCTTCTTCTTCTTGTTCTTCGTGAAATACTTTTACAGACTTACATAAGATGTTGCTCATTGTGACATTTTGTTCTCTTTTGGTTGTTGCTATTGGTTGTTGATTGAATAATTTTTCAAGCCTAAACTTTGTTGCCAAAGAAAATCCCTCAATGACCTAAAAAGATGAAGAAAATTCGTGGGTTTAAACACAGGCAGTTGACGATATCACCAACAAACTCTCAAATCTACAATCCAATTAGCAATCTCTTGCCTAATTGGATTGGATGATATAAAAAAAATCAAAGTAAAGAAAATAAAAAAAACCAAGATCTTAGATCATCATCTAGCTACCCTAACAATAAATCATCAAAATTAAGCTACAAAAGATCAAAGATAAGGGCTCTAATGCATGCTATGTGAGAGAACTTAATCCAACCATAAAGCATCAATTGAGATTATCAAAGCATCAAGTGTAGAGATAGAACATAAGAAATGAGAGAGATTAGCACAATTAGATTCAAATCTATTAATCAATCAAGGTACAAGTAAAGATTTTAAACTAAAACATACATGTAATTGAACTAATCACATTACTTAGCTTCAAAAGGAGAGCCTAATCTAAGAGCTTTAGCAACTAAACATAAAGAAAGAGCTTCAAATCTTCATTAACGATCTTCAAGTACACACTCTCTAGGTTAGTTACAAAGAAGCTCATAATTACAATTTAAAAGTAAAAATAAAATTGCAAAAAGACTAACTTGCTAAAAGATTTTTTTTCACTTTACAAATACATTTCAATTTATAGAAACATTGAAGATATTGCTTTCACATGCATTACTTCAATTTGATTGGTTGCAACAAACTTTCATTCCAAAAGCTAAAAGCATATGTGCTTTTCACATCCATAACGAATTCCGTACCAACCCAAGCTCTAATCAATACACTAACAAATCATTTGTATTAGAAAATGACTTCTTTTATCCTTAAAGTCTTCTTCTCTTATGTTGGAATTCTTCAACTCTTCCTAAAATTTCTTCACGTAACTTTTTAACTGAAATCTCTTCTTGATGCCTTGGGACACTAGCCGGAAGGTTGGGGTAGTTGTGGGGTCCATCTACACAAGAGAAATTACATAAAAATGGGCCATAAGTAATCTGATTTATGCATAATAATCCGATAATCCGTTAATGTGATATAAGGATAAAATCTCCGTGTTAAGCAAATAATATGCATATGAGATGTTGATAAAATTTGGACTAATGAGGGGTAAAATATGCAATATTTAATACTCATCAATGAATCTATCAAAAATTCCAAACATAAACTCAATAGTGGATCTAGTTCAAGTATTAAATTAAGTCCACCGCCAATTCATGGTGTGGGTTTTTGTGTTGAGTGGGAAGGGATTGAATTCAAGAGAAATTATGGAGGGAAAAGACATTTTGGAGGGTTCCCATTGAAATATATAAAAATTAGTAAAATAACCTTGTGTGCTGGCAGTGCTAGGTTTAAATGGGCTGGGCATGTTCTGCCCATTCCCAGTCCCATTTTGGCCGGGCTTTCAAATGATTGTCCAAGCCTAGCTCGTTAGGCTCAAGTTTTTTCAAAAGCCATTTGTTTTCGGGCTTTAGACTGGCTGGGCCGGGCCGGGTACCCATTTCAACGGACTAAATCGACATGCTTAGTTTTAATGCAAGAAAACCAATGGTGCCATCTTACATATTTGATAAATAATTTATGGGTTCATCACCACATGGGATGATAGGGCTAATGAGTGGATCGGATTTCAAAAAGGGTGGGCCCCCACACTGCATTAAAGAAGGGGGATGCACCATACTATAGCGCTGGCGCTGTATTGTAGCCCTACCTCAGCTTATATTTCTCGCCTAAACTTGAGAGTGGGGATTCTTTAGGCTAGGACTATGAGACATTTATGAGGCTCCACAGTGAGGCCACGTATTAAAAATCTAAATTGCTCAAAGTAACAACCTCCTAAATCTCACACTAACAGTAGTTGGTTGGTCTATTAGATTGATCATGTATACATTTATTTTCCCTTTTTGTAAAATCTTATTCACATTATATACATGACGATTTCTCGATGGATTTATCTTCTATTGGAGTTGAATTTGTCCAAATTCCATACAAGAGGAGTGCAATTATTTTGATTGACTTAGATTTTGTATAGGTGGGCCTTAACATAGGGCCTCATGAATTCCTTATAAGGCGATCTTGAGAGGATCCACCGTCCAAATTGACCAGCTTTTAGGTTGGGATCATGGTTAATAAAACCTACTCAAATTTGTCTGTGCCCGAGTCTGATATTGAGGAATCAACAGTCCAGTAGCCCATGGGCTAGGCCCAAACCCAATTTAAATTTGTCGCCCCTTGAGACAAACTAGGCCTTAAGCTCTAGGTCCATTGGAATCTAATTATCCTTGGATGTTGTTTGGACCAAGTTGTCTAAGTGGTGCATCGTTATAGAGATCCTACTTTGGACCATGTTATGTAAGTTAGATTCGTGTATGCACATGGATCCTCTCTCTCTCTCTCTCTCTCTCTCTCTCTCTCTCTCTCTCAATTATTTAAGTAATGCATGTCGTGGATTTCATGGGGTCACACTGTCACAGTCGTCATCTAGCTTTGGAATGCAGAGTCTAAGATGATGGGAAGGTTTTGTTCTTTATAAGTTTCCTATATTTTTATCAGACAACCTAAAAAGACACCTATATTTTGTATTGGCACTAAAACTTTCTAATAGGGAATTAGTTTTTATAAACAAATGATGAAAAAACCCTTTGTTTAATTTTGTTGATCTCAATAACTCAAATGAAGTTATAAGGGCCCATTTTGATACATGAAGATCAAGGGAGACACTGTAATAAAAGGGCTTGAAAGTGGATTGGGAGGGATTGGGAAAATATATAATATCAAGCGTCTTGATGTGTGTTATTGGATTGGATTGATCAATGATAGGACCGCTATGAAAGCCCAAAAATAGAGTATTTGTGAAAATGGGTGTTTTGGCAAAATCATCATGTGAGTCATTTTAGTTTTTCTTATTCGATAAAAAACAAATAATCTGAGATTATAGTTACATTTCTTTATAAATTAACTGTTGTGCCGGTGAAAAAAGGGTGTTTTGACAAAATCATTATTTGAGTCATCACATCAAGAGTGAAAAGGTTAAAAAAAGAAAAAAAGAAAAGCAAGTGGAGGGAGAGCATGGTTATTTTTGGTACAGTTTGGCTATTATTCAAGGGAGATTTAGTAAAACTACAAAACATATAAATCATTTTCAGATTGTGTGAAAATGTAGGGACATTTTTGTAAAAAAAAATTGTTATATTAGTTATATACTATTGGTGCGCTCTAGATTTGGCATGAAGCATGTGTACAAGAATTTGCACCTATAATCTTCAAAAAAAATAGAAGGTTGGAAAAGGAAATAAACTGAATTTCTACTTTGCAGCCCTTATAGCATGATCCTTCTCTCCATCTATGTAGATTCATGTGGGTGACAAAGATAGTGATCCATTAATTCCTCTATTACAAGATAATTTAAAATGAACTATAATCTTAATTATTAAATCCGCTTAACACATGAATCAGACACCCAAGAGTCCATAGAAACCATTCCAAGATCTTAAACCATAATCTTAGTGTATTAAGATCCCAGATCTTTGTTAAGAAGATAGATCTGAACATACAAAATAACTATCTAGATCTACAAATATAATTAGTGCAAATCTATACTTGAGGAGTTCTGTTGTGCTAAAATCGAGCCTTTGAACTTTATCTTTGCAAAACTCTTTCATAGACACGATCTCTCAGACCTTGCAGTGTTCCACGCCATGACCCAATCGCAGAGATAATTTCAAAGAGAATGGCGAGATCTCAATTGAGAAGAATTACTCAAAGCACTCAATTAGAGAAACTAGAGGGGAAAATAGAGGGGGGTGGGGTGTGGGGAGAGAGAGAGCAGGCCCGAGACGTCCACTAGCAGCATTGGACGTCAAGCCTCTTTTGGACGTAAATAGTTCAAGAGCCCTAATTCTCTTACGAGAACTAGTTCTACTCATCTTTGTCTTATGAACTCTACACCTCTTTCTTTTATGAGTTCTTATTTGATTATAACTCTCTCACTTAGGGCTAACATGAGGATCACTAGGGATTCTTTGGATCTGGCTCCAACTGAAGTATCTAGATCCCATGTCTCATGTAAGTTTCTGACCCACAGTTAATTGCAAATAAGTTCACTATATAAATGCAACTGCACTCCAGTCCTAAGAATTTTATAAGAAGACCCAAAACTTTTCAATTACTACAAGTAGGCCCCTTCATTAATTATATTTATGGATCCATTGGAAATAAACTATCTAATCAATGTGGATCCACTTCTTATTATTCTTGTGACCCAATTAATCACATCGATCATCGATACCATTTGATTAACTTTTAATCAGAACGAGTGTGCACTTACCGACGATAAAACTCATTAATCAGCATAAGGGATACTGAGGTGTTAACCTACATTTGACCCCACTCATTGGTAAGTTAAAGTAAATGCATGGCAGAAACTTAAGTCCACTACTTTATCAAGATTGAAAGTCTATTGCTTAGGAATCATGAGACCGTTCCTTAATTAAAGACAATATTTTGTATAAGATCATGAGCACAACAATCCAGAGTCTTTCACTCTGATAGTCGAAAAAAATCATACTATCTCATAGTAATTGCAGTGCTATAACCTTTGCTGAGGATATGCTCAGTCGTATCGCTGGTTGTGAAACATCTTAAGTATAAGAGTTGTGACCTATGTCTCCTGCATATGAATCACATCCACATACATGGATCACATCTAATATATTTAAAGGGCTCCTGTACATCTCATGAACAACTATGTCATTTTGTATCAATCATGTGCAACCATTGATAAAAGCTCATCCATCTCATGAATCAAAGCAAGATATTATATATCAATCAAGATAATAAAAGAATTTATTTACATCATCCATTGAATTGAGGACATACAATATAATAATAATTTCATAAAGAATCTCTTAAACTTTTAGTACTGACAATAGGCTTTGAAAATTCAATGCCCATAATACAATTGTACTGTATCATTATCATCACCATCAATCTTTATCCAACCTATCTGGGGATGGAATTTCCCTTATTTTTAGATCCGAATTTTTGGTTTCAAGTCTTTGACAGAGTAGTCCTCGAGGAATAGGGCTTTATGGAAAGGGTAATGGTCGAGATGAGAAAGGTGTCAGTTAATAAAAATGGAATAGCATAAAGCCAATGCAATGTAATGGATAAATCTAAAGTGAGTTGAATAGTGAATTAAAACTAATGTCCAAATTAAGTGTTAATTAATAAAAAAGTGCATAAATTGATTGACGGATAAAGTTATTGATGCAACAATCATAATATAATTTCATATATAATATAACTAATTAAAAAAATCATATCTAGCCCTAAACGTGTAATATTTGTCACTTAATTTACTACTCTTCTAGCTAAAACCGCTTGTATATTTCGAAAAAGAAAAATCCTCAAATGAGAATAATCTGCGATAACCTTTTTTTTTTTATCAGCACGTGGGGCCCCATCTAATAAATTCATGCCCTCAAATTTGCTGTCTCCTTCAAATTGGCACAATCCAAATTTTGACACTCATCGAACTATTACTCACCATTGGATTAAAAAAGATAAAAAATATTACCATACTACTAAACATGAGGGTCATAGAACAAAGCATTCGGATGATATCTGGTATTCCCTTCGGTCTTATTTAGGTCTTTCGATCTCCTATCTCCCCATATTGACATGGCCGAAGGTGAGCCCGAAAGGGAGTGTTTCTGAATGTTCCTCAGTATTAGAGGTGTTTGGGAGAAGGTGGCCCATTAAATGATTACATAAGTTTGGACTTTTTAAAACACGTCTATATTTTTGGTAGAATAAAATATTTTCCCTTCAATGCTCATTTACAGTCTACATGGAGCCTACTTGTATGAGAGAATGACTCCTATATTACTAAAATGTCCTTTAATTGACAATCAAATTAAGTCTTAAGGTGGGCCCACCTAAATAACATAATTATTGTGGGATCATGTAAACAATTTAATGATAGTGGGCCCTCATAAATGATGGTAAATTCACATGATACCCATCAGATCCAATTAGTCTGTTCACCCATGAGACCCATTGGTGAAATATTCAAAGGATGGGTTGGCTAGGATGAGTCTTATATGTGGAGACAAAGAATGAGTTGGGTAAGTGGGTCTTGTGGTGGATTCCATTTAAGTAAATACAAGATGTGGTCCCAAATATTTAACTTGAGGGGAAATATTCATGTGCATCTATCCCTCACCACATTATGGTGAGGGACAACATAGTGGGGCCACTTTATGATTCATCCAAATCATCCACACACATGGAACCCCCTAAACTACAATGGATCAATTGAGTTTTCATTAATCCGAATGGATTGGACCGTTGGATTGAGGGTCAAAATTTTTCTTTAATATAAAGTCGTAAAATTTGTGGGTCACGGATGAAGGGGTTAGAAACTTCGGATTGATCCCAAACTTGACATATGGTCTCATCTCATATGACTCTTTCCACCCCCACCTCCAACCCCCAAGTTCAATGATCAATGGGGCTCTACGTGGGCCCAATTGAGTTTGTCCCTCACCATGAATATTGCCCTAAGTTGAGATAGTGAACAATAACTCTTGCTGCAAGTGTGGCTCAAGCTGAAGGACTTTCTTCCCTACCAACATAACTTCACGGTTCAAGAAAGTTTTGATGGTCTGTTGATCCTCCACTGGCCTTAGTAAAACAGGTACGTTGTAATTTATGGTTCATTCATGATATCGCCTTACATTGAGTTTTAAAAATCATTGACGCGCAAGAAGTTGTTCATGCTGTGAAGAATTCTAGGCCTGATATTTCTGAATTTGGTTCAATTATTCAAGAGTGTATGAGTTTATTATCAACTGGTAATTTTCATGTTGATTTTGTCAAAAGGCAAGCTAATGAGGTTGCTCACGCTTTAGCTCGAGCTTCCCATTCTCACGCTAGCCTCTCTGTTTGGCAGGTGCCTCCCCCTCATATTGGAGCCCTGTTGTTGGCTGATTTACATCAGTTGAGTTAATAAAATCATCTTTTGATTCAAAAAAAAAAAAAAAAAATCATTGTCCACCTACTTGATAGCCAATCATATTAATAACTTATTTGGTCAATCCGAGTGTCTATTTTGCCGGTCTGCATCTCGGGTCTATTGAATTTAGAACTGATTCAAACAAATATTTGAGTGCTTTAGATTCTTTAGAAAAGTTATATGGCAAATGTTCACCAGTTTTCCTATAATAATCTTTAAAACACCTAATATTGGTATCCACTCAGATTTTACTAAAATTGATAGGAGGCCTATACTTGGGATTGTTTATAAAATTTACATGTAATGTACTCATTTTCACTTTTCTCCTATTGCTTCTTTGGTAAAATGCGTGCATAACATTTAACCGTAAGATTGAGGAGTTTGAATTTCGGAAGGTAGACTTATGTGTAGAGCTATACTTAATAGATGCAATGGTGATGCACCATAGATGCAAGAACTGGCACCCATGGAGTATAGAGTACACTACCTGCAGCTACACTTGAATCTAAATTTATAACAACCATTAAAAAAGTATGTTTTGCTCCTTCTCTAAAATTATAGCTAGCCTTCTTATCCCAATAATCATAAGAATTAACACTTTCAACTAATTATATCCTCTCAATTATCAAATGCGGTGTATCTTAATCTACTTATCTGGATTCTGGAATCACACTAAGGCCACGTTTGGGACCACTAGTTTATTTCTTAAAGACTACTCAATATAGACCCATACAAAAAAGAGCTATAGAAAAAAGAGGTTAAAATAAAAGGAGGTGTTTGGTAATGCAAGGGTGTATGCTAAATAGACATTTTTATATCATTGGTTGAGAATTTTTCCACATATTTCTTGAGATTCACAAGGTATTAGGCCATAAAAATTGACCATATGAACGTGCTCAATATAGACCCATACAAAAAAGAGCTATAGAAAAAAGAGGCTAAAATAAAAGGAGGTGTTTGGTAATGCAAGGGTCTATGCTAAATAGACATTTTTATATCATTGGTCGAGAATTTTTCCACATATTTCTTGAGATTCACAAGGTATTAGGCCATAAAAATTGACCATATGAACGTGCTCATCCTTCCAAAGAGATCTCACAGTTTGGATCTTGTGTTTGAGGCCCACATAATCCACAAAATTATACCTTATGGCTCACTTTTTTGCACATATCTAGAGATTGGTGATGATTCAATGGGTGAAATTTGGTCTCCTGGTCTTATTTGATATTGTGAACATTATTAACGGTTTATATCTTATTTTACATGCCTCTAAATGCAATATTGTGAAATAGTTAACCGCTTATGGACAAATGCAATATTGAGCATAATACATCAATGGTTAATTTTGTTTTGCACAGATCTTAAGATTCACAAGGTATTATGTGATCAAAATTGACAACATAGCCGTTTTTAGCCTCCCAAACATATCCAACGGTTTTGATCTTGTGTTTAGAGCCCACAGATCGTAACAAATTATATCAAATGGCTCATGGTTTGTGGCATATATCTCACAATTGGTGATGATTCAACGGCTTAAATTTGGTTACATGGCCGTGTTTGACATTTTGAACATTTTCAACGGTTTGGATCTTGATTGAGCCACTCAGATTTGGAGAAAAATTGGAAAGAAGGACTGGGCGTGGTTATGCATAAACACTGTAGCTCCGCCTCTTCTTTTTTTCCCTCCATTTCTCAATTACCTCGTCAAGGGGCTGTGGAAAGTATAGCCATTGCCTCTACTTTAAAATATGTAGAGGCTGAAAAGTGGTTCCAAATATTCTATTTTTTCAAACCTCTATCCATTTTAAAAAAGTAGAACGGAAAAATTAGACCTCCCAAACATGGGCCTTCGTAAATACCTTTCCAGCAAATCGAAGCGAGCATCGGAACTTTTTTTGCGAATTCCTGCTATGAATCGAATGTAACATATTCAAGACCACAAATTCTTCATTATTACTGTTGTTGCTGTTGTTTTGTTAAAATACAAGCCCACTAAGTTGAGTCAAAGGGAATAATGAGATCCAACATTGAAATCATAAAAAGGAATCTCACGTGGGGCTGTACATGTGCAAAGTCTAGTTTTTCAGAGCAGGATTATATTTCTTCATCTAGTTCTGTACTTTTTTCACTTGCTACCTACTTTTGGATTCTAAACCTTTTTTTTTTTTTTTTTAAACTCATATTTTGAAAAACTTCTTTATAATTAAATGTAAGTTTTGTAATGTATCTGCTTTTTGTATCCTTTTAGGCCAATGAATGCAGGGCACTGAGGCTTTGTAAGTGGAGAGAGAGGGAGAAAGAGAGACCCAATTTTCCACTTGTTGAGCCTTTACCCATGATTGGAATGAATCTTAAGAAAATGCAAGTGAACTTTAAGGCCTATAAATCTTAAGGGGTTGATCGAGTGGTCAGGATCACGATTTCTCTCTTCCAGAACTAGAAGTCCTGATATCGATCTCTGGTTTCTCTATTTTCAGGAATTGAAGTTTGAGTCGACTAGTGCTGCCACCCGGAGGCCACAGGGGTTTTACCCGGCTTCTCTCTAGGACCGGAGGGATTAGTCCTGCCCAAAAGGCTGGAAACCCTCTGTAAGCAAAAAAAAAAAAAAAAGAAACTTTAAGGCCTATTAAATTAAGTGCAAGGATAATCTAGTGGGGCTAATTCTTTGGATCCCCGTTGCTCGACCTTTCAATCTCCCATTCTCACATTGGAAATCTTGCATGTAAGTAGACACTGCGCGCTAGACTGCATGTAGCTTATATGTAGTCTTCTCATAGGTGAATATTTTTCCTTAAAAAACACATTACAAATATTTAATATACACGTTACAAATTTATTTGTAAATCAAATGCAACCAAATATCAGCGAAATCCGGGCACCATTGTTAGGGAAAACGAGCCCTTCGACCATAGACCTAGACCTGCATTTAGTGGTTTTTAAGTTAGTGGCTTCAAATTTAAAGCCAAATCTTTAAGTCTTCTAATGCCCAACAGAATTTATCATCTCGGGTCTCTTAAGAAGTATTTGGGATGGGCACCCAAAAAGGAAAAACATACATATATTTTAGATGCATTTTGCACAATTGTAAAATTCTATGCTAAAAAAATGATTCATTATCTCGCACAGGAAATGATTTTGTGTGGGCTGGAATATCTCTATTGTCTTAGTAGAATTCCGACACAAATTCAACATATTGGGAATATTTAGACATGACTTGATATCTTATCTTCCAGCACTTTAGAATTTCAGCTACACGAAGCGTTTCAAATAACTTTTGGAAACTCGTAAATTTCAGTACATATATTTTTTAGTGGAAATTTTAGGTGTTCAAGTATAGAGAAGTATTAAAAAATTCTACTATATTTGAAACACTTTACAAACATAAATTCCTTAAATTCCAGCAAAAAAAAGGGACTTATGCAACGTATGATGCTACTTCTCGATAAAATTGGTCTCAAACAAATGTGCCAAGAAATAAAATCTTTTGGACCACTCATTTCTGACCAGTAAAACGGTCACAACAAAATAAAGCTTGCTTGGAATTCTTGAATTCAAAGGTCAGGATTATCAGCTTGGAATTCTTGAATTCAAAGATCAGGATTATCAGGACGATCAACCCTCTTTTTCAACCAAATCCAGCAATTCAATACAGTGATGATGTCATGTGGGTGGCCCACCAGGATGGAACTGCTTACCTAACACTGCATGTTTCGTGACCCAAACTAGTTAAAATATGGCAACCGATAGAGACTTGGGCTGTGGGCCACATCTTCTAACGGCCAGGATGAAAAGGAATTCATTGTGGGGCCCACTGGATGATGAACAAAGTTGGACATGCGTCCCATGTTCATCCAACAGACAGCTAAAACGGGGCCACTTTTATATTCGAGAGTAAGCACTGATTGTCTGACACGTGTAATATTCTCTGTGTAAAGACGGGATTAGGATGAGTCAGAGTTGACAGTGTTGGACGGCTACCGAAAGTTGTGAAAAAAAGTCAAGAGGGAGTGAAGATGTTTTCGGAAAGCCGAAATCGTGCCTGCAATGACTCAATTCGTGGTGGACAAACATGGCATGAGATCGACAAGCATAAAAGAATAGTTTTTTTTTTTTTTTTAATTTTAAGAGAGTATTTTTTTAAATGATTTTTTTTTTGAGAAAAACCCCTTATATGTGGCAAAAAAAACATATGTAAATTTAGCATCTCATTTGGATAACTCCAAAAGAGAAGTCAAATTATTATTTTACTCTTTTTTCATTTAATCCTCATTTGCTTTATTATATATATCTTATTTATATTTAATGAGATTTGGTACGATTTAAATATTATTAAAGTAATAAGTTGTTAAAAAATAAAAAATGCAAAAATTGTACTTGAAACCCATTTATCATTGAAAAGGTAAAATCAAATTACATAATGTTATAGTTAATCACAAGCTTCTTCATATTGACCTTGGAAATGCCACATGTAGGGCTGCACAAAAATAATCGTAACCCGCCAACCCGTCCGCTCCTCATCGCCTTACCTCGCTACAAGTGGATATACATCAAAACCGCCTTTAGGCAGGCGGGGCGGTTTCAATCCGTACTAATGAGCGGGCGGTTACGGTTTGACATTTGAGTAAGCGGTTTTAAACCGCCCCACCGCTCATTTCCTACTTTTAATTTTTATAAATTTTTTTTATATTTTATAATAAAAATTATAAACTGACAAGAGTTATATTTCTTTACAAATAACACTTTTACTCGTATGGGTCCCCCCACTCCTCATAATCCTACTGCAACTCCAATACAAGTCTAGATTATATTGTATGAGAGTTTGACAACTTTACAATTTTATAACTAAATTAAACATTGATGTTTATTATCTTTTATCAATTATTATTCTAACTACGATTTTTTTTTATTTCAGGATTGTTTCAAATTATATATCGATCTTTACGAACTTGAAGTTTAGATTTTGAATTTCTTTTACATTTGGACATTGAATTTTAAAATTTAGAGGTTTATTTATTAAAATTTAGACATTGAATTTTCGAATTTAGATGTTTCTTTATTAGATTTTTTACTTTTGGACCTTAGATTATATGAGTGATTGTATTTTTTTAATTTTGGTGATGCCTTTGGACTTTAATTTTACATTGATATAGTTAGTTGAAAATTTTGTTTATTACTGATTATTGACTTTTATTAAAAATCATGTTTAATTTTTATTCTTTATGTTAAGTACTTTGAAACTTTAGTTACATTCTTTTAAAATTTAAAAAAATAAAAAAAATAAAAAAGAGAGAGATAGGTACAAATACCAAACCGCACAACATGCCGCTAAAGTCATCCGCTAAAAAAACCGCCCCAAACCGCCTATACTTTGGGCAGTTACAGTTTCTACTTTTTACAAACCGCCATAAAACAAAACCACCTAAACCGCCCAATAATCGCGTAAGCCACCCGCCGTGCACCCCTAGCAACATGTGCTCCATCGGATCTGCTTGGAGTTGAGAATGTGTTCTCTTGTCACGAATATGCAAGTTGCTTTGAATGAAATCTTGAAATTCTGCAGTGTAGTAACGTGACACAGGAAGGTCACTGCATTCACCTTCTCGTGCATCGTAATTGGGTGGAAGACTTTGATCGCGTTCATCTTCGATAATCATGTTATGCATTATGATGCATGCCTTCATTGTATGCTGAAGTGTTTGACGATCTCATAAAACAAGTAGGCCTACGAACAATTGCAAAACATGCATGTAGCACTCCAAACGCACACTCCACATCCTTCCTCGTGGACTCTTGAGCTGCAACAAAATTTGTGGACTTCGGCCAATTAGGACATAGCATTGTTTTGACAGATGTCACCCACGATGGATATATGCCATCAGTAAGATGGTAGCCAGTTGTCTATTTATGACCATTGATTGAGTAGTTGGCGGAAGGAGTTTAGCCTTTAGCGAGGTCGGTAAATATAGGAGATCGACCCAACACGTTGATATCATTGTGCAATCCCGGTAGTCCAGAAAAAGCATGCCATATCCAAAGATTATACGATGCCACGGCTTCAGGAATCAAAGAAGGCTTGCGGTTGTCTCCACGAGCATATATGCCTTTCCAGGCAACTGGATAGTTCTTTCACTTCCAGTGCATACAGTTTATACTATCCAGCATCCCGGGAAATGACAACTGCTATAAAACGGCTAGTTTTCTCCAACGGCTATCAAATGGCTAGTGAAATGACAACTTTATAAAAATAAAGTACAATATTATATTTAAACAAACAATAATTCATTAATTAAAATAAAAAATACATATTAATTCTAAAATAAAATACAATTAAAAAACCACCATCTAACAATCCTCTCAGAATTTTAAGTCTTTTTTTGGCATAGTATTGTTGTTGGTCCTCGGACATATTGGACGTATCCGTACTCATGATCTCCATCTCCATATGTATTTTATTTAATTTCACCTTCTTCTCATCTTGTTCGATTTTTTGCTTAAGAAGTTCTAATTTTTTTTTTCATCTTTCTCTCTCTTTTGTCATCCATCATTTTTTGGATGAGATCTGCACCAAGTGTGGACTTGTTGATAGTGGTTTGCTTCATCTTTCTTTTCTCAGCTGTTCTGCCTGGTGGTCTCGTCATGGGATCATAAGCATTGTTAATTGTCTCATTCTCCTCAATATTTATGGGAGTGCTTGGATTAGAAGATGATAAGTAGTCAAAAGTTGAAGATTTTGCTCTTTTTACAGATGTCTTCTCTAGTACTTGTTGCTGCAGTTATATTCACTTTGGTTGGCGCCTCAACAGGATCCAAGAATGGTTCAAGGTGAATCTTGATCCATATAGATGTTCGTAAAATTGTTTTGCTTCTGCAATCTAAAAATTAAATGTAAGCTCAAACTAAGAATAAAAAAAAATTTCTCTTTCTCACACACACACACATATATATAATTTTACCTTATCTTGTTTATTCGTGCCACTTTGATTTCTGGAAATAATTGTGGCAAGTCATCCACAAAATTTGTTGACAGAAGCTTGAATCTTTTGCCATTGTTGTGACAACATTTTGTCTATTCGATCACTGGGAAATTGCTTATTGTTGCGATAGTATTCTCCCACTCGTTCCCAAAAAGCCCTAAGTTTCTACTCGTTTCCATGCACAACATCTAGACTGGTGTTCAACCACGAACCGATGAGAAGACGGTCTTTTTCTATACTGAAGCCGGCACCTCGACCAACAACCTTTTTCTTTTGGGCATCATCAAGAGGGAGTTCGGAAGACTCACCGAAATATTGTGAATATTGGGTAGAAAAATTAAGAAATTGAGAGAATTGAGAATCCATAATGTGAATGAGGAAAAAAAAAGAACTTCAAACACTCTTTATTTATAGATATCTCAGCTCCAAAAAAATTTCAAATTAACATAATCAAAATTTTCAAACGGTAAAAAAAAAGTCCAACGAGTGAAAATAGCAGGTGACCGTTGATTCAAAAAAATTCCCCAACGGCTCTTTCATTCCTTCTTCCAACCATTATTTAATTTAAAAAAACTATTTGGCATGTCACTTTATCCCATGCCATTTTTGGCATACCTGATGGAATGCCAAATGCCAGCAAGGCTTTGGTTGCTCTCTTGGAGGATGTGCAACATGCTTTTTCTAGCCATTGGAGGCTTATGTGGCAAAATAGCGTACCTGTTGGAGTTGCTCTTAGACTCTTCCTAAACCAAAAAGGCTCTAAAATTTCATTAGTAACAGATTGGACTTCCCGCCACACTTTACCTAGTTTTTGCACTTTTTCACTAAACAACGATATCATTGCTTGCTTTGGACGATCAACAATATTGTTACTTATAGAGTATTTAAGTGACTCAAATTTCCTTTTCTCATTTGTCATCTTTTTCTTCTAAAAAGAGAATTTCTGTAATCTTTTTCATCTCAGACCCTCTTTTGGAATTTTTTCTTTCATTACTCTACTAAGGTGTAAGGTGGACTCCAAAAAGAGGTAGGAATCAAAGAGGATAGCTAAACCTAGGTCGTCCACCTGTGGACCACAAAGAGGAGGAAGTAGACAAAAAAAAAAAAAAAAAACCCACAAATGTTTGATAGGAATCGAAGATTGGAAAGTTTTATGATGGCAGACCCGGAGGAGTTTAAGACCACAGCAGTGAGGGAGCGTCTCTGTCAATGGAGAGGAAAAGGGAAGAGATGAAGAAGAGAAAGGAAATAAGAAGAATGGGAAGCGTTTGGGTTTTTATCGCAATGAAGCAAGCAGCGATATCGCTGCTCAAGGAAAACATTTTAAAAAAAAATCCGGAACAAGCCCGGTGCCTACTTTGGGCCAGAAGTTTTTTGGGGCTCCTTTTTAATCTAATAAGAGTCTATGGGTTTTCTTTTCCGAAAAAAAAAAAAATCACTTTAGATGCAACCTATACCAAAAAGGTGATTTTGGTTTCCCTCCTATCAAAGTGGTAGTTGCCAAAATGTCTTCTTTTTTTGTTCCTCACACGAAAAATATAGTTTTCCATCATCTTCCGCCTCTTTCCCAAACCTAATCCAATGTGGAAGACCCAATTGTTCAGTTCCATATCAAACACTTATATCAATAAAATGATTGATTAGATGGGAGATTAGGTGAGGTGGTGTATCTATTGATTAGACGATATTTTCTATCACAAAAAGTCTAAGCTCTTAAGCCGCTAGTTTCTATGAAGCATGGGAGATTGGACGGTGTATCTACTGATCACATGTATTCTTTTAAATTACAGTTGCAGCCCTCGATCTAGTTTGAAGTTTTTTTTTTTTTAACCCCAACCAAGGGGGCTAGAACCAAGAGAGAGGCCGCATACACACGAGAAAGCAACCCACTCAAATGGGAAGGAAGCTCGCACATGTGGGAAGCCGCACAAGTAGGAAGAGGTGACGTACTCGGGGTTTGAATCCCCGGATAGCCAGGTAAGAACTGACGCTCTTTACCACTCAGGTAAGGAGCGTTCTTGATCTAGGTCGAAGGTTGTCTCGTGCAAGGTGTTTATCTGGGCGCCCCTCAAGATTTTGGTTGAAGACGCGTAGATTTGTTCATTTTTTTTTAGTGTTTGGTGTGAAACTGAGCATTTGGGAAATCCCCGTTGGGTACTCTTTAGGGAAAAGAGAAAGAGGAAGAGAAGGAATTTGTGGTTTTTATGTGCGAGGGGTGGTTTTGGTATAGGGTGCATCTGAATTGATTTTTTTTTTTTAGGATCCTAATTAGACACTTTTCACCTTATGTCTTCAAAAGTAAATTACTTTTATTAGAGTTTTTTACAAAAAGGCGCCTATGTTTTTAGAAAATCTCAAATACCCCCACTGTATTTGTTCCTTTTACTTATAGATGCCTTGACTAACAGTCCAACTAAAGAAGAGGTAACAGACATTCCCACTCTTTTTCTCTAATTGGATTGCAGATTTGGGAATTGAATTAAAACATGCATTGTTTGAATTAATTACATACTTAGTGGATTTTGGATTGTCTAATCTCTTCTTTTTATTGTTATTAATTTAAATCTTTATTTGATTTGTTATTTTCACTTCTAAATTGCTGGATCTACATTTCAAATCACTTGTTTTAAAACCCTACACATTTCACACCACATCTTCACAATAAATCTTCAATTTCCACCACCACTCATCCACTAGTTTAGTGTAGTTTGTTAGATGTTATTAATTTTGATGATGCACAAAAATGGATTTGCACACCACCGGTCAAGTATGAGTAATAAATGTGGAAATAAATGAGAGAGAGATTTATAGTGGTTCGGTCAGTGACCTACGTCCACTTTTGGAAAGGCAGAGGTTGCCGGATATGTCATTTCTCAAGTGTCCAGAGATTACAAATGTAGGAGAAGAGAGATGAAGGGAGAATATTGCCTGCCTCGGTATTTTTCTCATCCCCCCCAAGTGCTGGTGGGGCTTACAATTTATAGTCGCTCCCCTAACAGATGGGGACGACTTTACAGCGCCGTTTACGAGGAGCCTTCGAGGTGTCCTCGACTGGGGAGGCAGTTGTAATATTCTCCGCACGACTTGGTAAAAGCGGGACGTGGCCTGCCTGCTTCCGAAGCGACCCGGACTGCTGTGACGTGGCCAGGCATCGTGGGTTTGGGCTCGGACTCCATTGGACCCAACGGATCTTTCATTAATTTAAGCCTTGGCTCATCACAGACTGGGCCACTTGGGCTTGACTCATCAAATTTTATATTTTAGATTGTTAGTTAGAGTAGTTTAGTTGTTATTTCACATTCCAATTAGTTTAATTCCATTGTTCACTCATAGTTTAGTAGTTTTAATTGCTCACGTCAATTCCTATATTAGTTGTATCTTAGTTCAACTCTCACTTAAATTGGATTAATTGCTTCTTCCATCCTCTCCTCATGGGAACGATAATTCGGACTCTTTTAGTCCTTTACTACTTGACTACACCGTAGTCTTGTAGTTAAGCGTTGCAAATGATATACTTAAGAGATGTCAATAAAATTCGGACTAATGAGGGATAAAATATGCAATATTTAACACTCATTACTCTCCTTTTTTGTATTACCAATTTTACCCCTTGGATTTGTTGGAAAGTGAAAATGACTCTTTTAGCCCTCATGTTTTGTTTTTTAAACCATCTAAGGGGGCTGGGACCTAGTTTTCTTATTTTATGTTTAACCATTCAAAGGGGCTAGGACCCATTTGTCCTTTTCTTTTCCTTTTTTTTCTTTGAACCAATCCAAGGGGTTGGATCACATTTTTCTTTTTCCTTTTTGTTTATAATCATCCAAGGTACCTATTTTTATTTTTTGTTTTTAACCATTCAAGGGGACTGGGACCTTTTTTTTTAAACCATCCAATGGGGCTGGGAGCCATTTATTTTTATTTCTTATTATTGGTAACGATCGATCCAAGGGGGCTAGGACCCATTACTTAGCTACTTGTTTCCAATGAAGAGATATGGATGGGGTTTTTCTTTTCAGCTTTTTTGTTTGAATTTTGACATGAAAAGATTAAAGAAAATGGCTGAATGAAAGTTAGGGTGCGTTTGGCATCGTGACATTTGAATGTTCCCATAAGATAAGGGTGTAGAAAATATGTTCGGTATGTGTAAATGATTGTTCTGAATTTTGTTCTAATGGGAAGGAATCTCAAAATCTTAATCCACCAGCATAAGAAAGTTCGAACAAAAAAACTTTATATATATTAAAACAAAGGGAGAGGTGGGTTGTGAGGGGTGCCACCTCAACACCCATTATTTCTCCTTTCAAATAAATATGGAGAAAAAACATAAAGTGCTTTAAGGCGCCACGTCATCACATGCCACGATTTTTTCTCCAAAAAAATCTCTTTATCCATATCCTCTATCTCCTAAAGTCTTTCAATCAATATCCCTTAAAATCTCTCTATTTTAGTACAGTTATTCTCTCTCTCTAGACCATTTATCTTCCATCTTCTCAAGATTGTCTTCTTTTTATTTTAATATTTGGGGCCCACCTTTCTACAATTCACACTAATAAATTTTTCATTAAAAATATTTTATTTTAGCTTCCAAATAGAGCTTTACTCTATTCAAAGATTGTCACATGTGAACGAAAATCAAACCAGACCTTTGGTAGACCACCTCATGGATGGGCTTGTGATAAAAATGTTTTGAGGTTGGAGTTGGACATATGACCATAGGCTTGACCCACCATAAATTACACTTTCATGGGCCCACATGGACCATAAATTACACTGATCCAAGGTGGGCCAATTATTACTGGGATCAAGATTTTCGTTCACATGTAATAATCTTTGAATAGAGTAGAGCTCTCTATTTTGAAGCTAAAAAAATGATATTTTTATTAAAAAATTTATCAGTGTGAATTGTAGAAAGGTGAGCCTCAAATATTAAAATAAAAAGATGACAATCTTGAAAAGATGGAAGATAAATGGTGTTAAGAGGTGTTAAGAGAGAGAATAATTGTAGCAAAATAGAGAGATTTTAGGGGATCTTGATTAATAGACTTTAGGAGATAGAGGATATGGATAAAAAAATCGTGGCATGTGATGCCATGACACCTTAAAGCACTCTTTGTTTTTTCTCCATATTTATTCGAAAGGAGAAATAATGGGTGCTGAGATGGCACACATCACAGCCCACCTCCCTCTTTGCTTTAATATATATAACTAGCATGTGGTTTTAAAGTCTCATAATTTATGACTTTTAAAGTTAAGATGTTTATACATTCTTTTTAAAAATCTAAAGCTAAAAAATAGTTTGATCAGTTCTAAAATGGTATTGGTGCTGCTTCAAAAGGGTAGAGAAGACATTTGTGTGGAGGGATTGAAATGACCATTGGCCTATGTGAAAATTAAAAAAAAAATAGTGCATTTGTGCAACGAGAGGATTGCACGTTTTCATGATTTTCTTTGTTGACAATATTATGTTGTTTGGTGTGATGTATTTTCCTTGCATAGAAGGAAAAATGAATCATTTTTCCTTAATAGAGAGGAATTTGATTTTCTACGAAAATACAAAATTCCATTCTCAGGAGGAAATAAAAATCTGCATAAACTAGAATCTTCTTGTTGCACAAACAAGTCCAAATGGGATGGCTTTGTTTTATTGGGCTTTGAAATTATCAATGGGTAACAAAAACTTGAGTGCATTTCTTATTACTAATATTATATATATTAACAAAATTCGCTTTTCTATATCTTCTTTAGTAATTATTGCTGTCATTATTATTTTTATGTTGTTGTTGAATGGATATTTTAACGTTATCTTTGCAATAGTTTATTGTTGATGTTGACCACTTGTATTTATGATTGAAAATGTGTTGACTGTTTTTATATAAATATGCATGAATATATTCTTATATATTTATAATTAATTTTGATATCGAATAAATTCAAACTGTAATATCTTATTTTTTGCCCCGGGCTAAGCGCGGGGCATTGTTGCTAGTTATTCTTTTTTAAGAAACAACTTGGTGTTTCTTTCTTATATCTTGCCTTTTAAAGAATATTATTTGAAGATTCTAAATCCTCTCACTTATCTTAAATGTAGGCCCCACGTTCATAATGCCAAAGGAGGTGGCCCCACTTTATAATTCCTAAAGATAGGTCACATGGTTACAATCACAAAAGGTGGGCTTCGATTATAATTCTATAATGGTGGGACCACATTATAAATCGTTTATAAAGGTAGGCATCACGTTGTAATTTCTCTAGGTAGGTCTCGTGTCCACAATCACATTTTAATAGTGGCCCCATGTTTGGATTTCTAAATGTGGGTACCACATTGTAATTTTTTAAAGGTGGGTCCCGTGTTCACAATTAACAAAAAACATGGCCCCACATTTTAATGATGGCCCAATGTTCGGATTTCTAAATGTGGGTACCGCTTTATAGTTTTTTAAAGGCGGGTCCTGTGTTCATAATTAACAAAAAGTATAACCCCACATTATAATTCTTATAAAGGTGGGCCCACATTGTAGATTTTATAAATGCGCCACTCCTATGTTCTAATTCTTAAAGGTGGGCACCACATTCTAATTTCTAAAAGTGGGTCTTGTGTCTATAATTACAAAAAATGTGGCTCCATTTTGTAATTAATAAATATGGGTCATATGGTCTCGTTTACAAAAGCTGGACCCACATTGTAAATCTTATGAATGTGAGCCCATATTCTAATTTCGAAAGGTGGATCCCATATTTACATTTACAAAAAGTTGGCCCACATTTTAATTCTTATAAAGGTGGGCCCACATTATAAATTCAATGGATATGGGTTCTATATTATAATTTTTAAAGGCGGGTACCACGTTGTAACTTCTATAGGTGGGTCTCATATATGATAATAATAGTACTGCAAACAATAAAAGGTGGGGTTCCACATTGCAAATCCTATGTTTGCTTCCTTGGAGCAACACTTTTATAATGTTACTAAACAATTGTACAGTATATTTTTAGTAGAGTAATTTAATATAATGTTGCCAGACAAGTTCTGCAGAGTATAGACTTGGCACAACCTAATCATAACATAACCTAATCCGAGCACAAAATTGGAAACAACATGAGAGCGATGCCAAACAGGCCCTTAAGATCCCCTTGAGGTTCAGAATTTTACTTACAGTAAAATGCCCAACATGTATAAATGTGTAAAATATGCGTATTCTCTTCTATTGATGCTAGATACATGGTTCGATTGTTGTTTGTCAGTTTCTCTGTTTGTAGCATAAATCACCCAAGAATCCTTACAATGTTTCTCACTCATATGGTGTAAAAGATGTACGAGCCAATGATTATCACCCATCCTATATGTCAATTTTGATGCCATCAAATACTATTAAGGTGGTGAAAGATGATCCATAATTGAAATTAGATAGTGTGAAATAGCAAAATCCCAATAAGGGACTGCACAACAGTTGTGGGCCCATGGGGTTCAAGGGGGGTCGGTTCTTGAAGAAGTTACTGATGGGATTCAAAGGCATAAATAAAGATTTTCTTTAGTTTCAACAAGAGAATCTTCTTAAAAAAACATGAAAAAAACGTTTTTAGAACATTGTATGACCGTTTAGACTGCCAATAAGTTTGATTTAAAGCCTCACTGCTTTCAATTTCATTGGGCAGAATGTAATAAAACCCCATGATCGCAATGTTTCAACATGGAGCACTTTCAAACAGGCATGTGGTTTCATTTGCTTTTACTTTTAGTGCTCCGTTGAAAGCATCAGGGTAATCTAATATTGTCTCATAATCTGCTTTTATGCATTTTCCTGTGTACTTAGTTTCTAGGGTCTGTTTGGATGCACAAGAAAATACGAAAAATAATATATTATAGAATATAATCTTCCATTTTTTAAAGAAGAAAATTTTGTGCGTTTGATAATCTAAAATTTTTTGAAGAAAAGATCATTTTCTTTCAAAAAGCTCAATATTTTCTCCTACAGCTCCCCTACATAGAAAACTTTCTACAAGATAAGAATCTTTCAAAATGACGATTATAAAGTGGTAAAGTAAAGACTTTAGTTTACCAAATCCATCATGATGTGTTTGTTTACATATATGGTAAAGTAAGAAATGAGAGCATGAACGTCCGTTCCTTTTCTTTAGTTGGGCTATCAGTCAAGGCACTTATAAGTAAAAGGAAAAAAATACAGGGGTGTATTTGAGGTTTTTTAAAAAACGGAGGCCTTTTTTTTTTTTTTTTTTTGTAAAAAACTCGTTTTATTATTAAAGGTAAACACTCAACCCTTGTTTCCAAATTCAATCCACCCGTCTTGTTGCTTTCTGGAGGATGTGTATGATGGTGGGCCCCACTAAGATGACCCTAATTCTACCCTGTTTGCAAAAATATGGATACATGGCGTCCAAACAATTTGGACCACATTGCAGATGATCTAGATAATTGATGTGGCTAAAAAAGTGGACCCCATTGCAGGAACACACTCTGCGATTAATGAGTGATTAACCAAACTCGGCTGATCGAGCTAAACCGTCTACACCACGTTAATGTCACACTTATGGTTACATCACAGACTTAACACTCCCAAACGTGGCCACGTTGTTGCTCTATAAAATTATAATGCCATTACGATGTGACTCTCAAGGATATTTATACACTTACAACATGCTAAGGGAAAATAGATGCAGGGTCCTCACAAAATGGTTAACTAGCATGAGCTCCGACACCATCTTAAATTTCTTCAGCTAGCTATTAGTATCAAAATCAAAACCTCCGAGCGTTAGTAGAGGCTGTATAAATACTTTTCAGTACTCTCCCTCGAGTGGAGTACACTCCCCAACAATAGTGCTTAGCACATACATGTTCACCAATATCAGTAAAATTATGCTCTTTGGTTTATTGAAAAGAAACTCAGATCACGCAAAATCATTTCTAAATGCCCACTGACAAGGATATGGTGTAGATAGTGCACAAGATTTTAAAAAGAAAATAATAGAAGGGGAGATTATGACAATACCTCTTTTCTCAATCTAAAAGTGTGTGGAGTACAACTATGTTAGGGGTAATGAGGAAGAAAGAAAGGGTATATGGGATTTGGGATGGAAAAGAAGTTGTTGCATAAGAGTGAAAAGTGGAAAGAAGGTAGTTACATGATGGAAGTTGGGGAAGTAGGGGAGAAGGTGGGTAAGTTGTAGAGGGTCAAAATTGACTTCGAAACTCATGGCTTTAATATAGTATGATGGTAAAATCAATGGCAAATTGGGTTGAATGCAAACACGAGGATATGTGGACTACTTGAATGTGAATGACTTGGATTTGTGAAATGGGCCTTGTAGATGAAACAAAGAGGAAAAGAAAAAAAGTGCTTAAATGCTTAAATATGCCTTCATGATTTCAGAAAAACCATCAACAGAAATAAAGAAGCCTTACCTTCCTAGTGGAGATATGATGATGTTTTCATTTTCACAGATTGAAACATGGAGGAATAAACCATTATCCTCTTACGTTTTTTTTCTACAAAATGCGATGATATTAGTTGAGACCAACGATAATTTCCATCATTGAATGGGCTCCATTATGTGTTTTTATAATCATCGGGTACATTCATTGTATCTTTATTGGGTGATTCCCACCTTGACTTTAAGGTTGGGAGTAACCCACCTTTCTTTATTATTATTATGTGGATTCTATTTTGAGTTTCATTGTTGATTTGGCCCGCTGTGGTTCCATTCACTGGGTAGGCCCTACTGTGGTTCAACTATTGCCACCCTCAGATTAAGGATGGCGTAGTGAGTTCAAGTATAGCCGTTAGATGATGGGGCCCTTAATTACATGGTTTGACCATCAGACCCATGTGGAAAGCAATTGCTGGGGTGTAAAAAAAACGGAAAACCGTCTAAGCCGAACCGAGCCGACGGTTTCACGGTTATTAAAATTGAAAAACCACGAGTAACCGAACTCAACAGTAAAATATGGTTCCGAACTATTTTTCCAAAACAAATGGTTAACCAAACCATTAAACCCCTAGCAATTGCTAATCCAACTATCCAAGAGACCTACCAGTCTTGCCGCATCTTGATTTAAATGCATTCAAGTGGGCCATATATCGGATGGTTCATGGCAGAATAATACTATGTAGGCAAAGTCCCAGACCATTGTCATGGGTCTATGCCTGCTGAGCTAACAATAAGCAGGGAGTGAATTGGATCCAACATGCAGAATACTATGATAGTTCTTCTGATCTAACAGTCTGTGTTGACTTTATTTCCGATTGATATCATCCAAATTGTGTCCCCTTTATAGATGATTCAGAAATTCACAAACATTGATCCATACCATCCAAATTTTGTGCACCCTATTGCAGATGATGCAGTTACTCGATCGGCAAAAATTGAAAAGGTGGATCCATACTGCCCAGACTTTGTGGGCCCTATTAAGATGAAAGATGGCGAGGAAAGTTTTTAAAAAGGTTTATCTACACTCGCTACCTTGTGATGTCTGGCCCAGTAGCAGATGGCCTAGAAGAAGAAGAAGATGATGATGAAGATGAAGGAGGAGATTGAAGGAAAGAAAAAAAAAATGGTAGACCTACTCTAGCAAACTGTGGGCCCATTGCACATGACCTAGACACTCGATTGGCCAAGAATGAAATTGAAAGAAAAGCAAATAGTGGGTCCTATCGAAGATTGTCCACATACTAGATTTGGCACAAAAGAAAAAAAAGTGGAAAGTTTCACAAACTCATGTACACTAAGATTTGAATATTTAAAAAAAGTATAAAAGTTTTTTTCAATTCTTTCAATCAAATCCTTTCCATAAAAATAAACGAGAATCATCAAAATACCTTTATATTATTTTTAAATTTTTTTTTCTTTAATAAATCATTTAAGATAAATGATCAAGTCCTCCCCAAAAGACCTAGAAAGGGGGAATTCCAAATGACTAAAATTGTAACTTTAGTTGTGGAAATTGCAAGCGACACATAAAATAGTTGGAACTAAAAAAATAATAATCGTTAGATTTTATTTCATTCTATATTTATTCTATTCGAAGACAAGCAAATAGACCCAAACATTGATTGAGAGGTTCGGAAGTCTCTTCCTATAGAAATGTAGTACTTGGACTACTTCTCCACCAATTGGTCTCTTGTAGTTTTATAGAGAGAGTTAGGAAACAGGGGTTCATCTAGGGGTGAAAATCTGGGCCGTGCCGGCAGAAGATGGGACCGGCTCGGGCCCGGGCTGGGCCAACACGGCCCATGTAATTAAGCGGGCCGTGCCGTGCCTGGCCCAAGGGCTCTGGGGTCAGCCCAGCACGGCCCAGGGCACGACTTTGGTCGTGCAGTGCTGGGCCGGGCCCCAGTCGGGCCTGGGCCGTGCAGCCCGTGGGCGGCCCACATATCCCCCTCCCCTTTTTTTTTTAATTTTTTTTAGGTTCTTTAAGTCTTAGAGACTTAGACAGTTAGACTATTCACTCTTGGTTTTGGAGACTTGGACCAATTTCATTAAAATAAAAAAATTAAGAGAAATAACAAATATAATAACACTAATGATATTTTGAAAAAATACATCAAATAAATTATATTTCCTTGAAAATAATAACATTATTACCCTCCATATTTGACCATTTATAGCTACTGGAGGGGTTAAAAATGTAAAAAAAAACCCCCATTTGACCCTTTTTTGGGGGGGGGGGGGGGGGTTGCAATTTAAAAAACAAAGAGCCGTTGGGCTCTCTGCGGGCCGTGCCTTGTGCCGGGCCGCCCGAGGGCTTTGGGGCACTGGCCCAGCCCGGCACGGATTTTAACCGTGCCGGGCTGGGCCTCGGGCCTGGCAGCCCTGGCCCAGCACGGCCCAGTGGGACTGCCGGGCCGGGCCGTCCCATTGACCAAGTCAATGGGCCCAGGCACGGCCCAAGCACGGTTTTTTCGTGCCGGGCCAGTGCTGGGCTTGGGCCACCCGCCCAGATTTTCAACCCTAGGTTCATCTAACACCCAGACTCTGTAGCTCCTTTGTGATGGTGTGAATCTACATCATCACAGACACTGGACCCTGCAGTGTGCCCCATTACAGACTGACTGACCCAGATGCCAAAACAAAAGGTGGTGGTATGGATGAAACAGTCCTTAGGGCGTGTAGGGCTAGAGGCCACACCAGCCCGTTATCCTTCTATTGTCCAAACCAAACGGCCCACTGCCCAACTTGGAACGGGCGAGCCATCATAGCAGCTCTTAACCCAACCCGGTAAACCGAGTCAACCCATTCGCACCTTAGGGCTAAGTTTAACGGTTGCATTTTTTCACTAAAAAACGTGTTTGTAAAAATTGCAAACGACACTAAAAAATAGCTTGGACTAAAAAACGACAACTGCTAGATTTTATTTCACTCTATATTTATTCTATTCGAGGACAAACAAACAAGCCCACGCTATTAAGCTCAGCAATGGAACTCTCTATCGCCAGCATACATTGATTGAGAGGTTCGAAATTCTCTTCCTTACTAATGTTGGACTTGGACTACTTCTCCACCAATTGCTCTCTTGTAGTTTTATAGAGCGAGTTGGGAAACTGAAACTGATAGAAGTGTTATGCTTCATCATCACTATGGTTGGGGCTCTGAAAGATGAAAACTGATGCCCACCATGATGAATGCATGATGGGGTCCCTAAATAGTATTGGGAACTTGAGGTGGGCCACACAATCATTGTGGGGTACCACAATGTGGTCCACCTAGTGATTCACGTAAAGCGGTTTAAATCCATAGTGTTTTATTTAACATGCAATCATGAGAACATGGAAGAATTAGCCAGATCCTATCAATGGTGGGGTAAGATGGCAAAATCTACTGATTTTGGGGGGAAAAAAAATTTAAATTCCATCGTTCCAAAAACATTCCTTGTGATTCTCAGTGTTCCATTGATATAAATTCAACAAGGAGTCAAATTATCGTCTTACTTTGAATTTTCATCATGTAGAACTAGCTTGACCACCCGGACTTAAAGCACGGTTATAATAGCATTGAGGTTAAAATTTAAAGATGTAACTAGTTTTATAAATTGATAGGCTTATTATGCTTATTCAGTCTAGTTCTTGGAGCCCACTTAGCTGCATTTCTATCGGTTTGAGTTCTTTAAAGGGAAGTGCTCCTATGAGAGACATTCTCACCAACTTGGTGAGAGATGGGTGGGGGCCCTCACTTCCATATCCACTCTCACCAACTTAAATGCAAAGACCCTCAACTTAAATTTGAAGGCCCCCACCCATCTCTCACCAAGTTGGTGAGAGTGTCTCTCATGGGAGCACTTCCCCTCTTTAAAAAGATCCTGTTAACATAACCAAATCTTTCCCATACAGGGTGCATTTACCCTACCCTTTTAGGCTTAACAGCCCAGAACAATGTGCTGGGTCTATACATACATCTTGCTTGTCCAATAATAGACTGGGAATGAACAAGCATAGACACTGGGCCTTTGCCCATCCCAAGAAACATAGCCCCCCAGGCCCAACGCACTTCCTACACTCTTTTAATCCAACAGCCCATCTTTACTCTATTTTCAAACAAGTTGTGCATTTAAAGCATATGGCCACCCCTAGATTAATTAATACCTATTTCCAAAAGGTGGGCAAAACGGTTGAATTAAAAAAAAATGATCTGTGGTGACTTACAAAAATCACAATGTGGGCCCTACTGAAGATGACCCAGATACTCAGACCAACCTTCAGAAAAATTATATCTATTCTGCACTACCCAAACTGTGGCATAGCAGCTGACCCAGATACTCAATTTTTGCTTAAAAAACAAAGAGGGTTGGTTGGATCTTTAGAATCCAAATTGTGGCCCATTCATTGTATATAATTTAGATGCTAGATTGGCAGACAAGGAACTCTTTGGACCCTGTTGCAGTGCATCCATTGACCCCCCAAGACTAGGGTTGAGTCTGGAACCTATTTTAGGTTCCGATTCATAAACGGGTTCCGAACCTAAACTAGGTTCCGATTGATAAACTGGTCCTGTTACGGGTCCATGTAGGTTCTGTCCCGTGGACCCGGCATATGAATCTTTGATATTGAAAATTGTACTTTAAAACCAACTTTTTTTGGGCATTCTTATATATAATACATCCAGATTTGAATCCGAATTTTCATACCAAAATCGGGGCCGAAATTAACAAAACAGGTCCCAATTCGGGGCGGAAATTAACAAAACAGGTCCCAATTCAAAACCGGAACCGTTATAAAAAAAAAATGGTGGTCCGAGTGAAGCAGCCCTTGGGGCATATTGGGCCAGAAGCTGCACTAGCTCGTTATCCTTCCACTGTCAAGAGAGGGAGGTAGTCGCTGCTCTGTGAGGCCAGCCTGGCGCTGTGCCCTCCACTTTAAAGGGCCAGGAAACCTGGGCCTTCGCCCAGGCCACATGGCCCACTACCTGACTTGGAACGGGCGAGCCAGCCAAGCAGTCCCGAACCCAACCCCTCAGACCGAGTCAACTCGTCCACACCACCTTAAAGCCCTCGCTCGAGTTACAAGCTCATGCTACTGAGCTCGGCGATGGATATGACCAATGCTAGAGTACATAAAGAAATAGATAGCTCTCTTCTATGGCGATGTGGGACTTGGAAGGAAGGAGACTTCTATAGCTAATAGCTCTATCCGACCATACTTACCTCTCTCTAGTAGTTTTCTTAATCATGGCCATCCATGTTTGTATGTAGGCATATTGTGGCCAATGGTTGAAAGAGACTTGGGCAGTGATAATAGTATGTATGATTCACAATCATGATGGGGTCAACTGAGTTATAGGATAATAGTGGTGGGGCCAAAAGGTTCACTCATGATGAATGATAGATGACCACAAAGTGACAAATACACATGATAGGTTTCCCAATCATGCCACAATAGGGTCCACCAAGTGATGGAACCAAGACTGTGTTCACCGATTCAATTAAAATCTTCCTGGATTCACAATTCTCTATTGCTTTTGATAGGTAATAATAATGATGTATCTCGCTGTGGTCAAAGTAGGGTCCGAAATAAAAAAAACAGGGCAATGCTAATTACACCCACCCTATGCCTATGACCTGAAAGATATGTAAAGACTATCTGATGTAATGCCATAACACAAAACAGTGGCAGTTGACTTGCCTGAGAATATTATAAGTCCTATTGATTTTGATAATGTGACACATGCAATTGTTGGTATCTGTCACCAAAATATTACAAGCTAGATTTAGGCTGGGCCTGCTTTGGCCCGAATCCAGAACCGATAAAGATTGAAGTGTTTGAGTCAAGCCTATGTTCAACATGGACCCTAGATCGAAGGTCAAGCCTGCTCATAAGAAATATTGGTGGCCTAAGCCCACTCATTGAAGGTTGAATCCAGTTAAGTGTGGAGTCCAAATATGGCCCAAAAGAGCTAGCTATCTTTATAACATTTAGATAAACAATTAAAATTAGGGGTGAAATTTGGGTTGGGCCTCTTCTAGTAGGGCTCAGCCTGAGTTCTGAAAACCACATGAAATTGTGGCTGTGTTCAGGTTGGATTAAAACCAACCTAACTTGGGATGAGCCAAACTTAACTCAGCCCATCCGAGTTGCACACTACATAGAATAACACATTTTTGTAAATACACAAGGACAAAGCTTTGATCTGAAACAATGGCCCTAGATGGCCCCACATATGATCAAGTTGTCCCCCTCCCCAACCGCACTTTCGGTCCATAGGATAGAAAGCCCATTCATTCCCATACCAGAATTTTAATGGAAGATTAAACCAAGACCCATATCAATTACAAACATGCAATCAATGGTTAGAGCAACAAATATCCAGGTCCACATGCTTAGTACCCATGGACTACTCAGACTTGAACTCTTAACACCATTAGGCCCATAGAGTGGAACCAATTTCCGAGGCCACATGTGATCCAAATATTAGGCTCATATCTAATTGTTTTCCAATTTGGGTTCTTCCCATGCAAAGGGAGTACTCACTTTCATCTCCATCAGAGTTTGAATAGACCATGATTTGAACCAAATCTGACCCGTTTACATCCATAGCAAGATCCGAACAATGTCATCATCTGTCCTCAGTATGGTTGCAAACGGGTATCCATTTCTTGGATTTCCTAAAAGTTCCGACTTGAAAAAATCAAGTATGGAAACTATTTTAGGTTCTGATTCATAAACGGGTCCAAGTTCGGAATTTAATTTAGGTCCTGATTAATAAACGTGGTCGGTTATGGGTCCATATAGGACCCGACCCATGGACCCGGAACTCAGCATATGAGTCTTTGATATTGCAAACTGTACCTCAAAATAAACTCTTTTTTTAATTTTTTTTATGTATAATGCTGGACGTAGTATACTTGATGCACTGTTATAAGTTGAATGATATACTTATTTTAAAATGATGAAAAATCTAAAGAGAAGTTAAAACATATTTTAAAACTAGATTCATTCCTCTGGGCGAATTCGATTTTCGGAATCGAATCCAGGTTTTCTCTATCGGAATTAGGTCTGAAACTAACAAAAAAAAAAAAAAAAAAAGGTTCTAACTCAAAGCCAGATCCGAAACCAAAATCGTTATTTAGAAACAAATCTGGCTCCAGTCCAATATGGTTCCAACCTCGAACCGTTTCCTTTGCAATCCTAGTCCCCCGGTCCCACCAATACCCAATGGCACTTCTGTAATTTTAAGAAAATGATAGTATTTGAAATGTCATTTAATGCTTCCGAAGGATGTTCGTCTCGATCGAGGAACGCGGCAAAGAGCACGGGCCTTGTGGGGCCCGCAAAGCGCGCGGCATTGAATGGCTGTCGCCTGCGGCCTGTCCTGTCATACACTATGACTAGATAGGCATAGTAGGGTGGGTGCATATAGCAACACAGGGCACTGACTGCACTTCTCCAAATTTATCACATCACATCACATCACTAGGCCTCAGAAATTGAGTGTTGGTGCCTCATAACTAAAGTAAGGAGGACGGTCCCACCTGTAACCACGTGGGTGTAGGTGTGGGTGTGCGGTTCGGAAAATCTCTTAAATGACACTATAAATTTTTTATTATTTAATTTTTTAGTTTGACCATTGCCCGCACCACCCAAATAAAAATTCTAGATCAGCGATTGAAAGTAGGTGCATGAGAGATGAGAGTTCTCACTTATGTCCCCCAAAGTAGCACAAGGAGCACCCCAAGCTTGTGACCAATAGAAAATAAAATCTTGCGTATATCCCCCCAGATTTTCATCAAGGAAAAAGAAATGATCTGCTTTGGCTTAAAAGCCCAGTGGGAAACAAAATAATTTAATTCTATTGTTTCATTGACTGAAGGATATGATTAAAACATGTGTAAAGGTAGTTATTGCAATCTCTTTCAAATAAATAACTACTGTATGAGATAAAACTTCAGTAGAAGCACCGATGTGCACGATTTTAATTTTAGTTGTGAAAAATCTCTGTTTTGGTGGAATTTTTTTTATGCAATATAGGAAACTAGTGCTCGAGTTTCTCTGTTTGGACCTCCATTTACACAAGCAAGCCCTAAGTTATGGCTTCAAAACATAATCTCTAATTATATCTATTAAAGCAAAGCCGGAGGTCGGCTATGAGGGGTGCCACCTCATCCCTAAAAAGTCTCTCCTTTCAAAGAAATATGCACAAAAAATCCACATTATTTTGAGGTGTCACCTCACTTTGGGCTACTCTTTCTCTCCTAAAACCTATCTCATAAGAGATTTTTATGAACGTTTGAATTTGAGTTCTATTTCTTGCCACTATCCAAATTATAAGCAAGTCTTTATAATCGGTTTATTTTCTTTTCCTTAGATATTCAATTATCAATGAGTCCCATATTAAATATGTTTTGTGGGCTCTACCGATGAATGAAATCCAAACTGTTGCTCATTACTCTCCTTTCAGTTTTTTTCCTTAAATGGATGGATTCAGTAGTGGCCACCAATCGTATTAAATATATTTCAAAATTAGACTCCAGTATTGGATGAAACTCAAATGGCCTTCTCTTAACCCCTTTTTTCTAATAGTGGGCCCCACTAATGGAAGGAGACAAGCCTGTTGGCTGTTGTCTGGTTTCTTAATGGATGCATATCAATTAGTGGGCTTCGCACATTTAACTTATTTCGGCAGTGGGACCCACTCATGGATTATGCATATATATTAGTTTTCTAGGTCAATTTGTATCGGTAGTGGGCAATCAGACTGGATTGGTATCATACACAAGCTTAATTTCTTTGATAATTGTTAGGATGTGATGTGTGTCCATGAGTTAGAACTATTAGAAACATATTATGATGACTCATATTTATATCCATGTACACTCATCCCATGCAATGTACATATATAATGTAATATTGTTAGGACATCAACATCCGAAGGAATATTGCAACATTAAAATATTTCATATTAGTTGGTTAAATCAGTAATAACAAACATGCTTCACTGAACATATCCAATTTGCAAGAGGAACATTTGTACAATACCACAAGTCCATTTGGAAGTTGACTGGTAAGTAAGGCTATTTGTTGGCAATGGTACAATTATTTCTGATAACATTGATTCGATTAATCTTGCTTTTTTGACAACAACCCCAAGTGGTAATCAAATGAAAATATTTTTTTATCATGTATGATTTTCTACGTTCTTTCTAATCACATAACTCATTTCAAATCATTTTCTTTATGTTATCTACCAGTTTCTCTAAAACTCAAAATTCCAATGTATGCTGACATTTCTTTTGGTCCATATTATTCTCACATCAATGTCAGTGAAAAATAAAAACATAAAAAATCCTATCAAATCTTTGCATGCCAATCTCTATCTTGGCTTGAAACATTTGGTTCAAGTCATTAGCTGCTGGGTTTGAGATCCACAAATATCAGTTATCTTCAAAATCTTAGATCAATCACATGGTTGTCAGCAATCTGGTTTGTTATTTCCCTTGAAAGGGCCCAATGGGTTTTTGATCAATGGCCGTGATAAAAATACAACATTTCTTCTTCTTATCATGACAAAAGAATTTATATTAGAAAGGAAAAGGAAAACACAAACACTTTGATTTCAAATCTCTATCTGTCTATTTTATTTTATTTTTTTATGATGGGATGCTGTGGAGAAGAAGAAAATAATGTTTTAGGGCAAAGTACAAACTTCACATTTTCATTGCTCTGCCCCAAACGGAGTATCATATGAACTTTAATGTTCTCCACCAAACAAAGGCATGTGGCTTTAGTGGTCTTCAAGAGGTGGGAGTGACTTATGGAGCCTAACCTAAACGACAATCTAGCCCAGACGACTCAGAAAAGGACAGAAACCTTCAATAAAGAGGATGTGGGAGAGGACCACAGTTGGTAGGAGGGCGAGGAGTAGGAGCAACAACTGAAACGGATGTTGGAGGGGACCATAGTTGTTCGAGGGAGAAATGGGCGCAGAGGAACCTGTATGTGCAAATGGAAGCCTTGACAGCAGAACACGAGGAAAATGCCTCTTTTGTTCTAATTTGCGTCCACTGCAGGGTCCCTAGAGACCCTTAGCTTCATAAAACTAAGGTCTCTAGGGATGCTAGTTGAAAGTCATAAAAAAAAAAAAAAAAACATACACACATTTTCAGGCAAAATGACTGATCTGATGTAAGGTCAGTTAAAGTATTTTTTTAAGCCCATGGGTCACCTAACGTGCTTTTTTTTGGATAAAATCTTCAATATTTTAATTTTTCTTCAAAATAATTTTTTGCCACTGAACTCCGCTAATAAATCCCCAAACAGCCCCTGCAAACCACCGTTGAACCATGACCACTTTCACCTTTGTTACCATCTTTATTTCCATGTATGTGTACACTTTTGTACCTTGTTCTCATCACATGCATCTTTACTGCACTTTTGTACCTTGGCCTCATCACATGGCATGAGGTGGGTGTGGCACCTCCACAGCAGACAATGACAATGACAATGGGAACTTTACATTGATTAGACACGTACAAGAGGCCTCGATCGATCGATCCTACACTCTTTACATTGGTTGGTCGGCCCAATATTGCTGATGAAGAACCTTTTTTTTTTCCAATCCAGTGACATTTCATTGGCCCCAATGCCCTTGTTGAAGGGAGGTGTTTCACCATTGAACGAACAGTAATAGCCTGGCATAGTGCACTGACAATAAAGGGGATAACTTGGGGCCGGTTCTCCCCTCTCATGTAGTTTGTGCTTTACTTATGAGCCAACAAGGCACTTGCATGGTAAAGGTGGAAGGGAGCTAAGTCCTATCCATGTTCCTAGAGTCTCAAAATTTCGAACTTTCTTTCTTCTTGTTTGCCTGGCCTAAATCTACATTCAAGGGATCATCCATGGGAGGTACTATAGTGAGAGCAGGAGTCCAACTGCCAAGACATTTCTGGATACTCAAATTTCTAAACTTTTTTTTTTTAAGAGATTCTTACCCTTTGTTTCTGTTTGTTTTTTCTGGGTTTTGGCTGTACTACTCTATCTACTCCAATCTTTGTGCTTTTCAAAAATTGGTGGGAGCCACTAATTAGTGTGTGACCACACATACAAAACCTACCAGACAGGATTGGGCCACTCCACGGTTTCTGAGGCTCATCATCTTGTAGCCGGGTAGGGAACGTAGCTCACTATACAAACCATATCCACTCTATATAAATCAGTCACACACCAAGCAGAGAGAGAGAGAGAGAGAGAGAGAGAGAGAGAGAGAGAGAGAGTTTTGTGATAAAAGATGGAGCGAGATTAGAGAGAGAGAGAGAGAGAGAGAGAGAGCGAGAGAGAGAGAGAGAGTTTTGTGATAAAAGATGGAGCCAGATTATAGAGCCCATGTTCTAAATTCTAATCTTACCCTATCCAACCCAAGGCCACATTAACCCAACACTCCAATTTGCTAAACGCCTAGTCTCCAAAGGCCTCAAAGCCACACTGGCCACTACCATATTCATACACAAGTCCACAGAAATCGAACCGGGCTGGGTCACGGTCGAGCCCATCTCAGATGGGTGCGACGAAGCGGGCTTCGCTGAGTCCGGAAGCACGGAGGCCTACCTAGAGCGGCTGGAAGCCGTTGGCTCACGGACCTTAGCCGAGCTCATTGATAGGCTGGCCCAATCTGGCCACCCTGTGAACTGCCTAGTATATGATGCCTTTCTTCCTTGGGCGCTTGACATGGCCAAGCGGCTCGGCTTAATTGGTGCCTGCTTCTTTACTCAGACTTGCTCTGTTAGTGCCATTTACTATCATGTGCATCATGGGAATTTAAAGGTACCGTTGGACGTTACAACTGTTACATTACCTGTGATGCTGACACTTGAAATTCCCGATATCCCGTCGTTCTGCTCCGACATTGGGTCGTACCCGGCCTACTTGCAACTTGTTTTGGATCAGTTCAAGAATGTGGAGAGTGCAGATTGGGTCCTGTTTAACTCATTTGACAAACTGGAGGATCAGGTTTGTCGCGATTTTTTTTAGGAATTTTTATGTGAACTTTGATTTTATTGTAGTCCTATCACGATTTTGATAGCAAGAATTTGGAGAATTTATTTTGAAAGAACTGATGTCGCAAGATGTTTATGGGTTTTCTTGTTTTAGCAGAGATCTGACTATTTGAGGTGGTCTTGTTTAAATATTTAGCAAAACTTGTTTGAGTGTCCATTGATTGAGATGTTATAGGATTATATTTGAAAAGCATTTAAGGGCCAAGGACAGACCAACAAGATGAACAGTCACCATCAGCAGGGTTGGGAAGTTTTTCTATGAAATGAAGCAGGTATTCCATCTTTCTTGTTATATAAAAGAATCCTTTTGATAGTTCTAGAACTTGGCGCAACTGGACTGGACCAAATCAATTCAACTTGGCCAGATTAGATGAAAAACTTAAAAAACATATGGGACATGGTCTAGGCTCAATCCTATCAACACTAGGTTTGCTAGAAAATTGAGTAATCATGCTTGGGATCTATCCTCTGATTATATAATTTCTTTTGATCTAAATAAATCAGGTACAGTAAGGTAATCCCTGAATTGGGCGATTGCATCTCTTAATTGGGCAATTACATTATCAATGCACAATCATCTACTCAATAAAAATCTTTATCAAAAGACAGTCAAGTTTACTTTGATTGGTGGGTCCCCATGTCGCAGGGGCCATTTTAACAAATCCAAACCATGTGAACTCAACCTGGACCTAGTGGCCATTTGGTGATAACTCTGTAAAACCAATGTAAAGCTTTTTTAGTTAATAACCCATCATAACTGTTTTCATATTTCCATGCAAAGTATTCATCTACAAGACCATAACAGGATTCAATCACTTGTACATACGTAACAAACTGAACTAGACAAATCTTGTTTTACGAAAACCTCAGACGAATCAATCCAATATTGACTAATATGGATTGGATCGAGTATCACTAAAAATTCGTGCTTGGGTTCGGAATTGAAATGTTCCAATTGTTTCTGGAAATTCTAGTTATTATTGGACTACTTGTGTGTCTATATGCATTAGGATCCTGATGCATGAATCCATCTTTCGGCTCAAGAAATATAATAGGCTCAAAGCATTTGATTGACTCAAAACTTTCTGCTCACTCAAATGAACTATATCTGATGTTAGTTAAAAAAAATTGGAGACATCCAATGTTAGCTGCTTCAATTGACAATCCAATGTTTTCAAGCGATTATGCGCTACGATGCTGTGAGTACATGCATACACAAACACAAATGTGGTTTACAATTAGCCAACCAAACTGTCCAATTATGCCATAATAAAAAGAAGGATAGGATTTCAATTGTTCAAGCAAAATGTGTAGGAAAACTAGAATTCAACAAGTTTATGGCTTTTCTCTAACTTCAATTGCACTCTAACCACCTCATAAAATTCAATTGCTGCAGATGGTGAAGTGGATGGAAGAGAGATGCAAGGCGATCACTATCGGCCCAACGCTGCCATCTATGTACCTAGACAAGCGAGTGGAAGGAGATGAAAATTACAGCATCAACCTCTATAAGCCAGACAAAGTCGGCTACATGAAGTGGCTGGACACAAAGGCAGTGGGATCAGTTGTCTACATTTCATTCGGTAGCATGGCAGAGCTAACCGAAAAACAAATGGAGGAGCTGGCATTGGGTATAAAGGGGTGTAACAAGTATTACTTGTGGGTGGTAAGGGAGACTGAGAAGAAGAAGCTCCCAGAAAAATTGATAGAGGACATGGAGGATAAGGGCATCATAGTGACATGGAGTAAACAAATTGAGGTTCTTGCACACGAGGCGATCGGATGCTTTGTAACGCATAGCGGGTGGAATTCAACAATGGAGGCATTATGCTTGGGTGTGCCCATGGTGTGCGTGCCGCAGTGGACAGACCAACCCACAAATGCCAAGTTTGTGGCAGATGTGTGGGGCGTGGGAGTGAGAGCAAGGGTTGTGTGAGAAGAGAAGAGATGGAGTTTTGCATTAGGGAAGTGATGGAAGGAGAGAAAAGTGAAGAGATTAAGAGGAATGCTAAGAAATGGAAGGAGTTGGCTAAGGAGGCTATGGATGAGGGTGGGAGTTCAGACAAGAACATTGAGAAATTTGTAGCAAGTTTTGTGAAGACTTGAGAGATTTGTGTGGTTTCAATGCTATTGTATCCAAAAGATTGTGATCATGTTTTGAAATGCATGCTACTATGGTTAGAGAGCTGCATCGCCTTTCGAGGCTTCAAATGGTTGCCCAAACATTCAACCATATATCCCTACCCTTTTAGTTGGGGATTAATTCCAACGAACAACATTGTTTCGTAGATAGTTTGATGTTAGTCATATGAATGATAAGTAATAAAGAAATTTAATAATCATTGATTCGAAGAAACAAAAAACCATATTAGGTGTAGAGATTGGATGTTGAGTGAACTGTTTGTGATTGTCCAATATCTTATCCTTAGTAAGCTTCATCCATGTCATACGTATATTGGGGCTGTGTGGAAATATGAGTTGAACCAGGTCTGTTCAGAGTAGTATGAAAACTATGAGTGGTGAGAGGTCATTCTTAAGTAACAAAAAATACAAAATATAGAATTTATTAAAAATAGAACCAAAGATAAGGATAGATTTGTTTTAAAACAAATCTGGTTGTTGGACCACATATGGTGAATCTCTATGTTCTTCCACTTGGTCCAAACAATACCAGTAGAATACATACATACACACATATAGGGAAATTCTAAAAAACGCCCTACTTTAGATATGCCCCTTTTCCGCCCCTCTTTTTTTTTTTTCTTTTGTCATGAGGGCCATGCTGAGTCAATCCAGTCTTTTCACACACACTAGCCCCATCAATAGTCACAAGTCCAAGTTTGAGATTCATACAACTTTTCCTCACCATTGGATTGAAATCATAATAAAATTATGCCGCTAAACCATTAAATTTTAGGGTCATGGATCAAAAGGTTAGGATGATCTCATGGACTCAAGATTTTGCATCTAGGTAGTGTCACGTCCCCCGAACCCGATTAAGAATGAACCGGATCCGGAGAGTGAATTTTAGGACTAATTAAAATTTTTGTCATTTGGGCCCACGGATCGTAAGTCCGCTGTGAGGATATTACATTTCAAACCTCATATAAGTCTAGGCATATGGAATATCAGTTAATGAATAATACTTCTCATTAAATTAAAAGTTGCAAGAAAGAATAATTAAAAACCATTAAAGAAGTTAAAGTAATTTATTACATTGGCCAATCCCAATAAACAAGGCCAATAAAATTAAATCAAGTCAATGAAAGAAAAGGTCCAACGAGAGAAAATAAATAAATGAATATATCTAATGAGTCCATGTGAATCTCTCTCGTGCCGGGAGTGATGACGTTACTCTACGTCATCGGCACGCCACTCGCGTTCCTCCTCGACTGGTTGGAGATCCTCTGGGATTTCCTCACCGGCCTGCTCCTCATAGTAGTAGTAACCACCTGAGGTGTCTGCACACCAAGGAATAGAGTCAACGACATGTTGAGCAATAGATAAGCATAGCATAATAAACATGACATGCATCAAATATAGAGTAATGACAAGTACACATCATATGAACACAAGGAAAGCGAGTCTAGGCATAAAGCAAGAATAATGTTCGATAGAATCATAATAGGAATCCAAACAACCATCTAACAATAACCACTATCATGCAATGCAAAACAAGAACAAGAGGGAGACTCCGAGGATGTCCAATGCCACCTCCCGAGGTACCAGTAACAATCCCAATCTGGACTACTGATACCAGAGTCCGGCTCCAGTAGGATCCTAGCTCCCGGTCCTGGGAATAGCAGCACGGTCCGATGCTCGCTCCCAGCTATTCAACGCCATGGACGCCGTCCAAAGCCGACTGCCCATCCCGACAACCGAGTAACCGGTTCTTCAATAAACCACAAACTGCAGATGACCATGATATGCAAACAATAATAAAGTGGTTTTGACACAAGGACAAACAAGACAAGCAAGTCTGGCTAATTCAATGTACAAGACACGATTATAGGGATTATCTCATTCAAGACAATACTAGACAAGCAAACCACGTAATAATCCCTTTCATTGCTAGCCAGTCATGTTCATCAATACAAGACAAGGTTCCTACGGTACACTCTAAGTTAGGTCCAAGCCTAAATTCTATAAGAATTTATGTTTCATAATTAGTTAAGTGTTTTATGCCAAAAGAGTATACAAGGAATAATATCAACGGATAGAATTCACAAGTCAAAGGGGAATTACAATCCAACCTAGGCAAGTGGTGTCATCCTTGTATTCCACATGTTCTAGCGGAGTACGTGTGGAAATGGATCAACGATGCTTCTAGGGAAATCCCTTGGTGTACAATCATGTTAAGCATCTAATGAAACAATTTCATACGCATTCGGTTAATTTATGTGCAATACACGAATACCTAGACAACCCATCGAAACACACCAAGCCACGTGCTACGATTTTAACCCCATTAATGGTCAAATGAGTGTGGTTGCATGGTTTCCAACATCTAAGGCCCAAACCTAAGTTATTAGTCTCATTTATAATAAAACATGAGCTGAAGCAATAATTTGAACATTTAAATCACTTCCCGACCTCCGATCGTGATGAAACTAGAACCATTAGATTCTACATCTCGAGAGCTTTCCAACGGTATATTATATATAGAATTCCAACGGTCGGATTAAAAGTTATATATTTCCGAAGTTCGCCTGTACTGTAAAAAAAAGGCAGTCCGATCGATCGGTCTGAAATCAGCCACAGTTAAGTAACAGTGCCGATCGATCGGACTGCAGGTCCGATCGATCAGAACTGCAACCTGAACCCCGAAAATGGCCGAAAACTGGTTTTTCTGGCCCTTTTTCCTCCGGCCAATCCATGACTAACCTGCATAAAATAAGCCACCTGCTCTCCCCACAATCCAATCCATCCACATTCCATTCCACTCCATTAATTGAATCAAATAACTACCATTTCCAATTTACATTTAATCAACCTAAACCAATAATTAACAATAATAATCCCTAAATCAGAACAGGCTTGGAATTAAGGAATTCTAACAAGGAATCATAGCCAATCAAATAGAAACAAACATACATGCTTAAAAATACAATGCAAATCTACTTGCCTCAACCAAGAAGATGATAGAATTTGGGCAAAACTCGAGGAGAAGCCTTTCTACCCCAAAATCCACGATCTAACCCGATAAAACGAAATCTAGGAAGCCAAGAAGAAGATAGGAAGAAAAAGAATTAAGATCAGACCTAAATCTAACCAAAGAGAATACGAATGAAAAGATGAAAGTATGAGAATGCTTACCAAATTGATACCGGAAGCAAGAGGAGATCGAGAGAATGAGAACTAGCGGATCGGATCTTCGAGTTGATCTCGTTAGGCTAGAGATCTGGCTTGAGAAAGGAAGAAGAAGAAGAATGGGCTGCAGTTTCTTTCGTTCAATTGCAGAGAATAATGAGAGAGATTAGGTTAAGAAGAAGATAGGGAGGAAAAGACCAAAGTTGCCCTTTAAGTGGGTCCGGTGAAAGAATGGACCACTTGAAGGGTTTCCAGTTGTCGGATCACGATGAGTCAAGAGACAAAAATGATCAGCGCGACGAAACCTTTCCAACGAACCCATAAATCACGGCGTTTGGAATATTTCGGAAAACACTCAATTTTTCCTAAATGGCAAACTACCCCCCCTGCTATCAACAAACGAACTCGGAATCGCACGAAACTTCGCAGATACTATTCTAATGCTAAAAGAAACTCGCTCATGCTCTAAACCCACTTAAATATCTAAAATACAATTAATAAAATAATTATCAACAAAAAGGGTCAATGGGCCTGTTGTTGGGCACAACTGACCCAGTAAGGTCGCGGACCTTACAACTCTAACATCTAAAAAGAACATTTGGTCCCCCAAATGCCTAAACATACCTCATCAGGAAAAAGATAAGGGTACGTCCTCTGAATCGGCTCTTTCAGCTCCCACGTAGCTTCCTCCGGACTGTGGTTTTCCCATTGTACCTTGACCCATTGGATTGTCTTGGTACGCAACACTACCTCCTTAGTGTCGACGATCTGTGCCGGACGCTCCACATAGGTTGCATCTGCCTGAAGCTGAAGTGGCTCATGCTGCAACACGTGAGTGGGATCTGGAATATACTTCCGAAGCATCGAAACATGAAATACGTCGTGCACACCGGCTAACTCTGGCTGTAGCACCAAACGATATGCCACGTCTCCAATCCTACTCTTGATCTCAAACGGTCCCACGAACCTCTTGGCAAGCTTCCCTTTCTGACTGAATCGAACAACACCTCTCATCGGAGACACTTTCAGGAATACCATATCCCCAACTTGGAATTCCAAAGGTCTCCGTCTCTTATCTGTATAGCTCTTCTGACGATCCCGTGATTCCTTCATTCTCATTTGAACAATCCGAACTTTCTCACTAGAATCGACAATTTCTGAGGGACCATGAAAACTCCGAACTCCTACTTCCTCCCAACATGCCGGAGTTCTGCATCTTCGTCCATACAATGCCTCAAATGGTGCCATACCAATACTTGAATGATAACTGTTATTGTAGGCAAACTCACACAGAGGCAAACTCTCATCCCAACTCTCCTTAAAATCCAAAACACACGCTCTGAGAAGATCTTCCAAAGTTTGAATAGTACGCTCTGACTGTCCATCTGTCTGAGGATGGTAAGCTATACTGAATTTCAACTGAGTACCCATAGATGACTGAAAAGTAGACCAAAAACGGGAGACAAACTTAGGGTCTCGATCGGATACTATGGACTTAGGCACTCCATGTAGCTTGACTATATTGTCCCTGTACAACACCGTCATCTTGTTCATAAACTAACCAGTCTTAAATGGCAGAAAATGTGCTGATTTAGTCAATCTATCCACAATCACCCAAATAGCATCATTGCCTTTCCTAGTGTTTGGCAATCCCGATACAAAATCCATAGTGATGTGCTCCCATTTCCACTTAGGAATCTCCAACGGGTGAAGCAAACCAGGGGGCTTCTTGTGTTCTGCCTTAATCTGCTGACAAGTCATACACTTAGCGACAAACTCTGCAATCTCTTTCTTCATTTTCACCCACCAATAGTGATTCTTCAAATTCTGATACATCTTGGTGCTCCCCGGGTGAATAGAATATCTGGTGTGGTGCGCATCTGTCATCAACTCTGACTTGATGTCTTGAACATCGGGTACACACAACCTATCCTTGCAGTACAGAACTCCATCAATCAATCTGAACTCTGAATGGTCCTCAATGTGGTCAAAAATTCTCTGCAACCCAGGATCATCCTTCTGAGCTTCCTTGATCCTGTTAACAATCTCTGGCTCCCAAACTCCCAAAGTAGCAACTAGGACTTTCTCATTAATAGGCTAGACTTCGACATCCATGTCTCTGAACTGCTCCATCCATCTCCATTCAGGCATTATACATCCACTGAATGCTGCCTTCCTACTAAGAGCATCTGCTACAACATTCACCTTCCCAGGATGGTACTTGATCGGGAAATCATAATCCTTTATGTACTCCATCCATCTCCGCTGTCTGTTATTTAAATCACCCTGTGTAAACAGGTATTGCAGGCTCTTATGATATGTATGCACCTCAAATCTTTCTCCATATAAATAATGCCTCCACAACTTCAATGCAAACACCACTGCTGCTAACTTCAAGTCATGTGTGGCATACTTCTTCTCGTGATCCTTCAATTGTCTCGATCCATAGGCTATCACCTTGTCATTCTACATGAGAACACAACCCAAACCAATCCCTGAAGCATCTGTGTAAACCACAAATCCTCCACTTCCTGAGGGTAAAGCAAGTATGGGTGCTGTAGTCAACCGAGTCTTTAACTCTTGGAAACTCTTCTCGCATTCTTCTATCCATACAAATGGAACGTCCTTTCTCGTCAACTTAGTGAGTGGAGATGCTATGGTAGAAAACTCTTTCACAAACCTCCTGTAGTAACCTGCAAGTCCGAGAAAACTGCGAACCTTCGCTACATTCCGCGGGCTACTCCAATTCACAACTGCTGCAATCTTCTTAGGATCCACTGTCAGTCCCTCCTTAGAGATAATGTGGCCTAAAAATGCCACTTGCTCCAACCAAAACTCACATTTACTCAACTTAGCATACAGTTGGTTATCCCTCAAGAGCTGCAAAGGTGTTCTCAACTGATGCTCATGCTCCTCCTTAGTCTTCGAATACACTAACACATTATCTATGAAGACAACCACAAACTGATCCAGGAAAGGGGCAAACACCTTATTCATCAATGCCATAAAAACTGCTGGGGCATTCGTCAACCCGAAAGGCATCACAAGAAACTCAAAATGGCCATATCTCGTCCGGAATGCAGTCTTAGAAACATCCTCCTTCCTGACTCGCAACTGATGATAACCGGAACGCAGATCTATCTTCGAAAAGAATTGAGCTCTCTGCAACTGATCGAATAGCTCATCGATCCTCGGTAACGGGTACTTATTCTTAACAGTCACTTGATTCAACTGTCTGTAATCTATGCACATCCTCATTGTCCCGTCCTTCTTCTTCACAAATATCACCGGAGCTCCCCACGGTGACACACTGGGTCTGATGAAACCTTTATCCAACAGATCTCCAATCTGAGTCTTCAACTCCTTCAATTCTGCTGGTGCCATCCTATACGGGGCCTTCGAGATAGGTGCTGTACCTGGTTGCAATTCTATCATGAAATCCAACTCACGAACAGGTGGCAAACCGGGGATCTCCTCCGGAAATAAATCCTGGAATTCTCGCACCACAGGAATCTCATCAACGGTCTTGGACTCTTTGTCTTCCACGATAAATGCAATAAAGCCTTCGCAACCGCTCCTCATCAACTGTTCTGCCTTCAATGCAGAAATTAACCGAGTGGAGATGGGCTTCTCTGCGCCAACAAACTCAACACTACGGTCCTCACTCTGCAACTTCACGGTCTTGTTAAAACAATCTAACACCGCTCGGTTCGCTGCTAACCAATTCATACCAAGTATCACATCAAACTCCGACATTGGTAAGATGATCAAACTGGCGGTCAGCTGAACTTCTCCAATCTGAACACTACAACTAGGGTAGATGACATTACAAGGAACTGTCCTACCTACCGGGGTGGCTACTATCAAATCATAGGGTAGTATCTCCTTATCCTCCCCCAAATGAAGTGCAAAAGCTGGTGCAACAAAGGAGTGTGTGGATCCAGGATCAAATAGAACTTTAGCATCAAATCCACAAACTAAAAGTGTACCTTCAATGACATTCCCTGCAGCCTCTGCTTCTTCATGCGTCAAAGCATAAGCTTTCCCTGCCTGCTGGGGACGCTGCTGATGATATTACTGCTGCGGTGGTCTCTGACCACGTCCCTGGAATCTGGGTGCTGGGGGTCTCTGCTGATATCGCTGCGGAGGTACTGGAGGGCGCTGATGTGGTGGCTGAGGTGGTCGGACAATCACCTGTTGCTGCTGCTGAGGCCTAGCCTGTGCAGGAGGCATCTGTCTCAATGGCTGCGCAGGATATGGTGGCCTGAGCGCCGGAGCCTGGATTGTGGGTGGTGCCACTCCTGTCTTTCCTGGGCAACTGCGAACCTTATGCCCTGGGTCTCCACAATGATAACATGCCCCTGACTGTCTCTTGACAAGGGTGGGGGCCCTCACATTTAAGTTGTTGGCATTGGATATGGATGTAAGGGGCCCCACCTTATCTCTCATATAAGGTGAGAGATATCTCTCATAAGAGCATCTCCATATATATATATATATATATATGGAAAATTCTCAAAAACTCCCCTTCTAAAAAAGGGGCGCTTACATATCCAATTAAATGATGCCACCTCAGAAGTAAGTTACATGGTTGGATAAATATTGATGCCTTAAAATTTATTGAAGAATATGAAAGAATCAAGTTAACCGTTATAAGAGTACCGAATTTCTTCGCACCTGTAATCTTTGCACCCGTTGTATCTTGCCACTTCTCGATCTCTTGGTGAATCAGTTTAGCATCTGTGTGAGTTCTTGAAACGTCATGAGAAAGAACTTCTGCAACTGTTTCATCAACCATCTCCATTGAATCCGATTTAATCTCAAACTAATCTTCCTTCACTTCTTCTTATTCCCTCACCTTGAAACAATATAACACATGATCTTCAAGCCCCTGAGAATCTAGCACCTGCTGAGGACTTGATTTGATCCCCGATTGAGCAACCTCCTCCTCCGTTTATTCATCTTTCTTGATCTGATCTTGAGTCTGATTTTCAAGCTCCAAAGAATCTGAAGATTGCACATTATCAATATCATAGATTATTGATGTAGTTAGTGCACAATCGCAGATTTCGATGTATGTCACGAAATTCGCCTATGGGTCCCGACCATCCTCCTCAATGGCTCCCCCACGCTTGTTGGCTTCCCCTTGCCTCGAGTCCTTTACAGCTGAATTTCCCTCAACGACTACATCATCACTTTGCAATCCTGTGCAATGTGCCTCGGTTTATCACATTGGTAACACACTTGATTGGTTTTAGCTTCTTGGCAAACATTCTTGCATAGATATCCCATGCTTCTTTCATAGCCTCCACCTCCATCAGATACTCAAGCATGTCATCATCTCCTGAAACCTTGATTGCAAACTGAACCTGTGCTCCTTTCACAGTCCGATTTTTCCTTACAGATGCATCTTCTACCTATTCTGATGACCCAGCCCAATTCATGACTAGCTCTATCTACCTATTCCTGGTATTTATGTTTGTAAGGTTATGAAGCCATGTACCATAGGCTTCTGAAGTGGAATGGTCCGTTCCACGCAGCCATAGATATCGAAGGTCATGTTTAGTATTGATTGGGGCTAATCTTTATCTACCTACCTGACCCACCTCACAGACGTGATAAGGGCTCATGTATATGGCACATGTTGTAGGCAAGACTCTTGTAAATCTATACTATGTGACCATCATTTACAAGATGTAGGGTTGTAAATGGGTCCCCGATTCTCCGATTACCCGAATGTTCCGACCCATTAGGTTCCGGGTCTAGGTCCTTATTTTGGTCTCAATAAGCAAATGGTTCCAGTTCTGGATCCATTTTTTGGAACCGATACCTAAACGGTTCTGGATCCGGATCCATAGTGGCTCAGACCCGTGGACCCGAGACCCGACCAATTATACACTAACATAAGGTAACTTTAGTATGTGAAAACAGAATCCTTTTTTACTTTTCTACTTTCTATATTAGGGTTTATACTTTTCTACATCTCATACTCGGAACCGGAACCAGACCCGCCTCACAAATGATTCCGATTCCGATTCTGGTTCCTATTAATATTATCGGTTCCAGTTCCGGAACCAGATTTCTGGTTCCGAATCGGGTTCGGGTCCGGTTTCGGTTCCCTCTCTTAGAAAACGGTTTTGGTTCCAATTCCACCTTGGACCCGGACCGGAACCAACCTGTTTACAACCCTAACAAGATGGGAAAGCACTGGTAGTTTCCACAAAGGAGGAGAATATGGTCTATATGGTCATCAGTGTCTTGCCCTTTACATGCCAAGAAATGGCATTGTCGATGGGCTTAACACTAACTACTTCTGGGATGTGGCCCTAGTTCTTCAAACATGAGTGAGGTATTCTTTCTCTTTAAAGCTGAATGTTAGTTGCAAAAGGAAAAAAAAAAAAACCTAAAAAAAATTCTCAATTCTAGCCTTAGGAGAAGCCACATCAGCTTATTGGAGCCCATTTGTAGATGTGTCCTTTTAAAAACACATAATATGTGCCTTTTCAATCAAATGTGTCTCTTAGACTAAATATGTGCCTTTTCAATAAAATGTCTCTTGGGCTTACCTATATGTGTGGATGTAACCCAATTCAAAGGGATGACTTCCAACTTTATAAGTTAAGGTTATTTTTAAAGTTTTTATATAGTATTTAAAATGAACATAAATGCATATGAATCCTTTATTTTATGTATGCTGATGTGGATTAAGCGATGAAAGATTTGGTTTTTATAATTTTTAGTTGATTTGAATTTTTTAATTAATTTTTTATAAATAAATTTATAAAAATAAGATATTAATTTTAATATATTATTCATTACTTAACCTGTAAGATGCAAAGGACTTTATGCTAGTATAGTATTATGTAGCACTGCAAGTTACTGTCAAACTACAGGAAATGCCAGTCACTAGTACTCAAAAAATCTCAAGTTGCTAAATCAAATACCCAGTGGCCTCCTCGGGTTTTGAGTTTTGACTGACCAACGATAGCTAGCATGGTGATTGGTGACACCTTTTTTACGTGTCTGGGGTGTCTGCTCTGGATCACGTGATTGGTGCCCCACTACTAAATGTCGTCTGATTGAATTGACACATTGAACATAACTACAACAGTTGCCTTTTCCTTTAACATCACACGGCCACGGCCCACGCACCAATAAAATTGCCCTGGGTTGCAAACGGGAAGGTTCTAGGCCGGAACCATACTGGATCCGGACCTGGACCTATTTCTAACTACCGGTTCTGATTCCAAGTTCGATTTTGACTTGGATCTATTTTTGTTGGTTGCAAACCCGGTTCCAATAGGAAAGTTCGGATTTGGTTCTGAAACCGGGTCCACCTTAAAGACTAAAATCTAATTTCAAAATCGGTTTTGATTTCTCTTTAATTTTTTATTTTTTTTAAAATAACTATATCATTCAATTTAAAATAATGCATCGAGTCTACTACCTCCATTATTATAAATAAAAAAATATATAAAAAAAAGTTGATTTTGAGGTATAGTTTGTAATATTAAAGACTCATATGTCGGGTCTCGCGTCCACGGGTTGAAACCTATATGGATCTAGAACTAAATCCGATTATCAGTCAAAACCTAAATTGGATTCCAGACCTAGACCCGTTTGAGAATCGGAACCTAAAATAGGTTTCTTTAAGTATGATTTTTTGCGAGTCGAAGCTTCTAAGTAATTGAAAAATTTGATACCCATTTGCAACCCTACCCATGGATAATTATAGATTCAGATGTAAGAAAATTATGGTCCCATAAATATCAACCGACTTGATATAGTCTTGTAGAGGGGTAAAGGGATTAGATCTAAGAATTTGTTCAAGTAATTCATGTATGGATTTGATCATGATCAAGGTGCTGACAGTGGGGATCATGTTTAACTAATATAATATCTACAGTTGTCCAATATATGATCAGGATTTACATATGGCCCCAAATCTTTCAACGTCCATATCTATCCACCCTTATAAAAGACAACAAATGACCTGCTGCTTCTTCTTTTTTTCTACACAGCCAACGTGACCCACTTATTACATGCATTCTGCCAAGTAGACTTTTCTCTACGGTGAGGCTCAGGGATCCACGTTTTCCATTCCAAGTGAACATGGTCCCAAGCGAGCGTAAATTATGAAATCATTTTCAATTGAATACTTCAAAAGTGGGCGGCACTCATCAATTGAATACTTCAAAAGTGGGCTGCACTCAACAACTTTTATTTTATCAATAGATATGACATTCATTTTGACAACCCATATTATAAATAGATATGAGCCCCACGATTGGAACCCATTTCTCCTTTTCAAACTTTCCGTGGAGCCAGGTGGGCCCCACTTTGAGTCCAATCTGCCCACTCATGGGACCCACTTAGTGGATCCAGGCTCATTAGGACTGGTCCAGCTCATATAGTACTAACAACAGAGCCCAAATTCCCCATATGAGCTGACACACAGGTAGGGTTGTAAACAGGTCGGTTCTAGTCCGAGTCCATGCTGGATCCATAACTGTTAAGGAGAAGGTGGAACTGGATTCGGACCCAGAACCGTTTCGAAACTGGTTTCTTGGCTCCGGAATCGGAACCAAAAACATATATGGGACGGGTCTGGATCCGGGTCCAGGTCTAGGTAGAGAATGATATTAAAAAAAACATGATTTTCAAGAGTGATTTTCGAAAATTGAGGTAATATGTCGGTTCTTGGGTCCACGGGTCCGAATGAAGGTGGAATCAGAACCAAACTCATTTACTTATCGGGGCCTAAATAAAGACCCAGACCCGGTTTTTAATGGGTCGGAACCTCCGGGTAATCGGAGAATCGGGGACCCATTTGTATCCCTACACACAGGTCATGTTTTTCCTCTGGTCCCGGCAGGTGACCTCCTGATCTTCCTCTCACCTTGTTTCATTTTTGCACCCCTCCATGGTATAATAATATACTTGCACCTCGCCTCCAACATCCAATGCCATTTATGGTGCATCCCCACTTGGTATTAATTTATGGCATGCACTTATTTTCTAAATCATTTTACCTAGTCTAGGACTTTGATTTATGAGAAACTTCCCCACAAAAAAAAAAAAAAAAATTATGAGAAATTTAAAGGTATAGAGAGAGTAATTGTTCAATAAGTTATAAGCAGTCTTTAAGAAAAATGACATTGATTATGTTGAATATGCTAGCTTTATATTGAATCCTATATACTTATTTTCTATTTATATGCTGCATGACTATAGGTATCCACTATCCAAACCGTCTCTTATTATAGTCTACCAGACTGCCTCTATTTATAGGCAATTTGGATGTGGGTTCTAATTATCATATTCTAATAATGTTTGACATTTAAGAAAACATAAAAAATACAGGTGAATACAATGCCATTTTTGGAGATTATTGATGAGATTAAAAGTAAGAGTTTCTCATATATAATAACAATTTTTTTTAAAAATAGTTATTCTTGAAATATAAACATTGCAGTTTTATTTAACGGGTTATTTTAATCATTTTGCCAATTTCAGAATTTTAATTTTTGACAGTTAAACTGGAGTTTGATGAATAAATGAACTGCATTTTATTACATTATATATTTATAACCTGAAATCTCTTTTAATACAATTAGCAACACCTACCTTTGGATACTACCAGTGCCAGGCACGTGTAGGGCTAACTAGTAATAGTAAACACTAATCATGACGGACTTGTATGTCCACACTACTTTCATAATAAAAGAGCAAGCATATATGACATTCACCTGCCAATGACGGATGTAGATGACAAACGCAATACAGGTTATGCCCTAGTCAGGATCCTACGAGGATTTCTCCTACGGTGACTGCGAGTGGATCAATCAAGGTCCGCCACGGCACCACAGGTAACCTACCATACATTCAAGGCAGGGACTGCCTACGGTGACATGGCGGATTGTGATTGGTCCACTCATAATCATGTAGGGAGAAATCCTCAAATGATCCCTGTACATTAGGCCCATGACAGGTGGCTGTGAAGAGTTGTGGGCCTCACAAATACAAGATTAGATCATGTAGACTCACTAGTTTGCAATCATGGGTCATTTAAAAATAATAATCAGTATCTTTCTAAAAGATTTGAGACATCACCATGCAGGACCCGGATCCCCTGTTTCGTCCAAACAGGGAAACAGGGGATCCGTTTCCATCAGGATGTAGAGTGATGTATGTACTACCAACTGGCACAATACAGTGTAGGCCAGATCCTTTCGTGTGGTCGCAATTACATCACACAAAACCCAACATATGAAAAAAAAAAAAAAATTAAATCGGTTTTGGATCACAGTTGGGAAAACTGATAGGTATTTATGTTAATGTTTTATCAAATCAATATCATTGAAGGATTTTTCAGCTCTATCCAGATCCACTAGTCTCTTACGAGCTATCAATCGTGTCGTGTTAATGAATTTAGTTTACGGGTTAACGAATTTGTATTAAAATCATCTCAGCATATACACGACCCGTTAATCTAATGGGTTATACGGCCTAACCCGTTAATCCGTTAAGTAATTAAGTCAATTCGAAAATTAAAAAAAAAAAGCATATAAAAATATATAAACCACACAAAACTGTAAGTGAGGATCTTGAGTGGATTCCACCTAAAACCCCCGCTATAAAATAATAAATTCAAATTTCTTCTTTATGAATATAAATTAATTCTAGCTACACTTAGGGACTAAAAAAAATTTAAGCGGGTTGTTAACATATTACTTTTTTAATTCGTACACGACCCGTTAACGACCCGAACCCATTAAGAGCCCACCCAAACCCATTAATATCGTGAGTTTGTATCATGTTAACGAATTGTATGGCATTTTGATAGTCCTAGTCTCTTATACCAATTGTTAAAATAGAAAAAAAATGAAACATTGATGGGTCTAAATCAAATAGCGTACCTGATGCCGTGAAGATACGAGAATCAGCGGTTTGAATAACAGATACTTGGTGCTCAATTGCCCACGGTAGCTTCCGTCTCTATTTCTCTTGCGACTCCACTACGATAGAGACGTCTTTAAACTTATTTGTAAAAAACAGGATTACCACAAGTTTACTTTAACACAAATGTGGTTATTGGGACCACATAGGGTGAATCCAACGACCCTTCGTCTGAGTCTTTGTGGCACTGATCTTTCTGAAAGGTCTGCATCCAGCAACGCGCCAAGATAGCAAAAGTCACTAGTGACGCACAACTAATCCTATTCCTAGTTCCTACCATGCATTGCTTTGTTTGACAAAACTCTCCAAGGCATTGATTAGAGAGACAAAGAAAGCAAAAGTCACTAGTGACGCACAACTAATCCTATTCCTATTTCCTTCCATGCATTGCTTTGTTTGAAAAAACTCTCCAAGGCATTGATTAGAGACAAATGAGACAAATAAGGCCTCACTTCACTAGTGGAAGTGCTCCAGTCTGGATAAGGATGTGGAATCAAGTTTCTAATCTTCTGCTATTGTATTTTTTATTTTTTATTTTTTTGTATGTGTAACATTCAAGGAGAAAAAAAAAAAAAAGTTTGAGGTGGGGTCTCTCTTTAGTGAGGGAAGCAGACCTCTGGTGAGGCATTACGGCCTCGAGTGAGAAAAGGTGCCTGTCCGGGTTCATGTAAGAGCTGGCGCCTCTTACCAGTGGCGGACCCATGATTTTTATTAAGGTGGGGCTAAAATTTTGCTAGGCTTAACATTTGAAACTTTTTTTTTTTTAGGGTTAGACTTTCTTCACATTACCAAATAGCACCTAAGCGTTTTACTTTAGAAAATGTCCAACTACTCATGGAGCTCAACTAAATGCATAACAGTTATTGAAGATTGGACAAAGAAAAGGTTAGGAAGTTAATCAGAAGTACCAAAAAGCATTAAATGGATAAAAAATGATTCTAACCTTGATTTTAGATGCTCAAACTCACATTATCATGTTTCACTAAGTTTATGTTACAATTAATGCCCAATGGAGATCACTATAAATTCAATGTGAGGGTGTGTGTGAGAAATGACCGAATACAACAACATTTAGAGGACAGCCACACTTTCACTTTTTGCTTTCTCAAAGCCTCCAACCTTTGTATAATGGGAGTGAATCTCCATCTTTGAATCAAAGCGGAGGGTAAGAAGACAAGATAACATGAATGTATTTGCTCATCTTTGGATTTGTAGATATGTTTGGATTTGGTGGTTTTTGGCTTAGGGTTTAGATTAGGATTTCGGAATTTGGGGTTTGGAATTAGGATTTGAACATTAAGATACGTTTGGTAGATGAAGATGCGGTAGCCTATACGGTACATAGGGATCGGCGACGACGAGCTCGATCGACAATCTGCGCGAAGATGTTTCAAAAGAAGAGGTGCAAGAAGAGGAAGTGTTGTATTGCCATAACGTTTTCTTTTTATTTCTCTTTTTACCAACGAAGCTTTACATATGTGGGGCTATCTTTAGACAAATATAGAGTGACAAGTTTAGACATGTGGTGCATGCTTCAAGGCCCTATTTAACTCTATAGGTATTTGAATTCCGACCTGGGGCATTCGCGCCTGGTCACTCCAACATATGTCTGCCTTTGCTCCAAGGTCCCATTCAATTCTAAGAGAATTTCAACTGTTTCTGACCCGCCCTTGTCGCTACAACTTAGGTCTGCCCCTGCCTTTCACCACTAGGGTAGCCCCTCTCCATAAGGCTAGGGGCCCAGCCCCCTAAGTTGGGATAAAAAGAAAAAAAATTCAAAATTTCCTTTTTGTATGCATGTGTGTATTGTCGTTTATCAATGTTGTTTTTCCTCCACTTTATTAATAGAGTCAAGTGAAGCAAAGTTGATTTTGAAGAAAGAATAAAATATAAGTGAATTATGATGGTATTTTATTTTTAGTTGTTTGTTATGGAATCTTTTTGACTTTTTGCATAGGAAAGTAGATGTTTTCTTTTTTGTTTTTTTTCTTTTGGATAAAGATGGTTGGTTTTTGAATTTTTTTTTTTAAAAAATGAAGAGAGTTTTGAATTAAAGTGCTTTTGATGTGACATTTTTTTCTAAAATATTAGTAGTAGTAAAGTGCCAATATGGCCAAATATTAGGATTCCCATATGAGGTTGCTTTTGGGAAGCGGATCCCAAACAGGGAAACCCTATTTGGACCACTCAGGGGGTGCCACATGTGGGGGAGATGTCATATCAATGATATCTCATCTCCTCCGCTTTAAAAAAAAAAAAAAAATTCTTCCCATGTGGCACCCCTTCATTGGTCCAAATAGGGTTTCTCGGTTTGAACCAAACAGGGGATCCTCTTCCTTGCTTTTGGGTAGATCCCTGAACTCATGGTGGGGCCCACTGAGATTACTAATAACAACTGTGCGCACTGAAACTGTACGTTTGCTGAAACTCAGCCACTCAAATTCGTCATCTACACCTGGCTATATGTTTCATACACCATTACCAAGCAAGAAATGGCTATGTTGAGAGAGAGAGAGAGAGAGAGAGAGAGAGAGAGTTGTGTTGAAAGATGAAGAAGGGAGAGAGAGATTCTAGAGCCCATGCTCTAGTCTTACCCTATCCGACCCAAGGCCACATCAACCCAATACTGCAATTTGCTAAGCGTCTAGTCTCCAAAGGCCTCAAAGCCACACTAGTCACCACCACTTTCATACGCAAGACCATAGAAATCGAGCCTGGCCCAGTTGGGGTCGAGGCCATCTCAGATGGGTGCGACGAAGCCGGGTTCGCCGAGGCCGGCAGTGTCGACGCCTACCTCAAACGCTTGGAGACCGTCATCCCACGGACCTTAGCCGAGCTCATCGACAGGCAGGCCCAGTCAGGCCACCCTGTGAGCTGCCTTGTATATGATTCGTTTTTTCCCTGGGCCCTTGATGTGGCCAAAGGGCTGGGCGTAAATGGAGCCATCTTCTTTACTCAGACTTGTTCAGTTAGTGTCATCTACTATCATGTGAATCATGGGAACTTAAAGGTACCGTTGGACGTTCCAGCCGTTACAACTGTTACATTGCCGGCGCTGCCGGAACTTGGAATTCCCGACATCCCGTCGTTCTTCTCGGAGGTCGGATCTTACCCTGCCTACTTGCAGCTTGTTTTGAATCAGTTCTCCAATTTAGAGAAAGCAGATTGGGTCCTCTTTAACACATTTGACAAGCTGGAGGAACAGGTGTGCCGTGAAGTTTTTTATTTTAGAGATTTTTTTTTAAATTTTTTATTTTATGACTATGGACATGTTATTGCTTTAGGACTAGGGCCCTTCTGATTGTAAGAACTCTGAGAATTCATGTTGGAAGAATTCCTAATACCATTCAAACTTCTGAAACTCCTTTTTTGAAGGTCAAAAAGGCCCTAGCCCTCTCCTTGGAATTCTCCTATCTGACAAAGGTTTTGGCCAACAAAGTTTTTATGAGAAACCCCACATTTCTCTCAGGAATTCAGAAATCTTTATTTTCCATACTGATTAGGGGATGAATCCAACTGCGATTCCTGGGATGCTTACATTTATGCTATGTTTGGGAACAGGGGAGGGGAGGAGAGGGGAGGGAAAATTTGAGGGGGAAGGAAAATGGAGGGAGGGGAGGAAAAATTAATTTTACCTCCTCTTGTTTGGAAAGTTAAAAAGTATGGGAAAAAAAGTGAAAAAGTAGGATTTTGTTTATTTGTGAGGTAGAAAGAAAATTACTAATTTATCATTACTTTAGTAAAAGGACACATTTCCCCCTCTTTCCCTCCACTTTCCCCCATTTTTTAGGGGAAAGTTTTAAGGTGGGCCCCACATAAATTTTTCCCCCACAATCCCACCCCCATTTTCCCTCCCCCCTTCCCAAACACCATCCAAATCCATTTTCCCTCTACTTCTTCCCCCCCCCAAACGGTACCTTAGGGACTGTTTGCTTGCTTGGATAAATAGGAACTAAATCCAAAAGAATTCATGCCATAAGGGGTTAAAAATGAATATGTAAAAATGACCATCAAATAACCTCTCCGCTAAAGGAAAGTGAATCAAGGGAAAATGAAAAATAAATTCCCCGCCATCACCTAGTAATTCAAATCCTAGTAAAGTCAAAGTCTCACCTATATTGCTATCTTTATATTCTTCATCCCTCATCTCATTCTCTCACACTTCACGTCTTTAATTATCCTTTGGCAGAGCACATTTAACCATGAGTTCCAACTTGTTTTATGTAGCTGCATACATAGGAATTATGAGACTTACTATTTCAAAAAAGGATCAAAATTGAAGAAACAAATGTAGATTTCTAGATATGAAAGCAACATTCATGATCTGAAACTGAGTTTAACCAAGAATGCATAGAGAAGCTAAGTCCTTCCAACCACACATAAGACCTACACAACCCGACCCGCAATATATATGGGCGCCCAATCATGGGTCAAGATTTTTTGACCTGTGAAAAATGGGTTAGGTTAGGGTTGACCCACCTAACCTGCATGACCTGTTTAAACTTTCCTTTAAAATTTAATTTTGGTTCTAATTCCCAAAGAGGCAAAGGCCCAAACGGTACCTACTTTCTATTGTAGCCTCTACTATCCATCTAAAACTTATCACTCAATTCTATAGATATTTTTATTTATTTATTTTGATGTGATTTTTTATTTTATTTTTATGAAAACCTTATTTTATTTATATTAGTTCTGCTATTTTATTTCTATAGTTGTTATTTAAGAAATATATACCATACTCAAAGTTTAAATAACTCCTTTTTCTTTTTTTTTCCTTCAAGTGTGTCTGTTATCTTTCTTAAGAACATTTTTAATGCTCTTCTCTCTTATGGTATGGATTTTGGATATGAAGAAAATACAATAGACAAGACATAAATAAGAAAAGAGCTAAAATTGATTTGGGTTTTTTCAATGCATGGGCTACAAAAAGATGAATGAACCTTGGCCGATTGAACCCCACCTTTTATGGATGGAAAACTAAGTAACCGGCCTCATATGCATTTGAAATGAAGTTGGGCTTTGTCAAAACATTCATACAAGGGTTAGAGTTTTCACAAATTGGTTGAATGCATGAGAAATAAAAAGATTAATAGACCTTGGCCCCACCTTTTACCAATGAAAAACTAGATAATGCATCTCAAATGATTGTTGAAATAAAATTCGTTTCAAGATAAGCTTACAAACTAATTTGGGTGAGGTAGGGAATCATGGTTGGATCAATGGATTGATTTGATTCACTACATGGATGCATCTTATATGGGCCGGGTTGACCCACGGTAACCTGTAATGGTTTTGTAGGTTAATGTGGATCAAGTTGGGTTGAACTGGCCGTCACAAGTGCATGTTAGGAGTTTCTAACCCCATTTAATGAAAAGGCAGATGCGGATTAGGAATGTCTAACCCGTTTAACCAAGCCCGACCCATTTGCCGCCTCTGCCAGCCACCCTATCATGCCTTTTAGGCCAGCATTTTTACATAGGATGAACGGTTGACTCACTAGGAGCGAAGTACATATCAGGTTGGACCAGCCAACATTGTTTCCACCCATGAGTTGTAGCTACTATACTTATAGGAGAATATTCAAATGCATCCATCCCTTACCATTTTGTGGTGAGGGACACCCCTTTTGGGGAAGTTTCAAGTACAAAAGAGAACTCTTTTATACTTGAAACTTCCCCAAAAGGGGTGTCCCTCACCACAAAATGGTGAGGGATGGATGCACTTAAATATCCCCCATACTTATAATGCTGATTATGGTGGCAAAATATAACTTGTACTTTCAACTGTGATAGATTAGCCGTTCTGTTGTGTTTCCATCAGTATTCACAAGATGAATAGGCCCTCTTATAGGCTTATTTGGGCCCTTGCCCTCCTGTTTTGGTAGTATATGTTCTTAATTTCCAAAGGAAGAGTCTCCACTCTCTCTTGGGGCCTATTTGTTTGTTGGGCATTGAATTTCTAGGGATTCTAAGCAATGGCTTCTCATTAGAGAAGTAAAGGTGAAGGCTCAGTAGCCTCCACTTTGGTAGAAAATGATTAGCCAGCCATCATCATAGTATATCAAATCCTAGGAAAGTGAGGTCCTCATCTACATTAATATGTGAGTGTCTCTCATAGGAGCACTTCCTATATATATATATATATATATATATATATATATATATATATCTTTCTTTCAGCTCTCTGCCACTTCTCTTTGGGTTCCTAAAAACTCAATAGATAGCAAATAAAATGCCAACAAAAGCTGCTTGTGTTGTCAAATATCAGTTGATACAGTCCATATCAACTACCATGCATTGATTTTTTGCCTAGTTATAGGATTTTACACCCCATTGAGCTACCACTTATCTCAAAACCAATTGGTGATAGGAAACGGCACAACAATAGTTTTATGGTGAGGGCGAGGGCTCGACCACAATTATGACCGTTCAGGAGCGAGGGTGGACGTTGACATCAACAATCCCTTCCTCAACGGCGTACCCACCACGACTCCTGTTGCGAACTCGCAAAACGCGTATCCCGTGATTCGAACACCCGACCTATCAGGCTCTGATACCACTTATAGGATCTTACACCCCATTGAGCTACCACTTATTCCAAAACCAATTGGTGATAGGAAACGGCACAACAATAGTTTTATGGTGAGGGCGAGGGCTCGACCATAATTATGACCGCTCGGGAGTGAGGGTGGACGTTGACCTCAACACTAGTGTATCCCATACGTAAAGATACATACTTGGTATGATATTATTTCCCATATGCTAAAACACAAGCAGTATTAGCTTTTCTACCTGACCAATACAGCTACTAAAAATAAAGAACCAGTCTCAAAAACATATAAAAGGGTACAAGCCAGGGGTCATCCAAACAATCGGGCCTGTTTGTTTGCAATCAAATACAAAATAATTCATGGTTAAATGAGCTCTGCCAAATTATTAAAAAGGTATGTAGATGAGACCTTGATTTTTCTAAAATTTGAATTACCCTGGTGATGGCTGGTTTATTCATGTCCATTCTTCCCTTGATTCACTTTTCATTGAATTAGGATCTTCATTACTTAACCACTCATGGTATGCAAACAAACAGGTCCTTAGTGTGACCCACCAGAAAATCAGTTGGAGAGAGAGAGAGAGAGAGAGAGAGAGAGAGAGAGGTCATTTGCACCTTAGTTAGTAATAGTTATAACTTTTAACATGTTAGCTTAGATTTACCCTTAACCCTCATGTTGGAAAACCTGTGGGCAATCATACCACGAGAGCTGCGATGACCCCATCTAAGACCAACACTTACAACATTAATTATACTATATTAAGCTAAAAGGTTTTGCATTGGATTTTGACTATCAGTTACAATTTTGAAAGGAAGTTACTTTCTTTTAAAATCTTTTTAGTTTTCTCCACACTTATTTCCAACTACTTTGAAACAACCACTCACGTCTCCTCCCACTAATCTGCTTTTGAAAGTTCCGCTTCTCCTTCTCTTCTCTGTAATACCTCCCTTTCTATCCAAAACTCCATTCCCTTTCTTCTTCAATTCATCTCTTTTCTCTTTCCTTTTCATCCCATTAGCTCATAAATTACATAAACATGTGCTTTCATGATAACCTTTTATTATTTTCTTTTCTTTTCTTTCTATAATTTATAGATATTTTTTAATGCATAAACGTTGACGATACCTGTGCTAAGCACGGGTTATTAAGCTAATATTTCTTAAGCATACACAAATCCAATTAAATAACAATAACAAATCCAAAATTGTCGTATTCATTGACTAACATGTTTATTTTAATTGCTGAAACTTGGATTCATAGCTAATTTGTAACGGATGACGACACAAGCAAAAGTCACTAGTGACGCATTGTATGACAAGTAAACTTGTTTTTTAGAAACTCCACTCTCTAAGCACATTAATTTAAGACATGCAACTCCAATAAGTCAGCAATTGTACAGTTCTAATGGCACCTAACTCTGTTATAAAATGCCATACACCAAGCAAGAAGTGGCTGTGTTGTGTGTGTGTGTGAGAGAGAGAGAGAGAGAGAGAGAGAGAGAGAGAGAGAGTTGTGTGTTGAAAGATGGTGAAGGGAGAGAGAGATTATAGAGCCCATGTTCTAGTCTTACCCTATCCAGCCCAAGGCCACATCAACCCAACACTACAATTTGCCAAACGTCTAGTCTCCAGAGTTCTCAAAGCCACACTAGTCACCACCATTTTCATAAGCAAGACCATAGAAATCGAGCCTGGGCCAGTTGGGGTCGAGCCCATCTCAGATGGGTGCGACGAAGCTGGCTACGCCGAGGCCGGCAGTGTCGACGCCTACCTCAAACGCTTGGAGACCGTTGGCCGACGGACCTTAGCCGAGCTCATCGAAAAGCAGGCCCAGTCAGGCCACCCTGTGAGCTGCCTTGTATATGATTCCTTTCTTCCATGGGCCCTTGATGTCGCCAAAGGGCTGGGCTTAACTGGATGCAGCTTCTTTACTCAGACATGTTCAGTTAGTGCCGTCCACTATCATGTGTATCATGGGAACTTCAAGGTACCAGTGGATGTACTTACAACTGTTACACTGCCGGCACTGCCGGCACTTGGGATTTCCGACGTCCCGTCATTCTTCTCAGATGCCCAATCTTACCCTGGCTACAGGAAACTTCTTTTGAATCAGTTCTCTAATTTAGAGAATGCAGATTGGATCCTCTTTAACACATTTGACATGCTGGAGGAACAGGTATGTCACTATTTTTCAGATGTTTTAACGCAATTTTGGACATGTCACTGCTTTAGGGTCCGGCCCCTTCTGATTGAAAGAAATTGGAGAATTCATGTTGGAAGAATTGTAAATACCCTTCTTTCAGAAATAAGTTTGTTGGTAAATTCTTCAAATTAGAACGCTTCAACTTTTAAAGTTCTAACATAAAGTAAGGACTTAGACATTGTAGAAGCAAGTGATGTGACCATAGTGCATGGAGAATCTTTAATTCTCGTATTGAAAGACTGGGGGATGAATGCAACTGCTAATTTCTTGGGCGACTTGCATTTAGAAAACTAGCAATCTTTAATCACATTTTGATGGTTTCCTCTGTTCCAACTGATTTTTCACAATCTGAAATTCCAAGAGGGTTGATCAACCCCAAAGGATAAAAACAGTACCACAACAGATTTGAATATGGAGAAAGTAAAACAGAAACTAGAACAATCTAACAATCAGATTGTTATATATGGAAAAACCCTAAACGGGAAAAACCACGGGACCTCACACCAGTCCAGAAAGATCAAACACTAATAAGCAAACACTAATAAGCAAAGGTTACAAGAGAAAAACTCACTCCCCTTTACAGTTGACCACAACCTAGGGACCTCAGTGAATCTTGCCGACGAACACGCCGTTCACCTTCTCCAGTGCTTCGATCTCCACGCCTTGAACAAGACGAATCAAACCAGGCTTTGAATAAGGGATCTTTAGATGGTAAGCAGATTCAGCGCACATATGCATCTCAAAAGAACTCTCTGAAGAAGAAAGGATCTCTCTGAAGAAAAGGTAGATGGGGCTCTTTGGATTTTGGAGAGTTAGGGTTAAACTAGTAGCTTTAGCCTTAAATAAGACTCTCTCAAACGAAATATGAAGATTTGGGTTCAAGAGGATAAGAAGGAGTTTGAAAAAGAAAGAGATCTTCATGATTTGTGCAGATCCACCGCTGTCCGATCGATCAGACAGCTTTTTAACTGAGACCGATTCAGGACCGATCGATCGGACAGTCATCGGACTGATAAATAACTGGGAGCTGAAATACTCCGATCGATCGGTCTGTCATACTGAATCTGCAGCAACTCTTTGAACATCTTGCAAACTGATTGGTCCATCTAAAAAAGTAAAAATTACATAAATCCCATGTTTTGTCCATCCACATGAATTAGCCAACACTCAAAGAACTAACACAATCCAATTTTGTCTCGCATTCAAACGCGGTCCTAGTTCATTGTATCATTTTCGTTGTTTCGAGATATTCATTGACACAACTTGACTCAATGAACTTTGATGTACTCTCTGCTCAATCAAATGTACTATATATCAAATGTGTTTTTGAGAATTATGGAGACATCCATGATAAGCTGCTAATTCAAATGGACTATGCAATTTTTTATTGATGATTGTGTATATTATGTATACCGAACAAAGAAAAAATGTCATTTAAGATAAGCCAGCCAAACTGTCTAAACATGCCACAAAAAAATGAAGAATATTATTTCAACTGTTCAAGCAAATATGTAGAAAAACTAGAATTCAACAAGTTTATGATTTTTCTCAAAATTGAACAGCAGTCTAACCGCCTCTCAAAATTCTATTGCTACAGATGGTGAAGTGGATGGAAGAGCGATGGAGGATGATCACTATTGGACCAACACTGCCATCTATGTACCTAGACAAGCGACTCGAAGGAGATGAAGATTACAGCATCAACCTCTACAAGCTAGACAATGCAGCCTACATGAAATGGCTGGACACAAAGCCAACGGGGTCGGTTGTTTACATTTCATTCGGTAGCTTGGTAGAGCTTAGTGAAGAACACATGGAGGAGTTGGCATGTGGTATAAGGGGATCTAACAAGTATTTCTTGTGGGTGGTAAGGGAGATTGAGAAGAAGAAGCTCCCAGCAAAGCTGATAGAGGACATGGAGGATAAGGGCATAATAGTGACATGGACTAAACAAATTGAGGTGCTGGCACATGAGGCAGTTGGATGCTTTCTGACACACTGCGGATGGAACTCCACGATGGAGGCATTGTGCTTGGGTGTGCCGATGGTCTGCATGCCACAGTGGACAGACCAACCCACAAATGCTAAGTTTGTGGTTGATGTATGGGGCGTGGGAGTGAGATTGAAGGTGGATGATAAGGGGATTGTGAGGAGAGAAGAGATGGAATCCTGCATAAGGGAAGTGATGGAAGGAGAGAGAAGTGAAGAGATTAAGAGGAATGCTAAGAAATGGAAGGAGTTGTCTAAAGAGGCCATGGATGAGGGTGGGAGTTCAGACAAGAATATTGATGAATTTGTAGCGAGTCTTCTGAAAACTTGAACAGTTTGATGGGGATCATGTAATGAGTGAATTTATCCGTGGTCAGAAAGTTGCATAGTTTCATAGTATCATAGAAGTAGATCGCATTGAATAAAATGATTGATGAATTTTATTACTTTCAGCACAAGCTGTGTCCGGATGTGCCTGTCCCAAGCCTTGGAAAAAAAGGACAATTGATGTCTCCGGCTGTAGCTCAACTGGTTTATGAAACACAATGCCCAGTCTCCCTTGGCTACGGTGCATCAGTTTGTGTCTAGCATCAGAGGCTAAACTTTATTTCTAGGCTACTTCTGTTTGGGAGTAAAGCTCAATCTATAGAGATTATTGTGTGTAGCTGTAGCTCAACGGGCTTGTTGTGTGTAATATTATGTTTTATGAGTTAAGAATAGAGATTATTTGCAAAATGAACAAATCTAAGAGCTTTTATGTGAGTTTATTGTATGTGTTATGACTTATGAGTTAAGAATGGGACTCGCAAAATCAAAACAAGTCCAAAAGCTTTTATGTAATTTAGATAAATATGGTGGTGATATTGCATGCACAATACAATAAAACTAAATAGAGCTATGGTCCCCAACATAGGTTGATCTAGCTCTACTATGTCCTCCCAGAAATTGTTCTTCTTTCCACTTTATTCTCATGTTTTTTCTTTCTATTTATGGTTGGTCTTGTATTTTCACTTCCAGAGAGTTTCTTTATCACTGTATACTAAACGGAAGCTGCTTGTGTTGCCCTCCAGTAGTCTATGTGCTAGCATTACAATTCCCATTTACTACACCCAAGTCTTGCAATTACATGAGAAACCTGAGCACTCGAGTGGAAAGGGCTGTCCCATCTCACAATCCCTGGGTAGGCAAGTTGCCTCACAAGTATTGTACCACCATCCCAACTTAGTAGGGAAATTTTTTTTGCAATTACATGACCTGGCCTAAAAGTTGAGTAGATCCAATTCATGCATTTTTATCAAAATCTCTCCTTTACTATCTGAATAAAATCTCATTAGCTGCAATTTCTTTACTGTAATTAATGACAGGATTTTGTAAAAAAGAAAAAAAAAACAATAAATAAGCCCATGGTAGAAGTTATTTTACTTTATTTTTGTCTTGAAATTTTTTTTGAAGCCTTTTAAAACAAATATTATATTAGTCGTCGTCGTCGTCGTCAAAACCTTGTTCCAACAATTTTGGGGTCGGCTATATGAATTTTGTTTCTCCATTCCCATCTATCTTAAGCCAAAATATTATAGTAGTCAACCATAAAGAAATTAAAAGCTTTATTCTTCTTAGTTTCCAATGCAAAATTTGAAAGTGAACCAACCACAAGATTTTTTTTTTTTTTTTTTTTTTTTTTTTTTTTTTTTTTGAGGGTTTCAAGGTTCAAGCTCGCACTACACATGGACGTTGTAGAATTGACTTCCATGAGTTTCAGCTGCTGTTATAATGCCGATTATGGTAGCAGAAGGTTAGTACTTAGTACTACTTTCAATTGTAATATAGACTAGCTGTGCTGTTGTGTTCCATCAACGTTCACAGGATAAATAGGGTTCTTATGGGCTTACTTGGGCTCTTGCCCTCCTTGTAGTTAACATACGTTCCTAATTTCCAAAGGAAAGAGTCTACCCTTGGGGCTTGTTTGTTTGTTGGGTATTGAATTTCTATGAATTCTAAGCAATAGCTTCTTTTTCAATAAGCTAATATTGAAGTAAAGGTGAAGATGCATAAAAGGCCATCAAATGGACTCCACTTCGGTAGAAAATGATTACCCAGCAACCATCATAATATATTAAATCTTAAGAAAGTGAAGATCCATCTACATTTCCGTCTAATATCTTTTACTCTTCATCTCTCTATCTCTTCTCTTCCAATGCCCAAAAACTCAATACCGGGCAAATAAAGAGCCCTCGATATTTAAATTCCAAACAAAAGCTACTTTCGCTGTCCCATGAATTCAAACATCAGTTCATGCACTCCCTGTCAACTAAGAAGTTTCAATTTTTCGCCCAGCCGCCTATATTGAACATCTGTGTCGCACATGCATCCCATATGTAAATAAATATACATACTTGGCATGATACGAGTATTCCATATTAAAATCCCACAAGTAGTATCAGCTTTTTCACCTGGCCAATAAGGCTAGTAAATGGTATTTGAAGTATAAAATGTGTACAAACCAGGGGTCATCCAAACGATCATTACGGCCTGCTTATTTGCAATCAAATAGATAGGAATTCATGGTCAAATTAGCTCTACCAAAGGATTATTAAGGAGATGAAGTGTGAATGATATGAGATGAGGAGTAAAGGATACAAGGTAGCAATATAGATGGGACCTTGACTTTCCTATGATATGATTTGAGTTTTTACGGCGATGGTTGGATATTCAGTTCCCTTCTTCCCTTGATTCATTTCCATTAAAGGGGAGGTTATTTGAAGGTCAGTTTTTCTTTTTGTATTGTCACCTTGAATCTTCATTTTTAACCCCTTAGGATATTCAAACAAATGGACCCCCAGTGGGAATCACATTAAAATTGAGTTGTACTTGTACGAACACGTGTGCACGCAAACAAATTAAGGATTAACTAAGTAAAGAAGTAAGTAGTCCCCTCAATCAAAGCAGCAACTTAATCTTATAGGAGAGTAAGGATGAAATCTAACTCCATTAGTGATTAAGTATCTTATCTCTAGTCCAAAAGATGGATTATTCCACAGAGTGGTCAACAAAACAAATAGGAATCATAATTCATCCAATGGATCTACAATTTCTCAGGAAATTCTCTCAATCATGCATGACCGTCTATAACACAGATTAAAGTCATTGGAAAGAGCTGCTGTGACCCGTCTCACACTTTAAAAAGCATAATTCTTTTAAGCTTACACAAATCCAATGACATAAGACACAGATGATGATGAAGACCACAACAAAGAGGACAAATCCATTGACATAATCCAATACATAAGACACAGATGATGATGATGATGACAACAAAGATTATAATCATTCCGCAAAGTTCCTAAACTGCCCTTTTCAATCTAATTACATGTTTATACATGGAGCCTTTGGAACGGATGTATTAATGCAAGACGCCAACAAAGCGTTAGGTCATGAGTGATGGCTTAACGGAGACTTTACGTTGCATTGTTTGGCAAGTAAACTTCCTTATTTAGCAACCTTCACTCACTCACCCTTGGGTTAAATTAAAAAAAAAAAAAACTACGGTGAAGATGCGATTAAACTTTAAGGCTGTTAAATACGTTTCTTACCCGTCTCCTATTGATAGACTTGTATCTAAGTGGGCCTCATGAGCTGGACTGCATATTGGCTAGTAGGAGACCATTGTCAATCTCTAAACACATTGATTAAAGACAACAAGATTAAAAAAAGGGCATGGGGATGTTAATGTCTTACTTACCTGCAATAAGTCAGCAATCACACAGTTCCAAATTGCATCCGTTTTATAGGTTATATATTTGTCATACACCAAGCAAGAAGTGATTGTATTTTTTCTTTTTTGGTAGAAAAAAGTGCTTGTGTTGTGTGTGAGAGAGAGAGAGAGAGAGAGAGAGTTGTGATAAAAGATGGAGGAGAGAGATTATAGAGCCCATGTTCTAATCTTACCCTATCCAGCCCAAGGTCACATCAACCCAACACTGCAATTTGCTAAGCGCCTAGTCTCCAAAGGCCTCAAAGCCACACTAGTCACCACCATTTTCATAACCAAGACCATAGAAATCGAGCCTGGCCCAGTTGGGGTCGAGCCCATCTCAGATGGGTGGGACAAAGCTGGCTATGCCGAGGCCGACAGTGTCGAGGCCTACCTTGAACGCTTGGAAGCCATTGGCTCACGGACCTTAGCTGAGCTCATTGATAAGCAGGCCCAGGCCCCGCCATCCAGTGAGCTGCCTTTTATATGACGGGAGAGATGTCAGAAGGACCGGGCTGGCCCGTGGCCGAGGGAACAGGCACGGCACGCTATGGGCCGACCCATCCATAAGGGTCAGCCCGCCAGGCACGGCCCGCTAGACCAGCCTATTACATATATCATGTTTTTCATTTCTCAATCCACCTCCCATTCTATCTAATGCTTACGTTGGTGGATAAAATGGCTGGTAAAAGTTTATTTGGTTTTTCTTTTTGCAAATCTTACATCTCAATTCAAAGCCTATTCAAATCTTCTTCCACCCCCACAAACTTTTCACTTTCTACTAATAGTCCAGCCTATAATGCTCAAATACAGCATGGATATGTCATTTATATGGAGGGGATATGGATTTTTCACATAACACAAAGTCACCTAACTCTTATCCTTTATCACAACAACTTTAGTAAAATAAAGTAGGATATATTATCTATCTTGAAGTATCCCTGTATCATAGTCCACAGCAAAATGAAAACTCGCCATGGAATGGAAAACATTTCTTCGTATTTCAAGATTTTTGTAATTTCCTATAGTATAAAACGTAGAAACTAGGCCCATCCAGAAAAGTCCCACCAGGCCCAACAAACTATTGCTCAAATAACTCACGTGTGATACCTGTAGTCAAAACTTGTTTATATTGTACATACTATTCTTGTTGGCTATTAAATTTGTACACCTCATACTCACACTATCATTAGATTTGATTGATTGTAATTTCAGCTGATTTGGGCCATTAGTCTAAAGGATACGACCAATATTCCTCACGTCTCTTCTTCTTCTCTTGTTTATTCTACTACTTGACCCTTTTCATGGTATCAAAGCGAGGGTATCTTCATCAGGGGCTTACCTCCTTCCAATCAAGAAGTTAGGTTGCAGTCTCCTGCAATAGTTTTCATCTCAGCACAGTCACGTGATTGTTCTGTCAAATCAATCAACAGTGGGCCCCATCTTTGGTAGGTGGTCACACCAGCAAGCTACAACATCTAGGTCGACTATTTATCCTTGGTTTTCTAAGCATTTTTCCAAGATTTATACTCATCATCAGGTCAATGATTTACCCAGTGTTGTAGAATGATAGTTTTTGTGTACTGTTTCCTTTCTGTTCCATCAGAACCTCATCCAACCATTGGATTGAAGTGGTTTTTCTTCCTATAGGGTCCAAATTCCTTCTAGATAACAATCTAGAAGGCTGGTTAGTACATAGATTACTATCTGGGAAAATCTGGTCATTCTAGCAAAGAATTTCTGGGTGTCTGTTTCAAAAATATTCATGGATAAAATTGATGTTATCCCTATTAAATTGAGTTGGTCTTTCCATCTCAAAAATATTGTGGAAGGCAAGGGACTCCTTGGATATTTGGATGGCACCAATCAAGCCCCTACAGCAGTAACAGCCACTAGTTCTGCTGCTGATACCAAAACTCTGGTGACCTGGAATCAAAACAAAACCAAAGTGGTCACTTGGATCCTAAATCTATATCTTTGGCACTTCAAGCCTACACAAAGGCCTCTGAGATTTGGGTTCATCTCAAAAATCTATATCAACAAGCTAACAAGGCAAGGAGATTTCATTTGGACACCGCACTAGCCAAATATTGTCAAAATGATAAGACAGTTCATCAATATTATAGTGGATTCCTTGCCCTATGGATCGAGAGAGACCAAATGCTATTGCATTCAGTCTCCATAGAGTTTCTTCCCCAGGCTCTCAAATTACAAGAAGAACTACATATCAGTCAATTTCTTGTGAATTTAAGCCCAGAATTTGAACCTATTCGTGCTAATCTCATGAATCAAGAAACATTCCCTGACCTGAAGACTTGTGTCCCGGAGGTTCTTTGGGAAGGAGCCAGGCTTCAATCAACACAGTCACTTGTTAATGAATCAAAGGTTTTCTTCACAAATCAAAATGTTACACCAGTTGATGAAGCTCCTCTGATTACTGCTAGAGGACACAAACCTCAATATCATGAATGCAAGAAATATGGACATATAGCCCGCAATTGTTGCCAAAAATTATTTTGCAACTATTGCAAGCGGAATGGTCATGTCATCTTGGAATGTACGCGGCGACCTCAAAAGAAACCAGAACAACCTCCGAAGCGTGGCCCCACTGCTCTTCAAGCTTAGAACATTAGCCAGCACACTGCTCAATCCTCTGACAATGAGCAAGTAACCATGATGAATGCTCAGATTCGAGAACTAATAAATTCTTCGGTCACCTCAACATTTGCTTCTATGGGTATTAATAGTCTATGTTTCTCTTACAATGTTTTTCCTGCATTTCACTCTTCTTTTACACCTGTAAACTCATCTAGTTGGTCTATAGACTCTAGGGCATCCAACCATATGACATTTGTAGAACAAAGTCTACAAGGCAACCAACCTTATGTCGGGAATGACACTAACCATAGCAAATGGTCACCACTTGTCCATTTCCAGCATAGGCTCCTTGGAATTTTCACCTTCATCTGATAAATCCCTTGTCCTTAATAATGTTTCCTTTGTTCCGCACCTTTCTGCAAATTTGATTTCAGTTGGACAACCTGTTGATAGTGGCTACCTTGTTAACTTCTCTCCCATTGGTTGTGTGATTCAGGAACGAAAAATTGGGAAAGTGATCGAGACGGGGAGTATGCATAGCAGGTTGTTTCTTCTGGACACCGGACATAGCTCCTTTTTTGCTTCCTCAATTATTGCTTTAAATAATGCGTGGGCCATTTGGCATAGGCGCCTTGGTCATTTGAATAATGATCAGTTGATTTCTTTGTTTAGGCTTGGATGTTTGGACAAATCCTTTAACAATAAACAATTCTCTACTTTTGCAAATTCTAAATGTGAATATGTTGTTTGAGTAAAAGTCATGTGTTGCCATTTCCAGTTCATTATATATTCTCGTGCTAATAAGCCTTTTGATGTGATTCATTCAGATGTTTGGGGAATTGCTCCTCACTTGAGTTGAAATGGGTACAAATATTATGTCAGCTTTATAGATGATCACTGTAGGTATACATGGATTTATTTTCTTCACTCTAAAACTGATGTATGTTCAATCTTTATCAAATTTTATATTATGGTAACTACCCAGTTCCAGACACAAATCAAGGCACTTCGCTTTGACTCTGGTGGTAAATACACCACTTCCACCTTCTCATCCTTTTTATCTGATAAAGGCATCCTTCATATCATAAACCGCTTGCCTTCATCTGTCTTAATAAAAATATCCCCTTATGAGTGGCTCTTTGGTAAACCACCATCCTATGATTACTTAAGAGTTTTTGGTTGCCTTTGCTTTGTACATCTTCCCTCCATTGAAAGAAACAAGCTATCCCCTCAATCTACGAAATGCATGTTTTTGGGATATGGCAATAACCATAAAGGATTCTTGTGCTATGATCCAAAAGAAAAGAGACTTTGCATATCTCACAATGTTGTGTTCCTAGAGCACATTCCCTTCTACTCACTTCGCTCTGCCAAACATCCAGTGCAGGTCTCATATCTTCCACAATTCCCAGAATCCTCACTTCTTCCTCCACCCATTACACATGTCTATGAGCGCCGTCCAAAAATTACATAGCCGGCTGCTCCTACACCCGATCCACCCCCATTGCCGGTTCTTACATCCACAGGTACAAATGCTATCTCTTCTCCAAAGTTACCCTGTTCTAGTCGTTCATCTATGCCATCTGACAAATATGGTTTTTCTGCTCCTCACCTCTTTAGATACTATTCCAGTTCCCACTTCCTATTCACAGGCCTAAAAAATACCTTACTGGTGCTATGCGATGAATGAGGAATTATTAGCCCTTGAATCTAATTCCACATGGGATCTTGTTCCAGCTCCTCCGGATACCTCCATCATTGGCAGTAAATGGGTCTATTCTATCAAGGTTCGTTCTGATAGGAGTCTAGATCGGTACAAAGCACGACTTGTTGCACCAGGCTACAAGCAGGAATATGGAATTGACGAGGAGACCTTTGCACCAGTGGTTAAAATGACAACTGTACGTTGTTTGCGAAGTGCTGCCTCTATCCGAAATTGGCCACTTTGGCAGATGGATGTAAAGAGTGCCTTCTTATATGGGGATCTTCACGAAACAGTCTACATGAGACCTCCACCAGGAAATGCTTGTCTTCCAAAACATTCTGTAAACTGAAAAAATCGTTATATGGTCTTAAACAGGCTCCCTCCCCGTGCATCGTTTGAAAAATTCAGGATCGCCATTCTTCAGGCTCGCTTTTACCAGAGTCCCAATGACAGCTCTCTGTTCTTCAGATGTTCCTCCCGTGGATGTACTATTGTGTTGCTTTATGTCGATGACATGATTATCAGTGGAAATGATGCGATTGGAATTTCTGAGCTCAAGACCTATCTCATGAAGAACTTTAAAATGAAGGACCTTAGATCCTTAACTTACTTTCTTGGCCTCGAAATTTCCTAATCAAAGGAGGGTATTCGTGTGTGTCAATCAAAATATGCTGCAAATTTAATTAAATTAGCCCGTCTTGAAAATGCTAAATCTTGAACTCAATGTCAAAATCAGCAAAGATGATGGAAGCCCTCTTGAAGATCCAATTATCTTTCGCCGTCTAGTAGGCAGTCTACTTTACCTGACCATGACTAGGCCAGACATCTCCTACGCAGTACAGACGGTTAGTCAATTCATCAGTAACCCTCATAAGCCACATCTTAATGTGGTCTATCGCATCCTACGGTACATCAAAGGCACCCTCAACCGTAGCCTATTCTATCCTTCACAAAATTCATTAATATTACAGGCCTATGCTGATGTAGATTGGGCTAGTTGTCTAGACACCCATTGCTCAACGACGGGGTGGTGCATGTTTCTTGAAAATTCTCTAATCTCATGGAAATGCAAGAAACAGCCTACATTTTCTAAAACATCCACAGAAGTAGAGTATCGTTCAATGTCATCAGCCAGAGGAGAAATTGTGTGGCTTCGCCGATTACTTCGAGAATTTGGTGTATTTCCCTTGAACCCCACTCCACTCTATGCAGACAACACTAGTGCCATCCGCATTGCAAAGAACACTGTCTACCATGAGCGGACTAAGCACATAGACATTGACTGTCACTTCATTCGGCAACAGCTTGTTACAGATGTTATTTCTTTGCCTTGTGTTTCCTCTCACGAGTAGTCGGCAGATGTCTTCACGAAAGCACTTTCTCGCGATCGTTATATCTATCTATGTTCCAAATTGCTGCTCTCCTCCCACCCCATCAATTTGACAGGGTATGTAGAAACCAGGCCCATCAAACTATTGCTCAAATAATTCACGTGTGATACCTGTAGTCAAACTTGTTTATATTGTATATACTATCCTTGTAGACTATTAAATCTGTACACCTCATACTCACTGTCATTAGAATTGATTGATTGTAATTTCAGCCCTAATTTGGGCCATTAATAGCTATATAATACAAGGTCTAGCCTGTCTAAAGGATACGTCCAATATTCCTCACATCTCTTCTTCTTCTTTTGTTTATTCTACTACTTGAGCCTTTTCATATTAAAAAAAAAAAAAAAAAAACTCATATAGGGGATGAATCCAACTGCAATTCCTGGGATGCTTACATTTAGGGACTGTTTGTTTGCTTGGATAAATAGGAACTGAATTCATAGGAATTCATGTCATAAGTGGATAAAAATGAAGATTCAAGGTAAATATGTAAAAATGACCATCAAATAACCTCCCCGCTAAAGGAAAGTGAATCAAGGGAAAATGAAAAATAAATTCCCCGCCATCACCTAGTAATTCAAATCCTAGAAAAGTCAAAGTCTCACCTATATTGCTATCTTTATATTCTTCATCCCTCATCTCATATCTCTCACACTTCACGTCTTTCATCATCCTTTGGTGGAGCACATTTAACCATGAGTTCCAACTTGTTTCATGTAGATGTTGCATACATAGGAATTATGAGACTTACAATTTTAAAAAAGGGTCAAAATTGAAGAAACAAATGTAGATTTCTAGATATGAAAGAAACATTCCAGATCTGAAACTGAGTTTAACCAAAAATGTAGGGAGAAGCTAAGTCCTTCCAGCCACACATATGACCTACACAACCCGACACGCAAAATATATGGGCTAGTCATTGGTCAAGATTTTTTGACCTGTGAAAAATGGGTTAGGTTAGGGTTGACCCACCTAACTTGCATGACCTGTTTAAACTTTCCTTTAAAATTTAATTATGGTTCTAAATCCCAAAGAGGCAAAGGCCCAAACGATACCTACTTTCTATTGTAGCCTCTACTATCCAACTAAAACTTATCACTCAATTTTATAGATACTTTTTTTTTATCTTGATATGATTTTTTTATTTTTATGAAAACCTATTTTATTTATATTAGTTCTGCTACTTTATTTCTTTAGTTATTTAAGAAATATATACCATACTCAAGGTTTAAATAACTCCTTCTCTGTTTTTTTTTTTTTTTTTTTTCCTTCAAGTATGTCCTTTGTTATCTTACTTAAGAACATTTTTAATCCTCTTCTCTCTTATGGTATGGATTTTGGATATGAAGAAAATACAATAGACAAGACATAAATAAGAAAAGAGCTAAAATTGATTTGGGTTGTTTCGATGCATGGGCTACAAAAAGATGAATGAGCCTTAGCCGATTGGACCCCACCTTCTATGGATGGAAAACTACATAACCGGCCTCATGTATTTGAAATGAAGTTAGGCTTCGTGTAAACCCCCAATTCTGAATACCGAGAAAACCGTCAAGGTACCCAAAGTTGGCACGCTACTTTTTGAAAAATTCGAGAACTTCCAAGATAGTAAGTCCGCATTGAGGTCCAATTTAAAACTTTTTGAACAAAACAATGACAATAGCTAGATTGCGGAAGCATGTAAAACATAGCGGAGGCAAATATAACAATAGCAGAAGCAACTGAAAAGGGTATCATATGAGCTATAGCAAATGTAGCAGGGTTGAGGTCCATCCTACAATGTCAAAGTATGAAATCAAATGTTTTATACAAGTTAGACTATCTCTCTGCTCACCACATAGAATGCTCAAACCCAAAAGTAAAGGTGAACTCTTAAGCCCCTGGTGCTGGCACTCCGTCCTCCAGCTCAACCTCCGGGTCAGATGGTCCCCAACCGTAGTCACCAACTATCTGTGCCTCGACGATCACATCGTCCTCGTAGTAGGGGTCATCACCTAAACACCAAGAATGGGTTAGATCCAAAGATCTGGCAAGTCACAGTATATAAGTAACATAGGATGTATGCATTAAAAGAATAAAGACGATCGTATAATTAAAGAGTATCACAATAGTACATAATTTAGGCAGTTGAGCGAAATAAAGCAATCGGAATCAGGGTAAGCAAGTAATCTATTCTACAGACATCAAGTGGCACATCCACTCAAGTTGGATATCGCGGGATATTATGCCGCGGCCCTCCCATACTTAACACAGTCGCGGTGGGGCAATCTCACCAGTGTTGGGGAATGATGGGCCCCGCAACAACACTCATCCATCTCAACACTCATCACTCATCACTCAGAGGACCGGACCTGGTATCACACCATCCGTATAAAATACAGCTCATTATGATAGCTCACTCAACACTCATAAATAGCTCCTACCAGTGATGATCAATCAACAGGCTGAGCTTAGAACAACTGAGTGAATGCCTATGCCGACTTAAGTAAACAATATAGGTCTGTGTCTGTCTGCGCTTTGCCTTGCGTGAACAAGGTCCTAACAAATTCCCTGAGAGGTCCAAGTACCCATCCGATCCATGGAACACAGTCCAAGTCCAAGTCCAATCATTGGATCCATACCAAGGCCAATCAAACACATGGCCTGGTCTAAAATAGTCCAAATGAAGTAATATGTCCATTTCCAATGATAAACAGTCCATGCTCATCCATAATGAGTTATAAGTCCATAATAAACAACCTCTCTATTCTAGGGTATCATACATCCATACTTAGGCCATAGAAGGGCCCGCCTGGCCACAAACACGGGTTAATGTTCACCCAATCACATCACCAGGTCACCTCTAAGTAATCATAGGTTCAGGTCATCCATAATCCATTTAATTAACAGGTATAAACAACAGAAATGATAAAAGAGTGACTGTAATGTATTTAAATGGAATCAACCTCCAAGTAAGAGAATCAACCGGAAATATCAACAGTCCAACCTAAGTATTGGCCCACATTTAGGTTCAGGTCCATCTAAGTTAATTTGATCTCTGAATGAAGTCTTAGATGCCAATGAATACTGTGTTTGGTGCTCCAGAAGTTATGGGCATCTTCAACACATTTAAGGATTGAATCATCTTTGAATTCATAACATAGACCCTACTTGGTGGTCCCCACGAGTCAAGGTTGAGCCACACCATTGACTCGGGCTTGACACATCAATAGAAGTCCATTTGGATGGTCAATGGCCCCACAAATGATCACAACCTCGAAACAGACTGAACTCGGAAATCTCAGTTTGCAATGTGGCAAGTCGACCTGCTACACAGAAGGCAGCACTGAGACCTGACTTGTATTCTGGGGAGCCCCAGTGCACCTAGTCGACCTGGTACATAGGCTCATCTGTAATAAACAGAACACAGGTCATTTCTCAAGCACTGTCTTATTCAGTGTGTTCGGTCGACCTGGCACAGAGGTCGGTCGACTGAGTACATTGTTTTCTAAGTCCAGAGAGAGAGTCCGTCTCTTAGTTATTTCCTGCAAAATCTATGTCCTCAGTCGACCAAGCACAGGGTCCTATCGACCGAGTATGCAGGACTAAGAATCCTGCAAAAAATAACTGGGATTTTAATTTTTCCTATTTGCAGTGTCTTCGGTTGACCTCCCTGCAGGTCAATCGACCAAGCACACTGACCTGTTACAGATTCTAGAATTCTGGAATTCTTCTTCTTCAACCCAATTTCCATCAAAAAAATATTCAATCTCTTCCATTCATCATAGAAATATTATAAAACAAGAGAAACACTTCAATACACATCCAACCATCCATCCTTGGGCCATTGATCTTCCAAATGAGATGAGACTCATCCATCAATGGCCAAAATCCATGAAAACAGGCTCAAAAGATAGATCTAAGCATTCATACATCAATTGAATAGAAATTATAGAATCAAATGAAGGAAATCATGCATTCTATGCTAAGTGAGTATATTGCACTTGCCTCAATCCAATTGCAAAGGAAAGTAGAGAGAGAAATCCTAGCTCCAAATACAAATCCCAACTCATATGGCTTTCCAATCATGCAACCAGCCCAAAAACCAGATCTAAAGAGATCTATATATCCCAATCCCAAAACCACAAGAGAATTGAAAATAAGGAAAGGAAATCTAGAGAGAGAGAAATCTAAAGGAATTAAACTAGAAGATGGTACCTACCTTGAGTAGAAGAGAGAGAAGACATGTAGAAGATAAGAAAGCTCCATAGAAGAGATGATACAGCTGTAGCTTGCAGTAGATCTTCTTCTCCTTGTAGCTAGGGCTCTAGATCTAGGGTTTCTAGAGAGAGAAGGGGAAGAGATGAGGGAATTGAAGGGAAATGAGGGAAGAAGAGAGAAAATAGAGGGAAAAGAGAGAGAGAGGAAGAGGAAGCATACGTTTGGGATGGGGGAGGTTTAGTTATATAGGTTGGGTTTGGGTAGCTAATGACCGAAAGGTCCTTCTTTGTGCAATGGAAAAGAGCATGGGCTTTTGGGTCATTTTTAGAATATTTAGAAGATTCTCAAGTGGAAACCCCTCCTATTACTTCTAATTACTAGGTACGGCCTCGAGCTAACTAACTAACTCTAACAAATTATAAAAAGACACCTTATGAACCTATAAATTACACAGAGACTAATTAAACTAAAACTTAGGAAAATACCTAACTACCCTTACTAATCCCTATTAATTAGTATAATTAGATACTAAAGGCTATAAAATAGTATTCAAATTCAAAAGTGAGGGTCCACAAGAGGTGGGGCCTCACATCTCGTCAAAACATTCATACAATGAATTGGTTGATTGCATGAGAAATAAAAAGATTAATAGACCTTGGCCCCACTTTTTACCAATGAAAAACTAGATAATGCATCTCAAATGGTTGTTGAAATAAAATTGGGCTCAAGTTAAGCTTACAAACTAATCTGGGTGAGGTAAGGAATCATGGTTGGGTCAATTGATTGATTTGATTCACTACATGGATGCATGTTATATGGATCGGGTTGGCCTGCAGTAACCTACAATGGTTTTGCAGGTTAATGTTGTTAGGATGGGCTGAACTAACCGTCAACAAGTGCAAGTTAGGAGTTTCTGACCCCATTTAATTAAAAAGCAGATGCGGATTAGGAGTGTCTAACCCGTTTAGCCAAGCCCGACCCATTCGCCACCACTGCCAGCTACCCTATCATGCCTTTTAGGCCTGCATTTTTACATAAAGTATAAACGGTTGAGTCAGTAGGAGCGAAGTACACATCAGGTTGGACCAGCCAACATGGTTTCCACCCATGAGTTGTAGCTGCTGTACTTATAATGCTGATTATGGTGGCAAAAAATATAACTACTACTTTCAACTTAAATAGATTAGCCATTCTGTTGTGTTTCCATCAGTATTCGCAAGATGAATAGGCCCTCTTTTAGGCTTATTTGAGCCCTTGCCATCCTTTTTGGTAGTAAATGTTCTTAATTTCCAAAGGAAGAGTCTACACTCTCTTTTGGGGCCTGTTTGTTTGTTGGGCATTGAATTTTTAGGAATTCTAAGCAATGCCTTCTTATTAGAGAAGGAAAGGTGAAGGCCGAGTAGACTCCACTCGGATTAGGAGTATCTAATATCTTTTACTCTTCACCTCTCTTATCTCTTTTCTTTCAATTCCTAAAAATTCAATACCGAGCAAATAAAGAACCCTCGATATTTAAATACCAAACAAAAGCTACTTTAGTTGGCCCCATGAATTCAAATCTCAGTTGATGCACTCCCTATTAAGTAGGATGTTTTGATTTGTTGCCCAGCCGCCTATATAGAACATCAGTGTCACACATGCATGCCATATGTAATAAATATACATACTTGGTATGATACGAGTATTCCATATTAAAATACATAAGTAGTATCAGATTTTTCACCTGGCCAATAAGGCTAGTAAATGGGATTTCAAGTATAAAATGTGTACAAACAAGGGGCCATCAAACAATCATTAGGGCTGTTTATTTGCAATCAAATATATAGTAATTCATGGTCAAATTAGCTCCGCCAAAAGATTATTAAAGAGATGAAGTGCGAATGATATTAGATGAGGGGTGAAGGATATAAGGTAGCAATGTAAATGGGACTTTAACTTTCCTACGATTTGAGTTTCTACGGTGATGCCTGGATATTCACTTCCCTTCTTCCCTTAGGTCAGTTTTCTTTTGTATATTCACCTTGAATCTTCATTTTTAACACCTTATGATATGCAAACAAATGGACCCTTAGTGGGACTCACATTAAAATTGAGTTGTACTTGTACGAACACGTGCGCACGCAAACAAATTAAGGATTAACTTAAGTAAAGATGTAAGTAGTCCCCCCCCTCCCCCCACCCCAAAAAAAAAAAAAAAAAAAAAAAAAAATCAAAGTAGCAACTTATCTCATCGGAGAGTAAGGATGAAATCTAACTCCATTGGTGATGATGTATCTTAACTCTAGTCCAAAACATGGATTATTCCACAGAGTGGTCAACAAAACAAATAGGAATCATAATTCATCCAATGGATCTACAATTTTCTCAGGAAATTCTCACAATCATGACCGTCTTGAATACAGATTAAAGTCATTGGAAAGAGCTTCTGCGACCCGTCTCACACTTCTGTGAGCTGCCCTGTATATCACGGGAGAGATGTCAAATGGGCCAGGCTGGCCCGTTTCTGCACGGCACAGCCCGTGCCATGGGCCGTGCTAGGCTGAGGGAACGGGCACTGCACGATATGGTCCAACCCATCCATAAGAGTCAGCCCACCAGGCACGGCCCATTACATATATCATGTTTTTCATTTCTCAATCCACTTTCCATTCTAACTAATGTTAAGTTAGTGGATAAAATGGCTGGTAAAAGTTTATTTGGTTTTTCTTTTTGCAAATCTTACATTTCAACTCAAAGCCTTTTCAAATCTTCTTCCACCCCACAAACTTTTCACTTTCTACTTACAGTCATGTCATTTATATGGAGGGGATATGAATTTTTCACATAACACAAAGTCACCTAACCTTTATCCTGTCTCACAACAACTTTAGTAAAATAAAGTAGGATATATTATCTATTTTGAAGTATCCATGTATCATAGTCCACAGCAAAATAAAAACTCGCCATGGAATGGAAAACATCTCTTTGTACTTCAAGATTTTTGTAATTTCTCATAGTATAAAAAACATTTATCAGAGTAAATCTCATTGACACTGCCAACTTTGGATCTAATCACTTGCTCTATATTTTACGCCCCGCCATTCTCTAAAAAGATTGTAAGGTTTTGAAGATAATCCTATTTACAAACCTTCAAGAATTTAAGATTCAAATGGTTCTCTCCTCAATGGAGTAGGTTGAGTCTGACCGAACCACTTAAATATTTTGGTCATTCTGTGTGTTTGTGGTCTAATTTTTAATTTTAATACCTAAAAGGCGAAAAGAATTAATCGGGAAAAAAATTAAAGAGGCACACCGAGCATGCCCGGCACAGCCCGCAACAAGGAAAAAATCTTGGTGGGCCGTGCCGACCCCGTCCGTGGCCCTTGTGGGCCGTGATCTGGGCGGCCGGCACGGCCCGTTTGACATGCCTTGACACCTGTCTTCCTTGGGCCCTTGATATGGCCAAAGGGCTGGGCTTAACCGAAGCCAGCTTCTTTACTCAAGACTTGTTCAGTGAGTGCCATTCACTATCATGTGTATCGTGGGACCTTAAAGGTACCACTGGACGTTAAAACGGTTAAATTGTCTGCACTGCCCACACTTGGAATTCCCGACATCCCGTCGTTCTTCACGGACGTCGGATCTTACCCGGCCTACTTGAAACTTCTTCTGAATCATTTCTCCAATTTAGAGAAAGCAGATTGGATCCTCTGTAACACATTTGACAAACCGGAGGAACAGGTGTGTAACAATTTTTCCAGAAGACTTTATGTAATTTTGGACATGTCACTGCTTTAGGGCCCTTCTGATTGCAAGAATTCGGAGAATTCCCTTCTTTCTTGAGAGAAAAAAATGATTTTGTTGCTTAATTCTTCAGATGCTAAAATTCAGAGTACAATTCATATTTTAAAGTCCTAGAATAAAGTAAGGCCTTAGGTGGTAGGGTTGCAAACTGATATCCGATTCTCCGATTACCCGGAAGTTCCGATCCGTTAAAAACTGGGTCTGGAACCTATTTTAGGTTCTAATTCATAAACGGGTCCGGGTCCGGGTCCGGAACCTAATTTAGGCTCTGATTGATAAACGGGTCCGGATTATATAGGTTCCGACCCGTGGACCCGAGAACCGACATATTAGCCTTTGATATCGCAAATTGTACTTCAAAATCAACTTTTTTTGTATGTTTCTTTTTTTTAAAAAAATATTAGAGGTAGTAGACTTGATGCACTGTTATAAGCAAAATGATATGCTTATTTTAAGAAAAATAAAGAATAAAGAGAGCTTAGAATCCATTTTGGAATTAGATTCCAGTCCTCTAGGCGGACCCAATTTTGGAACTAGATCCCGATTTCCTATCGGAACCAGGTCTGGAACCAATAAAATAGGTTTCGAGTCAAAACCGGATCCGAAACCGGAACCGTTATTTAGAAACGGGTCTGGGTCCGAGTCCACTATAGTTCCGATCCGGGAGCAAGTGATGTGACCAGAGTGTGCACGTAGAATCTTTAGTTTTCATATTGAAAGACTAAAAGGGATGAGTGCAAATGCAATTTTTTTGGGCTACTTGCATTTAGAAAACTAGAAATGTTTAGTTGCATTTTAATGATTTCCTCTGTTTTAAGCTGATTATTTACAATCCAGTTTTGTCACACATGTAAACGAGACTACTTAATTGTATGATTTATTTATTTATTTATTTATTTTTTTTTTTTTTGTGATATGCATCAATCAGGCTATTAGGGGATGGTTTCATTGCTTGCTAACTAAATATTGGAAGGTGTCTTTGGTTTTAGTTGTTTTAGCAAAGTATATGTCCATCTGATGTCTTTTTTAACATATGTTCTAGTGACCACTGATTGAAAGGTTAGGATCATTCAATAAATTCAAAATTTGAAAAAAAAAAAAAAAGCATCAGAGGGCCAAGGAAGAGACCAATAAAATGAATATTCCCCTTGTCTCATAGGGTGGAGTTATATAAATTTGTGCATTATTGTCCCTCTTGATGTATTTACTACAGATACTATTACTTTTTTAGGTGTTACAGATTTTGTGTACTCTTTCCTCTCCTCTCTTTTTTTTTTATTAGTTTTTTGCTATCGGAGGTTCCTAACCCTTTGGGCTGGACTAATCCATCCGAGCCCAGAGGGAAGTAGGGTAAACTCCCCTGTAGCCCCAGTGTGGTAGTCCAGTTTCGAACCTACAACCTCCGGGTGCAAATCGTGGTCCTAAGCCAACTGAACTACCCCTTGGGGTTATTCCCCTCCTCTCTTAATTAATATATATCTCTCTAACTAGCAAAATAAATAAATAAGAAGATAAATAGTCTCCATCAGGAGAAAATTTTGCTATGGAATATTGCATTCATTCCATCTTTCTTAAAACCAAATTGTGAACCAGCCATATTAACCAAGACTCAATGAAAAACTCAAACAGATGTGACATGATCAGGACTCAGCCTGAATAGCAGTTGACTCAACCGAGGCACGGTCAAGACTAGATGCTCACTCTAAAAAACTCATGTAAATAAAACCCATGATAACTCTTGTTTTCTTTCTTCATTCTTTCTTATTACCCAGGGTATCCCTTGCCAGCGTAGCCTTCTGACCTTTGGCCTTTGGCCTTTGGCCCGGGGGGTTGCCGATTCTAACAAACAAGGACTATTCTCTGGAGGTACATACATGGCATAGTTCCCAGAAATGATAACTTTGTATGAAGTAGTTATCTACGAGACTTGACCAATATTCAGTATCTCGGAGAGGAAACAAAGCAATACCCTTGGACCAATCATAGAATATTGACTGTTATGTAAGTTAATGGAAAATGGTGCTTCTGCTCATAATTGAAATGTTCCAAATGTTTATGGACATTCTTGCTATTATTGGACTATTATCTTGCGCCATAGGATGATAAGATCCCCATACATGAATCTCTCGATTTGGGAAATAAGAGAAAGGCAGTATCAGACTGGACTTTTGATGAACTTTTTAAAGCTACTTCAAATGGACTGTCCAATGTTATTATTGATGATTGTGTACATTATGTATAACAATCAAAGAAAAGCACAAATGCCATTTAAGATAAGCCAGCCAAACTGTCTAGACATGCCATGATAAAAAAAAAGGCATCATATGATTTCAACTGTTCAAGACAATGTGTAGAAACAATACAATTCAAAAGGCATATGATTTCTCTCAAAATCCAACAATAGCCTTACCACCTCTCAATTACATTGCTGCAGATGGTGAAGTGGATGGAAGAGAAATGGTGGATGATCACAATCGGAATAACACTGTCGTCTATGTACCTAGATAAGCGACTCGAAGGAGATGAAAATTACAGCATCAACCTTTATAAGCCAGACAATGCAGCAGCCTACATGAAATGGCTGGACGTGAAGGCAACTGGGTCCATTGTTTACTTTTCATTTGGAAGCATGGCAGAACTGAGCAAAGAACGCATGGAGGAGCTGGCATGGGGTATAAAGAGGAGCAACAAGTATTTTTTGTGGGTGGTAAGGGAGACTGAGAAGAAGAAGCTCCCAGCAAAGTTGATAGAGGACATGAAGGATAAGGGCATAATAGTGACATGGAGCAAACAAATTGAGGTGCTGGCACATGAGGCAGTTGGATGCTTTGTGACGCACTGCAGGTGGAATTCCACAATGGAGGCATTGTTCTTGGGTGTGCCCATGGTCTGCATGCCAAAGTGGACAGACCAACCCACAAATGCTAAGTTTGTGGTCGATGCATGGGGCGTGGGACTGAGAGTAAAGGTGGATGACAAGGGGATTGTGAGAAGAGGAGATGGAGTTATGTGCAAGGGAAGTGATGGAAGGAAAGAAAAGTGAAGAGATTAAGAGGAATGCGAAGAAATGGTAGGAGTTGGGTACAGAGGCTATGGATGAGGGTGGAAGTTCAGACAAGAATATTGAGGGATTTCTTGTCAGTCTTTGAAAACTTGCAGTTTGGTGGGGATCATATTCATCATGTAGCCAACAGATTTCTTAGCAAAGCAAAGGGTGGATATGTCTTGTAACTTGGTTGCGCTCACCATTTAGTCTGTTGTTTTTCTTCATGCAGTTTGTTGTTTCTTCTATCTGTTTCTCTGTGGTATTATGCTCTTATACCTTCTACCCCTTTCTTCTGTTGTTTTGTACTCTATTGCTTTCCTTTAATATATTGTCTGGTTACTAATAAAAAAAAAAAATGGGGATCATGTAATGAATGCATTTATCTGTGATCAGAGTGCTTCATAGTGTCATAAAGTATCATGGAAGTAAATCTCATTGAATAAAATGATTGGTGAGTGTTCATTTCTTTTAGCGTATGTTGTGTAGTAAATCTCATTGAATAAAACGATTGGTGAATTTTATTTCTTTCCATGTATGTTGTGTCTGGATGTGCCTGTCCCAACCCTCGGAAGAAACAGACGGTTGGCGTTCCCAGCTGTAGCTCAGGGTGTGTGAGTTTGTGTCCTCCCCTTAGTAGAGGGGGAAGAGGCAATAGGCATCAGAGGCTGAACTAAATTTTGAGTCTACTTCTCCGTGGGAGATAAACTGAAATCGCAAATCTATAATTTTCTCAACGCATTTCATTACCGAGTTAGAAAAGCTTAGACATAGCAGCCAGTGGAAGAATTGCTTAAGACCAGCATTCTAAACTAAATGATGAATTGTTGGTCAGTAGGAGAGAAGTAGGCGAGGGTGGACCATCAAAGATAGGCCCGCCCACAGCAGGGTTACAATTCTTACACCAATCACTCCATCAGGAGAATTTGCCATTCATGAATGGCAGCAGTGACTTTAGAAAACCAATTATGGTGGCAAAAGGGAACCATCCCTCTTACTGTTAAAGGCTTCTTGTGATATTGTGTGTTCTGAGTTAATAAGAGGACTTATTTGTAAAATCAACAAGTCCAAGAGCTGTTATGTAATTTAGAAAAATAAAGTTTTTTTGTAATTAATTAAACTATATATAGCTATGGTCGTCCAACTTAAGGCAATCTAGCTATAGTATTTCCTCCCAGAAATTGTTGTCCTTTCTTCTTTATTTCTCATGTTCTCTCCTAGGCTTTTATGAATTCTTTAAGAAAAAACCCTAGATTATATTAAATATAGTCTCTCAACTGGTATCAGAGTATTGCATCTGATGGAAGACCTCAAGAAAAAGAGCGTCACAGGAACTGATTGGAGGAATTTCCTCTAGCCCCATCCAAAAATATATAGAATCAGAGTTGACTCTTTTCTGTAAGTGTTTGTTGTTATTTGTTTTTTGGGGATTTTACCAAAAAAACCCCCTTAAAGTGGTTGAAGACCCAAAAGGCCCTCAAGCTTCAATATAGACTATAAAGGCACTTCCGCTACTTTATTATTATTTTTATTGTTATGCTGAGCAGCGATATCACTACTTGTATATAACGTGAGACCGATATCTCTGCCCATGTAATCTTCTCCATCACCTGCGTTAGAGACTGCTGCCGAGGTTTAACAATATTGATTCACTCCCAGGGCTTTCGATTGTTCAGATTTTTTCCCAAAGATGAATCTCTCATATTGAAACAAAAACCCTCATCGAATTTGATAAGAGAAAAGAAAACATGTAAAATCTTTACAAATTTCTCCAGCTTCTCATTGAATTCATAACTTGAGAAAATCTGACTAGATTGAATCAAGTTCTTCACAAATCTTTCAAAGTCTCGATAAAGATTAAGGCTTTCAAAGTCTTTTACATGTTTCAAAGTCGAAGTTGGAGCAATGGTTCAAATTTGCAGGTTGATGATGAATGTTGTTTGGTGTTTGTACGTGGCGTTTGGCAGCGGTGACCAAGCTGCAAGAGGGTAGGTTCAAGTTTGTTTGGTTACTTGATTTGCGGGTTTGGATATGATTTGAGAAAACAAAGTGGGTCATTATTCAGTTTAATGGGTGAAGAGTGGACCCGGAAAGTGGAGAAGAATGTGACGCAGTGAGCAACGATATACACAAGTGAGGTACAGAAAAAAGAAAAGAAAAAAAAACTCGGAAAAAGGCATCTCGGACCAGCCCAGCACATTAAAAACTTTGAGGACCTTTTTTATCTCCACCGGATTTAAGGGAAATTTTCCAGTAAAATGCCCTTGTCTTTTCTAATCCTTTCTTGATCTGTTAATATGTTTTTGATGTGCCTCAATTCTTTCCTGGGGATTCAAAAGATAGTGTACAAGGTTGTTTCCAGAGTTTTTTTTTTTTTTTTTTCCCATCAAACCCAACTGTTAGGGCCTGTTTGAATAGAGTGAAGTTAAATGGGCCATAACAATCTAAAATGTCAACTCTACCCTGTTTGGATGAGTCTGGCCCAATAGGTGAAGTAATGTTGTAAGCCACACGTTTGCCATTTCACTTCAACTCAAAGTACTTCAATTTCTTTGTGTAAAAAGTGGATTCTACTCCAAACCTTAACCTCAAAATAAACATCCAAATGGAATAAGTTAAGTTTTCTATTTTAATTTCAACCTATTTCTCTTCACTCTACTTCACACATGAAATTCACTTCATTTTACTCCACTCCTCATTTTCCAAACAGGCCCTTAGGGTTGACGACAGCGATGCTAACGTTGTATAGTAAAAGGTAGTTCTGCCCAGCACATGCTTTTTTCAGTATCCCAGCAAAGGGACTGGGACCCTAAAAGACTCGCACATTCGAGGTGAAGAGAACTCACACATGCAAGGAGACACAACTCGCACGTGCGAGGTGATAGGAACTCGCATATGCAAGGACTGGGGAGGCCATATTGGAAGCCTGAACCTCCCAATGAAAACTGTCACTCCTTACCACCTGGGTAAGGAGCCGTCCTCCTGCCCAGCACAAGCTAAACTCAATAATATCCCCCAGTTTCATTTAAAAGTCTCTCAACTGTCACGATAAAGCCCCGTGCTAAGAGCACACCTCAGTCTCACCTTAAACGACTGGGATCAATCCCTGGTGCTGGCACAGCACGGATCCTAGAAGGTACTATGGCGGAGCACATGGAAAGGTCCTGTGGTGGAGCACATAGGATAGTTTACTGTTCCAACATGTAAACAGCTAAAAAAAAAGTCTCAACTTGTTTCATCACAAAAGAAACCCATCTTTATCAGAACACATGGTCAACTGAAAGACTTTCATAACGTTCCTCTTCCACACAGAGGAACACACTGCCTTAATCTTTTGCATGGAAGGATATGAAGTTATTTCTAAAAATTTCAGAACCTCTTCATAGAATAGTGTCAATCAAATAAGAAACTTCACAACGAGAAAAGGATCCTAATTGGTAACTTCACTTGAGAAGAATCTATAAGACATTTGACTTCCTAATACTCACATAAGTATCCATACTAACAGAGATTCAAATTGAATGTGATCGCATTTAAACATAAACATACCATACATGATTAGAAAAACATAAAAATTTTGTTTTCAATTATGGCAACTCCTATTAGAGGAATACTCATTTATCTTCATGATCAACAGATTGAAATGAAATGCCAAACAAAAAGGCTCCAATACCATATTATGCTTGATTATTTGATTTATTTTTTTTCCCTCTAAATTTTTACAGCAGTAATGTGTCCCTTTTTTCTCCTCTACTACAAAGAATCAAAAGGCTATCCATGCAGGGCTTAGGAATAGTACCACCAGCATGGTCCCACACAGTATTAAAGTGCAGGCCTTGGGTATGCATCCATTTAGGAGTTGTCCAGTTAATAAAAATTTAGACACTCTAGACTGGAAGCCAGGACCCCCTCCAATGCCTCAACAGAAATTTATACTCGATATGAAGTCAAAATAAAATGAGAGAATCACACCATTTCACCCTCTTGACTCAGAGGCATCGACATCATCTGTTCGAGCGCCCAATTTGACTATGTCTTCAACGAGAATCTTGCCTTCTGTTAAGAGAAAAATGGAGACACGCGGTTATAAAATCAACTAAAGGCAAGTCCAAGCGAGATAAATAAGTTTAAAGGGAAACCCTATGCTCACCCCTATCTTTGGTAAGGTTACTTATAAGCTCTTGGACTCCCTCTCTGCCTATGGTATCTTTAAGGTACATGGCTGCAGCTGCAACCTCCTCTGGGGTCACTTTGCCATCATAATCCCTGCAAATGAACAGCGATTCACATACTGAACATTAGAACTGGATTCTGCAAATCACTAGAGAATGGACAGGTCACAAGTGGCAAACTATAACAAAATTGTTTAATACTATAAAAACTCTGAATGGTCAGTTAGGTCACAGTGTGACAAGTTTTCCTTCCCACTCCCCTCTCTTCACACAGACAAACAAACCAAGAATAAAACTCCACATGTAGAAGCAAATTATATTATATATAAATATCAATCATATAAAACACTCATTTAAAAAAAAAACACATTTGTAATCACAGTGAATTTTTCTCCCCAGCATATAGAAAAAAAAATGTCGATGTCCATCAAACATTGCAGCTGAATAACTAATCAAGAAAAGAAAACCAGTATTGATGCTGGACAAGGCAATCTTTTGTAGAAATTGGATAGTCCGCATCACTTCCCTCTTTGAAATGGTTATGAATACAAAATAAAAAAGCAGTATATATATATTAAATAAGTGAAATTAGTTTATGAAAATAGAACAGTCATAACTTCATGTGAATGGCAGTGGCACATGTAAAAAAGATGTCACTGGTTATTAAATCACAATCAAGTAAAATTGAAGGTCTATATTGTTGGCAGAACAAACTGGGAATAAGGACAAAAAATTGCATGCAAGAAATTACTACCTGTCAAGTACTCGCCAACGGTCCCCAATTTTTGCATCCACATCATCAATTTCCCTTTCAAGCTTTTGAAGCATTGCATCAACCTGAATGTATAGGGATTGAGAAGCAACATGCATCAAATTTTATGGCTAGAAGCATGCACTCATCACAAAATACAAGCATACAACAACTATACATATTGGTTAATAAAAGATAAATAAGATAGCCTTGAAAACAAATCAGGCAACAATTTATTACATAACAACAGTACTAAATATACTAGGAAGTCCTACCAATAGCATTCACTAGAAATATTCTTCTTAGCAAACAAATGCACCAAATTTCCTAACACTTGCAGAAGAAACAGGCATCTAACACAAAGCAGCCAGATTGCTTTGATTCTCCTTCTTACCCTGGCCTTACAAGATGCCACAGACACCATTAGATGAGACTCCTACAGTGAGCTGTCCCAAATAGATATCTTTAAATACTATCAGTTTTTTTTTCTGATAGCTATTGATTCCACCTCATTCATCTACTCTATGCTCACTGGACCCAAAACAGATGTAAGCCAGGTGATTTGTTGTCTCTCAGAACCCCTCCAACGCCCGTCTTTCAAAACCACTTAAATACAGCCTGCCCAGTTTACTTAGGAGTTTGGACACTTATTCATGTTCAATTTCAAAATCCCTGCTGGAGGCGCGTTCCACTCATCTTTCTTGACTTCTTCCTTTTCTTTTGCAACATTTTCACATACACAATCCCTAAAGAAGTCCAAAAGACTGCTGCCCCTAAACTCCTCAATTAAAAAAAAAAAAATGCACCACATTCATCTTTCTATTTTCAATTGAGGAACAATCAAGATTATCCTCTTGATGCAACCAGAACCTTGGATTTGATCTTCACTTCCACTACACAAAGATAGAATGACTAGGAATCTTCACCTAGGGTCAATCACTTGTCTGGAATTTGCATGCACCCACATTCATGCATCCAACGGACAGGAATACAATTTCATTCAATGATTTTTCAGATGCTGCAGGACAGACATTTATATAGGCTTAGAAGCCTCTAGCCGCAAGACAAAACTTTCCCTATTACTAGACATACTTGGCCATCCCCTTCTACAATTGTTACAAAATTAAATAAAGCAACTCCTAGTCTAAACAAATCCCCAACATAACTAGTAATAGACACTTAGCGACCCTTGAATTTGACTCGCAGATAGACTACTGTATTAGTCAACTGTGATACCTCAAGTGCTGATCGCATAGGGTTTTTTTTCCTGCCTGTTTGTGAGCCTGGGCTGCCCATGGTCATTGGCTTGAGCCGTCTCTTATAAGCTAGCAGTCAGTCCACTGCATCATCTCTTCCCGGCTCATACAAACTTGACTCTAGTGAGTTCTAAGTTCGACATCAATTGGACAACGCCAGATAAATTTACAGCTTCTGATCCAGGTATTATTGAAAGAGGTCTGTCTTTTCCTTTTTGCAAGGGACTTGAACTCGAGCACCCAAGCATGAACTAATGTCACTAACCAGTTGAGCTTGCCAAGGCCAAGAGGTTTTCCTACCATACTAGAAACTTTTGGCATCCACCATGTTTGCTGATACCAACTAGTTATCAAATTCTTCTGGTAGCTTCGACACTTGGAAGCTTCATTGCCTGCTCTTCATAACCACTTTCATGATGCTCATGGTATATGGTCGTGTCTCGTTGAAAATGGGATTAATGTTCAGTTTTCCATGCAAATCCAGAACATGCGCATTAGAAATGATCTTACCGAGTATGTAGGGTCCTGCGGTTCCAAGTTGTAGCTTCTAGTGTCCCTTTAGAAAGTCTTTCCAATCCCACCCTTGTCATGACCATGTCTCCTCCATAGCACTCCACTGCAAATCTTCGATGAGTATCAGCTTCCGGTTTACAAAATTTCCTGCTGGTCACAATCTGTTTTCATACTTTTGAGTATCACACAGGTGTGTTGAGAAGCTTTTTCTATGTACTCTTCCTGCACACAATTCAACCCATGAAGTCACACCTCTTCTTAAAATTATAGTGGCAATCTTCAAAGAACATGATGCTTCCAAACATGGAATCAGTGATCCATTATTGAAAACTGATTAACCACATATGGACCCTCCCTTCCTGATAGTATTTGTCGGACCTAAGATGAAATTGATACTTAAATCTTGCCTTGGTTCTTCTGGAACTGGGATGGGCTTATATGATCCTGTAATTTGCTTATCGCCTTTGGCAAGTTAAAACGTGTGACATTGCTGTTAGACATGCATCACATCAGTCTTCAGTTTAAGCCAAAAGAATTTGTCTTCTGCTGGAACCATTTTCTTGTCTCTTTACAAGTGGCCAGTAGGTCCTCCAGCGTGTAACATTATTCCTCTGAGTTGATCTATTTAGATTGCCTTATTCTTCTAGCTTCATCCTCCTTCTGCCAATTTGATTGTATCCCTATTTTCCCACTTGAGCCCATTTTCCTCGTTGAACCAACTCTAAGAAGCTTCCTAACACGTACTCAAGAAGCTTCCTTATCCTTTTAGTTTACCCTTTTCTCTCCTTGCTACATCCAGTTGGGAAAGGTTCCCTGCATGTAAACCCCAATCGCAGCTATGTTGCACTGAGTGCAGGTATATGTTGGAATCTGGCACTGGAACGAGGAGTACAATTCCGCAAATACTAAAACATAATAAATAATAATTAATATACAAAAATGGATAAATCAAGTAATCAACACTTAAATGTTCTAGTTAGATATCAAAAGAAGAAACTGTGTAATTGTATTTTGATACTGTGCAATTTGATATCTAATTACTCCGGTGTCCTTTCCCCATGCATTTGATCTAAAAGGAACCCTGAAGGTCCTGCAAGGACCTAGCCTCCGGCTACCTGTATGCCTTTGCAACTCTATTTCAACAATTTAACCACTTGTGAGCCTCTACAGTCCACACTCTTTCTCACAAGCGAGTTTCGAAGATACGACCTCAAATTAAGTGCCCATCTTCAAAACACGCCCCCCCCCCCCCCCCCCCCCCCCCCCCCCCCAAAAAAAAAAATAAAGAAAATAATTATGTGTGCAATTTTAAAGGTCAAAACCATGTTGCAAGTTATTAAAGTGTCCCTCATCTCCAATGAACCAAGCAAGAAGAGATATCCCAATTCCCACCATAGAATCGATTAATCACACAAAAAGTCAAACCTTTCGGTCTAAAGCACATACCGTGAAAAATCAATGGCTAAGATAGGTCAGAACGAAAGACAAGAAATGTAAAGGCAGCTATTTAACTTGAGTGAAATCTTACGATTCAACACAAAGCTATGAGATGGCGCATGTAGCCAAAAGGCTACTAAGTACTATCTAGCACTGACATCCAGACTTCAACCACGTGAGATGTGATACATGTTTACTTAAGTCAACAACTTGACATGCAGATCTTTTGTGGATGCCACATCAGTATCACCTAATTTAATGAGAAACTAACTGAAATGAATAAAGACCGACCAAAAAACTTGAAAGGTGATGACGACACAAACCTAATTTTCTAGATCCATACATATGGACAAAGAACCAGAGTCTTCTTGTCACTGTCCATTAGATCTTCATCTGACTTTTTGTCACCGCCTCAAGCTAAATTTCCCTCTGTCCTCCAAGTATCTTATACAGTATTGGATGAGTCTCCCCACTTCAAAAATTTTTCCAATCCCTCCAATCTTCATATGACCACAACAAAAATATATTGTATAACTGGAACAAGGATTGAAAATTTGGATCCCCAGCTTCGAATACTATATAGGATATATGTGATGAATATCTGAACTTCGGAAGGTTTTTCCATAGAAATTTTATTTTCAAGTACAATAGAAATCATTCAATGAATCAAACAAATCAAACCTTGAACTTAGCAAAATTGAAGAACTTATCACAAATCAAACTCAGTGACGTAGATGCACTTGGAATTCACAAATAGAGAGATGTGCTTCACCTAAAACTCAAAATAATCACAAATCTAGCAATTATGGAGCAGTATGAATATGAACATGGATGGAAAAAGTGGCCGCCACGATATATCGGCCGTAGCGTGGCGGTATATCGGCCGTCGCAGCGGCCCGTAGCGGCCGCTACGCTAGGGCCGCCACGGGGGTTATAAAAACGCCCTTTGACGATTTTAGGGCTTTTTGACCCTCTCTTCTCCTCTCTTGCTGCTGCTTCTTCCTCCTTGTGGTCCCAAGTGGATTTCTTCAAGATTTCTTGCCACCAAATCACCAACATTCAACTATTCAAAAGATTTTAAAGATTCTTAACAAGATTCTTCATCTAGGTATGTGATTTTTTTTCAACTTTTGAGATTATCACTCTCTAACTACTATGAATCACAACATAATGGCATCATTGTCTTGTTTTATTGTAGATCCATGCGTCCTTTTGATCTTGCATGCATATCTTCTGTTTTCTTGTTTAAAATACTGTTATTTTTATTTTCGGATTTATGTTATTTAAAAAAAAAAACCATTATCACTTATGGAAAACTCATGAAACAACTTGAAAATAGCTTCATATTGTTAGACCTATGTTTCCCATAGATCATTCCAACATATATTTCTTGTCTTTCAATTTTTTTCCTTTTTTTATTTTTGGATTTTTTTATTTTTGTAAAAACAAATTATTTTTAATATTTGAATGCCAATCAAATGCCTTGAAAAGGGCTCCTAGATTATAGATCTGTGTTTCCCATAGATCATTCCAACATATTTTGCTTGTTTTTCATTTTTTTTCCTTTTTTTTTCGGATTTTATTATTTTTGTAAAAAAATATTTTTAGTAATTGAATGCCAATCAAATGTCTTGAAAAGGGCTCCTAGATTATAGATCTATGTTTCCCATAGATCGTTCCAACATATATTTCTTGTTTTTCATTTTTCTTCCATTTTTTATTTTCAGATTTTTTTATTTTTGTAAAAAAAATATTTTTGGTAATTGAATGCCAATCAAATGTCTTAGAAAGGGATCCTAGATTTTAGATCTATGTTTTCCATAGATCATTCCAACATATATTGCTTGTTTTTCAATTTTTTTCCTTTTTTTATTTTCGGATTTTTTTATTTTTGTAAAAAAAAATATTTTTAGTAATAGAATGCCAATCAAATGTATTGAAAAATGCTCCTAAATGTTTTGAATATGTTTGGCATAGATCAATCCAACATTTCTTTCTCTTTCCCTTTTTTTTTTCTTTTTTTTTTCGGATTTATTTATTTTTTGAAGGTAAAAATGCCTTAACTAATTCATTACCCATTAGAATAAGGCCCCTAAATGTTATATCTATGTTTAGCATTGATCAATCAAAAATATATGTCTTTTCCTAATTTTATTTTATCTTCTTATTTTCAGATTTTTTAAATTTTTGAAAAAAAAATTGTACTTTAAGTAATGAAATACCAATTAAATGTCAAGAGAATGATTCTTAAGTGTTCGATATATGTTTCCTCTAACATGTTTTTATGTGTTTTTAATTTTTAACATATTACTTGTTCATATTTATAGGTATTCAGTCTTCTATTGTGCATTTGTGTTTGCCAATTGATTTTTGAAAATGCCTCGTGATATTGATCCCGCATGGAGCTTTGGTGAGACAATTGAGAACAACAGGTTGATAATCAAATGCAAGTTTTGTGGGAAAATGACCAATGGGGGCATTACAAGATTCAAGTACCACTTAGGCCACATTTCTACAATGTTGCCGGCTGTACCGAAATACCAAGGGAAGTCAGGGAACAAATGAAAACTTTGGTTGGCCAAAACAAAGCTAGAAAAATAGATATAAAAGAAAAGAGGCAGCAAGAATTTGATGCTACCCGTTATGATGTATTTGGGGATGAAGGTTTCGATGATGAAGATGCGTATATGGAGGCTACACGTCGAGAGTTCATCATGAGTCGCCAAGAAGAATATGAATGCCAAACATTTGCTGGAAGCAACAAATATTATGATGAAGGGGGCTCATCTGTTGTGCCAAGCAGGGGCAAGGGCATTGCGTGGGCCATGCGTAGGGCATCTAGCACACAGGAACGGGATGTTGATGTAGAAGTTATTTATACTAAAAGAGTAGTTCCTCCCCCTGTTAATCCTCTAGCACATAGAAAAGAGGGGGCTAAACAACCAAATATATCAAGTGTTATGAAAGGGTGATGAAGGGTGCAAGAGATAGGTTAGCCAAAGCTACAGCAAAATGGCTAATTACAAGAACATACCACCTGCAACAATAGATTCCCCCTATTTCCCAACAATTCTTGCGAAACTGCCCGGGGAATACAGTCGCCCTTTGTCTATGATGTGGAAACTAAATATCTCGAAGAAGAATATAAAGAAATAAAAGCATGGGTGGAGAACTTTAGGCCCATGTGGCAATAGAATGGGGTCACCATTATGTGTGATGGGTGGACCAGCGGCACACAAACACAATTAATAAACTTTTTCGTACAATCAGTCACTGGGTGGGTCTTTGTGAAGTCTGTGAATGCATCTGAACATAGACGGACAGCTAAGTATATATACACTTATGGATAAGGTTGCAGATAGTGTGGAGAGGAGCATATTGTACAGATTGTTACAGATAATGGCGCCAATTTCAAGGCAGCCAGTAAGATGTTGGAGAAGAAAAGGCCTCATCTGTTTTGAACTCCATGTGCAGCACACTGTATAGATCTCATTATGGAAGATATTAGAAAAAAAAAAAAAAAATTGCTGAAGTTATCAAGGCATGTAGAGGCATTACCAGATTTATTTATGATCAATCATGGCTTTTAAGCATGATGAAAACATTCACAAATAATCATGCCTTAATACGTCCATGATCAACTAGGTTTGCTACCCATTTCATTGCGATGGAGAGCCTTGTAAGATTTAAAATATGTCTGATTCAGATGTTTGCATAAGAGGAATGGTTTCGTTCGAAATGGGGCAATGCAAAAAGTGATCCGGAATTTGAGATCCCGAACTTGATGAGGAACAATAAATTTTGGAAGAAAGTGTTTAATTTATTAAAGGTTTATGAGCCTTTAGTTAAGAGTGTTGCGGCTTGTAGATGGTGATGACAAGCCAACAATGGGATATATATATATATATATATATATATATATATATATATATGAAGCAATGGATCGGGCTAAGCAAGCTATCATGGAAAATGTTAGATATCATGATGAATATATAAAGATTATTGATGTCTGGTAGAATGACCAGCTGCACCATCCATTGCATGCTGCAGGTACTCAATAACAATATCACTATTTGATGCTTTTAAAGCAATCTAGCTCTCTTTAATTGATACTTAATCATTTTGCATTTTCACTTGTTTTCAATGTAGGTTATTTCCTTAATCCCGAATTCAACTACCCCGATGCCCAACAACACAGCGATGCAATAGATACGGAGTTGAAAGTAGGATTAAGGCAAGTGTTGAAGAAATTGTTGGGAGTTGTTGATTCAATCGAAGCCATCCAAGAGGTGAGTTAGTGATTGAGATTTGAGATGACCTATGTATATGCTTGAGATAGGTCTTAAACATGTATGTTTTATTGATTTATTCCTAATTTTCATACTGTAGATATCTACATACACACAAAGGAGAGGAGGCTTTGCTGACCCTCTTGCAATAAGGGCAATTGAAAAGATACCACCTGGTATGAACAAAAGACCCAATCACCCAACCTATTAGGCTTTTGTTATTTATCTCTCAATTGATTGAAACTTGGAAGGACTTAAGGAATATCTAATTTTATTTGTTTACATTAAATTTCAGCTGATTGGTGGATGAGTTTTGGAGATAATACTCCAAATCTAAGGAAAGCTGTTGTTCGCATCCTTAGTCAAGTTACAACTTCATCAAACTGTGAAAGGAATTGGAGCACTTTCTCCTTGATCCACACAAAGTCCACGAATCGGCTTACCATTGAAAAACTCAACAAGCTTGTAGATTGCCATTACAATTTGAAGTTGAGAAACAGAACAAGAGAAAGGAGGGCAACGGATGATCCGAGCTATTGTCCTATTAGTTTGGATCACATATTCAGAGAGGACGATCCCTTGCTCCTATGGATAGCAAAGATAGAGGAGCCATTGCTAGATTCAGATCCTGGCTTTCAGGAGGAGGTTAGAGATTTGCTTGATGAAGATATGGGCGAGGCAGATAGTGCCCCACTTGGAGGAGAAGGCTCAAGTGCACAGCCGCAATCGCAAGGCCTGCAACCAGTCAACCACAACCTAAAGGGAAAGAACCTGCTCATGTTGTGTCATCTTCTGAGATGACGAGTACCACCGTCTCTTCGAGCAGCTATGGTGGAAGAGATGGGGGAGATGGAGCAGGAGACACTAGTGGGACAGATGCTACTAGCTATGATGCTCAGATACGGACACGGGTACGGATAGGAGACACGGGAATGAGCGTCCGATACGTCAACTTCAAAACTTTAGGACACGGATACGGGTACGGCGTTATTAAAAATATATAAATATAAATATTTAATTTGGAGTTTATTTTAAATGGAATGTTTTTTTTTTTTTTTATTTTGATGGAGCTGTCAAATTGGAGAAAAGATCTTTAAAGAGTAAAGGTTTTTTAATTTTGCTACTGTTTATTTTTAATATAGCTGGGCCGAGCTGGACTTGATCTCAAGCCCACAAGATGGGCCTTGCCTCACTTGAAATTGGAGTGGGGACACATGGGCCTTGCGTCACTATGAAATAAGAGTGGGAATTTGGAGTGGGAAACATACCCACGTGACAGAGATGATGTGAAGAAAAGATGAAAGAAAAAGATTGGAGTGGGAGACACGTGCAGAGAAAAGATAAAAAAACATACTCTCTCTGCCCTTGATAAGAAGTGAAACATGAGAGGGAGAAGAGGGCGACGATGATGGCGGAGGCGAGGAGATCTTCACGCCTGATGGTGGCGGACGATGGAGATCAGAATCGGCTGTGGCGACGTCGGTGCAGGTACGCTGCAATTTTTTTTTTTTCTCCTCCTCTATGTTTTTTTTTTTTTTTTTTCTTTTTCTTCTCCTCTAGTATGGGGGATGGAGGTTTAGGGGAAGGGGTTTGGCAAAGAGCAAGGGCTGAGGTTGTGGGTGGTCGGGGGAGATGGATTTCCTCTATTTTTTATTTTTTATTTTTATATAAATTATGAGACAGTCGTATCCCTTTTTTTTCCATCGTATCCCTACCGTATCTTGCGGTATCCCGTACCCGTACCCGTATCGTACCGTGTCTGCACCGGTACCATGAGTAAGTTGCCATATCTGGGTATCATAGGCTACTAGTGAATACTACCAACATAATCAGGAAGATGTCATTCATGTAGAGGAGGTACAGGACTTTCCGGAAAGAATGGAAGGAAACCGTGATTATCAACGACGTCGGAGAGTCTCACCACCTGCTCCTGGAGGTAGTAATAAACAAGGAAATATGGGTGGAGGTGTTGGAGGACAATGAGCGGCATCATAGACTAATTCGTGGAACCCTAGTTACAATGGACAAGGACCCTCACAGTATTTTGACTACTTTCCATATGGTCAAATACAAAAAGGAGATGAACAGTCTTCAACTTCAGGGTCCTACTCATATGGTGACTATGGTGAAACGCAATATGGTAGATATCCACCTCCACCTCCTCCAAGTTCCTTTGATGCGGGTGCGGGTGCCTTCTTTGGATTTGTGGATCTCAATGCTCATCAATACCAAATTCAATATGGTGCCAATAGAAATGATAACATTGATAGGGATGAAAATAACCATAATGCCTTGAATCTTGGTAGACATTCCTTTTGGTGGTGATTAAGGTATTTCTATTTCCTTCACTAACTCTCTACTCTTTGTCATTTCTAAATTGGTGTTGAATGTTGATTGTTGATCACTTCATAGTTCATTCACTTGATTGAATTTGAACCTTGAATGTTGAAGTATTGATATTTGATTGTTCAATGTTCACTAATGAGTATTGAGTAATGACCTAACTCTTAACTCTTAAGTATTCTTAATTCTTATGCCTTTATTTCATGTTCTAGTTGTTTTTTTATTTTATTTATTTTATTTTTTTATGAGCTTTCCATTACTTTTTAAGTTAGCATGACTAAGAAACATGAATACATGTGAAAAAACTATAATTACTATACAGCGATATAGGACCTCATATATTAAAGGCATGCTACGCCCCCTTTCTTACTTACTTTTGCAAAAGAACCACATTTTCTTTCATTTTACAATTTTCTGGATTTTCTGAAATTTTTTCAGATTTTTTTGGCGATTTTTTCAAATCGCACCGCTACGTAGCGTTTTGGCGGCGGGCCGCTACGCCCACCGCTACCGCTATTTTCATCCTTGAATCTGAAAACCGAAATGCACCACTTCCAATATGGCAGTACCTTTTTTGGTGTCATCTTCTTAGTAGATATGATAATCATGAAAATACTAGAGGAGCTAGAATTTTAGTATTATGTGGAAAAGACTTTCTTGATGAGATAAATCAGAAACCAAGTTATTGGATCATCTTTACCACAATGTTACAAGGTCAAAGGTGGCTGATTGAAGTGGCAAGCGCACATCAGATGCAAAAAGAGAAAATTTCATTCTTACCCTATCTATGAGTGCTGAACAAAGGTTCTTTGACCGGGATCTTACCCTATCTATGAGTGATGAAGAAACCTTGTCACCTATAGCCTTTTCAACTGCTTGGTCGCTCTCCTCCCTAGCAGCTCTGTATGCCTTCTTAGCCTCTTCCTCACCTTCTGTTCCCTCTTTCTCTACCATGCTATTATACAGCTCTATCTGCAAAGACCAATATTACAAATTTACAACACTCAAAGGATTGAACAATGGTAGAATATAAAGAGAGGTTATAAGCTTAAACTCCATGGAGAAAATAAGGGTCCACAATATATAGGAAGAATTATCTATGTATGTTACAAAAAATGAAGATTCTTTACACAACATATGCATAGGCATTTAAGTTGGCAGTTCTGTCTAAAATGGAAATGAAAATGAAGAGAGCGATCTTTTGGAGATGAATATTCTTTACATATACCTCTTTGTTGACAAGGCTCAGAAACTCTTCACGCTCCCTACTGACCGACTGCCGGCATTAGTTGCATGATAAGTCAATAGGTAGGTACAGCACAACAGAAAAAAAATAACTGAAAAGAAAATACTTTTTGAAAGAATGGAACATGTGTAATTTCAATCCTTACAGATGCTGAAGCTAAAACAGCAAGAGCACGACTGATTTTACAGAGCTCCTCTTGTTTCTCTAATGTTTTTCCTATTGCGAGGTCTTGTGCCTCTTTAGCAGTAGGAATAATCATCTCCTTCAAAGCCAAATCCTCCTGACCCATCTCAGATTCCTTCTTGCGTGCTTGCTCCTCCTCTTCTTTCTCTTCCTCTTTCTGCAAGAGAATGGTCAGTTTCACAGTTTCAGTCGTACCAAAATCCTAAAGCAAAATGTTCAGCTGAATGTTCGGTTTACAGATCAGGAATGGAATCCATGTAAAGTTTAAATGAAAAAAAATGGAAGGTTAGTCACATTTTGCATGAACCAATCACACAAGTAAAATCAGCTTTGCTGATATGGTACTAAGCGAGCAGAGAGCATATTGATAACCAAAAGCAAGTTAAAATGTCTGATGATAAGAATACAATCAAGAACATAGAAATTAAGAAATGAGAAAGCAAGAGCTGCTATTGGTAAAACATTGGGACCATAAATGAGAACCAACAAGGTGACTTCAAGGCTTCATGTGAAACAGTGACGAGAAAGGAACCAGCAAGGTGCTCCAAGGCTAATGGTAAAACAGTGGAACTATAGAAAGGAACAAGCAGGGAGCTGAAGCAGTGCAGGGAGAGGGAGAATAGCCAACAGACTATTCTCCAAGCCAAATAGCTTAAGGATGGGGATCCTTAGTCCTTACGGATCAAGTGTCTTGGTCTCACACCACAGACAAGAACAGTGCAGGGAAACACTCAAATTCTCTTCATTTTCAATTCAATGTTCCCATTGGAGAAGACTACATCTCCTTATATAGACAAACAATCAACCAAAACTAAGGGAACACTCCACATAGCTTAGGATGTAGTATAGGGCAGTGCCGATTTTTATTCTTCTATAAGAGACAGGTTGAAAGATCAGCTGTCTTGAGAGAGCAGCTGTAAATGTGGACTCACTGCTCCCTTGTGGGCTTGGGCCTTCAGGTATAAAACTTAAGAGGGGGCCCAATTATCTGGCCTGCATCAGGCACATTCAAAGATCTGAATTCCCAGGCCACAGCACTAAGGCTACACATTTTAAAAGCATCAAGGACATAAGTTCCATATGATACCTTGATAAGTTCCTCTTGCATTTCAAGGAACTCCAACTTCCTCCTCCTCTCGGAAACAGAATCTTCAGAAGGTAAAGCAGTTACACCTACAGTATCCACAACCTCGTCTGGAAGAGAAGATAGTGTAGCTTGAACAGCCTCCTCAGGCCTCATCTTTCCAGACACAGTAAAGGCCCTGGCAAAGGGTATCCACATTGGCATATTGAAAGTTAGATGCAGAATAGCATTTAGAAACAGATGCAAGATGATGAGTACTTTGGTACCTCGAAAGAATCAGAAGAGAAGACGGCACAGAATGGTTGAGAGACAGGTCCAACCAGTCACGAAGCTGCAAATAGCAACTGCTAATCAGATGACAAGAATTACAGACAAACCTTCTGAAGCTTTAACCAAGAGTAAAGATCAAATTTCAATCGAACTCGTATCATTATTGCTAAATTCTCTGCATGAAGGATACAAGCATGAGGCATGCCGACAAAGCAAAATGAGATGAACCCCATGCCTGGGTACAGTATGCAGAGTCAACATATTATTTCGTACATGTTATTCCTTATTTTAATTCTATTTAAGCTCCAAAATAGAATGGGTGAATATGTAGTCAGAAAAGATCAACATACAGCCATACACTGAATGCCTTCCCATTTTTTCTTTAATAATATGTAAAAGGGAATGATAGAAAATCAACTACTACTGGTGAACGCTATATAATTTCTAAGCAAAAAGAAAGGGTAGAGAGATTTCTCAATGGTGCCCACCAACATAGACATCAGCAGAACCATTTCAACTCAAATAGAAAAAATGACATGGGGGCTTCAGCAAAGCTGATGCTTGCTGTGGGGTCTTCCCAAGAGGATCAACTTTCACCCATTCCAAACAGTGCCTTGTTTCAAATTATTATTTAAAATAAACATATTTCTTGATCAAAGAAAAATTATCCATTGTGGAATTGATTTGGAGATATAATGAACCTGTTGGCGCATTTCTTCAACTGAAAGTAGTCCCAGTTGCCCACGGTCCCTACAAGCTTGTCGAAGCTCAGCTTCTGAAAGAGACTCTACACCCTCAGCTTGGATCATTTTATCGTCATTCTTGATCCTAACCATACACACGAATTGTATTTCAGTATGATCACTATCAAGCTATCTCTATCATCAACTTGAAGCTTAAGACATAATAGCAAAGGAAACAACACAAATCTGATTGGTTTTGATAAAGGCACTACAAAACTTCAGAAAGAAATTCTGAAACCTAAATGAAGAAATTGTAACAAAAAGAAAACAAAAGACATTCCATCAGCGCATTATATATGATAAATAACCACTACTTTGAAGTTTGAACCACTAAAAAGATGAATAAATTGTCATCAAAGGCATGAAACCATGCATACAGCATATGAATGCAAAACACAGAAGCTTGATACCAAGTGTTACATCACATTAATGGACAGCAGAAAATGAGACATACCCTCTTTTCTAAAATAGCAGATAGAGGAGCAATGCTTGGAAGCATGTATAACAGATAATAATGCCCCTTATATTGAATCACCAACATGACTTACTGGCCCTAGAGAATTTCATTGCATGCAGCATTATTATTTTATTTCAAATGATCGTGCGTGTATGTGAACAAGAATGGTGTGATTAGATAAAAATAATTTTAAGGAATTACGGGAAAAAAAGGTGCAACCATACGAGCCATAAAAGCACAACACTCAAATGTTAAATGTCAAGACTGTTTGCTTCACTGGTTTGCACACCTTGATCCCCTCCCCTAGATATGTTTTCCTTCCATAACTCGCCAAAGGAATATTCCTTTGTAAATGCTCAGAACTTTCACCACACCATGACAGCTTTGGAACGGCATAGAGTAGATGGGCAAGTTGGCAAGCATCAATTCAGGTATTAGTACTAGTGCTGCCAAATGACAAAAATTTGATATATTGCATACAAATCATTTCTGTTTCATCAGTTCTATGGATAGATCCCAAAGATGTTTAGATGGCATCCCAAAAAAGAGAGAAAGACAAAGTAAGTCAAGGAAAAAGAACTCGCTTCGCATCTCAGAGGCCTTTCAAGTTCTTTGATCATTATTCTAATCTCCAACTTAATCCCAAGAAATTCACGTTCGGTAAATTAGCCTCTTGAACAAAGACAACCCTTGAAAAATCACTCCATTTTTGTGTAGAAAATCTAAGAGAAGCAGCATAAAATGGAAGCACATCATCAACAAACTGGATATCAAGATGATAACATGGAAATTGCAAGTCCACCCTGAAGCTGCTTAGTGCCAATAAAAATGACAACTTAAAGCTTCATTCCCGTTAAAGATTAAAGAAGTCTGAAACCACTCCACGAAAATTATGTAAATATTTTAATAATTTATCAAAACTGTATTAGTAACAGGGATCCTCAATTGTTTACATAATATAATTCATGCAACACTGAGAATTTACCAAACCAATCAAATAATCGGCCCAGGCCTACATGTTAACAAGAGTGTCAATATTTGTCAAAATTATGCTGCATGCAGTTTACTTACAAAACTCAGGATATAAATTTTGTAGTTACAAAATCTCTTTATTAATATAGAAATATCTAGCTAATCCATTTATGTCAGAAGCCAAAACCCACAAGTGGACAAAAGATCCCACTCCACCGGTATCATTCGCTTCATATTTAAACCTGTGTTGCTCGTAGACTACCTGCTTTGTTGGTGGAATGGACAGGTAGCGGCACTAAAACCCCATCCAGAACCTGGTAGATGTTCAAAAAACCCTTGAAAAAAGGGGAATTGGTGCCAACTGGAATGCTGTTTTACCTTCTACACTTTAATGACCAGTTCTCTCACAAACACCACCAAAGGTATGGACCAATGTATTGTTTATCCAAATGTGTATGAAGATAATAGCCAACTTAAATGACAAAAGGTTACTCCTCCGGTCCTCCCCAAGTTATAGCTTTTTGTCATTTAGGGCATTTTAAGAGTAACTTTTTGTCATTTAGTGCCTTTATTCTCAACCCCCTCCTCTTTTGTTTTCTCCTAATTTGACCCTTAATTTTGCTCCACTCTACTCATGCAAACGAACATGCCCTATAACTTAGCAAGTCATATAAGAATTGAGTATACATGATTAAAATAGAAAAATGAAACAAAGGCATTGGATACATCCGCCCGGTGAAAGCATTGAAAAGGAATCCAAAACACCGATTTAGAAAAAAATGGCAAAGGTAAAATTCATTACAGGTAAAAAAAAAAAAATGAAGAAAAAACAGTACAAGAGATATTCCAACAAAAAGAAAATGATGGCACAAACTGGCCAATAACAGTATGACAATAAAGGACCCACTTTCTAAATGCATCATATCTTCATCTACTTCCTGTTTTTTTCCAAGAATTTGCAAATAGATTAGCATCCTCAACATATGATTGTACTAGACCCTTACAGATTTTCATAAAACCTTTATCTCATTCAAAAAAAAAACAAAAATTGTAATTCCTTGAATTTTGATCTTGCTGTGTCATTGAACTTATTGGATTGGAAGTATCACTTTCTAATGCAGCAACACCAATAGTCCACAGGAGACACACTCGTGGGCCACATGTGGGACCCATTGAAGCCTAAGAGATTTTCTTATTTCTTAGTTGTTATTAGTTTCTAATTTTAGTGAACAGTTGTCTAATTTGGGTAAGATTCTTATCTTGTTTTCTAATTTGATTAGGTTGTTTCTTAGCCCCTAAGTTTCTTTTACTATATATATGGAAGTATAGAGATAATGATCTCAGAGTTTTATGGGATTTATAGTTGGAGAGTGGTCTTCATCGTGAGATTGTTTCTGTGGAAGCCCTCATTGTGTTGCGGCACCTTCGATTCAAATCCCAAACCCAAGGATTTGCATCAATTGGTATCATAGCCAAACAATCCCTTGATCAGTCGGCGTGATTACCCCTACCCATCGTCCCTCACCATCCATTCCATCCCTCACGTTTCCCCAAATCCAATCCACGTCAAACCCAATCCCCTTCAAGAACCCAACGAAGATCCCATATCATCATCCTTGACCTTAACCATCATCATCCTAAAATCCTTGCCCGGAACCGTCATCACCATCAGTCATGACCACACCGTCCCTACCCCTTTACCATCCCAGTTGAAACCCAATATCCCCAAACGCATCTCCATTCTATTAAAACCCTAAACCCTATCCATCGAAACCCTACTCCCCAAAACCCTAGCCTAGAGATGTCAAATGGACCTAGCCAGCCCATTTCGGCACAGCCCCCTACGGGCAAACCCATTCATAACTATCGGCTCGCAAGCATGGCCTGCCTGGCCCACAGGAACTTCTTTTTCAATCTAAATTTTCACAATTCAGTTGAGTAATGTACCAATAGACATCCTACAAATTTTTTTATCTTTTTATCCCAATCATCCTAAATCCCAATTTATACTGAGGAAACTGAAGGAGAAACTTGAAACTCAAATTTCTCACCTAATATCTGTCTCTTAAAGTCCATCACTGTCACTTGATGAACCAATATGTAGATGATGAGATCGTGAAGTTCATATGATGCATGGACAATGTATATTACCTTGATTTTTATATAGAACAACGAAGAAAAATTAATCGGAAAAAAAATTAAAGAGGCACGCCGAGCACGCCCGGCACAAGAGGCACGGCACGGGCCGGAGGCACGGCCCGGCCCATGGCCCGGCCCGGCCTGTTTGACATCCCTACCTAGCCTAGCCTAGCCCCACACCCACTCGTTGAAACTCTAGATCTCAAATCCTCGACACCAAACCCCGCCCATCATGACCCAGTACCCCATCGAAGTCAAACCTCATTCCCGAACCCAATTCCATCGGCAAAACCCAAAGAAGAGGAAAAAAAAATAGAAAGGACGAGAGAAACCAGAGACGAGAAGGAGAAGAGCGACCTACCTGACCCGAGCTCCAGCCGCCGTCACCAGCGCCACCAGATCACGATCGTCGCCTGGACCTCCACGAGAGTGAGGGCTCTCATCTTCGACGAGCAGCAGCAGCAAGGAAAAGGGTTGAAGCACTTCTCTTTTCCTCTTTTCTCTTGCACAGTGACCGAGGCTGAGCCTCAGTTAATTGTCACAGTGTGACACGTACCAACAAGTGGGCGTGAGTTCAAGCCAGTGCAAAATCAGTATTGGGTCAAGTCCAAGGTACATTCAGTTACACCCATTGGAGCAGAGCCCGGCAACAGGAATCATCTCCCGACTCATCAGAGGACCATATCAACAATTGAGACTGGTTTCACTGATTACGGCGTCATCTGAAGCCTTATTTGAGATCCATTTTAGCCAGCATGATTGTGGAGAGCATATCTACCCATCAGGTTAGTCAAAAAAATTTTACTGCGTTAGAAAAAAAAGAAGTGGTTCATAAGAAGATGGCAGAAGTGGAGTCTTCCTCCACAACCACGGAGGACTTGACTGGAACCATTGCGGAGCTATCGAAAAATATTAATCAACTATCCACAACGATTGCTCAACTCCAAGAAACTATTTTAAGGATGGATACTAGAATAACAAATTTGGAAAAATAATGGACATACAGATGTTAACCGAGATCATAGGAAAAATAATCGGAATCAACGAAATCAACGGGCAGTCAATGTTGATCCAGATTTAGGAATGAAACTCGTGATTCCCAAATATGATGAAAAATTGAAGCCAGATGAATTTTTGGATTGGTTAGTGTGTGGAAAATATTTTTTCACACGAACCAATGACAGACGGCCGTAGAGACACTTTGGTAGCAACTCGATTTCGCAATTATACTGCGATTTGGCGGGCCAAGTTGCAAAAGAAGAGAAGGAATCAAAATATGAATCCTATTGAGACATGGATTGAGAAGAAAAATCTTTTAAAGAAAAAGTTCCGTCCGGTCAACTACTCCAGTGATTGGCATTCAAGTTTTCAAAATTTGAAACAAGGATTGAAGACAGTTGTTGGGTACTCAGAAGAATTCACGACAATGCAAGCTCGTTGCGGTTTAAACGAAACAAATGTTTTCATGGGTTAAGAGTTGATATACAACATATCCTCGCATTCAAAAAATTTGATAATGTTGATGAGATCATCCAACATGTTATCAAGACCGAGGATATTGCAAATTATCGAACCTGGAAATTCAATGCATCTAAATGGGTTATACAAAAGAATTCATCCCTGCAAGATACTAAACCAAGTGGTTCCTTGAAAAAGGTTTTCACCAAGCCTGAAGGTCAGACTAGGATCACTTGCTTTCATTGTAAACAATAGATGCACCATGCAATGAAATGTCCAACCTCATTGAGAATGAAAGTGATCTGAAGGATACGCCAGATGATCCTTCAGAGAAAGAGAACGAGGCTGACATCGAAGAATTAGAAATCCTCCACCCCTATGATGGTGAAACTTTCACGGTCCTTAAAGAACCTACATCACCTACCGGAAAGAAATGGTTACAAACAATATTTTTCGCTCAAAAGGCACAGTCAATGGACAAGCATGCACAGTAGTGATTGATGGAGATAGTTGCGAAAACATCATATCTCAAGCTCTTGTGGATCGCTTGCAGCTAAAGGTTCGAAAGCATCATCGTCCCTATTTTGAAAGATGGCAAATGATAGGTGATGAACTGCAAGCGAGATGCATGTCCAGTTACTCTTTCTATTGGTGAAGATATACAGATTCAGTTTGGTGTGATGTGCTACCAATAGATAGTGGTGATATCTTGTTGGGTAATCCATGGATGTATGACAAGAATGGAACTAATGGCATGCACCGCAACACATACAAATTCATGCATGGTGAAAAGCAAGTCATACTCTATCCAATGAAACCAGAACCACTGAAGACAAGGTCAAGAGGTCGTCTCACCGAAGCGCTTCAAGTACACAATGTCTACAAAAGCAACATCAAGAAAAACCGAGTTCGAGGTCTAACTCTTTTCCAACCTAGGGGGAATGATGCAACAGCACTGATAGTCCACAGGAGACACTCATGGGACACATGCGGGACCCATTGAAGCATAAGAGATTTTCTTATTTTTTAATTATTATTAGTTTCTAATTTTAGTGAACATTTGTAATTAGGATTAGGTTTCTAATTTGGGTAAGATACATATCATGTTTCCGACTGTGATTAGGTTGTTTCTTAGCTCGTAATTTTCTTTTACTAATTTCAGAGTTTTGAGTTAATAGAATTTTTCCCTTGATTTATCGTTGGAGAGTGGTCTTCATCGTGTAATTGTTTCTGCGGAAACCCTCATTGTGCTGCGGCACCTTTGATCCAAATCCTAAACCCTAGGATTTGGATAACTTTCCCCTGCGATTACTCAAAAGAGAAGCCTTAAATTCTTCAAGGCCTTCCCAATAGCCCAAATTTCAGATTCAATCTCCTAGCTCAACGGACCCGAGAACACCACCAGGCTCCTAGTTCTCATTAAAGCTTTGTCAGTTCTTGCTAGCTTCATCTGCCAGATGCATGCCCCAGGGTTGGGGCTTGCGTGGAAAAGTACTTAAGCATGATACAAGGTCTCCGCAAAGACTTCACACAAGGACGCACCTCACAAATGATAAAACCCACAAATCTATTAATCATCAACTCTAAGATGTAATCTCTACAATGCAATATAAATAGGGAAAACAAACCTTGGGGTCTAAGAATCCTTATCAAACTAGGAAAGCAAATTAATAACCAACTCTGGAAATAAGATTAAAATATCCTCAGAAATTGGAAAGCTGGCCCTAATTACAACTCAATAATAAAATGAGAAACTAAATTGGATTTGCATCACTTGGGTCCCACACGTGATGCCATGCATCATTCTCCCACGCTTGGAGAGAACTCGACCTCAAGTTTTGCAAATGTCCTCCCGAGTCAAAAATCCATTGTATTAACTACCGAGTTGTTGGTTGAGCTTCAACTTTCATGTATTGCTTGAAAACATTATGTGATCTTTTCTTCCAACTTGAATTAGGCTTGACGCATCATTTCTTTTGATAGCTGGATTTTGTTTGTATGCATGATCAAACCTTTAAATACCTTCACGTGTAGAATTTGCACTATCAAATCGCAAGATAAAGACAATGTGGGGGACTTCAACAATTGGTACTTTTTTCCTTACTACTTGAATCTTTTGATCACCTTTGCTCATAGAAGGAAACTTGGGCCCCTTTTCTTATAATTCCGTGGAAGGTTCGTTCATCTGAGGAGTCCTACATGTTGTTTCATTTGTATAGGCAGTGACAGCCTTCTTTCCTTGATCTTAATCCTCACTGTCACCTTTGATTTCTCTTGTCACGGTTTGTAGCTCTTTTGGTGCAATTATGACTTTTGTTTCTTCTTTTTGCTCAGTCTTTGGTTTTACAGAGGAAGGTAGTGATGTAGACGGAGATGGTGTTGCCTGTTGCAATAGAACTAATGCAATCTGTTGTCCTTTCCACCAGAAGGAATATGTGTTTTTGTCTTTGTGATGCTATACCTCTTGATCAAAAAGTCATGGTCGGTGAAATTCATAGGGATCACATCACACAAAATATTGTCCTCAAGTGATAACCGCCAATCTTAAAAGATACCAAACATCTATGAGGTCACAAGAATGATAGAACCATTATCCCATGTGACATTTGGGGTTTTGGACCGTTGGTAGCTTTTCAGTTAGCCAATGAAGCTTGTCGACGACCCTTTGCACAACAAAATCTATCACACTACCAATGTCAATAACCAGATTAGCTACCATGCCTTTGCACTTTACTCGAGCTCGAAATATCTGAATCTGGTTCCACTCTTCTTCCTTCCCATTTGATATAAGAAGCCGGCGTATGAGTGTGGGACTATCTTCTCTAGCAAAGTGACTCGAAAATATGGGTTATTGTCCTTTGCTGAATATTCTTTCTAGAATGCTCGTGTTGACTTGGATGCAAGAAAAAAAAATATAATGTTCTCTTTTTTATGCAATGTAAAAATTGATTGACATAATATATAGATCTATTCTCCACGAGCACGTAGGCAAAAACGGATCTAAAATTCAACTTTTGATGTGTTCGATATCGTGAAATCAGTTCCCGAACCTTGATTTGGTCAACGCTGACGTTGACTGCTTGCTGCTTTGGGACTTCTACTCTAACGGTTCAGGTCAACCCGAACTCAGGTCAGGCTTTTTGGCACGTGTCACAGGGACGACGCATTTGACGCTTTTGAGTGAGGCTCTGCCTCATATTCAGTGCCAGACAAAAAAAAAGGGGGAGGGAAAAGAGGCTTCAAGCCCTTTCTCCTTCTATTTTTCCTTTCGTCGAAGACGAAAAGGGAGGACTTCGCCTACAACGTGGGTAATGAAGACGACGATGACGGACTCTACAATGCACGTCCAGTGGAGATGCTATCAATGCGACGTGGCTGCGATGAAGATGTGGCTTAGACTAAGATGAGATGATGACAGTGGATGTGAAGCTGATGGAGAGAAATAAAGGTGCCAAATACGTCCTCTCTCTCTCTCTCTCTCTCTGTCTCTCTCTCTCTGTATTTTTTTTTTTTCCAGCTCAATCAGAGAGCAGGAGGGTTTGGGGATGAGGCTCGGTTGGACAATGATGAGGGGGGGGTTAGGTTTGGCATTAGAACAGTGTAGTGATTGGGGATGGTTTGGGGTTTAGGGCTCTGGGGATGGTTGGGTTGGGCTTAGCTGGGTATTTAGTATCTAGGGTTCAGGAAGTGGGGGATTTCACCCAATGGGACTCGAGTTGGGGCAACTGATGATTTTGGGTCTCAGATGTAGATGGGGTTATGGAATGGTTTCGGTAGGCGTGGAGAGGCTTTGAAATCGGGGATTGGATTGGTGGATTGGGTTTGGTGATAATGGAATGGAATGGAAAATGGAAAGAAACTGAGTACTTGATCAAACCATCCAGCAGAAAGCATTTTCTCTAATACCAATTGATGCAGGCTAGGGCTTGTGTGGAAAAGTGCCGAAGCAGAATACGAGGTCTCTGCAGATACTAAACATGAGGACACACCTTAAAACGAATAAAACCCACAAATATATTAATCATCAACGCTGAGATGTAATCTCTAAAATGCCATATAAATAAGGAAAAGAAACCTTAGGGTTAAGAACCCTAATCAAACTAGGAAAGCAAATTAATAACCAACTTAGGAAATAAAATTAAGAAATCCTAAGAAATTGGAAAGCTGATCCAAAGTACCAGCTCAATAATAAAATAAGAAACTAAATTGCATTTGCATCACTAGGGTCCCACAGCTAGCTCATCCACGTCAAATATTTTAGCATACCTTAAGGGGGAGAAATCCACTTCACATTCTCTCTCCTTCGACTGCTTTCACTTAGGAGGACTAGCATTGCAGAGAAAGAGCTTCTTCTTCTTCTTCTGCCTTACCCAAGCCCCATGAGGTTTCAAGATAGTAGAATACCCATTTGAGAAGGGTAATTGAGGAGATGGGGCTTCCCTAGGTTTTTTTTCTGTTTTTTTCTATTTTTTTAAATTTTTCTGGGCACTCCATAGGACTAAACCCAACTCCGCTAAGTCCCATGTGACTCGCCAAGTCAGGTCCTGATTCCACTTTTTAAATCTTTTGCCGAAATAGAACAGCAAAACAGGAGAAATACCAAAATATTCCATTTTAGAGGAAAAGGCAAACCAAAATCGACAACTATGATTATAATAGAGTTTTGATAGATGTGAAAAAAAAAAAAAGGTACTTTTTTAATTATTAAATGCATCAAAAATGGAAATGTAAAACCATTAAGGAGTAGCATCACCAGGACAAATGTGGAAAAATGAGGAAAATTTTCCTCATTTTTCGACATCGTTAATGAATGATGTCCTCACCTTTGCACATGCATGACGTGGTTTTTCCCTAATGCACTAAATCAACTCTGAGAATCCGTTGATCAATTCAAGGAATCAGAACCAACACACATCAGGTCACCAATCAGCATAGATATTTGTGAATTCATGATAGAGGTGATTTAAAGTAACGACGCTCATAAACATTCACAATCACAAAGGCTCATAAAATCCCACTGTTATTGCAAAATATCCTTCAAACAGTCCAAAGAGAATACTCAGCTTTAAGGAAGAAGATTTTTTTAAAAAAAATTGTAGGAGTAAACATTAAAGAATTCTTACCATGCCAGTCTTTTTCGAAGCATATATCGTAAATATGCATCTGTTCCGTAAGGGCTGATTCCCATGTATTTGCACATATTCACTACCCTGGGCCTGTAAAATATACAGAAATATAAATGATGCAAACCAACCACAGAGAGAGAGAGAGAGAGAGAGAGAGAGAGAGAGAGAGAGTAATTAGATTTAAAATGCATACAGCTTCAGATTACAATAAAAAGAGTGTCAAGGTACAAAAACCAAAGTGATCACATATATTCCAACCTGCTGATATTGTCTAGAGTCAACTCGTCATTGAACAACTTTGCAAAACCTAAAATTTCTTCATTAGAAACACGGGCACCCGTCCTGACCTATTTGAAAATTCCAATATGACATGATTGATAAGCATCAACGATCTACTGAAGTAAAATATGGATATAAAAACACTCTTTAACCTTGAACTAATTTCTCTATTCCCAGAAGGGGAAAAAAGTGAAAATATCAGTAATAATATTTACTTTGTTCAAAAACTCATCAAGATCTTCAGCCGTCTTTTTAATTTCTCCACTGCGTGAGATTTGAACCTCCTTTGCCATTTCTTTTACTGTGTCCTGCAAAAACTTTGCGTACTCTATTCTTGCATTAAGACGCCTTTTCAATGCTTCCTACATGGTAAACATGATAGATAGCAGTGAGACAACTATTGACCTGGTGAAAGGAAACAGCACAAATAAAACATAACAGAAGACATACCACCAATACACATACATGTACAAGTATATGCATGTGTTACACGCGCTGCATATTATTCTTGAGTATAGTCAACATGCTATTCAGTAACATGTTAAATTCTATAAGCATAAATTCTATAGGAACACTGTTAGATTAGGACATTTTCAAACCACTTGAAGATTTTAAGAGATGGAATGCAAATTACAGTTTAATCAGTTCTAGTGAAGCAGTAGCCAGATTAACCAAAAAAAAAAAAAAAAAGTCAATACCTGTTCTTTCATCTTGTCCTGAAAAGTAGATGGCAACATATTGGGAAATAACTTCAGGAACACCGGCAGTAAGAACTCCATGAATGGAACTATAATAAAGACTGCAAAAGGGACTAGCCTGAAAATATCCGCTGTGGTGCGTGTCAGTTGTTGCCGCTCCCTCCTTGACAGACTCTTTCCACTTGCAAGTTTTAATAGTAATCTTGAGCAAATCCTAACATCGGCCCAAAGCAACTTTGTACCAAGCCAATAATGTTGCAAAGCGGAAACAAATTCATCTTTCCAGTGACGAAGTTTCTTAGCCCAATCCTGTCTGTAAAATAATATGAAGGACCGGAATATTCACTATACAAGATGGATTTGGATTTCAAACATTAAAAGGAATAGGCGAATAGCAATTACCTGCTCATAGAAGCAACAGCTCTCAAAGCCAGACCAATCCCTAAGAACTTAGCCCAGAATTTCTGCAGAACAGATTTGGCATCTTTCTGAGATTCTTGCAATTGCTTGGCTTTCGCTTTAGCTTTCACAGTACTCAGACCTTCCACTGCCTGATCACATTCTTCTGGTGACGCTTCCTTTAAATGCTTTTTATTTTGTTCTTCATTAGGCTCATCCCTACCCATTTGAGGTTGACCTGCTGTTGCTGTTGACATCCACCTGATTCCCAATGGAGATACAAATTCTGACCTTGCACATCCATGACCTGGTGCTGCTATATACTTTCTGCAGGAACTGTGCTTAAGCAACCCAACTTCCCAAAAAACCAACAACTTTTCTTTAGTCATTAAAGCTCCATATCGCTCCTTGCCACCGTCAGTACCTGCAAAAGGGTGATCCGCAACCCATTTTGGGGACCGAGAATCTGGTTCGTCACTTGATTCGAACTGCCCAAAATTTGGAAAATGCTGAATTGAGCGAGTGGGCATATTCAGGTGATCTAGGAAGAACTTCTTCCTTTTGAATATTGCTCTCAAAGCCATTCTTGAAATCCTCCGTGTTTCCAGAAAGGGAAACTACGGTCATATCTCTCTTGCACGCCCGCTGAAAATAAGCTGGTAAGAGAAACAGTAACCAGATTACACCCAAAGCCAAGAAATATATGCACATTGCTCCTTTAAGAAAAGGAATAGTGTACAGCTAGCAAGCAGTTTTGGATACATCTGTCCAACACGTCTCAACCATACTATCTTCTTTTCTCCACAGAAGCTAACCATAAACATAGCCACAGAAAATGTCTCTCTTTTTTTCCTTTTTATTTTTATTTTTTTTTGAGTAGTAGATAATGTCCCTTTTAAAAGAGAAATGGTATAAAATCATTATATTTACAGGTCCATCACCTGCCTCATTGGTGTGAGTGGAATTTTTTTAAAGCATCCACAACTACATCCTTTACATAACTCCTGTTCCTACGCTTAGTTCCTTCCAGTATTGAACCACTTATATCTCTCAATTATTGCATTAGAATGTTGCAACCAATGTGCAGTTTTCAAACATTAGAAAAGAATCAAAGGATTAAAAAAATAACATTTTTACTTAAAAATCCGTGGTTTTCCAATCAATCAATTCCCTTCACAAAATTTTGGCATATGCAGAGAGCAAAGATAACTTCTGGTGTTTCAAACAAACAATCAAAATGACAATTTTTTTACAGTGCATCACTTGCAAGCAGCACTAATCAAACAATAAAATACACAAAAACTGTTTTTATATGAATGAAAAAACCTTTATATTCAAATATCAAATCGCTTAATTGCAGCATATGCAAAGAGCACAGATAACCTTTATTGTTCCCACCAATCAATCATAATAACACAAAATTCCCAGTGTTTCGCTTGCAACCCGCCCTTATGTATCTCTACTTAAAAAAAAATTCATTCATTTATGAATTTTCTTCCAAAATTGAATCATATGCAGACAGAACTAGTAACTTATAACAACAATATTCCAAATGCCTCGCTCCCATCAAATACGAACCCTAAATTCATAAATCAACTATCATCCCAAAATTGCAGCATATGCAGAGAAACTCACAAATTCTAGTTCCCAATCGATCAATCAAACTAACAACAATATTCACACCGTACAACTCGCAATCGGCTGGGAATATTCATAATGACAAAAAATGTTTAAAAAAACCAGAAATGATGGAATCCTCATCATGAAAAAAAAAAACCATATTTCATATATCATTTTTTCTTCTGAATCAAATACGCACATCGCCAACATACTCATGGTTGGGTGGTGTTGGCACCTTAGTTACATACACAAGCTCAGGGATCAATCCCTGGGTCCTCCAAATGAAAGAATCACTCCTTGACCAGTTGCCCAACTTAGCCAAAAACATATAAATGCACATCAATCAATCCTGCTAATGCAGGAAGCACCATTGACTTCCAGGCTTTCAAATCAATCAAACACATCAAGAACAATATTTCTAACGCCTCACACAAACAATTTTGACTTTCAAAAATCAAACTGCCATTCAACAGCAAAACCCCCACAAAGAAAAAAATTCAAAATCAACATCTAAAAGCAACCAATCTAAAAGCACCATCAGTGATTGAAGATGAAATAAAAGTAAGGAAATAAAGCCTACCTTGGATGCGCGGGTTCTTCGTTCTAGGGTTTCTGAGATTGAGATGAAAGAATATGCACGAATCGTTTAAAAATCAAAAGCTCTGGAATCAATTATCGAAACCAGCAGAGGAATTCAGATTCTAGGGTTCCAGAGAACAGTGAAAAAAAGAGGTGGGAATTTTATATGGCAGAGATGCAGAGCATGTATGTAGTGGTGGAATTAGTCTTCGCGCCTTGATCCTCTGTGAGCAGGACTCAGACAATTCTCTCATCCGAGTCCCATCACTATAAAATTATAAATCCACCAGTGGGCCCCACTTATTAATCCAAACGTTCAAAATTAGTGTTCAATTTTATTTTTTTTAACGATAACTGTAAATCAGATTAAGGATAAAGCAATGGTACAAAAAAAATCTCAAACAAAAAAAAAAAGGAGTTGATACAACAAAATTAAGCAACGGGGGTTGTCATGTAATTTGTTGATCGGTAAATATGGGAGAAAAAACTTTAATCAAAGAAGATAAAACCTCAGGGGGTGTTTGGACAATTACATAACATAATATCAACATGTTTAAATATTGTAAGATCTCATTATCATAGAATAAAATAGTATCATATAATTATATTGTGTTTAATTTCATTGAGAGAATATTGAAATCTCCAAGGACCCGTCTCCACCTTAGACACTAACCTAATAGCATTCAAATAATCACTTCCCACGATTAAGCTTTCCTTGAAACTAGAAGAAAATATCCTTAAAGCTTCCAGAATAGCAACTTCATTAGATTCTTTTATACCAATATTATTGGAGAACATAAACAACACTTCACCCTTATCATTCCTAAGAACTGCACCAATACCCATTGGCCCGGGCTTGCCTTAGCCGCACCATCAACATTAAATTTTAACCAATTCAATGGAGGAGGACGCCAATACACCACTTTCTTATCCTTGAACGGACCACATGACTTGCAAGCTCCCTAATTCCGAAGTATACAATCTAAATTCATTCTAATAAATTCATTTTTAAAAGAACCCATTCTGCTACTCTAACCTCCACGAGCAAAACAATATCTTCCGTGAAGGAGATCTCCTAAGAATTTTGTCATTTATTTCCTTCCAAAGAGACCACAAAATTGCAAAGGTAATTATCCTCCACAAAATTAAGCCACAACTATGAAAAGGACTAACCCTCCACTCTTCCACCAATTGACGGAAGGAGTATGGGAGGCACCAAAGAAGACCACACCTCCTTAAGAAAACCCACATTTTGCTGAATTGGGATTATGATACTTGATCGCATATAAATTAAATTAAGAAATGATTTGACTTCAATTTTATGATTTTGATTTTTTTTTTTTTAGGTTGGATTGATCTGATGGTTGATATGATTTTGATTGAATTTGGATTTACTTTGAGTTTAGTAGTGATGTGACTGTGATTATGAACGGTCCTGATGTATTTTTGGTGATGGACTCAGAGAGTTCTCTGACCTCAGACGAATCAGATTCAGTCTTCCTGTTCTTTCTAGTCTGACTGCAAACTTCATGTCCGCGCAACAAATAGAAAGTGAGAAGTGGTGTGGGTCCTGGTGATCTAAGCCCAACTCACAAATCCATTAATGGGCCCAACCTTTTGGATTTCTAAATGGCTCCAAATGGAACTCGGGTACTCTGGGATCTTACCTGATAAATACTGAGTTGACCTAAAGTTGAGTCCATCCTATTGAATATATGTGCCATTCAAAATGAACACCGTGCCGGGAATGTTTCACGAGACTTGTTGCTTTAGAAGAAGTCGGAGAATTCCTGCCTAAACAATTTTAGAATTCTCAACATTGTCCCACAATGGAATGCCAAGGGGGTTGAAAGTACGAGAACTTACAACAACACAAGGGGATTTTGAAATGCTACTAGGACGAGTTGTCTCATAATGTCAAGGATTCTTTGGGGATTCTAATAGAAAATATTGGTAAAACAAAAGCCCTTAGTTTTATTCTAATAGAAGTTGAGCTGGCCATAAGATTAAATACGTAATAGATAATGTGAATTATAACTAAAAAAAATTAGTAGAAGATTTATAAATATAACTTTGTGTTAATCACTTTAATCGTCCTATGCTTAATCCTAAGAAGAGGACATGCCATGAATGGTGAGGGCTTTCTTTTGAGCGACTCCAGTCTTTAATAGAGTGGGCCCCACTGTATGTTCCACTCTTTAACTTATGATTTATTTGAGAATAAGAAGAGCCTATGAGGATGTGGATTCAACAAAAGGAATTGTGAGCTTGTACCAAATTTTATTTTAAACAAAGCTAGGGATCACCTTCAAAATGGTCACATGCAGAAGACGTGGCTCAGTTTAAAAGCCAAAGATTTTGGATTGAGTTTGATCATACTTCGTAATTTTGACAGAACATTATTCCCTCTATCTTGAATCATTGCAGTTTTGCTCAACTTTTAACATGAAACTACCCATGTTTATTCTACTTTTTCAGTTTTTGTTTCTTATACAATAACTTCATTTCTTTATATACTCCAATCGCCTTTTTAATCTAAATCAACTTTTCTTATTCCCTTTTTATTCCACCTCCTTTCGATTGAAAGCGATACTTTTTTTTACTATTTCCTAAAGTTAAACTTCACGTGTTTGTTCAATGAATGACGAATTTATATATATATAGAGAAATTCAATTCGTGTAGCTGACCCCAATATAGTTGGGACAAGGCTTTGATGATGATGATGATGATATATATATATATATATATATATATATAGTTTACCGTATTCTTTAACGATCTAAGCGTGTTTGGCAAGTCTTATCTATTTGAAAAAAATCTATTTCAAATAGATGTGTTTTGAAAATGTCATTTTTATAAGCAGATCGCCTGTTAAGACATGTAATATATTTGAATCAAATAAATCTATTTGAAAAAACTTGTTTGGTAAGTATACACACAAGAAGAGCTCATTGTAAGGGCATTTTTTTTTATTTATTTTTAAACAAAAGGTAATTATTATAAAACTTCTTTACCTCGGAAAATGGGAGTTGTAAGATCTCATGAAGTTGCTAGATTATCTGAATCTCCGGTGGTGTTGCATACCTTAGTAAGTATGATATTATTTATTTTGGGCGGAGCGAACTTACTAAGGAACCTGATCAAACTATCTTCTATGTGAGCACAAGATTCTGTAACTAGTTTCCAAATGCATTCAGAATGAAAATTTATTTAGAAGTGTCATCTCCAAAATAAAAACCATTTTTCCATAAAGCATAAAACTAATAAATTCAAAGAAAATATATATTTAGAGAGCAACAAAACCCATTTCCATCTTCAACCGTGGAAATGAAGAAATCCTGACAATGCATAAACATTCATTCTAATATACCGTATTTCTAATGCTTATTATCAATTGTTATGATACATATCACCTATATACCGTATTTCTAATGCTTATTATCAATTATAGTTATTGAGATTGAACCCATCAAGGCGTTTTTAAGTGTCAACTTAGTCCACAGTCCACACGCACGAGTTTACTAAAAAACAAGGGAGATTATCCAAAAAGGAGGAATCCAATGGTGAGCCCAACTGCCATCCCATCATGTATAAGTCTAGATGCAGAAAGTGATATCACTGCTCCATCAACTCCACCATTAAAGTGAGTTTCAAGTATTTCCCCCAAGTAGGACACTCAAGTACTTTTTGAAATATTTCGTAAGAAAAATAAAAAGTGTGAACTTAAATTAAGATAGCATGTAAGTTTTTAAACCGAAAACTTTTGGACATACCTTCTTCCGGTGCCACCCATTCTTGATAAAGATTTTATAGCTACAATTTAAAAGATAAATTGATATATAATGTTATAATTTATTGCACACGTGAACTTATCCTAGGAGGACCTTCAAAATTATAAGGTTAAGACTCAAATAGTGTCCATGTAAATTGAAAAGAAAAAAAAAAAACATAAAAAATGATTGCAAATATAAACAAATAAATCTTCATATATAAAATAGTCCTTTCAACATATTGCATTGATTTCCAAAGATATATTCTATCTACGAGTTGTCAAACCACATTTGTATTGTTTTTAACTTTTATTCTACCTTTTGGGAAATGGAGAGTAAAGCAATTAGTATGATTTGGCGTGTATTTAGGTTATAGGAGTATTGCTATATATATTAGTTAAAGAAAGTAAAAAAATCATGAAAGTCTCTTTCAATTATATATATATATATATATATATATTAATACATAAAAAAATAACAAGCATGCGTAAAACCATTGATATAAAAATTGTTAAAGCATTCATATACCTTTTGACATGGACACTGGCACCTCTAGTCCAAGTCAGCTCAATCTTTCATACGCAAAATGATAATACTAACTTTTCAAGAAAATTAAATAAGTGTAAGTGAGGGTCGGAGGCCAACACTTGAATTGAGTGATTTGATTGAAATAAAAGATGCCCTATTTATAAGTTAAAAAAAAGTCATAGATAATTGACTGGTATCATCTATTTAATTGATATAAAAAGAATTTATAACTTCATCTAAACTGTCATACAAAAAGAATGAGCATGTCACTCATCTAAATTATCGCACAAAAAGAACGATGACAAGTATTATAAAAATATGATAATTTAAATATATAAAGTCATAGATGATTAAAAAGTGTCATCTATCCAATTGCCATAAAAAAGGTTTGATGACAAATGTCACTCTTGTAAATTGTCACACGAAAAGGGAGATAACGTACAAGTGTAAAAAAGAAAAAAAAAAAAAAAAAAAAAAAGAATGATAGTTTGAAGATTGGGAGATGGAATTGAATGGGTTGAACATTGTCCCTGCGTGCTCAACCTGAACTTTATGCATTAATTGATCACGAGAAAGATGCCAATACAAACACAATTTTAAAGGTTAACCTAACACTTAACTAATAGGACACTTTTAAATTATTTTGGTAGAGGATCCAAGAATGAGGCAGGTTAAGTTTGGTTGGGAGGTCAAATATTAACGTGTATGGACTTAACTCAACTCAATCCATTGATTAATTTAGTTAGAAATATTAACTCAAACCTACTAGAGAATAAGACTGATGAACTCTAACTTTGTATTACCAAGTCAGGTTCAAGTCAGATTGGTGATTAGTTCGGTCAAAATTGCTATTTTTGTGGATAAGTTTCAAAACTTTCTCCAATTAAGGGATTATAATCTTTTTATCTATAACCTCATGATGAAACTCTTATTAATTCTCATCACTTAAAGGACTCTGTTAAAATGTCTTAAATTACTTTAATTTTATTGTAATGACCCACACTTGACCTAACATAATTTATTGTCATCAACCCATTTATATTTTATATTTTTAAGTTTGTAGTGATCTTGTGATAGTTGTTTATCAGGTTCAAATGAAACTGACTCAAACCCGATCTATTGCAATTGATCTAATTTTGTTTAAACATGATTTTTTGTTCAATCCACTTATTATTGTTAAATTGATCATGCATAAATAATATTCTGAATTGTATAATCCTACCCTTTAAATCAATAGGTTTTCCATAATTTATCTACAAGTTTGAATGCTTGTGATCATTTATTTGTCGATCAATCACTATATATATATATATATATTATATATCAAAGTTGTTCATTTTGACCAAATTGATTTCAGTTTTGACGCTCCCAATTTCAATCTTGACCTTTAATTGCAGATTTTATATTATTACCCTAATATTTTTAGTTGCTCAATCTTTTAAAGGTAAGTTGAGTCATTTGTACTTTTAAATATGGTTAAGATAATCATCTTATTTAGGTTTTAACCCCTTCGACCAAAATGGATATAAAGGAGAAAATCCTCTTTCTTGACAACAAAGAAACTCACTTCCATCTTATTCAACAATTTGGAATTATGGTCAATATACTCTCTACTATTACATATTTTTTATTTTTCACAAAATAATCTTGAGAATTATGCACTTTTGTTTTTCTTTTTTTAGAATTCTCAGTGGACCCTACTTTTAGCTCATATCCAATGAATCCCATTGTGTCACTCTAACTAGAATTGGACCCATCAATAAGATCGATCATGATTAAATTATTTGAATGGAATTAAAAGAAAAATAAGAATACTTCATGTGCAGTGAATAATTTCTAATGTCATATAAAATTTGTATTAATCTCTTACTTGTCATACAATTTTATATTAATTTATAATATTTAAACATTGAAACCAAGAAAATTCAAATTACAATTAATTTGTAAAACTAATTATATATTTGTTCTTTTAGCCCTATCAATATTACCATGACATTTTGTTTCTTTTTGTATGTCGGTTCTTTAAGCACATGTGGTCAGGCTATTATGTACTTACCATATGTAATTACTAATCATTGCCCGTGCCTGAAGGCACAGCGCACCACGCTCTAAGCACAACTAAATCTAATTACTCTTCTTTTGACCACCTAACAACTAACACCGCCCATAATTTAACAAATTTAACTCAAATTTTCTATGTGGCCCATTGGATCAATCAGCTTCAAATCAAGCCCAGCCGGATTTTATTTTTTTAGGTAAAACAGCCCAGCCAATTGGACCCTTGTTTAACCACCATTGAATACCAGTAGTGGCCCACTACTATAAGCAGTCTAGTTTAATTGCATGCAAGCCACGTTTGCATCTGCTACCAAAACAATCCAAGTTAGCCCAGATTTCACGATCCGTGAAAAATAACATATATATGTGAAGGGGCAAACTGATAAGTTGTGGGCCCAAATTCCACACCGTTCAATCACTCAATTGCAATCATAGCCGTGTATTTAATCATATCTTTACTTGTAAGGAAGTTTTGAAAAGATAATGGCACGTTTCGTAATTTCACGGAAAACCAAGGACACTCCCATATCCTCTGGGAAAGGATAATGGCAGGTTTCGTAATTTCACAGAAAATCAATGGCACTCCCGTATCCTCTTATCATTAGTAAAAAGTTACTGCCCATTTTTTTTTCAAATAATTACAAAATTACCAAGCTCTTGAATCCCTTCTCAGCCCTAGGATTTATGTACAAAAATATGTACATAAATCCAAGGGTCTAAAATGTACAGGGATTCAAATACTGCTCTCCCTTATTATATAGACTAGTCATTGCCCGTGCCTGAAGGCACAGTGGACCACGCTCTGAGCACAACTAAATCTAATTACTCTTCTTTTGACCACCTAACAACTAACACCGCCCATAATTTAACAAATTTAACTCAAAATTTCTATGTGGCCCATTGGATCAATCAGCTTCAAATCAAGCCCAGCCGGATTTTATTTTTTTAGGTAAAACAACCCAGCCAATTGGACCCTTGTTTAACCACCATTGAATACCAGTAGTGGCCCACTACTATAAGCAGTCTAGTTTAATTGCATGCAAGCCACGTTTGCATCTGCTACCAAAACAATCCAAGTTAGCCCAGATTCCATAATCCATGAAAAACAGCATATATATGTGAAGGGGCAAACTGGTAAGTTGTGGGCCCAAATTTCACACCGTTCAATCACTCAATTGCAATCATAGCCGTGTATTTAATCATATCTTTACTTGCAAGGAAGTTTTGAAAAGATAATGGCACGTTTCGTAATCTCACAGAAAACCAAGGACACTCCCATATCCTCTGGGAAAGGATAATGGCAGGTTTCGTAATTTCACAGAAAATCAATGGCACTCCCGTATCCTCTTGTCCTTAGTAAAAAGTTACTGCCATTTTGTTTTCAAATAATTACAAAATTACCAAGCTCTTGAATCCCTTCTCAGCCCTAGGATTTATGTACAAAAATATGTACATAAATCCAAGGGTCCAAAATGTCCAGGGATTCAAATACTGCTCTCCATTATTATATAGATGTATAGAAAGTAGAATGGGGTACTTTGAGCCCTCTTGTATGATAGGATTATTACCCAAATTCATTACTGTAACTGATTTTTTTTCTGTTTTTTTCGATGTGCCACTTGCCTTCATTGACATTTTTTTCCTTTTAAGGTATAAACTAGGGTTTGAACCATGTTCTTCCTAGGCGGTGTGTTTAATAATTGAGCCTTTACATAAACTTGGGACATTTGTTTGTATTAAAATATTATATATTAGATACATTAGAATTCATGGTCGAAAGATTATTAGAGAGGTGTGGGATAGAGGATATAAGGTGGAAATGTAGATAGGACGTTCACTTTTTCATGTAATGAATTACTAGCGTAATACAGTGATGGATGGGTGTTCATAAAAGAAAATATTATTTATGCTCATCTTTGAAATTTACTTTTCATCTTCAGTTTTAACCATTTACTAGAAACAAAATAAAAATATATTAAGGTTCAGAAATATATTATTGGAAAGGAAAAACCTAAAAGACTCAATAATTTCTAGATTCAAATTTTTATCAAACAGGAATTACTGAGGTTTTTTTTTTTCTTTTTGAAGAGTTAGATTTTTTATGAAAAGTATTTTTTTTAAGAGTAATAAATAATCAAGGGTCTTTGAGGAATTACCTTATAATTCTGGAGTTAAAAATAGAGAGATTTGGAGATAGAAATCGATTGAGATTCGGAGCCAAGAAATAAATTGGATATAGAAATAGAAATCAATTGTGATTAGAATAATATGCCTAATGCTTGAGTTAAAAGAAAAGAAAAAATCTAGTCTAAATAAAGAATAATCAGTAAAAAATAATTAAACCAATCAATCTAATTAAATAGGAATATTTAATCAAGGTTCTTAGGTCTATGTATTTTGATGCAAATAATGAGGGCCTAAATCTAAATTCCATTTCAAATTAAAATCCGAGGTGAAAGACTAGAACCATATTGCAGTTTTTCAGCTGGGGTTCTTCATTGATTGACTTTAATGCGGGGCTTACCTGTTGAAAACCCAAGCCACTTTAAATAAATGAGTCCAGATCCCCTGTTTCGTTGAAATGAGGGAGTACTGTTTCAACGAAACAGCTTTCGCCACGTGTAAGAACCTGCCATGTCAGATGGGCCTCATTAATTGATACTTTGTTACGGAAAAAAAGGAAAAGAACAAGGTGGTTTTTACAAATACAATGAATTTTGTGGAAAAAATATCTAGACCACCGTTCTTCTCCGGGAGAGAACCCTACACCATCAGTTCTTCACCAAGAGAACCTTTCCTCCTCCTTTTTTCTGCAAAAGGCAGGAGCTTCTCCTCCCCCTCTCTATTCTTAGGTATGATGATCAATCCCTCTCGTTCTTTCACTTTCCCTTTCTCCCTCTCTCTCACACACCATGTGTTTTTATTGATTGATCCGTTTCTCTTCTTTTTTGATTGATCCATTTCTCTTAGATCCTTTCTTTCTTTTTTTTTAATTCTCATATTATTTCACGATCTTGACATGTGGGTGATCTTATGAGTATTGCCGAGGCAGTGGGCATGATTACAAGTGACTAGAAAAAACAAAATGCTAAATAGTCCTTAGGGATCGAGCTACACACAGACCATCTGGCCAAGGTTTTATAAACATCCATCTTCTCTAGTTTCTGCTCTAACAGTTACTAACTTTAAGATTTAGTCATGACTCTAGTTTCTCAGGTTTGGCTTTTCGGTTAGCTTCATGGAATTGCTTGATGCTTCTTTGCTATTAGAACCGAAATATAAATGTTAAACAAGAACATATGGTGAATAAATTGTATTCTAGCAAGCTTGAGAAGTGGGAAATATAAGATTATTGAGATATGAGAGTCCTGTTTTCTATGATAAAATTGTAAAGTTCTTCTAGAGAAGATCATTGGATCACCAAGTTCACAATTCTGTTACATCTAGCTACTTGTTGAGATGGACCTCATGGATAAACATACCTGAATTCAATAGTGGGTTTGCTTGATTTAAGTTGTGGGGGTGTTGAAGTTGTGATTTGGTTATTGTCTCCTTGATTATTTTTTTTATGATTAAAAGATGTAAGGAACCTGAATGAAATTTACATTGTCCTTGTTTTTGTTTTTATCAGCTCTTAAAATGTTTTCAAACTGTTTATGAAGTGGAAAACCTACCATGCCTCCATCTAAAATAGAAAATTAGTCACACAATCATTCACGATTATAAAATTATGTAGAAAATATTCTTCTAAAATCCAACATAGAGTCACCCATTTAAATTCTACACGCATGCTATCATTTGAAAGTTTTTAGGGAGTATTGGGAAAACGTAGATAGAAAAGATGAGGGCCTAATTGTTTTGTCTTTTTTTTTTTTAAATTATAAAGCTGTACATAATCTGCAACCTTTTTATTTACATATTGAACATCAACTCCTAAGTATCATAAAAATTCCCTTGTTAAGAGTACATCACATCTGTTTAGAATGAAACACTTTAAATACCATGTCAAAAAAGTATCAGTGATTCAACACAACATGCAGTACTCATCTAAACAACAAAGAAGGTATGGATATTTCAACAATAATAGCTAATTTCCTTTTCAAATCTAGAGCAAATTAACTCCCAGCGACAAAGTTTCCTTCTCATATCTAGAGTAAATAGCTCCCAGTAACAAATGGCCCTTTTTTTTATGAAAATTTCTACGTATCTATGCTTTAACTTCAAGATTAAACAAATTCTATGGTTCTTAGTTGTGTGTTCTTGAACTGTTCCACATCTATCTTGTAAGTTGTAACAATCATGGGTTTGGTGATTCCGTGGAGTTTAACATTGGCAATGGTGGTGGTTGTATATTCAATTGTAATTGGCCGCCTATTTCGCCATTTGGGTCACTGTGATTATAGTTGTTGGAGATTGGGTAGGTAACTAAGTATACATGATCCCTCGATGGCCAAACCGAACATTTTAACTCTTAACTAAGGCAAATTACTCTATGTGCAGGCTTTATCAATGCTCTCACTGGGTGCAACTTGTGCCTCTGCTGGTGTCATAGATCTACTTATGGACATTGGAAGGACCTACACTGCTACAAAATTTTGTACCAAATATTAGTTATCAATGGCAATGGCTTTCTTCTCTTGATTTCTAATTGCTTCATTTCTTTCCAATTTTCGGCTACTTACCCTCCTGGAGATGACAATTTTGTTACTACTAATTGTATTCTGAATTTCAAAGTGGAAATGCCCATTAAATGTAACAAGATATGGTTTGTACATAGGAAACTCAAGTTTTTGAAGCTAACTTCAATATTTACATGATTCAACTCAAGTTTTGATCTCCGAATGGACCTTCCATGGGATGTCAATTTTCCTTTCATAGGATTTTCCAATAGCACATAAAATCTTTTGGTTTTTCACACTTGCCATTTTTTTTTTCTGCATGTTGTGTGCTTTTCCATGCAAAAACAAGAAAAAATGTAACTATTTTTCTTCGACTATCAAGGAAAATCATTCTCTATTGGAGTAGCTGCTGAGTAATAATAGTTTTTCCACAGCACCATTGAACTTCAGACATGGCACAAAAGCGTCCCAAGTGCTAAATCTGTATGGAACTAATTGAAAGGGTCAACATCTCATTGATCACATTTCAATAACAAATGTCAACAATAAAGCAGAGATGCTAGGCTTAGGACCTTGTATCTGACTGTTGATCTTTCAACATTGTTGAAATGTCTCAACATTTCGTTTGAAGACTAATTTGTGAAACTACCTGCCATCCACTTTACCAAGCCACATGTTCTATAACGTCAAATAAATTCTATACAAGCAGGGCATCCAACCATCCCTTTCTGATTAAATCATATTCACATCCAAGCTTGCATGCATTTGTAGGAAGAAGAGACAAAAAAAGTTGGGTGCAGGGATTTATGTCATGGTAGCCCATTTTCATGGAAAGTAGATAGGTAGCTCATGCTTGATGAGAGAACTAGAGCCATTGGTAATTACAACTGCTACTAGATGGTACACTTTTACAATAGATGATTGTCCCAATTGTCATCTCCATTATATTTTATGAAAATAAAATCCAAGTACATGAATGAGAAGTTGATCTTCACTTTTAGATCTACACCTTTTAACCTTAGACATCTCTTCTAAAAAATCAGTAGCAAAAGTGCCAAGGTTCCTAATATATTTCACTACTAGCAAAAAAAATTAAAAAATTAAAAAAATGCCAAGGTACCTGTCAGGAAGCTTCAAAAGCTTCTATCAACAAAATTCACAATAATTACAATTTTGTTTTCCAAATACTTTTAGCAACGCACTAATTACATTAAAAAAATTTGCAATAATTACGATCATCACATTCATTTCTATATGATAATTACATCATTGTATGCTCTATAGTCTTTCCATTCATATACAAAAAAAAAAAAAAAAAAAATGCCTTATGCTGTACAATTGATGTTCAAAATAAGAATGATCATATGGTTTGCAAAAAATCATTTCTTGCCAGGCATTTGCCATAGAACTTCCAACGACATGCCAAAAAGATACTTCAAAAGAAGCTCATATAGCCATCAAAATGTGAAAAAACGTTTATTAAAAGTTGGTCCTGCAACACAAAATAACTTGAATAAATTTTATGCATTAAAAAGTTAACAAGAAACTATCAAGATAAGAAACCATGCTTCTCACACTGAGATTCATTTACCCAGTGAACTCTCTTGAAGCTAGCTCTTATATAGAATCATTTGTGCAATTGTTAGTCATAGTTGCTTTAAAGGAGGGAGTCACTTCAGTTGGTTGATTTAATGTGTTTCTTGGCAAGTGTCACAAAAGTGAAAAATGCATGTGGTGCAGCATTTGTAAAATGGATTGACCATGAGAAAAAATGGGATTTATTCCATAGCCATCTGATCCCTATAGCCATATGATCCCTATAAAATGGTAAATTAGAGTTTATTCTTCTAATGAACAAATAATGAGATAAAAAGAAAAAAAAAAAAAAAAAACATCTAGGGGATATTTTCTACTAATTAACATCTCATAGATTAACAATACCTGTGATGTCATAGTTGGTGGATAGAAAGAAGAATTATATTGATCGCTAGAAGATGCCAGAATTAGTCCAGCAACAAATGATCTCTATACAATCATCAAAGGAATTTCAATTCATTAAAGCATTCACAAAATGTGAAAAATATTGTCATAATAAAACTAATATAATGATACACATACATTTGGTAACCGATTTAGTAGTTGGGTTGGAGGAAATTGTATTACTAGAGGGTCCCTACATAAATGGAGTAGATAACATGTCAGGAGAAACCTTAAACTATCATTTAAATACAAATTTTAAAGTCACGCATGTGGTGGTTTCAATACTTATAAGATAGAAGATGAGGGTTAGCTCAAGGCATTATACTGTGTTGTAGTGTTGCGTTTTGCTTGTTGACCATGTCTTCTCTGTCCCTTCTTGGAACCTTTCTCAAGGCAACTCTTAACCCTCCGTCTACCACGACAATTATCCACCTTCTTATTTGTTGTGATCTAGAGCCTACGAGAAGAGATCAATCACGCAAAAAGAACACAGAGATTTACGTGATTCGGCTTTTGACCTATGTCCACGGGGAAGACAGGAGAAATCACTATGCAATCAGAAGAAGAGGTTGTACATCCTAGAGACTTTGAGTCTCTATTTATAATATCAGCCCCAAACCCTGTTACACCCAAACACTACTTCTAATTATAATAGACCTACTTTTAGTCACAGTACAACTTGGGCAATCCAGGGGCCCAGTTAACCAAGACTTACTAATTTCTAGTGAGACATACAAATTAACAAATCTCCACCTTGGCGAACATTGAAGCTGATCCTCATGCATAAAACACGTCTCACCGTCTTCACCTGCCCCTGATGGCACTCAGGTATTGATCACATTGATCAAGTCCAAGCAATGCTTGAACTTAACTGCTGGAATAGTCTAAGTCATCATGTCTGCTGGATTCTCCGCCGTAGCAATCTTAATCATTGCAATAACACCCTCGACGATGACAACTCGAATGAAGTGTGCCCTAACATTAATGTGTTTGGTCTTTTCATGATACTTAGGATTGTGTGTTAGATCGATTGCACTCTAACTGTCACAGAAAATAATAGTCAGCTTCTGTTCCAATCCCAGATCTCCAACCAAGCAAGTCAGCCAAATAGCTTCCTTCACTGCCTTTGTAGCTACCATACATTCTGCTTCAGTGGTAGACAAGACATATTTGAATTGCAATGCTGCCTTCCAACCAATGGCACCGCTAGCAAAAATGAAGACATAACCTGTCAAGGACCTTCTTCTGTCTAAATCTTTAGCAAAATTTGAATCAATATATCCAATAACACTTCTAAAAGTATTGTTGCTTCTGTCATACACTATCCCAACATCAGCAATACCTTTCAAGTAACAGAGTATCCATTTCACTGCCTGCCAATGTGCCTTCCCGAGGTTATCCATGTATCTGCTAACTTTTAGCTCATATCCAATGAATCCCATTGTGTCACTCTAATTAGAACATTATGTATTAGATACATTGGAATTCATGGTCGAAAGATTATTAGAGAGGTGTGGGATAGAAGACATAAGGTGAAGATGTAGATAGGACGTTCACTTTTTCATGTAATGAATTACTAGTGTAATACAGTGATGCATGGGTGCTCATAAAATAAAATATTATTTATGCTCATCTTTGAAATTAACCTTTCATCTTCAGTTTTAACCATTTACTAGAAACAAAATAAAACTATATTAAGGTTCAGAAATATATTATTCGAAAGGAAAAACATAAAAGACTCAATAATTTCTAGATTCAAATTTTTATCAAGAGGAATTTACGGTGCACACCCCCGTATGACCTTATACCTCTCATCAGGGCCCACATTCACAACGGACGGATTGGGCCACCAGGGAGCGTTTTCGTTTTTTTTTTTTTTTTTTTGTTGTATAGTGGCATTGTCGATATCGACAAGTCAATGAGTTCATCTTTCCCGCAGAGGGTCATTTTCCCCTTTCTATCGACAACTTCTTTCCACCCACTTTTCCCCTGTCCCTTTCTTCTCCACACCGTCGACGCCTCCCTATTGCAGTGGTCCCAAGTTCGTGGTCCCAGGAAGCTTGGCGCCAAATTTCGAAAGGGTTCACATGGAGGTGCGTTTTCTTGTTTTCTCTTTACGTTTTTGTTTCCTATTTTTGAGCCCTAGATTTTGAATGGTATCAGAGGTTTTCATAGGCTCTGTTTTGATGGCTCTGGGACGTCTCCTGCATTGTTCTTCTATTTCTCATCTACCCAAACGGGGGACGTGCTCTGAGCTGTTCTACTTCTCCTCATCTATGCAAACGGACCCCTGCTCATCTTCTTCTTACATAGAAAATGGCTGATCTTTCTGACTCATTCTTTTGAAATAGTAAGCACATATTCATATACATACACATACACATACCCATACACATAAGCACATGTTGAATCAAGCAATAGTAATAAGAACACAACAAGAATGTGAGGAAAAGTTATCATGCACCTCACAATCCTTGGAAGCTTGTTCCTTCTAACTATATCCATTACAAGAGGCCAGTATTCATGTGCCGTTGAGTTAATTTCTTCTGAAGACCATAAGAACTCCACTTTGTCTAGATTCATTCCAACAGCTTTCCAAATCTCAATTAGATAATGACCAACAGTCTGTATTTTCTTTATATCACCACCCATTTTATTGTTTAGTTGTGCAAACCAATCAGCAATCCATATCTTCGCTCTGCAGCCTGCAGAAGTAAGTTTGTTCACATTTATTGCCTTCACAACACCCTGCCAATCAATTAAAAGAAAGAAAAGAACCTTCATTTCCCACCAACAGTCTGTATTTTCTTTACATCACCACTCATTTTATTGTTCAGCTCTGCAAACCAATCAGCAATCCATATCTTCTTGCTTTCTTAGAAACCTTTGTGAACATCTTCACTTGATTGTTTTTAGTCAAGATTTTACAACCACGCAAAAGAGGAAAAAGACATGAAGGAGAATTGGTTTATGTCTAGTAAATAAATTCAAGTGAGGAACCTAATCTTGAAATCGTCACAAAAGTTGCTTACAGGTATTCTAGTTTTTCAAATGGGTGGTTTCTATAGTTGACATAATACGGCAACAGATACAAGTGATCAAGGTGACACAAGCTTTTTAATATCGATAAAGAAAAATGTTACAAGAGTTTTATGTCCAAGGATTACAAAACTTAAAAAATCTAAAACTTCAAATTGTATTTAGCTTTTGATTAAATTATAATCTTGACCATGGTTTATTCAAGGAGTGAGGTTGGGAAGATTGGGATTTATTAGTTAAATAATAACAATCTTTTTGTTCAGACAAAATAAAATCTGATCCATTGTTAATGTGTAAAGGTAAAAAGAACAAATTGCCTTCCTCTCATTGCATATATCTATTTTTTGAACTTCTATTATGATCATAGAAACCCCTGTATCCCCTACCATGTAAAACTGTTGCAATTGTGAATCATTGGGAGCTGTACCTTAGCATACACCACATGAGCATTGACGATAATGATAGCAACACATGGAATTCATTATTATTTTATGATGTGATTAAACAATTAAGCCTTGAAGATTGATATCAGTGATCCTTCAACAATTTAGGAGAGCATTGAATTAGTTGAATTAGAAGAGCTTTTATACTAAGGTAAGATTCTTAAAATCTGTTGGAGTTGCAAGGGATTACTACTGGCTAAACTGAGTATATGATTTTAAGTTTAAAAGAAGGAACAAAGGCCTTTGTACTAGAATAGATATATATATATATATATATATATATATATATATATGCAGCAGTATCACAATTCAACAGTATTATGCATATTCGTGAAAACGACTCATACTTTTAACATATTGAAATTTGATTGAAAAGACTGGGATTTGAATAGTGTGCTTGATGAGGCCAATCCTGAAAACGACTCATACTTAGTAAGTTTGAGCTGAGAGATACCTATGATGATTCTCATTAGTGATAAAAATCTAAGCCTTTTGTGGGATCTAGTTCGATGACTTTGATGTATGCAATGGGGAAGGATAGTGTGATAAAAAGTTCTCATTGTGATTAGATTTTGGACAAGATAAAAAATATCTTAATCTGATCATCACAACTATTGATTCAGGAGTCTTTAAGTTTATCGGTTTTTCCGTAGTTATATTTTCTTATGAAATTCAATTAGATGATTAACATAAGACAGACTAATGTCAAATTAAGGTAAGCATCAGTTCACTGTTACCAAAGGAGATATTGAGCATAGTCTATTTATGGAGCATTTCATGATTTAAGTCAACCCTCAGCTAGTTAGACATGGTTGTGTGAGTAGATATGTGAGTTTGAATCTCCAATTCAGCAAAAAGCATTTTAGGATTTCCATCCTCATCTAAATCACTTGACGAAGACCTGAGTTCTATTCCAGCCAATGAGCGGACACGTAAATGGACTTAAAATGAAAATAAGTCTAACTATTGGAGTCATGGTCCATCTTTTAGATCAGTTTTTTGGGTTCTCAGTAGTTAATACCCATTTCCATCCCTAAATATAACCATCTAAAAAAAGACAAACCAAAAAATGAGACCAGCAAAATTGAACATTTACAAATGTGAAAAGAAAACTCATCTTTTCCAAGTCCCAAGAACACCACAGCTGCCTGGGTCAAAGCTACAGTCAAGTAAACATGTTCTCTCTTTTTTAAAGAATATTTTGAAAAGTTAGAAGTTTTAAAACCTTCATTACCTTAAGTGAAGCCATAGTTTATGACATATTGGTGGAGAAATAGTTAACGGATCATAAAGAACAGAGCCAGAGCCAGAGCCAGAGCCTGTCATGACTCAAACCAATACCATGGTTTGAGTAATTAGAATCAAGGTGTGAACAGTGATACTTTGTCACCCCAGTTGGGTTGTGGTTCTGATTGGCCTCCAGTGGGCGATGAAGTCAAGAGGAAACAACCATAAATGCAGCTTTGATCTTATTGCCATGTGCAAGTGAGCCACTTAAAACCACTAAAACAGAGAAACACATATAATTAAAGATGTGTATTTTTACTTCCTTTTTCTTGGATTCATTTGGCTTGGATTCATTTGGGCGGCTTACAACTTCCTATCTAAGATAGATAGGGTTTGTGTCTGTATCTTGTATAACTTATCTTGTATAATTGAAGATGAGTATACACATTGGAATGCACATAATTTTTACCTCAAATCTATATGTAACTTGTTCACAACAAATTTGCTTTCCAATGTGTATACTCATCTTCACTAATTGCTTTTGTAAGTGCAGACGAATAATGAACAAGCACCCGAAGCTCCGAAAACTCTCTTATACAACCAACGCTTTCATGTATCCGAAGGAATCCGCCACGGAGAGGTATATCCCCGCAACTTAATTCATAGCATCGATATACTTTGTTCCTTTTGTTTTGTTACATCATCTACATGCCAACAACCTGATCCAATTATTGTACACACTAGGACTTCGGGAGGCTGAGGTGCATACCAACAAACCCGGACAAGGATACATGGTCACTGACAAAACAAGAAAAGGACTACGTGAGGCGGACGGGCATTCACCATCTCACAGACATAGATCGCATGGTCATAGATCATGCGTTTATCACTGCTCTAGTGGAGAGGTGGCGGCCGGAGACCAACTCATTCCACTTTCCATCGGGAGAAGCTACTGTCACGCTAGAAGACGTGGCATACATATACGGCCTTCCAATAGATGGGCCCATAGTTGTTGGCCGTACTTTCCCGGGGAAATATGTAGTGCATGTGTGTGAAGAGGTCCTTGGGCTTACCCCACGGAAGAAGTTAGACTACGTTGGCTTAACCGTGAAGTTTAAGTGGCTTGAAGACAATTTCAAGGCCGAGGAACTTGAGAAAAAAATTGAGGACGAAAATTATAGAGACGAAGAGATCCGTGCAACACGGGCTTATTTATTCTTTTTAGTCTGCGGTCAATTTGTTACGCAGACTTCCGGTGCTCGTGGACCCACTTACATACTCGAGCTTTTTAAAGAGTTCAAACGTTACGCATGGGCACCGGCTTGTCTTGCCAATCTCTATAGGATGTTGACCAATGCCTCGCTTTGGAATGCGGAGAAAATAAGTGATGGAGGTGAGAAGGAGGAAAAGATTGGAGAGATTAAGGGTCACCAACTGAGGACACTAACCGGTCCTCTACAGCTATTACAGGTGATCATTTTCATTAATAATGAAATTTTGCTTATTAATTATATTGTACGTAACTCGTTTTCTTCTATGTTGTGGCGCAGATATGGGCCTACACTAGGATGTCTATCGGAAAGTGTCCTAAGTCAAAGGACAGTTGGAAAAATGACATTCAATTCCTACTCTTTAAGACATGGCGAAGTAGATTGTCTGAAACCCCACCGAAATCTAAGGTGAAGGAAGTGAGAATGCAATTAAACAATTTGAAACCTGATGGGGAAAGCATCGAAACTCATGAAAGCGTTACACCCTTGCATTCAGAGTTAATATACTAGCTAATCCAATGCTTGATGAGCTGTTTCTTATCTCAATTGCAGTTCATTTGGCAACCTTATAAGCAGTACGGCAAGAAGTTTCTATCGAAGCTTTCAAAAGTTGATCGCAGTCTCATTAGCTCGTCTACCGTCCTTGTCTTCTATTGGATCGTCGAGCGTCATAATACTTGGAGGGTTATGAAACAGTTTGGACTAAAGCAATTAGTCCCACCTCCATTCACAGCGCCATTTCCGAGACAGGAAAGGACCTACTTTGTTGTTGTTGATTATGAAAAATTGATTGATGAAGGGATTAAAGTGTCGTGGGCTACAAGAGCCCAGCTTGGACTACATGGCGAGGAATGTAGTGCAGCCGAGCAATCAGCTGAGTATATGGAATGATATAGTTCAAACACAGTCATGTTTATTGGTAGGGGAGAGGAACCGGAGCAGCACACTGTGGTTGAGCAAGAGGATGTCCAGGCAGAGGGATCTGGCAAACAAGATGAAGCCACCATCCCACAGAAACATGTATAGCCAATTCCTCTTTAGTTGTTTAAGTGGTTTTGCATTTCATAATTGCTTGGATGTTATTAAAGCAATAGTTCAAACCAAACTACCAAACATGTATGGTATATGTTGCATTTCTGTCTTTCTTTTTAGGCTAAAGATTTGGTCGATCGGATAGAGCGCTCGCTCAAACGGGCTGCCCACAGGAACACTCCTGTAGAGAAGCTGGCCCTGTCAATTGGGAAGAAATTGGATAAGTTTAGGTCCAGTTTTGGGTCAAATTGGGAGGACTTTTCATTTGATGGTTGTAGCAGCTCACAGTCCGATGAAGATGTGAAGAAGAAGAAGATTTTAATCACATTCAAATATAAGAAGAGGCCCGCATCCAAAAGCCCAGGCAAAACCAAAAAGCAAACGTCTAAAAGGAAAACGGCGGTTTTCGATGAAACCCCGCTATTGATGATAGAAGGTTCGTGTAGCAGGCCACACACACCGGTCATTGTTCAAGAACTGCTTGAAAAATCTGTAAAAGGACCCGAGGCCCCGCCTGTTCAAGAATCTTCACTTGGATTCAGTGTCCCACCATTCGAAGAAATACTTTGTACCCCGCCCTTAAGCAGGACATTGTTCGCCTCACCATTGCCGGTCTCTAGTTCATCCGCCCCAGTGGTCCCAACCCCTTATGGCCACACTTGTGTCATTAGTGTGGAGGATAAAACGGCTACCGCGAATGCGCAAGATACCGGTTAAGTTTGAAGACTACGCTCATTCGCTTGTTCAAGATGACTACGTCCTGTCTGATTCTGACAAGTTCTTTCTCAAAAGCTTCAAAGAATATCATGCAACCAGGTATGAAATGGCTTCCACATGTTATAAATGTCTTTTTACTGTTAGAATTTGACAATTTTACATGTTCTGTTTGATAAACATCTCCTCTACTACCTTAGGATAGATGAGTTGGAGCAGATTTGTACGTTAGTAAAGGTGGATGATCTGGCGAAGATCCTTGAAGAGGGAACATGGATGGACACAAACATCATATACTATTACTTTGAAATCTTACGGGAAGGGTGTGATAATTGTTTCATTGCTGACCCAAGTGTTTGTGTAAGTAATGATGCCATATTTGCTTGTGCAAGTAGTGTTGTACATCTTCTAATTCGCGTTGAATGAAGTGAAATTCGTTAATAATGCATGCAGAGTTGGTGGTGGGATGGGAGTGATTCCGCGGTGGAAGCTGTATTCGGGAAAGAAGGCCATAGGGTGTGGGATTCGAAGGAAGCACGCACGTTGATCTTCATCGTCTACCACAGGTCTCATTTCACCCTACTGGTGGGTTACGTTGATGAGAAGAGGTGGGAGTTCTACAATAGCTTGGAAAAAGATCGTCGGTCAATGAAACATGCTGAAAAATTTGTAAGCAGATTTGAGCTATTGTGTCATATAATGTTTTTAGTTGTCTCTTTCGGTGTCCCAATTGAATGCATATTTGCGTTTACTTTCATTGATTTACTTTATTCTAATGCTAATTTTTTGTTTGCAAAATGCCAGGCGGGATGGTTGAATGAGAAATACAGTCAATTCGGTTGGAACGACCCGTTTTTGTGGTCATGGGTAGAGAGGACGGACATCCCTCGCCAACAAAATAGCAATGATTGTGGGGTATTTGCAATGGCTTTCGCTGCTCACTGTGTGAACCGATTGCCCTTTAATTTCAATCAGTCTCATATCCCATACTTTCGGAGCAAAATTGTTGTAGAGATCTTCAAGAGGAGTTGGCAATTGAATGCAAACAGGCTAGGATTGACTGAACTGACGATAGACTCCCAATCAAGATGAACCAGCTGACTGATGGATAGACAAGTGATGGTTAGGCTAGTCCAATTAAACGAAATTTTTCTATAAAGAGTTATAGAAGTTGTCAGCAGTTTTGTCCCTAGTGTACAGTTTTGGATGTACAATACATTTGGATGTAATGAATGGTTTAATTTGATGTTATTTCCATGTAAAGCAAGAGTTTAATGATAACTTTATTGTGAATGGAGTCCAATCCGATGATAGTGGATTCATTTTGTTTAAAACTATGTCCATATTATGTGTAATCTCTATACGTTTTCATGTTATTATGTGAACATTCAATTACCAGCTTGCAGATATCTTACAGGACTTATTTTCCAAATGGATCAGAAAAATGACAGGCCCCGTGAGTTTTCTGGTTCTAGTTAAGTTGTCGATATCGACAACAAATTTTTGTCGATATTGACAGGACCTGTCTTTTTTCTGAAAACTAATGTTCCAGTTAAATTGTCGATATCGACAACTACTGTCATTTTTTTGAAAACTAATGTTCCAGTTAAGTTGTCGATATCGACAACTACTGTCATTTTTTGAAATCCAATATTCCAGTTAAGTTGTCGATATCGACAACTACTGTCATTTTTTGAAATCCAATATTCCAGTTAAGTTGTCGATATCGACAACTACTGTCATCTTTCTGAAATTTAATGTTTCTGTTAAGTTGTCGATATCGATAACAAATTCTGGAATCAACTAAAACATATGTGAAACCATCAAAATCTGTACATACAAACTTCATATAAATTCTTAATAACAGATACGTTATGTGAAAAAACCACCATTTTAGTGCTACTGAAGTAAGCTCAAATCAAATCACAAAGGGACAAATACCATTGCTATATTTCCAATATCCACTTACATAACAGGACGACCATACAAAATATACATACAAAGATATTCATCTACAATAGGACCAACTATTCTGGTTCTACAGCTTTCAAAAAAATTCATACACAACTGTTCTTACTTAATTAGGTTTATAATTACAATGGAACACAACTACTATCATGCATATAGTCTCTCCAAATATATACACACATTAGACCACCCAAAAAATACAACAAAAAAATGAGACCAGCTATTCCTGCACAACTAATCCTGCACAACTGTTCTTACTTCAAACGAGACTATATGCATCAAATGAGACCACCCAAAAAATACTACCAAAATAATAGTGGCTCATTCCCAAAAAATACTGTACAACTATTCCATCAGCTTATTACTGGAGGATTGCAACACCCTCCACGGTTATGCCCTCTTCCTTTGCAATTTGAACAAGTAACAACTCTCCTCTGGCGACCACGATCTTCAGTACAGATCCTGTTCTTTTTTTGACGTCCGGGCTGTTTAATGGCTCTCGGTGGAAGAACCCTAACATCACATGTGTGCTCCCATTGTTTAATGTCACGAGTAGCATGTAAGACTTCACTGTACGATGTACGGTAAGTGCTTGAATAATACCAATGCTCGCAAAATGCATATGGATCATAATTTCTGACTTTCATTGAAGCTAATGCGTGACAACACGGGATGCCTAAGAGCTGTCATTTCCGACATGTGCGGGTTTTCCGTTCAAGGTCAACAACATCTATGTACTCTGTAGATTGAACCTGAAATTCAACGAGCCTAGCTATTCGTACGTGCACTCAGCGAGCATCCTCCATTTCTTTGCCTAGTAGTTTCTTCGCATACGGAGTTGGACGAGTTCGTTATGCTTTCTAAAAGGAGGTATCGTTTATGATAGAACTCCATTAGCTTGGCACGTATTTCCTCTACCTGCTTTGTGATAGGCAGGACTCTTGTGTCTCTTAAGAGGCTGTTAGTGCACTCGGCCGCGTTACTAGTAAGCATGTCATACTGACGGCCTTCTACAAATGCATTCGCCCAACGTTGCCGCCCAATTTCTTCAATATAGTTGAATGCCTCTTGGCTTACTGCACGGATATCCATCATGTAAGCATCGTACTCATAAGGCCTATACGACTTTGTTGCCCCCCAAAATTTACTTACGATTGCACCATCACTAAAAGCAGCCTTGATATTTTCAGCAATGTGGCGACGGTAATAACAGTGAAATGCAGATGGCATGGTGTTCCTCAACGCTGGAATGAGGTCCTTCTGACGGTCTGAAACAATAGTCAAGTTTGTGGGCTCCCCGAGCGAAATGAACAAATTAGCAAGGAACCACTCCCAGCTATCACGGCGTTCGGCTAACACAAAGGCGAATGCTATTGGTAGCAGCTTTTGATTGACATCATGTGTTACTGCTACAAGTAATGCACCTGGATACTTGCCTCAGAGATGCGAACCATCAACAGCAATCACCGGTCTCAACGAAGACGCGAAAGTCCTTAACAAGGTCCGAATGCCCAAAAACATCTTCTGAAACGGTCCTCTGATGTGGTGTTTGTGTTCGTTACAGTGCCAGGGTTGCTCATTTGAAGTTCTTTACAGTACAGAGGTAGCTGCTGGAAGGAGTCTTCATACAATCCACGAACAATATTCAGTGCCATCTCCCTTGCTATATAAGCCTTCCTGTAGGTAATGGTCACCCCAAACTCCATTTGATAGTCATTCATGATCTCCTTCGGTTTCAAATTGACATTCTGTCCGACTCTATCCATGATGAAGTCTGTAATAAGTGCCGAAGATGCTTGTCGATGTGTCATGCCCATCATTGGCCTTGAGCATTTATGGTTAGGATTGTACGTCCTTACTTTAAATTTTGGGCCTGATTCGACGATTGAAGCGTGAATACGCCATGGACATTCCTGATCTCTGCAGCGTGCGGTTACTTTGGTCGCGTTGGTCTTCAGGGGTTTAAGGGTGAAGTTGCCATAAATTGCGAACTTAGCCAAAGTTTTCCGGAACGTTATTTGATCTTGGAACTCATGGCCGATCCACATTTCCCGTGCCGAGTTGTTTCCAACATCTGTGTTTATGTCCTCGGGCTCCATTTTATCCTGAAGATCGACAGCTGAAGTTTCATTACAACAAAATGCCTCATTGCTTCGATCTGCTCCTGCAACTTCAGCCGGAGTTTCATTATAGTGAACATTCTCATTGATTAGATTGGCTACTTCAACTTTACTTTCGGCATTCGCCAATGGAATCGAATGGATTTGGTTTATAGATGGAGGCCCATCAAAATGGATATCACCACCACGGTCTGTCCCAAATACCAAATCATCATAGACAGTGTCTTGTCGGACCGTCTGACTTGGACTGCAATCGACCCGCACATAAGGAAAAAACATGTCTTTGTCTTCGCGGATGTTGATGGTAGGTACGTATCCAGAGCTAGTTGAATTAAACACTTGTTTTTTGTTTGAAGTTCCAGTTGACTTCCTTGTTTTGTCCGAACAAGAGCGACGAACAAAGCTCCTTTGAAACCTACAATGAATCATTACATAAATAAGCAAGACGGAAGGAGAATATAGTAATTGGTGTTGTACAATCTACTTATGCAAACAAGTGTACTTCCAATCATCTCCTTCTATGCATTGCTCCTTCTTTAGACTGTTGAAGACATATAAATATATCCCATTCGATTCATCACCCGACGCTTTGAACATACTCCTAACATCATTATCATCATCAACGCTGGCCAGGGAGTATGCCCATCCGTTGTGATGTAGGTATTGCATGCTTAGATTCTGGATGGATAAGTCCCCATTAGATGCTTCAGTTGCTTCTTTAACAAGAGATTCATATGTTATGTCTGTAGCTAAAAATCTCATCTTTTGTTTTCCACCATTGTACACAGGACGACTTATATCGAATTCAAAGTCACCGCTATAGTGGAAGATGAACAACACCTCTCTATCTGACATGCTGTCATTATATCAGATAAACATTAGGTACAAATGTCAGTTAATATAGATCTATATTAACAACATTTGTATGTCTCTGAGAGTAGAGAAAATGTCTTCACATTCATTGATAAATACTACGCCATGCCAAATAAAAAGATTAAGCAGCTGTTCAAAAACGTTTACGACAAGCTAAACATTTACAACAATAGTTTTATCAAAAGAAAGAAAAGGCATTTTCATCAATAGTCTATTTATTATAAAGCTTGGAACAATGCTTTCAAACAATGCTATTGAGTGCCAATGGCTATTCCTCACACATTATTCCACCCATTCTCCAAAAGAAACCAACTCATGACCAAACAGTTTTCCCAATGCTGGATTTATTCATAATACATTATTTCTAATTGCAATGGACGCTAACGCAATCACAAAACAAACCTTTCAAACCCCACAAACCATAGATCCCTAGGGCATAGAAAGAAGATTTCCCACGGTCTCTAGGGTTTCTAACAATTACATATTGGGCAAGAATCTAGGTTATGGTGTTTTAGGATACATAAAGCACTTTAAGGTGTAGATAATGTGTGTACCTTTCTCTTAATGGAATTCAACCACCATGGAGATGGCGATTTATGGTGGTTTCTAGAAGAAAAAAACTCCAGAGCAGCGTTGAAGACAACCCAAATGGAGAAATGCGAAAAGTGGAATCGGGCCGAGATATAGGGGGAGACGCTGATAATTGTCGATATCGACAATATGCAAAACGACAAAAAATAAAAATAAAAAAAGCCCATACGAGGATCCCTTCCGTATCAGAAATTGAACCGGGTCCTGCTGGGACGTATGCCGTCCTAAAGGGATTTTACCCGTAAATTATCAGTAATACCTTTCAAGTAACAGAGTATCCATTTCACTGCCTGCCAATGGACCTTCTCGAGGTTATCCATGTATCTGCTAACTTTTAGCTCATATCCAATGAATCCCATTGTGTCACTCTAATTAGAACATTATGTATTAGATACATTGGAATTCATGGTCAAAAGATTATTAGAGAGGTGTGGGATAGAAGACATAAGGTGAAGATGTAGATAGGATGTTCACTTTTTCATGTAATGAATTACTAGTGTAATACAGTGATGCATGGGTGCTCATAAAATAAAATATTATTTATGCTCATCTTTGAAATTTACCTTTCATCTTCAGTTTTAACCATTTACTAGAAACAAAATAAAACTATATTAAGGTTCAAAAATATATTATTCGAAAGGAAAAACATAAAAGACTCAATAATTTCTAGATTCAAATTTTTATCAAACATGAATTATTGTACACTAATAACTTTTTTTTTGAAGAGTTAATTTTTTTGAAGTGTTTTTTTTTTTTTTTTTTTGAAGAGTTAGATTTTTTGTGAAGAGTATTTTTTTTTTTTTGAAGAGTAATAAATAATCAAGGGTCTTTGAGGAATTACCTTAAAATTTTGAAGTTAAAAATAGAGAGATTTGGAGATAGAAATCGATTGAGATTTCGGAGCCGAGAAATAAATTGGAAATAGAAATAGAAATCAATTGTGATTAATATGCCTAATGATTGAGTTAAAATAAAAGAAAAAAATCTAGTATAAATAAACAATAATCAGTAAAAAATAATTAAACCAATCAATCTAATTAAATAGGAATAATTAATCAAGGTTCTTAGGTCTATGTATTTTGATGCAAATAACGAGGGCCTAAATCTAAATTCCATTTCAAATTAAAATCTGAGGTGAAAGACTAGAACCACATTGCAGTTTTTCAGCTTGGGTTCTTCATTGATTGACTTTAGTGTGGGGCTCACCTGTTGAAACCCCAAGCCACTTAAAATAAATGAGTCTGGATCCCCTGTTTCGTTGAAATGGGGGAGTACTGTTTCGACGAAGCAGCTTTCGCCATGTGTAAGAACCTGCCATGTCAGATGGGCCTCATTGATTGCTACTTTGTAACGGAAAAAAAGGAAATGAACAGGGTGGTTTTTACAAATACAGTGAATTTTGTGGAAAAAATACCTAGACCACCGTTCTTCTCCGGAAGAGAACCCTACACCATCAGTTCTTCACCAAGAGAACCTTTCCTCCTTTTTTTTGCAGAAGGCAGGAGCTTCTCCTCCCCCTCTCATTTCTCAGGTATGGCGATCAATCCCTCTCCTTCTTTCACTTTCCCTTTTTCCCTCTCTCTCACACACCATGTGTTTTTTTTATTGATATGTTTCTCTTCTTTTTTGATTGATCCATTTCTCTTAGATCTTTTTTTATTATTATATATGTATTATTTCACGATCGTGGCATGTGGGTGATCTTATGAGTATTGCCGAGGCAGTGGGTTGATTAAAGTGACTATAAAAAACAAAATGCTAAATAGTCCTTAGGGATCGAGCTACACACAGACCATCTGGCCATGGTTTTATAAACATCAAATCTTCTTTAGTTTCTGTTCTAAAAGTTACTAACTTTAAGATTTAGTCATGACTCTAATTTCTCAAGTTTGGCTTTTCAGTTAGCTTCATGGAATTACTTGCTGCTTCTTTGCTATTAGAACTGAAATATAAATGTTGAACAAGAACATATGGTGAATGAATTGTATTCTAGCAAGCTTGAGAAGTGGGAAATATAAGATTATTGAGATATGAGAGGCCTATTTTCTATGATAAAATTGTAAAGTTCTTCTAGAGAAGATCATTGGATCACTAAGTTCCCAATTCTGTTACCTCTGGCTACTTGTTGAGATGGACCTCATGGATTAACATACCTAAATTCAATAATGGGTTTGCTTGATTTAAGCTGCAGGGGTGTTGAAATTGTGATTTGATGATTGTCTCCTTGATTATTGTTTTTATGATTAAAAGATGCAAAGAACCTGAATGAAATTTTCATTGTTCATGTTAATTTGTATGGCTCAATAGAAGATAACAAGTCTTGGTTAACTGGGCCCCTGTATTGCCTAAGTTCTAATGTGATTAGAAGTAAGGTTTGGGTGTAACAGGGTTTGGGACTGATATTATAAATAGAGACTCAGAGTCTCTAGGATGTACGCCTCTATTCTGATTGCATAGTAAACTCTCTCGTCTTCCTATGGACGTAGGCCAAAAGTCGAACCATGTAAATCTCTGTGTTCTTCTTATGTGCTTGATCTTTTCTTGTAGGCCCTAGATCACAACAAACTGGTATCAAAATGAGATCTGACGAGATCGGATTGTGCACGTGATTAGTGCATATTTGACCATCAGATCTCAGAGGGCTTGTTTCTCGGAGAAGAAAGAAGAGGATTACAGAAATTCATTGCAGTGGACTGATCGCAGATCGCAGAAGAACGGAAAAGGTGATTTCTCACGCTGCTTGAAATTTGAGATTGCATCACAACGAAAGCAGATCAGTCTCTGGTGGGCCCCTGTAGATCGTAGCAAGAAGAGACGTTTCTGTCTTTGTAAATTGCCGCCCGTCTGTCACAGGTCTCCTGCACCCGTCGCAGGAGAAGGAGAACTGCTGCTACTGCGTCATCTGAGTGTCGCATGTGAAGGAGAACCGCTTCTGCCATCGTGCCTTGACTGGAGAAGGAGAACTAGCAGGGCGTTTTGATTCGATTTGGGTTATGCGATTTGGGTTCTATTTTCAGCTGGGCCCCAGATCGCCGTCGAGGACAGTACACAGTCTCTGCGCATCGCTGGAGAAGGAGGGTTGCCACTGCTGTCGTCATGTTGCCGAGGAAGGAAGAAGAACAAAAGTGGCTGCCACTTTCGGTTCTGGTTGCTGAACCAAAACGAAAAAGAAGAAGAAGGGCATTTTGGGTCTGTTCTGGGTTGGGCCCTGTCCAGGTCAAACTTACCTGTCCGTAGTTCAAGCCCACCCACACTGAGCAGAAACGCGCTGACATCAGCCTAACACGTCTGATCAATACGATCAAAGTCTGATTTGACCGAATCAAAGGCTGAAATTTGTTTTCGCTATATCTTGACGATCCAGAGTCCGATCTGAGATCCGTTTGAACCTGCAGACTTGTCTCGAGGAGATCTACGCAGGTGTAGTGAATGATTCGTAGAATGGATGCTAAATTTGAGATTGAGAAATTCGACGAAAATAATGACTTCAGTTTATGGAGTTTGAAGATGCACGCTTTACTGGTTTAGAATAGGTTACAAAAAGCTTTAAAAAGAAAGAATGCTTTGTCTGACAAACTGTCAGATGATGAGAATGATGAGTTGCTGGAGAAGGCACACGGTCAAATTCTGCTATTTTTTAGCGATGGTGTACTGTGATAAGTTGCTCAGGAAAAAACTGCTGCGGGCATATGGCAGAAGTTAGAGAACTTGTATATCACGAAGTCCCTCACGAATCACTTGTACTTGAAGAAGTGATTCTTCACTTTACAAATGCAGGAAGGTATGTTTGTTTCAACCCACCTTGATTCTTTTACGAAAGTTGTTATGGATCTTGAAAACATAAATGTTAAAATCGATGATGAGGACCAAGTCATCATGTTGCTATGCTTTTTATCACTCTCGTATGAGAACATTATTGATACCATAATGTATGGTGGATAAATTCTTTATAAGGAAGATGTTTAGTCAGCCTTTAACTCTAAGGAGTTGAAGAAAAATGTTGCAATTGAAAACAATGACAATTCTGGGGAATGTTTGGTAGCACGTGGCAGAACAGAGAAGAGAGGGCAGAATAGAAGAGGCTGATCTAGGTCAAAATAAAAAAAACTAGAAAATTAAAGTGTTTCAAATGTCACAAGGAATGGCACTTTAGAAAAGATTGTCTAGAGCGTAAAAAGAAGGAGAAATCTGATTCTGGAGAAATTACAGAAGTTACAACCGAAGTTGTAGAGGGTAATTCTAATGGTGCATAAGTTCTTTCGGTTACTGTTGGTAGCTCAATTACTGAGTGGATTCTTGATTCGGGGTGTTCCTATCATATGTGTCTTTACAGAGATTGGTTTACCAATTATCAATCTATTGATGGTGGTAAAGTGCTTATGGAAAATAATGCAGCCTGTAAGGTTGTTGGGATATGTGCAATCAAAATTAAGATGTATGACGATATTGTGAGAACTTCGTTAGATGTTAGGCATGTTCTAGAGTTGAAGAAAAATCTGATTTCCTTGTGTATGCTTGACTCCAACGGTTGTACCTACAAAGATAAAGGTGGAGTTATGAGAATCTCTAAAGGTGTTCTTGTAGTGATGAAGGGTCTGAAGTAGAGTTGCCATTACTTTCTTCAAAGTAGTACAATTACAGGTGCTGCAACTATGTTGTCCTCAGATTCAGATTTAGAAACAACCAAGTTATGGCATATGCGACTTGGGAATATGAGTGAGAGGGGTATGGATGAGTTGACTAAATAGGGTTTGCTGTGTGGTCAGAAAATAGGAAAGTTGGACTTTTGTGAGCATTGTGTTTTCGGAAAGCAGTGTAGGGTCAAGTTTAGGATAGCTGTGCATCGGACCAAAGGTACTTTGGATTACAACCACTCTAATCTTTAGGGTCCCTATCGTATTCCGTCTCTTGGTGGTAGTCTATACATGTTGACTTTTATTGATGACTATTCTCAGAAGGTCTAGGTGTATATTTTAAAGCACAAACATATAATACAGTGTTGTTAAGTATCATTTTTGTAACATATCAAAAAGAGAAAAAGGTTACTGTTTAATTGCTTTGTTTTGTTTGAACATCATGATATGATTCAATAGAATGATACACTGCTTTAACAGTTCACGTCAATATCCATCCAATGTGCATCGTCTTTTTCTCTATATATATGGGAAATATAATGTGCATCCATCCCTCACCATGTTATGGTGATGAACAATATAGTGGGGCTAAGTTTATGATACATCCAAACCATCTACATACGTGGGACTTCCTTAAGTACACTAGAACCATCGAGTTTTCACCCATCCAAATTGATTGGACCGTTGGATCAAAGGTCAATTTTTTCTTTAATATAAAGTTGTGATTACGTTGAGCTAAACAGAATTAGATTGAGCCACATTGCTGAGATGTGGCTCATGCAGGTCGGATTAGGTTAAGGTTACCGAACCCATATTTGAGACAGATTAGAAATTAGGCACTCGTGTGCAACGAAGGCTTTACGGCTGTTAGATTTTCTCCCTATTTATAGACGCAGTGGCAACCAAACATGCCATATATTGCAATCCATATTAACTGAACTCAGAGGCGGACCGACGTTACCGCCCCAGGTCAAATTTTAAATTCCTCTTCAAATAGTATTAGGCCGAAACAACCTAAGGATGGGTTGCGTTGGCCGGGGTGCCCTAGGTTGTAGTACAGCATGAAAATGACCCACACGTCAATTATATATATAATTTGATTTTTTTATATAAATAAAATATAAAACTTAAAATAATTAAATATTTATCTTTCATTTGTATGCATTTATTTTAATAGTTTCAACCTTATTTTGAGTTGAGATCCCCTAGAAGTACAAAAAGTTTATTTCAATTTATATATAAAAAAATAGAAGTGGCATGTAGGCCGTCCTGTGTGTAACACGGCTCAGCACAACACAACAAAGGCCGTGCTGGGCTGAACCAAGAGGGGCTCGGCATGGCTAGGCCAGCCTCTAAGCGGGCCATACCGGTACAGTACAGCCTAGTTTACACCCCTAGTCACTGATGATGTTGTTGACCTACTTTGAACATTTCCAAAACCATGCACCTTGAAATGTTTTCAAAAATGCTCATTCTTATTTTTATATTTTTACCACACATCCAATTCAATGTTGCTACACTCATTTTATGCTTGTATTTCTTCTTTTCTTATATTCACAATTATTTTTAATTTCAAGAACAATCACTTATTTTTTTCCTAACAATATTAGTCAACCTTTTTTTTTTTATTTTTTTTATTTTTAAGGATGAAACTAACTTTTCATCAAGTTGACTGAACGTAATTTATTTTTCTAAAAATATATAAAAAAATTTCCTTACCGTAAACCATTTTGTGGTAAACTCTGTATAAACAAACCTCGTAAAAAAATAAATCAAGAAATAAAGGACGGTTCTGTCCCAGCCTCCACAAGCAGCCAGGTACATTAGTAAATAATGGAGGCTTCTTCTACCTTTTGAGTAGACAATGGTCATTTTCATCTACAAACAAGTGACACCGAGGTGAAAATACTCAGAAAAAGGATAAAAATAAAAAATAAAAAAGTGTAAAACGACTGCCCAACTTACAACCCACGTGATTACGTCTTAATGATGGGTAACTGCACTAATTATAATATATTAAGCTAGGAGGTTTTGGATTCAATTTTGACCGTCGGTTGTAATTTTGACCGACGATTATGTGACTACTCATAAAGGATATGTATGATAATTTTGAGAGAAGACTAAGAAGAACAATAAACTTTTCCGAGAATTAATTTTGTTTCATACCTGGGAGATCAACCATGGAGGCTATCTTTCTCCTGAGGAGGTTAATGGAATATTATAGAGAAGGTTAGAGAGATTTACATATGGTGTTTATTGACTTGGAGAAGGCCTATGATCGGGTTCCTATGGAGATTCTATGGGGAGTACTAGAAAAGAAAAGAGTGTGTGTCGCATATATTGAGGCGATAAAGGATATGTATGATAGAGTCGTGACATCTATAAGGACGACTGACGAAGAGATTAAGGAGTTTCCTATCACGATTGGTCTGCATCAAGGCTCAGCGTTAAGCCCGTACTTGTTTGCCCTAGTTATCGATGATATTGCAAGACATATTTAGGATGATGTGCCGTGGTGTTTGCTATTTGCAGATGACATTGTTTTAGTGGATGAGACGAGAGGAGTGAATGCTAAGCTAGAAGTGTGGCGGAAAACGTTAGAGACAAAAGGGTTTAGGCTAAGTCGATGCAAGACGGAATATATGGAATGCAAGTTTAGTTAAAGTAGGACACTTGGTAACATAGAAGTAAGTTTGGGCATATAAAAGATTGTAGAAAAAGAAAACTTTAGATACCTTGGATCGATGGTCCAACAGGATAGAGGGATTGATACTGATGTAAGTCACAGGATTCAGGCCGGGTGGACCAAATGGAGGAGTGCTTCGGGGGTCTTGTGTGATCGGAAAGTCCCATTCAAGGTTAAAAGAAAGTATTATAAGGTGGATGTAAGACCAGCGTTGTTATACGGATCAGAGTGTTGGGCAGTAAAGCATAATCATGTTAAGAAAATGGAAGTTGCGGAAATGAGAATGCTAAGATGGATGTGCTGGATTATAAGGAGAGATAGGATTACGAATGAGGAGATTAGGAGCAAAGTAGGAATAGAACCGATTGAAGATAAAATGAGAAAAAATTGACTAAGATGGTTTGACCATGTTAGAGGGCGTCCAACGGAGGTACCTGTTAAAATGTGTGAAAGCATAGAGATTGTCAGGAGTAGAAGAGGGAGAGGGAGACCCAAGAGAAGTTGGAAAGAAACTATTAAACATGACATTGCCTACATGGATCTAACGGAGGACATGGCCCTAAACAGATTTGATTGGCGTCGTCAAATCCATATAGCCGACCCCACCTAGTGGGAAAATGTTTGGTTTGATTCGGTTTGGTTATGTAACTACTCATGCAACTACCAACTCATTTTTTCATCATGCCACTCAAATTTCAGTTGTTCTCATATCATTATATCCTTTTTTCAACTGTTCTTATGTAACTATATCCTCTTTGCTCCAGTTTCTCTATTTCTATTTTATCCAATTTGTTCCATAGAAATAGGTAATTTTTTTAATCATCTATTTCTATTTTATCCAATTTGTTCCATAGAAATAAGTAATTTTTTTTAATATGTGATTATTTATTTTACAGTGCAAGGAGATACCGTGCTCAATTATTGGGCTAGTATGGGATTATGCTGGAACATAATCAATCATTGATTCGATAAACAAGTGTGCCTCATGGATATTTGACAGGCATGTTCATTGTGTACTGTTTTGATTCTAAACAGGTAGGAGGACATTGAAGTAAATTGATACGTCGTATAATGCACACCAATCCCATCCACCATGTGATTCTTAAAATATTGAAACACGCAGGTAACTGAAATTATTTTTTTTTTATCAACTTCTTTTTCTTAAGACGGAAAAATACCTGATATTTTGAACCACTGGATTCATCAATTTATAAGAGAAATGCTGTCTCCGACTATCCCAATAGATAACAGAAGGGGCCACTATCCCAATAGATTACAAAAGGGGCACACAGACGTAGCTCAAGGAGTAGCTCAGTTGGCCTAGGACCACGGTTTGCACCTAGAGATTGTAGGTTCGAAACTGCACTACCACATTAGGACTACAGGAGTGTTTACCTGATCTGAATGAATTAGTCGGCACAGGAGAATTGGGCACCCTCGGGTAGGAAAAAAAAACCACCGATTACAGAAGGGGCAGACGGATGCCAAATTGTGTTGAAGTAGTGATAACGTCATACCACAAAAGGTACGAGCTGCTATTAATTACAAGAGTCCTGTGAAAGACACCAAATTCCACCTCCCTCCTTCTCAAGTGGAGGAAAAGGTAACTATCCAGTTTTGCACAACTATCAGAACATCAAAACAATAATATTTACATGATTCTATTTTGACATTCAAATTACAATCATAATATTAATTCTTGGATCAAAGGCAAACCAAAATTGCAACCGCTAATGATGATATCCATATGTTGACCCCACATGATGAGATAACACTAAGATAAGACTGAATCACAGCACCCATATGCGATATAAGTACCTGTCCATCCCCGTATAACAGCTACTCACGAGATAGAAATGCCGAGTATGACTTCTTGAGAAGGCTAATGTTCAAACCTGAGGGATCAGTTGAAACACAAAGCTTGAATCAATCTAACGGAAAAGCCTTGGTACCGATCGCCTAGGAACCTTCCCTTCGGCCTTCAGTCTTCTATATGCTTCTCTAATGTGGCAAGGCCTAATTGGCCCACTCTCCTTCCTCTCTGTCATAACCATCCTTCCTGCCACCATTTAACAAAAAGAAATGAAAAGATTGTTATAATAGATATGGTATGGTACTACTCATGCACAAATACTCATCTTAGGAAACATATTTGTCTACAAAGCATGTCCACCCTATCAATGGAGATTATGGACAAGAGCCCTTTGAGGACCAATGGGGGGCGCGTGGAGCACCAGTACCAACAGTGGTGCAGGTTTAAATACCGGGAATGAGGGATTTTCATATCCAACGGATCTGTAGTGATCCAGACATGGGCCATGTAAAAGCCATCCAAAATCAACAGCTAGAAGCCCCTTGATCTCAAATCCGGACAAGGGTCAACATGGTTCCAGCAGCCAGCCATACAGGGGGCAAGCACAAGAGGCCCAGAAGTGGGCTCCCAGAGGTACTGCGCTCGTGGGTGATATTACCAAAGAGATAAATATGTGTATGTGTGTCATCTTCATTATTTATTTTTTTGAATGGTTTTTATTTTTACCAAAGAGATAAATATGTGTCATCCTCATTATCATTACCGAAACTTTGTCCATGTTTTGATCTCACGAGTATCAAGGCACACCATACATATTATAAAATTTTGAAAGGTTGGCCCCAAAGGGAATAAGAGAGATCCCTATCCACTAGGCCCCAATACTTTCTTGTTTCCCCTTTTTTTTTCTACACGCATATATTACTACCGGGCTAGGTTGGTATGAGTTTTTTTTTTTCACACCCACACTCTATGGGACTCCATTGGAGTCTTGGATACAAGCAAATTAGGGGGGCAAGGAGGATGAGAAACTTGGAAAGGTTAAACTTTGACCAGGTGGTGGAAAATTTTCCTTCAATCATCCCTGCAAGCATATACATTGGTGGCAAGGACATCCACATAGGAGGTATCAGGGCTCTAGCACTACTCAACCCATTGGAAGCCGGTCAAGCCAACCACTAGAGGCCTACCCAAAAACTTTCTCCAATTAATACAATTCTAGCCTTAGATTTTAGGGGGGCAAAAGAAAAAAAAAATCCTCCAATTAATACAATTATAACCTTTGATTTTAGGGGGAAAAAATGTATTAGTTACACAAGAGCAATGTAGTTTGTACTTCAATGCAATGGTGGATGACGGGAAAAGTGTCAACACAGGGTGAGTTCCAATCAGGGGAGGTGTAAGTGTGTGAGGCCATGAATTAATCCCAGGTGGGCCCCAACGTAGATGTCTGGAGTCCATCTCATTACATACCAACACAGAGGGGATGGGAAGGTCAGGGCAGAGCCTATCTCATCGCACACTGATTGCGGAAGGGGTGTGTCACAACCCGAGCCCACTATCCAGGCAGATTAGGGGTCTCACAGGGTGGGAAGGTCTGGGTGTAGATTGCAGGTAGCCCAAAGATGGCCCAGTTCTGATCATCCTAAAGCATTTGATCCAGTTATGATCATCTTAAGTCCAAACCCTTGTGATGCAGCCCAAGAATATACCAAACCCGCAGCAAGGGATTTAGCCGAATCCAGATGGATTCCAAGCAACAAAAGCGCACGATCAAGAAGCCAGAACATGATGAAACTAAAGCAGAAATCTCAATTCAATAATAATAGAGGTACCGATCCCTCAAGGGGATTTACATATTTATAGAGGAGATCAAAGAGTCTTTCCTTTCCTATTAGGACTCTAATTGCTAACATAGGATTCCCAAATCAATAAGAAACTTACTAATATCAATTACTAAGCAATAAGGAAAACAACTAAACTATGATAGCTTCCCACAAACAGTTGGCCATTCCCATTGGATTTGCGGGCTCATCCAATGGGTTGGGTCAGGTTGACCCGGTAGCTCACGGGCTGGGCCCAGTGGACTTGGGCCTGGCTCGACCTGCACCACCTTGAGGCATCAAAGTTTAACATGTTATAACCCCAAACAACATAGCCCTCCCTCCCCATCTTGCAGGGTTTGCCCACATTTACATATTTTAAAATTAAGGGCTTTATTAGGATATCAAAATGTATTGCACTCCTAGAGAAAGAAAGGAGAAAAAAAATTCCATCACATATGATGCCAAGATAAAATGGGTTAGATGGGGACACTCATATATGTGGCAGGGATGCAGACTTTACAAATAAAAAAAGTACATATACAATACAGATACAATGCCAATTCTATAGCTGGGCATCATAGTCCATGAAATCAGGATAGATGACATACGGGTTTGAAAACAGTGATATATAATAGCACTAAATGATAGCTAGCACAACCATCTCAGCAATCAACCAAAAGGTACATTGTAAACTCTACAAGAAAGCTTGATTAAATACTAGAAAAACATTAATGTACCTGTCTCAACAAGCTCTCCGACGAACATTTTTGCTATACCCGACACAACAATTGTCATAGGCACAGATATCTTAGGAGTTCCAGTGATGCTTGCTAACAACTGGAAAAAAGAAAAGCACTGAATAGAAATCTTAAGAAATCACAGGTTAAACAGATGATTTTATGAGGCTATCATCAGATGCCAGAAAGGAAGACCTATAGTTGTTTAAAGGCATATTTAAAAATTGAAAAGGTCAAAGGTTATCTCATTCATTTGATGAAATTTGCGAAAACCATAAAATTTCTTGGAAAGTAAATAGATTGTCGTATCTGAAACTGAATTATTTAAAGAAAATCCATATAATAGAATCTGTGCAGCACTACTTAATATCCAGCAGCATAGTGCAGCCATAATTAAAAAAAAAAAAAAAAAAAAAACTATTCTAATGGTAGCAGCAGTATAGATCTAAATCGATAAATCTGAATGGCGCATACAGCCAGCACAGCATGAATTTGAAACAGTAAAGCATGTAGCACCTAAAAACTCAGTAACCCAACACACTACTAAAACAATTTCTCCTACAAGATTATATCACCTATTCCACTGCACATTTCACATGTTTGAAAATGAACAATACCTTTTTCATGTTAGCTTTCTGAAATCCAGATCTGCGAAATGATTCATATCTGCTCATCTGCTCCTCTGTAAATTGGGATAAAATCGCCCTGAAAGCGAGCAACAGATATTCCAAAATAAAAATTAAGATGAAAAAATATTCTTGTATATTTTTGCATGAAAGATGAATGAAACAGATATGAAGGCTAAAGTTAATAAAAGATATGGTAAGCCAATTACACATTTAAAAGACAGGAATGTAACTCAATTGGAAATGCAACCCTTGAACGCATAGCCCAAAACAATGCGCACTAAAATCATAGTAGTCTGGGTATTTACATTTAGAAGTGTGTCCGTCCTTCAGATTGTGTTTAGGTTTTACCCTTTGTCATACTGCTTATGATATGAATAAAGTCTTTGTCATCTATTTATAGAACAATAATAAACAAGATCTCATGAGTAACAAAGCCAACTTAGCTTCAATGGAGAGATAAATGATCCTACTCCCATGTCGCACTCTAAGACAGAACATCTGATCAAGTTCATAAGATCGAACCAAGTTACAAAGGTTCGAGTCACATTCCTTAAGTGATTTTAAAACCATGGATTCCATCCATCGGATAGAACATTATATTCAAAATAACAACAACAACAACAACAACAACAACAACAATAATAATAGTAGTATGGATGAAAATATCCGCCGCTACGGATATATCGGCCGTAGCGGTGGCCACCGCCATGCTATGGACGATTTATCGCCCGTCGCACCCATAGCAGCCGCTATGAGGCCGTTACGGGGTGAGAAAAATTCCTGCTTTCCAATTTTTTTTTAAAATGCATAATAAGACTTATTTCTTTTATTCTTCTCTCCAAATAACATTTCTACACAACTTTTCTACCCTTTTCTGTTTAAAAGAACACCAAAAAGCACATGATCTTGCCGAATTACAGTCGATACAAAGAGTTCTTCTTAAGGATTCTTCTCTAAGTACATTCTATTAGATACCCCCTTTGGTAGATGTATTTTTTTCTCTAGGTACTCTTAAGTCTTGACTTCATGACATAGTTTTTTCTTTTATGAGCCTTTCATTAGTTTCTAGGTTAGCATAACTAAGCAACATGAACACATGTGAAAAAATATGATAATTACTATTATTTTCTATTTATATTATACAGCGATATAAGACCTCATATAATGAGGGGACCGCTACGCCCCTTTATCTTAGTTACCTTTTGCAAAAAAAATACATTCTCTTATTTTCCATATTCTAGATTTTCTACAATTTTTTCATATTTTTTGACGATTTTTCCAAATCGTACCGCTACGCTATGTAGTGCCCGCTACGTCGGCCCGCCACAACCGCTATTTTCATCCTTTGTAGTAGGCAAATGTTAGCTTTGAGTCTTAGTACTTTTTTACCCACCTCAGAGTTGGTGGAGTGGCATAAGGTGTGGCGTGGGTTTGCTTCCTGCATCTTGTATTCGAAACCCGCCCCAGATTTACTTAGTGTGCGTTTGTATGGGTTTAGCAGGCGTTGCCTAGGGGGTTAATCATGTTGGGTCAAAGACCTCAGGAATACCCTCCTTGGAAAAAATAAAATAAAAAAAAAAAAGTTTTTGTACTTTTTTGTCCAGATGTGTGTTTCAAAAATTCTTTAGTTGCCTTTCCCAAAGCAGATACCAACACTTCCAATAGTTAAACACTCAAATGAAAAAAAAACTGAAATTGGTGTGATTAAAAATGCAAGGAGGAAACATTTTTAAAAGTGAGGACAAAGTGATAAATGTTGCTACTCTACATTAAAACTCAACTTCAGCAAATAGATCTTATTGTGGTTGTTTCTCTCATGAAGATCCTGGTACAGAACCTCCCTGAAAACAGATTGCTATTTGTTCAGAAGTTCATTTTTTTTTTATTTCTTCCTTTGAAGAGAATAGATAATATGCTCCTTTGGCTTCGAAATTCCTTATGGAAGTAACCGATTCTCTGCATGACCTTATAAACAATGGAAGGGATGGAGCCTATTAACCATGAAAGTACTTACAATGTGGCCATGTATAGAGGGTGCAATGAGATACTATAGCCAAGGCAGTAAAAATAAAACATCCCTTGTGGCAATGATACACAAAAACTAGATGAGAACAAACAGGACCAAAAGCAAAAGGAAGTGTTGGACTCACACAGGTCACAACGAATAGCCTAGTTTCAGCATTGCTTCTATCACAGTTGTTCTCTTCTACTGACTAAAGCACTTCTCCAGGTATATCCCACTTATCCATCAAAGAAACCCATAGGAATGTTCACATCTCATTGGCAAACTCTACTTCTACCAAGGTTCAAAGCACTGATGCATATCATGATGTATTGCATTCACAAAAAATTCATTAAGTGGAACAGATGAAAATATCAAATTTTTTTTCAGAATGCATCACGATTCACTTCTTTTCTACTTTAACTCCTTTTTCGTATTAAGAAACCACTATGCCACAACACTTCTCTCTCTCTCTCTCTCTCTCTCTCTATATATATATATATATATATATATTGGGGGGATACTCATATGCATCCTTCCCTCAAAATATTGGTGAGGGACAAACTTAATGGGGCCCACGTAGGGCCCTACTAATCATGGGACTTTTAGGGTGGGGAATGGAAAGAGACATCTTGGATGTGCCTATATATCAAGTTTGGGGCCAATCTCATGCTTCTAACCCCTTCATCCGTGGCCCACAAATTTAACAACTTCATATTAAAGAAAAAATTGACCTTTGATCCAACGGTCCAATCAATTTGGATAGGTGAAAACTTGATGGTTCTAGTGTACTTAAGGAGGTCCCACGTACGTAGATGGTTTGGATGTATCATAAACTCAGCCCCACTATGTTGCTCCTCACCATAACATGGTGAGGGATGGATGCACATTATATTTCCCATATATATAGAGATAGAAAGAAGATGCACATTGGATGGATATTGACGTGAACTGTCAAAGCAGTGTATCATTCTATTGAATCATATCATGATGTTCAAACAAAACAAAGCAATTAAACAGTAACCTTTTTCTCTTTTGATATGTTACAAAAATGATACTTAACAACACTGTATTATATGTATTATATCTAGTTATAGTTGATTGAGATGGTATTCTATACGTGTAAATTAAGGGGCTGATAGTTTAATTGGCATTCAATGCTTTTTCCTTTTTTAAGGTTTTGCAGTATGGGTAGTTTGGGTGAACTTAGCAGCTCATGCAACAATTTGAGTTGACACAAATCACCTTCAAAAGAAGATAAAACACAAGCAGCATCAATTAACCAAAAATTAACACAAATTCCTTAATAACACCCTATGCCTTGGACATTACAGCCATCTAAACTTAAGATGTAACCAGTTCCAGAAAAAAAACCTAGCAAAATTGATGATCTTCCAGCGTCAGTTCATTAAGTTGATGTGAACTAAGAAGTTTTGGGAAAACTTGTAGCACCGGATGCAACAATTGACTTAACTCGGATCACCATCAAAAGCACACAAATCAGGGGCAACATCAATTAGCCGAAAAGCAATAGAAGTGTTCCAGAACACCACCTTGTGCATTCGACATTGCAGTCAACTGATTTTGAAAAAAGAGAGAGCAAAAGAAGGAAGAACACAAGAATTGGAGCTTCAATATGATTTCATTCACTTTTCTCACTTGATTTACATCTATGGGTCTAAGATCCTACTTATAAGCCCATAACAAGTTTCTAGAGAAAACTAACTACTTCTACAAACTGACTTGAATTTCAACCCAAAACATTACAATCTACTAAATTATGTTTCCCTCTAACAAGCTTTCCCATCAAAATTCCACGAATCTTACTTTCACAGAAAGATTAAAACAAAAGGAAATCTGAGACTGTGAAACTTACTGCATTTTGGCCATCTTGTCGGGATCGCCAGAGGGGAACTTTCCGAGCTCCACGTCCATGTTCTCCTCCTCTTCTTCCTCCTCGTCCTCCTTTGCCTTTCCGGTGCCGCCCGCGGCCGCAGAGGGGGTGCCCCTTGAGGGAGCAGCGATGGCCGACCGAGATCGAACGGCGACGTCTTCATCGCCGTCGGGAGCGGGAGTCTCCGCCTCGGCTGCGATTGGCGAGTCGGGCGGTGATTCCTGCTCGTCGAACGAGTCATCGAGAGATTCCTTCGATTGCTTCATCTTCTTCAAAAGAAACCCTAGCTATAGGTTTTTTTTTTCTTTCTATATATGGTTCTATGAGAACAAACGAGGAGAAGTTCAGTCAGAGGCGGACCCAGGATTTTCGTTTAGGTGGGGCGAAACTTTTGCTAGAATTTTTTAGTACATCGTTATTATTTCCTTACAACAATAATAAAGAAACTCTAAAGAAGTAATACACATTATCATGTAAAAATTAGTACCTCGTTATTATTTCCTTACGCTCCAAACAATTCCTTGATCATATGAATCCAAATGAGAGCACCTGTATTTATAATTTATAGATGAACATTATCAGCATAATCATAAACATCATATTACGGTCCAAGAATAAAGTTTCCAAAATGAAAAAAAAGAAGAAGAAAAAAGTAAAAGCTTAAACATAGATCAAGACAATTAGATAAGACTTGCTCACAACAATTCTAGATCTATTCGAAACCAGGACATAGAAAATATGGACAATTCTGGATCATTCAAAATCTTTAAAATAAATTTTAATTTACACATTCCATAGTTTTAATGATCATGTGTTTTATATGTTTTATTTGTAATTGTTGTTCTTACTCTACTGTTGATGATCAGCACTATCATTGCTTTATAGACTTTACTTGTGAAGCCCATTATTTTAATTGTTTTTTTTTACTCTACTGTCCAATTTGTTAAACATTAGTCATTGACATGAGCAATCTGTAGTCTGCACCGAACCACGGTATGATAAAATAAAAGCAAGTTAAAATAATCAAATCCTACTGCAGGAAGCAAACATTAACACATGTTCTTGTGTCAGCACCCAGAAATCCTAGGCACCCACGAGCCCCACTTTGGCAGCAGCACTCACAGTCTCACACACACCATCACTCTGCTATAAATCACACAAACAGGAGAGCCCACAAGAAGAAAAATGGAGAAGATGGATAGATTTAGAACAGTTGTTCTTTCTGTTGCCTATTTCTTTTCTTCTTAGCTCTCCAAGGGTCAAGTGCAGTTCATCTTGGATAGACTTTGACTACCCAACTGAGCAACAAGAGAAAGACAGAGTGCATAATCTACCTGGGCAGCCTTTTAATGTGAACTTTGCCCATTATTCTGGGTATGTGACAGTAAACAAGGACTCTGGTTCTTTGAGGCAGTTGGGGACCCTTCTTCAAAACCTCTAGTTCTTTGGATTAATGGGGTTATGGAGGTCAGGAATCTTGAACATAAACCCTCAGTCTACTTTTTCTGATGATTACAGCTTACGTGGTTAAAAGGGTGCTTTGTTTTGTGGCTATGCACTGGGAAGAAGAAACAACTGAAAGACACTGTTTATATCTTCATTTGCTATGTCAAAAGAATCATGTGCTAATTCCCTCCATAAATGTGATCAAGTCAGTCAGTCGACGACATATCTGATCTCTACACTTTGATTTCCCTAATGCCCTCCATTTATCAGAGAAAGAGAGACAGAGAGAACATATTCTTCTCAATCACCTCACCCTTTTCTCATTTTTAATAGAATAGAATAGAGGGGCACTGAAATCATCACTTCAAAAGAAAAAAGGAAAACTAAAACATAAACCCTAATGTGCAAAGGAGGAAGAGAGGAAGGAAAAGAAGAGTGGAAACTGCACAAACCCTAGCAAGAGGGATAGGGAGAGGGAGAGAGAAGCTACAGAGAGAGGGAGAGAGATACCTGAACCGTCGAGCTTCCAAGGAAGAAGGTAGGTCGGAAGAGCCCAAGTGCGGAAGAGGAAGAGGAAGAGCCAAAGAGGATTCTGAGATTTTTTCTTTCGTTCTACCTCTTTGACCTGGGGCGTGGGCCAAGGCCCAATACTATTTGAAGAGGAATTTAAAATTTGACCTCACCAAAGGTGGAAGCAGAAACTGCTAAGGGTGCAGAGAAGATGAATCTTGACAAGTTGGAGTGGCAGAGGATATACATCTCGCTGACCAGAAAGGAGAAAGAAGATGATTTTCTTATAATGAAGGGCACAAAACTCCCCTCGAGGCCCAAGAAGAGGTCCAAAAACATTGATAGAACCCTCCAGGTAAAAAAAAAAAAAAATCAAACAAGTAGAACGGATGAACTTGCATTTTTCTTGGGTATTTTTTTTCTTCTGGGTTGTTCTCTTGAACAGCTCTTTCTAATCTGTGTTCTCTTTTATTTGTTGTGTTTGGCAGTATTGTTTTCCTGGCATGTGGCTCTCTGACTTGCCGAGGAGCAGATATGAAGTTAGAGAGAAGAAATGTGTTAGGAAGGTACCCCTGTCCTTGAGCTTAATCCTAATTTTACCCCTTTTATGGATCTTCTAAATATTGATGAATATATTTAATTCATGGCTAATGAAAGAATTCAAAACAAGCTATCCTTTTTTTTTTATTTAATTTATTTATAGGATGAGAGTTATCACTATTTATTGATTTCTATCAGCAGCATCTATCAATAGTCTTGTAAGGTAGGGCCTAGGGATGGCAATGAGTAAAGTTAAAATAGGCGACCACTCCAACCCACTCCTACTAGGTTCGAGTTTGGTAAAAATTTATTGGGTTCCCAGTAGGATGGATGCGGAGGCAAGGTTGGAAAACTTGTGACTCGTACTCAACTTGTTTAATACCAAAAAACTTAATTCAGGTAGAGTCAACACGGAGACTCGGGAGTAATTTTAATTTTTTTAATAAGGAATCTATTACTTATAAAATATCAATATGCATTTATTTACATGCATTCATGGTAATCAATTCAAAATTATAAATTTATATGTGCAAGAAAAGTATTACAATAAGAAAAACAAAAGAAAACATATTGCATATTACATAATTCGGTAGTCCAAATATTGAATGTAAAAGATCAAACATAAGTTTCAAATTACATTCCAGCAATTATTTTAAATTATTAGTTTAATTACTTATGAATAGATTTTAATTCATTTAAAATTAGATCTACCTATCAAATGGTTCAGAATGCAAACGACTTACTAAAATGAATGATTTGGCCGAGTCTCCCTTGTTTTAATTTGGTCTTTTTGAAAACGAGATGACTCGGAGAGTTTTCCAACCATGGTTAAGACTTTGACCCACCTTGCTTCAATTATATACTTCACATGCACCTTGTACAATGTTTTTGTAATTTCAGTATATATAGAACTGGTACCGAAGACTCTATATTTTTTTTTGCTATCGGAGGGTTCCCAACCCTTTGGGCTGGACTAATCCCCCAGAGGGAAGCCGGGTAAATTCTTTTGTAGCTCCAGTGTGGTAGTGCAATTTCAAACACATTACAGGAAGTCTATTTTTTATATATAAAATAAAAAGTCAATAATATTGAATGGTCAGACAACTTTCCACATGCTGTTTCAAGAGGCCATTCATTTCCACCCTCATTTTTTAATCTAGAAGTTATCTTGTACACTTGCTACAGGCACAGTTTTTAGAGAGCCAATCATTTGCAAATACATCCCGCGGCTCGTCCAAGGTACTAAAAGTCCTCCCTCAATCAAAATTCTTCAATTGTGGGCAACTGGTAGTTACAAACGCATATCACTGATTAAAGAAAAAGAAAAAGAAATCTGTAGATCACATGTGAGGATGAAAGAATGTAAATTATTGCAGATTCATGAAGAAAGAAGAAAAATACTGTAGACTAAGTTACAAACACTATAAGCAAAAGAAGCAGTACTGGTATTTTTAAATTCAATCATAAGAGAATATGATATCTGAGGTTTTTTTTTTTTTTTTTTTTGTTGAAGAAGTGAGATATAATACTTATACTTTCTTATTGCTAATCTGATCTTTATAATCTGCAAGATAAAATGACATCAGAGATTTTGTATATTAGTGAAGAAAATACGGATGGAGGTGTCAACTCATTGTGGTCATTTGATTGGGGCTTTTTCCCTTTTTTGACATTCAAACAGTTGTTTTTGGCTATTTTTTGATCATTGGATCATCATTAATAGAGAGCCTCATCTGATCAATCTGTGATTAGAAAAACTTTCACAGGACTCAAAAATGTCCTTCATTTGATGATTTTAACCATCTTATTGGTGAAGCAATGAGTCCATAGGTTGTCTGCCTTTATGGGCCTTATAATGTAGTTTAAAAGTTGCATGGCTAGTTTTGTAAGTGGTGTCTGTATTCTTCTCTTATACCAGCCTTCTCCTTTTCCATTGCATATGTTTTATAGTTGATAAAAATTCCATTATTGATAGCAAATATAAAAAAAACCAGATAATAATAGGCATTGAAATTTAGCGTCTAGAACTAGTCGGTCCCATCATTCATTTTTCACACTATGGATGAAATCATTATGTTCATCTAATAAAGTTGGAATTTAGGCATTATGTAACTGACATTGGATCAATCCTATTTAAACATTTACCTCTCATATACAGGTGGTTTCTTTAGCAAAAAAAAAAAAAAAAAGGTGGCTTCACTAGGCACCACAAGGTTGATTGGACCATGTTTCAACAGGTTAAGCTTTTCATTTGTCTGATTCTTTTTATGGTTTCTCATGAGGGTAATTTGGCCAGCCTCATGTTCTTTATTGATTTATTTTGTTTTAAATCTCCGACTTTTGGTTCATTTATATTGAAACGACATTTTTATATTAGTAAGTTAAAATAGGATTTGCATCATTTGGTTATATGCAACCTATTATGATAGAGCATCTGGCTGGTCATTTTAAGCAGATTTGGGCTTTTGAATCAATGGTTCAAAAATTAGAAGAGCAAAGAGTATATGTAGAGAGGAGGATGAGTCAAATTTGAAAACCAGTTAGTGCCACTGTGCTTTACGTTTTACGTCTTAACATTCATGAGCTACTATAGGCCAAAAAGGAAGGCTTGGTGTGGATATTGTAAGAAGGATTAGTGCAGGTTGGGAAAAGTATTGTGTGATCATTGAGTGCTACTTAGATTAAAGGAGCATTTAAGGGACAACAGTTGGACCTGCATTCTTATATAGAGCCGAATTTGGGCAACAATGAAATGACAGGAAGGCAATGTACATGTGGAGTAAGAAGAAGGGATTGAATTAGCTAGGGATAATGTTATAAGGGAAATCCTTTGGTGTTTCCAATAAAAAAAATAAATGAAGTTGCATTGTGTGAGATGATTTAGGCATGTGCATTTAGAAGACTCGTACCACCCTTGTACACAGCCAGAATTAAAAGATGTTAGTTTGTATGCTGACAGAGGGATGGAGTGAACTCACAAAGCTGACCCTAGGCAGATAGAAAAGTCTTTGATGAAAATGTGGTGAGAGGATTTGGTAGAAACCAGAGTAGGGGGCTAGTTTTACTTTCCATTTAAAAAATGTTGGTTGTAATATGCTCAAGAGACTTCTTCGGAAAAGATGTAGATGAAAACTAAGTTACTTGAAAAAATATTATGTTTTTATCTTTGAATAAGTAGAATTATATAGGTAGGAATAAACTACTTTTATATTCCTATTAAGATTTGTGTAAGTCAAATAATTTACTTTTATGAGAAGGTGCAAATTGTAAAAGTTGAGGTGGAAAAGTAATCCATGCAAGTAAGGAGAAAATGCGAGATAGAACTTTGAAAGAAATTATATTACTAGCATAAATTCTGAGAACTTTTAGAGGTATTTCACTTAAATGGAGATCCTAAGACTTGAATTTTAAATGACCAGTAATCAATACAAATTATCTTATCTGGCATGTTACAACAGACAAACTTGTTAGTCTGTATTATTTTCAATTGTTTTAACTAGTGCTGTTTTCAGCTTGGAACAAGCCCATATGCATTGGAAGGTATACTTTTGGTGATCAATACCGAGCGACCGACACAGTTATTAAAGGCCCTGGCAAGCTCAAAATGGTATTTGGTAAGAACCAGGCTCCAGGCTCCAGGCTCCTATAGAGAACAATCTACGTTCATTTTCGATTGCCTATGACAAATTTCTTGTTTTTCCATTGTTCATGATTTTAATTGTGTTATTAAGCATTTCTTATTACTAAATTCTCTTGTTATGATGGGAAAATCAGAGAGAAAAGAAGAGAAGGCCAAGTTCAAGGTGTTCAACTTCACAGGCGCTGGAGGAGTAGCTTTGTCTATGTACAACACTGATGAGGTTTAGGTTCTACATCTCTTTCTTTTCTGGGTGTATCCATATATAGCTGATTTAACTCTTTTCTGCCTCTTTTGTTGTTCACCTGATCATATACAGTCCATCAATGCTTTTGCTGAGGCATCAATGAATACAGCTTACCAGAAAAAATGGCCTCTTTATCTTAGCACAAAAAATACAATTCTTAAAAAATATGATGGAAGGTATGCATTTTTGTTGGTAATCCTGTGCCTTTTCTTGCAAACATCCTGTATGGCGTACTCTGTTGTTTCCTTCCATCTGTGGCATGGCATTAAATGAGTTGATGCACTTTGTTGTCTTTTACTGCAGATTCAAGGACATATTCCAAGAGGTATATGAAGCTAAGTGGAAATCCAAGTTTGAGGCTGCAGGGATATGGTGAGATATCGTGCCCTGGCAAACACCTTCAATCCAGTTCAAAATGTGAGTGGTTGGTTTCTCACGTGCTAACTTTTCATTCCATTGGTACGAACATAGACTCATTGATGACATGGTAGCATATGCACTAAAGAGTGAAGGTGGTTTATGTATGGGCATGCAAGAACTATGATGGAGACGTACAGAATGATTTCTTAGCTCAAGGTCTGTATGCCATTTCCTCACCTGTTTGCTATGTGGATCTATATATTGAAGTGTTACTCGTGGAAATTCAGGGAAGATGTTGCTAGTGCTTTGTAGTTAAGGTTTAGGCACTGTCTCTAATCACATTTTTTTTTTTTTTTTTACATTTTCTGTCTTACAGGGTTTGGATCTCTTGGATTGATGACATCAGTACTGGTACTTGTGCTTTGACCAATTCTATTTGTGCGTGTGTGAATAATTGCTTACTACATGTATTTGTGCCTCCATGCATGGGTGTGTAACTGTGCGAACCTTGACTTTGTTTGGTCCTATTCATCCTAGCTTGCTGTGTGAGAAAATAAGCCGAAGCATATGTGAAAAGGTCTATGATGTAAAGAAGAGACATAATTATGGCCCTGGGCTATATGGGCTTGGGTCAAATGGACCATGGCCCAATGGTTTAATGGGTTACTCATGGACCTAGAATCCTAGATCATGTGTTTGTGAGTTAGGTAACGAAAAATCTGTTGTGATAAAACCAACGTAATTGTAGGATAAAGACTAATCCCTTGTAATAAGAACAATAAGGGTTACTGACCCTAAATTGTATACTTTATACAGAACTTGCTCCAACAACTCCTTCAATTATCATATGACACCCGAAAATTTAGAGGAGCTGATCCTAGATTGTAATGCATAAACCACTATTTTTGGGGTTAAGAGGATTGAAAGCACGGTATTCTTTGGACAGTGTTCTAATAATGCCATCTTTTAGTTAGACTATCCATGAATGCGTAATGCCATCTTTCAGTTAGAATTTCCATCAGTACGTATAGGATGTACATATTTTTGCATGTATTTATTTGGACATTACATAGTAGCGGATATTTTAATTTATGATGATGTAGGCAACCTTGTGATGTGTTCCAAAAATACTGTTGGAGGATTCCTTTATTTATGTGATTCCTCATTGGCTTTCTGTCTTTTCATATTCCCCCGTCTTTTTCCCTCTTCTATTTTAGTGATCTCTGATAATAGTAACTAACAATTCAGTTGTCGGATTAGCATGTTGAAGATTCTATTGATGCCTTCTCAATGGGTATATGAACATGGTGCAAAAGGAGTCTTTTTCAAACGACCCTGACCTCCGGGTTCATTACATGTGCTTATGGAGCACAGAAACCTTTTGCCTGTGTTTGACGCTTAAGTTAACTTGGTCGAGTGGTTAGGACCATGGTTCCTCCTTTTTCCGGAGCTAGAGGTCTTGGTATCGACCCCCGGTTCCGCCCTCTTCAGGAACCGAAGGTTGAGTCCACTTGTGCTACCACCTAGGGGCCACAGGGGTTTTACCCGACTTCTCTCTGGGCCTGGAGGAAATAGTCCAGCCCAAAGGGTTAGGAACCCTCCGTTAGCAAAAGAAAAAAAGTTAACTCTTTTGTGTGAGTGGAACATTTTGTATGTGCATGACTCTAGACACTTATAGCGGTTACAAGTTTGAGGAGTGGTGTTTCATGACGATGCGATGAATCATCATTGAGGTAACCTTTTCTCCCTCTTATTTTCATAAATCATAATCTAAAAAATGACCCACTATTTTCTATTTATTTATTTATTTATTTTTTGTAGGCTATAACTATGCCGGAGTTGTGCTGTTTTTCTGATGCATATCAGATATTTCAGACTCTATTTTACTATCTTGATATTTTAGGCTCTATTTTACTATGCTACTTCACATTATAGTACTCTCTTTGCTTATTATTATTATTATGAAATGAAGATTTTGAACCCTTTATATTGGTTGGGCAATCAGTAAAATTATTTGTAGAGTTATTTGGGTCATTTAGAAGTACTTGGCATTTTAAGATTGCCTTGCTGCATTATTATCACTGAATGGGAATAGGAATTTGATGTGTATGTGTTTGTTGTGTTTGTTGAGATCAACATAGTAACAGGTATTTGACTAGTAATATTTGATGTGTAACAGGTATTTGACTAATACATTTCCTGTTTATATTACGATGGGATTAAACATAGGCCCAACATTGGCACTATGAATGTAATCATATGTTTAAAGGGTCCCCGCTTTAATCATAACGCCATTGTGAACTTTTGGACCACGTCAATGGAGTCTTATGTCATAACAACTCTGTAGCATATATAGAATCATGGTATATGATCACAAGATTAAGCCCTTAAAGGGGCCAGCACCTAATCCAACGTGAGATGGCTCATTTCCCACCCAATGTTGGCTTCAAACGAATTGGGCACCACAGGCACAATAACCATTAATCAATCAACTTAGCTAGAATCACTCCTACCATTACAGTGACTGTATCAAAGACAACTGTTAAAGTGCCATATCCATTGCAATATGTGATCATCCATTGTGGTATGTCAAAACAATCTTTTCCAATCACTTTGAGGTGGATGTGTACTAAATCTAAGAAGGGTAGAATTAAAAATGAGTTATTTTCGAGAGCATGTAAGTTTAAAAATGAGTTGCTTTCGAAAGCATTTAAAGGTACTAAAAGTAGGAGATAAAATTAAAAAAAAAAAAAAACCGTTTGAGATGGTTTGGAAATGTCCAATATAGGAAAAAGTTTGGTCGTAAAGGTTGATGGCTTACCAGGAGCAAGGGGTAGACCAAAGAGGATGTAGATGGAGGTCATAAAAATGGATACGAAGAAGACTAAGTTACCTAAGAATTTTGGCTCAAGATAGATAAGAATAGAGAAACAGAATTCGTGTAACCGACCCCAACATAATAAGGACAAGGCTTTGATGATAATGATGATGATCAAGAAAGTCTTGTCCAAATAATATTTGGGTCAGCTTCTGTCTCTACTCTGATCTTTTGAAAATGCTACAAGTAAAATGTTCATATCGCCCACTAGAAAATATGGATTAATTACACAGATGTGTCAGTCACAGGGACACTCTAGTCATCCTAAAAAATCATTCAGTTTTTGTATATATACTCACCCAGTCACCCGTTATAAATATCAATCAATCTAAAATTTTGCCCAATTCAGATTGGATCGACAGATCATCTATGCCTGCATGGACATCAACTTTGAGCAGTTAGGATTTCAATAAGTGGGTCCCATGTACAGATTTATAGAACTCGCCTAATAGAACTCTCTCTGGCTTACAGAAATTGGATAGTAAGAAGGGGGAGAATCAATGTACAATTTACAAATACATGACCAACAATTGAATTCGTCTGCAGAAACAAGAGGCCAACAAATGGAATGCTTGTTAGAAACAACTTACTACGGAAGTGAATGGAAATCCAAATCTTCCCATGCAAATGAAAGCACTAGACAAGAAGAACCTTTCCTTTGTTCAATAGATACATAGTGGTATTTTCCTTTGTTCAATAGATACATAGTGGTACAAAAAAAAAAAAAAAAAATGCACTCTAAAAAATTAGATGTGTGAACCTTTTATTTCTTTGATACATAATATTACAACATGCTCTCAAAATCTTTATTTTCTATGTATTCTGTATCTCTTTTGTCTGCTCATGATGATGAAATTCAATGCCGCCTCTCCTCATTTCCTGCAGAGAAATGAGAAATTGTATAATCTTATGTAGCGAAAAGATAAAAATTTCCATTGAAGCCTAAGAAAATTTACAGTTCTCAGAGGCACAGGATTTCTTGCATATGGAACTCACTGCTTGTGATCCAGACTTAATTTGAAACCCAACCCCCCCCAACCCCCCCCAACACACACACACACACACACACACACACACACACACACACACAAAAACAAAAGATCTTAGCCCATAATTTATTGGAACATTGCCAGTTCAAGGTGAATAACTTTACCATTTTCTTCTTAGCTTACAGGACAGAGTTCTAGGAGGTAGTTGTCTGTAATTTTAATATCCATTTTGGGTGGGGGAGAGCATCAAGTATCCACCATACTCAGTGATTGCTTTTATTAGGGGAGGGTGGAGAACCAATTTTTCTGCTAAAGATTTACCATCTACCATTTCAATATGGAATGCTCTAAGCCTCTAACTAGTTATGGTTCTGTTTCTCTTGCCACTCCTCCCCTAGAGTTGTTTTCAATCTCAGAGATCTGGGTGCAAACCAAATCCATAGGAGGATGCTTTCTCTTCTGAAATATGCAGGTTCTCTAAAACCTTCCCTCTTACTGTGTGATGTCACATACATGTACGAATTGTGTGATATCATACAAAAATGGGCACCTCTAGTAATTTGCACTAGTAACAACACCTGCCTGATAAAATTTAAAATTCAAAGCTGGCCCAGTAGTTTCAGGGTGTAAGGATGCCTATTTGGTAAACATCCCTAGAAACAATGTCATTGATGTGATATAATAAGAGTTTCTGAGATTCATAGGCATATATATGCACACAATCTTCATTGATGGAGCAAAGTTCTTATAGAAGATAACAGGAAAAACATCACAAACCAGGGAAGTTTGAAGGTGTCTTTCCACCATCCTTGCTTTGAGCAGTTTGCAACTATTTTGTCCAGTCGTCGAATAATCTCAAAAAATGTAGGTCTCACTTCAGGGTCTGCATTCCAACATTCTTCAATCAACCTGCACAACATCCAAATGTATCTGATTTATGTTGGGGTTCTAGTTCCATTTTTATCAACCAAAGGTGTAAAAAAAGGGGCCATCTGGATATAGGAATTAAAAAAGTAAAAAGAATCTCTCCCAGCCGGAGAATCCAGAAGAAACCCGGAGAAAAACCCCATATTTCATTTTACTCCTGTTTGGTGTTCAGTGGAGAAAAGTTTAAGAGGAGAGAGTTTTTTTTTTTGGCAAAAAAAAAAAAAAAAAAAATGGAGAGAGAGTTCAATGCTTAGAAGTGGTAAAAAATGAGAATCCAGCAACAGGAGAAAATTCTTCCATTCGTGGCCACCACATTTTTTCCACAAAAAATGCAACCAAACAGGTGCCAAGAGAATTCCCTGGGGCAAACGCTTTCCCCATTTTCACTTGCCTGGCATAAAAATTACCTCTAAGAAAAACAAGCTGACGTAAGGCATTAGAAAACAAGAGAACAAGAAAGTGGATTATTTATTTACTAAATGAACAAAAATAGTTAACAAGAGGATCGGAATCGATCACATGCCCCGGTTTAGAACTTAGACCAAATCATTCCATACTGGCCTACTAAACTTGCACCAAGTGGTTTCAGTAAAATGGGCTTTGACCATGATGAAAAGTTCAATACAGTCCATAGAAACTTTTCAATTCATGCAAGGTACGCTCTGTACAACATTGTTATATTGCGAAGAAGACATCCAAAAAGCTTGAGAAGCATGAGATCAAATTCCAATGCTTCTCTCATCCAACGTAAAGAAGTTGATGAGGGGGGAAAAATCTACAACACAGTCTGCATGTGACAAAGGTTTTCATTAAAATTAACTGCCTTCCTGAGAAATCAAGTAGCCTTAAGTAATGTTCTCAGCAGCAGTTAAAAGGTAATTTCACCAACAAAACTCTAGTTTGATACATTCTGCTTGAAGTGAATGGATCTGAACCTATATAGTAATCTTTCCCACATAATGGACAAAATGCCGTCTTACATCATTGTCCTTCTACAGACAATGCATCTGCTTCAAACAGGTTCACTTGTTCTCCCCAAGAAATATAATATAACAACCTTAATGCAATTACAAGTTTATAGACTTGACAATTTCAGAAGAGACTTACTCTTGAAGGTCTGGCGGATAACTTTTTGATTTGAGCTTTATATGGGGTCTCATTCCTTCTAAACAAATCATTTTGGCGACATCCTCTGCAGACTTGGGATGAAAAGGTGGTGCTCCTTCAATCATCTGAACCCAGTCATATAAATGCATAGAAAGAAGAGACAAGAAGTTAAATGAAGCTCATTTCATGAAAGGTGGAAAATAAGGCTTTAGTCACTTAGGGCTACAACTTTATCAGTGCTTTAACATGAGCACTGTGTCATGTCGCAACACATTCTCATCTCAGATTCTCTATGACACCAAGATAGATTTTTAACACAACTGGATTCTTCTACTAGTACTTTAAAACATTATTTCATAGATAAAATTTGAAAATATAATGTTACACTTATTTCTTCAATTTATATGTAAATAAAAATGTTTAAGGAAGAAGTTTCATTGAATTGTAAATTACTTTTTATTGGTATTTTTAATATTACTTCTAAAATTGACATTCATTTAATTAATTCAAATATTATGCCAAATCCACACATTCAATTTTGGGGTTTTGCCAAATAGACAGACCAGTATCGGATTTTGACGCACATACCTCATGCAGTTTAGGGCTGTAACTGGACTGGCGCATACCTATTCCATCCACTAAGAAACATACACTACCCAAGGGATACTTGATGCAATATAAAGGTTGATAGTGTGAAAGTATATGCTTGAGGGTTTCGTAAAAAAAGAAAGGACTTCTGAGCTGAATCCTCCTCTACACCATCATACAACAAACATGCTCTTAGGGATAACTCTCATTGGCTGTAAATAGGTTTAATACAGTTAAAACTCACTCTGATGATTCTATGGATTGCTGCAAATCTTCGTTGGTTCCCTTGGAGATCAACAGCCTTATGGTATTGATTATGATAAGACTCCTGTTCTCCTTGTAAAGATGACTTCCATTCACACTCCATTGCCATCACTGCCTCTTAAGTCTTGGTGACCACTCTAGATGGATGTCTAGAAGACTAGAACATCTTCCTTCTTGGAGATCTTAAGGAGACTGTTTACATGTGTCTGCCACCAGGTCTCTTTGTAGTTCAGACTATTGGCAGATATGCTGATTACGTTGAACCTTGTACCATCTCTATTGTCATCACTGCCTCTAAGTCCTGGTGACCACTCTAGATGGATGTTTAGAACACTTTCCTTCATCAAAATCTCAAGGAGACTGTTTACATGTGTCTGCCACTACATCTCTTCAGAGTTCAGACTCTTGACAAGTATACCGATTATGTTGAACCTTGCATGGGTTGAGGCAAGCCCCTTATGCCTGGTTTGATATGTTATACTCTACAATTGTTACTGCTGGTTTTGGTCAGAGCAAGTTTGACTATTCATTATTTCTTCACCACTCTTCTAAGGGTATTATTATGCTATTGGTCTACATTAATGATAGAGGTCTTACAAGCAATAGTTTAGATAGAATTCAGGCAAAGATGTCTTGAATTGTCATTTCCTGAGAAGGACTTGAGCCACTTGACATATTTCTTGGGTCTTGAAGAGGCATCCTCTCCAGCTGGGATATTTGTATGTCAGAAGTAAAAACAAGATCTCATCCACATGGGCTGCCTAACAGATGCGAAACCTGTTGATAGTCCTTCGGAGCTGAATTTTGAGTTTCCTCATGATGAAAGTAAGCCATTTGAAGATCCTTGTTTTCACCGATGTCTTGTGGGTAGTCTAATCTATCTTACGGCCACTCGGCAAGACAATTCTCATGCTGTACATACAGTGGGTCGATTTTGAAAAAGTGGCCTACTTAACATCTTCATTGAATAACATAATTCCTTGAAAGAGTGTATACATATGTTACACCCCATCCCGATCTAATTGAGATTAACACTAATTAATTGAGATTAGTATGGATTAACCGTATTTACTTGTGTTAATAATGATTAATGACTAAAATGGATCAAATTAGTCACAAGTGAGTGAATTAAGCATAATGAAATGGATTTAGAAGAAATTGACTTGATTCAGTTGATTTAGACTCAAATTGATGAAAATAAGGACTTTTCCGTAAATACGGATTTTCGTGTATTTCGTTGAATACTGTGGAATTTGGTACCATCGTGTGTATCTCGATGTGTACAATAACTTTCATAATATGCACATTTTCATTTGACCTGAAATGAATCAAATGGGTCTTCATTTGACTCAAAATGGAATTAAGCATGATGGAGAGGGTTAAAATGTAAAAAGGGTCTATTATAAGGTTCAAAGGAACCCAAGTGTTTCATTCACTCGATGGTTCCAGAGAACTCGAGAGCTTTATACTCAGGTTTCTTCTTCCTTTTTCGTTTCTTCTTCACCAATTGTCCAAACTTGGAGATTTACAAGTGAATTTCGAAGAGGGAAATTCTCATCATCTTCTTCATCTTCTGTTACACCTCATCCCGAGTTAATAAAGATTAACTCTAATTAATATAGATTAGTGTGGATTAAGTGTGATTAATCACGATAAATGTGATTAGTGGATAAAATGGATCAAATTAGTCACACTTGATTGAATTAAGTATAATGAACAAGTTTGAAGAAGATTGGCTTAATTGAATTGATTTTAAAACCGAATTAGTCAAGTTAAGGACTTTTTCGTAAATTTGAGTTTATACGTTTTTTCATCGAATGTAGTAAAATTTGATGTCAACGTGTGTATCTTGATGAGTGCAACGATTTTCATAATATACAAATTTTCATTTGACTTGAGATGGGTCAAATGGATCTTAAATTGACTTAAAATTGAAAGTGAGTAAAATGTGAGGGGTTAGTTGCAAAAGTTGAGTTTAAAAAGGATTGAGATGAACTCAAACCCTTTTTCAGTCGGTGAATTCCATTCTAGCAGAGAGAGGGTGAGAGCTCTGAGTTTTCTTCATTATTTTCTTCCACGATTGGCAAGCTTTGAATCTGTGTGAGTGGTTTTAAAGAGAAATTGTGATTTTCATCTCGTTTCCATCATCTTCTTCAAATTTCTTTGGAGAAAAAGTTAAAGGAGAGCTGTAGTTTTCTTTGTTGGACTACAAGTAAGTATTTGTAGGGATTTCAGGTTTAAGGAGGTTATTAGATCCTTTTTATCAAGTATAGTTTGTGAAAATTCGTTTTGGTTGTTTTCATGGAATTAGGGTTTGAATTGGTTGATTTTATACCAAGTGAAGCTTGGAAAAGAGAGGGGTTTTGTGTTTAATTCAACCATAAGGCAAGTATAAACCATGATTTGTATTTATGGGCTATTAGATATGATGTTTGTTGAGTTTGGTTTCAATTTTTTTGATTTTGATTGAAATTATAGCATGATTGAATGGATTGTTGAATGGGTTTTATGATAGAGAAAAGTGTGATTTTGATGTTTATGGAAGTGTATATTGATGGGGGAACAGGAGGTTCCAGTTGATGTGCAGGTTAAGAATGAAATGGATGTAAAGAAGAAGGGAAGAAGATAGATTGCAGGAATCTGGAATTGGGTTCGTTCCAGGTCCAATCGATCGGACCTTTTGGCCGATCGATCGGACAGTCCCTAACTGGGACATGTCTTCAGGCCGATCGATCGGACCTGAAGGTCCGATCGATCGGAGGACTCAGGTTGAATCCAGTGAGGTTCTGATTCAAATTGAATCAGATATTTTGTCTAGGAACATGAATAGATTATGACATTAGTCTAAGGATTAATTATAGTATAGATGAACCTTCTTTAAAGTAATATTCTTGGAATTTGATCCAAGATGAATTGAGAGTTAACCAAAGGGTTATCTAGAGGAGTAGTTGTAATACGATGACGGAGATTAGCTTTTGAAGCTAGTGATTCAACGTTGATTAGTTAACTGAAACTAATCAGATTTTTAGGAATTAATTCTGAGTTACGGAAAGGAGCCTATTGATGAACTCAAGGCTGCTAAAATTGTCTTATATCCATGGGTGTTAACTAAGAGACTTTAAGGTACAACATACACATAAATTGTGATGTCCATCGAAAATAACACGTACATTAAATGTCTGTAAGTTACACCTAAATGGTCGATATGGCTTAGTTGAATTTGTATATTGAATTGAAATTGGAATTTGTGATAGAATGAAATGAAATGAGTAATTGAATTGTTTATTGAGTCTGGCACTACATAGTGATTTCTATAAGCTCACTAGAGCTGATACTGCTGCAGCAGATTATTTGGGAGTGTTCCGGAACTCCGTGGTGATGTCAGATGTCCCTGACCCAGGCACTGATAAATCCCACAATATGTGATTCCTTCCGTGTGGAAGATGTGATTCCTTCCTTTTTAGGAAGATGTGATTTGAAGTGAAATGCTATTGTAGAATTGCCAAATGTTAAAGACTCTCATTGATTTGAATTAAATGGTAATTGTATTTGTCTAAAACTGAATTAGACAGATTAAATTTATAATTAGCATGTTAAATCATATATTTGTTTATACATTGCTGAATTGTCAAATTCATAGTGTTATTGATGGCATTACAGGCACAGCTGCCCATGCCGGTCCTTCTGAGGCCACAGCGCCAGCAGAGACGACCAATCAGATTCCTCCAGGAGGATTAGTTGAATGGAAATGAGATAATATCATATGACTATGATATTGAATCGAAACCTTAATGAAATTTTGATAAGGGAAGTTGTGAAAGAATGTTTCATACTTATAATCCTTGCATTGTAAATATATATGCAAGTGATTAGTTTGTACATGATGTAAATAAGTTTTGTTTTATACATAAGAAATGTATATTTGTACATGTTCCGCATAATGTGTAAATGATATCCCTTGTGAATTTTTATTTGGTTGAAGTTCACGGGAGTAAGTATGCGACGCGACTCGGGGTTAATTCGGATTAATCATAATCTCGGGCTGGGGTCGTGTCATCTTCTTCCTCCCCTTTGTCAAGTTTTGGAGATAGGGTTTGAAGGAAATCTCATTGTTCTCTTGTATGAAGCTACCAAGTATTAAGAATGGTTTTAGTTACAATTAGGTTCTTTAGATCTTGTTCCATCTCAAAAGCTCATTGAATTCGGATTTGAATGATTTGATGATGTTAGGGTTTGAATTGGGTGATTTTGTGGCAAGTGAAGCTTGGAAAAAGAAAGGGGTTTTTGTGTTAAACTTCAAGTAAAGGCAAGTGTAAACAGTTATTATGATTAGAATGCTAATTTGTGTAGATTTCTTGTGATTTTGTTATAGTTGTGGTTTAGACCTATTTCATGATAGAAATGGAATTGGTTTGAATGAATGGAGTTGATTGAATGATGTTTAAATGGAATAGAAGTGTTATTTTGTGTATGAATGACGTTTGAGGAGGAGAGCATGAGGTTCCAGAATTTTATTGCAAGTATAATCAGTTTTTATGTATATATGCTTGTAATTGCTCATTAATTTGGTTTTGTAAACAATTTTCATTAGGTTATAAATGATGAATGAATTGTTCATGGAGTATTAAAGACTCAAATCATGTTTAAATGGTCTTTGGAAAGACCTAGCTTTGAGTAGGAAAGGTGGAAAAAAGTTCTGTGCAAACAGAACTGTACAGGTTCTTTTTTGAGAAATCTGCACTTAAACGTTCGAACTCTTGGCCTGAACGTTCAAACTCTTGACCTTGCTGGTTTTTTGCCTGGATCGTACTGCACTCGAACGTTCGAACTCTTGATCTGAACGATCGAAATCTTGTCCAAGAGTTTGAACTCTTGTATTGAACGTTCGAACTCTTGACAGATAGTTGAATTCGGCAGATTTTTGAATTGCCATAACTTTGTATCCGTACGTCGGATTTTGGAGTTCTTTATATCGATGGAAAGCTCTTGGAACGTAGAATCTAATGGTCTACATTTCGAATCGATCGGATGACTCAAAAATGAGTCTGGACTAAGGTGATTCTATTTGAATCAAAAGCTCTTCCGATGCGTTTAAATTGGTCTGTAAATTAGTCTTGAGACTAATTATAAAGTAATTTAGAGTTTTTAAGCTTAATGGACTATGAAAAGGAGAATTATCGATAACTTTGAACATTGTTTCAATAATGTATTAATTGTTTATTCGTTATAAACTAAGCCTCCATGCGTGTTTAAATTAAGGGGACTTTAATGTACAAATTTTATAAAATGTGGTGTCCATCGAGAATAACACGTACATTAAATAACTGATGATTACACCTGAATGGTTGGTATTACTTAATTGAAATTGTACACTGAATCGTATCCGAAATGGATTGTAACTTGAATGAATTCTAAAAGACTTTTTTATTTAATTGAATCCGTTAATTTGCAATTGAATGGAATTAATATGTTAAATTGTATTGTATCTTGAGTCTGGCACTACATAGTGATTTCGTTAATGCTCATTAGAGCTGTTTCTGCTGCACCAGATGATTTGGGAGTGTTCCAGAGCTCCGTGGTGATGTCAGTAGTCCCTGGCCTAGGCACTGATAAATCCCACAATATATGATTCCTTCCGTATGGAAGCTGTGATTCCTTCCGTATGGAAGCTGTGATTCCTTCCTTTTTAGGAAGATGTGATTTGAACTGAAATGCTATTGTAGTTTGCCAAATTTTAAATAAAGACTCTCATTGATTCTGAATTAAATTGTATTTGTATCAGTCTAACATTGAAATAGACATATTAAATGTGTATTTGGCATGTCCAATCATGTCTCTATTTATACGCTGCTGAATTGTTGAATTCATAGTGTTATTGATGGCATTACAGGCTCAGCTGCCCATGCAAGTCCTTCAGAGGCCACAATGCCAGTAAAGACGACCGCTTCGGTTCCTCCTGGAGGATTGGCTGAGTGGAGATGATTTGATATCATCTGCATACGTTATTGAGAACGAAAATAGTAAATAAACCTTTTGGAAATGGAAATTTGTATTAGAAACGTTTCACACTTTTCATCCTTGCATTGTATTTAAATATGCAAGAGGATGTTCGTACATAGTGTAAATTGAAATTCTGTTCTATAAGTTGAACAATGTATATTTGTGAATATTTCCACATAATGTATATTTGATATCCCTTGTGAATTTTATTTGATTGAATTCATGGGAGTAAGTATGCGACGCTACTCGGGGTTAACTCTGATTAATCAAAATCTCGGGCTCGGGTCGTGTCAACATGCTAGCAAGAGGATATTAAAAACATAGACTTGTGAGTTCATAAATTGTTTGGTCACCACATTGGACAGGCCAGCCGAGTTAATTTCTTCAAACACCTTACCTCTAGTTAGATAATTTTTCCACTGAACAAGAAAAGATAGTGAAGGCCAAATCATAGTTAGTATACTGTATAAAAGAATGATCTTTTCTTAAGTTGAAAATTTTAGTAAAAGAAGACTTTTATTCGTATAGACACTTCAAATTAACATGATGCTCAACAATTGAAACCCAGCTGCGTCCCCCCATTTGTAAATGTTATTACTCAAATTGCCAAACTATATCTTAATTTTTAAGGCATGGTGATGCAAAAAAGATGGATGCTTCTTCTAGAGAGTGGTATTGTGAAGACGCCTCGACCAGCCATTGGAAGCGAATGCATATGCCATACAACCTTCTAGTGGTAATTTGGTGTCACCAAGAAAATGAGGGTCATAGAGTGCTTACTATTTAGATACAAAAAAGGTTCCAACAAATTTTGGTACTATTACACAAGAGGCAGAAGCCAAAGCTGACTCTGCATCATTTCAAAATTCTCCAGGATACTAACAACGCAAGTTCTAAAGTTTCTATAGATTTTATTCAACAATTCATGGAGACTTGGAGGAAAAAAAAATTCCAATAAGATCAGAATGTTGCTTAATTAGCTTCAACCACTCATTAACATGTGGTATATGAGGAGACATATAATGGCAGTTGCTCCAGTGGAGATGCTTTCCTATTGACCTTTTCTGTGAATTAGGTTAGGGAATATTGTATTTGTCTTTCCTGCGCTTGTACCTAACCTTTCCTTATTACAGATTAGACTCATTAGAGACAGGAAAAAATAAAGAAAAATATCTATGATTGATCCTTCTGTTAGAACATTGTTAAACTTATATCTTCATAGTTGACTTTTCACTGGCAATTCTAATACATTTAGGAGGATTTTGCAGGTGGCTTACAGCTTTCTGAAAAATTGTTCTTTTTTTTTTTTGTTTTTTTTATTTCTTAAAACATACAGTTTCTTATATTCTTTACGAACACCGATTCTGCGTCTTTTTTTTTTTTTTTTGGGTTTTGTTTTTCCAGACAGACATTCTGTATGGAGATACAGATACAACAGACCCATGAAGTGGGAAGATGATACTGGGAATATTTTAGTTTTATGGATCCAATCCTCATATAACAGTTTCTGTGATGACTTTGTTTCATGAAAAAAATGGGAGGATGACAAGAGACTTTTCTGGTATTTTAGTAGAAGAGGGCCTTTTATACCAAGGCCCAGACACATGCCACTTTTCAAATTTCTTTAATGAATTTTTGAATAAATTTTTGAAGAGAAAATTATTAGAAGCAGCCCCCTAGGCCCTATCACAATTTTCCATTTCCTAGTTCACCCTATGAGAATAAAAATCCAAAAAGATCTGTCTAAACTGGATAGCAGCAAAATGGAAAATATATATATAAAAAAACTAACATACCTATAAAATATATTAAAAACAAGCAAATCTACTTTTCTTTCTTCAGAAGTGTCTCCCCACAAACATGCTCTAGACTTCAATATAAGAAAAACTTAACAAATAAATGTAAATCTTTAAATGAATGGGCATACCTCATAAATAACGAGAGCAAAAGAGAATGCATCAACGCTTTTGTCAAATATTTCCTCTTTATAAACCTCAGGCGCAACATATAAATCTATCATGACAAACAAACACTCAATTGAGGCAATGATTGTATTCAAAGCACATAATTTAGCACAACATATGCAAGTAAATAATTTATCCCTTTAAGATTATCTAGTCAGAAAAAGGTTTTACTGATTTCGGGACTTTCGTGAGAGAGATACATTCAACTGGAGGTTCGTTGTGTATGCAAAGAGTAACTTGGATCTTCCAGTTATTCATACATATCTTTTCCTTTTTCTCTCCGTGGGGGTGGGTGGGGGTGAGTTGTAAAGATTTAGATGGAATATTACGAGGGTGTATATCAACTGCAAGTTGCCTTTCATGGATGTAATTTATGGAGATAAGAACTCTGCTTGCTTAATACTTTATTCCTTTTAGTTCATTATGAATATTAAGAAAAAGGCAAAAAGTTCAAAATTATAATTAAAGTCACCAATTTATTGTATTGAGAATCCATGCACGTGATCATACTTGCATATATGCATTGTGAATTTGCAATAAACAAACAACAGGCACTGTGATCAGCTTCGCAAGATTTTCTAACCAACATTGGTAGTACAATGGAGACAATATAATGAAAGAATGCAAAGTTTGTTTCCACTTGAAGACTATATAATGTTTTCTTGGTTAAAAAATTAGAAAAATACCTTAAGGGTAGTCAATCTTCAAATTCTTTCCATATTTTTCCCATCTTTTTTGGTATTTTGTGAATAACTCTCATGTCTAGTGACATTTTCAAGAATCCCTTCATCCAGAACACATACACAGAAACACTTCCTATATTAATGTTCAAACCCCTTGACTAGCAAAATTGAATCACAAAGACTCCCTCATATTAGGGTCCATCCAAATCACCCTTTCCAATGTCCTTTGATTAGTTATATAAAATTAACTAAATGCTATAATGCCCAAATACAACATGAATACGACAATGGCACATCAACCAGCATGGACATGGATTTAAACATAATTAAAATATTGGATACAATAAGAATATAAGATATAAATACATTGTCCATGTACAGTATTTGGGTGTCATAGCCTAAATGTGATTTCCCACCAAAACCCCTTTAGTAGGATGTGTTACCATTTGGGACATGTAATGCAAGCTTAATTAGATGTTCTAAAGTTACATTCATTTAATTGTGAGAGACTTAGGATTTATTTGTCACTGTCCAGTAATTATGGTAATTTGTAATCATGAGAAACTTTGGTGACAGGATTTTTTCGTAATTTTTGAAAATAATTATTAACATAAATAAATGTCAGTGCCAATTGTGAAGTGGTTTAGGACGACCAGCCCTAGTTGTTCTATCCAAAATTTTCTCTTTTAAAACCTTAATTTTCTTCTCCAACTTCTTTCATCTTTTGGGTTTTAACCTAATTTTCTTCTGGTAAAAGTTTCAACTCAATTGTCACAGCCATGAGCGATGCGTCTTTCTTGTGGACATCAACACCATTAGTGTAATTTTGTGTTTACAGTAAACAAAGAAATTTGATGCATCAAATAATGTTTGGAAGATGTTAAATTTTACCCACTAGATGAGATTTTCAATTATCTTTTCAAATTCCAACAAGCCCAATTGTGATTTTGAGAGTGTACTAATGGGTTACTGGTATTTTAGTCATTTTCTCTCATATTATGTTTGAACAGTAAGCATTAGAACATTTTATTAATTTGATGGTTGAGATTGTGTTTAGGGCTTCTTTTGTTACATCAAAATTTATAAACAACAAGAGGGCTAAAAACTTTAGCTTTTGGTTTATTAATTCTCTCTTTTAAAAAATCCTATAAGGCCCCGTATCCTATTGTGTTTTTAGTTTCTAATTAATTGGGATCAATGGGTAGAGTAGCTAGAGGTTAAGGGGGTTGGATTAGAGATTACATGATTTTAGGGGAGTTTGGACCTAGTTGGAGACCTACAAGGACCTTGTTGTAAGTCTTGTGGAGTATAGGGGGTTAGTTGTAATTTTAATTAGTTGCAATTTTAAAATCTTGGTGGTCTTGGACACCTTGGGCAATAGAACTACACTCTTGTTGGACCCAGATTCTTTGAAAAAGCCCATTTGCTTGAAGAACTAGAGTCAAGGACTTCTTTGTAAATATTGAGAATCCATTAAGCTATAACCCAACTCTCAAGTCATTTCACTTCATTTCCCTCTCTCTACCACAATGAAGCTTTCTTCTCTGTGCCACACTACCACTCTCTTCTCTCTCTCCTTCCTTGCATTCAAGATGACTAGGGATCACATGAATCCAAGCTAGAGATGGCCAATCCAATCTTCAAGGACCCTTTATCATCATCTTCTTCATCAAGATCTCCTTTCCCTTCTCAATTTTCTTGGTTTGATCTTATTTGGTGAGCAATTTCCTTCCTAAATTCCTTACTTAGATCTAGGATATAAATCCTAGGATCTCTACATGCAAACCTCTTATAGCCCTAATTCCCTTGTTTTTGGTGTATGATTTCTTGTTGGTGGTTAGTTTTGGGTTTTCTTGGAGATTAGCTAGAGATCTCGAGGGATACTTGAAGATCTGGGAAAATTCTACCTCTAATTGGCTTTAGGCAAGTAATTAAATATCTATAATTCCATAACATGCATGCTTGTATTCATTGATTTGATGATGGGTCTACTCTAGAATACCTATTTCAAGATCTTTGATGGTTTTGATGTTAATTACATGGTTAATTGGCAATTGGATAGAATTAAGTGTTGCATGCGGTGGATCAGACCCTGATGATGTTGGTTGAGATGGAATTCTGTAGGTTTTGGTGATTGAATTGAGATGCCCATTGAATTCAGAACTTTCTCTTTCGATTTGCAGATATGGAGATATACAGCTAACTGTAAGCCCTTTACAGCTAGCTGTAAAAACCTATAGGAAGCTGATCATGACAATTGCAATTCTAGAACCGTGAAAATTTAAGATTTTGTACTACAATCACCTCACGGCTAGCCATAGGCTACCCATGGCGATCCATAAAGCTAACTGTAGTACATTTCTAGTTCTCTTACAGTTATATTTTCAAGAGAGCTGAGTTTCAGGACTTTTGTATATCGGTGAGCGGTAAACTCTACATCGGCTAGCGGCTAGCCGTAGGGGTTGATCCGTAAACCTAACCATGGTACACTCATAGCTAGATGTACCCAGACCATGACTAACAGTAAGATTGGCTTTTTCTAAAGTGCATAATTCGTTCTTTCAGACCTTAGGACCAGCTCGGGACCCTTTAACCCTGTCAAGCCCTATTATTAATTAATTGTGGGACCATTGAAAGTAGTGTTTGAGCTGGCACTCACCTACGGATTACCTGAATTCAATTAGATCAATGCTAGGTCAAGTGTGCGATGTTTTAGGGCCTTTGATGTCGCCTAATGTCGGAACGTCAAGGCATAATTCTATTTAAATATCAAGGACCCTAAGGCTACATAGGGTTGGATGGCGCTGACCATGGGCAATTTAGACCTAGGTTGGATCTTTTCTTTTGTCCTTGTCTTACATTGTCTCATGATACATGTCTTATGGTATTCTATCACTTGCATGGCTTGTACATGCTTCTTAAGGTGTTATACTTGTGCTTATTCTTTTTCTTTTTTCTTTTTTTTATTTTTATTTTTTATGTTGTGTTGTAACGGACTTGTACCCTGGGTCTAGGTTGGTCCTAGAGGTGAAAACAGGGCTGGGCCTTGCCCGGCCTGTTGACCATTTGACTAGACCGGCCCGGCACGACATGACCCAAAAGATGGGCTGTGCTGGGCTAAGGAGCCATGGGCCGTGGCACGACACGGCCCAATCCTTAACCGTGCTGTGCCGAACAAGGCACGGCACAACACAACCCATATATATAAAAAGTTTAATTTTTTATATAAATAAAATATAAAACTTAAAATCATTAAAGATTTATTTTTCATTTGTAAATTAGAATCAATGTTTGTGCATTTATTTTAATAGTTTCAACTTTATTTCAAGTTAAGAACCCTAAAAGTCCATAAATTCTCTTTCAATTTATATAAAAAAATTATAAAAAATTTAGAAGAGGCACGGCCTAGCACGGCACGGAAAAATTCGTGCCTTAGGCCGTGCTGGGCTAAGCCCCGGCTGACCTAGGCACGACACGGCGTAGTTTTCACCTCTAGTTGAACCTAGTGACCCTTGACCATGATATGGACTTATTGTACCCTAGATACTTGTTTACCTTGATGACCTAGAGCCAAATGGACTTGTAAGCATCGTGCTAAACCCTTGATGTACTTTCCTTGCTAGATGAGCTAGTTGTGTAGCCTACTTTGTATCATTTTTGGTTCGAGTTACCATTGATCCACGTGTCGGTACCACTTAACTTCGATCTATTACTAGTCGGACCTGGCTTGGATGGATTTAGCCTCGTTTTTACTTGCTACAACAATGCCTTGTTTTGGACTGAAAATACTCCAGTACCATATTCTTATATACTTGCTGGCCACAAATCAATTCCTTTATGGAGACTCGAGGTACCCTTGATTGTTTTATATATTATCTAGCTCTCGCCACAAACAGTTGGGAGGATGAGCTAACGTGGATTTCCATTTTGCTAGTTTATACATGTTTAGATTTGTCTTACATGATTCATTGATGTCAATCTATTAATTGCACAAGCATGCCTAGATATTCACATTTCTTGCTGTCTTTATAATCTTCTTGTCTTGTAATTCTATATTTGATGCAACTTGGGCAACTCAGTGCACGAGGCTCCAGCCATTGCAGGGTCTAGGGAGGGCTAGATGTACACAACCTTACCCTCGCAAGCGAAGAGGCTGTTTCCGCATTTCAAGCCTGTGACGCCCAGGTCAGAATAGAGAAACCTTACTGTTGTTTCAAGGCTCACCCTCATATTTGATGCAACATGCTTATATTATTATATTTGCTCATTTTTTTTGACTTGCTTCCCTTGGCGTTGTAGGAGACTTCGCCACCACCGTTGAGACGGAGTCAGAAGCAGCAATTGGGACGCAGACGGGTTAGATGAGTGGACTCTGGACGATGCCTTGTAGGTATCAGCATGCTCGAGATTAGCGATACATTGAGACTTGGACATTTCTAGTAGCTGGTTCTAGTAGTTTGGACTTTAGTGGTTTTTACTAATGTTAAAACATGTAATAATAGTTGAATTTTATGCTTCCACATTATTTTACTTGATGGACTGGTTTATGCTCCGTCATCCTATTATATCATTTGGATGCCTTTATATACTATGTTACTTGATACCATTGGATCTTTATGCTTCTGCTGAAATATGATGTGATTATGATGGAAATTGTGCATATCCTCATACGTGATATCCTGTGGGAGCAACAACACATGGTGTGGGGCTCAACTTGCCATTCCTCGTGGACCCCACACCAGTTGCGCCCCAAAATTTGAAGATATGTTTGGAGGTCCGGTTTGGGGGCGTGACAAATCCCAAAGAGAGGGACTATGGATTTATAGGCATGTGATGCCACTTTAATTTCAAATGCATAACCATGTTTTTTAGCATGTTAGTTTCTTCCTACTGTCTTATTGTGTTTGTATTGTGAATCCAGAGAAAAAGTTTAATGTAGTGAACCCTTGCTCTATACTATTATTCAGGCTGCTTTAAAAGAGATGATGTTAATTTAAGTTAAGATGAATAGTTTGAAGAAGAGACTGCCGCACATCAAGATGTATTGATGCCAATGGAGAAATATGATATAGTCATGGTAATTGAAAAGAAAAGTGGTATATTTGTTGAGAATCATGAACTAGAAGGATAAAGAAACCATGAGGTTGAAACTATTCCAAGTGGAAAAACAAATACTACATTGCATTGCTCTCAAAAGTTGAGGCCTCAATGAAACAATGCGCAGGTCCCTTTTGGGAAGAAATCCTTCATAAGATGATACCATCAAAGGAACTTCATCGGTATCTTTTGGATGGAGGTCTTTTCAAGTGATGATGTTTCCATTACAAACTACGCAAATGGAAAATGTGCTAGTGGAATAGTTCTGCATCAACTTCATGGCATAGATGAGGGTTCGACGCATGGTGAAGATGGTAAAAAGAGTACAATGGAACCATGGAGGAAAAGAAAGAAGAAGTAAATGTGCAAGTGGACAGAGGCAAACTCAAAGTTGACTTTTCTCCCACCAGGGGATAATGATACAACATGGTAATCCAACTTCCCATAGATGGTTACACAATTAGTGTTATTTTTGTAATTTTAATAAATGGAACAAATTTGATGTGTCAAACAACCCCAGTATCATACAGATTAACCTATTGGATGGGACATCCAATTTTCTTTCCAATGAGACCCCATTCGTGCACTTTTGACTCATATGAGGTTTTTATGGCCAAATTTATGATAGAGTGTAGGGTAGTGATTAGTTTTAAGGATATTTTTAGTCATTATGTTGTCAAGATTGGAACATTTTTATGTTATTTTGATGGCTAAGATGGTCTTTAAAACTTGTTTTAGGTTATGAACATACATAAGCAATAAGAAGGCTAAAAGCCTATAGCTTTTGGTTCATTTATTATTACAATGAAAAAATCCATCCCATTGTCGAAGTAATGGGAAGGCACCATCCCTAAAATGGGAAGACCGGGGCTGGGTAACGGAAGAATAAGCTTGTCAATGAGACAAGAGACACATTGGGGGAAAAATTAGAGAGAGGTAAAGGAGAAAAATCTCTAAAGGGAAGGACTTTGGGGTTACATGTATCCATTTAGGCATGTGATGCAATCTTAATTTTAGGTGTCTAATGTGTATACACGTGTTTTTGGCTTGTTATTTTCTTTTATTGCTTGTTGTGCTCGTATGGATCCATTGAGAGATTAAGGATAGTGAAACTCTAGATCTCCCCTAGGTGTCATTTGATTGCCCAATGAGATTTTGGATGTTGTTTAGTATATTGGTCTCCTGCTTCCTTACAGCTGCTTCCTTATAGCTTAAGCTTTTGGGATGTATTGCACTTGACATGGTATCAAAGCCACACTAGGTTGTGAGCTCGAAGCCTTGGCATTGTGGCGTCCTTTTTTAACGTGTGTGTGTTGTGTGTGCGTGCGTGCATGCGTGCATGTGTGGGTATTGGTCCTCTGCTTCCTTAATAGCTTAAGCTTTTGGGATGTATTGGCTAGTCAAACTTGATAGATGTATTATTATTTAACAAAAAATAGGGAGAACTCTTGGAAAATAAATGTTAAATTTACAGCCAAGTCATTCCAAGTTGATCTATAAACATTTATAAGGTAAGACTTGTAACACCGAATTTTTGCACTATCTATTTCTATGCATTTGGAAAAAAAAAGAAGTCATTTCCTTAGTTTCTTATGGTCAAAAGCTTTTAAGAGATTGCCATTCATCCAATTTGAAAGTACAAGTTGCTTCGAGTCATCAATTTCACTAGAGAAGTTATTATTTGAAAAATATTAAGTATGTCTTATTTCTAGAAGTTACTTGTATATAAGCACAAAGATCATTGTATTCATAAAATTGGAATAGTAAACTGAAAGGAGCCCACACAGATACGGTTGTAAGACGTAATGACTTACTTGAAATGAAAATAGCACATGATTGTGCTAATTTGGCTTTGTGTTGTGACAATTTTGACAGTTTTATCAGACCAAAACCCGCAACCTTCAATAAGCCACCACTACCTATCATAATATTTCTGGCACCTTATCAAAATTACAAACAATCAAGAACAGTACATCACTCCAATGAGCACAAATCAACTGTAAAATTTTGACATTATGAACTGAAAATAGCTAATTCTGGCATTCAATCATCTTACTTTGGCTTTAAATCGCAATGTATAATAGGATCGGGCTTGCACTCATGAAGACAATTCATGCCCCTAAGTACAAAGACAAACAACCAGATTGACAACACGATAACGATGTTAAAATTGGAAAGTAAAATAAGACCAAAATAAACCTTAAATGAAACTATAAAACTAAGAAATAAAAAAAGCTCCCATATGTACAAGATGTAGGGTGCAAAATGTCATTCCCACAATTGCAAGATACAGAGAACGGGAGTTTTGGGAAAATTGCTTTGTATTGTTGTGTGTTCTCTTGGAGAACCAACCACCAATATATAGAATTATACATGCCACAATTAAGGGCCTTACAAAGGAAACTAAGAAATTACAGCAATCACTAATCTAGTTTAGGAAAGCAATCAATTTCTAAATATGTACAGCTATCTTAATATTTGACCAAATCAATCCACGTAAGATGAAGCTTTGCTGGACTGGAATGACTGATGGGCCTTGGACACTTCATGGGTCATGGGCCAAACTTAACACCCCCCCTCAAATTGATGCGGGAGAATCAACGAGCATCAATTTGCCAACCAAGAATTGATGGCGTGGTCGGGGAAGACCTTTAGTGAGGATATCTGCAATTTGAAGTTCAGAGGAGACATGCGGAAGGCTGATGACATCACGTTTAAGTTCATCACGGATGAAGTGACAAGCAACCTCGATGTGTTTGGTGCGTTCATGAAAAATCGGATTTTCAGTAATCCTAATTGCACTGGTATTATCGGCATAGAGGGGGGTAGCGCCTTCTGCAGGAAAACCAATGTCAGAGAGTAGACCTCGGAGCCAAAGAATTTCGGAGCACGCAGCAGACATAGCGCGGTACTCAGCCTCGGTAGAAGATTTAGAAACTTTGTCATTTTTCTTGCATTTCCAGGAAATCAGACTATCACCCAAAAACATGCACCATCTTGTCGTCGATCTGCGAGTATCGGGACAACCAGCCCAATCAGCATCTGAATAAGCTCGGAAAGAGAGAGGATTGTTGGATGCAAAAAACAACCCACGAGTCGGTGTGCGAATAAGGTACCGAATGATGCGACGAACAGCGGCCATATGAAGATGACGAGGAGCAGTCATGAACTGACTCATGAGATTGACCGCAAATGAGAGATCAGGACGGGTGATCGTGAGGTAGATCAAACTCCCCACTAACTGGCGATATGCGGTAGGATCTGGAAGAAGATCACCCTCCTCTTTACTGAGTTTGACATTCAGTTCGATTGGCGTATCGACTGGAGCAGAAGCAGTAAGGCCAGCCAAGTCAATGAGATCCACCGTGTATTTGTGCTGATTGAGAACTATACCAGTAGGGGATTGATGAACTTCAAGACCAAGGAAATAGTGTAAGGGGCCGAGATCCTTCATTTGAAATGTCTGATGAAGAGAGGCTTGAAGTTCATGAATCATTTGTGCATTGGGACCAGTAATGACAATGTCATCAACGTAGACCAGGAGAACAGTAATTCCAGAAGGAGCATGATGTAAGAACATAGAAGGATCATACGGGCTCGGATGAAAACCCAAGTGAAGAAGAGCATCTTGAAATTTCTCAAACCATGCGCGAGGTGCTTGCTTCAGACCATAAAGAGAGCGACGGAGCTTAGCAACCATGCCCGGCCCAGAGGATGACCCTGGAGGCAGACGCATATAAACGTCTTCTTTGAGATCACCATGAAGAAACGCATTTTTGACATCCATTTGATAGAGAGGCCAGGACTGAGATGCAGCAACAGCAAGGATGATGCGTACGGTGGTCATCTTAGCGACGGGAGCAAACGTTTCATCATAATCAATACCATATTCCTGCCGATTTCCGAGAACAACAAGGCGCGCCTTATAGCGATCAAGAGTGCCATCTGGTTTTAACTTGAGAGAGAAGATCCACTTGCAGCCAATAGGTTTGACACCCATAGGAGAGGGGACAATGTCCCATGTGTGATTTTTCTCTAAAGCCTCCAACTCATCTTGCATAGCCAGGTTCCAACATTTGTCCTGCACAGCCTGAGAATAGGATCGGGGAAGGGAAGAAGAGAACAAAGTGGCCATTAAGGAAGTATGGGAGAACCCATAGCGGTCGGGTGGTACCGAAATGCGTGTTGAGCGACGCAAAGTAGGAAGTCCAGAAGAACTAACTGCCGGAGGTGGACCAGATGCTGGAGGAAGATCAGGAGGGGAACCCCTGGGAGGCGCGTCTGGATTCCGTCTGTGGTACACAAAGTTAGGATTAAAACGAACAACGGAAGTGTTGTCAGAGAAACCAGGTAAAGACACTAAAGAGGAGTCAGGAGGGTCAAGATGTTGTTGAAAAAAATACTGTTGTTAAAAAAAAACGACGTTCCGAGAGGTCCGTAAGCGACGAATGTGAGGATCGTAGCAAAGGTACCCTTTCTGGAAGGGGGTATAACCTTAAAACACACACTTAGCTGATTGTGCAGTTAATTTGGTTCGCTTAGAAGGAGGCAAGTGCACAAAGCAAACGGAGCCGAAAACATGAAGATCATCATAAGATGGAGATGTCTGGTACAATCGGTAAAATGGGCTCTGATTTTGAAGAAAGGCAGAAGGCAGACGATTGATGAGATGAGCAGCCGTAGCCAGTGCCTCAACCCAAAATCGGGTAGGAACGGAGGATTCAATAAGGAGGGAGCGAGTGACATCGAGCAGATGTCTATTTTTCCGTTCAGTAACTCCATTCTGCTGGGGAGTATAGGGACAGGTTCGCTGAGAAATAATGCCTTTGTGCTGCAAAAACTTTTGAAACTCAGAGGACACATATTCTCTGCCTGAATCAGATCGCAAGATTTTGATGCAGGTGGAAAATTGGTTCTCAACATAAGCTAAAAAAATTTTAAAAACAGTAAAAACATCAGATTTGGAATGCAGAAAGTAAATCCATGTGAAACGACTGAAATCATCAATAAAAGTCACAAAATATTTGTAGTGAGCATGAGAAAGAGCTGGAGCAATTCCCCATACATCGCTATGAACTAAATCAAAACACCTAGTGCTGTGTGAAGTGGAAATAGGAAAAGGAAGAGTTTTGCTTTTTCCCATTTTACAAGTAGCACAATCAAAAGGGACACAAGAAGATAAGCCAATAAATTTATTTAATAAAACAGAATTTAACATAAGGGACAAAGCCTTGGAATTAGGGTGTCCGAGTCTTTTATGCCACAATTGGCAGTTGTCTCTAATAGAGAAACAAAACACATCATTTGCAACTCTAGTCCTAGGAATTTGAAAAAAATCCAACGGAAACAGGCGTCCACACTTAGGTCCCCTCGCGATCTCCTTCCCGGACATCTGGTCCTGCACAACACAACCAGAAGAAGAAAAAGAGATGTTACAATTATTTTCAACAAGTTGCCCAACTGACAATAGATTAGAAGTTAAATTGGGACAAAGGAAGACATTTTTCAAGGGGATGGGGCCAGGAATGTCTCCAAGGGCAGTAATGGGAACAGTACCTCCGTTGGCAGTTTGTATTTGAAGATTACCATTGTATTTTTTCACATTGGAGAGAGGATTCCGGGAATATGTCATATGATTAGATGCCCCGGAATCAAGAAACCAAGTAGAAGATGGAGGCGAGGTACCTGAGAGACCTAAAGCAGAAAGGGCATTGACAATCATTTGCTGAACCAATTCAGGAGTCAGAGAGGATGAGGGCCCAGGCTGTGAGGATGTAGAGGGAGGAGCAGGCATATCTGAAGAAGCAACATAAGCATGCGGAGTTGGAGACTGAGTCTGATATAGCGGAGCCTGATACTGTGGAGCCGGATACTGTGGTGCCGGACGTTGTGGGCGGCGGCGACATTCAGAGATGATATGTCCCGGCTTTTTACAGTAACTACATACTTTCTGTTTGCATTGAGATGCAAGATGCCCAAATTTTTGACAACTGTAGCATTGTGTTTTGCTCAAGTCACGAGATGAAGGCTGAGAAGCTTTATTTGCTGAAAACGCGACTAAATAGGTCTCAGTCTTTTGTTGAGCCAAATGGGCTGAAGTCGATATGCGTTGTTCCTCTCGTAAGAGTTCATTGAGGCAGACATCCAAGGATGGTAAAGGCGTCCGATTCATGAGGGCAGATCGAATACTTTCATATTCATTCCGTAATTTCATCAAAAATTGATCCCGCTGACTAGAGGCCTGAAGATCGCGTATTACGATCAGAACATCAGCAGCCACATCTGCATATTTAATACTATCATATTCCGACCAAAGGGTTCGGAATCCTGAATGGTAGTCTTGGATTGACAAGTTCCCCTGTGCATATTCAGCAATCGCACATTCAAGATGGAATTGACGTGAGGAGTTATCTTGATGGTACACTTGCTTCAGATACCCCCACATGTCTTTAGAAGTGGGATAAGGTTTAAGGTTCATTATCAGATGGGGCTCCACTGAACCCAGTATCCAAGTTTTTATTTTTGCATCTTTAGTAAGCCAAGTGGATATCTTCTTCTCATCTTCCGTGGGTTTAGGAAGTGCTGAAAAAATCTGAAAAAACTCTAGAATGGGTAAATCACCAACCTGGAAGTGTTGAAAAAATCTGAAAAAATCTCCAATATTCCTAGACAATCCAGGCGACCAAGACTGGACAGATCTCTGATGATGATTTGATGATCAGAGGTGGGCCACCATGAACAGGATAATGCTGCAACGTCTGGATTCCTTGAAACAGATTTCTGATCTGTCGATCTTCACAAAAGAGATCAATTCCTCTCTATCCTTAATGTCTTAATGCTATATAAGATCATAAGACAAGATTTTCTTGAACAAGGCTCTGATACCATGTTATTCCCACAATTGCAAGATACAGAGAACGGGAGTTTTGGGAAAATTGCTTTGTATTGTTGTGTGTTCTCTTGGAGAACCAACCACCAATATATAGAATTATACATGCCACAATTAAGGGCCTTACAAAGGAAACTAAGAAATTACAGCAATCACTAATCTAGTTTAGGAAAGCAATCAATTTCTAAATATGTACAGCTATCTTAATATTTGACCAAATCAATCCACGTAAGATGAAGCTTTGCTGGACTGGAATGACTGATGGGCCTTGGACACTTCATGGGTCATGGGCCAAACTTAACACAAAAGACATGTGAAATGGTAGGCATTTTTTTATTGACTGGTCTAACTGATAGGCATTCTACATGTACATAAATATATAAATGGATGTAAGATTATGGTTGAATGACCATAGAAAATAGAAACACTTCACTGTAAACACACCATCTGACTAGGGTTTCCAAACGATGATCAGTCCATTCCAAATGAACAAACACCCTTTGAATGGATAAATAGAAGGAACTACTACACCTCTTCATCCCAAAGATTCCTACAAATTTTCGGCTTCCATTCAATCATATGAGGCTGTAGCAAAAAAATTCACTGTAGAAAAAACTACTCTATCTTTTCATCCTAAAGATTTCTCCTAAATACTGGCTTATTACCCGAAAGATTCACTGCTACCTGAAAGGATTATATGAACATCATCAGTCATGGTATGACTCCCATCCTGAGCTTTATGGGAGATCTTCCAAGAATTGTTTGTCTAAAAGAGTATAACCCAAAATATTATATTTCTCGGCCAGCACTATAAGAATGCCTTAAGAAAAATTGAACTTAATGGTCTATCAATGTGACTAGTCATGGACTCTTATGTAGATTACAGAAAAGTGTTGGATAATAAGATTTGTTTAAACACTTTGGATTCTAATTCTAAATAAATTTGAATTAGATATTAAATAATTTTAAAATAAAGTTATGGTAAGTTTATGGTTGCTTATCTGATTCTATCTTGTATAAATAGGGATGAATGTCTGTGAAATGAACACCATGAATTCTATGAGAATGTACTCTCAAATTTCTTCATAGCATCAGAGCTACGGCCTGGTAATGATCATACAAACAGGGGAGCCATAGTCCAGCTCTTAAACTTCTTGCAATAATCTCATTGTGTCTTACTTTATTTATTAAATTATTTTACCGAGAATAAAATCAAACAACCACTCTCGTCCATGCATTCACGAAAGCCTCAAGATCTCATCACTTTCATCAAGTTGCACGATCCAAACTTCTGAAAGAGATCATGACAAATCTGATCTAGCGGTGGGCTACTGGCATCAATAAATTTAAAAAGAAAGGGTCACAATAGTGATGGACTCTACTGACTGATGATGTGTAATTACTCAACATTATACTTAAAAAAAGTGAATTGAGTAAAATACTATCAAATAGAGTGCAAATAAGATTTAAACAAAAGAAAAAGAAAGGGGAAAGTCAAATCTTGCTTTAGAAGTTGGATCAGACCAAAAACTTGAAAAAAATAATGATATCCTATTTAGAAGCCAAGACGTGAGATATTTTTACCGGTCTTTTGTGTTTTAATAAGGTTTTGATATATTAATAAATATATGATCTTCAAGATTTGGGAAAAACCTTGGCATTTGAAAGTTGAAATTTTGGCCAAGCCGCTAAAAACCAAAATTTGAACTTGAACTGAAAAATTAAATTTTCATGGATTTGGGCCTTTTTTTGTTCAAATGGGGGTCTAACCTTATGTGCAAACTATCTTAAATAAATGAAAAAAAAATCAAATTTTACATTTACTTAAGTAAATTTAATGGAAACGAGGGCAAATTGAAAAATGGATGAAAAAAGCTTAACTGACCTAATCCTAACCTAACCAAGTTAAAAGAGGACGAGGACGAGGAGGAGGAGGAGAATCCGAAATATCTGCAAAATGGTAAGTACTTAACTAGATAAATAGGATTCTATTTAGTTTTACTTTAAATTGTAATTAATCAGATAGATAATTAGGGTTGTATTTTGTTTTAATTTAATCCATAAGTAGTTACTTAGATAATTTAGATTCTATTCTTTTTACTTTAAATTGTAAGTAGTTAGTCAGATAATTAGAGTTCTGTTTTGTTTTACTTATAAAAGCATTAGAATCCTATTTGGGTTAATGTCTGATGAGTTAGTAAATACAATTTGATACAAGTCTGGTTTATTTGGTTTGAATTATTATATGACAGGGTTATCCAATTTGAATATCCAGTTTTTCTGATTAGTTTTGTTTAAATCTTTTTGAATGAATATGTAATTTTTATCTTGAATTTGATAAGAATCAATATATTTTAATTTGGCTTTTATATGATTTGAAATTCCTACAATTAATTTGATAATTTTTTTTTATCAAATTTGATATATGACTTGAATATGGTGCCAATGGCAATTTGAAAAGAGATTTTGTATGATATACATATGATTTGGTTTCATGTTTTACAAGAATATCTGAATACATGAACAACTCTCAATCCAGAAGTCAATTGACATGGAATGCCATAAAGTTGAGTTTTCACTATAGTTCCTTTAGGGGTTGTTTGTTTGCACTAATTACATATGTAAATGATTCCCATGGATAGTGTTTTTGAATCATCATGTTGTTTGTACTCATTTATGCATGTGGTATTTAAATGAGGTGTGAAAACGGCGTGTAAATATGGTCATTTACACACCAAAACTTTCACACTTGTAGGAGTGTGGAAGTGATTCACACCCCCTTAACCAAAAAGAGGCTAGTACAGGGAGCTAAATACAGTACTTTTTTCGCTTCCCATCAAAGACCTTTATTTTTTTTAAATTCTGTGTGCTCCACATCTGTAATCCAAACCGTTCAGTTAGTTTATTGAACTAATAAACCCCAAGATCTAAAAAGAGATTATTTAAATCTTCAAAGATTTTGAGTAATTTGCGAAAACGTCCCAACCTATTGATCTACTTTCATGGACTTTTGTGGGGCCCTAATTTATGATCCAAACCATTCAGTATTCTTGTATTAATGGTAAAACTCAAGACATAAATTTTCCATATCTTAATTCTTCATGGATGTAGAGAAATTTCTGAAAAAAATCCAAAAAAGTAAAATAAATCAAAAACTATTGGATATACTCATTCACTCATTTGAAATGATGATTTTGGCAAACATGATAATGTGTTTCATATGTGTAGCACTTGTAAAATCCATTTTCTTATGTAAAATCTGGAAGGCAAACTATCCCATATGCTCTGCTCAGAATGTGGAATTTATAATGCATTGTTATGGTCTAGGCTAATATGTTAAATCTTAATCTCACATATGATGACTGTTGATATTACTCATATAAGAAACAAAAGAAAAGAAAAACCTTGAAATGGAACATTATAGAATTTACAGTTAGATTTTCCAAGGCAGATTAGAGCATGCCTAGCTATATCAAGGGCAAGTCTTAGAGCTTTAGAGGGTTGAAGACGTCCTTTCTTTTGGAGGTAGCTTGCCAAATCACCCTGAAATTCAACAACACACAAAAAAATACAGCATGCTCTTATAATCTGCAAAATGTGGCTCAGTCTTCTTCAAAGTAAATGAAAGAAATGTTGGAATATATATGTATGTATGTATAAAATATAGAAATGATCCCACGAGAGCAACAACTCATGTAGGGCACACCTCAGGAATCATCGCCTCTTAACACCCACTATCCCCATTAAATGGCTTGATGCCCAGAGACTCATTTCATTCAGACTGTATATGCAGCTGCATTTTAGAGTGGTGTAAAGGGAGATTGTTTAGAACTTCAAATCTGCTATATCAGGTGTACTTCAAATCTGCTATATCAGGTGTTCTTTTTTTTCATTATAAAAGTTAAGTTTATGAGATTATTCAGTTCAGTAGAGAAAAATTGTATGAAGACTCCACAATTACTTGGTAGTGTAAATCCAAGCAATAAAAAAGCTATGGGTGAATGTTCATCCTTAGTTTTGTGTGAGAATGTTGTCCAACATTCAAGTTCATTGGATATGGTATGTAGCATACCATGAGTCAAATCAATTGGTAGTGTTGCTGAGAGTATAGCTTGTATTGTGAAGCAAATGAAGTTTTAATTTCCTTCATTGATCAAGTTACAAGATAGACTGATACACTGAAGATTCACAACAATGTTGAAAAAAATCAAGCTGACAGAGTTCTTCATCAAAGTAGTTGCAAAAGGAAGTGTAAATATGGTGTTTAGTCCTAGCTGGTCATAGTATCCATGTACCATCTTGAGGGGCAGTGTTGAGAAATAGTTGTGTTTATTTATAAATTGTGTCAATGTGTTTATTTGTATTTTTGAAAGTAAGTTTCCTAAATTAAGGCTAGTTTAAATTTGAGTTATTTTAGGTTAGTACTATGATATTTTTAGAGTTTTCTATTACTATGAGAAGAGGCGTCCCATTTTGAGTAGACATCTTTGGTTGTACTTTACAAATAGCCATTGTCTATTCTCAGTCATACAGATCAAACAATTCAGTCAAGATACATACATACACATTCAAATTGCTAGAAATTAGAGTATAGAAGATGCCACTCAATGAATAATGAGTTAGAAAAGAACACTATATGGAGAGGGTAACTCAATCCACAAAATTTTTGGACTACAAAATAGATAGAAAATCTTTCTAGAACAGGTTGGGCGGATAAAGCATGAAAGTTCCATAATTGTGGGTGAAATAACTTACTTTAGCATGGTGCTCTGAAACAATCATCATGGGTATATTTTGAGTAACAGCTCCAACAAACTGAACCACATTAGGATGTCGGACCTTCTCTAACAATGTCAGCTCATGTTTGAAAGCATTTCTGTACCCAAACAGAAAAGTTTCACGTGAGCAGCAAAATTACACTAGGAAAAAGTTCAACCGACAAATCAAGCTTATATTAGGAAAAAAAACATCTATGAATAATTCCCTAACGTGGTTTTCACATTGACATGATTTGGAATCCAACTAGAAAAATTAAAAGATATTAACTTTTTTTAATAAAATATCAAGAACTAGTTTAGTATGATATCATTAAAAACTTGCATTTTGAATTCCGAAAAGAAGAATGCTTTAAACTTGCTAAAAGAGAATGGATGAAGGCAACAATTGCCAGGCCTAAATTATTAAAAAGCATATTGAGGTTGGAGATGGTTGAGATTTTTTGCATTTTTCACATATGAAAGTGGAGAGGTTGGATATGGGTGAAAGATGAAAGATAATGTAAAAATATGTATAGCCAATAGTGACGCTAATCCAACTTTACCACTTTAATGGTAAGTTGTTTCTTGTCCTCTCCCCTATGAAAATAAATTCCACCAACTGTGATAGAATTTGACGGTCTTCACCTTTTCTCAAACATCTTTGCACATTATCTCACACCTTTTCACCCCTCCAGCCTATCTAATATCATGTGTTAATATCATGAATGTCAAATGATCAAAGAACCTAATAATCTAAAAAGCATGAAAATGTTTGGTAAATACATGCTCTCTGGATCTGAGTAGCAGTCCTTGTCGAGAATCTTAATAGAAACTTTTGTACCATTCCATTTAGCCACTTGATACGTTCCCTGCCAAAGACATATAAAAATACATCAATAATAAGTGTTCCATTCTAATAGAATCATACACACAAAAACCTAGGCAGGTTTTAATTGCTAAGTTATAACTTCTAATCCAAAACTCACAATAGGATACAAAAAGATAAATACCGATGGTTGCAAACCATCACAAGGAGAGAGAGAGAGAGAGAGAGAGAGAGAGAGAGAGAGAGTAATTTGATTTCTGCCCAAAAGGTATGAAAAGTAGTTCTTCAAAGTATTTCAATATCTGCAAGCCAAGTATGGTAAAAAAGTTTTTGAAAGTATTTCATATTTAATTCTTAAGTCTTTATTGATTAGAATGTGAACAATAGCATTGTTGTAAGTATCCTACGATTCATATCAAATCCTAGAAAAAAAATAGACATGTATCGATACAATGGATCCTATTCTGTGAATCTTTATTATTCAATACATTTTTTTTTTAATTATGATTTAAGCGATTACTCCAAGTGGGAACAGCCATAGTTGAGAGGTTATTAATATTTTTCTTTATTTTTTTAGGATTTCTGTTTTAAAGATGTTATATAGTGATTAATGAAACTGAATTCATGTAGCTACACCCCAACATAGTTGGCACAAGGCTTTGATGATAATGATTATATAATGATTAACAAAATCTCTCAAGAACTCTATGATTTTAGGGAGGAAAATAGGGAGAAGGCTTTTGGATTTCAGACAAAACATTTTTATCATTAAAAAAAATGCAAGAGGGCCTAATGTAGTAGGTACAGGGCAGGAAAAGAAAAAAGAGAGAGAGAGAGGGAGGGAGGAAGGTATTGAAAAAAACCATAAATTTTTTTCTTTTACTTGTACCCTATAATAGGCCCACCTTTGGAAGATCTAAACCACTAAAAGTTACTCATTTAGCATGTAGAAATAACATATTGCATTATTGATTTGGCAGCATAAATTTAATGTATATAATTTATAAGTTATTTTCAATTTTAGTATTTTTTGAATTTTTGTACAGATATATTATATGGGGAATTTTGTCCTACATGAATAGACTACACATATTGCTTATATCCAGTCCTGCTCATGGGGCCCAGTTAGATGCATGTCTAGCTATGGGAGGAAGACAGATGGAAAGGTCTTGTTATGGAGAAGTAGAAAAAAAATAGCGATCCCGTCATATTATCCTAGCCCTAGATTTAAGAACCTTTAAAGTTTAATGGTGTCATAACCATAGTTTTTTTTTTTTTTTTTAGATTCAATTTAATGGTGAGTAAAGGTTCAATGAGTGTAAAATTAATTCTAAAACCAGATCATGGGATGACAAGATTATCAAAGGGGCTGTATTGATCAAAGGTGGGCCCAAGTGCCCCCCATAGATCTGGACCACACATGTAGTCTGCTTGTAGGAGAACATTTCCCCACATTATGTTAATACATTTTTTTTTTCTTTCAAAATGTAACTCCAACATGTTTTGCTAAAATACCGAGTTGGACGGAACATTTGAATTTGAAGGTAAAAGCGAAGCGAGTTCCGAAACGAAATTTTAGAGTATGAGTAAAATTCAATGAAATTAAACATATTACCATGAGCTTGGTATATGTCTTTGTTCAATTGAGATTTTGCCTATTCTGAGTTGGGAATGAAGAAAAATCAATCCTTTCTATGTCAAGTGTGTGTATATTTACCCAAACAATTGTTTCAGTTGATTGAATGAATATTCATCCATATTGGTGAATTCTGAAGACTTTCAAGTACATTAAAAGGACTGATTTCATTCTTGAAAGGGCATTATTGGAGTGGTAGAAGGTAGTGATGGACAAATTCCAAATCATGGGGACGAATTCTATGAGTACCCCACAATTATTTAGAATCCTGAATCCAAACAATTGGTGAATTGTGGGTGAGTGTTGATCCATAAGGTGCTATTCAAGTTTATTGGGTGAGTATTCATCCCTAGTTTAGAATGAGAAGTTGAAAGGATTTATGTTAAACTTATCTGACTGTAAAGATGGTCTTTTTTATGTTGTTGTTGGCAATGCCATATAGCATTGTGGCCTCTTTAGATATGTCGTGGAGCAATAAATAGGTGCTATTCATATTAGTACTGATGCTGGTTGTGCAATTTATGCTGGAGCATATAAAATTAGGTTGCAAGTTGTTCATGAAACAAATATAGCTTTTCACATCATCTTCATTAGGCAAATTTTCTTATTTTTAATTCTATCTTTCCTAGTTTTACCAAACATCCATCTTAACATTCTCATTTCTACTACACTCATTTTGTGCATGTCTTGCTTCTTGACTTGCCAGCATTTTTCTCCATAGGTCATAGCTGGTTTAAACAATGTCCAGTAAAATTTTCCCTTCAATCTTACTCACATGCGCCCATGACAAATCACTCTTAAAACAAGTCCCACTTAACCATTCTGTATGTATCCTATGTTCGACATCTTCCTTAATCTCTCTATCCTTACTAATTATCGAGCCAAGGTCGGAATGAATGTCATTATAATATCTCATAAACTTCAATTCTCATAGCGCTTCAGCTCTGTGCACATCCTTACTAAAGTTGCAAGTCATATATTATATCTTCATATGAGTTATTTTAAAGCCCCTCTCAAGTTTTGCATTTATGTCATCTCTCGATTCATCTACCAACACTATACCATCTACAAACAACATACACCAAGGGAAGAATACAATGGATCAGATAGCAAATTTTCTTACCAAGGTTATCACTTGTCACCGAGAAGCAGTTATATGATATTTATTCCAAGCTTAGCGAGTGGGAAGAAACATCTAGGGACTTATATGTATTATTCTAGTAATTATGGTCTAATTTGTGATTATGAAATTTTAGTGAGAAGGGGTGTTAGTAATTTATGAAAATAGTATGTAATATAAATAAAGTGTTAAGGCTAGCCATAATTAGAGTTAGACGACCCATTCTCATGGTTCTTTCCAAAATTCTTTCTCCTCTAAAACCCTAACCTTCTTAACTTTTTTAATCTTTTTGAACTAATTTTCTAGTAAATCCTCGATCTACATTAATGATAATTTGAGACCACATGACAACTTGAAGACAATATCCAAGAGATTCTGAAGGATGGTCACAAGCAAGGGTGGAGGGAGAAATTTTTTGTTGGGGGGATGTTAAGTAGAAAAGAAATCCCCCCAACCCCCGCTCATCCATTCTATCCTTGGCCACAAGACTAACTGGAGTGCATCATGAGAGCTATAATACTACTTTAGTTATCATAAAGGCATCCTTATAGTAATAATGGAAAAAAATATTGGTCACAACTAGTTTAGTTTAAAGAACCATGGCCAATGGCCAAGTACTCAAATATTTTGTATAACGACACATGTATTTGAAAAATTTTCTTTTAGTACTAAAGGAAATTATAAATTATGATGCAAACAGGTTTTAATATGGATTAAGCATACATAGCTTTACGATGCAAACAAGTTTTACTTATAATGTAGAAAAAAGATGGCATGCCTTTACAATCCCATCAGCACGGCGAAGCTGAAGTTCTAAGGGATTAATCTCATACTCTGGAACTTCTTGAGGATTTGAAACAACCATAGGTGTTTTCCTGATTTTCTGAAAATGAAGATTGGTTGAGAAGTTGGATAAAATTAAACTGCTGTTCCAAAAAAGAAACATTCCCTCTCATAATCAGAAGAGGATGAAATTATACCGGAACTTTGGCTCCTCTTGCTTTCAGGATAGTGTAAACTTCAACATTTCCATAGTACTTGGCATCAGCAGCAGCCTGTCATGAAAAGAAAGCACTAATTTGCATGACAAAATTTTCAAATAGAAAAGGCAATCTATCATTTAGCCGAAAGAACATTTTCCTTGGTGGGGCCCACATTGCATAGGCAAATGATCCAGTGCACACCACTTCCTTGGGTCTTACCGTGCACACCATCTAGTAGGGCCCACCCGATCGCCAATCCAAATGTACTATCCAAACCCCATGGATTTTGCCCCGATCTGTTGGTACTGGACCGTTGGATCGACCGTCAAATTTTTATATGTAAAAATTGTTAAACTTGCGGGCTACATATCAAGGGGTTAGGATGATAGGATGGACCTGAAATTTTACACAGAGGTTGGGCTCATCGAACTTTTAATTTGTGGGGCTACACCACATGGTGTGTGCACAGGGTGCACCAGTCTGACTCTAAAAGTAGTAGCTTGGAGAGCCAATAGAAGAGAATGCTATAATGTTTTTGGCTTCTACAGTTCTGCTATAGCTTTGCTTTTCCAATGAAATTACTCTGGAATTTGAAATCAACTAAACCAGACATTCTATGGAAATATATGTATGACATCAGACAGTCTTACAATCGGCAGAAGGAAAGTATACCGTGCTCCCCCACCGGTCTCTGGCATCGATGTTAGCCTTCCGAGTCAGCAGGAGCTTCACAACAGGAACATGCCCCTCGCAGGCGGCAATGTGCAGACCAGTCCGCCCATCCAAATCAATGCTGTTAACATCAATCCCCTCGTTCAACAAATCCTCCACGCCTTTCACGTCCCCTCGGCATGCCGCGAACAGCAGCTGCATCGTCGAGTCCAGACTCTCCGGCACAGTCAGCTCTTCCTTGGACGGAGTCCGTCGGATTGGATCGAGTGATGACTGCCGCCCGAAGCTGAAACGAAACGAGTTGCGATTCGGATCGAGCGAGGTCTGCCGGCTGAAACTGAATCTCCCTCTCCTCAACGATCCGGTCGAGAACTGCCGCGAGATCCCTCGCTTCAACTGAGCCGCGATTTCCATGACCAGGATCCCAAATCAAACCTGGATTCCCACTACACCTCAATTGAAATCAAAATCAAGTCTACCCCCAAAAAAAATGGCACATACAACGACTCAATGTAAATCAAAGAAACACGGATCTCGAACGAAATGTGGGGAGAGAAATCTGTTGTTTTGGGGGAGAAAATTGGGGAATGTATTGGAGATTGTAGAAGAAACCCTAGTTTCGAGAGAAATTAGGGCTAGGGAAGGAGAGAGAGATCACGAAATGGAGCTCTTGAAAGCCCTAACTTCGATAGAGACGAAGGAGATTCGAAGCGACAGATTGAGAGAGAATTGAGGAAATGAGATCGAGTCGTTAGGGAGAGAAAGAAACGGAGGGAAATCTGAAATTTTGAGCGGGAGAGGAGTCTGATGCCGTTGACAGGTATTTATAGCCGTTGGTTGGGGTCGTGTTTTTTAAGGCTTGTTGCGGGTACGCGGGAGATCCGGAGGGCGATCCGAGTGAAGGGAGCTGGTCGGAATACGAACCGTCAGGTTCGGGGCGGGTCCATAATGGATAAGACCCGATTCCCATAAATACAATTTTACTATACCATATTGTAATGCTTATATGATGTTTATTTTTATTTATCTAAAGGTAATACTCGAGGAAGAACTAGTTCTCAAATATTATATGAGAATTTTTTGTGGGGCCCATTTGTGGATGGGACTAGGGGGGATGGAAAAATCTATATGAGACTACCCCAAGTATCAAGTTTGACCCCAAACCCATATCCCTAACCCCTTCATCCGTGGTCCACAAGTTTAATGACTTCATATTAAAAAAAATATTTAACCTTCGAACAAACAGTTCAGTCCATTCGAATGTGTGCCAATCCTTGGAATTAGTGACTATCAGGGGTTCCCTATCGGTCGCTAGGTTTGGATGGATTGCTAGTTGGGCCTCGCAAAAAAGTTCTCACTTGAATATTTCCCTTTATCTAATATACAACAAAGGACTGAAAGAGACTCGCAAATGCAAGAAGAGGACCCTGCACATGCGGGACAGTGGGAGTAGAACCTGCACATGCAAGGAGAGAGAATCTGCACCCCCAGAAAGTGAGAACTCACGCATGTGATGAATACGGTATGCTATACATCCGACATGTAAAATGAAGCTCAGGATGTGACATAGACAGCATGAATTTAAAAAGAAACAATGAAGCTTTAATATGACATGGTAGGGCTATGTTTTCTGTTTAGAAGTTGTATCTAGGTATTGTAGTGCTATTAAACTGTATCATTGTTTTACATCTGTTGGTACGTGAAACCCATGTGGGCCCAAACGACTGGTGTAAACGGCCTCATGCATTGCTCTTCATCAACTTGAGTAAAACTTACAACAAGAAACTGACAAATCATATGTTTAGAACGAACAGATTGGGGTGGATGCACTGGTAGATTACAAAATAGCATTATGTTTCATACATTAAATTTGGACATTGTTGCCAAGGAAGTCTCTCGCAGCTTGCTCGAGAGACAAAGTTTCAAGTCTCCTGTAGCTGTGAGACCCACTTGGTTGCACACCAGCAGTCATAGAAGGATAGTGTGATTTTGAGGAAAAATCATTTCAACCAGATCATCACAACCATTGATATAGGGGCTTTGTAGTTCATCTGCTTCTTAAGCTACGCTTTCTGTGAAAACTCAATCCAATGGTGAGTATAATTTCAATTAGTGTTAAATTAAGATGAGGGCCAATTCAGTATGTTAATGAATGTGAGGGGGTTGGACGGATCACTAAGGGTTCCAAGTTGTGGTAAAAAAAGTTCTCTCAGTACATGAGAGGTGTCTCTCATGGGAGGGTTTGCTTTGTTAATTGGTCCTATCTGGATCTCCACCTTAGACTTTTCACTTCTCTCCAATTGATTACTCTTTTGATGGGACCCCCTTTAAATATTATGATTGCTAGGAATTCAACAAGTTCATTAACAAGCCCTTAAATCTGTTAATAATTGCTTCATTCATAGACTAAATTGCAATATATATGGTTATTTCGGAAGATTGACATCTAAATTATAGATAAAAAATCATCTTTGTACAATGACTAGATCAGGTAGCCTTTCCTTCCTTTAAATTATAGACACCAGCTGTAGCTGGGTGTGCAAGTGAAAGTGCTCACACACACACACACACACACACAAAGACCCATGAATGAGGAAGAGGTAGTTAGCTTGTATTGACAAAAACCACAATAGACAAGTTTTGGACAAGTCCTAATAGGACCTTTTTCTTAATTAGAAATGAGCTATAATTTCTGATGAATGCTTTGCTTAGTCTTGCATTTCAACGATCTCATCTTGGCAGTGGATATTGATACGAGTCGGCAGCATGAACATGTTATGCTCTGCTAAAACATTGGATCTCTGGTCAATAGCTGTTAGAAGCTGGTATACTTTAAAAGTTGTAGGTCGGTTCTCTGGAGAAAGCTCTACACATGTACAAGCAACTTTAAGAAACTTGATGAGCTCCACATGTTAACCTTTTCCAATCAAAGGCTTGTCAATGGCGTCTTGTAGATGCGAGTAATTTGAAAGATGAGCAATCAACTCCACCAGATTCCCATTAAAGTTTTCTGGGGTACTGACTGTTTGAGCAGGTTCTCTTCCAATGATCAACTCAAGCATCACCACTCCAAATCGGTAAACATCGCACTTTGGAATTGAATCCAATGCATGTTCAAACTCAGGAGGAACATAACCCTCATCACCAAATATGCCACTGATGTAACTATTCATGAGCCTTGCAGATCGAAAATCAGATATCTTAGGTTCATCATACTCATCAGAAAGGATAGCTTTGGAGCTTACGTTTTGATGAATTATAGAAGGATTGCAATGATGGTGGAGCCAGGCCAAGCCTCTGGCCACCCCAATATTGATTCGTAACCTCAGACGCCATTCCATAGGCTTGCCTTCGCTGCCTGCTGGATGTAAGTGCTGATACAGAGTTCCATTGCGCATGTATTTGTAAATCAAAAGCCTCTCCGTTCTCACAATGCAGAAGCCCAGAAGTGGAACCAAGTTAGGATGTCTTGTGCTCCCTAATGTCTACATCTATGATATGAAATGCTTATGGGAATTTTTGTGGTAGTCTTGCAGTCTCTTAACTACAACAAGAGAAACATCTTCTAGTGTCCCTCTGTACATAGTGCATGTTCTCCCTGCACTGATGATATTATCTTTATTGAAGTTATCAGTGGCCTTCAAAATATCAATCAACCTCATTTTTGTAATTGACTGCGCAAACATGGAGATGTTGATGTTGCAAGATCTTCTTCGTTTGGTCGATTGTAACTGGAAGAATAAAATCATGTTCTGTTAACTAATTAATCATTACATCTTTCATTGCATAAAATATAGCAAAAAATAGATCTCTAATGATACTCTGATACTTGTATATACCCACCAAATTCATATCTGAAACATAAGATATAGGTAATAGATGTTGCACTGATATTTCTATTAGCTTTCTCACTTTTCAACAGTAAAATGATAGAAAGAAATGTAAATAATGATAATTTTATTAATTTTGAAATGTTCCGATGAAGATAAACGATTTTTCTTGTTTAAAAATCTCAATATGAAATATGACATTCATGTTCTGATAGGATAGCTGTAACTGAATCAGCATCATTAGTTTCAAAAAGGTGATGTATTTGTTCTAATGCCCTTGATTTCATAGAGTACATTCATATCCCCAATCCCCATACCCATATTGAGGCATTATAGGTGATTTCAATATTTTTTAAGAACAGGTGGTTATCTGGTGAATTACGTGTTGTTGTGTTTTTGTTCCATCTTCATGTGTTGATCCATTCATTTGGTTATTGGAGGACTTGGTTCAAGCATGGAGTAAGAGACCTTGTTGGACCCAAACTTATACATTACATGTTTGGCTCACATGTGTGAGTGTCAAAGAAATTAAGTTATTTTGCTATGCTCTATTATTTTCCTTGTGTGGAGACACGCAGTTGCAAAGAAAATTGAAGGCTAATCCTAAAAGATGAAAATGAGTTCCCTTGTTTGTTTGTTAGAAAAATGATAGATTTTGTTTTCTTTCCTCTTTCATTGAGAGAGTATGAAGGTGTCTTGAATCCCCAAGCTTCGCTAGGCTTGATGCATACCCTTCTTCTTGCATAGTGGATTTGGTTGATGGCCTCATGGTTTTTTCCTTGTATCATAGAGGGTTTTAACCTTTGACTTCTTTGTCTTTGTTTATTTATTTACTTTTCTCAAAGATTTCTCATGATGTTCATGTGGATTGGTTTGTGGTTTCTTAAAGCCCTTGTATTTGATGAATTTCTTATGTGACTTAATTAGACGGAAGAGTTAAGCATCTTCCCAGTATATGTTAACGCTTTTTTACTCGTTACCTTAGAGGGATGTTCATAAACTGATGTATGATCCACTAAATCTTTGTCCCTTTATTTAGCTCCATAGAGGAATCTCTTATGTGACTCACATAGAGCGGAAGAGTTCCTGTATCTCTCTAGGTTAGTGGGAAACTAGAAACTACATTAGGATGTGAGTCTGTTTCTCTGCCTTCTCTTCTTTAAATCTCATTGACGCCAATTTTAGGTATTGGCCTGAGGCATAGAAGTCATGAAAAGCAATATCCCATCTAATATAGCTCTACTGATTGAACCACAGCTTACTATTCACTCTACCACAATATTTAAACCAATCAAATTAGGCAAAATCTAATACTAAGTGACACAAAATCAGCTTACCCGAATGTCTCTAATTCGCTTTGTACTCTTCACTCTTAATTCTCCTTCCTTCTTATGAACATCTTCGTTGGTAGTTCTATACTCTCTGCAAGCTCTCCAAACATACAAGTAGAAAACAACTACAATGGCTAACACTAGACATATCCCTGCACCCGTTGCTGAGCCAATGATGATTGAATTATGGGACTTCTTGTGAGGTTTTGGAGGTATTCTGCAAGCCCCAAAAGACCGTCCACAGAGTCCTGTGTTATTGGCAAAGCTTGAAAAGTTGAAAGATTGCAGGATTACAGGAGGAACCTCCCCTGATAAGAGATCGTTGGAAACATTAAAAGTCTTTAGCCTGGTAAGGTTGCTGACTTGTTCAGGGATCTGACCCATCAATTGATTGGTCTGGAGATTAAGTACATTGAGATATGAACAATTCTCAATGTCTGATGGAATTTCCCCGGCGAATTTATTAGAAGATAGATTGTGGGTCGTTACATTACGCAACTTAGTCGAGATGTCAGAGGGGATGGTTCCTGAAAGATGGTTGCGCGAGAGATTCAATCCTGTCAAGTTGGTGCAGGTCTCCAAACTCAATGGAAATTGGCCTTGAAGGCCCATGTTTGAAAGCCGTATATTAATAACCCTGTTTTCATGGGGGTGCCAGCACTCGATGCCATTGAACTCACATATGAAGCCTTCAGTTAAGTTGGTAACGATCCATGAGGATAAGTAGTTATTAGGATCCTGGAGTTGGTTTTTGAGGTTTCTCAAGCATTGAATGTCACTTTCAACACCAAAACATGCATTAGCACCCAGCAGCAGCAAGAGAAGGGTACAAGGAAGAAACACAAGAGCCATTTAAGAAGGATCCCTTGCACTCTTCAAATCCCAAGTGATAGACAGGAATTATACTCACTGCTTTCAACTCAAGCTCTTTGCACTCAGTAGCTGTTACAAGCCTACAAGCTGTTGTTGGCCTGTAAAAGATCACCAAGTTAACGAACAAGCATTTTTTTTCATTTTATAAACCAAATCCATGAAGATCCAAACCCAAATTGGGAAAAAAAAAAAAGGAAAGAAAACGGATAACTAACAAACACTTACCAGGATTGTGTGTGAAAGAACTTTTTTGCAGAATCAATTGCCAACTTGTTTCCTTGTCATTGGTTAAGTGATCAACCTTTAATATACTAGTCAAGTCTTGTGACCCAGTTTCCATGAACATTCTTGCACCCCATTGAGCTATTACTTATCCCAAAACCAATTGGTGGACGTTGACCTCAACAATCCATCCCTCACCGGCACACCCGCCGCGACTTGAACAGCGACTCGAACACCCGACCTACGAGTCTTTGATACTACTTATAGGATCACACCACTTACAGGATCTTACACCCCATTGAGCTACCACTTATCCCAATATCAATTGGTGATAGGAAACGGTACAACAATAGTTTATGGTGAGGGCGATGGCGAGATATCGACTACAATTATGACCGCTCGGGAGCGAGAGTGGACATTGACCTCAACAACATTCCATGTCAATATATCAATGTCAAGAAAAATATGGAACAGGAGGCCAAAACTGCTTGACTGCATGTTTCAGCCAGAAACAGTTTGATCGTCCAATTGGTTTGACTCGTTATGAAATAATTACAAATAAATAAATAGCAAATAACATATAGAAAATCATAAAATCAGTTGGAATTGGTCAAAATCATTATGCGGCATTGTATATGTTTTGGCAATTTTGACCAATTTTTTCACCAACTGAAGGGGTGAGGTTGGATTGAACCGGCCAAGGAACCTGTTCCACTCAAACCAGGTCCAACCAGATGGTTCGGTTTCGTTTTTTAAAAAGTAATATGAATTGATTTGATCTTCATTTCTGTAATAAACAAAAAAAAAAGGGGAAATTGTCATATTAATGTGGAGAGAAGAACATAGTTCTTCATTTTTTAAAAAGTATTTTTTTCAGGGAGATTGAAATCAGAATGAAAATTTCCTATAATTATGTGGGCAAAAGTCATATGCAACATTCTATTTTCGTTCTTTGTCTGGTCTTTTTCTCTTGTGGCTCATCGAAATTGCAATAATTTACTTAGGCCCCGTTTGGTAACTCTAATCTAATTAATAAGAGCTAATTAATTAAATTAAGGTGTAAAATAAAAACTCTGATTTTTAAATTCTAATTTACAATTAGACTGTTTGGTAAAATTATAAAAAAAAAAAAAAAAAAGCTCTTAGTTTATAATAGAGTGTTTGATAAACATCCAAATAAGAGCGTATTAGAGGAGTGTTTTAATGTCATTTTTTTTCCAAAAATGATTTTAACTAGAAAGAAGCTTGCCAATTTCCTTTTATTTTTATTTTTTTTTATTTTTATTTTTTATAACATTAAAGACTCAAAGACATGCACAGATGCACCCCTCACTCGGACAACCGGGTCCCAACCAATTGATCCATGCAATATTACCTTAGTAATGGATTTGTTTAATAATCAATGCTGTTAGAATTTTTATAAGCTTTTATTGTAGTAGTGTCATACTAGCCATGTCAATACTACCCAGTTAAGCAAGCTTTTATTGTTTGGTAGAAGCAGCCGGAATCAATCTTCATGTAATGAACAAATTGATCCAATAGATGTGGCAGTTGTTTGTTCGATTGAATTGTTTAACTTTAAGGTATGGATGGGACACAATGCAATCAGTTTGTCATTCAGGTACTCTAGATTAGTTGATCGGATGGATATCATTTTGGATTCTGCGTTCCTGTGAATGATCCTATTCATTCAATCTTTGGCCTATATCGTGAGTTATTTTTCATGCAATATATCTGCTGGAGAGAGTTTGGAATTCCACAAAGTACCCCATTAGATCATTGGCATAAATCACCATATCAAGGGAGTTCCACATGTAACCATCCCATGCTTCAAAGACCAATAAATGTTCTGGAAATTTTAGACTTCCTCGACCAATAGAGTTTCTTGATTAGTCCAAAGAAACTATTTCATCCAATTCACAGTCGCCAACTGTGTAAAATTTTGTACCACCTAATGCGCTCTCCCAATTGCTTTCTTGGAATGAACAAAATCAAGGAAGATATTTTACATGGTTGGCGACTGTGGATTGGGTGAAACAGTATATCCCTATTTCTACGAAACACAGGATCTGAACTTCATGATATCTTAAAGTTCTATCTTCTTTAGTCTTCTAAAGCAGGTTAGTTATTGAATTCTAGAACCATTGAACAAATACGGGTTAATTATTACATGTAATTATAGAAGCTATTTCTTGTATGCATGAGTAAAATGTTAAATAACTATCCACACATGATAGCCAAAAGCACTTATATATATATATATATATATATATATATATATATATATATATATATATATATATGGAAGATGCTCCTATGAGAGCACCTCTCACATTACTGTGAGAGATAAGGTGTGGGCCCTCACATTTAAGTTGCTGGTATTGGATATGGATGCGAGGGCCTCCACCCTACATAGCTCTCATAATAAAGTGAGAGATGCTCTTATAGGAGAGGAGTAACAAAAATAATCTCGTTGGAGAGGAGTAACAGAATGCCCATTCAAGGGGATAAACATCTTTCGAGAAAGATGAACTGATTGAGATATTTCATCAAACACTTTGTGGGTACATGGGATTGAATTCAATCTTATCAAACAAAGGCAAAAAAATGTGGGGTTTCGATGGGTACAAGAGAATAGAAGAGATTTTGCCGCCCAAAGTGCTTTGCTTTTCGTAGGAGACTTGAAGAAGGTGTAAATTCTTGCATGGCTTGAAGTGTTGGGGCTTGTTTTATGAATTCATAAAATCTCTACTAGGTTCCATGGAAAAGAAAACCCATATATCTAAAATGCTTGGAAGAGAAGAGATGTGGAACTTCTGGATTGCTTGAGAAGATCAAAAGAGCAGATGACAGCCCCTTCACCATTAATTTGTGATGGCAAGAGAGAAATATGCATAGGCAGTGGCGGACCCAGGATTTTCATTTGAGGGGGGCTGACGATAGTCACTTGAAAGTTAATCACAATTTTATTGTACTTTTTTTCACATTTACTATGTAAAAAGAGAAAATGTATTGCAGTTTATGAAGAAATAATCTTTGTCGCTCTTGACTAAGTACACATTTGTCAAACTTCGGTTGAGTCTAAACTAACCCCACTAGCACAAACTGATAAAATTCCGAATTTAGGGTGATAGATTTAGGTTTTCGTTGTTGTCAATTCCTGGCCTGAAAATTGAAATGAATTCAATTCTTATTGGGTTAAGATTCATGTTAGGCCTTTGTGAACATTAGTTAGGTCAGGTTGAACTTAGGTTCTTTTCAATTTTAATTATTCCCAATGTTTGATGAGACATGTTACACCCTTCTCATATCCACCAATTCAGACTTCTACACAATAAATGGAGCTATACTTTTTCAATGGAGCTCAATGTAAAATTGATTTTATTCTAGATCTCAAAACTACTTAAAAGAAAAGATGAGGGGAAAAAGCATATCTTCGTATTGGATCGCTAACAAATGAGAAGCTTTAAGCTAGCTAAGTGGGCAAGAGGCATAAATGTCCTCCTTGACTAAATCATGAATAGGTAACTTTTTTTTTTAATTTGTATAAGTCTTTAGCTAGAAAATATGAATGAGACTAAACTCATGTCCTAATAATTAGGTCAATTAGGCTAGTTGTGTTTAAAACCATCATTCATTCTATGAAATCACTTTTAAAAATGAAGTGATTGATTTGGTAATAGATTTGGTTTTAACTAAAAGACAAGAAAGATGGAAAGATATGTCAAGTTTTGATATTATTAATAAAATAACATCCAATGTGTGCCCCTTCATGTAAACTGATCAACGCACTAAAGAAGTGGGCCATCCACTTTTTGTAGAGACTCAAACCCAAGCAAATTCGGTTTACATGATGGAGAGAGACACCCAGAAAGGGAAGGGCTCTGGGGTCTTTGGCTACTTTTAAGTGGGGGCTAGGACATCAGAGCCTTAAGAACTTTATGAGCTTTTTAAATCTTTGGTGGGGGCTGAAGCCCCCAGTCCATTACACATAGGTCCGCCCCTGTGCATAGGAGTCGTCAAGAGCTGATGTAGAGTTACAGCGGAGGAGAAAAAGGTCGTATGGGAGTCGTTATCCCGCATTTCTCTGCTTTTAAGAGAAAAAGGTCGAAAAAATAAGCTACTCTGCTCAGCTTATATTTAGTGATTAAAAACTCAAATTACTAATAATAAGCTCTCACTTTAATATGCAATTAAAAATTTGTCAAACACTCTAACTTGTAAGTAAGTTCTAAATCAAGAAAAAAGAGCTTATTTTACGGTTACCAAACGGGGCCTAATGTTGTTTGTATTTGTAAGTGCACAAAAAATCACAGACCCGGGGGGGGTGATTTTGCTGCCCACTGGAAGTGGACGGAGGCTGGAGCTCCTTGTAGATGATAGAAAAACCGATGCCTCGAGCCTGAAATGGGAAAAAGGAGAAGGTCAGAGGACCCTGGCTTGGGCAGCGCAGGGCTCTCCGATGCCTTTGTTAGCTGCAGGTGCAGGACTAGAACAGAGGTAGGAGATGTAGTTTGAGAGGAAATGGCATACCAGGAGTGTGGTGTTGTTGGCCATCCAGCTTCTGGAGCCGTTGCTGTGCTTTATATAGAGGAAGAGAGGGGACAAGAGGGAGACTCTATCAGAGTCTGATCCCATCATAGCCCACCCTGCAGTCCCATCGGGCCTGACTTCTGGGCCCAATCCCATCAGGCCATTGTGAGCCATGCACCTAGCAAAGGTGGATAAGGGAGAAGGCACCTGGCAAGGGTGGATAAGGGAGAAGAAAATATCCCCACACAAAGCCCCCCAGCTTTTAACTTCTTTAGGGTGATTCAACCCGTTAGAAGTTAGAAAGCTAAATAGCCTGATGGTGTATCCGTATCTGAGTTTGAGCAACACGACCTGCCGGCTCGTCACCAGAGGTGCAGTCCTTCGCCGTGTAGGCGGAAACTGGCGTGTAGCCGAGATAAGGGACGTGACTGGCTGGTACTGTTACCGGAGCCAGTGTAATATTTTTATCGAGGCTGGTGGCATCACCGAGCCTGATTTTTTCAACGCTGGTGCCATCACCGAGCGGGATTTTTTCGAAAGCTGGTGCCACCACCGAGCTTGATTTTTTCGACGCTGGTGCCATCACCAAACGGGATTTTTCCGAAATCGGGTCGGAACTGGCTGGTACTGTTACCGGAGCCAGTGTAATATTTTTATCGAGGCTGGTGGCATCACCGAGCCTGATTATTCTGAAGACTGGCTGATACTCTTACCGGGGCCAGTGTAATCTTTCGAGCAGCGATCTGGTGCAGGACCGAGATGCTATATGCTTAATTCGGGACTCGACTGGCTGGTACTTTTACCGAGGCCAGTGTAATATTTTTATCAAGGCTAGTGGCATCACCGAGCCTGATTTTTTCCGACGCTGGTGCCATCACCGAGCGTAATTTTTTCGAAAGCTGGTGCCACCACCGAGCTTGATTTTTTCGACGCTGGTGCCATCACCGAGCGGGGTTTTTCCGAAATCGGGTCGGAACTGGCTGGTACTGTTACCGGAGCCAGTGTAATATTTTTATCGAGGCTAGTGGCATCACCGAGCCTGATTTTTTCCGATATATGTGCATGACATCTCTCATATACCTGTGACACGTTACATATACGTGTGGTATAAGGTGGTGGCCCATGTGGGCTTTTTTAGGTGCATGTGCTACAAGTGTGGATTAATTTAGGTGGTAAGTAGGATTACCATACCAAACCCATGATGTGATAGCACCATGCCAAACTCATGATGGGATAGCTTGGAAAGATCTTCTGGGAAATGTGAAAGGTGGTAAGTAGGATTACCATACCTTAGTCATTTCATCTAGTCACCTCCATCCTGTGTAGATGCAACCTACTCAATCCTCCCTAGTTTTGTACTTAGCCCATGGTATTAGAAAAACCAATGGACCGGACCAAATCCCAATGCCCCCCAAATTGCACCAAACTCCAACTTTGAGAATCCTGGTGTTCTTGAAGGAGGTTCCAGCAGAGAAAATCTATGCAGGAGGAACTCTCAAACTGCAGGAGGTAGTTCTGCTTTGATGCCCAATCTGCTTTGATGCCCAATACAGAGACGAAAGAAGCTTCACTTATGGGAAGTGATCTGGGATCTCCAGGTAGGCACCGTCGAAACATGTCCTTTGCTCGTTGCCACATCTTCTCTTCTACCCTTCACCATGGAGATGCAGTATTGAAGGAGAAAGCTGTGGTTGGTGAAGCATGGGATGTACTGAGCTTATGTGCTCTGTTTCTGTTGTCACACGAGCAAGAAGATTCCTGTGAGAGGCCTGTCTCCGGTGACCCACCGAGTTGAATGATTCTTGCATGTTGAAGCTCAGCTGGCAAGCAGTTTCTTCCACCTGCATGTGGGCTTAATGGTTCGGGCACAGGTATTTTAAGAATGGATCTTTTTATTTTCATTCCAATCCAGCAACTGGTTCCTGTTTCTGGAGATTTTTTTTTTTTTTTTTTTTTTTTTTTTTTTTTTTTTTTGCCTCACCTTCATCATGGCAGTAGATGGAAATTTGGCAATGGTAGTAGTGTCAGCTTTTCATATGATACCTGGCTCAACAATGGCCAGATAGCTAGCTGCTTCCCCTACCTGATTTTCTCTACCGATGACCTGGTATCAGTGTTGATTTTTGGTGACTGCTGGAATAATCCTGCCGAGCTGAAACGCATGTTACCGAGCTGAAACTGCTGTGCTGATGGTGCCGAAATCAAGGATCTGCCGGGCTCATCGTGCCAGCGCTGGGAACCTCTGCCGAACTGGCTGTGGTCTGCAATCAGTGCTACCGAACTGGGACGCAGGGCCGAACTGGGCTGCTTCTGCTGTCGATGCTGTGTGACGTGGTCACATAATGCTGCTGCTCGGTGCTGTGTGACGTGGTCACATCTGCCGAGCTGAAACATACGCGGTCGAGACGAAACGCGTGGTGCCGAGCTGAGAAAACGTAGGCTGCCGAGCTGACACGTACGTGGCCGAGACGGGACGCGTGGTGCCGAGCTGAAACGCACACTACTGAGATGAAATGTATGCTGCCGAGACGGGACGCGTGGTGCCGAGCTGAAACGCACACTACTGAGATGAAATGTACGCTGCCGAGACGGAACGCGTGGTGCCGAGCTGAAACGCACACTACTGAGATGAAATGTACGCTGCCGAGACGGATATCAGGACGAACTCATTGTTTGAATTGCTCCCGTTGGCGCTCTAGATCACGGAGCCCTCGGTCACCGTCGAGATCGAGGACTCCACAGCTGCTCCAGAGATCTCCATGTCGACCGTCTTTGAAAATGACAGCACCTTAACAGAAAACCTTTCAGGCTCTTCGAGGCATGATGTTTGGGAAAGATGGCTTTTTGATCTGAATTCCCACAGACGGCGCCAATTGTAAGTGCACAAAAAATCACAGACCCGGGGGGGGTGATTTTGCTGCCCACTGGAAGTGGACGGAGGCTGGAGCTCCTTGTAGATGATAGAAAAACCGATGCCTCGAGCCTGAAATGGGAAAAAGGAGAAGGTCAGAGGACCCTGGCTTGGGCAGCGCAGGGCTCTCCGATGCCTTTGTTAGCTGCAGGTGCAGGACTAGAACAGAGGTAGGAGATGTAGTTTGAGAGGAAATGGCATACCAGGAGTGTGGTGTTGTTGGCCATCCAGCTTCTGGAGCCGTTGCTGTGCTTTATATAGAGGAAGAGAGGGGACAAGAGGGAGACTCTATCAGAGTCTGATCCCATCATAGCCCACCCTGCAGTCCCATCGGGCCTGACTTCTGGGCCCAATCCCATCAGGCCATTGTGAGCCATGCACCTGGCAAAGGTGGATAAGGGAGAAGGCACCTGGCAAGGGTGGATAAGGGAGAAGAAAATATCCCCACACAGTATTCCTAATCACCACTGACTTCCAGACCAGCAGATCATTTATGCCTCTTAGGTCTTAATGCCGTTGCAATCAATGGAAATGTTTGAAGTGCACGGAACAAGTTGAACTTCACTTCAAAATAGTGAAAAAGAGATTTTTTTGAAGTCAACAAAATTTTTTTTGGGATAAAAGTCTTGGGCCGTAGCTGAGCTTGTTAGAGACACCAAACTCCTCACTTTTGTACATTTTATTGAGACCTACATGACTTTATAGAGTGCAATGAACATAATAAAGAGATTAAGAAAAAGAAGAAGTAAAATATGGACAACCTCTCTAATATATTAATCTAGGACCTTTTATGGTTTAATTCCTCTTAAATTTGGATTCTACGAGATAATGACAAAAACCCCAAAATAAAGTAGAGTCGCTTGACTTTGGATCCATTTTTTGTATTAAAAGAAATTGTTATTATTATTATTTTGACAATGGCCTTCAAATTAAAGAATCTTAATTTTACATGGTGCCCCAAGCTAAATTTCTTGGTTCGGCCACTAATCAAACCTCTCGTGACTCGAAATATTAGAAAACCCTAGCCACATTGATCTATGAGCACCTTCATTAAGTCGTAGAAACTAGGAACACAACAGAAACTAATCCTATTAAAACCATTAGAATTTCAGAAATGTCCAAAAGAACGGAATTGATAGACAATTCCCACACTCCATTTATAGCTTTAATTACTTCAGTAGCATTTGATAAGATTAGAATGACCAAGAAGCCTCTAATGGAATCCTCTAATGTTCGATGTCATTTGCATGCGCTCTTGCTTCTGCCTCTTTGGGAGAGAATAACTTTGGTCCTTTGAATGCTCCTGCATCGCGAATAGAGCCATTTAAAATCATAACATAATCAAAAGAGAGAAGTTGGTCTCGTCTCAACTAAAAGTACAATGATCTAAATTTCAAGAACCCAAGAAGAAGAATCTTCTAAATCCGAAACATCTCATTAATAGCATTTTAGGATTTTCTATATGAATTTGAATTGAAAAAAAAAAAAAAAAACCCATCATTTGTAAATCTAAAGAATTCAAAATTCAATCATATTCATAGATCCAAATGACTAATCCATGTTTGATATTTTCTAAGAATTTTTACAAAAAAATTATGCTTAAATCCTGATTAAGTGGATAAGAGTATAAAAACATAAAAAATGATGAATTCGGGTGTTGTACAGTTTTTTTGACACAATTAACCCTCTAACAATATCGTTACTCCTATGATGATAGTGTCACCCATTTATCATTTTTTTGAAAATTGCTGTTAAGTTGTATGGCTCAATAGAAGTTAATTAATCTTTGGTTAACCGGGCCCCTATATTGCCCAAGTTGTACTGTGATTAGAAGTAGGGTTTGGGTGTAATATGGTTTGGGGCTGATATTATAAATAGAGATTCAGAGTCTCTAGGTTGTACACATCTATTTAGATTGCATAGTGATTTCTCTCGTCTTCCCCATGGACGTAGGCCAAAAGTCGAACCACGTAAATCTATGTGTTTTCTATTGTGCGTGATTGATCTCTTCTCGTAGGCCCTAGATCACAACACTTGCAACTCTCCCTTCAATCTCTCTCCTCATTTAGGTCGTTTGGTGAGGGTGTGAATCGTGAGAGAAGGGTGACAAAGTGGTAGAGTGGGTGAATAGGGTGTGGGAGATCAATGATATATTGTGATGATGGAGATGGAGTTGGTGTTGTGCAACAGCTGTTGTGTGGGTCGGTTTAAGAATGGTGATGGTGTGCTTAAATAGGCTGGTTGGATTTAGTGGGTTTGAATGGGTTGGTGAGTGTGATTTCTAGGTTTAACCCATTATGCACTTTCTTTTTCACTTTCCGGTTGTTCTTCTTCCCCATTCACTTATTCTACTTTTGAAGTTTAAGGTCTTGTTTGGCATCATTCCAATGTTTAGTTTCTCCAACCGAACACCTGCAACTCACCACCCATAGTCTCTTCTTTCAGCCACCATCACAATCTAACTATATTTTCTACCAAATCCATCTCATCACCCTCACCATAGTTGTCCATGATGGATCTGGATATGAAGACTTCGACACACAGTTAGAGATCTATGTGCATTCCAGCGATTAGGAAGGTCCACGAATCTCTTCACATCTCTCTAACCTATGGGAATGGAGAGTATTCAACCCTAGGGCTCCCTTATCTTATATAAATAGGTCCCAAAGAGTCACTTACTGGAGACTTCTTGGCCAAGAATCTCACATCCACTAATCCTATTGGGAGTCTTATTTGTGGGGACAGATCAAGTCTTACCATAAGTGGGATTGTATTCTCTACTAGCCTATTCCCTGCCTGATCTAAGTTGGACCCGTGGCATGTGGGCCGCATAATTTCCTACAATCTCTCACTTGGCATGATGTACATCAACTATCCCTCCGTTCCCATACACATCACATGCCTAGCTATCTAGGCATTAACTTAGTGTAAACCATTAACCTATTCCACAAGTAGCACACCCGAGAATCGAGATGATAATCTCATTATTTCTGGACCACATGTCAGATACTCCGAGATCTAAGCTCAATTGGGGGACTGTGGAATTAATGTTTTATTTTACTAATGTGATGATAAACTTTAACATTTGCGCCAACTCATTAGTTCTTACCAACTTCGATTATCCATGAAGAGATGCAACTTAATAGCCACTTGGACTACTTACTACATTTCCCAGTTGTGTGCTCAACTTCTGCTCTTGATAGAGCTTCCAAGATCTATTTCTTTTGTGTCTTCGTAAAAAAAAAAAAAAAATTACTTGCCTGAGGTAAAGATACAACCGAACATGGACCCCGTTTTTAAGTCAAGTCGTAACCTCAACTGGCATCCTACAACTATACAGTTCCAAGTTAACAACTAAGCCATAAAAAACATATCAAATGTTTTGATGTACATTAGATTCATATGATTCACTTATTCATCTTATTCACTTGCCGCATTAGCGACAAACTGGCACATCTAGATTACTTAGGAATTTGATATGAGATCCACGACGATTGCTAATACTGGTCTCATACAACTGGTCATACAACATCTCATACATAATTCTTCTCTCACCATCTTCAAGCAAGACCAGTTTATTGCCAACTATCAGCCCCTTTTGCGCTAGTGAGACTCTGATCGTTGGGCAACTTTCTACACATGCAAATGGAAGAGTCGATTGGCTTGCCGTTAGTACTATAAAAAAAATTTCGACATGTTTTGAAATAAGTTCCCTTGTGATAAATTCAATAACTAATTTGGCGGATCATGGGTTACCTTTATGACAAGCACTCACTATGCCCCACCATGTCTTGTATATCAAATCTTGACTTTATTACTATTTGATTTTATTGACAGCTTCCAATTTGTCACCAATACTCAACACGTCATATAATGACAAGAATAAAATTACTCTCATTGCCTTGACATAAACACGTCATTAATTGGGGTTTAGATAATTTTTATATATTACTTCATGAATCTTTCATGACACGGTCTTGTGTATTCCGAAAATATACACAGTGTCACCAAAAATATTGTACACTTTCATCCTTGTGTCCTTGCACCATAAAACTCATAGGTTATTGTGAAGCTTCTCATAATCGTCGTTTTAGGAACAACACAACATTCACATTCATTAGGTGTAACTAATGGTCACCATCAATTAGCATTACCTAGGATTACTATGGATAGGGATCTCATGACGTAAAAAAACATCTCCTCGAAATCAGTTCCTTCCATTTCTAGATCCCTCAACTGCCAACCTTGTTCTGCATTTATTAAAGGATCCACCCAACTTAGATTCCCTCTTTTAAGAACCTATGGCATCGATCTTGTTTACTAGATCATCCTTCTGTCATACCTAGTTCTTACTAATAATTCAATCTCCCATTTCATAGCCCTTAGCCAATTCTATGAAATCTTCACATTAACTGCTTGAGAGGAGGGTGTCAGATCCAGTTCCTTCACGGTTTTTATTAAATTACAGCAGTCTGCCACTCTTGTTAGATGTTATCATTCCTAGGATTCCCAAATCATACGGGTCGGGTCGTCTATTGTCTAGTGGGCCCTTGCAAGGACTTTTATATTCAATGTTAATTACGCCAAGAACTCCACTGACCTCAACACCCATCATCATCCTGGGATAATTCTTGATGATTACTTTGGGATTCCCAGATCTCGAGATGTTGTGGCTTATCTCGATGATTATTTTGGGATCCATTTGGAAGTAACCATTCCAACATTCATTTTCATCTGATTCGCTGAAAATTGAAAGAGAATGCCATTTGTAATTTTTATTTCTATTTCAACAAATACGTGAAGATACGAAAATAGCTTGCAAAAGGATATTTTGGACTGCATTCAGAAATCATTTTCGCTTTTATTTTTACATGGGTTCTACTTGCCTCACCTCTTTAGTGCAGGTCATTCATAAATTTTTATATGACCCCCTTATTTGTCTAAAGAGATCAAACACAAAAAGAATACAAAACACAAAAATTGAAAGAAAGAAAGGTATTAAGAATCATCTAGATGATAAAGTAACAAAAAGACTCCACAGATGTTTGAACATTGGTCGATCCCTACCTTGTGAAGGAGAGGAAGTGAAATTCTTGAAGAAGATCGTGCAGAGTTACGTAGCCTTTGGTAGAGCATGCTTGATATTCTTCATGCTGAATAATGCCTGAAGAGCTATTTTTATAGGCTTCATGGTGGTTGTAACTAATGGAGATCGTGAGAGTGAAGGACGATTTCAGGAAGTAAAGAAATGAATGTTGTGATTGCTTTGATGTGCTCTACTGGCCACAGGATTTAGTCAAAGAAGGATATCGTGGGACATTGTGGGCTTCAGCTGCTGGAAACCATCCATCGGGCATGAAAGTTGTTAGGAAGTGCCCGCCGATCATTGGAATTACATGGTGTTGGCCATTGATCCTTTCGAATGGTGCCCAACGGCCATTCGCACTCAGTGTTGGCTAGTTATTGAAGACAAGTGTCACTGGCCATTGATTTACTGGAAGGCGCTCAGTGGCCATTAATGGTCAGCATCAACCTGTCTTGGAACAATAGTCTTCATTGGCCATTAAACGAGAATATTCAGTGTCGGCCGGCCTTCGAATAAGAATTTCATGCATTGGCCAGTCATGCTTACCATACTTCATCGGCTAGTGGGGATGAGAATCTGTTTGACTTCTAAAATCAGTAAATAAAAATTTACATGTCAACATCATCCAGGTACTGTGATTACATACATGATATACCCTTGGATAATTCTAACGAGAAAGAATTCTCTTTATTCTCATTTTTAATTTCTATTTTCTTGTTGTTGCAATGGTAATCGTACAAATCTGGAGGGTACTTTGATCAACATATAATGCGCAATCAATATCTCATCCCCACGAGTACAGCGGAAGATTGTGGCTAAACACAAACCTATCATGGTCTGTAAGGGCGTGTTTGGATTGAAGGTGTAGTGAGGTGTAGTGAAGTAAGTCTGGCACCAACGTTTTAAATAATCACCCTACCTCGTTTGAATAATAGTTTAAGCATTAAATCCAATGGTCCTACCTCTTTCCAACTTTTTGTGGCTGTAGTAAAGTGGTACAGTGTAATAGCTTGAAAACTGGGTCATGCAGTCCACACAGCCACCTGGGGGTCATATCCAAACACATTCCACGAGAAATACAGCTGGTTATCTTGAAAACAGCAACGGGTAAAGATCTCTATCTACAACTCCTGTAGATGATCTCCTTCCCATGGTCTTCGAGAAAAAAAGAGTTGAAGGGCTAGTTTTGGCAACACGAACATCTTCAACAACACTGTGATCTCTGCTTATCGTGCAGGTCATATCTGCGTACATCAACAGAGATCTCAATGAAGATCTCGACAGGCCAACCCAGGTTATTGCAGGTAGGTGAGTCGCCCTAATTTCTTCCCCCCTACCTGTACCACTGTGCATTCAATCCATCGTCTGTATCATCCCCAGCTCTATAAATTGGTTGTTTTTCGTTGGGATATTTTAGTTCTATGGCACAAGTCTATCCTCCAACGAAAGTGATTGCACAAGTACTTCTTTAAACATTTGCTGTATGTTTTGTTCTTAAAAAATAGCAGTGTTTTTGTAAAGAGTTTGTTTTCTCCATGCTGTATTTTTAATACCCTTCTGTGAGGGTATAATCTGCCGTACCCCATGGAACGTGCAGAGTTTAAAATTTGAATCATGATTTTGTTAAGTTTATAGCCACAGGGTTTTGTGAAGCGAGGTCTGATCTTACTTGTCAATAGGATGAGGTGGCCATTACCCACTGATTTTTTATGCCTGGAAGTAATAGTTGTGTTTTATCATTTTAAAGAATATGTGCTGATCTGCCACCAAGCAACGGATATTCTTGGACTGCTCATTTAAAATTAGAACTGTAAATCCATCATTGGTTTCAGGAAAACTTTGAATAGTATTGGTGGAGTTGTTTGAAAGTGTGCTAGCTCCATGGTGGAATAAATTGTTGCTCTATTCAATGGCAAATGAAAATCTACACAATCTATGTGCATTTTACTGCATGTTTGACAGTTGCATCCTAATCTCAATGTGTTTCTGCTAAGTTCTGCCTAACATTTTGTCCATCCAAAATACAGTAGTTGCTCAATAGTCTTGTCAATATCATCAAGGTTGATTTAAGATCTGTATACTAATTAGTTTATCTATGTAAATATTATGCCTCAGATCCTGACAAATAGAGTATACATCCATACTGCTTGTTTTTCGCATAGAAGGTATTATTCATATGTCTATTGATTGATATTATTTGCCCGTCTATTAACTCCTTATTTTCCACAGATTACTTTGTATGTATTTTATAAAATGCATCATGAATCCACTGTCTTGTTGCTGTGAGGTTTTCTATATTATTCTACACTGCTGGAAACTGTTTTTATGCTACTGTGGGTGAACCAATCCCTACTGTTGATGCCCTAATATTGTGCTATATTCCCCACATTGATTAACAGTGTAATCAGTCAGTCTTGTTGCTGTTTGGTCTATAGAGAAGCTGCAAGGGCTGCATTTCTTGCAACTTTAACAAGTGAGCGGGACGCAGAATGTATCAGCCAACTGAGAATGGATACCCAAACATTTCATTTGTTATGTCAGACCATGCGAGAGAGGGGTTTATTGAGGGGCACTTGTGCGGTGTCTGTAGAGGAGGAGTGGCAGAGTTCTTGCATACTTTATCACACAGTGTGAGAAACAGAACAAATAGTGTCAGGTTCCATAGATCTGGAGAAACCATAAGTCGTCACTTTAAGGAGGTACTCTTTGCAATCAATAGTATTGCCACGGAAGTGCTAGTGCAATCTGGGGAGCACACACCAAGGGGCCTACATGGCTTTGAGGTAATGACATTTCTTAGCATTAACAGTTAATAAATGGATTTATGTTGTAACATAAAATAATATAAGCTCACAATTCAAATAGGATTGCGTAGGAGCTCTAAATGGAACACATATTCTCGTCCGTGTCCCATTGGAAATACAAGGATCATTTTGAAATAGAAAGGGCTCTTTGTCCCAAAATGTGCTTGGTGCTTGTGGTTTTGACATGAATTTTCAGTATGTTCTACCCAGTTGGGAGGGTTCAGCAACAGACACACGTGTTTTGCAAAGTGTGCTGATACGCGAAGAGAATTTGAAAGTCCCACAAGGTAAAGTCCTGCTTTAATTTCTTTCGCCCATTGCATTGTGATATGTAATCATTTTACATTTTTAATTTGACACTCATTTACTGGTTTCATTAAGTATGTAGGTATTATTTAGTAGATGCTGATTACGCAAATGCCCCAGGGTTTTTGGCACCATACAGAGGGGTGAGATATCATCTGAGTGAATTCAAGGGTAGAGATCATCAGAATGAAAAGGAACTTTTCAATAAAAGACACCCACAGGCTCGCAATGTCATAGAGAGGACCTTCGGTATTTTAAAGAATTGGTTTGCAATTTTGAAGACGGCAACACAATATGACTATAAAGATCAAGTCTCAATTGTGAGCGCCTGTTGTGTTATCCACAACTTCATATGGATGCATGGGAGTTTTGATCTATCGACTGACGAGGAAAATTTAGTCGCTGAAGATGGAGATGATGTAGTCGTGGCTCAATCAATAGATGAGGAAGTTGTGGGGGCTAGAGATGATACTCCAAGGAATGTGCAGGCTCTCATGTTTTACTCCCAAAGGGAGAGAGATGAATGGCATGTGTTTAGAGATAATATTGGTAGGAGACTTTGGAATGAGTATTGTAATAACATGTCTGGTGCAGGAGTGAGATGAATTAGTTTGTTAACAAGCCATTCTATGTTGAGCAATTGTCACTTCCGTTGTACTGAAAAATGTTGATTTCAAAATTAGCCATTAATCAATATTGTAAAGCACTTGTTATCTCTACATTGTCATTGTTATATTGATCTCAGCGGTCTTCTCTGTTATATATATGTAGCCATGATAAAGGGAAAAAAATATTACATTCAATGTTGTGATGGATGAGGAATGGCTTGATGGAATGTATGAACAAGTATTGTTGGGTCATAAAGCAGACCGCGGCTTCAAGGGAGAAGCTTATGAGGCAGTCGTAGCTGCAATGACTGCGAAGAGCAACGGTGAATATGTGCTAACTAAACAAAGCATTGTCAATAGATGCAAGTATCATAAGAAAAATTACTTAATTGCAACCGAGCTTTTGAATGCATCCGGTTTTGGTTATGACAACACAACAAAACGCATCATTACTGCTGCTGATGTATGGACAGCATGGATTGAGGTAATAGGATCTAATCAATTCAATATGGCTGCCTCTATTTTTCGTGAGCTTCAACATCTTAACGGTGATTTGTGTTTGAAGCATAATTCTTTTGAACCTACAGGGACATCCAGATGCGAAGCCATATTGGTCAAAGGTCATTGATTATGACAAACTCACACTCATATTTGGTGCTGACGTTGCCACGGGACAATATGCTAGGACTGCCACTGCTGCTCCAAGCCGTGCATCTTGCAAGTCTGACACACGCTACTACAATCCATCACAGGCTGATTCAGATGTTGGGCTGACTGACGAACTTCATGGGTTTGGAATTGCTTCCAGCGGTGGGGAGGGTTCAACCAAGCGAAAGAACAACCGGAAGAGGACCTCAGAGATGCTTGAAATCATCTCTTGCATTGAGAGATCAGGTGAAGGCCTGAAAGCCGCTATTCATGATGTGGTTGATGGCCTTAGAATGCCAAAGAAGAAGACTGCTGATATGGTAATGGTGGAGCTGAAACAAATCGCAGAACTAAGCGGCCTTGATATTAGTCTTGCCCATGAATGGCTAACAATTCATGGGAATATGGCCACTGTTTTTCTTAGCACTGTCGAAAACAAAGTCTGAGCTACTTGGATAGTCGTTGCTTGAAGTGGGGGTGCATGGACTGTTTGGTGGAGATGTGTTGAGTCATCGATTGGATTCAAACACTTTATTTTGGATGGGTCTTGTGTGCTGATGGCCCATAGTTACGCTTCCATTAAAGTGAAATACTCAACAATAGACACGAATCCTAGAACACTTTAGTCAATTGATTTCTCCATCGTAGTAAATACTTTGTTAAAAAAAAAAAAAAGATAGATCAACCCAATTTTTATTCAAGAATTGATCAGGCAATTTACATATATGCACCTTAGATTGTTTTTAATCGAGATTTAATGTAGTGATTTATTTATTTATGATATTTACCACTATCTACATATCACCGATTTATTGTGCCGTTGCCCTAAAGGGTAGTTTAGTTGGCGTAGGACCACGGTTTGCACCCGGAGGTTATAGGTTCGAAATTGCACTACCACACTGGTGCTACAGGGGAGTTTATTCGGCTTCCCTCTGGGCCCGGAGGGATTAGTTCAGCCCAAAGGGTTGGAAACCCTAGGATAGCAAAAAAAGAAAAAAAAAAAAAGAAAAAAAAAAGATTGTGTATACAATAATTACTTCCCTTCGGGGGTACAGCTGCCTCCTCCACTCTAAAACTCATATAAAAGAAAAAGAAATGCTAAATAGTCCCCAACATCCAACTATGTGTTTTATCTTCCCCCTTTTCAAAGGAAAAACCGGGTTTCACCGCTAATTGTTTGATCAAATCCTTGATCATGGTTCCTCACATCAAATTATATTAAATGTCCTACGGACCATTCATCCGCCCTTCATATTATGAAACAAAATAGTTATGCAGCGAGTCTCAAGAATTAAAAAAATATATATTGGATTTTGTCACTAGAATGTTGTAAATATCCACCAAAGGCACCCAACTCACGTCTTTATATGGGTGAGGTCTTTTAGTTTAAGATCCTATCTCTTACGTGGTCAATACAGTTTTATAAGACATCCCCATAAGAAAGAAAAGGTTTAGATATGCCGACCGTTGATGGATTACTACCCTTTTATTGGATTATCTTTTTCTTACTGCTACAACGTACTTCTCCTTGCGCAAACTAATCGTCCATCTAACTTCCGAGTCCGGAGTCCCGATGGTTAGATATCGCGATTTGAACCGTCCAAAAACTCTGTTTGAGAAGGAGGGAGGGGAAGGAAAGAAAATTTTGAGGGGGAAGAAAAATGAAGGGGAGGGGAGGGGAAGGAAAATTAATTTTACCTCCTTGTTTGGATAGTTAAAAGGTAGGGGAAAGAAAAATGAAAACTTATAATTGTGTTCGTTTGTGAGGTAGAGAGATAATTACCATTTTATTCTTATTTTTGCAAAAGAACAATAAAAAAAGATAAGAAACAAAAGGGCTGTTAAGTAATTTGACAAAAATTCTCCTCTTTGCCTCATATTTTCCTCCGATTTTGAAGGCAAAATTTTGGTGCGGGCCCATACTAATTTTACCCCAGATTCCTCTCCGCCACTTTTCGTCTCCATTCCTAAAAACCCTCAATTTTGACATTCTCTCCATTTTCTCTTTTTTTTTTTTTTTTTTCCTCATTTTACCTCCTTTTCCAATCATACGTCAGGCGTGGGTCGGGTCGGGTCTGGCATGAATCCCGAGGCGTGCAAGAACCTGCCTCTGCCTCTTTCTGGCGCGTGCAACGGGACCACTCTCCTGCACTTGCACGTGCGCCCAGGAGCGCACGATGGACGAGGCAATCACTTGCAAAGCAGGACTAGGTGGCGTGGTGTGGTGTGCATGACCACGTGTGCCACTCCCTCCTTTCTTCGTTTCTCTTCTCTTTCCTGTAGATTAAGACAAAAGAAATCCTTGGCCCAAGACAAAAGTCTTTTTCTCGATTTGCGTGCATAAAGTAGTTGTTGGAGAGAATCTGACGACGACGCACGGGGCTGGACAATCATTCCTATCTCTCCGCACCCTCACCGTACGGTCTAGATGAGACGCGTAAGAAAATGGAATTACTAGTTTCAACGAAAATGATAAAATTGGTGGCAATATCGTTAGTGGGATAACATTATCCTCAAGGGGTAATTATATCCAAAAAATATACAATACCGCATTATATCATTTTTATGTTTTTCTACTGATATATGTTTAATCAAAGTATAAACATAACTTTTTCATAAAAATCCCTATTCTCTACAATAAAACTTATATCAAAATATTGTATCACTTGATTAATCTCTTGTGAAGAGGTGTATTGCATTCAATAACCTTTCATAATAAATTTATTTACTAAAGGGTGTGATATAGTCGTAACCCCTCATTTTAATTATTATTATTATTTTTATTTTTTTTTGTAGAAGAGTTTAATCCTTGACCATTCTAATGTCTCTGCAAGACAACTATTCTTTCTCTTTAAAGCTGAATGTTGGTTAAAAAAAAAAAAAAAAAACTCAATTCCGGCCTTAAGAGAAGCTACATCGGCTTCTTGGGGTACATTTGTGAATGTGTCTTTTTAAAAACACATAATATATACATTTTCAATAAAATATGTCTCTTGGGTTCATTTGTGTGGATGTGACCCAATTCAAAGGGATACATTCCAACACTATAAATGAAGGTTATTTTTAAAGCTTTCTATAGTATTCAAAATGAGCAGAATTACATACGAATCTTTTATTATTAAAATGAAACCTATATGATGATGTAGATTAAAGGAAGAAATGTTTGATTTTCATAATTTTATGTGCCTTTTCAATAAAATGTGTTTCTTGTGTTATATATGTGCATTTTCAATAAAATGTGTCTCTTGAGCCCATTTGTGTGGATGTGACCCAATTCAAAGGGATGCCTTCCAACGCTATAAATTAAGGTTAGTTTCAAAAATTTTTTATAGTATTCAAAATTAGTAGAATTGCATATGAATCTTTTTATTTTTAAGATGAAACGTGTATGCTGATTGGGATTAATAGAAGAAAGGTTTGATTTTCATAATTTTTTGGTTGATTTGAATTTTTTAAATTATATTGTTATAAACGGATTTATGTGAAAGGGATATTAGTTTGAATATATTATTTAGTTCACCCGAGACTTAACCCGTGCATCGCACAGGGGCTTCATGCTAGTTTGCTTAAGACATCTCAACACCCACTTTTGATGATAAAACCTCATTAGACGATTTCTTTTTTCCCTTCTGATAAAATATTATACTCTCAAGTCTTTCAAGATTTTTCTTAATCTTTTCACCATCAGAGGTCAGTAGAAAATGTCTAATGGTTATCCGACTGAGGGTTTTTTCAACACAGTTTTCATCACCACGGTAATTTATGTGGATTCTTGGATTTTAAATGTGAATCTTTCACCCTGAGGTGCACCCGTTACGAATTTAATCTAAATTAAACTTTGACCAGCATAATAACCAGTGCTCAACACGAGTATAGCCAACAATATTGCAACCTAAATATTCATAGGTTAAAAAGATATCCACAAATTTCAAAAAGAAGGGAAAAGAAAAAAGGCTATGAAAGTACCTAATCTAAGAGCTAATGACATTGAAAGTAAAGAGGAGAATTGCACTAGGAAGGAAATAATAGAGTTTGGGTAGAAAGGGCGTTATTGTAGAAATAGAAAAGTGGAAGCTTGAAAGTGGAGAGCAGAAGTGGCTTTCAATAAAAGGGGAATGTAGGTAGTTTGCATGAGATAAGTGAGGAGAAGATTGAAAAGATTTATAAAAAGAATAATCGATTGTCAAAATCACAACTGACGGTCAAAATTTAAAACCAAAGCCTTTGGCATTAATGTATTATAATTAGAAAAAATAAAAATATCTTATTTCAAATTTTAGGTCTATTGATCCCACCAAGACCAGACGCCCATATCAGAATGGGATCAAAGACTATGCATGGAACTAACTAGCAACTGATATGGAATCCAACAACACACCATCGAGGTTACTCAATGAACAACTTATGCTCTTACCCAAGCATCGTCATAGGAGCAAATAGTATTATGCAAAGTTCACAAACTGAATAAGCCATATAGTTAATATCACACAGATCCCATTAGGCCTGTCAATGGGACGTGTTGAAGGGGGTAGAAAGCCCGGCCCGACCCGTCCCAAGCCTGAAAATACAGGGCTTTTAAAATTTTTTTGAGCCCAGTGGGCTGAGCTTGGACAATACATTTTAAAGCCCGGCCAAAATGAGACTGAAACTGGGCAAAAACAACCCAGCCCGTTCAGGCCCGGCCCGGCCCGCTACAAAGTCATTTGATAATAATTATTTATATATTACTAAAAGTGCCCCTCACTAGCAACAAAAAACTATTAATTAGGTTTTAACCGATCCTACATTGCTTTAACTTGACTCATATAGGATACTCATTCTCATTCTTTTCTATTGATTTTCTGATTTTCTACTTTCACCGGCCAAAAAAAAAAAAAAGGTTTTATCCGTTCCTACATTACTTGACCCATATAGCCTATAGGATATCCATTCATTTATATTGATTTTCTACTGTCACTGGCCAAAAAAAAAAAAAAAAAAGTTTTTTAACCCCGCCATGTTGCTTGTTGCATTGCATTGCCGGTCCCAAGCCCGGAAAAAATGAGGGTTTAAAGCCCGGTTCACACCGGGTGTCTTGTGACATTAGGAATAATTAGAGAAAGTTTTGCTTATGTCCAGGATCGGGTTAAGCCCAGCCCGGCCCTGTCCCAGCTCGGGCCGGTATGAGACGGGATTTGATGTAGGCCCGTTCAATTTAGGGCCGGGATTGGACAACACCCGACGGGCCCGTCCTATTTTCGGGACGGGATTGAACAACTCAAGCCTAGGCCCGGCCCGGCCTATTGACAGGCCTAGATTCCATCATCCCGCCTAACAAAATATTCACCTCGCATACCACCCCAAATGTGTGTTTGTGTGTGTTATAATCTCATTTTCATAACTCATTTTTATTTTGAATGTTATAGGGTTTTTTTTTTTTTTTTTTAATCTTTAAGCTTTTGTGCTTGCAAGTTTCTGTATTTATTTAAGTTAGAAAATCTATATTTTATCTTCTCCTGATATTCATGTTTTCATTTTCTCATTTTTCTTGTGAGGAACTTTGAGTAGAGTGGGTGGGTATTTATTGGAGCAAGAAAATGATAATTAGTTTGAATATCAAATTTAGTTAAATATTCAATTGACATAAGATTTAATCCGTGTATCCCACGGACTTTAATGCTAGTTTCATTGTTTCTAAACTTGAATTAAAAAGATGAAGAAATTGGTTCCTACGTATCCCCTTCTTTTGTTTTTGCTTTTGTCTTTGGCATTGGGCATATTCAATTTGATAACTCATTTGTGAGTAAACCGATGAGAGATTTAGGGCGTTCGGCACTTTACTAGTTTAGTAAAAGTCAAGTAAAGCTTTAATTTATAAGACAATGGGTTACATCAAAAGTACACTTTTTTTGAAATTCTCTCATTCTTTTTTATAAAAATAAATAAAAAACAACCTCCTTTCTCCACTAAAAGACAAAAAAAACTCCACTTTTATTTAAAAAAAGTAAAAAAGATTCCGTACCAAACAACTAAAAATAAAATACGATTATAATCCACTTATATTTCAATCTATCTTAATTTGATGCTTTACTTTATCTTTATTTTGCGGTAAAATTACCAAAAGGGCCCGTGTGTTTGTATGTATGGTGAATTGAAGTAAGGTGAAGTAAAGCCTCCATTTTCCAGACAAGAAAAGATAGGGTCATATCAAAAGTGCACAAATTCAAAATTCTCTCCTTTAAAAAAAAAAAAAAAAAAAAGAGGTCAAAAAGCAATGTCCCTTCTCCACTAAATGACAAAAAAAAAAATCCTCTTTTTACACAAAAAGTAAAAAAGATTCCTTATCAACCAGCTAAAAATAAAGGGAGATATTCAAGTGCATCCATCCCTCACCATTGTGGTTAGGAACACTCCCTTTTTGGGAAGTTTTACTTGCTTTTTGTACTTGAAACTTCCCAAAAAGGGGGTGTTCCTAACCACAATGGTGAGGGATGGATGCACATGAATATTCTCCAAAAATAAAAAACCATCATAATCCCACTATATTATATTTTCTCTTGATTTGGTGTTTCACCTCACTTTACATCCAAACCGGCCCGACTAATCCTTCATTGGTGCTCACTTCTAATTCCTATTTGTTTCTTTAATTTTTTATTTTTAGTAGCATATTTTCAAGTCTCTTAAAAATTCCTCAACATTCATGTGGAATAAAAAATTGCAATATATAGCCCTGTCTATTTTTGAGGCTCGGCAAATAAATGGGTTAAGCTCGGGTCACCTAAATTGGCCCAAACCTCTATGCATATAACTTCTCATAATGGATCTTCCTTGTCTTTCCTTTTTACTTCCTTTTTTCAGCTGGGGTAAGTGGGATAGCAATTACATAATCAGTTCAGTAAAAACTGAATGATTACAGTACTCTCACTTTGTTTAATCCTAATATCCTTCTCCATTGGAGGTGTGAATCGACATGTTACTCACATTGTTGGCTACCTGCTTATAATTGATACAGTTAAGTTAGTCCATTTTTTGTTAAGATGATGTGTCTGCACAACCAAAGGATCTTTCTTGTTAACCGTATACCTCAAGGTTTCTTTAGCCCCTTTTGCAATCTCAGACAAGGAGACCCTTTATCACCATACCTGTTTATCATAGCCGAAGAGATTCTTAGCCTCCACCTACATCATCTCCAAACCCAAGGCCAAATCCTCCCACTCTCTAAGATCCCAACTACCCCCTGCCACTTGCTCTATGCAGATGACATTTTGATTTTCGTCAAAGCCACCTCTCACAGTCTTTATGCTCTTCAAGACCTCCTTGACATGTACCAGTTGCTTCAGGGCAACACATAAATCTTCAAAAAAGCTAGCTTCATATGGGAAATTGTGGTCGCGGAAGGAAAAGATGGATATGCTCTATTCTAAGCATTCAAGAATCTACTTCCATGCTTAGATACTTGGGAGTCCCGGTGGTTTTTGGCACTCCAAAAAGTCATCATTTTTCCCATTAATTGACTCTTATCTATGCCAACTTTCAGCTTGGGAAGCAAATTCTCTATCTTTTGCAGGTCGCCTTATTCTAATAAAACATGTGCTCTCTAGCATTCTCATACACAACACTGCTGTCCTGCCCATTCCTACTTCAAGTTGCAACGAGATTGAGAGATTGATGAGGAACTTCCTATGGTCCGGCAATGCATCCTCCTAGAAGCTCAACTATGTCAACTGGGCTGTGATGTGCTTGCCTAAAATTCAAGGGGGTCTTGGGATTAAAAAAATTACTGATATTAATAATGTCTATCAAGTTGGGCTGGCAAGCTTTTAATGAGAATTCTTTTTGGGTGTTGTGGTTCGAGGAACGTTATTTCCAGAAGAATTCCATCTGGAGTCATGCTAACACCCAATATGGCTCTTGTATTTGGAAGAAGACTCGCTGCCTTGCCTTTTTCACTCATCACGGCAGTATATGGATCTTTGGTAATGGATAGGATATTAACATCTGGCATGACTCATGGTGTGAGGAGCAGGCAATATCTCTCTCTTACCCTTATCTTCAATTTCCAGAAGACCAACAACGCCTTTCATCTCTCTACCATAATGGTTCTTTGCAGATCCCATCTACATTGCATATTGACCCTCAAAATCTTCTCTACCAAGCCACTACCAACCTCATCCCAAATTCTATTGGCAAAGACACTCTATGTTGGACTGCATCGCCGGATGGCAAGTTCTTCCTAAAATCAACTTGGAACATCATTTGGCCAAGAGCAAACAAACTGGTATGGCCAAATCTGATTTGGAATAGCATCTCCCTCCCCCATATCTCTTGTTTCGGCTGGCACTTGATGCTTCAAAAAACATCAACTCAAGACCGCTTACAACGCTTGGGGATTTTGTTAGCCTCAAGATGCTCCTTTTGCCACCGAGGGGAAGATTTTGTTCCTCATCTCTCCTTCTCCTGCAGCTTTTCCCAAAGTCTATGGTTATGGATCTTTTAACTCGTCAATATTCAGGCAACTAAGATTCTATCTGCATTCTGCAACCACAATCTGGCAGCACCTATCTACAGGAAGCAATGTCGAGGCTTCTAAGCATATGGCTACAGTCTTCATCTATGTCATCTACCACCTTTGGAAAGCTAGAAATGAGGCCATCTTCAATGATTCCAGGGCCTCTCTCATCAGAATTAAGTCTCAGATTCTAGACTCTCTCTCTCTCTCTCTCTCTCTCTCTCTCTCTCTATATATATATATATATATATATTTATATATCCTTCAAGAAAATCAAAAACCTTTTGAGAGCAACCATCTTTGATCTCTCCTTAATTTTTTGGGAATATATGAAATTCCTTTCACCACCATGTATCGTGGAGTTTTGATTTCTTCCCCCCTTCTCTTGTAATTCCCTTTGGGCTTTCTCTCTTCTGGGGACTCTGAGTCCTTGTTCTCTTGTTTCTCCCTTTTTTTTAAATAAAAATTACCTTTTAAGCAAAAAAAAAAGTTAGTCCATTTTTTAATTGATTGTTTTGCTAAAGGCCCATTTTGCTCATGAACTAAATACATAGGAATTAATAGTCAAAGGCCTGAAGGATCTAAGGTAGAGGCTTTTAGACTTTCCTAGGACTTAAATTACTAGGGTGATGGATGGGAATTTTCTCATATCCCATCTCCCATTGATTCCTCTTTTTTTTTTTTTTTTAATTAGAGGGGGCGATTATTTGATCGTATTTTTGGATATCCACCTTTATAATTTTCTTATTGTTAAGTACCTTTAAAAATATAAATCTCAAATTCTTAGAAATTCAATTACATCAAACAAAAAGGTCCCAAGTTTTCATAAAGAAAACCAAGCAAGTGGGTATTTTATTGTTTAACCCGGAATTGGATTTGTGGGGTTTTTAAGCAAAACCCTTTTTTTTCCTTATCAAAGCACTAAAACCAAATATTCACAAGAGGCCTTCAAATGATCTTCCGTTTGATATAAATTGATTATCAGCCAAACTACCCTAGCAAGCTGACTGCATCTACATCTCCATGTTGAGCCCTTCAGTACTCACCAATCAATACTCCTTTGATAAAAGCCCCATTGGTGATGAGTGACTAAGAATTCAATAAAATGGCAGCAAATGGGCCCTCCATGATTGCAGCAGAGAATTCATATCTGAATTCACTTTTAGAAGAATGGATCGAGCAGGATCTAACATGGGTCCTACATCTTGAATTTGTATATTGAGATCCTCACATTGAGCACAAGGATATATGGATTAGAATCTTAAAACTTCTAGATCCAAATATGCACAGGTATGGGCCGAACTCAGATATTGATTCAACAGCTACAGAGTCCACAGAGAGAGAAAAAAAAAAGATGATGAATAATTCTGGAACGTCCATCTAAGATGGCCCACCAAAATGAAAAATTGTATTTTTATGGCCCATGCAGGTCTCGAACCTGCGACCTTCGCGTTATTAGCACGACGCTCTAACCAACTGAGCTAATAGGCCAGTTGCTTGTTAAAATCAGAAAGCATTATTTTGTACAAGTCTTTTTTTTATTTTTTAAGAAGTTCACACTTATTTGATGAAAGTTTCTAAAGATTTGATGATGAATTCAGTCTGATGGTGCTAATTAGGATCAATTTTAGGGAAAATGGCAGATATATAGGTGGGTGCAGATGAGTGTGGGAGATGGGTGGGGTTGACACTATGTGGACTCTATAGGAGGCTTTTGGGTATAAATCATTTGTGGATCCTATATTTGGATTCATTTTTTAATAAGCAATATCTATTAGATTCCACACATCTGATCTGATTAATGATCCTGTTAGGTTGATGATTCTGGACCATTTGTAAGGTGGGTCATGCCTTGAACGATATACGTTGGATCATCCAAGGGATTCCACCTTGATGACCTTTTATGTTAAATTCGGACTGTCAGGATCAAGCACAACCTGCATGGGCCTAACCAGTCCTTGGCCAGTAAGCCTTCAGATTGGGCCAGGCCTAGTGAAATCATTAGATCAGGCCCATCACATTTAGTGAGATGATCCACTACAAATCAATTTGATCCGGAGGTTCTGTTCCAATCCAGGCCCACTCTTAATTGTCAATAATGCTTGAAATAATTAGAAAGGTCAGCCTGGAAGTGTACTTGGGCCTTTATTGTGACAGGACCAGATATTGTACCCGGAACCGAGCCAGATCTACTAACAGAGGACCTGGGACCTAAATTCAAAATAAGTCCCTAAATTGGACCCGGGCCCAAATAATAGGGCTAGGAACAGACCAGACTCTCAAATACTTACATGATCATATATAACAGTCTGCCCCCTGCAGGAGAATATGACCCTAAATATATTAATGCAATTCAAAGACGGGTGAGGGTAATATCACTGGACCCATTTTCTTTACCTAACCCTTTCCATAATTCTTACCCAAAAAATTAAGAATAAAAACTTTACATAATGAGACCTTTTCATCCCACTGCCCTCACGGGGAAGTAGGAATACAAATGGATCCGATCCTCCAATTATCCGGAGGTCCTGACCCGTAAAAACTAGGTTTGGAACTTGTTTTCAGTTACAATTCATAATGGGTCCGGGTTTGGATCTCAATTTAGAGTCTGATTCATAAATGGTTCCGGTTTTGGGTCCATACAGGTTCTGGCCGTGGACTATGGAGTATGGACCCAATATTCGAGTCTTTAATGTTGCAAACTGTAGTTCAAAATCAATTTTTGCCCGACATTTTTATGTTTATTACTAGAGGTAGAAGACTTGATACATTGTTGTAAGTTTAATGATATTCTTATTTTAAGAGGAAAAATAATAAAATAAATAAAAAGAAGTTAGAACCAATTTCAAAACTAGATTCCAGTCTTTTAGTTGGACCAGCCCTACTATCAAAATAGGGCCAGAACCGAAACTGTTGTAGACAGTGAAGATTGCAAAAAATGTCATATCTTCTATCAAAAAGTCTAAATGGACAAACTTTTTTGCCAGAATTTGGGACAAACTCCCATGTGGCACAATTCTAGAGGTGCAACTTTTGAGAGAGGGGGAAAAAGCACTTCTAGGATTGTGCCACATGGGAGTTTGTCCCAAATTCTAGCCAAAAAGTTTGTCCAAGTAGAAGGGTTGATCTTCTATATGAGGTTCACTTGGGGGTTCAGGTCCATGGTTGACCTAAGACTCCTATGTGACCTGAACTCGACTTTGATAGATCTGAGCCCAATTATTAATTAGGTATTCAGGCAAGCAAAGGTCCATTTACATTCCTAGTTCCTACGTAGGATGTAATTAAAGAACATGCAATTCTTTTCTCTGTGACAATTTTCATGTGACAATTTATAAAAATTCATTGAGAAAATCTCCACCAGTCCTCCAAAGTTTCTAAAATTCCTAACAAATTCTTTTCTATGGTACAACCAAAATAGGCTACTTAAAGTGGGGCAGAGAGAGAAAGAGACGCTCTCATTTTGACTATTATGCATTTTTTTTGTTTGCTATAAGACTATTATGCATATTAGGTATGAGGGGACTATTGCTAATATAGAAAGTGCAGACCTCCTTTCATAAAAGGCCATAGCAGATATTGGTCAATGTAAAGTGAATCTTTACCCACCTAGGCCACCATTGATAAATCCATGTGTCTCATTACATTAATCCTAATAAATTAATCAACAAGGCAAACATCATAACAATTTGGCTACAATTGATTTTGACTCATCCAATTTAATTTAGTTTGACTCCTCTTAATCCTTGTCCCCACATTCTCTTTTCTTACTAGCACACTTTTTGGACCTCCAACCCATGACCGCCCCGCATCTGAAACGGGTTGCAAACTTGCAATCCGCACCGCATTAGATCCGACCCGACCCGACCTAACCTGTGTCAAAAATTAATCATGGTATGTTCGACACTCAGGATAATTTGGGTTTCAAATGGGCAAACCTGTCTCTACACCACAAAAGCATCTTTTGGCTAATAGTTACCAACAAAAGGTTAAAGTTAGTTAATGAGGAGTATGGGCTCACTACAACAAACTGCACCTTTCCCGACACTATTTGTCGACGCAGTGAAAATTTGCGTTGGCAAAAGTCTTATTTCCCGACGCATATTTGGACTGCGTTGGCAAAAGTCACAGAAAATGCTACTTTTACCGACGCAAGTAAGACCGCGTTGGCAAAAGCTATGGAAACCATGTTGGCGCCAACAAAGAAAACCCCAAAAGAGAGGGAAAGTATTGCCAACGCATGTTTTTCTAATGGCAACGCAATAATGCGTTGGCAATTATCTTGCCTATTAGCAACGCACAGGTGCGCGTTGGGAAATATCTGAGTTTTTATTCACACCATAGCCGACGCATGAATTGCGTCCGCAAAGCCCATCTTTGACAAACTTACATATCCCGACACTATTTGCCGACGCAGTGAAAATTTGCGTTGGCAAAAGTGTTATTTCCCAACACATATTTGGACTGCGTTGGCAAAAGTCACAAAACATGCTACTTTTACCGACGCAAGTAAGATCACGTTGCCAAAAGCTATGGAAACCATATTGGCGCCAACAAAAAAAAAAACCCAAAAGAGAGGAAAAGTATTGCCAACGCGTGTTTTTCTAATGGCGACGCAATAATGAATTGGCAATTATCTTGCCTATTAGCGATGCACAGGTGTGCGTTGGGAAAGATCTGAGTTTTTATTCACACCATTGCCGACGCATGAGTTGCGTCCACAAAGTCCCATCTTTTACAAACTTACCTTTCCCGACACTAGTTGCCGACGCAGTGAAAATTTGCGTTGACAAAAGTCACAGAGAATTGCTACTTTTACCAATGCAAGTAAGACCGCGTTGGCGAAAGTTGTGGAAAATATTTCCCAACTTTATTTGCTGACACAATGAAAATTGGCATTGATAGAAAACTTATTTCCAATACATATTTGGACTGCGTTGGCCAAACTCATATAGAATTGCTACTTTTACCAACACAAGTAAGACCGCGTTGGCAAAAGTTGTGGAAAACACATTAGCGCCAACAAAGATTTCCCCCAAAAGAGTGTGGAAGTTTTGCCAACTCGTATTTTCCTAATGAAAATGCAATAATGCGTTGACAATGATTTTGGCTACCGGCGACGCACAGGTGTGCGTCCACAAAGCCCCATTTAGTCAAATTCTTTTTTGCCAAAATAATGTGAGCACACCGTTTTAATCGCTTTGATTTATTTCCAACTCTCTGCCTCTTCCATTTTATTTATTTATTTTGGGATAAACTACAATGGCGTCTAGCGGAGTATACTGGGAACTTTTTTGGGTGGGTCCCACTCGTGCTCATATGTGGATAATCAAATTCGTTCAGGATGATCAACTTACTTAATTATGGGGTATCCCAATTTTTTGTTTAGAATTGATCTGGTCCAACTGTAAGATTGACCAAACAAAAAACCATGGCTAAAAATTGGAGTTTTATTAACTTTTTTGTTTTTTGTGTGTTCAATCGTATGGTGAGATAAGCTCTATTCAAAATGAGATTTGACGATACCTTATAAATGTATGTAGTGCTTATTTTGAACAACTTTGATTATTCATCGAGGGTCAGACTCAAATATAAAAAAAGCCCCCATACAATTTGAAAAAAAACGCATAAGGCTTGTATTTTGAGCCCGTAAGCACCACTTAAAATCCTAATAAAAATTCTAACCCGCCCTCGCTAAAAGCCAATTTTAATTAACTTTTAGTCGTACCCATAACAATGGCTGCCTGTATAAATCCCACTCTAATGGTGCCAATTTTTGGTGAAAATTTTTTTAGTTTTTCCCGACTAACTTTTTTCCGCTGCATATACTTTTTGAGGCTAAAGATATGTTTTTAGCGGCTACCATTATATTGGGTGAGGTCAAACTTATTTTTACTTGGGCCGTAGGAGCCCCGGTAAAAGTTATGAAATTTGTGATCAAATCTCACGTTATAAAAGAATCCATGCCCGTAATTTCCTTCACAGAACTCTTCTTCCTAATCTTCTTATTGCAATTGTAACAGGCCAGGCCAAGGTATGATCTCTCTCTCTCTCTCTCTCTCTCTCTCTCTCTCTCTCTCTTCCCTATTCCATCTTCCCCCACCGCTCCTGTCTCCACCCGCCTAACAACTCGCCCGCCCTAGCCTCCTCCCTCTTCCCCCACTGCCCCTGCCTCCACCCGCCCCAGCAACCCAATGCCCTAGACTCCTCCCTCTTACCGCCCCTGCCTCCACCCACCCAGCAACACGCCCGCCCTAGCCTCCTCCCTCTTCCCCCATTGCCCCTGCCTCTACCCGCCCAGCAACCCAATGCCTTAGACTCCTCCCTCTTCCCCCACTGCCCCTGCCTCCACCCGCCCTGAAGTTCTACAGTTTTGCATCTAGTTTTGTGATCATCCCTCATGATTGTTTAAATGTATGTATTATGTATACTGTTTATGGAAACATTTAGAGAGTGAGAATCTAGGCTTTGGAGCGGTTACTTTTGTTGCTATGGTCAATTTAGCTTGAGGAATAGGCATATATTTCAAAATATATCCCGTCTTCGGTATGAGATGGGACATTTTATCTAGGGAATTTGGATGTTGTTTGTACTCTGATCTTTGAAGAAATAACTGTAATCTGTAATCCTATTCCATTCTACAATCTGTAGTATGTTTTATTTTATTGTGGTAATCTTTGTTGTTATGTTTTTTGCTAGCCTAATGAATAAACAGCCTCATGACTTGGCATGGTTGGAATTTTGTCAGTGGTTCTATTGGCATGTTTGTTGCAAATTGTATCAATGATACAAATGGCATAGATATTTTTACAAGAAGTTGCATTTTCATGACGTTACAATTTGATGATGATGTTATTACAGATCATAAGTGGGATTAGGAAGATGTAAATGTGGATTAAGCAATAAATCTGATGACATTATATTGGTTGTGGTTAATTCACTGTATTTTCAAATTGTAGTCATGAAGAGCTTTTACCTATTCATGATCAATGTCCATTAAATGCTAAGGGTTTTGAGATAACATGTATTTACATAGAGATTAAATTGGTGCTAACTTCTCAAAAAAGTGTATGTTTGACCCCCCTTAAGGATGGGTTTTGTCGTTAACCATTACAGTCAAAAGAATTGCAAAGCTTGCCAACACAACGGAAAATTGTAACATTCTAAGTAGGATTCTATATTATATACTACTCATCACATGAATGAAGCATTCCAGTGTGGTAGAGGTGGTCCATCTTGAGACAAAGGAAAGTTTGAAGGTGGAAATAAGGACAATTCCAGGCCAATTCAAAGGGTAGATAACTCTTGTGCAGATTCATTCTTGAATTAAATAAAATGAATTTTTGTATAGCTATGCTAGTGATAAAATAGGAAAACAAAAACAAAAACTGGAAAAGAAGATCTGAGGATGCAAACCCATGGTCTAGTTCTTCCCCGCCTAAAGAGGATGATGAAGGCTATCCATATCTCTGTTTTTGCTTGTCATACTCTGTTACTTGTATATGCCTATGTACCTATATCCTTGGACTGAATGGATATAAATAGCTACGTGGCGGCCGATATATCGGCCATAGTGGGCGATACCGCCACGCTACGGCTGATGTATCGGCCGTCGCAATCGTGGCGGCCACTATTAGACCCGTGGGGGCCGATACGGTTGGGGGGGGGGGGGGGTGGTTTGTTATAAACAACCCCTTTGATGATTTTAGGGTTCATTTTACCCTCTCTTCCTCTCTTTCCCTCTTTCTGTTGTTTCTTTCTCCTTGTGGTCCCAACTTTTAGATATTGTATTGATTCATAACTGTAGGTGGAGATTTTTTGGTACATTATCAAAACAACTTTTTTATGCATTCTGATACTAATTTTAACTGATATTGTTGCAACTGATGTGCCAGACTTTCATGCTAATATATCTATGGATCTTAATGCTCTCAATAAATTATATTAAGGGAATGCCTTTGGCTTTCACTCAATCGCTGCATTTCTTTTGGATATTTTGCAGTAAATTGTTTCACCTGTTCTTCTTTCCTTTTCTGACCAAGATAGCAGGGTCCGCTATTATGCGTGTGAAGCTTTATATAACATTGGAAAGGTTAAGTGTGGATCAATTCCTTTGTATTTTGGTTTTATTTGCCTTGTTGTTCTATTATTATTCATATGTACTGTTGCACGGTCTAACCATTCTAAGATGTCATGCAGGTTGTAGCAGGGGATTTGATTGTTTTCTTCACTCAGATATTTGATGCACTTTGTAAGCTCTCAGCAGACTCAGATAGTGATGTTCAGAGTGCTGCTCATTTGCTGGATCGGCTTGTGAAGGTAAAATGTCACCCCGATCTTTCAGTTTTTTTATTTGATTTATTGGTTGTTTATCACCATATATATATATATATATATGGTACTCTAATCTTGTATATATTTTTACCAGGAAATTGTAACTAATAGTGATCAATTCAGGTGCAAAGTCTTGCCTTATACCTTTAGTTTGATTTTATAGGCCAAAAATGTAACAAAACCTGGAATGCATTATGTTTGTACAGCTTCCTTATTTATTTTCACCATGTTTTCAGCATCGAGGAATTTATACCACTGCTTAGGGAGCACATGAATGTTCTAAATCCTTATGGCCGGCAATTTTTGGTGGGATGGATTAATGTGTTGGACAGTGTTCTTGAAATTGATGGCATGCCTTATTTTCTTGATGGTATGCCTTAGTTGCACATAACACCTCTGTTAAATTATGGGTATTTTTGTTCTTGGGAATCATACGCTTAGGGAATCAATTTTTTCAAGCTTGTTCAACATGTTAAGTGATTCCAGCCATGAAATACGGCAACAAGCTGATTCTACGCTTTCTGAATTTCTTCTAGAGATAAAAGAACTCCCCAGTAAGATTTCTCTTCTCCGCTCATTTGTTTTTCATTAGCTCTCTTAGATTTTTTTTTATTGTTTCTATTGTGTGTTTTTAAAGAATCTCATCTAGTAAATCTTCAATGTCTTTTGCCCCTAAATCTTCAGTGTCTTTTGAGGAATTTCAGGCCTTTGTAACATGTGTTGAATGAGGGATGTTGTAATTTAAAAGTTTTATTGTTTAGTGTTGTGAGAACCCGACCCCTAATTTCTTGGTTTAGTGTGGTTTTAATCATGATTTGGTTTCTCGATGGGTTTAGTGATTGTTTGGTTGAGTTTTGGAGTTGAATAGATTTTTCATAACTTTGGAGAGTTTTAAAAGACGTTGACTTTGTTTTGACCCGACCCTTGTAAATTGTATTTTTGTGAGAATTTATTCTTGGTTTCTAAAAATTCCAAATTTTATTCCTTTTGACCCATTTTGTTGTTACAAACAACTTTCATGTTTTGACCATCTTGAATAAATACTCAGAAATTGCGTTTTTCGAGAAAAAGGGCAAAAATGACAATTTTCACTAAATCTGTCCATAAATTTCGAAAATTCCAGAAATTGGGGAAAATATACTTTTTGGAAAGTAGTTATTTCAACGAACAACTTTGTCTTCTTCGTCGAACCGATTTGAGGTCCCGAAATGCATGTTTTTAGCCCGGCAAATGTTTTAAGTTGTGGGACCCATCTCCCCTTTGTTATAAGAGGAACCCACCTCTTCTCTTCTCTTCTTCCTTGACCTAATTTCTAAGAGAGGAGCAGCCCCAGCAGCCATGGCTTTCTCCATCTCTTTCTTGTTTCCTCCATCTCATAGCACCACCAAACAATGCCAAACCAAGATTAGACTCCACCATTTTCATCCTCATCTCAAGAGCTATCCATTGACACCATTTTTGAAGAAAACCAAGCTTTTCAAGATTTCCTTTGAGCAACCTCTTGCTTTTTGAAGAACTTCCAAGTAAGGAATCCTTGTAATCTTTTGGATTTGTGTTTTCCTAGCCTTTAAGAAGCTTTGTTTTGATTATTGGAGGCTTTCCTTTTGTTTTGATTTGGTTTTGCCATTTTAGGGTTCTAAGATGGGTTTCTTTTGGGGGTTTTGTTTAGATTGGTGATTTATAGCTTGGAGAAGTGATTGGTGGTTGATTTGATTAGCATTGGACCCAAGGCAAGTGGATGAAATGATTTATTTTCATTGATCATGTTTTATACAAATGTGTAGCTTTCATTAATGATTTTCATTACTTATGCTTTACTTCATGACATGCTTTTATTGAGATTTGAAATACACTCTTTAGTGTATCTTTCTAGTATATTGTATTCTTGAAAATGGTATCTTGATTGTATTGAGTTTTGACTTGTTTCATGTGATGGATTTCTTTTGGGTTGAATGTGAATGGAATGGATGATTTGATGGAAGAATGGATGTAGTTGAATGGGGAATTTGAAGTGTTGAGAATGAAGTTTTGATTGCTTGAAATGGAGGATCTTTTAACTCACTTTATTACAGGGATCTGACCCTTGAAAATGAGGAGTGTTTGGAGAAAGAAGGGACTGAAAACAGCTTCAGAATTCTGTGTCCGCAGTAACGTCGGTCAGCTGTCGGTCAGCCCGTCGGTTAACCGACAGCCAACCGAGGTGGACCGAAACCCTCTCGGTTCCAATTCCAGAGAGCAGATTTCCATCAGGAAATCTGTCGGTCAGCTGTCGGCTGACCGAACTCCCTAGTTCGGTCGACCGAGATCCAACCGACAGATCTTTCGGTTCATTTTCCAGAGAGCAACAAACTTCCTGATGTGTGTAGAGCTGACAGTCAGCGCCGGTCAGCCGTCGGCTAGCCGACATCCCAGTTCGGCTGACCGACGGCCAACCGAGGAGCTGACCGACAGCAATTGTATTGTTTTCTTCTTGAGGAACCATAGGGAACTATATTGGAGGAGAGTGAGGAACTGTACAGAAGAAGAAATTCCATCATCATGACTTTGTTGTTTAGGTCTTTTAGATTTGTTAATGTATATAAGGCCCCGGAATGTTTTCAATTCTTAAAGAGTACCAAATGTATGTCGAACCTAACATACGGGACCCTAGTTACATTGATTCAAATCTTGGACTTTCAACACTTGGCCCGGAGAATATGAGAAATCCATTCATGCTTTATTTTGACCGAATTTCACTTGTACACTTAAAATCTCGTGTTTTATGACTAGACTTGCCCGACAGTATTGAAAGTTATGTTTTTAACATTGTTGCTAGCCCGTACAGGCCCGACCGATACAGATATGCTTTTGTGCTTATGAGCACCCCGTCCCGTCATATGTATTTATTGGATTTGATTTCTTGTATATGACTCATGAGAGTAAAACCTGGAGGCAATAGGGGGCCAGAGCTTTGTAGTGCGAGCCCATGAGCTAAAAGAGAACTTGCATACATGTATTTGTTTTGTTTGCTTGCATATAACCTATGAGTCGGCACCACTAAGCTTGGATAACCTTGTCAGTCTGATCCACTGACTTGGAGATTCCCCACTTGTCCCGCCAGCTGCAGCATGGATCCCGATACCCGGTTTATTAACCGTGGTCCCGTCCCGATACCCGGCTCGCTCCCGTGGTTCCCGATATCCGGTTCGCTACCGTGATTCCCGATACCCGGTTTGCCACCGTGGTCCCGTCCCGTATTATTGTATATGCATATGTAAATGTTGTTGCACCTCCTCACTTCGGTGACCGAGGTCAACGCCCGATACTCTTGTCACTTCGGTGATAGAGGATTTAGCCTTGTGTGGTTGCCATCTTGATAGTTCCTGATCCTTGATACCCGTACTGTTTTATATTGATCATGTCTTTTCTTAATAAAGGATGCATTAATTCTACACGCTTTAAATGAGTACCCGATTTGAAAGATGTTTATTGTTTATACACATTTTTAAATGAATTCCCGATTTGTGAAATGTCCAGTATTTGTACATGTTTTAAATGAATACCCGATTTGTAAAATGTTCATTGTTTATACACGCTTTAAATGAGTACCCGATTTGAAAGATGTTTATTGTTTATACACATTTTTAAATGAATTCCCGATTTGTGAAATGTCCAGTATTTGTACATGTTTTAAATGAATACCCGATTTGTAAAATGTTTATTGTTTGTACATGCTTCAAATGAGTACCCGATTTGTAAAATGTTTATTGTTTGTACATGCTTTACATGAGTACCCGATTTGTAAAATGTTTATTGTTTATACACGCTTTAAATGAGTACCCGATTTGAAAGATGTTTATTGTTTATACACGTTTTAAATGAGTTCCCGATTTGTAAAATGTTCATGTTTTATACATGCTTTAAAGGAATACATGCTTTGCCTAATATCCGTGTTTCATACCCGTTTTATATGAATACATTATTTCGTCAGATACTCATGATTTCCGATACATTTTATTATGTACAATTTTGATCAGACAGTATGATTTATTTCATGTTGTACCATTCAGTATATTGTTATATCTTTTCACCCACCTGCCAGACCGTCGTGTCTGACCCACTACTTTGGTACTCAGGTTCAGATTTCTTCACCCGAGATGAGTGTACGTGTTGGCGGTGGAGCCATGAGCTTACAGGTTGTTTGTCGGCTATGTCATGTAGACATTGAGCTTGACATCGGTATTACGTCACATATGGGTAGTAATCATTAGCTTGTTTTCTTGTATGGCTTTTATTAGCCTTTTTGCTTGGGATTGTAATTAATATACATTGTTATTTGTAACTTGAACATATATGGGAATGTAATATCCTGTTACTGTCAGCTCTGTACTTTTATTGTGATAGTTTATTCCAGTCTGAGATGGATCATTGATAAGATGAGTATATGCTTGGGTTAAGTGCGGTGCGGAATCCAATGGCCACGGACTCCGAGTCGCAACACCATAAAAGCTTCTGCTAAATATTCAGAGTGTGTTGGAACGAATTTGTAATCCTCACACACGCGGATCTTGGGAGAAACATAAACATAACTCTCAATTCACGGACCCCGGGTTTGGGGTCGTGACAAGTGTTGAATGAGAATTTGATAACACAGAAGTTCATTAATGTAGTGCTTTACTTTTAGACAATAATAGAGAACGAGTGGTTGAACTCTGAAATTTTTGTGGAGAAACTAAAATCATAGAAATAAAAGAAAACGCTATGGTGGTGCTTTTGCTTTTCAAAGATTGAAGATGTGTTGACTGTTTTTATATAATGCATGAATATATGCTTATATGTTTATAATTAATTTGATTATCTCGTAAATTCAAAATGTAATATCTTACTTTTTGCCCCGGGCTAAGCACGGGGTGTTTCTAGTTTATTGCTACTTGTATTTTGACGGTGTTCTTTTTTTGTTTTGCAGATTGATTTTGGATTTTATTGTGCTGGCTGCAGGCTCTTAGGGATTACCTTTTTTTATTTTGATCTCATACATTTGTATAAGTTAAAGATTTTTGGAAATTATCAAGTAGTAATATTTGTGTATTTTAGATATTTGTGGGTTTATTTTGGTTTATGGACGTAGGATATTTGATTGTGGATGTTATTCTCGATTTGTTAATGAATCTATTATAAATTGGGTTGTGCATTAAGTTTGGTGGTTTGAACAGGTATTCAGATTCTTTTTTGTATACAGGGATAAATAAAAATTTAATTTAAAAAAAATAATAATAATCTTTCCCGACGCACCAGTGTGCATTGCAAAAAAGAAAATGTATTACAACATTTCCCGACGTGATTTGCGGGCCGGCGAAGTTGCATTCCCAATGCGTCAGCTCAAAGATATAAAGATATAGCGCATTCCCAACGCATTGGTAGCGTCGGCTATTTCATGCATTCCCAACGCATTGGTAGCGTCGGCTATTTCATGAATTCCCATCGCTTAATCATCGTCGGCCATTCCACGAATTGCCAACGCACTACGAGCATCGTCCATTACTAGGAATTTCCGACGCACTACAAGCGTCGGCTATTACTATGAATTCCCAACGCACTGCCAGCGTCGGCCATTCCTAGGAACTTCCAACGCACTACCAACGTCGGCGTTTATTTTGCTGACGCTGATACTGTGTTGGCAAATTTGGTTTTCGAATCAGGAAAGCTAGACTTTTTGCCGATGCACATCTCTTTGCCGACATATCGGTCGACGCTGCAGTGCGTTGGCAATTGTACAGAGATATGCCGACGCAGTTAAAATAGCATCGGCTATGGATTTGGCTACACATGGTTGCCGACGCGTTGAAATGCGTTGGGAAATCCTTTGCCGACGCAAAACCTACATTTCCAGACACGATGACTGCGTTGGCAAAACTGTATTTTGTTGTAGTGGCTACTCAGTTGAAGTAGTTTGTTCGTGTTGAACTAATTGTGATAAATCTAGATTTTTATTTTTCATTTTTATTACTGATGAATGTTGTCTTACAATGTGGGAGAAGGAGCTACATACTACGCATGTATAGATTTTGTTGCATCCTTTCTTCCTTCTTTCTTCATCTAGAGTAGGCCATAGAACTAATTAAATCTCTCGAACACTAAGCAAAGAATAAAAAAAAAAGTTTTTTTTTAATCAGATTCTGTTGCCTTTTGTTGTGGGTTTATTTTATTATTTTTCCAATTTTGATGTGTTCATTTAGTTTTTCTAGTGATGGGGTTTAATAAATTTATGGGTTGTTTCTTTCTTTTAAGTTGCTTATACAATGGGATGTTTTATAAAAAAAAATTCTTTTATTTTATATTTCTTGATTTTTAAATGGGTATTTAACACTTTATTATGGGATTATTTAATTGTTATTTAATTCTTTTGGTGATGATTTTTCATGGGTTTCTGTTTTTTTTATTTATTAATTCACCTTTTTCACTTTAAATTTTGGTTTGGGTAGTGGGTGTTTTTCACTATTGGATTGTCTTTATATGTTTTCATTATTTTACAATGGATTCTTTTAGTTTTGTGGCATTAGGTTTTCATAGATTGCGAGTTTCTTTTCTTTTTTCCTATTTTGTTTCAATTTTTGGGTACCTTGGTTTTTGTTCCTTTAAGTCACTTTTTATCATGGGGTTTTCTGTAAAATTTCATTTTTATATAATATTTCCTTTATTGCTTATCATTATGAGTTAATTATTTATTTTACTTCCACTTCCATTTGGTTCTTTTAGTTTTCTTTTGTGAAATCTTTTCACGAATTTTTCTTATTTATTTGTAGCTTCATATTTCTATTTTGAGGATTTTACTGAAAAATTCTCATTACGTGGGAGTTATACGAAATAGTGTTTCTTAACTCACACAGTACGAAAGTATTCCTCCCGTAGTTATGGGAAATGACGCTAGTGTCGCTTAATTAGAGACGAGCGACGCTAGCGTCACTCCTCTCAAGTACTCATTTGTGTTGTCCGAGTTAGGAGACATTATTTCGTGCAACACCCATGTAATGAGAAATTTTTTTAATAAAATCCTCTTCTCTTTTTTAGTATTAGATTATTAACAGTTGGTTTTGTTCTACTAAATTTCTTTTATCATTGTATTGTCTCTGGGTCTTTAGTTATATATATATATATGGGATTTTTACCAAATAATTAAGCTTATATTGCAAATAATCGATTTTATGAAGAATAATAACATAATTACCATTTAGTTATTCGTACATTTTTTTTTGACGAAATTACCCTAGTTGACGATATCGCCAACTGAGTTGAAGATATCGCCAACTCAGTTGGCGATATCGTCAACTGAGTTGGAGATATCGTCAACTTTCTGTATAAGAATCCACAAATTTTCTTCTTCTTTTTTGTGAAATAGTCTTTTCTCTTTCTCCCATTCATTCATTTTATGAGTTCCCTACTACCATTTCTTATAGATCTTTCATAAAAACTAGTTTATGAAATTAATCTTCAACAATAGGTACGTTCATTTTCATATTTTTCTTATTTTTTGTACTTTCCCCTATTCTTATTAGATAAAGGAGGGATTCTCAGGCAACAAGTTAAATTTATTCTTCTAAAATATTACTAGTGCATTGTTACTGATGCCCACTAGAACGGTGGCAAGTGCCAAGTTAATTCAATGCAGAGGGCAGCCTTTGTTGAGGAATCAAATTGTTGAGCACTTAGGATTCTTATACATTAGTGCACTTATCATGATCTATTCATTTAGCAAGTGATCTTAGATGGAGAAGGCTAAAGGAGACTTGGAGTTGGGAGTTTATGAAATAGTGCTACTGTACATGATTTTTTTATTTTTTATTTTTTTAAATGTACATGCTGCATTGCAGTTAAATGAATTTAAATAATTCTAATGTACATCCATGGACATACTATTCCAATATGTAGGAAGATGAAAGACCATTCTACTCCTAATCTTATTTCTTTCCATCTACAACTACCACCTTTGAAACCCTAATAAGCATAAGAATAGAAAATCATAAAAAAAAACCATAAAATTTAGAACTGTACTATGCAAATGGTAAAAAACTTTAGGGGAACTAGAAGTCTAGTAGTTTAAACAAGTAAAAATACGAAAAATGAACTAGAAGTCTAGAAATTTAAGCAAAGTCAAAATACGAAAATGAACTAAAACATGCATCCAATTTATATATATGAAGCGAACTAAATCAAATTGAGAAATATAAAAAATTGGATCCAATTGTTGGAAATGAACCCATTTTTTGGGCTGTTATAATATTTAATAGTACAACTCATTAGTTGGTTGCTTATGTGATACATATGCACACAATGACACTTGTATGTTTTGTTTATATGGTCATATGGATTATTTGTCCATATGGGAATATATTGGCTCTTTGCTATGGATTTAGAGCTGCATTTTGTTGTTCAATTAATAGGTTATAGACTGCTATAGTTCGGAATTTTTTTTGAAAGATACTTCGAGATTTTTGTGTTGTATGATTGGATTTTTGAAATATATGGAGTATTGATTCTTGATTGGACTTGTTTTCATCTAAAGCTTCAAACATTCAACTTCTGTATCATCAACTTAACTCATTGACAATTAGTATCAATTTTCTCATTGTTTTAATTGTCTATCAAGTAAAAATTCAAGCCCTTAACCAAACAGTTGATTGACTTGGGTTCAGCCTGCCTTCAAGCATTGGACATGTCAATTGAAAAACAACTTTTATTAGAAATTACAAGACAATTGTACAGAGAACCGTGAGAACTAACAAGCAAATAAAAGGTCTAAAACCCACCCCATTCAGAGCATATGTCACTATTCATGGATGCCTATTGTAGCATGGAATAAGTGGTGGTTTATGGCAACACAAAACTTAGGAAATTCAAGGAAAAAAGGTGTGGCAACTATTCAAACTTCCAAAATATAGTGCATTCCAAATTCACAATAAGCCCATTAGTATGAGCAAAGATACCATCCAACCTATAGACTAAAGATACTTTGTTAGGCTAAATTAGCAACAAAAGGAAATTATAGTTATTCTTTCCTACACAACTATTTTAGAGGCTTGAAAAGTGCACAAACACTTAAAAAAAAAAAAAAAAAAAACACACCTTGGCAAAGCTAGAGATGGAGATGAAGAGAGCCAATATGTGGCAATTAGCATTTGTTTTATAAGGGAAAGGAGAACTGATAATTAACTGCAATGCAGCATGTACATTTACAAAAATTAAAAAAAAAAAATCACGTACAGTAGCACCATTTCATAAACTCTCAACTCCAAGTCTCCTCTAGCCTTCTCCATTTAAGATCACTTGCTAAATGAATAGATCTATGAGAAATGGTAGTAGGGAACCCATAAAACGGATAAATGAGAGAAAGAGAAAAGACTGTTTCACAAAAAAGAAGAAGAAAATTCGTGGATTTTTATACAGGAAGTTGATGATATCGCCAACTCAATTGACGATATCACCAACTCAGTTGGCGATATCTTCAACTCAGTTGGCGATATCGTCAACTAGGGTAATTTCGTCAAAAAAAAAGGTACGAACAACTAAATGGTGATTTTGCTATTATTCTTCATAAAATCGATTATTTGCTGTATAAGCTTAATTATTTGGTAAAAATCCCTATATATATTTATAGTTTTTATAATAAAAATTTTTTCATTTTATTTTATATTTATTTTGTTATTATTTATCAGCCTGTTATTTTCCCTTGTGAATCTTCGGATATGAAGTACTAAGATGAAAAGGCTGTAATGTATGTCTAAATAAAAGAAGCCCGGGAGGCATTTAATAAAGAAGTCAACAACTAAAAACTATACATAACTATGAGGGGTAGCTCAATTGGCCTAGGACCACGGTTTGCATCCGTAGGTTGTGAGTTCGAAACTGCACTATCACACTGGGATATATGAGAATTTTATCCGGCTTTCTTTTCTGGCCCAAAGTGCCGGGAACCTGCGTTATCAAAATAAAAAAAAAAAGGTACGTGTTTACATACATTTACAACGTGCGTGGATTTACAACCTTCTTCGAACCGCGGCGGCTTCTATCCATAGTCCACACCATACCCAATACTATACTTCCAAGTGACGAGTGACAAATGGAAACGGACACGCATGGGATGTGTGACACACGCCTATCTACACTCCCTTTGACTTCCAACTTGATATCCCATGGCCCATCTGCCGCACATCCACAGTAGTCGTGTGGGTCCGGTTGAACTTTATGCTCTTTTTTTTTTTTTTTTTTGAGGTACAGGTAGAGATAGAGTAAACTGTACAAATCGATGTAAGCAGCGTTACCTAAACATCACTATGATTCTGGTTTGGATGTTGGGGAGGTTGATTTTTTTTATTTTTTTTTTTTAAATTTGGATGAAATTTTGAAATTGTGTATTTTTAATATAATTCCTTGTCATTTCTTGTATGGATTCACTTTACTTCACTTTAACTAGTTAAGTGTTAAACACGCCCTTAAAGAGAGAGTACACCAACTAAGAACAGATTCTCAAAACTGATTTTTTTACTTTGCACCCTTCCTGATGTGGCTACTTATAATCAATCCACAACCTTTGCGCGCATTTACTACTATAAATTGGCCCTAACCCCAATCTGTTGATCATTCAAACATAACTTAACAACGGGTTCAATCTTCAAATTTTAACACAACTACCAAAATTTATTTCTTTATAATCTGGAAAAACAATCTTATGGCAATGCCAATATGATAGGGATGGAATGTGAAGTAACAAGTCATTTATAAGATATGTGGGGGCTAATATTTGCTTTACTTACTCATATCATCTCTTTATAAGTAACAACTAGCTTAATTTTCGCTTTTGTAATATGCCATTTAATTGATAATGTGTGAAGGTGGCAGGACCTATCTAATTAACCACACCAACTTACCATATAAAGAAGAAAACCCTCTCTACAAAAGGTGGTAAAGTGGGATCCACTCTAGGCTCCCCACTCAATGAAAATTTACGAGGCTCCTTAGTTGGGCCCACTTATCAATCCTTTAAATCCCCCAAAAAATTCCCAATCTTGTAACAAAGAAGTTGGGCTTGCAGCCAATTTTAGTTGTAATTGGAGTAGTAAGACTAAGGCATCTCTTCATGCACAGATAAAACTACAGACTAATCCTTGAGTCCATTGTATAAGGAACCTGGCGTAGGTGTGAATATAAGTTTGTATGGAGAGAGAGAAAAAGAAATGAAATGAAACAATCGAGCCTTGATAAGACCCATTACTATTAAAATTATGAGTTTTCACACGAGATCAATTTTTCAATTTTTGCTGAAGTGAAATTTAGGTAGGGCTGATACAAGATGAGGCCTTTTCGAAAGAGGGTTAAATAAAGTATCTGGGTACGATGAGGCTTTACTTCACGGTCATCGTACCAACCATGGACTGCCGTGTCACACTTGGGCACCTTGGTGCGTCCAAAACAAAATTAGGCTTGTTGACGAGACAAACTGTGGTTGGTTTAACCATGTCACCCAGGTAAATCCCCTCAAGAGGATCACAATTCTTAAATTATCAAGTGAGGCCTGCCAAGAGTCTCACAAATCTCCAATAATTGAAAGACTCGTGTGATCGGACTCCACTCCCATGTGTCACATCACTGTAGTAAATAAAAGATGGGTGGGGAGAACGCGGACCTCAAAAGTCATTTGTTTTTTCTCTTCTTTTGACCTCCTTGGTCAATGACTCCAAGCAGGAAAAGTTTGACTCCATCTCCTGCGGGATCCACTGCGTCACATCAACTGCATCATCATCTCACCCCGCAGAGTCGCTTTTATACTCATAAATACAGCTATCATGGTCAAAAAGTATGATTTTGCACTGACCGTTCTCTTTGGATGAATGGGAGCTGGGAGCAGAGTGAATTACATTTTACATTAGAAGTAAAGTGAAAGAGAAGTGGGTTAAACTTACATGAGAACTACTCTCAGTACTCCTATTCACGCTGTTTGGATGTTTGGTGTGAAGTTATAATTTGGAGTAGAATTGAGTTTTACTCAAGGCAACCGGAGAACTCAGTGTTTAAATGCATCTAAATATGATAGGGTTGAAGGTTTAAACTGTCTTAGCATATTAAACTTCACTTTATTCTATTTTTTACCTATGGAGACAATGTGCTAGCAGTGGATGACCCTACCGCATACATAACTTCACCTTGTGCCGAAAGTTGAGATAATTTCCTATGGGTACTCCGTGCAATTTTTATGGACTAAATTGTCATTGATTGTGCAACATCATATACTATATTTTCGCGATTTTACAAATTCTTAATTTATACAATATCACATAAAAAGTTTTCCTCTTGTTGGGTTAAAAAATGAATATATTCATGCGATGTCTCACAATTTATAATTTTTTTGTGATATCATACGGTTAAAGGCATTTTAGTCCATAAAACAACTGCGAGAGTACCTCCAAGGTATTTGTGCGTGCCTAAAAATTACGGACTTGGATTAGATGATAATGAGAGTTTAAGGATAAGCTGTTTAGCTGAGCAAGAACGTCTCTAATGTTCCGAAACCTGAAAGGGAAGAGAAAACAGAGGTCAGGGCTCGAGGCTGTTGTCAGCCAAAGGCACTCCGACGCCTGAGTTAGTGCAGTCACTGAACTAGGGTGAAGTGAGGAAGAAGATGAGCAAAATAGCAAAGTGCAGGCTATGTATCTTGCGTACCTGTTATTGGATTACCATGCAGGTATATGTAGGAGGGAGTAGAAGGTTCCATAGTGGAGGTAGGTGGGGATACTTGTCCCATCAGCCTACTCCTAGGATCCTTAGTGGGGGTAGGTGAGGATACTTGTCCCATCGGATGTCTCCTCAAATCCCTCACATAAATGTGGAGGTGATAGGGAATGTCCCTTATCAGTATTCGGCGGCCATCCTATCTGTCAGGGAGACTTTGCAATGTAGCCGTCCCATCTCATAATTGAGATTTAGACAGACAGAGCCCATCTTGGTCAAATGGACCGAGATGGATATCACCGAGATCAGGGTTGCTTGAGGTCTGGTACTGGTACCGAGACGCTGGAGGCAGAGCCCAGAAAGAACGAGGCCGGTACACTTACCGAGTCCAACTCCAACTCGGTGCCAGCTGGCGCGCCTGCCGAACTGGGCTAAATGAGGTCGGTGTAACCCCTAATCGGTATTTCAGTGTCAAGGTCGAAGATCACCTCGGTATTAGATAACCACTCCACACAGTATTATTTCAACTTTCATCACCAAGTGGGGTTATTAATGGCTAAAGGTTCCTGTATGGGGATAATCCCCAAAAAAAGATATCATTCATGTACATATTTACTGTCCTCAAGGACTATAATTAACACACCACTGCACCAATACATTGTCAAGATCACCATTGATTGAATTCTCCAACAAAGTGGGTACCTTGAGTCCTTTGTATTAGAGTATATAGAAATTCCATCAAAAAGCAAAGGGGTTGGACTTCCAAATGTCATTTGAAACCTATTAGGTGGTTGAAATTTTAGAATTCTCAAGGGAAAATATGGCATTTGTAAATGTCACGGAGCAAGTCATTACATGATGTCCAAAAAATCCCAACACACCAAATTCTTATCAAGAATTTTCACTAAAAGAACAGGCCCTAAAGGTCCTTCATAATCACTCTTATTGCATTATTCATCTTTTACTATACAAAAGTGTCCCTCATAGGTTATCTAGACCATTGATTTGATTGAGACCCATCGAAATCGTCATCATCATCATCAATGGTGGATGCAGGATTTTCATTTGAGGGGGGCTTACAATATTCTCTTTAGAAAATCAATCACTATTTTGTTATTCTTTCTTAGCATTAACTTTGGCAAAACAAAAAATGTATTGCATTTACATAACATCTAATTCTATCATCAACTAACATTCTATCATCAAAACTTATATGTCATTTGTACTAGTGTTATGGAAAAGAGAGAAATCAAGAGAGAATATTAGAGGGAGAATAAAGAGGGCTTTCTATTATCTCATATGTGTGTCTCAATACAAAGGTAGAGATACCTATATATAGGCAAAGTAACCCTACAAAATAGGAAACCAAAATCTAACCCTAACTCATCCCAAGTGGGCATCCACCTAAGATCCATATCTTATAACACTCCCCCTTGGATGACCACCATTTAATGACAGTTGCCTCATTAAAAACCTTGCTAAGGAAAAACCCAGTGGGAGAAAACCAAAGCGAAGGAAAAAAGAGTACAACATTCTTCAAGATCATTGAACTGGTGTTGGACATGCATAATGCTGCCTCGTTAAAACCTTAACTAGGAAAACCGAGTGGGATAAAACCTAGAGAAGGAAAAAGAGTACAGCGCACAAATGTCCATGGGTAGCATACTTCAAGATGCTCCCTGATAAACCACTCCCCCTGATGATAGCAACCATTTACATAGTTTGATGGTGAACTCTACGCATGCCAATCTCATATACAAACTTCTGGAATACTGATTTTGGCAAAGATTTGGTAAATAGATTAGCCAGGTTGTTACTTGAACAAACTTGCTTGACTTCAATTTCATTGTTCCTCTAAAGTTCATGAGTGAAAAAGAACTTCGGTGCTATATGCTTAGTCTTGTCTCCTTTGATTAAACCTTTTCGAATCTGTCTTATGCATGCTTCATTATCTTCATAGATAATATTCGGGATACCTGCAATAGAAGGTAATTGACAAGAACTACGAACATGTTGAATCAAAGATTTTAGCCGTACACATTCCCTACTGGCTTCATAAAGAGCCAAAATTTCAGCATGGTTTGAGGAAGTAGCTACTAAAGTCTGTTTTGTAGAACGCCAAGAAATGACGGCATTACAATTTAGAAACACATAACCTGTCTGTGATCGACCCTTATGAGGATCAGAGAGATAACCTGAATCTGCATATCCTACTAAACTGGAATCTTTATGATCGTAAGTATAAAATATTCCCAAATCAGTTGTTCCACGCAGATATCATAGGATGTGTTTAATGCCAATCCAGTGCCTTTGAGTTGGTGCGGAACTATACCTGGCAAGTAGATTCACAGAAAATGCAATATCTGGTCTAGTGCATTGTGCTAAGTACATCAAAGCTCCAATAGCACTTAAGTATGGTACTTCGGGACCCAAAACCTTTTCATTTTCCTCGATGGGACGGTATGGATCTTTCTTTATATCAAGAGACCGGACAACCATAGGGGTGCTTAATGGATGTGCCTTGTCCATACCAAATCGTTTTAAAACCTTCTCGGTATAATTAGATTGATGGACCAACATCCCACTAGAATTTCTCTCGATTTGCAATCCGAGACAGAGTCTCGTTTTTCCAAGGTCTTTCATTTCAAACTCTTTCTTTAAATAATCAGCAGTTTCTTCGAGCTCTTTTGGAGTCCTTATCAAATTTATGTCATCCACATAAACTGCTAATATTGCAAATCCTTTCAAGAATTTCATTATAAATAGACACGGGCAAATGAGATTTTTTCCATACCCCCTTTTAGACAAGTATTCACTAAGACGATTGTACCACATTCTTCCGGATTGCTTCAGGCCGTATAATGATCGCCTTAATTTGATTGAGTACGTACTCCTTGGCTTTGCTTCAGGCAAAGGAAATCCTTCCGGGATTTTCATGTGAATTTCTGTGTCTAAGTCTCCATATAAGTAAGCAGTTACAACATCCATAAGTCTCATTTCTAGATTTTGAGAAACTGCTAAACTTATCAAATATCTGAATGTCGTTATATCCATAACAGGGGAGTATGTTTCCTCATAATCAATCCCAGGTTTCTGCAGGAAACCTTGTGCCACAAATCGTGCCTTATATCTGGTAATTTCATTCAGCTCATTCATTTTTCTTACAAACACCCACTTGTAACCTACAGGGTTAACATCTTTTGGGGTTTGTACTATAGGTCCGAACACACCACGTTTGTTAAGAGACTCTAACTCTGTTTTGATGGCATTTTCCCATTGTGGCCAATCCTTTCTTTGTCGACATTCATTTATAGAACGTGGTTCTGCGTCCCAATCATCATTATCATTTTCTTTTGATATTTGTGTAGCTACCGCATATGCAAATGCGTCATCGATGATAATCTCATTTCTCATCCATCTCTCTTGAATAATTGTAAAGTATAGAGATCTCTTCATTTTCCGGTACCGGTGCCTCTTCAGGGGCTTCCAAAGTCTCACCAGGGACTTTCATTATTCTAGAGAGAACGAACTTTTCCATAACCTCTTTAGGAGCATTATGTGCCTATTCGGGAGGAACCTCTTCAAGAGCGTTACGTGCCTCTTCGAGAGGATATGATGATGATTGCTCATTTCTCCTTTTCCGCGGAGCTGAGTCTTTCGAACCTATAGGTCTGCCACGCTTCTGGCGTATCGTAGATTTTTTTGCTGTCTATTTTGACTTTGTCCTACAGGGACATTAATCCTGGCAGGTGCATTCATAGCTGGCACATGTGACTTCGTCACTTTTGCTGCATCGTTAAATGCATCAGGTAATTTGTTTGCAATTTCTTGCAAGTGCACAATTCTCCGTACTTCATTCTCACATTGTGAAGTTCGGGGATCCAGATGAGACAAAGTGAAAGTATTCCATGTTAATTCTCGCCGTTCTTCAGGAACGGGTTGCTCTACAGGAACAATACGTTCTTCAGGAATTATCTTATCTCCCCCTAACGACGGGAAGATTGTCTCATCGAATTGACAATCGGGAAAATGAACAGTGAAGACATCTCCTGTTCTTGGTTCTAAATATCGAATAATCGAAGGAGAGTCATAGCCTACATATATTCCCAATCTACGTTGTGGTCCCATCTTAGTACGCTTAGGAGGTGGTATTGGGACTTGAACTGCACAACCAAACTTGGGCAAGTGAAAAATATTGGGTTGATGTCTTGATATAAGTTGTGCAGGAGAATATTGATGATAGGCCGTGGGCCGAAGTCGAATTAACATTGTTGCATGCAATACAGCATGTCCCCAAGCACTAACCGGTAAGTTGGACTGCATCAACAGGGTCCTAGAAATAAGTTGGATGCGCTTGATCATGGATTCAGCTAAGCCATTCTGGGTGTGGACATGGGGGACAGGATGTTCGACTACAATTCCTATAAACGGACAGAAATCATCAAAAACCTGTGATGTAAATTCGCCTACATTATCAAGTCTTATAGACTTAATGGGATAATCAGGGAAGTGAGCCCTCAGTTTAATTATTTGAGTTAATAAGCGGGCAAATGCTATGTTCCTAGTTGAGAGTAAACAAACATCCGACCAACGGGTGGAGGCATCGATCAAAAACATAAAATACTTAAAAGGTCCACTAGAGGGATTGATGGATCCACAAATATCACCATGTATCCTTTGTAAAAAGGATGAGGATTCGTATGCAACTTTAGTAAGAGAGGGTCGGGTGATCAATTTTCCTTGTGAACACGGTATACATAAGTACCCACTAGGTATGGTCAATAGATGGTTCTCTAAGGAATGCCCAAAAGAGTTATCTATGATTTTTCAGAATTGTGTGTGTTGTGGCACTATCTACCAAACATAGATTGTCCTCAGTTCCATGATCCATACCTTAAATAAAAATAATAAAAACATCATAACTATGCAATCATATGATTAAAATAATTTAAAAAAAATCACCATAAATTAGGACATTAATGAAGTTTTCTATCAAAATAAAAAAAATCTAAGGAACATGTATTTCAAATGAACTAAAAGAAACTTAAGTTTTTAATGTTCAAAGAACCATGGGTCTTCTAGACCATGCCAGGGGGTGCCCCCAAAAGATTATTAAATGCCTCATTTTCCAGATGTTGGTTATCTTCATCCTCAAAGAAGTCACGAGTCTTCAAGTTTGTAATGTCAATTGGAGGACTCTCTGATGTCATTATATCCCAATTCCAGCCTTCTAGATCATTTGTCTCCGTTGAATGGACAGAGGCCTTGTATGCTTTGTATCGTTCCACCACTTCTTTTGGTGCACGGCAAGTGCGAGACCAATGCCCACTTCTTCCACATCTGTGGCACATCAGAACTTCAGGTTTTGTCAAAACTTCAGGTTTAATTTCATGTCTTTATAATTTTATGGATATGAATCTGTAAGTTCATATCATTATTCCAATTTTTCGGACTTCTGGTCCATAGATCAGTGAACTTCAGGTTCAAAGTTAGAACTTCTAGTTCCATTCATAATATTAATAAATTAAAAATAAAATAAAATATGCAAGATGGATGAACAATAACTAAAACACTATGAATATTATGAATAAGCATTATAAATTAATTTCATGTATTCTAATAAAATATGCAGGAAATACTTGACGCAAAAGTATTTTGTGCGTGAACTATGGCAGAGGATAACTCCTCGTTTGAACGACCCATGGCAGAGGACAAGTCCTCCTTTGATTTCCTTTGATTTTTTTTTTATACACTTAAACCAAGAGGAAAAGCCAAAGCAAACCAAGAGGAGAAAAAATAATAATAATAATACTTGCTCCTTTGAAGATGCACGCGTCCCGAGACGAGATGGCGGTAGAGGTCAAAACATGGCAATTTTTCTTCCTGTTGTGTGAAGTGTGAACAGAAAGATGGATGCAATAAGGTGATGCAATAACGTGCACGTGGCAGTTGAACTCTCTCTCTTCTCAATATGCAATACCGATTTGTTGCATGTGAATCGAGGCCACGATGAAATCGAGTACTGCCTTGTAACGAGGTTGCAAAAGTACAAATCGAGTACTGTTTGCAGGTGGGTTTAAAAAAGAAGAAAGTCTTGCTGCTTGCAAATTACAAGGACGAGCACTGCTACTTGCAGCGGCACAGATAGGTTCGTCTTCTTTCGTCACCCACGATGAAACCTTTTTTTTTCTTTTAGCTTCTCGTGCTGATAACGTGTTGTGGAAAAGAGAGAAATCAAGAGAGAATATTAGAGGGAGGATAAAGAGGGCTTTCTATTATCTCATATGTGTGTCTCAATACAAAGGCAGAGATACCTATATATAGGCAAAATAACCCTACAAAAGAGGAAACCAAAATCTAACCCTAACTTATCCCAAGTGGGCATCCACGTAAGATCCATATCTTATAACAATATGTCATTTGTACTAGTGTTTTAAGGTTTATTCTTCAAGCTCATACTCCAAGTGGATAGAAAGATAATGGATTTTGAGCAATTTGTGAATAAGCTTGCTGCTTATATTATCCTAAGCTGAAACAGTGAGATCCCACAAATCAAAGTCGACTATATTTGTTTTTGACATGAGGGAATTGAAAAATCCAGTTCTAATTGGATTTATCTTGATTTTGGAGACGATGGTTTGAGGCAGTATAAACGAAGGAGATGATTTTGCAGACGATTTCAACTTGGGAGAGCTCCTCTTACACGCACACATCAACCTATAAATATATGGGTCGACAATTTTTTAATCCAAAATCATTAACATTTTTAGATTAATGATAATCATTAATAAGTTCAATTTCATTTATTTTAAATTTTAATTAATGGATTTTGAGAATTTGTGAAATGCATCCGAATAATCCAAATACATTTAAACCACTGAATGTATTCATTTACACATATTGTGAAAAGTGAACATGATAATTTGAAATGCATGATAAAGTGTTCAATGAGTATTAATTCCAAATTATGATTTTGAACTAATTCTATGATTGCAATCCTATGATTGTACATTGAGGGGACCAAATACATGATTGTATTCTCATTCATATTAGTTTTCAAAACCTAAAGAGAAAACTCTCAGATCGATTGAGTTGAGAGAGAGATAGACTGAGAGAGTTAGAGAGATGCAATGAGAGAGAGGGAGGGAGAACAAAGAGGAATACCTTTCGGAGGAAGGAATAGTAGGGTCTTCGCCGATGCCGGGGATGGAGACAGAGGATTTGCGGATTTGGGGATTTTTTAGAGAGGGAAAGAGACATCGGGAAAGGAGATCTTTTGAGTTGGTGAAAGAGAGGTGGGGGCCATGGGTTATTTTAAGTGTGGCCCAGGTCAGTCTTCCCTTAGAGCCCTAATGGCTTTTTTCAATTTTTGTGGGACTAAAGCCCCAGCCTCATACATGTAGGTCTGCTTCTCATCATCATATTGTTGGCTAAGTTAGAAGTTTTCTGCTATTAAAATCTACAGCGAACTATATCTCAAATTTTCAACCATCATCTCCATCTCAACAGTGTTAAGTTGGGTATACAAGTTCTAGTATTAAACAAAAAAAAAAAAAAAAAAATAGTTTGGACCGATAAACATTTCCATGCAATTATGTATATAGACTTGAGGAGATAGCTTCCATCTATTCTTTATCCCATTAAAACTAAGGTCAGCTGTAAGTGTTCTACTCTTAACTTTGAAAGGCTTACTTCTAAAGTTATTCTCCATCGATCTAATCATGTACACAATTTGAACTCTTTTTCTTTCTTATATTAGTCTGGTTTATGGTCTTTCAATATGCTAATCTGTTCTATGGTCTTTTAATCTAGTTTATTAGTAATTTTCTCAATCACTAATACAATTTTCCATGAGGATCAAGTTTACCTAATCACAAACTGGGAGTCAATGTTAGGAACAAGGAGGCTGACTTGAAAGCATGACTTTTGTGAATTGGGCCTTGAAAGTTCTTCACATGACCTTATCATAAGAGTTACACTTTTGAGAGCCTTAGCATTGTTTAGATTCTTACCATCAGATAAACTCAAATAGGTGCTAAATTTGCAAGATGAATCTTAAAAGTTTTTGTAAGCTACCGGAATTGATACTAGTTTAATTAATCAAATCAATGTGCAGTGGAAATAACAAATCATACAATATAGAACTATTAAACTACTAAGCAATCACCACAAGAAGGCAGATACAATATTTAGCGTGGAAACCCTATACAGGGAGAAAAACCACGAATAAGAAATCAAGAGTTCACGAACAGTTACAAGATCTACTCACAAGCTCATTTACCTCAGTCTGTACCTCGACCTATGGACTATAGTTGTTCTTGTACGTAATCCACTACCACGACATCCACTATGCACCATTCTCTTTACTTGATCTCTTCGCATCTTGTCAGTCAAGATGAACTATCTTCAACAAGAAAGGTAGAAGCAACAATGACATTCTAGAGTAGTCATTCAGAACAGTTTTTCAATGGCTCTAGAGAATATTTCTCTTTCTAAAATAACTATGACTCGGATTGAGAGAGGTGGTGTTTCTAATCTTCAATATGCACACACACTCATACCTTTAAGGTTGAGAGTAATACTCTATTTATAGCCCTAAATTCGTGCCTTAGACTTAGAACACAAATATGACTCAAAATAACTGGGGCATGTCCGCTGTCCGATTGATCGGGCGTGGGAGATTTGCCCGATCTTCTTTTTTCTTCGGTTCAGCTTTTCCGGCAGCACAACCACAACCCATTTTAAAATAAAATAGAAAATACAACTCAATGAACCCAGAATTTTGTCAAACCCATGAATTAGCCAACATAAAAATACAAAGAAATCCAAAGTCTTAGAAAGTCCGAATAAGTGTCAGATAATTTAGGTAACTACTTAATCATAAGCTAGTGAGAAATAGTTTAAATTATTCGTACAGTAATTCAAGAGGGCCTAAGAGCGAAGTTCATTAATACTAGGGCATATTTGATTAATTCACCAAAAAAGTAACATACAGTAAATGTAAAATTAGCGAGGAAGGTAATGATTATGTAAAGGAGAAGTATACGTTTTGGTAAAGTTAAAATATACTTGCTTTCATGAGATAAATTAGTTTGAAGGGAGATGAGATGTCAACGAGTAGTAAAGCGACCACTTTACTTGCATTTTATAGAGTATATTTTTTGATGGCTGATAAAGTTAAAGTAAAACTTTCTAATGGTTGGGACTTTACTTCTCACTCATTGTGACCAACCAAATATAGTTAAAGTAAAAAAAAAAAAAAATTTGATGGCTTAGATACTATTTTACAAATTATACCTTACCATTTAAAAAGAAAACAGAGGCTAGGGATGGAGGGGATCTGAAAATTCAATAATTTGAAAATTCAACCCAATCCTTTCAAACCTGCTCAATGCATCAACCACACTAAAAATCAAAGCAGAGAATGAAAAGATAAGGCATTCGTGTGATTATATCTATCTACCCTTATAAAAGAGAAGAAGTTGCTCAATTTTTTCACTACACTACTATGGGGCCCGCTTGAAGAAATGACCTACTTGACCTTGACCTTCTTATCTTCCCTTTTACAAGGGTAGTTCATCTACACCACCGTGGGGCCCCCTTGCTGCATGTCATGTCAAAAGATTTTCTCTACACCACCATGGGGCCCACTTACTGCATTTATCAACTACCCGTATAAAAAAGAAGAAATGACCTGCTCTATATTTTCTCTACACCACTATGTGGCCTACTTGAAGAAATGACCCATTTGTATTATAAAAGACCAATATGGGGCCCACTTGTACTAAGAAATGACCTATTGAATATTTTCTCTACACCACTATGGGGACCCTCTCAAACAAACACAACAAACAAAGAAACTCAAAAAAAAAAAAAAAAAAAAAAAAAAAAAAAAAAAAAGGACTACCTTTCTCGTCATTTCATCTCCCTTAAGAATGATGCTCAAATGCTCGAAGGTAAGATTTTGTATGCAGACCCTTCTTTTCTTCATTGCTTCTTCTCCATCTGTTTGTTACTTGATGATTTTATTAAATTTTTTATGTGCTGGAATTGGTTGGTTTGTTGAGAATAAATGTCATCTTCTCTCTGAAATCTCCCATGACATAGAAAAAATATTCTTTCAAGAACTTTACCAATTTCGGAGCCCTTGTAAAAGAGAACAAGTTGCTTAATCTTTTCTCTACTCCACTATGGGACCCACTTGAAGAAATGACCTTTTTTTTTTTTAATAAAAGAGAATAAATGACCTGCTTGACCTTGATCCGCTTATCTTCCCTCTTACAAGTGTAGTTCATCTACACCACTATGGGGCCCACTTGCTGCATGTCATGTCAAAAGATTTTCTCTACACCACCATGGGGCCCACTTACTGCATTTATCAACTACCCTTATGAAAAAGAAGAAATGACCTGCTCTATATTTTCTCTACACCACTATGTGGCCTACTTGAAGAAATGACCCGTTTGTATTATAAAAGACCAATATGGGGCCCACTTGTACTAAGAAATGACCTGTTGAATATTTTCTCTACACCGCTATGGGGACCCTCTCAACCAAACACAACAAGAAAAACTCAAAAAAAAAAAAAGAAAAATACTACCTTTCTCGTCATTTCGTCTCCCTTAAGAATTCCGCAGGAATGATGCTTAAATGTTCAAAGGTAAGATTTTTGTGTGCAAACCCTTCTTTTCTTCATTGCTCCATCTTCATCTATTTGGTACTTAATTTTATTAAATTTTTTATGTGCTGGAATTGGTTGGTTTGTTGAGAATAAGTGTCCTCTTCTCTCTAAAATCTCCCATGACACATAAAAAATATTCTTTCAAGAACTTTACCATTTCTGGAGTAAATAGCATTAGTGAATTCTCTGCCATGCTCTGTTTTCTTATGTGAAACTTTTTTTAATTGTCTTTATGAAATTGAAGTTTCACTAATTAAATTATTCATAATTTCATGAAAGAGATTTAAAAATTCCCCAACTACATTCATGTAGTGCACGGTAACTGCTTGATTAAATGCCAGTGAAAGAATGAGAATGTAATGCTGTGTGGGTTGCTTGATTATTTCTATTAAGAATTTGAATTGTTGGCTTTTTGCAGATTTTGATGATTTTAGTTTTAAATTGTTGGGAGGTTCCCATCACTAATTGGGTGTGTTCATTTCTAGCCATTGTTCAAAATTCACCTAAAGTTACCATTGGCTTTCAAGTAATTGGTTTCAAAATTTATTTGAAAATCAGCCTTTGGAGATGCTTCGCTCAAGAGTGACTGCTTGTGTATTTGATGCATATGACAACGATATGAAAGATTAAAAAAAAAAAAAAAAAAAAACCCATGAACCCATCACTGATTGCATGTTTTCATATCGAGACATTGTTAAAAGTTCACCTAAAGTTACCATTGGCTTTCAAGTCATTAATTTTATAAATTGTTTGTTTGTTTCTTCTGATATGGCACACCTTTAGGTGGTCTTTTTAATTTCTTTCTTTTTTTTTTTTTTTTCTTATGGTCATGTAGTGATTGAAAATGCAATGGTTTATAAAAGACCATACCTCACATTTGGTTCTTTTGGTTTTGCATTTACAGCAATAAGTAGAGCCATGAAAGAGCTAAAGGTGTTATTGTTGACCTACACAGAGTATGCGAGGAGGAAGGGCATCATTGTCATGTCTGCCTACTATTCTCTTCCAAGTGAAGGTTTATCATGGAATTTATTTAAACTGAGGTTGAATATTTATATATCAGTGGGGACTGTTTAGTGCTATGATGGAGCCTAATGTTTGATGGTTGCTTGCTGGTATCAATGGAACCCAAGCAAACAAATTTTGTTTGACCTGTAATTGATTAACATAAAATTTTATGCGATTATTATGGGACATTTACCACAAAAATCCCCTTAAATAGGGTAACCACAGTTGAAGACCCTAAACTTTTATAATGATGGCCAAGGACCTCCAACCCAAATCATCTCTTTCTTTTTTTCCTATTTTGCCCTTTTTTGTTGATGTCAACATAACCAGTTCCCTATTCTGTCATGATTAATATTTGTTGACATCAACAACATATTCGTCGACATCAACATAAAATTGTGTTGACATCAACAAAAATGTCCAGTTATGACAATCAGTGACCCTGTGAATTCGTTGACGTCGCTAGAAGATTCGTCGATGTCAACAAAAAATTGTGTTGACGTCAACAAAAATTCCCCAATTAACACCATGAGTGACCCTTTGAATTTATTGATGTTGACTGAAGATTCGTTGACATCAACATAAAATTGTGTTGAAGTCAACAAAAACGCCCAGTTAGCATCAACAAAAGTTGAGTTTTCCGTTGTTTAGGGTTTTGTTGACATCGAGCAATCTCTCTCTCTCTCTCATTGTGATTGAGAAAAAAGGGGTAGGGTGTTGATCTCCTTCCTCTCTTTCTCTTATTCTATTGTTGTCGTTGATTTGGGGGTGAAGAACCTTTTATATATATATATATATATATATATATATAGTTATGTTGACATCAACTAACCAACAGCAAAAATGGAATGAAATATTGGATTTTGGGCTGAAGTTCCTTAGCCGTCATTATAAAAATTCAGGGTCCTCAGTTGTAATTACCCTATTTAATAGGATTTTTGAAATAAATGTCCCTTATTTTTATAATAGCTAAAGGTTCACTGGAATGATTAAATACATGTATAAAAATGTGTTAACCAAAAAAACTCACAAAAAGTTTTATAGAAGTTAGGTAAGATTTTTATTTGTCCCACTTACACGTACACGAATTAGCAAGTAGTGTCTAATGAAAATTGTTGAATTCTCTTTGCCATTTTTATTTCTTCAGTTGTCTAATTTAGATTGGGTTTTGCTCCCAGATCATGCCAAGCAAGGATGAGGTAGTTTAATGACTGTTTCATTCTTTTTAGTATCTTTAGAGTAAATTATGACCTTTCAGTGTTCACCTCCATAAGTTGATATCTTAATTGCTTTCATAGAAGTTCAATGTTCACCTTCATAAGTTGATATCTTAATGACTTTCATAAAATGCATTGATCCTTGCGTTGGGCCCTTTTGCTCTAATTTTTATAGTGATTATGAAATTAGTGCTGATATCCTAATGGCTTTCATAAAATGCTTTGATCCCTGAATTGGGCCTTTGTGCTCTATTTCTTATAGTGATCATAGAATTAGTGGTTGTAATATAAGTTAAACTTAGTAATGATGTTATTAGTTTTTTTTAATATTTTCACAGCCATGCATTTACCAAGGTTAAATAATCATCCCTGATGATCCCAACAGTTGCCACCAAAGAGCTTCCATAGAAACTAGAACAATTAACTACCCATCCACCACATGTTCCATCCTTCATTTGTTGAATTATTAAAATGATAAAGAGATTAGCTTCTTGCCATTACTTGATTTGATTTGATTATTCCACATTGTTCATTTAGTATGACGCATTGTCAATGGGAGAGAACTAACCCTATAGTCTTGATTATTGTTGATTATGAGCTCTCTGAATATGCTCCATTGGTTGGAACTCAATCATTTGTGGAGGAAAAAGTGCACGTTGACGGTCAAAATGTGTATGAAGTTGGTTGATTTGTCTATTTTTTATGTTGAATTTATTATTATTTTTTCTTATAACAATTAGTGTTGTGGAGGGTCTTATCAACTTCTGTGTGTATGATAACTTGCTTTGATACCAAGGGAGATTTGCATCAATCCCCAAACAAGATCAAGATCCAGAAGTGGTATACAATCTACAAGGATCACATCACTCTCAATGAATGCGAGATCCATGATAGCATGAGCCTCAAGCTCTAATATAACCAGGCCTTTCTTCATCTCTTCATCTCCAGCAGCTTGATTTTAGTTTCCCGATTGAAGTTTTTTCCAATTTGGGTGCCATTTATATATTATTTTCCTTATCAATTCCTTGCATGTATCAGTTTTCTTACCAAACTCAAATGCCTCATCAATTTTATTCTGTTTTGCCTAAGAGCCTCTTTACTATCTCATCTTAGTAAAGCTACAACCAGTTTCTAGAGACATTAGTACAATGATCTAAAACTGACACTAAATATGTCAAAATAAAATAACTATTTCTAGATTGGGATGTTATTCCACACTAGGGAGTGGAAAGTAATAGGCCCCAAAGATTATTGAGCTGAATGTAAAAGGAAAAAATAGAGGGGTTGGTTAGAATCGATTCGAACCAGGATGAAGTTTACTCTCATGTGAGAAATAGAGAGAAATGATACATTACACCCTAGAAGTCCTATAAACCAAAAAAAAAAAAAAAAAATGAAACAAAATACAAAAAGAGCTTTACCTAAAATAAGAGTAATATTGGAAACCAAAAAATAGAATAAAATTACATAACATGAAAAAATGCCACAGGAAAAACACCGATTACATCCAACGTTACTACCAAGACCAAGCCTGTCTAGGACAAACAAGCACCAACTAAACTAAAGCGACAAAATTGCTAATTGTGAGATAAATCTGCTAAGACACCTTGCATCCTTGTTTAGATAAGGCCTTCTGCCTCGTCCTTGCATAAACATCTCAGCTTTCCAAGTTACAATCGGGAAAGTTGTGGAAAACCCCGTGCTAAGCCCCGGGCCAAAATTGAAGATATATAAAAATTTAAGAGTACCAATGAAGCCAATATGAGCAATGAAGGTTAGCAATTTTTCCCAAATCAAATGATGCATAAAATTTTTGGTAATACATCAATTCAATGAAAAGTTCAGCTTGATGTGTTGTGTGTGCCTCCATTAGATCCTCATGTAGTATTGCAGCCATTGTTAAGTTAGAATGCAACCTTGATTGTTTGATTAAAACTCTTATTTGCATCTGACAAAGGCGGGTCACAATGTATCAAATCAACTAAAACTACTCAAGGCAATGGTGGCAATGCAGGCAACTCACATGTGAACCGACTTAATGAACATGTACTCTTTAAAAAAAAAAAAAAAACGCAATAAGATTCCAAAAAGGTGAACATCCTTTCTATACTGGATTTTTTTTTTCATTAAACTGAAATGTGATTTTTACCTCTACATAGCAAGATGCCAAACAGGTGAACATCCTTTCTTTCCTGTGTTTTGTTTTCATTACACTAAAATGTGTGTTCAATGTAATTCTCAGCCTTTTGATGATTGACAACATGACTTACAACTTGAATGGTTGGATCACTCAAAAATGGCCAACGTGTTCGAAAATCTAAGAGCATGCAATATTAGGTCATATCTTGTATTCAATGTTAATTGGACTCTTTCATTTGTGGATTATTTGAGACCTAGGTTTAGAACTTGGCTGTATTTTGGTCATTTGTACTAAAGTTTTTTAAAATTTCTTTTTTGCTCCCCAACCAAGGGGGGCTAAGACCCTGAGATAGCCCACGTGGGAAAAGAGTTTGCACACAAGAGGAATGTTTGGCAACATCTCATTTATAGTTGAGCAACATATACATCAACAACAATAACTTCCAGCACATCCTGAAATAAAGAACTCTGGAAATGTGATTGAAAATATAGTGTAGATTGAGATTTGATAATGAAGGAACTTAGAAGGGTTATAAGCGTAAAAAAAATCCAAATGCAATATGAGTTGTGGTTTGACATTCCACATGCCTTGCACGTGCAGGGCTTCACTGGTATAATATAATATCAGGGGGTGCAGATGATTTCATTGATCCATTTCCACGTTCTTATGTTGGATCAGGACATGGTATAAGGTCAGAAAATTTTCCAAAGAGCCCCTCCTCATCCAATAGCATGATTTTAATTAAATACCATCCTAACATGCACTTTACTCGAAAGAATTGAAGTATGATGTAGAGGGGTATATATATTTAGATGCTCCTATGAGAGATATCTCTCACTTTATATGAGAGATAGGAGTGGGGGGCCTCACATTTAAGTTATTGGGATTGGATATGGATGTGAGGGCCCCCACCTTATCTCTCATAGTAAGGTGAGAGCATCTCTCATAGGAGCATCTCCCTCTATATATATATGGAAAATGCTTCTGTGAGAGTCGTCTTACGGTGTGAGGCACCATGATGAGGCCCAGCAATCTGAACCATCCACACAGACACCCCTCCCCGCCCCCCTCCTCGAAAGACGTTTGAAGTCCGTGGATTTGCACCCATTCGAATGGAATGGACCTTTGGATATAGGGTAAAAAAAACTTTCTTTAATGCAAGTCATTAAACTTGTGGGCCACATATCAAGGATGGCTCTTTCCATCCCCTTAGTCCTGTGATCATTGGGGCCCCGAGTGGGCTACGTCATGGTGTCTCTCACCATAAGACGGTGAGAGCTAGTTCTAATAGGAGGAGTATTTTTCATACACACACACACACACTAGCAACAATAAGCCCGGGCCAAAAATAAAAATATATTAAAAATTTAAGAATTATTTAAAAATATTATTAAGATAAAATAAGTCTAAAAGAATGAAATTTATTATAGATTACCTACCTGAACTTTACCTGTATTTTAAACTACCACCCTGTAGTTTGGTATTTTGTACTAAACCTACCTGAAGTTTATATTAACATGCAAAAGTGACGGATTCTGTTAGTATTGACGGCGTATATGTATAAATGGCCTGTAGGCCATACTTGCAACAGTTCACTGTTTCAAAATGGCTTTAGAACAATACCTTTTTTGCCCCTGACCTAGCTTATAAAAACATAATAGAAAGGATAAAAGTCTGGGTGCTTGGTTGCTTCAGCCATGAGCTTGAGAGTAGCTCTCGGTCTTCTTCTTCAAGCCATCATTCTGTGAGCAGCTGTCAATCATCTTCTTCAGCCATATCAAATACCTTCCTCTTCAAACTCATATACCCAATATTCTCGTGGTCAAAGCTCTCAATTTGATGGTGAAATTCGTTACTGTCACTGTGGGCATAGGGCTACTTTGAGAACTTCCCGAACACAGCGGAACATGGGAAGGAGGTTTCTTGGTTGCGCACTATATGGGGTTATGCTTTGACCCATCTGTTTGATCTTCTCCATGTCTGGTCAACCATGGTAGTATTAATGTATTTTTTTCATTTTGTTCTCAGATCCAGCCAGCATGTGGATTTTTTGAATGGGTTGATGGAGAAATAGAGCTTGTGCCAAAGCTATTGGATAAAATTGATGTGTTCGAGAAGGAACTGAAGTCAGCTTGTCGAAGGGAAAGATGCTATCTACGTGCGTTGCTGGCGACATGGGCCGGAATTGTGTTTGTGTTGGTCATATGTTATCTACTGATATCTTTGACTCCTGTAGATAGGTTGGAATTACCATGATCATATCATATGTATCAGTTGGAACATAATAGAAAATGGGTTGGTGTTGTTTGTTTGTCAATGACTATTTTGGATGATTCAGTTGTAGCAAGAATTGTCATTCCACTGCAGAAGTAACGGACGACCAAGATAGCTGATGAAGAGAGGCAAGGATGGGATGTGCTTAATATGGTTTATGAATTGGGGACATGCAAATGTAGTTATAGAATTGAAGTATACTGATAAATCCATCTAGCTGTAGAGTAGAACAATTTCTTAGTTTGCATATTTCAGTTACAATAGTTTAGTTACTACTGTAGGTGTTAGTCTTGATACTAGTTGTAATAGGTAGCTAATATTTTGCTTTCTCTTGTTTTAATAAAGCCCAAGTTTAGCTGAAACTGAAGAATTGGTATTTTAGGTAAACACTAAAGCAGGAAGATCGAGATTGGATCTTCTTAAATAGATGTAACTGGACCTTTCACACTATATTTCATGAAACTGCCTAGGTTGTGAACCAAAGGTGCCTGTACTCCACAACCTTAAGCCTGCCTAGAAAAGTTTCAGAATCTTCTTTTCAAGACAAAACACAGTATCCTGTGGTAGAGAGACCAGAGTCATTGAATATGGAGATTTTAAAGATAGCCTGCACCTGAAAGTTTCCTTTTCCTGGATTCCTCTTTAAGAATTTAGGAATAAGTCATACTCCCCAAATGATCAGAAATAGCTTTGTGGTAGGGATGTCTTCCTTTCTCCATGTTCTACCTCTAAATGGTCAGAAATGGCTTGGGATTCCCCAAACAGTAACAAAAAACTGGAAACATCATCCAAACAGTAACAAGAAAATGGAAACATCATCCAGACAGTAACAAAAAAAAAAAAAAATGGGAACATCATCCAGACAGTAACAAAAAGAATGGGAACATCATCATCCTTCCAATAAGAAAAAATCTAGAAACATCATCATCCAAACAGTAACAAAAAAAAAAAAAAAAAAAAAAAAACTGTCATCATCCAAACAGTAACAAAAAAATGGAAACATCATCCAAACAGTTAACTAAAAAACTGAATACATCATCATCCACACAGTAAACAAAAATCTAGAAACACATTTGGCCATTGCAAGACTTGACATTATGGCCCAAATCCAAACAGTAAAAAGGATAATCCAATTCCAAACAAACATAATAAAAAAAGTTGTTTTATACAGTCATCATCAGTGACACAACATCATCCATAAAAAAAGTTCATTTTAAAATAGTGGTTGTTATCATCAACAAGTTGAGCTCCGTCTTCCTGCTCCAGTCCGCCCTCTACCTGATTGTAACTTCCCTTTACCACTGGCATTTCTTGCTGATGGATTTGGCTGAGAAGAAGATTGTCTGGCTCTCCCCTAACCAATCAAAATTTTCAGACCATAGTGACTACATGCATATACTATAATTAGAAGTAGAAAATCAAAAGGGTGAAAAATGAGTGTACCCTGTGTGCTGGTATGGGCTGAAAAGCAGGCAAGGGCTGAGAAGCAGTCTGAGAACCTGGCTGAGGCTGAGAACCTGGCTAAGGCTGAGAAGATGGCTGAGAACTTGGCTGAGGCTGAGAAGGTGGCTGGGGCTAAGAAGCTGGCTGAGAACCTGATCCAGAACTAAAAAGTCTTGAATTGGGATGTACTGGTCCCTTGCAAGACCTGACATTATGGCCTGTTTTCAAGCATCTAGCACAAGTCATTTTTCTATTCACTCTAGAAACTCTACTGGTATTGGGTAACTCATCTGCTTCCCTCCTCCTCAACTTCCTTGGCCTACCTGCAGGTCTTCTATACAAAGGAGGACCAACTGCTTCCATTCCACTTTCTACCCAGTCATGCATTCCAGGTACTGGGTGTATCATGCCACTATATGCTCTCAAATAATTCTCTTTGCTGTAGTATGCATGAATGTAATCTTCAGGCCTTTCTTGATTCATGTATATACATGCTATGGCATGATTGCAAGGTATCCCAGTCAAATCCCACATTCTGCATAAACATGTTCTACTTTCAATGTTAACAACAAATGTTTTGGCAAAACAATCAACCTCAAACTCACCTCTGCCTGACCAGTTGGCAAAATAGTGTCTGCTTTCATTCTTGTTCTTTTCCAACTTGTCCAGTATCCCTGGACAAACTGTGCCATCATATTTAGTCATTCCTCTCAACTTTACTTGAATTCTGTTCATCAACTTCCTCCTCACACACTCAAGCAAATCAACTATTGGTTTCTCCCTTACTTCAAGTATGTAACTATTGAAAGACTCACAGAGGTTGTTTGTTAATGCATCACATTTGGCCCTTGTGGAAAAATGAGACCTAGCCCATCTGTTTGGATTAGCAGCTATCAGCCAATTATACGCGGCCCGGTCCATCTCTTTGATCCTCTGCATATATTACTATCAAATTCTCTTGGTGATCCACATGATACTGCAGCCCACATAGCATCTTTCAACAATTTTCCTTTAAAAAGTTTCTTGAAGTTATCATACATATGCTTCAAGCAATGTCTAATTTCAGCAGTATGAACAACTATCTCAAATGCTGCATCAAGCCCTTTCTGTCTATCAGACATAAAAATCCAGCCCATGTCACCCCCATCTCCGATGTCATCAATCAATGATTTCAAAAACCAAGTCCATGAGTCTATATTTTCAGCCTCTACAACAGCCATTGCAATTGGAAACATATTTTCATTCCAATCTCTGCCTATTGCAGCCAGTACTTGTCCACCATAAATACCTTTGAGGAAGCATCCATCTACACCAATTATGGGTCTACATCCACTGACGAACTCGATCTTTTGTGTCTTGTAACAGACATACAATCTCTGAAAATATGGAATTCTATCCATGTGAGGTCTTTGTGTCACCACAAATAAACTTGTATTTGGATTGTACTTTTGGACAGTGACACAGTAGTCCCTCAATCTAGTGTATTGCAATCTAATATCTCCAGAGATGTTGTTTGCTGCCTTCCTCTTTGCTCTATACAATTTATCCTTCGACAAATCAACCTTCAAATCTCTTCTTAGCTCTTTCTGCATTGCAGGGATTGACCATTTCGGATCGTCACTAATTCTCTGCTGGTATTTATTAGCTATATAGCTGGAAGTGACCAAATGACTTTTAAACTTCATGCCACATGTATGATTGGGCTTGAATGTCTTAATATGAAATGTCTTCTCACCTTGCATGGGTGATGCATGAATCCTAAATCCACATTCATATTTACAAACAGCTGTGATTCTTTTGTTCTCATTTTTCAAATATTTAATGTCGTAGCCTTGCTTTACAGTCTATTCAACAAGTGCTTGTCTGAAGACTTGAGGACTTGTAAATATCATACCCAACTTGTGTTTAGGATTCCCCATATCAGTCAGCTCATTAAAACTAGGGAATTTCTGCCTGTTCTTCTCATCAGATGAACTGCACAAAGACTGAAGCTCAACTTCATCTTCAGCATCTGTAATCCAGTTCTCATCAATTGGTACTTGTTGGTTTTGAGTCTTTTCTCCTTCCACACTATCAGCTTCATGTGGTTGTGATTCACTCTCACGAGATTCTCTGAAGATATCCTCATCATCAGCCATCTCAACATCTTCATATAACTCCGGAGGCTCATCAGGATCTAATCTGATGTGATCGTTCTCAGCCTCACTATCATCTTCATTAGAGTCTTCATGATGACCTTGTTGCTGATCTTGGTCATCATCACTGCCTTCATCCTCAACATCAGCAGCATAGTCCTCCTCACTGTTAACTTTACTACTACCTGATGCAACTTCTGCTGCAGGTAACTATTTCAATGGACCTTTGTTGTGAATATTTTGCATCAAGACCTTCCCCTTAGGTGACACGACCATCAAAGGTTCATGTCCCCTTTCTACATAGATAGTCAGCACCTCACTTCCCTTATAATGTTCTAATAGATCAATTACATCCTTGTCTGCATCAATCCGCCTCAAACCATTATCAAAACCCAAGTCTGGAACCTTAAAATACATTATACTGTTCGCTGGGTACCCTAATTCCATCACAATATCCCTAAACTCAAAAAATGATGCTTTATCAATATCGAAATCAGTAATTTCATCCACCACACCCCCAATGTATACACTATTTGGTGGCTCTGTAAAATAACCACCATGGTGGAATCGTAGTGTCACTTCATCAAACGACATCTGCATGTAAAGGATATTTCTTTGAGGCAAATTCATGTACAATCACATAGAAAATTGGGTGTTTGACAAAAACATTTTTACTCAATCAATTTTTTATGTCACTGTGCAGACAGAAAGAGACAATTGGGTGCTTTCTGACTGTGGTCTCCATTTTCACTGTGCAGAAAGAAAGAGACAAAAAGAAAAAAAAATTATGTCAATGTGGTCCCCTCTTGTGAAAAATGGGTGCTATCTGGCTGAGAACCAGCCGACACAGTGCAGACAGGTGGGGATACACATTCCACCAACATTCATAAACATACAGAAAGGGAAATCAATATATAGCACAAGAGGGGACCATTTTCACACAACATCACTATATCAGACAATGAAAAGTCCTACATCCACTAAAAGTAGTTGAAAAACACATCCCCATTCACTGAAATGAGACACAGAAAGAGACAATTTTCTAATGCAAATTTTATATAGAGATAGCACAAAACCCATCCTAAAAAACTTTACAATCCATGCACGTAGAGAAGATCTTTTTTATCAAAACCCTAACCCCAAAACCCTCGGCAGCAAACATTATTAAGGGTTGGAGATTATTATCAACATACCTCTGAAATCGTTGAATCTTCTTGATGGATTCTCTGCATTCAAGATCGCCTTTTGAATGAGGGTCGGTTTCTCCCAAAACCGCCACGCCAACAAAAAACCCTAAGCGGTTACTCCCAAAATCGCCTCTCCCACGAAGAACCCTAACTGAAAGAGAAATAAGTTAAAATGATCGAAAAGGGCAAGACACGATTTATATATGGAGGGTAAATTCGTCATTCCATATTTTCCGTCACGACCGTCTCTAGTTGCATTGTGATTTAAAATACAGGGAGGTTTAGTACAAAATACCAAGCTAAAGGGTGGTAGTTTAAAATACAGGTAAAGTTCAGGTAGGTAATCTACTATTATCCCTTTTTTAATATTAGAATCTTTTAACATTTAGTGAAAATAAATATAGAATGAAGTAAACTTACATAGCATAACAGCCTCTTGAATTTAAAGGTATTGACCATTGTACACAAGCATAAATGTGTGTCTACATAGGGGCAGCTCTACTTAGCTAAAGCTTAGGTTAAGGTAAGCTCAAGTTTGTGGTGGGGCCCACCTGGAGACCCACAATGGGGGTGGTGATGGGGGGATTTCAAGGACTCCTTGGGACCCTTTTATTTGCAAAAAATTAGTCTCAACTATGGTTTCTACCATCTCCATCTAGCCCAAAAGTTTAATGGTCAACAATCCATTCGAATCGGTACACAGTCGATTCAACAGTCTTATAAATCAAGATCTGACCAAAAGCTAGTGGACATGTGCAATTTATGGAGGTTATGTGTTTGGTCCATTTGGATGGACCAAGGGTGGGCCCCACAAGCATAAGCTTACATAATTAAATAAAGATGTATGGTGCCCAGGCTCGAAAAATATAATGAAATATGTGATTCTTTTCTGAGATATTATTGGAAAAGAACAGATTTTATAGAAATAAATGAGTAGTTTATATTTATTATATATATCTTTAATAAAAAAAAGAAAAAATAACTTGGTGGGGTCACATTATGTAACATCTAACGGTGGGCCTCATATCTTAATTCGTTCAAGGTGTGTCCAATTGTACAGTGGGACCTTGCTAATGTGTCATTCCGAGGATCCTTAGTGGGGTCACATGATGTAACATCTAAAGATAGGCCATATCTAAATATCTAAAGGTGTGTCCAATTGAACATTTGGATAGTATGCCCTTGTTGATGTGGTGTTCCAAGGAGCATTGGTGGTGTTGCAAATATAATTGATCATTAGAGTCCATTATTTCATGTTCGTTGAACATTGGATTCCACCTTATAATTAACGATTTGGATCATGAAACTACTGTTCTTGATACAACTCCATATTGGTTGGTCCCTATTGTTGGGTGTTCTATCATCTGTGCCACTGGTTTGATGGGCCAAGTTGAATGGTGGTGCCTTTTGAAGGTGTCTATCAATTGATAGATTAAAGTGGTCCCCAAAAATCCATCTGTTGTTTATACTTTATGTGGATGATTGATCTATTCTCAGATCATGATAATTTAGTCCTACCCATTCTCTCTGACTACCAACACCATGAAAGTGGGCCCCATAGACCTCTATTAAATGGAGTTGATTCTAATCTTGTAAGGAAAATGAGATAAGGTTTACTTTAAAATGGGAGTGATTGAGATTATGGGGAGAACAAATCCAATGAGTTTTGTTGCTAGATTTAAGGGATTAGATTTAAGATTATAATATTCCTAGGATTAAGGGAGGGGATTTGAGGAGATTTGTTTGGGTTGAGATTTTAAGGGAGACTTGTTTGGGAGGAGTATAGTGGCCTACATTAAACCCGTGTTTTTATAAGTATTTTTCTGAAAGGAGAACTCATGTGGGTGATGATGTGGCACCTCTCACAATGCTCTCCCCGTTTGCTTTAATACATATAATTTGTTTTTTTTTTTTTTTTTTTTTGGTGTTGTGTATGTATGTATAAAAGATACAAAGGTATATATTTATGGGTCTTTTTTGTACACACACAAGGAAGATATATACAGAGGTACATATACTTCATTCTTTTAGCCGCCACACTAGATGGAAAGGATGATATATATTTGTGTATGTGTGGGTATAAAATTGGAAATTCTTAAATGAAAAGATCTTACCTATTTGTGTATGTGTGGGTATAAAATTGGAAATTCTTAAATGAAAAGATCTTACCTATTAAAAGTTGAAACATTTGCATAGGGACGTTTTCATCTGACCACTCCAAAGAGGTCTTCACCTATTGAATCCACCTATTGAATGGAAACATTTGCATAGGGACGTTTTCATCTGACCACTCCAAAGAGGTCTTCACCTATTGAATCCACCAATTGAATGGGAACATTTGCATCTGGACGTTTCTGCTAGAGAAGATTCTCCTCTTTTGGGTACCTTAGGGTGCGTTTGGCATCGTGCCATTGGGATGTTCATATGTTTCCATGAGACATGGGTGTAGAAAACATGTTTGGTATGTATAAATGATTGTTCTGAATTTTGTTATCATGGGAAGGAATCTCGAAATCTTAACCCGCCAGCATAAGAAAGTTGAAACAAAAAAACTTTGTTTTTTTTAAGAAACAACTTGCTGGCACAATTGTTTCTTTCTTATCTTCTACCTTTTAAAGAATATTATTTGAAGATCCTAAATCCTCTTACTTATCCTAAATGTAGGCCTCCACGTTCACAATCCCAAAGGAGGTGGCCCCACTTTATAATTCTTAGAGGTGGGTCACATGGTCACAATTATAAAAGGTGGGCCCCTATTATAATTCTTTAATGGTGGGACCACATTATAAATCGTTTATATCATGGTGTAATTTCTCTTGGTGGGTCCTGTGTCCACAATCACATTTTAATGGTGGCCCCATATTCGGATTTCTAAATATGGATACCACATTGTAATTTTTTAAAGGTGGGTTCCGTGTTCACAGTTAACAAAAAGTATGGCCCCACATTTTAATGATGGCCCCATGTTCGGATTTCTAAATGTGGGTACCACTTTGTAATTTTTTAAAAGTGGGTACCGTGTTCACAATTAACAAAAAGTATGGCCCCACATTATAATTCGTATAAAGGTGGGCCCGCATTGTAAATTTTATAAATGTGCTACCCCATTTTTTAATTTTTAAAGGTGGGCATCACATTCTAATTTCTAAAGGTGGACCTTGTGTCTACAATTACAAAAAATGTGACTCCACATTGTAATTCATAAATATGAATCACATGGCCTTGTTTACAAAAGGTGGACTCACATTATAAATCCTATGCATGTAAGCCCATATTCTAATTTCTAAAGGTGGATCCCATATTTACATTTACAAAAAGTTGGCCTACATTATAATTCCTATAAAGGTGGGCCCACATTATAAATCCAATGGATATGGGTTCCATGTTCTAATTTTTAAAGGTGGGTACCACATTGAAACTTCTACAAGTGGGTCCTATACATGATAATAATAGTACTACAAACAATAAAAGGTGGGGTCCCACATTGTAAATTCTATGTTTGCTACTTAGAGCAAAACTTTTATAATGTTACAAAACAAGTTCCGTACGGCATATTTTTAGTAGAGTAATTTCATATAATATTGCCAAACAAGTTCCGCAGAGTATATACTCGGCACAATCTAATCTCAATACAACCTAATCCGAGCACAAAATTGAGAACAACAAGAGAACGATGCCAAACAGGACCTTACTTTTCCACCATCTCTTTTTGAGTTTTTATATTTAGGCCTACTTTTATTGGATCTAATTAGTTCGCCACACACCCAACCCTTCTTGAATTGCACTGATCTAATTCACACTACTTTCAATCATTATTCACTGTTGAATTATCTGATAAATTCACCAAACACCAACACATCCACTCACTCTTGAAATGGTACCAATCCCATTTACATACTGAATATTATTCACTATAGAATTGTATCACTATAAACTCAAAAAACGTATAATGATTAACTTTAAGGATTATTAGATTTGGATCATTTGATTGTCTCAAGGAAGTGAGTGTGAAGGATTTGGATTTATATCCAAAACATTGGGGGACCTTGGTGGGTCTTACTGGTTTGGTCTGCAATCTTTACAATTATTCATATTCATAACTCATAAATATTTATTTATGGAAGTTGCATGATTTATGTAATTACAGTTCCAACACCCAATTTGGATACTCGAATTCTAAGCCCAAGCCCATCTAAAACAAGGCCAGATCAAATGACTTGGGCTTCATCCAGCCCAATTTATGCCCCAAATCCCATCCACTAACACTATTAGGGTCTATTTCTTTGCACGAAAATAAATAAGATTTGAGTACGTAGGATTCGAAGCATTAGCTGTTAAAAATTAAGATCAAAAGTTAATTTTTAAAAATGAGCATCAAATATTCTTTCTTTTTAGGAAAAAAGAATGAAAAGAAAATAGAAAATGAACTACGAGTGAATGTTGGAATATTAATTTCCCATCTTATTTTAATGCTGTTAGAAAAGCTTGTTCAATGTTCATTTTTAAAAACTCACATTTTATCTTGATTTTCACACTTACTATATGAAATCTATGCATTCAACTCCTATGCATTGGTGCATACAAACAGGCCTACTATACACAGAAGCTCAGTATATATATTCTACCAATGTTTCTAGTTTATATACATGGTATAACTTGGCGTGTACAGTATCTGTTGTCCATATGACAATAATTTTGTTAGAATCTTCCATTAGACTGTAAAGGTTTTAGTTGGCTAATTCATAGGGTAATGGACAAAATTGGATTTCTATATCTTGTTTTTCCTTTAGAAGTTGGACCACAGAAGATCTCTTTCCAAAATAGCAAGAATTTCCGAAATCTGAAGGTTCTTAGAGGTCGCTCGAGCGAAAGCCCATCTCAATTCATTACTCGCTCGACCCATCTAGATGATCGCTCGACCCATCTAGTCTCTATGCTGCATATTTGAAGACTGTGAGAAGTTCGCTCGAGCGAACACCACATCCGCTCGAGCGAACACAACACATCAATTAGATCACTCAACCCAAGAGTTTCTTGCGCTGAACCTCTACTTCCAGTAAGCAGTTCGCTTGAGCGATCCCCACGTTCGCTCGAGCGAACCATGGAATTCTATTTTAGGCCGAACTCCTCTTTCTAATTTCACTAAGAGGCAACTTCCTATTCTCTGAGCCTTTGACACACGAATTGGAGATTAGAAAAAGGCTTTCTCTCTCATCTTATTTTAGATACTGATTAAGATCATATTCCTGAAAAAGAGAGTTGGAGAGATCCATCCTATTTCCCCCCAAGACTTCAAGTTGCTGTTGTTGTATTGAAGTATTAAAGTTTTGCGTCTGCTTCCATCCTCCTTCTTAAATGTGGTTTTGTTCAAGCACGGTGAAGATTTGTGACGAGATGTCAGCAAAATCTGATGTAATCTTTAGGTTGAGTCAACAACTGGGAAAATGGTTGTAAGTGTCTTGTATTCTTCGTTTTCGTACAGTGCTTGGTTGTCTGTTAGCCTATACGATAAGGCCCGTGGTTTTTTCCCGATTAGGGTTTTCTACGTATAATTCTCGTGTCTCTCTATCTTTGTGGATTGATTGTTTTGTTAAATTGAAATTATCATTAATCACTAATTTAATCACATTAGATAGATATTTAATTGAGATTTAGTAAGCGGGACCTCTGCCTCTATCAAGGAGAAATATTTTCACAAACTTACCTAACTGGGCTTGAAAGTGGGCCCACCACCTCTGTCGCTTTATGCAAAATATATCAGATATCGACAAACATGGCCGCCCCAATGGGTGTTGGCAAATGGCATCCTAAAAATAGGAACAGGAGATGGAGAAAGAGAGGGTAGATTGAGCTTCTGTGTATTTCAGAACCAATCAGTGGTTTTTGGCATTTCTTGAATGCCGAGTTCTCAGAATAAGGTAAACCATAATCTATTGGTATTGTGATTTCGAATCGAAATCAGAAATGGGTATGTTTCCTCTTAGTTTCTTCTTTTCTGGGTGCCTTTTGGTTTGCTGAGAAATCTTGTTTTTGTAGCGGTATCTGGGTTCAGAGATTTCCATTGAAATTGGTCGGTAAGCTCTGACTGGTGAAAATCATGGTGTTATAGAGGAAAAGAATGGTTCTCTCTCTCTCTCTCTCTCTCTCTCTCTCTCTCTCTCTCTCATATCTAGTTTTTATAGCAGTATCTGGGTTCAAGTATATTCATTGAAATTGGGCTGTGAGCTCTGACTATGGTGAAAATCATGTTGTTATAGAGGACAAGAAAGGTTCTTCTTTCTTTCTTTCATCTAGTTTTTAAAGCAGTAACTGGGTTCAAATCTATGCATTGAAATTGGGCGTTGAGCTCTGACTACAGTGAAAATTATGGTGTTATAGAGGACAAGAAAGGTTCTTTCTTTCTCTCTCTCATCTGGTTTTTACAGCTGTATCTGGGTTCAAATCTATACATTGGAATTGGGCGTTGAGCTCTGCCAACTGTGAAAATCATTGCTTTCTAGAGGGCAACAAAGGTCTTCTCTCTCAATAGAGAAAGGAAAAGGCTTTCGCTTGCAACAGAGTCAGCATTTCGGCATCTAGATGATGTTGCCTTTGACTTTTTAGTGGAAAGAAAGGTTTTTTTTTTTTTTTCCTGGTTTTTAAATACTGTGCTCTGAAGTCATGGACTTTGGTTGAAGTTTTGGTTTCAAGGTTCAACAGAATATGGCTTTGGAGCTCAGAATATGGTGAAATAGGTTTCTGGATGAAAAGGGGTTTTACAGTTTTTCAATCTTCTACTTCAGGATCTATTTCCGGAGGTAGTTTACATAAAGAGGGTCTGATCTATGGAAATGGTCGATTTGGGGTTGCTGCTGGATGGGCTTTTTTTTCTTCTAGGGACCAGCTGCTTGAAAACCTGTTTGGGAATTTATGGTTCTGAAATTTGTAGTTACTTGGGGTTTTGATCTTTTTAATTTGGGATTTTGCTAAAAAAAAGAAGCCTTAATATATGCTTCTTTAATTATCTGAGATACATATGTAATTTATAAGTTGCAATTTCTTGATTCTGAGGTCTAGAAACATTGTTTGCTATTTGATTTGGGTTTTCAAGAAAAAAAATATTTTTTTTATCAATTAGATGATTCATTTAAATGCGTTATTTTTATTTATTTTTGCAGAATTATCCTGCTTCTTCCTTTCACATAATCATGGGTCTTTTGAGGTCTAAATAGATAGAGAAATCTGAGCTTCAAAAGAAGATTCAGATATCCATTACTTAATTCAAGTATACAGGGAGAAACTTGGCATTTGGGTGTCCGAGTAGAAGAGGGAACGTGGTTCTTGGGCTTCTCTGTATCAGTGCCTTGGGTCGATTGTAGGGATGGAGAAGCAGCAGAGTTTTTGTGAGAAGAAGGGCAAAGAATCGGCGGGCCGACGTGGTGATTCCGTTCTTCATCAAGCTGCTAGAACAGGAAATTTAGACCAGGTTAAAGAAGTCCTTCAGGGATGTGACGATAGTGGTCAGAAGGAGGTTCTTTCATTGCAGAACCAGGATGGAGAGACAGCAATGTATGCTGCAGCTGAAAACGGACATGCCCCTGTTGTAAGCGAGCTTGTGAAGCTTTCAGATTTTCAAACTGCTGCTGTTAAGGCTAGAAATGGATATGATTCGTTCCATATCGCAGCCAAGCATGGTCATGTTGGTAAGACCTAGTTCCTTTTTTCTTTTTCTTTTTTTTTTTTATTTATTTAGTGTTCAGTTAATTTCCAGTTTTTTCGATTTGGTATTACAATTTCTAACTCATTACAAGTCGTGCATTTATTCTCTTTCCGTGTGTGTGCATCAACACAGCATGCACATGGTTGTGTTGGTCAGATGAATTTTGCCTGGGTACACTCACAAAATGAATGAAATTGAATTCCTGGAACAAAAGATTTATGAATTACCAATCTATTTCAAAATGTAATTGACTGCCCTTTTCATTTATATAACTTTGGTGCCAGATTTGGTCTATACTTTGAATGGTCTAGTCTCTAGTTATTGCCATTTCATTTTCAGAAAAAAATAATTTAAATGAAAGGTGTGGGTTCACATCTGCAGCTGCCAAAGCCCTCATAACATACAGCGTACTCGAAAGGTGCTCGTTTTTGCAACCAAGAGGTTGTGGATTTGAGTCATGTTGCTATGAGAAGGAAGTACTCATAATGTTGTTGTCTTTGGTTGGGAATTGGGGTGAAGTTCCTGCCTGTACATGATGGGTTTTGTCATAGAACAAATGATAAAACTGAAGCCATCTTTTAGTTAAGTGATTATTGATTCTTAGTTGCAGGATGCATCTATTATCAGTAATTTGATTTGGGAGTAATTTTGAGTCCATTTTAACCATTGAAATTCAATATGTTTGCATTAACTTCCTTCATTGTGGCTAAGTAATTACTTAAAGATTTGGATTTCTGATCGACTTGAAGGTTTCTTGGTCTTTATGGAAACGGCCATTAACTCTTTGTATTGAATGTCTGAGACTGATTCAAGGTTTTAGGGATCATTAATTCAATTAGTTGTTCGATTTGGGTCAATCTATTGTTGGGTGTTTTGGGAATCATACAGTTGGTTAGATGGGAAAATGAGAATTCGTTATTAGTTTTGTGTAGCAATCTGTTACTCATTTTCTCATTATTGATAACTTAAATTTCTTTTGATTTCAACCCCAAATTATGTAGAAGACTGCATATAAGTTAAATGTAGGATAAAAAAGAAAGACTAAGACTAATTTGTCACTTGACCTAATCATTTGAAAACAAGTAATGTTTTTCCCCTTTTGGTTTGCAGAGGTGTTGAAAGAGCTATTGCATTCTTTCCCTGACCTGACTATGACAACAGACTCATCAAATTCCACAGCCTTACACACTGCTGCTAATAAAGGCCATACTGAAGTCGTGAATCTCTTGCTAGAGACAGATGCAAGCCTTGTTAAGATTGCCAAAAGTAATGGCAAAACTGCCCTCCATTCAGCTGCAAGAATGGGACATTTTGAAGTAGTAAAATCCCTTCTAAACAAGGAACCCAGCATTGTCTTGAGGACTGACAAGAAGGGCCAGACGGCTCTTCACATGGCAGTGAAAGGTCAAAACATCAATATAGTGCTTGAGTTGCTTAATCCCGAACCTTCAGTTATCAACATAGAAGATAACAAGGGAAACACTGCATTGCATATTGCTACCAGGAAGGCCCGCACCCAGGTCAGTAGTCAAGTTTTATCTTGCTATTTTATATGAATAAACACATGCACATAGTGTGGAAATTTGTCTGTGCTTTTATTTTAGTTTTCTTATTTGTTCTTTTTCCAGATTTTATCTCATCTGATAATGGTGACGAAGTAGCGCTTCCATTTCATTTGTACTGTGTTATTACCATTTTAGAAGAATGTTTGTCGTTATCTTTAAAAAATAAAAAAGGAAAAAAGGGTGGTTAGTCTGTGACTTGTGCATGCGTGTCTCGTGTCTAATACAAGGTACCTTTGTCTGACATGTCAGATTTTGAAAATCTGACAAACTTACAACTATATGGTTGTATGGGAACTTTTATGTATCTGTTTATTGTTCTTCGCCTTATTTTTAAATTAACAGTCAGTTCCGTATTATGTGAATGAATATATAGATATTCAAAGGGCACTTATCATTGAAAGCCCTATACTATCAATTCATGTAGGGTTTGGGTTCTACTTTTCCATTCAATTCTACCTAAAACCATGTTCTATGTAACTCTACAATCTAGCATGTCTTTGCTCACTACTTTGTTCCGCGACTTTATTCATCTCTCCCTTCTCCTTGGTTCCTTGAACATGTAATATTTCAATACTCCATACTGCTATTGTTTTTGGTCTTTGTGCACTTGACTATGTGCCCATACCATCTCGAACAATATTTTCTTGACTTCCTTTTCTACCGGGACCTGATGCTGTCGCTTGATCCGCTTGGGCCCTCTGAAAATTGTATGTGATGAAGGAATCCCAGAGGGATTTGCGCAAGAACCCTGCATGTGACAGTCCACAGGTTTAGAACTCTGTTATAGTAACTCTTTAGTTTAGAAGACTCTTGAAATATTAAAGGTTGTGATTTATTTGTTGTAGGTTGAAGGTTAGGATTTATCTAGGTTTATATGCATTGAGGATTGAAATTCTTTGAACGAGCATTGTAGGGCTCTGCCTAAGCAGTATTTTGTTTGATATAAGGAGATCTTGCTTCATGTTTCTGCATGGAACTGCTGTTTTTGACTGTGTGTGTGAAAGTGTAAGACCCATTTTCCCTGTTTACTTTCCCTCATCTTGCTTTTATAATATTCTCTGTTCTTCTTTGCTGCTGTTATTTTGCTTCATTTTTACTGTTGATTGTGTGCTGGATTGAGGCATTGAGTTGCTGCAATTGTGCTAGAAATATCTCGTTTCCTAATCAAGAAAAATGCCAATGTATTGTGACAATAGACTGATGTTCCTATAGACTGCTCAGCCATTCAATAGAACTTAAGATGACATTTGATCTAGTTATAAGATTTGGAAGATTCCTTCACAATCTGAACTAGAAGAGGAACGTGTTTTTAAGCATATCATCCAGTGTACTTTAGTACGTATTTTAGTTATAACCCAATGAATTGTTAAAATGTAACATAATTAGATTGTAACTAGGAGAATCAGCCTTCTTACGTAATGAAGGTTATACTCACATAGGCAAGGACAATGTGTAATATAAATAGTGAGGCTCTCTCAATGAAAAGGCTATTGTTTCCATTGATCAAATTCCATTTTCCTCTGTTTCTGTTAAGATGGTGACTCAACTTTTCCAAGATGGAAGATCCTAGTCTTGATGCTCTAGCGTTTTTAAAACTATCGTATTAGCTATTATATTTGTAGGTGACTGACTGAAGAGTTGGGAGGTGTCACTCTGTAATACTGTTGGCCCTTTAGGGTATTTTTTATCCATTGCGTGGTCCATCACATCAACAGCTAGGATCATGGAACCATGGGCCACATGTAGTTTATCAATGAACTATACATATTTCTGTACACAGGGCCCTGTTACATAAAAGCTGAAGGTGCAGAAAACTTCCCAATGACACAGGGGTTGTTATATAGTAATTGAAGCTAAACCTTTGTCCAAGTAGTTCAAATTGATCTAAATAATGACGTGCATGACCGCAGTAATTATGTTACTTTTTTCACTTCAATGGTCCCTACTCCATCGAATGTGGTTCCTTCTGAATGGTCTTGTAACCTCTTTTCTATAGCCCCAGTCCACTCATTTTTGGCTACCTTAAGGATGCTCTCTCTCTCTCTCTCTCTCTCTCTCTCTCTCTCTCTCTCATATTGAGATGCATTGGCATGTCTCCTCCAATACCATCTTCTGATGACCTGTTTCGGTTTTACCCTGCCATGTGCTTCCCAAGCCAAGATAAGGGAACTCTCTCTCTCTCTCTCTCTCTCTCTCTCTCCCCTATATTGAGATGCATTGGCATGTCTCCTCCAATACCATCTTCTGATGACCTGTTTGGGTTTTACCCTGCCATGTGCTTCCCAAGCCAAGATAAGGGAAGGTTATTTGAGATTGGTAATCAGCTGTAGAAACTTGGTAATAAACCATATTTGAAGTTCCACTTTGTGAAAAGCAACAGTCAACCCCAGCTAGATGGGATAATGATGTAGCAACCATCACTTCAATTCCTGCTTTGCAATTTTGGGCCCTATATTATGTGTGTGCCGTGGTGGAATATTTTGTGCGATTATAGAATGCATTCGTTATTAATCTAGATCATCTTAAAAGGAAGGCATTGACATATCAATTAATGCAATTATTGTGGTGAGACCACTGGGCATTCACCGAATAATTGTTTGGTTGTTTATTTTTATTTTCATTCCCACCTCAAGGCAATAAACAATTGGACCAGTCAGGTGCATGTAGCTTGATCATGTCACCCATCATTGAAAGACAAGCTACAGAAGCATAAGCCCTTGCTATAATCAAGGAGGAGCATCAACCTGTATCGCCGCTATTGTGATCCCCATCACTGATCTACATATTGCTTCCTGCTATTAATGTTGGCTCACCTTGAGAGTTAGCAACTAGTGAAAATAGTATGTATAACATTATCAGTATTTATTATTTTATTGCTCCAACGAGCGTCTGTGCTGATTCGTATCCTTTTTGGCCATTGTCAGATAGTGAAGACTTTATTATCAGTTGAAGGAATCAATATCAATGCAATTAACAGAGCTGGACAGACGGCACTTGATATTGCCGAAAAAACCACCAATGTTAATCTTCAGTCAATTCTGAGAGAAGCTGGGGCGGTTACTGCAAGGGAGCATGGTAGCCCCCCAAGTGCTGCAAAACAGCTGAAGCAGACAGTCAGCGACATAAAGCACGGTGTTCGATCCCAACTCCAACAAACGTGCCAAACACGGGTGCGGGTTCGAAAGATTGCGAAGAGGCTGAGGAAGCTACATATAGAGGGGCTCAACAATGCCATTAATTCAGCAACAGTTGTGGCTGTACTCATTGCCACTGTTGCTTTTGCTGCAATCTTCCAATTACCTGGAGGTTTCGCTGATGATCAAAGTGGTGCTACCCCTGGACAAGCCCAAATAGCGAACTACGCTGCTTTCATCACCTTCTTAATATTTGACTCCATAGCGCTCTTTATTTCTCTGGCTGTTGTGGTGGTCCAGACATCTGTGGTAGTCATTGAGCAGAAGGCAAAGAAGAAGCTGATGTTTGTTATCAACAAGCTCATGTGGATGGCTTGTCTTTTCATATCAGTGGCTTTCATCGCACTCTCGTACGTTGTTGTGGGCCATGATCATCAGTGGTTAGCGATTTATGCTTCTGTGATTGGTGGTTTAATCATGCTTCCCACTATTGGCTCTATGTGCTACTGTGTGATCTTGCATAGGCTTCACGAATCAAATAACAGGAACATAAGGAGGGCCAGTGATAGCCTCTCTTACTCATATCCTGCATCTATTGTCTCAGAGTCCGAGTTAATTAACAGTGAACATAATAGGATATATGCACTTTAGAATCTTCTGTCAACAAGCTTACTATTTTAGGCATGATATTTCTGTAACATCTGAATCTCTTTAAGTCATCTTCTCTTTCGTAAATCTAGTCTCTGAACTAATCATTATTTCAGTAACACCTGTGTTCGGGACTCCATAATGTGATTTTATAGACCAAGACTGATGTCTCCTGGAGCGACTGATCAACGCTGTAATATATCGGAGTCCAGCATCATTTGGATGTACAATTGCACAAATGTCCTTCTCGTGGGGGCACCTACCTCAAATTCCAGTGGTCCTGAGATGATGTGGGTCTTCAAATCCAATTGGCATGTTATTTAATTGTTGTTCTCTGTTCTTCCTTCTAGTGGTTACCCAAGTTTGAATCATTTCACTCAGTGGAAGGTGTTTCAGAAGGAAACAGGTTGATGGATTCATGCTATTCAAGGGAAGTACTACGAAGTACTACTAACTGGGTGGTCTGCTCCAGTCTGTAGTGTGATCGTTTTACACGTCATGAGTGTGAGCCAGGAAGGGTTTTTTTTTTTCCTCCAGGGTGGTGTATGGTATTTTATTAAGTAAAGCCACTTCAGAATCTTAGAACAGTTAGGTGTTGGCTGGTTATTTCTACGGGTGTACAGTGATTGGATTGGTGCGGATTAGGCCAAATCCATCACCAATCCATTACCTATGGATTGATGGATTTGCAATCTGTTACTAATCCGTGGATATTAAAAATTGATCTGATCCCATCCGTGGAGGACCGGATTAGATTGGTTAAATTTGTTCAATCCGTTGAATCTAAACAGATGTAAAGAGTTTCAACATACAAGCCAACGATCCACAAAAAATACAAATTACAAATATGTTTTTTTGTTCGGCAAGCTACCCAATTGATCAATACAAAGAGTTGTTTATTATCAACATTACAACCAAAAGAGATCTAATCAACAAATAAAGCCAAATATGATGTTAAATTCATAAAAATCGCCCTCCATTTATTGAAACCTTGAATTCTTACAATTTGATCTGGAAGGTTTTTTTTTTCTTTTATATTTAGACCTCTTAACTTATATTTAGACCCCTTAATTTTTTTTATTTATATTTAATGTCAACGGATCGAATTGGATTGAATCTGCGGATTGGGGGTAAAATCCATCATCCATCCGTTGTTAATGAATTACAAGATTTTCAATCTGTCACCAATCCATTTATCTTTGGTTTGGTTAAAAATCTGCGATTCGGATCGATTTTACGGATCGATGGATTTTTTGCGCATTGTATTCCAGATGCGTTTGTTGCAAAGCATCAATACTTGAATCACATTATCTTAACAGCCAACAAACGAGCATCCATCAGCCAACAAGATCATGCAACCAATCCCTAGTTTTTGGCTGGTTTACACAACCGTGGATGGCTTAAGCCTCCAAACTTTTATGGGTTTACTTTTTGACAGTACTTAAATAATAAATATTTATTAAAATGGACAGTCTTCACTTGGGACTTGGGTTCACCATTGATCAGTTCATCCCCTTGGATCCTCTTCCCATCTTATGTTTTGAATTTTTAGTCAACGTTTGATTGAATCTCAAAAGAATTGATAGTTAAGATGCCATTACAATTTAAGGCTAATTTTTTGGTAGAAAGATGAATTTCATCAAAAAGGAGGAAGTTAGGTCTGTTTGGTAATTTTACATATAAAATAAAGTGTAGTAAAACATCAAAACAAGAGAGAATAAAATATAATTAGGTTATGTTGATATTTTGTTTTTAGTTGTTTGGTATGAAATCTTTTTGACTTTTTGTATAAAAAAAGTAGAGTTTTTTTTTTCTTAGTGGAGAAAGGAGGAGTTTTTTTTTTTTTTTTCTTTTTTTTTTTCACTTTTTGAAAAAAAAGATGGAGGGAGTTTTGAACTAAAGTACTATTGATGTGACCCATTATTTGAAAAATAGTCTTTACTTGACTTTTACTAACCTAGTGAAGTGCGAAACAAGCAAGGCAATAAACAACAACACCACAACAAAGACACATGAAAAAAAAAAAAAAAGACAAAAAAAAAAAAAAAAAAAAAAAAACCAATAGATAGCTCATAAATATCCTTCAAGATAGGGTGAATAGACCAGTCCGGTGACCCATTGATTGCTCGAAGCACTTCGAAAGTATTGAAGAATCGGTGAATCTTGCGAAGGTTGCGTGATCCTACTTCCATCAGCACTGAGACAATAGCCCTTCCGTCTTCTTTTATTGGCGAAGACCCCTTGGATCTATTAAGAAAACTTGCACAAACCCAAGAAGCATTAAACCAGATAGCAAAGTCAACTGTTTTTCCATCCACGGCCCTAAGAAGCATCTGAGAAGACAATTGGCCAGCGCCGCAGTGGCGGACCCAAGATTTTCATTTAAGGGGTGCAGGCCCAAACAGGCAATTGGCCTTTTTGGAACAAACCCTGGATTTTCTTGTGTGTTTTGGGGACAGGTGCGGGATTTTTATGTAGATTTTCAAAGCAAAGTTAGAATTTTCATTATAGTTTTAGAAGTGGACTGAGGTCCAACGGGTGCGTCCGCCCCCACATGGATGTATGTGGGTCTGCCCCTAGCCAGTGGTGATAGGATTTTGATGGATCTTCTTAAACTTACTCATAGAGTTATCAACTATCCATGCAACGGTGTTGATATTGATGAGGGGTTGAATTTTTGTACTCCTAAAAATAAATTTCTTCTTTTCCACATAGGCCACCACAAAAATAAATTCATTTCTACTTTTCTACAAAGGCCACCATAGAGCCAGTGTCGAGACTCTAGTTGGAGAGTGGATTGGCGTGATTTCCGTGTAGCAAAAATGTAGAAAAGTGATCCACCAATCCCTAATTCTAACGGGAGCGATGGAGTGAGCAAGCATTCCCATTAAGTTTGTTAAATCAAGTATTAGGATAATTTGGTGGGACTGGTTTTTTCCATCTGCCCTTTTCCATTAATACACACGCGTCCAAGTGGATCACACGAGCTGGACTGCATTTTAAAATGCAGTCTATTTGTACGAAAACATTGTCCACAGGGGCGGAACCGCAGTAAGGCCTAGGGGGCCTTTGGAAAATCCTTTTACATGATTTAATGATCTAAAACGTCGGATGTTTTGTGATTCATGAGAGGTGTTTCTGATCTGAAGGTCAGACTTGATGAGAATGGCCCTCAGAGTGCATATTTAACTTGAAGAGAAGGAAAATAGGAAGTAAAACAAGAGAACAGGAGAGGAGAACAAATGCCTTTGACCTAGGTATTATTTTTTTTTTTTTGGATTACATGGTTTTTCTTATTGTTTAGATTACATGAACTGCTAGACTGGACAATGGACATTGCTCTCTCTCTCTCTCTCTCTCTCTCTCTCTCTCTCTCTCTCTCTCTGAGACCTACATTTAGGATTTTTTTGGATTATTATGTGAATTTATATATTTTCTCTACAATTACATGTAGACTTGTAGTATATGATATTTTCCCTCTTTTTAATTTGTAGTTATCCGGAATTTTTGATAAAAGAATCCAATGCAAGTAACAAAACACAACAAAATGCCGATCCCCATAAACTAGTAGATGAACAGGTCAATCACCATAACATCAGTGTAAATGAACATTCTTCGGTTACCACCGTGTGTATATTGAGTTGTTTGATGAATGGTTTATATTTTGAGACAATGAATACTTTTTATTTGATTTGGACATATAATAAATATGATTTTATTTGATTTGTAGATGAGAAAGTCATCTACAATTGATGGATTTTTTTAAAGAAAAAATCCTCAAAACTTAGAAGCCGATGCATCATTGCCGACCTCTAACGTTGAGATTCCAATTTCTAAAGATCGTCCTACAAAATTACAAAGAACAAAAATCAATGAAGTTGATATTAGTTTTTTAGAGCGTGATCTAGGATTGCGTCCACAGATATGGGATTATGATATTAATCAGCATGATGAAATTCAACGGAATTACATTAAGGTTGGTCCATACCAGCCTATGCTTTCAAAGTATCTAAAATCTGGATCAACAACTCATCTTCGTAGCTTTCAACATTCGGGGCGATGTTATTTGCAAGTTGGTACACAATTTTTATCCTCAAGGCTTCACAGAAAATGAGAAAATGCAACTTCACCATTTATGAGTATAATGTAGTTCGACATTCAGACTTTCAAAAATTGTCAATAGTTGGTCAAGACTAGAAGATTAACAATCTATCAACTTATTTTTTAAAGTGATTGAACTTGTACTTACTCTTCCAGTTTTTACTGCAACTATTGAACGATCATTTTCAGTCATGAATATTGTCAAAACTAGGCTTCACAGCAAAATAGAGGATGATTTTCTCTCTGACTCTTTGATTGTGTACATTGAAAAAGAAATGACTGAGAAGCTTAGCATAGAATCAATCATAGACCATTTCTGAGATTTGAAAGAATGTCGGGTTCCATTTTGATAGATGATTGAGTTGAAATGTACTAAGAAACAATTATTTTACGACTTTTCTTTGCCTATATTTTGTTTAGGCTGAATAGATAATGGTTTTAATTTTCATATAAAATTTAGTCTTGAATCGTAATATATTTTTCATGCTTGAAATCCTGGTTCTGCCCCTGATTGTCCATAAAATATTAGAAAAGTTAGAGCCGGTCACCAAGCGGAGTAGCACGGGTGAGTCTGATAGGCTCATGCTTGACTCAGTTACCTATTCATCTGAGTTCACCAGGTAAAGTCACGGTGAAGGTTGACTTAAACCGCCACCACTTGGTAAAAGAAAATAATCATAGCCGTTGGATAACATCCAAATCAGAACCAAGTACACAAGTAAAGAAAACAAAATAAAGAAGTTAAGAATTGAGATGTAATAAATAAACTCAGGCCAGATAATGGGTTGGGTTGGGCCTATTTAATGGCTTGCTATAGTATACCATTACTACCTGACATATCTGGGAGACTGGGACAAGCGAGGTATATGTATTTTCCAAATAAACTGAGAGCAGCCCCAAAGCTTGACCTTTGTCCCCATCTCTGGTCATGGCCTTGAATTTGTCATATTAATCTTGTAGCCAAATGGGCTCATCTTGGAAATATTGTCTGTTACGACCCTACCCATGAACACTTCTAAATTCAGTCCATGGCCAACTGTAATGCCTAGGTCTAGTTCATTTACAAATTTTATGTAAAGATGTTGAGCTAGCTCTTAATATCTGTCTTTTAAGGAGAACGGCTCCTTACCCAAGTGGTAACACCTCCTCTTCCCGTATGTGCGGGCTGGGCTCCCTTTCCACTTATGTGGGCTTTCTTCCCACATATAAGGGATCCTTTCCCACGTTAGTAGGTTGTCTTCTAGTATGTGCGGGGCTCTCTATTAGAATCCCTCCGCCTTTGTTGGGATACTAGAAAAGAAAATTCCATATTTTAACAATATACGTCAAATCCAGGCCAAGTTTCTTTAGCTACCAGGCAAGAAATATGCCCAAACAGATCCCGTTTTCCTAAAATGAGCCCCAACCGTTTCTTTAGTAGTTGGTCTGAACTCTGAATTGCATTGGCACATGATTGGTTGTCCCTGTGGCACACAATGATTGGTCTAGCTTCCATTAAAATGACTGCAAGGTTGCAACACATTGGATAGATGAGTAATTACTAAGGTGATGGCTAAGGTATTGATTTCTCAGCTTCCCTTGATTTGAAGAGAGATTACTTGATGGACATTTTTGGGTATTTACCTTGATTTTTCATTTTTAACCACTTATAGAAACATGAAGTTCTTAGAATTCCCAAGAACTCAATTACATGAAGCAAAGAGGTTACCTTTTGTTTAATCCTAGCTAAAGGGCTTGGGACCTGTCAAACTCTTACATGTGAGGCGAGAACCTGAGAGTGAAATTTGCACATGTGATGAGAGAGAACAACCACACGTGGGGAGTGAGAACTCATACAAGCGAGGAGTGGGGCGAACCAAGGTCAATCCCTGGTCATCAGGGTGAGAGGTGGGGTTGCCAATCAGGTGAGTGAGCCCTTGTTCCCAAAGAAGTCACTTTGTAACTACTATATTCCATCACATACTTTCTATTTTCCACACTGTATATCCTATATTCCACAATGTAACTTCTATATTAAGCTTACAAAAGGTGAGTCTCAAATACTAAAATTTCCGAAAAAAGGTGAATCTTGTGTTGTAATTTCTATAGGTGCATCTATCTAAGGATGTACCAGATGTACAACAAAACTTCTAAGGGTCTTATTTTCTAATTCCAAGGTGGGTCTCATGTTGTAATTTCTAAATACAACCCTATGTACAACAAATCCTTATATTATCGTTTCGAATGTGGGCTCACATTGTGATTCCTATAAAGTGGGTTCAATGCCCACAATCACCAAAAGTGAGCCCATATTATAATTCCTACAAAGGTGGTTGCATCCACCACAATGCAGGCATAGGTGTAATTAGTAAGAGTTTTTACTGAAAAAAAAACACTTTATGTGGGCACTGGACCGAACAAGGAACATTAGGCAAACATGTACCTAATAGGGAATCCGTACAGAAAAATCAACTTTTGTTTACCATCTTTTTAGGTAGTCACATCGACCTTCATTTTCTGTGTTAAGGATCGACAGCGACCCTCGCTATAACAAGTGAGGGTCGCCGTTGACTCTGAACAGGCATAAACTCCTCATTTTCTTCCTTCTTCCTCTCTTCTTTCTTGTTTCAACCATGACTAGGATTAGCAAGTGGGATAGGCAGCAACCCATTGATCACACTTCCATCATGGCCTCTTTTTTTTTTTTTTTTTGCTTAAAATGAAATGGGCAAAATAAAAAAATTCACAAGATAATTAACCTTCTTGCTTCCAAAGGTGTTTTTGTTGAGGTCTCCTCAAATGTTGAGTTTATTCTGATCTATCTAGGTGGGTTCGGATGAATTTACTCAGATGGTAACGATCTCCAAAACAATATGACCTGCTTCTCTATGCAAATAAACCAACATGCCATGTGCATGGGAAATTAAACGATTGTGAAGCCGCAAGCTTGGGCAAAGGGAACTCTTATCTTGGCCCTATCCACAGAAAATCTCCAAGTCCTGGGCACTACCCGGAACTTCACTGGCCTTCTTTGGTAAGATGTAGGCGTTTCTATCATGAATAGCCAACCTGACCTGCATACTTGATTTGGTTATTCTAAGTTGACATTTCCAACCTGATTAGTAATTGGAGTGCTCACCTGACTTGTCCAGGCCTTGTGAAGTCCTTCTCTTTTATCTCATTATTCCATAAGATCATAAATGCACTTTGGTGCAAGCCCATTGTCATGAGACCCTTTTATAATTGTCATTCCAGTTCAAGGATTGATCATGAAGGAGCCCCTTATGGCTCTCAAAAGTAGCTCGGTTGGTCTGGGACATGGGTGTGTGAGCAGAGAATGCGTGAATCAAATTCCCACAGTAGTGCAAAAATAAAAAAGCAACTCCCATATGAAATAAGAAGGAAGAGAGGAAAAAGGAAGAAGATGAGGAGTTTATGCCTGCTCAGGGTCAACAGGGACCCTCACTTGTTATAGCGAGGGTCTCCGTCGATCCTTAACACAGAAAATGAAGGTCGATAGTGACCACCCCAAAAAAATGGTAAGAAAAGTTGTTTTTTTTTTTTTTTATACGGATTTCCTGTTGGGTGTATATTTGCCTAATGTTCCTTGTTCGATCTAGTGCCCATCTAAAGTGTTTTGTTCGATAAAAACCCCGAAATTCTATCTATGAAATAGAAAATTTATGAAATTCAGAATGCATAAGATTCTTAGATATCAACTTTAAACATGAATGGAACAAATTATATATATTAAAGCAAACGAGGAAGAGAGTTGTGAGGGGTGCCACGTCATCACCCACATGAGTTCTCATTTTAGAAAAATACATATAAAAACACACAGAGCTTTGGATTTAATGTGGGCCACTCCAAATCTCTCCCTCTAATACTTCCTTAAAATCTCTCATCCTCCTAAAATCTCTCATTCTAATACTGCATGCATCCTCTTAATATGATTGAATAACTGCTCAATAGAGCCCATGTCTCAATAGTTGTACGTGAAACCTTATCACTCCATCTATATTTTCCTAACTTTTCTCTTGATCATTTCTATCTCTAAAATATCTGTGATTTGGGTAATCATCCTATGGATAGGATTGAATAACTGATTTCATTTGTTTATATAGATATATATATATATATATATATATATATATAAACTACTCCATGGCTCTTTCAAATATTTCAACCATTAGTCTCAAAATCTATCAATAACAGTTGGATTGATCTCGAGAATTTTATGGCCCAGTAATGGATAGACATTGTTGATGCAAGCTGTGAGACCATGATTTTGTATAGTCTGCTCTCACAAGAAGGGCGGAGCTATTAAAACAAGAAGCTTGGATTGGATATCAAGCTGAGGAGCCCACCAAGCAATGTCGCCAAATTAATAACCTTCCACACTCTCAAAGGTGTAGTTCAGTTTAATATTTATGTACAATGCAAACCAAATAAGTTATGTACCGCACTCTTAATCGAGAATGAATTGAAAAAGAAGGGGAGTGGATGGGCTGGTGGGGCCTTAAACATATCTAAGGCTAAGCCTAGTTAATTTAATTTGTGAGGTCTAATATTCATCGTAGGACAGTTCATAGGCCTCAAACTGAGGTGCTGGCCCAACTTATTTACAAATTAGATACCGTTTTTTGTATTAAGATGTTGGGTGATGCCATGCAACCCCCACGCCACCCACACCAACAGACACGCAAAGCTACACTAATTAATACAAAATCCAATAAATGTTTACCACTACTACATATTTGAATAAATTTTGAATTTATAAGTAGAAATTAAGGATCAAAGAAGTCTAATCAAATCATCGCAACTAATTATTATGTAAGAATCAAAATTCAATCCAAGGTGGGTACAATACAACTGAGATTGTACGTAATGATGAGTGTTAAATATTGCATATTTTACCCCTCATTAGTCCGAATTTTATTGGCATCTTATATGCATATCATTTGCTTTACACAGAGATTTTATCATTCTATCACATTAACGGATTATCGGATTATCTTGCATAAATCCGATTATTTGTAGCGAATTTTTATGTAATTTCTCTTATATAGGTGGACCTCGTGATTATTCCAACCTTCCGGCTAATGTCCCAAAGCATCAAGAAGAGATTTCAAATAAAGAAGTTACATGAAGAAATCTTATTGAAGAAATCTTGGTGAAGTGTTAAAGAATTTCAAAACAAGAAGAGAAGAGTTTAAGGATAAAAGAAGTTATTTTCTAATATTAAGGAGTGGTTGGTGTATTGGTTAGACTTTGGGTCTATATGAAATAGGTTATGGGCTCAAATCCCAACAATTGCATATTATTATTATAATTTTTTACATATAAAATATTCCATCCAACTCACCTCACCCCTCCACCAATCAAAGCTTGCCATGTCACAAATCCATGTAAAAGGATATGAGCCAATCAAAAGAAGGACCACATAAAGCAAAAGGCACATATCCTTTTGGAAGGAAAGTTTGTTGCAATCAATCACATTGAAGCTATCCATGTGAAAGCAAAAGAGCCAATAAAAAGCCTTCAAATCTAATTCAAGCAATCCATGTGAAAGCAAATGAGCCAATCAAAAGCCTTCAAGTTGCAACCAATCAAGTGGAAGCAATCCTTGTGAAATGAAATGAGCCAATCAAATATCTTCAAGGTTCCTATAAATTGGAATGTGTTTGTAGAGTGAAGGATCCTTTGGCAAGTTAGTCTTTTTGCATTTTTATTTTAGATTGTATTTAGGAGCTTCTTTGTAACTAATTTAGAGGGAGTGTGTAATTGAAGATTATTAATGAAGTTTTGGAGCTCTTTATTGATGTTTAGTGGCTAAAGCTCTTGGATTAGGCTCTCCTTTTGAAGCTAAGTAATGTGATTAGTTCATTTACATACATGTTTTAGTTTAAATTCCCTATTTGTGCCTTGATTAATTAGTAGATTAGATTTTAGATCTAATTGTGCCAATCTCTCTCATTTCTCATGCTCTATCTCTACACTTGATGCTTGGATAATCTCAATTGATGTTTTGTAGTTTGATTAAGTTCTCTCACATAGCATGCTCTAGAGCTTTTATCTTTGATCTTTTGTAGCTTGATTTTGATCATTAATTGTTAGGGTAGTTAGGTTATGATCTAAGATCTTGGCTTTTTATTTTCTTTACTTTAATCTTCATTGCTATATCATCCAATTCAATTAGGCAAGAGATTGCTAATTGGATTGTAGATTTGAGAATTGAACTAGAACATGCATTGTTTGAATTAATTACTTACTTAGTGGATTTAGGATTGCCTAATCTCTTTTTTTGTTTTATTGTTGTTAATTTAAAATCTTTGTTTAATTTGTTATTTTCACTTTTAGATTGTTAGATCCACATTTCAAATCACTTGTTTTAAAATCCTACACATTTCACACTACATCTTCACCTTAAATCTTCCATTTCCATCACCAATCATCCACTACTTTAGTGTAGTTTGTTGGATTAGCTTAGATCTCATTCATCTCATACTTTGGATTGTTAATTAGAGTAATTTTAATTTTGTTTCACATTTCAATTGATTCAATTTCATTTTTCACATTTAGTTTAATATTTTTAATTGTTCACTTCAATTGTCTTTATTAGCTATATCTTAGTTCAACTCTCACCTAAATTGGATTTATTGCTTTCTCCATCCTTTCCTCGTGGGATCAATAATCAGGACTCTTGAGTCCTTTACTACGTAACGACACCGTAGTCTTGCGGTTAAATGTTGCACATTTAAGTGTCGATCACGTAACATCTCAGATAATGTTTATAGGCTTTGTTAGTTTTTTTTTTTTCCTTTAAGGCGTGAAAATCATATTATTATCCATTATATTTGGCACTTTCATTCCTTTGAACTTTTTGGATTTTGTTTTTCAAAGATAATATAATCACATTCTGTGAATTTCAATGGGGTTTTTTTATACATTATTTTTTTTCCAAGGAGAGCAAGATCTTATTTTTTATAATTTGTTAGGGTTTTTTTCCCAAATCTACTGGCATATGGTTTTTCTTTCTGTTTTTATGGATTTTCTTTTAAATAATATAAATATTTTTTTTAGTGGATTTTAAAATTCATCATAATATAATTTCTTCATCTATTCTTTATAATATATTATTTTAGATTTATTTTTCATTAATTATATTTAAAAACTCTTAAATTTTTATATATCTTTAATTTTGGCCCCCCGGCTTAGCACGGGCTTTGCTGCTAGTAAATTTTAAAATCAAAGAATTCAAAGTATTTGAATTCTTCAGACATCCATTAGACAGCCTCCAAAAGAACCCAGAAAAATCCAAGGCAGGTGCGTTGGTTAAGCCAAGCACACCACAGCGCAGGCTAGAAGACTGACTCACTTCTCTTTAGTCCTAGCAGTATTGCAGTCTTTCTTCCAAAAAGCCTGAGCAGCCAAAGCCCATGAGCCTACAGTATTTTACGAGGATGTTGGGTCCTGCAACACGAGCTCGCTCTCTCCACCATTGCTTTTGCTTCTTGGACCATCCTCAACTTCCTTAAAGAACAGTAAGCTCTTTCTTTTCCTTCTCTTGTCTCTGTTTTTCTGCATCTGGGTTCTTTGTAATTGGATTTGTTTTGGTTGAGTTCGAGCAATAAATGAAGCTTGGGGAAGTGAATTTATGTTCTTCTGAAGAAATGAATTGATGGGTGTTTTTCTGATCTGGGTTTGACGGATTGGTGAGTTGGCTGTGGTTTATGCGGTTTGATGGTTATGGGTTCTGGGTTTTGTATTGATTCTGAGGTTTCTGAATAATCTAAGTTATGGAAAATTTTTGTTTTTTTGTTTTTTTGTTTTTTTTCGTTTTTTTCCTCTTTTTTCTGATATGGGTTTGGAAACATGGATAGGTTCTTATGGGCTATTTAGGCAAGGGCTTTCTGGGGTTTGATGGGTGTGGGTTGGACGTATTTCTACTTTTCCTGAGTGTTTGTTTTTTTTTTTTTTGGTGATTATGGTTAGTAAATTTGTAAATGTATGTATTTGGTTTTGTCCTTTTTTTTAATATATTCCTAGTCAGGTACCTTTGATTGGGGAATTTTTTGGATGAGTCTGAGCCGTTTACGAGGTCGGATAATCGATTCTGTGACGCCCCGGAATCCCACATCGACTATAGAGAGGAAAGTGAATGGGGTTATATGTAGAGCTTACACCCTTACCTTGCATGAGGTCTTTTGATGGGTTGAGGTCCATCAGAAGCAAAACCGTGAGGCAAGATTGGATGCGCTTGGGCCAGGTCCTCTGGTCGAGTAGCCCATGAGCTAAAGCGGACAATATCATGCATGCGTGAAGGGTGAAGTGTTACATAGGAAAGATAAAAATTATGAACACGGGGTATACTGCACTGAGCTTCCTCAAATGCCTAGCAAAACTTTGTGTCAACTCATCCACTATAGGCATGACATGCATAAAATCCACACCTTTCTGATCTGGGCGTCATTGTTGATGGTATATATGATATCACATTATTCAGGCCATCACAACCATCCAAGTGGTGGGGATCAAATGGACTAATAAGAAACATGGATGCGCTTCAATGATTGGATAAAATCAGATGGTTACAATATAGTTTTGGTCTATAAATCCTCCATTTAAAATCCATGTTTTTTAGTGGTCCGGCTGAGCTATTGTGGGTGAAGTGCTTTTGATATCAAGATTCCGAAGGCTCGATAGGGGTTGCACGAACTCTTGATTGAAAAACACTACTGAAAATTATTTGGTTTGGAATATAATCTGGAGATAAAATCATTATTTTGGGACACAAAAATATGGGAATTTAATATTCATCTTTATATGGTGATCCTGCAGGATATTTGACGAAATCCTTTCAAGGTCTTTAAACTGACCTCCTTGGCACCTCCACCAAATGTGTGGGGGCAAAGACAAATGTTTTTTCATTAGGCAGCCATGTGAAACAAGTTTTCGTGCTGTTTGATCTTCTAAGAAGAAAAAGAATTTTGAGTATTTGTTTTATGTTGGTTGCGGAGATGGGTGACTCTTCCTTCTTCTAGTTGGGCTGTTTTGAGTGCGAAATCATTTTGTATTCTTAATTGATAAGCCATGGGTCCCCATTAATCCATATTGGTTTTGATATGTGTGGAGCTAAGGGGGAGATGACCAAGTTTCCTTTTAAAGAAAAGGGCAACATTCTTGAGTGTACTGGGGGCTTTTTACATTCCTTTTTTATGGGGTTCTTATTAATGATGCTTGCTTTTAGGATTTATAATCTCATGAGATGTTCGGAAGTAGAGAAATAGGTGGATCTTTGAAGGAAATCAACTGATGAATATTAGGCTTGAAGCTGAGCAAATTATAAAGGAATTGGGAAATGTTGTCATCAACATTGAAGGCTTATTGGGAAATGATATGTTCCATGTAAAAGTCTTGTTTCATTAAGGTTTGGACTTTGGAGTCCACCAAACTTAGCTTCAGAAAGTTAACTTCAGTATTCCAACTTTTGACACTTTATTGGTTTCTTCATTTATATAACTAATGCTACATATAAATTTTTGAGTTTTAAGACAATTTTCTGCACAAGTGTGGTTTGACCTGATTGTATATTTGTATCCTTTTCTCATGGCCAAAAATTGTTTGAAAGAAATCATTTCTTGTTTATTTTATTTTTTAGGGGGGCCTCTGCCATGGCTGATACGCAATCAGTTGCTATGCTCATCAATTTCACCACCTCCAAGATACAACAACTTCAGCAAGCATTTGCTGAACTTAAAAGCTACAGGGCTGTATCCTTGAATTTGAAATGGAAAGAACTTGAAGAGCACTTTCATGGGCTTGAGAGGTCCTTAAGGAAAAGATTCAATGAGTTAGAAGATCAGGAAAAGGAATTCCAAACCAAGGTGTCAGAGGCTCGGGAAATGTTGGAAAAACGGGAAGCAGTGGTTGGGCCAAAGAACAAGCTTCGTTAGAGCGGCTCCAAGAGAAAAGTGTAACGCCCTACCCCATACCCATGCATGATATTGTCCGCTTTGGCTCACGGGTCTCACGGTTTTGCTTCTGATGGGCCTCAACCCATCAAAAGGCCTCATGCAATTCAATTTGATAGCAAAACAAAAACGATATATTCATTGTCCATTACATTTAAACTAGTGAAGATTTTTATGCTCGAGCTTAATACCCAAGTCTCATCTCAAGGAAAGACTCATATCACTTCTCTTGGCCATTTACCTCAGACATGCATTAATGTTTATATTACTCAAGTATCATGTGTTATCCTTTTGAGAGAGCAACCAGCATCTGATATCTTAATGGATGTGAAGGCTTCTGCAAGTGCTTGATTGCATCTTTTTTCGAAACAAGCATTTGGGTTCCTTTTCAGATGTCAAGGCTTCCGTGGGCAAGGGATTTAAAGACTTATATTTTCCATTTGTTGAGTGCCAACCTGTTTTAAAAACTCAAGGCCTAAGCCATCAATGAGCTCAGGCCAGTGTGCTTCGCTTTATACATTCTCATGGGCTTGGCGTGGGCTTACTTCCAAGGCTGCAGGTCACTCTGTGCTTGACTATTAGGTGCAATTTATTTATTTGTGGCGCCTGGGCCCTAGTCTGGCCATTTTTTCTATTGAGGACTGGTTGAGACTAGAGATGTCAAACCCGGCCCGGCCAGCCAGGGATTTATCCTGGCCCAGCACAGCACACCACGGGCCGTGCCGTGCCTCCGTGTTGGGCGGGCTTGGCGTGCCTCTTTAATTTTTTTTTCTGATTAATTTTTTCTCCTTTTCGGTATTAAAATTAAAAATTAGAACCCAAGCACAGAGAATGACAGATATTTAAGTGGTTGGGTCAAACTCGACCTACTCCACTGAGGAGAATGGAAGGGTTAGAGTATTTATAAACTTTGTAAAATTGAAAAGGACACAAAATACGCCTTATATGACCGTTTTATGGCATTTTCTTTTTCGGTGGGGGTTGTAAAAATGGAAATTTTTTTAAAAAAATAGGCATTTTTGGGTGGGCCAGGCGGACCTCACCGAAACAGGCCGGCCATGCCCGTTCCCTCGGCCCAGCACAGCCCATGGCACGGACCATGCCGGAACGGGGCGGCCCGGCCCATTTGACATCTCCAGTTGACACTGAAACTGGGTCTGTGTATGAAGAATGGATGGCTCAGGCCTGGGATTCAGGCCTGTGTGCTGTTTCCTATGCTTGAATTTTTGGAATGATAAATGAATGGGCTAATGTGAGGTCACCTAGGCCTTGTTAGAACCCAGCACAACAGCACCTACAACCAGGACTAGTTGTGTGTTTTGTGTGAAACAATAGATATTCTATGCTTTTAAGTCTCTAAACTTGGAACTCCGTTCATTTCCTAATTTTTTTCTTTTAAAATATCGGAACTCATTGCTTTCTCTGCATATTCATACATATTTCTAATGCACCTGCCACCTGGTGACATCCAAAAATGACAGGAGTTGGACCACTCTGTTTATTTATCATTGTAATGCATAATTTTGTTTCAGTCCCTTTCTGGCCTTTTGCTGACTATTTTTATATTATGTTTAATTTTACAGAAGTGGTAAAAGTATTGGTAAACAGCGGAAGGCAACTTGAGGCCATTAACCTGGCTTATGCATTTGAACTCACAGATAAATTTGATCCGGTATCACTGCTCAAAGCTTACTTGAAAGAGGCGAGGAAAGGTTCGCAGTTCAAAGCTGGAAATGCTTCTCCAGTTGCCCAGGTGCGAATTTTTTATGCTGAGATGTTTTCTTTTTCTAGCAGAGCTAATCATAAATGACTAATGCCACAGTTTACTATGGAATTGTTGGAACTAGCCATGTTTGCTATTTTGGTTTGGTCCTTTAGCGATTTCAAAATCTAATTTCATTTTTAGAGTGCTTCCTATGAGAGCATCTTTTTTTTTTCTTTGTTGTAAAATATGAGAACTTCGACCAATTGAAAACTCAACGGAGCTGGCTTTTTCTTATTCTTTTATTAGTATACAGTTCAGATTGGGGACATACTGTCAGGAATTTTGGTGGATGCTTGTTATTTCTGACTGAAGTCCTTGTTCTTTGTTTGCTCATGTTTATTTTGATGAAATTTTTACATTTCAGAATGAAGCAAATGAACGGGAGTTATGTGCTCTTAAGGTAGTCATCAAGTCCATTGAAGAGCATAAGCTCGAGGAGCAATATCCCGTTGATCCACTTCAAAAACGGGTTATCCAACTGAAAGGAAAGGGTGGCTGAAGCTGCAAAGCCTCAGTCCAAGAGACCCCGTGCCACTGGTGGCACTTATGGACCAGGACCACGTATCACTAACATCCCTGAGAAGTGTGGCTACGGGGGATCAGAAAGATTCCCATATGCGTATGACAGGCCATATCTATATCCAGCTGACAACCATGGTTCCTCCCTGCTTGGTTCTGCTTTCTACAGTCCTCACAACCCTGGAAGCTACTATGGAAATGGGTATCAGTTCCCAGCCACATATCTACATTAGTCAAGTAGATAAAGGTGATTGCGATGTCTCCTAGCTGTGTTAGTTTTAACCTTTGCACATCATTTTAGGGTTGTACACTTGGCAAACGTAGTATTTGCATAGTTGGAAAGCTTTGTTTTTGCCTTTGCCGATGCAGGTGTTAGTAACGTTTAATCAAGTAAGCAGATGCTGCCAATCTTCTTTAACAAACACCTCATATGGCTCTGGTGTGTGCTTATTATCTTCTCCTTCTGTAGTTTCTATCTTTTGTATCAATGACAGTGGTGCTCTTGTAAATTATGTTTATCTTTTTTTATTAATGGTTGTTTGGCTCACATGAAGGTGCAATTTGAACTGGGTTTGTTTGGATTTTGGCCATGAATGTCTGAGTCGAGCTCAGGTACTCAAAACTTTAAAAAAATTGGCCCAGTAGAGGTAGAATGGAACGATAAGTCTTCTGAGTTGGCACACCTCCAGCTAGTGATGAAAATAGATGGATGCCTAATGCCCTGCATGACCTGACCTGAAAAATGTATGAGTCCAACGTCTGAACCTATTTTCAATTCGGCCAGAGTCTGGGTGCACCGGGTTGCGTGGATACAAATAAATTCAATTCTGGGTTGGATTCTTAAAATTATGGCGGTTCATACAGCTTTGCATTGAAGAAGGCAGTTAGCGCACACAACTGGAACCAACTACAATGGCAAGCTTATTGAGCTTGTTTTCCCAATGCCAGTAGGCCAACCTAGCAAGGGGAAAACCCAAATCTTACTGGACAAAGCTTTTACAAAGGTAATGATGATTTTTTTTTGGGATTTTGACCGTGCGACTGCCCTAAGACTTAACATGTGCTGTTCAAAATGGTTGAAAACTTTAACATTTGCCTGTCAAAATGGTTGAAGTTTATAAAATTTCAGCTCTGTGTGAATTTTTATATTTACAGTGACTCCCCAAAAGTCTTAAAATGGGTGGTCTTTTTATATTTACAGTGCTCTATTTTTGAGGCATGAGAACTATTGTGGGCTACTGTACAGTGGGTGCAAATTAGGCTAGATAGCTATCTTTCTGTGGGACCCCATTAGAAGACGCATATTAGTGAGTTTTTAGGGTGTTGTGAAAATCTTTAAATCTCCTGATTATGACATGGTTGAAGATCAACCTGATCCTTCTATTTTGAGCTCATTTTGGTCTTTTTCTCAAGGTATAGATTGCATGGAGAGGCTCTGGGGAAATGTTTTAGATTTTAGGAGAGAGAGAATTTCTCTCTCTAGACAGTACCATACAGTCAAAAGCCCTCTTTTCACCTTTTGATCAATAAAGGGTAATGGAAAAGATTATGATGAAGATGATGAACTGATGATCTACATTCTCATTGTAAACATGACACCACTAAAAGATGGAACTTTTGGCTATCGGCCAACAAAGCATACAACGTTTTTAATCTATACTTGAAGCCAAGGTTACATTTTATAATTAATTAAGTGACTAAGCAGTTTCGAATGAGCAGAAGCCCTATAAAGGTACCTCAAAGCCTAGTTTAGCACCTCTAAGCATATCAATCATTGGATGAAGAGGTTCATGAGGGTCCCGCTTTTGCTTTTAGTAAAAACAATTTCTTTGCAGGTCGATGACATCCACCAATGAAAAGGTGTAGGCAGAAGAGGACATGAAAGAAAGCAATACAAAGATATGAAGAAGTACAACCTGATGATGCACAAAAATGGATTTGCACACCACCGGTCAAGTATGAGTAATAAATGTGGAAATAAATGAGAGAGAGATTTATAGTGGTTCGGTCAGTGACCTACGTCCACTTTTGGAAAGGCTGAGGTAGCCGGAATGTATTAATTCTCAAGTGTCCAGAGATTACAAGTGTAGGAGAAGAGAGATGAAGGGAGAATATTGCTTGCCTCGGTATTTGTCTCCTGCCCCCCAAGTGCTGGTGGGGCTTACAATTTATAGTCGCTCCCCTAACAGATGGGGACGACTTTACAGCGCCGTTTACGAGGAGCCTTCGAGGTGTCCTCGACTGGGGAGGCAGTTGTGATATTCTCCGCACGACTTGGTAAAAGCGGGACGTGGCCTGCCTGCTTCCGAAGCGACCCGGACTGCTGTGACGTGGCCAGGCATCGTGGGTTTGGGCTCGGACTCCATTGGACCCAACGGATCTTTCATTAATTTAAGCCTTGGCTCATCACAGACTGGGCCACTTGGGCCTGACTCATCACAACCTATTTAAATATTTGTTATAATTCATGCAGCCGAATCAACATAATTTGGACAAGGCTTTGATAATGAAAATTATGAAGATGTGCGTAAAGCTCCTAAATAGATTGTCATGATCAGTGGATCTCGCCACATTTGTTTGAAGGGCAAGGCTACAATACAGCAGCGCTGCATCTTAATATGATGCAGCGCCTGACATGTGTAAGTGGGTGGGGCCCATTCTTAAGAAATCCAATCCGTCCATCGTCTTTTACACACAGCCGGTTCTTTGCATGTATAACTTCAAAGTTTATTTCGTGGGGCCTATCGTTAGATTGACCTGTTGATTTTAAATATGTACCCAACTTCTATTTTCAGAAGGAAAGAGAGAGAATTAATAAAGTTGAATCATGTGTTCTGGATTTAGTTAATCCAACGGTGTGCATATTGTTGATTTGAATAATATTTTGTATGTATATCCCACAGTGGGTGTTAGAACCAATGAATGGATTGTATTTCTTAAGAATGGGCCCCACCCACTTGCATATGCCAAGCGCTGTATCATACTAAGATGCAGCGCTGCTGTATTGTAGCCTTGCCCGTGTAGGGTGTATGAAAATCAGATCAGTATTAGTATTTTATAATCTTCAGTGGCAATCTGCATGCGTCAGAGTGGACCCACCAAAACAGGTTTGAATCTTGGGAAGTTTTCACTAGTCTTACACTCACAGCAAAATTTTAACAGTATTTGAGTATTCAGGTCCCACTCCAAGTCTGAATCCAGCAATCAGCCATCAGGTCATAGTCTGGGTGATGCAGGCTGCGATTATTTAGCCTAACCAGGAAGTTCATCACCACATAACTTGTCCACTTAAATGAATGTTTTAGTCAACTGGGCCCAGCTTAATCCACACTAGCAACAGTTTCCACAGAACAAGCAATTGTTCATTGGGAAAAAGTCCAAGGATTACTTTAACAATATCTGCAGACAAATGATATACAAATACAATGCAGAAGTCATAGAAACCCAAAAGAAGTCCAACTTCAACTAAACCCATTGAATGCTAAACAGCAGCACTTTCATTCTTAAACAATTTAAAGTAGGGGGAATTTAGATATAACCCATTGCCTTTTCTCATACTTACAAGAAAACACCTCTATTTTTTTTTCCAACCTACAACCACCTAAAGACCATCTTGACTGGTCAAGGCTGAAAAATACCTTTCAAACACTTTCAATGGGTTTTCATTAGAAATCACTCAAAAAATAAACAAAAAGTTCCCATTAACTACAACCTCCTCATTGTTCCCATAGTTGATTTTAATATCTAATACAGGTTATGATGCTATAAAAATTGTGGTAACTTGGTTTAGAGACAAGATGGTAATTTGTTATTATGGTTTGGGATGTCTAACTTAGGTTAAATGCTATGCTTACTTCAAACTAGTATAAGATGTAATCTTTGGAAAATAGGACTGACCATCGGTTCAAAGGGATTTGACAGAATTGTAAGGAAGAATGTGTGATTGTGTGTAGAAGTTTTACTCCCTCTTCTTTTATTCTCTCTTGACTTGTCGGTTCACTTTACTTCACTGGTAAAGTAAGTACACCAAACAGTATCAAATATAATATTTTGGGGAGCTGCAAATGTGAAGTAGCATTCCCAACCATTCTTTTTGTGAAGCTTTTCTTCCTTGGAATACAATTACTTTGACTTTCAAAAAAAAAAAAAAATGATCCATTTTTATTGGTCTTCATTTTATAAATATTAAGAAAATGAAAAAAATGCTTTCTAAATGTTTTTAGATGTAAATTATCATCGTCATCATTATCACCACCATCATCAAAGCCTTGTTCCAATTATGTTGGAGTTGCCTATATGAATTTTGATTCTCCATTCCACTCTATCTTAATGTTTTTACATAGAAATATGACAACTAAATATGATGCAAGGGGGGTAAAGATAGATTACATATCACATAAGTTTTAGTTTCGAATTAAATCTATAAAAAATCAGTATTGATTATGGACAAAACCTATATGTATCACATGATCTCATATTGCTCGAATGATCTCTAAAACCGTAGTGTATGTGCATGCCAGTCAATGTACGGTTGTGCCCACCTAAGTTTGAACTGATCGTTTCAGGTCGAATTACACAATGGATCTGACCCAAGGTGGAACCACTTGCATCCTAGTCAAGTCAAGAATTCTTGTATGTTATCAGTGACTCATGTCACTTATCACAGAGAATTTTGAAGGTGTGATGTTGACCCATCACTTGTGAAATGTGTGTGGATTGGAAATAGAATATGTTAGGTTTGTGTGTAACCATCTGATCATTCCTTCATTTTATATAGAGTAGTAATGTTGTTGGGAATCTTTTATTTAACTAAACCAGCTATGGAGACTTGGATGAATGGAAATTAAAGAGGGCGAAATGATGGTAAATTTATAGGTTAAGGTGGGATGAAATATTAGTTTAAACCAAAATAAATCTAGCCGCTAATCTTACGTTTTAAATTTCATAGCTATATGTTATGAATGTTTAATTGAGTGTCAAATTAAGTGGAGCAATAATTCAACAGGGAGTGGTGTATTTAAAGTGATTAGACTTTTCTCAGATAGTGAAAAAAATAAAAAATACATATGGTCAGAGTATGTCTTTTATAATATTGTACTCTCGTGAGGTTTTTTTTTTTTTTTTTTTCCAGCTATCCCAGTGTAGGGGCTGAAAAATAGGACCCAAAAAAGCACATACAAGCAGGAAAGATAGCCCACAAAATCAAAAGAGTTGCATTACTAGGATTAATTAATCCCTGGGCAACAAGGCAACGTACGATGTTGCCAACCAACCAAGCAATCCGTTGTCATCAACAGGCACTCTCCTGGGTTTTGGTCATGTATCCCATCAAGATCTTATTTAAAAAAAAATAAATCATATGGTAGGCAATGAGTTTTATAAACTTGACAATTGTCATACATTAAAAAATATCACTTAGGTTGGAGAGTTAGGTAATTGTACAGATAAAGATGTGTATGTTATGTGGGCAACTTTGAACATTTAAAGATAAACCACACTCAATTAAACTTAGTTTGTTTGTCCATATTGTTGGCCAACATGAGATTATCTCTCTTTTTTTGTGTTTGTTTACCTTTTAATCTTCCATCTTATGCTAGGAATAAGCTGATGGGAAGGTAGTAAGCACCTTTATGCAATAGGAGTTCCAAGATGTATTATGTAAAGAATGCCTTCAAAATATTGACCTTCATTCGGGATCAATTGTTTTTTTGGAATAGGATTTGAGACAAAAAAAGAAAATAGTCATGTTAGAATCTATGGTGATTAACTCTAACTAATCAATGCCACACTTTGAACCCGACCTTTAATTTACCTTCTCATAACACATGATTAGAATATGAAAACCTCCCTTCAATTTCTTAATTCAAATCTTTTATTTCTGAACAAGCTGAGGACTGGTCCCAGGCTTGGCCTGGTTCAAATAACTGGAAAAATCTTGATGTTGACCGGTTTGGATTCGGTAAAGTGGGTCACATCTTTTTTATTCAGAGAGAGTTCACTTATTTTTCATCACAAGGAATATTGGATTCTCACAGGAAGAAAGTATATCCGGCCTTTTTGGTGGGGCATGCTTTATTTATTTTGTAAATGAGTATGTCCATCCGTGGGCCCACCTGTTCACCATCAAAACCATTGAAACCATACATGCACCCTTCTTTTTTTTTTTTTTTTTTTATAATGGGTGTTTTTTGAATTTAGGCCAATAGAATTGGTCCCACCATAAAGTTGAAATAGGGATTCATAATGCATGAATGACAATTGCATTATTATTAATATCCATTGATCAATTGTATGAATCATATGTCCAATCTTACAAGGGGATCAAATTTTATTGGAGTCAAATTTAGGGACATTTGATAGAATATTACATTCATTTTGAGCAGGGAAAAGCTACCTTCTAGTGGTGCTGCATCGTACTGGCAGATGCAAGTGGGTGGGCCCACCTTTCAAAAATCCAATCCATTCATTGGTTCTAACACCCATTATAGGATATACAAATAAATTATTATTCAAATCAACAATATGCACACCGTTGGATTAACTAAATCTTGAACACATGATTCGACTTTATGTACTCTCTCTCTTTCCTTTTATAGAAATAGAACTGGGCACATATTTAAAATCAAATATCAATCTAACGGTAGGCCCTACAACATACACTTTGAAGTTATTTATGCAAAGAACAGGACGTGTGTAAAAGACGATGGACGGGTTGAATTTTTTAAAGGTGGGCCCCACCCACTTGCATATGCCAGGGGCTACATCATATTAAGATGCAGCGCTGCTGTATGGTAGCTAGCTTTGCCCTTATGAGCAATATGAGGAACTCCTCATATAGGATATCCCTAAATCTTAATCAAATAGGATTGAGCCCCTTGTAATGTTAAGTACATGCATTAATCATGTCGGTAACATTTTTGTGGGGGAGCAACTCCTTTTAGACTGAAATTTGGAGACATCCAATGCCAAGGGGGAGGGCCTTCATTTTAAATGGTTTGGACTTTTAAAAAAATGGGGCCCACTATTAAGTTCCACTCTTCGTACTCACAAGAAGCATGCCTACGACGAATGAGATGGATGGCTCATTCTTTCTCTTAAAAACTGTATAGTTGTTGAAAAAAAAAAAAGGGATTTTTACCAAATAATTAAGCTTATACAGGAAAAAATCGATTTTATGAAGAATAATAACAAAATCACCATTTAGTTGTTCGTACCTCTTTTTTTGACGAAATTACCCTAGTTGACGATATCGCCAACTGAGTTGAAGATATCGCCAACTGAGTTGGCGATATCGTCAACTTCCTGTATAAGAATCTACGAATTTTCTTTTTTTTTTTTTTTTGTGAAACAGTCTTTTCTCTTTCTCCCATTCATCCGTTTTATGGGTTCCCTACTACCATTTCTCATAGATCTTTCTTAAAACTAGTTTATGAAATTAATTTTCAACAACAGGTATGTTCATTTTCATATTTTTCTTATTTTTTGTACTTTCCCCTCATTCTTATTAGATAAAAGAGGATTCTCAGGCAACAACGTGAATTTTTTCTACTTCATTTATTCTTCTAAAATATTACTAGTGCATTGTTACTGATGGCCACTAGAACGTTGGCATAGTGCCATGTTACTTCAAAGCAGAGGACGGCCTTTGTTGAGGAATCCAATTGTTGAGCACTTAGGATTCTTGTACATTAGTGCACTTATCATGATCTATTCATTTAGCAAGTGATCTTAGATGGAGAAGGCTAGAGGAGACTTGGAGTTTGGAGTTTATGAAATGGTGCTACTGTATGTGATTTTTTTTTTAAATGTACATGCTGCATTGCAGTTAATTATCAGTTCTTCTTTTCCTTAGAAAACAAATGCTAATTGCCACATATTGGCTCTCTTCATCTCCATCTCTAGCTTTGCCAAGGTGTTTTTTTTTTTTAAGTGTTTGTGCACTTTTCAAGCATCTAAAATAGTTGTGTAGGAAAGAATGACTATAATTTCCTTTTGTTGCTAATTTAGCCTAACAAAGTATCTTTAGTCAATAAGTTGGATGGTATCATTGCTCATACTAATGGGCTTATTGTGAATTTGAAATGCACTATATTTTGGAAGTTTGAATAGTTGCCACATCTTTTTTCCTTGAATTTCCTAAGTTTTGTGTTGCCATAAACCACCACTTATTCCATGCTACAATAGGCATCCATGAATAGTGACATATGCTCTGAATGGGGTGGGTTTTAGACCTTTTATTTGCTTGTTAGTACTCACGGTTCTCTGTACAATTGTCTTGTAATTTCTAATAAAAGTTGTTTTTCAATTGACATGTCCAATGCTTGAAGGCAGGCTGAACCTAAGTCAAGCAACGGTTTGGTTAAGGGCTTGGATTTTTCTTTGATAGACAATTAAAACAATGAGAAAATTGATACTAATTGTCAATGAGTTAAGTTGATGATACAGAAGTTGAATGTTGGAAGCTTTAGAGGAAAACAAGTCCAATCAAGAATCAATACTCCATATATTTCAAAAATCCAATTATACAACCCAAAAATCTCGAAGTATCTTTAAAAAAAAATCCCGAACTATAGCAGTTTATAACCTATTAATTGAACAACAAAATGTAGTTCTAAATCCATAGCAAAGAGCCAATATATTCTCATATGGACAACTAATCCATATGACCATATAAACAAAACATACAAGTGTCATTGTGTGCATATGTATCACATAAGCAACCAACTAATGAGTTGTACTATTAAATATTATAACAGCCCAAAAAATGGGTTCATTTCCAACAATTGGATCCAATTATTTTTATTTCTCAATTGGATTTAGTTCGCTTCATGTATATAAATTGGATGCATGTTTTAGTTCATTTTCGTATTTTTACTTGCTTAAACTACTAGACTTCTAGTTCCCCTAAAGTTTTTTACCATTTGCATATTACAGTTCTAAATTTTATGGTTTTTTTTCTTTTATGGTTTTCTATTCTTATGTTTATTAGGGTTTCAAAGGTGGTAGTTGTAGATAGAAAGAAATAAGATTAGGATGTAGAATGGTCTTTCATCTTCCTACATATTTGAATAGTATGTCCATGGATGTACATTAGAATAATTTAAATTCATTTAACTACAATGCAGCATGTACATTTACAAAAATAAAAAATAAAAAAATTATGCACAGTAGCACTATTTCATAAACTCCCAACTCCAAGTCTCCTCTAGCCTTCTCCATCTAAGATCACTTGCTAAATGAATAGATCATGATAAGTGCACTAATGTATAAGAATCATAAGTGCTCAACAATTGGATTCCTCAACAAAGGCTGCCCTCTGTATTGAATTAACATGGCACTTGCCACCGTTCTAGTGGGCATCAGTAACAATGCACTAGTAATATTTTAGAAGAATAAATGAAGTAGAATAAATTCAACTTGTTGCCTGAGAATCCCTCCTTTATCTAATAAGAATAAGGGGAAAGTACAAAAAATATGAAAAATATGAAAATGAATATACCTATTGTTGAAGATTAATTTAATAAACTAGTTTTTATGAAAGATCTATAAGAAATGGCAGTAGGGAACCCATAAAATGGATGAATGGGAGAAAGAGAAAAGACTATTTCACAAAAAAGAAGAAGAAAATTCGTGGATTCTTATACATGAAGTTGACGATATCTCCAGCTCAGTTGACGATATCGCCAACTGAGTTGGCGATATCTTCAACTCAGTTGGCGATATCGTCAACTTGGGTAATTTCGTAAAAAAAAAAAGGTACGAACAACTAAATGGTAATTATGTTATTATTCTTCATAAAATCGATTATTTGCAGTATAAGCTTAATTATTTGGTAAAAATCCCTTAAAAAACCCCTCAATTCTGACCTTACGAGAAGCCACATCAGCTTCTTTGGGTCCATTTGTGAATGTGTCTTTTCAAAAATACACTATCATGAAGCCCTTGTGCGATGCACCTGTTAAGTTTCGTGCGACCTAAATAATATATTAAAACCAATATCCCTTTCATATAAATCTATTTATAAAAAAAATAATTAAAAAAATTCAAATCAACCAAAAAATTATGAAAACCAAACCTTTCTTCCTTTAATTCACACCAGCATATACATCTTAAAAATAAAGGATTCGTATGCATTTCTTTTCATTTTGAATACTATATCAAAACTTTAAAAATAACATTAGCTTATAGAGTTAGAAGGCATCTCTTTGAATTGGGTCACATCCATACAAATGGGCATAGAAGACACAATTTATTGAAAATGCACATATGTATCCCAAGAGACACATTTTATTGAAAAGGCAAATATTATGTGTTTTTAAAAGGGCACATTAAAAAATGGGCCCCCAAGAAGTTGATGTGGCTTCTCCTAAGTGCAAAATTGAGGGTTTTTTTTTTTTAAACCACTATTCAGCTTTAAAGAGAAAGAATTTGTGCCTTTTTAATAAAATGTGCCCCTTATTTGGGCCCATTTATGAATGTGTCTTTTTAAAAATACATATGTGCCTTTTCAATAAAATGCGTCTCTTGGGCCCATTTGTGTGGATGTGACCCGATTCAAGAGGATGCCTTTTAACTCTATAAATTAAGGTTATTTTAAAAGTTTTTCTATATTATTCAAAACGAGTAGAAATGCATACGAATCTTTTATTTTTTAAGCTGAAACGTGTATGTTGACGTGGATCAAGGAAAAAAGGTTTGATTTTCATAATTTTTTGTTTGATTTGAATATTTAATTATTTTTTTATAAATAATAGATTGATATGAAAGGGATATTAATTTTAATATATTATTCGGGTCACATGAGACTTAACCTGTGCATCACACCGAGCTTCATGCTAGTACCAATAAAGAGAAGAAAAAAAAAAGAAGCAAAGAAAGAAAGAAGAGGATTTTACTGGAAAAAAAAATTAGGTGACCATCATACCGAAAGGTAGTTTTATGTGCCCTTGCACTAAATTAGTCATTTTGTCTGAAAACGTAATTTTTTAAACATTCTCTAATAGGGTCCCCTTTCGACCTTTTTTTTAATGTTAAGGGACCATAGTGACACTGCGTTCAGTTTTTTTTTTTTTTTTTTTTTATTTCTTTTAGAGAAAACTACCAAAAAAGGGACCCTAGATGGTAATTAACCGAAAAACATGCCACCAGTCAATACTGTATGGAAGTGGTTCCTGGTGACAACTTCCGCTTTTTTTTTTATTAAAGACTTAAACGTGTGATGATGTCGTCGTTTAATATCTTATACAAATCGGCTAAAACCCCATTTCCCCCTTCTTCCTCCCATCATTTTGCCCCTTGCTCTTGCTGTTTCCTTTCCTCCTTCCTCAAAAGGTCCTTATCTTGATGATTTAGCCACCCAAATATAATCATACAACAAAGATAATGAAATGAATAAACTATATATCAAAACCCTAATGAACTTTTCTTTAAAAGTAAACATGTAACTCGATCTCTATGGTAGATAATGTATGAAAGAAGGTCAAGCTGTGCTATGCTTACCTCGTTAATGGAGATCAACAACCTTCACAAGGAATATTCAATGTTGGGGGAGAGTTCTGTTATGGTTTATTTTAATACAGAAAACCAGCAATCGCAGATGATGAAGGTCGGAGAAGATGAAGATTTGACGAATTAGCGACGACGTCGTCGCTAGCTATCTATATTAAGCGACTACGTTGTCACATATTTAAATCTTTAAAAAAAAAATACAGAAGTGCTCATAGAGAACCACTTCCATGCAATATTGACCAGTGAGATGTTTTTTGGTTAGTTTCCATCTAGGGTCCTTTTTTTTATTTATAATTTTCTATTTTTTTTATTATTAAATCCCACTAAGAAGTCTTACCAATTTCTTGAGCATTCAGGATTTTTAAATGGGGATTTTAAAGAACTTGTCATGTATTAAAGGCATAGCAAGAGCTTCCTATTGGAGAAGGTCAATGGGATAAGTTCAAAAGTTAATGATCAATGGCCTAACTAAATTATTAGGATCACAAAAAACTGTAGCCTTATAAAAATCTTTCCTTTCCATGACATGTTCATTTTAGTAAGATCTTTAATCTTTTGCAGGGAGATAAAAAATGAGATATTGTTGGATTTCAAGTTTCTACAAAAATAAAATAAAATAAAACCTCCGATATAATCAGATTTGTGGTATAAATATAAACGTCTGCCTCAAGGAAAAAGACAACTATACTGTTGCCTCTTCATTAAAAAGTCAATGCTCTTCTCTTCTTTACGGTGGGTTATACTGATCATAAATCCAAACCCTCTGATCCATACCCTATTTAACTTTGAAATGGATCCATCCATCATCTATCTACAATTGAATCCAGTCAATCAAATATATCAAGGCTAAGATTATCTTATTAGGGCTTTATTTGTCAATCCCCCTACTTGGGCCCCACAAGAGGGAATGAGTGGTATCCCAACTTTCTGTCCAAAGACTACGCTGCTGTTTGTGATCTTGCTCTTCATAGGCGCCTTCTTCTCTATTCTTTTAATCTATGATGTAAGTAAATCTCTCTCTTTCGCAAATCTCTAGTCTTAAATTTTCTCTGAAATCTTTCATATATACAAGGAAGAGAAGCAATTCTTTGTCAACTTTCTTTGTGTGAGAGGAACTCCCACGCTACTGTGAGAGTAAGGGGGAAGATCGTTTTTTTAAAATGTTGGCATTAGATATGATGAGATAGTTTATCTTTTTCATTTTGATTGCTAAGTTGGCCAAGTGGTTAGGTGTGGTATTTTGAGCTTGTGGTGATTAAAAAAAGAGTGATATAATCTAAAAGTAGGATTGAAGCTTGGATTTTAAATCTGTAATATGAGATATCTTTTTCTTTTTTATTGCTAAGTTGGGCTAGTGATTAGGTGTGATACTTTGAGCTTGGGGTGATTAAAAACAGAGTGATAAAATACCCTCTGTTTTATGGTGGAAGGTGGGGCCCCACTATTAGGAAGTGACACTACACGTGCTATTGTTGGAGTGTAGATCCCCCACCTAAAAACAGAGTGATAAAATACCCTCTGTTTTATGGTGGAAGTTGGGCCCCACTGTTAGGAAGTGACACTACACGTGCTATTGTTGGCGCCGCCCCCCCCCCCCCCCCCCCCCCCCCCCCCCCGAACACATAGAGTCCCCTGTTTCGTCCAAACAGGGGAACATTATAAGCCTCTTGGCTCTATCTAGAGGCATCTTGACCATAAGCTCTGGCGTGGGAACTAGGACTTTGGCTCTAAAGTTCTTAACCAAAATTTTTAATTTTCTAGGTGACATCTTAGTCTGCCAGACATCCAAACTCCTTGGCTTTGAGATCTTGAAGAGGATCCGAGTCTTTTTTATTCAAATACCTGAAACTCTACTAGATTCATGTGAGTTTTGTTAAGGCCTATCGGCGATCAAGTAGACCAAGAGCTTAGTTATACCTTACCCAAGAGCTCAGTTTGTTCTTTGTATTTGAACAAGACTGTATTATAAGACTTATAAAAAACTATTGAAATTCAGAAATTGTGACTTGCCAATTACTTATGTTTCTTTGAATTCCACCATTTGCTCCTAACTTTCTATGTTTTTGTTTTTCTTCCCTGGAAAGTAATATTTGTGCCTCTAAAAGCGGAGAGGCCTTGTGTTTGACACCTATCTTTGTTGGCCACCTCTCATTGTTTTACCCCATGCATGTGGATAGGAGGGTTTGCATGTGCCCCAGGGATTAGTTCTTGACTATCCCGAATTGAGTGTCGCTGGGACTAACCACAAAAGGTTCCTAGACAGGGTTGGGCGGGAGATACTAAAAAGAAAGTTATATGGTACTTGAAAATTGAAATACTACTTCCTACTTGGTTTTGCCTCTAATGGAACATTGAATAACACATTTGGGGGGGGGGGGGGGGGGGGGGGGGGGGGGTGGGGTGGATGTTGGGGATTTGTTTGCAAATCCACTTATTCTCTGTTCTACTTTTCTTCAACTTCAAGCTGGTGTTTTCTGCTGAGAACAGCAGCCTCTTTTTCTGTAGCATTTCCAACATAGCAGAGAGTCAAAAGCCCTTTTCTCACCTTTTGATCAGTAAATGGTAATGGCAAAGATTATGATGAATTGATGATCCACATACTCATTGTTAAAATGGAACCACTAAAAGATGAAACTTTTGGCTGTAGGCCAACAAAGCATACAACGTTTTTATTCTATGCTAGAAGACAAGGTTACATTTTATAATTAATTGAGGGACACAGCAGAGTAGATTAAGCAGCAGCCCTATAAAGGCACCTCAAAGCCTAGCTTAGCACCTACCACTAAGCATATCAATCATTGGATGAAGAGGGAGCAAAACCAAAAAAAAAAAAAAGAAAAAACCTCTATGCATGTTGATGACTGCCACTACTGAAAAGGGGTAGGTTGAAGATGACAAAGATGAAAGTGGTACAAATATATATCAAGAAGTACATCCTATTTTAATATAGAAATATTATTCATGCAGCCGACCTAACATAGTTGGAAGAAGGCTATGATATGCCCTTACAGAATTGTTAAACTTAGGAGCTCCTAAATAGACAGTCATAATTATTCTGTATGAAAATCAGATCAACATTGATATTTTAGAATCTTCTGTCGCAATCTGCACGCGTCAGACTGGGCCAAAACAGGTTTGAATCTTGAAAGTTATTACTAGTCTTTACCCTCACAGAGGAATTTTACCGGCATTTGAGTATTCAGGCCCCACTCCAAGTCTGAATCCAGCAATCAGCCATCAGGTCATAGTCTGGGTGATGCAGGCTGCGATTATTTAGCCTAACCAGGAAGTTCTTCACCACATAATTTGTCCACTTAAATGAATTTTTTCAGTCAAGTAGGCCCAGCTCAATCCACACTAACATCAGTTTCAACAGAACTAGTAATTACACATCGCATACAAATGATATACAATGCAGGAGTCACAGCAACCCAAGAGAAATTCAACGTCAACTAAACCCATTGAATGCTAAAGCAGCACTTTTAATTCTTAAATAATTTGAGGTAAGAGGAATTTACATATGACTCATTGCCTTTTCTTATACTTACAAAAAACACCTCTGTTTTTGCAATATATATATTATCTTTGTTACTTCAAACAAGTATAATATACAATATCTTTGTCTCTACAATATATATTGATTATTCGATTAACATGGTTGAAAATAGGACTGACCATCGGTTTAAAGGGATTTGACGAAATTGTCATGGAGAATATGCTTTTATTAGCAGTAAAAGAGAGAATATGTGATCGTATGTAGAAGCTTTGACTCCCTCATCTTTTTTTCTCTCTTGAATTGAATCTTTACTTCACTTTACTAGTAAAGTAAGGATAGCAAATAGGACCAAAATGGAAACAATTGTTTGTCAAAGACAGGTGGTTATACATAATTTTTCAGTGAAGAATGTTTTAATAACCTAATATATTCAAATGGCACTTGGGCTATGCAATTAAATGAAGTGGACTTACATCTATTTTTGTTGAAAAAGGAACCCATGTTCTAGGACCAATGTTGTTTTGACCCCAACGTAATCCCACTTCCATACCCATCTTCTTGCCATTAAAATACAGGTGAGAACTAGTGCTTCAGTAAGAACTATTGGTGGGGCCCACCTAGCAACCCATCCAAACCATGCACAAATTGGGACCCTCCGATAGTCACTGATAAGAGTTTTTGTTTTATAATACTGCACTCTTCTGAGTATTTTTTCGTACTATCCCAGCTTAGGAGCTATTTGCTATACAACAAGAAGAAACAACAATCACTATAAGAGATAAAAAGAGGAGTAATAAGAGATAAAAGGAGGAGTCAAGCTCTCCATTGAATTAACATTAATCAAAATGAAACAAACACAATCTCCCTCCCATTGAACCCTTACAAGATATATATAGCATTCTTCTTTCATAAATACATGCTTAATTCCAAAGATTGATGTTGACTGGTCTGGATTCGGTAAGTGGGTCACAACCTTTTTATTCAGAGAGAGAGAGTCGATACAGTATTTCGTAAACCCTAATAGTGTAAACCAATTGACACTCTCATCTGCAAGAGCATAAAAATATCAAGCGATCAGAGACCCACAAACGAGCAGGATAAGGAAGTGATGAGAATGAAACCTTATGCTCAAATTGTGGGCAGCATCATGCGTAAATCTCTTCGCCTCTTGCCTTTCTTATGAGATGGAATAATACCAACCAACCCTAGGCCTCCCTTATCTTATATAGACAAGTCCCAAAGAGTCACACTTACTGGAGACTTCTTCGCCAAGAAATCCACATCCACTAATCCTATTGGGAGTCTTATTAGTGGGACCAGATCAAGTATTACCTTAAGTGGGACTGTGGTCTCTGTTGGCATCAGCCCTACTTGATCTGATCTGGGACCTGTGGCATGCGGGCTACATGATTTCCTACAAATAGTGGATCCGGTGGGGGCATGCTTTTTTTATTTTGTCAATGAGTATGTCATGAAACCAATGCAAGTCTAACCAAATCTGAAAATTTTTTAAGACATGTACACTCTGAGATTCTCACAGGAATAAATTATATCCGGCCTTTTCCGCGTGGCATGCTTTATTTATTATGGTTTTTCCTAGTAGGTTACCTCTTGAGATTACTTTTTCCTCTCCCTTTCCAAAGTTTGAATATTTCCCCACATCTATAATTACATCATTTTGGGTCTAAAAATATTCATACTGTAGGCTTTGACATAGGAATAATGCATTCTTGTAAATGGGCTTGGAATATTGGTCATTGAAAAAAATTCAAACTTGTATTATGGCATTTGTGGGCTGAAAATGCAATGGTGTAAATGAGTTTGGATGCAAAAATATAAAAATTATTATGTAATTAAGAATTGGTAATCTAATATGCATTTTCTCATGTACTTTTAGAGCTTAGGAAATGTTTGGATATGTACAAAACAAAATATCTCTAGATTTAAATACTAGCAAAATAAAATATTTTAATATTCCAATATTGCAATATCATTGTCGTTTGGCAGTTTCTAAAACATTCAATAGATTTTGAACTACGCAATTTGGTAATTATCCCATATTATGATATACACTAAAGTCAATATTGACCTTAATTTTTCAAATCAAAGAAATGATCAATAACTTTATGATTTTGACTCAATATTTTTGTAAATGACAAGATGATGGCACCATTTTCTAGGAATTCAATTCAGTGAGAAAAAAAAATCTTCAATTATATTTCCAAGATAAGAAGTTCATGATAAAATGGATTTCTTTGATTTTTTTAGGAACTTTGTTCATGCAAACAAACATGTTATAAGATTTCAAGATAAGGGATTTCATGGTAAAATGAATTCATTGGAATTTGTAGGAATTCAATTTCATGTGAACATATAGGTCTTATCTTCCATGGCATAATGAGTTCCTTTGAATTTAGAGATTCAGATCCATACTAATAGATCGGCCCAACCATATTTTAACTTATATATGAATTTATATCTTTAAATCCTTGAGAACTCAATTCCATGCAAATAAACAAGCTTTGTTATATGTACTGGATAAGAAATTAGAGGTAAAGTGGTTTTTATAATTCCTAAGAATTATTTTCATGAAATAAAATTAGTCCTCAGTAAGACAGGAAACTAGAATCTCATGAGTCTTCATCCTTATTATTTACTAATCAATGTGATTTTTTGGTGTTAGGGACCTGTACATTTTTCGGATCATGGAAAAATGATTATTTTTTTTTAAAGAAAATGGAGAGATAATTAATTTATCATATTTGAAGCCCACCTTTCATTGTTTAAAGTTTATCATAAGAACAACCACTCCCATTATGTTCATTGTATCAAATTCCACTTAATATGTAAAGGTGGATTATGCACAGAGAGGTGAGATAACATAGGGTGCTGTGAATAAAGGTTTCGTAAAGGAAGAGGAAAAGAAAAATCATACCAAGAGTGAAAAGATTAAAAATCAGGGAATGGAGATGTCTTAAGAAAGAAGGTTTGCGCAGTTTTATCATTTCACCTATCATGGAGAAGATATAGGGAAAATTAGAGTTTTTGTAAAGGAGGAGGAGAAAGGCATTTCTAAAGGTAAGCTCTTGGGGAAAACCTCTTATTTATTTTGTAAATGAGTATGTCCATCCATGGGCCCACCTGTTCACCATCAAGACCATTGAAACCATATGCACCACTTCTTCATAAGGGATGCCTTCTGAACTGCACCACTTCTTCATAAGGGATGCCTTCTGAATTTAGTCCAATAGAATTGGTCCAACCATAATATTGTTGAAATTAGGATTGATAATGCATGAATGACAGTTTTATGCATTATTATTAATATAAATTGATCATAATACGAATCATATGTCCAATCTTACAAGGGGATCATCTTTTATTAGAGTCAAATTTAGGGACGCTTTATACAAAAAGATTACATTCATTTTGAGCAATAAGAGGAACTCCTCATATAGGATATCCCTAAATTTTAATCAAATAGGATTTAGCCCCTTGAGTTTTACACTTACAAGAGTTGTTCCCACCATAATATTGAACCTATGGTTCAGTTATTAATGTATCACCAATGTAATATTATTAATAATGTGTTAAATTGTGATTTATACTTTACTAATCATTGCTTAACCTGATGTGGGATCAGTTATATTAGAGTAGAATCTAAGTTACATCTCACATAAGGAGAGGCTCACATTCCCTAATTCGTGATTACGTAATATCACTTCTCAACATTCCTCTTCAGGTAGAGCCCGGTCAATGTACTTTTGGCGATACACACATCTTTTTGTGCCAAGTTGTTCCTCTTGAGATTCAAACTCATGACTAGTTGGCTTTGATACCATATTAAATTCTTTTAGCAAACATATTCTACTACTCCTTTGGTGGAAGTGGAACCCACTTCTCAACACTGCACTTCCTCCAAATATGTGATCCCCAAATAAAGCTCATTTTTACCTATTTTCACGTAACTCACTATCTCATTGAGTTGAGCTCATTGACAATCTTAAATCAAGCTAAGCCAAGCCTACAGCTGAGCGAGTTAATCGATTGGACTCAACTCAGCTTGATTAACTCATAATCTGGGCATAAGCCCGTGCTAAGTCAAGTGTAGCCAACTTGGTTTAGCTCTTTGACATTCTCAGTGTTAATAATACATAGGGATAGTAAACTAGTCCGGCTAGGCACTCACAGGTCTGGTTTATCCGGATTTCTATAGTTGAACTGTTACACCCCAACTCGATTTAATCTTGATTAGTACTAATTGATTGTGTTTTAGCTAAGTTAATTAATTTTAGTTGCTAATTATGGTACTTAGTGTTTAATAGTCTTTATAGACTGAGTTAGTTGAGTTTTGAACCTTCTAGAGATGAGTGGAAATCTAGTTGACTCAATTGAGTTGAGTAAGGAACTTTTTCGTAAATATTGATTTTCGCATTTTGCATCATTTGCACGTCATATTGGCATCATCGCATGTATTTCGACAAGTATATCAATTTTCGTAAGAGACCCTACTTCATGTGACCAATCGATAAGTATTTGGACTTTTATTTGACTTAAAAGGAAAATAGACTATGAAGAGTGAACTTCCTTGCAAAATGTCATATCCCTCACCAAAAATGGTGATATATATGGGGGACATTCATATGCATCCATCCCTCACCATTTTTGGTGAGGGACACCCCAAAAGGAGAATTTCCAAGTACAAAAGTGAGGAAGTACACACACACATATATATATATAACCTTATCTCTTTTCCTTCATTTCCCTTTTACCTTCTTTCCTCTCTATTCTCTTTCTTCTCCTCTTCTCCTCCAATCTCTACTAAGAAGTGAGTGTTGTGCCTTGGGAGTTAGGGAGTCTTCATCTTCATCATCTTTATCTCCTTCCACCTCCTCCATTTCTTGTTGACTAGAGCCATCTCCATCCCTTCCATTTCTTCCAAACCTAGATTTCTTTGTCAAGGTATGAGCCAAGGACCTTTTGTTATGATTTTGAGTTAGAAATGAGTCAAGGGACTCACAGTCACTCATATATGCATATTCATATAGTTTCCATGTGTATTGATGTGATTAGGGTTTGCTCATTTGGGGCTTTTGGGATTTTCTTTGAATCAAGTGTGTGAGAAGCTTTGGAAAGCTCTTAGCTGAGGCAAGTATAAGCTTTAATATGGATTTACATGATGGTTTATTACCATTGATTCCAATAAAATTCCTTTTATGGATTATCTCTTAATAAATGAATGGATTAGTGTGTTTTATGATTTAATGGATGGATTAGAAAGAGGAGATTGTATATCTTGTATATGGGAGCAAGAAGGCTCTAATGTGCAGGTGTTGTAGTGGAAAGGAAGATAGAAGTGGATGAGGGAAAATGGAGGGGAGAACCCATCAGAATCCCAAAAATGGAATTCTGGAGTGGGCGCTCAAGCGCGCAGATAACTGCTAGAGCGGACCCACTCACTGGAAATTCCGGAGTGGAAATTCATAATGAGCGCTCGAGAGCGCCTGGAGCTGCTCGAGCGCGCCATCATGCTGGAGACCTCACTCGAGCGGCTCCAGGTGCGCTCGAGCGGACCTGACCCATTTCATTTGGGCTTTTGGGCCCAATTGAAAGGAGTGTTAACATTCCTAGCCTTCATTAACCCTCCTTAATCTCTCATTTAGTGGATTTTTGTGCTCACCCTTACCTCCATAGGAACTTAGGGAATTTCGAGATTTTATGACTATAGAATGGAATCTTTAACTTTATAAATTGGACCAATGGATATTTCTTAGTCTAAAAATATGCCATGAAAATTTGTTGGGAAGTTCAACGTATTCCTTGTAACTGGTGACACCAAATAAAGTAGTATTTCACTGACTTTCCCGGCTTATTTTATACTGGACGGTGGAGGACGAAGAAAAGGATAATCTAAAGTTGAATAGTAAAAATATCTTGATTTCCCTAACTAATTGCATTTCATATTGGAGTACGAATTCATTTGGATCTCAAATCCCATTCAATAAATTGATAGTATTATTAGTATTTATTGAGGTTTGATCTCTTTACATTAGTTCGAAATATTGTTTTGTATATCCGTATTGACAATCGTTAGAAGTGAAGGTTGAGTAAGAAATTGAATAGATGTGATTATCATTCGATTAGATTATGATAAAACGGATGTAAACTTACTCAACTCCGCTTTTATTCGAGTATTATTTGATTCTATCGAGTCGGCACTACTTAGCTTCGACCCTGTGATACGCGACGGGGTTACACTTGGTTTAGTTAATTGAGACTACTCAGTAAGTTATATGGAGCTCCGGAACTCCAGACCCGGGTAGCCAGCTAGCCTTTGACTGGGCCGCTGGTGATATCCCAACTAGATTTGCTCTCTTTTGAGAGGATAAGCTTAAGGTAGTAGCCAAATTGCGTGTTTTCATTTTACTTGATCCGTCATGCATAGATAATTCATTTTAGCATAATTTGCCTAGTTGATACCTATTATTGACTTCTGTTAATTTACCTGTCTTAAATTCAATTCGAGACATTATGTATTCTTCATTATTGCCTATACTTGCTTAATCGTCGTATTAATGATACTACTATTGGTTCCACAGTCACAGGTGCAACCTCCAACCCTAAAGAGGCCGAGGAGAGAGCGAAGGATACCCCAAAGGTACCTTTAGGTTTAGAAGAGTGGTCCGAGCCTGGGGCCAAGTGAATTTATCTTCCTCAGAGAGCGTAATCATCTTTTGGAAACTCTTTTGTTGTGTAGCTAGCTCCTTTTTGTATGGGCAACACTTAAATAATAGAAATTCTTGTGTTCATACTTTTGGTATTGATTGTATAGGGTTCTTTCTACATCGCTTTTGTAAAACGATGTAAATAATTGTATAATTCTTTTGTATTGAAACTTGAATATTAAATGGACTGAATGAGATTTTGATACCTCCCATGAATGAATTACAGCTTCCGCTATGTTTAATTGCTTTTGATTGTGTTTCAGTGAGTTCTAACTCACGTATATGGTAAGTTGTTTCTCTCTCCTTCGTGTGTTGTACTTGGCTCGAGACAGGCACAGCACATGGGAGTATGTGTGACACACCTCAGAGATTACCCTAGGCCAGGGTGATTTGGGGCTGGGATGTGACATGAACCCAGCCCATTCTCGATCCCCTTTAAAAACGGATCACATAATGCAGGTCAGCCCAACTAGGCCACATAGACATCCAATATGGGCAACCTGTTCAATGCAACTAAACCGATATTAGCTTGAGCCAAGCCCAATCCATTCCAAACAAGAATGCTACATTTGACGTAGGTTGTAGGCCAGAAAAAAGGCAGGCCCAACATCAAATACCTTACTTTTTTTTTTATCTTTTGAATGGTAACGAAGGATTTCATTAAAAAAAAAGCAGGTACAAAGTACAAAAAAAAAAAAAAAGAAGGAAGAGAATGTGCAAGAGAAATGCACCAATCCTACTAACAAAAACACACTCATCTAAAGAAGCAACCTATCAACCATTTACATAATTACACCCACCCAAGGAAGTAACCTATCAACCCCTTGCTTGGCTAACACATCTGCCATGGAGTTAGCCGATCTAACCTCATGACGGAAGGAAACATATTTGATTCAAACAAATAACTCTCAAATTTCATTAGGTGGAAATGAAACTTCCAAGGATTAGTTTTCCGCTTAAACACCCATGCGATCGCATTAGAAGAATCACTTTCCATAATAAGCGTACCACCATATCTACTTGAAAACAAACGAAGACATTCAAAAATGGCTAGCACCACCGCTTCATTGGAATCGCACACACCCACATACTTGGAAAATATAATTAACACCTGAACGCATGATTCAATTAAATATGAAAACCACTTGTCAATTCCTTAATACATATCTTTTACTTGTGAACAATGTGACGACCGGTTCCGGGCCATGATTTACGGATATATTTCAAGATGAGGAACGTATTGTGTCATATGGTATCTCATACTTCACTTGATATGTGTAATATCCGTCTTTACCGTGTCTATGATGTATTGTTGCTGTATATTCATACCATCTCTACCGTGTCTATGAATTTTTCATATCGTATTCATTTGGTATCTTGGCATCGTAGGTCCTGGCTTGATTCAAAAAACAGGAGAAATCTAGACGTTGACGGGTTTGGAATCCATAAGATGGGTCGCACTTTTTGACGGAGTGGGAATCTATAAAAGTTTCTCCTAATCGCACAGATTCGGAATGGCATTTGTTTTTCTTCACAGATGAAAGTAGCATGTACGAGTCAGGCCAGTGGGCGAAAACTTAGACATGATTCTCTGTGTCCCTGATAGGAATAAACTATACACAGCCTTTTGGAAGAGGACACATGGCAGATTTTTTTAGTCCAAGTAATATTACTGAATACAAGGGTCCTAGGAATAGCTATTAAAGTGGAAAAAAAAAAAAAAGTTCCATCTTATGGTGTGGTCATATGGATTTAAGAATATGATCATGGATGGTCTTTGTAGAATTTATTAACAGCCGAAGTTATACATTGGCTAGAAGTATTTATAGTAGTCTTGTTCTTTTTGGATATCATCTGTTTGCCTCTTTTTTTTTTTTCCTTTTCTTTTTATCAGAGGATTTCCGACCCTTTGAGCTAGACTAATCCATTCGAGCGCATAGAAAAGCCTGGTAAATTCCCTTGTAGCCCCGTTGGATATCATCTAAAGGGAAATATTCTCTTATGATAAGTTCGCATGCTGCTCTTTTACGTTTCAGCTGGTAGGGCCTGCTTTATAGTGGGAGTAGCTGGATTAGAAGGTAACAGCAGTGGCCTTAAAGTTTAGTGGTCTTTAAACTATATATAATTTTTTTTGAGATTTAATCCAACAGTGGATAAAGTTTTGATGAGAATAAAATATCGCAAGTGTGAGATCATGGAGATATGAGAGTATAATAGGGCTTGCAAACTGCCCAAAATAAATATCTCCCTCTTTTTATGAGACTTTCACAAATCTCACTCCAACAAAAGTCGAGGCCACACAAAAGTCAATGCTCCTCTTCTTTACGTGCGCATGACTCATCATAATTCCTAGGGACGGTCTTCGGTACAGCGACGATGTATACCCCACAACTGTAGGAACTTCAAAACCGTATTTATATCATTTCAAAACTTCCTTTGAGATAATGAATGTATCTTTTTTCCGTTTTTACCCATTTAAGTTTCAACTAACATGTCCCTCTAATGTCTTTTATCATATTTAATCATATACTATAAAACTTGTCCCACCTCAATATTTTTTCCACATAAAGATTGAAATGAGAGCCACCTCTCTAAGGAGGGCCCACCTACCTCTCTATGCTTACTGAAGCTCCCGGCTTTCTCACCTCTCTAATAGCAACTTTTAAATTAACATGTTTCTTATATGATCCTATCAAATTGAATTGAAGTGGGACCCACCCAACCCCAATGGGTAGCTCAATTGGCCTGGGACCGCGGTTTGCACTTGGAGGTTGTAGGTTCGAAACTGCACTTCCACACTGAGGCTACATGGGAGTTTATCCGGCTTCCCTCTGGGCCTGGAGGAATTAGTCCAGCCTAAAGGATTGGAAACCCTCCGATAGCAACAACAAAAAAAAAAAAAAAGTGGGACCCACATTTAAATTGATAATTTATAAATTTAATTAAAATATAAGAAAATTAAAAATAAATAAGAAATTGAATCGCATGAAATGATATGGCTCTTATGGCTGATACAACTCTTTAATTTTTTTTGTTGGAAACCAAGACGTATAACTCGTCCTGGTGCATCCTATTTACAACTCTTCAATTGAAATAGTATTTGGCCAACTCCCTATCCTAAATCCCATTGCACCTATGCTGATGTACTACTCAAGTATGGGTGAGTATTTTTTTAATTCCATTGCACTTCAATATCGATGCACTAATAAGTCTAGTGTGTGTTTTTTTAAGCCTAGATGTACCGTATTTAATTAGGAGTTAGCCAGATACCTTTCAATTTAAGAGTTATACCAGCCATAACAGCCATATCATTCGATGCACTTCAATTTCTTGTTTTATTTTTTTTTATAAATGATCAACTTGAAGGTGGGACCCACTTCAAATCAAGGTGCTAGACTAACATAAGCAATATCTTAATTTGAAAGTTGTTATTAGAGAGTTGAGAGAGAGGAGGGTGCTCCTTAGAGGTGGGTCCCATTCCTATTATACTATATTACACGAAGAGGTTTTGGTTTCAATTTTAACCAACAATTATAATTTTGACCAACAGTTATGTAACTACTCATGCAACTCCCTACTCATTTTTCCATCAAACCACTCATGTTTCAGTTGTTCCTTTATGTAACTATACTCTTTTTGCTGCAATTTCTCTATTTCTATTTTGTCCAACTTGTCAAACGGTAGGCATGTCAGATGGGCCGGCCGTGCCAGTCAACAGGCGGTCAACAGCACGGCTCGTGATATGGGCCATGTTGGGCCAAGGCGCCTGGGCTCGTTTGGCACGGGCTGCTAGGCACATGGGCTAGCCCCTGCGGCTCGCCAGGCTTGCCAAGATTGGCCCGCTAGGCACAGCCTGCCTGGCCCGCCAAAAAATGGCAATGTTTTAAAAAATTGTCCATTTTAACCATTCAACAGCCATAAAGTGGTCATATAAGGGGTATTTTGTGTCCTTTTTAATTTTATAAAGTCTGTAAATACTCTAACCCTCCCATTCATTTTCTTTTAATCAAAGTTTTATTTACCAAAAAAAGATACAAAGGATGTCAATTATTATATAACATGTAGGCCCATTGTGACAAAATCACTGTGGAAATTGGGCCCAAATAGAACACAAACTTCTTCTGTGCATTTTTTTTATTTTGGCACCTACCAAACATCACTAGATGACTTTCTTTGGCTAGATAAGCTTGGAAAATAGGTTGGGAACTTGGGTCTAATTTAAACCAAACCTAAATTCATTGATTCAAATTACATCACTTTCTAATATTCTTCTCTGGCCCAGTCAATAGTTATAAACTTATAATAGTAATCCAATATATATATATATATATATATAATATTACTTTTACATTTATTATGATTATATTATCCTATTAAAACATAATTAGCTCTGAGTATAATTTGGTCTCTTCACTTGTGCCTCAGACCATGGATCTCGTCTTGGACTCACATGTGTCTCTTTGGAATGTGTCCAATAAGATATTAAGTCCCAACTAACCCATATATATATATATATATATATATATATATATACAGCCCTAGCCATAATAAATATAAATATAGGTGAGAGAATAAGGCTTTTTAAAAGGATTTTTTGTTGAATTAATATTAATTATTTCAACATGAGTAGGTCGAGTTTGATCGAACCCCTTAAATATCTTTGTCATTCTCCGTGCTTATGTTCCAATTTTTAATTTTAAAACTGAAAAGACGAGAAAAATTAATCGGGAAAAAAAAATGAAAGAGGCACGCCGAGCACTCCCGGTACGGCCTATTGGCACGGGCGGGCCGAGGTTGGGGCGGGCCGTGTGCCTATTAGGTAAGTTTTTTTTTTTTTAAGTTTTTTTTTATATGTGATTATTTATTTTATAATGCAGGGAAATACTGTGCTGAGTTCTGATTATTGGGCTAGTATTTATTTATGTTTGCCTTTTTCTTTTTCGACAGAAGATAAAAAAGACATTAAATGGACTCTTTACTTGAAACTCAAAGGGGCAAAATGGAAAAAAACGATACATTCACTATGTCCATGGAAATTTTGAAATGATATAAATAGGGTCTGGAATACCCGACATACGGGGTGCCCTACCCATTGGCTATACGGGGATGCTGCGACGGCCCCTAATTCCAAACCCTCTTATCCATACCTTATTTAACTTTAAAATGGATCCATCCATCATTGAATCGAGTCAATCAAATATAGCAAGGCTAAGATGATCTTATTAGGGCTTTATTTTTCAATCCCCTACGTGGGCCCCACAATATGGAAGGAGTGGTACCCCAACTTTCTGTCCATTGACTACTGGTCAAAATTGTTATTATTTTTTTTTAATTTCTCTGGAAACTGCCAGAATAGCCAAGAAGGGGGTTTAAGTGAAAATACCTACAGCTGCAGGGGATTTTTTTTTTTTAAATTACTACAAAACCAGGGATCTCCTTGTAAACCCAATTACTTTAAATGGGATCACGCCACGGTCCACATAGTCCTCCAGAGTTTTAAAAACACAGAATTCCACGGGGACTTCTTTTACTCTCGTGAAATCCTCGTTTCAACACATCTTTCTCTCTACCTCCCTATCTTGCTATCATGTAAAACCAAAATCATAAGCAAAAACTTTCTCCAATCAGTTCAAAAATCATCACCCACAGGAATCTCCTACTTCGATCCCCATGTTACAAAAGTTCCCAAGAGGAGGAAGAAAAGCAGAAGAAAAAGAAAAAAGGCGCGCTTTCTACGCTCGCAGCTTCAGTTTCCATGGAAATGCTCTAAAAGCAGACAAACATCACTGTTAGAGAAATCAGTGAGTAAAATCGATCACTAGAATTTCATCTTCTTTCACCTTAGTATGATCAGATTTTAATTTTTTGGGTTTGTTATTTCTGATGAAAGATCGTAACGGAACGGTGTGCAGAGGCGTTATGTTGCGGTTTCTGTATGCTTACGACTACGAGCATGTAACGGGGGCGATGAATCGGACGCTGAGTAAAGCGCCTTCAAAGACTACGCTGCTGGTTGTGATCTTGGTTTTCATAGGTGCCTTCTTCTCCGTTCGTTTGATCGATGGTGTAAGTAAATCTTTCCTCTTTTGCAAATCTCTAGTCTTTACTTTTAGAGAGAGAGAGAGAGAGAGAGAGAGAGAGAGAGAGAGAGAGAGCCATAGGATTGAAGACGAAGGGCCGGATGTTGATGCTTGAGGGCCCTGCATGGCTTTTTAAGTTTCCGCAAGAGACGAGGGTCTCTCCCGTTACGTGTTAATACCGGACTCGTTGGTGAAGCAGGGCTGTAGGAGTCTTTGAAATTTAAGATGGATTCCTATTAAAATGGTGGGCAGTTTGTGGGGCCCACTATAATTAGATTCTAACCTTACGCCCATTAGATTAGACGGCTCAAAACAAGTTGTTTTTGTTTGACAATTGACTAATTTGCTAAGAGAGCTGCTAATGCCACATATTAAATTTCTCTGACCTCATCCCTGACCGCACCCCTTTATTTTAAGACCAATTTATTCATGTGTGAAATTACCAAAATGGACGTCATTCATAATTTCATCCATCACCCAATTTCTCTTTACACTCTCGTAGTGGAAGCACGGAAAGAACAAAACAAGGAAGAAGACTGGTGTTCACCCCAATACCAACACCTTGAGTCCACAGGAATAAGATAGGAAAGCTCTAATCAAACTGTAATTATTCCATGAAAAGAAGCAATACATCACTTTTATAGCGTCCTGAGACCCTAAATTACTCAAAATAGAAAAATTACTAAAAATAATAAAAAAATAAGAAATTATGTTAAAGCACATTGACCATTTCTAAATAACTTTCAAAGACCTTTGACAAAGACTTAAATTCAAACAGACTAAAAAACTCACTAAAATATGAAAATTGATAACTTACTATAAATAGTAAGTTCTGCACGAAAACTGTATTTATATGAAAATTGATAACTTACTATAAATAGTAAGTTTTGCACGAAAACTGTGTTTTGACCTTTGAAATGGCGTAATTTGGCCTCCGACAAATCCAACCACCTTTAGGTATTAATTAGTACGCAAAGCTCGTCGATAGCTTTGAAACGCATGGTTATAGCTTTCGTGATAATACCCGGATCAAAAGTTATTACCGTTTGAAGTCAACACTATAGATTTAACATTCCGGGTTACTTCTTGTGATCTTCTAGTTCGAGGAATGCTTGCGACTTGTTCTACATCAACCCCCTCCACTTGAGAAAAACTCGTCCTCGAGTTGATTAATGGATAAACTGGTTCCTCCGAAGCATAATACTCAGACAAATTGGCAACATTGAATATAGGAGAAATGACCATGTTAGGAAAGCTCAACAAGAAGGAATTGTCATTGAGGACTTTCTAAAGTTAAAAGTACCTTTCCTAAAAATAGCTTTTCAAAAGTTATTTTGTTGAAGCAACTTTATTTAAGAAAAGGTGTTTCCTAAGCACAAATTTTGTGTATGGATCTAGACATCAAATGCACCAAAGGTAATTGGTTATATATATATACACACACACACACACACATACAGGGAGAGATGCCTTATGAGAAATAAAGTGGGAGTGCTCATATTTACACTGTTGGCATTAGATATGTATGTGAGGGCCCCCACCTAATCTCTTACGGTAAGGTGAGAGTATTTTTTACAGGAGCATCTTCTATATATATATATATTATAACTAAATTATATATTAAAAGATGTTACCATAAAAAATAATTACATATAATAGAACCCATAAGTATTAAATGGCCTCACATAAAATTCTGATTTGCACGATACATGTTATGTGACGCACGATACATGTTATGTGACGTGACCGCTGTCATTATCTAAATTTTTTTTTTCCATGGGCACCTTTCAGAAGAAAAAAAAAAGGATCTATAGGTCATGACTTGCAACATTTGGTTTGCTAGGTCTAAGCGTATAAATTAATCAGTAGGGCCCATTTACAAAATAAATCACTTGAAATTAATAACTCATATACTAATTCTAGAAGAAATTTCACTCCAACCCAAGTTTGACCTACTATTAGATTTTTCACATATAAAATTGATTTATGTGTTTTAATAGCTTTTATCAATCTGATGATTGGACTAACTTGCACTGGTACGAGATCTGACTTGTCACCAATATATAAGATGATCTTAATCTTAGCAATTTAGATTTTATAGATAGACCCCGCGGATAGGCATGAAAATTGGGCCATGCCAGGCCCAACCATGCCTGGGCCGTGCCTTGTCGGCCCATGGGATTTCACGGGCCGTGCCCAAGCAGCTGGGGCTCAGCCCAGCAAGGCCCAAGGCATGGATTTATACGTGCCGTACTAGGCCGTGCCGCCCATGGTCCAGCCCACATGCCTCTTCATTTTTTTTTTTTTAATTTCTTTGTATAAATTGATGCAAACTTTATAAACTTTTAGGGCTTCTTTACTTGAAATAAATTTGAAACTATTAAACCAAATGCACAAACATTGAACTAATTTATAAATAAGTAATAAATCTTTAATTTTTATAACTTTTATATGTTATTTATATAAAAAATTAAATAAATTAAATAAATGGAATGTGACATGCCATGCCATGCCTTGGCCCAAGCTCCCTCGCCCAGCATGGCTGAGGTGGGGAAACCGGGCCATCTCGTACCGGCCCATTGACCAAGTCAATGGCCCAGGCATGATTTTGTCCTTGCTGGTCCGTGTCAGGCCTGGGCGGCCCGCCCAGATTTTCATCTCTACCGGCAGATGAAGGAAAAATAGAGGTAATAAATAATACACCACCTACCATACCTCCGTTGACTTCTGAGAAAGTGAAAAAGTGCTTTTTGACACCGACGTTAGTCAAGGTTCCCTTTCCTAAAAAGCTAAATTTGACTTTTTCTTTTTAAAAATCCTTTAAAAAATCTAATAACTAAACAAACTTTTAAAAGATTTCGAGTTTTTTAAAAGCCAAAAGCTTAAAAAAACAAAGAAAAAACTTTTAGGTAGTGAACCAAACTCGTATGTACCTGCCGGTAAGTGCTCTTTTCTTAAATAGTAATACACCATCACCAATTCCTCCTCTTGTAATGTCTTTAACCTCTTGTGCTTGTCAGCATCCCTCTTGTAATCTTGCATTATACTCTTCGAGTTATTTCTTCACATCTGCATGCACTGCCTTGACTCTGTCGGCCATGTTTTCTGCTGCCACACTCATACCTGGAAGCTTTTGTAAATCAACCAAGTCTATAACGCGTAAGCCTGGGCACTCGCCCAGATACAAGTTCAAAAGGAGACTTGCCGGGTGACCTGTTCATCATATTGTTGAAGGCAAACTAAGCATGAGCGAGAGAAAATTCCCAGTGTTTGGGCTCGTCATCAGAAATGCATAGGATGATGTTTCCTAATGTTCGGTTCACAACCTCCCGTTTGGGGGTGACAGGTTGTCACGACCCGGGCCCGAGATCTGATTACTTTGGACAGATCGAGTCGCGAGATCATACTTACTCCCGTAAATCCTGAATTAACCGAAGTTAAGACAAGACTCACAAGGGATATCAAAACACCAAAACCTGCCAATGTACAAATTGCGGAAAATATATATATATATACATTGACAACAAGTAACTTTACATCAGAAGTAAAATTCATATACACAAAATCACAGTCCACTAAAACCAACACTGCACATTTAAAATACAATGCAATTGGTATCTAATTACATTTCAAAACTAAATATTACAAAAGTATTCATTTATACTCGCCCCCCGAACTACGCCCACTCCGCTAAACCTCCTGAAGGTATCGGATGGGCCTCCTCCACAGGCGGCGCGGCCTCGGCAGGACCGGCATGGGCATCTGGGCCTGTGACATCATCAATAACACGTGAACACGACGGTTCAACAAGACATATGCATTTTTCATGATTTTTCATGTTATCTATCAATTCTATACAAGAAATTTAACAATGCAAGAACTCAACAGTTCTATATATATCTTAATTCAATTCAATAACACATATCTATGTCAATTCATTTCTCCTCATTTCGTGTCTTCCAACAGAAGTAGTTTAAGCACAAGGCGGAAGGGCAAACCATTCATGGCCTAGTCTTCAAGATTATTTCATTTTACTTTAATCAATTTAATTAAGCACAAGGCGGAAGGGCAAACCATTCATGGCCGAGGCTTCAATATTGTTTCAGTTTCCATTACATGGCTTATCACATATGGTGGAAATTTTCCAGTGTCTTGATCAGAGAGCACTAGCATTCCACGAGGCTCTGGAACGCCCCAACATCTACTGCAGTAGGAATTATTCATTTTACTATCACATTTAGTGACTATTCATTTCATTACATTAATTCATTACATTGATTCACTTCGTACATTATGTTAGTGAAGTTCATCTCTGGTGAAGTTCATCTCTGTGTCACTTCAAGGATTCTATTCATTTCTAATCAATTCTATTAATGCTTCTAAGGCAAACAAATGAGTGAAGCGTTAGTTATCCAATGTACGTGTTATTTTTGATGAATATCACTTTATGCATTTGATTTGTACATTAGGACGACCTTCGCTAACACCTATGTAGGCTTAGACATTAACCATAATAATCTGTAGAAATTAGGTTTTGACCTAACAATTCTTTTTTAGCTCAGCTCAGTTGTCGGTTGGCCTGTCGGTTGACCGATAATACAACGTCGATTGACCGACATTAACACGTCGGTTAACCGACACTTTGTCGGTTCAAATTCCAGAAGCTGGATTTCCAGTCTATTCTCTGATACATCTGTCGATCAGGCCTCTGTCAGGTGTCAGCTGACCGACGACACCATCTCGGCTGACCGACACTTTGTCGGTTCGAATTCCAGAGAGCTGGAATTCACTGAAACAGAATCCAGATCTGTCGGTTAGTCCGTCGGTCCACCTGTCGGTCGACCGACACTCCTATGTAGGCTGACCGACCCAATGTCGGTCAGAATTCCAGGAGCTGAAACTCTCTGAGACAGCTCCCAGGGCTGTCGGTTCACCCGTCGGTCGACCGTCGGTTGACCGACACATGCCCAGAAGCTCAGTTCTGAGCTTCAGATTTTCTGAAGTAAAAATCCCAAAAAGGAGCCAAATGAACTCCAAACTCTCTACAACATTGTAAATCACAAGAATACACATGTACTTGCCTTTTGTGAAGATCAATGGATAAAAAACTCCTTTCTAGAGCTTGATTCCAAGAAGAAAACCTTGAGTTCAAGCTTCACACTTCCACAAACTGAAAACCAAGCTGGGGAAGATGAAGTGAAGGATGAAAACTCCTTGAAAATACTTGCAAACTCCTTGTTTGATGCTTGATAGAGTGAGATTGGAAGGAAAGAAGAGAAAAGGAAGAGAAAAGATGAGTCTAGGGTTTAGAATAAGATGGAGATGAGATGAATGATCTCATTGGGCTATTTTAGCTTATATAAGCCCTAAAATTGCATTTAAGCCCAACCATCTTACTAAATTACAATTCAATCAAATGAAGGGTCATTTGACCGGATTCTCGTCAAACGACTTCGAGCCTATTACGAAAGTCGACGTACTCATTGAGATACACGCGTTGGTATCAAGAGTTTCCGTATTCGACGAAATATGTGAAAACTCGTATTTACATAAAAATCCTTCCTTTCAATGTTTGAGTCTAAGACCTCATTTAAACCATGTAATTCCCTTCCTTACTATTCCATTAAGCCTAATTCACTCATTTGAGGTTAATTCCATATCATTTGGTCATAAACCATTATTAGTTCGATTAACCACAGTTAATTAGCCTTAAGTCCATTCAATTCACTTAATCTCTTTACTACCACTTCACTAAGTTCATTTGGGACTAATCTCATTGAGCTTAGTCATTAATTACCATTAAACTAGTTGAACACGATTAACTAGCATTAACTTCAATTAGTTAGAGTTAATCTTGATTAACTCGGAACGGGACCTTACACAGGTGCTACTGTACTGTAGGGATGTATCAAATCACCTCCACAATGTCCTCCAAAAGTAGCTAAGAAACTTGGTATCGCGATAAGAAGTAATAGTCTTTGGCATACCATGTAATCTAACCACTTCTCGAAAGAATAAGTTAGCCACATTGGTAGCATCTATAGTCTTCTTGCATGCGATGAGGTGATCAATCTTTGAGAACCTGTCAACCGAAACAAAAACAGAGTACATATGTTGTAGAGTTAAAGATGGGAACAAAATAAGATCCAAAGCCTTTTAAGATCCAAAAGCTTTTAAATCCAAATCTTATTCAAAATCCAAAGTAACAATATTAAGAAAATTTGCTTTTTTTCTCGCTTGCCTGAGCCCCCACAAGAGCAGTGTGGGATGATGAAAGCTATTTTTGCTGCCTCTACTTAATGCCTAGGGGTTTTGGTAGAATTGGTTCCTCCTTAATACTCAGTTTGAAGAGTCTCTCAGTGAATTCGGATTCGCTCAGTAAGTCGGCCTTCTTTAATAGGGCAATCAATCCATCGATCAATCAAAAAATCCATAATTCAATCAATCAAGCTGTCTTTTGCGAAAGATTGTTTGAAGGGTAGTATTATGTCTCCCTCTACTCCCTGTAGAGGAACTCTTACGTCCCCATCATCCACCCCTACTGAATTAAAGATGGGAACAAAATATCTTGTATGGAATTTAAGCGCTAGCTCAAGCGTTTTCATTTGACGGAAATGGAAGTCTACGCAACCCTAGTTTGGCAACACTACTAATAGAGTCAAGTGAAGTAAAGTTGATTTTGAAGACAGAAGAAAATATAAGTAGGTTATGATGGTATTTTGTTTTTAGTTGTTTGTTATGGAATTCTTTAGACTTATTGTATGAAAAAGTGGATTCTTTTTTTTTTTTGTATTTTAGTAGATAAAGATGATTGATTTTTGACTTTTTTTTGAAGAGATTGAGGGAGTTTTAAATTAAAGTGCTTTTGATGTGACATCTTGCCTGAAAAATGAAAACTTTACTTGACTTTTACTATGTTAGTAAAGTGCCAAACTAAAGAAAGAGCATATTGTAGAGCTTGAATGAATATTATAATATATTGAGGTGAGGCCCCAGTCTAATCTATTTTTAAATGCGCCATGTCTAGAAGTCCAAGCCAAGCCCATTATAGGCTAAACCCATGACAAGCATGCAATATCTGGGCCCGATCGAGTTGGCTAAATCCAAACCAATTGTCATCCAATGTGGATTTACTTAAACCGAGCCAAAGTGTAGATCTCCCACCATTCTTCAAAACCATTTAGCCACTGTAGTTCTATACAAACTGAAATCAATCCCCTCACTTTCATTTTGCAGAATGTCATATTGCATAACATCATAAGCAGCAACAAGCAGATGAATCCTTTTCTCTGCCCACCTGAAAACCAGACAGCAACCTGCCCGGCTCACAACATGACATCAATGGCTAAAATCTATGACAATGTGAAATCTCCATCCTGCCCCGAGTACTTTCGCTGGATCCATGAAGATCTACGGCCCTGGAACGTTACGGGAATCTCGAAGGAGATGGTGGAGAGGGCAAGTGAACCCGCAAATTTTCGCCTGGTGATATTGGATGGGAAGATGTATGTGGAGACTTTCAGCAAAGCTTTCCAGACCCGAGACCTATTCACGTTGTGGGGTATCATGCAGCTCCTGAGGCGGTATCCGGGTCGGGTCCCGGATCTGGAGCTGATGTTCCACTGCGGTGATGGGCCCGTCACACGTGGCTTCAAGGAGAAGAATGCAAGGGCCCCACCTCCCTTGTTTGCCTACTGCACAGACAATGAGACGCTAGATATTGTCTTTCCGGATTGGTCCTTCTGGGGTTGGTAAAAATGCTGACACTTACTGTTTTCTTTGTGGATAAATGGTCATGGCCTGATTTTGACATGGGTGGCGCTCACTTTGCTTGATTCAACTCGTTCATATCACATGGACCGATGTTTTAGAGATGGTCTGAATTGGACTCCACTCAAAGTGACATTTGCAGCTATATGATCATTTGATGTAAATATATATATTTTATACCAATGATCAATCCACTTGTGCATGATGCTCCAAAAGGGGGTGAAATTTAAGCCGTTACCTGCAGGAGTGAACAGGGAAAAGAGGGATGAATGGCTTTAATCATGCAAAGCTGAGCATAAAAAAACCCATTGTACCTACGGGTGCAGGGGAGGGGGCAAATATATATAAAAAAGCCCCATTGTACTTGGGTATTAGACTTTTTTTTTGTGAGGGCCAAAGCCCCAAGACGCTTGTACTTGGGTCTGCCCGTGCTAGAGCATAAAATCATTTTGCTGCTACATAGAGAAGAAAGATAAAACAATCATGTAATGGTTATAAAGAACACAAGTGAGCTTTTATTGCCTGTGGTAATTGTGTCTGCACCGCATTCATATGTGCAAATCTAGGTTCATTTAGGACTATAAATCTCCATACCTGTATATGGGTTTAAAAGGCTGGATATCCTTTCAGGCCTGAGGTCAACATCAAGCCTTGGGAACCAATGCTCAAGGATCTAAAGCACAGCAATGAGAGAATCAAATGGGTAGACAGGGAACCCTATGCTTATTGGAAGGGGAACTTTTGGGTGGCAGATACTAGGCAAGACCTCCACAAATGCAATGTATCTGAGTCCCATGATTGGAACGCTCGCTTGTATGAACAGGTATGAGTCCTTGAAACTTGATTGTAGGGCTCCTCTAAATTTCATTAAAAAAAAAAAAAAAAAGCAAAGACAACAGCAATGGGAATGACAAACAAAATGATAGATTCACTCACTAGAATAAGCTGACCCAAAAAGGATGCTTTGAAGAGTCCCAATGCTTCCCTAATAGCCTAAATTCTGGCCTCATTGAAGTCTCACATAAATCTTCAGCCTTATTGAACCTTTATTTATTTATTTTGAACTCCACATTTGGTTGACAGTTGACTGTGAAGTCCTTTAATGGGCTATTTGTCATGAAGGAGTCCAGCAATTGGGCATTTTGACCAAACTGCCAATTGGACCATCGTTTTGGATTTCTAGTGGTCACCATTGGCGGACCCAAGATTTTCATTCTAAAGGGGTAGAGTAAAACATATAGCTGAGTTTCGGTGGCAAACTCAGGATTTTCATGTGTATTTCGGGGCGGACCCAAGATTTCCATATGGATTTTGCGAAGTGGACCCAGGCCCGACGGGGTGACTGCTCCCAAAAGAGTATATTTAGTTCCGCCCCTGGTGGTCACTATCCATGAATAAGAATACCCATTTCTAATGACTATAACCATCAGATTAGTGGCTTTCAAATAAAACAAATGAAAAACCAATGATCCAATCAAGATGTTGTCTGATCATGTGGTTTGTTGTAGGGCAATGAGCATTGGCTGTACAATAGGTAGGCCTCGCTCATGTTTCTGAAGTATTTATGTTAGTGCACATTGTTTACGCATGAGGGGTATAGAGTCGCTCTCATTCTTGAATACAATCTAAGCACAGAGGTAACTAGGCCCTTGGGATCGAAGCTGCACATCTCCAGCCCCTACATATCTCAGATTTTCTGTTGAGCCCATGGGATCACTGAAGAATGGGCAACTGTACATGGGCCACACATTTATGGAATATCCAATTAAATAAATGTCAAGTGTGTAACCCACAAGTGAAGACAGTAATCAAATAACTTTACAAACAAGGGGAAGTGGACACTGCAGCATTGTGTGACCATCCTTGAGGCTGCAAATGATGGTGGATCTAGGTGAGCCACATAATCCTTATCTCCTTGTCAAGTTAATGGTGTTTCTCATTCATCAGTTAGGAAATGTAAATGCAGCACATAAACACACGCTTTACATTTAAATGATGCATGCATGCATACATACATATATACATATGTACTGATAGAGTATATATCTATAGAACTGGGACAAAGAAAGCCAGGAAGGATTTAAGCACTCTAATCTGGCGAGCCAGTGCACTCACAGGTAGATTTTCACATCAAATTGTTCCTCAACTTCTGCTCTTCATGGTTGTGTTCTTTCTTTCTTTCTTTTATTAATTAATAAATGCATTTGTTATGTAAAATGGATACTAGATATAAAATCTATATTGAAGGAAGGGGTTGGTCTGTTAGCGAAAAATACATTCTAGCTTGCAATTCTCTTACTTTGTTCGTGAAGACTCGATTTTATGACTTCTTCACAAGGGGTCTGATGCCCTTGCAACATTATTGGCCAATAAGGCACGACAACAAGTGCAGATCTATCAAATTCGCGGTTGACTGGGGCAACAACCACATGCAACAGGTGACCTTACCCTCCTAAATTCTTCATTAGATGTCTTTAGACTTTCATCTTTGCTTTCACCTTTCTATTAAATTAATAGAGAAAACAGCATTGATCCAGATGATTTATGTTGGGGCCTTCCATGGATAGGCAATGGGCTGAAAAGCCCCATCCATGAGACTGAATCTGACCCTAAAATAGAGCATGTGTAATTATTTTGGACACATTTAATTTTTCAGATTTGGGTTTGGGTCTACTGTATTGGGTCAAAATATATTAGGATATGAGTTTGGGCCTATGTGGTTACACAGCGGTGGATTAATCAAACTTGGACCTTGAACAAAAATCAAACCCGATTTGTTTATTGGGCCTATGTATACTAAACCCAACCCAAACCACACCTGTTGCAATTTCTAGCTGCATAGAAAGATAGCTATTATTGATTTCAAATAGAGATCAACTGGCCAGGTGGTAAATCAAGTGCCTGCAGAATGAATTCTTGGAGCAATTATTCAAATAACATATTTAGGAGGCCCTTACATATAGACTTGTAGTTGAGATGTTCATACCATGTTCATATATCTGATAGAAATTATAATGAGCCTCAGTTTTCAAATTATCTCCTATGATTTTAGTTTTTGATAAGCCATGTACCCTAATCATGAATCATGAAAAACTTAAAAATCTTGATGGATTTTACTCAAGTTGGAGTGTGCTTTGTTAAGTTGCCAGCCATAAGTAAGAAGACCTTGAACTTTGGGTGCATTTTATATTGTTGTTCATCATTTATGCCTGGCCATGGGCCTCAATGTTAAATAATAGATTTCCTTTTCACCATCTGATATCCCCATTTTCGCCATTGTATCATAAATCCATCAGGCACAAGTCATTGGGAATGCAGCAAGCAGCTTCATGCAAGAGGAACTGAAGATGGATTGTGTTTATGATTACATGTTTCACCTCCTAAATGAATACTCTAAGCTCCTAACTTATAAGCCGACCAAGCCTGAAAAGGCGATCGAGTTTTGTTTGGAATCAATAGGTTGTCCGCCACAGGGGTTAGTAAAGGAGTTCATGGTGGAATCTATGGTGAAGGCTCCAGCAGAATCAAGTCCCTGTACTTTGCCTCCAGCTTTAGATCACACCAGTCTCGAAGGGTTCCTTAGAAAGAAAGAGAATTTGACAAAACAAGTGGAGATTTTGGAAAGCCAAAACAAGATCTAGACATAGAGAGGAAAGGTCTGTTTATAGTCAATTGATTGACTGTAATTAGATGATTATTTTAAGCAACAATTTCATAAAAATATATGAGATTTACAGTGGTATTCCTTGACAAACAATCTCTCTCTCTCTCTCTCTCTCTCTCTCTCTCTCTCTCTAATTTCCTTTTTGGCTCAGGTCTAAACAATTTCATCTTGATGATATATTGATATTGAGGATCCCTAACTATAAATCCCCTGGATCCTGCTATTGGTGTACCACAGCCCAGCAATCTCTGTTGAGATATCTTAACCCCTCATCTCTGTTTCTGTTACTTCTGTTTGGAAGAAAATAAGATGTCTAATAGAACTTTGGTTGACTGTATAGTCTTTCCCATTTTCCTTTCTCAAAATATTTAATCCAATGCCCAGTTAATGTTCTTCTTCCTTTTTGCTTCTTTAAGGCATGTTTGTGTAGAGGAAACTTTTATGACAAGACGAAATTGCAACATCAGTAAATTCTATGGTTTTTAAATACCTCATAAAAGGTTTAATGAGGAAGTTAGAAATTCATGTTTGGTGCAAAAAGTCTTTCCTCGGAAAGTGCTAGAAAGGCCAGACAACAAAGAGACTATGATCAAAGTCTCCCATGAGAGGGATTGCCAATACGACGCAACTCAAAAACCTTATCCCAGGAGAAAATCAAACCCTAGGTAATCAATTAGCTATCACACAAAAAAAAAAAAAAAAAAGAACTGACAAGAAGCATAAGTTGGTGTGACAATCTAATTGTGCGCTATCTTTCGTACAGCTGCTCAAAGCGAGAATGCTTGAAAGTTGAAACGGGGCCGCCTTTGTTGAAGCTCCACCAGAGAAAGACCAAGGACTCGCCATTCTCAAACCGTTCTCAGTCATAAGAAGTGGTTGGAAGCAGAGTAGAGAAAAATGAGAGAGCTAATCTTTGACAAGCAGAATATACACTTCAAGATTGGAGGTATAAGCCGTGTGAAAGAAAATCCATTGAGTGGATAAAGGGATACTGTGCGTGCCTAAAAATTTCGGACTTGGTGTAGATGGTGATGAAGGTTTACGGAGAAGCTGTTTAGCTGAGAGCCGGAACGTCTCTGATGATCCGAAGCCTGAAAGGAAGAGAAAACAGAGGTCAGGGCCCGAGGCTGCTGTCAGCCAAAGGCACTCCGACGCCTGAGTTAGTGCAGTCACTGAACTAGGGTGAAGTGAGGAAGAAGATGTGAGCAAAATAAACAGGATGTAGACTGTATTATTGCGTACCTGTTATGAGATTACCATGCAGGTATATGTAGGAGAGGGTAGAAGGTTCCATAGTGGAGGTAGGTGGGGATACTTGTCCCATCAGCCCACTCCTAGGATCCTTAGTAGGTGAGGATACTTGTCCCATCAGACGTCTCCTCAAATCCCTCACATAAATGTGGACGTGATAGGGAAGGTCCCTTATCAGTATTCGGCGGCCACCCTCTGTCAGGGGGACTCTGCAATGTAGCCGTCCCATCTCATAATGGAGATCTAGACGGACAATGCCCATCTTGGTCAAGTGGACTGAGATGGATATCACCGAGATCAGGGCTGCTCGAGGTCGGGTATTGGTACCGAGATGCTCGAGGCAGAGCCCAGAATGAACGAGGCCAGTATACTTACCGAATCCAACTCCAACTCGGTGCCAGTTGGCACTTTTACCGAACTGGGTTAATTGAGGCCGGTGTAACCCCTAATTGGTATTTCAGTGTCAAGGTCGAAGATTACCTCAGTATTACACAACCACTCCACACAATTGCCCCCTAGCTGTCGATCTCATCAGCTCGGGGCTGGATTGAGGTCGGGAGCTGGAAACGTGGAAGCTCATATGAGTACCGAGCTCGCACACTGTTTTTTGTAATCGGCCGCAGGTGTCGCGGTCTCATCATGACTTCATTTAAGAGTTCTATCAATCCGTCGCCAGCCTGTCTGCCAGGGAGCACCAAAATCGTTGCGCCTGCCCGAGATAATTAATTACTCTGACGGCGTTTACTGCGGAAACCGCCATGATCTTGACACGTGGCGTCATCTGGCTCGCAGTATGGTATACCGAAGCGACGTGCGCGCCTTTTGAGGCGGTGTGATGAGGGCATGCCTTCGGTTTTCGAGGAGTCATCCTGCTGCCTTATAAAAGCAGCATTCCTCCTCTCCCTTCGTCTACCTTGGCATTCTGAACTGGGGGAAACTCTGCTCGTACGATTCTCAGACCACCTCTGTATCTTCCTTACCCTTCTGTCCTGCTTCTTTCCTTCTGTAAGTCTTCTTCTTCCCTTATCTTTCCCTTTGAGCACCTCTCTTCCAGTTTCTTCCTTCAGTTAGGGCTTTTCTTTCGTCACCCATCTTACAGTCCTCAAAACATGGGAAAAGGGGTTTACCGTTGTCTAGCCGATACCCCCTAGGCCATATTTAGGTTTAGGGAGACCTACAACATCCCGGACGACGTCCGGATCAGGCTGGACGATCCAGAGGATCTGTGGGACGGTTACGTCTACCGAGACGGGGCGATGCCCTTCCCATTGGTCTCGGTAGTCGAAGGGGGAGTGAGGTTCCCCGTCCACCCATTGTTCAGGCGATGTCTGGCGACGTGGCATCTTGCCCCCTGTCAATTAATGCCGAATAGCTATAAAATCATAATGGGGACAGTAGCGTTGAATAGGCTTTTAGGCATCCACCTCGGTGTCCATGACATCGAGGAAGCGTATGACATTAAGAAGTCTACCGGGGAGATCGACGACTGTTATTACCTCCGGAGTAAACCGAAGATGGTCTCCTTCGTTACTGCCCTGGAGGACTCAATGCGCCACGCCGGGAGCGACAGGTTGTTCGTTACCGGTAACTGGGAGTTCAGTGCGGAAGAAACCGAGGCAGAGAGGAGGTACTGGGTACCTCGTCACTTTGGGCGCCTCCCAAGTAAAATACCGAGCTCAAATAGCTTGACTTCTTCTTTATTTATCTGCCGAACTGACGTACGTTGATCTGTTTTGTACAGGTCTGACTGAGAGGAGACAGACGGCCATTTGCGACGGCTGGAAGAAGAACGGAGGTTGGTTTGAAAAAATCCAACGTTACCAGGGGCACAAAGGCAGGGCTGCCTGGTGTCTCATAGGGTACCTGCCGAGGTACAAACATTACAACAAAAGGCAAGGGGTCGAGAACATTGAGGTGGGGCCTAGCTACGCGCCAGAGGCGGTTGGACAGGAGCGGCCGATCTCACCCCTTACCGACCCGGAGGAGGTGTCCGAGGAGCACCAGCCCGGCCCCGAGATGGAGAGGGGTCAAGATCTTCCTACCACCAACCTCCGGGAGAAGCTCCTGGGTAAGCGGGCCTCTTCGTCTTCGAGGTCTGCTGGTTCCTCTTCCAGGGATGCCCATAAGGCTCCCCCATCCGGCTCCTCCTGAGATGACTCGACTGCGGTGAGGGAGGAGAGGCAGACGAAGAAGGCGAGGGGCGAAGAGCCGCGCCAAGCCAGGCCCCGGAAGGAGAGGGCTACTCGGTCAAATCCGACGGAGGAGAGGAGAGGGCCGAGGCAGTGAGAGGAGGCGGAGGAGGAGCCGAGGGAAGAGGAGCAAGCCCTGGTCCGCCGAGAAAGGCAGGAGGAGAGGGTGCCGGTGATGCCCAGAGGAGAGGGCTCATCTCGGCAAGACCCTGTTCAGCCCTTGGTGTCCCACGCCCCCGAAGTGGAGCCGTGGAGGCCATCTTTCCTCCTGGGGCCAGGGACGCCGCTGACCTCGGGGCACCATTTACAAGGTTGCCTAGCAGTGGCTGCCGTGCTCGCTGAGGCGTGTGCGCTTCCTGCAGATGTCGAACGTCTAAGGAGAATGGAGGAGGGTGCGCTTCATCAAGCCAACCTTTCATCGGCTTTGCTGGTGAGCCTACTTAGTTTATATAGATTTGGAGACATGCTGTGTGATGTTTAACCATTGTCTCGGCTGCGCAGGTCGTGCAAAGATCTGTAGTGGCATTGGAAAAGTCCCGCCAGAGTCGTGCTGCGATCCAATCCCTGCAGGCTGATAAACAGAAGCTCGCAGCAGCTCTGGAAGGGAGTTCGGAGGAGCTGAGAAGGTCTCAGGAAGAGTGCGCCAAGTTGAACACAGAAAACGAGGCTGCCATGGAAGAGATCACCAAGAAAAGCGCCGAGAACTATGGGCTCCAGGCTGCGGCGTACAGGATGGAGAAGAGGGCCAAAGAGGTGGAGACCTAGATGGAGGCCCTGAGGAAGGAAAAAGCCGAGACCGAAGCTTTGCTGAAAGCCGAGCAGGAAGCCTCAGCCAAACTGAGGGCTGAGCTCGAGGCTTCTCGGCAAGCAGAGATCGAGGCTTCCTTCCAGAAGGGGGTGGCACAGGCGACCAAGAATTATGAAGAACAACTCGTTCTGCTGGGAGAGGAGATTTTCGAAATGGGATGTCTGGCGGTGCTGAAAGAAATGGGGGTCCCCGAGGATCACCCCATCCGTCAAGACCTGCCCAAGCTCCCTCGTGCCGAGCCCGAATCGCCAGCCCCTTCATTTTCCGAAGTGCCTCTTGACCATCCCGCTGACGAACCACAGGTCTCGGAGACTGTCCAAGTTCCAGCTGCCGAGACCACCACTGCCGATCTTGGGCCCGATGTCAAGGAGGCCCATCCTCCTCCGACTGGTGATGGTGAAGATGTGTCAATCATTGACATAGATCAGCTGCCATGATGTTCTTCTTTCTTCTTTTCTTGTGCCATTGGGGAGATTTTCAATTTGATATATGTAATTTTTGAGAATGAAACTATCTTTGTACATGATTTTGGATGAATGGAACTCTTATTTTGCTCCAATCTTCATTGTGTGGTGAATGTCCTTTCCTTTCTACTTTCCTTGCTCTTTTTATGCGCTTGGCTCCGCAACCAAAATAAATAATAGGAAAATAAGAAAAAGTTTGTAACCAGAGGTGCCGTCTGGACTGTAATCGTAACTAGCACTGATCTCGGTAAACATAAAGATGCTTGGTCCTACCACCAAAGCGAAGTTCGGCTTCGTAATCGAAACTTGACCGGCCTACTGACCGAGCCGAAGTAGCTGACCTTGGTGCCCGAACCCAAAATGCAAGCTGATCCTGTAACCGAGCTGTGAGCAAGTTCCGAGTTCCATAACTTGACCATATTCGAGAGTAGATAGTTTTAGAAAGTAAAAACATATTCTATAAAAAGAATCAGTTTACTGACTTTCGAAACCTGATTACATCTCAAAAATAGAATTTCTTGAGGTGCGTAGCATTCCATGGACGTGGCAGTTCTCTACCTTCCATGTCCTCTAGTCTGTATGCAGACTGTCCAGCTAATGAAGTCACTTTGAATGGTCCATGCCAGTTCTGTGCAAGTTTTCTTCGCTGGGATTTTTGTCTGTTGGAAGTGTCTTTTTTAAGACCAGTTCTCCAGGGGAGAACTTTCTTTCTTTGACCTTTAGATTGTAACCCCTGGCCAACTGTTGCTGATAAGAGGCGAGGCGAATGGCTGCCAACTCCCTTCGTTCTTCAGCTAAGTCGAGCTCTGTGGCGAGGTTTATATCATTTCGGCCTTGATCGAATAGTTCTGACCTGAGGGTCGGTAAGCCGACCTCAAGTGGAATCACGGCTTCCATCCCATAGGCCAAGGAGAAGGGTGTCGCGGAAGTCGAGCGTCTTGGGGTAGTTCTGTACGCCCAGAGGACACTTGGAAGTTCCTCTACCCATCTCCCTTTGGTTCGATCTAGTCTCTTTTTGAGTCCGTCAAGCACTACCTTGTTGGAAATTTCAGCCTGTCCATTGCTCTGGGGGTATGCTGGGGTAGAATAGTAGTTCCTGATGCCAAGGTCTTGACAGAAGCTTTTGAAGAAGTTGGAGTCGAACTGGGTCCCGTTATCCGTGACCAAGGCTCGAGGCACTCTGAATCTAGTTACGACGTTCCTTCATACGAAGTTTTTGGTGTCTTTCTCGGTAATGGAGGACAACGCTTCAGCTTCTATCCACTTGGTAAAATAGTCGGTAGCTACTATTAACCATCTTTTGTTCCTTGGAGCTCGGTGGAGAGGTCCCACCAAGTCCAGTCCCCACTGGGCGAAGGGCCAGGGGCTGGAAAGAGGACTTAGGTCATGTGCGGGCTGATGGAGAGAGTGAGAAAACCTCTGACACTTCTCACACTTCCTGGCATAGACCTGTACGTCCTTTTGCATATAGGGCCACCAGTACCCCTGGCTGATAGCTCGGTAAGCCAGTGACCGACCTCCGATGTGGCTGCTGCAGATCCCTTCATGGATTTCATAAAGGAAGTCCTCGACTTTGCTCGGGTGAACGCACTGGATGTAAGGGCCATTGTAGGACTTTTTGTAGAGTTTGCCATCTGGAGAGAGCCAGAATCGGGCTGCTTTTAGCCTGATTTTGTGGGCCTGGTTCTTGTCCTCGGGAAGCTGGTCATTCTTGAGATAGGAGATAAGTTCATCCATCCAGCTCGGGCCGAGATCAATGCACATGATCTGCCGAGGTGGTTGGAGTTCTATACTCGGTCTGTCTAGTGCTTCCACTTCGACAGTTCTTTTTCTTCCTGCCTCGACAGCAGAGGCCAGGTTTGCAAGTGCGTCGGCGTGAGAGTTGGAATCTCTGCCGATTTGCCTGACTTCAGCCTTTTGGAACTGAGATAGAAGTTGTTTGGTGAGGGCTAGGTGGCTGCCATCCTATCGTCACGGGCTTGGTAATCTCCATTGAGTTGGCTTGTGACCAGTTGTGAATCGCTGAAAATCACCAGTTGTTGTGCCCCCAGAATTTTTACGCTGCCCAGCCCTGCAATTAGTGCTTCATACTCAGCTTCATTGTTAGATGCTTTGAAGTCAAGAGTCAGGGCTTGCTCAATGACGAGGCCCTCCGGAGACTGGAGGACGATGCTAGCGCCGGCCCTTCTAGAGGTTGAGGAACCATCCACGAAGACCTTCCAAGATGAGTCGAGGAACTGTTTCCAAGACTGCTCCTGCTCTGTCTCCGCCTCCTTGCCCCCCAGTTCGGTTCCGAGGAGGTTCGGTGCCGACCTAGGAGATGTGAATTCCACAATAAAGTCTGCCAGTACCTGGGCTTTGATGGCCGTTCTGGGCTGATATTGGATATCATAATACCCTAATTCGACAGCCCATTTAGACACTCTTCCAGAGAAGTCTGCTCTTCTGAGGAGGGACTTGAGTGGGTGTTCTGTCACAACCACTATGGAATATGTCAGGAAGTAGTGGGAGAGCTTGCGGGACGCACTGACGAGTGCAAATGCGAGCTTCTCCAATGGCAGGTATCTCGTTTCGGCATCCAGCAGGATTTTGCTTGTGTAATAGATGGGCTTTTGCTGCCTGTCATCTTCTCTTATAAGCACAGAGCTTACTGCATGGTCCGAAACTGCCAGATATAGGTATAAGACCTCACCTTGTGTCGGGGTGGAAAGCAGGGGAGGTGAGGAGAGGTATACTTTGAGTGCCTGGAGGGCACTTTCGCACTCCAGGGTCCATTGGAATCCTGAGCTCTTTTTCAAGAGTTGGAAGAAGGGACGACATTTGTCTGAAGCTCGGCTAATGAAGCGGTTCAGTGCTGCTGCCATCCCTGTGAGTCTCTGGACCTGCTTTGTAGAGGTGGGACTCTGTAGGGCCTTGATTGCCGAAATTTGATCGGGATCGGCCTCTATTCCTCGTCTAGTGACCAGGCTGCCCAGGAATTTGCCCGAGCCGATGCCAAATGCACACTTGGAGGCGTTCAGTTTGAACTTGTATTGTTTGAGGACGGCGAAAGTTTGATGTAAGTCAGTCAAGTGGTCCTGTGACCTTTTAGACTTGACGACCATGTCATCGATGTACACCTCGACCGTCCTGCCAAGCTAGGCGTAAAACATTTTCGTCACCATCCTCTGGTAAGTTGCACCGGCATTTTTTAACCCGAAGGGCATTACTTTGTAACAGTAGATGCCTTTGGGTGTTATGAACGCAGTTTTTTCTTGATCAGGCTCATACATCGGAATTTGATGGTAACCTCGGTAGGCATCGAGGAAACTCATCCTATCATGCCCGGCAGTGGCGTCGATCAGCCGGTCTATCTTCGGAAGGAGAAAGCTGTCTTTGGGACAGGCTTTGTTAAGATCGGTGAAGTCTACGCAGACCCTCCAGTTCCCATTCTTCTTTTTGACCACAACCGTGTTAGTTAACCACACAGGGTAATGGACTTCTCTGATAGCTTTAGCTTCTAACAATTTTTTTACCTCCTCGGTCACAGCCTCTGCTTGTTGGGTGCCCGACCTGCGAGTCTTTTGGACAACAGGTTTATGCTTGGGATCCACATTCAGCTTGTGGCTCATGACCTCGGGGTTGATGCCAGGCATCTCATATGGGGTCCAAGCGAAGACCTCTCTATTTTGTAACAGGAAGTCGAGCATCTTGGCCCTTTCCTCGTCAGCAAGCTGGCTACCGAGCAGGAAGAACCTTTCCGGATCATTGGGATCGATCCTGACCTCGGTGAGGTCTTCAACACTCTTTTGCTCGGGAGCTCGGCCAACAGCGTCAAGCTCGGCCTCGAGCTCGGTCACGTGGATTCGCTGCGGCTCTGCTTCTCTCGGGACCACGACCATGAGACATTCCTCGGCCATTTGTTGGTCACCGCGGACTATGATGATTTCAAAGACCCCGTTCTCGTTCTGTAACGGGAACTTGAGCTTCTGGTGATGGGTGGAGGGAACAGCCTCCATATTATGAAGCCAGGTTCTTCCCATGATGGCATTGTATGGAGATTGCGCATCTACTACCAGGAACTCTGCTGTCATGGGGGCTCCTCCCACCTTGACTTTCAGGGAGATCTTCCCTTTGGGATACACTGTCTTGGAGCTGAATCCCACCAAAGGGGTGCGAGCTTCCTGCAGGTCCTCCTCTTTAAGACCCATCCTTTTGAAGCAGTCAAAATAGAGGATCTCCGAGGAGCTCCCGGGGTTCACTAGAATCCTTTTGACATTGAAGTTATGCAACCTCATGGTCAGGAGAAGAGGATCATTGTGGGGTAGCTGGACCCCGGCCAAATCTTTGTCAGAGAACCAAATCTTTGGCCTCTCTAAGCGTGCCCTCTTTGCCGAGGGACCGAGCTCTGCCGCCATTACCTGTTTGTCGTGCTGGGCCTTCCTGGCCTCGGCTCGGGCCTGGTTACTGCCGCTAGGGGCGGGGGCCAGGTGGATGACGTCGATGGTCCCTATAGGCTCATCGCTATCTCGGTCGTCGGGGTGGCGTTGCTGAGCATGGTTCACTCTGCCTTCTTCTTTGACGTGGTCTCTGAGATGCCCGTCTTTTACGAGCCTTTCGAGGTGCGCTTTAAAGGCATGGCAATCCTCGGTTCTGTGTCCCCTATCTTTGTGGTAGGCACAGAACTTGCTCTGATCTCGGGAGGCGGCGTCACTCTTCATAGGCTGGGGCCACTTGAAGAAGGGCTGGGCTTGGATCTTGCCGAGGAGCTTGTAGATAGGCTCCTTGAAGATAGTGTTGACGGCTCTGAAAGAAGTGCCACTTGGTTTCGGCTTTCCGCTGCCTCCCGAGGTGGGGACAGAACGCATTGCCGAGCTGGATGGCTCTCTGTTTTGATCCGCCTCTTTTTTAGCGAGCCTCTTTTCTTTCCTCGAAGGACGACCCTCCGTTCGGGCCTCCGACCAAATATTATGGCTCTCCCGAGCTCAGACTTCGTCCTCCTCTTGCTCAACGTACTGGTTTACCCGGGCCATCAGAGCCTTCACCGAAGCCGCGAGGTGACGCACCAATTTCTTCCGAAGCTCATTGCCCGATAGCAAAGCTTGTTGGAAGGCCGTGATGGCTACCTTGTCGTTGGAATTTTCGATCACGCTGTAGATGGTCCAGAACCTTTTGGCGAATCGAGTGATATTCTCGGTCAGCCTCATCTTGATTGAGATCAGGTCGGCGTCAGTCTTCGGGATGACCTGGTGTGCTTGAAACTTCTCGACGAAGGAGTTTCGGAGCTGTCGCCAGCTTGAAATCGATCCCTCGGAGACTGCACAGAACCACCGAAGTGGGAGGTCACCCAGGCTGGAGGAGAAAACCTTGCAATCAAGGTTGCCGTCACCGCTGAATACCGACATCTTCTGGGTGAAGTGTCGGAGATGAGCCTCGGGGTCTGATGTCCCGTCATAGAGATTGAAGCGTGGGACGTTGAACTTGTCAGGGAGAGGATGATCTCTGATTTCCCGAGTAAATGGAGATGTACCGTGGATGTCACTATGTCTGGTAGCCAACCGACCTCGAGCGAGGCCGACGTGCTCCAGGTTCTGCTGCACGGCCAGCTTAATTTGTTGATCAATATAGTCAGCCATATCGGGGTCGGACCCGGTCTCCCGCCTTTGTCTCCGGCGCTGCTGCTGGTCGGCGCTGGCGTGGGTGTTACTCGAGCCCTGTTCGCGAGCTAGGGCACGCCTCTCGTCTAGTTGCTGCCTTAGGTCTGGCTGACCCCCGGGACCCCGTCAAGCTCGTTGCTGAGGTGGAGGCGTGTGAGAGGCTCCGGGTGGGGCTCCATCCTTTGCTTCAAGCTGTCGCTGAAGCCGGAGGATCCGCTCTTTTTGCTCTTCAATGAAGAGGTTTTGAGCCTTGATTGCTTCGGCTTGAGCCTCAACATCTTCCTCTAGGGCCTTGTCGTCGTCACCTTCATCATCGAGGTGGACGTGGTCCTATTCCATGTGGTTCTCGTGATGGGACAGATGAGGATGAGACCGCACAGGAGCCTTGCCTCGTTGGGACTGTTCCTGAGGAGGAATATCCTTACGGGGTGGCTCGGCGAAAACAATCTCCAGACGTGGACGTTCTGCCTGAGAGGTAGTTGGCCGGGCCCGCTCTATTGCAGGACCGTGCCGAGGAGACGCTGCTGCATCTCTAGATGATGAGTGTGTTATCGTAACGGGCGATCCTACACTTCGAATACCGGGTTCCCCAACTTTCCTCGGCTGAGGGTTGGGCGGTGTCTGCCTGGTACCTCTTTGCTGGCTAGTTACCATTGCCCCTGCCTGGTTCGTCACCAGTGGAGGCGGCATGAGAGGCAGGAATGTCTCTGGCTGCCTGGACCTAGACGGTCCAGCAACGCTCTTTCCCTTCTTAGCCTTGGGAGGCATGGCTGTTAGGATGAAAATATGGATTTTTCAGATTGCTTCCCACAGACGGCGCCAAATTGTGCGTGCCTAAAAATTACGGACTTGGTGTAGATGGTGATGAAGGTTTACGGAGAAGCTGTTTAGCTGAGAGCCGGAATGTCTCTGATGATCCGAAGCCTGAAAGGAAGAGAAAACAGAGGTCAGGGCCCGAGGCTGCTGTCAGCCAAAGGCACTCCGACGCCTGAGTTCGTGCAGTCACTGAACTAGGGTGAAGTGAGGAAGAAGATGTGAGCAAAATAAACAGGATGTAGACTGTATTATTGCGTACCTGTTATGAGATTACCATGCAGGTATATGTAGGAGAGGGTAGAAGGTTCCATAGTGGAGGTAGGTGGGGATACTTGTCCCATCAGCCTACTCCTAGGATCCTGAGTAGGTGAGGATACTTGTCCCATCAGACGTCTCCTCAAATCCCTCACATAAATGTGGACGTGATAGGGAAGGTCCCTTATCAGTATTCGGCGGCCACCCTCTGTCAGGGGGACTCTGCAATGTAGCCGTCCCATCTCATAATGGAGATCTAGACGGACAATGCCCATCTTGGTCAAGTGGACCGAGATGGATATCACCGAGATCAGGGCTGCTCGAGGTCGGGTATTGGTACCGAGACGCTCGAGGCAGAGCCCAGAATGAATGAGGCCGGTATACTTACCGAATCCAACTCCAACTCGGTGCCAGTTGGTACTTTTGCCGAACTGGGTTAATTGAGGCCGGTGTAACCCCTAATTGGTATTTCAGTGTCAAGGTCGAAGATTACCTCGGTATTACACAACCACTCCACACAGATACCTATGTTACAAAAGGATGGGAAGAGGGTTATGAATTAAACCACCTCATCGAACTGTTTGAGGCCTAAAGCGATAATTCTAAATGAGCCCTTTTCTACTTTATAAACTTATGATAAATATTTTTTATTTAAAATCTAGTTTTCTAATTTTTTGTGATGCAAAATTACTAAATCAGGGTCATGTTCAGGACAAGAAACCACAAACCACAGTCCATCCCATTATCATTAATTTCCATATACAAAGCAACAACATCCATCTTCATCATCAAATTACAAGATAGTACTACAAACAAACACCATAGCAGAGAGGGGAAGTCGAAATAAAATAAAAAAATCAAGAAAGAAATTGACATACAGAGAAAAGGAAATGCATATCTAATCCATGGTAATAATAGCAAAATCTACATATTAGAGTGAGAGATTTGGAGACATACCAACTTCCAAAAAACTCTTGCACTGAGAAAGGAACAGAGAGGAGTTTTCTTTTTGGTAAAAGAGAATGGGCGTTGATGAAGAAGAAAGTCAGTTTCATAGAAGAGGAAGAGGCTTATGAAACGTTTGATGGGAGTATTTTTTTCCTTGAAACTGGCTGATCACAACTACTTATTTGGCCTTATTTTTGGGGAGAAACAAAATCGGGAGTTGTTTCTTTTTGAGTTTGACCTTGAAAAGATGCCTACTGCTTTAATTATGGCCTTATTTTCTGGGATTGAAAAATTTTTGGGGCCTTCTTTTAGGGGGCCTAAATCAGGGCTTTTCTTGCCTAATGCTAGAGCTGACCCTGTGGACTGGCCCATTCAGAAGAAGAAACCTTCTTCAACTCCACAGGTCAAGACTAAGGTTGTCTGGATTAGTAAGTCTGACCCGTACTATAATGTGGTCGACACCGCACTGATTCAATTAATTGAGAATGCTATGGTTAATCCCCCTCTCCGAAAGCCCCTAGGCATTGGCCTACACACCTAATCCTCCAATCTTGTTTTGATGTGCACATGAATACATTTTCAGGCTGATTTTGAGATTATCTTGCATGTGATACACTTTGAGTTGTTTGGTTTTAGAACTGAATTTCTATATTCACGATTTAAGGATTTGATCATGTCCACAAGTATACGATGCCTTACTTGGACACTTACTTATGATCAATGTGACACTAGAATTGACATGATTCACGGACTTAGTGGTTTTGAACTTATACATCGATCTGATTTTTTCATTTTCCATATGCTCCCATCTTAATGATGCCTCTTTGTTACCCTGTTGTAGAAATTTCAGTAGACCGCTGAGCTGAATTGAATAATGACTGGGTTTGCTCCCTAGGACTTATTTGATGAATGTTAGGGTTCAGAAATTTCTGTATTTAAAAAAAAAAAAGAAATCATCAGAATTTGTTAATGTTTGGGATTGCTCCTTCAATATTTAACACGTCATATAATTTTTGAACTTGAGCAATCTATATGTGAAAATGTTCATGAGGGGTCCATGATGGTTCTCTCAATTCTAGGTGACTTCTCTCTCATCTTAAACCCTAGAGAAGATTTTATAGAGATCCATCATCATCCAAAGCCTTTTGCTGCTGTGCTGAAGTTCAAGCTTTGGTTCTCCTTCAATTTACTCTCCTGAAGAAGAGTCATCTTGAAGATGCTTTCAAGGTGGTTGGCTCAAGCACAGTGAAGGTGTATGGTGAATAGTTGACTAGGTTTCATAGTCCTTGTGTTGAGTTGCAAGTGGGAAATGATTGTGAGTTCTCTTGTAACATTCAGTTTATTTTAGTGCTTGGTTGTTTGTTGGCCTAGACGATAAGGCCCGTGGTTTTTTCCCGACTAGGGTTTCCCACGTATAAACCTTGTGTCTCCTTCTCTTTTTAGTGATTGTTTCTAATCGGACTTAGGTTAATTAACTAGTTCTATCACTTGGACTGAAATCTGATAGAGAAACTATTTATTGGGACCTTAGGCTGTGCCAACTCCTGTTTTTCACATTTACAGCTGCCTTCTTCCACAATTTTGAACCTTGAGCTCATAGTTTTTAGTAGGAATCCCTCTAAATCAATAGGTGGGTCCCAGCTTTATCTTAATCTAAACCGTTCACAATCTTTGTTGACACCAAAAATGTCACTTTGCCTCTTCAACATCAAGAAAGCTGCATGAAGTCGCAACCTGCCATAAATAGGCAATGCAACTTCTCCAAAAAATCAAATCTTGTCAGAATCAAACAAAAACTGCAAGATCCTTCAAGATAGCCAAGAGAAGAGTACACATGAAGTTTCGGGCCATTTCAGAATCATTTGGCCTAACTTCGCTTCTCCGACAGCTAAAATGGCGCTCCCGGCGGCGACATCATCGGAGACGTCAAAACTTCGATCAGAGCCTACGGATGACTCCAGCATGTCTCAAAAGGGCTCCATGTCAAATTTCAAGTCAAACCGACAACGTTTGACCCTCCATCAATGCTCGAGCAGCAAAATCAAGCCTCCCGGCGGCGGGAACCACCGAAGCCTTCGCTCATCAAACCAAGTGCATGAGTGGCTTCAACATGCTTCCAAAAGGCTGCACGTCGAATTTCAGGTCATTCCGACAACGTTTGACCAGGTTTCGACGCTCCGAAAGAAAATCAAGCCTACCGGCGGCGGAGCTCCCCGGGACCATGGTTTCCAAGACAGAGCCTGTGGATCATCTCAAAATGACTCCAATAGGTTCCCTGTCAAATTTCAGGTCAATCGGACATCGTTTGACCGCACATCAAAGCTCGGCATTTTCCCCGCAGCAAAATCAAGTGAAGCATCGATGGGACCCCAAACGGCTTCAAAACTCAAACAAAAGCCTATGGTTGGTCTTATTTATTGCTCAGGAGGCTTCACCTCAAATTTCAAGTCATTCCGACATCGTTTGACCAAGTTTCAACTTCTGGCGGAAAATCAGCAGCTCTACGCGACAAAGTCTTCGGCTTTCCCGGAAAATTGGAAACTTTGCACTCTAAAAATGCAAGGATTCTCATCAGGTTTTCTACAGGAAAATCAAGCCAATAAATGAGAAGAAATGTCAGGAAAAATACAGAAGAAAACGGTGACGAAAAAGACCTCAAAACGACCGCAAAACGGGCTCCGAAGGGAAAAATTCCCCCAAGGTCGCAGGCCCCTGCGACCATGGCCCATGGTCGCCGGCCCATGGTCGCCGGTGACCATGGAAGTCCGGGTCACCGGATTTTCCGCCGGTGACCCGTTTTTCCGTCTTTTTTTCGCGTTTCGCGCACTTTGGCCCCTGTGGTTTCCTGAAAATGTGATTTTTAGTGCTTGAAATTGACTCATATCCTCCGACATCCGTCAAAATCACGGGTCAACCTCCAAAAGCATAAAATCATCATTGATCGCTCCAAGATCGCCAACCGGTCGACAAAAAAAAAGTGCTCTTTCTGTCCGACCGATCGAGAAATCGACAAGACAGATGTCACCGGCCCGCTCTTAGCTATCAATGTCTGAAGTTACATGTTCATCCAATGTCGATCAGCATGAAGATCCATCGATGATCATCGCCAGAAGAATTCCAGAAGACACGGCACGGCCCGCGACTCTTCGACTGCTCGGCGACCAATTAATGTGGTTAATTGACTAGCTTTATTGCAGTCATTAATTCATTTCTTTGGACGGCCCAATCAGAAGCAAGCATTTGGGAGTTACAAGTCAATTGATTCATGGCATTTAAACCATGAAACTCCTCCCATTATGGTAATTAAGGTGATTAAAAGCCCTTAATCTCCATCGGCCAATCAGATTCAAGGAAAAAGGAGTTACAAAATCAAGAAATAAATCTTGTAACTCCTCCCATTAAAGCCATTAAAGCCCATAAACTCTCCTAAATGGCTACCAAAAGCCTATAAATAGGAGAGCATTCCATTGAAATCGGGATCAGAAAATCGAGATCGATCGATCGGAAAGAATCCAGAGCTCGGATCCAGAGAAAGAAAAAGAGAGAAAAACTCTGCTGAAGTTCTGCACCGGCCACCACTACAAGGTGACAAAAGTCCCTTGGGGGGCACCCCCCCCAAGGTCCTTGCCTTCTCCCGCTGCCTCCAATGGCTTAGACGTGGCTTTTCAGCCCGTCTACTTAGCTTTTTATTGGACATAGGACCTTCTCTTGGTCTTTGTCCTCTAAAAACCTGAGGTTATAGCCAAGCCAAGCGAATCAAGAGCATCTTCTGTTCTCATCTGCATGGATGATGGCGAAGCCCATACATGGCTTGCGACCGTCAATCTGAACTAGTCCCCCACAATCTCCTGAAAAGTTAGACCTTCCTTTTCTTGCTTTTCATTGTAGTTTGTATTTTTCTAAAAGAGACAAAAATCACAACTCTTGTCTTTCATTATTGATGAGAATTGTAAATCGGCTATAAACGCCAAAATCGGCTATAAATGCCAAAAAAAATCACCTTTCACGGCAAACCAAGAAAATGTCTCTTTTCTTAAATATTTGTGCAATGGAAAACTTGAAAGAAGTTGATTTCCTTTTTACTTGCGAAGGTTGATCTCCGGATTACCACTTGCAATTCCAAGTAAAATAGAAAATCTGGCACACCCACACAAAAGAAATGTTGATGCACGCTTCAGGCCCGCCAGGGCGCGAAAGGGCCGGACCCGACGGACTCCCACGTTCCGCCGACCCCGGTAGCCGCCCCACGGCGCCTCGGAGCGCGTTCCATCAATCTTTCCCTTTCTTCTTTATCTCTACCATGTTAACTTTTGCCCCATAAACTATCAGGCCCATCATCAAATACGTTACATGTAGTGCACATGATTTTTAGACATGAAAATCACCATTCAATTCCTTAAAATCACATCTTTTAGTTGTGAACATTGTGAAGACAGGTCTCAGGTTTTGGCCTGATTCAAATAAAAAAGGAAATGTTTATGTTGGTGTCACGACCCGGGCTCGAGATCCGATTAGCCCAGACAAGCCCCCTAATCACGCACCCATACTTACTCCCGTAAACTCCAAATTAACCTAAGTTAAAACGGAATCCACAAGGGATAACCATACATCAATACCTGTCAAATGTACATATTGCGGAATATATATTTACATTGACAACTATTAAAACTGTACAAGTTCTTTACATAAGAGTAAAGTCAATATACCTATTACATTTCCTAATTAAGTCAACCACTGCATATTCAAATATAATGCAGGTGACTACTATGTACATCTCAAAATGATATACAAAAGTACTTCCAAATGTTTCCCATTACTTATAACAAAAGTTCATTCTAATTTTTCTCAAAATATTCAAATCCAATATCGCACTCCGGATCATGTCCACTCAATTAGACCTTCTGGAGGTATTGGATTAGCCTCCTCCTCAAGCAGCGCGGCCTCTGCAAGACTGGCATGGGCAACTAGGCCTACAATGTCATCAATAACACTGTGAACACGACGGTTCAACAATGTATACACAATCTATGATAGTACATGCTATTTCCCATCATAATTCTGCTTAATTTATCCATTAAATAGTTCAACAATCAAATTATCGATCCTAGACAATTCTAGTCAATATAATAACCTGTACAATTAGAATCAATAATAACAAGTACTAGATGGCAACTACAAAAGCATTCTTTCATTCCAGTTCTTCCAAAAGGAAGCATTCATTTATGCTCATTCATTCATATTCATTTATTTCATTGATTTACAGTGAGTGCTCATTATTAGGTGGCTTATCAAATAGTGACTTTTCAATTCATAATGTCGCTTCATTAAGTGACTTATCATTTCAATTATGTGTGGGATTTACTAGTATCTGGATCAGAGATCACTGGCATCGCCACGGAGCTCCGGAACACCCCGGTTCATCTACTACAGTAAGATTGTTTACTAATTATTCATTTCATTTGTTTATTTTATTTGTTTATTTCATTAATTCAGTTCATATCAGCTCAATAGCGAGCTTAGGAAATTACTATGTAATGCCAGACTCAAGAATTAAATCAATAAATCTATTCAATTCTCTATCTATACTCAAGCTATTCATAATTCAGAACCATACATTCAGATGTAACTCTCGGTTATCTGGTGCACGTGTTATTTTTAATAAGAAAAAATCACATTAGATTTAATATGCACTAGAGTCCCCTCCATTAACACCTATGAAGGTTCAGGTACAACAATTGAATAATTAACACACTATTGAACTACAGTTAAACCCATTAATATTCTTTTCTTTTCTTTTCTATAAATCTTAATAATCCTAAATTATGTTATAATTAGTTCTAAGACTAGTTTGTAGACTAATTATGCTTATGGAAAGAGTATTGGGTTCAAGTAGAACCAACTCCAATGGTCTGATCGATCGGCATGAAACCATGTCCTAGTTAGGACATGTCCGATCGATCAGCCTGTATGTCCGATCGATCGGACCTGTGACGAATCACAGTTTCAGATTCTGAAATTGGTCTCCTTCCTTTCCTTTTTCATTCAATTCACTTACAACCTTGCAAGGGAAATGGAACCCCCTGTTCCCACCATAACCACCATTCATTTACATCCACTTCTTCTTCATCCACTCATTCCAAGCATTCAAATCAATTCATAGTTCTAAATTAAACCAACAATTCTAGCAAGATCAAAGAATCTCACTAGCATGGAATCACAAGTAGATTGTTATACTTGCCTTGTGGAAGGTTAATTAATTCAAAACCCCTTGTCTAGGTTGCTTTTGAGATGAAAACCCCGAAATTACAACCCTCTTTCAACCTAAAAATCAAAACCAATTCCACACACATAACCTCCATAAGCTACTTATGTTAAAATTACTCTAAACCATCCCATGCATCTCGAAAACTCTAAAAGAAATTCAAGCTTACTTGTAGCTCTTGTGAAGAGAGTTTTGTACTTTCTCTCAAGCTCTATCTTCAACGAAACCAAAGGGAAGGTGAAGAAGATGAAGTTGGTGAAGTTAGCATCCTTCAATCACACATGCAATCTCCCATCTTGACATTGGAGGGAGAAAATGGAAGGAGGAAGAAGAGGAATGAGTCTAGGTTGGCTGGAAATGAGTTGAATGAACTCATTGTAGTTCATTCCAATCCCTTATAAGCCACTTCTGCAATACACGCCCTTCTTCTTCACTTATTTTCTAATTTGAGTCAAATGAAGACTCACTTGATCTAATTCACGTCGAATGGAATCGCGCCTATTATGGAAGTTGACGTACTCCTCGAGATACACATGTTGGTATCAAGAGTGAGACCGTATTCGATGAAATACATGATAATTCGTATTTATGAAAAAGTCATCGCTTTCCTTTGTTGGAGTCTAAAATCAACTCAATTACCTTAATCTCATTCATTATCATTTCATTAAGTCTAAATCAATCATTTGAGACTAATCTCATTGAATTTGGTCATTAACCATCATTAACTTAATTAAACACGATTAATTAACAATAATTCAAATTAATTAGAGTTAATCTCGATTAACTCGAGATGAGGTCTAACAGTTGGCCATTTTGGATTCATTAAGGTGGGTCGCACTTCTTGATTCTGAGAGGGTCTATCAAGTATTATTTCCTAAACGCACACACAGGATCTAGTGTGGGATGCTTTATGTATTTTCTCAATTGAGTATGTCGTGAAAGCAGTGCCCGTCAAACGAATGCTTGAAAAGTAAGACATGGATACTCATAGAAACAAACTAGCAATTATAAACAAAAGCAAGAAGTAATATTTATTATACGATGTTTATGAATATTACAATACTTGATTAGAAATATATCAAATTTAGTTTGAGTAATCAAAGATCGAAGGCAAAGTATATCTACTGCTTGCTCCAAATGTTCTTTGGAATAGTTGACGACTATAAATGATTCCATACTTAAAACCGTTAGACACCTTCAATTTCATCTTAGAAATTGATAGATTGATAATGGATAGCAAACTTTAAAATTCAGATTGGCTCCTTTAATTCAATTTCAATATTTAGTTCAAACTAGTTGCAAGATTACACGTTAGACAAGGAACATGCAAATAGTTTCAATCAGAACAATGAATGCTGATCACCGAGAGGTCTCCCGTTAAGGGTCCGTTGCTTTATACAAAGTCCTAAAACACAACAAAAAATGGAATCGTATATTGACACCACAACAAAAATTTATTCTTCCACATTCATAAACAATGAATAACCATGAATCAACATAATTTGCTTATACAATTTTTCTTAATTTTGTACTTTTTAATAAGACTCCTTTTCTTTTCTTGTTTCTTAAAGTGACCCTTCACTGGAAATCATCTTACAATATAGATGAATGGAAAGAGGGAACGGGTGGAATTCGAAGTTCTCCCACATTGACTACTAGTCAAAAATGTTATTTTCAATAATTTTTATGGAAACTGCGAGAATGACCAAGGGTTTAAGGAGACGGGGAGGGGATTATTATATATGGTTCAAAATTTAACAGAAAATTTTATACTATTTCGTTGACGCCAAAAATATTACTTGGCCTCTTTAACATCAAAGAAGTCACATGAAGCTGCATCAAGCACAATGAGCAAAGATGCTTTAAGCATTAGGCGGGTTAGGGGGGTGGGATTTATTATATATGGCTCAAATTTTATAATTTTGAACCCCATTATAGATTAAACGTAGAGAATTTTATACTACTTTTATTTACGCCCAAAAAGGTCACGTTACCTCTTCAACATCAAAGAAGTCACATGAAGCTGCATCAAGACACAATGGGCAAAGCTACTTCAAGCATCAGGCATTCTCGGAACCATCCAGAAGCTTCAAGATCATTCAAAACAGTCATAAGAAGAGTATACATGAAGTTTTGGGCCATTTCGACATAATTTGGCCCAACTTCACTATTTTAACAACTAAACAAGTGCTTCCAGCAATGGTAAAGCTGGAGACCTTGTTTTATAAAACAAAGTATAAAGTTGGCCTCAAAATGCAACTAAAAGACTCTATATCAAATTCCAAGCTATTCCGACACCGTTTGGCCCAAAATGCAAAAAGTCGCATTCTCCATGCGACAAAGTTAGCCCTTCCGGAGAAAATAGTATCAAAGACATCAAATCTTCAATCAAACCTTATAGATGATCTTAAAGTACTTCTAAGAGGCTATATATCAAATTTCAGGTCAAACCAACAACGCTTGACCCAGCATCAATCCTCAAATAACAAAACCAGGCCTCCCGACAGTGCAAACCGCCAAATTCACCACTGATCAAATAAAGCACATGAATGGTCTGAAAAATGCTTCCAAGGGGCTACATGTCAAGTTTTAGATCTTTTTGACATGATTTGACCCAACTTTGACCCCCCGAAAGCCAAATTAGGTCTCCCGACGACGGAGCCCCATGGGATAATTATTTTCAAATCAGAGCTACAGATCATCTTAAAATGATTCCAAGAGGCTTGCTGTCAAATTTCAGATCAATAAGACATTGTTTGACCGTACATCAAAGCGTGACGACTTGTAATAAAATCAAGTCTACTGGCGACAGAATCCCACGCGGCCTTAAAATTCAAACAAAAGCATGTGGTTGGTCTTATTTCTTACCCATGAAGCTTCACCTCAAATTTTAGGTTATTCCGACATCGTTTGACCCAGTTTTGGCTTCTAGCGGCAGATCGGCACCCCTGCGCGACAAATTTTTTAGCTTTCCCGGAAAATCAGAAACTTTGCCCTCCGCTTTGCACAGCTTCTCGTCAAGTTTTCTGTAGGGGAACTATGCCAAAAATTGTACAAAATTTTAAAGAAAAATATGCCAAAGAAGAAAAATTAGAAAAAACAAAAGAAAGGCCGAAAAACGCAACCAAAAGGGGCAAACCTGCCCAATGGTAGCCGGTGACCATGGAAATTCAAGGTCGCTAGATTTCCGCAAAACCCCATGTTATATATGGTTCAAATTTTATAATTTTGAACCCCAATATGGATTAAACGAAAAAAAATTTATACTATTTTTGTTGACACAAAAAAATGTGACTTTGCCTTTTCAACATCAAAGAAGTCACATGAAGCTGCATCAAGCCACAGTGGGCAAAACTACTTCAAGCATCAAGCCTTGTCGGAACCATCTAGAAACTTCAAGATCATTCAAAACAGTCATAAGAAGAGTACACATGAAGTCTTGGACCATTTCGACTTCATTTGGCCCAATTTCACTATTGTAGCAGCTAAACAGGAGCTTACGGCAGCGGTAAAAGATGGAGACCTTGTTTCACAAAACAGAGTACAAAGTTGGCCTCAAAACTCAACTAAAAGGCTCTATATCAAATTCCAAGCAATTTCGACAGTGTTTGGCCCAAAATGCAAAAAGCTGCATGCTCCATGTGACAAAGTCAGCTCTTCCGGCGAAAATAGTATCGGAGACATCAAATCTTCAATCAGACCTTATGGATCTTAAAGTACTTCGAAGAAGTTCTATGTCAAATTTCAGGTCAAACCGACAACGCTTGACCTACTATCATTCCTCAAAAAACAAAACTAGTCCTCCTGGCAGTGGAGACCACCAAAGTAACCACTCATCAAATAAAGCACATGAATGGTCTCAAAAATGCTTCCATGGGGCTACATGTCAAGTTTCAAGTCTTTTTGACATGATTTGACCCAACTTTGAACCCTTCGGAAGCTAAATCAGGTCTACCGACGACGGAGCCCCTTGGGAAAATTATTTTCAAATCAGAGCTACGGATCATCTTAAAATGATTCCAAGAGGCTCCCTATCAAATTCGAGGTCAATCAGACATTATTTGATTGTACATCAAAGCGCGACGGCTTCCTCATAATAAAATCAAGTCTACAGGCGATAGAACTCCACACGGCCTCAAAACTCAAACAGAAGTCTGTTGTTGGCCTTATTTCTTAGCCATGAAGCTTCACCTCATATTTAGGTCATTCGGACATCGTTTGATCCGATTTTGGCTTCTGGTGGCAAATCGGCACGCATGTGAGACAAAGTCTTGGACTTTCCCAGAAAAAAGAAAAAACTTTGCCCTCCGTTTTGCACAGCTTCTCGTCAAGCTTTTTGTAGGGGAATTACACCAAAAATTGTACAAAGTTTTCAAGAAAAATATGCCAAAGAAGAAAAATCAGAAAAAACAAAAAAAAAGGATGAAAATGCAACCAGAAGGGGCAAACCCGGCGACCATGGAAATCCGAGGTGGCTGGATTTCCGCGAAACCCCGGTTATTATATATGGTTCAAATTTATACCCATTATAAATTAAACGTAGAAAATTTTATACTATTTTTGTTGACACCCAAAAATGTCACTTTGCCTCTTCAACATCAAAGAAGTCACAAGAAGCTGCATCAAGCCATAATGGGCAAAGCTGCTACAAGCATTAGGCCTTGTTGGAACCATCCAGAAACTTTAAGATCCTTCAAAATAGTCATAAGAAGAGTACACATAAAGTTTTGAGCCATTTCGACATCATTTGGTCCAACTTCACTACTCTAGCAGCTAAATAGGAGCTTTCGGTGGCGGTAAAGCTGTAGACCCTATTTTACAAAACAGAGCACAAAGTTGGCCTCAAAATACAACTAAAAAGCTTTATATCAAATTCCAAGCCATTCTAACACCATTTAGCCCAAAATGCAAAAAGCCGCATTCTCTATGCAACAATGTTAGCCCTTTCAGCGAAAGTAGTATTTGAGACATCAGATCTTCAATCAGACCTTATGGATGATCTTCAAGTACTTTCAAGAGGCTCTATGTCAAATTTCAGGTCAAATTGACAACACTTGACCCAACATCAATCCTCAACCAACAAAACCAGGCCTCTTGGCAGTGGAGACCACCAAAGTCACCACTCATCAAATAAAGCACATGAATGATCTCAAAAATGCTTCCATGGGGCTACATGTCAAGTTTAAGATCTTTTCGACATGATTTGACCCAACTTTGAACCCCTCGGAAGCTAAATCAGGTCTACCGACGACGGAGCCCCTTGGGACAATTATTTTCAAATCAGAACTACAGATCATATTAAAATGATTCCAAGAGGCTCCCTATCAAATTTGAGTTCAATCAGACATTATTTGACCGTACATCAAAGCGCGACGGCTTCCTTATAATAAAATCAAGTCTATTGGCGACAGAACTCCACACGGCCTCAAAACTCAAACAAAAGCCTGTGGTTGGTCTTATTTCTTACCCATAAAGCTTCACCTCAAATTTCAGGTCATTTAGACATCGTTTAACCTAGTTTTGGCTTCTGGCGCCAAATTGGCACCCCTGCGTGACAAATCAGAAACTTTGCCCTTCGTTTTGCACAACTTCTCGTCAAGTTTTCTGTATGGGAATTATGCCAAAAATTGTACAAAATTTCTAAAAAAAAAAAAAAAAATGCCAAAGAAGAAAAATCAGAAAAAAAAGGCCAAAAAACGAAACGAAAAGGGACAAACCTGCCCCATGGTCACCGGCAACCCTGGAAATCCGAGGTCACTGGTGTAGACACCTCCTTTTGGCACCCTATGAGGGGTGATTCGGTCTACCCTATTTAACCATGTCCTGATTAGGTTTCGAATCAAAGATCACCTTTCATTTCTGTACCTCTGACCACCCTAGAAGTTGGCTCATTGCAATCTACTCCTCGAGAGCTTTCCACCCATATATAGAACTCCAAAGTCCGACAGGCGGATAAAAAATCATAACAACGGATCCCACGCCCTAAGGGTGCCCCAAAAGGTAGTTCATCATGACCTACTCGCCGCGATCTTTTCGCTGATGTGAAAAGCGTCGAATTCCGGCGAGCGGATCAAAATCTACGGAGCCCGGGCCCCAACAATGATAACCTGGCCAATCTCCACCTTCTGGGCCCAAACCAGTTTTTTTTTAATCCAAACTCAAGCTGGACCCACCAGGACTGGCCCAATGAGCTCCAACCCAGGCTGAACCTGACCCGATCCAACCCATTAAACCAAGCCCAAACCCCACCTGACCCAACTCACCCAGACCCAACCTAACCCAAGCCCACTGACCTGACCCGGCCTGCACGGCCCATCGCTGGATAAGGGATGGAGAGTCCTCGAGATCTGGACTCTCCCCTCCCCCAGATGTCTCTCCCTCTCCCTCTCAATTTCAAACTCCGGTCCTTATCCCGATCTCTCTCTCAAACCCCCAACGCCCCTCAGTCGTCATCTCCATCTCACTCACAGCCCGCAACAGCCATCACTCGCTCGCCATCCTCAACGTCAGCTCCCCCTCTATCCCACTCCGCAGGCGCAGATCTTCATACCCCTCGCCGCGGGACTTGGAACCAGGTAGGAGCCTCCCCACCTCTCTTTGCACTGCATCTGCTAGACCGCACCACCCCCTCTTCCTTCTCCCTCTTTCCCTCTTTCTTTTCTTTTCCCTTCTCTTATCCCCCTGCATCTTACACACCATCTGCACCTTCGCTGCACGCAACCACCCCCTGAAGCCATCTCCTTGTTTCTTTCTTTCACCTTCTTTCTTTCTCTTCTTCTTCTCCTCACTTGCACACAACCTACCTCCTGTACAGCGCCACCATCACCTCCTCATTCTTCCTTTCTCTTTCTTTTTTTCCTGTTCTTTTCTTCCCTTCTCCACCACGCCATTCCCTGCACTCCACTCTCACCACCACTTCGCAGCACCACTACACCCACCTTCACCTCACACCCCACCACACCTACCCGCTGCGCCTCATCTCCCTCCTCTGCTGCACCTGCACTACACCCACTTGTTGCACCCACTTCATCGCACGCACCCGCCTATTGCTGTCCTGCATCCCCCCTTGCACACCCTTGCATTGCCTCCTCACCATCACACACCTCTGCTGCACCCTGCTGGCGCCAATACTTCATCCCCGCCTGCTCTACGCACCTCTCTCCGTGTAGATTAACTGTTAAATAAAAATTAGCAAACAATTCCTTTCTCCCCCTTCACTAGGATTAGCAAAACAACTTTGGAAATTTCAAATTTTAAAAATAAAACCAAAAATTAAAAAAAAAACCCCAAAAGAAAAAAAAGACATAGTAAAAGATAGTAAAAATCCAAAAATATTAATATAATAAAATTAGAAATTAAATAGTGGTTTAGGCTGACTAGGTCAGACCCCAGAACCCGATCTAGCACTCCCCCTAGTCAGGTTAGAATACGTTTAGTTTATTTTATCTTAATAAGTTAGGTTCCACTCTCTCTTCAGGGTCCACTAAGGGGGCGGTTGGGACCCTAGGATAGGGTAGAGATCCATTGGGAAAATTGATTAGTTAATTGTAGAGATCCATTAGGAAAATGGATTAGTTAAGTTAAATTCAAGTAGAGTAATCCCCTAGTTAGGCCCTTCTAGCCTCAATTACTAAAATCCCAAAAAAATTATAAAACCAACAAAATTAACCCCCAAAAGTATTTTCTTCCATTTTCCTCCACTTCCGGTGCCAAATATTCATTTGAACTCAATGATTAAAGGGAATAGAGGCTGATTCCGAGAACCTGAATTAATGATAATGACGAGATGAGACGAGTGATTCCATACACCCCAATATCAGTTTATTTGTTTCCTACCCATCAACGGCCACCTTCAATCAACCCCGGCTAATCATCGGCCATTTTTAGAGTGATTCCACACACCCCAATATCAGTTTATTTGTTTTATTATTTTTTAACCTACTTTCGGCCCATCATCAGCCATGCACTCTTATCACTTGCGTATCGCAACCTAACCCACAAAAATCACAACTCGAAGTTTCGTTTGCATCGTTCTTTCGATTCGAAAAATCAGCCTTTAAACCCTTGGTCGTCAAAGGACATTGAAGGAGGTACCCGGGAACGGAGCTCATCCTCTTCTAAATGTTTGGCACCTTCCCTCCATATTTTCCTAATTTATTTCTATTTTATTTCATTTATTTTGTAGAATACTTGGATTTAATTTCAATTAGCCCGTATGCCCATAAATGTAGATCTCCCCTATCTAGTTTACAATAACCCTACTTTTGAGACCCGTAATTCGACTCAAATTTGATCCAAATTGAAACGCCCAAATTAAGTGACAAGACAACCATTGTGTGTCACCGGCGGCACATCAGACGAGAAAAGAACCCACCCCATTTTCCTCCTGCACTCTTTTAACTTTCGTCGAAAGACGGTGTTACGGCCGCATCCGTAACTGGCGATCGTGATCCGTCGATTTTGAGGGTAGTCGGAATCCTCATTTTCAATGTAACTTTTGATATCTCATATAGTTGAATGTCGATTTCCTTCCCCTGAGGGATCAAAACTCACATCCGACAGCTGGATTTCCGCGAAACCCCAATCTTTGGGTTGTTTTAGAGTTTCGAGACATTTGGCCTTTGTGATTTTTTGAAAATCTAATTTTTGGGGCACGAAATCCGTTGATCTTTGACAACATTCCGGATGCCCCATCGGAATTATCTATTCGTCATTGGACACCTCGAGATCATCAACTGGACAACGAAGAAAACATACTATTTGCCCGATCGATCGAAAAATCAAGGGGACAAATGATATCGTCCTTCTGGTAACAATCAATGTCTGAATTTGCATTATCAATCGACGACAATTGGTATGAGAAATCTACTGGCAATCAAGGCTCCCTACGTCGTCGGTAGAATTTCAAAAGACACGGCGGGACTTGTGACCCTTCAAGAATTTCAATGGCCACTTAATGCTGTTAACGACTTATTTTTAAGACAAATGAATGTAGTTAATTACCCACTATCATGGACGTCCCCAATAGAATTCAAGAAGGAGTTACAAATCAAAATAATTGTGATATTAAAACCATGTAACTCCTCCCATCATGAAGTTTAAATGAAAATAAAGGCCCGCTATTCTCCAACAGCCAATATAAACTCAAGTAAAAGGAATTACAAAAAAGATAAATGAAAATGTTTAATTCCTCCCATCATAGAGCATAAATGTATTTAAAGCCTATAAACTCCCCTTATAGCCACTAAAAGCCTACAAAAGGAGGTCATTTCCACCATTCTAGGGCATGACGTGGCTTTTTAGTCCGTATACTTAGATTTTTATTGGATATAAGATTTCTCCTTGATCCTTATTCTCTAAATATCATTGGTTCAAGCCGAGCTAAGAGAATAAAAAGTATCCTCTGTTATCATTTGAATGATGATGGTGAAACCCAAACATGACTTGCTACCGTCAATTTGAGTGAGTACCCGCGATCTCCTGTAAAGTCAGATTCTATTTTATTTTTTCTCATTGTATTTGTATTTTTAAAAGATAAACAAAAAACGCAAGTCTTGTCTTTCTTTTTTATGAGAATTGTAAATCGCCTTTCACAGCAAAAATATCGCCTTTCACGGCAAACAAATGAAATTCACCTTTCACGGTATCTAAATTCTAAATTAACATCTCTTTTCTTAACACATGTACAATGAAAGTTAGAAAAGAGTTTATTTTCTTTTCTACTTGAAAATGTGGATCTACGGACCACCGCTTATTATTTCTAAGTAGAATAGAAATTTTGGCATACCCGTACACCAAAGAAATCAATGCAGTTCGCTCGCCTCCGTTTACAAAAGGGTTGGACGCCATTGATTCTCACATCTGTTGACCCCGGTAGTTCTGAAGCGGTCCGCGAACAAGCACCATCAATTTTATTCTAACAATATTATATATAGTCAATGTTATGATGGCCTTGTCCAAAACATATTAGAGTAAAATTTTTCGTATTGTATATGAAATAAAGAGAGACATTTATATTGAATTGTTTAGATTTTTAAATCATTTAGCCCCTCTAAAGATAAAAGGCATAAAATTTTCAAGTACATTATCCATCTTACAATGGGCCGAAACACATGGCAAAGGAAATGGTCCTATGATATTGTCCCGATGGGCGTCTAATGAGGGAAGCATTATCTGTGCCGATGGAAAAATCCTAATTGTTGAAAGCTTTTATACTTTTGTTGATGCTCAAATGTTTTTTTTTTTAGAAAATGAACCAAAAGATTTATACCATTTTAAAATATTTTCATCCTTCTTAATATTTGGGCACACTTATCTAGAGGTGGCAATCGGGTCGGGTTGTGCTAAACGGGTCGGACCCGTTTATTAAACGGGTTAGAAAAGCCTAACCCGCATCCAACCCGTATATTAAACGGGTTGGAAACCCCTAACCCGCACCCACCACGGGTCAACCTGACCTGACCTACTTAAACCCGCATAACTATTGCGGGTTATACAGGTCAGGTCGACCCGTATACTTGAATAAGTGAGTGATAAGTTTCTTTACAAGAAAAGAATGTTAGAAATAAACAATTTTTTTATAAAAATAAAAAACATCATATCAAAATAAAAAGATATTATAGAATTGAGTGATAAGTTTCTTTACAAGAAAAAAGAAAATAATAACAATACAAGTATGACTCATGCAAGACAAGCACATCGTAGTTCACAAATCATTTAAAAAAAAAAAAAACCATCCATGTAAGATGTACAAGTCTAAATTGTGTGACTCATGGTAAGCATAATGTTATTTAGTCCTACTATAACAAATATAAAATATAAAATCATTGTCATATTAAAAAAATTCTGAAATGCACCATCCTTAAATTAAGTATCCGTAATCTTAAACATACTTAAATGCAAGAATTCATGCGGGTTATGCGGGTCAAGCAGGTCAACCCTAACCCGACCAGTGACCGACCCGCCTATAAAACGGGTCGGATTAAGCGGATAATATGCGGGTTAGATTGGAGGGTCGGGTCATATTTTGCCAATGCAAATTTTTATTTTTAAATGATCCCATAATCATGTCATATGGGAACTTTTTTTTTCCTTGGATCCATAACCACGAAAGAGGACTGTGTGGGAGAATGTAAACAAGTAAAGACCGGCCGTATCGCAAACGGCAACGACTTCGTGTGGATCTCGCTTGTCAACCGAGCAATCATAAGCAGAAAATGAGATTCCTATTTGCAGCTGCCTTCTTCCACAATTTAGATCCTTGAGCTCATAGTTTTTAGCAGGAAGCCCTCTAAATCGAGAGGTGGGTCCCAGCTTCATCTTAATATAAACCGTTCACAATTTTGCCCTTTCTTCTTTATTTCTACCATATTAACTTTTGCCTCAAAAACTGTCATGCCCACCATCAAATACAGTGCGTGTGTATATATATGGAGATTCTCTAATGAGTGATATGAGAGATTGGGTGGGGGCTTTTACATCCATATTCAATGCCAACAACTTAAATGTGAGGGCCCTATCCATATCTCTCATTTAAGGTGAGAGGTATCTCTCGTAGGAGCATTTCTCATATATGTGTGTGATTTTCAAACGTGAAAATTACCATTCAATTTCCTTAAATCTTTTGCTTGTGAACATTGTTGGGTCGCACTACTTGATTATGAGAGGGTCGATAAAGTATTATTTCCTAAACGCACGCACAGGATCTGGTGTGGCATGCATGCTTTATTTTTTTTTTGTCGATTGAGTATGTCATGAAACCAGTGCCCGTCAAACCAATGCTTGAAAAGTAAGACATGTTGCTCGTCAAACCAATGCTTGAAAAGTAAGACATGGATCAAACTAGCAATCAGAAATAGCAAAAGTTCCCAAGAAGAGGAAAAAAAGTAGCATGAGAAAAAAAGAGGACTAGCAGGTTCGGTTCCATTGGAAATGCGCTAAAGGCAGCCAAACATCACTGTAAGAGGAGATTCTGTACAAGATCGATCACGAGAAAAGTGAGAAAAATCAGTGAGTAAACTAGATTACTTAATTTCATCTTCTTTTCTCCTTAATTTAATCAGATATAGTTTTTAGTTTCTGATAAGATATCGTAACGGATCGGTGGTGCAGAGGCGGTATGTTGCGATTTCAGTGTGTTTACGAGCATGTAACGAAGGCAATGAATCGGACGCTGAATAAAGTGCCAGCAAAGACTACACTTTTGTTCCTGATCGCACTTTTCATAGGTGCCTTTTTCTCAGTTCGTTGGGTAGATGGTGTAAGTAAATCTTTCCACTTTGCAAATCTCCATCCCTACTATTTTTCTGATATATCCCTAGATTGCAGCAAGATGAGATTCTTTGCAACTTTCTTGAGAGAGAGAGAGAGAGAGAGAGAGAGAGAGAGAGAGAGAGAGCATTGAAGGCGAATGGCTTGGTGATAGTTGAGGGCCCTGCATGGCTTTAACCTGTTCAGCTAGGACTCGTGGTGAAGTAGACCAGGAGTAGTCCTTTGAATTTGAGATGGATCCTAACCTTCCAAACTCTTTTATAAGGATAACGGTAGTAAAAAGAGAGCTACTAATGCCACAATCCAAGCTTCTCTTTTAATATTCTCTTTCACACGACAAATACATCTCCGTGAGAAATTATCTGAAAGGATATTTATCAAAATCTCTCTCCCCAACTTTTTTAAGCACTCACCCCAACCACCACTGTCCCCTCCGGCAAAGTGGCGGGCTGGGCAGCGGCAGGGACAGGGAAAGAGGGAGAGGAAGAGCGAGAGGGAGGGATAGGGAGAGATGGCAGCTGGAGGGAAAGCAAGAAAGAGAAGGACAGGGAAAGGAGGGAGAGGGTGGTAGGCGGTAGGGAGAGGGAGAGAGACTGGGAGGGAGAAGGAGAGGGCGGCGGGCGCAGGGTGGAAAGTGGAGGGCAGTGGCAGGGAGGGGGGAAGAAGGGGAATGGACTGGGAAGGGTATTTTTGGAACAATGGGGTGTGTAAAGAGAAATTTTGAAAATAAGAATAGATGTGAAAAGAGAAGCTTGGGTTGTGGCATTATAAGTTGTCTCATAAAAAAACAAGTTTTAGTGTGAAGTGATGTCCTAGATGTTGAGTAGTATAAGTTAAGTTTTCTCATATTTTAGTTTAATTTGATATGGATCCTGATCACCTTCCAAACTCTTTAAAATACAATCTCCATCCAATAGCGAACTGGGTATTGTTCTCCAATTTGTGGAGCCCACTTAGATGCCTAATAATGATTGGAGGGTGGGGGGCGTGGAAAGTTGTTCTTATGGACTTGGATTGGGGTGAAAGAAAAATGGTACAAGGTCACTACCCCATGAAAATTCATTTTGTTCATAGAGTAGCTCAACTTTGCAAGAAGATGAGCTGCTACATTCAACTTCCTAGGAATAAAAATAAATTTAACATAATCAAAATCAGAAACTAAAGCCATAATATTAAGAACAATAGGGTTAATGTTGAATCCTCCATCGATCGCATGAACCACCTCCTTGGCATCCAAGAAAATATAAACTTTTGAGAGACCCATGACTTTAGCCTTCGAAAGTGTTGTGTGCTTGCGTGCGGAAGCGCGAAACCTGCGATCGATTAATTATGCCAAATAAGAGAGAGATGAGGATTTTACGTGGTTCGGCAAAGTTGCCTGCACTTACGGTAAGAGAACAATGACTCACATTTTGACTCTTTTTACAATGTGTTTGGGAAGGGTGGAAAATGGGGGGGAGGAAAAACATGGGGGGAAAATGGGGGGGAGGAAAGAGGGGAGTGTGTTTGGGAAGGGGGGGGAGGAAAATGAGAGGGGGGAAGAGGGGGGGAAATTTGTCTTTTAGTGACAAAAATTTTCCCCCCAAAAATGGGGGGAAAGTGAGGGAGAAAGGGGGAAAAAGGGAGGAAAGTACAAAATTACCCTTTTATGTCCAATTGAAATTTTTTCAAAAGTAAGGGTAAAATAATCTTTTTCTCCCTACCTCACAAACAAACAAAATTATACTTTTTCCCTTCCATTCCCCTACTTTTTCACTTCCCAAATAAGAGGAGGGAAAATTAATTTTCCCTCCTCTCCCTTTCATTTTCCTTCCCCTTCAAATTTTCCCTCCCCTTCCCTCCGAGAGCTACCCTGATTGATTGTAATGCGAAGGATCCAGTCTGATCTATTTATTAAATGGGCCATGTAATTAGAAGCCCAAGTGAGGCCCATTGGGCTAAAATACCCATGACAAGCTTGCTATGACTGGGCCAAAGTCCGGCGAAATCCGAGCCGATTAACATCTATTGTGGACTTACTAGAAGTGATCCAAATCAAGAAATCCTCAACCCAATTATCTACAGCAGTTCTATCCAACTGAAATCAGTCCCTTCACTTCCATTTTGCAGAATGTCATATTGCAGAACATCATAAGCAGCAACAAGCAGATGAATCCTCTTATCTGCCCACCCGAAAACCAGACAGCAACCTGCCCGGCTCACAACATGACATCAATGGCTAAAATCTATGACAATGTGAAATCTCCATCCTGCCCCGACTACTTTCGCTGGATCCATGAAGATCTACGGCCCTGGAACGTTACGGGCATCTCGAAGGAGATGGTGGATAGGGCAAGACCGACCGCAAATTTCCGCCTAGTGATCTTGGAAGGGAGGATCTATGTGGAGACGTTCGGGAAAGCTTTCCAGACCCGAGATGTTTTCACATTGTGGGGTATCATACAGCTCATGAGGTGGTATCCGGGTCGGGTCCCGGACCTGGACCTGATGTTCGACTGCAATGACGGGCCCGTTGTGAGGTCACGTGATTACGAGGGGAAGGATGGAAGGGCCCCACCTCCCTTGTTTGCCTATTGCAAGGACGATGAGACGCTGGATATAGTCTTTCCAGATTGGTCCTTCTGGGGCTGGTAAACATGCTAGACACTTCTTTTTTTTCTTTTTTTTTTTTCTTTATGAAAAAATAAATGGTCATGGCCTGATTTCATATGTGTGGTTGTGCTCACTCTATTTGACCGAACTCACTCATATCACATCTATCATTATGTTTCACAAATGACCCAGATTGCACTCCAATCCGGGTGATATATGCAACTAACTTGGCCATTTTTTGATAATATGTGTCTTTACTACCTACTTACAAGTCAATCCAATTGTACATGACGCTCTAAGTGGGGTGAGATTTGGGCATTACATGAGTAGTGTGCCATCAACATGTTACTTACAGGAGCATAGAGTTATCTCTTTCTGCTTCTTTTTGCCTTCTATACACTAGCTTGACTTGATATAGTTAGGCAAAACATGGCATTTGATGGTAGGGTACTGCACCTTAAAATATAAGGGGTTATTAGCCACCTACCAAAAACTTATTTAATTAGATATTATTGGCCATTTATTTTGAATGATGTTTGTGGGTCTTCACATATCTTTATTTTGATTTGAAGAAGTTTTGAAACTTGTGTCCTTTTTTTAAATAAAGAAAAAAGCTGAGACCTTATTTGAGATTGTTCCAAAGAAAGAACCAACAAGAAGGCAAGATTACGAAGAGAGATCGTACTTAGAGTATTGTACCACACTACAATTACGTGATAAAATCCTCCAAAGGAGAACTTCTATTGGAACCCCTGTTTGGTTAAAGCATCAACTATATAATTAGCTTATCTAAGCTAATGATGAATGACCAATGATTAGGCTTCCACATTGATGGTGGCAGATAAAGCCATGATTTCATTAAAGCGAAATTGGAATTCCCAATGATTAGGCTTCCGACTAGAGTCTTTAATGTTAAGAAGTTTCTCTCTTATACTCCTGTGAATTTACCATGGTCTAAACATAGGATAGGTCGATGAGCCTTAAAACGGTGTCATAGAGATGAAAGATAAAAACAATCATGTAAAGGAAGTAAAGAAAACAAGTGAGCTTTTATGGCCTGTCTAATAACTAGCTCTGCCCGGCCTTATTCATCTGTGCAAATCTAGTTTCATTTACAGGCCTGAGGTCTACATCAATAAATCAACATGCCTATATATGTGTTTAAAAGGCTAAATATCTTTCAGGCCTGAGGTCAACATCAAGCCCTGGGAGCAATTGTTCAAGGATTTAAAGCACGGCAATGAGAGACTCAGATGGGCAGACAGGAACCCCTATGCTTATTGGAAGGGGAACTTTGGGGTGGCAGCTATCAGGCAAGATCTCCGCAAATGCAACTTATCAATGACCCATGATTGGAACGCTCGCTTGTATGCACAGGTATGAGTCTTTTGAAACTCGATTGGTGAGCTCATAAATTTCACTAGCAGAAGACAACAATAGAAAGCAATTACAAGCAAAGTGGGTAATAGCCCAAATGTGGGTCTTATTGAAGTCTCTCATGCAAATTTCAGCCTCATTGGACCTTTTCTTTTTGTGATGAACATGTCAAGGTAGAAGAAAAAATTCTCCTAGGAATTGTTACATCTCTTGTATACCACATTCATTGGTTATGGAACCATGGACAACCCATTTGGACAGTGGACGGCAAAATGCTTTAATGGGCCATGCGTCAAAGAGGAAGTCCACCAATTGGACATTTGGACCAAGCCTATTCAGTGCCAATTGGACCATCTTTTTTGTACTTCTGGAGTGCAGTATTTTCGCATCATCGATGAATAATACAAATATAGTGTCCACTTTATAACCACACATTTATGGAATATCCAATTAAATAAATGTGAAGTCTGTTTATGACTCTATAAGAAGTGGAGATAGGAGGGGCTCAACTGCAGCATTTTGTGACCTTTCTTATGCTCCACCTCAGATGTTACAAATGGCTGTGGATCACACACACACACACACTTTATATACATACATACTGATAGAGTATTAATCTGTAGGACTGGTCCAAAGAAAGCCAGCAAGAATTTAAGGACTCTAATCTAGCAAGCCAATGTACTCACAGGTAGATTTGCATACCAACTAATTGTTCCTCAACTTCAATTTTTCATAGTGTATTCCTACATTTTTATTTTCTTATTTTTGTTTATCTAATAATGGATTTGTTTTGAAAAATGGGTACATACCAGATTTAAGATTTATATCGAAGGGAGGGCTTGGTCTGTTAGCGAAAAATACATTCTAGCTTGCAATTCTCTTACTTTGTTCGTCAAGACTCAATATTATGACTTCTTCACAAGAGGTCTGATGCCCTTGCAACATTATTGGCCAATAAGTGATGAAAACAAGTGCAGATCTATCAAATTCGCCGTCGATTGGGGCAACAACAGCACGCAAGAGGTGACCTACTAACCCTCCTCAATTCTTCATTAGATGCATGTGTTCGAACTTTCATATTTTCTTTTACATTTGAAAAACCGGCCTTGACACATGCTAAGGTCCCAATAAACAGATTCTCTATTAAATTTCTAAACCAATGATTAAACTAGTAATTAACTCTAATTTCAGTTAAAATCAAGCAACCATACAAAGAGAATGAGACACGATATATACGTGGAAAAACCTTACTTGGAAAAAAACCATGTGCCTTATCATTTAGGTCAACAGACAAACCAAACACTAATAAATTGAAAGTTACAAGAAAACTCACAATCCTTTCCTAGTTGTAATTCAACCTAAGGACCGCTTTGATCTTATAGACTACTCGTCGTACACCTTCACCGTGCTTGAGCCCACCTTGGTAGCCTGCTTAAGGTGAATCTACTTCCGATGAGTACAAGAAAGAAACTCCAAAGCAAAATCTTCAGCGTAGCAACTTGATGAAGCTTTAGAGAAGAAAAAGATCTCTCCATATGATTCTAGGGCTTAAAATAGGAGAGAGTTGTAAGAGACAACCTTTAGGGTAGCTAGAAGCCTCAATATATAGCCCAAAACTCATGGGACCTAGTAGCACTTTGGACAGGACTATGAATATCAATTTGATCCAAAAAACAGAAACTTGAAAGTCTATTCACACATGATCACCGCCTCATTCCCTCGAGCGGGCATATGGTTCGCTCGAGCGAACCATCTTTCTGTCTGGCAAATTTCCAGGCTTCGCTCAAGCGAGCATCAATTCTGTCCCAGGTACTTTTCTGCTTCTTTGCATTTTCTTCAATCTTCAATCTTCAATCTGGGCAGTCCATTATATAAAATACATTATGAAATAAATTTTCGGTTTTTTCCATTACCCAATGAATTAGCCAACACTAAAATAAACCGTACAACATTTCTAGTAAATAGGGAGAATATCATATTTTTGTTGGAACCTTTCATGGATAGACAATGGGCTTAAAAGCCACATCCATTGCACCTGAGCCTGACCCTAAAATAGAGAAAGGGTACAATCCTCAAATTGGTCATTACCCAAATCTTGAACTCGGTTTCTTTCTTCAATATCCATCTATGAAATCCGAATCTCAAAGTTCAAGCTGTGAATGACAATCAATCATGTGAGATTGGTCAATTTGAAGCGAAACATCATACATAAAAAATCATATAGTAAAGATTGCTAGCAAAAGCATAATCAAGACCTCAACTTCATTAATCTTGTAAGTATAATGTAATAAAGCATAATCAAAGATTTTAAAATTAACCAATAATGATCTTAATACGATGCTCAAAATATACTGAATTAAATAAAGCGCTTAATCTAATAACCAATGAACTATCTTTGCATTAGATAATGATCCAAAAAATCATCCACATTCCAATCCTCATCGGCTTCTTATTGACCCTCCTCAACTACATTCTCTTTGTAGTCCACATCATCCTCATTACCTAAATTGGTCTATGATTGGAATGGGTTAATAGCAAGTTATATGTAATCATATATGCAATATTAGGATGATACAAATAATACGATCGAGAAATGTTCGCAAAACAAAAAAAGTGAGTAAACAATTCAAATGTGTGGTAACCTTTATGATAGTGGTTGAGTAAGGCTATATTCAAACCGATTCAGATCTGTACAATAACAATTCAATAATCATATGCAAGTTCAGATAAACATAGATAACTATATGTACATACAATATCAGAAATTATCAATTCATGACATGTATGAAAATAACATTCCTAATGACAGAATGGTATCTTTAAGAGAAATAAACATTGAATCATACGTGTTTAGACATGTCGGACCTAATCTTTAACCATCATCATAATCAAATTATACCATTTAGAACCATTACTAGGTGTCTAAATTAAGTTTACACATGCTGAGAAACTCCTGCATGCGGCAGCCCCTTATTGGAAACTGTAGTAATTTATTTCTTGGTTTAAATTGTAGAAAACCCAAGGTCTCCAAACTATTATTATTTTGACACTATGTTTAGTGATGTAATTTACCATAAAAGAGGGAACCCTAATTCTATCTATTAATTTTTTGAAATTTTTTTACAAAATTGCACTTAGGAATAAATTTATGTTTCGGTGCAGAATTTCACAACGTGTCATTTTAGTAGGAAAATCAGCATAAGTCGTAAAAAGATCAGAATCAAGTGATCTTAGGTGATTTGGAAAGATAACTTAGAGGGCAACGACTTTTATTCGTATGCCAACTCTAGAATCTTTATGGATTAATTTGTTCCATCAGTCCATTCTTTAGAGAAAACACTTTCAGAATATTACTATTTTGATACCCAGATTTGTTGGGGAAATAACTCACTCATCTGATTATTTTTTCAGGTGTTTTATTTTTTATATATATTTATTTTGGTGCCTTGATCTAAACAATTTTAATGTCGATTTTTCCATACTTATGGAGGTCATCTAATGTGCCCAAACTTTAGATTATTAGTACGGGTTTCTGGTTCAATTCCTTTTCTTTTCGGAACTCCCAATTTTGAATTTCCAATTAGTTAATTCTTCCTCAAAACAAGTTAAAACCTAAATAAAACACACATAGTCTGAAAACTCTAAATTTCGGAATTTATGACTTTAACACATAATTCTAAATTGAATTCATCGATACGCGTCACTATTATATGTTGTATGTAAAATATGAAAGACTACATACATATGTTAACTTGAATGATCAATATGCTAATTAGATTCTTATTCATCTATAATGCATGAGCAAAAAAAGAGATTCAAAATTTAAAAGAATAAAAACTAGGCCTTAGCTAGAGTTGTAATCTTCGCAAAGATCTCAACAATGCAAGCATCAATTAGTCAATCTTTGATTTCCAATCATATTAATCTTGGGGCCATTATTCAAATGATTAGGCCTCGTGAAGCTCATTGCACTTCATTTCCTAAGATCAATGTGAAGTATATATTTAAAAAGGCCGAACTATAGATCAAAATTAATGAATTAATGACAAATTCATGTAAATTGTATATTAAAATCACATATACTTGAAAATCGAATTGAAAAGAGAACACTAATTATCTCTTCTAATAACTCTCTTTTTATTACTCACTCTCTAAACTTCTCCTAGAAACTAACACCTAGCTGAGCGTAAGGCATGTGCTTTACATATTTTTAATGTCCCATATTTTTAATGTCATATATCACTTTCATCAATGAGCTGTATTCCTTAATTTTTCACTAAAAACAAGCTTCATAGGACGGTTGTGTGAGCTCTCATAGGACAGTTAGAGGCATGTGCTTTACATTGGGTAGTTACACAAATGAGAATTGCAGACACCTTTTCAGAGGAATTGTCTAGTTATAAAATATATACTTGATGGTTGCAATGACAAAAGGAGTCTTTAAATAAAAATTATACTTGATGGTTTGAAGAATAAAAAAATAATAAAATAAATACATTTGATTTCTTTATTATTACTCCATTTAGGATCCTCTCCTACACACTAATGTTCCTTATGCAAAATATCTTTATAGAGGTTTATTCATTCTCAATTAGGGCTTATATGCTTAACTAATTAAAACTTGTCAAATTAACTATTTTGCTATCCAATGAGTCCAGTTTTGATGTTTTCTTTTGAAAATTTATGAAAATACCTATATGATTTTTAAAAAAAAAAATAACAAATAGGCTCTCATGTCCCAACAAAGGACTGCATGGTCTCTTTGTGATCCTAGAACACATGTAGAATTTCCATTTGGGTCCATACTAATTATAGATCACTTATTTTAATTTAGGATATTTACAGAAATAATAAAATAATAACTTAAATTAATTTTTGAGGTCAAATTTTTTTTTTTTTTTACAGTTATCCTTACCCTATCCTCAATATCTGCAGGTCTGGCTTGGGTGGGCCAAAGTTCTCAAAGGGCCTACACTACTTAGGCCTTTATGACCCTACCCTCGAGAGCCAAGGTTGGGCCATGCAAGGCTCGGGGTCTCAAAGCAAGAAAATCATTATTTAAATTTTTTTACACTATTACCAAATATTGAGTGCCAGTCGAGTGTTGTCTTGTCTAACCTCTATTGCAAAGGGACCACTAAGAAAATGTTTAGATGATAGAAGTTGTCTCTAAAAACTTTCTTTTATTGGACAAAGTCAATGTGTTTTGTTGACATAGGTTCTAGATGTACAATTTTATTTATTTTTTCAGAAAAGTTATTAAAGAGTTTATTTTATCCCACACCTTTTATAGGCATTTTCACAAACAAAATCATTCTAAGAAAGTTTGCACTATTTACATTCACCTATTTTTTGTGAATTGACATTATTTTCAATTTAATACTAATTTGAGTATTAAGCATTGTTGGATCTCAATCACAAAAATAATTGCACTAAAGAAACCAGTATTATTTTAGACTTTTAAAATTTGGGAGTCATAATTATCTAATTAAAAGGATATTTTGATTACCACATATCCTTGAAGTTCCATGCTCATGCAAGCTATCTTTATGAATTGGTTGGCATCCTACATTACTCTATAGAGGAAAAAGTATTTTGCAGTAGCATATATATATATATATATATAAAGGGGGATCTTCAAGTGCATCCATCCCTCACCATTTGTGGTGAGGGACACCTCTTTTGGAGAAGTTTCAAGTACAAAAGAGAAGTACATCTCTCTTTTGTACTTGAAATTTCCCCAAAAGGGATGTCCCTCACCACAAATGGTGAGGGATGGATGCACTTGAATATTATCCATATATAAAATATAAAAGGCCTAAAAGTAGTAAAGGGTTGGAAGCAACTATCAACACTTATTGCTTGTGCATTAACTATAATACATAATGTAGATAATTAAAGAGAGATGAAATGAACCAAGTATGTGCGTGTAAAGGTTTTTAGGGCATTTTGTAGAAGTTATGGGGGTATAAAATAGCTTTCATATCCCCATTTTATTATCGCTGAGTGATTGTTATAAGAGCATTTTAGTGTGTGTGTGTGTGTGTGTCTATATATATATATATATATATATATATATATATATATATGTATGTATGTATAAAATAAAGAGAAGTAGGAGGGCCAAGTCAAGTCAGTATTGTCCATGCCCAACCCACAAATTCCAGGGCTTGGAAAGAGTTGTCCAAGCTTGTCCTTATTGCTTTTCCCTTAGAAACAAAAGCCCCAGTTTTAGAGGCTTTTTGAGAGCCAGACCCCCTTGTCTTAGGGCCAGATAGACATGCCTATTTGCGCGTGGCCATGGGCCTAAGCATTAAATAACAGATTTATTTTTCACCTTCGGCTATCCCCCTTTTCGCCATTGTATTCATAATCTTCATAAATCCACCAGGCACAAGAGATTGGAAATGCAGCAAGCAGCTTCATGCAAGAGGAATTAAAGATGGATTATGTTTATGATTACATGTTTCACCTCCTGAATGAATACTCTAAGCTCCTGACGTACAAGCCCACGAAGCCCGAAAAGGCGATTGAGTTTTGTTTGGAATCAATGGGTTGTCCAGCAAAAGGGTTGGTGAAAGAGTTCATGGTGGAATCTATGGTGAAGACTCCAGCAGAATCGAGTCCATGTACTTTGCCTCCAGCTTTAGATGACACCAGTCTTGAAGGATTGCTTAGAAAGAAAGAGAATTTGACAAAACAAGTGCAGATTTGGGAAAGCCAAAACAAGATCTAGATATAGAGAGGAAAGGTCTGTTTATAGTCAATGATTGACTGTAATTAGATGATTATGTTAAGCAACAATTTCATCAAAAAAAAAAAAAAAATGAAATTTACAGTGGTTTTACTTGACAAGCTATTTTTTTTTTATATACTTTTTGGCTCAGGTCTTAACAATTTCATCTTGATGATATATCAATACGTGAGGATCCCTAATTATAAATCCTGTGGATCCTGCTATTGACGTACCACAGCTCGGCAATCTCTGTTTCTATTTCTTCTTTTTGGAAGAAAAATAGATGTCTAATAGAACTTTGGTTGACTGTATAGTCTTTCCCATGTGCCTTTCTCAAAATATTTTATCCAATGCCCAGTTAATGTTCTTTTTCCCTTATGCTTCTTTACTGTTTTTATTTTTTCTGCTTTACATGGAACTTTAACTTACACACCTAGGCACACTACAATGTAGGCACATCTAAATCTTAGACGGGGCAAAATGGAGAATTCACGCAAAATGACCTTTATAGCCCATGTAAAGGCCCAAGTAGGGCCCAACATAAGCAGTGGTGGACCCAAGTGTCACCACGTGGGTGCGGTCGTACCCATGGGATTAGATAAACCCTCTAAATAATGCCTTAAAAATTAGAGATAATTAGCGAAGGTCCCTCGTAGTCCATCAACTTTTCCTCTAAAGCCTATAGTGCATGCAGCTTGGACATATTTCGGTGGAATATCCCTAGACACGTCACCTCATGGAAAGAGGTCACTGAACACACCACCTCGTACATGTAAAAAATATTATAACACCCGTTCCATTCATGGAAGAGGCTTTATTTTGGTTCACGAAAGTAACCTTCAACTAGGAGATATTTTTACAGATATAGTGGAAGCCATGTAGGAACCATCTATTTAAAAGGCACTCGTGCCCAGACAAAGGGCAATGAGAGAGAGTTGAACTCTTTTAGAGAGGTGAGGGTAGGGACTCGAACAGAGCTCCCTTTGCTACATTTGTTTGGTGCCTTAGCTAGCTTTAGCCATAGTGCTAAGCCAAGGGGCTCTTCAACGAATTCATCAGAGTTCTGTTTGATCCGGCTCTTCTTTCACTGAGGTTTTTTGGTCCTTCTGATCTCTCTGTACAAAAAGGGGCGCCAGCATTTTACACCAAATTGGCTAGGAGGTTAGTTTTAGCCCGGGATCCTTGGTTGTATCATGTATGGCATGCCCATTGAAGTAGAACTTTATTTCCTTTGTTCCAATTTTTAATCCCAGCATTCTACTTTTAGTTTATTTTACTTATGTACTTTACTTTCAACACATTTTAGTTCATTCTTACAATTTGGCAACTTCAACGGTGGTTCGGCTCTAACTTTTTGTTAAGCCTTGATAAAAAAAACAGAGAGAGAGAGATCATAAACCAAATGACTTCTAGTTCAGATTCATCTTCGTTTTCAACTCGAAAAACCTTATCCCGGATCAAAACCGTAGGTAATCAATGAGCTATCACCAAAAAAGAACTGGCAAGAAGCACAAGTTGTTGTGACAGTCTCGCCTTGCGCCATCTTTTCTTGCAGCTGCTCAAGGAGAGAATACTTGAAACTGGGCAGCTTTCGGTGAAGCTCCACCAGAGAAAGACCAAGGATTCACCATTAAACCGTTCAGAGTCAAAAGAAGTGGCTGGAAGCAGAGTAGATAAAAATGAGGGAGCTAGTCTTCGACAAGAAAAATATACACTTCAAGATTGGAGGCATGAGTGGATAAAGGGTTACCTAAGTTGACAAAAGGATGGGAACAGGGGTATTAATTAAACCACCTCCCCGGACGGGCCCATTCTTTCAAGTGCCAAAATAACCATTTTAGAGTCTGGGAAATGAAGGGGAACATTATAAATTCCCCTTGGCTCTGTCTAGAGGCATCTTGATCATGAGCTCTAGCATGGGAACCAGGACTTTGGCTCTTAAGTTCTTGACCAATTTTGTTGACCCACGTTCTTTTGATCCAAATACCTGAAACTCTACTAGACTCACGTCACTTTTATAAGGCATATTGACCATCATCAAGTTGTGACACGACCTGATCCCGAGATTATAATTAATCCGAGTTAACCCCGAGTCGCGTCGCATACTTACTTCCGTGAACTTCAATCACATAAAGTCACAAGAGATATCAAATAACACATTATGCGGAAATTAAACAAATATGCAGTGCTCCTATATAAAACCAAAACTTATTTACAACATGTACAAAACTAATCATTTGCATATTTAATTACAATGCAAGGATTAAAAATATGAAACATTCATTAACCACTTTCCTTATCAAAATTTTCCTTAAGTTTCCAATTCAATATCAAATTCTTATAATATTGTTCATTTCCACTCGACCAGTCCTCCTGGAGGAACCGTATTGGTCGTCTCCGCTGGCACTGTGGCCTCAAAAGGACCGGCATGGGCAGCTGTGCATGTAACGCCATCAATAACACTATGAATTTGACAATTCAGCAATGTATAAACAGATACATGATTTAACATGCTAGATACACATTTAATCTGTCACGCTTTGAGGTCGGTTGCAGACTTTTGGTGGTGTTTTATTTATTTTTTGTTTATTTGTATATTGTACATTTATATGGGACTGTATTATTATTGATTGTAATATTTGGTTAATGAGATAATGATTTGATGAAAATGGCAATGGTTGTTTGTTGATTTAGCAACTTTTGTTTGGACGCATTTTTTATATTGAATATAGGTACATGAACAGGTTTATTTTTGATACAGGTGTATAAACAGGAAAATTTGATTGAAAAAACAAATATAACATTAAAAAAAAAATAAGTACTTTTACTGACCTTTTTTTCGTCGGTAAAACTACTTATTTTTAATTTATTTTTCTTTTTACTTTTACCAACGAAAACAAAACGTCTGTAAAAGTCATTTAATTTTTTATTTATTTTTCTTTTTTCCTTTACTGACGAAAAAAACGTCGGTAAAAATCATTTTATTTTTTTTATTTATTTTTCTTTTTTACTTTTACAGATGAAAAAAATCGTTGGTAAAAGTTTTTTTATTTTTTATTTATTTTTCGTTTTTATTTTTTTGACGAAAAATAAAACGTCGGTAAAAGTCCTTTTATTTTTTATTTATTTTTCTTTTTTATTTTACCTACGAAGAAAAATGTCGGTAAAAGTATTTTATTTCTTATTTATTTTTCTTTTTTATTTTGTCGATGAAAAAACATCGGTAAAATTATTTTAATTTTTATTTATTTTTATTTTTTATTTTGCAGACCAAAATACTTTTACCGACAAAAAAATCGTCAGTAAAAATCCAATTTTGGCCGACGGAAAAAATTTTCGTCGGTAAAAGGTTTATTCCACTAGTTTTTACCGACGTCTTGTCGACGAAAATTTTCGTGGCTAAAAGTGCAAGTTACCCAGGATTTTGGAGAATGGCTTTTGATGCAAATAGTTCAAATGATATGAAAATCAAGATGGAATTGTAAAGTTGGATTTGAAATTTCAGAAGATCAAATATGAGTAAGATTACAAATTATTTAGCGCCATAGCATCAAAATTTGATACCTATTTTAAAAAAAATAAGAATTTGTCTCACCTGAGTGATAAGGAGTGGCAGTTCTCCCCTTGCAGTCCAGGGTTTGAACCATGAGCACACGCATTTCTTCCTGCTTGTGCAGGCTTCACTGTCCACTTGTGTGGGCTTTCTCCCCGCATGTCTACTTCCGTACTTCTAGACACTTATCAGTATCATACACTTCCATTTACTTCCAGGATGAAGAAATTTAAGTATTTTAGATATTCTTTTACAAAACAATTAAACTACCTTTGGCAAAGTGAAGTGAATTTTACCATTGTCACGGGTGAATAAATGTGGTTGGATCTGCACATAAGATGGGACCAGCCTCATGGAACAGGGTGATAAAATTCACCGACCATCTTTTGAATATTTGTAAATTAGAGAGTATGTATGCCCCATCATTAGCTACTCAATTATGTATGATTTTGTATTACTTTTCATTTAAAATTTTAAACAACATAATTATTTACAAAATGGGGCTTTTCTAAACTGCAGCTTATGCTATCCTAAATTGAAAAAGTCTACAAAATCCTCTCCATCGTAAACTGGCTCTAACCAAGCGATAAGTCCAACCAGAATTGGATTTTCTCATTTCGTCAGGCCAAAAAAAGAGAATAATGACAACGATGCATTGTTTTAGCTTAGAATAATATAAGCTGCAGTTTAGGAAAGGGCCCTCTTATTTATAAAGTAACATAAAGATCATTGACCTAACTACATCTAACCTTCTCAATATGTAATACTATCTAATACACTGAATCACATGGGGGAGAGATAGAGCGAGCCGAGGGTGGCATGTCGTCATTATCATCATCAAAGCGGATTTAACTCCAGAGAGCTACTGATACCACGTCCCAAGTTTCTCTGTGCACATCCCTTCTCTGCACACACCCCAAAATAAGAGAAAAGATTTCTAAAATTCCTCGCTATACACCCTATGGTTCCCAAAATACCAAAACCCCTCCACCCTCATTTTCTCAGTTGACTCCCCTTCTTCCCCACTCTCTCCCTCTCTCTGCCGCCACCCTCTGCCGGTTGCCCTACCCCGCTGCCTTCTCCCCCTCCGGCGGTGTTGCCGAAGGGGACGGTGATGGCTGGGCGGGGGTTGGAGTGGGGTGGGTGAGCGTAGACAGAAGTTGGAGAGGGAGACTTTTGATAGATGCCATTTTAGGTAATTTTATACAGGGATATATTAATCATGTATAAAAAAAATAAAAAAAAATAAAAAAAAAGAATGTACTGAGTGAAGCTTGGGACACGGCATTAGCAACTCTCTTAACTTTACCAGTTCTTAATTGTCTGTCCAAGTCCACGATAAAAGAAGAGTTGTCACAATCCAAACATGAATTGTGAATAGCATGGGTGACATCTAATGCCGTAGGATATTGAAACTACAGACTTATTTTATTTTATATTAAATTGTCCCATTGCCATCAAGGGGCCCACAACTTGGACACTTTTGATGGGTTGTCCGTGTGAAAGTGGTTTCTGCCCTCACCAAACAGTCCACGCTGGTGTGGTCCACTTGGGACTCATCGCACCCAGGACTGGACCAACATGCGGCTTGAAGGAAGCTGCTAGGAATGATATTTACCCCTAACCAGCGTGTTTAACGAAACGACCCCCTCTCCTCCGTGGTTCCTGAACTGCTCTTGACTTTCAACCGACCTTTTGACCAGTTGAGTCAACAACCGATCCTAAGTCCAGCAAACCCAACCCACCCACCCACCCACGCTTAGTAGCGTGTAAAACGAAACGGCCCCCTCTCCTCCGTGGTTTCTAGGCTGCTCTTGACTCAAACTCAAGACAACTTGGATTTGAAAGGTGGTGGCCTCAGCATCTCTCATAAATCATCTCCCATATATTATATATTATATATATTAAAGCAAAGGGGGAGGTAGGCTGTAAGGGGTGCCACCTCAGCAACCCAATTATTCTCCTTTCAAATAAATATGGAGAAAAAACATAGAGTACTTTAAGATGCCATGTCATCACATGCTATAATTTTTTCTCTGAAAATCTCTTTATCCATAACCTGTATCTCATAAAGTCTATCAATCAATATCCCCTAAAATCTCTCTATTTTGCTACAGTTATTCTCTCTCTCAACACCATTTATCTTCTATCTTTTCAAGATTGTCATCTTTTTATTTTAATATTTGTGGCCCGCCTTTCTAAAATTCATACTGATAAATTTTTCATTAAAAACATCATTTAATTTTAGTTTCTAAATACAACTCTACTCTATTCAAATATTATCACATGTGAACAAAAATTCGACCCAACATTTTGGTAGACCACCTCATGGATGAGCTTGTGATAAAAATATTTTGAGGTTGAGTTTTTTTTATTGAATTTTATAGGTATCCTTTTCTGATCTAATTATATAGACATATGACCCTAGGTTTGGCCCACCATAAATCACACCTCCGTGGGCCCACATAGACTCATTATTGAGAGATATATACATTGATCCAAGATGCGCCAATTATTACTGGGATCAAATAACACAAGCCCGTTGTTTTAAAGTCTCATAATTTATGACTTTTAAAGTTAAGATGTTTGTACATTGTTTTAAAAATCTAGAGCATTTGATCAGTTCTAAAATGGCATTGGTGCTACTTCAAAGGGGTAGAGAAGAAATTTGTGCGGAGGGATTGAAATGACCATTGGCCTATGTGAAAATAAAAAAAAAAATGGTACATTTGTGCAACAAGAGGATTGCACATTTTTATGATTTTCTTTGTTAACAATATTATGTTGTTTGGTGTGATTTATTTTCCTTGTATAGAAGAAAAAAAATGAACCATTTTTCCTTAATAGAGAGGACTTTGATTTTCAATAAAAATACAAAATTCCATTCTCATGAGGAAATAAAAATCTGCATAAACTAGAATCCTCTTGTTGCACAAACAAGTTCAAATGGGGTGGCTTTGTTTTATTGGGCTTTGAAATTATCAATGGGTAACAAAAACTTGAATGCATTTCTTATTACTAATATTATATATATTACCAAAATTCGCTTTTCTATATCTTCTTTAGTAGTTATTGCTATTATTATTATTTTTATGCTGTTGTTGAATGGAATTTTTTTAGCTTTATCTTTGTAATAGTTTACTGTTGATGTTGATCACTTGTATTTGTGATTGAAGATGTGTTAACTGTTTTTATATAAATATGGATGAATATATGTTTATATGTTTATAATTAATTTTGATATCTCATAAATTGAAAATGTAATATTTTACTTTTTACCCCGGGTTAAGCACGGGGTGTTGTTGCTAGTATATAAATATATAAATATGAGAAGGGCTCTCCTGAGCTGCAGCTTTGCTTATCCTAAACTGGAATAGTGTTGGTCCCACAAATCAAACTTGATTATATCTATTTTTTGCATGATGGAACTGAAAAATCCAGTTCTAATTGGATTTATCTTGATTTTGGAGACGATCATCATGCAAAAAAAAGCATAATCAACTTTGATTTTATAGGACCAGCCCTGTTTCAGCTTAGGATAAGCTAAGCTGCAGCTTAAGAGAGCTGACCCCTATAAATATATATATATATAATTGTACACATCTTATGGTCTTGATTAAAATACAACCTATTCTTTAGAATAAACTATGTGTACCAAAATATTAAATCACCATCCAAGTGAACTCTATCTGAAGCCATTTAAATGAGTTATATACTTTATGCTAGTTACACGAGTCAATGTGTTTAAATGCAAAGTAAGTTTTTCTAAGGGAAAATTTCAAAAAAAGTATAAACTTTTGGCTCATTTAAAAAAGAAATTCATGAAGATTTGAATACTTCAAGAAAGTCTAAAAGTTTTGCATGATTCTTTCAATCAAGTCCTTTCCATAATTTTTTATGAGAAATGACAAAAACACCCTTCCTTACAAAGGGTTTTCCTCTTTTCTTAACGTATTTCCTCTTTAAAATTGGTCATTTTGATTCTAATAATAATAATTATTTGATGAAACTAGTTTTTTAATAACTTGGAATCCAACTTTTTTTTTAACTTCCATGCATAAAGTTAGTCAAAGTCGGCCCCACTAGGTGATTTGGGTTGCACTTGATTATTCTTCGTAAATGATTTATTAAATAAAGTTTTAGAAAAAATGGTATAAGGGTGTTTTTAGCATTCCTCAATTTTTCTTTATAGATATGACTTTATTGAAAGAGTTGTGGAAAGCTTTTATATTTTTATTTAAACTCAAATGTTTATAATTTTTTTTAAATGAACCAAAAGCTTTATACCTTTTTAAAATTTCCTCTTTCTTTTTAATTTGTGACCAGCCCCATGCGGATCCGTACTGAGACGCAGCATACTTGTCACACAAAAATGAATTTAACGGCAGATTTTGATTCTCAAATGATCCCATAATCATAGTGTATCATCCCATAATCATAGTGTACTAGCATAATGTGCCCGTGCTTAGCACAAGGCATAACTCATGTAAAAAACAAAAAAAAGCATTAGAAATTTTTTTACAAAATTTTAACATTTTTATATTAAAAATTGTAATTGAGTTATTTTATTTTATAACATTCTTGCTCGAAAATAAAAGTACTATAGGCTTCACTTGTAATCACCAATAAGGAAGAGAGCTATTGCTCAATTGTAGCAATCACAAAATAAAGAACAGAACTCTTTCTAAAAAAAAACACATAAACCATGCATTGTAGAGGCCTTACTGCTAGTATTATTTATATAGGAATAACCACAATATTAAAAGCAATATGCATCATCTTAAAGTCCACCTTCAGGCCTAAAGAGTCCTATTTAAAATGGGTCCACTTTCGCCAAGTATCTCCTTGGTTGTTTTCATCTCTCAATTTGATTTTTTGTTGGGCCTATAAATTTATATTTAACAGTGCAATCAACCATGGATCACATGGTTTTAGTGATATAATGAAATTTCCTGCCATCACGATATTATCAATCATAAGATATACCACATATTAAAAAAATGTGGAAGCTTATGTTGCAAAAGGAAGCCAAATCAAGACACAAATGAGTTAAGACACATTTTTTTAATGAGTTAAGAGTTAGTCTTGAAGAAGAAGATAGAGTTAATTTTGAAGATTGAGATGGAGATATCCTTAAGAAAAAGGAAAGTAGACTCCTATTTTTTCCCACTCCTCTTGCAACTATATTTTTTTATGACAAACAGTATCTTTGAAAAATTACATAGTAGTGAACTCTCCACGATGGAATACATTATTGCAAGAAATGTGGAATAGTTATAGAAATTGAAGAGACAATCACATCAGTTTAAATTTTCAAAATTGGAATACAAATCAATTGATTTGTCCTTCATATAACTTTCATAATCCTAAATAATTCAGGACAGACTAACTATACAAAAGAAACCAAACCACAAGTGTCACTTGGTTGATGGTAATCCATTAAACTCTTAAAAAGTAAACCATGATATGAAAACAACTTAAAATATGTTTCAGGCCCAAGAACCAGCAAGCGCCACGTAGTTGATGACCCAAAGAAGTCAATTATTCAATTTTCAAACTGCAATCATTTTGACTTTCTCAATTTATAAATGGATATCTGTTGTATAAAAAGAAAACAATATATGATGTATAGAAAACAATATATGATTGAATAAAGAAAAACAGAAGAGAGAGAGAGAGATCCCACCGGAGGTGAGAAGGGGAAGAGGGCATCTGAGAACCACTTACGTCGGAAATGAGGAGTCTCCGAGTGTCTTCTTGGGCACAAGGAGTTGCATAGATGAATGTAGGCAATGTAAAAATTGAATAAAAGAGGAGGAGTTAAGAATGTGGAAATGGGGAAGAGAACGTGGAGTAGATAATTGGAAAATTGACGCTCATTTAAAACAGTCAAAATCAATTTGGATTCCAAATTGATTGGTGATTTTCCAATTGGAACAGCCGCTTTCATATATATATATATATATAAAATATAAATGGGAACTTTTTTTATTTGTTTCTTTGATCATAATCACAAAAGTGACGGACTATCATCGCATGCCGCAAGACTTTGTGTGGATCTCGCTCGTCAACCTAGAAGAAGGCAGAAAATGAGATTGTCATTCAGCAATTAATAGGTGGACAGCTTCATCTTAATATAAACTGTTCACAATGTTGACCTTTCTTGTCAGTCCCACCTTCAAATTCGTTACACGTAGTACACAGGACTTGAAAATCACCATTCAGTTCCTTACAATCACATCTATTACTTTTGAACAGTCCGCCCTTGGAGCCATTCAAAGATCAAAGGCAAAGTATACCTACTACGGGCCGGGCTTGGGTATTATGCTGCAGCGACCACCCTTATCCAATGGAAGCTCGCCATGTGTAATGTACGTTCAAACGGAAGCCTCTTTCTTACAAGGGAAATTCTATATGCACCACTGAAATTGCTGTACACACCTACTTTCCCTTGTGTGAACACTGATTTTTCACTGTTCACACAAGGAAAAGTGGGTGTGTACAGCAATACATGTGGGTGCATTTAGAATCACTCTTCTTGCAAAGTCTGACCGGGGATAATGAATGTGATTTCTTTTCCATTTTTGCCCTTCCAACTGGTGTATCAGCTCTGTCTCTTCTCAATATTACTTGAAATTTTCCAAAAATGAGGTGTTCCTCACCACAATGGTGAGGGATGGATACACTTGAATATTCTCCTTCTTATATATATAGGAAAATATTCATATGCATCTATCCCTCACCATTTTTGATGAGGGACACCCCTTTTGGGGGTGTTTCAAGTACAAAAGGGGTACTTTGTGTACCCCTTTTGTACTTGAAACACCCCCAAAAGGGGTGTCCCTCACCAAAAATGGTGAGGGAGAGATGCATATGAAGACCCCCATATATATATATATATATATATATATATATACACACACACACACACTAGTGGAGCCCTGCATGTGCCACCGAACACACAATTTTACTAATAAAATCTTTAAAAAATAAAATTCTTAAAAAATTCAGTAGAAGCTTCAATACATTTAAATATAATTTTTTAACAAAAAAATGAGTGATTGTAAGTTGCAAGGCCTGTGTAATGTCCAAATACAGCTAACGCTGCTTTTTTATATACATTTGAAAAAAATAAAATAATGATATAGTGAAAAAAATGAGATCTCAAAAGACAATCGATATGGAATTTATATAACTTTTTGAGGATATAAATAACATATTTCTAGATATTTTATCATGAATGTGTACAAAGAAATTTCAATTTACTTTATTTGACCTGTCAGGTCGATTTATCAGTTTCCTAATAGACTTGACCTGCTAAAGTTGGAGTCCAGTCAAAAGCATAGTCAAATTGATAGCATGCAGTTTTATAAAAAAATAAAAATAAAAACTAAGGACCAGATGAGCTTACTGTTCTAACCAATTACCATGAACATTATATGTTCACTACAAAATCAGATTCTATGAAGGAAAAAAAATTAATTATATCTTACCTAAGGACGTCAGAATAACAAAACTGAGATAGTAGTTTTAGTCTTAACTTACCAAGAAGAATAACATCTCACACCAACCGTCAAGAATAATGAAGTAATCCGGCTTGTCCTCAAGCGACAGGGATCAACAATGGTGGAATTATGATATGAACTTTGACGGGTAAGATTTGCAAAGCACATGTTGATCAATATTAGCATTTAACATGTGCTTTGTTTTATTTTATAAGACGGACCATTATTAGGTAAAAAGAGTCAATACCTCTCCAAGAGTCAGTATCTTCTTTTGCTTGATACAAAGTGCTATATTTTATACCATGTAAGAAAAAGATAATACATAGTAATCATAGAAGTTCAGTTAAATGGAAGCTCACAAATAGAGATATCCATATGGAAAAAATACCAAAAAATTAAAAATATAAATCTGCCAAAAGAATTGGACCTTCCTCTTAAGAAATGCATAAGAATGTAACACAGGTATTCTAGATCAACTCTTCTACTTTGTTCTGTATAGGGGATGGGAGTGCTAATCAAAGTAAGAAAAATTCGAAACAACAAAAACAAACTAAATTTGTTGCAGCTTAGCATCAAATACTTATTTTAATTTTTTACACTTAAAACGACCACTTCAATCATTGACTCTGAAGGTAGTTGTAATGCTAGCATAACAAGTAGTTTCTATGAGATTCTCGTTTTTCTTAAAGGAAATGCATGATGTTTCATTGAAATATATGAAAAGAAGAAGCAGCTTGCAATGATGAAAGAAATAAATGTGTTAGAAAATTATCAACGTTTTTTAATTTAAGCCTCATGGGTAAGAGCAATAATAAATAAATATATTCATGCCCTTGAAATGACTTTTTATAATGAAAAAATTCACAAAAGTTGTATATTAAGAAACTAAAAATTGTAATTATCGAACAACAACAATTTTACAATAGCAATCTATAAGACCTACTACTAAATTGCATTTATGGAATTATCTTTAGCAATCACTAATATCAGAAGAGAACTAATATTTAGTAGTAGTTATCACATTATCCAACTTGTGATTACTCTTCCAACCGGAGTATAAATTAAGATCAATACAACTATTATGTCAGATTGGAAATTCAATTATTCTAACTAAATAAAATGTAAACACATGAAGCAAAAGGGAAAATAATATTTAATTTTTTTTAATGGTAACTTTCATTAAAAAAGAGAAAAAAATAGGGCATACATAAAATGAGTTTAAGTTTGTACATTTCAATTTCTTATTTATGATTTTTTGTTAGTTGTTACTTTTTCCTAAAAAAGAAAAAGAAAAAACTAAACATAGAGCAATAATGCAAACGGAGAACCTGTATATATGGGATGTGCTTATAAGTTTTGGAAGTCCTTAGACCTTTTTCAAAGGCCATAATAAATAATATACAAATGAAGGAACATCAAATTACAAATATTTAAGGTTAGTGTACAAAAGATTAAAGAGTCAATAATAAAAATAATAATAACAAAGGGTTACATCCGTACAAAGAAAATAATCTCATATCTTCTGGAAACATCTCGGAGCGCTTTGATGTTCTTAACTTTCAAATTTTAAATACAAATACCACACAAGTGTCTTTTAGTTCCACCAAAAAATAAATAAATAAATAAATAAATAGAAACTATTTGCACAATTAGCATTGTTTTAGGTAAAAAAAAAAAAAAAGAGAAAGTGTTAATTCTCTCGTGTGTGGTCAATTTGGTATTTGAATTATAACACAACCACCAATTGGCCACTAGCAACAATAACAAAAGTAGCAAGCTAACTAATACCTTTTGTCGTGACTTTTAAACTAATGGTGAAGTATTTAAAGTGCCCACAAAATTGTAAATATTGAACACCAAAAGGTCATAAGTAAAATACACTTGATTCCTTTTCTTTTGATCCATTATAAAATAAACTATTTCTTTTCTCTTTTATTTTCATCCCATCTTAGTTCAAGGTTTATCATTGAAAAAGCACATGACTTTTAAGTTTTCAGAGTTAAAAGGCAGTATGTACACCATGAACCACAAAATGATGGAGTAAATAGTACACAGTTAAAATCTTTTATTTTTCCCACCTTGCATTAGTTTATTAACCGGCGTACAAAATAGTGCCAAGAAAGACTTAAAAAACTTTCTGAATGATAAAATCTGAAATGTTTTTCCTTCGAAACGATTCTTTAATTGCACCATATCTCACAATTAATTTTACAAAAGAAAAAATAAAAAAAAAACTGAATAAAAATTTGGAAATTAGTGAACCAAATGGTTCAATGAGAACCACGAATGAATGCTTTTTGGTATTATCCCACTCTTAATAGGTTTGGAGGGTGGCGATTGAAGAGGCATTGGTTTAGAACGTAAGAATTTAACTAACATAAACTAAAACAGGAAAATGAAACAAAATAAAATGTAAGATTCTAATACAAATATGGATTAAGTTTTTGTCCTTTTGAATATTAGCACCTGTACTGCTTTAAAAAAAAAGCCCTTCCCCTTCGACTCTATGGAGAACGAAAACAGATTCTGATAGATAATAGAAAGCTTTTCCATGCCTCATAGCATCGTCTTTTTAGTTTTTGTCTACTTTACTTTTCTCAATAAGGACACTTTCTGTTTGAGTTTTCCATTTTCCTATCTTTCTTTTTTTTTTTTTTTTTGCTAAATGGCAATTGAATTAATAAGAAAAGAAGAGAGCAAGGCAGAGAGCCTTGGAAAGAGAAAGCTCAGAGAGCAACAGCAACAGAGGAAAAGAAAAAGGAGAACCAAGGCCAAACAATGGCCAAAAAGCTCAGAGAGCTACGGCAAGAAAAGAGGAAAAAGAAAAAAGAAACAGGGCCAAACAGAGGCCAGCAAAGAAGAAAACCATAAACCAAAGAAGAACACAAGCTTAAGAGTTAAGAAACAGGAAATTACAAAAAGTTTGGAGAGGTCTACCAGTGAAGGGCTTAGTAATGCACTTGAGGGAACCTGAGAGGAGCTCAGACAGGAAAGATATGACCTTTTGCTGAGAGGCAGCTGAGTTGGAAAAGAAAGCATTGTTCCTGCAGATCCAGATTGCATAAACTGTGGAGAAGAAAATTGTTGCAGCTCCTTTGCAGGCCAAGCGATCACTATGGGTTGAAAGAGCATGCCAGATTTTCGAGGGAGATAGGGGACCATGCACAGACGAGCCAACTGCAGAGAGAATCCATTGCCAAATTGCTAAGAAGAAGGAGCAATGAAAAAGAAGGTGCAGGGTGGACTCAAGATCACTGTGGCAGAGACTACATCTTAAAGCTAAGTTGATACCGGAATTTTGAGCCCAAGCTTGAGAATGGGTTTTTCCATGAAGCAACCTCCAAGCAAAGAAAAACCCCTTAGGGGGCTGGAGATTGTTGCAGACCAGTGGAGCCCAGAAAGTCCAATCAGAAAAGGGACTGCAAGATCTAACAAGCTGCCGGGCGTCTTGAAGAGATAGGCCTTTGTCCTTGTGAGAACTCTAGAGGATAGTGTCTTTGGCTGAAGAGTCCAAAGCAAGATGAAGGGTAGCTTGCCTCAAGGTGTTAACTGCAACTTTTGGAAATTCAGGGGGGAAAATCCAGTGGCCTTCTTCCCACAGAGAATGAAGCATCAGATTTGGAGGGAAGCTAATTGAAGGAAACATAGCTGTGAAAGTTCCAGATTGCATCCAGTTATCGAAGCAGAGATCGATCTTCTTACCATCGCCAACTTTCCACTAACTGCCATAATGGATGTGGTGAGCTAAATTCCTGATTTTATGCCAAATACAGGACCCAGACTTGGAGTTGGAAGAGTTCCAGATAGAGGAATTGGGGAAGTATCTACCAGCCATCCAAGAAGCCCAGAGGGAATTAGAAGTCATGGCTGTCCAACCCAGCTTGATGAAGGAAGCCTCATTCTGCTCACTAACATGCCTGATGCCCAGGCCTCCTTCTTTGGTTGGAAGAGTGCAAGTGGCCCAACTGATCCGGTTCCTTTTCTGCTTGACAGCCCCTCCAGACCAAAGGAAGTTCCTCATTATAGACTCCATGTGGTTGGACACAGACTTGGGAATTGGAAGAATTATGGCAATGTGAATTGGGAGGCTACTAAGTACATGCCTCACCAGAATCCTGCGGCCAGCAAAAGAGAGGAATTTTGATTTGCAACCCGAAAACTTACGAAGAAATCTGTCAAGAAGGGTGGTGAAATGCTACCATTTTGGAGTACCAATATTGAGGGGAGCTCCAAGGTAGAAAGAGTTTGAAGGCTTATCCTTTATGTTAGTAATGGCAAGGATCAGGGATCTCTTTCTAGGAGTGCAATTTCCTAAGAAAAGCTTACTCTTTTCAAAGTTGAAATATTGGCCAGCACTGGATTGGTAGCAGGAAATGACCTCCTTCAAAGCTAAGAGGCTGCTTTTCTGGGCTCTGAGGAACAGGAGAATGTCATCAGCATACAGTAAGTGACAGGGAGTATTTGGGGCTAAGGAGAGGGGTAAAATTGATTTATTGGAGACCAAATTTTGGATGTTGAGGCTTAAGATCTCTTCAGCAAGGATAAAAAGGTAAGGGGAGAGGGGGTCCCCTTGCCTAAGACCACAGGAGGAGGAGAAAAAACCAACTGGAGATCTGTTGATGAGGATTGACCCTTTAGCAGTGCAGACACATTCTCTGATGAGGTTGATCCATCTGTCAGAGAACCCAAAGAAGTGAAGGGATTTGAAGAGGAAAAGCCAACTGAGCTTGTCAAATGCCTTGGAGATGTCTAGTTGCATACACAGGGAACCACCTTTCAGCTTGGAGTGAATTTTTTGAAACAACTCATGGGCCAAGGCTAGGCTATTTGCTGATGAATTGATCTACCTTGGACAAAAGCCGCCTGGTTAGGAGAAACAAGGAGGCCAATAATCTTGGAAAGTCTAGTGGCCAAGATTTTGGCTATAATTTTGTAGGTAAAGTTGAGAAGGCTAATTGGCCTATAATCAGCAAAGGTGGAAGGGGATTCTGATTTAGGAATGAGAGAGATGATGTAGCTATTGGAAGGTCTGTAAAGCTTCCCTGAGATGAAAAACTGTTGAACAACTTTAACTACAGACAAGCCAATTATATGCCAGGCAACTGTGAAAAAATAACCAGAGAAGCCATCGGGGCCAGGAGCACTGTCCTTTTTAAGAGCAAAAACTGCAATTCTGATTTCTTCTGCATCCGGAGTAGAGGAGAGGAGGGTGTTCATGTCTTCAGTGACTTTGTTGCTGCCTAACCCAAAAAGGAGATCAGAGGGAGGTAAGTGAGAAGTGTTTGTTATTGAAGAGAAGTGGTCCATAGCAATGGACTGGATATCCTTTTGGTCTACCACCCAAGAACCATTTGATTTAATTCTGTCAATGCGATTCACTACCCCTCTGGATTTTGCAGAGGCTGGAAGAAGGCAGTGTTCCTGTCTCCCTCTTTCAGCCATCTAATTCTTGATTTCTGGCGCCAATGGGTTTCTTGAAGCTGGAGGCAGTTATGGAGAGAGGCCTTAGCTTCAGCAAGAGCAAGATGAAGAGAAGGGGAAGGATCATCATCAAGAAGCTGTTGGGTCTCCAGAACAAGTTTTTCTGCTGCTGTAACTTTTTGCTTGATGTCACCAAAGACATTGAAGTTCCAATCTTTGAGGACTAGCTTCAAATTTTTCAGGTTTACAGCCAGATCCTTCTGGTAGTTACCTGATGAAGGTTGGATCCAAGTTTCAGCCACCAGAGAGAGAAAATCAGGGTGAGCAATCCACATTGCTTCAAACTTAAAAGGGGCTCTATGAGCTTGTTGACGCTTGTTATGGGAGAGAAGCAAGGGACAATGGTCTGAGGAAAATTTGGGCAGATGGGTGAGGAGAGGGTCATTAAAGCTAGAGTGCCAAAGGTGATTACAAAGAGCCCTATCCAGCCTAGCTGCTACATAGTCAGTCCCTCTGCGTTTGTTGGACCAGGTAAATTTGTTGCCTGAGAAACCCATGTCCTGCAAGTGAGAGGAGAGGATCATCTGCTGGAATTCCAGATTGAAGCGAGAAGGTCTAAGACTTAATTTTTCAGAAGCTGAGATGATGGAGTTGAAATCGCCCAAAGCACACCAGGGGCAATTTGTTTTTGATTGCGAGGAGAGATAGCTCCACAAATCTCTTCTTTGGTTGTAATTAGTGGAGGCATAGATCCCTGTGAGAAGACAATTGGTGGCAGTTGATGGGATGGTGAAAGAGATTGTAAGGAATTGGGGGGAGAAGTCAATTAGGTTGATGCCTAAATTGGAGTTAGATCTGAAAAAACACCAAATTGAGGCAGAAGAGAAATGATTATTGGATAAGAAACCATCATAACCAAAGGAAGAAAGCAGAGAAGTAGGAGGGTCAGAAGTCTTAGGTTCAGAAATGAAGATGACATCAGGGGAATTTGAGGAGGCCAGGTGGTTTAAGGATCTAATGGTTGGGGATTTGAAATGCCCCTGCAATTCCAGTAGAGAATTTTAATCATTTGGAACTTGTAAGAGGGGAGAGGGTACCTTTCAAGCTCCTAGTTGTTGGCATGGAGTTTGGGACAACATTTTTACCTTTGATTTTTCCTTTCTTTTTCTTTGAGAAAGGATTGAGGTCCACTTCCAAGGAGATGCTTGCATTATCAGAGGTGGTAAGGTCCCTTCTAAGTTCAGAATTCCTGGGATTTGGGTAAGAGAAAGAGAAAGGATCACTGAGAGTACAATTTTCCAGGATGGAAAAGGAGTTTGAGGTATCTAGGATTGGGCCTGGAATGTCTTGGGGGGGGGAGAGGAATGCATTGCAGAAGCTTGCTGGAATGGAGGGGAGATGATTATGGGTTGTGGAGTTGGCTAGAATGGAGGGGGCTAGGGTCTGCAGGGAGAAGGGGGAAACAGGGGGATCTTGTTTGATGTCTCAATGGTATGATGGGCAGGATGAGGGGGATCTTGAAGGGAGTGTTCCTCAGGAGGGGCTTGGGAGTCCAGAAGAGGGCCAGGCTGCAGCTCTATATGATTAAAGGTTTCTGACGAGGATGGGCTAGTAGGAGGTTTCCCTAATATTCCTTCACTGGGTTGTTGATTTGGCTTGGGAGGCTTAGCAGAGGGGGGCTATTGGACAGATTTGCAACAGTTTTCTGAGTGACCCAAGAGAAGGCATTTGGAACAAGGGAGGTTTTCATAAGAAACTGAAAGAAGGATTCCAGGTTCTCCTTCTAAAACCACTTTGATCTCTGAGGGTTTGGGTCTTGACAGGTCTAGCCTCACCAGAATCCTAGCAAAAGTGAGGATTTTTTGAGAGGCTGTGATGTCGTCCAGCTGAAGGGGTGTGCCTATGGAGCTGGCTATGGAGAAGAGGATGTTAAAGCTCCAGCAATGGTATGGGATTCCATGGATACGAATCCAGACTGGGTGTAGGGAAGGCCAGGTGGAGAGGTCCTGGCCAGGCGACCAGGGGAGGATTTGGAATTTTCTATTTTGTAATAGGTTAGGGCCATTGGAAAGGGCAATGTCTCTGTCTTCCTTAGTAGCAAATCTAAATAAGAAGAGACCTTTATCCGTGAGAGAGATGAAGCAAGGCTTAGATAAATTCCACTTGGAGTTTACCTGGACTGATAGCCATTCTACAGTAGGGCGTTTGCCAAAGAATTTTCCAATGGCCGCATTAGAGAAAGAGGATTTGCTGGGTTCAATCAGGGAGGTAGGGATTGTCATAGTTAGATGGCCATCTATGATGGATGAAGAGGGATACTCCGAAGGGGATAAAGGGGCAGAACCAGGCTGACTGAGAGGGGGGACCTGGGGATGAAGGCTGACCTGGGGATGAAAAAAGTAGTGAAAAAAGTACATCATCTTTCTCTCTGTTATAAGAGTAGATATATATATAAGTGCTCTTACGAGAGACACTCTTACTTTACTATGAGAGATAAAGGTAGGGTGCTCTTGTAAGAGATGCTCTCACCTTACCATGAGAGATAAGGTGAGGGCTTTCACATCCATATCCAATGTCAACAACTTAAATGTGAGGCCCCCATTCCTATCTATCATATAAAGTGAGTGATTTCTCTCATAGGAGCATCTCCATATATATATATATATATATATATATATATATAGGATAACATTCATATGCATCCATCCCTCACCATTTTTGGTGAGGGACACCCCTCTTGGGGAAGGTTTGAAGTACAAAAGTGTTTTTGTACCTCACATAAAGTACACTTTTGTACTTCAAACTTCCCCAAAAAGGGTGTCCCTCACCAAAAATATATATATATATGGCCCCGCCCTTATCCAGTAAAATCTTTCAAATTAAGGTTTTTCTTATCTAACCATTGCATCTTGAAATGGAGTGGAACCCACCTTGAAATTGGTTATTTATAAATTTGATTAAAAAAGAAGAAATTGAATCACATTGGATGATAGGCAAAACTACCATGCAACGTTGTGCTGCATGGTGCAATGCCATGTTAAATATATGGGTGGGGGCCACCCTTAAAAAATTCAAACCTCTCATCAACCCTAGCACCCATTGTCTTGATCAAGTTATAAATTATTATTTAAATTAGTAATATGACCATCATTATTCATGTGTTTTATGTGATCAATCTTATGATGGGCACAGTTTCTATTATAGTAAAATCTAGCTACATCCCTAAAAAGAGGAGATTATTTGTAAAGCATTGGGTTTTGACCAACATGTAATCTTAAATATATTTTAGAACCATGGTTTGCGGATACCACATTTACTTTGCCACTTAGGTTGAAATGCATATGCTATTTTAACCCAACCCAAACATAACTCAACTAAATTCACTATGAGCCACACCAACCAAGCAATGGTGTGATGAACCCATAGATGATCCAAATCCAAAATTCTAAAAAATGCCTAAGAATCCAAGAGGATCAAGCAACAGTCTACCTATTTTGATTGTCATTCGCCTTCAAACTAATAAAATAACATCTTCATTTCTTGATAAATAATTCTATAAATAAAGTGATAACCACTATAAAAAAATTTCTTCTTAACAAGATGACCTTATAAGGACAAGCAATGATGATTATACCTGCTATGATCAAAGCCATTTCTCATTTTTTATAACGTGGTTTATGAGCTTGTCTAAAAAAAGATCAAAATAAACTAATAATTTACTAATATCAACCCCTAAAGATTTGTCGACGTAGTGTTCAGAATGACTTCTTCATTTCCTCTAAATCTTTTATTTGTGGATCCAGTTTTGTTGCACACATGGAGAGGGTTTGATAGGATTTTTCAACTCGCGTGCCTTATTTATTTATGCGTTTTTGTTGGGTTTTCTTGCACAATTGGATGTACTGATGGTATAGTTTTTTTTTATATTTGAATATAAGTATTTAAGGTTTCTAAATCATGAATATCTCAGGACAACAAAATATGTTGAATGGGTATAGAAAATTAACAATATATTGAAGATAAATTAGTTAGCACCATTTGAAAATCTAAATTGTAGGGAGTGAAATGTAAATTGTAGGGAGTATTTGTGACGGGTAAGAGATAAGTTGAAGAGAACGAGAGAGATAGAAGGGTGAGAGATGTTTTAGCCCCTTTTTTGGCTAACAGAATGTGAGAGAGATTATGAAGGATTCTTTAGTTGAAAGGGCAAAATGCCTTGATTATCTCATGAAAATCTTTGAAAAGGAAGAAGTACCCTTCCGTCTTCAGGGTACACGTAGAATGATCCTAGGATGCACCATGCTACAGCATAATACGCTGCAACGTCGCTGTACCCAAGCGTAGCCCATCTACTACTTGCTCCAAATGTTCTTCCCAGCAGTGGACGACTATAAACGATCAATCCATACTTAAAACCGTTAAGACACCCGCAATTCCATCATAGAATTTGATATTCAATGGGAAGCAAACTTTATAATTCAGACTGGATCCCTTAAGCCAATTTCAATATTTAGTTCAAACTAATTGCAAGATTACACGTTAGACAGGGAACATGCAAATAGTTTCAATTGAAAGCTATGCTTCATACAATTTATTAATGAAGTTTTTGAAAAATGATATAAGGTTATTGTTGTCGCTCATATTTTTCTTTATGGAGCTGATTTATTGAAAGAATTGTGGAAAGCTTTTTTACATTTTTGAATACTCAAAATGTTCATATATATATATATATATATATATATATATGAAAAATGAACCAAAAGTTTTATCCCTTTTTAAAATTTCCTCTTTCCTTTTAATTTGTCATTAGCCCCATGTAGATCCGTACCAGGACGCCACACACTTGTCGCACAAAAAGGAATTCAATGCAAATTTTGATTCTCAAATGATCCCATTATATACTATATTATTAAGGGAAGAGGTTTTCAATCTAATTTTGACGTTCCCTTTTGGTTTTGAGTGTCAGTTATTCCCCCAACCCTTATCTCTTGTAACTGCACACTTCTTATCCCATGCAACACTAAGAAAATTTTTGGATCGTCTTAAGTTTGGGTCTTAATGTCTTGTGTCTTAAGCGCTAAGACAAAAAAACTAAATAAGATTGTTTGGTACGCAATAACAACATGTCTTAAGCGCTAAGACGTCTTATTATTTAAGACGAAATTATCTTAATTCTAGGAGCTCAAAATCCAGCTCCTGGAATTAAGACCCCAACATCTTAAGCAGTAAGACATTTCAAGACTTTTCATTATTATATTAAAATATAATAATATATTATTATTATATCATAATAATAATAATATAATATCTTTTTCACCCAACCATTGTGGGGCCCACCCAAAATATTATAATAAAATATCATAATATATTATTATATCATCATAATAATAAAATATCTTTTTCACCCAACCATTGTGGGGCCCACCCAAAATATTATAATAAAATATAATAAAATATTATTATTATATAATAATAATAATATAATATCTTTCTCACCCGACCATTGTGGGGCCCACCCAAAATATTATATCTATCTATCTCTCTTATACAAACTTTTTCACTACATCATTGTGGGGCCCACCCCAAATATTATAATATAATATAAAAATATATTATTTTGAAAAATTGTAAAATTTTTCACTACACCTTTGTGGGGCCCACCCCAAAATATTATAATGCAAACTTTTTCACTACACCATTGTAGGGCCCACTCCAAATATCTGCTATCTACTATCTACTACTATTATAAAAGAGTGGAAAGTTGCAACTTTTTTCACTACACTATTGTAGGGCCCACCCTCAAATATTATAATATAATATCATAATATATTATTATGAGAAATTTCAAACTTTTTCACCACACCTTTGTTGGGGCCAACCCTAAATATTATAATGTAAACTTTTTCACTACACCATTGTGGGCCCACCCCCAAATAGTATCATATAATATAATAATATATTATTATGAGAAATTGTAAACTTTTTCACTACACCATTATGGGGTCCACCCCCATATATTATAATATAATATAATAATATATTATTCTGAGAAATTGCAAACTTTTTCACTACACGTTTGTGGGGCCCACCCTAAAATACTATAATGCAAACTTTTTTCACTACATCATTGTGGGGCCCACCCCCAAATATTATAATATAATATAAAAATATATTATCATGAGAAATTGTAAACTTTTTCACTACACCTTTGTGGGGCCCACCCTAAAATACTATAATGCAAACTTTTTTCACTACATCATTGTGGGGCCCACCTCCAAATATTATAATATAATATAAAAATATATTATCATTAGAAATTACAAACTTTTTCACTACACCTTTGTGGGGCCCATCCTAAAATATTATACTGTAATCTTTTTCACTACACCATTGTGGGGCCCATCCCCAAATATAATAATATGATATAATAATATATTATCATAAGAAATTGCAAACTTTTTCACCACACCTTTGGTGGGGCCAACCCCAAATATTATAATGCAAACTTTTTCACTACACCTTTTTTTATCATTTTGGTGGTCGTTATAGTGATGTGTCTTTAGTCCTTTTATAAGCAAACTATTATTAAAGTTTATGTAATAATGTTGGTGATTATGACGTGGAACATGCATTGTGATAGTTAAAACATGATTTTTTTTAAGTTTAAAAAAATGAGTATAGAGTGTACTGGACATTGTCCGAGTCAAAAGAAACAAATTTATGTCACGGATGTTTTTCAGGCTTAAAACCATTTTTTTTAAATGGCAGAAATTACCCTTAACTTAAGACAAAGATAAGATGCATTACCAAACAGTCTTATTCAATTCAGATCTCATCACGTTCAGGTATTGCCAAACGATCTTATTACAGAACAGCTAATCAGATCTTAAACTCGCAGCTCTAATAAGGTCTTAAACTCACAGATCTTTTTCAGACAGATTAAGACGTCAAAACATTAAGACGATCCAAACAAGGCCTAATTATCTCATATGACTACTCATGTCTCTTCCCATTTTTCCTTTTTAGTTTCTGTAAAAATTTCATTCTACTCATATCTCTTATTCTCATTTGTACATATTTTTCGGTTTTTTTTTAACTTCATTTCTCCTATTTTATTTCTATTCTGCCTCTTTTAATTGTAGGTATAGTCATAGATATTCTTCTTTTATTTTTTTTTTAAAATAATTTATCATTGTGCAATTGTATTTGGTTTGAATTGTATGAATAGACTCGTGCCCAGCAGTGATTCACTTTGCTAGTAATCATATTGTATGGGAACTTTTTTCTCTCTTGGATCATCCACAATCACAAAAGCGACGGACTCTGTGGAAGACTGTAAACTAATCAAGACCTTATCGCAAACGGCAAGACTTTGAATTTGAGCTCATAGTTTTTAGTAGGAAGCCCACTAAATCAACAGGTGGGTCCCAGCTCCATCTTAATCTAAACTCTTCACAATGTTGACCTTCTTCTTTATTTGTACCATGTCAACTTTTGCCCCCAAAACTGTCAGGCCCCACCATCAAATCAGTTACATGTAGGACACATGACTTTTAAACATGAAATTAAAATGACCATCCAGTTCCTTACAATCACATCTATTACTTGTGAACATTGTGAAGACAGGTCTCAGGTTTTGGCCCCACCAATGGCTTTATCCTGGTTAAGTCATTTTCAGCAATGCCTCCCAATGAATCTTTTTTTTTTTTTTTTCAAAATGACCCCTCCAATGGCTTTATCCTGGTTCTGCCTCTAATAATTCACAAGTAAAACGATATGAGAATTCCTAATTTCAAAAAATGTAAAAAGGAGGACCTAAATCAATAGCCAAGAATTACTTAAACCATTCCATTCCCCGACCAACAATTCAATCGCTATAGTAGTCTAAAGGCATTTTTCCCGTCTCCAATCATCTTTTTGTCAACAAGTAGAAAAAAGAAACCCATTTTTTCCAAAAACAAAATATTTCGAGAAAAAAACCCGTTAAACCAAAAAAGAAATTGTGAAGAATGAGAAAATAAAAAATCTTGGACAATAGAAAATTCATTCTTCTGGGATCTATGTTGCATCCACCATTTCAGTTGAAGGAAAGAAACTAAAGTGGCAAAAGCACAAAATACCGAAAAGATGAGAGATTAAGAAAAATAGAAAAAATCTCCTATATATAACTTGATCACACCCAAAAAATTTTTTTGAAAGAAACCATCACATCAAGATAAACCCAATGCGTACAAAAAAAATCAAGATAAACACAAATTCAAGAGGTAGGTGCTTGTGCTTGACTTCTGACTTCAAACTGGTCGAAGGTGTCCCCCACTTTATAAAAAAACAAAAAGTCTAATTGTCCCCATTTCGGTCCCGAATTGGGACCGAACATCCACGTGGTACACAGTTGTGCTACATGGGCATTGACTTTTGGGGGAGTGGGAGAGAGAAAAACACCGCAGTGTTATGTTCGGTCCCAAATTCGGGAATGAATTCGGGACATGTAGCACCACTGATAAAAAAAAATAAGGCCTTTAGTAAACCCCAATCATCCACCGTCATTCATCATGATCATACACATTGATAGTGGACCCATTGATCTTTTTTTTTTTTTTTTTTTTTTTTTTTTTTTTATCAAAATGTGCACGCACAGTCGGCTACACGTTATCTTTCCAATCCTTGCTGTCTTCCGCACGAATAGCGAGTGGGGACTTCGGTCTCTACCTTCCTCCGTGCGCCACTCAGCGGTCAGCGCACGCTGAAAACCCACAAGTGACTCATTCATTCATCCGTCTAATTCTCTCTTTTTCTCTTCAGGGATTTTATTTATTTAGATTTGATAAGTTCTGAAACTTCTTTTTTGGAGTACAAATCAATTAAAAGGGGTGAAATTTCTTTGTAGAGTCCAAATCAATTAGAAGAGATAAGGGTCATTATTTCTTTAGATTTTACTAGAGGATAGAGTTTGGATTTCATCATGATTAGATATCCAATTGAAGAAAACTTTATAATTCAGACCGAATCCGTTAAACCAATTTCAATATTTAGTTCAAACTAGTTGCAAGATTAGACGTTAGACAGGGCAAATAGTTTCAATTAAAAGCTATGCTTCATACAATTTATTTTAGCTTCTATATGGTTATCACCGGGAGCTCTCCCTTTAAGGGTACGTTGCTTTATGCAAAGTCCAAAAATACATCAGAAATGGAATCATATAAAAAAAATCATAAAAAAACTAATAATCATGAATCAACACAATTTGCTTCTACAAGTTTTTTTAAATTTTGTACTTTCTAATAAGACTCCCTTTTTTTTTTTTTTTCTTTTAAAGTAACCCTTCACTAAAGTTCATTTTACAAGGAAAATTAATCGGTGGATAAACGAAAAGAGTAGGGTTGTAAACAGGTCGGCTCCGAAATCAGAATCGTTAAGAAGAAGGTGGAATCGGATCCGGACCTAAAACCGTTTCGGAACTGGTTTATTGTTTCTGGAACCGGAACCAAAACCATGTATGGGATGGGTTTCGATCCAGGTATGGGTCTAAATAAAGAATGATATTAAAAAGAATTATGATTTTTAAGAGAGATTTTCGAAAATTGAGATAATATATCGGGTCTTGGGTCCATGGGTTCGAACCAAGGTGGAACCGGACCCGGACCCAATTAGCTATTGGGGCCTAAGTAACGACCCAAATTCGGTTTTTAACGGGTTGGAACCTCAGAATAATTCGAGAATCGGGGACCCATTTACCTCCCTAGGAAAGAGGGGTGTGGAATTCCAAATTCCCATCCGTTGGCTACTGGCTATTAAAAAACTTTATTTGTGGAATTCCAAATTCCCATCCATTGACTACTAGCTAGTCAAAAGCTTTATTTTCAAGTTTAAGGAAACTGCGAGAATGACCAAGGGTTTAAGTGTAACTAATCAGCCTCCAAGCAAGGGTGTTTTGTAATTATTATCAAACCAGGCGTCTTCTCGTGTAAACCCAATGAGTTAAAATATACCACGCAACATAGACCTCCAAGATTCTCAAAACCGAAACTCCATGACAACTTCTCATCTTCTCCATAAAGTCCTCCTTTCAACACATCTTTCTTTCCTCCTTCCCCTGCCTCCTCCTCCTCCTCCTCCTCCTTCCCCTGCTGCCATGTAAAACCAAAATCATAAGCTAAAACCTTCTCCAATCACTTCAGAATTCAGATTATCACCCCAGGAACCCCCTACTTCGATCCCCATAAGAGGAAGAAATATAGGAGGGGTTAAGAAAAAAAGAAGAAGAACGAGTTGCAGGTTCAGTTTCCACGGAAATGCGCTAAAGGCAGCCAAACATCGCTGTAATAGGAGATTCTGAGCAAGATCACGAGAAAAGCATGGAAAATCAGTGAGTAAACTCGATTACTTAATTTCATCTTCTTTCTCCTTAATTCAATCAGATATGATTATTAGTTTCTGATAAACTATCGTAACGGATCGGCGTTGCAGAGGTGGTATGTCGCGATTCCGCTGTGTTTACGAGCATGTAACGGAGGCAATGAATCGGATGCTGATCAATACAGCGCCTGCAAAGACTACTACACTGTTGTTTGTGATCGCACTTTTCATAGGTGCCTTCTTCTCAGTTCGTTGGATCGATGGTGTAAGTAGTAAATCTTCCCACTTTGCAAATCTCTATTCCTAATATTAATTTCTCTGAAATCTCCGTAGATTCCAGCAAGATGAGACTATTCTTTGAGGGCGCGCTAGATATCATGGAAGCCAAAGGCTTGCTGGTATTTGCGGGCCCTGCATGGCTTTAACGTGTTTGGCCAGGACTCTTGGAGAAGTAGACCAGTAGGAGTCCTTTCGAGTTTGAGATGGATCATGACCTTCCAAACTCTTTTTTCAAAGAGTCCGTCAAAACAGGGAAAAGCTGTTTGGACGAATGTCCAATCCTGGCTTTCTAGGTGTCTTGAACCCAAAAAGTGATTTCAAGGTTGTCTTGCTCCGAGTATGACTTATAAGAAGGGGTTAAATAGGCTGCGTTGTGCAGTGATGGGGGCGCACCCAAGTGATTGTTGTGCCCTTGCAATCTGAACGGGTGTGATTTGCCCGGAATTAATGAGTAGTCCAGATCCTCTGATTTGTTGTCCCGTGAGAAATCCTGAGTTAAGTATTGGAATTTGGATGGCTCGTCTATCTATTAAAAATCTCAATATCTCGAAATGAATCTCTCTTACTTTTTGGTTCTACTAGATGTCTCCTAAGTTTGTTTCAATTAGATCGATCAGCCTGACACAAAATTGACTGTATCATGAATATGAGGATAAACACAATCTTGTATATTATAAGCATATTTATTAATTGAGTTATTCATCAGACAATCAATATTGTAGTGGGGCCAACTTATATTACAGTAAAATCTGAAAAAAAAAAAAATCGAAAACATAAGATGATGTTTATTTGAACAGCTCTAATTAATTTTTAACAAAATAAGTTGCACTTCAACTTAAGAATTATCCAAGTCATATACTCTAAGGATTCAAGCTCATATAGCAATGAACACATGGAGATGGACGCGGGCCCTAGGCATGAAAATTGGGCTGTGTCGTGCCTAGGCTGCTAGGGCTTAGCCCAGCATGGCCCAAGGCACGGATTTTCCCTGGCCGCCCACAGGCCGGCCCACATGCCTCTTTTATTTAAATTTTTTTTTTTTTATAAATTGAAAAAAAGTTATGGACTTTAAGGTGTTCTTAGCTTGAAATAAAGTCAAAACTATTAAAATAAAGGCACAAACATTGATTCTAATTTACAAATGAGTAATAAGTCTTTAATTATTTTAACTATTATATCTTATTTATATAAAAAAATTATATATATGGGGCATGTCGTGCCGTGCCGTGCCGTGCCTGGGTCCAACTATTTTAAATTTTATTTTTTATTTTTAATTTTGGTCACTTGTTAAATATGCGATCAAGTTAGAAATGGACCCAACTTCAATTAAAGTGATTTTATACAAGCAAAATGTCATTATGAATGATTTGGGATCCATTCACCATTTCTAATGGAAGATAGGGATTCTCAATTGTAGAATAAGGGAAAACTAACAGTAGGCCACAATAAATAAAAGATTTTATTTCAGGTGAAAAATGGGCCCATCTTATTGTGGAATGCGAATGATATAAATTATAGCAGCTTTTACCCAAATAAAAAACACAACCTCCCCATGATAGCATTTCATTTTAGTAATAAGCATAACCTCTTGGACAACAGGAAAATATGTTTTTTTACTATTGTGTATCTAAGGTGTGTCATACCTAGGAAATACATGGGATGAGATTCCACGTGGTCCAATCCATAGAAGAGAGGACGTTTCACCTTGAAAGCTAGCAAAATCTAGTTGACACCTTTATCTGGTTTTTGAAAATGATGATATGCCTTGAAAGCCAGCAAAATCTCGTTGATAACTTTATCTTTATTTTTAAAATGATGATATGACGTGGAGCTTAGGGGTTCACCCAACCGGTCTCCGATGACCCGTACAAACAAATTGTAGGCTGTTTTTTTTACAGGAATTTATTACTACAAATTGGGAGGTTAGGAATTTTTTTGACATGATTTGATATGATATGACATCTTCTTGACATTTAAAATGCCGCATTTCTTTCATTAGAGTTTCAAATCCTAACCATCCAAAAGACTTTTTGAAATTCTTAGAATTCCACTTTCTTTATCATTTGTTAGAATTTCAAATCCTCCATTAAAAAGAGGCATTTGAAATTCCATCTAAGGAGACAGTTTTTGAAGAACTTGAAATTCTTCTAGACATGAATTCTTGGAATTCTGATAAAAATAGGGAGGCAGTGTAAAGTGATGTCCTAGAATTTGAATCGTGCAAGTTAAGTTTTCTCAAACTTTAGTGTAATTTGAGATGGATCCTAATCACCTTCCAAGCTCTTTAGAATACAATCTCCATCCAATAGCGAACTCGGTAATGTTCTCTAATTCATGTGGCCCCCTTAGATGCTTTAGTAATAATTGGGGGGAGGGGTTGGAGACGATATGTTTTGCAGCATTTAAGCTATAGCTTAAGGCCCAGATGGATCTTGCCGGGCTCTTGTGTTGGTCTGGGCAGGAGGGACCCTGGATTATTAAAAAAATAACAAAAAAATAGTTTTAAATTTGGCCGAAATGGAAGTCCGGGCGACCCCCTTCCCCTCATTAGCCCATCAGTTGGGTGTTTTTCTTAGCCTTTTATGAAACCATCATTCTGCTCGGCCATTTTAAGAGATTTGCTTTATGAACACACCACATGCTCCAACCAGTAAGCCCATTTTGATAGGTTCAAACCTTGATCAAGAAGTACACACACCACGCATGCATGCATACTTGCAAGTGTTTGTACCCTATATATATGTGGATCCAGGCATATTGTAGAGCCTGATTGATTGTAATGTTAAGGCCCCAGTCTGATCTATTTATTAAATGGACCATGTTTAGAAGCCCGAGAGAGAGAGGCCCATTGGGATAAAATACCCATGCAAGCTTGATAAAATACCCATCCAAACATATTACCATCCAATGTGGGTTTACTAATAGTGACCCAAGCCAAGAAATGGTCAACCCAGTTATCCACAGCAGTTCTATCCAACTGAAATCAGTCCCTTCACTTCCATTTTGCAGAATGCCATATTGCAAATCATAAGTGGCAACAAGCAGTTGAATCCTTTTCTCTGCCGACCCGAAAACCAGACAATAACCTGCCCGGCCCACAACCAGGCATCAATGGCTAAAATCTATGACAATGTGAAATCTCCATCCTGCCCCGACTACTTTCGCTGGATCTACGAAGATCTACGGCCCTGGAACGTTACGGGCATATCGAAGGAAATGGTGGATAGGGCAAGACCGACCGCAAATTTCCGGCTGGTGATCTTGGATGGAAGAATCTATGTGGAGACGTTCTCGAAAGCTTTTGAGACCCGAGATGTTTTCACCTTGTGGGGTTTCATACAGCTACTGAGGCGGTATCCGGGTCGGGTCCCGGATCTGGACCTGATGTTTGACTGCAACGATGGGCCTGTCGTGATGTCACGTGACTACGAGGGGAAGGATGCGAGGGCCCCACCTCCTTTGTTTGCCTACTGCAAGGACAGCGAGACGCTGGATATAGTCTTTCCAGATTGGTCTTTCTGGGGCTGGTAAAGATTCTAAACACTTGTTTTTTTCTTCAGTGTGGAAAAAAAAGGGTCATGGCCTGATTTCATATGCGTGGTGCTCACTCTATTTGACCGTTGAACACAGTCACTCATATCACATCTATCATTGCGTTTAATAGATGACCCAAATTGCACTCCTATATAAGGGTGATATATGTAGCTAAATTGGTCATTTGATGTTAGGAAACGGATCCCCCTGTTACGTCCAAACAGGGAGGGGTCGCCACGTGCAGTGGCAAAGGAAAGAGAAACCCCCTCCGCCTCCGCCCATGTCGCCTCCTGGTTCGTCCAAACAGGGCTCCCCTATTTGGACGAAATAGGAGATCCGGATCCTTGATGTTAACATGTCTCTTTATTAGGACTTTTGCAAGTCAATCCAGTTGTGCATGAGGCTCTAAGCGGGGTGAAATTTGGGCCATTACCCGAGTAGTCTGCCATCAACATGGTGTCTGTGGGTCTCCACAGATCTTTATTTTGATAGTTAATCTTGATGAGTCAGGCCCAAGTGGCCCAGTCTGTGATGAGCCAAGGCTTAAATTAATGAAAGATCCGTTGGGTCCAATGGAGTCCGAGCCCAAACCCACGATGCCTGGCCACGTCACAGCAGTCCGGGTCGCTTCGGAAGCAGGCAGGCCACGTCCCGCTTTTACCAAGTCGTGCGGAGAATATCACAACTGCCTCCCCAGTCGAGGACACCTCGAAGGCTCCTCGTAAACGGCGCTGTAAAGTCGTCCCCATCTGTTAGGGGAGCGACTATAAATTGTAAGCCCCACCAGCACTTGGGGGGCATGAGAAAAATACCGAGGCAAGCAATATTCTCCCTTCATCTCTCTTCTCCTACATTTGTAATCTCTGGACACTTGAGAAATGACATATCCGGCAACCTCTGCCTTTCCAAAAGTGGACGTAGGTCACTGACCGAACCACTATAAATCTCTCTCTCATTTATTTCCACATTTATTACTCATACTTGACCGGTGGTGTGCAAATCCATTTTTGTGCATCATCAGTTTGGCGCCGTCTGTGGGAACGACTAAAGTTCTCACGTCAGTATCCTTCCTCTTTTCAAATTATGGTGACCACCAGATCGACAAGACGCGAAGAGGGCGAGGATGGTCCTCCACTGACTAATCCTGGCCTGAATGCTCCTGCTCCCACTCCTCAACTAATGTTGGAGACTATGCAACAGATGGTGGCCCAAAACCATCAAATACTACAACTCATGCTCTCGGGGCAAGGAGGGGTCGGAGGAGTACCGCAAGGAGGAACACGCCCGGGGCATCAAAGAGCTCCACGACGGCGAGGAGCTCCCCACCTAGGCGCCCAGGCCCCGGGCGCCCATGCTCCTGGCGCCCATGCCCCGGGCGCCCATGCACAGGGCGCCCAGACACCCTGGCGGCGCCCATCGTGTACACCCTGGCGCCCGTTCCCAGGGCGCCCCCCGTGGGGCCCAGTTGGGAGGACCCCCACCTCCGGGAGGATCCCCACCTCCGGGAGGGTCAAATCACGGAGAATTTTCACATCCTCCCTCCGCTTCTGATGGGGAGGATCCTCATTTTCAAGAAGGGGAAAGTGAGAATCAGGAGCTGGAAGGCGCGAGCTACTTCTATGATTCAAGCAGAGCAGCCCCCAACCAATGGGACGAGAAGCTCAGAGAGATGCAAGATCAACTGGGCGATGTTTTCAACGCCATGAAGGCACACGCACCAGAGACAGTGGATTACCTAGTCAGGCGAACGGACACGCCGTTCAAGCCTGACGTGGTGAACTATCCACTCCCTTGTAAGTTCAAGATGCCATCCGTGGAAACCTTTGATGGAGCGAAGGATCCGCTGGATCACCTGGAGACTTACAAAACAATAATGCAGCTGCACAGTATCCCGGACGAGATTATGTGCAGGGCGTTTCCAACCACGCTGAAGGGTTCCGCCCGACAGTGGTTTGCCAATCTCACCCCGGCCTCCATAGGCTCCTTTGCCGAACTAAGCAGATCATTTGTGGCACAGTTTATTGGGGGACGCCGCCAACCAAAGCCTGCCACCCACCTGCTCAACGTAAAACAGGATCGAGGCGAGAGCCTAAGGAGCTACCTCACTCGTTTTAACGAGGAGGTCCTTCAGGTCGAGGAGCCTGATGATAAGGTCAGCATGACCGCCTTCGTAGGAGGCCTCCGGTCATCAAGTTTCCTCTTCTCAGTGATGAAGCGCCAGCCAAAGAGCATGCCAGAACTATTGGCAAAAGCTCAAAAATATATGAATGCTGAGGAAATCAACAGGTCCAGGCGGCGAGGTGAATCATCTCACGGATCGCCAAAAGCTTGACCCGCCTCTGCACTGTTCTCAAACAGGCAGCCTATCTCCAGCTTAGCTACCCTCTCGCGGGTCGCCAGAAACCTTGGACTCTGCACTGCTCTCAAGCAGGCAGCCTATCTCCAGCTTAGCTACCCTCTCGCGGGTCGCCAGAAAGCTTGGACTCTGCACTGCTCTCAAGCAGGCAGCCTATCTCCAGCTTAGCTACCCTCTCGCGGGTCGCCAGAAAGCTTGGACTCTGCACTGCTCTCAAGCAGGCAGCCTATCTCCAGCTTAGCTACCCTCTCGCGGGTCGCCAAAAAGCTTGGACTCTGCACTGCTCTCAAGCAGGCAGCCTATCTCCAGCTTAGCTGCCCTCAAGCAGGCAGCCTATCTTCAGCTTATCGGCTCCCTCGCGGGTCGCCAAAAGCTCGATGTCAGAAGGTAGGTTATCTACAGCCTACGGGACTACTACAAATCACCGGACCAGTTGCCCGGCTGTCCAAATCAAATGTCTGGACAGCACACGAGCTGCTCGCCCACGCGGACAGTGGCTACCCCCTCAGCAGCGAAGCTCACGCCAGCAACAGCAGAGAAGTCCACGGACGCAGCAGCTAACCCCACACCATCAGGCGCCCAGACACCATCAGGCGCCCAGACATCCCAGGCGCCCAGGCATCCCAGGGGCGCCCAGGACTCCCAGGCGCCCAACCCATGGGCGCCCAGCACTTCCCATGGGCGCCCAGACCCTATGGGCGCCCAGTGCTTGGACTAAAACAAAAAAAAAAAAAAAAAAAAAAAAAAAAAAATTTGTGGATGAACGGGCGCCGACACCGCTGCGTCGCCCGCCTCGCCCTGCGCGTGCTGCGCCCGGCGCCCAGACCAGGCCCCATGGGCGCCCAACCACCATGGGCGCCCAGACCATGGGCGCCCAGACCCCAGGGTCTGGGCGCCCAGCCACCATGGGCGCCCAGCACTCCCATGGGCGCCCAGGCCTCCTAGGCGTCCAGCATGGGCGCCCAGCACTCCCATGGGCGCCCAGGCCTCCCAGGCGCCCAGCATGGGCGCCCCAGCATGGGCGCCCAGCACTTCCTCAGGGGCGCCCAGACCTCCTCAGAAGCGCCCAGCACAGGCGCCAGCCCCTCTGCTTGCCCAGAACCGTGCCCAGCGCGCCTGCTTGCTATTTTCACCGTAAGTTTTGGTCCATAAATCCGAATGAGGCGTATTATATATCAAATCGAAGCTCTCGGCGAGCCCTACAAAACTCACAGCCTATGGCTGTGACTGATGTTGTCAGAAGTCCAAAAAAGGCCTCGAGACAGATGTTTTGGCCTCCCGAAGTTTTTGCAGTTGCGAACTCAGCCGAAAATTCAATCGAATGCCCTCCTCTCCAAGTTCCATTGGACACAGGGCATTGAGGGGCAAATGATGAGTCAGGCCCAAGTGGCCCAGTCTGTGATGAGCCAAGGCTTAAATTAATGAAAGATCCGTTGGGTCCAATGGAGTCCGAGCCCAAACCCACGATGCCTGGCCACGTCACAGCAGTCCGGGTCGCTTCGGAAGCAGGCAGGCCAAGTCCCGCTTTTACCAAGTCGTGCGGAGAATATCACAACTGCCTCCCCAGTCGAGGACACCTCGAAGGCTCCTCGTAAACGGCGCTGTAAAGTCGTCCCCATCTGTTAGGGGAGCGACTATAAATTGTAAGCCCCACCAGCACTTGGGGGGCATGAGAAAAATACCGAGGCAAGCAATATTCTCCCTTCATCTCTCTTCTCCTACATTTGTAATCTCTGGACACTTGAGAAATGACATATCCGGCAACCTCTGCCTTTCCAAAAGTGGACGTAGGTCACTGACCGAACCACTATAAATCTCTCTCTCATTTATTTCCACATTTATTACTCATACTTGACCGGTGGTGTGCAAATCCATTTTTGTGCATCATCAAATCTCATAGCCTAAATGAAGCTTAATTTTGGTAGGTGTCCACATGTTACCTGACATGGCAAATTTTGCTTCTTGTCAGCAACAAAGTTCTAGAAGCTTGAACTTTTTTTTTTTGGTAACAAAAAACGTTCATAAGAATGATAGAGTATAGAAAGAAAGAATGAGAATTTTCAAATAAGGCTTTAGATTTTTGTCTTATTTCAAAAGAGGACACAATTTTCAAAACTTTTCAAATTATGGCCTTAGTTTTCTAGTTAGTTTTCAATCAAGGACAAGTAGTCATTCAAAAGTACTTTCCGATAACCTTTTTCCTCGGTGTTTTTAAAATACCCAAATAACCCTTCATTGAAACAAAACCACCCTTCACTTCCTCCATCTTCTCCTTCTTTCCTTCATTGGTGTCCTCACAGTGATTGACGACAACCAGCTCGGCAGGGCGACCATCGGCATATAGTGGTTGTAGGAAGCATTCCATGGCCCTAAATGCAAGGTAATTTAGAAATTTTAAGAAGATTAAGGGAAAAAGTCGCCGAAAAATATCTATAAATGATCGGATGTCCTTAATTGAAAACTTATCGGAAAACTCACGCCTTGATTTGAAAAAGTTTTGAAACTTGTGTCCTTTTTTTAAATAAAGTAAAAAGCTAAGGCCTTATTTTAGATTTTTCCAAAGAAAGAACCAACAAGAAGGCAAGATTAGGAAGAGGGATAGTACTAGAGCATTGTACCACACCATAATTACATGATAAAACCATCCCAAGGAGAACTTTTATTGACCCCTGTTTGGCTAAAAGCATCAACTATAGAGTTTGCTCTTCTAAGCTCACCATAAAAGACCACATTAATGGAGGCGGATAAAGCCTGGACTTCATTAAAGTGAAATTGGAAATCCCAATGATTAGGCTTCGGACTATAGTCTTTAATGTTAAGAAGTTTCTTTCTTATACTCCTATGAATTTACCATGGTCTAAACATAGGCTAGGTCGATGAGCGTTGAAAGGTGTCATAGAGATGAAAGATAAAAAAACAAGAGAAATTTATGGAAAAATTCCCCCTATGTGGACATTGCACAAAACTGTGACCATAGTTGGGGTCTTACAAAAGGATTCCTTCATCCCATTTTCGTTTTTTTTTTTTTTTTTTTCATCCTTTGACTGTGGCGACGCTAGCGTCACTCGTCTCTGACTGTGTTGCTCCTCCTTTCTTATGAGAGTTTTCGGGACTAAGGTGAAAGCGAGCAAATCTTTCAAAAGGTGATTGAGGTAATGGCTGATGCTTGAATGCAGAGGAAGAAAAAAGAAGAAGAAGAAAAAGAAAAGAGAGGGAGATGGAAGAGAACAGAGAGGGTGCAGCGTGTGCAGGGAGAGCAAAGGTAGGGGGAGGAAGAGAAAGAGGAGGAGGAGAAAAGGAAAAGAGGGGAAGAAGAAGGTGGGGGGCGTGCAGGTGAGATGGGCAATCGAAAAAGGGCATGAGATTTTGCTAAAAGTAATCGGATTAATGGAAAACAAAACCACAACACGAATATTCAACTCAAGCTCAAGTTTATCAAATGGAGGCGAACTGACGAAGAGCATTCATCTTCACTTGATTTTACCAAGATAAGAAATGAAGGCATGAGAAAATAAGAGAAATGATGGGCAGCAAGATAGACATCGATGGAACCAATATTTCTCGGTGTGTGCAAGTGCTGTGGAGGGAGACAGGGAGGAAGAAGAAGGGAAAAAAAGAAAAAGAAAGGAGAGGAAGAAGTGTGTGATGGAGGTGAGCGAGGGTGGAGTACAGTGCAGGTGGGTGCAACGACTGGGGGAAGAAGAAGAGGAGGAAGAAGAGAAAGAAAAGAATGGAAAGGAAAGAAGAAGGAGCAGCAGCAGGAAGTGGTTGTGCATTGGATTGATCCTGCTGCTGCTTATCATCTTGGTCATCATCATCCCAATCACTACATCCCTCTCTTATTCATAGTCAGATGATTGCCTTCTACCTTGGGCTCGAAAACTCTCATAAGAAAGGAGGAGTGACGCAGATACGAGTGACGCTAGTGTCGCCCCAGTCAAAGTAATAAAAGAAAAGAAAAAAAAAAAACAAAAATGGAATTATGGAACCCTTTCGTAAGGCCCCAATTACGGGGAACCTTTTTGTACAACAGCCGTATATTGGGAATTTTTCCGTAAAATCCTCTAAAAACAATCATGTAATGGTTGTAAAGAAAACAATTGAGCATTTTTGGCCTGTCTAATAACTGGCTCTGCCCTGCCCCTTATCCATCTGTGCAAATCTAGTTTCATTTACAGGCCTGAGGTAAACATCAGTAAATCAACACGCCTATATATGGTTTTAAAAGGCTGGATATCTTTACAGGCCTGAGGTCGACATCAAGCCTTGGGAACAATTGTTTGAGGATTTAAAGCACGCCAATGAGAGGTTAAAATGGGTAGACAGGGAACCCTATGCTTATTGGAAGGGGAACTTTTGGGTGGCAGCTACCAGGCAAGACCTCCTCAAATGCAACTTATCTAAGACCCATGATTGGAACGCTCGCTTGTATGGACAGGTATGAGTCTTTGAAACTCGATTAATGAGCTCATAAAATTCATCAAAAATACAACAGTAGAAGGGAGCTTCTATTGCCACCCCCAACTTTTTTTTTTTTCAATCTGTTAGTGTGGTGGGGAGAGAAAAATTTGTGGTGCCAATAGAAGCTCCCCAATAAAAAGCAATTACAAGCAAAAGGAGAGGCTTTACAAAAAAACGAAAGAAGGCTGGGCTACAGTGCAGCGTGATGACCTTCGTCCAATGACAGTGTTTCCAGTGCCCAGGGCTTGAAACCCATATATTCACACGGTTCACAAGGTACAACTGTATTAATTTTTCAGATGATTTCCATTAATGCCGTTAAAAGCATTGCCTCGCCTCTTTTGATTATAAGTTGTAAACATGGCCCACTCCATAAAAATTGAAATGTGAATCGGCCTTTGTGATTGAAAAAAAAATGAGGCCCACCCTTTAACAATGAAACATGGCCCCACCTCTAGAAATACTGCCTTACCTCTTTTAGTATGAGTTGTTAACATGGCCCCACCCTCATAAAAATTGAAATGTGGGCTGCCTTTTGGATTGCAAAAAATGAGGCCCACCCTTTGACAATTATAAAATGGGCCCCACCTTTAGAAATTAGTGGCATAGCCTAGCTTTAAAATTATAACATGAGACTCACATTTATAAACTCAGAACATCGGGCCCACTTTTTATAGGTTTTACAATATGGGACCTACATTTAGAAATAAAAACACAGGGCCCGCCTTGATTGGAATTACAATGTGGGCACGCCTTTATATGAGTTATGAATTACTGCGTCGGCCCATCTTTTATGATTGTGAGCATGGGACCCACTTTTAGGAATTACAAAGTGGGGCCACTTTTGTAGTTGTAAACCTACCCCACCTTTTGAAATTATGGTAAGTGGGGCTCACCTTTTTATAACATAGAACCCACCATTTGAATTATTTTGAAAATTCTATGAGTACATTTTCATCCCATTTGTATTTTTTATATCCATTCACTTTAGCCAAAAAAGAACTCTACTTGAAAAATGTGAGCTTGCATTGTAATTCCTATAAAGGTGGGGCCGATGTTTTAATTTTAAAGTGGGTCCCATTTACAGCAATCCCTATGTGGATCTTTATTGGAATTTATATAGTGGGCCCATGTAATTCCTATAGGCAAGCCAATGTTCTAATTGCTATAAAAGTGGGTCCCATGTTTTAATTAATAAATGTGATTTTCATGTTATAAAATTTTAAAATGGGCTCTATATCCAACAAATCATAAAGGTAGGGCCCATGTTATAATTGTTATTGAAGGGCGGGCCTCATTTTTGTAATTCCTAAAAAATCTAATACGTTGTAAAGGAGTTAAGAATAGTGTAAAGATGGCTGTTGAAATCCTTGAATGCGTGGAGCACTATCATTGGGTGAAATGGTCGCTGCACCTTAATATGGTGCAATGGCGTTGCACTGTAGCACAACCCTAGAAAAAAAGGTGGGGCAGGGGACAAAATCAGCCCTCCACCCCAAAATGGGAGGGATTTTATCATAAGCTTATTTGTTGTCGAACAAATAAGCTTATTTACCAAAAAGATGTGCTTCCCTTTTTATTATACCTCCTTTATGTTGGTTTTATTATAAGCTTATTTACTGAAAAAGGGAGACTTTGAAGAGCCACAATGCTTCCCTAATAGCCCAAATGTGGGTCTTATTGAAGTCTTCCATGCAAATGTCAGGCTCATTGGACTTTTTTTTTTCTTTTTCTGATGAACACGTCAATGTAAAAGAATATAGAGGAATTTACGGGACAAATCCCCGTAGGACCCCATATATTCTACCAAGACCCCGTATCACATTGGACACAGGAAGGGTCCTCATGTGGCCTTTCTTTCTTTTTTTTTTTTTTTCGTCATTTTGCGATAAGGTCGATATCAATCATTGTGTCAAACATATTTTCTTCAACATATAACTGTCTTATTTGCTGAACACAGCGGAATAGTCAATATTGACCATATTGCAAAATAACAAGAAAAAAGACGAATTTGGATTTTCTCCCTTAAAGGAGGAGGGAGGATCGCCTCAACCTGCCCATCTTCTTCTCTCTCCCCGTTCAAGACCTCATCCTACACACAAAATAAGCATAATCTCTTTCTCAAACCGTTCAATGGAGGAAAAATCTCTCTCAGGTATTTCATCAAACACCTTCGTTATGCACCCCCAGTCCTTCACAAAGTCCTAGTATAATTGGTGCATAGTCGCAATGCTTGACAAAACAACAACAAGAGACAGCCATCCTGCACTCTTTTCCTTCTCATATGCTACTTTGGCACAGGCAGCTAACATGGCAGAGACATGCTTCCCTAAGTTAACAAGGTGGCTTGTCTGTCCTTCATCAAACCACCTCCTCGCACACTGCACACCACAAGAAGGGAAGCTTAAGCATATTTTATTATTGGAATGGAGCTAGCATGCACTACCCTATTATTCTATTGGAATTTAAAAAGGAATAAAAAGAAACAAAAGATCATCTCTTTCAATAGGAACATTTTCCTACTATAATTCTAGACCAAAAATGTTTTACATTTGTAGTCGATTTTTGAATGAAAGAAAATGAAATAGTAAAAAACTTTATCTTAATGCAATAGGGAATTTTAGTGGGTCAAGAACTTATGGTAGAGCTATCTGAAAGATATGTTGTGTGGATATTCTTTTGTAATTTGCAAACAACAGTTGTCATCTAAAACAAAAGTTTCTATGATAAATGGTTACTGTTGATAAGTATCCAGAAGCTTCAATTGGTTTGTGGTGCATAACGAAGGTGTTTGATGAAATGCCTGAAAGAGATTTTTTTTCCATTGAACGGTTTAAGAGAAAGATTGTTCTTGTTTTGTGTGTGGGATAAGGTCTTGAATGAGGAGGGAGAAGAAGATGGGCATGTTGAGGCGATCCTCCCTCCTCCTCTAAGATAGAAAACCCAGATTCGTCTTTTTTCTTGTGGTTTCGCGATATGGTCGATATTGACTATTCTGCTGTGTTCAGCAAATAAGACAATTATATGTTGAAGAAAATATGACTAAAATATAACTAACAGAATGGTCGATATCGATGATATCGCAAAACGACAAAAAAAAAAAAGAAGAAAAATGCCACATGAGGACCCCTCTCGTGTCTAATGCGATACAAGGTCTTGGTAGGACATATGGGGTCCTATGGGGATTTGTCCCGTAAATTCCTCGAGCATATATATCTCCTAAGAATTGTTGCATCTCTTGTATACCACATCCATTGGTTATGGAACCATGGACAACTCATTTGACGGCAAAATGCTTTAATGGGCCATGCGTCATGAGGAAGTCCACCAATTGGACATTTCGACCAAGCCTATTCAGTGCCAATTGGACTTCTAGTGTGCAGCATTTTGTGAACTCTCTTATTCTCCACCCCAGAAGTTACAAATGGCGGTGGATATCTCTCTCTCTCTCTCACACACACACACTCTTTTTACATTGATAAAATGCATACATATATACATACATACTGATAGAGTATATATCTATAGGACTGGTCTACAGAAAGAAAGCAAAATTTTCAGCACTGTAATCTAGCAAGCCAATGTACTCACAGGTAGATTTGCATACCAACTTGTTCCTTAACTTCAATTCTTCATGGTGTGTTCCTACTTTTTTATTCTCTTATTTTTGTTTATCTAAGAATGGATTTGTTTTGAAAAATGGATACATACCAGATTTAAGATTTACATAGAAGGGAGGGCTTGGTCCGTTAGCGAAAAATACATTCTAGCTTGCAATTCTCCTACTTTGTTCGTGAAGACTAAATTTTTTGACTTCTTCACAAGAGGTCTGATGCCCTTGCAACATTATTGGCCAATAAGTGATGAAAACAAGTGCAAATCTATCAAATTTGCCGTCGACTGGGGCAACAACCACACGCAAGAGGTGACCTACTAACCATCCTCAATTCTTCATTAGATGTGTTTAGACTTTCATATTTTCTACTTTTACATTTCTAGTAAACAGGGAGAATATCATATTTTTGTTGAAACCTTCCGTGGATAGACAATGGGCTTAAAAGCCACATCCATTGAAAATGAGCTTGACCCTAAAATAGAGAGAGGGTACAATCCTCAAATTGGTCATGACCCAAATCTCGAACTAGGTTTCGTTCTTCAATACCCATCTATGAAATTTGAATCTTAAAGTTCAAGCAGTAAATGGCAATCAATCATTTGAGATTGGTCAATTTGTAGCGAAATGTCATACATAAACAATCTTATAATAAAGATTACTAGCAAAAGCATAATCAAGACCTCAACTTCATTAATTATGCAAGTGTAATGTAATAAATCATAATCAAAGATTTTAAAATTAGCCAATAATGATCTTAATACGATCCTCAAAATATACTGAATTAAATAAACTGCTTAATCTAAGAACGAATGAACTATCTTTGTAGTAGATAATGATCCAGAGCATCATCCACGTTCCAATCCTCATTGCCCTCTTATTGACCCTCCTTAGCTACATTCTCTTCATAGTCCACATCATCCTCATTACCTAAATTGGTCTATGATTGGAATGGGTTAATAGTAAGCTATATGCAGTATTAGAATCAAGACATATTCGTAGGACAAACAAAGTGAGTAAACGATACAAATTCAATTTATAACTAATGAATGATTCACACACACATCTAAAATTCAGATAAAATCAGATTTCAGAAACCATGTCGCAATCGATGGGTGTGAGGCACTATTTTTACGTTTCAAAATTAATTGAATTGGCATGGGGCATTATTTCCACATTCACATATCAATAAAGGTCCTAGTTAGCCTCATACTTGAGCTACTCTCAAATCTTGCTCTTGGATCGGAGTCTAGTTATGATATATCACACTAAATTATTGGTCGTCACCCATGTTGGAGAGGCTAATTGAAGACATGTTGTCTGTTGAATCCTTGCAAGTCCAACGGCCATCGCGATTGGTTTTGTATACAGAATCTCGCGTCCAGTGCCTTTGGTGTCGGCGCATACACCGGCTATGGCAATTGACAATGTCTCGCAGCCAGTGTATATCATGCCCAAGGCACAAAAAGCCCGGCGGTTAGTGTTTTAATCACTCAGCAGCCTAGCAGCCAGGACGGCTAGTTTGGATACTTAGCACCCAACTGCCAGTATCAGCAGAACCTGCTGGCCAGTCCATAGACAAAACATCGGCCGCTGAGTGTAACACCAAAATTTTGTCCTGTGCATTTTCTGTTTCGGGATTTTGAGCAATTCCACTGTTCAAACATTCATCATACAGAATCCAAAACCCTCTTAACCCTACTGAATGCTTTCAAAACAGCAAGGGAAGTGAGGAATCATAGTAATAGAATTAAAATTAGTATGTCACAAAATGATATGGTTGATTGACTTCTTTCTCTATGAGAGTTGGTCTAATCTATAAGTCCATATTAAACCAGTCTATTTAACATATGCAAAGTTAGTGTCTATGGCTGGCAGCGAGCATTTAATTGCCCTGCTTATATAGCTTGTAAACTTGACAGATCTTGGTTAATCAATTCATTAGTTGTTGTCGGTCAAAAGCCAAATACATCACTATGAATATGATTGGATCCTACATTATTTCTCACCCATGTTGGGGTTCATGTCTATTGTATCGAAATACTGCCTGTTTATCGGTAGCTTATACAAATTCATAAGACATGAAGATAGTAAAAAATATAGATTGATATAGGATTGAGCAAATAAACATGCTCTCCTATTAAATATCCATTACTAGTCTCTAATTTTTGCAGATCAAACATGAATTCTCTCATTATCACCTTCGATGAAACCAAGGAACATTTGTACAAGGTGTCCATCCAAGAGAGAAAAAACTCCAAGGGTAAAAAAAGGGCCCGAACTGAAGGTGGAATTACTACTCCTCGAGAATCTGTGTTTCAGAGGATGACTCTTGTTGCCTCTGATATCAAAACCACTCCAATTGCAGCCAACTCTATCAAGAAAGTTGCATCTCAAAAACCATGGGTGTCAAAATACACCCAAAATCCCTTTGGTGTTCATCTCAAAGAACACCAAAACTCGAGGAAATCTGCACCAACTCGCCTCAGCATCAACAAAGAAGCACAGGGGGCAAGAAAAGTGCAAGTTGTTGATAACACTCCTTACTCTAAAATAGCAAATGGCAAGGTCAAAACCCGTAACGGTAAAGATCTATGCTAGATGCTAAAGAAGAAGAAGTTGCAGCAAAAAGAAACAATTCCACGCTGCACAACGTGGTCTCCAAAGCCATGAAAATTCAAGAAAGAAGCTTGCTAGGACACATCTCTGGCATCACTGGAAGATAATACCTTCTACCCTCTCACTCAGAATGAGGGTAGGAGGTTCGGAAGGTAGTGTCTCACTTCAATCATAGTGGGACCTGTGTCACTACCTTCACGGATGCAACAAAGCACCCAAAGAAGAAACAACCGCATATTTCCATGAACAATGCTGCAGAACTAAGTTCAAAGACCATCTGCAGAAGAAGGAAAATGAAGAAATGGGTGAGAGTTCCAAGTGATCACTCACCAGCAACGCCATCTTCTTCAAATAGGAGAGATCAACCTATATCTAGTCCAAATAATGAGTTGTCAAAAATGAATTGACCAGATTGCAGCACAGTTGCAATAGCTCTCGCAGAGATTGTCCAAGTAAGGTGGTCAATTTTCGGAAAGTGGTCATCAAAGAGATTTCGACAAACCCATGACCTACAAAGAAGTTATAGATATGCTAACAAAGAGTAGGGATGAGGGAAAGCTTAGAAAGAAATGGATCATGCCAAAATATTCACTTAAAATGGATTTGGTTCCCTGTCCCCCTAAGTGTAAACCCCTAACTTTCCAATCATATACAGGTAAAAGCTCCTCCTATCAGCATATTACACTTCAAGTTACGACTTGGGGGGCATGCCCGATATAGATGTCTTGAAAACTAGATCATTCATAGGTAGTCTAAGGGGGACAGCCTTCGATTGGGACAAGCAACTGCAAGAAAATTCTCTCACTTCACGAGCAGTTTTGGAAGAGAAGCTTTTGTTACACTTCCAAGAAGAAGATCAGCCAGTCAGTTTGAACTCACTCAGTCAAACCAAGTAAGGAGAGAATAAGTCAGTTCAAACCTTTATAAACAGATGGAGAGCCTTAGCTTACATGTGCAAGGAGTCTATTTCTCATAGGTCAGTGGTGGACATGTGCAAGTCTAACATTAAACCTGAGATCAAACAGATGGTGATTAGCATCAAAACTAAGTCTATGTCCATGTTGCTCGAAACGGCCATCGATGCAAAAGAATGTCATAAGGAACTTGATTAGAAAAACAAATATAAAAGAATACAGGCTTCCACATCTTCTGTATCCGAAGTAAAGAAGAAAGAAGAAGTCTTTAATAGCCAAACTTCAAAAACTATTGCAAATGGATCACTAAGAACACATTTGGAGAATAGAAGTTCTCTATAAAAAAATTTCTTTATTGGACAAAGTAAATGTATTTTGTTGACTTAGGTTCTAGAAGTACAATTTTATTTATTTTTTTCAGAAAAATGATTAAAGAGTTTATCTTATCTCACGCCTTTCATAGGCATTTCCACTTACAAAATCATTCTAAGAAAGTTTGAACTATTTACATTCGCCTACTTTTTGTGAATTGACATTATTTTCAATTTAACACTAATTTGACTATTAAGCATTGTTGGATCGCAATAACAATAATAATTGCACTTAAGAAATCACTATTAGTCTAGACTTTTAAAGTTTGGGAGTTATAATTATCTAATTAAAAGGATATTTTGATTACCATATATCCTTGAAGTTCCATGCTCATGCAAACTATCTTTATGAATTGTTTGGCATCCTACATTACTCTATGGAGGAGAAAATTTTATTTTGCAATAGCAAATATATTTAGAAATAATATAAAAAGCCTAAAAGTAGAAAGGGGTTGGAAGCAACTATACAACACTTATTGCTTGTGCATTAACTATAATACATAATGTAAATAATTAAATAGAGATGAAAAGAACCAAGTATGCATGCAAAGGTATTTAGGGCATTTTGTAACAGTTATGGGGTATAAAATTGCCTTCATATCCCCATTTTATTATTGATGAGTGATTGTTATAAGAGAATTTAGTATATATTTATATATAAATATATATTATGTAAAATAAAGAGTAATAGGAGGGCCAGGTCGAGTCAGTACTGTCCATGCCCAGCCCTCAAATTCCAGGGCTTGGAAAGAATTGTCTAAGCTCGACCTTAGGGCTTTTTCCCTTAGAAATAGAAGCCCTCATTTTAGAGGCTTTTTGAGGGCCGGACCCCCTTGTCTTAGGGCCATATAGACATGCCTATTTGTGCCTGGCCATGGGCCTAAGTATTAAATAACAGATTTATTTTTCACCTTCGGCTATCCCCCTTTTTGCCATTGTATTCATAATCTTCATAAATCCACCAGGCACAAGAGATTGGAAATGCAGCAAGCAGCTTCATGCAAGAGGAATTAAAGATGGATTATGTTTATGATTATATGTTTCACCTCCTGAATGAATACTCTAAGCTCTTGACTTACAAGCCCACGAAGCCCGAAAAGGCGATTGAGTTTTGCTTGGAATCAATGGGTTGTCCAGCAGAAGGGTTAGTGAAAGAGTTCATGGTGCAATCTATGGTGAAGGCTCCAGCAGAATCAAGTCCATGTACTTTGCCTCCAGCTTTAAATCACACAAGTCTTGAAGGATTGCTTAGAAAGAAAGAGAACTTGACAAAACAAGTGGAGATTTGGGAAAGCCTAAACAAGATCTAAATTTTAGTTCTATTTTCCTAATTCTGACAATAATAGGAAGGAAAGGTTTGATTATAGTCATTATGTCATGCAAGAATCTCATAAAAAAAATATGGGACTTACAGTGTTAACAAACTTTCTTTTTTTAGCTTTATGGCTCAGGTGTTAACAATTTCGTCTTGATGATACATGGGGATCTCTAACTATGGATCCTGTTATTGATTTACCACATCCCAGTAATCTTTCCTCATCCTGTGTTTTTATTTCTTCATTTGCTTTGATTGGTTTTTTTTTTTTAGCATTTGCTTCCTCAAAATATTTTATCCAAGGGGTTTTGACCCAATTATCACCACAACAATCTAAAAAGCCCCTCCTTTAACTAAATACTAGCATAGTAGCTCGTGCTGAGCACGGTTGCATTTTTCCTACACTTTCATTTAAAAGTTTATATATTAAAATAATAAAAACCATAAATTATAAATTAAACATTCATGCAATAAAAAACAAAGGAATACTTTAGTTAATCATAACCACAAACTAAGCATCCATCTAATAAGACATAAATAAATTACTTAAAATGTGTACCTAAATAATAAATAATAAAATGAAACCATCTAGAATCTGTAATATTGTAAATTACTTTATCTTGAAGATTCTCACTTTTTTCATTCTGTACACTAGTGTCCGGACATGGTTCGAGTTGTCGTTTTGCATAATTCCTCATTTTATACCCTATTAAGTAAGAATGATTATAATTTGAGACATAAATGAGATTGTACATAATGATGTAGATTCATACGATTAGAAACCCACAAATTCCGACAAAGTTTCCTTTTCTTTTAGACAATTTTATGTAGAGTCACAATACAAATGTGAAACTGTAAAGTATAGATCAAAGAAAGCAATTTATAGTAAAAATAAAAGCATATAAAAACTAAGTCAAAAAACGATAATCAATATAAGAATGATAACTTCCATAACCCTAAACCGGCAACACATAACCCTAAAAAATTGTAGCCATAATCATAAAATTAAGAGTTTTTTGTGTATACCCCCTAGGGTTTATAGAATTTGTAAACAGACCCCTTTGGTTTTAGTACTTGCATATATCCCACATGCTTTTTCATTTTAATACCTTTCATGTCCCCAAAATCACTGGTCAAAACTAGAATAGGCGACCACCAAAAGATTTGTGTTGATTTTTTTTTTATTTTATAAAATGATAACTTTGCCCTTGAATTCATTAAACAAAGATAAGTATGTCATTATTTATAAATTTATCAATATTTTATCTCACGTCCCAATTGTGTCTCTCAAATTCTCCCATGCACATAAAGCCTAATAATGTATTTGAAACTCTTATCAATCTAGTAGGGGGTTGTGCACGTAGTGGGTCAATTATAACCAATCATAAGAACAAGTTTTGATTATCATTATGATGGATTTAGATTTAATGAAATGAGCCCTACATTGATAAAAATGGATTTATCTCTCTCCCACTAAATGTACTTTAGTAATTAGGGACTAGCATAATAACCCGTGCTCAGCACATGTATGACCAGTATTTATGCATTATAAAAAAATAGCCATTGTGTGGAGTGCTTACGTAATACCGAGGTAATCTCCTGCCTCGGCATTAAACTACCAATTAGGGGTTACTCCGGCCTGATTTATTCCAGTTCGGCAGGAATGCCAGCTGTCGCCGAGTTGGAGTTGGATTCGGTCTGCCTACCGACCTCGTTCATTACGGGCCCTGCCCTGAGCGACTCGGTACCCGTGACCGACCTCTTGCATCCCCTGATGTCGGTAATTCCCATCTCGGTCCACTTGACTGAGATGGATGTCCGTCTTAATCTCCATTTATGAGATAGGACGGCTACATGACAAACCCCCCTGACAGAAGGTGGCCAAGTGCTGATAAGGGACCTTCCCTATCACTTCCACATTTATGTGAGGGGGTTGAGGGGACGTCCGATGGGACAAGTATCCTCACCTACCATCTTAGGAGTGGGCTGATGGGACAAGTATCCTCACCTACCTCCACTATGGAATCTTCTATTCTCTCCTACAAATACCTGCATGGGAGCCCCATAAGAGGTAAGCAATATACAGTCTACATCCTGTTTATTTCACCCACATCTTCTCCCTCACTTCACCCTAGTTCAGTGACTGCACTAACTCAGGCGTCGGAGTGCCTTTGGCTGACAGCAGCCTCGGGCTCTGACTGCTCTTTCTTCCCTCTTTTCAGGATTCAAGCCGTCGGTGACTTCTCCGATCAAACAGAATTTTCCTAATTTTCCTAATCCCCTCCATCACTTAAACTAAGTCCGTATAATTTAGGCACTTACAATTGGCGCCGTCTGTGGGGAACTTCCTAACCCACGACCTGCAAAATCCATACCTCCATCCTAATAGCCATGCCTCCTAAGGCTAAGAAGGGAAAGAGCGTTGTTGGACCGTCCGTGTCCGGACAGCCAGAAATATTCTTGCCTCTCACGCCGCCTCCACTGGTGACGAACCAGGCAGGGGCATTAGGGACAAGACAGCAAAGAGATGTCAGGCGAACACCACCCAACCCTCAGTTGAAAAGGGCGGAAGGGGATCCTCTTGTTCGAAGCGTAGGGTCACCCGTCACGGTGACACACTCATCGTCGAGAGATGTACCAGCGTCTCCTCGAAGCGGTCCCGTAGCAGTACGGGCCCGGACAACGTCCTCCCAGGCGGAGCGTCCACGCCTGGAGGTCGTTTTCACCCAAGCACCCCGCAAGGACGTTCCTCCTCAGGAACAGTCCCAGCGAGGTAGAGCGCCCGAGCAATCTCGGCCTCTTCGGTCTCATCACGAAGACCACATGGAGGAGGACCATATCCACCTCAATGACGAAGGTGACGACGACATGGCCCAAGAGGACGATGCTGAAGCCCAAGCTGAAGCAATCAAGGCTCAGAACCTCGTCATTGAGGAACAGAAGGCACAGATACTCCAGCTCCAGCAACAGCTGGAGGTCAAGGGCGGACCCCTGCCCGAAGCCTCTCACACGCCCCCACCTCAGCGGAAAGCTCGGCGGGTCCCTGAAGGTCAGCCAGACCTAAGGCAGCAGCTAAATGAGAGACGTGCCCGAGCTCGGGAAGAAGGCTCGAGTAACACTCACGCCAGCGCCGACCAGCGTCAGTGCCAGAGGCAAAAGCGGGAGGTCGGTGCCGACCCCGACATGGCCGCTTATATTGATCAGCAGATTAAGCTGGCCGTGCAGCAGAACCTGGAGCATGCCGGCCTCGCTCGAGGTCGGTTGGTTACCAGATATGCCAACATCCACGGCACCTCCCCATTTACTCGGGAAATCACAGACCATCCTCTTCCTGATAAATTCAGCGTCCCACGCTTCAATCTTTATGACGGGACGTCAGACCCCGAAGCTCACCTCCGACACTTCACCCAGAAGATGTCGGTATTCAGCGGCGACGGCAACCTCGACTGCAAGGTTTTCTCCTCCAGCTTAGGTGATCTCCCGCTTCGGTGGTTCTGTGCACTCTCCGAGGGATCGGTTTCGAGCTGGCGACAGCTTCGAAACTCCTTCGTCGAGAAGTTTCAAGCACATCGGGTCATCCCAAAAACCGACGCCGACCTAATCTCTATCAAGATGAGGCCGACAGAGAATATCACTCGATTCGCCAAGAGGTTCTGGACCATCTACAGCGTAATCGAGAATTCCAATGACGAGGTAGCCGTCACAGCTTTTCAACAAGGTTTGCTACCCGGAAATGAGCTTCGGAAGAAGTTGGCGCGTCGCCCGGCGGACTCAGTAAAGGCACTCATGGCCCGGGTGAACCAGTATGTAGAGCAGGAAGAAGATGAGCTCCGGGCTCGGGAGAGCCATCATCTTTGGCTCCCACTCCTCGAGGGGCAACCTCCCGAGGGCCGACCTTCAAGGAGGAACAAGAGGCTTGCCAAGAGGGAGGCGGACCGAATTGGAGAACCATCCAGCTCGGCAGCGCGTTCTGCTCCCATTTCGGGAGGCAGCGCAAAGTCGAAACCAAGTGGCGCCCCTCACAAAGCCGTAAACACCATCTTCAAGGAGCCCATTTACAAACTCCTGGGCAAAATCCAAGCCCAGCCTTTCTTCAAATGGCCTCAGCCTATGAAAGGTGACGCCGCCTTACGGGATCAGAGTAAGTTCTGTGCCTACCACAAAGATAGAGGACACAGAACCGAGGATTGCTACTCCTTCAAGAATCACCTTGAAAGGCTTGTGAAAGATGGGCACCTCAGAGATCATATCAAAGAGGAGGGAAGGGTAAACCAGGCCCAGCAGCACCAACTCGACGACAGGGACAGCGATGGGCCTATAGGGACCATCGACGTCATTCACCTGGCTCCCGCTCCCAAAGGAAGTGATCAAGCACGTGCCCAGGCCAGGAGAGCCCAGCACGGTAAACATGTGATGGCAGCCGAGCTCGGTCCCTCTGTAAAGAAGGCCCGCGTAGAGAGACCAAAGATTTGGTTCTCAGACAAAGACTTGGCCGGGGTTCAGCTACCCCACAATGATCCTCTTCTTTTGACTATGAGGTTGCAAAACTTCGACGTCAAGAGGATCCTAGTGGACCCCGGGAGCTCCTCAGAAATCCTTTATTTCGACTGCTTCAAACGAATGGGTCTGAAGGAAGAGGATCTGCTCGAAGCTCGCACCCCTTTAGTGGGATTCAGCTCCAAGACGGTATATCCCAAAGGGAAGATTTCCCTCAAGGTCGAGGTCGGAGGAGCCTCCACAACGGCAGACTTCCTGGTGGTGAATGCACAATCTCCATACAATGCCATCATGGGGAGAACCTGGCTTCATGGCATGGAGGCTGTTCCCTCGACCCATCACCAGAAGCTCAAGTTCCCTTTACAGAATAAAGACGGGAGCTTCGAAGTCATCATAGTCCGCGGCGACCAAGACATGGCCAAAGAATGCCTCTTGGCCGTGGTCCCCGGAGAGAGAGAGCCTCAGCGAGTCCACATGACCGAGCTCGAGGCTGAGCTCGATGCTGTGGGCCGGACTCCCGAGCAGAAGAGCATCGAGGACCTCACCCAGGTCGGGATCGACCCCAGCGATCCAGAGAGGTTCTTCCTGCTCGGTAGTCAACTTGCTGATAAGGAAAGGGCCAGGATGCTCGACTTCTTGTTGCAAAACAGAGAGGTCTTCGCCTGGACCCCATATGAAATGTCTGGCATCAGCCCGGAGGTCATAAGCCATAAACTGAATGTAGACCCTCAGCATAAACCTGTTGCCCAAAAGATTCGAAGATCGGGTTCCCAACAGGCAGAGGCTGTGACCAAGGAGGTCAGCAAGTTACTGGAAGCTGACGCCATTAGAGAAATCCACTACCCTGTGTGGTTAGCCAACACAGTTGTGGTCAAAAAGAAGGATGGAAGCTGGAGGGTCTGTGTAGACTTCACCGACCTGAATAAAGCCTGCCCCAAAGACAGCTTTCCTCTCCCAAAGATAGACCAGCTGATCGACGCCACTGCCGGGCATGAAAGGATGAGTTTCCTCGATGCCTACCGAGGTTACCATCAAATTCCAATGCATGAGCCTGACCAAGAGAAAACCGCGTTCATAACACCCAGGGGCACCTACTGTTATAAAGTAATGCCCTTCGGGTTAAAAAACGCTGGTGCCACTTACCAGAGGCTGGTGACCAAGATGTTTCAGGACCAGCTCGGCAGCACGGTCGAGGTATATATTGATGACATGGTCGTCAAGTCGAAACGGTCACAGGACCACCTGACTGACCTCCATCAAACCTTCTCCATCCTCAAACAATACAGGCTCAAGCTGAATGCTTCCAAGTGTGCATTTGGCGTCGGCTCGGGCAAGTTCCTTGGCAGCCTGGTTACTAGGCGCGGAATCGAGGCCAATCCCGATCAGATTTCGGCCATCAGAGCCCTACAGAGTCCGACCTCGACCAAACAAGTTCAGAGACTTACCGGGATGGCAGCAGCACTGAACCGCTTCATCAGTCGAGCCTCAGATAAATGCCATCCCTTCTTCCAGCTCTTGAAAAAGAGCTCCGGGTTCCAATGGACCCCGGAATGCGAAGGCGCTCTCCAGGAACTAAAGGCGTACCTTTCTTCACCTCCTCTGCTTTCCACCCCGGTTCGGGGTGAGGTTTTATACCTATATCTGGCAGTATCGGACCATGCAGTGAGCTCTGTACTCGTGCGAGAAGATGACAGGCAGCAAAAGCCCATCTATTACACAAGCAAAATTTTGCTAGACTCCGAAACAAGATACCTGCCACTGGAGAAGCTCGCATTTGCACTCGTCAGTGCATCCCGCAAGCTCTCCCACTACTTCCTAACATATCCCATACCGGTTGTGACAGAACACCCGCTCAAGTCCCTCTTTCGGAGAGCAGACTTCTCAGGAAGAGTTTCTAAATGGGCTGTCGAACTCGGGCAATATGACATCAATTATCAGCCCCGGACGGCCATTAAAGCCCAAATATTGGCAGACTTTATTGTGGAATTCACCTCTCCTAGTTCGGCACCGAGTCATCTCGACACCGAACTGGGGGGCAAGGAGGCGAGCACTTCGGCAGAGACCGAACAGGAGCGGTCCTGGAAACATTTCCTCGCCTCATCCTGGAAAGTCTTCGTCGATGGGTCCTCCACCTCCAAAAGGGCTGGCGCTGGCGTAGTCCTTCAATCTCCAGAGGGCCTCGTCATTGAGCAAGCCCTGGCCCTTGACTTCAAAGCATCTAACAATGAAGCTGAGTATGAAGCACTAATTGCAGGGCTGGGCAGCGCAAAAATCCTGGGGGCACAACAACTGGTGATCTTCAGCGACTCACAGCTGGTGACGAACCAACTCAATGGGGATTACCAGGCCCGTGATGACAGGATGGCAGCCTACCTGGCCCACACCAAGCAACTCCTATCTCAGTTCCAAAAGGCTGAAGTCAGGCAGATAGGCAGGGACTCCAACTCTCACGCCGATGCCCTTGCAAACTTGGCCTCTGCTGTCGAGGCAGGAAAAAGAAGAACTGTCGAAGTAGAAGCACTAGACAGACCGAGTATACAACTTCAACCACCTCGGCAGCTCATGTGTATTGATCTCGGCCCGAGCTGGATGGATGAACTCATCTCCTATCTCAAGAATGATCAGCTGCCCGAGGACAAGAACCAGGCCCACAAAATCAGGCTAAAGGCCGCCCGATTCTGGCTCTCTCCGGATGGCAAACTCTACAAAAAGTCCTACAATGGCCCTTACCTCCAGTGCGTAAACCCGAGCAGAGTCGAGGACTTCCTTTATGAAATTCACGAAGGGATCTGCGGCAGCCACATTGGAGGTCGGTCACTGGCTTACCGAGCTATCAGTCAGGGATACTGGTGGCCCTATATGCAGAAGGACGCGTAGGTCTACGCCAGGAAATGTGAGAAGTGCCAGAAGTTCTCCCACTCTCTCCATCAGCCAGCGCATGACCTAAGTCCTCTTTCTAGCCCCTGGCCCTTTGCCCAATGGGGGCTGGACCTCGTGGGACCACTCCACCGAGCTCCAGGAAACAAGAGATGGTTGTTGGTAGCTACTGACTATTTTACCAAATGGATAGAAGCTGAAGCGTTGTCCTCCATCACTGAGAAGGATACCAAAAACTTAGTGTGGAGAAACATCGTCACTAGATTCGGAGTTCCTCGAGCCTTGGTCACGGATAACGGGACCCAGTTCGACTCCAACTTCTTCAGAGGCTTTTGTCAAGACCTTGGCATCAGGAACTACTATTCTACCCCAGCATACCCCCAGAGTAATGGACAGGCTGAAATTTCGAACAAAGTGGTGCTTGACGGACTCAAAAAGAGACTAGATCGAGCCAAAGGCAGATGGGTAGAGGAACTTCCAAGTGTCCTCTAGGCGTACAGGACTACCCCGAGGCGCTCGACCTCGGCAACCCCCTTCTCCCTAGCTTACGGAATGGAAGCTGTAATTCCACTTGAGGTCGGTCTCCCGACCCTCAGGTCGGAACTGTTCGACCAAGGCCAAAATGATACAAACCTCGCCACAGAGCTCGACTTGGCTGAGGAACGAAGGGATGCTGCAGCCATCCACCTCGCTTCCTACCAACGACAGTTGGCTAGAGGGTACAATCAGAGGGTCAAAGAGCGGAAGTTCTCCCCTGGAGAATTGGTCTTGAAAAAGACCCTTCCAGCAGACAGAAGCCCTAGCGAAGGAAAACTTGCACCGAACTGGCACGGGCCATTCAAGGTGACTTCGGTAGCTGGGCAGTCTGCTTACAGGCTTGAGGATATGGAAGGCAAAGAGCTACCACGCCCGTGGAATGCCACCCACCTCAAGAAATTCTATTTTTAAGATGTAATCTAATTTCGGAAGGTAATAAACAGGTTCTCTTTATAGAATATGTTTATATTCTCCAAAATTATTTCCTATGACCGAGCTATGGAGCTCGGCATATACATACAGCCCGGTTACCAGAATCAACCACTTTCGGCGCGGCCCTTGGGCCAGTCAAGTTTTTTCTGTAAAACCAGACTCAGCTTTGGTCACAGGACCGAGCACTTGTTACCGAGGTCAACGCTTGTTATGATTGCAAGATCAATACAGCATCTCAGGTTACAAAAAATACATCAAGCACGGCTATGGACCGAGCTCATAGACTTGTTTTATTTTCTACTTTATTCTGGTTGTTCAGCCAAACGCATAAAGAGAAAAAACAAGACAAGGAAATCATGTACAAAACAAATTGGAGCATAAAAACAGAAGAATTTCATTCACTTCAAAAAAAAAAAAAAAAAAACATGTACAAAAGAGAGGTTTCAAAAATCATCAAAAAAATTACATGTTATCTCCCCAAATGGGCACAAGAAAAGAAGACAGAAAAATCATGGCAGCCGATCTATGTCAATGATGGACACATCTTCGACTTCACCATCGCCAGCAGGAGCAAGAGGGGCCTCAGTAGCAACAGGCCCGAGATCAGCAGCAGCAGCTTCGGTGGCTGGAACTTGGAGAGTTTCTGAGGCCAGAGGCACTTCATCTACGCGGTCCAGAGGTGCCTCGGAGAACGGAGGGGCTGGCGACTCAGGTTCGGCACGGGGGAGCTTGGGCAAGCCTTGACGAATGGGGTGGTCCTCGGGAACCCCCATTTCTCTCAACACGGCCAGGCATCCCATTTCGAAGAGCTCCTCCCCCAGCGGAACAAGTTGCTCTTCATAAAGCTTTGTCGCCTGTGCCACCCCCTTCTGGAGAGAGGCCTCGAGCTCTGCTTCCCGAGAAGCCTCGAAGTCAGCCTTCAGTTTGGCTGAAGCTTCCTGCTCGGCTCTCAGCAGAGCTTCGGCCTTGGCTTTCTCCTTCTTCAGGATCTCCATTTCGGCCTCCCTCTCTTTCTTCAGGACCTCCATCTCGGCCTCCCTGTCTTTGGCCTTCTTCTCCATCTCATACGCGGCTGCTTGGAGCTCGTAGTTTTCGGCACTTTTCTTGGTAATTGCCTCCATGGCAGCCTCGTTCTCCGCGTTCAGCTTGGCGCATGCCTCCTCGGACCTCCTCAGCTCCTCCGAGCTCCTTTCCAGGGCTGCAGCAAGTTTCTGTCTGTCAGCCTGCAAGGATTGGATCTCGGAGCGGCTCTGCTGACATTTTTCCAAAGCTACTACAGACCTCTGGACCACCTGGACAGCAGGAACAAGTTAGAAGCAACATACAGCATGTCTCTAAATCTATATACATAAAGAGTAATGCTCACCATCAGGGCCGACGACAGGTTGGCCTGAAGCAGCATAGCCTCCTCCATTCTCCTGAAGCGTTCGACGTCCAAGGGAAGTGAGCACGCCCCAGCCAGCACGGCCGCCACTGCTGGACAGCCTTGTAAATGGTGTCCCGAGGTCAGCGGCGTCCCTGGGGCTAGAAGAAAGGATGGCCTCCAGGGCTCATCCAGAGGGGCGCGAGGCGCCGAGGGCAGGACAGGGTCTTGCCGGGATGGGCCCTCTCTTCCGGGCGCCCCCGACGTCCTCTCCTCCTGTCTCCCTCGGCGAACCAAAGGTTGTTCTTCCACCCGCGGCTCTTCCTCCGCCTCCTCCGTCAGACCTCTCCGACTGGCCCTCTCCTTCCGGGCCCTGGTTTGGCGCGGCTCTTCGCCCTTCGCCTTCTTCGTCTGCCTCTCCTCCTTGGCTGCAGTCGAATCATCCCGGGAGGAGCCGGATGGGGGAGCCGGATGGCCGTCCCTAGAAGAAGAAGAAGAATGAGCCGACCTCGACGACGAGGATGGCCGCTTTCCTAGGAGCTTCTCCCGGAGGTTGGTGACAGGAGGATCTTGACCCATCTCGGCACCGGGCCGATTCTCCTCAGAAGCTTCTTCCGGGTCGGTAAGGGGTGAGATCGGCCGCTCTTGTCCAACCGCCTCTGGTGCGTAGCTAGGACCGACCTCAAGCAATTCCCACCCCTGCCTTTTGTTGTAATGCCTGTATCTCGGCAAGTAGCCTATGAGACACCAGGCAGCCCGGCCTTTATGCCCCTGGTAGTGCCGGACTTTTTCGAACCAACCTCCGTTCTTCCTCCAGCCGTCGTGAATGGCCGCTTGTCTCCTCTCAGCAACGCCTGCACAAAAGAACAGATCAGCGTGTGTCAGTCCGGCAGGAGGATAGCAGGATAAAAAATTAAGCTATTTTGAGCTCGGTGCTTTACTTGGGAGGCGCCCAAAGTGACGAGGTATCCGGTACCTCTTCTCTGCCTCGGTTTCGTTCGCACCGATCTCCCAGTTGCCTGTAACGAACAACCGATCGGTCCCGGCGTGGCGCATCGAGTCCTCCAGGGCGTTTACGAACGAAACCATCTTCGGTTTACTCCGGAGGTAATAACGGTCGTCGATCACCCCGGTGGACTTGCTGATATCATAGGCCTCCTCAATGTCGTGGACACCGAGCTGGATGCCTAAAATCCTATTCAGTGCTACTGTCCCCATGATAATTTTGTAGCTATTCGGCATCAATTGGCAAGGGGCAAGATGCCACGCTGCCAGACACCGCCTGAGCAACGGGTGGACGGGAAACCTCACTCCCCCTTCCACTACCGAGACCAATGGAAAGGGCATCGCCCCATCTCGGTAGACATCACCATCCCAGAGATTGTTTGGATCATCCAGCCTAACCCGGACGTCGTCCGGAATATCGTAGGTCGCCCTAAACCTAAACAGAGCCTCAGGGGTATCGGCTAGACAACGGTAAACCCCTTTTCCCATGTTTCTGAAAACTAAGATGGGTGAACGAAAAGCCCTAGCTAAAGAAAGAAACTGGAGGAGAGGTGCTCAAAGGAAAGATCAGGGAGAAGAAGACTTACAGTAAACTAGACGCAGAAGGACAGAAAGATTGGGAAGATACAGAGATGATCTGAGAATCACGCGGGCAGAGTCTCCCCCAGATTTTGAGCAGAAAGGTAGACGAAGGAAGAAGGTCGTGCTGCTCTTATAGGGCAGCAAGACGTCTCCTCGAAAACCAAAAGCACGCCCTCATTACACCGCCTCAAAAGACGCACACGTCTCTTCGGTTTACGGTACTGTAAACCAGATGGCGCCACGTGTAAAGATCAGGGCGGCTTCCGCAGTAAACGCCGTCAGAACAATTAATTTTCTCGGGCAGGCGCAGCGATTTTGACGCTTCCCAGCGGACAGACTGGCGATTGATTGATGGAGCTCTTAAATGAAGTCATTATGAAGACCGTGACAACCGCAGCCGGTATAAAAAGTATGCTAGCTCGGTATTCATGTAAGCTTCCACGTCTCCAGCTCCAGACCTCGTTCCAGCCCCGAGCTGACGAGCTCGACAGCTGAGGGGCAATTGTGTGGAGTGCTTACGTAATACCGAGGTAATCTCCTGCCTCGGCATTAAACTACCAATTAGGGGTTACTCCGGCCTGATTTATTCCAGTTCGGCAGGAATGCCAGCTGTCGCCGAGTTGGAGTTGGATTCGGTCTGCCTACCGACCTCGTTCATTACGGGCCCTGCCCTGAGCGACTCGGTACCCGTGACCGACCTCCTGCATCCCCTGATGTCGGTAATTCCCATCTCGGTCCACTTGACTGAGATGGATGTCCGTCTTAATCTCCATTTATGAGATAGGACGGCTACATGACAAACCCCCCTGACAGAAGGTGGCCAAGTGCTGATAAGGGACCTTCCCTATCACTTCCACATTTATGTGAGGGGGTTGAGGGGACGTCCGATGGGACAAGTATCCTCACCTACCATCTTAGGAGTGGGCTGATGGGACAAGTATCCTCACCTACCTCCACTATGGAATCTTCTATTCTCTCCTACAAATACCTGCATGGGAGCCCCATAAGAGGTAAGCAATATACAGTCTACATCCTGTTTATTTCACCCACATCTTCTCCCTCACTTCACCCTAGTTCAGTGACTGCACTAACTCAGGCGTCGGAGTGCCTTTGGCTGACAGCAGCCTCGGGCTCTGACTGCTCTTTCTTCCCTCTTTTCAGGATTCAGGCCGTCGGTGACTTCTCCGATCAAACAGAATTTTCCTAATTTTCCTAATCCCCTCCATCACTTAAACTAAGTCCGTATAATTTAGGCACTTACAGCCATAAATCATAGAAAGAAAAGAAGTGAATAAAAGGTTATCATGATGGGATAAGAAGGAATGAGAATAATGGAAGAAGAAAGGGAATGATGGAGTTTTGGATACAAAGGGAGGCATGTAGAAGTTTCAAAAGTGGAAAGTGGGAATAGAGTGGTGGTTTCAAAGGTAGTTTGTATGAAATAACTATGGAGAAAATTGAAAAGATTCAAAATTGTAACTAATGGTCAAAATTCAATCCAAAAACCTCTTAGCTTAATATTATAATGGCAATGGGTCGGGTTTGAACAGGGACCCAACCCGCCCCGTCCCACTCCTATTAGGTGCGGGTTTGTTATTGATTTTCTTGGGATGAGGTGGGTTTGGATTTTGTTGATGTAACCTGCCCCGCCTCATATATATATCTATATAATATTTATTTATTACTAAAGGTGCAAATGAAATTCATATGGTATAAGTGGCGCTGGGGCATTAACTCACAGCATTTTTGACAATAAGATTGTGTGTATGATTTCCACCACACTATTTCTCATGCATTATATATTTAAAAAGTTTTAAGCTTTAAATTTGACCTAATCCTTGGCCAAACGAGGCGAGTTTGGTATAACATACCACTGACCCGTCACGGGGTGGGTTGAGTTTGGATGCAAACTTGAGGCGAAGCTGGTTAGGGTTTGGATTTATCCCAACCTGCCCCGTTGCCAACCCTAACAGTAATTGTTAATATTACAAGCTTTAAAGAAAAATAAATCGAAGCTTTTAAACTTATACATATATGGATAAAGAGATGGGCAAAAGTGTCGACATTTTACTCTAAAAATTTATGGTGGTTGTAAGGCTACTAATTTTGGGACATGGAAGGTATTAAAAAGAGCTTTTTGAATACACCCCCCTAAGGTTTCTATGATTTGTAAATGGGCCCCTATGGTTTTAGTATTTATTAATAGGCCCATGCTTTTACATTTTAATACCCTTCATGTCCTCAAAATCAGTGGCCTTCCAACCACCAAAAGTTTTTAGAGTGAAATGACACTTTTGCCCCTCTTTATCCCTAAGTGCAAAAATTCAAAAGCTTGGACTTATTTTTTTTTATAAAGCTTGTGACATTAATAATTACATTTAGTGGGAGAGAATAACCATATATAAATCTATTTTTATCAATATAGGGTCTATTTCATTAAACCCAAATAGATCATAATGATAATCAATGCCTATGCTTATGATTGAATATTGATTATAATTGATCCAATCCATGCGCGACCCATTGTTAGATTGATGAAAGTTTTAACATATATGATTAGGCTTCATGTGCATTAAAGAGTTATTGAGAGAGACCGTTGGGACTTGGGATAAACAAAGATATTTTTGTAAATATTTATATACTAATTTTTGTTTAATTGATGTAAGGGCAAAGCTGTCATTTTTATAAAAGTTCAACACAAGTCATGGCGGTTACCCATTCTCATTAGAAATACTGATTTCGGGGCATATCTTGCTCTCCTTGAAAAAAAATGTATAAAAAAACCCCAATGAAATTCACAAAATGTGATTGTAATCTCTTTGAAGAAAAAATTCAAAAAATTCAAAGGAATGAAAATGCCCAATATAATGGATAATAATATGATTGTCACGTCTTAGAAAAAAAAAAACTAACAAAGCCGACAAACATTATCTGAGATCTTACGTACAATCTCAGTTGTATTGTACCCACATTGGATTGAATTTTGATTCTTACATAATAATTAGTTGCGATGATTTGATTAGACTTCTTTGACCCTTAATTTCTACTTATAAATTCAAACTTTATTCGAATATGTAGTGGCAAACATTTATTGGATTTTGTATTAATTAGTGTAGCTTTACGTGTGTGTTGGTGTGGGTGGCGTGGGGGTTGCTTGGCATCACCCAACATCTTAATACAAAAGAGGGTATTTAGTTTGTAAATGGGTAGAACCAAGGCCTCGGTTTCAGGCCTGTGAACTATCATAGGATGAATATTAGGCCCCTACAAACTAAATTAATCAGGCTTAGCCTTAGATATATTTTGGCCCCCACCGATCCATCCACTCCCCTCCCTTTTCAAGCCATTGAGAGTGGGGTACATAACTTAAATGGTTTTGATTGTACATAAATATTAACCTGAACTGCACCTTTGAGAGTGTGGAAGGTTACTAGTTTGGCGACATTGCTTAGTGGGTTCCTCAACTTGATATCCAATCCAATCTTCTTGTTTTGATAGCTGTATTCCTTCTTGTGAGAGCAGATTGCACAAAATCATGGTCTCACGGCTTGCATCAGCATAACGAACGTCCGTCCATCACTGGGCCATAAAATTCTCAAGATCAATCCAACGGTTCTTGATAGATTGTGAGACTAATGGTTGAAATATTTGAAAGAACAGCGGAGTAGTCGTTTTATATATATATATATATATATATAAATGAAACTAGGAGATTTTAGGGAGAGAGATAATCAAGAGAAAAGTTAGGAAAATATAGATGGAGTGATAAGGTTTCACAACTATTGAGATATGGGCCCTATTGAGTAGTTATTCAACCCTATTAAGAGGATGAGAAATTTTAGGAAGTACTAGAATGAGAGATTTTAGGAGGATGAGAGATTTTAGGGAAGTATTAGAGGGTGAGATTTGGAGTGGCCCACATTAAACCCAAAGCTTTATGTGTTTTATAAGTATTTTTATTATAGGAGAACTCACCTACTGATGAGGTAGCACCCCTCACAACCCTCCTCCACGTTTGCTTTAATATATATATATATATATATATATACAATGGTAATGAATTGTAGCATATAAAAGAGAGCAATATGGATGGAACCTTAAAGTATACTGATTTGTCTGCAGACATCTGAAAGTCCTAGATCCAAACCCTAGAGTGGGGTGAATAGGGTGAGCTTCAAATTAGAGACCAAATATGACAAATTTTAACTTCTTTAAATTAAATAGCCACAAGTGATGATTAAGAAACTAAATGCGGAAGCTTACAAAAACAATCACCTAATGATTTATAGTGGTTCGGCCTCAATGCCTACATCCACTACCGGCTTGTGTTCCTACACCCCACCAGATTTCCACTATGTATGCTTTTTAATAGGCTAAGCAATAATCTTTACATTATGCTTTCCAAGGCTAAGCAATAACCTCTTGGGTTTTATGGTTCACCTCTAACCATAAACTTATGCTTTTCTAAGGATAAGCAATAACTTATAATCCTAAGATTGGATTTCTCTAAAAAGTATCTACAAAATGCTAGAAGAGATAACAATTAAAGCTCAATTACAATGCCTCTTGACTTGGTGGATATGAAAGTGTAAATGTAATTCACACACACACACACACACACAAAAAAAAAATATGAATGCAAAGATGAATGTACAATGTGAGTGTATGATGTCCTCAATCAATTTAAAAATGCAAGCTCATAAAAACATTTATGATTGAGGTAAGAATGCTAATCACATGTTAAAATCAACTTGTAAAAGATAGACTTATTTAGTTCAAGCAAGTTGTGAAGTTTTAAGAACAAAACAAGTGATGCATGAGCCTAGTTGTTTTCAAAACACATTAGTTTGCCTATGTGTTCATGAATGAAAATAACTAGCTAGATATCTAACCAAGTATGAGATTCATGCTATGAGATAAATCAAAGTTTTAACAAAGCATAAAACCATTCATATGAATGTTAAAATAACTTGGTTTGAATCTGAATGAAGAATCCAAAACAACAAAGCAATTCAAAGTGAAATACTTGTAATCGATTCATCAAATCATAGTTAGCTACAACAAATAGCACAATTGGCGACCATCTTTGCCGACCAATGACGCGTTGGTCACTAAAGGTGGAGTTTTTACCGACCAAACAGTCGGCAATGGGTGTAAATTTAACTGGATCCAATTGAACTTTTCCCGACCAATTTTTATCATTTGGCGACTAATATTTTGGTCGGCGAATATCGAAAATCTAAATTCAACCTCTTTTACCGACCAACTAGTCGTTAATAATAAACATATACCCGCTAATTTTTTGCGCCAAAATTTTAGATTATTGGCGACCGAAATTTTTGGTCGGGAATGTTAAAAAAATTGCTCTCGCGCGCGGATGGGGTTCGCGGTTATTTTTCGAGCAAGGGCGACCAAACCCTCTAGAGCCTGCATCCTTCAGCCTCTCTCTGTCAGAACTCCATCCCTCATCAACGCTTCTGCATCCTTCAGCCTCTCTCTGTCAGAACTTCATTCGATCCATCTCTCCCTCCTTCTCCTGGTTCCTCTCCAGCCTCACGCCCAACACCCCCATCCCTCATCAACCCTTCTTCATCCTCCAGTCAATCCATCACCGCATCCTTCTTCTCCTGGTTCCTCTCTTTCGTCCTCATCACCCAGGCGCAGAACCCATCTCCCTTTCGGTCTCACCATCATCTCCAGCATCGCCCCTAGCAGCACCACCTCCTCCGCCTCGCCACCGGACTCCGGAACAGGTACTTCCTTTCTCCTCCATCTCCCCCCTGCACTCACCCCTGCATCCCCACACACACCACCTGCGCCTGCGCTTCCTGCTCTTCCTCTTCCTTCCTCTGCTCTCCTTCCTCCCTTGCTCTTCCCTTCTTCCTCCCTGACCTTGGCGCCCACCTGCGCCTGTGCCTCCACCTCCCGCTCTTCTTCTTCTTCCTCTTCCCTTCTTCCTCCCTTGGCCTGCGGGCCCACCTGCGCCTGCGCCCTCTCCCTTCTTTCTCCCTTCTCTTCCTTTCTTCTTCTTCGCCCTTCCTCCGCCTGCACCTGCGCCTGCACGCCTCTCTTCTTCCCTTGTCACCCTCTCTCTCCTCTGCCTTCTTCTTCCTCCTCCTCTCTCCCTTCCTCCCCTGTTTTTTTCCTCCGCCTGCACTTGCACCCCGCACGCCTTCTCCTCTTCTTCTTTCTTTCTTTTTCCCCTTTTCTTTTTCCTTTCCTCTTCCTCCTCTTCTTTCTCCACCACCTGCACGTACCCATCTTCCCTTCACTGCGCACCCCACACCCATCTTCTCGGCCCTGCCACAGCCCCCTGCACAGTCTTCTCCATTTCTTCTTCCTTCCTTTCTTTCTCTCTTTCTTCCTCCTTGTGTTTTCTCTTTCCCTACCACAGCAAGCCTTCTCTCCCCACTGCTCTCTCCTCTTCTTCTTTATTTCTTTCCCCCCTTCTCTTCTTTCCTTCTCTCCTTCTTCTCCTCCCCTGCACCCGAGCCCTGTACACCTCCTGCGCATAACCTCGCCAGAGCCTCGGCAGAACATTTTCGTGTGTTCTTTTGCTATTCACTTATCTACATCCTCATCAACTGAAAAGGAGGGGGCTATAGATCATGTGGATACAAAGTCATTAAAGGTGGAACTACCCAATTTCTTGGCATAAGTTCCAAAAGGTTAGACTCTGCTGCACAAGCAGATTGAGATTCTGTTAAAGCCAGCATATCCCATAACCCATTTATCATCGCACAAGAGTTCATGAACAATCATTGACTTGGTTGAGCATTTTGAATTTCCCATATAAGACGATATCTTTGAACAGAGTTTGTTTTTAAGTACATACAGAATAGCAAAGAAATTCCTATTCTTCTTTGTGGCTGGCTGGAAGTGGAGCTTGAGTGTTCCATTCCAAGCCAGTGGGGGGAGCAATGAGGTAAAGAGCAGATGAAATGCACACGAAGGCAGTCAGAAAACCAATTTATTGAAGTGGGTTGCTCGCAATTTTTCTTTTGTTTTTATTTCTACTATATGTGAAGTAGTCTGGAACAGACTAGAAGGACATAATGATTCCTTCGAAGTAATGTTTCAAGGAAGATGAGGGAACTTTGTAGGAAAAATGTGCTCATTCAAAATATACTTCATTATACATGTCAACCACTGTGACTACTTGTGATAAGAAAAGAGCTTCTAAATGCAGTGGGTGTGGTCCAAGGAGATGCTCCTGGCAGACATGTCCTTTTACCTTTATCTTAGCCCAATGCCACAGTTATAAGAGAATCAGTGGACATTGCATCAACCAGTATCATGGTGCTTCAAGCTGTGTTGATAAATGCCTGTTATGATGACTGTCTTAATATTATCATTTGTTATGTGATCTTGTAAAAGTTGGAGGGCAGTTTTGCTCTTTAGTATACTACTAATATTTTTTTATTGTCTACATCAAGTACGCCTGTATGTCATAACATTCATTGTTATCATGATCATCATTTCCATTACCCCTTCCCAACAATCTGGCATAAGCATAGTACTACCTCTATTTACCCAAAAAAAAAAAAAAGCATAGTACTACCTCTAAGTATTAGTAGAAACAGTTTGATGCAGCAGAGATTTATGGCTGGCTGGCTGCCTAACACCAACGGAAATAAATTGTGGGACAGTTGAATGGGCCAACGACATTCTTTGCAGTCTCCTTTGGATTTCTCTAAATTGTAAAATACCTAAAATAGCAAATACATTGCCTTGCAAGAGATGTCGGTTACACCTCTGGCCAAGACATACTCACCACATTTTCTTCATTTTTGTTAATGATTCCCACCATATTATGGTTTCTTCTTTTTTCTGTTGTTCCAGATTTCATGGTTGCTAGCCCCAACTCTATTCTTCTCTTTTCTTCTATCTCATCCTTCCTTATAAGATTCTAGATTGTACAGCGCAGCTGAGGGCCACAAGTCCACAACTCTTCCAACTGTGTTGATCATCAAGTGGATCTCATAAAGAAGTTTTTTTGGTGATTATGTACTACGGTTTTTTTTTTGGGAACTCTCCAGCACTCAGATGTCAGCCAGGTTCTCCTTTTAGTAGGCTTTGTCTTCAGACTCTGCATAGTTGGTCTCCTCGGAAGACTTTTATCTGATTGCTGAAAGCCAGTTATAACTATAACTGTTTTCAAGGTACTTACCTTTTGCTTAGGAAGCCTAATAACTGTTTTTCTGTCTGGATTTCTGCACACTGTTGAAACTGCCAAGAGCTTGTAAGATTAATATTAGATTATGTAAGATTTTTATGTGGGTCCAACTCTAATTGAGTGAAATTTTTAAAAAAATTATGGTCATCTATTATGTAATGATTCCATGATTGGGTGAACCTAACTTAATGAGTAAGACAGCAAATGACAGTGATACATATGGTTGGCCCCACTTTAAATGTAATGAAATTTATGGAATTTAGTATGTGGAATTTTACATCGGTGCATTAGATAGTAGATTTGCAAAAGATTTACTACATTGGGTTGATATTTTATAAAGGAAAATGTTGGAAAGTGATTTGTTTGAAGATTGAAGTGGGAAGTTTTGCGAAAAACATAAAACAGTTGTATGAGGGGATGAGAAGGTAGATAGCAATAAAGCCTCTTGAGTTGTGGGATCCACTGGATGCAAGTGTTTCTGTATTTTATAGTCATTCCCCTTCTTCTTTGCACCAAATCCATCCTCACGGACGTTCGTTTATCTTCTCCATTCTTTGCTTCTACTCTCCACTCACTTAAGAAAAAAAAAAAAAACCAATCTCGCTCTTGCGACCCTTCCAAAGTTGTGAAAGAACTCCAAGAGCTCTCAATTTGTGCCCAGGTTTGCAAGATTATGGCTTCAATGTATTTCTGATTTTGTTGATATTTGTTCACATTTGTTCAATGTTTTTATTTTTATTTTTCACTACTCTACAAATTTCTAAATCCAACCTCAGATTCCTCTCACTCACTCCCTCTCTATCTTCTTCCAGAGCACCCTTAATTTTATGGCTTCGGATTTCGGGTTTCTCACATTAAATTGTCTAAAGCTTTTTTCAATTTTGTCTTTCTGATTTTTTATTATTTATTGTAGGTCACAAACAATGGATAAAAGTTGGATGAAACTTAAAGATCGAGTGAGCGATGAGTACAGAGTAGGAGTTAATGCATTCATTGAATTTGCTACTGCAAGTGTTGGATCGAATGGGAAGATTCGTTGTCCATGTGCGAATTGCATGAACATTTCATACCTAGACATTAATGTAGTGAAGTACCATATATTCTTGAGAGGAATATCATCAACATACACAACTTGGTTACATCATGGTGAAACCGTTGCTACTAGTTCTTCAAATATAGAAACCGATGTCATGGATGATGATAGTGATGATGATTTTGCTGATAGAGTGACAACCAATGAGAGGGAAGATAATGATGAATTTTGGGGAAATGACGATGAGTTTCCTGATATGTTAGAAGATATGTATTTTGGGAATTTGAGAAATGATGATACAGAAGGAAGCTTTGACGACATAGAAGTGGATGATGTCCAAAACTTCGACAAGTTATTACATGAGGCTCGACGTGAGTTATACCCAGGTTGTAAAGAGTATAGCGTGTTGTCATTTGTTATCACTATTATGCATGCAAAGGTGATGTTTAAGTGGAGCAACAAATCAGTAGACTATTTATTGAAGATATTAAAGAAACTTTTGCCTGATTGTAATGAGAGGGTTCCTTGGACTGTTTACGAGGCTAAGAAATTGTTACGTGATTTGGGCTTGGGGTATGAGTGCATTGATGCTTGTAAATTTGATTGTGCACTTTTCTGGAAGGAGAATGTAGGACTAGATAAATGTCCAGTATGTAAGACGCCGAGATACAAACAGGAAGGTAGAAATGATAGGAAAATTGCGCATAAGGTGTTAAGATACTTCCCACTTACACCGAGATTGAAACGATTGTATATGTCGAGAAAAACGGCTTCATATATGAGATGGCATAAGGAGAAGCGAGTTGATGATGGGATATCGAGGCATCCTGCTGATGGTGATGAGTGGAAGAATTTTGATAGAACACATCATGAGTTTGCTAGAGAATCAAGAAATGTGAGACTAGGCCTAGCCACCGATGGTTTTAATCCTTTTGGAAACTTGAGCAATTCATATAGTATGTGGCCAATCATGGTCACACCATATAACTTGCCACCATGGAAGTGTATAAAGGAGCAATTTTGCATGATGTCATTACTTATTCCAGGACCAAGTGCGCCAAGTCGAAACATTGATGTTTTTATGCGATCATTAATTGATGAGTTAAAGGACTTGTGGGAAAATGGTGTATGCACTTATGATGGGCAATAAGATGGACATCGATGGAACCAATATTTCTCGGTGTGTGCAAGTGCTGTGGAGGGAGACAGGGAGGAAGAAGAAGGGAAAGAAAGAAAAAGAAAGGAGAGGAAGAAGTGTGTGATGGAGGTGAACGAGGGTAGAGTACAGTGCAGGTGGGTGCAACGACTGGGGGAAGAAGAAGAGGAGGAAGAAGAGAAAGAAAAGAATGGAAAGGAAAGAAGAAGGAGCAGCAGCAGGAAGTGGCTGTGCATTGATTGATCCTGCTGCTGCTTATCATCTTGGTCATCATCATCCCAATCACTACATCCCTCTCTTATTCATAGTAAGATGATTGCCTTCTACCTTGGTCTCGAAAACTCTCATAAGAAAGGAGGAGTGACGCAGATACGAGTGACGCTAGTGTCGCCCCAGTCAAAGTAAGAAAAGAAAAGAAAAAAAAAAAACAAAAATGGAATTACGGAACCCTTTCGTAAGGCCCCAATTACGGGGAACTTCTTTGTGCAACAGCCGTATATCGGGAATTTTTCCGTAAAATCCTCTAAAAACAATCATGTAATGGTTGTAAAGAAAACAATTGAGCATTTTTGGCCTGTCTAATAACTGGCTCTGCCCTGCCCCTTATCCATCTGTGCAAATCTAGTTTCATTTACAGGCCTGAGGTAAACATCAGTAAATCAACACGCCTATATATGGTTTTAAAAGGCTGGATATCTTTACAGGCCTGAGGTCGACATCAAGCCTTGGGAACAATTGTTTGAGGATTTAAAGCACGCCAATGAGAGGTTAAAATGGGTAGACAGGGAACCCTATGCTTATTGGAAGGGGAACTTTTGGGTGGCAGCTACCAGGCAAGACCTCCTCAAATGCAACTTATCTAAGACCCATGATTGGAACGCTCGCTTGTATGGACAGGTATGAGTCTTTGAAACTCGATTAATGAGCTCATAAAATTCATCAAAAAGACAACAGTAGAAGGGAGCTTCTATTGCCACCCCCAACTTTTTTTTTTTTTCAATCTGTTAGTGTGGTGGGGAGAGAAAAATTTGTGGTGCCAATAGAAGCTCCCCAATAAAAAGCAATTACAAGCAAAAGGAGAGGCTTTACAAAAAAACGAAAGAAGGCTGGGCTACAGTGCAGCGTGATGACCTTCGTCCAATGACAGTGTTTCCAGTGCCCAGGGCTTGAAACCCATATATTCACACGGTTCACAAGGTACAACTGTATTAATTTTTCAGATGATTTCCATTAATGCCGTTAAAAGCATTGCCTCGCCTCTTTTGATTATAAGTTGTAAACATGGCCCACTCCATAAAAATTGAAATGTGAATCGGCCTTTGTGATTGAAAAAAAAATGAGGCCCACCCTTTAACAATGAAACATGGCCCCACCTCTAGAAATACTGCCTTACCTCTTTTAGTATGAGTTGTTAACATGGCCCCACCCTCATAAAAATTGAAATGTGGGCTGCCTTTTGGATTGCAAAAAATGAGGCCCACCCTTTGACAATTATAAAATGGGCCCCACCTTTAGAAATTAGTGGCATAGCCTAGCTTTAAAATTATAACATGAGACTCACATTTATAAACTCAGAACATCGGGCCCACTTTTTATAGGTTTTACAATATGGGACCTACATTTAGAAATAAAAACACAGGGCCCGCCTTGATTGGAATTACAATGTGGGCACGCCTTTATATGAGTTATGAATTACTGCGTCGGCCCATCTTTTATGATTGTGAGCATGGGACCCACTTTTAGGAATTACAAAGTGGGGCCACTTTTGTAGTTGTAAACCTACCCCACCTTTTGAAATTATGGTAAGTGGGGCTCACCTTTTTATAACATAGAACCCACCATTTGAATTATTTTGAAAATTCTATGAGTACATTTTCATCCAATTTGTATTTTTTATATCCATTCACTTTAGCTAAAAAAGAACTCTACTTGAAAAATGTGAGCTTGCATTGTAATTCCTATAAAGGTGGGGCCGATGTTTTAATTTTTAAAGTGGGTCCCATTTACAGCAATCCCTATGTGGATCGTTATTGGAATTTATATAGTGGGCCCATGTAATTCCTATAGGCAAGCCAATGTTCTAATTGCTATAAAAGTGGGTCCCATGTTTTAATTAATAAATGTGATTTTCATGTCATAAAATTTTAAAATGGGCTCTATATCCAACAATTCATAAAGGTAGGGCCCATGTTATAATTGTTATTGAAGGGCGGGCCTCATTTTTGTAATTCCTAAAAAATCTAATACGTTGTATTTTGTAAAGGAGTTAAGAATAGTGTAAATATGGCTGTTGAAATCCTTGAATGCGTGGAACACTATCATTGGGTGAAATGGTCGCTGCACCTTAATATGGTGCAATGGTGTTGCACTGTAGCACAACCCTAGAAAAAAAGGTGGGGCAGGGGACAAAATCAGCCCTCCACCCCAAAATGGGAGGGATTTTATCATAAGCTTATTTGTTGTCGAACAAATAAGCTTATTTACCAAAAAGATGTGATTCCCTTTTTATTATACCTCCTTTATGTTGGTTTTATTATAAGCTTATTTACTGAAAAAGGGAGACTTTGAAGAGCCACAATGCTTCCCTAATAGCCCAAATGTGGGTCTTATTGAAGTCTTCCATGCAAATGTCAGGCTCATTGGACTTTTTTTTTCTTTTTCTGATGAACACGTCAATGTAAAAGAATATAGAGGAATTTACGGGACAAATCCCCGTAGGACCCCATATATCCTACCAAGACCCCGTATCACATTGGACACAGGAAGGGTCCTCATGTGGCCTTTCTTTTTTTTTCTTTTTTTTTTTTTTTCTTCATTTTGCGATAAGGTCGATATCAATCATTGTGTCAAACATATTTTCTTCAACATATAACTGTCTTATTTGCTGAACACAGCAGAATAGTCAATATTGACCATATTGCAAAATAACAAGAAAAAAGACGAATTTGGATTTTCTCCCTTAAAGAAGGAGGGAGGATCGCCTCAACCTGCCCATCTTCTTCTCTCTCCCCGTTCAAGACCTCATCCCACACACAAAATAAGCATAATCTCTCTCTCAAACCGTTCAATGGAGGAAAAATCTCTCTCAGGTATTTCATCAAACACCTTCGTTATGCACCCCAGTCCTTCACAAAGTCCTAGTACAATTGGTGCATAGTCGCAATGCTTGACAAAACAACAACAAGAGATAGCCATCCTGCACTCTTTTCCTTCTCATATGCTACTTTGGCACCGGTGGCTAACATGGCAGAGACATGCTTCCCTAAGTTAACAAGGTGGCTTGTCTGTCCTTCATCAAACCACCTCCTCGCACACTGCACACCACAAGAAGGGAAGCTTAAGCATATTTTATTATTGGAATGGAGCTAGCATGCACTACCCTATTATTCTATTGGAATTTAAAAAGGAATAAAAAGAAACAAAAGATCATCTCTTTCAATAGGAACATTTTCCTACTATAATTCTAGACCAAAAATGTTTTACATTTGTAGTCGATTTTTGAATGAAAGAAAATGAAATAGTAAAAAACTTGATCTTAATGCAATAGGGAATTTTAGTGGGTCAAGAACTTATGGTAGAGCTATCTGAAAGATATGTTGTGTGGATATTCTTTTGTAATTTGTAAACAACAGTTGTCATCTAAAACAAAAGTTTCTATGATAAATGGTTACTGTTGATAAGTATCCAGAAGCTTCAATTGGTTTGTGGTGCATAACGAAGGTGTTTGATGAAATGCCTGAAAGAGATTTTTTTTCCATTAAACGGTTTAAGAGAAAGATTGTTCTTGTTTTGTGTGTGGGATAAGGTCTTGAATGGGGAGAGAGAAGAAGATGGGCATGTTGAGGCGATCCTCCCTCCTCCTCTAAGATAGAAAACCCAGATTCGTCTTTTTTCTTGTTATTTCGTGATATGGTCGATATTGACTATTCTGCTGTGTTCAGCAAATAAGACAATTATATGTTGAAGAAAATATGACTAAAATATAACTAACAGAATTGTCGATATCGATGATATCGCAAAACGACAAAAAAAAAAAAAAAAAAAAGAAGAAAAATGCCACATGAGGACCCCTCCGTGTCTATTGCGATACAAGGTCTTGGTAGGACATATGGGGTCCTATGGGGATTTGTCCCGTAAATTCCTCAAGAATATATATCTCCTAAAAATTGTTGCATCTCTTGTATACCACATCCATTGGTTATGGAACCATGGACAACTCATTTGACGGCAAAATGCTTTAATGGGCCATGCGTCATGAGGAAGTCCACCAATTGGACATTTCGACCAAGCCTATTCAGTGCCAATTGGACTTCTAGTGTGCAGCATTTTGTGAACTCTCTTATTCTCCACCTCAGAAGTTACAAATGGCGGTGGATATCTCTCTCTCTCTCACACACACACACTCTTTTTACATTGATAAAATGCATACATATATACATACATACTGATAGAGTATATATCTATAGGACTGGTCTACAGAAAGAAAGCAAAATTTTCAGCACTCTAATCTAGCAAGCCAATGTACTCACAGGTAGATTTGCATACCAACTTGTTCCTAAACTTCAATTCTTCATGGTGTGTTCCTACTTTTTTATTCTCTTATTTTTGTTTATCTAAGAATGGATTTGTTTTGAAAAATTGGATACATACCAGATTTAAGATTTACATAGAAGGGAGGGCTTGGTCCGTTAGCGAAAAATACATTCTAGCTTGCAATTCTCCTACTTTGTTCGTGAAGACTAAATTTTTTGACTTCTTCACAAGAGGTCTGACGCCCTTGCAACATTATTGGCCAATAAGTGATGAAAACAAGTGCAAATCTATCAAATTTGCCGTCGACTGGGGCAACAACCACACGCGAGAGGTGACCTACTAACCATCCTCAATTCTTCATTAGATGTGTTTAGACTTTCATATTTTCTACTTTTACATTTCTAGTAAACAGGGAGAATATCATATTTTTGTTGAAACCTTCCGTGGATAGACAATGGGCTTAAAAGCCACATCCATTGAGAATGAGCTTGACCCTAAAACAGAGAAAGGGTACAATCCTCAAATTGGTCATGACCCAAATCTTGAACTAGGTTTCTTTCTTCAATACCCATCTATGAAATTTGAATCTTAAAGTTCAAGCGGTAAATGGCAATCAATCATGTGAGATTGGTCAATTTGTAGCTAAATGTCATACATAAACAATCATATAATAAAGATTACTAGCAAAAGCATAATCAAGACCTCAACTTCATTAATTATGAAAGTGTAATGTAATAAATCATAATCAAAGATTTTAAAATTAGCCAATAATGATCTTAATACGATCCTCAAAATATACTGAATTAAATAAACTGCTTAATCTATATTACGCTATAGTATCTTCTAATTATGGAGAGAATTTGGTTCGATTTTGGTTGGCGGTGGAGGTGGTGTGCCGTCCTCGCCGGCCATGGTGATAAACGTTCGTGGTTCTTAGCCTTGTAGCTCTGATACCATGAAACTATTTAGGTAAAAGTCTGTCCCTTTCATTCAACACCACAAGCAATATATATATACAAAAGTATGAGAATCAGCGTAGAAATAGGAAACTAAACCTAAGATCAACTCTTAAGGAAATACAGCTAACCACCACAAATTCTCTCCTTAATTAGAAGATACTATAGTGTAATAATCTAAGAACGAATGAACAATCTTTGTAGTAGATAATGATCCAGAACATCATCCACGTTCCAATCCTCATTGCCCTCTTATTGACCCTGCTTATCTACATTCTCTTCATAGTCCACGTCATCCTCATTACCTAAATTGGTCTATGATTGGAATGGGTTAATAGTAAGCTATATGCAGTATTAGAATCAAGACATATTCGTAGAACAAACAAAGTGAGTAAACGATACAAATTCAATTTATAACTAATGAATGATTCACACACACATCTAAAATTCAGATAAAATCAGATTTCAGAAACCATGTCGCAATCGATGGGTGTGAGGCACTATTTTTACGTTTCAAAATTAATTGAATTGGCATGGGGCATTATTTCCACATTCACATATCAATAAAGGTCCTAGTTAGCCTCATACTTGAGCTACTCTCAAATCATGCTCTTGGATCGGAGTCTAGTTATGATATATCACACTAAATTATTGGTCGTCACCCATGTTGGAGAATGCACACCCGGCTTCAAACCGGTTTCAAATGTTCTAAAAAAAAGAAGAAGAAAGAGAAGGAATTTAGATCAACACAGCAGACAATCTATTAGGAGAGATGAATCATTGGTTGATTGCTTTTGTTCTAAAAAAAACAAGAAGAAAGAGAAGGAACAGAGAACTGTTGTAGAGATGAAGTGAAGGTGCTGCACGACACCTATCGGCCATTGCAGAGATTGCTCAGCCGCCAGAATTTATAGTTTTGGCCAACCTGCCAGTTACAACCTTAAAAGGCTAATTGAAGACATATTGTCTGTTGAATCCTTGCAAGTCCAACGGCCATCGCGATTGGTTTTGTATACAGAATCTCGCGTCCAGTGCCTTTGGTGTCGGCGCATCCACCGGCTATGGCAATTGACAATGTCTCGCAGCCAGTGTATATCATGCCCAAGGCACAAAAAGCCCGGCGGCTAGTGTTTTAATCACTCAGCAGCCTAGCAGCCAGGACGGCTAGTTTGGATACTTAGCACCCAACTGCCAGTATCAGCAGAACCTGCTGGCCAGTCCATAGACAAAACATCGGCCGCCGAGTGTAACACCAAAATTTTGTTCTGTGCATTTTCTGTTTCGGGATTTTGAGCAATTCCACTGTTCAAACATTCATCATACAGAATCCAAAACCCTCTTAACCCTACTGAATGCTTTCAAAACAGCAAGGGAAGTGAGGAATCATAGTAATAGAATTAAAATTAGTATGTCACAAAATGATATGGTTGATTGACTTCTTTCTCTAGGAGAGTTAGTCTAATCTATAAGTCCATATTAAACCAGTCTATTTAACATATGCAAAGTTAGTGTCTATGGCTGGCAGCGAGCATTTAATTGCCCTGCTTATAGCTTGTAAACTTGACAGATCTTGGTTAATCAATTCATTAGTTGTTGTCGGTCAAAAGCCAAATACATCACTATGAATATGATTGGATCCTACATTATTTCTCACCCATGTTGGGGTTCATGTCTATTGTATCGAAATACTGCCCGTTTATCGGTAGCTTATACAAATTCATAAGACCATGAAGATAGTAAAAAATATAGACTGATATAGGATTGAGCAAATAAACATGCTCTCCTATTAAATATCCATTACTAGTCTCTAATTTTTGCAGATCAAACATGAATTCTCTCATTATCACCTTCGATGAAACCAAGGAACATTTGTACTGAAGAATATTGTGAATCAAAACATATCACAACATTTGTATTGAGTTCAGTATTTATTATACACTTACAGATGAGAATGAATCCCTACATATCAGGGATGAATACAATGAGAGTTTATCATCATGAAGTTAAATAGAGATAAACATCTATGAGATCTGAACTTCATCATTATCTATCATGATTGGAAGCATGATAAGATAAGTGGGCCATGCTTGACCGTTCAAGATTGGCTTGGCTAACAGCCCCCCGCAAGCTCAACGGACAAATTTTGACGTGAAGCTTGTCTTTCAATAATTGAAATCGTGCTGAGCTTAGACCTTTGGTAAATATATCTGCTACTTGATCAACAGAACTGATGAAACAGACTTGAATATCCCCACGGACAACTTTTTCTCTAATGAAATGATAATCAACCTCGATGTGCTTGGTGCGAGCATGATAGACTGGATTAGAAGCCAGGGCTATCGCACTAATATTATCACAGTAAATCAAAGGAGGAACTTTGAGGTACATCTCGAGATCTTTGAGTAGCATGCGGATCCAAAACAATTCAGCAGCAGTAACAGCTAAGGACCGATATTCAGATTCTGTGCTTGATTTTGAGACTGTGGGTTGCTTCTTTGCATTCCAAGATATAAGATTTGGGCCAATAAAGATTGCATAGCCAGAGGTGGACCGACGATCATCGGGGTCACCGGCCCAATCAGCGTCAGAATATGCAGTCACTGCAAATGTACCTCGAGAAAAATGTAGCCCATTTGTGATTGTTCCCTTAAGAAAACGGAGAATCCGCTTGACTGCCACCCAATGATTTGTTCGTGGATCATGCATGAATTGGGATACTTGGTTTACTGCAAAGGCTATGTCTGGCCTAGTCAATGTGACATATTGAAGGGCACCAACCACACTACGATATTCTTGAGCATTAGAGATTGGGTCACCATCATATCTAGATAATCTCAACCCCGATTGGACTGGTGACTTTAGTGGTTTAGCATCATGCATGTTGGTGCGATGAAGTAGGTCCAACACATACTTTGTCTGGGTGAGGTACATATCAGAAGGAGCTCGATGAACCTCAATACCAAGAAAATAATGTAGTGGCCCCAAATCTTTCATCGCAAATAACATATTGAGGTCTCGTAATAATTTTGGCAATGCAGCACCATGATTACTTGTAACGACAATGTCATCAACATATATTAATAAGATAACAATTTCACCACCAAAGTTGCGGACAAACATTGATGTATCTGCCGATGAGCCATTGAACCCAAGACTTTGTAGGTAATTGGTAAGGCGAAGGTACCATGCTCGTGGAGCTTGTTTAAGCCCATAAATGGCCTTGTGGAGCCTACATACATGTGTTGGTCGACTTGGATCTATAAATCCCTGTGGTTGATCCATATATACTTCCTCGGAAAGGACACCATGCAAAAATGCATTGTGGACATCAAGTTGCCGAACTGGCCACCCTAGTTGGATGGCAAAGGAAAGTACAATTCGTACTGTGGTGTGTTTAAGCACAGGGCTGAATGTGTCAGCATAATCAGTTCCGGGTTGTTGATGAAATCCCTTAGCCACAAGGCGTGCTTTATGTCTTTCAATTGTGCCATCAGACCGCTGTTTTAATTTATAAATCCAGCGGCATCCTACAACATTCATTCCTGGCTGTAAAGGTACTAAGGTCCACGTGCTCTGCCGCTGTAGGGCATCAAATTCTAGTGCCATGGCAGCACGCCATGCCTCCATTTTTACAGCCTGAGAGTAACATGTTGGTTCAGATTGTGCTAACATGGTGTTGAGGGCCTGTGGTAAAGGATGTTTAGTTACCAATAATATTTTAGGTTTGAAGATACCATCCATGGACCTTGTGCGCATAACATGTGGGCGCTGAGATGTAGTGTCGGAATTGGATACTATCAAAGTGGGACCAGGGACCACTGTGGGCAGGCCTGCTTCAACATTAGAATGGGTTATGGCTCGGCGACGCACTGTAGATGGTGAAGTAATTTCTGATAGCACAGATGGAGTAGGTGCAGGATATGGCTCGGGTTCAGATGCGGGCATATGGGAATCATTAGACACTTGTCTAGCTTGGTTTTCATAAGTGGGACAATCAATAACCAGCTGTGCATGAGTTGAACCACCAGCAGCCACTTGTGCATTTGTAGAGCCATCAGTAGGTACTTGTGCAACTGATGTGTGTTGGCCATGAGTAGGGTGATGTGGAGAACAAATTTCCACGGAACGAAGAGAGGACCGAATTAATTCTCTGATACCATGAAGAATATTGTGAATCAAAACATATCACAACATTTGTATTGAGTTCAGTATTTATTATACACTTACAGATGAGAATGAATCCCTACATATCAGGGATGAATACAATGAGAGTTTATCATCATGAAGTTAAATAGAGATAAACATCTATGAGATCTGAACTTCATCATTATCTATCATGATTGGAAGCATGATAAGATAAGTGGGCCATGCTTGACCGTTCAAGATTGGCTTGGCTAACATGTACAAGGTGTCCATCCAAGAGAGAAAAAACTCCAAGGGTAAAAAAAGAGCCTGAACTGAAGGTGGAATTACTACTCCTTGAGAATCTGTGTTTCAGAGGATGACTCTTGCTGCCTCTGATATCAAAACCACTCCAATTGCAACCAACTCTATCAAGAAAGTTGCATCTCAAAAACCATGGGTGTCAAAATACACCCAAAATCCCTTTGGTGTTCATCTCAAAGAACACCAAAACTCGAGGAAATCTGCACCAACTCGCCTCAGCATCAACAAAGAAGCACAGGGGACAAGAAAAGTGCAAGTTGTTGATAACACTCCTTACTCTAAAATAGCAAATGGCAAGGTCAAAACCCGTAACGGTAAAGATCTACGCTAGATGCTAAAGAAGAAGAAGTTGCAGCAAAAAGAAACAATTCCACGGTGCACAACGTGGTCTCCAAAGCCATGAAAATTCAAGAAAGAAGCTTGCTAGGACACATCTCTGGCATCACTGGAAGATAATACCTTCTACCCTCTCACTCAGAATGAGGGTAGGAGGTTCGGAAGGTAGTGTCTCACTTCAATCATAGTGGGACCTGTGTCACTAACTTCACGGATGCAACAAAGCACCCAAAGAAGAAACAGCCGCATATTTCCATGAACAATGCTGCATAACTAAGTTCAAAGACCATCTGCAGAAGAAGGAAAATGAAGAAATGGGTGAGAGTTCCAAGTGATCACTCACCAGCAACGCCATCTTCTTCAAATAGGAGAGATCAACCTATATCTAGTCCAAATAATGAGTTGTCAAAAATGAATTGACCAGATTGCAGCACAGTTGCAATAGCTCTCGCAGAGATTGTCCAAGTAAGGTGGTCAATTTTCGGAAAGTGGTCATCAAAGAGATTTCGACAAACCCATGACCTACAAAGAAGTTATAGATATGCTAACAAAGAGTAGGGATGAGGGAAGGCTTAGAAAGAAATGGATTCATGCCAAAATATTCACTTAAAATGGATTTGGTTCCCTGTCCCCCTAATGCTATGTTTGGGAAGGGGGAAGTGGCGGGGAGACTGGGAGAGAAAATTTGAGGGAGAAGGAAAATGGAAGGGAGGGGAGGGAAAATTAATTTTACCTCTTCTTGTTTGGGAAGTTAAAAAGTAGGGGGAATAAAAGTGAAAAAGTAGGTTTTGTTTGTTTGTGAGATAGAGAGACAAAGACCATTTTACTCTTGGTTTTGCAAAAGTTTGAATTGGACAAAAAGGGCAATTTAGTCATTTCCCTCATGTTCCCCTCTTTTGCCCTCATTTTCCCTCCAAATTTGGGGGGGAAATTTTTGAGTGGGCCCCTCTTGCTTTTTCCCTCCATTTTCCCCTCCCCCACTTCCCCCCCCCCCCCCCCCCCCCCCCCCCCCCCCTTCCCAAACACTCTCATTTTTTATTTTCCCTCCACTTTCCCCCCATTTTTTTCCTCCCCACCATTTTCCCCTCTTCCCAAACAGTACCTAAGTGTAAACCCCTAACTTTCCAATCATATACAGGTAAAAGCTCCGCCTATCAGCATATTACACTTCAAGTTACAACTTGGGGGCATGCCCGATATAGATGCCTTGAAAACTAGATCATTCATAGGTAGTCTAAGGGGGACAGCCTTCGATTGGGACAAGCAACTGCAAGAAAATTCTCTCACTTCACGAGCAGTTTTGGAAGAGAAGCTTTTGTTACACTTCCAAGAAGAAGATCAGCCAGTCAGTTTGAACTCACTCAATCAAACCAAGTAAGGAGAGAATAAGTCAGTTCAAACCTTTATAAACAGATGGAGAGCCTTAGCTTACATGTGCAAGGAGTCTATTTCTCATAGGTCAGTGGTGGACATGTGCAAGTCTAACCTTAAACCTGAGATCAAACAGATGGTGATTAGCATCAAAACAAAGTCTATGTCCATGTTGCTCGAAACGACCATCGATGCAAAAGAATGTCATAAGGAACTTGATTAGAAAAACAAATATAAAAGAATACAGGCTTCCACATCTTCTGTATCCGAAGTAAAGAAGAAAGAAGAAGTCTTTAATAGCCAAACTTCAAAAACTATTGCAAATGGATCACTAAGAACACATTTGGAGAATAGAAGTTCTCTATAAAAAAATTTCTTTATTGGACAAAGTAAATGTGTTTTGTTGACTTAGGTTCTAGAAGTACAATTTTATTTATTTTTTTCAGAAAAATGATTAAAGAGTTTATCTTATCTCACGCCTTTCATAGGCATTTCCACTTACAAAATCATTCTAAGAAAGTTTGAACTATTTACATTCGCCTACTTTTTGTGAATTGACATTATTTTCAATTTAACACTAATTTGACTAGTAAGCATTGTTGAATCGCAATAACAATAATAATTGCACTTAAGAAATCACTATTAGTTTAGACTTTTAAAGTTTGGGAGTTATAATTATCTAATTAAAAGGATATTTTGATTACCATATATCCTTGAAGTTCCATGCTCATGCAAACTGTCTTTATGAATTGTTTGGCATCCTACATTACTCTATGGAGGAGAAAATTTTATTTTGCAATAGCAAATATATTTAGAAATAATATAAAAAGCCTAAAAGTAGAAAGGGGTTGGAAGCAACTATGCAACACTTATTGCTTGTGCATTAACTATAATACATAATGTAAATAATTAAATAGAGATGAAAAGAACCAAGTATGCATGCAAAGGTATTTAGGGCATTTTGTAACAGTTATGGGGTATAAAATTGCCTTCATATCCCCATTTTATTATTGATGAGTGATTGTTATAAGAGAATTTTAGTATATATTTATATATAAATATATATTATGTAAAATAAAGAGTAATAGGAGGGCCAGGTCGAGTCAGTACTGCCCATGCCCAGCCGTCAAATTCCAGGGCTTGGAAAGAATTGTCTAAGCTCAACCTTAGGGCTTTTTCCCTTAGAAATAGAAGCCCTCATTTTAGAGGCTTTTTGAGGGCCGGACCCCCTTGTCTTAGGGCCATATAGACATGCCTATTTGTGCCTGGCCATGGGCCTAAGTATTAAATAACAGATTTATTTTTCACCTTCGGCTATCCCCCTTTTTGCCATTGTATTCATAACCTTCATAAATCCACCAGGCACAAGAGATTGGAAATGCAGCAAGCAGCTTCATGCAAGAGGAATTAAAGATGGATTATGTTTATGATTATATGTTTCACCTCCTGAATGAATACTCTAAGCTCTTGACTTACAAGCCCACGAAGCCCGAAAAGGCGATTGAGTTTTGTTTGGAATCAATGGGTTGTCCAGCAGAAGGGTTAGTGAAAGAGTTCATGGTGCAATCTATGGTGAAGGCTCCAGCAGAATCAAGTCCATGTACTTTGCCTCCAGCTTTAAATCACACAAGTCTTGAAGGATTGCTTAGAAAGAAAGAGAACTTGACAAAACAAGTGGAGATTTGGGAAAGCCTAAACAAGATCTAAATTTTAGTTCTATTTTCCTAATTCTGACAATAATAGGAAGGAAAGGTTTGATTATAGTCATTATGTTATGCAAGAATCTCATAAAAAAAAATATGGGACTTACAGTGTTAACAACTTTCTTTTTTTAGCTTTATGGCTCAGGTATTAACAATTTCGTCTTGATGATACATGGGGATCTCTAACTATGGATCCTGTTATTGATTTACCACATCCCAGTAATCTTTCCTCATCCTGTGTTTTTATTTCTTCATTTGGAAGAAAATAGATATGCCAATAGAACTTTGATTGGTTATTTTTTTTTAGCATTTGCTTCCTCAAAATATTTTATCCAAGGGGTTTTGACCCAATGGTCACAGCAACAATCTAAAAAGCCCCTCCTTTAACTAAATACTAGCATAGTAGCTCGTGCTGAGCACGGTTGCATTTTTCCTACACTTTCATTTAAAAGTTTATATATTAAAATAATAAAAACCATAAATTATAAATTAAACATTCATGCAATAAAAAGCAAAGGAATACTTTAGTTAATCATAACTGCAAACTAAGCATCCATCTAATAAAACATAAATAAATTACTTAAAATGTGTACCTAAATAATAAATAATAAAATGAAACCATCTAGAATCTGTAATATTGTAAATTACTTTATCTTGAAGATTCTCACTTTTTTCATTCTGTACACTAGTGACCGGACATGGTTCGAGTTGTCGTTTTGCATAATTCCTAATTTTATACCCTATTAAGTAAGAATGATTATAATTTGAGACATAAATGAGATTGTACATAATGATGTAGATTCATACGATTAGAAACCCACAAATTCCGACAAAGTTTCCTTTTCTTTTAGACAATTTTATGTAGAGTCACAATACAAATGTGAAACTGTAAAGTATAGATCAAAGAAAGCAATTTATAGTAAAAAAAAAAAGCATATAATAACTAAGTCAAAAAACGATAATCAATATGAGAATGATAACTTCCATAACCCTAAACCGGCAACACATAACCCTAAAAAATTGTAGTCATAATCATAAAATTAAGAGTTTTTTGTGTATACCCCCTAGGGTTTATAGAATTTGTAAACAGACCCCTTTGGTTTTAGTATTTGCATATACCCCACATGCCTTTTCATTTTAATACATTTCATGTCCCCAAAATCACTAGTCAAAACTAGAATAGGCAACAACCAAAAGATTTGTGTTGATTTTTTTTTTTTTATAAAATGATAACTTTGCCCTTCAATTCATTAAACAAAGATAAGTATGTCATTATTTATAAATTTATCATTATTTTATCTCACGTTCCAATTGTGTCTCTCAAATTCTCCCATGCACATAAAGCCTAATAATGTATTTGAAACTCTTATCAATCTAATAGGGGGTTGTGCATGTAGTGGGTCAATTATAACCAATCATAAGAACAAGTTTTGATTATCATTATGATGGATTTAGATTTAATGAAATGAGCCCTATATTGATAAAAATGGATTTATCTCCACTAAATGTACTTTAGTAATTAGGGACTAGCATAATAACCCGTGCTCAGCACAGGTATGACCAGCATTTATGCATTATAAAAAAACAGCCATAAATCATAGAAAGAAAATAAGTGAATAAAAGGTTATCATGATGGGATAAGAAGGAATGAGAATAATGGAAGAAGAAAGGGAATGATGGAGTTTTGGATAGAAAGGGAGGCATGTAGAAGTTTCAAAAGTGGAAAAGTGGGAATAGAGTGGTGGTTTCAAAGGTAGTTTGTATGAAATAACTGTGGAGAAAACTGAAAAGATTCAAATTTGTAACTAATGGTCAAAATTCGATCCAAAAACCTCTTAGCTTAATATTATAACTAGCAAAATTACCCGTGCTCAGCACGGATACGCAAACATTGTAATTTAAACATTTTTGTATAAAAATTTCATAAATTTTTTTAGAAAGAAAGCAAAAGAAGTAAAAAATTTCTGAATATGTATATATATATATAATCGAAGAATTGGTATATCATAGAATGAAAAAATGAGAATTGGAGTAGAATGGGGATTATAGAGTTTAGATTGAAACAAAGTCTTTGAGAAATAAAATAAAAGTGGAGAGCAAATGTTAGTGGTTATGATAAAGAGATAAAAATAAAAAAAAATAAAGAAAAAAAGGTAGTTGATGTAACTTCCAGTCAAAATTGGATGTAAAAGCTCCTAGCTTAATATATTATAATGGCAATGGGTCGGGTTTAAATACGGACCCAACCCCCTATTAGGTGCGGGTTTGTTATTGATTTTCTTAGGCTGAGGTGGGTTTGGATTTTGTTGATGTAACCAGCCCCGCCTCATATATATCTATATATAATATTTATTTATTACTAAAGGTGTAAATGAATTATTCATATGGTATAAGTGGCACTGGGGCATTAGCTCACAGCATTTTTGACAATAAGATTGTGTGTATGATTTCCACCACACTATTTCTCATGCATTATATATTTAAAAAGTTTTAAGCTTTAAATTTGACCTAATCCTTGGCCAAACGATGCAGGTTTGGTATAACATGCCACTGACCCGTCACGAGGTGGGTTGAGTTTGGATGAGGCAAACTTGAGGCGAGGCTGGTTAGGGTTTGGATTTATCCCAACCTGCCCCGTTGCCAACCCTAATAGTAATTGTTAATATTACAAGCTTTAAAGAAAAATAAATTGAAGCTTTTGAACTCATACATATATGGATAAAGAGATGGGAAAAAGTGTCAACATTTTACTCTAAAAATTTATGGTGGTTGTAAGGCTACTAATTTTGAGACACGGAAGGTATTAAAAAAAAAGCTTTTTTGCATACACCCCCCTAAGGTTTCTATGATTTGTAAATAGGCCCCTATGGTTTTAGTATTTATTAATAGGCCCATGCTTTTACATTTTAATACCCTTCATGTCCTCAAAATCAGTGGCCTTCCAACCACCAAAAGTTTTTAGAGTTAAATGACACTTTTGCCCCTCTTTATCCCTAAGTGCAAAAATTCAAAAGCTTGGACTTATTTTTTTTTTTTATAAAGCTTGTGACATTAATAATTACATTTAGTGGGAGAGAATAACCATATATAAATCTATTTTTATCAATACAGGGTCTATTTCATTAAACCCAAATAGATCGTAATGATAATCAACGCCTATGCTTATGATTGAATATTGATTATAATTGATCCAATCCATGCGCGACCCATTGTTAGATTGATGAAAGTTTTAACATATATGATTAGGCTTCATGTGCATTAAAGAGTTATTGAGAGAGACCGTTGGGACTTGGGAAAGACAAAGATATTTTTGTAAATATTTATATACTAGTTTTTGTTTAATTGATGTAAGGGCAAAGCTGTCATTTTTATAAAAGTTCAACACAAGTCTCATGGCGGTTACCCATTCTCATTAGAAATACTGATTTCGGGGCATGAAAAGCACTGAAATGTAAAAGTAGTGGCCTATTTACTAATAGTTAAGCCACATGGGCCTGTTTAGAAATCATAGAAACCTTAAGGGTAGTGCATGGATTAGATCAATTATAACCACTTATAAGCACAGACATTGATTATCATTATGATCAATTTGGGTTTTGATGAAATAAGCCCTGTATTGATAAAAATAGATTTGCGTATGATTATTGTATCTCACTAAATGTAATTATTAATGTCACAAGCTTTAGAGAAAAATAAGTCCATGGTTTTGAATTTATGCATATGGGGGATAAAGAGATGGGCAAAAGTGTCATGTTACTCTAAAAACTTTTGGTGGTTGGAAGGCTACTAATTTTGGGGACACGAAGGGTATTAGAATCGAAAAACAGGGGTCTCTTCATAAAAACTAAAACCATAGGGGCCTATTTACAAATCCTTAAAACCTTAGGGGGTATATGCAAAAAGCTCTATTTTATTTATTTTTTGCTCGAAAAAGGAAATTACTTTAATTTGCCCTATTCTAGCAGGCGTTTCCTATACACAAACAGAGAACACAATCAATAAATTATACTATGATCTATGTTAATTATAATAGAAAAATCACTGTATCGACTTCCTAAAGAGCAAAAAAAAAAAAATCTACAATCAGATAGTATCACGATATTTTCAATTTCTGAGTGAAGATACCGTGAGAGCAAAGTCTAAGAAAAAAGGGGGAATGAATGAGAACATATCTAAAAATAGTTATAACAGTATGTTTTATTTATTTTTCTATTACGAATTAATTTACTTCTTAGATACTTTCCTGATAGTATCCAAAAAAGAAGACCAAAATATAATAGTGATATTATCCCAAGAATGACATTTTTGACAATGCTCTAGAAATTAACCAAGGTGAAAAAACAAAGAGATTTTTTTGTATGTAATGATATGTGAAATAGACTAGCAGCAAAGCCTAGTGCTAAGCCCGATGCCAAAATTGAAGATTTATAAAAATTTAAGAGTTTTTAAAAATAATTAATGAAATGTAAATCTAAAATAATATATTATAAAGAATGGATGAAATGAATTATATTATAATGGATTATAAAATCCACTAAAAATAATATCTTTATTTCTTAAAAGAAAATCCATAGAAACAGAAAGAAAAACCATATGCTAGTGGATTTGGGAAAAAAACCCTAACAAATTAATAAAAATAAGATCTTGCTTTCCTTGAAAAAATAATGTATAAAAAACCCCCAATGAAATTCACAAAATATGATTATAATCTCTTTGAAGAAAAAATTCAAAAAATTCAAAGGAATGAAAATGCCCAATATAATGGATAATAATATGATTGTCACGTCTTAGAAAAAAAAACTAACAAAGCCCACAAACAGTATCTGAGATCTTACGTACAATCTGAGGTGTATTGTACCCACATTGGATTGAATTTTGATTCTTACATAATAATTAGTTGCGATGATTTGATTAGACTTCTTTGACCCTTCATTTCTACTTATAAATTCAAACTTTATTCGAATATGTAGTGGCGAGCATTTATTGGATTTTGTATTAATTAGTGTAGCTTTACGTGTGTGTTGGTGTGGGTGGAGTGGGGGTTGCTTGGCATCACCCAACATCTTAATACAAAAGAGGGTATCTAGTTTGTAAATGGGTTGAACCAGGGCCTCGGTTTCAGGCCTGTGAACTATCATAGGATGAATATTTGGCCCCTACAAACTAAATTAACCGGGCTTAGCCTTAGATATATTTTGGCCCCCACCGATCCATCCACTCCCTTCCTTTTTCAAGCCATTCTCGATTGAGAGTGGGGTACATAACTTAAACGGTTTAGATTGTACATAAATATTAACCTGAACTGCACCTTTGAGAGTGTGGAAGGTTACTAGTTTGGCGACATTGCGTGGTGGGTTCCCCAACTTGATATCCAATCCAAGCTTCTTGTTTTGATAGCTGTATTCCTTCTTGTGAGAGTAGACTGTACAAAATCATGGTCTCACAGCTTGCATCAGCATAACGAACGTCCGTCCATCACTGAGCCATAAAATTCTCGAGATCAATCCAACGGTTCTTGATAGATTTTGGGACTAATGGTTGAAATATTTGAAAGAACCACGGAGTGGTCATTATATATATATATATATATAAATGAAACCAGTTATTCAATCCTATCCACAAGATGATTACCCAAATCGTAGAGATTTTAGGGAGAGAGATAATCAAGAGAAAAGTTAGGAAAATATAGATTGAGTGATAAGGTTTCACAACTATTGAGATATCAGCCCTATTGAGTTGTTATTCAATCCTATTAAGAGGATGAGAAATTTTAGGAAGTACTAGAATAAGAGATTTTAGGAGGATGAGAGATTTTAGGGAAGTATTAGAGGGTGAGATTTGGAGTGGCCCACATTAAACCCAAAGCTTTGTGTGATTTTATAATTATTTTTCTTATAGGAGAACTCACCTACAAATGAGGTAGCACCCCTCACAACCCTCCTCCCCGTTTGCTTTAATATATATAATGGTAATGAATTGTAGCATATAAAAGAGAGCAATATGGATGGGACCTTAAAGTATACTGATTTGTCTGCAAACATCTAAAAGTCCTAGATCCGAACCCTAGAGGGGGTTGAATAGGGTGAGCTTCAAATTAGAGACCAAATATGACAAATTTTAACTTCTTTAAATTAAATAGCCACAAGTGATGATTAAGAAACTAAATGCGGAAGCTTACAAAAACAATCACCTAATGATTTATAGTAGTTCGGCCTCAATGCCTACATCCACTACCGGCTTATGTTCCTACACCCCACCGGATTTCCACTATGTATGCTTTTCAATAGGCTAAGCAATAACCTTTACATTATGCTTTACAAGGCTAAGCAATAACCTTTTGGGTTTTATGGTTCACCACTAACAATACACTTATGCTTATTTAAGGCTGAGCAATAACCTAAATCCTAATTAATGCTAGAAGAGATAACAATTAAAGCTCAATTACAATGCCTCTTGACTAGGCGGATATGAAAGTGTAAATATAATTCACACACACACACACACACAAAATATGAATGCAAAGATGAATGTACAATGTGTATGTATGATGTCCTCAATCAATTTAAAAATGCTAGCTCATAAAAACATTTATGATTGAGGTAAGAATGCTAATCACATGTTAAAATCAACTTGTAAAAGATAGACTTATTTAGTTCAAGCAAGTTGTGAAATTTTAAGAACAAAACAAGTGATGCATGAGCCTAGTTGTTTTCAAAACACATTAGCTTACGTATGTGTTCATGAATGAAAATAACTAGCTAGATATCCAACCAAGTATGAGATTCATGCTATGAGAGAAATCAAAGTTTTAACAAAGCATAAAACCATTCATATGAATGTTAAAATAACTTGGTTTGAATCTGAATGAAGAATCTAAAACAATAAAGCAATTCAAAGTGAAATACATGTAATGGATTCATCAAATCATAGTTAGCATGCTAAAATAGATTTTCCAAATATTTAAACAAAGCATGAAAACATATGATAAGGAAAACTAAGCTTACATAGATGATTTACTTATGATTCCAAGTTTTAGCTTCCCTTTTGACCAACTAGCCTCCCTTAGCTCATCCCCTCTGTTGCCCTCAAAACACCTCAAGGAGTATCCCCTGGATCCTCAAATTTGGCTTTGGAATGAGCTACAATTTATAGAAAAAAATTGTCCAATGGCTAGCTTGTTGGTCAACCGAACTCCTAATGGTCATTTCCCAACTGTCATTTCCCAACGGTCATATTTTATGAAATTTTCTGACAGAAAAGCACTTGTCTGTTTACCGAACTGAAGTTCGGTTGACCGACAGCTGACCAAAGTTCCTTGATATCACAGATTTCACATTCTGGATTCGGGACCGACAGCTAACAGAAGTGGGTTTGGTTTAGGTTTAGTTAACTTACATCTTGTGTTCAGTTGACCGACAACTGTAACAAAATATTGTGGCACCAAAAAGTTTTACCTTCTTAAAAATATACTCCAAAGTATTTTGCTAGTGGGAATTCTGGGCCACGGAATCAAGCTTGGAAACATGTTTTAAATCAATGTAAGAGTTTTAAAAACATGAATCCTAAAATACCTAAGTTGATTTAAAAATCTAGGTCCAAAGGCTTGCATGATTAAAAAATCTTTCTTTCAAAACTTAATACATCCAAGTTTAAAATCCAAAACATGCATGTAATATAGGTTCTAAAAGTTTTAAAATAATGCATGTGAAAATCAAGATTTGAAGCTTTTCAAAACCAATGCTCATGTGAAAATTCGAATGATGCTTAAAATGATAATGCATCCATCAAATTGCAAAATACAAAATCCCTAACGACATTCTTAGAGCCAATTTGGATGAGGAGAATTCTAGAGGAAGAAAAAAAAACCTTTCGAAGAGTGACCTCTTGTTTGGTAGTGATTTTTCATGGTGTCTAGATTTTGAATGAATCATAATTTTATTTATGAAACAACCATCTGAAAGCCTTTATTTCAATAAAATATAAAAAAATTAGATACTTAAATTCCACTTTTAATAATTAAAAATCATCTTTACTGCGGAGGAAAAGATGATTTCACCTTAACGGTAGAAAAAGCAGTTGAGAAGAAAATTGATTTTCTAGTCTCGAAAGAAATATAATATGAAGCAACGAAGCTTTTTTTTTTTTTTTTTTTTGAAAATTAAACTTTTCTTATCGTTATCTTTACTCCTCCTTTTTTTTTTTTTTATCGGTAATGGTAAAATATATTAAAGACTTTACTCCTCCAAATGGGCCCTTATTAAGCAAATAAAGAAGCATTTAATATGGGGATTTTGTTGGGCCACTCTAACCTCCAGTTGCCTTCAGGCAGAAGTAGGTACGTACAGGCCCAACCCAGCTAGCTACTAAGCCAAAAAAACAGGGCATAAACCACCCATTGGGCTCAAAATATCAGCTCAAAATGCGAGCTGATTCAGTCCATGTAAAACAGTCATGACTTGGTGATCCGTAACAGTTCTTTACACCCATGGGTCGAGCCTCGGGTCTATTTTCTCCTGATCACTAAATGGATCACCAAAACCGAATTTATAGTTCTGTGGGCCATAACTAAACCTTAATATTAGGACCAGGCCTTTTGGACTAGCTTTGACCCAGCATGTGAAGGCCCATGGAGTTGGGCCCCAACTATCTTCTTGACTAGGAATGTTTTTGCTGAAGCATTATTTAGAAACTAGTGGTACTGCCATAAGTGCTGTTCCTTGCCTACAAACGCATGAAACAGATGCTTGACAATGCATGTAGAGGTTAAGTGCACATTGAATTCTGATTCTATGAAGGCAGAGGCTTAGAAAGTTCTTATTGGATTGTGTAAATAGGGGGTGCCCTTCGCCCTGGCTGAGGTATATCCAGGCCCAACTCGAGTATTAGTAATACAGACTCATATCACTCAAGCCCGACATGGGTTGTAAGTGCCTGGTCTTAGACCAATCCGTTGTAAACATGTCAAGCCCGAGCCTGCCCACAGAATCAGTTGGGCCAAGCCCAATTAATACAAACACTAAAAATGACAAGAGAGATCTAAAAATCAAGTTTTAAAAAAGAACTTATTTTAAATTCAAGTACAGCTATACAAATCATAATAATACGAGTACGGATCCCCTGTTTCGACGAAACGGGAACCCTGTTTCGACTTATTCCTAAACACCACGTGTAAAAACTGCCACGTCATCTATGGACCCTCTCAGGATCTCGAAATTAGGTGAACATGAATAGGCTGAAAACAGTGTTCCCCCATTTAGATCAGGCCCGACCTGAGTAAAATAAAGGGCCCGGCCCAGGACAGGACAGGCCCAGTTGGCCCTGTCCATGAGCACCAGTAATAAGAAATATAAGGGAAAATACATTAAAACAATAACTCATGATTTCAGTGGTAATTACCTTTTTAAATTCAACCAAAGTCCAATTTGTATGCTTGAGACCGGAGCATAAGTGTGCGTACCTAAAAATTACGGACTTGGTGTAGATGATGATGAAGGTTCTCGGAGAAACTGTTTTAGCTGAGAGCCGGAACGTCTCTGATGATCCGAAACCTGAAAGGGAGAGAAAACAGAGGTCAGGGCCTGAGGTTGGTGTCAGCCAAAGGCACTCCGACGCTTGAGTTAGTGCAGTCACTGAACTAGGGTGAAGTGAGGAAGAAGATGTGGGCAAGATAAACAGAATGTAGACTGTATATTGCGTACCTCTTATGGGATTACGATGCAGGTATATGTAGGAGAGAGTAGAAGGTTCCATAGTGGAGGTAGGTGGGGATACTTGTCCCATCAGCCCACTCCTAGGACCCTTGGTAGGTGAGGATACTTGTCCCATCGGACGTCCCCCCAAATCCCTCACATAAATGTGGACGTGATAGGGAAGGTCCCTTATCAGCATCTGGCGGTCACCTTCTGTCAGGAGGTCTTTGTAATATAGCCGTCCTATCTCATAATGGAGATTTAGACGGACAATGCCCATCTCGGTCAAGTAGACCGAGATGGAAATTACCAAGATCAGAGATGCTCGAGGTCGGGCATTGCTACCGAGGCGCTCGGGGCAGGGCCCGTAATGAACGAGGCCAGTACACTGACCGAATCCAACTCCAACTCGGTGCCAGTTGGCACTTTTGCCGAACTGGGTTAATTGAGGCCGGTGTAACCCCTAATTGGTATTTCAGTGTCAAGGTAGAAGATTACCTCGGTATTACACAACCACTCCACACAATAAGCATCGTAAACAAACCCACCTAGAATTGCATTTTCACATGCACTGGGCCATATAAATTTGAGTTTGGCCTGACCCAAGTTAAGCTCCACATGGTATTCCAGAGGGATGAAACTTCTGTGAGGCCTAATGTGAACCTTCATGCCAAACCATCAAGTGAAATGTATGTTGTACTTGCGTAGATTGAAGTTAGGGCTTGGTCTTGGATTTGAAACTGATCGACATGGAATTCAGGTTAGGTTCGGGGGCGACCCAATGCAAACAGGTCGAATTTGGGATGGGAAATGGCGGATTCAAATGCACATCAGTCTTTACATGTTTAGATCCGAATCTAGCTCCAAAATAGAACCTGGGCCTATTTCTTTACCGGAATTTATGACTAGAATTTGGGAGGTTGGGGTTTTTTGGACATAATGTGACATGATGTGACATCTTGTCCCCTGGCATTTGAAATGCTGTGTTTCTTTCATTAGAATTTCAAATTCCAACCACCCAAAAGACCTTTTGGAATTCTTGGAATTCCACTCACTATACCATTTGTTGGAATTTCAAATCCTCCATCAAAAAGAGGAATTTGGAATTCCACATAAGGGGACAACTTTTGGAGAATTTGAAATTCTCCCAGACATGAATTCTTGGAATTCTGATAAAGAAACGGGCCCTAAGTGTTATATTTGAATGTGGCGTTAACTTAAAAAAAAAAAAACAAAGTTAACTTAAAAAGAAAAAAACAAAGTTAACTTAAAAAGAAAAAAACAATCTCATTTCCAATCCTATTCAAAATAATATATGGAGTGCACTAGTAGTTCAAAATACATATATATTTTTAATTTCAGAAGTGCAGTTATTAATTTGTATATGATTAAACCTAATTAGACTCTCAAATACGAATATAACTCGAGCCATATAGGCCCTTAAAACCTACACATATTAAGAATATGTGAATATAATCCTCTCGGATCTAGATTCTTGGGTCGAAACAAATAAGATTGGTTCCAAGTCCAAAGGTTCTTGACACTATATGCTTAAATCCAAATCCGAATTTATCCATAATTCAAAAATAAGTTTGATAGCTGTGTTCGAAATCGGAGATTTTGGAATTTGAACAATTAGATACCCATTTGCAACTCTATTTAGTACCTAAATTATGTTTGTTTTTTTTATGATGAGGGTTTTCCTGTACCATATAACCCGACATGACTATATTGTATTATTATGTATAAATATTAAACATATATGATATTGGTATATAGGAGTAACATTTTACAAGTAACAATTCATAATTTCAAAATTAAACAACCTTTTGAGAAGTGCCTCACAACCCAACCGCAAAGAGGTGTCTCACCTTAGTAGCTATCCAATGATTGAATTTTTTTCATCTTTTAAGTAATTGATTTATGCAAATCCATGAGTGTCGAAGTGGGACGAATGACCATAATTGGAGTGGTAAGTACATCTAAAGGTCAGGATTTTTCATAGGTGGGTTCGTTTGAAAGTTAATTTTCCAAAAAAAAAAAAAAAAATTGAACTAATTCTCTCTTGACATTCTCATAGTACATATTATTATATACAATTATAAGAAAAATGCACATTGTGTAAATTTTAGACCGGTTTAAACTACACCAAACCAAACCAAACAAATAAGTTTAGATATCGAGCAATACATGAGTTAACTACTTTTCAACCCGGTTTTCCTTAATGACGTGTGTATATTTGAGGTCTTTGACCCAACAATATGATTACCCTAGGTGGGGCTCGCTAAACCCATGCAAATGAACATGGACAAATCTAGGGTAATTTCCAAACATAAGATGTGGGGAGCAAACCCATGCCTCATGCCACTCCACCAACTCCTAGGTGGGTAGCCCTTCTCAACCTAATTGCACTCGGGTATAACTTTACATTTCAGATTATGCTTGTGCCACGTACACTTGGGGCCATTTGTTTGCACGGAATTGAATTTACTGGAAGTGCTAGTTGGAGGTCGTTATGGAAGCTTTGGATTGAGTGATGTAAGGAACCAATCTACGTAAATGATAAGATCGTGTATTTGTTAAGAGGCTAAAGAAGATTTATTGAAAATCCCTTATGTTCAAATCACTCCCTATTGTCCGCAAGCTTAGATATGAATGCTTAATGAGTGAACTTCTATATGCTTGATGAGATCACTTCCTCTTATGCTTTTCTTATTAGTTTCTTAAAAAACTTGGCCAATGTAGACAATAATTTAGATGATGAAGAAGAAGATTATAGATCTATGTTATTTTCTTCCTCGCCATCTCTTTATATTGCAAAAAAAAGAAAAAAAAAGTTTTTTGAGGAGAGAGTTAGAGATCACCAATGACCTCTAGATGCATATCCGTTTCCTCTTAAAAGAAGAGGAAACAAAAGAAGCTTTATGTGAGGGGCATTTTTCTCATTTAAGTGGTTGGGACCATATTTGCTGAAAAGGCAATGCCCAACCCACTGAGTCTAATAGTAAGTACGTTAAATGAGCTCCATGACATGATATTTCACCTTAGTTGCCCAGGGTTTAATCACCAGGCATGCTGCCTACTTTTTGCGTATGCGAGCTCCTTTCCTACATGTGTGAGCATTCTTCTAACATGTGTGAGCTCCTTTCTCACTTGTGTGTGGGCTCCTCCATTCCCATGCGCGTGGGCTTTCTCATGGGTCCCAGCCCCCTAACTAGGTTTATAAAAACTAAATACGAGAATTCAACCTTGCCTTTCTCATAATATAAATTTCCGGTGATAGCTTGGTATTCATTTCCCACATCCGTTTCATTCATTTTCTGTTCTTCTTCATTTTCAATCATTTTTTAAAATACTACTATTAGAATTCCTAGTAATTCAGCTACACAAAGAAAGCCAAGCCAACACACTCCATGGCACGTTTGTGTACACCCCCTTTCCGTGGGAAGAGAAAATTACCATGTCAGCAAATTCCATAGAAACGGAAATCTCGGAAAAGGATTTCCGTGAATTTTAGAAATTCATGTTTGGTGCAAAAAAAAAAAAAAAAATTCCTCGTTGATTTAGTGCTAATGTTGTTTGGTGCAGCTGTGGATTCCTTATAGAAAATTAAATTTTCTTATTTGGTGAAACAATTTTTTGAAGAAAAATAACACAACATATATATTATTTATTCAACATCAAATAATAATTTATTTAAATAAATAAAAAAATGAAAGAGTTGTAGGGTTTTGGGTTAAAATAGACAAGAGTGAGGAAAATAGGGAGAAGTTTTCCGAGGAAACCCATTTCCCATACCCTTATATGAAACCCAATTCCATCATTATCAACGAAAATGCTCACGAGACAAGAAAGCGTTTCCGTGAAATTATTTTTGCACCAAATGCCTGAAAAATGAATTTTCCGCAGAAAAGTGTTAAAAAAAGATACCCTCATTGTTGAGTGGTGTGGGCACCTTCATTTCACCCATGCGCCCAGGAATCAATACCAATAGCCCAACATAAAAAAATACACGCGAAGAAAATGGGCCCCAACAGTTTCGAATAGGGGTTTGGTTTACAATCTGGGCTGACATAGTAAACTGCTCTTCAATTGACAACCAATGAAAAATTCTAAATTAATACTGTGCCCCACAATGTAGAGATGAGGACAGAAGGAAAACCCAAAGGCAGCTAATTCCTCCAAAAATAGTAGCTGTGGAAAGGCTACAGCCTTTTTCCTCCCATCTTTTCAGACCCCAAGGGGCTCAAAATCAAAAGACCATAGGATGATGGGCGAGAAATAATTGTAATACTGACTATTAGAGATAGGAAAGTCACAGAAAGGAAAAAAACGAAAGGATATTCTCTCTCTCTCTCATTCACATCTGTCCTCTCCAGTCAACAATCAACCTATATACAGATACATACCTTTGTTCTTTCTTTCTCTTTCTCTCTTGGATTCCCATTTCCCAAACACAAAAAAAATATAAAGGCCAAAGGGGGGCACAGGCACTTGACTTGAAAAGGTGAAATGGCTGCTCCTTTGAGGCTTTTGCTGCCTCTAAATACAGCCTTCTGTTCCTATGATTTCCCTCTCAAATCTCCAAACATCTCCACCCAAAACCCTAATTTCTTCAAGCCCTCTTCTCCTTCTTCCTCATTCAAGCCAAAATGGGTAGATACCAAATCACCACACCACTGCAGAAGAACCCTTTCTTCAAAACAAACGGTATCTCTCTCTCTCTCTCTCTCTCTCTCTCTCTCTCTCTCTCTCTCTCTCTCTTTCAATATCTCTCAAATATATTTATCTGTATATCCATATGTACAAAAACATGCTTTCTTTGCCTTTTTTTTTTTTTTTCTCTTCTTTGTTCTTTTTGGGTGAAAGAAGATGTGTTATTGAATTGGGTTTTACTTCCTTTGCCTATTGCTGCTCATTTCTTTTTATTGCAATGAAGTTTTAGAAGTTGGGTATTGTTAGCTGAAGTTGTGAAGTTGTTATGAGTAATGGGTCTGTTTGTTTGCGATTCTCCTCCTATTTTCCACCCAGAGAATTAAGGAACTTGGGTTTTTCTTACTTTGCTTTTATTTTTGTGTGTGTTGAAGTTTTGGGTTTTGTTTTAGTTGAATCTCTTAAATTGATGGAAGCCTGCAATTTTTTTTGTTGAGTATATTCCTCTTGTGAATTAATTATTCTTCTGAAAGTTTTTTTTTTTTTTTTTTCCTTTCTTGGGTATTTGGTACAGAAGTAGAAGTTAGATTATTTGGAATGATTGATTTGGACTGGATTGGGTTTGCTGATGCAAATCTAAGTTTTGGTCTTACTTCTTGATGCAGCGCGATATCCTTGGTATCTTGTTTCATTGAGCTCATATAGGCTATTACATGCAACACTTATTAATGTCATACATATGGAACTCATGTGTTCTAACACGCACACATTCTCCTAAACACATTAATTATACTCTAGTCTTCCATGTGATTTTTGTTTACCTACTATGTATAAACACTAATGCAAACATGCAATTAACTGCTAATATTTTATATTCTTAATACAGCATTTCACCATTATTATTCCCACAATTATTTTTAATGATCATTTGCAAATCCCCACGATGATGATCTGAATAGCCCCTCAAGCTAGATGGAAGGAAATATTTGATGATGCAGCTGATTTGATGATGGAATGTGTATTGGAAATGCATAACTTCCCTTCCTTATTTTGTGTTCCTACTTAATGGTTGAACTATGACATTCTTTTTCAAAATTTTTGTTAGGATTTGATGACTTCTAGGTATAGAAGTTGTACCTGAAAGGATGTATTGTTTATCCACTTGTGTTTTGGAAATTCTGTGGTTCTTTGACCTGCAACTCATGTGTCTCTGCAGTGGGTTCTTTCATTGTTGACCTTGTAGAATCAATCCATTTTTGGTTTTTACAACTGATTTACTGTGGGGTCTCTTTTTTTTTTTTTTTTTTTTTGTATGTACTGGTATAGTGGCTCTGTGCATGTGCAAGAAGAGATGAAGATTCGAGGAATTGCAGGAGTGAAGTGAATAATGTAGGAAGAATGTTTGGTTCAGATGAGGAGAACATTTCTCAAGTTCCTACCCAAGCTCAGTCCCTTGTTGAAGGCTCGGGGACTTTGTTGGTGTCAGAGCCAAAGCCAAACCTGGACCTCGATTATTTACAGGTTTTGTATATTCATAGTTGCAACTTATAAGCTTTATCCATCTTTCATGTATGCTTTAAATATGTATGCATGCATGCATGCATGTATATTTGTATCTATGTATTCATTGAACCTCCATAACGGGTCTTCATTTTTATCATGACACAGCCTTATACAATTTGGTCCATGTTTACTCCATGTTTTGATCCTGACCCTAACCCAAAAATCAAGTTGGTTTCTGCTCATCAGTGGCTCATTTTGTACAAAAGAGTGGATTGTTAAAATAAATAAGCTGTCCAACCACATTTGATGTGGTGAGAGGTGTTTCTGATGAGTGGATTGGTCTTGTTTATGGACTAGTGCACACATATGATGGGACATATTTGATGACAGCTCTGATCTCACAGACATGGTTCATTGTTGGCTTCTGTGGCCCTCTGTAGATGTTATTGATTCTAGACATGCATAGACATTGGTTTGTTTGGCTTAAAGTGTTGAATTTCAACATATCTGATACTTGGCATGTTGCAAATACTGGCATGTGCATGACCATATGTGCTCAGTGCTCACTCATCCATCTATGTTTGTATCTGTGGCTATATGGAAGTTATATGTGCAAATGCCCTCTTGGAAGCATGGTTTTTAAAATTAACTGAGCCCCACCCAAGATCACTGCCGGACCAATTCCTTTGAAAGAAGGTGAAAAACAATATATAATTTCCAATTTCATGTTTTCATAAGATTTGCGAGGTTCCAGATTCTTTTGCACTGCTTTTGGAAGATAACGACCACAAGTTTTGAAAGATTTTAGCATTATAAAATTGGAGGTACCATTCATTTGACTCTGGATAAAACAAATGCGGCCACTTATTACTGTATTACTGCTTAAACTCATTTTTAATGGTTAATACACGTGTCTAAAATTTAGAATCACAGGAGATTATTTTCTAATTTTTAAAGATATTTATATCTTTTTGATGAATATTTTACTTGTTTTTGTGCACCAATGTGGGACTTGATTTGGCACGCCAAAGTCCCATACAACTCGGCTGACTCTAGTTGACTTGAGGGGACCAAGTCACCTCTGAATCCGAGTTATAAAACCTTGCTTGGAAGGCCCTCCAACAGGATCCCAACATTTTTGCTTTATATATCTTCTTGTCCTTCAATGCGTTGGATAGAGGGTTTTTTTTTTTTTTTAATTAGAGGAAATAGCACCATGAACCCTGCTGTCCTGTGTTTTCTTTGATTCCCATCACCAACATGACCGCTACTATCGCCATTGACACAACCTTCACCTCTAAATTGTCCTTGTGAAGAGAATAAGAGAGCCGCACATTCAAAAATTATGTTTTGAGGCAACAACATTACCTTTCTATGACACCACATTGAGTACTCATTACTCAATGTCTGGAGATGATAGAGATTAAAATTTGAGCTTGAATAGTTTTATATTTAGGTTTTGAAATTTAATATACTATTTATGGAAAGGACAACTGTATCTGTATGTGTCCTGGATTTCCAAGAGCGCAGAGTTGTATTCCTAATCGGAGAGCCGTATTCCTAATATTTGTGTCTATATCCATATTCATATCCATATCTGGGCATCATTTATGATGTTGATGATGATGATTGGTAAAACTGTCTGGCGGAGTTCCAAAGGTATCAAATGTACTTCATCTAATGCCGCCTTCTCAATAAAGAAAATCCATTGACTCAAACGTAGGAAAGGGGAAGAAAGTTGCTCCTAATGCAACAAATTGTCCACCAATGGGCCACATATTCACTTGAGTTGGCACCCAACATCACAATTATTGGTCTTTTGTCACTTGTTAGAGAGTAAAGGAGAAAAAAAAGAAGTTAGACACTTCGACAATCTAACATGCTGCTATTCACTAATAGCAATAGCTCAGTGGTTGGGCATCTCCCTCTCCACAGAAATTGCCAGGGAACAAACCCTGGATGTATTGGTGAGGGACTTGGGCAGTGTGCATTTGGGTAATGAGTATTTACCAGAGCAAAAAAAAAAAAAAAAAAGAGAAGAAAGAAAGAAGAAGACTGACGAAGAAGTGGAACTTTTACAAATGAGATATGTTGGCCTCCTTAGGTTTTAGCAAGTTCAAGAAACAATGTCCACTTCCTGTTGGCTTCGGCTGTTCATTTGACTATTGTTAGCATCACTCTTCTGAAAATCGAAATTGCATTGCAAATCGTTCAAGGGGCTGAATCGAATCGTATCGTGAATAATTAAGAAAATTAGTTATTCATAATCCATCCATTTTCCATCAATCGCAGCAACAATAGAGTGATAAATTAGACTGATACAAGCATATGAAAAGTATCACTAACACATAATTAATATATCCATGTTTAAGATGTCAATATTACTAGGAAAAATATACATGTTGTGGTTTTTTATTTTTTAGTAAAAAATAAAAATAAAATCCAAATCATTGACATTATTCTTGAAGTTAAAGGTGTGTAAAGTAATACTAACATAAAAATTTATACAATTATGGATATTAGCCATTTAGCTTCGACTATTCCCGCGTAGACAAATTGGTTGAATCATAAGATTTGACAAAATAAGTTTTGAATCGTAAGATTCTCTTAGAAAAGGGATCATTGCATAGATACGAATCTTTTTCCTTAGGATTCAATACGAATCGTAGGATTTAAGATACAAATCATAGGATTCTGATAACAATTGTTAGCAGTGTGCCCACCACAGAAAAAATAACCTTAAAGTTAAAGCGAAATGTACACATTATAGACGGCATCAATCTTAGATACCTGTGCATGAGGAAGCCCAAGAAGGATCTGCACTTGGCCTTAATTGTGCAAATCCTCCCAATAGGAAGATTCCCATATTAGTTTGGGATGGTGATCTCTTTGATTATTTTACTCATTAAGTTTTCCTCTTTCAGTTAGGCTATTCTTATGTCTTGAAGCTGTACTCTTGGAGGAAAAAGACCAATTCTCTCCTCCTTAAGCTACATTAGTAGGTAGACTTAACATTCACAATCTCAATTGATTCAAGGAATATTTGGTCTCTTGCTGGATTTATATCTAAATATACCGTCCTACCTTATATTGGACCCACTACATTTAACACACCCACTCAACCAACAACTATATATGTGAAACCCACACCCACTAGACAAAATATCAATCCATCAATCCTTCCACCATGCTGTTCTCTACATGGACCTCACTTGCTCCAACCCATGCACCTATCTAGGTGAGAGCTATTGGGTACATATCCTATTCACTGACCCATTATGTTGGACCATTGCAACTAGCACATCCACCGAACCAACCATATATGTGAAACTCTCTAAAATGTCAAACCATTCATCAATCTTACAATTGTGCTATTTTATGTGGACCTCCACCCATATAGGTGAGAACTATGGGATACATATCCTACCCATCAACTGATGTACACCCATCTAAGTGGGACCTACTGAATAAGAGATAATAACCATCTTATTCCATCTACATGGGATCCACTAGAGAATATCCTACTCATCTTACCTTTACCTAGATGGTATCCACTATAAGCAACCCACTTACTTGGCCTAGCTTTTTGTTTCCATATGGGTGAGGCCCATCATATCCAACTCATCCACCATTCTCTAGGACACCTCATTCATAGATTTTACCAATGATCTTCATAGGCAGATAGATTAGTTAAATCTAATAGATATGATGTGGGTCCACTATCTTTTAAGAGGTTCCAATATCATATACTATTCACATGATCCCACAATGATTGTGTTATTTAGGTGCTGCTCACATTAATATTTGATTTAATTGTTAGACAAAGGACATTTTGGTAATTCAGAAGTCATTTCACAAGTAGACTGCATACGGTCTATATGTGAACATTTAACTAAGTGTACTTTAAAAAGTTCAAAGTTACATGAAGATTTAATTAAATGTACAAGTAGTTCGAGCTTGAAGAATCTCATATTAATTTAAAGATATTTGCTCATATACTGTTGAAGTGCTATACAATAATATATGAATCTTTTTTAATTAATTTATGTTATAAAATGAATTTATCTTCTAATGATTACACAATATGTTTATCATTCACTTAATTTATGTTTTTCTTATTAATTAATACTTCATATGGATATTAATTTGTCTTGCGGTAGTGAAATTCCTAGTCTTTTAAGTTCCAACCCGCTCGAAAGGCATAACGATCTGGAGAGAGGCTCGGTGAAATAGACATGTCTGTGAAGATGTGGACTACCTCTACCTGGACAGAAAAACCTTATGAAGCTTTACTGTTCCCTGGCTTTGGGCCTTTCCTGTGTACCTTAGGTGGTGGGCGAAGAAGGACTCTTTTTTTTTTTTTTTTTTGGAGGGGGGGGATTACCAATCTGGAAGAGCTAGATTCTAACCTTGTGTGAGGACCCACGGGCCAAGGTATAGTATCAAGACTCAGGCAGACAATTTCTATGGGGCATAGGCCTCCCAAAAGATAACGGAGGCGTGCAAAAGCTTCCTCAAGCCAGATGGGGATTGACCCTTGAGTGCAAGGACAGAATATTTTATGATTTGCAATTAATTAATACTTAATATATGGATATTAATTTTAATTTATTGTACGATTTGAATGAAACATAATCTGTGCATTGCGTGGACTTAATGCTAGTTATTACTTGAATGGTGATTGGTGAGACTTATGTGTTCCTAAAGCAAGGGCTGGGATTGGATCTGGTGTCCCATTAGGAAGTGGGGAGAAAAATAACATTATAAACACAATGCAGGCTAGTTGGCCTTCCAGATTTTTTATAAAGATCATTTTGGAATGTATGAACTATGAAGAGTCGGCCCCGGGGCATATGTGTGAAATCCTCCCTCACTTTTTTTTCCGCAACTAAAGGTGTGAGACCTAGGTGTCGTTTGGATCCCAACCAAGGGGAGGTTTGAGGCCCTTTCCTCCATTTTAATCTCTACTTTTGTTCTGCCTTCTATATTTCTACCCTCCTCTAGTGCTAATCACCTTGGATTCAACCCAAGCGCTGCGTGAGGCTTGGCTATTGCATATTTACTATATTGCACTTTGCAGCACAATCACAAAGCTCATGATCAGTATATTTTGTGCCGAAAAATCAAGGTGTTTTCGAATTTTGTGTTTTTCTAGGATATTATTGGGGATATGTTGCATAAAATAAAAATAAATTGTGAAAATATTTGAAATCCAAAAACAATTTGATGAATACATATGATAAGTAGTTTAAAGGATACTCAGTGGACCAAATTATGCTGCATTGGGAGGAGTTGGCCTTTACTTTTGGTTGGTCCTAAGTAGCTTTGGTTTTCTGGTTTTTTGGCATTTTCATTCTCTTTTTGTTGTTCTTGTTTTTTCTTGTTTCCAGTATAGTTCTATTGTACTGCTTGCCTTTTAATGAAAGTTACCATTCAAAAAAAAAAAAAAAAAAAAAAAAAAAAAAACCATGAAAGTTAAAGAAAAAAAAAACAATGCAAAATAATAAAGCATATATCTACATCTAACATAAGAGATATGGATAATAAATTACTAATTACTAAGAATGGAGATGAATGATAATTATTCATAATGATAATTATACAGGGTAAGTATTAGTTGCATAATTTCCTGTTATAGTAAATACAAGTAAAACTTTCAAAGAATGGACAAAATTGGACTACATAATAAAGCATATATCTACATCTATCATAAGATATATGGATAATAAATTACTAATTACTAACAATGGAGATGAATGATAATTATACAGGGTAAGTATTAGTGGCATAGTTTCCTGTTAGTAAATACAAGTAAAAATTCAAAGAATGGACAAAATTGGACTAAATAAATTCCTCTCTGTAACCATTCAAAAAAAAAAAAAAAAAAAAAATCCTCTCTGTAGAACCATAATAAATTCAATTTAAGTTAAGAAAACTGTAATTAGGTACTGCTAAGAATGGTATGCGACATGAGACCTCTCTTGCTTCTTCTAAAGTTGTTTGATTACTTCGCCATTTTTTGTACTAGTGATATCTTTCTATTTTTTCATGATATATTGAAAAACTATCAATGTTTTGGGAATATTGTTATGTTATCGGGAAAATGTTGTTTTGGGTAAGTATGATGATCTGTTCTGATATTTTCAAACTTTCACTGATATTTGTGACAACGGTTTCCTGCCTTGCAGTTTTGTATTCAAGTAATACAATTTTCCATGGCGATTTTGTACACAGGTTTAGAAATCCTCTTACCCTTTGAAATCAGGGGTCCTTCTTTTGTTCTGTAGTTATAATATATTAATATTAAATTCATTTCAGGCAAGTCTTTAAGGTTGACAATTGTTGAAAGGTTCCTAAAAAGGTTGATTCCGGGTTCCTTAAAGGACTTTAGGTTAAGGGAAGAGCGCCTGTAGATTACCATCCCCTCTTCTCATCAGATTGTTTTTCTTTTTCTTTTTTCCCCTTTTATTTCCTTTTCTTTTAATGGTAAAGAACTTTCACCAATAAGAAATACAAGGAGCAAGCAGAACAACCATGGACAACATGCATAGATACTCTTAACCTGAAAATTAAAAAAATTACATTAGGTCACTTCCAAAGCTCCCTTCTCATGCACTCTACTGGGTGATTCACAGCCCTATTTACAAAAAACCCTTTAAAAGAAAAAGCTACCTAAGACATAGCACGGGTTCAAACTCAGGTCTCAGTCACTTATAAAATGTCCTCACATGCCTACAAGTAAGCTACAAAGAAGTTGGTGTATTTCCATACAATATTTAATAAAAATATAGAATTTGCTAACCAGAATAGGCAATCACTCGTTTCAGTGCCCTACCCAACTCATTCCCGGTAGTGACCGGAATTTTATACCATGCCTACAACAGAATTTGGGCTCGGGATAATGGTTAAATCTCTCTGACGGTCTTCCTAATTAGCCTCTCGTGTTAACTGGGCTTGCACTGGGCCTTCAAGGTCCCTGTTTGTCCCAGTCAAATATAAGCGAAGAAATGCACTAACCTTCTCTCATGCTTTCGAAGAACACATGGCCAAAGAAGCAATATTAGCAAGGGGATTATAGACTGTCCAAAATCTTCTCATATGGATAACTGTAGGAAACATGCTGCTTGAAAACCAATTCTGCCTCAGAATTGGGAGTGGGTCCCCTTGTATTAAAGAGAAAGACATGTTTTCATGCATGATGCTCTCTGGGGGCGTTCGCTGGAGAAAACTCTCCATAGACTGTTTCCCTTTGTATACATTTGAACTGCAGATTAGGACAACTATGAGACACGATTTGAGTTAGATCTTGAATGCCAAAAGCTTCCTCATATGAGGTGATAGGAATCAAGATTTCCATATAAAGTATAAACTTAGTTTTGAAGAAGTTGGGGGTGCTCACATTTACAGGCTAGTGGATATAACCCTTATTATTATTGTGAGAACTCTCCAATCTATGAGGTTGCATCCGAAGAGTTTCATCAAAGTGAAAATTAAAGATACGAACGTTTGTATACTTTTTTTTAGATCAAGAGAGCACTCGGCTGATGACATGACATACTAGGGACCTGTTTGGCAAATTTTATCTGCATGAAATAGATCTGTGGATTATTGATCTATATAGGATAGAGGTTTTACAAATTGACCGTTTGGTACAACCAATTCACTGTTTTAAATTGATGTTTTAGATTCCTATGGTCAACTGTTTTCATGAATTTCTTGAGATCCACAAGGAATTAAAGGTTGGAACTTGGCCACTTAGCGGTGCTTGGGCTTATAAAGAGGATCAACGGTTCGGATCTTGATTTAGAGGGCCACAAAGTCCAGAAATTTAGATCCACGGGTTCATTTATTTTACAAATATCTAGAGATCCGTGCATGATCAACGGTTCAAATATCATTGCATGGCCGTATTTGATCTTGTAAAGAGGATCAATGGTTTGGATTGACTTTAATTAAAGTCCCACAATTAGAAAAGAAAAAGAAAAAAACCGGTTTGGGTTTCTCAACATGAAAACCCAGTCGGTTTTGAAGTGTAGTGCACTAACAGTCATCCGGTTTTTCTTGAATATCTTGAGATCCAAGAGGAATTAAATGCTGAAGATTGACCCCGTAGCCGTAATTGGGATTATAAAGAGGATCAATGGTTCGGATCTTGATTTAGAGGCCCTCGGTCCAGAAGTTTAGATCCAGTGGTTCACTTCTTTTTATTTATAAATATCTAGAGATCTGTGCATGATCAATGGCTCAAATTTGACCCGATAGCTGTTCTTGGCCTTCTGAAATCTTAAGACATCTAATGGTTTGATCTTCATTTAGGTCCCTAGAATTTGAAAAAAAGGGAAAACACGGTGAGGCGATTATTTGCACTATTCATCCACCTGTCTGCTTTAGATGAAGAGGTCTGCCCAAAAAAGTATGGATTCCGGTTCCCTCCCACATAGACATAAAAGGTCTTTTCTCTGGTTCATACAGACATCTCCAAGGTACTATCCAAATGGTCTATTTTTTTTTCTTAACATCTGTTTCAAATCTCTTTTAAGAGAAATAGAGGTGGAAAGTAGAGATGCCAATGCCACCTAAAGCTCCTCCTTGGCATCAAGTGCTGTCTATACTACCCAAGTTAAGCGTGATTGACATCTATACTGGGTTTAAAGGGGAATGTGGAGAAACAGATGACTTATATTATTTATATTTATATATGCTCTTTGTAATTTTAGTAACAAGAGGGACTTTTATGTAATTTCTGGCACAGATAAGGCTGCCATTAATTTTATTATTTTTTTATGAACATACCAACAGTCTGGTACTACCCAAGCAACAAGAATAACTTCTTAGTTCTTACATCACCTGAACATAATAGCTTCCTCAAAGTAATTAACTTTTCTTAGTTGATCATTTAAATGAACTGTTAAGCATAAACCTGAACCTTTGTATGCTAGCAATTCAGCTCATCATGCACACCATCAGGTGTATGGTTTTCAATCTGATCCTTCACAACATTTGAGGATCAAGCCGTTGATCATGTCATGAAGCTAGCTCCTCATGAGCTATAATTGATGTAACCACAAGTATCACACGGCCAAACATGGCTAACATTGATACATGGACTGATTCTTCGTGGACAACAGAAGATGTATGGCTTTCCATCTTATCCTTCACAACATGTGAGGATCTAGTCATTGATCATGTCATGGAGCTCCTCATGGGCTATAATTGAAGTAACCAGTAACCACTAGTATAACACAGCCAAACATGGCTGACAGTGGTACATGGACTGCTGATGTCAGCCCTAGTTGAGGAGAAAGATGAGAAAGGGGCTGCGAATGTAAAAAAATTTAATCCTCACATCATTAGGGTTATGGTTTCATTATGACTTCTGACCATGCATAGACGTCTTATTTTATTTTATTAATAATTTCCTGAAATTACAGAAAATCCTGCTGTTGGTGTTTTTTAAATAAAAAAATTGAAGGACATATGGACATGGAAATTACATGAAAGTCATGTTTCTCAACAATATGAAATACTATTTGGCTGTTTAACAGCAAGGATCCAGGCTGTCAGTGTGTCTCTGATTGCATAAGTTTATGGGTATGAACACCATTATTGGCTGTTTAACAGCAAGAATCAAGATTGTATGTGTGTACATGCGTTGCATAAGTGTTCTAATTGCCTGATTTTGTTTTAGAAACACTATTGGCTGTTTAACAGCAAGGATCCAGGCTGTCAGTGTGTCTCTGATTGCATAAGTTTATGGGTGTGAACACCATTATTGGCTGTTTAACAGCAAGAATCAAGATTGTATGTGTGTACGTGTGTTGCATAAGTGTTCTGATTGCCTGATTTTGTTTTAATTTCTAACACTACGTTTTAATTTTAATAGGAACTATTGGCCATTCAGCAGAAAGGACCAAGAGCAATTGGCTTCTTTGGAACTCGGAACATGGGTTTCATGCATCAGCAGCTTATAGAGGTTTTGAGCTATGCTATGGTCATAACGGTATGATATCCTAACTTCTATTTTAATAATCCATTTTCTTTTCCAGAGAGGTGTTTCATAGTATGAAATATTTTATACCTGTAATCCTGTTCCAGAAAAATCATATTTTTACATCAGGAGCTTCTGGAACAAATGCTGCTGTTATAAGAGGTGCTTTAAGAGCAGAACAACCCGATCTGCTTACTGTAATCTTGCCTCAAAGCTTAAAGATGCAGCCACCCGAGAGCCAAGAACTGCTATCAAAAGTAAGATTTGTATTATTGTTTTTGTTTCTATACTGAATTTATCAAAGGCCAAGAAGAAAGCTTCTTTACTAAAGACACCAAACTTAAAAGCAAGCTTCTTGAGTAAAGATAACAAGACCTATGAAAGAGGTATTAGCTTAAGAGTGACAATGATCTCATCTGCTAATTTTAACTACTTCAGAAGCTTGCTATTTTGATATGCTTCTGGTGAACAACTTCGGAAGCTTGTCATTTTGTTATGCTGCTAGTGCTATCATTTAAAAAAAAAAAAAAAAAAAACTATGTCCTGTTTGTATTCTTGGATCAACATATTGGTGGATACATATCTTAGCCTTTTTGTCTGAGGTTTCACTGACACACTTCCAATCATATCGGTGCATATTGGCCGTCTGCTAATACACACTGATATGGCCAACATGGTCGATAACACCCCTTTACCAACCTATAAACCCATGTTTTTGGGTTAGTTTGTACAAAAGAAAGCTTCAAGAAAGGGTTTTTGGGATTTCTGGGCCATGAACTTTAAGGAAAATACCAAATTAAAGATCTAAATAAAAAATCGAAGCTGATCTGCGACCCATTAGCTTGGGGGTTATCTTTGAGGTTAAAAAAATCTGAGAATGAGTGAAATATGCAAGCTTGAAGCTTTAGATTTGCTCGTACATCCATTATTCGGGACATTTTTTAGGCTTCTAGGATATTTTCATATAAATATCGAACTAAAAAGTACTAGTTTAGTGTATACTATTCCTAACTACTAGGTGGAAGGGTAACTCTCATCAAATCTGTCCTTTCCAACTTGCCAGTCTATTACTTCTCCATCTTTAGATTGCCGACCTCAAATATAAAGCGGTTGGAAAGAGTGCAGAGAGATTTCTTATGGCATGGCATAAGCTCTCAGAAGAAGATTCACTTGGTAGATTGGGAATCCATATGTAAGCCGAAGGAAGGAGGAGGTCTGGGAATTAGTCCCCTAAAGAAGATGAATTAAGTCCTCTTGGGCAAATGGCTGCGGAGAATTGGAGATGGTTCAAAAGGTCTTTGGAGACAAGGTGTTGGAAAGGAAATACAAACTTCCAAGACATGGGTGGGATGTCAAGGACCCCCCTTGGAATTCATCTGCTATATGGAAAGGTATACTCTCGGTTAAGGGACTTTCCATGGAGAACATCAGGTACCAAATTCGATCGGGGGAGAGGACCCTGTTTTGGAAAGATAGGTGGGTAGGTAAAAGGGAGTTCTGTGTTTAGTTCTCGGATTTGTATACGTGTGCTCAAGACAAGGAAGCAACGGTCAGCTCTTATATGAGTACTACTGGTGGCCAGAGAGTTTGGTGTCACCTTCAGAAGGAATTTGAAGTCCAACGAAGAATCCTAGTTCTTCGACCTCCTGAATTCCCTGAACAGTTTAATCATTCAAGACAGCAGAGCAAATGATAGGGTGTGGATTGCCTCTAAGAATGGTTCCTTTTCAGTGTCTTCTTTCTTTAGGACAATCCAAAACAATCCAAGGGATACAAGCCACGTGTATGGCCTTTGGAAGATGAAACCTCCTCCTAGGGTGCTTGTATTTGGGTGGCTTGCTCTTAGGAAAGGGATCCCTACTATGGACGTTTTGAGGAGGAGAGGGATGACCATAGTGAATGGATGCCCGATGTGCTTGAAGGACGAAGAATCCGTGGACCGTCTCTTGCTAAACTGTAAATCAGCTCAGACTATTTGGATGGCTTTTTAATAGGAGGGTTTGGTTGCTGCTGGACTCTTCCTCATTCTCTCAATGAGCTTTTCCAAGCTTGGAAGGCTCCAATTGGGGACCCTAGAGGCAAAACGATGTGCCGATTGTCTTTCCTAGCGGTGGTCTGGACGATTTGGAAAGAAAGAAACTCAAGATGTTTTGAAGGAATTGCAGCTAGTGAAAGCATTCTGGTGGAAAAATCGAAGTTTTTGGTCGCTTTTTGGGTGTCTATTCTCCCTTCTTGTAAGAGTTACTCTTTAGAACAAATTGTGTATCATTGGAAAGAGGTAGCCTTTCCTATGTCAAGGAGTTAGTGTGTCCTATGTTGTGTTCTTTTGCTTTCAGTACTTTTCTCTTCTGTTTGCTCCTTTTAATGAAAGTAGCCATTCAAAAAAAAAAAAAAAACTACTAATTAGTACTAAATCGTGATGGAATATTGTTTCAAGTGCTTGTCAATTAACATTTTAATGTAAGTGAACAAAGACATTAGCATTGTAACTATAGTTTATCTAAAAGCATACAACCATTGTTTTAAAATCAAATTCATTTCGCAAATTGTATTAAACGATGAATTGAATTGTGTCGTGGAAGGATTTTTTTATTTTTCTTCTAAAATTGGAAAAAAAATAAAAAAATTAAAAGAACAGGGAAAATTTAGGTTTTAATAATTCATCCATTTTCCATTCATAGCAGCATAATTACAATGACAAACAAGAATAGGTTACAATCATACGAAGAATGTCATGAAATATATAAGATTCACTTTTGAATCTTAAGTTTTACTTGTAAATGTAATTCGCTGATTAGATGCGAATCTTTTTCCTTATGATTCGATATGGGTTGTAGGATTTTGACAACAATGCATACAACTTCAATACAATACCTATATGATACTCAATACTCCTTTATATATTTATTTTAATTAATGAAAAAGGTATCAAAATCTACCAATTTTTTTAATATTCTGGATTTTTTTGGATATTTTTCAGATTTTTATATTTAAATAAAACTCACTCTGCTACTTGATACGTGTTGCTGGAACCGATACATATCAGTATCTAACATTTTGGAAGGCACTCCCTCCAAAACCTTTTTGTTCTTAATCCTTTTTTGTAGTTCCTCTTGCTTCTTAAAAAAAAAAAAAAAAAAAAAAAAAACAGAGTTATAATAAACAACCTCTCAACTAACTACCATCCATATGTTGTCCTTGACGATTATGGATGAGAAATTCATACATTTGAAGTACATGTAAGTTTTGTAGCTAGCCACCATGTGCTTCGGGAGATCCCCATTCTTGTATCTGTCCTTTCCGGAGGAGGGTTCACTAAACCCTTGCTCAAACTTGCACACAGCCGCATATCTTTATTGTGGCTGATGTGTCACACATCCAAGCCTTGCAAATTGTATAAACCAATGAATAGTTGTTTTTCTTCTTCTTCTTTGTGTGTGTGTTGCTTGTCTGAATGAGTCAGTGAGAGAATTTGCTTGTCTAAGAACAAGCAAGGAATATATCACTTTCCTTTGCCATGGTGCTAGTTTTTCTCACCAGAAAAGCTAATCTCCAAGGACCTTTGAGGATCTACCAGCCAGAGATGCTGATTACAAGAGTCATTTGAGCGAAAACTTGGTGGAAGAGTTTATTTTGTCTTTCCTTTTCTTTTTGAAAGCTTAATGCCTTATTTGGCGGCGATAGTTTCCTTCATAGGTAATGTTTTGAGTCTTGAATGAGAACCAAGTTTAGTTACCATTAGGAGGCAATTTCATTGGGAGCTTATTGACATTTTTGAAGACTTAAATGTCCATGGCTTTATTCATTGGATTCAGTGGGTATTTTAATTTCCAATCCTACTGTATCATCTGATGATCCTTGCCGTTTTCTTGCTTTTTTATGGCGCAGCCCCAAAACCTCGATTGAAATCGTGGACCAATCTCCAAGAGATTGACCGAATCCAAAGGATTCTAGCCCTAGGGCACATAACACACCATAACAGGAGAGACTCACAATAACTTGAATTAATTGAATAAAGCATAACCTTACAATAAGGGGCTTCTCTATATATAGAGTAGCATTGTTCTAAATAAACAAGACATTCTAAAATAAGAATATATCTAATCTTAATCCAAATAGGATTTAGGAAGCAGATATATTAAGCAACTCTACTAATTTAGAGACAAACTAAACTAATGATAGGGATTCCAAAATCAGAGATCATGTGGACCCCATCAAGCAGGTCCATCAGGGCCTGCGGGTCCTGGTCTTCAATCGGCCTGCATCATTTTACTTCTTATGCTGCACATGTTCTTAGCCTTATGCTACCATCGAATGTAGTTGCCTAGGCTCACCAAGGCACCCCTGGCTCCCAGCCTTATCCCAAGCGAGGCGCACCCTAGGCGTATCGGGTGGGGCTTTTTTATTTGTTACTTGGGGCGTGTCAGGTGGGGCTCGCTCGGGGTTCTTCTTCAACAGTCCACTCTGGGAAGTACCCATGATGATGATGACAGTGATGATTATGTTCAGGCACTCTACACGTGTCTACTGTCTAAAAGATGGTTTAAAATTTCTGATGATGATGATGATGTTATGACACTTTTGGCAGGATTTGACAGTACACATTTTAAAGAATGTGGGATGTTAAAAAAAAAAAAAAAAAAGCACGATGCTCTCTCTATCTAAAAGATCATTTAAATTTTCTGATGATGATGTTGATATTCTGACACTCTTGGCAGGATTAAGATACTAAGTATATTAAAGAATATGGGATGTTTGAAATGCTCTCCCTCCCTCCCTCTCCTGTGTGTGGATAGTACCCATTTGGAGTTTTCAGAAAAGCATTAGTAATGTCCTTGTTTGTTTTGAAGGTGAAGAATGTGATTGAGAAGCCTCATAATGACCATCTACCTTTGATTGAAGCTAGCAGGTTTGTTAGTTTCCCCTTTTCTTTTATGATCTTTGTAACCATGATACAACGAGGTACTTTGCATTCAGGTAAAAGACCAGTTTGAAGGTGTCCATGTAATGTTCAGAACCTCTTAATGAAATTTAACATTTTAGTTTTCTGATCCTTAATCTGCAAAATGTTCCAAATCATTAGAAAACATTAATCGAGTTGATCATCAGCCCAAACATTTACTTGTCACAGATCCGGTTTTGAAATTGGCACTCAATTGTGACGAAACATATCAGATCAACTTACCTTCTTAAGTTGACAAGTGAGCATTTTCATAACAGACTTCAATTTGTTGTTGTAATCATTTTTACTATTAGCTTTTCATATGACGACACATAAACTGATAAGTATTAAATACTAAAATTCATCCGTCTTTCGGGGAAAAAAAGATGAAATTGTGTCGATATGACCTTTATTGCTTCTCTTTTGTTTAATGGCTGTGAGCCATGTTTATCAACTTAAGCCAAATTTAGATTATTGGAATTTGAAGTCCTTTAGCAGATTGATTCAGCTTATCAAGTTCCAAGTCACTGATAGTGGCTGCAACCTTGGCTCTGGTTGTTTTTATTGAGTTCCTCGTGTGTTGCCATTTTACATGCTTATCTTCTGTGTAATTAATCTGAGAGTTGTTTATGAATGTTAATGAGTTGATTTCTTTGATGTTGGACCAGGCTCTGTAACATGGACATTCTCTCACATGTACAGCAAGTGATTTGCTTTGCTTTCCATGACAGTAGGCTGCTCATGGAAACGTGCCAAGAAGCGAAGAACCTGAGGAAGATGGTGACCCTCTTCTACCTTGATTAATCCAACTGTGGGAAAAGGGAGGAAGATGTGTTGTCCATGGCTCCATGTAACTGTAGAGAAGCTGGGGGGAAATCCAAAAAGAGAGAGGGCTCCTCTTTTGGGCAGGTTACTATTCTTTCTTGTTTCAATCATATTTCTGAGTTGTTGGGAAATATTACAAGTGGAGGGAGTGGATAAGGGGTTCCATCTCATTCTATTGGGTATCTTATTCTCTTCATGTTATTCATTTGTATTTAATCATTATATTCTTATTAACAAAAGAAAAAAATACAGCAAGGTCCTGATGTTCTGTATTGCATCCATTTTTGTAGGTGCTAATGAGTTCATTATTTTCGTTCATTTTCTGAAATTTTGAGTGAGTCTCTCTTTCTTTGGAAAGAGGGCTCTTCTTTGCTGTCTTTTTCAAAGCTGTTAGTTCTGGGTCTATGATTTTCAGGCCGGTCGTCCCTTAGCATGGGGCGCACTCACTGGGTTTGACGCTTAATCCATGTTCTGGAGACCCTTGGATTAATTGCATGTTATTAGCTTTGTGGTATGGCTGTGTGAGATGAGAGACCCCTTTCCACTCTGGTGTCCCTTGTTTCTCAATTCTTGTAATTCTTTTAACTCTTTTTTAGGCCCAATAAATACATCAAATCTGGCCTAACTAGAGCAGTAAAATGTAATTGGTATTTGCTTCTAAATGACCAGAGACTCCTGGCCTTGCCCCTGGTGGATGGGGCAGGTTATTGGAAAGTGAATTGTCTTTTAGATACTTCACATGTAGGTAATTGGAAAGGAAATATTTAAATTCCCCAAGTGCAATAGCCAATAATCCTCATGTTCAACCAGGACTTGAACCAGATACTCCTATCCATCCATGGGAGCACTTGATTTTGCTAGCTAAACTTGGCTCCTGTGGATGCATGCTGTGCTACCTTTTCTTTTTCTTTTTCCTTTTTTCGTACTTAACCTGTCTCCATCAAGCCTGCTGAAATTGCAAAAGGCCTGGGCCAGAGGATTTTTTTATTTTTAATTTATTTATCAAGCCGTATATAACCGTAAGTCCCAAGTCCGGATAAAAGAGGAGGGTTGTGTGTTGATAGCGGATATAAAACTCAGTCACAACTCCAGTGTGATGATGGTAGGCTAAGTGTAGGCTACTACACTAGCATTCACTGAGATCATTCAACAGGTTGAGCAACCACCATGATAAGCTTTGCTGGATCGCCCATGATGGGGATGGCTCGACTTGTTTATAGTGTAGATAAAAAATAAGAACTTCACTAAAGTACAAGCTTCTTATCGAGCGGTAGGCTGCATTTCTCATGTACTAAAAGATGCCTCCATTATTTAAAACCAACACACAAAACTACATCACAAAGTTGAAAGGACATCCACAAGTTTACGTCACTTGCATTACATATTCTTTTGACAGTTATGAAAATAAAGGAACCGAAACACATACCCCATAACAATATTAATAACAATAACAGAAAAAATGATAATAACACAACCTATTATTCTTGTTCTTATTCTTTTATTTTAGCCACAGTTGCAGCAGCATATGTCAAGGCAGCATTCACACATCTCATAGCAGCAGAAGCAGCAGCAGAGAGCAAACAGACTGCACCCAAAAGACAAGATCAATATAACAAACATGAATACTTACATAAAATTTCCAGAAAAATAACTTGGTTTAGAGGGCAACTGAGAATTTGATAAGAAAGATTCTTAACCACTGCCAAATCTTGAAATACATTATATAAAATCTCATAAAACTATTTCCAATTACTCAACTTAATTACTTAAAAATCTTGTAATAAGACCTCATGCTAAGTTTGTTAGTAAAAAGATCATAAACTAAGCAACATACTAATGGTTGAGTGGTGTTGACACATTGGCATCACACACATGCCCACGGATCGATCCCTAGGTCTAAAGCTATCACTTGTGACCATTATCCCTAAGTATCAAAAAATTAATAAGCAGAAAAGGCCCATGAACTATATTGGTAACTTTCATTCAACAAGATGTAGCCTTGTGACTAGTGACTTAGCACAACCAAGATTAGTAGCTCCACTAAGAAAAAATTGTGGAGGTTTCAGTATCAATCTAAAGCAAGAGGTTTAAGATCTTCTTTACAGTAGGAAGTGGGGGAGGAAGAGCCATACCAGCCATAAAGAGCACCCTTTTCTTCCTTCCTCTTTTGAACCATTTCGTAGTAAGACATTTCTTGTGCAGTTGGAGGATCCATCTCCCCTTAATTGAACTTCCTAAAACCAACAGTAAATTGAAGGCAGAGCTCTCTTTGGCAAGTATTTCCCTTTCCTACTGGAACGGTATTGGGAAGAAATAGGAGAAAGGATGGTCCCAAGAAGGGGGGCAAAAGAGATCCTGGAGATCACTGAAAGTCTTAGAAAACAACATAAAAAACAAAGAAGTTCAACAGGCTGTTTTGTAGCTTTTAAAATTGAAGATGAAAATGACATTTGACCTGCTTCATTGAAGAAACATGGCCAGCATGAAAATGTAATGGATGAGGTCAATGTTCTGCCTCATCTACTACTTAAATCTCAAACCTTGAAATGCAATTTTTAGATTTCATATAACATATATCATCTATTGCATAGCTGTTACGATATACATTGTTTCTGTTTTTTGTTAACTGCTTAAGCTACATTGTTAATCACCTGATATTGGGTAGGAATGGATAGATGAGTAGTTTTTATTGAGTTCTTGAACTTGGATCATATGAAGAACCATATCTAATGAAGCTCATTTGTACTGAATGGAAAACCCACGTTCTCTCCCCTACTAGTGCTGGCAAGTGCACCCAAACAACATGCCATGTGCCTTATGATAATTTATTGCCAGACTGAATCTGTACTCTAATGATTGATTGATCCAAGAGTTCAGTTGACAAAATGAGAGCCCAAATGTACAATAATAATTCAAATTGCCGGCTACATTGCATCATTTTTCTTTATAATTAAAAGAACTCTCTTGTTAAGAAATGCAACTTGTTGTAGTCCTCGAATCTCACAAAGAAGATCCCTTCCCAATGGAGAACTAAGTAGATCCAAAAGATCAGTGCAGAAGTCTTAAAACCCAGCTGATTTTTGGTGCAATGCCTTATCAAGAGACCACAGGTTATGGGTCTTCCTTGACTGATTGGTGCAGCTGTCCAAGCCTATATATGACTTTTTGTTAGAGTTATTTTACCTTAGTTTTAATGAAATTTACCCTTTACAAAAATAAAATAAATTAAAAAGGCCACAAGTTATATAGGAGATTGCATGTGAAAGATAAGGCCAATGAACCCAACTTCTTTCTCCCATCCCACAAGAACTACTTAGGAAGGTCACAAGATGTGAGATGTGAGCATGTTTCACCTGATGTCTTTACAACATTAAATTTTTTGAAGTAAGTTTGAAATTGATTTGATGGGTTTTGGGTAGATTTTCAAGAGATAATACCATATCTTCTCTGTTTGATATGACATCACAAAGATTAGGGAAATGAAAGCTTTGTACTCCATTACTTTGTGGTGAATCTTTTCTTGTATTTGCTCCGTGGTGTTTTTCTTCTCATTTTAGGAATTTCATATAAAACTTGTGTCTTAATTTATCAGAAAATTTCTTAATTCCTGTGATATTTAACTTGTTAAAAAAAAACACAAAAAAAGAATGAGAAAATAAAAACAATTACCAATGATTTGATGTTAATCCGAGCCAACTTTCTTAATTAGCAAAAGGACAATGTATTTGATTAATTATTCAGGGGTGAGACTCATAGACCCACATACCCCATCAAAATTCAAAGTTGGCAGGCAAGACCATGTTTGAAAAAAAAAAAAAGAAGATAGAATCAATGTGAATGCAAGATGTAAGATAATGAGTGGGCATAAATGATGTGTGCCAAAGTGCTGAATAGTAGACTGTGGGTGGAAATCCTGTGCACAGACCAAAGGCAGTTGAATGGACGGCAAGGATTGCCATTTGCCAGTACCCAAATGCCTAATTAGCAATCAAATGAAATTTAAAATGAATGTCCACAGTCTTCTCTAATCATGTCATTGACACTGTTAGCCAAGAGCACCCTCCCTTTTGCCTGTTCTCCATTATCGGGATTTTTTTTTTTTTTTTTTTGCTAACGGAGGGTTTCCAATCTTTTGGGCTCGACTAATCCCTTTGAGCCCAGAAAGAAGCCGGATATAACCCCTATGGCCCCCAGGTGGTAGCACTAATAGACTCAACATTTGGTTTCTAAAGAGGGAGGAACCGGGAATCGATACCGGGACCTCTAACTCCGAAAGAGAGAAAGGATTCCTTTTCCTTCTATAGTCACAAACCTCAGGAAACAGAGTAGGGTGGAAATGAGTCAGATGCATTGCTTCAAGCATACATTTCTTACCTATAAAAATAAAGTGTTTCTTTACTATAAATAAAGTTGAATACAGAGAAGAGTTCTCACTCATTTGAAAGAAATTGTGTTTATACTAGTTTCACTAAGATGAATGTCAAAAAAACAATTATTATAGAATATAACGGAAGGTTTTCATTTCTATTTTGACCTCTACCTTTTAATTTTGACTATCACATAACCCACAACAACCTATAATTATATATTATTGTGGAAGTCTATCAATTCAATCTTGACCGTTATCTTCTAATCTTGACCGGATACCGTTATATATCCAGTATGCATTTGTATGGGTTTAGTAGGAGCCGCCGGTCAAAAATCTCAAGGATTCTCATGTCATTATAAATAAATAAAAGAGAGCCCAGACGACATTTTCTAGAATTCCTCATATAGTCATATATATATATATATATATATATATATATATAAGAAATATTCATGCACATGCATCCCTCACCATAGGAAGAGGCCTCACCATAGGAAGAGGGACACTTAATGCTTCTCCGTTTTTCACATGAACATTCCTTTTCTGCATATGACCATACATGGCTTTCTCTCTTTGGCACATGAATATTTTCAATTATCCAAGTATCCCTTACCTTAAATAGTGAGAGATGGATGCATATGAACACTCTTATATATTTCTAGTTTATGTTTTGTTTTCTAGAAAGCTGATATGGTGGATAGAGATACTTGAAACCATGGGCTCAATGCCTCAAAACTCTTTCAGCCTATGGCTTGAATAATACCGGAGGACCTAGCCCATTTGCAAAATGCATATAACCCTTTAATGTTAAAAATGTCAAGTCAGGCGGGGCCATTAAGCATATGAAGGCCCAAGCATGATCAATTTAAGAGACCCAATCATGCAATGAGCATTGAGCACCCTTACTCTGTAATTTCTGGTGTGGGTAAAGTTCTTTATTAGAAGGCTAAGCCAGACTTCCAAGCTTTTATGGCATATAGTTTCAAACACAAAACAAGTTCGCTGAAAACTGTGTTTGAAAGGGAGAATTCAGAAGGAAGATTCCATTTTGAAGAAAGTGGTCTTGTTTCCTTGACAATTATTATATTCAGAATTAGAATAGGTACTCTGTTAGCATTTAGAAACTCCAAAGAAGTAATCAGCCCACATGAATCAAACAGATATTTAAAATTCGTCCAGTAAGAATGCATTTAAGTTTTTTTGAGGAATTCCAGGATGAAGAATTTCATTACTGCAAGAATTCTTCTGAGATACTATATTTCTAATCTCAAAAGAAGCATCTAAATTCTAGAATTCAAATCATTCCAAGGGTTACAATTTTGGAGAAATCCTTGTGCATTTTTAAACAATGGTCTGACAGGAATTTGGAATAACCATAAAAGGTAAACTCACTTCACAAGCTTTAAATTTATAGCCTTAGCTGTAGCTCAAGTAGTTAGGGACAATTGACACTTTCTGTGAATGCATGAGTTCGACTTTCTATAAATCAAAATAAAAAAATAAAAAAAGAAAAAAAAAGAAAACACTCTATTCATAGGGCCTTTAGCATTGCACAATCAATCTAAATGGTAAGCCAGGGTCAGTGCAAGGCTGGAAAATGGATTGAGTTCTGCATTCCTTCTTGTTTATAGTGTTATTATTCCACACATGAGAATCACATGAATGGGGTTTTCAGCCCCCAACTATAGCTCAAAGGCAGAAAGGTTCATGGCTATCGTTTTTTATACATTCAAAGAAGCTGAAACAAAAACAATGTCCGGGGGCAGGTAACTGAGGCTAACACTAGAATAATTTCAAGGCTTCCATGGTGACGGAGGGGGTGGAGAAGTAGGATAAAGTGGAGGTACTCTTGAAAATATTGTGTTCTTGTCGACACCTCCACCGCCACTGCCTGTTAGTGAAACAAGTGCAGCAACTAAGCCCGCATTTCCAGCCATTGTGGGCTCAGTGTAATTGTAATTTGTGCGCACATCGCTGAAACCATCGAACCGGTCAGGTCCACCTACCATGGCCCCGGTAATAGTGTTAGGATTTGCAGTTTTTGCATCTCGCCATTTCCATCCCCCAGTGCATGAGTATTTTTTGCCGTCATTGTGTGTTGAAGCTCCACGATGATGAACATGCTTGGGGTATTTTGAACCATATCCTACCAAGTAGCTCATCTTCATGGGGTTGGCTCCTAAAATATAGTCCACCTGCAATGACCCAAAACATAGATTATAACAGTTAGCAGTATATTTTTCATCATTATAATTAAGAGCATATATTTTTTGGGGGCACTCTTAATTTGCTATCTTAAACTGCTCTATTCTATAAGGGTTCCAGCCTAGCTATCTTCCCTCTCCTTTGCCTGTTTATTTAGTAGGGAGGAGAGTAAAAGGGAGTGAAAAATTACATGATGTGCCCCTATGTTTTACTTTATGTTTCTTGGATGGAAGAGTAATAGGAGAGTAAAGTAGGTGACGCGACTGTTCTACTTCATTGAAATTTGGATGAAAAACAAGTGGGGAGAGTAAACTTCAATGTGACAAAATGTTCTCCTTTTACCTCACTTTTCTACTCTCCCGACTAGTGGAGAAGTAAAATTTTTCCAGTGCATTTTACTTTGACCCATTTCTCTTTCCTTTATTAATGATTTGACCCCAACTTTCCTTTTACTCTCCCTCTCATGTAAGCGAACAGGCCCAGGTCCAGCAGAGCTGGCTTCCTGGGACCACTAAATGGGAGCATTTTGGTTACAAGGCCAACTCCTTGGCTTCTAAGTACTCTTATTTAGAAATCAAAAATTTTATACAATTTAGAGAAATCTGTGCACGAATCAAGAAATAGGGGTAGAGAAAAACCTGAGAGGTGGCAAATTGTCGGAGAACGTCGGAAGAGAAGTAGTCAGGACCACAGAACCATCCAGGAACACCAGTGGCATTCAGGTAGTCGGCAAAGAGAGAAGCCAAGAAGGCAGCATTGGCTACATACTGAAGAGGCTGAGGCCGTCCATGATTCAGTTCGATCATCCCTCCTGGAATCAAGCTCATGTTAAAAATTTCTCATGTTTTTCTTTTTTTGAGAAACTAAACTCGGCATATGTTCTAACAAGCACTCACTGAGGCAACCACTAACCAAGAAGAAAACAATACGAAAGAATAATACAGGGTGTGGTAGGTGGAGACAAACTATCGAAATGCATTGTGATTGTGTTGTAATTACAATTAAATGTGACATTCCCACAAATATTATAAGAAGTTGAATGTTAGGCACATAAATCAAGAAAGAATAAAAGTAAACGATAATGCACCAAAGATGGAACAATGATAGAGTAAAGAAAAACTACAAAGATAAAGAATATATTGGTGAATTCAGTTGTTGAGAAAATCAGGAAACATTATTTGAACATATTGTGTTAGGGGGTGCTATGTCTATATTTGTTTTTCAGACGCACACCCCAGTTTTCTGGGCCCACCTAAATACATATGAATACTCTCAGTAAAATGAGATAAAAGGAATAATAACTGTACAAGATCCACCCTTGCAGTGATTTTATGACCTCAAATTACCTCAAATTTGATTTGACAGTTTTCAATGTGTGCGCGCGTTTGTGTGTGTGTGTGTGTGTGTGTGTGTGTGTGTGTGTTTTATTGTGATTCAATCCTCCAACAGTGACTAATTGTGATTCAATCCTCCAACAGTGACTAATGGTCAGTTGGTATCAAACCAAAATACATGCCAAATCAAAAGAAGTAGATCGTGTGTCCAAGAGTTTGGGCTAATTATATGTAGGTCACATCAAATGAAATAAAAACAAGGTTTTCTTTTCTAAAGGCATCTGAATCCTGTATTAGGTTAGTTGTCTATTTTGTTAAAGATAAAAAATGAAGCATTCTAAAGTGACATGCTACATCCTGAAGTAATTAGAGAACACCACACCACACGAGTGAAACACTATAAATTCACAAAGCCAACTCTACATACATGAGATAAGGCTTCCACTAACTATGATAATAGCAATGATCATGCAACAACAAAGGAGAGAGGTTGTTTCTAATACGTAAAGCTTTCAATATCTTAGATCGAATAAAGCTGTAATAGATAAATAGAAGAATGTAACAACATTAATTATTACCTCGGGTCCAGTTGAAAACATTGAACCGATGGAGGTAAGAGCACATGTTGAGGCCTGTAGCATTGTGATAGCTCATAAGCATGTCCTCATAAGGGTAGCCAGGGTTCAAGAAGATCCTCATCCTGGTGAGCAGCAGCTCGGCTGCCGGAAGCTTGTTGTCCCAACTCAACACGCTCAAATCCGGTATCCCCATGAAGGCCTTGGCGTTTTTCGGAATGCCAGAGTTTGTCGCCAATGAAAGATAACTTATATTCCCTGTCGCATAATACATCCAAGCAGCGCCCCACATGTACTCATCGTAGTAACCAGTCGAGTTGTAGAAGAGTTCAATGTCAGGCTTGCCACGGCTGTAGGAGGTCCTCCTGCCCCCGTCCCTAGCGAATTTGAAGAGAGTCTCTGCACCCTTCACCAGCTTCTTTGAGTAGGTGGTGTCGTCCTGAAAGACGATTGATGCTGCCGCCAGCGCCGCCGCCATCTCGCCTGCCAGGTCAGGGCCAGAGGTAATGCTCTCTACAGGCCTCGGGTAGCTCATGTCTTCTGGCCTCTGCCAGCAATAGTGGTCATCTGGGGTGGTAGAGCCATTCAGAGCAGTGCCTACCTGATGGAATTTACAAATGAATACAAGGGAATTTTAGTCAAGAAGTCAAAGTCAAGCATCAAGGTGGGCCATAGATGTATATGCCCGTTCAATGGATATCGGGGGACCCAATGTACTTCCTCACAGGCCACAATTTTTTGACAAGATTAATATGGTCCAGCAAAGATCTTTGGATATGTGATGTTATTGTACCTGGCAGTAGATATGATCGATGGTAGATGCAGATGAATTGAAGGTAAGAAGGAGGTAATCTGTGCCCCACTTGATGAGATCTCTGACGTGATTATACTCTCCTATGCTCTTGTATTTGTGGCTGTATTCAATCACCGTCCAACTCAACATGGTCATGGAGAAGGCCATGGGGAAATGAAATTTGATGTTGTCTCCTGCATCATAGTAGCCTCCCACCAGCCCCCCCTTCACATCCGTCAGCGTAGATCCGTCCGTCAAACCGGAATCCCCTCGCCATGATACACCGTTGTTCTTCGGCAATCGCCCCGCTGCGTGTCCCACCCCCACAACACAAATTTGATTATCAGTTACTCTTATCTATGCTTTGGCAATGGATTGATCAATTTGGGTGATAGGTAGACCCATTGAGTAATCAGGTTAACAATTCAAGCCCAAACCCCTCTCAGAAGGTGGAAGGTCAAGGTTTGAATCATGCAAATGATCACAAGTCATCCAGATTTACAAATCTAAGTTCCAAAGTCATTCATGTAATGGCAAGTCAAGATCCAAATCACACACACACACACACACATATATCTATATATTCAACCATCAAGTGGTTCACATTGTCTGATCCAAGATTTCCAACGTCGATATAATGTGCCGAAGTCGAGATCGTATCTATTGCAGATCCAAATCATGAATATAAAATTTGGGTCACAATCCAAGAACACAAACCACTAGATCCCAACCTCTCCCATTGACCCCCTAAATATCACTCTGATCAAAAGTGAAATTCACAGTTGTATTGGATCAAGCCAATATATCACTCTGATCAGAGTGAGACTGGTTTTTCCTCACATTTTAGACCCAAATGGCACAAATGGCAGGCCCCACATTCTAAGAATGCAAAAGGGTGACTATTGGAATAGATACACAGCATGATTCACAGTCTATATATTGAATTCTATGACGTAGCAAAAACAGAAACCATGTGCTGGTGAGAAAGAAAGAAAGCATAACAAGCGACTTACACTTTTGGGCGTTGAAGAAGAGGAGGCTTCTGTGGAGGGCAATTGTGTAATTATCAGGTGGAGGAGTTGGGGTCCTGTGCTTGGGCAGAGTCTTCACTATAACTGTGGGCAGGACTATGACCAACGCACCAATCACAACGGACCAAAGGGTCCACTTGAGGGCCTTTCGGCTGCAGACGACGCAGCCCAAGTCCACGTACTTGCGCTTTATGTGGTTGGGGTCCTGTGGACCCAAGAGCCAGCTTTGCTGGGTCTCGTCCAGTTGGTGGGACAGAGCTGCCCTGTCCATCTCCATGTTCCTGCTCCTCTCATCATCCGTCGCCGAGTCCGCTTGGATCTCGAACGATCCACCCCAGTGATTCTGTGAGTGCATCCTCTCAATTTCAATCCAAACTAATCAAAGTTTGATTCTTTCTGGAGAGAGTTTGATGTGATCAAACCCTGTTTAAGCGTTTGAGGGATACCTCAATGAACTGAAAACATAACCCAAATGATACATCAATGGATATCGTTCAACAGATACGTTTTTTTTTTTTTTTTTTTTTTTTTCAATCTGTTATGAGATCTTCTGCATGTTCTTCAAATGAAACAGAGCATACAGCTGAGATGAAAAGACTATATGAATCCAATCATAATGACCCAGTTCGATGATAATGAGATCAGAAACACAAACACAAAATCTAATAGGCTTTCTGGTCTGAAAACTCTTAGAAAGAAAACAGCTTTTTCATCTGAGAAAAAACCCAACTGTCAAAAACAATATTCCATGGACATATAGATGTATTCCATTCAAAATTGAAAAGAACCCAATCCAGATATGATGGGTTCTTCTATGATGGATCAATCAGAAATCCTGCAAGGAAGAAAGAGGAAATGAATAGAACTGTTGATGGCTTACCTATGTATCTTGGAATGATGTTTCATCAATCATGATTAGTGATGCCTGAAATCCCACTTTAATCTTCAGGAAACCCCACTTGTCATTCAGGATTTATCAGCACTACAGGCCCCAGAACTCCCCCTTCTTAATCCCCTTTGTCTCCTCTGTCCTTTTCTATTCCACCCTGCTGTTGTAGGGAAGAGGGAGTTGACTGAGAGAGAGAGAGAGAGAGATTTCTTATTCTTATTTTATTGATTTTAACAGTTTAATGGCCTGAGATGCAGCTGGAGTGGAGAAATCCCCGGGCAGGCCCATGGATATATTGCAATTTCTGAGAAACCTGCAGAGATATGCTTTCTATTTTCAACTTTCTTGCCAGTTGGACAACTTGTGGCGTCCTCTTTGGGCCTGCTGACTGCTGACTGGGACCCAACCTTTGTAAACCAAAACCATCCAATCAAACAATGCTTTATGAAATGATCTATTTGAAATAGAACTACTAATCACCATAAGTGATATGATAATCAAAATCAACTGTTATAAGGCAAGTGTTTGATTGAATGGTTTGGATTGATAGAAGGTGTTGGCCCAACATCTAACACTGGTTTGATCACTTTGGGTTAGGTTTGTTACTTCTACTGTAATTTCCTGTTCTCCTTCTGCCAAATGACCGAGGCTAATGGCAGTTGTTAAGGGCCGGCCTAACGCAAAGGAAACGCATTTGAGCAGGTCCTAAAATCCAGTGGTTCGACTAATTCGTCATAGTGTGCAGATATCTCAGTCATTAGTACTGACTATGATTCTGTCCCTTGCCTTCAATGAATCCATTTTTACATTTTTAGGTGTGTTATTGTTAGATCAGGTAAAAATGGATTGACTGCAATGGGTAAACGGTATGGGCCCAACCCGAATGGACCTGTCAATCCCAACTGTTAGGTGAGAGAGCACAATAAGCCAAGTCAGGGCACAAAAACAACTAAAGAAAAAAAGGGACCAAAGGTTGCATCACAGGTTTGCAGGTTGAGAAGCCTGTGTGTTTCCAATTAGACCCATTTATTAATTGGGTTCAGAGTCAAGTGGACAGACTTATTGGTCTGGTGGGTGGATCAGAAATAGCCACCCCCCCCCCCCCCCCCCCACACATGAAGTCCATATAATGGTTTGTATCATGCATACAATGACAACATGGCAATTCCAAAACTGAATGGAATCTAACCATGAAATATCACTTAAATCATGGTAAGATTATGCATCCTGCTAATCCACAGTATTAATGACTTAGATTTACTATAAGTAGGAAAAGTGGACAGCCATTTATATGTATATCCTCCATGGACCTGACCTTACCACCCAGTGTGAATATGAAATGTGAAAATGAATCGGGGCCGTCAATTTAGGGGGAGGTGGAAAAGGAATATCCAGTGTGGAGATGGGGTAGTAGAGCCTTTGAATTGAAAACGTGTATGGGAAAGAAGAGGTGATATTTCAGGCGCGTTAAGTGCAAAGTCAAGCCAACTTTTTCTACACGCAGACAGCCAGGCTTCTACATAACTGACGGAAGACGGTAGATAGCGGAACCCTCGTTGATTTAAATATAATACTAAAGACATGCTTACGTTTCTGAAGAATCTTCTGAAAATGGCCATGGAAGAGAGAGACAGTGGGGACTGCTACTTACCAGGTTCCCCAGTTGACCCCAGAAGCTCCTCCATTGTGTTTGTCTAAAACACCCATGGATGCTTTCTTATATCATGGTGTGTGAATTGAGGATGTTTGGGACTTTGTCCTGTAGAAACTCACATGGGCCGGGACGTGTACCATACGTTCATTCCAGTTCTATGAGACCAATTTGGGCTTACCTTTAATCAGTGTATCCCCTTACGCACTCTTATCATCTCTTGATATACCACGAGGCTCTCTTTTACACTCATCAAATCTTTCCCCAACGTTAGCTAGCTTGAGTTTTTTAAAAAAATCGAAGTTGTTAAATCAGGAGGAGTTAGGATGAGCTGATGGAATGATTTTTTGACGGACCCTTACCCATAGTGATCTTTCCATCTGCTCTATCCTTACTAACGAATATGAATCTAAGTGGGCCTCATGAGATATGGTGCCACTAGGTCCCGATCAAGTAGAGACGGATTGAGATGGGGAGAGGTGACCTAGATTGGGAAGAAGAAAAAGGAGAGTAAAAAAAAAAAAAGGCAGAATAATGAAGGAAAAATAATAGCATGATAAGATGCAATACAAGGACTTACATGAGGTAGTCATTCGAGTCTTACTCCTGCCTAATCACGCTTAATTATGGAGTTCTAACGGGATCTAGTGACCCAAAGTGTCCTCGTAAATGAAAGTACTTACGCCTTTTGGAGCAACGGTGCCCACGGAGCCAGAGGCGGACCTAGGATTTTCATTTGGGTGGGGCGGACAATGGTCAATTCAAAAGGCTAATCATTCTTTTGCTAGATTTTTTCACATTAATAATAGAAAAAGAGAAAAATTATTGCATTAAATAGATTAGCAGTTGATCTTTTTTTGGTTATACTTTTTCATATCTAATTTAAAGATTAAGTCAAATAAGTCAAAATCATTGCCAACTACCAATAATCTCCATTTACAATATAGGTTAAAGACATAGTTTCCAACAAGTTTTTCTTTTTGTAAGGAATCCTACTACTAACACCAAATTCATAAATAAGCATTTTCGATTCCTAAAGAAATTTGTGCATCAATTAGCAACCACACTACAACAATGCTAGATAATGGAGGCTTTACCTTACCTCAATTCAATTCACCACCCATCCAAACACGCCCTAAAGAATCTTTAGAGAACCCCAAAAAAGTAATAATCATTATATTGTGATTTGTGAGAATTAGTATTTTTTTAGTTTTTATCCTTTCAGTGAGCTCCTAATAGTTCCTCTATCATATGAGATCACCTATATTTGTAAATGAACACTATTAAAATAATCATAAACATCATATTATAGTCCAAGAAAAAAATCCAAAAAAGGAGATTTGGGGAATTAGGGAATATGAGTTGGGGGAGTTTTCGGTATTAGGGCTTGGGAATAAAGGAAATTTGGGCTTAGGATTTGCATTTAGGAATATTTGGTGATTTATGGCGTAGGGTTTCAATTAGGACTTGGGGATTTGGGTTTGGAATTAGGATTTAGAGATTAAGAGTTCAGATTCAGCCCTAATTCCCCAAATTCCATTCATCTTAAACTAAGGTTCTATTAGGGTTCTTTAGAGAGAAAAAGAAGCTGAGGCTTTTACTAGACACCTCTTTTCCTTGCCTTTTGTCCCAGTTCAACATTGTTATCTCTCTTATGTCTCATATCTACAAAGACACCCATAACTCATACAAGGCAAGGGAGACAAACCCCATATGGTTGTTGTTTCAACCCCTTTTCCTGTGCCGATGCCGACTCCAAAGCTCCACCATAGCTTCCCTCAACAACTTCTACCATGGAAGATTCTGAGACGACAAAAATGATAAAATCGATTAAAAGAGAGACATCATCTAAGAAAACAAGGCGAAGATCACAGAAAGGCGGAGAAGATCAAACAAGAGTCTTCATCATTCGATATGACTATAGAACTTATATGAACCTGTAGATTCATATCAATAAATCAAAACTTGGAGTTTTTTTATTCAAATCCAAATAACTTCTAGGACTGTTGATTTCAGAAGTCGGAATCCTTTCCAGCGCGGATTTCAGAAAAGGGTAATATTTTTCTTCAAATACAGTAAGTAGTATCTGAGCCATTCTCCAAAATCAATTTATTTGAATGCATGCAACTAGTTTATAATGCTTGTTTATAGTAATTATAGTGTTTGGTTATTGTTCATCTTCTTGCATGATTTTTCTTTTAATTTGAATTTATCAATACTATGAATGGATCATAAAATAGAACTAGAAGTTCTAAATCTGAACATGAAGTTCACCGATCTATTGACCTGCAGTCCTAGAAGTTGGAATCCTGATATGAACCTGAAGATTCATATCAATAAATCAAAACTTGGAGTTTTTTTATTCAAATCCAAATAACTTTTAAGGCAATGAAATTAAACCTGAAGATTTGACAGAGCCAGAAGTTCTGATCAGTTGTTAGAATCAGAAGTTCTACTTCAAATCTGAAGATTTGACAGAACCTACAGTTCTAACTTCATGTATTATGAACCTAAAGTTCTAAATCAAGCCTGGAGTCTTGACAAAACTAGCAGTTCTGATTCTCAAAGTTGAGAACCTGATGTTCTAACTTTTCATTGGCCAATTCTTTGAACTTGATTTTTAGTTCATTTGATATGCATGTTTCTTAGACTTTTCCTTTATGATGGGGATCTTTATTTTTTATTGATATCCTGATTTATGGTGAATGGTTTAATTATTTCAGTTTTATCATGTGATTATATAGTTATATTGATTTATTATTTAAGGTATGAATCATGGAACTGAGGACAATCTATATTTAGTAGATAGTGCCATAATACATACCATTCTAATAAATTAGAATTTTTTCTCAAAATTGTTGTTCATTCCACGAAAGGTATACACCATAGCGGACCTATACAAATTATTGAAGGCTCTGGAAGAACCCATTTGATGAGACAATATTCCCGCCGTTAGGGGGAGATAAGATAGTTCTTGAAAAACGTATTGTTCCTGTAGAACAACCCGTTCCTGAAAAACGATGAGAACTAACATGGAATATTTCCAGTTTGTTTCATCTAGATACACATACTTCACAATGTGAAAATGAAGTACGCAAGAAGCATGAAGCATGGCAGTTCTATAGGTTTAAAGGACTCAACTCCGCGGAAAATGAGATTTGAACAATCATCATCATGTCCTCCCGAAGAGGCATGTAGCCCTCCTAAAGAGGCACATAACCCTCCCGAAGAGGTTCCTCCCAAAGAGGCCCGTAAACACTCCTGAAGAGGTTCCTCCCGAAGAGACAAGTAACGCTATGAAGAGGTTCCTCCCGAAGAGGCACGTAACTCTCTTGAAGAGATTTTCTCCCGAAGAAGTACGTAACGCTCTTGAAAAGGTTCCTCTCGAAGAGGCATATAACGCTCCTGAAGAGGTTATGGTAAAACAAGTTCTCTTTAGAATAATGAAAGTCCCTGGTGAGACTTTGAAAGCCCCTGAAGAGGCACCGGTACCGGATAATGAAGAGATCTTTATACTTTACAATTATTCAAGAGAGAGATGGAATAGAAATTATGATGATAATTGGGACACAGAACCACGTTCTATAAATTTTGAAAAGATTTCCTTTGACTGAAGCAAAGCCAAGAAATACATACTCAACCCAATTAATGCACTGGATTGTATTTAACACATCCTACAATATTTGCGTGGAACAACTGATTTAGAAATATTTTATTTTAAAGATTTCAGTTTTGTAAGATATGCAAATTCAGCTCTCTGTTCCTCATAAGGGTCGATTACAGACAGGTTATGTGTTTCTTAATGCCGTTATTTCCTTAGTGTTCTACTAAACAGACTTTTGTAGCTACTTCCTCCAACCAGGCTAAAATTTTGGCTCTTTATGATGCCAGTAAGGAATGTGTATGGCTAAGATCTTTAATTCAACATATTCGTAGTTCTTGTCAATTACCATCTATTGTAGGTATCCCGAATATTATTCAATGAAGATAATGAAGCATGCATAAAACAGATTCAAGAATGTTTCATTAAAGGAGACAAGACTAAACATATAGCATCGAAGTTTTTCTTTACTCGTAAGCTTCATAAGAACAATGAAATTGAAGACAAGCAAGTTTGTTCGAGTAACAACCTAGTTGATCTTGATTACCAAATCTTTGCCAAAATTAGTATTCCAGAAGTTTGTATATGAGATTGGCATGCGTAGAGTTCATCATCAAACTATGTGAATGGTTGCTATCATCAAGGGGAGTGGTTTATCAGGTAACATCCCGAAGTATGCTACCCAGGATATTTGTGCGCTGTACTATTTTTCCTTTTCTAGGTTTTATCCTACCAGGTTTTCCTAGTTAAGGTTTTAACGAGGCAGCATTATGCACGTTCAACACCAGTTCAATGATTTTGAAGAATGTTATCCTCTTTTCCCCATCGCTTTGGTTTTTCCCAACTGGATTTTCCTTAATAAGGTTTTTAATGAGGCAACTGTCTTTGAATGGTGGTCATTCAAGGGGGAGTGTTATGAGATATGTGTAGACACCTCATTTGGCCCCCTATGATAGACTTAAACACCTGTCATATATAACGGTGCCTCCATTTCACCCATAATTGAATGGTTAATGGCATGATTAAGATTAATTAATGACGATGAGGATGCTTGTTGAAAATCTTATGCTTAGTTCGACAACCTTTAGAAATTCATGAGAGAAAAGGCCGAATCGCATTGAGATTTCGAATCCAACCCACTACTCATACAAAGAATAGGCTACAACACTATCCAAGTCCCTTCCAGACTACATAGGACACACTCAGGTTGATCCCAAAGAGATTACACTTAGTTTACCTAAGTACGATGCGACTAGTATGATTTAAACAGCAAGAATCTTTGACCCAAAGATCCCTACTATTTCCTGAACTCTAATCACTATGATATATGGACCAAAAGATTCTACGTTCCGAGAGCTTTCCGTCGATATATAGAACGTCGAAATCCGATGAACGAATCAAAAGAAATGGTCGTCGGAAGATTACCCTACGAACCCTCCAACAGACACACATGGACGCCCCTGTAGGTGCGCCCATGTCCCAGGGTTCCACTTGGGTGCACACACAGGTGCGCCCAGGTCCCTGATTGCCCTAGGAAAGCACTTAGGCGCATATTTGACTGCATCCCGCTTTACCTTTTATAGTTCCGACCCGATCCCAACCTAAAAAATGAACCGGAACCAAACCCCGAGCCCATTTGAACCAAGACATGACATGGGCGCACCAGTGTGTGCGCCCAAGTCCTGGAATCAACTTGGACGCCACCCCAGATGCGCCCAGGTCCATAGACATGTTGCAAATGCACTTTGAGTTATACTTAGGCAAGTTTTACTCTACCCTTCGCAATTTCGACTCGGTTTAGACCCAAACACAATCCGGAACCGGACCCTAAACCCATTAGGCTTCAAAATTAGACATGGGTGCCACCATGTGGGCGCCCAAGTCATGGGACCCACTTGGGCGCACCTCCATGTGCGCCCAAGTCTCCGAGAGCCCTATCTCACCTTGGTTTGCGTGAAACCTCTAGAAACTCGTGCAAGAAGTAGCCCTAACTCTTCCTCCACATCAAAATCACTATAAAGAGACCTCATATACTACTTTTGCAAGGGAGGAGGCTACCAAAAAAAAAAAAACAGAGAGAAAAAGTAGAGTAAAAAAAAAGAGAAAAAGAGAGAGGTCACAAAGGAGATCTCTAAATCTAGGAGAAAGAAGAAAGAAGATTGCTTTGGTTCTCCAAGATCAGCAATGGAGAAAGCCTCCCAAAGCCATGGACTTGCATAAGAACTTTCACTTAGGACTTGAAGAACACGATTCGAACCGGTACTTGTAGATTTCTTTTGTTTATTTACATTTCACCATCATTCTTGTTTAGAAACATGCTCAAGACCATCCATACATTGTAGATCTGCATTAGTATTAGTATTTTACAATAGATCTGATACTTAGTATTCATTCATCATTAGAAACATGCTTAGGATCATCCGTAGTTTGTAGATCCGCATTATTTTCATCATTTTGAACTCGTGATTAGAATAGATCTTGCATCCATATTGTTTTCATTGGGAAAAATCCGTATTTGAGAAGGAAAAGTGCAATAGACTACTTGGGCGCCACTGTGGGTACGCCCAAGTCCAAGGGCAAGGTTTCAGCCTCGATTTTCACTTCTCCTGCGCTTCTTTTCTCAGATCCGAATTCATTCTCAAATTGGTTGATAGCGGGACCACGGGTCTGTCACTTTGTGTTGAAAATTACGCGAAAAGTATTAAAAAAAAAAAAAGAAGAGAAGGGAAGTAAAAGAGGAAAAATGTGCAGGAAGGTGTAACGCCCCAATTCCGAATGCCGAAGTTACCGCTAAGGTACCCGAATTTGGCGCGCTACTTCCCGGAAAATCCGAAAACTTCCAAGATCATAGTCCGCAGTGAGGTCATATTTTTAAAACTTTTTGAACAAATAGATAATCAACAGTTAAATTGCAGAAGCATAAGAAAAGATAGCGGAAGCAACAAGTATCATATAAAATAGATCAAGTAAGGCAGAGCTTAAGTCTACCAAAATCTCAAAGAGTGAATAATAAATATATATATATATATAACATTCTACTTCCCGCTCAATACAAGTTCACTCAAAATCCCAAAATAAAACTACGCTCAGACACTCGGTGCAGGCCCTCCATCCTTCGGTTCGACCACCTGGTCAACCGGTCCCCACTCAAAATCGCCGGCTACAGGCGCCTCATAGTACGCGTCATCTGCGGGGTCAAGGTCAAGACCTAAGCACCAAAGATGGGTCAGATCCAAGGATCTGGCAAGGCACCATATACAGATAACACAGGATGTATACATCAAAGAGAATGAAGATGATCATATAATCATAAGAATAACCATGAAACATAAACTAGGCAATTGTGCAGTAAATAATAATTTAGAATCAGAGATATCAAGAAGTCTAATCTAACAGATATCAAAATGACACATTCACACAAGCTGGATACCGCGGGATATTATGCCGCGGCCCTCCCATACTAAACACAGTCGCGGTGGGGAAAAGTAAAGTAACAATGTAAGGGATAACAGCCCTACTAATCATAATATATAAATAACACCGATCACACCCCTTTATCGCACCGATCACACCCCTTTATCAGGTTAGACCGGACCCGGTATCACATCGTCCGTCTAATCATAGCTTATTATGATGGCTCTAACATAACCAATATAGCTCCTACCAGTGATGATCAGTCAACAGGCTAAGCTTAGATCAACTGAGTGAATGTTTAGTGCCGACCCGGGGAACAAGTATAGGTCTGTGTCTGTCTAGGCTTATCTCGTGCGAGCGAGGTCCTAACCAAGTCTCTAAAAAGTTCAAGTACAATTCCTTAGGATATAATCCAAATCCAAGTCCAATCATCATTGGATCCAAACTACGCCCATAAACCTTGGCCCGAAACAATATAAGTATAATACCATGTTCATTCAACAAGTAATCAATCCATACTCATACACAATGAGTTATCAATCCATCATAACTGACCTCTCCATTATAGGGTACCACACACCCAACTTAGGCCGTATGAGGGCCCGCCTAGCCACAGACACAGGTCATTTATCTCTGATTATATCACTGGGTCACACTACGTAATCCTAGGTTCAGGTCCTCCAATTTCCATTTAATTAACAGGTTTATAACAATAACAAGGATATGAGAGAAGTACAATAATTAATAACCTCCAAGTAATAGAATCAAATGGAATAAAGCAAGGGTCCAACCTAGGTAATGGTCCACTCTCAAGTTCAGGGCCTCATCAGATAATTGGATCCCTAACTGCAGTCTTAGATGCCAAAATATTATATCTGGTGCTCCTGAAGTTATGGGCATCTTTGACTACATTTAAGGGTCGAGTCACTGACAATTCTAATCCCTAAAACCTACTTGGTGGTCCCCACGAGTCAAGGTCGAGCCACACCATTGACTCGTGCTTGGCACATTAATGGAAGTTCATTTGGATGGTCAATGGGCCCCACAATCGATCAATCACAAAACATAAACTAAACTCACAACTTACTGTTCACAGTGTGGTAGACCTAGCAAAGGTCGAGTCGACCTGCTTCACCGGAATCAAGGTTGGGACTTGGTTTGGATTTTGGTATTTCAAGTGTACCCGGTCGACCAGGTGGCCAGCCAGTCGGCCTGGTACACAGGTCTACTTGAATCAACAGATTCCAGGTCAAATCTCAACTTCTGCAGTTTTCAGTGTGTCCGGTCGGCCGGGATAGGGTCCGGTCGACCACGCACACTGAATTCTGGGTTTGAGTAAAAATCCAAGTTTTACACAACAATGCCAATTGGATTCAATAAAATACTCAGGGCTAATTCTAATTCTAAAATCTAATGTAATTTCTAAAAATAAAATCTTAAGGGTCCAAACTTAATTTAGGTTCATTAAAGAATAAGGGTCTTTTTTTTTAAATTATAAAATAACTAGGACTTTAAATTAGATTCTAAAAACTAATGGGAAAAATAAAACACACATAAACTCCCTGCCCCATTTCCCACGTCAGTGCACCTGCACTCACTCTTTTCTTTTGTTTTTCTCCTCTCTAATTCCCATGCTCCCCCGCCTACCACACTACCCATCATTTCTTATTCAAGTCACATGGGGAGGAGCACATTTCCCATGCACCCACATGACACTACACCACCCAACCACCTTACTTTTTCTTACTACTTATCCATACACGTCAGCGTCTTCCTCTCCTCTTCATTCTTATGTTCTGTAGCCAAACACACTAACGGAGACAAAAACGTCTCTAACCTGCAGCAAGTGGGAGTTTGGATGGTGGGTCCCACTAACCCAACCCATAATCAGACCTCACCATTGAGGTCGCCCAAGGTCCCTCTACATGATGTATGGTCCGGATCACGAAAGGTGGCCCACCTGGGCCCACAGTTTTCAAAAAAACGAAATAATACTATTCACGGTTTTGGGTTTATCAGTTGAATGTTCACTACATGGATCGTGGCCCCTCCCTGATCAAATCCAGATCAGACTTCACACACATGGTCGCCCAGCCACTTGCGGCCCAAGGATCGAACCTGATCCATGATCAAATCGCCATGTGGGTCCTACAACAGATCGGAGCTAAAACTGGTTTCCTTTAAAAACATAACTATCTTTTCTATCAAACGCTGGATAGTGGGCCAAGGGGTATCATCTCACCATGGGACCAGCCCCTCTAGGGTCGCCCGTGGGTCCTTTATCAGATCCATGGTCCGGACTGGAAATCGGGTGGCCCACCTGGGTCCCGGATCAACGCAAGAAATAACCCAAAATCACTGTTTCACTCCGGGTCTATTACAGCAAGTGGAAAACCCTGAATTTCTCCTCAACCCCTCTACCATACATCACATAAACACTTACAAACATGAAAATCACTTCTATGATCATCCATCAATCACCAATTCGGGCCATTGATCTTCCAAATGGGAGAACCCATCCATCAAATGGCCAAAAACCCATGAAACAAAGCTCAATTGGTAATTCTAGACATATACATACATCAATTGAATTAAAGATACAGAATCAATAGAAATAAATCATGCATTTTACGATATTAGTATAGGGTACTTGCTTTAATCCGAATTCGTAGAGAAAATTGACAAGAAGATAAGAAATCCAAGCTCCTAGAAGGTTGATAATGCAATAGATGGAGGTCTTATACTCTTCTTAAGATGGGATTTGGGGAATTAGGGTTTCTTGGGGAGAAAGATTGGGGAAGATGAGAGATGAGATTGAATTAGGGTTTAGGGTTCATATTATTGCAATAGTTAGCATATATAGGTTAGGGGTGTAGTGGCTATTTACTAGAAAGCCCTTAATTAAAATGGAAAATAGGTTTAGGGTAAGGGTAAATTGGTCAAACTTAGGAATTCTAGAAGGTTCTCTCAAGTAACACCCCTCCTAATAATGCTAAATTACTAACTAAGTCCTATTCTAACTAAAACCTTAATTAAACTACAAAAATCACCCTAGAAGTAAATAAAAGGCCTAATCTTAAGACTTAGGATTATTAATAAACTATTCTAATAAATCCCATTAAATAGTATAACAGGATAACTATTAATATATTAAGAATTATTCAAATCAAACTGAGGGCCCACAAGGGGTGCGGCCTCACATCACTTCCTCCTTTAAAACATTTGGTCCCCAAATGTAAAAACATAGTCGGAACATACCTGAGGTAGGAGATGTGGGTAGTCATTCTCCACTTGATCGCGTAGCTCCCACGTAGCCTCTTCTGGAGAGTGATGCTCCCACTGAACCTTCACCCAATGAATGGTTCGGGTCCGGAGCACCTGTTCCTTCGTGTCGATGATAGCAACTGGTTTGGCGATGTATGATGCGTCTGGCTGGATGTCGAGTGGCTGATGATGAAGAATATGGGGCCTTGGGAGCAACCACAGGTGCGCCCAAGTCCAAAATTGGAGATTTGACTCCAACTTTCCATTTCGCGTGCATTTTGCTTCTTGAATTCGAGTCAATCCTCATATAAGTTGATATCAAGGCATTCGGATTTGTTAAAAGTATTGAAAGAGCCGAAAAGGAACCAAGCATATCATTGAAAAGAGGAAAAAATATAAGAAGGTACTTGGGAGCAACCGTAGGTGCGCCCAAGTCCAAAAGTAGGCTTTTGGTCCCGATTTTCTGCTTTATGAGCATTTTGCTTCTTGAATTCGAGTCAATCCTCATATAAGTTGATATCAAGGCATTCAGATTTGTTAAAAGTATTGAAAGAGCCGAAAAGGGACCAAGCATATTATTGAAAAGAGGAAAAAAGTACAGGAAAATACTTGGGAGCAACCATAGGTGCGCGCCCAAGTCCCTGCAAAGGGATTCACCCCCGAATCTTTGTGCTTGCATTATTATTTCTAAATCCGGAAGCTTTGACATTAATAACTCATAGTAGAACGCTGCACTTAGTCGCGAATTGTTAGAAATTACACCGGGATATCGCTAGAAGTCTGAAATACACCACAACCCGCAGAGGGAACACTTGGGCGCCACTGTATATTCGCCCAAGTCCTGCAGGAACACTTGGGCACCCCTGTAGCTGCGTCCAAGTCCTTGGTTTATTTTCTAGCCCGCATTTGCTGCAATTTGCGTCTCATTTAACATGTTGTTCCACATTTGTGATGACTTTAATTGATTGTTCAACTTCTAGACTTCAAAATATTAGATTATCATACTTAGGTTGCGTTGCTTTTGCATAAAATACCAAAAAATCATAGACTCTTCGCTTCTTATCTTGCTCTTTAGTAACTAGAGAAGAGAACAAAAAAAAAAAAGAAATAGAAAAGTACATAAAAAGAAAAAAGAATAGACATTAAGTAGAAGACCCTAGATTGTTCTTTAGGATAGATCGCATTGCTTTTGCATAAAAACCAAACACCAAAAAAATCACAAAATCATAAAACGCTTCTCCTCTCATCTTGCTCTCTAGTAATTAGAGAAGAGAACAAAAAGAAATTAAAAGAAATAGTAGAATTATAGAATTAGACATTAACTAGGTGATCCTAGCTTATTCCATTCATGATTAAGTAAATTAATAAACTTGACCAACCCTAACTTAAACACTTAATTAATTCAAAGCAATTAATTAAAACACTCAATTAAAATCCACATACTTAATTGATCAATTAAATCCCTAAAACTGATTAACGACTTCTAATAAAACCCCTAATTAAATAAAACTTTAATCAACAAGTCCCAATTAAAATCTTGATTAACAAACCTAATCAATAAGCTTTAATTTATTAAGACCCTAATCAATGAAATCCAATTAACAACTCTAAATTCAAGCCTTAATCAAACTTTAATCGAACCTTGATAACCAACTTCTAATTTGAACCCTCATTAACACGATATACCTATCAAATCCCAACAATAAAAACATCTCCCAACAAAAAAACAAAAACCAAATACTTGAAATTAACTTAAAGACACTCTACAAGATAACAAATTACTAGACCGACACTTGGGAGCAACCATAAGTGCGTCCAAGTCACCCTCGATACTTAGGAGCAACCACAAGTGCGCCCAAGTCACCTTCGACACTTGGGAGCAACCACTAGTGCGCCTAGGTCATCCCAGACACTTAGGAGCAACCACAAGTGCGCCCAAGTCACCCTCGACACTTAAGAGCAACCACAAGTGCGCCCAAGTCATCCCAAACACTTAGGAGCAATCATAGGTGCGCCCAAGTCACATTTAGTTTGGGAATCATCGAATCCCTGTTAATTTCAAACTTTGACCCAAATCAACACAGTAGAACACCCTTACGATCTGAAACAACTAGAGCCAGTAGCCTAGATTAACCTAAAAGATCAAACTGACTTAAGCCACAAAAACGTCCACATAAGCACCAATCTCTTGACACTCAGCCTCCCCTAATAACTAAGAAATATAATTAATTGAAACATAACTTAATTTTAATCAATCCAACACAATAAAAACACAGTTAATTTAAAGAATATCAAACGATAAACATTCAACCTTAAACCAACCCAAAAAAAAAAGGAAACACGCAAACCGAATGCTTGGGAGCAACCATAGTCGCGCCCAAGTCACCTTGGAAACGTAGGCGCCCCCACAGGTGCGCCCAAGTCCATTTCCATTCCTTGGGATCACCGAATCCCCATTCACTTCCAATCTTGATCTAGATCATTACCTAAGAATTATCGCAGAACCAATAACAACCTTTAAATAAAAAAATTAATCAGCCTAAATTCGTTCGGAACCTCGAATCAAACCAAAGAACTAAAAGGACGTAAATCACCACTTGGGTGCCCCCACAGGTGCGCCTAAGTCCTCTGTCTAGCCTAAATTGTGCACTCTCGTTCCGTTTCGAGTTCCGGACTTGAGACTATTAAAATTAATTGACTCGAAACTAAAGACAACATTAGAACAGAAGCTTACATTAATCAAAACCCCACGAAACTCCAAAATCAAGCCAACGCAATTGCAACCAATTGAACCATATAAAGCAGTCACTTGGGCGCTACCACAGGTGCTCCCAAGTCACCAGAGTGACCAAGGCGCCACCACAGGTGCGCCCAAGTCCTCTTCCACCTCTGCTTCGCTAGTTTTAACATCCTTTCATCATTTAAAGTAAAACCCAAAACTCCAAAACATTCAACAACAAAAATAGAACCTTAAAACGCTCTTAACTCATCCCTAAATAACTCTTAATCAAACCACAACTTAAAGCAAAGCAAATCAAAATTAATAAGCTGTTTAGACATAGGAGCTATCAAACTCAGACAATTTATGTAAGGTCCGTGACCTTACTGGGTCCCGTGACCTTACTGGGTCAGTTGGGCCTAATAACCGGCCTGTTGACCCATTTATTTTGAAATTATTATTATTATTGTTTTGTTAGATATTTAGGTGGGTTTAGATAGTGAGCGAGTTTCTTTTAACGTTAAAATAGTGTCTGCGGAGTTTCGTTGGATTCTGAGTTCGTTTGACCCTAGTAGGGGGTAGTTTGCAATTTAGGGAAAATTAGGTGTTTTTCCGAAAAATTCCTATTGCCGTGATTTTGGATTCGTTGGAAAGTACTCATCGCGCTGATCATTTTTGTCTTCTGGCTCGTTGCTATCCGACAACCCAAAACCCTTCTAATAATTCATTCTTGCACCGGACCCACTTAAGGGTAAACTTGTCCTTTCCTCCTCCCTTTCTTCTTAAGCAAGAGATTAGCCCTAATCTCTTTTCATTCTCTGCAACGAACGTTTTATCTACCGCAGCCATTTCTTCTTCCTCATTTTTCCAAGGCTCCGGAACTCTTCCCCAGAAAGGTCATCTTGAAGATCCGAACCGCTCATCTTCTTCCTCGCGATCTCCCCTTTTCATTGACATCAGTTTGGTAAGATTTCCCTCACTTTCATCTTTTCAATCAATTCTCTTTGGTTTAGATTTAGGCTTGATCCAATCTTTTCCTTTCTTTTCTTTTCCTTTGCATGTTAAGTTGCGTTTGGTCGGGTTAGATTTGTGGATTTTGTGATAGACAGCTTCTCTTCGAATACCCCGATTTCAATCTTCTTCTTGGTTGAGGAAAGTAGATCTGCACTTTATAATTAAGCAAGTATGTATGTTTTTCATTGAGTGGATGTGTTTTCCTGTTAGATTTCCCTAATTCCAAGCTTGTTCCTATTATTAATTTGGGTTGGGTTAATATGCTAAAATAATTTTGGGCAATCTTTAATTAAATGGTAATTTATCATTTAATTTGATGTTAATTGATGTTTTTGGATATGATGATGGATGGAATGGATTATTGGGAGAGCACGGTGGTTCAGTTTTGTGCAGGTGAATTTTTGGAAGGATTTGGAGTAGATGGAAAAAGATTTTGGGTGAAAAGAAAATAACAAAATAAGAATAAATAAATAAAAGAGCCCACTGTCGGAACGTTGAGTTCTGAACGTTCAGACGTTCTGAACCGACGCTGGACGTCCAGTTCCATCCGGCGCAAGTTATTATAAATAAATAATAATAATAATTTATTTATAATTTTTTATATGTAAATGCAGAAGCTCTCAGTTCAGAACGTCTGAACATTCAGTTCAGAACGTTCAGACGTTCTGAACGTCAGTCCGTCGCGGGTACAGTACGGCGCAGGTACAGTTTTTTTAAAAAATATATATTTATATATATATAAAGGTCATATTTCTAAGGGTCATATCTTTTAATCTGTCCGTTGCAATTCTACATATAATATACCGTTGGAAAGCTCTCAATATGTAGAATCCAATGGTTCTAGTTTCATCACGATCGGAGGTCAAAAAGTGATGTAAATATTTAGATTACTGTTTCAGCTCTTGTTTTAGTGTAAATGAGACTAATAACTTAGGTTTGGGCCTTAGATACTGGAAACCATGAACCTAGTCTCTCATGTGACCATTAATGGGGTATTAAAATCGTAGCACGTGGCTTGGTGTGCTTCGATAGGTTGTCTAGGTATTCGTGTATTGTGTATGGTTTAACCGAATGCGTATGGAGTTGAATCAATCAATGTTTAACATGAGTGTACACCCAGGAATTCTTTATAAACATTGTTGATTCGAATTCCCTACGCACTCCGTTAAAACACATATGGTACAAGGATGACAACACTTGCCTAGGATTGGATTGTAATCTCGCATTGACTTATTAACTATATCCGTTGTTTATCGTTTCTTGTACACTCTCTTGGCATAAAACACCTAATTAATTATGAAACATAAACTCTTGTAGAATTAAAACAAGGACCTAACTTAGAGTGTACCTTAGGAACCGGGTATCGTGCATTGATAAACATGACTGGCTAGCATGTAAGGGATTATCGTGTGGTTGGTTTGCTTTGTATTGTTTTGAATGGGATAATCCCTAAGAACATGTTTTGTCTGTTGAGTTAGCCAGACTTGCTTGTCTTGTTTTCCTCGTGGGTTAGCACCACTTTATTATTATTTACATATCATGGCAATCTGCAGTTTGGGGTTTTATTGATGGGCCAGTTACTCGAACATCGGGGTAGGTAGTCGGCTTTGGACGGCGTCCATGGCGTTGAATAGTTGGGAGCGGGCTTGGACCGTGTTACTATTCCCAGGACCGGGAGCTTGGATCCCACTGGAGCCGGACTTTGGTATCAGTAGTCCGGATAGGATTATTACTGGTACCCCGTGAGGTGGCTTGGACATCCACGGAGTCTCCCTCTTGTGCATTGCATTATATTGGTAGTGGTGATTGTTAGTATTGCTAGGATTCCTGATATTGATTCTGTTGGTTATTTACTCATTGCTTTATGCCTAGTTCTGTTCCTTGTATTCACTTGATTATACCTGTCATTACTCTTACACTTGATGCATGTTGTGTTTTAATTATATCTTGCTTATCTATTGCTCAACATGTCGTTGACTCTGTTCCTTGGTGTGCAGACTCCTCAGGTGAGTACTACTACGAGGAGCAGGCCGGTGAGGGAATCCCAGAGGATCTCCAACCAGCAGAGGAGGCACGAGAGTGGAGTGCCGATGACGTAGACTAGCGTCATCACTACCAGGCACATGAGAGATTCATTTTGGGGAGATTTCTTTAGATTTTATTTATGTCATTGTTATCGTTGGAACTTTCTTTCATTGACTTCGTTGATTTAATGATCTTAGTTTTGGGATGTTCGTTGTAATTAATTTAACTTATGTATAGGTTTAATTATTCTTCTTGCAACTTTAAATTTAATTGAGATTTATTATCCATTGTTGATATCAATGTATGAATTTCGTTATTTGTTTATGATTTGAGGTTCAAATACATTATTCCTCACAGCGGACTTACGATCCTTGGGCCATAAAAGGCAAAATTTTAAATTAGCCCAAAAATTTCACTCTCCGGATCCGGTTTATTCTCTAATAGGGTTCGGGGGACGTGACAATTTACACCCTAGCATTAGATCGGATTTCCCCATTAGATAGATTAGAGCATTAGGCTTTGTCCCATCACTTTTCTTGTTCCGTTAGGGGACCGGGAGAGCTGATGTGGGCGGTCTAGGACCTTAGGTTAGGGTTAATCCGATGATCAGTAATAAAGCATTAATCACGTAAATCCAAGCAAAATCCCCTAGTTAGGCCCTTCTAGCCCCAATATCAAAAATCCATAAAAACTATAAAACAACAAAATAAACCCAAAAAGATTTTTCCTATATTTCTTCCTCCACCTCAGGTGCCAGATATTTACTTGAACTTAATGATAAAAGGGAATGAAGAACTGATTTCTAAAATTGAATAAATGAGAATGACAAGATGAGATGAATGATTTCGCACACACTTTTAAAACAATCATGGCCCATTGGCCACTCTAAAACAAACACCGGCCCATCAGCCACTTTCAATCAATTACGGCCCATCGGCCTTTCACTTTTATCACTCGTGTATCGCACACGAAAAATACAGAAGTCACAAGTCAAAGTCTCATTTGTATCATTGTTTTGGTTTGCAAAGTTAGCCTTTAAACCCTATTTTACCAAGGGATTTGAAGGGGGTACCCGGGAACAGGGCCGATCCTCTTCTTAAATATTTGGCACCTCCCCCCTTTTATTTCCTTTATTTTATTTTACTTGGATATACTATGATTTTGCTATGTGAGGATTAACTTTATTCGGACTTTAATTCATGACCCTGAATTGACCCTATATTAAAGAGACCCAAATTAATGTGACAAGACAACCGTCGTGTGTTGCCGGCAGCACATGAGACGAGAGGAAGAACCCACCCATTTATTTTCTCCCATTTTTCTTCGGCTTTCATCGAAGAACGGTGTTACGGCCGTTACCATAGCTGGCGATCATGATCTGTCGATTTTGAGGGTAGTTGGAATCCTCATTTTCGATGTAAAATTTAAATAGCACATGTGGTTGAAATCCTCATTTTGAATGGATACTTTCCCAAGCCCATGGGGGGGGGGGGGTTGAAATTCACATCCGACAATATGGTTCTTGGGTGGATGTAGGGGTGAAAATCTGGGCGGGCGGCCCAAGCCCAGCACGGGCCCGGCACGAAAAAATCGTGCTTGGGCCGTGCCTGGGCCCGTTGACTTGGTCAACGGGCCTGCCCGACCCGGCCCGGCAATCCCACTGTGCCGTGCTGGGCCAGGGCTGCCAGGCCCGAGGCACGGCCCGGCCCGGCACGGTTAAAATCCGTGCTGGGCTGGGCCAGTGCCCCAAAGCTCGCGGGCGGCCCGGCACGGCCAGGCACGGCTGGGCCCGGCCCGCAGAGAGCCCAACGGCTCTTTTTTTAAAAAAATTGCACCCCCCACTCAAAAAAGGGTCAAATGGGTTTTTTTTTACATTTTTAACCCCTCCCGTAGCTATAAATGGTCAAATGGGGGGGTATTAGTGTTATTATTTCAAGGAAATACAATTTATTTGATGTATTTTTTCAAAATATTATTAGTGTCATTATACTTGTTATTTCTCTTAATTTCTTTATTTTAATGAAATTGGTCCAAGTCTCCAAGACCAAGAGTGAAGAGTCTAACTGTTTAAGTCTCTAAAACTTAAAGAACCTAAAAAAAAAAAAATTAAAAAAAAGGGGAGGGGGATGTGGGCCGCCCACGAGCTGCAACGTCCAGGCCCGACTGAGGCACGGCACGACCAGAGTCGTGCCCTGGGCCGTGCTGGGCTGGCCCCAGAGCCCTTGGGCCAGGCATGGCACGGCTCGTTTAATTACATGGGCCGGGCCCATCTTCAGTGGGCCGTGCCGTGCCAGATTTTCACCCCTAGGTGGATGCCCACTTAAGATGAGTTAGGGTTAAAATTAGGGTGCATCAATTATGAGTGTACTTTGGTTATAAATAGACTCACACTCCTTTATATTTGTACACATAATGAGATAATGAAAAAGTTCTCTCTTCTTCCTCCAATCCTCTTTCTTTTAGTTTCTCTCTTTTCTAACATGAACTTCAATGTACTTCACTTAATCAATCATAAGCTACGATATAATAAATTGGACATCCCTTATCTCCAAAACCTATTGCTCAATTGTTCTTCCCTCGGTACCCAATCTTCCAGCCATGAAATCGAGAAATCTCATGAGAATCTTTGTCGTCGCTGTTTTACCTGCTCCATTCTCTCCACTTACTAAGAGGGATTGGCTTCCCTGCTTATTTATCATTGCCTTGATATGAACCAAGCCCAAAATTGGTTAAGTGTCTTTCATTATGACTGATTGATGTTTGGAATCTAAATATCCATAGAATCTAGCAGTAGCAAGTATAAGCAATAGCAAAAAGATTAGGGCTAAGCTCTCCAAAGGGGGCTCCTTTGTACTGTTGTATCATGTGGATGTCATACAAATGGGGCAACCTTTTAAAAGGATTTACTGCTATTAGAATGTTCCCAGTATAAGTCTGTTGAAAGCCATAAACTTTAATTCAATCCCGGTTCTTCTTTTTTCTAGAAACAACATAAATATATATTACTGTTCAGGTAAGAGACATACATATATCTCATTGAGAGCAAAGCGGGAAACAATGCTATTTATTGTATCACAAATAAACAAATCCATATTGCTACATTTAAATACTTTTAAGTATTTTCACTAAACAAGATATAGATCAAAAATAAATGGGTGACAACAGATATTTGCTCTTTTTTTGGAAATGGTCCCTTTTTAAAGTTTCTTAAGGACTTTAATCTCCTCCCATCGGTTTTTTTTCTTCTTTTTTTTTTTTTTTTTTCATTTGTGACAAAAAAAGATAACATAAACTTTTATTGGAAACAAGCATTACAAATAGAAGCTAACAAAGCTTATTATCGCACATACATGCAGGACATTAGGCAACTTGGTCTATCTTTAGCCAACTATCTATGATGCACGGATACTTCAAAATGGGCAATGTATCGTGTCGTGTTGTATCGTATTCGATACTTCACTTTTTATGTATAAAATCAATATCCCTGTCGTGTCTATGGCGTGTCCTTGATGTATCCATGCCGTATCTATGCATCATAGCCAACTTATTTTATATTCTTAGCCTTCGAAAGAACACAACAAAGCACAAACGGTGCCATCCCTCATTGCTAGCCATTTAAGAGTTCCTTAGTGAACCATTTGCATACATCTTTCTATACCCCAATTTCCAGCTTAATTGACTGAATTGTGAGAGCAACATGTTGTTCTACGACCATTAGATGAGACACAAATGGCTACACCAACCTTGAAGCAAGTTTGTCAGTTTTTCCTTCTGCCAAAACAAATAACTCACATTTGAGAAAGTAAAGAATAAAAAAATAAAAAAAAAAAAATGAAAAAAAAAAAAACCAGAATAAATGACAAATGTTATCAAAAAACCACATTCCAAGTCTTCTCATTGTGACCACTTTGGTGATGAATGAAATATAGCATAATGAAAAGATGAATTAGACTTCATATTCAAATAATGGAAACCACCCAAGCTCTTTATATTCAACCCTAGAACCTCTCGGCATTTTAAAGTTAAAATCATCAAAATCTGCAAAAAACCAACAATTCAAATTCTCAAGAGAAAGAATCAAACAACCCAGACAGCATTAAATTCTTATTCTATCACTTGCAGTTAATCAAACAGTTATCATACATGCTCATTCTCTCACTGGCATTTAATCAAACAATTATGGTGCACTACATGAATGTAGTTGGGAAATTTTAAATCTCTTTCGTGAAATTATAAATAATTTAACTAACCAAACTTCAATTTCATAAATGTTAATTTGTATGGCTCAATCGAAGTTAATTAATCTTAGTTAACCGGGCCCCTAGATTGCTCAACTTGTACTGTGATTAGAAGTAGGCCTGTTATAGGTCTACTGTGATTAAAAAGTAGTGTTTGGGTGTAACAAGGTTTTGAGGCTGATATTATAAATAGAGACTAAGAGTCTCTAGGATGTACACCACTCTTGATTGCATAGTGAATTCTCCCGTCTTCCCCGTGGACGTAGGTAATTTCTATGTTCTCTTGTGCGTGATTGATCTCTTCTCGTAGGTCCTTGATAACAATAATAAAGACGATTTAGAAATTTCCACATAAGAAAATAGAACATGGCAGAGAATCCACCAATGTTATTTACTCAAAAAATGGTAAAGTTCTTGAAAGATGATTTTTCCTGTGGCAAGGGAAATCTCAGAATTTTATTCATAAGGAAGTATTTTTTTTATTGGCTTATTTATTCATAAAAATTCCACAATGCATCTTAAGTGGGCCCCACAGGTGTAGGAGAAAATAAGCAGGACAACTTCTTCCCTTTTATATAAGGGTAGTAGATATACAAATATTTGAGGATAACCTGGATACTAAAAAAGAATTCAAGTGCCCAAAGTCCAAACCCAAACTGGACCTGCGGGTTTTCAAAACTCAAACCTAAGCCCAATTAGATCTCGAACAATCTCAAACCCAGATTTTATATTTGGTTATGTGGGGCATGTTGGTTTGGGTTTCGCCCACGCAAGTTTTACCCATAGTTTTTCTTACAAAGAATGCCAGCAAGTACAGTGGATAGCCTTACAATGCACAGCCTAGATTTAATGCCTTTGGTTTGCTTAGATTGGATATACTAAGAAAGCTAATTAAGTCTGAGGACTGAACTGGGTCAGCATCTGGGTTTATAAACTCCGAAACTGAGCAGATGAGGCCCATCATGCCCACTTCACATGGAACTGAAGAGATTTGTATTGCCCCTGAGTTCATCTGCAAGCTAGTGTGACCTGGTCTATATCTGAACCTAATAGGTAGGGCCGTCAAAGGGTAAGGCCGGGGTGAGCCCTTATCCTATCCTCACATATGCAGGCTAGGCTTAAGTTGGGTCAAAGCCCAGGACGCCTTCGGTGGGCCTACAATACCTTGGCCCTTTACCCACTCTTAAGTATTGGGGACTGGCCGCGGCCAAAAAAAAAAAAAAAAAAACAGAGAAAATCTCTCTCTCTCTCTCTCTCTCTCTCTCTCTCTATATATATATATATATATATATATATATATCACCATTGACTTTCAACAACCTCATAAATGTGAAGGGTCCCACCCATCTCTCATAAAGTTGGTGAGAGTGTCTCTCATGTGAGCACTTCCATATATATATATATATATATATATATATATATATAACATTGACTTTCAACAACCTATTGTTATCCCTCCGCCTTTGTTTGGGTTGGAGACCCGCAGCGCAATGCAAAAGGCAATATGGGTGAGTTAACAAAAATAAAATAAAATCTTTATTTGTTCCCCTGTGGAGTGGTAAAATATCTTTTTATAAAGTAAGATATAAAATAAATTACACTAGTTCATTATGATAGGATAATGTTTTAGTGTTTTATTTGTTAATGTAATGAAATGAAAAGAAACAGCATTTAAAGTAATTAGAATGGAGAAATTTGTATCAATTAAACTGAAAATTATAGAAAATCATATCAGTTATGACTAAATGCTTTAACGTATTGGCAATTCAAGTTTCAAATCGATTTTATAACGTGGGTTCAATTACTTATAATCTTTTAAACTCGACCAAAACCATGATATATCATCTGATATTCACAAATCTAAGCATTAACAAGTGCCTTCTTTATAAGGATTTCAGTCTAAAAATGTGAAATGCATTTTTAAAACTAATTTCACAACCTTTATATTAATTTTCACTTAATATAAACCTAATGTTCTATTCAAACATCGAAAAAATGCGAAGAAAATGAAGATGAGAAAATGCAAAGAATATGAAGATGAGAAAAACTATTTACAGTTTAATTTGTATTGCAAATACTTTGCTCTTATTTTCTCTATTTTATTTCACCTGGCTAGAGGTATAGTCCATGAAGAATTTTGAACTTTGAATTGACTATCCATTCTTTTTCCAAAATTTTGGCATACTTCGGTATGATCAAAGAAGAATGGGGGCTATTAAATGAATAGGTGCATTATAGTACCAAAGAAAACTTTCTAATATCAGGGTGATATTCAATTACATAGTAGTTAATGGGGAGCGCTTGACAGCGCACAGGCGGGCTATTTTAGGAGAAAACGCCCCTTCTAGTTGAGGCCATTGGGATGCATGATGGAAGTCCAACGGATGGAAAGATCTATGTTAAGTGTATATGCGTTGAGTTATGACTATTCATGGAATGTGAATATGCTAGATTGACTCGGTGTGAGCCCCGTGATATAAAAGATAAAGATAAAAAAAAAAGACAAAAAAGAGCGTTTTTAAAGTGAATGTTTTTTAGAATTTTCCATAGTTAATTTAATAAAACTACATAAAGTAAATGAGCTACACTTTCTTGAGGCCTGGTGGGGCCCCTTGGAAATCAAGAAACCTCCCCCACTCTCGTTGCATCCATGTAGGGATGCAAAATGGGTCATGTCCTGTCCATCTAATCCATGGCCCAGCCATGCCAGGGCCGTGCCCGTGCCAGGCTAGCCCGTGAAATTTTACAGGCCGTGTCATGCCGTTCCCAGGCTGGTAGGGCCTCGGCCCAGCACGACATACCGGACTGGCAAGGGCCTGTTTTGGCTTTGGTTCTCGGTTCAAAGGGAAATTCTATCCAAACCTGAATCTGCCGTGAATTTCGGTTGGATTTCAAAATCCAGACCCAAGTCCAACCAAAACTTGTACAAACCTCACCTAAAATTCAGGCAAGTGGGCTGTGCTTGGTTGAGTTGCAGGTGCAGGCAGGTGGATTGGTTGCTTTCGGAAAGATGATGATGGCTAAAGATGAATGTTTCTCTCAATTGGTTTGTGTTCACTTGGAGCAATGACGGACCTGTGATTTTTACTTTTGGGATGCAAACCTTAATAGGTAGTTTAGTTTTTTGGGCAAACTATGGATATTCATGTGGATCTTGAGAATGGACCCACAATTTTTATTAAATTTTTTTGAGGTGTACTATAGTTTAACGGCTGCGACCACACCCACGTGGCTGTGCCCAACTCTAACCCCCGCTTGGAGCGAAAGACTCCGGAAAGATGAAAGGGATGAATCAGTGCTGGCTTTTAGTTTGTAAGTGGTGATAGGGAAAATCCACGAGTCAAAGATAAGATAAAAATCAAAGGAGTTTCACTGTCATTTTGAACATGTTTTAAGGATATTCGTCTCCTGGCTGAGTTGTACATTGCACAAATAAATGAGAGTGCACACCGTTACTCTTAGCTGTACACGGTTAAACAATATATAAAAAGAGAGTATGAGCTATGGACTGGATTCAAATCACGAGCTCCTTTCTTCTTTCCCTTTTTTTTTTTTTTTTTCTTTTTATTTGCTCTTGGCCAAGTTGAAGAGGAGTAAAACCTTCCACACGGGTGAAATGGTACTCGTCTTTATAAATATTTATTTATACTAAAGGACAATGGGTGGGGACAGGCAGGACAAGGCCAAGTTGAGTAAAGTGACGGGCTTTTCAAAATTGGTCCCTACCTTGCCCTCGGGCTTTATGACAAAAAAAGGTCTCTGGTCTTGGAGCTTTTTGTGGGCAAGATAGGAACCAGGTCCCCTTGTCAAAGGGCGGACTCGACAACCCCCTACTAACAGGTCTCACAACTCTATATTTGAACATACACCCAATCAAATTCACGTCCCACTGAGCTAATTGTGTAGTCGGTAAACCCACCCCCATTATTCTCATACCATTGTTTCTTATCTAAAATATCAAACCCCAAACTAATTAAATTACTAAAAACAAATAAAAAAACCCCTTTAAGCCCATTTGTATCATGAAACCAAGTTTCTAAGAATTCTAAGAGATGCTTCTCTATTAAATTGACTAAAATTGAAGAGACCAAAGTGAGAATTTTGAAAAGATCATTTAATAAAATCTCCTCCCAAAGAAAATAAACGCACTACCATCATTCAAGTAAATCAATAGTGGGAAAGTTAGGCCCATCTACATCTCTAACTTGCATCCTTTAACACCTTTTCACTTTAATATTCCTAGGCTGGAGCTTGAATTCTTACGAATCCAATTCCAAGCAAATAAATAACCATTTCGAGAAAATTCAAAGTAATTAGGTTTTGGGGCATGGATGTGACTTGATCCAAACACCAAAGCATGTAGGGCATGTTCCTTTACTGTAATATCTAATAAGAATTTAGTGTGTAATGGGTTTTTTTTTTTTTTTCATTTTTTATTTTTGACATGATGTGATGATTTGTCTCTTACCATATGCAAATACGATGTTTCTTTGTAAGAATTCCAAAATTCTACCCAGCCAAAAAGTCACAAATGACCTTTGAGATTCTTAGAACTCCAACCCCTTTTCTTTTTTTTTTGTAGGATTCTTGCATGCTAAAATGAATATTTAAGAAATCCTCTATGTCGTAGCATTTAGAAATGTTGAAGATAAGAATTCTATGAGTTCTAGCAAAGGAATAGGCATGCAGCAAGACTCCTTTATGTAGAACTTTCTCCTATGGGAATACTGCTACATAGCCCGGGGGGCCACTTGAGCCCATCGAGCCCACTTTTCATTAGCGCAGTTCCTTTTCCACTCTTATCTACCCATCATTTAGTACCATGTTTAATTTTGAGCTCATCAAACCATTACTAGCCGTTGAATTGAATCTAAATAAGAAATAAAAGACTTCTATGATTAAAATACCATTAAACTTTAAAGGTGTTAAAAGAAGGATCACGATAACCCACTCCGGCTTTTTTTCCCTTTTTAACTGCATGACCCTCATCAGTAAGGGACCCTTTCCATCTCTCTTATCCTCATTAATAAGAATACATCCAAATGGACCCCACAAGCTGGACCTTAGGTAAATATTTTTCTCTACTCTATTCCACCAATTCCTGGCCATGACAATGTGATGGCTATGACATGGATCTATATATGATGATGCATGTATAATGGCCATGACATGGTGATGGCACATGTCACAGGCACTGCTACTGCTCTGTGGCCAGGTCTGCTTCCCAACCTTTTGTCCCTCGACCGTACACAAACAACCACGTATCAGCTTTATTATCCCCTTCACCCGGGCGGAGATAGACTCATAACAGACCCCACTTTACATGACATTACTTTGTTTTTATTTGGGGAAAAATGCAGCATACCAACATGGATTCTTGGTGATTTTGCATAGTATCGCCTCTATTTTAGTATTTTGTATTAAATCTATTTAAAGTTTTAATTAACATACAAAATTAATGGATTCTATTTATATTAACAGCGTAGATCATATAAATGACATCTGCTATATACTCGAGGCAAATTACTCGCCCAAAAAGACTTTTTTCCCTTGGAGAGAAAAAATCACAGGCCTGCTTTTTTTTTTTTTTTTTCTTATTTCCCCCTTTCCAAATTTCCGAACCTAATCTAACTACAACTCTCCCTCTCTCATTTGCACTCCCTCTCTCAGGCACGATCCAGACCACCTACACGTCCCAGCTTTGGAACCTGGCATCGGCGAAGACCCGGTTGACTCCGAGATCATCGGGAATTGAGAGAATTAGGGGCTAAATGAAGTTCAACTTTAACAAACAGAAGAGAGGTTGAAGAAGACGGTGACGACGAGGACGGAGACGACAAAGAAGAAGAATTAAGAAATGAGTTTTGTTGCAGGTGCTAGTAGAGGCCACAGGAATGAAATGTTCTTTTCCTAACTCCTTCCCTTTAAACCGCAGCCCCCTCCCACCTTTCTCCACTTGATTACTTCTCCAAACAGAGCAGAAACATAGTAAAATAAAAGTAAAAACTGACAGATCACAGAAGAAGAAGAAGCAATAGCTTCTCCAATCTCTATTTACCATGGGCTTTCCACTGGGCTATTCAGAGCTTCTCCTTCCCAAACTCATCTTCCAAGCCTTCTCCTTTCTGGGTCTAATCCAAAACCTCTTCTTCAGCCTTTTCTCTCTTCTAGTTGTAGATATATCTATCAACTATCATTTTCCCTTCAAAGCCTTGGTGCACACGCCCATTCCCCACATGGAAAACAATCTGATTGACCACATACCTTGGAATGCAATATTGGCCCAATCTAGATAATTTTGTTCCGGAGTTGGAATTTCTTTCAGACTATGAATGAATCCACATGTCTCTGTGTAATATTAACCCACAGAACTGACAGATAGATGACAATATTGAGTTTTTGGGTGATATTAACCCAAAGAACATACAGAGATGATGAATGTGAGAAATAGTTCTTGGGTGATATTAACCTGGACATTATTCTGTGTGTGATATTAACCCTCTGTGTGATATTAAAACTGTGTGATACTTGCACAAATGACATCAATCTGTTGAAGAGAGAGCCATGGCCTTTTCTCTCTGTACAGGCCTGTGATTCTCTATCTGATATTAACCCTGACAAATTTGATGTTTCAAGTTAGTGGGTGTTGGTGTAGATTGAAAATGAAATACAGAACCCTAGCCCAAGCGAAAAATGGGGAAGATGAACAAAAAAAAAGGCTAACATCTTATATATTGAGGGATAAATTCATCATTCCCTATTTTCTGTCACGGACGTCTCTATTTGCATTGTGATTTAAAATACAAGTAGTTTTAGTACAAAATACTAAAATACAGTGGGTACTCTACAAAATGACTAAAGTACATGTGGGTATTCTGCTGTTTACCCTTTTTATTTTTATCCCACACCTTGGTGCACTTTTATCAAGACAACTTCATCCACGTTTTTTTAAGACACTTTTCAATGTCTCAAAGGCTCAGTGACCCATTAGAATTTAAGAGGGTTTGGATTTAGATGAACAACCAAATATAACTAAAGTTTATTTGGATAGAAACGTGTTGTTGATTTGGATAGAAACGTGTTGGGTGGAGCATTTGAAATTTTAGTAAATACATCGAAGATTTTGAAATTTGAGGTTTTAAATTCAAAATGTGGAACTCTTGTGAAAAAAAAATAGCATTTGTAAATGTCAGGAGTTAAGTCATCACATTGGGTCCAACAAATCCAAATATCTCAAAGACATGTCACGAAACCTCCTAAAAGGAAACATACCCCTGATTGTCTAAAGCAATTCTACATTTTTTTTAAAATAAGCTTACCCATATAACTTACATTATATGATAAATTTGTTTATACTACTTTACTCTATGATAATGTTATCCATGAAATTTTTACTATACGGCAAGTTCGAACAACTTATTTATATATAAAAGTGTCTCCTCACAAATAAACCTGACTGAAGAATCTGTTTTGAAAAGAAGAATGTCTAGACATAGTTCTTTCTCACATTTTATCCTCGTGCAAAGTGACCCTTAAGAAATTTCTTTTAATTGTGAATTGAAGTACAAGTTTTGTGTTAAATAAAAGAAGCACATGATAATATTAGTGGGGAAATAAACATAAACCGGGTTATTGATAAGTCCTTAAAAATGCATAATTTCAACATCATTTTAGAATTAATTAAGAACTTAATCATCAAATCATAAACCATTTTAGTAAAAAATCAGGATTTTATGTTTGTGGGCATCAAAGTTCGAATTCGAGTCAAAATTCATTGAAAAATCGTATTTTTGCAAAAAAATTATGAATTTCTCTATTTCTTGGCATTAAAAATCACAAATTTTCTCATTACTTTTTATTCACACATGAAATGATTAATTATCTTTGCACCATTGATTTAATTAAGGAAAAATTGATAAAATTGTGATATTTTATGTATCTATTTAGTGTGAATTGGGGCATGCATCTTGCAAATGTTCTTTTTCTACATAAAGAGATAATTCTTTGATCATTGATTATATTATTTGTATTTTTGTAGGAAAGTCCAATTTCTTGGGGCCCGCGGAAGAAAATTAATGAAGCAAATGCACCATGGGACCCATTTACGTTTGGCATAAATTCCAAGGTAGCTAGGGGCGGCCATGGCAGGGTCTGCTCTCATATATAAAAAAGAAAATTCAGATTTAATCTCTTGAAGATAAGTTGTAGATTTGTGGGCCATGTGATGTGAGGTGTCCCTCTCTACTATCCAACAAATATTGCTTACATGTCATGATGGATGACTAAGATTCAATTCAATCCAAACAAAGAAGAAACAAAAATTTGCAAAAGAAAATCCAGCCAAGGAGAGGACGCCCATGCATGGTGTAGAGTTCAAAACATTGCATATTCTCAAGTGGGGCCTACTTCCTTGGTTGCAATGAAATTAATTTCAGATTTGAGGGGATCTTTTCAAGAGAGAAAGTGGGCCCATCTAAGGATATTTTTCCATCTATGAAGAGTTCAAAAAAACTTGGAAGATCTTGATTAGCAATCCAAGTTGGAAACAAATTTAAAGAATCCAAGATTTTAGCACTAAGTTGTTAAATTTATGTCCAAAAAGATTGGCCTCAAGATTTGAAGTTTGCAACCCAAGATTCTTCCAAAATTACACACGTCCAACACCCTTATACCAAGCTATCACACGTCCAAAAAAAAGGAGCTCCTCATATGGTTTCAAATTTTGAATTAAATCTGAAAATTTTATATTTGCAAGTTTTCCTTGAAAGTGGGGCCCAAGAGAGGAAGTTGTATGAGATAAGAACAATCCTATTTTCACTAGGATTGTGGGTCAATCCCTTGAAACTCTCCCAAAACCCTTCTAATCCTAATCCAACTTAGACCCGACACTACTAATCCTTACCCAAACCAAAATGTTGCAACCCAAGTCATAAAACTTGTATAAAAGAAAGCCATATGGGGCTTCACGTGCATTCTCATATCCCTCACTATCTTGGATGACTAGCAACCCCTCTTCCCCTTTTCCATTATTTTTTCTTCATCTCTCCTCCTCCCATCAATATTTCATCCAAGGCCTTCCCTAAGGCACACTACCAAAAGGAATTCTATGCCACCGTCGTGCTGCCGCCTTTGCTGTTGTCATTCCACCATTGGACCAGTCATTCATCATCTTCCCTTGCTTGGATTTCAGATCGCAAAACGAGAGCCGGTTGGATCGCCGTTCCAGACCACGAGTCCTTCTCCTTCGTTTAGTGTTTTATGTGTCTAGGGTAAGGTTGGATGTACTTTATTTTGATTCAAAAAAGTTTTGTAATGGTTATTTACTTGTAATAGATCTTTCATTAATAAATCAAGTTTATGAAGTCTCGGTCTTCACCAATGGGTCAACATCGAATTTTTGTGAGTAGTGACAGTGCGCACTTGGTGTGGTGGTCTTGATCTTTCTTGATGGCATTTAGCAAAGTAACCGTTGCAAAGTTTTAGAATTAAAATCCATTTTTTTATTCTCTTATTTTATTTTTTTATTTTTATTTTTATGCATCTTCATAATTATTACGCAATTTGTTAGACTGACAAATCTTATGGTGAATGCAGTAGTTAGATTAGGTTTTTAGACTAGGATTTTATTTTTCTTTGATTGTAATTAATTTTTTTTTATTAAAGTAGGACATTTGATTTGTATAGTTTTTTTTTTAGGCTAGAACTAGTTTTTTTTATAGGACAGGTTTTGCGATAAATAACTCCCCGTAGATCGATCTAGTTTCACCGGTTATTACTACATCGCAGCCTTGCACTTGGGGCCTACGATCAATTTATCATTGTAAGAGTTGGGAGAGTGTAATAAGGTATGGATTTGCACCGCAGGCTTAGCCTTTAAAACTCGCTTCAGCTGTGCAGGGAATAGTCCGGAATATTAAATGTCTTCTTGTTGTTTCTGTCCACAATTTGAAAAGACTCTGAGCTGATGTACACATGTGGTTGGGTTGGATGCGCATGCACATGGTAAACCATACGTGTACAAAACAAAGTCCTCCCCATGTCCAGATATGCTCACGTGACCTGACCACTCGGGCTCCCATGACCCATCATGCTCTCAGGCCACAGTTCCATTTCTTACTCCAACTGAATTACTGTCCTATGATCCTCCCAGGACAGAGGTCTTAGCCAATCCCCATTATTCCTTTTTGTGGATCCTAGCTATATATTAGATAATCCCATTCAAGGGAGCCCTGCCTATGGAACTAGACATTAGGATAAAACACAAATTATATAAATCCCTCGAGGGTCTGTTTGTTTGAAAGTATTTTTGACTAAAATATTGGGTGTTGGGGGTTTCTATGTTGGTTTGAAATCATTACCACTTGAACACTCCAAATGTTGCGTTTGGTTTATAGAATTTTGAAACATAATCCATCTTAAAGTTACTTCTTAGCCTTTTGATTTTTTAGAATTTTAGCTTTATGAATTGCTGAATTGTACTTGAATATTTAGAAATCCACTTTTTAGAGGAAGTATTGGGTTAGAGAATTTCAAATTCTATCTGATGAGAACTCTTGGTACCCTTGCAATTGCATGGAATCGAACTCTTTGGAATGATAAGAAATGTACTCATTATCAATGTTGCTATAATTGAAGAAATAAATTTGAAAATCTATATATGGTCATTAAAATACTAAATGAGTTAAAATAGAAACAATGAAAGATACAGAATCCTAATTTCCTAACCATCAACGTACTAAATAAGTCATAGTCCAATTTATCCTTTACCCCCTGCTTATTTAATAAAACTTTTTTTGGAAACTTTTTTTTTTTTTTGTGAAATTCCTAAAAACTCTGTTCCATAAAAAAATGTACCTTAGAAATCCTAAGTTGAAGGAGTGGAACTTTATATTAGGGCTTACCTTTTGAAAATGCAGCTGTTCAAATTAAATGACTCCAAAAGTGTTGGGTAAATCCAAGTTTTACCCCAACAAAAGTTGGTCCCACCATAGGATTCTCCATATCATATAAAACATGATCGACAATCTTATGCCTTGTTCATTAATAATGTATTCTATCAAATGGTCAATCCTAAGTTGGACCAACTTTTGATAGGCCAGAATTTTGAAATACCCCCAATATTCCCCATAGAGATAGAGGGCGTTTATTTTGAAATGCTTGGATGTGTAATAGGTGGACTCAACTTCGGCTCAGCCAATGACATTAGTGGATTACTAAAGTTAGAAACCAAAGGTTAGGGTTTCGAACTCGTGCTATCAAAAGCCTATTTTACTTGGTGAGTGGAGGAGGTGAGGACTTCAAATGCTTAGGTGAATAGTAAGTTCTTAAAAAGGGACACCATCGTCATAAAAGATAAAGTAAAAAAGCCGCACGAACTTTCGTCTTCCATTATAAATACTCTCTCTCTCTCCCTCCACTCCATCATCTTTCCATGAAAATCTGCTGAAGCTTTCTCTCTTCCTCCATCATCTTTCCATGAAAATCTAAAATCTCTCTCTATTCTCTCGAATCAACAATACCGGGGCAAAGAAAAAGAAGATGAACTGAAGCCAATCAGAGAGAAACCGAGAGTCAAAGAAATCAAAAGCCAAAGAGAGCCTTTTACAATCGAAGACTGGTGGGTAAGCAAAAGAAGAAGAGAAAGAAAGCATAGAAGAAAGCGAATGAAGAAATCGAGGAGAATGAGATAAAACCCCCTCTTGGATCGCTTCCCTGTCTACTTTTGAGGCACTCCTTTCCCATTTCTTTATTCATTCAGATCTTCATCTTATTCAAATATTCAAAGGCAAGTGAAGAAAAGGCTCTTAAACTGCACCAATCCTACTTCTGACCACCCTCAGATCGAGAAGCAGAGAGAAAAAGTACAAGCCCAATCCATCCAAACTCCAAAACCACTGGTATAGCACTCGAAACTCCCTCCATCCATGTAAAAAAAAAGTAAAAATAAGAAAAGATCGGTTTTTTTAGGATTTTCACAGAAAAATTCTTAGTCCAAAAATTTGATCCGGGAACACTTGGTAATGACGGCAAAGGAGCCCCGTCGTAAAATAATCAGACAATCCATGAAAAGTCCCTTTTTTTTCATGTGGGTTATTCCGTGTTATCATGAAATGTTGGGTTAGAGGTCTTCTTCCTCATTATGAAGTGTTTGGGTCCTCCATCTTAATTCTCCAACTCCAAGGTTTTGTGTTTTTTAAACCCCTTGTTCATTTCTTCCAAAGAAATGGTTTTTTCTCACACAAGTGATATATCTATCTATCTTCATATATATCTCATGCGGATTTCATTTGAGATCCGCTAGCTCTTTCAATCGTGTGTTTAAATCTCTTCGGATCCGAACCACATCTGAAACGAGTAAGGAGGTTAGACGATAGATCACGCTAGCCATTTAAGGAAAGGCATTTCAAAAGGACTAAGATCATATCCAGCGAATAGTACAGATTTTCAGGGCTCTATATGGTTTGTGAAGTAATTTGATTTCCTAGGAGATTTCACATCTCTGCAGTTATTGTGTTTTATGCAGTTGGGTTTCATTGTTCGAGATCGGCCTTGTTGGAGAAATCGGGTATGGCTTTTCGAGCATTTCATGGCTAGGGGTTTATTAAGTTTTCAGTTTTGATTTGATATCTTGCACTGTTTCATATGCTTTACAATATTTCTGTTCTTGTTCTGCAACTTTTGAGTTGAGTTGCATATTGCCTATTTCAAGGTAGATCGATATCTGCAAGTTAAAGATGAATGTTTTTTTAGGAGTACAGGACTCTGCTGCGTCTACATGGCTTCTTTATATTCTTTCTTGTTCTCTTTTACATGTTTCTACATGTTTTCTTTTTTATGGGTTCTTGTCCTACATGGTAAAAGAGGTTCTCTTTTCTAAAATTAAGTCAGGCACTGCACGACTTCCATTCATATGGTTGGAGTTTCTGCAATTTCAACCATACTACAAGCAACCCATCTCTCTCTGAGTCATCCATATCTCTCCCTCTTGGGTCTCGACCATCCACTATCAAGACAAGAAAAAAAAAATTGGAATACAGTCAAGTACCTTGATGGTAACACTTCCACTCACAAAGTCTCATTCTTTTTCATTCTACATAGTGTTCACTTTCATTCTTCCATTTTGTAGCTATGCATATGCAGCTTTTCATTAATAGCCCATTTTTCAGTCAAAATTTTGCCTCTGTTACTGCTTGTTAGCGTATGTAACAAACCCCTATACTGCAGTTTGTACTTTATTGAGCTGAGACTTCTGAAATTTATATAACCCTCTATTCTCTTTGCAGCTGTAAATACACCACTGTCTTGCTAGTCTACTAATCAAGCCAAAACCATCAGTCAGTATACTCGTTTCCATTTAAAGAAATACGAATCTACCACCACCGGATGGCAACCTCGTCGATCTCTCCCTGTGCAGCGTGCAAGTTCCTCCGCCGAAAGTGCCACCCAGAGTGTGTCTTTGCCCCCTATTTCCCTCCAGACCAGCCCCAGAAGTTTGTCAATGTCCACAAGGTCTTCGGAGCTAGCAATGTGACGAAGCTCCTCAACGACCTCCACCCCCACCAGCGCGAGGATGCCGTGACTTCCCTTGCTTATGAGGCGGAAATGCGCCTCCGTGACCCGGTCTACGGCTGCGTCAGTGTCATCTCCCTCCTCCAGCACCAGCTTAGGCAGCTTCAAATGGACCTCAGTTGTGCCAAGTCTGAGCTCTCCAAATACCAGAATGTCGGCATTTCCGGTCATGGCCTAATTTCCACCGCCAACGGCCCAATGTCCATCAGTTTATCTCGCAACCAGTTCTTCACCTGGGAGCAGCAGATGATGGTGCGGAATTACGACAATGAAATGGCCAGGCTCAGTGCGAATGGCGCCTATGACGCCAGTCTCTTGGAGATGAATGTCTCGGCGAGCATTGGGCCTTTGGATCAGATTCCACACCCAAGAGCAGGTGGAGATGATCGCCAGGTCATTGGCCCCAATTAGAACTATGGATAAATATATATCTGCATGTTATAATCGGATCAAACCTTTGCAAAAAGGTATAGATTATGTAATACTTTTGTTTGAATTTTAGTACCTTCTTCTTAGCAAATGTGATTGCAATGTAGGACAATTTGTGGGTGATTAGAGTATGACTAGTTGAATTTAGAAGACGAAACAGAAATCAGGCAATTATAAAAGCTTGAAGACGTGTAAGAAGAGTGATCAAATATAAGGAGTAGAAAGTTTATTTCAAAGTAGTAATAACAATTCCTAGTTCATATATTCCATATATAATGTATTACTAGAAGACAGTTGACAATTTCTAGGAAAGTATGTGTATGGTCAATGAAGGAAAATCTTGATCAACAAGCTGATGGTACCATTTGTAGGTTACTGATCACATTGTTTTGATTGCCTAATTCCATCATTTTTCTGTCATATTTTACCTACAATATTACCCATCTTAGGAATGATTTATGCCTCAGAAAAACAGTTGTTCACTGTGAAAATAAACTGTTTCTCAACTTGCTCAGATACTGTATTAACTTCTCCTTTTGAATGTTTTCTTTGGTTTTCACCCTTTGTTTCCATGGCTGGGAAAACTTCCATTGATTTCTTATATTTGCTTTTCTTGTTCATTTTCTGTCACATGATGCTGCCTTTAGTAGTTGTTGGATCTTTTAAAGATGATGTTTACACGGAGAAACTAGGATTAGGGTTTCAATGCCTTTGCTTCAAATGGGAGATATTTCAGACCTTTTTTTTTAATTTCTATCATGCATGCAATGGTGGTTCAAGAAGAGAGAGAGAGAGAGAGAGAGAGAGAGAGAGTGATTGCAAATATTAGTATGAATCATCTACCTTCATGAAGTTAGCCCAATGACCCTCATCCCATCAATCAATTTGGGGGTCTGTTAATGCTGCTGCTTGCTAAATAAAAACAACATAAGAAAAAGTGAAGTATTGGATATGATATGTTGCTCATTTTAAAGTATCAATGCGTCATAACTTCTATGAATTCTCACTCTTCTCTATTACCTTTGGCGCATGAAACCTTAGCTTTTATTATGACCACAATTAGATAGCCACTTAGTAGTGGATTAAAATTCAGACACCCACTCCTTCGATTGATGACCATATTTTATTATATTTTTGTTTTGTGACTCTTTTGCCTCTTGTTATCATAAACATGAAATAAATCCATTGGTTAGAACCATTGTAATTTGTAGTTATCTTATCACATATTATCATATGCAAAACTTACAATACACTGCTTTTGAAATGAGGTTCGAGATATTTTATCTTCAACACCATTTCTTAACGGTGATCCAGTTTTACAATATGGTGGGCAATCGCAAGAATCATTCATTATTGTGATAATACAACAAACCATACAAAGCCTAACCATACTAAAGTTTGTAGATTTATTTTAAGAAGTTGCGGATTTACTCCAATCTATTAAGCGATTTTTTTTTTCTATCAGGGAGTTCCCAACCCTTTGGGCTGAACTAATTCTTCTAAGCCCAGAGGGTAGCCGGGTAAACACCCGGTGGCCCCAAAGTGGTAGCACTAGTGGATTCAACCTTTGATTCCTGAAAAGGGGGAACCGATGGTCGATATTAAGACCTCTAGCTCCAGAAGAGGGAGGAACCACTGGATTCCTTCTTTTTTTATTTTTGGATAGAAAGCTTCCTTAGTTTTGTATAATAATTCAAAAGTACCTAGCTGCACAGGGGATAAATTAAGTATTTCCCAACCCCATGTAACAGTTAAAATCCCATAAACCCAAATTGAAATCATGCTGATTAAGAAGACTCGTAGAACTCATGGCAGCCAAAAGAATAGAGATTCTTAACAATGGTGTCGAATCAAGTTTATGGAGTCGAATCAATTCAGTCAACACATGACTTGTGAGTTTTTGAACTATTATGAAAATTGTTTAGAGAATTTCAAGTAGAAAAGTTTTTGGTTGTCATCCAATCCAATACTGATGACCCACAAGCACTTTAGGTGGATCCCATTAAATGGATGGTCAAGATGATGATAATACCATGCCTACCTCCTGGGATGAAAGGAAGATTTGGAACAACCATTAAGTGCCTGAGCAGTGCACTTGGTGGAGACTTTCAAGATGTGTTGGCCAATTTAGATGAGCCATCTCTCTATAAAATGGTTCTTCCCAAAACAGATGACAAGGCCACTATAACGATACTTGAAAACGATGACTAACACCTCCAAATCCGAACACAATGACATTTGAAAACGAAGGGATTTGCCTCCAAATCACCCCAACACATTAAATCAAGATCAATCAAAATCACCCCCAACACATTAAACCAATCACATGAAAGGCTGTTCCAGGAAATGTCATTGGTCATGATCATTTATTACTTGCCCCATCAGATGAAATCTTTGTAACTTGCCGAACCCTTTCCTTCACGTAACGACGACTACTCTCTAAAAAGTGAAACAAGTGGTACATCTGGGGCCGAGAGAAGACAAGGTCAAATACAGCCATGTTGAGTCACCATCTCTGACAAATAGAAAGAAAAATCCCTTGGATCATAAATAAGGCTTCACAGTTTAGTCTTTTGTGATTAACTCTACTATATATACATTTATTTTTTTTTTTTTGGAACTTTTGGTACACTAGGGCTCAAACTCTAGGGACTATAAATTAATATTTCACAGTACTGTTCCAATTTATTGAATGTCTTCAAAAAGCAATTAATAAACTAGTATTTGGTTTCTTAGATTAAATTGAAATTGGCGTTGTTTGAAAGGAAATATGCATGTCTAAATGTTGGTATTTGATCTCCTATATGGGAGTTGGTGGAGTGGCATAAGGCATATATGGATTTGCTCCTCACATCTTGTATTTGAAATCCATCCCAAGCGTTTATCTGAGTTTAGCGGGCACCACCCAAGGAATTAATCTTGTTGGGTCAATGGCTTTAATGATACCCTCTTCACCAAAAAAAACAAATGGAAGTATTTGATCCTACGGAATAGGCATATAAAAATTAAAAATTTGGTGTGATTAAGGTGGTCTAAAAAGAGTGGGGCATTTGAAAAACTTATAGAAGATTAAATCAGAGTAAACATTTAAACATGTTTAAAAATAGCCACCACTGTTAGTTTATATCTCTATTAAAAACTTTGGATTTTGGGCTGTTAGAACCTCATTTGAGTTCCATTTCTGCCAAATTGGGACCGGTAAGAACGAGTGTATACAAACTCTCAGTTCAAGTCCAAGCCCAACCCTTTGAAAAGCCTAATTTTGACTTGCAAATAAATGCAGATTTTTTGAAAATAAATCAAATTTAACATGTTTTTTGTAAAATGATAAAAATTATTTTAGATCAGATTAATTCAATCATGATCTTGATTCAGTCGCCTCACTTTTATAATCCTTTTGCTTGCAGTCCATATTTATTTATATGCATTCAAGAAAAGTATCACTCTTTTAATCCATCAAAGACCGGCCGTTGACCAATGGTCAAAGTGACTGAGGGACATGCATGTTCCGAAATAGTACATTTACGTTGTTGGTTATTCAGAGAAACTATTTCACATGTAAATGTCAAAACGTAAAGCTGTTTAATTTAAATTTCCTGAAAGAGGGAAGCAGGAAAATAGCAAGTGTTGTCCTCCAGACATGGTCAACAGCATGGCATGACGATGATGACGTGCAATCGATTGAACTTTCCCTTAAATGCATGACATCTCCATCCATGCGTGCATTTCACCATCTCAATACTCGTGGTACCTATCCATACAATAGATGCATCTTGGATGGTAATGTGCATGCCATACATGCTCTATAAAGACGCATCCGCAAATCTAGGGCCCGTTTCGTTGTTAGAATACAAGCTCTACAAAGATGCATCTTCTCACATCGATGAAGAAGCATTGATGAATAGCGTAGCGAAATGCAATATGTGGTGTGAATTGTAGAATTCCCTGAACCATCGAGTATTTGAACGCAAGTTGCGCCTGAGGCCACTCGGCCGAGGGCATCACACCACCCATCCCTCTAGCATTCCCATGCCGGAGAGCAGAGACTAGCCCTTTGTGCCCGAGTTCTCAGTGCGCAATCCGCAGAAAAGGAGGACATCATGTGACATGACACGGCGTGTGGGGGTTGCGAGGCGAATTATCGCAATATGGAGAATTTCTGAATTTTCAGACCTGATGGAATTCAAAAATTCCACCAAAATACAAAGGAGCTGAAATTTATGAATTCTCAAAGGCTATTTGAGACCTTTTAAAACAAAGCACTTACAAGTGTCAATATATGAGATGTCACATAATGTCCCAAAAACCCTAAATTCCTCTCAAGAATTCTAATAAAGAAACAGGTCATTAAAGTTGCAACCGGAGAACAAGCACCATAGGGTTGGTGATCTCCGATGGTTGAGTTACACACTCACCATGAGTAGATCAACCATAGTATGCTGCGTTGACACAAAACCCACATGGTTGTAAAGTTGTAACAAGTTTGAATCGAAAGGTTAGCTGTTGTACTTGGGTTTATGTCAATGTGGCACATGCTAATTTCATTCATTTATGGTGAGCATATATCAACTGCGATATGGGATTCGAACTCCCAACCATTAAATTTCTCTCAGATCTCTTTCTTTTTAGATTTTTCTTTCCCATATCTTTAGGGATATCAATATCCATAGATATAACACTCAAGAAATCCATTTTTTCAACCAAGCCTGGCAAGAGCTCGACATTCTCAAAACTAGCAATGCTAATGCCTTTATTATCATAAAGAAGCCGTGGAGGCTCGTGCATGGGTCAATAGGCCCCCACCCACATACCACAAACATCCATGTCGATATTCCATGCCATAACATGAGAAAGGTTAAGTAGAGTAGGGTAGGAGTGGGGAGTATGGAATGTTAGGGCGGTAGCGTCCTGGCGTGTAACAGTGGAACGCGTTTCGGTCTGTTTCTGATAGGTGGTAAGGAAGACAAGACGTGACGTTGGCATAAAACCGAAATAGCCGTTTTTTATGATGTGAAAGGGACGGTTTGGAAGGTAGGGTGATATCCCGACACGCGAATCAGAGGTACCTGCATTGAATGATTACAGGCATTGAATTCGACATTGCCAACTCCATGAAACTCCATTTATACTCTTTTGACTGTTCTTCCCTCGTCTAGGAATTTGTTCCACAGCTCAGGCCATACACTGCTTTCTAATTTCTTGTTTTTGACTCTTTGTGCTGTTTTAACTTCACCAGTCAAGAAGAAGAAAAGAACTTCACCATTGTTTATTTAACAGTCAACAAATTAACAATTGGTTCATGAATCCTAACCTGTTGAGGATCAGGAGTCCATCCAAACAAATACAATTTGAAAGTATTAATTTGTTTTGGGAGAAAAAATCCAATTTGAATGTTGAGATTAAGCATTGGCCTACATGGGTAGGTTTGGGCTATAGTACCATTTTGTGATATTTGAGGTAAATTTGGCAGTCATTGAACTTTGTGTGGGATATGTTACGTCCCAAAAATACAATCATAGGATAACGTAAAAAATAAAAATAAATATTCATTTTTTTTATTTAATACAACACAAGCTCCCAAATGTGGACCCATAAGATTTCGAAACATGATGAGTCATAATAAAATATATAATAACCAAAACGTCACGGGTTAAAAGGCTGATTTAGCCATTAATATTTGAGTAAAGATCTTATGGCAATTTGATGAGGTGAAGCGAGACTAAATTATCTACTTTGACTTATGTAGGGCTTGCCTTTGAATAATCAAATACACTTGTCATAATTTAAAAAAAAAAAAAAAAGAAACTTGTATTCAAGCACAATATAATATGGTTAATCAGGTATGCAAGGAATAAGGTAGTTGTTTTGAGTAATCCATTCAATGGTTCATATCAATTTGACGAAGTGATATGGGAAATCAAAGGCATGGGAGATGAGCAAGTTTTATAAAAACAAAAGGTGGGCTTCTAAATATAGTGTTAGATGACTACTGCACCAAGTATACATTTGTTTCTCATGCATTACCACAAAAATGCATGTATGCATATACATATAAAGATGGGCACATTTAGTTTAGAGGTTCTCAGTTTTCTCTTGGGCTACCCACTTCTTTGACAAACGTATCAAAAAGTCTGCATGTGAACATTCTCAGAAGAGAAATCTCCACATGTACATAATTATCATGTTAATGACCAAAATCCTGCCAGCTGAGTTTTAAGATGATCGAGATTTGACTCAATAACTAAATGAGCATGAACCCAGATTTCAAGAGAATTTATTGTCATCATAATTGTATTCACATTTCCATCTGTTTAAGGCGTTTTCCACAAAAGCAAAAAATCTAAAGAGAAAGTTGAAAAAAAAAAGGCAATCTCTCTCTCTCTCTCTCTCTCTCTCTCTCTCTGTGTGATAATAAATACGTACCATTTGTCTCTACGAACAGAGCAGTTCAGTGCAGGAATTAGGAAGTTACCTCTGCAGTCACCGGTCAAACTCCTCCAAGCGATTTCACCACACAATCAGCCCTCAAAATTGTCAAAATTGCATTCTTCTGTACCAGCATTGTAAAACACCAGTTATTATGAACTTGGGAAAGGAAAGAGTACCTGAGAAACCTTACCACTTCGGCAGACTATTCTTTTGAATACTCTTGACCTAACTCATTGTTGGGCTGTGTCTTAAATTTCGAGTTAATGGAATCGGCCCTCTGGGTTGGTTCAAGAGCATATTATTAGAGTCTTAAGTCTTTAGACCAGAGTTTTCTACGGCTTAAGAAAGGAATGGTTATACGTGTGATGTTGGAATTATCTGTGCATCATTGATTGTTGTGTGTCAATCATCCAATACCTGCCTCATTTCCTAATCAGTCTTTTTTTTTTTTTGTTTTTTAAGTTTCTAACGAAGAAATTATTTTCTACGAAAAATAACTAGTTTTACAAAAAAAAAGGGGAATTTTAAGAAGAAAGTTCCCTTAGAAATGGGTACGTTGGCGGAGGACTAAACCTTTTAAAATAGGGATCCTATGAGGGATTTGACCCACGGTGAGCATGGGTGGATCAATCATGGTCCACCATGTCACAGTGGAGCAGGCCATGCGATTTTAAAAAAATTTTTACTATGTTACCGTTATTAACTTATTCACTAATATTGCTGAATATGATACCAGTACTAAATGTCATTTTATTAAACTCCCAACCCCACCTCCATGTTTCCTTTATTACTATTTCTTCCTCGTCTCCAGCAACTAACAAGTGTTGGTGGTCTTCTCCCTCCTCTTCATCTCCTTCCTTTGTCATTTTCCATCTTTTCTATTAAACTTGTCATCTTTTCAATATTGCCTATGAATCACGTGGATGAGTGAATGTGTGCCAATACAATGAATGAATGAATGTGTTTGGAGATAAGGATAAGCTAGGCTAAACATTGTGTTGGAGGTGTTTTTTACTTGCTCAATTGAGAAGTAATTAGGCATATTCACTCATATCGATGAATGGACCTATACCCCAACTGGAATACCAGGAGGACAGCCAAGATTTTATGAAGTTCAAAGTTTAGAAGTCTCAAAATGGGCGTTTTAATAATCCCGTTTGAACTCACATGGACTTGAGTTGTCTAGAAGCGGGAAGAAGATGGCCATAGACTCATCACTGCATAGCCACCGAGTAGGGATGTCAATCTAACCCTTTGACGAGGGGGCCGGCTGCGGCAATGGCTTTTCTTTTTATCCTAAGGCCCAAGGGTAAGGTAGGGCGCAGTTTTAAAAAACCCACGATCTTTAATGCCAAGCTAGGGCTTAACTTACCCGGCTTGAGGGGGCTCAGCCCTGCCATTTGTCTATTAATATATAAAACAAGTAATATGCATAATAGAATATATATATATATATATAGAAAATTTTACCAAAAATTATATAAAAAAACCCTCTAATTAACAATTAACTACAGTACATTGTCAAAAGAAAAAAAAAATCAAATCTTAGATTTTTTTTTTTTTATGGATATCCCCATAGATCCTAATATTTCCACCTATGTCTGATTCTACATTTGCCCAATACCAACATATTTCTCAATGAACGAGGAATTTAAGTTGTCATTGAATAAACTAATTTTTACCATTAATGTAAGAAGTTCGAAAATTTAGGTGTTTGAGGATTTAAGATAGATGGCCATCAACATCATCATCAAGTGGGGTTGAGCTTTAGCCACTAGCCATTGATCAATGCCAATTTCTTTCTATCCCCTTGCTTCCATGATTGTTGTTTCATTCAAGTGGATCCTACATATGGAGTTAAAGTTTATGACTCTGACCCATGTTCAGATGCATCAAATCATCTGCCCTTCATTTTAGTTAGTCGATGCTTATTTTTTTAATTATAAAACTCAATGGTGATGTTGGAAAGAATTACAAGCAAGAGTTAATGCTAATTAAAAGGTTGCCTTATGTCTATTTGAACAACACATGCTAAATAATTTATTTAAAAAAAAAGTTCTAATGCCTTTTTAATAAATAAATATAATTGAATCAAATGAGACTTGTCAAATAGGCTTTGATAGTCCATATTAATGACTTATACATAAAAAAAAGTAGTAAATGAAATATTAAAAAGATCACAACTAGTTGAACTTAAATTGCAACAAACTTACTAATAGCCTCACAACAAACAAAATTGGCACATGTAACTATGGCTACTGCACTAAGGTCTTTATTAGTGTCATCCATGTCCTAGTTTCATGTCACAATACTATCAAATTAACTTATTTCATTTAATCCTAGATAATGTTTTTATATGAGGATAAAGTGACTGTTTCGTGCATTCTTTTTAAAATGACACAAAAAGATTGACTTTTGCATTTCACGTGCACTTACTTCAATTAAAGAAAGGTTAGCATCACAGTATAGAAAAAATATTATATATGATAGTATTAAAAAAAAAATTCTTTCAGCCATGGCCCGGCCCGGCCCTATCCCTATCCCTGAGGGTAGGGTAAGGGCTTCAATATTGTAGCCCTTGGGGGTTCCGAGGGTTTTGGCCCGGCTTACATATATGAGGGTGGGATTAGGGCTAATTGGTCGCTATAGACGAGGAAAGTAGAGGGTGAAGAAAGAAGAGCTAGGGAGAAGAAAGAGAAAACCGGGTTTTTTGGGATATAAAACAATATTCATCGATATCGGTCAACAAGGGGCAATATATTAAAAAATTGGTGGGAACAAAAAAAAGAAAGAACTATCCAACTTTCACAAAAATAAATAAATATATATATAAGTGAGAGGAATTGGTGATTAGATTAAATATTCAATAACCATATATCTAACTATCTGATTACCTGACTCCTAATGAAAAATTTTCACGAATGAAACTTTTTCTAGGCCTAATTGATGATCGGGTGCATATTCGAATTAAGAATTTAGATCCATGTCAAGTCCAATCTGGTCTTAGCATTAATGGCATGTATAGCATTATATTCTTTATAATAATATAATATAGAGGATTTTACGAGAAAAATTACTTTATGTGGTTAGTGCACCAAACGGGGAACTTTAGCCAAAGTTACACCAAACAAGGAATCCATACAAAAAAACCAACTTTTTTTACTGTTTTTTTTTTTTTTTTTTTTTTTTGTGGTCGCTATCGACTTTCATTTTCTGTGTTGAGGGTCGACGGTGACTCTCACTATAACAAGCGAGGGTCGCCGTCGACCCTAAGCAGGTGTAAACTTTTCTCATCTTCTTCATTGTTCCTCTCTTCCCCAAATCAAATCCAATGATGGAGAACTCCATCATTGGACTTTAAGGAGGTTTTCCCACGTCTCTTGCACAGGAAGAGACTAAAAAATTTTTGGCATCTTTCCTTGTTAGTAGTAACTAGTTACAAATATAATTGCATTAGACAAAGCATCACCAGCGCATAACCCAGTTGAGCTATGTGATTGGGTATGTCTTGGTGTCACTAGTCCAAGAGAATCTGCAAATCAGGACATCTTTGAATCAGTTGCTGGGCCAAGTATCACTTGAAATGGTCCTTCTCTCTGGGACCATTCATCAGGTGGACCCCACTATTTTTACCATCTTAAGTCTTAATCACTCATGCAAACATGCTTGTTGGTTGCTCACAGCAGATGAGTTGAATAGAAAAAAAAAAAGGAGAGATATGAAATAGAGATCTTTCGACAGATTGGATGGATGGTATTTCATTAGTGTAGAATTTGGATGGATGCCTGCAAATAGTCCAATTCATAAATGTAATGATAAGAGTAAGGGGTGGGGCGCTAGAGACTCTTGCTCCATTAATGTATTAAGTGGACATTTATAAGTTTTAATAACAAACAAGAGTCCTTTGTCATTCTCTTTGGACACTTCTACATTCATATTATCAAGTTATACTGCCACAGCAGTTACCTATGTAAAAGGGTAGACCCGGACCTGAACCTGAACTCGAAACACAAGTCTAGTTTAAAGAACCCGAGCCTAATTGGATCGACCGGACTCAATATAGAGTTTAGACCAGTTGGACCCATACTAATTATATTATTTTATTTTATTTGATCGTGCATCATCATATTAAGCAACATTGGATCAGGTTTGGAGAAGAGAGGAAGAAGGAAGAATGTGAGTTTATGCCTGCTCAGGGTCGACGGTGACCCTCACTTGTTATAGTGAGGATCGCTGTCGACCCTCAACACAGAAAATGAAAGTCGATAGCAACCAACGAAAAAAACAATAAAAAAAAAAGTTGGTTTTTCTATATGGATTCCCTATTTGGTGTACTGGCCACATAAAGTGATTTTTTTTTTAAATCCCCTATAATATATATTGTATGTGATCGACATAGTGGGTAATTTTCTCCTTAGTGATGGCCTTCGCATAAGGTACTTCGTGGGACCACTTGAGGCCACCATTCATTGATGGGCGGGAAAATAAAAATATCTATGCGTGGATAAAAAACTAATAATAAGTCAATCCAATTGGACAACAAGGGGTTATTCAGTTGGTTGGTAGCCTGCTTGTAGCCCATATTTCTAGGAATCGATTCCTGGGTATACCACTCTTCCCACATATGTGGACTTCTCTTCCAACTTATCATTCCTACTTTGTCAACTTCCTCTTCTCATTTGTGTGGGCACCCTTATAAGGTTCCGGCCAAAAAGATTAAAAAAACAATAAAATAAGGCAATTATAATTGAATCTCAATAGGTTTAGATTTTGGAGAACATTCATGTGCATCCATCCCTCACCATAGGGTGAGACACACTCACATAATTGGAAATATGAGTAAAAGAGGAAAAGCCATATATAGTCATATGCAAAAAAAAAAAAAAAATGTTCACGTGCAAAGAGAAAAAGCCATGTAAGTAACGATGCACATGAATGACCCCCTTAGATTTTAATGAATAAAAAATCGAGGGTGGAAAAGATATTAACAAATGGGGTCGATATTAACAAATGGGGTCAATTACTACATGACACTTGTGTGGGATTTTCAGTTCCTACCATTAAAGAAGGGAGGTCCTTGTCATTGGACAATGGAGAATTAAAATCCCACATTGCACTTGTGCGGGAGTCCTAAGGAGGTCAAAAAAAAGATATAGTATAATATATCATATGAAAGAGTAGGAAAGTTGAAGAGAGGGCTTGAAACTACAACCCATGTCCATTCTAAGTTAAAATTGGGTGTTTTTGCTATGGTCCCTTATCTTGCTCGCCCATTGGTGAAAACACCCCGTGGTTCAGTACTTCATTAATTTTTTTGCTTGAGTACATACTCATACATACGGATACACTCACGCTACTCAAGTCCCTATTCAACTTGTCCAGGGATCGATTCATAGTAGTATTTGTGGCTAGGGAGTTAACTCACCACTTGGGCCACAAGTAGATTGGCTGAAATATCTAGAAATTACTAATTTTCCATAAAATATTTATAGAACCTTTTATTATTGGCCAAGCCTTCTCTAATAACCTTAACTATTTGGTAGTAACCATTTATTTTGATATACAAAAATACCTGAGAAATAAATTAAACAAAAAAAAAAAAAAACACTTTTTCTTAGTAAATTCACACTGTTTGGGCTGCAAGATAATGACCACTTTGAACTAGGACAGGCTTGACCAGGTCCAGTTTCATCCCCACTCATAGTGAACCATAGGACTGATACTTGGATTAAGTCAAACCCTGACCCCATATAACATACTCAATCGACAGAGAAATTTTGGTTTGGCTTATTTGGTTTTTTTCAGTCTGGAGCTTAGATTTTAAAACTTCAATGGGATTTGTATTGGGTTTGGAGTTGGGTGTTCGGCCCAATTGGCCATTGATGTGGGCTGGTCCCACCATGGATATTTCCTACGGTACTGAGCCCAGCCTTAAACCTCAATTTGACTCACAGGAGTCAGCATGAGCCGGCTCAACTCAATACATCACCAACTCATGTGAGTAATAGCAGTGCTAGATCACAAAGTTGGACTGGCCCGAGTCACTCAATTCAATGGCTTCCCAGTTGAGTCCAGTTTCCAAATTTCTAAACACAAAACATCGTTTAACTTGGGAAGGGGGCCAACCCTAACCAAGTTCTAGCCCAGCCCACATTGGGCTAAATTTGGGCTATGTCCAATAGCATATGATATGTGGTTTGGCTTTTATTTTTATTTTTATTTTTATTGGGGCCAGATTCAAATACCCTCTTCCTGGGCCTAAGAATAGGTCTGGCCTGCCAGACATGCTAACATGAATGGACATAAAATACTGTAAATGGCATGGGCCTTGGCCCAGATTTAGGAACACAACTTGGATGAAAGACTGATCTTAGGCCGAATTGCTATTCATAATGGGCTAACATGAATTCTCAAATGTTTGATTTGTGTGTACTCTAATCCCACTCATTGAACAGACCATTAAGCTATCTCTTGATTTTTTTTTTTTACCATCCAAGGTGGCCGGATCATTGAGAGGCCCAATTGTCATGGGAGTGAACCCTTGCACACGATGGGGGAGAGACCTCCTGCAAACATAGGGAAAGGTACGCTTTGCACATCCAAGGGAGAGGAATGCTGTCTCTTTACTTGATTACATACATTGAGTCGGTCAAACTGTTACACTTGTGGTCTAAATTGGAGTCTTATTCTTTGTCGCGATAACTAAAAAGGTTAGGCCTGGGCCTTCTTAAGCTTTAAAGAGCCCACAACATCCAACATGTTACAACATATGATTTTGTAAATAGGCTAAGCCTGAGCCCCCAGGAGGAAATACATGGGGCAGGCTAGGCCTTTATGTAAAGAGATTTTCACATGGGCCCCTCAAAAGGACTCACATAATGGCTCTCCCTAGGAAAATTTTCTCACTTCACACTTGCCTGAACTTGGGCCTGAATATCTAAGCACGCTGGACTGGACCATTCATTGGCCTGGCCGGCCCTGACCTGTCTGTCTAGAGAAATTGAGATTTGAATTCAGTGCCCTTAACAATTTGTAAAGAAGAAGTTCGTAGTTGTCCCTAGGACAAATTCAACTCCTGGTCCCTAGTAGATTAAGGGGTGGGTTTTGGTGACCACACAAGGTCTAAATTATTCTCCAGTTCAGCATGGATGGCTCATGGCTACTCTATCAGCCCTTGAAACTTGCAGGTTGAAACAATGCTTACCATTCATTAAAACAGATCCACAACAAAATGCCTTTGAAAAATGTTTACCTCAGTGGTGCAGCTCTTCCTTTCGACATATCTCCGGTTGTGGGCCTGGTGATGAGGCCGTTAGGGACCTGAGTAGTGCGTGTAGGTGTGTGAGTACTTAGCGAGCACAAAAACATCATGTGGAAGCAAACGAGGTTGCTTGGAAAATAAGGTGAGCAGTGAATCAATAAATTTGGAACTAGAAGTGGGCCTAATGTCAGTCCCATCAAACAAGCCTAATTCTTAATTTCGAAAATTCAACACATTGCAGATTTTTCTTTATTGAACCCAGGGGTACTAATGGTCAGATTAGTGTAAACATGGGTGATCATTAGGTATGTGAAAGGATTTGATTGATCACAGATGGGCCATCTCTCACACAAAAGGAAAAAAGAGGCAAAGATGTCACATGGACCATTGGAAAGATGGCCGAATGGATCATCCAAGACAGTTAGGGAGACACAGGTTTGGATCATTTCAATATCAGTTGCAGAGAGAAGCGATGAATAGAGCTGAAGGAGCTCAACAGCAGCTGCTCAGAAGAGCACTCCACAACACTACCACCTGATCTGACCTTGAGTGCAGTCTTGGAGATGAATACCACTCCTATATATAAATAGATCATCTGGGTTTGTTTGGTTTCTAAACCACACCTCTAAGTTTTTTTTTTTTTTTTTTTTTTTTGATAGGCAATGAAGAAAATATATTAATAAAGGAAAAGGTGTTACAAAGAGGCCCAACCAAAGGGCAATATGGTATAAAAGCCTTATATCACAACAAGTTACATAGTGAAAGCTAAAAAGTTAGAAGACCTATCGACCCCTTGCTTAGCTAAAGAGTCCGCAAAACCATTTGATGTCCTCCCAACATGAATAAAGCTCACTTGAATAGAAGACAATAGAGCTCTAATCTCATTCAAATAGAACTGAAATTTCCAAGGAAACATAGTCGAAGAGGACACCCAAGATATAGCATTAAGAGAATCACTTTCTACCACAAGTTAAGTCAGGCCTCTATATCTCCAGAAATCATATATGGTCCTTCTTTGGTATCAACTCCTGCATGTTTTGCTGCTGGCCATGTTGTTATTAGGATCTTTGACAAGGAAATTCAGGCCTAGAAGCATTTTGACTGTGGGAGAGGTACTTGAAAATCTGGAGATCTGTGCTTCTAGGCTCTCCTTGGTCACTATAAAACTGCTGATGCCTCTATGCATTGGCCCTTTTCACCTGCTGAGAATGCATAGAAGAGCATCCTTGAAAATGCTTCACCTAAATTCGAAAGGTTGGAAGGCCCACCTAAATCTGAAGAATGTTGCAGGTGGAAGAAGGGACAATTAATAAAAATTTTGGCATGGGCTAATTGGATTGCTGTTGGTGGCTGTCAGAAGAAGAAGATGTCAATTATTAGAGAGATGACAGTTGAAACCTGATTCTAGACTTAAATTCGATCCAAGTGCCACAAGTTCTACATTAGGGGACCAAAATGATGGGTTCATAGCTGATGATTTTGGGTATCTTGAATTCATATATGAACAGGATGATGGAAAAAGCAAAGAAGAACTTCCTTCTCTTGGTCCCATTCCATGTGCAGAATCCATGACTGCAGAGGGTGGAAGGCTGGTTGCATCGATCTGGTGATTCAGATTGGACCATGTTCTTCGAAATCTAGATATTCAAAGTATGATTCATTTCCCTTATCATATTTAATGGCATGAGTATGATTCATTTCCCCTTTCACATTTAATATCATGCCATGCTTACCTCTGTTTTCAATGATCCAATCTATAGGTTGAAGATAGAGTGACCATGGGAGAACTCTTCTGCAAACTCTAGTTCTATTGTTCAACAGAGTTGAATGTAAGTCTTTAGCATGTTTCTTGTTTATTTCCTTGTGGAGTTGAGCACAACTTTCCTATTGCTCCTGGTTTGAAGGTTCCAAGTGAACAGGAAAAAGGTTTGAAACTGCACTACACTGGGGCTACAGGGAAGTTACCCGGCTTCCCTCTAGGTCCGGAGGGATTAGTCCAGCCCAAAGGGTTCCCTTGAACATGAAAACTATCATGTTTCCATCAGCGTAGAAGATTTGATTGAGGCATGAAGAATTGTCTCTGTAAACACTAGGTACTATTATTTTTGCACATAAAAGTTCATGTGTGGGAAAAAACATCATTAGGTTTGACATATTCAGAGTATGGTAGATTATCCATGCCAAACGACATTGAGAACTCAAGTAAAACTGTAACCAACCCTCAAATTTCACATAAATTTCAGATAATCTACTTAAAGAAACAAAATTTAGATGAACAGTTTTGCATGCAAGAATAGCTAAGCCACTCTAGATATGGATGCTCTTCTGTGTCTTGCATCTCCGAAGTACAAACAGTAAAAGATCTGCATGACGACACTTGAGAAACTACTATATTTGCTTCTACAGAAGAAAAAGAAAGTTGTTTCACTCAAACAAAAACACCTATTTCTAGTACAAGCAAAGCTTCCATCTCAATTAAAACATAAACACTGATTAAATGACTTGAATAAGAGGATTACAAAGTTCTATAATCTAACAATAATTTTAACACATAGTATGCGATAACTATGTGGGAAGATTGTTAGAATTTAGGACGTGTGGTCCGCTTGTCCGTACGCCCATATGCGGGTCCCACCTCTAGAAGTGGAGCGCAATTAAAGACTCCTCTTTATTTTGGTGTTTTAGAAACCCTTTTAGATTTGGAAACTAAAGCTTGCTTCCTACTCAAATTATTAATAAGAGGGATAGTTCTATTGAACTAGGAGCTCTATGATGAGAAGGGAACCATCACAGGGACCTATAAAGATATGGATCTAGGGTAACTTGCTTCACTTCTAAAGATTATTGCTCGGCTCTCTCATCTGTTGCATGCATTACGAAGAAGTAGAAGTGAGTTGTAAACCAAGAGCACCAACACTTGTTCTTCTTCACACACTCAACATACGATGGAGCCATATACGCGTGTGATTTACATATTGTATTTTTTAGATCTAATCCGTTAAAGATAATCCCATTATTAGGCTAAATCTAACAATGATCTCATTGATCTGGCGGGTACAATTCCTACATTAGAATGAATTAGATTTTCAAGTGATATTGGTTTTGGGCCTTTGATGTGTTCACATGTTGGCATACCTAATCAACAGTCCCAAACCCTTAAATGTCTGCCAGATTGAGGAGATGAGAGAATTGAATGCTACCCTTTTTTACTTTTTTCTGGTGTTGTTCTTTACTAGAAGGGACCCCATTTATTTTGCTTCTCTTCCAATTCTAATCACCATCAAATCCTTATCCCATCTATATTGATTGGAAATTTACTATTTTATAAATGATTTTTCCATTTGTATAATACAAAAGTCTCTGTTTTTTTCATTCAGTAGATAACTACTAAAATTCAATCAGAGGATAAAAAATATTTCCTTTAGGCTTGTATGATACACATGAAATTCCAAAGAATTAGATAGCCCTTCGAAGTAAGCCACAAATTGTTGAAAGGAAACAAAAAATTAACATCCATGGCCCTTTGGCACACAATATTTTTTTTTCTTCTTCCATTTCTTTCTTCTTGTCTTTATCTTCTTGAATCATCATATACATCTCAATGTATCACTAAAGAAAATAGAATCAAATGCTTCATAGTTATTCAACATGAATAGAATCATTATCCACATAAATTTAAATCGAGAACAAACATAAAATCTACTTCCTTTTTACAAGTTACTTCAACTTGTAATCTGCAACCTTTTTTACGTTGCGCATACACAGATGAGATATACTAGTAGTATTACACACCAGTTAAGCATGAAAACATACGATGGCTCCTGGCGCGAACAACTGCCTTGGACAAATGGGGTGTTTCACTGCTCTTCTCTAGTGAGAATCCAGTAGAGAATTCCTTAACCGACTTGGTTCGCCTGTGACCGACGCGTTCTTCATGGAACCTGGTGATCTTTTCAGGTGGTGGTGTGATGTACAAGTGACTCTTAACATAAGAGTCTTCAACATGAATCCTTTCTGCTGGGCCCTGCGACAAGCACCGGTACTTCCGCCTTGTGCTGTTCTTCTTGATTGCGCGGCACACCAAGGGAATCAGGCCTTCCATGATCTCTGTTTGTGAGAATGAACAGAGCGTTTGAAGGGTTGGTTGAAGGAGCCGGTTTTGGTATGAATGAAGCATACATGGTTTTCCCCTTATAAGAAATCTTTGTGAACACAATTGACTTGTAATGGGAAAGTATCAAAGTACCCTTGTTGGATTGTATTGCCTTGTTTTATTGACTAGGAACATTTTTAGTTGGCTTGCAGTGATAGAGGGCATTAATGGGGTAGATTTGATCTGGTGAAAGATTCCAAGTCAGAGTTGGTGAAATACCCCTTTGAAGGTTTCTGAACTGTTGGTGTTGGTTTTCATATTTATGGACTTTCAAAGTATGACCTGGTTCTCATTTAAAATATGGTCACCGGAGGAACTGGGTTTGATTTCTTAATGAAATCTCAAATGTTCCATGGTACTCCTTGTAGGAAAGTTCTATTATGACCATTGTCTCAAAAGAAAATAAAAATAACAATAGATTGTTTGAACATCTTTATGGATTTGATGTACCATATTTGATGCATAGAGATAAGGATTCTGTTGATCATTGTTAAATTTGTGACATGAGAGTACTGAAAGAATTGGAATAATGGACTTGGTTACAATGATTACAATGATTTTTTTTTTTTATCTTATGGTAAAGCTCTAAAAGGACAATTAGGGGCTAAGAAATTACTGAAATCCCCTAACCATTTGTTTAGATTGATCTATTGATTTTGTTTTAACCATTAAGATAACGATATGGGTTGTGATTGGATAAGGCTGCATTGACAATGATGGCGGCGATGAGGATGATAATGATATAGGCTTCACGACACGTCAAATCCATTATTTTCTCTAATGATTCTTTTTATGTGATAAGCCTCAAAAAATTAACATTTGGCCAGCCACCGCTGATCTTGGGCTTGGGAGTCCCCGAGAATTGAATAAATCAAGATCTTACCATGACTTCAAATTTAGAGAGACGCAAAAGCACAAGCCTATGGGGTCGCTTCTGTAACTGGATAAAAATCATAACACCGTAGCTAGTTTGAATTATCCAAAATTAGTTTCAAAATTGAAAGAAGCCATCATAATTAGTAATATAACTAGTGTTCTTTCTTTATCTTCAATAAGATGAATAGTCCCTTTTGTTGTCCCAATCAAGTTTAGGTATTTTAACCAATTTCTACGAAACATCTCTGCCCCGTTAGTCGTCTCAATAATTGCATTGTGGGTAGGGCCTTCATCTAGAAGCTGATGGAGTCTTTTTTTCCTCTAGTTGATTCATTCGGTGTACTCAAATTTCAATCATGTTCTTAAAGAGTAGGTATACGTCACTTCTATGTTAGTTTGTTATCCACATGAGAGGAGAGGGAGAGAGGGATTATATAAAAAAATCTTGTGTTTTTTGTCTATCTACTTTACCTAATCTGTCTGGTATGGTTCAGTGAGATAGCAACAAATGAATATATTACCCCTTTCTTCAGGAGACTTGAACACGTTTATAGGTTGAGATTTTTGCCACTCATAAAAGGTCATAGCTAGGGCCTTCAAGGTTTCTCTCCTGACCACACACTCAAGTTTAATATAGGAGAATTCTCAAATAAGTGCTTAAGTTTTTGCCTTATTTCAAAAAAGGACACAAGTTTTAAAAATTTTCAAATTAGTCCCTTGGTTTTTCATGAAGTTTTCAATTAAGGACATTCATCAATTTAAAGATATTTTCCGGCAACTTTTTTCTTCAATTTTCTTAAACTACCCAAATTTTCCTTCAATAAAATAAAATCCCCCTTCACTTCCTCTATATTTTCTTCCTTTTTTTCACTAGCAGCCTTATAATGATCGAGGAAAACTAGATACTTCGGCTAAATATAGTGGCTGCCAGAACCATGCCATGGCTTTAAATGAAGGTACTCTGGGTATTTTTAAAAAATTGAGAGAAAATTCCATAGAAAATACCATTAAATGACCAGATGTCCTTAATTGAAAACTTCATGAAAAACTTAGGGACTACTTTAAAAAGTTTTAAAACTTTTGTCCTTTTTTGAAATAAGGTAAAAACCTAAGGCCTTATTTGAAAATCTTCCTTTAATATAATTTGTTTCTTAGGTGTTCTCAACAATAAAGCAATCCAAACTTTGACCCAGTAGTAGTAGTCATTGTCAAAGTTTATCATGTTGTGTTTTGGTGTCATTTGTCCGCACCTAATCAGTGTTCTAAACGTTTCTATATGGCATTTTTCTTGAATGGTATCCAGTGACATGTCATGGATGTGTCACGGAAGTGGACTCCATTTGGAGGAGAATGTAATAGAGAATGTGAAGATTGGACCTGAGAATTGTTGGTTTGGATAGTCCTTCAGCTATATAAACTTGTGAGAGAAAAAAGACAATGCTGTTAAAGTAATCTATTGGCGAAAGGTCTGTTCAAAGGGGCTACCTTGGGGTGGCTATTAGTTGAAGGGGTGTTTATGGTGTTCCTTGGGCTGCAATAGTCGCAACCAATCCGGCTCAGCCGATAGGAACTTACTTGCCTAATGGCTAGCCCAACTCGGCCCAATTGAAACTGGGTTACTCCAGTCAAATCCAGGAGATGCAGTAATAAAGAGCTCCTCATTATTTCCCTTGCAATGCATCATGCACCAAGCCCAAGTCCTGGCTTGTGCATGTATGGACATCATGAGGTGCAGTGTGCAAGGTATATTACGCAAAGCTGAGTTGCAGCTAGTGCACCATGTCAAAGCCTCCAAATGGTTTGCTTGATTATAACTATTGCATGTATAGTCAGTTCTGACATTTGCATTTCATGACAATCTCCTTGATTGAAGAAGTAAAAAGGCTGTCACTGAATACATTTTGTGTAAGAGAAGTTTTGCTTTCTGATCTCTAAAAGTTATATTTAATAACAGGTTCAAGCGCCATTGTATGTAGTAAATAAGTGAATGATCTTATGCCGCCACTGGTACAGGCTGATGGCATCTGACCAACTAAATTGAGCAGTGTGAGGTCATCTTGATCAAAGCAGCTCATATAGCATGCAACCATCTAAATAGGAGTTGGACCGATATTTCACTCCTATACGGACTGACAGTTGGATTGATCACATGTCTATATATCATAGCTCGTCATATGCAATTACATGATCAAACCATCAATCAATATCATTCTGATTGAAGTGGAATTTAAGCCATAAACTAAAGTGGAGCGAAGGTCACAAAGGCAGAGGCTCAGTAGCTGCTATAACTAATTTGCCATCTATATACCACTTGAGGTGAATTCATCCTCATCATAACCACCATACCAAAATAAAAATACTCTATTAGAAAGAGCTTGAGATTGATGAGAAAAGACACAGATGATTTGATTTATATTGTACTTCAAGATCATTGATTGAGACCATTTATGCACTTTGATTACCAAAGCTTCAGAAGCTACAACCATGAAAGTTCGGAATGCTCATGGCCCCATTTTGCAGAAACCGAAAGCAAAATATGTATGTATTTGCAAGGAGATATGGGCTCCTCAGTTATGATGATATAACCACCCTCTAGTACTTCAGTAATTTCAATCTCATTGAAAATCAGTATCAAGATTTCAAAAGATTGTAGTGTGGGGCCCAAGTAGTGAAATGTTAAGTAATGCAACTGCAACAACAAGCATGAAACATTTAAGTTTGAAGTTAACCATGTGAGACAAACTTCCTGAAATCCATTGGTGCCCCATTTAACCACATGAACATGTAAAGTCTACATAAAAAGGAAGCTCAAGCGTCTTCGGCAGCACTGGCAGCACTTAGATCCACACTAAGGTCAAGAACCTGTCCACAGATAAATTCAATCAGTATTACACAATCGAATGACTGTCGTGCAAAAAATTGAAAATAATAGCTTAGATTTTAACTTGTTTTTCAGTTGAAGCTGAGGTGCGAGACAACCATGTTGGACTAAATCAAACCAAACTTTTAACCAATGTAAACAAATTGGAAAATCGTACCTTCCCAGTAATCATGGTATACATGTTGAGCACATCCGTTACAGTTGATTCAAAGTGTGTCGTGGCGTCATAACTCTGTTAAATTGTGAAGGACTTGTCACTTAACAGCCACATGGATTGCAATTCGCAAGGTAAAGAGAAAAGATTAATATAAAAGGCTAACCGTTGAGATAAAGCAGTTGTCAAGAGAGGGTTCATTAACAGGTTCAAATCTGTCATAAATATCAAAAAATATCTCATCAACTGGCCCCAGAAGATCAATCCCTGACTTCAGTTCCGTCTCAGGGTGGTTCGTTTCAGCTTCAGTTGAGACAAATGCAATGAATTTGCCTTTAGGAGCAACATTGTGAGTGTACGAACAACAGAAAAGGTACCTGCTCAACCACAAAAGAGAAGGTATTATAGAGCTTTCTCACCCCATCATTGTTAGGTCACAAACAACTGAATCTTTTGTGAATGTCAGAAAAAGAAAAAAGACATGTACATATCACTCAATTCATGATGTTTGTTTTGGATTCAAATTCTCTTGCCAAAAGACTAATGATTAAAACCCACATGTCTGATCTGCGGCCTAGTTGTTTCTGGGGCAGAATAACCTGTACTGAGTGAGAATCATCCGTGTTTGGGATGGGATGGCTCATGATACAAATCGCCCTTGCAACCCTTCCAACTTTTCTAACCTGTTCCAATGATAGAAAGATTCAATGTCAGTGTTTTGGTGTGTTCACACACAATCTCTTGTCGATCAACTGAGCCTGGGACGAGTTTGCTACAAGTGTTGGGACAATTGTTGACTCAAAACATAACATGCCTGAATTTAACCCAGTGAGATTCAGTTGGAAAAGGGGAATAAAAGGATCAGCACAGTTAGATTCAGTGCCATTAACAAGAGAGGATGAAAATTCAGAGCTAGAGCAAGTCAATTGCATGTTGCAACATTGTTTTACAGTAAAAAGTTATAAATCATCTAATGCCAACAAACAACTTTCTTCTTGGTCCAATTTATACCGTGTTCAATCAATTAAAAAAAAAAGAGGAAAACCGATACCTTGTTTGTCAAGTAGGAGGGATCACAAACAACTTTCTTACATTTAGCAGTCTCCCCTTCCGATGTCACACCACAAACTTGTCCTTCTTCATTAAATTCTACCTGGCATTTGAGAAACTTCTATTAGTGTACCGTCCAAATAAACCAAACTAAGGTCCTTGGGAACGGGATTCTAGATAATTTTCATTTAACTTCTTGACTCCCTAAAGCTACCTTGCATTCCGGTTTATTCAACATGTATGTCCCTCCATAAACTGCACTTAGGCGTGCAAATGCCTACAAACACCGAAAAAAAAGGTAAGTGGATAAGTTTTGACTTGCTTTCGACCACAGACTAGAAACAACACTCAAACAGACCTGTGGAAGCTCTCCTAAACCATACAAAGGGTAAATGTATGGTGATCCTCCTTGAAAGCGTGCAAGAGACTCTGCATAAAGCTACCAGAAACAAAATCCAAATAAATCAGCAACTAACTGATTCCATGAGCTCAACAAAAGCATCAGTACAAAGCAGAACATCCTGGCTCTTCGATAGGAATTATGCACCTTTCTCCCATGTTAATGATCAGGATATGAAGTGAATAATAGGCTGCAAAGGACTAGGTCGCACATAGAAATAAAGGATTTATGTTTGAGAAGAGAAAGGAATAGAACTTTCAAGGGTTCAAAAATGAAGGTAGAAGATAAGAACTTGGATCACTGAATAGAAAAGGGACAAAAAAAAAAGAAGATAAACTACTGTTCAAAGCACAATTGTTACCACCAGAACCAACAGTTGCCTACCTTCATTCTCTTAACAGTATCCAGTGCAGGTTCATTCAGATAACGGTCATCCCGATGAAGTGCCAATGCATGGCCGATAAAGTCAATTGTGTTGTCATCAAGACCATATTTTCTGGCCAAAACAAACCAGACCATGAGCCAAGTGAAATCAGGTTTTATATATATGACATTTGATAACTCGAATAAAATCTAATACACACACCTAAAAAGCTGGAACATGATTAGAAAAGATCGTCTGCATGATTCTTCAAAAACATAATTACAAGCCAAGGTACATTCAAAAGAAGACGAAACAAGTTTGAGCATTAAGCTTCTTTCAAGAGAATAAGGCAAAAGATCATCATCCATGAAAGAAAAAGCCTACCACCACTGCAAGATTATAGATTTAGTAAGCTCTACCTCTTAAAATCCCAAATAAAACTCTAGAAGAATGGAGAAAGTGCATTATTGGACTGGTCTGGTCAACCAAATTATTTAACTGAAACAAATGTGCTAGAAAAATGCTCGGAGAATGGAGAAGAGCATTATGGTTCCTTTCCACGATAATAAATATGATATGAATTACAAAACACGTGCCACAAGAAGAAAGTTTATGGGTGATAGAACACTGTCTGAGGAGAATTTAAAATTTCAAAGAACCAGTTAGGGTTTACCACGTAAGATCAGTTATAGAAGCAATTTTTTTAATGAAGACAACTTATGGAGAAATTCACAAGACATGTATAAAAGGGCAGGAATGGTTGTAAGAGATGGACGTGGTGAGACAATTAAGTTCCCAGATGGATTTAGATTGCTTCAAGGGTCTGCTTTGCTCCAAGGAACAGTTGTGAGAGCTCCGTTTTTTCTTTTTAATTTTCTGGATAGTTCTATTACATTTTGATAATTGGGAGCAACTACTGAACAAAGCGAAGTACCTAATGAGGACATGGTAAATAGGATTTTTGTCGGTAGACAAAGTGGGGAAAAGATTGTCAAGGGCCAATTTAAGTAAAAGGACAATATTTTAAGATAGCTGTTAGACTTGCATGACCATATGAAGCTAATGTTCAAAACAAAGAAATAGAGGCAACATACACATGCCTGAGATGTGAATACCAAGATGGATTTCTGAAGTAACAAAAAAGATAGAGACGTGTACATGAGAGGAAATCAAAAGGTGGCTCCAGTAGAAGAGAAATTAAAGGAATGTCATCTAAGATAGTTAGGGTTATAAGAACGGAGAGAAATAAGAGGAAGCACATAAGAGGAAACTTATGAGTAATTTAGGAGAGGAGAAAATCAATAATTGTCATTTCAGAGGGTATGGAAACATGTGTAGAAGATTAAAAACAGCTCTTGTTTGACATATTGGACGGTTATAACTTACAAGCTCAAGGAACTAGGAGAACAGAAGACCAATAAAGATTTGAATGCAGTAGTGAGGAAAGAAAAAATCCAGCGTAAAATTTGTCACAACCCAAACATTATGATGAGGAAAGACAAAATGGATCACGAAGTGACTGATAACACACCTTCAAATAGGGTTGAATGGAAAAGCAGAACTCACAAAACCCCTGAAGATGGATAGTGGAAATAGGATTTAATGATGGTGTCTAAGATGGTTAGTGTTTGCGCTTAGAATACTACTGACATTACATATAGGAACAAGATTGTTGCATGTAGAAGGTACAAAAGGGAAGCGAACATCAATAAAGAATTGAAAAGGAAGTAGTCAGGATAGCTGGATAGGCACAATCAGGGATTATGATGGGGTAAATTGAGTACAATTAAAAAAGCTGGCCCAACTAGTAGGGATTAAACGAGCCAAGCTTGTTGCAGGTTAATACAGGGTTTATTTTATAATTGATTTCTGTTCAGGCATTGAATTGTAGTTTTTTGTAAAACTGCAGGGACTTTCTGAAATTTCCGAGAACTGCAGGGGTTCTTTTTGTAAATGAACAGAACTACAATGCAAACAGAAGGGTCTTGTTGCCCAGTCACACTAGACGAACAGCCCTAATTCTCTCGACAATCCTCTCTTTCTTTCTCTCTTTTACCTCTTCTTCTCTTTCATACATTTTGCTTCTTTTTCCAAAAAAAAAAAGTTGAATTTCTTGCTTTAATCCTTCCAACTGGACTGATCTGAGCTTTAGCCCAACCTGAGCTTCCTTGAACATCGAACAAGCCACCTCAAGGTTGAGCCTAGCCAAGCGCAGAATGAGCTTGGCTTGAATTAAAGTTGAGCCAAGCTTGAAAGTACTAAATCGAGCTCGAGGTTAGGCTTGATCAAGGATCAAAATAGCGGTAGCAGTGGGCGTAGCGGCTAGCGCCCAAAACTCTACGTAGCAAACGATGCGTAGCGATAGCGGCGATACGTAGCGGCGTAGAGATGTGAATCGAAAAAATGGTTTAAAAAATTAGAAAAATAACAAAAAAATCTAGAATATTGGAAAATGTTAGAATTTGAGGCATTTTACCTATAGTAACCAAGATAGGGGGTAGCAGCCCCTTCAATGCATAGAGGCTTTGTATCGCTAAATGATTATAAAATAACAATATTGATCTATTTTTCCTCACATGTATTCATGTTAGTTAGCCATACTATGTTAGAAACAATTATGCATTTCTAAATTCATAATTCAAACAAGCAATTTAGCACAATTATATATAACATAGGACATATAAATTAGAAAGCAATGCCTAAATAAAGTTTAAAGTTCAAACCACATGGCAAATTAACTTTCATCAAAACATACAATGTAATTTTATTGAGAGTTGACAAAAGAATGCTTCTACTAATACCCAAGGGGGTGTCCGCTAGGATATACTTAGAAAAGAGATCTATGTATCAGCTTCCATTCGGCGAACTCTTGCATTTTTTTTGCGTTCTTTTAAGCATAGAAGGATAAAAGAGTTGCCTATAAATGTTGTTTGGAAAGACGAAGAGAAGAAAAAGGTCATACTATATGTTTTATTAAAGATAGAAAATAGATGTCTAGTCTCAGTCTGTAGCAACCTGTAGTAGCCACGTAGCGGTCGTAGCAGCTATTACGGATGAGAGCGGTGCTAAATTGCATTTAGAGTAGCAGTCTTGGCCGCCAAGTAGATATTTTGATCCATGTCAAGCCCAACTTTTGTATTTGACTTGAGCTCAAACTCGATATGCATTGTCATGTCAAGCTCGAGCTTAGGTCTGATCAGAAATCCGGCACAACTAAGCAAATTTGAGCTCAAAATGACAATGCATATCAAGTTTGAGCTCAAGTCAAGCACAATTCAAACATTATCAAATATTTTTGGAACCACTTATATAAAAGCACCATCGGAGCACCATTATGAGGGATCCTCTGTTAGAGTATCACTACGCATGGATGAGAAATAGCCTAAAAACAACTTAATGAATACCAAGGGGTAGATTTTCTGGCATTAAAGAACAAATGTGAAAGAATTGTTTTAAAAAAAAATTAAATTAAATATATTTTAGGTGGTCAATCAGGTTAGTAATACAGTTCTATTGTGAGGATTTGATCATTTCTGATGTTATTTTACCCAGTTTAGTTATCTTTTTCATAGAGTTGTAGATAATGTTATAGGCCCACTTATTGGCATGGAATTGAATTCCCAAGAATTCATTGTAAAATGAGTTTTAACAAAGGATTATTAAACAGGTGAAGGTGAAGGCTATCAGGTGGGACCATTAAAAAAAAAAAAAGGCTATTGGGTGGAGATGTAGATAGGAACAACTTTCCTAGGATTTTTTGCTTACTACGGTAATGACTGGGTTTTCATTTTCCTTCTCCCCTTAATTCATTTCTGTTAAGGGAGAGATTATTTAATGGCTATTTATGAATCTTCACCATTGTTTCTTCAATTTTAGCTACTTATATAAATAGATTTCTTGAAATTCCAAGGAATTCAATTCCATTCAAACAAACAGGATCCAAGTTTTCACCAAAAAACTTAAATTATGTGTTAAAATATATGTATTAGTATACCCTGATTAAATTGATTTTTTTAATTAAATTAATAATATTGTTTTATGTTCACCTAAAAAGATAATATTCTGCAGAAAATGTATACATAAAATATACACAAGCCAGAGTGAGCCCCTTAACAAGTTGAGCTTGAGCAGAAGTGAGCATCTGGGTTGAGTTTTAGCTTGTGAGACAAGCCTAGCTTGAGCACATGCCTCATCAAGCCAGCTTGAGCCAAGCCGTCAGGTGGAGATTATTTGTTTACTTCCCTAGCAATTAGTATGAGAAGCTTCAATGATGGCACTTTATCCAGTTTTTATGAATTGGCTCTTTATCATTTTCCCTTTATTGATAATGACTTCAATAAAGGGGGGAAAAGGTTGTTGCACTGTAACTACCCATCCAAAATATTAGCCAGAAAAATTTTACAAAAAAAACTACCCATCCAAAAGCAGAAACCTGAAATCCATCTACTCTAAACCTACGACTACGAAACAAAATCCATTGATATAAGAGGATTTGAGCCGTCTGATTCATAATAGACATGCATGACAGCATACTGCTATTAACGGTATAAAGCATCCTTCATGAAAACAGAAACTTAAACGAAAAGACAAAGATCAGGGAAGTACGCAATGAGTTCTCTTGTTGTCACTCTTGTAAGGTCCAGCCCTTCATGTGTTTTGGGGTCATTTTCTACATAGTCTTGGACATAGATGAAAAATTTACGTGCACGGCGCTTTTCAAATAAGCCCATCAAAGGAGATTTAAGGGCCTCCATGTCTGTTGCTGGTACCTTGTGAACCTATTGTAATGTTTACATTATTAGGAAGTTCAGTCTTAAAAGTAACAGAAAGACACAGTGCACACAAATAATCAGTATAGTAAAGGATCGACATTCGACAATGGATCTGAGATCACCTTTCCTTTATTAAAGACATAGCTTCCATCCACGGCCTTGAAAGACAGGTATTTTGTAACATCCGTATGAATAAGAGTCCGAACAAGACCACCATTTGCCATAATGAACTGGTCAAACATAAAAAGTGAAAACGTAAATAAGTACTGGCTTCTAAAATAGATAGCGAGTTAGCCCAATGCAGTTTTATGACCTTGCATGCTTAGCGTTAATTCCCACCAGTACTTTAAACATGTTCCATAAATCAGGGACATTCTTCACTCTCATAATAAACCATTGATGAAACTTTGATATATCCAATGCAAAAGGCAACATGCATTCCTCTTAATTACTTTGCTTTTGAATGGCATAAATTTCTTGGAATATCAATGACATGGGATAGAATGCCATGTTATTGTATAACATGTTTGCATAAGTATTCCTTTTGCTTACTTCAGTTGATTGATGTCACAAACCATCCAACAAGAACAGTATATTAGCGCAGGTTAAATCACAAGAGAACTTGGCAACACATAAGAATGCACTTAAAATAAGGATGTCAAATCTGATATATATGTGTGACATTTATGCCCAAGTAATTTAAACAAGAAAAAAATGATTGCATTTTACTTCTTTCCTGATTCTTTTGTCATGTGATAATATTGTGCAGTAAAGAGTATTGCAAAGAAAAACAAAAAAGAGCAGGAAATATGGAAGATGACGAGAACTTCACCCAATGGATAATGAAATTAACCCTACGGATTTCTTTCTAAGATACTAAAATGTTCATTTGTTCATGCAGATGTTGCCACAGGCCTTTTCTCGGGCTTCAGGAATGTAGAATTCAATTATTGCAGTTGGGGGACTTTTTCTTTTAAAGTCCATTGAGCATGGCTCTGATTCACATGTTCGGTTTCAGGAATAACTTTGGTGTGGTGATGCTCAGTTGGTTGGTTTTTTACTACAATACACTCTTTATCTATTGATAGGGTGGCACTGACTTCCAACTACTTAGATTGAATTAGGTAGTGGGGTTGTGTGGACTCGGTGTAGTTTATAGAAGTCTTTGGGATGATGATATAGAAATCTTACCATTCAAATAATAATAATAATAATAGGAAAAGATGATATAGAAATCTTGGTGAAAGTTTTGTTGCTCACATTTTTTTTATTCCAAAGGTCAGCCATGACTCCAGGGTCTGGCGCATCGATTCAGGGAGCCAATTCAATGAAATCATTTTACACTGTTATGGTAGTTTCTTCTGCATCTTCTATGGGGTTATTGTACTTATGGGAAATCTCCTACTAGAATCTTAGGTTTTACTTGGAAGCTCTTGGCGAAGACTATTGTTTATTTCGAACAGAACCTTTGAGATAGTTTTTTGGTGGATGGTTGTATTTACTTATGGTAGTATTTTCCTCATCTTCGATGGAAAATCCCAGCTCCTAGAATGTTAGCTTTTATTTAGACAGCAGCTCACAACAGAATTTGACTACTTTTTTTTTCTGCTTTTTTTAATGGTAGCAGATTTTTTAATTTTGTTAACTTCAAACAGCTACTTTGAAATTATTTTCTGGTGGATGGTTGTATTTTGTGTTTACAAGGACTAGAGGATGCCAATCACTTATTTATTCATTGTCCTTTTGCTACGTTTGCGAGAAATAATTTCTTAAGACTTGTTGGGGTACATTGGATGATGCCTAGGAGAGTTATTACACTTTTGGAGTCATACAACCCTGGGTTGAGGAATCACAAGGAGGAGATATTATGGAGTTTTTCTTTAGATGCGGTAATATGGGTGATTCAGCAAAAGAGAAATGACTGTACGTTTAGAAATGAAGTGGATAATCCGGGCTCAATTTATTCAGTGGGCCTTCTCAATAAAGGATTTTATTGGAAAATAGGTTTTAGATCTTTGGAAGTGTTGGAGTGAATGGTGTGAGATGGGAGCTTTTGATTAATTCTCTTTCTCTTTTATAGGGAGAATGTTTAGAGCTAGTTAGCCTGCTAGCCACTATATTCTCTTTCTCATCTATAAAATTTAAGAGGCACTATTTAAAATAAAATTAAAAAAAAAAAAATTTATTTTCCTCTTCTTCAAAACTTAAATTAGAGAAAAGGTTGTGAGTTCAAGCCACATTACCTATCACACACCCACACAAGAGAGAGAGAGAGAGAGAGAGGAGGGGGATGTGTTTGCAATTTATCAGTCAATAACATAGATATAGTGGAATCATGAATAAGATCTGCAAATATTTAAGCATTATTCCCTCGATCAATCTCATGGATAGATGTTCATCAAATAACCACTAGGTGAAACTCTTTGTAATACAAAGCATTTACAGAAATTAATAATTACTTATTCATGCGGGTTGTTCAGCATATGGCCAGTATCAATTGAAGAAAAACAAGATAAAGAAGGAAATATTTACTATTTTCTTACAGAAAAGATTCAAACAGAAAAGATGTTTAATAAAATATAAAAAAAAAGGATACCGTATAACCAACAAAAGTACCATTCAAAAAATATAAAAAACCAACAAAAATATGGGTCTCATCCCCATGTTCATGACGTCACTTGAATAATCAGTTACCCATGCAGTTTGATTGAAGTAAAATAAATAAGAAAAGGTTAACCTTTGGGATCATGTCAATGTTATAGTCCCTGCTAGGACCCAAATGTGCTGGAGGCTTGTCATTTCCTCGAAATCGTTTCCAAAGCTGAAAGTGACAAAAAAAAAAATGGATTGAAAGTCAAAAGGACCTAAAAATGTAAATGCATTCCTAAATCCTCCCTGTATTGTGCTTATAAGAATGCATTTGCTTTCACCACAACAGGCACCTGAATAAGATTGAGAGATGTTGACTCTCCTCCATAATACTCATTCCTGTCCATGTGCAGGACCTGTACAATATGATGATAATCGGTGAGTGTGAAACACAAGCAGCAGCACCAACATGGAACCACCAATATAAGATAATTGAAACAACAAGAAGCAACAAAGGAAGCAATGCAATCTATTTTACTCTGTGAGAACAGTAAAGTGTCATTTGTGATATGAGACTGTTAAGTGACAACACATCCCTTTAATACTACTCTATAAGAAACCATATACAAATTTGGAAATAAAGATGTATCTCACTGCTACAATAAATAACAAAATGTTGCTTCTGTAAGAATAACAAAGAAAGAAAAAAAAAAAAAAACAAAGGCTTTTCAAGTGCGAAAGAATAAGACCAAATCCAGCAGAAAAAGACCAAGTCCAGCAGTCTAACTATTTATTTCTGCACAGATGTATGATTTATGATATTAGACTACTAGCACAGGTGATACACCCCTTTAGTACTTCCCTATGGGAAACCATATACACCTTCAGAAATGAAGATGAATCGCACTGCTCTAGTAAACCACAACGTGTTGCTTCTGCAGAATAATAGATAGAGATAAATGCAAAGTTTTTTTTAGTGCAAGAATAAGACTAAGTCTCTTTCATGTAACGCTGCAAGCATATCCAACTGATCTGTTCAAGTCTATTCATGAAGTCATCAACAATGCATCATTAAAAAGGAAAACACTTAATCAAAGAAGAAGAAAAGAATTCCTCATACTTGAGGGTGATTTTGACACATCATTGCAAAAATCTCGTTCAGATTTCCAAATAAAAACAACATAAAGGAATAAAAGGGATTTTCCGTGAAACAAGTCTCCCAAAAAACAAATGCTTGAAAACATCCAACAGTTGTATCTTGATTGCCAGCCCTGGAAACAACATATACTGAGGTCCATTCCAAGGCTAAAAGTCAATTACAGGTCAAGCTTAGTCAACTAGAATTAGAAGGCCCAATTTGTCCACAAAAGTGAAAATCATAAATGCGAACACTTACTAGATCTAGAATGAGTTCTGTTTCCTCCTAAATCAATTTACAATTAGCCATTTCAGTTTACCCTTCATAATGTAAGATCTTGAGTTTAGATACTGGAAAGTAGCAAGAAATCGCAGTGTTGGACAACCACACTAGATGATTGCTAGAAGTTGGGCTAGTCACAAATCACACTTCAATGTCTTACCCAACAAAAGTCTCGTAATTGAAATTACAGTGAATCAAAACTAAAGCTTCTCATTTCACACTTAAAATCCCCAAGTCTCAGGCATAACACCTTAATAATCTAAAATCAAAGATCAAAGAAAATGTAAAAAACCGAAATCGTACGCGCTACAATTAGACTTCCACGATCATCAACGAAAAGAACAGCACTCAACCAAACCACTAAAATCTAACTGATTGTCAAAAACACTTAAACACCCATTTCAAGTCCAACATCAAATCATCAATCTTCAACAGAAATCAAATGATTTAAAGTCAATCTGAAGAAAAACCAACACAACCCATTCCATAAAACACCTCAAAATGAAAGATTAGTAGCTGATCTCAAAACCACTTGAATCATCTACTGACAAAAACCCCAGAAAAGTTAGTAATCATCTAATCACAAAAACCCCAGAAAAGCTACTAATCATCTAATCACAAAAGCCCCAGAAAAGTTAAGTGCCGTGAACAGATCGCCGAGATCGGCACATATCGTAAACAAACTCAAGCACCCCATTTCGAGTTTAATCCCATATCATCCATAATCGGTACAAACGACTGATTCGAAGCTGATTTTCGTAGAAACTCGATGGGAGAGGGAGAAAAAGTGAAGAAAAGAAAGGACCTTGAGCCCGTCAACGGAGAGAAGACCGCTGAGGATGCACTCCTTGAGACCAGTTCCGAGCACTATCACGTCGTACTCTTCATCCATGGTGAGAAAGAGAGAGAAATCGATTGAAAGATTTGAGAGATCAGAGAGAAGACAGAGAGAGAAAGAGAAGGTTTTTCTTCTGTTGATTGAGAAGAGAAAAGTTTGAGAGACAGCGAAGGAAAGGAGACAAAGATATGTGCGGACAAGAGGGGCAATTGAGGGAAGGTAGGAATCGGATCCTTTTGACCTCCGGAATAAACCTTCTTTTTTTTTTTTTTTTTTTTTACCACTGTGGGAAATTTGTACGGCTTTGAATGAGGCCTATGATGAATTGGGCCCACCATGGATGATTGTGCTCTGTTGATCTGTCCTCAGTTGTCTGCTTGTGGGCCACCTTTAAAGAGTAAGGATGAATTTATTTAATGCTCCGTGGTCCATTTGGATCGATGAGGTGATGACGGCAGGACCCAATAAAATTTAAGGGTTCTCCCTCAAAGGAAGTGGAGGAAGTTCGGATCCTCTTTCACTGTCATTACATGCGAATCGTGTAATATTTTTATTAGAATTTCAATCATATTTTCTCCGATTTCACCTAAGGGCCTGTTTGGATAGCCAAAAAATAGAGTAGAGTGAAGTTAAATGGGCCCTAATAGTCTAAAATTTCAACTTTACCCTGTTTGGATGAGTCTGCCCCAATAGATGAAGTAATATTGGGAGTCACATGTACTCTATTTCACTTCAACTCAAAATACTTCAGTTTCTTTAAGTAAAAGTGGATTCTACTCCATACCTTAACTTCAAAATAAGTATCCAAATGGAGTGAAGTGAAGTACTCTACTTTAATTTCAACCCACTTCTCTTCACTCCACTTCACACATGAAATCCACTTCATTTTACTCCACTCCTCATTTATCCAAACAGGCCCTAAAGGAAGAGTAGGTTCCACTATATGATTGAGGACTATGATAAAAATATGATTAAAATCCGTTTGATAATTTTACTTATAAAGTAAGTCAATTTAAACATCCCATCAAAAGCACCTTTTACCAAAATTTCCTCCATCTTTTCCCAAAAAAGTCAAAAAGCAACTACCTTTACTCACTAAAAGACAAAAATACTCCACTTTTTCATACAAAAAGTCAAAAAGATTTCATAACAAACAACTAAAAATAAAATACCATCATAATCCATTTATATTTTATTATTTCTTCAAAATCAACTTTACTTCACTTGACTCAATTAGTAGAGTTACCAAACGGGCCCGGGTTCTTCCTCAAAGGAAGTTCGGATCCTCTATCACTGCCGTTACATGAGAATCATGTAATACTTTTATTAGAATTCCAACCACATTTTCTCCCGTTTCACCTAAAGAAGGAGTGGGTCCCACTATATGATTGAGCACTATGATTAATATCATGTCGATAGCGATGCTACATGAGCGCCTAGTCATGTTTTCATCATGGTGCTCAATTGAATAATAGGACCCATTCATTTTGAACGGAAAACTTGTGGATATAATAGTGGAGGGTAATAGGGTATGGTATTCATCTTGAATGATAGAATTATCTCTATGTGATCTCCATGATAAAATTTCAATAAAGTGTTGCATGTTTGACAGAGAGGATGGTGAATAAGATTTTGAGATATTCCACACAACAAATAACACAGGTGAATAAGCAAATTATTTTCTGCATAACTGATGTTACACAAACATTGCGTTTCCATAAAATAAAAAATAAATAAATAATAAATAAAAGTAAAAAAAACTAAACTAAATATTGCATTGCAAATTTCAGCCTTCCTGCTAACCAAAATGTAATTTTGCTCCCCTCTCGTTTAAAGAAACAATTATCTTTAATGTAAAGAAGATTACTTTTTACCAATTTTTGCGTGTAAAATTCTTTTGTGGGAAATTGTTGAAGGAATGTACCGTAGGGTTCCATGGAAGAGTGCCTTGACACGACGTCCATCCATGGACAATATACCTTCTAGGGCAGATTAGTACATTCATAAGTGTATTTTGTTGTATCAATGGTCACTCAAGCCTTATTATATTAATTTGGGGCCGGGTGAATACTTATAATGAATAAAGGGAAGGTTTTTATATTGCACTTTTGAGGGGAAGGTCTTTAAGCTGTTGATCTAGAGGGAGCACTAGAAAACTCCCACCGAGTTTTCTTTTTCAAAAAATACCCCCTCCTCTCAGTTGGGCCCACTATGGTGAATGATAACCATAGAATGCCACTAGATGAGATCTACCCATCTAAAATTTTTTAACTCCATTAGATTATTCCGACCCCTTGATCCATGACCCCCCCAAAGTTAAGTAGTTTTAGAGGCATCACTTTCTTGTCATTTTATTTCAATAGTCAACAAATGAGTGTTAGATTTAGGTTTTATATCAATTCATGGGGGATAGTATGTGTGAAATGATTGAATTGATTTAAGGTGGGCTCCACGCCCTAAAAACATAAGGGTGCAAAGGGGGAGTTTTTAAAATGGGGAGTTTTTTAGAATTCTTTTTTTATCTGTCCTGGTATAGTTTGTAGGTGCATTACAACCATCTAGATAAGACAGTGTCCATCAAAATCATTTCAAGGGCCCCACCCCAAAATACCTCAACGAAGGATGGATGGTTGGATAAGGGAGATGATGGATCCATGAAAGTTGGGCCCATCTATCACTATGTCCACAATTAAGGAGCACTTATTCTCAAGGGTTATCCTTTTATGGGCAAATTAGCCAAAAGTCTCTTAGCATGGTCTTGTAAGGCCTCCAGTCCAACAATTTTTTCTCTAAGGCCTATAGTCCATGCAACTGGACATATTTTGGCGAGAGATCCATACATACGCCACATCAGAAATTTTCATAACTGATTTGCCCTTTCAATTATTTAGGAATAAAATTTTGATTTTTAAAATTTCAAATCTTCAACTCTCCCTCTCTCTCATTCTCTATTGTCCCGAAGAACCCCCTTCCGTCTTATTCTCTCTGTTTCTCTCGGCAAGTTGTGATACGCGATCGACTGTCGGTGTTGTCAGACCATCGCAGTGCAAAGGGCCATCACAGATTAGAGATAAGGCAGTGCTAAGGAGTTGATCGAACAAAGCCCTATTTCAAAAGGTTCTGGCCTAGCCAGATAAGCAGGATCGCCACCGCTACCTATGCCGTCATAGGTTGAGGAAGAAGAAGATTAGACGATCTAGTTCTGCTAAGGAAGAAGACCAATGCCGATCTTGTTGCAGAACACAGAGGAAGGAGGGAAGAAGGGTTAGGTTCTCGTTTCGGTCTTGTGATATGCGATCGAAGGATCAGATCAAGGGATTGATCCGGTTTTCTGCAAGTCATTCTTTGTTGCAGGAAAGAGATCGGAGTTGATATCTGGTGGCCAGACCATAACAAGAGAACAAAAGGAGTTGATCTCTGGTGGTCACGTGGTGGTGGCTAACCTTGTTTCTGTATATGGTTTTAATTTGTTTTCTTGGAAGGAGTCAAAGAACAAAAGAAGTTTGTCTTGTTTTGACAAGTGGAGAACTTGAGGTCAAAGAGTATATATATTTGTGTGGGTTTGCCGTTCACATAGAAGAAATCCAAAGCAAAGGTCTGGATTTGTAAAGCGATCGTCACCGAACCAAAAGGCCGGAGTCCACACCGCCACTATCGCACTCATCGTCGTCGGTCTCCATTACTGCTGCTTCCTTCGCCATTGCTGCCGTCACATAACAGAACTGAAGAAGGAAGAGAGTTCTGGGTCAGTTCTTCAAGCCACGTCATGTTCAGCCCAGGTCTGACCGCGCAACCCAGAAGCCCAACAGCAGTTCAAAGCAGGACTGACGTCAACTGACATCAGCAGTATGGTCAACAGACAAACCTGACCAAGGTCAACGGTCGTGATCGTTTTTTTTTTTTTTTTTTGACAAATCTATTTGAGTTTTTGGCAAATTTATTTGAGTTTTTAATAAATCTATTTGTGTTTTTGTCAAATTTATCAGATCTTTTTTGAAAATCTATATGAGTTTTTGGCAAATTTATCTTAGTTTTTTTATAAATTTAACCGAGTTTTTGGAAATTTTATGTTAGTTTTTGACAAATCTATCTGAGTTTTTGGCAAATTTATCTGAGTTTTTTAAAAATATATCTGAGTTTCTGACAAATATTTCTCCATTTTGAAAATTTTAATTGAGTTTTTTAAATTTATTTGCATTCTTTGAAATTTATTTGTGCTTTTTTAAAATTTATTTGAAAATCTCAGGAATGGGATTTTCATTAATCGTGGCCAATTAAATGGTAATTGACCATTATTAACGACAAATCCTACTAATCATGGGATAAATAAGAACTTTTAAAGAAATGGTAACTTGGACATTTTAGGTCCTCAACTTTAGGAAAAAGACTTACCACAGTATGAAAAAAGATTGTGAATCTAAAACCAGGAAGTAAAATGTTTAGGGACCTGTCATCAAATGCCCCTATTGTTATCTATTCTACTTCCTAGTTAATTCACACATTCTCCAATTTAACTTGAGAGTTGCTCAACCCCACATGTCAGGGCTATCCAGGATCGCTTTGAGGAATGAACTCTTTCCAATCGTGTAGGCTTCTTGTTGTATTTTGTGGACTTCCTCTTCCTACTTGTAGGGGTTCTCTTGGGTCCCAGCCTCCATGGCTAGGATTGAAAAAAAAAAAAATATATTTTCCCTTAACCTAATTTTACCATTGCCCTAAAACAAATGCAACTCGGCAAACATTCAAACTTTAAGACCCATTTACATGGAGAGTGTTAAAATGATTTTACCTTTTTTTTTTCTATATCATATTCAGTAAAACCTTTATCCATCACCCTACGTGATTGACAAGCATATGAGTGGCTTAAAAAGATGGGCAAAAAAAAACTAATTTATGCACAATTTATTCCCATGTTACAAACTCATTAATCCTTTTGAACAAAAACTAGATGCATTATATAGCAAAATTAGAATACGTGATAGGATTAGGGGTGTAAAGTGGGCGGGGCCGGCATGAAAAAAAATCATGTTATGGGCTGTGCTGGCCCATTAACCGCATTGATTATTTCGAAACAGCCTACAACACGGGTTGTGCTAGCCCAAGGGCCCTAGGTCGCAGCGCGGCACGACACGACCTAGGGCCATTCCCGTGCCGGGCCAGGGTGCCTGGGCCGCAAGCCAACACGAGGTCCGGCCCGGCCCGTAAAAGTCGATCATATTTTAAACCCTCCCAAGGGTAAAAAATAAGTGTCAAAAATAAGAAATAAGAGTTCCCCTCCCCCACACCCCCCCCCCCCGGGTTTGTGTAATTTCAACACTCTTAACAATTTTACCCTTGTCTAAAAAAGGTCAAATGAGGGTTATTTTGTATCATTTCAATATTTTGAAAGTTTATAAATACCTCCTCTTCTCTCATTTCTTAAGACTCATCTACACTCTCTCTAAGCTCATATACACTCTCTCACTCTCCCTAAGTCTTCTAAGGTACCAAGAACTCTTTTTCAACCTTTCAAAGTTAAGACGTTTGTAGGTGACAAACTACCGAAGGAGCTCTCTCTCACTCTCTTAGAACTTCTCTATAGGCTATTGGTCCTCTCTCTTTCTTCGAGGTATTTATTAAATTAAAATTAAAATTTTATTTAGTAATATACATAGTAATATTATATATTAAGTCTCATCTTCTCCCTTATATAAGTTATCACAACAAATACATTATATATAATTATTAGTTTTTCTTTTTGTAAACTTTGTTATTAAAAAAATGGTCGGACCATCACAACCATTTAACATTAACTTATATCTAAATGAGGAAGATCCTGCAAATTTGGGTCAAGATCAGGAGGTAGAAGTAGGAAGCCTTGAATCTGCTCACCAACATTCTTCTGGTAGAAAGTAAAAAAAATATGACTTCTAGAATTTATCAATATTTTAAAATACTTCAGAATATTGAACCCACTAGAAGAACACAAAAAAAAGGCACAATGCGTATTTTGCAAAGAACGTTGCAATTATAAGTCAATAGGTGGAACTGGGCACCTTAATAGACACATGAAATCGTGTATGCCCAAACATACCAAAGGAGATGCCAATTTGAGGGCAAGGGTGGTGGTGTCTAAACCCAACTTTCTCAAAGTTCTTCAACTATTAGATTAAGAATTTTTAATTATAACACTACTAATGCTAAATACCTACTTGTAAAATGAATTGTAATTAATCAATTACTGTTTGTTCTTGCTAAAAACCAATCATTTGAAGATTTTATGAGGTAATCATTCGCCCCTACTTTTCAAAATATTTATAGGAATATTGTCAAAAATGATACAGTAAAAATGTTTAAAGAAGCAAAAGAGAATTTAAAAATAACTTTTCAAAACATAGTTGGAAAAGTATGATCAACTTCAGATTTATGGACCTCCAAATAAAATGTTGGGTACATTTCAACAATGGCACATTATATTAATAATGACTGAATTATGCAGAAGAGAATGATCTCGTTCTCTTTACTTGAGTTCCTACACACTAGTGCTAGGATAAGGTCCACTATCCTTGAAAAAAATTAAAGAATATAATATTAAAAATAAAATAATCTATATGACTTTAGATAATGCAAGCTCCAACAATAACGCGGTAGAGATACTGAGATTTGCACTTCAACTTAATTTAAATGAAGCTCTATATTACAATAGATGTGCACGTCACGTCTTAAATCTTATAATATAAGAAGGCTTAAGATTTATTAAACCTACCTTAGAAGTAATTAAATATATTGTAATTTATATTTTTTTCATCTTCCTCAAAATAAGACAACAATGTGGGGATATATGTGAATGTCTTAATAAATTAAAAAAAAAAAAAAAAAAAAACCTACAACCAAATGTAAAGCATGGGAGGAATTTTACTTATAGAATGTTAAAAGAAGCCTGCAGTGAATCAATATTGTACTTTATATTTATCACATCCACAGATTTCTTTATTTGAAGAAAACTAGCAAATTCTTGAAATGATAAAAGAGTTTTTAAAAGTTTTACATGATGTAACTTTATTTTTTTTCTATAGGGTGTATTATCTCACATCAACTTAAGCTTTAAACCATTTTTATGAAATTAGTATTGCTTTTGAGAAATATAGATATGTGCTGATTTTTACGAGTATGTGTGAAGCGATGGAGGTGAAGTTTTCAAAATATTGAAAAAAAAAATGCTCTATTAACATTTTGTATAGCTGCCACATTAGACCCTACATTGGAATTAATAGGTGTAGAAACTTTACTTTATGCAATAAATAACAATATGAATTAATCATATGATATTTTTATGATTAAAACTTATTTAGAATAATTTTATTTGGAATATTCTACCCAAATGGGTAGATCCGAAACACCCTCTATCTCTATAGGCCCTCCACAATTACAAAAAAAGGAAAAAGAAGGCCATTTGAGGTCTTCTTAGGAGCACTCTAGGAAGTGGCTCCTCTTCCTCCGGATCTAGTCACGTCGTTAATGAATTAATTAATAATGTATCTACAGACGAGCCTAATTGAGTTTCGGATGATGATATTGATTTTGACCTTTTGGCCTGGAGGAAAGCATGTGAAAGTAAATTTTCTATGCTTTCCTCCATGGCCCGTGATTTACTATTTAGTGTCTACAATTCCATCGAAGTAAGCTTTTGATGCAGATAGGTGACTTATAAATAGCAAGCAGACGATGCTATTGGAAGAAACGGTGGAGACATGCATGTGTCTGCGAGATTGGTTCCAAGTAGACAGTAGAACACAACACTTGATAGAGGAAGATGAAATACAAACGAGATTTCGGCATTAGAAATATCATGGTGTCCAAAAATCATCATACTAGTAATCTTTGTGAAACTTAATTCAAGTTAGAAACTATCATCATAGTTGTTCATGATGTAACTTTCTTTTAGAAAATTTTTATACTTGTAAAGTTTTAATTCTTATTTTTCATTAAAACTTTCATAAAGGTAGAACTTTATCTAGCTTGAAATTTTTTTGAAGTCTTTGTAACTTCATTTCAAAGGAATACAAATTATTTGATGTCCTTTTCCAATGAATGTTTGGGCATTTATTTCAATTCAATATTAAGTTGAACACCCTTACAATCTTTTTAAAAGAAAATTTAAAACTTAAAAAAAGGGTCAGCCCGTGGGTGGCACGGCTCAACCCAAATGGGGCATGGCCCAGCACGGCACGGAAACTGCACGGTCCGACCCTTTGCCAACCTAGGCACGATATGGCATGGCCTGTGAATATTCACATGCCTGCACAGCCCACTTTACACCCCTAGATGGCATGTTCTTTGAGGGAATTCCCTCAGTTTCCTTCTCACTTCACTTTTATGAATATACATTGGTATGTATAAGATACAATCTATGGATTAGTATGTTTTAAAGGGGTGTATAAAAAAAATAAAAAAACCATCTAACCAAACCAAACCGACAGTTGATAGCTGTGTTTCACGGTTGTGTTACAGTTATTAAAATCGGGAAACCGGGAGGTTATTGTTTTCAATCTCAACTCACGGTTATTAATTTAACCGAACCGTAAAATACAGTTCGGTTAACCATTTTCCCAAAACACACGGTTAATCGAATTGTTACACTAATAAAAAAAACTAAAGGACCTAAATGAAATAAAATGACTTAAGTTAAACCCCCTTTCCCATTCTCTCCTCTGAGAATACAATTATTTTGTTAGTTAGATTATACTCGTCTCATGTTTCCTAGAATTATACTGCACGATAGATGTTTTGTAGTATCATTTTAGACTTTTAGTTGTGCTTATTTTCGTGAAAATGATAGTGTTGTTTTGTTTGGTATGTGAAAAATGATAGTATTGTTCTACATGCAGAGTCAACTAGCAAATATGGATTTTTTTAAAGTGATCATTAACCATAATTAAACCGTCAAATACGGTTAACCGCGGTTCGATTTTTAACGATTTTTTAGGGTACAGTTACGGTTACTTTTTTTAAAAACTGAAAATCGTAAAATACAGTTCGGTTAATGGTTTTCCCAAAACAAACAGTAACAAAACCGTTACACTCCTAGTGTTTTACTATCATTCTGCTTGATATTTTGCATATCATTTTCCTTATTAAGCATTAATCTTAAATAGGGTTGCTACTGTTGTAATGCATGGAACATGAATTTGTAAAAGGTGTGAAAAAAGAAAAGCATTTGGCATTTGCATTTGGCTGACTCTGGCGGTAGATCCACACTCATCCACTTGTATACAACCCAATTTGTGACAAGTGGAAATGGTTTGCTGCTGCTGTATAGGTTTTGGTCAGTTATAACCCAATTTGATGATCATAACCATTAATTTAGGGCTTAAAAATACAGTGATGAATCTTGCCCAAAAAAGGTACAGTTAAGAATTTTGATCAAAACTGTCACAAATTAATGAAAACTCACACTTGGGGAGACTTGAAGATGTGAATTTTGGATCAGTCATAGGTGAGCTTAACTTGTCTGTAGAGTATAAAAGTTGGTTTTTTTTTTTTTTCAAATTTAGCTGGGAATAATTCCAGTCTACCAAATGTGAAATTATGATACCTTAAATTTATAACTAATTAAAACCTTCCAACAAGGAATAAAATGAAATTTTTTTTAAAAATAAACTCGACTTTAAATGAAGATTATGACATTTTGTCACCTCTCCTGTGAGTCAAAATTAAAATCAGAACTACAAGGCGGTATCAGGTATCACTGCACTTCTATAAAAGTGCAAAACCAATATAAATTCATGAGTGGAGCTACCAACTACAACTCAAAATTGATACACAATCACCATTTTAGATCGGATGACTAATAAATTTAGTAGCCTAAATTGTAGGTTGATGGTTAATCTGGTGGAACCTGCTACATGTTGTGACTCACATGTCTACAAAGCATGTGCAGGAGCAAACACATCCCCCAAGTGAACCCACCCTATATATAAAAAGGATGGGACTTTTCTATATGGGGAGATGCTCCTATGAGAGATGCTCTAATCTTATTATGAGAGACAAGGTAGGTGTACTCATATCCGTATTCAATGCCAACAACTTAAATTGTGAGGGTCCCCACCATTATCTCTCATATAAGTGAGAGATATCTCTCATACGAGCATATCTCTTCTATATAGTCACTTCAATTAAGGTGATTATCAGTATAGCTCACTTCAGCCACTTGCATGTTGTATGAATTTTGCTCCTTAATTAATCTAATTAATGAATGGCTTACCCCTTTTTTTTTTTGAAACCCTAAACTGCTAATACCTGATGATACATCCAATTAGCTTAAATTTTCAAACCATAGTAATGCCACTAACAAAGCACGTCACGAGTGCAAATTGGTTTAAGCAAATGTGGGCCCTACAAATGTCAAACCAAATTGTCTTATGACTAGGTATAAATAGAAATGTGATCTCTTCCGGCAAAAATGAAAAAAATGAAAAAAAAAAAAATGAAAACACTCCTTTTACTATTGGTTGTATTTAGCATATAAGCTTACAAAAGATTTATTCAATGAGAAAGGACCCCAAAAATACTCTTATGAATTCATAAATATAAGAAAAATACTATATATCTATATATGTCAAAAACTAATAAAATATAAAAATAAGATAAAAATCATATACATTAGTTTATTCAACAAAATCAATAATGCAGGGGATTAAATATTTTATAGTTTGCATCTGATAGGGCTTTACGTATATTTTATAAAAAATTTAGAAAAGACCCCTGTTCTTTAGGGTTTTTTTTCTTAAACATAAGATTATTGACCAAGATTGATTGTAATGCCTAAATGGATCAAAGTTGGCTGAAATGGGCTGAAAGAGAGCAAGATCTGGCATGAAAACCTTCACATGGGTTGTTTGGTTTGGCCAGTGGTCCGAATCCAAAGTGTTCAACCATTTCGGCTGAACCAAACTGAAATTTACAACTATGATGATAAATTGATAATGCTTGTTAATTATGAAAAGCATTGTGCTACAAGATGAATCTCTAGGGTTATTTGACTGGATTGCAAGTGAATTGATGGTGACACCCAATATTCATTGCCAAATCCCATATTTAGATTGATTCATACTAACTTATACATATTGGTTTTAACATAAAATTCTAAGCCAGAGCCAAGAGGGGCTGAGCCTTGATTAAATGGAATTCTCACCAGTCTGGTTTTTAACCTCCAGGCGTTTGCAAAGTGGGTCCCCCTTGAATCAAAAGCAGTGACAAAAAATCCCACATGCCTGGCATGCAGGACTCCCCTAGGAGACCAATATCCATTTGGCAACCACAGAGGATTCCTCCATTTTTCCCATATGGTACTATCCTCGCAAAGATTTCTTGTGAAGAAGACTCATCTCACACCACGTTTGGCAAACACCAAGAAGCTGTAGATTTACACATGCTAAATCCAATGATCATAAGTTCTCTGCGATTTTTCTTGCAATCCGTAATGAATCAATTCCTAAAGTTTGGACCACTCGCAATCTTTGGCTTTGTACAGATGATGGACGGTTCAAGCTTTCATCATGGGTCCCACAAAATTAAAAAAAAAAAATTAGAGTATAAACTTTTTTATGAATATCTCAAAATATATGAGGAATCAACGACTGAAAAATAACCTGCTAGCCATTTTGGACCTTCTAAATATGACGGAAAAATCAGATCGTGGTTGTAGGGTTCCAAAGCAAAAATCATATACCACGGTGTCGCTACACAAAATACTGCTCATCCGCAAACCAGTGACCTTGGACTAGGGATGCTCAACGGTTACAGTGTTTTGCCATTTTTTTTTTTACAATCCATGATGAATCAGGATGCCACATTTGACACCATAGTTGGTTCAGACCTTCTGAAGAGACTGGACAGTTTGAAGTTTGCAAAATGACCCCACGAACTTTCGGATCTTGTGATTAACAGTTTGAACGTTTTTTTTTTTTTTTTCAAATATCTCAAAATCTACAAGAAATCAATGGTTGAGACTTGACTACATAGCTGTTTTGGGCCTTCTAAACATGATTAACTATTTGTATTGTAATTGTGGACCCATAAAGTTGGTTTCCAAAGAAAAAATCGATAACCTCTAAGTTATCGCCCATTTCACTGCTCATTGTTCATCCGCCTTTCTCTGCATGGTCGAATTTCTAAAATTCGATAGGGGAGGTACGCCGTAGCTTTTCTTCAATTGTGAGGACCTATGGAGTATTTTGAGGAATCATCTTATATAGTGGGAATGGTTATCAATCCTGAATTTTCTATGATTGCAAGGAAAACCGGCAAGGAATCCAGTCCGATAACCGCCGCCAAATGTGCCCTGAATCTGATACGCTTGGAGTATTTATGGAGTATTCCTAAATAAGTTATCAGGGGGCAAGAGAACATGAACGCCAAGGATTAGATGCTTGGAAACTATCAATTCCAATGATAAACTATTGTAAACTGCTACTTAAAAAATGGGGGAAGGGCATCAAATGTAGTGCAGCAGCATTTACAAATAGCTTAAACACATGCGTCTCAATAGAATACTCATTAAAATAGAATACTTCCATGTGGTGAATGGACTTTGATCAATTTTGGACCATACACACAGTTACTCATGTATGTAAAAGAGAGAGCCAAACGTGGGTTAAGTATCAGTTTTGGGTTCCTTTCGGCCATGCAAAAAATTGACATGTATGGTATATTATGATTGCATTCATCTATAAAAAAAAAATAGCAGTGCACAGAGCCTATATTATCAGGCCGGCCCATGTTGACCTTATTAGCTTCCCATATTGGGGCATCGACGACACAGGTAGAAACTCGACTATCATGCATCTCCAACTTTATTTCAAGTAGTCGAGAAATTAGTGTGGATTTAAGAGTACGTGAGTTCAAATCACCCATACAAAAGAAAATAAAATACAGAACTAGAGTGTCATGCTTATAAACTTAATATGGATTCATGAACAATAAGTAGATATATGCGAATATTATAAACCTTGCAGCTAAATCATTGATAGTTTTTTTATCATTTGCATAGAATCAATTAATGAACGAAGAATGCCCAAAAAAGTGTGGGATTGCTTAAACTTTATCCATTTTAGGTGAAATGGTTCCCTATATTTGAGCCAGGCCAGCCAAAGGTATTGATGGTGGGGAGGGAGGGTGGGAGAGGAAAAAAAAAGGGACATGGCGTTAAGAGGGGGCAAGAAGGGACCATTTGGAGGAGCTTAGGAAACGAGCCATAAAAGCCATGGGGAGGATGGTAATTGTAATTCCATTCTCTCTGTAATCACTGTGGTGGGGTTTCATCTTTCTGCCTGAAGGAGGAGGAGTGGGGCCCACCAGAAAAAAATAAGAAGAAACAAAAAAATCCCCCAAAAAAAAACAAGAGGCCTGTGGTGGTGTTTGGGTTGTTGGGCTGTGGGGGATCCTCCTTTTCACCAGAGCAAATTGCAAGGGAGACTTGCAAGCTCCTAGGAGAAGACCCTCTCTCTGTAATAGAAAGAAAGAAGGGAAGAAACCCATTTGATTTCTCAGGGTTCTGACCATTGGGTTCTGCTCTCTCTCTCTCTCTCTCTCTCTCTCTCTCTCTCCTCTATCTTTCTATCCATTCAATCAGGTAATTCTTTCTATCCCTTTTTTTAATCTGCAAATGACTTCTTTGTTATTTTTTTTTGCAATTACAATCATTCAATTTGATTGGTTTTTTTTTTTAGATATATATATATATATATATATATATATATATTAATGTTTGGGTTTCTCATGGGAGTTTCTGTGGGTTTTGATCAGATGGTGGTGAGCTTCTAGGGTTCATACTGGAAAGTCTACCTCCTTGATGGGTTTATTTTACATTTTCATCTAAAGGGAGTTCTGGGTAGTTGGAATTGGGTGCTTTCTGAAGATTTGGAGAGGAAGATTGTGGCTCTAAAGGTTTTCTTTGTTTGATCGGTGAGGAGAGTTGAACGTTAGGGAGAAAAGGGGAAACCGACCTAAATCTGTAGAAATCCATACCTTTTGGAATTGGGGTTTTATTGAATCTGGTTTTTAGTGTCTCTCCTACGTGCCTGGGTCGTGGCTTGGCCAAATTAGGGGAATCTGAGATTTGGGAGTTATCTAATGCAATGAGTACTTTCAATTTCTTGAAGATTAGATTTTTTGGTTCAGTGTGAGCCTATGAAGAGAACCCTTTGTGGCATTTAGAGAAGTTAGGGCATCACTTTGAGTATCATAGATTGGATTATTAGACGAAAAATAAGAGTATTAATAGGTGGTAGCAAATGGAACATGAGACCATGTTGGTGCATGATGCGCAAAAGATGGTAAAAGAGAACCCTTCAGAGGATCTCATTTGTTCTGAGATGGATACTGATGAGAACAGATTGGGAAGTCTCAAAGATGATGGGGAAGCTTTTGAATTGGAGAAAGGTGAGGGGAGCAATGCAGTCTTTTCTAGAGAAGCTCCTCTTCTTAGCAAAGACCCACGAATCTCCAGCGGTTGTAGTTGTAGTGCGAAGAAGCTCAAGTCTAGGATGTCTGTGACTGAACTTGAGCACAGGAAAAAGGATAAAAATGGGCAGGACAGGAAGCTCAGTAGACAGGACCGGATCGAGTTGGGTCGCATGTTTCAGGGTGCTGTGAGCTCCCATGACTGGGAGCTCGCTGAGAGTTTGATTCTGTTGGCAGATCCACAGACTCTTAATGATGCATTATGTATGTCTTTGGACTCTATTTGGTTCTTGAGCACACAGCAAGAACTGCATGGAATCACTGGGTTGATCAAGAAGATCATTTCAAATGGCGCTTATGACTTCACAAGGGCTGCCCTAAGGACATCTTTTCTTGCTTCTTGTGTGTCTGCCTGTCAGAGCCGGACAATGAGTTTAGCAGATACAGTAACTGTCATGGCACAAAGGTATGACTTACATTTCCGATTTGCTGTCATAGGAATTCTGGTATTATATATGTTTGGGAACTGATACCCTATATTTTGATCTATTTTCCCATTGTACTTCTATATGTTCATTATAATTTTATGTTATCTATCGAAAAGGTAAATCACACAGACACTAAAAGATAAAAGAAAAAACTCTTAGCTTTATTGTTATATTTTCTTCTATTCAAGTGGCTAGATATATCACTATTTCATAGGATGGATGATTTAGTTCTTTATATGGTAAACTTTTTAGGTTGCACGAGCGTCTGCAAGAATGCAACGGAGATGAGGTTTTGAAGGCAGAAGCTGGTACCAAGGTTCAGAAATTCACTGAATGGGCTTTGAAATGCATTGGGTTCCACTCACGTTGTCAAGGAAATAGGGACAGAGTAAGCCACAGCTCAGCGATTGAGATCCAGCTCCAATTGTCTGCATTCAAGACCTTCCTTGATCTTGCGGGTAATCACCTTACAGGAAAGGACTTCACAGAGGCCTTTGATGCTGCATGCTTTCCTCTAACTTTATTCTCAAGTTCATTTGATCCTGGTTGGGCATCTGGGATTTCTGCAACTGCAATCCAAGGGCTCTTGGGTATGTTAGTGGAGGGCGGTGCAGATAATGTTAATCAGTGCTTTCTAGAAGCTTCACGTTTTGGGAGCACAGAACTTGTGCGTATCTTATTGCAGGTAATAATGTCAGTTAATGTCATAGGACATATATTTGACTGTCTCAATTGAAGTTATCATGAAGGTAGTTTTATTTCTCAACAGTCTTTCCTTGTATTGGATAAGTTTGGTGTTTTCCTTGGTAGAAGAGAAATGGTGTTCCTGGATCTAGGTTTTTCCCCCATATGGTGAAGGGTGATGCACCCTTTTCCTATTAGAATTAACCATCTAGTTGCATGTTTTAATCAACCATAGCTCCATTCTCTCACCAAGAATGCCCTATACCCCTTCTATTCCTTAGGAAATCTCTATGAAAATGCCAAATGAGTGATGAGTTGAGGGCCAAGAGTGGATCCATCAAATTTCTAGAATTCATTCTCATATGATGAAGGTCGGTACTCATTTCCTGTTAAGGGGGTAATCATGACAGTCCCTTATACCACCCACCCTTGATCTTTCACTCTTAACCCCTTCAACAAAAGACCTTGTATGAATCCCTGACTTATTAGAAAATTTCTGTGTGTGTACCAAGGGAAGCTCCTTTATATCAAGATTGGGTCCACGAAATCTCTAGGGTTCATTCTGGTAGGGTGGGGGGTGGGTACTCAGTTCTCATCAAAGGGGGTTAAGTGTGACGGTCCCTTGTTGCTGTCCTTGATCCTTCACTCTTAACCCTGTTGAATAAAACCCCTTCTTATGAATCCCTATAAGTCATTAAATTTTTTTTACATGTGTCCCAAGAGAAATGCTGAATGTGAGGATTTCAGTTGCCTTTTGAATTATGTAAGTTTTTTGCTACGACTCATGTTACGATTTTATGTGTACGGTCAAAATTTCTTCTATTGTTGCTCTTTCAGTTGTATTGATGCATGTTGCTGGAAATTCTGCTTTGTTAAGTATATATTGTTTTCTGTTCCCAGGAAAAATATTTCTGCTGCACTGTTAAGCAGAAATATGAATTCTATTTGCATACCAGTAACTGGATTTTGCATTGCCGGCTAGCATGTATGAGATTCAAATCTACCGTCTGCTAGGCCCTTAGATTTAGGAGTCTTGGACAATCATAATAATGAATTTGGAGGAAGTCGAGAAAGAGTCAACTAAATTTAGTAAATTGTCTATGATTTCTTAAAAAAGAAGGTCCAACACATGCCAGGTATTGCGTGTTGATCATATGTTTTGATTCTCCAAGTTCTTTAATTTATCATTAGTTTAGGACTTGGATTGGTGAATGGTGATACCATATCTTTTTACCATTCGAGTTCAGAGAGAGAGAGAGAGAGAGAGAGAGAGCCCTCCACAGTCTAGTATTGCTGGTTGATCATATATTTTGATTCTTCAAGTTCTTTAATTTTTCAGTGTTGATAACAAAGCAGCTTCATTTTTGGCTGTTCTTGTGCAGGAAATGAAATTGTATGTACCTCTTTTCAAGTGCAGTTTCTTATTGGGTAGGAAAAAAAAACTTTTATTGGAAAGGGTGGAATCTTGAAATGCATTAGACAATCAGGGGGAAAAACCTATAATAAGAAACAGAACCATAAATTTGTTTTCTTGGGTTGGGGTTTGGGGGGGCGGTGTTTGAAAAGTTAGAGGGACTTATTTCTCTCTCCTTTAGTGAAACCATGACCTTTGTGGGCACATTATTGGCTGTTAAATCTTGAAAAAATGAGACCAGGTATTACTTGGAGACTGCATCAGTGCCAATATTGGCAAATCAGTCAACTACTTGGTGTGGAGCTTGAGCTAACCTTTAGTTGGGAAAGTGCTTGGAAGAGGGTCCCTGCAGTGAAGGATCTAGGGACTCAACTTCCACTTACATTGCTGTTTAGTGATACAGTAGTATTCATAGTTATGAAGATGGTAGAAACATGCTATTCCAATCTGGACTTTATAGTATGAGTGGAGGTTACTTGAGTTGGAATTCCCTGATGATATACAGTAATACCTCCCATTCCAAATGAATTGAATCATACGAATGAAGGGAGGTTCCAAATGTTCATTAACATTCAAAAGTGACGGTCTCGAAATTTGACCAGTGTATGGTGATGGAGAAAGAGATGAGCTGCAAACTCAATCCACAAGGCAGATTAGACTCCTGTTCAGAAGTCACCCAGCTACATATAATTGTCAGTATGCTTTTCATGGATTGATTGAAACAGAGACGATTCTGTGTGGCAGATTCTTCATCGGTAATCATATCTTTTTAAGAAGAAACCAGCTCTCGAAGTATGATCCTTATGCATCGCCCATTGCAATTGCACTGCATTTGTGCCCCAAGAAAGCAGTCCTTATAAACCAATCTTGTTGGCAGCTGACAACTACAGTAACATTTTTTTACATCGTTTAACATCTCTACAAATTGATGCATGGGGTTTTTTTTAAGGGTAATTGATACATGAGTGTGCCACTGTGAATAGAAAATGGTACTCATCCTCCCAGACAACTCATGGTTGAGGATCTGCTCAGAAACCTGAGAAAATGCACATTTGAATTACTTGTGAATTTCACATGAAACTTACTAATCAAAAAGTTGTACGTGGAATGTCAGAACAAATGTGTATAGAACGGTTGTGTTCTTTGTATTCTGTTCAGAGATAGATGACAACAAATAACATATCCTACTGTTGTATAGTTTTTAGCATTCTTTCCCAAATAATATGGCCCATCCAATAAGGCCAAGAAATTTCTGTCAAAGGAGAAAATACTATGGAGTTCTTTTTCTTGAAGAACCCATTAGCTTAGTCTTTTGGGGTCATTTATTTTCCACTTATTTACCCATGCAAATGATTCGCATGCATAATAGCTACGCACCATCACATTTGTTTGCGCTCTTTTACACATTTGACCTGTAAAGGTGTGGAAATGGTGTGTAAATATGGCAATTTTCAGTTTTTCACACCTAAATAAGTGTGAAACTCTTTCACATCTCCCACTTGCAAAGAAGACGGAAGTACATGAACTGGATGATTGCATTTTGGTTATGCAATTGGTCATGGGATCAAAACCCATCAACCACTTTTATTTGATTATTTATTTTTTAATTCCTATGGGCCACATATTTAATCCAAATCGTTGAATTTGTTTCTTGAACTAATAAACCCAAACACCTTTAAGCTGATAATCTCTTTTTTTTTTTCTTTTGCAAAATAGCTGATAATCATATATCTTCATAGATTTTTAGTAATTTGTGAAAATGTCCAAAAAATATTAACCAAGAGATCTACTTTTCTGCACTTTTGTGGGCCTTCATTTCATAATCAAAAGCGTTCAATATTCTCATGTTAACGATAATCATCAAGACATTTAGTTTCACATCTTTAATCTTCATGGGTTTTGAGAACTCTGAAAAACATCCAAATACATCTAAATCTGTTGGATGTCTCATTTCCTCATGTGAAATATGATAATTTTACAAACATGGTAATGTGTTTCACATGTGTAACATTTGCATATGTAACATATACATGTGCTAAACCTGTTTTCCTATCCCATTTGTAGAAGGCAAGCGATGCTTTACTTTTTGTCGTCATTTCTGCCTAGGCTGCTTACAGCAACTAAAATCATCTCCTAATGGAGAATTTAGATATTTGGAATTCAACCAAATTTTGCACTTCCAAGGAAACGCTACTTTAAATCTATGCTGACCTTTTTGTTTTGGAAACTTATGGCTGGGTGTGTATGTGCAGTCAGTTTGAATACCTGGAGAAAGAGTGGTGGTTTGTTTTGCGTTTGGTGAAATTTGGAAATGAGAATTAAGTTAGATGGGACAGTGTTTTTCTTACTTTTGCAAAACCATGTATGATTATCAGCACCTATATGGTGATTTTTAGATCCTGCCAAATGTGGTTTGCGATCTTCGCACAATCCTAAAGCTCTAGTGGAACTGAGTCATATGTACAGGAATTCACATATCCTGTGCAAGAGCTGTTAATGCTTATTTCCTGCCTTTGTATATGTTGTTTGATTCTCGGTTTTGCATTTGGACTTTGGAGAGGTTTGGAGTGAGAAATTAACTTAGACAAGATAATGTTTCTCTGCTATTTTGCAAACCAATGTATGCTTGTCGGAGCTAGATGATGTTTTGAGGTGGAAGAGGTAGACAACTGTCCAACCAAATGTGGTTCATAATATTTGTACAACCCTAAAGCTCTAATGGAACTGATAACCATATATAACTGGAATATACAGATCCTGTGCGTGAGCTGTTAAAGCTTATTTCCTTTTCTTTTGACATTGTTTTGATTAAACTTCTTGCATTTCCTGTTTAGATTGCTCAACGAAATAGCTTGGATGTGGATGTTGACTTGGCTCTGGGTTTTGCCTCGCACTACTGCAAGATTGGCACAATGGAGTGTCTAGTTGAAGAGGGAAATGCAATCGCCTTTTTGGGTCCTTTAATGAGAGCGGCAGAGAGGGGATGCATGCAGGTGGTCTGGTGGTTTGTTGAACGAGGTTGCCGTGACATGGAGCTTTGTCTAGCACTAACTGCTGCCACCTCCAGTAGCCAGGTTGGGATCGCTGCATACCTCCTCCCACATGTGCCTCAGCATGTCCTTGCTGCCCTTAGCATTGAGATCCTCAAAGCAGCCGGGGAACGTAGCGGTGGGTCTCTTGACGGCGTTGCCTTTCTTCTTCGTTCTGACTTCCTGGGTGACCCTGCTGCTACCTATGCCATAGCTGACAGCATCGCGAGGTCAGACGATGAGGCTGTAGCACCTGATCTGAAGTTTTTCTTGCAAGAACACTGGTCGGAAGCTGCATTTGCTGATGGCTTGAAATGGGGCCAGGACCACTATGTCAATGTGATGAGGATTTTGAGAAGGGGCAAGTCACCCATTTGTTTGAGGGATCTGCCTGCACCTCTGAGGACATCCATTGCTTACTTGTCCCTTTACAGGGACTGTGTGGCGACGGGTGGGCGTCTGTTGTCACAACGACTAAGAGGGCAGCTCGTGGAAGCCGTTAGAAGGCTTGGAGATGGGCCAGTCGATAAGGTGTGCCAAGGGAGAGAACTCTTGGCAGTTTTGGAGCATCACCTTCCCCCATTTTTGGTTCAGGTGCCTAGTGTTGCTTCTTCCCTTTAAACTAGCCTAATTTCATTCATATGTCAAATCATACTTAGAAGAGGTTAAGTTGAGTGATGGTGATCATGAGTGAAATAATTCTTCCTATAAGTGCAATGTTAATCGTCTGAGGAGTATATGTTCTATTCAATGCTATGTAAGTCTTCTGTATGTAAGATGAAGCCTAAAAAATGACGGTATGTTGGAACTTGTAAGCATGAGGCTTATGTTGGTACAAGGCTATTATCAGGTAAAAAGACCATGTATTGCCAAATTAAGTTTTAGGGCATGAGGCAAATGCTGGTTCCTTCCTAGATAAAAATACAAGGCACAGCCCCTCTCTCTCATATGGTTACTTAGGTGCGGTTTGACCAAGTCTGTTTTCTTGGGTCTATCTGACTAATTGAAAATGATTCAAATAGATGCTGAGCTGCTTTTGATTGTTCGGCAAATTTTATATAAATGTCTAACTGAATTAGCTTTTAAGACATTTTGCCTCTTTATTAACAAGTAACAAAAGGTTTAGCTTTTCAAATTTACATGGATGTCCAAAGCAATTGGACTGTTTTTTGTTACAAGGTTGCCTCTTTTTTTTTTTTTTTTTTTTCTTCTTTTTAACTAGTTTAACTATATAACGAGATGCTTCAATGAGAAATAACTCTCTCACTTTACTTTGAGAGATAGAGTGGGAGCCCTCACATTTAAGTTGTTGGCATTGGATATTGATATGAGGGCTCCCACCCTATTTTTCATAGTATGGTGAGAGTTATCTCTCATTGGAGCATTTCTCACTTTTATTATATGTTAAAGTTTGTTTGTGCTACTATTATTTTATGACTACTTTGCCCGTGTAATTTTTATAATATGATAAGTTTGTTTTGTCTAATTGAATCACATACCAACCAGTCTATTTGTAATTGAATTTCTATTTCAAACTGATATAAATTGAATAAGATCTATTTCAAATATATCAGACTTTAAGAACAGTTTACGCTGAAAGTCAATTTTGTGGGTCCCAATGGTCTTGTCGAGAATATATCTGATAAATATGCCCAAAGGAGAGTCCAAATCCTTTGGGCTTTGAGTTAACTCAAGAGTGATGCCTACCTATTGAAAATTCAAGCCGCTCAAAATAAAAACTCCAATAGAAGTTGAGAGTCTTAATTTATTTGGGTCCCTCCGGTCTCTCTGAAGCAAGAATACATCTGATAGATATGCTCAAAGGAAAGTCTAAATCCTTTAGGCTTTGACTTAACTTCAGAGTAATGCTTACTTATTGAAAATTGAAAATCTGAGCTGCTCAAAATAAAAGTTCCAATGGGAGTTAGTCCTACCATAAGATTGAGCATTTGAGAAAAAATGATAATAAGTAATGCATAAGATTGTGTTAATCCTATTTTTTATTATCAAATGATCAGTCCTACAGTGAGATCAACTCCTATTGGGATAAAATTAAAAGATAATCCATACAGTAAGAAGTCACTTGGATTTTCAATAGTGAGCTCCATTGTAGAGCTCCACTTGATTAACTTGGGATTTCTCCAAGTCGAAAGCTTTCGGGCATCTATGCTCCTCAAGAGACCAGCTGCATGGTAAATTCTACCTCCCCCTGACATGGTCCTAGAAATGATGGTGGTCTATATGGGTAGAACGTTCATTTAGTTTATCTGGTTTGGGTAAATTTTCAAGGCTTGATCGTGACCATGGGGTCAATTTTCATGGCTTGATATTTGTGGATCTAAAGAAATTTGTAAAAGACTTTCAACTATTGATATAAAAAAGTCTATTAAACATAGATATTAGCATTACCAAATACGTCTTTTGATTCTGTCCTCTTTTATTAATGGCTCCATTTTGATGGGTCTTTCCACTAAAGAGTAAAGATATCAAACAAGGCCTATATATGATGAGTCTGATAAATTGTATAAAATATTTTCTATTTCCTTTTTCATTCCAAATAAGCAATCGAGAAGGTGTGTTAGCTAGCATGAGGTCCTATACAGTTAGCGAATGTTGATTGGATGAAACAATATCTTCATGTTTCTAGGAAATAGGGGATCCAGGCTTATATCCGATAGATGTGCTCAAATAGATATGCTCAAAGGAGAGTCCAAATTGCTTTGACTTAACTTGAGAGTAATGCCTATCTATTGAAAATCCAAGCCGCTCAAAATAAAAACCCCAATAAAAGTTGGGAGTCTTATTTTATCATGCTGGAGAACTATTTCTGATAGATATGCTCAAAGTCAAGTCCAAATCCTCCAGGAGACTTGACTCCAGAATGATGCATGTCTATTGAAAATCCGAGCTACTCAAAATAAAAGCCCCAATGAGAGTTGATCTTACCATAAGAATGAGTATTTGATTGAAAAAATAATAATGAGTAATGCATAAGATTGTGTTAATCCTTTCTTTTATTTTTTTTTCAAATGATCAATCCTACAGCGAGATCAACTCCTATTGGGATAAAATTAAAAGATAATCCATACATCAGGAAGTCACTTGGATTTTCAATAGTGAGTTCCATTGTAGAGCTCCACTCGATAAACTCAGGATTTCTCTAAGTTAAAGCTTCAGAGGATCCGCGCTCCTCAAGGGAACTGTTGCATGGTAAAATTTTACCTCCCCCTCACATGGTCCTAGAAGAAATGCCGGTGGCCTATATGGGTAGAACATTGATTCAGTATATCTGGTCTGGGTAACATTTCTTGGAGGGGGACCACTGTAAGGCCTGTTTGGTAGCATAATTAGAGGGAATAGCCAACAAGAATTAGGCTGATTTGGCCAACAACCACTTCTCCTATGTTAGTTAATTCACAGTTTGGTGAGGTACTATTATTTCAGGAATTCTACAAATTTACCTGTTCTGGGTAATTGAATTTTACTCTTGGTTGTAAGTGCACTTAATACTTTTTTCTTGGTTACATACAACGAACTGGACTACAATCTGCAATCTCCTTGTTCTGACAAGAAGCACCTTCTGGGGTACATTCATTGCAAAAATTCCCCAGGAATCTGCAATCCAGCTCTTCCACAGGTAGTGTTGTCAATTTGAACACTACTTTTAAAAAGGGCTCTTGACTCTGGTGACATCTTGGCAGCATGTTTTGCTTTCTAATGCGGCTTCTGTTTGGCTGTTGCTGCTTGGAGTTTTCTCCCATTGTACTTTCATTTTATTAAAGAGAAATATATTTTACTTAAACATGGTTCCACAATTACTTATTTCTCAATCTCGTCAAGCTATGACGCCCAAATATGGCATGGTTACGGCAAAGACATGCCATAGACACAGCATGGACATGGATTTTACATGTAATAGTGAAGTATCAGATATGACACGATACTATACATTGGCTCATTTTGAAGTATCCATGCATCATAGTGTTCAAGCATTTTAGGTTTCTCAGCTATATATTGCTTTAGATGAATTGGGTCTATGAGATGAATGTGTCATTTAGGTTTAAATAATCCTTGAAAATTACCAATAGTGATAAAAAAAAGAAAATCCTTGGGACTCAGATTGCCCCGCCTTCAGTTTCAATAAATATAATTTTCTCTAATTGGTTATCGCAAAGAACAAAACAATTGCAGCCAACTCAGGTTGTCTAACTGCATAACCTGATTTAAGAGCAATGCAGATTATGAAGGGCAGGCCAACTGTGGAAATCATCAAGTTCTCGCACTTGCGATGATTTGTTTTCATCCAATGGTTAGCATCAATTGAGCCCATAACCAGGTTGAAACAGGGAGCACCTTCCTGACTGTGCTATGGGTTCTTGTTTTCAGCAGTGGGATTTGCTTTCATATTGAGGAGGGTGAAAATCTATTTCCAAACATAGAGAAAATGATGGTCGCTTACATACATAGTGATCAGTGATCACTGACCATTCACACATCAATTCTGGATGGAAGAGATGTAACATGTTATGATATTCACAAATGGGCTATCGGGAGTGACTTTGAGCAACTGCATGCCAGGATGATTTTCTGAATCCTGGCGTTTCCAGGTGGTAATTCCGCGCATGCGCTCATTAATCAAGTGCCAACTGCCAAGTATTTCATGTCTCATGTGGTCTAGGATTCTTTACCATGGCACATACTCAGAGGGACCTAAATGTACAGATCATGGTGCATGCTTGTGTATGCCTGTGGAGAAAAAAACGCAGACCCTGCTTTTTCTTGAAATCACAAAAAATTTAGCTCAGTTTTACGCTTTTACTCACGAAAAAAACGGTGTGACCGAAAGTGAGATTTGTGACTCAGAAAAAGCGGCCAGAATTTTCACACAATTTTCACACCTTTTCCGTAGAATTGAAGCTGCACAGAAGTTCCCTTAGTGATTACAGTCCATGGAAGTACTATGTAAAGATGCCAGGATTAAATTCAAGATAGCAGAACATTAAAACACTCAATAAGATCAACTTATCAGGTTCACTTCCCAGGCTAACAAGGGAACATGTACAACAAATCATGATATACAGCTTGATCATTGTTCACAGATGTCATATACACAACTAATCTTGGACAGCTAAAAGAGTTATACTCAAAACTAAGTGCACATATTTTTTTTGAAAAATGACTGGAGACCCTTGTGGTTGTGACAATGAGCACCTTCCAACTGTGCTAAAGCCTTCTTTTGTTCTCAGCACTTACATACTCTTGTTCCTATTTGTAATAAGTATAGAATAATCTCTCAGTGACAACTGCACTATATGAAAGAATGTGAAGTGATTTCAACTTCTCCCATGAACACACCAACAAAGAAAAAAAGAAGTACCCAATATAATTTGTTCTTTCCAAAGATTTAAAAAAAAAAAAAAAATCCTTTCGCACAAAAAGAAGATAGATAATCCATCCATACTGTACTATACATAACATTTTGATATATCTCGGGCATCAGAGGGCATGAAAGCCAAAATGATAAGCACAAGGAGCATGCCTATAGGAAGCAGCAGCAACATGAATGGTGGGGGAGGCAATGGCGGTAGTACTAGGGGAAGAAGCAACAATGAAGCTGTGAGACAGAGTAGTACCAGGATGGATTCTACACTGAAATGGCTCGAAGTGAAGGATCTTCGGCTGTTTGCTCGTGTAAGAGGCCTATAATCCCTGATCTTGTCATTAACCAAATAACCTCTCTTATCTTTACTTTCCATTACATCAATCCAACAACCCTCTCAATTCCACGTTTGAGAAGCCAAAACTCATTTAAGTGTCACTCTCCTCCGTATAAGATTACTACTTGAGCAGAATTTGTAGCCTAGACTGCCTCTGCCAAATTCACAAGACCCCTTGAAAAACTGTTACGAACTATGGTTCCCCTCCCAATTACACAGGTGGGAATTTTGATTTGCAAATGAAACTGCAACCTAGCTAGTTGTTCTTCAGAAAAGACTGGCGAGCTCGAACTTCACTGCAGGACTGGTTCTCACCACATAATAAGGCACTGGGATGATGAACTTCACAAACAGGACAAATGCAGCCCAACAAGCTTTGCAAAATCAGTGGAACCTAGAGAACAGTAACTGTATAAAGCTTCAATTGATCCAAACTCTGGAAGTGATAGGCCCTTTCAGTTCTTCTCAAAACATACCAGGGTACCAGATCAACAATCTTTCAAAAGGATGATCGATAGTACAAACCAAGCAACTGAAATGAAACAGCATATGCTACGAAGTGGGAACCAAACTCAAGGTGGGTACCAGATTAAAATATACAGGCCCAATGAAAGAGTAGCTGCATCAATTATCTGCCACTTCTAATTCTACAAAATCACCTCTCCAGCAAATGAAATCAAAGCTGCTAGGAATGAAAAGATGGTAGTGCTCTGAGGAACTTCAATCTGTACACAGTGCAGAGGTAATCATTGATTAGAAACCCACAACAGTGATCTATTTACCAAAATGGAAAAATAATAATAATAACCCACACCAGTGCTCAAACTTTAAGAACAGAACCATAGGATGTGAAGGAATGAAAATGAATTTGCTGGTGAGAACTAAACACAGAATCAGTGCCAAGGTTATAGGGTGTGTTTGGAGGTAATTAGAGAAGATTAAGGTGGTATGTTTTTCTACTTGAAAGGTGAAATAACCATGCCTGAACAAATGCAGTTCTGGTTTCTATAAACCACCCAGATGCTTACTTGAACTGCCATTGATTTGGGGTACATCCCCAAGTCCAAACACACCCTTAATGAGTTGCCATCAATCAGTATCTATCAACATGTTCAAGAAATCGCACCCCAAACTATTCATCCTAGCAAAATGTTACCCAACAAAAAAAACATTATTGCATTAATGGGTGTTGGGTTTTCACAAAATGCCAAAACATGAAGACAAAATGAGATAAAATAAGGAAATGTGCAATCAACCAGTTTGAATACAACAACCCAAGTCTCTAACATGCAACTCATCAAAGGGATGAAAAGATATCCGAGGCAAGCAACAAGAAACAGAAGACCCTTTCTACACCTATGTCTCAGCTTTGAATATTCTCTTGAAACCCAAGCTACCAAATATAAAAAAACTGAAAGATGAAAACAGCAACGAACATGGATGTTCTCTTTATTAGACTCTTTAAAAGAAGAGGAGGAAGAAGAATTTACAAGAAAGAGTTTAGGGAGAAGCAAAAGGGAGTAAAGCCTGTAAGATTTAACATAAAGATGAAATTTTTTCAAAGCAACCAATTAACCAACCTCTCTTCCCTCACCAACCCATTTGCATTTCTCCCCCCTAAACTTTTATCCAATACCCAAATCACAAACAGATGCTTATGTTCATGTTGGGAGTTGAGATAGATATGAAAGCATACATCCTAACTAATACTAATACAAATCCAGACCTTCTGAAATCCAAACCACAGACCCAAAGAAGAAACATGAACAAAGCATATATTGCTGTGAGATGAAAGAAAGACATACATGCAATGTTGATATCAACATTGTTTTACATGTTCTCACATTAAACCCATTGGCATTTGAGGCCTCTTCATTCTTCTTCATCACAAACCCAACTCACAAACAATGAGAGAAAATGCAAGAAACCAAACCACATGCTTTTTTTTTTTTATTTTTATATGTCAACGAAAAAAAAAAAAAAAGAGGAATAAGAACAAGTTGGGTGTTGAGTTGGTAAGAGGGAGGTGAGAATGTCATACCTTTACCAAGGATTTGAATGTTGTTGTTGGAAGTGGTGGTGGGGTGTTTGTTGGAGCAAAATTGGACTTGAGACTTAAGCATGGAAATTAAGATTTTGAGAAAGATGGGTGGTATAAATGACTGGAAGAGATCATGAAAGAAATGGGCAGATACATTGCATACAAATGCATGCAAGTGGGGCTAGATTGAAATAGGGGGAGTGTGCATGCTGTGAGGATCCCTCCCCTCTCGCCCACCCATCCTTTTGTTTGTTTGTTTCTTTCTTTAACCCCTATCTTTCCCTTTTTTTAATCTTTTTTTCTGTGATTCATAGCCCCCTCTCTTTCTTTCTATTCTTGTTTCTAGAATGAGAATGAAGAAAGAGGAAGGGGTAATGGGGACCAAATACCGACCATGGAATGGCTGCCATGTGCATTTGACACAAACGTGTAGCCAAATTGGTGGTCCGGAGCTGACCATACCCTCTTACACAGCTGATCCAATGTACCCAGATGGAGAGGAAATTTCACGCTGCTTACTTCTAGAAATGATAGTGATGTCAGCTGAAGTTTGTTTTAAATTGCCTGATACAGTGTCACAAACATAGAGGTGATATTTTTTGAAAATAACACAATATCATGATACATGTTGATTTCTTGGTAATAGTAGAATAGAGGGGTATCAATCGGTTGCTCTTTTAAGAAGTAAGATAGGGTAGGTTAAGAGGGTAGGTTGTAATTACCAAACATGATTAAGATAGTGTTTTTTTATTGCAAAAAAAATATATATTATTTAATATTTAGTATTTATAATTATTGATAAGTACTTAATAATTAATTTTATTTTCGACCCCTTTGACCCACGTGGGAGTTTGTGGAGTGACATAATGCATGGGTTTGTTGCCACGTCATGTGTTTGAAACCGCCTCATATTTACTCCGGGTGCATTTGTGTCAACCAAGGATTTAGTCTTGTTAAATCAAAGTGGTCCGGGATACCATTGCCATTGAGAGAGAGAGAGAGAGAGAGAGAGAGTTCCCGATTTTATTTTTTTTAAAATTATACATATGCTATGGTTAGAGTGAAATTTTGGCACAAAGCTAATAAAAAGGAGAAAGTGAGTTTTTAGTGGTTTGAAGTTTCAGATGTGGACCACGATGATGGTTTTATAAGAAAATCTAGACCATGATTTTTTTTTTCTCTTTTCTGCAATTCTGAAAGTAGGAAGATTTTTACAAAAGTAAAGGCAGGTAGATTTGACTCGGTCGGGCCCCCAAGTTGGACCTATCAAGCAAAGTCTAACAATATTCCCAATTAGCACGGGATGGCTTACTTTTTTTTTTCTCTTCCTTTTGGCCAAATTATGACTATATGATTTTCATTGGGTTTTATAAACTATGGATCAGACTATGATTTTCCTGCTAATCACCAATATGTGATGACTCTAACACTATCAAAATAATTTTACAATTTGGCCAAAGTGAGAATCAGGCTTAGAAGGTCCTCACCGTCACAACCGCGAAGTTGTAGGTCTATCTTTAAAGATTTTCTTTGGTAAATGCTTACACACCCACAAACTCACCCACAATGCAAACAAAGTCATATTCCATCAGCGCTACAATCAGTTATAAGACGGGTTGTGTTGCTCGTCAAAAGGAAAAGAAGAAGTTTCCAAGAATCTAATTATCTCAGTAGAAGTCAATGATACGTTTTTGCATCATTCAAATATCAAATCTTCCAATATGAAATCCATGGGCTTGCGCAAAAACCAAATTAAAAACAGGTTCAAACATTGAATCCATACCATTTTTTTTTCCAGTCTAGGTATTGAGGGACCTGTTTCCATTCCTAGTATCTAGACACCCTTATCATTTCTCTTAGATTATAACCAAAAAAAAAAAAATTTACACAGATTTTCAGTCAATCTCAACTTCAGAAGCCTCATTCTTTACATTGAAAGTTGAGAAAACAAAACATCTCTCTTTCTTTTATCTGCATGGAGCAGCACAGGATACATGGTCGTCCAATCTGCAAGCATGGGAATCATTATCTATATGCTTTTATTGCGTAAACGTAGGAAAACAGAAGCAAAGAATCTTATTTAACATTCCATGTATCCTGACTATACAAAGCATCTTGATATTCTAATTGCTTTGGTAGTGATGTTAAAACTGGACCCTGTCTACCAACCATAGCACAGGTTTCTAAGGTTGCAAGGAATATATATTCCATGAACAGAACTGATTTTGTTTGGATATCTTTAGTTTGGATAAGCATAAAAGAACCTCCTTACATCATACTTTAATTAATTAATAAACTAATCCTCACTATATTAGATGGTAGGATTCTTTGATGTCGGAAATTAGAGAACTTGCCTGTCTATAGGCATATAAATTTATCAGGGGGATCCACTAATAGAAACCAATGCATTCAAAATTAATGTTAAATGAGTGTTGGCTATGGGTCAAATTTCACTTGAATCAAAAGTTGGCCTAACCATCAGATTGATCGTGGATGAAATTATATAAATAAAAGCAGCATCATTTTCGCGGGAGAGCGACACGTGGTGCATCCTTAGACTTTTTGCAATACCACATTCCGGAATTGCCCTTCTCATCTGATCTTAACAAATCAGTATTATCTAATTTTCGTACAAAATAGGATCTTAAGAATATCACCATTCTCCAATTTTCCTACAAACTAAGATCTTAAGAATCTCCAAAAGCTAACTCTCCAATTTTGAATTTTGAATCTGAATACAAAATTAATCATTATGATCTAAGCACATGATGAATTGATCATCAATGACAATTAGAGTTGTAGGTCACATGGCAGATCATTGAGGCTTTGAGAAGAAATCCGAGTTATAAGGAGCAAAACTCCGGAGTGGGGCTCACTTATTTGTAACAATGTAAGTTTGATTGCCTATAATTGCTTTGAATTATTGTAATATTAGATTTTCTATATTTTATAAATCTTGATAAGGTTTTTTTTTTTTTTTTCATAAAAGATCTTGATCAAAAGTAGTTGTTTGGTTGCAACTGTTTAGTCATTTTTGTATTAAACACTGAGAATAATATTGATAGAGGAATAGATAAAACTGACCAAGGTAGAATTAGAAACCAAAGATTTTGCTGGAACTGTATTTGGAATTTTTTCTTTTTTTACCTTCCATGACTTTAGGATCGATTCTATTGTGACAATGGCTCACCAAATGAATGGTAATAATAATCAGATAATCGGATTGTAGGTCTGGTCCAAATGTCATGTTCAATACTTACATGATCTCCGCTAATGTACTTAGATTTTTAATAATGAATGTAATGAAGTCATTCTTGAATTATGGGTTCATTGGGTTCAGGTGCAATTTTGACCATTATATTTCTTAATAAACTAAAAATCTTAAGATCTTGGCTTTCCTTTCTACACGTCCTAAAAACTTCACCAATCACTAAAATCATAGCCAAGAGCCTTTATTCTTTTTTTTTTTTGTTAGTTTAATAATACGTGGGGCCCATTGAAGATAATTAAAGAAAAGTTATTAAACCCACACTCACACCCACACCACACCTACGCACTAAGGGTTCAATCTCTGACGGCCCGTTTGGCACTTTACTAGATTAGTAAAAGTCAAGTAAAGCCTCCATTTATTATATAATAAAAACAACAGGTGAGTTCGTGGGGGAGCGACACACAGCTAGGGTTGTAAACAGGTCGGTTCCGGTCCGGGTCCATTGTGGACCTGGAACCAGAACCCGTAAAGGAGAAGGTGGAACAGTATCTGGACTCGAAACTATTTCGAAACCGGTTTTTTGGCTCCGGAACAGGAACCAGAACCCGTAAAGGAGAAGGTGGAACCGTATCTGGACTCGAAACTATTTCGAAACCGGTTTTTTGGCTCCGGAACCGGAACCAGAACCAAAAACATATAGGGGACGAGTCTGGATCCGGGTCCGGGTCTAGATAGAGAATGATATTAAAAAAAATATATGATTTTTAGAAGAAATTTTCGAAAATTGAGGTAATATGTCGGATCTTGGGTCCACGAGTCCAAACCAAGGTGGAACAGGACCCGGACCAATTTAATTATCGAATTTTAAATAAAGACCCAGACTCGGTTTTTAACAGGTCGGAACCTTCGGGTAATCAGAGAATCAGAGACCCATTTACAACACATGGCCCATCCTCAGACTTTTTGCAATGCCACATTCCGAAATTGCCCTTCTCATCTAATCTCACCAAACCACTATTCTCTTATTTTCCTACATAATAGGAGCAGTTTTTGCCCAGCCCAAGAACTGACTTACTAAAACCAATTCTGATTTGGTCATAGATCCAGACGAATGATATATTTCTCGTATCGTCATCCAGTGGGACTTCCAATAATAAATAGTTTGAATTGATCATATGTAGGACTCTCTGCAAGGGGAAAAAAAAACACTAGACTATTACAGAAGGCAAACTCACATTCTATTTAATAGATAATAATATTATAAAGAAGGTTGAGATATGAAAATCATGATTTACATTGATAGATTATATCAGATTTTGAGATATACTAGGCTTGCATTAGATTATGAATAGGTCTCCTATTGTATGTCATTTACTATTAGGGATGTGAAAATCTGAATTCTCTAATTTTCCTACATAATAACCATGCACATATTTTTGTATGGTCGTCTATGAGCCAAAAAAAAGGGTGGGCCCTAAAAGGTTCTTCTTCCATTACCTTTGGAACCTAAACAAGTGGGGCCCATCGAATGGGGACCACGGGGTAAAGATTTGATAAAGATGTTCCCAATTTTAGGAATCATGTCAAAATGAAAAAACAATAACATCTACAGGCGAAAACCTATACAATAAATATTATTTTGATTTTATATTAAATAAAATAATTAGTTTATTAATAATTGTTATAAGTCGTTCTATGGAATTTTGTCATTAAACAGATGCACATAAAAGTGAATATCAACTTTCAAAAATGAGAAGAATGACAAGAACACTGCCATAAAGAACTTGGTAAGTTTGACTCGAACATGATTCGATGTTTTGCTTTTGAGATTGATTTAGATTTATATATAAGATTCTTTTAAAATATTTGCCTTTATAAAAAAAATCATGCCTCCCTATGCATTTGACCAACAATTATTTCTTATTTATATTTAAATTTACTTTCAACTAAACTTTCTCTAACCCCATATATGGGAAGGCATAAAGGTATATGGGGTTCTCCAAAAGATTGGGTTTTCGGTGTCTACTTTCAATTTAAATTAAGTTTTCCTTCCATGAGTTAAAGGCTTGCGTTGGACGCGGGCCCTGAAGCGCTAGTATTTGATTAAAATATGAAATAAAGAGAGTGAAATCATGTGTTTTATGTGTCATGTAAAATACATGATTAATTTGAACATATGATTTGCAGTTTAGTCAGGGCCATCTAAATATAGATCATATGTAGGCGGCACCTACTAAACCCACAAAAACGCACACAATGTAAATTTGAGACAATTTCAAACACAAGACATAGGGTGCAAACTCAAGCCTTATGCCATTCCACCAACTCCTAGGTAGGTAGGAAATTTTCTAAGCTAGCATTTGCTTTGGATTTGTTTCTGTTGGAGTTCTACAAGGTAGTCGTGCAGGATTTTGATTCCCCACCTTTAATTTGGGGAAAATCATGCTGTATGGATGACATAGATTGAAAAGCTCATACCGTCCTTGTGCTTGACTCCAAGGTGAAAATTATGATTTTATTTGAAATTTGCCTAGCAAGGTGACTTTCGAAGTTTGAAGATGCTATTTGAATACCAAACGCAAGGTAAATCAATGGGCACCCAGTTAACAGGTTGCTCAAGGACTCAAACCAAAAACCAAAAGAAATTTAAATGTGAACCCTCTTTTTTGAGCCACTTTCATAATCTGGTCGAGGTGGATCCAGTTGTGTTCCATACATAAATATTTATTTTCACACCTTGGTCAAGTTCTAGTCAAAATGTTTATTTATGATATGAACTTGGTTTGAGCTGGGTTGAAGGGTTTCATGAATCAAATACAAGCCAGGGAAATTCTATATGCACTCCTTTATATGCTGAACACACCTACATTCTAGGGAAAAAAAATCACTGTTCATAAGGAATGTGGGTGTGCTCAGCATATCAAGGGGTGCATATAGAATTTCCCTACAAACCAATCTCCAATATGATTCTTCAATTGCCATTGATTCAAAGAAAGTCTAATTGAATTGGAAGATCTTCTTGGGTAAAACCGAAGATTGCTTAAAGCATATTTTAGTCAGTTCTCATAAAATAAGATGAGGTCTGTCCAAACACGCTTCTCTACCAAACAACAGACGGTTCAATGAAGTTGACAAAAAGGCATGATCAGATGAATCTTCCTCGACAGGAAGGTGAAGTCACATTATTCTCTGGTCTTTAGTTTGTTGCATGTCGGACTCTCTGGTCTTCAGTTTGTTGCATGTAGGACTCTCTCTCTCTCTCTCACACACACACATTTGTTCCCCACCCATTGACTGATTAAGGATGATGTTAACCTAGGTCAAGCCAGGCTTAAAGTGCATGGGTTAGCCTTAGCTCAGGGAATAGTCCTTGCTCACCAGAATCGGGAAGCCCCCGGGCCGGAGGCCAAAGGTTCGAAGGCTGGGCCGGCAAGGGATATCAACAAACAAACGACATGCTTACTAAGTGAATACACTTTTTATATACTTATATACCCTTCAAAAGAAGAAATTTAAAAAAAAAAATCCAGAAATTTGGGCACATGAGCCAACTCAATCAAATTGCACTAGGGTGGGATTTTACAATTTGGGGTTAGGGGCGCAGGTCCGGTATGCAGACATTGCATCTAGGTCAGGTTCAATTTTGAATTTATCCACACAAATCAGGTTTGGGTTGGGTTGCGCCTTTATCCAACCTTGCACCAATTGTATCCCAGTTCTTATTTATTTACTAGCTTATTTAGTTTTTCAGTATGTCGGGATACTAGTCATGAGTGATACTTTCAACCTAAAGACCCAGTGTTCAATCACTGAACAATGAGTGAATTGGTCCCAATTGTTAATTTGAATCAAGGGAGAGGGATAGACATGTCCGATGGGATTGGATTGATCATTGGAGAACTCCTAATATGAAACCAGAAGATTTGCATATGTAGGCATTTTAGATAATTTTTTACTCTTATCAAGTTATATGATCAGCATAATTAAAAGTCATATTTATGTGAAAATAATCACCATGGTCAACAACAAAGCCTTATCTTGTAAATTTGAGGTCAGGCATAGGGGTTTTACTCCAGTAAACACTATAAAAAAGTATTAAGAACAAACTGCATAACACCACTCAACTAGACACTAAGTAAAAAATGAAAATATCCCAACATGGAGCACCTTCTCTCAATAAAGAAGATGAGAGTTTGTGCTTAGCCTGCTTGGTGTGCAAAAGTCTCAACCAAAGAGCTCCTAAAAAAGGGTATTCTATATATAAAAATGATTTTTTGTGTAAAGATGTATATGAGAAAATAAAAATAAAAAAGGTTTCATTTTTAATGGTTTTAGAATGAGCAAACCCTTTTTGTATTCTCCAACAAAAGCCTAGTATTTTTCAGTGGCTAAATTGGAGAGGAGTAAAGGCACTTATTTAGGGATCGATCTCTAAATGGGTGGGATGGGAGTGAGAGCCTTTACCACTTGGCCATCCCAAGTTTTCAAAGCCTAGTAAATTCACTCACACATGATATGTAACATGATACCGTCGCATTCACACCTTATGTTTTTAAAAATCCAGCTATAAATTTACTCATCAACGTATTACATTTAGAATTCATGTAAGGACCACAGCCGGCCTCCTCTAAACATCATTATCTTTGGACTAAACATCAACCAGATTTGTGGCTTTTAGAAGAAAAAAAGATCCGTGCAGAAGGTGGAAAATGTCCAATCTTAATATACTTCCTTTTTTTTCTTGGTAAAGTAAGTTTTCACGCAGTCACCCAAGTCTTTCACCATCAGCATTATAGCCACGGATTGATCCCTGATTATTTTTGTGGAAGAAAGGTGCCTAACCAACACGCCTAACCAGCACACACTCACACCCAAACCCCCAACCCTCAACGCTATAGCCAAGGATTTATACCTGACATGTTTTTGTGGAAGGAAGGTTCCTCACCAACTAATTAAGTAACCCCGAGGGGTAGCTCAGTTGGCCTAGGACCACGGTTTGAACTCAGAGGTTGTGGGTTCGAAACTGCACTACCACACTGGGGCTATAGGGGAATTTTACCCGGTTTTCTCTCTTGGGCCCGTAAGGATTATTCTGGCCCAAAGGTCTGGGAACCCTGCGTTATCAAAAAAAAAAAAACCAACTAATTAAGTTACTAGTGGATTGGGTTAATTACATGCTATTTTTATTTCAAATTGATCCCTAATTGTTTATCTTGGAATGAAGGTGTGTAGAAAGAAGGTGCCTCACCAACTAAGTTGGCCTAGGACCACGGTTTGAACTCAGAGGTTGTGGGTTCGAAACTGCACTACCACACTGGGGCTATAGGGGAATTTTACCCGGTTTTCTCTCTTGGGCCCGTAGGGATTATTCTGGCCCAAAGGTCTGGGAACCCTGCGTTATCAAAAAAAAAAAACCAACTAATTAAGTTACTAGTGGATTGGGTTAATTACATGCTATTTTTATTTCAAATTGATCCCTAATTGTTTATCTTGGAATGAAGGTGTGTAGAAAGAAGGTGCCTCACCAACTAAGTTACTAGTGGATTTATTTCAAAATACATCAACCACAGCCTAAATCAGTCCAAGGTTTAACTAAATCACCACCTTAATTTTATTTTCAGAGCCTTAAAAACTATAATGGTCTGATGTGTTTGTTCTGTATCTACTGGTGGGAAATGGTAAGATTTCCTTTTCTAAATCAGGGAGCCAGGTTTGGATATTTGTGGGATACTAGTTACTGCTATAAAGTAGCAAGAGGAAATCAATTTGAAGAGGAAGTTATAGAAAAGAGGAAAAGTCAGCAAGCTTCTTTTGAATAGACTGAGATTCATGCATGTGAATAGTAATACATGCATGTAAGGCTTTCAGCAAAAAAAAAATGCATGTAAGGTATGGTACATGTGCCTCTCTCTGTTAAAAGCATGTCAACGCCTGACATGGACCAGCAACCGGCCCAGTCACATTCAAACAAACATTGAATGTGGAATGCTTAAGTTAACCAAAGTTTGTCAAATTTTCTTCTAAAAAACTCTTGAAACAGAGTCATTGGATGAGATTGGATCATCCAATCAGCTTTGAGTTGGACCTAGATTGAAGTCTTGGGTTGTGTTTGATTTGATCTGGTAATGTTATAGGTCAACTCAAATCCAGCCCATTTATTAATCGCTGATTCCAGATATTAATAAAGTTGACCCATACAAGAACGGCTCCGGTAAGGAGCGTCAGTTCTTATCCGGCTAACCAGGATTCAAACCCCAGGTACGTCACCTCTTCCTGCTTGTGCGGGCTTCCATTCCATTTAAATGGGCTGCTTTCCCATGTGTATGCGGGCTCTCTCTCTTGGGTCCCAACCCCCTTTGGCTGAATTACCCAAAAAATAAAGTCGACCCATACCTTTGATTAACAGGCCAGTCGAGGAGGTGGGTCATAGTGCAGATTTTAAGTTGGGTCAGATTGGTGGGTCAACTAGCAGAGTATGGATTTGTCACAAATCCAATTTAGGTTTAAAATGTCAACTAGAACACAACCTCAAAATATAAGTTGAACCAAACCCTAAACTATTTGGTTGGTTCTAATGGGGGTATGCAAGTTGGGACTAGAATCACCATCCCTACTGGCACCACTGGTGTTGGATGGTATTCATATACCTGTGGGCCAAGGTTTTGCTGTTGGATGGTATTCACATACCTATGGGCCAAGGTTTTGCGTGACTGGAGTTACCATCAAGCCTTTCATTGTCATGGGAAGTTTTTCTTTTCTTTTCTTTTCTGCTATAACATCATAGGAGAATCCAAGTAAAGTAAGTGTGATTTTCTGCTATAACATCATAGGAGAATCTGAGTAGAGTAAGTGTGAGATTATGCATATAAAGTTAAAGAGGAGTTGGGACCCAGAGAGAGTCCACGTACACACGGGAACATGGCCCACTCGCATGGGAAGAGGTAAAATACATGGGGTTCAAGCCTCACACAGCCAGATAAGAACTGGCGCTCCTTACCACTCTGATTGCTTTGGATGTGTTTGGATAGTTGGTGTAAAATAAATAAAAAAAATAAAGATTTTAAAAGAAAAGATGGAGTAAAAACACCATATTATATATTATGGAGTAACTTTAAGTAGAGTGAAAATGAATAAAAGAGAAATTCACATAAGCAGACATTTTACTCCTCGTCTGAGGGTCATCCAAACATAATTAGAATTTCCTGCTGTCAACTCCTCTTTTACACTCCTCTTTTTACTTCACTCAACTGCAAGCAAACAGGCTGTATGGAAAAATAAGGACCTTTGACAGATGGCTCAGCACAAATAAATCCGAAAATCATGGATTTTTTTTTTTTTTTGAATTTGTTGAGAATTCTGTGGATTATGGAAATAAAAATTGCTTAACCAGTGATAAATTGGTGATTTTGTTAGGTGAAAAAAATCTGAATGGCATGAATCCCAGTGGTATACAAAGCCCTAGTTCAAAATGAACATTCTCAATATTCTCTGCCACTCAATAGAGAAGGGCAAACATTTTTAATGCCCTCCCAAAACATTACCTTTTTTCATTGAGCACTTGTATAGATAGGTAAGATTTTCTCAATATTGGCTGATGTTAAAATGATTCCTTTGGAGAAATACAAGACACCCAAATGGCAAGGGTGTCTTATCTCACACAGCTGGCAAGGGTGTCTTATCTCACACGGCTGCCTAGGGACCGAACCCAAGCAGCAGGTAGGTTGTCTCAAGTGGTAAGTACCACTCATCCATCTAGCAAAAAAAAAAAAAAATTCCTTGGGAGGATGGACTCAGTAGTAATTATTTGACTTCTAATCTAACCAGGGCATTAGGTAGCCTAGCTGATTTGCAAGTCCTTATGTGCATGCATCTTCTTCTTTTTTTTTTTTTTTTTTTTCCTCCTCTTCTCTTTCCGACATATCAGACTCTACTTATAAAAGACAATAGATTGAACGGCTTATCTGAATAATCCTGATTGAGTCAATCTGCTTGATTGTAGCCTTGTATGAGGTACAGAGGCTGACTGTTTGCTAACTGTATGTTGCATGAAGCATGGGGCTGATCATGTTGTTCTTGATCTAAGCTGTTCAATCTATTGTCTTCTATTAAAGTTGAAACACCCAGCAGTGTCCAATGGAGCATTATTCAGCTCTGGCTCTCCTAATTCCCTCAGTAGTCAGTGCCATAGTTTAAAAACACTAGCTTCATTGCTGATACACACAAGAGGGCTAGCACCTGTGAATCCTATCACAACTCACGAGAAGCCATCATAAATCAAGCACTAAGTTTCAAGTGAAGTACCATTCACCAAAAATTTACCCTAGTTAAGATGTGGAAAAGAAATTCTGAACTGCACCAGCCACCGGCATTTCTTGGTGAGTCTGGATCCTCTGACTTGGAGAAATCCCGAGTTGAAGGAGTGGAACTCTCCAATTAGACCCACTTGTCGAAAATTTAAACTGCTAAAAATAAATAACCACTCGGCCGACTTTAAGTGAACCATTGTATTAAAAATGTCATTAATGAATGTGATTAATAATGCATAAAATTGTGTTACTTATTCATGCAGGTTACAAACGGGTTTCGTGCCCGCAGCCTGTAACGTATAGTGATTTTTTTTTGAAAAGTCCTTCTAATGTCAAAATTTACAGAAATTTTAATATTCTGATTTAATTATTTTAGTAGTCATGTTTAAAAAAAAGGAGATTTTGAGGGTTTTTCGCTGTAAACCTACAAACAAACAAACAATACAACATGAAAAACTTAGAAACTAGATCTTTAACAGGGTCCCAGAGTAGAAACCAGCATGTATCAGGCCATGTGACTGGGTTCGACCTAGTTTAAAACTAAAAAAAAAAATGCATTCCCTCTCCTCCCTCCATTGTTAAGAGCTGGACCACCTGGCTTGTGGGTCCGACCATGCTGTAGGTTAAAATATTGGTATTGGGCCCCATTAATCAGGACCAAAAACTTATGTGTATTGTATGTGTATTGGCTGCATTTATTAGGGATTGGTATACCAGGCCACATGGGCATGATAGCATGGAGCTGAAATGGCATAAGGGCCCCATATTGATCTGTATTGGTCTAGATTGGTGATACATATTGGCCCCTATTGGCAAAACATGTGATTCAGGTATCATACCCCAGCGGCCCATATTGAGTCCTTGGAGAAATCCCGACTTGAATGAGTGGAACACCACTGCAGGGCCCACTTTTTGAAAATCTGAGCCGTTCAAAATAAATGCATACTCAGTGGATGGGATATCCTTCCCTATGTGCAGTCCAGATGCGCACAAGCCAGTCACCGGCATATCGACCACAATATATTGGCTGTGATTTTAGCGAGAGAGAGAGAGAGAGAGAGAGAGAGAGAGAGCAGTTGCAACAGCCATCAGATTATCACTTAGTGAGGAATGTTCCCCAACGAGCAGGCTGCATGCTCTTCATATGGAGCCCAGCTCATAGAGCCCACTTAGATGCCAACTCGTTAATGGGGCTGGGTTACACAAAAGGTCTCCTTATGGTTAAGGGTGAAGAAAAAAAAACCAGCCTGGTTAGATCATCCTAGCCTTGATTTAATAGCCACAAAGTTTAGTAGTCTTTTAACCGGAGATTTCTCTAAGATTTGATCCTAACAATGGATAAAGGTTTGATGAGCGTGAAATTAGCAGTATTGTCAACAGAAATTATCTATGCAGTCAGGAGAACATTTCTATTTTGGCTAGAGCAGTATTTTGTTAGCAGAAATAATAATTTCAGAAAAATATTTTCAACCTGCACCTGGCAGTTATCTTTCAAAGCTCAAAAGAAAACAATCCAACTAGCAAGCATCAGCTTCCTTAAGATAACTGGAATCTTGGACTGAATTATTTAGGAACTTACCAAAGTGCTATAAAAACAAATGTTGTCGTGCGAAAATTATTTGGGCAAGCTACCAAAATGACTATGGGAGTTTAAAAAGAAGTGAGCCAGATCTAAAAATCATCCAAGTCATTATCTTGCAAAGTTCACACTTATAGTGGAATTCCCTACTACAGAACAAGGGCAGTTTCAAGGACCTGCAATGTCAGAAGAAAAACAAAAGGCCGATTGGAAAATTGGATACCTAACTCTCTTCTTATATTATCACTTAAGATGATGTTCAAATAATGATGCCATCTCGATCTGCACAAGAAACAATAGAACCATGAAAGAATTCCATGAGCCAGTTACCTAGAAGGAAAAAGATATGCAGTCCTGAGAGGGTTGACAACAAATAGGTTCCCACACAGAAAAACCTATATATTTTATATACCAATTCATGCAAGCACATAAGATGTAAGGCAAAAGGACATGAGATGGATGCAAGACATACTATTTTAAAATAAACACATAATCCATACAAGTGTGTGTGTGTGGTTTATCTGACATATCAATCCAAGTCAAAAGGCATTTATCTACCAATTCATGCAAGCAAATATGATGTAAGGCACGAGGACATGAGATGCATGCAAAACATACTATTTTAAAATAAACACATAATCCATACAAGAACGTAGAAAAAGATAAGTGGATAAGTAAAACAGATATTTCATTGCATGCTAAAACATCAACTTACTGCTGTTAGAGCAGCCTCGGCACCTTTATTTCCAGATTTTCCACCTGCCCGGTTTAAAGCCTGTAAATAACAATAAATATAAACATTTTTCTTACACAATAACTTAACACACTTTCTCCATTCAGTACAATTTTCAACCACTAAGGTCACGTTTGGCAACCAAATCTTAGGGAAAAGATTTTCAGTTTCCCTAAAGTTGTTATAAATCCATGTTTGGCAATTGTAAATTCCTGAGGATTTGGACGAATGGAAATCTTCATTTGTTAGGATTTTCGGATCCAACCAACCCCCATAAGATTTGAAAATCCTCACTTAAGTGGATTTGCACATTGAACCCTATTTTTCTCAGCTATATGCATCGATACACACCAATACTAATGTAAAATCATCAACTATATAAATCCCCAATGAGGAATCCTTGTTCCACTGGTAGTGAAGAATCATCAGATCTATGGATTCCTCAATTGTTACCAAACATTCTCTAAAAGTACTTTAAGTACCTTTTCCATTGTAAAGGACAGGCAAATTACATAATCCGGAAACTCCTAAATGCTCTCCATTGATTACAACTTCAACACAAAAAATAAAAAAAATGGAAAATATGTATATGATGATAAAATGGCAACTCCTGATCCTTGAGTAAAGAATCTGTGTAGGGTACATTGGTACAGCAGTATGCAGAAAATTTTAGAAACCAGACTACAGGTGGAATGTTTGGGAAGAAAATTAAGCATAAACCAGTTTGACTGGAAGTTCAATTGGATCCACCTTTGATGTCAAAATAATTGTAATAAAGGAAAGCAACACGAAGGAACATCAAAATAGCTACTTCAATATTGGGTGGAGCTCCACAGTTCCAGCAGTTCTTGTCCCCTTTTTTTACTGACTGAAACAGTTTTGAGTCTAGTGGGACCACAGAAGTCATCAACTCTTGATGGGGCTGATCTGGCCGGGATGGTCCACAGTAAAACACTAGTAGAATGTGGATCACAATTTAATTGAAGCTGTCTTCTTCATTTTGTCACTCCACAGTCTGTCTTTTTATGACTACTCAATTAAACGTATTTATTAATCTACCTCTTATCCTAGTTGAATTTGTAACTGTGGCTTATTCCACCATTCAGACACTTGATCATTCCAGTAAACCCATTTTTTTGCCTAGTCATAAGAGTTTGACCTAGGCAATCGGACAGACTCCATAGTAAAGCTATAAGAAGAAAAAAATACATATGGGCTTTATCAATTTGGAGAAGGCCTAGAATGAGATATCGAGGTAGCTACTTTGGAAATGTTGAAGAAGAAATGCATTCCAAAAGATATATATGAAGGGCTAATAACAAGTGTAAGAATTGGTGTGGAGAGATGACTTACAAAAAATTGGTGTAAGAATTGGAGTAACAAGAGTCCACTTTGGGCCTCCATGATCTTTGATTATGGCTCCAAAGAAAGAGGAAATGAAATATACATGTTTGAGATGGTTTGGGCGTATACAAAGAATACCAGAAACAGCTTCTATATGAAGAACCCACATGCTTCAAATGGGTGAGTTTGAGATTTTCTTCTTATGACTAAAATGCCGCCTTTAATTGAAACTATAGATCGTGTAGGGACTAGAGAAAGGTCATTTTAATCATTTAAAAATCCCTCTTCTTAATTCATAATACCTCATTTATTGTTAAACATGTTTTCTTTGGCTTCTGGAATTTGGTGAATTATCACCAAATAATGAAATGCTAAAGAACATGGTGGGACAGATAATATTTCAATCACAATGGGCCTGCTCAATGATGAAAACCATATTGGATTCACCTGGATAATGGCAAGCATGGAGTTCCAATCAGCAACAAGAACAAGTAGGACTGACCAAATGAAGATACAATTTTGCTCCATGCAATGACAGCATCCAGCAATGAAAAACATGGTGGCCAACACCAATTAATATTCTAGGCATTTGTCATCCCCACCATATTTCCATTGTTATATAGACCCACAAGACGATATTTATTGGTACGGTTGTAATCTTTTCATCACTGGGTGGGCTCACCATGCTTTCTATCATCATAGATGAAAATAGCGGCCGCCACGCTAAATTGAAAAAAACAGTGTTTTGACCGCTACGCGAATGTAGCGGCCGCTACGGGGCCGCTACGGGGTGAGAAAAAAATCCTACTTTTCAATTTTTTTTAAAATGCATAATAAGACTTATTTCTTTTCTTCTTCTCTCCAAATAACATTTCTACACAACTCTTTTACCCTTTTATGTTTAAAAGAACACCAAAAAGCACATGATCTCGCCGAATTGTAGTCGATACAAAGAGTTCTTCTCAATGATTCTTCTCTAAGTACATCCTATTAGACACCCCCTTTGGTAGATGCATTTTTTTCTCTAGGTACTCTTAAGTCTTGACTTCATGACATAATTTTTTCTTTTATAAGCCTTTCATTAGTTTCTAAATTAGCATAACTAAGTAACATGAATACATGTAAAAAAAATGATCATTACTATTATTTTCTATTTATACAGCGATACAGGACCTCATATAGTGAGGGGACCGCTACGCCCCCTTACCTTAGTTACTTTTGCAAAAAAAATGCATTTTCTCTCATTTTCCAATATTCTAGATTTTCTAGAATTTTTTCATATTTTTTTGACGATTTTTTCAAATCGCACCGCTACACCGCTACGTAGCGCCGCTACGCTACGTAGTGTTTTGGCGGCAGGCCGCTACGCCCGCCGCTACCGCTATTTTCATCCTTGTCTATCATTATGTGAGCTATAATGTATTTTTCATCATAGGATGATTGTACCATGCTTTCATTGCTGAACAACCATGTTTCCATCTTTTGGTCACCCATTATTAAGTGGACCTACCATAAGGAAGTTGTTGTTATTGATCTTGATTCTTTCATGGCATCTTGTGCATTGCATGGACTATTATCTAGTACTATCCAGAACGAAAAGACTATTAAAGACTTGGAATGTAGTGAGAAGATAAAAGAGAAACCTACAATACCGATGATTGGAAAAATAGAATTCAAAGGCCAATCCAAATAGATGGGATAAGGCTTCAAAGATGATAATGATGAATTGGACCATAAACGAAGTAAGTCAATTTGGATGAGTTTTATTTAATTGGCACATGCACATTAAAAAAAAAAAATCAATTTTGCTCTTCAACCTGCCATTACATGAAGGTTAAGCTTTTACAACTATTTTACCTGGTCCATGTCATCACAGGTTAGCACAACAAATATGCATGGAACTCCTGCAACAGCGCGAAGCAAATAAACATCCTTCATCAATTTGAGCTTAGCATTCTTCACAGCATTAGATTCAACCAAGTAAAACTAATTACCAAGGGTGAATCTTCCCTACAACAATATCGTACCATTTAAAGTAACATTATGTGAAAAAAACATTCTGGATGCTGTTTTGGCACATTCTGGTGGTGGCAAAACCATGAATTCAAGAACAATCAACTTATCTCTTCTTAATATCACAATTTTCTAAAATTTTGTTTTAAAAATAAATGGATTTGGTAAAATCTCAACTTTCACCACCACACACAAATGCACCCTAAGATACTAACTAAGTAACAAATTATTACATGGAAAAGGAAAAACGTGACAAAAGGCAATCAAAGAAACAGGAATATGCAGAAATCAATTGCTGCACACCTGTCAAAGTTTATAGATAGTTTAAAGATCTGAAGATCAACTGAGAGTGGAGACTAACTATCCCTTGCGTTTAATTATTGTCTTCATGAATTGCAAATATGTATAGAATATAGATAGTTTATTGTGCAATGACGCTTTTCAAAACTAAAGGATAATTATTTATTTCATAAAGAATAAACAGAAAGTGGATGCATAAGCAAATTCTATCAACAGAAGGATGAAGCAATCATTTGCATACATGCACATAAGCCCGTTATTCCTCTATTAATACAATCTTATACCTCTCTCTAGGAGGAAAAGGGGAACGATTTCGGTTCACTCCACATTAGGTGTGAGCCCTTGCCCCTTACTTGCCTTAGTTATATCCTAATTATGTTAATTATATCTAATTATGCTTATTAATAGGGATTGGTAAGGGTGGATTGGTAATTTCCTAGGAATTAGGCCTAGTTTAGTGTCTTAAGGGTCTATTAGTGATTTGTAGGATTGTTGGGGGGTTAGTTGTATTTTATTAGAGTGAGTTAGTTGGTTAGAGGCCCTTCGTTGTAAATTCTAAGTTAGATAGGGGCTTCTCTTGGAGAATTGTGCAATTAACCTAGACTTCCCTAAATACCCCTTATGTCCCTTTATAACCAAGCAACTAAGGGTGGGCTTTTTGGTCATTTCACCCCCTAACCAAATTCTATAAATAAAACCCAAGCCTCCCATACGTTTTTCATCTCTCTCTCATTTCCCTCTCTCTTCCTTCTCCAAGCTAGGGTTTCCTACCTAGATCTAAGGCTTCCATCTTCAAGAAAGCAAGGAATTCTCCTAGGATCCAGGCCTCTACAGCCACTCTACAGCCGAGAAACTTCATCTACTTCTCTAGATATCCTTCTCCTCTCTAATTCAAGGTAACTTTCACCTCCTAGCTCCAATTGCATGTAGATCTAACCTCTTATGGTGAATTATCCCTTTCTTATGCACTTTTCTCCTTAGGAATGGGTGTAAGAGGCGTGGTTCTTGAGAGATCTGAAGTTGTGGGGGCTATTGAGTGAATTGGAAGTCTAGGAGCTTGGATCTAGAGGTGTTTGGCTTGGATCTAGAAGATCAAGCTAGGAAAACCAACCTAGGAGGCCTCTCAAATCCTAAATTATAGCTATTACAAATTGTAGCTATTGTACAACCTTGGATTTAAGCCCTATTAACAGAATCCTATTACAAATCAAATCCTAAATTATAGCTACCTAATTGTACAAGAGTTATGATTAGACTAATTGTAGTTTAACTAAGATACGGTAGCTAATTAAAATATAAATACAAGTATTGGGCCCAGATGGGCTGGATTGACAGAGGCAAGTACAATATACACTTACCATGGCATGAATGCTTTCTTTTCATTGAATTATGTATATTAATATTCATATGATGAAGGATCTGTAGAATTTCCCTTCTCTAAGCTTGATTTGTGGATTTATGGCCATTGATGGATGGGAAACCCCATTTGGAAGATCAATGGCCCACTTGTGATGGTTGATGATGGTTGGAGATGTTTTATGGTTGGGAGATGATTTTGTTTGGTTTTGGATGGAATTGGATGGATTTGGGGAGAAATTGAATGGAATCAGATGAAGAGCAAAAACTGAAAAATTTGGACTCCTTGTGTCCGCGATCGACCTAAAAGACCTCTCGTGGTCGACCACGAACACTACAGAATCCCAATTTGAGAGCTAACTGTCAGGTTGTTTTCAACCTCAATGTATGCGGTCGACCTAGAATTTATACGCGGTCAACCGTGAACATGCACTCTATAACCCAGGCCTGACTGATAGACTTCTGAAATCCCAGTATTCACGGTCGACCTAGACTTTATCCGCTGTTGACTGCGGACACTGCAGACGTAAAATTCCAGATTCTGTTAGTTTTGCAAATTGATCCCAATTGGGCCTCATTAACCTTCCATTTGGACTATTTTGGATGGACCAGACATGAGTCAAGGGTTGAGCTTAACCTTGGCCCATGTAGTCACCTAAAGTAGGGTCTAGGGTTGTAAAATGGAATCCGATTTGATGCTTATGGGTGGTCTTAGATGTCAATTACCTTCAGAGCACCAAATACACCTTAATTAAACATCTAAGACCCTTTTAACCACTGTTTTGAAGAGGGACCCTAGTGAAAAAGGGGTATTGACCTAGATTGGATTACTTGATCATACCCTTTTCATTGACTGGTCTTGATGGTAAATGCCTAATATATATTCACTCTCTTTTACTTACTGTCATTTACACTGTTATTGGACCTAATTAAAATGGAAATGAGGACCCTGACCTAGGGTTGACCTAGAGGAGACCTTGGAAGTGTAGGGAGGACATTTGACCCGTGTGTGTGGGTAGGCAGGCTATTCTATGGCCCTATGTATGGATGGATGTTGAACCATGGAGTAGATGTATTATGTTCATGGATTAGGTACCCTTTTAAGGATGGATTATATTTTGGATTTTATATGGATTGGCTTTATGATGGATTGTTGGTATGGATTATGGACATTATGATGGATGTATGGCATGTATGGATGATGCTATGGATTGGACTTTGATACCGAACCTTGTATGGACGTATGAGACCTTGTTCGTGCAAGGGTAGCCTAGCCAAACACCGACTTCATCATGTGGTTCCTTGTGTCGGCATGAACATCCACTCGGTTAAAGAGTTTAGCCTTGGCACTAATCACCCTTGGTAGGAGCGAATCTATATTTTGCAATCATGATGGGTTTTTCAAGGTGGACGTACGCCATTGGGTATCAAACGACATTGCACAATACCAAATTTCAACCGACAGACTCCGGTAACTTTGTTTCAGCCGGGCTATGACCCCATGTGTTCCCCACCGCAACTCGTATCTAGTCCAGGAGGGCAACATCATAATTTCCCACGGTACTAGCCTATGTGGATGTGCCATATTGATTAAATGGATAGTTAGCATGTTCTTTTACATTGATCCATAATTTTATATTATTGCACAATCTGCTTAGCATTGTTTCCATTGTTACACTATTGATCTTATATATTGTCCTTATTCCCTTTTGATGCATCCATATATGCTATTTTGGTATACTGTGCTGCCAGGTACTTTGAGATCTGACCCTTCATATTTGGTGCTTAGGTATCATTACCGACCCCGCCCCAGAGGGTGAGGCATTCTATGAGACGCCATCGGCAGATGAGTTTGGGTGGGGCCCAAGCGATGTAACTGAGTTGCCTGTGGATTGAGAGCCTGCACTAGGGGTTGAGTGATGAGTTATTCCGTTTTGGGTTGAGTGTCATTTGGAGAGGTTTTATGTGGGTTGTATAAGATATTGTTATCTTTACACTTGGACACGTAGTTGGACTTACACTATATTTGCCTTATGAGATGATACCATGTATAGTTATGGTTATGTTTGCTTCCGCTTATTTCTTTACTGCTTCCACATTATTAAATGTTCCTTTGTTTTAAATTGGGCCTCACTGAGGACTATGATTCTTGTTGGACATGCATTGCGCCGCCAAATCCGGGCCCTGTGGCGGTAAACTCAAGATTCGGAATTGGGGCCGTGAAATAAGGTGCCACGTGAGATGCCATGCCCTAGTCTTTTAGTCATCTTTACCATCTTCAGGGAAAGATTTTGATTCACTGCACATCAGGTGCCACATGAGAATCCACATTGCAGTCATTTAGCTTTTCTTAATCCCTTTGATTTCATTAATCATTATGCGCTGCTCTCCCTCTTAGTAACGTCCCATGAGCTAAACTCTTGATGCCTCAAGGGTTTTTAAGTGGGAGAGTCTGGGAGAGGCTTGTCATATTGTAGGACCGCTTGCAATTCCTGTTTACTATCCAAGACCCCATATACCTGTAGAGGATGTGACTGTTTCCACTAGGTTCTCTCTTCCTTATTGAATGTGACAATGCATGCCTTGGTTCTAACTTTCCTTTCAGAAAAAGGGTGAGCGAAACGAAGAGAAGGGGGCATCTCAAAACGAAGATAATGCCTTCCTCTTAGGAGAAGAATTGGAATCTGTTAGCCCTCTCATCCTTCAAAAGCATCATGACGACAACAACAATCTTGTTGACCATGGGTTCGATTGACTTCATTCTCTGGCATGGTCTTTAATATATTAACGACCATGATGGGCATGGATCATGGAGCTGTTCAACAATGTTGAAGGCATTGAGGTTGGTGCCGGTGCTTGTAATGAATGTCACAGCAGCATTCTTGACAGAATCATTGATTGAGAAATCTTGAGGTTGAGGCAAGTGTTATCATCATTGAAGGCAAGCGGTTCCTGTTTGGGCAAAGGTGGGGGATTTCTTCTGGAAGGCTGTCAGTGCAATCCTGCAGGTGTGCATCATCATCAACATAACATTGGGATGATTGTGGTGTGTACAATCATCATTGATAAAAGAGGATTTCCTTTAAACCTCTGCTATGATGATATTTCCATGCCAATTCTGTTTTCCACCTTTTTGATAAATTTGGTAATATTGTCGCATTTACAAGGGGCTGGAGACTTGAATGCAATGGAATTGAGTTGAATTAAAAAATAAAAATAAAGATTCTGAATCCTCTACAACTTCCACAGCACAAAGCTCTCTACTTGATTCTAAATGGCGCAAAATGTGGAACTGATTGGCCTACCAGATACAGGAGGGATCAGAAAGCCATCTACAAAAAATCAAGTTCATTAAATGTTGTGAATATTCCGGTTTAAAGTCATGGAAATTTAGCAGCTACATTGAGGATCTGGAGCCTAAGAAAACTGTAGTCACCTTTTGCATTAGAATCTTATCAGTTCGGTAATTTGGAGATCGGGTAGACCCTTCTATTTTCTGGCTGGGCTAAGGTAAAAAACCCAAACAATACTGATAATGAATTGGGTACGGGTTAGTCCATCCTTACTACTGGATCCACCTTCCCAACTAATTGCACTATGACCCACCAACCAACCCAAACATGACTTGTTAATTCATGTTCAGGTACAAGTTCACTCTTTTAACTTACAGGTAGGTTCATGTTAACATTTTCAACCAGATTAATGAAGACAAAGGATTTAGCCCATACATGTTACCCACAACAGTGTCACCAATAACGTTCTTGGTGAAATATTATTTCAGAGAAATGTCAAGATATTTTTAATTTTAGGGTTTAGTGTCACAGACTTAGTGAAATTGAACACGCTTGCCCGTGCGACACTTGTGCAACCCACGTGTCTGTCACACAACTCAGCCTAACTCACTAAACTCTCAGGTCGCAAAGACACTCAGGCCTCACAAGCACACAAGAGAGATAAGATGGCAAAGAGAGCACTTTGGAGAAGAAGGGCTTATCACTCAATTTTTAAGGATGGTTACAAATGAGGGAGGCCACCCCTATTTATAGTTGAGGCCTTGCCCAATGAGTGGTTACAGATGCATACAAGTGTCACCATTCTAATGGGTAAAGAAAATTCTAGACCTCTCTACCCTAATCTCTCCGACTCATCATTCTGACTCATCATTCTACGAGTTCCTACGTCTGGACTTTCCAAGTCTCTGCAGCAAGCTTCTAGACCTTTCAAGCTTCGACAAAGGTCTTGGTCATTCTAAAAGATTCTAACAAGCCAGGCCAATAGATAATGGACCTTGGACTCAAATTTTGGGCCCATTTTGACCCATTAAGAAAGTATGTGACATTAGGGTTTCCTAACGATATTATCCATTAAATGTTGCAAAAAATAAATTAACTTTTAATTACTAAAAATAAAATAAATATAAATTACTGTTAAAAATTATTTACATCGGTTTTTAGACCTTTTCCCATTTTCCACAATATTATTGTGATATTCTTTCAGTACTTTTAGTTTTACTGATATTTTGAAAATATTCAGTTAGTTGGAAAATACCGGTTTAGGTAATTATAGCGATAATATCATGATATTTCAATATATTTCCGATATTTGTAACAGCGGTCCACTACGCTCAACCTGCCCTTAACCAAACCATTGTCACCCCTGACTAAAATGCAATAACCATCTTTCTCGGGTATTGAAATTGTTCGCATTTTAGCACATATGGATTCAGATTTTTTAGCCCAATATGAACGTTTATTAACTACTCGTATGGGGCTGAAGCCTGAAGCTACCATGTCATGCCCGAATTGGAAGATAAGAATTGGAATGCCCAACAAAATGTACTAGAAGTCTTCTCATGGAGACATTAGTTGATAATCAATAAAGTTGATGTTTGTTGAGTGGATTAGTTTCCCACTCTAATGAGAACTGTAGGATAATAATTATGTATTAGTCGCATTAAGCATCTGAGGTTGCAAGCCACTTAGCATTCTCTTGAGGTGATATACATGAACCATTGTATCCAAATACATGGTGCATCCATTTCTAATAATTTAAATTTCTGGACTCTTAAAGCCCCACTCCATGGTCAAAGGCATCACGGATTGAAATTGCTACACCCGCAAAGGCTCCTGATTTGGCAATTCCAAACATCCACGTTCACCTCACATTTTATTTTTTCCTAGAAATTCCTTAATTGAAGCAATTGAAAATAAATCATCTAATAAGAACATTAAGCCTCCCTTAACATCTATGATACCTAGAAGTTTTCAATACAAATCGCTCTTTTCCTAACGGGAAACCATTAAAAAAAAAATACAGCAACAGGAAGAAATTCACATACGATGTTAAGAAGTACCATTATCAACATTTGTATTGACATAGATTACATAATGTACACCTAAAATAAAGAATTTACTAGAAATTTATGATCCATTGTGGTATCCCTTGGGAACTTTCTGATATTCATTGAACATCACCAAATGTGAGTAAAATAGTTGCAATTACTTTGACATGCATTTTCTTCTATTGAGAGAAGATAATAAAATGGATAAAAGAACATTTAATGGCTATAAAATGAAGTGAACCGCATAGACAAACCTGACTTCAAACCCGCTGAAAGTACTCCAGATGCTGCTGAATTAACAACAGCGTCATAATGTGTAGTATCACCTCTTATCTACTAAGAAAAAGGAAATCCAATCAAGGGAAGGAACATGTGCAACAAGCATGTGCAGACCTTTATGAGCAGAAAAGTTCCCCCAGCAATCAGGTATCGCTAATTATGCAAAATACTCATGGTCAAATAAATACAAAGGTAAACCCAATATAATAAATAGAATATTCTTAATTTCAATTGTAAATTGATGCAGGATGGGCTTGTAATGGTGGGGCCAAGGCCCAGGTCCACGAGGCCCATCTGGACCAGGTGTGTACTATATAAGGATTAAGGGACATGGATGTATATCATTAATTTTATATGCGTTTATCAAAATCCAAAGAGACCTACCATCTTTTACACATTACGACTAGTGTGAGCTCACTTTGGATGAAAATAAAGTAGGAGTGACCACCACTTCGGGATTTCCCTCTCTATTCTACTACTACTAGTATTCCTGAATTTTCTCCTTCCTACTTTTCAATTTCAAATTTAGATTCATTGTGCCTGCTTTTAATATAAATTGTCAGTTTGGCTTTAAGTTGCTAAATAATAGGATCTAGATATGCACAGGTTAGGAGGGATTCTATATCTGAACAGACCAGGAGTCCTATTTAAAGAGGGTCTCTAAAGACAACTACATCAACAAAAACTCTAGATTTTTTCCTTTGGTTGAATTTTTTTATTGAATTCTAGATCAAAACCCTTAATTCAATGTGTTGAGCTCAGCTTGTAGGGTGGGTGCCTCTTTTTTTTTTTTTGATAAAATGTGACTACTCATGGCTGAATGTGTGCCTAAGGGCAATTAGTGCTTTGCTTTGAAAAGGAATCCTATAGCTCAATAGCTGCAAATAGTCTCATGGTTCGTTCTGTTAGCCTCATCTGCCAACCAAGCGAAGAGCAACGGATCTTTAGTATTCTGGAATTTGGATAGGCAAATTTGACTGGGTAAGGAAGGTTTTCGAGAAGAAACTACTTACTGTTTGGTTGCTTGGTATAGGGATTCCCTTCGGTTTAGGGAAGAACCTCAACGCTTCTTTCTTCCCCCAACAAAAAACAGGGGAAGAGCAACTGAAGCAAAAAAGAGAGTCAAACGCCCAAAAAGCTGGGCATCAACCCAAAACAAAAATAGATTAATGAGCGAAAATGATCAAATAAGGTTTACGAACTCCCTCTTTGGCGAGCTGATCCGCTTCCGCATTGGCTGATTGCATAATGTGAAGGAAGGATACGTTCAAATCTCCTGACAATTGAAGCATCTCTTCTATAATATCTGTGAGATACCATGGAGGGGAAGAAGAACGAGTCACCCACTAGATAACACAAGAACCCCCTTCTACAAAGAGCCGTTGAGGATGGACCGAGAAGCTTCTCAAAGACCTATGTTCAAAGCTAGGAGTTTTGCTTTATTAATTGAGATTTAAGAGACACCAACTAGGCCTGAGTGGGACAGAATAATGTCCCCATCTTCATTGCGTATAACATCCCCAACACCTACCATACCCGGATTTCCACTAGCACTCCCATCAAAGTTAAGCTTCAAAGCTCCAGGGCGAGGCAAGTGCCATCTAGGAGAGATATGCCTAGAAATAGGGCGGGAGAGAGCCACTTAATTCCAATTAAGAAGAATGGAGCTCATCATAATACCTTTTAATAAAGGTAGAGGGGAGACCCAAAGAGCCACAAGATGCTTAACACTATCCACTATACTGCTTACATCTGAAGATTTTCCGTCGATGTACCTTAAGTTTCTTTCTTTCCGCCAAGAAAGAAAGTTTCCACATCAACATCACTCTTCCTCTTTTTGAGCTCACCCCCAATCTCAAAAAATCAAACAAAGGAAAGATTTTGGAAGAGAACCACAAAAATGGAACGAAGCAAAAATTGATCTCCATAGGCGCTGGGCGAAGGAACAATTAAGTAGCAAGTGATCAATGAATTCCTCAACTGTAAGACACATAGGGCAAGCATTAATTACAATCACTTTACGTCGCCGTAATGTTATACTACCGTTGTCTTTTCTGTTGGTTGGCAATACCCACAAAATAGCTAATGTTATACTACAGACCTTTAACCCCTTTCAAAATCATTGCACAAGGAACAATAACTCAGAGGACAGTCTCCAAAATGTCAAAGCAGGCCAACATTTTAGCTCTTCTGTAGCTCAGAATCCTTCCATTCTTGGCTTGACTGCCCTCTGCCCATTTAGATGATATTCCTTCTTTGTATCATTACATAGAAAATTTCTTTGAATCCTTTCTAACTTTTCCACGTTTATTGTCAGGGTTTGAGAGAGAGAGAGAGAGAGAGGACCTCCCTGTCATGCACATAAGTTAAAAATAGAGGATTTTACAAAAAAGAGTCACCTTACATGTGCACTATACCAAAAGGACCCTTTTAGTTGTGGACGCACAGAAGTGGTCCCCTTCCATTTATTTATTTTTTTGGTGAAATGAGATGTGCATCGATATCAACCCTAATCGAGAAAAAAATAGTTTCCGATCATCTTCCTCCTCTCTTCCCCAAACCCAACCCAATGGGGAAGGCCTAAACGAAGAGAAAAGGGCATATTGGTTTGGAGATATGTTTTTTTTAGAAAATATGAGGATTCCTGTGAAGGAAGAAGAGGAGAACCGAACAATCAGATCAATGAACCAACCTGTATGCCTTCAACCAAAATCTTGAGGGGCGCCCATCTCTGTTTCCATTTAAATGGTGTATAGCAAAGGACTTGTGAAGCTTGAAGACAATTCCATATGAATGGACACCTTGCACGAGACAGCCTTCAAACCAGATTCAGGGCTGCAACTTTAATTAAAAAGAATACCATCTGATCAGCAGATACACGACCCAATCTTCCATGCTTCATAGAAACCAGCAGCTTAAGAGCTTTTTGTAAATTCTTCTGAACAAAAGCAACTAAACCCCTCAAGATTCTGGTTGAAGGCATACAAGTTGGTTCATTGATCTAAGTGTCAGGTTCTCCTCTTATTCCCCCGTGGGAATCCTCATATTATGTAAAGAATCATATCTCCAAACCAATATGGTCTTTTCTCTTCATTTAGTCTTCTCCATTGGGTTGGGTTTGGGGAAGAGAGGAGGAAGATAACCGGAAACTATTTTTTTCGCGTGCGTAGGGTCGATATCGATGAACATTTAACAATCGTAGCATGCAAAAGAGATTTGATTTTGAATTGAAATTGGATCCCTTTCGTTGGAGATTTTCTCCTATTATATAGAATACAGATGCCTTATCAAAAGGCTACAAATCAGCAGCTAATCTAATTACAATCTAACATTAATGAAAGAATATTTAACCAAATCTAATTACAATCTAATTAAGGAAGGAAGAAAGCTGTACAAAGATTGACCAAATCCAACGAGATTGGATACCACCATATTGGGCATGGGCCTGAGCCATCTTGTATTTGACACACCACTATATTGGGCCTGGGCCTGAGCCATCTTGTATTTGACACCCCCCCTCAAATTGATGCGGGGGAATCCACAAGCATCAATTTGTTAACCAAGAACTGATGGCGAGGTCGCGGAAGGCCTTTTGTGAAGATATCAGCATTTTGAAGATCAGAAGAGATGTGAGGAAGGCTAATCACATTACGTTTGTATTCGTCGCAAATAAAGTGGCAATCAATCTCGATATGTTTAGTGCGTTCGTGGAAAACTAGATTGGCAGTAATACGAATTGCACTAGTATTGTCTGCATAAAGTGGTGTGGCACTATCAGCAGGAAACCCGAGATCTGAAAGCAACCCGCGAAGCCATAGAATTTCGGAACAAGCAGCAAACATGGCACGATACTCAGCTTCGGTGGAAGATTTTGAGACCTTATCTTGTTTCTTACACTTCCACGAAATTAAGCTATCACCCAGATACATGCACCATCCTGTGGTAGAGCGACGAGTGTCCGGACAACCAGCCCAATCAGCATCTGAGTATGCTATGAGTGTAAGGGAGTTCTTGGCCGGATAAAATAATCCACGAGTTGGTGTCCGAATGAGGTATTTAATAATACGTCGGACTGCAGCCAAATGAAGATGTCTAGGATCAGCCTGCATAAGAAATATCAGGATGAGTTATCGTCAAGTAGATCAAGGTACCAACGAGGCGACGATAGAGGGTAGGATCAGAGAGAGGATCCCCACTGTCTTGCTGAAGTTTAACATTGACTTCTACAGGAGTATCGACGGGAGCAGAGCCTTGAAGACCAGCCATTTCAATTAATTCAAGAGCATATTTATGTTGATGGAGTATGATGCCTTTTTCATATTGATGAACTTCAAGACCTAAAAAATAGTATAGAGGGCCAAGATCTTTCATGTGGAAAGATTTATGAAGAGAGGCCTGAAGTTGTTGAATCATATCTGCATCGATACCTGTAATGATGATGTCATCCACATAAACCAGAAGAATAGTGATCCCTGTAGAAGCATGATGAAGGAACATGGATGGATCATATGTACTAGGATGGAAACCCAAGTGGCTAAGAGCATGTTGGAACTTTTCAAACCATGCCCGTGGGGCTAGTTTGAGACCATAAAGAGAACGCCTTAGTTTGGCAACAGCACCCGGGATGATAGATGAAACCCCCTGAGGAAGGCACATATAAACATCTTCTTTGAGATCACCATGAAGAAATGCATTCTTAACATCCATCTGATAGAGAGGCCAGGATTTAGATGCTGCAATGGCAAGAATAGTCCTAACAGTTGTCATTTTTGCTACAGGAGCAAAAGTCTCTTCATAATCAATACCATATTCCTGCCGATTACCCAGAGCGACAAGACGCGCCTTATACCTAGCCAGAGTCCCATCAGGATTGAGCTTGATAGAATAGATCCACTTGTAACCTATTGGCTTAACAAAAGAAGGACACAGAACCACATCCCATGTATGATTTTGCGCAAGAGCATCCAATTCATCCTGCATTGCGTGATTCCAACACTCATGCTGCACAACCTGAGAATATGAGTTCGGAATAGAAGTAGAAGACATGATGGCCATCAAGGAAGTGTGGGTAAATCCATAACGAGTTGGAGGTACTGAAATCCGAGATGAACGACGTAATGGAGGGTCTTCAGGTGGACCAGATGCAGTTGGGGGATCGTTAGGGGGACTATGTGTGGTCGCAGCTTTACTCCGTCTTTGATAAATGAAATTAGGATTAAATTTAACAAATGGTGTTTTGTCCGAAAAACCAGGGAAGGAAACAACAGATGAGGATTCTACAGAATCAAGATGTTGTTGGAAAAAATATTGATTTTTGAAAAAGACAACATTACGGGAGGTACGAATGCGCCGTATGTGAGGATCATAACAAAGAAACCCCTTTTGATGACTAGCATATCCTAGAAATGCGCATTTTGCAGATTGGGCAGTAAGTTTGTTACGCCCAGTAGGAGGTAAATGTACAAAACACACCGATCCAAAAACATGTAGATCATCATAAGACGGTATAGTTTTGTATAACCGATAAAAAGGACTCTCATTTTCTAAAGAAACGGAGGGTAATCGATTTATAAGGTGGACAGCAGTGCTAAGAGCTTCTGTCCAAAAACGGGTAGGAACAGAGGATTCAATAAGAAGAGATCGAGTAATATCAAGGAGATGCCGATTTTTCCTTTCAGCGACCCCATTTTGCTGAGGGGTATAAGGACAAGATTTTTGAGAAATGATTCCTTTTTGTTGTAAAAAAGTTTAAAACTCTGTAGACACATATTCACCTCCCGAATCAGAGCGTAAAATTTTAATGCACGTGGAAAATTGATTCTCAACATATGCTAAAAACATCTTGAAAACATGAAAGACATCAGCTTTTGAATGCATGAACGACATCAGCTTTAGAAAATTGATTCTCAACATATGCTAAAAACATCTTGAAAACATGAAAGACAGCAGCTTTAGAATGCAGAAAATAGACCCATGTAAATCTACTATAATCATCAATAAATGTCACAAAATATTTATAATTAGCATGAGACAAATGAGGAGCAATACCCCAAACATCACTATGAACTAAATCAAAACACTGAATGCTATTAGAAGTAGAGACAGAAAAAGGAAGAGTCTTACTTTTGCCCAACTTACATGTAGCACAATCAAAAGAAACAAACTTAGAAAAACCTATTGAGTTTAACAATCCAGAATTAACCATGTGGGACATGGTTTTAAAATTAGGATGCCCAAGCCTACTATGCCATAATTGACAATTATTTTGAGCAGAAAAACAAAAATCATTTGCTGAATTATTTCTAATTGGAGTAGATAGATCAACAGAAAATAAGCGTCCAATTTTAGGCCCCCTCGCGATCTCCCTCCCTGACATCTGGTCCTGCACAACACAACCAGAGGAAGAAAAAGAAACATTACAGTTGTTTTCAACGAGTTGTCCAACTGAAAGAACGTTTGAAATTAAATTGGGACAGTGATAAACATTCTTTAAGGGCAAGATACTGGAAATATCTCCAAATGCAGTGATAGGAAGATGTCCGCCATCGGCGGTTTGAACATGAGTATTGCCAGTATATTTTGTCAAGCTAGAGAGTTGTGCACTGGAATGAGTCAGGTGATTTGATGCTCCGGAATCAAGATACCAAATGGAAGAAGGGGATTTAGATTTACCTGTGATGCCAAGTGCAGAAAATGCATTGACGATCATTTGTTGAACTAATTCGGGAGTGAGAGCAGAGGAAGAAGAACCAGGCTGTGAAGGCACAGAGGTGGACGCAGCATCAGCAGTAGAATAGTCTATCTTGGCAGCATAGGCATTGAGAGTCCGAGTTTATGGACGGCGGCGACATTCAATAATGATGTGTCCCTTCTTCTTGCAGTAATTACAGAATTTCTGGTTGCATTGTGTTGCAAGGTGTCCATACTTTTTGCAAGAGTAGCATTGGACGTTGCTCATATCCCGAGTCTGAGGAGTCGGAGAAGACTGTGAGGTCTGAAGAGACTTGAGTGTTCCCTTTAGCAGAGTATGCAACAGGAAAAGTTGCAGTGTGCTATTGTTTCAGATGGGTTTTGTGTGAATACGTTGTTCTCCTCGCAGAAGCTCATTCAAACAAACATCCAAAGACGGTAATGGGCTCCGGCTCAGCAGAGACGATGTTACAGTCTCATATTCAAGACGCAATTTCATCAAAAGCTGGTCCCTGTGACTTGAGGCTTGAAGGTCTTATATAGTTTTAAGAACATTGGTTTGAACAGAAGCATATTTAATCCCATCGTATTCACTCCACAAATTGCGGAAACCTGAATAGTAGTCCTGAATGGACAAAGTGCCTTGACTGTATTCTGCAATTTCACACTCAAGTTGAAATTGTCGTGCAGAATTATCTTGATGATAAACTGTCTGCAAGTAACCTCACATCTCCTTGGAGGTCGTATAGGGTTTGAGGTTCAGAATCAGATGAGGTTCCACAGCCCCAAGAATCCATGTTTTAATTTTTGCATCTTTTGTATTCCAAGTAGAAATCTTTTTATCATCCTTTGTAGGCTTTGGATCTGAACCAGAAACAAATCCTCATAATTCCTTGGCCTCAAGATATAATTGAAATTGAAAAGCCCATGCTGGATAGTTTTTACCATTAAATCGAATCAATTGAACTTCAGACTTCTCCATTTAGAACCAAACAAAGAGAAGTAGAAACCAGAAACTATGTGCAACAGTCCAGAGATGACAGACAGTAGTCTGTGAACAAAAAAACCAAACAAAATGGTCCAGACGACCCTAAGAATAGGTGCCGATTCCCTGCGTGGGCCCCGCTGTTTGATCAAATGGAGAATCAGATCAACTAGTTGCAAGCAGTATCAAATTATCTTTCCAGCAATACAAGTTTTACTAAAATCCATCCACAATCCAAGATTTTGTACGGCTGTGATCAAAATGATCTGATAAAACTGGAAAATCACAAGTTGTGTCCAAAAGCCTACCTCTGATCCCGAAAAAATGTTGAAAAAAATCACCAAAAATATCAGAAGAGATGGGCGACCATTGCTGTAGACATTCCTGAAGATCCCATGATGATCGCAGGTGGGCCACTGTTGATCATATCGTGACAGAGGACTGTCTGCTTCCAATAAACACAGATCCCTGATCTGGTTGATGCCAAGATTACAGATCTTTGATCTGTGTGCTTCTAAACCACAAGATTGAGTCTCCCATACGTAGCAAGGCTGATCGCAGATGATGATAAGATTTCAAAGTGTTGATAACACACTGTTAACATGCACGAACAGTCATGGAGTGACTGTTATATCACCAAGATTCGACAACTAGATCGAAGATGAGAGCTAGAAAAAGAATAAGCTCTAATACCATAACAATCGTAGCATGCAAAAGAGATTTAATTTTGAATTGAAATTGGATCCCTTTCATTGGAGATTTTCTCCCATTATATAGAATATAGATGCCTTATCAAAAGGCTACAAATCAGCTCTACTAATCAGCAGCTAATCTAATTACAATCTAACATTAATGAAAGAATATTTAACCAAATCTAATTACAATCTAATTAAGGAAGGAAGAAAGCTGTACAAAGATTGACCAAATCCAACGAGATTGGATACCACCATATTGGGCCTGGGCCTGAGCCATCTTGTATTTGACAACATTACGTTTCACATAAAAAAACGGAAGTGGTCCCTTGAGACCACTTCCATGCCACCACAACTAAAAGGGAATTTTTGGTATAGTGTGCATCTAAGGTGATTTTTTTGGTAAATTCCTCCTAAAAATATGAGGAATTTTGGACAGGGGGATGGGGGAGAGCTCTTTCAAAGAATACTAATATTACAAGTGCGGGAAATGAACACTTAAACCAGTAACAGAATTATCATTGAATCATCTAAGCAATCAGTTGGGAAACCGAGATGAGACGAGCAATTATTCATAAGGTACCAAACATGTCCAAAAACAAGAATACAAAATCATGTCCAAATAAAATTATAATACATCTATTATATATATATATATAAAAGAAAGAATGAAAGAAAGCTGCTAATAAAGAAATTTGTATTGTACCACAGCTCCAATGCATAAAACTGCGTGATAGTTTCCATACTTTCCAAGCCTTTCTGCGACAACAGGAATTTCAAAACTACCAGGAACCCACACAACCTGAGGGAGCAAAGAGATGAGATATTACGCCCATGAAGATTTTGCCTCATATAGCGTGCAAAGACACAAACCCATTGTACATGAAAAAGGAGAAGAAGACAAATGAATCTATCCATCATGCAACATCTCGACAGATGAACAGAACATTACCAATGAACTAGCCACTCTTACAATTTTCTACACCTATCATATTGACAAGATATAGGACGTTGCATACATCTATGTCTTCTTCCCTGACTGAATGTTTCTTGAATGAATCCAAAGCTCCCTCCAAAAGCAACTTTGTCACAACCTCATTAAATCGAGCTACAACCTTCATTATAGGAACCAGATTCAGCAAATGAAACTAATGAGAGTAATGATCCATTGTCAGAGACTGTCAATTAAAAATAAAAATAATCTTATTTTGGCCCATGGGACATCTTTACATGAGCTTCAAAACTCCTAATGATTTAAAACTGGTAAAACCTAACAAAACGAGGATTCCAAATAATATCCAATGGAAAGGATGGCAATTGCTACACCAAACCAAACAGAGTCCATGCAGTTCTCATATATCATTTTTTTTTTCTTGGTCAAAATTTAAGAGAGAGCTGAAAACCCCAACTTACAAGGCAGGCTTCATAGTTCTTGAAAAAAAAAAAAAAAAACACAAAAACCTAAGCAAACTAAGAATCCAGCCAATAAAAACCACAATGGAAACTGGATCCCAACAAATCCAGTAGAATTTTGAATCATCATTTCCACATCATTTCTTGGAACCATATCCCATCAAACTGGGGTTTGCTAAGTGCTATGGATTAGATCTGAAATTTGGTTTGGTAAGATCTTTTACAGCCAACCACCAATCTGACACAACCTCCTTTCTCTGGGCTGGAAACCAGCCATGTTTAGGCACAACATGCCAAAGGGCAAAACCAAAGCGGGACAATCAAATGGGTAATAGGGAATTAAAAAAAGTTGACATTGGATGTCCTCCATATGCTCAACGTAGTGTCTCATTAGTCAATCCAGTAAAGTTTTTAATGTAAGTCTAAATGGTCAAAAACCCAAAGAACATTGGCGGAGCCAGGATTTTCTCTTTGGGGGGGCGGGGGGGCAAGACATATCTCTCGAGAAGGAATTTGAGAAGTTATTTAAAAAATATTTTTTTGTTGATAAAAATGATCAAAAAATTAATATAAATTAATTAGTTAACATAATATCAAAATTTTAAAATCATGTATTTAATCCAATGTAACTCATAATTTAGTTATTAAATTAACCCCAATACTAGTAAAAATGATGAACTTATAATGCCCTCAACATTCAATAATGAGCCTAGAAGACTAGAGAAAAATTGCAAATTGAATGATTTTAACAAATATACTCATGAGCACAATACCATAATTACAAGAAAAATTAAATTAAATTATTTTTCTTAAACCTCATAATATGGGTTTGATATTCACATCATTCGGATGTAATTTACTTTTTAATTATCAAGCCTTTATAAATGCATGTACAGACGACATTAATATAATTAAATATAGTATTTTATAATGCATAAGATTGTTTTAATTAAAATTTGAGAAAATCCTTTAATAGGGCAGGAAATCCATTTGAGTGCTTCAGATTCTTATTAAGTGGACTGCATTGTAATTTGTAGGTTCCACTCCCCAGAAGTAAATTGGTGGAGAAAGAAGAAAGATAAACAATTAAAACCAACCATATAATTCAAATGGAAAGGGTAGTTGGATCACTTCAATGAGTTGTCTTTTGGATAAGGTTAAAAAGTAAATGACACAATTACCATCATGTATTTTGAAACTTCTATTCTTTAGAGAGGGAAAAAAGTTGTTGAGGGAAAAATAAGAATAAAAAAAACCAAAGTTGAGGAGGGGCAGAGAGGATGATATAAAAAAAAAAAAAAAAAAGCATGCCAAGCTTTCAAGATTTATTTTTCCTATGTTAAAGGAAACCAAAAAATTGAGGAGAAGCAATGGATTATGTGGCTCCGCCACTACTTCAGAAGTCCACCTTCCTCACATAAAAATAATATTTAAAATTCCAGGTTTCTTTTCCTCTTCTTTTCTTTTTGTGTGTGTTTGTGTGGGTGGGTGGGTAGTAGGGGAAAGTATGTTTCTTGGCACAATTTCAAAATGACAAGCGTCAAGCACTCAATTCAAACTCAGGTTATGATTGCATAAACAAAATTTGATAGAATTCAAGGTGATACTTGAATTTTGACCTTGTTCAGAACTCAATATCAGAATGGGCACATACGGGGAAAGAGTTCACGTATATTAAAAATGCATAAATTGAATATGTTAAAATAAAGGGAAAGGACCATTGTGGTTGGAATGGTAATTCAAAGACATGATATAAAAAGGTATTGTATGAAACCAGCAAACAGCTAGGGTATAAAAAGGCAACACTTAGGGCTTGTTTGTACAACTGCCGTAGAAGAGGAAATCATGTTTCCGCTTCCGCAGCAAATCAATTCTTACCTCCCACATCAGACTCATGTTTCATTGCTGGCGCAGAAAATTAGCATATTCTTTACTCTTTCCTCGATGAAAACTAGTCCCACCAAATGACATTCGAAGCGCGAGCGCAGAAATGTGGAGCAGATTTCCATCCACCTTTAACAGAAAAGACACTTTCACAAACGGGTCCTTACAATAGACGGGAAAATCATTGCACGTGATGTGCAAGATGGAACACCTAAAGCAAACAAATACACCAGAGGCAAAAAAAACTAATTGCCACCTTTAGGCCCATAAAAATAGCAGTAAACTCTGCCTAATTGATCCACTTCACACCAAACTGTAGTTGAAACTTGCCCCAGAACAGCTAAAGTATCCGACAAACCACTACCATTGGATTAATTGTGCTCTAGAGTACCACAAGATTTCATTTGAACTGCTGGATTCAAATGACCACAGAAGTCAAAAACAATTCAACAAGTTAAGACACACAAACACACGGGAAAAAAGGGGCAATCAACTTCCAAATAAAAACCATTAGACACAAGCTGAGTGTCTTACATAGACCCCCAACATCCATCATTGAATTACAGCAATTTTTCTTTCTACTTATGAGAAAGAGGTATTTCTTTTGGCAAAGAGGAAAGCTATTAAGTTACAGGAAAACGTAACTAAAGTCCATGTTACAACACTAAAAAATCCTAGAAGCTTAGATGTGTTCCTTTATGTAGTGCAAGGTTAAAACTCGATTATCCTGTGTGTGTATGATCCACTAAGCACCATCATTTGCCAACTTAGGTACATAACTCGCTTTGGAACCGACTTGGATGCATGACTATCATGGGGTTTTGGAGGATAGAAAGATCTGATTGGCCCCCCTACCCAGTGCAAAAAAAAAAAACAATTAGATTGTTGCTGGCTTCTGGATTGAAAATCCAAAACACGATCACTTGACTTCAATGAGCCAGAAAGTTGTAATTATACATATACCAAACTAAGAACCAAAGTGCAAATAAACTTCAAGGGCCAGTTTGTTTGAAGGGGAAATTTTATACAACAACGATTAGATCACCTATGGAGCAAAATATTGGCCAATCAAGAAGCAGCATATGTACAAAATGAATGTAGCAGATATGAGAATGTTGAGGTGGATGTGTGGTAAAACGAGAAAGGATAAAATTAGCAACGAGTGCTTTCGAGAGCATTTACAGGTAGCAATAATCGGGGATAAAATTAGAAAAAAAATCGTTTGAGATGGTTTGGGTAAGTTCAACGTAGGCCGGTAAGGAAAAGTTTGGACATGAAGGTTTGTGGCCCACCAAGGAGAAGGGGTAGGCCTAAGAAGACATGGATGGAGGTAGTAAAGATAGATACGAAGAAGTTTAACTTATCTGAGGATTTGGGTCAAGATATATAGGAATGGAGAACTACAGAATTCGTGTAGCCGACCCCAATATAGTTGGGACAAGGATTTGATGATGATGGCCAGTTTGTTTGATCCTTACTGAGTTACTGGGATTATTTCTAAGCAATGCCATCACCCCATGAATCAAATCCCAGGAAAGTGATGATACCATCTACCCCTCCAACTTAGACCCTTCACTCTCACCTCTTCCGACCCCTTTACTCTGAATTCCTAGAAATTCACACCAATTTGAAAAAAAAAAAAAAAAAAAAAGTAGGCCCTTTAAAAAAGCCAACTACAAAGCTCAAGCATTCCAAGCTCAGATGTAAAAATCTACCCAACAATGAGAAACTACCACTACAGTCAATCCTAATATGAGAAATCCAATCCACCCCAAATTGGGGTATCTGGAAAACTCACCACTGCGAAGCGGAGACCTTCAGTTCTCGTCAAATATCCTGTCAAATGCCGAACACCTGCAGATGCTACTAGCGGAGACAGCCACTTGTTCCTCTTGCACAAGGTATTGGTAGGAGATGCTGTAAAGATTCACAATGTGAAAAGGAAGCATACCAGTACCTCGTGGAGAAAAAAGATTAGGATTTGGCAATGAAATGGGTGTTTGGGAAGGCGAAACTTACACCGAAATGAAGAGGAAAAGGAGATGGTGCTTTTGGGACAGTACCCAGAAAGCGATTGCGGCTTTTGAGGAGAGATTGATACAGAAGGAGTAGAAGATTGAAGGTGAAACACTTTGGAAGAAGCATAAGCCATTCTTTCTCTCACTGAGTTGGAAACAGGAAAAATGGAATTGGAAAGAGAGTGGAAATGGAATTATGGAAATGGGTGATTCTAAATGCACCCTCCCATGTGGGTGTGGACAGCAGCAATATGCATTGATGTGGGTGTGGACAGCAATATGGGAGGGTGGATTTAGAATCACCCGAAGGAAATTTAAAGGGTTTAAGCGGACCGTTTCAGTTCTGAAAAGAAAAAAAAAAAGGAAGACCGGCTCATGAAAAATAAAAAATATTTTTGTTATTTGCAAATAATGATAATAGATAAATTTTATATATATATATATATATATTTTTGCGAGTCCGAAAAGAGACAATGAATCCTACGCCTCTTTTCTAAGGACATATTTGGTAACAAGTGAAGAATTCACATGTTTTAAGATTCGTCGTAGCTTTTGGAACATGGACTCCTTACTTCTATAACTACGGATTGTGCGTCACATTGATGTGTAAAGATATAAAAATAAAGATTTCCAAATCGTACTAGGTGGGGTTGGACTTTAAAAATCTTAAAATGAGGATTTCAATTGGCTAAAAAATCATCAGAAATTTACATTTGCTTAAATATGGATTTTCCACAACTATGTGAAAAAATGAAAAGGAATTCTTGAGTGTTTTATTACCAAATGTGGAGAATCGAGAAAAGGTTGAGAATCTATTTATAAAATTTTCATTCTTTTTCTCGCGAGCAAAATGTGTCATACCAAACAACTGAAAATTGGGCGATACTAAAAATCAGAATCCTTCCTACAATAGATTTCTCTAGCAAATGCAATCATCTAGGAAATTAGTAGGGATTTGTTTGTGCAACGCCGGCTTCGTTTTCCTACTATGTAAGGCTGGATCTCCATATCCCATCTCGCGAGGAAAAGAAGAGTAAAAAACGGATTTTTCGATAACTTCTGTCGCTGCACAAACACGTAAAGGAAAGGCGCCGAAAAATCCAGTGCCTTGTCAGTCAGGGCAATTCTGCAGAAAAAATCCAGCACCTTGTCAAGCGGCAATTCCGCAGAAAGGGTCTTTACACAAACGCTCCCTAAAGGAAGATTTTCTCCTCCAAGCAGACTGCACATGAACAGTCTAGCTAGCTCTATAGGGCTTACCTTTGATAAGTGCAACTCTAATCTCACGTTGATTCCTTATGATTTGGCACCATGCCCAATTTTATGCTCATTAAGTCTTTGCTCATTGTTGAATTGAATTTACCTTAAAAGCGAATTATCCAAACTAGTTATCTTAGGCCAATTTAGTAACTTCACTATTAAAATTAAATGAGATGAAAAGTCAAATTAAGAGACAAAAAAAAAAGGCGTAAATTCAAAAGGTGATGATGGCCTTTTGTCATTTAGTGAAATGATAATGTGACTATTTAACTTTTTTTCTTAAAATAATTAGAAATTTACCCGAAAAATCACTTTAAATGGCCATTAACCAAAAAAGGCCCCAGTAGTTCATATGATACGGAAGTGGTCTCCTGGGACCACTTTCATTTTTTTATATTAAAGTTTCCATTGAGTGTCGACGTCGTCACTTGTTTAAACCCTACAATACTCTTGAAACCACAATTTTCCTTTCTTCCTCTCCATCGTTTTCCCTACTAGCTATTTCATTGCCTCCTTCTTTGACAGCCTGCAATGTGGTCCCATAGGTCATTATCCAACCTCATTTAGATTGAAGCATCATAAACTCGAGCATCCTATTACGTGGAGGTGTTTTTATTGTCGTCTTCTCGTTGTATGTTTTCCGAAATAACGATTTGTGAGGTTCTTTTTTTTAAATCTTATTTCCATTTCCTTCAACCTTCCAAGGTAGTTCTTAAGATTTTTAAGAGAAGCTGGGAGCTAAATGCGTACCGATTGAATCTTGAAGAGCTTTCAATTGATTTTGTTATACCTGAAGAGGATGTTGTTAAACGCGAAAGGTTTTTTGGCCTTTTTGTAGTAATATGAAACTTTATTGTATGCATTGTCATGTTAGCTACCATTTAGGCACACTACTGCTTAGTTGTAAATAGCCTATAAGGTTGCTACTAGTAATTCTCCCATTTTTAAGCTTCTCAAATGTAGAAGGATGATGTTTGAAACTTGCTAGGGATTGATTAGTGCAGGGTGGTAGGTAGGGAAGTTGTTTGAACATGAAGTTTTTGAACTTGTATTCCATGTTTTGTAATTGTTAGGGATTGATAAGTTCAAGATGGATGTTGGCTTCTTTGAATCACGTAGTGCGCGTATACATCATAGTGGATCTAATGATTTTTTTTGTCCAAACTTAGATTAGCGTCGACGTCGTCGCCTGATAGAATATGCTGCCAAACTTTACAATGAGTGACGACATCGACCCTCGTTAAAAAAGGGCAAAAAAGAAAAAAAAATTGACGAGATTTCATAAAAACTATGGAGGCCTTTTTTGGTTAGTAGCCATCTAAGGTGATTTTTTGGGTAAATTCCTTTAAAATAAAAAGGAGAGGATTTAACAGGAAAAATCCCCTTAGACTTGTTAAAAGGCTAAAAACACCATCACTGTATTATATTGACCATAGTGATCACAGGAGCTCTGTTTGGTATTTTATTTTATTATCCCTCTGAGCGGGGATGTCCCTGCTCCTTTTACTTTAAAAAGTTCCAAAACCCTTTTTTCCCTTTTCTTTCTTCTCTCATCTTCTTCTCCCTTCCACGGTGTTCAAGCTCAACCACCCCTTGGATCAAAATCCTAATCTTTCTTCTGCCATTACCAATACTAATGAAGAAGAAGAGGTGGAAATTTGTCTAGCTTCATCAGGAAAAGACGGCGAACCTTCTCCCTAAGCAAACCTCAACACTAAAACAAAGTGTCTAACTAAAAAGATGGTTTAGATCCATCATCCAAGTGCACCAGTCAGCAATATGTACTCCATAGGGGGGGTCAATTTGTACACCACCCCCACCATTTTTCCCTCTTTCTTATTTGCGATGTATATGTACTATTGAAATAGATAATGGTGATCCTATTAGAGAAAGAGAGAAGTGGGTAATGGAAGGGAGAAGGGATAAGTTCTAACTGCGTCGGTCGCATTCTCCTTTTGATATGGTCTTTTGGTGTTCTTTTTCTTTGAAGGATCCCAGCTTCAATGTCGTGGAAGGGAGAAGAACGAAAAGGGGAGAAAGGGTTTTGTGACCCCGGTCTTCGTATATCCCCGCCTCACTGAGTGCTGTATCTCAGAGTGGTATCAGTTGAGCCGGGGATATCTCCGCCCAAATTAATGCTGTGAACGGGTTTATCTCTGCCTATGTTAGTGCTGTGAGCAAGGATATCCCCGCCCACTAGAGTATTGTGGGTGCTGTCTCTTAGAATTGTATCTCTTATTTGAAGAATTATGAACAAATGTCCATTCCCTATTGAGCTAATGCCCATGTGTATGTAACTAATAGAATCTCAAAACTATTTTCAAAGTTTAACCATTGTTATGTTAGTCAATGCCCATGCCCATCCCCATATCCTACCATTTCTATGTAAACAAAAGTTGATGCCCAATTCTATCATCTTCTATTACATCCAAAGCCAATGCTCATTTGTATTACTGAAATATGGTCTTTTATCATAAGAAAGTTAATGTAGACTACCCTTTAATGGAGTAACTATTAATTATCCACCAAGGAGATGGAAGCTTTAATAAGTAGTTCCAAATATCAACTTTTTGGGTATAACAGAAACACATGTGGAGATTATGTTGGTAGGTTTAATCAAATGTAAAAATAGTAAATCTAGACAACCTACCTCTTTAATAGAGCCCAAACCTTCATACTTTAAAAAGTAATAAAAATGGGCATCGGCTTTGGCCGTAATAGAAGATGATAGAATTGGGCATTGGCGTTTACTCACATAGAAATGAACGTGAAGGTGGAAGTTATGTGTGAATGTGGATTGTCTAATGTTTTCTTTATAGCATTGTCCCCGCCCAGCTGGTTGTATCCATACTTATGAAACTCTATTTGGGCTCGGATGGGCGGGGATATCCCTGCTCATAGCATTAACACAAGCGGGGCTTCCCCACCCATCTAAACAACACTTAGATGGGTGGGGATATCCTTGCTCCCCACCCATAGCACTAACACAGGTGGGAGAGGGTTAGCTATCAAGAAGACAGGTCTCTCCAGCTCTACTTTTATCTTTGAGAGACAAAAAAAGAAGATATACTAACAGTAATGAAGAAAAGTACTTAAATGAAAAATATTAAAATGGGTGTGTTACATTTGTTGTATGGAGAAGATTTATGGGTTTTGGATTTAGATTTGGATATGAATATTTGGTTTTGAGAATGGTAAATAAAGAGGAAGCGTCGGTGAGGCACTTTTCTTCTCATCGGTTTGCCCTTTTTAATCAGGGGATCTGCAAAGTCCTGCTGCTTCCTTTCTTCTTTAATGAATCCCTACACGGAGAAGATGAGTCTCTGCTCAAATAAAATGGACAAAAAGAACGAAAATGGGGAAAAGGGTTTTGGGTTTGCGACCTCTTAAGGTAAAAGGAGGATGGATATCCCTGCTAAGAGAAAAAATAAAAAAATATATCAAACAGGGCCTGTGGGACTACTATGGTCTATATAACACATTGATGGTGTTTTTGGCCTTTAACAAGTCTAAAGGGATTTTCCAGTTAAATCCTTTAAAAAAGATGATTCTTTGTCATTTAGTGGCATAGAAAAATAACTTTTTAACTTTTTTCGGTAAAAAAGTAGATGTGTTTTTTTAAATATAGTCTTTTTTACTGGACTCCTTTTATTTATCGTCTTTCGAGATTACCATTCACCTTACTACACTAGTGAAGTGAATTTACCAAACAAGGTGTAAAACATACCCAAACATGTTATAAGATATGGATCTTGGGTGGATGCCCACTTAAGATAAGTTAGGGTTAGATTTAGGTTTCCTCTTTTGTGGGGTTCCTTTGTCTATATATAGGCATCTCTACCTTTGTATTTGCAACACATAATGAGATAATAGAAAACTCTCTCTCTTCTTCCTTTAATATTCTTTCTCTTGGTTTGTCTCCTTCCACAACACGCTATCAACACAAAGTGCATCCTTTTCCTCTACGTGCGTTAAAAGGAGAAACAAAATCCACCCAATTCTGTGAATCCACCCATTCACCTCGTTTTGCGTGCATTAAAAAGAAACACCCATTCAGCCACATTTTCTTTATCATACTTCAAACTTTTGTTTCGTTTTGTGTGCATTAAAAGAGACACCCATTCAGCCACTTTTTCTATTTCATACTTCAAACTTTTGTTTCAAACTTTTCAAGCTTTATTATGCCTTGGGAAGCGTGTAACATCAAAGTTTTCTTTTATAAATTCTGTTTCCAAGCCGCCAGCGCAACACATTAACATGTTCCCAGCGCTTACCAACAGATCTCACGTCGTCACGTGCTTGGTGAGTGCCAGAGAAGAAAGTAAATCATCTCTCAGATCAGTATTCCAACGGTTAGACGGCGATCAGTTATTGCATAATGTCAAATCTGGCTAAACTTGACTTTAAAGCCCTTAACATAAATGGGGACAATTACTTATCTTGGCAACTGGATGCTAAAATCCATTTGCAATCCAAGAAATTGGGAGAGACCATAAAAGAAGGTAACAAGATGTCTCCAGAGGAAAAGGCGTTAGCCCTCATCTTTCTACGCCACCACATACATGACGACCTCAAACATGAATACCTTACTGAGAAAGACCTAGCAAGCCTGTGGAAATCCCTGAAGGATAGATATGATCACCAGAAGATGGTCATACTGCCAGCTGCCCGGAATGAATGGTTAAACCTGAGGTTACAAGATTATAAAACAGTATCTAAATACAACTCTTCTCTATTCAATATTGTTTCCAGATTAAGATTATGTGGTGAAAAGGTTTTGGAGGAGCAGATGTTGGAGAAAACGTTATCCACTTTTCATGCCTCGAATGTGCTCCTGCAGCAGCAGTAACGAGAGCGACGTTTCTCCAAATATTAAGAACTTATCTCATGCCTCCTAGTCGCTGAATAGAATTCCACAGTATTAATGAAAAATCACAACTCCAGACCAACTGGATCTTTGGCAGTTCCTGAAGCAAATGCTAGTCTTAGCTCAAACAGAGACAGAGGTAGGGGGAATGGCATATATAAATCCTCAAGTAGAGGTGGACGACATAACTCCTCCAGGTGAGGTGATTTTAAAGGTCATCCACCAAAATTCAAAAATCACCAGAAGTGGTCTCACCCTCAATATAAGAATAACCAAAATCCACCAGCAAATCTTTTCCACAGTCCTAATGACACGTGCCACAGATGAGGAAGAAATGGGCATTGGTCACACACTTGCCGTGCACCAAAGGAAGTGGTGGAACGATTTGTATTGTGCATACAAGGCCTCTGTCCATTCAGCGAAGACAAATGATCTAAAAGGCTGGAATTGAGATATAATGACATCAGAGAGTCCTCCAATTGACATTACAAACTTGGAGACTCGTGACTTCTTTGAGGATGAAGATAACCAACATCTGGAAAATGGGGCATTTAATAATCTTTTGGGGTCACCCCCTGGCATGGTCTAGAAGACCCATTATTCTTTGAACATTAAAAACTTAATTTTGTTTTAGTTCATTTGAAATGCATGTTTCTTAGATTTTTTTTCTTGTTTTGATAGAAAACTTCATTAATGTCCTAATTTATGGTATTTTTTTAAATTATTTTAATCATATGATTGCATAGTTATGATGTTTTTATTATTTTTGTTTAAGGTATGGATCATGGAACTGCAGACAATCTATGTTTGGTAGATAGTGCCACAATACACACCATTCTGAAAAATCAGAAATTTTTCTCAAAATTGATGTTCATATCCACCATAGCTGGACCTGTACAAATAATTGAAGGCTCCGGAAGAACCCATATAATGTTACCTAATGGTACCCATCTATTCATTAAAGATGCTTTGTTTTCAAAAGGTTCCCGAACAAACTTGATTAGTTTCAAAGACATTAGAATGAATGGGTACCACATTGAGACTGCAAGTGAAAGTAACAAGGAATACTTATGCATCGTTACTAGTATTGGAAGCCAGAAGCAAATACTAGAAAAACTAAGTGCACTCTCTTTAGGGTTATATTACACGACAATCTATTCATTAAAGATGCTTTGTTCTCAAAAGGTTCCCGAAGAAACTTGATTAGTTTCAAAGACATTAGAATGAATGGGTACCACATTGAGACTGCAAGTGAAAGTAACAAGGAATACTTATGCATCGTTACTAGTATTGGAAGCCAGAAGTAAATACTAGAAAAACTAAGTGCACTCTTTTCAGGGTTATATTACACGACGATCTCCAATGTTGAATCCCATTCTGTTATGAGCAAAACAACAAAGTCGACCCTGAAGCTTAGTGATCCTATTGCTTTACAGCTTTGGAAAAATAAGTTAGGTCACCTTGGGGCTACTATGTTGAGAAAAATCATAGATAACTCTTTTGGACATTCCTTAGAGAACCATCAATTGACCATGCCTAGTGGGTACTTATGTATCCCATGTTCACAAGGGAAATTGATCACCCGACCCTCTCTTACTAAAGTTGCATACAAATCCCCATCCTTTTCTACAAAGGATACAAGGTGATATTTGTGGACCCGTCAATCCCCCTAGTGGACCTTTTAAGTATTTTGTGGTTTTGATTGATGCCTCCACCCGCTGGTCGGATATTTGCCTACTTTTAACTAGGAACGTAGCATTTGCCTGCCTATTAACTCAAATAATTAAACTGAGGGCTCACTTCCCTGATTATCCCATTAAGTCTATAAGACTTGATAATGCAGGCGAATTTACATCACAAGTTTTTGATGATTTTTGTTCATCGATAGGAATTGTAGTCGAACATCTTGTCCCCCATGTCCACACCCCAAATTGGCTTAGCTGAATCCATGATCAAGTGCATCCAACTTATTTCTAGGACTCTGCTGATGCAATCCAAATTGCCAGTTAGTGCTCGAGGACATGCTGTGTTGCATGCAGCAATGTTAATTCGACTTCGGCCCACGGTCTATCATCAATATTCTCCGACACAACTTATATCAGGACATCAACCCAATATTTCTCACTTACGCAAGTTTGGTTGTGCAGTTCAAGTTCCAATACCACCTCCTAAGCGTACTAAGATGGGATCACAACGTAAATTAGGAATATATGTAGATTATGACTCTCCTTCGATTATTCGATATCTAGAACCAAGGACAGGAGATGTCTTCACTGTTCGTTTTCCCGATTGTCGATTAGATGAGACAATCTTCCCGCCGTTAGTGGGATATAAGATAGTTCATGAAGAACGTATTGTTCATATAGAACAAACCATTCCTGAAGAACGGCGAGAATTAACATGAAATACCTCCACTTTGTCTCATTTGGATCCCCGAACTTCACAATGTGAGAATGAAGTACGAAGAATTGTGCACTTGCAAGAAATTGCAAACAAATTACCTGATGCATTTAACGATGCAGCAAAGGTGACGAAGTCACAAGTGCCAGCTATGAATGCACCTACCACGATTAATGTTCCTGTAGGACGAAGTCAAAATACAGCAGCAAAATAATATGCGATACGCCAGAAGTGTGGCAGACCTATAGGTTCAAAGGACTCAACTCCTCGAAAAAGGAGAAATGAGAAATCTTCATCATATCCTCTAAAAGAGGCATGTAACGCTCCTGAAGAGGTTCCTTCCGAAGAGGCACATAATGCTCCTGAAGAGGTTATGGCAAAGTCCGTTTTCTTTAGAATAATGGAAGTCCCTGGTGAGACTTTGGAAGTGCTCCTGAAGAGGCACCGGTACTGGAAAATGAAGAGATCTCTATACTTTACAATTATTCAAGAGAGAGATGGAAAAGAAATGAGATTATCATCGATTGCGCATTTGCATATGCGGTAGCTACACAAATATCAAAGGAAAATGATGATGATGATTGGGACACAGAACCGCGTTCTATAAATGAATGTCGACAAAGAAAGGATTGGCCACAATGGAAAAGTGCCATCAAAACAGAGTTAGAGTCTCTCAACAAACGTGGTGTGTTCGGACCTATAATACAAACCCTAGAAGATGTTAACCTTGTAGGTTACAAGTGGGTGTTTGTAAGAAAAATGAATGAGCTGAATGAAATTACCAGATATAAGGCACGATTAGTGGCACAAGGTTTCCTGCAGAAACCTGGGATTGATTATGAGGAAACATACTCCCCTGTTATGGATATAACGACATTCAGATACTTGATAAGTTTAACAGTTTCTCAAAATCTAGAAACGAGACTCATGGATGTTGTAACTGCTTACTTGTATGGGGACTTAGACATAGAAATTCACATGAAAATCCCGGACGGATTTCCTTTGCCTGAAGCAAAGCCAATGAGTATGTATTCAATCCAAATAAGACGATCATTGTACGGCCTAAAGCAATCCGGAAGAATGTGGTACAATCGTCTTAGTGAATACTTGTCTAAAAGGGGGTATGAAAATGATCCCATTTGCCCGTGTCTATTTATAAAGAAATTCTTGAAGGGATTTACAATACTAGCAGTTTATGTGGATGACATAAATTTGATAGGGACTCCCAAAGAGCTCGAAGAAACTGCTGATTATTTAAGGAAAGAATTTGAAATGAAAGACCTTGGAAAAACGAGATTCTGTCTCGGATTGCAAATCGAGAGAAATCCTAATGGGATATTGGTCCATCAATCTAATTATATCGAGAAGGTTTTAAAAAGATTTGGTATGGACAAGGCACATCCATTAAGCACCCACATGGTTGTCCGGTCTCTTGATATACAAAAAGATCCATACCATCCCATCGAGGAAAATGAAAAGGTATTAGGTCTCGAAGTACCATACTTAAGTGCTATTGGAGCCTTGATGTACTTGGCACAATGCACTAGACCAGATATTGCATTTTCTGTGAATCTACTTGTCAGGTATAGCTCCGCACCAACTCAAAGGCATTGGATTGGTATTAAACACATCCTACGATATCTGCGTGGAACAACTGATTTGAAAATATTTTACGCTTACGATCATAAAGATTCCAGTTTCGTAGGATATGTAGATTCAGGTTATCTCTCTGATCTTCATAAGGGTCGATCACAGACAGGTTATGTGCTTCTAAATTGTAATGTCGTCATTTCTTGGCATTCTACTAAACAGACTCTGGTAGCTACTTCCTTCAACCATACTGAAATTTTAGCTCTTTATGAAGCCAGTAAGGAATGTGTGTGGCTAAAATCTTTGATTCAGTATGTTCGTAGTTCTTGTCAATTACATTCTATTGTAGGTATCCCAAATATTATCAATGAAGATAATGAAGCATGCATAAGACAGATCCGAGAAGGTTTCATTAAAGGAGACATGACTAAACATATAGCACCGAAGTTCTTCACTCATGAACTTCAGAAGAAGAATGAAATTGAAGTCAAGTAAGTTTGTTCGAGTACCAATCTGGCTGACCTGTTTACCAAATCTTTGCCAAAATCAGTATTCTAGAAATTTGTATATGAGATTGGCATACGTAGAGTTCATCATCAAACTATGTAAATGGTTGCTATCATCAGGGGGAGTGATTTATCAAGGAGCATCCTGAAGTATGCTACCATGGACATCTATGCACTGTATCTTTTTCCTTCTCTAGATTTTATCTCACTGAGTTTTCCTGGTTAAGGTTTTAAGGAGGTAGCATTATGTACGTCCAACACCAGTTCAATGATCTTTAAGAATATTGTACTTGTTTTTCCCTTCGCTTTGGTTTTTTCCCACTGGGGTTTTCCTTAGCAAGATTTTTAATGAAGCAACTGTCATTGAATGATGGTCATCTAAGGGGGAGTGTTATAATATATGGATCTTCGGTGGATGCCCACTTAAGATAAGTTAGGGTTAGATTTAGGTTTCCTCTTTTGTGGGGTTACTTTGTTTAATATATAGGCATCTCTACCTTTGTATTTACAACACATAATGAGATAATAGAAAACCCTATCTCTTCTCCCTCTAATATTCTTTCTCTTGGTCTCTCTTCTTCCACAACAAAACATGATTTTTTTTTTTTATCGTCTTTCGGGCTAATCCTGGCCTTTTTTTCCGCGGAAAACCGGCTAGGCACAACGAGTCGAGTACCCCGGGGGCCCAGCCCACCTTGACGGGTAAAATAAGCCCATGATAAAACCCCCTTTCTTCGTTAAACCCCCGTAAACCCTAAATCGACACCATAGCTCGGTCTGTCGTCGTCTTCTTCTTCTTGTTTCATTACTGAAAGAGAGAGTGAAAGAGAGAGGTAGAAGCCATGAAGCTTGACGTCAATGTTTTGAGGTATCTTTCCAAGGAAGATTTTAGGGTTCTCACCGCCGTGGAAATGGGAATGAGAAACGTAAGTAATCACATTTCAATTCTAGGGTTTTCTTTTTGCCCTTTTTGCGTGTTCTTATTTTAAAGATTCCTAGATTTCTTTTTGTCTTTTGTTGTTGGATTTCAGCATCAAATTGTCCCTGCGGAACTCATAGATCGAATTGCTGGTCTCAAGTAGGTTCTTCTTCGAATTGAATTCAATTTTGAATTAGGGTTTATCTTAGCTGTTGAATGAATTATGATTTTCAACTGTTTGTATTATAAAAGCTGTCTAATGATGCGTTTGGATGTGAAGCACTGGAATAGATGTCCTCAATACATGGCTGACTGAACTATCTTTTTCTTGTTGAACCAACAAACCCATAACATCTTTTGCCTCTCTAAGAATATGGCGAAAAAAAGAACCCAAATTTATAGACTGAGTGAAAAGTGGGATTTGTTCAAATTGAAGCAAAGCTTCAGGGAAAGATCACTTTTTTTTTTTTTTTGTGAACAGGATGATGGGTTGTCAGTGTAACTTTCAAAGATGCGCTTGCCCGAGAAAGATACCTTGAAGACCCACAAAACTTCTCTTATGGCCCATGTATCGGTTTCATTAGAGTCCTTAACCCATATAGAGGAAGGGAAAGTTACAAACACATCCACGTATCATTGCGAATAACACCACCTATGCTGGCCGAGCCAATCTATCTGGCTGTAGCTGTCCCATCTACATTTAATTTAGAATGCTAGTTGTAGGAGGAAAGTTTTCACCTGCGCTATGCCCTCCGTGGGAGCGCTCATCTAGACTGTCTCCAAACACAGGACCCATCCTCCCTGAATTTCACGGGACCCGCTGTGATGACGACACCAATCTGATGGAGCGCATTGCACATGAGCACAGGCGGAGCTCTTCTAGTTGGAGGATACATCCAAAGTGCATAGTTCTTCATTTGAAATACCAAATTACCAATCCTGCCCACATTTTACACAATTCACTAATTTTCAAATTATCAAATTCTTTTCTTGGCCATTTAGTAATGCCCTTCCCCGATGTGACCTGTAGATGAACAATCTAGTCAACCATATGGTGTATCCCACCAATACTTAGTTGAAATGAAAATGCCAAAAAATTGCAATGAGTACTGTATAGTTTTTTCTTATTTAATTATTCTTAATCTCAGTTATACCTTCATTTCCATACAGACATGGAGGCACATACAAAGTGTTGAAAAATTTGTTGAAGCATAAGCTGGTGCATCATGACTCCTCAAAATGTGAGCCCCCCCTCCCTATCTGTCTCTTTCATTTTTTTCCACAAGAGAATTTCATGTAGAATGCTAAAATGAGTTATCCTGATTATGATTCTGTAATGTTTACAGATGACGGGTTTCGACTGACCTACTTAGGATATGATTTTCTTGCAATAAAAGCTCTGGTCAACCGCGGTGTATTTGTTTCTGTCGGTCGTCAAATAGGTGTTGGAAAAGAGTCGGGTAATTTTAAATGTCTGCTGTTGTATAAATATAATTGTCATATGACATATTTAATAAAAAAGGGACATGTTATTAGTATTAATTTTTAGAATGACCTTTTTTTTTGCTAATGGTTTAATAAGACCCTTTTTTGCTTCCATAGATATATTTGAGGTTGCAACTGAAGATGGAACAGTTTTGGCAATGAAACTGCATAGGCTGGGTAGGGTCTCTTTCAGGGCTGTTAAATCTAAGCGAGATTATCTTTTGCATCGCAGCAGTTATAATTGGCTCTATCTTTCTCGCCTTGCTGCATTCAAAGAATTTGCTTTCATGGAGGTTTGTCGATTAACATTATTGGTTTCTCACTAATCATGTGGAACTGAGCTATCTTCTAATCTGTAGATTTTATGACACTTCCAAAATTAAAATGTGTAGGCTTTGAAAGCACATGGTTTCCCTGTCCCAGCTGCTGTAGACTGTAATAGGCATTGTGTTGTCATGTCGCTTGTTCAAGGTTATCCACTGTAAGATATTTTTTTCACTGATTTTTTATAGATCATGAGGTTTCCTTTTTGAGCTTTTAAAACACACCACATTATAAGCCTCACCTTCTCTGGCTGCATTGTAGGAGGGTGTTAATTTGGTTATTAGTCATATAGACTATCGGTGCCCCATTTTTAGGGGATGTATTGTAGGCTTAGTGTTTTCTTTATTCTTACATAAGCTTGACTGCTTGACTGTATTTTATGAGTTGGGTGTGCTTCAGCAGCACTTATGCTTCAAGCATTTGCCTAGTTGTATCAGGTGGTGATTTGCTATTGTCTACATGCAGTGTACAGGTGAAGCAACTGCAAAACCCAGAAACGGTTTTTGAAACTATTATTGGTCTTGTTGTTCGCTTGGCAGAAAAAGGTCTTATCCATTGCGACTTCAATGAATTTAACATTATGGTACGGATTTTTCTTTGATTAGTGAGGCACTCTTAAATGATCCCATTGTGTAGTTTTCCAGAACTGTAATTGTAGAAAAATCTGCTTGATTTGCACATTGGTACTGCTACTTTACATATAAAAAATCTTTTTCATGCTTATCTTGTACTTGTTCATTTTCATTAGAATTTTCCTTTGCATGTCGTTCTGTGTTATACATTTTAAAAAAACATTGTTCCTTTAGTAGCTTATCTCAAGGCCTACATAGGCTAGGTCTTTAGTATGTGTACTACCAGGGCACTGGAGAGTATTAATCCCTTCAGAAATGGCTTTTTATTTAAGTCTCTTTCATGAGAACGTATGTGATTGGTTACCAGTCTACTGCGACTGGAAGACTGAACCCAATGAAAATTGTTGAGTAACTGGATGAAACTGCCGGCATACTCAGCAAGCTTACTCTCTCTGGGTTTTTTGATGCTTTCTTTTTTTTTTTTGAAAGATGATGCTCTTTTTTTTTTTTTTTTATAATTTTCTTTAAACTATTTTTTCCGGTTACATACTTTCAGAAACCAATATAGGGACATTGTCTTCTGCCCCTTTTTTGCTTTGTCTGGAAGGTTATAGAATATTACTTTGGAATTTCTTGGTGGTTATGTGGAGTGTGATCTGAGAAGGGTCACCTTCATGGTGAGACAATACGGAGTTCGAACTTCAAAGGGATTTTAACTTAGGTATCATGTTTAATTAACAAGCTTATATAAAAGGGGGTGGAAAGAAAATTAGGTCAAAAGTTCATTGCAATCTTCCTAGAGGGTGGTTTAATTTTGATGTGGATGGGGCAACAGGAGAAACTAGATCCTGCGGGCCTAGGAGCGGTGCTGGGAAGTCAAGAAAGGAAATTCTTTGTACCTTCATGGGTCTTGTTGTACCTAAGATTAAAATGGGGTTGACATATTGGCAAATAGGAAGCACTAAAGCTTTTTAAAATTTAAAAACAAATTTTGGAGTTACTTGTTTATGGAGAGTGACTCTAAAAATGCTATACGCTTGGCAACAAGGAGCAGGAAACCTTGGTGTCCTGAATGGATTCTGAAGGAAATATGGGAGTTTAACAAGCTTTTGAAATGTACTGATGCAGCCCAATGTGGCTGCCTGCCACAAAACAGGCTTCAGACAATGGGTCATAATATTTCAAGAGGCCTATTTAAAGACCTCCTTCAATAATATTTCAGGTTTCCTCTTCTCTGAGTATAACCCTTGAGCATTTGTGTTTGCTTGCTGGTGTGTACGCTTGGGTGAGTCCTTCCACCAATTTGGTTGTGTCATGTTCCTTTCGGACAGTTGTTAGAAGCGCGGATGAGGAGGTGGATTCTTTCACTAAATAGCATATCAGTTCACATATGAGATTCTCTTGATACAATTTCCTTTTCTTAGGATTTGCATTTTGATACTAATAAAAAATGGCTCTTATGCTATGGTTTCTAGAATTTTTACTTTTTTTTTTTCTCAGTAGCAAAAGCTTCTGTCATTACTAATCATGGTTCAAAATATTGACCGCTACGTAGCATAGCGGTCAAGGCCACTATGCTATTTTGAAAATAGCGGCGCTACAGTCTAAAACCTAGTAGAGCCAATTTGTTTTAATTTTACACATTGTTTTTCCTATTTCTTCTCAATGGGCTTTCCTAAAGTTGGCTATACCCTTATATGGTTTCAAATCACTAAAAAAATATAAGATTGGTTGTTATACAAGATTCAATTTTTTTTACTACTTAAAAAATTCACACCGCTACACTGTTACGTATCGCCCGCTACGTAGCGTTTTGGCAACTAGCCGCAACCGCTATTTTGATCCTTATTACTAATAAAAATGGTCGCCTTCATTCACCTTCAAAGCTTGAAGGTGTTGCTATTGCTTATTGGGGTTACTTTGTGAATCTTGTAGCATGGTTTAAAATAGTGTAGCAGCATTATCAGTTGTAGCGGTTGAGGCCGCTATGCTATTTTGAAAATAATAATGTTACAGTCTAAAATCTAGTTATAAAAAATGCTGTCTAAAATCTAGTAGAGCAAAGTAGTTTTAATATAAAACTACTGTTTTTTTCTATTTCTTCTCTTCAAATCACAAAAAAAAGAAAAAAAAGAAAAAAGATTGGATGCTATGCAAAATTTGAAAAACTTTTTACTGCTTAAAAAAATTCACAGTACTATGCTGATACGTATCACCGCAATTGCTACGTATTGCCCACTACATAGCAATTTGATCACTGGCCACTATGGCGCAACCCGGATCCTCGATTGGAGGTGTAGACCATGGTTTAAAAAATTGGTCAAGCCCGAGTCAACTTGGACTCGAATTATGTGACTCGGCCATGGCTAAGTCGGGTTTCAAGTCCGATTTTTTGAACCTTGGTTTAGACCTATCTTAGGGAGATTGATCGAATCCCAATGGATTCCAACACTAAGGCACTCCACAGGCCATGACACACGAGAGGAGAGGAAACTCACAAAAATATAATTAATGATAATAATATAATCAACTACAAGGGGAATCCACTATATATATAGGTCTAATGATCCCAAAATGAGAAACTTCCTACTTCTAATCAATCATAAAATAGAAGTTAAGATTAGGAAACAAAATTAACTAATTTAAAACTTGCTAACTAAGATAGGGATCTCAAGATCAGAGATCATGTGGGACCCATCAAGGCCTGTGGGCCTGAGATCTGGGCTGGATCTTGGGTGCATCACACTAGATTAATGAATTGATCCCTCGCTCTTTTTTTAAAAGAAACATTTGTGATTTTACTTTAGAAAAATAGAGAGAACATATGCAATAATTGTTCTCTCTGGATGAATCATAAGCTTGATGGTCGATATATTTTCACGTGATTATATTTTTGTTTAGTAATTAGGAAAAGAATACGGTATAGAATCTATTTCATCTGACAGCACTTTAGTGAGGAAATATTTTTGAATTTTGTCTATTTACTAGGCCAGTACAATGCTCTTAAATTGATTGGCCTTCTTTCATTTGAAGCTTTTTTCTTGTTTTCCTTGAAGTTATGGTTTCTTTATTTGAATGGTAACTCTGGAGCATTTCAAGTCCTCGATTATTTTCTTAAGCAAGCAATTCGTGTTGCAAGCAATACCTGTAAAAAGCTTTATTTGAATAGCATAATGATGCTTACAATTGAATTCTTATGTTTGCTATTCATGGTTGCAATTTATGGCTTTAAAGAAGGTATCTATCTCCCTGTTGTTACATATTCACTGATAGCTCAGTTCTGTTAGTCTATAAGTAATGGTTTGTCTCATGTTCCTTAATAATTTTTCTTTCCTGTAGCTGATGGAATTGGCCTTTACTTTTCACTTATAGATTGAGGACGATGAGAAGGTTACTCTGATTGACTTCCCTCAAATGGTATCTGTTTCTCATCGAAATGCACAAATGTATGCTTACATTCTTATCTAATGTGTTAAGTTTCTTGTCTCTCTATCATTTCAAAGAAATTATTCTTAAAACTCTGAATTCATTTCTACAAAATTTTCTTTTTGTTTCAGGTATTTTGATCGTGATGTTGAATGCATTTTCAAGTTCTTCCGCAAAAGGTTAGTACCTGAAGTCGTAAAGCTGTTCATTTTTTTAAACTAAAGGAAAGGATTAATCTTTAAAATAATTGTGTTGATTTCTAGGTGCCCACTGATACTCCGATGAATAATATTGTGGTTCTCTTACTTTCTTATCTATTCAACATGAACATTCTAAAAATTGCCTCCTAGTAATATGGAAATAAAGATAAGTATGATAACTTTTAATTTAAAATTTTAATTAGAAAAGAGCATTTTCCATTCATGGATCTAGAGCCAAGTCCATGGATAACTATTCAATCAAGTATTATGAAAAAGCCATTTTTTGGAAACTGCTGAATGAGAGTTTCTAGGGGATGAGAGGGTGAGAGTGTTGATTTGCTGACTATTTTTTTTTTTTTAAATAGAAAACACTGACAAGTCCTCCAAATGAAATTCCTAGTGTTCTCCAAGCTTCATATAGCCCAAAAAATGGAGTGGAATGGGTTTTATGAGAACCCAGTGGAGTAACTATGCAAGTGTTGGTCCATCTAAAAACAAAGGGCGTAGTGTTGGTTGAATGACATGCAGTGTGCTACTTGATCTGATGCTTGCTTATTATCCAAAAAACGAAAAGAAAAAAAAAATTGACATGGTGTGCGTTGCATATGCCTGGTCCAAATCTGGGCTAGGCTCACTTATTTTACCATATCAGGCATACTATTTGACTCAACAGGGATCAAAACTAAGTTGTATTGGGCGAAGCAACTTGTTATGGATCAAGTTTTGATTCCTTGGTGGCAGTGTTGGTCTGCAGTTTCTTCTCCTGCATAACTGAGTCACCACGGTTTTGGGATTTCAAAACCATGCACAAGAGATAAGAGGGTTTGCAGCTATGTAATATTTGTACTCCTGTCATTGACCATCACTCATTGCTTCTTTATTGTCAGATGACTCAGACCCTAGCTTTCTCATATGTTGTTTTACTTTCCAATGCTACTCTCTTGACCTGTTTTCTGCACTTTTTCCTTCTCCAGGTTCAACCTTTCTTTTCATGTGGATCAAGATGAGAGCGGTGAGTCAGAGTTTGATGAAAGTGGCAGGCCCCGCTTTTCTGCAGTAGTGAAATCTACTGACTCGCTAGATAAGGAACTTGCTGCTAGTGGGTTTACAACAAAGGACCAAGATGTGATTGAGAAGGTATTGATGGACACTTGACTGGCATTGGTGTTTGTGAGAATATGTCAATTAGATTTAGTCTTCTCATATATAATATTGTGATTACTTACTATTGATTTTTTTCGTATGTGTTCTAATTGGAGAAGTGTTGAGACTGCTTATATAATATTGTCTATTTGCTAATTTGCATACTAAATTTCTAAAGTCTTTGTGCTGTATACCACTTTCAAAAGTAAAAGTCATCTTCTTACTGTGTATTTCTTATGAACATATATAATTAATTATCTGTCTTTGGTTTAGGAAAGATTATTTTTTCTTTCTCGTTTGATCAGTATAGGTGCACCACTTTATTTGGTAGTATTTTTAGACATGAACAGTCTCTGGGGAGTGCTGGAGTTTGAATTAGATTATTCAATTTTTGTTATGGTGATGGATGGTTGAGAAGGCCCATGGCATAGGTCAGTAGCATCCACCAGAAGGAGTTCATAAGTGAAGCATAATTTGTGGTAGAGTGTTTGTATTCCTCCTAAAATTTTCATATGAAGTGTTCTGTGGTATAATATTTTTCAATATTGTCTATTACTTGGAAGGAATACATACATATAGCATCTCCCTAGTGGGAGCAGAATTTATGCTAGTGTTTGCATGCCTTCTAAAATTTTCATATGAAGTGTTCCATGGATAGAATCTCTCTCTCTCTCTCTGGTTTGTGGGGGTGGATGGGTGGATGGTAGTTGGTAGATGTTGGTGTGGGAGTCCATGTGCGTGTGCATACATGTTTTTGTGCTTCATTCTTTGTCATGATCATATTGTCAAGGAATGATCAACAAAATATCTGAACTAGAGGCAAAGACAACCTTAGTGAGGATAACATAATAGATCATTAGAGTCAGGAGGCACACCTATAAAAAAAAAAGATTGATTGTTTTGTACGTATACCTACGAAGGCACAGAATTTGGGTCTTTTTTAACATTTTTTTTTTATGGGTATGCCATCTGCTTTTGTGATGTTTGATGATTCAGGAGTGAGATTGACAAGAGCCCATGAAGGTGCTCATTGTTGCAACCACAAAGTTGTGGGTTTGAGTCCTTTTTTTTTTTTTTTTAAATGGGTTTGTGTACCATCTATTCAAATAAAAATACCCATTTAGAATTTCAATTTGAATTTGGCTGAGGTAAGGGCCTTTAATAATTTAAGGGGACTCATGGTTTGCTTTAAAATAGACCACCTCTCCATTCATTTGGAGGTTAGCCGCTTCTATTAAGGAAAATTTCTAGCAAGGAATTAATTATAGGTGATTTTCTCTATTATGACGAGGGTGTAATGGTGATAAGCTTTCTTACAAGAGGGGGTGAATAAAATTTAATTTTGGGGTTGGCGACTTACTCCTCTTGTAGGGGGTCAATTTGATATGGTCCCTGTACTATTTGTTTGTCTTTGATGACCTCTTTGCACTGACAATAATAACATTGAATGCTCGACCACTGTTCATATTGACAGCCATTGACTTATGCACTGTTATTTTAGTTGGCCTGTGTGTAGAGGTATTGACATGAGAAATCTTTCAATGGCTACCTTAGCAAATATTTACCCTTTTTTTAAACGTTGATGAGTTTATTATTTCCTATTTTGGGTTGGTTCTTTCCTAATTTTAACTTGGTATTCTTTACTCTCTCATGTTTCCAGATCCATTTGAGATGATTATGTCTGGTTGATAACATTTTTTATGGATGCATTATTTGCTTATGTATTGGAAAACCATCGCAATAGATATAGATGGGCTTGGTTCCCAGCATGATAATGGTCGCGTCATGGTGTTGTCCATTACTGAGGGACTGGACTGATCATAAATATTATACAATATGTCATTCATCCTTAAGTTATCTATATTTGTTTTAAAATTGGACCCCCTAAGGTATTGCTTTTTTTTACTTTTTCTTAGAATTTTCTGATTGCTGTGTTATGCAGTTCATTGAAGGAGGGATTGAGCAGGACAGTGAAAACTCTGGTGATGAAGAGAATGTGGATGAGGGATGTCTTCCTGCTGATATTGATGATACTGTTGTCTACAATCTAAACTCTTTGCATTTGGTATGTTATTTCGTTGTGAAAGGATTACTTAGCCACCATCACTAACTAAATGCCAGAATTTAAAGAGCTGCTTAAATATCAATATGATTGCAAAATCCGTTGTGTGGATACGAACTTTTTCCCCACCTCCTATCTTGCAATGAATGGAAACAAAGCAGATGTAAACTCATGGTCACTTATGACAAATGGTAGACAGTAAGGTGGAGTTTTATCATTTCAAGGATTTCATTTTCTCAATACCTCGTTCTAGATGTAACTGTCAGATCTTAATTCATCTATGTTGTTCCCACTTGCCATATGAAATTGGCCAGAGCCTGCTTATTCTTTTGTCAGTTTTCTTCACTGCGACTAATTATTTCTGATGTGCTTGCCTTTATATTGAATGATCAGTGTTTGAAATTTATGCTATTTGGATCTTCCAGCATGGATGTGCTGTGAGGCATGATGTCAATGATGAAATGCAGGAAAAACAATATTCCAATGAAGTCAGTCATAGCAATGAGCCTGAAACCTCACAAGTTAGTGAGAAGGTAGCCTTTGTCCCTCCGAACATTTGAACTGTCATTGTTGTTTTACTTTATTTTGTTTTCCTAGGTCTTGATTTATCCATCATTCTCAAATGTATATTTAAATATTGTAAGTGGATTGCCAACTCAATTACCATTTTATTGCCGAACTTTTTTAAAAAAGAAGGAATATTGTTTATTGGGGTACTTTCGAACCAGCGTTGCTTTTTTTTTTTTTCTACATTTGATTTATTGGTCATTCTCAAATGTATGTGGATTGCCAAACTCGATCATCATTTTATTTCCGAACTTTTTCCTAAAAAAGGAAAAATACCGTTTTATTGCCAACTCATAAACATGAATCATGACACCCTGCTGCTAACTTGTCGCCAGAACTGTATACTTGTCGATTCTGTTTGCATTAATCTTTCATTTCTTGATACACTATGAGTTATCACTTTTAAAAAATTGCTAATTTGTTTGCATTATTTCCTTAATTTATTTATAAGTCAACTTTTTTTTTTTTTATTTGGATCTTTCAGAATGAAAGCACTGTGAGTTGTGATGCAAAGGATGAAAAAACCTTGAACCAATGTTTTCATCAAGCCTGTGATAGCAATGAACCTGAAGCTTTACAAAGTGAGAAGGTATAATGTTACTTTCACCCATGATACGACTAATGCTGACAGCTCTCCTTTTATCCATGTATTGTAATGTTTCCTTGCTATGGTACCAAAATACATAAAAATAGATGGGGCACCTGTGTTGTATCGTATCTGATGCTTTTTTCCTAAAAATTCTGTACCCTTGCTGTAACCCTGTGAATATGGGCGCCATAAGTTTCTTGCCTCAAATTCCAACCTCAGATGCTACCTACCTAGGGCAGCATGTAACTTGCCCCTTGTAGGTGGGTTGAACATTTGCTCATTTATCCATTTGTTGCAACTGATAGCCTTCAGTGGTTATTCTTTATTTTACATGTGCTTTTATTTTCATTTTTGCGCAGCTGCATGTAAAATCAGTTTGGCGATCTTTCTTTATTTCGTTTTTTCTCAGCAGAATAACAATTAAATCAAATGTATCATAGTAAGTGCAAGAAAAGAAAATTAGCAGCCAGGTTGTGATATGGAATCCCCCCCCCTTACTACTATTTGCAAGGCTTTTTCTTTAACCATTGGATTGGAACTTGGATGGCTTTCTGCACCATAATAGTATTAGAGTCTGGAGGACTACAACTTTACTCATTATGTTCTCTCTTCCCTTTTTTCTAATGCATTTCAGATATTTTCTATTAATGGCTTGATTACGTCTTTTGATGTTGGGTCTCTCAATCCTTAGAGAAATTTATTATTGAAAAGTTTATATCGATACCTTGAAAATGAAACTATTTCTTTCAGGAGGACAATGAGGATGCATGTGAGGGCGATGATGCTGTACTAATGAAGCGTTTGAACAAGCAGAGACAAAAGGCAATAGCAGCTGCTCGAGGTGGCCGGAGGGCCATTACATCTAGAAATTCCTACAAGGATAAGGGTAGTAAAAGCTCGCACAATGCCAAAATCCAGAAGCAACTTAACCAGTGGTGATCTGGCAATACAGTGAACTCCAATTTTGTAAAACTAGCCAAAAAGCAAGCAGGTTTGCAGACATGGCTGAGCATATGAGTTATAAAGCCCCAGTAGGTGCATCATGTTGCATGTAATAAATACACCAAATACACCACAGGTGCAAACTTGAAAATGTTTCACCTTGTTCTCTCTCTTTTTTTTTTCCTGTATCCTGATTTCCTGAAGCTCTCCTATAAACCAAAGTGAAAGATTATCTTATAGGATAGCTAGCAACGAGCACGCTTGCAGTCCTTATGTTAAGGCATATCCTAATTTAAGAAATGTTTTGATTGTATTTTCAATGGTTTACAGCAAGAAGTTGAGTGTCTAAGATATGAGGTGAAATGATGGATATATATCTGTTGCTCAGTTATAAATTAAGCTACTTTATAGTGCTTGTCATTGTGTTCAATCTTCAGAACTGTGAGTTCTATTTTATTTACTTCATGCTTGAATTTCTTCATTTTTTTAAAGATTATCTTTCTCGATCAAATGCCTCAGAGAGTAAAAAAACCTTTCGGTTTCAACCTATGATGCCCAGATACTTAAAATTCGGCCTGATATGCCTTTTTTTTCCTTGTGTAAAATCTGCCTCTGCTATATCCCTGTTGTGCCTGCTGTATCCATTTCATATCTGGGCATAGGGGGTCTCAGATGTTGTTATCTATCTCATTAGAGGGTGGGCTTGTCTTGGTTACATCAACATTGTAGGTACTGCCTGCCACAATGTACAGCAGGGGAAGAGCGTGGATTAGGATCCTTCATCTAATAGGTCCGCCATTAACACACCCATCCTGATTATGTTGTAAATTATTTACCTCCGTTTGCCACCTCCCCCTATAGTTTTGCCTGTGCATGTGAATAGGAGGGTTTGCACAGCGGGAGAAGGCTCTTCCTAGAGACTTGAAGTGGGTGATACATTTATGTCAATGTTTGACTAACAAAAGGAATGTACAACACCAGCTGCAATGTAAGAACCTTGATGGGAGATTGGAAGGTCGATCTCCTGTATGAATTGGAGCTAGCTGAATATCATTTTGATCTGCTGGATTGTAATCGTCTATTTAGCTGTTCCAGATTTTATGGTTTTAAATAATGGTCCTCGACTGGACCTTCCCCTTCTTTGAACGCAATGAGTTGGGCTTCACAACAAGATTAGTGAAATTTATTTTCATTCTACATCTACACGGGACATGCTTTCAGGTTCAATGGACACTTCATCAGCCATAATAGAGTGTCGCACTCAGAGCTTCTCAGACACCCCAGCGTGCTGAGAAAACTTTAACAAGAGTTGATGAGACCCGATAAGTAAATGGGTTCAGGTCCGGTTCCACCTTGGTTTTCGGACCCGTGGATCCGAGACCCTATATATTACCCTAATTTTTGAATTTTTTTCCTAAAATTCATGTTTTTTAATATCATTCTTTACCTAGACACGAACCTGTCCTATATATGGTTTTGGTTCCAGTTCCGGACCCAAAAAACTGGATCCAAAACGGTTCCGGGTCGGAATCCGGTTCTACCTTCTCCTTAATGGTTCCTGATCCACCATGGACCCAGACCAGAACCGACCCATTTACAACCCTAGATGTAGGCTATAAGGCGTCAGAATGTTAGCATTCATAGCATGAGTATTAAGAAAAAGTCCTTGACCTGAAAAAAATAATTTTAAATAAGTCCTTTGATCACCACATCAGCATACTCTTACTATTATTAACAGTTGACTTAGAGCACGACAGTTGTCACCTCGCTGCATATTCGAACTCGGGCATGCCATCTTCTCTCATCCAAGGGCTCTTTTCCTCGTTCAAGGGCCCTTTCCCTCACTTGAAATCTCCCTCCCTAACCAGGGGTGAAACCAGAAAATTTGCGGGAGGGCCCACTATGTAGGAAACTTTGTTTGACGGGCCATTGTTAGAAAATACTCAAATTCTTTATAACATTTCCAATTTTTTTGGAGGACCAATGTAAGTAAGTGAAAAATTTCAATACCCCAGGGCAGTTTTTCAAATTTCTACTCACCCTAGCGTCTCTCGCCCGTGGACTCTCCCACTGGCGTGAGTTTGATGGGTCTCAGTCTCAACCCCTTATAGCTAGGTTACCAAAAAAGAAAAAAAGGAAAACAGTTAACATAGCAGTGAAATTAGATGGGATATGAAACGTAATACATTGAAATAAGCCATTTAAACATCCTTATTGTATCTTAAAATACATCTGTATCTTTCTAAAAGGGAGATTTTTAAATAAGGCCTTAAGTTTTTGCCTTATTTCAAAAAAGGGCACAAGTTTCAAAACTTTTCAAATTAGTCCTTAAGTTTTCCAGCAAGTTTTCAATTAAGGACATTCGGCGATTTAATGGTGTTTTTTTTTTTATGACTTTTTCCCTCAATTTTTTTTTTAAATATCAGAAGACCCTTCATTTAAAGCCATGGCATGGTTCTAGCAGCCACCACATTCACCCGATCGTCGTAGAAATGCAAGTTGTCCTCAATCACTTTGAGTATGCCGGTGGGAATATATAGAAAGTGAAGGTGGGTTTTATTTTAATGAAGGCTAATTTGGATAATGTAAGATTTTTAGGAAATAATTAACTAAAAAAATAGTTTTAAATGGACGAATGCCCTTAATTGAAAACCTTTTGGAAAATTGAAAGACTAGTTTGAAAAGTTTTAAAACCTATTATATCTTTTTTGAAATAAGACAAAGACTCAAGGCATTATTCGAAAAGTTCTCCTTTCTGAGAGCATGTATTTTATTATAAAAGCATGGGAGCCATAGGCATTACACACGGATTTAGCTGTCTGCCAACTAGTCTTCTCTCAGGCGATAGGTTGGAATCGCCAATAGATGGTTGGCTCTGGGCATCACGAGACCAAACTTCTCGTCCATGTCCAAGTCGGCGGGCCCCATGCCATTCGGAAGCTCCCAGTTGAAACAATGGATCAGCTGAGCCACTACCAACCGAACCATGGTTAGACCCATCTGCATTGCAGGGCACCCTCTTCGTCCAGACCCAAATGGTAGTAGTTGGAAGTCATGGCCCCTGACATCTATATCAGTGCCGATGAACCTCTCAGGTGTAAACTCCTCTGGGTTGGGCCATGCTTCTGGGTCTCTCCCAATAGCCCACGCATTCACAATGACGCGAGATCCTTTGGGTATGTAGAAGTCATCAACCATGCAATCCTCCCTGGACTCATGAGGAAGGAGAAAGGGGGCTGGTGGGTGAAGCCTCATGCTTTCCTTCACTACCATATCCAAGTAGTCCAGTTTCGAAAGGTCCGACTCATCCACCATCCGATCTCTGCCAACAAAGTTCTCTAATTCTTGTTGGGCCTTCTCCATCACACGGGGATGCTTCATGAGCTCTGAGAGAGTCCACACGACTGCGGTTGGTGTGGTATCTATGGCAGCAACAAGCATGTCCTGCAGATAAATGAATAAATGAGAAGCTATTCATGTGTTGTACAAGGCAGTAAGCTTGAGTTCCAATCTAGCGAAAGAAGAAGAAGAAAGGCTAGTCATAATTATGTATTTAGTAATGACTAGCTCATGTTAGATTGCTTGTGTATAGGTTTTAGTCCAAATTTTGTAGGAAATCGTGTAACCCGCGTACTACGGGTCCCACGTCAGATCAAGGAGAGCATAGGCCAACACAGAATGCAATCCCACTTGTGATAAGACTTGCCCTGTCCTTGTCTCCCAATATAATCTGTGAATGTGAGTTTCTTAGCGAATGAGTCTCTACTAAGTGTGACTCTTTGGAACTTGTTTATATAAGATAAGGGAGCCCAAGAGTTGGATATTCGATTTCCATTCCATTGGTTACACCGATGCGAAGAGATCTGCGGAGCTTTCCAATCACTGGAGTGCGAATCTCTTTGGACGCGTGTTGGAGTTGGCATATCCAAATGCGTCGAATTTAACTCTAGTCAATTTGACAAACACGATATCACTTTATATATTCTACAGACCAAAGATCCATATTGGTGTCCAGCCTTAAGTGGATATGACTCTGTTGAGTGGGATGAGACGTAAACAAGTCATACAAGGCACATGTGATGACTGAGTTTTGGACACCGGCCGGCACAAGATAGTGCCAAGAGGCTAAAATCTGATTTTGCCCATCTCACACGGCTTTGTTTATGATTTGTTGCCCAAGTTTCACTTCCATTTGAAATGAAATTTGGTTAAGGTTGTCACACAGAGGTCAGTCATCAGTGTCCTCTTTTTCTCTAGTAACGGTGACGCATGCAGGAAAAAATCCTGCCTCCAACCTTGACTAACTAGATATGCATGTACTCATCAGGGGCAGCCCTGATGACTGAAGAACAAAATTGATATCTAAATCCTCACTAGTGGACTGAACTATTTAGGTGCACCGTGTACATGGTTAAGGTTCTTACTGACATAATGGCTTTAATATTGGTCCGATCAAACAAGAATTCGTAGTCGCCGGACTCCAAAAAATCCAGCATGTAGTCGACAAAGTCCCTCTGTTTCTTCTCTTCTCCGGCCACCGCCGCTGGACGCTCCTCGATGACCTTGTCGAAGAATTCATCCAATACCTTGGCGATCGCAATCATACGGCGGCCTACACCTTGCAGGTCAAGTTCCCTTGTGCAGGGGATGTACTCAGATACATTGAAAGCAGCAGCCAAATGCATGAGATCTTCTGCCACTGCCTTAAAGCCTCCCTCACCCAAAGTCTCCTCATGGTACTTCTTGCCAAATACCATCCTACATGTGGTGTCTCTACTAAGAGATGCAACCTTTGTAGTGAGATCAACAACATCATGGGCCTTGGCGGCATCCTTGATCAACTCAATTAGTAAGCTCAACTCCTCTCTTCTCATCGGCCGGAGCGATTCGACCTTCAGATTACTAAGCAGCTCGAGGGTGCATAGTTTGCGGACGTTTCGCCAATATGTGCCATATTGACAGAAGCTCAATCCTTTGAAATTGTAGTTGATGAGCCGACCATATTCGGTGTATGCTCGGTTAGCAAAAACCAGGTCATGGGTCTTTAGGAACTGTTGGGCTGCGTGGGGGGACGACACCACCACCGTTGGGATTTGGCCTAGCCTTAGGTACATGATGGGTCCATATTTCTTGGCCCACTGATGGAGAGTGATATGAGGGAGGTGGCCTAACATGGGAAGGCTTCCTAGTATGGGAAGACCTCTTGGACCAGGAGGTAACTTTCCCTGGATTCCTACTACCCTTGGGGATTTCATCACCTTTCCCTTCCTTCCCAGAACATGGAGGAGATAAAGAAAGGAGCAGATCCCTATAGTTAACAGCAAAAGAAGAGGACTCCAACAAAAAGTGGTATTAGCAGCCATGGCCATTGGAACTAAGCAGGCACTCTCTCCTTCACTTTAACAGCTTTCTCCTTATATTGTGAGGTATACCCATAAGGTGATAAAACTATCCTAGACACAACACATGGTGACGACAGCTTATGCATGATTTAACATGTGTGAGACTCAAATTGATCCAAACTGTTGATCATTACTCCAAGGCAGCTGTAGGGTCAAAAGGCTGTCAGGCCTCAAAAATCGTTATCTCTCCTTATCGTTTTATCTTGGGTGCTGAGATCCTCTCCCGAATGCTTTTAAAAGGGGAAGAAAAAGGGGCCATATATGGAGCAAAGGTCTACCAATCTGCACCTTGCATATCCCACCTTTTCTTTGCTGATGATAGCCTCCTATTCTACAAGGCTAATTTATATGATCGAGGCCAGAGTTGTTAAAGATATTCTTGATGATAATTGTTTTCTGTCTGGGCAACTTGTCAATTTTGATAAATCTGCTGCTTATTTTAGCAAAGGAACATGGACCCTTGGAAGAAAAGAACTTGCTAAAATCCTAGGTGTTAGGCTCATGACAAAAAACGAGAGATACTCAGGAAATCACCTCATCATAAACAGGAATAGAAATATTAGCTTTCAGTCTCTTAATTCTAAAATTAAGAGAAAAATCATGTCTTGGCAAATACCCTTACTCTTACAAGAAGGTAGGAGTACCCTAATAAAATCAGTTGCTTCTGCTATCTCGGTTTATAATATGTCTGTCCTCCAATTACCTTGAAAAACCACTAATGAGGTGGACAAAATGTTTAGAAGTTCTTCTAGGTTGACAAATCTGACAAAAAGAATGTCCATACCATTAAATGGAAAGAAATTTGTTGCCCCATCAAAGAAGGTGGGCTTGGAATCAGAGATACCAAAGAAAACAATTTATCACTTCTAGCAAAAACATGTTGGAGGTGCCTAACTAATAAAGATCGTCTAAGCTCAAGGATTCTAAAAACAAAATATTGTCCTAATAATTTTATTAACGAAAGGGTAGGGTGGATCATAGGTAAAGGGGAGTAAATTTCGGTATACAACTGTAACTGGATTCCAATGGAGAGGGGTCTTAGGAAACCTTTATCCAATATGATTAATCAAGAACTTGTCATTAAAGATTTATGGAGCCCAGACAAAAGATGGAATGAACAACTTATTAAAAATATCTTTAATAACTCTGCTGATGTGGATAGTATATTGGCAATCTATTTTCCATGCACGAGTAGAGACCACAAGAAAGTCTGGCCCTATTCAAAAGGGGGTGAGTTATTTACAAAAACTGCCTACAAAATTATTCGTGGAGAATACAGGGATGGCCCAAGATCCGCCTTTAATCGGAGGGCGATGTGGCGCCTTCCTCACCCCCAAAGAGTTCTATTTTTTGGTTGGAAATGCCTTAATAACGCAATTCAGGTACGCAAATTGCTTTATGACAAAAATATCTCCAGTGAAGCCGAATGCCCTATTTGGACAAAAGCAGAAGAATCGGTGGAGCATGCTCTCTTTCTATGTGATTATGCTAGGGCGGCTTGGTTTGGATCTGACATTGGAATGCTTTCACATTCCATAGATCTTACTACAATTAGGGATTGGTGGATTTCTTTTATCAATTTTTGCCAATCGATGAGCCCTCCAACCCATCCTCAAACTAAATCCTGGGTTTTGGTTTTCTTGTGGGCTTTGTGGAAAACCAGAAATGATTTTATTTTTAGGGGCATAAAAATTAAGCCCATGCCCACTATCTTATATGCTCGCAGTTTGTTTTGTGAACCAATGAGCAAGGCTCAAGAGGATCATCAAGAATCCTCAAATCTTCACTAGAATGTGAGTTTTTGGTATACTATGGGCAAGACTCAAGTGTTCATAGATGCCTCATTTAGAGCAGCGGATGGAAAAGCAGGCTTTGGCTATGCTATTTGGTTTGATGGTTCTTGGATTATTTGTCGATGGTCCCAAGGTTAACTCCTCAAAAGAAGGCGAAGCAAGGGCAATTCTTTACACGTTAAAGGAAGCTACGTCATAGGGTTTCAGCAAGATCCATCTTTTCTCACTCTCGTGAGGTGATTCTAGCCATTAATGGGTTGATGGATTGGTCAATTCATCCTATTTTGTTGGATATCAAAGACTTCATATGCAAGTTTGAAGAGATCTCCTTTGCCCATGTTCTTAGAAATGTAAATGTGTTTGCTCATGAACTTGCGAAGATGTCTTATGGGTCTAGCTCTCATGTGAGGCTTGGGTAGGTTATGCAGCCTAGATAGGATGAGGGTTTTGTTTTATTTTATTTTTATATTGGCTGCTCTTCCTCTCCTTTGTTCTACTTGTTTTTCTCTTTCATTTAATATCTTATTTCTAAAAAAAAAAAAACCTTTATCAAAGGCTTTCTAAAAATAATTTTACAAAGCGTTTTTTTTTTTCTTCGAGGATTAGCCAACTTTATAAAATCATGTCTATTTGGATGATGCCAGCTCCATGGGAGAAGTTTTTTTCTTTTGTAAAGTGCCTGCCCATTAGACCACTAGAAGCCTCTTATCCCATCAACCACCGGCCAGCTTTATTAGGACTAAATTCTTTCACTTTGCAATCCACCAATATCAGTTCAACTGCTTTAATTCTCCTGGTGATTTGTCTTGCACCTATTTCTTTAAAATGACCACATGAAAGTTGACAATTGAGGATGGGTGTTTCTGATCAAAAGCCAAGCAACAGACATCATGATATATGGATTGACTAATTTGAACATCCATCCAATCAGCCCAGTAAACTCATTGGTAATTGTCAATTCTGTAGCCATACAATGGTAATTTCACTCAATTGATGTTGCGTTCACCATTGGATGATCACAGATTAAGTATCACTTATGGCAAAAAGAAAAAGAGTGAATCATGTAATTCTGAACATAATTCGGCTATTGGTGAGTATAACTCTGATTTGAGTCAACCTTGGGCCATCATAAATATGTAGTTTTACTGCGTTTGATTTTAATACTTCTGGTAATACCACTCACCGCATTTTTATTTTATGAAAGCAGGCCTTACCACACCCATACGATTAAGGGCTAAGAAAACTTTTTTGGTTGATTTTTCTATAATTAAAGGAGTCCCCGCTAAATAAATCAGGTATCTTTGATATTTAATGACTTCATATTGCAATTGTTTGACTAAAGATATGGATAAGATTGAGCTCATGTTTGAAAAAATCTATATGATTATGAATGCTTAAGATTGCGCTAATCACATCATCTGTCATAACTCAATCTTATGGTGGTACCAACTACCAACTTCTATTAAATTAAGTTTTTTGGATATCCTACTAAGGGGATGACACTCATTTTGAAGACATAGAATTTATCAATATAGATTGACCCTACGGTGGAGCTCCACACATCCCACTCACGGAAGCATGTGAGAGACACTCACACAGCTCTTGAGAACAAAGGGACAGCTTAGAGTGGTTGGACATCACCCAAATACTAGCTAGGGTTCAATCTATAGGTCCTCTCCTTTGCATGTGTATGTGGTTTTATTCCTAAGTGTGATGGGGTTCATTCCCACGTCTACCATGTCTCTCATGGGTCCAACCCAGTTGGCTAGTACCCAAAAAAAAAAAAGAAAGCACTTTGCCAGCTCTTGTGATTTTCCATCTATAAGACATAACCAATGACACAGTGGAAGGTGCTCACTACTAGAACGGCTGAGGATTCAAATCATGGTACATATTAATAAATAAATAAATTCTGTCTACATACAATTAAGATTGTGATTGGTCAAAATAGATACTTTGTTAATAGTTAATTTCACTGCTTGGCATCATCCAATTAGACAATGCAATCTTATAAAGCTAGCTAATCCTTAGAGTCCTTATATATACATAAGGTAGGCCAAGTAGCCTTACAAGTTACAATCTTTGCTATGCATCCCATCGTAAAAAGCATTAGATTCCACATAGAATGTGAAATCCATCATTCTTACAAACACCTAGGCCTCTATAGATGAATGACTCTGCAAAGAATCTGTTAGATTTTTTATGTTGCCAATTTCTTTGAGTTTGAACAAAACTCATGCTTTCAGTCCTTCTTGAGTTGTAATTTTTATTTCTTTTAGATAAGGACTGTGAAGGAACTATTTTGTTGTCAAAGACTCTTGTTAGATTCGTGTGATCCTTGTTAAAGACTCCTTCTTGTCTGGAAGATCCCCTACAGAGTTCTACTGTGCTGATTTGCGGATTATGCTGACTGTTTCCAGAATATGGTCTCGCTATAGCGAGACACTATTATGGGTCATCCAGAGACTGACCTCACTATAGCGAGGTCCCTGTTCGCTATAGCGAGGTGTCGTGTCCTGAATTCTTTAAGACTCTTCAAGCTGAAGTTCTCTACTTCTTTTAGAAGTTCTTCCTTCTTTCTATGAGTCTCCTGCACGAATCAAAAACCCCTTGCAACCTCTATAAAGGTGACTGGAGAGCAGTCAACATGTGTGCATCAAGTTATATTCTTTCTCTCAAGTCTTGTAAGGGAGTCTGCGCTGAAGTTCTGGTTCTTATTCTTCTTCTTCTCTCAATCTCCTTGAAGGGGCATTCAAGGAGGGTTTTAAGCAAGCACGTGGAAGGTGAACGGCGGGTCGTCGGCGAGTACTTCACAGTCCTTTAGGTTGAGTTTCAACTAGGTCAGGTCCTGTGAGTTCTTTGTAATCTTCATTCTCATAGTGCATTGCTTTCTGTGGCTTTTGCCACCCGTGGTTTTTTCCCGAGAAGGGTTTTCCACGTAAATCTCTGTGCCTCTCTTTGTGTGGTGATTGTTTATATTTGTTTAGCATAATTTCCTTGTTAATTGCATATAATAATCTGAGAAAGGACCTTAGCTTGTGTTAAGGCTTAAATAAAAGGTTGATATCAAACCTTCACGTGGTATCAGAGTAAGTTCGATTGTTCTAAAAGTGTGATCCACTCAGATTTATTCTATGGAATTCATTAGAGAAGGCATTTCTACCACCAAACCTCCTTTGCTTGCCAAGGACAATGATGTTGATGAGACTGATAATGAGTCTGATGATGTAGAACTTGAGGCCTTTTTTTGTCAAAAAATTCAAGCAATATTTAAATAAAAATAAAAAGAACCTCACAAAGGAATTTTCCAAGAGTAAAACTATGAATAAGCCAAAAACAGGGCCAAAGAATGAGAAAACTCTTTCTAAGAACACTAATAAGCCTATCCAATGTTTTGAATGTCAAGGGTTTGGTCACCCGGCTTCTAAATGTGCAAATCGGATGGAAAGAAACAAAGGAAAGGCTTTGAATGTTACTTGGGAAGAAGATTCAGAAGATGAAGTTAGTGAATCTGAGTCACAATCTGAAACTGCTAAATTTGTTGCTTTTATGTCATCTACTAACATTTCTTTTGAGCAGGGGTCATCTGACAAGGATTCCAAGTCAGATGACGAGTCAAGGTGTGAGGATCTTTTTGATGAAGAACAAGATCTTGAACTTGCTTATAAAAAACTTCTGAAAGATTCCTTACGCCTGTCACGCATCAATGCTAAGCTCTCTTACAAGTTAAAGGTTTCTGAATCACAAAATTCATCTGTGACGTCTGAGCCTGATGATGCCCGTGCAAAGGTAAGTCAGTTAGAAACCCAACTTGCAATTCTATCTGACAACTTTATTGTTGCAGGAAAAGAGAAAGATCTACTTACTGCACAGTTAGAGAAAGTTACAATGGAATTGAAATCTTTACAATCGGACTACAATCTGCTATAAATTGAAAAGAATGATATATGTGGCAAACTTCAGATGACACTATCTGAATTAGTCTCTGTCAAATCCTCGCTCGAAAGAATGAATAAAGGCTCCATGACTCTTGATGAAATTTTGATGCAACAAAGGAGTGAGAAACAAAAGATTGGACTTGGATTTAATCCGGAATCATTAACTTCCATCCAATCAGGTAAATCTGTTTTTGTTAAAGGACCAGCCTTATTTTCTGGTATTCTAGCACCTCCAACTGTCAAACATGGGAATTCAAATTCATCTAAGAATATGCCCAAACCCAAAACTATTCTAATTTGTCATTTTTGCGGTATAAAAGGGCACATTAGACCACACTGCAATAAAAGAAGAAATTATATCAGAAACCAGACGAGGAAGAAACCTTCTTCTCCTCAAGAGGTCAAGACGAAGCTTGTTTGGATTCGTAAGACTGACCTGAGCTGTAATGTGGTCTACACTACACTGTCTAAATTAATTGAGAATACTAAGGTTGATCCCCTCTCCGTAAGTCCCTAGGCAGTGGCCTAAACCACTAGTCCTCAAAATATGTTTTGAATAGCACATGCATACTCATTTGGGCTAATTTTGAGATTATCCGGCATGTGATGCACTTTAATTTGTTGGATTTTCGAACTGAGTTTTCTTTTACTATTTAAAAATTTTGATCATGTCCACAAGTACACGATGACTCACTTGGACACTCACTTAGGGTCAATGAGACTCTAGGATTGACAGGATTCACGATCTTAGTGGTTTTGTACTTATTCGGAGCATCGATTATGATATTTCCACTTCTCTATGCTCTCTTCTTAATGTCTACATCTATATATGTGACCCAAAGTGCGTAGAGATTTCTGTAGACCGACGCAATGGAACTGTATCCTATAGGGTTTAGAAATTTCTACAAAAAATGAGCACTAGAACTTGAGCATTTTTATATGTGAAGAAGTTCATGAGAATCTCTGATTTCGGGCTCAGAATATATGTGACTCAAAGTGCGTAGAGATTTCTGTAGACCGACGCAATGGAACTGTATCCTATAGGGTTCATAAATTTCTACAAAAAATAAGCATTAGAACTTGAGCATTTTTATATGTGAAGAAGTTCATGAGAATCTCTGATTTTGGGCTTAGAATATATATATATATATATAAAATAAAACTATATGCCATTAAGGGGGAGCTTCACATCTAATTGCTGATCAGATCGAATGTTTTTGAAAGGTGTGAAATTTGCTTTGTACCTGATGATTGTTGATTTCTGGTCGATCTACGATTTCTTTGTGGTTTACATTTGAGATCATCTCACTCACAATTTACACTCATGATCAATTTTCCAAAATTGTGTTGCCTCATGACTTGCAAATTATTGTATTTAATCATCGAGGGTTTTCAATTGTTGGCCTGATTGAGTTTTGCATTTGTGCAATTTTTTTTTTCGAGGATAAAGATTATATGATTTAGGGGGAGCAAGAGCTTTGTCAATTATGTGAAAAAAAGGGGGAGTAGTTTTAGTTTAAGTTGATCTCAGGGGGAGTTAGGCTGATATGACTAACTTTTGTTATCTTTAGCACTTTACTATTGAACCTTGACTAGAACTTTACAATTCACTTGTTTTGCATTATTATCATTTCTGTGATATTATGGATCTTTGCCAAGGTTGGTTTTCCTGTGCAGGTTATGATAGGCTTTCTGATGAAGATCAACAGTTTCGTTTTTTTTTTAGGAGTTTTGTTCACAAATTGTCAAAGGGGGAGATTGTTAGATTTTTTATGTTGCCAATTTCTTTGAGTTTGAACAAAACTCATGCTTTCAGTCCTTTTTGAGTTGTAATTTTTATTTCTTTTAGATAAGGACTGTGAAGGAACTATTTTATTGTCAAAGACTCTTGTTACATTCGTGTGATCCTTGTTAAAGACTCCTTCTTGTCTAGAAGATCCCCTGCAGAGTTCTACTATGCTGATTTGCGGATTATACTGACTGTTTCCAGAACATGGTCTCGCTATAGCGAGACACTATTCTGGGTCATTCAGAGACTGACCTCGCTATAGCGAGGTCCCTGCTAGCTATAGCGAGGTGTCGTGTCCTGAATTTTTTAGGACTCTTCAAGCTGAAGTTCTCTACTTCTTTTAGAAGTTCTTCCTTCTTTCTATGAGTCTCCTGCACGAATCAAAAACCCCTTGCAACCTCTATAAAGGTGACTGGAGAGCAGTCAACATGTGTGCATCAAGTTATATTCTTTCTCTCAAGTCTTGCAAGGGAGTCTGCGCTGAAGTTCTGATTCTTATTCTTCTTCTTCTCTCAATCTCCTTGAAGGGGCATTCAAGGAGGGCTTCAAGCAAGCACGGGTGAATGGCGGGTCGTCGGCGAGTACTTCACAGTCCTTTAGGTTGAGTTTTGCCACCCGTGGTTTTTTCCCGAGAAGGGTTTTCCACGTAAATCTTCGTGCCTCTTTTTGTATGGTGATTGTTTATATTTGTTTAGCATAATTTCCTTGTTAATTGCATATAATAATCTGAGAAAGGACCTTAGCCTGTGTTAAGGCTTAAATAGAAGGTTGGTATCAAACCTTCAGAATCATAGGGTGTCATTGTGGATAGGACACCCGCCTTCCACAGCTCCCTCCGGATTTCAATCCCTGAAGATGTAGCTTTCCTTCGTAGTTCCTGGCCACTAGGACAACCAAGAAAAGAAAATGAATGACTTTCTCGCAACTAGCTAGGTTTGATTAAGAATGGAGAAAAGAAGAAAGGAAAATAGAGAAAAACCATATCAGTAGGGGAGGCAAAACCTGACTCAACCAGGCCACAAACTTGACCCATTTAGTACCGTGGTTTAATCTTTTTGGCATTTTGTGCCTGTCCAGTGTCTCTGTCTTGATACAATGGATAGCACCACCCGAAGACTAATGCACCATTTTTTATTTTTTAATGGCAACTGTCTTTTTTTTTTTTCTTTGTTTGCGGGGGGGAGGGGTAATGGCAATTGTCAAACTCTCATTATTATTATTATTTCTTTGTCTGCAATGGTTATACGCTGTCACCAAGAACGGTCCCATGCATGCTGGAAATCACTTATGCTGACCTAGCTTTTTCAACATGTTTTGGGCCGCCTTGGAGGACTACATATATGGGTTTCTCCAAACAGGAAGTGAACCCAATTTCAATCCATTTAGTGGGTCCTACATGCGAAATTTATCGACTGTGTTGAAACCTAATTATTTATAGTTCATATATGACCGGTTCAATACTGTATACACCTGATTGAAGTGAAATTTAAATCTGTATAGAGATTAATGTGATATAAGCAAGTTAGTTCAAGCAAAATTGAGTCCTGCACATCTAAAATCATTGATCAGCTACGTCACCATGTGTCACATCAACATTATTTTGTCACTAAGGGCTATTTGTTATTCCAATCAACTCTCTTCACTTTCTTTTTTTTTCTTGATTTGATGCTCAATTTTATTTTATTTTACTCCACCTTATAAAAAAGAAAAATTGGATACGACACCTGAAGCTATATTAGTAAGAGACAGCTGTTCAATTGAAAGAGAGAGAACATTAGCATAGTTCCAATGGCCATTGCTGATAATACCATGTTTTGTTGGAGTCCTCTTCTTTTGCTAGTAGTAGCAGTGATCTTCTCCTTTCTTTATCTCTTTCATGGTCTGGGAAGAAAGGGTAAGTTACCTCCTGGCCCAAGAGGACTTCCCATACTAGGAAGCCTTCCCATGTTGGGCAGTCTCCCTCATGTCACCCTGCATAAGTGGGCCAATAAATATGGCCCCATCATGTACCTAAGGCTGGGCCAGGTCCCGGCGGTGGTGGTGTCATCTCCGCAGGCGGCCCAACAGTTCCTAAAGACCCATGACCTTACTTTCGCCGGCCGAGCGGTCACCGAGTATGGTCACTACATCAACTACAATTTCAAAGGGTTGGGCATGTCTCAATATGGCACATATTGGCGAAATGTGCGCAAATTATGCACTCTTGAGCTGCTTAGCAATCTCAAGGTCGATTCGTTCCGGCCCATGAGAAGAGAGGAGGTGGCTCTACTTATCGACTCGCTCAAGGACGCCGCCCAGGCCCACGTCGTCGTGGATCTCTCTACTAAGGTGGCAGCCCTTAGTAGAGACATGACATGTAGGATGGTGTTTGGCAAGAAGTACAATGAGGATAATTTGGGTGAGGGAGGGTTCAAGGAAGTGACTGAAGATCTCATGGTACTGGCAGCTGCTTTCAACATATCTGATTACATCCCTTGCTTAAGGGGGTTGGACCTTCAAGGTGTAGGCCGCCGCATGAAGACCATTGCCAAGGTGTTGGATGAGTTCTTCGACGAGGTCATCGACGAGCATCTAGCGGCGGCTGGAGAAGAGAAGAGCCACCGGGACTTTCTTGACTACATGCTGTCTTTTTTGGAGTCCGGCGACTATGAATTCCTGTTTGATCGGGACAATATCAAAGCCATTATGTCGGTAAGAACACTGAACCATGTTCATGCATGGTGAACCTAATTGCTCAGTCCACTACTTGGGGGTTGTAGATATATGTCAGGCCTGTCCACTCATCAGGCTGCACCCACAAGTACATGTGTGTGTTATAAATTTCGGTGTATGTGATATGACTTCAGATCCGGACCCCTGTTTGGAACCAAACGGCGAAATCCCGTTTGGACTAATTAGGGGGTGCCACATGGGAGAGATGAAAGTATTTTTTTATTAGAGATTTTTTTTGATTGGAGGAGATAGGATATCATAAGATTTGACATCCTCTCCCCTCTGTGGCACCCCCTAATTGGTCAAAATAAGGTATCCATTTCCTATGACTTTGTTTGAATCTAAATTCTGACAGACCGGACAGATGTCGAAAGGTTGAAGCCGCATATTTGTCCTACAGGGACTTTTGAGTAAGATCTGGACTCAGACCCGTACACGAAACTGTGTGTGACATCGGCTAAATGAGATTTTTAGCTTTTTCTGTGACTAGAAGGACCTTATATGATTTGTTTATATATTAATTAAGTTTCTTACTCTTTATATACTCGACGTGTTAGTAGAGGAAACAAAGCCCACTTCGCAATACTCCCCCCTTGAGTGAAACCGATTGGCTTTAATCTTATATTAAGTTTTTTGATGCCCAAACCTGGATGCATTAGTAGAGTGGGCAAAAATAATTTTCAATACTCCCCTTATATAAATTCACGGTACCATTCAATTGAGAAATGATCTCAATTTATATAATGAAGAGCAAACCTAATCAACCATTGTTCAAAATTCAAATTGTCTAAAATCTCAAACAATAAAACTAATCTTTTATCTAAGATATCTATCTCTAAACATTTTTTGCCGTGCCACCCAGGTTAATGAAATCATATCCACTTAGTCAAGTGTGGAGGCTGGAATTTTTTTAACATGAATCACCACTAGTGGGACTAGAGCCACTCACGTGGTCTATCACTACTTTACTGGAGTTAAATTTGGACTAGAGAATACATTCACATCTAGTTGACATTAGCTGATGTCATTTCTAAATGCATAATCGTGAAAATCCCTTTTTCTGTTTATGCTGTACTGGATGCTCAATCGTACGCACTCTTATAATTTATTTACAGGACATGTTTACGGCAGCCATAGATACAACACCCGCCACAATCATGTGGGTCCTCTCAGAGCTTATGAAGCATCCTCGCGTGATGGAGAAGGCCCAGAAAGAATTAGAGACTGTTGTTGGGATGGGTCGGATGGTGGATGAGTCGGACCTTGCAAAACTGGACTATTTGTATATGGTAGTGAAGGAAAGCATGAGGCTTCACCCACCGGTCCCCTTTCTCCTTCCTCATCAGTCCAGGGAGGATTGTGTGGTCGATGGCTTCCATATACCAAAAGGATCTCGCCTGCTCATAAACGTGCGGGCCATCGGGAGGGACCCAGAAGCGTGGCCTAACCCAGAGGAGTTTAAGCCTGAGAGGTTCATCGGCACCGATATAGATGCGAGGGGCCGCGATTTCCAACTCATACCATTCGGGGCTGGACGAAGAGGGTGCCCTGGAGTGCAGATGGGTCTAACCATGGTTCAGTTTGCAGTGGCTCAGCTGATCCATTGTTTCAACTGGGAGCTTCCGAATGGCATGCGGCCAGCAGACTTGGACATGGCTGAGAAGTATAGCCTTGTGATACCCAGAGCCAGCCATTTATTGGCAATTCCAACTTATCGCCTTGTTAGAGATGATTAGTTGGAAGATAAATTAATCGGACGGCTACGGATGCTTTTATTATAATATAATGTACTTCCTTGTAGAATGATACATATGTATTTTAAGATGATGTGCAGTCGAGAGTGCCAGCAAAAGTGGCTTTTATTTTCTTAGGTTAGATTTTATTAGATCAGTCAACTTCACCTTTCGCATCTTTTGCTAGGGACTAGTAAGATGCTGGTTGGGGGGTGTGATAAGTCCACAATATCACATATTTAATGAATTAATTCATATAAATTTGTGGACTTAATTAAAATAAAATGCATTGAATTCATAGATTTTCACAAAATCATGCAATTAAACTCTTTTGGTAGAATTTAAATAAAATTCTCATAAAAATGCATGTCTTGGTGAAATTATCAAATTCTGCATTTTTGGGCCCCATGCATAACATCAATCCTTTTAATAAAAATTATTGCTCCTGAATTAATTTTAATTGTTTTGTAGAAATTCGGAAATCAGGGCCCCCAAGAAGAGAAAAATTTTCAGAAGACCCACCATGGGACCCACCCACATTGGGTGAAAATCCTAAGGTAGGGGGGCAGCCATGGTGGGACCCAATTGAGAAGAAAAAAAGTTCAGAATTTCATTCCAAGTGATGAGAAGATCCCTTGCAAAATTCAAATTCAAATTCAAAGCAAAGGAGGAATGAGATAAAGGATGAAGAGGAAATAAAGAAAAAAAAATCACATGCCAACATGGATGTCCAGGCCATCTCAAATTCCAGGAGTGCACCTCATTATGGGGCCATCTTCATTCAATTTATGCAACAAGTTTGGATTTCAGATTTGAGGATTTCTCAAACCAATGTGGGCCCATGTGTGGAGAGTTGCAAAGATAAGAAGAATCCAAGTTTAATTAGAAGATCTTGGCTAACCAAAGACTAAGACTATTGGAAAGATTATCTACAAGTGAGATTCTAACCAAAGGATTTGGAAGATTTGAAAATTTTCAAACATTGAATTCACTTAAGGATTTAGTTGGACGTTCAAAAGGGGAGGCCCCAAAAATACCTCATGTGAATAATCACTCTCCCCCTTTTCTTTCTTTCTTTATCCCTCTAATCCCTCACGTCCTTGATTTTTTTTCCTAATTTTTCTCTCTTTCTTTATCTCCCATCTCCACTCTCTCACGTGAATCTCTTTCCCCTCCTAAATTCTCTCTCTTTCATTCTCTCCCATTTACTTTTTTTAAATCTCTCTCTCTCTCATCTACACACACGTCCCATATCTTTCTCTCCTCCATTAACTACTTTCCATATCTCATTCTTTCTCTCCATCTTCTACATATCTCACTCACCTATTATACGAGGCAAAAGAAAAAAAATTGATGTGTGAAGGGAGAAGGATAGAGGGGTAGATTTGCTACTTGTAATGTAAGGAGAAAGGGTGTAAGTTGATATATTTTAACTGATTTTATGGGTGAGCAATCTTAACTCAAAATCTGATTTTCAATTTATTAATCTATTTTCTTTATTTATGTCTTTTTGATGCCTTATTTTTTAATGATATATTGCATGCTTAAATGCCGCTAAATACTGAAAATAATCGAAGGAAACTAGAGTCTTTCTGAAATTTCTCAAATATTAATAAATCTGATTTTTTCAGATTTTGAATTCTTAATGAAATCGCCCATATTTTCAGTATTTAGAAAACAACTGAATCCCGACCCTTAGATTGCAAGGCTCTCATTCAATCTTGAATTTTAATTTAATTATTTTTGAATTTTTAACATTTCCAATTGGTTTTCTAATTATTTTTATGGTGGATGCAGTTTTTAGTATAGTTAGACTAGGTTTCTAGTTTAGTATTTTTTTTAATCAGGTTGTAATTAATTTTATTCAGATTTGTAATTAATTTTTAATTAAAGTAGGATTTGTGATTTTATTAGATTTTTGATAGGCTAGCACTAGTTTTCCAATAGGAAAGGCACATCGCGATCATTGGCTCCTTGTAAATCAATCCAGTTTCACTAGTTATTACTACAATCGTGACAACCCTACACTTAGGGCATGATCATAGTACCACATGAGGCCACAAAGGACTGCACCATGGAAGACTTTGATGTGCCCAAATGATGTCACATCATTATAAATGCATGGGCAATTGGAAGAGATCCTTCTGTGTGGAACAATGCTGAAGAATTCTATCCAAAAAGGTTTACTGGTTCGAACGTTGATGTCAAAGGGCGCCATTTCTAACTTATCCCATTTGGGTTAGACCGCAGAAGTTGCTTTGGGATGCACCTGGGCCTTGTGGTGTTTCGACTTGTATTGGCACAATTGGTGCATTGTTTTGATTGGGAGCTCCCCAAGGGCATGAGTCCTAGTGACTTGGACATGAGTGATAAATTTAGCATTCTGGTGCCAATAGCTCACCATCTATTGGCTCGTCCCTCTTATCGTCTTCACCATATTTAACACCACCACCATCATCATGATAATTTGTGAGAGGAGTCTATTTATGTACTTGTTATTTGTGTTGCTACACGCTCCTGTCTAAAAGTTGTGTCTGCATGAATCTGTGTTACCAATCTAATCTAAGGTGCATCAAGCTAGGGATGTCAAATGGGCCGGGCCGCCCCGGCCTGCAAAGGCACGGCCCGCACATGGGCTGGGCTGGGCCTAGGTAGCTGGCCGTTCTGGCCCAAGCCTGCCAGGCCCGCCAGGAACGTGGGCTGGGGGCTGCAGCCCGCCAGGCCCGCTGGGATCAGCCCGCTAGGCCCGCCCAACGTCCATAAGCCTTTTTTTTTTGAAAAAAAAGTCCTTTTTACCCCCCCAACAACTATAAAACGGTCATATAAAGGGTATTTTGTGTCATTTTTCATTTTACAAAGTCCATAAATACCCTAACCCTCCCATTCTCATTCCTCACCAATTTACACAACTCTCTTATTCTCTTTATACATTCTCTAACTCTCTCTCAAAGCATTCAACTCTTTCACTCTCTCTAAGAAGTTTTTGGAGGGCCAAAGATCAAGTCATCAAGACAAGATTAAAGGGGCCTTCAAAGATTTAGAGGTATTTATATTATTTAAATTTGAGATTCCATATATATAAGTTTATATTATATTATATTAACTCTCATTTTCTCCCCTTTCTTATATTAATTATCACAAAAGAAGGCTATTAGAGCCTATTACTGTTATTACTTATAAATCTTATTTTTTGAAATATGGCTAGAAGATTTTCCACAGAATCATCTTCAGTTAATTTAGGGGAAGAAGAAAATTTTATTGAATTAGAAGATGAAGTAGGTGATTTACCACCCTCATTTCCTCAGAGTTCCCGTAAATCAACTAAGAGGAATAGAACTTCACCAGTTTGGGAAATATTTACAATTTTTGAGGTTGTTGAAAATGGAAAAACAGTTGAAAAGGCAAAATGCAAATTTTGTAGTAAGATTTATGGTGCCCAGTCAAAAATGGGTATCAGCCATTTGGCAAGGCATATGCGTATATGTCCATGCATTAAAAAGCCAACAGATACAGGGACAGGGAGGCCTGGATCACAGACCCAAATTTCTAGTACTGGTGGTGGTAGCAGTAGTAGCAGTTTGGGTCTTTTTTCTTTTAATGCACAAAGTTGTAGACAAAATTTTGTTAAAATGATTGTCTTATCCGAATTACCATTTTGTTTTGTTGAAAATGAGTTTTTTGAAGAATGGGTCCAGAAATACTGTCAACCACAATTTCACAGTATTTCAAGAAATACAGCGAGAAATGATGCTATTAGACTCTGGCAGGAAGAGAAAACAAATATAAAAATTTACCATGCAAAAATTCCTGGTAGAATTGCCCTAACCACAGATATGTGGACATCTAAAGGGGGTGACATTTATCTTTGTCTTACTTCACATAACATAGATTCAAAATGGATTATTAATAAACGTATAATTAGTTTTAGCAGTCTTGAATGGCCACACAATGGCACTAGAATAAGTAAATTTATTTTGGAAAAACTAGATGAATATAATATTAAAGAAAAAGTTTTATTTATAACTTTAGATAATGCCAGTAATAATACAGTGGCTATTGAATTAATGAGAATGCAGATGCCACTTGCAACTCTGATAGATAGCTCTATTTTTCAAAATAGATGTGTATGTCACATCTTAAATCTTATTACAAAGGTCAGTTTAAAGCATATTGTAAGTTACACAGATGCTATTAAAGACATTGCTAGATTTATTTTCACCTTTGCACAGAGAAGACAATTGTATGCTGGAATATGTGCGAGGCAAGGCGTATCAGCTATTAAATTGCCTAAGGAGGTAGTGAAAGTTCCTGATCCTAACCCTAGGAGGGGGGGGGGGGGGGGGGGGGGGGGGAATAGGGTGAGCTACAGATTGATTGCCAATTTTAATTTTCTTCAAATTAAACTCCAACTAGTGATGAATTCAAGAAAATGTGCGGAAGATAAACAAATCAATCACTACAAGTCATTCACCATTGCACAAAGATTTATAGTGGTTCGGCCTCAATGCCTACATCCACTACCGGCTTGTGATCACACACCCCACTGGATTTCCACTATTTATGCTTTTACAAAAGGCTAAGCAATAACCCTTACAATGATGTTTTTAAGGCTAAACAACAACCTAACTATGTGCTTTTCTAGGATAAGCAATAACCTTTACAATTTGCTTTTCTTAGGCTTAGCAATAACCTTTACAATTTGATTTTCTTTCTCAAGAAAGTGTCTAAACACTAGGAGAGAAATACATTAAGCACAATATAATTTGCTTCTAAAATAGGCGAATGAGAAAGTGAAAATCAACTCTCACAACACACTATAAAATGCAAAGATGAATGCTCATGATGTGTGTGTGTGAAATCTTCAATCAAGTTGAAAATGAAAGCTCAATCAGTTTATGCTTGAAGCAATTAAAAGTTTAATGCACATAACATGATTTGATTGAAGTGATATGCAAATCACATGAACAAAGTACGAACTTAATGATGATATGAAAATCCAAAGATTGCAAGTTGTATGAAATTAATTATATTTAAACATGTGATGCATGTGATCTATTGTTTTCAAAATCAAAGTATTTTGACTAAAGTTTTAAAGATTGAAAACAACAAGGAAGATTCATACAAGTTAGTGAAACATGTTATAACATAAATTGAAGATTTTGATAAACATGTTTAAGAAGTTTTCTACCACAAACTTGATTTGAATCAAGGTGAAGAATCCAATAACTTAAATCAAAGATTAAGAGAAGAATGGATTCAACATATCATAGTTAATATGCTAAAAATCATTTACCAATAATTTAGACAAAGCATAAAAACATATGATTAGAAACAGTCAAAGCTTACTTGGTGATTGAACTTCATTAACCCAAGCTTAGCTTTACTTAATAATCCTTTGGCCTTCTTAGTTCATTCCCTTTGATTTGCCTTAGTTCAACTCAGAAATGGCTTTTAGAATCCTTATATTTGGCCTTGGAATGAACTTCATTTTATAGAAATTTTGGCCCAACGGCTATATGTCGGTTAGCCGACATCCAGGGGTCGCTTAAGCGACACCCCCAACGGTCACAAGCCAACGGTCATAATTTCAAAATTTTGCTGACCAAAAAGCATAGTTCGGTTAGCCGACAGATTCGGTTAACCGAGACCTGACCGACACCCTAACCGACAATGAAAACAAGGTCAGAAAACACCTCTCTGGAAATCTAACCGAGAGAGCTTCGGTCAGGATCAGAAACAAGGTCGGTTAACCGAGCCCTGACCGACATGCTGACCAACGTGAAAAAGATGTGAAAATTCAGCTCTCTGGAAATTGAACCGACAAGGAGTTCGGTTAGTTTAATTTCTATGGTCGGTTAACCGACACACTGACCGACATCAGAGACACCCTTCAGAAACGCTAACCGAGTGAGTTCGGTTAGGCTTCGGTTCAATGTCGGTTAGCCGACACCTGACCGACAGGCTGGCCGACAGTATGGTTAGACTGTTTTCTGAAGATCTGAGTTTACAAAAAAAAAATCTAACTTTTGAAAACTTTTGAAACACAGAATGAAATGGTGTTTGAGACAAGGTTTTATCAAGAAGAAAGCTTTTCAAAATAAGACTAAAATCAAACAAACGGTTTGAAACAGAGTTTGAGCAAGTTGATTTAATTCCTGTGATTTTCAAGATAAACCTTTGAGAAATGATATGAGATGATCATGATGCAAATGTTGGACATCAAATTGCAAACACAACTTAGGGTCTAACAATCTCTACTCCGAGTCAGGAGGTGGTGGTGACGGAGAAGGAGGAGCTCCAACATCATCTCGACTGCAACTCTTTGAAATTCTTGAGAGATACTAAAACAGTTTGTTCAGTGTCTTCTTGTTCTTCTTTTGCTCTTTCTTCATGTAAGCCATGTCTCTCTCAAGAGTTGCCAAGCGGTCTACTGAAGAGGAGGGACGAGGAGATGGTATCGATGTTGAGCCATGAGAAGGAGATGGGGGTGCTTGAGCCAAGGGAGGGTCATCAGCTATAGGAATTTGAGCGTTGGGAATAAGGTTCATTTGATTTACATTGGCTGGTGATAATGGAGTTTTGAAAATAGTTTGCTCCCCAGAAGGCTTGGGTATCCCAAATGAGAATGCCAATTGAGTCATCAAATATCCAAATGGTATTGCATTTTTCTGACCAACGTTGTTATGAAATTTGATGATCGTATGACAAATGATGGAGGGTAGGCAAATGGGTGTACTAGTTACCACCTTTGACAGAAGGTTAGCCATATAGGCTGTAACCTCAGTCCTATTTCCCAACCTAGGGTAGACATTGTAAGTGAAGCAATGATGGATAATTAGATAAATAGGAAGGAGAGAGTTTAAGGTGAGATGATGTTTTCTTTTATCCCAAGGGGCATTGAAACCACAAATGTCCCTAGTGGCCTTGGTTCTCTCATCTTCATTAGGGGAATCTGATACCAAAGTAAGTCCATTCGGGGTGCAAGGTATCCCCATGATGTTCCCTATTCTCTCAGGTGTGATCTCTACATTCCTATCTTCAAAGGAGATAGTAAAAGAACAAGTGTTTTCTCCAATGAGAGTGCTTGAGATTGATGAGTACATGTATCTCACCAATGTGGGATAGACATCTCCACCCCAATGAAGGATACCATCCCATCCAACTCTATGAACTATTCCCATTAAGTCATGATTTTTTATTTGGTTTACTAACACCCTTCTTTCCATAGCTATAGACCTATTTCTCAATAGTTGCAGAGTGTTAGCATCAATCAGCTCTATGGATGGTGGTGGAGGGGATTCACTAAAGTCTGAATGTTCATTAATAGGCCTACTTGATGTGGTAGTGGCCTTCCCCTTTTTAGATGGCCTTGGCATGGCTTTTTTCATTCTTGGAGGCATATTAGTTGGGCAAGATTGAAGGTTTTTCTTTAATGTGAATTAGTATAAATTTTTTTCCCAAAGCTCAAAAGGTAAGAGATTCACAGAAGATTGAGTATATTAGGTTGTGACAATTTGTCAAACACCTAATGTGCAGACTAAGGAAATGAAGGCACAGTTAGCTGTGGATGCCCCAAAATATGGATCTCAAGTCCTACAATTCATGCAAATATTCCATAAGGACTACAAATAAACCAATCATTCCAAGAACATTTGAAAAAGGAAAGTTTGGGAATTTTTTGGATGAAACAGTCACCTTGATTCTTAGGGGAAAAATGATTGATCCCAGCTTGGAAGAGAAGACTCTTTTGATGACAATGATTCCTTTGAAGAGATCAGAAAATGCTTGCAAGAAATCAGAGAGAATGACCAAGGCTTGATGATCTCACAGATTCTCGTTGACTGTCAAAGTCTTGAGGCTCCAACGATGATGAAAGAGATGAGAATGACGATGACTTGCTTGGAGGATGATTGAGAGAGGATTTTAATTGGATTGAAAGAAGTTTTTTGATCAATGGGAAGGAGATTTGAGTATTTGGAAGCTGGCAATATTCGTCTAGGGCACAAAGAATGGGAAGATGATGAATAGTGAAGAGTGTTTTCATTCTGCGTATAGGGATTTATTTGTCCCTGTGAGTTGTCGGTTAACCGACAACTTAAGTGTCGGTCAGCCGACACCTGTAGAGAAGTGAATTAATTCACTAATCTACATTTTTATCTTATGATCACTAGTTTGAGGATATTTAAGATAATTTGACTATGAAGAATAATTGAGATGATCATAAGAAACAATCTAATAAATTCTTTTTTTTTTTCAAAATTCATTGATTAAACACATGTATTTTAACATAAAATGCCTTTTGAAAAAAAAATGCATTAATACTCAAACAAGAAAAATTTAAACATGTAGAGAATGCCTAAGGAAATTAGAGTCAACTAGACTTAGGACCAATACAAAGATGTACATTTTGAGAAGTGATTGGTCTATTCTAATCCAAAAGGGTTTTAATGTTTGTCTAAGAATCTAACCTTAGCTATCCATCTAAGGTCTTGAGCCTTTAAGCCTATGTTTTAGTTTCCACCAACCAAGGGAGATAATTTTTCAATTTTAGTAGTCTTGTCATCAATTTTTGGTTTGACAATTTTATAATGATGATTAGTCTTTGATGCTTGGTGATGATTTTTCACTATGTTCTTTTTTCTTTTAACTTTTCCTCCTTCTTTTTGCATTTTGAATTTTAATTTCAATTGTTCAACCTTTTTCAAAATTTGTTTCATTTCCATGGTTAAGGGAGGTAAAGTGAGATGTTTCTTGTTGATAGATTTAACTTGATAGCTTTGGACTTGATTGGTCCTTTTAAAAGCTATCTTAGGAGACTCTTGTTGAATAGATTTGACTTGTTTGAACTTTAAAGAGTCTTCCTTTGATTTAAATGTCTTACCCTTCATAGAATTTGATTTTACTTCCTTTGATTCATAGATGGGTTTTGACATATGATTTCTTCTTAGTTTGCACTCAAATTTGAAATGCCCTTCTTTTCCACAATAATGACATTTTGTTTTGGGCAAATTTGTGTGAGTGCTAGAGAGAGAGGACTCACCTTTTACAAACTTGTTTATGAACTTAGGGTCATGATAAGTATGTTTATTAAATCCAAGACCCGTCCTATCTCCATGTGATTTACCCAATTTGAACAAATTTTCAAATTTCTCTTCACTTTGGGTGAACTTGCACTCAAACTTTTGCTTGTGGGTCTCAAGTTCAGTGACTTTGTTTTTAAGAATTGAATTTTCATTATTTGCTTTTATGAGTTGAATTTCAATTCCATTAAACTTGTTTATCTTTTCATAAGCAAGTTTCAATTCAAGTTTTAGTTCATTCACATTAGATCCAAGTTGTAGAGTTTTTAAATCACTTTGAGTTTTGATAAATTTTCCTTGGTGATAATTAACTTGGATTCTAAATTAGAAATGTCTTCAACTTGATTCTTCATATGATCACTTATATTTGTGTTTTCTTTGAGAAGTTTATCACAACTTATCTTAGATACATTTAATTCTTCTTGAACCTTTGACAAGTTATCCATAGAAATTTTTAATTTTGATTCTAGATAGATAATGTTTTTATCTTGTCTTTTTAGAGTATCTATTAAACTCAAATTTTCTTTCTTTTGCTCATCATTATTTGTTTCTATTTCATTTTGTTCATTTTGAGCATTAGACAAGTTGTGTAAAGTGATCATAAACTTAGAGTTTAGGCATTGTATAGCTTCATCTTTCTCTCTAAGTTCATCTTTTGATTTGACTAATTCTTTGTTTAGTCTTTTAGATTCTACTTTTAACTTATTATGATTTTTAACAAGCTTTAAGTATAAGGTGTACAAATCATCATATGCTTGTTGAAGATCATCTTGATTGTCATTTTCTTCTTCACTTGATTCAAGTTAATATTCATTATGTTCAAGATTTGAATCTCCAATGGATGGAAGAAGGTGACTAGGAGAATCTACAAGGGAACCTACACTCTCTATCTTAGTGGAATCCATAAAGATGATTTTCAAGATAAGTCCAACTAGGGTCTAAGCTCTAGGTTTTTACACCTAATCAAGAGTTCCAAACCACTTGATCCTAAATATAGAGCACGAGGCTCTGATACCAATTGAAAGTTCCTGATCCTAACCCTGGGGGGGGGGGGGGGGGGGGGGGTGTGAATAGGGTGAGCTACAGATTGATTGCCAATTTTAATTTTTTTCAAATTAAACTCCAACTAGTGATGATTACAAGAAAAGGTGCGGAACATAAACAAATCAATCACCACAAGTCATTCACCATTGCACAAAGATTTATAGTGGTTCGGCCTCAATGCCTACATCCACTACCGGCTTGTGATCACACACCCCACTGGTTTTCCGATATTTATGCTTTTACAAAAGGCTAAGCAATAACCCTTACAAGGATGTTTTTAAGGCTAAACAACAACCTAACTATGTGATTTTCTAGGATAAGCAATAACCTTTACAATTTGCTTTTCTTAGGCTTAGCAATAACCTTTACAATTTGATTTTCTTTCTCAAGAAAGTGTCTAAACACTAGGAGAGAAATACATTAAGCACAATATAATTTGCCTCTAAAATAGGCGAATGAGAAAGTGAAAATCAACTCTCACAACACACTATAAAATGCAAAGATGAATGCTCATGATGTGTGTGTGTGAAATCTTCAATCAAGTTGAAAATGAAAGCTTAATCAGTTTATGCTTGAAGCAATTAAAAGTTTAATGCACATAACATGATTTGATTGAAGTGATATGCAAATCACATGAACAAAGTACGAACTTAATGATGATATGAAAATCCAAAGCTTGCAAGTTGTATGAAATTAATTATATTTAAACATGTGATGCATGTGATCTGTTGTTTTCAAAATCAAAGTATTTTGACTAAAGTTTTAAAGATTGAAAACAACAAGGAAGATTCATACAAGTTAGTGAAACATGTTATAACATAAATTGAAGATTTTGATAAACATGTTTAAGAAGTTTTCTACCACAAACTTGATTTGAATCAAGGTGAAGAATCCAATAACTTAAATCAAAGATTAAGAGAAGAATGGATTCAACATATCATAGTTAATATGCTAACAATCATTTACCAATAATTTAGACAAAGCATTAAAACATATGATTAGAAACAGTCAAAGCTTACTTGGTGATTGAACTTCATTAATCCAAGCTTAGCTTTACTTAATGATCATTTGGCCTTCTTAGTTCATTCCCTTTGATTTGCCTTAGTTCAACTCAGAAATGGCTTCTAGAATCCTTCTATTTGGCCTTGGAATGAACTTCATTTTATAGAAATTTTGGCCCAACGGCTATATGTCGGTTAGCCGACATCCAGGGGTCGGTTAACCGACACCCCCAACGGTCACAAGCCAACGGTCATAATTTCGAAATTTTGCTGACCAAAAAGCATGGTTCGGTTAGCCGACAGATTCGGTTAACCGAGACCTGACCGACACCCTAACCGACAATGAAAACAAGGTCAGAAAACACCTCTCTGGAAATCTAACCGAGAGAGCTTCGGTCAGGATCAGAAACAAGGTCGGTTAACCGAGCCCTGACCGACATGCTGACCAACATGAAAAAGATGTGAAAATTCAGCTCTCTGGAAATTGAACCGACAAGGAGTTCGGTTAGTCTAATTTCTATGGTCGGTTAACCGACACACTGCCCGACATCAGAGACACCCTTCAGAAACGCTAACCGAGTGAGTTCGGTTAGGCTTCGGTTCAATGTCGGTTAGCCGACACCTGACCGACAGGCTAGCCGACAGTATGGTTAGACTGTTTTCTGAAGATCTGAGTTTACAAGAAAAAATCTAACTTTTGAAAAATTTTGAAACACAGAATGAAATGGTGTTTGAGACAAGGTTTTATCAAGAAGAAAGCTTTTCAAAATAAGACTAAAATCAACAAAACGGTTTGAAACAGAGTTTGAGCACGTTGATTTAATTCCTGTGCTTTTCAAGATAAACCTTTGAGAAATGATATGAGATGATCATGATGCAAATGTTGGACATCAAATTGCAAACACAACTTAGGGTCTAACAATCTCCTCTAACAGGTAGAACATAGATGGAATTCTATGTATGATTTGTTAAACAAGGCACTTGATCGGAGAACTGTTTTGAATGAATTTTGTGCTTTTCATGCACAACATTTGATGATTAGTGATGAACATTGGGAGTTATGTGCCCAAATAAGAAATTTATTAGAAGCTTTTTATACTTCAACATTAATTTTTTTCAGGATATATCATCCCACATCTAATGAAGCTTTTTAAAATTACTTTACAATTCAGTAGATTTAGAGATCATTTTTTTACTGAGTAGCACTATTAAAAACATGGAAGAAAAATTTAATAAATATTGGAAAGAGACTCCAATGACATTTTCTTTAGCTGCCGTATTTGATCCTAGGTTATAATTAAGTGGTGTACAGTTTTTTATTGATAGAATAAATAAAAACATGAATTATATAGATTTAAATGTTTTTTCAAATATTATGGCAAATTTACAAGCACTTTTTCAATTTTATTGTGAGCAAATGGGTACAACTGGGCTTAGTATGGGCCATTCAGAAGTCCAGCAAACAGGTGTTGGTGAGTGGGATGGTTGGTATTTTTCCCTGTCTACGGGCATGGCATCCAGCTTAAGCTCAAGTAATACTGTGACGAAGTTATCATCGTACCTTGACGTCGGTGTAATACGGGTGCAGGATGCATCTAGTTTTGACCTTTTAGCTTGGTGGAAGCAACAAGAAAGCGTTTATCCGGTGTTGGCCGCCATGTCTCGTGATCTATTGACTATTCCAACGTCTTCTTTAGCATCAGAACAGGCTTTTAGTGCAGGTGGACGTATGGTAGATGACAAAAGAACCAATCTGACTGAAGAAATGGTGGAGTGTTGTGTTTGCCTACGAGACTTGTATTTGGCAGATAAGAGGAAGCAAAAGTTGACATCAATGGAAGATTACGACCCAGCAGAGTACATTAGTGGACTACACATCTGATTTTTTACTTTTTCCTTCATTGTAATTTTTAAATTTATAAGTTTTTCATTCTTTTTTATTTTTATTTTCTAAAAAGTTTGTAAGGTTTTGAAGGTAATCCTATTTAGAAACCTTCAAGAAGTTAAGATCCAAATGGTTCTCTCTTCTCAGTGGAGTAGGTCGAGTTTGACCGAACCACTTAAATATCTTTGTTATTCTTCGTGATTGTGTGATGTTAAAATTTTTTACTTATTTGATAATTCAATAGCCACTATAAGGAAAATCCATTAATTTTTAACTGTCTCATTATTAAAAATACAGTGGCTATAACTAGATATTGCCAGTTAAAATCCAAATGGTTCTCTCTTACACTAACTGTGTCTTTGACTCTTTCTATATGAATTCAATTTCTATGTATTCTATACTAACAAACATAAAGGATGGTAATTATAAACAAATAGTTTCACTGATGATTTTTATTTTTATTTTTTGTTACAATCACTGATGAATTTATAGTGTTGAGCTCATAAAATCCTTTTGAAGCCTTATTGTAGAGCATCACGAAGTATTAAAAATCTATAGTTAAATAATTTCAATCACCCGAATTTTTTTAGTGAACTATGTTTGATTGTTCACAACACATGGAAAAACAAAGTTTTAGTAATAAAAAAGTTTACTTTTACTTTATCATAACCTAAATATTTTACTTCCTAAAAGACAAGTAAAGTAATTACACTACCATTTGCCAACTTTTCATTTCACTTCTTGAAAGACATGTAAGTTTTTGTTTTATTCTTTTTTATTAATACTGAAAAAAAAAACAAAAAAAGGGAAAAAAAACAGTGCATGCCCGCCTGGCCCGCTGGCCCGTCAAGGCCCGGCCCGCAGCGGGCCATGCTGGGCCAGGGTTTTTCCTGGCCCGGCCCGCTAGTTGGGGCGGACCGTGCCGGCCTGGCTCGCTAGCACGGCGGGCCGAGGCTAGAGCCGGCCCGGCCCGTTTGACATCCCTCTTAGACTTATCAAAAAAGGGTTTTTTTTTTCTTCAAAAAAGTATAAATTTTCAGCTCATTTTCAAAAAAGTATATGAAGATTTGAATATTTAAAAAAAATAATAATAAAGTTTTCCACAATTCTTTCAATCAAGTTATCTCTATGAAATTTTTTGAAATATGACAAATATATCTCAATTCTGTCATTGCCTCGCACCCATAAAAGCCTTTATCTCATCAACCACTTGGTTAGCTTTATTAGGTCTAAGTTCATCCACTTCGCAATCCATCAATATTATTCTACATTAATTAAGTCTCCTCTTGACTTGTCTTCCCTATTTCCTTAAAATGATCTCATGAAACTTGAAAATTGAGGGTGGCTTTTTTTATCAAAAGCCTAGCTAGCAACAGATATCATAATATGGATGACTGGGGTACCATTCAATGAACGGTGTTGAATCATCCATCCAATCGTCCCAGTAAACTCATTGGTGATCGTCAATTATGTTGTCAAACATGGTAATTTCATTTTGTCATTGTTGTGCTCACCATTGGATTGAACACAGATTATATATCACTTACAGGAAAAGAAAAGGTGTGAATCATGTAATTTTGAATGTAATTTATCACAAATGTGTAGATGACGCATTTATGGGTCATGTGCATCCGCACCATCTACAACTAGAATAGGAAACACTCTCTATTGCTCAGTTTGATGTCTACTGGTCTATCAAATACTATACACCTCTTGAGAACAAAGGGAAAACTGTGTTTTGGTATCCCATCTCTCACCCATCTTCTCAGGTTCGATCTATGAGCCTCTCCCTGCATGTCCAACTGGCCATGACTTTTCTCTGCAGGTGTGCTGGGATTCACTCCTTTTATTGGTACCTAAAAGGGGGCAAAACAAAAAAGACAGTCGACAACTCTTATGATTCTCCATATACAAGATACAACCTTTGGCTTGCATAGTGGAATGTGGATTCAATTCAGGGTGCATCTACAAAGAATCACTTATTAATGTTTGGGACATTTTTGTTAAAATAAATAGATGACAGTCGATCAGATGCCCACACAAACACATAACACGGTATGGGACATTTTTGCCCTGCATGGTTTCAAATCTAAGACGTGTTAGCTCTAATACCATGACAAAGTTGCTAGCTAGCCAGTAATTCCAAAATCAATTGGTAATAGAAAACCACACAAACTATTACTTAACAATGGAAAATTAATAATAGTCGATTTCATGGCTTTAGTCGATAGCTGGCATCATCCAAATAAACATGATTTTATAAAGTTGGCTAATCCTCAAAGGAAAAAACAACCCTTTTTTAAAATTATTTTTAGAAAGCCTTTGATAAAGTTGATGGAACAATATGTACACATAAGGCAGAATTTAGTGCATGTCTAGTGTCTATATCTTTTTGCTTTTTGGGTTAAAAACTGATGTGCATTTCTAGGGTCTATATCTTGATACAATGGATAGCATTCGAAGACTAAGGGCCATATTTCTTTTTATTGGCAAGACTAATGACCATCTTCCTCTCAAGACTAATGGAAGCTATCAAACTCTTCTGACTCCTGAGTAATTCATTTTTGTTCTGTTGTCAGCAATGGTCATACGCTATTGCTGCCAATGTTCCCATGTTGTTCTCACTAATGTTCACCTCGTTGAATATTCAACATGTTTTGGGCTGCTGAAGGTTGAGCGATAAGTACATGAAATTGCATTTCTTAGTCATCATTTCATATAGAATTATGGAATTATTTAGGTTAAATTCATTAAATTACATAAAATCATGCATCATGGTGTTCAAAGTGTATTTCATGGGAAAATTGGTTTAAGTTCATAAAATCACACGATTTTTATGAAATTATTCATTTTTATTATTTTTGATTCACATGTAAACATGCATGATTTCTTTACACTACTGCATAATTTGCGAAATTTCAATCAACATGGTATATTCATACGCACACATACGTGTAGAATTGGGTCCCATGCAAAGCATTATTCTCTCCCTCATGAAAAATTATTCTTTAATTTTGTGCAGGGAAAATTCAGATTTTGGGACCCGCTTTGAGAAAAATGTGAGAGAAAAATTAAAAGGAAAGAATTGAAGATGACCTTGTGGAGTAAGAAATCAAGGAAGGAAAGAAGAACAAAAAAAAGAAAGAGGATTTACAAGACATGCAAGGACGTCCAAGGGAAGTGCATGCCTAAAGTGGGGTCCACCCCATTCCAATTGTTACAAAAAAAAAAAAAAATCTGAAATTCAGATTTGATGAATTTTTCCAATTGCAAAGTGGGCCCATGAAGGAGATATTGAAGCAAAAGAAAGTCCTAAAATTAGGAGTCTTGCTAGCCAACAAAACAAAGGTGAAAGTAATTTCAAATTTCCAAAAGATCGTTCCAAAACCCATTACAAACAACTTGGACTCCAAGTTGGACAACTTTCCAAAACCAAGTACTTCTTGCAAGGCAAGGATTCCAAACACAATAAAATACCCATGTGCTGGATGTCCCAAAGGGATAGCCTATGGAAGCGTGCAGCCGGCCACCGTCTCATCTCCACTACACACGTCCAACACCATTCCATCCCCATTTTTTAATTTTTCTTTCCTATCCTAGCCTCACCATCTCTCTCCTTTCTCCACCCACACTCCACCTCTCTCTCCTCTTTCTTCTTTCTACTTAGGGGCTAAGATCAAAATCTCTTTAAAAGATAGAAGATGAAGATGAAGATGGAGGGGTGAGATTATCTTTGTAATTCAAGAAGAAGGAGAAGTTGTATCTTTGATTAAATCTATGGACGGTTGATTTCAATAAAAAGGTGTGTTTTTCTTGTTGTTAATTTTTATTTTGTTTTCATTGTCTCATGTTTTTGGGATTCGTTATTTTTTTCCGGATATAGCGAATGCTTAGGGGCTTATAGTAATGAAATTATGTGGTAGGAGCCTTGACTCTTGTGAAATCTCACATTAAATTAACAATTTAGAACCGCACATTGGCTCATCCTTATGTGAGAGATTGAATCTACATCATACATATTTTTAATGCTTAGATCAACGGATCCGGATGCTCGAATTACAAAGATCCATAATCTGATTTTTGTTTTTAATTTCCGATTTTTTTTTATTTTTTATATATATGCAATTGGTTTTTTAACTCTTCTTATGGTGATGCAGTCTACTAGTTTAGGATCTTTGGCCTGGGTCTTTTTAGTGTAGGAATTTTTAATTGATTGTAATTCTTGTAATTAATTATAATTTTCAGAATATTAAATTAGATCTGTATAGCTTCTTCTGGGCTAGTTTTTAGATTTTCCATAAGACAGGTGCGAGTTAATTGCCTCTCTTTCGCTCTCTGCGGATCGACCTTGGACTAACTGAGATTATTACTCCATCGCACCCTTGCACTTGGGGCCGTCGATCATTTAGGGTGGAAGATCTCTAGATCGATATACTTAATAAATCAGCCCAATAGTGTGCAATAATAATAATAATAATAATAATAATCTATGCAACGGAAATAAAGTCAGAAGCACACACCACAAAGATACCAAATATAACGTGGAAAACCCTAACCGGGTGAAAAAGCACCAATCCAAACTGGATCAACAATCAAATACTATGAATCTCGCAATTACAAAAAACTCAGATTTCCTCCCCATATATCCCCTACCTAAGGACTGAAGTTACATTGTGTCATTTCACGATTCAACAACTTTACACGGTTGATTGCAATCGACTCAATCCAAACTCCTCAACTCTTCTACGCAAAAAGATGATCATTTACAAGATATGCAGAAAAACTTAGCTCTCTAGAGTACTTTAATAGCACAACTCTTCAAAAAATTTCTAGAGAAAATTCTTTTCAATTAGATCACTAATTCAGAACTTAAGAAATGATCTATATTTTTTTGGGTTATATAAAACACCCACCATATAGCCCGAAAAATGTGCATACGACTCTTAATAATACGGGGCATTTGGGCGGAGGTCCCTCAACAGTGATTTTTATTGCAAACGGTCCACAATACTTTGTCGTACTGACAACAGTCCTTTTGTAACTGAAAAAGACAAAAACGCCCTTGTATATGTCAGCAAAAGCAAAACTCAAATAAATTTATCTGAGTTTTCAAAACTCAGATAAAACTCAGATAAATTTATCAGTCTTATGAGGCAGTCTTCTCACTGTTTAAACTATGGTTATGATCATATGTGTAGCAAGTGGACGGTGGTCCTGGACCATCCTTTCACATGTTAAAATCACTTACAGATTGACTGACTTGGGCTTTCTTGAAATCAGGACACAGGATACCTTGTGAATACAACACTAGAATTTGCCTGTGAGAGTAGAAGAGAACAGCCAAAACCCACATTACATGACAATCAAGTTTCTCTATCAAGGTGGCCAAACTGACATCATAGCCGTTGATATAGCTTAGGTATGATATGAAGGTTAATAGGTTATAGTATTAAAAATCAACATAAGTGTTATCTAATGCTTAAACCTGATAATCGCTGCTTTTTCACTTCCACAAAACCAGAATATGTTTGGTTTCTCCCATAGTTCCCTGCTCCTTCTTCTCCTTCTGTCAACTGGCAGAGAAAGAAAACGCGAATCACGAATCACAACCACTGCAATAAGAAAGGAGAGATGGATGTGGGTCATCGGATGACACCATTTCACATAGCTATTTGTTTGAAACTCAGAAAAGTTCTTCAAAACTCAGATAAATTTGTCTGAATTCTACCAGAAACTCAGATAAATTTATCTGAGTTCTGCCAGAAACTCAGATAAATTTGTAAATTTATCTGAGTTTCTGGCAGAACTTCAACAAATTTATCTGAGTTCTGCCAGAAACTCAGATAAATTTGTAAATTTATCTGAGTTTCTGGCAGAACTTCGACAAATTTATCTGAGTTTCTGTCTAGTTTATCAGAGATTCTGGGAAATTTATCTGAGCTCGGCGACACTAAAAGTCAGAATACGGAAAATCAGATTCTAATAAAAATCGAAATCCAAAACAAGAATACTTGATGACCACAATCCAATCAAGAAAAGAGGGGGGAAACAAGAAAAAGTGCAAAATGCTCTCTTTCAAATCAGTTGTAGAGAGAAAGAGAGATTTGGAAGAGACTATAGATGAAAGAGCAAGATAAAGTAAAACCGTGTCTATCTTTGAAGAAAGGAAAGAGAGAGAATCGGAAGTCATGGTGGCGATGGGAGGTGTTCTGCAACGATACTCTGCAACTATGGAAAGGAATGGAAAATGGAAAATGAGAGAAGAAGAATGAAGGAGTTCTCTGGCATAGTTGAAAGGGGTAACTTAGTCATGAAAATATATTATGTGGCATATTGGGGACCTCTCACTAAAATATCTCCAGCTGTCTGGACTACAAACATTAGAGAAAAAGTAGTTGTCCTTGATGCCTTAGAAGAGCGTGTACAAGGGCTTTTGGCTAATTTACCCTAATAATAATCCACTTAAAAAGGACAAATCATCTCACACTTCCACTCGAGAGTCCGGATCCAACAGGAATACTGCGCCACTTTCGCTACAGTGAGGTTCACGAGATTCACACGACTCGGGTGTAAAAACTCTGTTACCAGATATTTGCTGATAGCCTTTTGACCTTACAGCTGCCTTGGAGGAATGATCAAGCAGTTTGGATCAATTTGAGTCACACACATGTTAAATCATGGATAAGCCGTCGTCACCATGTGCTGTGTGTGTCTAGGATATTTTTATCACTTATGGGTACCTCACAATATAAGGAGAAAGCTGTTAAAGGGTAGGAGAGAGTGCTTGCTTAGTTCCAATGGCCATGGCCGCTAGTACCACTTTTTGTTGGAGTCCTCTTCTTTTCCCGTTAATTATAGGGGTCTGCTCCTTTCTTTATCTCCTCCATGTTCTGGAAAGGAAGGGAAAGATGATGAAATCCCCAGGGGTAGTAGGAATCAATGGTATGTTACCTCCTGGTCCAAGAGGTCTTCCCATACTAGGAAGCCTTCCCATGTTGGGCAGTCTCCCTCATGTCACCCTGCATAAGTGGGCCAATAAATATGGCCCCATCATGTACCTAAGGCTGGGCCAGATGCCGGCGGTGGTGGTGTCATCTCCTCAGGCGGCACAGCAGTTCCTAAAAACCCATGACCTCACTTTCGCCGGCCGAGTGGTCACCGAGTATGGTCGCTACATCGACTACAATTTCAAAGGGTTGGGCTTCTCTCAATATGGCACATATTGGCGAAATGTGCGCAAATTATGCACTCTTGAGCTGCTTAGCAATCAAAAGGTCGAGTCGTTCCGGCCCATGAGAAGAGAGGAGTTGGCTCTGCTTATCGACTCGCTCAAGGACGATGCCCAGGCCCACGTCGTCGTGGATCTCTCTACTAAGGTGGCAGCCCTTAGTAGAGACATGACATGTAGGATGGTGTTTGGCAAGAAGTACAATGAGGATAATTTGGGTGAGGGAGGGTTCAAGGAAGTGACTGAAGATCTCATGGTACTGGCAGCTGCTTTCAACATATCTGATTACATCCCTTGCTTAAGGGGATTGGACCTTCAAGGCGTAGGCCGCCGCATGAAGGCCATTACCAAGGTGTTGGATGAGTTCTTCGACGAGGTCATCGACGAGCATCTAGCGGCGGCTGGAGAAGAGAAGAGCCACCGGGACTTTGTTGACTACATGCTGTCCTTTTTGGAGTCCGGCGACTATGAATTCCTGTTTGACCGGACCAATATCAAAGCCATTATGTCGGTAAGAACAACTGAACCATGTCCATGCATGATGCACCTAATTGCTCAGTCCACCAGTGTGGGGTTGTAGATATCAGGCCTGTCCAGTCATCAGGCTGCACCCATAAGGACGTGTGTGTTATAAATTTCGGTGCCTGTGGATCCGGATCCCCTATTTTGGACCAATCACGTGGTGAGAGGGAAGTTTTCTTTTATTAGAGATTTTTTTTTTTTACTGGAGGAGATAGGATGTCATTTGATTTGACATCCTCTCTTCCATGTAGCACCTCTGATTGGTCGAAACAGGGGATCCTGTTTCCTTTGACTTTGTTTGAATCCAAATTCCAACTGATGTCGAAATGGAAATGTTGGAGGCACAGATTTGTCCAACAGGGACTTTTGAGTAAGACCTGGACTCAGATCCGTACACGAAACTGTGTGTGACTTCGGCTAGATGAGATTTTTTAACTTTTTCAGTGACTAGAAGGGCCTTATATGATTTGTTTAGTAAGTTTCTTCCTCGACATGTTAGTAGAGGAAGCAAAGCTCACTTCGCAATACTCCCCACCTCAAGTGGAACCGATTGGCTTTAATCTTATATTAAGTTTTTTTATGCCAAAACTTGGATGCATCAGTAGAGTGGGCGGGAAACCCAAAGGGGTTTGCAGAGTGGTTAGGACCACGGTTCCTCCCTCTTTCGAAGCTAGAGGTCTTGGTATCGACCCCTAGTTTTCTCCTCTTCAGGAACCGAAGGTTGAGTCCACTTGTGCTACCACCTAGGAGTCACAGGGGTTTTACCTAGCTTCTCTCTGGGCACGGAGGAAATAGTCCAGCCCAAAGGATTGGAAACTCTACGTTAGCAAAAAAAAAAATAGTAGAGTGGTCAAAAATAATTTTCAGTACTCCCCTTATATAAATTCACGGTACCATTCAATTGAAAAATGATCTCAATTTATATAATGAAGCGCAAACCTAATCAACCATTGTTCAAAATTCAAATTTTCTAGAATCTCAAACAACTAAACTAATCTTATGTAAGATTTCTCTCTCTAACATTGTTTGCCGTGACACCCAGGTTTATGAAATCATATCCACTTACTCAGGTCTGGAGGCTGGAATTTTTTTAACATGAATCACTACTAGTTGGACTAGAGCCACTCACGTGGTCTATCACTACTTTACTGGAGTTAAATTTGGACTAGAGAATACATTCACTTCTAGTTGACATTAGCTGATGCCATTTCTAAATGCATAATCACGAAAATCCTTTTTTCAGTTTATATTGTACCGGACACTCAAACGCACACACTCTTATAATTTATCTCCAAGACATGTTTACGGCAGCCATAGATACAACACCCGTCACAATCATGTGGGTCCTCTCAGAGCTTATGAAGCATCCTCGCGTGATGGAGAAGGCCCAGAAAGAATTAGAGACCGTTGTTGGGATGGGTCGGATGGTGGATGAGTCGGACCTTGCAAAACTGGACTATTTGTATATGGTAGTGAAGGAAAGCATGAGGCTTCACCCACCGGTCCCCTTTCTCCTTCCTCATCAGTCCAGGGAGGATTGTGTGGTCGATGGCTTCCATATACCCAAAGGATCTCGCCTGCTCATAAACGTGCGGGCCATCGGGAGGGACCCAGAAGCATGGCCCAACCCAGAGGAGTTTAAGCCTGAGAGGTTCATCGGCACCGATGTAGACGCGAGGGGCCGCGATTTCCAACTCATACCATTCGGGGCTGGACGAAGAGGATGCCCTGCAGTGCAGATGGGTCTAACCATGGTTCAGTCGGCAGTGGCTCAGCTGATCCATTGTTTCAACTGGGAGCTTCCGAATGGCATGCGGCCAGCAGACTTGGACATGGCTGAGAAGTATAGCCTTGTGATGCCCAGAGCCAGCCATTTATTAGCAATTCCAACTTATCGCCTTGTTAGAGATGATTAGTTGGAAGATAAATTAATCGGACGGCTACGGATGCTTTTATTATAATATAATGTACTTTCTTGTAGAATGATGCATATGTATTTTAAGATGTGAGTAAGGATGTTTAAATGGTTTGTTTCTATGTATTACGTTTCATGTCTGATGTTTCACTGCTATTTTAATTGTTACTAGGGGTAAGATTATGCTAATGTGGTGATCAAAGGTCCGTCTGATTTAAATGTACTCTTTTCAGGACAAGGACTTCATAGTCATAGTATATGTATCACAAACCTTTCCGAGTCAGCTGACATTGGTCGTGGAGAGTGATTTTTCAATTTATTTTACCATTTTGTGTTAGAGAAAAAATTGATAAATATTTTGAATCATAGTTTAGACCAGGCTTTGATGATGATGATGATGATGATTGATGACGACAACGACGGATGTAGATGAAGATGAAATGTTTTGAAACTAAAAGAAACAATTGCAAATATCCCTTAATCAATTGCTTTTTGTAGTTTTTTACAAAATTGGGTAAACACAAACCACTATAAAATCAGTCTCATCTTTTTAAGTATTATACCATATAAATTTTAATCCACAATTGCACTAGATCAAATACTTCAATGGGAGTAGAATGTTATAAAATGATAGTTTCAACTTTCAAGGTGAGACTGATATTTAGCTGTTTAGATTTTGAGCAGTACCACCTGAAAGATTTACATCTATGAATTTCAGCATATTCATAGATTAGCGAATAGAATGGCAGATTGTATTGCTAAACAAGGGGTGGATAGTGTAGGTAACTTATGTGCTAATGTGATGAAATTACAATTGATGTTTGGTATACATCTCTTGTACCAATACACAGTTGAGTTGTTTGTCCAAGTCTGGCTGTAACTTTATCCTATCCTTATAAATGTATCTCATTGTTAACGATAAGAAGGAAAAAAAGATTTACAGTGATTAAGTCAAAGAATCTGTATGCAGCAGCGCCCTCTGAGAGTCGGGAGCGCTGGGACAATAACCTAATAACTAATAAGCTACTTGTAGTACAACTTCCTTTCGCTTTCCTTTTATCAGCCAGAGTCACATCGTTGTTTAGGACCAAAACACTACGGAAAAGTCATCAAAGCATTGCTAACCTGTGTTATACAGATTCATGCCATTTCACAGTTACTGTTGAATTTCATTAGTTTTGGGTAAAAAAATATCCAAACATTCAGTTGTATAACGGATCTAACCGGTTTCCCTGCCATTATTGATTTTTCCCAAGCCCCTCCCTACAACATGAGCATACAGCCTTCTCTGAAAATTGGGTGTAAAATATTTCTTTCAATAGATATCCATAAGGCATAACAAGAGGAAACACAGAACACCAACTGCCTGCAAATCAAGGTTTCTTGCCAGAATAGTCTGCAGCAAACCTGAACAAAATCATACTCCCCTTCCCCACTTCCCAAAGAAAGAAAAGACAATGAGCTAACATACGCTGCACAAGGTATATCTTAAGAGGTAAAAACTTACTGCATCTGGGGAAAGATGATATCATCACCGGAGCATTCAAACACTCTCAGCCACATCTCTATGTGATGGGTCTTCTGTGTCCCCAGCTGCCAGCATCTTCTCTGCTGCTAACCTTTCTTCCAAGGCACGTGCCCCCCTTTCTCTGCAAGCCGGCAGAAAATCACCCATGGGTGAGACTCATTGTATCTACACTACTCAAAACCATCTGAAGTATTACCTTCATGTGAATATAAGCCGGCAACAGAAGAAGGCACAAAGAGAAAAAGAGGCATCCATTTGCAGTGAAAAATCAAACTCTTGAAAGGTTCCAAAATGTAAAATATGATATAAGGGAAAAGAACGAAGAGACACTTTTAATTGTCATTTAAGGTGTAGATATTGTTTCATGTGCTTCTCACCAAGATGCATAGTGTGAAAAGCACGCGACACCATGATGCATATAGGTCGTCCCTGCTCGCACTCGGGCATCAAGCAAGGAGCAAAAACTGGGATAACCTGTATACGGAAGGTAGCAAAATTCAAAACCAAGTATGTAAATGGGTCCCCAATTCTCCGATTACCTACAAGTTCCAACCCGTTAATAACCGGGTTTGGGTCCTTACTTTGATCCCAATAGGTAAATAGGTCCAGGTCCAAGTCCTTTTTTTGACCCATGACCTAAATGGGTCTGGATCCAGTTCCACCTTGGTTCCGGCCTGTGCACCCTAAACCTGACATATCATCTCAATATTTGAAAAGTACTCCTAAAAGCTAGTTTTTTTTTCCTCTCTAAATCATTCTCTACTAGACACGGATCTGGACCCGTACCCATCCCTTAAACGGAACTAGTTCCGATTCCGGTTCTATCTTCTCATTAATGATTCTGGTTCCAGAACCAAGAAACTGGTTACGAACCGGTTCTGGTTTCGGGTCCAATCCCATCTTCTCATTAACGGTTCCGGTTCCGCCATGGACCCAGCCCGGAATTGACCTATTTACATCCCTAATCAAAACAAGGAAATAAGTTACATGATGCCATTTGCTGACCAGTTGAATGGATAATGTGAATTGGTTTAGGTTGAACCTAAAAAAGAAAAGTCTCCATGCTAATAAAACAATTCCAGCAATCCAATCAATAGAATGAAAATTTTAACTTCAAGATCGTTTAGACCAATATTGCTAGTGGTTAGAATCATCTGATAATGTGATTTTTACACATTTGTGTTATACAGGCAGAGTACATAGGTGACCTAGATCAATGACCGGGACTCCTTATGTCTCAGCAAGATGTAACTTGTTGCACAGAAGTACCCAGCACATCTGGTTGTACTAATAAATCATTCCTCATAACATATATTTTTTTCTTACATTAAGTTATTGAGATCCTGAAATATCCTGTACACTGAGTTTAAAGGTGGAATATATCAAGGATTTTTCAGTCCCTAAAGGATGAGTCAAAACTAGAATGCAAAATAACAGATCTGCTTGCAGATAAATAATATTGCAAATTATAGAATTAGTTTGGAATGGTTCCCACTTTGCAGTCAATCCATGGATTAGATTAACAGGAACAAGGCTATTAGGTGGGATCATGAAAGGAAGGAGAACTGCCCAGTGTTTTTCATTCTTTTGACTGGTTTTGTTTCATCTGTTTTTTCCTCCTCAATTCACAAAGCAAGAATGACTCCATGCAATCCCATTTGCTAATTGGGCAACCACCAACCCACTAGTAATTCTGACCGGCCATCTATAGCCTTAAAAAAATCTATTTTAACTTTAAGATTCCCTAAGAAAAAACATGAGCATCTACACGCATGTGGTTCTGGAAAAGAAAATTTGCATACCTTTTGCTTTTAAAACAATTGAATACAGTGAAAGGGAAAAGGAGAAAAAAAAAAACCGACCTCCTCCTTGATGCCTCAATAGGGTCAGAACCGGGCAATGGATTGCCCCCTAAAGTTTGGCCCTTGCCTTCATTGGAAACTTCAGCTCTCCCACAAAACAAGCGATCAAATAAAGAAGCAATAGGATCCAGGACTGGCCTGCAAATACAAGGCCATATGCAACCTTCATAAGGAGGACGGGATACTAATTATAATGTCATCTATCCTTCCAGGCGGAAGGATCCACAAAAGGAATGCAGCTTACCGCAGGAACTCAGGGAAGAAAGTAGAAAAGGCAAACTCATCACTAGGATCTCCCTTGAGGTTTGTTTCTGGCTTCCTTTGGAGATAACGCAGATAAAGCCAACTCATGTAAGTGCCAAAGATTAAAGTTGGAAGGTGTGATGCTGATTCTTCAGTAAAGAAGCACACAGCTATTGACACCAACAGAACAAGGGATGGCATCCACTGAGAGGAAAAAAGAACTTCACAAATGAGATAGTGTCAACACCTCAACAGTTTCCTGTAATGTGTTTTAAGTGATAATATAACTGTCAAAAACTATAAAAGCGTTTTAACATGTACATCATCTGTCATACCTTTACTTTTATCTTCATTATCTCCTGATCAGGTATAATCTGCTTAATGCCCACCAGGAACCCAGAAAGGACACCATGGAAGCCAGCAATAGGTGTATAACTACCAAAGCAGAAAAGAAAAATCAGTAATGATTGGTAAAATCATAGATAATGATATAGCGTTCAATGAAAAGGAAAAGAGTAACATGAGCATAATTGGTTTAAAATGAAGAGAAAATAAGATTAAGCTTAACATCATCCCTGTCTGCTCCCAGACCTAAATCAACATGAATGTCCCGACTTTCTCTTTTAACTACTATCAGGGAAAGAGTTTCCAAATGTTTTCCAAATGGTAAAGAAATGCTGAGCAAATAAGGAGCATTTTCCTACCAGGTTATGTGAAAGGCAGACAAGGGAAAAGGGAATATAAGTATGGAACCCACAAGAAGTATGTCCAGATATGCATCCGAAAGATTATATGTGGAGCATAGGGTACTTACAGGAAACTTTCCTGCCTTTTTATATAGTACAATGCTATGGCGGTGATGAATACACAAACAGAAGTCAAAAAGTTAACCACAAAGATAAACTTGAAGAACTCCCTAGAACCCCATATTGGTTCTAGCAACTTCCCAATGAAAAGGAGACCAACAGTGCTGACAGCTACCTGCAAAGTAGGTATATAATCAGAACTTGCCATTTGAAAGGACATGGTTATCATCACATATATTTGTCTGATAAAATGCTAAATGTAATCAACGTCATAATTCATAAGCAACTCTATTTAAGAAGTCTGAATCAGCAAAGCTTTATTATGAAAAGCCATTAGTTAAGTGCTAAGAAATAATGACAACATAGAGTTTGTTGATACAGCATTTGGCAAGTAACAAAGTACGTGCATGCAAAGATAGTTGAATGCTTCCCTGGCCGAGAACAAGCAAACAAGAAAATAGTTTTGTCTAACACTCTAAAGAGCATATACCTAAGAAGTAGAGTTGTAACCATGGTTTAAAATATCAATAGATCATATGTATCAGCCAATACGAATGAGTTATAAGCCAATACTGTTGCAGTATTTAAATATTTTACCGGTAGTGGACAGTGTTCCAGAATTTCTTGGATGTTATCAGAATTACTATCATCTGCCAATGCATATAGGATCAGCCAATAAATTCAAAATATCATCCAACTGCTCTTTTTTAAGGCTTCATTAGCCCTCTTTAGGGTTTTCATATCTCTAACAGATTTCCACACATGTCCTATCCTTTTCCTTTTTTTTTTTTTTTTTTGAATGATATTTCCACACATCTCTATCTTTGTGCAAAAGACACTAAATCATTACTGGTTCCAACAGACCCCAATTCCCACCTCCATATATAGCCCATGTTTCTAACGTTTTTTCTCAACTAGTAACCATCGAGCTCTAACAGTGGTGATGAGCACAATTCCTCTTAAGAAGAACAGGAGCCAATACATGGTTTCAGTAGTGATATTCTTACAACTTTTAGAAAGTACATTCTGCTCATTAAACTTAAACAAATTGAAAAATTTTCGACAAAGCAGCGATATAACATGAATATGATTTGCAGAGACCAAAAAATTACTTTATAACGTGTTCTAATGAGGAAAAAGGTTTAGATTCTAGCAATATTAACATTCTTTTGGTACAAACAAATATTCATGCTTTCATGGTGGGGTTGTGACAAAAGTTTTACACTAGCTGTCGACCTACGTGATGCAACCCTCCTCCTTTATCAGGTCTTTGGGACCGACAATTACAACAACTGGTGGAGTTGGGAAGTACGAAGGATAAATCTATAGTACAACTTATCTAAGGATTTGGCCAATAAAAGATAGGAATGCAGAAACAAAATTCATGTTGCCAACCCCAACATAGTTGGGACAAGGCTTTAATGATGATGATGACAACAAAAAAGCAACAAATACACATATGATCGTCCGCGACATAAGGCTGTGATGTATCAGATTTAAGACTTGGCCATGACAGCCACCGCAATCACAAGTTTCAACCGTGGTTGCAACTTTCCATTTCATAGATGTGATGAATTGCTATAGTTACGAAACTACAATTCAAAAAAATTAAACCACCCTCAACATAATTATAAGTTCTCAGATGATACTCAATTAGTTAGATTAATGCCAACAGCAAACATTGGAAAGAAAAAAATCATCATACAACATAGTGTTACAAAGGATCAATCATATCTTAACAAATCATCTGGATTTTCCCTACACCATTTTCTAGAGTGCAAAGTGATACAGTACAGAAAGAAATAATTGAAATGCTTAGAAAGGGGTTACGATGTTAATGGAGAAAAAATACAAGCAGAATTGCATGATAAACATAGGTACATCCCCTGTGAATGTAGGAACATCTTCAACAAAATGATTTGACACATTGACACCTAAGTTAGAGTGCAAAGTTATATCAAAAGATCTGAATACCCCCAAAAGCGATTGCTCAATGTAACCAGCTGTTATGAGGTTCCAAGCAAACGGAATTGTCCTGCAAAATAACTCCATAAAAAGATTCTCAATCAGTGATCGAACAAAGTTTGCAAACTAATGGTACACACAATTCTGCATCTGAAATTATCTGTTTCTAGATAAACTTCGGTGTGTGTGTGGTTATAGATGCAGTAATTATCCAGGCAGCCATGGTAATATTATGCAATTAAGGGCCTAAACAATTAAGTCAACTTAGGCCCACCTACAATCACCCTGGTTTGATGCTGCTCCAAATTATACTCACCCCTGGATTGTAAAAAAAAAAAAAAAACGGGAGAAAGAAAAGAAGACGAAAATACAAAAAACAGCACTTCAAAGAGTTTTTTTTTACAAAAAATATTTTCATTAAACCTCAAAAACACCCCGGAACTTTCTGGTTTTACTAAAGCATCCTATGACTAACAGTCAAAGTATCAAACTCAAAGTAAACAAACCAGCCGTTCCCACTCTCCCCTTTTTGTTATGCTTTACCAATTTTACCCTATGTGTTAAGAATTGTTTATGCAGGGAGTCATGCCTTCTTTGCAACTAGCAGGAAGAAATGTGGAGAACTCACCCACAGTTTCTTGTTCTTTTTCTTTAAACGACCCATATAAAGATACAGGGATTTCCTTTCTTTAAGTAATTTCCCTAAGCGATTAGATAAGCATTAAGGAAAGAGGTTTGCTCTAACTGCACACACCTGACCTGACTACATAGGCAAATGTGACTTGTGCAAGATCCAAGCCACTCATCAGCGTTAGATTCCAGTAGGTGGGCCCTAGTATAGTAGTAAAGTTTGAGAAACTGCTAAGATGTAGCAGTCGTCCTTTAGGATATTTTTTTCACTTTAACTAATGTGGCCGGATGGAAAATTTGTTTTGCTTATGTTTATTTTAAAGGCCAATTAGTATATAGCTAAACGCGCGTGATACTTTGTCTCCTAAAATCTAGTCCTATGTAGAGTTAGCAGCACCACTTTGTTCAAGTGAAGTTTACTGGAGAATGTAAGGCAGTTTTTTAAGGCCTAATAACCCCATTAATTACCAGGTGCCTTCCTGAAATTGGATGTTCAAGTGTGGAAACATCAAATTTCAGACACCACATGAAAGTAGAAAACTTGGATCAAACCAAAAACAAACTCCATTGAAGTCTGGATTTATTCTTCCCACATGTTTCCCATCTCTCCAAGCAAGAACACATCTCCCTCATCACTTCCACACTGTTAAGCAATCCAAAATAATAGGAAAAGAAAATCTCTAAGGAATGGCAAGTATGGCCTTATACAAAAGGCTAAGATCCCAAATAATAGGGTCTAAAAAATTTTCAGATTTGGATGAGTATTCTGTGCCGGAGTGATGAATCCTGATATTGTGGTGAACCCTTCAGAGACCCATGTTAGCAAATCAGTGGTTGGCTCAGAGGGCTGAGTGATGAATCCTGATGTTGAGTAGGGAGGGGAGAAGAGGGTCACGCATTGATCATAGTTTGTTATTTGGGTATCATCTTTTGTGTACTTCCTCTTTTAGATATGAGAAAGAAGATAAGGTTAAAAGGGTCATTTGAACTTTTAAATAAATGCAAGGGAGAGTGGAAACGGCAGGTTTATTTTCTCTTTGAGTTTGACTATTGGTCAAGGGATGGTTTAGTAAAACCAAAAAGTACAGGGGTGTTTTTGAGGTTTTGAGAAAATATAGGGGCCTTTATGTAAAAAACTCAAAAAAAATTACTTTGAACCACTTAAATCAAGGGAGATTGCTCCCATTTTTGCACGTCACTAGGCCATCTCTAAACTTTTCCTCCCCCGTTCCCCTCACCCATGGGATGCACCTAAGTGAACCCAGAGGCTAGGCTCTATTTAAAAAATAGTAGACATGGCACTCATAATTAAAACTCTATATATTCAAAGGGTGACAGGTCACAAGTTCAAAGGAGTAGGACCTTAACGAAGACCAATGAAAAACAATATAAATATTGGAGTTACACAGCACGGTTTTAAAAAGGGTTGGGTGAAAAATAACGTGCACGTGTGTGGAAATGGTTACATACGGTTGGCTTATTCAAATAAGATTAAATCAAATCTTTACATGTGTGGTCCACATTGTGAAGATCTAAACCATTCAAAAGATGTATCCGCCTCCATTTACCCACACAGGCCCATGATTCGTACAACAGTCACCATTTGGTTTGGGATATTTTTTCAAAAGATCTAGTTAAATTACATGCTAAACATATTTTCTTAATAAAATCAAATTTTCTTTACAAAAGGGACCACATAAAATGGATCTAAACTGTCATCAAATCTCTATCCAAAATCAGTGAACAACCCAAATTTCAAGTCAGTCAGTTTAAGACTGACAGTTGGATTGGACGTGTGAAAGAAAAAATGTTACTATAGTTTTTGTCCAATTCCATGGTGAATGTAACTCTGGACAATTAAAAAGGAGGAAACAACACATCAAATGGACAGTCTGGATCTCCAAGATGTTAGCCCAAGCACAGAAAATAAATCTATTAAAGAAGTGTTGTTAAGTAGTGCTTTAATCGTGTGTCTCTTCAATCCAACAATTGATATCACGTTCTCTAAAGGCATGCTCAAGTCTATAGTAGGTAAACAAACTAGGGCCAGAACTCTTTTTTTTCTTTTTTTTTTAAGGTAAACTAGGGCCACTACTTGAATAGCTGGGATCTTTATAAGGCAGAATCTACAGGTAGATACTTGAGTTGGCCTTACTTATTTCCAGTACATGCGACCCCCTATGATCAATCCAATCTCCCCCAACAACATAATTAAATCATTATAGCTATTTATTTTGAGGCCCCAAAGATCATACAAAAGAATGGGTGTTTCAATTCAATGTTGAGTAATGATCAATAAGTGTTTATAAAGGGGAGTGTGCCCTTACACCCAAAAAAAGAACCCGGAGAGTGTGCCAATTCATGGGGGAATAGTGAGTGTGAGGGATTAAATTGATTAGGCATTGGTCCATGTGGGTCCCACATGCTGGTTATTATATTCATACAAATTCTACTACATACACATACATGATAATTTTAAGAGAGAACACGTTCCCTTATAAAGGAAAAAGGGAAAGGAAACTTTAAATGGGGCCCACCTATATCAATCCAAGCCTTTCTTACCTATATACTATAAATATTGTGAACCAAAATACAAAACCTATGTACCAAAACTCACACTACCAAGACAGTTTTATCCAGGTTGTTTCATGACCCTTCTAAGTGATGTGTTTAACATACACTATTGAATAAAACCTTATATAAGAAGTACTTCAGCAATTAGCAGTATAGGCATTTAGCATGGTCAATTGCACAAGTCTCAGCTACACTAAGTCATGTAGGTGAATAAGTGGAGAAAACATAACTAGTTCACTATCACTCTTTACGTATCTATAAGTAATAATGGTGAATAAAAATTTATTATTTTTTTATTGGATGAAGTTATGAGGTGGTCATCCTCTTAGAGGAGGGAAATTATAGTCTTATAAGATGGTAAGCTTGCACAAGCATATTCGAAGAGAGAGGGATGTATACACAGGCCTTTAGTCAAAAATAGTAATCATAATCCTGCCCAATTGTGATAGAATTGCTCCATATGTGACAAAATGGCTATACATGTTGGCACCGGTCCAACAAATATTCACTATTGGGATTATCAACAAACAATTTAACTTATCTAAAAATGAGTAAAGTTTAATCTTTGAAACCGCTACGTGGCCACATTTTTCTTATGGTGCTAATTTTTAGCACCATTAATCCACATATACAACTACCAATGCCCACCATCACCAGTGAATAATGTGGGCCACAAAAAAGTTCCTTGTTGGCACTCTTTAGGACCATTAATCCACACGCACAACCTCAATCTTTTCTATCGTCACTAATAGTCTTGCGGGCGCTCTTACAGGAACACACTACCATTCGCATAGGCAAACCACACAAAGTGAGAGAGAGGGGGAGAGACAGAGACACACATGCAGAGGGGGAGAGAGAGACACATCACTTTCTCACTTTCATGAACTCTTTATATAGATTGGTTATATGATCATAGCTTGTTTTTATATAGATTGGTTATAAGATCATAGCTTCTTGTTTTCATTAGCACATTAAGCCGACTCCAAATAGATGAGATAAGAGTGAGATGATGATGGGCAAGAGAAAATAACAAGAAATCTTATATGCTCAAAGTACATACAGGGTGTTCCATCCGAATCTCTTTCGGACTTTGACTGTTGATTCCAATTCACTGTTTGGGTTTCTGGCTTTTAAAACTAACACAATTTAGTTAAAAGAAATTTTCATTGAATCTTTTCAAGGCCAACAGAGCCAATCGACAACTTAGACAATCTTTCATGAAATCATAATATGGGTTCAGTTATCACTGGCAAAAATCTAATAGTTATTGGCATTCATAAATCCTTGCACTGGCAACTAAATCAGAAAACGTGGTACAAGGACATATGTACATAGCCCATGAAGAAAACCTTTCAGAATGAGTAAAATACCATTCAAGAAAGGGTAATGTACTTTTAACCATGTAGCATGAAAAAACCATACCTTGCAGGAATAAGCGCAAGATATGAAACAGCTGCAGGGAATATCTGGACTACAGCATATCCTCCAATAAGTACCACAGTGAGACCTTTGCACAGCCGTGTAAATCCAGTAAAGAGGCTGCCACCCTGCCCATTACAAGCTACAATCAAATCTTAGTTAATCTAATCAAAATTGCTACTCAAATAGATGTCTAAACAATAAATATAAGCACTGCTACACATGCTAAAGCATGCAAAATAGTGAACTCTATATAAGTGCATTATTAGTTCCTTGATTTTAGGACATCTTTTAACTTATCATTTCACCCACAGATCACTGAGTCCTGACAAATTATGATACAAAATCTCACTCCTATCAATAAATGTCGAATTTTAGTTTTATCACGTTAACATTCTCTTTCTAAAGAATGAAAATCCTGAAAAGGCAAAACAGTTAAAACTTCATTAGAACCTATAAAGGAGTTGTTTTCGGATATAGGGAATTAGATGAGTAAAAGAGAGGAAATTTTTAATTGGCCTTCAGATGTGGAAAAATGAGTCTATAGCCAGTGGCGGAGGGAGAGAAGGGGGTCGAGGACGGGCAATTGCCCCTCATCGATTTCTTTGTTTCGCTAGAACATATAAGCAAAAGTTTGGAGGCCTTTTGGTTTTTTACGATTTTGCCCCTCATTATCTTGTTGCTAAACGGAGACGATTTAAAAAAAATCTAAGGCTACTTTTGTCGTTTGCTTGCCTCCAAAAAAGAAAGTAAATCATCTCCAAGTTTTAAGGAGAGTTTTTCTCTCCAAAAGAGTGGTTTCTCTCTCACGGCACTTTGAAATAATCCTTTCTTTAAAACTAGTTGGATTTTGTATTAGTGGCTATCCTATGGATTTAAATAGGAGTTGGTCCCATTGTATTTACATTTAAAAATATGATGTGGTCACTCTTATGGTGGGATGGGACCAACTTCTATTAGAGTTAAATTTGGGGAAACTCCACTTAAGAAGAGGACATTTATTCTAAGCAACATGAATAGTTGACTATGTTCACCTTTTGATGGCATTGGTTAATGGCTATCAATGGTGTGCTCACAACCATCCATGTTTGCAGTAGGTATCATAGCCCATCAAACAATCACAAGTAACTAATCAGTGGATTTTAAACTATCCATGTCTACCATAGTTATTTTGGCCCATTAAATGATCACAAGTAACCAATTAACAAAGTTTTATTAATTAATTAAGGGTAGATTGATTTACGCTTGTTCAATCCAATATAGGCCCTACTTTGATTAGAGTGAGATACAGCCATGGTTTTAAAAAAAAAAAATGACTGTTACCGTTTCATAACGGCCACGGTAATGGCCCATACCGTTACGTTATTTACAATATAACGGTCATAACAGTCACGGTATCAAAAAACAATGAAAATAACAGCCCATAACGGTCATAACGGCAAATATTATGGTCACAACGGCCAATATTTTGAAAATATCAGTCGATGATGATTTTTTTTTTTTTTAATTTCCTTCCCCTTCCTTTTCATTTCTTTCTTTCCCAAACCATTTGTGCAGCTTCTTAAGACTATGCTGGAGGCTTCCCAAGCTTCCTTTTTCACCAAAACTCAAGTGATTTGCAAGAATTTGGTGGATTCACATATGATGGTTTCTTCCCTCCTCAACCACAATACCCTTATGTTCATACTTCATTGTTTTAATTAATTAGTTAATCTTGATGTAGTAGTAAATGTTACTTGAAAGTTGAAATTCATCCTCAATTTACTTGGTGATTGAGAAATTGAGTATTGTATGTCTATACTACTACTTACTATAGTTTATTCACTTTAAGTGTTTAACACTAATGATTAGTTCAAAATTATGGTTGCAATACATACTGTAAAATTTGTGATATTTTAACTTGTTTTAATATATACATGTAAACATATTTAATTCATAACAGACTTTACGAGTTTCAAATAAGACAGCGATACAGGATGTAATGACTGGGGGGAACCGATATTTTGCTTTAAAGTGTTTACTAATGGAAAAAAATATTGTTTTCTAGCATATTAGAATATTTTGGACTTTTTGCATTTTTTTTGGGGTAAAAAAAAAATTCACACCACAATGGACCGCAATGACCGTGATCCGCGATACGACGTGATGACGACTGCGACCGCGATTTTGAACCATGGATACAGCTCTCACTCCTAAAACAAGGTGTAAAGGATAATTTTGAGCAGTTTGCATTCATTATGGTAGTCCTATTATTTTTATATTTTAATTGCCCTCAAAGTTTTGAACAATTATATTTTTAAAATACTGGGGTATTGTCAAATCTATGATTTTTTTAGATATAAGTATAAAACTCCACAAAATTCTAATAAATTTATTTTTAAATGATAAGTAAAAAAAACAACAAATCTAAATAAAATATTATCGATTGCCTCTATAAAAAAATCCTTATTTCGCCCATTGTCGGTCGACTATTTCTTGCCTCTCCTGGGAGAGAGTCCTGGCTCCGCCATTGTCTATAGCCATGCGAAAACAAAACGCCTAATAGAGAAAGTAAAAACAACTTCCTTATGATCATTTAACATATCTAAAATACCCTAAAACGTGAGTTCATGCTATCAGATGACAGTCCACAACTTTCACTAAACTTGTCAGAATTACTTGGCATTGGGCTTGTTAAACAATAATTAACTAACCTGTCAAATGGAACCAATTTCATCTAATTCAAACGCCATTCAACACACAATCAAGGGCATCAAGCAGAAAGGCAAAAAAAAAACTAAATCTTCATCTGCAATGTTGGCTCCATCATCACATCGTTCATCACTTGTCTTTCCTCTTTCATTTCCTCAAGGCCCAGACCTTTCTCTTCTGATTTCTCATCACATCGAAAGAAAGTAAAGACGAATGCTCCACATCACTCCCATCCAAAAAACATAAATTTTATGTAAAACATGATTTTAAAATGCAACAAACCAGTAAAATGAGAGAAGCCTAGATATTTCATCAAACTGATACCCCCAACGAGTTTACATCGATAAGTTCTCCATACAATATGTTACTAACAGACATTAAAAACACTAAGTTCTCCATCAAAAGCAGCTAAATTGTATTTCATCAAATTTAGCATAGCCAATCTGTGCAATGTAATTAGAGTAAAAACAACCAACCATTACCATTTATAGTTACTCTGTTTGTATAAAATCTAATCAGCGCGTCAAGATCTGAAGTCGCAAAACCTAACTGTCATCAATTTAAAGACGATTCAAGTTCTACAGAATCTGAATTTCAATCCTGGCAAAGATCAAGCTAGATCGCAAGCCATTTCAAACAAATAAATTGTAGAAAACAGAACAACTTGAACAAATTCCAAGCACATAGATGCGAAACAGCAAAACAATCAGAGATTCAAATAAATAGGAAAAACGCGAGATCTGAGCGAGCGAATCTCTTCGATCTCATGCATTGTATCAATTCATCATCGACATGTCGTCGATGTAGGGCTAGAGAAGAAGGAGAGAGAGGGAAAGAGGAGAGATCTAGGGATTTTGAAATGGATTGTAAAACCCTAGCGAGAGAAGGGTTCAGGATTTCTGGATCTGGATTTCTCTCGATGAGATCTCGAAATCTTCTGATTGTATTTTAGTTGCGTTTGGTGGAATCGAATCGAATCGAATGGAAGAAATGTGGAGAAGAGAATTGAAATTGCTTACTCCTGCAAGTGCTTGAGAACTCATTGTCCGGCGATTCGGAGACTCGTCTTGTTCTTGGTGGGACGACTTCGCGGTCTTTTTGTTCCTTCTTCACTTCTCTCTCTCTCTCTCTCTCTCTCTCTCTCTCCGCCTTCTCTCTCTTCTAACTTGGATAAATTTCGATCTGGGAAACCGATTTATCACTATCAGATGTTGAGTTCACGTCCTCTGAGGACTTGACTCCAGAGAATTCCTGAGTTGAAGGAGTGGGTCCCCGCTCTCTAAATTGGAGTCCATTGGTTGGAAATTCCAGCAGCTTAAAATAAAAGGGATTTGACCGTATAGGTTATATAATAATATGTATTCCTCGTGGTGGTGTTGACTGGAAATATATTCCAAATGTGCGTATCGTACATGGAGCCCCATTTTATTTTTTTTTCTAATTCAACCCCTTTCATGCGATATCGCAAATATATACAATATCATACCGATTGAAAAATTAGCTCGTTTTTCCTCTCTTTTTTCCTCCGTTCGCATCTCTTTAAATCGGTCGTTTTCATACTCTTTTTTTTTTTGTGTGACTGTCTCCATTGTTCGAAGAGGTTCTCAAGAGGATTAAACTGTTGCTCTTTCATTTGTCTAATGGTTTTTCCATATTTTGTTCACATAGTTTTTTTGGCTTGGTATGCTCCATTGAGTTGTTTTACGTCTTTGTGTTGTAATTTATTAGCGCATTCAAATGATTCTTTGTACACACAACTTCTTGCAGCATTAATCGATTTTTTTCATGGCCCAAACTTTCTCTTATCGAGTATGAAATCATGGAGTTAGACCTAAGATAAAATAAGTAAAAAGCCACAACAAATTTGGGAGTCTAATTCAGTATTTTTTGTGTGATATCGCACTGTCAATTCGCCAACTACTCCGAACATGAAATTCTAGAAAGCCTCATCGTATTCTTGGTCACAACAGTTGGGACTTTAATTGATTTTTTACACAACCCAAACTTTCTCTTATCGAGTAGCAAAATATGGAGTAAGACTTAAGATGATACAACTCAAAAACAACAGTTAAACTGAGAGTCTAATTCAATGCATTTTATGCAATATCGCACAGTCACTTCATATTTTATTACTCAGGGAATGAATTCCCACAAAGCTTCTATGCATTATTGGGCACAGCAGTTGGGATTTTAACTGATTTTTTACAAGCCCAAAATTTCTCTCATCGAGTTGGAAGTATGGAGTTAAACCCAAATGAAATAACTCAAATTCTAGAACTTAGAAAGCTTGACGATGTTCTTGGTCACAATAGTTGGAACTTTAATCGGTTTTTTACACAGCCCCAACTTTCTCTTATCGAATAGCAAAATATGGAGTGAAAGCTAAAACAAAACAACTCGAAAACCACAGCTAATCTAGAGTCTAATTCAGTGTTTTTCGTGCAATTTTGCATAGTCACCAAAGAGAGAGATAATAAACAATGGCAGAAGGTTGAAGACAAACTCCCCTTATGCGATATCAGGATGGAATTGATCAAGAAGATGATGGGTCTTGATGATGCACAAATTGACTTTGCACACCACCTGTCAAGGAATTGGAAATAAATGCAGTAATTAATGTAGAGAGTGAAGACGAGAGTTATAGTGGTTCGGTCAACGTGACCTACGTCCACTTCTGAATGGCTAGGATCGCCGAGTACTTTATTAATTCAGGAGTGCAGGGAGAGCAGAAAGTACAAACTTAGAGAGGGAGATGAAATATGTGCTCAGGTGAGTGTCATGCCCCCCAAGTGTTGGTGGGGCTTACAATTTATAGTCGCCCCCTAACAGGTTGGGGCGACTTTACATCAGCTAAGTAACTATTTCGATGGAGTTCACGAATTCTTCTCAACGGACGAGGTGGTTGAGATATTCTCCGCGAGACTTGGTAAAAGACGAGGTGAGGGTTGACTATTTCCAAGGCGGTGAAGGTGAGCTTTTAGACGACCCTGCATGCTCCTTTAGTGATGTAGCTCCTAGAACCCGATGAGCTTGACCGGGTGTAGACTTCTCTGGGCTTGGCTAGCTGGACCTCTTGGAGTTGGGCCCTTGGGCTTGTAACATGAGTTGGGCCCTTGGGCTTGGCCCATCAGGTCTCACAGTAGATCGACAAAGGAAGATAAAGACTCTATATTTTCGCCCATAGCATTGAAAAAGGAATCAAAGAAGTTTTCACAGGGGTAAAGATTAGGATTTTATCTTTTATCTTTTATCTTTTAGGCAAAACTGGAACAAAAAAATGGAGCCCCACCGTACAATACCCACATTTGGGATAAATTCTCATTCAACACCATTTTGAGGAATACATGATATTTTATAACCTGTACGGTCAAATCCCCTATAATAAATGCTCTTTACATATTCCTTAGAAAAAGTTTCTAATAGGAGTTGGTCTATGGTTGAATGTTAGATAAAATGTGATTAATAAATATATATAAGACTGCGTTGATCATTACATTTTTAATTAAATCATAAATCTCATGAGAAGAGCAATTCTTATTGGAGAAAATTTTTGAAATAGCTTGATATTGAGAACAATTCTCAAGAGGCTATACAAAAGGAGTTTACTCCTTTGTCTTACATTTCTCCACACCTGGAAGGGTTCAGACTATCACATAGGAGTTTTTACCTGCTTGGGTCGGTGGATGTGCGTGAGTGTTATTATTGTTTTTTATTTTTATTTTTTTCTTTTGGTGACTGATTTGTATAAGGTTTTTATTTCTTACCTTAGCTAAGGAAGTTAGGATCCAAGAGAACCGACACAAGTTGGAAGAGCTGCATATCTAGAGATTGATTCTTGGGTAGCCGCATTGTCTAAGGAAGGATTGCAAATGAATATCACATTATTATTAACCCCAAGGGGTTGGCCGAGTGGTCAGGACCACGGTTCTCCCATCTTCAGGAACCAAAGGTTGAATCTACTAGTGCTACCACCTGGGGGCCACTGGAGTTTTACCTGTCTTCTCTCTAGGCCCGGAGGAATTAGTCCAGTCCAAATGATTGGGAATCCTCTATTAGCAAAATAAAATAAAATATCACATTATCATTATTCGATTATTTAGGTTACCTACACAGGAAAAAAAGTTTGGATTCTTATTTTGATCATCATTAAAGAAAAGAAAATTAAATTTGAAGAATATGATCCAATAAAAATTAGGTCGAGTTTAGTGTCCATATATGGTCCATTATAAAGCATATCCTATCTATATGATAACTCAATACAAAAATAGATAATTTTAAGACCACTATCAAATTATAATGAATACCAACTCACCAATAGTTGTATAAAGAAATGTTTGGATTAATAATTGGTCTCATTACATAATTAAAAATGATATTTTAAAAATAAACTCCTTCTATTGTGAATTTTTGAATCATAAGAGAAACCAAATACTATTTTTTCTTATCTAAATCTGAAACAGGAATTAGGTCCTTCATTGCTTGTTTTCACACGAATTTGAATCCATCTGAGACATTCCATGCGAGAAACAGATCAGGTTCGATCCTTTAAAAATGATTACTGGATGGGATAAAACATGGTTCCATCATAGACTCGGCCAGTTTGCAACCTAATTGAGTGGCTCAATCTTGAGTGAGATATGTAGAACTACACGCTGAGTCTCAACTATTAAAAACCTAAAACCATTCAACTACATATCTTCCTCTTTTATGAGATATGGCCAAAATTTACTTAAATAGGAGTTGATCTCACCCAAAAGATGGAGCATATAATTGAAAATGTATAAAATATTATTTTATTAAAGATTTTCTTTTTTTTTTTTATATTCTATTCATGTGTTTATACATATGCCCAATCTTAATGTAAGACTATAAAGAGTAAATTTAATTGTACATTTCTTAAAAGCGTGTATGTGCATTTTGAGCTATTAGGTTTTTATTAAGTGGGCCCCACCGTAGAGTCTCACCTTTTTCACTCGCTGAAAGCATAAGTAAGTCGATGAGAGGAGATTAGGATGTCTGATTTGCTCATTTAATTCAAAGAGGAGTTGATCTCACTGTAAATTGAGCATAAATCAATAATGTACAAGTCTTATCTGAATGAAATAGATATGTTCAAAATTGATCTGCTTGAAATAGATATGTTCCAAATATACCATTTTACAGATAGACCGGTTGGTAAGACATGTAGTAATATCGAACCCAAATAGATCTATAAGAAAGAGATTATTACAAGGGCATTTCTTATCTTTTGAAAAAAAAAACATTATTTACATCCGGTTAGAGTAATAATTTAATAATCAAGGATTATACAAAATTATTTATATTCAATTGCAATCAATGGACATGCGAAAAGAAAAAAAAAAAAAAGATGCAATATGTCACATGTAAAATGATCCAGTGCCCACTTGGAATGGAAAAATACAACTGCCACCATCAGTCTCATGGAAAACACATATAGTCGGTCTTCACTTTCACTCAAAAAAACCAAAGAAAAGAACTCAATGCCCACCCATCAATTTCATACTTCACTCTAAGAAACTTCACTTCTCTGCCAGTCTAATGTTCAATATCCATCAATGCCCCATCCAATGAGTCAATCCATCCATTTATGATTTAAACATTTCATACCGTATAAAAATCTGAACAATAGAATACAAAAATGAGTAGAAAATAAAACCTGTATGAGATATTTCGGTAATAAGAGGATTTTATCGGAAAATGAACTGTATTTGGCCATTGCACAAAATAATGAAAAGTATTTCCCGCTATACTAGGTCGTTCATCCCACCACATTTTCCTCTTCTTCTTCTTTTTTTTCATTTTGTTACAAGGGACAATAGCGTCGCAGGTATGGGCGACGCTAGCGTCTCTCTTCTCTATATATACCCTGCCCTGAATCCAACTTTTCCTCATCTGTTTTCCTTCGTCCCTTTTCATACCTTCTCTAGTTCCAGCTATTCCACTACCATATAGCTTTTCCGCCTATATGAAAAAGTGGAAAACTTGTATTCACAGATTTTCCACCTAAAATAACAGTGGAAAAGTAGTATTGGCAACTTTTCTACCTTAATAACAGTGGAAAACTTGCACCTATAATAACAGTGAAAAACTTGATTGGCTTCTACCTTTGGAAAACTTGTATTGGCATCTTTTCCGCCTTTTCCGCCCGTGGAAAACCTGTATAATTGGCAGCTTTTCTAGTCCATGCATAAAGAGAAACTATCATAACACAAAATACATTTGGAACCCATTAATTAGAAATAGAAATGAATTTAATCAATTAAAAACAAAACAGAAATGTCAGCAAAGTCCATTCAAACAAGGATTTGAAGTTATTAAAGATCATAAACAAAAACCCCAATAAGCTTCATCGCAGTGGATTTAAAACCCCAAACCATTCAAACCACAAACTCCAATGCTACTCGACTCGAAATGGGTTATTGGCAACGAATACTAAATGCCACCAGCCATTTTCTTCATGCAATTGATTTGAAGCCATTAATAACAAAATACACAACAAGTTTGGGAGAAGAAGGAAGGAGAAAACTGAAACAATTGGAGAAAATGAGGGTACCAGGATTTACAAAGAGCGACGCTAGCGTCACTAGTCCCAAAGTTAAAAGATAAAAATAAAAATAAAAATAAAAAAAAGGAAACAATGCCTAACGGACTATGTTTGTGCAATTTGGAAAATACTTTTCATTATTTCGTGCAACGGCCAAATACGGTTCATTTTCCGATAAAATCCTCTAATAATAAAATCCAATTTCACATCACTCTACTTACAAGCTATTGGATTCACCCAGAAAAATGTATCCAAATCTCAAAAATAAAATACAAAAAATGAAACTAAAAACCCAAATGCTATAACTCAATCACATAATTAATGAAAATCATCAAATCGAATTTCTCATCAAATCTGATGAGTAGAAATGAGTTTTTCATCAGACCTATGTGCCATTTTTCATCAAATTGTCAAAACCAATGAGAAGGAGGATTTTTTTTTTCTTTCTTTTCTGAACCATTATGTATGATGGGATCTTCAATCTCTTGCCCCAATTAACGATCATGCATCTAGGAATGATATGCTCAAAAGAGAAAATTCCTCTCCAAGATGGTGATAAAAAATGTCAGGAACAGGATGTAGAGATTTAAGCCATCTTCCCTGCAGATGGAGATGGTGACCCAAAATCCCTCTTTAAGAAACTTCGCTTCTCTGGGTAGAAGCCCATCTTCGAAAAGGATCTTCTCTGTTCCAGAAACATACACCTCAAAATCTTATGTTCAATATCCATCAATGCCCCATCCAATGCCCCACCGAGTCAATCCATCCATTTATGTTTTAAACATTTCATACCGTATAAAAATCTGAACAATAGAATACGAAAATGAGTAGAAAATAAAACCCGTATGAGATATTTCGGTAATAAGAGGATTTTATCGGAAAATGAACTGTATTTAGCCATTGCATGAAATAATGAAAAGTATTTCCCCATGTACTAGGTCGTTCATCCCACCACATTTTCCTCTTTTTTTTTATTTTTTTTATTTTTTTTATTTTTTTTTCATTTTTTTACCAGGGACAATAGCGTTGCAAGTATGGGCGACGCTAGCGTCTCTCTTCTCTATATATACCCTGCCCTGAATCTAACTTTTCCTCATCTGTTTTCCCTCATCCCTTTTCATACCTCCTCTACTTCCAGCTATTCCACTACCATATAGCTTTTCCGCCTATATGAAAAAATGGAAAACTTGTATTTACAGTTTTTCCACCTATAATAACAGTGGAAAACTTGCGCCTATAAAAATAGTGAAAAACTTGATTGGCTTCTACCTTTGGAAAACTTGTATTGGCATCTTTTCCGCCTTTTCCGCCCGTGGAAAACCTGTATAATCGGCAGCTTTTCTCGTCCCTGCATAAAGAGAAACCTATCATAACACAAAATACATTTGGAACCCATTAATTAGAAACATAATGAATTTAATCCATTAAAAACATAACAGAAATGTCAGCAAAGTCCATTCAAAACAAGGATTTGAAGTCATTAAAGATCATAAACAAAAACCCCAAACAGCTTCATCATAGTGGATTTAAAACCTCAAACCATTCAAACTACAAACGCCAATGCTACTCGACTCGAAATGGGTTATTGGCAAGGAATACTAAATGCCACCAACGATTTTCTTCATGCAATTGATTTGAAGCCATTAATAACAAAACACACAACCAGTTTGGGAGAAGAAGGAAGGAGAAAACTGAAAAAATGGGAGCAAATGAGGGTACTAGGATTTACAAAGAGCGACCCTAGCGTCACTAGTCCCTAAGTAAAAAAAAAAAAACATGAAACCATGCCTAACGGACTATGTTTGTGCAATTTGGAAAATACTTTTCATTATTTCGTGCAACGGCCAAATACGGTTCATTTTCCCATAAAATCCTCTAATAATAAAATCCAATTTCACATCACTCTACTTACAAGCTATTGGATTCACCCAGGAAAATGTATCCAAATCTCAAAAATAAAATACAAAAAATGAAACAAAAAACCCAAATGCTAGAACTCAATCACATAATTAATGAAAATCATCAAATCAAATTTCTCATCAAATCTGATGAGTAGAAATGAGTTTTTCACCAGACCTATGTGCCATTTTTCATCAAATTGTCAAAACCAATGAGTAGAATGAGTTTTTTTTCTTTCTTTTCTGAACCATTATTCATGATGGGATCTTCAGTCTCTTGCCCCAATTTACGATCATGCATCTAGGAATGATATGCTCAAAAGAGAAAATTCCTCTCCAAGATGGTGATCCAAAATGTCAGGAACAGGATGTAGAGAGATTTAAGCCATCTTCCCTGCAGATGGAGATGGTGACCCAAAATCCCTCTTTAAGAAACTTCGCTTCTCTGGGTAGAAGGCCATCTTCGAAAAGGATCTTCTCTGTTCCAGAAACATACACCTCAAAATCTTATATTAAATGCGTGGTCCATCAAACCAATAACATCAAGAAAGGTGTCACTGATATTTTCAACCGTGCTATGGATAGGGAGGCTAGGGTCCGATGCTATTTGTTGAGATCTGGAGAGCAGATGGTAAGGATCCTGATTTTGAGGAGAAATGGGCCCGTTTGGTAATTTTACAGTAAAGTAAAAGTTAAGTAAAATTCAGGACCACTTTATTTCTCTCCTTAATTAAGGTGTTGAGTGGGGTTTAGCCCAGGAGGGATTTTCAGACGCTTCTTTTATCTCGGCCATATCCAAAAGGGTTAGAAGTAGTAGTCTTGTGGTTAGTATATATATGAAAATTTTAGGCCCCTCCTAGAGTTGTGGTGTTTGGTTGGCTGGCTCTTTTCAAATCAATCCTTACTATGGATAATCTAAGGCGAAGAGGGAAGATGGTGGTCAACTAATGTCCCGTGTGTATGGGAGATTAGGAATCAGTGGACCACCTTTTCTTGAATTGTAATGTTGCCCACCTAATTTGGAGGTCAGTGGTCAATTGGTTTGGGTGCAGTTGGGATTTCCTGAAATGTATACTTGAGCTTTATCAAGCATGGGATCATCCAATTGGGTCGCCCGAGGGGAAGGAGATGTAGAAGCTGTCCTTTCTAGCAGTTATTTGGATCTTATGGAAGGAAAGAAACTCAAGGTGTTTTGAGGGGGGATCTGAGAATTGCGGATCCATGATGGAAAAAATAAAGCTTTCAGTTGCTTCTTGGGCGCTCATTAATCATCATTTCAAAGGAGTACTCTTTGGATGAAATTATGCGAAATTGGAAGGAAGTGGCTCACTCTCATGTCGAGCCTTAGTTTCTAGGTGGATCCTTTTGATTTGAGTTCTCTTTGGTGATGTATTTGATTGTATGGTGCTTTTGTGGTTTTTTGCTTTTATTGGGATATTGTAAGCTTGTCAGTATGGTCCTCTTGTACTGCTAGCTTTTAATGAAAATTTTCGTTCAAAAAAAAAAAAACACAAAGCAAATTGATTTACCAATATTTGCTTACATATTGTTGAAGAGCTACATGTGGATTTCTTTTTAATTAATGATGTTATAATATTAATTCAAATTATGATTACACAAATAGGCTGACAATTCACAGCATCTATGTGTTTCTTATATATGATGATTAATTTTAGTTTAAAATAGGTTTATGATTCTTAATATTAGTTAGTTACATATTTCGCATGAGACTTGACCAATGCTAGTTGATTTTTACTTATGACATGATTAAAAAAAAATATTATTCGAGTATCATGGATCCCACTAGATTTGCCCTATGAAAACAATGAGTAAAATTAGGAGAATATATAAATATGTCCTGTATCTATTTCTCATTCTGCTGAGTGAAGGTAAGGAACATAAACTTTCTTTACCTCATTTTTGTTTTTCACTTTGGTAATGAAACTCACTTTACATCTTTAAGGATCCGATCCCAGAAACCCAAGTGATATTTATTTTTTATCAGCATAGGATTTAATCACGAGTGGACAACACCCTACTTCTTTACTTCTCACTCACAAAGTGCTTCATATTTTGTGAACTTATTTTACCGGTGAAGTAAAGTGAACTGTTAACTCAATAAATAATAAAACGAGAGGGTCAAATAAAGAAAACGCTAAATTTCAAAAATCACCTCTTTCTTTTAGCGAAAAAAAATCTTAAAGGGATATTTTCTCATGCCACTAAATGACAAGAAAAACTTGGGCTATTCATGAACCAGGCAGGGCTAGGCAAAATAAAATCCGAAACGATCGGACTTCTAAACTAGACGCCTAAGCATGGCCCAAGCTCGAGTCAGGCCTAAAGTTGCCAGCCAGAGCCTAGCCCGCAAGGAAATGATAAAGCCCAAGTCCAACCCATGTTAGACTTATTGAATAAAAAATATGAGTTTCCTGTCATGTCCTATGCCTGCTCAACCGGTGTGGTCATATCACCTTTTATAAGAGGTCATGGTTTTCAGTCACCCCACTACTATTCCCTCCCTTAATTATAATTATATATGTATACTTAGATAGGGCGGAGATTCCGGATCTCAACCACTGAGTCCATTTATTATATAACCAAAATCCCATGCCCAACCCAACGCGACATGAGCACCCTTACCAAAAACACTCTTCTTTTTAAAATGAAAATTTTAAAAAAGCCACTCTCACACCATTTGATTTGACCAAACCTTTATTTTTGTTCTCTATTACATTAACCATTCACTTCACTTCCTCGGTAAAGTAAATTTACCAAACAATTGATGTATTGTGTATTTGTTGTGATTTGATATTATTGCATTTAAACATTAATCATACATGCTCACCCATCAATGTGTGGACCATAGCCCCAACCCGTGACCCTACTAATATGTTTGGAAAAAAAAAAGAAGGAAAAGTGCATGTTTACGGTCTTATAATCAGCAAAAGCAAGTTTCCCTCCGCTCAAACGGGAGGAACTGAGCGGAGGAAATCTTGCAAACACTACTTTACAGCCTTATGGATCGGTAGCATAATTGCAAAAGCAAGATTTCCTCATCTCAGACGGGAGGAAATCTTGCAAGTGCAACCTTACCACCTATACAAGTAGGAGTAAACCTGCATTTGGCCCAGCTTCATTGCAAGCAGCCCTTACCATTTCCTTTGACATAAAATAAAAGAATCGATAGTTGCATCTCTTCTTGTAGTTCATGTCTAGTGAACTTCCATCTGATGCTTAGAGATTAAAAAAAAATCATAATAGCAAACTTTGGCAGTTGACACGGGCTTCAATGCTCCCTATAACATGAAATGAAAGAATCATTATATTAGGCATTCCTTTGAGTAGACTATATGAACTGCAGATTAGCTCATTCCCCAGGTAATCAAAATCTCCGTGACATAGAGATCAGACACGAGTACCAAGTCCCAGCAATAAAGTAACTAAACATAATTGGCGATCCTTCTTGTGGGGTAGCTTCTTTATTATTAGATGAGAGTATGTGATAGAATATATAAAAAAAAAAAAAAAAAATCATAACAACCTAGGCTTTTCGAGTTGAAGCTTCAGGATTCATCCACGGATGGGATGGGATTCATCTTCAACGGTCTGGATTATAGATGTGTGGGCCCAAGGCGGAGTTCTAGGAAACGGTTACATTAATGTTACCATGTAATGGTTGCGCCAAAGGATTTTTTTTTGTCACATATCTAGAAGGCATTTATCCTAAACGTGTTGCTTTCGTTCCTTTTAATTTCACTTCGAGTCAGTTCCAACTAGATTGAAATTTGTCACAGTGCTAATTTCAACAGAAAATCGTGGTTTTGAGCGGTTTAGATTTCGGAATTGGATTGGTTAATGGATATATAGGATTCAAATAAGAGGATCTGGATTCACAGTAATTAGGACCTGAAGATGGGATTGATGTGGGTTGTCAAACTCAGCAGTGTTAGGCCCATTGTGACTCAAAGTCTGCCGACCTTTGATTAGAAAATCTGCATCGCAAAGTGAGATCGCTAGTGGGACCCTACCTCAGAGGAAGGGAAGAAGAGAAAGATTTTGAACGACGCAAAATCGGGCGAGAGAGCGATTTTGTGCGGACTAATCGGTGAAAGGGCTCGGAGATGAGATAACAAGTGGCCCCATTGGACCTTTCTTTTCCATCCACATAGCCTATAAGGCCTACGATCGCAAGCAAAAAAAGTCTATGGCGCTTAGTTAGAATGCTTTCGATCTCATATCATATTAGGGAGTGGACCTAATATCGCTGCACTAGGATACCATATGTATATTATGAAATAAGAAATCCTATCTATCAAGAACGAATATTTTCTTTTCTTTTTTTTCTTTTTTAAAAGGTAAATAAATTAACTTAGATTTCTTTCTCAATCTAGAAGTCTTGCATTGCAGTGCCAAACCAATCCAACCCATTTCACAAATATAGTAATTTTTTGAACTTTTTTCTTTCTAATCAAGGTCTTGTTGGTTTCAGGTCTATTCTCCATTCCGGATATCACGATCAATTTGTAATTGTAACAATTTTTTCCCATGTATAAACCCATCCATGTATCAGATATTTCCTAAAGCTGGTGATATGTTTAGTTTGGAAAGTGCTTGAATATCTCGATGCAAATCAAGTTTGGGATGCGCAAAGCCATGGGACAATTAAACACATGTATACTTCTGCCATGAGTCGTACTCAATTTTCATGGGTGTCATTTTTGCTTTTAGACTAGCAAAAACTATGGGCAGTGCATTGGGTAAAATAATCAATAGAATAAGAAAGAAAAGGTTAAACAATCAAAACTAAATGAGCAATCATATATATGTTAAATACATAGTTAATAGATAGATAGAAGTCTGAATTGTTTTTCTTTGAATAACAACAGCAATCCAAAGTTGTCGAAAATCTTTCATTTACATTCTAGATGATTTAAATGGAAATATCCCCTTATGACTTTGAAAACACCTAAACGGCCCTCAAATTCCTATATAGACGATAAAGGTCCCCTCGTCCTAAGTAAACCCATGAGCCTAAATTAGAGCCCAATATAGTCCAATGCATGCCGGTCACAGATTAGGGTAAGGCTGGACCATACCATTAGAAGCCCTTTCGCTAACGGAGATATGCCTATCCTAGAGAAGGAAAGTGGCCCAGTCCGGATTTGATCAATAAGGATAGCCCATACTCAGCCGTTTAGGTACCCAGTCACGTATTGTATCTATTTCTCATATTTAGTTCATCTTTAACTTGGTTTGAGAGAGCCCGTTGCCCTGACCTATTCCATAATGAACTCACTTTTCATGTGTAAGGTTCTGATCCCAAAAACCGGTAAGATTTAATCACATGCGGACCTCACCCTATGTGTCAACTTCTCACTCACTCACTATTTCCTATTTGGTACACTTACTTTACCAGTGAAGTGAAGTTAAGGCAAGTTCAAGAGACAATAAAAGGAAAGGGATCACAAGAAATAATACCAAATTTCAAAAACCACCTCTTCCTTCTCAGGAAAAAAAGTCCAAAAAGATAGTCTCGTATTCCACAAAATGACAAAAAAATAAATAAATAAACAACAACTACGGTTGTACATGGGACGAGCTGGGTTTGGCTGCGGAGTTTCCAGGCTCGGCCTGACTCCTAAATTGTAAGCTTGCCCTGGCCCAAGCCCAAGTCGGGCCAGAAGTTTCTTGCCCGAGACCTACTCGCCAGGAAATGATGAAGCCCAAGCATAGCCTGAGTTAGACTTGTATAACAAAACAAGGAAAAGAAATTAGTATTTTCTTATAATGTCCAAGGCAGTAGCTTAACTAGTCTAGTCATATCGCCCCATATGGGTGGTCATGTGTTTGAGTCCCCTGTCCCACAATCCCTAATCCCTTATAATTATTTGTGTATTCGAGACGGGCTGGGCTTTGGGCTCTCTCCGATTGAGTACAAGCCCGACCAATATATTAAACGCTCCCAATAAAAGATCTAAGCCCAACCCAAGTGTGCTAGCCTAGGTTGGGTAAAGTAATTAAGTTTACGAAACATGCGACTTATCGCGATTTAATATTATCGCATTTAAATGTTAATCATACGTGCTCATCCATCATTGTGTGGAGCTGACCCAAACCCATGACCCGACCCATATATTAAAAAACATAAAGAAAAAAAATCAGTTTCCAACTTTTCCTACGTATTCATCAGCAGTGAAGGTGCAAGTTCGGTTTCAAATGTCCGTATGAGGCTAGCAGTTGGGACAATAAATAATGTGTGATGATCTAAATCATTTTTCCCTACACTAAAACACTCCTAGCACCAATTTAATATTCAAATAACAATAAAACTTACAGTACCAGAACTTTTGTTGTTGACTGCAATCGCTTTCTGTAACATGTAAGTAAAGAATCAAGATGTGAAGCATTTCTTTTTCTTTTTATTCCTTTTTTCAATTCTTTGATTGGCAGTATTTCTTATTGGGCATGCACGGGAAAATCCCTGTCTATGACTCTAAAGCTCAAGATGTTAACGCCGGCATTGATACTGTAGGTGCACGAAAATTCACGGACCCTGAGGTGGTGAACTCTGGACCCACTAGATGAGAGGATGTGATGCCTTCAATGGAACCTGAAAGGAGAAAGACGAAGAAAGCAGTCAAAGACCCTGGCTGTGGGCAGCGCAAGGCTCTCCGATGCCTAAGTCAGTGTAAGAACGTGACAGTAGGGTAGAGATTAGAGAGAGAGAGTACTGGGTTGTCTATCGCGTACCTCTGGAGGAGACTTAGTCCTCTATTTTATACTGTTGTGAAGTTCCAATATCGTAGATAAGCATCAGGGTGTAACTGATGCGATTCCCTCAATCAGGGTAACCGTTTCAGTCGATCCCGCTCTTTTAATTCAGATAACCGCTAAGTCAATGATTATCCCTTAATTACAGCTATAACGTCACTCATTCTCCTTGGTGTTCGCTGCATCATAAACCAATCCACCATGTTCTCCGGCCGTTACGCCACGTCTCTATCGGGGACGATGGGCGATGCCCTTTGTTCGAAATAGGTGGTCGAGACCGAAGTGAGGATGTCCGAGGTTCAATACATCCGAACTGGAGTATGACCGAGCTGTAGCTGAACGCGGGTAGGTCTACCGAGCTGCATGGCAAGGACGAGCCTTCTACCGAACTGTAACAAATCAAGCCCGGTTCCGAAGTGCATCTCCACCCCTGGCGAATTGGGCCCAATCTCGGTGTTCAAGGAACGACCCCACACAATTGCCCCCTAGCTTTCGTCCTTCTGGAGTTAATAAACTCTCCAAGGTCGGAAGCTATAAGAAAGATGTGTAAGACCGATCGACTCGTCTTCTTTGGAGTTCGTCTTTCCATGACGCTGCGCCGACATCATCCTGCCCTTTCCCTATACCTTCGCGTCAATCCGAGATATTATAATGATATTAAATACCGCAGTATGATCATGGAGATACGAGACGATGATACCACGTGTCACTGCTCGGATGGTGGCTTGTCAATAGAGGAATCCGTTCGCCGCATTTAGCTCGTAGAACGATGCTTCGTAAATGTAAAGGCGCGGATTTCTTGTGCTTGGGATAAGCAGCCCAGGCCTATAAATAGGGCCTTTCTTCTTCTGGACGACTCACTCCTGAACTTTGACGATAAGGGTTTGGCCTCCATGGAGCTAATACTCGTTGGCAGGAAGAAAGGCGTCTGTCTTTACCTAACAGAGCCTGAAGCTTCATCCGGTGTAATAACGATGGCTGGTTTCTCCCTAGCGGGAGGAAACTGCCCCCGAGTGTCCTCCGACTGTGCTATCTCTCCTGAGGCTTCTGGCCAACTGCGCTATCTCTTCTGAGTTAGATCTTGATCTTTTGATGGTAGGAGATAAGACATCTATGTCAAGATGTCAGGAGATAGCGCAGGATTTATTCTGGGCAAGAGACCTCGAACGCCTCCGAATTGAACTCTGCCCGTCTCGTGGCGTCGCTTTCCCGTGAAAAACTCATCGGAAGAAACCCTTCTCTTTCACAGCAGAATGCAGAGTAAGGAAGAAGTAGAAACGATAAGAGGAGTTCCCCTATTTATAGTAAGAAGAAGGTACATCCAATAAAGGCAACCCATCATGGTGTCGCTTCGATAAACACAGCGTCTTTTTGAATTTCGAAAAAGGCGGTTTCTATTATTGATTAACCGCCCTATGCGCCACTTCGAAAAGACCACGCATCTCGTGGAGAATCGACACGTGGTACCGTCAGCTTATTTCCCGCGCGCAGTCAGGGCAAGGCATTTAATATCGCGGATAGCGAAGCGACATCGGATGGATATGAAGCAACATCGAACTGATCCGAAGTCAGATTCAAAACCTTGATGTCCAAGGAATCTCAACGGTTCGGATTTTTACACTGCACTTTACAAGGATATCTCAAGCTCGGCGAACAGTTCGGCAGATTTCCAGTTCGGCAGGAGCCACAGTTCGGCGTATCAGTTCGGAAGATAGTTTTATCTTCAAAGGCATATAGAAAAGACATTGTTGCTACAAGAGTAATCAAGCAAAACAAACACACTGAGAAAGAGATTGGACGACAGACAAACTTTGATTTTTTATTAAGTCATTTTTGTTACATGAAATCTAATACAATTGTGTGGGGTCGTTCCTTGAACACCGAGATTGGGCCCAATTTGCCAGGGGTGGAGATGCACTTCGAAACCGGGCTTGATTTGTTACAGTTCGGTAGAAGGCTCGTCCTTGCCATGCAGCTCGGTAGACCTACCGCGTTCAGCTATAGCTCGGTCATACTCCAGTTCGGATGTATCGAATCTCGGACATCCTCACTTCGGTCTCGACCACCTATTTCGGACAAAGGCCATCGCCTATCGTCCCCGATAGAGACGTGGCGTAACGGCCGGAGAACATGGTGGATTGGTTTATGATGCATCGAACACCAAGGAGAATGAGTGACGTTACAGCTGTAATTAAGGGATAATCATTGACTGAGCGGTTATCTGAATTAAAGGAGCGGGATCGACTGAAACGGTTACCCTGATTGAGGGAATCGCATCAGTTACACCCTGATGCTTATCTACGATATTGGAACTTCACAACAGTATAAAATAGAGGACTTAGTCTCCTTCAGAGGTCGCGATAGACAACCCAGTACTCTCTCTCTCTAATCTCTACCCTACTGTCACGTTCTTACACTGACTTAGGCATCGGAGAGCCTTGCGCTGCCCACAGCCAGGGTCTTTGACTGCTTCCTTCGTCTTTCTCCTTTCAGGTTCCATTGAAGGCATCACATCCTCTCATCTAGTGGGTCCAGAGTTCACCACCTCAGGGTCCGTGAATTTTCGTGCACCTACAGATACCAAACATTATGGACCTAACAAATAAGCCATAGGACTGATGGAATGCGTCAATTCAAGCCCCATATTTATTTAGGGCCATAACAAATTGTAAGGATTTGTATGAGATCTCTTTTTCTTTCTAGAGTTTTTAAATGGGAAATCCCCATAGACTTTGTGAAGACCAAAACGGCCAGACACAAGTTAGGCTCAGCTAGATCAAATCTTGAGAAACCTTTTAGCCAACTTAGATATTCCTATCATAGAGATGGAAAGTGGTCTGCTTAGGACTAGATCAACGACCGAGGTTAACCCCCACTCACCCTTAATTGAGGTAAGCATGCCCATATGGATCAATATTTTCAAGTAGAGTCCATCATGTAATTTGTTTGAAGAGCCCATTCCATCCCCACCTATTCCATCATGAGACTCACTTTTCATCTTTATGGATCCGATTCCAGAAACCTAGATGATATTTATTTTTGTTATCAGTATAGGATTTTATCACGAGTGTGTACCACCCTACTTGTTCACTTCTCACTCACTAAGTGCTTTATATTTTGTGAACTTAGTTTACCGGTGAAATAAAGTGAACAATTAACTCAATAAACAATAAAACGAGAGGGGTCAAATAAAGAAAATGCTAAGTTTTGAAAATCACCTCTTTCTTTTAGCGAAAAAAATCTTTAAGGGATATTTTTGTCATGCCACTAAATGACTAGAAAAACTTGGGTTGTTCATGAACGAGGCTGGGCTATGCTGAGGAAAATCCAAAACTACCAGACTTCTAAACTAGAAGCCTAAGCCTGGCCCAAGCTTGAGTCAGGCCTAAAGTAACCGGCCAGTGCCTAGCCCGCAAGGAAATGATAAAACTCAAATCCAACCCATGTTAGACTTATTGAATAAAAATATGAGTTTCCTAGCTATCATGTCCTATGCCAGCTCAACCGGTCTGGTCATATCACCTTCTGTGAGAGGTCATGGTTTTCAGTCACCCCACTACTACTCCCTCCCTTATAATTATATTGTACACTTGGGCAGGGCGGGGATTCTAGATCTCAACCACCGAGGAAATTTTTAAAAAATCTACTCTCACGCCGTTTGATTTCACCAAACCTTTACTTTTGTTCTCTATTACATTAACCATTCACTTCACTTCCTCGTAAAGTAAATTTACCAAACAATTGATGTATTGTGTATTTGTTGTGATTTGATATTATTGGATTTAAACATTAATCATACATGCCCGCCTATCAGTGTGTGGACCATAGCCCCAACCCGTGACCCTACTAATATTTTCGGAAAAAAAAGAAGGAAAAGTGCATGTTTATGGTCTTATATTTAGCAAACGCAAGTTTTCCTTTGCTCAGACGGGAGGAAAACTTGCAAACACTACTTTAGCCCCTTATGGATCAAAAGCAAGATTTCCTCCTCTCAGACAGGAGGAAATCTTGCAAATGCGACCTTACCACCTATACAAACAACGGTAAAGCTCCATTTGGCCCAAGCCCTTCCCATTTCCTTTGACATAAAATAAAAGAATCCATAGTTGCATCTCTTCTTGTAATTCATGTCTATTGAACTTCCATCTAATGATTAGAGAGAGAAAATAATTACAATAGCAAACTAATATTAGGGAGTGCACCTAATATCGCTGTAGTAGGATACCATATGTCTATTATGAAATAAAAATCTTCTCTATCAAGAAAGAATAATTTATTTTATTTTTTCCTTTTTGAAAAGGTAAATAAAAAAATCCAAATTTCTTTCTCAATCTAGAGGTCTTGCATTGCAGTGCCATACCAATCCAACCCATTTTATAAATATAGTCATTTTTTGAACTTTCTTCTGTGTAATCAAGGTTTTGTTGGTGTCAGGTGTATTCTCAATCCTTGATATCAAGATCTCCGGTTTCCATGTATAAACCCGTCCAAGAATCAAATATTTTAGACATGTTTAGTTTGGAAATTGCTTTTAGACCAGTAAGAACTCTGGGCAATGCATGGGCTAAAATAATAGATACAATAAAAAAGAAAAGGTTCGAAAATCAAAACTAAATTAGCAATCAAATATATGTTAAATACAAAGATAAAAGATAAATAGAAGTCTGATTTTTTTTTATTATGAAGAACAACAGTCCAAAGTTGTCGAAAGTTTCTCCTTTACTTTCTAGATGATTTAAATGGAAAGATCCCCTCAAGACTTTGTGAAGACCTAAAAGGCCCTCGAATCCCAATATAGATGATAAAGGCCCCCTGGCCATAGGTAAGCCATAGGTAAGCCCATGAGCCTAAATTAGAGCCAAATATAGTCAAGTGCATGCTAGATACCAATTAGGCTCAGGCTAGATCAGACCATGAGATGCCCTTTCGCTAACTGAGATATACATATCCTAGAGATGGAAAGTAGTCCAATCCGGACTTGAACAATAAGGATAGCCCATACTCAGCCTGAATTGAGGTATGCATGCACGTACGGTATTAATTTCTTATATTGAGTTCATCTTCTACTTGGTTTGAGAGAGCATGTTCCCCACAACCTGTTCCATAATGAAACTCACGTGTCATGCATAAGGATCTAATCCTAAATCCCGAGATGACATTGATTTTGATAGTAGGATTTAATCACATGTGGACCCCACCCTATGTATTCAGTTCTCACTCACTCACTATTTCCTATTTGGTAAACTTACTTCTCCAGTGAGTTGAAGTGAAGGTTAATTCAAGAAACAATTGAAAGAAAGAGATCACATGAAACAATACCAAAGTTCAAAAATCACCTCTTCCTTCTAACAAAAAAAAAAAAAAAAACTAGGGTTGTACATCGGACGGGCTAGGCTAGGGCGAGGAATGTCCAGCCTCGGCCCGACTTATATGCTAAGGCCTAACGCCAGTGCAAGCCCTTGTCGGACCAGCAGTTGCTTGCCCAAGACCGGTCCTCCTAGAAATAATGAAGCCCAAGCATAGTGTGAGTTAAACTTATATAACAAGAAGAAAAAAAAAAGAAATATTTTTTTTATAATGTCCTAGGTTGTAGCCCAACTAGTCTGGTCATATCACCCTATATGAGAGGTCTTGTGTTTGAGACCCCCCGCCCCCTACTTGCTTATAATTATTTGTGTATATGGGCCGGGCTGGCTTCGGGCTCTCTTCAATTGATTCCAAGCCTGACCAATCTATTAAACAGGCCACACAATAGATCTAAGCCCAGCCCACTAAGGTTGGGTAAAGTAAATTCATGAAATAGTCGAATTATCGTGATTTTATATTATTGCATTTAAATATTAATCATACATGCTCATCCATCGCTGTGTGGAGCTGACCCTAGACCCACATATTAAAAAAAAAAAAGAAATAACAAAAAAAAATCAATTTGTTCGGTTTCAAATGTTCGTATTAGGATAGAAATTGGGACATTAAATAAAGTGAGATGATCTGGATCATTTTTTTTTTCTACCCTAAAACACTCTTGGCACCAATTTAATGATCAAACAACAATAAAATTTGCAGTACCAAATTTTTGTTGTTGACTGCATGCGCCCATTTCCATCATTTCTCATAATATGAAAGGAAAGAATCAAGGTGTGAAGCATTTCTTTTTCATATTTTTTGATTTTTTGATTTTTTGATTGTCGGCATTTCTGTGACTCTCAAGCTTGAGACTTCGACGCCAGCATTGATACCAAATGTTATGGACCTAATACCAAACTTATGTATAAAGATCGATTACTGGCTTGAATAGTATCACTCTTTACCAATAGGCTAATATAGATTATAAATAAAAAATAAAAAAGACCTAACAACACCCAACCATTTAGTATGTTTGCAATTTAGGGTTACGCTACATTCATAAAAAGATAAGGACATGCATTTTGCATGGATTTTCGACTGACGGCTCCACTGCAGAGTTTCATCTCAGTATGTGTCCGCTGAGTACGTGTTTGTGGGACTAACGACGGTCATGCTTGCGAGATACTGTGAACTTTGTTGAGTTTGGACCATTCCATCGGGTGTGGCTGAAAGATCTGGGCCGTGGATGACAAATATACAGAGATCATGTGGATCCAAACTGAATTCAGTGGAAGTAATTGACATCCCAAGATCGAAGTGGCCAAATATATAGCTGAACCCAAATTTCAAGCCTGACTCCATCGAGCTCAGTATCCATGACAAGGTTAGGGCTTACCCGGTCCAACATATAATTAAAATTTGATTTACACTGCCAAAACATTGGAACCCGGATTCCCCCAGATTTAACCTGGAAAAATCTTGAGCTAGAAGGAGTGGAAAATAAATGTCATTTAGATGTATGGGGTGTCTTCAAAGTTTACGTCAATTTGAGTTTGTTCTACTATTGAATTTGCTATTTGATATATAAAAAAACATGATTCATACATAAGAGTTCTGATCATGTTTTTCTGTCAAGCGGTCAGTCCCTACGGACTCAGATTAATGGGAAACTTGAGCTTGCTCCATTTACCGGAGGGCTTTATTTTGAATGGTTCAGATTCAATAGGAGGGTCCACTGTGGATATGTTTAACTCAGGATTCTTCATGGTTAAAGCATTTGAGGATCCAAACTCAACCGATATACCTAAGGCATTTTTTTTTTTGTTAGAAGTGGTTAGGCACCTTACTCCCATGTAGCTGTTCAGTGATTATTCTCTGAACACACACAGGTTGTATACTCTTCTCATTAGCTGGTAGTTCAACCTAGCCAAAAAAAAAAAAACTTGATTTTACTCTTTTTTATTAAAAAAAGAATAATAAGGAATATGTACTGTTTCGGCAAAAGCGAAAAGGAAAAGTAGTAGCCCCTTTTCAACTATTCGGCTTTAAACATTTTTCTCTTAAAAAAAAAGAATTAATTTTCTTCGATAGAGAGAGGATTTCAATTTCCTTTGTGGGAAATAAGAATGCAGGACTCCTCTCTCTCTCTCTTCTGTTGAAATGGAAATCAATGGAGAATAGAATTCTCTCTCTATGTAAACGCACCGAAGGTCATATTTGTGTTTCCATAGAGGAGGAAAGTCACAGGTTTTGCATATAATTGTACATAATGGCAGAGTATGGGCAAAGAAAACAAGAGAGAGGAAAACAAAAGGCTTTTTACAACTTAGTGCCTCTTAAAGCCGGATTCCATGACATAATGACAGAAGACAAAATGACAATAGAGTTGTTTGACTCTGGAAAAAAAACTATTTTTGACAATTTTTCTCAAAACCCATGATATCAATGGATTTTATTCCAGTTTTATTTTACAATTTAATTCACACAATATTAACGGGTACGGGTGGCCTCTTAACGGGTTAGTGTCGTTAATGGGTCGGACATATTAAATTAGCGGGTCGTTAATGAATAAAATCAGTAACCTATTAACAACCCGATACAACCCGCTAAATGATAAATGACATAACTTATAAAATGCATGAGGGGTATTTTAGTAAGTTTGAAAATATTGAAGTGAAACGCTAAAACCCACATATAAAAGATTATTTTCTAACTCCTTCACTCTCCTTTCATTAGCAAAAGAGTGTGTTAATTGATATGGTCCAAAATAGACAAAATGATTTAACGGGTCGTGTCGTGTCACCCGTTAAATAAACGGGTCGCGTTTGTATTTGATTTTTGGACCCGTTTATTAAATGGGTCGTGTACGGTTTGCGGTGATTCTAACCCAAACTCGTTAATACGACACGATCGACAGCCCTATCATTAGAATGACTTCTTTCTTATGATTTTATAGGTCCTCAACTGACTGACAAGATTACTTCGCTGGTAGGCAAATTACCGGTGACTTTACCTCATCGTCTCCCATCCAAGCCATGGTCTGCCATCCCACAGGCGTCAAGCCAAACCATCAACCCAAACCATACATGGGTCCAGCGCACCCACATGTATTGATTGGTGGAGGAACTGCACAATTTTTAGTCATTGTTTTGAGGGTATTCAATGTAAAATATAGTCGCTGATTGAGGCCATTGATTAAGATCCACTCAAAATTCAGATGGGAATTCTTAAAACCCCTTAATCCTCATCTAGTTATAAGACATGCAATAATCCTCTATTTTCATAGTTAAACGTTCATGCGGCTGAGATGGAATCTGCTGTAGCATGTACGAACACATGTGATTTTGCCCGATAAATTAATGCTCCAACCCAACAAGGGCATTAGTCCAACAAATGCTCAGGTCTGGTAGGGATCAAAGGTTGGATCCAGGTCCAACCTGACATGGTTCTTGGCCCAAATTTGAGTCTGGGTCATGCCTGTTGGGGCCATCGGATAGACCTAACTAGGGATGTAAATGGGTCATCGATTCTCTAATTACCAAGAGGTTCTGATCACCATTTAAAAACCGGGTCTGGATCCTTATTTAGGCCCTGATAAGTAAATAGGTCCAGGTCCGGTTCCACCTTGGTTCGGACCTGTGGACCCGAGACCCAACATTTTACCTCAATTTTCAAAAATCTCTCCTAAAAACCATGTTTTTTTTTTTTTTTTTTAATTATCATTCTTTACATAAATTCGGACCTGGATCCAGATCCGTCCCATATATGGTTCTCGTTCCGGTTCCGGAGCCAAGAAACCGGTACCGAAACGGCTCCGGATCCGGATCCGGTTCCACCTTCTCCTTAACGGTTCCGGTGATGGACCCGGACCAGAACCGACCCGTTTGCAACCCTAGGCCTAACCCAATGTAATTTTATTCGGGCCTGGGCTGATGGTCCTAGCTACATTTCTAAAGGCATATGATTTGTGACAGTGGAAGCCTTTCAGCCCTATCTGTTTGTAGATTCTCCATGCCAGTCATTACAACCTCTACCACAAAACACCCATCAACTAGATATGCAATGCGGGCCATCAATAAGATTGGGTGATCAAACGCGGTCCAATGATATTTGAGTAAGAGGATTGCAACAGCCAATGGAAAATGGTATTTGGATTCTTCTATCAGCAGCTTCAACTACCATATCACTACTACTACCACTCTCAGCCTGCCCTCCCCATATTGTCCGTCTTCCAAACCTTCCTCCCTGACAACAGCAAGAGAGGAAGAAAAAGAAGAAGATGGCTTCAAATGCACTGAGGAGCTGTGGATTTGCATCAGTGTTTCCAACTCTCCTATCATCTTCCAGATCAAAATTCACAAGCACAGTTGCACTCCCAAATGCATATTCCAATGCATCATCTAGGTTCGCCATGTCGGCTGAGTGGATGCCGGGTCAGCCTCGCCCGCCTTACCTCGATGGCTCGGCCCCTGGGTAATTGAATTTGACACCATTCAGGAAGAACTGACGCGCAGATGTGTGGGCTAGTGCAGAGAATTTTGCATTTGTATATGTTTCTGATGCTTAATTTCTCTCTTTTATGTGTGTACCAGTGACTTTGGATTCGACCCACTTCGGCTCGGTGAAGTCCCCGAAAACCTGGAGAGATTTAAGGAGTCTGAACTCTATCACTGCAGATGGGCAATGCTTGCTGTTGTAAGTTACCAAGTCCTCTATATCTAGTCTAGACATCCAGTGGAAGTATATGTTTTCTTGAGTCATGATAAATGCTTGGTAGATTCCACTAAATTGCGAACCGACCGCCAAATTGGAATTTAAATTGGATACAGAGTACCCCTTGAGAATTTTAATTTTTAGCATATGAGTTTATTTGTTCTGAATGAAGCCTGAGGGATGTGTTCATTTTGGCATGTTATGTAGCCTGGGATCTTGGTGCCAGAAGCATTGGGGTTAGGCAACTGGGTCAAGGCCCAGGAGTGGGCTGCAGTTCCAGGTGGCCAAGCCACCTACCTAGGCAACCCAGTCCCATGGGGTACCCTCCCAACCATTCTGGTCATTGAATTCCTTGCTATTTCCTTTGTGGAGCACCAAAGGAGTATGGAGAAAGACCCTGAGAGGAAGAAGTACCCAGGTGGAGCGTTCGATCCATTGGGCTACTCCAAGGACCCAGTCAAGTTCAAGGAATACAAGATCAAGGAGGTTAAAAATGGTGTGATTTCTACTCTCCACTAAGTCATTTCTTATCAACAATATCATGATCTGATATAACTTGTTTGCTCTCTCAATAAACACTTACAAATTCCTGTTGTCTTGTCGGTTGCAGGCCGGCTTGCCATGTTGGCTTTTGTGGGCTTCTGTGTCCAGCAATCGGCTTATCCCGGAACAGGACCACTGGAGAATCTGGCAGCCCACTTGGCTGATCCATGGCATAACAACATTGGGAACGTCATCATCCCTAGAGGCATTATGCCTTGATGTGTAATCAAAATTTGTCAAAAAACTGTAATACTCCATCGAATCATATGTATGAATTATCGTTGCATCTATTTGTCTCTAGTACTGGAAAATTTTCTCAACTCTGTTGTTGTTGGTTTTTTTTTTTTTTTTTTCTCTTCCGAGATGATAACAAAAGGTTTGGATTAAAGATAGAACTACAAGAGACAACACAAGGAAACTCCTCAATCTAAATACAAAACAATAAATGTTAGCTTGTCTAACATTTCCAAGGATGGTTAAATTTTCTGATTCTCATCACTTGACAGGAGCATTAGCTGCAAAGTTCTTTAATTTGTGATTTGGGAGTGCAGCAGCAACCCAATGATGTTGTAAGGCTTGCCATGTTGTAGAAGAAACATACGTTAAAACATAGAAATATTAGTCAAATCTATCATAAATTTTCCTGAAGCCAACAATACTAGAGCAGCCAGCAGATTAAATCAAGAGCAAGCAGTATAAAGGTTCTATGGTTCCTAACCAGCAATTGAATGCAGTGTTTCCTAATTGAGAAGGTCTGTTATCTACTACAATTATCAGAGTCTGTTTTAAAGTTGTTTAGGCTGCCTTAAAATGAATTATTCTTCTACGATTTTGTGATCTAACATCATACAAAAACCCAGTGAGATTTGCAAAGATTGGAGTATATGTTCTGACTATGTATCTCACATTTGACGAGTCCTTTCTCTTCTATAACAAAGTCATAGGATAATTTACAAATTGTCACTCAGTGACTAATTGTCCATTTTTGAAGATTAAAAATCCTTTTTCTGGCAGGTGAACTATCAAGGTTACAATGTATAACATCATTCTATTATGCTATGAACTTGATACCGGCGAATATCATTTTCATCCATGATGTTGTTGTTATAATCTTCTTTACAATGGAAGAGAATCATCCTAGTATGGACTTGGTATGGACTTTTGGGATTACCTCTGTGATTTGAATAGTTAGGCAATGTGGAAAATCATAGCCACATTCGGTGGGATGTCACATCCCGATCCCGAATCACCCTGGCTTAGGGTAATCTCCGAGGTGTGACACGTATACTCCCGTGATATACTACCTGTCTCGAGTCAAGTACGGCATCACGAAGGAGACGAAGGAGAAAAATCAATCTTCCAAATGTGAGTCTAGCTCACTAACACCTGTCAACAATATTTAATAGCGGAAGCATTCTACGATAACAAACAATTAGGTACCATTTCATTAACATTCCTAACATAAGTTTCGTGTTTATACAAAAGTTATATAAAAGTTATTTACATATTGAACCAAAGTGGGAATTATAAAATCACCCCACCTCCTATGCAAAAGTATATTCCAAGGTATCTATTTAGTGTGATCTACACAAAAAAGAAGTAATCACACTTCAGTCCAGTTCTCAAAAGTCTCCATGACGCTCTCAGGAGGTGTAAACTACATAGGCTCATTGCCAGGCCAGTCCTCTAGTCTTGGAGGAACCTCTTCGGCCTCCTCCACTCCTTCCTAGGCCTCTTCAGGTTCGGGAGTTGCGTCTGCGTCTGTGACACCAATGATAGTATCTTAAAAATAACTATTTAGCAAGTATAGGCATTAATTTTGTAACACATGTTATATCAATTTGAATTTAAAGACAATTGATTAAAGATGCCAAGGTTAAGTAAAACTAGGTAATTTGTGCAAATTGAATCATTTATGCTTTACGAATCAAACGAAGAGTCAACATACAATCTGGATACTACATTGAGCACATCCTCTCAATAGAGAGCAAATCTAGTTGGGATGTCACCAGCGTCCCAGCAAAAGGCTACCCGACTACCCGGGTTTGGAGTCCCGGTAGTCCAAAATGATTTACTGCAGTAGTCTCAATTTAACAAACCTAGTGTAAACCCGTCGGGTATCACAGGGTCGAAGTTAAGTAGTGCCGACTCAAACGAATCAAATAACAATAGAATGTGAATGAATTTTCCAGTATAGACATAAAATCTCATAATCTCAAATCAGATTGAACCAAATCAAATGACAAATGTTCACATTCTTATTATTCCAAGGAATCAAGTCCAATTATAGAAATTGAATTAGAAGTACACCAACATATATAATGCACCGATAGCGATTTGAAGTCAAAGATACTAATATTACTCAATATGAAATGCAAGGGATTTATAAATCAAGATCAATACTAACCACCTCTAATCCATTTATCCTAGTCTCTCACCGTCCATTACGAGGTAGTTTAAGAGGTCAATGTATTGTTATCGTGTATTTGGTGCCACTAGTTATGAGAAAATACATTGAATTCCAAACCAATCCCCCATGGCATATTTTAAGACTAAGGAGTAAAATCTATGAATATTCTAAGCCTCAGTGACCATTCATAACGCTATAGTTCCATTTAGACAATTGAAAAGTTTAAAGTTCCATTCTAAAGTCATAAAATCATTTCAATTCCTACTTCCTTATTGGTTTAGGGTGTACACCATAATTCTCTTCAAGGAGGATTATGGAGAGTTAATGAATACTAGGGAAAAAGGTAATACACCATTTAATTGAGTCAAAAGGGCCCCAGCTATACATCCCAATTCGCTCTAGCGGACGCAAGTGCGCTCGACCGGACGTCTTCTAGAGAGGTAGTCGCTCGAGTAGACCCTTTGGTCGCTCTAGCGGGGCCATCTAGAGAGGGGTTCACTCAAGCGGGCCCTTGTTCGCTCAAGCGCCCACTCCCGGGTTCAAGAATTCCGGATTTCTCACCTGTTCTGTTCTTCTCCTATTACCATTCCAATGTATAAACCTGTACAAGAGTAGAGTTCACAATTATTCTACTCCCTCTAAAGTACTCATCCATCTCACTCTCATAATTCCAACTCTTATTACTACCATTATAACCATTACCCATCCTAGTACACCAAAGGCTATAAAATTAGGCTGAAATCACAAGTTCAGGATCTGAATAATGGAATCAACCTTAATAAACAACATGCATCTCAAATTAAAGCTTATACTGGCCTCAACTTAAAGCTTTCCAAACCCTTCTCCCTTCCTCGGTTCAAAGTACCAAAATCCCCCAAAATAACAACCTAAAACAACCAAAATCATGCCAAGAGATGATGAGAATGTATGCATGGAGTAAAGATGAATTCTATAACTCCATTTGTAACCCATTCGAGGAAATCAGTCTCAAGATCTCACCTGTGTTGATGAAGGAAAGGTTTCTAAGAGATTGATCTTGTCAAGCCAAGGTTATGGAAATGGAGAGTGAGTGATGGAGAACCATAATCTATCTTCTAATCCAACATGCAAGCATCAATTCTTTGGAAACCAGATGAGAAAGGAGAAAGGAAGCAAGGAATATATGGAAACTCCCCACAGTGCTGCTGTAGCCTTCGTTTGTGAATGAGAATGAGAATGAAACTCACTTCAAATGACTAGTTTCCTATTTTATAAGAATATCCAACTTCAAGTCCATGATTCCAATTAAAGTCAAATGGTGGCCCACTGAGTCAACAGGTGATCAAATGAAATAAAGTTCTATATGAACATCGAAGTGCTCGACGAGATATACGCGACGTTGCTAAGATGACGTGCATATGAGGTAAAATGAGAAAATTTCTAATTACGTAAAAGCCCTTGACTCTACCCAATCTAGTCAAGTTGAGGTCAACTTAACTACTCAAGACTCAAGATCTACCCAAAGGCTAACACAAGACTAATTATCCCTAAAACAACCTAATTAGTTACTAAGTGTACTTAATTAAACAAAACAAGATTAATTATCACTAAACACCATTAAATTGGAATCGGGGTGTAACATGGGATGCCACAAGTCTGCCTTTTCCTGCAAGCCCTTATTGGCATGAGTTGCCAATATAGTTTTGGGGTGCAAAGTTGTGAAAAACCATATTCACCTTGTATCTAATTTGTGATCCTTAAAACACACAGCATAACAGATAACCATTCCTTTTGCCCAAATATTCGAAGTGACCGATATTTGAGGTATGCCCAATCTACCAAGGAATACAGAAAGGGCATTGCGGTCTCCTTTAACAGCGATGCACCTCCAAATAAACATACAAAAAAGGAAAAGTTTCAGAGAAGAACTATCTTCGGTTTTCATTTAAAATGAAGATAAAAGAACAAGGGAGGATCTTGACTGACTATAAGATGAGTAAGTAATTATATCAAACTATAAAAAATAGAATTAGATGAACATCTAGCAGAAGTTCAAGGCAGTAACCACACAACAACATGACACAGTTAAATAAATTCACTGGTTCATATGATGTTCATCTAACAGAAGTTCAAGACAATAACCACACAAAAACATGACCTAGTCAAATAAATTCACTGGTTCATATGATATTAAATAGCACTATATTGGTTAAAAGATTTTGACTTTGCTAGCCTTTGGTAATTAGAACTTACATATGGTCGCCAGAATCATTGTTGTTTTCTCTACGCCCTCTTTGTGGACACAGATGCTTGTGGCAAAGAAGGAAGGGAATTGTGTAATCAATTACTAGATGTGGATTATTGAAACAAAATCTTATGTTACCAAAATGATTTTCTGTTAGGTCCCCGGTACTACCCTTGTGTACATCCGCAGTGGAGTGAAGCTCGAATGCCTTCCTAACGCAACCAACGGACCATAAAACCATTGTTTTGTTGTTTCCCATTACCAATTGGTTTTGGGATAAGTAGTAGCTCAATGGGATCTGAGATCCTACATTTTCCATTTAAGAACTTCACGGGACTAAATCAGAGTACTCGCATGAATACATCCGGGTTTTGTTGATGATGTCTTATTATGTTGACGATCTAGAGAATAAATCAAGGAAGTTTCTTCCTTAATGAATGCAATATCTTTCACATCCTTCACAAGGTCCTAAATGACCGTAATGCAAAGTTGATGAACATGACCATTCTCATTTTCCATGCCCCCTAACCCTGTTGCTTTGAATTTTGCTGGTGTCAACTGCCAAAAGAACTCCGAAAAAAATACCCTTGTCATTTAATTGATTCAAATTTTGCAGCACTTTGAGATAACTAATGGGATAATTCCATCTTATGGCTGTTATGTAGCCTCCATGGAAAGACTTGTGCCATTTGAAATCCTTTATACTGATTCGGTAGCTGTCCTTGAAGGCCTACCTATTTGTGGCTGCAACAGAGCTTAGCTCTATGCTTGATTACACTAAATTGCAATTGTTTTCATAAAAAGTAGAAATCAGTCCTGGATCCAAGTTTATGGAATCTTTTGTTAGGTTTTTGAGTGTTGGCTAAATTCATGCGTTGGACAAAACTCTGGGTCTTTTGAGTTGTATTTCATATTTTAAAAAAGGACTCCAAAGATAGAAGACTGGAAGGACTCAGAAGAAGAAAGTCAGAAAGAATTAGAAGAAGAAAGATGGAGAAAGAGAGCTGAAATTCCGGATCAAGTCCAGAATTGTCCGCTCGAGCGGTCTAAGATTCGCTCGAGTGAAGGCAAGACAGAAAGCCTAGTCACCTAACAGTAGTATATTTGCGCTGAGACAGAGACTCATCCCCTCAAGCGGATTATGGGTCCGCTCGAGCGGACATGGCGGCAGAGTCCCTGAAAAATTAGAAATTGCTTTTCTAATTGTGCCCAAACTGCTTGTTTTAGTCCTAATCATCTTAGGCAACCTTAAGCACGACCCAATGACTATTTAAAGGACTCAATGGCTATTTCAAAGAGACACGTCACCTCTCAAAATTTTGAGTTAAAGATTATCATTGAGAGAATTCTTCTTTAGAGATTTATTAACGAGTTGTGTTGACAGGTTCTCTAGAGTCAGTTTTTCTGCATCCTTTGTAGAAGATTATCTTCTTGCGAGAAAACCTGAGGAGTCAAGCGCTAGATTGAATCTGTTGCAATCAACGATGTGAAGTCGTTGAAGCATGAAGCGACACAAGGTAACTTCAGTCCTTGGGTAGGGGATATATGGGGAAATGATTTGAGTTTCTTGTAATTGTGAGGTTCATAGTATTTGATTTGATCCAGTTCGGATCGTTGGTTTTTCACTCGGTTAGGGTTTTCCACCTTAAATTTGGTGTCCTTGTGGTGTTTACTTGTTGATTTTATTTTCGCTGTATATTGTTTATTTCTGCACACTTTTGGGTTGATTGTTTGAGTAGACCCATCTAGAGATTGCGGACCATAAATCTTTCAATTGGTATCAGAGAGGGTTGCACTATCTTATTGTGTTTGATCCTACAAGATTTCTAGAATGGTGCTCAATAGAGAAGGGACATCAACTTCCAAGCCTCCTTTGTTTGATGGTTCTAATTATGCATATTGGAGGCAAATGATGATTAGGTTTCTTAAGTCCATTGATGATGATGTTTGGGATATTGTTAAAGATGGCTACTCCAAACCTATAATTGTGGTTAATGGACAAACTGTTCCTAAACCTAAAGCCCAATGGACTAAGGATGAGAAGCATACATCCAATTGCAATGACAAGGCTGTGAATAGTATGTATAATAGAGTGTCTACTGATGAGTTCCGTAGGATTTCCACTTGCAAAATTGCAAAAGAAGCATGGGAAGTCTTACAGACAGTTTATGAGGGTACAGACATGGTGAAGCAAGCTAAATTGCAAAGGCTAAATAAAGAATTTGAAACCATCATCATGGAAGAAGATGAGACCTTTGATCATTTAATGCAAAGCTGAATGATATTGTCAATTCTGTTTTCACTCTGGGGGAAGAAATACCAGAACACAAGATGGTCGAAAAAACTCTAAGGTCTCTACCTTCAAGGTTTAATTCTAAAGTTGATGCTATTAAAGAAAATAAGAATCTGGATACCTTCAAGGTAAATGAACTGGCTGGAAATATTCAGATGTTTAAAGTAAAGCGTTTGAATAAAGGAAAATCAAAAGAGAAGGATATTGCTTTGAAAGCCATCTTAGAATCAAGAAAGAAGCCTGCAAAGAAAATTGAATCTGATTCTGAATGTCTGATTTTGAATATGAGGCTGAAGATGATATGGCTGAGTTTATGAAATGTTTCAAAAAATACATGAAGACAAAACGATCCAATAGAAAGAATTCCAAATCTGAGAAAATGATCTCATAAAAGGTATAAAGTGTTTTGAATGTTAAGGCTATGGTCACTATGCTAATGAATGTGCCAACAAGAAAAATGGTACAAAGCTAAAGGCTCTCAACATAACTTAGGATGAAGAATATTCTGAAGAAGAAAAGGAACAAGCAAAAGATCTTGAGGATGATCCTTCAGATAATGTGGATGGCAAGTTTGTGGCGTTCATGGCTGAGTCTATGTCTGATAGTGATACTGATGAAGATAATGACGAAATGTCAGATCAAGAGAAAGATTGGGAAGAACTGTACCATACTACATATGCTGATTGTGTCAAGATGACCAAGTATGGTAAGAAGATCACTATCAAGTACAAAGGCTGCTCAAGAAGATAATTCTACACTGAAACTTGAATTAGAGCAAGCACTTAAACAGGTTCATCTTTTGAAAAGCTAAAAAAACTGTTTGACTGGAAATTTGACTACTGATGGTCCAAAACTTGAGAAGGCTGAAAAAGAAGTAGTAAATTTGAAGAAAAAGATAGTGATGACGAAAGCTGAGAACAAAGACCTACAAGGAAGATTGAATATCACTTTGTCTGAGCTTGAAGTCAAACATGCATCCTTAAACAAGATGAACACGGGTTCGAAAACTCTTACAAACATCTTGTGCAGTCTGAAGTCTCCTTTTGACAGAAGCGGTCTTGGTTATGATCATGGTGCATCCACTTCGGGTACTAAACATAAAATAATTTTTGTTTCAAGTGTTGCACATACTACTCCATCTGCTTCACATTTTAATAATGTGATGAGTAGTACAAAAAAAAAATAAAAAAGAATGTGTCATACGCTGCACGCACATCCACTTGTCATCATTGTGGATTAAAAGGACACATTCGTTTTCATTGCAAGAAGCTGCAAAGTTTACCTAAGACCAAGCAATGCCGGAAGAATTTTTCTCCACCCAAAACCGTTCTAATTTGGGTAAGAATTTCTGATTTATTTAAAGAGTTTGCTCACACTATGCTGAAAGATCAAACTACACAAGTGTGGGTGGTTACATGTAACAAACCCTAATCAAAGAGGTTAAGCTCCCACCCCCAGCGCTGCTAAGAAGATACATTCAGGGGGAGTTGCTATTGAGGGAGAGCTATTAATCAGAAAGCTGCATGTTCTTGTCTTTAACTTTGTCAAGTTATGGACAACAAGGGGGAAAAAGGTGACAAATCAAGGGGGAGAATAAGAAGTGCGGGGGAAGTCAAAGACAATACAGATCTACATTTGCTAATTGCCTTTTTTGGTACTGATTGCCAATTTCAATTTTTTAAAAAAACTCAATGTATTTTGGGTTTCTTTTTGGTAGATCAAATTGAATTATCCAAGTGGGTTTTTGCCATGAATTGCCAATGAGGGAGATTATTAGGTTTTTTAGTGTTGGCTAATTCATGGGTTGGACAAAACTCTGGGTCTTTTGAGTTGTATTTTATATTTAGAAAAAGACTCCAAAGATAGAAGACTGGAAGGACTCAGAAAAAGAAAGTCTAAAAGAATTAAAAGAAGAAAGTTGGAGAAACAGAGCTGAACTTCCAGATTAAGTCCAGAATGGTCCCTCGAGCGGTCCACAATTTGCTCGAGCGAAGGCAAGACAGAAAGCCCAGTCACCTGACAGTAATATATTTGCACTGAGACAGAGACTCGTCATCATCTGCTCGAGCGGACATGGCGGCAGAGTCCCGGGAAAATTAGAAACTGCTTTTCTAATTGTGCCCAAACTGCTTATTTTAGTCCTAATCATCTTAGGCAACCTTAAGCACGACCGAATGACTATTTAAAGGACTCAAGGGCTTTTCCTAAGAAACACCTCACCTCTTAAAGTTCTGAGGTAAAGATTATCATTAAGAGAATTCTTCTCTATAGATTTATTAAGGAGTTGTGCTGACAAATTCTCTAGAGCCAGTTCTTCTGCATCCTTTGTAGAAGATTATCTTCTTGCGAGGGAGTCAAGCACTATATTGAATCTGTTACAATCAACAGTGTGAAGTCGTTAAAGCGTGAAGCGACACAAGGTAACTTCAGTCCTTGGGTAGGGGATATTTGGGGAAGAGATCTGAGTTTCTTGTAATTGTGAGATTCATAGTGTTTGATTTGATCCAGTTTGGATTGGTGGTTTTTCAATCGGTTAGGGTTTTCAACCTTAAATCTGGTGTCCTTGTGGTGTGTGCTTGTTGATTTTATTTCCGCTGCATATTATTTATTTCCGCATACTTTTGGGTTGATTGTTTGAGCAGACCAATCTAGAGATTGCGGACCCTAAATCTTTCATCTTCTTCACCTTTGTTTATTGAACTTGTACATTATTGGGTTGTTTTTCTTGAAACTCCAAGTGAAAAGAATGACAATGAAATGAACAAAAAAAATCCATGGAATAATCAAGCAGAAACCAGATTCCATGAGAATCACACACTTGCATTAGCAAAAGTCACAGTTCATACTATAATATATATATATATATATATTACAAAACATATGGGTACACTTTGATGTAGCCCAAATCACACTTAGATGTACCTGAGATGTAGCTCAGCTGTTAGGGACATGAGTGTGTGTGGAAGTGTGTGATCAAGTCTCTAATGTAGCAAAAAAGAAAAAGGAAAAAAAATACTGATATTTACCAGAAGGAGTAGGAGATGGCTGCAAAGATCAAAATATGCAGCTCCAATGGAAATGCATAGAATAAAGGACTGAAATTAGATTTTATTCTCTTAAAATTGAGTTTAAAATAAGGAAAAGTCTCAAAATAAGGCTCTAGTGTGGCCTAGATTTCAAAATAGGACAAGGGCTGTTTCTTTTCAAGAATTTATGACAAGAACTTGCCATGTTTTCTATCTTTGTTACAAATCAGGACATCAGGTGTGAATGAGTGACTTAAGGTGACTTCCCTCTATATTTTTTTTAAATACCCAACATGCCCCTCCAAAACCCCTCAGTAGTTCAATCCTTCTCTCTTTCTACCATTTCCTTTTATTTTCTCCCAACCTTCAAATCCACCTCTCTTCTTGGGGTAACCCCAGCACCTAGGCATAAAAATTGGGCCAGGCCGCCCAGGCACGGCACGACCTAGCATAGGAAAAATCGTGCCTAGGCCTTGCCTGGCCCCGATTTGTTTCCCTGGACCGTCCTAAGCCTAGGGACCCTGGGCCGCGGCCCGGCCCGACATATTTTTTAAAAGGTGTCCCTGCCCCCCAACTAGTCAAATAGGGGGTTTAGTGTCATTTCACCAATTTTGACCATTATAGCCCCCTCCAAACTGCCAAAAAGGTCAAATGAGGGGTATTTTGTGTCATGTTAACACTTAAAAAGTCTAAAAATACGTCCTTCTCTCTCATTTCTCAATACTCATCTACTCTCTAAGCTCTCACACTCTCTCTAAGCTCTCTCAGTCTCTCTAAGCTCTCCAAGAAAGAATTTCCAACTAAGCTCTCCAAGAAAGAATTTCCAACATTTTAATGCTAAGAAGTTCTCTCTCTCACTAGTCACTACTAAAGGAGCTCTCTCCCACTCTCTCAGAAAAACTTCTCCATTAGCCCTCCCTCTCTCTCTTAGAGGTATTTATTATTTTAAATTTTGAATTTTATTTAGTAATAATATACGTAGTAATATTATATTTTAAGTCTCATCTTCTCCCCTTTTTTATATAAATTATCACAACAAATACATTATATATAATTACTTATTAAGTTTTTCCTTGTAAAATCTAGTTTATTAAAAAACGGGTTGACCATCACAACCATTCGACTATGACTTCTCTCTAAATGAGCAAGATCTTGGAAATTCGCCTTTGGATCAAGGGATAGAAGTAGATAGTCATCCTCAATCTCCAAGTGGTACTGGCCCAAGTTCTTCAACTAGAAAGAAAAGAAAAACGACTTCTATAGTTTGGAACCATTTTGTATCGTTGAGGTCCTTCATCCCAGAGGAATAACAAAAAAGGCATAATGTAAATATTGCAAAGAACTTTGCACCAGCAAATCATCAGGTGGCACTGGTGATAAGTCCTTAAAAATGTTTAATTTCATCATCATTTTAGAATTAATTAAGGACTTAATCATCAAATCATGCACCATTTTAGTAAGAAATCATGATTTTATGTTTACGGGCATCAAAGTTTGAATTCGAGTCAAAATTCACTGAAAAATCACATTTTCACATAAAATCATGAATTTCTCTATTTCTTGGCATTGAAAGTCACAAATTTCTCATTACGTTTTGTTCACACATGAAATGATGAATTTTCTTTGCACCATTGATTTGATTAAAGAAAACTTGTTAAAATAGTGAAATTTTATGCATCTATTTAGTGTGAATTGGGCCCGCATCTTGCATCATTCCTTTCTTACAAAAATAAATCATTCCTTGATCGTTAATTATATTATTTGTGCTTTTGTAGGAAGTGCAATTTCTTGGGGCCCGCGGAAGAGATAAATCAAATAAAGAACTAAAGAGGGAAAACCAAGGTTGAAGCTCCGCATGGGGCCCATCATGTGTTCCAATTGATTACGCAAATCTGAATTTCAGATTTGGAATTATTTAAGCCAAGAAGGAGAACGTACGTCCAATACTCCTGGTCCCATCAAGTTGCTGCACAACTTTCTTTCATTATGTGGTTAAGTGAAACTCAAATTCTGATTTGAATTTGAGTTAAAGAAGGGAAGGAAATTAGAAAGTTTTGAGGACCATGCAAAGACAAAAAGATAAGGAAGATAAATTGCAAAAAATCCCATCTCCCCCCACACCTTGGACGTCCATTCCCAAATATGATTGAAGATTATCTCAAGATCCAAGTTTGAAATTTGAGCCAAGAAAGAAAAAAATGGAAGGAGCATGGAAGCCCATTGCTTGGTTTTATCCAAGTTATGCACACCCAAGTGGGGGCCTACTTCTATTCCATGTTTGAGATTTAAAATCAGATTTGATGGATGTTTTTAAGAGAGAAAATGGGCCCATGGAAGGTGATCTTCAAGCCATGAAGAATTCTAAAATCAAGGGGACTCTTACTAGTGTACAAATCTAGAAGGAAAACTCTAAGATTCAAGCATCAAATCATCCCAAAAATTTCTCAAATCTTAATTTCAAAGCAAGAAGTTGTTGCATGTCCAGCACCTCTATACCTGTCACACGTCCAAGAAAGGGGCTGCCCATATGGTTTTAAAATTTGAATTAAATCTGAAGTGGGCCCAAGAGAGGAAGTTACATGAGATAACAACAATTCTAGTTTTACTAGGATTGTGGCCAACCCCTAGAGATTCTCTCAAGACCCTCCTAATCTTAATCCAACTTGGACCCCATATTACTAATCCTTACCCAACTAAAATCTTGCAACCCAAGTCATCAAAAATGCATAAAAGGAGACAAAAAGGGGCAGCACTTGAATATCAATTCCCCCCACTACCTTGGATGACCAGCAACAAAACCTTCCTTTTCCATTAATTTTTCTCCATCTCTCCTCCTCCCATCACTACTTCATCCAAGGCCTTCCCTAAGGTACACCACCACTTGGATTTTTACGCTGCCGCCGCCACATCATCGTTGCTACCGTTGCTCTACCATTGGAACAACCAATCATCATCTTCCCTTGCTTGGATTTCAGATCATGAAACGAGAGCCAGTTGGATCGCCGTTCAAGACCCCGAGTCCTTCTCCTCCGTTTGGTGTGTCATATGTCTAGGGTAAGGTTGGATGCACTTTATTTTGATTCAAATAATTTTGTAATGGTTATTTGCTTGTAATGGGTCTCCATTAATAAATCAAGTTTATGGGGTCTTGGTCTTCACCAATTGGTCAACATCGAATTTTTGTGCGTAGTGATAGTGCGCACTTGGTGCGGTGGTCTTGATTTTTTTTTATGGCATCAAGCAAAGTAACCATTGCAAAATTTTAGAATTAAAACTCTTTTTTTTATTCTCTGATTTTATTATATTATATTTTTATTTTTATGCATCTTAAAAATTATTGCAATTGGTTGGATTGACAAATCTTATGGTGAATGCAGTAGTTAGATTAGGAATTTCTTTTTCTTTGGTTGTAATTAATTTTTCTGACTTATAATTAATTGTTAATTAAAGCAGGACATTTGATTTGTATAGGATTTTTTTTAGTCTAGAACTAGTTTTTCAATAGAACATGTTTTGCGCGATTAATTACTCCCTGTAGATCGACCTCGGAGTTCACCGAGTTTTTACTACAATCACGCCCTTGCACTTGCGGCTGAGATCAACTAGCCACCTTTTTAGACACATGAAATCGCGTATGCCCAGACATATTGGAGGAAATGCGGGGTGGGGGCGGGGGTGGGACCATCCAAACCCAACTTTCTCAAACCAGTTCAAGTGGTGGTTTAGAAGTATTTACATATGATCCTAATAATGCTAGCTACCAACTTATAAAATTTCTTATACTTCGCGTATTACCATTTGTTATTTCGGAAGATCGCGCATTTGAAGACTTTGTGAGGCACTCGTTTGCCGCTTCATTGCAAAGGATTTCTAGAGTCATTGCAAGAAATGATGCAGTAAAATCTTTTCTCAAAGAAGAGAATTTAAAAGCCACTTGTCAAAGCATACCTAGAAAAGTGGCATTAACTTCAGATTTATGGACCTCCAAATAAAATGCGAGGTACATTTCAATAACATCATGTTATATTGATAGTGATTGGATTATGCAGAAGATAATGATCGCATTTTCTTTAATCGAGTTCCCACACACTGGTACCAGGAATAGGTCCACTATCCTTGAAAAAAGTTAAAGAGTATAATATTGAAAATAAAGTAATTGGTATAACTTTAGATAATGCAAGCTCTAACAATGTTGCAGTAGAGTTAATAAAATCTGCGCTTCAACTTAATTTAAATGGAGCTATCTTTCACAATAGATGTACGTGTCATATCATAAATCTTATTGTACAAGAAGGGGTAAAAGTTACTAAGCCTACCTTAGAGAGAATCAAATACGTTGCAGGTATCATTTTTTCATCTCCCACAAGAAAACAATGGTGGAAGGAGATATGTGAAAATTTGAATCAAAGGCAAATATATATATATATATATATATATATATATAAATATAAAACAAGATGTAAAGCATAGGTGGAATTTTACTTATAGAATATTAAAACAAACTTGCATGTATAAAATGACACTTAATCAATTTTGTCAACTATATTTAGCACATGAAAATATTTTTATAACTAAAGAAAATTGGCAGATTTTAGAGATAGTAAGATTTTTTAGAAGTTTTTCATTGATAATAAGGTCATTTGGGGTCTTATGAGGAACACCATAAGTGGCTCCTCTTCTTCTAGGGGATCCTCCTATGCCGTTAATGTATTAACGATGTACATACAGATGGGTACGGTTGAAGTCCCGGATGATGATGATGATTTGGGTATGGTTGAAGTTCCAGATGATGATGATTTGGGGCCTAATGGAAAATATTTGAAAGTAAGTTTCACGTGCTTTCCGTCATGACCCGTAATATATATACTAACGGTTCTGGCGTCTACAATTGCATCTAAGCAAGCATTTGATGCAAGTGGGCGCCTTATTGACCCCAGGTGGACGATGTTGTCAGAAGAAACGGTGGAGACAAACATGTGCTTGCGGGACTGGTATCAAGTAGAAAATAGATCACAACACCTAATGGAGGAATACGAGGTAGAAGACGAGTTCTCGGTGTTACATATATCCCAGGGTTCAAAATTTATCAACTTATACTCTTTGTGAGATCTATCATAGTTTTTCATGTTGTAACATTTTTTTTCCAAAATGTACTTCTTTTCATTTGTCATAAAGTTGTAATCCTTAATTTTTGGAAATAGAATGTATTTTATGCCTTCTTTCAATGAATGTGTGTCTTCATTTCATTTAAATTTTTTAACTTTTTTTTTTTATTATTTTAAACTAATAATATAGCAAATAATATAGCATCATGACTTTACTTTACCACTTTGTAATCCTCATTTTAAAATATTTTTATATTATAGAAAGTTTGTATAGGTATGAAAAATTATCGAGCTTTTTGAAAGAAAATAATATTTCCTTCGTACTTTCTTGGGCTACCAAGCGTACCACATTTTTTTTTCCTTTCCAGAATATATAATATAAAAAAAGTATAATATACAAAATAGGGAGGTGTTCTAGTGAGAGACACTCTCACCAAGTTGGTGAGAAATGGATGGGGGCCTTCACATTAAGTTGGGGGTCCTTGTATTTAAATTAGTGAGAGTGGATATGGAAATGAGGGCCCCCACCTATCTCTCGTAAACTTGGTGAGAGAAATCACAGGAGCACCTCCCTAAAAGGAAAATATTACTTTCTTGTGTTTTTACTGTGCGTCCAAACAGAGCCCAGGACAATTCGCAGATGGGTTAAAAAATCTGCGCAGTCTCTTCCATCTGTACTGATCGTATTCATACATACACCTGCAGCAGTTGCAACACATCAAAACCCTCTCTCTTTCCCACTCTCCCAAACGCTCATCTCTCTCAGTCATTTCATCAGTAACATGGCGTCCTCTTCTCTCTCGCTCTCCTACGGCATCGCATCTAATGCTGGAAAGGACACAACAACGAAGAAATGCATCTGCCACGAGGCTCTCCCTTTCACTCATTCTCACTTGTCCTTTTCCTCTCTTCTCCACCAATCTCCCCTTCTCAGGTCTGTTTCATACTTCTTCAATGTTTTGTTTTTGTTGCGATGCCTGCGTGTTATAATTTCTAGGGAACTGTCTGAATGGTGGGAGGATTGGTATTCGAGGGAAGTAAGCCTCAACCCAATTGGATGGGTGTAGGATCATTGATTTTGTGGGTTGGGTTTTGTTCCTTTTAGTGTCCAGATCCCTGTTCTTTGAATGCTTTATATGGTAGGAGGAAGTGGGTATGTTTGGGTCCTATAAGCTGCAAAAGGGAGGATGGTTGGTAACAGGTAGGTAGGCAGGCAGCTTGCATTAAAAGAAGTTTACCCAAATCTTTCTTGGCTGACTTTGCTGGTCCAAGGTTACTGTCAATGATATGTTTAGTGGGTTGTGTTTGAAATGGGCATGTGGCATGGGAGACTATGGTCCTGGTTGTGCATTGGTAGGATTGCACCACAAATTGTAGAGACTTCTGACTGGTCAGATTAAAGAAAAGAAATCCCATATTGGTTGGGGACTATTTTAGTTTATGCAAACTTTGTGACGACTGGGCCTTTTCCAGTGTAGCCTGCTCTTATCAGTGGTCCAAATCATGGATCAAATAAGGGCATTGTTGTCTTAACAATCTGTAGTTGGATTTTACTTTCACTCATGAAAGTCTGAGCTTTATGATTTTACCTTTAATTTCATCTCAGGATGGGTTGTCTTGCAAAAGGGGGAAGCAAGGAGACATCCCTTAACCATATAACTGCTTCCATTGCAGGTATTAGTACTAACTATCCTAAAGTTAATGCTTAACTTGAAAGAAACGTGAAACATTTGAACAAACCATTTAGCCCAATAAACTGCTCCACCTAAGCTATGATGCACGGATACTTCAAAATGGGCAACGTATCATATCCGATACTTCCCTTTTTACATGTAAAATTCGTGTCCCTGTTGTGTCCATGCCGTATCTGGGCATTATAGAACCTAAGTGCTACCTTTTGGTGATTTAGACTCATTTGAGTGCGCCCCTATTAGTTGAAATTTGAGATTTGATCTTTGGCTATAGTTGCCCATTCTGCATTCTAATGGTAGGATGAGTAGGTTCATTCCACGGGGAGCCCTCCAGTCTTACGTTAATCTTATATCACCAAAAAGTCCCCCAAGCGGGGGGCGGGTTTCCTATCTTTTTTTTTTCTTCTAATTTTTCTGGTAACAACTTTTCTACAGATATTTCTGTGGACAATTCCATAGAAAGAGCTAATCTCCCTAAAGGCAACATGTGGTCTGTTCATAAGTTTGGCGGGACATGTGTGGGCAGTTCGAAAAGGATTCGGAATGTTGCAGATATAATTTTGAATGATGATTCGGAAAGAAAATTGGTTGTTGTTTCTGCAATGTCACAAGTCACAGACATGATGTACGATCTCATTTACAAGGCACAGTCGAGGGATGATTCTTATATATCTGCTTTGGATGATGTATTTGAAAAGCACAAAATAACAGCAAATGACCTTCTTGATGGTGATGATCTTGAAAGTTTCCTATCTCAGTTGCTCCATGACATCAATAACCTCAAAGCGATGCTTCGTGCAATTTACATAGGTATTGAAAGCATTGCTGTAATTTACGTAGGTATTGAAAGCATTGTTGTTAAATTCCTACTGTTTGTATCCCGAGTCCTACCACTAGTATTGAATCATGAGGAAAAAGATTCATATCTATATAAAAAATCCTATTTATAGGTGAATCTTAAGATTCAAGTGTGAATCTTACGATTGAATTCATGATTTATTGAATCTTACAATTCAAGCATTTCGTCAGGGTGGGAACAACCACAACCTAATGGCTAACGCTAGTAATGTTTTACTTCATTTCATTTTCTAATGTATCTATTTGTGAGAGTTAATCTAGTCATTAACAAAACCTCTTAAGAATTTATGAGATTTATTTGCTGGACATATTTCATCCTACATTCCCTTTTTCATCAGTTGGTTCTTCATGAAGACTTTTGTAATTTTATGAGACACAACCGAACTGTGAAACATTGATGGTTTGGATTTTATTTTTTATTTTTTGATCTAAAGATAACAAAAGAAAAAACCGCAACTTGTTTATTTTTCCTATTAATGTTGATATCTTAAACATATCTAACTATTCATACATTTATCATTTATAATATATTAATTTATGTGAATGATGTTCTTTGTGATTGTACCATATTTTAAGTTGTCAATGTATTTATGTTGCTATGGTTGGATTAACTACTTTATCAATTTTTTTTTTTTTTTAAATCCTACCATTCGCTATACATTTTTTTTTTTCAATATTAGCATTCAAAGAAAATACAACACAGTACAACAGAGCTATACTGAGAAGCCAAAACAAAAGAACACCAAAGGCTCCAGAAGCAACAACCAAAAGAACAGAAAAAGCAAAAGACACCATAAACAACAGGCCTGAACAGGACCTCTCCACAAAACCGAAGTGTGAAAAGTGCACAAACTACTAAAAACCCTAAGAAGGAAGGGCCACATCCCTCCAATTCCTCAATAATATCAATAGGGACATTTGCAATACAATTTGATTCAGCCCCTTGAACAATTTGCAATATGGTCTCGATGTTTAAAACAATGATTGAAAGCATGATTTTAAAAATTGGCCAAGTCCAAGTCAATTTGGTACTGGCGCTACTAAGTCAAGTCATGTCCTGGCCAATTCATATGAAAAAGGAAAGTGTGTGTGCTTCATTTAAAGATCGAAGGTACCATTCATTCAACTCGGTGAGAGACAAATGTGGCCACCTTTTTACTACTTAAATGGCCAACTTCTGTGGCCTTTCGTCTGTTTTCTTTTGGGGGCTTCTTTCTTTCTTTCTTTTTTTTTTTTCAGCCTCTTCTCTTAATGATATTCCTTGCAATTTAGAAAAAAAAGAAGAAAATAGTTAAAAACATGTGTCTTAAAGTTTAGATTCATAGGGTATCTTTCTTATCATTGTTACAGAAATTTTAAGGGTTCTTGGGTTTCAGGATGCAACTCAATCCAACTCAGCTGAGCAGGCATTAAAAAAAGGAAATACATAACTATTGAAAGCCATCTCTTTTATTCATATACCTATTTACTGTATTATCTGCCGAACTCTAGCTTTCCTTTATCAAATTAGTTGACTTCTTAATCTATCCATTCTTCATCTTTTTTGCCAAATTATGGGATTTAGTGTAGAATTTATTTTTTAATGAACCATGTTGTGATGCTGAAAACTAATGAGATTGCTTTGCTGATTAACGAGTAGGTGTGTCATGTTGGACTGGCATCCTTACCTCTCCTATGATGTATTTTGATGTTCTCTCTGAGACTAGCATGTCAAACACTTTTCTTGGTCATTAACCATAGGCATTAGCGACAGGGAATGCTATGAGTTATCCTTGTTAATATGGATTTTCCTTGTTGGTGAATATCTATTTTTCATCCATTCCAATGCCTGACATGCTTAATTTATTGCAGCTGGTCATGCCACAGAATCTTTTTCGGACTTTGTTGTAGGACATGGAGAGTTATGGTCTGCCCAGATGTTGTCATCATTTATAAAAAAGGTGCATTGGCATTAGAGTGATTGGTTTATTGTATCTGAAGGCTCATAAAGTTTTTACATTTACCTTGATTTCTTTCACTTTTTATTTGCAGCGAATGCAGTGTGATTGGATGGACATGAGAGAAGTCCTTATTGTAAATCCTACTAGTTCTAATGAAGTGGATCCTGATTATTTAGAATCTGAGAAGAGACTTGAAAAATGGTTCTCTCGTAATCCGGCGGAGACAATAATTGCTACTGGTTTTATTGCAAGCACACCCCAAAACATTCCCACAACATTGAAGAGAGATGGCAGTGACTTCTCTGCAGCTATAATGGGTGCTCTTCTAAGGGCTCGTCAGGTTACAATTTGGACAGATGTGGATGGTGTTTACAGTGCCGACCCTAGAAAAGGTTTGACATGCGCTTACTGGTCTAAATAAGTTGACTCTAAGCTAATTTACTGATTTATCTCATTTTAAAGTATTGCATGTAGATGAAATTTGATTATTTTTGTATTGCATCTAGATTAGAACTTACAGCCTAGGTTGACCATGCACTTACTGGTCTACTTTTGTTGATCCTAAGTTGGATACTTTATTTATTTTATCGTAAAGTAGTGCATCTAGATGATGACTAATGTTTTCTTCAAAATATCTTGCATATTAGACGAGGAGCATGCTTTTATTTTGCAGCCTAAAATTTGAAGGAAGTCGGAGTTTTGATGAGCCGACATGTGTAGAACAGCCAGCACCTTTGCTTATGTTCCACTTGTGTGTGAGATTCAATTCATACATCAGGGAGACTTGTGTGTGTTTACTATGGCCTAAAAATAGGCTGGCTTGTCAGCTTTTCTGGTAGGCCACATATGTATGAAAGATATTGATCAGCTAAATGACTTGTTGATGGTTCCCACATTAAATGTAGATCTTCTGATCTTATGAGTGGACCTTTTGGTGGGATTATTGATGATGGGTTCCACCGGGTACATGGTTTGGGTGTGTCACATGTCCCTGCATAAAATTCTAGAGCATAGATACTTTGTTGTTTGAAATAAACAATTTACTGAGTTAAATATGACTTAATCAAGATTTCTGAAATAAAAGCGCTGCTTATCTGCAGTCAGTGAAGCTGTGATACTTGGGACATTGTCATATCAGGAGGCTTGGGAAATGGTAAACTTGTTTACTATTCATATGTTTCTGAATTGCTCGTCTTCTTTGAATAAAAATACTTAAATTATCAACTTTACCTGTATTTGTAGTCTTATTTTGGGGCAAATGTTCTACATCCACGCACCATTATTCCAGTGATGAAGTATAATATCCCCATTGTCATAAGAAATATTTTCAATCTCTCTGCTTCCGGAACAATAATTTGCGAGTCTTCTGCCAATGAAAATGGAGATAGCCAGGGTTTTGAGTCTGTTGTCAAAGGATTTGCAACTATTGACAACTTGGCCCTTGTAAATGTAGAAGGGTAAGTGACATTATTTTGGGATGATTTTTATTTGTGTTCTTGGTTATTTTCAGTGTAGTTATATTTTCATATTTTGCTTATTTATGTACTATTGATGTTATGCAGAACTGGAATGGCTGGTGTTCCTGGCACTGCAAATGCCATTTTTGGTGCTGTGAAAGAAGTTGGAGCTAATGTCATCATGATATCCCAGGTATGAGGGACATACTTCCTATATGTTACTAGTAACTAGTCTTACAAACTAGCAGCATTGCCCATGCTGATATTTTGGGGTGCAATTTCAGGCAAGTAGCGAGCATTCTGTATGTTTTGCTGTGCCTGAAAAAGAAGTAAATGCTGTTGCTGAGGCCTTACAGTCTAGATTTCGTCAAGCTTTGCATGCAGGACGTCTTTCTCGGGTACTTTGGTGTGGATTGATTGAACATCTTTTGTTATCTTAGGACATCATGACAAGAAAAAGGGATTTCTTCTGTAAAATGTTTTCTGATTACCTGAGTGATCCTTTCCTTGAATTTCTTTACAATATATTAGTGATCAACAGTTGTTGCAATTAACTGATGATTTTTTTTTTTTTGAATGTTAGCAATTAACTGATGAATTGGAAAATATTGCTAGAAACAGTGTTGAGATTTGTTTTGGATGCCAATTTGGTTTGGCCTCCAAACTGAAATATTTCGGCCGATTTGGGATTTCGGCGAAATTTTTTGAATTTATGTTTCAGAATAATATAAAAATTAAAAATATATAATGTATATAGAGAAATATAAGATTAATATCAAAATTTAAAAATATGGTTTCATACATTTAGTTTATTCATCTCAATCAACTCATAATATGGCATATGTATGATCATAACATTCAACAACCATAAAGTTGTTCCACCTTTTCCAGCCCCACCCATGATAATTGGCAAAATGATACCAAAGTTTCAAATTTCTGAAAAACAGATTTAGCCCAGCAGACAGCAATTGAATAAAATAAAATAAAAACAGCAATGAGCAAACCCAGCCCAGCACTCAGCAAGACAACACTTGAAAAAAAAAAAAGAGAGAAGAAAACAGCAACGAGCAAACCCAATACAACTCTCAGCAGAAAGCAATTGCAAAAAAGAAAATAAAAACAGCAGTGAGCAAACCCAACCCAGCACTCAGCAGACAGCAGTTGAGAAAAAAAAACAGAGAAAAAATCAGCAATTACCAAACCCGGCCCAGCAAACTATAAAAAAAAGGCGGCAATGAGAAAACCCCTATCCAGCCCAGCAGACATTGAAACAAAAAATAAAAAAACCCAGCAAACCCAGCCCAGCCCAAAAGGGAGGGAATAAAAGAGAGAGGAGGTGGGTCAGCTGGTCAGCATCACAGAAATTAAAGGAAGCACTGCAAAATAAAAATCCGGAAGAAAAAACTAGTCTGGAAGGTGCCCTCGTGAAGAAAAAAGCACAGCAGCTGAGGGTTGAGCGGAAAGCAGCAGTCCCACCGAAGAAGAAACTTACTCGTAACACTGGCTAGAAAGCACTTTCTCAGTTCAAAATGTTCTCAGATTTTTAACATCTTTTGTTGATTTAGGGCATCATGGCCTGAAAGGGTTTTTGCAAACGGCTTTCTCTAGAAGCTTTTTTTGGTCAAGCATTATGCATTTTAATTAATTTATTATCCTTATCTATTTAGGGATAGATATTTTCCCTTTTTTTAGGTTTTTTTTTTTCCAAGAAACCAGAGATTCGCTGAATATTTGTGCAGATTATTTTGAACCATGTTAGGGTCAGCTCCATGAATTTTACAGCCAATAATGCGGCTATTTTGAACCATGTTTGAGTCAGCTACATTAATTCTTCTCCTCCATTCTGATCTAGCCTGAGCCAAATCCTTGGATGGGTTGCACTTCTTCAGATCTTACCTATCTATCTATAGGTGGCCCATTAGGCGACCCCTGCACCCCTAGGTTGCCTCGTTCGACAAACGGCATGGCACAACCATTTTACTCAAGGCCCAGCCGGGCTGGCCCACAGGCCAAAATATATTATTTTAGTTTTTTTTTTTTTTTAAATTAAAAATTTATAATATTATAACTTGAAAAAGCTTGAAATAAAATTTACTACTATGATGATTTCCTTGAAATATGGCCTTTTTTTTTACCGTTGGGATGGGTAAAGGGGTAAAATTACCCAATATATCCGTTTTTTACCGTTATAGGCCGGGCCGGGCCATGTGTAGTTGTCAATTCCGTTCCGTTCCAGCCAAAATTGGTTGGAAGGTTCCAGATTTGGCTTGAGGTGGTTAGATTCTGATCCCACTTCTAGCCGTTTATAGTCATTCTAGGCCTAATGCCTACCCCAATTCTATCACAATTCCTGCCCATTTCAGACGGAACAGAGTGCCCCTAAAAGTTTCATTTTACTATGTTTGTCAAGTAGTTTTAATAAGTTTACATGTTTCGAACTTTCATTTATAGATGGTGAAAACTAGAAAAGGGAAGCATGAAAGTATACACTCACAGTTTTCGTATTATTTTTGCATTCTATTTTTTGTACATTTTTCATAGGTATCATTTTAGTTCGTTCATTTTTCAAGTGTCTTTTCTTTTCTAGAATGATACACCGGATTTGATCGGAGCGCTGGAGCGTTCAACTACAGGGCCAAACCGGAACAAAATTGACAACTATGGGGCCACTGGCCGTGCCGTGCTCACGGGCCTGGGTATGCCCAGCACAGCCCGGGCTGGAATGGGCCATGCTGACCAGTGTGCCAGGCCTGGGCGGCCCGACCCATTGTCATCCCTATGTGCGCTCTAGTATGAGGTGTGCACGAGTGTGCACAAAAAAAGGTGGATAGGTTCACAACTGTATGTATTTGTTGTGTTTGTTTGTTTGTTTAAATGAATGAGCCCATTCCTCTGTTATCCATCTTAAGTTTGAACAATTTCAATTTTATTTCGGCATCTTCAACTTTGGTTTCATCCCCATGATGAATGCTCACATTTCAGATTAACTCCTTTGAAGCATCTTCCTATTTAGAGCAACCATGTCCTTTTTATTGAACTTCTATTTTCCCTTTTCTACTCTGTTTGACATCAATATTCTGTTGTTTCTTAATGTTTAATTTATTTAGCCTTATTGTTTGGCATTTTGCAACTCTAACATTAACTCAACTCTCTTCAGGTTGAGGTTATCCCAAATTGTAGCATTTTGGCAGCAGTTGGCCAGAAAATGGCGAGTACTCCTGGAGTTAGTGCTTCTCTTTTCAGCGCACTGGCAAAGGTATTCATATTATCTTGTCTCGACTTGTAGTAAAAATAAATTAATCTTCTGGTTTGCTCCTCTGTTCAGAATCTTGTTTTTGAGACTTTTAATTCATGTTCGGAAAATTTTAATACCATATTTTTATGATGTTCAAGGTTGGTATAATGAATGCTGGAGGTACTTAAAATTTGTTATTTTATATATTTCACGAGTGCCATTTTCTTTTATGCACAATCTTTTTAATGATTTAATGAACTTGTTTATTACCTTTCAGGCTAATATTAATATAAGAGCCATTGCTCAAGGTTGCTCCGAGTACAATATTACAGTGGTGCTGAAGAGAGAAGATTGCATAAGGGCTTTAAGGGCTGTCCACTCAAGGTTTTATCTGTCCAAAACAACTTTAGCAGTCGGCATTATTGGCTCTGGATTGATTGGTGGCACATTACTTGACCAGCTCAGGGATCAGGTGCCCTATACAAAGCCACCCCCACCCCCCCGCAACACACATACAGATACCCCCACACCCACCACCACGACCGATTTTATTATTTTGCATTCATTTATATTATTAAATATGATAGTCATGCAGACTACCATAGGTAGTGAGGGGCATATTTCTTTATGAACCGAAGGTGTACCATAAGTATTTTATTTGATTCATATCTAACTATAGTTAGGATGTTGTTTGATTGCAATTAGGAGATTTGTGGTAACTATCCTGTAGACAAGGAAAGAAGTGAATATAGAAGGAGGATCAAACTGCAATGGGAGATCACTCTATTGAATTGAAAACTTCTCTAGTCGTGTCTTAGTTTTGTCATTAATGTGCTTTCTGAGCTAATTCTGGTCAATCTATGCAATAAAGCTGCTCATTTCCTGAGTAGATGCTTTGTACTATTCAGCCATTCATAACTTATTGGAGGAAAAGTGAAAACATAACCTTTTCTTGTATAATGATCCATATGGCATATGTTGATAGCGTCTACACCTAATATATTGATAGTCGTCGTCATCATCACCATCAAAGCCTTGTCCCAACTATGTTGGGGTTGGCTACATGAATTCTATTTTTCTATTCCGATCTATCTTGAGCCAAATCCTCAGACAAGTTACACTTCTTTATATCTATTTTTACTACCTTCATCCACATCATCTAATATGTTGATAGTGTTTACATCTAATGCATATCTTAAAACGCAGTTCATTTTTTCTCTATATGTAATTATGAACTGCAGTACATACAGTAAATAACGATTTGTTCAATATTGCTGTGGGCATCCTGGTGTTGAATTTTCCTGGATCTGTGTATGACACTCACTGTCCATTTGCAACAATGTATTCTCATCATTGAAGTTATGGTGTCTTTATCATCCAGTCATTTATATGACCTGAAATAACCTGATGAATATGAAGCTGAAAAGTGTAACTAGGGTTTTAATTTTTCTAGTTGAAATTAACTTTTCATTTGAAATTGATTGTATATATTAAAAAAAATTGTTTTTGCAGGCAGGAGTCCTGAAGGAAGAATTTAACATTGATTTACGTGTTATGGGAATCATTGGTTCAAGCAAAATGATTTTGAGCCATTTGTAAGATACAGTCAAAGTGGTTTGACATTCTGCTGCTTAATATTTTAGATTTCCTTCTGCTCTCATATGTTGAAGATGGCCACTTTAGTATCTCTCTAGTGGCAAGAGAATATGCTAATTTTTTATATCACCCTGCATCATATGATTATATTGGCTGATTCATGTTTCACATGTCTGCAGGTTGTAAAACATACTTTTTGTCTTCTTTTTTCAGAAAATTACCGGTATTAGAAGTTTTGAAACAGGGATCTTAAATGCCCTTAGTGCCAACAATCATGCAAGAAAAGGACTCACTGAGCTGGGATCTCTAGTTTTTATACTAATATAAGAAAAAGAAACTGTCTTTTTTTTTATTAGTAACGATAAATTATATTAAAAAAGAAAGCCAGATACAAGAAGCTCACCAAACAAATAAAAAAGAGCACGATGGTTTAAAAGAATTATACCACCAAAAGGAAAAGCTAAAAACAAAGAAAGATCACACAGCGAAAGCCACCAAATTAGAACACCTATCCACCCCTTTCTTAGCTAACGAATCAGCAAAACCATTTGCCTACCTCCCAACATTTTGAAACCTTACTTGAATCGAGGACGCTAAAGCTCTAATCTCATTAAGGTAAAATTGAAATCTCCAAGGAATGACAGCCGAAGTGGACACCCACGAAATAGCATTGAGAGAATTGCTTTCCTCCTCTAACCTTGAATTAAATGAGGAAGACCACGAAATAGTATTGAGAGAATCGCTTTCCTCCTCTAACCTTGAATTAAATGAGGAAGACCACGAAATAGCATTGAGAGAATCGCTTTCCTCCTCTAACCTTGAATTAAATGAGGAAGAGGCAAAAATTCAAATAGCTTCTAGGATAGCCAACACCTCCGCCTCATTAGACTCCATAGTCCGAACATGCTTGGGAAATTACCAACACAAGCCCTCCACTATCGCGAAGCACCCCACCAATACCCGCCGGCCCAAGCTTTCCTATAGCTGCCCCATCCACATTAAACTTCAACACCCCCACATTGGGAGAAACCCAATGCACCATCTTTTTCACCTTCTTCACCCCACAATATAAGGAAGCCTCCTAGTTATGCAACACACCATAAACTTTTGAAGTGTCAAACTCCTTGAAGGAAGCCCTTTTTGCAATTTGAACCACCACCAATTGCTCTAACTCTTCCATGGGCAACAAAGACCCTTTGAAAATTTTATTGTTCCTTTCTTTCCACACGGACCACAAAATAGCAAAAGGAATGAACCTTTAGAGAATCAAACCACTACCAAAAAAAAGAAGAAAACCTCCACGCTTCGACTAACCCAACCAACGACCTTGGGAAGCTCCAAAGAAGACCATATCGCGCTTTTGGCAACCTTACAAATTGATCGGATCATATAGATATCCCTTCAGCTCAACATAGGTTATTAAGGGTGTCTCAGATGACCCACCGAAGCACAACAGCCAAGATCTTTCAGAAAATAGATTCTTGTTCAAAGAATCCATAGCCACATGGATAGGCTCACACCAACCCATCAATTACGGAGCCAATTGGGGATTCTCTTTGAGTCATTTGGAGGAAAAAAAAAGTGTTCTGTTGAATCAACACAATATTTTGGGTTCCATGTCCAACTCTGAGAACCATAGGCATTTTTTTTAATTGCCAAATATCATGTTGGTCAGAATTGTACTAATCAATGATTTAAAAAGCATTTAAGGGCTAGGCCTTGAGGCTCACCTTGGGATGGGGTGTTATGTATGCCCCAGTAACATGCCAAATTGCTACTTTCAATTTTTTATAATATTATTCTTTTTTCAATGTATTTATTTATTTATTTATTAGAAAGGCATGCTCTTGGGGTTATGCTCCACTCAACCCAATTGGTAATATTCATTAAAACTTATTACAATTTGGAGCATCAAAATTCACTTCTAGAAACTCTTTTGATGATGTTTTTATAGGTGGAAGGAATCTAATAATTTTGGAAGTGGAATCAAGCAGTACCTTTTAAAGCTAGTTGATAAATTAATTCATTTGTCTGAAATCATCAGAATCCCTCCACTCAACTTGTTTGGGCTCCTTTCCTCTTCCAAATGCAATTCAAATATTGCTATGTCTTGGGCTAATGGCTCACAATGGTCTTATGGCTAGTCTGTTTTATAGCTGACCAACAAGAGCCTCAAATTGTCGAATTTGTAGGGAAGTGAAGTAGCAAACATGGAAGCTCATCCATGTTGCATGTGATTGAAGATTTGTGATTCATCCTTTTGTAACATGACTATTACCTTAATGAACTGCCTATTAGTTTATTTTTCCGTGGCTTCCTAATAGAAGTCTCATTCTTCTATGATTTCACTCATTTTGAGGTGCAACCTCCACGTTATAGTTTACATTATGAAATGAAACAAGATTTATACACTTGGAATACCTTAAAAGAGATGGTTTTCTGTCATTCTCCTTAACAAATTTTTTTCTGCTTCTTTAGGGGAATTGACTTGTCTAAATGGAGAGAACTTCAGAAGGAGAAGGCAGAAGTGGCTGATTTGGAGAAATTTGTTCAACATGTGCATGGACACCAGTCTATTCCAAATACTGTATTGGTAGATTGTACAGCAGATTCAAATGTTGCAAACCATTATTACAATTGGCTGTGCAAAGGAATTCACGTAGTGACCCCGAACAAGAAGGCTAATTCAGGACCACTTGACCGGGTAACTGTTTTCAAATTGCAGTTTGACTGTTGATTATTTGTTAAAATTCTGCACAGTTAACTGTTTGATTCGTGCTGGTTCTCTGTGCATCAATGTCTTTATAGGCTTCATTCTCTTGTTTTCACCCATCAGTGTCCCTTTTGCCTTGATGAAATTTCTGCCCATTAATTGTTTTCTTTCTTTCTTTCTTCTTCTTCCTCTCTCTCTTTTTTTTTTTTTTTGAATTAAAATGTGAAAGACTTTATTGCACCATAAAACAGGGAACAACCAAGAGAACCAATCACAGATCAATCCGTTTAAACATGAATGTAAAGAACCCCCATGATGCAAAGATCACAACAAGAATTGAAGACTGCCAAACCCTCAATCACAATAGCCATTTGGCATCTCTACAAAACTTCACCCAATTTATGAAACAATTAAAGCTCGGTCATAACTAATTGGTTGCTGCAAATTTTGCAACTGCCATTTCATTTCCCTCTTGATTTCTTATTCATCAAAGCTTTGTCCCAACTATGTTGGGGTTGGCTACATGAATTTTGTTTCTCCATTCCGATCTATCGAGTTAAATCCTCAGATAAGTTACACTTCTTCATATCTATTTTTACTACCTCCATGCACATCTTGTTTGGCCTACTCCTTCCCCTTGGTAGGCCATCAACCTTTATAGCCAAACTTTTCCTCACCGGCGCCGTTGCCAGCTTACGTTGAATATACCCAAACCATCTCAAACGGGTTTTTCTAATTTTATCCTCTATTGTTGCTACCCCTAAATGCTCTCGAAAGCACTCATTTCTAATTTTATCATTCTTAGTTTTACCTCACATCTACCTGAATTCTCATCTCTGCTACATCCATTTTGTGCATATATTGCTTCTTGATTGTGGCTAACATTCTGCTCCATAGGTCATAATTGGTCTAATTGTTGTCCTATAAAATTTTCTCTTCAATCCTTTTGGCATTCGTCTGCATGGATGAAAATATCTATGTAGTGGCCGATATATCAGCCGTGGCAGCACTAGCCGCCACGCTAAATGTGATTTATTAGGTGTCACACCAGTATCGGCCCGTAGCGGCCGCTACGCTATGTAGCAGCGCCACGCACCCGGTCGAACCCGGCCTCCTCCCCCCTTCTCTCCTCGTTTGCTTGACTGATAGAACAAACAAAAAAAAGAAAAAAGGGAAAAAAGAGGAAGGAAAAAAAGAATAAAAGAGAGTGATGAGTTGCAGAGGACATACTTGATACATAGAGGCACCAGCAGCATCGGCGCAGAACTCTCCTCCACCGCTTCAACTTTTTCTCCACTGCTCCAGCGTCACGTAGAACCTAGTATAGATTGCGCAGAACCTAGTATAGGACTACAAGTGCTCTTCTCCTTATCTTCCTCCTTTCCCTGTTTCTCATCTCGATTTTCTGTTTCGAATGAAACCTAGGGCAGCTACAAATGCCCTTTATCGGGCTGCTTGCATCGTCCCTTACTCCCCTTTGTTTTATTAAACGGGTAAGTTATGGGCCCATGAGATGAAAGTCACAAATGAAAATTAATGGACCACCAAAAAACATTAAAAACCATTAAAAAATCATTCCAAAAAATAAATAAATAAAAATTAAATGGGCCATCCAAAACAATAAAAGCTGTTGAACCTAATGGCTAATGTAACCATTGGTGGGCTCCACAATGAGGCACCAACATTAAAATAAAAAAAGTCATATTGTAGCCAAATATTACTTAATTGAAATTGACACCTTAGTCATATTTCACTCTAATTAGGAATAGTGCCATAGCCAACTTTCAAACCTACTGAAAATAAAGCGCAGCCAAATTTCACACTAACTAAACATAGGCTACTCTAATAGGACATAGGGCCCAACCAAAGTTCACTCTAATTAATAGGAAATAGGGCCCTAACCAAATAACACTCTAATAGAAAATGGTCCCTTTACAGCCAAAGTTCACTCTTATTGTTTGCTATTGAATTCCTAGGACCTAACTCGTAACTTAAGTCTTGTGCTTTACTTCATGACTTAGGGTTTTATATATATGTATATATATATATATATATGAGTCTTTCATTAGTTTCTAAGAGCATAACTAAGTAACATGAATACATGTGAAAAAAATGATCATTACTATTCTTTTTCCTATTCATATAGCTATACATGACCTCGTACAATGAGGGGACCACTACGCCTCCTTATCTTAGTTACTTTTGCAAAAAAAAAAAAAAAAAACTGTCATTTTCCAATATTCTGGATTTTTTGAAAATTTTTCAGATTTTGTTGACTATTTTTTATGAGCGCACCGCTACGCCGCTACGTAGCGCCTGCTTCGTAGCGTTTTGGCGGCGGGCGTACCGTTATTTTCATCGTCGGTCACAAAGCACTCATAAGCAAGTCTCCACTTGATTTCTTACTAGACCCCTTAAATTCTCTCCTTGGATCTTTTTCTTTGTCCAAAAGTCCTTTAATAAAATACTGGATACGCTCCTCACACTTCCAAAGGTAAACTCCCAATGCTTCCCCAGTTGCAACAGTTTTATCTACTTTGTCTATATTTATATTTCCAAGAGAATCCAAAGCACCTAAAGAAGCCCCATCACGCTCATCAGTGTTCTTTGGTGACTGTAACCGACAATTCATATGGTCAGCCACTTGAAGAGCCTCATCATTGTTGTCAGATTCAAACAGATCCTCCTTTTCGTACAGAAGTTGATGTGCTATATGCCAACAGCTGTCATTCTTTCTACGGCTAACAGATATCCCTGAAATTTTGGCGATCTCGGAAATCTTGTCTTCATAACTACTAAAAACTGAAGAATCCGGGCAAGGACTAGCCTAGAGCATCAAACTCAGCAGCGCCATTCAAACTAATAGAAGCAACAACTTCCTTTCTCTATCCCAAATTCCGTACTCCTATCACTAGCTTAGATAGGAGAGCTACGTTCAAAATATTCAAAACTCTACACACTCATCTCTACTTAAATCTCTCTCTCTCTCTCTCTCTCTCTCTCTCTCTCTCTCTCTCTCTCTCTAATGGATATATCTTGCTAAAATGATGATGGTAACATTTGAAATATGTAGAATATGGAGAAAAAGAGATTAGTTAACATGACATATGCATAAGCATTCAGCTGCATAAAAAGGAGCTGTAAAGAAACATGAATACAAAAACTCATGGAAATTCTTCATAAGCTGGAGGTTATTCTTATCTTTCCATGTACATACCCTGGACAGCCAATCACTCGTCTTGGCCAGGTTGGGTTTTAGATCCTTTAAGAATCTTATTATTAAAGTCCCTAGCATGGATACATCATGACACACCATGGATATGGCAGGAGCATGGATTTTACACATAAAAGTAAAGTATTAGATACGATATGATATTATACATTGCATATTTTGAAGAAAGGCTTCTGAGTGTCAAACTGTGTATTATTGGAACTGTAGCCACCCCTACAAGCATTAATCCTTATCTCCTGTACTTTGTGTTTGATGATTAATACTTTTTTTTATTACTTTGCCTCTTTTTCTCCTTCATATAATAATTTTTCTTGTGGCTTTTGTCAATGGGCATTTCCAAATTCAGTATTTGAAGTTGAGAGCACTTCAAAGGAGATCCTATACCCACTATTTCTATGAAGCAACTGTTGGAGCTGGTCTTCCCATCATTAGCACTTTGCGAGGGCTCCTTGAAACTGGTGATAAGATATTGCGCATCGAAGGCATTTTCAGGTTCATCTTCCTACTACTACTACTACTACTACTACTACTACCTACTATATATATGTATGTATGTATATGTATATGTATCGCCATCTTCATACGGTATCAGTGTGGGATTTCTTGATATTATAGAGATGGTTCTCCAAATGCAAACCTGTAGTTTAAAATGCATATATTTGCTGAAGAGAAAACTTGAAAAAAATTGATTAATATATGGGGCTTGTTCTAGTTTTAGCTGTGATGAAATGATGCTCTTATTTTGTAATTAGTGATCCACTCATCTGTTTTGCATTCAATCTCAACAAGAAATGCGAAACCCTGTTACTCATTGTTCAAAATATTGTGCACTTGTTCTAAAAAAAAATATTCTGCACTTTTTAGTTATCACTCTCTGTTCATGCTATTACAGTGGAACTCTGAGCTACATTTTCAACAACTTCATAGGAAATCGAGCTTTCAGTGAGGTGGTAGCAGAAGCAAAACAAGCTGGGTATACAGAGCCAGATCCTAGAGATGATCTTTCAGGAACAGATGTTGCTAGAAAGGTGAATATATACCTTGCTGTAACATGAGATCTTTTGAGGAGGCATTTGCACATCCACCCTTTCATCAAGGCTAGCAATGGGCCAGGCTTGGCAAACCCATCAGCTTCTGGCCCCAGTCTGTCCCCTGCTGGTCTGGGACCTAATATTTGGACATTGGTGCATTCTTACTCTCTTACTCCATTGGGTGTGCATTGTTTGCAGCTAGCCATATGACATGGACAGATGCACTGAACACAAATTGTATTGTTCTTTATAAATTTGGTGCCCAAATCCATTAAATTTTTTTTTTTTTTTTTTCCTTTTTCAATATGATGACATGCTTTTTATTACAGGTTATAATCCTCGCCAGAGAATCTGGACTAAAGCTAGAGCTCTCTGATATCCCAGTTCAAAGCCTTGTGCCAGAACCATTGAAGGTAAGAAACTGCTACAAGAGAAAATAATATAACATCACGTCTTGAGATTGAATGCCTGATGTGGATGTCATGCCGTAACGATGTTGCAGTTAAGTGTATCAGCTGGCGAATTTATGGAACAACTCCCAAAATATGATGCTGACATAGCAAAGAAACAACATGATGCGGAGGCTGCAGGCGATGTGAGTATTCTCTCCTAGTTTTCTTCCGCCTTAGAGTTTATGTTCTGGTTGGATTACCCCAAATTGCAAATGGATCTATGATCACATGCAATAGAGAGGTTCCTTATTTTAGGTGTTTCTAGATGGTCATCCTGATCCCACTGTGCAAGCTAATAAAATTTTTTGGTTTCCGTAGTTTTCACCCAAATTGGAAGTGAGAGAAAAATGGTCCTAATTGAAACTTGATTGAAACGCAAGTTCCTTGCCAAATGTCTGGTTTCATCCAATTGCATACGTGGTCTAAGGGTGTAATAGATTTCAGCCAAGCTTACCCGGGTTGAGCTTGCCTTTAACATTAAACAAGCTGAGCTTGATAGACTGAATTAGGCTTGAACCGATCTTGTGCTCAGGCTTGGTTGGAAGTCAAGCTGAGCTAAACCAAGTTTTGAGTTTGGCTTGACAATACATAAACAAGGTTATGTTTTACTACATGTCTAATGCTATCATATATACCTGGGGTATAATATATGTAGACATTTGCTCACAAGCATCTGTCTCTCATGGTCTTACCATGCGAGGTAGCACGTGGGCCTCATTTGGGCACTGATTTGAATGGACCATCCACGTCTACCTTCTCTTCTCCTATTTTCATCAAATCCATTGGGTTGGCACTATGATACCCGGATACTTGTACAAGCTCAACGTATCCGTATTGGACCGATTTGACACTTGTATTACCTAATACTGCACCGATACTTCTAGAGACCAAGTTTAGCATATCCTACTTATAAAGTTCTTTATTTCATGTAGTTCTTTTAATATTTTACTTCTCACCATAAAAAATGCTAGAAAGGGAGGAAAACAACGAAAATTTCATTGATTCAACAGTGATCTAAAGAAATGTCCTAGATTTTCAAAAGTGAGGAGTCATATCCCCAATCCCCGTATCAGTGTCTGTATTCATATCCGTATGTGGGCATCATAGGTTTGCACCCATCCGAATGGACTAGACTGTTCGATGGAGGGTCAAGTGTTCCATCCGGTCCCATCATCAGTGGGGACCTGGTGGGCCTCAACGAGCTACCTTGCACAGAAGCTCTGTGCGAGACAGAATGTACTGGAATAGGGGGAGAAGTGGTAAGCACTGAAGAACCTTAAGTGTACCACTAGGTAGTGACGAACCCAGGATTTTCATTTGGGTGGGGCAGACGATGGTCAATTGGAAAGGTCAATCATACAATGGACCGAGAGAAGAAAGCTGAAAAAATAAGACAATCGATTTTTTATTCAAAACTCAATTAGTGAAATCAATTACAGAAAACTGAACAAAAAAAAAAAAAAGAGAAAATCACTTACAATCAACCCGCACAAAGAGACCTATGATCTAACTATACCATTACTATACCATTAAAAAAAGAAAGAAAAAAAAAAACTGGATCTGACTATCCATGTTCATGTGGCTTGCTACATGTTAGGGTCATCTAAAAGGACTAATTGGGGAATTCTAGTCTATTTATCTGCTTAAACCATGGTTCATAGGAGTTTGGATCAAAATGAAATTTCTATTGATGAAAAAAAATTACACTGAGAATAAATGATTTTAAGTAGGAATAGGAAGCCCACTTTTATTTTTTTTTATTTTGAAGTTCTTTTACTAGAGATTTATACAGGGGAGGCATTATACCCTATCCAGTATAACAGGAATGAAAGAAAAATCAGTCAAGCAATGCCCTTTTCTGTATAAACATCCATCTGAGAAGAGTTTTTCTAGCCCACTAAACCATTAATTAAGACGGAAGAGCATCAATTTCTCTTAACAGTTCTATAGACACCAAACAACCAAATATAGCATATATATTACCTAGAACAAAATCCAAAATCATTCTAACCAAAATATAACCGAAGAACCCACATCAATTTCACTTGAGCAATAAAATCACCACAACAGATGGTGGCTTTCTCCTTGTCCAACAATCATACCCAATATGTATCTAATGGTTAAATCTGGACAGATTTAAGAGCAAAAAGAAAATCCATTAGAGAAGCGCACATTAAAAACACATTTGAAACAAAAAAAATAAATAGAGGAAGCAGATACCATGAATAACCCCATTATGCATCAAAGAAAGACCAAGGATAATCAAATGCTAAAAAAAAAAAAAAAAAGGAAGGAAGAAGAAGAAGAAGAAAAAGAAGAAAAAAAGAAACAGAAAATAAGAAAAAATAGATAGAGAGAGAGGGTAACAGCTGAACAGAGATAAAAGAGAAGAAAAGAGGAGATCGAGAGAGAAATAGTGAAGAAACTTGCTCTACCGAAGACGCAGGAGACCGAAGTCTAAATCCAGATGATGGAAAAAGCTTTTAGGGTGACGATTCTGTGCTGGGAGAACTGAGTGAGCCAAAGAGAATTTAGGGGCTTTTCGATTTTGAGGGTGGGGCATGATCGGGGCCCCATTATGGTATTTTTCAAATCTACCTGGTGCAGCCGCCCCACCGTGTTTGTACATGGGTCCGCCCCTGCCACTAGGGAACCAATCATGCGCCAGTGCCAATCAAGGGGGATTGGATTTGGTGGGCATTGGAAGGCCATACATGAATAAGGGATTCTTATGTGAGGAGAGTGGGATATGGACAGTTTGGATTTCACTTTGGTGGGCTCAATGTAAGTCAAAGCAGGTGATCAGCAATGTGCATAGTGATTGGTCATCAGCTATGTACATCTCTCAAGTTGGTATACCCTATTAAGTTATTTTTCTGATGGTTCTAATTGAACTTAATTTTTTGGGTAATCTTAATCTACCCTCCTAAGCTGCCTTGTTTAACCCAATTTTTCTTAGTGCTAGTGGATAATACCCCTATTCCAACTGGGGCTAGAACCTTGCAACCCTCTGCCTCGCCATAAACTTAGGTATAATGTCTTGTGTTACATATAGTATTTGTTCTCTCTCTCTCTCTCTCTCTCTCTCTCTATATATATATATATATATATATATATGCTACTTTTTCTTAGTATAGAATAAATGTATTATGTAATATGCATTGAGCCAAGCTCCTTGACAAGCTGAGCTGAGTTGAGCAGCTGTTTGCTCGAGGCCCTTGTGAGAATTAAGTGGAGCTCAAATTAAGCCCAATTGAGCTGAGCTGGGTAACCTGCAAGCTAACTTGGCTTGTTTATTAGCCTTTCGACGCAACGGCCATTTGGTTTATGACTGATATTTCTGTAGGTGTTGAGATATGTGGGAGTGGTGGACGTTATCAATGAAAAAGGGTACGTGGAATTAAGAAGATACAAGAAAGATCATCCATTTGCACAGCTCTCTGGATCAGACAACATCATCGCCTTCACCACAATGAGATATAAGGAGCAACCACTGATTGTCCGTGGGCCGGGTGCGGGTGCTCAAGTTACTGCAGGTGGAGTATTCTGTGATATATTGCGGCTCGCCTCCTATTTGGGTGCTCCATCATAGTTGCTCATCTGTGGTCAGTTGTATCATAATATTCTTGTTTTGCTTCGAGCTTCGTGATCAATCTGGTGGCTGTGGTTTTGAGGCGTCATCACTAAGGTTGTATGAATGCTATAAACACTTGTTAGAGATATTTTAAAGCTAGAATGATGATTTTCAAAGTCTGAATAAATGACGTTTTCTGTTGTTGATGTTCAATGTACTGGTGGGGCCCTTCTTGGATGGATCATGTTCTGTAATAATCACTTTAATCAGATGATTGTAGGACAAAAGTATATGTGGCATTAGATGATGGTTACTATTTACTACTAGGAGGTGAGACCTTTTGTTTTTCTTTGTATCTTTAAAATTTTTTTTTTCTAAGTTTCTTGTGTGGGTCCACCAGAAAACTATGGACGACCTAAAACTTTCAACTTGCATTTACTAAGAATATAACCTAATCCCATTCCTTTTTCCCTCTCTTTCTCAAACTTATTAGACTAATCTTCACAGCCAAATAGGCTAAAATAAATGGTCCTTTAACTTCTGAGTATGTTTGTGTATTCCGACAGTGATAGACCATATGAACTGCATACAAATGCTTAAAATTAGAATTGCATACACATTTAGGGGTGTTCATGGGCCGGGCCAGTCCTAGGCAAATTAGGCCCGGCGCAACTTTTGAAACAGGCTGTATGTTAGGCGTAAACCTGCCCATTTAATCAACCGGGCCAGGCTGTACTGGGCTTTTGATCAATTTTGTGGTCTTTCTAGAAAATGTTTGGCCTAATTTAATTAAATTACATACAGTCCTTATATAGGCAGCCGGGTTTTGGGCTTTCTTTCACTTGATCCAAGACCAACCCAATTATTAAATGGGCCAAATCACATATCCAAGCCTAGCCTAAAGAGGGCCGGGCTGGCCGGGCCCATAAACAACCCTATCCACATTAGGGTCTATTTGTGCAGAGCCGCGGAAGAGGAACCATGACAATTCATTTCTTATCGGTCGAGTTGGAAAACGAAATCATTTTTCCCCGCAGAAAATCGCTCCTAAATTTTGGACGAGGGAAATCCTTGCTGCACCCAAAAGAAATGGCCCGGCGGTTTCTGAGGAAACCTCCACTGCACAAACAGACCCTTAATCGTCTCTACTTTCCTTTAAAGGTTCTATCATTTGGAAGAATTTTTTCCTAAAATGCTACATGAAAACCACAACAATATTGGACAACACCATAATATCATTTGGAAGAAATTTTTCCTAAAATGCTGCATAAAAGCCACAACATTATGGAACAATACCATAATCATAATCCACTTATATTTTATTCTTTCTTTAAAGTCAACTTAACTTCACTTGACTCAATTAGTAGAGTTACCAAACGGGCCCTTAAGATTTCTCTTGCTCTGTACTTCCAGTTCACCCCAACTGCCACTTTGATTTATGAATGCTTTTCATTCTTAATGTATTGGTTTGAGGAGAGACCTGACCAAACTCATGCTTCCTTTGTGTGTCCCACACTATACAAGTCAATTACCATGACAGATCTTTTTTTTTCAGCTAATGCTATTCTATCCCATTTTAAGCCACTAATTTGTGGATATCTCTCTGTTCTGACCAGGCTTAAACCTGGGCACCTTGCCTGTTTTGAGGGCTTTGATGTCCCTTTGCCAGCTGATCTACAGTGCAGGACAGTGATACATTATCCCTGTTGCTGTTGTTATTCTTATTGTTGTGATGATGGCAATAAACAAAATTATATGAATGGTTAAAAGGTGGCATGGTGTTGGAAGTTGTTTGTAGGTATTGGATCTGGGAATAGTTTTCAGAGAGAAAAAAGGCATCACATTTAGTTGTTCAAGACAGGAAGGTCATGGTTAGCAAGTCACTCATGGCCTCATTCTTTACCAGAATTCCTGAGAAGTATTTGTTATGTTGTTGGTTTTTTGGACTTTAAAATGCCTAGTTTCCTTCACTAGAATTTCAAATTCCAGCACCTAAAAGGTCTCAAGTGATCTTTTAAAATTCCTGGAATTCCATTCTCTATGCATTTGGTTGGAATTTCAAATGCTCTACCAAGAAAAGGGATATGGAATTTCACCTCATGGAGGCAGCTTTTGGGGAATTTGAAACTCCTTTAGACATGAATTCTTAGAATTTTGGTAAAGAAATAGACCCTTAGCAACTATTCAACATTTGGTCCTCCTATAAAAAAAGGTTATTTAGGAAAAAAGCGGAGGAGGAATTATCTAAAAGGTTACTTTGTTCAACATTCGAAGTCTGCACTAAAATCAGAAATATGGAATTACCCTTTAAAATCAAAGTAAAAATAAAAGAGAATAAAATACTCTGAGACAATATGCTTCTGAAAATACTACATTATACTCATTTGGATCTTCTTGAATACTCTTCTTCAATTCTATGGAAAACTTCAAATAACCTTAATTTATAATGTTTGAAAACATCCCTGGATTGGGTCACATCCATTTAAATGGGCCAAAGAGACACATTTCATCCAAAGGGCACAAAACACTTCATTTTGAAAAGATACATTCAAATGTCTCTTGGAATTTATTTTTTAAATAATTGGGTTTTGGAAAATATCCAACAATCCCCCACTATTTTCTAAGAACTCTTTTTAAAAAATAATTAATAATAATAGAAAATAACTAAAAATTGTATAATGCATCCCTCATAGGTGAATGTCCCTTTAACCTGAAGGTAAAATATGCATCATAAAACCTTATTGTGAAAGTAAGTTACTTAAGTGAAGTTTACGATACATATTCACATTATACAATATGATCGAGCATCCATATTCTCCACGCCGTGCTATTTTATAGGCCATACTCTAGTCTTGGTCTTAGCAAATGCTCTAGAGTCTTACCGACAAGACCCATGAGAGGTCGCCAATGACCTCCACATCTGCAAAGACAAACCCATTAAGAGTGCTTTCGCTTACTCCGTACGAAGCCATGAGTTTGTTAAGGACTAAAAAATTCAGCCTAACATAGGCGAAAGCTAAACAATGCATGAACCTCAGAGATGGGCAAATTTGGAACAAATTAAGTTCCCCCACTAGTTCCAAATAAATGTGCACTGCGAGGAATATCTCAATATACCCTCTGGTAGATAGTTCATCTGACCAAATTTCTTTTGAACTCTAACTTAGAAGTTAGGGGTAGGTTACAATCAAGACCATCCCTCTATGTCGGTAAACCCATCTCTCTCGAGGTTTAGACTCAATCTCGTTGATATAATTTCACATTGAGAAGTAATGGGGTTATTCACCACAATTTATACTTTATTTACCTCAATTTTACCTGTATTCATTGTCATTTGTTGATGAAGTACCTCAATTGGTTGTCTCATACTTTCTTTTATTCATATCCACAATCTGTACTCTAATCCAATGGATGATGATGCAATATCCATGATTTTGTGATATGATCGACAATGTAACATCTATATGTGTGACCTGATCGATGATGCAGTGAACACGATTTGCAAACTCATCTGATGGATGATGTTGATTATGCATTATCCAAAATTCAAAAATGTCATCCAATCATAGATACGTACTTTGCATCATTAAAAGAAATACTAACACAAGAAAAGCATCATTATTTAACTCTCCAATTAATAATTCAACACATATATTAGCCTAAAGTTGTTCACAAATATAATTAATGATGAAATATACATCACATAGTCCAACATATAATGTTGTAAATTTATGATTATTTCAAATGGCTAAGCCCAAAGAGATGACTTAATCTCACCTGATCTCACCAGTGGATCAAATCAAATAACTACATAATGATCTTTAAAATGCCAAATGCAAAAATGTAGTTCAAAATTAATAAACTCTATTTGCAAATAATGCAATGTGTTAACTCAAAAGTTAAAAGATCCCCCATATAACAAGTAAAATAAATGAAGTTAAATTTTATGGCCAACATTTAAAGAACCCAAAGGTATATAAAAAATAAACTTGGGCATAAATAGAGAGCCTCACATGCATTTTTAGTCATCATGGGCCTGCTAAATGGTAATGATGCATATCCTTTTATATACCTAGACAGTGGGTGCATATTGCACTTTAGAATTCAGCATGTGTAAAATATTTTGATGTCTTTAAACTGTTGGGGAAATTTCTTACAAAAAATGTGCAACCATAAAATCAAATAAACAGTTAGTATAAATAATTTGTGCACAAAAGTGAATGATGGTGAATGTGAGAAATTAATCTAAGAAAGCAATAAAAATGGGCAAGGCACACCAATTAAGATGCTTTCTTAAAGACATTAATTTCCCACATGCAGGTGGTTTAGATGAAATTATATCCCTAGGATACAATGCCCAACTTTGATTCGAAGTCTGCATACTAAAATCAAAAATATGGAATTACCCTTTAAAGTCAAAGTAAAAATAAAAGAGAATAAAATACTCTGAGACAATATGCTTATGAAAATACTGAATTATACTCATTTGGATCTTCTTGAATGCTCTTCTTCAATTCTATGGAAAACTTCAAATAACCTCAATTTATAATATTTGAAAGCATCCCTTAAGATTGGGTCACATCCATTCAAATGGGCTCAAGAGATACATCTCATCCAAAGGGCACAAAACACTTCATTTTGAAAAGACACATTCAAATATCTCTTGGAATTTATTTTTTAAATAGTTGGATTTTGAAAAATATCCAACGCTCACACCACTATTAGATCGGAGACTGTCACCGAAACTTTGGATCCAACGCAAGAGACTGATCCATGTGAAGGATGAGATTGCCTATCCGTCAAGAGGCTGGAGCATATTTATTAGAAATCTCTCCCACTCAAGTCATTCTCTATTGTCCGCAGACTTAGAGATGGATGTCTGATGAGTGAGCTAATGGGTGGATGGAATGGACCCCAAGAATAGGTTTCTCATCTTTTGCAGTCTTCAATTGTTTCTTAAAATTTCTCGGCCAAAACAAACAGCAATCTAAAGGAAGAAACAGATGGAGATTTTAGATCTATATTTTTTTGTTCCGAACCGTATCTCACTATGTAACCTTTAGGAACAAGAACCACGTTGAAGAGAGGCATAAAGAAAGAGGCCTTCAATGGTTTTTTCTGTTTCCTCATTGACGAAGAGGAAACGGAAGACTCGTTGAGGTTGAGGGCATTTTCCCTATATGTGGTCCAAAGTTAGCCTAACATGATAGTGGCCCCAACTCACTAAGTTTAACATGCATAGCTAAAACTCAGAGAGAGAGAGAGAGAGAGAGAGAGAGAGAGAGAGAGAGAGAGAGATCGAGATCTAGAGAGCTAGGAATGTTCCATTGTGAGAGAAGTGTTTTGCATATTTCCTTTGTCGTGCATCACATGTCATGTCTTGGTTTGGATCACCATCTCTACAAATAAAACCGGAGGGTGTGGATTAGCTATCAACCGAGATTACTGTCGATCAAATCAAAAGTTTATAGGCCTACGTACATTTGATTGCGACAATTTTGAGATGTTTCCTCAATTTTACTTTTGCACTCTAATCTTAAGGCTTCATTGAATTTTTTTTTTTTGCTAACGGAGGGTTCTCAACCCTTTGAACTGCACTAATATTTCCGGACCTAAAGAGAAGATGGGTAAAACCCCTGTGGCCTGCAGGTGGTAATACAAGTGGACTCAACCTTCAATTCCTAAAGAGGGAGAAATTGGGGTTCGATACCAAAACTTCTAGCTCCGTAATTCCTCATGTTAAACGAAATGTAGTTGATGAATATGATGTGATCATTACATGCTAATGTCTTACATTGGATGGCTGAGATCCAAGGGCGGACCTACATATAGGCTTAGGGGGGCCATGGCCCCCGTTAAGTTTTCAAAATTTTATTTTTTACCACTAAATTTTTTGTAATTTTTTCTTTTGACTCCTAAATTGTCAAAATTCTCGTTTAATAATCTTCGTTTGGCCCCCCTAATTCCATTTTCTGGGTTCGCCACGTGAGGTCTTAAGGAAGAATTGATGGGCCCGCTAATTTATGGTGTGACAAGCACATACACTCTTTACATTAGATGGCTGTTGTACTATGGAGAATCGTTTTCTCCACGTCGTCGGTGTGCTTTCACGAGTTCTCGCTTTTACGTAAAACGTCAAGGAGGGAGGCGCGACTCTCGTGCACTCTTATTATGTTCGTACGAGTTGTTATTGTTATTATTATCGTGAAACACATAGTTGTAGTAGTAGTTGAATAACCAAAGGTGGTGAAAATAGTGTTTTTGATGTTGAGGTGCTAATTTTTATTGCACAATGATTAATAACCAACGGATGTAATAAGATTTACGTGGTTTGACAATGTATCTGTGTGTGCCTACTTTGAAAAAGTATACAGTATAAATATATAAGATGGTTTATTATCTTAAAATGAAATGCATCCTTAGCAATAACTCTACATATTCTAAGTTTATGAATGAAAAAGTAAAAACAACAACATGGTTTTTAAAACCACAGGTGAGACTCCTTCGCAATCGTGACATAACTAAAATCTTAGATACTTTTTACCCCTAACCCCTTCATCAGTGGCCCACAAGTTTAATGGCTTTATATTAAAATATATATATATATATTCAACCATCGATCCAACGGTTCAATCCATTCAAATGTGTGTTAATTCTTGGGATTAGTGACTATGATGGGTTCCCTATTGGTTGCTAGACTTGGATGGATTGCTAGTTGGACCCCGTAAAAAAGTTCTCGTAGTTCTCACTTAAATACTTTCCCTTTTTAATCTTTGGTTCATTAAAGTTGATGGTAGGGTCAAACCCCTCCTCTTGCTCACTTGTATCACTTGTCATGTTCTCATCTAACCACACAGAGCTTGATGATGGAGCCTTTCTTTTGCACAGTGTCTTCTCTTTTGCATGTGGAGGTGGTCCTCTTCCTTACGAGTACAGGGGGTCCTCTCACTATTGTTGTGGGGGTCACCCCAACAGTAGTCAGGTCTCTCAAGGGGTCTAGCCATCTCGGCTGCACAGTGTCTTCTCTTTTGCATGTGGAGGTGATCCTCTTCCCTACAAGTACGGGGTCCTCTCACTATTGTTGTGGGGGTCACCCCAACACTAGTCAGGTCTCTCAAGGGGTCCGGCCATCTCGGCTGCTACCAATGTATAATATTGTTATTAGGATGAAATAAGTGGGAGATAATATTGGGATAATAAAAATATAAAGATTTTGTATAAATTATTTGAATGTTGAGTGAAAAAAAGGAAATTAAAAGCTACGAGAAGAGAGTGCTTAAGTGAAAACTATAATGTTTACATTTTTCTTCTTTTTTTTTTATTAAATGTAAAACTATATATATCAGCAACTTGTTGGCTCAGTGACAAGGCTTGATAACTCTTTCCTTGATGTCCTATATATAGTGCTTGGAAAAAAAATAATGATATTCTCATAACGTAAAATAGATTGAAAAGTATTGTGAATAAGAAATTTCAAACAAAAAAAAAACCCTAAAATAGTATGCAATAAATCCAAAATATCGGCAATATTTATAACATGGGATAGCAGTGCCACTGGACATTAACTAATGACATTAATTAATCCCTATCTAGTACTCTATTCTAGGGCTGTTAATTGTGTCGTATTAACGAATTTGGGTTATGGGTTAACGAATTCGTGTCAAAATCACCTCAACCCGTCCATGACCCGTTAACTTAATGGGTCAATAAATCCAACCTGAACACGACCCGTTAATTGAACGGGTTATATTCCAACTCGTTAACCCGTTAAGTAATTAAATCATTTCGAAAATTAAAAGAAAATCCATACAAAAATATATAAGGGGAAAAATATATAAACCACATGAAACTATAAGTGAGGATCTCAAGTGAATCCCACCTAAAACCCCACTATAAAATAATAAATTTCAATTTTATTTTTATGAATATAAATTAATTCTAGCTACACTTAGCCTTTGGGACTAAAATTTTTTTAACGAGTTAAGCAGGTTGTTAACAGGTTATTGGTTTAATTCGTAAACGACCCGTTAACTTAACATGTTAACAGGTTTGACCCGTTAATGACTCAAACCCATTAAGAGCCCACCCGAACCTGTTAATATCGTGTGGATTCATATCTTGTTAACGGGTCGTGTGGCATTTTGACAGCCCTACTCTATTCTCCTTTTAAAAGGAAAAAGATAAAGAAATGCAGGATAGCAATGCCACCGGAAAGCTAATGATATTAATTAATCCCTATCTAGTCTATTCTTCTTTTAAAAGAAAAAACACATAAAGGAATGCACTCTTTCAAGATTTGACATAATTTCTCTTGCTAAGTGCTGCAAACAGGTCAATTAACGGGTTAGAATCATAATGGACCCGGAACTAGAACCATTTTGTAAAGATAGTACGGTTCAGGCTCATAACCTTTCCTGGACCTAGTTTTGATAAAAGGAATGAGTCCGGTTCTGAAACTAGTTCCGATCTCTTTTTTCCATTTTTTATTTATTACTTTTGCTTAAAATAGCGATATCTTCAACTCAAAAATCCAAAAGGAGGATAATTCAACCAAATTACCTACACATTGTTAAATCTCAACAACTTTATAATTGAATTAATATATTGGTTGTTGCATGAATTTTTAACATTGGCCCATACAAACTAAGAACCAGACCATTTAGCAATTGGGACCTAAATTAGATTATAGACTTTGATCAATCATAGTCTCAGATTCAATGGTGTATCACTGATCAAATCTAAAGAATGTAATTGCGATGAATAGAGTTCATCATCATCAAAGCCGTATCCCAAACTTAAAATGCTTACCAATGAAATTAACAAAAATAAATAAAAATCCAAGCACTATTCCCATGGTAAATCCAACAATAGGTCTTGGTTAGAAATCTAATCCAATGATCGAGAAGGTGCCCAACTGCCAAGTCTTAGGGTAATGGACCCATACCCGACCATCTTCAATTCGGGTCATCGGATGTTTTTTTTTAGATAAAGGAGGGTGTCTCAATCCTTTAGGTCAGAATAATCCCTACGTGCCTAGGAGAAGCCGGGTAAATCCCCTGTTGGCCCAATGTGATAGTACAGTTTTGAACCGTCAACCTCCTGGTGCAAACTATGGTTCAAGGTAGGGTTGTAAACGGGTCGATTCTAATCCAAGTCCATGGTGGACCCAGAACTGAAACCGTTAAGGAGAAAGTGAAACCGAATCTAGAACCGTTTCGGAACTGGTTTCTTGGCTTCAGAACCGGAACCAAAACCATATATGGGACGGGTCTGGATTCGGGTCCAGGTCTAAGTAGAGAATGATATTAAAAAAAACATGATTTTTATGAGAGATTTTTTAAAATTGAGGTAATATATTGGGTCTCGAATCTATGGGTCCGAATCAAGGTGGAACCGTACCCAGACCCATTTACTCATCGAGGCCTAAATAAGGACTCAAACCCGGTTTTTAACGGGTCGCAATCTTCGGATAATTGGAGAATCGGAGACCCATTTACATCCCTGGTTCTGGCCTAGCTCAGCTGCACCTCTCTGTTAGCCATCCCGGATGTTGGGATCCTGGAAACCCCTTTCCATCCCCTTCCAAACAAAGAATATAGTGAATCTGTCATCCATAGATACTCTTTTCCATGTACAATTTCGTGTGCTTTCCCCACTCCAACTCATAACCAAAAAACATTAAACTACATATAACGACACATTCTATTGTTCCTGCTGCTGCGTTCCGAAATCGTCGAAGCATTTTTTTTCCTTCTTGTCGTCTCTTCCCTCTCCCCTCGCTCTAATTTCCTCTCAATCCTTCGAATTGGACGGATTAATCGCTTCTGCAATTGGAGGTGAGCTTCGAAATCACACTCAGCTCTTTCTGATCACGAAAATCCGCTACGAATCCCGCCTTTTTTTTTAAAAAAAATCAAAGGCGATGCTTTTGCTGATTTCTGGTTTTCATTTCGTTTCATTTGCTCTGTTTGAAAGATTTCTCGAGCTTTTGCTCATGATCGAGCTGTGTTTTGCTGCTCATCTAAGATGATTATAGTTTGTTTGGAAGAATCTGATGTAGTATCTGTTGATGATTGATTTTGTAATCAATCGATTCATGTTTTCTTGTTAAAAAGAGCGGTTTTTGGTAGATTTCTATGAGTTTTGGGCGTTATTGAGTTAGCTTTGTTGATACCCAAATGTAGTAAGTAGTGATGGGTTTTTTTTTTCCTCTTTGGGAGAGTTTTGGGAGCTCTTTTGAGTTTGCTTTACCAACTACTTGCCTTGAATCTCGCTTTTTTGAGCCTTTCCAAGGGTCAACAGATATCTTGACATTGGTATTGGATCTTTTTTTTCCTTGGCTTGTTAGAATCCGTGACTCTAAGCAAGAAACTGTTTTTGAAGGTGATGGTCTCATCTATATCTCCATCACTTCTTCAAAACTCATTCGACAAAGCTCCTTTTACTATGAATTCCTAGGAATTCATTACCAAGTAGGCCTATTGTGATTTAAGCAAATTTTGCTTTTGAAATTGGCCTATCCGAAGAGCCTCTCTTGAGTGGATTCAGAAACTCTCCTCTTTGACAATTGAACAAAAAAAATTTTCCTTTCAAAGGCTTTTCTTTTCTAGCATCATTTGGGAGTTCTGACTAAGGTTTTGAATGTTGTTTAATTTTGACAAACACAACCCAACTTGTGAAATTGTAATTTTTTTTGTATGCTTTTGAAGACTTGGCACTTTAGGGATGGACTGAAAAATCAGTGTAGTAGTATGGTGGCATTTTGAAGCAGTGGGTTCTTTTACAATTTATCATCTGATTTTGTCTAACTGTGCTGTGAAGGTTTGGTAAAGGCTTTTCAAGGATGGCTGCTGGAACAGTTCTAGCTTCAATTTCTGGTCTGAAGACCAGTGATCATGGTTTAGGCTTTGGGAAAAGTGTAGATTTTGTGAAGGTTACCTGCTTGCCTGCTCAGAAGAATAAGTGTAGGAGAGATTATGTATCAGTTGTAAGAAACTCAAAACCAGGTCCTGAGACCGTTGAATTGCAGCCTGCTTCTGAAGGAAGCCCTCTCCTAGGTATATATTCTATTTCTTTTATGATTCTCGTTTCTTTCGTTTAGAATCGATGACATCTGTGTGAAGGTTGCAAAGTAGAATTTGTTGGGGAAGTCCCACTTCCCACATCATAACGCCATGATCCTGGGCATGGGGTTTTTACCCACCAGGCCTGCTCTCTCTCTCTCTCTCTCTCTCTCTCTCTAATATTGTTGATTGTCTACTTTTCCTTTACCTGCAGTGAAACGTGTTTCTCAATGGCTAATTGTCTCTGTTCCCATCTGTTAGTTTCTTGGGAAAGGTTTTTCCCCACTGCCAAGATGTGATGGATGGGTTTTTGCTGCTTATTTTTCATTTCAGTTTCAACTTCGCAATAGGGCTAAAATAGATTGCATCGTGTTGAATGAGATTGGTTGTAATCTAATCATTTTTCTTTTTTTCATGGTATATATCTTTGTTTTCATCCTGACTAATTACAAATCTTTATCTAATGAGATTTATACATCCTATTCTAGTCCCCAGGCAGAAGTACTGTGAATCAGTGCACAAGACTGTAAGGAGAAAGACACGGACTGTGATGATAGGCAATGTGGCTCTTGGTAGTGAGCATCCCATACGAGTTCAAACGATGACTACCAGCGACACGAAAGATGTTGCTGGAACTGTTGAGGAGGTTCGTCAGATATATATGTATATATTATAGAGGGAGAGCGGGGGAGATTAATTTAAATTTGTTATATCTTCTACTGGCACACAGAATAAGAATGCAGTTGTAAATGAGTAGCTTATATTCTTTTCTTGCTAGGTAATGAGAATAGCTGACAAAGGAGCAGATATTGTTCGGATTACAGTTCAGGGTAGGAAAGAAGCAGATGCTTGTTTTGAAATAAAAAACACCCTGGTCAAGAAAAAGTAAGTGTTGAATCTTAAAATTGTTTAGGACTTGTTAAGACAACAATTTATTTTATGTTCTACTAACTTCTCAATTTATTCAGTTATAATATTCCTCTGGTAGCAGACATCCATTTTGCTCCTCCTGTCGCTTTGAGAGTTGCAGAATGTTTTGACAAGATCCGTGTCAACCCAGGAAACTTTGGTACATCTATCTTTCCATTCTGCTTCTGTAGGCCCATGATTGGCTCCCTGTGATAATTGAGGCATTTCCTTGCAGCTGATAGGCGGGCTCAGTTTGAGAAGCTGGAGTACACGGAAGAAGATTATCAGAAGGAGCTTGAGCATATTGAGCATGTCAGAATCAGATAACTGTTTTTTTTTTTTTTTTACTGTTCAGGTTCATTCTTATTATTTAGTCCACCTATGCATGTTTATCTACAAAACTTGTTTGGTATCAGCCGTTGTGCACACTGAAGTTTGGGATTTACCTTGCTAATGTCTGTAGTCATGCTTATGAGTAACAAATAACATAGCCACTAAAGAACAGCAGCCCTGGACTATTATAATGCTTACACAAGTCCAGCGTTTTATCTACAAATGCCAACACCTTGTGTGGAAGTTTAATTACACGATTGGCAGTAGATGTAAGTTATGACAGTGTTGCTGGTCATCAGCAGTATGACAACTTACCTAATGATGGACTGTGATCAGTCTGCTGCTTGCTATCAAGACCTTGCGCAATCTGTGTATCACAGTCTGCAACTTGCTAAAGGCACATGAATTCTGCTTGCTGTCTCTGTGCCTTCGTTATTTCATTTTCATGTTTATATTTTTCTATTTTCCTCAATGAATTCAATGCAAGCAAATGGATAAATCTAAAATCTTACAGAATCAGCAACAATTAGATGGGTACAGATATACAAAATTAAATATTGCTTTATGTCTTTATGCCATATGCTTGCCTACTTATTGTTTTATGTTCTATAATTACTCATCGTTTTTACTTACTGAATAGGTTTTCTCGCCATTAGTTGAGAAATGTAAAAAGTATGGAAGAGCAATGCGTATTGGAACTAATCACGGAAGTCTTTCTGACCGTATCATGAGCTATTATGGTGATTCTCCTAGGGGAATGGTAAAAATTACTATACATTCCTTTAGAATTCTTACTTTATGTTCTTGTAGTCGTATCGAAATTCTGTCATTGTCATCATGCTTGTCCATGATTTTTAAACAGGTTGAATCTGCCTTCGAGTTTGCAAGGATTTGCCGCAAGTTGGACTTTCACAACTTTGTTTTCTCAATGAAAGCAAGCAACCCAGTAATCATGGTTCAAGCATACCGCTTACTGGTTGCTGAAATGTATGTTCAAGGTTGGGACTATCCTCTGCACTTGGGAGTCACTGAAGCAGGAGAGGGTGAAGATGGACGGATGAAATCTGCAATTGGCATTGGAACCCTTCTTCAGGTAACCAAATTTTGTTAGATCTGTACACATTTTCCTTGTAATTGACAGGCAAGTTTTCTGAAGTCCCATTATTTGTTGGCTGGGTGAGTTTGCATATAATCAAGATAGTTTAGGAGTGAGTAATTGTAAGTCATCTTAACCGCTACATTTGTCATTATAATGATGTTCTAGGATTTTGTTCCCTATTTATTGGTGGGAAATCGGGATTCTATCACCAGGTTGTACCTACTGTGTATTAGGAATCTAGTTGACAGAATGGACATCTGTTCTGTGTACAGGATGGTTTGGGGGATACTATCCGTGTTTCCCTCACAGAACCACCAGAGGAAGAGATAGATCCTTGCAGAAGGCTGGCCAACCTTGGCATGCAAGCCTCAAGTCTTCAGAAAGGGGTGGTAGGATTCCAAACTATTCTCTCTCTGCCCTTTGTAGATGCTTCTAGTTCCAAATGTTACCTGGTGGCACTTTTTGGCAGGTACCATTTGAGGAAAAACACAGACACTATTTTGATTTCCAGCGTAGAACTGGTCAACTACCAATTCAGAAGGAGGTCAGTTTATGTTTTTAACTCCAGATAATGGATTGTTTGATCTTTGATTGCTCTATCAACTTTCTGAGACTTTGAACCAACATTTGATATAACTCCAGGGTGAAGAGGTAGACTACCGAGGAGTCCTGCACCGCGATGGTTCTGTTCTTATGTCTGTGTCTCTAGATCAATTGAAGGTGACTCTTAGTTATGTTCCTGTATACAATTTATTTCCTGCATCATCTAATATTTCTGATATACAATTTTTATCCCTGCGGTATATTCCTTTCTTTGTGTCATATATGATGTAGCTCATATCAAGGGACCCACTTAGGTCCATTTCTCAACCAAGTGACTGGAAGCTATGGACTTGTGGTGGTCTAGGTTTGAGTTTATTTAAATATATTTTCTATCTTCTAATGATGGCCAGATTTCTTATGTCAAATGATGTCACGATGGCCTAAAATTGGATCTGTTGGATAACTCATTCAAGTAGCTTTTTTATTAAGCCCAAGTTTATGCCATTCTAACCTGTATTGAGAAATTTATGGCCAATTTTCAGATTGGGTGTGAGAGGGCGAATTTAGGGATATTTGTCTTTGTTATTTTATTATATTTAGATGGCGAGGATTTAGCTTATTCCTTTTTATGGTTTAGATTTATTAGGTTTCTGCTTTTACTTATTTAAAGAGATGCAAATAATGGAATTATCACACACATGCATGCACATACGCACATGCACACATACTGTTTTGAAATAAGAGACTGCAAGCACACACTCCAGAGACACACACACAGTTTTGAAAAAAGAGAAATAAGATTAGAGTGTGGTTATTGTAGAGATTTTCTTCTTCTTCCCTTCTGTTTTTGTGTGAAAGCCGTGCATGAGCTACTTAGGGAGCGAGTTCTTGCTGCTTCTAACATTGTTAATATTGCATGAGTTCTTATTGGGGTTCTTGTAATTCAACTTAAAATCAATATTAACCATATCCTGATTAATATTATATTTTAAATTAATTATCATTTGGACCAATAACACGTGGAAAAGATGTAGCTACAAGTGTATTTAATCTTGTGTGTGATTACAGTTTGGCATACACCAAATAGATGGTATCCTAAGCAAGACGAGCATTTCATGCATATGACTAATAATTTGTTTAAAAAGGGTTCTATGTGATCCTGGTTTCTTGTCGCTGCTTTGGTTTTTACTTGAACCGTTGGGGTCCCATGCTGCAGTAACATACTCTAATGAGTTTTGATTCTTGATGTGGTTCTTTTTCTTTATCAGACACCCGAACTCCTCTACAAATCACTTGCAGCTAAGCTTGTGGTTGGCATGCCTTTTAAGGTTTGTATTGTCATTTTTCTCACTAAAAAAGATGTTATTTTGAAATAATTTATTTTGTAGTAGGATCCATCTAATATGTTTTTTGACAAATTCTGTTGTAAACTGCAGGATCTGGCAACAGTAGACTCAATCCTTGTGAAAGAACTTCCTCCAGTAGAAGACACCGATTCTGTGAGGATCTTATCAGTTTTTCAATAATCTATCTTACATTGATGAAGCAACAAGGCCCAATTAGATTTCTTTCTAAAATTGCCCAAAGAACAATGTTTTTCATATTGAATCTATGATGTAGTTCAGTAGTTGAATTCCTACTGCAACATCATGAAATGCTATCTTTTTTAGAAGATATGGAGACGACTTAAGCTTCTTCTTTGTTTCATGCTCAGAGGCTAGCACTCAAAAGGCTGATAGATATAAGCATGGGAGTTCTGACTCCATTGTCGGAGCAGCTTACCAAGCCATTGCCAAACGCCGTGGTCCTACTTAATCTTAAGGAACTCGAAACTGGTGCCCACAAACTTTTACCAGAAGGTAGATTTATCCTTCCGGTTCTCCTGGGCGTCAGTGATATTTCTTAAATTTCATTACATTGTTCATACCATGTCACATGTCCACTGTTCAGGCACTCGTTTGGCGGTATTGGTTCGTGGTGATGAACCCTATGAAGAGCTGGATGTACTGAAAGGTGTGGATATTGTAATGCTTTTACACAATCTTCCATTTTCTGAAGAGAAAAACAGCAGAGTGCATGCAGCAAGGAGGTAATGATCTTAATGACCTTGTAATTTTTGCTGTTTGTGCCGTGTTTGGATGTCATCCATGGTGGAAGATATCCTACCAGAGCATATGGTTATTCTCAGGATGACAGAGAAATCAGAAACCATATGAGGTGGGATGCTCTTTTCCTGCCTTTCTTTTCCCAAAATCACCAGTCTCAATCAATCACTATTCTTTTGGGCAGAAAAAGTTGGAAAAATAATATCCTGTCAGAACAGGTGGTTATTCATTAGGATGGCAGAGAAATCAGAAACCATACTAGGTGGGTTGCTATTTTTCTGCCTTTCTTGCTCAAAATCATCATTTTCAGTCATCACCTTTTTGTTTTAGGCAGAAAAGTTGGAAAGATAGCATCCTGCCTAATTTGGTATTCGATTTTCATTCTTTCCAAAATGGAAGGTGGAATGGTAAATATAGTGTTGATTGTGTTTTTGGTAATACCCCAAATTTATGTCTGTGCTTCCCTTTTCTTCTAATTTATTCATAGTTATCTCAAAAACTTTTGTGCTGTGACTGAGGCAAAGTTATATTTTTTCTTTTTTGTATCGATAAAAAAAAGTAATTGTGCTTAATAATTTATTTATAAACATCTTAAGTTTGAAGATAAAAAGTCTCAATTTGGTTGCAGGTTGTTTGAGTATTTATCGGAAAACTCTCTTAACTTCCCTGGTATTCACCATATGCAGTTTCCTGAAGGGATTCACAGGTAACAATAAAGTCCTGTCAGCAGAGAAAACTTGTTGGTTAAATGGTGCATTATGAAGGTCCCATAAACAAATGTTTTAGTCCCTTTAACTATTCTTATGCATCTGCTATGCAGAGATGATCTAGTGATTGGTGCTGGTAGCAGTGTGGGAGCTCTTCTGGTTGATGGCCTAGGGGATGGTTTATTCTTGGAAGCTCCTGACCGAGATTTTGATTTTCTGAGGAACACATCCTTCAATTTGCTCCAAGGTTGCAGAATGCGGAATACAAAAACGGTAAATTTCTTTTTTAGTTGCTAATGACTTTGATGCATTTCTATGAAATCATCTGGCAGAGATAAGTGCTTGAATCTTCTTACAGGAGTATGTTTCGTGTCCATCCTGTGGTCGTACTCTATTTGACCTCCAAGAGATAAGCGCTGAGATAAGAGAGAAGACAGCCCATTTGCCTGGTGTTTCGGTAAATCTCAGGCGCCACCCTTTTGTACTCTGATTCATTTACCCTGATGAGCAAGCTGAAGTGCTTTGAATGAATCTAAACGTTCTGCTGTCCTTCCATGACAGATTGCAATCATGGGTTGCATCGTAAATGGGCCAGGAGAGATGGCAGATGCAGATTTTGGATATGTAGGTGGTGCTCCTGGAAAGATTGACCTATACGTGGGGAAGGTAATGTTCGCCTACTAAACAACATCAAAGACATGGCACAGATTATCTATCCCATAACAAAAGGGGGGTGAAATCAAAATTAACATAATTTTGATTATCTTAAGATGAAAATATATCTCCATTTTGGTAGCAGCAGCATCAATTAGGCCTCATCCTAAAAATTCTTGATCCAGTGGTGTAAGACGGTCATTATTCCCTCAAGGTCCAAACCATTGTTCTAAGGTTGTTTGTATTAGTCTTGGCACTCAAGGATCAAGCCATTTGATCATTTTTCATCTTTTTAGGAGTGCAAGGTGTGGTACTTGAATTTCAATCAATGACAGTTTACTAAGATGCTCTCCCTTATTGTGATGTAGACTGTAGTCAAGCGAGCAATAGAGATGGCACAAGCCACTGATGCATTGATTCAGCTGATTAAAGACCATGGACGTTGGGTGGATCCACCGGCTGATGAGTAAAATCTGGGATTTCCCCTTCCGCTGAATGTCATACATAGAGGTAATGGTCAAGCTCCATTCCTTGTATACATAGATTTTCTACACAAAGCAAGGACAAGCCGTGAAGCTGCTTTCAGCCAGCTCTTTTGCAGTGGCCGTTCTTGCTTATAAATGAATGATTGGGAAATTGATACCCTCACCAGTATGTATTTGTATTTCTCTTGATCAAATTAAATAAAAGCAATCATTCCCTGAGGAAACAATTGCCTGATCTAAGGTCGATATGGTAAGTGTCGCAGCCAAACAGAACTCAGTGAGCACATGTGGCTGTTTAAAAATTAAAATGTTGAATGGTATGTAGTATGTTTAGATTTTAGGTGGTCATCATGGATATTAATTATATTGAGCTTTGCAGAGGCCATGCATTAGTTTGGATACATTTTTTTCAACATGGTCACTGGCAGGCAGAATGGCCCTAGAGCCATATCATGCATCAGTTTATTGCTGATTCTGTGTCTGCCCGGCTTCAGGATGATCTAAATCAAGTAGACTGAAGCAGGAAGTGAACATAAGGTGAAAAGGACACACTCTAAGTGGGCCCATTTGTTTCATGTAATTGAATTCCTAGGACTTCTAACAGTTGTTATCTCTAAAGTGATTAAAAGTGAAGAGACAGGTGATAAATCCAAAAACAACCACCAAACATTCTCCCCATCAATAGAAAGTGGTTAAGTGAAATGGGAAATGAATACCCGGCCATCAACCTGGTCATTCAACTCTTAAGAAAGTCAATGTCTCATCTACATCTCCACTTTATATCTTGCACCTCTCACTCCTTTAGTAATAGTTTATTGGAGCTCGTTTGATGATGAATTCCTATGTATTGGATTCCATGTTGACAAACCGGCTTGAAGTCACCCCTTTAGTAATAGTTTATTGGAGTTTGTTTGACAATGAATTTCTATGTATTCAATTCCATGTTGACAAACGGGCCTTAAGGAAACTGCAGTGGGTTTTTTTGTAAAAGTAATATATATTAAAACACATGCAAAGCTGCTAAATTAGGTCTGGTGGCACCAGCTGACCCTTCTCTCCAGCTGAGTATATCTTTTAGGTATTTTGCCCATACAAGTGACCTTAGACTTGACATTCGTGCAGCCCTAAAATATTGCACGAACAGCTCCGCGGGAAATATTAAAACTTTGACTGTTATGGGGCAAATATTAGGTCTAATGGCAGTTATATGGTCAAAATCCCAATCTTCTATGAGCATAGCCTACTACATAAATCGAAACATTATTTGACTCTGGTGACTGAGCTGAGTGACTCAGGTGAGTATGACGGTTAGTCTTCACCAAAATTTATTTTATTTGCCCCCCATTGTTAGCTTAACGATCTAATTTTACTTGGGCAAGTCAAGTCGGAACAAGTTAGAGGAGATCATTGGCAAGCACAAGGGATTTGTGACTTATATTTTCACATGTCCGTGACCCAGTAATACTCATAGAAGCAGTTGATGTCATGCGGGTACCATCTCTGCTTGATCAAAACCATCCATATTGTTGGCTGGATAAGTACAGGCCCAATGCCACTTCAATTGGATTTATATAGGGGTGGTGGTAACAGTTCTGGTCAATTGGGTTAGTTGGGCTCAAAATTGGAGTGGCATTGCTCTAATTTGTTGGACTCCACTTTGGGGTAAGAGATCCTGACCACATACAATTGGTCAGATGAATAGTATGAATGACATCAAATCAGACCATTAAAATGAAGGGGCATGTACTTGCACTCCATTGGTCTATTTTACATTTTCTAAGTTCTTTTTTTTGGAGAGAGAGAGAGAGAGAGAGAGAGAGAGAGAGAAGAAAGCCCTCTGAGATCAATCATAATAACCTAATATGACCAAATCAAAATGTACAGAAGGAAGCAATGGTGCCAGTAACATTCGATGCCCAATATATTCAATTCTGAAAATTTGGTCACTGGAGTCTAAATCAATCAACGGGCTGTATAATCACATAATGGTGATGGATTCCTCCCTCTTTATCTGTATTGAATGGGCATAGAGCATAGTCATACCAGGTATTAGGGCCCAACAATTTCTCCCGAAAGTTTGTAATTTGGGTTCAGTTGTAAAGTGCTCTATCCTGTCAGCCACAAAGTCACGGTCAGAGTCACTTTACCCATGTGTTGAATACTTGCCCTTTTTACGGGTGAACAGATCAAAACCTAAAATCTTGTGATTGCAATAAGGAGCACCTTCCAAGTTCTAACCATCATTCAATAAACACCCAATTTGGCCATAAAAGCTGAAGGGCCGGCTTGACCCAGAGGCCTGGGCAAGCTGAGATAAAAAGGTTCAAAACTTGGTATTAGTAAGAACTTCAAAAAAAAAAAGGGAACATTAATGTTTTACTTCAGTTGTAACCAAGTCCTGCCCAAGTCAAGGTTGATTCTTGACCAAGAAAGCCCAAGTTAGCCAAAAGGCCCCAAACTGATTAAGATACAGCATTTACACTGGATGCTAGGTTTTACAGCAATACAAGTTGACTTTCAACCAGGTTAGTCTCTTGTTACATGGTTAAATATTAAATCCTTATCATGGCCCATGTGAGAAAGATTGAAATGTCAGTCCATCAAAATCAATTAATCTTTAAAAATAAAAACCAATTATGTAATCTACGATTACAATAATTTTTAGTGCTAATCACCATTACTTGTCAAGGCTTTAAGCCTACTTGCAGCATCCCATGCATAGTTATTAATTTCGTTTCGTCTCGGCGAAAATAGCCGGAATTTTTTATTTCGGTCAAGTGGCCGAAACAAAATTTCGACCAAACTTTTCAGTTTGAATTTCGATCATTCTCGGCCGAAATTCAAAATTTCGGCCGAAATGTGACTATTCGGCCGAAATGAAATTATACATAATTATTTTTTTTACTTTTTTTACACATATATTTTGTATTTCTTATATTTTCATAAAATATAATTCCAAAAAAATTACTATAATGGATTAAATCTATATTTATTACTTTTTCTATTTTTTTTACTTATATATGTATACATATTATGTTATATTTTCCCCGAAATATAATTCCTAAAAGTTTTGCCGAAATCCCGAATCGGTCAGAATTTTTCATTTTGCAGGCCAAAGCAACATGAGGTCCGAAACGATATTAACAACTATGATCTCATGCCTATCAAGGGGGCTCCAAATCCGGGACCTGCACGGTTCATATTCATGGTTTGAAGTAAGCCTCATATCAATGATACTGGTTCGCTAGCCTTGGGATGAGAGAGGCTGTATTTTTGGATTGCTTGTGTTAGACGTGGCCTGCCCTTTTAATTTGCAAGTGGGCCAGGTTCTATATCTAAAGATTTTTAAGGGGTTGAAATGATGGGGCCATGCTTCCCATCCTGGTTGATTTGTGATCTGAACAAGGGATCATAAAAATTTAGATCACAATGAAAGACAATCAAGATTCTCATACATTGACTAATTAAATCCATAACTAGGATCAAGTAGATCATTTGACATTGTAACCCATAAAGAACAGACCATAAAGAACAGACCACAATAGACCCAGATCACTGATTATGAGCGGTGCTAAAGCGATCTAGGTAACCCTACTACGGATTGTTTGATAAAGCTGATACACTCTGGCCTCCCAATGTTCTTTATTTGAATGAACACAACATGAAATTTAACCACTTAAAACAATTACAAGCAACAAATTGACTAGTCCAACAGATGTTCAGCACCCCAAAAAAGGAATTTATAGTAAGTCCATAAATTGGATATATTTCTCAGCAAACCAGTCTCCACCACAAGCAGCTAGTTCTTCACAGTTGTCACATGCTTCAGTTGCATCTGAACAACATCATGTGATATCCTTGCTGCCTCAGACTTCAGGTGTTGGATCTTGGCCTCAGTTTCTAGTTCAAGGCGCTTAACATTGGCACCTGAGTCCCCACTACTCTGTTTGGATAATAATAAAACCACAACCACAATATTAGAGAGAGAGAGAGAGAGAGAGAGAGAGAGGGTAATGAAATTGGTAGAGTTCAAAGATAGAGCATATATGAATGTGCAAAAATTCAAAGAATTATAATAGGACGGTCCGTATTTACCTCTGCAAGTTTTTTCTGGAACTCGGCTTCCATTTGGGCACGGAATTCCGCAATCTCCTTGTCAGCCTCTTCTTTTGCCTGTTTAAGTCTAGCCATTTTTGCTGAGAGGAAAGATAAGCAGAAGGAAATTATGTAGAGAGTCAGATGTAGAATGAGAAATATAACAGGTCAGCAAAACCATTAAACTAATTAGATCAGAACAATCAAGACAGTTCAACTTAAGTGGAACAGTAAGGCAAAGGGTCTTAGCATGTATATGGTTTGCTAAAGGGCCAAATTCCATACATGTGTAGCTCAACAATTCTATGATACAGACTGCTAATCTGATGGGTACAATGTGGCTTGGGCAGATCACCCAAAATTATAAAAGCACTTTTGTGTAATGAATGATTCCATGATAAGTAATATCACTTTGATTTTCCACAAAGCCCACTTTTCCATTGTCTGGGGCAACACTTCTCCACTTGGAAAAGAGAAAAAAGATGAACTGACTCTACTCAATAGAGGATTTTGAGTTCCCATGGGAAGGAAGGAAAGCAGGATTCACCTTTGTGCAGAAATAAAAATTTAGAGAGCGCAAAATCCTCGTTACCTAACCTTCCCTAACCAGCAAGTCATAATAGAAAATAAAAATGATAAGCTTGAATTTTGCTGCCTTTTTTTTGCCCCAGTGGAACATGTGCCTGGACATGGTGTTCAAAGAGGGTAGGGATCAAGCCCCAGCATTCAAACGAGGCAGTTAAGGCTGACCACAACTCCTACACCACTGGGGAGATGTCTTGATACTGGTGACACATGCTGGCATACATTTTAAAATTCTAATGGATGTTTTGGTGGAGGAATAAAGAAATAAGCTTGCATTAAAGGAAATGAACAGTTTTGAAGTGAGATGATGGCAATTTGTAACAGTGTCCTTGTTATATACTTTATACAAAGAAATGCGATATACATACACAAAGGTTTATTAATAGTTATAAATAAATTGTTGATACTATCAGAATGAGAAAAGTTTGATAACAAAGTCAGAGCATCCAATGTGATTGTTGTACTATCATACTCCCACAATTTGAAGTGGGCAGAGATAATCAAGTGGGGACAACTTACCATTTCTTGCTGCATTGACAATGTGCTGAGCTTCCTGTTCGGCAGCTAGTAATTGTTGAATTCCACCTTGGCCCCTGTTTGCCTCCATTTTATGCTTGAAAATCTCTGGAGAAACGGCAGCACACGCCTAGTTCTGGAGATCATAGTAAGGAAATCAGTGGCAATGTGGTCCATAAGTACAACTGAGAAATTTCATTACAGAATCTTGTTTATGAACACCAAATTGTGATAGCTACTTTAGAACGATGGCCTCTTAAAAATCTTTGCTTTACAGTATTGAAAGTGAAGATTTTGTGGAAGGTTTTCCTAAGAGGAGGCAAATTCCAATGTAATATTATATGGAAGCCGTGTTTGGGTGGAAGAAATCCTCCATTAGTTTCATGCCATAACTACCATGACAGCATTTTATACAAAATACAGGGATTTTCCTGGTTAAACTTTTATTAATCGCAGCCCTGGTGATAAGCTTTTATTTTTTCAACACCGTTCACTCTTTCAGCACCAATGCCCAGTGGAACATTAGATGTGCAAGACCCGCTCTACCAAGTGTTAGTGCAGTTCACAAATTGGCATCAACCCCTATAAATCAAAAGATTGGCATCTGCAATCAGTTGTTAGAATCAATAGGTGTTCAAATCATTTATTTGAATAAACTGAAACCCTTCTTGTTGTATGATCATGATACTTCCCAAAGATCAAAAAAATTTTAATCAATGGAGGAAGTAAGGTTGAACCAACCATGGACACAACTTGAATGAAAATCAGGCCAGCCTACTCATCAACTGGACATCTATACATGGGGGATATACAAAATGAAATTGAAAGATCTTTTAATCTTGAAATAATAAAAAAAAATATGAGATATGCAAAATCTTACAAACAGATTATTCTAAAACAGCAATTACAAAGGTTCAATCAGAAAACAATCAATGTGAAGATTAGAGGGATGAGTCAACAATGAGCTCCTGGTGGATATTATTCTGAAAATCTGGATTTCTTTTTACCTCCTATTGACAAATCAAATAGTGCAAAGCAAAACAACTTAATCCATCAAGAAACTGAGGATACATCTTAAGTTACTGAGACTCACCAAATAACAACTGAACATGTTAACTTTAGATGGACACAGTGGTGATCACAAAAAAAGGACTAAAAAAGATAGACATGAGACCACAATTATATGGTCCAGGGTCAAGCTATGGCACAGTTGAAGTCTTAGGGAATGTTAGGGGAGAGGCATAAATCATCCTCATCCAAGTACCAGAGAAGGCTCCTAAAGATTTTTAAATGATCCAAATATCATAGCTGCAATCCACATCAATTCTCCAAAGTTGACAACTGTAAGCAAATCTTACTAGTTTAGTTAAAAGAAAACCTAGTAAGAGTTGTAAGTCCAACAAGAGCCACGGCAACATTACGGTTGTGGGTTCGAGTCATGTTACCATTTTTTTTTTCAAAGAAGAAGAAAGAATAGTGGTAAGCCCAACATGTGCAGAAAATTTTGGGCAAAATCACATCATGAGATCAAGGGATCAAAAATACAGTTCACAAGCTTCTACACAAACCCAAAACTTATAAATAACTAATGACTAATCTTCTTTATGGGTTACCCTTTCTTTGGGCTATTATTACTTATTCAGCACTATTGAGTTTCTATAAAAATGTGAACTGAGTGAAGTGGAGTACCTCTCTTTATGCATAAAAACCAAATGGAAAATCTAAAAATCCTTGCTACTGCTAGTTTTGGAAATATCATAAACCCTATATGAAATCCAGAATTTCAGTCATATTCTGTCTTCAAGTGAAAAAAAAAAAAAAATCTGGGCTAAAAGAACCAGATCCTCTCATTTAAAGTAAATCATGTAAGTTGTGTCGGTATCAACCTCACAGATCTCTAGTTCTCTGCCAGTAGAACTAAAAAAAAAAAGTGGCGAAGTCAGAAGACACAAAATGAGATTTTCAACTTTAAACACAAGGACCCTCCATAAAAATAGTGAAAACCAGAAATCATCAAAATTGAAGACAACTAATATAAAACTACCACAGAACCCAAGATTAAAAAAATAAAAATAAAAATGGAAAGCTTCTTCATACAAAGAATACCCTAGAAAAACATTTACAATTATAATAATACACCTTCTAAGAGGCCGAAAAGGCGCAATGCCTGCAGATTATGGAAAGAAATAGAAAGAAACATAAAAAGATAGTCCAAGCAATAAAACCTAAATCCACTGAATGGTGTTCTTCTTCAAAAACTAAACATAAATCGTTTTGGGTATTAATAAAAATGCGATTATGTCAAACTAACACCGAGGGAGAAGAACTAGTAACTACTTCAAAACAATGAAACATGATGAGAGCCATCTTAAGATTCAAAGATCTAACCCATATAAAAAAAAATCATCAAAATCTCAGTCAAAAGGATCAAATCCCTCATTTGACCCAAATCCCACTATGAAATTTTCCCATAAATTTTCCCTCAGTGATAGGAATGAACAAAGCAAAGAGTTCAAAAAAAAAAATCAAGAAAACTACACATTTTCTCCAAAAAAAAAAAAAAACCATCTAAGAAGATCTTCAATATCAAAGTATCTAAAAGGGCCAAACCCCATCAAATCAACCAACAACCATCAAGAATTTCAGACATGGGTTCCTCCTAAAAGATCCAAGATCCCTAGTATTTGATTAACAAAGCAAACAAAATAGAAACTCAGAGCAACAAAACCCAAATCTAGAAGATCCTACTGACTGGGTTTCTATAATCCAAGTTGAAGGAACAGCCAGACAAATCAACTAAATTGGTAGCAACCCACCCACTAAAGACTAAGATCCATAAAATCAAAGTCCATGCTGATGTACTAATCCAAAGTTACAGATATAGAACATAAAAAGAGGACTGCTTTAGAAATCAATCAAAAATGAAGTTTACAGAGGAAAAAGAAGAGATCCATCAGAGAGAGAGAGGAGGAGGGAGATTAGAGAAGATGATTATACCTGAGATGGAAAAGTGTAGATGGAGATCTGGAACTTTCGATGTGAATGGTTTTTCAATTTATAGGTGAAGAAGAAAGAAGAGCAGAAGAACGATACAGTAATTTTTTCTTTTTGGGAAGGGACCGATAAGAGTAAAGAGTGTCTCTGAAATTACTGAGAAGACCTTGCAAGATCACGAAATTGTAGGGTCGTGGACCCGATTCCGCCGCCGTGGGACGGCTGCTGCGCTGCGCTATTATTACATGGGCCGGGCTTCGGCCCAGGGTTGATAGTGGGTACTGCCTAGAGGTGTAAATCTGGGCGGACGGCCCAGGCCCAGCACGGGCCCGGCACGAAAAAACCGTGCCTGGGCCGTGCCTGGGCCCGTTGACTTGGTCAACGGGCCGGGTTGGGCCAGGGCTGCCAAGCCCGAGGCACGGCACGGCCCGGCCCGGTTAAAATCCGTGCCGGGCTGGGCCAGTGCCCCAAAGCCCGCGGGCGGCCCGGCACGGCCAGCAGAGAGCCCAACGGCTCTTTTTTTATAAAAAAATTGCACCCCCCCACTCAAAAAAGAGTCAAATGGGTTTTTTTTTTTTACATTTTTAACCCCTCCAGTAGCTATAAATGGTCAAATGGGGGGTATTAGTGTTATTATTTGAAGGAAATACAATTTATTTGATGTATTTTTTCAAAATATAATTAGTGTTATCATACTTGTTATTTCTCTTAATTTCTTTATTTTAATGAAATTGGTCCAAGTCTCCAAGACCAAGAGTGAAGAGTCTAATTGTCTAAGTCTCTAAGACTTAAAGAACCTAAAAAAAAAAAAAAAAAATTTAAAAAAAAGGGAGGGGGATACGTGGGCTGCCCACGGGCTGCACGGCCCAGGCCCGACTGGGGCCCGGCCCAGCACGGCACGACCAGAGTCGTGCCCTGGGCCGTGCTGGGCTGGCCCCAGAGCCCTTGGGTTAGGCACGGCACGGCCCGCTTAATTACATGGGCCGTGCCAGCCCGGGCCGGGCCCATCTTCAGTGGGCCGTGCCGGCAGGCCGGCACCAGATTTTCACCCCTAGTACTGCCCCTGTCTCAGCCTCAAAAACTAGTAGACTGGTATATATTCACATAGAAAGAACACTCGGTCAGCTGGTTAGGGACATACTGTATGCGTCATTGAATGATCGGCTTGAGTTCCTTATAAAATAAAATAAAGAAAGGCATGCCTGTATAATCGGTTATACTGGGGCATTTCAGAACTGCATTTCTACAAAATTATGGAAAAGTTAGTTCACTTTTTTAGGTTTTTCTCATGGAAAAGCATATGAGCTGCATTAAGCATGAAACTTTCAATGCCGTAGAAAATCATTTCCACTTTCTATACTCTCTCTTCGCAGAAAAGCTGCTACGCCAGGGGCGGACCCAAAAAATGAAACTAGGGGGGGGGGGGCAAGTGAAAATTATTAAAAGAAAATTTTAACAATTTAGGGGTCAAAATAGAAATTTACAAAAAATTTGGTGGTAAAAATAAAATTTTGAAAACTTAAGGGGGGCCATGGTCCCTTAGGCCTACATGTAAGTCCGCCCTGTGCTACTCAAATGTGTTATTGGTGTGTATAGTATTAGTTCCTCAAGGAAAAGTTACAAAAGACCTTTGAATTTTCACGTAGTCACAAAAAAAAAAAAAAAAGAAAAAAAAAACTATTTTCTTTTGAAAAGGGTAAGAAAGGTGTTTATAATAAAAAAATCATGGATGTTTGGATGTCCACATAATGCATTTCCCACAAACAATATTATATGAACATTTGTAGTACAAAGGATTTTACGACAGAGGAAAATAATTTTGATTTTTTGTTTAGACTATTTTTTTTTTCGCCATTTTGTGCAATATTTTGTATAAAAAAAGATAAATGGACTGACTTTGCTCTATAGAGAGGACTTTTATTTTCTATGAGAGGGATACGAATGCATGATTCATCTATATAAAAGTGAAATGCGCAAGCACTCTCAGTGACAAATGCACTCTTAATACAAAGAAAGTGCAATCTCACTTTCTAACATAGACATATAATATAGAGGAATTAATCAAATGCTAATATCTCCGAACAGAGTTTTATGCGGAGACCATTTTTTCTCTTTAAAGCTAAAAAACGGTTGGTGCAGTTGAGATACATTTTTGAGTTTTTTCTAGTTTAGATCCATCCACCATTAGCCACATCAGGATATGGAAATGGAACCCAATTAATACATCTCAATTTTGAATATAAAAAAAAAAACCAACTACCTCATCTTGAAACGACTCATTGAATAGATGACTCTATCTTTTATCTTTTATCCCTCTTTATAACTCAAAAGCCCCGTCTCCGTCCTTTCTATCCATATAACCTCTTCCCCTCTCTCTCCCTATTCTTTCTCTCTCCCTTTTTAATCTTCACTGCCCTCTCTGTATCTCAAATAGTTGGTCCTGGTTATGATCTTTCATTTCAACGAGAAGCTAAAAAGGTATGCGAGATTAAAATTCATTTTCTTCAAAGTTGAGAAATGATTGGTACATGCATGAGTAATCTTGACATGTCGAGGAATTGATATAGTGTACACAACTCTCTCTCCTACCTCCCATGCAAGCACGCAGGCATGCACAGAGTTCTGCTTAAATTTAGAATTATATCAAACTGCATAAATTCAGAAATTGCATGAAACAATGTGAATAAAGTTCTGCTTAAATTCAGAATTACATGAAACTGCGTAAATTCAGAATTACATAAAATCTAACTATGGTTTGACAGAACATGTGCTGACGTTAGCACTGGGTTCCTGACATCAGCCATAAATCTCCTCTAATCCTCTTGAAAAGAAAAATAGATTTGTATCCCTCTTCGATCCAAGAGGCCTTAATACCCCTTTAATAATTGAATGATTTTTATTTTATTTTATTTTATTTTATTTATTTTTGCTATAGTTCCCAATCCTTTTGGGCTGGACTAAATCCTTCGGGCCCAGAGGGAAGCAGGTAAACTCCCCTGTAGCCCCAGTGTGGTAGAACCTACAACCTCCGGGTACAAACCATAGTCCTAGGCCAACTGAGCTACCCCTTGAGGTTAATAATTGAATGATTTGAAAAAAGGGAAAAGGTCGAACCTGATTTTCCAGAACTTCAAACAATTCGTTATCCTTAAAACAATAACAATACAGATGAGCATGGTAATATCTCATTTCAAAAATATTACATTCACTCTACAGCAGAATGAGAATCCTATTGTCAATTTCTTTGTCTAAACATTATGAATTAGTGGTTGTCTCACATAAGACAATAAAATTAAAACAAGAAAGCAAACACTACCACAAAACACAGAGCAATGAAGTCATCACAAAAATATACACCCATGTAGTTGCATGATAAGTCACCTTCTTAAAAGCTGTTAGTCCAAGCAATTTGAACAAACTGGAAGTGAATGAACAACTGCCTCTTCAGCGGAGTGATGAACAGTCTTTAGCGAAGGTTGATGGTGCTTAAGGAACATAAACTTATGGGTGCACAAAAAAACTACTAAATCGATCTAAACCACTCCGAACCGCCCGGTTTTGTAGTATATCAGTTCGGTCACGGTTTGGATTTCCTTCAAACCGTTTGGTTCGGTTTAGTTTTTGGTTTGAATGTGCGGTTAAACCGCTCAAATCGAACCAATTATATAAATATATATTTTTTATAAAATATATAAAGGAATATGAAATTTTACTTGAATAAAACTCGAACCCTCACTCCGTTACTTGAAATCTAACGTCTCTCACCAATTAAATTGTCATTTTTTATGAAAAAATAATATAAAAACAAAAAACAAAAAAACCGTAACGGAACCGAACCAAACGGTTCCTTTAGGCTCGGTTCAATTTTGAGCGCATGGGCGGTTTTGTTTCGGTTTGGGAAAATAAAAAACCGATGGATTCGATTTGGTTGATGGTTTCCCATCTAAACCGATCTGAACCACCCATGTGCACCCTTTTGATAAACCTATTGATATATACAAAGCATGTAATACACTAGCCAGCATACAAAAAAATCTTGTAAAACAAGTCACTCTGCTTGATCGTTACTATGAGAATCTGACCATGGTGCTTAAGGAACAAAAATAATACATACATGAACAAAAAAAAAAAAAATTGTAACTTTCACTCGACAGCTGGATGTAATTAAGGATCGTGCCATTAGAGTTGATACATACATTGATACATTATCAGATGACTCTAAAACCAAACCAAACCAAGCCTTTTCCCACTAGGTGGGGTCGACTATATGGATTTGACGACTCCAATCAAATCTGTTTAGGGCCATGTCCTCCGTTAGATCCATGTAGGTAAGGTCATGTTTAATAGTTTCTTTCCAACTTCTCTTGGGTCTTCCTCTCCCTCTCTTACTCCTTGCAATCTCCATGCCTTCACATCTTTTAACAGGTGCCTCCGTTGGACGCCTTCTAACATAGTCAAACCATCTTAGTCGATTTTCTCTCATTTTATCTCCAATCGGTGCTATTCCTACTTTGCCCCTAATCTCCTCATTCCTAATCCTATCTCTCCTTGTGATCCCGCATATCCATCTTAGCATTCTCATCTCCGCAACTTTCATCTTCTTAACATGATTATGCTTTACTGCCCAACACTCTGATCCGTATAACAATGCTGCTCTTACCGCCACCTTATAATACTTTCCTTTAACCTTGAGGGGGACTTTCCGATCACACAAGACCCCCGAAGCACTCCTCCATTTGGTCCACCCGGCCTAAATCCTGTGACTTACATCAGTATCAATCCCTCCATCCTGTTGCACCATCGATCCAAGATACCTAAAGTTTTCTTTCTCTACAATCCCGTTGTATCAGATGACTCTAAGATAAACTAAAATTAAGAAATTGCAAATAATGCAAATGAAAGAAGGTGATATGAATTAGAGCCATTCCTGAAAAAGAAATGAGCAACAAGATTAATTTTCTACGCATGGGTGACACAAGAATGAGAATGCAGACATCTGCACATTCTTTCTCTTTAAAGTTGAAAAACATTGCAAGTCCTTTTGGAAAAACACTACTCCAATCTCTTATTTTCTTGAGCCACATTAGCAATTCCCCACATCAGCATTGCATTCTTTTACTCATGCCTCTCATGCCTTTTTAAAGTCATGTCTGGTAAATCATGCCTTTTACCATTTCACATGCCTGAAAACGAATCAACAACACCTCTTACTCTTGAGAACTGTCTCTTACATATTGTACACATGCCTCACCATATTTAAAACGCTCTGGTAGTTTTACCGAGGCCACCCATTCCCACCACTGAAAGAATCCTGCATTGTGGCTCTTTATCTTTAACCACCTTATTAATTTCTTTAACCCCAAGGGGTTGGCCAAGTGGTCAGGACCACGGTTTCCCCCTCTTCTGGAGCTAAAGGTCTTAGTATCGACCCTCGGTTCCTCCTTCTTCAGGAACCGAAAGTTGAGTCCACTTTTGCTACCACCTAGGGGCCACGGGGGTTTTACTCGGCTTCTCTCTGGGCCTAGAGGGAATAGTCCAGCCCAAAGGATTTGAAACCCTATGTTAGAAAAAAAAAAAGAAAAGAAAAAAAAAATCTCATCAATTTCTTTAAGTTTTTCTTTATCCCATAAGTTCTTCTATTGCAAAATGCGAACATTCTGCATAATATGACCAACTTTCATCAGCATCATGTGAACTTGATTTTTCATCGCATGGTAATAGCCTGACACTCTCTGAGATGTCAAGAAGCTTAGCTTTTATTTCCTACAATCGAGTGACAATTTGATGGTAGGCGCAGACCCTTGATATGCATTTGGGTAAGCTTCAAAGAGTCCGACTGATTTATCATTAAATCACTCACCTAATCCATACATTTTTATTAATTATTATTATTTTTAGATATTTTTTTAATTTATAAATCAATTAATATGGGACGGTGCATATTGCACATGGCCTTTTCATTTTTACTAAATATTAATTGAATTATTTCTGTCCTTTTTTATGGATTGATGATTGATTTGAATATTAACAATATTTAACTATTTTGTTTGGATGATATTCAACCCTGCATTGCAGGGGCTTTCACGCTCGTTCTTTTTTAAATAAAGATGAGGTATATTTTTGCTTGATCCAATTCATTCATATCATATTAACCCCAGTGAATAAGCAGTAGTCACTTTGATGACAGTTGAATTTATATACACTGTTGGATTCATCAATGACTATAAAAGGGATTTTTTATTTAATAATTTTTCAGCATCGATGAATCTACCAATTTACATGTGACTCGTAGAAATTGTGCAGAAGAAATCGGATTGGGCACAAGCAAATCAGATATAATGTGCCTATCATCTTTGGTCTGACTTCTTAGCCGTTTAGTGCAGTGTTAGGCCCCACATTGTTTATCCAGGACAAGGGTAAGTTTCTCCTGCAAACATCAATGCCAGTAGAAGATAATTTTGCTTTTGCCCGCTGTCCAACACATGCAGACTTGAACTAATGAGTGAACGATTTTGATTTTGGGCTGATAATCATCGCGGTTGAGGACCAGGTGAGTGGTGGGGATGTTGCATAGCGATGTGGGATTGAAGATTCTTTGGGACCCTATAATTCAGCATGTGATTTGCTATTGGTAGGGATATTAATGGGTCCCCAATTCTCCGATTACCCGAAGGTTCCGACCCATAAAAAACCGGGTATGGGTCCTTATTTAGGCCCTGATAAGTAAATGGGTCCGGGTCCAGTTCCACCTTAGTTTGGACCCGAGACCCAACATATTACCTAAATTTTCGAAAATCTCTCATAAATCCATATTTTTTTAATATCATTCTCTACCTAGATCCAGACCTGTCCAATATATGGTTCTGGTTCCGGTTCCGAAACCAATAAACTGGTTCTGAAATGGTTCTGGGTTCGGATCTGGTTTCACCTTTTCCTTAACAGTTCCGGTGGTGGACCCAGACCGGAACCAACTCGTTTACAACCCTAGCTATTGGGTGTTATGATGGTACATCTTACAAAAGGGTAATGTCATTTTTTTGTACCAAGCATAGGGGGCTGGGATCCCAACCTTCTCGTGAGATAAGGAGGTGAGGGATCTAGGCATGTCAATTGAGCCCATTGAAATGGGTACCCGGCCTGTTCCAAGCCTGAAAATATAAAGTTTTTCAAGAAAAAGTTTAGCCTGGCGGGCTGGGCTTGGATAATGATTTTAAAGACTGGCCAAAATGGAACTAAAAATGGGCAAAATAGGCCCGGCCTGCCAGCAAGCCAACATAGGTCTAACTAAGCCCCCTCTTCCGAGTTAACCCAAGTATTTCAAAATTAAAGTGCCTTTCACTTGACCCAGAAAGGTGTTTCCGTTTTATCAAGGCTAATTCAAAAAAGGAATTTCCATGTCTAAGTGGAGGGCTCACCACTTGGTCTCATCAATGGTTAGAATAATTTTTTTCACATTAATAAATCGAGAATGTTTTAATGTTATAGTGTTAAAAAACTAGTAAGAAACTTACAACAGCTTGCCACACCAAGGCTAAGAGAAAAAGTACAAAGGCATGATTAGCATAACATCAAGGATTGAATGGGAAAAAGCAACCACTTGCACACTTTCGGGAAGAAAAAGCTATTCAGATGAAGAATAGAATTAAGACGGATCAAACTAATACATATTAAGGTGAATAAACATTTGTTCTTGGACAAAATATCTGAACAATTTTCACTGTTAGATCCTCCCATCATGATTTTTATTATAAGGTTGATTGGGTTATATCATTTGTATCTATGGTTCTCTCTCAATTTGTATCTTTTTATTTTCAGAAAAAATAAATTAATTTGTAACTTACGTATTGAGTGGATGATGGAATGCACTGGCCTCAGAGTTTGTGTTATTAAAGAATGTTTAGCTTATATTAACGTTCGTGCTAAGCACTGGCCTAGCTCGGGCCCGCATGGGACGAGATTATATTAACGTTCATGCTAAGCACTGACCTAGCTCGGGCCCGCATGCGACGAGATTTGACATAGGCCCGTTTAATTTAGAGCCGAGATTGGACAACCCCCGACAGGCCCGCCCAATAGTCAGGACAGGATTGGACAGCCCAAGCTCAAGCCCATCCCGTCCAATTGACAGGCCTAGAGGGATCCCTCGGGTGAGGTTTCTTTATTCTCACATTGTATTAAAGATCATGAATATGTGCCACTCTATTTGCATCCCTCTTGACATGTTCAACTTGTCGTGACTAAAAGAAGTTCAAAACTTATTTAGCCGGGTTAGTCAATTATCCATAGTGGCTGAAATTCATTTCTTCACACCTAAGTGCTTTGACAACTTCGAATGAGTCACCTTCTAATATCAATTGTTGAATCTACAAGGTCTTACAGAAATCTACTGCTACCAAGTTGCCATAGCCCATTGCGAACAACCACACCAACTCCCATTAAGTGTCTTGATATATCTATGGACGCATCGCTGTTTGCCCTCCACAATTGCATTGGAGGACTTCCCCTACGATTGAGTTATCCAGATTTGAACTAGTAGGATCCCTACGTTCAAGGGAGGCTTGGAAAAATTCTTTAACAACTTCTTATCCTTACTCGCCACCTCGCCATGAGTAAAAACTGTCAAAAATGAATTTATTCCTTCGAAACCAGATCCCTTTACGTACTGTAGTCACCAAAAAAAAAGGTCTTCCTCTTCTAAAAGATGACATTAAACCTTCAACAATAACTAAAAATCCTCACCTGCGTAATGGGCCATTGTTACAATGTTTTAAAAGAGAGTCAGAAGTAGAGAGGCAATGGGGCAGATTTGGTATAGATTGGATAAAACCAAACCGCACCTTCTCAAGTTTATCTCATCCTAACGCGGCCTGCCCCATAACGGATCACTAATACGTGATACTACATATACCAAACCCAGATTGCATGGCAATGAGTGTAGTGGATATCATACACTTTACCTTCTCTTCACAACACCCTGAAGCTACTGCCCAACACCAACCAGCCTACATCAGTTTTGTTTATGCCTTTAGTAATGAATAAATCTATATATTAAATATAAGGAGTGGGTGGGGTACAACAATAAACCGCACCAAGAAAACCACTACCAAATCCACCCCTAATAAGAGTGGATTGGGACAGATGTTACAATGTTAGAATTTCCAACGTGGAATAAAGAGTGGCAAGAAGAGGTAATATTGCAAAGAAAGTTAAAAAAAAATAAAAATAAAAATAAAAAGGGCTCTATGAGTATTTTGTGAGGGCCCCCCTACTTAATGTGAGGGCCCCACCCATCTCTCACCAACTTGGTGAGAGTCTCTCACTAGAGCACCTCCCTTGTCAGGAGATGCTCTTATGAGAGACACTCTCACTAAGTTTATGAGAGATGGGTGGAGGCCCTCACTTCCATATCCACTCTCACCAACTTAAATGCAAGGACCCCCAACTTAAATGTGAGGGCCCCCACTCATCTCTCACCAACTTGGTGAGAGTGTCTCTCACTAGAGCACCTCCCTTGTTAGGAGATGCTCCTATGAGAGACACTCTCACCAAGTTTATGAGAGATGGGTGGGGGCCCTCACTTCCATATCCACTCTCACCAACTTAAATGCAAGGACCCCCACCCATCTCTCACCAACTTGGTGAGAGTGTCTCACTAGAGCACCTCCCTTGTCAGGAGATACTCCTATGAGAGACACTCTCACCAAGTTTATGAGAGATGGGTGGGGGCCCTCACTTTCATATCCACTCTCACCAACTTAAATGTAAGGACCCCCAACTTAAATGTGAGGGCCCCCACCCATCTCTCACCAACTTGGTGAGTGTGTCTCTCACTAGAGCACCTCCCTATTTTGTCTCCTAAAAAATTATCTCATCATAGATTGCAAAAGAATGACAGTAAAGGCCTACCAAGTTCTTTCATTTCTAGGTTTTGAAATGGGGGTTGCTCCAGACTCCATAGCATTTTACTTATACTATATAATTCACTCAACTAATTATTTGGGTGCGGAACAGGAACCAGATCGTGGTTTTTTCAGTTGAAGCCAAATCCAGATACAAAACATCCTTTCCATTGTCTAATCCATGAAAATGATCCCACCGGCTCGCATCTGTACACATCAGTTGGATGAAGGTGAACAGAACAGTATTCAAACTAACATGCATAAGACCAAATTTCTGTACCCTGTGATAGTATCCTCTGATTTGTTTGGCGATAGTATCCTTTGATAGATCCTCTGATTTGTTTGATTCATTCTGCTTGAAAAATGAGCAAATCTAATCTCCTAGCCATCGCCAATGGACAGGCTACAAATGAAGGACAATAAAAACTACGAATGTGCCTGCCGAAAAAGATAACAGAGCAGTGGGCTCATTGTAGTCCCAGGATGGTCTCCTCAAGATGGATGTAAAAAGCTTATTTCTCAGTTAGAACGGATTAAGACATCATCCTTTTCCTCAGATGCACAAAAAAGTCAATGGATAACAAATTCCTCCAAGGAATCAGATAACAAGTTATTGGTGCAGCTAATAAAAAAAAAAGCCTACTACTTATTTATGTTAACTTGTATTTCTTCTTCATTTGTGTAAGCCACTTCTGTTCATGGCCTATCCCCAAAACATGTTCAGATCAAGAGATAATCTGTTGAAAATTGAGCAAACTGTAAATACCTTATATCTCATCTCTGTTTATGTCCGTCAACAACGACTCTCTTCCTATCTGATAAATAGAGACGAGTACATGAACATACATAGAATCCTCATAGTTCATCCTTCACATCCTCCTCTTTGCTGCCACTCTTCTCACTTGCCGATTTGACGGCAGATTCTGGTTTCTGGAGCTTGAAAGGGATTGAGGCATGCTTTTTGATGAATTTGTAAAATGCCACCACTGTTCGATCTGTGTCAACTGGAAGCTGTTGAAAAAGGAAAATACTTAAATATCTTACAAGGCAATTAATTTAGGTTTAAAAAGAAGAATCAGAAGCAAACAGAAACAAGAATGACAATGGAATCAAATAAGTTGAATATGGAGAAAGCTCCACTTACCGGACCAGAACTCTTCTTTCCCGCTGGGAAGAAGAGAATAGTAGGAAACCCATCAGCCTGCAAAAACAAACCCAAAGGAGGATTCTCTTAAATGTAGTTGCTCCAAGAACCAAGTCCAAACTTTGATGTGCAAAATAATAAGAAAACTAGAGCATCATCAGAAACAAAGAATGGTTTCCAAGTTGAGCCAAAGCTTTTGAGCATCATCAAGTAGAGACTGTTGGTTTAAATATGGAGACTGATATTAAAAGTGAAAATTTGAGCCAGACCTTGATCCTAGGATGTTCATTGGTGGTCCCATCCATCTTGGCTATGACAAGAGATTCAATGCCACGAAGATGCTTGGCAAGCTTGTTGTAAATCGGCTCTAGTGCTTGACAGTGCCCGCACCATGGTGCGTAGACCTAGTCCAAAGCATGTAAAGAGAATCACATCGCTGAAAACAATAGTAGAGAAGTAGGTCTTTGACTTTGTTTGGAGACACGGATTATTACCTCAAGAAGAACATCCTTCGAGTCATCCAACACTATTTCATCAACATTATCTCCAACCACTATTTTTACGTCCCCATCATTCTGCATACAACCATAAATGCTAGAAGTAAGGATAGCTGGATCCAACAAGTGAAACGAACAAATGAGACGTAGTCTGAGGAGAGTAATTTTAACAACGTACAGTATCGGGTATTGGATCCGATTTGTAGAAGGGTTTGAGCTTGTTTTCCAAGAAACCCTCCCCAAATGCCTGAAATGAAGACAAAAGCAGAACATAAATATATGAATATAACATGACTTACATCTGAATTTCACAGAAGAAATGAGGAAGTGAGTTATTCAGTAATTAGAAACTTTTAAAGTCAAACCCATATGGACATTCAGTGTATTCATGTAAGAGGATAAAATGCTGATTACACAATGATATTATTGTTTGATAAAAGATCTTTACACCAACGTATAGACACATGCATCGCAAAACTCAGATGTGAAAATTCAGTTTGGCTAGGCCCCATGAATTTTAATCCAAAATCCAGATAGTCAATGGAATTAGTTAGGTTTCCATTGGTTGCCTTGATTAGAATGCCCAAAATAAATTCATGTATTCAAGTTTACAAACATTAATATTAGAAGTTTTGGTGGGCTTTCCATTTCATTTATAACTAAAGTAAAAAACCAATAATAAAGAACAAAAACTTTGAACCTGACCTTAACACTGTCTAAGGTCAGTTCACCATCAAGAATATACTTCTTGGGATCATCAATTCCTTCGTATGCCAATACCTGTAAAATAATGATGATTGTCAGTGCATACACTTTTGTAATATGTAAAATGGCATAAACATTAAACCAAAGAGAAAAGGAGCAGAATCAGAAATAGTATGAAAGATGATTACTTTGGGACCATCTCCAGTAACACCAAAGTATTCTGAAACTGGTTTCCCAATATCTTCATTGTCCATTTCCACAGAGACAAAGAGAAGCTGCATTGAAACCAAAAAAATGATGAACACCAGGCTATATTTGCTTCCAGTGTAAAAAAAAAAAACACCGTTATATTTCTTTTTTCAAGGGAACACACTACACAAGGATGTTTGTTAAATGTCCAAGAAATAGCTGTAGAAAACCACCAGAACTTCACCAAGTTGTCTCAGTTTTGTCAAAGCATCAAGCACAAAGTCACAAGCCTCTACTTTTCAGAGAAAAATGAGAACATCCAATAACTCATCCAAAATCAAACTCATATCCAAAGGTTGATTTCCAGGTTGCCTCCATGTTCCTCATCAACTGTAGTCCCGTTATGTAAAGTTAAAAGATTCTTCAAAGGATAGCACAAGATTCATATGGAAAACACCAAGAAAGTATGAAGTGAGATAGATAATGAATCATAGGTGACCAACTTCCATGAGTTACCTTTCCCTTGAAAAGTTTTGCTGATTCTTGAAAGATTGGAAGAACCTTATCAGAGTCGCTTTTAGAGGCGAAGAGCAAAAGCTGGAAAAAGAAAGCGGATTGAACAAAGAAAGTGTCAGATCTCAATAAAAGAATAACATAAAAACTAAAAAGTTGAGGCTATGAAAATACATAATAAACACAAGGCTACCTGTTTCTTGATCGGATTTTCGAAAATCAGTGACGCACTTTCCCTACTGAAGGTGGTCACTAAGGGAAGCTTGTTAGCAAACACAAAGTCAACTATTGCAGGCTTAGTAAACTCACCATCTGCAAAAATTAACAGGTCAGCTTTAAAAAAAATTGCTTTAGTGTCTGCATGGCACGTCTTGGAACCATCTCCTTAATAAAAAGTGTTCGGATAAGTTAATAATGGAACAAACCGAAGTGGACTATCTTCTCATCATCTTTCTTCAACATGACCAAAGCTGGACTTTTGACTTTAGGATCGATATGGAAAAGCGTTGCCACATCAGGATTGGTAGTTTGATAGAAGCTAACATCATCCTCAAGTCTTGAGACAGCAGCAAGCTCCTGACTCTCAGGACCCTGCATGTGTTTAAACTTTGAAGAGTCCATACAATGTGGAAGAAGAAAGTAAACCATATGATACAAGATGCAAACACACATTACCACGACACAATCATCAATAGTTTATTTCAACCAATTTTTGAGGGAAAAAAAATCGAGTCTTCAACTTTTTGATTATCCAATTCCGTTAACTAAAAGATTCATTACCTAGTAGAATTCATGGCATTACGGTAGCTTATGCAGATATTTGATTGCATAGGAAAAATTAGTATGGAATTTGGGTAATTCCATTAAAAATGAGAGGTGTCTTCAGGCTGCCTTATTATCATTGAACAATCTGTAGGATTAGCACAATCTTTTTTTTATTCTTTTCCATTTTCCATTTTTCCCTTGTGTACCAAAAGATTCAAGAGGACCCAAACCCCTGATTTTTTAAATTTATTTTTAATGTTAACTTTCATTAGATGAAAAGACTTAACAGTACAAGAGGGGTATACCAAAAAGCCAGAAAGAAAAGAGAAGGGAAAACAAAGCCCACCGAGAGGCCCAAACCCCTGATTTTCAAGGCAGATATTGTGTGATTCAACCCCTTGCTTGGGATTAGGGGAGCAATTTCTCCTAATTTTGGAAATTTTACGAGCAGGAAAGGGAAAAGGCTCAAAATCAATAGAGAATTTTTTCTGTTCTGAAGATGGGTGGACCTAAAACTTCACTTTGACCTACTCTATCAAAACAAAAAATGCTGAAATAAAAAAAATGCATAAATCATTATAAAAAAAAAGAAAGAAAAAAACCTCAGTATGATGACAGAAATCGTCATCCTATCTGTGAATTGCAAGCTTTCTAGTGATAGATGAGGTCCAGTCTTTCATTAATGAAGGCCACATGTGCCTTTTAAAGGGTTAAAATATAAATCAAGGTTTAAAGCCTAGAAAATTCTAGAACTAATGAAATACCATGATAGAATTATATGCTCAATTAAACCTAGAAATTCTAGAACTAATGAAATCTCAAACATGATCCAATTACATACTTGTTTAACTTTTTTCTTTAATAACTGACGATTTCTAATAACTCGAAGTCACACGAGTACAGCTCATGGTCAAAACCCACCATTATGCACTATGTCAAATTTAACTCTAAGAGAGAATCAAGTAGCATAGTTTATTTGTTGAGAGGTTGGATGACTATAAGCATGAAAATTTTCCTTCCAATTGGTTGCTTTTGCGTTACGTGCTACTTCATCAATCTTGCTGATTAGTGTTCTCAATGCTTCCAATTGCATTTTATTCTTCTCATGGTTTTCCAAGTAACAAAAATGTTGTATTTACTAGTACATCATTTCGGGTTGGATTAGTATTCTTGTAAACATCCTTAATTCACTAGTGTCTAGAATCAATTCACAAGGGGTTTTCTTGATATCTTTAATGATGGATAGGATGTGAGGTAGAGATGAACATTAGGAATATTCTAATACGACTAGAGGGAATAAATGGGCAATATTAGATGAACTTTTAAAAGCCTAGGTTAGGGATTTGTTATATGTAAAGAGGCTTTTAGAAGGTCTTTTTGCACTTTTTTTTTTTGATAACGGTAAATTTCATTCAAAGAAGGAGAAACAAAGAAAAGAACAATGAACAGGACTAAAAATAAACATAAACAAACAAACTAAACATCAAAAGAAATGTGTAGCTAAAAAACTCCTTCCCTAGCAAGACCATCTGCCAAAACATTAGCTTCACGAAGATATGAAGAAACAAAGCTCCTAGATGAGACAGAATATCTTGCACCTCCTCCACCAAATCTGCTAAAGTGCATAGATGAGAAGACTTCTTGCTCTTTCTTTCTTCATTTTCCATTGAAGACTCTAGGTTGGGGTATAATTGTTGTGAGTATTTAAGAGGAGGATTGCGTGATTTACTGTGTCACCTTTTACACTGAATGGAACAAAGATTTTCCAAAAGCCTTATAGGCTCATCCTTGGAGTTGTGATTTGCCAAGAGCAAAGATTTAAGAGAATTATGTGATACATTATGATACCTGAGACTTATGTGATACCTTTTATACTCACCAACAGATCATCATCATCTCAGAATTCATGTTTGGGTTGTGACAAATTTTACAGTGGTTGTCCACCTACCTAACGCAACCCTCCTATATACTCACCAGTTGATATCGAACAAAATTTGCCAAGAGCCTAAAGAGGCTTATGCTAGGAATTGTGGATTTGAGTTAACGGAATATCTCTATGTGGGGCTTGTAGTTTTCACAAAGTGATAATCACCTTAAATAAAGCATTTGTTATTAGTTTTATTGAATTTTTAAATTATGTAGATCACTGAGATTTAGGACCTGGCCCTGGAAAAAGAAAATTGTGCCCCAGCTAAACCCATCGTACAGACCAAACGGTGTGAGAATTGAGCTTGCTGCATGATTAGCAAAACCCTAGCAAACCATTCACCCTCTTTGACCATTGGTGAGTTGTTTACATTAAATTGATGGATTGTATAAACCTACAGTTTGAGCCTGCATCATCCAACAATAATTGAAGAAAATAAATACCAGATGTGAATCTCAAATTTTAGGCTCTTTTTTTTTTTAAGTTGGACAGAGGTACTATTGTTTTGACAGCATTAAAGTATTGATAATGTTGAATGACCAGTTCATCTTAATAATTCTCGGATGAAAAGCTTGTATATGTTACAGAAACCAAATCTGAGAGTATAAGAAAGTACCACCAAAGATCCGAGGAATCCCAGAACCAGTTTATCTTCAGAAGTCAATATCGTTTCGGCTTCCTCCGTTGTGGTTACATTGTGTATACTAGGCCCTGTCTTCTTCTTAATCCAAGCAACAATAGCATCCCTGCATGTTAAATTTAGAGGAAATAATTTTCACCAAAGTGCATACAAATGAATGAAAAGTGCATTCCATTTCACCAGAATGACATTAACTGCTGAAATTCTGTGACACTGCAGATTCCTTTTCCATGATGCCACAGAACATAGATTCCTAATCCTTTCTATAGGAAATCGTATTCTGTGGAATTGAAGATAATTAGTTCAATTTCCCCTCTTTCCACAAGGAAAATAGCTCCACCAAAAAGTGTTATTCCTATGGACAGTGCAGAAATTTTGTAAGACCCCGCCCCAAGTTAATCAAGATTAACTCTACTTAAATTGCAATTAATGCTAATTAATCAAGTCTAATTAGACTAATGATGATTAATGACCCAACTCAATGAGATTAGTCCCAAATGGACTTAATGAAGTGGTAATGAAGATATTAAGTAAATTGAGTGAGTTTAAGTCTAAACTAAGAAAACAAGACCTTTTTCGTAAATACGGATTTGTACGTATTTTGTCGAATACGGAAACTCTTGATACCAACACGTGTATCTCGACGAGTACGTCAACTTTCATCATAGGCTCGAAGTCGTTTGACGAGAGTCTGGTCGGATGACCCTCCATTTGACTGAAGATGTAAATAGTCTTAGTGAAATGGACTTTATTGCAAATGAGGGCTTATGAATAGAAAATAAACTCCTTTGAGTTCATTTCCACCGACCCCATCTCAGGCAAAAACCCTAGACACCACTCTTTCTTCCTTTTTCTTCTTTCTCCTTCCATTTCTCTCCATCTAGAGTGAGGATTGGAAGCTTGACAAGTGGTTGGAGTGGAGCTCCACCTTCTTCATCTTCTTCCTCGTCTTGGTCTCCATTTCGGAGTAGTGAAGCTTGTAGAGGAACTCAAGGATTTTCTTCTTGGAGCTACAAGTGAAGGAATTCTTGCTATTTGACTCAAGAGGCAAGTATAAACGTCTATTTATGATTGAAATGCTTTATTACAAGTTTTCTTGAGTTGTAGGAATGGGTTCTCAACCCATTCCTTGTTGTAGAGTGTATATTGTTAAGGATTGAATGGAATGGTTGATGGCTACTCCAAATGAGTGGGTTTTCTGGAACTCTTTAGGTTATTGAAGAGATTTGGGTTCAAGGAACTCAATCTCAGAAATTTGCTTCAGAAGTTCTGAAGCTCGAAAGAGTCATTCTGGGCTAATTTCGGCTAGCCGCGAGGCTAACCGTGAAGCCAACCGTCAAAATCTGTCAAAATGACAGCTTCTGGAAAGCTAACCGCTGAGATTTTCGGTTAGCCGAAATTTGAATTTCGGCTAGCCGTGAGGTAACCGTGAGGTGACCGAAATTTAGTCAGGATTTCTGTCAAAAATGTCAGCTTCTGGAAAGCTGACCGTGAGCTAACCGCGAAATGGCGGTTAACCGAAATTGAAATTTCGGCTAGCCGCCAGCCACATTCCGGCTAGCCGCCGACTGCATTTCGGCTAGCCGCTGGTCAAGTTCCGGCTAACCGCCTGTGAACCTGATACTGGCCAAAACATGAAATTGTAAGCAAAAATCAGTGGATTTTGATATTGAGGGTGGAAAATTTTTGGGGACTAAATGCACATATTAAATGTAAATGTGATGTCCATCGAAAATAACACGTGCAATTAGTAACTAATTATTACACCCAGAAATTGGCTAAATTTGGGATAGAGATAAGTAGGACCGTGAATGATTAAATATTCATCTAATCCCCTTGAGTCTATAATGACTGCATACAATGAACTACTGAACATTGAATAAATGCAATAAACCAATGAATAATGAATAAAGGTAATGAATAATGAATAATTCTGCTGCAGCAGATGATTGGGGTGTTCCGGAGCTCCGTGGTGATACCAGTGATCTCTGATCAAGACACTGGTAGATCCCACATATAGACTGAAAAGTCAATGAATTGATAAGCCATGTAATGAAATATGTATTGAATGAAAAATGTATTGGACTGAAAAGTCCCAAAAGCCATCTAATAAATGCTCAATGTAATCCGAATGACATGAAGTGAATGAAATGAATTGACTAATGCTTCCTTGGGAAGACATTGAACTGAATGATAGTAACACTATTGTATTTGTAAAATTAGCCATTGAGTATCAATGGGCTACACTGTACAGGATGTTGCATTAACCTAGATGTAATGGTCTAAAGTTGTTATATTGATAATGGACAAGTTTAGCATGTGTTATCATAAATGTGTTTATACATTGTTGAACCGTCGTGTTCATAGTGTTATTGATGGCATTACAGGCCCAGTTGCCCATCCCGGCCTTGCAGAGGCCGCGGCGCTTGCGGAGGAGGCCCGTCCGTTACCTCCAGGAGGTTTAGAGGAGTGGGCATAGTTCGGAGGGCGATGGTTTTGGATACTTTGGATTATTTTGGAAATTGTTTTGGATAGATACTTTTGTATATCATTTTGAAATATAATTAGACGTCCCCTGCATTGTATTGTGAATATGCAGTGGTGGACTTCATTGGATTATATTTTTGTATATGTGAACTTTACTTGTAATGTAAAGTCAATTATTGTCAATGTATATATATGTTTCCGCAAAATGTACATTTGACAGGTATGCATGTTAGATCCCTTGTGAGTTTCGTTTTAACTTCGGTTAATTCGAGATTTACGGGAGTAAGTATGATGACATCGCGATTCGGGTTAGGCCCCGATTAGTCCGGCCTCGGGCCCGGGTCGTGACAAATTTGGAGGCTTTTTCTTGCTACAGAAGAATCATTAGCATTGCACATACGTGTCTCAAGTGAATGCCAAGACACCAGGAAAGAAACAGTGTAATACAGATAAATCACAAGTTGACTTTTCAACTTGTATCATATTTGCTTACAAAGGAAGAAACCAAGAAAATGACGAGGCAGACATAATATTTCAGACCATAATCTCAAGACTTTAAAATATAAAAAAAAGCACCAAGCACCAGGCATAAACAGAAAATACCCACATGCCGATAAAAATAGAAAATAGAGTTGGATGTAAACAAACTTCTCAAATCTTCACCCTTAACCTCCATTAGGCAAAAAAATCACCCTCTAAAGTTCTATCCTAATTCCTAACTATAGTTAGACCAAAAGGGCTAACCTTAAACCTTAAATATATCACAACTTTATTTTAACTTCCATATCATATCATACAATCTTTTTTTGTCATATGACTGACATATTTTATTAGAAAGAACGAAAATGAAAATAATGCAAGGCAAACACATATTAACTCAGACCATAATCTCAAGATTAGAAAACTTCAGCAGCAACTACCAGGCATAGATGCAAAACGTTTACATGCTAGAAAATGCAAGATTTGAATTGAGAAAATAACTGTGATCCCACATACAGGATTATGGCATAGACATGCCATGGATACGGAAAGTCGGAAATGACACAGATTTTACACATTATTAAAAATGAAGTATCGGATTTTATATGATACATTGCCAATTTGAAGTATCCACATATCATTAGAAAAGGAGAAAAACAGAGTAGGATATAAACAAACATTTCGAATCTTCACTCTGAATCTTCCATCCTAACTACAATAATGCTGAAAGATCTAAGATTAACAAGAGCACCACAAAAGCCAAGATTCCTTTCAAAGTCTTTGTGGAATTTGAATGAATAAGAAATGTGCTCTTCTTCTTCATAACCAGTTAAGATGTTTTCTGATTCCCCGGTCAATTTTCAATCTCATCAGCTGATCACGAAAAGCATTTACACTCGAATCATTCCCCAAGACTCGCAGAATAAAAAAGTTTCCTTTTTTCGTACATATTCACACAGAACGCACTAGATTCAAACACCAAATGGATTCATTTTCAATGAACGAATCACTACTTCTAATTCTAACGACTCATTTCTGAAGAACTGATTTCAACCACAAAGTAAAATCTACTCGAAATGGCAGCATTTCCTAATCTGTCCCCAAACAACACCAAATCACATCATCATGGACTCATCCACTTCAACAACAGAGAGATTCAACTTTCTAGCACTGTAAATCCAAAAAAAAAAAATTTATGCTTTTCCAACACAACAACAAGAGAAGAAGAGAAGTAGACTGAAGAAATCAAAATCGAAATCGAAATCGAAATCTTACTTGTTTCTCTGCCCTGGATACGGCCTATGAACTCCATCCACAAAGAAAATCAACGTCGGAAACCCCTGAACGTCATACTTCTGCGCCAGATCATTCTCCACCGTCGCATCCACCTTCGCCAGCACCGCCTTCCCCTTCAACTCCGTCGCCGCCTCCGCGTACGCCGGCGCCAGCGCATGGCAGTGCCCGCACCACGGCGCGTAGAACTCCACCATCGCGTACTGATTCTTCTCCAAAAACTCACTGAAGTTCCCCTTCGCCAGCAGCACCACATCCTTCTCATCCACAGCCGGCGGCGAATATCCTCCGTGATCGGAGTCCGATCCTTCGAAATCGTGGAAGTTCTCAGGCTCATGATCGCCGGATCCGTGATCTAGATCTGAGAATGAGTTCTTTCTGGAAGTTGCAGATTCGTCGTCTTCTTCAAGGAAGCTGAGATCTTCATCTTCTTCGAGATCTTCGATCTCCTTCGAATTAGTTGCAGATGAGAAGCCATGAGAGAGCAGAAGAGCTGAGATTGAGAGAACGAAAAGCAGTTTTCGGATCGCCATTTCCGTTACGGACAGAGATCGGAAATATCGGAAATGAGGTCTGACTCAGACCAGGAAGGGTTTGGGTTTGTATTTATAGGGCGGAGGAGATGGAGAAGGAGATGCCGTTGGATTGCGCGGGAATTACGATGTCAATGAAATGTGACACGTGGAAGGAGTTGATTGGATGGAGATTGTTGTTAGGGCCTGTAGGAGATTGCCACGTGTGAGATGTGAGTCATAAATATTTGACGAAGGAGTTGACTGGAGGGTGGTCTTGTAATTTTTGGAATGATTAAGGATGTTTTGGTGTTGATGATCTGTTATTGTTGTTTATTTCCAGTAGTAGTTCAGTGATGAGTGGCATGTAGTACCACCATTGTTTGTGGGACCCACAATACGAGGGATTTGTGTTTGTTAATTAGGCATTGAATTTTGGGGGGTTACAATAGGTCAAAATTGGATGTGGACAAGTTTTCTCATTGCCAGCTAATCTGTATGAAGGGGAACAGTCCTCAGTTTTGTCAAAAAAGGAGAGCCCTATTTTAGGCGAATCAGGGGTCACCATGTGGGGGGCCGCACGTGTCCCCCCATTGGTCCAAACATGGGAGCCCTATTTTGGGTGAATCAGGGGTCACCATGTGGGGGGCTGCACATGCCCCCCCCCCCCATTGGTCTAAACAGGGGGCGGCATTGAATTTTGGGGATGACAAAAGGTCAAAATTGGATGTGGACAAGGTTTCAATTGCCAGCTAATCCATATGAGGGACTCAATTCGAATAGAATGGGTGGGTTTATTTCGTCCAAACAGAAGAGCCTAAACGAATGGGGGATTGGGGGGTTATTTTGTCCAAACAAGGGAGCCCGAGGGGTGGTATTCGTCCCTGTTTGGGTGAATCCCCTGGAGTGTGTGTTTTGACACGGAGGACTATTTGGATGAACAAAAAGTCTACTTATCCCGGGTTTTTCACCCAGGACAAGTCCTGACTCCACATGGGAGGGGGGCAAATAACCCGACTCCACATGGGAAGGGAGGGCAAATAGGTCATTTGCCCTCCCTTCCCATGTGGAGTCGGAACTTGTCCTGGGTGAAAAACCCAGGACAAGTAGCAGGGCTCTCGGATGAAACGGGGGATTCAGGCTCAATTCTTGTTAGGTTTGCATCTCACAGAACTGCTTTTTCCTTAGTGACCTACCGCGTGATGCCACGTCAGCAGATTGTTTTGCGGTTACGTGACGTGAGCAGAGAGATGGCATACTTACGTGAGCAGAGATTGTAAGATTGGAGAGATTGGATGTGTGTGTGGTGTGGTGTTGCAAGTTGCAGAGAGCAAATGAAGAAACGGGATGTACATTTTTAGTTGCAAATTGAATGGACGGATAAGACGTGTGTGGCGGCAAATTGTAATCCCAGGTGTGGATAGTTCACAATATTGAGTAGTAATAAGTGCATGTCCTCAACATGCTTAACATGGCTTCATTTATTTCCAACTGCATTCAAGACTCAAAGGAAAGTGATGCAGTTTCCTCTCCAATCAGTAGGGGTAATTAACAAAATTGAATTGTGGATGGCATGCATGCCCTTCCTCACGGCCACGGGGAAGCATACCAAATTCAAATTTACATGGGTGCACAAGTCCGTCGATCCAGAAAACAAATCCAATCCAAATTGAAGATAAACGAATTGGTGACGGATTGAAAATCTTGTAATCCGTTAGCAACGGATGGGTGACGGATTTCACCCTCAATCCGCGGATTCAATTCGATCCGATTCATTAACATTAAATATAAATGAAAAAAACATTGGGGGTCTAAATATAAGTTAAGAGATCTAAATATAAAGAAGAAAAAACTTCAGGAGTCAAAATGTAATTCACTTCTATATATAAGTATAACAAATGAAACCCTCAACCAAATTTCACCTTAGCCTTGAGATCATGTTCTTCAAATTTTCTTTAATATTGGATTCAACGGATTGAACAGATTAAACCGATCCAATCTGGTCTTCCACGAATCAAATCAGATCGGTTTTATATATAAGTATAACAAATGAAACCCTCGACCAAATTTCACCCTAGCCTTGAGAGCATGTTCTTCAAATTTTCTTTAATATTAGATTCAACAGATTGAACCACAGATCGGATCGGATCGGTTTTTAACAGCTAGGGATTGGTGACGGATTCCAAATCCATCTATCCTTAGGAAATAGATTGGTGACGGATTTGGCCTAACCCGCACCAATCCGATCCGCATACACCCCTATAAATTTAATCAATCAATAATTTGGTGTTTGGATTTGACATTTTTTTGCGTTTTAGTAATAAATCATAAGTTTAGATTAGGGTTGTCAATCGTGTCGTGTTAACGAATTCGTGTTGCGGGTTAATGAACTTGTGTTATAATCATCTCGACCCGTATATGACTCATTAAATAAACGGGTCCAAATATCAAATACGAAATGACACGATTATTTAACGGGTTACACGACACGACCCATGTAACATGTTAAATATATTAGGTCATTTTGGACCACGTCAGTTAACACGCATAACCCGCTACTATCAACCCGTTTAACCAGTTAATTATTTATAAAGTGACTCATTTTTAATCTGATTGTATCAAATAGCATGAAATCTAAATAGGTGAAAAATAAAATATCCCCTCAATTTGCAGTGAAAAATAAAATAACCTCTCAGTTTGCCACCAATGCTCACTAAATAATCCATATTCCATAGCATATAATAACAACTACAATAAAAATCCAATAACAAAAACAAGTCATTAATCATATCGGTTTGGTAGGTTGTTAATGGGTTACCTGTTTTATTCATTAACAGTCCGTTGATTTAACGTGTTAGCGGGTCCGATCCGTTAATGACACGAACCTGTTAGTTGGATATAGGGGAATTCATAAATGGGGAAAAAGATGGAATGAGCATACACAAAACCGATATGGTCCCTCTAATTTGTCACTATATATACTACCAAGGATGGTTGGAGTAAGAATGGGAGAACATTGGTTGAAAAATCCTGGGTCCTAAACCAAGGGCGGATCCAGGAAATTGAACTTTTGGAGGGCGCGGGGCGTGGGGGGCGCTAGCTTAATGTAAAAGAAATATTGGGTAAAGGGACAAATGTTAAAGCAAAAGGCATAATAATTCTCAGAATCTACGCGGGTTTTTTTAAAAAGTTTTTAACTCTTTCAGGTTCGGCGGGGGCTTTAGCCCCCAGAAACCTATACTGGGTCTGCCCCTGGTCCTAATAACAACAAAGAGGGTCCCAAGAAAAGAAAGAGACTAGAAAGGGTTCCTGAATTGCATGGATTAGAAGCATAGTCATATGCATTTTCTTTTATAATTTAAATTGTAAATTGGCATTCTCTATAGATAGTCTATTTAGAATTCACATTGATGAAAAAATTTAGCGATAGTTTAGGGTAACACTGATGCGAGGTTATATTAGATGAGTCGCCACAAATTTTTGCCGCAATCATCGATTGGAGACAATAGTGCTTAGGAGAAATTGCATGATGATGGGTTGAACCGAGGTTGATATTTATACTCACATGCCCATACACATAACATGTTCCTGCACTAGGCTATCATCCACATTAAGGCTCTACCTGGTGACCATAGCCAATAATACGCAGATATGAGACGAGGCAAAATGCAGACGATTCCATGTTCTAAGTATTGATGTAGCTCTCCAATTTAGTCATCTGCCCAAGTGACTAGTATTCCACTACTCTATATAGTCATCACATACTGTACAAATTAACCTATCAAGCATATATCACTCCACTTCAAGGGCACCTTTATTAACACTGCAGTTAGAACTGTGTCATTCTCTGGAGGTGAATGTTAGGTAATAAAAATAAATAAATAAATGACAAGACAAAAAAAAAAAAAAAAAAAAAAAGTGTGGCTTAGATGCATATGATATGCCATAAGCCAAGGTGGATATGAAGAGCAGCAGAAGTTAGAAGTGGGGTTGAGTACAAGAAGAAAGAAAACCAAGACTTGTGAGATTGGAAATGAGAAACAACTATTATATAGGAAGAACTAAAGAGAAGCACATAATTTGAATAAATGTTGTCTACCTATGATGGACTCTTCTTTTCGTTTAGAATTCTTTTCTTTTTATTGGCATAATGCTAGGCCTGTCAATGGGCCGGGCCGGGCATGGGTTGTCCAATCCTGTCCCGAATATTGGACGGGCCTACCTGGGGTTGTCCAATCCCGGCCCTAAATTGAGCGGGCCTATGTCAAATCCCATCCCGTGCGGGTTTGGGTCGTCCACAACATTAAAAAAATGAGAGAACAAATACAAGCAACGTGGCGAGTTAAATTTTTTCCTCCCACAACATTAAAAAAATGAGAGAACAAATACAAGCAAATAAGAGAACTAATCTCAGTTAAATCATAATCTTGTTGGCTGAAAGTTTTTCTTGCCCCTACAGTCCCAGCATTCAAAAATAAATCAAACTAAAATAAATGGTATTCTTTATGCAGTCTAGAAGCATGTGGTCATCCAACAAACAAGTAATTCATGTGTTGTGGGACCCATGAAGTGAGTGGTCTGTATTAAATCCCCAAAATAGAAAAAAGGCTAACTAATTTGTCATATGCCAGATGATTTTTCTAATCACAATTCTGAAGAAGACATTTCCTATCATGATTTCACTAATCTTGCACTACTGCAGTATCCCCTTTGATCTCTGGCTCACGTATCCCAAAGAGAAAATGAAGAATCTTTGGCTTGTGGGTAATGTTGCTCAGCGTTACATACAAATGAAGTCCAACAAATAAAAAAGAGCAAAGAAAGCGTTCTGCAGTGAGAGCTAAGGCAATTTATGGACTGAGAACACTATATCCAGTGCCTTTTTATTTCATAAACCATATGGTGCATGCATGAAATTAATAAACCAAACATTCCAAGTACATAATCAGATTCATGTATACAATTTACTTCTATCTCAAGCAACGGAAACTAAATCAAAAGTTCAATAATCCACTAAACAAAAGCAAACACCAATCAACAATCATACAACACATTCAAGTTATCTTCTTGGTTCCTGAATAAATAAAGGAGCTTGGCCTGGAATCATGAAATTATATTAGAGGTTGTAGTTTCGGTAAATATATTAAAAACTTAATAAAATTATCTTATAGCCGGGCCTGGCCTGCTTTGCCCAGTCCTAGTCCCATTTTGGCTGGGCTTTCAAAATTTTGTAAGCCCAGCCCTCTAGGCTCGAATTTTTTTTAAAAGCCCTGTGTTTTTGGAGTTGGGACGAGCCGAGTACCCATTTCAACTGGCTAAATTGAAAAGCCTACACGTGAGAAAAGGTTCTGCGTTTTCATGCGCTATTCCTGTTTCTAGTAGTAGTAGTGAAGAGTGGCATGTAGTACAAACGGTTATGTTTTTTAAAGTAGACCACATTCATCATCTTGTGTGTATCCTAGAAAACAAAACAAAAATAAGGATCTTTTGCAGCCAAGGCAGTGAAAATATTAATTCAAATGAGTTCAGATCCTCAGGCCTGTTTGTTTGCATGGAGGAAGGATTAGAATTAAATAAATCTAAGTGTCAAATTAATATAAAAAGAAATGGTTTCACATATTAATCCTCCTTAAATTCGATTTTTTTTAATTTCATAACTAAAACAAGGTAATGTCACTATAGTCGCTTAACTCTAGTCAATATTATTTGTTTAACTTTTTTGCATCATATCCCATGATATCACGGGATAGTCCCTTGATATCATGGAATACATCAGTTTTTGTATCATATACTTTCAGCAATCAGCAAGCAAATTATTTTTTAAAATACGAAGAATGACATTTTGTGGAACGTAAATACACACCTGACCACCATTTCTTACGTTCCATCATTCGAAAAAAATTCCTTGAGATGCTATATAAAAGCCATGACATCAAGGGGGTAGTCTCATGATATCACGAGATTTACTAGTTTTTGTGACATATATTGTGCCCATGATATCATTGATTCTAAGACAAAAAAGCTATAAAAAAATATTGATCAAAGTCAAGCAACTTTGGTGACATTATTTGAGTTTTGGTAATGAAATTGAGAAAATCAGATTTAAAAAGGGCTAATATCTCAAAACCCTTAGAAAGAAAGTGGAAGGAGGAGGGAAAAACACCTTTTTTTATTTTGTTATTGTTTAAGAGTGTTTTCCTTGTCAATCTTATGCTTTTGAAGAGTATCTTTTTTGTCATAATGTACCCATTTTGTCATTTTGTGATTTTCCCTCCAACCCCCTCTTCATTTTATATTGATTTGACACTTAATTTTATTTCATCCTGTCCTCCCTGCAAACAAGCATGCCAAGGATTTGACTTTAGAGAAACCTTCAATTGAAGAAGTGGAACCCTACGGTGAGATCTACCGATTAATATTTGAACCACCCAAAATAGAGTATCACATATATAATCTTATCCAAATAGGAGTCAATCCGAGCATAATATTGATAGTCTAAAGAAAACGATATCATGACACAATCATATGCATTATTCATATATCACTTTTTTTTATCAAATGGCCAATCTTAAGGTGGAACCAACTCTTAATGGGGTAAGATTTTCGAACACCCCATACACGGGGTATTTGTTTTAAGCATCTTGAATTCTCAATAAGTAAGCCCTACTGTGCAATCCGACTCCTTCAACTTATAATTTCTTCGGGCCTATTTGTTTGTATTAGAATTTATAGAAATTGAATACGTAAGATTGATAGCATCAGTAGTTAAAAATGAAAATCAAATGTGAATTTCCAATGCCAAGTTTCAAATATTACCTTCTCTTCTAGGAAAATAGAATAAAAGGAAGATGGGAATTAAAATGAATACTTAGCTGTGACCTTGTTAATTCAATACTTAATATCCTTCAGTACTCCTCGCCTCTTTAATAATCCTAGTGCCAAGTTCAATTCATCATGAATTCCTATAAATTTTAATGCAAACAAATGGGCGCTAAGCCAAAGCCTTAAATGATCCAGACTCCATGGAAACGTGTGGCAAGTTGGTGGGCCCACTAAGCTACAATATGCATAATGGCTTTGAAAATTATAGATTTCACACCTAAAAGACATTCAGTAGATTTTTCTTTATTTGATCAAATCTTAAAGCTCACTTGTATATTTTAGACCAATAGACCTACAAACTCTGTCATGTGTTTCTATTGCACTTGTGTAGAAGATCCATATCCATCAACAAATATAAAGCCCTAGTAATAATATAAAGCACCTTGTTAAAGAACACAGTTATTTTAGCTTTATGAGGGCGCCCCTAATAAGTTCTCATGGAATAGGGTGCATTCCACTTGTTGGAAGAAATGGTGGAAGATGCACCATGTCCATTGATCATCACAGATTTCTTACAGCCAAAAGGCCTACAAGTCAAAGTATGTGTATAAAATTGAAATCAATGTACAAAAAGCAACACAACTTGCAAATCTTCTGAAATCATATTTCATTCAAAATCTACTGCACCAGCCACTAGGGAAAAACAAAAAAATTTTCAGAAGAGCAAATCCAACCACCTACAATAAAAATGAGACCACCTCATTTTAGCTTCTGTTTTCTCTCAATGAAGTCAAGTCAAATTTTGTTATTGGAGGCAGTTCTCGTTAATTTGCAACTCAGTTTTAGTGGTGTTGGAGTTTATTTTGTTAGCAATTGAGGGGGCCAGGTGCTTTGTCACATGGTAGAGATCTACCATCAATAAGTGATGGGTTAATTAGAAGATTTCTATTGGGATTTGGGGCTATTATAATTTATAAATGAGACCCAATGAGAATGATTCCCTTGAAATCTTAAAAAAGCACATCGACCTCCTAAACATGTGAAGAAACTATTAAAAATCTCAGTAGTCAGCTCACCCTACACACTTGACTCTTCATAAGTATGCATATTTAATGTTGATCAACTTGCATTAAAGAGAGGTCATTCAATCCCAGTTCATATAAGTACTAATTAAATTAAACTGCAAATTACCCCAACTAACTATTTCACCATTCGATCCCAATTCATATGAACTAGGTAAATTGTGGATAAGGCGTCTGCTCCCCTAGCTCCCATCAGGTTTCAAACCTTGGTGGTAGGGGTGCACAAAGAACCCATCGATCCGTAAAGCCGATCCGATCTGATCCGATCTGCAGAACCAAAGGTCAGCAGATTGGTGACGGATTGAAACCTTGTATTCCGTTACCAACAGATCGATGACAGATTTCACCCTCAATCCGCGAATTCAATCCGATCCGTTGACGTTAATATAAAAAAAAAAAAAAAAAGGGGTCCAAATATAAGTTAAGAGATATAACTATAAAAGAAGAAAAAAGTTCAAGGGTCAAAATATAAGAGTTCAAGGTTTCAATAGATGGAGTGTGACTTCTTTGAATTTAACATCATGTTTGGCTTTATTTGTTGATTAGATCTCTTTTGGTTGTAATGTAGATAAAAACAACTCTTTGTATTGATCAATTGGATAACTTCCGGAACAAATATATATATATATATATATATATATTTGTAATTTGTATTTTTTTGTGGATTATTAGTTTGTATGTTGAAACTCTTTACAACATGTTTGATCTCTTTCTTTAACATTAGATCCAATGGATTAAACCGATCTGATCCGGTCCTCCACGGATCGGATCAGATCAATTTTTAATAGCCACGGACTGGTGACGGATTCCAGATCCATTAATCCGTAGGTAACGTATTGGTGATAGATTTCGCCTAATCCGCACCAATCTGATCCGTGTACACCCCTACTTGGTGGTAGCCCTTTACTTCCTATGTCTTAGCCACTTGGCCAACCGAGCAAGGCAGTGAAAACAAAACAAAGAAAATAAGGATCTTTTGCAGCCAAGGTAGTGAAAATATTAATCCAAATGAGTTCAGGTCCTCAGGCTTGTTTGTTTGCATGGAGGGAGGATTAGAATGAAATAAATTTAAGTGTCAAATTAATATAAAAAGAAATGGTTTCATATATTAGTCCTCCTTAAATTTGGTTTTTTCAATTTCATAACTGAAATTAGATAATGTCACTACAATCACTTGGCCTACCAAGCAAGGCAGTGAAAACAAAACAAAAGAAATAAGGATCTTTTGCAGCTGCAGTGAAAATATTAATCCAAATGAGTTCAAATCCTCAAGCCTATTTGTTTGCATGGAAGGAGGATTAGAATAAAATAAATTTAAGTGTCAAATTAATATTAAAAGAAAGGGTTTCACATATTAGTCCTCCTTAAACTCGGTTTTTTCAATTTCATAACTGAAATCAGATAATGTCACTACAGTTGCTTAACTCTGGTCAATATTATTTGTTTAACTTTTTTAGGTCAAATCCCATGAAATCACAGGATAGTCGCATGATATCATGGAATTTATCACTTTTTGTATCATATACTTTTTGCAATCAGCAAGCAAATTAGTTTTTTACAACACGAAAAATGACATTTTATAAAAAGTAAATACACACCTGACCACCATTTCTCAAGTTCTATCATTCAACCAAAAAAATTCCTTGAGATGCTATATAAAAGCCATGACATCATGGGTCAGTCTCATAATATCATGAGATTTGTTACTTTTTGTTACATGAATTGTGCCCATGATATCATTGAGTCTAAGGCAAAAAACCTATAAAAAAAATATTGATCAAAGTCAAGCAACTCTGGTGACATTATTTGAGTTTTGGTAATGAAATTGGGTAAACTAGATTTAAAGAGGGCTAATATCTCAAAACCCCTAGAAAGAAAGTGGAAGGAGGAGGGAAAAACACTTTTTTTTTTTTTTCATTTTGCTATTGTTTAAGAGTGCTTTCTTTGTCAAGTCTTATGCTTTTGAAGACTATCTTTTTTGTCATATTGAACAACTAAATGTACCCATTTTGTCATTTTGTGATTTTCCCTCCAACTCCCTCTTCATTTTATATTGATCTAACACTTAATTTTATTTCATCCTGCTCCTCCCTGCAAACAAGCATGCCAAGGATTTGACTTTAGAGAAACCTTCAATTGAAGAAGTGGATCCCTACGGTGAGATCTATCGATTAATATTTCAGCCACTCAAAATAAAGTATCACATAATCTTATCCAAATAGGAGTCGATCCGAGCATAATATTGATAGTTTAAAGAAAATGATATCATGACACAATCATATGCATTATTCATATATCACTTTTTTTTATCAAATTGTCAATCTTAAGGTGGAACCAACTCTTATTAGGGTAAGATTTTCGAACACCCCATACACAGGGTATTTATTTTAAGCATCTCAAATTCTCAATAAGTGAGCCCTACTATGCAACCCAACTCCTTCAACTTATAATTTCTTCGGGCCTATCTATTTGTATTAGAATTCATAGGAATTGAATACATAAGATTAATAACATAAGTAGTTAAAAATGAAAATCAAATGTGAATTTCCAATGACAAGTATCAAATATTACCTTCTCTTCTAGGAGAATAGAATAATAGGAAGATGGGAATTAAAATGAATGCTTAGCTGTCACCTTGTTAATTCAATACATAATATCCTTCACTCCTCGCCTCTATAATAATCCTAGTGCAAAGTTCATTTCATCATGAATTCCTATACATTTTAATGCAAACAAACGGCCCCTAAGCCAAAGCCTTGGATGATCCGGACTCCATGGAAACGTGTGGCAAGTTGAAGGTCCCACTAACCTATCTACAATATGCATAATGGCTTTGAAAATTATAGATTTCACACCTAAAAAACATTCAGTAGATTTTTCTTTATTTGGTCAAATCTCAAAGCTCACTTGCATATTTTAGACCAATAGACCTACAAACTCTGTCATGTGTTCCTATTGCACTTGTGTAGAAGATCCATATCCATTAACAAATATAAAGCCCTAGTAGTAATATAAAGCACCTTGTTAAAGAACACATTTATTTTAACTTTCTGAGGCACCATATTTGCGCGCCCCTAATAGGTTCTCATGGAATAGGGTGCATTCCACTTGTTGGAAGAAATGGTGGAAGATGCACCATTTCTATTGATCATCACAGATTTCTTACAACCAAAAGGCCAACAAGTCACAGTATGTGTATAAAATTGAAATCAATGTGCAAACGGCAACACAACTTGCAAATCTTCTGAAATCATATTTCATTCAAAATCTACTGCACGAGCCACTAGGGAAAAAAATAGAGTAAATTAGCAAAAGGTCCTTGAAAATAGTCTTGTAAGGCCTCCAGTCCAACAACTTTTTCTCTAAGGCCTGTAGTCTATACAGCTGGACATATTTTAGCGAGAGGTCCGCATCAGACATTTCCATAACTGATTTGCCCTTCCAGTTGATAAGGCATAAATTTTTAAATTTTCAAAATTCCAAATCTTCCGTTCCCCCTCTTTCAAAGATCGTCCAGTTGGTGCTGAGAAGACGTCACATCGGTTCTCCATTGGAGAAGAAGTCAGATGGTTCTGATTTGATAGAGGTAGGCCACACAGAGTAGAAATCGGACTTCTAGTTCGTATTGTTGCCGAGGTTACAAACCAGAGGAGATCCAGACTGCTCCACCCGTTGCTAGAGGAGAGCACCACCGTTGCAGAGGTTGGGCTGAACTCCGTTGCAGATACAAAAGAGGGTTGCCGGTGGAATCCACAGCCGCGCCCTTCGCCATCGCTTCACGCCACCTTGCCTTGGCCATAGAGGAAGAAGAAGCACGAGGATCTAGACTTATGCGTTCTGTTGTTGTTTGAAGAGGCTTGCAGAACTCAGAATCTCTACAAAAACCAGAACCATCGCAATACAGACGATTCCCAGATTTCTTTGCACTTGCCGAAGAAGATCCTCAGTTGCATAGATTGACCACCGTCGTCGGAGAAGGAGGTTCTTACTATCCTAAATAGAAGTTGCATAGAAGTTGTTGTGCCATCGCCAAAGAAGGAAGGCAGCATGGCAGTTATATCGTTTTTGACAAATCTATCTTAGTTTTTATATAAAAAAAAATTCTGAATTTTTGTGAAATTTATCTAAGTTTCTGTCAAATTTATCTGAGTTTTTGACAAATTTATATGAGTTTCTGTCAAATTTATCCAATTTTTTGATTTTTTGTCAAATTTATTTGAGTTTTGTGCAAATTTCTCTGAGTTCTGAAACAAGTTTATCTGAGTTTTGGACAAATCTATCTGAGTTTTTGGCTAATTTATCTGAGTTCTAGACAAATTTATCTGATTTTTTGATAATTTTATTTGAGTTTTTTAAAAATATAGCTAAGTTTCTAACAAATTTATCTCCATTTTGAAATTTTTAACTGAGTTTTTTAATGAATCTTTCATGTTTTTGGGAAATTTATTTGCATTTTTTAATATCTATTTGTGTTTTTGAATTTTATTTGTGTATTTTGAAATTTATTAGCATTTTTTGAAATAAATTTAGCTGAGTTTTAACAAAAACACTTGAGTCTTTTGGAAAAATTTTCTGAAATTTGGAAAATTAGTATCTTAGTTTTGGCAAATGTATTTACGTTTTTTTAATCTATTTGCGTTTTTTAATTTTATTTACGTCTTCTAAAATTTATTTGCGTCTTTTGAGATTTATTTACATTTTCTGAAATTTATTTGGATCTTTTGAAATTGATTTGCATCTTTTAAAATTTATTTATATTTTTTGGAATTTATTTGGATCTTTTGAAACTTATTTGAGTCTTTTTAAAAAAAATTTACATTCTTTTGAAATTTATTACCGTTTTTGAAATTATTACGTTTTTTGAAATATTGCGTTCTTTTGAATTTATTTGAAAATCTCATTAATGGGATTTCATTAATCGTGACCAATTAAATGGCAGTTGACCATTATAAATGGCTTATCCCACTAATCGTAGGATATGATTTTGAAGAAAGGATAAATTAGACATTTTAGGTCTTCAAATTTAGAAAAAGGACCTATCACACTATGGAAAAATATTGTGGATCTAATACCATAAAGTGAAATGTTCAAGAACCTGTCGCCAAATGCCCAAAAAAAAAATAGGGGATTTGACAGTTCAATGCCCCTTAGACACTTAATCTCCAATTTCATGACTAAAAGTCACTAAATATCACTAGAGTCGTTTGACTCTAGTACACTTTTTTTTTTTCTACTTTTTTCCCTGGATCTCATGATATCATGGGATCCAAGTAGCTTTTCAACTTTTAACATTTAGATCCCATGATATCATGGGTCTTTAAACTCCCATGATATAATGGGATCGAAAAAATCCCCGAAAAAATGTCTAAGGAGCATTGAAATGTCAAATCCCCGAAAAAATATTCAGAAGAGCAAATCCAACCACCTACAATAAAAATGAGACCAGCTCATTTTAGCCTATGTTTTCTCTCAATGAAGTCAAGTCAATTTTTTTATGGGGGCAATTCTCATTAATTTGCAACTCAGTTCTAGTGGTGTTGAAGTTTATTTGGTTAGCAATTGAGGAGGGGGCCATGTGCCTTGTCACATGGTAGACCTCTACCATCTATAAGTGATGGATTAATTAGAGGACTTCTACGGGGATTTGGGACTATTATAATTTATGAATGAGACCCAATGAGAATTATTCCCTTTAAATCTTAAAAAAGCATCGACCTCCTAAACATGTTAAGAAACTAATAAAAATTTCATTGGTCAGCTCACCCTATACACTTGACTCTTCATAAGTATGCATATTTAATGTTGTCACCTTACTTGCATTAAAGAGAGGTCATTCAATCCCAGTTCATACAACTACTAATCAAACTAAACTGCAAATTATCCCAACTAACTATTTCACCATTCGATCCCAGTTCATATGAACTAGGCAAATTGTGGATAAGGCATTCGCTCCCCTAGCTCCCACCAGGTTTGGAACCGTAGCGGTAGTAGCCCTTTACTTCCTATGTCTAGGCCACGTGGCCAACCGAGCAAAAAAAAAATTTTACATTTTGGAGTATGATTATTTTCCAAAATTGTGGATCATCCAAAAACAAATGTGATTTTTGTGACTCGCAATGTAATTATACAATATGCTGCCTTCTATCTGCATGAGATTTTCTTTTTAAGTTCTCCAAGAACTACATGCAAGTTCTTGCTGAGAAAGTGAGGTTACTAAATTGTTCTAAAGACTAATTTCAGATTAGGATACAATATCATAAGAAGGATGACAACCACTTGCTTTCAATATGTATTTCAATCCATTGATTTATGCTCTCAATACAAAGATGTCCTGCTTCTTTAGGACATTTTTGTGGTTAGTGGCGATGACATTCAGATGCTGCTCTTCTCTCAGGCTGTCAGGCATTTCTCTACCTGAGCAGCTTTCCCTTCCTCTGCCAGTGCCACTGATGACTGTCCATGTTAGCAGCCTCCACCACAAAAGACCCTCGCATCACTGGTTGAGAAGCAGCCATATATTTGTCTTTCAAGTTCAACTGATTGCCTTTTGCTCCAATTCAAGTGTATGTTTTGTGATAGTCATGCTTGCAAACCGAAGGTCTGTTTTTGTTCCAATTTGTGAAGAACACTCTGAATGGATGGTGTAGTAACAAAACGTAGTAGGTTTTCTGGAAACAAAGAAAACCACAAAAACTCAACACATAAGGATCTACGTGGGTTGGTGATGTGCCTACTTCCAATTGTGAGATCGAGCTTTCATTTTCTTTTGGGAACAATAGGATTACAAAACTTCCTTGGGTTTTTCCTCTCACATCTCTCAGACTCTCTGACTTCAATACAATCATCATCATCATCATCAAAGCCTTATCCGAAATTAAGAGTTTTATGTACATACCCTCTAACAACTGGGAATGATAGCACTTTCCTACATTAAGTACAACAGTGTTTCTTGATAAACTTTATTCATCTTATATGGTTTAGCTTGGATCACCTAAACAATTGACAGTTTGATACACCAAATTTAACAGCTTGATATACCATTTAGATTCGGTAAGAAACAAGATCCTAAACTATCTCAATTATACAATACAAATTACCATGACGGGATTACAGGAACTGATAACACCTTGAATCAATTGTGTGGTGCATATATACTATCCTATCCAACTTAGCCAATTAGATTCACTTTCTGTCCTTATGTTGGAAATGTAGGATCATTGCTATCTGCACTGCTTGGGGAACAAAAGTTAAAACTATTGCTACTAATGTTGTACAGAGGAGTGGGCTCCACCCGAGGGGGAATATTGAAAAGTATTTCCGCTCCCTCTACTAATGCCTTGAGGCTTTAGTAGCAATGGCTAGATGAAGTAATTCAAGACCTTAATTAAAAACTGAAACAAAAAGAATTTGGCTTGTAGGCCTATTGTAGCTTCTTTAGAGTTCACAGCAGGCTCAATTAGCAGTATAGAATTGTATTAGAGTTTGATCAACTTCAAATTCTGATGAATCATTTTTATTAAATTCTGCGGACAGTTCTACACCGTGATTAAACTACACTTTTCTTCCATTACCTTCAGTTTCAAAGTCGCTTGAAGAGAGGCATTCTTTTCTTCCATTGCCTTCAGTTTCAAGGCTCTTTTCTCACTTATTTTTGACATTCTAACATATTCAAGAAACAGTTTTTGATAATCCTCATCTGCATCCTGTTCTTCATCAGAAAATTCGTTAATTTTCAAATCTTCGTTTGACTTAGATTCCTGCACAGAAGAGGTGTTAGAAATTGCCATGAAAGCAATAAATTTGCCAGACTCACTGGAAGGTGAATCTGGTTCAGATACATCTTCATCTGAGTCCTCATCCCAAGCAACATTTAGAATCTTACCTTTTCTCTTGTCCCTATAATTGGCACACTGGGCAGCAGTATGACTATATCCTTGACATTCAAAACATTTAACTGGCTTAGGTGTACCAGTAGACTGATTCCTTTCATTCTTTCTCACAAATTTCCCTTTTGAATGTGCCTTAGGATATTGAGAATCCTTTTTGGAAAGGGACTTTCCATTCTTCCACATCTTGAATTTTTTGGCAAGGTAGGCTTCAAACCTAGCATCCTCAGAGTCACAACTAGTTTCACTGTTTTCATTGTACTCCACAAAATTGGAGGACAAAAGAGCAATGGTTAGCCTTATAGGTTTGAAGATTACCAACCAGTTCTTCAATAGCGAGAGAATTCAGGTCTTGATACTCTTCTTTAGCAACCACTTTTGGAGGAAAGCGTTCTAGAAGAGACTTCAGGATTTTCTTAACAATTTTTGGCTAAGGAATAGGTTTTCCCAGGTTAAAACATGAATTCACAATTTTACTCAATTTGGTATTGAACTCATCAAAAGATTCCGAGTCCTTCATCTTAATTGTCTCAAAGACAGTTGTTAGATTCTAAAGTTTAGTCTGTTTCACTGTTTCCGTTCCCACATGCATAGTTTGAAGCAAATCCCAAGCCGCCTTGGCATTAGGACACACAGAAATTCTATGGAATTCTGCAGGGGTAATGCATTATAGATAGCATTAATGACCTTATTGTTGTAATTTAATTTTGTCTTTTCAAGATCAAACCATTGGGCTTTGGGTTTCTTTACAGTTTGCCCATCAACAACAACAGTGGGATTAGAATATTCATCCACAACAAAGACTTGATCGTCTATTGCCCTAAGAAAAGCAATCATCCTTACCTTTCAGTAAGGATAATTGGTTCCATCTAAAAGAGGGGGCTTAGTAGTAGACGTTCCTTTTCTATTGAAATCCATTAGAGAGAGTTTCTAAACATATCACACAGCAAATTGGTGTAACATTGCTCTGATACCAATTGAAATTCTTAACCTTAACAGAGGCTCAAGTCCCAATAACTCAAACTCTATTAGATTTCAATAAAGATGAAATACTATGAAAATTTTACCAAAACACAGATAAAATCAAGCAATCACACAGAGAAACAGAACACACGAATTATACGTGGAAAAAACCCTGCACGGGAAAAAAACATGGACCTTATCGTCTAAGCCAACAGACAACCAAGCACTAAATCAAATGAAAGTTACAAGTAAGAACTCACACTCCTTTCCAAGTTAGTGACTCGACCTAAGGACTATGCTCACTTGCCGACCACTCACCATACACTTTCGCCATGCTTGAACTGATCATCTTGAATGCGTCTTCAAGATGATTCAACCTCAGATGAGAAGAAGAACTCCAATGCTCAAAACTTCAAATCAGCAGAGAAGAAGCTTTGGAGAAGAATCAGATCTATCTTTGAAAGACGTTAGGGCAAGAAACCAGAAGTTGTCAAAAGCTACCTCCCACGAAGATTTGTGCTCAATATATATGTTTAGGTCATCCATACAAAAGGAGAGAAAAAATTCTTCAGATCTGGAGTTTTCTCAGCCCAGGCGCTCCAGCGCATACATGCATGAGCGCGAAGCTTCTGTCTTGGACTTCACAAAACTTCCTTGACGCGCTTGAGCGCATACATGCGCACTCGAGCGCACGAAGCTTCTGTCTTGACGCGCTCAAGCAGATTCACCTACACTCGAGCTGATAAAGATTCTGTCTAGCTTGTACAAACAGTCTCTTGAAACAGTCCTTCTAACAAATATATTGTAAAATTCAGTTCCAATTTTGTCCACAACCCAATGAATTAGCCAACACACTCATAAAACCAAACAGATCATGTAGAGTGACCAGATAGATAAGAGAGGAAGGAGGACTAGAAGAATGACAATGGTGCCATTTCTTTACATAATTAACTAGGAAGGTCAGTGGTGTCAGTTTGAAGTTCCTGAGATCCTCTCCATGGGGTTTTAAAGGGGAGCAAAATATGACTTTAATGTAGTGTGTGGATTTATCATTTTCTAAATTCTGTGGACAGTTCTACACCCTGATTAAACTGCACTTTGGCTGTAGAAGTGATGATTGGAAGTTCATAACTATACAATTCATTAAAGAAATAACAATTTGCAAAAAAGTGCAGAAGATGGAAGTGAGGCATTTAGTTATGGGTCTTTTGCTTGTCATTATCATAATCGTGGGCCCCACTGTGGATGGAGCTCAACCTAAAAATACATTCTGGCCATCCTTCACATGGATGATGATGAAAGTTGTTCATGGCCTCATCCAATGGGATGACCATAAATTGGACAGTGACAGGTGTATAGGCCAAATGCATAATACATTCATGAAACATGGACCACTGTCACTGACATGTAAACCCAATAGTGGAACTTGGGACCATTTGCTGTATTCTTCATCCAGAAGGTCTAAAAACATGCAAGGCTGAAATCAGTGCACCACCAATTCAACTAAAATCAAAGCTTAGCCAAAGGGACTTTATCCAATGCCAGAGAGGTGGCGAGAGCAAGATTTACAAATTGGTGTAGGTTTTTACAGCATGGTCCATTCATGATCACAGTGGATCATGTCAATGGGCCACTGGGCCAATCAAATCAAGGGGTTCAAGGATGTGGTCCTCAACTAGAAACTTAAGGTGACACAAGTAGGCCTTATGGTTTGTTCTTTAGGTGATTGTGCCCCACTGCGGATAGACCATTTACTGCTGGTCTTTCCTAACCCTCTAATTAATGAACTGTAGATAGATGTGTAAGAAAAACTATAGAAACTTAAGAAATAGAAAAATACTGGAGGGGTGGAATATTTCAATGTGTTATTTTGGATCATGATTTCTCCACAGTGGCCTTCTTAATGTGGAAAGCCATCTCAATTTCAACAAATTCAAGCAACTCTTACACAGAAGCAAGGAAGAAAAGTAGAAGGAAAGATCCTTTAAGATCATGAATTCAATGACAAATCACAAGAAAATTTATCTGTTGCTTATGTGTTGGGTGATATGGGCTTTATGGCCTGTTTCACATGATCTGGGCTAGGGCTGGATCTCTCATTCAATTTGATTGTCAACATCATGTTACCATTTCTAGATATAGCTAGACACTCACTGGAAAAACATTTTTCACAGTCCCACATCAAGTTGGACCAGACTTGACCCAGATGAAGTCTGGGGACCCAATATCATTGGGACCGAATATTTCCATCCCTTTTTTGGGCCACATAATTGGGTAGTCAGGCTCTGTTTTCAGCCTAAATTTATCGGCCTCACCACAATTTCCTTAACAATCAAACATGGAAACTTACAATGAATAGTACATAAGGCTAGAGTCTGGTTTTCCCAAGTATTTTTAGCTAGGGCTGCACAAAAAATCCAGTATCACCGCAAAACTGAACCGAACCAACCGAACCGGGCGGTTTAGATTGGTTTTATGTAGATCGGTTCGGTCAATGGTTTGAAAATCATTGAAACCACTTTACATCAGTCGGTTATCCATTTGAATCCACGGTTAACCGCCTAAACCAAACCGACCATATGTATTAACTTGAGTATTGAGTTTTGACTATTTTAGCCTTAGGGGAAGCGCTTGTATATTCTACTTGCATGTTACATGTTTGATGAAAGTTATACAAGAAGTGTGCATTATCGGGTTTTTAGTAGCGCTGCCGAGGGGTTTGGTCTAACCTAAGAGAAAGTGAACTATGAAGAGGCCTATCTCAATTAGTTCAAAATTGGGGCTACATTCCACTAGAACCCATGTTGTTGGGCAAAAAAAAAAAAACTAGTTCCTTTTGTGTTGAATTCATTGGTCTGGATGAAGCAATGTATTCTAGTCCAAGTTTCATGCAGAGAAATAGGTATGTGCCTGATCATTTTGTTGGTGTATTTTACCAGAAGATTTGAACTGCTTTAACTCATTGGCTTGAAAAGTTGGTCGAACCTGGCCTGGGCCAATCAATCACACAATCAGATGATGGATGGAAAAAATTCATCCATCGTTTGATGTATGCTTCCTTGGTTGAAACGAATTATGAAATACATTTTAGTGTTCATTACAACTTCTCATCATTGCATTTGATGGACCAAGTTTGAACAACAATTTTTTTGTGAAAAAAATAAAATAAAATAAAAACCGTAACCGAACCGGTTCAGTTCAGTTTTAGCACATGGGCTGTTCGGTTCATTTTGGGAAAATATAAAACCGATGGGTTTAGTTTGGTTGATAATTTTCCCTCTAAACCGATCCAAACAGCCCATGTGCACCCTACGTTTATCTCTATTGGAGCTCCTTATATAGTCTGTCTTCCTATTTATAAAATACACATAAGATACCTGTGACCATAAACCTCCCTACATTAAAGTTAGATTTGCCAAGTTGTGCACATGCGGGGGAAAAAGATGGATGATGACCTTTGGACTGTAATGGGCTCATGGATGGAATATTCTTATGAAGTACTCAATTTGGAGTTGAATTCCTGTTTGGATCTTTGCAAAAAATGGTTAATGGCTTACATGTAAAAGAGGGCTCATGCATCAGAGTGCCAGTTGTTTTGTTCTCTAACACAATTACATGTAAAACTTGTTATAAGTAATTTGATTTACAACCAAATTGATTGAAGGGCAGCTGGATTTCAAGGATCCAAATGGATCAGAACTAGGCCTAACATCTGAATTTGGACTGCAGTTCAGATTCTGATCATAAACTAACAGGCTAAAACCTTGTGTTTACCTTGTTGAATAGACTCAAATATAAGCTCTTGGCTCAAATTTTGTTTTAGCTGTTAATGACTGAGATTACAAACTTTTACCAGTTCTTTTTGCAATTGTAAGAAGATGGGGGTTCAAGTGTAGCATTGTCACTGGTTTTGGTCTGTCCTAACTGATAAAAGATAAAAGTGTCATCTACCAAACAACTGAAAGAAATCAAAATAAGAATAAATGAGAAATAAATTTTAAAGGCCTAAGAAAAAAAAGACCAAAACAAATAATAATAATAAAGACCTTCAACTCATCATCATCATTATCATTATTAATTATCGTCAAAGACATGCCTCAAGTATATTGTGGTCGGCTACATAAATTTTGTTTCGCTTTTTTAGTCTATCTTGAGCCAAATCCTCGGATAGGAAAGACCTTCAATGATCGTGAAAAAAAAAGACTTGATGTATTATGGAGTTGCAAATGTAATTGCAATTTGACTAAAATAAAATATGGATTTAAATATGATTGAGTGCCAAAGCTAACCCCATAAACCAACAAGATAGATGGATTAAATTAGCTTTAGTGATAACGACCATGAAGATGATGGTGGTGGTGATGATAAAAAAAAATATTAAAAAAATGCCGTCACCAAAATATTAAAACAAAATGCTAAGAGTTATATATTTAAATAAACCTACCTGGCTCTCCCTCTCTACAAGCTACATCAAACTTGTCATATTCCCTCATATGAACAAGACAACATCATCCACAGTTCAGTGTTACCAACTCCAAATATCTTAAGAGCAAAGGGTCATAAAGCTGCAGAGAAGATAAAATTGGGTTTTATTTTATCAAGTGTACACATAATCATGAAAGTTGTGACCCTCCACCTTTAAAAAGCATAGAGTCCCAACCCTCCACCTTTAAAAAGCATAGAGTCCCAACCCAACTCAAGTGCACATTAATCTTACACACCTCTCCCTCTAGCCAGTGAAAGACGACTTTGTTTAAAAATACATCAAGGTCGTTATCCCACCTGCTTTGATCAATTATTGTCTAAGTAATTGGTAATGGGGATTGATCAAATAAATACATCACATCACATCAGCTGGACTACTACTCTCTTATCTTTTGGATAGTATTTGTTATTATGAAAACCTAAATGATATCTTGCATTATGTTTAGTACTATTATAAAATTGATGATGATGATAATGACAAAATGTTTTTCATTAAATTGTCATATGTTGCCATGTTAAAATAACAGTTGATGTCCATCTGAGAGATAGAGATATAGAGAGAGAGAGAGAGCAAAGGGTGTGGGGGGCAACCCACCAATTGTCCGTTATTACAATTTTGGCCCTACTCTTCTTACCTGTGAAAATAGTCACACAACAAAGTGGATCTATGATTCACGGATACTTTAAAATAGCAACGTATCATGTCGTATCCTGATGAGAGTCTAAATAGTATGAGGACTTCATTACACCTCGGGATGATATTATTGTAATAAACCATATAGCCCATACAGGTATATTAAGACATGTTGAGCCTATTACTTAGGTGATATGGGATGTGGGACTTCCCAACACTCCCCCTCACATGCAGGCCCAACAAATTTCATGGGCGGGCTTGACACGTGGGCTATACAAGAACAACGGGACCGGAACCCGCTCTAATACCATGTAATAAACCATATACCAATCCAAAAGCTTAAGCTAATAGGTGGAATGCCCATACAGGTATATTAAGACATGTCAAGCCTATTACTTAGGCGATGTGGGATGTGGGACTTCCCAACAATTATGTCACTTCATTTGTGATAATTTCTTATTTGCAGGTATTATAGAAGAAGAGAGTGAACTTCTAAACTAATTGGTGGAAGAAGGCACGAACCATAGCGCATTGGAGCATTCTGCCCCCTCCGAACGCCAGTTCCGCAGCACTCCCACTTGTTGTCATCGGGCGTCCGGATGTCATACACGGGGAATCTCCATTTCTCTCTACATTTTGAAGAGAGATTAGACAAAAGCTATAAGAGGAAGCCTATAACTCATTTTTAGGGCATTCAAGACTTGAGAGAAGGAACGGGAGCCTCGTTTTGGAGGCACTGGAAGGAGCTTTAATGGAGATTTCGTCAAAGATTCTTCGTCAATCTCTCTCCATGAGTAACTACTCTCCATCTTAGCGATGCGATGAAGCCATAGTCTTGTGGGGTGTTTTTTTTTTTTTTTTTTTTTTTGTGATGTTTAGGTTTTATGGTTTTACATTGAATGTTTTGAAATGAATGCTATCCATGCATTGGATTTATTTATTAAGACAATATCTAGTTTTGATATTTTATTCTTATAGTTTTGAATACCAGTCTTGAATATGTGTGTAATTATATATAAATGATCTATGTGATAGAGATAGGTTATGCCCAGATCTACCCGCATGATTTATTTGGTAACTCTATAGAAGATTGTAACCAAAACAAGTCTTTAAAGCATTGATAATAAAACCTTTCTTTAATTGGATTAAATATTATTTTTAATTCGCTAGTTTAGGAATCAAAACCTAAAATCAATAGTTCGTTCTCCCTTAGGATTAATTTAGGAATTTAGAATACAATGCAACTCAGCCCTTTTGTCCCACTGGATACGACACCCAGCTAACGTCACTATTCTCACAAGCAGAGACAGTAGCTAGGTATAATTTATATACTTGCAAACATCGCTTTGAAGCTATTATATCTATACTTTACTTTTTATGTGTAAAATTTGTATTCGTATCTATTGCGTATCCTAACTGTATTTGAGCATCCTAATGCTGTGTTTGGGAAGAGAGGAGGGGAGGGGAGGAGAGGAAAAATCTGAGGGGGAAGGAAAATGAAAGGGAGGGAAGTGAAAAAGTAGAGAAAGGGAAGTAAAAAAGTGTAATTTTGTTTATTTGTGAGGTAGAGGGACAAATACCATTTTACCCTTACTTTTGAAAAAAGTTCAATTGGACAAAGGAAGGCAATTTTGTACTTTCTCAAACTTTCCCCTCTTCCCCCATCATTTTCCCCCATGTGACAAAAATTTTCCCCACCACCACCACCCCCACCCCCCCCCCCCCAAAAATTTTTTTTTTCCTCCCCCCAATTTTCCACCCTTCCCAAACACACTGTAAGTGGCAACTACATAAACCTCTGGTTCTTTGTGTTTTTATTTTGGTTTCTCCCACAAGTTGAAAAACTAATAATTATAGTATCAATTGGTCTCTCATTCTCAAGTCTTTGTTTATGGTAGAGGACTGGATTGGGAAAATGGATTCATTGAGATGCTTCATCTTCACATGTTTTCTGAATAGAACGTGTATTGTGTTCACGAACCAAAAAGTATACTTGTCCCGGGACTCATGTCCCGGGACTGGCCCGACTCCATAGGAGGAGGGCATTTTGGTCATTTGGCAAATGACCAAAATGCCCTCCTCCTATGGAGTCGGGCCAGTCCCGTGACATGAGTCCCGGGACAAGTAGCATTCCTCTTGTGTTCACAGAGACGCATGTTGACAAGAAGGAGATAAGCAAACTACTTAAAAAGGAAAAGCAAAATAAGACTTACCACAACACAAGTTCAGTACAGGAGACTGCTACAAACACAGAGGACTTATCTACAATTCAATGGTCCACAGCTCTCTCTCTCTCTAAAAAGACAAGACAAATCAACAGAAAAGAGCTAAGGCCACCTTTAATAGACATTTGTGCCATTATTTTTTTTTCCCAGACTTCCATCTTTTTCACCATCCACACATGGAACATGAGAAACTGAGGGAAAAATCAGTTATGTGGGTTGCTCCTGAAGGAGCCCAGGGCTTTGATGGCACCTGCTCTTAGGATGTACTGATGATAAGCGGCAGCGATGGCAGCTCCGATGAAGGGGCCCACCCAGAAGATCCACTGAAAAATGTACATGTAGACAACAATCAAATCATTGATCCATCATTAGGCATTTTGTATGGTGTTAGTGTGTGACAAACCACATACTAGTAAGCGTGTAATTGTCCATGCACCATGGTTCTCAAATTTGGTTAGCCATCAACTCAACTGACTCAGGAGAATTTGAGAGGGTCAAGACGACCACTTAACTGAGTCAGGGCAAGTTCTTGAACCATGCTGTTTACCATTCACAAGCTTTTCATGTAAGGATGATCATTACCCTTCGTCATGTGAGAAAAATGCCCCCAAGGCAGAATTTCTTAATGGGCTCATTTACCATCTCAAAGTTCCACCAACCCATTAAAAAAGCTGTAGAGTTGTCAATGTCTATAGCCAAGATGACTAGCAGACAGTGACAAAAACACCAACATAAGCCATGAAACAATGTTCATTATATTAAATGTTTTATCATATTCTTACTTAGAGGGTCAACTCCTTTGAGTTGCGTCAATTATTGGCGCAACCCCAGCCCAACCAAAATTATAGGCGCCTAAACCAAAACCCATTACCCAAATCATCACCACTGCCATCATCATCATCATCGAAGTCTTGTCTTAAACGCCTGATTCTCCATTCTGATCAGTCTTGAACTGTAACTCTAAATTTCTTCCCCGCATGTCAGTTGACTCGGGTTGAATCGGGTGTCCAAATTTCTGGTTTCCATCAATCCAAACCCAAATGAGCCCAACCCAGATTCCGCGTTTTCAAGTTGGGCCACATTGGCTTTGGTTTGGCCTGACCCCAAGAAATTGTTGCACCAGGATCATCCTAGTAGAGAAGGAAACACAAATACCTGATCATTCCAAGCTTTCTCCTTGTTGTAGATGACAGCAGCTCCAAGGCTTCTAGCCGGGTTAATACCCGTTCCAGTAATTGGAATTGTTGCCAGATGAACCATGAAAACAGCAAACCCAATGGGCAATGGTGCCAAAACCTTCATTTGAGAATTCCAAGTCAATTAGCACCACCAAACAAATTCATTGGAAGTTCAATTACTCAAAAAAAAAAAAATCCATGGGTTTTCTTCTCAATTTCCAAAAATCAAAGTCAAGGTCAAGTGGAAATAAATTTTCCTTTGGGGCTACAGAAAACCACTTTTTATTTCTAATTCTTTTATGTACAATGAAAGGATGATAAGATAAGAAAATGATGTGTGCTTGTGAGGAAAACCAAAAGCAAGTAAAGATAAAAGGAAACAAACAGAATCAGTGCGGTTGAAAATAAAGCAATGGGTAGGGATGGAAAGCATAAAGAAATGGCTAAAAGAAAAGTGGGGCCCAAAAAGATAAGAAGAGAATCCCAAATGCTAACTTACGCCATGTGGAGCAGGTATGCTGAAAAGGACTGTACTATATGGCGCAAGATAGGATTCTCACATGGGGGGACGATAACATGCGCCAAAAAAATGGAGGGGGTCCTTTTGTTGCTTTCTCAGATAAGGGCCAAACACGTGTGTGGCTCCCTAAATGCAGCTAATGGACCCCATATAAACCTCTAAAGAGGATGTGATTTTTTATTATTATTATTTTTCCCTCTAAGGGGGTTTCGGGCTGGATTATTTCCTCCGAGTCTAGAGAGAAGCCCGATAAAACCCATGTAGCCTCTAGGTGATAGCATAAATAGACTCAACATTTATTGTTGAAGATGAAAACTGGGTCAATACCAAGACTTTTAACTTCGGAAGAAGGAGGAAGGTGGTCCTCACCACTTGGCCAACTCTGGGACTAAGAGGGTGTAATTTGTCAAATGGAAGAAATTGTGAAATGGAAGAAATCCAGTGGTTGGATTCAATAAAAAGAACTGGGTTAGGTGAAGAAGGGGAATGCCCACTGTACACGGCGCCAGTGACCATCCTATGGTTGCAGGCACCAGATTTGTGCCCACAGGACAAAAACAGCAGCACCCAGCAGACAAACATGGGTGGGTTTTCACATGCTCTGCAAAGTCAGTCGATTAGTTACCGTAAGACATACCATTTTCTGTGTTTGTACCATTGGATCTAAAAGGGCTGCAATCGTCCAGTAGAATCAGAGGGTGAATCATAGAATCCGAGGGTGAATCATTTACTGGTGCGCACTTCAGCAAACCAAAGTTGAAATTATAGGCTTACTAGGTGGATTTATTTAACTAAGAAAGATACTTAGTTATATGTAGAACAATTAAAGTGGGTAAGGATAAGTTATAAAGTTAGGCCTAGGGTTCTAGTAGGGTTGGAATAGATAGTCCTAAATCTTTATTTTAGGTTGAGAAAGTCTAGTGGTCATATGCCTTGCAAATTTATTGTGATAGACTAACAATGATAGCTAATGCCTAGATGGTGGCAATTCCAGGGGGGGGAACTGTTTGTGATTGGGTTGATCATATGTCTAAAAAGGAATGCCAAATTCATAGTTTGCCATCAACCTATATGCAAGCCTATAATGAATGAAAAATAGGCCCAAATAACTAGATCATATATACAACAAGGCATACAAACAAAAAAGAATTTTTTTCATAGAAACCAAAAGTGCAAAAATTTCCACACAGATATGTCTTGTCAAATGTTTTGCATATTTAATGATTTCATACATCAAGATGTTTGTGCCTTAATTTATTTTAAATTATGTTTTAGAAAAACTTCACTAAATTAACCATATTCAATACAGTATCACATAAATTTCTTCCTTAGAACTATGTAAAAAAAAAAATTCCAAAAAATTATGTACAGTTTTTTCACAAAGTACCCATATAATATCTAATCTATATAACTGTTGTATACTTTTATAGTTGTCATTCAGATGTTAAATATCATTGTATCAAGATTTAAATCATATCTTTGAAAATTTTGGCAAAAACCAAAGTCATATCTTTGAAAAATATGCAGAGTAGAAAGGACATGGTGGTGAAAAAACCAAGCAACCTGACAAACCAAGTCACAGTCTCACAGATGATCAGGCAAAGGACAATACAATAAAGTCTTGCAGAGAAAAGAGAAAGGGATGGGTGGTGTGTGTATCACATGCAAGCAGGAGGTGGGGTTGAAAGAAATACCGGGACATGGGAATCTCTGGCGCTCCTTTTGGGATCAGTGGCGGAGAAGACGGTGTAGACAAGAACGAAGGTGCCTATGATCTCAGCGCCCAAGCCAGTGCCCTTGTTGTAGCCCGTGGCTAATTCATTGGCGCCACCACCATACCTGACATAGTAGGCCTTTTGGAAGCCCTTGACCAGACCGACCCCACAGATGGCTCCAAGGCACTGAGCCACCATGTACATCACTGCCCTTATCAGAGACACCTTCCGAGCCAGGAATAGACCGAACGTTACAGCCGGGTTTATGTGCCCACCTGCTCAAACATCCATACAAAAACACCCACCCAATCAGCTGTTGCTACTCTCTTTTTTTTTTGGTCATTTTTGTAACAAGAGGAAGAGACCCAGATCTCAAACCCTGCTAAATCACAGCCTTCTTTGAGAAAAATGAGAGAAGTAGGAAGAGAGAGAGAGGCGCAAGATTGCAAAACAGTCACTCAGGTGCTGAAGTGAGCTGAACTGGCCTTTCTTCTCCTCTGTTTTTTTTACTGCACTAAAGGAAAAATACTTTTTTTGTGTGGGTGTTGAGAGAGAGAGAGAGAGAGAGAGAGAAGCAGGATAGAATCTCATTCACAACACTGCTAACGTGAATAGAGCGTGCTGAAGTGAGTTGAACTGGCCTTTCTTCTCCTCTGTTTTTTTTACTGCACTAAAGGAAAAATACTTTTTTTGTGTGTGGGTGTAGAGAGAGAGAGAGAGAGAAGCAGGATAGAATCTCATTAACAACACTGCTAACGTGAATAGAGCAGGTCTCTATTTCTCTTCCAATGCTCTCTTCTAACAAACAAAAGAGACCCACAAAAAAACGAAGAAAATAAGAGAGACCCAGAACTCAAAACCTCCCAACTCTTGAAAAAAACAAGTGAAAAATACGATCTTCCAACATTTTTTTTTTTTTTTTGGGTCTTCACAGAGGGAGAGGCAAGATATATGGCATATCATTAGCTCATGTGTTAAAGTGAACGGAGCTGATCTCTCCTCTTCCCTTGCTGTTTTTTTCAACAAATCAAATAGACCCATATCTTTACCAACAAAACTGAAGGTGACCCAGAACTCAAAACCTCCAAATCTTAAAAAGAAGTAGAAGAAAGATAGAAGGAGAAAAAGAACCTCAAAACACAATATTTTGCTCTCTTCTTTGTTTGGGGGTATTGAGAGAGAGAGAGAGAGAGAGAGAGAGAGAGAGAGAGAGCTGAGATTCCAGCAAACAAAAGGAGACCCAGAACCTCAAAACACAATCTTTTGCTCTCTTCTTTGTTGGTGGGTATTGAGAGAGAGAGAGAGAGAGAGAGACCTGAGATTCCAGCAGTGCAGTAGACGAGGATGAAGATCATGCCACCAAAGGCCCAGGCAATGCCAAGGATTCCAACCCCACCGCAATTGACCTCATTCGGATCTGTGTGTGTATTTGGGTCCACCTGGCTCTTGTATCCGATCACAGTCGCCACTGTGATGTAGAGGAAGAGCAGCGTCGCTATGAATTCCGCTATCAGAGCCCTGTAGAACGACCACTTTGTCAGCTCGTCCATGTCTATCAACGGCGCCGGTGGTGGGTCCGTGTAGTCCTTGGTCGAGAATTCTCCCTGCTCTGTTACTTCACTATCTTTTCCCATCTCTTCACCTTCTTCTTCACAACACCACCAAACAAAACCAAACTCTGCTTTGAGAGAAGGAGAGGTGGTTGTGGTCGGTTTTGGTCAGGATGGTTTGTTGGTTTGGGATAGAGAGAAGGAAGAGAAGTGTAGGGGTATTTATGGCGTTTGTAGGTTGTGGAGTGGGCTTAGTTTACTTATAATTGCCGCCCAAAACCGACTAATTCACATCACCTCGCTTTCGTGGGCCCTCCTCTCTGCTACCTTTCACACTCTCCTCTCTCTCTCTCTCTCATTTCTAAGAAAAAGCACAATCGGATATGCTGTTTGTTTTATCTTTCTTCTCATTTTAGTCTTTCTTTTTTTACCAGCCACCTTACTGTCTGCTCTTTGCCCCTCTGCTATCTCTCTCTCCCTCTCTCAATCTCTATCTTTCTATCTCTTATATTTCTAAAAGAACAAGCATATTTGGATATGCTGTTTTTCTTTAACCTTCTTTCTCCTTTTAGTTTTTCTGTTTATACCAGTCAGGAGTACAGTCTGTAGGAAGTAACGGCAGGTAAAAAGATCTCAGCTGTCCTTGGGATAAAAAAAAAAAAAAAGAAACCTCAACTCACCATTGGCTCAAAGTTAATGTTGATGGGTCCAACAAGAAAAGTTGTGCCGTTATCTTAGTTAAGATTATTTTGTCTTTCAACCTTAGAAATAAGTTTAGGATCCTACCATTTGGAGGAAGAATTATTAAAGAGTTTAAGGGCAGAGGGTATAAGGTGGAGTACATATGAGACCTAGACTTTTCAAAGATTTGAGTTACTAATAAGGTGAAGGTATATAATAGTTCATTTCACATCTCCCCTTAATTCCTTTTTCACAAAAGGAGAGATTATGTCAATATTAATTTTTGGAAATTCACTTTTACTTCTTCAATTTTAACATATTTTAGAAGCACTAGCTCTAGGTTTCCGAGAAATTCGATTACATGAATCAAAAGGGCCCTTGGGCAAATTTGAATTTAATGATCATTTTAGCCTTATTCCATCAATTTTGGTCCACAAAGAGACCCAACCAGATATACAGTTAAAATAGGACCAAGAGCTTGGGTCACCACCTCTTGCTCTCCTGGGCATGGCTTTGATTTATTCATTCATTGGCGAGATCTCTTCTCACTCCCTTGTAAGGGAGACTTGCAGATGTTACCAAACTCTTATGAACCTGAGCCTGAGCACATTTGCAAAATTTACTTCAAAGGAACATGCACATATTAGTACCATGCATGTCTTGGCCAGTTTTCATGCATTTGAACGACACTAGGCAATTGCATTTTCTTTTCATTAAATATTGTTAGCATCTGTTACTGTAACATGGGGCCCACATCAGATCACATGTGGATAGGCCGCCAAGAGACGGATCATATGCTCCTTGCTTATGAAAATATTTAGATTTCTATGAGTATTGGGTTTTCCAATTATGTTTAGATCTTAGTTCTCTCTTTAAGATACCTTCCTAATTGACTAAGATTTGGTTTAAGTGTATTGGGGGGAGAGAAGAGGAATTAAAGTTGAAAACAATGGAAACCACTTATCCTTAATTAGTTGATCCAAACCATCCATCTTCTAGTTCTATGATCACAGTGTCCATCCTAGCTAGCCCTCAGATTGTGAGGAGTGAATTAATGGAGTGGGTGGGGAATTATCTCTAGCATAATAGGTGCTTGATCATACCTAATATGTAGTTTATCTTTGTGTTTTGTTGCGGCTGATTTATCTATGATCAAAGCTTCTACGACACCAAAGGCTTACACACACACAAAAACATACATAGCTACATAAATCAACAAAAAGCCCATAGGTCTGGCCCCTTTACTAAATTAGCCCTATAGAAGTCCGAGACTATTTTTTCAGTTTGTTATAATAGGGATGGACCCAGGCACAATCAAGCGCGTGCAAAACTACATCGTGTTTCAAAAATTCAATAAAAATTGTGAATCAACGTACCCTTAGAATCCTTATGAAAACTCTTTGTTTGTCTCTAATATTAAACTATCTATTTAAGATGTGCACCCCTCAAACAAAAATCCTGATCCGGCAGCCATAATCTATCTAGCCAAGTAAAGGCTTAGCCAGACTTCACGCTCGTTCCCACCTCTAATGCTGGTCATTGTTATATGAACACTTAACTAAGAATCTGGTAGGACCATGAAGCTTGTAGGTATGCGAAGGCATAGTATCATGACAATCCATTGTTGATGAAGGTTATCAAAATTCAAAAGCTTCAAGATAATGAAGAGAAGGGCAGTCAGCGTCAGGTCATTTTACTCTAGCTAGGATTTTAGGTATCTTGCAAATATGATGTTATTTAATAGGAAATCGACCTAATGGCCTTATTCCAAGGATAAGATACTTCCAAGCTGAATAAAGTTACTTTGGTCTTTCTATTTTTTTATTTTAAGTCCTTGTGGGGTAACTTGGTCATTTATGCTGTATTAACTTTACTTTCACTTTAATTGGAGAACAGAACAACCCTATTATCCCTCTTTTCTAATCAAATCAATCCTATCAGAACTTAGCAATTGGGAATTGAGAGTATTTGGCAGGTCCATAATCTTCAACTTTATAGCATTTGTGTAAATAAGTACCTATTCTATTAAACCAAAAAATACCCCATTTTTTCGAAGGGAAAAGGGCACTATTGCATGAGCTTAGTTTTTTTTTTTTTTTTAGGTAACCCAGCCAAGGATGTTAGGACCCAAAAGAGAGCCCACACACACAAGGAAAGACAGCCCGTACAAGCTGGAAGAAGGCCCACACAAGCGAGAAGATATGGCGTACCTGGGGTTCAAACCTTGGAAAGCTAGATGAGAATTGTCGCCATTTACCAGTGAGGTAAGTGACCATTCTCGTATTAGCTTAGTTTAGTTGTAGTATGTGGTCATAAATATTAGTAGTGAGTGAATAATGTTGGAAAAATTACATTTTATTTTCTAGGATTTTTATATTTTTTTTTCCTATTATGCATAGATCGAGAGAGGAGATTATGTTAGTTCCCCATTTGAATCTCATATCTAGAAAAAAAATTGTCAAAAGGACTAAAACTAGAAAAATAATTGCAATATGTTTAAACTTCTGATAAAATATAATTCTCAAAGGTTAAATTAGATTTTTTTCCTATTTTCATGATATCTTCAACTTGCACTATTTTTGTTAAGGAAAAACTGCATGTCATTAACATGCTATATTAAATCCCAAAATTAAATTTCCCACAATAAAGACAACTAGAGTTGAGCATAAAAAATGGAAAAAACATTCATCCTAAACTTGTTCTACAAAAACTGTAGTACAATGCTAAATTTGATGTATTAACATTCTATTAACAACCATGTTTTTAAAAATTTGACCGAACTAGTATTAGTTTCGCTTAATTTGCATGTTTCAGTTATTGCAGTGATGGTCGCCGATTTTATGAAATCAATATCCCATTTCCCAAACCCCATAATTAATCTATTTTTTAAATGTTTAACTTTCTACCAAGCATGGAGGTATCAGGTGCATGGATTTATGTGGTCACAACTTTTTCTAACCACTTTGATACGAGGATGAAAGCTAGAGAAATCAATTACCGAAAATTATCTACAGTTCAAATTTATATTAATTGGAGTTTTACCCATTTAGTTTTCTTCGCCTATTTTTCTCAATGAAAACAAGACCTGTGGATTAGGTTTTTGGTTTGGTGGTAGAGAAGACTCTCTATAATAAAACTTTCTACTATAAGCAAATCTCTCTGTATCCAAATGCTTTGATTGGGCCCATCAGGATGAGGAGAAAAGTTTCTCTAGAGGGGTGTCATTTTGGGTCCGTGGGGGTTTCTCCGGAAACCAGCGGGGACAGGGCGCAGGATTTTCAGGCACCTTCCCCATGGCATTTGGATGCTGGGAGGATTCCTTGTGTTCAAAGTTTTCAGACGCGTTTTTTAAGGCCGTTTTCCACTGCTAATTTTTTGACCTCCTATAGTGACTTCAACTGTCGCATAAGAGGAAACGCGGGCTTTGCACAAACAAACCCTTCAATTACTTAAATTTCTTCTATAAGAGAAAGCAATTGCTTCCTAAACTAGAATTTAGAAAACTTAAAAGAGAAGATGTACGTTTTCTTTTGAGGGACGGAGAAAGCATTCCCTTAAGAGTTTTCAATGCAAAGACAATAGTCAGAATTATATTGCAGCTGATTTTAAGTTGAGAAAACAAGTGGAGAAAACAAGGGGTGATTAGAAATAGTAATGGTTGGATCATCCATAAAAAACAAATGTGTGCTCCTAATATGACGAAGATTGTACACATCTGGGTAGCAGCAGATTCCACCAAATTATTGCTGACAACTTTCTTAAGAAACAGCTTTACCTTTCCTTTCTCTTCCAACCTAAAATTATCATTCATCTAAGATATAGATGCTTCACAGTGACGCAGACTTGTTTACATTCCTAATCTACAGTTTCACCACGTGCACAAAGATTACCAACTGTTGTTGTTTGACACTGGCGTGTTTGGCAATTAACTAGCTAAAGTAAAGTAAAGTGAATCCAGCCAAGAAATGACAATGGGTCATATCAAAAGTATACAATTTCAAATTTTCCTTCGAATTTTTCAAAAAAAAAAAATTAAAAAAGCAATTTCCTTTCTCCACTAAAAGACAAAAAAACTCCACATTTCTATACAAAAAGTCAAGAAAATTTCATACCAAACAACAAAAAACAAAACACCATCATAACACCTTATATTTTATTCTCTGTTGATTTGATGCTTCACCTCACCATACTTCACTTCACAGTGCATCCAAATAGGCCCTTGTTTCAAGATTTTCACATATCTATTTCATTTTCAGATGTTGTAAGATTTTTGAGAAAAAATGTGTTAAGATATATCTCTGTACCTTTGTAGACCTTTGGGCTAAGATCAAGCAGTTAAAAATGGAGAATAGAGGGTGAATATCGAAATGATCATTGAATCACCTCCCTTTTAATGGAAATAAAATCAAGGGAAGATTAAAAATAAATAATGCGTCGTCATAAGTCATGGCCCAGCAAGATAAGTCCCACGAAGGGAAATGCCTAATCTATATAGCTAATTTATATACTTCACCCCTCACCTTTCATATAGCTCTTTTGGTTATGAATTCAAATATATTCAATTCATTTACATTCTATGCAAGCAAATAGTCCTAAACAGCTGAGAATTTCTATTTTTATGTAGGAACTGGACCAATAATTGGACTGATTGAGTGTAAAAATACATGATTTAAAATCTTAAAAGAAAATCACAGGGTCTTGATCATGTGTTCCTCAAGGTGACCAATCAGATGGTGGGGCCAACACCAACCTGTTGTTCGACAAAATCCCATGGTGGGGTTTTCTTTTATATATACAACAGCCTGGATTTAAATGGTGGGCCTTGATAGTTTCCATACTTTCTCCAGATTCCAACATGGAAAGGACACATGGAATAGGCTCACAGAATTCTCTCAAATCTTGCCCCCAGCATCTGGATTCCATGATAGATCAGCCCTGTGTGTTTTACAGGGTAGAGATGTTTCTAGAAATTCTATACTATTGGATAGGAATTGTGGAAGAGAGGAGAGGCTGTTCATTGTCAGAGGAGAGGTAAGATAAGAAATGTAAAGAATACTCCAGTGTGTGACAAGGAGAGGCATTTAATGAGATTAGAAAAAAGATAGTGGTGTGGGCGTTCCAACAGGTTAAGTGTGTTGTGTGGCCCACCACTAAGACCTTTGGAGGAATCTGATAGGTTTATTAGCACATGACTTGAAGACCTTCTGTGACCCACACCCTCACCTACGCCACATGTCCAGTAGCTCTCATGGGAAACTCAAAACAAAAGAATATTGTGTGAGGCTGTGAGCTGGGATGGCAAGGATTACTCACAACCCAATCCAGACGCCTAATTTTATTCTTCAATTCTGGATTTAGAGTATTGTTTTTTTTTTTTTTTTTCCCTCTCTTTTTTGGTACCCTAGTAAAAAAGGATTAGGACCCTAAGAAAGCCTGCACACGTGAAAGAGGGCAGCATACTCAACGATCGGACATTGGCCAGCTAGATGAGCTGGGTGAGAGACAGAGCTGCGGAAAAACTTAATAACCCATGGTTTTACTCAAGGCCAATATAGCTCAAGTAAGTTTCTCGACCTTTGACATCTCATTGAACTTTGTGAAGGTCCCAAGCCTTCTACACACAGCCGGAGATATGTGTGGTCCAGCGGTTGGAAGTCTCTGTAAATCTTCCGTGCCTAGATGTCCATGTCATGCACGATTTAGGGCTTCCATCTCCCTTATATATGGACAAAAAGTCTACTTGTCCCTGGTGAAATCCCGAGACCTTTTTGCCCCTCCCATGTGGAAATCAGGACTTGTCCCGGGATTTCACCCGGGACAAGTAGCATGGCTGATATATGGACCGTCTCAATGAGTCATGCTTACTAGAGAGTAGAGACTCCACTGCCAAAAAACCCACGTCCCCTAACAATACTATGAGTTATCTACGTGCGGTTAAGACCTGATCTACTAATCTCTTAAACAGATTAGTCTTATCATAATGAGAATCTTAATTTCTCTAGGTTTTACCATCTACTTGATCCGTGGCAGGCATGTGGGTCACATAATTTCCTACACCTTAATGTTGCATGATTAAGGTTCTTGTAAACTGTTGTGGAAAAAACACTAGTTCTTGCCAAACATCTCCAAGACTCATGTCTCAATAATAAGAGTTTAGGTTTTTGCAAGCCTCGTCAAGCCTCATAAGCCACGACCCCACAACTTAAAATCTCTTGGGTAAGAATCAAGATTTTCAAAGAGTTAAGCTCAAAAAGCCCTTTTAAATACAATCTCTGAAGTAAAAGAGCCTAAAAATTAACATGAAATGAAGAATTATCTGAGTTGAAACTCGGAGGCCAATCAATCAAACCTAGGATCATCTCATTTTCTCATGCAGGCTCATTTGAATTGAAGTCTGATATGAGTCCCAAGATTAAGACCCAAGCTTTTTTGGTAAAGAAGACTAAGACCCAACATGAGAGTAGACTTGGACGTGAAACAAACGGCATTTCCGTATTATTTGGGTCTAGATATTGTAGATGGACCCAACCAAGGTTTGACAGGTTGCAATCTTTATGGGTAAGGGTCATGAAACAAACAAAAAAAAAAACCCTCAACCCCATCAAATCATCCTAGCCTTTGGTCCAATGGTCTTAAAGTTAAATTGTCTTTTAACCATAGATATTTTTAGATTCAATTCAACAGTCGCTAAAGGCTGATGAGCATGGTGATAAATCACGGGGGAAAAGAACTGTGAAAAAAGTTGTGATGATCAAACGTGGCCCCAAGTGGGCCCCATAGTTCAACCAAAAGATTGGGTCACATTAAGACCCTAAGGAGAAAATTCTCCATCAATGACTAGTTTTGAGGTTTGCTAGGTGATCTGCCATCTGATTGAGTTTTCTTTAGAACTTCCTTTTGGAGCAGGTGCCCTACCTCCTCATTGGTCTTCTTGCTAGAAATCAGAGCTGTGCTCTGAAAAATTGAAAGTGTACAATGTCTCCTAACCAAAGTTACATTTTATTGTTGAAAATGAAATTTACTGTTGACAATCTTAGTTATCTAGGTCTGGTCATGATAGGTCCAGGTCATGCAAATACTTATTTCATTTTGGACCCATATCTTAGAAACTTGATAACCCAATTAGCTTTTTAGATCACCAGGCCAAGTAACATGGTAGGTTTGGCGCAGTACAGGTCACAATATAGCCTAACCAATTTGACTTTCTTGACTCAGTGACATGACAAGCTCAGTCTCTGCGACCAACAGAGGGTGAGTAATAATGAATCTTTAATCTATGGTTGGACGGTTATGGTTGAATTTAATATTAGTCCATTTTTCTCCCAATTTTGAGTCAGGTGTGGACCGTGCTAAAGCTTATGGTGGAATTTGTAGTGATTTATGGGTTTAAGCATTGACAATTAGGGATAGAACCAAAATCATGTCAAGATTTTACTCCCACAACTTGTGGGTTTTACCATTGAGGATCAGTATATATGTCAAGGTTTTGCTCCCATTATATCATGAGTTTATCCTTTACATATAATCATCGTGAGATTTTTCACGCCTTTCGCAGATATATTATTCATGATTAATCTTCACAACTTTTAGGTGCCCTTCGGTCCAGACTTACATGCTTTATAAAGCATTATGCACTTATTCCCTTTATTAAGGGATCAAAAATCATATAAGTTGAAGGTAAGAAATTTACCCTAACTACACTTCTTTCAAAAGTTATATAAATAGCACTCCAAGGAGGGTCGGATTTCAATGATGGAGAAACAACTCCAGATTATGAGGAAGCGTCATGTGTGAGATAATGGGCACTAATTTGGTGCTTATCACCAAACAAATCGTTGAGGCTCTACGAGCAAACCATGTGGGGCCTATCATGCTCCCACATTCCAACAAGAGTGAACATCATACGATTATTATAGTGGAGTTGGAATACAAAAACATTTAAGAGAGGTGTAACGGTTTAGTTAACTGTATGTGTTGGAAAAATCGTTAACCGAACCGCATTTTACAGTTTTCAATTTTTAAAAGCCGTAACCGTACCCTAAAAAACCGTTAAAAAATCAAACCGTGGTTAATCATATTAAACGGTTTGGTTAGAATTAATTGTCACTTAAAACACTTTTTTTTGTCAGAATGCAAAATACATATTCAAAAGTCAGAACCAAAGATCTTATATAAGAAATTACATAATTCCAAAATACTAAAATAGTATTAAAATGTTCACATATACAAATGAAATAATAAAGTACATTTTTCCAGCAAACACATCTTTAATCCTTCACTTTTCCCTCTTTCGTTTTTTGTTCAAACGATTAGGGCTCAAAAATTAAAGGGGGTTATTTAAATTATAAAATCACATAATACCCTATTTCTTCTTCTTTTTTTCTTTTAAATTGGGGTGTAACGGTTTAGTTAATAATGTATTTTGGGAAAACGGTTAACCGAATTGTATTTTAGGGTTCGGATTGGCTAATAACTGTAAATCGATGCTAAAAACCAAAATCGAACTGTGAAGCACGGTTTTTCGATTTTAATAACCGAAACCGTGTAATACGGTTATTAACCGTCGGTTCGGTTGGTTAAATAGTTTTTCGATTTTTTTAGACCCCCTACATTTAAGTATAATATGGTTTTCTTTAAAAAGTGCTTTTGCATAGATTGTAAAATATTTTGGAGGAAGTTCTTTTTTTAATATTTTGATTTTTATATGGTCAAGGTGTGTCTTGAAGTTTATTTTGTGAAAAGAAATTATATTCTATTTTTAGAGTCAAATTTTAAATTACATATATTAAATACAATTTCTATGAACATCTAGAATCAAGTTGTCCTTCCCCATAATACGGCGAGGGACTAGGGATGAATATACATGAACATCTCCCATTATATTATACACGATCATCTAATGAACTATTGTTATCCCAACTGTCGAAAAAGATAGGTTTCTTTAGATGAAAACAATAATCTCTATATGGTGAAATAAAAGTATTGTCTGGTTGGGAATTTCATTTCCTTCCATTCTTCCAAGATGCTTGACAACCAAATAAAATATACAAAAAGAAGCTTATCTTAAGAGCCCAAAAAATTTAAATATTCTAAAATCATCCTTGAAAGCACAATTGAATAATCCTTGATTTCATTTCCATGGTTCATGTTCTGTGAGAATGCTTTGAATCTTTAATCCCCCACAAGACCATTGCATTGGAAATTCGATTTGCCAGATTTGGGTCTTTCTGTACTTCAAAGGCCCTTGAAAACTATCAGTTTTTTACTTGAAACGGAAACAGAAGAGATTGTAATGAAGGATCACCTGTATACAACTTCACGGGCTTATTGATAATATTAATCTAAACTGTGCACTTACAGCAGATTGGCTTGACAAGCTTACACTTAATTAGAAAGGTTCTTTTCTTCTTCTTTTTATCAATACACCCCACAGTGCAGGGATCATAAACTATAGACTAAGCCATCCTCTATTGTTTTACCCAAAAAAAAAAAAAGAGCACCATGACCAATTAAAAAGGGTTAGAAGAAATTTGACTAGATTTGAATTTGATCACCTTTAGCTGAGGCTTAACTCATGCATTATTATTTGTAAAAGTATGATGCCATAGCCACTTTCCTTGAATTAAATTGAATAATTGACATCATTTTGACTTCTTTTGTTAAAAGATTTTGAATTAAATTTAGAGATGAGAGGTCTAGTATGTGTAGGGTTCATGGTGTTTAGGGATCAGCATTGAAATCCTAGGCACCAAGATTAAGTAGGTTTAAAATAAAAACACCACCTATACTTGAACTTAGCTTACAAGCCTTAATTTCTTCAATGTATGCGATTCAAAGCCGAGTTTTTGCTAATTTTTTTATAATTATGCATTAGGGGTTTTATATACTTAAGAAACAATCCTATATTAAATTTTGTTAGACTTAGATATAAACTAAATGTTATTTGAGATTCTACTTTATAAAAGAAAACACTTCTGCTATATTTACAAATGTACAAATGATTAAATAGGTTGATATCATGTGATTAAGATAGATCGATCAAAGTTGGTACATGTGTGCTCTACTTTGTTAAGATCCAAAATTTTCAAATAATTTACTTACCCACATTTACCTATGTAGATTTATTATTATTGTAATGGTCATTATTTTCTCTGGACAATTGTTCAAAAAACAAAACCATTAAGTCAAGGGGGCCAGGAATTGAATATACAGGTTCACGAATGCAAACCCTAAACCTAAACTTAAACACAAATTCAGATATTATTTGGGTCCATTTACTTCCCTTACACCCAAAGAGATGGTTTTTTTTTTTTTCTTCTTCTTTTGCACGCGCGGGGGGGGTGGGGGTGGGGGCGGTGGGGGGTTAACTGAGGGTTCCCAACCCTTTGGCTGGACTAATCGCTCCGGGCCTATGGAGAAGCCGGGTAAAATCCCCATGGCCCCCAAGTGGTAGTACTAGTGGATTCAACCTTCGGTTTCTGAAAAGGGAGGAACTGGAGATCGATACCAGGATCTCTAGCTCTGGAAGAGAGAGGAATCATGGTCCAGACAATTCGGCCAATCCCTTGGGTTTACCAAAGAGATTGTTTGCGGAAGAGAAAATGCGGGATTCTTTTTCCAGAAAATCAGATTTTGGAGAGAGGTTGGACTCTGCTTTTCTCTTCTATGAGAAAATAATATTTAAAATCTCTCATTTTTCGCAAAGATATATGATGCACAAAACAAAGAAGTATATGCAATATGAAAACTAAAGTTCTACTTCCCTCAAAACTCCCTTACAGCCCTAAAACAACCGTCGAGATAATTCATAAGAATAGTACTTCAAATTTTTGAAGACCCATTTTTTTCCTACTTAAAAGTATGAAGAAAGAACTGTAAAGATGTGCTTAGAGAGTATACCAACCTAGGGTTTTTATATTAGTATAAAGATTTCATCATATTTCATAAATTAACACTGAAAAGTGGGGATTGAATAAGCAGCAGAAGAAGAAGTTAAATTAGTCAAATCCCATGTTTTCTAATACGCCAATCCTTCTGGTGATGGGCTTATCCATGTCTAATTGGAAGCACTGTCTTCTTTAACTTAAATCCGACTCAACATATATCAACAATGGAGAGTAGACAAGTAAAAATGCATATAATATGGAATTCGGTGACCTAATCTTTTCATAAACAAAAACTTGAGTCATTTGAATGAATGGCCAGGACATCACTAGGCATAGCAGACACTGGTAGTGGGGCCCACTTGAAAGCATTCTCATGACATACCTAACCTAAATGAGAAAAATGACATTTCTCAAATCAAGAAATATATTCTTTTTAAAATTGTTCAAAGAGACGGATCATAAATTTGCATGATCAATCCAACGGTATACAAGACTTATATGCATATCAAATATGATCGGGTCTGCTAATTCATCAACGATAGTAGGTGTTTAGGGTTTAGATTGATCAAAAGTGAGCCCGGCGAGCCCTACGGGTAGGCCGTTCTTGTATATATGTATATTATCTAACAAATTTTTTCTTCTTCTATTCTTAATTCTTAATCTAAAACAAATTAAAGTTGTTTGAACAAACAGAATAAAAATCTTCTAGCTTGTGGCCCTGGTGAAACCATGGTGACCCACAAGAAGAACAAGCCCCACCAATCACCGACCACTATTCAGGTGGGGCCCACAGAATGAGAAAGAAGTCTCCACTAGCAGCCCGTCCTATTAGGGATGCTGTCCTGCCTGTGGGGCCCACCACCAAACCAATAATGCAAAATGATTAGTTTAGTGGGTCGTATCCATCCAAGTTCCTCACTTTCTTCTGACACTCATTGCATCCCCATGGCTACTGTTTTGCCACGTGTCTGCTGCTCTTTGGCCTGTTCCTTAAAACTCTCAAATCTTCTATTCCGTCGGATGAATCTACACCACTCATTTGCTGGGCCATTCATCAATAACTACAAGTTGCACATATATGTGTTGTTGGAATGACTAAATATCCAATGCTCTAATCAATCGAAGATGGCATATGTTACTCAAATCAAGTTGAGTTTTTTCTTCTAGTAGTGCCCTTGAATGATGAATCATTCATTTATTTGAATGAGTTAAGATCAAGCAGAGGTGGAACCCAATGGGTCCAAAGAAGATTTAAAGCATGTGAAAGTATCATTGCTGAGGCCTCACTGGAGTTGTTGCTTTTATTTGAAAGCCAGAGAGACAAGTATTTAAAGAACTTGTCCATATACTGTCCTGGCTTGAACCCACCCCATAGCACATTGTTTACCTTATTCTCATGGTAACAGATATGTAAACCCTGCAATTCAAAGTCAAAAATAGCTGTTGATGACACCCACAAAATCTGGAGAGTCCTGGCCCTGCTAGAAGAAAATTCTTCATGTGAATCTCATTGAGAGAGAGAGGAACTTACTTGGTTAGATTTTCAAAGCTGCATAAGATAAAAGCAATGGCACATGTGAACCAACTTAATTGTGTGGCCCATCTCATGTCAATCAATGGGGTATGCAGAGATTGGAAGATATCATTCAAACTAGGATGGACCCCATATGGGTATGATTTGAACACCTTAACATTTGAAAGTTTAACACAGCCAAGGGGGTTCACACCCATGAGTGAACACAGCCATGGGGGAAAGAAATTTGCTCCCCTGGCATGAGAATTCAGAGATCAAACCCTACGTAATTAAGCAAGAAATGGGGTATGTTTTAACTCTAGGACCCTCAATCAGATGTTGTGGTCATGTGGGGCCCAAGACTTTAGCCCCACCCCTCCAATTTATATAGAGTGAGATAGGTCCCACTTATGGTTCCCTTCAGGACTTTCCCCCACTCAGAGAAGCCCCCATCACATCACAAACCTACATAATAATCCAAACAGGAAGAATTTCTAAGGTGTCTGTTGAAATAAAATGGCTCCAGTCCATAAAAGCAACAGGTGCCATCACACAAAAATGGATTGGTGGCCTTTGGTTTCTTGCGCATGTCAAGAATGATGATTAGGGTCGGCAGAAATGCTGGCCCAAATTTCTGCCCACCCAGACGCACTCATATTCAATGGAACAAGCAAGTATCTTTGCAATTTGATTCAGCAAAGTACAATGATCCTCCTGTCTGCCTATTCTATCTCTTCTTTTCAGACTTCCATAGGTGAGACATGCTTGTGTGTGTGTGTGCGCTCTTTTCAGACTTCCACTTGTGAGCCATACATCAGTCGGGTTGGGTTCGGATCTACTGTTGTAGGGGCTCAAATCAAAACCAGGCCCCTTTTCAATCAGGTTGGAAACACCAAACTCCAACTCAAACCATAAGTAGAATGCTAAATTGGAAACTTAAACAATCAGGACGGGGTTGGAAGGTTAGCGCGTGCGGTGTGGGTCGGGTTGGGTTCATGTCAGGTTCTCTGGTTGACAACGCCCATTAAGTTTTGACTGCCCTTACGTATCTTGTAAATTTATTGAACCCAATTTTGACCCAGAAATCACTGGTCCAGTTTCGTAACATTGACTTTAAATCAGTTATGATTTCAGAAAATCTCCCACCTAGAATGGGGATAAGTACAATGGAAGGTGTGGATTGACAAGCATGTTTGTTTGTGATGAGTTGGTGGTGGAGTTTATCATGGTTGTTTCAAGACTTGCCTTCTTAACTTAGAAAAAAATCTGGCCAAAAATTGGTCCTCAACATTGAAATCCGGTTGTGAAGCCCACCTCAATTCATGTCAATTGGTGGGGTTAGATGGAGTCCAAAGGTTCCTCTTTGAATTAGTAGTTTGTAGTTGGGTCCCCACTTAAACACAATTTGATTATAGACACTTTTAGGGTAAACAGAAAATGGAGGGTAAAGGAACATTTCTTTGTTGGGAATTTGTGGCAGCATATCCATCACTTCATTCCCAACTACCAAATTATCAGGTATCTAACTTTCAAAATGCTCGGGTGTCATTGAACGTTTGTAAATTCAGTTGGAGACATCTGGAATTCTTACATATTCTCCGAAAAAAGAAGAAGAAGAAGAATTCTTGATTCGCGTCATTTTGAGATCTTGCACACAATCAATCCAGTAGTAGATACTAAGAATATGAAACGACCATAGAAAGAGGGGGCATCAGATAATAGAGCTTTAAGAAATGCAAAAGAAATCCACAGAATATTCTCCACAGGCTGAATACTGGAATATATTCAATGGAGAAAATCTACCAATTCAATTTGATATATTTGAATCTAACATTGTTAGATACCCCAACAGGGAGGAGAATTGGCAGAAATAAAATCCATTCTCAAAGAAGATAACTCTCCAGATATCAAATCTTATCAGGCATAAACTCTCCTTTTTTCAGTGATCATGTACCATTAGGTTCCAAGACTGCAAAGGCATGGTTGGATTGATCAGGCAGTTGGGCTAAAAAGAGCACTTTTGTCAAGCTAAATTTGTGAATTTACTTGGAAAAAAGCAACACTCAGCCTTACCCCACCTTTGCAGGAGGTTCTGGCCAACATCACTGATGCAGAATCAGGTGGAAGTCCAAGGAAAATTTCTTATCCTTAGAATGCATATATAAAGTACTTATGTACAGGAAGAATTGCAATGCAATCCGGAGATTTTCTCTCAATTTTAAAGAAAACCAAAATGAAAGAATCTCGACTTTTCTTTCGCTATTAAAAACAAATGCAAATATTAAAACGAGAGAGAGAGAGAGAGAGAGAGAGAGAGAGAGAGAGAGAGTCCTTTCTTTGATGGCGGGAGCAATCTGTTTTCCAGCTAGCATCAAAATGTGCAGGTTCCAATAACAAATGACAGGATGATCTTGAAGTCTGAGGAATTTAAGAATGCCATATCGACACTTGAAAGTTTAGTTGAAGGTTTAGTGATGAAACTCTGTTTTCCCCCTTCAGCACGTGCGCTTATTTTTATCTTCATGCTCAAGGGGCGCAAAGCTGCTTAATGTCTTCCTCCTTGGCGAAGGAACTTGGAATAATGTTTGCAGCGTAGGGATATAGATCTTTATAGGAATTCCTGATGGTCCCTTCCGCCACACCCGTAGCAAGCGAGATGTCTGCAGCAATGCATAAAGACGAGAATTTTACTTAGTGGCAGAACACAAACTCATACAAGCCATTCAAATTTAAAATCCTATGCAGACAGATGCCTAGGTTTTTGGAAGGACGGCAATTCCGAAAACAGTCACAACTAGAGATGCTGCAATTTGTTACCTTTGAGCAGTTTCTTGTCGTCAGATAGTTGAGTTATCATGTAAATAACCGCTGCTGCAACTGATATGGGGCTCCTCCTGCAAATATAAGATATGAGCATTTTTTTTCTTTTTTGAGAAATATTGAAGTAAAACGGATTCAATTCACTGAAATCTTGAGTTTTCAGTCCTAGTATCTATGATTTGCAGTGTAATAGCATCTTGTTCGCCTCAAGCTTCAAGGATTGCCATCATCTCTTTCTTTTTCTGGATTTGATTGTTTAATTGTGCCCCAATCCAACAATGGGGGGCATCAAAGAAACAACTCCACGAGAATCAGACTGTTCACTTCCATTACAGGTCTAGTTGGTCTAGGTAAGAGTCGTAAGACTGATCATTTCCATTGCCACGCTCCATGCCATCATACATGATTCATGTAGACAAGACCGGTCATTTCACTCATTTGCATGTCTGACTCCACAAGAATCAAAACAAACAATTCATTTACTTCACAGTTCTTATGGGTCTAGGTAAGGCCGATCATTTGCATAAGTCGCATTCGATGACATCAAACAAGAAAGTAGGCACGACGGAATATTAGTGTCAGTGGACCTAATCAGGTCAATTAGCTTCTTCAATACCATCATACATGAATGAAGGTAAAATGGATAATTCACATAAGTTGACCTGATCAGGTGGTCTTCCTCTTCTTCTAACCTCTATCCAGACTGTTCAAATTGTGGACTGAATAAGAATGGTCCCTAGAATATGCTGATCAGATGATCCAACGATCTGATTTCATCCATTGAATTTCTACCCACTGTAATTTAACAACCCCCTCTTCTGGCCACCAACTGGATGGCTGGGAATGCAGGTATGATTTTTGAGTTGCACACGACAGACAATTTGGACTGGACCATCTATGGAGGATGAGTTGTTATAAAGTTCTGATTTGTTGAAGCCCTCTAAAGCACTATAACATAGTAGAATCCACAAATGATTGGTCAATTATCTCTCCAAATATTCATAAAGTATAAATACCTGATATCGAGTTCTTCAGACTTCTGAACTGCTTCTTGGGCAGCTTTAACTGCTTGATTGGTCATGCCAAGATGGGAACAAAAACGCCTCTAGGCACAATATATAAATGAGAATATATTAATCAAGTTGACAAAGTACAGAATCAAAATGCAAAGCGAGATAACAGAAGATAGGATTATAATCTAACATGTCAAATAAAATACCAAACCTTAGAAGGTAGCATTACTTCCAAAAGTTCAATTAACAAAACCATAAAGTTGTATATCAATAAAATAAAATAAAAATAACTCACCAGAAAATCCCCAGCATGTATAGTTCCCATCTCCATTGGTTGACCCATCTCTCCCTCCAGCTGTTTCACGATGTACTCTTTTGCCCGGCCAATTTCCTTCTTAGTAGCTCCATTGGCAACAGAGCAAATTTCTAACTCAAAGACGCATTCAAGAGAGCTTTTAGAAATTGAAATATAAACCAGGATGCACTAAAATGTTAAGCTAGAACTGTACCCTTCACAGTTCGAGGTTTGTCCTCTTGCCGACAAGCTATGTATAGGCAAGCAGCCAAAATAGCATCCTGATTCCTTCCTCTTATGGACTTCTGATCTTCTACCTTCTTATATATCTCACTGGCTCGATCCTGAAAACCAAATTTGAGAACCATCGATTAGCAGCAACCAGAAGATTTAGATCCATACTAATATATAAAGATTATTCAGTTGGTTCATCAGTCAAGTCACTTGCATCACCTTAGAAACATGTCTGCTATTTTAAGGAGAATATTTGCTTCTTCAGTGATTCACATTTGTATTTTTTAAACTGGCGCTGCCATTAAATAATATTAAGTATAAAATTCCTGAAATGTCTCCCTTCCCCAACATCTCTACACAACACAAGTCGCCCCTGACCATTGTCTTTTCTTTTTATGCTTCCAATTTTCTTTTTGAGGTTTTATTGACCATCTTCTTTTCTTTTCTTTTTTATGCTTCCAAGTTTCCCCTTGACAAGTTGCCCCTCAAACTTGTATTTTCCCATTTTTACCTATTTGTGCATCTCATCAAGTCCTTGTCCAATATCTGAGGTAGTTCTAACATAACTATATCCTTAATGATTTGGCCAAACATAGAACTTTGGACGATGTCTTCGTCATTCAGATGCTAGGACATCAATATCATTAACCTTCAGTTGTGACTTTAACTGATATTATTTAATGACAAGTTACAATAACTATTCAATGAACTTTCTAAAATACTTCAAAATGAGTTCCCAGTATAAGACATCTCTTTTACAACCCTAATGGAGCCAGCATATTCTGAGTGTACATCTGATCAACTGGTCCTAGATTTCTAACATAATCATACAGATGTCAGAAAATTTGTGGAAATGCTGCATGTGAAGGAAAAGAAACAATGATTTATAGGATAACAAGGGCCTAGCTTAAATCCTAACATGATTTAAAAGGCCAAGATGATGGTGTTAAAGATTATAGTAGTTCATGTATAATGATTCGAATCATATACTGCCAAACAGTAAAGTTAGGTCTATTCTTGTTGCACCCGCGAATAATTGACACATTGCCAAACAATATAGGTTAAAGACATAATATATGAATTGTAACTCCAATAAGGGTGTGCAAAGAGATGCAACTCCTCTGAGAATTGAAGCTCAAGAGATACTGCAAAGAGATTCCTTCCGGTCCTTGGCTCTATAATTAGTAAGGATGGAGAAATTGAGGAGGATGGAGAACATAGGATAAGAGCTATTGAAGTGGAGACTTGCTTATGGAGGTACTTTGATGGGCATGGGCACAAACCAATAAGATCAAAGGGAAAATTTCACAAGACAACAATTACACCAATTATGACATATGGAGCAAAATGTTGGTCAATCAAGAAATAGCAGAGTGTACTAGAGATTAGAAATGAGCACATTCAGGAGCATTTAGGGGTTAGCATCAATAGATGATAAATCAAGATAAACTCCTTTGAAATGGTGTGGATATCTTCAACGACACTAGCGAGGAAAAGTGTTATATGCAGGTTGATGGCCTCACAAGGAAAAGGGGAAGCTAAACGGCAAAAGCTCAATCCATAATAATAATAATAATAATAATAAAAAGATGAACCTCCAAGGGGGTTGATTGAGTCCAAAGATGGATTCCGGCACTAGGGCACACTCACAATACAGGAAATGCTATAATTAAAGAGAAAACTCAGAACTCAAAGATTAATAAGCATAAATTACAATAAAGTTGTCCATATATATAGGGAGATGCTCCTATGAGAGATATCTCTCACCCTACTGTGAGAGATAGGGGTGGGGGCCCTCACATTTAAGTTGTTGGCATTGGATATGGATGTGAGGGCCCCCACCTTATCTCTCATAGTAAGGTTAGAGCATCTCTCGTAGGAGCATAAAGTGAGATATCTCTCATAGGAGCATCTCCCTATATATAATATAAAAAGGGAGATGCTCCTGTGATAGCATCTCTCACCTTACTATGAGAGATAATGTGGGGACCATCACATTTAAGTTGTTATATATATATATATGGAGGTGCTCCTATGAGAACATCTCTCACCTTACTATGAGAGATAAGGTGGGAGCCCTCACATCCATATCCAATGCCAACAACTTAAATGTGATGGCCCCCACATTATCTCTCATAGTAAGGTGAGAGATGCTCCTATGAGAGATAGGATAGGGGGACCTCATATTTAAGTTGTTGGCATTGGATATGGATGTGAAGACCCCCACACTCGCTCTCATAATAAGGTAAGAGATGCTCTCATAGGAGCGTCTCCATATATATATAGAGAGATGCTCTTATAAGAGCAACTCTCACAGTACCATGAGAGTAAGGGGTGGGGGCCCTCACATTTAGGCTATTGGCATTGGATATGGATGTGAGGGCCTCACCCTTACCCTCATAGTACTGTGAAAGTAATTCTCATAGGAGCATCTCCATATATATATATATATATATATATATAGAGAGAGAGAGAGAGAGAAAGTAGGATTGGTCCTCTTTGTTGCTTGCACACTAAGACATCCCTAAACATGAATTTTAAATAAAATTTGACACATAATAGCAATTCTAATACAAATAGAAAATTGAAATAGGATAGAAGAGAAAACCACACTAGCTCTCGATCAGATTGGGCATGTGGGCTGAACCCAATGGACTGGATTGACCTATGGGTCAATGGGTTGGCTCAGTTGACTTGGGTCTAGCCCTTACTGCATCATTAAAGGAGAACATGGATGGGAATAGTAGGGATAGATTTAAAGAAGTACAACATATCCGAGAATTTGGTCTAGGATTGAGTGAACTAGAAAAACAGGATTCATGTAGCAGACCCTAACATAAGTGGTACAAACTTTGATGATGATCATCATGATTTCGGAAACTAGTGATGCAGAGCGGGGTACCATATGCGAGGCGGGTAGAGATAGAGGGTGGAGGTGGTAGGTTAGGCTTCACGCCTGAAATCTTGGCCTCACACCAAACTCCAATCACTGGAGGGAAATTTCTCCCAAAGCATCAGGAAGAAGAAGAGAGCAAGAGCACTCAATATTTTATTTTATTTCCATTAATCAAATCTACTACCAAAGAAGCATTACAATACTTTCTAAACCTAGATCTAATATGGACCACCCAAACACATCGATGACCATGATTAAAACATCCACTTATAACTTAAAACATAATTAAAAGTCTAAATAAAATAAAATTTATAACTGATAGGTGGCTGGGCCCAAAGGTGGGTCGACCCATGTGGACTTTAGGTCTGTCCTACATCAACTAGAATCTATGAACACATTTTTATAACAAGCATTGACCCCAAGGCAGTTTCATCCCTACAATCCACCAACCCAGCTTCCCAGATGAGAATTTGAGTTGGCCATTTTAATTTTTGGGTAGGACTTGAACCGATCAATTAACTGGTTGGGTTTGGTTGAGCGAGTAAATGTTATCCACAATGCTCAACCTCACCCGACTGATGGCGTAGCCCGGAGGCCACAATGAAGATCTACACCTCTGACGGTGAGATCGAGCCCTAAGACTCAAAACCCTAAGATCACTTAGGGAAAATACCCCAAAGGGGAACTCACGAGAACTTCTCTAAACTTTTATTATCAATATAGCATAACTTACAATCAAGCATCCATCTCTATTTATAATAGAGGAATGGTCTAAATAAAGAAACTATCATTATTCAGTTATTTTCCTAAAATCACTCCCTAAAATCTCTCACTAAAATCTCTAAGTAAATCAAATCACTAAAATCTCAAATTACTAAAAGTACTAAAGTATTTAAAGAAAGTAAATCATTCTTGGTGGCCCATTAGTGGATCCTCTTCTTCTTGGATCTCACTGCATCAACTCTCCCCCTCTTGTAAAAACTCGACTTCAACAAGTTGAAAGGTTGATAACACAGGAGAGAATCCGACCACAAGTTCAGAAAATGTCCACCTGGGTCAAAAATCAAACGCACAAACTTTCATCTTTTCTTTCGATCTGCATGCGCGTGACATAACTTGGAAGCTTGATTCGATCTATTCATGCATGTAAAAGTACGTTGGAAGTGTCTTTGATGCTGATGTATGTGTGATGTGACCAGTGGAGGCTTCAAGTGTTGCCTTTGTACCAACAAATCATGATCATTGAATATCCATCGTAGCTCCCCGAAAATGAAGTCAATGTGAGGAACATTAATAATTTGATCTTCTTGTGAAACGATTGGGACAATTGATTTGAGTTCCGATGATGCAATTGGAATTTCTAGAAGTGGCATAACAATGAGATCTACCGGATGTTCAATCTTTTTGCTAACGTGGGCAGAGTCTTAAATATTAGCTTGGCCTTGTACTTCATCAACCCTTTGAGGCTCTTGAGTGGCACTACCTTGATCAATATTGCTTGTACCCACAAAATCAGTGTTGCTATGAACGTGCATTTCAATGTCATCTTTGGTGTGCGAAGTCAGCTCTTTTGGTGCAATCATGACCACTTTTTCAAGTTTTTGCTCCTTTTGTGGAGCTTCGGTTGAAGGTGCAGACAACGACAAAGATGTTGATGTCAGTGGCATGAGTCTATTCCATCCTCCATTCCTGAAAATGGTATATGTGTTTGCCTATGTACCATGATGTACTTTCCAATCAAAAAGCCATGGACAACCAAAAAGGATATGAGCAATATTCATATGGATTACATCACACCAAATCTGATCTTCATAGCCGCCAATCGTGAAAGATACCAAACATCTGAGAGTCACAGCCTCACAGGAATGACATGACCATTAGACCATGCAACTTGGTAGGGCTTAGAAAGCTTCTCAGTAGGCAATTTAAGCTTGTCAATGACCTCATGTGCGACAAAATTAATCACACTACCATTATCAATAACCACATTAACAGCTTTGTCAACGACTATCACCCGCATGTGAAATTTCTTAACACGTTTCCATTCTTCTTTTTCCTTTTCATTTGTATGGAGTCGGCGAATGACAATAGTGGGATTGTCTTCTCCGGAAAAAAGTCTTTCCACAATATGAGCTCTTTGTCAACATTGTCGCCTGCGAGACTTTCAAAGCATGCGCTCAACACGGATGGCTTTTAAGTATGCATCTTGATTGGTTTTGCAATAAGTCATATTTTCTAAGATATCTGGTCTCAAGCCTCGGACATAACAAGCTAAATCATGTATCTCATCTTCCTCCAATTCTATATCTCATGCAACTCTCGAAAGTGGCGGGTGTTTTCATCAACCGTCCAATTTTTTTGCATTAAGTTGAGAAATTCTTCAAAATAGAATTCATTTGCAAAATACTTGCCATATTTGCACTTATACTGAATTCTTTGAATTTTAATAGGGCTCCCAAAAAGTTTCAAATTGGCTTGAATCAATGATTCAATATACTGCTTTGCAAATTCCTGCACATATTTTTTGTTTGGGTCGGGTTGGGCCTGGACTCAGATTAGGCCCAATTGCAAGTCTGTTGGGAGAGGCACGTGGGAGAGAGACTTTTTTCTTTTTTTTTTTTTTTGCTTGGGCTCAGGTTGGGCCCAAATTTAGACCCAGAAGGTGCTAGAGGAGAACACGTGGAGAAGTCTTCCTTGTGTTGTCTTGGCTGTTGTGCATACAGATGGAATAAAAAAAACACACAAAGAAGGTTTTACTTGCTGAGATGAAAGGCAAAGACAGAGAAGGCCTCTGCCAATTTAGGTGAGTCTTCAGCGACGATGGAGGGGAGGGGGGGGTGGGGGGAAAGGCTGCCACAGCGATCTTCCGGAGCTGGCGTCCTTGGATGACAACGATGGTGGCCTGACGATGGTGGGCTGCTGCAGCGATCTTCTAGAGCTTCTTCTTCCTCTTTCTTATTCTCCTTGCTACTTTTCTCTCTCTCTCTCTCTCTCTGCTGCTCTCTCTCTCTCTCTCTCTCTCTCTCTCCTCCTGCTCTCTTTGTTTTCTGTATTTGTTCAATTTTTTTCGTTGCTGCTCTCTCTCCTTCTGCTCTCTCTTTGTTGTCTCCCCTCTTTTTTTTTCTCTTCCTCTGTCTTCTATTCTGCTCTTTCTTTTCCTTCCTGTTCTGCTCCCTTTCTATTTTATTTTTCCTTTCTCTCTCTGGGTGGTGGTGGTGATGATGATGGTTGGGATGAGGGGAAGGAGGGTTCGACTATGGCCGGGATGTGAATTAGTTGAGGGAGGTATAGGTAGGGTTATTTGGGTTTAGGGTGGGAAAAAGGTTCTATGATAGGCTTGATTGGGATGAGATGAATGGGTGATGATGGTGATGAATGGGTGTAAGGAAATCTGATGGATGGATGTGGTGAGATTGCAGGGATGGGGTGTGAGTGGATGGTGGGTAGGTCAGCTGTGAGTGGAATTTTTTTTTTTTTTTTTTTTTTGTTTGAGAATTGGGAGGAAAAGGGGCTGGTGCTTTCGGTTGGGGTTGTGCAGGGCAAGGAGCAAGGGGTGTAGGGTAGATTTGGATTTTGGGTGCCTGGGATTGCTGGAATGTGATGGGGATTTGGGTTCGGATTGGGGCTGTTAGGTTCTGTGATGGAGGTATGGGCTTCAGATGGTTGCAGGGATGGGGTGAATAACAGTTGATGGTGGATGATAATGGTTGAGGTGATGATCGGTGGATGGACCGAAAATAGAAAATAAGAGGGTTGAACCTCTTACCTTCGTACCTCGGATCAGCGATCTCAACCGGTGATCTAAGATGAATCGTCGGCTCTAATACCAATTGATGGTGTAGCCCGGAGGCCAAGGTGAAGATCTACACCTCCACCTCCGACGGTAAGATCGAGCCCTAAGACTCAAAACCCTAAGATCACTTAGGGGAAATACCCCAAAGGGGAACTCACGAGAACTTCTCTAAACTATTATTATCAATATAGCATAACTTACAATCAAGCATCCATCTCTCTTTATAATAGAAGAATGGTCTAAACAAAGAAACTACCATTATTCAGTGATTCCTAAAATCACTCCCTAAAATCTCTCACTAAAATCTCTAAGTAAATCAAATCACTAAAATCTCAAATTACTAAAATTACTAAACTATTTAAAGAAAGTAAATCATTCTTGGTGGGGCCCATCAGTGGGTCCTCTTCTTCTTGGATCTCATTGCATCACCGACACATTGCCAACCCTAATTCTTGAAGATCATTTGGATGTGATAGGTGGATCACCACATTTAATGAAGATGAGGATTTCTCAAAAACTATGGAAATGAGGATCCCACAAAATCCATTTTAGGGATGTAATACATGAGTTGAGTCCACAACCAATAGGAGAGCAGACTACCTTAGCAAGAAATAGAGGAAGGGTGAGGAGACAATTATGATGGGAGGATTTGGTGTTTGTCTTTGTGGATAAAATGCTAGAATCCACTACTGTGGTATGGCTGAGAATATTCTAGTCAGGTCGATCAACAATCTACTGAACACATTCACAGATATTATCTCTTGTTAGGTCAGTAATGGTGATTTGGGGGAGACTGGGAAGCCTTGTTAAAAATAGTTTAAAGGGTGTGGCTTGTGTGTGAGATGGTATTCAAGTGAGGAGGGAAATTATAATGAGCAACTCTCAGTAACTCTCCACATAATTGTTCAAAAACCAAGCTTTACACTTTATAAAAATAAATCGAAAGAATACCTTGATGGTGGCAACAAGGCCCAACCTGAAACATGAAGCAAATGGATCAATAACTTTTTCATTTCAAACTGTTAAGATTCATCCGGAATGAACAAAAGGGCTATATGTAGCATCTTAATGTGAATAATCAATATCTTAATATCAGCAAGCAGAAAAATGGTTAGGTAACTGTATATGTGAGAAATAAGTACTTAATAGAGAAGGAAACAACAAACCTGTCCGACATGGTTGCAATGGTTTTGAAGGCTTGGATGAGAGACCGATCGGGATTGGAACCACGGTTTTGCCATCGGCCCAATGAAGAGGAGAGGAAGTCACCCTGTACACCATTGGGTTTGGAGATAATAGTAGAGAGGCCCCCATCGGCTAGAAGGGGGTTGGTGGGACCACCAACACGAACAGGATCATTGTCACCAGACTCATTGGCAAAAGTTCTCCACTCAGAAGTTTCATCGATGGAGTGGGCCTCCAGGACCAAGCCACACTCAAAACACACTGTATCCCCAGCTGAGTGGTCAAAGACCACTTCCGTGGTTTTCTTACAATCTGGGCAATATGTATCAGCCATGAATTAGAGAATCAACAAATTTTAGCAATATTTTAGCTCCTTCCCCCTTTTCCTCCAGGCAATCAAATTTCAACTTGTTTGTTGTTTATCTCTTTCTGCCCTTAGCATGTATGGAAGGACCTGTTGATGACTAATGCAAACAGAAATTTAGAAAAATAAGGAAATGATGACCAACAGGAGAAACACAATCCAGAAATATTATTAATTAATTGTATGAAAAATAGAACCAAGCAAATAGAGGGTAAAAAGAGCTAAACAAAATAAAAGAGTTGCTCAATATGAGAGAGAGAGAGAGAGAGAGAGAGAGAGAGAGAGAGAGAGAGAGAGAGAGAGAGAGAAGACTAAACACAAATGATTGTTATTCAAAAATGAACAAATGCTATGTAATATATGGTACTGTCTTCCTTTTTTCTTTGAATGGTAGCATACTATACAGATACCAAGTTAACAATTTCAGTCTTCTAGAGCAAGATGGGATGAAAGACCAAATCTCCAATTAGAAAACCTCAAGTCAAGCAAAGCAAGCACAGCGGTAGATGAGTAACTATGGTGCATATGCATGCTGCGTGACCCCTTGCAGTAGGGGTTTTTTTTTTTTTTTTTTTTTTTTCTCTACATAAGGGAATAACCAAATTTAGAGGTCAATGTCCAAATGATACAAAATTGGGTGTTCAACATGTAACCCAATAGCCCCATCACTTTCATTGCTTCAGGGTAACAGGAATCAATTCTCAGAAGGAAAACTGAAAATTCAGACATTGGCAATGGGGCGGAAACAGAAGCTGGTGGCTTCAAATGGTCATTTTGGGATAACAGGAACTCTTTGTACAGGGTCCGTCACTTAATGTTTTGAAAAAAAAAATTGAGAAGTTTTTGTAATTGTTAAATAGTTAAAGTTAGGATTCTTTCTGTAGTAGCAGTAGCTTAGATGTGTGTAGGTCCTTTAGGGTGTTCTGTTTCTTTGTGGTTCTGTTTGTCTGACGTTTAGTATGACCTCTTTGTTCTTGTTAATATATTTTGCCTTTTAAAAAAAAAAAGCCCATCGCTACAAGACTTCTAAGTGTCACAAACCCATCACTATTTTCCATTAATATTTAGGGGCAGCCTTGGTCAATCAACTTGAAGGCTTCGACTATGGGAGGAGCCTATCATATTATTGCTTCGTCCAATCAACCTTCCACAATAGCCCTAGTGTAAGCTACATCTCCCTAGAATGAATCATTCATTCGCTACCAGGACATCCTCTAGAATCTGGCTTCCATGCACAAAGCTCCCTTCAAATGGCCCAATAGATTCCATCACTACTTTTTTTTATCCTATTACCTAATGCTTTAGAGACAATTTTGACTAGGCTTATTGCCAAAACTTTGATAATTGCAATACACCTTAAACTTTGGATTGAAGTAATGAACGTAGTCGTAAAGTTCATAGTTCATACCCCTATAAGAATACCTTCATGAGATTGGATTTGATATTCGGCCAACAATCTTGAGAGAAGGCTATGGTAAATACCTCAGGCCCCAGAATCCATCTCTTTCTCGCCAAAAACCATCCCTTGGACTTTTTTCTTCTGTAAAGAGACGCTCAAGAGAAAATCTTGCCTCTTAACCAAACTTGACAGTTGGAAGCATTGCTTTCAGTTTAGCAGTCCAAATACATGTCCCTTGATTTTATTTCCGGATGAATAAATATTAGACTAGTTTGGCCATGAAGGTTGATGGCGCACCAAGGGAAAGGGGTGGGCCGAAGAGGATGTGGATGGAATTAGTAAAAATAGATACGAAGAAGTGCAACTTATCTAAGGATCTGTCTCGGGATAGATCGGAGTGGAAAAACAGAATTCATATAGCCATTTGAACAAGGCCTTGATGATGATGATGATGATGAGTAAATATTAGACTTCAAAAGATAACAATTGGCTAGATACAACTATTCTTACAAAACATATACACAGCAAGAGACAGCCAAAAGTAAGAACCAAACCAGAAACTGGAATAACTAAAATCAATCTATCAGCGACCATATTCACTCCAAAAATTCACAAGTGAAAGCCCCCACACCAAGTGAAGGACTGTCTATAGTCCCCCTGCTTCACAAGATCATCCATGATCCCATTCACCACTCTCAGAACATGGAAGACATAATTCAATAAGAAATACTCATTTCCAACAGGCAAAGGAAAAAAAAAACACCCAATGGAACAGTTCTTCATGGAGACTCTAGACTCTAGAATCTGTCTCATTTTCTTCACTTTCTTAGGGGAATTATTTACCAATGGACTAATATTTTCAGGATGAAGGATAATCATTCATTACACTAGGCCTTTTAAGATGATGCAGTGATTGGAAATCTCAACAACATGGAATTCAGCCATTACTTCAAATTCCCCATCCCAATATCACATGCAATCTACACTCATAGCAATTGGGGGTAATAAAATTGAAAAAGAAAGAACACCCATCTCTGAAAAAACCCAATTCCCTTGGAAAACAAGTCAGAAAAAACGAAACCCACCCAATACTTCCCTGATTTCTAGCAGCCCCAAAACCACAAGAACAGACAAACAACCATCACTTTGGGCTTTCACAACATTGATAGAAATTCTCAATCCATGAGCAACGCTTTGAAGAGATCAATTGAAATACCATGTTTCCTATTTTCTCTGAAAACCCATCATCTCTGCTGAATCTATAACTATACATATATAGAAATCGAGAGAGAAATAAAGAAAACGAAATCACAGCAGAAGAACGAGGAGCAAACCTAAGTAGGCATTTCGAATGAGATTTTGCGAGAGTTGTCGGTGCTTCGGTTCTTTTGAAGGTTCGATCGATTGAAATCGCACTAGAAAATGCTATAAGAGATTTTAGATTTTGGAAGTTAGAGAGAGTATGGAAGAAAGCATTTGGTTTGTGATGTTGGAGGGTTAGGAATTAGGATAGAGTTTAAATGAAGTGGACATGTTAAATCCAAACAGTGGGAAAGTTGGCCAAATTTCAATTGGCCTCTCTCACTTTACCTAAATTTCAATTTTGGTTGGTATACTTTTTTTTAGGATTTATTTCAATCAAATTATTCAAATAGATATTTTTGAGTGATTTAGGGCACGTTTGATAACACGTGAGAAATCCATAGATTCGAGGATTTTACATCCGTATTGATTAGTTTCAATGTGTATATGGGTGGGTGACTAGAATTATTTTGTAACGATGGGTCAACAGGGTTATAAACGGGTTGGTTCTGGTCCAGGTCCTCGGAACCATGAAGGAGAAGGTGGAACCAGATCATGTCACTGAAACTGGTTTCTTGGCTTCAAAACCGGAAACATATATGGGACGGGTTTGGATTCGGGTCCGAGTTTAGGTAGAGAATGATATTGAAAAAAAACATGGTTTTTATGAAAGATTTTCGAAAATTGAGGTAATATGTCGGGTCGATGAGTTCGAACCAAGATGGAATTAGAACCGAACTCATTTACTTATCGGGGCCTAAATAAGGACCCATAGCCTGTTTTTAACGGGACAGAACTTTTGGGTAATCGAAGAATCAGGTACCCATTTACATCCCTAGTAGGTCACGCTTGAAATCCTTGAAATTGAGGATTTCTATGGCCAAAATCTTTGGAGATTTATAATTTTCAAACATGGGGTTACAACAATTTTGTGAGATACTAGTGAGAAATCTTTGAGGATTTGATTGCCAAATATAAGCTTAGTGATCACAAAAAAATTTATGTAAATGTATGATTCAATTAATTTTATGGGTGGTTGGTTAGCTATGCATCATCGCTTTGTTTAATATTAATGATAATTTAAGTATGTGTGAAAATGACACATAAATAGGGGTGAAAGTGGCTCGGCCCGCGGACGGCCCGTTATAGGCTCGGCCCAAGCTCGGCTCAAAAGACAAAAGAGCCGAGGTAGGGCCTAGTAGGAGGCCCGTTTGCTTAAAAGGGCCGAGCTCGGGCTTGATGAAGCCCGACTCGTAAGCCCTAGGGCCTACATATATTATATATATATGTACACTATACAGTATATAATACATATATGATATAACATAATTCGTAAATCATAAACCTTAGTTTTAATCCAATATAAATAATTCCTAAACTTTAAACACTAAACCCTAAGCACTAAATAATCCATAAACCCTAAACCTAAGCACTAAACCTTAAACCCTAATTTTAATTAATATAAATAATCCCTAAACCCTAAGAACTAAATAATCCATGAACCCTAAACCCTAAATCTAAGGACTAAATAATCCATAAACCCTAAACCCTAAACCTTTATTTTATGATGCTAGCCGAATACTTTATTTTATTCTATGATGCTATTGGAATTTAATTTGATTTGTATTATTATTGGAGTTTGATAATGCTCATCTACGTTAACATTGAACTATTATGGAGTGTTGGAACTGAGCTTCCTTTGTTTTTATGAAGTCTTTCTTATTTTAGTTAATTTTATTGCTGCAATCCAAATTATGGGAATGGGAATATGGGATGAATGCATACATTTGACCATTTTTTGTTCTGGTTTGCATATGCAGATTTCTTTAAATTCCAACAGGATTTTTTTTTCTTGAAAAATATTTGCTTTCAGCTAGTGCTATATCATTATAAAACGGGCTGGGCTCACGAACCGAGCCTAGGGCCTCAATCAAGCCGGGCTCGAAGGGCCGGCCCTAGGGCCTCATAACTTAATAAGAGCCGAGCCCGAGCCAATGTTTTTGAGGCCCTCTTGAGCTCGGGCCGGGCTAGGGCCTACTGAAAAATACTAGGGCCGAGCCTAGGGCCTCTCAAAGCCCGGCTCGTCTCGGCCCGGCCCACTTTCATCCCTACACATATGTACGGTCATTTTTATTTTGACACCTAACTTAGTGTTAGACTCCCGTTTACATCTCCCACTTATTGAAGGGTGTCTGCATAGTGATTGCATCGGGTTATGCAATTGGTCATGAGAATAAATTCCATCACATGCTTTTTTTTTTTTTTTTTTTCTCATGATGAACTCCATATTTATAATCCAAACGGTTCAAGTTGTTTATTTAACAAATATTTGTCAAGGCCTTTAAGTTTATCATCTTGAATCTTCAAAGATTTTGAGCATTTTGTGAAGATAGTTCAAAATTTCTCAATATGTGAATCTAATTTTTAGCACTTCTTTGGGCTCAATTCCTAATTGAACCATTCAATATTCACATATTAATTAAACTATCAAGACATTTAGTTTCATATTTTAAACCTTCATGGATTTTAAAAAATCGAGGAAAACGTCCAAAAAATAAATACAAAAATTATTGGATATACTCATTTACTCGAGTGGAAATAATGATTTGTGACAAACATTATAATGTATTTCACATGTATAATATTTACAAATGTAAATCTCTGGTTCCTATTCCACACCTAAAAGGAAAACAAGACCTTAAATAGATTTTGCTTCTTTTTCAGAAATTAATAAAATATAATTTTTGGGAATAAAAATGATGGCTAAACAATTAGGTTCTGTTTGGAAAATCTATTTGTTGCATCTTATTGTCTTAGAACTGCTTCATTTTTAGAAAGTTTGGTAGCCATATCTCTATGTCTATTTCAAATGGCATATAGAAATATTACCTCTATTTCAAATCTGCAAGATAAGGGGAAGATTTGAAACGGATATTGAGGTCTAAAGCGAAAAGAGGGGCGGGTGAAAAATGTTTTGGGCATCCATTATGGGGCAATCTGTTTTTCCTTTTTTTTTTAAGTTTTGTGATGGTAAGTCATGGTCCGAACCGTTGGAATTGTTCAGAAGGTCAAACACGACTATGGGCCCAAGTTTCAGCCGTTTGATAATCTCCAATATCGAGATATTTGCAAAAAAGTATGGTTAATTTGATATTTTTTATGACTTTGTGGGTCCCAAATACAAGATTAGAACAGTTTGATCTCTTTGGAAGGTTAAAAGTTGCTATGAGATCAGATTCCAAAGCTTGATTCCTCATGGATCTCCAGGAATTTATAAAAAACTGTCAACCATTGATGTACCATGAGTTAAATGCAGGATTTTGAATTGGTCCATAGGCAGTCTGGCTTTTCTCCTTTTTTTTTATTTCTAAGAAAATAAATCACAATCCGAACAGTTGAAATTGTTCATAAGGCCAAATGCAAGTATGGGCATAAATTTCAGCTGTTGGATGATCTCCAATATCGATATATTTACAAAAAAAGACTTGTTTAATTTGATATTATTTTTTTAACTTTGTGGGCCCCAAACACAAGATCAAAACCGTTAGACCTCTTTGAAAGGCTAAAAGGTGGTATGGGGTCAAATTTCAAAACTTGATTCCTCATGGATTTCAAAAATTTACTAAAAATCTCATAACCATTGATTTAAAAAGTCTATTTCAATCCATTTTTGTGTGTTGCCAAACACAACTATTCCTAAAACATCTAGTTCAAACATGGTCATTTGAAATAGACCTGTTTCAAATGCATAAGATTTGCCAAACAAGCCCTTCCCGTTATACTATGACAACTTTGCCTATATGACCTTTAAGTTATAATAAATTTTCTTTTTTTTTTTTTATTGAGAGTAAGATTTATCAAATGGTCTATTTGTAAAAATGATCTAATTGAAACACTTCTATTTTATACGAATCTCTAAATAAAATCTAGAGGATTTTACTGGAAAATACCCGATACTTGTCCGTTGCACTTGATAGTGCCTCGGAACACTTTCACCACGGAAGAATTCCTCCCGCCACTTTTTCTTCTTTTTTTATTATTTTTTCAGAGCGACGATAGCGCCACTAAATTATGAGATTTAGTGACGCTATCGTCACTCTTCTTGTCTCCTTCTTCGTTTCTACCAGTTTCTGCAACTTGGTGAAGGAAGAACTCATGGATTTTTTGATACACAGAGAACGAAGGACACATTTTCAAGCCACTGGTAGAGGCTTAACTTTTTTCTTCTCTCTTAGTCAAAGAGAAAGATAAGAGAGAATGAGGTATTTTGACACATGGAAAGCAATTTTGTTATTTCTTTCATCTGAAGTAAATAGGAAGAGTGGGACAGGAGAGAATGAGGTCTTTTGTCTCTTTTTAAATTAATTTTGACACATGCAAAGCAATTTCGTCCTTTCTTTCATCTAAAAGTAAATAGGAAGAGAAAGACATGAAGATTAAAGTAAGCTATTTTTATCACTTTTCTTTGGTGGACTTACATATATTACTGGGGCGGGCCTGGATATGGTTCTACAGTTCTACTTCCAAAATTTAAAAGTTTTTGTCTACTTTTGAAACCCACATGAAATTCATGGATTCACTCCCAAAATCTATATAAAAATCAAAGGTTTGGCCCTAAAACCTAACTTCAAATTTGGATCCGCCCCACCCAAAGAAACATCTTGGGTCCGCCACTGGTTGCCATAAGTCTCACATGAAATGTTAGATAATGATGATGGTGGTGGTGGTGAGGAAGGAAGGGGAGAGAAAGGAATGGAAAACAAAAGGGTTTGGGGCTTAAATAAAAAGCCGAAGAGTGACGCTAGCGTCACTAAAAACAACACTGAGCAACGCTAGCGTCACTCATTTCAAATTGGGAAAAAAAAACCAAACGGGGTCTGTGTAGTACTAGTTCCGAGGCACTATCAAGTGCAACGGACAAATACTGGGTATTTTCCAGTAAAATCCTCTAAAATCTATTTCAATTACATCAGACTAGTTAAATAAACCTTTAATTAGATCTTTTGTCTGCTCTATGAATGTTGGCAATATGACATGGACGTTTAATATTAGTTTTTTACTATTTTGATTGAAAATAACATTACAGATATTGAACCAAATCAAGTCTGAGGTGCTTTCAAATCTCGCCCGCCCCATTTATAACTATTTTATATATTTTTCACATATTATAATAGTAGGATGTAATACTATATATATATTGTGTGATGCGAATGGATCGATAGAAGAGATTGCATAAAATTAATATAAAGATTGTGAGTTCAAAACTTCCTGCCTGGGATAGAAGATTATATATTATCCTATCATGAGGCGAGCTTGATGTCACAAACAATAAATCTCACATGCATCCGTGTGGATGAATTTAACCTAACCAACACTAAACTTAGAATTTCATTTTTAAGCAATCAAGATTTAAGAAATGGGTCTAGTGATTTTATATTACTATTTGTGATAAATAGGGTTCAAGACTCTACCACATATGACCTCTACTTTAACCAGAGAAGGATAGGAACTCATGGTCCACTTCTATGGATTTCTATCGATTCTCTCTATCATAGTCCTACTTTTCAAGGATCCGAAGGAGAGTGAGGGTTGCGTTGCCAACCCCGCATCTCACCCGACTGCATAGGCATCCCCACTCTTTAACGGGGCGGGGGGGAACCCCGCATCTCACCCGACTGCATAGGCATCCCCACTCTTTAACGGGGGGGTTGTCCATTATACTATATTGAGAGAGGGGTGTTTCGTATGGGTCCATTATACTATATTGAGAGAGGGGTGTTTCGTATGTCTAAAATATCAACCACATCCCATTATAATATATTAAGTTAAGAGGTTTTTGCTTTAATTTTGCCCGTCGGTTATAATTTTGACTGGTGGTTATGTAACTACTCATGCAACTACCCACTCATTTTTCTATCAAACTACTCATGTTTCAATTTTTCTTACATTACAGTGGAGGGAGATATTGTGCTAAACACGAGTTATTGGGCTAGTTATACTATATTAAGCTAAGAGGTTTTCAATCTAATTTTGGCATTCTCTTCTGATTTTGACTGTCAGTTATTCTCTTCTCCCTTATCACTTGTAACTCCTCACTTTTTTATCCCATGCAATACTAATCATCTCATACATGTAACTCCATGTCTCTTGCAACTTCCTCATTTTTCCTTTTTAGTTTCTGCAAAAGTTTCGTTCTACTCACATCTCTTATTCCCATTTCTACGTATTTTCTATTTTTTTTACTTCATTTCTCCTATTTTCTTTCTATTCTACCTCTCTTAATTACGAAAATAGGTACAGTCATAGATATTCTTCTTTTATTATCTTTCAAAAAATTTATTGTTGTGCAATCGTATTTGGTTTGAATTGTATGATTAGACTCGTGCTTAGTACGGGCTCTTGTGCTGGTTATACTATATTAAAGCCAAGCCTTTTAAAGCTAATTTTGACTATAAACATTGATTTTGACTGGGAGTTATACATCTTCCCAATAACTAACCCACATTATCCCCCACTTCCACATGCAATCACTCTACTTCTTCCCACTTTTTAAACACTGCTTTCTTTCCATCCTAAATCTCATATATATAATTACTCGACATATACTCATCTTCCCTTTCCACCCAACTTCTCTTACTCCGTTAATTTCTACACCACAGACTCTTCGATACTATCATCCTTTTTTCTATTATTTTCTATCGGTAGGTATTTGAGATGATTATAAGTGAATTGACTTTCATTTTAATTGATTTTTTTTTGTAAGTATGACCGTGCTTAGCACGGGTTAGTGTGCTAGTTATACTTAATCTGGGCAGATTTTTAAGGCAAGTTTGTATACACGGTTTTCCACAGAAAAGTGTGGAAAGCAGTAATGTTTTTTTGCACTTCAGTAAATTTCATATTTGGTGTGGCCGCTTCCACTTTTCCACGAGGAAAAGCGGGAAAATGACCAAATTTTCCACTGGTGCACACGAACGCGGCCTTAGGTACATGGGCTAAACTCAGACCTAATTTTTTGGCTAGAGTTAAATGAGCGTGCCTGTATTTTGTCTCATTAAAGACCCAAACCAATATATTTAACACACAGGTATTTTGCAAATATAACTTAAACCACGTATCACTTTTAGGTCTACTGGCTGGATTCTGGCCCTGGGTATTAAGCCTGAAAACCAGACATATATACTGGGTTTGAATAAGCTCCATCCCAGGCCAACCTACTGAAAGAGTATATGGTATTTTCCCAAACAAGGATTACTGATAGATGTGCCTCATAGGCCACTCAACTTGGTTGCAAATGAACAAAGTATAGTTATATCATAGCCATCTGATTTAACCCAACTGCCCATTCGCCAGCTGCAAATGTAACATATAGACAAAAACCCATGTATCAATCAACTAATCTGATAAATTGACTTCTTAATGTTTCATCGATCCAGTCATTCAAACACAATATATCTTAGAAAGAAAATGTAGAGTACGATGTTTGAGAAGGTATTTATAACACAAAGTCAGGCTTTACACCTATTCCTTGGTTGAGAATCAAGGAAGTAGAGTATACATAATCATGTAGAAACTCGAAGTTTTCTTTGAAAAATTCAAAAGAGTTAAAATATCATTCTCCCATTATTTCCATCGTCTTGACTTTTCAAAGCCTAAAATAGATGTAATAGAAATCTTATTCCTAAAGTAGATATAATAGAAATCCCCCTTTTCAGGATGGTGACTTGTCATTTGGATTGAACCCAAAAGAACCCTCCCTAGAAGCATGGTCCTCTGCACTTCTCCATCTGTAAGAACATGGTTATACCTCCCTTAGATTAGTCGACAGTAGTTTCATGAAGGGAAGAAGACTATCAGTTGGGTAGGGGTGAAAGTGGGTCCTGCCGTCCGCGGGCCAACTGGGGTGAAAGTGGGTCGGGCCGCCCGCTGACGGCCCGTTATAGGCTCGGCCCGAGCTCGGCTCGAAAGACAAAAGAACCGAGCTAGGGCCTAGGAGGAGGCCCGTTTGCTTAATAGGGCCGAGCTCGGGCTTGATGAAGCCCGGCTCGTAAGCCCTAGGGCCTACATATATTAATACACATATTATATATATGTACACTATACAGTAGATGATACATATATGATATAACATAATCCATAAATCATAAACCTTAGTTTTAATCCAATATAAATAATCCCTGAACCCTAAACACTAAATAATCCATAAACTCTAAATCTAAGCGCTAAACCTTAAACCCTAATTTTAATCCAATATAAATAATCCCTAAACCCTAAGCACTAAATAATCCATGAATCCTAAACCCTAAATCTATATTAACATTGACCTATATCATTATAAAACGGGTCAGGCTCACAAACCGAGCCTAGGGCCTCAGTCAAGCCGGGCTCGAGGGCCGGCCCTACTTAATAAGAGCCGAGTCCGAGCCAGGATTTTTTAGACCCTCTCAAGCTCGGGCCGAGCTAGGGCCAACTAAAACATACTAGGGCCGAGCCTAGGGCCTGTCAAAGCCCGGCTCGGCCCGACCCACTTTCATCCCTACAGTTGGGTAATCAAAACTTTTGGCCTTCTTTGCCATATGGTCGTCCACTTCTTTTTGCTAAATTCATTGCTCCCTTCATTTAGATACTTAGCACTTGGGTTTTTCAAGGAAGCCCCATTTGTCAGGAAGTAGAATTGCCTCTAGTACCATCCAAGATTATAAAATGGGAAGATTTCGAAAAAAAAGCCTTAAGTTTTTAGCTTATTTCAAAAAAGGACACGAGTTTCAAAACTTTTCAAATTAGTCTCTAAGTTTTTTAGGAAATTCTCAATTAAGGACGTGGACGTCCATCCATTTAAAGCTATTTACCGGCAACTTTTTTCACAATCTTTTTAAAATACCAAAATTACCATTCGTTGAAATAAAACTCTCATTCACTTCCTCTATATTCTCCTCATTTTCTTCACCAGTAATCCAATGGCGAGTAAGGATAACCAGTGTTCCCGCGGCTATCGGCTATAGGTAGTGGCTGCCGAGACCATGTCATTGCTTTAAATGAAGGTGAATTTTAGTATTTTCAAAATTTTGAATAAAACAGTCTCAGAAAAAATATCTTTAAATGCGAGAATGTCCTTAATTGAAAACTTACTGAAAAACTTAGGGACTAGTTTGAAAAGTTTTGAAACTTGTGTCTTTTTTCAAATAACTTAAGGCTTTATTTGAAATTTTCTCTTATAAAATTCTCATATTTGCTGATGGTGAGGATTCTAGAGTTTCTATTTGGAATTGGTTCTCATGTGGTGCCAACAAAAATGATCTTGTTTGTTTTGGGATTGTCATACCAGATTCCACCATAGCAGTTGGTGGAGTTGCTCAGGACGACTACCAATTAGGATGAAAGTGGTTAGTGGCATTGCTCGAGCAGAGTACCCACTAGGATGAAGAAATGGGATAGGGAAGAAGACAGGTGAAGAGCCAAGAAGAAGGGGAGAGTGGAGAGAGAAATGGTCGGAGGCATGGGAGTTTTATTCTGAAAAGGACATAAGGGCATTTTGGTAATTTTTTCTAAAACAAAGAGAGAGGTTGCAGGTGCAAGTGATTTTCGCCCGATGTCCTTAATTGAAATCCTATTGAAAAACTTAAGCCCCAATTTAGAATGTGAAGTTTTTTTTTTCTATTTTGTCCTGAAGTTTTTTTTTTTCATGCTCCCTCCAATTTCTCTCTACACTCACCCGCTCTCACCCCCAACCCCACCCGAGCCCAGCCACCACCGCCCCCTCCGGCAGCACCGCCGGAGGGGGAGAGGGACAGAGAGAGGGAGAGAGGGTGGGAGAGGAGAGGAAGAGCTTTTCTTTATGTATGAATTTTTTTCTTGTAACATTTTCTTGGAAATATCTTAAGAAAACCCTCAATTTTGAAATTTACTAATATCTTTTTAAAATTTTCCGATAATGATATTTGAAATATGATTTAAATCTAATAAGAACACTTTTAAAAAATAATTTTTCAATAATGTTATTTAAGGCATAGTTTAAAACTAACATGAATCATGAATGATGGTCCAAAGGTGCAACCAACTTGCATTTACAAAGACAGGGTTGGCAAACATGCCGGTTTAGTTAAATTGGATCAAGTTGACATGGGATGTCCATAGATAGAACTAGGCATGTACATCTGGGCGGGCTGCCCAAGCTCGGCCCAAAAAATCCTTGCCTGGGCTGTTGACTTAGTCAACGGGTTGGCATGGCCTGGCCCGAGAGCAAAACTTGGGCCGTGCAAGCCCAAGGCACGGCCCGCGCAGGCCCAGCCCGGCACTAGGCACAGCTCAAGGAGGCCCAACGGTTATATTTTTTGAAAACCCCTCCCATATCTAAAAAAGTTCAAAAATCTATTCTTTTTACATTTTAAAACCCCGCGCCCCGCCCCCCCCCCCCCCCCCTATTTTTTGAAAACCCCTCCCATATCTAAAAAAGGTCAAAAATCTATTCTTTTTACATTTAAAACCCAAACCCACCCCCCCCCCCCCCCCCCCCCCCCCCCCGCGCGCTATAAACAGTCAAATTGGGGGTATTAGTGTCTTTTGATCATTTTTTACCGTTATACCCCCCAACCGCTATAAAACGGTCACATAAGGGGGTATTTTATGTCATTTTTTCACTTAGGAATTCTATAAATAACCATCATTCCTCTCATTTCTCACACTCCCTTTTAAGGTTCTAAGGCTTTCAGCTCTCTTAAGTCTCATTATAAAGTCTAAACTCTCTACAAAGTTTTCTAAGAAGTGAAGAGTGAGAGTACTCTAAAGTGAAAAATTCAACTAAGAAGGACTTCTCCATTAGCTCTCCCTCTCTCATAAAGGTATTTATTATTTTTAATTTTGATTTTTATTTAGTTTTTATATACCGATATACATAGTAATATTATATATTAAGTCTCGTCTTCTCCCCTTTCTTATATAAATTATTACAAAAAAAACATTATACATAATTATTTATTTAAGTTTTTTTAAATCTTTTATTTAGAAAAATGGCTGAACCATGATAATAGCACAATATGCGCCTTAGAACAGTGTTTTTTTTTTCTTTTTTTCCAATAGTGTGCTTATTGTGTTGCTAAATTTAAATGCCATATAAAATCAATAATAACACACAACCTTTCAACCTTGACTTTTCTCTAAATGAGAATGATTCTAGATTTATTCATTTAGATCAAAGTCAGAGCATAGATGTAGTTAGTCATAATCCCCAAGAACTCCAACCCACTGGTGGTGAAGAGCCTGCATGTTTGGTTTTTACAACTAAAAAGAAGAGAAAAATAAGATTAACTTCTCCTGTATTATCTTCTTTTGTTAAAGTTAATATCACAAATCCCAAAGGAGGAACAGATGAAAAGGCATAATGTGAATATTGCAAAGATCTCCTCAGTGCCAAATCATTAATCGGCACTGGCCACCTTAATAGATACATGAGTAAGTGTGTGCCCAAATACACGAATACCGCTAACGTTGGGGTAAGAGGTGGGATCGTCCAAACAAAACTTTCTCAAACAGATTCATCTGGTGGTTTAGGAGTTTTCGACTATGACCCTAATAATGCTAGATATCAACTTATTAAGTTTATTATAGTTTGTCAAGTACCATTTATACTTGCCGAAGACCGATCCTTTGAAAGATTTTTTAGGTCTGCCTTTGTTCCTTCGTGGCATAAAATATCTAGAGTTATTGCTAGAAATGACGCAATAAAACTTTTTTTGAAAAAAAAAAAGAGTTTAAAATAGGTTTTTCAAAATATACCTGGAAAAGTGGCTTTAACTTCATATTTATGGACCTCTAAACAAAATTTAGGGTACATTGCAATCACATCACATTATATTGATAATGATTGGGTGATGCAAAAAAGAATGATTTTGTTTTCTTTATTAGAGTTCCCACACACTGGTACTAGGATAGGGTCCACCGTCCTTGAAAAACTTAGAGAATATAAAATTAAAAATAAAATAATTTATATAACTTTAGATAATGCAAATACTAATAATGTCGCAGCAGAATTACTAAAACCTGCGATTCAACTTGATTTAAATGAAGATTTATTTCACAATAGAAGTGCATGCCACATCATAAATCTTATTGTACAAGTAGGGGTAAAATCTATTAGAGATGATTTAGAGAGCATTAAGTGGATTGTAAAATAATTTTTTGTTATCCCTCTCCAAAACAATGGTGGAGGGATATATGTGTAAATTTGGGTCTAAGACCAAAGAAAAATATCACAAGATGTAAAGCATAGATGGAATTTTACCAATAAATGTTAAATCAAGCATGTCCCTATAAAATGACACTAAATCAATATTGTCAACTTTATCTAGCAAATGAAAATAATTTTATAAGTGATGATAGATGGACCCTTTTTGAGATAATAAAATATTTTTTAGAAGTTTTTCATAATGCAACATTATTTTTTTTTTCGGAGTATATTATCCCACATCAAACCAAGCTTTAACCCATTTTTATGAAATAAGTCTTACTTTTAAAAAGTATAAAGATTTTCAAGTTTTTCAACTTATGTGTGTACAAATGCAAGCAAAGTTTTCACAATATTGAAGAATAGCTCCTTTAACATTTTGTATAGCTGCTGCATTAGACCCTAAATTGAAATTAAAAGGTGTAAAAACCCTTCTTGATGAAATAAACTCTAACATGAATACAACTAATATAAATGACATGTCTAGGGTTAAGATACAATTAGAAACACTTTATTTGGATTATGCTACTTGATTAGGTAGATCCATTGCACCCACGATCCCAACAGGCCCTCCCTAAGTACATAAAAGGGAAAAAGAAGGCCATTTGGAGTATTATGAGGAAATCTCACGGAAGTAACTCCTCTTCTTCCGGATGATCCTCTTACAACCTTAATGAATTAACAATGTACTTGGGGAGGTATCTTGTTCCAATCTCGGATGATGAAGAAGATGCTTTTGATAGTTTGGCATGGTGGAAATCATTCGAAACTAAGTTTCCTGTGCTTTCCGCCATGGCCCATGATATACTAACAATACCAGCCTTTACAGTTGCATCAAAGCAGGCATTTAGTGTAAGTGGGCGCCTTATTGACCCCAGGAGGACTATGCTTACAGAAGAAACCGTTGAGACATACATGTGCTTACGGGATTAGTATCAAGCAAAGGATAGGGAACAACATATCGATGATGATTTCGAGATAGAAGATGAGCTATCGGCATTACATATATCATACTATAATTTTTTTCAGAATGTATAATAGGCTTTCAACTTGTAATTTATTTTTTAGAATGTATCATAGGTTTTTAAAGGTGTAATTTATTTTTTAGAATGTATCATAAGTTTTCAAAATTATAATTTATTTTTTAGAATGTATCATAGGTTTCTAAAATTGTAATTATTTTTTCATTTATCAGAAGGTTTGAGTTTCATTATATATATTGATCCAAGTTCAAACTTGTAATTCTTTTTAACTTTTGTAACTAAAATTTCAAGGAAACACAATTTATTTGATGTATTTTTTCAAAACATCATTAGTGTTATTCTACTTATTTATTTCTCTTAATTTCTTTATTTTAATGAAATTGGTTCAAGAGTCTAAGTCCAAGTTTGTGACTTTGTGTCCGTCCAATTTTTTTTAAAAAATTCAAAAATTCAAAAAAAGAAAAGAAAAAGGGAGGGGGATCTGTGGGCCACCCACGGGCTGCCCGGCCCAATATGACACAACCAGAGCTGTGCCCTGGACCGTGCTGGGTTTACCCCCAAAGGGTTGGGCACGGCACAGCCCTCATATCAATCATGGGCTGTGTCGGCACAGCACGGCCCAGATTTTCATACCTAGATAGAACCCTAACTTGTATCCAACTCTTTTTTTTTAACGAAATAAGTCACATAACTCCAACTTGCAACCATTGCAGGTCAACCTAACCAAGCTCATATAACTTGCATCCAATGTAGGCCAACTTGTTTAACCCAATGCAACCTTAATGAATAAGCTTAGGCTAAACCAAAATCATTTCAAACAACAAGTACTACATTTAAGTGTAGTTACAATTATAGTTGTTAATTTCATTTCGGGTCCTATTTCGGTCAGGCGTTCAAAATAAAATGTTTCGGTCAATTCCGAATTTTGGTGTAACATTTCAAAATTATGTTTGGGGTAAATAAATAAAACCGAAATGTACATATATGATAGGAAAAGAAAGATAAAAATATATAAATATAACCTTTAAGATTGAAGTTAGGACAAAATCACCACAACATTTCAGTCATTTCGTAAATTTTGGCCAATTTCAGTAGAAATCCATCTTTTCGGACGAAACTAACTGAAAGTCAAACCGAGAAGTTACAACATGCATTACTTTTTTGTCATTTCGGCCGAAAAGAAACGAAATTAATAAATTAATAACTATGGTTGCAAGCCAAACACAAGCTTGGCTCATTCCATATAAAATGAACTACTTTGTGTATTAGAATATCAAATCACCAAATCATATCAATGAGTTTGGTACACAGGCCGACCTTAACCAAGCTTGATTAAATAGATTATGCAGGTTATGTGAGTTTTAAGCATCAATCCTAACTTGACTCATTTAACTACAGGTATGATTTTCCCCTACCCATGACCACCCACATCTGTTGTGGGTCGAGTCAAAGTTTGCCACCCCGTACAAAGATGAGGAAAAATCAACATTTTCTAATGTCATGGGAAAGATAGTTCCATTCTTTTAAACCTCCAAAGCTAATTTCACAAGTGTTCTTATAATAACCCTTCTTTAAACAAAACACACACTCACTCACACCCCCACTCACACTCACACTCACACTCACACTCAAATTCACTTTCTCACTACCAGTGTTGTTGTAGGAACACAAAATATTCTCTCCCCCTCAAAAATCACCCCAACCTCTCTCTCTCTCTCTCTCTCTCTCTCTCTCTCTCTCTCTCTCACACACACACACACTCATATTCACTTTCTCACTACCAGTGTTGTTGTTGGAACACAAAATATTCTCTCCCCCCTCAAAAATCACCCCAACCTCTCTCTCTCTCTCTCTCTCTCTCTCTCCGTACAGGTGAATTAAGTGCACTTGTTTGGAGATGCCCATGACTAATTAAATAGGAAGTTTAAGTGCCATTAAACAAACCATTAAACTTTGCAGTATGTTGTGCCATTTAGTGCATTGCCAGCTATCAGAGGATAAGATAAGATTGATATAGATCGGATAAGCTTAGTGGGATCATTTCCAACACTTTTGTTTCTTGTTTAATCGTTGGTAGGTTAACCATATTTAGGGAAACCCCAACCATTCCCTTGCAGGCTCAACCCCCCAAGACTTAAAACTCATCATAAAAAAATCGAAAAATTATCGTCTCGAGAAAATGTTATTATATTTTCCAGTTTGGGAGTTTTTGGGGTTATATTGGAAAATGTTGTGAAAATAAATTAATTTTTAAATACTTTGATATTGAATAAATACAAATAAGTACAAATTTTTTGTGTAGTTTTCCCTGTTTTCCTTTTTTTTTTTTTTTTTTTGTAATCTTCTCAGGTTTCTCCCTCCATATCTTCATTTTGATTATATTTTGAAAGTACTGTTACAGATGTACTTGCTTTGAACAGAGAGAAGGTTCATGTCAGCTGCCTACTTCTATGAAACATTTTTCTTGCTATAGGGACCAAGAGAAACTATTATTGGGTCAGTTAACCCTAATCATCATAGTTGGCTGAACCCTTGTGCTCTTGGATTCAAATTACAATATTTTCTTGCATAGGGAGAAATACTTTCTTGATTTGCTTCAATAGTAAACCATACCCTTTTTTTTAATAAGCCCATTGCATTTCAATAACAAGAATTTTGGAGGTTTTTAATGGCAAGCTTTAAAGGGCCCTTTGTTTACATGAAATTTAACATATAATGATTTATGGTGAAATAAGCTCCAACAAATGATTATTAAAGAGGTGAAAGGTGAAGAACATAAAGAAATGTAAATGGGACATTGACTTTGGTAGGGTTTGAATTACTAGGGTGATGGCAGGTTATTTTCAATTAAAAAAGAGTTTATTTTGTTTCCATTTATGGATATGCACCCTTGTTTATTTAGTGTTAACGGCTTTTAAAAATGCATGTCTTGGAGTTTCAATGAATTCAATGACATGAAATAAAAACTGCAAATCTTTATTTTTCTTAATTGCTTTAAGAGTGTTTAAATGGATAGAAAATAACAAAATAATGTCTATAAATTGTAAAAAATAGACTTTCAACACATTTCCTATTCTAAATAAAATTAATTAACCAATGAAATGAATAAAGATAAATTTGAAGAAGTGCATCCTATTTGTGCATATTTGACCCATGGTAAATTGAATGGCTAAACAAAATTAGAACAATGCTTTGATGATGAAGTTTAAACTCATAAATCCGCACAAAAACATAACATGTTGCAAAACAACACAAAACATAACATGTTGCAAAATCCTATAAATCCAGCCCAGTTTTATAAACATGACTAGAACCAAAACACATCAAGAGTATTCCTGAAAATTCTATTCAATTTAAAACACAAATTTTAAATTTTGTCTTTTGTTTTTATTAGGCATACCCTTTCATTGCTATGCTGAAATGGATGCCACATGAAACATGGAGGCAACCATTGCTTCATGTTGGGGCCCCTCCCTATAATCAAACATCTTGATAAGGACAATAATTCAGAATATTATTGTCCATAAAAAATTAATAATCAATTGGGGTATGATTGATTATTGTAACTCAGTCATTAGATGGTAATTAGAAAAAGATAATACTTGGGGCATCATTATTGGCACACTAGTTGGAATTGATAGAAACATGAAAAGCAGTGCCAGAGACATTGTTTATTCCCACAAGAAGGTAGCTTTTGATTGCAAATGGCTCAGATGGTTATCCAAATTTACATGCAGTGCATGTAACTAATGGAATTTATTAATGGTACTTAGGGTGCATTATTAGAATTTGGAATATATTAATAGTTTATTAAGGTTTTGATTAGAAAACAAACAAAGGAAGAAGAGTGGACGATCTTATCAAAGGCATTTGGAGGATAGTCCATGTCAATGTAAACAAGTCTTACAGAAGTTAATTTGGATTGAGAAATTGTGGTTGAAGCTTGAATTTTATGATTCCAAGATAAAGAAAGTGATATCTTAGATCTACTTTAGCATTTGGCTTGACTTCCACATGCTCACTTCTCTTCAACAAATAAAATGGCAAATGCAATTAATAGAGGTGGCAACAGGTCTATTTGATGAGCTTCAGTCTCAGGGCAATGTGTCAATAATGTGCATATGCTCAACCCAAATTCTACTTATCAATCCATATTTAGGTGAAAGTTAAAAAGGTCAACTTGAATCTAACAAAAGGAAAATAAAAAGGTCGATCTAAAACCTTGAATTACCAGGTCTTACTTGATTGTTTAGCTAGTCAATGTATAAATAGTTCGGCTAGATCAGGTCGGCTTTGGGTTAGTGGGCTGAGAGTACAAACTAAATTGTGTTTAGACCATTTTATAGTTTAAAGACATTAACTCAAAACCAATGTTGTGAACAAGGGGTTGCCCAGTTTAGTTGGTAACCCGCTTCTTACTTTAGTATCGAGGGATAGATATTTTTTTACCCACAGGGATGGAGAATCTTACCACAAGAGTTGATATTATCTCCCGGGATAAAATATTATCTCTAGGGTTGGAGTTTCTTACCATGGGAGTCCATATTATCTCCAAGAGATGGAGTCTAATATAAGGCCCAACACATTGGCTGGGTAAAATTAAAAAAAAAGGACAGCAAAAATGCTTGTTACCTGATCAGGTTTGAAACTCTGGATTGGTTTAATTGCAATGGTTGGTGTTGGTGGGGCCAAATTTGGGTCTGTCCTGACACATGATAGATGTGGATATGTGTAAATGACTTGTCGCAAGAGAGTACATCATGCTACAAATGCAGTGTGTATCTATGAGCATTCATAACCTTACCTAAATAATTTGTAAATGAATCAGATGATGCCTTTATCAATGCAAATAAAAGATAGCTGATAAACCCAAGCCATGATGGGACCTTAAGTCCATCCAAATATGAATTGATCAGCTAATGAAATAAAATGCCCATAAGCCGATCGCTCAGTTCGTGAGGCACCTCTCTTCTACATAAATAATAAGCGATCAGTCCCTGACTATAATGTTGATGGTGAGAGACTTGAGGATTGGTGCGTGCGGATTAGGTTTGTGAGTATTTACCTTAAGAAAAACTACGGGGGGAAATAACCACTAAATCATCTTTAAAATGTGATGGATGATTTAACTCCAAGAAGTAGCTCAATTGGCTTAAGATCACGGTTTGCATATGAAGATTGTAGGTTTGGAACTGCAGAGCTATCTCTATATATATATAAGCACAAGTGGGCACACTTCACTAGGCGATGCTTTTGTTAAAAGTAGATTAACAAAAGATAACATGGCTATTCAAACTAATGAAGCATTATAGATACCTAGAGTGAAATGTGCCACGTCCAAAGACAAGTGGCCTTTTTTTTTTGCATCATGTGAATCAACCATTCATCACAACCATGACACATTGAACTCTGCAAGTTGTCTCATATACAAGAGACAACTGGGAGTTAGTGGCCTTCATCTGAACCTTTTAATATTGCTCATTTGCAGTCCAGTTTATGGGATCCATAATTGTAATGACAAAAACTAATCCATCCAATTTTCTTAACCCTTAATTTAACACTCTTTAATTTTATGGGTCTTTTTCGGAACGAATACAATCCAACGGTGGATAAAGATTTGCTGAAAGTGAAATTAGGGACCTAGTGGCATCATCAGAGATGAGAGGGTGAAAGGGCATACACTCATCAAGGGTGGGCCCATAAAACTGGACTGCAGGTAGGAGTATGACAACTCATGTTGATTTGGTGGACCCCATTTCGGCACAATGTGAATGAGAATGTGGTATTTTAGAGTGATATTTTTGCGAGAAGATGAAGAGATATGAGAAATTACATTGATGTTGAAATAGAGAGAGAGAGAGAGAGATTATATTGTTTGGTGACGTGGCGAAAGAAAAGGAGAAGCTCAAGATCCGAGTGGAGGCCCCGCTTCACGTGCCTTCATGCGTCTCTGAAGAACGTCAAGTATTGGCGTGACACGTGGCACTAAATGTCGGAAGAGACACGTGTCGCGATCTGCGCACCTCAAAGGGACCACCTTGCTGCTTTCTAGAACGAGGCGAAGGCTCACGTCGCGACAAAACTGTGAGGGCAGAGTAAGTTTTTCGTAACCTTGTACAACTACAAGTTACGAAAATGCCCTTTTCATTTCATGGCTCTCTGTCTCTCTTATTTCTTTTTACCTGTTTTTTACACATAGCAGTTGCACACCTTCCTCTCTTTCCTAGGATTTCTCTCATTGTATTTTTTCACTCTCTCAAGAAATACTTTAAGCATATTTTAAAATCTTGCTATAAGTAGCCGTATCGATTAATCCCAAAAATCAATACGGTATCTGTATTGATCGCTGTTCGCGGTCTGTCGTAGTCGTTGCAGCTTGAATTTGTTTTTACACTAAAGAAAATTAAAAAAAAATTTAAAATTCTAAAATATTGTAAAATGCTGAAAAATAATGTTTTTTTTCATTAATAACAACTATAAATCAAAATATCAACCCCCTTTCCCCAAGCCATAACATCTTATATTTCTTATTATCTGAATTTTATAAATTTTATTTATAATTAAATATTTTTACATGTATATACCAAAATAAGTTGAAATAACACAAATTCTATGAAATACAATCGTAATTGTGACTTATTAGCTATCTATTAGCGTTAAATTCAAGAAAGCTTTTACTCATTGGTTAATAGATATATGCCAAAACTAAGAAGACACAAGCATTTTCAACACACTCCAAATAAATTTTTGTAAATATTTTACAAATATCTATAAGATTTCAACAAAAATCTCAATTAGTAGATCTATCCTTAAAATGTGTAAATTAAAGAGAATGAAATGTATTCACAACAAAAAGAGCAAGCAATCCTCATTTTTAAGTTTTTTCTCTACAAATCTAAAAAAAGTATAAAAAACAATACTCACATTAGTAAAGCTGTATGTGATTTCCCCTAATGAGATTCATGAGAAAATAAAACTTTTTGATAGCTTAAAAGTGAAATAGGTATTGGGGAAGAACAAGGGTAGCATCTAATATATCAGTCAAGACCAATATTTTGAAATATCAACTAATAAATTTCGATAACTTGGAGATATTTTGCTGATATGAGACCGCGACCGATACACATGCCGAAATCGGATTAGTATCAGCCGATAATTTGAACTATGTTTTTAAGGGTTTGTTTGAAAAGTCTAATTTAATTAATAAGAGCTTATTTTATTGAGGTCTAAAGTAAAATTCTAAATTTTAACTTGTAATTTACAATTTGATTTGCTTGGTAAAATTATAAAAAAAAAAAATCTTATTTAATGAGGTAATCGGGGCTCACTTTTAGGGATTATGGTAATTGGAGCATGTCTTTTCAAAATTACAATGTATAACTCTTCATTTGGTCACTTTGAAAATTTATGAGATTGTCTTCATTTAAAACACATAAATTTTGCATTGTCCACCTTTATCTACGCTAGTTTAAAAGCTCTAAGAAAAAGGCACCCCCATCTTATTTTTTTAGAGGCAAAAACACTTATTTATAAATAAGTCCTAAAATAAAAAAAATTAATTAGAGATTTATCAAATGCTTCATTATGTAAATAAGCTCTAAATTACAAAATAATAGCTTATTTTTACAGTCGCCAAATGGGCCTTACTTGTAATTATCTTCATTAGATAAATACAATTCATAAATATATTCTAAATGATGACCAGGCATTTAACTTCTCATGTTTTGCAAAGATTTCATATGAGATCTCATGGTAGGGGTGCTCATGGGCCGAGCTTGGATATGTAAGTAGGGCCTGATTAATACTTGGGTAGGGCTTGGATTAAGTGATGGAAAGCCCATAGCCCAGCTCGGCCCAGCTTGTGTAAGAAATGCATGTAGTTTAATTTAATTAGTGCACTAATGCCCACAAAAGTGATGAAAAGCCCGGTCCAGCCTGGCTTAATTGATTAAATGGGCGGACTCGGGCCTAGCTTTTTTGGTCCGTATCAGGCTTGGGCCAGGCCTAGGCTGGTGTCCGGCCCGGCCCAGCCCGGTCCGGTCCGGTCCATGAACATCCCTATCTCACGGGTTTATCTTTTAATTAAATGATCTCATGCTAGGATATAAAAGTAGACTCGTGAGCATTTCTACTATTCTCATGGGTTTCTTTTTTCCTCTTTTTATACATATCCCATGAAAAAACTTACCCTCACCTACTAACTTGACTCACACCTAACCCACATAACCCAACTTTTAATGTGCATGCTGATCATGGATAAGAAAAGCTTGACCTTTATTAAATGGGTGAGATTACCTTCAACCTTGTCAACCCGGGTTAGAGTTGATCCCTATAATTTAATCCATTTCGAGAATTTAATGGTTTTATATTTTGGTAATACTTCGAAAAAGAATTTTTGCGGAAATTAGAAATTCATATTTGATGCAGAAAGTTTTTTCTCGATAACTTAGTACTAATATCTTTTAGTGCGGCTTCAAATTCCTCACAGAAAACTAATAACTACTGTTTGCTACAGTAATGTCTACGATCTCACTTTTCATAAACTCAATTAGCCTAGGACCACGGTCTGCACCCGGAGGTTGTAGGTTCGAAACTGCAATACCACATTGAGAGGAGTTTATCTGGCTTCCTTATGGGCCCAAAGGGATTAGTCCAGCCCAAAGGGTTGGAACCTCCCGATAGCAATATATATATATATATATATATATATCTATACATATAGGGAAGTGCTCCTATGAGAGACTCTCACCAACTTTACGAGAGATGAGTGGGAGCCCTCATTTTCATATCCACTCTTATAAACTTAAATGCAAGGACTCCAACTTAAATGTGAGGACCCCCACCCATCTCTAATAAAATTGATGAGAGTGTCTCTGATAGAAGCACTTCGTATATATAATCCATCTTATCCAAATAGGAGAAAAAGTGGATAAAATCCCTAGCAAAATATTAGCAAAAGGCAAGGGTAGTTATGTCATTTCATCCAAATGTCTCTCTCCAAAGACCAACCTTATCCAAATTCCCCCCTCTATAAGAACAGGACAGAAACAGAGAGCCCCATGCAAACCTCAAAAAAAAAAATTTAATAAATAAAAAACCACACCCATCTTCATACTTCACACGCATCTCCTCCTTCAATGGCCGCTCGAAGTCGCCTCTCCAAGCCCACCTACCGCTTTTTCTCAGAAAACCCAGTAATCTCCGACTCCCAAACTATGGAATTCGACGAGTCCGACGTCTGGAATTCCCCTCCCCTCCCTCTCGAACCCAAAAAACCAATACCCAGTTCAAGGATTTTTAAGAAATCGTCAAAAAGAGCCGATTCGGGCGATCGGGCTGCGTCCTCGCTGCCTGTGAATATACCTGATTGGTCGAAGATTCTGAGAGAGGATTACAGGGATTCGAGAAGGGGGGGAATCGATGGAGATTCTAATGATGATGATGATGATGAGGAATCTGATGGGAGGATTCCTCCTCATGAGTTTCTGGCGAGGCAGTTGGCGAGGACGAGGATTGCTTCTTTCTCAGTTCATGAAGGGGTTGGGAGGACTCTAAAAGGGAGGGATCTGAGCAGGGTGAGGAATGCTATTTGGGAGAAAACTGGGTTTGAAGATTAGAGATTAGAGATGATGACCCAAACAGAGGAAGAGGAAAAGGAAAAGGGGAAATGGGAAATTGTTTTCACTGTTTTGTTCCCCCTTTTCCATAGAGAGAAGATGGAAGAAGGTCCCTTTTTTTTTCTTTTTCTTTTTGTTTCTTCAACATTGGTTTTTGGTTTTTTTCTTTTTGTTCAATGTTGTTTGGGTTTGATGATAGGTGATGGGGGGATTCATGGGTGTTTATTATTCTAACTTTGTCATTCAAATCTGAATGTGGGTTATTTATATATGTTCTGGTTCTTTTAATGCCTCTGTTTTAGTGACCATTGATGGGTTCTTTGTATTCTAACTGATGATCTGAAATTTTGCAATGACTCTACCATTGATGGGCATTGATGGTTTATGTTGCAGAAAAATTGTCAGTATCTGTAGTCTGTACTCTTCTTCATCATCTCAACTAATATGATCTTGAAAACTTACAAGAGACAAAAATGGAATGGAATGGTGGTCCTAGGAAAAGGCAAAAGGATAGTAGCAAAGTTCCAATCTGACCAATAAGAGTTTTGACATTTTATATAGTTGAAGAGTAGTAAAAAGTCAGTGGTAGGAATCACTGAATCATGAAGTTTAGATCAGCATGTGTATCTTATCCATCCTACAATCAAAGGTTTACCTTCAGAATTCAAGGCCATGATATCACTTTAGAGAAGAAAAATTGGGTCTGATGTCTAGTTGCAGTCAGGGCTTAATATGATTGCTTTTTTTTTTATGATTCTCCATTACAACCCTCCTCATTTGCACCATTTTCTGTTTTCTTATAAGGTCCAATTTATGAAATGCATAGCTGCTTTTACAAGTACCAACAGTGACATTAGTCTCATTTGATACTAATTCATGATCCATAATTAATGTATATCACAGTAAAGTTATAGAACTTTTTGAGGACTTAAAATTAAGGATAAGAGCCATAATTCAATTGGATAGGATTCCACCCACCCTCATCTAGTGCCCCCTATCCCTGATGCATTCAGGTGGGCCCCACATGAATATTTTAATAAACAAGCCTATGACATGAGATGCATTTTATAATACAACCTTTAGTTACTAATTGCTGATATGAGGGAATGAAAGATTAACACAATTATATATAAAAATACAGAGGAATATGCTTGTTGTTTTTACCTATGACATTTCGTTTTCTATTAGTCAATTTCTTTGTCAGCATTGCATGGGTTCTTCCTATTAATCTTTTTCTTATTGTATTAATTATTTTTTATTGAATGTTTGAAAAATAATCTAATCCACATCATTCAATTAGTTTTGAGGATACCTAAATTACCCTTAACTTACATTGTCCAGTTGCATAATAAAGGTCAATAAACCATTCTGAGAATTATTGTGTAAAGAGTCTTAAATAGGCGTTTGTGTAATGCCGTGGAGAAAATTAGGAATTTAATACATTTCAAAGACTACTTCAGCCACAAAGGTTTTAGCCCCAAGCCCCCAACAGATGGCAAGTTACTGTCTCTAATTCAAAAATTAAAACTTAATGAAATTATATTCTCATCATCTTTATATCGGTTTTGGGTTTGAAACTGCACTACCACATTGGAGCCATAGAAAAATTTTATCCGACTTTCTCTCCTGAGTCTGTAGGAATTATTTTGCTCCAAAAGACTAGAAACACTACGTTATCAAAAAAATCAAAAAAAAAATCATCTTTATATCTGGTTTTGTAACTTCATTTATATCTAGAACACTTTGAACTAAAAACAATTAAAGAAGAAGCTATGCAATTTCTATTTTGATATTTTTCTAGTCTTATACTTAGAAGAAGAAAGACCAAAACAGGATTCAAATGTAAAGCAATACCGATATGTATCAGCTGACAGAGAGATCTTTTGACTTTGAATGAGAAAATTGTTTTTACCCAAGTTCATCCCCCCCCTCAACAATCTTCCACCTCTGCAAAGGTATGGTGCATTTACTCCAAGGCAAGGACTCAATATTAAGGAGGAAATTTGTTGGGTTTTTCCTTGTTTTGGTGTAACATTTTTTTGTTTGAAACAGAGTTAAAGGAAAATAATTAATTTCCTTGAGATTCATCTCTTTTGTGGAAATAAAATTTTTAAAAAGCACATCATTATTTCGTTGCGCAAACAAGCCAGCAATGAATTTTCTCACTCTATTTTTGAAGGGCATGCTATTTTTTACGGGCATGCACCTTCATCATATGAGCTCCAAAAAGAAGTGTTAAAGAGGCTACGTGTAAATGATATAAGATGAAGAGTGAAAAATATAAGATATTAGTAATATTGATGAGACCTCGATTTTTCTAAGATCTGAATTACCAAAGTTATCGCTAGGTATTTATTTGTCATTTCTTATTTTTCACATTTCATTAATAAGGGATATTATTTGATGGTCAATTTTTATTTGGTCCTTGTATCTTCATTTTTTTAACCATATCTGTGTATTTAAGTCCTTTTATGCAAACAAACACATTAAAAAGGACATTATATAACACATTAAAAGGGGCCATTGTATAACTTCATTGTGGGATCTCTCTATTGTACAAATGCTGAGAACTTTGACCAATTCCTAGCCACAAAAACTAACCAAATGGTCGTACTAAGGCCGGACCACTGAAGTCAATGAGAAGTGCACAAGTGATATAAATAGTGGGCCCCACTCCATGACTGCTTTTTTGCTGATGTTGTAACGTGGACTTAGGATTTGCAGAGGCATACCAAAGTTTGAGAGAGAGAGTGGACTTAGGATTTGCAGAGGCTTACCAAAGTTTGAGAGAGAGAGAGAGAGGGGATTGTTTGACCTTATGTACCTTTCCTTACAAATCACTCACTTTCTTTTATTCAAGCATCTGTTATTTTAAAGGGAACCCTGGAGACCACTCATCATCCTTATAAAATATCAGTGTGGCCCACCAGAGAGACAAAATCTTAGAGCCATTTTGTTTTTTCTTTTTAAATGATGCGTGGCCAAACAGCTATTGATCACTTGTAAAATACATGATTAAAATTTATTTTTTTAATTAAAAAAATTACAATAACATATATGTTTAATTGAATGGAGAGCTCAAATCCAATTAGTGTGAGATTTTAACCTAGATCGAATACGATATGGGCCAAATTAGTTTGAGCAGTTTAGATTTTCGAGGTAAATTTTTTTCTGAACTGGTCCTAAAAAGGCATTCTTTAGAAGTCATTTGTTCGGGCTCATTTATATATATGTAAATGATGCACATAGATAAGGAGATTCTTAGGTTTCATTTATTAGTACCACATGCACAAGGTCATGCATAATCCAATGGTAAAATTCTCTCTGAACTGGTCCTAAAAAGGCATTTTTAGAGGTCATTTACTTACGCTCATTTATATATGTAAATGATGCACATGGATAAGGGGATTCTTAGTGTTCATTTATTACTACCACATGCACAAGGTCATGCATAATCATGATTGTTCATATTTATTTACGAATGCAATGGATAATTGAGGTGTAAAAATAGAATGTGAATAAGATCATTTTTAGTATCTCATTTGCATATGAGGTTGCAAATATTTTTTTGTATAATTGTTGGGAAGGGATGGTGCAGGTTGCAATAGGGTATCTCTTCGGATAGGCTGCAGTAACCTCATTCAATCTTTTTGGTCTTTCAACTTTTGTGGGTCCTAAATTGATGATCTAGGCCCTTTTTGGGTCTAGCATCCTCTAAGCCCTTTTTGGGTCTAGCATCCCTAACGCATTAATTTCATAGTTTTAAACTTCACAGATTTTGAAAATTTTGTAAAAAACTTACAAAAAGTCTCAGCCTTAGATCTAATTTTCTGCACTTATTTGGGCTGCATTCTATTATTTGATCCGTTCAATATTTTACTTATATCTTAAGATTTTGAGAACATTTCCAGATGTTGGACATACTAATTTATCCATAAAAATGGTGGTTTTGACTAACACGGTAATGTGTTTTATATGTTTAACATTTACATATTTAATATCTGTATATGTAAAACCCATTTCTCTACCCCACACGTAAAAGGCAAACGAGCCCTTATAATGCTCAAAATCAAATTTAAATTATTGGGCAAGCCATTTCTAGTTTTTTTTTTTTTTTCTCTCTTTTGTGTTGTTGCTTACTTCCTTGATTGCAATTTATTTGTAGAGAAATTATCCTTTGATGGCCATCGATATGCACTAGGGCTGCACAAAAATAACCGTAACCCGCCAACCCGCCCGCTCCGCTCCGCCCCGCCCCGCTACAAGTGGATATACATCAAAACCGCCTTTAGGCGGGCGGGGCGGTTTCAATCCGTACTAATGAGCGGGCGGTTACGGTTTCACATTTGAGTAGGCGGTTTCAAACCGCCCCGCCCGCTCATAATTTAAAAAAAAAAAAAAAAAAAAAAAAAAACAACTCTTCATCTATTCTTCAAAGACTTCACGTATCTTTCGAAAAATATATAGTTGCTAAAAAAACGCTTCATATTCACAATTAGATTTTTGACTTTTGGACGTTAGATTATATAAATGATTGTATTTTTTAATTTTGGTGATGCCTTTGGACTTTAATTTTAGATTAATATACTTAGTTGAAAATTTTGTTTATTACTGATTATTGACTTTTATTAAAAATAATGTTTAATTTTTATTCTTTATGTTAAGTACTTTGAAACTTTAGTTACATTCTATTAAAAAAAAAAAAAAAAAGAGAGAGACAGGTACAAATACCAAACCGCCCAACATGCCGCCCAAGTCGCCCGCTAAAAAAACCGCCCAAACCGCCTATACTTTGGGCAGTTACAGTTTCTATTTTTTACAAACCGCCATAAAACAAAACCGCCTAAACCGCCCAATAACCGCCCAAGCCGCCTACCGTGCACCCCTAATATGCACGACACAACATTGAAGAGCAGCAGATGGGGGTACTGCCTAAGCCAGAGCCCATATTGTTGGCCTAGTGGGTCAAAACCAATTGGGTTCAGGGTCATGGGTATTTTGGTAATTGTATCGGGACTTTCTTATTGACTAGGATAGGGTTTCTTGGCCGATAAGAAAGAGAGCATTATATATTCATGTAATGTGTAACCCATGAGGTAGATCCGTACTTTATATCATACAGAGAGTGAATCCAAAAGGAGAGTCGAGTTTCTTTCCCATAGATATAGGCAAGTTTGCCGAACCACGTAATTCTCTTGTTCTTGTGTATGGTAGATTGTTTGTTAAATCGCTTATTCACGTTTCCGCATACACGCGCACAACAAGTGGTACCAGAGCCTACGGATCGGATCAATAAATTGATACAGATTCGTGCACGTGGTTTCTCGTTGCAGGAAAGGTAAAGAGATCAAACCGATCTCAGTGGGCCACACTAATCGCTGTTGGAGATATTGGTTTCCTAGAAGGAGAAGGGCACTCTTTGCATCGGATTTGCAGTGCCTAGGGTTCTCCTTGGTTCTTGATTTACAGAGCTAGCCGCTGCCAAAGAATTTAAAAAAAAAAAAATTCGTAAGACTGCACATCGGAGCAGCCGCCACCGCAAGTCACTGGATTTATTCAGGTCGTCGCCGGACTCCTGCATGTCGCCAGAGTAGGATCGCCCTTCACCGCCGTCCGCCGCCGCGCCATCACCGGAGAGGAAGACCGGAAGGAAAGCAGTAGTGCAGGCGTAACAGAACCCAGTTCAGTTTGAAGAAGAAGAAGGGTGCAGATCTGGGCCGAGTCAGGTTTCGGGTCGGGTTGACCTGACCCGTTACTAGAAGCCCAGCGCATGCCAACCCACAGATTAGACCAGGTCAGTTCAGTTTTGGGTCAGTTCGGCCTGACCCACGAAGTAGGAAGCCCATTCCAGCAGCCGCTGACGTCAGTGCCACGTTAGCAGAACCGTACGGTCGGCAGGAGTTGGACCAGTTTGACGGCTGAAACTTGTTTTGTCGATATCTTGATCATCCGAGGTCAGATCGGAGATCCGTTTGCGCCTACAGATTTGTTGCGAGCAGATCTATGTAATTGTGGAAAAAGATTGGCAATTTGACGGTCAACACGAAAGTTTGACCAATCAGAGCGCAGAAAACAGTTTTTGCGATATCTGAGCCATCCAAAATCGGATTTCAGATCCGTTTCTTCCAGCGTGCTCGTGGTGACGAGATCTACGGATTGGTGCAGAATTTGAGATGGAGGATATACTCTATTGCAAAGACCTCCATGATCCCATTGAGGGGGATGCTTCCTGACCAAAAGAGATGTCTGATCCATATTGGAAAAAGATGCATAGAAAAACCATTGGTCATATTAGACAGTGGGTGGATAATAGCATATTTCATCACGTGTCTAATGAAACCAATGCGAAGACCCTTTGGAAGAAGTTAGAAGAACGATATGAGAAGAAAATTGCTGTGAACAAAACTTTTCTAATTAGAAAGCTTGTAGATATGAAATTCAAGAATGGTGGTAAAATTGAAGATCATATAAATGATTTCTAATGCATTGTGAATGAACTGGCTACAATGAAGATGATTCTTGATGATGAGATGCAATCTTTACTTCTTCTAAACTCTTTACTAGATACATGGGAAACATTAGTTGTTTCCGTCAGCAACTCTACTCCAGATGGTGTGTTATCTATGAGTCAGGTTACTAACAGCTTGTTGAATGAAGAAATAAGAAGAAAAACTGCAGGGACAGATAATGCACATGCTTTTATTACTAAGAAAAGGGGGAGGAGTAAGAGTAGGGGACCAAAGGGGGGTCGTGGCATGTCTAAAGGTGAAACATAGACTAAGAAAAAGTCTGAAAAATGCTTTCATTGTGGCAAGGAGGGCCACATGAAAAAGAATTGCTTTGCCTTGAAGGAAAAGAAAGAAGCCAACAATGAGAAGAAGAATGACACTAACACAATAACTACTTTGAATAATGAAGTAGTGGTTTTGGCAAGTGAAGATGAAAAGTGTTTGAGTGTTGCAGATAATCAGGTCGAGTGGGTTGTTGACACAGCAGCATCCTACCATGCTACTCCTTGTAAGGAAATGTTCACAACATACAAAGCAGGGGACTTTGGCACTATGAAGATGGGCAACACAAGTCATTCGGATATTGTTGGGATCGGTGATGTCTGCATTCAAACCGATATTGGTTGCACAATGACGCTGAAAGATGTGCGACATATTCCTGATCTGCGATTGAATCTGATTTCTGGAACTTCATTGGACCGTGCAGGTTATGAGAGTTACTTTGGAAATGGCAGGTGGAAACTCACTAAAGGGTCTCTTATTGTTGCGAGAGGGATAGCGTATAATACGCTGTACAAGACACATGTGAAGCTATGCAAAAGTGTGTTGAATGCTGTTGAAGACAGATCCTCTCCAAATCTATGGCACAAGAGACTGGGACATATGAATGAGAAATGATTGCAAATAATGGCAAAGAAAGATCGAATTCAGTACTCCACAGGTACATCCCTTGACCCTTAATTATTGCTTATTTGGTAAAAAACATAGGGTATCTTTCTCTAAAACATCAACGATAAAATCTAATGTATTGGATTTGGTATATTCTGATGTTTGTGATCCCATGGAGGTGGAGTCATTGGGTGGCAATAAGTTTTTTGTCACATTTATTGATGATGCATTCAGGAAAGTCAGGGTTTATACGTTGAAATCGAAGGATCAGGTGTTCCAGGTATTTCAGCAGTTTCATCTCATGGTTGAAAGAGAAACAGGAAAACTCTTGAAATGTCTCCGCACAGATAATGGTGGAGAGTACACATTCAACCTGTTTAAAGGCTATTGCTCGAAACACGGTATTCGACATGAAAGAACAGTTCCTGATACTCCACAGCACAATGGTGTGGCAGAAAGAATGAACCGCACTATTCTTGAAAGGATGAGATGCATGATTAGAGTGGCACAGCTACCCAAGTCATTTTGGGGTGAAGCTGTCCTGACTGTTGTTTACCTGATTAACAGGTCTCCCTCAGTTTCTTTGGATTTTGACCTTCCGGAGAGGAAATGGACAGGTAAAGATGTTTCTTGTTCTCATTTAAAGGTGTTTGGATGCAAGGCTTTTGCACATGTACCAAAGAAATAGTGTTCAAAGCTGGATGATAAGGCAGTGTGTTGCATTTTCCTTCGCTATGGTGGAGCTAAGTTTGGTTACAGATTATGGGATCCAGAAAAGAGGAAAATTATCAGAAGTAGTGATGTGGTGTTTCATGAAGACCAGTTCTTTGGAGATATTGAGAAAACTGAAAAGTCTAAAGAAGTTGTTGATGGAGTGGTTGATCTCATACCGACTCCTTCTCCAGTGCAGACTATAGGTGGAGAAGGTGGACAAAATGATACGAATCATGATGATGCGCAGGGGTTGCCAGATGAACAGGGTGTTGAGCAGGGGGAGCAATCTCCTCAGTCTTAAACCACAGAACCTCAGGTTAGGAGATCTACTCGAGAGCGTCAACCATCAACAAGATATCCTACAGCAGATTATATTTTGCTTACTGATGAGGGGAAGCCAGAGAGCTACCCAGAAACAAAAACTCATGCAGATAAAGATGAGTGGATGAAGGCCATGCAGGATGAGATGAGTTCTTTGAAAAAGAACAATACTTATGAGCTGGTGGAACTTCCAAAAGGCAGGAAGGTTTTAAAGAACAAATGGGTGTTCAAGCTGAAGAGAGATGACAGTGGGAAACTGATTAAGCACAAAACACGGCTAGTGGTTAAAGGCTTTGTGCAGACGAAGGGTATTGATTTCGATGAAATTTTCTCTCCAATTGTGAAGATAACTCCTATCAGAGTTGTCTTGGGTCTAGTCACCAGCATGGACCTTGAACTTGAGCAGATGGATGTGAAGACTGCATTTCTTCACGATGATCTGAAAGAAGAGATCTACATGACTCAGTCGGAGGGGTTTGAGGTAGAAGGAAAAGAACAGTTGGTTTGCAGGCTAAAGAAGAGTCTCTACGGGCTGAAACAAGCACCGAGGCAGTGGTACAAGAAGTTTGATTCATTTATGGTGAGTCATGGGTACTGGAGGACAGCTACAAATCACTGTGTTTATATTCTTAAATTTGGTAACGGCGAATTTATCATCCTTCTTTTATATGTAGATGATATGTTGATAGTTGGACATGATAGTAACATGATTGACAGGTTGAAAAGGGACATGTCAAAGACTTTTGACACGAAAGACTTAGGTCCCGCACAACAGATTTTGGGAATGCAAATACGTCATGACAGGAATGCTAAGAAGATGTGGTTATCACAGGAGAAATATGTTGAACGGGTGCTAGCAAAGTTCAACATAAAAGATGCTAAGCCAGTTAGCATGCCTTTAGCCAGTCACTTCAAGCTCCGTAAAAGATTATGTCCTACTACAGATGAAGAAAAAGAACGGATGACATCTGTTCCATACTCCTCAACAGTTGGGAGTCTTATGTATGCCATGGTGTATACACGGCCAAACATTGCTCATGCAATGAGTTTAGTGAGTAGATTTCTTTCTAACCCTGGGAAAGAGCATTGGGAAGCAGTGAAGTGGATCTTCAGATACCTGAGAGGTACATCAGATTTTTGCTTGTGTTTCGGAGGCTCAAAACCAGTACTTGAAGGCTTTACAGATGCTGATTTTGCAGGCAATCTTGATCGTCAGTTGTCTACTTCTGGGTACTTATTTACTTTTGCAGGGGGGAGCTATTTCCTGGCAGTCTAAGTTGCAGAAGTGTACAGCATTGTCTACAACCGAAGTAGAATACATAGCTGCTAATGAAGCAGGGAAGGAGATGATTTGGTTAAAGAAATTTTTTCGAGAACTTGGTTTGAAGCAAGAAGAGTATGTAGTCTACTGTGATAGTCAGAGTACTATGGATCTTAGCAAGAATGCTACATACCATGCCCGCACGAAGCATGTTGATGTGAGATACCATTGGATTCGTGAGGTCATCGAAAAGAATCTCATGAAGCTAGAGAAGATTCATACTGACAAGAATCCCTCGGATATGATGACTAATGTCGTGTTTAAGGGAAAGCTGGAGCTGTGTTCAGAGTTGGCAAGACTGGACTCCTAGTAAGGGGGTTCAGAGGCGTCTTCCCCATGGTCTGGAGGGGGAGATTGTTGGCCTAGTGGGTCCAAACCAATTGGGTTCAGGGTCATGGGTATTTTGGTAATTGTACCAGGACTTTCTTATTGACTAGGATAGGGTTTCTTGGGGGATAAGAAAGAGAGCATTATATATTCATGTAATGTGTAACTCATGAGGTAGATCTGTTCTGTATATCATACAGAGAGTGAATCCAAAAGAAGAGTCGAGTTTCTTTCCCGTGGACGTAATCAAGTTTGCCGAACCACGTAATTCTCTTGCTCTTATGTGTGGTTGATTGTTTGTTCGATCGCTTATTCACGTTTCCGCATACACGCGCACAACACATATAGCTATCAACAAGTCAATGGAGCGTCTTTGGGATGAGTTTTGGCTTGCAGTGGATCCAGCCCTAATCTTGTAACAGCCCCACTTCTTTTTTATTTAAGTCACGTCATATCATAGGGGAATTTTTCCCTGCTTTCTCTCCTAGGTCCGTAGGGATTATTTTGGTCTAAAGGGCTGGGAACCCTTCGTTATAAAAAAAAAAAAGTTCACTTCATATCACATACCCCATAATGAATATATGTAGCATCTTAAATTTTACTTTAACCATAGTAATATTCTTGATTAGATTGAATAATATGTAAAAAGTGGGAATTATTAATCCAAGTTTTCCTACTTTACACAGATGAAGTCAATGGTGTATATCGCTCCAAATATAGTAAAAATTAGTCAAGTGAATATTTGGGTGGCATGAATGCCTTAGAATAAAGAAGGTGTGGGCCTTTTGTGTGAAAATAATTCACCTGCATAGGAGTCTCCATGGTAAGATCAATATGTGATCACCTCACATTTTTAATTTCCATCTAAAAAGCAGAGTCCAGTGTATATTATCATTTCTCATTTTTCATTTTCATCTAAGCAGCATAACATGAATCCAATAAAGCAAGAAGGCTACACTTAAAAACTCACAATTAGGATTTTAAGATGTTTTTCTGTAAGTTTCTAAACTATGTAAAGACAAGGGTTTCTAAATCATGATATTTGAAGGCTAGATTGAAGCCATACTACATTATGTGGTTGCTAGTAGGGTTGTAAACGGTCCGGGTCTATGGTGGACCCGGAACCGTTAAAGAGAAAGTGGAACCGGATCCGGACCCAAAACCGGTTTATTGGCTTCGGAACCGGAACCAGAACCATATATGGGACGGGTCTGAATCTGGGTCCGGGTCTAGATAGATAATGATATTAAAAAAATATATGATTTTTAGGAGAAATTTTCGAAAATTGAGGTAATATGTCGGGTTTCGGGTCTACGGGTCTGAACTAAGGTGGAACCAGACCCAGACTCATTTACTTATCGGGGTCTAAATAAGGACCTAGACCCGGTTTTTAACAGGTCAGAACGTCCGAGTAATCGGAAAATCGAGGACCCATTTACATCTCTAATTGGTAGTTCTACAGAGTGAATCATCAAAAGAGGATAAAAAATGTTAGGGTGTAATGAGCATGAGTCATTACCAACTGCCAAGCCAGGTCTGTTGGAGTTACTTTACTTTATGAGTTTTTATTAGGGGTGTTCACCACTATGGTAGCATACTTAGGCTCAACTTGAACCTTCACCTATCTAGTAGTCCGGCTGAAAATGTCAACCAAAATTATAATAACAATTTGGATTTGGGTTGGGTTGGATGGCCATAGTGCAGTTAACTTACCTGAGACCAATTTTGAGGTAGAGGGTTGAATAGCTAAGAATGAAGCAAACCCAAATGTAAGTATGTAATCTATTTATTAATCCACAAGAAATGTACAACCTTAGCTCCTAAAATAAGTCCTGTTGCTAGGTTGGGTTAAAAATTGTGAGAACTAGTTTCATACTATGCTTTTGGTGATGCCTCTGAGCAGATTGGTAAAAGCCAACCCGGCCTGCCAATCCAGCCCGACCCGACCTATATATGACCCGCATAATATACGAGTCGGTTGCGGGTCAAGCTTTTCTAACCCACATTTAAACGGGCTGGGTTAGGATTGGCTTGGTTAACCCGCATAACCTGCACAACCCATTTGTTTTTTCTTGCATCTATCGCTTATACTCAATACTTAATTTTATGAACCGTATCTTTTTATTTTTATGAAAAATTTATTTTATTTCTATTAATTTTGTTATTTTATTTTTATAGTCACTATTTAAAAAAATGTATAGTATACTCATTGTATAAATATTTTCTTCTCTTTCTTTTTTCTCAAGTAGACCCTTTGTTATTTAAGAATATTTTCGTGTGCTCTTCTCTCTTAGGAGGATTATGAATGTGAAGAAAATACAATTGTTATGACATAAATAAAATAAGATAATCAAGTAATAGCTGAGTTCATACTAAGATTTTACATTATTTTTTCCTTATATTGGCACAAGCTAGAGAGAATGGTGAATTATGGCACATAACGCAGGCCTAGGCCTAAATTCTCAACCCAACATCAGTTGAGCCTAACTCTGGTTTAAAATCTTATACGAAATAAATTAATATTAGACTTATCATAACCGAGATTGAGCTCGTCCATATTACCTATCATGATAGGTTTTAAATTGCACCAATAGGAATTAGAAAGTTAAGGATTGTTCTTTTAGATCTTATCTCATTTTCATAGATCAACTTATCGGTTTGGATTTAATTTAAACTTTGGGTGTGGTTAAATGCCTTAGAAGACTATTAATAAATTTAGATTTGAGTAAGTTATGCCGGTAAATCCGACCCACAGTAACCCACAAGAGTTATGCATGTTAATGTGGGTTGGGTCGGATTAACCCACAATGGGTGTGGATTAGGAGTTTCTAACCCGTTTAATAAACGAGTTGGATAAGGGTTAGGAGCATCTATCTAATCAATTTAGTCCAACCCCACCCGTTTGCCACCTCTACCTTTAAGCAATCCTTCAACTAAAAAGATTACAAAGAAAATTCTTTCTTTTCTAAAATCTACAAGTATCTCCAATCAAATCTTCTCTCTTGAGGTGCCACATCTCAACCTCTTGGCACCATCAAGATTATATTTCTCAACTGATAAAAGATTCTATAACTTGAATTGGTGTTTTTCTTTTAGATAAGAGATTCATTAAAGCAACGAAATACAAACAGAAAAAAAAAAAGTAAAGAAGCCCAACACTCACTAGAAAGGGATTCAAACAACCGTTTCAACTTCACCTTCCAGCTCTTCTAGTTCTAAATGATGAGTCCGTCTTCCATTTAATTGCAATTAACCCTAGTTTAGTCATGGTTTAAATTCTATATAACAATCTCCATTAAACTGTGCTTACCCTTGGGACCATTTCCGGATTCAAGTTTTCATCCACTTAAGTGAGAAAATATAAAGGGGTTAAATCTCTCTATTTTCGGTTCTAGATTTTGAGTCTCGTTGGCGTTGTTATTGAAGAGAGGATTCTATATTTAGGGGCACAGAAATTAAGCCTATTAGTGCCTTAATGGCCAATAATGAAAAGGCCTTCAAAGGATCTTCATGCAGTTCTCAGAATTTTAGTCTGAGGAGCCCTAGAGGCACGGCTCAGGTGCTCTCAATGCATATTATAGAGCCGTGGATAGAAAAGCAGGCTTTGAGTTTGCTATTTGGTCTAACCGTTCTTGAGTTCATGTAGGATCAATTAATGGATCCAAGGTGTCCTCTTCAAAAGAAGTTGAGGCAAGGGCTATATATTTTACGCATGAAGGAGGCTAGGTCACGGGGATTTCGCAAGATCCATCTTTTGTCAGGCGCCCTCAAGGTGATTAGAGCCATCAACGGGTTGATGGATTGGGCTATTTAACCTATTTTGCGGGACATCAATGAGTCCAGGTCCTAGTTTGAAGACATCTTTTTTTTTTTCCATATTCTTAGAAGGCTAAATTGATTTGCTCGTGAACTTGCCAAGAACTTATATGGACGAAGGATTTATGTGGGACTTAAGGGATTGATCTCCTGTGTAGTTTTTAAATAGGGTTGTAAACGGGTCATGGACTTGGAGCAGGAACCGATGGTTTTTAAGAGAGATTTTCGAGAATTGAGGTAATATATCAAGTCTCGGGTCCACGGGTCCAAACCAAGGTGGACCCGGACCCATTTATTTATCGGAGCCTAAATAAGGACCCAGACCTGGTTTTTAACAGGTCGGAACCTCCGGGTATTCGGATAATTGGGGACCCATTTACATCCTTATTTTTGAAGCTATTCTTGATTTTATTTTATTTTCTTTCCTCTCTAATGAAAAAAAAAATTTACCAAAAAAAATGAAGAGAGAGATTCATTAACGATATATTAACACAATAAAATAAGAGAGAGAGAGAGAGAGAGAGAGAGAGAGAGAGAGAGATATTCATTAATGACATATTAACACAATATATATATATATATATATATATATATAGAGAGAGAGAGAGAGAGAGAGAGAGAGAGAGAGAGAGAGAGAGCACTCCAATGTCCAACCCCTTAGAATAGATTCGTTGTCTCTAACTGAATTTTCAAGGGCATTAAGGTTTATATTTTCAGTCCTTTATTGAACTCGTTATCTTAATAGAACAGCTTCATTAATCTTGCTTGTTTGGTTAAGCTTTTAATCATGCATGTGAGGTTAGATCTAACTAGTAATGAATGTTTCATTTACATCAAGTTTAAAAGGAGGGCATCTTTTGTCATTTCACCTTCCTCATATGGGTATGCAAAAGGTTGGACAATCATTTGAATTCCTTTTGACTACTCGTCAATAGGATGTGTTTGGACAACTTGGACTAAAATACATGTATGTGACTTGCATGAGATGATGGAGCATCCAATCCATTCGTACTACCACCTAGGGGCCAAAGAGGTGGGACCAAAGGGGGTATATCTGGCTTCCCTTTGGGCCAAAGGGGTATACCCGGCTTCTTTATATGGGTACGTAAAAGGCTGGACAATCATTTGAATTCCTTTTGACTACTCGTCAATACGATGTGTTAGGACAACATGGACTAATATACATGTATGTGACTTGCATGAGATGATGGAGCATTCAGTCTACTAGTGCTACCACCTAGGGGCCAAAGGGGTATACCTAGCTTCTCTCCGCGTCCGGAGGAATTAGTCCAGCCCAAAGGATTGAGAACCCTCCGATAACAAAAAAAAAAAAAAAGCCTTGCATGAGATGATGGAGCATTGTTTATAGTGGTATCATATATTAATCCTCATTTAATATGAGAGTAGGCTACTTTTTGGCAGCGGGAAAAAACCACGGCTAAAGGCATTTTTTTCGCTAAAAGATACATTTTTGGTACTATTTTAATGTTAAATTCCTTAAATTTGGTCCCCTGAAACTGAAAGAAGAGTTTACCCTCTTACCCAAATGACTGGAGCAAAAAAATAATAATAATAATAATAACAATTGAGGTATATCATATATGCCTTGATTTTATGACTAGATTTGACAATCAGCTCAGGTCTGGGTCCATTGGAGTTCATACCCAATAACCTGGAACCTAAGCTTTTTTTTTTTTTTTTTTTTTTCTTTTTGCTATCGGAGGGTTCCTAATCCTTTGAGCTGGATTAATCTTTCCGGGCCCAGAGGGAAGTCGGATAAACTCCCTGCAGCCCCAGTGTGGTAGTACAGTTTCGCACCTATAACCTCTTGATCCAATCCTAAACGTAAATAAAATTGTATATTTGGGCCTAAACTTAAATAAAGTTGTAGTCTTGTAGATAGAGCAGTGGATGATCCTAATCCATTCAAATTTGGGCCTTCTATATTTGAGGACTGTAATTGGTTTTATTAATTGGTTTTGATAGTTTCGTTTCATGTCCAAATGGTTAAACCATGGACTCACACACGTGTTCAGCCCATTCTTAATCAGTCTTTCAACATCAACAAAACCTTTATAGAATGCTGCTTCTACTTCTTTTTCTAACAAGACTATTGGCATAATTTTTGGGCCTACTAGCCGTATTAGCCAAATGCAAAAAATCTAGCTTTGTTGGTTGCTCCATTTAATGGCATTAAATGGACAATTATCACATAAAAAATGAAGTTTTTAGTTTAATCATTTGTTTCACGGCTTTAAATCAGACAATAAAAATAGGGGGCTTCGGCCGGGGGTCCCTCAACTCATTACTTTGTTGCAAACAGTCCACAAAAAAAAAATCATCAAGCCAAAGGTCCCTCTCACTCTTTTTCATACCTGAAATGTCTAGTTTACCCTTTCTTTAAATCTTATCCCATGAATGGTGGGATATCCCATTAATAATGGCCAACTAACATTTAATTGCCCACGATTAATGGAATCCCCAGATTTTCAAATAAATTCTAAAAACACACAAATAAATTTCAAAATAACGAAAATAAATTTTAAAAAAATGCAATAATTTCAAAAAACGGAATAATTTTTTTTAAAAAAACAATATATAATTAAATAACACAGATAAATTTAAAAAGATGCAAATAAGTTTCAAAATATCCAAATAAATTTCAGAAAATGTAAATAAATTTCAAAAGACTAAAATAAATCTCAAAAGATCCAAATAAAATTTAAAAAATGCAAATAAATTTATAATAATGAAAATAAATTTTAAAAAATACAATAATTTCAAAAAACTCAATAAATTTGAAAAGACACAAATAAATTTCAAAAGACGCAAATAAATTTAAAAAAACGCATATAGATTTCAAAAAACGTAAATAAATTTGCTAAAAAACTCAAATAAATTTTGAAAAAAACTCAGATAAATTTATCTAAAACACAAAGAAAGATGCCAGAAGACAGATAAATTTGAACAACACTCAGATAAATTTGAAAAAAAATCGGATAAATTTGAACAAAACTCAGATAAATTTGACAACAACTCAGATAAATTTGACAAAAACTCAGATAAATTTGCCTAAATAGATAAATTCGCGTGGGCTGGGTTAGCCTGACCTGACCCGACCAGACGTAGACCTGGACCAAAAGACCCAGAGAACCAAAACCAGGCCTTCTTCTTCACGTTTTGGTTCTGGAATCAAAACCAGAACCAATGCTTCCTCCTTCAGCCATGGCAGGCAGGGCGGGCAGAAGTAGACGCGAGATCGGGTGGCGCAGTCATGTAATAACCGACAGTTCCCAGGGCGCATTCCGGCGGAGGCGGCAAGGCTATGCGCGACGTAGCCGGAGAAGGGAAGGTGATTCTGATAATCATAACTACTAGTTTGAAAAGACGAGAAAAGACGAACGTAGTTTGAAAAGACGAGAAAAGACGAACGAAAATTCGATGCAGTGTGCTTTTGGAGATGGACGTGGTTTTGGAGATGGACGTGCTTTTGGAGATGGACGTGGTTTTGCAAACACAAGATTGCAGAGCATTACAATGAAAAAAAAATATACTACATCTTCGATTTCGGATTCCATTTTCCAAGGTGTTTCGTTTTCTATACGGCTCTGATAGGAGGGAGGAGGAAGATTGAGAGGATTTAGGAAGGAGGAAGGAGGGAGGAGGGAAGATTTGAAATTTTAAATTTCAAATTTTTTGCCTAAAACAGTTGGAAGGGTAATTTAGTCTTGAAAAATGAGATCATGTGGAAGCAGGGACCTATGGCTGGAAAAAGTCTAGCCGAGTGGACCATAAGCCTTAAAAAGTTTTTCCTTGGACTGGAGGCCGGAAACATTGACTTATAGGGACCTTTCGCTAATTATCTCATAAAAATACTCATTAAACTTATTTTACTTTTGTCATCAATATAACAAACTTTGTTGCCCACCTCATTGTATAAAGTTGTAGATAGCTAAAGCACCAGAGGATCCTAACCCTTCCAACCAAAATTTGCCTCATGTTTTGGCTCTATTAATTGGGTTTGAGTTGGATACTCATTCAGGTTCACATAAGGGGGGACCTACATGCAACCACGTGGGGTCAGTCACTCCATTAGACTTGGGTTAACTTTTAAAATTCACGTGTAAATCTTGGGCCCATCCCCAAACCCCACATGAAAATCTTGGGTTTGCTCCCAAAAACTAATTATCCATTTAGATTTGTCCACTCAAACGAAAATCCTAAATCCACCATTGGTTCACGCACTCTATAAAGACCTTATTGATTTTGGTTCCGTCTCCGGTTGGGTAGCCCATCCTTGATCGCTCTTTTTATTAAATTAATAACCTTTACAAATTATTATAATCCATAGGAGAAATAAAAACATAAAAAAAAAACTGAAAAAATAATATCCCATGTTGTTGACTACAACCAACAATTAACTCAGAAACAAAATAAAAAGAAAGAGTGATGTTACATGTGCTTGGGTCCAACTCTAATGGGACCTACCTGCATGCATTACATCCATGTTTAACTCAACATTGATAGTTTAGCATGTGGTTTAGGCCCAATATTAGATAAGGGAAACGGATCTCTTATTTCATCCAAACGGGGGAGCCCTGTTTGAAGGAATCAGGAGTCGCGATGTGTGGGGGCAAAGGAAAGAAAAAGTAGGTTATCTTCCCTTCGCCCCCGTGCGCCGACCCCTGTTTGGACAAAAGAGGGATCCGAATCCATAGATTAGATGTGTCCTTAGACAAATGGTTCTGACCCTTAATTTAATTATCCCCAAAATCTACCATCACAAATCTCACAAAAACAGAATCTAAACATCCACATAATTCAACGGTCAGCAATGCATCCATCAAATGTCAATCCGAATAGACAGTCCGATCATTGAAGTGGGCCCCACGTGTGAAAAAACCCAAAAGGAGGCGCCACCCGAGCGAAGCGTTACGGCCAACCTGCCGTTACAAAAGGGTGGGGGCGCCGCTGGAAAGGAAAAACACGGCCCCCATTTCCGTCTATCTCCTTCTCGGATCTTCTTCTTCGTCTTCTTCTTCTTCTTTCCTAAAACCCTAAACCCTAAATCCCCCGATCTCGCCGGAAAACCATCCTCCCGAGAATATTCCGACCAGATCCCTCTCCAGAAACCACTCGAAATCTCCAATCTCTCCCCGCGATTCCGCCAATCGGATCGGAAAGGCTGGATCTTTCTCTCGGAAGCGGTTTTCCGTCGATCTAGAGGGGTTTTGCAGAGGAGGAAGAGATCGGAGATGTACAAGAACCAGCTGCAGGAGCTGGCGCAGAGGAGCTGCTTCAACTTGCCGTCTTATACGTGCGTAAGAGAAGGACCGGATCATGCGCCGAGGTTCAAGGCGACCGTTAACTTTAACGGCGAGTTCTTCGAGAGCCCGAGCTTCTGCACGACTCTCAGGCAGGCCGAGCACTCCGCGGCCGAGGTCGCTCTCAACTCGCTCTCGACGAGAGGGCCTTCGCTCTCGCTAGCAGCTAAGATCCTGGTATGAGATGCTCGATCGGGAATCTTTGATTTTTGGTTTTACGGTGTCGCAGTTTCTGATTTCCGTTAGGGTTCCGTTATGACGGTCGTTTTTCCCCCCTCTTTCTGCTCTGTTTCTCTCTTGTTTCTTGCCATGCTTTGGTTTTTCGATCGTGTTTTGTGCTCGGGAGTGGCGGAAATGGAGGAAGAATGCTAACTTGCGCCGATCGGTGGGGGAGAAATGGCGATCGAGGGGGCTCTGGTTCTTGCATGTGCCGCCATTGCTATTGTGCGCCGGCTGGCAATCGGTCCCCACCGTCTGGGTTTGTTTCGCGGGCTCGTTGAACGTTGGTCTGCTGCGCACGCCAGCTAACTTGCGCCGGAGGGATGAGAGGGTATGGTTTTGCCGAGAGATTTCTAGGTCTTTGCGGAGCTGTCGCACTAATTTGCGCTTTCCCGCTTAGATCCGCTAATGTGCGCCGCGAGTGACCTGGGCACGTAGCTTCTTGTTATTGCTGCTGATCGCTTGCCTCCCAGACCTGATTGCAGGTGTTTTTGGTAGAATGAGAAGAATGAATGCCCCTGGTCTTGTTAGGTGTTTTAGTGACAAGGGAGATTTAGAAGGTTCGAGGAAGCATCAAATTACATTTACATTTCTTAGTTCGTGCGCGATGTTAGATTAAGGAGAGCAGATTAGATGGGGGTGATGTTATGAGAGGGACAATTAGGCATTAATCAATTGCTTTCAATGGCCTCATTTAGTGGTTTAGTCAAGGATTACGTGAGTAATTTGAGAAGTAAAGTGGAACCCTTTTCTTTTTGTTAGATGACATGACTTGAAACAGCAATATTTGGTTGCAACACGCACCTTCAGTGGTGCTATAGGTAGTGTCTCTAGCTAAAGCTTACTTGGCGTTGGTTGTATCACCAAATTTATAAATAAAAAGATCACTCAATGAGGAAAGTTCTAAAATCCCACTGCAAATATCCTTTTAAAAAGCGCACTCCGCACTGCCTGTGGAGGTAATTCAGTCTGCAAGAGTAGTCACTTCTCTATCAAAGGATCACTTTTCACTGTCAATAGTGTGTGCGCGTTGTACTTTTGCACTTGGCCCTTTGAATGCTTTCTGATTCTAACATGTCTTCCCCCACTGCTTCATTTGTAGTATCTTACCCTTCTCCCCTCTCCTAGTTTCTTGAACTAGTAGTAGTAGCGCTTTAACTCCTAGCATCGACTTTGTTTTTATCCATTCAATTTTAAAAGAAATTTGCTTGTTTTGCCCCCCTCTTTTGCAACTACGGTAGAATTCCTGTTATGTAGGGGCTAGCAATAGGTCAGGGTAGTCCATCAAGCCTTTAAGTTTGAATGGCTTTGAGCCAAGTTGGGTAGGTTTTCTTGGATTTTGTGGGCCAAGGTTGGACTTAAAAATAAAGCTGTATGCAGCCATAGCCTTTTTTTAGCCTGATGCATTATAGTTATTTTTCATTAATAAGTTGCAAGATATGCTCATATGTGATATCTAATCATTGACATTCATTTAGCTATAGTCAATTTTCTTCCTTTTACAAAAAAAAAACACAGAGAGGCAGTGCCAAGATTGAGTGGTTCAGCTATCCAAGAAGGGAATTTATTTTCTGCCTTAAATCTGCAAGGAGATTGATTCTACAGGAGGAAGGGGGCATTTTGAAGACTTAGATCTCTGTAGATCTGAGAATTGGTGGGCTGTTGTGAGAGTTGGAGACCTTAGAGCTTGGATTGGAGGACTTGGAGCTTGGATCTTGAAGATCAAGCAAAGGAGACCCTCATTTGGACCATTAGATGAAGACATCCCTTACAGCAATGGTCTTCAGCAAGAAGATTAAGGTTTCATTATAAGCGGTCATGGAAAAAGATGTACAAAAAGTTTATGATATCGCTGAATTTATGGTCTTCTCTCTTCCCAAGGAGGAAGATATTTGGGCAAAAGGCTAGGCGGTTAAGCTATGGTGACAATGAGTAAGAAGGAGGTGAGGATGAGATTATATGTTACAAATATGATTACAGTTTGAGCATCAGATGGGCTGTCCTGGTTAGTGCCGATGATAATTTGTCTCAATGACTAACAACAGTGACACTATAGACTATGGTGATGCAATGCCATTAATTGAGAATGTAATCCTGAAGATCACATGAATGTACATATGCTGAAGTTTGTAAATGTTATAGGGTTATCTTTTAATAAAAATGAGTATGATTTAAGATCTTTCGTTCAAGGGTCTTTGAATGATTATTTGGATCAGAAAGTATCTAAAAGAAACCAAAAGGGTAAGGGGTTCAAGGGTCTAGTTTTATTAACTGCAATCATGCTGCAGAGATAAATGAAGAGGGAGTGTTGGTTGTATATTGCAAGCAATGATGCATAGATATGGATGCGGATACAAACGCAGATATGAGGCTTGGGAATATGACTTTGCACTTTTGGGAATTTAGGATGCGGATTCAAAATACAGCTGTCTTAATTTTTTTTTTTTCCTTATGAACATTTCAAAATTAATGAAATTATCATTGTTTACCTTCCTTTCAAACATTTTTTAATGTTGAAAATAAAGAAAACTAAAAGAACTCTATGATATAACGGATTTGGAAAGTAGGATATCCTAAACTTGTACCCAAAAAGTATTGGTGCAGTGTTGAATACTGATACGAGCGTTGTATCGATCGGACACAAACACATTGGCATGCATGGGTATCTGGTTATCATAGAATGTAAGTAATTAATGATTTGTGCTAGCTTTAGGTAGTTGTTTCAGAAAGGAAGTGGAGGAGGAGGAGCAGAGGGGAGGGCTTTTGTTTGGGTTTTTAGGGTTTAAATAATCAGTTCTTTAGTGTGATTTGGGTGGTTTTTCTCTTTGGGGTTCATTTTGTTTCTTTTGTGTGTTTGTGCAATGAGAGGATTCCGTCTGCATTGAGGAAAATCAATCTTTTTTTTTTTTTTTTCCCTTTTGTGCATGGGAAACAGTCGCACCAAATGATCGAAGAATGAGCTGCGCCAAAAACCAGAACAGTTTTCCTCTACTATAGAATCCTTGCATTGCACAAATGTACCCTTGGAGATGAAAGAGAAAGTTTGAATGGTTCTTTTTTCCCCAAAAAAAAAAACATTTCTTATGGACAAGGGACAAGAAACATCCATGTAATTGCAGTCTTTGAATGAATTCCAATTTCATTTTTCCCCTTGATGACACAATGAGAAATGAATGAATTTGATCTGCTTGCAATGCACTTCATGTCAATGGGAGAAACTTGAATTTTGATTCCATCTTTGCATTTGTGGTTTTCTATTAGAGCACAAAGATCCAAAGATTGTAAACTAAACATTTTGATTCATGTTTTCTTATGTTCACAGATCAGAACGTTTTCTTAATTATATACCTTCTTTTATCATTCTTTATAGTTTACATACATAGACCCCAAACTTGGTTGACTGGTAATTGTCTCAAATTATGTTTCCATATTAGTATTCGTATCGGACCGTATCGGTACGGGTACCACTAGTAATTGTTGACTAGGATGTCTCCTATGTGTTTATGGGATGTGTTTTTGGGTGGAAATGGATTGGGACAGGTTCACCTCCACAGTTAATGGACTAACAAGTAGGGATCCAACCTGAACTCAACCTGTTAATTAGTCAGGTTGAAAATGTCTATCGAAGTCCCGAGTTCACAGGTTAGGTTGCCAGGTTGAGTAGTTCAGTAATAAAAGTTACCATTTGTTAAAAAAAAAAAAAAAATTCTTCTTCTCAAAGCCAGTATTTAGTGGTTAGGCTTTGGACCTGGCCAAGAATCACCACCCTCAGTTCTACAGTGAATGTCAGTCCAATGAGAATAAATGTTTGGGCCTTGGGGTGCCTGCCAATTCACAACGGTGGAGTTTCTTCGAATGACTTCCATTCATGATAGGAAAGTCCTATATAAATTTGTGGAGTATAAACTATGAAAAAATTGCCAGTATTCAATTGGATTTAAAAAAAAAAATTCCTCAAGAAAGGATCTAAAGTTTTTTCTCTTGTGGAATTAAGCTTCTACAATGTCATAGGCCACATCAGAGGGAATAAGACGCGTGCCTGGGTCCATTCAGTGGATCTGTTCCCTTTATAAGTATAGATGGTTAACCAGTCTCTTTTTCGTATTTTGAGCTTTGTTTTATGATTTTCTATTTTTTTTATTCTACCAATATAAAAAGACTTTACAATATGTGATTCAGTTCATTCTGGCATCTGTCATGACTGATAATCTTATTTCAGTTTGCAAAACATTGCTTGTGTTTGATATATTTATTTTGTGTGCGTCTGTACTTATCAGTTGTTTTAAAATAGTTTGCAAATTGATCAACCTTTTCTTTTATAGAAGAGAATGCAGAAACAATTTCATCGTAACCAATATAGGCATGCACATACAAATGTGTAACTATGTAAATTAATATAGGGACAATTACCGTACGGCAGCCTCTAAACCCGACATTTGCCCGAGAACTCTTGGAAAAGTTATAATTACCGCACAACTGTTGGTACACAAAAGGACGTCGTGAAAGTGGCGATTTTACCTTTTACCGTGCGATATCCTATGGCTGTAGGATATCCCAACTTGCGAAATCCTATGGCCGTAGGATATCGCAAAATTACCCATTCCCGCCCAAATCTAAAGCAGTTTTCACCACGAATTCAGAACTCTATTTTGTCTTCTTCGTTTATCATTTCGTTGTGGATTTATGAGAGCTCTTACCATACCATTTTCTATAATGTTTTCCTTCAATGTTTGGTCTTGTTACTGGATGTGCATCTAGATGTGAACGCAGTGTTAGAAATCGACATGAGTGCATCTAAATGCTCGGCCTTAAAAAAAGCCCCAATTAAGAAAAAAAAAAATAGATCAAGAAAAAAAAAAAAAAAAAAAGAAAGGCGTTGCAGGGGGAGTCGAATTGCGTTTCTGGGCAGGGCCGATGAGGTGGTCGAGGCGGTGGAAGAAGGGCCACTTGGAGGGGCTGGTGCCGGAGGTGATCTTCGCCTTCTCGACCTTGAATTTTTTGCTCTAAAACCCTAAGCCATTGAAGATCAAAGAAGTTGCAGAGATTGATGAAGGAGAATGGTGTGGAAGGATGTATTCATGCCATATTCAAAACAAGATGATAAGATGAAAATGAAGGGAAGCTCATAAAACAATCAAAGACGATGAACTCAGTGAAAAAAGGATTTTTTATCACATTCTCTTTTCTCCAGCTCTGTCTTACTTAGGTAGGAAACGAAGACGGTGAAAGTTTTCTCGAGATATCCTATGGCTGTAGGATATCTCATGAGATATCCTACAGCCATAGGATATCGCACAAGAATAAGGGTAAAATCGCCACTTTCACTGCATCCTTTTGAGTACGAACAGCTATGCGGAAATTAGGTTTTTGCCAACAATTCTAAGATAATTGTCGGGTTTAAGGCATGCAGTACGGTCACTATCCCATTAATATATTGCATGCATTCCTTCTTGTAATATTTATATAAAGTATAGACTAGACATTTTCAGGAATGTCTAGGCCATATTGTGCATGGAACTATCTGGCCTATGAGGCCCACCTAGAAGAATGACATTCATGGCACGTTGAGGTTTTGAAAGGTATCCCATTGAGCTACCTTTGAGAGGTATACTCTTGAGGGTTTCAAAGATGTCTAAATTCTAGTTACTTTAAAGTTGGATGGGTGGCCAATACACTCATGTTTGAGTGGTGTTGATACCTTGGTATCGCACACTTGCCCAGGGATTGATCCCTGATTCTTCAAGTTTAACATATCATTCCTGAGCAGTGGCCCGACATATCAAAAAATAGAAGTTGGATGGGTGCAAAAGTTGCTTGCATTTCAGCTGTGTCAAGATTGCTGTGAATGATAATTCACTTGGGATAGTGAGTGTGAGAGGTTTAAATTGATCTTAGGGTGGGTCAGGTGGGCCCCAAGGGCCAGGCCATTCGATGCTTAGGGAAGGCCTATCTGCCCCTGGAAATTCCACAATATATAGATATATTCATACAGAAGCTAATGCATACATAGAAATTATTTGTAAAGTTGTATACATTTTTATCGATGCACTTTTGTTTGTATGCAGTTTTAAGTTAATTGTTTCCTGAGTCTGCAATATATTTAGTGGAGTCCTATAATACACCCTTCTGTATGCAAAAAGAGGCGTCTCTCACAATAGATTTATTTTGGCAGGATGAGACAGGAGTCTACAAAAATCTGTTGCAAGAGGTCGCACAGAGAGTTGGGGCAGCACTTCCAGTATACACAACCTACCGCTCTGGCCTTGGACATCTACCTGTCTTCACATGTGAAGTAGAGCTTGCTGAATTCAAATTCACGGGAGAACCTGCCAAGAACAAGAAGCAAGCAGAGAAGAATGCAGCAATGGCTGCATGGTTATCTCTAAAACAATGTAAGCCTCTTTTATGGGAAAATGATGTTTATACAATTATACTTCAACTATATCGGGTTGGGTGCTCAAGAGACAACCATGTGAGAGAACTTTTTGAGGCCCACCTGGGGCCATGCCAATTATGATGTGGAGCTAGGAGATGGAGATCCCAATGAGACCTAGCTGTCTGCAAAATATCAACCCTAATAGGTCATCTAACCCCTTCATCCATGGCCATGTTGTTAAGATTTCAATCAGAAAAAGGAAAGAGGAGCTCTCGCTGGGCTTGGATTGATCATAAGGAGATCCCACAAACCAAAAAGAAGGGAAGCTGCAAAATGCCTCTCATGAGAGATGTCCGAGAGAGAGCCTTAGCCTTTCCCATGCATATAATTGCTACAAGAGGGAATCACAATATTATTTTCTATTTATACAACGATACAGGACCTCATATACTGAGGGCATTCTTACTTTTGCAAAAGCAACACATTTTCTTTCATTTTATAAATTTCTGGATTTTCTAGATTTTTTTTCAGATTTTTTGGGCAATTCGCTATTTTCATCCTTGTTCACAGCTTCACGCACACACCCATGTCCCTTTGATTATGCACCCTTTGTCGTACCATTTTCCAAAAGTTGAGGCAGGGTGCATGTGTCAAAATATTAGGAAGGTATATTTTGATTTCATGTGAAAGTAGTGCTGGAAATAGTTGCACTTTTACTAATAGCAGTTGCTGGTTTTACAAGCAAAATAATGTCGTCTATCTAAAAAGTGAAAGTAAAAATTTGAAAAAGTTGCAGCTGTACCTAGTACTCATCTGGCTAATTCTCAATGTACAGTTATTTGTGCTGATATTGATACCAATACTACAATATCACACATATACCCATTATTAAAGTTTCAGCTGCTTATCCTACTAAATTCCTTGCCAAGTACTCATGTACCAAGTACTGATCTAGCTATTTTCCCAAATCCTTACCATTTTCCATGGTACTAAATTACCAATGGGATACTCATCCATAGATCCCCAAGATGTGAGAGACCCTACTCTTCCAGTACTTTTGAGCTATAAGATTGTGAATGTCCATGACTATCGTGTGCTGAACATGGTTCATCCATTTTGCCCTTGCTAATACTTAGTTTGACAATCAAACTTTTGCTATCTGATCTCTGCTGCATGTTGTCTTACCAGTTGCTCAGCAATCAGCAACCTCATCATCAGAAAAGGACACCACTGATGAGCAAGAACATGTCACTGTAGCAAGGGCTCTACAGAAGTACCGTCTGGAAGAAAAGATTGCGGCGGCAACGGCGAACACATCCCATGTGCTTCCATTCCCCAAAAAATTCTCAATCCAATATCAAAAGCTATCCACCACTAAACCTCTCGCGGCAACTGGATCGAAAATCCTTCCATTAATCCGTCACCAAACAACTCCAAGGAACAGGTCCACAACTGCAACAATGACGGCAGGAGTTACGAATGGGAGGTCCCCATCATCATCATCTTTACTCCCTGCAACAACCACCATGATGGGGGTTGTAAATGACAGGTCGTCGTCATCATCGTTACTCCCTGCAACGACAACAGAAGTTACAAGTGGCAACTTCCCATTATCATCATCCTTACTCCCTGCAACAACGACGGTGACAGGAGTTTCAAATGGCAGGTCCCCATTATCATCATCCGTACTCCCTGCAGCAGCAACAACAACCCCGCCATCTTCATCCATACTCCCTGCAACCACAACAGCGGCAAAAGTCACAAATGGCAGGTCCCTGTTTTCACCATCCTTGCTCCCAGATAACCTTGTGTCCATTCTGAAGCAGTTGGATGACCAAGGATCCTGTTTACGGAAGTTTCCAGCTGCCGGAGCAGCACCATATGTTCCTGTCCGCAACTTCAGGGCACCATGCCATGGGATGGCGCCACCGGTGACTATAAGGACAGCAGTGCCTGTGTACTCTACCCCACCCCCACCTAGCAGACCAGCTCATGTAACTGCGCCAGCAGTTCATGTTAGGCCTGTGGTGCCAGTTTTTGCGTCTCCACCACCAGTGGTTCGGGTTGATGGACCACCGATTTTCATGGGCCCACTCAACAACCCATTAATTCGGACAGAGGGGCCACCAGTCATTCCTTGTCCGCCCCCGCTAAACAAGCCGTCAGTTCCGATGGAGGAGACTGGCGAGGCAACCACAATTGATCTGCAGGAATCTACAGCGGTACAGAACATGAAACAGCTGAAAATCTGATATCAGGAGGGCTCATATCCCCGCGCAACTCATTTCCCCCGGTTGATTCTCTTTTCCCTTTCATGCATTTTGGATTGTTTTTTGTTTTCTAGTTTCTTTTCCAAGTATTGTACATTGTCTTGGGCCAGTAGCCAGAGCAATATGAGGCCCTCGGCAATCCATAGCAAGTTGGTCCAGTGTCTGAGGAAAATTCGGCTTTAAGAACATTCAAAACTTGCGACCCTTTCATGGGGCTCACCTTGATGCCTGCCAATGATGATGGAACTAGGGTTGGACTGGGCATATGCTCTTTAATATGGATTTAAAGGTAACCAAAAGGTTTTACAGTTTTTTTTTTTTTCATATCAGTTGTCTTATTTTGTAGTCACAGATCCTTGTTTTAAGTGTTCATCGGATCCAACTCTTAACAGTAATTGGCATGCATCAAGGTGTGCCCTAAAGGAGGAGGGCCCTTTGGAGTTTTTAAACTTGGGAGAGTAGTTTAGTACTTTTCTCCTTGAATGTGTAATGTGTATGTATATCTTCTTCAATATTCCTAGGACAAGGGTGGGTGGTGTTTGGATGTGGTTAACATTTTTCTGCACATTGTCAGTGAATGACTTGATCCACCAAGATGGTCCAACTTCCTGGTTTTTAATAATTAAAGAGAGAAATTGCAGGAGTAGAACAGCAGTATTGGAGGCTCAGCTGTAGTCATGTACAGCCTGTATGTATGTCAATGGAGCCTTTAGGGATCAATTCTCATACTTGGGAGGTTATTTCTCCTGTTAGCAGAAACCTCTTAGGGCCCACTTAGATATGTGCTTGCCTCAAAGCTCATTGGTCTTTTAAGCATGCATTTTCTTTGGAGATCCAATCCAGTGGTGGGTAAAGTTCGAATTTAGATCAGTGTCAAAGGGCTTAAGACTGTTCAGATGGACCCAACTGAGTGTACAGTTTGCTCTTTGGGAGACAGTTTTATTTTACTCAGCTGTCTAAGTGAGTGTCAGATACAATTACTTGATCATAGATAGAGAAAGCTAGAGGCATGGATCTAAATGTAGAATAAAATGGACACAGGACTTCAAGTCGGGAAATTGCAAGACAACAGCATTGGCCCTCCTGAATTTTTGTGATGGGCTCAGTCCCAGATATTTCTGGTCGGACCTAAATGCTTAAATGGCTGAACCAGTAAGACCCAACTTGTTTAAAAACCATCAATAGGATTGCAAATAGAATGGGCCAAAGCTTGTGTTCAGCTACTTAGTTATCAACCCAATATACAATACCGGTGTGAATACTTACATGTAACTTGATTTTGTCCCACTAATGTAAGTATGTAAATAGCTTACATGAATAATAAATCCTGGTGTAAATGACTCTTTTTCTAGTGAGATTCTCTCATCTCATATGTAAATTATTCATTATACATCCCTTTGGTGCGAAACATGTGTAGAGTACATGTCTATCTCCCACGTGTGCAGGCTTCACATAATTTTTTTTCCCTTTTTATCTATGCATTCCAATGGGCCATTTGTTGGCATGGAATTGGATATGTGGAAATTCATTGTCAAATGGCCCCTTTGTTTGCATTGAATCGAAATAGGTAAGGGTTCCCTTGTTTGCGCTCATTTGCAGATGTAAATGATTCACTTATGTGACCATTACAAATTGTATGTTTGTATAACTAATTTAAGCATTTGGTGCATAAATCGAGTGTTAAAATCAGCCCTTTTACACACCGTCACAACTCTATAGGTGCCCCCAAATACAAAAAGGCCCGGTAAAGTGCATTTCAAATTGTTTTTTTTTTTTTTTATTCCTCTCATGGGGCCATAATTAACCTTTTTTTTTTTTTTTTTCTCATTTCGATAGGCCCCCACCCCAATTCACGATTTCAACCGTTCTTTATGGCATGGCAAAAGATATCCAAGAACTCAAATTTCTTATCTTGGTTTATGGATTTTGAGATATTCATGAAAAAAAATCTATACAGCTAGATCTAAAAAATATTTTCTAGACTGTGACGGTGTGGATCTACACACCGTCACAACTCTATAGGTGCCCCCAAATACAAAAAGGCCCGGTAAAGTGCATTTCAAATTGTTTTTTTTTTTTTTTTTTTTTTTTTTTTTTTATTCCTCTCATGGGGCCATAATAAACCTTTTTTTTTTTTTTTTTCTCATTTCGATAGGCCCCCACCCCAATTCACGATTTCAACCGTTCTTTATGATATGGCAAAAGATATCCAAGAACTCAAATTTCTTATCTTGGTTTATGGATTTTGAGATATTCATGAAAAAAAATCTATACAGCTAGATCTAAATAATATTTTCTAGACTGTGGACCTCAATTCATGATCCAAATTGTTAATCTTTTTTATATGGCTGGAAAAAGGCTAATAGAATAAAATCTCGTATCTTCTTCATGGATTTTAAGAAATATATACTAAAAAAGTTTTAAAAAATCCAAATACATCTAGAACCATTGGATGTAGTCATTTACTCATGAAAATGTTGATTTTAACCAACATTAGAATGTGTTTCACGGGGGGTCTTCATATGCATCCATCCCTCACCATTTTTGGTGAGGGACACCCAAAAAGGGGAAGTTTCAAGTACAAAAGTGAGAAAGTACAAAGGTGTACTTCCTCACTTTTGTACTTGAAACACCCCCAAAAGGGGTGTCCCTCACCAAAAATGGTGAGGGATAGATGCATATGAACATTTCCCGTGTTTCACATGTATAATTTGCATATTTAACAGATTCACATGTTATTTTAAAAAATGACACCAAAGAACTTATTTTAAAATGGGCATGTTTATTTGAATGGAATTGGTATATATAGGAATCCATTGTCAAATAGGCTTATTTGTTTACATGGAATTGGAGTAAATAGGAAGTAGACTCAAATGTCCTGTTTGTTATTTGTTTGCATGGAACGGGAATACATTTCATTGATGGTTATTTGCATGGAATTGAAATACATTGGAAGTAAATTACACATGAGCCTTTTCGTCCGCATGGATTCGCTTGGAATACGTAGGAATTTATTTTCAAATGAGTTTGTTTTGTTTATATTGAGTTAGAATCATAGCAAGTAACTCTTTCAAATAGGCATACGTAGAAATTTATTATCAAATTGGCCTATTAGCTTGCATGAAGTTGAATATATACGAAGATGAAAAACATTCATATTTATTTTAATTGATTACAAAACATAATTTCTTACATTTTTTTGGTATAATATGACACACAATGAAAGAAGTTTGGGTTCTAGCACAGCCTACTTTTATTTTATTTATTTTTTTGGCTACGTAGGATAACTGGCCAGAAGTGATACTTCAAACTTGAAGGCCCAAGAATCGATCCCTTAATAGGGGTGTAAAGTCGATTGTGCCTTCAGGTTGGCCCAGCCATGCTGGCTCATGAAGATTCATGGGTCGAACCATGCTACATCAGCTGGGGTCAATTCAGCATATCTGACAACACGGCTTAGGTCGTGCCATGTTTTATTTTATTTTTTTATATAAATTGAAATAGACTTTATGGACTTTGAAATAGGGTTGAAACTATTAAAATAAATGCACAAACATTGATGCTGAGTTACATATTTAAAATAAAAATTTAATTATTTTAAGTTATATATTTTATTTATATAAAAAATTAAAATTTTCTATATAACTGTCATGTCATGCCGTGTCGTGCCGTGCCTCGGCCTAGACTCTAGTACGGCCCAGCACTCCTTGGCTAAGGACCCAGGTCGTGTCGTATCACGGCCCAGGGCTCCCTGGCCCAGCACGGCCCATCCTTTGGGTCGTGTCGTGCCGATCCGATCCAGCCCAGTTAATGTGATCAACGAGCCGAGTATGACCTATAAATAGCTTTTTTCATGTTGGGCCGTGTCGCGCCAGGTCACCCAGTTTACACCCCTATCCCTTGGTAGGTGTGATGCAAAGGTGCTAACATCACTTAACCATGATTGTGTATGTGTAGTTAAAACAAACGTTTCAAAATCAAGCTACGTGTAAAATGTGCTCATTAGAAACATTGTAAAATGTATAGGATAAGCAAAACTTACATACATAAATTCGATTCACACATCCCATGTGTAGGAGACGACCTTATAGATTATTAATAACTAATGCATGCATGTAAGTGTGTGTTTGAGCGCCTTTGGGAGCATTTATTGGTAGAATTAATTGGTGATAAATTTATAAATCAATAAACACGTTTGAGGTGGTTTGGACATGTCCAATGCAAGCCAACACCACCACCATTGATAAAAAAAACTTTTCTATACAGGTTGATGAGCCACCAAGGAAAAGTAAGGGGTGGTGGTTGGTGGTTTAGTAATGATAGATGGGGTTTTAGTAAGGATAGATAGCCTATCCAAGGATTTGGCCAAGATTAATCAAAATGGAGAACCAGAATTCTTATGGTTGTAGATAGCCTATCCAAGGATTTGGCCAAGATTGATCAAAATGGAGAACCAGAATTCATATGGTTGACCCCAACATTGTTGGGATAAGGCTTTGATGATGATGATGATAACACATTATAATTTTATCTACATTAATTGACAAAGGACAGGGTAGGGCTGGGTCTTTTTCAAAATTAGGCCCTAGCCTACCCGTGGGTTTCAGGACAAGGGGAAAAAAAAGCCCTTACTTTTGCAGGCTTTGGCAGGCCGGGGAGTGCTGAGCCCCTAGTCAGAAGGTGACCAAACCACAGTTCAAAATGACTAATAACTTGGGTAAATTTAAACAGACGCCAACATTTTTCAGCTAAAAATAGCTAATACCCAACAGCAATCCACAAACAAAAGAGCATCTGACTGGCAACACCAACTGCAATTCACAGCATTTTGCACGGGATAGATGGCATCTATTAATTCATGCAATTCGAGCCCATGGAAATTTACAGAGCTCAGTCAAACAGATCAGACCTGCATTTCAATTAGCAAAGGCAGCTTCCATTGCCTGTAAGATACAAGCACTATCAAACTTGAAATTTCTGAAGCTCTTACCAGGGCCAGCATCAGTGAGATGAGATTCAGATCCAGGTCTGTTTGATGGGTTCTCATTCCCCATTGAACCTCCTGCACCATTCTTTGCCTTCCATACACATGCCCCTAATCAAAATAGTAAAAGAAAATAAAACAAATGTCACTCAGGTAACACAAAATGGATTTTCCAAGATTCTTCATTGGAGAAATTTTGGTCAAAATTCCAAAACACCTTATAATCTGGTTATAATAATTAATGTGCTATATATCTAAGGGTTAACCAAATACGGTGAATTGAACCAGAGCCAACATATTGGAACTCAAAGCAGAAATCAAATTTCGGAATTTTGGATCGTACAAGAAATGTACTGTTACATTGATATTTGATTGACAAAGGTCCAAAAACCCATTGACGGGTTTCGAATTTGGCTGTCACATGGTTCGCAAAGACTTTACAAGTGACTGGCCTAAATTCCAGTATCTTTTTCGTCTTCAGTGAAATCAGAAAGCCAATTCAGTTCATCTAATAAGCAGAACTCGGTGTTAATCAAAGACCGAGTTTCCAAAAAAAAAAATAATAATAATAAACATAAGGACAAAACCAATATTCTGCCTACCAGCTTGGTGTGAACTGGCAACGTTACATTGTGGAAAGGAGAGAAATAGAGGTGAAGAAAGACCTTTGGAAGAGATGTCTGATTTTTGTGATGTTGAGGGTTGGTTTTTGGAAATCCACGCTTTAAGAGGCCTGCATGACAATAGTATCATTTTCACAGAGCCAACCGTTTGTCATAAATGATGCGAGCAATAAAATATTCAGCACCAAAGAGGTTAAGGCATTGGATACTCACACCAAGAATGGGGCAACCATGTAAAGCTTCAGGCCATTGGCTGCACGGGAGACAACATCACTGCCTTCAGCCTGGAGTTCATCAATCCGGTGCCATGAAATTTCCTGTCAGCAACAAACATCTTTTTTAAAGCAACGAACATCCAGTGACTTAACTTTTCCCCTTAAATCAATCACTCATTCATCATCAACATCACAAACATCACTACCATTGAAGCCTTATCCCATTCACTCAGTGGGCAACTAGGCATTTGGGCATGTCAACTGGATCCCAGTCATATACTAGTTGGCTTCATTGGGTAGAACTCAATTTGGATGCATTGGGTTAAAATCTATGATGCCCAAATATGGATATGGACACTGATATGGGGATTGAGGATACGACTCCTCACTTTTGAAAATCTAGGACACGGATACAGATCTTGGCATCCTAATTTTTTCCCTAGACCACTTTTGAATCAATGAAATTATCTATGTTTTTGTCCCTTTCTAGGATTTTTTTTTTTTTTTTTTGGGAGTAAAAGTATTAAAAGAACTATATGAAATAAAGGATTTCATCGTAGGATATGTTAAACTTGTTCCCTAGAAGCATCGGTGCATTATCAGGTACCAATACAAGTGTCGTACTGGTCCAATATGGATAGTTGGGCTTGTAAAAGTATCCGGGTATCATAGGTTAAAACCCCATCAACCCACCTGGACAGCTCACAAGTTGGCTTGGTCACCTTGGTATGACTGAGTTGCCCTAATCAACCTAAAATTAAAATTAAAAATACTATTTTTTTAATGGTAGTTATAAAATTAATTAATTCATAAGGATGTTGGAAGCTCAAAATACTTAAATGAGAACAAAAAAATAGAAATTAAAATACATTTGATATTGATGCAAATGCCAAGCCTCTAGCACAGTTGGAAGGCACTTGTTGGCAGAATCGCAAGGTTGTAGGTTTGAGTCACGTACTTTACTTATGTAGATTTTATTTTAAAAAATTCTACTTTTTAGATTTATATACATTATCGTTTACTTTAATGATTAATATGGATTTCTGCAAAAAACATTTGAGAATTTACTCTACTGATCTGCCTCACCTGATTGACTTGCCAGCTTTCATGGTTAACTCTTAAATCCGAGTAAAAAAAAAACTATGACTAAGGTTAACTTGTTTCTTATACAACAAGGGATGAAGGTTTGGAGAAGCCCATAACAAGGTTTTTCTTTTTCTTCTTTTCCATTAAATAACAGCTAGATAAGGAATACATACACTGATCTCCTTTTTAGTTAGTGGTGCAAAGACAGTATCTTCCTTCACACCAGTAATTATGTAGAGCCGCACCCGCTGTTGGCCAATTACTACTTCAATGTGGTCATCCATTTGCAGAAGTTTTGAAACATCAAAACCAGTTTCCTCCAAGACCTGACCCCAACAATAAAATACCCAATGAGCACAAACAATATGGAAAGACAAAAAATATAAAAAGAATACAACGACAAATAGCATGACTCTTGGTTTTGGTTGAGGCAATTGTACCAACTTAAAGTAAGTGAATCTTCTTGCATTTTGCAAACTGTGAAAAAAAAAAAAAAAAAACACCTTAAAGAATCGATAAGCTTAAAAGTGCCAGCCTCTGTTCAAATGTTCAACACCTCCTTCATCACCAGTAAATTCTTTTGACAAGTTCAAGCAGGTTGGCATGCAATTTTTCTAAAAGACCACAATGCCCTTCAACTACTCGAAAATGGCAACACTCAAGAGTTTTTTTTTGGAAAAAAAAAGGACCTACTATTAGAACACATGTATTATTCAGGGAGGGGCCCACTCAAATCAAAATCGAGTGACTCGAAGCCTCGAATAAGTAAAATGGTGGGAGCACCCAAATGATCCAAACAGGTGGGGCTCACCAAAATGGTGAAAAGACCCACACAGGATTTTTCAATAGGACTACCTTTTCAGAATAAATAAGGGAAGTTTGGTCTCACACACCAGAACTTTTTTAAATCCCATCCAAAAAGGGTTTGACTGCAGGTCAAACAAAAAACTTAAATGATTAAATTTTAGCGACCAATATAATTATTGAGAAAATATCTCACTAATTTTCTTTACGACACTATAAATAATTCTGGTAACAGTTTATGTAGTCGAGAGGCAGAGGCTTCCCCAACCTCTCCTCTATCTCAACATGTTACATTAGCATGAGAAGTAATAACCACCAGAAAAAGGCAATGGTAAAGGCTGTTATTAAAGAACTTACTTCTCGTACGGCACAAGTATGGTCTTCCTCATCTTTATTCTTTTTGCCACGAGGGAAACTCCAGCTTGCTCCCTTCCAACCTTTTACTAGTAAACACTGAAAATCCATTAACATAAATTAATAACAAGTAGAAGCTTGACAATACTCAGGAGAAGGAAAGAAAAAATGTAAAAGACCTGCTATCACAGTACGTACCTACTTCAATACCATTAAGCAACTTCCCAATGCTATCATAGTGACTTCAGCATGATTAAGAAACATACCAATGCATGTTCTAGCTTAATTTATAGTTTATGAATAAGAAAATGCCTTCTGTGCATCGTTGCCATCATTGGCATTGTGATCATCATCCCATTTATTTAGGGTTGGATTCAGGGAACTCTATCTGACCTATCCTTGTTTAGAGCTAAATTCTGTCACTCAATCTAACATGTCACTTCCACCACTTCATTCTTCTAGGCCCTAGCTCCTAGTGATTGTAGTGCTGCTTCCAATCTCTTTTTGTACAAACCTAAAACATATATAAATATGTTTTTTGAATGCTGAAATGCATTAAAACAGTACAACAGAATTATACTGAAAAGCAAAGGGCCGAGAAAAAGGCCACAAAACAGAGACACCACTCAAAAACGAAGAACAAGGGGAGCAAAATGCCAACAGAAACAGGCCAAAAAGCTCCCGGCTATAGCTAAATGCGGCCAAAAAAGCACTGGCCAAGCTAAATATTACAAAAATATCCATATTATTGTATTATTATTATCATTATTAATATCATACAGGCCTAAGTGATGCAACCCTTCATTCATGTCCAATTGGCAAGAACACTGGAGGCCGAAGAAGCCCTCTCAATGGGCCAATGGAGCAAAAAAAAAAAAAAAAAAAGCATGTGACAAGTCCAACCCACTGATTGGGCCTAAGAAGCCCGCTCGTTGATACTTGTTGATATTTCCTACTATGTCTCTAAGTCCGGTCTATTTTCAGATCTTGAGCCTTGGTTCGGTCCTAATATTTTCCAGGTCAGAATAAATTGGGACTCAAGTCCAACCCAACCAGTTTACAGCCTACTGCACTTCACAATACTCATCTCATCCACTTGGACCTTTATTTTCGGTGCAGTGTCCTCATTTTCAACATTCAAATCTTACAACAACGTAACTTTGACCATTGTCTTATAGAAATGTCCCTTCAATTTAAGGGTCACTAGATGATCGCCCAATACCCCACTAGCTTATCTCCACTTTGACCACCCTCTACTAATCATATTTGCAATATCCTCCTTTGTCCCTCTATTTTGTTCCAAAAATCGAGATCTATCACATTGGAAAACAAAGTAGTTTTAGCTTTCAGGAAAGAGGTTTTTTTTTTTGCTAAATAATCCTTCATTCCTTTACACTCACAAATCCACTAATTTCCACACCATTTATTCCACTTTATTTCGCTAATATTTAAAAAAACTGACTCAAAAGTCAAAACTCTCTCCAATGTTATACCTTATTCTCTTTTAAGAAAAACTAAATGATAGGGATCTAATGACCCTCTCTTTAGTGGAAGACTTCTAAATTGAGTTCTAATGTAAATACTGGAGGAACCCAGTTTTTTTTTTTTGGAAGAAGAAGAAGAAGATGAGGTGGTACCAATCCTTGAACGCTTGACCTCTTATAGTTATATGTACTCTTAATCATGCAACCAGTGAGACACGAGGAAGATTGGTGGAACCCAGTTGCAAACTCTATTATTATTACTTCCCAAAAAGAAAAAAGAAAAAAAAATCCAACTAATGGGACCAGATTTATAATTCACCTGAAGGCAGTATCTTGTGTTCTGAAGATGCATTTTAGGATTCTGTCTGGAAGGGCCTAGTGGCTTTTTCCTCACCTACAATATGCTGATGATACATTCCACATCCAAAGAAGCTACTCTTTGAACCTATGATGTTCAGATATGGATATGAGGATGGGAGATATGACTGCACTTTAGGAAATTCATATTTTACATCAAGGTTTTTATACAAGGTACTAATTTATCAATGTTCACATTCCTCTCTAAAAATTTTTATGGTGAAAAGTAACAGAACTGATAGAACTCTTTTTTTTTTATATCGGTTCTAATAGACCTATATGAAACAATGGAGCTAATATAGTAGGATAAGCTAAACTAGCACTGTGTAAGCACCAGTGCAGTATCAAGTACCATTATGAGCATCATATTGGTCTGTCATGGGTACCCTAGGCATGTACAAGCAACCAGGTATCCAGATAACCTTCTTCATCTAATTCTAACGACCAGCTTGGTTTGAGATAGGAACATGGGAAAGTAGACATCTGCTTGTCTTAAGGAGGTTGTTTGCCATGTAAACTAAAACCACATTGAGCTAGGCTATATTTATGGAAGCTAAAAAATATTTTAAGTACTCAAGCTATCTTCATGCACTTGTGATTTATATGCATGCACATACAAAAATGCAACTAACTACAAAATATGCCCCACATAAAAGAATAATAAGTAAATTAGCTGAAAAGTAAATCCGCACCTTCATAAGAGAGCATGGGTCAAAATCTTTCATAATTCCAAACAATAGTTTTAAGGATTTAAACTAAACCATAAGCAAAACTCAAAGGATGAGATGCATTCTGGGTTTTCTGCTTGCTAACAAACGACTTACCCGTTCAAAAGATTCATCCAGAATGATAGCTCCAGTTACAGGAACTCGAACCTTATAGGAAGTGAAGTCCTTGTATATGTCATCAATATGTGCAATATAAGGTCTCAGTGCAGCACAGCTATTAAACACTATGAGGAATTAAAGAAACTTTCACCAATAAAAATAAGAGGCTGCAAACATTCACTTGAAGAATTTACATATGCCACACGACTATGTTACTGTAAAAAGAAAACCCTTGCACTGCCCAATGAAAGATAATAATATGATTTACTCCATGAAAGATGAAATATGATTTAAGTATGTCATGGCATCTTTTCTTAGGTAATAGGAATGCACTGAAGAGGAAGTGGATGAAATAGAATCTCAAACAAAAATTCTATGATGCCCAGATGAGGCATGGATATTGCATGAACACCCCATGGACACTACAGGGACATGAAGTTAACTATAAATATTAACTATTGGAAAGGATATGATACGGGTATATCACCTTGCAAACTTATTTATGATTGTAAATATGTTCCATGGTAAACGCACTGCAACCCTATGTCCAACTGTAAGATGATTTTCTTCCTTCCTAATCTCTACTGGACTACTAGCACAATAACCCGTGCTAAGCATGGGCATGTTCACCAACAATTGCAAAATATATTTTATGATTCTTAAAAAAAATTTAGGTCACGCAAAATCATCCTCAAACACTTATGGACAGTGATTTGGTTTGGATAGAGCATAAAAATCTAAAAAGAGAATAAAAGAGAAAATTATGAGAGTATCCCTTTTTTGAATCCGAAAGTGTAGTAGGAAGAAAAGAGGAGAATTAGATTTGGAATGGATACGAAGCTGTTGTAGAGAGTGCAAAGTGGGAAGAAGACTTGAGTGGTTACAATACAATTATATGTTGAAAGTGGGAGGAGAAAGTGAGTTAGCTGTAGAATATGGGTGATAACTTCCGGTCAAAATCAGCAGTTGGAGTCAAAACTAACTTCAAAACCCTTAGTTTTAATATATTAAAATTGATGTTGATTGCCCAAGACTAAATCCATGCATAAAATGCATCAAAAACTAATTCAGAGTAAAAACTGTGTGAAAATCCGCCTTTACTGTTTCTTGTCCTGTGAACAGTAGAACCTGAAAGCTATTTTCTGGGAACTGGCAGTCCTAAAAAGCAGATTATGTGAAAATTAAAAAATCGTTGTGTCCCAGGCTGTTGTTAAGCTGGTTAGGGACCTGTGAAGTGTGCATGGGTGCATGAGTTTTGAGTCCTTTGTAAAGCAAAAATAATAACTAACACAATTGTTTTGCTTCAGGAGTCGCAAATTATTATAAAAAATAAATAAATAAATAAATTTAAAAAAAGAAAAAAGAAAAAAAAAACAACAATTGGATTTCAGGGATTTTTTTTTTTTTTTCAGTTGAAAAGGAGGAAAATGTGATACTGTCAGGTAAAATGAGTTTGAGGTCTCATTTTGGCTTAAAAACCCAGTCTCTTCTGTATAATCCACTAAGAAATCTGATGAAACTCACAAAGGGGCTCCAATATTAGCAATGTTCTTTCCAATGACTTCCTGACTGCATAGAAACAATATTTTGGAGCTGAATGCTTGATATGTTAAATACAAACACCCAGCAGGATATGGACTTAGTACACCTAAAGATAGAAACAACAACAAAGAATATCAAAGGGATAAGAAGAGAAAAAGGATACTTAAAGATGTGAATTCCCTGAGAGAGAGCGACTTCAGCAACGGGTTTTGCTCCATAGAATTGTCTTCATAGAACCAATGGGCTTGCTCCACAAGAAATAGAATTCTCTCAAATGACTGTAGGTCTTCTTGCGGAACATTCAAAACAAACCGACTGCGCATATGCACATTTCTAAGAGTTAACTCAAGAAATTGATGTAAAAACAATGTCATTATGAGAACTGATATTAAATCAATTAGGTGATCAAAGAAACATAAGCCTGTGATGGACCACTGATTAAACAAAGATTCACTCAGACTCAAGGCACTTCTTACATTAATGTTGTTCAAAATGTATATATCAAAATTACTAAGAAAATTACAAGAGCCACATGAGTGATGCGGTAAGCCAGTAACAGTCCATGGTCATTTCTTAATGACAGAGAAGTCAAAATGTTCCAATGGAAAAAAAAAATGTTATAATGGTGACTCTGACATAGATATAATGAAGCTGACAAAGTTCACTTGCAAGAGTAGAAGTCTATCAGAAGATTATTTACTTAATGATCTAATCAAACTATAAAAATGGCAGCCTCACCTTTTCTTTTTTCCTTTTTTCAGTAAAATAATTTTCTTATTCAAGAAAAAGTACTATACAAAAATTAGATATCAACATACATAAACAGTATAAGAGAAACACATCGTTCATCATGTAAAGAACAAGATAAACTCCTAGACCACAAACACAATGTTGCATGATGGGCTGCCTCATAAACATCACTTCCATATCCACCCTTTGAGTAGCTTATGCATCCACTTAGGGTGTGTTGGCTCAACTTCCTAAAAGTGCTTTTGGGCTTTTGGCTTTTGAAAAGCCCAAAAGCTTGTTTGGTTGTTAGAATTTTAAAAGGGGTTTTGAAGAAGCAAAGTCAAATTTAGCTTTCTCAGAAAGCAAACCTTCTACAGATCAAGACCATCATTTATATTGGTATTCAGGTATATTTAACTCCAATTCAAGTTAGTCCAATTATTAAATAGATCAATTGTTAGATGTAATTAAAATATGCAAATCAAAGGGAGAAAAATGAAAGTGTTTACATACAATAATTCTAATAATAGGCCAAACTTTGATAGGAGTATAATTTCTCCAAGAGAAATATTAATTTCAAGTGATTTAGATTTTGAAGATGAGCCCTACGAATAGATTTATATGACTGAACATGGAGAACCAAATGATGAAGGTCCCTCAAATCTCATTTCTCTATGAGATGATGATAGCGCCATAGCAGTGATACCACATAATACATGCCTTGGCACATATAGGATTCATACCAATCTATAAGGGTTTTATGTAAGGCCATGTCATCAATCTAGAGAAAGCCTACGACATTGTACCTATATATTTGTTTTGGTGGGTTTTAATCTTTTAAATAAAAGGAGTATCCAGAGAAGTTATATTGGTATCATTAAAGACATGTATGAGGGAGCGATAATGAACGTGAAAACTACATATCCAGAGATAAGTGAGTTTCCAGTGACCATGGACTGGTATTAGGGATTAGCTTTTAGGTTGTTATCTATTTGTACTGATTATGCTTTATGGATGAGTTGACTGCTCATATTAATAGGGGATACCTTAGTATTGTTGGGAAGTCCCACATCCCACATCGCCTAAGTAATGGGTTTGTCGGTCCTTCATATACCTGTTTTGGCCTTCCACCTATTAGCTTAAGCCTTTGGGTTGGCACGTGGTTTTTTACATGGTATCAGAGCGGGTTCCGATCCCGTCATTCTTGTGTAGCCCACAAGCCTTTCTGTCGTTCTTGTGTAACCCACGTGGCAGGCCCGTCCGTGAAATCTATTGTGCCTCTACGTGAGGGGGAGTGTTGGGAAGTCCCACATCCCACATCACCTAAGTAATGGGTTTGACGGTCCTTTGTATACCTGTTTGGGCGGCCTTCCTTCTATTAGCTTAAGCTCTTGGGTTGGCACATGGTTTCTTACAAGTATATGCTATTTGCAAAGTGTTGGTGGATGAATTGAAAGATAGCATGAATGCGAGACTTTATAGATAACGGGAGCTTTAAAATCCAAGGGCTTTAAATAAGTTTTACAAAGACGAAATATATGAATTGCAACTTCAATGGAGATGTGCGGAGAGGTGTAACTCCCGTGAGATTAAAGCTCAAAAGATACCACAAAAAAAGTCCTTCCGATACCTAGGCCCTATAATTAGTAAGGCTGAGGAGATTGAGGAGGATGTTAAACATAAGATATGAGTTGGATGGTTGAAGTGGAAACTTGCTTCTAAAGTGCTTTGTGATCAGCGAATAATTAAAGAGAAAATTTTACAAGACTCTGGTTTTTTTTTTTTTTAATGGTTACTTTCATTAAGAAAAGCAATAAACCTGTTACTTTCATTAAGAAAATTTTACAAGACTCTGGTTAGACCAACCATAGTTACCTAGTTCGTAGTTCAAATAGTTCGCATTCAAATTCGCAATTTGATGCTCATCTCGATTTGAAAACTCAATGAGGTAGGTTCATTTAGTTCGTTTCCCGATTTGATTAATTCGCATTTCGAATTCGACGAATTCGATATAATAGTTCAAACATATAACTTAATGAAATTTGTTATGACTTGCATATTCGTAGGTCCAGCTCACATCCTTTTTTATGACAAATCTCTTTTAAAAATGGTATTAATGTCTACAATATGCTAGACTTAAACCTGCTAAAATCTCATGCCATCGAAATAATAGCAACTGAAATTTAATTTCACTAGGAGTGAGGCCCGCCATTTGATCAATCATGTTTGACAAATAATTACCTTCATAAAATTTGTGATTATTATTCAAATGTGATTGGTCCAGTAGAGGCATCCATATTGATTGGATTGATTTTTGGACCTATCTGAGAAATGTGATTATAGTACCTTTCACTGTTTGGTTGAGAAATAAGAGCTCCTCTTAACTAATTTTAAAATTTGTTAGAATTATTTAGCACATGATATGCAGTCATCGCCACAATCAAGAGTTTAAAACTGAGTGGTGCTCACCAAATTTGACAAGTAGCCCTCATAATCATAGGCATGTGAGTAAGGGGATTAATTTGACGATAGGTGGGCCTCTATAAGAAAGAAAAGAACAGTAAATATATGTATAGAGTAGTTAAGACATCAATTAAAAAGTTGTTCCCTTTTGATGGCATTTCCCAGCCTGAAGGATCTACTGATTTAAGTAAAATACAATATATCCTGCTTGGCTACTAGAGATTCTACTAAGGCTGAAACCATGATTCCATCAGCAGGACTGATCTTAAAAATATAAACTGTTAAAGACATCGCCCTTGGTTCCAAGAAAAATTTACATTAATTCAGTTAAGCCCTCCTTCAAGTTTGTCACATCTAAAATAAAATGATTTTACTTATTTGCATTGTTAATTTTAGAAATTTATGAATCTGACCGCCGAATTGGCTCAGGTTGTGGTAAAAAAATTTCCAACATCAATGAATGCTGAGATATTAATTTTCAATGGTGTAGATTGGAAATCCAGTCCCCAACTTATGAATTTATATGTATAACATAGACTATGATATTAGGTCATCATGGAGGAAAAAACAGCAGCATATATATTATAATAATCTATCATACATACGACAGCTAAGAGAGAGGAGGGAAAGGTCGAAAGGAGAGCTACTCCCTTTTTTTCCAACTGTATAGCTAAGAGAGAGACAGAGGGGGTGAGAAATGAGAAGCTTCTCTCCTATGATTTTCTTTTTTGAGCAGTGAAAGAACACCTTCACCTTTGAGATTGCAGCAGTTGGTGCGATTGAACATGGAGATGTAACTGATACTAAAATCAATAGGTAAGCCTTTAGCTTTTCCACTTTCCCCTTTAGTCAGCATTTAATTTTTCAGTTTTCGTCTACAGCGAACTGTCTCAAATCGGGCATTTTCTTTTTCACAAATTATGGTGAATCAAACTGCGAATTGTTCAATTCACATCGTTTGCAACTCGAGGCCTGAACCACCGAATCAGGTAACTATGAGACCAACTATGACCTGCAGAGCATAATGTTGGCCAACTAAGAAACAACACATGCCAAAAATGCATAAGCAGATATGAGAATGTTCAGACGGATGAGTCGTAAAACTAGAACGGACGGAATCGGAAATGAGACTCATTTGAGATGATTTGAATGGATCCAACTCGGGCCAACTACAGCCCCAATATGGGAAAAAAATTTCGGTGCTAGATGACAGCCTCTCAAAGAAAAAGGGTGGGCAGAGATGACATCGATAGAGGTAGGAAAGATAGACTTGAAGAAGTGCAACCTATCTAAGTATTTGGCCAGGGATAGACCGGAATGGAGAAACAACAAAGCCAATAACCTGACAAAGAGTTTCCAGTATGAAATGAATCAGGGCACACCCAAATCACCAGCAGGAGATGGGGACTCCGGCTGAACAAACTGTAACCCATCCTACCAACTGATTGTTGCACATGGTAAACTGGAACCATGGAAAACAGGAACATTGTTTGAACATGGTTTTCACACTCCCATGTTAACATCTGATACAGTAGTAATTTTAATCTCAAACTCATCAAACAGAATGGCAGAAATCATCCAGCCTCACTTCCCACCTCTTTCAGAACTTCCAAATCCATCCACCTCAAGCACTCCAACCAAATTCCAAATAACCCCAATTGCTGTAATCACTTCATCAATTCCCTAAAACTATGACTTACACTAATCCCTAAGAATCAGTAAAAATAACATCAAGAAATCGAAAAGATAATGAAATCCAACAGAGAGAAAGCATCAAACACAGAGAAATTCAACCAAAACAAATCCACTAGGAAAATCACAACATGGGCAGAAAGATGAGAGAAAAAACAACAGGAACTGAAATGAATCGGGATGAAGAAAGAGAGAGAGAGAAATCGCGAGATACAAGAGACCTGCAGAGATCGTCGAGGAGTTCTTGAGGGGGGAGAATGTTCCGCATCGGAGAGCTTGAAGATCGATGCAGGCCTGTCATGGCAGATGAAACATCGAGAGATGAAAAACCCTAGATTTTTTCAGCGTCTTTCGAACCCTAGCTTCGGTTAATTGGATCTTAAACCCTTGTTTGTGTTCTTTTCCATGGAAAAGCAACAACAAGAAGATGCACCGGGGAAAGCAATTTTTGGGGAAATTTCAAATATGTCCTTGAGTTTTTACCTTATTTCAAAAAAGAATACAAGTTTGAAAACTTTTCAACTTAGGGCATAAGTTTTTCAATAAATTTTTAATTAAAGACAACTGACCATTTAAAGGTATTTTTCATTTACTTTTTTCCTCAATTTTTTAAAATACTCAAATTTTCGTATATTGAAATAAAAGTCTCCTTCATTTGTCACTTTCTCTTTCATTGATGCACTGGTATCCTTATAGTGATTGACGGTAACCAACGTCCCCACAACAATTAGAAGCATGCACCGATTACTAAAAGCATCCCATGGCTTTAAATGAAAGGATAATTTTGGTATTTTAAAAAAATCAAGATAGAAAGGTCATCAAAAATATCTTTAAATGGTCAAATGACCTTGTTTGAAAACTTCATGGAAAGCTTGCACTAATTTTAAAAGTTTTGAAACTTATATTTTTTTTTTATACAAAGGTAAAAACTTAATATTTTATTTGAAAATTTTCGTTTTTCCTTCACCTTGTCAAATAGCTCCGGGAGTGGAAAGTACATTATTTTATAAGTGGGCTCTTGAATACCAAAACTAGGGGAGCAGCCCAGAAATGATCAAGGGGTCGAGACTGCCAAATGTCATGATTATTAATGATTCCTTAGTTAGCAAGGCTTGTCAAGGCATTAAGTTTTTATTTCCTAAAAAGGCATAAGCGAGAGCAATCTCTTTCAATAAAGAATGCTTGTTATTTCAGAATTTATATTTTGTTGGATGCCCATGATGAAGTTAATGCCATAAAAAGACGACAAAAATGGTCATCGGTCTTATTATTTTTTAAATCTTAGAGTCCTCAGAGGATTTTTGATAAATTTGATACTAATGAATTTCTAGAACTTTCATTGGGGCTGCTCATTTTATAGCTAAGGTAGGGAGTTGTTGTCTAGATATGTTGAGTGGGAAAACAATTTGCTCACTGGTTGATTGATTGTGGGAATATTACTAATGACAGAGGGGCACATTGCACGTAGTTGTTACTTAAATGATAATATTAGTCACAATTTGTAATGATCCAACGGTTGAGACTTGATCTCGTAGTCATTTTTGTCCTATTCAAAGAATAGACGGTTCAAATCATGGTTTTTGGGACCCACAAAAATTTAAAGATGTAAAAAAAAAAAAAAAAAGAATTTGGCAATCTAGGGACATAAGAACAGACAATTGTATTGATGTAATCTAACATTTTTGAAGTTTTTTCTGAGATTTCTCAAAATTCATGATGACTTAAAACTTAGAGATTTAACCCTTATCCCTTTTTAGCTTTTTAAAGAAGCCGAGCGGTTTGGATCATGAAAGATGGAGCCCACAAATAAAAAAATATGCATATATAATGATCTGGAGTTTTTAACAAATCTCTTACAATCCGTGATGAACTGACAATTGAAATTTGGTCTCCTAGCCACTTTTGTCCTTCTTTAGATGACCTATCATGATTTTCGGGCCCAAAAAAGTCAAAAAATGCAAAGGGAAAAAAAAAAAGAACTAGTAGTTTTAGGGAAATGAAAACAGTAAATTACATTGGTGTAATCCAATGTTTCTAAGGTTTTTCGAGTTTTTTTTCAAAATCAATGATAACTTGAGAAGTGAAATTTGACACCTTTGGCCATTTTGGCATCTTAAAAACTGTGAACGGGTTGGATGATGAAAAAGGACCCACAAATTCAAAAAATACATATCTACTAGTCTGGATTTTTCACAAGTTTCTCACAATTTATGATGATCCAATGGCCGAAATCTGGTCCCATATTCAATTTTTTTTCACTCTTCAAAGGATGAACGGTTTAGATTGTGATTTTCGATCCCATAAAATAATTAAAAAAAAAGACTGCAAAAATAAAGATCTAATGATATAGATTTTTTCACGAGTGTCTCACGACCCGTGATGATCCACCAGTTGAAGTTCAGTCCCCTGACCATTTTTGTAGTTTCTTTTAGGGGTGAAAGTGGGTCGGCCCGCGGATGGCCCGTTATAGGCTCGGCCCGAGCTCGGCTCAAAAGACAAAAGAGCCGAGCTAGGGCCTTGGAGGAGGCCCGTTTACTTAAAAGGGCCGAGCTCGGGCTTGATGAAGCCCGGCTCGTAAGCCCTAGGGCTTACATATATTAATACATATATTATATATATGTACACTATACAGTAGATAATACATATATGATATAACATAATCCATAAATCTTAAACCTTAGTTTTAATCCAATATAAATAATCCCTAAACCCTAAACACTAAACTCTAAGCACTAAATAATATATAAACCCTAAGCCTAAGCACTAAACCTTAAACCCTAATTTTAATCCAATATAAATAATCCTTAAACCCTAAGTACTAAATAATCCATGAATCCTAAACCCTAAATCTAAGTACTAAATAATCCATAAACCCTAAATCCTAAACCTTTATTTTATGATGCTAGCCGAATATTTTATTTTATTCTATAATGCTATTGGAGTTTAATTTGATTTGTATTATTGTTGGAGTTTGATAATGCTCATCTACATTAACATTGAACTATTATTGAGTGTTGGAGCTGGGCTCCCTTAACATTGGAGTGTTTGATAATGCCCATCTACATTAACATTGAACTATATCATTATAAAACGGGCCAGGCTTACAAGCCGAGCCTCGGGCCTCAATCAAGCCAGGCTCAAAGGGCCGGCCCTTTAATAAGAGCCGAGCCCGAGCCAGGATTTTTTAGGCCCTCTCAAGCTCGAGCCGGGCTAGGGCATAGTAAAAAATACTAGGGCCGAGCCTAGGGCCTGTCAAAGCCCGGCTCGGCCCGACCCACTTTCATCCCTAGTTTCTTCAGAGGATGAACAGTTCATATCACGATTTCAGGCCCACAAAAATAAAAATAAAAACATACTGCTAAAGATGAAGATATAATGGTTTGGAGTTTGTCATAAATTTCTCACAATCCCTAATGATTCACAGTGGCTGAAATTTGGTTTGTATTTCTTTAGAGGATGAACAGTTTAGATTATGAATTTTTTGCCTCACAAAAAGTCCAACTACCAAAAATGAAGATATAATGATTTGGAGTTTGTCATAAATTTCTCACAATCTGTGCTGACCCAATGGCTGAAATTTGGTCCCCCTAATTGTATTTGGCTTTCTTTAGGTAGCGTTTGGTTCGCTGGAGGATGAACAGATCATATTGCAAAAACAAAAAAAAACCAAAAAAAAAAAAAAAAACGAACTGCCTAAATTGAAAAAGGACAAAAATGAAGAAAGTGAAGGCAGTGTTTTCGGACCAAACATTGGGTGAAATTATTTGTTTTAGCATATGGGTATATAGCTTATGATCCTTTTTAACAAAAAAAAAATGAAAATATAATCAGTTAGACAAATAGTGCAGGACCCACCAACGGGATGACATATAAAGAGTGATGATCATTTTAAACATGGGAAATATTCAAGTGAGAACTATGATATGAGAACTTTTTTGCAGGGCCTAATTAGCAACCCATCCAATCTCAGAAACCAATAGGGAACCCCCTGATAGTCACTAATCCCAAGGATTGGCACACATCTAAATGGACCAAACCGTTGGATCGAGAGTTGAGTATTTTTTTTTAATATGAAGCCATTAAACATGTGGGCCACAAATGAAGGGGTTATGGGTATGGGTTTGGAGTCAAACTTGATACTTAGGGTGGTCTCACATAGATCTTTCCATTCCCCGGTCCCATCCCCAAATAAGGCCCACAGTTGGGCTCCGTAAAAAAGTTCTCATATAATAGGTGAGAACTAGTTCTCACTTGATTATTTCCCTTTAAACATTTACCAAAATTTATCGTCCAGCTTAAAGTAATGAATAATTGTCTTTCTTATCTTTTTAAGAATGTCAAATGTAAGTTTTCTCCAATAAACAAAGATAAATAGAACTAGAGGTTTATTTCAAGTTTATTGACACCCTCCGTATTAAAACAAACAACCCTTCTACTTGGACAAACTTTTTTGCCAGAATTTGGGACAAACCCCCATGTGGCACAATCTTAGAGGTGCTTTTTCCCCTCTCTCAAAATTTGCACATCTAGGATTGTGCCACATGGGAGTTTGTTCCAAATTCTAGCCAAAAAGTTTGTCCATTTAGACTTTTTGTAAAACAAAAAGTCTACCGACTTCATAGCCCGAATTTCGGACCGATCCCAGTGGGACGCTAAGCTGGACTCCAGCTGGGATCTCATTTTGAATAATGGACCATATCAATTGGAAGCCCGCCCCAAATTTTCAAAGCCCACCAGAGGAATAGGTTCATGAGTAAGAAGAAAAACAGGAATGCCCTAGACAGCTCTCACGCGTCCTTGTCTCCCCTCTCCATTCCCATCTCTCTTGCTCGCTCTCATCGCAAGAAATTCCACTCCCTAGGATCCGCCCAGGCGTAGCAGCACGTCCACGTCTCCCCTCTCCGTTCCCATGCTCTCTCTCTCTCTCTCTCGCTGTGCATCACAAGAAATTTCACTCAGAGGATCCGCCTAGGCAGCAGCACGTCCTTGTCTCCCTTCTCCGTTCCCATCTCTCTCTCTCGCTCTCCATCACAAGAAATTTTACTCAGAGGATCCGCCCAGGCGCAGCATCACCGCTCTCTCTACCTCTTACCTGGGCAGCGCCTCCCCCCCATCATTGCAGACCTAGGTTCTCATCTCTCTCTCTCTCTCTCTCTCTCTCTCTCTCTCTCAATCCCAGCAGAGGATCCGCCCAAGAGCAACAACACCGCTCTCTCCCGCTCTTACTTGGCAAGCGCCTCCCTCCCTCCATAATCGCAGTGCCCATACTTCACCTGTTTTTGGTGAGCTACGACCGGGAAAACGGAAGGGGGAAAGAGGAGGAGAAAGGACGGGATAGGAGGAAAAGGAGCACCAAGCAAGAGGGATTCGACGCCCAAGTATGTGGGCCCCACTTACCTCCTTCTCCTTCCATTTCTTCCATTTCTTTTTTTTTAGGCACAGTTGTGAAAATTGGGGATTTGTGGCACGGTTATGGCATGTATTAAAGAGGAAAAAAGAGACTGAAACAGAGAAAGCAATGCCATTACATATCAATTTGGGAGGTGATCATCACCACCCTGTTTACTCAACACTAAAACTATAGCTACTGCTTGACAATGGTTACATCCCAAAAGAAAAAAAAATTTGTGACAGCAAACCATGTGACACGTTTTTGGCTCTTTCAAAAAGGAAAGATTGGACTCAGAAATTAGAAATTTGTTGTATGATGATTGATGAATCACCGATGAATTTGTATCCACTCTACATATGATTATTGGGATGATCTGATATCAACTGCCATGCTTGCTTCTACTTTTATTGTGTAACATGTACCAACTACTACTAAAAGGTAAAGCTTGTCAGCTTGTTTGGCTGTGTTTTAGCAATTGTTGTTTTATTGTATCTCTTTCTGGACCGAATAGAGAAAAAGTATAAGGTTATTCCTTGCGTAAGAAATGGAGTTCCACATGAGGACCTTTTAACTTTATTTTTTATATGATTCTGGGGCATGTATTAAAGAGGAAAAATGAGACTGAAACAGAGAAAGCAATGCCATTACATATCAATTTGGGAGGTGATCATCTATGTTTTAGGATGTAACAGTTTGAACTAATAAGTCCATTGAAGATCACACCGATAATTTAGTACTCCCCATAAACCATCTAAAGTAAAGGATTAAATGCCAAAAAAAGGTGTTGTTGCAGATGTTCCATTGTTGGTGATGACATTATATGATATGATATCAGTTTTCTATTTTCATTTGTCACGATCTGAACCAAAATTTAAAACCAAGATGATAGGGTGAAAAACATGATGGGGCCCTTTCTTGATCGAAGCAGCACAAACAGAAATTGGCCTAAAGTTGACCCCAATTAGAGCACATATTGATTTGACTATGTATATCTATACCTATTACTAAAGTCTTCATCTGCCAATCCCTTCTTTTGTTTGCGAAGATCTTGAAGTAAATGGCTTCATATGCCTCTTCTGGAAACTCAAATTGGCCTCAATGTTTATGCCGATGTGGTGTTGGCAACTATGTAGTCAAAGTTTCGCGATCATCAAATAATTATAGTAGACAGTATTCTTCCTGCCCACGACCATCGGTAAGAATGCAATAAACTTTGGCATTTTCCTTATTATCAATTCTTATTTATTTTTGCATATAGACAAATATGTACTAACTAACAACATATATTTGCCATTATTTGCGAGAGGAAAAAACAAGCTTGCAACAACTTCATTGGTTGGTGTGATGAATATATGAGATCGATGGTTAATCACCCATACCCTTGCCATAGTACTCTGCACTATGCCCCCCCTGAAGTTGAGAGCCATGTAGCAAATGTTGTTACAAGATTGGAGAAGCTTGAACAAATTTGTCGAGTCTTCACGGTTGTTATAATTGTTTACGGTGTCTTGCTTGTGATATTATTGTGTCGAATGTAGCATCCAAGCTTTACTCTTCCAGATTGGAAGCTACTATTATGTAAGGGGTTGGTTGATAGGTGAAATGATAGACTCCAAATGTGCTTTTTTTTTTTTAACTTTGATTAATGGAAGTTGTTGTTGTATGAACCAATTGTATCTGGGGTGAATGAATGAAGAACTTATTTTTGTATCTGTATATTCTCATTTTGTCGTCTCATCTTTTGAGCATCTGATAGAGTTTTATTTGGCATATTGAATCCTGTGAGATTTTGTCTAAAGAGGCCCAAGAGGCAAGTATTATCGTTGATTCCATTTGAACAGGAGATTAAAAATAGAACTATTAGAAAGTGTTTGATAAACCTAGAATGATTTCATATATGAAAACCACTACAATGTGAATGGAATTCCAACATTCTAGCTGGAATGATTTCTACCGTTGTGTTGTACCTTGCTGAGTACACCTGTTTAGCACACTTTTTAGCCCACTTCCCGAAGGATTTTTTTGCTGAGATTTGAGGATTGCCAAGACCATATTATGAGCCTAGAATTTGCTAATTTTCACTTAGGGGTCGTTTGTTTGCAGCCATTTACATATGTAAATGATGCACGTGCGTGAATGTTACGTACCATCACGTTTGTTTGCACTATTTTACGCATCACGTATGTAAATTTCATATGAAAATGGTGTGAAAATATACTCATTTTCGCTCCTAATTTTTCACACCTTCATGGATGGTAAAAGGAATCCCATATGGAAATGGTGTGTAAAGAAACCCCACTCAAAAAGGCGCCCGGTACGGTGTTCATTCGTTCCGTCATAAACTATCCTGGGTTCGAAACGCACAAACCCCACTTCCTCTCAATATTCCCTCTCCAACACAAAAGCAAGACGTCTCGTCTTCCTTCCCATTCCGGAACGACTCTCCTCTCTTTGGTGTAAAAGAGACTACTGTGCCAAGGTATGCATCTCTCAACCCCATCTCTTTCTCCCCTCTCATGTCTCTCCCCCTTTCTCCAATCTCTCTCTCATTATCTCTTTCTATGTAATCTCTCTCTATCTGTCTCAATCTCTCTGATATGGCCACATAAACAGATGGGTTTAGATGGTCTCCTTCCCCTGGGACAAGTCAGATAGCTAAAAAAAAAAAACCTCTTTGATTCACACTTGACCATCTCTCTTTCCGCAAAAACGACATGCCCAAATATCCAACTAGTCGTCAAGCAACCAAACTAGCTGCTGCTGCTTCATCATCATATTGGTCACAATATGATAGGAGGGTGTGGGCTGGAGAAATTAGGGTGGATATGGTTGTGGATTAAATCTTGGAAGAGAACAAAAGAGAAGTGAAGAAGATGGGAATGACAGCACCTATGAAGAAAAAGTCCCCTTTTTAGTTTTTTCAGAGATGGTCTTACAAAAGACCCTTGGAAAATCGCTACTTCCATGATCCCTTCTTCTTCTTCTTCTTCTTCATCTTCATATAAAAACCCATCTCCTAAATTTGAATGATAAAAATCCCAGCCCCCAAATTTTTTTTCCTAAACAGTATCTCTATAAGGAACCTTCAGGATCTGCCCCTGCTCTTAACCCCCATCTCCCCCCTTCAGCAGCAAAAGAATACAAAAACCAAGAAGCCTAAACAAAAACCCTACTTGTATTATTAAAAACAATAGTAGATCCATCGATTTATGTGAATGCAATACATTATGATATGCAATACTTGTATTATGAAAAAAATGATATTTTCATATGTTCCACTTAATGGATTTATTGTGAATGCAATACATCATGATACGCATCAGTGCTTTGAACCTTGGTAGCAGTAGAGATTGTCAATGAGATGTCATGAAATTCTTTACAAATAGAATAAATGATTCAAAAGAGGTCATGTCTTTAACCCAAAATGGTATGATGTCTTTGATTGCCTTTTGTGTTTGTTGAAAATTGCAGTTTCAGTTCCTTCACTCAAACCACCTCCCTATACACAAACTAACAATGTAGACTACAAGAGTGCATCTAGGCTACAATTAGGTGTTTTTTTTTGTGGGCTCTACATACTGGCCATTGGAACAAGTGGAACCAAGCTCAGATTGCACTCAATCCAGTATTTTACCCTTTTTTCAAGGTACATAAATAATTTATACGGTAGTATCTTTTACTCCCTATGATAAATGTTTAAATTGTTATTGATGATAAATGTTTTTGCTATATTGGGATAGGACTGCATCGGTGCCATTGATGGCACTTATGTTCCAGCATAGGTATCAATTAAAGATCAACAACGATATCGATGTAGAAAAGGTTTTATTGCACAGAATGTTATGGCAATAGTTGGTTTTGACATGATGTTCCAGTTTGTATGTGCTGGTTTTGAAGGAACAACCAACGATCAAAAAGTTGTATCTGATGTTCTACAAAATAGGGGACTCTACAATCTTCAAGTTCCCGAAGGTAAATTTTTATTGCAAGATGTAAATTTGAAAGTTATTATAATTTTTGAAAACTAGTTAATCATGTTGCAATCTTCTGATAATTGTCACATTGAATCTTTATGGGAAAGTATTTTCTTGTTGATGCTGGATATGGTAATAGGCGAAGTTTTATTGGACCACATCGTGGGACCCGATATCATCTAAAGGAATTTGGAGCTCAAGCATTGGCTCCCAGGACAGCTAGTGAGCTTTTTAATCTTCGACATGCAAAGCTGAGAAATGTTATTGAAATGACATTTGGCCTGTGGAAAGAACGGTTTTCAATTTTGACACATATACCTCGTAATTATCCTATCAAGACACAGGTAAAGATTGTAAATGCATGTACTGTATTACACAACTTTATCATGAAGAGAAGTCCTAGTACGGATGAATTATATGAACGTCATCATCATGAAAGAACATTCATTGAAGATGAAGATAATGATGATCGTCAGGATGAAGGTCGGGATGAAGTTAACAATGAAGAAACTGATAGTCAATATGCTTATCGCTTACGAGATGCAATAGCATTAGAGATATAGGATGCTAATGCTAATAGAAGAGCTCGATGAACCAACATGTATGAATTCTCTCCTTTTTTGCACATGGAGGGATATTTATTTTGAAAATGTGACGTCTATTAATTTTGTAAAGGGCACATGGTAAATTCTTTTTTGAAACACCATGACTTCATTAATAAAAAAGATGGGTTACTTTATTTATATGAGATTGAAACACCATAAAACTTTTTATGGTTTGGGCTTTTTTGTTTATATGGATTTAAAAAGTATATATAGAAATGATTGAAAAGTTACTATTTTTGGTATATAGTGGAGATGCATTAGAATATTTTAATTGTATATCTTGTGCAGTTGGTCCCACTTTATTGACTAATCATGGAGGGATTTAACTGGTGACATGTGTTTTTTTTCATTTTTTTTATTATAGCAACACTTCATTTTTACTTTTCCATGTTTTCATGGTTTGACAATCATCCAAACATTTACAGGAATAAAAGGTGATGACCATTTTTAGTGCTCCTAACTATTGCTACTATCAATCTATCAGTATAATTTACAAATATAAAAATTTATCATTTTCACATGTAGTTCAAACAAACGTGGTAAAATGATTCGCATGCGTAAATGATATGAAAATGACAACAGTAGACAAACGTTGTAAACTGAAACACATGTGTAAAGCTTACATTAATGAAATTTACATATGGAACATTTTCATATGTAAACTGCATTTACGCATCTCATGTGTAAAAGGCAAACGCCCCCTTAATTAGAATCACGTTTGCCTGCGTTTCAAACCGCACACTTTTGCAACTCGGTTAAGAAAATCTGCAGGAACCAAGCTGAGTACCCCTGTTTAGCATACTTTTTAGCCCACTTCCTGAAGGCCTTTTTGCTGAGATTTGGGGATTGCAAAGATCATATTATGAACCTAAAATCTGCTAATTTTCACTTAATTAGAAGCACGTTTGCCTGTGTTTCAAACCATCATGGGGCCACATCTTTTTCATTGAACAGGAACAACAAAATATTATAGATAATAAATAAGGCTATAGTTTCAAGCCATGAAGACACAACTTTACACTGTGGAATGCAGAGGCAGGATCCACTGCACCGTGGAGGACAAAAAAAATGTAGCCCACATTTCTTGACATTTCTAACCACACATATAGTCCATGTGGACAAGATCCAAACCATCTATCCCATCTCTGTTAAAACATCAATCAAGGACCATTCAATGGACTTCTCATTGCATGGAGGTGAAGCATTGTTAATGTTCATTTATTTGTCCAAAGATTAAATATCAAGGATAGTGCAGTCACTGCAGCTATTGAGTTATCCATTTTTTTTTTTTTTTTATCATCTTGAGAACAGTAGATCTGGCCCAGTTGTTGGAATCTCTTCATGACACAAAATAAAAAAGATTTTCAAACACTGCAATCTAGAAGCGTGAATTTCAAGAACCTTCCAAAGCCTAGAGAAGCTGGAAAAAAATAAATTCTAGACTCAATATAACAGCAACCCTTCCATTGAAAAAAAAACAACACCAGTACACCACACTCAGGTTTGATACCAGATATATGTTATGAAATCTAAAAAAAATGTGTATAGATTTAATTAAATCTAAATTTCTTTGAAATCAACCAAAACCATAAAACATCAACAATCAGCATCCACTCAGCATCCACTTGTGATGCATCAAAAGTTAAATTCAAACAAAACTGCCAACAGTGACCATAAAGATGCCATACTTGAAAATCAAAACCTCTGGTTTTTATAAACATTAAACAACAAACAGAAACACACACAAGTTTCTACCATCATGTATGAATGTATAGCTAGTCCAACATCACTTTCTAAAGAGATTATATTAAACTGAACCAAAACCAACCTCCAACATCAACAAGATAAGTAAACTAACATAAACAAACAAATTAGAATCGATAAAAAGGCCTAAAACATGTAGAAAATCCTAATACCGCAAAGTTCACACCAATGAAACAGAAACCTCAGATAATCAACTACCATCATGGGGCATAAACAGCAAGAAAATAAACACAACTAAGTAGGCATAAAACGTAACAATTCCACTAATCTTCAATCCCAGCACACATACTCATTCAAATATGCAAAAAAATCTGCAGAAACTAAACCCTTCACAACCAACAAACATAGAAAACCTGCATCCTAGTAGAAATTCCAATCTGATCTACATGGAAACACATAGTGCCAAATCCAAAACAAGCACTGATCAAGTCCAAATCCAACAGATTCATTTTCAACCTAAAAATCAGACAATACATACAAAAATAAAATCCCATGTGCACACTATAATAGCTAAAATGGAGACATCCAAATCCAAATCCAACAGATTCATGACAACATCATTTAACATTTCCAACATCTGCCAAGTCCAAACCCAACAGATTCATGACAACATCCAAGTCCAAATATGAACAATACCACAAATAAAATACCACATCCAAAAATTCAACAACTAAAATTCCAAATATTCAAATACCACAAATAAAATTCGAATACCACAAATAAAATTCCAAATCCATGTTTCATTCTAACATATCTTCTTAAAGGTTCAATTCAAGATCTACCGCCGAAATCTGCATATGTACCAAAAGTATATGAGGCCATATGCAATAAAGTTAAGCACAACATATAGTAAATTGGGGGCATTCTTACAGTTAAATCCACAGACTCTTGTGTGATGATCTCATCTCCATGATCGACCACCGTCATACCCTGCACATGCACGAACTTGATATCAATTAGATTGTGAATAATTGAATGCTGTGTTTATTTGATTTCAAAAATAAAACTCTTAGACTAACCTTCTTTGTCATCTTTTTGCTTATCTTCCGACACTTCCTAATAATTGTCTCAATCTTAGACTATCTTCTTTTTATTGGCGGATGGCCCTTTTGGCGGTTTTTGATTGGATCACACACGTGGTTATTATTCTCTTGCCAAGAAAGATTATCATCATGACATGACGTTGAAGCTTTATGTACACCTATAGACATAGGTCTACTGCATACAACAATCTATTTAGAAACATTTAGCTCAGCTTCCACTTCTAGCAACAGGACATTACCATCTGACTTTTTTCACCGCAATCCATGGCCATATCGCTGATCCGATTGAAAATAGTCAATACTTTGTCGTAACAACGCCCTTCAGGCTTCCTCTCCCAATTGTCATACTTGATCTTGATTTTCGTGTGGCTTTTTCTCACATTTTTACCCCACCTTTCTAAAATGTATTTCCCCGGTATTTGATAAACCTTCTTCTTCAAATAAACAACGATGATATGCTTGCAGAGAATACCTCTAAACTCAAACAACGGGCAAGTACAATTAGCTTCTTTTGATATCTCATTAAAATGAACATAGAAAGTAAAAGGTCTGATATTGTTTTCTCCTACTATCACATCTTCCTCCATATCAAATTTTGAAAACTCAGCTCCTACCTTAACTGAGGAAGTATTGCAATAGATCTTACCGGCTATTTCATTATTAACTCCTTAAATTTAGCCAGAGTATACGCTTCTTGAAAATTGTCTCTCAAACTCGTAAGGGGTCACACGTAGAATGTATATATTGAAACAACGGGCGTTTTCCTCAGCTTCTACTTGCACCTTCTTAGACAAAGCATTATCTTATTGCTCAACAAAATGCTTCAAGGTGGTCTTAGAATTAATGTAGCCATAAAAAAAGGCATGCATGCTCTCACTACGCTGGGTTGTTGACATCCCTGCCCAAAAAATATTCTTCACAAAAGCTGGCACCCATCGGTACTTCTCATCATACAATCCTGCTAGCCAATCGTTGTCCTCTAGATGATATGCCCTAACAAACTTGGCTCAGTTCTCTTCAAACTCCTCTTTTTCATCGAATCGTAAACAACATTAAAAAGATGAAATTTAATTGAATCATAGTCATTATACCCTCTCAATTTTCCAAGCACCTTTTTCAAGATATGCCACAAACACCACTAATGTCGTGTTTTAGGAAATACTATCCTATCGTATTTTGCATAGCCTTATCTTAGTCGGTGATTATGGCATTAGGAGGACACCTGGAAATGCAATCAAGCCAAGACTGAAACAACCATACAAATATATCTGTGTCCTCTCATGATATCAATCCACAACCTAAGAGTACCGACTGTCCATGGTGATTCACACCCACTAAGGAGTAAAAGGCATGTCATATTTGTTAACCAAATAATTAGTGTCAAACGTGACCACATCACCAAATTCAGCGAATGCTGCTCTACTTCTCGCATCAACCCAAAAGATGTTCCTTACTCGATGCTCTATATCAAGATCCATGATATAAAAAAAGGATCTGTTGTCTTGCTGCATTTTTTTGAAATAGCTTAGCATTGCCTCGGCATCCCCTTCCTTGAGTTCTAAGCGTATGAGTTTATCCATGTAATTTCATGCATCATTTGCTTACCATGTTAGATTCCCACGCCCCCTGCCTCTACCACACATGAGCTAACAATCTTGTTCAATCTAATACTCGCTTTGTCATTCAATTCAAGCCATCTCTTCACATGTGGTGGGATTTTCCGATTACTCTTGTGATATCGAGCTTTGTTCGGACTCATATCATGGCTATGCTCAAGCATAAATGAGTTCAGAAGTCTCTTCTCGTCGAATTGCAAAGAAAGATTCAATGCTGCTTTGCAATTTGTTCTTGACTGTGGACGGGGTTTAACTGGGTTACTTGCACTTGGGTTTGGCTTTCTACCCTTAGTGCAAGCAATTGTAATAAACATTTTCTTTTCATCCGATCCTTTTGTTGAGGTTTTTTGGGAGACAACAAACCCGATTTGCGTGGCATATCTTGCATAATATTCATGTACTTCTTCAATTGAACCAAATATCATTCCCCTTTGAGATTCTATTATACCTTTTATAAGTTTTCGCCTTCCTCCAAGGGCTTCTCCATCTCAACACCTTTTAATTCCTGCCCAACTGTCCCCATTTCAATTTCATTGTCATCTCCATTAAATTCACGTGATAATTCATCTTCTTCCATGCTTCTAAAAAACAAATAAAGCATTCAGGTGTTTAGAATAACTCGATAAAAGAAATGCAGGTGTTGAGAAAAATGAAGCATCATTTTGTAAATCTAAGCTATAGCATTTACTTTTTATTCTTTTTCATTAGCAACATAACTTGAGCCTACATATCATTCATACCCAACCACCAACGCACGTGTACACACACAATGAGTATGTGTGAGAGAGAGAGCCAACAAACTCGTCAAACAAATCTGAGAATCCATCATTTTATTTCATTTCCAGCAACAAAAGCAAACATGATAATGTGGAAAAGAAATGGAATAACATGTAAGGGTATTCACAAATTCATTAGGGAAAAGAAAAGCCCAAAAACATGAATTTTTATTATTTCTTAAGCAAGTACATAAATAACAAACATAGTCCTCAAGCAATCCCTTCTCTGTACAAATCACAATCTCCATGTCATAAATTACAATAAATAGAGAAACCCAACAAAAATCTTAAAAAATAAAAAGAATGTACTAGGACCAAGTTTTTTTTTTTTTTTTTTTTTTGTTTTTTTAATCAATACATATCAAACCCATTTGAGAATTCCTAAGCAAAACAGTTCTAGATAAGAATAACATTCAGAATTCATAACCCAAAAAATTGATTTCAGTGGAGTGGATCTTAGTTTCATTAGCTACATTTTGACTGTTCGATACTATAATAATTACCGAATAGCACATCAAAACCTTGCATCTTAATATAAATGAAGAGAAAAAACAAAAGCAGAGCCACCACATACTCTCTCATCTCATTCCACATACCCAAATCAATATATGTATAGAACACATATAATCAGAACTATATTGCCTTAACAGTCACAAAGATAACATTGTTCCATCAAATACAAAGCCACATCCAGACTAAGCAGATTAGCAAGAGACCTTGTAAATCTAAAAATCTCTTATACATATGGAAAGCTCTATGTTGGTAATTCCATAACTCTATAGAAGAAATTTACATCAATTTAGGAACATTAAAGCAGTAGTCATGGATACTTCTACTGTAATATTCTGTGTAGTTTTCTCATCACTTGAGATTCAATAACATTGGAAATAAGGGAAGGCATTGAATTTGAACACTGCCACACAATAGCATACACTGTGGTTATTGGAAGTGCAAACTTAAGTTACAATTGGTCCTTCAACTGACATCTGAATTTCAGTTTTCATGAAGATAAACCTTTGAACTACCATCCCATTCGGAGTTTCCTGGCTAAATGAAAGATTATTCACTGGAAGCGGCACAACTTCCACTGCCTGGTGGTGAAAATCAGCATCAAAAGGTAACAAAATAGCACTTTCAAGTCGCTCTCACATTAACATATCAAGTTAACATAAATCTAATAAAAATGGTTCAAACATAAGAATTTCTTGTCTATATATGTGCCACACTATGAAATCAGAATTTCAAACATTCTTGGAGCTAACAAAGTTTATATAAAATAAATTAAAAAAAAAGAAGATGGTAATTAACAATTCAGCTTTTGTAAGATATATTCACAACTGGTCTCATCTTTTCTCCTTCATGTCAAACCAGAATCCTCATATCAAAGATTCCACTAAAAAACAGAGGAGCCCAAAACTTGAGGTGCCATTGAGAACAAGTTTCTCTCTTCAAACAAAACAATACAAATCAAACCCATATCTCCTCACGGTTTTTGTTCCAGCAGAAAGCTCTGTTGATGGCTGCCAACTGTTAAAAAATCCCCACAAACAAGTCATTGGTTGATAACTCCGCTTTTTTACCAAGAATAGTACAGCTGGACTTCCAGAAAATCCCCACTGAACCCAAATTTGAGCCATAAAATAAGACTCCTCATTTTCTGCTGGATACCATTGAGATGGCTGCCCTTAGTGAGAACCATGCCCCAAATCCCCTCATTTCATAACTGCGTCTCCAAAAAAACCAATGAAAGAAATGGAAGGATAACAACAACATAAATCCCAATATGAAAACTCAATATCATTTGCATGATTTGCACGATTAAAAAAAAAAAACCCAACAACAACAATCCCATGTGGCTTAAACAAAAACAAAAACCTCCTTTATTCTTTTAGAATTTCATTAGCTAAGATGATTATTTTTTATTTTTTTGGGTAAAAAATCTACTAAGATGATTGATGTATAATCCTAAATCAGTTCAAGCCCAGCTGATCATTCAACTAGTGGCCTAATTTCCATGTGGCTTTTGTGTCAAATGTGTGCAGTCAAACTAGGCTCACAGACATGTCAACTAAACATAAATATATGTATAAATTCACTGGTTAGCGGCAGCAGTTCTTACTTCTTACCCAGCAGTCCAGGGTTTAAACCCTGGGTATGCCGCCGCCTCTTTAGACTTCTTTCCACTTGTGTGGGTTGTTTTCCCGTCTATATGCGGGCTCTCTCTTGGGTTGCACCCCCCTTGTTGGGTTGCCAAAAATAAAAGGTATAAACTCAAAAATTAGACCCGAATCCAACCTATGTACTGACCTAAATTACCTCATTCTAGACCGAGGTTTAGCTGGGCCTGATTCATCCCAACAAATGCTATTCTAAAAGGGTCTGGCCCACTGGGGTTTTGTCATTTTGGTGCATGAACTACCTGAGATGTCAAGGTTTTAATAGAAAAAGAGAATGTTTCGAGCAATTGCCTTTATGATTGACCATTGTATGACTCACTATTATGTAGGTTGTCGATGGGTCGGGTCGAGCCCAACCATCCAGTTGCTAGCCTATTTCTCATGACAGGATCTGGCCCACTGACCTGAAAGTTAAACTGGGCACTGGTTGAACTAGGCTTACAATCATGGCATTTTTTTAATTGATAAAGCATGGTTCCCAGCTCTTTGGGCTAGAATAATCCAGATGAACTCAGGAGAGAAAGCCGGATAAAATTCCTTTGTGGCTCCAGTGTGGTAGTGCAATCTCGAACCCACAATCTCCAGGTGCAAACTGTGGTCTTAGGCTAACCGAGCTACCCCTTAGAGTTTACAATCTAGGCAATAGCTATATATTGAGATATACTCGAAATTCCCTTGTGGCTTTAGTGTGGTAGTGCAGTTTCGAACCCACAACCTCTGGGTGCAAACTGTGGTCTTAGGCTAACTGAGCTACTCCTTGGGGTTTACAATCAGGGCAATAGCTATATATTGAGATATACTCCAAAAATAGACCAAAGCAAAAATCTGTGTACCTATAAAATCATTCCAATCCACACTAAAGTGTAGTTGGGCCTGGGGGCTCATTCTATGCCCAAACTGCAGTTTGGTGCATGTCTAACAAGAGACGTTTAAGGCTTTAAAACTTGGCCAGACCTTTAAAACCCATTGGCATGGGTATGGATTTGGGTTGTGTGTGTATATTAATATATACAGCGCTAGACAGCACCCCTTGGAGAAAAAACACCGCTCCTAGTTGGGCCCACTATGATGCATGATCATCATCGAGGTCTATTGGATGGAAAGATCTACATGAGACCTACCTATATGCAAAAATTTCGACTCCATAAGATCATTCTAACCTTTTGATGCATGACCCTAAAATTTAATGGCTTGGACACATCATGTTATTATGATTTCAATCCAATGACGATGAAAAGTTGTATGAGTATCAAATATGCCCTAATTAATACAAATAAATGTCATTAATACAAACAAACATGCCCTAATTAAGGTATTTACTTTGTTTAATGAATCGATTGGTGGTTGATCAATGACAAATTCCTAATACTACTGATTCTTGGGGGTAAATAGGTGTTAATTAGTTAGATTTCTCAGAGTAGACCCAATATACAAAACAAAGAAGGGGAGAAAAACTACTATAAAAAATGTATTGATATGAAAAAGAAATATATAAATAGATCACATACAAAATATATAGTGGAGAACTTTAGGGTCACATTTGTTCAAAGATTGTGTGAAGGATAAAATTGTAAGCTCCCGTTGGACCCAATGGATTTTTTCTTTTGCCCCATCGATGCCACAGCCAAGGATCCATCTCCGTTTCTTTCTATGGAGGAGAGGTAGCTCACCACCGTGCTACCACATAATCATTGAGGATAGCGATGAAATGGTCTTATACTATATGTAATTTTGGTTAAAGATCATCTCAATCAGATCAACAAAACCATTAATTTATGGGCCTTAAAGTTTAATGGTTCGATAAATTACATTTTTCCATGAAATTTAATCCAACAGCAAATATAATTTCTATCAATGTCAAGTTGCAGAGAGTGCCGATTCATAGGAGTCGATAAGTGTGAGAGGGTTAGATTAGCCAGCGCGGGTCCATGTGGTGCCAAAGAGTGACACGTAATTGGTGAGAAGTATCAAGGACAAAGTGACCCAAGAAGTTTATTATGCATAATATACACACTTATTAAAAGTTTTGGCCCCTTTAAAAAGTAAATCGAATCCAAGATTTAGAATGTCCAATCCCCTCAAGCAGCCCAACTCAACATTAATGGCATTCAGGTGGGGATGTTTTCAGATTGCTTGTTTTCCAGTAGCTCTTTTCCCGATTTCTTAATATCGATGAGAAGATACGCTTCGCACACAAAAGCAATCGCATCTGCCCATCGATCTCATAAATGCTCCTGCACTTTCAATCGGATTAGGTTAAGGTTTGGGTTCACCCACATACATACAATTTGAGTTGGTCATGGGTTCGGCATTCAACCAACTTACTTACACTTATGAGAATGGATCCTTATCCAAGTGGTAATGAGTGGCAATTCTCACATTACTATAGGGTTACAAACGGATATTTGATTCTCTCGAAAAAAGGGGTCTAGAGCCTATTTTAGGTTTCAATTTATAAATGGGACCGAGTCCGGAACCCAATTTAAGTTTTGATTGATAAACAGGTGCGCCTTTGGGTCGATATAGATTCCGACCCATGGATTCGAGACCCGGCAAATGAGTCTTTCACATTGCAAACTGTACCTCAAAATCAACTCTCTCTTCTTTTTCTTTTCATTTTTATATTTTGGAGATAGTAGCCTTGATGCACTATTATACGTTGAATGATATACTTATTTTTAAAAAAAATAAAAAAATGAAGTGAAATTAAAATCGGTTTTGGAATTAGATTCCAGTCCTTTAGGTCGACCCGATTCCAAAACCAAATTTAGGTTTTTTTATCAGAACGGGTTTGAAACCAATAAAACAAGTTTCGAGTCGAAACCAATAAAACAAGTTTCGAGTCGAAACCAAATCTAGAACCAGAACCGTTATTTAGAAACCGGGCCAGGTCTAGATTCAAGTCCCGTATGGTTCCAACCCGGAATCGTCCCATTTGCAATCCTACCTGGCTAACCAGGGTTTGAAGTTTGAACCTTAGGTATGTCCACTCTTCCTATATATGCAGGCTTCCTTCCTGCATGTACATGCTACTTTTATATTTAAGTGGGCTGCCTTTCTACATGCGCGGACTCTCTCTTAGGTCCCAACCCACTTGGCTGGAGACGGGAGTATGAGAAAAAAAAAAAAAAAAAAAAACAAAACCTCGCCTGCACGTTTAGTACAACCCCTGCACTTTTTGTATAACCTTTCACAATCTTAAACCTAAAGAGGTAACAATTAAAGTAGCATTCTTATGCCTTGACTTCAAAGTTTGCCTGGCTTTCCCCTGCTTAGTGGCCCCACAAATTGGAGAGTCCTGCTCATTCCTTGTATGTATGCATACATGTCATTTGTCATCTAGAATTTTGTAGAGGTGGGTCACACATGATTTGACCTGGTTTAAAAAGATAGATATGGTAAACCCCTCTTCCCATCACTAGTCTAATCTTGAATCTTGACACAAACAAAGATAAGATCTCAAATTGTGAACTTTCTACTTTGTGATGCAAAAACAGTCGTAAAGATACGCCAATGCTGATCCAAAACAGTATATCCTAGAAGCCAGAGTCAAAAACCAATGGTTTTAAATGAAGCAAATTATCAACAAACCCATGCAACGACTGGTGTCTGGTATAAAGATAAAAAAACTGATGTGAAAAGGAAGAACACTTCCAAGATAAAGATAAAGCATAACCAAAAGAAGAGAAAGTGAAAACTCTATTAAAAATAATAAGAGATTTTATCCAAAAAAATCCCCTTTGATTTACTGTAGATCGAAAGGAATTTAAAAGATGTGAACTGGTGGTAGTAGTTTTAGAGACCCTCTTTGGTGTCACTTTTTTTTTTTTTGGGTTTATATGAAAGGGGATATCTTGCTTGGCGAAACAACAACAAAATAAATAAATTAAAAACATGTTTGTATGCATGGAATTGAGTTCTTATGAATTCTTGGTAAAATGAGCTTGAACGAAGAAATATTGTCGAGATAAACTTTAGTTTTTCTAGGTTTGATTACTAAGGTAATGGCTAGGTCAGTCTTCTCATCAATTGATGGATTCTATTTCTATAAAAAAAATTGATAGATTGTTTGATAGTCATTTGTGGATCTTGACTTTGTTCTTTGGCTTTAGCAATTCTAACCAGAATGCATATTTTAGAATTCCTATAAATTTAATTCCATGTAAAGAAATGAATCCTATAGGGGGGGGGGGGGGAGAGCCGACAAATTCGTCATTTCAAAAATAAATAATATAAAAGATTGAATTTTATGAGTAAAAATAAGAAAAAGACTATGGGGAAACCAAGCCAGGTAAAAGAAAAATTCGTAATTTCAAAAATAAATAATATAAAAGATTGGATTTTATAACAACAATACTTCAAAAGGGAGAAAATAGGAGAATCACTAAATGTCAATATATAGATTTCTTGAATTTCTAAAAGAAGGGGAAATAGTAACCATCCTTACTTCAAAGAATAATGTAATGAGTAAAGAAACGAAAATATATTACCTATCCTAGTTATAATTAAAATAGATATACTCTATAAACTATTTGAAAGCCATTGACAATACCCGACTGGGTGTTGGTTTGTTAACATAAGGTGTAGGTTTGCTCTCCACATTTCTGTGTTTGACACCCTTACTTAGTGCAAGTGTGTTGCGGGGTCATGCGTGAACCCAGGGGATTAGTCATGTTGGGTTAAATACCATCAGATACCCTTGTCAAAAAAAAAAAAAAAAAGAAGAAGAAAAAGAAAAAGAAAAATACAAAAGAAAGCCAATGACAATAGTAACCTAAAGATAAAACGAAGAAACAAAAAATAATAATAATCAGCATCATGTAGTGATACCATACTGTAAAAAAAGATTAGTTCAAGAGTCTAAAGTCAAAATTAAAAGGCCTAAATAAAATCCAGTATATTTAATATTGGAAACTCTGATTTCATGTGACCTTACTTCAAATTTAATTATCTAAAGGGAATGAAATGTATCAAGTTGAGATGGAGCTTACCATTTTTTCTGCCCCAAATTTCACACCAATCGAAAGCAAACCATCATTGAATTGATCTATGTTCCTCTTTCTTACTTCTTTCATTTTCTGCCTTACTCCTTCCACATGGATACAAGGCACAATGGACTTTACAATCATGGGTAAATTAGCCAATAGTCTCGGAGCACGGTCTTCTAAGGCATCCAGTCCAACAACTTTTTCTCTAATATCTATAGTCCATACAGCTGGAGATATTTTGGTGAGAGGTCCCTAATATGCCACATCATATATTTTCATGACTAATTTGCCCCTTTCAACAGAATCTTAAAAGTTCAAATATTTCATTTTCCCACATTCCTATGCCAAGTTCTCTCTCATTCTCTGTTGTCCCGAAGAACCCATTCTGTCTTCTTCTCTAGGAATGAGGGACTTCACTAGAGAGCTCTGCAAATCAAAGTCAGTCATCTCCGACTACACCAGCCACGATGGAGACGGCTCGGCGATAGCAACGCGACCAGTTCCGGCCTTCTCCGGCGACGAGTTCTACATAACACAAAAACCCATTACTGTCTTGCTTTTTCTTTGCTTTTTCCGTTTCGTGTAAGTCTATCTCTTGCAATCATAGCAACAAAAAATGGAGTCTCTGTCTCTTTCTTGCAAGAAAACTGTTGCTATTTGAATTTTTGAAAATTTATCTAAGTTTTGAAAATAAGTAGTTTGGAAGGAGATTTTTCTGTTTCATTTTATGGGTTGTTTTGTTCTGCTTGTTAGCAGAAGCCTACACATAGCAACAACCTTCTTCTTCTAAAAAGTTATATGAGTTTAGATAATTTATCAGAGTTTCTAAGAAACTCAGATAAATTTGCCAGGAACTCAGACAAATTTCACAGAAACTAAGATAAATTTATCTAAGTTTTCGGCAAACTTATCTGAACTTCTGGCAAAACTCAGATAAATTTATCTGAGTTTTCGGCAAATTTACCTGAACTTCTGGCAAAACTCAGATAATTTATCTGAGTTTTGCCAAAACTTAGATAAAACTAAGATAAATTTATCTGAGTTTTCGGCAAATTTACCTGAACTTTTGGCAAAACTCATATAAATTTATCTGAGTTTTGATAAATTCATCTGAGTTTTTGGCAAATTTATCTTTATCTGAGTTTCTGAAAAATTTATCTGATTTTTTGGCAAATTTATCTTTATCTGAGTTTCTGAAATATTTATCTGAGTTTTTGGCAATTTCATCTAAGTTTTTGACAAATCTATCTCCATTTTGAAAATTTTTATTGAGTTTTTAAACAAATCTTTTTGAGTTGTTTGGCATATTTCTTTGTGTTTTATGGAATCTATTTGTGTTTTTTAATTTTATTTGTGTATTATAAAATTTATTTGCGTGTTTCGAAATAAATTTAACTGAGTTCTTGGAAAAAATACTTTCGTGTTTTGCAAATTTTTCTAAAATTCGGAAAATTGGTTTATCTTAGTTTTGCAAATGTATTTGCGTTTTTAAAATTTATTTGTGTTTTTGAATTTTATTTATGTTTTTTGAAACTTGTTTTTGTCTTTTTAAATTTATTTGCGTTCTTTTGAAATTTATGTGCGTTTTTTGAAATTTAGTTGCATTAGTTTGAAATTTATTCGCGTCTTTTGAATTTTATTTGTGTTTATTTATTTATTTATTTCATAATCTCATTAATGGGATTTTTATTAATCGTGGCCAATTAAATAGTAGCTGGCCATTATTAATGGCATATCCCACTAATCATGGGATATGATTTATGTTTAAATAGATAAGGGTCTTTTAAAGAAAGGGCAATTTGGACATTTTAGATCTTCAGATTTGAAAGAAGGACATACCACACTATGAAAAGAAAGTTTGGATCTAAGGCCATAAAATCAAATGTTCAAAGACATCCGCCTAATTGCCCCTTAAATCATTCCATCCAAATATGATTTTGTATATGCATCGAGTCATATATGGCCTTTTGAAATAATGTTAGATGTTCTCTGCCTAACCCAAAAAAGTGGACCAACAAAGTGGCCCCACAACACTTTTTTGGTTCAATGAGCAATTGAGCATATGTGCTATAAAAATCCAAACATTGGTTTAAAAGAATTGATGGGGCAACAAGAGGCCACCATGAATCCCCAACTTCCGACAGGTAATTACTGGCGTACTGCCAAAGCTGAGGGGGTGGTGTTCTTCTTGCCCATCAAGGGATGGGGCCCAAATGCTGATGGTTGGGTAGTTTTATGGTCCATCTTATGGGTCCTGATGAGCTCCATGAAGAAATTAATGAGGTTTGATTAAACATCTTTTGTCTAATAGTTCATCATTAGAATTTGGATTGCGAATTATTGCTTCTAAGGATGAAGATTTTCTACCAGTTTGCGTGCTGCTTTCTTCAAATGTTAGAGGGGCTTAATGAATAAGCCATCTGCTAAAACTTAGGTATGACAAAATAATATCAAAATCTTTTTTTTTTGTATAACACAAGGTGTCCGAGCCCTTTGGGCCAAAATATTCCCTACAGACCAGGAGAGAAAACAGGGTAAAATTTCCCTGTGGTCTTAGCGTGGTAGTACAGTTTCGAACCCACAACCTCCGGGTGCAAACCGTGGTCCAAACTACCCCTAGGCGAATCACTTGGTCTAAAGTCACAAAATTGAAAGTTGGAATAGAAACTTTCGGCACCCAATGAGCCCAATAAAGCCAATGATCTAATGAACTTATTGTGCTGCTGAGCACTAGGAACTTGCCTATGTCCTACTTAAAAGAAGGTATTACAACTCCTGGGGCCCATTTTGTAGAACATGCCTATCAGTGGAGTCAGGAGTGGGTATAAGGGCGGGCAAATCGAAAGGCCACCTTGTAAATAATTGTACGCAAGAATTCAGCCCCATCATATTATCCCAGCATTTGATTTAACAACTTTAAAGTTTAGCCACGTCCTAATTACAAACTTTTTTCGAGATTTAATCCAACAATGAACGAAGGTTGAATGAGCTAAAATTAGATCTAATATCAAATCAAGATATGAAAAAGTTGATCAAAGTTGAGTCAAAGTGAGCCTCACATGCAGATCCCTTTTGGAAGAAAAAATTATCCTTTGGACCAAAAACCTCCCTGCAGTCTGCAGGGGATAGGATCATTTATAATTTTTATTCCAACTGTCCATTTCAGTCATACATGTGTCCTACTGTCCTTGTTGAGGCTTAGTAAATGAAAATATTTGAAATTCGCTTTCAGCCTAGAAGGAATAATAATGAAACCTTGGGAGTGATTTTAGAACTGTCCCTCTGCTTTAATAAGGCCCATTAAATGAACAGCACAGATCATCTGAACAGGGATCCATATGTTTTCCACCCAGCATGGAGATTTAATGAGGCTGAGTCCATGTTGAGAGGTTCATATTCAAATGAAAACGATGTTACACCATCTGGGACCTCTCAGTTGAAACCACAGGCAGTTGAAGAATAGAAGTTTGGATGCTTTCAATTCATGGTATAAAAAGGAAAGTGAAGTTATTGACATTATCCCATGCCAACTATTAAGGTTGAGAAGCCATTGTCGCTCAACTTTAGAAAACAAGAATGCCTCTGATTGCTTGGATGAAATTGGGAGTCGCTTTCAGTGCTGAAAAAAAATACCATTTGCAACGTTAGAATTTGATAGCACCATATATAGAGCCATAATTATGAGCTAAGGGAGTGAAAGGGCTAGCCTGTGGGGGCTTACTTGGATGGATGACATTTAGAGAAGGTAGCGAAACCATCCTCATAGAAGATAAGCCTACAAATGACAGGCCCACTTGGCACAGTAACCCTTGATTCAAGAGCCTTACCATTATAGATGTCTATTCCAACAGTGGGTTTGTAATTATAATATATTAAAATTAAGGTTTTTAAAATTAATCTTGACTATAGCCGCTGATTTTGACTGGAAGTTATTTTTCATATTGTACGACTAACTCACTTTCTCCTCCCACTTTCAACATGTAATTAATTGTATTGTAATCACTTAAATCTTCTTTGCACTTTTCCCTCTCTACAACAACTTCATTTTCATCCCAAATGCAAGTCTTCTCTTTTGTTCCTACTTCACTTCTTGTAGCCCATTTTTACTCCAAGGACTCTTAGATTGACAAAAGACTCACTCTCGTAATCTTCTCTTTTTAAAATTTTATGCTAAATCAAACTGTTGTTAGTAAGTGTTTGAGGATGATTTTGTACGATCTAAACATTTTAATGGATCATAAAATATATTTTGGATGTGTTGGTGAACATGTTCATGCTTAGCACGAGTTATTGTGCTAGTATAACTTATTAGATCTACATCCTTTGATGCTTTGAAGTAGATAAATCTGAGTTGAAAGATGATTATTGGTAACTCCATAGCCGGGCAAACCTATTGAATTCCAAACTATTCAAAATAAAAATTCTCTATGTATATGAAGTGTCCTCACAATTTGGGTCAATCTGTATTTGTTCCACTATTAGATTGACTTTTTTTTTTTATTATCAAATGTGATAATGAATATGCATAAGATTGTGTTAATCACATTTTTCATCAAAGAGTCAATCCACCTGTCGTACATACTTGGATTCAAGTAAAATTGGAGTTTTACCATGGGGGGCGGCGTCGAGAAGGGGCAATTGCCCCATCTCGATTTCCTTAGAACAAATGAGTAAAATTTGGAGGCCCTTTAGTTTTTCACAATTTTGCCCTTTTGAGATAATCCTATCTTTAAAACTGGTTGGATTTTAGCTTATGAGTTCGTTCTACTGTATTTACATTTAAAAATATGATATGCTCAATCTTATGGTAGAACCAACTTCTATTATAATAAAAATTGGAAAAATCCACTTAAAAGGAGGACATTTATTCTAAGCAACATTAGTAGTTGACTACTTACCTTTTGATAGAATTGTTTAATGGCCCATTAAATGATCACAAGTAACCAATTAACAGATTTCTATTAATTAATTAATTAATTATGGATAAATTGATTTATGCTTGATCAATCCGATATAGGCCTTACTTTGATTAGAGTAAGATAGAACTCCCACTCTTGAACCAAGGAGTGAAGGATTATTTTGAGCAATTTGTATTCATTATAATAGTTCTATTATTTTTATATTTTAATTATCCTCAAAGTTTGAATAATTATGTTTTTAAAATATTAATATATGCTTTTTTAAGATTTAAGCATAAAACTTTGCAAAAAAGGAAAATATTTTTTTAAATGATAAGTTAAAACAACAAATCTAAAAAATATTTTCAATCGCCTTTATAAAAAAATTCTTATTCTACCCGTTTTTGTGTCAACTATTGTTTGCCCCTCCTAAAAGAAAATCCTGGCTACGCTATTAATTTTTACCAAAGAAAAAAGTAAAATTTGAGGATACAACATATAACCGCCCGAGGGAGTTTATATTTAACAGTGCAAATTTAAAGCCTTATTGAATCCGGATTCAGCTTATTTTGTTGATGTCAGCCTCACAAGTCCACATTGTAGTCTATAATACCCCTGTGTATTATGCAATAATTAGTTGGTTGTGGGCTTAACTTGACACAAACAAAGACCTGCCTACGAGATACATTCATTTATCAACAAGGTAGAAAAAAGAGTCAAAATTCTCGGCTTTGCTGCCCTTCAATGCCTATTAATGGCTGCAATTACTGACTGGTATGTTCTGTATTTTTCATGAGCAGAGTAAGTGGCCCCCCCAAGTGCATGTGTAGTAATGCTAATGTCAGTCAATGGACAACACCAACAGGTCTATTCGAATCGTATTTGAAAATTTTAATCGGGTAGGGAAGGCTATGATATCCCATGATTGAGCCCTTTATAGGAGAATAATAATGGCAGATCACTCATGTTTGACTGTCTGTTCATCACTTCATTTATTTCACAGAAGCATGTTGTACTATTTGAAATCTAAATCTAACATAGGCATGATTAAATAAATTGTTATGTGGGTGGTATTCCACATCAACTTTGTTAACCCTTGACATGGGCAGTCCCCACCCCAGTGAGCACATTAGAAGGTATGTCTTAATCTTGGCCAAGTTCAAGTTCTCTATTTCTTTATCTTAACAACCTTATCTAATATCTACCACTTGGAGCTAGAGGCTAGGGCATAATAGCAATCAATGGTAGGGATGAAATTGTCTCAGCCTAAGATTTAGATCTCTTTTTCTTCTTTTGTTCATACCCAAGGATTTGAATACTCAAATGCCATGGGTGTTGCCCCTCTATGTGGGTCTAAGTTGAGGCGTCTATTTGGATCTTGGTCTCTTGGTGTGAGACTATAGCTCTGTCTAATCCATCCAAGTATATATTATGAAGGAACCTGTTTATCGTTTGTAATTTGTTTCTATGAATGGGCTATGAAGTATATTTGAATTTAAGTTTCATAAGCAAGAAATGCTCCTGCCTGAGCATGCTTAATTCTAGAGTTTTTATAGGATTCGGAGCCTGATTTAAAACACATCATGTTACAGTAACGTAGATTTTAACTTATAAGCCTAGGGTCAGGACTTAGATATTTACGATGTTGGACTTGCGGAGATTCTTCGTTGGAAGCTAGTGGTTGATATGCTACACCATATGATTAAGTATGGGGATGTAAATGGGTCCCTGATCTTCGATTACCCGAATGTTCCGACTTGTTAAAAACCGGATTTGGGTCCTTATTTAGACCACGATTAAGCTTGTCAATTTGGCTCTGAGAAAGGGGGCCCAGCCCGACCCTCAAAAGGCCCTTAAAATGAAGGCTTTTGTTTCTAACGAAAATCCCTAGGGCCGGGCTTGAACAATTTTTTATAGGCCCTGATATTTGAGTGCTGGGCTTGGACAATAGTGGCCCTGACCCTGGCCCTCTTATTTTTATTTATTTTATATATAATATATACATATATGTAAATATATACTAAAATGCCCTTATCTTAGTCACTTTGCAATAATATGGGAGATATGAGGGCAATTTCATACCCACTTACCTATTAAAAAATATCCTAAAAATCCATACATACATACTTCATTCATTTCATCTATATTTAATTAATTAAGTTATGTATTGTACTTAATATGTAATCAATAAGTGTTGCACCATTGCTTCTTAACACTTTATTTTAGTTTTATTGCTTCTTATTTAAGTATTTTATATTATTTTTATTAAACATTGTTAGTGCAAAAGGAGGTGTACTCATTTCTGTTAATAATGATATACTTTTTCCTCTAAAGAGTTGCTTAGGATATCAACCAATTCATAAAGTTAGTTTGAATGTGCATGGAGCTTTAAGGATATCGGGTAATCCAAACATCCTTTTAATTAGATAATTACAACTGTCAATTCTTAAAAGTTTAAACTAATAGTGTTTTTTAAATGTATTTATTTTTGTGATTGAAATCCAAGAATGCGTAATAGTCAAATCAGTGTTAATTAAAAATAATGTCAATTGATAAAAGGTATGTGAGTGTAAATGGTTTAAAACTCTCAAGATAAGACATTGCTGGACTGATTTCATATGTGGAAATTCATATGAAAGTCATATTAAAGGTGTAAAATAGATCATACTCTTTAACCATTTTCCTTCTTTGTTAAAACAAATAAAATCATATGTCTAGAACCCAACCCAAGTCACCAAAGCACATATAACTTTATTCGATAAAAGAAACTTTTTAGAGATGACTTATATTCTCCCAATGTTTTCTCAATAGTTCATTTGCAATTGAGATTAAACAAGATAACAGATATTTTCTTAATGATTTCTTTGCAATTGAGGTTAGACAAGATAACGTTCGATCACACTCATAACGCTTGATCACACTCAAAATTTGGTAACAATGTTAAAAGAAATAATTTTCTTGTTTTGAAGTCTTGAGCCCTGCCCTGGTCTTGGCCCTCAAGGGTAGAGTAAGGGCCTAGATAGTGAAAGCCCTCCGAGGGGTTTGGCCAGCTCAGGCCCGGCCCTACATATATTGAGGGTAGGGCCAGGAGAACCCCGGCCCGGCCCGACCCGCCCCTTTGACAGCCCTAGCCACGATAAGTAAATGAGTCCGAATGTGGATCTTTTTTCTTTTTCTTTTTAACATGTGACCTAAATGGGTTCGGATCCGTTTCCACCTTGGTTCTAACCTGCGGATACGGGACCTGACATATTACCTTAGTTTTCAAGAATATCTCCTAAAATATGTCTTTTCTTGTATTATTCTCTATCTAGATCTAGATCTAGATCTAGATCCATCTCATATACAGTTTTTGTTCTAATTTTGGATCTACCATGGACCCGGATTGGAACCAACCTGTTTACATTCCTATTTAAGAGTGCCACTCGGACCGAATTCTCACACCAATAGAATTATTGAGTTTGAGGGTTGCAAAGTTGTCCCCAGTCTAATCATCAAATAATGCCCCATTTTGCCCATAATTTTCAAAATCAATTGGAGGCCTTACAAAATTTAGATGAGCATAAATTCAATGACAATTCAGGAGGCGTACTGTGTGAATGGCTTAAATTGATCAGGGGCATTATGAGGCAGGGCACTGTCCTCCAAACAACTTCCCTGTGTATGTGTACGTTGAAAAGGATTTTACACCCTATGCCATTGTTGGATCTAGGTACAATATGCACCAACTTGGAGCTGCCTCACAGTCACTGCAGAGGTGGCAATGGTTCACACTAGAGGTTGGGTTGAACTCTTTGAGTAACAAGTACTAGTTGTCTAACCAAAACTACATTTATATTTATTTTTTAGGAAATGTCAACCCAAATCAATTCAAAAGAGTCTATTGGACAATTTAAAAGCCCAACTCAAGTTGGGTTAGATTTCTGTGAAGTTGGCAAGCTGAGTGTACTATTAATCAGATTGAAACTTTTAGCTCTAGCCTTGAATTATCAAGATAGACTTGGGCTGGATTTGTATGTCAAATCAAGTATTCCTACTCCTAGATTTGGGTCAGATTGGTAAGTCAAAAACTGCGGTAATTGAATCTGGATTCTCTGTTTCAACCAAACATGAAAATACTGTTTCGACCCATCTCCGGATGTTTTGCCATGATATTTAATCTAACAATGGAAACAACTGAATTTTGAAGATAATAACTGAATTGTGAAGTTAGATTTGGGTTGGATTGGTAAGTCAAATCAAGTATTGCTTCTCCATTACTTGAGTTGGCTTAGTGAGTCAAACTGTGGTAATTTAGTCCGAATTTCTTGTTTTTATGAATTTCTTGTTTCAACGAAACAAAAAAAATATTGTTTCGACCTATCTCCAGACACCCGATATTTAATCTAACAATGGAAACTACTGAATTCTAGAGATAATAACTTGAAAGAATCAAATGAGAGTAGAATCAAAGCATATTCAACAAGAGCAAGATCAATCAATTGGTGAGCAGTGACAGTGGAGCATTGTTTCTGCACAAAGACAAGCACAGTTAAGATGCTGCTTCATGGGACCATGCTTATCTCCTCATGTCACAGTCCACATGGTGGGGATTGTGGGGTCTCCTCTCCACCGAAATAACACCACCTTGAAAGCGACCCCCACATCTACAACCTGCCCATTTACGCAACAATTCTTTTGGTGCTGAGTGCTGACCCAGAGCAGACAAGGTCTGGCCCACAGTAGGAGTATTGACTCTTGATTGAAACCTGGGCTCCATTGGAGGCACCTAAGCTCATGCATTATTTCTCCCTAGGAAGAAAAAACAAAATATACATGACTAAAGAAAATGATGATAGAGACACATGCACCACCCACATATGATCAATGAAAAAAAGCTGTAAAAGGAGGGAGACAAAGCGGAAGGAGAAGGATGTTGAGACACATTTACTAAAGAAAAGAAGTTTGAAAGAAGAAATATACCCTCCCAATCCATTGACTTTGTTAGATCTCATCATAGACCATTGATTATTAAATTAAATGAAAGAGAGAGGGGTTTATGAATATTTATGTCCGAGGTGCTTACATGCAATAATACCGACAACATTACATGGGGTGTAAAAGCCTTTCTCAAATTCTAGGAAGTCTAATTTTTCTTTGTTTCGCAATAGCTTGAGCTTGGTTGGTGGAAAGTAAAGATGAAAAATGGAACAGATTCGGGTCAGGATTTTACCCAAGTCAAATGCCATAATGTGTAATATATACTCATACCAGCAGTGGGGGACTCAGGATTTTTGTTTGGATGGGACTAAAATTTTACAAGACTTTACATAGAAATTTTGCTAAAATCTTTGGATAATGGGAGTGGAATTCCATCTTTAGATCATAGTCGGGTAAGAAGACATGATAACAGAAAAGGATTTAGTTATCTTTGGGTTTTTGTAGATACGCTCAGATTTTGTGGTTTCAAGCTTAGGGTATGGATTAGGATTTGGGGATTCATTTTTAGAATTAGGATTTGGAGATTAAGTGTTTTGATTTAGGTATAAAGTGATTAAGAAGGATTATACTAGATATGTTTGGCAGATAAAGATGTAGTAGTCCAAGTACATAGCGACCGACGACGAGGAGCTCGATCGATAATTGGCACGAAGAGGTTTCAAAAGAAGAGGTCGAAGAAGAGGGAGAGCAATGTATTGCCGCAAACACGTCTCTTTTTTTTTCTCCTTTTTTAACCAACGAAGCTTTACATATGTGGAGCTATCTTTAGACATATGTAACAAGTTTAAACATGTGGGGTATGCTCCAAGGCCCCATTCAACTCTGGTAATTTCAATTTTGATGTAGGGCAACTGCCCTAGATCATGCCCCAAATTGCTCACTCATTCACCAAGAAACCATTGAAATCTATATAGATTTCAATTTCGACCTGGGGTGGTCGCCCCAAGTGATGTCAATGTAGGTCCACCACACCAGATTCATATCAACCTTACGTTTAAGGTCTGATTATAAAGGAGTTCATGATCAAATGAGCTCCATGCAAAATTATTAAAGAGGGGTGAAGGAGACAAATCTACCCAAGTAGGATTCGAACCTACGACTAGTCAGTTAATAGCCAACCGCTCTACCACTGAGCTACTGAGGAATAACGGGAGATTCAATCTCATAGAGTTTCCTGCTCTCAACCCATGACCAATATAACCCTGAAGCTTCCTTCGTAACTTCCGGAACTTTTTTGTAGTGGCTCCGTTCCATGCCTCATTCCATAGGGAACCTCAAAGCGGCTCTATTTCATTATATTCCATCCATATCCCAATATAATATTCCATCCAAATAGCAATGTAGATGAGACATTGACTTTCTAGGTTTGAATTAATAGGGTGTTGACCGGGTATTTATTTCTCAGCTTCCATTTAATACATTTTTCATTAAAATGACATATTATTTTATTGTCATTTTTTTGGATGTTAGCCTTTCATTTTTAACTACTTAAAAAAAACACAAAAGTATTATAATTCCTACGATTTCAGTTGCATGAAATAAATAGGCCCTTAGGAGATAGAACCCATGTCCATACTTGAATTTAAATCACAGGCAGAAACCCAAACTTCGGACTGAGTAAATGGGTTGGGCCTAATCTAGAGGGTGAGGTGATATTGGTGAGCCACCCCGACTTGCTCCTATTAGGGGAGGCTTTTGTAGGTTTTTTTTTTTGGTGGGGTGAAGGGGGGAGTATGGATTTATAGATTGTGAGTCATGGATTTATAAATAGTAAGTCAAGGTGAATTCGGGATGGTTTGGTTATTGTGCTTGTTTATTTTGATGCAAGATTCTTATACGAGTAGTACTGGTTATTGTGCTTGTTTATTTTGATGCAAGATTCTTATACGAGTAGTACTGGTAGAGCATATTGTTGAGGAGTATGACTTCTTTTTTCTACTTTTGGCAAATACTGATGCACCCATACATACTCACTCCTTGGGTCCTTAATCGATGGAGCTACGGTTGGGGATTAACTCCAAGTTGTTTCTTTGACGAGGAAGATGACTTATCATCGAGCTATCAATGAATTAACATTAGCGAGGCCTCTTAGCTCAATAGTTATAAATGATTTTAAAATCTAGTATACTATAATCATTACTGAGTCTACTTGCTTCATCCCATTTATGTCCATGAAATAAATTGATAAATGAAGTTTTTATAATTCTAGTTTATTTGATTTATCCTTTTCATCGGTTGGGCGGTGAAGCTTTAATGTCCATATCATCTTCATTGAAAGTCACAACTTTTTTCTTTGCATTTTCTTTAATTACAATTTTTTTTAAAAGAAACACTTAATAAAAAGTCGGAATATAACTCAAGATTAAAAGAAATTGAAAAGGTTACAAAAGAAAAGGTGAAAGAAGATCTAAACATGGAAAATGAAAACGGGTTGCTTATAATTTAGTTTGATTGGAGGCATCTCAATTGAGAACTATATATACAGCTACGTGATGCTTTGAACATTCATGTCAACTTAAATAAGTTACTTTAAAAAAAAACACTTTTAAAGTCGATTGAATTAGACATTCATATACCTTTACTAAATAGTATAAGCCACTCGTGTGTCTATTACAAATTTAAGTCAAATAGACATATAAAGTAGTCTTACAACGTCATAGTCAATTTATTGCCAAGAGATACCATTTACCCAAAATTATTATGTGAAGAAAATGATAACCTCACAACTTTGAGCCTCACCATGAGAGATTCAACTAGTGAGGAGTGATGCTTCTAGGGCAGTTAGAAGGTCTACTTGCGAACTTTACGTATAGAGTGGCACGGAGTAAAGTCTCGTTATGATGATATTTTGCCTTTAGTTGTTTGGTAGGGAATTTTTTTGACTTTTTATTTAAAAAGTGGGTGTTTTTTTTTATCTTGAGAAATTTACCTAAAAGACACATCAAATTGCCAATAGCCAAAAAAGGGCCCAGTAGTTCATATGACACGGAAGTGGTCCCCTGGAACCACTTTCATTTTTTTATTAAAATTTTTATTAAGCAACACCATCATCGTTCATTTAAATCCTATAAAACCACCAAAATCCTATTTTTCCTTTCTTCCTCCCCATCCTTTTCCTTTGTTTGCTAATTTCTTAGCATCAAGATGAAGAACACCCAGGAAAGAAAAGAGAGGTAGACAAGGAAAGATCTTCTATTTCTTAACTTCTCTTTCTTTTCTTCTGTATTGTTTATTTTTTCTATTCTTAGCTTTGGTTGATTTGTATCATGAGAAAAAGCTAGAGTCTAGCGTGGTTTTGTTATTGGTGGGGTTTTCAATCTTTTCCCTCTTCTGGGTGTTGTGGGGTTTTTCAATTTTGTTGGGAATGTGTGTGTGTGTGTTTTTTTTTTTAAATGCCAAAGACCATTCTCGACTAATATTATATGGGGTGCAAGAGATTTCCCGATCTATGTAATGTCTTAGTTGTATTTGTTGATTTGAAGTGAAGTTTTTGAGGTAAGCATGGATGGGTGTGAGTTTTGTTAGAAAATATGGTTGGTAATGGGAGATGGAGCTGGTAAATTCTCGATGTGGGTATTTGTGCATTGGATTATTTTGTAACTACTTTAAATGCTAGCCATTCAAGGCTTAACTCATGCATTTTCATTCTAAATATACCTACTACTACATTTGCTCACAAAAAAAAAACAAAAAAAAAAAATATATATATATATATATATATCCAACAACCATCAAACACTACTTTCAATGTCAGCCCCTGGTTGAAAAGTTACAATTAATCTTACCCACCAATTCTCTTTACAATATAACTAAAGCAGGAATCGCATCGATTGAATTTTCCTAATTGTGCTAACAATGAAGCATGCAGATAATGTATGTTAGTTTCTTTGGATCATGTAGTGCGTGTGTACATCCTAGTGAATCTAATGAATATTTTTTCCAAACTAAGATCAGTGTCAACGTTGTTGCCCAATTGTTTAGGAAGTCCTGCTGAAGGTTAGAATAAGCGACGACGTCGGCGCTCCACAGAATCTTGAAACACTCGGTCCCATTGAAATGAGTAACGACAACGTCGCTCCGTAGATTCCTGAATTGCTTGGTCCCAATGAAATGAGCGAATGACATCGACGCTCGTTGAAAAAAGGCAAAGAGTTTCCCTCGTTGAAAAAAGGCACACAGAGAGAGAGAGAGAGAGAGAGAGAGAGAGAGAGAGAGAGAGAAGTTCGGTGGAAAAACTAATTTTGTTTCATAAAAACTATTGGGGCATTTTTTTTGTCAGTGGCCATGTAAGGTGATTTTTCGGATAAATTATTCTTTTATCTTTTAGTGGAGAAAGGATGTTGTTTTTTTTTTACACTTTTTAAAAAAGAATGAGGGAAATTTGAAAATATGTATGTGACTCTTTATTTAAAAATTAGAAGCTTTATTTCACTTCACTCTATTAGTGAAGTTCCCAAATAGACTAAACAAGCTTGTTTGGCTAATTCACTTATAGAGTGACGTGAATGATCACTTTAAGTGAAAAGCAAAAAAGAGATGCCAGATTAAATTCAAAAAATTAAATCTTCTTTATTTGAAAAATATAAAAAAGATACTTTCTCATATCAAGATGCAAGTCATTTTCTTTTTACCAAAAGAAGTGAAAAAAAGATACCTTAACATGCTACTATAGCTATTTATTATTTAACACATTTTAATTTGACACACTCTTCCTTTATTCTCTCTTGATTTTACCTTTAATATTCATTCTCCAATTACAGAGCGTCACATGATCTAAGATTTTTTTGGGCCGAATTTTAAAATAAAAATTTTTTACCAAATTTTGCTTGGCCAATAAATTAAAAAAAGTTTTGGTTATTTTTTTTAAACGGCTCGAAATTAATAATTATTTTTATCAGCAGAGAGAATGCATGTATGGCCATATCAAGCCCTGATCAATTTTGGTGTGGCCCACCTCAAATAGTCAGACTCAGACCACAGCAAAAGAACACTGTATTGCGGACTTACGGTACTTACCCTCTCTCCTATAAGACGCGTGGCATTGACGTTTCACTGATCTTGTCTGGACCCCTACTGACTCCTGACCTCCCTTGTTCTTCCTCCACTGTTTTTTTCTCCACATGCGATGACAAGTCCACAGTGTCAAAAAGTCAAGCCCTCACAGATTTCAGTCGTTTCACATACCCCATTTCGATATCCGGGACTCACACAGCATTTAATGCAAAAGCAGAGGACATTTCTGTAAAACCGATCCCTATAAATGCCCCCCTGGAATTTTCGATCTTCGTGCATACAAGTCCTTTTCCACTTTCCAGCTGAAAATCAACACCTCATTCTGTTCTAAAACCTCTTTAAAAGGTCCCTCTCTCTCTCTCTCTCGATTTCAATCCTGATTTCGATCACGATCACGATCTCGATCTCTAGACATGGTTAGGGTTTCGTTATCTTCATCAAATCGTCGGCACTTTCGTTTTGTTGGAAGATTTCTGATGCGGCTGAGACAGGATCTCTTCGTCGAGAAAGACATTCATTGGAAGCCGTTTTCTAGGGTTTTGCTGAGTTTGTAGCGATCTTTCTACGAGAAATTGGATTTCTGGAGCTGGTTTGGAAATCGGAGCTTGAGATGAGAAGTTTCGGTTTGAAGTAGAGGTTTTTAGTGCTGTTTCGTGCTGAATCGAGCTTGAAACGTGGAGATTCGAAGGGATTCTGTTCTTTTCTACGGATCTCAGCTTGGATCGTGAAGATTCTGCCCTAAATCGAGGAATTTGAAGAATTCTTGTTTTTGGAAAGCTTGTTCGTGGAGGTTGCAAGCTGAATATGAAGATTTCCAAGCCTTTTGAGTGTTTTCCTCGAATCAGATCATGCAAAATGACGATTCTGATTCAGTTCGAGGTGAAAAACGACATCTTTCTTTAAAAATTGGAGAGAAACTGGTCTATAAACGCCAAAATCGAAAGATTGCAATCCGTATTTTTTTCGGTGAATTCCATCTCTGATAAGCAGCTGTAGTCAAATCAAAACGTGCAACTTCTGCATTCTCGGCATTAGAATCAGAGGTTTCACGGAAAACGATCGTCTACAGCAGCTTGGATTTGTTTCTGGCTGCTTTTTGGGCGGAAGAGATGGCTATGGCAATGGTACCACGTCGGGAGAGTGGAAGCAGCAGCAGTGGGGGAATGAACAAGCATCTGGATCCTGGGAAGTATGTCCGTTACACGGCCGAGCAGGTGGAGGCTCTGGAGCGAGTGTACGCGGAGTGCCCAAAGCCAAGTTCTTTGCGGAGGCAGCAGCTGATTCGCGAGTGCCCACTTCTTTCCAACATCGAGCCCAAGCAGATCAAAGTCTGGTTTCAAAACCGCAGGCAAGGATTTGTGGGAATGGGACTCCACCTATTTATCATCCATGTTTTTTTTTTTGAAAATTTTGTTAGGGATCTCTGCTTGGTAATGGGAAACACTTGAAGGCCTGTTTGTTTGGACTTTGGAGGGATTTCATGTGTTGGACTTGGGAATTTCTGACATTGCTGTCAGTTGATATGGAGGACTCAGAATTTCTTGTTTGGTTTCAGGAATTCTATGTCACTTTTGGCCTTTGTTCTTCAAAATTGAGCTTTCTAAATGCTGGGTTGTACTTGAGACTTCTGAGAATTCCTACAGGGAGAATTACAAATTCTCGAGATGCTGTCCCCAATTAGCATTCACGAAGCTGGAATTTCAATGGCCAAAAGTGACATTTTGGAAGGCTAATTCCACAAATCGAGAGGGAATTCCAAATGCGACTCAGCAACTGACATTGATCAATACATTGAATTCCGGTTATAAAATCCTCCAAACAAGCGTCCCTTTGTGACTTTTCTCCAGAAGGTTGTTTTACCACTCGTGAAATTGGGTTGTGTCCCACAAATGGGTTGGATGACACAGCCAGGAAAAGACCCAGAAACGTTTTACCCTTTTCTAGAAAAAAAATGGTGATTTGGGTGTTTTCACCAGCGCAAGTGTTTCCTGGAGATTTCTCTCTCTCTCTCTCTCTCTTATTGAAAACTACACCTGAAAGTATAAGTTTGACTCTAAATTGTCTGGGTTTCTTAAGCTGTTGGCGTCCCCTTGCATGTGTCCAATTTTACATTTTTACATGGATAGGAGTAGGTGCTGCGTTTTGGTATCTGAAATTTGCTGGTTCTTTTGCCTTGATGACTTTTTTTTTTCCTGTCCTACTGACCAGATTTCTCGTTTGTGAAGGTGAGCATGGCTTGCAACTGCTACAGGCAGTTCAAGCGCTGGTGGTTGTTTTAATCATAGTAATTATCTGCTGGTTGTGTAAGACAAGTACTGTGGTTTATGCTTCTACAGGTGCCGTGAAAAGCAGAGGAAAGAGTCTTGTCGCCTTCAGACTGTTAACAGGAAGTTAACTGCAATGAATAAGTTGTTAATGGAGGAAAATGATCGCCTCCAGAAACAGGTCTCGCAGCTGGTGTATGAGAACAGCTACATGCGGCAGCAACTGCAAAATGTAAATTCTCTTATTACAGCCTTTTATTACTAATCAAGTTAAGAAATCTGTTCATCATATCCTTTCAATTCACCATTTCTTGCATACACCCTGACCTATGATCGGAACATTCATATGTTTGATGCGAGAACAGTTAAGTGTTTGATTTACGGATAGATTGTTTTAGTGATCAATCACACTTTTCAATCTATTATCACTGTTTAGGTCATTTGTTTCTGTTGTCATTTAATGTCCTTGGATTATCTGAAAAACCCTCCCAGAACCTCGTGCATATGATCAATCACACTTTTCAATCTATTATCACTGTTTAGGTCATTTGTTTCTGTTGTCATTTAATGTCCTTGGATTATCTGAAAACCCTCCCAGAACCTCGTGCATATCTTCGTCGCCATTTCCATCTGTGGGAGTAAAATGAAGTCTCAAACAATCCTTTAAGATCACATTGTGATGATGAAAGTGTCAAAGATTAAATAATGGCAAAAATTAGATTTGGCTTCTCTTCATACAGACGACATGTACTGTTTATCACATTGTGATGGTGCCATTGTATAGTTAGGTTGTTGAAATTCTTTTGAGGCTGTTTTGGTTTTCTGTGCGCTTGGTGTTCTAATTTACAGTCCTTTTCTGACAGGCATCTCTTCCCACTACAGAGACAGCCGGCGAATCTCCAGTCACCACTCCTCAGCATGCCTTGGGCTTAAAGGATGTTAATAACCCTGCAGGGTAATTTTCACCACCAATATCAATAAACCCTTGAGTGTCTTTTCTCTCTACGGACCGAGCTATTGTTACTTTTAAGAGCTTTGATTGTTTTATGTTTTCAACAGACTCCTGTCAATTGCGGAGGAGACATTAGCAGAGTTCCTTTCAAAGGCTACAGGAACTGCTGTCGATTGGGTCCAGATGCCTGGGATGAAGGTGTTTAGTTGTCACCCCTATTTTCTTCTACAGCTTAATTATTTAGTTTGCAACTGCATATATCAATTTACTGAGGCTGACTAGTGATTGTAAAATTTTGTTTTGGTAAATTAGTGATTGTAAATTTGACGAGCTGCTAAAGTTAGTTCCTATTTTCTTAAAATTTTAATCCAAGATACATTTTTATTATTCTATTCTCTGGCCAGCCTGGTCCGGATTCGATTGGGATTGTTGCCATTTCAAACCACTGCGGTGGAGTGGCGGCACGAGCATGTGGTCTTGTGAGTTTAGAACCTACAAAGGTGAGATTTGATATTGACAGTTATATGAATTTGTTTCCTCTTTTTCTGAAGGACTTGACGATGACCTCTTTGAAAATGTTGAATTGACCAGAATGCATGCATAAAGCATAACGTGCTCACCTTTCTACAACTCTTGTGTTTTTCCACTCGTGTTTTTTTACCAAGGGTTGATTCAGCATTTAAGGAAAAATTCTGCAATTTCTATTTTTTTCGGTGATTTCCATCAATTCGTTTAGAAGTTTGGAGTTACATGAATTCCTTCTTGGTTAAATTATTGTTCTGGCCAAGCATCGGCAATTCACCTCTGATTCCTTTACAGATTGCAGAGATCCTTAAAGATCGTCCATCTTGGTTCCGAGATTGCCGCGGTGTTGAAGTAATTACAATGTTTCCAGCTGGAAATGGGGGCACGATTGAATTGATATACATGCAGGTCTGTGAGTAAGTTGGAGTTTTGGCTCTTATTAAGTTTTCAGCTTGACATACTGATAGGACCATTGTCAAAATCTTCACTTTTTTGACCTCTGGTTGACTTAGCATCCTGTCATTGCAGTTGTATGCCCCTACTACATTAGCTCCTGCACGTGACTTCTGGACTTTGAGGTATACCACAAGTTTAGAAGATGGAAGTATTGTGGTATGTCATGTGTTCTTTATTCTGCAGTTGCTGTGTGCTGTTCATTATTAATAACAAATTTTGCTAAATAGAGTCAATTGGGAGTTATTAAAGACTGACGTCATTTACTTGCTAGTAATTCTACCAAAAAATAGAAAAAGAAAGAAAAAGAAAAATCTTGCCAGCAAAAGGCAACCAGACCTCTTTGATTTTGGGCTCTAGTTCAACAACCGCATTGGCTTCGACAGTTGATTCTGGTCATTAAACAAGAGTTACAAGAGTATGATTCCATTCGGTTTTGTTATTTTAAGGTCTGTGAGAGATCGTTGTGTGGTTCTGGTGCCGGGCCAAGTGGTTCCATTGCTTCTCAATCTGTAAGAGCCAAGATGTTGCCTAGTGGTTATTTGATTCGGCCATGTGATGGTGGTGGGTCAATCATCCACATAGTTGACCATCTGAATCTTGAGGTTCGCTTTGTAATCTTGTCTGCCTTGTTAAACCCTTTTTTTTTTTTTTTTTTGTAACTTACTTTGTATTATTACTTCAGGCATGGAGTGTACCTGAGGTGCTTCGACCACTTTATGAGTCATCGAAGATTATTGCACAGAGAATGACAACTGTGGTAGGTAAACAGTGTGGATGTGGATTATGGTTTCTATGAAGATTTTTCTGTCTTCTTCCAGAAGAAGAAACTTTACCAGGTTTTTATATGTAATATTATTTCTATTACAACGTACTCTATGGCATGGATCTTTTCCCTTCTTTCTTTCTTTCCCCTTTTTTCTCTGTTGAAATAATGTTGCTGTTTTTTTTTTTTTTCTGTTGGGTTTAATCTTGACCCTGAATGAAACACTGAGACTTATCCAATGAAATTAATTTCTGTTTGTTGATGTTTTGGCATTTGAAGCAACACGGAATAATTAATCGTATTTGGTGCAGGCACTGCGCCACATTAGACAAATAGCTCAAGAAATGAGTGGTGAGGTGGTTTATGGAGTGGGCAGACAGCCTGCTGTTTTGAGAACTTTCAGCCAAAGGTTGAGCAGGTAAGTTCTTCGACTCTTCTGGATTTTCTCTATTGTACTCATATGGATGTGTGTATATTACATTACGTGTACACAATTTCATTTTTCTTCTTTTGTAGGGGTTTTAATGATGCCATCAGCGGCTTCAATGATGATGGATGGTCAGTGTTGGGTTGTGATGGTGTTGAAGATGTAATAGTTGCAGTCAACTCAACCAAGAATTTGGGAACCCATGTCAGTCCTGCCAATGCTCTTCCAGTGCCTGGTAGCATCCTCTGTGCAAAAGCCTCCATGTTACTCCAGGTAAATTGCCAGCTTCTAACTATATTTACAGTTCATTTGCTTTCACTTTCTAGTCACCATTACATCTCTCAAATGTTAAATCTCATTTGTAATTTTTGTTTTTTGACGATAAATCCCCTGAAGCACCCAAGTAGGTTCTTTTGATTTGCCACGTCATAGAACACAAGATATAATCTTGCCAATCAGTTGGCAGTGCAGCCTGGTTGAATGGCTTTGACCACACCTTGATTTCTGAGTCTGAACTCAGATTTTGTAAAAATCTTGTTGCATCTGTACTTTTATGATTCCTTGCCACCATGCTTAGGAAGTGTGTTTTACCTTTTTTCGGTGGTTCGTTGTTTTGCCTATTTACAAATTACATTTTTACAGAAGATGAACCTTTTTTTTTTTTTTTTGGCAAATAGCAGATGAACTTGCTCATCATCTAGGAACCATTGTCATGACTCATAAATAACATTCTCAGGTTAATAAAGGTGGAGTCAATCAGGAGAGATTTTCAAAATTTTGGGGATTCTCATGGGTTATTAAGAAGAAAATACACAACGCAAATAGTTTAAAATAGAAAATAGAAAATGATTAAAATGTATATTTAATAAAGAAAATATATCAATTTAAAATACATAGAGAAAATAGATATCATGAAACCTCATTTTCTTTCCTTCTTTTCTAATTTATCATGCTACTTCTATTATGGTATATGTTTTCAAGATACTGGCAATACCTTTGTGGCCATGCTCAGAATTGTCCAGAGTTGGCTTAGTTTGGCTGGCTGTTTGGCAAGTCTGCACAGACTTGGCTAAGTTACAATAGGAAATCATTTTATTAGTTGGGTACCGAGTTTCTAAATATTGATAAGACGCATATTTACAGATAATTTCAATTGTATATTTTTTTGTTTCAGTTGTTTCAATAATTGCTGAAATATGGCATGCCTTCGTTTCAGAATGTTCCTCCTGCACTGCTGGTTCAGTTCTTGAGGGAGCATCGCTCTGAATGGGCTGATTACAATGTTGATTCATACTCTGCTGCATCGTTGAAAGCTGGCTCATATGCCTTTCTTGGTTTAAGACCTACAAGGTTTTCTGGGAGTCAAATCATCATGCCACTTGCCCACACAATGGAAAAGGAAGAGGTATGTTCTATTCTTAATTATTTCATGCATCATTTATGTTCACCTGATCTGAACATGTACTCGGGTCGGTTCTGTAGATGGCAATGAAATTCCATATACGTGTGTATGTTTGCTCATCATCATCACCATCTTTATCATCTTAGCTTTATCCCATATATCTGTGGCAATATTAACACTTATACATCACACTGTTTGGTAAAATCACTTAACTAGTGGAGTGAGGTGAATGGTCATTTCAAGAGACAATAAAAGTAATGGGGTTAAATAAAAAAGTACCATGTTTCAAAAGACACCTCTACTTTTTACAAAAAAAAAAAAAGTCGAAAAGTTACTTTTCCATGCCACTGAATGACAAAAGGCCATCTCTTTTTTTTAAAGTGAAAAGGCTACATTCTCTTTTCACTAAATGACTAAAAGTCGTTACTTTTTAATTTGACCCCATTTATCTTGTCTCTTAATTTGACCCATCACCTTACTTCACTTTACTTGTGAAGTTACCAAACAGGCGGTTTAATATTTTCACCCCACAAAATGATTGCATGTTAATGACGCTAGAGCATCCACTCATCAAATTATTGTTCTATATTTTCTAAAAACCATTTTTGGAAAAGTATTTGAGTCCCACAATGGATATAACCAGCAATCCAAACCTGTAATCGTGCTCTTGTGAAATTGCTCGAGTCCACATCAACTGTGACTGGATGTTCAGAACGAGGAGAGTAGTATAAATACTCTTCACCTAGTTGCCTTCTTTAAGTCTTCTCTTTTCAAGGACTTCTCCTAGTCTTGCCTTGTGCAAGATAGGGAGAGTTTCTTAGTGTCAATCCAAGCCCAGGCCCACTTAGTAATAAAAATATTTGTATTAATATAAATATTAGAAAGAAAGAACAATGAAAAAGAGGAGTACGAAAGGGTGTGCATTCTTATATCATCTGCAAGCTCTCAGGGTCCAACATTTGTGAGTTCAAAGTGGCTTTAGTTGAGAATAGTTAGGAATCCCTATCTAGGTCCACATACTGTAAATGCAAACCGTTCACAAAATTAACTCCATTGATATTCAAATTTGTGAAAACTTAAACCCGTGAATTGTTATATGCCTCCCAACTAGGGGTGTTCATGGGCCAGGCTGAAACAACAGGCCCGAGCCCAGCCCAGCCCACCTAGAATAGGTTAAGCATGAGCCCGAGTATATTATATCTTAGAAAGAAAATGGGAGAAGTTTACTGACCCAATTTATAGCTCACCTGGTTAGGATGTTTGTTTGTGTGTGTGATTGTGTGTTCAACTCTTCCCTTCCATAGAAAAAACTTTTTTTTTTAATTCAACAGTGCCTCTCAATCGGGTCGGGCCAGGCTTCAGGCTTTCTATCACTTAATCCGAGCCCGGCACATATATTAAACGGTCCCAGAGTTTATATTCAAGCCCAACCCGAGCACTAAAAGCTAAGGGTCAGGCTGGGCCCGATCCATGAGCACCCCTACCCCCTACTTAATCTAGTTCCAACTGATGTTCGCCATTGGATGGATAATAGTTAAAATTCTTTGACGTCTATTGAACTTTGAAGCAATGAATTTTAGCATTTTTTTTTTCGAAAGGGCCACCTATTTGATGGATGCAACCATTCGTTAGCATACCTGTGTGGACTGGTATATAACCCCTTGCTCCAAACTGAATCGAAATTTGCCATTGAATTTAATTAAAAGTCACATTTATTTAATGTCTATGAAAGCATTAAAATTTGAGATTAACCCAATGGTGAATGTCAATTGGTTGGGTGGATCTTTGTCCACTCCTTATTCACACCAATATCTTCCCATTGCTAGGGGTGCTCATGGACCAGGCCGACCCGAGCACGGCCCGGGCCCAGCCTGCTTTGTGCCATGCTTGGACCTTTGATTGTAGTATTAGGGTAGGGGGCTCGGTTTTTTGATTTAGGCCTTTTTAATTTATGGGCCGCGCTTTGATTCAGTTGTAGAGAGCCCAAATCCCGGCCTGGCCAAATATAATAATGGCGTTAGCAAAAATAGTGATGTAGGGATTCGAACACTAGAAAGTTGGCAAACAAATGCATGACCAAACCAATAAAGCTACCCAGTTTTTAAATTATAAACACAACACAGGCTGGGCTTGGGTCAGCTAGTTAAGGCCCGATTCGGGCTTGGTCCTATAGTTTAGAAGCCGGGCCGGGCCAGGCTAAGGAACACCCCTACCCATTGCTCACCTTGTTTTCACCATATATCAAGGTGGACCCCACTAGATCTTCTTCTGAATCAAATGGAGCATTTAAAAGAGCCTTGAGTGGCCCACTTGGGAGAAGGCACGATGGAGAAGTTTATGCCTGCATAGGGGCGCACCAAATCTTAGGTCTAATAAACAAACACAAAATAAATAAATAAATCAACAACCAAAACAAAAAAATAGTGAGGAAATTTTCATTATACACACACATGCGCACACATATATCTTTATTTGCTTATCATATACAAAAATATTTAGATGAGAACCATCCACATGATTTTTCGTGCAGTCCACCCTATCTTTTGGGCTACCTGGCCTACCTTATTAGATCAAGTTACCCCATCACGTACGAACCCCTCATAAATTTACCGTTTTGCACGAGCCTAAATTCAACACACATTCAACTGTTGCTCATCATTGGTTGGAAAAAAAAATTGTGCCTTTAAAGGGATTAGGATGGCCCAATGAAGTTGATATTTTGCACAACCCTAGGTCTCAATGAGATCTCTCCATCCCTCTTCCCCCATGGTTAGCTCTCTCTCTCTCTCTCCCTCTCTCTCCCCACACACACACACACAGTTTATTTTTGGTGAGAGGGAAGATGTAAGCCAATCACAAGGGGATGATCTTGTGATGGGAAAGGTCTCAGTGGATATGGTTTTGTGCAAAAAACCATTTTAATGAGATCATTACAACCATTGATTTGGGGCCCTTTAATCGTCATTTTTATAAAATTCAATTGAACGGTGATGTATAATTCAAATTAGTGTTTAATTAGGGTAAGTGGCATTTCAATGGGGGTTAGTCAGGGTGAGGAGGTTGGATTTGTGATATGTGGGTCCCACATGGTGCTACCTCTCAACAGAAGGAAACCATGTGTATGTGTCTCTTTATGCAACCATTTAATGGGGGTCCTCCTAGATGCATTCCAACCATATAGGGTGGGGGTGGGGGGTTGGAAAGGTCTATGCATGGATTATGAGTGCCCCAAAACTAATCATTAAAGATATGGATTTGAGGCCCAAAGATCAATGGTGAAAACATGTGAAATATTGGTGCATCAATCCATTGGTTAGTGACAGTTTGATGAGTGTCAAATTAATGAGTGCCAATTCATGGGGGATTAGTGAGTGTGAGGGTGGTGGATTGATAATATGTTGCTCCATGTAGGCCTTACAAACTGTTTCCGCTTAGAATTTATGTGAGGAGGGTTCTCATAGTAAATTTTTTTTTGTACATACACACACATGCACGCGCATTTGAAAGAAAAACTAAAGCCATATACCACCTTAAGAACATCTGTGAGACTGTGACCATGTTGGCATGCAATTTGGTTGGCTAAAATATTTAGATGTGCCTGCCCTTGTTAGTTATACAAGTATCTGACTTTTTTAAAAATTAAAAAAATTTGAGAGTATCATTCTCTCTAATTGAAGGTCCAACAAATAAGAAAAAATTACAAAACATATAATGACCATATGAGAAATGAGTTATCAAAATAAAAGATCCATGTCCAATCATGTGGTCATGTCTGTTTCAGTAAGTAGATGTGGCTGGCAAGATAAATGGAAACTGCTGCTAGCTCGAGAGAAGCTCCGGAACCATGTTGTCATCACTTAAATGTTTATATCACTGATGGCAACCCATGAACACACTTGTCCTTTTTAGAACCAACAATCACTTATTTGTCCTTTCTGCTTACTGTATTGTTCTTTCTGTACATTTATGACTTCCATTACAAAAATACAAAACATACACTGCATCCTAATCACCATCAAAGACTTATCCCTTCTATCTGGGATCAGTGCTTGATATACAATTTACAAATATAGTTCACCACCAGTTGTTTAATTCCACTAAAGATATTTCCTGGAAGAGAATTCCCTGGGGGACTTTTAAGTAAAAAGTACCATCAGTCTGGGTTCAGCACTTCATTCACTTAAACTCGATTTAACAAATTATTCACCATTAATTAGTACAATCAGGGCCACTATATTTTTCTTTGAAGGTTTCCTGAAACCACTTTTTATCTATTTTAACTTCATTTGTAAACAGTTCTGTTATTTAGGATGAAAAATGCTTCACTTTTCAAGAATTCACATTTATAATCAAGTTGCTTTTCTATATATGTATATATATATATATATTATATGTATGTATATCCATAATTTGATGCTTACTTTTTTTCTGGTTGATGGAAAATTCTTCTAGTTTCTTGAAGTAGTTAGACTCGAAGGACATGCTTTCACTCAAGAAGAAGCTGTTCTGTCTAGAGATATTCATCTCTTACAGGTATTTTCTTCATCCCAACCCACCCCCCCACACCAAACACAAAATAAACTTTTGATTTCAACATGTACTAAATAATATGAGTTTTTTTTTTTTTTCCTAATAAGCTCAACTGTTGAAGGCTTACTCTGCAAAAGCTTATTGTCCACAATATTACAAACTAATTAAAGTTTACTTTCAGAAAAAATACCACGGGGATACCCACATCATAAAAATATAAAAAATAAAAAGAAGCTTACTTATAGAAAGAAAAAATGTTAGAATTAGTTTGTAGCCTTGTCTCATTCATATCTTTTATTTATTTATTTTTTTGAAAGATAACTGAGGCTTTTGGTGATTCATATAATTTAGTTATTGAAAAAGAAAATGAAAGATATTTAAGGCCTTTTCTTATTTCAATGAAAGATATTTAAGCCTACAAGCATGAGCTTACCAATTTTTATCCTAAGCTTGAGCTTAGGGGAGCCTTGCTCTATATACATATACATATATATATATATTTATATATATATATATATATATTCTAGAACATTGAAAGAATATTTGAAATGCTCATTTTCCAAGTTCTAGGTATGATCGCTATAAACTGTACTACTGGTGGCCTCAAACACACACACACACACATGACAATTTCATGAACATAGAACCTTGAGAACCATGGTTGTTGAAAACAATACTTAGAATGTATTGTCGTGCGTTTATTTGAGAGAAGTCACAACAATATATAGGTATTACATCAAAAGTTATTCTAGTTCTAAGAAAACCACAATCCATCTAGAGATAGGAAAACTATTAATAAACTATCTAAGATAGGAAAGCTACTAATAAAAATAACATGTCATGTACAACTGTGTCAACAATCTCTCCACGTGAGATATAATAAAATCTTCCATGGGCCTTGGGCCTGTGTAACACCCCCCCTCAAATTGATGCGGGAGAATCAACAAGCATCAATTTGCTAACCAAGAACTGATGACGTGGTCGTGGAAGGCCTTAAGTAAGAATATCAGCAAGTTAAAGCTCAGTGGAGACATGCGGAAGACTAATGACACCGCGCTTAAGTTCGTCACGGATGAAGTGACAATCAACCTTGATGTGCTTAGTGCGTTCATAAAAAACCGGATTTTCAGTAATCCGAATAGCACTTGTATTATCCGCATAGAGTGGGGTAGCACCTTCCGCTGGAAAACCAATGTCGGAAAGGAGTCCGCGTAGCCAAAGAATTTCGGAACACGCAGCAGACACGGCTCGGTACTCAGCCTCGGTAGAAGATTTTGAAACTTTTTCATGTTTCTTGCATTTCCAAGAAATCAGACTATCACCCAAAAACATGCACCATCCTGTTGTCGATCTGCGAGTATCCGGACACCCAGCCCAATCAGCATCGGAATAAGCTCTAAGAGATAGAGGATTGTTTGATGGAAAAAACAACCCGCGAGTTGGTATCCGAATAAGGTACCGAATGATGCGGCGAACAACAACCATATGAAGATGACGAGGAGTAGTCATGAACTGACTCATGAGGTTGACCGCATAGGAAATCTCCGGGCGAGTGATGGTGAGGTAAATCAAGCTACCAACTAACTGGCGATATGTGGTAGGATTTAGAAGAAGGTCACCCTCCTTTTTACTAAGTTTGACATTTAGTTTGACTGGTATATCTACTGGAGCGGAAGCAGTAAGACTAGCCAAGGCAATGAGATCATCAGTGTATTTGTGCTGATTGAGAACGATACCTTGAGGCGATTGATGAACTTCAAGACCGAGGAAATAGTGTAAGGGCCCGAGATCCTTCATGTGAAATGTCTCCCGAAGAGACGCTTGTAGCTTCTGAATCATATTGGCATTAGGACCAGTAATGACAATGTCATCAACATAGACAAGGAGTACAGTGATCCCGGATGCAGCATGATGTAAAAACATAGAAGGATCATACGAGCTTGGATGAAAATCCAAGTGGAGAAGAGCAGCTTGAAAATTTTCAAATCAGGCACGAGGAGCTTGTTTCAGACCATAGAGGGAGCGACGAAGTTTGGCAACCATACCGTTCCTGGATGAGCAGTCCTGAGGCAGACGCATATAAACATCTTTTTTGAGATCACCATGGAGAAACGCATTTTTGACATCCATTTGATAGAAAGGCCAAGACTGAGAGGCAGCAACAGCAAGAATAGTGCGGATGGTGGTCATCTTAGCAACCGGAGCAAAAGTTTCATTATAATCAATGCCATATTCCTGCCGATTTCCAGGAGCGACAAGACGCGTCTTATATCGATCTAACTTGCCATCAGATTTTAACTTGAGAGAAAAAACCCACTTACAGCCAATAGGTTTGACACCCACAGGAGATGGGACAATATCCCACGTATGATTTTGCGCTAAAGCATCCAATTCATCTTGCATAGCCTTGTTCCAACATGGGTCCTGCACAGCCTGAGAATAGGATTGGGGAATGGAAGAGGAAGACAACGTGGCCATTAAGGAAGTATGTGAGAACCCATAACGGGCTGGTGGTACCGAAATGCGAGTAGAGCGACGCAGTGAAGGATGTCTAGAGGGATCAGGTGCCGGTTGTGGACCGGGTGCCGGAGGAAGATCAGGAGGGGGAATCCTTGGTAGGCACTGCGCTGTTCCGTCTGTGATACACAAATTTAGGGTTAAATCGAACAACTGACGGGTCGTCAGAAAAACCAGGTAATGACACAAAAGAGGAGTCGTTAGGAGGATCAATGTGTTTTTGAAAAAAATACTGATGTTCAAAGAAAACGACATTCCTAGAGGTACATAAACGAAGAATGTGAGGATCATAGCAAATGAACCCTTTCTGGAAGGGTGCATAACCTAAAAACACACACTGAGCTGATTGTGCCGTTAGTTTTGTCCTCTCAGAGGGAGGCAAGTGCACAAAACAAACAGAGCCTAAAACATGCAGATCATCATAGGATGGAGAGGTCTTGTACAATCGGTAATATGGGCTTTGATTCTCAATGGAGGTTGAGGGCAGACGATTGATAAGATGAGCTGCCGTAGCTAGTGCTTCAACCCAAAAAAGAGTAGGAACCGATGATTCCAGAAGAAGGGAACGAGTGACATCAAGGAGATGTCTATTTTTCCGTTCAGCGATTCCATTCTACTGGGGAGTATAAGGACAAGTTCTTTGAGAGATAATGCCTTTGTTTTGCAAAAATCGTTGAAAATCGGAGGACACATATTCCCCACCAGAATCAGATCGCAAGATTTTAATGCAGGTGGAAAGATTCTCAACATAAGCTAAAAAGATTTTAAAAACATTAAAAACATCAGATTTTGAATGCAGGAAGTAGACCCATGTGAACCGACTGAAATCATCAATAAAAGTCACAAAATATTTATAGTGAGCGTGGGAAAAAGCTGGAGCAATTCCCCATACATCACTGTGAACTAAATAAAAACACTGAGAGGTGTGTGAAGTGGAATGAGGAAACGGAAGAGTTTTGCTCTTTCCCATTTTACAAGTAGCACAATCAAAAGGCACAGAAGAAAATAAACCAAGAGATTTATTTAATAAACCAGAATTTAACATAAGGGACAAAGCCTTGGAATTAGGGTGTCCGAGTCTATTATGCCACAACTGGCAATTATCTCTAAGAGAAAAACAAAACACATCATTGGCAAATTGATTCCTAGAAATTTTAGAAAAATCCAGCGGAAACAAGCGTCCACACTTAGGCCCCCTCGCGATCTCCTTCCCGGACATCTGGTCCTACACAACACAACCAGAAGAAGAAAATGAGATGCTTCAATTATTTTCAACAAGTTGCCCGACTGACAATAGGTTGGAAGTTAAAGTAGGACATAGATAAACATTTCTCAATGGGATGGGACCAGGGATATCTCCGATAGCAGTAATGGGAACATGTCCGCCGTCAGCGGTTTGTATTTGAAGATGGCCATTGTAACTTGTCATATTGGAGAGAGGAGTGTGGGTATACGTCATATGATTAGACGCCCCTGAATCAAGGAACCAAGCAGAAGATGAAGGTGACTTACTTGAGAGACCAAAGGCAGAGAGGGCATTGATAATCATTTGTTGAACCAATTCAGGAGTGAGAGATGATGAGGGCCCAGGCTGTGGGGGTGTAGATGTAGGAACAAGCATAACCGAGGAAGCCACATACGCATGCGGAGTATGAGACTGTGGATTCTGATACTGCGGAGCTGGATACTGTGGAGTCTGATACTGCGTCGACGGACGTGGTGGACGGCGGCGACATTCAGAGATGATATGTCCCGACTTTTTACAGTAACTGCAGACTTTCTGTTTACATTGAGATGCAAGATGCCCAAATTTCTGACAACTATAGCATTGGGTTTTGCTCAAGTCTCGAGGCGGAGGCTGAGAAGTTTTATTTGCCGAGAATGCGACTAAATAGGTTTCAGTCTTTTGTTGAGCAATATGAGCCGAGGTCAGAAGGCGCTGTTCTTCGCATAAGAGTTCATTCAAGCAGACATCCAATGAAGGTAAGGGCGTCCGATTCATCAGGGCAGATCGGACACTTTCATATTCATTCCGCAGTTTCATCAAAAATTGATCTCGCTGACTAGAGGCCTGAAGGGCTTGGATTACTGTCAACACGTTGTCAGCCACATCCGCATACTTAATACTATCGTATTCCGACCACAGTGTACGGAAACCTGAATAGTAGTCTTGTACCGACAAGGTCCCTTGTGTATACTCAGCAATTGCACATTCAAGATGGAATTGTCGCGCAGAGTTATCTTGATGGTGTACTTTCTTCAAATACCCCCACATGGCTTTAGAAGTGGGGCAAGGCTTGAGATTCAATATCAGATGAGGCTCAACGGATCCCAGACAGGATTTGATTTGGATATCTTTAGTATGCCAAGATGAGATCTTCCTCTCATCCTCAGTGGGTTTAGGGTCTGTGCCAGAAACAAATCCCCACAATTCCTTCGCTTCTAGGTATATTTGAAATTGGAAAGACCAGGCAGGGTAATTATTTCCCGTAAATTTAATCAACGTGACCTCAGATTTCTCCATTGCAACCAAACTGGAAACAAATCAATTTGAACAGAGAAAGAACTAGCCACAGACAAGACAAGGACGTCTTCCCTGTGTGTAGGAACCACAATCCAACAAAAACAGCCCAGACGAACTGGACAGGGGCTGTTTTTTCACTGCGTGGGCCCCACTTAAGGATCAAGCCCTAGATCAGACAATAGATCTGTGATATCCCTCTATTATGGCTTCTATTGAACCAAATTTGAACTGATTCTACTGAGTATCCAAGATTCTGGACGGTCTTGATGAAAACAATATGAAGTTCCTTGAAAACTTTGAGAAGGAGAGAAACACCGACCTGGAGGTGTCAAAAAATACTGGAAAAATCACCAAGAGGCTTAAAAAAAACAGGCGACCAAAGCTGTATGGATTTCTGGAAAAGTTGTGATGATCCGGGGTGGACCACTTTGAAGATGAGGGTGCTGCAGGTTGTATTAGAGACGCAGACAGATCCTTGATCTGTTTTCCTTGCACGTGAGATGTATTCGACTATGATCTTAATGCTTTGTAAGATAGAAGAGAAATTTCCTTGAACCATGCTCTGATACCATGACAATTTCATGAACACAAAACCTTGAGAGCCATGGTTGTTGAAAACAATACTTAGAATGTATTGTCGTGTGTTTATTTGAGAGAAGTCACAACTATATATAGGTATTACATCAATAGTTATGCTAGTTCTAAGAAAACCACAATCCATCTAGAGATAGGAAAACTATTAATAAACTATCTAAGATAGGAAAGCTACTAATAAAAATAACATGTCATGTACAACTGTGTCAACAATCTCTCCACGTGAGATATAATAAAATCTTCCATGGGCCTTGGGCCTGTGTAACAACACACACACACACACACGGTAAAGTCAAACAATTGAGACCGCATAAACTGCTTGAGCCAATAAGTTCATTTTTTTATTGGTTTAAATCAAATTGTTTCATACAAAGACTTGTCTGAAGTAACTGGACTGCGGCCAATTTATTACTTCCAATTGGTTGCCAAGGTGCTCCTAATTCATCTTTTGACACTAGAATTACATACCTATTATAACCTGGAATTCATGGCCAATTTATCCCATTTTTTCATTTTTTGGATAAGTGGCACTGTTTGTATGTGTTTGTGTGCACGCGTGTGTGTACAACACAGCTGACTTCTGAATCCAACCCAACGAATTTTCTGACCCGTTTCCTTGTTTTATTACTGAAATAGAGTCCATTTGAAAATGGAATTAGACAACTTGGCGGTTCATCTGAACTGGTTGTAGTGGTCTTTATTTGTATTTATAGTTGATATCACTGATTTTGGGAGTCAGATTAATCTTGCATGGCTACTCTAAAAATCTGTGATCTCTCACTTAATATAGCAAACTGTTTCAGGTCATTTGTTTTGAGGGTGAATTGCGTCACAGTTCTCTCCTTAATTACCCAGGCTATTTCGGTTAGTTATATTAAAAGCTCTGCTAGCTTTTAGAGCACACCAGAAATACATAAATAGCTAGCTTTTAGAGCACACCAGAAATACATAAATAGATACATACTCATGCACACGGAATCATCTCTCTTTGGAGGCATTTGTGCAATAGGCTTTTGTGCGGAAGCTGAGTGGAAAGGAAACAGTGTTTCTGCACAGAAATATAAACGAGTGTTTGGTGTAGACTCATTCGGCAAAGAAAATGGCCAAAAAGGCATAGATTTTCTCTGCCACGAAGAGTCTTGTGTTCCCACCTAATGGATAGAATTGACATTGCTGCTGAAGCGGAAACCCTATTTCTGCTTCCGTGGCGCCTTCACAAACACCTCCTTTAGGCTATGCATTCCACCACGTGGTCTTATGTGTTTGCCCAACGTATGCTCATCTGTTATAAAACATTGGCATATACTGTAATGGCAGTGAGTATCCTACATTGCAACAGATGTATCTGTTTGGAGGCCCTTGATGCAGTATGTAAGTGTAAGGCTGATGTAGGCCTGTATCCACACTTAAAGGTTGACACTGACAAAAGCCTCTGGCACAATGGAAGGAGCTCACTATTGCAACCTTGAGGATGTGGGTTCAAACATGTTACCAATCAAAAAAGAAAAAATTATATCAGTTTTGGGCTTGGTCAAATCTATGATACTGATATTTTATATCGTGGAGATCCTTTCCTCTTTTTATTGAGCAAAGCGGAGAATCCATAATTTTAAGCCAATTCTTATGCAGAAGTGAGCCATGCTTATGCACTTAACCATGATTTACAAGCCATCAAATTTTAGGATTTTTTTGGTGTGTTGTGTTTTATGTTTATTTGGATGGTTGCCCCTTAGATTATTGAAATATTTTTATAATAATATTCTATTTTTGGGTGGTTCATTTGCAGCTTTGTAGTGGTGTTGATGAGAATGCTGTGGGTGCTTTTTCTGAGCTTGTTTTTGCTCCAATTGACGAATCATTTCCAGATGAGGCTCCATTGCTACCATCTGGTTTCCGGGTCATACCATTGGATTCAAAAACTGTAAGTCTAAATCTTCTGGATCAAACTGCTTTTTTTCACATGCTTGTGAATTTCTCTTTTTCACTGGGTCGGGGGGGGGGGGGGGGGGGGGGCGCTGTTCGAAACTGCATTGAATGTATTTTCATAATCTTATATGAGAGTCCATCCTATCTTAAATATAGAATTGATTTCCCCCTTTTTCTTCCTTCTACAATGACACAAACTCACACATTCACACACCTCGTTCCTAACCAGCTGAGTTACAGAATGGACATTGCTTTCCTTATTTAGATAAAGATGTAATAGCTTTTTGTCTTGGATTTGTATGCACATATCTAATTTAACAGATGTTACATCATAAAAGATACTATAGAATAAAGTACTTTGGAAAAAAGAAAAAATGATACTATATTATGCTCGAGATCTATACAAGTTATATCCTCTAGATGGAACTTTGAATTGAGTACATTACTTATGCACTCCCCCTCAAAATGGGGAAGAAATCATGGATGTGACAATTCTCTTTCTAATTGTCCTCTACCCAGGGCCTTGGAAAAGATCTGTATGCTGGTGCCCTTTATATGGATAGGGAAATGCCCTTATTGGTCTCCTTTACTAGAAAAAAAAAAAGAAGAAGAAGAAGAAGAAGAAGATGATAGAAGGAAAAAAAATTAAAGAGAAACTTAAATGCGCATCTTTCATTGTACCCTACATTGACATTTTTGTGCTTTTGCTTGATTATCACAAGATTATACTCTTGTCTTTTAAATCTACAGCATAAAGAAGTAGGAGCTAATTTATAATGAGTTCAGAATATCATAAAAGATATTATACGACACAGTGCTCCTGTGGTAAACTTAATATATTACTGTTTTGCAAACATGAGAGAAACCTTTTGGTTCGAGATCATCTTTTTGTGGAGACGGCCATTATAGAGGTTAAATGTCTTTCACCAGTTCATAAAAGTTTCTGTTCTTTACCTTCAGATGGTTTGCCTCTTCACAAAAAATCACAGGATTTACGAACCAATAGGTTTCTCTTCCAATTTTCTTCAGCAGTGCCTAAATCAATAGTTGAGAGTTTAGATACCGAGTCTTTGTTGTTTCAATGGGAGGAGAAGAAACAATTTTGACAAACAGTCATCTTACCAGAAGGGGAAAATTGTTGTTTTGAAAAGCGAAAAGGGCCCGTGCCAATTTGACAACAAATTTAAAAGGCCCAGCCATCATTGTGGTTTGCTGTCATCTTCATTGAAGCCCTGTTCCATCAATCAGGGATCGTCTTTGTGAGTTCTAGTTCTCTACTTTCCCCTCTTGTCGGCAAATTATTATTTCATCCCAAATCCTAACATGTCTTAAATCGCACTACTACATACTAGGCTTTTATACCAAAACATTGGGGCGATAGTAGAGGCGGCAGAAATACTTTTCAATACTCCCCCTTGGTTGTAAACCTTTTTTTTCAATACTTCCCCCTCAAGTGGAACCCAATTGACGCACTTTTGGTGACATGCACTTTTGTTTAGCACCGAGCCATTCCTCTTGGGAATCAATCTCGTGACCGGTTGGCTTTGATACCATATTAGATTTCCTCCGCTAACCATTCATGCCAAAACCTCAAGGCGTTAGCAGAGGCAGTGGAAATACTTTTCAAAACTACATTCCAAATCTATATTGGCATGCTTCTCTAGTGTTTTGCACTTGCAACACTCAGTTCTTGGCACAAGGGTGTTTCCTGTAATCAAAGCATGTGCACAGACCTCCCTAATTCTGCTAAATCATATCAATTATTAGAAATCTAATAAATCTACTAAATTTGGCAAATCATCTCGAAGATCTAAAACTAGAAACTGTCGTGGGGGAATCTTGGATTCTCTCGTGGCTGGGCCTTGTGGGCTTTGGGCCTTCTAGAATGAACTTTCAAATGTGGTCCGGTGGTCTGGACTGCATCAACTCTCCCCGGCTTGGAGAAACTCGACTTTGGCGAGTTGTCAGCTTGGTACCTCTCGTACAAATCCGGATTGAGTCTCTGAAAGTCCGTGGCGGTGATCCAGTAGCTTCAGAAAATGGTTTACTTTTCCAATTGACCGAAAACTTGTGATATCCGCTAGTCTTTGTTGAAACCAGTTGGTAATCATAGACATCTTCAATTTCCTTATCAACAGGCTCCGAATCACACGTTTTTGAAGCTAAGCATTGAGCTTTACACATCATAAACTACTCAAGTAGTTCTTGTTTAGCCATTCAGAATTTCACTATGATAAGTTGATAACATAATTTTCTCCTCTTGATATTAGTTCTTTTATATTGTGAAACGCAGGATGGCTTGAGTGCCAATCGGACCTTGGATTTGGCATCAAGTCTTGAAGCTGGCTCTGCTTCAAATTGGGTGAGCGGAGACGCATGTCCTAATGATTGTAGCTTGCGCTCTGTTCTAACTATTGCTTTCCAGTTCCCTTTTGAAGTCCACCTCCAGGACACCATTGTGACCATGGCTCGACAATATGTGCGCAGCGTAATTTCGTCTGTGCAGCGGATTGCAATGGTCATAGCTCCTTCTCGCCTTGGGTCACATGTGGGGCCAAAGCTTCCTCTCGGCTCACCTGAAGCTCTTACACTTGCTCGTTGGATCTGCCATAGCTATAGGCGAGTTCTCCCAAAGTTATCATACTTTGTTTCAGTGTGACATTCTGCATTCAATTTTTCATTTTGTAGCAAGAGTAATTGATCATTTACTTGGAGCCTATCTTTTGACTTGAAGTTCTTTAATTCAATCAGTAATTTCTAAGCATTACAATAATTCTTCATTTTCACTTTTTCATGATAAAGTAGGTTTTTGTTGGCTCAAGTGAGTTGACTTTGTTTGACTGGGCTTTGAGTGATGTACTGCAAACATCAACTGCTCATACAACCAAAAGTATGTCATTTACTAGCCTATTTAAAGTGGAAATTGAATGACTTATTTCTGACTGCCCTAAAGTGGAAATTGAATGACTTATTTCTGACTGCCCTAATTTGAACATGTATTCTGTGGTGGATTCTTTTGAATATATATATATATATATATATTAGTTTTGAGGGTTGTGCTCATATAATTGATATCTGGGTAGTGTGTTGTGGATTCTTCATGCAGGTATAAAGTAAATATAGATAACTAGGTAGCATTGAATGTCAAAATACATGGTACTGCCAATCAGGGGAAAAAATATATTTGAGACATACTATCCATCACTACCTTACTCTCTGTTTATCCCATGTTATCTCTATCTCTTTCTTGAAAATAAAATAAAATAAATGAAAAAAGCACATGGGCTATGATATATTTGTATCATATCCATTTTGGTAACTTTACTTTTAAAATGAAGTGAGGTGAAGGTTCAAATTAAGAGACAAAAAAAGAAGAGGGGTCAAATCAAAAGGTGATGGCCTTTTGTCATTTAGTGAAATGATAATGTAACTCTTTGACTCTTTTTTTTTTAAAAAGGTGGTGGTTTGTTTGACATTTAGTGGCATGAAATAGTAACTTTTTTGGAAAAAAGTAGAGGTGTTTTTTGAAATATGGAACTTTCTGATTTGACCCCTTTTGTTTTATCGTCCCTTGAAATGACCAGTCACCCTACTTCACTGGTGAAGTGAATTTACCAAGCGGTACAACTTATATTTTGCTTCTTCATTTAGGTGCCACTGATATGGCGATCCTGATTTCTTCATTACAGTATAACCTTTGTTTTGCTCTTTGAATCTCTTTATAATCTTTTCTTATTTCTTCTCTCTTTCTGCAGTTATCATTTAGGGGGAGAGTTGTTGAGGTCCGATGACCAGACCACTGAATCTGTATTGAAACTGCTATGGCATCATCCAGATGCAATTTTGTGCTGCTCTTTGAAGGTATGATTTAAGTCTGCAGAAAAGTCAAAACTTAAAAAATGATCGAGTTACTTGCACCTGTCAGATACTCTCATCAAGGGGGCCATGCTGAATGCTATGGGAAAAATTGAAGAGGCTCTTAATTTGATGTTTTTAATTTGTTTGCAGCCACTACCGGTCTTCACCTTTGCAAACCAGGCAGGCCTAGACATGTTGGAGACGACATTTTTGGCTCTACAGGACATAGCGCTGGATAAGATATTTGATGAGTCTGGTCAGAAATTGTTGTGCTCAGAGTTTGCCAAGATAATGCAACAGGTGATGCAAATCTCCTTTCACAATTTTTTCTTCCCTTTATTGTGGTAATACATGAGCAAAAAGCTAATATTGAAAATGCCAATCATATTCATGGGAACTGTCTAAGCTGGGAGTTCTTTTTTGGGTGTAGTTGCATTTTGCATTCCAACATGTCAACGGGATTAGAGCAAATAATACTTAATAATTAGTTATTTTTCTAACCTTTCTCAGGGTTACACATATCTACCTGTTGGGGTCTGCTTATCTACCATGGGCCGTCATGTGTCATATGATCAAGCGATTGCTTGGAAGGTGATGGGTGAGGATAACAATGTACATTGCGTTGCCTTTGCTTTCATCAACTGGTCCTTTGTCTAAATCTCACAAATCAAAAGTTGAAAGGGAGAAGGGGTGAAATCTGTAAGTTAAACTGGGTATTTATTCAGTTTTGTAATTAAAATCCATTATCTTTTTGCATTTTAATTTACTTCCCATGTCCTAGGATAGAATTTGCCTTTCAGAGCCTCTAGCCGGCTAAGTGAGCCAAGTGCATATTGCATCCGTCATATTACCGCTATTTTTGTTGTGTCAAATGTCATGAATAGAAAGGTAGGTAGATTGAGTTGACGCAGAGAATCCCAGTTTGCAAGCAAACAAATGCATCATGGGGGTTGCAAGTGGTGCAATGGAGCTCAATTTCAACTCAACTTGCTATTTAAGATCTTTCCAAGCTCCTGTGCTGTGTGGATTGAGGAATTAGTGCGTGAAGTTTTGAGTGCTACAACCTACAGTTCCTTTTGTACAATTACAAGTGAGGTTGCATATTATACAGGATAATACATTGTTCTTTTTTAGTTGACAAAGAATGGAGTTCGGGTAGTAGAGGCACAAGTAGCATCGACAAGAGAAGGATGGAGGATTAAATTTCTTTAGTTGAGGCCAGTTGACAGATGATTGCTTTGACAAAATGTTCATATTAATATGGTTTGGCCATGTGAGCCAATTCTAAGCCATTCAGATGTTGACCTGCTTCCAGTTAGATTTCCTCTCTTGTGCTTATGAGTTATGATCACTGAGCATCACTCTACAGCTAGCCCACCACTTCTTTCTTGATAGGCCATTAGATGTATTTTAATCCTTATAATTGAATTATTGACTGGCTCGGATCTTCCACACAAAAATCATATCCCTGGCTGTCTATGAACATCAGATGAGTGATGGTGGGTCCTACAACGTCACTCATTTGGGTGCATGGTTTTTAGCTGAAGTAGATAGATATTAGTCTTGCCTTAGTTTCCATTGAATTTGATTTGAGTATGCCTTACAACACTTAAAACTGGATTTGCACGGTCGTCGCTTTCTCGGAAGCCTTTCATTTTGCTTCAAATGAAGAAATGAATGAATGAACCAATTCTCTTATTTAAAATGATTGACCTGTTTGTTGGCTATTTTAGCTTTGTAATTAGTTTAATTTTCTTAGATTGTTATGTCAACATAGCATTGGTAATATATTGTAGGTTTCTTATCTGAATGGCTTAAAGCAGACTGCTAAAGAAAGCCAGGGTTTGCCTGTAGAAAGCCTCCAGAGTTTGAATGTGTATGACCAAGATGGTATCGCATAGGGCTTTGCCATGTATGAATTTAATCAAATCATGGAAACTCGAGTTCGGGCTTAAAAGTGTAATGGTTCTTTGAGTGCATATTTTGTTGTTACTCGATCTAAGGATGCATGTGTGGATCAGTATGAAAGGAAGGGATGAGTGCCATTTAAGGGTTAGGTTTTTTATGTGAGCAGGAGGATTTCTTTTTTCTCACATGTGGTCTGGTCTCCACCGGTGGGTGGCGGATCCAAGATTTTTATAAAAGGATGCGTGCCCAAACAGGCAATTTGGTTTTGGGAATAAACCCAAGATTTGCATATGGGTTTTTGGGGTGGACATAGGATGATTCTAGAAGTGGACTGAGGTTCAACAGGTGCTACTGCCCTCACATAGATGTTCTTGGTTCAGTCCCTGGACTCTCCACCCCACAGAATTTACTGTTATAATAATTGTTATGAGAAACTGAATGTAGGAGTTAACGGCAGTGCAGGAAGTCACTGGGAAGTAGTGTTCGGGTAAGATGTACCTCTCTCACATATTGCGTGAGAAATGAAATTCTTAAGCATTGTGGGACCTGCTTGGATGCATACCCATCATGAAAAAAGATAGTTTGAGAGATGGGTCTTATTGTGGATGTGATTTTTGGCACAAATCATCTTAATCAAATGATCATAACCATTGATTTAAGGGCCTTAAAAGTTCAACAGTTTCTTTTAAGTAATATTTTTTCTTCCAGGTTCATGTCAAATTAAGGTGATGACTAATTCATGTGATTAGTAAGTATGATGGGCTTGGATTTATGGGAGTCCCATGAGGGGGTAAAATATCTTCCTCATGCTCCATATTGAAATGGCTATACATTCGATCTTACTGGCACTAATTTTGTGAAGGTTGGTTGATCATGTCGATTGGAGATGGGCTAAAAATTACCGGAATCCGATTCTCATAACCCCTTGTTTTCAAATGAGTCCAAATGTTTCATGGGTGCAGTAATTTAGCGAATTCTATCCAATGATGAATGATAGTTGAATCAACCACCCCTTTCAAACGAAGGGAACAGATCTTTCTGACAAGTGTCTTTACATAGATATATAATGCTGAGTTGGAGCAGTATGCATTCAAAACAGAGTAGCTGAGTAGGGCGACTTGCTTTCTGTATGCTTATGCGTATGTATTGCTTAGGAAAGCGAATGCAGAAACAAAAGCAAAAGCAAATGCAAAAGCATATGTTACAAAAGAGTCCCACATCGAAAAGAAAAGAAAGTGGATGCATTGAAGCCAAGGAATAAAAGAGGGACGTGTGAAAGTGGAAATCATATTTCCTGAGAGATCGGGTTCCATACCTAGGGGTTTGGTGGTAGTGCCACCCCCGCCAATTCTTCAAATCTAAACCATTAATTCACATCTGATCGATCATTTTATAAGAGTGATCGTAGAGATAATCAATCAGTTGGCAGTGTAGCCTGGTTGATAGGCTTTGACCACAGCTTGGTCTTTGAGTCCGAACTGTGATTTTATAAAAGTCTTGTTGAATCTGTATGTACTCTTTTATTTATGATTGCACCATGCTGAGGAAGTGTGTTTTACCTTATTTTGGTGGTTCGTCGTTTTGCCTATTTACAAATTACACTTATACAGAAGATAGAACTTTTTTTTTTTTTTGGCAAATAGCAGATGAACTCGCTCATCATCTAGGAACCATTGTCTCGACTCATGAATAACATTCTCAGGTTAATAAAGGTGGAGTCAATCAGGAGAGATTTTCAAAATTTTGGGGATTCTCATGGGTTATTAAGAAGAAAATATACAACACAAATAGTTTAAAATAGAAAATAAAAAATGATTAAAATGTATATTTGATAAAGAAAATATATCAATTTAAAATACATAGAGAAAATAGATAGGGGAATTTACGGGTAAAATCCCTTTAGGACGGCATACGTCCCAGCGGGACCCGGTTCAATTTCCGATACGGAAGGGATCCTCGTATGGGCTTTTTTTATTTTTTTTGTCGTTTTGCATATTGTCGATATCGACAATTGTCAGCGTCTCCCCCTATATCTCGGTCTGATTCCACTTTTCGCATTTCTCCATTTGGGTCGTCTTCAACGCTGCTCTGGAGTTTTTTTCTTCTAGAAACCACCATAAATTGCCATCTCCATGGTGATTGAATTCCATTAAGACAAAGGTACACACATTATCTACCACCTTAAAGTGCTTTATGTACCCTAAAACACCATAACCTAGATTCTTGCCCAATATGTAATTGTTAGAAACCCTAGAGACCGTGGGAAATCTTTTCTATGCCCTAGGGATCTGTGGTTTGTGGGGTTTGAATGGTTTGTTTTGTGATTGCGTTAGCGTCCATTGCAATTAGAAATAATGTATTATGAATAAATCCAGCAGTGGGAGAACTGTTTGGTCATGAGTTGGTTTCTTTTGGAGAATGGGTGGAATAATGTGTGAAGGATAGCCACTGGCACTCAATAGCATTGTTTGAAAGCATTGTTCCAAGCTTTATAATAAATAGACTATTGATGAAAATTCATTTTCTTTCTTTTGATAAAACTATTGTTGTAAATGTTTAGCTAGTCGTAAACGTTTTTGAACATCTGCTTAATCTTTTTATTTGGCATGGTGTGTGGAGTATTTATCAATGAATGTGAAGACATTTTCTATACTCTCAGAGACATACAAATGCTGTTAATATAGATCTGTATTAACTGACATTTGTACCTAATGTTCATCTGATATAATGACAGCATGTCAGATAGAGAGGTGTTGATCATCTTCCACTATGACGGTGACTTTGAATTCGATATAAGTCGTCCTGTGTACAATGGAGGAAAACAAAAGATGAGATTTTTAGCTATAGACATAACATATGAATCTCTTGTTAAAGAAGCAACTGAAGCATCTAATGGGGACTTATCCATCCAGAATCTAAGCATGCAATACCTACATCACAACGGACGGGCATACTCCCTAGCCAGCGTTGATGATGATAATGATGTTAGGAGTATGTTCAAAGCGTCGGGTGATGAATCGAATGGGATATATTTATATGTCTTCAACGGTCTGAAGAAGGAGCAATGCATAGAAGGAGATGATTGGAGGTACACTTGTTTGCATAAGTAGATTGTACAACACCAATTATCATATTCTCCTTCTGTCTTGCTTATTTATGTAACGATTCATTGTAGGTTTCAAAGGAGCTATGTTCGTCACTCTTGTTCGGACAAAACAAGGAAGTCAACAGGAACTTCAAACAAAAAACAAGTGTTTAATTCAACTAGCTCTGGATACGTACCTACCATCAACATCCGTGAAGACAAAGACATGTTTTTTCCTTCTGTGCGGGTCGATTGCAATCCAAGTCAGACGGTCGGACAAGACACTGTCTATGATGATTTGGTATTTGAGACAGACGTGGTGGTGATATCCGTTTTGATGGGCCTCCGTCTATAAACCAAATCCATTCGATTCCATTGGCAAATGCCGAAAGTAAAGTTGAAATAGCCAATCTAATCAATGAGAATGTTCATTGTAGTGAAACTCCGGCTGAAGTTGCAGGAGCCGATCGAAGCAATGAGGCATAAAATGGAGCTCGAGGACATAAACACAGATGTTGGAAACAACTCGGCACGGGAAATGTGGATCGGCCGTGAGTTCCAAGATCAAATAACGTTCCGGAAAACTTTGGCTAAGTTCACAATTTATGACAACTTCACCCTTAAACCCCTGAAGACCACCGCGACCAAAGTAACTGCACGCTGCAGAGATCAGGAATGTCCATGGCATATTCACGCTTCAATCGTCGAATCAGGCCCAGTACAATCCTAACCATAAATGCTTAAGGCCAATGATGGGCATGGCACATCGACAAGCATCTTCGGCACTTATTACAGACTTCATCATGGATAGAGTCAGACAGAATGTCAATTTGAAACCGAAGGAGATCATGAATGACTATCAAATGGAGTTTGGGGTGAACATTACCTACAGGAAGGCTTATATAGCAAGGGAGATGGCACTGAATATTGTTCGTGGATCGTATGAAGACTCCTTCCAGCAGCTACCTCTGTACTGTAAAGAACTTCATTTGAGCAACCCTGGCACTGTAACGAACATAGACACCACATCAGATGACCGTTTTAGAAGATTTTTTTGGGCATTTGGACCTTGTTTAAGGACTTTCACGTCTTCGTTGAGACCGGCGATTGCTGTTGACGGTTCACATCTCCGAGGCAAGTATCCAGGTGTATTACTTGTAGCAGTAACACATGATGCCAATCAAAAGCTGCTACCAATAGCATTCGCCTTTGCGGAAGCCGAACGCCGTCGATATCGACAACTTAACTGGAACATTAGTTTTCAGAAAAAAGACTGGTCCTGTCAATATCGACAACTTAACTGGAACCAGAAAACTCACGGGGCCTGTCATTTTTCTGATCCATTTGGGAAAACAAGACCTGTAAGATACCTGCAAGCTGGTAATTGAATGTTCACATAATAACATGAAAACATATAGAGATTACACATAATATGGAAACAGTTTTAAACAAAATGAATCCACTATCATCGGATTGGACTCCATTCACAATAAAGTTATCGTTAAACTCTTGCTTTACATGGAAATAACATCAAATTAAACCATTCATTACATCCAAATGTCTTGTACATCCAAAACTGTACAGTAGGGACAAAACTGCTAACAACTTCTATAACTCTTTACAGAAAAATTTCGTTTAATTGGATTAGCCTAACCATCACTTGTCTATCCATCAGTCAGCTGGTTCATCTTGATTGGGAGTCTGTCGTCAGTTTAGTCAATCCCAGCCTGTTTGCATTCAATTGCCAACTCCTCTTGAAGATCTCTACAACGATTTTTCTCCGAAAGTATGGGATATGAGACTGATTGAAATTAAAGGGCAATCGGTTCACACAGTGAGCAGCGAAAGCCATTGCAAATACCCCACAATCATTGCTATTTTGCTGGCGAGGGATGTCCGTCCTCTCTACCCATGACCACAAAAACGGGTCGTTCCAACCGAATTGACTGTATTTCTCATTCAACCATCCCGCCTGGCATTTTGCAAACAAAAAATTAGCATTAGAATAAAGTAAATCAATGAAAGTAAACGCGAATATGCATTCAATTGGGACACCGAAAGAGACAACTAAAAACATTATATGACACAAGTGCTCAAATCTGCTTACAAATTTTTCAGCATGTTTCATTGACTGACGATCTTTTTCCAAGCTATTGTAGAACTCCCACCTCTTCTCATCAACGTAACCCACCAGTAGGGTGAAATGAGACCTGTGGTAGACGATGAAGATCAACGTGCGTGCTTCCTTCGAATCCCACACCCTATGGCCTTCTTTCCCGAATACAGCTTCCACCGCGGAATCACTCCCACCCCGCCACCAACTCTGCATGCATTATTAACAAATTTCACTTCATTCAACGCGAATTAGAAGATGTACAACACTACTTGCACAAGCAAATATGGCATCATTACTTACACAAACACTTGGGTCAGCAATGAAACAATTGTCACACCCTTCCCGTAAGATTTCAAAGTAATAGTATATGATGTTCGTGTCCATCCATGTTCCCTCTTCAAGGATCTTCGCCAGATCATCCGCCTTTACTAACGTACAAATCTGCTCCAACTCATCTTTCCTAAGGTAGTAGAGGAGATGTTTATCAAACAGAACATGTAAAATTGTCAAACTCTAACAGTAGAAAGACATTTATAACATGTGGAAGCCATTTCATACCTGGTTGCATGATATTCTTTGAAGCCTTTGAGAAAGAACTTGTCAGAATCAGACAGGACGTAGTCATCTTGAACAAGCGAATGAGCGTAGTCTTCAAACTTAACCGGTATCTTGCGCATCCGCGGTAGCCGTTTTATCCTCCACACTAATGACACAAGTGTGGCCATAGGGGCTGGGACCACTGGGGCGGATGAACTAGAGACCGGCAATGGCGAGGCGAACAATGTCCTGCTTAAGGGCGGGGTACAAAGTATTTCATCGAATGGTGGGACACTGAATCCAAGTGAAGATTCTTGAACAGGCGGGGCCTCGGGTCCTTTTACAGATTCTTTAAGCAGTTCTTGAACAATGACCGGTGTGTGTGGCCTACTACCCGAACCTTCTATCATCAATAATAGCGGGGTTTCATCGAAAACCGCCGTTTTCCTTTTTTACGTTTGCTTTTTGGTTTTGCCTGGGCTTTTGGATGCGGACTTCTTCTTATGTTTGAATGTGATTAAAATCTTCTTCTTCCTCACATCTTCATCGGACTGTGAGCTGCTACAACCATCAAATGAAAAGTCCTCCCAATTTGACCCAAAACTGGACCTAAACTTATCCAATTTCTTCCCAATTGACAGGGCCCTCTAGAGGAGTGTTCCTGTGGGCAGCTCGTTTGAGCGAGCGCTCTATCCGGTCGACCAAATCTTTAGCCTAAAAAGAAAGACAAAAATGCAACATATATCATACATGTTTGGTAGTTTGGTTTGAACTATTGCTTTAATAACAGACAAGCAATTATGAAATGCAAAACCACTTAAACAACTAAAGAGGAATTGGCTATACATGTTTCTGTGGGATGGTGGCTTCATCTTGTTTGTCGGATCCCTCTGCCTGGACATCCTCTTGCTCAGCCACAGTGTGCTGCTCCGGTTCCTCTCCCCTACCAATAAACATGACTGTGTTTGAACTATACCATTCCATATACTCAGCTGATTGCTCGGCTGCAATACATTCCTCACCATATAGTCCAAGTTGGGCTCTTGCAGCCCACGACACTTTAATCTCTTCATCAATCAATTTTTCATAATCAACAACAACAAAGTAGGTTCTTTCCTGTCTCGGAAATGGCGCTGTGAATGGAGGTGGGACTAATTGCTTTAGTCCAAACTGTTTCATAACCCTCCAAGTATTATGACGCTCGACGATTCAATAGAAGACAAGGACGGTGGACGAGCTAATGAGACTGCGATCAACTTTTGAAAGCTTCGATAAAAACTTCTTGCCGTACTGCTTATAAGGTTGCCAAATGAACTGCAATTGAGATAAGAAACGGCTCATCAAGCATTGGATTAGCTAGTATATTAACTTCGAATGCAAGGGTGTAACGCTTTCATGAGTTTCGATGCTTACCCCATCAGGTTTCAAATTGTTTAATTGCATTCTCACTTCCTTCACCTTAGATTTCGGTGGGGTTTCAGGCAATCTCCTTTGCCACGTCTTAAAGAGTGGGAATTGAATGTCATTTTCCAACTGTCCTTTGGCTTAGGACACTTTCCGATAGACATCCTAGTGTAGGCCCATATCTGCGCCACAACATAGAAGAAAACGAGTTACGTACAATATAATTAATAAGCAAAATTTCATTATTAATGAAAAGGATCACCTGTAATAGTTGTAGAGGACCGGTTGGTGTCCTCAGTTGGTGACCCTCAATCTCTCCAATCTTTTCCTCTTTCTCACCTCCATCACTTATTTTCTCCGCATTCCAAAGCGAGGCATTTGTCAACATCCTATAGAGATTGGCAAGACAAGCCGGTGCCCATGCGTAACGTTTGAACTCTTTAAAAAGCTCAAGTATGTAAGTGGGTCCACGGGCACCGGAAGTCTGCGTAACAATTTGACCGCAGAATAAAAAGAATAAATAAGCCCGTGTTGCACGGATCTCTTCGTCTCTATAATTTTCGTCCTCAATTTTTTTCTGAAGTTCCTCGGCCTTGAAATTGTCTTCAAGCCACTTAAACTTCACGGTTAAGCCAAAGTAGTCTAACTTCTTCCGTGGGGTAAGCCCAAGGACCTCCTCACACACATGCACAACATATTTCCCCGGGAAAGTACGGCCAACTACTATGGGCCCATCTATTGGAAGGCCGTATATGTATGCCACGTCTTCTAGCGTGACAGTAGCTTCTCCCGATGGAAAGTGGAATGAGTTGGTCTCCAGCCGCCACCTCTCCACTAGAGTAGTGATAAGCGCATGATCTATGACCATGCGATCTATGTCTGCGAGACGGTGAAGGCCCGTCCGCCTCACGTAATCCTTTTGTTGCTTTGTCAGTGACCATGTATCCTTGTCCGGGTTTGTTGGTATGCACCTCAGCCTCCCGAAGTCCTAGTGTGTACAATAATTGGATCAGGTTGTTGGCATGTAGATGATGTAACAAAACAAAAAAAACAAAGTGTATCGATGCTATGAATTAAGTTGTGGGGATATACCTCTCCGCGGCGGATTCCTTCGGATACATGAAAGCGTTGGTTGTATAAGAGAGTTTTCGGAGCTTCGGGTGCTTGTTCATTATTCGTCTGTACATACAAAAGCAATTAGTGAAGATGAGTATATACATTGGAAAGCAAATTTGTTGTGAACAAGTTACATATAGATTTGAGGTAAAAATTATGTGCATTCCAATGTGTTGTAAACAAGTTACAAGAAAATTATATACAGATAATACAGGTAAATAATGCAAGGGATGGTGGATTCATTGGAGATTTATGCATTAGATGTAATGCATACAACATAAGTTATACAAGAAACAGGCACAAACCCTATCTATCTTAGATAGGAAGTTGTAAGCCGCCCAAATGAATCCAAGCCAAATGAATCCAAGAAAAAGGAAGTAAAAATACTCATCTTTAATTATATGTGTTTATCTGTTTTAGGGGTTTTAAGTGGCTCACTTGCACATGGCAATAAGACCAAAGCTGCATTTATGGTTGTTTCCTCTTGACTTCATCGCCCACTGGAAGCCAATCAGAACCACAACCCAACTGGGGTGACAAAGTATCACTGTTCACACCTTGGTTCTAATTACTCAAACTATGGTATTGGTTTGAGTCATGACAGGCTCAGGCTCTGGCTCTGGCTCTGGCTCTGGCTCTGTTCTTTATGATCCGTTAAATATTTCTCCACCAATATGTCATAAACTATGGCTTCACTTAAGGTAATGAAGGTTTTAAAACTTCAACTTTTCAAAATATTCTTTAAAAAAGAGAGAACATGTTTACTTGACTGTAGCTTTGACCCAGGCAACTGTCGTGTTCTTGGGACTTGGAAAAGATGAGTTTTCTTTTCACATTTGTAAATGTTCAATTTTGCTGGTTGGTTGTTTTGGCTTGTCTTTTTTTAGATGGTTATAATTAGGGATGGAAATGGGTATTGACTACTGAGAACCCAAAAAACTGATCTAAAAGATGGACCATGACTCCAATAGTTGGACTTATTTTCATTTTAAGTCCATTTACGTGTCCGCTCATTGGCTGGAATAGAACTCAGGTCTTCGTCAGGTGGTTTAGATGAGGATGGAAACCCTAAAATGCTTTTTGCTGAATTGGAGATTCAAACTCACATACTCTACTCGCACAACCATGTCTAACCAGCTGAGGGTTGACTTAAATCATGAAATGCTCCAAGCCATGCTATGCTCAATATCTCCTTTGGTAACAGTGAACTGATGCTTACCTTAATTTGACATTAGTTTGTCTTATATTAATCATCTAATTGAATTTCATAAGAAAATATAACTACAGAAAAACCGATAAACTTAAAGACTCCTGAATCAATAGTTGTGATGATCAGATTAAGATATTTTTTTATCTTGTCCAAAATCTAATCACAATGAGAACTTTTTATCACACTATCCTTCCCCATTGCATACATCAAAGTCATCGAACTAGATCCCACAAAAGGCTTAGATTTTTATCACTAATGAGAATCATCATAGGTATCTCTCAGCTCAAACTTACTAAGTATGAGTCGTTTTCAGGATTGGCCTCATCAAGCACACTATTCAAATCCCAGTCTTTTCAATCAAAGTTCAATATGTTAAAAGTATGAGTCGTTTTCACGAATATGCGTAATACTGTTGAATTGTGATACTACTGCATATATATATATATATATATATATATTCTAGTACAAAGGCCTTTGTTCCTTCTTTTAAACTTAAAATCATATACTCAGTTTAGCCAGTAGTAATCCCTTGCAACTCCAACAGATTTTAAGAATCTTACCTTAGTATAAAAGCTTTTATAATTCAACTAATTCAATGCTCACCTAAATTGTTGAAGGATCACTGATATCAATCGTCAAGGGCTTAATTGTTTAATCACATCATAAAATAGTAATGAATTCCATGTGTTGCTATCATTATATCGTCAATGCTCATGTGGTGCATGCTAAGGTACAGCTCCCAATGATTCACAATTGCAACAGTTTTACATGGTAGGGGATACAGGGGTTTCTATGATCATAATAGAAGTTCAAAAAATAGATATATGCAATGAGAGGAAGGCAATTTGTTCTTTTTACCTTTACACATTGACAATGGATCAGATTTTATCTTGTCTGAACTTCAAGAGGATTGTTATTATTTAACTAATAAATCCCAATCTTCCCAACCTCACTCCTTGAAGAAACCATGGTCAAGATTATAATTTATTCAAAAGCTATATACAATTTGAAGTTTTAGATTTTTTAAGTTTTGTAATCCTTGGACATAAAACTCTTGTAACATTTTTCTTTATAGATATTAAAAAGCTTGTGTCACCTTGATCACTTTTATCTGTTGCCGTATTATGTCAACTCTAGAAACCACCCATTTGAGAAATTAGAATACTTGTAAGCAACTTTTGTGACGATTTCAAGATTAGGTTCCTCACTTGAATTTATTTACTAGACATAAACCAATTCTCCTTCATGTCTTTTTCCTCTTTTGCGTGGTTGTAAAATCTTGACTAAAAACAATCAAGTGAAGATGGTCACAAAGGTTTCCAAGAAAGCAAGAAGATATGGATTGCTGATTGGTTTGCATAGCTGAACAATAAAATGGGTGGTGATATAAAGAAAATACAGACTATTGGTCGGAAATGAAGGTTTTTTTTTTCTTTTAATTGATTGGCAGGGTGTTGTGAAGGCAATAAACGTGAACAAACTTACTTCTGCAGGCTGCAGAGTGAAGATATGGATTGCTGATTGGTTTGCACAACTGAACAATAAAATGGGTGGTGATATAAAGAAAATACAGACTGTTGGTCATTATCTAATTGAGATTTAGAAAGCTGTTGGAATGAATCTAGACAAAGTGGAGTTCTTAATGTCTTCAGAAGAAATTAAGTCAACGGCACATGAATACTGGCCTCTTGTAATGGATATAGCTAGAAGGAACAAGCTTCCAAGGATTGTGAGGTGCATGATAACTTTTCCTCACATTCTTGCTGTGTTCTTATTACTATTACTTGATTCAACATGTGCTTATGTGTATGGGTATGTGTATGTGTATGTATATGAACATGTGCTTACTATTTCAAAAAAATGAGTCAGAAAGATCAGCCATTTTCCATGTAAGAAGAAGATGAGCAGGGGTCCGTTTGCATAGATGAGGAGAAGTAGAACTGCTCAGAGCACGTCCCCCGTTTGGGTAGATGAGGAAAAGAAGAACAATGCAGGGGACGTCCCAGAGCCATCAAAACAGAGCCTATGAAAACCTCTGATACCATTCAAAATCTAGGGCTCAAAAATAGGAAACAAAAACGTAAAGAGAAAACGAGAAAATGCACCTCCATGTGAACCCTTTCGAAATTTGGCGCCAAGCTTCCTGGGACCACTGCAACAGGGAGGCGTCGACCGTGTGGAGAAGAAAGGGACAGGGGAAAAGTGGGTGGAAAGGGGTTGTCGATAGAAAGGGGAAAATGACCCTCTGCGCGAAAGATAAACTCACTATATTGTCGATATCAACAATGCCACTAGACGACAAAAAAAATTACGAAATCACTCCCTCGTGGCCACATCCGTGTCCGTTGTCAATGTGGGGCCTGTAGAGTGGTATAAGGTCCTATGGGGGTGTGCATGGTAAATTCCTCAAATAGTAGATATCATGAAACCTCATTTTCTTTCCTTTTGTAATTTATCATGGTACTTCTGTTGTGGTATATGTTTTCTAGATACTAGCAATACCTATGTGGCCATGCTCAGAATTGTTCAGGGTTGGTGTGACGTTTTGATTATATAAATATATATTATCTATTTTATTATTATTATCTAATTGATTGTATTTTAATTAAATATGCGATTAGTCTAAATGGGGACGATGTTAGGCTTAGGTTTGGTGAGTTAGGTTTGTCGGATAAGTATCTTGACCCATAGTTAACCCGAGCCCAGTCTAGTGGTATAATTCTTCTCTAATCCAAACTCTTATCTATTTAGAATCCAAACTCTATTCTATTTAGAATTCAAGTTAGATTACAACTCCTATTCCTACTCCCTTTTCATACACCACCACAGTCTTCTTTTTTTTTTTTTCACACAACTCTCTCTCTTCCAACTTTTCTCTGGGTTAGCGCTTTGGGCTTTTGCAGTAGGAATTCTAAATCGTCTCTATCAACCGCGTACCACAGGCAAGTACCTAATCATAATTTGTAAATTTAATGCTTGTGTTCCTCTTTGATTCGTGTGTGGATGCATGTAGAAATCCATTTTATGCCCTCAATGTTTGATTTTCTCTTTTTGTGATGAAACCTTGCACATATATGGCTACCACTTATGGCTTTAAAATTTAAGGCGTGAGTTACCTTGAAAATATTTTAATTGTATTTAATCAGCTGTGGGACCAAGGGTGATTGGATCGTGGATCAGGTTCGGTCATCCGGCCATATTGGACTGGGCGACATGTACTTGTAAGTTTGATCATAGGATATTGATCAGTGGGGCCCACTATCCTAGCATTTTGCTACGTTAGGCGTGAGGCAATGTTTGAAATCGGGTTCTGGGCATCTGGGGTGGGACGGCCTGACCTATACATGTTATGGAAACGAAAAAAATAAATAAAGGGATGAGAGACCCAGAGACCCATGTGACAGAACAGTGACTTCTGTTAAAGATTTTTTACCATTATGGAATCTAGAGAAAGGCCCTGTTTTTTTTTATAAATCCAAATTAAAACCCTTTACTTATTTTATAATGAATTGAATTTGGAAAATATTTTGGATGGAGTCCTCAGATTTTCTAAAATAATAAACTAAGATTATTATTATTATTTGCAAATTAATATTAAATGATATCTATGGTTTTTAATATGTTAAATTATATTTTTGTACTTTATTAATTGGATTATTGGACCATACCGTCCGGGCAAATGGTATATTACTAACATGGGGTTTAGTACTTGGTATGACATTGGAAAAATCCTAATGGATTCGAGCTCAACCCATCTCTATTAGAAAACCCTTAATTGGGTCTATGCACCATTGATTGAAAGGGGATGTGTTGATCTTTTATCTATTAGAGATTCATGTGGTTGTCGGGTACGAGACCTTATGTTTGACTTTAGGATCGGCTTGTGATTATTCCTTGACCTTTGAGTTTGCATACATGATCGAGATTGATGTTGGTCTATTAGTTGCATACTCTATGTTGATTGGATATGGACCGTAATGTGGCGTGGTAATCGATTGAGATATTATAGAAGTTTATTCGAATGATTTGATCTGTATTCGATTATGGATTATTGTGCAGCCAGCCATTCACTTTGACTTAGGATTCTGTGTCAGAGCTTTACAAATCATTAGGTCTATTCTACTATGATATGTATATATATGTATAATGATTGGGTTATATGCGAACGACTGTAGTTGTATTTGGACAGTTGATTATCGATGTGTACAGACACTGTAATATCCGAATTTCGAATCGGTTTATCCGGCCTACGATTTTGATTACGAACCGGTTTATGACCGCCGGCCTTCGAACGGGTTTTCTTGCTTTATAGTTAGAGCTGACCACCAAAAACAGTAGCAGTACTTCTGTGTGATTATTGTATTACTCTATTATGTAGAATGGATTTAGGTTGTACGTTATTTTTATCATTATTCCGTTGTTAATCTCTTATGATCATCATATGTCTTTACTCACATTAATCTTGTGTTTTATTTATGAATTATGCTTTCGTACTTGCTGTTTACCTTATCTATTGGTGCACAGGTACCAACCCTTATCCTACTGTGAAGACGGAGGATGGTCAAACGTTCCAAGCGTTTGAGCCAGTTGACGAACCTGAGTGGAGACCCGGAGATAGCTACGAAGCCGTCTGAGACCGCACGAGAGTGACTTTCATCGGATAAACTATTTTAGTAGCAATTATTAATAATGAACATATATTAGTTAGTTGTTTTATTTAAGTTATTTTGAAAACTTTAAACCTTAATATTTAGTTGTTATGTGTTGGTTTAATTTTGGATATTGATACCGATTGGTTTAATGCTTCCGCAAATATTTTATTATGACTCATCACGTTTCGGGAATTTTGTGGGTCCATATTTGGGAGCTTGTGTTGCATTAAACAAAGGAAATTGAATTTTTATTTTTATTTTTCACGTTATCCCATGGCTGTATTTTTAGGGACGTGACAGTTGGCTTAGTTTGGCTAGCTGTTTGGCAAGTCTGCACGGACTTGGCTAAGTTACAATAGGAAATCATTTTATTAATTGGGTACCGAGTTTCTAAATATTGATAAGATGCATATTTACAGATAATTTCAATTGTTTTTTTTTTTTTTTTGTTTCAGTTGTTTCAGTAATTGCTGAAATATTCCTCCTGCACTGCTGGTTCAGTTCTTGAGGGAGCATCGCTCTGAATGGGCTGATTACAATGTTGATTCATAATCTGCTCCATCGTTTAAAGCTGGCTTATATGCCTTTCTTGGTTTAAGACCTACAAGGTTTTCTGGGAGTCAAATCATCATGCCACTTGCCCACACAGTGGAAAAGGAAGAGGTATGTTCTATTCTTAATTATTTCATGCATCATTTATGTTCACCTGATCTGAACATGTACTCGGGTCGGTTCTGTAGATGGCAATGAAATTCCATATACGTGCGTATGTTTGCTCATCATCATCACCATCTTCATCATCTTAGCTTTATCCCATATATCTGTGGCAATATTAACACTTATACATCACACTGTTTGGTAAATTCACTTAACTTAGTGGAGTGAGGTGAATGGTCATTTCAAGAGACAATAAAAGTAAAGGGGTCAAATAAAAAAGTATCATGTTTCAAAAGACACCTCTACTTTTTACCAAAAAAAAAAAAAGTCGAAAAGTTACTTTTCCATGCTACTGAATGACAAAAGGTCATCTTTTTTTTAAGTGAAAAGGCTACATTCTCTTTTCACTAAATGACAAAAAGTCGTCACTTTTTAATGTAATCCTATTTATCTTGTCTCTTAATTTGACCCATCACCTTGTTTCACTTTACTCGTGAAGTTACCAAACAGGCAGTTTGGGATTTTCACCGCACAAAATGATTGCATGTTAATGACCCTAGAGCATCCACTCATCAAATTATTGTTCTATATTTTCTAAAAACCATTTTTGGAAAACTATTTGAGTCCCACAATGGATATAACCAGGAATCCAAACCTGTAATCGTGTTCTTGTGAAATTGATTGAGTCCACATCAACTGACTGGATGTTCAGAACGAGGAGAGTAGCATAAATACTCTTCACCTATTTGCCTTCTTCAAGTCTTCTCTTTGCAAGGACTTCTCCTAGTCTTGCCTTGTGCAAGATAGGGAGAGTTTCTTAGTAATAAAAATATTAGAAAGAAAGAAAGAACATTGAAAAAGAGGAGTACAAAAGGGTAAGCATTCTTATATCATCTGTAAGCTCTCAGGGTCCAACATTTATAAGATCAAAGTGGCTGTAGTTGAGAATAGTTAGGAATCCCTATCTATGTCCACTTACTGTAAATGCAAACCGTTCACAAAACTAACTCCATTGATATTCAAATTTGTGAAAACTTAAACCCGTGAATTGTTATATGCCTCCCAACTAGGGGTGTTCATGGGCCGGGATGAAACAACAGGCCCGAGCCCAGCCCAGTCCACCTAGAATAGGTTAAGCCTCTGCCAGAGTATATTATATCTTAGAAAGAAAATGGAAGCTGTTTACTGCCCCAATTTGTAGCTCACCTGGTTAGGATATTTGTTTATGTGTGTGTGAGAGTGTGTTTAACTCCTCCCTTCCATTAAAAAAACTTTTTTTTATTCAATCGGGTCGGGCCAGGCTTCAGGCTTTCTATCACTTAATCCGAGCCCGGCTATAATGCCCCACCCCATACCCATGCATGATATTGTCTGCTTTGGCCCACGGGCCTCACGTTTTTGCTTCTGATGGATCTCAACCCATCAAAAGGTCACGTGCCTCAACCCATCAAAAGGTCACGTCCATGTGCAGTAGCCTGCCAGTCTCTGTAGGACCATAGCAATTTGTAATGCCCCACCCCATACCCATATTTGATATTGTCTGTTTTGGCCCACGGGCCTTACGGTTTTGCTTTTGATGGGCCTCAACCCATCAAAAGGCCTCATGCAAGATAAGGGTGTAAGCTCTACATATAACCCGATTCACTTTCCTCTCTATAGTCGATGTGGGACTCTGGGACATCACATCGGCACATATATAAAACGGGCCCAAAGTTTGTTTCGAGGCCCACCCGAGCACTAAAAGCTAAGGGTCGGGCTGGGCCCGATCCATGAGCACCCCTACCCCGTACTTAATCTAGTTCCAACTGATGTTCACCATTGGATGGATAATAGTTAAAATTCTCTGAAGTCCATTGAACTTTGAAGCAATGAATTTTAGCATTTTTTTTTCAATAGGGCCACCTATTTGATGGATGCAACCATTTGTAAACATACCTGTGTGGACTGGTATATAACCCCTTGCTCCAAATTGAATTGAAATTTGCCATTGAATTTAATTAGAAGTCACATTTATTTAGTTTCCAAAAAAGCATTAAAATTTCAGAATAACCCAATGGTGAATGTCAATTGGTTAGGTGGATCTTTGTCCACTCGTTTTTCACACCAATACCCTCCCATTGCTAGGGGTGCTCATGGACCAGGCCGACCCGAGCACGGCCCGGGCCCAGCCTGCTTTGGGCCAGGCTTGGACCTTTGATTATAGTATTAGGGTAGGGGCTCGGTTTTTTAATTTAGGCCCGTTTAATTTATGGGCCAGGCTTGGATTAGTTGTAGAGAGCCCAAATCTTTGCCCGGCCCAAATATAATAATGGTGTTAGCAAAAATAGTGATGTAGGGATTTGAACACTAGAAAGTTTTTAAATTATAAACACAACACAGGCTGGGCTTGGGTCAGCTAGTTAAGGCCCGATTCAGGCTTGGTCCTATAGTTTAGAAGCTGGGCCGGGCCGGCCCTGGATGTTCCTTAGCCCTGCCCAGCCCGGCCCATGAACACCCCTACCCATTGCTCACCTTGTTTTCACCATATATCCAGGTGGGCCCCACTAGATCTTCTGAATCAAATGGAGCATTTACAAGAGCCTAGAGTGTCCCACTTGGGAGAAGGGTGTGGATGGAGAAGTTAAGTTTATGCATGCGTAGGGGCGCACCAAATCTTAGGTCTAATAAACAAACAAACACAAAATAAATAAATAAATGAACGACCAAAACAAAAAATAGTGAGGAAATTTTCATTATATATACACATGCGCACACATATATCTTTATTTGCATATCATATACAAAAATATTCAGATGAGAACCATCCACATGATTTTCGTGGGGTCCACCCTATCTTTTGGGCCACATGGCCCACCTTATTAGATCAAGTTACCCCATCACGTACTAACCCCTCATAAATTTACCGTTTTGCACGAGCCCAAATTCGACACACATTCAAGTGTTGCTCATCATTGGCTGGAAAAAAAAATTGTGCCTTTACAGGGATTAGGATGGTCCAATGGGGTTGATATTCTGCACAACCCTAGGTCTCAATGAGATTTCTCCATCCCTCTTCCCCCATGGTTATCTCTCTCTCTCTCTCTCTCTCTCTCTCTCTCTCTCCACACAGTTTATTTTTGGTGAGAGGGAGGATGTAAGCCAATCATGAGGGGATGATCTTGTGATGGGAAAGGTCTCAATGGATATGGTTTTGTGCAAAAAACCATTTTAAATAGATCATTACAACCATTGATTTGGGGCCCTTTAATCGTCATTTTTATAAAATTCAATTGAACGGTGATGTATAATTCAAATTAGTGTTTAATTAGGGTGAGTGGCATTTCAATAGGGGTTAGTCAGGGTGAGGAGGTTGGATTTGTGATATGTGGGTCCCACATGGTGCTACCTCTCAACAAAAGGAAACCGTGTGTATGTGTCTCTTTATGCAACCATTTAATGGGGTCCTCATAGATGCATTCCAACCATGTAGGGTGGGGGTGTGGTGGGGATGGATTATGAGTGCCCCAAATCTAATCATTAAAGAAATGGATTTGAGGCCCAAAGATCAATGGTGAAAACATGTGAAAAATTGGTGCATCAATCCATTGGTTAGTGACAGTTTGATGAACGTCAAATTAATTAGTGCCAATTCATGGTGGATTAGTGAGTGTGAGGGTGGTGGATTGATAATATGTTGCTCCATGTAGGCCTTTCAAACTATTTCCTCTTAGAATTTATGTGAGGAGGGTTCTCATAGTAAAATTTTCTTGTACATACACATGCACGCGCATTTGAAAGAAAAACTAAAGCCATATACCACCTTAAGAACATCTGTGACCATGTTGGCATGCAATTTGGGTGGCTAAAATATTTACATGTGCCTGCCCTTGCTAGTTATACTAGTATCTGACTTTTTTAAAACTTAAAAAAATTCTATCCAGTGATGAAGGATAGTTGAATCAATCACCCCTTTCGAACGAAGGGAACAGATCTTTCTAACAAGTGTCTTTACATAGATTGATAATGCTGAGTCGGAGCAGTATGCATTCAAAACAGGGATTATAGGGCAACTGCTTTCTGGATGTGTATCTATGTTACAAAGGGATTGTAGTCTCTCTTACGTGAAGACACTTGTCACTAAGGGAATGTATTCTCCCTTCATGAAGACACATGTCATGTTATGCTCTATCTCCACTCTCCTCTAAACTAACTTCCGCATAACTTCCTAAAAAAAAAATAGTTGCTATATAATTGGGTTATTTACCAATCTGATTCATGGATCCGAAGGAAGACCCACGAGCGACTCAGTAGGTGGTGGACCCGTGCAAGGTGGGCCAAACATGGCCCACCATCCAGCGTCTGATCAGAGAGAGGGAGAGGACGTGTTTTAGTCCCAAATGCTTGATTTTCTTGCGTTGATACCGGAACCCGGGTGGGTCACCCGATGACCCATCTAATTCGTGGATCCAAAAGAAGACCCACGGGCGACCCAGTAGGTGGTGGACCCGTGCGAAGTGGGCCACCATCTAGCACCTGATCAGAGAGAGGGAGAGGACGTGTTTTAGATGTCTTATAAATCCAAAGGATTGGATATTTTCGTTAATACAGTCATTCCAAGGCTTGATTTTCTTACATTGATGCCGGGACCCTGGTGGGTCACCCGATGACCCAACTGATCCGTGGATCTGAAGAATGACCCACGGGCAACCCATAAGGTGGTGGACCAGTGCGAGGTGTGTCGGTTTTGACCCACAATCCAGCGTCTGATCAGAGAGAGGGAAATGACGTGTTTTAGTCCTAAAGGCTTAATTTTCTTGCGTTGATACAAGGACCCGGGTGGGCCATCCGATGACTCATCTGATCCGTAGATCCGAAGGAGGACCCACGGGTGACCCATTAGGTAGTGGACCTGTGCGAGATATATTCATTTTTGGACCCAAGCTTAGCACGGTCGTTTATTGCTAGTGCCTATGTATTGTATAGGAAAGCCAAAGCAGAAACAAAAGCAAAGCATATGTTACAAACGAGTCCCACTTCGTAAAGTAATGAAAGTGGATGCATTGAAGCGAAGAAATAAAAGACGGACGTGTGAGAATGGAAATCTATCCTTCTGAAACTGAGGCTCATGTCTAGGGGGTTTGCTTACATGCAGCCCCCGCCAATTCTTCAAGTCTAAGCTGTTGCTTCACATCTTATCAATCATTTAAAAAGATTGATCGGTGAGATGACCAATTAGGTGAGTCCCGATTAAGCGACAAGTCCATTATGTGAACGTTGGTTCCAATTTTGACCAACCCCATCGAGTGATTCTTTCTGCAATTCTCCAGAGGCTGCACTCAAAACGATCCTAGAGCTAAGCTGCTTACATCTAGTCCTCACCTTGTTTGAGTCAAAACCTTAATACATGGATTAGAAAATCTATTCCTTTGGATTTGGGATCAATTTGTTTGGAATGGGTCAAACAGTTAAAAAGGGGGAAAAAAAGGCATTCTGCTCTTGTAATCATTTGCTAAAACATTAAAAAGAACCCCATCCCTGACAAAAAAAAAAAAAAAAAGGTAAATGATTCTTTAGAAAAACTAACTTCAAGGGAGTTTTGGAGTATTTTGATTCAGGGTCATTTTAGAATTAAAATGAATCTAGGGAGTTTTAGAGAAAAAAAAATCCAATAATATAATGATGATGATGATGAGAGAAAATCTAAAAAAAAACCTAAAACTTTTGGCCCATTTTCAGAAAAACACGGGAATATTTGAGTGCTTCAAAAAAGTACAAAACTTTTCCATAATTCTTTCAATCAAAGATCTCTCCATAATTTTTTTAAAGAAATAACAAAAATACCCTTCCCTTATGATAGGTTTTTTTTTTTTTTTTTTTTTTTCTTAACCTCTTTTCTTTCTAAAGCTGACCATTTTGATTATAATGATCGTAACAATTTAATGAGTTTTTTAATCATTACAAATCCCAGTCCGATCCCATATTTCGTAAAAACTGGAAGATGTTGTTTCATCCAATCAGAATTAACAACTGTGTAAAATCTCTTCCTTAATTTTTTTCATTCCGAGGAATCAATTGAGAGGGTGCATTAGCTGGCGTGGAATTTTATATAGTTAGCTAATTTTGATTAGAAGAAGCAGTATCAAAAAAATGTTCCTACAGACCAAGGGATTCAGGCTCCTCTTTTCTAGCCATCCATGTGTAAAGTTAGTTGAGCATGCCCCTACTATGTCATTTGGGTTGGACTTAATTATTTCTCTTTGATTTATTTATTATAAGAAATTTTTGGAAAATGACATAAGGGTATTTTTGTTGTTTCTCAAAAACTTATTATTAAGAGGACTTGATTGAAAGTATTCTTGAAAACTTTTCTATTTTTTTTAATTATTCAAATCTTCATGTAGTTTTTCTAAAATGACTCAAAAGTTTTATATATTTTTAAAATAATAATAATAATAATAATATCCTCAAAAATAGCTTGTATGGCTGAAAGTAGTGACTGGCTGAGAGGAGCATGACTGCATGAGTATGATAGAAAAAAAGGCCATGAAAGAAGGAAAGAAGAAACCGGCGCATAATATCTTTCTCAGAGATGCAGACGGTTCCCATGGGGATATCTTCAACTGCTCCATCCCTTACTCATCATCCACTTGCCAACAGATTCTTCTCCTTACCACCTACACTTTCATCTCCTACTGGTCTTTACAATCCCTCATCCAAATCAGGTCTCTCTCTCTCTCTCTCTCTCTCTCTCTCTCACACACACACACACACTGTGGCTAGTTACACATACACACAACACTGGCTAGTTGGCTATCTAGCAAACTTCATCAATACTAGGACCATTGGAGTTTGGAACTTAAGCTACTTAATTTGTGAAAAAATATCTGTGTTTTCCTCTTGATATATGTAGTCTTTCTACCATCTCAATGAGGTCCAGATACTGAAGAATCAAGTTTTCCTTTAGGGCCTGTTAGTTTGCATTGGAAATCACAGGAATCGAATTCCTATGTATTACAAGTAAATATTCTTAAATTTGGCTAAGATTTAAGGAATAAAGGTTGGGGTTCCATGAATAGCAATCAGATAATAAACATTTTAATGAAAAATGAGTTAAGGGGAGATGGGAAATGAATACCCAGCCATCGCCAAATATATATATATATATATATATTTTGCTACTCGGGTTATTTTAGAAGGCTCCTGTTTCTCTTATTTTCCTTTGTTTTATCTTAATCTGGCATGGGTATCTGTTTTTAAACCATATGCTTAAGAAATAGATGGACTCCATTTTCTGATTTCTAACAAATTCATTGACATCTGGAATTGCTTAAACCAAACACACACATGCGCGTACAAAAAGAAGGCATTTTCGAATAAAAGGTTGATTATTTGATTGCCATTTATGGAACTTCGCCTTTATTTCTAAAATTTTAGTTATTTTCAGGGATATTTTACTTGTAATGTTTAAGAATTCAGTTCCAATGATTTCCAAAGCAAATAAACAAGGACCTTAATGTACTCTTATTATAGGGATGCAGAGAGCCAGTCAAGCAGCTGAATTGTTTCCAACTCTCAGCCCTGAAGTTGTTGTTCGGGAGGCGCGATTAGAGGACTCTTGGGAGGTGGCTGAGACTCACTGTAGCACATTCTTCCCAAATTATTCCTTCCCTTTAGATTTGATGCTGAGGATTAATAGGGTGGTGTCTCTCCTTTCTGGGTTCTCTGTTCCAAAAGGTTGCATGAAGACATGCCTGGTTGCAGTTGTTGGCAGCTCCATTTTGGACTTTTTCTTTGGAAATGAAAATTTCAAAGCTGGAAGTTCTGAAGGAGAGTTCTGCTTCAATAAGGGATCTGTTGCTGGAATATTGACTGTGGATACAGTGGCTGATTTCCTTCCAAGAAAAGGACCACTTGGGAAGAGAAGGTGAGCTAAGACTTCAAATGTCTGTTCAAAAGACCAAGCTTTAGATGGTGGGGAAACACACTTATTATCAGGAGTGAGGCAACTGATAATTGCACTCTTGTTCTCTACTTCTTAATCTTTGATCTTGATAAAAGCTATGCATTCATTGCTTCTTGAAAAGGTAGTGTGGCATTCATGATGGTGACATCTTGAATACATTTTTTACTGATCCTGCTCTTGTTGCATCATGTGATTTAGAAATTAAGTCATCTTCAATTCTAGAAGAATTCCATGTTTTGACATATGTGTAGGGGAAATAGAAAAACAAACATGCTGCCCCATCTGCATGCTCTTTTCTTTTAATGGTATATAATGATCTGAGTTGTGTCCAAAAGCATATTTGCAAAAATACAGTATGGAATATTTTCAGGTATGATTATGATCACAAAATAGCCATGAAAGACATGTTTCATTTGTACACATGTATAATTCGCGTTAAAAAATTTTGAGCATTACTTTGTATCTTTTGAAAGATACTTTGTATGGGATGCATTCACAAAAAAAAATAAATAAATAAATAACTGACTAGCTATAGTCTAGTTCTGTGACTTGATTTTTGCTTGTTTAGTTAGAGGGCATTATTTTTGTACAGGTAATGCAACAATTAAATGTTTATAACTACAATTTTTAGGATAAATGTCATTTTTAAGTTCTTCTAGGATTAGACATCAAACTAGCTTCACTACTATGATATGACAAATGATGATCATCTGATTTCCTGTTGTGTGTACTACTTCCTGTACTCTTTATCTTTCTAAACAACACACATTGAATGTTTTGATATCTGAGATGAGGTACTGAATCTTCTCAGGACTGGAATTGCATACATATCAAATCTTGCAGTTAGAAGGAGACATAGAAGGAAGGGGATTGCGAGGCGGCTAATGGTCAAGGCAGAGTCCCTAGCCAAAAGCTGGGGTTGTCATGCCATTGCATTGCATTGCGAAGCGAACAACCAAGCTGCAATGCAACTATATTTGGGACAGGGCTTCAGGTGCATCAAGGTCCCTGAAGGTGCAAAGTGGCCTCGACCAAGAATCTCCCCAGACATCCAATTCAACTTCCTGATGAAGCTCCTAACTACCAACCACCCCACCACCATTTAATTCAGAAAAAAAAAAAAAATGAAACTAGTAGGTTTGGGCTTACAAACAGGTATCCAGGCTTCTGTTTGTTGTATCCTTTTGGACTACCTTGCATATAAATGTATTCATGTATAGAAAGGTTTGGAAAGTGTGAAAAGAAGAATGTTTCTGGGGCATGTACCATGTCTAGGCTAAAATTAATTACCTGAATGATAGCTAGAAGAATCTTCTCCTAACTAATGTGGCCTGAATTATTTTGATCTTGATCTGAGGCTCTCACTAGAACCTGTCATGATTCATTGATACCTTCTGTTTTTTGGTGGATCATTAATACTGCTAGTGAGTAATACAATCCATCTGAACTTGCAAACTCATGTAGCTTGGAGTGGTTTTTGTTGTGCAATAAGCCTTCATGCCGAACATGTAAATCCATTAAGAGCCATGTAATATTAAAAATGTACTTAGATGTGTAGACCCCTTTTTTTCCCATTAATGAGAAGAGGTTATTTCTGACCAGATGTAGCATATTGCATCTGGGTCCTTCCCATAGCTCAACTGGATGGTGCTTTGGCCCCAGTGGGATCCTCAAGAGATGGAGATCATGTTTGAATATCACAAAACCCCAATTTGCATGTAATTTCTATGAAGTTGTGACTGAAAGATGACAGTCCGTTCTCCTCTAATATCCCATTATCCTGTAATCATTCAACTCTTCAAGTCCACATACATGATGGTTCAGGACCTCTTAATTCCTCAAAAACAATTCAAAGAACGAGGATTAGCACATCTTAACCTTCATTAAACTCAAATTAGTTTTGGACAATGGGAGTTCAAAGCAAGCTCAGGCATTTAAAAAAAAAAAAAGGCTAACAAGGCGATTTAATCAAACTGTTGTGTACCTTGCTTGATTGAAGTTTACTGCATGAACCATTGGTAGCAGGACTAGGTTATCAATGGTTAGGATCAGTGAACAATGAGCCCCACTAGTACGATCTAAAAATTCAGTTTCTAGGTATCAATGAGTTCAGTTTTGTAAATCTTCTTCCAATAAACCAGGTTTTAGAGAGGCCCACACAATTATCAAATTCCCTGATGGATGCAAGCATCATTTGTTTGTGCTAATGGAGGCAAAAGGCCATTAACAACGGTGTAAAATCTCTTCCTTAATTATTTTCATTCAAAGGAAGCAATTGAGATGGTGCATTAGCTGGCGTGGGATTTTACATAGTTAGCTAATTTTGATTGGAAGAAGCAGTATCAAGAAAATGTTTCTACAAAACAAAGGTTCCAGGCTCCCCTTTTCTAGCCATCCATGTGTAAAGTTAGTTGAGCAGGCCCCTACTAGGTCATTTGGGTTGGACTTGATTATTTCTCTTTGATTTATTTATTATAAGAAATTTTTGGAAAATGACATAAGGGTATTTTTGTTGTTTCTCAAAAACTTATTACGGAGAGGACTTGATTGAAAGTATTGTTGAAAACTTTTCTATTTTTTTAAATTATTCAAATCTTCATGTAGTTTTTTTTTTTAAATGACTCAGAAGTTTTATATATTTTTAAAAATATTATGATGATAATAATAATAATAATAATAATAATATCCACAAAAATAGCTTTTATGGCTGAAAGCAGGGACTGGCTGAGAGACAGCTTCTTAGCAACAAGTCTTCTGGGTGTGTTGTTTTCTTAGCAACAAAAATGACTCAACTTTTCTTAGCTCCATGTCTTCTTCAACCAACTCCATGCTCCTGATGCTGCTGGTGGCCTCCTTGGCCGCCTGTGACGCAGCCCTGACCGTCGGATTTTATAATGAAACATGCCCATCCGCCGAACAATTAGTCCTGCAGGCGGTCACTGATGCCTTCGCCAATAACAGCGGCATCGCCCCTGGCCTCATTCGAATGCATTTCCATGACTGCTTTGTTAGGGTACGAATTTTTACTTGACCTTTATCATCTTCTTAAGATTCTGCATATAATTAGATGATTGGCTACGACTTAATCTATCTAAGTACACAAAATTCAAGTGCCAATGTGCATGTTGGTTTTTAGCAACTTAAATAATTCATTGGAACTACTCAGTATGAATTTCTCAAGTTCGACAAATACAAGGATCCATAAAGTTGAAAAAAAAAAAAAATTCAACCACACTAGTGTTGGATGGATGTTGGCAGAGTAAATGTGAATAGACTGTTGCGTTGTACACACACATAAAGCAAACTGAAAGTGGAGAGTTATACACAGTAACGAATAGGAATGGAAAACCTTTTCATTCATCATACCATATCACTTACATGCACCACTTAAATAGATAAAGGTAGCTAACACTAAAGGGACAGGTGTCCCATGAACACCTACTCTGTAGAACTAGCAGAGTCACTGAATGGCATGGGCAAGTGTCCCATACACACCTAGTGTATAGAACTAACACGGACATGTTTACAGACTTCTTCAAGCAAAGACTAATTCAAAGACAGTTAAATGACATAGCATAACATTTGAATTAATTTAACAGTTTGTCTATATGGACAAACTCATGAACAGAATTTGAGACAAACTGTCCACGTGGCGCAACGTGATTGAGACAATGCATTTCAACTTTTGAGAGAGCCCAATCACGTTGCGCCACGTGGACAGTTTGTCCCAAATTCTATCCATAGAATTTGTCCAAATAGATTTTTTGTTAGTTTAATATTCTAACAACTAGGAATACTACTAACCATATAAATTTGCCTTTTATATGCATACAGGGGTGTGACGGATCTGTGCTAATAGATTCGACAGCTAGCAATACCGCAGAGAAGGATTCCCCGGTAAACAACCCAAGCCTCCGGGGCTTTGAGGTGATCGATGCTGCAAAGGCTGCCGTTGAAGCTCAATGCCCACAAACTGTATCATGTGCAGACATCCTTGCTTTCGCGGCACGGGACAGCGCGGTCCTCTCCGGGAACATATCATACCAAGTCCCGTCAGGGCGGCGGGATGGGCTGATTTCCAATGCGACTGAGGTGATCACCAACAACCTCCCGGGGCCCAACTTCAACGCCACCCAACTTGTGGACAACTTCAGTGCCAAGAATCTGACGGCTGAGGACATGGTGACCCTCTCTGGGGCTCATTCCATTGGTGTGTCTCACTGCGTCGCCTTTGTTTCCAGGCTTTACAATGCCAGTAATACCACTGGAATAGACCCAACAATCAGCTCTGCCTATGGTGAGCTCCTCAGGTTGAGGTGCCCTTTCAATGTGTCTGCCAATGACTCAAGAACTGCCTCTCAGGATATAATTTCTCCCGATGTTCTTGATAACAGGTACTATGTGGGGTTGACCCTCAATCTGGGGCTCTTGACATCTGACCATGCTCTCACAACCAATGATACTTTGGCTACAATGGTTAATGACAACGTGAATAATGGGACTGCATGGGCTGTGAAGTTTGCAGAAGCCATGGTGAAGATGGGGAACATTGAAGTTAAGGAGGGCACCGAAGGTGAGATCAGGACTAATTGCAGGGTCATCAATTCTGCAAGTTCTGATCCTGTGATTGAGACCTTGCTTGGTTATGATCATGCAAGTAGCTGATCAAGTACGTTAGAACAAGGGTCAATGAAGATTGGTAGAACCTATATGAGTAGGAATATAAACAATAAAATGTAAGCCATTTGGCTGTAGTTTTATTAATTGCTATTGTATGTACTATGGTGGTGATGAGAATATATATAAGGTCGTAAAAGTGTCGACTAATTGTATTTCAGTGTTTTTATGGGGGTGGGGGGTACTCAATGCCTCATGTAATGGTTTTCATGAAGAACATGTTTTGGAGTTTTGAGGGAGAATTTCATATTGATGAAGCATGCATCTCTAATGTAATCTGTTTACAATTCTATAGTTGTTCCTAAATGCCAACAGTTCCTTTGTGTACAGAAAAAGGGTGCTTTTTTACCATGATCACTGTTGTTATTGCAAATCATTTTATTAAAAAAAAAAAAAAAAGAAGAAGAAGAAAAATGTTCATTTTAAGAATACATTTTATTTTATATATAAAAAGCGAATGATAAACATGCATGACTGATAAAATGACCAGAAGTAACATTTTTCTTAATTAGAGGAGATGTTTAATTACTTGTCTGATTAGTGGGTCAAACTTTTTTGATAAATTTGTCAAAGCAGCATTTCAATGGAGTGGTGCAAGCAACCTCAGAGGACACATCATGCTATACCATTATCCTGTAATCATTCAACTCTTCAAATCCACATACATCATGGTTCAGGACCTCTTAATCCCTCAAAAACAATTCAAGAACGAGGACTAGCACATCTTAACCTTCATTAAACTCAAATTAGTTTTGGACAATGGGAGTTCAAAGCAAGCTCAGGCATTTTTTAAAAAAAAGGCTAACAAGGCGATTTAATCACATTGTGGTGTACCTTGCTTGAATGAAGTTTACTGCATGAACCATTGGAAGCAGGACTAGGTTATCAATGGTTTGGATCAGTGAACAAATAGCCCCACTAGTATGATCTAAAAATTCAGTTTCTAGGTATCAATGAGTTCAGTTCTGTAAATCTTCTTCCAATAAACCAGGTTTTAGAGAGGCCCACACAATTATCAAATTCCCTGATGGATGCAAGCATCATTTGTATGGGCTAATGGAGGCATATGGCCATTACAGTTCAGATTTTCTGGAGTTGGCACACTGAAGTCACTACATAGCACTCAATGCATCAACTGCTTTAACGATCTGCATCAGCAGGTATCAGTCATGTTCTGGACAGAACATGGAGTATCAAATCCATGTGATGATGGGAAAAATGGTCATGCTTTATAGAATATAATACAACAAAACTGCTCTCTGTCCTCTGAATCTCAAAGGTATTGAAACATCCCACTGAAAGATTTACTTGAAATCTAGAGATGGGTAGCCACTAACAAGTCGAGAAATTTTCAGAAGCTGGGTCTTCCTCGAAAAGGCTGTACCAAAGCTCAGAACTAGGATTCGACAAACTTGTCAAGCGCCAACGTATCCAAGGCTGGAAACTCTTTAACAGCAGCCTGCACAGAAAGCGCAAGCTTCACAGCATCCTCATTGCTTGGTGCCTGCAATGGTTGCAATTATTAATTCAATGCAGGTATGACAACTACGCCAACATTGTAGCAAAGTAAAACATGTTTGTGCTTACCTCAATATTGAGGGGCAGGACAGGGTCATGAAGTGACAATCTCAAAAGGAACCATCCACCATAGCCAGAGACTCGAATCTGTTTACATGTGTAACAATGTGGAAAAATGCACTGTCAGTGTTGGTTCAGAACTAGCAAACTGAAAACATCCTCTTGACAAATGTTGCCACTGAGTAGTGGCTCTGGCTTCCATGGCATAAGTCTCAATCAGATATTGACATCCATACCAATAGATTAGAACTAGCAATCATGCAAAAATGAAGGCACGTACGGCCTACATCCGTATCAGTCACAAAAGTGTAATTTCATTAGTGAAGGCCAACTGTATCTGAGAAGAGGAGATGATCTCATGAGGAATAGGCCTAAACTGCAAGAACTTTAACTAAATTTTATGGTTCCAAACTTCAAATCCGTGTACCATTGAGAACAATACCTTAAATCTCCAAATCTAAGTTGCTCGACATAGAAATATGTAAATCATATGCCTTACAGAGTAGATTCATGATGATAAAACTTGTCCATGGTTTTATGCACGCTTCCCATAATACGAATGAACATTTTACATAGATAAGAATATCTATGTGGCTGAATGACAACATGTCCAGGATATCCAGCATGATAATATCAAGAAGCATAATCAGTCAACTTTTACAGAACCATATTCAGTTATGAATATAATAAATATATAAGATATGTCAACACTAAATTTTAAAATGTAAATTGCGAAGTGTGGTGTCTCTTGGTGCTTTCCAAAGTCATTGGAGGGCCTTTTTGAGGGGTGGAGGTCGTTTCCTATCTTTTATTGTGGGGAGACTTTGTGGAAGTCTATTCCTTCTATGCGATTCTATGGTTGGTGTGGAAAGAAAGGAATGATAGGGTCTTCAGGGGAACTTCAATGGATGTGGGGGATGTGTCGCATTTGGCGCTTGTGCGAATAGCTGAGTGGGTTTCTTGTTTGGATGTGTTTGATGGTTTAAGGATGGATGGGATTTGGTCGAGTTGGAAAGCCTCCCTTTTTGGTGGTGCTCCAAATTTGAGGAGGGAGGTCTCTTGGGTTCTGCCTATCACAGGAGTATTGAAGTTCAATGTTGATGGGGTGGCTAGAGATAAACCGGGCCAGCAGGAATTGGCGGGGTGCTCCATAATAGAGACGGTGTGTTGGCTATGTCGTCCAAAAGTATGGGATGCATGGAGTCTAATGAAACGGAGGTGGTGGCTATCTTAGAAGCCCTTCGGATTTTTTTTCCCTCTTTTCATTCCAAGCCTGCGGTGGAGAGTTACTCTTCAAATTCCATTTCTTGGGTGTCTTTTAAAGTCTCGCCCCCTTGGAGGTTGCAGTTTTATTTTAATGAGATCAAAACGTTGTCTTCTTTGGTTATTGTTGAGTTCCATCATGTTGGGCGGTCAGCTAATAGTTTCGCTTATTCTTTGGCAAAGCAAGGGGTAGATACGGCCATTCCTGTTGTTGGTTTTCCTTTGTAACTTTGTTTCTTTTTGTATGTTTCTTCTTGGGAGGGTATATCTCTCTCATACCTTCTCCCTTCCCATCCTTTGGGATTGGGTTGTTGCTTTTTTGTATCTTTCGTTATCTTAATGAATTTTTCTGTCACCAATAAAAAATAATTAAAAAATGTAATATTTGAGAAAAAAGTTCCCTGAAAATGAAAGGGTTAAGAGGAAATTTAAGCAGGACAAGCACTTGTTAAATATGATTCGAGAGATGGTAAAACTCCAATCTTTAGAAGATACTCCACTAAAACCAAGAATATAACACTTACGCCTTCATAGTTAACAGGCGCTTTCTGCAACTTTGGATCTGAACTTGTCACATTCTCCAAGTGTTTCAGCACTGCCTCTCCATAGTCTCGGAAAGATCTATAAGCAGCAACAATATTAAAGAATAGGGCAGTAACAAAGTTTCCATATGAGTAACATGATGCAGCAATACAAAGTTTGGAAAGCTTCACACACTTTTGGGAAAGCATTGAAGGAAAGATTCTTGTGGCATAGGAATGGATTAAACTTTAATAATTTTCTATTCACAAACCAAAATAAATATATAAAAAATAAAATCAATCTAGAGTCAGAACATACCCTCCACTAATATCCGAATGATTTTGATCTATCTTAAGTCTTAGTTCCACAGCAACAGCTGGTTCTTCCAGGCCTTCTACCATATCAGTGAGAACTTTGCTACCTGTGCCCATTCCTGATGCTCTGGCAGAAGCAAGTTTGTTTAAGAGTTTGACCTGCAAGAAAAATAAAAAATACAATTAAACAAAAACAAAAGTAACAAACACAAATACAACACACACATACAAAAGGATATCGAAGAAATGTGTACCATGAGGTATGCTCCATCATCAAGCCAGTGATTCTCCTTTAGAGCTCCATGGCCACTGGTTTCAATAGCTAGATGTGACTCTTCACCGACTGAGTTCTGTGAGCATTGTTTTCTCTTAATTAGATAGATTTTTCATTTGGAGGTAGCGCTCATCAAAGATCTACCACAGAGTGAAACAATAGAAATGGCCAAATATTTGATTGACTGACAGAAAGAATAACACTATGCTCCCTTTCAACATTTGTATTGGATGATTCATCTTTCATTGAGAGAGAGAGAGAGAGAGAGAATCATGGATGATGGCTCTACAAAAATAAAAATATAAAAATATCTATAAAAAAAACCCCATCTTGCATTGCTAACCATTAATTTAAGGGCCTTGAGCTTGAAGTCCTTTTTTTAATGTATGTTTTCCTTTTTTCCAGTGAATACAGTACCGATCAGGGTCAAGCTGCCAGTTCATTATTTCGGATTAAGGTTTTTTTTTTTTTTTTTTTACCTTGGATCCATTCCAGTAGGAGAAAAAAATGAAACACCCACGGAAAAAGAATTGGCAAGTGTGAGTTACAATGAAAATGTTCTAAATGCAGGGCAGTGGGCGGCTGCGCACCAACTCATTTTGTTCTCCAGAAAAAATGAATCTGTGAGTTTGGTTCCTATTTTCCAAGAAGAGAAGATTCTTCAGATAACTAACTGATGATTTAAAACCTTAATAGTTTCCTTCTCGTACAAGAAAAACAGTAAAAAGATATCATAGCAGAATTACTTTTCTAACACAAAACTGGTTATATTGTTGCTCGTTTAGAATACACGTTTCAATGAATTCATGAATAAGTACCAACCCAAGGGTTTAATCATTGGCATCTGAGATGTTAACTACATTTGCCAGTCACGTGATGGAAAAATACAATTATATACAGCTGAGTAACACCTAACAATATATATATATATATTTAAATGGAATTGACATACAATATTCCATCCTAAAGGATCCATTGTGGAAAAAAAAAAAAAAAACCTTCTGCTAAATAGTTAAGATTCATAGCAACTGTCATGAAGAAACCCAGAAGTTAATGCCACTTAAATTACTGAACTGATTCTGTGGGGAGTTAAATCGTACCAAGCGAATTGCTTCATCGATGACGTTTTTGTAGCCTCTTTTAAATCGATGATGTTTTCCTCCTTTGGGAATTAAAGAAAAAGGACAAATAACATCAAGGAATGAGAAATGTGTACAGATTAAAGAAAAAGGAAAATGCGATACGATATATGAAAATACGATCCAAGTACCCAACTCACCAAGCTTCTTTTCAATAAATGTAGTCAGTCCGTCGGAAGTAACACTATCTGTGACAATAGTTGTTCCAGGATGCTATTTGTAACAAAGTGCATGCATGGCCACATAAATAAAGAAAGCTTAATTAGTTATTACAAAGGTCAAATTCCAAACTCGGAATGAAAAGAAAACTTACTTCTTCAAGAACAATAGCAGACACTAAAGCAATCAGTCGATTGCGGTTGAATTCACGACCACTCGAATCTACAGCAGCAGATCTAAAAAGGAAAGGTAATTCAGAAGCAGCAAAACATGAATGCTAGATGAATAAAATGTGAAAGAAAACTACTCCAGATTTTACCTGTCAACATCTGTATCAAAAATGATGCCTAAATCAGCCTTATTTTCATGCACTGCCTGTGTTATAGCTTTCATTGCAGCTTTATCTTCTGGGTTGGGAATATGGTTTGGAAACAAACCTAATGCATAAAGAATTATTTTATAATCATTTTTATAACATGCCGAATTGTGGAATTTCTTCAAATATTTGTAGCTAGCATTACCATCTGGCTCCAAGAACTGACTTCCTGTAGTAATTGCTCCGAGTGGTTCGAGCACTCTTCCCTGCAAAATCCATGGAATACACAAACATACCAATTCAGAAGTTTCTCAAGTTTAATGCCTTGAGAAAACCAAGATGAAGAAAACCGTGCACACATTTTTAATTAAATCCCATGCATTATTCATCCATCCAACTATTGAAGCCTTTTTAATTTGTGTGCTTTTAATCAATGATTAAACAGACCCATTTGCTTATAAGATAGTAAAATAACATGGATAAACTAATTTCTAACAGGGTTGCAGTATCAATTCAAATTCCCAAAGGGTCACTCAAGTTGCTGGGTTAGAATTTACAGATAGTTATTCTCCAGGGTGAAGGAGGTATTTCTTGGGGTTCTGGATTGATTAGTCTTCTAATGAAGAAACCTGACAACTGTTATTCTCATGAAAACACTAGCATCCTATGTGGATCCTTACAGTTCCCAAATGTACTAATGGGTTTATAGAACAAGGACAGGCTCATATGAGAAGAAGGGAGCTCTGAGACCCGAATGTGACTGAGCAATTACTTAAAGAAATGAAAAAAATGAAATGATTAGAAGGGACCCATGCAGAGGTGATATCAATGCCACTGATCAAAATCACTTAAGCAGAAAACTGGAAGGAAAGCCATAAACATTTCCCAACTGTTCCCATATTGGTGAGTTGTGGAGACTGATGAGTTGTAAACTTATTTACTCTAGGGAGAGAAATCTCTATTACTCATAAGCAGAAATGCACTTTCAGGTATTTCATGTATATAGACAGGCAAAAGACATCCCACTTGTAGCTTTTATCCCTTTGATGATGACAGATGAGGGACAGATGAGGGTTTGGAATCAACATAATCAGATAAAGTTACAGAAATCTCATGCGTAGCTGCATGCACATGAAGACACTGAATGCATAAGTGTATCTCAAGAATTCTTGCATCAGAAAACAGGAGAGAAGCATGCAAATTACTGGGATACGAATGATTTTGTAAGATCCAGTTGAAAAGTTATAACAAAAACTTTGATATTAAGTCAGAAGTTCACAAAACTAGCATATCCTCTAACCAGAAAATTCAAATATGAAGTGACGAAACTCACTGTGAAGAATCCACCCGCTCCATTCCCTGCATCAACTACTATATGGAATCCTTCCAATGGCTTCTCTGCAAGTTAATAGTGAATTAGTATGAGCAGATCAACTTGACATCACTTAAGAGTTCATTTCAAAATAAAATAATATTAACATCTACAAGTTGAATAAGCAGAAGGAAAACCATCCGTGTCCTATCGAGCCAATAAGCCATGTTAGGGACTAGTGCAAGACAAAGATCAGATCTCAAAACTTGTAATGGCTAAATCTTGGTTCAGAAATTTTATGACAACAGGTGTTTTATATAGCTATGCACCATATAATAAGTAATAGAAGCAACATACACAAGCATTGAGTACCTATATTCCCAGCAGCTTTGCGGACCGCCTTTACAAGATCCGATGTATAAACAGCCATATAGTCCACCCTTCTTACTGCAGTGGAAGCTGCTTGTTCTGATTTCTTTAGACTTTCAACTGAGTAATTGTCATATATATTTGCAGCACGCTCCAAGATGTCCTTAATGTCTGCTTTCCCCAGTCCTCCAGCATTTGTGAAGAACTTAAATCCATTGCGATTGTAAGGAAGATGGCTGGCTGTTGCAAAAAAAAAATCAGAGAAGAAGAAATCAACTGCATAATTTCAAGGCAAAAAATGATAGAAATAAAAAGAGCAAAGACTGTAAGTGTTCTTTGACTTGGGATATTTCCTTAAGAAAGAATTTTGAAAAAAGTATAAGAAAAAATATGGCCATTACAATAAACAATAATAAAATGAATTGTGGACAGTAACCATTCAAGTGAAGACAGGAGTACTGATTCCTACATCTCAACTATTATGTTGCTTGCACAACTGTTCATGCCATGCCAAGTTACCAACACTAGTAGCAAATACAAGATCTTCAAGTCTGCTATTTTTCTTAGATTTCACAAAAATGTGAAAACTTTCTTCACATCCTTTCATAGCCACTAGATCTGGGTCCTTGTATTTGATAAGTTTTAGCAATGACTTCATAATATTAAGGCCCAGGTATTGTTACCACTTACAAGATGTTAGATTAATTTTTTCACAAAATCAAAAGAATGCCATGCATTTACAGACCTGTTATCATTATGGATCCATCTACTGGGCAGAAGAACTCCTCATCTTCTGTAAGTGCGCTGTTAAACATCGCTGGTGTAGATGCCAATCTGCAAGCATTCAGTACTCCATCAGAAATCAGAATGGCTCAGTAAAGCAGTCCATTAGATTCCACATCAGTCAAAAGAGAGAGCATATTTCCCAGAATTAGAGCATATATTATTTTTGTCTAAAAGCTAGACATCTCACCATGTATGAAGGCAAATGAAAAGGATCATCCAATATGTTCCAGATGCTTTTGAGTTGAAAAAAAAAAATAGAAAAAGTAGAGAAGTTTTTTTTTTTTTAAAAAAAAGGTCCATGCATTGTGTAATTTTATCTAATTTGAAGTATTCAGAAGGACTATCTTATGTGTTAGATTTTTATAGATATGCATTATGGTTATTTTATAGATAGTAATAAACAAGTCTGTATTGTGCTATCAAAAAAAGATGGTGTAAGACATCTGACCAATCAAACATCAGGAGACTCAAACTTCTTTGAAAAAGAAAGAACAAGAGGCTCAGAAGAAGTTCAATTATGTGTGGGGCATCCATATTCAAAAATCAAGTTACAGGTTCAAAGTAGCTGCAGGATGAGAAAAGCTACCTCAAGCAATGTTCCAAAGCTATGAATGATGGATAACCTATGATGCTCAGACACTTCAAAATAGGCAATGCACCCACATCGTATGATACAATATATATATTTTTTATATTAGTGCAAATTCTGTGCTCCTGCCATAATCAAGTTGTCTTACAATACCCATGCCGTTCATACACATGCTATATCTGAGCATCATAGTGGATAACTAAGAAAGCATATTATACCCACCCATACTGAATAACATCCAACCCAGCACTTGCAATTCCACGAGAAACTGCATCCTGAAAGTCAATCATCACCCTCCCATTAGTCATCAACTAAACGCAAGCTTATTATAAAGTTAGTGAGAACAAGTGAATTTTACTCGTAGTTCATGTGTGATAATTTAAGATTCTGAAGGTACAAAATATCATCATCATCATCATCACTATTGTGGTGGCAGTGGGGTGCATGAGTGGGTGGTGGATTGAAGAGAAGAGGAGGCACAAAGGAATTCTACATCTAATGGCAAGTCTATTCTAGAATGGCCAAAAATCGCATTTCTTTATTTTATTTTATGTGATGTTTATGAAAGCCCATTTCTTCAGTTCAACAAAGCCTTTACACATGCAAGTTGTGTGTGTGCACTGCAAAGATTTTCTTTTCTACCTGTATATGCACACATGCACTAAGTTGCTTCATATTAACCACCGAACAACAAAGGTTAAATCAAATAAATAAGATAGTGCAGTACTTCTTTGTGAAATTAAGACGAACATGCCCACCAAATTGTCACCGACTTCCAACAGTGGTAGCATATAAATTATAAAGGCAAAAGTACCTGTAGCTTCTGTGCAGAAATCCGGGAATCATGGCCAATGGAGACTCTCAGGCGACGTGATACATCTGCTTTCTTTTTGTCAACTAACCATGCTGCGAAGGCAGCAGCTATTGCTTCGGCAACTAGTTCGGTGAGATTGACAGGTTCCCCTTCAACACCATCAATGGCAACACCTCGAATATCACTGCAGAGATGCGCGTTAATCTCAAAACATCCATGATATGCAAGCTATATAGAAAGAAGAAAATAAGCGGGCACAACTCTAGGACTTTCACTCAACATGAAAATAAAATGACAGAACTAGCATACCCAACCATAGCTCATAAATAACATTGGAGCCTTTACTAAATTAAATAACCTTTGAAGTACCATGGTAGGTAATGAAAGACAGGGCGCGCTTGCTATCTTAAGTCTTAACATGACACCAACAGAAATTGTTGAGACTCTCATTATAAACCATCCAAAATGTCATCTCCTTTTATCAGTCACATTTACAATTTCCATAGAAAGGTTAAAGATGCTACATTTGTTCCTTTTTTTATCATTTCACTTGTGATGACTACACACATCTGCACCACTCCATAGACTTCTTTAAAATGTTTAGAGTAGAACAATCTTCTTTCATCACCTCGTATGCCACATTGATTTTTTTTATTGTCACTTGAACCTAGTATATTCCCTTCCACCACAAACAAGAGGTTTCCATGTTCCAAGTGTGTGTGTGTGTATTCTTGAGCATTTGGTGTGCCTTGTTGGGGCCCACCTGGGGCACCAGCGCCCCACAAATCATGGGACATGGGGGGATGGAAAGATCCACTCATGATGGACCCAGATATCAAAAATGGGGTAAATCTCATGCCTTAGCCCCTTGATCCATGGTCTACAAGTTTAATGACTTCATATTAAAGAAAAGAATTGACCCTCTATCCAAGAGTCTAGTCCATTTGGTGAGTGCAAACCTCAGAGTCTGGAGGCTATCAAGAGAGGTCTTGTGTCTGTGAAGCGTGAACGGTTTGGATGGATCATAAGGTGGGCCCTACTAGAAGTTCTCACCATAAGGATGCATGGTAAGGATGTACAAGAACATTTCGTGTGTGCGTGTCCCTTCACCCATGCTCGTGCAATGAAATTAGTTGTGTGCGCTGGGCTCTTAGACGTCTGGATTTACACCCTTTTTAAAATGCCCGCTACCCATCCATTTCAAAATGTCCACTGCTCATGAAAAAGATGATAATGTTTTGTATTCTCATAACATTGAAAAAGCCCTAACCCTGCGACACATCACACATCTTAAGTTATTTGGTGGGCCCAACTTCTAGATGCAGATAAGTCAGGTCAGTTCCAACCCACTTGTAGTTGGATCCAACCCTGTTTGAAGCCACGCAGAGGTGTGCTAACATCATCACTACATCACCAGAATCAGTCAACGGCAGATTGGACCAAATCAGCGGTTTAAACTTCTTTTTGCGATATCGGAGCCCAATCGGATTTTAGATCCGTTTTCTTCGCTATGTTCGTGGAGAACAAATCTACACATCAGGTCAGCCAATTTTCTTTAATTACAATAAAAAAAAACGGCTCAAAAGAAGAAGGCTAAAGTGGAATCTTCATCTACATCCGTGGAAGAATTGGTTGAAAACATTGAGGAATTATCTAGAACTGTTGCTCAATTATCCGCAACTATCAATCAACTCCAAGAAACTCTAATAAGGATGGATACCAGAATAACAAATTTGGAAAATAATCGGCGTGGGGATGTTAACCGAGATTATGGAGGAAATATTCGGAATTCACAAGATCAACAGGCAGTCAATGTTGATCGAGACTTAGGAATTAAACTCGTGATTCCTTAATATAATGGGAAATTGAAGCCAGATGAATTTATGGATTGGTTAGTGTGTCTAGAAAATATTTTTGCACACAAACCAATGATTGAGGGCCATAAAGTCACTTTGGTAGCAACTCAATTTCATAATTATGTTGCGATTTGGTGGGGAGCCAAGTTGCAAAAGAAAAGAATGAACCAAAACATAGATCCCGTTGAAACAAGGATTGAGACGAAAAAAATTTTGAAGCAAAAGTTCATTCCCTTCAATTATTCAAGAGATCTACATTCAAGCTTTCGAGACTTGAAAAAAGGATCTGGGAGAGTTGTTGAGTATTCTAAAGAATTTATGACAATACAAGTTCGTTGCAGCTTAAATGAAGATGATGATGTGTTGGTTGACCGATATTTTCATGGGTTGCGAATTGACGTACAATATATCCTAGAATTTAAGAATTTCGATTATGTTGATGAGATCATCCAACATGCAATCAAGGCCGAAGACATTGCAAATTATTAAGCTCGAAAATTTAGTATCTAAAGGGCCTGCACAAAAGGCCCCATAAAAGCCAAATTATAATCTAAGTGCTTGTTCCTCAGAAAAGTTTTCCTCCAAGTTCAAGGTTCACATGTTTTCATTGTAAGCAAAAAGGGCATTGATCATTTGAATGTCCAAAACAAATTAACTTAATGGAAGGTGCACTCGATGAACCGGACAGACAAGATGATCCTAAAGACAAAGATATAAAGTGGAAGAAATAGAAGCCGAAAAGGATGGCAAAGCTCTCTTGGTCCTCCAGGAGTTTACACCCATCGTTGAGATGAAATGATTGCAGAAAATTATTTTTCACTCAACAAATACAGTACATGAGCATGAATGTACAGTTATGATTCATGGCAGACATTGTGAAAACATCATCTCTCAAACTCTTTTTGATCGCTTGAAGCTGAAGGTTTATAAGCACAATCATCCCTACTTTGTCAAATGGCTAATGACAGGTGAGGTGATGAAGTGCAAGTGCGACATACATGCCAAGTTACTTTTGCCATTGGTGAAGATTATAAAGATACAGTTTGGTGTGATGTACTACTAATGCATAGTGGTGATATTTTGTTGGGTCGCCCATGGATGTATGACAAAAATGTCACTCATGGTATGCGCAACAAACACATACACATTCAAGTACAGTGGAAAGCAAGTCACACTCCATCCAATGAAACCAGAACCACCTAAGAAAAAATCAAGAAAGAGATGTAATTAGGGTAGTTTCCATTATAGGATTAGATTTTCTTAGGCCCTAAGTTTGCTTATCTATTTATATTGCATTGCATAACTCTTTTTCTTAGACTTTGATTGTTAGAATAGAATTATCATCGGTTTTTTCCCTCGGAGAGGTGTGTCCTCGTGTTGAAGTCTCTACGGAGACGTAATGAGGTGTCTTCGGACACGTGCTTCGGCACTCCACACAAGCCCTAACCCCATGGCCTGCATTGCCATGCCCATTACTCTTTCTTGCTCCATCTCTCCATTTCATTTTCATCTCTCTCTTTTAATCCAGATGTCGAGCAAGAATCTCACCAAGTATATAAACAGACTGGTTCTTTTTCTTTTTTCTTTTTTGGCGCTGGCGGGGGGGGGGGGGGCGCAAGAATCAGACTTGTTCATATTATTTGGTTTGGTGGCCGTCTCAAATCAGTCAGTTTTTCTGAGATTATAATGTATCGCTATTGTTTGAATATCAATTGAGAGTGAGTTTATCAAGATTTGGGGTTGATAGCCGATGTTCCATATTTACGGGTTATTTAGATGACCAAACAAAGAATTGCCTTCATATTTGACTGATGAATCAATCCCATGAACTAAAGTAGCTGACCAAAATAGTGTCCACCAGGAGACTAAACTACCATCTTTGAAGCCAAATGTAGCAACTGAATTTTGTTGCCTCAATATAAGAAAATTATGTAACATGTAACACATATAGGCCATGAAGAACTGCAAAAATAGTAGCCACATACAGCAGGCTCTTTGATACAAATGTAGAAGACAACATCAATGATCACATCCTGGTGTCTGGAGCAATGCCGGAGCCAGGATTTTCTTTCAAAGGGGGTAAGCGATGGCAAGTGATGACAAAGAAAAGAAAATTTGACAATGGCCCTGAATTATATTGGAGTAACATTTCTCAAAAAGGGCATTTCTTCCATTGCTTGCTAACAATTTCAAGCTCATTTGCAGTTTAGACAAAGGAAAAAAATAAAATAAAATGCAAAGCTGCATAAGATCACCACCAAAATTTCAGGAGACCACTTAGTGGGCCCAACAATGAAAAGTCTATATCAATGACAATTCCTCATCAGAATTCACTCGATCAAATAGCCCCTTGTGAGTGATAACTTTTAAAATACTTGAATAAAATATTATAAAAAATTAATATTTTGTATAGATATATCTGGTGTTGTGCCTAAGTTGTTTTAAAGTTAAGATCTTCATAGAAAAGGGGTGTTTTTATGAGGTTTTGAGTTTTCTTAAGTGTGGAGTGTTGTCTTTTATTTTTTTCGTTTTTCTTAATGGCCTAGTAACCCTAAATGATAGGAATTCGCAGCTTATTCCTATTTTCTTAGCTGGACCCCACTCAAGACCGTCACAAAATTCTATTCGGGAGCCCAAGAGGTTCCCATCTATAGGATATCCCCCACACTTACTCCACTAGAGTTGTTCCATTATAAAATTGAGCCACATTAATTATGTTAATAGTTATATGCTTAATCTTTAGGTGAGACTAGCTCCTTAAATCTTGTTAAGCCCCATTAGAGGATGTTCATTTAGAACAATTCAGATTTTCAACAGAGTTTCCATTAGATGGGGCTCCACTTTGGAGTTCCTTTCTCTTGATTCATGTTTGATGAGGGACAAATCCATAAAATTCAAGGAGAGAATTAAGTGACAGATTTGTTGAGATCTTTTGGAGAGAAGAAAATGATGAAAATGCCCCTAATCTTTGATAATTTTTCCTTCTCTTATGAATAAAAATAAAAAAGAGGAGGGGCAAAAGTAGAAATATACATAGCCTAAATTTTTTTTTCTCCTCTTGTATGAAAGGAAAGGAGAGAGATTTGAGGAGCGGTGACCCCTCCCCCCCCCCCAAATCCCTCCGCCACTGGTCTGGAGCACTCTGACACGAGTGAGGCCCACTTTTGATATATTTCAATCAACACTGTTTACTTCAGGACTTCTAAGCATAACAGAAACAATTAGTTTCAGTAACAGAAAAATGTCGTCTACTTCTTTCTCTTTTTCGTATCTTCCTCTTTCCATCTATGTTTCTTACTCTCTTCATCACTCTCTCTCCCACCTCTCAATCCAATTTCTCTCTGTTTCTCAACTGGCCTCAGTGGAAATCTCCAAACTTCTCACATTTGATGTCTGCAACCGGTTTGGTTGGTCTCTCTTTTATCTCAATCCAAGCATTTACATTTAAAATTTCAAGAGAAAGTACAGAAATGTCAAAGAAGATGTTCTTTGTCAAATCAAAATCTGATCAACTTGTTTCTTACAGATAAAAAAAAAATATTATCAACTTTAGTATAAAATGTGATGAGAGAGAGAGGTTATTTGACTGTGTCCTTAGGATTGAGTTGAGAAGAGAGAATGAGAGATTGGGTTGAGATGGAGAGAAAGAGAGATAAGATCGTGAGGACAAAGAAAGGCATTTTAAGTTAGAGACATGACAGAGAGGAATTAAAAGTGTATAGAATCCGAGGAGATAGGTACGGTGATTCTTTTGGAAATAACTTTAAATCTTAGCTATTAAGCATCTTTTAATGGAAGAGATACATCATCGCATGTAATATGTTTCAGCGCACTATTGTGAGAGAAGATCTACCTATGGTCTGTACCGTCTTAGTGGGGTCTACCTTATGACCCATTTCAATGGACCACACACACATAACCCCTCTGATAGTCACCAATCCCATGGATTTGCATGGTTTTAAATGGACTGGGTCGTTGGATAGAACGTCAATTTTTATTTTTTTTTATAAAGCCGTTAAACTTGTAGGCCATAGATAAAGGGATTAGAAGCATTAGATTGACTTCAAATTTGATATCTAGTACCATTTGGATCTTTCGATCCCCTTGTCCCATGATCCATGGGAAACTAAATGGGCGCCGGAAATTTTTATGTACTGTGAGTGGGTATAGTATATCGGCGGTATCTCCTATGAGACGGTTGCCATAAGCAACGCGCGTGACAGCAATCTAGGGCCCACCTCAGAGATCAATAAAGTGGTGGATGGGGAATTGGAAGTCTATGCACGGACAAGGTCTAGACCAAAAGTAAGCTTGATTGGATTTCAAATGGTCATGAATCATGATATTAAAGCTTCAAAATCAATGGTGGAAGAGTGATCAAACAGTTTAAAGTGAAATCCAACTGTTAGATTCTAGTTCAGATGAGCATCAAACTAGGTCCAGTGCCAATCATGGAGGAGGTAGTGGGTGTTCGGAAGGAAATGGGATTGCATGTGAGGCTCACATGGGTTGTCAGTTGTCACCCATTTTAGTCCCTTCAGCGATGTCACTCATGGGATCAATTTTCTGTGTATATGCACACAAATTACAAAAGAATTTTCAAGCACAATCAAGTGGTCCCTAAGCATGAAATGGGTTGTTAGTTGTCACCCATTTTAGTCCCTTCAGTGATTCAAAATTGCGGTTCGCGGTCATCGCGTCGCGGTTCGCGGTCGATCGCGGAGCGAATTTTTATTTGACCCCAAAAGGATCAGGAAAAGTATCCAAAAAATCCAGAATAATATAAAATGATAGAAAACAATGTTTATTTCCATTACTATATACACTTTAAAGCAAAATAACGGTCCCCTCAAGTTAAAACATCCTGTATCATGGTTGTATCGCTGTATATACTGAAATAAGCTGAAATATCATAAATATTACATAATGCGACCATGATTTTGGACAAACTAATAGTGTTAAACATTTAAAGCCTATAATCTAGCAATAATACTAATAGAGTTAGTACATGTGCAGTACTCAACTCAATAATTCAATCATCAAGGTGCTCTCACCTTCAAGTTTCAAGTTTAAAGTAACATTTACCACGTCAAAATGAATTAACTAGCTAACCTAAAGTAGCGAAGTTTGGACAATGGTAACTTACCTTGGCTTGACTTTAAGGACAATAAAAGTATTTAACTCAATAAAAGACTTAGATAGATGTATTTTATACAAACTTTCAAACAAAAAAATTTTGGATTTAAATAAATAAATTCAAAAAAAAAAAAAAAAACCAAAAGTGCTAAAATCTACAATATGGTGCTCCAAAACTCTAGATCTAACAAGCCTCAAGCATTTCTAAGCTATTTTGAGGTCCGATCATGGAAAAAACTCAAAAGTCACAAAAATCTTGCCAAATAATATCTCGACTTCCTTGTTCTTTACGGTGGAGAAATCCACCAAATTCTTGAGAAAGTCTTGAGTTTTGGAGATTGGAGAGGTCATACACAGTGAGACGAAGGCTTAGGCTTGGTTTGGAGAAGAAAAGAATGAAAAAGGAGTGAAAACACAACTTAAAAAAAAAAAAATCGTCGGCCAATATTTTCAACATAACGGTAACGGCCGATATTTTGAAAATAATGGCCATAATAGTCGTTATTTTGGCAATATTTTGCCCATAACACTAACGTTAGCGTTATGAGCAAAATATCGACGTGGTCATGGCCGTTATCATTACATAACGGCCGTTATTTTGAACCATGACTCACTCATGGGATCAATTTTTTTATGTATATGCACACAAATTACAAAAGAATTTTCAAGCACAATCAATTGATCCCAAAGCATGAAATGGTGTGACCCACCTGGTCCACCGCATGATCAATTTAAACCCCTCAACACTCCAAACCATTTCTCATTTCATGCTCAGCACCTGAGATGCCTAGTAGATGCTTACCACTTTAGATAAACTTTTTATGAATTATAACAACTTCAACAAAGAATGGCGTGACCTTAGCAAATGATGACACTAACACAAGGAAAAGGGGTAGGCCGAAGAGGATATTGATGAAAGTAGTAAGGATAGATCTAAAGAAGTGCAACCTATATGAAGATATGGCTCGGGATAGATCAAGACGGAGAAACATAATTCATATAGCCGATCCCAACATAACTGGTTCAAGGCTTTGATGGTGATGACAGTGATGAAAAGTTAAAATCCATTGCCAGTATAGTCTCATCTTGTGCAGGACATAAGATTCTTAATCTTATCCAACCAAAAATGCAATTGAGGCAAGATTCAGTACCTTCCATTTTGAAGCTTACGAAAATCAACTTTTTGAAAAGACGGGACTGAACCGGTAAATGCAGCAGCTGCAAGTGTCCATATAAAACAACACAAGTTAATTCAGGAAGGTTATGGTTGCATGTTCCCCTTTTTTCATGGGTAACAAACATAGTTGTCATTAACTCTGGCATCACTGTTACAGAAACACACATCACTGCTACGAAAAACTTGTTTGCATAAATGCAGAACAGACTAGTTAAACTGTTAACATACATCAATGAAAAAATAAAAGAGTATAATGCTTATCAATTTATACAAGACACAACATGTAATGCAAACAGGCCATGCAGTGCAATGAAACATTTCTAGGGTAACAAAACCGTAGTCACACATGAGGTCAACCTGGTTAGTGAGAGACTAGAACAGACCATTGCATTGGACACTTGCTCGGTTTGGAGAAACTCTCTGGTATTTTGCTAACGTATGCAATTGCATGTCTGACAATCCAGCCCATGCCAACTCCCTCCTTTGCAGGGGAAGCATGTTGTGGATATTAGGGGCAAAATAGGCCCTGGAATAATGATTGTCCAATTGCCTATTCCGTTGGCAACACTGTGCCAGAAATACATTTTGAGCGATCTTCCCTGACATTGCTGCATGAAAATTCGGAAATCTATCAGATTTATATAACGGGGTCATCTTAACAGAAAATATAACATGAATTCTGTGAGCGATACTAATGATTAGTCCTCAAAAGTGTTTAAACCTTTTAGTTCATGGACATTCAACTGAAATATAAGTGACCAATCTCAAAAAGATAACAGAAAGTAATTTATGCACCTAATAAGTGCACATATCACAGATCCAATCCTTCAAACTAATACGTACTCTTCAATTTGTTATCCCCAACGTTGTTCACATATATTTTGAAATGCTTTATTTGATTGCCATAGGATTAACATTTATTCAGTACAGCATTCGACCAAACCGCTCAACCGAACTATTATATGACAACGGGAAGCACCCACCCATGTCAAGTGTAACAAACTCTCTAGCATGCAAAATGCATTTGAAACTGAATGCACTACCAGAGTTTATGCTCTAGTTACGTAAGAACATGATTGAAGATATGCAACGATATTCGCCAATTAAACATGATTTTAAACCAGCTACAAGCTCCAAGTGTTTCTTTTAAGTGACAGGCAGATTCTCAACTCCACTAAAGCAAACTTTTAAGGTCGATGGCACTTGCAATGAAGTTCTGAAAATTCCCAACACAGAGATAGAATGTGTACTTAGTGTATTATATTTACAACTCTGACTGTTTGAACCTAGGCCAGTGGCCGCGATAGTTCAACAACGGATTCCCACTTCCCACTGCTAAGTCAGGGCCATTTGGATGAATCCCATATGGAAATTGCTTCAGTAATTGAAGGTGAAAATAGAAATTTGACCCCTCAACATTTGGTGTGGCGATGAAAACAGAGGCGCAGCGTAAAATTCAACACTTGCCAATTAAAAAAAAAAAAAAGAACACTCCTACATGATATTCAGGGAACCATTCAAACTAACCCCAACATAATCCAGTCCTAATTCAAAGCAAACCAAACAGGCAATGAAGTTCTAGCATTCACAAATCCAAAACTTAAGATTCAATCAGACCACATCTTCTTCCTCACCCAAATTAAAATCTAAACTATGATGAGAATTCTACACCCATCAACTCAACACTAGATCAATGGATTCTATTCATTTCCAAAGAACTTTACTTACCCAAAATCTCAACAAGAAAAAAAAAAAAACCCAATACTACCAGCTTGAAGAGGAAGAGTAAATACACAAAGTTTCCAGCATGGGTGGATCATGAAATCAAAAGGATATCAAGAAAACAACATAGTAGAAAGAAGAATTCATAAATCCAATAAGAAGAATAATCATTCAATCAAATCAGATGAGATTGGAAACAGAAAAAAAAAAAAAAACAAAAAACATGAATAGAAGACAGAATTGGAATCAAACCTGACATTGAAAGAGAACACCAGAAAATTTTAAAAACCAGAAGGTTGTGAGATTAGGAATGAGCGGAGAAACTTATGAAGGAAAGCAGACGAGAGTAATTTTTTTTTTTATATCTCTTTTCTCTAGGCCTACAACTACAATGGCATTTTTTTTTATTTCATTTAATTTTTGTTCACGTGCGTGTAAGCACGTGCGCACCTAATCAGTGTGAAATGGGCCCAAATGTGGATTGGGCCCTCTTGGGCTGGGTCTCTTTGTGTCATGCTTGGTTTGGGCATATGCCATTTGGTTGCCATCTCGTAGAGCTTCTAAATGCTTCCCATTTTTCTTTGCACACCCTCTTTCTCACTATACCCACCACTAAACCTTCCTCCCTCACTCTCTTTGCTTTCGCTGTATGCTCTCTCTCCCTTTCCTTCTCTCTTTCACGTTTTACTGTGGTTTTTTAGATTTTTTTTTTATTAGAGGCCTTCTATGCTGGTTGGGTTGGCCTCAAAATGAGTTGAAGGGTTTGAAAAGGTCAAAGAGAGTCCTTCTCACTCACTCTCTCTCTCCCTCAAACCTTTTTTTTTAGTTTTCTGTTTCGTTTGTTCGGCCCTAAGTGACCGAATATAATTAAACTGTTATGTCTTGTGTGTCCAAATAGTTTAAATTTGTTCAGCAACTCAGGGCCAAATAAATTGCGATGCAGCTACTTGAAAGTGATGGGAAAAAACTTCCTTAGACGCACATTCTTGCTGTTAAAATGATCACAAACCACAATTTGCTTGTTCATGCCTCAAAAATGATAAATGAATGAGTATGAGAGATGAGTGAGAAGAAGAGTGAGGGATGAATATTAAGAGTGAGTGAGACGAAGAGTGAGCGGGATTGTACGAGGGAGAATGTTTTTTTTTTTTAGAATTGGAGGGAGAGTTGAGAGTTTGAAGGTTGGTGGGTGTAGAAATTAATTGGGGAGAGTCGAGTGTTTGTTAATTCTCCTTTTAGGTAATTTACCGCAAGAGTATATCGGTAATAAAATAAAACTTAAAATGATGCTTGTGCAAAACGAAATGGGGTGCATTTAGAAGCTCCCCATCTAAAATTCTGAAGTCTTTGGTTCCAAATAAAGCAGGATCCGGATCCATGCATATAGAATCTAGAACATTTGTTAATTCTCCTTTTAGGTAATTTACCACAAGGGTATATCGGTAATAAAATAACACTTAAAATGATGCGTGTGCAAAACGAAATGGGGTGCATTTAGAAGCTCCCCATCTAAAATTTTGAAGTCTTTGGTTCCAAATAAAGCAGGATCCGGATCCATGCATATAGAATCTAGAACATTTGTGCTTGTATGTTCTAACTTGAGGATCTGAATACAAGATGCTTACATTTATTCTTCATATATTAAACTTTTTTAATATATATTTTTTAAAACTTTAAGTACTTTGAGTTGTATTTGTTTTTGATATTCTACTTAGTTTTAATCATATATCATTTAAATGTCCCACTTGTATATTAAAAAAAAAAAAAAAAACTTTGAAGGCCTTTGATCCAATTATATTAATGTACTCTTCATCTTATTTCGGATCCTGATCCAAAACTGGATTCATTATTTTTAAGTTTTTGTTATATCTGGATACAATACATAAGCACTACAAGGATCCGAAGTTTTTTTTTTTTTTTGGTAGAAACGAGGATCCAAAGTTGGAACTGGATTCAGATATTCAAACGGAAAATTCTAAATGCACCCACCTCTTTTGCCGAGCCCACCCACATCTCCAAAAATACCCAAATTACCCTCCTCTCCTCTCCCTCTCTCCTTCCCTGTTCCCTGCTCCAGCCACCTCCGCCAAACCCCGCTGCAGTCTCTCCCTTTATCTCTCTCGCCCACCGCCGGCAGCCCCCGTCCCTCTCCCTCCTCCCCTCTTTCTCTTTTCCTCTCTCTTCCTCTCTCTCTCGCACGCCGCCGGCCCCTGCCCAAAATTTATCCGACCTCTACTTTTCCCTCTCCCCCTTTTTCTCACCCGCTCTCTGCCTCTTGCCCGTCGCTGCAAACCCCGCCCACCCACCCGCCCTAGTCTCCCTCTCCCCATCTTTCTCGCCCGTTCTCTGCCTCTCGCCCACCATCCGATGTCGCAACCCTTGCTCGCCCTCTCCGTCTTTCTCCCTCCCTCTCCCCTCGTCTCCCCACCCGCCCTCTCCTCGCCCTCTGCTTGCATCCGTACGTGCCTATGCCGGACAGGTTGGACTACAGTGAGGGCAACTCGGATCCAACCTTTTTCATGTGTTCATTTTAAATGGATGACTTGTAGCGTCATTTTGGAGAACGCGAGGGCCACAACGTGAAAGTGAGCTGTGGTGATTACCTTTCTATAATTAAAAAAAAAAAAAAAAAAAAAAAAGCTCATCTGTCCAAAATTGTAAGCTATCTAATCCAAGGGCTTCAAATTTGGTGAAGCCAATCTCTGGTAAAAGATAGTTGGTACTGATGGGTTCTATTAACAAAAGAAAGTAAGGAAAACAAATGCTTCTTTTAAATTAATGTTGTGGCTAATAAAAAATGAATGATAAAAAAAATTGCTTCTTTTTTACCTCTCATCCATGGCCCCATATTGTGAAGGTACTCCAATGAATGGCACCTCGTGCAGAGACGTAGTCTGATGGCTCTACGGTATGGTATCTTGCACATCTAAATTTTACCTAATAAATGAGATCTGCCTTTGTGAACTGAACCATTTAAAATGAATGTCAACCCTTCTAATGACACAAATCTCATTTCAACGGGCATGGATCTCACTGTTCAATTGAGCATGTGATGGAATTGTGACAGGCAGTATGAAGAAGAGTCCCTTTCTCCATTTGTGGATATTATTTGTGAATTTACAAGTTTCAGATAATCTATCACGGTTCCCACATAATGATAATTTGAACTATTCAAAATGGATGTCGACCCTCCATTGATAGACACTGAAATTTAATTTTCAATAGACATGGATTCAACCGTTCGACTGAGCACATTATGGAAATGTGATGAGGTGGTGATGAATGGGAGTTTGGTTCTTTGTTTGCAACTATTATATGTGAACTTATAAGTTTTCAGGTATCTATCATGCATTCCACATCCGTTTCAAAAAAATCATGCATCCCACATAATTATAACCTGAACTGTTCAAAATGAATTTCAACAACTCCAATGACATATATTAAAATTTCATTTCAATAGGCGTGGATCCCTCCGCTTTTTGATTGAACTATAATGATGGAATTGTGATTAGACGATGGATGTTTAGTTTGTAGCTGTGATAACCTAAAGTATCCATCTATTTTTTATTTAATGAATGCTTAATTTATAATTGATGGTCTTCATTGTTTCAATATGTAAATATTTACATGAAAGTGCAAAAAAAAAAAAAAAAAAGATTGATTTGAGGATCAAATTGGCAGTCGATTGTTCTATTTTTCTCCTTAATTTTGATTTTATCCATAGTTTATATTAATTGATCTAGATAAGAGTACTGCTCATGGACTGGGCTAGCCCGAGCCCAAACCAGGACCAGCCTGCTTTGGGTTGGGCTTTAACCTTAGGATTTGCTATACCAGTCAAACTCATACTTAAAATCTATGTACATTTAAGATATATGGGCATGCCTTGGACTCCTTGGTAGAAATCTCGAAGCCCGACCTAACCCAAAAAAAACATAATTTATTAAAAAAAAACACCTCTATTAATGGGATAGAGACTTGAACACATGAACTTTCTCCAACTCTAATCCCATTCATTGATTCAATTGAAAGACCTTTCTTTCTCATCAATGAGCATATCCATCCACATGTATGGGACTTATTGTCTAAATTATTTTATTTATCCACTAGATTATTATATATGAAGCTCGGATGATCTGATTTTATAGTTGATGATACTCTCAATTTTAGTTATTTTATTTTTAGTTTTGAAATTATTTGCTTAATTCGACACTAGCAAAATTACCCGTGCTTAGCACGGATATGGTAAACATTGCAATTTGAATATTTATGTATAAAAAATTCATAGATTTTTAGAAAAAAAGCAAAAGAAAAAAAATTATAAGTATGTACTTATAAAAACAAAGAATTGGTCATAGAATAGAAAAATAAGAATTAGAGTAGAGGGAGAATGATAGAGTTTGGATTGAAACAAAGTCTATGAGAAATAAAAGAAAAGAAAACTGAAGAGCAGTTATGAGTGGTTATGATAAAGAGATAAAGAAGGTAGTTGATGTAACTTCCAGTCAAAATTATAACCGTCGGTCAAAATTGAACCAAAACCTCCTAACTTAATATATTATAATTAGCACAACAACCCGTGCTTAACACTGTCATGCCTACCGATAATGTTTGTACAAAATAAATAAGAAATATAAATAGAGATTAATTTACATTAAATTTTCGCGTATTCACAGATTAAAAAATTATATAATAATGTATAAGTAAATGATAACTTCAAAATAAATTCAATTAATAATATATCATATATTAAAACTAAATTAGTAAGTGACAACTACAATGACACATAAGCATGAAAAAACAAAAGAAAGAAAATAGCAACAACATTATTAATAGGTACCAACATTCTAAAAATATAATTAGTTTTATGAATATATCGTAAATAAGATCTCACTTGCGTCAATGTTTCAAATAAGTTATAGGGTCGCTGCATCATCTAACTACTTTAACATTGTTTTCACAAATTTTATATAAAAGTATTATATGGTGTAGTGGTGATGAGGTATTTATATGGTAAGAAGTCATGAGTTAGAATCTCTCATGAGTTATATATTTCTTTTCACCAAAGATTTCTAAAAAAAGTCAAAATTAAAGGAATCTAGTCAAAACTGAATTGAGAATGCTCAGCTTTAATATAACAATAGAATTATATGAGGTTGGATTCGGATTTTTCGACTCGATGGGAGTCGAACACATAACCTTTAGAATGTTGCACAATAACTTTTGCTATGCATGCTATTAGAGCATTCGCATGTGGCTAGCTACATGCAATCTTTAGCTACAAAATAACTAACGTAGCATAAAATCCGTGCACATCAGGCTCTCTTTCCTTCTGTTAAAACCACATTCATGAAGAGTGGCTCTTTACACTTAACTTGGCACTGTAGCTCGGGATTCATTAAAAAACCATTTTCTGTATGCGATCTGGATCTGGAATGAAAGGCTTCTTCTTCTCCATCTTCACAGGAAATCTCAGGTTTCGGTTTCGGTTTAAAGGATCTGCTTCCATATTCACATCTCCTATCTCCTCGTTTTGTCGATGGCAAAAGGGCCTTGAATCTTGGATCTAGGGTTTTGCAGGGGCGTTTGAAGAGGCTCGATTTTCAAAGTATTGATTTTCTTTTGCTACTACTTTGATTGCTTCTTTTGGGATTGGATTGTCATTGTTTCTGGCGGCGCTTTGCGGGAAATGTTCGCAATTGAGATTGCGGTTTTGTTCAAATCCAGGCACGGATGATCGCTTAGCATCCAGGTTTAGGGTTTTTATCAGGAACTGCTCTATGGGTTCGATCTACAAATCTAAGTTTTTCTCATGCCTATTTGTCAACTCCTTGAGATCTTCCCTGTTATAGACACCACTATGCCCGGATTTGTGTGGTGTTTGGCATGGAGTCTACCTAGATAAGAGAGCTAACTTCCTTCTTCAAGTGGTTTTATACACCAAATTAATGAACAGAAGCTTTGAATCCTGGATCTAGGGTTTCATTGAGCTGCTTTCTTAGACTGAAATAATTAACCTTTGATTTCTTCTGCTGCATCTGTTCCTACTCAGACAGCTTTCTTATTGCATACTTGAATGTATTCTGTTCTGCTTTGTGAAGGTGCTGCAGAAAGCATTAGGGTAGATCCATGGCCACGAATGCCGACTAATCTTCTATATTTGCAGAAATATTATGGTTGTAGAAATATTTTATATAATTGCTAAAATATTTTGTATAGTTGTAGAAACATATAATTAACATTATAATGAAGATTAACATAAGTAAAATCATGCGAATAACATAAAATTAACATTACAATGAAGATTAACATAAATAAAATCATGCGAATAACATAAAATTAAAATTACAATTAAGGCCTACAACTATGACCGTTTAAAAAATATGACCATTACAAAAATAATAAAGAAATGATGAAGGAATAATATTTAAATGAAATAAAGATAAAGTAAAGAGGCTGATGTAGGTGCATGTGAATGGTAGATAGTTGAAATAACAAAAGTGACTTTCTTTAGCTTAGATTTAACTAAAGCTAAGCTAGCCACGTGCAAATGCTCTTATATGAGTTGGTCTGACAGTAAGAATGGGCTTGGATGTTCTTTTTAAATTTGTCTTATTTCCCTTCTCCCTTTGCAAACTCCACAGTGAGCCCTACACATTTTTAAATCTTAACTGCTCAAATGTTTACTATAACGTGAGTTGGCCCCAAGGGGATATTTAGTGTATATACTTAGTTTTATAAAACACATGAAAAATCATATGTTTCACACACGAGGGCCCACCCTTTGCCTTCTGCTAAAATAAAAGTACAAAAAAAGGTTTTTTGAATACCTATTTTTGCAATCTCTTTCGGAAAAAGAAAAAAAAAAAAACACACAAAATTTTCATACATCAAATGAGTTTCATCTCGTGAGGGTCAACCTAATTGCATATTTAAATCCAACTTTTACTTTAATTCATGCTTAATTTCTCAATTAGATGTTGATATTAACATTGTCTTTCACATGTTATTTTTTTTTTTTAATAACAGCCCCCGTCCATTCAATCTGTTTTAAATACTTTCTATCCTTTTATTCTTTAGTAACAATGGCCTGTGGTTTTAAACCTCTTCCATTTAAATATATTAACATGGTTGATTTTAGTATTTCCTAAGTATTTTAACTATTATAATTTTAGCTAGTTAGCTCAGCTAGCCTAGGACCACCGTTTGCACTCGGAGGTTGAGGGTTTGAAATTGCGCTCCCACACTGGGGCAGCAGGGGATTTACCTGGCTTTCCCTAGGCCCAAAGGGCTAGGTCACCCTCTGTTATAAAAAAAAATTGTAGTAGGCCACCCTCTGTTATAAAAAAAAAAATTGTAGTTTTGTAAATCTGTTGCACTTTTTTTTTTATCCATCGTGAACAAAATTTGATATTTAAAATTTTAAGAACGATCCTAATTATATATCTATTATTATTGATTTTTTTTTCTTTAAGCCATATATTTGACATCACATCATATCAATTTCTAAAACATTTGATATCTTCTAAAACATTTGATATCGGGAGACGCTTCTATGAAAGATATCTCTCACCTTAAATGAGGGACTGAGGACATCCATAGCATGCTAACAACTTAAATTTAAGGCCCCCACCCCTATTTCTCATATAAGATGAGAGATATTTCTTAGGCGTGTTTGGCACTTAACTAGTTAAAGTGACGTAAATGAATCGAGACAATAAATGACAAGGGGTCACATCAAAAGTACATAATTTCAAAATTCCCTCCGAAATAAAAAAAAAGTAAAAAAAAACAACCTCCTTTCTCCACCAAAATACAAAAAAACTTTACTTTTCTATACAAAAAGTTAAAAAAATTCCATACCAAACAACTAAAAACAAGACACCATCACAACACCTTATATTCTATTATCTCTTAATTTAATACTTCACATCGCCATACTTCAATTCACCGTACATCCAAACGCCGCCATACTTCAATTCACCGTACATCCAAACGCGGCCTAAATAGAAGCACCACCCTTTCATATCCCCCATCTTTATAAAATATACAAAGATGTTATTTTTTTTTTTAAAAACGTTAACCAAACTTTCATTGCAGGAGAAAGAAGATACAAAAAGAAAGTAGTCCTAAAACTTTGGGCCAACAGGAGTTTCAAAAAGTAAAGAGAGGATAAGATTTGATGTTGCGTCTTTGCTGCGAAAACAATGGAATCGTTGCTCTTTTCCCGCCAGCTTCTCCAGCTAGGGTTGGATTAGGTTAGGGCTTCTTGTAGAAGAAAGAGTGACCGGAAGATGATTGGATTTGAGGTGTTGTTGAAAGAGACGACACGATCGTCGATCAGAAGAAGCTGATGGCTGCACATACCGGAACGAGAGAGAGAGAGAGCAGACAAGATCCTAATCCATAACTTGCATTGCATGCAACCGATGGAGCTCTTCTATAACTACTAGGTCTTGTATCCCTTTTTCTTTCCCATCTGATGTTGTTGTTTTTTCTTGTTTGATTGGTATCTTGTCATTTGATTGTGAAACTCATGATTTCGATTTCTGTTTCTGTTTGTGGTGGGTTGATTTAGGGCACGTTTGTGCACGGCCTAATTGCAAAACATACTTTCTGCAGAAAATCCTTTGGGATCTTTTCTGCTGTCCCACCTCTTCGTCCATGCATTTCGGATTCTTCTTTGGTGTCATTACACAAACAGGCCCTTAGTGGGGTTCCTCTGTTTGAATCTTTGGAATTAGTTGAAACCTTTTGGGATTTTTAGGGTGCACATTTGGGTAAGAACCCTAGTTACAATTAGAGTTCTTTACACTGTTTCTAAAGACAAAATAGAGCTCTTTCTAGTTGGTTACTTGATTAGCAAAATTTTAACTGGAAAAGGAGATGGGTCAAGCCTAAAAAAGTGAATCAGTTTGATCCGGACCGAACTCGGGTTCTAATTCGGATTGGACCTAGCTTGATATGCCTACAAGAGACATTGCATTGCAGTCCCAGCATGCTAACAGTCTAATATAGCATGTATGCGACAAGTTAGATAACGGTAGTTTGGTTCAGAACATCAATGGGTATTATCTCCGAAGAAAGCGGATAGTGACAGAGATTCATAGCACTTCAAATGCAACACAGGCAGTCAAAGAAATATTTGTTGCACTTGGGAGTACTCACATGGCAGTCCAGAATATATTGTTGGGGTTGTACTTGGTCTCTTGGTCAACTGGGTACTTTGAGACTATTTATTGTTTTGCCTTGAGATGTTCAGGGAACGGTCAGTACAAGTATCTATTATCCAGCCACAAAATTACTTTAGAAGTCTTTGAAGAAAATAGAGGCCCATGGTTACATAGAACTTCACCACTAGCACTCGATGCCTTTTTTATTCCGTACATAATTTCAGTGGAGAAGATACCCCTCGTGTATTAAGCTAATGCAATGAATTAATAATCAACTTTCATTTCTAAGTCTAAATTACTTACTGCCCCCCATCATACACAAGGACAAACTCCAATGGTGACTGTGAAAGTGAAATGCCAGGCACCAATGCAAGGAAAAAGGGCATGAAGCAACAGGAAACCCCCAACCACCAAACCATGGTAAGAAAGCATTCCAAACCACTCTAGCCATGGAACAGTTAAAGGAGGAAATGGTTCCCCGTTTTTGCATCCTTTAGGCACATGAGGCACCCATTGGCAAATCAATTGCACATGGGAAAACTATTTTTCCAAAGCATATGCTGCTTCATTTGCACTTGTATAGACATGTGAAAAGGGATTTTGGATTGTAGATCTGCTTATTTAGTTGACCCCAGTTGATGTGACATGGCTTTGTCGATGAGATGTGAAAAGAAAACTAATCTTGACTAGCTCATATCGCTTTTCTTTCTCATAATAAATGCTAGTCGCCATGTTTCTTTTCTCTTTTTCATTGACCACAACATTTCCAGTTCCTATTCAATTATTAGATGACCAGGAACCTAATTTTATAAATCATTAGCACCTCTCACAGTTGGATTTTAGTTTAAGTAGATTCTTCAAATCCTATTGAACTTCAAGCATCCATACTTAGTTGGCCTTCAATTTTCCTTGATTTTTTTTTTCTATTGCATTTCTTCTCAATAAAGCTGCCTCAAAGCCAGGAATTTAAAAATCAGCCAAGTCCGAGTCAACTTAGATGATGCAGGATAGACCCAATGACCTCACATGCGATAATAATGCGTTTCTTATTTTAGTGGATTTAGTTTCCTTATTTGATCGATGAGTTGTAATTAGGATTCGATTTCTTATTTCCTAAGTTGATTTTATTTACTTTCCTAGTTTGATTAGGTTTCATAGCCACCAAGTTTTATCTTCTTATTTATATGCATTGCAAGTGATGGACTTCTCAGACTTTTGATGAATAGAATTTGTGTGGGTGTTATCCCTAGAGTTGCGTCCTCACGTTATTGTTTATGTAGAGACTTCTTATTGTGTCTGTGGACATGCCCTTCGGTACTTCCACGCAAGTCAGGCCGGGCTTGGCAGAGTTCCCATTGGAACTGCATTTTCTTCTTCTCCTCCTCAACAAACCCTCTCTCAAACCCTTTCTTCTTTTTCTTCTCAACAAACCCTCTCTCAAACCCTTACCCAAACAGTCCTCTCTCAAACCCGTTCTCAATCCCTCTTCCAAACCTTAACGTAACAAATCTTCTCTCAAAACCCGCTTTCAAACCTCTATCTATCTCCTTATTAACAGCTCAATGATACAGACAAAGCAGAAAGAAATTCACACGCGACTCAGCTGAGTCGAATTGGACTCAGACTTTGTTCAAGCCGAGTTCAAGTCCGGCTTTTAATCCCTGCCCTAATCCTTAAATATATTGGCTAGCTTGATCCCATAAAATTCTTCCCCTTGATGATGTCCAGAATGCTTATCTTGCATCAACAAACTCCACAATAATTTTTTCTTTCATTCCAGATTGACCATAATGTTGCCAATTGTCCATCTTCCATTGCATCCTTCTCTTCTTTTGTATAAGCACTGCCTCCCATGAAGCAATTAAACTATCTAATGTTCCTAATTTCATCTTACTATAGCAAAGACTTCATTCACAACTTTTTTCCAAATTCACAAAATGCTAACAATTGAACCATTGGCCCATTCTCCTCATACATTGTACACATAGACCTGCAATAGGAGGCAATATTCATGTGTAATGTAAGTTATTCTTTGTAAGAATCCTCCCGACAATTGTTTTCCAATAGAAAGTTTCCACCGTTGGTGGAAGTATCCAGACCATGCTAGAGAGCAGACAGACCAGGGAACACTATGAGGGGAACAAATCATGTAAGAAAGACTTAGCCTAAGACTTTCCTGACCGAGTAAATACTCCATAACTTTATTGTATTTTATGGACCATCCCTCCGAAGTTGAACACCATTAAGCATTGACAGAAGACACTCTTACTCAATAGACTTAATCTGGCATAAACACCTTTTGAAAGATGGCCTCGTAACCACCCTACCCCAAAGATCTCTAAACATTGATTGGCATGGATTGAGACAACCCTAAATAACTTTGAGAATTTCAACTGTAAGACACACAACCTACTCAAATGGAGTCCAGATCCCCTATTTCATCCAATCCACATTCGCCAGCTGTATAAAATCTCTTCTTTGATTTTTTCATTCCAAGGAAGCAATTGAGAGGTGATGCAGTACGGAAGCCAAAAGAACCCTTGGCCCCCCACACGATGGACCTGGCCATCCAACCTAGTCCTTTGGGTAGGTCGGGTCCATCATGTGTGCCCAGGGGCACTTTTGGGCTTCCGTACTTCATCAAGAGGGTGCATTAGCTGGCATGAAGTTTTATACAACTAGCGACTTTGGATTGGATGAAACAGTATCTCCCTATTTCATCGAAGTAGGGGATCTGGACTCACTCAAATGTCTTCCCAAAAACAAAATCTTGACCCCCTCCCCAACTAACAACCTAATTGATGAAAACCAGTTGTATGTGGCCCAATTCGATTGAATCAAGGATTTGACGCTTACATGGCTAGGTGTGACCGAATCAGGACATCGAGGTCCCCGAACTAATATTCAGGCTGATAATAAGGACCTTTACAACAGTTCATAGGATGATTGCAGTTGACAATAGGCCCAAACAACATGTTATCAAAGCCACATCTGCAAATATATATTGTGCCCCCCAGCTTGATACACAGCCAGGCTTCCTCGGGCCTGGCCCAATAGTACTAATTAATGAATAAGGGCTCATAGCCGGATACAACCATTGAATGTGGAAGCTCTTGCATTTTTTATTTTTTTAAAGGTATGAGAATAGACAGGATTTGCTGATTTTATTTTTTATGGATGGAAGTATAGTTTAAATTGCCTTTACAGGTTCTTATTGCTAACAACTGCTATAAAATCATAAAGGAGCAGCCTACACTTCACTTTTGCCGGCTTTTCTTTATCTTTTCTCCTTAACAGTCTGTTTCTTGGATGTTTACAAGCTTATAAGCAGTCGGGAGAGTGGTTTCCTCTTGACTGTAGGTGGATTGCATGTGATTTGTGCTTGACTCTTCTAGTTCTATTGCTGTGTTTGCTATTTTTTTGTGGTTTTTGGATCATCTAGGTGTGGCCAATCATTGTGTTAACCCCTCCTTCAAGTGTAGACTGATTCAATTAGACTGTATTTACCTCAGTTTGGTATCAAAGCAATCAAAGATAAGTTTTTCTATTGGTCTTTTCTTCATCTGCTTTCTTGACCTCTTTGCTGCCACATAGTTAATGTCACGCCCTGAGATTTGAGGCCCTTGGGACCCTTGGATTTCGTGATACAACAATCCCACTTCAAAAATGTGGGGGCAAAAGATTAATAAAGCTTTTCCATAAAAATAATAACTGAAATATTGCTCAATGCCACTAAGAGTAACTCCATCAACAATTGTAAATGAAAATCACATTTAAATCAATATCTTACAGCTGATCCAATGGAACGAAATCATTTACTAAGTCCAATATGACTTAAAGGCTACTAAATACAAATATGACTTAAAGGCTACTAAATATGTGAGGCGCTGCTCATGACCACGCCCGTCCCCGCAAGCAATCTATGATTCCTTAGGTTCTGGATTGACCTCAAAATTTGGAGCAGAATTGGCAAAACAAAAACATGAGTAAAATTCCACAAGGAAATGAACTATGAAACCGTAGCAAATGATTTTTTTTTTCTTTAGTCAATAGTGATAAAAAATTTAGGCTACGGTTCTTGAATACGGATATGTTAACAACAATTTCAAAGTCATGTGAATCTAATAAGACAATAAATGAGGTAATCCGAATAACAAAAAACAAACTAATTTACAAATTGAACAATGGTGTGGCAAATTACCTTGAGCTAAGTTAAGGCATCTTTTCAGTAAACAAAATTTACAAAGTGTGCTTGCCCCCATTTTCTCAAATAACTAGCACAGAGCAATATCAAAAGGGAGCTAGTTGCAGTCTAGTGATAGCGCACAAAGGGGTTCCCGTTCCCCAATGGCATACCCAAAAGGGGCTAAAATTTTCATGTGAGCGTTTCCATGTTGCGTTGCCCATACATCACATCACCTCTTAGAGGTCAAAGGTTTATGCTAAGTTTTTGATTTACAAAATAGTGTAAGGTTGGAAATACAAATTACGAATGAAAATCAAGTTTTATCTAAATTCCAAAATCCAACCTCTAAATCCAATTTGTACACAACTCATGGGATATGTTTTTCAACAATGGTTCACTTCAAAATTTATGATTTCATTGGGAAATATCAAGTCTACGCGAGCATGATTTCGGTTTAAATTCGTTAATCGAATGTGAAACTCCTCAATTCTCAGATCTAGACCAATAAATGAATAATCAAATATCCTTAGGAATTCTAAGATTATGGGTGCACATGGGCAGTTTGGATCGTTTTAGAGGGGAAACCATCAACCAAACCGAACCCATCGGTTTTCTATTTTCCCAAACCGAACCGAATTGCTCATGTGCTCAAACCGAATTGAACCGAAAGGAACAAGTTCGGTTCATTTACGGTTTTTTTATTTTATTTTTTTCCACAAAAAATTGGTAGTTCAATTGGTGAGAGACGTTGGACTTTTTTTTTTTATTTATAACAAGAGAGATGTTGGACTTCAAGTAACGAAGTGAGGGTTCGAGTCTTCTTCAATTAATTTTTCATATTCCTTTATATATTTAATAAAAAATATATATTTATATAATTAGTTCGGTTTGGTTTTCGGTTTGAAGCTCAAACTGAATCGAACCAAATCGAATGGTTTGAAGAAAATCCGAACCGTGACCGAACCGATCTACTACAAAACTGATCTGAACCGCCCGGTTCGGATTGGTCCGAATCAGTTTAGCGGTTTAGCAGTTTTTTTGTGCACCCCTATCTAAGAATGCTAGGATCAGACCCTTTCATCATGCATCCAAGTCATGGTTCAAAATCGCGGTCTCGGTTGCGGTATTGGCCGGGCCGAAAAATCGATATGATATCGGTATCGGTCGCGGATATCGGTCCGTCGAGGTCGTCGCGGTGTGAATTTTTTTTTTAATCCAAAAAAATTGGCAAAAATATCCAAAAATTTCAGAATATTAGAAAATACTGGAAAAAAATATTTTTTCCCATTAGTAACAACAATAAATCAAAATCTCGGTCACATTAAGTCATAAGATCCTGTATCGCTGACTAATCATTAATTATTAAATATGTCAAGTTTTAATGTATAATATATGTGTCCATTCTTATAATTTACAAACCCATTAATGTAGCCATATTTAAAATCCCAATGATTAAAAATAACTGTCACATCTTGTAATAGCTTTGTAAAAATTTTACTTGAATCATAGTCTGGCAACAATTGAATTCGCTATGCTATATGATTTAAATCATTACTCTAGATGTCTTATAAATGGTTAATTCACTGGGCCCAACTCCTATTTGAGTAGGAAAAATTAAAGGGCCACACAAAAAGGGACATTTATCTTCGAGTGGTTTAGATTTAAGATAATTAGGCCCTTTTAGTAAGGTGTAATTAAAAATTATGGTAGTTTGGAATTCTTGTAGTCTTCATAGTAGACCCACCTACAAAAATTTAAACCACTCAAAATAGTTGCTCTTCTCTTGCATGGGCCCTCATCCAAATCTCATTTTATTAGGAGATTTGTTCTTATTAGATTGATTTTTTTTTTCTAAGTTGGTTGATTGATTAATCTAATGGTAGGAAATTTTCCAATTAGAGTGAAACTTTCTCACGACACGATAGAGGGAGGGAGAGTTATTTTGAACTGTTTGGATTTTATGTAGGTGGGCTCCATTGTGGGACCCATAAGGTGCCATGGTTTTTATGTTACATACTCAACTGATGGTTAGAAAAGGAAAAAGAAAACCCTAACAGAGCATTTACCCTTTTCCCCTTTCACACGTCCTTTCATTTCATCATTCGCCTGAAACAGAAACTGGGAGGGAAACGAAGGAGGGAAAGGAAAGAGGAAAAGGGAAAGGGAAAAAGAAAAGGAAAGGAAAGAGAGGAGAGGGAAAGGAAAGGGAGGAGGGAAAAAGAAAAGGAAAGGAAAGAGAGGAGAGGAGAGGAGAGGAGAGGAAGAGGAAGAGAGGAGAAAAGGGGAAGAAGGCGGACTGGCGGAGCGATGGTCGGCTGGTGCGGCGGTGTGGCCAGCCGGTAATAGTGGAGTAGCCAAAGGGCGGGATGGAATCCAGCCATCCAGGTGCTTTCTTTCCTCCTCATCCCCTCCTTCAATCTCTGTTTTATTTTACTGCAACATGCAGGTTTTTTTTTTTTTTTTTTTTCCCATTTTAACTTGTATGAAGGAGGCTCAGGGATTATCAGCTGATGAAGAAGGTTGAGGGATTAGGGAAGAAAACTAAGAACGAGTGGAGTGAGAGACTGTTGGACCGATTTTTTCAATATATCGGCCGATATATTGAAAATATCGGCCGATATATTGGTTTATATTGAAAATATCGGCCGATATATTGGTTTGGCCGATATTTTGAAAATATCGGCTGATATTACCCGATATATTGGCGATATTTGTTGGGGCTGTACCGATACCGATATCTCTAGCAGATATCGGATTGGTACCGGCCGATACCGATTCATATCGGCCGATATGAATCGGTATCGGCCGATTTTTTTAACCATGATCCAAGTACATATTAGAAAGAAAACACAACAAAATTCTACATCTAGCTTGCTGGAGGTAAGAATATAAAGAACTCAAAGTAATAGGGAATAATAGTAAGGTTACTTGCCTCTTTTGACGATCCGATCTTTAAATTAACAGCAATCAGCGCAGTGGGTCTTGGTGTTCAATAACATTAAATGGTAAGTGATGGGTTCCCAAGTGATGGGCCTAGGGTTGTAAAGTATATTGATGGGTCTGATTGATTGAGCTCAGGTAATGTGGGTCGGAATAGTAATGGGTCAGTATTCGGGTTCTAGGTCAGTTGGGTACAAGTCGGGCCTTACTGAGTCACACGTTTAGGAGTTGAGGTGTTTGGGAATAGTGAAAAGGGTGTGGGCCACTATGATATACTAAGTTGAATGAGCACTACGCAAGTCATGCTCGGATATGGCTCGAACCTTGCTACCAGGTTAAGTGGGGTTTAGGTTGACGTGCAAGGTGTGTTAGTGGCGGTGCTTGAATGGGTTTGGGTATGATTGGGTGGCTGTGTGGTTGATGAGTAGATTGCATGGAACCTAGCTTATTTGCCCCATAAAATTCAAGTTTGAATTCCACAATCCTCCAAGTTGGACCCCATCTCATCTTTAACTCATAATTTAAATTAGAGCCTAATCTTCTCTAGAACAGAATATTTTGAAATTCAATTTCCTCTTATTCAACCTAAATCATCATGATAAAATTATTTTTTTGAATGGTATGATAAAATAATTTTCAAATTAAATTAAAAATAAAATATCTAATACGATGGGTGGGGTCCACTCTAGAGCAAATCTACAGCCAAAACTAATCTATTAGAAATCGGGTCTTTACATCCTCCCCACCTTAGGAAATTTGGTCCTCCAAATTCTGCTCATCTGATGCCTGCTGCGGAAACAGGTGGGGATACTTTTCTTTGATTGTGTCCTTGGGCTCCCAAGTTGCTTCTTCCAAATTGTGGTACCTCCATAGTACTTTTACCATGGGAATGGTTCTCTGTTTTAGCACTTTCTCTACTCGATCTAAAATTTGAACCGGTTTATTAATAAAAGACCAATGCTCATGAATTTGATGTGGCTCAAAGTCTATCACATTAGACGGATTTGAATGATCCTTCTTAAGCATAGAGACATGGAACACAATAATTATATTTGCAAATTGGGGTGGCAATGCGAGACAGTAGGCGACTTCTCCAATCCTTTCAAGTATCTCAAAAGATCTGACATACCGTGGACTCAGTTTCTCTTTCTTTCCCAATATCATGACTCTAGAAAATTTCTAGAAAAACGTGGTCGCCTACTTGGAACTCAAAAGTTTCTTCTCCGATTATCCGCATAGCTCTTTTGCCTATCTTGTGCAGCTCGGAGTCTCTCTTGGATGATCTTAACCTTCTTTGTCATTTCATTAGCTTGATCTGGATCATACAGTCTTTGTTCACTGTCTTAATCCTAATGGATTGGAGATATGTAATTTCTATTGTTCAATGCCTTGAATGGAGCCATCTTGATGCTTGCTTGGTAACTATTGTTGTATGCAAATTCAATCAGACGTAGATGCTTATCCCAATCAACCTTAAATTCTAGCACACAGGCTCTTAGTGGTTTTCTCATATTAGCCATCTATATGAGGGTGGGATGCTATACTAAAATTTAACTTGGTTCTCAAAGCTTCCTGTACACCCTTCCACTATCTTGTTTCAAAAAGAGTATTGTTTCATATAAAGATACTCGCTATACCTTAAGATAGTGGAAAGGTGTGCATGAAGCTTTGGGGATCAAGTTAAATTTTAGTATAGCATTCCACCCTCCGTCAGATGGTCAATTTAAGAGGACCAATCAGAATTTAGAAGACATGCTTAGAGCCTGTGTGCTAGAATTTAAGGGTGATTGGGATAAGCATCTACCTCTGACTGAATTTGCATACAACAATAGTTAGTAAGCAAGCATCAAGATGGCTCCATTCGAGGCATTGTACAGTAAAAATTGCAAATCTCCAACCTGTTGGGTTGAAGTTGGTGAACGAAGATCGTATGATTGGGATCAAGTTAATGAAATGACAAAGAGGGTTGAGATCATCCAAGAGAGAGACTTTGAGTTGCACAAGACATACAGAAGAGTTGTGGATCTATGATACCCAGATACTTCTACAAGTCCAAAGTATCCATATCGGACCGATACGGGAACAATCTATGATACCCAGATACGTTGTACTAGCCCAACGTATCCATATTGGACCGATCTATGACACTTGTATTGGTACCTAATACGGGAACAAGTTTAACATATCATACTTATAAAGTCCTTTATTTCATATAGTTCTTTTAATATTTTTACTTCTCACTATAAAAAATGTTAGAAAGGGACAAAAACAAAGATAATTTTATTGATTCAAAAGTGATATAAAGAAAATATCAGGACACCCATATCCGTATCCGTGTCCTAAATTTTCAAAAGTGAGGAGTCGTATCCCCGATTCTCGTATCAGTGTCCGTATCTATAACCGTATCTGGGCATCATAGATGTGGAGAGAAGAGACTTGGAATTCCAGGTGGGCTACCACTTTTTTTCTAAAAGTTTTCCCCACCATGGTATCACGACCCTTTGATATACATTGTTTTGTCGTTCACCGATCGCTCAAGCTTTTGGTGTTTCTAGTTATTAACATACTATCAAAGCCAGGGGTCGTGTTCTCGAATCCCTGGGACGTGTTTCTTACGTTGGTCATTTGGCGTGTTTCTGCCCACGTGCGGAACCCCACACATGGGGGGTGGGGGCTATCAGGACCCTTTGATATATATTGTTCAGTTGTTCACCAACAGCTCGAGCCTTTGGTGTTTCTGGTCATTAACACATGTTTATGTTTTTAGGGGCATCATTTTCGTAATGAGTAAGTGCTGAAAGGTAGGGTTTGCATAAGTAATTTTTTATATATATTTTAGAATTTATAAATGTTTAAGATGTGAAATTAAAATAGCTATTGATTATCGTAGATTAGTGCCATCATAGAATGTAGTTGAGAAAATAACACGATGTCTAGTTTAATATTTTAATTCTACATGGATTTTAGTAAAAATAAAAAAATAAAATGTTCTACATGCAATATTTGCGCATGTATTACTTTTCTACGCAAATCTTATTTTCCAATCACATGTGTAAAAGACAAAAGACCTCTAAAGCTCTACATTTAGCACGCGAGTTTTAAATACTTCTGAAAGTTTCCTTTGTTAACTATGCGTACCAACACCTGAAGGCATTAGTAGAAGAGCATAAATACTTTGCAATAGTCTTTTCACATGCTCGAAACTCTTTGCAATGTGGTGGTGTTGTGTGGGAAGAAATCCCTCCATATTGGATTTAATACGGACATGATGGGCAATGAGGAGGTGAATAAGGAAAAAGGGTGGATGAAAACTTGATTTCCCATGTGGACACACCAACCGTAATACACAAGTATACAAATAGGCATAGAGATGAAACATGATGATTCTCACCCAGCACATACTGGAAGTTCCCTTGAGTCAGGCATGGTGATAATATACTGCATAATTCATATATTTAGGACAAGTATGTGCAAGATTGATGAATCTTTTACACCGTGGAGAAAACCTTTGATCTTCTTTGCTTGTTTTTTCCCCCTTGTTTGATGCAAAAGCTTTCCTAAAAAATTCTTTTTGCATTATTTTATTCCCGAACGAAGTGCGCGCATTCTCATGAAAATCCAATTTTTGAAGCTTTAGTTTAAGATACTTTGATCCATTATTTGATCCTCTTCAGATTTGCGTTTAGGCTTGGGTTCATGCATAGGAAAAAAAAAAAGGATTTGAGAAGGTTCATTTATATGAGAACCTAAATACTCTTTGCAGGGACATGTTTCAAGAATGGCTTCGAGGGTCATTATAATGGAATGTTTATATATAAACGTCAGATGATGTTCAACCAGCTTTGATTTGAGTTACCGGTAATGCTAGCCTCCTGCTAGTTAGGGGGGAGGGGTGTCAAGGCGTAATTCTGGAAGGGACACCTTGTAAATTTTGATAACCAAAGAGATGTCTTATCTTAAGCTCAGGGTAATTTGCCATACCATTGCTCAATTTGTAAATTCGTTTGTTCTTTGTTATTCGGATTACCTCAATTATTGTCTTAGTTTCACATGACTTTGAAATTTTATTTAACACTAGCCAGCCTTGCCTCGCCCGAGCCTTCTAATCGTCAATGGAATAAGAACCTCAATCCTACCTATTCAGTCTTTCATAGTATTCGTCCTTTTCCGGTAGCTAGACCGGCTTTTTATTGATGACTGATCAGCGACACAAAACACTTAGAAATGAACTGACTTACTCAGAGAATAACACAATGACAACAGAATGACACATCTTTACCTGTTTGTTGACTATCATTAATGATAATGAGCAAATTCTTTTATATCCACTGGCGAACAGCAGAATTCAAAATTCAGTCTGCAATAATTAAATAAAAAAGATTCGTGATCAGGTGGAAGACAAGACAGATGGATTCCACTTCATAGGTACCATTCACGTCATGCGAAGGCTCGCTCAGAACACATACCAAGCCAAGAAAGAAGGAGTGCTCCACTCCGAAAGAGAAGGAACGGAAAGAGCAGGCGGCATCTCTCGTCGCCTTCACGGATTTTTGTATCTGAATGACCGAAATTCAAGAACCATTGCCTAAAATTACTATCACTGAAGGAAAAAAAAAAAAAAACGTTTGCTACGGTTTCGTAGTTCATTTACTTGTGAAGTTTTACTCATGTGTTCGTTTTGCAAATTTTACTCCAGATTTTGAGGTCGATCCGAAACCTGAGGAATAATCGACTGCTTATGGGGATGGACGTGGTCATGAGTAACGCATCACATTACCTTAGTATTTAGTAGCCTTTTATAAATATTTTTTTTAATGAATGATTTAGTTTCATTGGACCAGTTGTAAGGCATTGATTTAAATGTGATTTTCATTTATGATTGTTGTGGGAGTTACTCTTCCTGGCATTGAGTAATATTGAAGTTATTTTTAGGGAAAAGTTTTATTAATCTTTTGCCCCAACATGCTTGAAGTAGGAGTGTCATGAAATCTGAGGGTCCCAAGGGCCTCGAATCTTGGGGCGTGGCATTTAAGCTAGGATCAAGGAAGAAAGAAACATGGGTAGGAATATGATGGTCAGATACCTCAAAATAGGCAATGTATAATGTCCTTGCCATATCCATGGCGTTTCCCTCCCATATTTGGGCATCATACTAGGGATATGCCAATGGTGGCATTAGGGAGACATTTGCAAATCATTGCCTAACAAATTGTGTATCTATCCATGAGAAGAGATCTGTCAAGTAAAAGTGGTGTTGATTCGTCTCATTGGAGTTCTGTGAAGTGTGAACTTGTTTCATTGATGAGATTTTTTAGTAACTAGGGAGCATTTTTAGTAAACATTGTTGCATTCATATTAATTATGAACTAGGATTTAATAAAGGACTAGATAGTGTCTGTCCAAACAAAGTTTTCATCTTAATCTGATGAGCCTCTTTGGTAGGTCGATCAAGTCAGTGATGATGAAATTCAGAATTTTATTTGCAAAATGGCTAATGGGCCATAGGTTGCGGGTTCAGTTATGAATTATGATGCTCTGTTTGGCTGTGACATTGCTGATAGTAATCATTAAGAAAGTATTAAACATGAGATGATTAACATTGGAAAAACAATTGGAATTGTGTAGGAAGCAAAGACGATAACATGATCATGTCCTCCTTTGCTCCCTCGATAAAGATTTGGCTTGTAGAGAAGCTCAATCAACCACGATTTGCTTATAGATCTCAAGTAGAAACGGGTGTTGTGCTGGTCCTGTCCTTTTAAAGTGTTTATATGCCACTGGTTTCTTGTTGGTTTTCATAATGGGTGTGCATGTTGTAGATTTCCTATCCTTGTGAGTGTTTATAAGCTAGAGGTCCCCTGTTGGTACGATTGATGGCCAGATTGTGCTTACATATCAAAAAAAGAATAAAATGATGGCCATATTTTTGGTTGGTCTACTTGTAATCAAGTTGTGACATTGCAATAAATTACAAGTTACCATTAAAAAGAAGCTTCATGTGCAACATGGTTATGACTTCTAAGCATGACTTCAACCGCTAAAGGCGTAAGACTAAAAGGAGACTGGCACTTGACTAACCAGGTGATTTTTTGCGCAATCTTAAGAAACCCTTCAATCTTCATGCCTTTATTCAAACAATCAGAACCCTAGGTTACGGGGGTAGGGTTGTTAGTCTTTGGGATCTCCCATCATCATTATCCTCGTTGGCGGAAAACTTTGACCCTTTTTTTTTTTTTTTAAATCTATCTCTTCCATTTGATTAAGCTTCCACTTTCTTTCTTGCTACATAGTTGTCATTCCATTGAAGTTTTGCACCACACTTGAGCAATGATGCATCCATTCTTTGCTTGCGGTGGAATGCTTAAATTCCCTTGAATTTTGTCAAAATTGAAGATCTATCATCAATGTCTCTTGAAAAAGGAATGTTTCGGTCCTATCTGCGTATTGTTCCCATGAGAGCTCACACTTGATTATCAACAAAACACCACCTTTCCCCGATGTTGTCATCAACATCCACCGCTGATGGTTGTGAGGCCCCATTCTTATCAATTCCTTTCCTCCATTGTTAACATTCATCCTTTGCCATATAACATCATGCTGAATATCAGGAGTTCATTTGGGAACTCTTAAAATATCAGTCATAAAGAATCACCTAGAATGCTATCACGGCCTCGCCCCAACTCAGAATAATATTGTCCGCTTTGGCCCACGTACGCGGGAAGACTTCCCAGGCGGTCACCCATCCTGGTACTGCTCTTACCTGAGCATGCTTAACTCCGGAGTTCTTATGGGATCCGGGGCTGCACGGCTTTAAAACACGTCCTGTTGAGTTAACACGGGGTTTGACTTATAAGCCCCGGGGTCAGGACTCGGATATTTCTTACTTGGGACTTGTGGAGACTCTCCGTTGGAAGCCCGTGGTTGCATGCTATGCCCTATGTTTAAGGGTGTCACCCAGACCGAGTTCTCACAGATGCTGTGTCCCTTTGGGTTGTACTTTTATTCATTTTTCTTATTTTTTGTTGGCTTCTCACTAGTCGAGCCTTCCACATTAGCAATGTCGTCTTTGACCTGTGCTGTCATGTGCAATACTTTTTGCCATACTTCTTTATGGCTTAATTGGTCTGACCTTGGCAAACCATGATACTGTCCATTGCCTAATAACAGGCTAGCGTCCATTGAACATGTGGATATTAGCTTGCACATTGTAGCGTGTTTCCCATTCATAAAGTTGTGGTTGTCTACAAAGGATATTCTTGACATCTATTGAGATTAAATTTACACCATATGCATCTTCATACTCACTGATCTGGATGGTCACTAACCCTTGCTTTGTCCTTGATAATAGATGTGCTTTCACATGTGCAACCCATAGGAATCTGGATGTGTTCCATACAACAATGTAGGCTTGTCTGCCAGTTATTGCAAAGCTACCTTCATGCTAGTTTGCCATCGTTTGATCAGATTGTGGTGGTGTTAGGTCCCTCTTCACATTCGTACTCTTCCATCTAAATGTCTTCCCAAATTTTCTCTACAAAGTGCAAATAGTTTTTTTTTTTTTTTTTGGAGTCACTATCATCGTTATCGCAGTGGTTTTTCTTGCTTGCTTTTGTTTTTGTTTTTGTTTTTTTTTTTTAATTCAAAATACTGGGCAACTAACAACGAAACAGAAGAACCTTAGGGAGGGATTAGCAAATTCCCATGACTCTTCGAAAGGCTATGTTGTTGTATAGCATTTGATGCCAGAGGGACTCATGTGGGGCCTGGGAGAAGCATTTCATGAGTGACATTTATCCAAGCTGGTGTGACACATCAACAAAGAAAGTACAAGGTGTCTTGTCTTACCAGCAAGGTTTTGGACTACTACACACAGTAATGATCGAGCGCTCGCGTAATATGTAGCTCTGCTGTCAAACTAATTTTAATGATCCTTAATGGGAAAATTACTCTACTCACTAGAGACTGTATTCTCTTTTATAGACCTCATTAGTTCAGCATATGGTCTAATGCAATTGGAAATGTTTTTACTTGATTTAACCCTTTTATGAATCCTTTTCTGTCGAAGCTTGCTTCTTTTCCGAATTTCCGCAATGTAGATTTATATATACTTTAACTTGTTTGCTGCTGTAACTATTCCAATTCTCCACAAACTTGTGATCTATCTGTGAATGTTCTTTTCCTGCCTGTGTGAACCTCATTTACTAATTTATTACATGTTGGGTTAAGACTAATCATCCTTAATAGTTTTGTTTGCTATGAATCTCATCAGCTGTCTCTGTTCATGGTTCGGTTTTCTAAAAATCACAGGTACCAGATGCTTTCAATTGCAGGTCTGTTCTGGGCATGTAAACGTTTGCAGAGTATTGTAGCAGGGAATTGTCAGTGGCAGATAGCAATTTTCTTTCATTGACATGCCAACGTCAAATAGAGTATGTAGCATGGAATTGTCAGTGGCAGATCTTTTTGTAAAATAGTATCAACCAGTAATAGTTCCCTTTGATAAAGTATCATCATAGATCATGAATTGGAGTTGGACTTGAGTACTGTAAACATGTAATGATTTTTTTAGTTGATCATCTATCAGATAAACAGGCTGGATTAGATCCTGGCAGTACAAGAACCTTTGCATCCTTGTCCTTCTGAGAAGCACTGTATTATGATCCGTCTGATGTGATATTACCATCATGATGTAAAGCAATTTCCTTAGCTATGCAGATGGAGGCCATATGGGGTGGGGCCCATTCACAGACTCATCTTCTAACACCTTTTTTTTTTTGGGTTGTATACTTGTTACTCTCCATTGATTGGCACTGGACCTAACATGACACTCTTTATTCCACTGTTTGATTTACGGTCAAAATAATACTGTACAGTTAACTACCGTTGATCGTTGGGATCAACTGAATCAGAAGTTGGAAAATAAAATTGCCTAATTTGTGTTGCCTTATCCATGATGAGCTCTCTAAATGGCTTTTCTCCCCATGTTGGCATGCACTCAAGTGATGCCCACTGCATCACTTGCCTTGATGTGCCAATGAGAGCTGGCAAGGGCCTTAAAAGTAAGGGGACACAGGTTTGAGCTCTACTAGGAACAGGAATTTACAGGCCAGCTGCATTGTCATAGGTTAAAATTAGGTAGTTTACTATCTAGTCATCCAGTAAGGACAGGGCCTAGGTATCTGGCCCATTAAAGGCTGATGGAAGAAAAAAGAGTGTCCATCACTTGGGCTGTGGCTCACAATAAGAGCTGATCTAGTTGCCCTGTCGATCACCCAGCCATACTGATACTCCTGTGACTAAACATGAAGGTGGGGAAAGTTGTCTGGGTTTTTCAGTTGGATGCATGGATTCTGTCACAAATTCCATTGAAATGAGAATTCTTCTTGATGAATCTTGTGCCGTAAAATGTTTGCAGTTCCATGGCCTATTTTGATTCTCAGAATTTGGTTACACTGTACCCAGATAACTGCACTACCACACTAGGGTTACAGGGGAATTTTACCCGGCTTTCTCTCCTGGGCCCGTAGGGATTATTCTAGCCCAAAGGGCTAGGAACCCTACGTTATCAAAAAAAAAAAAAGAAGAAGAAGAAGAATATAACCTGTAGTTCTATTTCACATGTTATTTCTTGTTGCAGTCGATTTTTTTCCAACCCAGGTTTGCCTTACACTGATCCAATAGGGTCCTAAGGGAACACAATTTGGTCTTATGAAAAAGAGATGAAAACTTAAGGGACAAGTAAAATCTCACTAGCAGGTATGGCCCAACCCAAGTTAGACCTGGGCCTGTCCTATTGACAAAAATGTGGGACAGGGATAGTATTCAGGACAATGTTATGGGCCTCTTTAGAATAATATCTGTAAGGGCTTGGACATAAAAAAATAAAAAAAAGTGACTTGTTAGATCAAACCCTGGTCATGATGGGATGCAGTGCCCAGACCATCATTATCTGGCAACTTCCACAGATCCACTCAAACCAGATGATCCTAACCGTTTTGATCTGAGTCAGAAATGGACATAAAACAGCAGCAAAGATCCATATATCCCAAACCAAAGGATTGAAGACCCAAAACCCATTTATGACAATGGAGTGAACCTTACAATTTAGTCTATTAAAGGCTACTGCATAACAAATGGGCATCAATTTCTCTTTCTGTGTGGGCCAAATGTGCCTTATCCAAGGAAAGAAAGATTCTACAAAACTACCAGATCAGCTTATATAAGCTTTTACCAAATAGTTGGCAGAACAAACTCCCTGTACAGGAAAGACTTATCAGCTATTGCATATGTTATTTATTTGGAAGTAGGGAGAAAATGGAATTGAGGACAAAGCTATAAAAAGACAGGACTGACGACAAGAATACCTTGTGCCAGTCATTTTTATAGTTGAACAAACAGAAAAATGGAATCATATGGCAGAGCATCTGTTTGTCCTTCTTGGATATGGAGAGGTCAGTACTGGTCTAGTGGGTGGTGGGGTAGACTTGGGACTACTGAAATGAATGTTTTCAAGACCCCAAGTAAAGTAAATATTTATAGTAACCTATATTGCCCACTTCCTCTTCCTGTCATGTCAGTCTAGGGCCCTAGGCCATGCTAAAGTGTTCAATTCCTTTCAAAATTTAAGCTATTGGGGTCAATCCTTTGTTTAAGGGTGAGATCTATACCCTTAAATGAGGGTGTTAGGCTACTTCCATGGTCCTTTGGTCTAGCATATTTTCATACAAGCATGATGGAATGATGGAATATTCTTTAGCCTATATTGTTTGGCAGATCTGCACAAATCCTAATTTCAAAGACACACTTCTGATTTTTTAGACAATAACATATCAATCTCCATAAAGTCATAACATGTATTTTCATATTTTCTGTGACACCCATCTGTTTTTCCTTGACATTTACAAAGAAATCTCTGTATGATGGACTGATTTTTCTTATGATTGAAATGAACAAGGGTGGATTTGCAAACTTCCCTAGTCACTTTCATTATCATTATTATCAACAACCACCATTATAATGGGGTGATTCATGAGAATGATAGGCTACTTCCCATTGGTTAGAATTTGACATGAAAAGAGATCCTTTTAAAATGTACCCACCCTTGTATAAGTGCCCACAATGGATACTTAAAAGACCCATCAATTCTTCTTCTTCTTTTCTTCTTTTCTTTCTTTCTTTCTTTCTTTTTTTTTTTTAGTGCAGGGTTCTTAGCTCTTTAGGCCAGAATAATCCCTAACACTCGAGAGAAAAAATCGGATATAAAACCACAAATTGAAGTTTGGCCAACCCCCATAACAATAGCACTTCATACACATGCATCCCAATGTATGCAGGTGGGGTACTATAATATATATAAAAGCAAAGACCCAGTTCTCAATAACAATCACCTAAATATCAAATGGCAATCTAAAGTGGATCTCTTCATTTTTAATGGTGTCACATGTTCCAAATTGATGAAATAAGTTAGTGGTGTAGTGGATCACTGTAATGGGTTTCAAATAATACATTGGAAGGGGTCGGTTGTCAGGTCGACCTTATGGCAGTTGATTATTTTATTTGTCACGGACTACAATCTATTCCTCTATCTTTTGATCTTGTATAATATATTTGACTTGATATGATCATATGATGAGATATCAGAAGGTATGCATTGTTTATATCTCGCATAAATCCACGCTCCTTTCCAAGAGGCCACGAGGCTTTTTCTGCCATAGAGTACATATTTGTTTCTCTTACTGATCGAGTTGTGCTTTCATCTTGATTCTGCAGTGGCAGTGGAGTAGGACATTCTGATAGAGAGGATAGGATGGCTTAGGCCCAAATAATTTATGAGGCATTTTTGAAATTCGAATAACTCAAAATTAATTAATGCTTTCTATTTTATAAGTGGCCAAATTTCACCATCATTTTTGCTGAATGCATGGGCAATTATATCCCATGAATTTCTTTTTTACGAGGTGTTCGGATTTTTTGAAAACCGACTATTCTTACCGCAAGCTATAACCTTTGGTTCGTGAGTCGCAGGGGCGGACCTACATGTAGGTCTAGGGGGGCCACGGCCCCCCCTTAGTTTTCAAAATTTTTTTTTTACTACTAAATTTTTTGTAATTTTTTACTTTTATCCCAAATTGTTAAGATTTTCTTTTAATAATTTTCATTTGGCCCCCCTTAATTCCATTTTCTGAGTCCGCCCCTGGTGAGTCGTGATTCTAGCAAGCTATCCTGCTCTATGTTAAACATAGAATTTGACGAGGTGTACGGATTCTTAGAGAACCGACTATTTTTCCAGACACATGAAGTCTCTGCTCCCCCATGCGTGGATAAGCCAGACTTTACCTTAGTAAGTGCCCGGAGAGAAAGCACGAGTTCGAAATCACATCCGGTTAATCGTAGTCGCCCTACGTGCTGCCCAATGTACAACATAAAATCTAACTTTTTTATTTTATTCTTATTAATAAAGTCTCTGATGGTGAAATAGATTAGCCCAATGACAACACATGTGGGTTGTGTGGAGATTAATTTTTGAGAGCGATTTGATTTGATTTGATAGGCAGGCTCTATTAATGAATGTAGAGGGCCTGAACTAATGGGTGGTCAAGATTTTACCTTGACTCATTCCTCTGCTGTTGTAAAAGCCAACACTCTCCAACATCCGTTCCCCCTTGTGGGTCCCACCCGGCAGTACTGGTTCAGAGACTTTATTAGGCACTGTAGTCCATCTCCCTACACGCACAAAAAAAAACCAAAGAAGCCATTTTGAACCCATTTTAAACCATCTCCCTACACACACACAAAAAAAAAAAAAGCTATTTTGAACCATTCTACACTAGAATTCTGATCTGATTGTGAACCCATTTTGAACCATGCTTGTTGTGAAACTCTGATCTGATTGAAATAAAGCTAGTTTGAGTCGATCTGTTTCAAATAGAATTGTTCTTATTAGAGTTTTTTTTTTTTTTTTTAATCTGATTAGAGTATTTAACATATAAATCATTTGATTAGATACATAGTACGTCTCTAATTTAGTTGAAAAGCAAACCGATAATATAGTAGAAGCAACTCAGGCAAACTTGTTATATGGCAAAAGTTATACGTCCAAGCTTATTAAAACAGAAAAAGAAAAAAAAATCAAAATTTATCTCATTACTTCAGATATTGAAGTAGGATGGACTTGCTTCACTTTCATTTATTTTTAATGCTCATTGTTAGTATTTAAAAATTAGGCAAAAGTGTTTAGTAGACCCTAATTATAGACTTGTCGAACGGCACCTTGTTGATTAAAGGTTCGACTTAACCTTTTTATTGTTATTTTCAATTAAGTAGAGTTTCAACATTTGTGGCCCTATTAATTGATGAGCTATTAATTGCTGATAGGGACAATTAGGATGGATCCAGGGCTATTTTGCCTTGATAGTTAGGGACTTGTGCAGTATGCGTGTAATATTCAATAGAGAAAAAAAGATTAAAAAAAGAAAATGCTTAAATGCGGGTTGAATTTGGATTGAGTAACACTAAGAGGTAACGTAGTTGGCTAGGACCACAACTCAGGAATTAAAGGCTGTAGTTTCGAATCCTCACACTCTCCCTAGGGCCACTTGCCAAAGCAAAAACCTGGCTTACTGAGGGCGTGCAGAGGATGCAGGTACTTCATGTGCTTAGGAGAATAGTCGGTTCTTGAAAAAGCCGAACACCCTCGTCAGCCAAAAGCTAAGCTTGGACATCCCGGCCCAACCCGTCCCGGCCCGGCCCATTCCAACCATTGAGAAAATAACTTCTCTTGAGAAAGAAAACTGAGAAATTGCAGAGAAATTAGCTGTTAAGCACGATGGTTCACGTGACACAGGCACCCCGTAGGATGTGGGGTTGGGTACCAAACCCTAGTTCAAGCACCATGAATTTCAGTGTATATTAAACAATAACTAAAAACATTCACACAATTTGAGAGAACATTAAACAAATTAAACAAAAAATAAAAAAAAACACCCACAGACCCTGAACCCATGGTCTCATGCAAGACAAGGCCATTGAAATTCAGATTATTCAATTGAAATGAGAACCTATAATAAACACTACACACCATTCCATCCCCATTTTCCTAACCAACATATGCTTGTGTTGCAAGCATGATGAGAAACCAATAAATATTGGGATTAATAAATAAATCACTTTCGAAAACAATAAAATAAACCACAATTATAGCAAAAGAGAATCCGGATCCTTCAAGCCCAAGCCAACCCTAGAATTCATTAAAGTTCATTTTTTCTAGTAAAGAGCCCCCACAAGCGAAAAAAGAGCCTGCAGAATTAGAAAGACATAATGCACCTAGGATTCGAATATTTGATAGCCAGATAAGAACTGAACCTAATTACCAATCGAGTAAGGAGCGGTTTTTTTTTAAAGTGCATTTGTTAGCTGGAATTTAAGCAACTTTTGTCGGGCAGCGCTATAAAATTGTCAAATATTGCCCCTTCAACAGATTTTTCGAATCCCCACTATGCATTATATCATAATATGAAGAATTTAAAATGTCAAAAGTGACATTTTAAAAGACCGACTTATGAAATCTCAAAGGACCCTCTAACATTATTATAAGAAAATCTTTCGAAAAAATGTCCCTTGGTCAAATAGTTAGACTTACTTTTAAATTCATCAATAACAAAATGTAATGGATAAATAGTCCAATCAAGTATAAATAATACGGGAATACTCTCACATTATAGGAGTGTCTCCGAGTAAAAAATCGAAAAATCCGAGTACGTGAGTTCGAGTTTCTAATATCAAAGACATCAAACGGATAGGACCCACTTCAAACTTGATTGTTTTGCAACAGGGATAATGAATGGGGGGAGGATTGCAATGGGTCTCACTTGGGGGGATGGGGCCCAAAATTGGAGTGTATCCAATGAGTAGAAGGAAGTGGAAGTGGAACACAAGTCCTCGTGGGGCGTTAGATGTTGAATTAGAAGGAATAAAACCAAAGCATGCAGAGTCATGAGAGAGGACACATTGGCCCACGTGAGGTGGGCCACACATCAATCAATCCTCACGTGTGGTGTGGTGGACACTTGAACGGCTGCGAGTGTTGCGCCTTTTGGAAGGCCGGGCCCGAACCCGTTGACTACAAAAACCCAAAAGAACACAACCCACGATACGTTTTTAGTTTTTTTCTAATCTAATCTTAAGTCTTACTACTAGTCTTACGAGGAGGAATTTTAGGGCCTAGTGGTGTCACCATTTGGTCAGGTCGGGTCGGGTTGGTTGACTCTTTTTGAATGTTTGAAGGTGATGGGTGTATGTGTAGTATCTTCAACAAGACCAACTTAAGTTGACCCATTTATTTATGAGTGACAAATAATAAATCCTCCCAAAGGTTCACTCTACTTAATCCCACTTAATAAGTATCTTTTAATCCCGAGGGATAAGGGTAGCTCAGTTGGCTTAGGATCACAATTTACATCTGGAGGTTATAGGTTCAAAACAGCACTACCACACTGGGACCACATGAGAGTTTACCCGGCTCTCTGAGCTCAAAGGGTTGGGCACTCTTTGATAGATTAAAAAAAAAAAAAAAACCCTTAATCTCACACTTCTTCTTTGTTTTTTTTAGAAATGGCCCACTAATGATTCATCTTTATCTTCTCAAACACACCCACCCCCAATTTAACTATCAAATATTATTAACTTCTTTTCACACATGGAACTTCCCATTATTAACTATTGAGTCTAATTAAAACCCTTAAATTCTAGGGTTAGGTTTTGCATTCCTTTTGGATCCTAAGCATCGAAGTGGTTGACGGGGGCATTTTAATTAGATAACATCTGGTAGTGAAAGTTTCAAATCTAAACTGAAGAAGTTGTGATCAGTTTGGAACTCGCCAGTTATGTTCTTTGGAAAATTTCAAATGAGACTATATTGTATTTCCTTTCTGAAATTTTAAATTATACAGTCATATGAATGCCAACTGTTGTGGTTGTGAATGACAATATATCTTAAATCGTCTAAAAAGTGCACAATTTTTTCTTTTATATCAAATTGTTCAACAAACATGGAGAGTATCTTTAACTAATACTATCATATAAATTGTAGCTTGATTTTGAAAAAAAGTTAGCCAACATGATGCAACTTAGACCATCTTATTTGGTGAAAGTTTGCCTTTTGAACTTGAGACCGAATCATGTTTCGGTCATTTTTTGTATTCTAAGTTGAGAAAACTGATGACAAAATTCATACTTTTGGAGCAAATTCTTGTCATATTAAAGGCATGCAAATTTGAAAAACAGAGAAGGGGAGGACCAAAGCAGACCTCAAAGGAAGTGAATGTAAAATCATGCTCAAAGACAGCATGTACAATCCCAATCGCTGCATGAATCTAATTGCGACTCGAGAAACTACTTTCGAACTTGTGAAAAAACAAGTGAATGATAATTTTATCAACACTTGCGAGCTCAAAACAGTACTCGTGAATTCATGAAATAAAAATTGTAGGGCAATTTGGTCTCAAAAAAAGGGGCAAAATGGGAGATGATTGATTTGACAAAATGTGTATTCAAGGACAGATTTCAAAGTAAAAGAATAATTGAGGCCTTTTTTTTTCATAAAAATCTAAAACATCACAGTAAGACTACTATTTCTACAATATCAATTTTATTGTTACTTTTGATTTGATGTGTTAGTAATATCTAATGAGAATGATTTTCCGTGTCCAATTTATCTAACAATAGGAAATCTACCCTAGAAAAGGCTTTTTCTTGTAAATTTTTGGGTTTTTTAAAAACATATTAAAAATGGAATCTGCAAGTGTGCAGTTATGGTTATCAATGAGTGGGCTCTATGTTTAGGACCTCAGCAAGTTTGAATTAGGCTGTCAAACTTGAATTCTCCAGCTAAGCCCCCACTGTTTTTTCCAATGGACCACAATCTCATAAGCTGGTCCAACCAACAGAAAAAAAAAACAGCATTGATTAGAGCTGAGACTGTCCCATATATTGCAGCAACTGCATAGTAGTAATAAGACAAGATTAAATACAGTCAGTCAAATGTTTGGGGATAGGATCAGAAACACCAGGCAGTGGGGCAGATTCTTTATCCAACCTTATTATAGAAAGTGTGGCCCACCCTAGCAGTGATGTGGGGTCATCTCAAGACACTCAATTTCTCATCTCATTTAGATTGCCCCCAAAATTTCTGTGTTTTGGGGGGTAGATGTGAGGGTTTTAAAAAAGGCTAATTAAGATCCTAGGCACCAATAGGTGAAACATTAGCATCAGTAGCTGGATAGATGACGTCATCTCTACTCGGGTTTCGTTGCTTTGACCCGTTTGTCGCAGTAAAACCCGCCAGCCTTTTCGCCGTACTGGTTGGTATGTGACGTCAGCCACCCCAACCCCAATGTTTTCTCACCAATTTCTCCCAAAATAATTTCTCGCGATATTTTGAGAATGTCACTACCAATTGGAGAAAATTTTAGCTCCCCTCCTTGCTCCAGAGTCCACCTTTTTTCGGGTAGGTGGTGGGACATCAAAGTTGCAAAATATTGGGTTTGGTCTTAACATAATCAAAAGTTCAAAATGCTGTACATGTGTTTTTTTTTTTTTTTTTCTTTTTCTTTTTCTTATTCTTATAACGCAGGGTCCAATCCTTTGGGTTAGAATCATCCCTGTGGTTCAGGAGAGAAAGCCGGGTAAAATTTCCCCGTGTACCCAGTATGGTAGTGTATTTTCAAACCCACAATTTCTAGATGCAATCCGTGGTCTTAGGCCAATTAAGCTACCCATTGGGGTTATCAAATACGAAAAAAATATTGTACATGTTTGATGTTATGGTTTAAGAGTTAGTGGAGTGGCATAAAGTGTGGAGAGCAATTGTTTGAAACCCCGTCAGATTTACTCGAGCAATTGTTTGAACGACCTCATATTTACCCGATTTGTGTTTGTGTGGATTTAGTGGGCCCTACTTGAAGGAAGGAAAGGACAATCAATAAGCTTTCATGTACGGATTTCATTTCTTTTAGCAGATTTACTTTATACGTGATTTCGAAAGAATTGACTCAAACCAAATATAAGTAGTATTGAAGTGGTGCCTTCTATTTAATTTGAATGAAACCGCTTTCTTTAAAATGGGTAAATGGAACATAAGAAGTACAGAATCCATTTGAATATAGAGAAAAGGAACAGAAAACTGTATGCAAGTGCAAGTGAACATTGTGGGTAGTTTTCTTGACTTTGCCAAATCCAATCGAGTCCATAGTGTCTGTTTTTTTTTTTTTTTTGATAGCGTAGGAACCCGCCGACCCCCCTTTGGTTGATCATGGGTAAAACCATGAATACATAAAGCCACCTACTAATCCTATGTATCTGGCAAGGCATTAAGGAATTTGAAGGCAAGACCTTCATGTTAAAACTGGACTTCCTAACCACACGAACATTTTAAATGTAGATTGATAAATCAAATCCATAGTTGAAACACTTCTTTCTATATTTAAGGTGTTTTATTTTTTTATTAAAAAAAAATTGTGAAAACGTATCTAATGCTAGTTAAGTGTGTGGAAAACAACCACTTCTGCTATCACTTAAACAAAATCTTAATATTTTTGCGAATTTCAAATCAGGGAAAGAGAACAAAGGCGTTTATTGTTTGTTTCTTTGTTTCTTTGGGTTTGGGGTGGCAGGGTGGCTTTATCATGCGTGCTGAATTTGTAACATTAGACAAACATCCCTTGAGGCTTGAGGCTCATTTGTTTCATGCAATTGAATTCCAAAGAAATTCTATGACTAGCGTTGCTAAAAGTGGTTAAAAATGAATGAACAAAGGTAAATATCAAAAAATGGTCACCAAATAACTTCACTTATGATAGAAAATGAGTAAAGAAAAGTCAAGGTCTCATCTACATCTCCACCCTAATGTACTCTCACCCTTCACCTCTTTAATAATCGGTTCTTTGCCCCCATTTGACCACGAAATTACAGAAAAACACCTTGCGGAAGGGAAAAAAAAACTTTTCAAGTCTTTTCGGGAATATTTTCAAATGTCAATGATATTTCAAACTTATATATAACCTCTGATTATCTAAATTCAATTAATTTCATAATATTTTCACAATAAGATCCCAAGAAAAGTCCGAAAATTAAAAATATCCCTACAACTGGAGAAAATAATTCGCAAAGAACTATGAGAGTCAACCAAAATCATCACCACTTAATATGGAAGTTCATAAACACTAGGAAACAAACTGAAGCTTAATTAGAGCTAAAACTTCAAAATAACAAAATTACAGTGAAAGAGGATAAGAGCTCATTAACCAAACTACTTTGCAATAAACAGGAAATGTAACTTGCACATATTTTCCTGGATGCATCCTAAAGAGTGTATTGGATTTCAGCTCATACATAGCCTATGCATTGATCTGATCATCATGTCCAAAAGGTCTTTCAGTTCTCCCAAGAATACATAAAATGATGTAACATACCAATGCAGATCATGGACAGTAACCATACCCTACTTCCAGTGCTTACCCACAAGCTTACACATGGCTAAGTGCAATAAAATCGGGGAATTGCATCAGATACCAATGCATACTGGTAGAATTTGCCTGAAAAAAAAGAGGCTGTAATCATGCATTTTGCTGAATGAACTTGATAAGTATTGGGATCTGACCGTTTAGAATCTTTGCAGTTGACTTACAAGATACTCGGAAAAAAAAAAAGGATAAAACAGTTCCTCGGCAACAATATAAAGTTGGTCTTGAACAGAAGGATTTGCTCATTCAACTGTACATTTTATAAGTGAAGGAGTACTTTCTACCTTCCTATGTTGTCGCTGCCCGAATCAGTCAGAATCATCAGTCTTCGCGCTGTTTTCATGAACTCGCTGCAACAAGAGAAAATCACTTAATAAATAGTTCAAAATGTCAATACACTTAAAATATCAAAAAGATGGGTAAGATTTTTTTTTTTTTTTTGAATGGTAAGAAGGGTAAGAAATTGGAAAGCAAAGATGTTTCTGGTAGGCAGAAGTTATCAACTGCCACCAGCAACTTAGCATTATCCCATCAATCTAGGGTTGGGTCAAAGAGATTTAATACTGTGAAGTGCACGAAAATGAAGTATGTGTGTAACTGATGTTTTGGTATATTAGGACATTTCTAAAGCTTGATCAGAATAATTCAGTACACACACACACACACACACACACACACACACACACACACACACACACACATATATATATATATATATAGTAACAACCTAAAGAAAAATCTTTACCTAAATGGTTCGTCTCCAGTGTGCTTAACTGCACCAGCTGCGTCACGGTAAAGCACGTGGCTCAGCATCTCAGATCTTTCAATGCCAAACATGTTGGTCAGCCTTCTGTATAGTTCTTCGTATGAGCCAAGAACTGACAGATCAAGAGTTCGACCTACATCCTCAGACTCCATGAACACCTTACAGTGCCCAGTTTCCAAACCAAGCTCACTTGTAAGACGATCCTTATACCATGGAAATCCTTCGCATGATGGGTTTTCTGGCAGCCCATCAGATGAGAAATTTGTCACCTTATCTTGATTTCCATCAGAGGAACTGTTTCCAGTACGCACAGGGGAGACCGTATCACCAGAACAGCTTAAAGATATTTGCTGCTCAGTGAGTATTGGTTTCCCAAAGAGCATTAGCTGGGGTGTCTTTCCATCATCAAGTTTCTTTGCAACTTGTGAAGAACTTCCTATAGTCAGCAAACAAGAGACATTATCATGAATATTTGGGGTGCTGATGATAAGGCCGGAGGAGATTCTCGAGGGTGGGGCAGAATGTTCAAGCCGCTGAAAACTGGTGGGTGGAAACAGACCCGTCTGCAGTTTGTTAAAGTGGAGATCTGATAAAGATATACCAAATTGAGCATGCCTGGCTCCCTGTATGCCTGCAGGAGTGTTGTCTGATAGACAACACAATGGGCTGCTGGACCCGAGGGGGTTGCCGGAAAAAGTGGGTGTTGGAAACTGATTGTCAAGAGGAAACTCAGGGTGCTGAAGAAGCCGCAACTTTTTCCTCGGTGGTGAGAAGGGTGAAAGATGGATGGTCGGTATGTTTGACACCAATTCAACCAACCATGGGCTGACGCGTTTAACATTCTGCAGTAAATCTGGTTCATCCCATGTCACCTGAAATATGCATTTTGCATTCAAAAGATAAGAGCTGGAAATGCTAAAAAAATGAATAAGATCTCAAGTTATGAACAGCAGATAAATCGACCGCTTAGTCCAGTATCTAATGTGCCAATGAACAACAAAAAAACTGCAGTGGACCATGAAACCAAATATTTGCCCAAGATTTCTCACAGGCAACCATAGCCTTATTTGAATGAGGATCACTCTTTTCTTCTCTGTAGCAATCCAAAAAAAAAAAAGAAAAGAAAAAGGAAAAGGAAAAAAGAAAAAGAAAAGAAAGAATGCTTGCTAAAAATCACCTGCAAGATTCTCAGACAATTGTATAAAATTTTATGAGATTGATTGAGATCACAGGAGCTTTGCATGCACTCAATTGTTTGAGATGACCTATGGTACTACAGCCATACGATACGTTGATGGTCATTTTCTCTCTCTTTCTTTCCTACTTTTCCTTTTTGCTGGTGGGATGATTCATTAACAAGATCATAATCTATACCTTAATCAATGCAATGTTATTTATGCACTCCATACATAACAACAATAAATGAAAAATGAAAGTACATATAATTATAAAGTTCACATTACACCATCCTCATGATTAATAAAGACTTATCCTATCCAAATCTGGTGTGCTGTAAAGTTCACATAACATCACTCTGGTTAAGCTTTCTATTTTCTGTTCCTTTTTGTAATAATGGTATAATTATATGGGCCATACTCATTTGAATGTTCAAGTAACCATAGATCATTCAAGACAGACAAACAGCTAAACACATCTGAACTTTGAATACCTACACCGACTTAAACAATGCAGCACGTGAAGGCCCCTTTCACTTGCAAATTGCAGGTTCTGAATTTATCGCTATAGTTATGAAAGTTGGGAAACAAAAAATGACCAAAATGCTAAAGAATCACAAGATTCCAGAGGGAAGCAGCCCTGCATGTAACAATCTGAAGGTTGAACAACTGAAGTAATAAATGCTCAATCACTCAAAAACATTCATTGGTCCTGATCTTAACATGGGTTAGTATTAGGTTCGAGATTTTTGAGCAGTACTGGAGTGCTCAGTTGCTCATAGAATGATTTAGTTTGGAATGGAACCTAGAGGCAGCAGTTTCTGTTGAATCGAGTCCAACTGGTCCGGTTTGGATTTTAGAACATCACTAAAGATCCATAGGTGTAACATAAGATCCACACAAGAGTACACAGACATCATCCTCATTAACTAGAAATTAGTAATGTATATAGGTTAGCATGTTGATTGGATATCATGTAACTTGAGATGCTGACAGAGTTGTATGAAAACACAAACTTTATGGAGACCGTATAGCTGACTACAAAATTAAACCATTGACAAGAAACTTGAGCGCCAATACGAGGCTGATTAGTGTGAAGACAAATACAGTAGTTCCAATGAGTAAATAAACACTCTTTGGTTAATCTGAGGCCTTTTGGGCTAACACATCCCAACTACTCTTTTTTTTTTCCCCTCCAATGAGTAACCTAAAATTCTCTGGTTAATCTGAGGCTTTTGGGGTTAACACATTCCAACTACTCAAATTTGCATTTTATTTTTTGGTAACAAAAACAGGAAAGAAAAATTCAAAATTACCATTAAAATCTGCTTAGCTAGCAAATAAAATAGTCACCCTGCCCGCAATGGGATACAGATAACAACATATTTTGTAAGAGACTAACAGAAACAGTGGGATGGAGAAATCGGTACCTGAAGAAGCCTCCATGGCGAATTAGGCCATCGAGCATGATCGGCAACCTGGACAGAGGATATGGTACCCATAAACCAGCTAATCCGCGAAGAATCCTCGGTCTCAAAAGCCATCTTAAACCTCATTCCTGAACACCATTGGATCCTCATTGCCGCTCTGACAGCTGCAGCCTTTACACAAAACTCTGGAGTGCTTGCGCGCGGATAGTAGACAACCTCAAAAGGCTGACCATTCGCAGCAAGAGCAGCGGCCTCAATGACAGAGTCTGGTTTCACTCTGCCCCTTCCCCTCAAGCCTCCTCCAGAAGAATTCGACATCCCCACATTAGCATTTCTCATCAGCCTTTCATCTTCCTTCAAGAAAACAGAGAATCCACCGAATGGTGAGACGCAATTCCCAGCAGATGAATTCCACCCAGATGGAGACTCAGGCCCTCCGCCGACCCCTCTCTTCGCTCGCCGGATTCCAACACAGAGATCCCCGTTTTCAGTCCTCAAGAACACTATTGAATCACCAGCAATAAGCTTTTTCTGGTTCACGAAAGTGCTCCACCCCGTCGTAAGCAAATGCCGGCGCGGAGTCCCCCTGTAAATATGGCGGAATTTCCAAATCTCACCATGAACATCCTTGGCCAGTATAGTCTGGACAGGGGGATCAGCTGAATAGTCTAAGCGGGGGAAGATAGTCTCTGCACAGTAGCGAGGGACAGAGAAGCCCCCACCATTGTTGGCATCAGATTGTGTCAATGTCTTTGCAAAGGATGCAGGCTTGTCTGCAACCTCTGCACCATTGCCACTAAGACCCCCATCATCTTCTAAATAATCAGCTTCCCCACTCCTCACTGGAACTAATTGAATCTTTGCATAGACCTCGTCGGTCTCCGGATCAGCCAAGAATCTCACGGCGGCAACTCTGCAGAGGATCAGCGCCGGAATCCTGGGACAATTCCCAAAATCAACATTCCCATTGGCATGCTCAGCCTGGCCCTGTGGGAAGTAGTACACCTTGGAGTTCACAGGGGGCATCTGAACCATTCCCCCAGCACATGCATGCCAGAGCTGAGAATCCAAGCACTTCTCAGTCTCCTTCATCAATTCTTTTGATGAATCTCCAAACATGATCATCTCAAAAACAACACAACAACAGAAACCGACAGAGCAAAAAAGTCCCAATTCCTTTCTTCCTTGCAAGTACTTCTCAAACGCTGAAGATTAAATATTAACAAAGCCTGAAAAAGCATATATGAACAAAACCCAGATAAGAAAACAGAAGAGAGAAATCCAATCAGCTAAAGCAGAAAAGATTTTGTGGAAGTAAACCAACTTGATAGAGAGAAACCCAGAAGAGTAGAAATCTCTAACCTTTCTCTGTGCAGCTTCATTTCTCTGTCTCCATTTTCTTCAAAGTAAAAACCCCATTTCCAATATAGCTGTGTTCTCTTAGAAAATGCTACAACCACACAAAGATTACCAGCTTCAGGGGAAAAAAAGAGAGAGAGAAAGGAAGGGAGAGAGAAAAGAAAGAAATCATCAAACAAACCCATCACAAAAGAATTAAAAAGCTCTTACCTTTCCTCTCAAAAACTACTCTTTCCTTCCTCCTATGTGAAATATTTTCATCTTCAAGAGAAAGCACAATCTACCCTACAAGGAAGGCAAGAGAAGCACCACATTTCTTGGCGTTTTCTACAACCTTGCTTCAAGAAAGCCCAAAAACGCCCAAAACAACCACATCTGGTATGATACTCTCCACCAACTTCAGCTATGATCCTCTTCACCAATCAAGAAAAATAACAAAAAGGGCTCATTTTACACTTTTTCCACATCCTCATTCCACTTCAAACACTCTCCTTGTTTTTCATACTTTCCATCTCCCATTTTCCCGAACAACAAGTCTTACAAAACAAAGCCAAAAGTCACCTCTATTTCAAAATCCGATTTTTTCTCGCAGTATCTCCAACACAGACATACAAGACGAAAGATTTCATAAGCTTCTGCAAAATCGAATCGGCTTTTTTCTTTTTTTTTTTTTTTTTGAGAAGCGCTTCTTCAATTCCGACCACGGATAGAAGAGTCCCTAATTCGACAAGAGATGCAGTACAGTTTCCAGCTGAAGAACTTCACAGACAGACGAAAAACCGCAGAGATCGCTTTCGACCCATTTCAGATTCTTCATCAAAATCGCTCACGAGACATCAAATCCGGGGCAGAAAAGCATCAATTGGAAGTTTCGTTAAGAACCCAGAATGAGTTCTATAACGAGAATCTCGGATTTCAGCAAAGACTCGGCTTTTCTTCCATGGCTTTTTTGTATAGAAGATTACATGAACAAGAACAAGAACAAGAACAAGTAGAGAAAGGTGAGAGGTGTTGTATATAGATCTGGTAACTCTGTTTTCTCTAGAATAGAAGAAGCTGATTGAGTTTGGAGAAGAAAAGAGAAGAGGAGAAGGAGAAGAAGAGGAGAGGAGATGAAGAGATTATGAGAAGGAGAAGGTGGAGGAGAAGAAGATAAAGTGAGAGGACACACAAATATTCCTGAAATGCTCCAAGCATTCTCAAAAGACTTGCTAGTGCTGTCCTAAAGCGGGTTTTGGTTGTTTCCTGTTTTGACGTTTGTAAGTTGTAGATGGGGGATCTTTTTGCATCTTTTGAAAATACATTGCATAAAAATGGGGACTTGGGTTGGGTCACCCAATGGCCACATTTGATCCAAGACCCGGAATTTTTTTTCTTCTTTTTTTTTTTTTTTTTTTGGGGTAAAGGAAGGTTTCCTACTCGATAAAATCCCTTTGGCCAATAGATTGTAGCACTAGTGGACTCAACCTTTGGTTCATGATGAAGGAGGAATCGGGGATCGATACCACGACCTCTAACTCTGGAAGAAAGAGGAACCGACTCGGCTGAACTCTTGGGGAAAAATCTAAGACCTGGACCCGGATTATATCAATGGGAAAGAAAGGAAAAGAAATGGCCCAAAGAATTGACTTTTAGGGCACGTTTCGCAAATTTAGAGGAATCCTCTATGTAGAGGTTTGCTTTTATCAGTTAGAAACAAACTATCCATGAAGAAGATTCATGGGGAAAATCCAACTTTGGTAAATAAAGGTTCACCCCATAACCGCTTAAGGCATTTTGAAGAATCTGAACGATTTGGATCATGAAGTGGGGCCCAAAAGAATAGAAAACTGATATTTTAGGATCTGGACTTAATCACAACTATCTCAAAATCCATGGTCAACCAACGGCTGGAATTTGGACCTCAAGCCGTGTTTGGGGTTTTGGAAATGATGCACAGTTCAAATCATGATTCTGGGGCCCAAAGGAAGAAAAGAATTGAAAGAATCGGATTGCAAAATCATCCAAGTTTTTGTATTATAACAGCTCAACGGTCTAGAACTTCTAGTTATTTTCTCATTATCCATGTTGAATCATGCTGCAAAACTTGACCTCACAGTTATTTTTGGCCTTGTTAAGAGAATTAACAGTTCAAATTTTGTAAAGGGGACCCACAGAAGTCCAGAAATCATGACCTAATAGTCTAGACTTTTTTTTTTTTTGTTGCAAATATCTCATAAACTATGAAGAATCGACAGTTGGTACTTGATCATATAACCGTTTATGGAACTTTTAATCTGATTAGTAGTTCACATTTTGATTGTGGGAATGTGGACTCAACAACGCCCTGGAAATTTTGGAAGGGTGGAATCCTCTCTACACCAAATAGCTTGAGGAAGGTGCTAGACCTGTCGTCTCCCTTTCCACGACAATTCAGCACTACACAAACGCATCTTTAATTGGGTCTTGCGTCTTGACCATGAGTTCGGATCCTCCGTCGCACTTGTTGCATTGAATTGTGTAACACTTTCTTGGAACTTCATTGTAGGGCCAATGCATAGATAATTTGGACTGTTCAAGATGAATTTCATCTCCTCCTATGAATATATCTACCAGTTTTTGTTCAAAAGGAGTGGGTCACATCATCAGATTGAGCACTTGATGGAAACATGGCTGGGCGCTAACGTGGTGTTAACTGATTTACTTCATGATGCTCAATCGGCTAGTGGGACGCAATACTCTTGACTTGAAATTTGAGGATTATTAGTGGAGAGGAATGGATATATATTCATCTTAAACAATCTAGATTATCCCTATGTGGGCCCCAAAATGGAGTTCTAGGAAAGTATTACACAGTTCCATGTAATAGTTGTGATAAAGGATCTTGACAACTTGACATGAGGGGTTTGATTTATGAAGCCAAAGCTGTCTGAGATTGATGTTCGGCTTCTCTTTCTTGGTGAGTAGATTTGCTTCCACATGGCAAGGGTTTCGGCATAATGGAACTATAGGGAAGCAAGGGGTGGCCATGACCCCTCAGAAATTCTAAAAACCCCTATTTGTTGTATGAGATTTTAGTAATACTTTACATTGGCCCCCTAATATCTTCTTTTGACATATGACCTTCCAGGGAAAATTTCTTGGTTCTAATAGTATATATTTAACATTATTTATGATAGGTTTTGGTAGAAATGGTTGGTAGATGCCATATAAATACTTTTTACTAGTCGGCATACTTTTTTCAACATGCATTTTTTCAGCATCTAGACATTCCTCATGGGACTCAAACTCACGACTGTTCACTCTCATATTATATTAATTTTTTGGGGCGTTTGGTGGTAGGTCCATTCATCATTGTGTTTTATAGCCTAAGGTCAATGATAGTTTCTCATAGAGGCAGTAGTTCTCTTTTAAAACTAACACAGTAAAAAAGACAAAAATGCCCACTCTATATGTCAGTAAACACGCTCCACTTATTTCAAACCGTCATATGATCCACAACCTAAACAAAAACCCAAATCATCAGAAAGCGAAGACGAAGGAAAATGACTAGAACAAAGTCTGCGATTTCATCAAAACAAGGAAAAATGCAAGGGAAAATTCAAGCAAAGCAAGAATAATGTAAATAAAAAAACAGTAAGGGTTTTGTGAGCTTTAAAATCAATTTATCTGACTTTAAAATGTATTTATCTGAGTTTGGTGTGAATTTATATAAGCTTATTCTCAAGTTGTCTTAGTTTGATATCAATTAAAATGGACTTTAAATGAGTTTATCTATATATTACATGATTTTATCTGAGTTTGATTTGTAATTAATTACGTTAGTTATCAGTTATATAGGTTTCCAAGTAAAATTATTTGACTGTAACAAGATTTTATCTGATTTTCTTCTGAATGTATCTAAGATTCTTATATAATAATGAGTTTGGTATGAAATTAATGGATTTCGCATGATTTTATTTGACTTTGAATTGTATTTAACTTTATTTTAAATGAGTTTTTTCTAAATTTGCTATGAGTTTATCTTAGTTTTGTATAAGTTATTAGAGTTTGGCATGAAGTTATATGACTTTAAATTAAACTTATCTCTGTTTGGTATGAATTTATATAAATTTGATATGAATTTATCTGTGTTTGCTGTGAATTAATCTGAGTGTGATATGAATTAAACTAGATTGAGGTGAATTTATCTGAATTTGAAATTAATTTATCTAAGTTTTCTGTGCGTTTATTATAATTTGATGTGAAATTTTTTAACTTTGATGTGAGTTTATTTAAATTTAACTGTGTTCGAAACCATAATTAGTTCACAAAAAAGTTATGTCCCATCAATATGAATTTATCTGTATTTGATATAAAATTATTTGACTACATTAGGTTTGGTTTGAATTTATCTGAATTTGATATAAAATTATCTGTGTCTGAATTGAATTTAAATGAATTTGTTTATGATTTTATCTGACTTTGTTATGGTTCTATTTGACTTTGCTTTTGGACTGGGATGAGTTTAATATCATTTTAGCTGAGTTGTATATTGTTCTGTCGAAAACTCATCTTATTACATTTAAATTCGATAGTATCAGGGACAGACGATAAGTTAGAGCTAAAAATTAGGATTAGATTGCATGACACCTATTCAAACAGTTAGAAGGGCAAATCAGTTATAAAAAAAATCTGATGTGTCATGCTGAGGGACTACCGTCCGAATTAATCCCATGCACAAGCGACTTTAGACCTTAAACAGTAATCTTGTGTACCAGAGACTTTATAAAGCAATAATCAGGGATCTATTGCTAATTTACCCTAATTTTTTTTCTTATCAAAATTTCGAGAGGTTAGTAGAGAGACAACATAAATAGTTCTTAATTACTACCTAAAAAAGAAGAAAAAGTGCTTGTGACGTGTTGAGTCCAGTTTGATACTTCATCATTCCACACTATTATTCACATGGAAGTGATTAGGGATTTTTAATGGTAAGACTTTGGTTTTAATGACACAAACCCAACTAGGGTCGATGTCTGTAAATTTGTTCCTGCCCAATCATGTCAAAATCACTACAAAACCACCCCATGTCAGTGGGGGTTGGTGCATGTCACCAGTCAAACCCAACCCATTGCCGACCCTGTAGGTGCAACCTAAGCCTGGCCCACACTGGCTGGATTTGGGCCGTGTTTCTAGTCCCATAGACTCTAGGTAGGTCTTCTCTCTGGCCAAATAATTAATTGTCAGGGCCAGTCCCATGTAGCTTGAGGAAGGCCCAGGATGGCCTGACACATTTATCACGAAGGACTGTAAATATTACACCAATGGGCTAAGCCTCTGGGCCTGGGCCTTTAGTCTGAGTATGAGGCCTGATAAGTTAATAGGCAGGTAACCCCAAGAGGTAGTTCAGTTGGTTTAGGACTACGATTTGTATGTGGAGGTTGTAGGTTCGAAACTGTATTACCACACTGGGGCTATAGGGGAGTTTACCCGACTTTCCTCTAGCCCTGAGTGATTAGTCCAGTCCAAAAGGTTGGGAACCTACCGATAGTATGAAAGAAGAAGAGAAAAAAAAAAAGTAAACTGGCAGGTCTTGCACAGGTAGGCTTTTGGTGAAGATTTCAGTGTTACAATGATAGAAATTATAGTCAAATAATCTACCAACTATTTTGGTCTAAGTAGAAGAAGTAGAAGAAGAAGGAGAAGAAGAAGGGAAAAAAAAAAAAACTGTTGGCTGCTACCTTAAAACATGGGTGTGCGTGTCCAAACTTTGCCTTCTTTCTTTCACTCTTCATTACAAATTGGAATTCTTGGATGATTTCCTGTAAGCTATCTTCCAGTATCTTATATTTTCTTTGTTACCATAAGTATGCTGGAGAATATAAGATACTTTGCAAAAAGCAATATAAAAAAGAAAAGGCCGGAATTTTCAACTTGTTTTGATCTTCCATGCTGAAAATGTTTCGAAAAGTTGAGATATTTCACATTGGCATATGATCAACATTCCAAGGTATTGCAGAGTAGTTATGAATCTTTGGGTGTATTAATATTGGGGTCATTAGTTTGGTAGATTGGAAAATGAACTAAAACCACTTGTTTGAAACCCTACGCGCTTAATCATGATTAAATTTTTGAATAAATGAGTCACCCACACGGTATCCGGCAACCCTAAATGGAAAAAACTAGGAAATCATTATAAACGCACAAATAAGAAAAAGTTGCCCCACTGAGAAGGAGGGTTGCCCAGTTAGATTGGGCACCTCATTTCTCACCTAATTGTCCGGCGTTTGATTCATGGATTTTTCTTTCTTCAGGCACAACCTTCTTTCCCATTGGCCGAGACCACTCTTTCATTCTTCTTTTCTATGGAGTGGGGTCGCTCATGCGTGGGTGCAAAAAAAATAAAAAAACCCTGCTCCACCAAGGAATATATTGGTGTGAAATGGCTAATTTATTGTTAACATCCTCCAAATTTGTTGCGATCCGATGTAGATCTATGATTTGAACATTAAGTAGATGCATGTTTCTATTTTGACCATCCATGTCATAATCTTAATAATTGATGGGACTGTGGTCAGTGGACACTTAGTGCTTATTTGTTCGTTTTGAAATACATAAGAATTCATGGTCAAATGTGCTCTACTGAAGGCATATTACAGAGGTGGAGTGTGAATGATATGAGTCATGGCTAGGGTGAAGGATGTAGGACAACAATGTAGATGAGACCTTGAGTTCCCTAAGATTTGAATTATTTCAGTTCTCACCCTCGCTTCACTTTCCATAAAAAGGGTTGGTTATTTAATGATCAATTTTCTATACTCACATTTTCTATATCTTCATCTTTTAAGGATCCATATTTGTTTTTATAAATACATAGGAATTGCATGTATATAAGAACTCCTGCATTGGTGGTTAAAAATGAAGAATCAAAGGTGAATATCAACAAAATAACTATCAAATAATCACCCTTGTCATTGAATCAAGGAAAGATGGGAAATGAATATTGTTCATCACCCTAGCAATTCAATACGTAGGAAAGTCAAGGTCCCATCTACATTTTTACCTTATATCTTTCACTTCTCACCTCATATCCTTCATCCCTTACCACTTTAAACATCCATCCTTTTTCATGGTGGAGCAAGCAAGGCCTACCAACATGCCATGTGACCTATTTTTGCCTAAAAAGTCTGACGTGCTGGGATCACAGCAAAGGATCCAAACTAGTGGAGAATTAATTTCACTCTAAATAGTTCGGGACTACTCTTTAAGTTTGGAAAAAGAAAGAAAGGAGTTTTGTATCAGACATACAATTTGTTAAATGAGAGAGATATGAACAAATCAAAGCCATATATAGAAAATGAGCATAAACGACTTTAAAACATTCAACTGTAACAAGCAATTCATGCAATAGAAGCTTTGGTTTCCCAAGGGACTATTTGTTTGCATAAATACATACGAATTGAATGCATAGGACTTCATGGTGATTGGTGAGATGAGCTCCAGTGTAGGATTAGTAAAGAGGTGGGGGGTAAAGGATATGAGGTTAGGAATGAATGATATAATGTGAAGATATAGATGAGATCATGACTTTTTCATGCATTGAATTGCCAGGGTCATGACTGGATATTTGTTTATCGCCTTCCCTTTATTTAATTTTATTAAAGAGAAGGTTATTTGATGTCCACTTTTAGATATTCAGGTTTGGCCGTTTATTTTTAACCATTTATATAAATACAATCTATATTATTCAATTACATGAAACAAATATGGCCCAAATGTTCTCTTTACTTTGGTTAGTGTCCACATGTATTAATCCTCCATAAAAGTAACTTCACATTTTTTCAATAATATAGTGGGTATTACTCGAAGGATATGCATTATAAATCATCACATGATTTACATGGAATTGAATCCCTAACAAATCATAGAAGAATTAAAGAGGCAAGGGATAAAGAATATAAAGTGGAGATCTAGATGTACCGCCAGGACTCTTTGGATCTTATATTTTTTAAAATTCTTATTGCTTTGCAAGAGATGTTGACCTTTTTAGTTTTAAAAAGTATTATTCTAACAGTTTTGAAACAATAATCTTTCGTTTTATTAAAAAAGTTAACCCTCTAACAGTTTTGAAACACTATTCTATTTTTTCTTTTTTTTAGATCAATGTTCTATTATCTAGAAGATCAATCTCTATTTGATGGTACTTTATGTAACCTTAGATGATGTTGCAAAAGCTAGAGGATTCTAATCATATGTAATGGTGAATCCATTCCAACCCCACTCTCTGCATAAACAATTTTTAGTTGTTACCTTTGTTGGTTAGGGACTTGGGTAAGGCAGAGAGAGAGAAAGAGAGAGAGGAGTTTTCTAATTTTCATTACTACATCTAAAACTGAAACCACGGAAAATCACTATATTCATTCAGTGTACCATTATAGCCCTTTACTAAATTTTACAATTACCTAAAATTTGCTAAAGGCAAATGAGTTGGTAATGAACTTGATTTAAGCCAACACAAACAAAGTACATGTTTGTTGTTTCGTGGGTTTCTCTCCTTGGATGAAAATATGAACTTCATATTGTTCTTTACATCCATTTTCAATGTTTCTGATGATTTTGAAATTTTTGTGATGATTATTATAAAACTCAACTATTAGAGAGACTCAGAGTAAAGTTGATTAACTGAGGTGAGTGTGTGATTGAATCTGAACACATTACCAAGGATTAAACATCAAGCAACTATTGCTTGATTAAATGACATTGAAATGCAAATCTCTGAGACTATTTTTAAGAGTACAAGTTCTAAAGTGTTTGTAGTGAAACTCAGATCAATTGTATTAAATGTAAACTAGCAAGTGATCTTGTATAAAATAACTCTGCTGTAAAATTTTGGCAAAATGTGTTAGTGAATTAAAAAACCTTTGGACTTTTCATTTTACACATTTTTCTGTTTCAAAACAATTTCATGTTTCATTCTAAAAGGAAAACTGAGTTTTCAGCCTAAAAAACAAACAAACAAACAAAAGACTAGGGGAGAAAAATTGCTGAAAAATCTCACTTTAAAAAACTAGAATTGAAAAAATTTGTAGAATGAAAGAAAGGTAAATTTGCTCCACCTCATGAAATATTTTCTCTGTGCAAAAAAGGCTCTGCCCTAGCACTTGGTTCGATTGGATATTGATTCTGGTGAAAATGATAGTGTGGCCCATACTCTTGTCTTTTTTTCAAGGAGGTATGCCTTACCAACTTGTTAGGTGAGCTATAAACCTGGATCTGTTCTTAGTTTTTGAAGGTTGCAAAATCCTATCTTCCAACAAGAAAGAAGCCACATTTGGGTGGTGAAATCTCATTTTAATTGGAGATGAACCACTGCCTACTACTACCTTTTTTGCCCCAAATTTCGTGGCATTACGAGAGTGATGCATGTCATAAAAGCTGATAAACCCATCCCACGGAGTCATGGCTTTTATGTGCCATCTGGAGAACTTTTTTCAAATGATAGAATCTAAGAAATGGTAGTCATATATGTATTTTCTTTTCACAAAATACTATATTTCGTGTTTCGTAAAAACTGAATTTACTTGGTTATTGCAAAAGTGTATGATACAGAAACTTTTAAGTCTCATTATATCATGGAACTATCCCATCATATCATGGGATATGTCGCAAAAGAGTTTCTTAAAAAATGACCAGAGTTAAGTGAATCTAATGACATTATCTGAATTTCGATAATGAAATTAGGAAAAATCAAGTCTAAGGAGGACTAGTATGTCAACCCAGGACTAGTATGTCAATCCCCCACCGACCCACCCACCCACCTTTTTTTTTTTGTTTCTTGTTTCTTGAATTATAATAACGTGTTTTACATGTGATCAAAGAGACGGTGAGCTTAACATAGACAGGAAAAGTCTGGCCACACTCTTAACAACAAGGGATGATGACTGTAAGCAATTTGAATTTCAGTATGAACCTAACTTATGGATTTATTTCTACCAAAAAAAAAAAAAAACTCATGGATTTATAACATATATACAAATAAATGGACAAAAAAAAGGATAAAATCACAGGATCCTCTAAGGCTAGCCCACAAATAAATGGAAGAAAAAGGTTAAAATCACAAGATCCTCTAAGGCTAGCCCATCATCAAAGTTTTTCTTCTCCCTTGCCTTGCCTATTTTTTTTTTTCAGAAAAAGTATAATTTTATTTCACGGGCCTGTTTGGTAATTTTACTTGACAAGTAAAGTAAAGTTAAGCATCAAATCAAAAGCTCTTTACTTCAAAACTCCCTCCATCTTTTAAAAAAAAATAAAAAAGCAACTACCCTCATTCACTAAAAGACAAAACAACTCCATTTTCCCATACAAAAAGTCAAAAATATTCCATTACAAACAACTAAAAATAAAATACCATCATAACCCATTTATATTTTATTCTCTCTCTTTATTTCACTTCACTTCACTTTATTTTAAAAGTAAAATTACCAGTTCGTAGTACAATAGCTCTATTTTGTAGTTATCTTTATTGTGGGTTTTGTATGTATTTATTTGTACAATATTCTTCTGCAATTTTGATCCACTCAAAGTGTTTTTTTTTTTTTTTTTATATTTTAAGGATAAACTAAATTAAACAAACATGCACAATACATCAGCCAAGATATCCGGACACCCAATCCAGAAAGATATCAGTCCAAATAACAGCCTCAATACACTGCAATCAAACTTTGCTACCAATGAGCAGACTCATTCAAAACTCTAGGGATAGATGATCCAGCCCAAGCCCTCCATTTATGCTAATGAGTTGAAAGTTTATTTACCTGCAATTGGTCGTGGTAAAGAACAAAACCAGTTCAACTCACTAGTAATTTATGCATGAACTTTGATTTACATAAACCAAATTACAGATGGTTTATAAAGATCCAAATGGGCACCAAGGCGCAGTGAATATTAAAAAGTGCAAACTTTCAATCTTTCCATGAGTTAAGAAATTGTCATTGTGTTGGATTTTGTCATGGTATTCAGAGTGATTTGATTAATAGAAGACTATCTCAACCTAGATGGACTTTTTCTACCAAAAGCTTGGGCCTCGTTTTTAGATCCTTGGTTAACAATAACTAATTTAATTGTGGCAAATAAAAATATGACCTCCAGTTAATTGAGATTATTAACTATATCAATCCTTGTTCATATGAAAGCCTTTTAATTTTTATTTTTGGCTATATGAAGGCCTCGAACTCATACATTCTCACACATCTAGTTCTGCCACTAATAAAGCCCAAGGGATAGCTCAGTTGGCTTAGGGGCTAGGACCATGGTTTGCATTCGGAGGCTGTATGTTCGAAACTGCACTACCACACTTAGCCTACAGGGAGTTTACCCGGTTTCTCTCTGGAATCGGAGGGATTGGTCCAGCCCAAAGGGTTGGAAACCCTTCGATAGAAAAAAAAAAAAAAAAAATTTCTGCCCTTGACTTTGTGTAATGTTTTCTAAGGCAGTAGTTGGCAGGTCTTTTTTTGTTTTTCTTTATGGAAAATCTACTCTCTTTTTTCCTTGTAATGAAAAGAGGTGAATGTGTTTGGATCCCTGTTTAAAGGTGCAATGCATCTTCTTTATATTGGTGTTTTCTTCCATTTATTTTCTGGCATTTCCTCTTTCTCTGCAGTACACACACACACACACACACACAAAAGGAATGACATTAAGGGCCAATTTGTTTTTCTAAAAGTGGTTAAAATTCTAAAAAAACAAAGGTGAACGTCCAAAGGGGGGATGAGAGTGAATACCCAACCATCACACTAATAATTTAAATCCTTAGAAAATCAAGGTCCCATCTAGGTTCTTCCATTATATCATAAACTCCTCCCTTATTTAATAATCTTTAATATTTTTGCATGGAATCCCATCCAAATAAATGGGCCCTTAGGAAAATAAAGTTTTCTGAACCTTATTTTTTTAAATATATTTTTATTAAGACCTGAAAATCCAAATAGACAAGACTGAGCTAGGGTTGCGCTGGAGTTGATCCTGTTCCGCCTTCCCCCACAGTTTTAGAAAACCCAAATGTAATTGAAAATCTTATACTCATTTTAACATATGGCTCCTCTAAGAATTTATTTTTTTACATAGTGGCCCACACATATGAATGAAGAAACAAAGACATGGATTTACTCCCCACATCGTGTGTTTGATGCCCCTCCAAGTTCACATAGCGCACACATGTTATAGGGTTGTGTATGCGCTTAGGAATTAATCCTATTGGGTCAAAATACATCATGATGCCCTCATTAGCAAAGAAAGAAAAATTGAAGAAACAAATTCATGAGACGACCTTATTGCCGATGAGATAAGACTTTAATGATGATGATGATGATAGTGACCCTCGAAGGAAATGTTCGCTCCAAATACGGCTAATAAATTCTATAACTTTTATTTCGAGTCATGGTTTTAGAATCAATTTGGTTTTACATATGGGTGATAATTCTTCCTTTTTTTTTTTCTTAATGTAAATACACCATAAAGAAAACAGCAAATTCTCGTTTCACATGTTCTCACGAGAAGTTGAATCTGCATCGATGAAATGAATGTTATCGTTTCGTTTGTAATGGACGCGGAAGTGTTAGTCGGCGATGAATTCGGTCGAGTCCAAAACGACAGTCCAAGTCCAACACCACAACTGACAAACCGTCGCCTTCGCTTCATTAAATCGCTTCCACAGCCTTCCAAACTCTTTTAAACCAAAGTAAGGCCCACCCAAAGACAAGCATAAAAATCAATCCAACCATTTTTTCTGCTCTCCTCTGTGTGTGTCTCCATCACACGACAACAATATTCAATTTCAGCCGTACGATTGGACTCACTCGATGTCAATGTAACCCTAATTAAATTTACTTTGCTGATCATTCCTATCGAACTTTTGAATATTCCATGCCCCCAACAAATTCTATCGTACTAACCCAAAGGATAGATCAATTGGCTTAGGACCATGGTTTGCACTCAGAGGTTATAGGTTTAAAACTATACTACCACACTAGAGTTATATGGAATTTTACTCGGCTTCTCTCTGGACTCGAAGGAATTAATTTATCCCATAGAATTGAAAACCCTCCGATAGCCAAAAAAAACCCGTCATACTCATGTTTTCTTCCCAACATGAAGATGTCATGAATCATAAAATTCAAACTCACAAACGGTACCATACCAAGTTTCTTTAACTAATCATTTCTATCAAAATCTAGATGCATTAGTAGAGGTAGCATAAACTTGGACAATGACCTTTTGTAAGCCTTAGGGCTTGTTTGGATAGCCAAAAAATAGAGTAGAGTGAAGTTAAATGGGCTTTAACAGTCTAAAATTTCAACTCTACCATGTTTGGATGAGTCTAGCCCAATAGATGAAGTAATGGTGTGAGCCACATGTACTCCATTTCACTTCAACTCAAAATACTTCAATTTCCTTGAATAAAAGTGGATTCTACTCCAAACCTTAACTTCAAAATAAGCATTCAAATGGAGTGAAGTGAAGTACTCTACTTTAATTTCAACCTACTTCTCTTCACTCCACTTCACATATGAAATCCACTTCATTTTACTCCACTCCCCATTTATCCGAACAGGCCCTTATGCTAATTTGATTTAGTTGGATCCAATGACTTAAAGATGATAATGGGTTGGATTAAAATAGGTACCTTGCGCTAATAAGGCTCTTAGCCTCCTAGTAGCGGGTTTGATAGTGAGTCTACTAGCTATAGGTGGAATATGAATTTTTTAGATTTTGACCAAAGTTGAATTTAAGCCGGATTTAGATTTTGGGCGCACTTGACCCACCGGCTCAGTTATGTATTTTGTATGTTACTTATGCAAAATTACTGTAACATAATTGATGGTAGATTGTATGCTTAAGCGTATTAGGTCACCAGTTTAAGCCTCTATGTGATAGTAAAAAAAAACACACACATACACACACACACACACTATCAGTGTCTCAAATGGGCCGGGTTTGGTATTAGGTAAAAATGAAATCAGGGTAAGATATTTAACAGTTGGATCAGATTTGGGTCATCCTAAACTTGAACCCAACTCGACCCATAGCCATCCATCCCTATACTGGCAATGGATCAGGTGTGTGGTTTTATATTTTCTCATCCATCAATCAATCTCCATCACATGTAAGATCAGATTTCATAGTCTTGATCTACCTGGTCCTCTCGAAATGGGACAGAGTTTAACTTTGATTAATAATTTAGTCTATGTCATGATCCAGTCACAGTTGTACCCATTTTTACCAGAGTGGATAGGTATATGTTATGTATAATGTACTGCAATATATAATATTTTGTCATCTATGCAAATATTATCTTAGATCTTTTTTTTTTTTTTTTTTTTATTATGGGAGGGTTTCCGACCCTTTGGGCTGGACTAATCCCTTTGGGCCCAGAGGAAAGTCGGGTAAACCCTCCTGTGGCCCCAAGGTGGTAGCACAAGTGGACTCAACCTTCGATTCCTGAAAAAGGGGGAATTGGAGGTCGATACCAAGACTTCTAGTTCGGAAAGAGGGAGGAACCGTGGTCCTGACCACGCGGCCAACCCCTTGGGTTTGAAATATTATATTAGATAGAAGAATATAAAACAAATAATATTCTTAGGTTGGAATTGGGCCCTAAGTTGGGCTCAGGTCCTTTGGAGTTGGGGTCGGATCTTATACATTAGACCCATGTTTAAGTCTGAATGTTAGACCCATGTTTGAGTCTGAATACAATAAAGTTTGATTTGGAGATATGTTCCATTGTGCCATATCCTTACACTGGCCCACCCTAGAAAATTTTTATTTTCAGCATTTCGGGTGCAGTTCTTAAGCCAGAACATGCAAAGGTTAATATTCAAAGACACCCCAGACAAAATCATAAACAAGTACTCAAATCAAAACTTCTTATGGAGTCTAAAAATTAGTTACATGTTTTCATTACTTGGCTAATCTTTGTGAACTATTGCAAGAATATATTATAAAATTAGAGGAATGTGGGAAAAATTATGTAAAAGTCAGTTTTGCATAGCAATGCATATTTATTTTAGTTTTTTGGTCTCATCTTGTTTGCATAATGATTTCTCATTAAAGAAAAAACGAATCATGGGAAGATGGTAGATGAATACAAGCATAACTTTAGTAAATCAAATCCTATAAACATCGGTTCTCATCTACAAATCTACCTGACACCTTATACCTTCAACCCTTGACTCTTTAATAATCCTCTATTGGAATTCATTATACCATGAATTCGAAGGAATTCATTTTCATTTGTATGAAGATAAATAGACCCCTAAGACATGTTTTAAATGTTGAGGATTCCTTGGTCGCATAGAAAAACTTCTGATTTTCTCTACTTATTTCTTCTCCTAATATTTATTTTTTTAAAAAGAGAATATATTAAATAACTTACTTAAGTCAATAGAAAACCATTTCATATAGGGAGTCAAACATCCTTTTTTTTTTTTTCGTAGGATTGCAAAAGGTCAATTTGCGTTACACAACAAATCTTAGAGTAGGGAATTTAGCAATTAGAAATTCACAGCCGAATGAACTCTTTGCAATCAATATTAAAGAGGTGAAGATATAAGGTGGAAATGTTAATAGTTACCGTCAGAGTTTTCACCATTGTTGTTTCAATCTGAGTTATTTTTTAAAACCTATTTATCAAAACTTTTGTAACCTTAGGTGTAGCAGTGGTACATTTCTCTTGTACCCCGCTACCCCTTTGTTTCTTTCTTTGTCTCTCTCTCTCACTCTTACTTTTCGATTCCTTTTTAACGAAATCTTTGTTACCGTCTTGTAAAAGAAAAAGAAACTTTTTCATATTTTGAGAAATCAATTGCATGAACACAATTATAAAATTTCCATCTCTCCTTGTTTATGCCGTGTAGTAGAAGTAACACCTTCCTTACCTTCATGGGAATTGTGGGAGTTGGTGGAGTGGCATCGAGTCTGAGTCTTGTGTTTGAAGCCACCCTAAATTTACCAAGTACATCGTTTGTATGAGTTTAGCGGATGCGACGTGTGAATTTAGTCCCATTGGACCAAAGACTCGAGGGTACCCACATAACAAAAGAAAAGATGAAAAAAAAAAAAACTTGGGGCCACCCGACCATCTTCCCATAATAATATCCTTGAGATGGCCCCATGGACATTGCAAGGGTCACTCGCTGTCGCTGCTCTTTTTTGTAGTCGGATTCAACGGGTAGTTGGATCCACATGAAATGCCCGTGACTCTTTTCTGACCTTATTATAGATTCGTCACACGCGACACACCACACGACACGACACGACACCAAAAAAAAAAAGTTCGTCGCCGGACGAGTCACACGAACTAAACGAAACTGCAATCCCCTAACCGCAGTTAATTATCCCCCACTCAGACATTTAACCCTAGTTGAGTTTTCGTGTCGTCGTCGCGCTCTCTCTCTCTCTCTCTCTTAATTCCCGAACGCGGCAGAAACCGGACAGCAAATGCAGCCGTACACGTCTTCGTATGGTGACGTGTCACTAATCGTAAGCGTCCACCTGTCGAAATACAAATGGAGATGAAGTCATGTTGGCGTCCTCTTCTGTATCTTGTCGATTGCGCCGATGGGACGTGACGATGATAGGTGGGGCCCACCGCATCGCTGCCTCCCAGAATCTATGTCGCGGAATTTTTTTTTTTTTTTTTTAGTTATAAATGTTTGCTAGTGAACGTAGACACTTTCCCCCCCTTGAGACTTGAGTTTAGGAGGGTAAATTTAAATTAGGGCCACATGTGGTAAATTCAAACTAACTCAAAATCGAGCCACATGATTCAATTAATTTGAGCTGAACTTTAATTTAATTAGAGTTTTTTCACCATCAAATTAATTATTAAAATTTAAAGAATGTGTCTAAAATAATAATGAAAAATGTCTAAGTCTTGATTTTGTTTATTTGATCAATTCTCGAAGGTAGGGATAATTTTGATCGAAATGAAATTTGGTGAGTTTAAAGCTTTGCGTTTGAAGAATTTCAGGATGTGTTTGTGAAATATGGTTTTTTTATTTTATTTTATTTTATGGGTGTAGAATGAAAAGAATTGGGGAGTATGGCCCTTTCTTCTGCTGGGAGTGGCGAATTGAGGATTTTCGAGCTTTGGTATGCTACTACGCTTAATGCATTTTCATCTCTCCATGGAACTTTACACTGTAGCTAGTGGGAGACCAAGAGTTTCGTTTGAGGGGAGCAGGGCCTTATTTATGATGGGGCGTGGGCTATCTAGCTCGGATCGCATTTCAGACTTTTTTCAAGGTCCACGAGGGTGAGTGCCCCCAATACCCAATACATGGGTGTGCCACTAATTGGAACTTTTTTTATAAAAAAAACTCTAGTTGCACCAAGTAAATGCCCCCTCAATATAAGTGTTTTCTTCGAATCTTACCTTAGTAAGAGTTGTTCATATGATAAGATTGATTGTTTGATAAAAAATAAAAAAAAAGACATGATAATGAATAATGCGTAAGTTGTATTAATCTTTTCTTTATCAAACGGTTAATTCTTAGCAAAATCAACTCCTATAAAGATAAAATTTTAAGATACCACATGCTCAAGAAAGTCCTTTATATTAAAGTGCTCCAATTTTCAATAGGTGGGCCTCAGTATAGAGTTCCACTCCTTTAATTAAAATTTTTATCTTCCAAAAAGAAATAAAATGGGACTTCTCCAAGTCAAAGCATCATAAGATCCTTACTCAAATTTAGCTAGAGTTAATCAATCACTAGCCCAATATGCACCATATCTCCTTGCACTGCAAAAATAAATAATCACATATTAAAAAGAAAATTACCTCTTTTCACATCACAAGTTGGATAAAATAGAAAAAGAAAAATTGGAGCAAAAAGGGTATAGTTACATAGGAACAACTGATAGATGAGTGGTTTGATAGAAAAATGAGTGGGTAATTCCATGAGTAGTTACATAACCATCAGTCAAAATTATAACTAACGGTTAAAATTGAAGCCAAAACCTCCTAGCTAAATATATTATAATTAACTTTTAAATCGAGAAGAATGGACCCTAGTTGGGAGATCCACTGTGACTCAAAATTTCTCCAAGTCAAAGCATCAGAGCATCCTTGCACAAATTTGGTCAGAGTTAAATAAAGTTAGGACTCTGACTTTAGGCCGGCAAGTGCTTATGCATGGTATCTATAAATTAATATATAGCAGGGGACTTTGAATGTTTTCTTGAGAATTTGGATTCCTTTTCCCTTGGGCCCATTTGGATTGCCACTGTTTGCATTGTCTATACTATTTAGATGTGAATTTTGGTGTTTGTCATTATCATTATCAAGTACAGACTGTACAGCTAACCAAAACTGAATTTCAAGGATGAAAATGAGAATTCAAGAAATGTACAATTTGTTCATTGAAAAAAAGTTGTAAATGGCTGTTCTTTGTTGTCATCATTACCAGGATCATCCACAAAATTGACGGCATGATCATGAGCAGGGATGAATAATGTGGATTTTGCAACAGTTTCATAATTGAGGTTAATGGTGGAGTCCAGAGCATAATCATGGTGTATTTTGATCCACAACTATAATTTATAGGATGGATCCATCCTAACATTTGGATTCGATACAGACGCGTAATGGATACGCGTCTTCAAATGTATTTGCGTTCATTTATGCATGTGATGCTAAATTGGTGTGTAAAATGGACTTACATCTAAATGAGTTTCACAACTCTTCTTGCAAAAGTCGCTAGTCCAACTAACTCGTACGCGGCGTTGCATTTTCATGGGTCCCATCAGCCACCCTTATTGTTTACATTTCTATGGGCTCCATGTTTTAATCCTAGCCATTCAATTCGTTTATTGGACGAATATACCCTATAACCTTGAAGATAGTTAATCTTAAATCTTCATAGATTTTCAGTAATTAGTGAAAAAGCATTTACATAGAGATCTAATTTTTTGCACTTTTGTGGGCTCCCAACTTATGATTTGAATCATTCAATATTCTTGTATTGATGAAAACCATCAAATATATCTTTATGGATTTTGAGAAATTTGTAAAACAAAAAATCCAAAAAGTCTAATTTCCAAAAACATCTAAAACTGTTAGACCTACCCATTTACTAATGTGAAAAATGTTGCTTTTGGCAAACATGATAATGAAGTTCAAATGCTTAATATTCACTTATGTAAGATCCTTTTTTTTTTTTTTTTTTTTTCTCTCATTTTTAAAAACCCAACAACACCTAAAAGATCATAGATCCAAATCTCATTTTGGATTTGAGACGAGTGAAACTCAAATGATTTTACTGAAGTGACATTTGATATCTCTAAAAATAGGGTCAATTTCACTTAAAAATGACCCAAACACATGTTTGAGTGTTTTTCCCAGCCATAAAAAGAATTGTTTGAGTGCTTTTCGCAGTTTGGAAAAAGTCTATTCTCCCTTTGATTGAATCAACATTAAGATCATTTTCCTATTTTACAAAAAAATAATCAAAGGGAAAGAAATCAAATCAAAGATAATCTTTATGGGTTTTTTTTTTTTTTTTTGAAAAGTTTGTGCACATTACTTTTGTTGTGTGCGTGTATGCGGAAACGTGAATCTAAGCGATTGAACAAACAATCAACCACATAAGAACAAGCAATCACACACAAGAGAATTATGTGGTTCGACAATATTGCCTACGTCCATGAGAAAAGAAACTTTACTCTCCTTTGGATTCACTCTCTGTATGATCAGTTGTATTACAGTATATCTCGTGGGCTACACATTACATCATATATAACCCCCAAGAAACCATATCCTAGTCAATAAGAAAGTCCTAATATAATTACCAAAATACCCATGACCCTGAGCTCAATTGGTCTGGACCCACTAGGCCAACAACTTTTAGTTCCGGATAGGTTTGCCTATCCTCGCTATGTGACATGTTTACCCATATGACTTTTATTATGTGACAAAGCTTAGTTTTTTAAATGGAATTAGACATACTACACGTCTCACCAAACGATCCATTTGTAAAAAAATGTTAATTACTAAATTGAATTGAATCAACTTTATTTGAAAAAGAAAAGAGTTTACAAACGAGGCCCTGGGTGAATAAAACTCCTTATGCATATGTTGAGAGAAATTCTTAATTTCTCCTATGCATGTGATCTTCTTGGCGTGTGCATAAGGACTATCACCAAAGGCAGGACCCCCTAAATTTCATTGGGTCCCATAGGAGGAACAACATCAATTTGCAGTGCATAGTGGGGTGGTGCGCAGGAGAAAATCGTTCAACATATGTTGAGTACTTATTTTTTGTGTTCCATATATGTTGAGTACTTAAGTGGGGCATCCTGATAGACAATGTGATGCAAGCATTTTATCATTTCATCAACAACATCAAACTAAAACAAGTGGGACATTTGAGAGAGAGAGAGAGGGGGCATAGAAAGAACCCTACAAAACCATGTGACCGGCAATGTCCAACTGCTGGGTGTTGAGTGAGATCAAAGCATGTCTGCAATCTTTACTTATTTAGTCTCTTCCCTATAATGAATGAGGACCCATGTGCTTGGCTTAAAGTCAGTTTCGGACACCCTATATATCAGTTCAGAAAGATATGACCTAAAAATTTAAATTGCAACAGAAGGTTTTTATAAAATATAGCATAACTATTAAAATTGAATGTCTTTCTTGCCTGTCAAGTACAGTTGGTAATGGAAATCTTTTTTTTTTTTTTTTTTTTTTTTTTGCTTTTTTGGTTTTTTTTAAAATTTTTATGATGAGGGTTTCTGTAATATATAACCTAACCCGATCGATAGGTCTATTTCCCTGGAGGTTCACGCCCGAAATCCACACACACGTTCATTGAGTAAGTTTGGGGTGAGATTTGAACATGTGAAGAGATAAAGGTTTAGGATTGACAGTGGTTGGTTAGTACAAAGGGATTTTAGTCATGTTCTATATTCAATTTATAGTATATTAAAGCCCAGGGTTTTGACTTTAATTTTGACTAACAGTTCTAATTTGAACGGACAGTTGTGTCATTTTCTTTAAATGTTCTATATCTTCTCTCCACTACTTGTCTCATGCAGCTACCCACTCATATCCTTTTCTCATTAAACCACTCTCTCATTTTCCAATTTCCATTTTATGCGACTTGCTCTATTGGAAGAGATACTTTCTTAACCTTTGTAATGTATGAGTTTTTATTTATTTTACAATGGATAGAGATACCGTGCCGAGTTAGGGTTATTGTGCTAGTATTAATCAACCATGGGATGGGATTGGAACAGGCCTAGCCAGCTTTGTGAAAGTTTGGACCTTGAGTTTAGTACTTGGACTGGGCCTGGATCTAAATTCTGGGCCTGATTAATATCGGTGTGGGCTGGATTAATTGATAGACATCACAAACCCTGGCCCAGCCAGAATAAGTAATGCATGTGGCTTGGTGACTGATTTGCTCAACAAGTGATAGAAGCCCGTCCTGACCCTGCCTGATTGACTAAATGGTCCAGCTTGGTCTGATGTTGTAGGTGAGATAGGCTTGGAACAAGCACTTAAGGCCTGTGTCGAGCTTGGGCCGAAGATGCACCTGTGTTTCTAAAATCGGACCGGGCCTACGTATCCTCAGCCTAGCCCAGCCTGGACCGGTACCGTTAACATCCCACTGTGATTTACTGGATGAATTATTGTGGGGGCTAGAGCTTGGGCTGCTTTGAGATATCCATGTAGGCCCATCTTCATGTTCAATGGCTTATGTGAAATAAGGGCTTCTAAATAGATCTGATAGGAGGCATAGAAGCAATATCCTCAAGTATGACTTGGGCCAAGGCTGGGCCTGGTTCCCTTATCTAAATTTCTTGTTGTTTCTGATGTCATATCTTGCAGTCTCAGTCGGAGGTCGCACTTCACATTATCGGCATTTTTGCGAAGGGCCATCATCATCATCATCATCATCATCAAAGCTTTATCCATCGGTCAGACTCGAAAGTAGTAAAAAACTCAACATGAATGTAGAACTGCTATGGCATAGGTCCCACTGCTATGCCATAGGGTCTAGTACTAATTGGTTTTGCTAGAGTCATCCCCTCCCAACTTGGAAGTACTGAACTTTGAGTGTAAACCACTACAGCATAGGGACCAGAGGTGTTTCTACTTATCAGATAATACCCAACTTTGCACGCAATGACAATACAATTCAAGCATTGAATGACACTGATACTCTAATTCGGAAGATCTTTGGGCATCCTCCAAAGGTCAATTAATCTATCTAAATACATGAACCATCCAAAGAAATAAATTCCTCATCTCCAAACAGTTGGTTGAATTTGACAAGCCTTGCATTTCATACTGAATAAAGACCACTTCCTGTAAATTTCCACTCCATATTAAGGTTAGACTCAACATGACTCACTTGGCTACCTGCTTTGGGTAACAGTGTAAGTCAGGCAGACCGGGCTTGATAACCTAGCCCTAGCTCAATCTAACTCACTTTTATGGATAAGCCTCAAGTTGCCAAGCCCGAAATGGAGTGCAATTTAGGCTGAGTTGGGTTTACTCGGAATGGTCGAACTCAAAGAAGGATTGTTAGGTCCCTGGTACAACCCTCGTGTGCACTCGTAGTGGAGTGATGCTCGAATGCTTTTCTAACACAACCAACCGACCATAAAACCCATCACCAATTGGTTTTGGGATTAGTGGTAGCTCAATGGGGTCTGAGATCCTACAAGGATGATGGCTTAATCGCTAGAAAAATCACAGCTATTGAGATGGTGGGCTCATGGCCCAATATCTCCAGTCAAACTCAAATCTAAAAGGAAAAAAGAAGCGCTAATTCTCGAGTTCTGACCTGTTTTGGGGCCATGTTTATTTGGGTGTCCCAAATCATTCGGTGCTGATTTGCTGCATCAGAATTGTATGTTATGATTCTAATCTACTGCTGGGTCCTCTCCTTGAGATGCTTTCTGATGTGCAGCTGTGAAAGAAGAGAGTGAGAGCCCAAACCCATCTTAAAATCTAAAAAGATCCACATCCATATTCTTGAGGGGGACTCACTAGTAATCACCTAGCAGCTTGGATGAAATAAAGATGAAGGAAAACTAAGACAACCTAACTGGCTCAATTATCACAAGGCCCTGACTTGAAAGGTTCTACTACAGTCCTGTTTTGGGCCGAACCAATTATGTAGGGTCCATAAACTGGGCCCAATTGACGAGACCTCGAACCCTATCTTTTTTTAGCCTTAGATTTTGCCTGATTTAGGCCCATTTGGAGACCGTGATCTGGGCCTTTGAGGCGAAGAACTCCACATGTATGTTGTTCGTTCAATTCATTTCCTCACCATGAGTATTAATTACGGTAATTCGATGTACATTTGATACACAATGTGGCACCGATTTGTATAAATTCTATAACGTATTGGACTGTGATGATGGACTAATAATTAGGTTAGTTTGGCTAGTAAAACTCCTTGACTCTCTTATTTATATTGCATGTACATGTTGAATTGACTATATCAATGACCTCATATGCCTAGATGATTGTTCATATACATAGCATGTATTTTTTTTTTTTTTTTGTATTGTTAATTGAATTGTCATTCCAATTCTAATGTACTCCGGTTGAAATATGAACTGAGTAAGTCATGAATAGATTGACATGAATGGAATCGATTATATTGTATTGAATGAACTGAATAGTGTGTTCTACTCAAGTTCAAATTGTTAAATGATTCGAATGAGTCGGCACTACTTAGCTTCAACTGGACGATAGTCGACGGGGATGAGTATTGGTTTAGAATTGTTAATGTCGCTGCACAGTAGACAGTCTAGAGCACAAAAACTCCAGAATCCAGGTAGCCATGTGAACCTTTGGTCGGGTCGCTGGTGACATCCTAACATGAGTGCTCTCTTAAGGGAGGGTTTAACTAAGGTAGCAGCCAACTAGATTGTATAGTCTAGCTTCTCTATCATTGACTCATAAAGCATGATTAATTTTGATTGCACAACTGCCTAGTCTACTATCATATGATCTCGTTTAATTACTCGTCAATTATTCTAAATTTGACACAACATGCGTAGATCAATTTAATGCTTATACTTTGCTGGATCGTCGTACTCACTTGCTATCCTTTGGTGTTATAGTTGTAGATGCAACTCCCGGTCTTGACGAAGACTTGGAGGGAGAGGAGGAGATTGCTGAGGTACCTCCAGGCTTAGAAGAGTGGATAATATGAGGGTGTCTTCTAGTCATGCTATCGGAGAGCGTCTGGGTGCCTTTTTGGGAAGCTCTTTTGTGGTCTTGATATAATCAATATGAAATATGTTTGGTTTATATATAATGCTTTTGAAAACATTATACATAATTATACTTATATTTAGTAGTTTGTGTAGGGTGTTTTTGAAATCCCTGCCTGGGTGGTTAAATGTAAATATGTTTTGTTTATATTATAAACTTTAAGAGACTAATCATGATATGATACGAAGTTGTAAATGTCTACCTGGAGGTTGTAGGTTTGAAACTGTACTACTACACTGGGGCTACAAGGGAGTTTACTTGGCTTCCCTCTTGGGCCCGAAGGGATTAGTCCAGCCCAAAGGGTTGGGAACCCTCCGATAGCAAGGAAAAAAAAAGAAAGATAGTAAATGTTATAAATGCTTTCGCTGAATTTCTGTATTGACTATTATATCCTTCGTAATTCGGACCTGACCCGAGACATGTGCGAGTTTCACGGGAATACACATGTCACACATCGGGGATTACCCTTTGTCAGGTAATCTTGGGACCGGAATGTGACAGTGGGTCCAAAAAAGGTTCTATCTTAAATTTCTTTGAGTTAGGTCCTTTGGATACTCCAGTAAAAGGTGAAAGGTGAAAATGACATCTTACTCTAGTGGTAAGATGTGTTTGTTCTCACCAGGGCATGCCATCTTTCCTCACCCGAGGGCTCGGTGGGTCGCAGAGCCCTTAGCTGGGGTAGAAAAAAAGGAGCACCACATTTTTCTTTGCATGCTCACCGTTTAAAAACTTCTTAGAGTTGTAATGCCACACCCAAAACTTTCTTTCCACATCCCTTATTTTAAGACCAAGATATCCATATGTGAAATTACCAAACAAGACACCATTCATAATTCATACCTCACCCAATTTCTCTCCACACTCACCCACCCCCACCCAAGCCACCACCGCCCCTTCTGGTAGCACCGCCGAGGGGGAGAGGGACAAGGACAGGGAGAGGGAAGAGAGGAAGGGAGAGTGGGCGGCGGTAGGTGGAGGTGGGCCGGGAGGGGAAGATGGAGGGAGAGGGAGAGAGGGCAGCGGGCAGAGGAGACATGGAGAGGGAGAGGGCGACAGTGAGCGGTGAGCAGGGAGAGAGGGAGAGAAGGACGTGAGAGTGAGGGGAAGAAATGGAGTGTAGAGAGAAGGTGAGGGAGAGAGGATATGGTAATTTGGAAAAAAAGGGTGTGTAGAGATGAATCTTGACAATCTTTTGACTAAAGTGGTGTGTGTAGAAAGAATTGCCCTCTCCCTATCCTTATCTCTATGTCCCTCTCCTTGTCCTTCGCTGCTTGCCGCCTCCGTGTCCCTCTCCCTGCCCTCCGTCTGTTTCTTCCTCTTTCTCTCTCCCTCTTGTCACATCCCAGTCCGAATCACCCTGGCCTAGGGTAATCTCCGAGGTGTGTCACACGTACTCTCGCGTGCTGTACCTGTCTCGAGCCAAATACAACACACGAAGGAGAGAAAACAACTTTCCATCCATGTGAGTGAGAACTCACTAGAACACATCAACAACAATTAATCATAGCGGAAGCTATATTTCATTCATGTGAGGGTATCAATTTCCCATTCAGTCCATATAATATTTCAAGTTTTAATACAAAAAAATTATACAATTATATACATTGATTTACAAAAGAGATGTATGGAAAATCCTATACAACAATACAAAAAGTATAACAAAAAGAATTATTATCCATCTAAGTGTGGCCCACACAAAAAGGGGCCAACCACACTCACAACTAAAAACTCTCAAAAGATAGTTATGCTCTCTGAAGAAGACGGATCTATATGGCCTCAGGCTCTAGCCACTCCTCTAACCCTGGAGGTACCTCTTGAGTAGTCTTCTCTCCCTCCTTGGCCTTCTCAGGGTCGGAAGTTGCACCTGCGATTGTGACACCAAGAGTATTATCGTCAATATGATGATTAAACAAGTATAGGCAATAATAAGGAAATACATAATGTATCAAATTGAAGTTAAGACGAGTAAGTTAGTATATGCCAATGATAAGTATCAGCTAGGCAAATTGTGCGAAATAGAATAATTTATGCTTATGAATCAAGTAAAATGAAAACATGCTAATTGGCTACTACCTTAAGCTCATCCTCTCAATAGAGAGCGGATTTAGTTGGGATGTCACCAGCGGCCCGGCCAAAGGCTAGCTGGCTACACGGGTCTGGAGTTCCGGTACTCTAGGTGACTTACTGCAGTAGTCTCAAGTACTAAATCAAGTGTAACTCCGTCGGGTATCACATGGTCGAAGCTAAGTAGTGCCGACTCGATAGAATCAAATAATACTCAAAATAAAATCGGATTTGAGTAAGTTTATATTTCATCTATCCATAATCAATTCAAATGATAAAAATCTCATATTTCACGAATACTTACTCAAGCCCACATACTCAATGAATACGAAATCGGATGTACAATACTGAAATTACTAACTGAATATAAGCGAGAAAACCTCGATGAATATTAACAATACTATAAATCTACTAGGCAATATTTGAGATCAACAATAAAATCGTGCTCCAATATGAAATACAATAATTTAGAGGAATCAAGGTATTTTACGAACCAATACTAAACTATTAGTTTTAGTCTTTCGCCGTCCATTTCAAGGTAACTTTGGGAACATCAACGCATTACTACCTTGATAGGTGTCACTATATATGAGAAGTACATTGAGTTTCCCAAACTAACCTTAATGGCATAGTGTTGACTAATGAGTACACATTGGACTAATACTAAGGTTGTCGGTTCCATTATAAGGTCATAAAGGTCTTAAAGATTCCTAAATTACTATGGGATAAGGGTAAGCACCTTAAGTATCTGTTAGGGTTAATTCACGTGGGTTATCATAGGTTAAGGGTAATAATTCACCCCCAAATTGGGTCGGAAAAGGCATGGTTCACATGTTTCAGGTTCGCTCGAGTGAACCCAAGTTCGCTAGAGCGGACCCGACCAGAAGGTTGGTCACTTGCGCGTTTCATTTCGTTCGCTTGAGCGAGGCTTTCAAGGTTGTGGTCGCTCGAGCGGACCCATGTTCGCTCGAGCAGACCTCATCTAGAAAGATGGGCGTCCGAGGGGTTCGCTTGAGCAGACCTCATCTAGAAAGATGGGCGTCCGAGTGATCCTTTTGTTCGATCGACCCAAAGCTCAAATGGCAGTTCGATCGAGTGAATATTTCAGTTCGCTCAAGCGAACTGTCCAGAATTCCTGAACTCGGAATTCTCTTCTGTTTCATTCTCATTCATATCCATTTTCTTCCATCATTCAACCTGCATGAGAATGGAGTCTCCATACTCCCATTCACCACATAAACACCATCCAACTATCATTTGAACTTCATAAACAATCCTATTCATTAAGAGCATAAGACACATCATCCCATTCATTTATTGAGAGATAAATCATGAAAGAAGAATCTCATTGAATCAATGAAAATAAACAATATATAAGTCCAAATTAATGCTTATACTTGCCTCTAATTATGCTTTCCAAACTCTCTTTCTACTATGGCTCCAGGAAAACCCAAAAGCCCCAATCTACCAAACCCTAAAGCCACAATACACATGGAAATGGCATGAATATGCATGAATGAATGTCCAAGAGTCCTTTGACTCCAATGCACTTCTGTAAACACAAAAGAAGGTATTTTAGCTCTTACCTTGACAAGAAGTCTAAATTTGGGGAAGAATAGAAGAAGATGGAGATGGCTCTAGTCAACAAGGAGGTAGAAGAGGTTGGGGAAGATGGATAGGATGAAAATGGAGGGTTTCTCTAGTTCCCAAGATGCAGGCCTTCACTCTTGTAGTGATTGAAGAAGAGGATTGGAGGAGAAGAGGAGAAGAGAAAAAGCGTAGAGAGGAAGGAAGTGAAAAGGAAGGAAAAGAATAGGGTAAGGTTGTGTGTGTGTGTGTGTGTAAGGGTAAGATTGTCAATTTGTAAGAAAGTCCACTCAATTAATATATTTTCATTTTGACTCAAATGAGAGTCCAATTATTCAACGGTTGATCAAATGAAGAAGAGTTTAATACGAAAATTGGTGTACTCGTCAGAATATACGCGATGATGCCAAAATGGCATGCAAATGATGTAAAATGCGAAAGTCCTTATTTATGAAAAAGCCCTTGACTCTATTTAACCAAGTCAACTCTACTATAACTTACCTATTCAAGGTTCAAAACTCAGTTAGCTCAAACTATAGGGGTCAATCAACCATAAACATCACAATTAGCAACTAAGCATGATTAATTTAACTAAATCACCATTAATTAACTCTAATCAAGGTTAAATCGGGTCGGGGTGTAACACCTCTCCCGTCTCTCTCCCTTTCTTGGTCCCTCTCCCTCTTTCTCGCTCCCTTTTTCCCTCTGACATGGATGCCGGAGGGCGTGGTGGCGGCTTGGTGGGGATGAGGTTAGTTTAAATATTATGAGAGGGTGTGCAAAGAAAATTTGAAACCCCAAATTTCAATAGTGGTTGTAAAGGGGAAAGAGAATTTGCCAAGAAGCTCTAAAATAACCCCTCAAAGGTCTGTGCTTGCTAGCGAAACATATGGGGCCTCAAAATGAATCTTGTTTTTCCCTATGAACGACTGACTAATCTGCAATATCCTTTTGTAGCTGGTGAGCATGTCTCATGTCTGCTCCAAAGCTCTTTTATCTGTCCAGGAGTGAGGCCCAAACAGAGTCCAGATAGACTCATTGTATATTTCAATGAAAGCAGTATGATTGACAGCCTATAAGACTACATATGACGACAATAAACGATTCATACATGGGAACATCACCAGTCGGTGCCTAAATCCTATTTGACTTTTGTCTTTAATTTTTGACCTTTTCAGATTTTGGATCTCTTTACAAGTCCAAACCACTTATCAAGGTCACTTGCCCTGTACAAATGTGATAAGTGTAATAAACCATATACCAACCCAAAAGCTTAAGCTGATAGGTGGAAGGCCCATACAGGTATATTAACACATGACAAGCCTATTACTTAGGCGATGTGGGATGTGGGACTTCCCAACACTCCCCCTCACGTGCAAGCCCAACAAATTTCATGGACGGGCCTGACACGTGGGCTACACAAGAACAACGGGATCGGAACCCGCTCTGATACCATGTAATAAACCATATACCAACCCAAAAGCTTAAGCTGATAGGTGGAAGGCCCATACAGGTATATTAACACATGACAAGCCTATTACTTAGGCGATGTGGGATGTGGGACTTCCCAACAATAAGAAAACGGATTTTACATATATAAATGTTATGTGTCCAAGTATATCCGTAAGCCCATCAGCTGTATCTCAAATGGTTTAAGAATATAGGTGTGAGCAGAGTGTGTGAGTTCAATACATCCCTGATAAATAGAGAAGAAGAAGAAAATGTTATAGATGTAATAATTTAATATGTTTTCGAACTCAACATTTTCACAAGTGAATGACTAAAATGAGTATATCCAATGATTTTACATATATATTCAGATCTTTTGGATATTCTTCTAAACAATTTTTTTTTCAAAATTCATGAAGAATTAAGATAGGAAACAAAACAGCTTGGTGTTCACTATTAATACATAAGTGTTGAATTGTTTGGATTGGATCATAAATTGAAGGCCTACAAAGTGCAAAATATAAATCTTTAGGTTGAAAGCTTTTGAATTTTTCTTCACAAATATGTCAAAACCTTGGAGACTTAAGATATGAAATTTAACATCTTAGAGTTTCATAACATCTTAGAGTTTCATAGCCCTATAAAGAAGATGTATTTTTTAGATTAGGAATTTGGTGGCCACGAAAGTTCAAAAAAAAAAAAAAAAAAAAAAATTGTGGTTGATGGGATTGGAACCCATAACTTATTTGGGAGTCCGAACTGTACCATTTTTTTACCGACAACAAGGGCAAGTTCGGTAATAGGTAAGGAGTAAAGAATATCCTAATCAAGCCTTTACACCCCCTTAATTGCATGTACATTTGAAAAAAGACTTGTGATTGTTAACAAAAACTAGACACCCTCTAATCGTTCAAAAATAAAATGGTAGATTTCTTCGAGAAATGATCAACGTGTCTTCCTAGTGATCACCATCTATATGTAGATCTATCATTGTCATAATCCGCTCCTTTGGAGTTATTGGTGCCAGTGGCCCTCTAAATTACATCTATTGTGATCTCTTTCAAAAGCTTTAGAATGTGTAATTTGATGAAGATGGTGAAATCGTAAAAATTAGATAATAGGTAGGGTTGTTTATGGGATGGGCCGAGCTGAGGCATTTCCAGGCCCGACTCGACTTTAGAAACATAAGCCAAGGCCTGGCCCAAGCCTGACTCGACTTTAGAAACACAAGCCAAGGCCTGGCCCAAGCCTGACTCGACTTTAGAAACACAAGCCAAGGCCTGGCCCAAGCCCGAAATGGGGCATAAAAGTTAGGCCAGAACCCACCCCATTTAGTTAATTAGGCGGGGCTGAACCTGGCCTTTGATCAATTTTGGGGGCATGCAGTCCTTATACAGGCCAAGTTGGTTTTTTGGCTTTCTTTCACTTAATCCAAACCCAATCCAATTTTTAAAAAGAACCCAAATTACATATCCAAGCTTGGCCTAAAGCATGCCGGGCTAAAATCAGGCGCTCGGGCAGGCTCGGCCTATGAACACCCATGATAACAGGATGAATGACAACTTTTAAGAAACAATACTGAGATAAGCCACAGTGAGATCCAAAAAAATGATCTCAATTATACAACCTAATGACAATTCAAATTTAAACTAGTCCTCATCTAAAGGTAAGAAACTTATCTTTAACCATATCCAAATCAATACTTTATCTCTAATGCAATTCCTCACTATTGTTTTATTTTTTGTTTTAGTATTCCTCACCGCCCTTGTAATAGAGATTTTTCGCTAGGAATTTGTATAGTTGAAGATTTCACATCGATATTGATCCATATCGAATTATAGCTAAAAAAATTTGATCTTAGGTGCATAAATCTCCAAAAATAAAGATTCTCAAATGGTAGGAAAGGGGAAAGGGGGTTGAACCTAAAAACCCTAAAAAGAGAAAATCTCTACTAGCCCAAATCCTACTTAGAGATTTACACTTGCCAAATGTGGATTTTCCACCACTAAATGGAAAAAAATCCATAAGAAATCTTCCTTGAATTTATTATTACCAAAATGAGCAGAAACAAATGCTGTTTGTGATGTTCCATAATGATTACACATGAGAATCATCTACACAAATGGACAGAGACAAACTGATCCATTCCATTTGAATGTGTTTTGTTGCTTCAATTCTCAAGAGAAATTACCTTTTACACCAGTTAAACAAACCAGATTTTCTTTCATAACAGCATTGGAAGGGCGAAATAATTGCATAACAAAGTTAGGACAAAGAGACAACATTAAAATAATGAGCATCATCCAAACACATCTACCTTCAATTATCATGCAAAATTAACATACATTTTCATGAAATTGAGCAAAACCCCAAATACCCAAAATGGGCCATTACTTGATAGGATGAGATGGTGGGATGACATGTATCATCAAAAGAATCAAAACCAGAAGCAGTTTCAGAGGATGAAACCATTCTTGTCCTCAACAACAAATCAATCAAACACTAAAAAGAATTCAACCATTACAAAACCAATACAAATCAGCCCTTAATTAAAACTAACACTAAAACCCCTCTATGAACTAATTCTATCTCTTATCACCCTCTTTTTTTTTTTTACTTAAACTCTTCTCATCTATCACCATTCATTTCTCTATTTCCCTCTTTTCTAACTGCCCCTTTTCTTCATCATCATAACATTCCTATTCACTTTCTTTAATTTTCTCTCCCCTCCTCACCTGTACAACTAAACCCTCTAATAATAATAAAATCTCAAATAGCCCCCTTGCCAGAATATAATCTCATCTCCATCACCTTCTTGTGCGAGTTCGAGTGGACCGCCGCCACGAACGTCGGGCTCGCCGCCGGACGGTACTCCGGGAACAGCCTGCCGGACTTGAAGCGGACCCCACAAGCGTTGCAGAGAGTCTTGGGCCCCATGGGCCCCATCCTCCACTGTGGGGTCTTCTCTATCCCACAGTGCTTGCATTTCCGGACCACCCCTGAGTCGACCCGGACCGAGTCGACTCGGTTCTTCTTCTCCTTCTCCTTCTCCTTCATCTTCTTCTTGGGGGGTTCCGATTCTGCCGAGCCGTTGCTGAGTTCGGTGCGAGGAAAGGAAGTGGGTCGTGAGCGCTTGCTCCGGGCTCGGCCTGGGACGAGCCGCTCGGGGCTGAGTTGGATGGGTCTGGACTCGAGGACTGAGACTGGGCTCGATGTCTGGAACCGTGACGAATCTTTCTGGATGCTGTCGTCGCTGTTCATGTCCATCTTTATGTTGTCTTCTTCGAAGAAATTCGATAGCCATTCGAGCTGGGCCATGTCATCGCACTGTCAAATCACAGCCATCCATCCAAAACAGGGTGAGTTGAGAGTCTCAGCAGAGATGGCTCCCGGGTCGACTCAGAAAAAATAAAACCGAGTCAACTCGGACACAGAAGAGATTAAAAATAAAGACAAGAAACGTTTTAATGGGCCCCACATATCAACAAACGCCATAATTGGACTGCGAATGATGACGACAATTCATTGGGTGCCACCAGACAACGGATCATTACACATCACCAGCTTCAATGCATGATAGTAGCTAAGCCCATTGTGTGGCCCACCACAACCACCCACTAATGTACGGTGGAGATTTTGCCTGCCATAATTTGGTCTAAAGACCGTCCATTTCACAGATATATACATATTCGACGGCTGTAATTGAATCTTGGTAGATGGAATAATCTACCAGACTCTTCTTTATCTGGTAGGGTCTGTACTAATGGACCCTTGGGGCACAGTAAAATTTAGAGTTAAAAGCATTTTCTCCACTTAATTAGAAAAGCCTTTCACATGGGAACATCATTTCCATGGAATTTCCTTTATTTTCCACGAAAAGAGTCCTTTTTAACCTTTCCCAATCGAAAGTAGTTTTACATGGAATTGTAAAACAGTCGGTTCATTTTGAGGGTTTTCTACAGGGGAAAAAGTGGAGAAAAGCATTTTCACTTTCCCATGCATTTTCCATATGGAAAATGCGGTAAACTAGTATTGATTTTAAAAGTATATAACAAGTGCATGAGATCAACGGTTCAGATTCAACCACCCGGAATCATTTTCAACGGTTCAGATTACCAAATGGTTTTGAAAAAGAAGAAAGAGCACAACTTAAACCAGTGCTCACGCAATGTACTCTTCCAAAGTCCATTATTATTTGTGTAGACTTTGGAGAAAGCGTTTTCTCCACACCCAAACAGAAGGTGGAAAAGCTGTCGGGAAAACTTACAGGAACAGAGAGACCTGCGGCGAAATCAACTTCCACGCTGCAAGTGCTGTCTCCGCTGTTGGCAGACAAAGAGGAGCCGGAGAGGGCATCGACATCGCCGGATGCCGGAAAACAGCCCTCAAAACCACCCAAATCACCTCCTTGAATGTCTTCGCTTGGGAAATCCAGTAACAACTCGTCGAAGAAATCCCCACATGCGTCTGCTTCAGTGTTTTCCATGTAGCTTTGCCCCATCACGTTATTTTCCATGTAGCCCTGACCCATCATGTTGTTTTCCATGTAGTAGGCCTGCCCCATCATCTTCTTCGTATCCTCTATAAGAGAGAGAGAGAGAGAGAGAGAGAGAGAGAGAGGAGGAGGAGGAATGAGGAATCTAGAATTCCTTGGAAAATGCCTTCTGGTAAGGTTAGTAGGAGGAGGAGAATCTGAAGATCTTGAAGAGAGAGAGAGAGAGATTGCGTGATATGGTTATGGTTTTCCCGTTTATAGCAATTTACGCAACACGGAGTCTCTGATCAGAGTCTGGTTGTCTAACGTGCGCGTGCTGCGTGTGGGGCCTCTCCTTCACAACTGGCGCCGCTGATTTCTTTTGAAGTTTCAACTTTTTACCTTATGAAACAGTGGACACCAGTTGGTTTTAGGAATTTGTAGATAACCCCCCCTATTGCTTTATTAAAACCCAGTTTGGCCCCTCACCTATTCCTCCATTTTTTTTATATTATATTATATTTTATATATTTTTTATTTTTATACTTTGCCCCTTCCTTTTGTTTGCTATATTTAGGGTTGTAAATGGGTCGATTCCGGTCTAGGTCTATGGTGGACTCCGAAATGAAACTGTTAAGGAGAAGGTGGAACCGGATCAGAACCCAGAACTGTTTCGGAATTAGTTTTTTTTTGCTCCGGAACCAGAACCAGAACCATATATTGGACCAGCCTGGATCTGGGTCCGGATCTAGGTAGAGAATGATATTAAAAAAATATGGTTTTTAGGAGAAGTTTTTGAAAATTGATGTAATATGTTGGGTCTTGGGTCTACATGTTCGAACCATGGTAGAACCGGACTCGGACCCATTTACTTATCGGGGCCTAAATAAGGACCCAGACCCGGCTTTTAACGGGTCGAAACTTTTAGGTAATCGGAGAATCGGGGACTCATTTACATCCCTAGCTATATTGGGTGCTTACGGAACTGTGGGACTAATCCCCTATTTGTATTTTTTCTTTTGGAGTGAAATGCCTCTGCCAAATTTATAAAAAGACTAGAACTCATGCACCCAAGCACACTCAAGCTACAAGCAAGACATAATTTTCTTTCTTTAATTTATAGGAGATTCTAATTGATGCACCCAAATCTTCTATAGGCAAGCCGCGGTTTGCCTTCTATAGGCAAAATAAAGCTTTCTTTCATTGATTTATATGAGATTCGAATTCATGCACCCAAGCCCTCTATAGATTGCATGTCATGATCAATTCATGATCAACATAGCTGTCATCTCAGCAATATGCAATATGCAATACGCAATACGGTGGGTGAATAATATAAATAATATAATATACTTTATTAGGTAGTGAATTACTGGAGTGATGGCAAGGTATTAATTTTCCGTCTTTTCTTGATTTGGTTTTCCTTAAATAGTAGGTTATTAGATGATCATATTTGAATATTCACCCTTAGATATTCATTTTTAACCACTGATTCAATTACATGGAACAAACGGGCTCTTATCACCTTGGGGCTTTTTCTTAAAAAAGTTTAAAAAGTGTTTGTAGATATAAAGTTTCAATTTCGTTTTTGGTTTCAGACTTGATTCATTAAAAAAAAAAAAAAAAAAGAAAACTAATTCATGTAACACTTGTATTTTATACAATAATATGCAATCACTTCTCTTTTTCTCTTAAGTTTGGTAAAATATTAATTTTTATTAATTTAAAGCTTTTATGTCAATCAACTTCAGTGATATTTGATTTTTGACTGATCAGCAATAGCCCCTCTATTTTGTCCCAAAAGCCTACAAAGACAAACATTCCTTGAGTTCCAACCTAATTCACTTAAATATGTAGATACAAAAACTCATAGGGAAATTTTATATGCACCCACATATTTTGCTGAATAAACCCACATTCCATTGTGTACAGTGATTTTTTTTTCTTAAGAGGTGGGTGTGCTCAGTAAAAAACTGGGTGCATATAGAATTTCCCAAACTCATAAGATAAGAAATATGAGAGAAAAATATGATGTTTCACTTTGTAAACTACAAAATCTTGCTTGACAGGGAACTCAAAAAATTACAAGAAGACAAGACTTTTTTAAATAAAAAATTAATTAATTTTATTTTTTCTCAAAAAAACTTTCTACGATACAAAAATCTCTCAAAATGTGAGCTTTAGAATAATTCCTTACATCTCTCTCTCTCTCTCTCTCTCTCTCTCTCTCTCTCTCTCTCTCCTATGTAAACTACAATGCCATCACTGATAAGGAGATTGCTGTGTGCGTAATATATTGTCCTTCCTGAAATAGTGCTCTGGTTAGGATGATGGGTTTATCCTCTATTGTTAGTTAAAGGTTGATATTTGAATGATTAGCCATATCCATCCATATTTTGCCACAAAAGTTTTAAAAACTTCTTAGTTTTAACCTAATTTTAGTTGTTATTCAATTTAACTCCATTTAATTAGATGTAATCCACTCCTTTTGATATATATTAGGTCAAAATTGAAAATCTGATTTTTGTTTTTTTATGAATGAATTTCTTCCCATTTTACCAAGTGACCAAAGATAGACTCCTTGCACTTGGTAAAAAAAAAAAAAAAGACACCATAAGTCAGGCTCAATTAAATATGTTGAAACCCGAGGGGCAATGTAGTTGGCTAGGACCACAACTTAGAAACTGAGGCTTGTGGTTTCAAACTCACGCTAACTTCCTTGGGAGACTAGCTCAAGAAAAACCTAATTTAACCGGTGCGTGGGGAAGAAAATAGTCGATTTTTAAAGAGGCACAACTTTTAAAAGGTTAGTGTGGTATCAATCTATTTGTTAGCAACCTATTAGAAGGTTAGTAAGGTGACATTTTCCAATTGTGAAAGAAAGGGAAAAAAAAAGGGGATTTTGGCCGTAGGTCCCTCGTCATTTGGTTTTAAAGGCTAAGGTCCATGACATCTTTCCGTAACGGTGGCGGTCCTCCCATGAAAATGACACAGCAACAAAGACCAAAATGCCCCTGTACACGTCGGCCCCTGTACACGTTGGCAAAAACGCTCATCTTCTTCTTCTTCCATTCCTAAAAAGAAGATGTACAATACAACTTCTTCTGAACAAAACTAAAAGCCCAATTTCTTTTCGTCCTTATCTGATTTTATCTATTCTTTATGTACAAATCTATGTAGACAATGGCTAGAACAAAGTCCTCACTTACCTCAAGCCAAAGGAAAAAAGCAATCGACAATACAACCAAAGTAATAACAAGGTCAATCAAGAAACAGATAGGGTTTTCTCAGTTTTAAATCATTTTATCTCACTTTCAAATCTATCAAATAAAAAAGGACTTCAAATCAGTTTACTTCTTTCAAACTCGGTCCAGACTCAGATAAATTTGTTTTACAACTCAAAGAAGTTCTTCAAAACTCAGATAAATTTATCTGAGCTTTGCAAGATGTTAAGATAAGTTTTCAGAAAACTCAGATAAATTTGATATTTCTCTGAGTTTGCTGTTAATTGATCTGCCTGGATAAAATTGCTTTGGTCTAGACTCAGATAAATTTGTTCGCAACAAAGAGAGGTTCTTCAAAACTCAGATAAATTTGTCTGAGTTTTCTGATAGGTTAAGATAAGTTTCAGAAAACTCAGATAAATTCTGAGTTTGCTGTTATTTTATCTGCTCACTCAAATTTGTGTTCGTCCAGACTCAGATAAATTTATTCGCAACTCAAAGAAGTTCTTCAAAACTCAGATAAATTTATCTGAGTTTTGCAAGAGGTTAAGATAAGTTTTCAGAAAACTCAGATAAATTTGATCTTTCTCTGAGTTTGCTGTTAATTTATCTGACCGGACAAATTTGCTTTGGTCTAGACTCAGATAAATTTGTTTACAACTCAGAAAGGTTGTTCAAAACTCAGATAAATTTGTCTGAGTTTTCTGAGAGGTTCAGATAAGTTTCAGAAAACTCAGATAAATTCTGAGTTTGCTGTTATTTTATCTGCTCACTCAAATTTGTGTTCGTCCAGACTCAAATAAATTTATTCGCAACTCAAAGAAGTTCTTCAAAACTCAGATAAATTTATCTGAGTTTTGCAAGAGGTTAAGATAAGTTTTCAGAAAACTCAGATAAATTTGATCTTTCTCTGAGTTTGCTGTTAATTTATCTGACCGGACAAATTTGCTTTGGTCTAGACTCAGATAAATTTGTTTACAACTCAGAAAGGTTGTTCAAAACTCAGATAAATTTGTCTGAGTTTTCTGAGAGGTTAAGATAAGTTTCAGAAAACTCAGATAAATTTGCTGTTTTTCTGAGTTTGCTGTCATTTTATCTGAGTTTTTGTATATGTTATCTAATTTTGGCATGAAGTTATCTGACTTTAAAATAAAGTTATCTCTATATTTATATGAATTTATCTGTACTTTGTAGCAACGTCAGAACAAGAAGAAGATGAAGAAGAAGAAGACGACGATGAGCTGGAGCTATAAACAAGGAGAAGATTGTATGACAACTATACAAATAGCTATAAGGGCAGATCAGTCATAACAAAGTATGACGTGTCACGCAAGGGACCACCGCCCAAATTAATCCCATGCGCAGGGGACCTTAGGCATTAAACAATTGTGCTCTGTACTGGAGACTTTATAGCCCAGTAATCAGGGATCTATCGCTAATTTACCCAAAAAAAAAACAATGGCTAATGTGCCGGGACCCATGTGACCCACTTGTGCTGTGGTGTAGAATGCGGTGCATTTGGTGCAACTGTCCAATAGCGGCAAGTTCACATAAAGTGGTGACTGGCACCCACATCATTCAATGGGCACGTGTGGACTTGAATAAGATAATAGGGAGACTAGAATCAGAGAGTCTATCCCAGCTGCAACTGCATTGATGTAATTCATGGGCTGTGCATGTGTGGTCACATGCAATTTGGCCACATTCAAATCTGTAAAGCCTCAAGCTTTCTCAGTTAAAGAAGTCCTGGTGAGACCTACCCACATTGGCTACTTCAGTTTCCTGATTACTCAATCAAATTCCTCTGTATCTCTTCAGAACCAATTCTTTTGGATTGATTGAATAGATAAAGTGAAGAAAGCTTTGAAGAACAAGTGTTTTTTTTTTTCTTCATAAAGTTGGTATTCCTTTTGCTACCCAGTTCCAACAGGACTATTCTGCCATATGCTACCCGCTAAACCACACAAACACACAAGGGACAAATTTGAAGTAATTTTCCGATAAATGCACTGAATTTATAGAAGAGATATTACATTTGGGCATTCCTTTTCTCACTATTTTTGATAGAAGTTGCTTGCTATATTTGATTATGGTTTGCGATTGCAATCCGGTCAATATTGTGCACTTTCTTGCCTTCGATTAGACAATTAGTTGAATAAAATGAATTTTTTTTTTGATAAAAGAATAAGATGATATTGACAAGTCTAAAGTTAGGATGTATTTCACTTAATTAAAACTAATCTTAACAAATATTCGAATGCTTTAGACTCTTTTAAAAAATATAATTTCATCTTTGATTGAATTAGCATTGAGATTATTTAGGGTCTTTTTTCAAGAAGTAACAAAAGGAAAGCGAATCCAATCAATTCGATAACTTTTAGTTTTTTTTTATTGATAAATCTTCCCATATAATTTTTATCATATGACCATTTTATTTTTATTTTATGATAAGTTTGCCTATATAACCTTACTTTATGATAAGTCTACCTTTCTATTGAATCAGATATATATACAATGTATCTTACCAAATAGCCTATTTCTAAAATATTCTAATTGAAATAACTCTAATTCAAAATAAATCTAATCGAATCAAACAGATTAAAGTTTCCAAATAGGCTCAAAGTTGACAATAAAGAGATAGCTAATGTAAGAATACTTTTATATGGTAGGACAAATGGACTTCGCATCCATGATTTGAAAATAGGGGTACCCTTGAATAAAATGTAAGGTTAATTTTGTATTAGTCTCACCTTAAATTCTTCGTTATCTTCTATTTTATTCTTTTGTTCTAAGAAAAACTTGACCTCCTATCAATACTGCTATGACTAATTTTTATTTCCTTTGTTGTGCATATACATGCTCGTTCTCTAAGCACGGGTGGTCAAGCTAACCCTACTCTTATCTAGATGGATTTAGGCCCATTGCCTCCCCTACTTGGTTTGACTGGCATGCCCCGCTGCGAGACATGAGGTTGAGGATCCGCTTGGTCACCAACTAAGACTATTTATAGGGCCAAGCTCCTGAGGACGCGTTGCACAACTTGTGTGAGAGGAAAAATTGTAAGTCCCTTGTGGGTCACACTTGGATGTACACTAACCATAGAGGATAGTGAGATGAAAAGATCATTTAGGGGTCTTAAAGTTTAATGGTTTCTTAAATTTTTTTGTGAAATTTGATCCAATGGTGAGTATAATTTGGATTAGTATCAAATCGGGATGAGTACTAATTTATGAGGGTTTTTAGTGAGTCTGAGAAGGTCGAACTGATGACTACAAGTCATACATGGTGGTAAAAAAGCTGTCCCTCGTGAAAGAGTTTTAATTTTCGAATTGAAATCACATCAAAAGGGTTGTTGAGTTAGGAATAATTGTATCCAATAGCCAACATAAGGATAGGTGACCTTCAAAGGGAAGAAAAGGTACCACCTCTCTCCCCTTGTAATAAAGCTTGTTAATATATAGAGGGGAGATAGGGGTGACAAAATGAATGCCCATTCACCCAAACTTGACCGTGACCTGATCAATCAATAAAAGTAAAGTAGAGTATATAAGCACGAGAAACATAAGACACCAGAGTGAAAAGGGGTGTAGCATCTCACATTTTCAATTAGCTAGGGATGATCTCTAGCTGGGCATGTTGTGCCACATGTAGTATATACCACATAATAGTGGCAGACTCAAGAATTTTATTGAAATGGGGCGAAAAATTGAAGAATGTTTTCATCATCCTATTCTCCATCGTATTACATTTGATTTTTTTTATTTAAAAAAAGCAGTTGGTCAAACTTGACTAAGTTTCCATTGAGTTCGATGACCTGCCTAGCGATTGGTTGTAAGAAGTATCTCTAAGTGCTAACCACCGACAAAGTAAAATAACATATTCTACTATATCTTAATAATAAAGAAACTAAAATAAAATATTTTATCTTGCAGATTTTATCCCTTAAAATTCCTACCATTAAGACTTATTGTTATTTAAATTCAAATATGTCAAAGATAATTGCTCGGTTTACTGTTTACTGAAGTAAACTAAATTCATCTCATATAATTAGCACATTCAATTTTCAGTCTTAATTGCATTAAGACAAGTCTAATTGCATTAAGCCAAGCCTGTCACACACCTTATGTGGATAAAACCAAATCCAAACCAACGGAAACCAAGCATCGTCAACTTGAGCCCCAACCAACATTCATTACTTATGTGTTTTTTGGGTTAAAACCTACTCATTTTAGGTATTGAGATTTCTGGTTTAATTTTTGAAAAGTAAAAAAATTAAGGCAATATTTTTGACTAGCCATACCAAAATTCAGCAACAAGCCTCCCAAGTTTTTACTAGCCCAACTAAAATTCCACTTATTGGTTTGTGTTCGACCATCCAAGTTCAGGTTAGTCCTATGTGCATACCCCTTCATTGAATTATTAGCTTAGAATCTCTATATTGACCTAGATATGTTTTGAAGGAAGGTCCTAGTTTACCAAGAATTAATCTGTGGATGTTTTATAATCTGTTAGTACCGGTCATTGATTTTCATTTATAATCTATAAATTAAACTCTACCCACAAACATGAAAGCTTCTAGACATTTTTTTTTGTTGTATTTCATAAGAGAAACAAGTTATTCTTAATTGAAAGAGAAACAAATTTTAAGAAAAAAATGACTATTATTATGATGAATAAGCGGCCATGGATTAAAATCTCGGCCGATACCAAGCCGATATCTCGCTGAGATATCGGTCTCGGCAAAATATCCCTAATAAATTGCAAAATATCGGCCGATATGATATTTCTATCCTGTGAACTGATATCTCGGCCGATATTTTCAAAATATCGGCCGAGATGATATAAAAAGGGTAAAAACCCTAATTTTTGCAACTTTTTATCCATCTTCATCCTCTTCTCCTCTCTTCTCACTTCCTTACTACCCATAGCAGCATCCCTACTCCCTCTTGCATATTTTCAAATCCCACATTAATTTTGTGAAGAAAATATTATCTAAGGTAAGAGAAAATCAACCTAAAGCATTTTATTATGTGTTTTTTTTTTTAATTTTTTAGATGAAGTATAGAAATCATTGGGTTTGTCATTTGTGTTGTGTTTTTCATTTAAAAGTTAGATTTACATACTTTCATGCTAGATCTACTCATACACATGATTTTGAACTTTTTTTTCCAATTTTTTTTTATTTTCGGATTTTTAAATATTTGAATTATTATATATCATTTTTTTGGGATTTCATCAGAACTATGTTCTTTTAACTATCTACTTATCACAACTTATTTGATGATTGAGTTAGTATTAAATAATGATTGATATGTTATCTTTATTTTTTTATATTTTACACTAATAAATTGATTATGAGCATCAATAATGGTTGCATTATATGAAATACTAAAGAAGACAGCGAACTGCGACACAGACAAGACTTATAACTCTAGGTGACCGAGATTTTGATTTATTGTTGTTACTAATGGAAAAAAATATTGTATTCCAGCATTTTCTAATATTCTGGATTTTTTGGATATTTTTGTAAATTTTTTTGGATTAAAAAAAAAATTCACACCGCGACGACCGCGACGGACCGATATCCGCGACCGATACCGATATCATATCGGTTTTTCGGCCCGGTCGATACCGCGACCGAGACCGAGATTTTAAACCATGAATAAGCCCAATTGGGTCTAAAGATATAAAAAAAGTATTCAAATCTCCATCAAATGCAAACTCAATTAAAGAAAAAACAACCATCCCATAAAACAAATATAACCTTCAACTACTATAAAAATAAGATTTAAAAATAGGAAATGATGAATAAAACTACCTCTTGTCTGCCAGAAAGAGTCAAAGAGAGATGGCCGCATGGAGAGACTTTGGAGTTTTTTGGTAGAGGGAGAAAGAGTGCCGAATAGAAATGACCGATGGAGAGGAGTCGATAGTGCGATTTATTTTTCCCCCTCTGTTGCAGTGATTTAGGGGTTTCTAGCATAGACAAAGAAATAGATAAAGTATGCTCGAACAAACGGAGAAAGAGAATTGACGCTACTGTTGCCACTATCGGAAAGGAAGCCTAATCGGCGACCGAAATCCGTGCTGGAGGGGACAATGAGGTAGGGCGGGAAGACGAGGTACGGTTTTGGTATGGGGACGTTTGTTGATTTGGGGATGGGGTTTGAATGAAATCGGGAGGAGTTTTCATATTGAAACAGGGTGACCCAGGTCAGGGGGTGGTGCAGGATGGGGCCCAAACTGGTGTGTGGCTTATGTGGCCCTTGATCTTTTAAGGGAGCTTAGGATTTTCCCTAGGGCGACCGCTCAAATTACTTGTAACGTGGGTTTGTCCCTACCACTGGCAAAAAGAGAAAAAGATTGTCTGTGCTTATTTTAGTCCCATGTATTTTGTACATGTATAGTGTGAGTCTGTAGTTTATAGAATATGTATGTGTTGTATCGTATACTACTATATTATCATCATGATTCATATATTGTAGGTTATAATATTCCCCCTCTTTCCTTGCAAGACCCGAACTGGACCTGGACCTATGACATTGTTTATCCAGCTGTCTAATGCTGTTGCTTAGGATGGTGAAAGTCACGACCTTTTGGAACCAAGAGATGTCATCCAATAAGAAAAATAAGCTTAGATGAGATTGATTAGAATTTAAACAAAGCAGACCAAAACTACTTTTTCTAATGGGAAGTGACGTTTACATCCCATGTTTATGATTTGGGCACCATGTTCTCTTGAGACTGGTTCTTGAATCAGGTGTAGACAAAAGGGTCTATGCATAAAAAGGTTTGAGGGTAGCATGACCTTTTTAAATAAATCAGAAGCATATAAGATAGTACAGACTGGAGATCTATGCAGATGTCATCCAATTTTCTTTTATAAATGACTACATGTCAAGCAGTTTGTGGCTAAATCTTCATATAATAAGAGAGTCAGCAAAGCAAATTAGCCTTTAGGGGGTTGAAAAATAGTCTTTCAGCACTGAACTTGATACCAAACATGTGCCACATTAGATTTTAAACTCCGCCAAAGTCGAGACATTGTCAATGTAAAGTTTTGATCACATGTACAACATAAATGCTGAGACATTGTTCTCTGACAAATTGGAAAGGCAAGACAAAAGTTATGTAGATGAACTCAACATAATTGTTGGGACAAATGTAAAGGTTTTGATTTAGGCCAGTACAATGTTGGGACTTGTGTGTGAAGAAAGCAAAAATCATTGAAGTTGCACACATGCACAAATTTTCTAGAAGGTATGTGTAACGATGGGCCGACTATCCACGTGATATTGTTCGCTTTGGTTTATGGGATTTCAATTCAATCTTGTTGTATAGTTTTAAAAGGCCTCATGTGGAGTTAAGATCAGGTCACACACATATACTCAAGATCAATACTAGCTTGTTTTTGAAGTTGACTTATGCACCACTGCATACCCCGTCCTCGTTAAACCCAACGCCCTTTTACGTGGGAGCCACGGGCGTGAGAGTATGTGATGGACTTATTTGTTTATTTTGATCAGTATGGTATGCTATTTGTGAATAATGAAAGCCAATGCGGCAGTGATTTCTATGCATTAAACAAATCTCTATTGCCTTCTATATCATTCTTTAATCTCATTTGAATGTGAATTTACACCAAATCTGATTGGGTTTTCTAATCCTAACCCAATTACAATTAGCCAAAAAGCCTATTCCCAATAGAGGTTCTTAATGGTTTAATCCATAGTCTTATAAAGACACCATGAATCCCATCCATCAGGAGAACAATTCATGGACGTTGTAAATCTCCCTTAGAAAAAGGAGGTGAAGTCCATGGGTGCATGTCAGATTCAATGGAAAAATACATGAAAAACATTCAAGCAACAATTTCCTTCACACTCCCATGTGCTGGTATAGAAAATGTGAGACAAAGAACACATTGCATGTGACAAGGTCTTCCCAAAGCAGTTGGCAAATCCTTGATGTCTGTCAATTGCAAACTAAGGAAAGGGAGATTAATTAGGTTTCTTCCAACCTAAATAATGTTAGTGTAGACCAGGCAACTGCTGATTTCGTTTTATATGGATACTTCTATGACCATGAGTTGTATGCCACTTTATTTTAAATGTATTGAGTTTAGACATTTAAGCTTAATCTTTGTAGTTTCTTGGTCAATTTACACATGGATGGCACTTCATTTTCAAAGTCTCCTAAGCCATCCCTATCTCACAAGTACCTCTGGTTGATGAATGAAAGCACTATTGAACCTTACTCAAATCTTTCATCTCAAACATGAAGACTCTCTTAAAATGTGGTCATGTGCATGATGTGTCATAGGCAAGGGTGAAAGCAAATTCCTGCTGTCATATATACAGTATTAAATGACAACTCTGGATCCTTGTTGCATCTTTTACACGCTCCTCGTGTAATAGTCTCCAAATTTTCTCATTAGGGCACATATAATGACACGTCCAAGATGAATGTCATCCTCTCCCGTGATATATATCTACAAATCTTAGATCAATAGGAGTGGATCCCACCTAAAATTGAACACATGATTGAAAACTTGACCGGGCGCGAACATGGTCAATGTGTTTAGTTGGATGGTAGAACCCACTTCTTTTGAACTGAAATATGAGGTTATATTAAAAGAGGGGATGCTTTTCATTTCGGATAATACGGATTATCATATTGTGGGCCCCATGGTGGAGTTTTGGAGACCTGTTTTAAATCATATATTAAATGGAAGATAAATGTGACATAAATATCATTATTTGAAGGAATGAGCTTAATGCTGAAGTTACAATAGAGTCTCATGCTGATGGGATCCATTGAGTTAGATATAGGTCACTTTTGTTTGATCTAAGTCATTCGTATCAAATGCTTATAATGAAGGGAAATTCTATATGCACCAATCATTTTGCTAAGCACACCCACATTCCTTTATCAACAGTGACTTTTTTTTTAAAGGTGAGTGTGTTTAGCAAAGTAAGGGGTGCATATAGAATTTTCCTATAATGAATAGGTAATGGCTCGAATTTGACTTCCAGCATGTGAATTGCACTATTGGATTGATTAATGTGCAAATAACAAGATTAACCATTGAGCTAAACTCTTCATTTTTGTTTTTACTCATTGATTGTTACAAAGGCCTATAACACATATATTGGCTGAAATTTGTATAGGTAGCGCATGGGATAGGCTGAAACAGTATTTCCTTATTATGTCGAAACAGAGGTTTAGATCAACGCAAGTCATTTTGAATGAAAACTCTTGATTGTATGTCTGCATTTGGTCATTCATGTTCATTTTATTTATATCTTTAGTTTCTTTCTACTTAAGTGTTGTCTTCCAAGGGACTCATTGCTTTATGACTTGTTGTAGACGTTCTAAAACTACTCTGCAACATATTTAGAAGTCAAGCCCCTGTTTTATACGCAAAATGATGGCCATAACTCAAGTCTCATTTTCATATACCGTGCATCACGGGAGCGATTTATATGTATGGAGTAAAAACCAAGAAACAGATTATTACAAAATCAAACATAAGGTTCGACCCACAATGCAATGCTAGCTCAATGGCATTAGTAGCTTAGGCCCATTTGGCATCGTTTAATATGTTATAAAGAACTTGTTTGGTAACATTACGAAAGTTTAAGTATAAAAAATAAAAGTAAGAGAATTGTAAAATTTATAATATGGTATCCACTTTTCATTATTTTTGGCACTCCTATCGTCATACATGGGACCATCTTTAGAAATTATAACGTCCTACCCACCTTTATAAATTAGATTATATGGCATGCATTCATAAGATTTACAATGTGGGTCCACCTTTTGTGATTGTGACTATGTGACCCGCTTTTAGAAATTTCAAAATAGGGTAACTTTTTTTTGTGTTTGTGGAGAAGAAACCCACTTTTGGAAATCACAACGTGGTACCCACATTTAAAAATTAGAACATAAGGTCCATATTCATAGGATATAGAATGTGGGCCTACCTTTAAAAGAATTACAATGTGGGGCCACCCTTTCGTGGCCGTGAATACCGTACGCACCTTTAGAAATTATAACATGGTAACCTTTAGAAATTATAATAGGAGGCTCACATTAATAGGATTTACAATGTGGGTCTACTTGAATAATGGTAAATTGGGCTTGTTATCTTTTCTTCCCTTTTTTTTTTTTTGTCATAAAATGGGCTTGTTATCAAGTTATATAATTAGAGATCGCCCATCAATGAATGTTATGATGAAATCATGAAATGGATATTTCTCTTTGAACATCTTTAGGTTGATCTCTACCTCACTCACCAGTTATATCCATTTAGTAAAAATAAAATAAAATTTGCATCAACCTAATATTGGAGGAGTAGTAACTTGTAACTCTGGCATTTATGTGACATTAGAGTTAATATTCTCCTAGTGAAAATCTGAACCCATTTAAATAAGTGCACCTTGATGTGAATTTAAATTCAATCTTTTAATATTGCAAGTGCACAGCTGTCTTTTTAAGACAGTGGCAAGTCCAGGTCGAATCCTATAAGAAGCACTACTAAGTTAAAATTCAAAATCTGTTTTTTTTTTTATCAATGATAATGACAAGAGAGATAAAAAAAAGATTGAGAAAATCTAGATTTAAAGTGCAACAATAAAATATGAGAAAATGTAGATCATAATATCACGAATCCATTAAGTAGTCCCACCATCATTCTATGCAATAGATAAAATAAATTTGTCCCAAAAATTCTTCAAATCAGAATGAAATCAATGTTTCTGATTTGGATAATTTGTTTATCAAAGAGTACAATTTTTTACAATTTATTTAAGGAAAAAATCTCCTTCACCTAATGAAATTATGAACTTAACTAAATATCACATATTAATCAAAGATAGATTATCAAATAATTTCAATCTAAAAATAATCTATTAAGAAAACATACATGGTTAAAGTATTGTTCAAATAAAAAAATTGAATAACATAGGTTGTCAATGACAGAAGGCGGATTTATTATTGTAATAAATACGTAAGAGACAAAAATATCACATAAATTAACGATGAGAAACACTTAACTTAATTTGACACTCTGATCCATGGATCTACTCCCCCATTGTAAAAGATGTGATTTTCATTAAGAACTTCATAGCAATTACAATTTTCTCTTATACTCTTCTAAACTAGTTCTGGAACAGGGCCCCAGAATACCCAAAACTAACTCTTAAGTTATATTAATTAGGGAAAAAAGAGAAAGAGGAGAGAGAATAATTATGGACGTCCAAGGGGAGGGAGTGACTCACGCATGCTACCTTTTGGTTCCTTTTATATCTCCGGTTATCTATAAGATACATTGAATCTGGACACCTTCTTTGCAGATTTGATTTATCTTCATTGATAAGGTATATCTCTTATCCTTTTTGAATTTGAACGAGGTGGAAGCTTCTGGAAACCTCTGGGTGACTTGGCTAATCTTCAGGTGGGGTCCCACAAGGGATGTGTAGCAATTGATTATCAACGGTGTGGATTTAATTGCAATCCCGTCTAAAAATGAACATGAAAATCTCCGAGCCCATAACTTTTTTAATATTGCTCTGATTTGAACGTTCTTAGACTCCACGGTTATCTACTCTGAATAAGCTTTCCAACGGTAGGTAAATCTCATCGACCCGATGGTTGGATTGAAAGTTATGGCCATTTGAAGATGAGTTATCCTGAGAAAAATGGGGTTAACTTTTAAAATTTGATTTGCAATGGATTCTATCCTTACACAACTTTCATTTTTTGAAAGGACATCAGATGTAGATGATTTAAACTCTTCTTCTTTTGCTCCAATCAGAATTGTACTCTTTGAATTATCTATTAATAATTTCAAATTTGCAACTACTGCGGACCCTGCCATGTGGGACATTTCATCTTCTTGAACTATGGGCCTTATGAGAAGTCTTTTACTGTAGTCAGGACTCTTCAACTGACATGATGAGTGGACCCCTCATTTGATTGATTTGCATATGGCTTGTGTATGGAGTCTACATGGTGAATTCTTTAATTTACTTCAATTCAGCAATGTAGGGCCTAGGATCACAATGTGTGCTTGAAAGTGGGTTCTGTGACAGAAGCATGCAATTCTCATTTTCTGCACATTCTAATTCAACACATTAAATACTAAAGAGCCCATATTGAAACGGGACCCATCCAGACAGAGTTCTACTCCAACTGGGACTCTTCGGAGAAAATTTGTAAAACATTCTAAGTTTATGCAGAAAATGTATGAAAAGTATGAGAATTTAGGTTCCTAAGTGAAAATGCATGAAATGATGAAATTAGATGAATAATGATGCAATTCACCTAATTAAATTCCCAATACATCATAAAATGATGTGTAAATATGCAAATTTATAAACTCAACACTCCCCTCTTATATGGGACATAGCGAACTTCAAAAGGGGTTGGCTTCATCATAAAACTAGGCATATATAAAATATGTGAATAACATATCAAGAACACACAAATTCCCATGATGTTTCATATATATTTTACACATAATTTTACTATGAATAAGGGTGTTCATGGCCAGGATAAGGCATATCCACGCCTGGACTGAGTTAAGAAATGAAGGCCAATATCTAGTCCACGCCTGACATGAGCTATAAATGTTAGGCCCGAGCTTGCCCATTTAGCCAATTGGGCCGAGCAAAACTAGCTTTCTCCTCTTTGTTCGGGCTTTCTAGTGACTGTTTGGACAAATCAATAACTAAGTTAAAAGCACTACTAATTTAGATTGGGTCGGGCTTTGGGATTTCTATCGTTAATTCACGCCCAACCCAAATATTAAATGGACTCAAATTATATATCCAAACCCAACTACAAGCACCCATAACAGTTTTAGATTTTCAATAAGTAAATACCAATTTAGAGTTTTACTTCTTCTGCTCTAGGTTCGTGATAGTAAAGCAAATCAATATAAGCTGTCAATAAGAATAGCATGTCGACAGCGGCATCTTACTCTAGTGGTAAGACACGGCAATTCTCACAGAAAGACCCAAGGTTCAACCCTGCCCACCTCTCTCCTCCCATGTGCAAGTTATCACTCTTCGCTCGCTGGTACGAATTCTCTCTTCGCATGTGCAAAACCCCGGCCTTTAGCTGGAATGTCAAAGGGGAAAAAACAAAGGAAAAGTGTGTCGGTGACCGACAGAGAATCCTACCCACACGCTGGCAGGTCTGGGAGAAGACCAACACTTTGTCATGGACATGAGGCAAAGTCATCACCCATCCTGCCATCCATATAAATAAGCATGGAATGGGCCAAGTCGGTTCTGAGTTATCTCTGACCGACACTACTACTACTACTACTACTGCTGCATCCTCCCAATCACTGTCAAAGATATTCTGGTTATTCTTCTTGTAGAGAGAACTAAAAATCTTGATTCTAGAGTTTCATCTTTTTATACCTTTCTCTGCCTTTTGGCAAAGTCTCAACTCTCAACTCTCAACCCTCAACCCTCAACCCTCAACCCTCAACCCTTTTGGCATAGTTATCCAGGAGATTATATAATTAAATAGTTATTTCTCAATTTTAACTTTTATAATTTGTTAAAGTATGTGTTTTTAGTTGTCATTATATTAGACAAATGACGCAAGCACTCACACACCCACACGTACCCAGGGCCTCTAACCAAGTCCCTCACTATTAATGTTGCTATCATGACACCCACACGTACCCAGGGTCTTTAACCAAGTTCCTCACTATTAATGTTGCTATCATGGATTGTTTCTGTGCAGGGGAGGTGCCTCACAATTACTAAGTAGCTGTGAGTGGATTGAAAGTAGCATAATTAGCTTGTATGTAGAAATATAATGATTATTTTTGCAATGTAATATATATTCTTATATGACGGTTCCCTCAACAAAGATTTTTTTGCCTTGCCCTTCCTCTACCATGATAGGTAGTTTGCATTGGAAGTTGCTTTGATCTAGAAAAGGTGGACATATTGTAGTATTTTTTTTTCTTTTTTTCGCATTTTCTTACTTTTGAAAACGCATCTCCTATTGAAGTTGGTATCGCTATAATTATCTATGAAAGATTGATTTTGGTCCCCATTCTTTCTATTTTGATTATGATTTACATGTTATTAGCATGTCCCCATGGGACCAACCACAACAAAGGCAAAATTGGGCCACAAACCAACACAATGAAGGACAAGAGTTTTGAGAGTTTAGATTTCAAAGGTGGCCTCAAAAAAAAAAAAAAAAAAAAAAATCTCTATAGCTTCTGTTAGAGAGATAAACCCAACATATGGGATTTTTACCTCATGCATCACAAGCAAGTCTAAATATTTCGAGTGATGATACAGAGAAATCTTGAATTAAAGAAGTGGAACTCTACATTGAGATTCATCTATTGAAAATATGAGCTGCTTAAACTTACAGGCATCCACTATATGAGATATCCCTCAATTTTAATCAATAGGCACTGGACCTACTTTAAAACTAACTATTTCATTAAAACTATATATATATATATATATATATATATATATGAAGCGAAGTGAATCTAATTGAGAAATCAAGCAGTTCGCTCCAATTGATTTTGACTTATCTAATTTAATTAAGTTTGACCCTAGCAAACGGGTAGGTCGGGGTAAATTAGGTTGGGTCAGATATAAAGCACACTTTTGGACCTAACCTGACCCGTGTATTTTTAATGACATTTTTTGGACCCAACCTGACCCGTGTATAATTAATGACGTGGTAAAAATTAATCATGTTATGTGCCAAAACTGGAACTCAAGATAATATGGATTTCAAAGGAGCAACCCTGCCACTACATCACAGAGCATCTTTTTGTTAATAGTAATCAACAAAAACTTAAAATTAGTTAATTAGGAAGGGATTCAACCCCACTTTGGAATATTGACGAGGAGTTGGAATTTATCTACGAGGTATTTATAAAAGTAACTATATTTTTATAATGTTGACCCCTATAAATACTGTTGTTATTATTTTCATACTTATGCATTGTAACTTTTATAAATCGTGATGTAAAAGGAGTGGAACAGTATAATAGACCCCATCTATTAAAAATCACAATCATTAAGACAAACATCCTTTCTATTTATCGGATATCCCCAATTTTCACCTTAATCTGGGTTATTTCCACGGTCACATTGATTCTCTAATAAAAAAAAATTACAAAATACTAGAATTTTTTCAATAAAGTTTTTTATATGATTTGGACTCTCCATCATGCCTTTTGTCTACTAAGAAACTCCCAATATCATCTCATTTCTATGAAGGCAATAGCATTTGAGTAATAATGGGTCCCAGTGTCCAAGTGCCTTTACTCTAAGGGATTTCAAGTATTTTTTTTTGTTCTGACTATATGAATTTTATTTTTTTTAGAAGGTGAAATGCTGAGTTCTGGGTTGTCTGGTTTATTTAATCCTTAGTCGGTTTTATTTAATCCACTCTCGATTCTGGGTTGTCGGGTTTCTTTTTTATTCATTGATTTTGATTGTAGACTTTTTTTTTAAGAATGCAGAGCTAATGGTAAAAAGAATCTCCAATGATATTGTTTCATCTAAATAAACAATTAATGTCATTTTTATTATCATCATTTTCTACTACCTCCAATATCATTTCATTTCTCTATGTCAACAAGAGAACTTTTATTTTTTCCATTTATTTACTTTTGAGTTCATTGTATTTTTTTATAGCAAGTTCAATATTTCTTTTATTTCTTTGCGTCTCTTTTTAGTACCATCTCAGGTCTTATTTGCATGCTTAGGTTAGATTAGTGTTCAACCTATTTTTAAAATATGAGCATCTTGAGACAATTTGTGCAATTATTAAATGTTTCAATTTGAGAGGTAAACCTATTTGAATTCATTTACTTTTGAGTTCATCATTTTTTATTTGAGAAAATTTAATTATGTCATTTTAATTTTCTATGACAACCATTTTACAATAAAACTAAACTCAAATGAATATATAATATATGGAATTGATCAACAAAAATAATAAGTTTCATAATTAATAAGAAAATGACAATATTATTGAAAAAAGAAAAACTCGTGACAACAGCGTGGAGCTAAAGAGGAGGCGAGAAACTTTCCATGTAACTAATGTGCTACCATGCACGCTTGCCGAGGGAGAAAGGGTGGACTTTGGTTTTTCTTTTTTGTGTGTGGCTTTAACTTTTATAAATCGTGACGTAAATGGAGTAGTACACCACGACAGGCCCAATCTATTAAAAATCACAATCATTAAGACAAACATCGTTGCTATTTATGGGATACCTCATCTTTTCACCTCATTCTGGGTTATTTCCACGGTCAAATTAATTCTCTGATAAAAAAAATACAAAGTACTAGAGTTTTCCGAATAAGTTTTTCTATAATTTGAACTTTCCATCATGCCTTTTGTCTATTAAGAAACTCCCAAGATTATCCTATTTCTATCAAGGCAATAGAATTTAAGTGTTAATGGGTTCCACTGTCTAAGTGCCACTAATCTAAAGAATTTCAAGTATTTTTGTTTGTCCTAATTATATGATTTTTTTTCTTTTTAGAATGAGAAATGCTGATTTCTGGGTTGTCTGGTTCATTTAATCTTTAGTATTTTTTATTTAATCCACTCTCGGTTTTGGGTTGTCTGTTTTCTTTTTATCTATTGATTTTGATTGTACACTTTTTGTTAAGAATGTGGAACTAATGGTAAAAAAAACCTCTAATAATATTGATCCATCTAAATAAAGAATTAAGCTCATTCTTATTGTCATCATAATCTACTTTCTCCAATATAATTCTATTTCCTTATATCAAGAGAACTTTTATTTTTTCCATTCATTTACTTTTAAGTTCATTGTATTTTATTAGAGTAACTTCAATAATTCTTTTGTTTCTTTGTGTCTCTTTTTAGTATCATCTCAGGTCTCATTTGCATGCTTAGTTAGATCAGTGTCCAACCCATTTTAAAATGTGAGCATCTTAAGACAATTTGTGCAATTATTAAACGTTTCAATTTGAGAGGTAAACCTTTTTTAATTCATTTACTTTTGAGTTCATCATATTTATTTTGAGCAACTTTAATTATGTCATTTTAATATGATTTATACAAAAGAATCATCATTTTAAAATTTCTATAGATTTGCAATATTTTTATGGTTTGTATTTGTATGGTTTTTATAGATTGTGAGTTTCTTTTTTTCCCCTTTTTTTTAACTTTTGGGTATTGGGTTCTCCTTTGTTTTTTTTATATTCTTTTAAATCACTTTTTATCATGGGATTTTCTGTGAATTCTCATTTTTCTATTGTATTTTTTTAATACTTATCATTATAAATTAATTATTTATTTTACTTCTATTGGGTTTTTTAAGTTCTCTTTGTGAAATCATTTTATGGATTTTTCTTATTTCTTTTGTGGCTTCAGGTTTCCATTTTTGAGTATTAGATTATCATAAGTTGGTTTGGTTCTTCTATATTTCTTTTATCATTGTATTGTCTATGGATCTTTATTTATGTATATTTTTATAGCCTTTTTAATAAAATTTATTTCATTTTATTTTGTATTTCTTTTATTATAATTTCTTACTTGTGATTGGTTTTTAGTTTTTTTTTTTTTTTTATGATGGTTTTTCATGAATTTGTGGATTCTTTTGTCTTTGCCCTTTTGTGCTCCAATTTTTTTTTCCTAATGAGTATTTGATTCTTTTAAATTGCTTATATTTTTGAGTTGATTATGGTTTTCATTTCTATGTTTCTTTCAAATTTCATTGGATTTTATTTATAGTTTATACCGTTCGTTTGTTTTGATTTTTTTTTTAGTTTTCTTGATCATTAATCTTCAATTTTCATGGGCTTTTTTTTTTTTTTTTTTAGTTACATGGTATTAGGTATTGAATTTTTATGGATTTTCTTTCTTTCCTCTCTCAAACTAAAACCTTTTGCATTTAATTTTAAAGAAACTGATAATAAAGTTTTTTTTTATAAATTTTAATATTATAATTATTTTGCCCGTGCTGTTTTTCTAGTGATTAATGATTTTCTTAAATCTTGTTAATCACATTTTAATCAAATGTCCATCTTATGATGGGATAGGTTCTACAGGAGTAAAGTAAGAGGTTTTAGTCATTGGGATTTCTCATGGTCAAAGCTCTTACTAAGGGACGGGGTAGCGTCTCTGTCAACATCAACTGAATAGGAGGGAATATTACATAAAAGCCATCAACATTTTCTATATTTTTAAAAAAAGGGCTTTCATTTTTTTTCTCTCTTACCTACAATCAGTAATATATATGCGCCTAACAAACGGGTCAGCTATCTTAATCAAGGGTCAAAGTTTGAAGAAAAATTAAGGATTTAAATATCTTTAGCATCGTTCACCAAATTTACTATAAGCCAATTTAATTTAAGAAAAATGCATGGTCAGAGTTTGTAGAAAACGTAGAGATTTAATATCTTCAGTATCGATCACTAAATTTCTTTAAAGACGTGTTTACGTAACACTAAAATGTCATGTATGGTAGATTTCCTTTTTTAAATGTGGGACAAGATGATTGATAATATTATTATAAGAGTGTATACACACACACACACACACACATATATATATATATATATATATATATATGAGCAAGGCTCTCTTAAGCTCAAGCTTGTGGGGCGCACCTTTGGTCCATCCACATGACCTCCCCAAATTGCACATGTCCACAAACTTTCGGTCAGATCTGAATTTACTAGACCATTGGATTGACTATGTATCAATCCAAATGGACCGTTGACTGTTAAACTTTTGGTTCCATATGAAGATGATAAAAATCTCATTTGGGGCTGATTTTTTGTAGAGGAAGATCCCAAGGAGTCCTTGAAATGCCCTCCATCTCCATCCTCATGTGGGTCCCCAGGTCGGCTCCACCACATACTTGAGCTTATCTTATTCTAAGCCTGAGTTTAGGAGAGCATGCCCATATATATATATATATTTATATATAGAGAATACGCATGTGCATCCATCCCTCACCATAGGGTGAAAGACACTTACATAATTGGAAATATTCATATGCAAAAAGAGGAAAAACCATATATGATCATATGCAAAAAAAAAAAAGTTTATGTTCAAACAAAGAAAGCCATGTAAGTGTTCCTCACTCTATGGTGAGGGATGGATGCACATGAATGTCCCCATATATATATTATGTTAAAAAATAAAAAAGAAAAAAAAGTAAAGTTTAACTATTTGTAAATATAGAAAAAAGATGAGGGGGTGATGAGTAAATCTAAAAAAACAAAAGTAAACCAATATACACTACACCGAAAGTGGCGTGAACGGTGGGAATGAAGAGAACATCAATATCATCACCTCACCGCCTCTTGTAACATAAGTTGCTCAAATCTAGAAGCATTGCATGTATTTTTTTTCAGCTTCTCCAACCATGGAAAGCGACAAATACTGGTCTTGCATTGTAGGGCCCCTTTAGAGAGGCTGACAGATTACGTATTGAAAAGTGAGGAATTTCAACTAAGCAAAAGCATCTTTTTGCAGACAGTACATGTGAGTTTAGACACGCGATTTTTATGGTCTAATCAACTCCAAGGAAGACTTGTTTTAGTCTCAGGGGAAGGAGAGCAGGAAAGGAAGTAAAATAAGTGATGTGAGGTTTTACTTCATGGGTGTTTTTGGATGAAAAAAAAAAATGGAGTAAATTTTTCGAATGACATCTAAAGTAAGGGATTCATTAACCCCCACTTTATTTTAACTCTTTCCTAGTGTAACAAGTAATAACTTGCGGGGAAATAGAATTTCTTAGGGTTTTTAACCTTTCTCTTTAACTTTATTCATAATTGGACCATACTCATCCTTACTACTGCTACACTCTATATAAACAAATAGGTCAAGAATTATTAAAAAAAGTAAGGGGTAAATTTTTTTTTTTTTTTGGGTTGGGGGGGTGGGGGCGCTATAAAAACTAGTGAGCTAATTACAAAGATTTGAAAATACAAAGGATATCAGTGAAATGCACATATATGATAGTTAATGATAAAATAATAATACAATGCAAGACATTTTATAACTTTTAACTAATATGTATTGCTTACTAGTTTGGCATTTTACTAACATAGTAAAAGTCAAGTAAAACCTCCATGTTATAGACTCGATGTTATATAAAAAAACACTTTAATTCAAAACTCCCTCTATCTTTTTCAAAAGAAGTAAAAAAGCAACCACCTTTGTCTATTAAAATACAAAAAAAAAAAAAAAAAAAAAAAAACCACACTTTTCGATACAAAAAGTCAAAAAGATTTCATAACAAACAACTAAAAATAAAATACCTTCATAACTCACTTATATTCTATTATTTCTTCAAAATCAACTTTACTTCACTTGACTCTATTAGTATAGTTGCCAAACTGGCCCAGGAGTCATTTTTAAATATGGTCAGGTCATATCTAAGTATCGAATGGCAGGTATATGGGTTCTACTTATAAGCATGACAATGGGAGGATATGGGGTTTCTAGGTATCCCTATGACCTGCCTTGAGTTAAGAAGGAAAACTATTTTGATAATCTCAAAGTTGTTAAAATCATAATTGATGAATAAAGTAGTATTGGTGCTAAATTTATGTGAGCGTCTAAATAACTTAGATGAGTGCCAAATTTAGATCAGTTTTAATCCAAGTACCATAATAAATTGTGAGAGTTCAGATAAATCATAGGTGGGCTTACAGGCAGACCATTCTTTGCTTTGGGACGATATGAGTGTATGTGAAGACTCGTTAATACTCACATTACCAATAAATAATAGTGCAAAATATAAAAATATAAAAGATTGAAGTATAGAAAAAGTCTACAGCTGTGGCTAGGTTTTGTGCAATCCATAAATTAAATGAAAAAAGAGATAATGAGTGTACGGCAGCCCTTATACCCGATAATTGCCCAGAACTATTGGGAAATATATAATTCCTACAAAGCTGTTCGTACATGAAAGGACGCTATGAAATTGACGATTTTACCCTTAATCTTGCAATATCCTATTGCGTTAGGATATCTCATGGTGCGATATCGTAAGGTTGTAGGATATCGCATCTATGATGGTAGGATATAGCAAAAATTACCCTTTCCCGCCCAAACCCCAAGCACATTTTTCACTATGAATTTAGAACTCTGTTTTATCTTCTTCGTTTCTACTTATTGTGGATTTCTGAGGGCTCTTATTATACAATTTTCTATCATCCATAGTTTATACATTTCAATCATCACAAAAGTTATGTGGGCCCTCTACCATTTATCAGATTGAAACCCTAAGCCATTGAAGATCAAAGAAGTTGCAAAGAATAAAGAAGGAGAATGGAGTGAACGGATATATTCCTGTCACATCCAAAGCAAGATGGTTAGATGAAAATGGAAGAAAACCCTTAAGCCAATTAAAGAAGATGAGCTCAGTCCGTGAAAGTGGAAAGTTCACCCTTAATCGTGCGATATCCTATGGCTATAGGATATATCATGGTGCGATATCTCGTTTCCACCGAAGAGTCTGTTTTCACAGCATCCTTTCGCGTAGGAACAACTGTTGGGGAATTATGTACTCTTCAAAAGTTTTGGGAAACTATCGGGTATAAGGGCCATGTTGTTCAAAGAGTTCCATGCTGTTAACTTACCAATTTTGCTAAGAGGTGGAATATAGATGTCTCTACAACACATTTTATATTTGTTTCATGATCTACAGCATACAAGAGATACCATCCAACCTGATGAATGCCCCTATTGTTTTATATGCAATTTCTTTAACAAGCCCTTCCAGATTACTTAGGCAAGGAAGAATTTCATCTTCTCCTTCCTTTTTTTTTTTCTGGATGGAAAATTATTATTCTTTTTCCAAGGAAGCCTCATCTTTTTTATTTGATCATTTTAATGAAATATTTCTAGATTTGCCCCCAGAGAATGTAGATTTTTCTTCTTTTTTTTTTGGGATTTTTTTTTTTGTTTTGTTTTCATTGGTTGTTTTGGATCTTTCTTTGCATTTTTTCATCTTTCTTTTTTTATTTTTCCCCTTCCTGAGTTCTGATTTTTAGAATTGTTATGTTTCCCTCTCTTTTATTTGTTGTTTTGGATCTCCTTTTAAAGTTGTAACTTTTCTTTCAGAAAACAATGTTGAAGGATCCAAATCCATTTCCCCCATCTTTTTATTGGTTGTTTTTGCTCTATGTGGCCTCATAGAAGACAATGATGAATCCTAAAGGCCCTGTCCTATTAGGGGCACTGTTTGTTTCCCCTAATTGAATACATTTTTTTTTTTTTTTGAGCCATGCTACTTGTCCCGAGGGACTGTCCCGAGCCTGGCCCGACTCCACATGGCCAAATGACCAAAATGCCCCTCCCCATGTGGAGTCGGGCCAAGCTCGGGACATTCCCTCGGGACAAGTAGACTTTTTGTATTTTTTTTATCCCTAAAGACTGTAATTGGATACATAGGAATTTTAAGATATATATTTGTAAAAGTGGTCAAATTGAAGAAATAAAAGTGAATTTCCAGACATGAACATTAAATTATCTTCCATTTAATGGAAAATAATTCAAGGAAAGATGGGGAATGAACACCCAATCATCACCTTAATAATTCAAATCCTATGAAAGCAAGAATTGCATCTAAATCTTCACCCTATATCCTTCACGCCTCACCTCTTTAATAAACCTTTGCTAGAGCTAATTTCACCATGAATTCTCTTGCACTCAATTGTTATGCATTGTATGCAAACAAACTGGCTCTAAAGTGAGTCAAAACATAAGGAGTTTCATAAATAGCCCAAAAAGTGCTTCTTTTACAGTTAGCTACAAGAGCGACTTAAGGAACAGGACACACTATAACAGATCACCTCTAAAATCCAATCCTCTAATCACTTGATGTCTCAAGGTGTCCAACAAATGCCATGCCAACCGGTAAAATCTAAATCTCTCCTGCCAACCAAAAATAGGGAAGAGGATGAAAAGAGACCCCCAACACCATATATTTCCGTTCCATTCATAAAAAAAATACTTTTGTATAAATAAGGTTGAGCAGCTTTTGCTCGTAAAATTCCCTGCACGAATTGCTGGAAACGCACCCAGATGCTGTTCAATCACATGGTTCCAGCAAGGCCCCTCTTTTGCTATATCCCTATGCTTCAAATTCAATTCTTTTTCATACCTTGAGTTTTGAAGTTTGTTTTCTTGAAATTAGAACAATAGAAACAAGCACAAATAAGAAAATTGAGATAGCTGATACAAGGAGCTTTCCAGGAGAGTACCCAAGTGAGCTCCTCAATGTTTTCTTTTGCATTTCCTGCGACATGAGCGAAGTGTAGGACATGAATTATGATCCATTGAAGAACCAAACTGACCGTGAAAACAGTACACAAACCGGTGCAGCTGATGGTTCTAGAAGGTTCAGTAAAGGTCCTATGTTCATGAATGGTGATCCAAGACATCGACCTCAGTTTTCGACACCAGCCCACAGTGGGCCCAAGGATCACATTTATCATGCAAATGACAGCATCAGAGAAATTTTCTTTTTGAGGAAGAAGCAGGTAAAGGAAAGAGATTTTACTCAAAAGAAATAAAAAAAATGCAACAACTGCGTCATGAAGAGAAGCACTTCTCCATGAAATAAAAAGCCAGGCAACAGGCTGCCCACAATATCACTCCAAGATGACTACACAACAGACACCAAGAACAAGTTACATCCTATGCAAGGATATCTACTCCCCCCACATTTGCATCCCCAAAAGAGTGTCAAAGAGGGAAAATTGGGACCCATTTGGAAGATCCTTTAGCTTATTCATACCATCTGTCAGCCATTAAAGTACCATTAGATTAATTTTCATTTTGAAAATAAAGGCCAATTTTAATATGCTGTGTTGTCCAAATGAAACAAAATTGGGCACATTGACATGAAATCTGGTGCACTGAATGGATTATTCAAATATATTTCCATGAGCCCAAGCTTGTGCAATTCTGACAAGTATTGGAAGTTCTGACCTACTTTATGATATGGCAAATTTGGGTTATGGCTTTTAGTATATTTTAGAAAGTCATAGGGGTACTTTGGTCATAGTTGCTTTCATTTAATTATAGAGGCAGAAATAAAACATCACATAGTATATCTTTTTTTTTCTAAAAATAGCAAAAAAATGGATTTTTAAAAATTTTGGATAATATAATTGGAAGTTATGCGTGAAAACTATATTCCCCTTATTATCATGTCATCTCATTCCCCTTATTATCATGTCATCTCAATCAAGTGCAGTAGAGTTCTAATCCCCACTCTGCATGGTTCTCTGCTGTTCAAGGTGAAGTGCCATGCTCTTCTAGTCGACATTTTATGAGATTTTCTTATTAAGAAAAGAATTTTAGAATGATTTAGACGACTCAAACCAAGTGAACAGGCCCAACTTAGAAAAGATTTATGAGTTTTTATGTTTGGCCATCATTAAAGCCTTGTCCGAACTATATTGGGGTCGGCTACATGAATTCTGTTTGGCCATTCAAGTAATCTAAAGTTAGTGTTGAACCATGCTTACGTCACATGCACAATAAAAAAAAAAGATCAAACCCTAATCTACCTCATTCAAAATCCCCTCATAGTTTTAATTTGACAATAAAAGCAGGGCGCCAGGTACAGCCACAGAATAAGGGACTGTATGAGTGTGTGCATTGGGAGACGGTATAAAATCTTGTAGGGGATTAAGACTGACCATTTTCATAGACTTCTGGGCAAGATGTTTCTGTTGCTGTGCAAAGATGCCCTGAGCATGCTTATAAAGCTGCACGTCGAGGCTGTTTAGTGATAGTATTTGTTGGAGAACTATATTGGGAACTTTAAGGCGTGCCTGTTACATCCAGAACTTTCATTAGTCAAGAATGGTGTGAACACAACAAAAGTTATACTGTTTATTGCTAATGCCATAGCATATCAGAAAACAACAGATGAACCTTCAGATAATATAAAAATGAATCCAAAATTCCTGCACTCCCAAATTATTGAGACTGCTCCTGAATACGTCACAAAAACCTTCAATTCTTAAAAGAACTGCATTGTTGGACATGTTTCGGACATGACAGTCAAGTACGAAACATCTTGGTTCATCTCCTTTAAGGTGTAGACTGTAGATACGCATGTTTTCAATATCTTCCAACTTCTTTGGATGAACTTTTTAGGCATAAACAGGTAGTACATGACTTTCATCGAACTTTTCATTTTTGCTACTAGAATAATTTCACAAAAGGTAGTAGACTACTAGTAGTTCCATGGGGTCCCATCTGGATTAGGTATGATCCACTACAGTAAATATTTTTCCTATACCTGCAACCAACCATGAAGCCCAGCATAGGTGGCATCCACACACATTTACATATTGTTACATTGTATATGTATTTCTTTTATTAAGGAAATGATGAGAGAGAGAGAGAGAGAGAGAGAGAGAGAGAGAGAGAGCAAGTACCCATTTTCTCAAATGAATGTGGAGACTAATAAGAAAAGGTAAACACTATACAATGCTGAAATCTCCCAATGGTAAACTTGTAACAATACTTTTTGGAAAAGATTTTCGTACCTCCTTTGAAAAGTTTGCTGGAGCAATTCGCTTCAAAGAAGTGGTGCGCCTACTTGATTGAGATTTTCGTAAGCTAGAAATACAAACCTCGTAAGCCTCCATCAGTTGTACAACCGTTGTCTGCCACAGGTGAAGATATCATAAGTTGAAACATGAGAAGAACAGATGGTATAAAGCTTCAAAACAAAATCAGATATTAGAGAAGCAAACTTCTCTATGATCCAAATGAAAGAAACTGATCTTACATTTTCATCTGATGTTCCAACATTGGTTGATGGAACTTCACTTGGTTTTTTGTCCTGGATGCTACTCTATTAAAAAAAAAAAAAAGATGAGGTAAAAATAGCTTTCAAGACTAGTGCTTTAAAGCATTCCACAAGATACTTCAGAAATTGGGCACATGAATTCATTTCAGCTTACCTGAAGCTGATTTGAGCTATGAGGTTTGGAATCTCGAAATTGAGAGCTCGACTCTGTAGGGAAAGAAGCAGGTTTATAAGAAAAACTACGTTCCAATTACCAGGATGAACTGGTGTTGCGTTGAAGTATTATTTTTCATTTTTGATGTGTTATGGCTGCAAGTGTTTCCCCCCAGAAATGTTACAGGTGGTTCCTACTGACAGGAAACTTAAGCTGTTCATGACAGTAGCCTAACATCTCTCCTATTGGATGCTGTATCTATCAAACTTTCGATTCATCTATTGTTAACCACATCACTCAATAACCAGGTCCAGCAGTACAAATTCCTGAATCTCGATCCATCCCGGTTGCTTTTTGGAATGAAGTGCCCCATGATTTAACAATGTTTAGCCAATTTATTGGCTCCATGTGAGGGAGGACTGTTTATGATACAGCCTGTGTAGCCAAACTAATTGGGCTCAGCTGACATGTGAGTTGTGACTTTTGAGTCAATCAGAAAACTCAAATCTTTACTTCCACCAAATTACTAGCAGTCCTAATATATGCAATAATCCAGAAGCTAGTCAGTCAGGTCAGATCAACTTTGTAGACTCCCTTCCCGACAAATAGAGTGGACTACTAATTGGGGATGACACAAGTGTGTTGAATGTGAACCACTGTCTTTGCTGACATCCTTCGGTTGTGGAATGTGGACTACCTAATCAGTGGAATGTTTGGATCATTTGGTCCAAGTTATCAGCCAACTCTTTTAATGACCAACTCGGGCTATTTACACATGGTGCACACTAGCACAGGACTGTTAAAATAAGCATGTGGATAGAAAGCATAAATAAAAATTAGCACATCTATATACAGCAAAATAGTCATAATATGTGCACTTGCAAAGGTTTGGGATTGAGAGCTAAGACCAAAAGACAACAATATACCGACCATGCTTACCAGTTGTATTGTTAGTTGCCTGCTCAATGCGAGAGCTTAAAGCTTCTAATAGTGAGAGCACCTGCACCCCAACCATATTTGCAAACATTGTTGCAGATTCCTTGTGCTCCTCAGTAAGTCCAACATATAACATATTATCTAATCTCTTCTGCAAGATTTAAAATCATCCATATCTTTAGAATCATCATGTAAAATGATAAAATGTTTATTATTTTATATTCACAATTTATGTACCTTTGCAACATCAAGTACATATTGCCTAAGTTCGGGATGCTTCCTCACACAGTAACGAACTTCATGTGATTCATCTAAACAAGAGTTGTTTGTCAATCCTGCTACCTGTTAATGCCCAACGATGAATTACAGCCAGATATCTAACTACTCTCTTTCTTTTATAGGGAATCATTTTTTAAGAAAATTCTGATATAGTTCGAAAGAATTCAAGTACAGTATCAGAGAGGTATGTGATGCTTCCAAGCATGATGGAGAGGGTACATGTGGACCTCATGGGTCCAATTTGTACATGCAGGACTGAAACACCAAGGACTACAAATTCCTATACTTAGTTGCCCTTATTATATGCAGATATGAGTATTTTTATTTGTTTATTATTTACAAGAAGTCCTAGTTTAGGAAGCCTTCATACCGGTTAAGATTCGACCTATGATAAATCTATGGCTGTGACTTAAAATAGGAGTAGACTATTACACCCTATTTAAAGTTCTAGGGCGCCAAATCACTGACAGGTCAATGGCAAGGCATCCTATGCTCATAGCCAATGAAGCACAGACATGGATACGGGACACAGATACGATACGATACGGATACGCCGATACGTCATTTCTCAAAAAAGTAGGATACGATATGCCAGGGATACGTTGAATTTTTATTTTTTAAAATATTTTTTATATGACTTTGTAATAAAAAAACTAACATTATTTCAATCAAAATAGCCATAAAATATGCACTTTCATTGATTTAATCATCATCAAACATTACATTCAATACTTCCAAGTTCAAAATCCAAGTTTCACCAATTACTACAGAAACATAAACATATAACCCAAACAAACAGATAGTAGATCTACTTAAACTTCAATTGCCTGACCACCAGGTCCACCACCATCACCTCCATCACCATCTTCACGAAAGAGCACGGCCTCCAATTCTGGTTCATCAAGGGAGAGTTGTGCAATCTCAAGCTCTCTGGCATCCTCAAATGAATCAAAAGCATCTCCAGCAATATCCCACACCTTGGTTTCTCCTTTCATATATTGTGGAGTTCTTCTTGAAAGAAGGCGAAGATTGATATGAATGAAAACCAAGTCTTCAGCACGTTTTGGTGTCATCTTATTCCTTCTCACCGAGTGCACAAAGGAATAAGTACTCAAATTCCTCTCTGCACATGACGACGAGGAAGGTTGCACAAGTAGCTTGAAAGCTAGAGTTTGAAGCAAAGGTGTACATGCACCATAGGTGACCCACCACCTTTTAGGATCCATTTCATAGCGATCACGAATGGAATTAACATCCGCAAACTCTCCTGACTTGCTAGAGAAATCAGCAAATTGTGTGATTACCATTTTGCACTCCTCCAAATTAGGAAAATATTTTTTAAGGATTTTCATTCTTTCTCTAGCAACCTCCATATCTCTATGTGGAGCAACTCGACTAGGATCCTCATGAAGCCAATGCTCACTATAGTACCTTGAATAGGAAAAAAAAGAATTAAGGATAAGTTTTTGATTAAGAGTTTAAGACTAAGAGGGAGAAAAACAAGCTCAAGACTAGAAGTCACCTTGGATTTAGTGAATGAGCTAAGGTAGCGTTTGGTTCGCTGGAATGGTTGTAGGCAGGAATGGAATGGAGACCGAAATGACAATGGAATGGAATGAGGCAAGAATAGTCAATTCCATTCCAGCGTTTGGTACGCTGAGGAATCAACCCAGTAATGGAATTCTGATTCCTATTCCTGCGTTTGGTACGCTGGAATGCTGCCTGGAATGGAATCAAATTTACATAAGATTGATCAAAATACCCTTGTTAGATTCTATTGTCACATTTGCATTGTTTGTGGTGGATGATTTGGGGGTGGGCCCTATAAAGGTGTAGTGAAAAAGTTTGTAATTTCTCATAATAATATATTATTATATTATATTATACTATTTGGGGGTGGGCCCCACAATGGTTGGTTGAAAAAACCATGCAACATAGCCTCTTTTATAATAGTAGATAGATAGATAGATAGATAGATATATAATATTTTAGGTGCGCCCCACAATGGTTGGGTGAAAAAGATATTATATTATTATTATTATGATATAATAATATATTATTATATTTTATTATAATATTTTGGGTGGGCCCCACAGTGGTTGGGTGAAAAAGATATCATATTATTATTATGATATAATAATAATATTACAAGCGAGGGTATTTTGGTCTCAACAAAAAGTTAGAAAGGAATGGAATGGTGATTCCTTCCGTTCTTGGATGGAATGGTGATTCCCTCACATAAAGGAATGGGATTCCGGAGGTAATGGTCATTCCGCCCCTTTTTGGCGAAGCAAACACTGGAATGGTCATTCCGTTGGAATGGCCATTCCATTCCGACCTCCATTCACGCGAACCAAACGCTACCTAAGTAATGGAGAGGAGTGTTGTTCTTCTTCCAACGATCCATAAGAATTTTATGCACCACTTCATAAAAGGTAGATGCCTCATCAAGTCTCTTTCCTTCATGCCTATATATTGCACCCTTCACTTTTTCTATCATGGTATCCCACATGTCATACACCAAGTGAAGACAAGGCCTATCCGTGTCACAAACCCTTAGCATATCATATATAGGAGCTGTAAAAGAAAGTATGTAAGTCATTTTGTCCCACCAAAGGTCATCTAACACAAACTCTTTCACAGCCTTGGCTCTCTCTTTATCATCCTCTCTGTAGGAATTCCACCTTTCACTAATAACCATCGCTTGAAGACTACCTTTTATGAGCTTGAATCTCTTAAGCATGACAAGGACCGAAGCAAAATGTGTACTTGCAACCGAAAGCAACTTCAAAGGGACAAATTCATTAAAAATAGCCAATCTCATGGAGTGATTCATGATAAAGTTCTTAACAAACACAACATCCTCGGCCAAGTCCGTGATCCAACGACAGTCCTCATATGTTAGTGCATTGTTTTCAATATTCTTTGCCATACAAATGTTTTGCAAGGCAAGGTTGAGTGTATGAACCACACATGGTGTCCAAACAATATTTTCAAATTGTGCTTCAATGAGATGCCCTGCACCCGCACAATTCTTAGCATTATCAGTTATCACTTGAATCACATTTTGGGGACCAACCTCTTCTATCACTTCTTTCAACAAACCATAAATGAAGTACTTATCTTTAATTTAACCCATACAATCCACTGCTTTAAGGAACATAGGCCCACTTTCCGTCATCGCCATAAAATTAATCAAGGGCCTCCTTTGTGAGTCACTCCATCCATCACTCACAATGCTTACACCCTTTTCTTTCCATGTGCCTTTAATTGGTTGTAGCAATCTATCAACATGAGCCCTTTCTTGTTGGAGTAGACTTGTCCTTAGCTTATTATACCCCGTGGCACATAGCCTGCAAGAGCATTGTTTGTGGAAAATTGGATACAACTCACATAATAAGGGCTCCTTGCTAGGTGAAATGATAAGCCCGATGCATAAAACATCCTAGCAATCTCCGCATCCATTTGGTCACGCAACTTCAAGTTAAATGACTTCCCAATAGCCGTATTACTGTCACTTGCACTCCAACTTCCACTTCCACTCGCCTTCCTTTTTTTTAATCATAATCCACACTAGAAGTTGGCAATGGTACTTTCTTGGGTGCATTTTTCCTAAATCTCTCATTGCATTCGTCCTCTAACCTTTTCATCTCCGCAATATCACTGCTCTAAACTTTTGGACAAAATGCAACAGCATGACCGGGCTCATGTATCAAATGAGCCCTCACCCTTGTGTATGAGCTTCTTTGGTTTGATGGCAAAAATTGCATTGCCACGACACATTTCCCCCTCCATCACCAAGTTTTTGTTGTTTTGTCACATACCTCCAAAGAGGGTTGTGAGGGTTGTGAGCATCTTCTAATTCAATAGCTGGAGAAGACGCACTAGTACTACCACCCGTACTAGAAGCCATTACAGTAAACTTTGGTTGCTGGAAACACAAAATATTGGCCCCATCAGGCCACCTAAAATCATGGCATTAAGAAAAAAAAAAAAAAGAAACAGCAGCAGCAATATAGCATCAAGAAAAAAAAAAAAAAAAAAAAAGAAACAACAGCAGCAGCAGCATAGCATCAAGAAAAAATGGAAAAAAAGAAACAGCAGCAGCAGCATATATCCAAATGATTTAAGGGGGAAGCAACAGCAGATCCAGCATATATTAGTCTTGGAGCTAGGATACAATACACAGCCACAGCCAACAAAAAAAAAAAGAGCAAAGACACAACCACAGCCACAGTAGAAGCAGCAAACGAAAAAAAAAAAAAAAAAAAGAACAGCAGCCACAACCAATGAAAGCAAAGACAGAAGATCAACCAAAAAAAAAAAACCCTAAAATCCAAATGATTTAAGGGGTAAGCATATATCTAAAAAAGAAGCAACAGCAGCAGCATATATTAGTCTTGGAGCTAGCATACAATACACAGCCACAGCCACAACCAACAAAAAAAAGAGCAAAGACACAGCCACAGCACAGCAGAAGCAGCAAACAAAAAAAAAAAGAAAATTGCAGCAGCCAGATCCAATCGAAAGCAAAGACAGAATCAACAAAAAAAAAAAAACCCTAAAATCCAAATGATTTAAGGGGGAAGAAAAAAAAAACCCTAGATTAGAATAACCAGAATAGCATCAACCCCAACAAAAATCAACAATACAGATGAAGAGAAAGAAAGAAACAAAAGGAAAGAAAGAAGAGAAAAGAACCTGAAGGTGGAGATGAAAGGGCACAGCACAGTGGCTCTATTTGGGTGTGATTTCCGGCAAAACACACCACATTTGCAGCACGGCGACGGCAGCAGCACGGCGACAGCAGCAGAGTTTGATTTCCGGCAGCTTCAGCACGACGACAAAAGCACCGCTGGTTTTAGCACGGCGACAGTTGCAGCACGGCGACAGCAGCAGCACCGTGACGGTGACGGCGAGGCGAAGGCGACTGCTTCCCCTCTCTTCTTTTTTTTTTTTTTTCCTTTCTCTCCCAGAGCCCAGGTCTTCTATTTAAAAAGACTCTCTCCTTCGACCCCATCCTTTTAAAACGACACTTAAAACATGTCCCGTGTGGGATACGTGAGTGTCCCGCTTGTGTCCCGCACGTATCCCTCATGTATCCGACATTAAAAAAAAAAACCTGGATACGTATTTAGCGCATCCCAGACATATCCAAGCCGTATCCGGGCGTATCCGTGTCCGATACGCCCGGGATACGGATATGGGACCCTTTTTTATGTATCCGTGCTTCATAGCTCACGGCACAGACCAGGGGTTGATCCTTGCTCCTCACGGTAAATGTAACACTACTGTCCCACTTATCCTGTCTAGCAAAAAAAGAAAAAAAAAGTTGTAGGGCTGCTCATCTATCTCAGTTCTCAAATACAATGATATGTGGTTCTTTCCATAGTTTTCAAAATTGGAATCACATCGCAAATTGTTCATACCCATGAAACGAATCGAATAACAAATCATAGGGGTTTTTTTTTTTTTTTTAATAAAAATAATTAAAAATTAAGAGAATTAAGGAAAAAAGTAATTATTCATAAGCACCCATTTTCCCATTTATAGAAATATAAATACAATAACAAGTCTATGATACAATCATATCAAGAACATCATGACATATATATATATATATGAAAGAAAAAGTCTACTTGTCCCGGGTTTTTCACCCGGGACATGTCCCGACTCCACATGGAGGGGGGGGGGGGGGGGGGGGGCAAATGACCTTTTTGCACCCCCTCCATGTGGAGTCGGGACATGTCCCGGGTGAAAAACCCGGGACAAGTAGCATTACTCTATATGAAATAAATGATGCGTACATAGTTAAATAAGTTAAAGGTATCAATACACATTTTTTATTATCTTTAAATAAAAAATAAAAATAAAAACAAAATCCAAACCATAAATCTTGCACAGTAGGATAATCTCTTTAAGTTAAAAAGTGTTCAGAAAGAAAAAAAAAATAGATTAAAACAGAAGAAGAAGATATAGACAAGCACCATCTGTACAATCAAACGCTTTAATTAAATTCATGTTCTTTATTCAACTTTAAAACCTTTTCAAAGCCGCATAAAATTCTTAGGAGGCTTTGTTAACTAAATAACATTTTAAAATTTTAAGCGCTAAAATAAATAAAGAAAAAAAATATTAATATTATCTTATTGGTTGTAGCTATTCTCGCTTAGTTGAATCGCTTGAATCGCGAGATTCGATGAAACGAGTATCGAATTGTAAGATTCACATCTAAATCCTAAGATTCATCTGTAAATGGGATTCGTTGCTAGATACGAATCGTTTTCCTTGAGATTCGGGATACAAATTGTAGGATTTTGATAACTATGGTTCTTTCTTTTAGTTTGGAGAAATAACAACTTTAGAGTTTGCACAAAAACCTTCGGTGTGAGGCCTTCCTTTGAGGCTTAGGAATAGGCAGGTATAAGGCCTCCTACTTTGCTTACTTGCATGCTATTTATTCCCTTATGTTGCACTGCTCAGAAATATAACTACTGTTTGTGGGTTTGGCCGGCTACGGAGCAAAAAATCCAAGTTCTTGAAACTTCCAGTTGTCAATAAACCATGGTTTATTCCTTACACAAGCCCCAATTGCTGTTGATCAAGAGCCTGTAAGTCAGTACCAATCTTGTCATTTAAGGCTACCACTAGTTATTTTCTCTTAAATTTTGAGGGGGGAAAACAGTGAAGTGAAACAAGAAAAAAGAGAAATAATAAGGAAGAAGAACATGCGCGCCCGCGCGTGCGTGCATGTGTGTGTGTGTGTGTGTGTGTGTGTGTGTGTGTGAGAGAGAGAGAGAGAGAGAGAGAGAGAGAGAGAGAGAGAGAGGTGGTGTGTGGGTGCGTTGGTGAGTTCTTTTTTTTTTTGTGTGTGGGAGGAGGGGCGAGGGGGCACAAATTGTTGGGCGACCAGGTTTTATATTTCTACTACGATGAATCTTGAATTTACAAACTAGTCACAGACATTCCATGAATTAAAGCATAGTCCCTAACTGTGAATTTACAAAACAGTCTCTTATTTAAAAAAAAAATCCTCATATAAATCTCAACACTCTCCCTTAAGCTAGAACATGAATATCTACTATTCCCGGGCTGGAGAAAACAAAAATAAATGCCTTCTGGAAATGCCTTTCATGAGAAAACATGATTTTAAAAATTGGCCAAATTCGAGTTGAAAGTTCGATTGTTACCCCAAGTCTCCTCTTGCCGAGTCTTAAGGGGAAAGGTCAAAACCAATAATTTTTCCCCCAATCTTCTGGTGAAATATGTTGGAGGCATTTTCGGGTCCATTTGCACTAATTTTAGAAGATCAAACCACATTTTGTGGAATGCGGACGATCGAAGCATTTAAAAATCAGAGTGATGTTCATGATGCTGACTAAAAATCAGATGTTTAAATTCATTCTAAAAAATTAAAGCACATAGAACCATAGATGAAAATAGCGTCGTAGCGGCCGATATATCGGCCGTGGCGGCCCAGGCCGCCACGCTAAATTGAAAAAAGCGGTCTTCTGACCGCTATGCGAATGTAACGGCCGCTACAGGGCCGCTACAGGGCCGCTACGGGGTGAGAAAATTTTCTATTTTCCAAATTTTTTTAAAATGCATAATAAAACTTATTTTTTTTCTTCTCCTCTCCAAATAACATTTCTACACAACTCTTTTACCCTTTTATATTTAAAAGAACACCAAAAAGCACATGATCTCGCCGAATTATAGTCGATACAAAGAGTTCTTCTCAATGATTCTTCTCTAAGTACATCCTATTAGACACTCCCTTTGGTATATGCATTTTTTTCTCTAGGTACTCTTAAGTCTTGACTTCATGACATAGTTTTTTTTTATAAGCCTTTCATTAGTTTCTAAGTTAGCATAACTAAGCAACATGAACACATGTAAAAAAAAAATCATTATTATTATTTTCTATTTATACAGCGATACAGGACCTCATATAGTGAGGGGACCGCTACGCCCCCTTACCTTAGTTACTTTTGCAAAAAAAAAAATACATTTTCTCTCATTTTCCAATATTCTAGATTTTCTAGAATTTTTTCAAATTTTTTTGACTATTTTTTCAAATCGCACCGCTACGTAGCGTTTTGGCGGCAGGCCGCTACGCCCACCGCTACCGATATTTTCATCCTTGCATAGAACTTAAATTCCTAGCATATCATTTAAAAAAAAATAAAAGTTGGTCAAGTCGTCGCTCAGAATTTGCGTTGTAAAACCTTGTAAGATAAACAACTCAATCTTTAGAACTAGCATACTCTAAATCATGTTTCAAAATGTTGATCGGTATGCATCACATCGGCTAATACATTGGATGTATTAGTCTATGTCGTTATGATAAAATGAAAATGTGCCCGCTCTCAACCACATCGGCCAATTTACGGGCATATCGTCCAATATCCACCTATATGGCTACACACTTGTATCCCTTCGAGTCCAGAACTCCAAATGTTTCTTTTGAAGCGCTAAAACCATTTCTCGCACTTAGTTTTCAACTAAGAAGATCCTAGGAAGGCTAGAAGGAAAAAAAAAAAAAACCACTCTAAATCAGCGGATCAAAGCCGATACTCAAGGAGATGCTCGAGGGATTTCTTTAGGATGCATTTGTGCAATAAGAGGAATCCCCGATAGAGAGGAAAATTGTTCTAATGCTTCCTGCAGCTCCTTCTTTAGTCATGTAGTGCAGCATATTTTCCTCGTAGCAAAGTAAAAAATGAACTGATTTTGCTCAATTGAACCTGTTTTGTTAGGAATGTTCTTAAAATCATTCATGTCCATGTTTTGAGCATATGTGATCTTTTAGTATAAATTTGTCTTTTTTTTTTTTAATAAGAATGCATTTCTTTTGAACTTTACACACATTATTCATTTTCATAAATGTTGTCTTAGACTGAATCCATCTATTGATATTGAGATCATTGATGAATGATGATATATTGGTTAGAATACAGTAATGCTAAATTGGGACAAAACTTTGATTGAATTCTCGACCATTAGCCAGTTGATTTTGGTCCCTTATGAAAGTAACATCAATTCTATCACTTTCCAATATTCTAGATTTTTTATTTTATTTTGTTTTGTTTGGAATCTTTTGACCTCATTTTAGATTCACACTTACTACCAAATGACCAATACATATTGCTTTGGGAGGTGGCCGATACACTTTTTGATCCTTGCTCTAAATGTACCTCTTACTTTGCCACCTTCTCATGAATAAAATGCTAATTAACTTTATCATGTTTTGTACAATCGTGATACCCAAGATTTTAAGCAATATGAATTGTTTATATGTTGTCACAATGTAAGGTGCCAGGTCCACCTCTAATAAATGTCCGCACTTTGAATACTTTGTTGGAAAAATGGCTAAGAGCACCACTAATTTTTTGTCAACTTTGAGCCAAAATCTAAGTGGGACCCACTTATCATTTTAGGTGGGAATACATGGGAATGTAATATACTCCATAAGTAAATTAAGGACATGTATTGGGTTGCTCTAATCCATTAAGTAGTGAATGAGAAATTGCCTCCTAAACACCACTACTTGAACATGTTAAACATGGAAACAAAAGGAAGTGGTGAACTTGCTTCCCACATTGCTTGGGAGCAAAACATTCATTGGGTATAAATATACTTACCTTGGTAGCATAGGATGAGCCTCAAAGGCATTCCACTTTTGTGGAAGAGGGAGGACCTAGACCAAGGTGGGGTCACCACCACACGCACGCTCCGCACCAAACCGGGCCGGGCCTAGCTCGGCCCACTACCCATTTATTATTTTTGGAAAAATTTTATTTAATAAAATTTCTTTTCCAAATGGGGTGTGTCCAAGAGGTGTGTCCATTCGTATCTGAAAGGGTATATCTCCAACCCAAGAGGTATGTCCAAAGAAGAAGAATCTGTTCATTTAACAGTCACTGTTCTGAACAGATGCAGCCCCATGAAGAGACCTGAAGCATGCTATAAATGCATCTCGTTCAGGTTCTTCTGCTTATTCTTTTTTCGCTGCTACTGCATTGTATTTCGTCATCATTAAGAGTCAAGAAGAAAGAGTTATGCTGCACAGTTTGGTTCGACTATCACACAGTTTGTAGTGCTGCTACTGTGCATATTCGATCATTGTATCCTGGGAGACAAACGCCATCGAAGCTCGTAAGCACCGTTGCAGGGGTGAAATTTGTCTTAAGGACATAGTGTTAAACACTAGCCTTGATCAACTTCTTCTGTGAGTTTTTGGACTTCATAACTTCAACAGCAATACTGCCTTCAAACAGTAAGTGGATTTACTTTTATAGAATTCATTCTGTAATTCTGTTTAGTTGTTGTTTGCTACTTTGCTTCATTGTTGTGCAAATCTGTTTCCTAAAATACTGATATATTTCTGTATGTACTCAGAACAAAAATCTTAAGACAAATTTGTTTATTTCTGAGTACACTCTGTAATCAGCTTTACTTCAGTATTTCTAGTTTCGGTTTATGTCAGTTTTACTATTGGTTTCTAGTTCTTCTGTATTTGAAACTAGTATTGTAAAACTGAGTTTTTGTCTTTATATATAACCAGTTACAGAACTTCAGTTTGTTCAGTAACTTATAACTGGTTACCATATAGTCTGAGTTACTGTTTACAATACTGTAAGTTTTTTAATTATGTAGTATACTCTGTGTTTTATTTAAGTGATTTATGTTCTGTTAAAACATAAATGGGTATTGAGAAGAATACTCCAGTCAGTACCCCTGCCCATGTTATGGTGAACAATGGGGAGAAACCTGAGAAGTTCCATGGTACTGAGTTCAAGAGATGGCAACAGAAAATGTTGTTCTATTTCACTACCTTGAACTTGGCTAGGTTCTTCCATGAAAGAGCTCCTGCTTTAATAGAAGGTGAGACAGACAAGCAAGTAGTTGCTATTATAAAACCCTAGAAGCATGCTGACTACCTCTATTGAAATTATATTCTCAATGGACTAGACAACACATTATATAATGTGTACTGTTCATTAAAGATTGCTAAGGAATTATAAGATTCTCTTGAAAAAAAGTACAAGATTGAAGATGCCGGAATGAAGAAGTTCGTTGTTGGTAGATTCCTTGATTACAAGATGATCGATTACAAGGCAGTAATCAATCAAGTTCAGGAACTTCAAGTAATTCTCCATGAAATTCATACAGAAGGAATGTCTTTTAGTGAGTCTTTCCAAGTGGCAGCAATCATTGAAAAATTGCCACCACTTTGGAAGGATTTTAAGAACTACCCCAAGCATAAATGAAAGGAGATGAAACTTGAAGACCTAATTGTTAGATTGAGGATAGAGGAAGACAACCGCGCATTTGAAAAGAAAGCAGGAAAAACCTACATTGAAGCTAAGGCAAATGTAGAGAAAAGGAAGAACAGTCCCAACGGTCCAAAAAAAGGTCCCAATGACAACAACTGACAACAAGAAGTTCAAAGGGAAATACTATGTGTGCGACAACCAGGCCACTGTGCTAAGGATTGTCGTAAGTGCAAGGACCAAGGCAATACGAGTAAGAAACCGGCGCATGCCAACATGACAGAATTACACACTCTTTCCAATGATGTTTCAGACATCAATCTTTCTGCTGTGGTCTCAGAAGTCAATATCGTTGGCAATACCACAGAATGGTGGGTGGACACAGGGGCCACTAGACATATTTGCTCTATCAAAGAGATGTTCTCCACTTATCATGCTTCAACTGGAGAACAACTCTTCATGCACAACTCTGTCACTTCTAAGGTTGAAGGCCAAGGACAGGTGGCATTGAAAAAGACTTCCGCAAAGGAACTCACCCTCAACAATGTGCTGCATGTACCTGATATTCGTAAGAATATGGTTTCAGGCTCACTACTGAGTAAGAAGGGTTTCAAACTAGTATTTGAGTCAGACAAGTTTGTACTAACTAAGTCTGGAATGTACGTGGGAAAAGGGTATATGAGCGATTGGCTCTTTAAAATGAATGTAATGACAATTGTACCTAATAAGAAAAACTCTTCTGCTTATATGTTTGAGTCTTCTAATGTGTGGCATGGTAGATTAGGTCATGTTAACTATGATGCTTTGTGTAGATTAGTTAATATGGAATGCTTGCCTAAATGCAGTTTTGATTCAAATATCAAATGTGAAATATGTGTAGAAGCTAAACTTACTAGAACTTCTTTTCATTTAATTGAACGAACTTCTGAACCTCTTCAGTTAATTCACTATAATATATGTGACCTAAAGTTTGTTCAAACTAAAGGTGGTAAGAAATATTTTCTTACATTCATTGATGACTGCACAGGATAATGTTATGTTTACTTACTGAGAAGAAAGATGAGGCCTTGGAAATGTTTAAACATTACAAGAATGAGATTGAGAATCAACTTGATAAGAAAATCAAGGTGATAAGAAGCAATAGAAGTGGTAAATACGAATCACCTTTTGGAGAATTCTGTTCACAACATGGTATTATACACCAAACTACTGCTCCTTATTCACCTTAGCAAAATGGTATTGCTGAAAGGAAAAACAGAACTTTAAAAAAAAATGATGAATGCTATGTTAATAAGTTCTGGATTACCTCAGAACTTGTGGGGAGATGCTATACACTCCGCAAATTATATTCTCAACTGAATACCTCAAAAGAAAACTAATAAAACCCCCTACGAATTGTGGAAAGGCAGAATGCCTACCTACAAATACTTCAAAGTGTGGGAGTATTTGGCTAAAGTGGCGGTTCCTACACCTAAAAAGGTTAAAATAGGACCAAAGACAGTTGACTATGTATTCATTGGGTATGCTCATAATAGCAGTGCATATCGGTTTCTAATTCACAAGTCTGAGATTCTCGATATGCATCCTAATACTATTATTGAGTCAAGGAATGTATCGTTCTTTGAACATGTATTTCATTATAAACCCTCATAGGAATCGAGTTCTCCTAAAAGAACTCATGATTACTGCTAGTAGCAGTAACATAAAAAACGTTTAGTTTAGATTTTCTAACATTTCTGTTAGAAGATGAGCCTCAAAGCTTTAAAGAAGCGGCGTCCAGTCCCGAGGCACCATCTTGGAAAGAGGCAATAAATAGTGAAATTGAATCCATTTTGCAAAACCATACATGGGAGAACTAGTGGATCTTCCACAAGGTTGCAAAACTCTTGGATGCAAGTGGATAATCAAGAGAAAGATGAAAGTAGATGGATCAATCGAAAAGTACAAAGCCAGACTTTTTGTTAAAGGATACAAATAAAAGGGAGTACATACAGAAATAGATCAGTATTTTAGGAAATAGATTTGCACAACAGTGAAGCAAACAACAACTAAACAGAATTACAGAATGTAGTCTAGAAAAGTAAATCCAGTTACTATTTGAAGACAGAAACTGAGTACTGTTGTTGAAGTTAAGAAGTTCAGAAACTCACAGAAGAGGTTGATCAAGGCTAGTGTTTAACACACTGTCCTTAAGACAAATTTCGCCCCCGCAACAATGCTTACAAGCTTCAATGGCGTTTGTCTCTCAGGATACAATGATCGAATACGCACAGTAGCAGCACTACAAACTGTAAGACAGTCGAACCAAACTGTGCAGCAGAACTCTCTCATTTTTACTCTTAATGATGACCAAATGCAATGCAGCAACAGCGAAAAAAGAATGAGCAAAAGGACATGAACGAGATGCATTTATAGCCTGCTTCAGGTCTCTTCATGGGGCTGCATCTATTCAGAACAATGACTGTTCAATAAACAAATGCTTCTTCTTTGGACACACCTCTTGAGTTGGAGATATACCCTTTCGGATACGAATGGGCAATGGGCACACACCTCTTGGACACACCCTATTTGAAAAAGAAATTTTATTAAATAAAATTTCTCCAAAAATAATAAATGGGTGTGGGCCGAGCCAGGCCCAACTTGCGCACCAAGACCGGTGGGGGGCGGGGCCTGAGCGCGTGTTGTGGTGACGCCACTTTGGTCTAAGTCCTCCCTCTTCCACAAAAGTGGAATGCCCCTTCGGGCTCATCCTATACTACCAAGGTAAACATATTTATACCCAAGGAATGTTTTGCTCCCAAGCAATGTGGGAAGCAAGTTCACCACTTCCTTTTGTTTCCATGTTTAACATGTTCGAGTGGTGGTGTTTAGGAGGCAATTTCTTATTCACTCCTTAATGGATTAGAGCAACACAATACATGTCCTTAATCTATTCCCACCTAAAATGATAAGTGGGTCCCACTTAGATTGTGGCTCAAAGTTGACAAAAAAATAGTGGTGCTCTTAGCCATTTTTCCAACATACTTTTCAGCCACAATTGCTCACATTTGCCATAGACCATTGCACAAAACTCCGCTCGCAAACTAGATCTACCAACTACTTCTTACTATTCCAAAACACAACACCATACATAAAAAAGTGTAGTGCCCAGCAGTAATAGATCTTCCATCTTTTTTTTCACACTCGCACAATTTGCATCAGAATAGACTGTTCAAATGGTCATGAAAAATGTAGAGCACTCCATCATTAAAAAAAAAAAAAAAAAAGCCTATAGAGAAATCATTGCCCCACAAACCCATTCAAGTACCATAAAATATGATATAACATCAACCGGCCTGTTCTTGGAGGCAAGCATGAATTGGCTAACGAGATATCTAGCCATGTGATAGTAAGGTAACTAAGCTTACAATCAATAGCATTCAAATGGCCAATTCTTAGGGTTTGCATGAGTTTATAGGGCCCACTAATCCTATCAGATATAATAAGGCTTTGAAATCTATCTATAAAAAATAATTCCATTGGTTGTTTCCAGTTTGTTTGAGCAAAGAACATGAGATGGACAGTTGGAAGATAAAAAGTTGTTTTTATTAACATCCATTTCATGACCTGTGATCAAACACCGGCAACATCCAATAGATCTAATCTTTTATAGATGGATAGATCCCAAAGCCCTCTTGTATCCGGTAGAACCATGAGCCTTACGAACTTAGTCCATTGGATGTTTCCAGTTTGTTTGAGCAAAGAACATGTAATGGACAGTTGGAAGATAAAAAGTCTTTTTTATTAACATCTCCATTTCATGACTTGTGATCAGACACCGACGACATCCAATAAGTCTAATCTTTTATAGATGGATAGGTCCCAATTCCAAAGCCCTCTTGTAACCATGAGCCCTACTAACTCTGTCATGCCATTTGTGATGCAAGAAAGGCCCATGGTCCCCATGGGTCGACCGGCCAATGGGCCTAGCCCATGTATCTCGATCAAGCATTTGGGCCTAGCCCATTCATTTTATGTTATTTTTATAAGCTATTTTAATACTGGCCATCAATTTGTTTGGATGGTCCAGATTAGTTCTAAGGTTATTTCTTTTTCCTATCTATAAATGATATAAAGCCTCTTTGGGTTCTAATTGTTGATGATTATGAAAGTGAGTGGTTTTCCAAGTTTTCTTTGAGTCCTCCTCGAGATCTCTAACGCCTCCTAGGTTGGAGTTTAGTAAGAGCCCAATTTAGTAACGCCTCCGGATAGGAGTTTGGTGAAAGCCTAGTTTTTTTTCCCTTATCTCTGTATCTTCTACCTTGCCGGCCCAACATCTCCCCGCCGCTCCTCACTATTTTGTCCTATTTTGACAAGCGCAAAAGTTGGAGAGGATCTAGATTCACTGAGTTATTTTCCCAACAGACGAAATTATGATTCTCCAAGGACGAGACTCTACAAAATAAATCCATCAATAGGGCAAAGTTTAAGATCCGAACACTTGAATCATTGTTCCATCTTGTACTATCACTAAGGCAAACTTCAATCCAATCAAAGTTACTTCCACCGTCAAATTGATCAACTTTTAAAACACATGAGTAAACTAAGAAAAACAGAAGAGTCAAATATTTGTCTCCTGATTTGGCATTATCATGAGAGGACTAGGACACTTACATCCTGCTATTAAAAGTACCATCATTTTGGCATTAATGACCGAAAAATCTTCCAATTTCATTCATTGTTGATAGTTCTAATATGAACTTTTCTTCAATATGTAAATCTCCTATATGGTTCTAATGCCATTTAGTAGCTCTGATTGCTCTTAGTCTCATTTATCTCTTACATGGTTCTAGTGTCATTTGATAGCTCTAATTGCTCTACTTCCATTTGTTGTACTATATCGACTCCTAGTATTTCATTTCGCAACTAGTTTTCTCAAATGCCTCAAGGGTGTCTGTGCAATGAGAGGTTTATGTGACGAGAGGAAGATTGTTCTGATTTTCTGTGCAGACCATGATTCCTTTGTCTGATGTGGTGTGACACATTTTCCACACAAAAAGAAGAAAAAAAAAAAAATAAACTGATTTTCGTCGTTAGAGGATTTCAATTTCCTATGGGAGGGATGAGAATGTAGGATTCTTCGTTCCTACGGAAACAGAAATCCACGGAGCGCAGAATCCTCCCGTTGCACAAACAAGTCTTAAAGAGATGGTTGGAAGCTTGATTAATAATGCAGTAGTTATGGTAACTGGATTGGGGTACTTATGGAATTCTGACCTAACAAGGAACCCTATTGTAAGAATTTTGATAATTAGTGTGAATACCATCTAGAGATGCCTTTATGATCTTGACCTACTTTATGTAGGTAGGAAAGGTATAGAATATACTGTTAGAATGCTGAGTTTTTTGTTTGTGCTTAAGAGGCTGATGATTTTTATGACCCAAACCAAATATATGACCCGTAATAAAATGGATAAACCCTGGTCCAAGAGTGACGTACATATGTTCACATTCAACATAGAAAGGGCAACGATAGGAGGGTGGGTAGGACGTTTCAGAACAACTAACCATCAGATCTTTGGTTCAGATTGCTAGTCCAAAGTCTCAAAATGAATCAACTTGATAGCCGACGCTAGTATGCATGTTTTCAGGCCAAGAATCATGTCATAGTTCTAGAAGCTGACCAACCTGAGTAACTAGGAAGTAACCCATAATTGTAAATTTTGTTCGGTACCCTGTTTTGGTTTGACTTTAAACTGGAATGCTTTGTTTGGCCATTTCAGCAGTTCTGTGTCTCATTTTGGAGTTGCGTTATGGAAAATAATAAAAAAAAATGACACTTCAGACATGGGTTGTGAATGTTTTAGGATAGAAAGTTAAAGGATTTCATGAGGTTTTTGGGGGTTTTCCTGAAGGGAAAAATTGAAGCTAAAAATAGAAAAGGGAACTAAAAGGAAAACTATATTTAAACCTAAGCTTTGATACCAAAATGAAATTTAGGGACTCCATCTTGACTGAATTCTTTGATCTATATTATTTGAGTAGCCAATGGCCAGAAAACCTAAAACTAACCTAATCCTAATCATAATCATACTAGGAAACCTAATTACATTAAAATAGGAAATCCTAATCATATGATAACTCTAGCCTAAATTAATTCAAATTTAATCTAATCCTAATTTAGGGAAGTTAATCTCACAATCACAAAAAAAACCCATTTATAACTAACCCAACTTTTTCTTAACAGAAGCAACATTGAGTGATCTAAAATATGGCCTAAAAGGCCATAGTACAATGTGGTAGTCACATACCATTGAATCATCAAAATTCTTATATTGCATTAAACCAAAAAACCCATGATTTCATCATACACCATATAAATCAGGAGTCTTAAACTATAAACCAAAAGGTTATGATACAAAAGGTTATGATAGTACTCTTCTTAATTGTTCCATAAAAATTAGGTAAAATAGATAGACTATGTGGAATTAATCACCTTAACCTAGTCCAAAAAACTTTCCCTCTTCTTGACTAAAGGAACACACACCTATTGTACAAGCGTGTTGGAGTCATATGGAATATATTTCTGCAAAAATACTCGCCGTCAATTGAACCCTATTGATATGAAGCATCACGTCATTTTAACCCATTTGCATGCAAATATTTCACATAGACAATGATCTTTTAACATATATGACTACTAATATGAAGTGGCAAACCTGAAATGTGGCTCCGTTGTGAATGATCTCATGAGCTATAGGGTCATTGATGAACTCATGTAATGGCATAACCATGTCTTTCATATTGTATGAGTTACTGACATCTTTTATCTCTGTCACCGTCCCAAGTTCCCGAGCCTCCCGCTGCCAGTATGTTCAGCGAAAGTTCTATCATTAAGCTTCAAAATATTAAAGAAGACTCCATGACTAAATTAGCTTCTATAACATTAAAAAGTAGAGTACCATCGAAAACAAAAACAAATGTTGTCCAATTAAAAAGATAGCAGTCATACATAAATGAACAATAAAACAGATGTCCAAAAGCATTGGTCCACGAAGTAAATGGAATACATGAATGGCCAAGGATTGTAGTTAGAAAGTTTATGAGACCACTAAAAACATAGGGAAATTCTCATTTAATAACAGAAACTAAATATTCCAGTATGATTATTCAATAATCAATGACGAGCGATGAGCAACCATCACATAATGAGTTCGATGACATTATAAAAATAAACAAACAATTAAATAAATAAAGATAATTCAATCATCCACCATGGTACATTGAACCTTAATTACCTTTCTAGTTTTTCAGATGCTACAACTCAAAATTGGTCGTCACAAGAATTTAATGTGAGGGGAGCTAGTTCAAGTGTTCACCTAAGATGGCGTATGAAAGGTATACTTTTAATTCCTAGGTCAAAAGTTAAAGAAAGGATATGTTTTGAGAAACCTTAAGATATTAGGTGCAAAAGAGAGAAAATAGAGATGAAAATTATGACATTTGATGGTATAAAAGAATAAACTCACTAACATAGTATTTATAAAGTAGATAGGCATTGGAATAGAATCGATAAACTGGGGAAAATATTACCCGAGCAAATAAGTCCTCCCTCATCCAAGGAACCAAATACTTCCATGGCCATATATCTAAAGTACTAACTCCAACAGACTTAGATTTAGGTCGTAATCGTGCAGCCATTCTTGTCGCCGATGTTAGATTAGGATGCACTAAAAATCTAGCTGCAACTTCCACAGAGAACTCATATGTGCTAAAAACACGATCAACAGGATTCCTTAGGATTGTTACCACTGATGTACTCTCCTTTGGCAGTTTGGACGTGATACTATAATCGTCATGGGTAACCATCAACCGGCAGTTTGGATTGCTGCACATCGACACAAAATTGAATAATCAACACTTCAAGAAGAACTGCTTTTTTCCAATTTATGAAAATTAAACATCAACATTACTATTATCATTATATTTTTTTGGTTTACTATAAGATATATTGGTAAGTATCTATACACAGATAAAAACCTACATAAAAATCGGGACCATTTCATCAAGCATAACTCAAATTATCAAAGGAGTTGTCATATACTTGCTGAGCAGCCCAACAAAAAAAAAAAAGAGGTTGCAACCTTCATTCAACCAACAAAATTTAATAGGCAGTCTCACTTTCTGTAGTATTACTATTAATTTGTAAGAAATGATCAAGTCCAACCTGTCCTGTGTGGCCCACTTCAGCTACCTGTATGCATCCATGTTGGATAACAAAAGCAATGTACAGATTACCTACTGCTAAAAAGTTTATGCAACCCGGTCCAACCTGACCTAGCCCGGACCACAACACGAGGAGATAAGGAATTAAACAAATCAACTATATCACTCTCCATGACCCGCCCTCAACTCAAGTAAAAGAAAGAAAAGAAATAGCAAATCCAAAGTCACAATACAAAATACTCCAATGTCGCAAGAGTGTTCACATGCACAAGCTAAATAACTTAAAACGTCCCACTCAAATTAGAATTAAAACTTCTACCCATGAAGAATCAAATAATAGGATAATGATCACAACTAGAACCTCACTCTCTCTTTTATTTCATTGAGCTTATTACATGCAATACTCGTCATTGACACACTCCAAGGAACTTACAATACTTTAATGACATTCACACATTCTCCTAGACACAATTGCACTCCAATCTTCTTTTTACATGCGAGATTAATTATTAGCACATATTTGCCTAAATGCATTAATTGCACTCTAGCCTGCCATGCAACATTAACCATTGACACATTCTCCTAGCACATTATGTACACTCCAATCTCCCCTAAGAGTTTGGATCCACCACATGCATATTTAATGCAAACCCGTAAAACTAAGTAATCAATGCATGCAAATACTTAACACACCACTGCTATTATGCCACATACATCTAACGAAAGATCGACATTTCCCACTAGGATGATGTGGATGGGCCCCACTGTTAACACAAACTAGGGTGCACATGGGCGGTTCGGATCGGTTTAGAGGGGAAACCATCAACCAAACTGAACCCATCGGTTTTCTATTTTCCCAAACCGAACCGAACCACCCATGTGCTCCAACCGAACCCAACCGAACCGAAGGGAACCGGATCGGTTCGATTATGGTTTTTTTTTTTTTTTTCACAAAAAAAATGGCAGTTCAATTGATGAGAGACGTTGGATTTCAAGTAACAGAGTAAGGGTTCGAGTCTTTTTAAAGTAATTTTTCATATTCCTTTATATATTTTATAAAAAATATATCTTTATATAATTGGTTCGGTTCGGTTCGGTTTGAGCGGTTTAATGCACCTTCAAACTGAAAACCGAACCGAACCGAACGGTTTGAAGGAAATCCAAACCGTGACTGAACCGATCTACTACAAAACCGATCCAAACCGCCCGGTCCGGATCGGTTTAGCGGTTTTTTTGTGCACCCCTAACACAAACCCCTGTATTAGGCCCAGGCCCAATTGTATTTTAAATGGGTCTTGACCCATAATACCATAAGTACCAACGTGGGGTTGATATAGTCAAATGCTGTGTTGTAAGAATATTTACTTCCCCTTTTAGATAGATATTTCAACTGTACAGATTGTAATTATCTTCATTACATCCTTGATTAAGGCATTTAGTGAATATAAAGAGGAGGAAGGATGGACCATCGAGCATCCAGTTTTTCCACAAAAACTACTTTCTTCATTTCTTTGCTTAATGACTGTTATGGTACCAAAGGTAGAGGTTTCGATTTCAAAACCACACAGGGCAAAAAATGCCCCATGCCACATTGTGTGTTTGTGCGGGCGCAAGTGCGCAAGGCAAGAAGGCCCCATGCCACGTTGTAGTCTTGTGCGGGCGTGCTACTTAATGAATTTTACCCACAACAAATGTGATGAAATCCTTGACGAAGGGACTCATTTGATGAAATGTTTGATGATTTATTTGATCAAGGAAGGTGTAACCTTTTGAAATCGCAACATCAGCTTTATTTGACGATTGCACCCATCTTCGGTAAGGCCTTAAAGAAAATGGCTAGAACAATTTGGTCCAACAATTCATTTGCATACTCTTGATGGTTAGAATCATTGAATCAATGTGAAATTAAAACCATATATGACCAAAATTGTATGTTTCCTATTGATTCCTCCATCGTGCATATGAATGGCTGCAATGAGCCCCACAATCGTTCATTAATTTTATAAGGTACTGATCTAGTGAGCCCCCATCAAATGATTCAAACCATCTGATAAGGACAATTGCAATCAGTGGTCAACATTCCATGATACCCAGGTGCTTCAAATCTCATTACACATCTGTAACATAACATAAAACAGACGTGGTGAATCTCATGTTAGAATAAGCCTCAGCAGGCACTCACCTGTACACAGATATATTATGCAAAAGAGAACGGCTCCTTACCTTAGTGGTAAGGAGTGGCAGTTTTCATTGGGAGGTCTTGGGTTCGAACCTGGCATCCACCCTCTTTGCATATGTAAGTTTTTATTACCTCGCATGTATGAGTTGTGATTACGTCTTGTGCCTATGTCTCCTCGCATGTCCGAGTTTCCATCACCTCGCATGTGTGAGTTGTGTCTATCTCTCCTCTCATGTGTGAGTTCCCATCACCTCACATGTGTGAGTTGTGTCATGAGTCTCAGGGTCCAAGCCCCTTCATTGGGTTACCAAGTATATAGAGTTCCCAACGCCTCACATGTGTGAGTTGTGTCATGAGTCTCAGGGTCCCAGTCCCTTCGCTAGGTTACCATATATATATATATATATATATATATATATATTCTACAAAAAGATTGTACCGGAAATATAATGGGGATCCAATCTAATGATTAGGATCATGTGATGGGACTTGGGAGATCTTTTCGAGATATCTCCTATACGCAATACAACCCACATCAAAACATGGATCACCCAAATGCAGGTCCCGTGTTTGTTGGGCCAGTAAATACTCACTTAAACACTGTATACTTCCCATTCTTAACATGATTAACACACATGAAGTTAAACATCAGTTACCGAACAGAAATTAAATAAATTGTTTGTATTCAGAGTACAATTGGAATGTTACTTTCAATCGTACTAGACGGTCCATGAATGAGTTAGCGGATTCCTTGGCAAAGCAAGGGATGGATAGGATGAATCCTTTTGTAGGGGTTCTGTTGTAATTTTTGTCATTTGTTTCTGGGCATCAAGCTTGTAAACCATTTATCTTCATTTCTAGTTTCTCTCATCTTTTGTACTCCCTCCTCTTTCTAATACAAGTATCTGCAGAAAAAAAAAAAAAAACACGGAGTGGGTTCACATACTTAGGATCAAACCGCAGCTTGTCATAGGAACGGGGGCATTCCTGGTCGCTGGTGTATAGTTTTCTCAGGAAGCTGCCAGAAGAAAGAAAATCATTAGTCGTCAACTAGAGGTGGGGAGAGAAAAGCATGCAAAACTTTAAATCAGAGAGTATCAACTCAAATTTCAAGTTAAGAAGGCACTTGCCAATGGAAATAGGTGCGTCCACCAGTTCTGGGAACATGGAGGAAAAATAGCAAGTCGCGAAGAGTGTGTTTGTCTCCTTCCACTCCATTATGTGAAGAAGTTGCCCATCCCTTGACCAAGCTTTCACAATGCAAAAGGTCATCTTCAGTAGAAATTGAAAGTGTTGACCAATATGCTGGGCACACAAGAAATTTCCAAGGAATTAACATCTCGAAAAGAAAGTATAAATCCTATGATCGCCAGCTCAAAGAAAACAAAGTTTGAGATTTGTCATTTCTGAACTAGTTAATGATAATTCCCCCGCAAGATAGGCACATTCTGAACTCTAATCCTTTCCAGAATAAAACTATTCTCGTTTTATAACATTTGAATTTAGTTATAACCCAAAAACTCAATAAGTTGGAGAAAAGAATTTATCCAATATGTGAGGAAGCATATCAGAAAATGGATAACTAAGCTTTTTTAGGGACTGCCATATCAACTTAGACCACTAATTTGTACATGTTTTCATTCAGATGAAGGTTATTAGAAAAGCAATATTTTGTACAACCACCGAAGAAAGAAGAGAACAAGCACCATCTCTATCCAAGTCATTTTAATAAGGAAGCTACTCATCCACAGAGTGTAGAATCATCATGGTTTCAACTTTACAACATGTATATTAACAACCTAGATGAAGAAAATATCACCGAGAAAGAAAGATGAGAACATGTTGAGAGAATGAATCGACGTGCCCTCTTGATGACTGAGCGCTCCTTTATGTAGATGTATTCCTTACTGTCTCAAGTCAATTACAATCCCTTAATAAGGGGTATTACAATCAATTAGATCAATATAAATCAATTTTCCTGGTCCGCAATCCCTTTGGATATATGCTTATCAGTATAGTATTGTTAATCTACGTAGATGCACATTGGTGGTGCTTTGAGAAACACAGAAAAGTGCTTTAAGCACATATGCAGGCACATGAACAGAGAGAAGGTGCCACAGAAACCAGTGTACAACATTTTTTTCCAAAAAAGAAACACATAAATATAGCAAGGCAACCAATCTAAGGTAGTATTTGACAAACTCATTAGCTATATATGCCATAAAAAAAAGACGGGAATGAAAATAAATAAATAGTTCCCTTCAAATCCACGGAAGGAAAACAAAATGCATATACATACCTAGAAGCATCACCAACAGGGTGAATTTATGAACAGAAGCCATCCTCCTCCCATCCAACTACTAGCCAAAGCAAAACAAGAATAAGAAGCCTATGAATCATACACACCACAGAAAATGAAATAGCAACATGAATTTTTTTAATTATTTTATAACACATGAAATACGCTTTTTCCCCATTTTTTTTTTCTAAGCAATGGACTGAAACCCATAGAAACCATAACCAGATTTCCTCAAAGTTGCAATAATAACTCAAAATGCATGAAGATTAGAACAGAAAAACAGAAGAACCAAAAAATTGTACTGTGGAACAGAATGAGACAATAGAAAATAAACCCAAATAAAGAACATGCAAATTTTCACAAACAAAACAAGAAAACAAAACCCACCAGAACCCGAACCAGACTTCTTGACAGTTCCAAGCTAAGACACAACAGCATGAACATTCAAACACTAGAATATAAGAAACATTAAACTAATGGATTGCAACAAAACCCAATGAAATAAGCAAAACAAAGGACACAATTTCCAAAGCATTTACAAAGAAAAACCCACTACTAGGAACTGATGAGCAAAATGCAGTTTGGAAAAACAAGTGGCAGTCAAGAAAACTCAATTCCCCATAATGCTTAAAAAGGGAGCCCTTTCATATTCCTAAATCCAAACCAAGATAAAAACAAGGAAAACAACAACCAGAAATTACGCATTCCAAGATCAGTATGGAAGAACCCAGAAGACTACTGAATCAAACATAGCCCAGTAGTAAAAAAGGATTAAAGCAAAATAAGAAGGAAAAAAAAAAAAAGAACACCCATTTCTCTAATGAGTTACAGGTAGTTCAATTACTTAATATAATATCCAAGCACTAAAATAAACCTTGGCATTATATTCTTTTTTGAATGAAAAAAAAAAAAAAACCTTAGTATTCCTGCAGCAGGATAGAAGTAATATTCTACCAAAATTCATTATGAAAGAAAAAACAAGCCACAATTTCCAAAACAAAACCTCCAAGACAAAATCACCCTAAACACCATAATAGAATAAGTGAAAAAAAAAAAAAAAAACTACTGAAGCAAACAAAACTTAATGAGAAAAAAAAAAAGCAGAGAACGCAAACCCACTTCTTAAAAGTAAGCAAACACTCAAAAGAGTAATAAATGAAAATCCCAATGAAATTCCAATATTTAACACGAAACACAAATTTCAGCATTCCAACACAAGAAAACACAAATTTCAACATTCCACTACTTGGTGATTAAAACAAAAATTTAGCCTCCATAACAAAATGGAAGTTAGGAGGAAGAAGGGTCACCAAAACTCTAACCAAAAACACATGAACACTAACTTTCAAAATCTTACAATGGAAGAACTGAAAGAGTTTTTTATTTATTTATTTTTGGGTTACTTTCAAAGAACCGAAAGAATCCACTAAATAAAACAAAAAAAGAATCTGACTTTAGTCAAACAACAAAAAAAACACCCTTCGTCAAAACACAAACCAACATCTGAATCAAACTTCTGAGTCTTTCAAACAAGAAGCAGGAAGAAGCAAAACCCAGAAATACCACAGAAGAATCCAGCAGAAAAAGAAGAAGAAGAATCAAACAACAATAAACAGCATAAACCACTTTTCAAAACACGAAGATATCGAGAAGCCAACAATTATTCAAACCCCACTTCATCAAGAATCGCAAAAAAACAGCCAGCAAAAGGTCAATAATCACAACATAATCAAACAAGACCCACTTCTTGCTTCTCAAACCGGCAAAATATTAAAAACCCACCAAAACCCAGACCAGACTTCTTCAAATTCCCATTCAAATACACATCAAAACAGAAAAAAACTCAAAAACCATAACACAATTCAACAAACCCATCAATTAAAATCAATAAAAAACCAAAACCCACTTGCCAAAACATTAAAAAAAGAAAACCCCACCACCAAATTGAACCCAACTCCTTCAAAACTCCCACCCCAAAACATCTCAAAGACCAAAAAATCCAAAACCCTATGATAGCAAATGAAACTGAAAGTCTGGGTTTTTGCCTACCTGTCTCGGACAACGAGATCTCGTGCTCATAAATTCATGAGGGATGTTCGATTTGCAGCAGACAGACCCACAATCAGGTGTGGGACCACCGAAACCGCCATTAGAAGCATCCACACTTGCTGCTGAAAATCTTCAAAAGATCTCTTTTTTACCTTCCAAAGATAGAAAATTTCAATTATCTTAATAAAAGAGAGAGTGATTTTGATTCCATTTCCCCCTCATATGCCTGAGATTTGGGGCCTTTTTGGTCGGAGGAAGAGAATTTTGATTTAGAGTGAAGAAGTACCACGCTTTCCCGTAGTACCGCAGGAGAGATTGTAGATGCAGTGTTTTGCTAAGGTGCGCCCTCTCGTGGGGCCCACCTTAAATCTGGGCTCCCATTGGGTGGAAAAGTCGAAGAAAGTCAAAGGGTGGATTTTCCAACTTCGGGCTTTTTCACATTGCTGTCGCCTGTGTAGATGTCTGGAAGACTGGAACTAGAACTGCAGGAAGAGAAAGTGCATTTCACTTTACTTTTGTGTATAAGAGGATTCCACGGTACAAACAGGAATTCACTAGTTTTCAGAGAGTTCTGATTTTTCAAACTGTGTGGACTTCCATTTCCAAGGCTAGGAATCCTATAATAATGCCTCTTTGAGAGTAGATTCCACAATAGAGAGAGACATTATTTTGATTCTACGTGATTTTGCATTGTTTGGTGCAAGGCGTCTCTTTTCGCTAAAAAACAGAAAAAAAGAACCAAATTTCCTCAATGGAGAAGATCTTGATTTTCCACGTAGAATCTTCTTATTGTACAAATAAGTCCTCACAGGAATTTGAAGTATTTTCCATTGAGAGAAACAAATTTAATTTATACCTTTTTCAATCAGTGAAAGTGTCGCACCAAATAAGAGAAGAGTGTGTTCTATAAGAAATTATAACATAATTTTCTTCTCTATTGCAAAACCCTATTACTGTACAAACATACCCTATATTTTTATAGGTTTTTTTCTGTGTAGTATAATCTTTAATTGTTTTTATGCAAAAAATATTGAGTTATGAAAAGAGAGAGACTTTGATTTTATTGAAATATTAGGGATATAGGATTTCCTTATCCCGCATAAATAAAAATTGGAGGAGTACGAAATTCTCTCATACAAAAATCTCTCTTACACAAAAATCCTGCAGAAATGAAAGTTGGCAAGAGTACGAAATACTCTTATACACAAACACACCTTTGTAAGGGCATATTTCTTTCAGTAGAATTCTTAGAATGCATATCCATACAATTTGAATTTCTCCAAATATTATCCCTTAAATTCAAAATCCTCATTTCCAATCTAGCATTTGAAATGCTGAAATTGTAAGAACTCCAAAAGCTATTTGTGACCTTTTCATGTGGGTTGAAGGGGTTGGAAGTTAGAGTTTTAGTAAAAAGAACGTGTCACGGGAGATTTATTCAGCTTCCCCAAAGCCTGTAGGGATTAGTCCGACCCAAATGATTGGGACACACTCCGTTGTAAAAAAAAAAAAAATGAAATACCAAGGAGACAACTATCATATTATTGTCAGAAATTCCCAATATGAGAAATTCATATTAAGAATTCTCCTAAAGAAACAAGTCTTAATAAAATAAAATGGTTTGTGCAATGACAGTAAGAATTCTTTGACAGCATGGAAAAATCTCTAATTTTCTGTACCCATCATTTCCTGTTATTGGCACAACATGCTGTTGTGTGAAAACGAAAAATAATCTAACTATTTTTTCAAAAACTCTAGAAAAGGAGGACATTATCCGTATAGCCGTCCTTAGACTTAACCTTTGCCCTTTAGCCGTTGAAATTTAAGTATTTTCTGCGTAACTATTTGTGTGATATCCTAGAGCGGTGTGATACCACACTGTTATTATACATATAGCTTTGAGTTTAATATTTAATATTAAATTTTGACCGTTCAGAAGTAAATATTAAATATAAGTACAGCCCTACAGTAAAAAAAAAAAAAAATTGTACTGCTATAGATGGTTAAGAGACCATCTCTGCTTGGGGGCACTAAAGTGGTGCTGTGCTGCATGCCAGCCCAACTGCCTCACTTCAAAACAGATATTTTTATTTACTGAACTTGTGTCGCTTTCTGGCTGTACCCCATATATTATTTCAAATGGTCTTGCGAGGTGTAAATAGTAAACAACTATAGAGGAGAATCTAATGTGATCCACATGAGTGTGGTGTGGCATTACTAGAGATGACGCTTGGGTTAGGCCCAATCTAGCCAAGCAGTCCCATTTTGGGTTGGGTTGCGTTGGGTTTGGGCTAATTAGGGTTGGCTAAGTTCGGGAACAATTCACAGTTTAATTGGAATTAGGATTGGGCCCGGGCAATACAACCCATCCCACCCAAATTTGTCTCCTATACAGTAGGGTCCTTTTGGTTGTGCCCATCTTAATATGCATAAAATTTGGTATACTAAACTTTGATTTGGTTAGGGAGAAATGATCATATGCATTTGACTTTTCGTTTTGCACTTTTTTATTGACTGTCAATTCATTGTTAGCATGTGGGTAGTGGTGTCCACACATGAAGGTCATAAAAGAGGATAAGTTTCTCTAGCATACTACTATGGGTGTATGGGGTCCACCTTTGATCAATGCAGCTCCCTTTTACATCCTTATTTTTACATGATCTAGCACCCTTTTACATCCTTATTTTTACACAGTCTAGCATCTTATCTATTTTTATGCTCATCAAATCTTTACTCATCGTTGGATTGAATTTGAAAAAGAAACGTCTATAGTTAATAGACCATCAAATTTTAATGTTGATGGAGCTAATTGTTTGCATTATTATTATTATATATAAAGAGATCTTTCCATCCATCTTACCCATAATGATAAGAATGCTTTCAAGTGGGCCCCAAGAGCTGAACCGCATATTCAAGATATGCAATATGCTCATTAGAGAATATTGCCCCCTTAAGGAGCCCCAAAGGTTCAACTTGTGAACCAGGGTGGGGCCCACATAGGGGTCCATCTGAGTGGACCCAAAACTCCCTATTTACATGGGTCACACTTGAGTTGCACCCATCTAAATGGCATGTACACCATTGGATCGACTGCACACCCAGCCGAATGAACTTACATTGTTAAACTTTTGGGCCTCGGATGATGATGATATGATGATCGGTTGAGGCTGATTTTTTTGCAGAGACAAAGGACATGGAGATCTTGAGATCCCCCTGGTCCCAGCCCACCGGGTCCACCATGGGCCCCATGACCTGGTGTGCACTATTCTCCATATATTGTAAATAAGCTCTCTCTTGTATATTGTAATGCATATTGCTCTCATCACATGGGAGACATGTTATATGAAAAGAAAGAAAAAAAAAAGTAATAGTAATAAAGGGATAGCTTAGATCGAGCAAAACTGAGACTTATGCATATCAACAATAGGTGTCACCTAGGAAATGTTTCATGGAGTTCGGCAATGAATTATTTCTCCAAAGCCTTGATAACACGTGTGGTTGTTATTGCTTATTCCTCTCTTACTGGCTTCTCTTTATAGGAACTAAGCCTAAATTGAGGCCCTTTTAACATGGTTCCCGTGTGTGCTTTGATTTTTGTGCTTGGATAAGGTTATGCTAAAATCAGGTTGTGCCGAGACTATACTTCGTAGAACTTGTTTGGTAATATTATATTAAATTATTTTATTATTGTATGGTTGTTTGGTAACATTATAAATTTTTTGCTCTATAGGATTTACAATGTGGGACCCATTTTTTGTTGTTTGTTGCACTCTATTATTATTGTGGTACCCACCCTTAAAAATTAGAACATGGGGTCCATATTAATAGGATTTACAACGTGAGCACACCTTTATAGGAATTATAATCTAGGGACACATTTCGTGAATATAAATATGAGACCTACCTTTAGAGATTACAATGTCATACACACCTTTAGAAATTATAATATGGGGCCCACACTCATATGATTTACAATATGGGTCCACCTTTTGCAATCACGACCATGTGACCCACATTTAGGAATTACAAAGTAGAGCAACGTTTTTTTTATGATTGTTTGACATTTGACTCATTTTTAAAAATTTGAATGTGCTACCTTTAGAAATTAGAACATGGGGGCACATTCATAGGATTCACAATGTGGGCCTATCTTTATAAGAATTATAATGTGGGACCATCTTTATTTTTATTGATTGTGACCACAAGTTTCATCTTCTAAAATTTACAATGTGATGCCCATCTTTAGAAATTAGAACATGGGGCTAAATTCATAGGATTCATAGTGTCGACCTACATTCATAGGATTTACAATGTGGCTCCACCTTTTGTGATTGTGATCATATGACCCACCTTTAAGAATTATAAAGTAAAGTCACCTCTTCTGTGATTGAGGACACAAGACCTACCTTTAGAAATTATAACATGATGCCTACATTTAGAAATCAGAACATGGGGCCTTATAATGTGGTCCCACCATTATAGGAATTATAATATAAGCTCACTTTTATATTGTGACCATATAACCCACCTTAGGAATTACAAAGCGGGGCCACCTTCTTCGAGATTGTAAATATGGAGCCTACCTTTAGGATAAGCGGCCGGATTGTAGTGTTTAAATGGTCTTTTTTTAAAAGGCAAGAGATAAGTAGAAAATAATCGTGCCAGCAAGTTGTTTCTTAGAATTTTTTTTTTATTCCAACCTTTTTATGCGAGTGAGTTAAGATTTTAAGATTCATTCCAGTGAAAACAAAAATCAGAACAATGATTTACAAACATCTAAATGGAAAGGTGCGAAACGCACCCTTATACTCCAAAGAGAGTGACAAACACTGTTGAATTAATCATTTAACTATATATTTCATACATGATTAATTTAACAATGCATATTACTCCAACTAAAGTGGGATTTGGGCTTTTTGTAGAGGAATCTACGCATGTCTTGCAACAATTTTAATATATATATAAATAGAGAGAGGGAGATGCTCCTATGAGAGATGCTCTCACTTTACCATGAGAGATAAGGTGGGGGCCCTCACATCCATATCCAATGCCAACAACTTAAATGTGAGGGCCCCCACCCTATCTCTCATAGTAAGGTGAGAGATGCTCTCACAGGAGTATCTCCCATATATATATTTATAGGGGATAGCTCTCGGGATTTTAAGGACTCCCTGGGACCCTCCTCTTTGCAAAAAAGAAAAAAAAATCAGCCACAACCATAATTTCTATCATCTCCATGTGGGCCTTAAAAGTTTAATGGTCAATAGTCCATTCGAATCGATACACAGTCGATCCAACAGTCTAGTAAACTTGGATCTTACCGGAAGTTGGAAGACATGTGCAATTCAGGGTGTCGTGTGTTTGGTCCATTTGGATGGACCAAGGGTGGGCCTCACAAGCATGGTTTAAAATCTCGGTTTAGGTCGCGGTATCGGCCGGGCCGAAAAACCGATATGATATCGGTATCGGCCACAGATATTGGTCTGTTGCGTTCGTCGCAGTGTGAATTTTTTTAAAAAATATCCAAAAAAATCTAGAATAATAGACAATGCTGGAAAACAATATTTTTTTTTCTATTAGTAACAACAATAAATCAAAATCTTGGTCACCTTAAGTTATGAGTCCTGTCTGTGTCGCAGTTCGCTGTCTTCTCCAGTATTTCACATAATGCAACCATTATTGATGCTCATGATCAATTTATTAGTGTAAAAGATAAGAAAATAAAGATAACATATCAATCATCATTTAATACTAACTCAATCATCAAATAAGTTGTGAAATTCAAGACCTCGAAGATGACATATTAAAATCAGAAACATGATAGTAAGATAGATAAATCATAGATAAAATTCTTTAAGTTGATTTTCTCTTACCTTAGATAATATTTTCTTCAAGAAATAGATGTGGGATTTGAAAATATGCAAGAGGGATGTGGGATGGAGTATGGCTGCTGCTATGGATAGTAAGGAGATGAGAAGAGAAGAGAAGAAGATAAAGATGGGAAACAAGATGGAAAAATTACGGTTTTTATCCTTTTTATGACATCTCGGCCGATATTTTCAAAATATCGGCCGAGATATCAGTTCTCCCGCTATGAAATTCATCTCGGCTGATATAGGCCGAGATTTTAACGATATTTACTGAGACCGATATCGCAGGGAGATATCGGCTCGGTACCGGCTGATTCTAGTTCATATTGGCCGATATGAACCAGTATAGGCCGATTTTTTAAACCATGCTCACAAGAGTGAGCTTACGGAGTTTTATCCTAAGCTTGTATCGGCCGATTTTTTAAACCATGCTCACAAGAGTGAACTTACGGAGTTTTATCCTAAGCTTTAGCTTAGTAGAGCCTTCCCCATATATATATATTGAGTTGCTAATGTCACATCCAAAACTTCTCTTTCCACATCCCTTCTCTCTACATACACCACTTAAGTAAAAAAAATTGCCAAAGTTTCTCTCTACACACCCCTTTTTTACCAAATTACCTTTCGCCCCCCCTCTCTCTCTCACCTTCTCTCTGCACTTCCTTTCTTCCCCACTCTCATGTACCTCTCTCCCTTTTTCCGCCCACCGCCCGCTCTTCCTCTCTCCCTTTCCTCCCTCTCTCTCCTCTCTCTCCCCCTATCCCTGCCCGCCTCCACCCCCCACCCGCACCGCCCTCTCTCCCCCTCCTTGCCCTCTTTGCCGCCCACTCTTCCTTTCCCTCTCCATGCCTGACTCCAACTGCCGCTCACAGTCGCCGTCTTAATTGACTTTGATTTGTGGACCAACATTGTTTCAGCTTAGGATAAGGTAAACTTCAGTTTAGGAGACCCATGCTCTATATATCTATATAATAAGGGAGGGCAGTATTTGAATCCCTGGACATTTTGGACCCTTGGATTTATGTACATATTTTTGTACATAAATCCTAGGGCTGAGAAGGGATTCAAGATCTTGGTAATTTTGTAATTATTTGAAAACAAAGGGGCAGTAACTTTTTACTAAGGACAAGAGGATACGGGAGTGCCATTGATTTTCTATAAAATTACAAAACCTGCCATTATCTTTTCCCAGAGGATATGGGAGTGTCCTTGGTTTTCTGTGAAATTACGAAACGTGCCATTATCTTTCAAAACTTCCTTGCAAGTAAAGATATGATTAAATACACGGCTATGATTGCAATTGAGTGATTGAACGGTGTGGAATTTGGTCCCACAACTTACCAGTTTGCCCCTTCACATATATATGCTGTTTTTCACGGATTGTGGAATATGGGCTAACTTGGATTGTTTTGGTAGCAGATGCAAACGTGGCTTGCATGCAATTAAACTAGATGCTTATAGTAGTGGGCCACTTCTGGTATTTAATGGTGGTTAAACAAGGGTCCAATTGGCTGGGCTATTTTACCTAAAAAAATAAAATCCAGCTGGGCTTGATTTGAAGCTGATTGATCCAATGGGCCACATAGAAAATTTGAGTTAAATTATGGGCGGTGTTAGTTGTTAGGTGGTCAAAAGAAGAGTAATTAGATTTAGTTGTGCTCAGATCGTGGTGCACTGTGCCTTCAGGCACGGGCAATGACTAGTATATATATATGGGAGATGCTCCCTTAAATGTGAGGGCCCCAACCTTATCTCTCATAGTAAGGTGAGAGATGCTCTCATAGGAGCACCTCCCTATATATATATATATATATATATATATATAGAGAGAGAGAGAGAGAGAGAACTCCCAGGGAGGTTTTTTTTTTTTTAAACGCCCCTCCCAGTTGGGCCAACTATGGTGTATGACAACCATGGAATGCCACTGGATAAAATAATCTAGATAAGATCTACTTATGTGAAGATTTCAAACTCCATAAGATTATTCTAACCCCTTGATCAATGACCCCAAAGTTTAATGGTTTTAGAGGCATCACTTTCTTGTGATTTCAATCAAACGGTGAGCAAAAGTTGGATGAGTGTCAAATTTGGGATTTATACCAATTCACGACGGCTAGTATGTATGAAATGATTGAATTGGCATATAAGGTGGACTCCACGCGCTAAAAACATAGGGGAGCAAAAAGGGAAGTTTTTGAGAATTCCTCGTGTATATATATATATATATATATATATATATATGGGTTTTTGGGATGGTTTGGGTTGCTTGTACATTTTGTTTTTAAAATTTTGGATTGACAGAATTGGTTACCATTTGAGAGTGTCAAGGCAAGAGTTGATTTGGGTTGAGTGTCAAGGAGTCAGCCATGTACACCATTTCAACTTGACCCAACTTAGCTTGAGTTGACCCCTTACCTGACCCACCTGTACAACTTAAACAGTATCAGGGTTTTGGTTTGACCCTTTTTTCACATTCAGTTTAGGGTATTTCCATTCTGACTAATAAATGTGTCAGGTTGAGCCTTTTTACTCATTGACCGGGTTTGGTTACCATTCCATTCCAATTAAAAACAGGTAAGGTTTAATTAAGTTGATCCATACACACACACACACACACACACACACCATTCTCTTTTTTGGTAGGTAAAACACACAAAACACATGTAAAAGCCACATGGCAGTATGGCACACTGATCATAGGGCAAACATGACATGATGATGGAGTTCACCCATCACAATCCAAGTCCTTCCATAAAAATCAAAATGCAAATTAACTCTCAAGTTTCACTCCTATTTAGTGATAGCCAGCCATTAAACTACTTCTCTATCTTATCAAAACCATCAAGACTAACCAAACAGAGTTAGCAATTATAGGGACCAATGACCATATAAAAAATGAGCTCTACAGAGATGCATTATCTTACAAAATGTTAGTCCTTGCACAAAACCACAATTGAGAGATTACAAGGATACTAACTCTAACCAAACAGAGTTAGCAATCATAGGGACCAATGACCATATCAAAAGTGAGCACTACAGAGAGCATTATCATTACAAAATGTTAGTCCTTGCACCAAACCTGAATTGAGAGATTACAAGGATACTAACTCGATTGATTCAACTCAATCGAAAAAATAAAATAAAAATTGTGACTGTGTCGCGCTCAATTAAAATTGTACATACTACATCCTGATACATTTGAAAATAATGGGGGGCATTTGACTTTGGGGGCACTGGAAGAAAGTGGCAATGGCTCTGCGGAAAATCATTGTTGTATTGAAACTGATTTTGATGCATCCAAGTGATTTAGGCGACATGTTCCAATCAGGCATTCAGGAAGTTCCTCTTGCGTGTTAGCCTGCAGGCATACATCAGAATTAATATGTAAGCACAACTAATGCTGTCTGAAAAGTTGAAATCACAAGAATGTACTTTTACCCAGAATTCATAACCATATTTTCAAATCTTAAGCAAGTTTAAAAAACCAAATGTAATGTTGTGGAGAAGGTAAATGTACAGAAATATCAATGAAGAGACAAAAAAATATGAAGTTTTAGTTGGTATTTTATGATAGAAACTTTATTTTTATTGTTTCTGTAGCTGTTGCTGCTGCTGTTGTTGTTGTTTAAGATACATAAATACTATCATAAATCATCTTCATATATATAGTCGAACTTTGCTAATGAATATCGTATGCACAGCTCAACAAGGAGATGAGCATGCATGCCTTCTAAGGTTTAATGACTGTGTTCTATGATTAGTTGCGGGTGTGTGTACTTCTCTGTCAAGTATCTCCACTATTCTGAGACCTGTTTTTTTACATCTCATCATATGCATCCAATTCCTTTGTCCTTGCTGAGATTTTCTCCCCATTCTCCACTCTCCATGTTCATGAACAATAAATCTATTGTGCATATCTACTTCCATGCAACTTGCAGATTTCTTTACCAAGACACATGTTAATAACCAGTAACACCAAAAACTTGAGCTGTTAGTGAATGGCAAAACAATGTATATCAACACCCCCTCTCGAACGGGAAGCCGTTCGAATTTGGAACCCAACAGACAGACCGACCAGACCGGATAGAGTAGACGGATGGAGGTAACATGCCTCCTAAGGGTTTTAAACTCGTGACTTCTGGCTCTGATACCATGTTAATAATTAGTAGCACCAAAATCTTGGGCTGTTAGTAACAGCATAACAATGTATATTAACATATGGTACTTCGAATTTGGTATCTTTCTTAGAATTTGGTCCCTTGCTGACAAGCTCTTGATAGTTACACCTAATACATACGAGTTTTGAGGGAAGGCATTAAGATTCTTTGGCATTGTGCATGTATGAGTAGAGCTGTACATTAGTTGTATTCATACTCTATTTAAGATATTCTTTGTAGGAAGAAAATCTATAAATCAACCTGTTGATTTAACTTGTAAGTTATCAACTTTATGAAATACAAGAATTTTTTCCAATTATTTGAACAGTAATAATATGTCAATGTTATTATTATTAGCAGGAAACTTTCTATTTTATTGTCTTAGAAGAGACCGATATATCAAACTCAACAGATTCAGGAAAGTAATCTTCAAATGTTTCAGGAAGAAGTCATTACATTTTGCAGATTTTCAGAAGATAGGGGCAATTTAGGCAACTCCTTTATTTTGAGAGGTTCATCGGAGAAAAAAATAAATAGAGGAAGTAGATGAACCTTGATAGTGTAGCTGTCTTACCTGTATCACGAATGCCATCTCTATCACCAGATTAGTCAGGTAACCAAGGACAAGATTGACAACACCCCTTGCCACTGACGACGAGCCAACATCAATCCCAAGCTGAAATTTTAATTTTAAAACAGCATTAGCATCAAAATAGACTCACAATGTTATCAGCAAGCAACAAGGAATTAGCACCTCTAGATTTTTTCCTGCCATGGTGGAGGTTCTTGGTAATAATGGAAATGTGTCAACATTGCAAGACAATGCTGTTTGTTCCCTTGTGTAATTCACAAAATCTGAAGAATTTGTTGCCGTATTGTGCTGTTTGTTTTTATTCAATTTTGTTTTTGTTGGCAGGGGAGGGAGGAAGGGGTTTTCATATCTTTTTCTAAATACATGTTTATCTTGACTCCTACAACTGCATCCAATATTCAGGCATGCAAATGAGTTCACCAGCATCTGAACTTGATGCAGTTATGAAAAATTAACTATCTTGTGTCTATACCTCTAAGTAGTTCTTTCCATGGAAATAATTTATTTCCAGTGCTTGACCCACCAGACATGCTTTCTTTCCCACACTCTGCTTTACTATCCAAGATCCCTGAGTTCACAAACAAAACGACAAAATAAGACCCACAGTTGTTTTTTAATCTAATGAATTTGCATCATTGGAAAGCACATTGTCACAGTCTCACCTTAGATATGAATGGTATGAGCTTGAACCTTGAATTCCGATATGCATCATCTCCTTTGACAAAGCTATTTAGTTGGGGGATGCTTTCAAGAGGGGATTCAATCATGTAATATAATGCCAGATTATATGTAGTCGAACCTGGAACCTGATTGAGAATGATATATGGGATTAGATTCTTATACAATCTTTAACTGACACAAAGTCTTATGTGTGCATGGAAAAATCCGAAGCTTATATAGGAGGACAATTTTGGAGAAATAGTCATGAAGAAAATTTGCAATGTTAGGCTTGTCCAAATGCACTCTTAAGTAACAATATTAAGGGTGTGTTTGGATATAGGACCTGCATCAACTGGCTATATATGCATTCTAGATAAATTTTAAAATTTTCATAGAGCCAAACAGTCTCACATACTACCAAACTACTTTCAGCTTGTCACTGACTAATCTGAGTACAGACATGGGCACATGGCCACCTTGATATCAGGTTTAGAGACTTCTTTTTTCATTTTTTTCAACAGCTGAGATCACTGGTTCGAGAAAAGACAGAAAATGTGATGAACAAGAAAATTACCTGCATGTTAATGATGAAGAAGAACTCGTCGCCACCCAGTGCAGCATGTTTCTACATGGCTCAAAAATCTTCACTTGTTAGAATGTAATATATGTAAAGAAGATGAAGAAAAAAATCACAAAAGAAATCCTTTAATGAAAAGCAAGCGTTTGGATAATGTAATATATGTAAAGAAGCAGGAAAAAAATCACAAAAGAATTTCTTCATTGAAAAGCAATCCTTTGGGCTACCAGTTGCATGACAATTTAATCAACCTGAACAATGCTGCCAGGACGGCCGCCAAGATCATCTTCTCGCTTGTTTGATTTTAACCAATCCACAGCAACCAGTTCCATCATAGTATGCTTTGCCTTGATCTGGTGAATGGGTAACAAAGTATTATTTTCATATTAGTATCAGTGAGTAACGATAAGGAAGTTGAGTATTATTGAAGACCATGGAATCAATGTTTATCCATTGTTTTTGCAAAAACATTCAAAGTGGTGGAAAGTTGGATGTTCAAAAAGTTCAGCACAATTTATAGGTTCTCACTTTAACTTGGTTTATCTTTGGTTTGCAAGTTATAATTCATGGATTCAGACGCGATCATTTGGCCATTTTCAAGTTCAACAGGACTCCAGAGATTTTCGTCTGTTCAGTTAAATTTGAATATTGACTAAAACCTCTCTTCGAACTCGTGTACCATAAGGAAAATGAACTCAAAGATTCTCCTGCTAGAGAAGGGTTTTGAGAGTCACTTCTCAAAGAAATCACCCCAGGTTGTAGTTTCTTATTTTTATTAATGAATTTAATTGTTAATTCGATGATCCAGCAGAGAATTTTATGTATTTTGGCAAAGGGGAGAACTGATGTATTTGAAGCTTCTATCTATGAGTTATTGTGATGATATTTGTGAACCCTCATCATCATCTGAAACTTATCTCTTCCATCTGGGATTGGCTAAAATATATAATTTTATGAGCATATAAATAGAGGGAGAAAGATGTTGGTGCCAATTACAAGGGGGTGTTGGTGGGCACCACATGGATGTCACCAATTACAGTCCCATGAAAATGTCACTCATGGGATCAAATATAAATGGCTTCATTGATGATGATGCCTTGGAGGTCTCCAATATCATTTATGGAAACATAAAAAGTGGTGATTCAATCAAATAGTGAGTGACAATCAAAACACACATACACATATAACTACAGTTAATATAGTAAAAAGTGAGAAACATTAATTTTGCTAACACTAATGAACTTTTGGTGAGTCGACACTATTCTAGAAAACCCATCACAGATTAAGAATGACACAAAAATCAGCATGATTAGCATATAGTAGCTATCAAATCAAACAATAATAACTAACAAAAGAGTTCGTAAAATTAGAACAATTCAGTAAAGCCAATAGGTTTGAACATGATCTTAGGTGGGCCCCACAAATAGAACTACTGGGTAGGTTTATTTAAGGAGATTGAATTGACCTTAGGTGGGCCCTACAACAGGCTCACAACTTAAAAACATAAGTGGTAGAAAGTACAGAATCAATAAATAAGTGGCAACCTGGCAAAGAATAAGTACCTTCTGATTGTCACGTAGATAGTTTTCTCCTCGGATCAGATATGTGGATGGGTCTGATGTTGACCAACTGCAAGCCAAATTACCACTTGGATCTTTTGGAAGAGTGGTTTCATAGCTACTTGGCATGTTATCTTCCAATGATGCATCTTGTAGATTCATGTAACCGTTCCTGTGAGCTGCAGAATAGAAAGTCATTGGTTACTATAAGCAAAGCATATTGTAAACCAAAGGTACTGATAAACAGATTTAGAGCATGTCATCTTTATATCTAGATGTTTACGGCACTAAATGTTCTAACGAGACCAACCTTTACGGTCTTGCAATTTTTTCACAAAATCTGCAGCAGTTGATAGCTTGGGATGAGGGAGATCCTGCACCTGTGATGTTACAAAAAAGTAGTTCACAACCAAAATCATGTCTCATCAGATTTTTGGCTACTTTTCTGTAGATCTTCTATACCATTGTCTTGCACTTATTTTATGACAGTGTACCTAATACTGTTTCTTGGAAAAAAAAAAAAAGAAGGAATAGAATACAGTTTAAATCTTTTATCAAGTATCCATGCAGGATCAAGTATAGGCATTATGATCACACAATGCAATACCAGTACAAGAATAACAAAGCCTATTTAAGTGTGCGGTTATACTAGATTATGACAGCGGTAGCTACCTGATTGCACATTTCGTTTTCTGGATCAGAAGAGTATGAAGACTCTAACTCGTCATAATCTGATTGCTCAGGGACATCAAAGAACTCATCAGCTGCATCACTGAGTTGAAGTAATGACCCACCCACATATGCAGGCCTTTTGGGTGTCTTCTCTGCTTCTTCTGTAAAACACTGACTCTTCCTAGTCTCTGGTGTTGAGTGAATTTCAACCTTGATGTCTTCCTTTACAATTTGTGGCAACCCAATCTCTTTTGTTAGTTCCTTGGATGAGAAATCAGAGAATGCACAATTTCCTAGTCTGGCCCTGAACAGCTCTCTCAAAGCTGCAAAACAAAATTAGAAATAAATATCCTTGTAAACAATGTATGTTTATAAAAAGACCTTTACAGTTAGAACTATACCGGCTATTCTACCAAGCATTTTGATGGTTACAGCTCTTGAAGATGAAGAAAGTATGAAAGACTTCCAAAATTTCCAATCAATAGCCAGCATGTGCTTAACAACTGATTGTTTCCCTTGGTTTGCAGGTGATATCACATACCCTCCACCTGTAAAAGCATGAACATCATGTTTTTATGTTAATTTTTTCCAAATGTCAATTCCCAGGAAGCTTATAGTTCTCCATGGCCATCAATTTTGTACATGTGTAGCCCGTGTTTTGATGATTCAGACTGTTAATCTGATGGCCCCACTGAGAACAAACCAAAAGGTTGGACAGATTAGGATACCCAAGATATGTGATCACTGGACCACAAATAAATGGTTAAGAAGAGGGTGAAGAAAAAAACAGGTCAAAGAAAAGATAAATGAATGATTACGACCTTCCAATCCTGGATACTTTTAGGAAGCCATCATTCATTGAAGGGCCCATCAGCTAAAGGGTGTGAATGAGACAAAAATATAGGAACCTTTTCATATATATATATGTGTGTGTGTGTGCGTGCGCGCGTGTGGGCAGACACATTGAAAAGTGTTTGAAGCAAAGGACCCCATAATTTATCAACTGTTCCATAAATTCAGCACTCAGAGAATATCATTTCTCAGTTTGCAATTCAAAGCATACATTACTTTTAAGCAAAGCCCGGATGGCGCCGCTCTCAGGCAGACACTTTCTGTGGTATACAGAATGGTATAAAATTACTGTGAAACAACAAAAAGCAAAGAAGTCAGTTGCCAACTGGGATTCATAGCCTGATGATATTCACATATTCCCTGAAACAGAAGTACCATATGTTCCATCATCTTCCCTTCTCCAATAACGTCGCAGAAGTAAATCTCTACGTTTCATTCCCCTGCATATGATTACAATGGTATTAACTTGTAATATTCAAAAAGTATGAAATTATGAGTTGTTGTTTGAGTGAAGAAGTTCAAAGTGGATCCAGACCATGGTAACCAATTGGAGGTCAACCGCTTGTGAATAATATCTGTGTGACCATCAAGGTGCTCAACCACCCTACCCTGATGAAAACAAAAGTCCCACCTGCAAGAGAACTTGTTGGATCACTAAATAGGCAAATCAGTTAATCTGAAAATGTAGATGAAATTCTCAAGAGTCTTACTCAGATCTTGATGGGCCAAGAGACATAACCGCCTGGAAAATGGCCTCTGTAGGTGCATCGACCACACCTACTGCCATCGTTGCTGGGTGTTCATCCCACTGCTGAGATAGGATGACACATCAGATATTTGTATCAACAATTATTAAACATTATTAATAATTCACATATAACCATATTAGATGAATACCTTTCGATCAAAATCCCCGTCTTTTGATTCTTTAAATAGCCGTAAACCTGTTTAAATAATCAATGGTTATGTATGGATGTTCAGCTAATCAGAAGAATGATAAAACAAATAAAAATTACCATTTTGACAGCCAAATATTGTCCAAGAAGAAGGGGCATCAACATCAGCTGCCGCTCGATCACTGCGTGGAGATGAACAAACTGTCCAGTCGACAAAATCTGTCATGGATGAACATTCACTTCAGTGTAAAAGCAAATAATTAAGACATTCGTGATAACAACAACTAAGTTGAGCACAACCATATTTTTTGTTTCTTGACACAAATATACAAAGATATGCTTGGGAAAAGCCTACCTAGGGAGCTTCTACGACTTGTTCTCTTGTTAGGGTTCAACCTGTCATAACAAGATAACAATTAGGAAGGTTGCGCAAGTTATAATGTTGAAGCTGATCATGCTATGAACAAATCTCACTCTAAGAAGTGTTATTGTTTCAGAATATTACCATAAAGTGTTAATGTTTCAGAGTGTTGCCATACATTGGCCATATGAGTGTGATTTACCTATAAGGATGCCTTTTGGAACTAGCCGCAAGATCCAATCTATGATTAGCACACTCCTGCAGTTGAAAAAGCATTTTTAACAGTACTCAATTTTTTGCTTTGCTCAGATTAGAAAAAAGAACCTAACAGAATCATTGCAAACAATTTTCTGGGGAAATTATCAGTCTGTGACCTTCAATGCAGCTTCCTTGAAGCTGAGAATCCATTTTGCTGCTTCTTCTGAACTCCTGGCTCCCAACTGTATAGATGAAAATCCTAAGCTTAGGAAGCCATGATCTGCTCAGTGAATATGAATTGCAAATCAAGTAAAACATCTTTGACACTATAAGAAAATTCACATCACCTTAAGTCGATCATCGTGATTAGAAGCATTGTACAGCGAAAAAATGAAGAATGCCTGCAAGTTGAAGAAAAGACTTTTTTATATTAGTGGTCAGTATTGTTTAGTAGATCGGTCTAACTTTTTCTAACAACCTAAGCTTTTGGGCTGTATTGGCTAGTAAAACTTGACTTGGTATCAAAGCCACACTGGGTCTCGAGTTCAAACCCCAAGGAGGCATTTTCTCCTAAGTTGTGTGGGTAGGCACATATCGCATGGATTGCAAATTCGAACAGTGTCCCATTTAAGGAGGGATGTTAAGTAGATTGGTATTCCACTTATGGCTTAAGCTTTTGGGATGTATTAGCTAGTAGAACTTGGCAAGTATAATTTGGTATGATGAACATATAAGTTGTATGTAAAATACTTTTGTGGGCCCCACCTGTAAGGCATATATGCGTTCAGTCCCAGCAAATTTCAAAGTTAGGATCTCTTTGTGGTCTCCCTCTGACCAATCCAACCCATACACAACTGAAACTCATACCAAATGGACACTCATCCAATAGATTGCCGCCATTAAGTTTAGCATGAAACTCATTTTAACTAACCTTTGAAAATTGTTAAATTTTAAAGCTTTTAACTCAAGGGTTAAAATGATCTCATAGGAACAATATGGCACACCACAAGTCCATTATAGGACCTTCACATTCCTGCTCTCCCCCATTATTGGTATTCACCAGGTAAGCCCCACAAAAAGAACTTCATATTGCAATTTTCAATTTAGGTGTCACATAAAATACATATTATCCAGAGAGTCTGGAGAGTTTAAGATGATATCCACTTACTAGGTTCAGTCCAGTCCATTACACTTGCTAATTTTCCCCCATCCTCAAAAAAAAATTCTCTCCCAGGTGAATTGATGGTCACCCAACAGTGAGACTCATCCAATTGTTACTCACTATTGGACAGTAATGTAGTTAAAATATGGGACAGAATATTGTGAGTAGCATAGTGGGCTTGATGCATGATCCACTGAGATTCAGCCTCTTGACACACCAATTCATCCCTCCAAATATACATATACATATATACTTACATACATATATATAATGTGTATTTTATTTAAGGGCTAATCTAACTTCGAGGCCCTTATGCCAAGGGTTAGGATGATCTGAGAAGACATTTTTCTCCCACCCCTAGTCCACACCAGGGCTTTCCATCCTTCCTAGCCCAGGATTGGTGCACATTCAGCCCTCTGTGTGTGTGAGCGTGTTTGTGTCTGTATCTGTGTTGGATACAACTTATCATTGCCTTAAAATGGAAAATTAGAAATAGAAGAATACAGACCTTCCTGTTAATGGTTTCTCTCCCATTGTCTGAAACACGCATGTAGGAATCAATTGCTACATTTCTTATTGGATCCTAAAACATTAGCACATGCATTAAGCCATCAACTCTTTATTTTATTCTATTTACTATACAGAGGACAGATATGAACATGCAAGAAGATGCATCTCTGGAAGAAAGCATGCTGGAAATCAAAATGTTAAGACATTAAAAAATGAACACTTCAACCTGAAGCAATTTAAAAATAAAAATCAACCCAAAAACTGAAAATATATTTTCTTAGAAATTCCTTTATAGACCACAGAGCATACTAGAACCCAAAAACTGTTGCCACACTGTGAAAAGCTAGGTTACTGAACAAAAAGATGGCAGCCCCAAAACCCATTTAGCCAAACCATCCCATTAAGCAGCTATAAGTGTAAAATACAAAAATAGACGCTTTTCATCGACATATCATTTCCACTATGCTACTTACTTTTGGAAGGTTTCCAGTTTGCTACTTGCCAACCACTTCTGTACTTAAGGGCTGGGTCAAATCAAGAGAAAGATATAGAAGGGAGTTAAGAGTATAAGCACTAAAAGATAAAAATTCTCTCCTCTCCTTTTTATCATTTAGTGCTTTTTAAAAGTACATTTTTGTCATTTAGAGCCTTGTAAGGGTAGCTTTTTATCATTTTGTGTGTTCACTTTCAACCCCTTCCTTTTTTTTTTTCACAAGGTTTCAACTGTGCTACTTTCTTTTGGAAGGTTTTCAATTATTTCAGAAGGTTATATTTCTGTTCACTACTTGATCATTTGGCTCAACGGTTTCCGTTAACCAATAGAATGTGGCAATATTCGCTATGCTTGAGTTAGTGATGCCTAACTATAGTTTTACTTAGTTACAGTTAATCAAAAGAAATTGCAAATCCACAAAACTGAACCAGACATTTACTTACTTGGAATTGTCGAATGCATATACTATTAAAGATAGGAAACATATAACCATTTATCATTCAGCCACTCTTATCAATTAGGAGTCCAAATTTCTGGATAGGGGGTTACACAACGAAACTTATGTGTAAACCATATTGATTGGAATTCAGTACCCTGCGTAGTGCCAAGTAGGCCTTGTGCTGTGGGCAAGATCCATTAGCATATTGGAGCTTTCTTTTGGTTATGTCCTTAGAGAGAATAATTTTGGCAGAGAACCTAGCTATGTAGTGTGCCTTAAAGCTTTGTGTTATAGGGCTTCTTTTCTTTTCTGTAAATTTAGTCCTTGTTTTCACTGGAAAATTATGCTCGTTTGTTTCCGAAAATAAATTTTCGTTGACAATCTTAAACATGGCTCCAAGTCTATTGGTCCAAGGACACAGATAAAGAAAGGGAAACATGATTGTAAACACTATTGCCAGAGTCATGGGTGTTTGATAATTGAGATTAATTAATCAGATCTGAAGTGTAACCAAGTAATAAAAGAATATAGCTCAAATACCAAAAGTTTTTCTAGCACCTAATGCCTAAAGCTCCGTAATATCTCTTTATAAGACATAGGCTACTAAAAGAAAACCAAACTTAAACTAGCTTTAAAAAATGATGTTGTTATCATTCTAGTTAAAAGATAAATAAGGGAAATGAGACATTTGCGACATGGGTTGGTTATAGCAACAAAAACTGGAATAATAGAACAAGGATTAGTTTTTAACCCCATGAGTTCAGACAGAGGAAAAAGATAGGAACCAAAACATGTAAACAAAAAGGCACAAACAAGTCCTTATTCATGTGCATAGATTATTACTGTCAACCAATGATTTAAAACTAACTAAAACTATATTCTTTTTTCTGATTGACAAGAACTGAAATAAACTAACAAGAAGTATTTTTATCATACTGCACTATTTTTTAAATTTCTGAGTAGCAGCATTACTTAAACCTGCAACCTTGTGATTTCTATACATTGCTTTGGAATAGAATAAAATCCAATTGTTGACAATGATTCTATCATAAAAAATGGGGTACTAAATTTAAAGAGACCTTATTTCGCCATGTAAGTCATTCAAATTAAGAAACAAACATCAAAATATGCTTGTAAGAATAAAACTGACATTCCAAAACACCGAATTCCTTCAGATGGGTCATCATATATTAAATCAAAACTCAGTAAAAAAAAAAGAAGCATGTAAACCAATTCAAGTTTTCATCATTCTGGCATGAAAACCAACAAAAAAGAAGAACCCAAGTACCTCTTTCTTAGATAAAGGTTCGGATTTAAAGCAATTGAGGTAGTTGTCCTGGAGTATGAAATACTGTTTTCGCGAGTAGTTCAATCCCAGGCGGTTAGAGCGAATGACATACAACCAACCCTCCATTTTAAAATCGTTTTGTGAGACACCCATATAAGAAAATCCTCCTTTTTTTATCCTTTTCTTCTGTGTTTCTCCTCACTAGAAGCTCAAGCCCATAAAACTTGAATTTCAACAGAGTTTCAGTTGAAGCAAATGATACGTGCATGTAACTGAATCAATGAGAGTGAAGAAATGATTCTCTGATCCCAACCAATGGGGTCAGAGAATCTTTCGCTGAAAACTCCAAACACGACAGCCCTCCTTGGAAGATTTGCAGGGAAATGTGTTTCTCTTTCTCTTGCTCTCTTTCTCCCTGAAAAGTAACTGAATTTGGGAATATATGGGATCCAAGAGAAGATGGTCGTTATAACAGCAAATTACCAAAATAACCTTGTTTATTTAAAAAAAAAAAAAACTTTTTAAAATTTAGTTTTATTTTTTGGGGGAAATTGGTCTACAAATGAGTGCAAGGCTTGATGTATTCAAAACATAGGTTTAAAGAAGGATTGAAAGTGCTTAATGTGGATTAACTGAAAATAATGGGCACAATCCCATGATGGTGATCAGCAATTTAGGGGCTCCAAAATTAATGGTTAACAGTTATATAGGTACTTACAAAACCATTAAATTTTGCGGCCCTTAGATAGATGGTCACGATAATAAGATGGTTTTGATCCAAGTAAACTGCTTTCCATCATTTTCTAAACTTGTGATCCACATGCATTACGAGAGCCTCTTAGAATGAATAGAAGCTTGGATTTGTTATCAAGATGATTATGAATTTGATGTATAAGGATTCGAAGGTCCAAAGTATCTCTGTTCAAATCTAACTTAACATCAAGAGAGTGATGGTTATGGTGACTCGATCAACTGTATAGATTAAATGTTAGCATTGGCGCTTCATGAGCTGAAGACAATTACTATAAACTGTGAATTTGAAGAACAATTTAAAGTTGAATTCATTCAGTTCATGGATAATTTCAAAGAAACAATTTTCAAATGAATTCGTATACAAACTATCTCATTTGACTTCAACTGACTCTTATTGACAAATAAAATTATGAGAAAAATTATTGTGGCTTCTTGACCATGTTAGTTTATATATGTAACTGTGTACATTACAAGCCATGAGATATTTGATTAATCAATATTTTAGAGGAAGCAGTACTATTTTTTTTTTTATCACTATTTTAGAAGAACTTGTAGTAGAGGAATTGCACTATTGCATCAAAACATGCAGTGTTCTGTAATGGGGGCTCATGTTTTGGTGATGAAGGCCATTGGTCCAAAGAGAGGCTTAAGTAGAGTCATTGTAGCAACTGTCTCTTTGGTGGGTCATACTCATTTACTCTAAAGAGGGCCCTTTTAGTGCATTTAAAAGGCAAAAAACAGATTCAAGTTGATATTTTAATATATAGAAACTATTCTAATATAATTTGAAATATCCGTGGATATAAAAATAAATTAAACCCCCCAAAAAAGAAGAAGATATGGGTATTTATGTGATTATAGATTGTTTGTGGTTAGAGAAAGGCCCCTGGCCGACTCCTATGGACTAGGAAGAGAGAGAGTGATTTGGAGGGTTGGCATTGGCCTTATGCTGTCCTCTCTTTCTTACTGAAGAACAGGACATTGGGGTTTGGACCATCCGAATTTGTGGTTCTCAATCATTGAATAGTTATTGCCATGCTGTTTTTGCCTTTGGACCAACTCTACTTGGTCAATATTTAAACAAAAGAGCCATAAAAAAAAAAAAAAAAAAATAATCATTGAAGATTTTTTAAGTTGTGTGTTGGCACTAGGCCAACTTCCATTACAATTGTATTGGGGTTCCCACCAAAATAGTCACATGAAGAAGAGGGGATTGAAATAGGAAAGAAAAGTGAAAATCACCCATGTGATTAACATCTACAGGTAAGAGTGCCAATGTTATATTCGAACTGGACTCACCTATATCCAGGCCCAAGCCCATTTACAATTGAAGAGTTTGAGTCCAGTTTAGGCGGACCCTAGTGCTTGGAGCTGAGTCCACCTCTATGGGAAATAGGTAAACCTAAGCCTGCCCATTTGAAGCTCGTTAGTGTAAATGAACCTGGATCCAGACTTCAGGACCAAGTGCGAATTTACAATTATTATGAGAAAAATCATAAAAATCTGTTTCATATTGCATATGTTTGTTTTATGTTAATATTAACTTTACAAGGACATTTAACTAAAGACTGTTAAAATAGTCTTTATCCTTTTTCTTAAACATAACTGTATCATCTTAAACATAACTGTATCACCTAATCGTTTAGCTCTGACACATCTTATCACCAACTTAAAAAACTGATTCCCTTTTTACAATATGCAGAGAGCTCTGAAGAGGTTAAGGTGGTTGCATATGCAGAGGGCTCTCTTGCGCCTAATCCTCTTGAAGCCAAAATGCAAGCCCTTCCTCCTTGTCTGAGAATTTGAAAACATAATTCATGTAGCCAACCACAACATAATTGGAACAAGGCTTTGATGATGACGACGACGACGACAATGATGATCCTTGTCATTGAGAAACTCAAAACTGATGTAGGCCTAGAATCTAATGATTGATTATAGGGGGAAAGAATTGCACTTTCTAGCTACTTTCCCTGAATGGCATGACATAGGAATGCAAATAACATGGCATTGCAGGCCTTTCCGCACAAAATGAAACCCCCTGGCTCACAAAACTCCTAAATTTGCTACCGAAAGCCTTAATGCAGTTTTCAAATGAAAGAAACATATCAACATTTTGTAGTACTATTGGTAATTAGAGCCGATTACAAAAGTAAAATGAATTTTTCTAGAAGGTTAGACAGGACCAGCCAGCCGAACTGGTGTCCTCTGGAACTGTTTACCTTCGCCGAGCAAGTTGCATAAAAACTGGGTTACTGGTAAAAGAAGCATGGTTAAACTTTCCAGTGGTGGAACCAGTTCTAATACTTTTCAGTCAAAATGAAGCATGGTTAAACAAATTGAGTCTCCATATCCCCCCACACACAGCAAACCATATAAGCCTACTTTCAAACTCATTTGCCCTGCGCTCACTTTACTTACAAATACAATCTTCTGTGGAATTCGGTTCACTTTGTAATTGGCTATAGGCTCATGGCTAAGAACAAAATAACTCACTCAAGTTATCCACATGAATGCTCATTTAATGCATAAACAGAGTTACCTGCTCTTGGTTTCTAAACAGGACCTTAGCTCTCATGCATCAGCTGGCATGGAATTGTTTGTAGAGGCCAACCTTGAAGACATTATTCAAACTGGTATTTAGTTGAAGGCGGTGGCCACGCCTTGCAAGTTTTATTAAGGCATTGTCAATCCAATATAATTAGCACACGGGATCCAAAATGAAGGCTTTCAATTAAAATGCAGTTGGAAGTCCGCGGCAGTCACCTTTGAATATCGTCAGAGTGGCATATTTGCATATCAACCTGGGCAGATCATATTAACCGTTACCAGGAGCTTGATTTGATCACCCATTTTGTAGTAAATTTCTCAATGGTCAAAATCATCTGATCATCCTACTCAAATAATTAGACCACCAGTGGAAGCCTTGTGCAATCCCCAGTTCCACCCTCACCATATTGACACTGGAAATACTAACAAAAACAGAAAAACATATAGATCTAGCAGAACTATTAAGCTGTAAATCCTTATAAACCAATTGGAAGCAGCACTGCAAGTCCTATTGCAGGAATACGTAATATTGCTTTTGATTATTTTTTTCTTCTCGCCAGGGAGAATAACGTATTGCTATTGACTGAACACAAGGTCTGCTGTAATGGTTTCATCAAGCAATTGCCTCTGCAGTAGCCAAAGCATTTGCAGTTGCCTCAAAAATTACCAAATCAATCCCATTTCAGTATCCACCCAATCATGCACCTAGGATTCCTCGTTGAAGCCCATATTACTAGTAGAAAGTAGACACCATAAATTTGGAGAAAAATGAAGAAACCAAGAATGTTAGGTGTGTATCTGAAACACATGAAAGAAAAAACCACAAGAATCAAAACCGAGCTAAAATGGAAGGATGTTAAAACATCAGAAATGGATATAAGACAAAAGGCAATACGCGTATTCAATAAAAGATTTTAAGCTCTAACTTAACAACAGGATCCTAACAATTTTCTTTTCAAGTTTTACATCAATGCTAATACAAAACTTTACTGCTTTCCCTCTACTTCTGTTTGTGTGATATGCAGACTCCTCTTATGACCTACAAAAGGGAAATCAAAGAAAATTATTAGTACCGGTACTCAATTGGATGACACTCCTATGTTGCATGCATAATCATGGTTATCAGTTTGATCCCAGAATATTGCAAAAAATGAAAAAAAAAAAAAAAAATAGCCACCTCTAGGCTCTAACCTCTTGTCATCTGCACTTTACTGATCTTATGATTTGTGGATGGAGAGATCAACATGTAGATAAGCAATGCACCCGGCGAAAAATAGGAAAAATGCAGAAGCTAGCATCAAAGGCTCGGCCAACAAGAAAATTGGGTTGAATCTGTAGTAAACCTGGGAAAAAGAATCCACCGTGATAAATGTTAAGTGTAATAAACAGCACATGATACGCGATAAAAAATAACTCAATGTGATGACATTGAAACAAAATTTAATTCAATTTGGTTATAGAATCCACCGTAATAAATGTTAAGTGTAATAAACAGCACATGAAACGCGATAAAAAATAACTCAATGTGATGACTTGAAACAAAATTTAATTCAATTTGGTTATAGAATGTGTATAAAAGGTTTCTTCATTATGATTAGCATCTTCTCCCAAGGATTATAGAATGTGTAGAAGTAGAGATACAGAGAGAGAGAGGGACTATGTCGGATCAGAACAATCACTTCAGGATTCAGCATAAACCAAGTTCGACCACAAAACTTGAGCTGGCTTAACAAGGAACCAGAGCAGAAGGGAACTAAAAAATGGAAAATTGTGGGCTTCGCTAGACTCTCTGTACATCTCAGTTGCGCAAAGTCTACTAGGCATTTGTCTTGACCATAATCACACCAAAGCTGATATTTTATTTAATTGATCTAAATTGATTACTAGACCTATGTTTATGTGGCCAGTATAGACAATCCATCTTGCTTGTTCAAGATTAATGGTTTGAGTTGGTTAAGTCACTTCAATGTGTGAACAGAAAAATTGGACATGATCAGAACCACCACTTCAGGATTCAGGATAAACCAAGTCTGACCACAAAACTAGGCCTGGCTTAACAAGGAAGCAGACAAATGGTAACTAGGAAATGGGAAATTGTGGGCTCGGCTAGACTTTGTGTATACATCTCAGTAGCAGAAAGTCTAGTAGGCTTTTGTCTTGACAACAATGACACTAAAGTTGATATTTTATTTCATTGAACTAAATTGATTATTGGACCTATGTTTATGCAGTCAATATAGACAATCCATCTTGCTCTTTCAAGATTGTTGGTTTGAGTTGGTTAAGAATTCACTTCAATGTGTGGACAAACAGCAAAATCAGAATGCAGTCTGCATACGTTCTCCTCCAAGCAGATTGCGTATTGTTGACATGCAGTCCAGCTCGTGAGGGCCACTTAGATGAATGTATATCCGTGGGACGACGGCAGATGGAAAGGTTTCCTTATGGATAAGAGTCATCCAAAACATCAGCCTCATCAGATTTATCCTAGTCCTCGATTTAACAACCTTAAAACTCCTGGCTTTTTGACCATAGATTTTTTTAAAGATTCAATTCAATGGTGAGTGATGGTTCCATGAGTCTAAAATTGGGCCACATGCCAAATCATGGAATGAAAAGAGTATGAGATGGGCTGAACTGATCAAAGGTGGACTCCATAGAGCTGGACTGCACATGCAGTCTGTTCATAGGATAACATATTCCTCTATCATCATCATCAAAGCCTTGTCCCAACTATGTTGGGATCGGCTACATGAATTCTGTTTCTCCATTCTGATTTATCTTGAGCCAAATCCTTAAATAAGTTATACTTTTTCATATTTATTTTTACTATCTCCATCCACGTCCTCTTTGGCTACCCCTTCCCCTTGGTGGGCCATCAACCTTCGTAGCCAAACTTTTCCTTACCGGTGCCGTTGCTGGCCTACATTGGATTGCTACCCCTAAATGCTTTCAAAAGCACTCAAACATATTCCTCTATCTATATTTATAAAATTTTCTGTTCTCTTAACTCTAGTTCCTATGAGAAATCATGCTTCAGCTCACAACCAACGATGCCCTCCATTTTTCAAGAAAAAGGAGGTAATGTCCCAGTGAGAACAACTTCGGCTTGGCTAAACAGAAATCTTGTCAATTTAGGAAGGTTAATATAATAGGTTAAAATATTTACCTGGAAAGGAGCATTGAGCTCTTGCACGATATTTTCCTTCTTCAAAACCACTGTGTGCCTCCCAACAATGTCAAGGTACGAATAACTTGTCTGCATAGTTAATGAAGAAGAGAATTCTTTTCAAAAAAAGAAATCCACATAAAATACAAATGATTGAACTGCAAGCAATATACATACACAATTATAGAAACTTATATACCAGTCAAATAATAATGCTCATTATTAATAATTTTTTTAATGTAAATCAAATTATAGTATATAAAATACAAATGACTGAACTGCAAGCAATATACATACACAATTATAAACTAGCATGCCTGTCAAATAACAATTTCCATTATTAATAAAAAAAATAATATATATCAAATTACAGTGTGTGTGTGTGTATATATATATATATATATTTGAAAATGAATACGGCATATAACAGCAAGATGCACCTATTCTTGATAGTTCTCAACTTGTAACTCTCAAAAGAAGACACCATCAGCTTATATTAGTATAATAGCAGAACAGAATCTAATAGTATCAGATATTTTTTTAGTTTTCTAGATGAACTAAGGCAAGCAAGATGTAAAGATCTCTCAAAGATGAACCAAAACTAAGAGACCGGGCATTAGGTTGTGTGAGGGAAAATTTTGTTCTGCTCAAAAGGATGGCAAGTGTACAAACCAAACCACTCAATCTAGATCACATGCTCCCGTTCTTACAGAATCCAGTGAGATAAATTTGCAAGCAATTTCATTATATTAGGTGAAGATTGAATATTCATGCCGCACCAATTAATGGTAATTATATGCTATTATCTTACATCTAAAAGGTATAAAAAAAAAAAAAAAAAGGAAAAAGAAAAGAAAAGAGAGGAAGTTATCCTCGTAAGGCAAGATGAGGAAGTGACAACTACAAAAGATGGACATTCTTAAAGTTGCAATTAAAGTAATACTGTGATGCAGTCCAAGTGCATCATAGACTTAAGGGCTACAAAAAGGAGGCCCTTGGGCCTAACCAATAGTAGGCCAACCTGTTGGGCCTAACCAAAGCAGGCGATCCATTAGGCCAATAACATAGACTATTAATCCATTGGGCCTAGCCCTTGGTCAGCCAGCCCAATAGCCCAACCATGCCAGCTTCCTTAGTATCTATTTTCCAATAAAGTCTCTAAGATTTAGATATCTTAATTTAGCAGGATGACTGATTGACAAAAAAAAAAAAAAAAAGAAAAGAAAATAATATTGAGTAGAAAGATTGACACAGTCAATTTCATGGAAGGGATAGGAAAGCCTATTACGTCCCTAACAGGAAGGATTGACCTCCCTCCTATAAATAACTTGTCATCTCTCAGTATAAACAGTGAAAATTCTTTCTTTCCCTCTCATTATATGGGTGCTTTGAGCAATTGTTTTGCCTTGTATGAGGACTCCTTGCATTGCCAATGGTGATGACTCCAAAGCATAGTTGTCAAGCTCAATTTGGTTCTGTAGAACAATTTCAGTTTGGCCAAATGGTCGAACCTAATCATTCCTTCAAAAGTTTCAGTCCAAATTTCGGACCATTTTGGCCAAAATCAGGAATTTTGGTCCAAAGTCCCAAAATTTTCCTGTTTCAGCCGAAATCTTGGATTTCGTCCTCTTTTTTTTTTTAAATTGCAGTTGAGAGAGAGAGAGAGAGAGAGAGGGGTCCTTTTCTTCTTTTCTCTTTCCCACTTTTGCTTTATTATTTTGTCCTGAATATAAGGGGCGAAAGAGTTTTGGGCTCGTTTTGCCCTTTTATGTGTGTATTATCCATAGTTGTCAAGCTCGGTTTGGACTAATTGTCCGATATATCTCGTTTCGTAGCAAAAAACGAACCGAACATCCGTTTGAAGATGTTCGGTTCAAGATTCGTTTAAATTCACCCGAATAATAGGGTTTCGTTTGGAAAACCCTAATTTCGGGCGAACATGGTTCAAAACTGTTGATTCGCACGAATCCAAGGTAACTATTCAACACACCCCTTTTTTATCTGGCATCGAGGAGAGACCTTTGACAAAGACGCCTTGTTTCATCTTCTTCAACGGCATGCAACTTTAAAACTCCCAATCGATCCATAAATTGGACTCTAATATGAAGATATCAACCACAAGGTCCTCCATTGCCCCAATTTCTTGAGACCGTTCCTCCTTTTGAGAAGGCTAGATGCTTTCTCCATCGCCGTAGAAGGTTGTCGCCGCTACCATCAACAAATATCTTTGCCAAAAAGTCGCCGGAGAACCAGGTATGTCCGATCTCTCCCTCTTTCAATTTCCTCTTCGTGGTTTTTTTTTTTTTTTTCGTTCGTTGCCTTCCTCTGGGTTCTGCAAAAAGGGTTTCGTGAGGAAGGTTTTAGAAAGGTGCTGAGAATCCGCCCATGCCAGAATCTGAGGCCCACTTTCTTTATTTATTTATTTTTTTACTATTTGGCTAAGAGAACGTGAGGCCTCATTCAAGCCTAAATTGGACGATGTTAATCTTTATGCTAGGGGTGTGCTGACGTGCTAACGATTTGACCCTTGACCCACTTATATGTCATTGTTAAACCCTTGGCCCGCTTTTTTGCAATTTCTATTTAGTCTCAATTGACTGTTGATATTGAACGTGGTGCATCTCTCTGATTTTTTTTCTTGGCAATAAACATTGAGTCTCAATTGACTATTGATTTGTGAAATACCTGGTGGCTGGTGCAACTCCTCTTTCTGAATTTTTTTTACACTTTATTTGATGTTATTAAATATTCCATTAAACAATTGATATTGAGGCGTTACAGAACATGAGGCCTACTTATATTTCATTCTTCAAATGTCTATATTTCTTTAACCTGATGATGTGGCCCAATTTATTGCAATAAACATTGAAATGTCTCAATTGACTACGAATAATGCACCTGAGGCCCAGTTATTACAAATTTGCTAAAAAAAAAAAAAAATAGAGAGAGGAGATGCACCAGGTATTTCACAAATTTGCAATAACTGGGCCTCAGGTGCATTATTAGTAGTCAATTGAGACATTTCAATGTTTATTGCAATAAATTGGGCCACATCATCAGGTTAAAGAAATATAGACATTTGAAGAATGAAATATAAGTGGGCCTCATGTTCCGTAACTCCTTAAGATCAATTGTTTAATGGAATATTTAATAACATCAAATAAAGTGTAAAACAAATCCAGAAAGAGGAGTTGCACCAGCCACCAGGTATTTCACAAATCAATAGTCAATTGAGACTCAATGTTTATTGCAAAGAAAAAAAAAATCAGAGAGATGTACCACGTTCAATATCAACATTCAATTGAGACAAAATAGAAATTGCAAAAAAATGGGCTAAGGGGTTGAACAATGTCATGTAACTGGGTCAAGGGTCGAATCGTTAGCATGTCAGCACACCCCTAGCATAAAGATTAACATCATCCAATTTAGGCTTGAATGAGGCCTCACGTTCTCTTAGCAAAAAAGTACAAACAAAATCAAGAAAGTGGGCTTCACATTCTGGCATCATCACAACCCTCACTTAAAATGGCGGAATCTCAGACAAAACCCTTTTCGCAAAACCCAGAGGAAATGGAAAGAGGGGGAGAGATCGGACATACTTGGTTCTTCGGCGACTTTTTGGTAAAGATATTTGTTGATGGTAGCGGCGACAACCTTCTGCGGCGAGTAGTCTCAAAAAAGAGGAACAGTCTCAAGAAATTGGGGCAATGGAGGATCTCGTGGTTGACATCTTCATATTAGAGTCCAATTTATAGATCGATTGGGAGTTTTGAAATTGCATGCCGTTGAAGAAGATGAAATGAGTCATCTTTGTCAAAGGTCTCTCCGCGATGCCAAATAAAAAAGAGTTATGTCGAATAGTTACGTCGTCCGAATCAACAGTTTCGAACGTGTTCACCCGAAATTTCCCGAAACCCTATTATTCGAGCGAATTTAAACGAATTTTGAACCTTGACAACTATGCTTAGGGGACATTCGTGGACTCTATAATATTGCCCACCCATTAAAAATCCAAACCATCTAAAATAAATGTCCCATTCATACATGGGCCCCATCCAAATTTTACTCTAATAGGAAATGGATCCACTTCATTTCTTATTAGGGTTAAATTTGGATAGGGCCCACGTATGAAGGTAAAAGTCTCAGGTCATGCAAGTTCGATATTGCGAGCAACCACTTTGTGCAAAATTGCCAAAGGTTAGGTCTGTCTCTAGGCTGGACCCTTCCCAAGACCCTATTTCGGCGAGACCACACTGGGTGATGCCCTTTAGGAAATGGATCCACTATTAGATTGAGCGAATATAATTTTTTTTATAAGAAAATTTATATAAAAAAAAACCAAAATTTAGTATTTTTTGGAAAAAAAATCCCCCAAAAAACCCAGATCTTGGCCTTATAGAAATAACATTGCTAATTTAGTACAGTTGCCCTTCTATTAAAGGGGTATTTGGGAAACTGTGAAATGACTTATTTGCCCCTCCTATTAATCACATTCTGCAGAATGACTGGTATAGGGTCAGAACGTACAGTCTCCAGCCCATTGTCTTAATTCACTAGCTGAAGGTTTGACTCATTATTGGGACCCACCATTTCTTAACAAAGACCTTCCAGAAGCTGCATGTCAACGATTTGCTGAAACTCGATCTTTCAAAGGTGATACAGAAGAAAATGTAAATGGGTTCAAAGATACAACAGCTGTTGAAGGAGACATGCTGATTACTTGGAAGGAAAGTAGTGAAGGTTGGGATGATCGTTCCTCGGATAAGGAGTTCTTATCGAGTGAAGATGAACATGCAGATACTGCTGATTTACCAGAAGATCGCACCTTAATGACAGTAGATTCAGATGAAAATATTACTGCTCTTGCAGTAGATCGTTCTACTGCCGAGTTTGACAAAGAAGCAGCAAATTTGTTAATTGAAGAAAGGATGATTGATATAGCCAGGATATTGGGAATATCAGTGGAGGATCGTTTAGGGGAGTTTCATCAGTGAAATGGTGAAGAAAGATAACGGCAGGGCTAAGAATGTCACTAATAGTAAGAAAAAATCAAGAGCGCAAAGAGAATTAGATAAATTGGCGTTCTGTGTTAACTATGATCAGCCTGTGGGTAATAAAGAATTGGGCATGCAGCTGTTGGGATTATGAGGTGGATTTGTTGGAATGTCCATGCTATGAATTTGAGCTCTAAGCGAGTAGTGATGAAATGAGTTTTTCAAGCGTTTAAAGGGGAGTTTCTGTTTATTTAGGAGACATAAATGGAAACAATTGATGCTCAGGTTGTCAAATCAGTTGTTCCTTGGTCGCAGTTTCAATTTGCTCTGAGTCCTTCCAATGGAGCTTCTGGGGGGTATTTTGTTAGTGTGGAATGCAGCTCTCTAGCAATATTTGGATATTCATGTGGGTCGTTTTTCTGTTTCTGCATTATTAAAAGATGTTAGGAGTAATGCTAAATGGGTAGCAGCTTCAATTTATGGTCTGTCAAAAGCTAGTAATAAGGCAGATTTTTGGATGAAACTTTCTATTGTGGCAGGTATGTGGAATCGTCCTTGGATGTTGGGAGGGGACTTCAATGCTATTAGATTTCCTAATGAAAAGAGAGGGGGTTGTGTTATTAATCCGGCAATGCAGACATTTAGTGATTGGATTCTTCATCATGACCTTGTTGATCTGCCGATGGGGGGGGCTTGGTCGAATATGCAGGAGGATCCGGTGATGTGTCGTTTGGATCGATTTTTAGTTTCGACGGATTGGTTAGAACTATTTCCTGATTGTGTTCAACGTGTTGTACCTAGACCAATCTTTGATCATTGTCCTTTGTTGCTTGAAGTTGGTTTAGAAGATTGGGGGCTTCCTCCATTCAGGTTTGAATTAATGTGGCTTTCTGAGAAGGGTTTCAGGGACAGTATCAAAGTATGGTGGAACACTGTAACGACCTGGGCCCGCTGTCCACATGATATTGTCCGCTTTGGCTCATGGGATTTCAACCCAATCTTGCCTCACGATTTTGAAAGGCCTCATGTGGAGTTAAGGTCAGGTCGCACACATATATACCCAAGATCAGGATGGCTCTGTTTTCCGGTGGGGGAGTATGTCACCTCTATTGCTCCCCAGTAGAAAGGCGTTGGGTCCAGCAAGGACCGGGTATGCAGTGGTGCATAAGTCCCACATCGGAAACATGATAGTCCTGATCTTGGGTTGGGTATATATGTGTGACCTGACCTTAACTCCACATGAGGCCATTTTAAAACCGTGCAGCAAGATTGAGTTGAAATTCCATGAGCCAAAGTGGACAGTATCATGCGGACAGCGAGCCCGGGTCGTTACAGACTATATCAATCAGGGGTTGGATGGGTTACCAGTTGGCTCAGAAGTTGAAATTTCTTAAAAGAAAAATGAAAAGAGTATATAAAAAGGAAGTTTTGGGTAATTTATTAGACAAAAAGAATCAGTTGCTTGCAGATATTCAGCTGTTGGATGAGAAAGGGGAGGGAATTTGAATGAGGACTGGATTAATAGGCACAATCTTTAGGATCAGTTTCGTCAAGTGTTATTTCAAAAAGAAATTAAATAGAAACAAAGACCATGAAATAAATGGTTGGAAGCAGGTGATTGTAATACAAAATTCTTTCATGCAATTGCAAGTGCTAGGCATCGTGTAAACCGAGTTTCTTCCATAGTTGCAAATGGTAGATTATGGGAGAAAAAAATTGATATAGAAAGAGAAGTAGTTTATTTCTTCCAGAAATTCTACACAGGTGAGAATAGATTGAGGCCACGTATGGATTGGGTTCTGATAAAGCAGCTCTCTCCTTCTAAGGCGTCCATCCTTGAAGCTCAGTTTTCTAAACAAGAAATAAAAGCAGTGTTTGGTTTATCTGGCGACCATGCCCCAGGTCCAGCTGGTTTTCCGATCACTTTGTTTCAGCATTTTTGGGACTTGTTGGAAGATTTGCTTGTTTTCTTTAATGAGTTCCATGTTAATGGAGTTATTCCCGGGGAGTTGGGTGCTTCTGTCATTGTTTTGATTCCTAAAAAAGATGGAGCTATTTCTATTAAGGATTTTAGGCCTATTAGTCTTATTGGCGGCCTTTATAAGATTCTGTCAAAAGTTTTGGCAAATCGCTAACATCAAGTGCTTCTATGTATTATTTCCGATATTCAAGGTGCTTTTGTGGATGGCCATCAAATTGTTGATTCAGTTTTAATAGCCTATGAGTGTGTTGATTCAAGGTATAGACTGGAACGCCTGGGTTTTCTTCGCAAGTTGGATTTTGAAAACGCTCACTGCTTACAATATGGTGGATTGGGGTTTTCTCTCTTACATGATGGAAAGGATGGGGTTAGGATCGAAACGGCAAAAGTGGATTTGTAGTTGTGTTTCTTCAGCCCATTTTTCAGCGTTGATGAACGGCTCCTCAAAAGGCAAGAGGCTTGCTACAGGGAGATCCTCTATCTCCTATGCTGTTTGTTATAGTGGCAGAGGGCTCTGAATGCTTTGTTAGAAAGAGCAAAACAGACAAGGTTACTGATGGACTTTACTGTTGCAAATTTTGTTCATGAGGTAACCCATTTACAGTTTGCGGATGATACTCTAATATTTTGTGCTGCTTCTTCGGATCAGGTAGATAACTTAAAGCTTTTGTTGCAATGATTTGAGATGTTATCAATCAGGGTTGAAAATTAACTAAGATAAGTGTGAGTTTATTGGTGTTCGAACTGTTGAAAGTCATGTCACTGCTTTAGCTCATTCTTTTGGTTGTAGGGGTGGAAAGTTTCCTTCCAAGTATTTGAGGCGGCCATTATGTGTGGAGTTACCTAAGAAATATTTATGGGATCCAGTTGTGGAACAGATTCATAAAAAGTTAAGTCCTTGGAAGGGTAAGTATTTGTCCATGGGAGGTCGGATTACTTTAATCAAATCAGTTCTTTCTAGCATCCCGATTTATTTCCTCTTGTTTTAAATGTCCTAAAAGTGTTATGCAGAGAATTGAAAAAATTCAGCAAGATTTTCTTTGGAATGATTCCAATGATAAAAGGAAATATCACTTGGTTATATGGGAGACAGTGTGCAAACCGGTTGTTCAAGGTGGTATGGGCATTCGTTCCATTGATAAAGTTAACAAAGCTTTACTTGGGAAGTGGCTTTGGAGAGTGGGGGAAGTTGGTCAAGGTTTGTGGAGACAACTTATATTCAGCAAAGTTGGGAAATGATGGTTGTTGGGTGTCGAGTCACTGTTATAATGGTTCTGGCTTATGGAGGTCTATCCTTTATGTTAAAGCTGAATTTGATCAAAGAATCTGATTTAGGGTTCATGATGGGCATCGGGTGAAATTTTGGTATAATGAATGGTGTGAACAACATGTGTTGCATTCTCTTTTCCCTAATCTCAGTTGTTTAGAAAGGAGACAACCTGCTATGGTTGCTGATTATTGCTCTTCTATGGGTGGCATGGTAGGTTGGGATTTTTGTTTCCGGAGGGATTTAAATGATCAGGAAGCTTCTGATTTTGTTAGTTTGCTTGGCATGTTGGATAAAGTCTATTTGTCGCGTGGAAGGGGCGATATAAGAATCTGGAAACCTGATACTAAAGGTATGTTTTCGGTGAAGTCTTTTTTCAAGGACTTGACTGTTAATTCTGATAGAATGGAAGGTGGAAAAGTTTTTGGAATCCTCTAGTTCCTCCTAGAGTGTTGGCTTTTTGTTGGGTTGCAAAGTGACATAGTATCTTGACTATTGATAAGCTGAAAAGAAGAAATCATATTATAGTCAATGGTTGTCCTATGTGCTTACAAAATGAGGAAACGGTGCATCATCTGATGATTCGCTGTAGTTTTGTTTATAGTGTTTGGTCAATCATTTTAAATATGTTTGATTTGCGGGGGGTTATGCCAAGACATGTTGATGAGTTATTTTGCAAGTGGAGGGTGGGGTGCAAGTTTGTTTGTGGTAAGATTCTTTGAAAATTAGTTCTATATGCTACTTTTTGGAAGATTTGGTTGGAAAGGAACAATAGAGTTTAAATAAAAGTCATTTAGTGGAGGATGTTGTTGATTCAATTGTTTGGTTTGTATAAGAGTGGGTACGCAAGAGAAAGGAATTTGATAGTGCTGATTTCTTTGATCGTAATCGCTCTTGGACAGCTATATTCGAGGGGGGCGGGGGGCGGGGGGGGGGGGGGGCGGGTGGGTGGGGGAGCGCAAATCCAAGCAGAAAGTTTCATGGATGAGCCCTCCTACGGGCATTCTAAAATTAAATTTTGATGGGAGCTTTGTTAAATCTCTTAATAAAGGAGGAATTGGAGGTGTTATTCGTGATTGGTTTGATAAAACTCAAAGTTTTTTAGGGCCAGTGGAGTCTTCGGATGCAAATGAAGCTTAATTTTTTGCTCTTCTAATTGGTTGTCGCAAGTTGTCTACGTTGGGAGGAGTTAATGCTATTATTGAGGAAAATCTTCTTTTCCTTGGAGATTGGCGGATTGGGTGGAGGAGGTTGATATCTCAAGTCAATTGGGTGCTTTATTTCATCACAATTTACGGGAGGCAAATTCAGTGGCTGATAATCTTTCAAAGGATGGAGTTTTCTGCTCTTCTGTTATTTTTTATGTTTGATTGTTGCTTTTCTGCTCCTGTTTATTTGTATCCTGCCGTTGTTTTTTGCGTAATAAAATTTTTACTGTTATGAAATAAATAAATTAAATCTATAATTTAAGAGAGACTTTTAAATTTTAATATTTTTGAATTTTGATATTTTTTACATTTATATATAATTCTTATTTTCATATTTTTGAAACGGAACTCCGAAATGTTTCACTAAAATTCCGAATTGGCTGAAATATTTTAGTTTGGAGGCCAAACCGAAACAAGGTTTGAAACGAAATTGACAAATTCCAAAGGCTATTCGTGGTAGATGCGTGAAGACTCCATCCATCATCAGGACAAAAAAGATTTTCTTACGAGCGAAAAAAACTTCTAGTAAGTTAAAAAAAAACTCAATCTTTTTTCCTGCTGTATGCTGCCATAAGTTCACTAATGCATTAGAAACGAAAAAACCTCAAGATATTGCTCCACTGGGAAAGGAACTACAGCAGATGGCTCTGTTGATCCCTCAGGAAGCACCACCTGAAATATAGCGTTTCAAATTCATGTTAAAAATAAAATGGCGCTAAAAGGAAGATAATGCGGGGAGTGGAGAAGTGGGGGGCATAAATTAATAGATTATGATGATTGGTTCCAAATAAAAAAGACATACTTTAATAGTTAACTTGTTCACCACAGTCTCAAGGAGTGGGCATCCAAAAGTGAAATTAAGATAACGTCTGCCGTCGGATGACTCAAAGAGAAAATCTTGCAAAGGTAGCCCATAACCGATGACAAAAGTTGCTTTCCAACCTCCAAATAGTGGATATCGTGGTTCTATTTCAAGCTCTGACTGAAGAAAACAAGAAATATTAAGTCAGAATAAATCAAAATACAGTTATATGATTGGCCTCCGGGTATGATTCATCATTGATTTCTGATAGGCCAGAATCATTTATTAAATCCATGTGTGATTTACTACTGATAAGCATGTCAAGGACAAGGGAACTATGTCTTTCAGAATCAGAAAAAGTAGTAGGAGTCAACTGGAACAATGTAGTGGCCTAAAGTATACCATCACTAATAGCAAAGCAAAATCAAGGAGCCCTTTTCATAATAAATAGATGTGCAAGTGCTGCAATCTTAATAGAATTCAGATCACAAAATTGATATCTATAAATCCTCTCTGGGGGAATAGCAGAGCAAGATCTAAACCAACCTTGTAAGAATCAACACGCAGATGTGAACTTGAGATGTTCCCAATCTCATCTCGATAGTAAACAGAATGCACACGAGGCGGCAGTGTCAAAAGAAGACGCTTAAATGAAGACGCACCACTAACAGATGGCCTCGATTGATATTCAACCCTGCAAAAAGGAGGACCAAGAATGAGTAGAATGAAAATAACTCGATATAAGATGTTCAAAGTGTTGGGAAGTCTCACATCCCACATACTTGTATGGGCCTTCCACCTATCAGCTTAAGCTTTTGGGTTGTTACATGGTTTATCGCATGGTATCAGAGCGGGTTTCAACCCCATTATTCTTGTGTAGCCCACGTGACAAGCCCGTCCATGAAATATGTTGGGCTTGCCTGTAAGGGGGAGTGTTAGGAAGTCTCACATCCCACATACCTAGATGGGCCTTCCACCTATCAGCTTAAGCTTTTGGGTTGGTACATGGTTTATTACACAAAGAACAATAATTCTCACTTGCTTTAATTAAAGATTAACCAGACTCCATTTACTCGATGTAAATCAGATAGACTAGGAATTAGTTTATCTCTAGTCTCTAAATACCAATATTCGAAATTTGAGTTCTTTGGCGATTATCGTGGGTGAGAGAGATAGTTGCGCGGAAGATTATATAACAATGCAACTGAGACTAATACGGTAATACCTCTCCTCTTAAAGGCAGACTAATACCTCTCCTTTTAAAGGCAAATGTCAATTGTATGGATCAACCAGCAATCCAAATGATGAATCAGAAGGAGGATCATCTTGTTGTTCCTCTCATTCTCACTTCCATTTTTCTTTGGTGCAATACAAAATACTTGGCATTTCAGAAAAATAAAAACTAAATAAAATATCTCGTGAAAATAAAAACTAAACAAAAAATTCTCATGCTTTTGGTGCAAACTTACAACAACGAAATGAATGCACCATTATTTAAAAAAAAAAAGGAAATGAAATGAATTCACATGTTAACTTTCAATGAAATGTTTGTACCTTTTGTAGGAAACTCAAAGAACTGAAACAACTGTTGTGTGAAATTTTTTGGTGTCTATGGATCTTCTTGGGCCTTGTCATCTTCAATGGGTCTAACCCAAGAATTGTGTCAACCAAATAGGAAATAACTACATTACCTCATCTACAATATACCAAACTAAGCTAATGTCCAAGTACTAAACCTTTCAGCTCTACAATCGTTTGAAAACACAGAATTGAGGATGGTTTCTCACTAAGATTGGCCACCCAAGACCAAACAAGGCCCTTGATTTTCAGAGGATCCAAAAAAGTATTGCTCAGTAACTAATTCCAACTGGTACAAATCTTCAAAGATCCATTATTTCAACTAGTACAGCTCTGCCAATATCCATTATTTCAACTAGTAGAGCTCTGCAGAGATTCATTATTTCAACTAGTACAGCTCTGCAGAGATTCATCCTCAGAGAGAGAACATTTAATTGGAGACTTAAAAGTGGATAAAGGTGCTTCAGTTATTCCTCTAAGTGGGTTAGTGGGTGAAAAGAAACTGTCAAATGGAAAATTATGACTGCAAATTAGGATTTTTTTTTTCCCAATTTCAAGAGGTTGGTATTGCAGATTGATCTTAAAAACCCATTTGAGGAAGTTAAATGGTCTGCCTTGATACTGGTCTTGTAAAAGATGAAGATTAGAATAACAAGGCACAAAAGGATCAATCAGTGTATCTTTCTACAACTAAGCAACTAGTTTTGACTAATGGGACTCCAATCAAAATCTTAGTTCTCTTATGAGTCTAGATAGAGGCCAGAATTCTCCTTTCCTCTCACTTTGATCATAAAGTCAATTAACATGATATTTTTGGAAAAACAAAGATATTAGATGTAAAGGTCACATTGATTATTTGAAGGCTCAGACAATGACGACAATGAAAACAAAACAAGAGAAATTGGATGATATCTTTTGATTTAAAAAGTGCTATTCGGCAAAATGATACTTTTTCCTCACAAATCGTCATCTTCTGAACCTTGTAAGTAGTACCAAGTTTTCATATTAATCTAATAATATCCATATTAATAGAGTAGTTACTATCTACGAACAAACGATGGTTACCCAAATCCCATTTCCTATGTCAGTTGCCACTTTGGCATTGCTAACTCTGTGGATGGGGATCCAAGTCCAGGGACAGAAAAATAAAGAATTTGATTTCCATAACAGAAAAAGGTAATATCTCTCTTCTTCTGACAATAGTGAGAACATCAGAGATATTTATAGATGAGAAAATCAGAATCCTCTAGCATCTGACAGGACGCCATAGAACCAGCGCAAGGTTCTCACTGTAGCACTCACAAGGTTGCAGGTTCAAGTCATGTTACCAATCACAGTGAGAACAGAAAAGAAGTTGTAGCATCTTTCAAGTATTCAGAGTAAAAGTCTCCTTCATTGCTCATGGACCATTAGTTTTGTTCCCAAGTTAAGAATGATTGTAAGTAAACATGCAATGAAAATGCCCTTTTCTAACTTTTTTCTTCACTTGGTTGGCCAAAAACAATCTTCAAGGATTTAGTCACACCTAGATCATTACATTCTCCATTGGATGCCAACAGTGTCTCATTTTATTGTATGGACTCTAGCTGCCAGCCTGAATTTGATTTATAATTCATTGGACAATGGCACAATGCAACTTTTTGGAGAACCAAGAAAGTTTTCCAATTAACCTCCACCACCCAAAAGAAAATAATAAATGAAGAAAACTTTGTCAGCATCACAAGTATTAACATCTGTACACAATCATGATAAACAAACTTTTGACCAACGCAGGCATATTAAGGAATCGATAAGCAAACCTTGAAAAGATGCCATTGTGTTTTGCACCTGCATGTACTAGTTTGTAGTGTTCTGTTATCTGAAGACTGCCCCAGTGAGATACTTCCACTTCCCGTACAAGTTCCTCAACAACAGCAAATGGATGATTGTTCTCAAAATGCACAAGTATGGGTGAGTATGAATAAGGAGGATGGCTATCATAACGCCCATACTTTAGCTCTGTACCAGCACGGTTAGTTGGATCCACTACTGTGTAAGATTCAACCTTTGTGTTTGGTGTTTTCAAATATGTTGTCTGTTCTCTAATATGGTAAGGTGATAATATTAATGCACTGTCACGGTAATAAACTAGTTGAGATTCTGATTGACCAATCTCTTTCGGGAAAGGCTCCAGGGAATGTGTTAATACTAGAAGCACTTCCAAGGTTGTAGTGTCACCGGTCTTCAATGGTTTAAGCAAAGAGATAGAATACAAACGGGCCCCATTTGGTGTATCAGCTAACTTAATGGGGTTTACATCTAGGGGAAAAACAGTTTTCTTTTTCCGCTTCCCTTCAATGGAAGCTGCTTTTATTACAGCTAAATGCTCAGCTTGGGTTGGTGGTAAGGCAACAAGAACTTCAGAAGCCTGAGATGCACCGGTGTTTTCAGCCTGAAAGAGATACAATAATCGAATATATATAAAAATGAAAAATCATCTAGGTCAAGATAACTTAAGACCGGAATGCATCCCCATCTGCCCAAAGGAAAGACAGGAAGAATTATTGAAACCACCAAAACTATCACCATCTAATCACCAAAGTTCTGATAACAAAGCCATTTGTAAAATAATCCACCTCCTAAAAAGGACCCAAAAAGCCCATATCCTTTTGAAAGATAATCCTAAAATATTTTACCGTTGAGAGGGTCACAGGATACATCCACTTCAATCAAATGAAAATATTCAAGGAGGTTATATCGAGAAAGTTGGTGGCTTTGGTAATCCCATTACACTATACATATTAATAGAGATTATAAGTAGAAATGGTCAGCTGAAGACATACCTTCAAGGTCAAGTAAACCCGTACAATGTGAGAGGTCAAGTCAATCTGCATCATCACACCATGTATGATTGGTGAAACTCAATATACAGAATCGAAGGGGGATAAATTACTAATGGAGAAATTCTCAATATTAAGCAATTCATCACATATATTTATTGATAAATGCAATTCATCCCGAATTATTCCGTATATGACATTGCTATAAAGAACCAGGCACTTAACCATGTGGGCAATTTCCACTAAAGAGTTTGCAGGGATTATTGTCTCAGATTTTTGGAGAGGCATCTGGTATGGTGATGTAAGAGTTATCTAGAAAAATGTAATATTTTCTTAAGATAGCACTTGAGGGTTTGTGCTTGCTCCTGGTTTATTTAATAGATTAATCTATTACCATCTTAAAAGGGGGAAAAAATGCTTACATTACAAATTACCGTACCCACGTCCGATATTGTTAATAGAATCAAACCACATATAATGCACATATTTGTGTCTATCCAACCTACAAATCGAAAAGACCTACTGCAACTATAACAAACCTTGTGATTTTGAAATCTCAACCTAAATTATCATCAATCCCATATCAGGCAGGGTCTAAAACGCTCCAAACATAAATCTAGGGCAGGAAACACAAAGAACAACAGCATTCCGTGCAGAACACCTCCCAAGTTCCGCTCACTCCAAACACACACCAAAATATCAGTTCCTCCTGAGATCTGAACAACATTCAAATGCACCTTCAACCTAGCTACTGATTTCCTCACAGAAACATACCGCAAAATGATAAACACAGATATTTCCACATCAACAGAAGAACTTCGAAGCTAACAAATCACACAAAAAGAAAACAAACTAATCATCGAATCTTGACGAGAAAAATTACAAAAGATCGAATGATCAAAGAAAATCAAGTCAGAAACAACCAAAACTCCATCAGAATCTGCCAAAAACAAAAAAGATTGTGTCTTTGTATCAAATCGATCGATCGCCAACTCAATTAACTTCAAATAGCACCGATTCAAACCCTAGCTTTTCAATTAATACACTGCATCTGTTGAATGAGAGAACTAATCATGTAATCTCCACGAGAAAAAATTACAAAAGATCGAATGACCAAAGAAAACCAAGTCAGAAGCAATCGAAACTCCATCAGAATCTGCCAAAAACAAAAAAGATTGTGTCTTTGTATCAAATCGATCGATCGACAACTCAATTAACTTCAAATAACACCGATTCAAACCCTAACTTTTCAATTAACACACTGCATCTGTTGAATGAGAGATAGAGAGAGGGAAGAAAAAAGAAGAAGAAGAGAGAATCGATTGATTTGAGAACATACCCTTCGTTCCGCGGTGAGGATCTGAATCTGCTGAGGAGGAGGAGAAGAAGATGAGATCTTGACGAAGAAAATGGAAGAAATGAGGAGGAGAAGAAGAAGAGGTCGAAGCAGAAGACGACCTTCCATGGCAGATTTGAGCATCGCCGTCTCCTCTCTCTGCTGCAGAGTCGAAGATTGGTGGACTCGAAGTCTTGCTGCTTGTTTTGATTCAAGAAAAAGGTAGATGTACATGTGGGCCATGTCAAGGCGATCATGATCGTTCAAATTGAACTGTCTGAACGATTGTGATGGGGTCAAACCAAATGTACGGTGAGGATCTCATTATCAATGGCCATTTGCAATCAAGTCTTGGGTCTCATGGTTGTCATTTATGTTTTTGCTTCAAAAATCAAACCCCTTAGATGGGTACTTTTTTTATTGATTAAATCCAACATGTAAGATATTTTGTGAGAAAAAAGTGTTTATATGGATTGATGGGTTCATTTCATTTTGTTTGCCATATAATAGAATAAAAAATATAATAAAATTAAATTAAACGGTTGTGTATCTATCTATATTACTAAGGGAATGTAGTATCTCTTACATGAAGACACCTGTCACACACTAATTCATGTAGTCTCTCCACTCTCTAAACACCTATCATGTTATGCTCCCACTCTACTCTCCACTCTCCTCTAAACTACCTTCCGCATAACTTCCTAAAAAAACATAAAAAAAAAAGGTCCCACTACGTAACTCATTTGATACTGGAAATACAGATAACGATGAAAAAAAGGGATTACTAGAAGAGAAAGAGAAGAAAAAATAGAGGAGCAGCAGAAAGGAGGAAGAAGAGGGCGATGACTCTGATTTTTTAGAATACAAAACAACAACAAAAGGCACTCCAGCAGCACCATCACTCTTAGTGGTCAGCCTACAACTCCATATTCGTTGTAGTAATAGTGCCTCTACTATCCGTTTTCATCTTAGAGCAAGTAAGAGATAAACACTTCCCCCTCCCTCCACTCGCACACAAGCAATGAGAAAAAATACATATAGTTTCCATATAAACAATTTAGTGATTCCTTACATTTGATTGATCTCTCTGTAGATGGGGTATTTGGGAAAAGTTCCCACTGATTGGAGATTTGCACCGTCCACATCGGCCATGTAGATAGGCGATCCATATAAACAGTTCAGTGATTCCTTGCATTTGATTGATCTCGCTGAAGATGGGCTATTTGGGAAAAGTTCTCACTGATTGGAGATTTGCACCGTCCACATCGGCCATGTAGATAGGTGATCCATATAAACAGTTAAGAGATTCCTTGCATTTGATTGATCTCGCTGAAGAGGGCTCTTTAGGAAAAGTTCCCACTGATTGGAGATTTGCACCGTCCACATTGGCCATGTAGATAGGCGATTCGAAACGGCAACGACATTTCTGTGATCTAATATGGATGGTGAAATCTACGACCATAGGGGAAAAATAATTTTCCCCTTGTCCTGGTCCGTTCTTGGTGGGGCTTATTGGACGGATTTTTTATAATCTACAAAAATAATAAACAATTGCGACCACTCAATTCTAGGTGCAAATACACATAATGTGAGCCACAACAGTCACTCGATGCAAAACGAACAAGATCAACCAGGGAATATGAAAAGAGTCATGCAAATGGAGGCAAGACGTGTAAGATCCACAATCTTACGTTCAAAGCAACAACATTATTCTAATTCCAATGTGACGTCAGGCAACAGAATGGCTTCAATATCTAATTTCAATGTGACGTCGGGCAACAGAATGGCTTCAACATCTTATTCCAATGTGACGTCGGGCAATAAAATGGCTTCAACATCAAGTACTGAATTTTAGTTTTAACTACTCACTATTATTAGCTGACAAATGCTAACTTTTTAAGACCGATAAAAAAAATTAATTATAGGAAATAATATTGTATTCTGCTCGAGGAGAAAAAATATCTCCATGCGTTGGAGCTTCGGTTCCAGAGTTGCAATATGCTCTCACTGTAGAGCTATTATGTGGTTTGATGAAAGAATCAGAGACAGTTCAATTTCAAGACCAAAGTTTAGCATGTGCTGTCATGGAGGAAGGTAATGCTGCCACTATTATCAAACACGCCTGTATTTCTACAGAATCAATTCCTTCAATCTAGATTCATGGAGAAAATAAGAACATACAATTCGATGTTGTCCTTCATGTCAATGGGTGGAAAAATTGATCGCACTGTACTCGATAGAAGAGGACCATATCTTTTCCGGATAAGTGGATCAAATTATCACATGATCGGTTCATTACTTCCTACACCTGGAGACATGCCTAAGTTTGCTCAGCTATATATATATATATATATATATATATATATATATATGACACAGAACATGAAACATCCAATAGATTAAGGGATGTTCAAGGAAGCGGGGATGCAAATTATGCAAATGAGTTTGACTTGACTGTATTGGAAGGCTTGCAAATAATGCTAAATGTGACTAATCCTTATGTAAGATTGTTCCGTAATGCAAGAAATATGTTGTATGAAAATGGTAATCAAAATTTGCATGTTTGGATTCTGCATTCATGGGAAGGAAAATAGTATGCAAGACCAACAACAAATGAGGTTGCAGCCATCATTGCTGGAGATGAGTCTGAAATTATAGGGAATCGAGATATCATAGTTAGAAAGTTAGTTAGACATCTTCAGAGGATTAACGAAACACAGCCTTCGTACATGCCGCTCCAATACCCGTTGCTCTTTCTATATGGAACTGATGGATGAACAAAGTTCATAAAGTTTGCACTTGGGTCAATGCGTGAGGGTGTATCGATTAAAGAGTTTTATGCATTTAGACTGATGTCTCGGGATGGCGAAGGGACGTCGTTGCTTTAGGGTGGCCGACTGTTCCAACAGTTTTGTGGTTGATTGTTACGCTACAATAGAGTAGGAAAAGCTTAGTTTCATCAAGAACAATTAGAATGCTTTACGTGCAGATTTGTATAGGGGTTTACATGATGCGGTCAACGTTTGTGATACAGATGCAACTACAGTTGATTTGTGTTTATTTCATTCGTCATTCACTGGTGGTCCAAAGAACATGATACAATATTATCAGGATGTTATGGCTATTTATCGTACGATGGGATTCCCTGATCTATTTATAACATTCACATGTAATCCAAGTTGGCCAAAGATTCAGCAACAACTATCACGATTCCCTGATCAACGCACTGAGGACAGGCCATATATAGTTGCAAGGGTATTTCACATTAGGCTGAAACAACTGATGGAGGACCTAAAAAATAATAATTTCTTTTGCAGAGTAATTGCAAGTATACAAACTCAATTATTAGCATATTTTAACTTCAATATCTACTCTTAATTTTTGAAATTGTATTACCGTGTCCGAATGATTTTGAAACATTCTATTAATTACGAAAATCACCCTCAATCTGAACAGATATTCATGTCATTGAGTTTAAAAAACGAGGATTACCGCATTCTCACATCATCCTCACTCTGGTTGGTGAGGACAAACGACATTTACCGAAAAAGATTGATGATATTATTTCGGTGGAAATACCAAGTGAGGTTGAAGATCCGTTGGCATTCGAGACTGTGATGAGATGCATGTTACATGGGCCATGTGGTTATCAAAATATGAATGTTTCATGTATGGCAAATGGAAAGTGCTCAAAAGCTTATCCAAAACCATTTGTTAGTGCAACGACAATAGCGGAGAATGGATTCGTGATCTACAGATGTCGAAATAATAACATGACGTATAGAATCAACGGTTTTGATGTTAATAACGATGGGTTATTTCATATAATCGTGATATGATTCGCACATAAATGTTGAGAGGTGTGCCCACAACAAGGTCATCAAGTACTTATACAAGTATATTCATAAGGGTCCAGATTGTGCAACGATTGTTATCGAGGATAATATTGTACAACCTAATAACAGTGGAGAACGTATGTACAGATATGTGAATGAGATCAAGCAATTTCAAGATGGTCAATACATATCTTCGATTAAAGCATACTGGAGGATATTCGAGTTTTACTTGCAAACTTGGTGCAAAAGTTACAATATCATCTACCAGGAGAATAGTTTGTTGTGTTTAGGGATACAGATGATGTCGAGTCCGTGATTAATCGGGATGGCATTCAGACACAATGTTTACCAAATGATTCGAAGCAAATATAAACCACCTGAATGCTAATGAATTTACATGCGTTGAGTTTCCAACAAAGTAGGGGGTCTGGAATGCAAAGAAAAAACAGTGGACAAGGCGAAAACAATATATTAGTATTGGTAGACTTGCTTATGCACATCCGAACTCGGGAGAACGTCATTATCTGGGTATGCTACTTAACAAAGTTTAGAGAGCAAAATGCTATAATGATATAAGAGCAGTTGGCGGAGTGGTGCACCCAACTTACAAATCGGCATGCTTTACACTTAGCCTACTTGAACATGATGGTGAATGGCGTGAAGCACTTGGTGAAGCCTCAACATGGGCCACAGGTTTCCAACTCAGAAACATGTTCTGTTCAATGCTGATGTTTTCAGCAATTACAGATCCCATGGAATTGTGGGAAAAACACTGGGTGGACCTAACGGATGATTTACAAAGTCGAACGAGGAGACAGCTTGGAGACAAAGATAGATCTCTTGATGAAAGTAAATTGAGAAATTTAGGGCTGCTGGATATTGAGCGTATACTAAATAGGAATGTCAGATCATTGATAGAATTCCCCCCATGTCGTTGCCATCTTACCGGTTGGGCCTGATTGTGACAAACAGGCTTATGTTGGAAGAACTTGACTATGATAGCACAACTGAAAGCCATCTGTTCGAATCGCTACATGTCGGCTTAAATGATGATCAAAAGAGGGTCTTCAACACGATAATGGATGCGTACATGAGATGGACGGGGGGTCTCTTCTTTGTTTATGGTAGTGGAGGAACGGGCAAGACGTATCTATGGAGGACTTTAATAACAGAGGTCAGGTCACAAAAAAAAAAAATTGTTCTTTCGGTGGCATCATCGGGAATTGCTGCTTCGCTTTACCAAATGGAAAAACTGCGCACTCCCATTTCAAAATACCGCTAAACCTCCACCAATTGTCATGTTGTTACATCACTCATCAGACCGATTTGGCAATGTTATTTCGAAGCAGATTTAATCATATGGAATGAAGCTCCAATGTTGAGTCACTACGGCTTTGACGTTGTTGATCGAACATTCAAAGACATTTTGCAAAATACGAGTAACTGTTCCTCGGAGAAAGTGTTTGGAGGAAAATTATTTGTACTTGGGGGGGATTTTAGACAGATACTGCCAGTTATAACAAAGGGGGGACGTGAACAAATAGTTGGAGTTTCGTTGCCGAGGTCGAGTATTTGGAAATATTGCCAGGTTTTACATTTGAATATAAATATGCATGTTAGGATAAACAATGTTTATAAAACTTTACGATCTCAGTTACATGATTTCAAGGAGTGGATCAAGATGGTTGGCAAGGGAAAGGTATTCGGGATATCTTTTGAAAATGATTATGATTCAAACTGGATTAAAATCTCAGATGAGTTTCTCATATGAAATGATGAAAAGGGAGTACAACGGTTGATTGAATCAACTTATCCAGAACTAATTGATAGGTACAGTAATTTGTCCTACTTAAGTAAGCGTGGAATACTTGATATGAAAAACATCGATGTCGACCCGCTAAATTTGATGATGTTATTAATGATACCAGGAGAAAAACGGGTATTTTATAGTGCAGATAAGCTATGTCCTACATTAGGAAAATCTATGGATCATGTTTTATACCATTCAGAGTTTCTGAATTCTCTGGACTTACCAGGATTACCAAGTCATGCTCTGGAGTTAAAAGATTGAGCCTCGATAATGTTGTTGTGAAGCTTGAATTAGTGTTTGGGATTGTGCAACGATACCCGATTAGTTGTTTACAAGATGGGGGACAAAGTCATACAAGCTAAAGTCATGATAGGTTCCCGCGTTGGAGAAATTGTACTGATAAGTCGTATTGACCTAACACCGGCGTCTAGTGATTCGACATTCGCACTGAAAAGAAGATAATTTCCTATCAAGCTGGCATTTGCAATAACTATAAATAAGAGTCAGGGACAGACTCTAAAGAATGTGGGTGTCTACCTCTCGAATATTGTGTTTTCACATGGCTAGTTATATGTAGCTTTGTTGCTTGTTACATCTCCGTCAGGTTTGAAGAAGCTGTTGATCAATAAACAAGAGATGCCAAATAATATCACCAAAAATATAGTGAATAGGGAAGTCTTCAATGATACCCCCGATTAAAATATGTTATGAGATTTGATATTTGGTGAATTTAATATACAGATACATCGGGACAAAGATTGGTTGAATTGTTCTTAAATTGTCGATAATTATATTTTATTCTGCGGTTGCTTATTTGTTGTTATATTTATTTTACATGTATTTTATAATGTGTGTCAAGTTAATAACTTGCTTACTATGTTGTTGCTAATTTGATTGAACTGTTGTTGCTTTCATTTAATTTTTAATTTATAGATTAATTTCTCAAATCTAAACCAAATAAGATGAGTATACCTTTCAAATATTGTCATGGCAATGACTCTTTATGTGTTAGGGAGTGGACAGATGAGTTTGAACATAAACCATTTGAGCATGACACCCTAATAGCAAAGCATGGCTCATGCAAAATACAACTAGCTTAGTGGCTAAGAGTGTGTGGAAACTTGATCCCCGAAAGATATATAATGATAAAAATTGCCGAGACATTGCACCAGCTTTGGACGCTGCAAAAAGGAGGATATTTGAAATCTTGCGACCATGGCATGCGGTGGAGTTTGAAAAATATATTACAGTCATTTGAAAAATATATTCAGCCCTCATGGATACAGTTCAGGAAAGAAAATGGTTGAAGGAACATGTGTTAGGGAACATTTGCTGAACAAGGAATAGTTGTTCTACAATCTCAAAAGAAGAGGATTTGAATCGAATATTGTAGATCTGGTACATTCCATAGTAAGCACTCTACCACCTCCTTAGCTGGTACAAGACATCCATGTTAAGATGAAGACCAATTTCGTAGAAATGAGGGAATTAGGGGAAATGTTGGAAGAGATTGAGTTATACCTTACAACGGTGAAGTCTTTAGAAGATTTAGATGATGGATTGAACATCAACAACACCGTATGAAAGTAGATCTCCATATTTCAGGTAAAAATGTCCTCTTATGATGACTATTGTGATAGTTTCAGATGAATATTTTTCATTAACATAATATTTATTTAATTATAAAATTATTAAATAGGTTATTATATGCTTACAGGTCTACTGCGAAGTACTTGCAAGATGGAGTTACAATTACTCATAATGAATAGTTTGTTTGATATTGTCTGTGTTATAATTTTAAAATATTTTAGATTTCTAGAGGTTAATATAAATGTTTCAAAATTTGAATTCGGTGCCTTCTCATTTGTATAATTCGTTCGAATGTGTATATTGTGAACCCCGTGTTAATTAAAATTACATTTACTTGCTTTACTATGTTGTTTTATTGTTAATATGTCTTTCCTTTAATTTTTTTACACCTGCTCGAGCTTCAGCAAACTCCATTTATACCTCACGTAAATAATAAAACATTCCAAAAAACACATAAAAATCAAATTAACAACAAAAAAATAACCATACAGTTTACAAAATAAATTATTTAATAAAAATAATACGTATTAGTCTGTGCATTTAGTAGTTATGTTGTCCGTGCATAGCACGAGGTGTTGCTAGTCTATATTACTAAGGGAATGTAGTCTCCCTTACATGAAGACACCTGTCATACACTAATTCATGTAGTCTCTCCACTCTCCAGTCTCCTCTAAACTACCTTCCACATAACTTCCTCAAGAAAATAAAAAAAAGGTCCCACTATGTAACTGATCTGATACTGGAAATACAGATAACGTTGGAAAAAAAGGGACTGTTAGAAGAAAAAGAGAAGAAGAAATAGAGGAGCAGCAGAAAGGAAGAAGAAGAGGGCGATGACTCTGATTTTTGAGAATACAAAACAACAACGAAAGACACTTCAGCAGCACCATCACTCTTAGTACAAATAAAACTCATATAGTTGACCCAATATAATTGAGACAATGCTTTGATCATGATGATGATGATGTAATATATTTAGTTTTTTTAAGCATATTTATGTAGCATGGTTTTCATAGAAGAGGAGTGAAAGCTGCTCTACATTAGGCTCCCTTTAGACATCTTGTGCAACTTTCTCCCTAGAAGTTGTAATTTTCAATGTTGTGGAAGAGAAAATGTGCATTTCATCATGACAGGATTGTTCTGATTTGAAAGACTCACTAAATGCATCTACATTGAGGGAAGTGTCATTAATTCCAGGGGATGGCTAGCATGGAGGGGGTTAAACTGGTAAACTGATGGTAGGGTCCACATCAGCTCAAATAGATAACCCTAACACAAATTTGTGAGAGACACAAAGGCCGCATATAGCTTATATGCAGTCTAGCTTGTGGGGTCTACTTAAATGTAAGTTTGCCATGGGAGGAGGGTAAATTGAAAGGTCTCCTCATGCCAAGGGAGATCCAATAGATTAGACCAATTAGATAATCCTATCTGTTGAATTGTCAACCTCAAAGTCTAATGGTATCTAAACCATAGATTTTCTTGAGATTTAATCCAATGGTGAGTGAAGATAATTTAGATAGTGCAAAATGGGCCTAAAGCCAGATGATGGGATGGAAAGACTATCAAAGGGAGATGCACTCATGAAAGTTGGCCCAAGTGGGCCCTACAATGCTGGAAGAAGAAAGCCCTCTTAACTTATTGTAGATGGGAATGCTTCTGCATAATTACCTGAACCTGCTAGTTAGTCTAGCACATGGTTTACCTGATTTTTTCAGTTCAACTAATTCATATTTGAGTTTGCAATGGTCATTTGGGATTAAATTTAATGGAGTAGGCTCATTTGATTCGCTTTTTCAATTTGTCAAAGGTTCATTTGATTTAACTTTTTCAAATTGTCTTTGTTATTCAACAAGTGTGAAGAACTAATTTGTATGCTCTTGCAATGAGTGGATCACTGAAACTAATGTATAGATTCAAACTGCTCAAAAATAATGTCCTTCCTTATATTTATTTAGGGCTAAATTAAGGAAAGTTGGGCCCACCATTAGATTTAGTCACATGTAAAAACATGTTAAAATGAAAACCAAAGTAAACTTTCATGTTTACACATGATCAATCTAGTTAGTGTTAATGCGTAAGAAAAATCTATATAGCCGGATCAAATGCAACCCAATAGAGGTTGGAAATATCAATCCGCATCAAATCCATAAGTTAGAAGGCTTAACCTAAACCCATACTGCATAAGTTGGTTCAAGTTAAGTTCGTAGGTCAAAGTGTAATTAGCTGAGTTAGATCGGACTAGCTGGTCATCCATGATCATGTCCATATTAAGATCTCTCTCTCTTCACACTCCATAAGCACTAGAAAGAACCATATTTGAAGAATCTAAAGAAAGAAGTGGTTGGATTTATTGAAAGAATCAATGTCATTTACACTCATCCAACGAATTGAAGACCAAGGCCTTTTAAGGCTTACAAGCTGAAGCTGCCCTAATCCTTAGACCAAGGAGTCCTTGACCCCATTAGTTTTCTTCACTTCACGACCTTCTTTATCATGGTGGACCGTGCTTTTAGCCTCCAAGAGGGGTGTGGTCACCTTGATCTGCTACAACATACGATAATAAAAAGCATAACACAGATGCAACAAAAAGTTGAAAGTGCCAACAAGACACCTTTATTTTTTTTTTATTTTTATTTTTCTTGCTAAAAAACCATAGTCCTTTGTTAATGGGTCATAATAGCAAGAATGGACGCATCCTAAACCGAACCCATTTAATCATCAGGTCAGAAATGTCAACTCGAATCCAATATAAAAACAGGAACGGGTCAACGGGAACGCTGAATTATTGGGTTGAGTTCAAGTTGGGTTGATGGGACGGGTCACGAATTGAGGCCCCTTTAATATAATGTGAGTGAGAGGATAGAGAGAGGAACCTCAGATGCAGGAGAGAGTTCATTAGTCTGCTTCTTTTTGTTCTCATAGGCGCAAAAGTATGAATACAGGCCCATCCCCAGAATAGCAATGCTGATGCCTATGATGTTTCTTGTAGTGAAGGGGTCATGGAGCAAGGTATAGCCAAAGGTTAGGATGAGGCATGTCTTCAGATGGCCCAGCACTTGGTATGTCACCGGGGACGTCTTGCCGATAACCAGGAAGGTGCTGAAGTTCACAGAGACGGCGATCAAGCATGAAAGTACGATGAACGACTGCCCATGGCCACAAACAAAATGTTCATATATTTCATGATCAAACAATCACACAGAAGGGATGGTGAATGTATATGGAAGCCACTTTGGTCCGGGCCGAGCCATAGATTGTCCAAGCATATAATTATAGGTCCACTTCAGCCCATGGACCTAAAGTTTGGTCCAGACCCAGGCCATTTAGGTGTCAGGTGGGCGTAATAACAGGCCCGAGTCAGCCGACGTCCTGAAAGTTAGGCCCAGACAGAATCCATTTGCAAAATGTATGTTGCACTTATGCTAAATATGTGGAGCTGGGCCTGGACTTTTAATGAGGAACTTTACAGGACCATAGAAAGTGTGATGATAGGAATAGGAACATACCACGACCAAAGGAGAGTACTTGTAGGCAAATACATTTCTCTTGGTAAGGCACTGATCTACAAGTGGGCCAGACACAAAAAGTATGGCTGCTTGAAATGGAGCAGACTGGTAGAGCAGCTGTGTGGAGGAGATATTGAGCTTCTTCTGTATGGTGTTTGTCATCTTTGTGCCATCAAGAAAGAGTGAGTCAAGGATAATAACATTGTTTCATCTTAACATGTCCCCCAAAACAACCTGATGAAAATTAGATGACATGAATAGTGATGATCATTGATCACCACAAAAATCAGGAATGGATTTCTGAACCCACACCTAAAAGCCATTTGAAAAACCGCCGTTATCACCATAATTTATGCTGCTTTTACTAACGCCTCAAGGTTTTGGTAGGAATAGTTAGCTAAAGAAACTTAAGAGTTAATGAATAGCATAAAGAGAAAAGGAGAATGCTTTCACACTAATAATGAAAGGATACGATTTGGCCAACGCAAGTGGTTGCAATTGCTAGAACAGAGAGAATGGAACCAAGAAGATTGAGTTGCAGATCAGTTATAGATGCAAAGCCAACTCCAATTAGTAACAGTAGAAGAGAAAGCTTTATTTTTTGGCTGCAAAATATAACAATAAACATAAATATATGGCTATAAAGTGGTTTGCAAGTAGTAAAAGAAAATGGAATATTATAAAAAAAACAAGGAAGATATGAAGGGAAATAAAGTCATTAGCAGTCTACCTGAATTGCTTTTTTAAGAAAATGGTCTCTAATAAAACAGTGAAGGGTATAATTGCAAGTTTGGTCATCTGCAAAATCAAAACAAATAAATGTATATTGAGATTGTGACTTATGAGGGAGAAAGATGCACATGACTCATTTGGATTTTGTTCAATGTAAGAACCAACACAATTCAAGATAACTAGGGGTTGCTTAATTAGTTGGCAATTCCGTTTGTCACCTAGCTAACTATAGGTTGATCCATTGGTATGCATGCCACTCTTCCCATATGGACTTTCTTGGTTCCTAGACCCTTGGCGGGAGTATCCGGAAAAAAAAAAATCCTAGCTTCCATGAGAAACAAGTCCATTCATGTGAAATTAAGGGTATGTTTGCATGGAACATCTTCAAATAAGAAAATAATATTTCTAAAGAAAAATGATTTCTCAATGTTTCATTTTGTTCATTTCTCATAAGTTTTATTGTAAGCCCGAAATCATTCTCCACAATTTTGCTGAAAGCAGACACACCCAACAGGTAGAAAACCATTTTTTGCAATTTCACATCAATTAGGAATCACATTCAATTTATAAAATGTTTCTATCACTAAACAATAGATGCTGAACCCATAGAAAATGAGCTTTTTTATCTTCCAATTTCTGCAAAAATTAAAAACACTGTAAAGAATAAAATGACCCCCAAAAATAACATTGCTCAAGTGTTTGACATTTGTAAATACCAGTTCATCATCATAAATCATAAAATAGAGAAAATCTTGAACAGGTGATATTGATGGGCTAGTAGTGTACTCAGTGACTGCAGTATATGCACCCAAAAAGCTTGCTGTTGAGAAGCTTTGGAAATGTGTAATTGCTAAGTTGTTGCTGATCCAAGAAGGGTCCCACTACACTAACGGTCCAGATACAATCAATTAAATCAAAGGGTCTTTAATAGGGTTGATGGGGGATTGAACCTGATAGAAGCCAATGGAGTTGAAACCAAGACTGAGGTTGAGAAATCCAATGGAAATGCCATTAAGCACGCCAAAGAGCATCACAGTCCTCAGATCTATGAACTTGGGCTCGAACAAGTTCATCCGTTGTGCCACGTGGAGGGTGCAGAACGTCACCATCAGATGCCAGCTCGTCAGTGTTGTAGCTGTAATCACAAGTAACCAATGGCCCACATCATCAGTTGCCAGAAAAAATCAACCACCCCAATTGCCCCACATGTGTCAACCTGGCCCAATCCATCAAGATGTCACCTTCTTTCATGAGCAGATGGACCTGATGGACGGCTTGGATCTCATAAATATATGTCTGATGTAGGGTGGAACTCGGTTGAGTTGGGTCTGATGTTTGTGCAACCTAAATTGCATGTGGTTAAACTCAAACTACAAGCCATTGAAGTTTGAAACCCAAAGATCAACTACCCAAGCCAGACCCAAAATTGTGATTATTTACCGAAAGCAATTAGGGTTGAGTGGCATTTACTCACAGTGGGTTGGGTACACCAAAGCAAAAAAAATGTTTATAATTTGCATATATACCATTTAGAGCATAGTGGAATTTTCACCTATAAGAATTCTACAAAGGGGATGTGGGATTTTCAATTTTCATTGCCTACAAAGTGAGAGCACGTTGGATTAAAGGCGGATATTCGGAGACTCTCATAGGTGACCTAAACGAAAGGTAAAAGCATGATATTTTTCTATGGAGAATCTTTACAATCATTTGACACAAATAAAAAGGAATGCAATTTTTTACGAATCCATGAAAAAGTGTTTCCCAAGGGGGATGGAGGTAGGAAAAAAATCCGGAGAGAAGTAGGAGTCCATGGTCTTCTATTTCTGTGGATGCTACCGGTCCTATATTTTTCAGAAAAAATATGGAAAGTGAAAAAACTGTTTTACAATGAAAAAAGTTTTACATTTGGTGCGGCCCATTTTTATGCGGAAAAGAGTTTCCGATGGGAGGGTCAAAACTGGTGTTTCCATGGAACGAGGAAAAGATTGTCCTAAAACCCTAACTTGGCCCAACGTTTCATGTGGGTTTCAAAATTTGGTCCCAGCCCAACCCTAAATGGAACAAGTGCAACCCAATTTTACATTTGGACAAATTGGGTCAAGTGGGTTCACATTTGGCCAGGCCAGTGTCGCACCCATGGTCCACTAATAAACTTTGTGTAGGTGTGTTGTGCCTTGAGTCTGAGAGAGAATAAACTGTGTAGGGTGTGCTGTGTCTCTGTGAGAGAGAGAGAGAGAGAGAGAGAGAGAGAGAGAGAGACCAAATGGGAATTCAAGGGTGGAGATGAGAGCTTTGTTGCAGATGACAATGGCTACTGAAGATGCCACTGAAAGAGCTAGAGCGCCGATCACACCCAGCTGAAATCCTGGCATTTCACCCATTGCTATCACTACTTCCTCCTATCCAAATCCTTTCTCAAACAAACTCTCTCTGCTCTTTATTTCAAGAACCAAACCACACCTCACCTCTCCTCCTCTTCAATTCTCAGCTATTCCCACACCCTCACCACCACTCCATCATCAAACTGCCTAAACCCACCATCACCTTGAAGCCATCTCGGCCAAAAACCAATGGCCGAGATCGGCCAAGGAAAAACACTTGTCCACAGAGAGAGAGAGAAAGACAGAGAGAGACTTGTTTGTGAATGGCTTTCTGCCTTCTTATCTTGGACTAATGAATAGAGAGAGAGAGAGAGAGAGAGAGAGAGAGAGAGGGAGAGAGAGAGAGAGAGAGAGAGAGAGAGAGAGAGAGAGAGAGAGAGAGAGAGGTCCAAATCCGTCAACAGAGCCGTTCGATTTGAGTTGAGACCCTTGAGAAGGTAGCTAACGGAGAGTGGAAGCAACGTGAATAACGGAACGGGTTCATACAAGGCCACCACCTTAATTTTCTCGGCTTCTTCTTCCCCTTCTTTCGAATTCGTATCATACATATAACGACGTACATGATGGATGTGATAAAAGAATAAAAAAAGGACGTTTGTATTTTACCACCCCTGGTCTCCATGGGCCCCACAGGTTCATGATCATTGACATTGTGGGTCCCACCATGGGGTGGACCATCGAGGATGCTCGATTAAACTTAGATCATCTTTCCATGGAAGGCCCCATCAAATCGATATCATGTAGTCTGCTTAGGGCCAGTTTGGCAACTCTACTAATAGAATCAAGTGAAGTAAAGTTGAATTTGAAGACAGAATAAAATATAAGTGGGTCATGATGGTATTTTATTTTTTGTTATTTGTTATGTAATATTTTGACTTTTTGTATGAGAAAGTAGAATTTTTTTCGTTTTTTGTATTTTAGTGGCCGAAGGTGGTTGCTTTTTCACTTTTTTTCGAAAAAGATTGAGGGATTTTTGACTTAAAGTGCTTTTGATGTGACATTTTGTCTGAAAAATGGAGGCTTTACTTGACTTTTACTATGTTCGGAAAGTGCCAAACACATCAATTTTGAAGTTTTAATGATTTTCTCTTAGTGTATTTGTTTTTATGATTGAATTAAAAAATGATTAAAGTTGGATCAATGTCAAAATCTAGTGGCTATTAGTTGGAGTTGTTTGTTTAAAGTGAGTGTGGCTGACTTGAATACTAACCAAAGAGGATCAGAAAAGGGGGATGCATTGCATTATAAAATAAGACAATATTTTCTTGAGATATTGATAATTTCTCAAAGACAACATTTATGATCATATTGATCGAGCAAAAGTAGGCCCCGGATAGTTTAAATCAATTGGTCTACTACCTTTAATACAAGATTGTTTTTCAAAGAATATATAAATGAAGAAATGTAATTAATTACTTCAATTAACAACATCTATATATGTTTTGGTAAAACTCAATCCCCATGAACAAAAAAACAAGAGGGTATATATTTCAGTCACATGGGATTCTCCAAGTTGTAGGTATATCTCTCACCAACTCTCTCCCAAGGTTTTGTGAGAAATGTATATGCTTGGAATACAAGTCAGGAAGGTGAGATATACTTTTCTTCTGTGAAATGTCTGTGAATGCAAGCAATGCTTGACCCCTCCAAACTATCCATCATGGTGTTTGGTGAGACTTCAATCTCACTCATCTCTCTCTCTCTCTCTCTCTCTCTCTCTCTCGCTTTTATGGCACCTTAGTCCTTACAACATCTATACCATCTACAGACCATAAACGGATGGGTATTGAGTATGTTTTGCAGAACGGGTTTTACCTTTTGTACTGTTGCTTAGATGAAGACTTCCAGACATGTCCATGTCCATTCATTAGGTGAGCTATATAATACATGTAGGTTTAGTGTTGACAGGAGAAGAAGTGCTCTTTGTCCCTTTAACTATTCATCCTTTTTTATAATTATGTGGCCCACTTGCTTAATGGGCATATACTTGATTTATGCGCTATGTCATCTAAGCAATATCCTAACTCAATGAATTGACATGCATAGTGTAAGGATAAAAAAATGTGACAGATGCTGTCATGTTAATGTTTGGTAGAGTGGTGTCTCGCTGCAGCGAGACTAGCGAGAATGGAGATGACGCCCAATTCAATTACAACTTTAAAATAGAGTTTGGGTCGGATTCCTCTCCTGATTGGAATATTATTAGAAGACTAAGATATGAACTTGGGGCTATATATTGGGTGGTTCTCTCAATCCAAAGGAAGAAAACAAGGAGTTAAATTTCTCTCTTGATCTGAGGTTGGAATACCCTAAGAGAGAATTCCTTATTTTTCTAAAGCAATTGAGAGATTGTTTTGAAGGATTGTTCTAGAAGGTTTTGTTGTTTTTACTCTCTTGTAGAAGATTGATTATCTTGGTTGGCAAGGTGTGAGGAGATCAAGTAAGGAGAACGGTGCACGGTGGAAGTTGTGTTAGTGGATTCTGTGCAAGAACAACTACGGTCCTTAGGTCGATGTACAGACTGAGATAAAAGAGCTTGTGAGTATATTTTGTAACTGTTCGAGAAATCTTGATTTCTAGATAGTGGGTTTTCTCATTGGAAAGGGTTTCTACGTTAAATTTGTGTCTGCCTTCTTGGGGTGATTGCTTGGTAGATTTATTTGCTAGTTTTATCTTATTTGATTGATTACATCCGCTACATTGATTTGATTAATTAGACTAGCGTCCATTCTAGTGCGTCCTGCAAAACCTTCACATAGCATTTGTTTGCATAAACATTCATAAACGGTATGGAAATCGTTTGTAAAATGAGGTCATTTTAATATAATTTTTTTATAGTTAATGGTATGTAAAATAAGGTCATTTTCATACAAAAATCTTTACAACTGAAAAAGTGTGGAACAAACATACCTAATTGGTTAAGAAAGCACCAATTTTGGGTATGTTTGGGATTGGTTGTGGTATCAAATCTCCACAACTTTTATTTTTGGGATTTTTACCAAATAATTAAGTTTATATTGTAAATCATCGATTTTATGAAGAATAATAACAAAATCACCATTTAGTTGTTCGTACCTCTTTTTTTGACGAAATTGCCCTAGTTGACGATATCGCCAACTTCCTGTATAAGAATCAACGCATTTTCTTCTTCTTTTTAGTGAAACAGTCTTATCTCTTGCTCCCATTCATCCGTTTGTTGTCACTAACCTTGAAACTGCCTCTAAGCATTTAGGAATAGCTTTGATATTTTCTATTTATCTTCTAGTGTCACTAGATATAAGGGCATCATCTGCAAACTGCAAGTGGATGGCAGATAGATCTGACTTGCCACCTTTAGAACCTGCAACTTAACATGTAACTCCTAGCAACTAGCAGCATTCCCCTCAAAGCTTCACCCAAAAAAGGCGTGACTGGGCTGTATCATCTTAGGCATGTGGTTACACTAAAGAAACCATTCGGAGATCCATTCATTATCATCAAGAATTTAACTAAGAACAACTTTTGTTTATCCTCCTTCTCCATGTCATATTAAACCCCATCCTTCGTAGCCGCTAATGGAGGAAATGCTAATTACTCTACCTAAGGCTTTTTCCATATCCAACTCAGAAATGTGCCCCAGCCAGCTTTACTTTAATTACTTAGATATGAGACAGATCTTATAGTTATGGTTTGGTGAAACTCAATTTGAAGCATGAGGATACATACAACTAATTATAGAGAACATACAGAAGGCTAGCTATTCTTCAGCATGTGCATCACACACAAGTGCATATTTTCATGAAATATTTCTTTGAAGTTGTCCAATAATTTAGCTAGTGTTGCAAGAGAAAGACGGGGGGCCAGCAAGTGTGGAGGTGTTTTTTTGTGTTTCTGAAGTAGTAGCTATAATAGCGTATTTAGGACCAGCAGGAATGTGCAGTGCTAATGAAAGCTGAAATAATTTCATTATTGTTGAGTAACTACACATCTCTGCATATGTTGCTGCATTTGATTCTTGCAGGAAATTTGAGTAGTGCTCATCTTGATTGGATGTCAACTGATGATGATTTCCCTTGGGGGTTAGCAGATTACAATGACATCTTAGTCAGTCATTAAGTATCCTTTCATTACCCTATTGGCATACCCTGAACTCTAAATGCACATATGGCCAATTACTCCCTTTACCAACAAGGCTTGAACCCAGGCTCTATCCCCAAAACGGAAGGATTTTGACGTCCTTAGGCAGTGTCAGGTGCAGGTGGGCGAGGCTAATATTTAGGCAGTCCAGTAGCAAAAAAACTAGGTATTTGGTTCCTAAGTGATTTTTGGTGCTTTTGTTGTCTTATACATTGATAAAATGATCTTATCACACAACACCAGTGCTCTAAATCTTGCTTTTGCTGTATTATTTATTCTCCTTTTAATTTCTCCATAAACCGCCAAAAATATTAGGATTAAATTATCAGCAGAGATGATGTGCGCGGGGAGGTGTTGTCTGATATCTGTATTAGTATTTAATGTTGTATCTAATGCATCTTATATAGATGTTCTTATCAACTCTTATCAGCTCTAGCTCTCTAATTCTTATATCCTATTGTTCTACAGGTCTCTGGTTCAAAGAAGGTGAAGTTGTTCAATGGACACAGGCTCAAGCAAATGAAAACGAAAAAAATTCTCCTCTGGCCATCTTCTTTGTGAGATCAGTAAAGCTATGATGGAGAATGAGAAAGACCTTGAACAAGGTCTTATAAAACGGATGAATGTGAGTAAGAGAGAAGACTGTTTCACAAAAAAGAAGAAGAAAATGCGTTGATTCTTATACAGGAAGTTGACGATATCGCCAACTAGGACAATTTCTTCAAAAAAAGAGGTACGAACAACTAAATGGTGATTTTGTTATTATTCTTCATAAAATCGATGATTTACAATATAAGCTTAATTATTTGGTAAAAATCCCTTTATTTTTTGTGACTCCTTGCGAGCCTCGAATTTTAAACCCAAATCAGCCAAATTATCATTGCACTAACTCCAAAACACACACACACACACAAAAGGGTGGAACCAGGAATTTGGTTTAGGGGGGCCAAAGAAAAAACTTTAAACAAAATTAAAAAATTTTAGTAATAAAATATAAAATAAATAAATTATTTAAGTTGTGCTCGACGTTGTTTCATTGAGTTGAAATCATCACTTATTGTTTCATATATAAATATGGTTTTTTTTCTTTTCCATGAAAAAAATCTTCAATTATGAAAGTGACCCTCACCCTATGATGAGGGATGGATGCACATGAAAATTCCTTATATATATATATATATATATATATATATATATATATATCTAAAAGTAGGATCCCGCATTTAAAATCTAAACTATTCAAAAGCATAATCACATTAGTTTTTATCTCAATTGACGAATTCCCTTCAATTCGGATTTGTTCTCACATAGATAATCATAAGAAAAAAAAATCTTTATTAAATATGTTCACGGTAGATAAACTTTAATTAGATTAAGAAATTATATAATAGTGAAAAAAGGAAGTAATTTTGAGTAGATTAGATCTCAAATATAAGCTCGATGATTGAATAAAAAAATGATATGTGGTGCATTAGTACATCTAACATATGCAAATATATAGTAAATTATATAAAAAGAAGAATCTTAAGATAGGTCCAGGGTCCTTTCTTATACATATAGAATTTTTAAATCTGGTTTATTTTAACATGGATAATAATAATAATAATCAAAATACAAATTCTTTCTCCATGACGGTTAACACTCCGATTGAGTAGAAGATTTATGAAATAATAGAACACAATAGAAATTGATTTTAAGTGGATTAGATTTCAATATGAGCCACAAATATTGAAAATACATATTGACCTATAGTTGAATAGTATTTCCATCCAATGTAAAGAAATGAATTTTGTAAAAAGAAAAGTGGGTTCCTTTCTTCCTCTTCTTTAGGTGTACTTGAGTTTTGCAAACTGACAAGTTCTTTCAAAGTCTGGAACAAGAAGCCCAAAGCAGTACTAATTCCTCTATCTTTAATCGGCACAAGATTTAAGGGAGATAAATCTAGATAGGTCGGACTGAGACTGATAAATTTCTTAGTAGTACTATTTCCTCTATCTCCCATTGTCACAAGATTTAAGGGTGACAAATCTAGATAGGTCGGACTGAGACTGAGAAATTTCTTCTCCAATCTCCATCATTCCTTTTTTATGTGTTCCTCCTTTCCTTTCTTTCCTTTTCCCTCTTTCATAATAAAATTTCCCCAAAATCAACAGTGTTTTTTTGTTTGCATTTTGTGAGACTCAAGATCAGGGCTAAGTATTTCTAAAAGATGGAGGGGCCATCCATAGCATTAATATATAATCATTTTCAGAATTTTAGGGGGGCGGGCATGTCCCTTGCCAGCCCCCCTTTAGTTCCGCCCCTATATATATAAAGAGAGAGATTGAGATTTTATATCAAAATTTGAACCATTCAACATGTGGTTTCTCTCTTCTCTATTGGAGATTCCTAGTGTCGCTGGGTGTTACGTTTCATCCCGATTTAATTAGGATTAACTCTAATTAATAGAGATTATGCATACTAAGAATGATTAGTCAAGTTAAATGTGATTAGTGATAAAAATGGATTAAATTATGTATGAAGGATTGAATTAAGCATAATGAACAAGTTTGGAAGTGATTTGTTGAATATGTTTGAATTTAAACCCAAATTAGTGAAATAAGGGACTTTTTCATAAATACGAATTTATACGTATTTCGTTGGATACTGTAAAATTTGATACCGACGTGTGTATCTCGATGAGTACAACAACTTTCATAATATACTCGTCTTCATTTGACTTGAAGAGAGCCAATTGAGCTTTAGTTTGACTTAAACTGAGAATAAAATATAGAAGAAGGGTTGATGTGCAAAATGCATGTTATATGTGTCAAATGGACTTGGCTCCATGTCATTCAAATGTTACATTTCAGAGAATTCAAGAACCCTAGACTTAGATTTCTTCCTTGCTTTCTTCTTCATTTGTTCTTTACAAAGTGCTAGAAAGGAGATTTTGCAAGTCGTTTTGGAGAGAAATTCGTTTTCCTTGGCTTCTTCACTAAGTTGGTTGGATTCTTGGAGTTAAAAATTGAGAGAAATCTCATCCACAAGTTGTCAAGTAAGTGTTGTAAGTAATTTCATTTGTAAATGAGTTCTTTAAACCCTTTTCCATCTCAAAAACTCATTGAATTCATATTTGGATGATTTGATAATGTTAGGATTTGATTTTGGTGGTTTTGTATCAAGTGAAGTTTGGAAAAGAGGGGTTTTTGTGTTAAATCACAGCTAAAGGCAAGTATAATCAGTTCATAAATGGTTGAATGTTAATTGATGTGGTTTTCATTGATTTATGAAAGTTAGGTTTATGACTCATATTGTGTATGGCTATGGAGTTGATTTAAGTGATTATATGATGTTTGAATAATGAAATAGAAGTGTGGTAATTGTGTTGAATGGTGTAAAAGGGATGGGAACAGGAGGTTCCAAGTTTATATTGCAAGTGTGAATGGATTGGTGATGAAATAGAGAATAGTTCAGAATTTTGAAATGGAATTCTGAAGCGTTCGCTCGAGCGAATAGGGAGTCCGCTCGAGCGAACTGTCATCTGTGTGAATCCGCTCGAGCGGATCTTCGAACTAGTTACTGTTTGATACTGAATGTTATCGACTGATAAAGTGATGTTGGTCGCTCGAGCGACCAACTTTCTGTGAACTGTCCGCTCGAGCAAGCCTAGATCCGCTCGAGCGAACCTGATGCTGAAGTTTAAAGTATTTTATATCAAATAAAAGGTGATTTAGTCTAAGGTATTTTGAGATTTGTAGGGTACAATTGAATTTATGTTCAATTAGCCAAGTGATTAGGTTTAGTTGACTGAGTGGTCAATTGAAAATGTTTAAAGTATTAAAGTTAGTTGCTAAGTCATTCAAGACTATGAAATTGTTTACCTTCATGGGTGTTAATTCGAAGGACTTTAATGTACAAAATATACATAATCTGTAATGTCCATCGAGAATAACGTGTACGTTAAACAACTGAGAATTTCACCTGAGTGGTTGGTATTATTCAATTGAGTTTGGACATTGAATTATATCCATTAATTATCATTGAACAGAATTAATGTTAAACTATGGAATTCTTTGAGTTTGGCACTACATAGTGATTTCCTAAGCTCATTAGAGTTGATACTGTTGCAGCAAATTATATGGGAGTGTTTCCAGAACTCTATAGTGATGTCAGATGTCCCTGGCCCGGGCACTGATAAATCTCACATTATGTGATTCATTTCTTATGGAAGATGTGATTCCTTTCTTTTTAGGAAGATGTGATTTGAATTGAAATGAAATGCTATTGTAGATTGCCAAATACTATAGACTCTTATTAATTTAAATTGAATGGTAATTGTATAGGTCTAACATTGAATTAGATAGATTAAATGTGTAAGTAGCATGATTAATAATGTAACTGTTTGTACAATGCTGAATTGTCAAATTCATAGTGTTATTGATAGCATTACAGGCACAGTTGCTCATGCCGGTCCTTCAGAGGTCACAGCGCCAGCGGTTAATAATGTAACTGTTTGTACATTGCTGAATTGTCAAATTCATAGTGTTATTGATAGCATTACAGGCACAGTTGCCCATGCCGGTCCTTCAGAGGTCACAGCGCCAGCGGAGATTACCGGTTCGGTTCCTCTAGGAGGATTAGTAGAGTGGAATTGAAGCAATATCATATGTTTATGATATTGAAACGAAAACTTGAAAAGAAAACTTTTGTTAAGGAAGTGAGTTTGGAAATGATATACACTTTTAATCCTTGCATTGTATTTAAATATGCAAGTGATGAGATGTACACGATGTAATTGGTTTTGTTTTATACATAAGCAATGTATAGTTGTATATGTTCCGCATAATATGTACATGATATCCCTTGTGAATTTTTATGTGATTAAAGTTCACGGGAGTAAGTATGCCACACAACTCGGAGTTATCTTAGATTAATCATTACTTCGGGCTCTAGTTGTGTCACTGGGGCTTTACAATACTTGACACTCATACATCCTAATATTGTCTTTGCTATTAACAAAGTTTGTCGGTTCATGTAAAGCCCTACAGATGATCATTGGGCAGTTATGAAAAGAATCATGTCGTATGTCAAATCTACACCCTACCATGGTCTTCTCATTCGGTCGTCTCCAAATTTTGTGTTAAGTGCCTTCTCAATGTAGATTGGGTTGGATGTCCTGATGACCGACTCTCTACTAGCGGACACTGCATATATCTTAGCCCTAACCTAATTTCATGGAGTTCTTGAAAATAACATACTATGTCTCGTTCTAGTATAGAAGCTGAAAATTGCAGGCCAGCCAATGCTACCACATAAGTAATGAGGACTCAATCTCTCCTTCGAGAATTAGGATATCTTCTCAAGTCTCCTCCTATTTTTTGGTGTGACAAATTTGGAGCAACGTATCTTATAGTGAATCCAATTTTCCACGCACGAACAAAACATATTGAAATTTATTTTCATTTTGTGCAAGAAAAAATAGCTCAAAAGACTCCTGATGTTCGATTTATCTCCTCCAAGGATCAAATTATTGATGTTTTCACGAAGGCACTTAGCTCCCAACAGTTTCAAATTCTTCGCGACAAGTTAACCGTTAACTAATGACCGCTTAACTTGAGGGGGGCGTATGGAATGCAATTCACTAGATCTCTATGGATATATAATCAAGTAAGCATATCCAATAGAGGGTGGTACAATTGATGGTCAAATCCACAGATGAGGCAACAAGATTACTTTCTATTCCAAGGCTCATGAACATCTCTCTCAATTAAAAAAGTACCAGCCATAGAGATTCTATGGATATGTTATTTAATTTGAGCTGCTTGAATTTTAAAAAAATAGGTACCAGCCATCTGGTATCCCTAACTTTCCATACTTAAACTTAGAGTGAATCGCCTAAGGCCGGCACAACAAGAAATTAAAGAGGCTCAATAATCGAGTCCACCTATTAAAATTCTTATAACCCGTTTAGAATAAAGGCCCAAATTTCACTCCAGTAGAAGATGAGCAGAATGTCAAATTGATCTATGGAATGGAAGTCCATAATGGATGGAAAATCATACTTGTACGAAGAGGTGTCATGAAGAGTTATCCAAACCTCAACGATTGTGAGGTGACATAATTTAAATAAAATAATATATGAAAACGATAAATTTAAATAAAATAACATATGAAAACGATTAAATAGCCAAATTAAATGGAGAATGATTCCCATAATCATCATCATCCTCCAAAGGTTTTAAACCTAACTAATTACTTCACACAGTTTTTGTAAAAAAATTTGAATGTATCATATCATTATTTTAAACTTATAGATTTTCAATGCTATTCAATATAAATAAAAATATTAGATAACTTCCCAAAGGCTCCATTTTTTGGCTTGCTAAGTCAAAGTCAGATTCACAAGTCTACAAAATTACAGTAAAAAACACGTAACTTATCATCTACACCTCTGCATTAGTAAACATCCCAGTTATTTGTATTTTTTTTTTATAACTTTTCTAAAGTATTATCTTGTTATGATCCTTTAATGCCCATTTCCCCCACTAGTATTCAAATAATTAATTTATACAATATTTTCACCATATCTTATGTTAATGATATTTCCCAATTAAGCCCACATAGAAACACAAAATTTAAAATTATCCCAATACTATCTCCCACTCAAACTATTGGCATGACAAATCTTCAAAACACTACTCATGGGTAAAGGTCTATCAAAACCGCGTAACCCAAACCAAAACACCATGCACTTCCCAAAATGGAAATAAACCCAACTCATATAATAGGGCAACAGGGCACGGCACAAGCTATAAACAGAAAAGAGAATTGTAGCTTGACCAAGTATAAGGACTCTGTTCACAGTGTAAAAGGTTCAACTTCATCCACTGGTACATGATCTTCTCTCCTATATATTCAAACTCCATCCTTCCATACTGAATCAGAGTATCAGTTAGAAGGTCAAGTAAAAAATATATTAAGACAGAATGCGAGGCCATCTTAACAGTAACCGAAGAAGGCGAAGGGCTCGACCACAACATACCATCAGTACTAACATTGAATTCATCATCTCTGCCACTGCAACCATCCTCCAATACTTACCATGCAAAGGAAAAGATGCGAACAACCACCCCACATCATTCAAGGTATGTGTTTATGCTCTGGTTGTTTTGTTATATGATTCTACAGCAGCTTCCACACTTTCTCATGACCATGTGTTGGCTGTCCGTATCACTAACCGTGTGGGAGAGCTTTTGGCAGCTCTAGCATGCGCTTCCCTACTCTCGATTGGAATGGGAAGTGAACTCACATGGCTACCTTATCTCTCATGCATTCTTCCTTTGTTTCCTATATCCTGTGACTTGCTCCGCTATCTCCACCGATGCTACCTGAATAACACATCTCTCCAAACCCAAGCTGGCGACATCGAGGCTCCTCCAACATCGACAATGTATTGAGAGTATGAGATAAATCAAGAATAGTTGAGTATTTCGTTTCGCTTCAAATGAAAATCCTGAGATTTTTCGTTTCGCCCGTTCTTAGACCGAAATGAGAACACCCATAAAAAGAAATCTCATCTAATTTTTTGGTCCATTTCGGTCCTCAACTGAAATAAAATAATACATATTACTTATTTTATATTTTTCACATATATATTTTATTTTTTATATTTTCATTGAAATTTTGACTCGGCCGAAATATTTCAGTTTCGTGGCAAAAAAAAAAAAAAAGAGGTCGGAAACGAAATTCTCAACTATGTTTACTCATGATGTTACCTCTCTCTCCCTCTCTCTAGAATAGTGGCATAGCAGTTTCTACTAGGCAGGGAGAAGCTACTGTTACAGAACACAGTAGACATGTAAAATACTGAAAAACAATGTCAAATGAAATATGCCCCATTGACTATAGTTGAGAAGGGATATGTTTTCTCTTTTAGTTACTACATGTTTGGAAAGTTGAAGAAAGCAGAGTAACCATTATTGATGTAATGTAAGAAAGAAAAGTTCACTTAAAGAGTAGAGATATACAAATTCCTCATTTCTCTCCATATTCAAGGAAGAAGCAAAATGCAAAATGATAAAGAAAGAACAGGTTGCAGAGAGTCAATATCTAACTACCCCTTCACCTTTGAAAAGTATGCTCTATCGGAATTCACAAGACGAGCTACAAACTCTCGCCACTCACTGAAGCACCTCTTATTTACCTGTAAATGAGGAATTCAATAGAAGATTAGACATTCATTCCTACATGGAGAGGAAGAACCTTGATATAACTGAAAATAACCAAATATGAGTCTAAAATCTTGCTTATACTTGGCTTTGCTAGGACCTGAATACTGAGCCATATCATGTTTAGGGGTTATATGAGTCTAAAATCTTGTTTGTACTTGGCTTTGCTAGGGACCTGAATACTGACCCATTTCATGTTTATAATACATAACCCTTAAACAGATCTTGATTATAATATTTTCCTTGAAAAAGGTCATTAGTTCTAATGTCAGAAAAAGAAACTTTAGAATCAACATCTGAGTTCCAGATTTCTTTCATTAGATCCGGCAAAGCCTAAAAAAAACAAAAGGAAAGAAAAATATCTGTTAAGAATTAGATGTTCAAGGAAATGTTCAAAAACATACCCCTTGCCATCGTGTTTTCCCTTTCCGGGCCTTCCCCTGCAAAATTCAACATTGTTTGGATCATGATAAACATAATGTAGATGTACTAAATACAAAGTTGCAGACAATTAAGTATGAATTAGCTGTCATAGCAAATTCTTGCACCATGTAACTTAGACACGGACAGAAATTGGTGCCCAAAAATTTGAGACAGTACTGGATTCATGTTCAAACTCCACCGTGTAACTTTGACATGGACACATGTACTAATGTCAAATGTGACATGGGGTGGGGAGTCACACAAACTTGAGCCTCTTGTTTACATGAGAGGAGTAAAAGTAGGGATGTAATTGGGTCGGTTTTGGTCCGAGTCCACCATCGGAAATGTAAATGAGAAGATGGAACCGGAATTAGAACCGGAACCGTTAATGACAAGATAGAACCGGAGCCAGTTTCGTAAATGGGATGGGTCTGGGTTTGTGTCACGACCCGGGCCCGAGATCCAATTACTTCGGACAGACCCTGAGTCGCGATATCATACTTACTCCCGTGAATCCTGAATTAACCGAAGTTAAGACAAGACTCACAAGGGATATCAAATCACAACACCTGCCAATGTACAATTTGCGGAATATAGATACATACATTGACAACAATTAACTTTACATCAAAAGTGAAGTCCACATATACAAGATGACAGTCCAATTAAGTCCACCACTGCACATTTAAAATACAATGCATGTGGCATCAATACATACAACTCAAAACTAACTATTACAAAAGTATTTATCAAAATATTCAAGTTCGATCGTCCTCCGAACTATGCCCACTCCGCTAAACCTCCTGGAGGTATCGGATGGGCCTCCTCCGCAAGCGGCGCGGCCTCGGCAGGACCGGCACTGGCAACTGGGCCTGTAATGCCATCAATAACACTATGAACACGACGGTTCAGCAATGCATAAACAATCTATGATACCATACAATAAGTATGTTCATTTCTCAATACAATAACTCTAGGATTAAATCTAGAACAGTACAAATAACCAATAAGCAATGACTAATTTCAACTACAATAGTAGTACTATCATTACTCAATACAGTTTCTTCCCAGAGGAAGTGTTATTCAGTTCATTTCATTCAGTGTTCATTCATTTCATTCATTTCGTTCCATTCATTCATTTCATTCATTTCGTTCCATTCATTTCATTCGTTTCATTCATTAAGTGGCTTATGGGACTCTTCAGTCCAATGTATTTCACTTTTCATTACATGGCTTATCAATTCATTGACTTTTCAGTCTAAGTGTGGGATCTACCAGTGTCTTGATCAGAGATCACTGGCATCACCACGGAGCTCCGGAACACCCCAATCATCTGCTGCAGTAGGAATTATTCATTATTCATTGCATTTATTCAGTATTCAGTGGTTCATTGTATGCAGTCATTATAGACTCAATGGGATTAGATGAGTCTTTAATCATTCACGGTCCTACTTGTCTCTATCCAAAATTTAGACAATTTATAGGTGTAATTATTAGTTACTAAATGCACGTGTTATTTTCGATGGACATCACATTTTCATTTAATATGTGCATTTAGTCCCCAAAAATTTTCCACCCTCAATATCAAAATCCACTAGTTCACGGTCCGATCGATTGGTCAAATTTTTGCTTACAATTTCATGTTTGGGCCAGTATCAGGTTCACAGGCGGTTAGCCGGAACTTGACCAGCGGCTAGCCGAAATGCAGTCGGCAGCTAGCCGGAATGTGGCTGGCGGCTAGCCGAAATTTCAATTTCGGTTAACCGCCATTTCGCGGTTAGCTCACTGTCAGCTTTCCAGAAGCTGACATTTTTGACAGAATTTCTGACTCAATTTCGGTCACCTCACGGTTACCTCGCGGCTAGCCGAAATTCAAATTTCGGCTAACCGAAAATTGGCGGTTAGCTTTCCAGAAGCTCGCCCATTTCACAGATTTTTGACGGTTGGCTTCACGGTTAGCCTTACGGCTAGCCGAAATTCGCCCAGAACGTCATTTTCGAGCTTCAGAACTCCTGAAGCAAATTTCTGAGATTGAGTTCCTTGAACCCAAATCTCTTCAATAACCTAAAGAGTTCAAGAAAACTCACTCATTTGGAGTAGCCATCAACCATTCCATTCAATCCCTAACAATATACACTCTACAACAAGGAATGGGTTGAGAACCCATTCCTACAACTCAAGAAAACTTGTAATAAAGCACTTCAATCATAAATAGACGTTTATACTTGCCTCTAATGAAGATTGATTGATAGAACTCCTTGTTTGCTTGGGTTTGTGAAGGAACTTCTTGATTTGAGTATCTTTCCTCAAGAGAACTCCAAGAAAGTCCAAGAAGAAAGTGAAGAAGGTGGAGAAGATGAAGTGCTCCTCGCTTGAATCACTTCAATCCCGTCTTCGTGTTCGGTGGAGTTGAAACGGAAGGAAGAAGAAGAAAAGGAAAGAGGGAAAGAGCCTAGGGTTTTGTCTCTGCAATGGATTTTTAGGTGAAATGAACTCAAAGGAAGTTCATTCCTTTTTATATGAGTTCACTTTGCAACTAAATCCACTTCATCAATGTTATTTACGTTTTGAGTCAAATGAAGGGTCATTTGACCGGATTCTCGTCAAACGACTTCGAGTCTATTACGAAAGCTGACGTAATCGTCGAGATACACGCGTTGGTATCAACAGTTTCCGTATTCGACAAACTACATATAAACCCGTATTTACGAAAAAGGTCTAAATCTCATCCAATTCATCTAAATCCTTCATTACCACTTCATTAGGTTCATTTGTGACTAGTCTCACCAAGCTTAGTCATTAAGTACCATCAATCTAGTTAAACACAATTAACTAGCTTCAATTTCAATTAACTAGAGTTAATCTCGATTAACTCGGGATGGGGCCTTACAGTTTGGGTCTATGTAGAGAATGATATGGGATGAAAAATCTAATCTAGGAATAATTCTTGAAAATTGAGGTAATATGTCGGGTTGCAGGTGGAACCGAGCCTAGAGCCGTTTACTTATTGGGGCCTAAATAATGACCCAAATTCAACTTTTAATGGGTTGGAACCTCCGGATAATCTGAGAATTGGAGATTCATTTACATCCCTAGGTAAAAGAGGACTAGGGGTCAAGATCATTACAAGGTTAAAGCGGAGGGGTTAAAGTAAAAAACAATAAAAGACAAAATTCTACTTATTATGCTTTTCCTCAAGTTGTTACACTTGACAGTAAAACAAAGCCGGAAAAAGTGGGGTAAAAGCCCAACTTTATGTCACAATGGAAGTTTAAAACCCTACTTTCTGTCACAATGGAAGTTTAACACCACCCCCCCACAAAACTCCATATACCCATGCTATGAAATAGAATTTTATTTTACATCAATTTTACACTCCTCTTGCCTTTTCTATTCAAATATCATAAAGTAAAACTTTCTGTTATATTTATCATTTTTTTTTTACTCTCTTTCTACTCTGCTCTTGCTAAAAAACCGCTAGTATGTGACAATGGAGATAGAGAGGAAAATTTGGTTATGAACATGCCACAAAAATCGATTTTGCAAAATTCGATTGGGCCAATGCATGTAGGCCCCACAACAGGGTTCATAGTTAACAGTTAGAACTACACTATGATCATGATACATAAATGATTAAAAACCAAGACTTGTGCATGTTAAATGTGCATGAAGCCAGACCTGATTCCTAAGTGAAGGGACAGCTTTATGAACAACCCATTGTGAGTCAACCACACCAATCTTCTCATGCGCAGGCTGCATAAAAGACAGACAAAAGAACAATGTACAAATAAAAATGAAATGCATCAGAAAGCAGTTTTTAAGAAGCAGAACTTACCATTATGGAAGGGATCAAATCCTCACCATACAAATTCAAATTGAGAAATTCAGTTTCTTAGCAAAAAAAAAAAAAACCAATCTTTTAAGCAATGTGTATTTTTTCAATGGGGCAGAATGGAGTCTCCTTTCCTTAAATCCTTCTAAAATGTTTTCTGTTAAAGATATAGGGGAAATTTGGTAAATGTATACTGAACTCCTAAGAATTCATAGGAAAGGGGCCTTTTACAAAGGACCACCATATTCCTAGGATTTAACTTCGATAGTGAAGGGTGGACAATCACTTCCTGTCAAAAGGGGAAAACTTTGATGGGCCCTTGTATATCACCTTTTTATCCTTCACTCTATCACCATGGATAGCCAAGAAAGTCATAGGAGTTCAGTCGGAGTTAGGCAAATCGTCTCTCAAGAATCTATCAATTTCCTATCATGAACTATATATCAATAGAGTTATAGTCCAATTACAAATTTACAATGGATGCTTCATTGGTTTAGCCATTGATGTCTTTCAAACAAATGGGTTTCATTTTGGCTATTCAAGACCAAACAAAGGGGTGGACAATCACTTCTTGTCATAGGGGGCCTACTTTGATTGGCCCTTGTATATCACCTTTTATCCTTCACTCTTATCACCATGGATAGAAGGCTATTACCAAGAAAATCATGTGAGTTCAGTTGGAGTTAGGCAACTCAGCTCTCAGTTATCTATCAATTTCCTATCACGAACTATATAACTATAGAGCTATAGTCCAATTACAATGGATGCTTCATCGGTTTAGTCATTTATGTCATTCAAACAAAGGGGTTTCATTTTGACTATTCAAGACCAAACAACAACATGAATGTTTGAACTGTACGTTGGTCTTAAATTTTCTTAGCCCAACCATTCCCAGCAAAACCTCTAGGCATTAGTATAGGCAACGTATACTTTTAAATACTCCCCACTAGGTAGAGCCCACTCCTTAACACGCACCCTCAGGTGGAACCCAATTAGCACACTTTTGGTGACACATTTTTTTTAGCACTGAGTCATTTATTATATTAAATTTCTTTAGCTAACTATTCCTACCAAAACCTAGAAGTTTTGGTAGAGGCAACATAAATACTTTTCAATACTACCCCTCAGGTGGAGCCCACTCCTCAATAGTTGGTGCTATAGGGAAAAATAGAGAGCTGTTTCAGCAAAATAATCAATTATGTAGCCGTAAAGTTATACGTAGTTGACTATTAAATAAAGGAAAAGAGAAAAAATGTTTTGGAACTGACCTCCACACATCTTCTCAGTGCAAAATCCAATCCCCACCCATGCACCAAATCATTCTGCAGCAATATAGTCAAGCATTTTCAGGGTTACCATGGGTGAAAAATATTTAAATTGAAGAGATTCCCGAAGTAAGAAAACAAAATACATAGTAGAAATGCTACTACGGAGCTCCAATGATTTACCTGAATCATATGCCACACACAACGCCAAGCATTTCGAGAAAATACAGGAGCCATGATTTCAATAAAACTGAAATAGCCACCATTGAAAGCCTAATAAGAAAACCTCATACTTATTGACCAACGGCTAGGGAATGATGTGATGATTTAAGGATTCTCCATTCACTGAAAGGTTTTATTTAGTCTTTTAGCAAATCCCTAAAGTGCAGTAGAGGATCTGAATCGCTCATTAGTGAGGTACTATGTAAATTCAATGGCCCAAATATAGGTTGTTGGAACACCATTTAATGTGGTCCACATGACCACTGAATGCTCTCTCCCTCTCCATGTGAATCGACATGTATGAATGGGCTCTTTGGTTCTGTTTAGACCTATACCATTTATTGCCATTTAAGGATTCTAAAGGTCACAGAGATGCATATATGAAAGGGCCTATAAAAGGAGATCATATTGGGTAACTCTCTATACTTGAAAATATTGCAAAGACACCATTACTTATATTTGCCAAAAGGAAGAAGTAGCTGAGAGTTGTAAACCCCACCAAGAGAAGCCATGGATTATGTAGGTATGATTACTTAGTTATATTATTGTGTTGTTTAGATTAAATCAAAGTATATGTCGATCCTTAGGTTCCTAAGAATAGGGTATCAGAGTCAGTCAGGCCATTTGGGGTTTAACCTGAATAATTTTTCGTTATTAACTTCCCTTCTCTATTTTGGGTATTTGGGTTTACCCTTCTGGTTTTTAGGATTAACCCAAAAACCTAATCCAGAATTCTTTATCTATGTATAAAAGATCTACATAGGATCATCTGGTTAAACCAATTTTCTTTGCTATTTATGTATTTTTTGTACATTTTGAGGTGGTCTTAGAGAGGTTTTGAAAAAAAAAAAAATAGTTCTCTAAAATAAGTCAAATTCCAGTTCGATCCCATAAAAGGATGGAAGAGAATAAAAGAAAACACACACAATTTTTTTTTTTTTTTTTTTTGCTGCCATAGTAGATAGCGCCAGACAAGTAGCACTTCTCACTGCACACACGGCCACTTCTCTCTGTAACAAGCCACAAATACATTACATAAGGGTTTGTACTGAACTTTAAAATCGACCACAAATTGTATCCATTCGAGAAGCAATATGATAGATTTGATAACCTAATTATCAAAAAAAAAAATAATATATATATATATATATACCAACACAATGCCTTCGTTAGTGGATCCACAATCATGAGGTTTGTTGCAGCCCCAACAATTGACACCAAACGATCTAGTGCTTTCTCTTTTAAGACACAATATTTGACTTACAAATATTTAGATTTACTACAACATTTGTTATTTTAGGCTAAACGCATCGTTGCATCATTATTGCAGTAAGTCTTCAGATGCTCGGAGATTTGGTCCATGATCCTAAGTCCTGAGATGAAATCACGCAACCACATTATGTGACCCACGATTTCAAAGCATGCCGCGTACTCTACATCAAATGAGGAAGGAGTGACTAGCGTTTATTTCGCACTTCTCCACAAAATAGCCCCTACGGATAATAGAAGGATATATCCTGATGTTGACTTCCTAGTGTCGGTACATCCGATAAAGTCTGAATCTGAATATTCTATAACCTCCAAATGATCGGATCTCTTATATGTGAGCATGTATTTGCTGGTACAACGTAGATACCTTAAAACATTCTTTAGCCATGTGTAGTGCGCCATGCCTGGATCACTTTGGCATCGATCTACTCAACATTCTGACTGCAAAGCTAATATCTGTTTTGGCATAAGACTGTGCCTAAATCAAACTTCACACAACAACCGCACAGGGACATTTTTCCATTTGTTTCCTCTCTATTTCATTCCTTGGACATTGATCCTTACTAAATTTATTTCCCTTGTTAATGGGTGAATCCCGTGGCCTACACCATTCCATACGAAATCTCTTAAGAATGGTATTGATATAGGCTTCCTAAGACAGCCTAAGTAATCCTTGAGATCTATCCCGAAACATCTCGATTCCTATTATGAAGATTGCTTCACTCATGTCTTTCATATCAAAATTACTCACAAGATAATCCTTAGTCTTACGAATCATACCAAGGTCGTTACTAATACGAAGGTCGTTACTAACTAGTAGAATATCGTCAACATATATGACTAAAATCATAAACTTGCTCTCACTGACTTTAAGATATATGCAATGGTCAACAACATTTTCGATGAAGCCGAATGGTGTTAAAATATTGTTGAACTTTAGATACCAATGTCTAGAATCTTGTTTAAGACCATACACTGACTTCTTTAACTAATAGATTAGTTTGTTCTTACCTTGTTATACAAAACCTTCGGGTTGTTCCGTGTACACATCTTCCAGATTCCCATTTAGAAACGCGGTCTTATCGTCCAATTGATATAACTCTAAGTTAAAATGAGCTACAAGAGGGATCGCAAATCTGAATAAATCTCTATTTTATATCGGAGAGTTAGTTTTGTTATAAAAATTTAGTATTATCGGACGCTACGATCCTAATGGTATGAGCAGGACAAAAAAAACCTAACCCTTTAGACATTTCCGGATAACCTATGAAATAGCGGCTTACTGTTCTAGGGTCTAATTTCTTTTCTTGTGGGTTGAAAACTTTCACTTTAGATGGACATCACCATACTCAGTAATGGTTTAAGCTGGGGTTTTCTGCCCGTCCAAAACTTGAAAGGAGTTTTAGAAACTGCTTTGGTAGGTACACGTTTCAAAATGTCTATAGCTATCTTCAGTGCTTCACGCTACAGAGACTCTGGTAAGGTTGTATTAGGGACCATACTCCTAACCATATCCATCAACGTCCTATTTTTTCTCTCAGCAACACCATTCTGCTAAGGCGTTCCAGGCATTATGTATTGGGACACAATGCCTTCTTGTTCAAAAAATCTTGCAAATGGACTGGGGGGCCCGATTCAATGTATTTTCCGTAATATTCACCATCCTATCGGATCTCTAGACTTTAATTCTTTTATCTAATTGCTTTTCTACTTCACTTTGAATATTTTGGAAACATTCAAAGTGTCGATTTCTCTTTAATTAGATAAATGGAACTAAAATATGAGTAGTCATCTATAAAGGTGATAAAATATTCTTCACCCGTAAAACAAGGTATATGCATTTTACCACAGATATCCATATGGATTAATTTGAAAAGTCCAGAACTCCTTATGATATTTTTCTTGATTGTCCTAGTTTGTTTACCATTAATGTAAACAATGCAAACAACAAAATTGGTGAAGTCAAGGCATGGTAATATCCCATCCTTCACCAATCTCTCCATTCTCTCTCTTGAAATGTTTCCTAATCTTTTATTCGACAAGTTAGAAGAGTTCTCATTTACAACTCCCCTTTTCATACTGATGTTCATTCCATAATTAATGTGTTGGATATAAAGTGATTGTGCACATGTTGAGTCTAACCTTAATTTATATAATCCATCACACCAAATTCCATTCCTGACTAAAAAAACAGTTTTATAGACTTTCAACAAGCCATGTTCAAAATTAAATACAAAACCATAATGATCCAATTCCGAAATTGAAATTAAATTCCTAGATATAGTCGGGACATAGAAAGTGTCATAGAGATCCAACGAGAATCATGTATCCAGCACAAGTCAGTAGGTGCCTATCGCCTCAACTCTTGATTCCTGTCGGCTCCCCATTGCGATGATGCGCTGATTGTCACTTGTACTCCTCCTTGAAAAGAATCCATGCACACAACCAGATACGTGAGCGGTTGCGCCAGAGTCGACCCACGGGTATTTGATGGGACATCTGTTAAATTAACTTCGTAACAAACAAGAGATGAATCACTATCATTACCTCTTGATTCGAATCAAGTTTTCATCTTCAGACAGTCTGCCTTGAAGTGGTCTTTCTTTCCACAAAAGAAGCATCTCTTTGTAGGCTCCTTCTTCTTACTCGGCTTTCCACCTTTCTTTGGAACTTTGGTCTTAACCTTTTTCTTTCCTTTATATTTATTTTGGGAGACAATGTTGATTGTAATTTTTCCTTTAGTCTTAAGCCTACGTTCCTCTGGATCACACCTAGCGATCAATTCATTTATAGTCCACAGATTTAAGTTTTGATTATATGCCACCTTAAATGGATTGGAAGAGGGAGGAAGAGAGTCAAGGATGAATTGTATCAAATATCCATTGATACACTCATTTCAACATCCTTTAATTTCGCAGCAAGATTTGTCATAGTTCAAATATGTTATCTTCCTCCCATAGTCCCATCATATTTCAAATTTGTCAATCGGTTCATCAAAGATGTACCAAGAGGTTTATCTGTTACCTCCAATTACTTGGGCACAGAATTAAGGAGATCCTTTGCATTATCCTTAATTACAAGTGGCCCCCTTACACTTTTAGAGACGGAATTTGAGATAATCTAAAGGCAAATTTTATTACACCTTATCCATTTTTCATAATCTACCTTATCGATGGCCAAACTCGTGTCTGTAGGCTTTGGAGGCATAGGCTTATCAATAGCCATGTCCAAGTCCAGAAAGGTAAATGTGAGCATTAGTATGTCTAACCAGTCAACAAAGTTCGATCCATCTAGTATGGGAATGGACCCTAAGTACAAAGGTAAGACATAGTTTTGGAAGCTAAAAAATAAACATACACACATCACATTTATGCTTTGAATTTAAATAATCATAAAAATAACTTACGGAGTAATGGTACATCATTGTAATTCCTCCTTTGATATATATATAATTCATCATTGACTCTCCTCCTCCCTCTTTCAACCCATTTAAGGTGGCATATAATCAAAACTCAAATCTATGGAATATAAATGAGTTGATCGCTAGATGTGATGAAGACGAACGGAGGCTTAAGGTTGAAGGGAAAATTACAATCAACATTGTATCTCAAAAGAAATATAAAGCAAAGAAAAATGTCAAGACAGAAGTTCCAAAGGAAGGTGGAAAACTGAGTAAGAAGAAGGAGCCTACAAAGAGATTCTTCTTTTGTGGAAAGAGAGACCACTTCAAAGCAGACTGTCTGAAGATGAAAACTTGATTCGAATCAAGAGGTAATGATAATGATTTATTTCTTGTTTGTTCCGAAGCTAATTTAGCAGATGTCCCATCAAACACCGGGTGGGTTGACTCTATCGCGACTGTTTACGTATTTGGTTGTCTGCATGGATTCTTTTCAAGGTGGAGTCCAAGTGATGGTTAGCGCACCATCATGATGAAGAACGGACAGAAATCGAGAGTTAAGGCGATAGGCATCTACCGACTTGTGCTGGATACAGGATTCTCGTTGGATCTCTATGACAATTTCTATGTCCCGGCTATATCTAGGAATTTAATTTCAATTTCAGAATTGGATCATTAAGGTTTTGTATTTAATTTTGAATATGGCTTGTTGAAAGTTTACAAAAATTCTTTTTTAGTCAGGAATGAATTTTTGTGTGATGGATTATATAAATTAAGGTTAGACTCAGCGTGTGCACAATCAATTTATACCCAGCACATTAATTATGGAATGAACATCGGTATAAAAAGGGAAGTAGTAAATGGGAACTCTTCTAACTTGTGGCATAAAACATTAAGAAACATCTCAAGAGAGAGAATGGAGAGATTGGTGAAGGATGGGATATTACCATGCCTTGACTTCACCAATTTTGGTGTCCATGTTGATTGCATTAAAGGTGAACAAACTAGGATAATCAAGAAAACTACCACAAGGAGTTTTGGACTTCTCGAATTAATCCATACGGATATCTATGGTAACATGCATGTACCTTGTTTTACGGGTGAAGAATTTTTCATCACCTTAATAGATGACTATTTACGTTTTGATTTCGTTTATCTAATCAAAGAGAAATCTAACACTTTGAATGTTTCCAAAATATTCAAAGTTGAAGTAGAAAAGCAATTAGATAAAAGAATTAAAGTCCAGAGATCTGATAGGATGGTGAATATTATGGAAGATACATTGAATCGGGCCGTAACCTCGGTCCATTTGCAAGATTCTTTGAATGCCTAGGGCTGTAACCTCGGTCCATTTGCAAGATTCTTTGAATGCCTAGAACGCCTCTGCAGAATTGTGTTGCTAAGAGAAAAAATAGGACGTTGATGGATATGGTTAGGAGTATGGTCCGTAATACAGCCTTACCCGAGTCTATGTAGTGTGAAGCACTGAAGATGGCCATGTACATTTTGAAATGTGTACCTACCAAAGCAGTTTCCAAAACTCCTTTTAAGTAGTGGACCAGCAGAAAACCCAGCTTAAACCATTTCTGAGTATGGCAATGTCTATCTGAAGTGAAAGTTTTCAACCCACAAGAAAAGAAATTAGACCCTAGAACAACAATTGGCTATTTGATCGGTTATCCGGAAAGGTATAAAGGGTTTTTATTTGATTGTTCTACTCATACCATTAGGATCATAGAGTCCAATAATGCTAAATCTTTAGAGAATCACCAAAATAGTGGAATATTTACCTGATAGATGTGGAAGAGTTGTCCCACTTAATATTGTATTCGAGAGGCACAACCATCACAAGTTAAACAGGATGACTGAAATGTTTTCCTTGATAACATGAACATCGATAATTTAGGGAACAACAACCCATCATCAATTAAACACTCCTAGAAAAAACTATTGAAGGTGATCAAATTCTAAATATTACACAACCAAATGTTAATGAAATAAATCTGGAAGAATTGAGAACGTCAACTTGAGTGAGAAGGCCCGCAATTCCGGATGATTATGTTGTGTATTTGGAAGAGGCAGATATTGGTATAAAAGAATATCCTAAAACGTTCAACGAAGCCATTAACAAAGATAGTTTTGATAAATGGATAGAATCTATGAATGATGAGCTAAAATCTATAGTTGATAACAAAGTTTAGGATCTTGTCGAACTTGCTAACGAGTCCAAAACTATTGGATGCAAATGAGTATTTAAGACCAAATAGGACTCAAAAGGAAAAGTCGAACGATTCAAACCTAGTTGCCAAAGATTTTTTCAGAGAGAATGTATCGAATATAACGAAACCTACTCTCCGGTATCAAAGAAAGATTCGTTCAGAATTGTGATGCCTCTTGTAGCTCATTTAGCTTAGAGTTATATCAAATGGAAGTTAAGGCAGCATTTCTAAATCGGAATCTTGAAGAGGATGTGTACATGGAACAACCTGAAAGTTTTGTAGAACAAGATAAGAAACTGGTCTATTAGTTTAAAGAAATCAATGTACGGTCTTAAACAAGCTTTTAGACATTGGTATCTAAAGTTCAATAATATTATAACACCATTTGGCTTCATCGAAAACATTGTTGACCATTGCATATATATTAAAGTCAGTGGGAGCAAGTTGATGATTTTAGTCATATATGTTGACGATATTTTACTGGTTAGTAACGACCTTGGTATGATTCGTGAGACCAAGGATTATCTTGCGAGTTATTTTGATATGAAAGACATGAGTGAAGCAATCTTCGTAATAGGAATCAAGATGTTTCGGGATAGATCTCAAGGATTACTTGGGTTGTCTTAGGAAGCCCATATCAATACTATTCTTAAGATATTTCATATGGAAGGGTGTAGGCCATGGGATTCACCCATTAACGAGGGAAATAAATTGAGTAAGGATCAATGTCCAAGGAATAAAATAAAGAGGAAACAAATGGTACAATGCCCCTATGTTGTTGCTATACGAAGTTTGATTTAGGCACAGTCTTATGCCAAGATAAATATTAGCTTTGCAGTCAGAATGTTGAATAGATGCCAGAGTGATACATGCTTGGCACATTGGACAGGGCTAATGAATGTTTTACGGCTACATGGTACCAGTAAATACATTCTCACATATAAGAGATCCAATCATTTAAAGGTGATAGGATATTCAGATTTGGACTTTGCCGAATGTATCGACACTAGGAAGTCAACTTCAGGATATATCTTTCTATTATCCGTAGGGGCTATTTTGTGGAGAGGTGTAAAGCAAATGCTAGTCACCCCTTCCACATTTGATGTAGAGTATGCGACATGCTTTGATTCCGCGGGTCACGCAATTTGGTTGCATAATTTCATATAAGGGCTTAGGATCATGGACCAAATCTCCAAGCGTCTGAAAACTTAATGCAATAATGATGCAACAAAGTGTTTGGTGCCGAAAATAACAAATGTTCCAATAAATCTAAATATTTTGAAGTCAAATATCTTGTCTTGAGAGAGAGTATGGGATCGTTTGGTATCATATGTTGGGGCTCCAACGGACCTTATGATTGCGGATCTACTAACGAAGGCATTACAGTCGAAGGCCTATAATGGATATGTATTAAATATGGGCTTGTATGAACTGCTTTATTAGGATCTATATATTTTTTGTTTAATTAACACAATTAAGTTTATCATTACAGTTGCAACACAGTGATTTTGTAATTCTTACTTTGAATTTTTTATTGTCACATGTGAGTAATGTGGATAAAGTAAGAATGTAAGGTTATGACATTAAAGTATCTACTAAAATAGGATTTTCATGCTAAGACCCTATATTAGCCCTTATTTAGGATTTGATTAGGTAAGAATATTAATGTTGTGATTGTGGAAGTAAACGTGTCAATCAAAATATGTGACCGCCACGATTCACTTTGGTAAACTTGCCTAATGACAGATTAAAGAGTGGCATAGAAGTCAAATGAATGTTTTTTTTTTCTTCAAAGTGGTGCACCAGTCAAAGTCGTTTTTCAAGTTTTTCAAATCTGAGTCATTTCAACAAATATTTTTTTAATAAAAAAATAATTTTTAAGGTATATGCTTGTGTTCGCATAAACCAAGTGAGAGACTGTTGAAACACATTTTAATGTGGTCCACACGACCACCAAATGCTCTCTCCCTCTCCATGTGAACCGACATATATGAATGGGCTCTTTAGTTCTCTTTAGACATGTACTATTCATTGCCATTTAAGGACTCCAAAGGTCACATCTCTTGATGGAATTAGATGCATGTATGAAATAACCTATAAAAAGAGACCATATTGGGTAACTTTCTACAATTGAGAATATTGGATAGACACCATCACTTACATTTGTAGAAAGGAAGAAGTGAGTTGTAAACCCTACCAGAGGAAGCCATAGATTCTTGAAGTATGATTACTTAGTTATATTATTGCATTATTCAGACTAAATCCAAATATATGTTGAACCTTAGGTTCATGGGAATAGTTCCTATAGGCAAGTCCAATTATTATGTTAGATGCAAATGAAAGAAAATAAATGGCAGTAAGGCCTATTGGCCTAAATTTCGTGTTAGGAAATTCACATAGTGTGTCCCATTGATGAGTGTAGATGTGCAAGTAGCAAGGTTGTCCAGGCTTAGCAAACTTCTTATTAGAATAATTTATATTTTTTTATGGAAACATGAACGTATCAATAATATTATGTATTAATCAAGTGATCAGAATATTATATAAGTAGAGCATGATGAGTGAACGAGTCATTCGTACCTATGATGCATGAATACTTCAAAATGGGAATTGTATTGTATCTGATACTTCATTTTTTATATGTAAGACCCATGTCCATGCTATATCCATAGCGTGTCCCTGCCATATTTGTGCCATATTTGGGCACACCATAGATTGGTGTGTTGTGTTTATATATATATATATATATATATATATATATATATATATAAGGAAGTGCTCCATTGAGAGACACTCTCACCAACTTTATGAGAGATTGGTGGGGGCCCTTACATTTAAGTTGGGGGTCCTTGCATTTAAGTTGGTGAGAGTGGATATGGAAGTGAAGGCCCCCACCCATCTCTCATAAAGTTGGTGAGAGTGTCTTTCATAGGAGCATTTCCCATATATATATATGAATATTTCCCTATATATATATATATATATATATATAGAGAGAGAGAGAGAGAGAGAGAGAGAAGCATACGCTGCACATGGCGGCAAATGTGGGTCAATGCACCGTGGATCTCTTTCTACCCTGAACACAATCAAGATAACTTTCGAGTCAGAGAATGAAACACACACAGAATTCAGCAAAATGGAAAACAATACTTTCCTAAGAAAATTAAACAACGACAAGAGGGGAGAATAATATCCAGAATTCCAGATATCATACTTGTGAACTTCACTATTAACTCTCCTTTTTGTAATATTCCATTGCACTAGATTTTTACCGGATCCAACTTCAATGCCTGGTTGTGAGATCTCTAAGCCATGTTTCTCGACCATTTTAAGATAACTGGTATGGAACATAAATTCAATTGAGAGCAAGTATAGCTGCCATGAAAGTCAACCTCAACTACTGAGATTCTTTGTCAGGAAAGTAGAAAGGAAAAACCCCTTACTCCTCTGCATTGAAGTTTTCAACTCCAAGATCTTCATCCCAAATAAATATATAATCATATGCTGCCACTACATCTGGGTGCAGAAAGCGTTTGGCATACCACCTGGTGAAGTTACAAATATGTGGCAAATTATTAGCAACTTCACATGGTTTCTTTTGTTCTTTCTTTGAAGGTCAAACAAAAGGCTATACACGCCTATGATATATGAATACTTTAAGATGGATAACGTATCGTGTCGTATCCGATACTTCGATTCTTATGTGTCAAATCCCTGTCACTGTCGTATCCAGGCATCATAGTTACAGGCTTTACCAAAGTAAACCATCCATCTTTATGAAAAACTGGTAACTGATTACTAGATGCAACTTAAGTTCTACTTAGGAAAGTACTAAATGAAATCAGCAAAATAAAAAACTACTCATTTCATTAGTAAATCAAATATATGTTGACAACATATAGGCTATCAAAAACATGAAAGAGTATCATAGAAACATTACCATTTAGTTTGCCCTCTTGCACTGACATGAATTGCACGCTTTGACCACTCAAATTGGTCCCATTCACTTGTTAGCCCATCATAATGAAAGAGCAGGATTGTGAACTCATCAGAAAACTAATGGGAAGAATAAGGAAATACAATCAGTATATCTAGAAAAGATTAAAAGGGAGAAGCAAAAATAACAAGTTTCATTTGAATCACCTTTTGAATTGTTGCATTGATGTTATCCCTCTGGGCAAAGCCAACAGCGAATGTCGCCAAATACTTTGGTCGAGTTTTTAAATCCTAAAATGTTTAAAAACCAACGATCAAAACAAGTACAATATACAAAATGTGCTACCCACACACTTAAGACTATATATGGAAGGGGTCAGTAAACAGTCAGTGGATCACATGCACAATAAATGACAGTAGTAAACAAAAACATTCTATTTTCTTTCCTACAGCCAAACTAAGAAGAATTTCAGGAAATAAAATGTATGCTTGTGTAACGAAAGGATTCCCCAATAGAGAGGAAAGTTGTTCTAATTTTTCATGCAGCCCACTCTCACCTCATTTGATGTGATAAGTTTTTTGTTAGGAAAAATAATAATTTGATTTTCCTAAATACATAGGATTTTGACTTCTTAAGGGGTAGGAATACAAGATCCTCTTTAGCACAGAAACGAAAATCCGCAGAATGCGGAACCTTGTAGATACACGAACATACCCTAATTGTTTGTGAGAGGGATAGAAACAAAGTTGACGAAGTGTCATATGATGTATAAAGTTAAAGTGGAGTGGGTTGAAACAAAATGAATAGTAGGTTACTTTAGATGTGTTTGGATCGTTGGTGTAAAGTAAAATAAGAAAAGGTTAATGGAGAGGATGGAGTAAAAGGCACTTTAATTATATATTGTGGGAGTAACTCTAAGTAGGGTGAAGTGAAATAAAAGAGGAATCCACGTAATTATACTTGTTTACTCCACTTATCTCCCTAGGGCCATCCAAACAATTGAAAAAAAAAAAGAATTTATCAATATTTATGCCAATTCCACTCCATTTCACTTCACTCAAGTGCAAAGGAACAGTCGCAAATGATGCTTGTTACCAATGCAGCTTGTCTCATGCCCTCAGCCCATCCCATCGAATTAAACATACACTGAAGTCCAGCAGAAATAAATATTCAGAAATGCATTAATGTGTCTATAACTATATTGATTAACATACCTCATTAGGATCACCCCATAATCTACGCAAATAAAAATCAGTCTCTGACACTACAATCCCCGGGGACAATGACTCTGCACCACGGGGATTTGTTGCAATATGTATCTGAATCAGATATGTAAAGAATAAACAAGTTAAGATCTCCAAGAAAATTATAAGCATTCATGACCAGTATACTGCAAACAATTTATTTACTGTGCGCACAACAACTGACAAGATTGAACAAACTACTTGAATAGTTCTGGTTTGACCTTCACCATTCACCCCAAAAACATGACAATTACACTGATTGAAGAAGAAAAGAAAATACAAGTTTCTTCGGGCCAAATCTTTTATTTTTCAGTCAGCTTGGATTTTATCCTTTTTCAGTCCTATCGATTATATCCATTAATAAAACGATGAAGTTTTGGTGTTTTTGTCGGGCCCGTTTCTTTATCAGAATTCCATGAATTCATGTCTGGGAGAATTTCAAATTCTCCAAAAGCTGTCCCTTTATGTGGAATTCCAAATCCCTCTTTTTGATAAAGGATTTGAAATTCTAACAAATGGTATAGAGAGTGGAATTCCAAGAATTTCAAAAAGTCTTTTAGGTGGTTGGAATTTAAAACTCCATGAAAGAAACACAACATTTCAAATGACAGGGGACAAGATGTCACATCATGCAAAAAAACTCCAACCTCCCAAATTCTAATTATAAATTCTGGTGAAGAAACAGTTATAGTTATGCATTAAAATATCATGTATTTGATTCCTATTCTTACAGTAAAAACAATTTATTGATGCAGGCCATGCCTAGAGCTAAACTTTCCTATCTAGCCCTTGGACTCAATGAGCCATGAGTCCAACAAGGCAATGATTCGATTGGGCCTTACGATTACGGAAGGCTCAATTGGTTGAGTTTGGGCCTTTTTCTAAGCACAGTGGACCTTTTTAATTTGATTTTGTTGTTTACATGCAGAATACATTTCACATTAAACACTGATGAGTCATATTGTCCACTTACTAGACTGAGTCTAAGTTAAGCAGCTTCAGTTTATTTAGGGCTCATTTGCTTGGCTCTTTCCTAGGAATGCCAAATGGGCCAAAATTAAAAAAGTAAAGACCCAAATGAAAGGAAATGACTCCCAGACATCACCCTAGTAAATTAAAGAAAGTGAGTGACTCATTACATCTCCACCTTATATCCTTCATTTATCACCTTATTAAAATTTCCTTCACTAGAACCCACTGTACAATGAATTCCTGGGAATTCAACATCTAGCAACCAATTGGCCCTTAGAATTTAGGGCTGCTCAACTACTGTCTATGTATGTTTATTCTTCTTTTTTTTTAACATGATATTTGGCTCAAATTTTAAGGATTCTCTTGTGAGCTTTTGCAAGTGGTGGTCCTTTGGGTGCAAAACTGCAAATGTCAAAGCTTAGGCCTAGGGTTCAATTCAATCCCTTGGTCAAATCTATCTATCCAGCAGCGTCACTTAGTAAAAAGAAATAACAAAAACTGTAGTAAAGAGGCAGAATGGAGCATTAAAATGTAAATACTATTGCCAGCCCTATCAAGGGCATTGATATCTGATTTTTTTTTTTTTTGCTAAGTTGCAAAAATGAATTGAAAAGAAACGAAAGGAGATACAGCCTAAAGGAAAAACCAACAAAAAAAACCACCCACAACAGGGGACAGCCCACTATCACAAACTAGGATATATAGTGCTAGTAGATACATAATGCAAAGAAAGAATCTAAAGAAGAGCTAGAGAAAGATGAAGACATTTTACCAAGAGCTTGGGAAGCGTCTGCCAAGAAGAAATTAGAAACTATTTCTTGAGAAGGCTTCATACCACTGAACAGGGAGAGATTCCTAACCTTCCACAAGTTGAACAGGGCCACCAAAAATAGAGCACCAAGACCCTTTTTAGCTTTTGAGTAAGAACTAGTTGAGAGAGAGCTCCATAAAGAAGAAGCAGTGACTACCGCTGTAGCTCTGAAATTACCTTTTAGCTGAAACCAGTCCCAGAAGCTCAAGGCAAAGGGACAGATGAAGAAGAGGCTATAGACTGATTTTTGGTGCTTACCACAGAGGTAACAAAAAGACGCCAGCTGCACCTCAGTGGATTGCGCCCAATCGTTGGTAGGGAGTTTGTTATAGAACAACATCCAAGCAAAGCAAGTAATGGAGGGCTTGAGGAGACTGTTCCAAGTAAACTTAGATCAACATCTTGGAAGACCCCTAGTTCTAATTGAATCCCAAGCAACAGAGAAATAGAGATGGCTAGAGTTAGTGCTCGACTAGATCAACTTATCAGGAACATTAGAGAGAGAGAAGTCCATCAAAAGAGAGGAGGAGAAGGAAACCACTTGCTGTGGGAGATCTAAAGATGTAATCAGTTGGGGGTTTGAAAAGATGCCATGCACTGAATCAGTCCAAGGGAGGGAAACACCCTGAAATTGTTGAGCTATCAAGAGAGGACCATGCCATTTATTGTGCCAAAAACTTGTATTTCTCCCATCTCCCAGTTGCCAGTGGCTGTTTTGAAAAAGAAGGTGAGAAAACCTTTTAATAAGCTTCCAAATACAAGAGCCCGAGAGTAAAGAGCTAGGGTGCCAAGGAGAAAACCCTTTTAAAGTATTTTGCTTTGAACCATGAAGCCCATAGAGAGGAGGAAGAAAGGGTAGCCCAGCCTAATTTAACCATACTGGCTTTGATTAGGTCCAGAATTCTACGAAAACCCAGGCCACCTTCTAACTTGGGTAGACAAACGGAACGCCAACTTATGAGACTTCTCTTAGCTTGTAAAGATCCTCCAGACCATAGGAAATTCCTCATCCATTTCTCTAAGAAATTGCAAATCGATTTCGAGATGGGAAGAACAAGAAGCATATGCATGGAAAGGCTTTGAAGGACATGCTTAACCAGGATCACCCTACCAGCAAAAGAGAGCATCTTGCATTTCCAACCAGCCAGCCTCGCCCAAAGGAGGCCTTTAGACTCTCAAAATAGATAGCTTTAGGACTGCCAATGAAGAGAGGGACGCTCAGATATAACACTGGAAAAGAGGCTTTGGAAATGCCGAGACTCCTCGATGTCCTAATTTTGAACGACTGCCTGCTATTCCCAAAAAGAACCTTACTCTTCCCACATTATAGGTTACATGCATGAGAAAAATAAAAAGCATCTTCTTTCCATGACTATAACTCCAACGTGTTCTCAATGGGTCACTACCTTCCAGTGAATCACTAGTTCCTCACCTTTGGAAATACAGTTTCATCCAATGAAAACTTGCCAACTGTATAAAATATCATGCCAGCTAATACACCCTCTCAATTGCTTCCTTTGAATGACTCTTGGAATAATTCCCATTTCCCACATTGACGAATGTCCTTTCTTTAGAACTCATGCCATTCTTTACCAAAAAAACAAACCCTGCAGAATTCTTACCTCAAGGGTATCAATAGCCTTTTAATAGTAACCAACTTTATAGGGATGTCAAATTCATGGACCCCTAGTTACTTGGTTACACAAGGGACAGTTCTAAAAAGAGAGAATGACCCTCCACAGACCATTTTCTTAAAAATACGGGTATATATCCCTTAAACTCTTTCCAAAAAATTATTAGTTGAAATGAGTAGGTAGGTTTCCTTCTTTCTTAAGAGACCTTTCATAAGAGAAAATGTCACTGAGAAGGGATGTTGTTGAAGCTATGTAATAGAGAGCCAAGATTGGCACTGATACTTGAGAGAGAGAGAGAGAGAGAGGAGGATACATTCCTGATTCCTCCTTTGAATAGGTTAATGGTAGAATATTCTGGAGAAGGATTCTAATCAAATCATTATTTAACTTATAAAAACTAAAAAATCCAATTCACGTTGCTGAGAAAAAAAACTTTCTACCAAATGTTTTATGGCCATATCTGAATCTAAAACAAAATCTATAATGAACCATAACGAAGAACTGTGCAATTGCTAATATACCTGTTAGATCACATGTAAGAGCCAAATTATGAGTGAAATAATTTCCATCAATCCAGTAATGAGAAACAATGAATATCACCATAAAGCCTATGTCATAAGATCTCTTTTTGAGGCGGGTCTCGCACCACTACAGAAACCTATATTCAGTTTTGGGTCAATCTTTGGGTCAATCAAACTATCTCCACAACCCACCCACCCACCCACCCCCGCAATGGCACGTTACAGCGTGTGTGACCTAGATACAGCCAATGGACCTAGACTCTTTTATCTCTTCTAGAAAAATTCTCACATTGGATTTTTTATTTTTGTTTTCATAAAAATATCATTTTTTATCATAAATCTTTAGTCTCCATTTTTTGGTTGTCCAATTGTGATGTGAAAACATATTACTCTTTTGCTAAGGCCAATGCAGTATTTTTTTTTTTTCTTTTTTGAAGATGACGACGACGACGAAACTTCTTGATTTTTTTAAGCATCTTATTAATATTAAAAAAAATTAAAGGAAACAAGATTGAGATGCAAGTCTAGAACATTGAAATACTGGCCACTGCATAAAAACTTTGTTTTTACCTGCCACCATGTCTCTTATTAAGTATTTTAGACTCTCACATTTTGGGAAGATGCATTGGTTTTGAACAAGTTATAGGTGTGCTTAAATCTATACGTGGTTTTATGCGAGATGCCTGTTTCTACTTTTTTTTTTTTTTTTTAAATTCAATATAAACTTTTTTTTAATTGAAGGAAAGAATTCTAGAAGTAATCCACAGCCCGGGTTGGGCACGGGCTTGTTTCACTAGTATATATAACATGTTTGTTGAGTAGAACTCTAAGCTGACAAAAAATTAATGGGATAATGCTATGATGATGAGAATGATATTTAATTTTCAAGAAAAGAAAACGAAATTGGGGAGTAAGGCTATTTCTAAGTTAGAGATTTTCTCTTTCCTAAGTGAGTGCAAGAAGAAGCCTTATAGAGAGAGAACTGTAAATTATGGCTTACTCCCTTGTATTTCATACTATAATTGACATGCACCCACATATTCTACCACTTAAAGATCAGTGTGTTTCACTTTTATTCAAATTTCCAAAGTTATAGAACCTATGAAGATTATTCATTTTTTATGGATCTTGATGCTTATTCATGTTTGGGGGTGATCAAAAGAATGAAAAATTAATTTGGAAAGTTTTCTAGTTTGAGAATCAGGTTGACAACATATAAGTGCCATTATGGTAGAGCCAAAGTTCTGACTTAATTTTGGGATATTTCAGAATTATCTGTAATAGTTGTTGGGTGTTTGATGGTCATTGATCTTGTGTGAGAGGAAATGTGGAACTTGGTCAAGACCAATGTCCTTGATATTGATCTGAAAGATAAAGTTGTAAGATGATTAAAATCGTAGCTAGCAAGTGAAACCATTAGAATAGAAACCTTATTAGGGGGATAAAATAAGTTCTACGAGCTACTGTTCCATGTATATTTCTTTTTGTAATAAACTCATCTCTCACCAATTACCATTCAAAATAAGGTACATAAGTTCTATATATCATCATCATCTTCTTCATCATCAAGGTCCTGTCCATCTAGTGCTGCATTATATTTCATTGATATCATTTTCTAATTTTAAACTCTTATATATATATATATATATATATATATATATATTTGGATACCCAGGTAAGGGGTCTGGACCCCATCAAGACCTTGGGTGAGGTGAAGAGCTCTTAGGCGAGGGAAAGTGACATGCCTAGGGTCTATCCTTGGGTGCCAAGTGAGAACTGAGGCATTTTACCATTGAGGTAGATGTTACTCTCACAGTGAGTACACCTTCCAACTTTGCCTAGTTTATATAATATGTGTGTGTGTGTGTGTGTGTGTCTATATATATATATATATGAAGACCCCCCTTCATATATATATATATATATTAAGCCTATTATGGTTGCTTGATGTAAATCGTCGGACATTGTCTGGGCTTAAAAGGCCTACAAAAGAATTTGAAATTATAAACAGAGAAAGGAAAAGATAAAACAGAAAATCAATTTCACAAGCTGTATTTTTTTTTTTTTCAAATTCACTACATACTTAATTTAAGAAGTCAAAAGATTTGACCATGACATGCTTCAGACCACAATAGTAAGATCCACCAAGATATAACATATAGGTTCTTTAATTTGGAAAAGGAATTCAAGCATAACATTCAAATCATTCTCCATAAAGATTAGATTTGAATCATACATCTCAGATTGCAAATTGTAAGATTTTGGTGGCAATCATCAAGACTATTTGTGCTTGTGTGAACCATTAACCACCCCCACAATGGGAAAAGAAAATAGTGAATTCTTTAATGTTATTGGTTTAAGCACCAAGAAATAATATAGAATGTCAAAGAAGGGCGACTGTCAGTAAGAATTTTATCCAAGTAAATTGGAATTCAAAATGGTAAATGATAATATTATCCAGTGTGACATTGTTCTCTACTCTAGTTAACATAGATAAAGACAAAGGGATATCATGGAAGCTTATCCTGAATTCAATGTTCATAGTCTAGTTAAAAAGATTTGGTGGACCAATTACCAGTATCTATGGCACTCGGATATTTGTACAAGGCAAACGTATTCGTAACGGATAAATACGATATTTGTATTTGTATCTGATACTGCACCGATAGTTTTAGGGAACAAGTTTAGTATATTCTACTTATAAAGTCCTTTATTTCATGTATTTCTTTTATTATTTCTACTTCTTAATTTAAAAAACGCTAAAAATGGATAAAAACAACGATAATTTCAATGATTCATAAGTGTTCTAAAGAAAAACAATTAGGACACTATTCTATATCGTTACCTTATCCTACATTTTCAAAAGTTAGAAGTCGTATCCCTGATTCCTTGATTCATGTATCAGTGTCCATATCTACATCTATATCGGTATCTATTTCTGTACTGGGCATCATAGACCAGTATAAATGAGACAAAACTTTGACAAAAAGAAATGACCAAACATGAAACAAGACAATGGAAAAAAAAAATTTGGATTATTACCTTGGAACGACCGTCTGATTCAAGGGCATGGGAATATTTGATGTCACTCAAACTAGCAGATATCAAGTCATGGATAGTTCTATAAGATTCATCGCCACTAATGATGCCAGCTTTGATGGAAGATGAAAGGCTGGTAGTGGGAAATAAATAATGCTGCAAAGTTTCAATTTTCAAATGCTTAACTCTGAGATTAGCCAAAAATGGATGAAACAAAGGCAAGATGGCACCCTCTTAATCTACCATAAAACAAACAAACAAACAAACAAACAATCAAACAGATGAATATTGATAGGACTTATGTATACCTTGGTGAAGATAACTGTTGCAAATGAAATTATACCAATCAGGAATCCAAATAATACTCCCAAAATAGTGGAAAATTTAAGTTTTGTTCTGACATTTGATTTTTTCATAGCACTGCTGCAAACAAACATGAAAACAATCAAAACTTCCACACTTAGGGACTCTCATCATTAGAATGAATGAGTTAGACAGAGAAAATCAATCAATGAGTGCTTGACAGAAAACGAGTAAAAGCAATTCCAGAAAATATGTTAAGCAAAAGAATACAAAAGTTAGGAGACCATTTGCCATAGCTAATAATAGAACCTAAGCTTGCAACTCATAAACCTGTAGTGAGTGCTCCCCATGCTGTTGTAGCCTCTCAAAGAAGTTGCATCAGAGCATTGAACGAGTGATAGAATGATGTGTCAGGCACGAGAGGTTTTGATGCAATAGCAGGATACTTAAATGGTGATATTGATCTTTCCAAGCTATACCATAAATCTTCCTGGAAATGCATGCAAGCTTGTCCTAAAGAAGAAAATCCATGGCGATGGAGATTTGTTTTTGGGTTTTGGAGGACGAGGACAAAGACAAAGAAGAATCTTCTCACCTTGAAAAGAGACTAATTAAATTTCCACCTACCATTAATAGGAGGAAATCTGTATGATTTGATAAGGATCCTCTATTTTAACTGGAAACTAATCTCTTACTGATACATCCCTCTAGATTTAGTTCCAAAGCACCAAAAATAGACTCTCTCTCTCTCTCTCTCTCTCTCTCTCTGCGTAATAAAAACACTTGGGTTGTTGTTACTTGTTACACGAAAAGCTAGCTCAGTATTTCTATATTTGGCGGGGAAAGATTTGGAAAAGATCCTGTTGTATATTTATATGTTTTGGCTTTGGTTCCCTCGCAAAGGTTATAGTTTTTATGTGCAAATTTAAAAATGACCCCTTTTCTCCGTTTGTATTAGAATACATGGGACTCGGAACATAAAAGGTAGATTTTGAAAAATGAACATCAAATAATCATTCCTTTTTAGGATTATAGAATTGAAAGAAAAAAGGAAATGAATACCCGGCGCCCATCACCTCTAGTAATTCATTTTCCTTCTTTTGATTTCATTTGTATAAAAGAAAAAGTTATTTGATGCTAGTTGTTTTAGAATTTACCATTGCTCTTCATTTTTTTTACCACTTATGATATGATTTTTATAAATGTTTAATTCATGTCTTCTAATGCAACAAACGAGACCTAAGATTTGAGCTAATCCCAACAAATGGTCTTATGAATTGCTAATATGGAGAATTTTATCCCAAGAGAAGACAACATACATGTATAGTCCAGCTGTGTAGCTCGCACCTGATCAGTGCAGCTCCATTTACACTGTTATGCACTTGTGGTGTGGCTTTATGGTCGATTTTATGCTCATCAAACCTTTACTTGTTGAATTTAATCACCTAAAAAATTGATTAAAAGGTCATTAAACTTTAAAAAGTTCAAATCAAAAGCTAAGATAATATTTTACATGACTCTTGGTAATAAAATACATTTCTGTCTTGTTGGGTTATTGTCTTGTATTCCAGGTTAACTGGATTAGTTTATTGGTTTAGCCGAGGACCGTGTTCAGGGTCAAGGGTGTTTTGGTATTTGTATCTGGATTTTCTTGGGGGCTAAGAAAGACTTTCTTAGAAGCTAAGAAAACGGAGATTATATATATGATGTAATCTGTAACCCTAGACTCTCAAAGAGACTAAAATAAATCGAAAGTCAATGAGAGCTCTCTCTCCCATGTGTGTCGGCAATTGCCAAACCACGTCGAACTAGGTAAGGAAAGTCGAGTTTCTTCTTTCCCATGGACATAGGCACAATCTTGCCAAACTATGTAAATATTGTTGCGTTCATGTGTGTGATTGCTTTATGGTTTGATTGTATTTGTGCTTATTGTGGTTGACCATCGATTGCAGGTATCTTCCATTGCTCCGCTTTCCTCAACAAGTGGTATCAGATGCACAACACATCTATCATACCTCCAATAATAGAAATGCGTCCATATGAGCCAACCACATTAGCACAATATGAAATATGATCATAAGTGAAAATCTTTTATTTTACAATAGATTGACATACTATCAATAAGCTTTTCTTTACCCTTTCTTTTCCCTTTTTCACCTACAACCAAAACTCTAAGTTAATTAAAAGGACTTTTTGCGAGTAAGTTACTCCTAAACTCTCAATCAATGGCATAATGAAGAAAAACTAAGAAACAACTTAAGAGGGAGTCACATAGCTGAAGGGCGCGCTGTTCAAAATGACTAAAATACCCTTATTTCTCTAGATATAAAGAGAACCCTAAATGCCTCTTGTCTCCCTACTGTTGCCCCTCTACTTTTTGCGACCAAACTCCATCCCTCTATGTCGCTACCCGTCTTTCTTCCTGCAAGGAAAGTGGAGAGCTTCTCACTTATTAGTTCCCTGGTTAGATTTTCTTTCCTTTATAATTCGTTTTTCGTTTGGCTTTTTTCTTCTTTCCTTCCTCTTGCTCATTATTCATATTATTGGAGAGTTTCTTATTTTTTCCGTTCTCTTGCTAGAGAGTTTCTTATCACAAGTTTAATAGCGAGTTTTGAAAATCTAAATGTTGCATAAATAAGGTCCATTCCCACAAATTCTTTTTATGAAAACCCATGGTGGGAGTATTGATTGATCCTTAGTTGTTTCATTTGCTTAGATTTTGTGACAAATCCTACTATGTGGATGCGTATCAAGGACATAATCTCGATATCATGAAATCGACCCTATAGTTCTTTCATTTGCTTCGATTCTATGATTATTAGAGGAAGTAAATGAAAAAATGAGTTCAATCTCTATCAAACCCTAGATAAGAAAAGGAGATAGAAGAAAAATAGAATTGCAAGTGGCTTTTGACATAAAAAGGAGATCACCATATAAATCAAAATAATCTTATGGGAAAAACCTCAGCCGAGCACTGGTGCTCACGCTATCGTAAACTAATACACCTAGATGGCCCACCTTATGATCCATCCAAATAAATGATAAAACAAGAACCCCCTTAATAGTCGTCAATCCAAAGTTCAGCACCCGTTCAAATGGACTGAGCTATTAGATCAACTGTACTCTCTTTTGGATGGTGAAAACTTGTAGGGCCATTGATCTAGTGGTTGGGAGGATAATCTGAACCTTCGCCACCATACATAGTGCCGCGAAAGGGGTGAGGGCTCAAATGGGCCTCATAAGGATCGGTGCTCAGCATATGGTTAACACCAATGCTCAGTAGATGGGGACCTGATCTTATGATATCATGACATGTGAACATTTTTTTTTCCAAAAAAAAAATACTAGAAATCGCGAATTTGGGGTTTTTTATTGCATGTCTTTTATATGAAACTTCTTACAACTTGAATATTTCATAAAGGAGTTGTTGACTTTAAGGGCCTGTTTGGATGCACAAAAAAACACAAGAAAAATAATATTTTGTAGCATATAATCTTTCGTATTCTAAAGAAGAGAATCTTGTGCGTTTGGTAACCCAAGAAAAACTGGAAGAAAATATTCTTTTCTTTTAAAAACCACAATATTTTCTCCTACAGCTCCCCCTTGTAGAAAACTTTCTACAAGAGAAAAATCTTCCAAAATGACGATTTCAAAGTGGTAGATTAAATTAAAGATTTTAGTTCACCAAATCCATCATGATGTGTTGTTTACATCTATGGTAAAGCAAAGTAAAAGCAAATGTCACAGCACGGTAAAGGTGGGGGTAAAGTAAAGGTGTGATAAAGTATATGGTGAAGAGAATTGGGAATGAATGGTAAAGTAGTTTTTTTTTTGTTACTTTATTTTCACATTTTATTGTACTTTTATATAGTAAATAAAAAGTGACTTGTTTACATGTGTTGTAAAGTAAAATAAAGATTATCTCATATCATGGTAAAATGTGAGGTAAAGTAAAGTGAGATGAAGTATGTGGTATAGCAAAGTGGGAGAGAGAGTTATAAAGTAGTTGTTTTTTTTATGTTTTACCATGGTATTATGTGATAAAAGAAAAGTAGCTTATGGTAAAAACATGATAGTTGAACTTTACTTTACCACACTATTTTTTTATCCAGATGTGGTAAATTACATATAAATAAAAATATTTAATAAAAAATTATTCTAAGAATGTAATTTACTTTAATTATAGTACCTTCCAAACACGCAATTTAAAATCTGTAATATTCTTCAAAAATCGCCAAATAGTAAAAATATTATAATATTGCATTATCTATTCTATATTATTTTATTATTATAATATTTAAATCTGTTAATATTTTATTCTGTAAACATCCAAACGGGCCCTAAGTTATTTTGCAAAGATTTTTAATATGTATTATTCTCCTTTTCGTTCTGTTATATACACACTGCATTTTTAAAATTTTTGTTTTTTTTATAAATTTTATTTTGCTACAATTTAATATTTTGTTGTAAATTCTACACTAAGGGCAGTTTGTACAACCAATTTCCATGAAAATGAAAGAGAACAACATAGCATTTTTCTACAAAAAGCTTTTTCCATCATTTATTGGAGAAGCATAAAAAAAAACGACTTGATTTTTTTTTTTTTTTTTTGTATTTCCACTTAAAACTGTAAAAGCCTCTCCCTAGGTATGAGGGAGAGTTTAGGAACTGAGTAAGCATCCTATGAAAGGACCTAAGTTCACCTACTTTTAGTTTTTGGGACATGCTACTTGTCCCGGGACTTGTCCCGACTCCACATGGGAGGGGCAAAAACGTCATTTGCGCCCCCCCCCCCCCCCGCCCCCCCATGTGGAGTCGGGACAAGTCCCGGGACAAGTAGACTTTTTGTTAGTTTTTGCCTATTCTACATAAATGTGCTCTAAAAGAGACTCTATTTTATTTTTTTTTTTTTTATGTTGGTTGAGCCTCTCCAGTCTCCACTGCGAATGTGCTAGCTCATCTGGTCAACTTGCTAATAAGCTAGTTGGGCCCACCTGATGATCCATCGAGTGGACCAAAAAACAGGGTCCTCCCAAAAGTCACTAATCCTGGAGTTTGACACCCATCCGAATAGGCTAGACCGTTGAATCGATTATACACTCATATTGGAAGGTGAAAATGTGCTGGCCGTTGATCAAGGGTGATCATCTGAGCTTCCATCAACATATATAGGTAGGTGAGGGAGAGATCTTTTGATCCCCCCTCCCAGGTGGGCCCCACATGCAAAAATTGGGTGTGAGCTCATGAGAGGGTGCCTCTTCTATGTTATTGCGGTGAGCACATCAATTAAAGCTGCTTCTGTTATATCAGGCATTCTCATACTTCTCAATTTCTTACTTTTTAATGGCTTTAGCTTTGATTTTATTTCTGAAGTCTTCTTCTATATGGACATTGTTATAGTTATATTCTTCACCATAAGCAGCATTTAAGGAACCTGAGTCTGAGTTTTTTTTTAGTTGTTATCAGAGGATTCCCAACCCTTTGGGCTGGACTAATCCCTCCAGGCCAAAAGAAAACCAGGTAAACTCCCCTATAGATCCAGTGTGGTAGTGCAGTTTCGAACCCTGCAAACCGTAGTTCTAGGCCAATTGAGCTATCCCTTAGAGTTAAGGGATTTGAGTTCATCACGTAGCATTGTATTATATTGTCACATCATATTCCAACCTTATCAATGCTTTGATGCTAATGGAAAACCCATTACGTCAGGTTTTCAACTTTATTAGTACAGTTGTCAATTGATCATGCATAAGATGTGGTCACCTTATTTCATGGCGCATAAGATTATATGGAGGAAAAATGCATCATCATGTAGTTTGTTTATGGGTTGGGCCAAGATCATTTCTGGCTTGACTTTTGGAGTGGGCCCATGAAGTTTTTCCCATCTGGGGCCTGGATCATGACTGCTGAGCCTATTCTCAGAGGGAGGAACAATTGATACTGATAGTTTAGTGGGCACCACCTCGATCAATGCCAAATTGCCAATTAGTGGGCACATAGGGAAAGAACTCATGATGATTGAAGTTTGGAAAAAAAAAAAAAAAAAACTAGCCCCATGAGATGATGCTAACCCTTGATTTTAGGGGGCTCCAAGATTAACCACCGTTAGATTTTTTTAAAGGCATAAAATCAAGGGTTAGGATCATCTAAGAAGGCTAATTTTTTAAAGATATGGGTGTTCACCATTTTCTAATCCTCACCACTGATCATAGCATCCTGAAGATTCTCACCATCCACAGTAACTCGGAAAATCCAAACCGTTTCAAGTAATTCAAAAAATCCAAGCTGTTCAAAATAAACGAACCCCTCTCTAAACAGAAGAGAAGTGCACATCAGATTGATAACCTATAAAATCTGAATACAATATTACAAAAAGCTCAAGTGTTTTTTAACGATTGATCTCTGACGGTGACGGTTGAATTACGGACTAGAACAATATTTATTTTGAACGGTTTGGATTTTCATATATAGACCCCACTAAGGAGAATTTCTCCCGAGTGGAACCAATAGAATCAGCAGTTGGGACCAGGTGGGCCATCAGCAGTGGGACCCACTTTTCAACGGTCTGGAATCCGGACCATCATTTCTCCTGAAATACGTTACCAAGGAGAGAGAGAGAGAGAGAGAGAGAGAGAGAGAGATAACCAAGTAAATGCCAGTGCATTCAACCAAGGAGGATTTTCAGGAGCAGAGAATGGCAACGTGTCACTCTCCCATTAGCTCACATTCATATGACAACAGAACGGCATTCTTCTCATCTCTCTCCTCTTTTGGACCCCAATTAATTACAAGAATAATGACAATTAACATCAAAACCAAAACAACAAGTAGAAGAAGAAGAAGAAGAAGAAAAACCAATGTGTTTCCCAATCTCTCTCTGTGTCTGTTTCATTTCTCTCCTCCTCTCATTAATAGAAATCTGATGCTAACACTTCTCTTCCAATCTCTTTATCCTTCTTCTTCAAACAAAACAATATATAGGGAAGGAACATATTGAGAGAGAGAATGGCATGCATGAAGAAGCTGGGATCCAAATCCGGATCATTCTCACGTGAAGGCCAAACCTGGTACGTTTACGTATCCATATAATCATAAACTTCACTGGGTTCTCTTTGAATTTTAGAAGAATCTCTTTGTTCATTTGATTGTATGTGAATTGCTGTTGGTGGGTTTGTGGAGAAATGGAAAAGTTTGGTATTTGTTAGTATTAATTCTCTGTACAAAAACATATTTGTGTGTCTTGTGATCTGTATCTAAATGTATTTTTTTTAGAAAACTATACAGGGATGCAGAGTTATGTTTTAGAGTCATGGGGTTCAATCTGGGATCACCAATGAAAATCTGTGTTCTGTGTGTGATGATGTAAACATTAATTTATGAAGATATGTGTTTGTGTTCTCATCATCATCGTCATGTTTGTGTATTGCTTTTTCGTAAATTAGTTAAACTTATACCCATAATGCATGCATATTTTGATGAAAAAAAATATTTCTTAGATATTCTTAAACAGAATGAAGGTATAGGTAATGGTTATTAGAGTTGGAATTAACTTAATTGCAGGGAAACCAAGTTCCGCGAATCCAAACGATGCTTTAAGGTTGTATGTTTGTATTATTTATTTAGGGTCACACATGGGACATAGTCATGTTTGTGTGTGCTAACAAAGGTTTTTATACTTATTTATTTCAATACTAAAAAACAGATTCAATTCCTAATTTATTCTCTGTGGGTTTCTTTGGGAGTTTTGAGACTATAGTTTGTTAAAAGAAGAAGAAGAAGCAGCAGCATATGACACAGAAGAACAATGACAAGCAGCAGACAAGCACATCATCCAACAAGATGATGGAATGCAGCACCCTAAACTTGTGGCAATTTATAAGCCAACAAAACATTCATCTCTGCATAGACCTCACTGAACAAGTAATCACCAAGAGAAGAGAATAAATGATAGATAGGGGTCGGGGGCCAATTGTTTAATTGCAATTATCATTAACATGAATCTCTAGAGTTGTTCGTAATTCGATTTTGTTTAGTAATTGTTTGTATTTTGATCCTGTTGGAGTTCACACTGGCCAATTGTTTAATCGCAATTATCATGATCGTGGGTCTCTTAGATATCTTTATGATTCAAGTTTGTTTAGTACTTGAATGTGTTTTGATCCTTTTGGAGTACACACTTGGTTTCTGAACTCTGTATCACATTTTTTTTTTTCCCTTCTTGAGTTCTCGGTCCAGTCTTCTAGTGCTGTACAAATAACAGCACTACTTCCACAAAAATAACTCAATTATACACCATATTTCACATCAGCATCTCTCTCTCTCAATGACGAAGCAGATAAAAATAATGTCAAGTCAGGGAGAGTATCTCCTTGATGTGTGATAGAAAGATGATTGAAGGTATCTAAGTTACTGGGCAACCATCTTTGCCTTGTCATTCCCTCTTGACAGAGGGGACTCACAAGTTGCAAGTGGGTCAAATCTAAAGTGATAAGTCCAGTCATAAATTTGGATCTATTAAGGGTTAATGGAAAGTGTCACTTCACAGATACGTCTGGATACGATTCCCATCCACAATTTCTTGATGGAACCATGGTTGAAGATTGGCAATAGTATTGACCTGTGATTTTGTGGACAATGGAAGTGAAGTTACCTCCTCTAATAAAGTGATACTATTTTAAACACATGCTTTCTGAAATCTGAACCAATAATGTCAACATAGTTCTCCCGATGCCCACCAAGGAGAGGGGGTCAGCCGAAGAGGATATGGATGGAAATAACAAGGATATATCTGAAGAAGTGCAACCTATCCAAGGATTTGGCTCAGGATAGATCAGAATACAGAAATAGAATTCGTATACTCAACCTCAATATAGTTGGGATAAGGCTTTGATGATAAAAATGATAGAAAAAGAAATGCCAATGAGTACATAAATGAGTTTCTAAGTTTCATTATATTTTTAGATGAAATTTCAAACATTCACTTGAGTTAATAGAAACCCACAAAAACTTGAATATTTGTTAAAATGATCATTCCATTGGACACCTTAATTCCCTGGTCACTGTTTGGACTACTACTGTTGACCTGCTTACATCCATTAGTTCGCATTCATTTCAAATGTTGACTAAATCATAAGCACTAAGGATTTTCACTTAAATGTTTTAAGCCTCTAATAATTACTATAAATGATATAATGTTGGTTCTTTAACTCTTAATCAAAGCATTTCTTTCTTGCAGGGTTTGTGGAACAGGACTTCAAAGTGATGTTACTATTGAAGTTGGACAAATGTCCTTTCATCTCCACAAGGTAATATTCATTCTATGGAGTTTGAGCCTTATAGTGTTTTACTGACTATTTTTATTTGATTTTATTTTTCTACATACATTTATGCCCTTTAGCAAAAGAAAAAACATACATTCATGCCAAAGTTAAAACTCCAAAATGGAAAAAAGGCTAATAAGGTGGAGGTTTTTTTTTCATTTTTTTTTTTCAGTGTTAAAGTAAGATTCAGTTTTTCCTCTGTTTTTATCCACGATGCTGTGGCCCTACGAAGCCAAAATTCACATTTCATTTGAGGAGAAATCAGGAAATGACAACCCAAATCTTACATTAAATATTAAATAAAATGGGACAAGGATGATGAACAGAGTAAAATACTATTCCAGATTTTCTTTTAAATATAATGAAGCGAAAAAGTTTGTTTTTTTTTATTGATTTGTGCATGTAATCCTTTCACAGGGTATATACTAGTCTTCTCTGTATTGTTTCAATTATATCAGATGTCTCCAAAGAGAAGGGTGACATTAATTCATAGGTTTTGTTAAATATGCTCCAAATTCTAAAGGAATGGCATTGTAGGAGAAGGATGTTAATATGAATTGTCTGTTTATGTCCCTTAGCTCTTATGCATATACTAGTATTTTTAATTCAATTCATGAACTTGATGGGACATACAATGCTACTCATGTGATGCATGAGACTGCAAAACCTTCAATGTGAAGGGTAGAACAAGGGGGAATGCGCATGCCTGATGGTTACAATATTCTTGCAGTTTCCATTGTTATCCAGGAGTGGGGTACTGGAAAAACTGATTGGAGATTTCTCCGGTGAGGAAGCAAGCAGCTGTGTTATTCAGCTTCATGAAATCCCGGGTGGTTCAAAAGCTTTTGAACTTTTAGCAAAATTCTGCTATGGAGTCAAACTAGAACTTACTGCTCTAAATGTGGTTGCTCTACGTTGTGCTGCTGATTATCTCCAAATGACAGAAGACTATGGAGAGGGGAATCTCATCGCACAGACAGAGGGTTTCCTTAATGAGGTATTCGGTAGCTGGAATGACTCAATAAAGGCTCTCAAGACGTGTGAGGAGGTTCTTCCGCAAGCAGAAGAACTCCACATTGTCTCAAGATGCATCAACTCTTTGGCAATGAAAGCTTCTGCAGACCCTGCTTTGTTTGGTTGGCCTGTATCTGGCCGCAGCTCTAACAAAAGCCCCAATGACGGTGTTCTATGGAATGGAATAGGATCAGGAAGTAACCAAAGAACTGCTAGTGAAGATTGGTGGTATGATGATGCGTCTTTCCTCAGCTTAAATCTATATAAAAGGTTGATTTTATCTGTTGATTCAAGAGGTATGAAACCAGAAAGTATTGCAGGATCTTTAATGTTCTATGCAAGGCGGCATCTTCCAGGACTGATTCGACACTCGAGCTTTCGAGATATTTCATTTCGCGGTGCGCCTGGTACTTCTGTTTTAGCACCTTCAGAGAGTGACCAAAGAATTCTCCTTGAAGAGATTGTCAATATGTTGCCAGTTGAGAAGGGTGTCACATTGACCAAGTTCCTTCTTGGATTATTACGCACTGCAATGATTTTACATGCAAGCCCATCATGTAGAGAGAACTTGGAGACTAGAATAGGCGCGCAGTTAGACCAAGCAGATTTGGAGGATCTTCTAATACCAAATATGGGTTACACAGTGGAGACCCTTTATGATATCGACTGTGTTCAACGAATCCTCGATCACTTCATGTTGGACCAATCTGCAGCTGATACTTCTCCTTACATAGTTGAGGAGGGGCAATTGATTGGCTCCCCTTCACTCACACCAATGACTATGGTAGCGAAGCTTGCTGACGGTTACCTTGCAGAAGTTGCACCAGATGTTAACTTGAAGTTCCCCAAGTTCCAGTCTCTAGCAGCTGCAATTCCTGATTATGCAAGATCACTGGATGATGGCATCTATCGTGCTATCGACATATACTTGAAGGTAAAAGAATTTCTGTTACACTATTTGAATATCATTAAATATTCCATGTGTAACATTTCATCCATGAATGTTTCTCAACTTTTTGCAAATTCATGTACACAATCATATACATCTATTTACAAGTATGTGTAGAGGATTACAAAAATTCATACCATATGGTACATGATTCATTTATTCATATTCATATACACTATATCTGCAGACTCAATTTAGCCTCTTTTTTTTTTTACTCCTATTTGGATCTAGTCAAAAGGGATTTGTTCTTCTTTTCTTTTGTTCTATTTTTTAGACACAATAAGGGGCCTATATTAGACGGTAATAAATTTTCAGTTACGCTACATCCAACCCCAGATCGATTTGATAAGGCTTTAAGATGAATTTACATGAATAGTTGCTTGCATTTTTGGGATATAAAACTATGCATGTCTATGTCCATGTGATTTCATTGTCATTAATGTCAAACAATCCCTGATATGTCTTGACATGCAAAAATATAAAAATCTCTATTATTGTAGATCCCTTCATCAATGTTTTAACTGGCGCATATATTCATGCATGTACAACGGATACTTATGCAGATGAATATATACACGCCAAAATCCACAGTTCTATGTATGGCATACTACATGAATATGCCCATGACAGTTTTGTTCTTACCTTAATATTATCATTATCTGATTTTTAGGCACACCCATGGCTCACAGACTCTGAGAGGGAGCAGCTCTGCGGGCTCATGAACTGCCAGAAGCTCTCATTAGAGGCTTGCACCCATGCAGCACAGAACGAGAGGCTTCCCCTCAGAGTAGTAGTCCAAGTTCTCTTCTTCGAACAGCTGCGCTTAAGGACATCGATCGCTGGTTGGTTCTTTGTCTCTGATAACCTCGAGAACACTCATGCCCCAAATGAGAACCTTGCACTCTCCAAGAACGATGAGTCTAACGAAGCAGGAGCCATGTATGATTCAAAGGAAAACCAAGTCTTCGGCTTTAACGACATGAAACTGCGGGTGTCGGAGCTCGAGCAGGAATGCTCCAACATGAGGCAAGAAATTGATAAGCTGGGTAAACCAAAGAGTTACTGGAACATCTTCTCCAAGAGGTTTGGGTTTAAGCAAAAATCACAGCCAGGCAATTCCAAAACAGCAACTGCGGGTGGCCAGAATCACAAAAAGACCAATTTAGATGATTGAACTGGTTTCAGATTAGGATGCTTTTCATCTGTCATGGTAAAACATACACATTGTGCCCGCATGTGAATCACTGTATGTGTGTATGATTCTACTTCCATTCTCAGAAAATGTTGAACTGATTAGTTCCTTTTGTTGCTTATGGGTTAGTGGATGACTTTGATCAATGTAATTATGCCTAGAAATTACGTTGTAACTCGATTCGTTTGCAGCTGAGATCAACTGGTTTCCAACTTTGTAGTAAATGATAGTTACCTCTATCTTGAATAGAATGCCTTCGTGTCTTTAATTGGAGATGGGTAAGGGCAATGATCCCTTTTACATTTTACTACTACTTGTGTATGGGTGACGTCTGCCTATTAGTTTATCCCAATTACCATCAACTGTCAGGACCCTTTGATATACCAACAGCTCAAGCTTTTGGTGTTTTTTTTTACTAACTTGGTCGTGTGTTTGAATCCCCTGGTGACATGTTTCTGTCCATGTATGGTCGTTTGGCGTATTTCTGTCTACGTGAGGAGGGCCGTCAAGACCCGTTTGAAATACATTGTTTTATCATGCACTATTACTAACAATAAATTCAATGTTGATATTCTTAACCTGTATTTTCCTTTGGGTTAGATGATTTCAAAGTGTGGAATAAGATGTTTTCTGCACATGCACCCATTATCTCTTCCCAAAGTATTGAAGGTTGACAGAAGCTGGACGCGGCAAATCATATTTGCTGTGCAACAAAATAGTGCAAGTGGGGAAGTCGAGCACAGTGGTAATGATGGCATACAAATAAAATTCTTATCTTGTGATTTGGAAATGAAAATTGTGGTTCCAGAGTTGGATGAAAAATCCGATAAAGGAAGCAAATGAGCATTATGAAAATGCTGATGTCCAAATTCGTCACTTGAATGCATCAGTTAACATCCACTAATTACAAGCGGCGAGTGAAAAGACATCCCAGCTTTTAATACAGTGGACACCCTCTGCATCAACGTGAGAGATGAGCTTTCACCCACAGCACTTTTTGCAGACACCCACCGGAGAAAATCTAGCTAGTTCTTAAACAAAATATCAAACACCGATTGCATTAGAGACTGCTCTCCAACCATTGGATAAAATGAGTTAAATGCAATCAGACTAATAGACACTGCAAGCAACTTATTCTAGTATGATTGAAGGTTCATGTGTTTGGATAACTTGCATTACTTGTAAATCGCTTTATTGTTATTTGCCATGACCAATAACAGATAAAAAAGAAATGTATGTAATGAAATCAGATTTAAAGGCAAACAAAGTCCTGGGATATTGAGTTCAAAGTAACCTAAGCGGCGCCCCAGGTTATTTCCACAACTATGCAAGTGGACAGAGTTATGATACTGATTGTACATCAGGTGGCCATAACATGACTGCTTCAAGCTTGCATATCATACAGACTGGATGGATACAATCAAGTGGAAAAAATGAGTGCCCCCACTGAAGAGGAAAAGCTTCATTCTCAAACCACACAACTCCGTCTAGTGTGACTTAGAAGCATGACCGCAGGCATTGAAGTCTTTCAGGCCAACTTCTACAGCATCCAAAGCACTACTGTGGTGACCAAAATTCAACAGTACCCAACTCTGTTTCAGAAAATGGCAGTGCCAGAACTTGGATATCACTCCACTCATATTGGCATGGCAGTACAACTAATGAGTCACTAAGATTAACCCACTAGACCTGTCTTTTTATTAAAAAAAGGAGAAAGTTTCTTCCCTGCTATATAGTAAACAGAATTAAATTTTAGTTCCTTTCGTTCGACAAAGGCAACATTGCTTCATCCTCCCTGAGAATGAAACTTCATGCAGCAATCTAATAACACTAACACAGACTCAAGACAGACTCCAAGCTTCACAGGAGCCTTTTGAACGCCCTATGTTCTTAACAATTTGTCCTCATGCCAACATGAATCAACCCTCTGAAGTAGAACACTTATTGACTAAGCATAAATAAATAAGAAAGAACAAGAACATTCTTATTTCTAGTTCACAAAACAGGGTGATGTGAAGACAAGTTTCTGATTCCATTCAATGAAATAATGAAAGAATAATCAAAATTTTATTTTAATAGCTGGTATACATCAAAGAATCAAAATCTCTATATCTCACCAAAAAACAAGAGAGTCCACGAGCTGAAGTGGCAGAAACAGCAGCGGCAGGCCTGATAGTTTTTCCTCAAAAGATGACACAAGAAGATTGCCCAATGGATACAGTACAGAGATGGGTATGCTACACATTTTTCATTTCACTGCTAGGCCTTATAAAAACGTGGCTTGGAAGAGGAAAGAGGGATACCCAAAAGCTAGCTAAAGCAAGCGGGCTTTAAGTACATAGCCACGTTTTTGTTTCTGCTTATCTTCAGCAACAAGAATTCTTAAATATGATTCTCCTCCTATAGCTCATCTATGCCCCCCATACGGTTGATGAGAAGGATAACCACCCATCCCCATCATGGGGTTGTACCCACCGCCTTGCATGCCAGGACCAGGCGGCAAACCTGGGGCAGGCAGCATTTGTGTTCCCTGGCCCATCCCATTGTTCATCCCCATGTGCATCCCCATCCCCATGTTCATCCCCATTATTTGATTCATTCCTCCTCTGTAAGCCCCCACTCCCATGCCAGAAACATTTCCCATTCCCATACCTATGCCACCACCCATGCCCATGCCCATGCCCATGACCGCGCCCGCACCCATGGCCATGGCCATGCCCATTCCCATGCCAGAGCCCAACATGGGATTCGGAGAGGGCATAAGACGAGTTGCACCAGCACGGCCAATCCCAGAACCAGCTCCCATAGCTTTACCCATAGTGATGGTAGATGTAACAGGAGCTGCAGGAGTTTTCTCTTTTCTCTTCTCCTTCCTGTTAATGGAATCAAAGTCAACTCCAATATCCGCCAAGGGATTTGTTTTAGCTGCAAATGAAGAAAGTCATTTAGGAAGTGATCATATCAAAGATAAGAGTAGCATCCAATCAAAACCAGTTGTCATTGATAAAATTGATGCAATGGGCAAAGAGGAAAGATTCAAAGTTTAAAAATAAATAATAATAAAAAACCCACAAAATTTGGCCTGTTTGGTAGCAAACATTCTGAGAATTCATGTTTGGGAGAACATGGAATTCTCCAAATGTTGTCCCCCAAAGTGAAATTTCAAATGCTCAAGCCTAATCCAACATTCAAAATGCTGAAATTCTAAAAATTCAAAAGGCTAGAAGTGGCTTTCCAGGTCGGATGGTAATCAGAATTCTAGTATCAAACAAGTATCAAGCAGAACATTTGGAAATATCAAACTAAATTATGTGGCATAGTTCAAAATATCAGCCATCATAACATATCAACTGATACATTATTTGTATTGGTTGTCGATGATGCTAAGTGCAGGTATAGCAGCCGGACCATGAAATCACATGTTGGTTCCTGATATGGACTGATACAAACAATATGATCCGATATGGACTGACATGGCCAACATGAAAGTTAACATTTTCACAGTTTTCACTTGAAAGATTTCTTTTCTTTTATTTTCTTAAATGAGCTGTGAGGGTGCTTCTTTAATGTGTTTTAATTTCAAGATCTAGCATTTAAACATGATTACAGGTTCCAATTGTTGGGATCTCTGCATTTTGATTGTACTCTTATATCCATACTTTTTTTTTGTTAATTTTGCTCTTTTTAGGCCTTTTTTTTCAACTTTATTTTCCTATGGTATCCAGGTAGTTTAGGTCTCCAATTTCTAGTACGGGTTCATTCTTCACTAATAACTTTATGTTTCCTATTCCTTAGCTCCATATATCATTTATTTTCTTGCTTCATTCGATTCAACTTTTGTGCTTTATACTCAAAAGATAATTTCAGACTTCAGTATCCATTTGGTATGAGTTTATTTCTTAGTTCATGAAAAAAAAATGAAATAACACATTAATTATGGCTGTTGTAAGTTTTGTTTCTTTAACTTTTAGTTGATAGTGTATAGAATTGCAAAACCTCAAAAGAAGTTAAAATTGTTTAGGATCAAGCAATGAATATACATGACCTGGATAGCCTGTAGCACAATACAGACCCATGTAAACCATGCCCTGATGATATTTTAATGTTTTTTAAATTTTCTGGATTTTCTGAAAAAAATCACCTTTTTTCAGGAAAAAATATATTCTAATGTGGATCAATATGAGTGGTAAACCATTAATATATATTCCTTTTCAGGCTAGCAGATACGCCACCTAATTACTGATGCCCCTGTTCTAATCATAAACGTTCTGTATTTCCAATACTTTTCAACACTAAAAATTCAAAAAGAATGTAAGCATCATCAGGTAAATGGAAATACTTTAACTACTGATAAAAAAAAATGTTAATACTTACACTAATGCAAGGAATGTTTTGAAGAACAAAATAATACTTGTACAAAAATAAATAAATTTACTAGCAAGTTTATCAAAGCTTTGTCCCAACTATGTTGGGGTCTGCTACATGAATTTTGTTTCTGCATTCCGATCTATCCCAAGTTAAATCCTCAGATAGGTTGAACTTTTTCATATATATCCTAACCACTTCCATCCATGTCCTCTTTGCAAAAGCACATAACTAACTATATACGTCATAAATTTCAAAAAGTACATAGCTTGCCATGGAGAGGATATTCAGTAAATAAATAAAGAAAAAACAGTAAGCACTTACGTCCAGAGATATTCAAATCAACTAGACCTCGACTCAGCGTATCAGCCCAAACTGCTGACTTAGGCTCAAACTTGTTCTTTGATGGCTCGTCTTTGACATTTGGTGAAGTTGAAACAGTAAGAGGTGCCTGAGAAACTATTGAACCTGTGGGTCCTGATTGTGGAGGGATGTTTCCAAGACCATCACTTCTTGACTGCTGTGCACTGGGCTGCGCTGAGTGCAAAAGCTCTTGGTTTGTAGAAGGAAGTAGAACACTGTTTACACTGGGAGGAGTAGAAGTAATACATTGAAACATGTCCCCAAAATTAAATGCAGGGCCTGTTTCTACATTTGCAGTAGTCGATTGAAGAGGCTCTGAGCCTACGCTTGTTGCAGGAGGTTGCAAGGAAGTTCCAGATGCAAAGTTCTGGGGTTGAGCTGCAAATTTGTCTTCAAAAGGAACAGCTCTGAAAGAAGAATGCATCGGTGGTGTTGCAGGATGCTGACTATTGGTGGGTTGAGCTGTGAAATTTTCTTCGGAATAAACAGCACAGAAAGGAGAATCTGTTGGTGTCCTTGGTAGATGTTGAATATTGGTGGGTTTAGCTGAAAAATTATTGTCAGAAGGGACAACACTGAAAGAAGAATGCTTTGGTGTTATGGGAGGATGTTGAATGTTGGTTGGTTGAGCTGCAGAATTGTCTTCAGAAGTAACAACACCAAAAGGAGAATTTGTTGGTGGTGTTGGAGGTTGAATATTAGAGACACCAGGAGGACCAGAATTAATACCACTAAGTGTGTCTCCAAAGTTGTATGCAGGGACTGTTTCCCAATATGCGTTAGACGATTGGAGAGGCTGCAAGCTTACACTCCGAAGAGGTCGTAAGGAAGTTGTGAGAGCAAAATTCTGGGTCTGAGAAGTGAAATTTTCTTGAAAAGGAGTAGCCTCAAAAGGAGAATCCCCAAATGGATTTTCACTAGTCTGCATCAAGACAGTTAAAGAATGTTACATCACAAAAGAAATTGTGCACAAAACATGACACATGAGGAATCATGAGGAATCCCTAATTCACTAATGTAGAGCCCATGATTTTGTTGTTCAGACCATTAATGAGAAGAGATCCCACCACCAACAATGTCCCAAAACTGTCCAAAATTAGATCTCTATTTCTCCAATGCATGTACATGGATAGTTCAAAATAAATAAATAAATAAATAAAAAGCCAAGAATGGTGGCTTTGATCTTCCAGATCTCCCAATCAAGAGAATTGGGACATTATTAACAATGATGCCCATGCATGCCCAGGGCCTTCACACATCAATAGTCTGTATCAATAAATTATTGCTCCAGCATGAAGTGCACAGTAAATTGTTCTTGCCCTGGACAGATGGACCTTATTTCTCCAAAGCTATTACATGTATGTATTTATCCATTCTTCAGAAAAAAGAATTCATTTTTTTCATGTGATCAATATGTACAAACACTACCGCAATTTAATAATCTCCAACCATGCAAAAACAGGAATTGACATATCTAAATGTAGTTTGCATTGTCTATTGGTACATGGTCAGCAAACCTCCCAGGTGCAAGCATGTTTAAAAATTCGGCAAAGCTAGGTCAACTGGAACTTGGCAGTGGCACCTATCCTATAAAGTCTTCCAAGTCGTCGTCATCATCATCATCATCGAACGTCAGCTACATGATTTCTATTTCTCCATTCTGATCTATCCTATCAAGTAAAATCACCCCTACTAATTCCCGTTGGAAAAGTAAAAAATGATAGTTTTTTGGGCTTTTGCTCGTAAGGTGACCCGTACCGTATGAATTCCCCCCTTCTTAAAGTTTTAATTTTCCCCATGGGTACCTGTCCTATACCAACAGTTGCAATGAAATTTATGTGAAATGCCCTCTATATATACGACATCACGATTCTTTAATGCAATATTGCACAAATCACACTTGAAAATCAATGAAAAGAGGTTCTGTTCAGACAATTTTGCAATATCAAAAAAATTAAAAATGCTGATATTGCACTATTAAGGGCATTTTCTGTCAATTGCAATAGCATCAGTTGAACGGAGCATCCGAGGGGAAATTTTTATAACTTTGTACGAGAGACGGGAAATGCTTGTTTAGACATGACCGTGCAGTCAAAAGACCTATTTTTTCCCAACTTTATATTATGAGAAGATGTGGGAAGCTTCTGGGTATGGTCTCCCTATGTCACTTTTATTGGAACAACAGGACCACATTTTATGGAAGATTTATGCATTAAAAAAATCGGAGGTACTATACAATCAACTCTGTAAAACAAAAAATGCAGCCACATATTACTTAGGTCATTCTTAATAATGAAAACACTTGTCCTTGAACTTCTAAATTCATAGTACTCCATTTTTCATTACATTTCTTTTCTCAAATTTCAAGGCTTACAGGGGCTCAAGGGCGTGACTCAGTTCAACTGAGCTGAGTCCCATCCAACTTGGCCAAGTCAACTATACAATGGGACCAATACTAATATTAGTTTCTTCCTTTTCCATTCCAATTATTATGACCAATCACTAATATTAGTTTTAGGGTGAAACTGAAAATAAAGAACATGCTACCTATTGGCATTTCTACTTTTGCAGCAGGCCAAAGGTCCAAACCCATTACCAAAATCTTAGGCTTTAATTTGCTTCACTGATGACCTTAAGACCACCCTGCCAGTCTATGTCTCATGCCATCTTTATTTAGTAACCACCTCTATTAATTAGAAAATCTTGGTTAGTCCAAGGCTGGTATTTGATAAGATGATGAAATCAGCATTGACCCTGATTAAACTGATTCAAACTTAATGGTATTTTGTGTCATCATCTGAATTAATTTTGAATGAGACTATATCAAAGAGAACCTTTTATCCTTTGAAGACAAAAGAATCATCTCTCTCTCTCTCTCTCTCTCTCTCTCTCTCTCTCTCTAAAGAATGGGCACAAATCCAAAATACTTCAACTAACTACCTGGTATGCAAATCTATGTACTGAGAAAACTAATCTAATTTGTTGGAAGCTTCTGGAGAGTTGCTAAGTCATTATTGAACAATTCAAGAAGCTCATAATGCATAATCAATCATACCTGGTTTAGAATAGCGGGTGCTGATGAGGGTACAGGAGTGGACCCAGAATCATAATTTGCGGGATCAGCAGCAGTTGAAACCGCCGGCATGAGAGCAAATGAATTTGAAGAAAATGAATCTGAGAAGGCAGCTAAGAGGTCCAAATCAGCAGCACTTGCAGTGCATGGAGCAACTGATCAAGGAAAAGACACAACCCATTAGTTTTCCCCTAGGCTTCCTTAGGCAGGTGGCATCCACTTATGCATTTGCCTAAATCTGTGAAATAAGGGAACACAATAATAGAAAACTGATTCAATTCATAAAAAGAGAGGCCCATCTATACTAAGTTTTGGTTTTTATCCCAGTGCACCCTGAGGGCCTGTTTGGATAGCCAAAAAATAGAGTAGGGTTAAGTTAAATGGGCCCTAACAGTCTAAAATCTCAACTCTACCCTATTTGGATGAGTCTGGCTCAATAGATGAAGTAATGTTGTGGGCCACGTGTACTCCATTTCACTTCAACTCAAAATACTTTAATTTCCTCGAGTAAAAGTGGATTCTATTCCAAACCTTAACTTCAAAATAAGCACCCAAATGGAGTGAAATGAAATACCCTACTTTAATTTCAACCAACTTCTCTTCACTCCACTTCACATGTGAAATCTACTTCATTTTACTCCGCTCCTCGTTTATCCAAACAAGCCCACAACGGTTTTTGGTAAACTCAGACTAGGAGGAATCCCACAATGGTTGCCAAATGCTCAGGTTCTTACCCGAAGAGAATTTTGTGGAACCAAACAAATTTTGTTCTCCATCTGGAGGAGAAATGAGTCATAGTAGGAACATGAAAATAAAAATCAACAAATGCTGTGTGCATGTGTATAAATCTTATGGGAAATCCTACAGTGAGCACCAAGCACTAAGCACTGTCTGGAAGTAATACGTGGGCCTCCTGCTAAAAATATGACCTAAAGACCATTAAATTTGACAGCCATGGATCAAGGTGTTGGGATCATCTAACAGAATTAACATTTCACACTTGTAGGTCTAACCAAGACTTTTCACACATGTAGGTCTCACACACGTTAGGATGATCAAGTTGGTGGGCCCCACAAGGTCAGCAGGTGAGGAGGCCCCATATATGTGTATATATGGGTCGTGCTTTTTTGCGGAGGGTCCATGCGGATGGCCTTTTGGGGCCCACATGGGGCCCCACCAATCATTAAGGAAGGTGGGGGATTGGAAGATTTAGAGGTAACCCACCCATGTTCGAAATTTCAAGCCCATTAGGTAATCCTAACACCTTGATCCATGACCATCAAGTTGAATTGCATCGATTCTTTTGATTTCAATCAAACAATCAGTCCGATTGGGATGGGAGCCCCAGGTGGGCCCCATATAGGCTGTTTCATTACGGACCTGTCCGCATGACAGCAATTATATAGATATATAGGGAAATATTCATGTACATCCATCCCTGGTGAGAGATAACATAGTAGGGTTGACTTTATAAAACATCCGAACAATCCACACACATTGAACCCCCTTAAGTACACTAGACCCATTGAGTTTTCACCTATCCAAATGGATTGGACTGTTGGATCGAGTATCAAATTTTTTTCCTTTAATATAAAGTCATTAAATTTGTAGGCCATGAATGAAGGGGTTAGAGGCATAGGATTGACCCCAAATTTGATATATGGTCTCATCTAAGATGTCTCTTCCCATCCCTTACAAGTCCCATTATCAGTGGATCCCTAGGTGAGCCCTATTAAGTTTGTCCCTCACCATATGGTGAGTGGTGGATGCATAGGAATATCCCCCATATATATATATATATATATATATATATATATATATATATATATGGGCTGTGCTCACCTGTAGATGTATCTCAAGGACCCTCCATGCGGACTCCCATGTGGGCCCCAATAATCATGTGGGAGGTGGGGGGTTGAAAGGCATTCAGGGCCTACATGTGTGCGAGATTTCAACTTCGTTGGATCATCTTAGCCCGTTGATCCATGCCCTCAATTTTAATAGTTTTAGAAGGCATCAGCTTTTTAGTATTTCAATCCAATGGTAAGTAACAGTTTGATGTGTCAGATTTGGACTTATTCCAATTCAGGTGGGAGTTTTTATTCTTTATTTTTATTTGATATATGTACACACACACATAGGGTGTGGTAGGGGTGTGGAGGTGTTTAGCAGCGTCATGAGGTTGGAGAAATCATAGGGGGTCCCAATAGGCATGGCATGAAACAAGAGTGGAAACAGTCAGAGGAAAGGAAGATGATTCAGCAATTGAGAACTCAGAACATAGTACGGCCTTTCAACTGATAAGTGTCACTTAGATTTATCGTCAATGGCTTGCTTTGAAAGATCAACAAATGGATAGGCTCAACTAAAGTTAGAAGAAAATGTTTAGTGATATCCTAACAGCAGTCATCTTCCTTCTTGACCAACAATAAAAACATATGCAACAAGTATGCCCCATTCATGCATGCAGAGAATCTTGCAATATCATGCCACCCCCCTCCCGGAACTCCACACATGAATATGGGTCATTTTAGTATTAAAATATTGAACAAATTCCAATATGGTAGAATACCAGAGGCCCTTAGTAACAATCATACATATAGACAGAAAAGGTCTAGCACAAAAATATACTCCAGATTATCTAATAGCCAAGGGGCAGATTCCTTACCAGATGTAGAAGCAAGTGGATCAAATCCATTAAATGCATTGGCTTCTTTGTTGTGGGGAGATGCAGCAACTTCACCCGTAGTTGTTGTCTGACCTTCACTTGTTTTTTCAGATGGAGAGAGTGCTTTAGGTGATGGTGTGGCTGCTACATGCCCTCCATCCCTTTCACTGAAAGGAAAGTAAGAAACAAATGAACATGAACCAAAGAATGATATATACCATAGGTCAAAACCCATACCTTTCCTCCTGAGGATGGCTTCTAGCATCACTTACTGCTGCTTCATAACTGGGAGGTGCACCACTGTTCTGCTCGGAACGCTTTCGCTCAAGTTGCCTGGTTAAAATTTTCAAAAACAACAAAAAGGAAAAAACTGTAAGGTTAGAGGTAATTTGATGCCTCAGCTTAAGGTCCAAGTGATGGAGAACTGATATCCAGGAAAACAGTTCCCAAGAGGAGAGATTCCAAAATTTTTAGTAGTTTCCCTATCATCAAGACAAGATAGTGGCCAGCGGTCGGCAACTGCACCTGCACCACCACTTCTACACAAAAAGGCTATCAGAAAACCTGCCTTTAAAAAATGGCAAAATTTTCTTTCAAACACTCATCAAATCAGGACACAGAATTTGCAATATCTGATAGAAGCAACCATTAAAAATTTCGGCTCTTTGATTGAGAAAAAGAGGAATTGACACTTCATGGAACACAAGTTGAAGAGTATCAAAGATATTTTTCCACTGCATCAAATGGAAAGAGTAAGGAACGTATGGATCTACGGAACTCAAGCTTCTGGATTTAGTTGCTTGGACCATCAGATTTCAATGGTACAGAGGTCCTTCACTGGCAAGGTTTCATGACTTGTTTCACCAAGACCAAAGAGCAAGTACAGGACCATGACTACTTAGGATCTCTAGATCCCTGACATTAGACAGTTCAGACAGTGGAACCCTGTAGCAGAAGTATAAACTCCTGCAACTTGCATTGAGTTCCTCAGATCAAAAGGCCCTAACAAGGACTTTATACACGATCACATCCTGATCAACCGTCAAGTGGAACAGCAAGAAGTGCAAAAGGCAAAAGGAAATCTCTTAGTTGGAAGAGCAGAATTAAGATGTATGTGGGAAGTAAGAGGCAATACCGAGAAGAACATCGATCATCATCCTCGTAAGGATGGTATTCTCCTCCTCTGTCAGACCTCCGATCTCTTGATGCATGGTGATTGTCACCTTTGCTCCCACTTGCCTTGTAATCATCATCTCTGCAACCATCTTTGCTATAGCTGTCATCTGAATCTCTAACATGATGATCTTCACCATGACCATATGAGCCTCCACGTCTGCCATGATAATTATCATCCCTTTGGCCCCATTCTCTACCATAACCATTCCGGTCATCATCTCTATTTCCATAACGGCTTTCATAACGATCATTGTTATCTCGCTCACCATATCCTCCTGAACTTGAGTGGGAACTAGACCTGCACATGCCATCACTTGCTGATGCACTTCAATGCCCATGGAAGTTCAATTTTACTTAAAAAAAAAGAAGTCTGCTGCATCTCTGTTTTCTGAAAGCAGACTCACCTGTCCGCATTTGCATCAGCTTTCCATCTAATGTCTCGTACTTTTTCTTTGTCATTTACTAGTATGACAAGATTCTGAGCTTTCCTTCTAACATTGTTACCCTGGTCCCTCCCACCAGAATCAATATATTGAAAATTGGACAAGGTCTGTAACAATGCACATATTTCTATCATGAAATAAATCAGAATAATTGGTGACGCATGCTAACTACCAAGTTGAGTGGATAGAGAGTGGTTGAGTTACAAAAGGATAACTGAAATTACCGATATCTGGTGAGCATGTTCCCTAATCTCAACGGTGACACGTTCAGACCCATGCACAACCAGGTACTCTAAAACAGCCAATGCCTGAAGCCATATGGAATCAACTATAAGAACTAAAGAACAAAGTGGACACACCAATTCTCATTTAACTTGTCACTTGAGTTTTTACAAACAGAAATCATAATAAGATTGATTCCAAGCACAGGATAACAACCTCAAAATAACTTTTTGAGCACAAAATGATATTTATAGCCACCACCAAGGGTAAAACATGATTACAAACTAGAATTGAAATAGAAAAGGAGTAAGACAATACATAGTACCTTGTACACATGCCTCCAGTTCTTGCCAGTATCATTTATCCTCTTCCAGAGAACTGCGATGATAATCTGGTAGTCATTACTGCAGAGGTGCTCTATGCATAAATAACCTTGTGGAGCAAAATAAGGAAGGCGACGACAATAACAAACAGATATACATTCTTACTAGTTTTTGGTAGCATATGCTATCTCAGCTAATTGTGATCCATGAGGACCCCATGGCTCATTACTGGTAGCATCAAGAACCTAATAAATAGAGATATTAGTGTTGGTTCCCAGATCATGAATGACTAGAATTTCAACTCAAATAATAGCCGACAACCATCACCAAAAAAAAAACAAAAGAAACACTAGCACTTCCTACTTGAAGATTCAAATGCCAAAATGGATAACTGATAGTCTGATACATGCAAAGGGCATTGTAGTATTTTAAAAAATGTTGTAGATTAAAGAGGCTTTTACCTTCTGCTCAATTTTAGGGACCTTCAATACCGTCTTGTTCACCTCTCTCTTACTGTGGAATGTCAATAAACAAAATATTATCATCTGTCAAATGCGACTGCACAAGGATTTGGGAACATCATAACTATAATGAGATTGCAGAACACTGATTTCATGAAATATTTGAATGCATTTAACTGCTTATAACTTAATTTCAAAGCAATCACAAGTTTCTGCAAAGGCTGCAGTTTCAGAAACAGATAATGAATTAGACACCCAATTCTTACAGGTCCCTAACAGTCTGACCGATGGCTTTCTTCATGGTCTCGACGCAAAGATTACACTTTCCACAGTGCAAGTTCCTTCAAAATCAATCCACATTGATAGCCCAAAACACTTGCAGATCATCACCTGACATCTACAATTAAACAAAACATAAACCATATGAAAATGGGATATAACCAAGTATCATGCACACGCAACATTTCAAAGAAAACCTCTCAAGATGTGGAAATTTGTCTTTGTGCAATCAAAGAGAAGAAAAAAATGAATGCCAGCTACATGTGCAATAAATCCTACCAGAGCATAAGGTATATGAGTCAAGATCAAGCACCAGAATCATAAAAAAAAATTCACAGAAATCATCTAAAAAGACTAGATAGATTAGGAATCTACGCTAAACTGCAATCTTGATTGATGCAAGTTTGAAATCACGAAGATTAACGCGACCACATCCCAATCAGACAACTACGTAAAAAAAAAAAAACAATACAACCAATCAGCTACAAAGTAATTAAATTTCAGGTCTCTCCACAACAAGATCCGATCAATGCCATAAAAATAAGATCCATTCCAGATAGAGATTGAGCATTCAAGAACCAAATACATTGCAATCGAATCAAGCTGAACATATATCATCAATGACACCGAACTCTGCAGAATTGGTCACTAAATCATTCAATTAAGATCGCGTTCGTTCATCAAAGAACAAAATCAATCAAAAGAGAAGATAGTTAGATATATAGAGAGAGAGATCAGATAAACGTCAAGACCAACTTTTGAAAACAGCATCAGATCAAAGCTTGTAGCGGAATGATAGATAGATAGATCGATCAGAATCCGAAACGACAGAGAGACCTGCAAATGGATGAAAATGAAGAAGAGAGAGAAGGAAAATGGGGTTTTCAGATTCTTGGCTCTCCGGAATGGCGTTCGTTACAACCGGCAATGTGAGATGGTTAGTTAAAAATGGAGAGAGAGAGAGAGAGAGAGAGAGAGAGAGTCCTTTGAAATTTAAAAAGAAATGTATAGAAAGCATGATTAGTTTGGAGGAGATGAGTGCATAAAATCTAAGCCACTCAACTGTTGGGACCCCTTTTTTTTTACACCCAACAAGAGGGTTGGGACCCAATTGACTGCCGGTATAAGTAGGGAGAAAGACAGCCCACTCAAGTGAAAAAAGGAGCCCGCACACGAGAAAAGATAGCTCACACAAGTGGGAAGGGACGTGCTATGATAGCGTACCCAGGATTCGAACTTTGCAGGCAGGTGAGAAATGCTATTCCTTACGAGCCGTTCTCAACTAATGGGACCCATGAGAGTGGACAATTGAATGAATGCATGGGATTTCTACCATAAGTGGGTTAAAAATGAAAATCAAATGTAAACTTTTAAAAATCGGACCATCTTTCCTTTTAAGGAAGATAGGGTTGGCTTAGAATGAGAAATGAACTACTGGCTAGGTTATTTATGTCCATCTTTGTTTTATTTTTATTTCCAGTAAAAAGAAAAAACGAAGATTTTCACCTAACAATAGACCGCACCGCAAAGTAATGTGCTTACACGCAGTCCAGCTCATGGGGCCCACTTTAATGCATAAACCTCATGTGTGGGAGTTTTAAACTTATTTTGCATATAAGCCTTGTGAGGTGGGTTTTTTTTTTTTCCTTTTTTTTTTCACGTTGAAAAGATCTCTTTTCAAATAAAATAAGGGCCTTTGGAAAACGGTCAAATTATATTCCATCAAACGGTGAGTAAAATTTTGATGAGCATAAAAGTGGGCTTGGTGCAGAAGCTTTGATTTACAAAGTTATGTCCTGTACAAATGCAAAATTGGACTACAAGGATTTAGCTTGGATTGATGTGATTCACTCTTCACAATCCAAAGGGTAGGAGGATGACTCCCTACACATGTGAAAAGAAGATTGATGGATCGGACCTAATGGAAAAGACAGGAAAGTTAGGGTTTCCTCTTCTAGGAAGGTGGAACGACCAAGTCAACCCCTTGCTCTCTCCCTCATTTTATTACCAATTAAGCTAAGATTTTGGATCTGAAACCAAATAATTGAGACTTGAGAGGGCTTTTAGGGATGGTGTGATGGATCTAAACAGGATACTTATCACCATGAGATTGATTGACACATCCTTATGGCAATCCCATTAAATTATCATTACTCCTTGATCTCTAGCCCTCAAGTTTAATGGTTTTTTGGGCCTCAATCCAATAGTGAGTAACAATTGGATGCATGTCAAAGTTAGACTTGGTTCAATTCACGGGGGATCATTATCGTGAGGAGGGTAAATTGATCGTAGGTGGGCCTTTTTTTTCAAGCCATTGAACCCTAAATTCATCGCACATTTCTGGCACCCAACAGCACAAGACTAGTAATATCATTAGATTAATCATATGTTCACCATGTAGTTAACTGCACTTTTCTTGTGTCCATGGAGAAAGTAAAATGAAATTAACCATTTGTTAACAATCTAATTGTGGACATTGTTGAAACTAACTTGAAGATTGGGCTACAGTCAATGTATGGCAAAGTTTATGGACCAACATTACTGCAAAAGCCGAAAGGTGTAGGATTTCATTTTTTTTGCAGTTTCAGTTTTCGAAATAGCATATTATATATATAAAAGCAGCAACCCTTTTTACGAGGGAGCGACACATGGCGCAACCTCAAGCTTTTTACAACTCTTATTCCGAAATTGCCCTTTTAATCTTCCCTAGAATCTCTCAATTAAAATCTCCTCTAATCTCCTCTAAAATTTCTAATCATACTGAAATATTTTCCTACAAATATTGCAATGAATTAATTTTATATTAGAAAGGATTGCATTTCTAATTTTGTCTCAAGTAACAGCCAAAAATATTAATAAAGTCAGAGCCCAATATACAAAATGGAGTGTGTCGAGACTTCTTACTCATCGCAAGCACCTGGTCGTGTAGCAAAAAAAAGGTAGCAGATGTCTTGACTCGCTGAGCCTCTGCCTATCAAGGTGACTGAATTTGATCACATGAAATCTGATGATGTCAAACTCTGGTTAGGACTCCACCGGTCAAGTAATAATGGTAATAAATGCAAATTAAGATGAGAGAGGGATTTATAGTGGTTCGGTCAGTGTGACCTACGTCCACTTTAGGAAAGGCTGAGGTTGCCGGATGTAATAATATTCAAGGGTTACAACTTGAGAGAGAGAGAGCTTTGCTAGTAAATAATCATTGCCCCGGTATTTGTCTCATGCCCCCCAAGTGCTGGTGGGGCTTACAATTTATAGTCGCTCCCCTAACAGATGGGGACGACTTTACAGCGCCGTTTACGAGGAGCCTTCGAGGTGTTCTCGACTGGGGAGGCAGTTGTGATATTCTCCGCACGACTTGGTAAAAGCGGGACGTGGCCTGCCTGCTTCCGAAGCGACCCGGACTGCTGTGACGTGGCCAAGCATCGTGGGTTTGGGCTCGGACTCCATTGGACCCAACGGATCTTTCATTAATTTAAGCCTTGGCTCGTCATAGACTGGGCCACTTGGGCCTGATTCATCATTTGCCCCTCAATGCCCTGTGTCCAATGGAACTTGGAGAGGAGGGCATTCGATCGATTTTTCGGCTGAGTTCGCAACTGCAAAAACTTTGGGAGGCCAAAACATCTGTCTCGAGGCCTTTTTTGGACTTCTGACAACATCAGTCACGGCCATAGGCCGTGAGTTTTGTAGGGCTCGCCGAGAGCTTCGATTTGATATATAATACGTCTCATTCGGAGTTATGTACCAAAACTTACGGTGAAAATAGCAAGCAGGCAGTTTCGGGGCGAGCAGGTGGAACTGGGCGAGCATGAGGGGCTGGGCATCTGTGGTCTGCTGTGTAATGTGCATCGACGGACAGCGCGGCGAGGATGCCGGAGGGCTGGGCGCCCCTGAGGCCTGGGCGCCCAGGTGCTGGGCGCCCCTGAGGCCTGGGCGCCCATGGGTCTAGGCGCCCATAGGGCCTGGGCGTCGGCGTGACAGCAGCGCCAGGCGTGGGCGCCACGGGCGGCGAGGACGCTGCCTCGAGTGGCGTTGCAGTGGGCGGCAAGGGCGACGCAGGCAGGGGCGTCGCGGGAATCGGGGGCGCTGGCAGCACGGGCGTCGCGGTCGACAGGGGCTCTGGCGAGGCGGACCAGGCGGGCACGGGTCCAGGTGTGCCACGGGCGGCGCCGGGCACGGGCGACGCGCCACGGGCGGCGCCGGCGCAGCGGTTGGCGTGGACGCGGGGCGCACAGCGGCGAGCGTCGACGGCGTCGTGCAGCGGGCGTTGAGCATGGCAGCTCCGGGCGCCGGTGCCAAAGCGGGCGTGGATGCGGGGCGCATAGTGGCCGGCGTCGACGCGGGACGCGCAGCGAGTGAGGGTGTACTCGGCGGGCGTGGCAGTCGTGTCGGGGGCTGAGCAGCGGGCGTCGGGCGCACGCTGGCGCCTCTCAGACAGCAGCAGTGGGCGAGGACCCCGCGGGCGTCGCAGTCCGGGCGGGAGCTGGCGTCGGCCAGACTGCAGCAGCTGGCAAAGGAGGCCCCACGGGAGCGGGCGTCGCAGCCCAGGCGGGCGCTGGCGCCTGCCAGAAGGCAGCAGCGGGCGAGGACGGCCCCCCGGGCGCAAGCGTCACTGTTCGTGAGGGAGTGGGCGTCGCTGCTAGTGAGGGTACGACGTCGTGGTGCGGACGTCGTGCGGACGCCGTGCGGCCGGCGACGTTGACTGTGGGCGACGTGCAGAAGGCGCCGGGTGTCGGATGGCAGGCGTCGGTGCAGCTGGCGCTGGTGCATCGGGCGTCGGTGCGCAATCCGGGCGGGCCCGGGCGCCAGCCTGACAGCGGTGGGTGTGGTAGCCCCCTTTGGCGCGGGCGCCGCTAGGGGGCGAAGCGTGTGGCTTCGCTGCGCCTCTGTCTGCGTGGGCGCCGCCAGCGTGGGCGCCAATTGGCTGGGCGCCCCAGGCAATGATAGGCTACTCGGCAACTGGTTTGGGCGGCCAGGCAATGGTCACGGTGATGTAATATAGTCCCTCGGGTTGCAGATGACCTACCTTTTCAGATCGAGCTTTGGGCGACCCGCGAGGGAGCCGATAAGCTGAAGATAGGCTGCCTGCTAGAGAGCAGTGCAGAGTCCAAGCTTTTTGGCGACCCGCGAGGGGGTAGCTAAGCTGGAGATAGGCTGCCCGTTTGAAAACAGTGCAGAGGCCAAGCTTTTTGGCGACCCGCGAGAGGGTGGCTAAGCTGGAGATAGGCTGCCTGTTTGAGAACAGTGCAGAGGCCAAGCTTTTTGGCGACCCGCGAGAGGGTGGCTAAGCTGGAGATAGGCTGCCTGTTTGAGAACAGTGCAGAGGCCAAGCTGTTTGGCGACCCGCGAGAGGGTAGCTAAGCTGGAGATACGCTGCCTGTTTGAGAACAGTGTAGAGGCAGGTCAAGCCTTTGGCGATCCGTGAGATGATTCACCTCGCCTGGACCTGTTGATTTCCTCAGCGTTCATATATTTTTGAGCTTTCACCAATAGTTCTGGCATGCTCTTTGGTGGTCGCTTCATTACTGAAAAGAGGAAGCTTGATGACCGGAGGCCTCCTAGGAAGGCGGTCATGCTGACCTTATCATCGGGCTCCTCGACCTGAAGGACCTCCTCGTTAAAACGAGTGAGGTAGCTCCTTAGGCTTTCGTCTCGATCCTGCTTTACGTTGAGCAGGTGAGTGGCAGGCTTTTGTTGGCGGCGTCCACCAATAAACTGTGCCACAAATGATCTGCTTAGTTCGGCAAAGGAGCCTATGGAGGCCGGGGTGAGATTGGCAAACCATTGTCGTGCGGGACCCTTCAAGGTAGTTGGGAATGCCCTACACATAATCTCGTCGGGGACGTTGTGCAGCTGCATCAAGGTTTTAAAAGTTTCGAGGTGGTCCAGTGGATCCTTCGTACCGTCAAAAGTTTCGACGGATGGCATCTTGAATTTTTGAGGGAGTGGGTAGTTCACCACGTCGGGCTTGAACGGTGTGTCCGTTCGCCTGACTAGGTAATCCACTGTCTCTGGTGCCTGCGCCTTCATGGCATTGAAGACATCACCCAGCTGATTTTGCATTTCCCTTATCTTCTCGTCCCAGCGATTGGGGGCATCCCTGGACGGATCATGAAAATAGCTCCCATCCTCTGCGCTTTGATTTTCACTCTCCCCCTCATTGAAATGAGGGTCCTCCCCATTAGAAGCAGAGGGAGGAGGTGGAAGCCCTCCGTGATTAGCTCCCCCCGGAGGTGGGAGTCCTCCAAACTGGGCTCCACCCGGAGGGGGAGGAGGTCCTTGTTGATGGGCAACACCCTGGTGGGCGCCCAGGGGGAACTCATGCCCATGGGCGCCCAGGAGAACTCCTTGGGCGCCCGGGGGAGGAGCTCCATGGCGTGGAGGTCTTGGATGCCCCGGGCGTGGTGCTCCTTGCGGTACTCCCCCAAACTGTGCTCCTCTCTGCCCCCCTGCCAGCATGAGTTGTAAAATTTGCTGGTTTTGAGTCACCAGCTGCTGCATGGTCTCCAACATTTTGCTGAGGAGTGGGAGCAGGAGCATGAGGGGTAGGATTCGTCGGTGGAGGATCATTCTCGCCTTCGCGGGAGGGATTATCCTCAGGTTGTCTTGCAGATCTTGTGGTGATCACCATAATTTTGAAAAAAGGAGGATACTGACGTGAGAACTTTAGTCGTTCCCACAGACGGCGCCAAACTGATGATGTCAAACTCTGGTTAGGACTCCACCGGTCAAGTAATAATGGTAATAAATGCAAATTAAGATGAGAGAGGGATTTATAGTGGTTCGGTCAGTGTGACCTACGTCCACTTTAGGAAAGGCTGAGGTTGCCGGATGTAATAATATTCAAGGGTTACAACTTGAGAGAGAGAGAGCTTTGCTAGTAAATAATCATTGCCCCGGTATTTGTCTCATGCCCCCCAAGTGCTGGTGGGGCTTACAATTTATAGTCGCTCCCCTAACAGATGGGGACGACTTTACAGCGCCGTTTACGAGGAGCCTTCGAGGTGTCCTCGACTGGGGAGGCAGTTGTGATATTCTCCGCACGACTTGGTAAAAGCGGGACGTGGCCTGCCTGCTTCCGAAGCGACCCGGACTGCTGTGACGTGGCCAAGCATCGTGGGTTTGGGCTCGGACTCCATTGGACCCAACGGATCTTTCATTAATTTAAGCCTTGGCTCGTCACAGACTGGGCCACTTGGGCCTGACTCATCAAAATCCATGAATCAATCCAAGTTGTGCAATAGATTCCTTGACCAAAGTACAATATACATGACAGATTTTTATCGTTACCATTCTCAGTAGTTCTCGATACTCATTTTATTTCCCTTTAAATCCCTATCCAATGCAATCACTAAAATCTCTCCATCTACACACGTTTTATCCTCTTTTCTCAATGCAACCCATCCCTCTCTCTTTTTATTTCCCTTTAAATCCCCCTGCAATGCAATCTCCACTAAAATCTCTCATTCTCCTTAAAATCTCTTCATTTACAAACATGTACATCCACTAAAATCTCTCATTCTCCATCTAAAATCTCTCCATCTCTTCCTCTACACACACGTCTATGCAGGAAAGGAAAGGATTAGTTTAGACTTAGATCATTCAATTGGTACTCTATTAGAAAACTATATCAAATAAAAAGGGGAATTTTGATCCTTTAAGACGTAAGTATTATATTAGGCCCAAAACCAAAGAGGAAGATTCATAAAATTAAAGCCAACAGTGGATGAGATTCAAAAGAGTATCGAATTTGGATCTGATGGCAATTCAAGAAATAGTACAAATGGATGTTGTGTCATAAATTTCCTATATATATATATGTATTAAATGTAGATTGTTTGTTTACTCGGTGGTGTCTACTTTCAACTTAAATTGGGTTTTCCTTGATGAATTAAAGGCTTGCGTTGGGCGTGGGCCCTGAAGTATCCTCAAATTTTTTGCAATCATACATTCCGGAATTACCCTTCTAATATAATCTCATCACCTAAAATATTACAATGCAAATTTAAATGAAATAAAATACTTATCCCTTTCCTAAAACATAGGATACAATAATAACTTCTCTTTAGTATTGAAATGCAAGTCTTCTTTACTTCTAAACTCATAATTTACGGGGTCCACTTTTTTTATACCAACACACTAAGAGCTTTTTTTATACTAGAGCGCGGGCCACTTTCATAGGCTATATTCTACTACTTTTTCTTCTTATTTTCTTTCTAATATTTAGTAAGATTAATCTGTGGAGCCCATTATGGATATTTTTCTCCTTATTTTTCTTTAAATATTTGGTAGGATTAATTAATCTGTGGGGCCCATTGTGGAAGCCAATTAATTTCAGAATCCACATTTAATTTTGAAATCGAACTTAATTTATGGCTAAGCACAAATATAATCAAATTGATGTCCTAAAGTCTTTACCATTTGCTTGATCTTTCCCTAAATATTTCCACTGACCTAAAGTTTCTCTAATGAGTTGCCATCTTTATTATGAATTATATATTAATATTCATTTATAATTTATTTAAATATTTAGATATATTTAATTATATTTCTAATAATTTCTTAATAAAAAAGTCTATTTGGACAAACTCTATGGACAGAATTTGGGACAAACTATCCACGTGGTGCAACGTGATTGGGCTCTCTCAAAAGTTGAAATGCATTGTTCCAATCACATTGCGCCACGTGGACAGTTTGTCCCAAATTCTGTCCATGAGTTTGTCCATATAGACAAACTGTTTCTTAATTAACGCAGGCCTATTACACTATAATATGTACTAAACTATGCTTATATTGCTCATGTAAGGACCACAAAAACTGGTTTTCAATTTACAGAAATATATAATCTTAAGAGGTAGCTCAACCCCGGAGGTTGTAGGTTCGAAACTGCACTACCATATGGGACTACAGGGGAGTTTACCCGGCTTCCCTCTGGGCCCAAAGGGATTAGTCCAGCAAACTCCAGCCCAAAGGGTTGAAACCCTCCGATAGCAAAAAAAAAAAAATAAGAAGTATAAAGAAATAAGTTCCTCATCAAACACAAGAAAACAGCAGATCAGGGAATGTTGACTCAAACAGTGGCATGAAATCACTCAATTACTCAAATCAATCCTCCTGGAGAATCGCAACAACAGAAAATTAAAATGTGCTAGCAACTTTGGTTTCTTTCTATTTAAGTATTTTCTTTCCTTTTTTTTATTTTCAAATCTTATCTTAATCCCATTTGAAATCGAATGAGATAACCCAAAATTATACATATAAGATTTTATATAAGGAAAGTTTTCAAAAAGGTATAAAACTTTTGACTCATTTTCAAAAAAGTATACGAAATTTTGGCTATTTCAAAATAGTATAAAAGTATTCTTTCAATCAAGTCCTTTCCATAAAAAAATTTAAGAAATGACAAAGGCCATTTTCAAAATTTATCTTTAATAAATCATTTGAGAGAAATGATCAAATCCAACCCAAATAACCTAACGGGTCCCATTTTAACTAACTTTATGCATGGATGGTGAGAAAATACTCCTCTGAGGAAAGATGTTGACTAAAGACAAAAACATGTCATATTTTTTACTTGATTGAAAGAATTGTATAAAACTTTGTTACTTTTCGGAAATATTCAAATCTCTATGTACTTGTTTTAAAACGAGCACAAACTTTTATACTTCTTTGAAGTTTTCTCTTATTTAAAAAAACAAAAAAAAAAAATCCAATTTGAGACCAAATTATTGCAAACTACGACAATGTTAGATCCAGTCTTCTGTATTAGAAAAAAAAACAAAAAAGTTGGATAGTTGTGTACAAGATTGACATCTATTAATGAGGCTTGGGCCATCCACAGCCACTTTCACAACCCAGGGCCCATGTTTATTCTTTAGCAATAAAAGGATCATTAAACAGGAGAAGAATCACTCATGTACCATTGAAGACAGCTCTCTAATTTGATCAAACAATAGTTGTACAAGATAATTGATAAGCCATGTATAGAATCTGTTAAAAACGGAGTCAGTCTTCTACCATCTTTCAACTATCTGGTCCCTGTCCTTCCCCTTGATACACAGCTTCTAAACATTCCTTAGCCTTGTGAACCTTTGATTGAAGGTAAAAGCTCCCACTCTTGGCATTCCTCTCAAACAAGCAATCATACTTCTGCATGAATTACAATGGAGGTAGTTTTCAATACATAGCAAAATGTTTTATATAGCACAACAGATATAGAATCAATAATAAAAGCTGAATGAACTCCTAGAAAACTTGTCAAGCTTTTCAAGTAGGAATGGCAATGGGCTGGGTTTTAACAGGACCCACCCCTACCCACTCCTATTAGGGGCCGGTTTGGTATTAAGTTAGTCGGGACTTGGAGCAAGTTCAGACCTTGTTCGTGTTTGTCCTGTGCCATCCGATTTTCTTTAATTCATATAAATATTTCATTAAATCTGTGCAAAAGTTGAGCGGTATTGGGCCATGCTTCCACAAGCTGTGGGTTCGAATCATAGAACTCAAGTGCTAGTTTTTTTGTTTTTTTTTAAAAAAAAAAAAAAAAAAGGTCAAATAGGTTCGTACCCAATCCACACATTCACAGGTCAGGTTTGGCATTAAATAAATTCATATTACAGTTAAAAGGGCGGTTATCCGGTATAGGAGTCAGTCGGGTCAATATCCAAACCTGACCGGAGCCATTACCATCCCAATTCTCAAGTTCCCGACTGAGAAATGTTATGAGATTTGACGATATTTCTTTTTTTTTTTTAATTTTTCAATTCCAAGAATATCTAACCTCAGATATGGTATAGACTAAAATCAGGGTGCATTGTTTGCACTTAATGATTAGAATAATAGAAAGCATAAATTTCTTGAAGCAGTATTTTGCACGTGAACAAAAAAATAAAAAAAAAAATTAAGGATACCTATTGGAGAAGGCAATTTAACTACTAAAACAGCCTCATAGAATAGCAATCCAAGGAGGAGCGGAAGAATACCTGCAAGACTTCTTCCCACGAAGAGGATTCAGTGATCCCTAAAATCTGTCGTGCTTCTTGCTCAGTCATGGTTTTGGATGCTCTGCGAACTGCATTTTGTAGTGTTTCTTGAGCAACACCAGATTTTGATGCATCTGTAGTCATTCAAAAACCCAATGAGAGATGCACATGCCGTTTTCTTTTAATCTTACTTTCAAGTCTTACACAAAGCAAGACTACTTTTTGGCCTCTTCTCCATTCCCATAGTCTGGAAACTAAAACTACAAGGGAATTACACAATCAAATGCGCACTACAAAATTGAATCAGAAAAACCTGATATTATTTAACACTCTGCGGATCAATCAAGCTTTTTTCGATTACTGTTCTCTAATATATTTAAACTTCAAAAGTACTTGGATGGCAGCAGGAATGCACTCTTGTGAAACAAGCAGCAGTCCCTTTCTTGATATCCTTTATGTACAAGTGCCATGGCAGGAAACTTTACACAAATGCATCTATTCTTGATAAAGATCATATTCACTAAGATCACTAAAGTGGTAGATACACTAGATACACTTAATTTAAGGATGACAAAGAACCTCTCTAGAGAAATTTGGGAACGGGCCCTAATTTGGGCCCATAGAAATTAGGTGTTCGTTTGAGTCCACAATTGAGGATTCATTGACTCAGTCCGGCTCACAGACCAGACAAGTTCATACCCAACTACCAAATATCCTTTAAAGGTTTAAAACTTTAATGATGACACACCCTGGGGTTTCACCCAGAGTGCAGAAAAATGATGAGCAGAGACTCTTTTTTTCCCCTTTTTTCCTGAAAAAAGGCCTGTTAGAAATCACATGTTCACATTTCTTGGGCCTTATCAGGTTTGTGTTTGGGTCCACAGTCTACACTTATGAGACTCATCAAATATTGGCCCCAGGTTTGAGTGCACCATGGACCATCCATTTACATCCATTCCAAGCCAGCATGTGCAGTCATCTATAAGGAGGGTCTTCTGACAAGTATTCCTGGGATTTTATGTAAATGCTGAAAATCGTGAGGAAGACAATCAAGTAATGTTTGGCCTTGTACCGATCAAACAACAAAGTTTGTCTGTTTGGTATTTAAAATTTACATCTAAGACTCTAGAGATCCTAAGATGGCCCCCCACCATGCACACCACTATGGGGGGAGCTTTCATGTCTCTACAGGTGGAGCCCACCTTTTAGACCCCACCATACATACACCCCGGATAGTCTTCATCCATTACATGTCTCTTTTGTTGGGGCCCACCAAGTCTACATCTGTACAACAAGTGGGACCATTGGTCAGTCTCAAAATGCAAATGAGCAGGTCTCTGTGATTGGGCCCCACCAAAGTCTACATGGTGGGATCAGTGTGTCCATGGGTCAGCCTCAACATGCAAACGTGCATCTATGCACGTCTACATGGGTGGACCACACAATGAACATGCAAATGAGGGCCACCATTTGGTCCCCAAAATTAACAAATTTATGGTTTCCCTCCAAAAGTTCCCACATGCAGAATCCACAAATGGCTGTGAATTTATGATATCCGGGTACTTGGATGAGCCCAACATATCCATGTTGGACAAATATGACGCTTGTATTGGTAACTGGTGCTACACCGATACTTCTAGGGAACAAGTTTAAACTATCCTACTTATAAAGTCCTTTCTTTCATATAGTTCTTTTAATATTGTTCCTTCTCAATATAAAAAAAAAATGCTAGAAATGGATGAAAAAAATGATAATTTCATTGATTCAAAAGTGATCTAAAGAAGAAAAAAAATTAGCAGACCCATATCCGTATCCGTGTCCTAGATTTTCGAAAGTGATGAGTTGTGTCCTCGATCCCCATATCAATGTCTGTATCCATATCCATATATGGGCATCATAGTCGTGAATGTGTCTGTGGCTTGTGGTTATGAATCCCAATTCAAGAATGGAATGGGACACATATTTGACAGGTTCATATGCTATCCAAACATAATATTTTCTTGGAGAGAGAAAGAGAGAGAGAGAGATAGATACTTGCAAGCGCCTGGCGGTATGCTTGAACTAGAGCCCTTGCCAAGATTCCAGAGCCCATTATAATTAAGTTGGCGAGTATCTTTGCAGCCTGCATCAACCAGTATAATAAATAAGCAATACAACCGAATAACATTTAGAGGGTATCACAAGATCTTAGCAGAAGACAAAACGTTTAGCAGAGAGCCAACCAAGAAAAATGCAACATAAGAATAACAGAATTCCTTTCAACTCTTTGATCATTGGTGGACCATCGCAGATCATGTGATAAATTTAGCATAAGTCAGGGCTTTAACTGGCTAAGAGGTGCTAGAGCTAGAAAACTCCGAAACTTGTCCCTAACGTGGATCCACTGATCGCTCCAGAGGGATTGTAAGTAACAACAGGAATCTTCCAAATGTTTCCAAACCATGGAACAGGATGGTGGATCGCACAAAGGCCTTGCCCTGGGTGCTGAGAACTACCTGTTTTAGGTCCTTTGAATGCCATGCTTGTCACGAGTTGTTGGAGGGTTATTCAGCAACTTTCAAGCTTCCAATGCCTGGAGTCGAAGGCCATCACCTTTAGATATTTTAAAACTAAAGTTCAATGGCTCTTCCCTTGAAAATCTGTGATGGATCGATCAAGGATATGGAAGCATCAATTACTGAAGCATTCTCAAGCCCTACCAGGATTATACAGGGTAAAGACCCAACCCCAGATTTGCATTGTTCATAATATTTTTGCATTATTGTTTTATTATCATTAATTGCTAATATTACTGATATCTTAATAAATATATAATTCCTATTAGTATGATGTGTCTAAACCAAACCAAACCAAACCAAACCAAGCCTTTTCCCACTAGGTGGGGTCGGCTATATGGATTTGACGACGCCAATCAAATCTGTTTAGGGCCATGTCCTCCGTTAGATCCATGTAGGCAAGGTCATGTTTAATAGTTTCTTTCCAACTTCTCTTGGGTCTCCCTCTCCCTCTCCTACTCCTGGCAATCTCTATGCCTTCACACCTTTTAACAGGTGCTTCCATTGGACGCCTTCTAACATGGCCAAACCATCTTAGTCGATTTTATCTCATTTTATCTCCAGTATGATGTGTCTAAGTGCATAATAAATTGTGTTTCATACTCTCTTATGCAATTATCATCATCATGCATAAATAGAATATTGCATTATCATTTTTACAAAATTGGACATAATATGGAATATTCCTTTATGCAATAATTAGAATTAATTAAATATGTTAATTACATGCATGCATGATACAACCATAGCATGCATTTATTATGTCGCGCATTCAGTGATTTAAATTGTTTGATTAAATGCATAATTCTGTGCAGCCATTGAATGATGCATGCATTGCATTTAGTTGCATTGTGTGGGACCCAGGGGTGGGGCCCGATAGTGTTGCATGTCCCATGTAGGGGCTGGTTGTGTAAATCCTAGCTTGGCAAGACCTCTCAGTTGCTTTTATAAAGAGTGAATAATTAGCAGTCCTATTTGTGATGGGATTAGGAATTGGAAATAGATGCCTATTGCAACTAAGACAACTCTTCCAAATTAGAAAGAGGAACCCAAGGCTTTCAGGAGACACACTCTAAACTTGCCCTATTTTATTGCATTAGCACATATTAGAAATTAGGAAGTTGTGCTAAACCATGAACGAGTGTTCTCATTATAATAGGAAACAAACCAAACCAAAGCCTACACACACACACCCCTAGAGAGATAAAGATAAGGAAAATGAGAACTAAAAGGGGACGGCTAGGGCTTGGCATCTTCTCATTGCATCTTTTTCGTGTGAGTGGATCAAACAGGATTTTGGCATCCATTGTTGAATAGTGACTCTATATTATGATGTTTTTTTTTTTTTTTTTATCGATCTCCATTGTTCTAGTTCTAGTTGCCATATTTGCTCCAATCTTCCAGTTATGCTTGTTTTATGAAGATCCAACCATTTGGATTTTATGTTAATTTGTTTTCTGCGATATTAAACCTTTAGATTGAATGGATCATAGTTGAGACATGACGACAATGATGATGGTTCGATGGATCATTAGCATTAGTTTCAGATCCAAGATGTTGGTGTGTTTTGTGAAGGATTTGGGACTTGTTTGTGATTTTCTGAAATTCTGGGTTTTTGGACAAATTTCTGACCTGTTCAACTGATGTTTTAAATAGCAAACACTTGCAAATAATTTTGGAAAAATATCAGTTGGATTCCTTGTTCGGTTAGCTACAATTTTCATGAACAGCTTGTTTCCAGATTCCAAAAGATGAAGGAGATATGGTCGAATCTCTGAAAATGGTACAAATTGACAGAGACAAAACCTATAAAATTTCTTCAAGTCAAGATCCGGATTAATCTATAAGGATCTGGGTTTTGGTGTCTTCATAAAAATTGTAGAGGATCGAGTTTACATTCAGATGCTAGTGGAGTAACATTAAAATGAGTTTTCTAGGATTAACTATGAATTTTCTACTATCTCGTGTCAAATTTGTTGTCCTGTAAATTCTGTTTTTCTGTAAACTTACGTTGTTTTCCTTAATTTTTCAAAAATATTTAAGAGACCTCAGAAAATTCAAGAAAAATTACTGAAGCTTTAATTATCAGTCAAGAACCTTGGATGAAAGCTTCGAACCAAGATGTTTTCTAGAAAAATCACGAAAATTCCGACGATGGCTGTGCCACAGATTTCAGTTTTTGCATGCAGAATTTTATGGTTGTTTTCCCTGTTTTATGCACCAATCCCGAGGACCGAACAAGGTCTGGAACCCCTTGTTTATTTTTCTGGGACATCACAGGAATGTCTCTTATTTCATTTTTCAAATTTAATCCCAACCTGTGTTTTAATGAATTCGTGAAAATTCAGACATCTAGCATCTCAATTTCCAAAAATTTCTGTATTGTTGATTTATTGTTCTAATGTGTTGGATTATGATGTGAAATTCATCTGTTGGTCATTTGATGCCTATTCCACTTGAAACTTGGCGTGATTAGACAATTTGATATATGCCCTTTTTTTTTAACCAAGTTTGACTTGAATATGAAATGTATAGATAGGATTTTAACAGTATCAGATTTGTGCATCATATACGATTCTTTTATGTGTGGGTTGTCTCCAATTTATTTGTGAGATGTTATCATTACTTGGGAAGATGTTACATATGGAAGGTGGGGGTCTATGGTATGGGACGTAGATCTTTCTTAATGTATGGAACCAATGAGGGAAATTCAACAAAGAGACACGATGCATGAGGAAGGGGTATGGGATGTAGACTTCAAATTGTGTGATGAGTTTCCTAAATAAATATGCTTGTTGTGGTAGGTCTAATGGTTCGGGTTTGGTAGGCCCTACATGTGTTTAGGTGACTTATCCACGATTGATAGATTGTTTAGAACCATCAGCATTTGATTTGTTATGTGATTGTGAATGGAATGCATTAAATGCAATTGAACCATATGATTTTGATTGCACATTGTAAGCTTTGTTGTACAGTATGTCCGTGCCTACAGCTCAAGATATCACTATGTTTTGAGTAGACTTGGCATCCCTTTGGATCAGGTATGTTCATACTGGGTGGACCTTATGTCCCTCTGGCTCAGGTATTTCGTACTCGGATGGACTTTGCTCCCATTGGTTCAGGATGTGATTCGATATGTTCTGGGTGGACTTTGGTCCCATTGATTCATTGATTGGACTTCGGTTCCTTTGGCGCAGATATGGGACACTGTGTCTGGGAGAGCTTTATGCTCCTTCAGCTTATACATAGGAATAGGACACAATGTCTGGGTAGGGCTTTTGCCCCATTGGCTCCACGGGGATGCATTAGATTCTGGTTTACCTGAATCTCATTGTTGGCATATTGCCCATTGATATGAACCTCAATACGGCAAAAGTAAAACCAGTGTTGGCCATCATCAGAGGCATTGTATGAAATCAAAAGGGGTACGTCATGTATGTGTTCTCTAAACATGTAGGGATCAAAGACTCTAATGAAGCGGAAGTTATGGCAATCTTGGAAGCTCAACGTATTTATCATACCGTATTTCATCATTATCTTATTGTGGAGAGTGATTCAGCTAATGCTATATATTGGGTGAAATCGTCGAGGGGACCGTGGAAAATGCAATTCCTCTTCAACAAAATTAGTTATCTAATTTTGGCACATTAGTAGATCTGCAAACGGGATGGGCAGATTGTTTAGCTAGGAAATGGGATAGATGGATCATGTAATTTAAGTGCTTCTATTTTGTAGTTTGTGGCTGATACATTTCTTTTGTACCGGTACTACTATGAAAGGTGTTTTTTTAATGTTCTAAGAGGAGTTGTAGTTGTTTCTTTCATTAATTAAGTTTTACTATAACCGGTTAAAAAAAAAAAAAGAAGGAACCTCAGTTCCATAGACTTTGATATGACTATGCTACGATATAAGTTCTTGTTTACGTTGTGACATTGTATCGTGATTCTTATGATTGTGTTTCATTGCTTTTGTTGTATTTGATTGTGCATGGTCGTGTTGCATGTTTGCATGCTTCAATGTTTAACCTTGCATGTTCTAATTGTGATTTGGTTTACTTGCTTAGCTCCAAGGCTCAACCCCCGGTCTCAGTTTGTGCATGTTAGATACGCGCTGGGACATCAAGAAAGAGTTTTGGATGATGAAGAATTGCTAGAGTCTAGTTTTAAACTTCGAGAGAATTGTACTCTAGATTTCCAATTTAATTATTAATTTGATTTTCAATTAACATGTAATTGAATATTCAGATTTTAGCAAAAATTGAGTTATTAATAAATTGGATTTATTTAGTTAATGCTGTCTTGTCATGTGTTATGTTCTTTCTTTTTTTAAAGTGTGAATTCACCCATGCTTACATCACTTCACAGAATTTGAGGAATGTAAGATTTCGGGTCGTGGCACACTCTAAGGAAGCAGAAGTTTGTGCTCTCCAAGCTCTTTTGTTGCCCATCATTATGGAGACTCCATGAATGCAATGGAACAAGTTACTCCATTTATACTTGGAAACTTTATCAGTATATTGAACTTAATGGCAACAAACTTCATGTAACTTGTGCCATGACTCAAGAATCAGGATTATACACTCCGTATAATTTTTCTTTCGTGTTCTTTCTTTTCTACCATATTTTCTGAGTTCCAATGGAAAGGTAGAAGCTCTCCCTATGCATTGGCATTATTAATGCAATCCTAGGGTTAGGATGCAAGTGCCGGGGCACAATTAGGGTTCCGAAGAACAATCACTTGAAGAAGAAACAGTCTCCAACGAAAAATCCACACAGGAAATTCTATTAATCAATTCTAATATGAGATTACCAATCTCTACAATGTTGTATATATAATAAAGAAACTTAAGCTCTAAGAAAGCTTTCCTAATCAAACTAGGAAACGAGAATAAAATCCTATCCAAATTAGAAACTAATCCTAAATGCAACTTCTTAAATAAAATTAGAAACTAATAACAATTAACAAATCAGAATGGTATGGGTCCCATATGTGGACCACGAGTCTAGTTGCCATGACATATTATTACTGCTGCATCATTCTCCATGGGCTGGAAAAGAGTTCGACCTCGAACTCGGCTCTTCTTCTTGATGTTGCATTTGTAGATAGTATACACGTGAAGCGGTTCCTTGAAGAGACGAGAACGTGACCCTTTCTTTGGTGGTGTCGGCGTCAGAAGACGGAGTGTGACTTGCTTTTCACCATGCATGAATGTGATGTGGGGTTGGGGGTTTGGGAAAAAAGTATGGATTTGGGGTGTTGATGCTCAGGGATTTGGGATTGGGGCTGGGGGATGAGTGAACGGAAAGAGGGATAAGGTTAATCCCGCCGACGATCGAGGGATCGTTCGGCTCTGATACCAATTGACACAATCCTAGGGTTAGGATGCAAGTGCCGGGGTACAATTAGGGTTCCGAAGAACAATCACTCGAAGAAAAAACAGTCTCCAACGAAAAATCCACACAGGGAATTCTTTTAATCAATTCTAAATGGAGGTTACCAATCTCTACAATGCTGTATATATAATAAATAAACTTAAGCTCTAAGAAAGCTTTCCTAATCAAACTAGGAAATAAGAATAAAATTCTATCCTAATTAGAAACTAATCCTAAATACAACTTCTTAAATAAAATTAGAAACTAATAACAATTAACAAATCAGAATAGTATGGGTGCCACATGTGGACCACGAGTCTGGTTGCCATGACATATTGCTGCTGCATCAATCATGTTTATATATTGTAGTCTCTTCTTCGCCCCATGTGTAACCCTTTTATTTTTTTTTTTGAAATGGTAACTTGTATTAATAGTATTAAAAGCTTTTCAGTACTACATTTATCTTTCTGATAAAAGAAAATAATCAAAACCACAGAGCCCTTCAAAAACCAAAGGAACAGATGGAATTGACATACGCGAAAGTGAAAAGAAATTGTCTTCTTATTTTGTATCAAATGAATTAAAATCATTGTCTTGGCTGAAGAAGATTAGAATTTCTTAAGTTAGGCAGAATAATGCATCCCGAGTTAAATTCGTTTGTATCAGATCAACTCAATTATAACAAGATCTGATTCATTGTTTGGCACGTTGACCTTTGCATTAAGCACCTAAATTTAATTGACCTTTTCTTGTCCTGCTTTGATAAGTTTGACTCCTTATGTTCCCATCCTCAAACATTGGCCAGTTATCTAGCATGATATTTTGTCACAATCAACCTTAGATGAAAAGGAATGACGAACGTGTGATCAGAAAGATGTTACGGTCTCTAAACACCCAAAGTTTGAACACATAGTGGCAGAGATCAAAAACTTGGTCTTTCTACTGTTAATAATGGGATTATTACAAGCCCGCAAAAGAAGAATGAAACAAAACAGTACTCCAGTGGATACTAGATCAAGCCATGGAAAGAAAGCTGACCATCAAGCAGAATGACAAAAGCAGTAAGGATATGGGGAGGCGAATAAGGATGAGGCCCACATAGAGGTGGATATAGAAATTAAGTTAGTCATAGAAACCAAGGTGGACATGGTGATCGTGATGGCATATGGAGGAACATGTGACAAAGGACAAAAATGAAGCGACAGATGATGAGTTATTATGTGATGGGCATTCTTATAGAATTGCAGTTACCAGTTAGACCTGCTTTGGCATAGGGACTAGCTACAAAGAAACAAGAAGAAGCCAAAGCAAATCAGAAAAGATGGACATGCTAAGATAAATGTGTGGGTTTACAAGAAAGGATCGAATTATAGATTAGTAGATTTGAAGAAGCTTATGGATATAGCCTTAATAACATAAATTAGCGAGGGAAGTCGCTTGAGATAATTTGAGTCGAATACAGCCCATGTCTGATATATTGAGAGGCTACAAGAGTAAGGAACTAATAGAAGAGGGAGACTGATGCATCCCAGGAAGAACTAATAGAAGAGGGAGGCTAATGCAGCCCGGGAAGAGGACCAAACCCATAGCAGGGATTTGGCCGAATCCAGATGGATTCACCAGCCAAGAACGCACGTACAGTGAGCAAACCAAAGCAAGAAACAAACCAGAAATCAATTCTTCAATTCAATAATGGAGATGTGTCAATCCCTAACGGGGATTTACATATTTAAAGAGACGATCAAAGGATCTTTCCAATCCTACTTAAATTCTATTACTAAACATTGAATTCCAAAAATAAAGAAACATACTAATTCTAAAATACTAAATCAATTAGAAAGCTACTAAAGTAAATATAACAACTTCCCACAACAGTTGGCTAATCCCATTGGATGGGTTGGGCTATTCCAATGGGTTGGGTTTGCTTGACCCGATAGCTCACAAGTTGGGCCTGGTTCGACTTGCACTAGAGACCAATGGAGACATAAATGTAGTAGTGAGGAAAGGCATGTCAGATTGTGGAGTGACAGGTAGCATTACTTTGAATGGGGCCAAATCGAAAAGTTGAACTCATAAAGGCAACTTTGGGACAGCAAAATGCTGACGTGAGGTGGGGCTGGTCTACACTTGGGCCCCACCCATCATGGGTATGGAGGGAGATTGAAAGATTCAGATGGACCAGCTCATATATAAATTTTTGAGTCCATTAAATCATCCTAACCCATTGATTTGTGCGGATGTCTCGCATAGAATACCGTGCAAACAACCCGATGGGACCCAGCTAGGGCCCCACAAATCATGGGGTACTTGCAGGATCGAAAGATTTGGATGTGACCCACCTCTGTGAAAAATTTCAAGTCCATTCAATCATCTCAACCCCTTGATCACTGGCCCTCAAATTAACAGTTTTAGAATGCATCATTTTTCTTTTAATTTCAATCCAAAGATCAATCCCATTCAAATAGGTGTGAAAAAAATTGTTGGATTTATCACATGGGCCCCCAGTTGGAACTAACCAGTTGTCTCATCATTTTTCTTGCACCAGTGAGAGGGAGATTGAATTTTACCAGATATACCAAGAGTGGAAAAAGCCTGGAGAATCATCTGTTGGATCATTTCAGGGGAGACTGGAGCAGCAGAAGCAGGTGCCGAAGAAGGTGCGGGAGATGAATCAATAGTGCCAGTAGCAGTAATTGCCTGGTAAGCTTTCGGATTTCTGTTTTGAGGACATTTGCGGCATTCATTGATTGAATGTCCAGATGCTTTGCAATAATTGCAGATCCGCTGCTTGCACTGATTTGCATAATGGCCGAAAGTTTGACACTTGAAGCACTGCACTTTACTCAGATCTCTGTTTGGTTGCTTCCCCTTGGAAGAATAAGCAACATTCACTGATGAGTTTGGTGAATGAAAGGCAGTGGGTACACTATAGGCAACATCCATAGCACCCGGATTAGCTTGGTGGAGCACACCAGATTGTGTTAATTGTCTCTGTTCCTCTCGCAGTAATTCATTGAGACAGTCATCCAGTGAAGGAGAAGGGACCCTACTCATGAGATTAGATCTGACTGATTCATACTGAGGCCTTAATTTCATAAGAAATTGATACCGCTGACTAGTTGCTAGTATTATTTGCAATTCGGGAAGAGCTTGTGCAGAAATATTGGCATATTTGATTTCATTTAATTCTGTCCATAAATTCTGAAAACCAGAATAATATTCCTGAATGGAAGAAGTCCCTTGCATATAAGTCGCAATTTCAAATTCTAACTGATACTGTCGAGCAGAATTCCCCTGATGATACACTGTTTTCAGATATTCCCACATATCTTTGGCATATTTGTAAGGTTTCAAATTTAGGAAGAATTGTGGTTCCATGGAGCCGAGAATCCAAGTTTTGACCTTAGCATCTTTTGTGTTCCATGACAGAATTTTTTTCTCATCTTCTGTTGGTTTTGGATCAGTGCCAGAGATATGGCCCCATAACTCTTTACCCTCTAGATAAAGTTCAAATTGAAAAGCCCAAGAGGGATAATTTTTGCCATTAAACTTGATTAAGGTGATTTCAGATTTCTCCATTTGTAACAAGATGCAGATAAACCAGCAGAACAGAACAACCCACAACACAGCCGAGATGCAGAAAAAACACTAGCCAAATTCGAAAAGAACCACAGACAGCAGCACTGAACACAGCACAGCACACAAAACAAAACAAAAAAACACAGTAGCACCCAGCACAGTAGTACCCAGCACAGAAATATTGGCACGTCTTGGTCGTTAGTGGTCTGGATGACCACGTGGGCCCCAGATGATGATCAGAAGGCTGATCAGATAATGAGGATGACAGCACAATAAAAAACCGCCACTAATGGAGGAAAACCCACTCCAAAAAGATCAAGATCCACAAAAATGGACGGCCGTGATGAAATCTTCTTGATAAAACAGAAATATCACAAAAAATGATAGATGGCCTACCTCTGATGAGCCATAAATCTTGAAAAAATCATCATAAATAAGTAGAGCACCAGACGACCCAGATGGTTGAATCCGCTGATATGGTGATTCTGATCACAAGTGGGCCACGTCAGAATCTGAGTTGATCAGGGACAGTCTGGTTGATCAGAGTGAAAAGAGAAGGTCTAAAAGACTTCTAGATCCTGGAAGAGGAATATCAGAAGAAGCTGATGACAGATCACGTGTGGGCCACGACTGATCTGGGATGATCAGGGATGATCAAAGAAGATCAATGGCTTCCAAAGCTTGGAAGAGGACTAGGAAAGATCACAGCTGATGCAGGAAGCTTCGAAACAGATCCGGGATCTGTTATTTCTAGGAGAGATTGATTTCCACTCTCTTGAAATCAATCACAAGCTTCGAAAATTTTTTGGTAGCTCTGATACCATGACAATATGAGAGAGAGAAATCGTTTTGTGCTGAAATGTCTTCCCTTTTGAGGGTCGACTGTCCTTCATTTAAATAGGGACTGAAGGCCCTAATCAATTTACAAAGTCAATCTAGATCCTAATAATTAGCTGTCCTAATTACAATCAATTGACATAATGTAATCTATCTAGATCCTAATAATTAGCTAACAACTATAGTATGTACATGAGGCTTTGACTAAAGATAAGTATAAAGAATGGGCCTAATGGGCCTGCAAGCTTGGGCTTGGAACACCAACATTAACATTAATCACAACTCATTAGGAAAATAAAATTAAAAAAATTCCAAAACTTCCTTAGGTCTCACATGTCTGCGCATCGGTTCATCGGCTTTGCATCAAGATACTATTTAAAATTGTGTTTTCAGAAGTGTATTTTTTATGTAAATATAATCCAATATTAACAGTGTCTCTCGTTTTTACACGTTATAGTTTAAAAATAGAAGGTACAGTAAACGAGGAAAGAAGGAAGCATAGAAAGAAAAGCACATCAGTATTTAGTACTATTTTTTTTAGGAACCTTACTAGTTATTTAATCAAAAGGTTTTTATTGTTATTAGAGTTGGCTTTCCAGAATATCATTCTGTACGGTCATTCGGCGGTACAACTTCATAAAAAAAGTTTATCAGTCTCTAAATTTGTATAAGTAAGTTAAACTATGTAATTTAAAAAGAGAGGACAGAAAAAGAGGAAAGAATACAGAGTAAAAAGAAAAGTACATCAGTACTTTTGTTTCGTAAAGGACCCTTAAGGTTTACTTAATCACAAGGTTTACATTGTTATTGGAATCGGTGTTCCAGGAGATAATTTTGTATTGTCGATTGGCTCTTCAACTCGATAGCTATCCATTCTCCATTTATTAAAAGAGAATTATATTTTCAATATGTGTTCCAGGAGATAATTATGTATTGTCAATTGGCTGTTCAACTCGATAGCTATCCATTTGCCATTTATTAAAAGATAAATATATTTTCAATATTCTCACATTATTATCACTTACGATTTTTTTTTTTCTTTTTTTTTTTTGGAAAATAAGAATGTACATTTCTAAGGAAAGAATAGATACAATCTACAAAAAGAATTCAAAGGAAAGTACATTTCAAAGGAAAGAATAGATACAATCTACAAAAAGAATTCAAAGGAAAGTACATTTCAAAGGAAAGAATAGATGCAATCTAGAAAAAGAATTGGGGGAAGCTCCACAGCACTTGAATCTCCGCAGAAAGCTGGGGAAACAAAAAAGGGAGGAGCTAACCCACTGCCGAGACTGAAGGCAGAACAAAAGAAACCCTTGAAACTCTGCAGAAAGCTGGGGAAACAAAAAAAGGGGGAGCTAACCCACTGCCGAGACTAAAGGCAGAACAAAAGAAACCCACAGGCCAGGCCAGCCAAAACAAAGCAACCCACCAGCCATGAATCCAAAAAAGAAAACACAGAAACAGCCCACATCCTGGGCCAGGCTAGAAACTAGCAAAAGAAGACACACAAAGAGGCCAAACGAACAGAGAGGGAGCTAGGGCAGATTCTAGACTCAATGAAAGATTGGGTTGTGACCTCTCAGGGCAGCAGCTGAGTGAGACCAAGCCAAGGCTTTAGGGTCAAGTTGCAACCAATTTCCCAGGTAAGATTTGACACAAGGAGGGAGAGCTTCCTTGCTTGAGATCATTTAATTGAAGAAAAGTGTGAATGCACTATCCACTATCCAAGTGACCTTCCAGAAGACATTCCTAGATCTGGTACCCACCATGTCTCTGACGTAACCCTATGAATGGGTCCCAAAGTTAGCAGTTTCCCACCAAATACCTGAGTGTCGGGCTACTGATAAATTCATTCCCAACCACCTCTATCAATGGAGACCTACCCCAATGTGCGAAAACCACTTCCTTGGAATCGGGTACTGATCTGGTTATACACACAACTCCCTCAATTAAATGTCTTTCCAAAGCAAGACCTTCAAACCCCCACTAAAAATCTTACTCCTACAAAAACTTGATAGATCCTACAACTAAAAAAAAATGGCATCTCATACCTTTGATCATTAACATTAATCCCAACCTACAAAACCCTAGCCAATCTCTTCTCCCTTCCCTGAATCAACCCATTATTTCCAAACCCCATATTTCCAACTGTTGGCTCTCCTCTGTAGAGGCTCTTGCTTCTCTGAAACGCAAGCAATTTTCATAGAAACACCTAGTTTCTTTCTCAGACAAGCGAGAATTTGCAGTTATTGAGGGAGGGTACAAAACTACAAAGCAATCTATAACTATCAAGAGGTTCAAATTTCATAAAACCATGTAGTTTTTCTTGTAATCTTAAACAAAATAAAACAAACCTACCATTATGGATTCCTAATTCAAAACTGGGGTTTTCTTCTGCATCTTTTTTTTTTCTTTGGGGAGTTCCTAAAATAATCATCCTAACTTTGTTACTGAATTCTTCGTAACCTAATAACGTGATTGCTTTAGTTTGTTCTTTGAAACCTAGCCCACTATTTTATTTAAACAGAATTCACCAAAAAACCAATGAGAACTCTGAAATACCATGAAACTTCCAGTTTAGACCTTTGCAAACCCAAGAACATCCTCTCTAACATCTCTTGAAACCACTCCTCCACACCCCCATCCAACAAATGAAGCAGAATTTAACAGATTCAAATCATTACAAGGATATAAAAAACCATAAATTCAGCTCAAAAAGATTAACACCCACTCAATCACTCAACTTGCCTCGACCACGATTCCTATCACCCAATAAGACACGCATTTCTATCATAACCATACACTACCCAAAAACCCATACATCATCAATCCATCCCTAAACAGATATCAAACCCTAGAAGAAAAAAAAACCCATCATTCATCCTAACAATAACAATGGCTTAAAAATCGAAACTTTCCATGAAAGAGCAAACAAAGAATCCAGAGGTGAATTAAAATCAAAATCAATCATAACAAGCAAAAATTTGAAAAACCCAGAAAGACAAAAGGGGTCCGGAATGCAAGGATTATACGTACCATGACTCGATGGAAGGTGTTGGGTTGATGAGAGAAGGTAAGATTTTTGAGCTGTGATATGAGGAATTGGGTTTTCCCTGTTTTGAGAATCCTCAAATGGAGGGAGTTTGGATCTCTCGTTCGTTTCCTTGAGTGTGAGGAAAATGGGAGAAGTAGAGAAAGAGGTTTCCAAGAAGAAGATGTTTGGGGGGTCCGGTTTTTTCCTTTCCTTCGTTTTATAGGCGGGGAAAGTTCGCGAAAACGCGATGGATGATAAAAGGACGATTTTGTCCCTGTCTCTTGGTGCAGGTTCTTGCGCAAGTGACGAGGGTAGGAATGTAAAATGGTCGTTCAGTGGTGTATATTCGGATTTTAATTCGGATCCTGATCCGCTTCCAACATGGTTTTTTCTTTAATCTTTTATCCCCACAAAATCTAGCCTCAATCCCATCCGGGTGAACCCCAAGGGGGTAGCTCAATTGGCTAAGAACCACGGTTTACATTTGGAGGTTATGGATTCGAAACTGCACTATCACACTGGGGCTACAGGGGAGTTTACCCGGCTTCCCTCCTGTGCCCGGAGTGATTACTCCAGCCCAAAGGGTTGGAACCCTCCGATAGCAAAAAAAAAATTACATCCGAGCGATGCCCACTGTGTATATTGTATGATATATATATATATATATATATATATATATATATAGGAATGTAAATGGGTCCTTAATTCTCCGATTACCCAAAGGTTCCGACCCATTAAAAATCGAGTTTGGATCCTTATTTAGGCACCGATAAGTAAATGGGTCCGAGTCTGGTTCGGCCTTGGTTCGGACCCGTGGACTCGGGACAAGCCCGACATATTACCTAATTTTTGAAAATCTCTCTTAAAAGCCATATTTTTTTTCATATCGTTCTCTATCTAGACCAGAACCCTGAACCCGTCCCATATATGGTTCTGATTCTGATTTCAAAGTCAAGAAACCAGTTCCGAATCCGATTCCACATTTTCCTTAACAGTTCTGGGTCTACCGTGGACCCGGATTGGAACCAACTTATTTACAACCCTAGATATACTAGTGGAGCATGCCTCCGCCCAATGCAGGCCATAATAAAAGGTAAATAATATTTTAATTAGAGATATTTATAATTTTTAAATAAATTATAAATAAAAATTAATATATAATTTATAATACAAACACAATTAAAACTGAACTTAAAAAATCAAGGTTTAAAAGTAAAAAATAAGTAAAATGATCTAATTGAATCATCTTTTATTGATCATAATTGGCAGCCAAGTGAGTCCCCTACAATTCTAAAAGTTAGAAGCGCAATTAGGCATCTAATTAAGTTCTCATTTGATAAAGATTGGACTCTTCTCAATTGAAATCAGACTCAATCAAAGTTCGACGGTTACATCCATCTCAAGGGATTTCAACAATGAGTAGTAAATACATGACCATCTCGATCTGACTCTTACCTTTTATCTTCCCTACATGGATAAAAGTAGACTTTACTTTCTTCTTTCTCAACCAAAAACACTTCTTTTCTCCATGCTACTTTGCATGTCCTGCTTCTCTCTTGGTGGAGCCATAGCAGACATTGGTAAAGCTGAATGTTCAATGCATGTCTTCTTCTTTTTTTTTTTTAATTTTATTTTGTTACACCATGGGCTTCAATCAGTGGGCATTGTTGTACAAGAGGTTCACATTAAAGAAAAAATTTATTAGATAAATCACAATTGGAGGCTGAAGTTATTTTCTATTCACTATTTTTCTCTATGTAAAATACAATTCTGATACATCATCTTTTTATAGACACTTTTTTTTGGTAAAATTAGATAGACACTTGTAATAGACATAAAATGGCATTTGCTAAAAATGTACAAAGAATCACAAGATCTTCCAAGCTAGCTGTTTGTTATGGGGGATTTTGAAATGTATGACTCAGGCAGAGCCTAGCCAAGGTATGTTTCGTTATATGCATGATTCTCTTCAATTGGAGAATATCTTTTGATATGGCCACTACCTTGATGAGAGTCTTTTGAGTTGGAAAATGGTATAAATGTAGATCTTGTGTGTGCTGCCTTGGTCAGAATCCTCTGAGCTGGATGCTTCTTTTCATGTTTGAATGATGCTATTAAAGCATCTTACAAGCTAGCTGTTTGTTATGGGTGATCTTGAAATGTATGACTCAACCATAGCCTTGCCAAGGTATGTTTCCTTACCTGCATGATTCTGTTTGACTTGGAGGATATCTTTTGATAAGGTCAACACCTTTTATGGATTGTCTCTAACTGAATCTACTTTCATATTTATTCATTTTGAGAGGCCATTACTACTCTTTAAAAAGGAGCAATTTTGATTAAATATGGGCGTAAAGGAGACCCAAGTTTTGCCCATTGAGACTTGAAAATGTAAGTTATTATGGTTGTTATTTTGTCATATAGTGTTAGGATTTTAGTTGGCTAATTCATAGAGTCCGGACAAAATTGGGATTTTTAGTATTTTATTTCTATTAGTTTTCGGACTACTAAAGATCTGGTTCCAAAAAGACTAAAGTTTCCAAGTTTTAGAGATCTCTATGGGTCGCTCGAGCGAACTCACCTTCGCTTGAGCGAACCCATCCCAGGGCACCTTCGCTCGACCCAACCTGGTGTGCGCTCGACCCACCAACGTTCTGCATTGGACACTTTGAAGACAGAGACTGGTTCGCTCGAGCAAACCTGAGATCGCTCGAGCGACCAGAATATAGTTTGCTGTTTGATTTTTCAGAAAGCAGTTCGCTCGAGCGAACGCCCACGGTCGCTCGAGCGAACCTAGGACTTTCCTTTCCTAATTGAACTGTTGTTTCTAATTCTATCAAGATGCAACTTTCTACTCCTTGAGCCTCTCAAGCACGAATTGAAGACTATTTAAAGGCTTCATCTCTCAACCTATTAGAGACACTGATTGAGATTAAAATCCCTGAGATGGAGAGGTTGAGAGATCCATCTTCTTTCCCCCCCAAGACTTCAAGTTGTTGTTATGCTGAAGATTCAGAGTTTTGGGTCAAGTTTCCATCCCCTTCTTGAAGGCGATTCTATGCAAGCAAGGTGAAGATTTGTGACGTGATGTCAGCAAAGTCTGAGGCAGTCCTTAGGTTGAGTCAACAACTGGGAAAAGGGTTGTAAGTGTCTTGTATTCTTCATATTTACATAGTGCTTGGTTGTCTGTTGGCCTAGACGATAAGGCTCGTGGTTTTTCTCCCTTTTAGGGTTTTCCACGTATAATTCTTGTGTCTTTCTCTATTTGTGGATTGATTGCTTTGGTAAAACGGAATTAGGGTTAATTACTAGTTTAATTACATTAGTTGGATATCCAATCAAGATTTGATAAGCGGGACCTTCGCTTGTGTTAAGGTAGAAATCACTTTCATATAGTATTCTTAATTATTGTTATCTTTTGTACTTTTTATCTTGATTAATCTTTGTCTTACATATTATCTCCTTTTTGATCAATATGGTTGTTATCATCATCTTAAAAGCCTAGTTCCACCATTGTCATGCACAAGAAATTGACGTATTACGAATATAATAAATTTAAAAAAAAAAAAAAAAGGAAAATGCGATGAAGATACATTAAAAAAACAAAGCATTCTCTTAGGACCCGTTTGGTAATTTACTATTAAAGTAAAAGTAATGTAAAGCATCAAATCAAGATAGAATAAAATATAAAGGGTTTATAGAATAAAATAAAAGGGGGTAAAGATTGTATTTTGTCTTTAGTGGATTGGTAGGGAGTCTTTTTTAATTGAGGATTTTACCGAAATACACTCGGTAGTTAGCCATTGCATGAAAAAGGACCATGTAGTTCATGTCACACAAACGGGGTCCGTCAGCCCGTTTTCTTTTTTTTCCTTTTACTCTGACGGGGGCAACGCTATCATCGTTCGTCACGGCATCTCCTACAAGCTGCTGGTCTCTGCTATGGCCGCCTATAGGGGCTGCAGTTATCGTGAAAGATTTGCCATGCCGTTAGCAGTGATGTGCACCATGTCTTCTTAATGGAAGACAGAAAGCAAATGGATAATTATTCTCAATTAGGTACCAAAAGTGCAATTAAAAGAGGAAGGATAAGCAACTCTAATAGTGATGAAGGTTGTCTTTGAGATGTATTATCTTGAGCTGTGAGACCTGGACTCGAGATCAAGAGTTTCTTCTTTCATCAAGCAAAGATTTGATACTGAAAAAGACAAAGTAACCGAGTGTGAGAAAGGAGCAAACCCATCTGTTTCTTTATATCTAAATCTCTCAATTGAAGAAGTGGAAGAGCCATCATTTGACAATAGGGGCCTACTTATCGAATTTGTGGATGGAAGGTTTGCTTTCAATCTGCAGGATGACCTGTAAAAATGAGAACATATTATATATAGCAGAGGCAATATCTACTCACAAAACAAAACAGGAAACCAGATCAAAGCAAAACAAAACCATCAAAACTCACTGAATCTTCTAAAAATAGAACAAAAGAATCAAACTATTTACTGAAATCGAATCAGAAATCCTCAGAGAGAGAGGAAGAGGGAGAGAGATAAGATGATGAGATGGAAGAAATGGTTTAGGGCTCCTCCTCCTCTGAATTGGGTTGGAGCTTCTGCGAACTGGAGTAGAATATCGATTGCCGATCTTGGTTGCAGCAAGACCCGAACTCTATGGGTTCTGGAGAGAGAGGAGATCAGTCCTACTGTTGCATGCGTCAAAGGTGTTCTTAGTTCCGGAGTTACAGAGGAAAAGGCAACCAGAGATTGGACTGACTTCTGCAAATCTCAAGGATCAAAATCCCTCTTTGCATATCGAAAATGTTGCAGCTGACCATAGCGTTGCCCATATATTTTTTAGGCGACGTAGCACTCAACCAAAAGTAAAAATAATAATAATAATAGTGATAGGAGGACTGAAACTGTGTTGCCCTAAGTACAGGGTCTTTTTTCGTGCAATGTTCCACCTATCGGAAATTTTTCGGTAAAACCCTCTTTTGACTTTTTAGAGTAAAATGAAGTTAAATGGGCCCTAACAGTTTAAAATTTCAGCTCTACCCTGTGTGGATGAGCCTGGCCAAATAGATGAAGTATTGTTGTCATCCACATGTATATCCATTTCACTTCAAACTGAAACACTCTAATTGCTTTGGGTAAAAGTAGATTATGCTCCAAACCTTAACTTTACACCAAGCATCGTCTACTTGGATAAATGAGGAGTGAAGCAAAGTTAAGTAAATTTCACGTGAGGAGTGAAGAGGAGAAGTTGGTTGCAATTAAGATAGAGTCCTTCACTTCACTTTGTTTGGATGCTTGTTGTGTGAAGTAGAATATAAAATACTTTACATGTGTTTGGATACTTATGTGTCAAGAAAGTAAAAATGGGACAACACTAGCTAATATTCTAATCATCAAGAGTGGCCATATTGATTATCTTCCAGACGTGGAATTTTTTTTAAGGAAGGTTAAAATTCAAAAGCTATATATATGTATATATAACCGAAGATAATTACTGCAGCCTGATTGGCCCAACCAAAATTTCCTACAAAAGAATATTTGTTGAACAGCAAGGTAACAAATAGGGACGGACCCATGTATTGGGGACCTGGGGCGAATTTGGAAATGCCAAATAAGTGCTAAGGGCAAGCAGCCATTCGCCCCATGTATTCAATAACCGTCGTCCCAATTTTTGCAAAGAAAAATCCCTTTGGACATCTCAACTTCTCTATAATATCTTGATTCCCTTTGGCATCTCCCTCTCTTTCTCTCTCACACACAAAATTGAATCCAGTCCTAAACTCCTAAGTATGAAAACCCCAATCCCTAAATCCAAAAACTCCAACCACAATCACCTTTTCCTAAATCTTAATACCAAAACCTCAATCCCTGAACTTGAGCCCTTATCCCCTTTCTCAATTCCTAAATCTCAAAACTCAATCTCCAATCCCTAACCAATGCTCAATCAATTGATGTTATTTTGAATACCCTTTTCTTCTTTTTTTAAATGCAATTGGCATGACATCTTTTACAACATTTTCTCCTTGCTTATTGATTTTCTTCTAGTGTAAATTCTGAATATCTATTTTAGAGACTCACATTTTCTCCTTATTTATTGAGTTTGTTTTAGTTTCAATGATTATTTTAGAGACTCATCTCCAACAATGTGCAAAAACAAAACAACTTGCTCCTCAACTTTTACTGCACGAGTGTCTTATAAAAGCCCTCTATTTCACAAATGACTACATAGTAAATCAAGTGAAATGACTACATAGTAGATCAAAACGGTCATTGTTTATTCTCAACTCACTTATACAGTGAGCTTCCTAGCCTCTCGTCAAGGTGGATATACAAATCTCTCGTTCTCTTTCTCTATCTTGTCTTTCTAATAGGTTTTGAATGTAGTATGCAACTATTGTTATCATCAAGTTATGCCATATTTCCACAACAAGAGTTGCTACCCCAAGGGGATAGTATTTCTACGACTAACTTCCTCTTCCTGCTCCTCTCCATGATCCAAAGTTAACCCTTTCATCTAATATTGAAAGTCAAACTATATAATTATACATACAACCATTTTCGTAAATTATTTTCAAACCATCTTCATAAATTATTTTCATAATTGTATAAAACTCCCCCCTGCACCCCACCCACCAACCATCTTCGTAAATTATTTTCATAATTGTATACACCAAAACCAAACCACACCCACACCCCCCCCCCCCCCAAATGTGTGTTGAGTATGACTTATTATTCTCCATTCTAAATGGTTAATGAACACTGAATATTTTGAGCTTCATGTGGTTGCACCATACCTAAAAAATTCTACTAGACTGATTCAAAATTAAAATAAAAATACAATGGAGGAAAAACTTGTATGGAAATTAAGATTCATATACAAAGGAGTCCACTTTGAGAGCTTAGGCCTAAAAAGGACAGGAGAAGGGATAACCATTGCTATTAAAACCAAGCTATGGATAAGGACTTGGGAGTTTTGATGAAACATTGTGCTAGTGATCTAGCTAAGTAATGTTTTGTGAGCATCAAAGTTGTCTAAATTCCAACCATTCTACGTAAAATTGTGCTAGCGACTTTGGTTTACCTATCATCATTCCATAAATATTGTATGCATTGTTGGTCTGTTTGGAGATTTGGTTCATGAATGAGTAATATCCAATAAAATTCTGAAGAGATTTTGGTTTTCAATGACTGATTTTTGTTTAAGGTTGAATGGCGGGAGAAAAGGATTGGATGAAGTTGATTAAGAAATGAGAATTGATCATATACAGTTCAACTTTACATGTAGTCCACAGCATTTGTCATAAAAATTATTCTTTGATCTGGTTTCATTCCTATAAAACTAACATTTCAAAGTTTTTCTCTTAATTTGGTCACTTGGGGTGTGATTTCATTCTCTTATTCAAGTCTTGACATGTGATTTGTTGGAGTGTGTCTTCAAGTATTATTTTGCTTTTTCATTCTCTTTCACAGGTTGATTTTTCATTTTTCCTTGTTCTTAGTTTTTGTAAATGGTGTGGTGGGAAGATCCATTCAATGGGTTTTCTTGGGTTGCATTGTTCCTCTCACAAGCCTATCAAAGGTTCAACTGATCTTAGAGAGGTGGATGCTTTTCTGTTTTTTCTTTTCCAAATGGATGGTCCCTTTCCTTTCTAGGCTGGTAGTAAGTTACTCAGTTTGTTTAGATCTCTTTAAAAGTTCAATGACTTGGAAGCTTTACTTCTGTTGGGTTGAATACCATTCATAAACATCTTTAATTTTGACTTTTCGGGTTATGATGGTCCAATAAATGAGTGGACAGATTACCCTAGATTTGTCAATCCAAATGAAGTAGAGATGCCGCCTCATGTATGTCTTTGTTTTTCAAAGATTTGCATACATACAATCTAAAAATGATTTGATGTCTTTGTTTCTGCCATTAAATGATTTTGGTTGTGAGATTTGGATTGTCCAAAATTTTAGATCCGCCTCTGAAGCACACATGCATTTTCCCCTCTTCCATTATATGCACTGTTAGACATTTTTAGGAGTCATTCAGTTTGTTGCATATTTTGAGATATTAATTTGAAGGGCTTATTGAAAAATTTTAATAGGGTACTTATGGGGATAATGGTTCTCTTATGTATCACCATGAGTCCATGAATGTGGATATCCACCTTATGGAACCTACCCTCCAGCTGGTTCCCTGGTCCCTACCACGGGACAAGATGGTCTATTGTATGGTTTGCAGCACTACCAGTATGCAACTGATTATTACCAGCAGCAACAACCCCAGATGGAACATATTCTCCAGCACCAACTGCAAGAGGGGATCTTTCCACCTCCATTGCTTATTGGGCCTGTTTCTTTGTAAGAATTTCTAACAGGAATTTAGGCTGTCTGTGAATTCCTGAATTCCAGTTAGAAATTCTATGTTCACTTGCTTGCATTCCCAGCATTTGAGGCAAGAAGCATTTTGAAATTCCAAAAAAGTGGAATTCCCAAATATTTCTAATAGGAACTTAGGCTGTCTGTGAATTCCCGAATTCCAGTTAGAAATTTTTTGTTCACTTGCTTGCATTCCCAGCATTTGAGGCAAGAAGCATTTTGAAATTCCAAAAAAGTGGAATTCCCAAATGCTAGCCTTAACTCCAGTATTTACAAATTCAAGCATTCCAAATGGCTTGTTGGAACTCCGGCTGTCCCCCAAACGATCGATTTTCATCCTCTCCTCTATTCCACTGTAACAAAATCAAGTCCGGTCATCTTCTTCCTCCACCCTCCTTTCATATGTTTGCCTATTTTTCTCTTTTTCTTTTTATTCTGCTGCATGCATTTTTTTTTTTCTAGAAGGTTTTGATGGAATGGGAAGAAGAAGGGTTTTTGGGGTCTTAATGGAATGGAATCAGTGGGTTCTTTGAGATCTGAACCGGATGGTAAGAGACAGGGGCTATTTAGTTGGATGGTTGGGTTGATTTGTGGCTTGTGTTGGCTGAGAGAAGAAGAAATTCAAATAGATATGAAATAGGGAATTTTTGGGGTTAAGGTAGCCGGAAATTCTCAGGTAGGAATTCTAGCCTAAAAGAAACAAGATATTTAGGAATACCGGAATTAGTAGCATTTTAGAATTCCACCATCTCAAATTCTAGTAGACATGAATTCCAAAAATTCCTGCAAAAAAAAAAAAAAAAAAAACAGTGCATATTCATATTAGGATGTGCATGATCCTCTCTCTTGACCTTTGGTTTTTTGTTTTGAATTTTTTTTATAATAAAGTTAAGCAGATAAAATATTGAAACTTTGATCAGATCTAATGTGGATGGATGTATGTTCAACAAAGACGCATTGACCTTAATTCATTTTTTGGGTGAGCCCTACTGGGCATGGACTTCAAATTGAACGTCGAGTCCCACGGGTTGGATCCAGTCTGAGTTTGTTCCATTCCAAGGTTTGGGTTCATCAATTAATAGTCATGCATGGAGGTTCATCAATGGGAACAACATGCCAAAGCCACTTAAAAAGCAAGTTATGAGCAAATTTGGTTAACAAGTGATTTTCACTCTCTCAAATCTGCATACTTGGTATGAGCACAACACCATGTTTCATGTGATGTAACAATATATATAATGGCAAAAGATCTATTCAATTGGCTATATGTAAGGAGTTGATGCAACTACAACCTACAGTCTACAGATGAAGAAAAGAAACCATAAACTCTGGGGTCATTTGTTTCCTATAAAAGTGATTCACATGTGTAAATGACCCACTTGTGAGTCATTTGCATATGTAAATGACTCACATGTGGATCAGATTCCATTGTTTGTTACTAGCATAACATTTTACATGTGAATCTATGAATAGGTTGTATATTGTTTGATGATATCTCATCATCCAAGCAACATCAATGGTTACAAAAAGGACACATGACCGTGTTTGAGCTTATGAAGAATATGAACAATCCTGATTTTACAAGTGGGGCCCAAAACATTAAAAAAATCATAAAAGGCGAACTGGGTATGTTAGTATTAATAGGTTGTATATTGTATGAAGATATCTCAACATCCAAGCAATATCAACGGTTAAAAATTGGACACATGGCCGTGTTTGAGCTTCTGAAGAATATGAACGGTCTTGATTTTACATGTGAGGCCCAGAACAATAAAAAATCATAAAAGGCGGACTGGGTATATTAGTAACAATAGATTAATCCAACGGCTGTAATTATGTGAATGATATCTCAACCTGCATGCATCATCAACAGTTGAAAATTGGACACATGGCCGTGTTTGATCTTTTTAAGAGAAAGAATGGTCCGGTTGTTACAAGTGGGGCTCAAAAAATATAAAAAAATAAAAATAAAAAGCGAACCGCTCATTGAGGCACTGTAGCACTCCGCCCAATAACAATGCATGGTGAAACTGTTTCACACCTCTTGAGGTGTGAAAATGTGCTGCCTCTTTTGCACATACTTTACACAGTAAAATCACATGTGATTTACACACCTAGTGTGTAAATGTTGTAAACAAACATAAATGATATGAATCTCTTTCACATGTGGGGTGTTTACATATGTAAATTGGGAGAAACAAACGACCCCTAAACCAATATTCTCGTGCCTAAGCCCCAGATTTTCAGTCGCAAACAAGGTTTTGCTTCATTATCACAAAAAAAGAAAAAAAAAAACTACATTACAAAGCAAACAAAGAGAAATAAGAAAAAACTTCATTGTCACAAGAGAGAGAGGGAGGGAAGATTACTTGAGATGTAGAGAGCAAGGTTTGGAATTGCAGAGGAGAGGAAACAAAGAAAGTTTGGGATAGAATCAACTTTTATTCAAGGAAATTGGATTATTTAGGGTTGAAGTTAAATGGATATACATGTAGGCCGACAACAATACTTAATCTGTCGTGCCAGACTCATCCAAACAGTGTGAAGTTGAAAATTTAAACCTTTATATAGCCCACTCAACATCACTTTACTCCATTTTTTTTTCCCTATCCAAAGAAAACAAAACACTACCTCTAAAATCAGTTCTCAAATTATTTAGTTGTTTCGTATCTGAATGTTTTGAATTGAATGGGTGTAAGTATCAAAAAAACATATCCATAACACTGGACGTGCAGGGGGCTCAACTATTTTGTGTATTCCAAGGATTTCCAACTGTTCACGAATTTGGAGGCTTCCAACTAATAATACCAAGCTTTGGACACCCATCCAAATTCATCTAGTTTCAAGCTTTTGCACACACACAGTTATGTCATGCTTCCAAGTTCCAAGTGTGGCCTCTCAAGGTCAGTCAGACCATTACAGTAACTGGGCCCTTTTGCAAATATAAAGATCCAAAACCCACTATTTCAATTCCACCTAAAAACATCTTTAAAAGAATGAAGAACAAACATATATAAATGCACCACAATATCCTCACAATTACAAATCTTATACCCCCCTGAAAAAGAACATCTTCTTATATACATCACCAAAAAAGAAATTACAAAAGAAGAAGAAGAAAGTTAAAAACCCCTAACCCTTTTTTTAACCCCCAAAAACAGCTCTGCCAACTTTCCAACTTATTTCATTTACAAGACAGGAATATACCCCACCATGTAAACCTATCAAACCTCCTTTTCTCTTTCACCTTTTACCCTCACCCAAATTTTGTTTTAAAAAGAAAGAAAATAGCACCAAGTGGAAATATAAAAATGGGATTTAGCAATAATGACATGAAGATGCCATTACAATTATTACCTCGGCTGAGGTTGTGCACGGAATGATCGGGCTGGCTGAACTGGTGGAGGGGCCACAGGGACAGTCATGTGTGACCGTGCAAGCATGTCAGCCATGGATGGTGTCTGGTACGCATGCAATAGGCTGGCGCTATCAGTTGAGTCCCCGCGGGCAGTTGCTCTCTGCCAGGAGTGTGAGCTTAGGCCTGAGAGCACATATGCCCGACCGGATGCCTCATACACACGCCGACTGGCCATTCTGTCCTGCATTTCCTTCAGCTCTGCATCCAGCGAAGCACAGAGCTGGTCACCAGCCCTTGCTGATGTAGATTCTGACAATTGCCTCCGGCAGGTTTCAAGGACAGTAACTGCACTGCCCAGGTCACCCCGCTCAGCTGAGGCACGAGCTTCTGCCATTGCCTTGGCTGCTTGAAGGCGATTTCTCTGCCTGTCCACCTCAACTGACACCGAAAGCATACCAACATTTACAGGTCTCTGAATCCTGACTTCCTGGCCTTCCAAATTCACATTTTCTTTCGATATTGGGTCTTTGTAAGAACATCCAACCTTCATTAAACTTGTTACATCAGCATCACCGGCGGGTACATTGACAGACACTAGAAAATCTCTCTCTTCATCCGCATACAAATCCCCAGCTTCAATATATCCTGTCCGCCCATCACTTGACACCCGGCTTTTGTAACTGCCTGCTTTTATGGAATCAATGCATATGCTGGGTCGCAGACTCTCTATCCCCACATGCAGTTCCTGCACAACCACACTCAGAAGTCCACCGATACACTGTGCAAAAGCATCCTGGATCACACCCTCAGCCTCAATGAATGAAAAGGTACCACCCGAGGTCTCTGAGATTGAGTGCATCGAGGCAGAATCATGGTCCATTCCAAAGCCAAATGCATGGACTGGAACCTGACCACCCATACCACCACGGATGGATAGTGGAAGAAGGGACTGGTAATCAGGTTGTGTGTTGGCCCCACCAGTGCCAGAAACTGTGTAAGTGTCCTGTCCATCAGAAAGCAATATGATGCTGCAAACAGGGTTCTTCTCCCTACGATCTTCAATAACCTTGGCACCCTTTCTCAGGCCTTCAGCAATGTTGGTTCCACCGCTTGCAATCAGAGAATTCACAGCTTGCAGAGCCTGCTGTCTCCCAGACTCTGACATCCGGCGAAGGTGGAAGAGCCGTCGTGCAGTTGATGAGAAGGCAATCACAGAGAGCCTATCAGAAGGCCCAAGGTTCTGTATCACAAACCCCATTGCCCGTTTTAGCAATGCAAGCTTGGTGCCCGCCATACTACCACTGACGTCAAGCACTGTGACAAGATCCACAGGCGCTCGAGAAGTTTGATGTGTTATGGGTGATGCAGCATGGTTCCCGCCAGAATTATGTTTTGAAGTTGTGAATGGAGCCTTGAGATGGATCAAAACAGTGAAGTTTTCGTGGGAGCTAGAACGTGAAATGGCAGAGAATTCTGGGTATGTTTTTATCTCCACTGCTTTAGCTTGGCTGGTTTCAGCAACCAAAGGTGGAGTTGTTTTCTCTGGCAATTCAGTCTGGAGGTCCAACTGTTCATCATCATTGAAAATACTTGGCTCAGATGCATGAAAGAGAGATTGCATCTGTCTATTGGAATTTGACCGAGGAGGTAGTCGACGTAATATAGTCATCCAAGCATCATCCTGAGGCCAATCCACAGGGATTCTCGCTCTTAGATTAATATCAGAAAGGGGGCCCTGGAAGGGGATCTCCTTCCATTTTGCTCTGCAAACGGGGCATATCTGGTTGCCATGTTTGACACTTGATGCAATGCAGTGGAAATGGAAAGTGTGGGAGCATTCTGCTGTAAAAAGAGCATGGCCATGTCCAGGCTTCATGGTGGCCAAGCATATAGCACAGGTCTTCTGAAAGTTGGAGAACATAGAAAAAAGGAAAAATAAGATGACAGAAACTATTTATCTTGATATGTTGGAAGAAAAAATTAAGATGATAGAAACTATTGTATCATGAAATGTTGGAAGAATATTTATTATATCCAAGATCACAAAAGGCTACAATCACCATCGAAGAAGAAGAAGAAGAAGAAGAAGAAGAATATCAACTCATCCGAGTTGCATGGGACTCAGTCCCCCACCAAGTTGCTTGGGTACAGCGAATTTCATAATTAACTAGGACATCAAATTATTTTTTTTTTTTTTTTGGGTAAATGACATCAAATGTTATCTAAATATATATGACCATATCATCAGCATAACATCTATCATTTATGAGCTCCAAGAATTACCAAAGATGATTGCAAATTGGTGCAAGTGGGAAAACAAACAATTTGTATTGCCTATACAATCAAGCCAATTCAGATAATAAAACTGACAGTTATTGAACAATGAAACATATTGCTACCTTATAGGCTATCTTCTGGAAAAGGATTTTGCAGAAGGATACTGTTATTGGATCAACATAGAGAGAAGAACTGAAGAAGGAAAATATAAGATGCGATGTATTCAAAAGCTGGATAACTACATCTATTTAATGATTTCTTAGTTCATCTTGTCTTGCAAATGGATTCTGATCTCACAGTTAACAGTAAGCCAAATCAGTTTCTTCTGTCCTTTATCAATAGTTTATATCTTGGACAATGATGTAAGAATGAACTAATTCAAAACTAGGTAAAAACTAGTGATAGATAGGAAGATTCGAGCTGCTTGACCTGTCTACTATTGAGAGAAGCAGAACATATCAAATTGGACATCAACCAGCACAAGGGCTGGAAACATGAGCACGAGTCAGAGTTTTAGTTGGGTGTAGGAACAAGAGTTTGACTAGGCAAGGCGACCCCAAATAATTTCTTATGATCGATGTGATAAGATATGAAGGTGTATAAAAACGCACTAGTATGAAGCAGACAATATAGAGTAGTTTATCTACAGAAAATTTGACTATTGAAGAGTGTATTAGGAGGGCACAAATACTCTGTAAATAATGCAAACTGTAGGAAAATAAAAGTAATATGGTTGACGATAAGATTAAAAAAATCATCTTCTTTTCTCCATATTATTGGCCGGATCAACTGGAACAAAAGAGCATTTTCTTGAACATTGAAGCCCCCTTTCTTAAAGATTGAAGTGCCCATTCAATAAACTATGGTCATCAGACAAAATCTGCTAGGCAGCGCTGACTAAGAAAGACATAGTTCCAAATGCAGTTTATTTAAAACAGGAGCAAATATTCTGTTTCAACCTTAGATTCTCAGTAGGTTCCAGGAGAGACTTGTGATCTAGCAAACCCAATAAAGAAATGTTAAGAGAGCCCAAATCTAGTCTCTAAAGAGGCATGGGCGCATGGCCACATAAATTATCTCGTCTGCAATTTATATAACACGTTCCAGTGAAATAGGTTGATAAACCAGATTCTAAACAATAACTACGCAAAAAGATCCCAATATTATGACAATCCCACTAAGATGACAGACGTAAAAATGAGGAAGTCAGACTTTAATAAAAGAAGTAATTAAGAAAATGTAATGTTACAACCCAGAAGAGACTATCACTTTTCATGGAAGTTGATCTATGTGTTGAAGATGACATTATGGTCCCCAAATGCAGAGGTTTGATATACCATCAGCAATTAAAATTTTGAATCCATTCACCTGTCTGTGTTGGGGTATATCAAATATCAATATGCATACTTATCTGTATGCATGTTATGCATGCCAAATGTGCATATTTCCATGCTTGTAACTCGACTAAGATTTGGTGAGGCTGTGAGGTCCTCAGAGTTTGAGATCATTCACTAAGTTGAGTATTCGATCCAATTTCAAAACACTCAGTATCCGACAATTTAATTAGATTAAACTAGGAGGCTACCGATGAACCAGATGTGGTGGCCACACTCCAAAGGATTACTATTGAGCAACCTCTTACTTTTCCAAGACTACATCTACACAACCTCTAAAGCCAGACACAACAAGCCCGCCAGCGTAATCCCTTCCTGGTCCCCTTTGGCAATCAGATGCGGGAAGGCACAAGTTATGGATAAATAATCAGAAACCCAGTTGTGTAGAAAACCCCACATACAGTATTCAACTATATTATGGCATCATAGACCAGGTCATACCCATAGTGGAACCACCTAATGGGCGGCTCAGTCTCATCCATATTTCCTGTTCACGCATGATTCAAATAAGAGTTGAACAGGTCACACGTGCACCTCAAATAAGAGTTCAATAGGTCAAACATGTGCTTCCAATAAGAGTTGAATAGGCCTAACTTATAAATATTCAAAAGCATACATTTCTCCTTTCAGGCCAAAGGTTACCAAGTAATGTACGCCTCACACAAATGTCAATGATGCAAAAATTAAAAGTCAATGATAAAAGCTTGCCCTAATTTTACCCCACTAAAAGAAGGGTGAATTCAATAATTACTGTTAGCTTTTACACCCCCTTTCCTTTCAAGACACTTACTTTTGAAAAGCTTGCAGTTAATGGCCAACATAATTCTGGAAAAAAAAATGCTTATGGAGGGTGAAGTTGCTGACCAGTGCAGCTACTTTCCCTTCAAGGGAAGGGAAAAAGAAAAGGCTTCTGTAGTTTTCCTTTTCTAATAAGCCAAATAATTCTGTTCTAGAAAGGACCACTCTACTTTATCCACCCACAAGAAAAAGAACACCAAAAAGAAAAAAAAAAATTTTAAACATGACAGCAACATCCAAAAGTCCATAATTTCATATAACTGTTCCAAGATATAGGAAGTAAAACCCCACCAAAAAACACTGGCCAAACAATCATTACATTGGTCTTTAATATCTTTTTAACATGAAGCACAAATCACAATATCTAAAAAAGCAAGAGGCAAGTCCTAAATTAAAGATGTTGGGTGCTCCATCATTGTACCAATCGATGGAAATGGCGGGATCCACTTTCTTTACCCAAGGGCAACATCAATACAGATGGTCCCATCTTTTCACCAATACTAGCAGGATGTAGTAGCCAACTCAATACAAGATAATTAAGCAGAATTTACCAAGGGGTAAAAATCTAAAAACCATGGTCAAAGAAAAAAAGAACAGGCAAACCACTAAATAAAGGGCTAGAATGCTCTGTCCACCCATCTTCCTTATCACATACACAGTAGCTGTGATGTGATGTATATGGATGCCAGTGGAGATAACAACAAAAAAAAATTGCAGGCTCCTATGTGGTGGACCATGGCCAGAAAAAGCAATCTGATTCGATAATCCTAACAATACTACCTTTCTCCATCACCAATAAAATTTCCAATGTGCAAAATTAGATGGCTAGGACTGCACAATCAATGCAATTTTGAGCCTCAGTCCATCTGCAACAGGGCCCACAGGTTGCATGGCCATGATTTACGTCCATAAACATTCTACTCTTAGGCAAAGACTCAGATAGAAAGGGGTGAAAAAATTTATAAAACAAAAAAACAAAAGATCCCATTTGATTTTCAGAGAGAAAAAAATGACCCCATTCTAATCCATGGAGTTGGCCTGCCTAAGATCAATCAATCCAGAGCCTCTAACACACACCAAAGACTCATGAATTCACAGTAATACGATCTTAACACTGATCCAATCATTATCGATGGATGAATCAAGTCATAGCAACAAAAGATGAATAAAATTGTAAAAGTATTGAATTTTTGAAGCCCTAAACATATCCAATGGTTAGAATGCGATTTCACTGTGATTTTCATGCATCAAATACAAGTGAACCACATACAAACAACTGAATCCTTAAAAAAAAAAAAAAAGAAACCCTTCTTTTTTTAACTATTCCCCTGGTAATCTATTCTCAAAGCAAAAGAACATAAGATTAGAACAACAACAGCCAGAAAAAACAACAAGTAGAACACAGCAACCAAAAAAACACAAACTTCAGATCAACAAAAATGGAGAACAAAAACCCTATACCTTAGAAGCTCTGCTCCCGCTCTTCGACAACCTTAATCCAGAACTCGACGGCGTCGGCGTAGTCGGCATCTTCGGCGGCAGACCCAACTCTCCGCTCGCCGCCACAGAAGAATCCGACAATCTCGAAGCAGAATCAGCCACAGATGGCGCTGCATCATCACTAGATCCAGGAACATAGACGCAGAGATTCATACCTAGAGCAATCTTCGCTTTCCTCCATTTACTCCCCATTTCTCCTCCAAAAGCAAGCAAAAAAAATCTCTTCTTTCCACTCAAAACAGATTCAGATTCTAACCAAATCCGATGCCGTTTTCTTCCGTTCTTCTCGCAAGACTGAATCTTTTCGCTGCAGGTTTCAGATAGAGAGAGATGAGATCTGAGAGGGTTTTTATTTAGGGTTTAAGGAGCGTCAAAGAGAGGAAAGGGTCTATTAGAGCGGCCATGAGAGAGAGAGAGAGAGAGAGAGAGAGAGAAGGGTGTATTTGGTTTTGACCTTTCGATGGTCTGCTTCTTCTGCTGTAGCAGCAGCCTTTGCTTCTTTTTTTTTTTTTTTTTTTTTCTATCTTTCGATGTGTTTTGGTACAAGAGAGAGAGAGAGGGACGGAAACGTTGTTGTTGCTTCTGCAGTTCTGCTACTGCTGCTGTTGTTGTAAATGTTTTTGCTTTGGTTGGATTAGAGCAGCTTTGGGGGTTTTATAAGTTGGAGGAATTCCCAACATAAGCCTGCTTTTCATTGTATTGGTGAGATTGGTCTCCAAATGCCAGCAATTATAATAGAGAGAGAGAGAGAGAGAGGGTGGGGAGGAGAACAGTAAAAAGAGACTATAAGTATTGCTCTGCAAAGTGGGGCCTACCTGCTCCTCCCTCTCACCTTTTAAAATCTGTGTCTCAGTCTCAATCCCAAATTTGGAATATAAGAGCTGGGAGTAATATCTTTAAAAAAAAAAAAAAAAGTTTTGAAAGAAGGCACATATGTTTTTAGAAAATCTCGAAAGGCTCCGTCACGCTTGGTAACTAAATTTTCAGGGAAAAGGTTTTTGGTTTTCCTAAAAAAGTGGTAAATCCCTGATTGACCATTGTAGATTTTTTATGATTTGGAAGAATGGAAATTTTCATTTGTTATGATTTTCAAATCCGACTGCCCCCTAAAATCCTTACTTAAGTGGATTTGCATACTAAACTATATTTTTTTCAATTATATGCATCGATACTCCAAAAATCTCGACTTAAGTGGATTTGCATACTAAACTATATTTTTCTCAATTATATGCATCGATACACACCAATATCAATATGAAGTCCTCAACTATACAAATCTCCGGCGAGAAATCCTTGTTCTAGTGATAGTGAAGAATCATCAAATCTATGGATTCATTGCATGTTACCAAACAGTTTTTTGGATTAGATTAGCCAAATCTTAGGAATTGAAATTACTTTTAGTAGGGCCCACCTAAATGTATGATGACCAAGGAAGGCATGGCGATATATTAGGAAAGTAGGTAACATTGAGACATTCAAATGGTCCTATTTTTCAGTTTTAGGTCTACTATGTTTAAGGGGTAAGATTATGTTTTAATCTTCTTATTAAAGAGAGAAAGTAGTTACTTACCTCACTGGTAAGTGGCGGCAGTTCTCACCTGTCAATCCAGGATACCAACCCCAAGTACACCTCCTCTTTACATTTGTATCTTGGTTCCCAACCACCTTATTTGTGTTACCAAAAAAATCCCCTAGTGATAAGTTATTGGTACTTTTCTTAGGATAGATTGGTCAAAGATTGAGTATGTTGTCAAATTACTGTGTGTAAAGAAAGAGTATGTTGTCAAATTACTCTATGTAAAGTTGGACTATTAGGCAAAGGAGGTGGCTTTAGTGAAAAGAAAAATATGGAGACTGTTATGAGGTTTTATAAAAGTATAGGAGCCTTTTTGTATAAAAAAATCATCTAAATTAATCATGCACGGAAGAGCTCAGGGCCAACTTGAAACTTGACTTTGGGAAGAGTCCACAGAATCATAGCCGCCTGCAAATTAGAAGAACAATAATGAAAGAGAGGAATTTATCAAATCCAACTCCAGCAGAAATGGGTTGGATAACTATCTGGCTGAGTCAAGTTGGACACACACATTGACCCAAACTGAGTCAAAAGTTCAAATTTGAGTTTGAATATGTGTATGTATATATAATAATAAAATAGAAGTAAATTGCAATAGGTTGATAAGAAAAGGAAATTTTCAATATGAATTTTCCTTTTTGACCAGGGCTCACAGTACTGTCTGGTAAGCTGAGTGTTTTTTAGAACTCATTAAAGAGAGATTTAGAAATTTGCCCCTTTTCCATGGGTTTATGACATAACTTGACCAAGACCTTACTAAAGAATGCCTACTTAAAGGAATTTAAGATCATATCATAGCCAACGATTGAGAGTTCGAATCTCGGGAGGAAAGACTCGGCCAAAAAAAAAAAAATGTGTGTTGCCAAAAGTGTGTCGACTGGATTATACCTAGGGGGAGTATTGAAAAGTATTTATGTTGCCTCTGCTAACACATCGAGGTTTTGATATTGATGGTTAGCTAAAGAAATTTAAAAACTAATTTATATACGATGTATTCCATTATTGTATAAATAATGTTTATTTAGCGTATTTCAACATATTTATAAGTATATATTGAAGATCATATATATATATATATAAATCAAACCCAAAAATAGACTCAAACCTGATTATCAACAGGGGAAAAAAAAGGCGCTCTATACCCAAGGTTGTGGGGCTTCCTCTTTCTTGTAATCAGGCAAGTAGATATCCATTGACATTTCTAATTGAGATTGTTCAACCAAGCTCCAATGCCTCAATTGTGGTAACCTACTTTGATTTTCTCCGTAGTATTATTACAACAGAGTTAGCCGAGACAAAGCTTGTTCAAGCTCAGCCCATCTACTTATCAACCAGGCGGACTCAAGTGTTAGCACGCAGATGCGGTCGCACCCTCGTGATTTTAGAAACCCCTTATATAATATCTTATAAGATTTGATTTTATTATTTAACGCTTTTGACCATATATCGCACCACCCAAACTAAAATCTTAGGCCTGCCTTTGCTTATCAAGTACGATATATAGGATCAAATCTATAGCCCATGAGCTTGAAAGTTAACAGTAGGACTGCCCTATTGCCGCAATGTTTAACTCATTACGCTTAATATCTCAGTCCGAGTCAATTATTTAGTTAGTCATCCAAAAGCTTAGCCCAGGCCATGTAATAATCAGATAAAAACATCCTATAACTTTCATTAATTGGATTAGAGTTTTCAATTGCGGCTTCTAAGTCAAAGCTTCTAGCAATCCGGACCCTTGTTGTGGACCACTAGCCCACTATTTTGAGATCACAAAGTAAGCACCGAAGTTTGATAAGGCCAACCCACAATTTGAAAATTTCAATGAACAAATAAATGCATGAGGTCGGTGGCAGCCTAGCTGTGTAAAAGGTGGTGCAGGTATCATGTAAGTGCGTTGGCCCCCTCTTTAAGAAGGTGAAAAGATGGGTGCATCGAAAAGCACATACAGCCCTACTCACTTCTTCTCTCTCTCTGGTTTTTTTTTTTTTCTTTTAGAATTTCAAAAATGTACTTAAGTTTGGGCCTTACTTTAAAAAAAGACACAAGTTTTAAAACTTTTCAAATTAGTCCCTTAATTTCTCAGAAAGTTTTCAATTAAGGACATCCATTTATTTAAAGTTATTTTTTGACAACTTTTTTCTTATTTTCTTGAAGATTTTACCCAAAAAATCCCTTAAGACTTGTCAATTGCCAAAAGCACCATCAACATCTTAAAAAGACCACAGTAGTCTCAAAGGCCCTGTTTGGTATTTTTTTCTCTTTTAGCGCTGAGCGAGGATATCCCCGTTCATTCTAGATAAATGAGCGGGGATATCCTCGTTCGTCGTTCATTACAACTTAAAGACTGTCGAACACCCTTTTTCCCTTTGCCTTTTTTGGTATCCGAACGAATCTCTATGCAACCCTTCTTTCACATTAACCTGCTTTATGGGAGAATCCTATTCTTGAAAGTGTATGTTATTACCTCAATTGCTTTTTAATGATTTTTGCCAGGAAACTGTGCATGAGGGAAGATGGTCGACAGCAAGTTTGCATAGTTGGATTGCAGGAATTTGAGGTTTCAGATGTTCAAATTGTTAAAGAATTTATTGAGAAGGGGAATGCTGCTCAAAGTACTAGCTCTACTGGTGCCAATGAGGAATCTTCACGATCCCATGCTATTTTACAGCTTGCCATTAAGAAGCACAAGGAGGTAAATGAATCAAGAAGGCACGATGATGGAAATGAAACCAAGAGTGGGAAGGTTATTGAGAAGATTTCTTTTATTGATCTTGCTGGCAGTGAACGTAGTGCCGATACTACTGATAATGATAAGCAGATATGGTAGGTGCTTTTTGTTAACCTCTTCCCGTTACTAAGTTTATATGGGTCCTTTCTACTTAAAATATTCAAGAATAGGATTCTCCCATAAAGCAAGTTAATGTGGAAGAAGGGCTACAGAGAGATTCGTCCGGATACCAAAAAATGCAAAGGGAAAAAGGGTGTTTGATAGTCTTTAAGTTGTAATGAACGACGAACGGGGATATCCCCGCTCATTTACTTAGAATGAATAGGGATATCCCTGCTCAGCGCTAAAAGCAAAAAAAAAATACCAAACAGGGCCTTTGAGACTACTGTGGTCTTTTTAAGATGTTGATGGTGCTTTTGGCAATTGACAAGTCTTAAGAGATTTTTTGGGTAATATCCTCTATTTTGTTTAAAATATCCAAATTACCCTTCACTGTAATAAAACTCTCATTCACTTCCTTTAATATTCTCCACATTTCCGTCGCCGGCGTCCTGAAGATGATCAAGGACACCCAATATTCCACAGCAATTGGCTGCATGTAGTGGCTGTCGAAACCATGTTGTGACTTTAAATGAAAGGTAATTTGGGTATTTTTAAAATATTGAGGGAAAAAGTCACTAGAAAATACATTTAAATGGTCGAATGTCCTTAATTGAAAATTTACTGAAAAGCTTATGGACTAATTTGAAAAGTTTCAAAACTAGTATCCTTTTTTTAAATAAGGCAAAAACTTAAGGCCATATTTGAAAATGTTCCTCTTTTTTTTTTTTTTTTTTTTTGAACTCTATAACTAACAAGTGTTGATAATTCCTCTTACTAAACATGATTAAGTAAAGAACGGCTCCTTACCCCAGTGGTAAGGAGCGTCACTTCTTGCCTTGCTGTCTGTAGTTCGAACCTCGGGCACGTCATATCTTTCCACTTGAGTGAGCTGCTTTCACGTGTATATGCCGGCTCTCTCTACGATTCCAGCCCATTGACTGGGATACCAAAAAAAGCTAATTAAGTAATTCAGAGTTAGAGCTATAGGGCTGGAACTCTGGCAACACACCTACAACCATAAAGATTAACTTGGTAATCAAGATTTGGCCCCATCGTTGATAGACAATGGTTAACAGTTTCTAGGTGATTATGCTCGACTTAATTTTACTTGATAATAAATTGTTTCATGAGGCTCTAAAAAAAAAAAAAGACTTTGAGAGTTCCATTATAAGAGTGCTCTGTAGGTGTATGCTAGCACACAAACTTCAAGCCGAATATTCTATCCTCTATTGTGCCCTATCATCCGCTTGAAATTTGACTTTCAATATTTTAGACCAACAAACCATGCAGATACATTGTCTAGCTCAAACTGTATATGAAACGTCAAAACAAACGGCTGCCGACCTTGGCCTCAAATAGCCCACGAGAGTAGACTGTAGACTTGCCATAACTTTTTGAAATAAGTTCAATTCATGTCATAAAATTATGAGAATATTATGAAAACTAAATTACTTTAGATGTCTGGTTGACCACAACATCGCTCGTAGTAGTTCCTCTCTAGCCGTAAAGGCCCTTATTTGAGTGACGAAATCATCGCTCGTATTTTTTACTCTTCACCCTATACTATTTATCGCCGCACCTCTTCTCCTTTGATTGCAAAATTCATTTCTCTTTTGTTTAGAGAATCCAAATACATAAATCATTACATGTGAAGAGAATGTGTCATAGCTTCCTTCCAGTCGGGGGCAAAAAAAAAGAAGAAAAAAACCCTTCTTATGGCTTAGTCGATGGGGTTCCCCTCTTCCATCGAGTAGGGGGAGGATGTGAAATCGCAATCCGAGCTATGAGGCTTTTTTTGGTGTACAGGACATCTAATGTGATCTTTTGTGGTAAATAAGGGTGATTTGTTGGCAAAATTGACTTTATCTTGCAATTGATCTCAATTTTGAACGAGTTACCAAATTAGAGCATCTAACTTATTTAAACAAATGAGCAGTTGACCGTTTCATATCTAATCTGTCCTCATTTTTCTAATCAATCAATATCCACACATTTCCTCATGTATTAGGTCTCTTTCCTATGTCAAATACTCCTAATGAGGAAAGTCTAGGGCCCACACGTTTCTGCAAGCATTCTCATTTTCTTCTTTTCACATCTTCCTTCTTTTTATTTAATCATGGATTTTTAGAAATACAAATCACCTCTTCCACATGTGAAGCATCGGATTTAAGGTAATTTCATTCTTTTACTCCATTGATTTGTTTCCCATTCTCATATCAATGGTGATCTATTCATGGCACCATAAAATATACTAGCAAGACAGGCTTGTGCTAAGCTCGGGCCCAAAAAAAAAAAAAAAACTATATCCAATTTGGGGTTATTTTTGGATATATTAATTGATGAGAAGAAAGTAAATTAAAATTGAAGAATATTTCATTTATCAGTTTTTAAATACTATATATCAAAGTTTATTTAAAAGGAGAATGTATAGTAATAATCTCCAAATCAAATTTGAATTGAGTATTGAAATTTGAATTTTTAAAAGATTCAAAGTCTAAGAGACTTTGGATGGATGAATTATGAATTGATAAGATAAGATCCAAGAGAGAGTCCACAATAATTCAAATTGCAATAAAAATCTAAAATACTAAAGTTTCTCTTTAAATCGAAATCAGATCAAATCAATTGCAAAATCAAGCTCCAATTTCATAATCAATTGCGAAATCGGACAAAATCAAGCTTCAATTTCAATCAATTGCAAAATGGGAACTCAAATTCGAAATTGAATCATACGTCTATAATATATAATAATTGTAGGCTCTATAAAAAAAATAATAGATTTTGAACAAGTATCCTTACGATAAATCTTATTTTTGGAAAACATTACACGACATAAATAAAATTATGTCATGTTGTTATAAATTGATATGTCATGTAATAAAATTTACAATATATTTACAACTTTATCTACCAAAATCTCAATACCTATCGAAACTTACTTTTATTAGTTTTTTTATGCATGTACATGTCCGTGATTAAAGTATAGGTGGTCAAGCTAGTATCACCTTACAATAAATCTTATTTTTGGAAAACATTATACTACATAAATAAAATTATGTCATGTTGTTATAAATTGATATGTCATGTAATAAAATTTATAATATATTTACAACTTTGTCTACCAAAATCTCAATAACTATTGAAACTTACTTTTATTAGTTTTTTTATGCATGTACAAGTCCGTGATTAAAGCACAGGTGGTCAAGCTAGTATCACCATATTATTGGAATAAAATAGTAAATGATAAGAATTTGAACATATATTTGAGAGTTCTTCTTTATTTTAATCTTTATATTTTATTCAAGGTAACTTTACTAAGAAAAACTCCTTAGAATCGAACTTTACAAAATGACGAGAGAGGACATCCACCAAATTTGTAATTTATTTAATTTTTTTACACTTGGAATTTAACATTCCACTATATCATTGGAATAACATAATATTGGAATTACAGGATATCATGGAATAAAAGATATTCCATGACAATGTACAATGACTGTTAAAAAGTAAAAGAAAAAAATTTAAAAACTCAGTGAGAGATCCTTTTCATTATTTTGAAGAGTTTGGCTTCTCATCATTTTATATGATTTTAAGGAGATTTTGTCATAAAAACCCACAAAAAGTTATTTTTTGGTTCAGAAATTAAATTTATTTTGCAAGACACTATCCATATGCAGTGTCTCAAGAGAATCCCAAAATTTGAAATATCTAAACTTTTTCTCAAGACGATTTATTCCAACAATATTTTGATAAACTTCATTGCACTAATTAAACTTCATACACTATCCATATACAGCAGTGCTCCCAAATGTGACATGTGCAATTCAGGGGGGTCGTGTGTTTGATCCATTTAAATGGACCAAGAATGGGCCCCATAAACGTAAACTTACGAAATTTTATCATAAGCTTTAACTTAGGAGAGCCTTGCCTGATATATATATATATATATATATATATTATTGTTGGAACTTGAAAGCCTCAAATTTGTAGTGAGTTCTAAGGAGATCTTTAGAAAAAAAAGTCCATGGAGGATGTATGTCTCTCAATTTTTCTTTTTAAATAAATTATATTTCTAATCACTTTGAAATTATATATCAAGTCCATAACTTTATCAAGTGACATCCATCCTCAAAGATAAATGAAGAGACAAATCAGCAGACAGCTTTTATTACTATATTATCAGCGGATTACATCATGAACCCTTTCTCATGGCATTATTATTGATCATGAAACCAATCACCCATGAGTGCTCATATGACTTTAATTGAATGGATGGTATGGCTTTGGCACCCTCATGACCGTGATGTATGATGATAGGACAGTGGTGTGGGATTATTTCATGCCTATTATTTTATGAATCCGGATCGACCTATTGAAAATCTAAGCTGCTCAAAATAAAAAGATGTATCAAAATTTCGCTCCAAGTAAAGTTTTTGACTACTTGTGCATGATGAATAATACGATTGAAACAATGTTAATTGTATTTATAAATCACATTATTCATCGGGTGCTGAATCTTATAGTAGGGCCGGCTCCTATTTGAGTAGAGATTATGAAAATCCACACTCGGATTTTCGATTGGTGGGACCTAGTGTGGGCTAGGATTTCTCTGAGTTAGAGTCTTTTTAGGGGATCCGGAATCTTATTTTATATGGCTAAGGAGATAAGTACATCACAAGTGCATACATCATCCAAGTGCCATGTGGGACCCACTATGAAATAGCTCGAATGCGACTGGCGTGGATTTGAATGTCGTAGCATGACTTATTTTGGCCGTGGATCTTGCTGATATCAGATTCCGCTCACAGATCCAACGGCGTGTGTTTCATCTCATGTCGCCTGTCCTTTTCAATCGCACTACTAAACATTTCTAAAATTGGGTCTTATCCAACTCCCATGTGTAACAAAAAGTGCTTAAATTTCTGTGGATTTTGAAGCCACTCGCCAGTCACTACAATAAGACCGTATTAAAAGACGGTATTGGACTTTTTGATGGTAATCAAGTCCATTCAGACATGATGCACCCATCCACACTACACATGTCTCAAGCGAGTAGAGACGACTTCATAATAATTGTCTTTAATAAACTCTGAACTTTTTTCTAAGAAAAAAACTTCATTCAAGAAAAGGACACAACAGAACGGAACACAAAATAAATAACAGCACCTCACCAACTCTCGGAGAAAATCGTCCCAATAAAAGCTCTTACCAAGTATAAAACAGGACTTAGCCAAAGTGTGAGCAACCTCATTAAGAGTTTTAGCAACAAAGAAAAACTCAAGAAAAAATTAAAAAAACCAATGACAATGTCGAAGAATATCCAAAATGATAGGATTAATGGCCCAGTCTTGTTTTCCATTAATACTATCGGTCACTTCCTTTACATCCAAAATTGATTTCTTTTTACCAGAGGGCTTTGATTTGGAACCGACTAAAGTCGTATATTAGTAGAAAGGGAGATCCTTTGCTGAGTGTCGGTGCTCATAGGCCCATCTCGGGCCCCACCTGGACATGGGACTGGGCGGATCGAAAGACTTCCCCAAATACGGCCCGTGTATGGTGAATGAGGCTTTGATTATCACCGGCCCCGCTTGATCCACATCCAACAAGTTCTCACCGCCGAAAACGAGTACTGCACACTGAATCCAATTACGTTCCCATTCATTTGAATGGGTGACAAACCTTAGGACCCATGACTATCAGGAACGGGTTCTTGTCTCCTTGGTCAACTACGATGGATCAAAACGTGGACCCTACCATGTGTTCCAGAGCACCGACGCTCGGTTGAGGGATTTTCTAATAGAATATATTTTATTATCCACATAACTTAGATCATTTTGCTAATATAAGTCTAAAAACTAAAGGGTGAAATATATTGGCCTTCCAAGATCCCACTTGTATATTTAATAGATCTATATCATGAACCCTTGATTTTATTGTACTCATGTAAGTTCCACATTGTCTCTCGGACTCATATTTTCAGATTTTTAAGATGCAATGCGTAGGATCAGTATCAAGTTTGAATTTCTAGACAACCATCATATCAGAATTGAATTAAGATCCACAGACGCCATGGTTTTGTCTCGTTCTAACTCATTTAAATCAAAAGTATGACCTTATAATCCTCGATTTTATTTCTCATTTGCAAAAGCTAGGAAAGCTCTAAACAAGATGTGCAACATATACAAAATAACAGTTCAAAGTTCACTGAGCAAAATAAAAAATAAAAAAGTTTGTTTGAGGTGGTCTAAAAGGGACTGTGATCAAAATATTAAATATCCATTTTGTGGGTCCACTTGATAGAACAATTTGATGACGTTGGTGTCCATGCTCCCTGCACTTGAATATTTTTTTATAATTATTGATGTCCATTTGTGGTTTTTCACTTATGTTTTTTTTCAATTTAAACAACTTGATAGAAATACATCTTTTTAGTGTATGGATATTCGCAAAATTTACCCCAATAGAAATCGGTCCGATGGAGAATTGGTTTTAAATTATGAATTTGAAATCGCAGAAAGCTTACTTGAGACAGTTCAAGCTTGGTTCCGACAAGTTTTGATTGAAATTATTTTGAAGTTCTAGGATTATTTTCTACTTGGTTTCTGCACATCCATTGTTGCTGACATGTTCCGGGTTATTAATTAGCTATTTCGCCGATTGGGCCTTTCAGCAATTCGATTGTGTCAAATCAGGACTGTGTCATGGTCCTATTGTAAGATTAAGAATTTTAATAAAAAAAAAACATGATCGATGAATATACATAACGTTCTGTTAATCTAGCACTAAATCTCAACTCCAATTGGAGTACGATTTGGAGATGCCACATATATTTGAAGAGGAGTACTCATTTTGAATGGCTCGAATTTTTAATAGGATGGATAGCACTGTGGGTTTCACTCCTTCTACTCGGGATTTCCCTTGCGCGAGACCCTCAAAGGATCTGGATTCCACTTAACGAGCCCTTTCATGGGGGGTCTACCATTTATTGAGGACCTACTTTGAAAAGCCAGGCTGTTGTACTCATAAGTGGAGCTAGCTAGCACACCATGATGAAGCAGACCTGGTTCATGGTGAGGATATGATGAATATTGGTCAATTAGGTGAGTGCCCACATTATGTTTGGTCAATGCTGACACACCAGTGATTACAGTGATTTCATCTCACCCACCCAAGTGGAGCTCCACATCCAACTTTGCAGCTGGGGTAGAATATTTGACAACAGTCAGCAAAGAGCACAGATGAAAAGATTAAATTCTATGATTGGTGCATGGATAGATTAAAATGAATTCCATCAAAATCAAAATAATCTTACATTCACCTTTCCACCCATCTTTTATTACTTGGATTAATTATGATATGATTATTTCTAGAATTTCTGAGATGAAATTCCAAATGTCAACATATTAAAAACCTTTAATCATTTTTTTTCCATCATTCTCTTACTAAAGAGGAATTAATTCACTAAAAAAAAAAACATGACTTTTAGTGACGGGAATTATTTTTCACCTTTAAAAGTGCCACTTTTGCCTTTATACACACCGTCTAAGGATTTCTACGGGTTTTACTGGTTTAGTAGCTTGGAAATAAAAATAATTTCCGCCGCTAAAAATCATTTATAGTAGACTTTCGGCCGCAGAAAAAAAAACGCCTGCAAATTTTTCCACCGCTGAAAGTCATAATTTTTTATAGTGGCCCTAATAATAAACCCTAAGACTAGAGCCCGCGTGCATCATGCATGTAAACATTAAGTTTCATCTGCTTAACATGGACGCAAATGAGAGTAGGGCCTACATCTTTCATCACTATGGATAAAGATGCTTGAAATGCATGCTTTTAGGGCTTAATTTTATCTTGTAATGAAAGATATGATATAAAATTTTGACCTTGGACTTTTGTACTACAGAATAAGTAAGGGTAGACCATCCACAAAAGCCTGTTCAATGAAATCCATTTCAGATATGTCAGTGACAAGTTCTCTTCTTTACAGTTAAAAAGAAAAAAAAGGCACAAAACCATCTTTAGGAGATATTAGGACATAGTTAAGAGATACTCTTGGAGCTGATATTATAGAAAATTTCACTGAAAAGTAAAAATTAACTAATCACTACAAAAGTTGCACTTATGTTACATAATATAAATATATATTGCAATCCACTTTATTGGCCACACTTGCATGCATGTGAATGGTTAAAATCATTTCTTTCTGATCTCATTATCGCAGAAATATTTCTTTGGAGAAATATCGGGATATTTTCAATTGGCCACTGCCTCGGGTAACCGCAAAAAATGTGGCTTTTAATAGCAGAAAAAATAGCTTTTAGCAGCGGTTTTTTTTTTTAGCTGCAAAAAGTAACTTTTAGTAGTGAATTTTGTTTCTTTCCATTAAAAACACCTTTTTTACCTTACAACGCATCGTCTAAGCTTTTAGGGCAGTTTTAGCGGCAAAAAGTAATTTTGGCCGTTAAAAATGACTTTTAGCGGCCGGGAAAAATTGCCGCTATTAGGAAGACTTTTCACTGCTAAAAGTCACATTTTTTGTAGTATGTATTAGTAGGAAAATGTCATGAAAAATAATTCAGTTTCTTATGAAATTAAAATACCAAACAAAAACTATATTAATCTCAGTTATATATATTAATTTTTTTCAATTCTTTTATCCAGCAATAGTGTTATGGTCTCTTCATTTTTTTTATTTTCTTGATAGTTTAGAAATATCACAATAATAATAGGAAATGAAGTTTTCTAATAATTTCAAAATAATTTTGTAATATCAATGATATTTTGTGACACATTAAGCACTGTGGGGTGTTCCCTTGTGAGTTTTATCGTAATGGCTTCTATAATTGTTGTTTTAATGAAATCATGAAACACTCAAAATGCCAAATATAAAGAGGCTTCTATATGATTATAACATCGCGATTATCGGCTGATATAGCATTGGCATTGTGAGTTTGGTACATTGGATGCTTTGATAACATTTTCTTATGGTGAATTCATGATGTTGGGGGATTCCGAATTATTGTAGAAATTGTTACTGAATTTATTTGATCGGGAGAACGAGGGTTGCTCGGTTGGTAACCCCGCCTCTCATTTGGATGACCACAGTTCTCTACTGGTCTTTCTTCTACTCCTTTCATGTGCGATTTCTCATGACTCCTTACTTATTTTCCCTGCATGTGTGAGTCTCTCTCCTTACTTCTGCGGGTATTCTCATAGATTCGAACCCTCTTATATCTCATCTAAAGAAATGAAATAAGTAAATAAAAAGAATCTAAAACTTGAAACGTTCTTGGCAGAATTCTAAAGAGAAGAATTCGAAAACAACATTTGGGAGATATGGGATTCCATGGATCCTTCCTATCACAGTCGCCCAACAACAATTACATCGAGAAGAAGTCTAAAGTCTAAAGTCTAAAGATAAGTATAGGGTTTTGTGTGGGGAAATGAGTTTCCCAACAACTATTGTTTTTATGCTTCCATTAAAACGCGCCCGACATTGACAATTGATTGTTCTTAACAACATGGTCAATGTTTAAATTGAGCGTGCTAACACATGTGCATGTACCATGTCAACTATCACTTTTGACAAATCAGTGCATGTCCTCGCCCATTAAAAGGGATGAATAGTATATTTGCAGTAACATTTAATATTAAGGGTTACAGAATCGAATCATCTGGTTTTAGTTTGCCTCCCTTGATTGTAGCCTAATCACCTAAAAAGAAGGATATAAAAAGGACCACACCACATTGATCAATGCCAATAGCCCCACTATGCAAGGTCACTGTTACCAGGAGAGGCTCCTATAAAAAAGCCTGCCTCATTCATGAACCCTTTTATGTTGACTTGCCCTAGAAAGTCTGGCAAGCCAAAGGGTGGAAAAGGACATAGCCCCAGTTCCCTACAAAGAAGCCCTTGGGATTCCTTTGCTAGATGGTTCTCCACCCAATATGATGAGTCCTTCTTCCCTCACCCATACCACCATGGGGAACAAGTTGTGGGCATATGTGCTCTCAAAAGGAGGAGTAAAATTAAAAAAAAAAGGGTCATTGTCTTGGTCCCTTGTACATGTTCTCTTGTGGGGGGAATAACTTTCCATCTAAAAGATAGAGCCTCTTCTTTTAAAAAGGGGGGCTTTATGGAGTAAATTAAGTAGGAAAAGAGACCTCCACTCAAATGTCAGTTTGTGTGGAGAGTGCATCATCTCCAAGTTGAGTGATTTTAGTCTTCCCATTCCTCAGTTGGGAACAGTGTTGAGAGAGGCATTATTCAATGCCCATTGCCCCCACCAAATTGAGTGGGAGGGGAAAAAAGGGTCCACCTCTCAAAGCAAGGTTTTTGAGATGGGGGGTTTCCAGTTTCAACCCCCATACACCTGCGTGCATGATATAAATCAACCATTCTGCCAAATATTCATTTGGATTCCATCATGGGATACACTTAAAAGCAACTTTGAAACCTTAAAAAAGCTGTAAACTTGTTTTATTAAATTGTTATGCTTCTACAATCTCTATATAACACATTTATGGGCTTTCTTTTATGAATGTCTTTGATATTACAAGTGACATGCAGTGATAGGAAAGAATGATCTTCTCTAGAGAATTACTGAAGGGTGCATCATGTTGATGGAACTTGACCTACCAATTGGTAAAGCATAGCTTGGATTTGATGCAGCAAAAAAATCATGTTGATTGAAGATCCTATCATTACCATCATGAAGATCTAGGACAGAATGTTTTAGTTAGAGAGAGAGAGAGAGAGAGAGAGAGAGAGAGAGAGTACCAATTTATATTGGGTTACTACTAGCAAAACATGGCTGTTTTCATAATAATAAAATTTCATAAAATTAGAATAATGATGAGATTTTGTATTAATTATATTGAGACGGTCAAAATTGCAATCAACATAAACTTTTATAAAAGAACGTGTCAATGGTAAAATTCAAAGTTGTCATAATGTGATCTTCATATTGCTTGTAAGTTAGATGCCATTTGGCGTATGATATATGTTCTCTAAACTTAAAGCTATAAACACCATGTGTACGTCGACATAGAGAAAATCTGCACCCAAAGAGATCGAGAGAGAGTACCAATTTCTATTGGGCTTAGTCTAAAACTAAATGAGTAGTAGCAAAGCATGCTTGTGTTCATAATCTTAAAGTTTTCTAATGATAATATATTATATTAAATCTATTGAGACGGTCAAAATTGCTATCAAAATCTATAAAAGAAAAAAGGATAAGGACTTTTTTGGTTTAACTCCTCTTAAACTTAGATTTTAAGAGATAATGACAAAAAAAAAAGCCTAAAATGATAGCAAAGTTGCTTGACTTTAGTCTTTTTTTTTTCTTTTGATAATTTTGCCCAAAATCCTATGATATCATGGTTTTTTCTTGAAGAACTTATAAATAAAAAAAAGTCATGTGTTTATAGCTCTGACTGAATGATTGCCAAGTGTGGATTCTTTTTCCTCAAAATCAAAATACTGTAAAAGATAAAAACGCATTTTCCTTGATGTTCTTAGCAACTATAGGTTTCAAAAATTAATAAATCCCATAATATCACTAAATGATTATCAAATGCGGATTTTGTTTTTCAAAATAAAATTATGGTGAAAGATAAAAATGAATTTTCTTTACTGCTCTCAGTTGTTGTGTAGTTCTATAAGGCCCCGTCCCGAGTTAATCAAGATTAACTCTAATTAATTGAAACTAATGCTAATTAATCATGTTTAACTAGACTAATTATGGTCAATGACTAAACTCAATGAGATTAGTCCCAAATGAGCTTAATGAATTGATAATGAAAAGATTATGCAAATTGAGTGAGAGTAAACCCAAATTGAGAGAGAGTAAGACCTTCTTCGTAAATATGGGTTTATACATATTTTGTCGGATACGGAAACTCGTGATACCAACACGTGTATCTCGACGAGTACGTCAACTTTCATAATAGACTCGAAGTTATTTGACAAGGAATTGGCCAAGTGAGCCTTCATTCGACTTGATTCGAAAATAGGTGAGAAATAGTAGGCTTAAATGCAATTAAGCAACTTATATAAGCTAAAATAGCCTTCAATGAGTTCATTCACTCATTTCTCCCTCCAGCAAGCCCTAGGCTACTTCTTGTCTTCTTTCTCCTTCCATTTCTCTTCATCTAGAGTGAGGATTGGAGGCTTGACAAGTAATTAGAGTGAAGCTTCTTCCTTCTTCATTTTCTTCCTCATCTTGTTTTCTTCCTTGGAGTGTCAAAACTCAGGAAAGAACTCAAGAATTCCTTCTTGGAGCTACAAGGTTTGGAGTTTAGGGGTTTCTCATCTCAAGTTCAAGCTAAGTAAGGATTTCTAGCCAAAAGACTTCAAAAGGCAAGTATAAATACCTATTTATGATTGAAATGCTAGATTACAAGTTTTCTTGAATGGTAGGAGATGGGTTCTCAACCCATTCTTTGTTATAGAATGGAAATGACTGATGGGTACTCTAAATGAGTGAGTTTTCTTGGGTTCTTTAGGTTATTGAAGAAGTTTGAGTTTGAGAAACTCAATTTTAGAAACTTGTTTCAGAAGTTCTGGAGCTCGAAAGTGACATTCTGGGCGAATTTCGGTTAGCCGTGAGGCTAACCGTGGAGCCAACCATCAAAATCTGAAAAATGGGCGAGCTTCTGGAAAGCTAACCGCCAATTTTCGGTTAGCCGAAATTTGAATTTCGGCTAGCCGTGAGGTGACCGAAATTGAGTCAGGATTTCTGTAAAAAATGTCAGCTTCTGGAAAGCTGACACTGAGCTAACTGCGAAATGGCGGTTAACCGAAATTGAAATTTCGGCTAGCCGCCAGCCACATTCCGGCTAGCCACCGACTGCATTTCGGCTAGCCGCTGGCCCAGTTCTGGCTAACCGCCAGTGAACCTGATGCTGGCCAAATAGTAATTGTGAGTGAGTCCAGTGGATTTTTAAATCGTGGGTGAAAATTTTGGAAACCAAACGCACATATTAAACATATAAATGTGATGTCCATCGAGAATAACACGTGCATTTGGTACCAATGTTTCCACCTAATTAGTTGTCTAAATATGAAAGAAGTTGAATAGAAACGAAAATGAATAGGGAGTTCCTAACTCGTATGGAACAACATTGACTAAATACAACGTAATGTAATGATACAATGAATTAATGAACAGTTACTAAAGGTAACAATGTAATGGTTAATGAACTAATGAACAGTTACTAAATGTAACAATGCAATGATTAATCCTACTGCAGCAGATGATTGGGGTGTTCCGGAGCTCCGTGGTGATGCCAGTGATTTCTGATCAAGACACTGGTAGATCCCACACTTAGACTGAAAAGTTAATGAATTGATAAGCCATGTAATGAAAATTGAAATACATTGGACTGAATAGTCCCATAAGCCACTTAATGAATGAAATGAACGAAATGAATGAATTAAACGAAATGAACGAAATGAATGAATACTGAATGAAATGAACTGACTAACACTTCCTTTGGAGAGAAACTGAATTGAACAATGATAATACTACTATTGTAGTTGAAATTAGTCATTGATTATTGGTTATCTGCACTGTACAAGATCTTATACTGTTCTAGATTTAATCGTCTAAAGTTATTACATTGAGATATGAACAGATTTAGCATGAAATATCATAGATCCATTTATACATTGCTGAACCGTTGTGTTCATAGTGTTATTGATGGCATTACAGGCCCAGTTGCCCGAGCCGGCCTTGCAGAGGTCGCGCCGCCTGCGGAGGAGGCCCATCCGATTCCTCCAGGAGGATTCGCGGAGTGGGCATAGTTCGGAGGGCATTGGTTTTGAATATTTTGGATTTGTTTTGGGAATTATTTTGATAGATACTCTTGTAAAGCATTTTGAGATGTAATTAAATGTCCCCTGCATTGTATTGTGAATATGCAGTGGTAGACTTTATTGGACTATAATTTTGTATATGTAAACTTTACTTTTAATGTAAAGTTACTTGTTGTCAATGTATACATGTATTCCGCAAAAATGTACATTTGACAGGTATGCAGGTTAGATCCCTTGTAAGTCTTGTCTTAACTTCGGTTAATTTAGGATTTGCCGGAGTAAGTATGAAGACATCGCGATCCGGATTAGTCCCGATCTCGGGCCCGGGTCGTGACAAGTTCCCCAAAATTGATAACTCCCATTATATATCATGGTATATTGTGAATATTTTGTAGAACTTTTAAAAGAAAATCTGCAGATATATAGCTTCCGTTGAATGATTATTAGATGTGGATTTCATTTTTCAATACTCAATATATAGTGAAAGATAAAAATTGTAAAAAAAGAAATTGGAGCAAAACCCCATGATATAATGGGTTTTGGGCAAAATCATAGAATTTTTTTTTTTTACTAGAGTCAAATGAATTTACTGTTATTTTGAGGTCTTTTGTCATTATATCATGGAATCCGACTTTAAAGATATTAAATTGTAAGAATTTCAAAAGTATTTATGAGTTAATTTCAGAATTGTGATAACGTGGTCATCATATTGTTTGTAATGTTATCTAAATATCCCAAATATATATATGTAAACGATTTCAATATATATATATATATATATATACAGAGGTTACCTAAACTGAACCTATTTACATCATTCTTTTTTGGTTTGTTATAATATTAACATCATGTGTTCTTCTACCCAAAAAAAATGTTGAAATACAGAGAGAGAGAGAGAGAGAGAGAGAGAGAGAGAGAGAGAGAGAGAGTGAGTATTCCATGAATTTGATTAGAAATAAAATGCAAGAAGTCAGGCATGGTTGCTTGTCCTCCCACACTTTGAGATGGGTTGGTTGGCAACGCCGACCACTATAAAATTGAAAGCATGAATTTTCTAAAGCGGCTTGAAAGGGACTCTCCTTTCTTCCTAGCTCATTTAAACATGAGTTATTACTTTGATTGGTTAAGAACTTGGTCAAAGAAATATATTCCGGCCCATGAATACCTTTCCCATGGTAGAATATCACCATCCTAAACCATCCCTTCTGGCTGCCATGAAAATAGCACTCTGAAATTGTATAGGTTGAATCTAGTAGGTTGCACGTGGCCTTGACAACAAGCCAAACACAAGTTGGTCTTTGGCCTTTAATGTAACATTGCACTTCTCTTCTCTCTTATTTTGTCATTTATGATTTACCCAACCATATGGGCAGCGCCTTGTTTTGACTTTTGACCCATCTACCTACACTCTACATATTTTAATTTGATCAGCATTCGCCTTTCTGTGTGGATCAATGGGTGTCTTAAGAATAATTTATAGATGAAAACTCAAAGTCTGTATTTTAAATTACCATGACAGTTGCCTTTGCTTGACAGGACCTTGTTTGGCACATGGTATGTGCCAAATGGCTTGGTTAGTTCAATTCATCTTTCCATGTTTGTAATTCCTGGACGTTTGGGGTGTAATTCGTAGGTACAATGCCATGAATCCGGTTTATTGGGCCCACCTTGAGAAGTTTTTTTTGGGGATATACAATCTCGCAAAAAAGTTTTTCAGCATTATTCATCAATGTTCAATTACAATCCAACTCTTAAAAAAAAAAAGAAAAATGGACTTACGACTGCCGTTATACTCGACAACTATTTCAAAACGGTTCAAAATACATAATTTTCATAAAGCTTTTTGTAAAAGAAAAGATTCTCTAAAAGCAACGAATTTATCCTTAAGCTTGCAATATCTTAGGATTATAGGATATCACTTGGTGTGATAGCCTAGATCATGTACCATGTGATATCCTATAGTCGTAGGGTATCGCACAATCTTCCCTTCCAGCACAAACCCAAAGCACATATTTACCACGAATCTATAACTCTATTTTATTATTATAGTTGCTACTTGTGGATTCCTAAGTTAGGGCTCTTACTATGCTTTTCTATCATCTAGAGTCCATCTATTCCAGTCATCACAAGAGGTATGCAGGCCGTATCTTCTCTAAAACCCTAAGCCACTGAAGATCATGGAAGATAACTAGCTTTTTTGTAAAAGAAGTTGCAAAGAATGAAGAATGAGATTGGATCGGAAGTATGTCTTCCTGCTATATCAGAAGCAAGATGGTAAAGATAAAAAAGGAGGGAAAACCATATGAAAATCGAAGAAGATGAACTTCAGTAAAAAGGGTTTTTAGCACAATTATTTCTCTATTTATCTGAAAGCAACAAACTTTTCGGTGTGAGATATCCTACAGCCATAGGATATCACACAAAATTAAGAGTAAAATCATAACTTTCAAAGCATCATTTCTTCGTATGAACAGCGCGCTCTGCGAGAAATATGTTATTTTCAACTGTTTTGGGGAAATTGTCGGATATAAGAGCAGTCGGTTATTATCCCAAAAAAAAAGAGCACAACCCGACTCTTGGAGATGAAATTTGGAGAATTCCTAAAGCCAAAAGTGACAATTCAGAGTGCTGGACTTTCGGAATCCCACTATTTAAATGGGGAATCCCAAATGGTTTGGGGACACCCACTAACATTGGTGTAGAAATTACAAGCCCATGAAACTCGTATAATAATTTTCGATAAACAAATTTGCCATTAATTCAGGACAACTTTACTCCCTTTTCTTGCAAAAAAAAAAAAAAGAAAAAAAAAAAAAAAGAAAAGATTCATCCCCTTCGGTCTCGTGTCACACAAATGCCCAACTCTGTGGGACGGGTATTTAGCCTAGGATAATACGTGAAAAAGAGTTTGACTGAAGTATTGCCAAGTTCTTTTATGACATAACAACACAAAATATAAAAAATTTATAATGATCCGGTGAAGTTGTCCGTGGTATAGCAGCAAGAAAATACTCCGGATCCCTTGTCGTAGTTGTTACATGAGTAATACATGCCGGAAACTCCATCATAAGGCCCACATAGAGAATATTTAGATCATTTAAGATGAATCTCATCCCCTACACTAACATCCATTCAATCTTCACTTTAGTAGGAATAGGCCCAAAGTAAGATTGAACGTATTACTGAAAATGTGACTGGGCATTGATGTGAAAGCGCTACATATGTGGTGTTAATCATGTTTCTATCATGTGCTCAATTGAACAGTGAGACCTACTCCTAATGAACAAGAACTTGAAGATATCCCTATATATCTCTAGAGGGGATGAGATTCATTATGAACCGTCCGGATTACAACGATCCCATGATGGAGTTCCCAGCATGTGTTATACTATTCTCATTTAATAGCAGCACAAGGGATATATACACACACACTTGCCAGGTGTTTGGAACGGGGTGGACTATATACACTTGGCTATGTTTGTGTAATGAGAGGATTCCGTGACAAAGTGGAATATACCCAAGGGGGCATATTAAGAAGTAATTATATATGCTGGCTCTACTAATGCCTTATGGTTTTGGTAGATATAATTAGCCGAACAAACTTCATAAGCCTATCAAGTAATCTATGTAATATAGGAAGTACTTACTTTAAATGGGCTTGTTTGGTTTCTTGGAATTGAAATATATATAAGAATTTATTATCAAATGGGCCCTTTATTTGCATGGTGTTAGAAAAGATAAGAACTCATTGTCAAATAAGCATGTTTGTTAGGATAGAATTGGAAATCAATTGTCAAATGGGCTATTTGTTCGCATGGAATTGGATATATTGTAAAATGGGCCTTTCCAATGCACGCTAGGAATGACACCGCTGAGCCAAAACTTTTCCATACATGTGCATTAAGGAGAATGGATAGGCCAAAGAGGACATGGATGAAAATTGTGAGGATAGTTCTAAAAAAGTGCAACTTATGTAGGATTTTACTTAGGATAAATTGAAATGGAGAAATAAGATTTATATAGTCAACTCCAACATAGTTGGGACAAGGCTATGATGGTGATCACAATGAGGTCTCTCTTTGCATCGAGTTAAATGCTTATGTAGATGAAAGCAAAGTTGGAAGAAAAAAAAATTACATGTAAAAGGTGAAAAAACAGGTAGTTCAGTAATTACACAATATTGTATTTTAACAACAACAACAATAATAATAGAGGTTGGTTAGTGTACATATTATTCTTGCCCAGCAGTCAAATTGCCAGGCCTTCAAAGATTTAGTCCTATCCTACCCTACCCTAGGGCTTCTTGAGATAAAGAAAAGCCTTCACTTTGTGGGCTTTGGCTCGCATGTATAAGGACCTGATTGACAACCCTACCCGACACCATACGGTTCGCAGCAAAGGGCCACTTTCACTTTCAAAAGTAGTAAACCCACTCTCGGCCCATTTATTTATTGGGTAAGAGTGAGGCTAAGGCCCAGAACAGAGCCTAAAAAGTTAGCCCCAATTTAACCTGAAGCAGACCAGATTCAGACTGATGAAGCCCATTATTTAACAATTGGATTGACAACACAACAAGAGTTCTCCACCTTCATTCGCCCTCCAGAAGTGACATTCAGCTAAAAAGTATCCACACAACCCACAAGCCAGGAAGTTCCAATAGATTCAACTCTAGAGCTACAAAGGAATGCTTTATCTGTCAATTATTAATCTACAATTCTACTGCTTTATTATTTTTTATCTAATAAATATTTTCTCTCTTCAACCAGCCAATTTTTATTTTTATTTTTTTATTTTTTTTATTTTGCCATGTTTCTTATTGCTGTGCATTGCGGGTCCCAAACCCGAAAAAAAGGAGGTGGCAAATATTCAGTGTTAGATGGTAATGTAGAAAAAAAACTAATTTTTTTTTGTTTTTCACCCTTAGGCCCTGTGCTGGCCCCAACTCCCGAGAGTTGAATAAGGGCCTATCTAGTGCAAGCCCTTGAGGATTTTGACCCATACTGATCTCAGCCGGCATGTATTGCGAGTGTAGGGTAAGGATTGATGATGCATTGATATTTCAAAATGAACAACATATCATATTATATCACATATGATCCTTCACTTTTTATATCTTAAATCCGTATCCTTGATGCATCTATGGTGAGTCCATGCCTTATCCAACCCCTATATGGGCATCATAGATAAGGATAACCCCCAGCTCGGCCCGGCCCTTTGACAGCCCTAAATCGCTGATGGCAGCTATCGACCTTATTTATATTTGGGCCCAGTTCATTATAATCCAACCTCCTTATGTCCTGCTGGCCCCCTCTCTATAGAAACTAGTCCTAAGTTCACTCCTAGTCCAAAAAGAGTGCCAGCACTGGTGGGCTACATGAAATGCAGGTTGCTTAGCCTGAGCTTCACTTGCTGTACCATGGTTTGGATATGAATCCTCAATATTAGGCCTGACAATTTGATGGGCTGGGCTTGCAATATCTTTGGCCCAGATCTGCCCGGCCTGGCCATGCATAGCCAGCCCTATACCAAATGGTTTGCTGTCATGGTAATTGCTGTACGTACTATATGTTGTGATGACAGGCCTGGCCACCATTTAAATCTAGGTCAACTGTCGAATAGGATAGGCCCAAGTTCAATAACTCGACTCGCTTAGACTCGGAAGAACATCGAGTTAAACGAGCTGAGACTCACCCAAATTACTCGACCTAATGCCCCTCCGATTCGAGTCGGTTGGGCGAGTTGAGATGCTAGCCATCACAGGATTGCTGGTTGGCCTTGGTAGGATGAAAGCGGGGACCCAAATTTTGTCTGTTGTTTGGGGGCTTTACTAATGGAGTTGAGTGAGGTAAATATTATTTTGAAGAAAGAATAAAATATAAGTGGGTTATGATGGTATTTTATTTTTAGTTGTTTATTATGAAATCTTTTTGACTTTTTATATAGAAAATGGGAGGTTTTTTGTCTTTTAGTAAAGAAAGGATATTGACTTTTGACTTATTTAAAAAAAAATATATATGGAGGGAGATTTGAATTAAAATGATTTTGATGTAACGTTTTTATAACAAACAGGGCTATACTTTACTTGACTCTATTAGTGTTTTTTTTATAACATAATCGACTCTATTAGTAGAGTTGCCAAACAAGCCTGCGATACAAAAGGTCATGAATCCGTTTTTCAATTCAGGTTAGGGTTTTGGTCCACTTTATAGACCTGAGTAAAATTGAGCTCATGGTCCATCGGATTGATAGATAAGTGGTGCAAATATCATTTCGTTACAATAATGATCGAGGTAATATTTACATAAAATATCTCTTAGATTTTATATTCAGGCAAGAGTGCTTGTCCTTCATATATTATATGACTGAATGCTTCAAACATCTTTGTTTTGGAGGAATGTCATTTATGTCATGTTTTTTTACGAGAATTTGAAAGTTCCAATCACCTCAAAATGTTTCAAATGACCTTTGGAATAATTCCAAACTATTTATATTTTTTTAGTGGAATTTTTGGGTACTCAAGGACGGGGGAGGACTCTAGAACTCCACTATGTCTAAGAATTCAGAAGTTCTTCAGACAGAAATTTCTTGAATTCCAAATAAGAAACATCCCCTTGGGAACGAAAATGCCTTATAATTTCCCTATTATATGAAATAGGATTAGATTAGACTGTAATTTTCCCACATTGGAAAAGAGGATTTTCTATTTAGAAATCTTCAAAGAGTTTCCCACATGGGATATATATATATATATGGATGTGTGAAGTTTTTCTGGATTTTGGGAACTTTCCTCATATGGGAAGAACCCTCTAGTTAAACTGTCTACTTGGATTGGTACATGATTAGGTCAAGCCAGGGGGGGATTCCATGATTCGGTCCGTTCACACAGCAATCCAGATTTCAAGTTTCTTGCCCATTAATGGTGGGATTAGGACTGTAACCCCAAGTATTTTTAGCTCAGTCGGTTTAGGACTACGGTTTGCACTCGTAGGTTGTAGGTTTGAAAATGCAATACCATACTGAGGTTACAGGGGAGTTTATCCGACTTCCCTCTAGGCCCGGAGGGATCAGTCCAGCCCAAAGGGTTGAGAACCCTCCGATAGCGAAAAAAACAAAAAAAGTTAGCTATTGTCCTCAACTCGAATCCAACCATAAGTAGAGATTGGCCAACCTAAACCCGAATGGGACCTAGCCAATACCCAATTTGAGTTCTCTTAGCTGTCTTGGCCCAAGTTGCATTCCCACTTTCTGTTGCAATGTAAAAATAGCAATTGGTTCAACTGTACCTGAACTGATCTTATTCAATCCTAACCACCCCACCAAATCCAAATCCATCTCATAAAATTAATGCCTAGCCCTATCTGAACCCAAAAATACCCTAACCTGAGGTTTTGGTCGAGGTGAGTTTGAGAACTTTGGAAGACTCCCATCCAAGTTGACTCGAACCTAGAATTATCCAACCTTGATTGCTTGTGTTTTGGTTGGGTAAGCGTTGGTTAGATTCAGGTTGACTGCAACTCAAGTTGCTCTATTTATTTTTTTTTTCACTCTGCCAAGCGGGTTGGGACCCAAGAGAGCCCACATGCACGGGAAGAGGAAGCCTATACGGTGGGAATAAGAGCCTATTACACAAGTGGGAAGTTACAATAGTTTAAATACTCAAATTTGACTCAACTTGAAAAAGGTCTCCGAGCCAAGTAACTTGAGCAAAGTGTAGTGATCTACTAGGTTAGACTGGGCCGCACTCATTTGACTTTCTTGACTCACCGAGTAGAGCGACTAGGTTGATTCAGCTCAACTGCACGAGTAGTGGCAATATGCACTCAAAACCCTTGGTCATTAACATATTTTGGTATAGGAAAATCCTCTTTTTAGGCATGGGACAATCGCTTTTTCAAATGGAGTAGCTCAATTGGCGTAGGAACACGGTTTACATCCGGAGGTTGTAGATTCGAAACTGCACTACCACACTGGGGCTATAGGGGAGTTTACCCGGATTCCCTCTGGGTCCGAAGGGATTAGTCCAGCCCAAAGGCCTGGGAACCCTCCAAAAAAATAAAGAAAATAAAAAAAACCTTCTATATATGAAACATTCTTCCATAACTATGCAAAATAAAAGCACTTCGCATAAATTTCATGAAGTCTATTGGCATAAACCCATAACATAGTTATAAGATATTTTCAAAATAATATCACTAATGTATATATTGTTGTAATAATTTTAATTTATCAGCTTTTTTTTTTTTTGCTGAAATTAATTTATCAGCTTTTATGTTGTCAATTTTCTTTCACACTTTAGTGAGATTACAATTTTATGTAATGTAGCCATATATCATAAAAGAGTATACTTTTCTGTATTAATGAGTTCTGAGTACAGTTGGAGTAGCAAGGTTTAAGCTCCTTTGAGGCCGAATGGACCTGCAGGAGATTGAATGAAGTGGGCTCTTTTAAAACAGAAACATCGAGAGCTGTGCAAACTCATGATCTAGAAACTAGAATCCACAAGTCTTCTGCATTGATCTTGGACTGAGCTTCAAGTCTTCCAAAGTACTCTATATGGTATTATACAAAGATGAAGGTAGTACAAGATTTCCGCATATCAGAAAAGATCAACCCATCAAAAGAAGCATCCCCTCTCCTCCCCTATTTATAGGGAGTGATCAAAGGGAGGGCCTGGCTGGGCTAGGGTCTACTGCCTAGCCAGCGAACCTAGGTCTGCTTCTAAAGCCCATATAAAAGTTACAAGTTCACTTCTAAAATCCACACGCAAAACCAAATGAAAATCCGGGATTTGGCCTTAAAACCCAAATTACCTGTGTCCCCTTAAAACCTAAATTACCTGTGTGTCCCCCCACCTTTCAATCGAAAATCTTAGGTCTGCCACTAATAGCGTTTGATACCTAGAGGCTCAAGGGCCCAAGTGCCCAAGGTCAAGCATTACTATGTTCCGAGCCATTGGACTTTATTATGACAATGTGCCCATATGACCACAACCCAAAAATTTAGCCCAATTAACTTCAATGACCAAGTCATAGGAAGGTTTTTCATATTGTTTCCATATATCTGTTAGGGCCTGTTTGTTTGCATTAAAATGCATAGGAATTGAATATATATAGATTTATGTGATAAGTGGTTAAAAATGAAGATCAAAGGTAGATTTTAAAAAAGTATTCATTTCCCACTTTCCTTTGATTCTGTTTCTACAAAAGGAAAGATTATTTGATGCTCATTTCTGAAAATTGACTTATGGCCTTCCATTTTAACTGCTTGTGACATTCATACTATGTACTTTAATTGAAACAAACAGGCCCATTAGAAATGTTTTCTTATTAAAGAAAGTGTTAATCTATCATGATTCTTATTAGCTAAACTCCATCCATTCCCACTCCCTATCAAAAGAAAGATTCCATCATGGAAATGCAATAGTTAGAGAAGTCCTTTATATAGGAATTAGGTTTAAGTGTAGTAAATCCCCAATCAACGGGAGCCATGCTACCAAAGGAGTCAGGTCTGCGTTTCACATTAATGAAATTATATGCTAGTGTTAATTTTTTTAGATCCGATTTATGCTTGTTGATCCTTAGATTAACGTCGGCAGCTCCCAACGCCGAGCAGCCCACTGCCCAGCGCCCGAGCCCAAAGCCCAGCACCTTAATTTGGATCAAAGCCTCAAATGCTTAGCATCCTGTTGCTCTTTCTTCTTCCCTTTTCCTTTGTATTTTTCATTCATACACAGCTATATATACCTAAATTCCACCACCACCATGTATTACATACGTATCTAAATACATGTAACTGTATATATTACTGCGTAAGCATTTGGGTCACAATCTGGGCCATGGTCCTGTCCACAGTTCGACTTAGGCTCCACTATTTTTTCCCCTGGGTGAAAGGGTCCTGTAACATTTTTGTATGGCTGCAATCCTGCATGCTGGGTCTATGTTGGATCTGGATCTGAGTCCAAGTACACCATATACCCCACCCGAACCCTTTTCTTTGGCCTTGTCACTGAAACAGAGAATGTATGATATGGTGTAAAGCCAGACAGTGGATTTGTTCTCAGTCAATCAGGACCTCGAGTATAAGTGGACCTGAAAATGATGTGATTTCCATATAAAGGGTGGTGGTTGGTGAATGGATATGCTTATGGACTGATAGTGCCCCCCTCTACAAGGGAACTAGAGTAGTTATTTCATATAGTGGCAATCGCACTTCTCATATCATATCTGCCTTGTAAGGGCCCTGAATAGAATTGAATATATAGGACTTCATCAGTATATGGGCTCCAACAAAGGAGTGTTAATAGGTGAGAGATGAAGAATGTAAGGTGGGAATGTAGATGAGATCTTGACTTCAGTTTAATTTGAATAGTTGGATATTCATTTATCCTCCCACTCGAGTAATTTTCTACTGAAGGAGAGATTGTTTGGTGGTTGTTTTTGGATATTTTTCTTTATTTGCCCTCCTGGGAGTTGATGGAGTGGTATAAGGCATGTGTTTGCTCTCCATATCTTTTATTTAAAACCCACCCTAGATTTACCCGGTGTGTATTTGTTTCGGTTTAGCGGGTGCCACTAAGAGGATTAGTCCTGCTAGGTCAAAAATTAGAGATACCCTCGTCAGTAGAAAATAAAAAATAAAAAATATTTTCCTTTGTTTCTTCATTCTTAACAACTTTTGAAAAATACAAGCCTTATCACGCCTAGGAATTCAATTACATGAAACAAACGACCCTTATTTTCAATTTAACAACTTGATTATTAGGCCCTATTTGTTGGCAAGTGGGCCCTTTAAATTAAGAAAACAAAAGCGAAGATACATAAATAGCTATCAAATAATCTCTCCTTTAATTAAAAATCAATTAATGGGAGATGAAAAATGAAAACTCAGCCATATCATCCTCGTAGATCAAATGCTAGGAAAGTTAGGTGTTATGAGTCTCCACCTGCTACCCTTTATCCCTCCCGCCCTTTATTAATTCTTTGAGGGAACCCTTTTACTTTTACCTTTAGTTCATAGAAATTCAATTTCATGCAAAAGAAAAAATAAATGGGCCCTTCATTCATTTTAAAAACTTTAAAAAGTAGCATTTTAAACACCTATTTTAAAATTGATCAAACTGTTTTTAAAATCTAAAAAAAAAATTCTTATTTTTTAGATATATTATAGAATGGAAAAAAAGAACTATATATTGTAATGATGTTTGATCAATCTAAACATTTTTTTTTTTACTTTTTAGATATATTATAGAATTGAAAAAAAAAACCACTATACATTGTAATGATGATAGTTGATGTCATGATCGACCAAAATAAAAATAAACCTTGGATGGATTGCTTCTAACCCAATCTTATAGATTCATATTTTGGGGTGGGGGGGAAGGTAGGGGTGTTCATGGCCAGGCTAAGGCAAATCCAGGCCCAGCCCAGCTTTAGAAACACTGGTCCAGCCCGGCCCAAGCCGGACACTGGCAATAAAATTTAGGCCCGAGCCCGCCCATTTAATCAATCGGGTTGGGATGAACCTGGCTTTTCACCACTTTTGTGGCCATTAGAGCACTAATTAAATTAAATTACATGCATCTATTGCATAAGCCGGGCCGTGCCAGGCTATGGGCTTTCCATCACTTAATCCAAGCCCAGCCCGATTATTAATCGGTCCCTAATTACATATCCAAACCCGGCCCATGAGCACCCCTAGGGGTAGGGTAAAGAGATTGCATCAAACAACACAACAAAGAAGGAAGAGACCCCAAAAGAGAATCAACACCCTAACCACTCAAAATTCGCCATGTTTGCAAAGCCAAATTTAGCGAGCTGTGGGCCCACTCATTAAAGACCCCAGGATTGTTGCTGAAATTAATATTCTCAGACACTTGAAGACTCAGCAATGTCCATAACCACATGCTTAATTGCTCAATTCGCTTCTCAGTTGTGATTACTTCATTTGCGTGTGACAAAACATGAATCTCCTTAGCTTTGCTTATTGCTAGGAGGGTCCTTAATTTTTTTTTTTTTTTTTTTTTTTAAGAGTAAGTTAGGTCTACATTTTCTCAAAAGAAAATATACAAAAATGGGCTTATACCATCAAATTGATAGTATAAACATCCAAAAAGGGGCATACCCCATCAATACAAGAACAATCAAAAGTAACAAAATGAAAGCAATAAATTTGGCTACCTATCATCTAAGCTCTATGCCTTATAGAGTTATACAAAATATCTATATTATCAATATTCATTGGTGGATTTCCCGAACTTCTGCTGATGAGTTTACTAATACTCACGGTCTGAGGATGTAGGAAAAAGAAGTTCAATTGCTCATAATTAGTAATCACTGCATGAAGCCTTCTATGGAAACGCATGGCCCATTCAAAATGGTCTAGATGAAGGAGAGATTGCTATAGAGAAGACTCTGTTTCTCTTTCTTCAGGAAAGACTAAGTTTGGTGCTTTAAATGCAGCTTCGCCCATACAGAACCAAGCATTATCATAATTAATACCAAAAGCTGATTTACCACAAGATGCTTTAAAACCAGCTTCCTTAAACATAAATCTCAATTCCAACAGCTTTTGCTCTTTGCTCAATCTAGCAGCACTTGCCATAGTGATGAGCTATACAAGGACAAGAAGAACCTGGTATTTGTACATAAATCTCCCTCTTCTGTTTCAAACAATTTCATTTGACCCTTTATCATTTACTCTTGTAACTATATATATTATTTGATGACTTAGGGAAGGACTCAAGTGGCTAATCCATGATGGACCATGGTAGGTTGAGTCTTCAAAAACCCATCTCACGTTGGGCAACCAAGTTCAAGAACAACATGTGGCCACACATCCAATGTTATTTGGACTACAAGGGGTTCTCAAAACAACTTCTCAAGAAAACTAGTACCAAATCATGTGAGACGTATGACTCATGGGGACTTCATATTTCCAAGGAAAGTCCAAAGACTAAGAAAAACTTGCCATGACAAGATTCTTAATTTAAAAACAAGTGACTGTGTGTGATAATAAGTTCCCAAATCTGTATTTTAATAAATCTTTTACTTTTTAAAACGAGTAATTTCTTACTTTTGAGAAAACTGTTGGCTTTTGTGATGGGGCCCACTTGTGTTTACATGTGGGTGCACCCACTCACAAAGATACACCCCTCACAATTTGAATTTCATGGTGATATGGATAAGAATAGTTTGAGTTTTATCTAAGCTCTCTATCCTTATCATATCTCCATTTAAAATTCTAATCGAGAGAGTTTGATCCAACCTATTATCCTTATCATCTCTCATTTTGAATTTGAATGGAGATCTTATCACCCATAAGCCAAAGGACTATATATAGACATGAGAATAATAGTTGGGACCAACTTTTCAAAAATACATCTTCCATTAGACCTACTATTCTCCATTATCATCTTTTACATCTAGGGTGTCCGTCCTTGCCCTTGGATTTTGAAGAGTGAATCACATGTGACTGATCTCTTGTAGACAATCACAGATCTCCACAATTAGTGCTTGATTCAAGCCGACACAGTCCTGATCGCATTTGTAGCAGCCATCTTATTTAGATCCGTGCTTCCGCTACATATACACCCTTAAAAAACATATAACAATACATAAAAATACTCTTGAGCTTTTTCTTCAATCTCTTTGTGAGTTATTGTTTTCATATTTTACAGTGAGGATCTTGTTATTGGAATACCTACTCCATCCATATATATATATAGGGGGGTCTTCCTATGCATCTATCCCTCACCAAAAATGGTGAGGGACAACCCTTTTGGGGAAAAAGCAAGTACAAAGGTGGGGAAAAGGCAAAGTACAAAAGTACACTTTGTACTTGCTTTTTCCCCAAAAGGGGTGTCCCTCACCAAAAAGTGGTGAGGGAAGGATGCACTTGAAGATCCCCCATATATATATATATATATAGACACATACAGACATATATACATATACATATATATGGGAGATGCTCCTATGAGAGCATTTCTCACCTTACTATGAGAGATAAGGTGGGGGCCCTTACATTTAAGTTGTTGGCATTAGAGATGGATGAGAGGGCCTCACCTTATCTCTCATAGTAAGGTGAGAGATGCTCTCATAGGAGCACCTCCCTATATATATATATATATATATATATATATATATATAGGCCCACATCTTGGGCAGTTTGAACTCTAAATTGGAGAGGGAGCAAGCTATCATAATCATTTGTGAGGATCACGATTATAATAACCGAGACTACCCTCATCCAACATAAGCAATAAGGAAAGGATCATTTAAATATAGCAACTTGTCCTCTTTAATAATAACACAAAACTACTATTATTTTTCAGTTTTTTCATATACCAGTTATATTCCCTAACTATATTATTGGCTCTCATATTATAATTCTTTTTAGGGTCTGGTTGTTCGGAAGAATTATGAGGATTCTGAGAATTCTTAATGCTTCTTCCAAAGTAGAATTTCTGCTTCTAAAGTAGAATTTCAAATGCCCCCCCTACCCCCCCAAAAGAATTCAGAGAAATCACAAGGCAAGTGGTTTGAAAATTCTGAATTCTTGCAACAAAAGGAGCATTTGAAATTGGAGAGGGAGACAAGATGTCACATCACGTTATAAATTCCAAACAAGCCCAATTCATTGTCAGAAATTACTCTAGCCAAACAAGACCTTTACCATTTTTTGTGATTTTGAGCAATTTAAATGTGAAAAGTGGCCCCACTAAATGGATTATAGCAATGGACCCACATAATCCTAACTCCCATGCACCCTTGAAGATCCAGAATAGTAGAAAGGCCAAGAAGATAAGAACAATGTTTTTATGGGGTGGGTATTGCATAGTTTCATGGGTGGGTTGGTGGTGTGAGAGAGGATTCATAGAACAAGTAAAACCTGCCTACTACTCCATTTCAAAAGGTTTCTTAACCAAAAGGCCAGTTGGTGGCGCACCACATGACCCCATATCTACCAACCTTCCAATTTCTCACCTTCTAATTATCTCATCTCGCGAGAATTCAACATATCTTTCTCACATGATATGGGTCCATGCCCGACTCAGCACAGAAACCAGAAACAACTCAATGTTACTACTCAGAAAACTCATTGGACTGAGTCAATTTAGAATCACAGTCGACTCTTGACTTGACCGAATCAAAACGCTAAAACTCAGTGCTAATATTATAAGAGTCGAAATAGGAACAATATCTTTTAATTATCCTTTAATTTTAACCAAGTGAACTGAGTCTTGACCTGTTTAACCCGGCTTGACCTTCTTGCTTTTTTTTTACCAATTTGAATGACTCGGCAGAGCTTCACTGAGTCAAATGGGGCCCATGACTAAAATTTACATTCCAAATTCTCAATATTTCGTGAGATGTGAGGAAAACTCACTTGCAAGGCTATTTCCTACCTACCTCCCAAGGGTAGGTGGTGAGGATGACTAGCATTTAGCTCAACAACATTTAGACCTCATCTTGATGATTTTTATTCTTTTCAACTTTATATGTGTTGTCAAAAGTCTTGTGTGAAGCTTCACCTACAACAACCAATATTTCTTTGGTCAAAAAAAAAAAAAGGGATCACTCTCACAAATACCTCACCCATCAGTAAGCCCTACTTTTCCATGGCCAAGTACAAACTAAAGACAAAAACAGTACTGCAGGGATTTTCAAATTTCGCAAAATGATGATAACAAAATGAAGGATTTGACATCTCAATCCCTCTTAAAACCCGCATGGCTAATTTCATGGCTCAAAAATTATTAATGTCACCAAAGTCGAACAACTTTGACCCATGATCTAATGGGAGTTTAAGAACCCATGATATAATGGGATCCAAATGTTAAAAGTTGAAAAGCCCATACATTAAAAAAACGTAGAACGTCGTTTTATTTGGACCTGGATCCCCTGATATCATAGGTTTTTGAGCTCCCATAATATCATGAGATCGATGGCAGGAAAGTAAAAAATAATTGTGGACCAGAGATAAACAACTTGGTGACATTAATAGATTTTTAATCTTAAAAATGGGAGAATAGGGTTTAAGGAGAATTACCTTGATATTATCACAATATTTCTATAAAATATCTCATTTTATATATTGATAAATAAGAGCATCAATTTGAGAATCTCGATGAATCGCCTTGTCCTATGATCAGTCATCCATTGGACAAAATCCACCATCCCTATCAAAAAAGGATAATAAATTCCTTGTATCCAGCCTCAATTCAGATAACATCTTGGGGTGATCACACAAAAATATCAGGTCTCATTAATTAATAGTAGTGCTCACTAGAGGTGCTTGGAGAGGGTGCCCCTTTAAATAAATAAATATAACATTATAAATAAAAGGTACTATATGTATTGTTTTATTTTATAAAATACCCAACATGTTAAACATGATAAATCAGATGGTATCCCAACTCTGATTATGGTAAGATTTAGCCATAGTTGGACATTGTTTTGTGTTGGTATTGAGTTCTAATAACTACGTAGGTTTTTTGCTTTCCAATTTTTTTTATTGTACCTCTCTTAAGTCTGAAATATATTTTACTGGTACCAATAGAAAAAAAAAAAGAGGGGAGCCTCACCGACAGAATCTGAATCTGAATTAGCTAATCATATATGTATTTTTTTAAAAACATAATGTTAGATTTTACCTTTTTTTTCATTTTAATTTATCTAGATTTCAATTCTCAACTTTACCTTAAGAATTATAATCTAAATAAATTAAAATGGTGCTTTAGCCAATCACAGAACAATGTTAAATAGCACTTGAAATGTTAGAAGATTATCGGATATATGGTGAGGAACAACACTTACCCGTCATTGCACTTGATATCTGCTAATAGTACACGATATTTAGAAAATAAGATGACTATAAGGAAAATTCTTGTCTTCAAGCATCTCGGCTGCATCGTGGCTTCACGGTTTCTAGCTTGTGGGGCCCATTTAGATGCGTACATATCAGTGAAAGTAGGATATAGAAAGGTCACTTTTTGGCCATGGACCATGTAAAAAAATCAACCACATCAAATCACCAGAGCCCTTGATTTAAACAACTTTAAATTTTAATGGTCATTTAATCATAGACTTTTCTGATATTCAATCCAAATAGTGAGTAAAGCTACCCGAATTAGGCCCCGTAGAGCTGGATTTCACATTGAGTCTGCCGGGAGAAAATCCTCTAGTGTCTTGAATCTTTGATTTGAAGTAGTAAAACAACACATCCTTACCTACTACCATCGTACTTGTAGATACTAATGTACGCTACCATATTCCAAAAAAATATATATATATATATATGGGGGGGTTTTCAATAGATCATTCTAGAGCTTTGATTTAAATAATCTTAAATTTAATGGTCTTTTAATCAAATTCTTTTGCGTCTCAATCCCATGGTAAAGTAGATGTTAGATGAGCAAAACTACGAATTGGTGATAGATCAAAAGGAGATTAGAGTGTAATAGAAGTTGCATTGATCAAAGGTGTGCCATGTAGAGTTGGTCTGTACATGCAGTCGGCTCATTGGAAAAGAATTTCTCTGGTCGTATAATAGTATTGACCATCCAACTGATTTATGCTTTTGATGATTTTATAAATCACAATTATCTTAAATAATGTTAAACACGTTTAGTTTTTCGTGGGGCTCACATAGGCCAGCTTGGGCCTCTCTAAGCCCATCCTTGACATGGTCTTAAACTTGCAAGGTAGAATTAACCCCAAGGGGTAGTTCAGTTGGCCTAAGACCACGGTTTGCACTCAGAGGTTTTAGGTTCGAAACTGCACTATCACATTGGAGCTATGGGGAAATTTACTCGGCTTCTCTCTGAGTCCGAAGGGATTAATCTAGTCCAAAGGATTGAAAACCCTCCGATAGCAAAAAAAAGAAGAAAAAGAAAAAAGCCTTGAATGTAGAATTCAGGTCTAGATTTCAATTTAAGGTAGAGCATATGGCTGCCTTAATTATAAAACTAGGCCAATAACTCGTGCTGAGCACGGTTTCTCCTTGCATGCAAAATAAATAATGACATATTAAAAAAAAAATTACCTCTTTCCATAGGACAAGTTGGATAAAATAAAAATAGAGAAATTGGAGCAAAAAGGTATAGATACATAGGAACAACTAAAACATGAATGGTTTGATGGACAAATGAGTGGGTAGTTGCATGAGTAGTTACATAACTGTCAGTCAAAATTATTACCGATAGTCAAAATTGAAGCCAAAACCTCCTACCTTAATATATTATAATTGGAGTTGACAGTTAATGATTTGTAGTTTGTCATTCACATTGGATATTGAATTATGAAAACCTGGATCCTGATCTAAGAATATCAAGTTTTCTAATCCTTTTTATCCAAGAAAAGAAAGAAAGTTTTCTAATCATTTGAGGAATCTAGTCTTTGTTTTTTCTTGGGTAAAGGAGGAATTGAGTTAAAACCAAATGGAGCATATTATAACCCATAGAAAATCGACCCATGATCTAATTGGTTGTGATGTAGATTTCAAATACCTTTTTTTAATGATGCTCTTCTTCAAGGCCAAATGTGACTCACTGACCATATAAGTACGATCCATTTGGAATAAATAACAAAGCTAATAACATGTGACAAACACCATGTTCATATTTTAAGATGAAAAAGTCTACTTGTCCCGACTCCGGTACAGGAGTCGGGACACGTAGCAGCTCTCAAGATTGCATATTGGTGAACCATTTTCAATGGGAGCCCTCCTAAATCTCGGGACAAGTAGATTTTTTTATTGGCAAATGACTTTTTTACTCCTCCCATGTAGAGTCGGGACAAATCTGATGATTAAATTCCGGGATAAATAGACTTTTTCTTTTCAACGCGGCTCCTTTCCCAAGTCCTAATGTGACTGGCTCTGTAAGTACAATCCACCTGAAGGGTCCAACTAAATGCGACAGACAGTAATAAGTATGGGAGTAGGTAGCCACTTTCAAAAGCTCTTTTCCCAAGTCCTATTCTGAGTTCCTCAATTTATAGTGTTATGCACATGAACGCGAAATGCACTTGCTAATTAAATATGACAAGACACACATAAATGTGACAGACACCATACATGATGCCCATGGATTCCTGAGTCCTGTTCAGCTGGGTGAGTGGGGAACCAATTCTGTTGAAGGGCTCTTCAAAAAACTTTCACCAATACTTTGGTGACCTATGTGGTAATTTGATGAGCCACTTTTTGTGGTGCACTCTTTTTTTTTTTTTTAATTATATTTTTGTCATTTCTATTTTTGCTAATTTGAAAAGGTTTTTACTTTCTTTTACCGATTATGTCAATATATGACAGTTTGAACAACAATAATAGGTCAAGTGGTTGCATTTATTAAAAAAAAATTGAAGAAAGATTATTTTATTGTTTTGTTGGGTTATAATTAAAATTTATTCTTTTGAACTGGGATTATTTTTTAAAAATTAAAATGGTTATGAATAAAAAAATTATAGGCAACAATTATAAAAATTTTGTATGACCCTTTTTTCGCTTTTACCTATTATGCCAATATTTTATGACCGTTTGAACTCAAATTTTAAATTTTCTTCTCTTTAATTATTTTATAAACTCAACAACTTCATCCCTCGTTCTCACACGCATTTCTCATTTTAAACAACTTCTCAACTCCATAATCTCAACTTCTCCATAGGAAAAGTTTTTGGATGGAGATGCTTCTTGACAACTTCGACTCGGACAATGAATTGGAGATGTAGGCCCTAACTTTTTTACAAGAAGAACAATTTGATACAAAAAGATGAATGAGACCACGCTGCAGTCCCATTCAAGACCACGCAACTATTTGGCGTTAGCCCCACTCTATCAACCCATCAAAAGGCTTCATGCAAGGTAAGGGTGTAAGCTGTCAGTCCCGCCCACATGAAAATCCGTCCACTTGCACCAGACCATGGCAGCAACACCCCATCCCATACCCATGCATGATATTGTCCGCTTAAGCCCACGGCTTCACGGTTTTGCTTTTGATGGGCCTCAACCCATCAAAATGCCTCATGCAAGGGGAGAGTGTAAGCTCTATATATAACCACATTCACTTTCCTCTCTATAGTCGATGTACCCCATTCACTTTCCTCTCTATAATTGATGTGGAAATCCAGGACGTCACAAGCATGACCAATTTCAAGGTCACGACAGACTCCTATATATGTTGCTGAAAACCCTGTTTACGTTCCCTCCTATTCAATTTTGGAGGAGGTTTCAAATGAACCAATCTCTTTTTCTTCAAATTCAATCTACAATAGAAGCTCATGACCACCACTTTATCCGAAGAGGAGATGTATCTAGAATCCTTGGTTTGTAATCTATTCAAAAGGTCACTATTGCAGCACGGATGCTAGCTTATATAGTAGTGATGGATGTTGGATGATTATGTGAGGGTCGCTGAAAGCACCTCAATTGAAAGCCTGAAAAGGTTTGTTAAGGCAATGGTGAAGCTTTTGGCGATTGAGTAGGGAATTGCAATGGTTGAGCGACGATTGAGGAGAATGTAGTTGATTGATTTGGAAGCTAATTTAGGAACTCCTTAAGGAATTTGAGGAGTATAAAAGTTATCTTCAAGACAGTATTGAGGACTCATGTTGAGATTAAGAAAAGTTACTACAACGAGGAGAAGTATTAAGATTTTGAGATTGGAAGATGTGTCCTTTTTGTCATTTAGCACCTTTTAATTTAACCCCACTTCTTTTATTTGCTCGTGATTTGACCATTTTTTTCACTTCATTATATACGTAAATTATCCAAATAGGATTCAGGTTATATTTGTTTCATCTGACTTGTTGGGTGGGGTTGAGGTTACGCATCATCACGCTTAATTGGGCTTATTTTTGCATGTGATGTGCAAAATGGTGGGTAAACAAGGTGATTTTCATATATAAATAGTTGTAAAACTCACTTTCATATCTTCTGCTTGCAAAAAGGCACCAGCATTGTCTCCAACATGACAACATTTTCTTTAAAAAGGAAAAAAGAAAGTGCAACATATAGTTATGTAACTAGTCACTAGTTCAAATCCCATCAACCACTCTTTAAAAAAAAAAAAAAAAAAAAAACCCAACCCTATGGGCCCCATATTCGTAATCCAACCTATTCAATTTATTTATCAAACTAATTAAACTTATAATCTAATTATCTTAAATCTTTATTGATTATGAGTAACTTCTGAGAAACATTCAAAAAATTCAATCTATAAATCTGATTTTTTGCACTTTATGGGCCCCAAATTCATGATTCAAATAGTTCAACATTCTCGTATTAGTGATAATCATCAACATGATTAGTTTCATAAATTAAATCGGTGATAGATTTTTCAGAAAACTGCGAAAAACATCCAATTCATATACTCAAATCTATGGATTTTGAGAAATTTATGAAAACATTCAAATGTATAAAAAATTATTGGATACCCTCATTTACTCATGTGGAAATGGCGATTTTGACAAATATGGTAATGTCTTGCATATGTATAGCATTTTCATATGTAAAACCCATTTTTCTATCCCATATGTAAAAATAAGTTGATCACCTAGGGCACATTTGTGTGGCACTATGGGAAACCGGTTCTACGAGCAACGTGTTCCACTTTTCGCAGAAAATCAGTTTCAACACTACCCATTAGAAAAGCTTTTTCATGGAATTGAAAAAACTATAATTAACTTTCCTGTTTTTTCTCTTAAAAAATGACAAAACAAATGTGAAGTTTCTTCTCTACGGAATAGTATTTTCACTTTCCATTTTTTTTTATATAGAAAAGCAGGTGTACAAACATGCCCCGAGCGTCTTTTCCTAATTAAACATGAAATAACCCATCGATGCACATGATGCATGTTATATCAATTACAGTTTGGATAAATTTCAAGATAAAGTGTGCTGAGTGATTTGAACAACTTTGATCAAGCAAATATGAGCCCAACATGGGTTATATTTAGTGTTACTGTCATTAGCATGCATCATTTGATGAAGCAAATTACTTAGATAGGATTTTACATTTTCTTACGATCATGATTCTTAACACTGAGAAATCCGTGGAATTGAGGTAGACCCATGAGTTTTTTCTTGGGGGGATATTATGTAGAAACAAATTCTTAGGAGGGCCACATATAAAAAAAACAAATGTATGAAGTTTCTAAAATGTATATGGATTTATTTTTATTTTATTTTATTTTTTTTGAAAATTTAGGGGGCATATATGTAAAAAATTATAAAATCTCCTGAAAACTAAAGGGGCTTTAGAAATTATGAGTGGGAGGTGCATAGCCCCTGCCAATCCCCTTGTTCCACCCGTGGATTTGAGGATTCCTAACTAGCCCTAGAACAAGGTTTTCCGGACAATTATTTGTATAACAAAAAATATCTTATGTTAGGTTGGGTACGAAACAAGTAAGAAATCTTGATGATTTTATACTCTCCTCCTTTCAACTAAGGGTTCCCATGTCTATGGTGGTTGGTGTCAGACCTAGGAACCCAAAGATGAGTATATCAAATGACCTAAATCCTCAGGATTTACAAATGTCAAACGTGAGTTTTTCACAACTTCGTAGAAAGCAATGATATTTTCTCAAGAATTTGATTTCCAAACATAACTCATCAACATTTGTATGACTCAACGTCATACACCTCAGCCCCCACTTCTTCAATAATCTTTTGTCGGAACCCATTTTACAATGAACCTAGAAATATAATTCCATTCAAACAAATGGATCAGAATGACACGTTTGTGTTGCATCCGCGAGATCGACACTCTAAAGACTTCCATTCAAACAAATAGACTGGAATGACACGTTTGTGTTGCATCCGCATAGCTTAAACTCCAAGGACTCTTGCTTTTGTGTGGAATGGTCCGGCTTTTTTTCTTTGAATGCTTTGCCTTTTCTACACATTCCAAATAGGAAAGGCTTTTCTACATAAACAAAGATAATTAAAGTGTCTTTTGTGCCTTTACTCATAGAAAGGCAAAAGAAAGAAAAGGATTTTTGTGAAAAAAATGTCCTACTTTCCTTTTTAATTTCCATAGAAAAACAATTACACAAATGTGCCCTAGTTTGGGGGTTAACAAGGGCCTCATGATGGAGTTAGAGTTGGGATAAAAAAATCAACCTTATCTGATATTCATATGCCCTAATTTAATGAATTCGGGTCTTAAAGATTGCTATATAAAATTTGGAGTTTTAACCAAGGGTGAATGCTGGTGGAATGATTTCCAAAATGAGAATAGTCCCCATTCATGAGGAGCATGGATAGGGCAGTATACCAGGTCCATAAAGCTGGACCACATACAAAAACAATGCTGTCTCATGTCTGCTCTTTATATATGAAAATTTGGAGGTCCAGTCCAGGTTTTAAAAAAGGCAGGCCCCTTGTTCAAAAAATTGGAAATAAATCTTGGGGCTACACATGTGATAGGACAGTAGATTAGATCTGTGGAATGTAAGTATTCTTCAAAACAAAGAAAAACTATCCTATTTTTAAAACAGAAGTTTTCAATTTCAATTGCTCTCTTTTTTTCTTTTTTCTTTTCTTACCTTTTTTTGTTTTGTTCTAAGGGAGGGTTCCCAACTCCCTTTGGGCTAGACTCTTCCCTCCGGGCCCACAGAGAAGCCGGGTAAAACTCCTGTAGCTTTTATGTGGAGTCGATACCAAGACCTCTAACTCCGTAAGGAAGAGGATCCGTGGTTCTAACCACTCGACCAACCCCTTACGATTAATTTCAATTGCTCTCTCCAACGAGAAATTCTTGTGAGGTGATAAATCTTTTTGTTTGCACAAACACACCCTTATTCACAAAACACACCCTAATTCACAAGTGACCTTGTTTTAAAGTCATTGTGTACTGCACGGCTATTAGACAACCTCAGCCATTGGATCTGTGTCCCACTAAAAGACAACAACATCAATGGTTTAGGATTCAACAATACCATAACTACATGATGACAGTCATTAAAGAAGGTCAATGAATGGGACCCATGGTCAGAATTGTCCATTCTGCTAGTGGGCCACGCCAAGCGGGGCATGAAAATCAAGTCGGCTGTGACAGTGATGCAGTGTATCTATTCTCTCCACCAACCACCAATTTGCCTTTGGCGACTGTATAAAAATCGAATCTAGACTCTCTACAGCTTGGACTCATGGAAATCTGTGAGGCTCCCAAGTGGAGCTCCCATTCCCATGTGAAATGTCTCAACTGCTCAACCCGTCCCTCTTTGATTAGCTTTGAACATATTTCATTTCAATATATGAAAAGTCTTAACTGCTCAACCCATCCCTCTTTGATTAGCTTTCAACATATTTCATTTCAATAAAAGCTGGATCTACCATTAGATTAGTCACATGTAGTCACGTTACAAAACTCCGGCGTTATTTGCAAGAAAACGCCCTTTCTTCTGAGCCTATGAAAGTGCCATGTCATCGGCCAATTTAAACAAAGATATTAAGATTTCATACAAATGGCAAGTTAGAGATTGATTCTTCTCTTATTACTTACACAATCTCATATCCTTAAAAGTAGCTAATCAAATCAACCTTAATTAATTTCTCCTTTAAAGTAGCTACAATCAAAATCCAATTAATCACGTATATGTCTTGTGACATCCATCGTATAATCAAATAAATCTTAAATTAATTTCTCCTTTAAAGTAGCTATATTCAAAATCCAATCAATCACGTATGTGCCTTGTGGCATCCATCGTAATTTTTCACGTGGCATCGATTATGTATATCATGTGTTCCATCATATGGTGGGACTCGCTTATATTAAAATAAGATTTGAATGATAAATCCATCTAGGGGTCGGGATTCAAGATGAACGATTTGGATTATCATCATGGGAACCCGCAGTGGGACCCTCTTATTTTTGTTGTAAAGAGCTTTGCTTAATCCAAATGTGTGCCCCACTTTGCAAGATAAAGAATGGCTAAAAAGGCAACTGAATGACATATTATATCCATGTGAGCACCTCAAGAGAGTATCTCTCAAATTCAAATCTCCTATTTTCTATCTTTCACATCTCCTATTTTCTCTCCTACAAACTCCTATAATAAAGGTGAGTAAATAAATATGAGTTGGCATAAACAATGCGAAGTGGCATTATCTTATTGGACAAATTAAAATGGGTGAAAACACCACTTTTGAAATGGGGAGTTTTTGAGAATTTCCTATATATATATATAAATATATATTATATTACAATGTTTCACACATGATCGATCTAACAATAAACCCTAAGGTAGCGTTTGGTTCGTTGTAATGAAGGTTGGAATGGAATGGTCATTCCAACAGAATGATCATTATAGTGTTTGGTTCACACAAAAGTGGCGGAATGACCATTACCTCCGAAATCACCATTCCACTCGGGAGACAGAGGAATGGTCATTCCATTCCTTTATGTTTTTTGGTTGAGACCGAAATGCCCCAGACAAGGGTATTTTATAATAATATTAATAATATTATAACTATATTTAATAATATTATATTATATTATAATATAATTATTTTTAATATTTATAAATAATATATTATATAATAATAAAATTATAAATTTATATTATTTATTAATATAATTATAATAATAATTAATATAATATGTAAAATATTATTAATAATATTTATTAATATTAACAAGGCCATTCCATTCCAAAATTCTAACAATGGTATTTTGGTCAGCTTTATGTAAATTTTATTCCATTCCGGACATCATTCTAGTATACCAAACGTAAGAACAGGAATCCAGAGTTTTATTACTAGGTTGATTCTTCAGCGTACCAAACGCTGGAATGGAAATGACTATTTATGCCTCATTCCATTCCAAACTCATTCCGCTCTCCATTCTATTCCTGTCTAAAACCACTCCAGCGAACCAAACGCTATCTAAGTCTTCATGATCATCATCGAAGTCTTCGAACAATTATGTAGGGGTCCACTACATGAATCATATTTCTCCATTTCGATTTATTTTGAGCCAAATTTGCAAATAGATTATACCTTTTTTAGATTTACTTATAGTACTTTCATTCAATATCTCTTCGGCCTATCTCTTAATGGATTTTTTTTTTTGGCTATCGAAGGGTTCCTAACCCTTTGGGCTGGATTGATCCCTCCGGGTCTAGAGGAAAGCCGTGTAAACTGCCTTATAGCCTCAGTGTGGTAGTGCAGTTTCGAACATATAACCTCCAGATGCAAACCGTGGTCTCAAGCCAACTGAATTTCATTGAGGGATCATTAATCGGATAAAAATAATTTTCTTCAAACAAATCCGTTGCCGGCCAGTGCCGGACATGCCTAGTTATATTAAGTGAAATTTACCTAGGTCCCATGTAAAAGAGGGACTTTCGTCTTTAGTGGAGGTTGACGAGCCTCATGAATATTTCATGAGGCCTAGCCTTAGAGAATCCAGAGTCAAAATAATAAAATAAACAATAAGTCTTGGGACTTCATTTTTCGGCTTCACCAGGATGATAGCCACGTGTTTTGTCCAAGGACCGTCCGGTGCCATGAGGATCGAACGGCTGGCAACGCTTCTCAACTAACTCGCGTCGCTTGGTGTTTGGTGAGGCCTCTATTTAAAGATCAAAAGGCATGTAAACCAAACTCAGGAAATTCTCAATCAATCACCCGAAATTTCCTTCCTCACCCACATCTTCCAAAAACCTCTCCATTCACATTGCATCTGTCTCTCTGCTTGAGCTTTTTCTCATCTGGGTCATCTTGAATTTCTCCCCTGTTCTTAGACACCCTGCTTTTAACATCTCAAAAACTGCAAGTTACGGGGTACTTAGCTTGAATCTGATTGCTTTCTTCATATAATCATCTGTTTTTCCTTACTGGGTTGTGTTGTTTTTCACATATATATATCCTCATTCTAGTTCCACTTCTCACAATTCAGTTGTTTTGAACATAGACCATGGAAACCACACAAGAGACTGGAAATGCCCTCCAGAGCTTCTGCTTAAAGGATCCTTTGAATTGGGAGATGGCAGCAGAGTCTTTAAAGGGAAGCCATCTCGACGAAGTGAAGCGCATGGTGGACGAGTTCCGGAAGCCTCTGATCCAGCTAGAAGGAGCCACCCTGACCATATCTCAGGTGGCCGCCATCGCCCGTGAGTCCGATGTGAAGGTCGAGTTGGCCGACTCGGCACGAGCCCGAGTCAAGGCCAGCAGTGACTGGGTCATGGACAGCATGACCAAGGGAACAGACAGCTATGGGGTCACCACAGGATTTGGTGCAACCTCACACAGGAGAACCAAACAAGGAGGAGCTCTTCAGAAGGAACTTATTAGGTAATAAGAGCTTAATCAAACTGATTAGAGACCTTAAATCTTTCTTAATCTTACTTAGTGCTTACAAGGTTTTTAGATGGTAGTAGAGATGTAGCAGGTATTGTTTTAGGTATGTACGTGATGGGTGATGAATTCTTTTCATACTTCTTGTCGTTCCAGTAATTACTCTTTTCAACGTTTGAGATATCGATCCAATCTGCATGTCATGTATTTTAACTCATGATAAGATATGGCAGGTACTGTCATTGGAGAACCACTTTATTTATATAATGCATGTGGAAAGTTGATAACATGGTTCTTCTTTAATTTTCTGAGCTTACACTGTAGTGATTTGATGTTAAATCTGTTTAAGATTGGTAATTAAGCTAATCAAAAGATTTTTGATACATTGTGCTTTGACCCAGTGGGTCAACTCGAAACCGGCCGAGTCAACTCAACCCTACCATATACTGAGTAACTGGGTTGGGTTTAACCAGGTTTGGATGAATTGTTGAAATCCGGCTAAACTACTGCTAAACAGGTAGAGATCAGTATCATCCTAAGTAACTATAATTATATGAAGACTTTTCAAAACACTCCCTGATATATTACATTAAAAGGGTTCAATGAATTGAATATATTTAAAAGGCCCTCCCCAAGTTTTTGAGGTGGCTAATGATACCTATTTGATAGAGAACGGATGGTTGGGGTTGGGTACCTTTGGTGTTGACTTCTAGAAAAAGAAAAAATTCTTTACCTAACACCATTCCTAACAACTTTAGTGCAAGCTAAAGGAAAGGACCTATTTGAAAGATATCTCAAAAACTTGGGGACTTTTTATAAATTATCAACTTGATATTAGGACAAATCCTAGGGACAATTTTGAGATTCTCCCTAATTATATAATAGTGACATGTACTTGGTAACCACCCTCTGAAAGAAAGAATAAGTTTCCCTCAGATAGATATTACAAAATATAATCTACTATATAAAATGTGAAGATTCCTGCTCACATTCTAATCATGATCATGGAAATCCAATCTCTATATCTAGGTTCTAAAACAATGATAAAAGTAATATTCATTTTGCAATAAGGGATCAGACATTACTGTTTCTAATTTAAAAATTAAGCTATTTGGACCTTTTGGGAGTGATCAATTTCATTCATATAGAATGAAATTGAGAAAGAAAAAGGAAAGTTTTAAGCTAATGCTGGAAGGTGACAGATTCTACTATAATCATCAATCTTCAAGCATTCAATGAAGTAGTTTCTGACCAACCAACCCATAGCTTTTCTAACTAGATGAGCCCCCCATACCAAAATCAATAGCATTTGCATATGAGTTACAGGTAACTCAGGCTATCCAAACTGATGAATCCTTGTTTTCGCGAAAATTGAATTATTATGAGAATGAAAGAACTGTAGACTTCTCTATAATTTGGGTCATCAAGTGCAAGAACTGCACATCCAAATGGACCCTTAAGACACACATTGGTGGCACAGTGCATACCATTACTTTCTGCTATATGATATGTGTGACCTTCGTCTGCATTGACAATTGTTGCTTGACATGGATTGAGTACTGATTTGTTTGCTTTTGCAATAATATCCTGATAACAGATTTCTCAATGCTGGAGTCTTCGGTGGTGCTGGAGAATCTGGCCACACATTGCCAACCTCTGCCACCAGGGCTGCAATGCTGGTGAGAATAAACACTCTCATGCAAGGTTACTCTGGAATTCGATTCGAAATGTTGGAAGCCATTACAAGTCTGCTCAACCACAGAATCACCCCTTGTTTGCCCCTCAGGGGAACGATCACCGCATCGGGTGATCTAGTCCCCTTATCCTACATTGCGGGCATTTTGACCGGCCGGCCTAATAGCAAGGCGACAGCCCCAGATGGGAGAGTGATCGATGCTGTTGAGGCCTTTCACCTTGCTGGAATCACCGACGGATTCTTTGAATTGCAACCAAAAGAGGGACTTGCGCTTGTTAATGGCACCGCGGTGGGGTCGGGGCTAGCTTCAATGGTGTTGTTTGAAGCAAATGTTCTTTCAGTCCTGTCTGAAGTCATCTCTGCTATCTTCTGTGAGGTAATGCAAGGGAAGCCAGAGTATACAGACCATCTTACTCACAAATTGAAGCACCATCCAGGCCAAATTGAGGCTGCTGCAATCATGGAACACATCTTAGATGGGAGCTCTTACATGAAAGTAGCAAAGAAGCTTCATGATCTGGACCCCCTCCAGAAGCCCAAGCAGGATCGCTACGCCCTCCGAACTTCCCCTCAATGGCTTGGTCCCCAGATAGAGGTGATAAGGAACTCAACTCGCTCAATTGAGCGTGAAATCAACTCTGTCAACGACAACCCATTGATCGACGTCTCGAGGAACAAGGCGCTCCATGGAGGCAACTTCCAGGGGACCCCAATTGGGGTGTCCATGGACAACACCCGCTTGGCAATTGCTGCCATTGGGAAGCTCATGTTCGCACAGTTCTCTGAACTTGTTAATGACTTCTACAACAATGGGCTGCCTTCAAATCTATCCGGGGGACGCAACCCGAGCTTGGATTATGGGTTCAAGGGGGCTGAGATTGCAATGGCAGCCTACTGCTCAGAGCTCCAATTCCTCGCAAATCCAGTGACTAACCATGTACAAAGCGCAGAGCAACACAACCAAGATGTCAACTCATTGGGGCTCATCTCTTCAAGGAAGACAGCTGAAGCTGTTGATATCTTGAAGCTCATGTCAGCTACTTATTTAGTTGGCCTTTGCCAAGCAATTGACTTGAGGCATTTGGAGGAGAACCTCAAGAGCACTGTCAAGAACACTGTGAGTCAAGTGGCCAAGAGGGTCCTAACCATTGGTGTCAATGGAGAGCTCCACCCCTCGAGGTTCTGTGAGAAGGACTTGATCAAGGTTGTCGACCGGGAGTATTTGTTTGCTTATGTCGACGACCCCTGCAGTTCCACATACCCCCTGATGCAGAAGCTAAGGCAAGTGCTGGTCGAGCACGCGTTGAACAATGAGGAGAAAGAGAAGGACTTGAACACCTCCATCTTCCAAAAGATTGCTGCATTTGAGGAGGAACTCAAGACCCAGCTCCCAAAAGAAGTAGAGAGTGCAAGGGCAGAGTGGGAGAGCGGTAATTCGGCAATTGCGAATCGGATCAAGGAATGCAGATCCTATCCTCTGTATAAGTTTGTCAGGGAGGAGCTGAAGACAAGCCTCCTTACTGGGGAGAAAGTCCGGTCGCCCGGCGAGGAATTTGACAAGGTGTTTGCAGCAATCTGTGAAGGGAAGGTGATTGATCCTCTTCTTGAGTGTCTGAGAGAGTGGAATGGTGCTCCTCTGCCCATATGTTAGGGAGACTTAAAGAGGACTACACCAACAGTTTGTTTGTTTTTTTTTATGCTTGTTTCTACACTTGTTTTGCCTCATTTCCTTCATGTCTTTGTATCCGGAAGGAGCTCTGGAAATGTAAGTGACTTCTTAATAAATACACAACCATGTTGCCCCATCTCCTCTCCTCTTAGAATTTTTCATCTTCTTTGCTGCTGCTGTACACTGGAACATGACCAAGCCTTACATGAGGACTTAGCATTGAGCAAAAGATACTGGTGTAAATGTGAAGCTTTTAAAACTCTTGGGTTCCATCCAGATGGTCGGCTAAGACAAATGAAATTGTAATGGTCCCATTGGTCTTATAGAATGTGTAGGCTTCTCTGGTCTACTTTAAATCAGCCTCATTGAGACAATCATATAGATGCTAAAATTCTTATTTTGTTCAAGTTTGACCATCAATTTTTAGCAGCTTTGGATAGGCAAATAATGTCAAGTGGAGCTGATCATGTGTGAATGGACCTCACCAAATACCTTTACCAACTTTTTCCTTTTATAATGCTGATGTACAAAGCTATCCTACTTTTCTCCCCTTGAAAGTGTCATTGGCCGATACCACCTTGTACCAACCAAGGCTCAAAATTAGCCATTTTTCGTTGTGTTGATGCCTTAATGGAGGCATGGTCAGAAAGCACTCGGAGGAAATTTGAAAACTCTCAAAACATCCAAATTTCCAAACAATCATTCACTGGGGGTATAAGGAAGTCCAGAAGCAAGCCATCTCAGCTCGGCTCAATTAGACTCGAGCTAAAGTGTGGCTCATTGTCTCACATGCCAAGCTTAAGCTATGTTTAGCTTGGCTAGTTAAGAGACTTGATTAAGCTCAATCCAAGCTCAGCCTCTTTTCTCACAAATCGGCTCAGCGCCTCGGCTGAGGTTGAGATGTTGATATACATTGTTATCTCGTCCAGTATCAACTCGAGCTATTGGTGATTCTGATTCTTAACGTGACATCAGAGCTGGAGGTCACGAGGTTGAAATGCCTCGATCAATCTTATTCTGTATTTCAAATATATATAGCTCACATAGAATGTAGATTTTTTTTTTCATGAATATGACTTAATAATATTATGGGTAATTTAAAAAAGACCCCCTAAATTTTTTTTATTTTTAAAGAGAATCCTATGACTCAAGAATGTCAAAATCACCATCAAGTTTCCCCTTCCAATTTCAATTAGGTCCTCTTTCAAACTTGACTTTAAAGGCATTAGTTTTCATGGATTTCATTTTAATTTGAAGTGACAATACTCTCACCTCCTTAACCTTAACCTACACCTCAATTCAACCAAAAGCTTCTCTCTCTCTCCCTCTCTCTTCTCTCTCTCTTCATCATTCAACCAATCACGTAATCTCACGTTTTTCATCCTTTCTTCTTTCCTAAAGGGCACGTGTGGAGGTGATTTTCCACATTGTGGAAGATATTTTTCCTATCCGGACAAATATGTCATGTTCGGTGAAAATGTGTTGTTGTGAAAAACGGCCCAAAATCTTTGGCTTCTTCCCCTTAGAGAGGAAATAGGAGTTCAAATTCCGGGCTTTTTCCTTTAAATCCTTTTCCACGGAAGAAGAAATCCAACTGACCGACAAACAAATTACACAATTGACAATTTCAACTTTAAGATATAGGACAATTTTGAGTACGAGAACTCCACTATAGGGCCCACCTATTGGTAATTCCGCCGGTTCAGATGGTACAAATGCTCACATTTTACATCAATAATGGTTCATCTCGATTTTCATAAGATTGAGTACATGAAAGATATTGTAATCAATGCATATGATTAATAATGCCTAACATTGTGCTAAACATGTTATCGGTCCGTTGCTAAATCAAAAGGGGGACCAACTCCTTTTATAGTAAAATTTGAATATCCATTTACGTGGACGGAGATTCACACATCCTATCCTATTCAAGGAAGCGTGTGGGAGACTGTTCGACAAATCCCCGTATCGGCAGCGTCTGGGAAACAACTTTGAAAAAGTTATATAATACATCTGAATGGAATCCACCACTCATTTTTAATCTCCTCTTTTGTCCTGGCATCACTGATGATTATCAACCTTGAAGTTAGAAGTTCGGAAATCATGAAGTACTGTTATATATATAATCTACAACTCTCTGAGAATTAATTCAATTGGTTATTATAACATTACACACATGCAGAGGAAAAAAAAACAGAGAATATTTGGAAAATTTTTAAATAAATCCTTAAGTTTTTTCTTATTTCAGAAAAGGACACAAGTTTTAAAACTTTTTAAATTAGTCCCTAAGTTTTCCATAAAGTTTTCAATTAAAGACATTCATCCAATTAAAACTGTTTGGTAAGGCTTCTAGAACTATGTCGTGGCTTTAAATGAAGGTATTGTGGGTATTTTTTAAAAATTAAGAGAAAATGCCAGAAAAATACCTTTAAATGACCAATTGTCTTTAATTTAAGTTTTCTTTGAAGAAACTTAGGGACTAATTTGAAAAGTTTTAAAACTTGTGTCTTTTTTATAAATAAGGCAAAAATCTGAGGCCTTATTTAAAAATTTCCCATTATATTTTAAATGACCATATTTTTAACACTGTATATACTTTTATCATTGATCTTTAAGGCCTTAAATCCACATCCCTTGATATCCAAATAAGTTGTTTTTAGGCTATTTCTCATCCATGCATAGTAATGCTCCAATGGTTAACCCCACTTAGTGGTGCCCCAATGGTGATCATGTAAATGGAGTGCCAATGATATTTGAGAATGTTTAGGTATCACTTGGATGGAGCATCAAACTTGTCAAGCCACTTAAGCCTTACTTTACTTCATATGATTTCTGATTGGGCCTAAGTTCGAGATAAGCTCAATTTAGTACCATCAGCCTTAGCCTGACACAATTAAGCCAAACTAAAGCTAAGACCCATGTACCAACCACAAAGCCCACAAAACTCAATCCAAATCCAGCCTGCTGGAGATACAGGTCATGACAATATTCAATCTTACGCACCCTTGACACTAGTAGCCGTATGTTATATACAAAGGGGATGGAATGGCCATAATAGATGAGCCTAAAAAAGATTATGAGGCTAGTCTGGTCAGCTGAACACTAGAAATGAACTCATATTGCTTATGACCACATGGGAGTTCTCCATGCCATCAGCTTCTTACGATAAGCATATATGTTTGAGCCATTCATATCACAAGTCAAATAAAGAAATAAGAAAAAAATTAAAAAAAAAAAAAAAAAAAAAGAATGTCATTTTTAATAGGGGAAATTCGGTGTGCCGACACTGGGGGTAGAGGACATTAAAAGTCCTCTTTATTGACGGTGAACCTTTTTTAAATTTAGGTACTGTTTGGGAAGGGGGTAAAATGAGAGGAGGAAAAGAAAGAGGAGAAAGTGGAGAGAAAGTGGGAATTGAGAGTGGTTGGAAAGTAGGGGAGGGGAAAGTGGGGGGAAAACGAGTGTGGGGCCCACTCGAAAATTTTCCCCTCAAAAGTGGGGGAAAATGAGGGGGAAATGGGGGGAAAGTGAAGAAATTACTAAGCTGCCTTTTTGTCCTATTAAAACTTTTGCAAAAGTAAAGATAAAATGATAATTGTCTCTCTACCTCACAAACAAACAAAATTATACTTTTTCACTTTTCTTCCACCCACTTTTTGACTATCCGAACAAGAGTAAGTAAAATTAATTTTTCCTCCCCTCCCCCCTTCCCAAACATAGCATTAGGGCATATTTGTATACACAACCTTCTCACATAAAGAGAAAATTGTCAAATCGACAAAGTCCATGGGAATGAATGTCATGAAAAATGAGTTATGCAGAAATATCAAAGTTCATGTTTGGTGATGAATTGATGCTTATATTGTTTGGTGCAACTATGGATCAACAATTTTTCACGGGGAAAAAAAATATATTTTTATATAAAAGTTGATTCTTAAATAATTTGAAGGGCCATGATGATTACTTGGTGTTACATTCTAGGCATCCATAGAAAAGTCAGTGAGCCATTCATATCACATGTCAAATGAATAAATAAAATAAGGAATGAAGTTACCCTACTTTGATTACTCAATGTATGGGGCGGCCTCTGGGTTGGGTTATGCTGACCTAAGTAATGTGCTGCATTGAGATATGTGCAGTGATGGAGGTGGGATGTCTCAGGATTTGATTTAGGAGGGTGATGGCTTACAATCATTTTCCATCAAAGAGAGACTAATTTGAAGACCATTTGTAAAATCTTCATCTACTTAAATTTCAGTTTGGCAGGTCTTTTTGTCGCCTCTTGAATGCCTAAAATCTGTTTCAAAAGGACTTGAGACCGTTTGTTTACATGCGCAGAACCATCCACTTGGAAATCGTAATGAGACAGAAATGTCTTTTCCGGAAAGCAACGTAATCCGGCGTGGAAACGGATCATGCATGCATGCTGGCGTGGATTGAAACAGACTTTTATGTCTGAAGCGCTCAGACCATGCACGCTGCTACAGTGGTTGGTACGTTAATTTTAGCATCACTGGTTTCCTTTTTATTTTTAAATTTTGAGAGCCTGCTTGATGATCCAAACCGTCACACGCATTAAGAAGGTGAAACACGGCCCACAGACCAAATTCCAGCCGTTGATCTATCATAGATCTAGAGATATTTGTGCAAAACAGTATAACCATAGATCTATATTTATTTTTTTTTGGAATTTCGCGGGGCCCCCAATCACAATGGAATTGTTAATATTGTTTGGAAGACTGAGAAGGCCTATGGGTAAAATTTTCAGCTCCTGATATGGTGTATAGGTCAAGAAAATGATGAAAATCGGAGAGCCGTCCGATAACAAATGATATGGTGACAGTAATTGAAATGGGATTTTGGACGGTCCATTTTTTTTTTTTTTTTTTGCCTTGATTTTCGGGCCAACAGGCTATCATCAGAACCGTTGCCTATATGTAACTGTGCAATCACGAATATGTTCTCAAATTTGAGCCGTTGATCTATCACAGATCTCGAGAAATTTATAAAAATGCATGAAATATTTCATAGTCAAATAGGTTTAGGAGGAGAAAACTAGGTTAAAATCAATGAAAAAGTATCAAGAGAATCTTACATTGGTGTACCACCAAATGTCCACAAAGGGAGAAATCTTGTTTATGTGAGGAAATAAAGAGTATGTTTTTGTCGATTCGGTGAGACCCCAAATTTTGCATTATCAAGTGGCCTATCAAATGTTTGATTTGGGCGAGAACCATGAGACAGCCCAACTGGTGAAGCAAGATCTACACTGGCACCAGCAAAGCATATAGAGGTGGAGGTCCTATGGATGTCAAGCTGAATTTCTATTATAAATTACCTTTTAAAAAAAAATCCTTATAATAAGCTCTTATTTGAAAGTTTACCAAACATATTTTTTCAAATAGATCCATTTAAATTAGATATATTGCATGTATTGCCAAACAATCTATTTGAAAAGAGACTATATCTCAAAGATCTATTTCAAACATATAAAATTTTCCAAACAAGGCCCCAGTCATTTTCCCCCCACTTTTCTGAATGACAACTAACATGAACTCACAACCTTTTAAGGTTGCAATAATGCAAACCTACATTATTCAGAAATACACATAAGATTTGAATTGATTGCCATTTGATTCCAATGCTGAACAATTGGAGGGATAATCCTTTTTGGACATGCAAAATAAATAATTAGAATATTTTAATTCTAGCATTGCCCTTTTTTTATAACATGTACATCCATGTGTTTCAAAGCATTAAAAAGTAATAAGTAAATGGATTTGGTGAGCCAAAAACAAAAATTAAAAGAAAAATGCACACATCATGATCAACCATCCCACTCAAAATGGCATGATTGACAAATAGATAATTATTTTATAGGATTTTTACCAAGTATAGGTTCACAAATGCATGATTAGACAAATCATTTCTAGTTTTAATCCAAGACTTTGGATGACCAAGCTGCAATGTTTATGGCCATCTGTAGATGTTTAAATTCACCATTGCTGTCTTAATTAGACAAATTAAGTTGCAGAGACTCCTACACATTTTCCAGAATTCTCTTGTTCACACTAGTATCTTATTATTCACGAGAACATGCTTAGAATCACCTATAATGCTTTCTTTTCACTTTTTTCCTGCAGCACGCCTGTAACTATATGACAAGTTGCATGAATATAGCAATGAATAATAGTTAGTAAGCCAATCCTAATCAGTTTTCAACTCAGTCTGTAAGTGCTTGTCAAGGGTAGAAAGAGTACGTGCCTGCAAAATCACCTCTCACACTTTCCACCGCAAGCACAATCGTTTTGTTAAGTCATCATTGAATGGTAAACTACTTCCAAATGACATTTGTTGAAGTGCAGTGCGACTCCTGTACTTGTGCATTAGGTTAGTTGATGCACACGCAAGCTGCAACCAACAGAAAATTGAAACATTAAAGCTCTTTTTCCTCAAAAAGAATAACAAAACTCCTGTGACACCACACCCTTCAGAAATCAGTTACAATAAACAAAGAAGCCTTAACAGTCTAAATGTCAGGAGACTCAACCTACCAGCATGAGATCAGGCGTACAAGATCTTCAAATAAGGGGTTGGAGCAAAAATGGCCCAGAAGACACTACCACGCGAACCGGCTTCCTATTCCATCAAGAAAGCGATCAGTATGCCACCCTTTTTTCTTCAGTTCGGAGACAAATGAAGGAAAAACAGCTTCCATTTTCTCATAAGCCTCCTGTAAAACCACATCATGAGGCATATATACTGATTTCTCCATCTTTGTAGCATATGCAGAAACCAGCCACCCCCTCAATGCATCTTCACCCGTTGCGCTATGTTCCAACACCATATCTGTTTGCTGATTTCCCCAATTTATTAGGAATTTCTCCTTTGGGAATATTTCTCTCAATTGACACAGTGTTGATGGCTTTTTGACAACCTTGTGCAAAGGTCGACCGACCTTCACACTCCCAGCATCTTCTATGAGTCGCTCCGGAAAGAGAAGATTTTCTCGGTATCTCAAGTCAACTGGGCTAGATATTTGACCAATCTGGGGTTTAGAAAAAAAGAAAAGAAGAGAAAAGAAAAGAAAAGAGTCAGATCAAAAGAACAATTTAAGATTGCTTACGTTCATAATCTCTCACCTTAACAAAGTCCGCCACAATCATCGCTGTCCGCTGCGGATTCAATGTGTTAACAGGAGCAGCTCGCATTTCTTCAACCACACTGTATATGTGTATAATAGCAAGCAGAGGGCTCACTAACAGCTACAAGAAAGTAAAACTTGAGTCATGTAGACATGTAGTGTCTGCAGAGAGAACGATTCAATCTAATAAATCTCAAAAGACACAGACCTCGTAAATTTGACACTTCAGATGAAATATTCTATTGATAAATTTCTTTTGTCGACAACTACTGTCTTTTAATCTACAACTGCCTTAAACATCAAACTTACAAAAAAAAAAAAAAAAAAAAAAAAACACGAAGAAGAAACATTCACCGAAATTGGAGAAGACTATTCTGACATATACATGCAAACTATAAGAGAAAATCCAATACATCAACACGTGCAGGCAATTATATGAAGGAACATCCACCAAAGTTGGCCAATCTGACATAAATACATACCATAAGAGAAAATCCAGCACATCAACATGCGCATGCAATTATATGAAGATAATGAGAATTAGCTACTGTATACTTATTGTTCTAGTAATGTTATTTCCCTAAGTGGAAAGAATCAATGTACATATCAAAACGAAGAAAGAATGAAAGCAGACAGAATCGGGGCCCGTTAGGCCCTATTTGCTGAAATTCAAATTTAGAGAAGCATGAAACACGCTCAAGATTATCCCAAATGCCAAAACAATGTTATCCATCATAGTGACCCATAAGGACAATTTACATTCTCAAGGCAGCCTAAAGAGAGTAGGAGTCCGGGTAAGAGAACATCTACCACCCAAATATCAAGCAGGAAGATTATCAAAGATGCAGTTCTGTTTTAAACCATGACTAGAACCGAAATTCAATTTACAGTCATACAGACAAATAAAACACTACTGATTCTAAAACAGAAAAAGAAAGCTTCTTTCAATGAGTTTGTCAGAAACAAACATCCAAACTAACAGGCTATGGTTAAATACTGTTCCATCTCATCAAAATTGAAAAATAATTAAAGAAAAAATACCAGACTTACAGGCTACGGTAAAATAGTAAAAGCATCCAAATGACTAGTTGCGAGATTTCAGAGTATCAATTTGTCTTTTCCCCATCAAATAAATATTTTCCAACAATTCTTTTCGTGAAAAGACTTAGGAAATAAAAATCTATTTCATGACTTGCTTATACAATGCTTATCAGTGAATATCTTGTTCAGAAATTTAATATAGTTATAACATTTCATATCATAAAAATATTAAAAGGAGTTTGGGACAATATAATAGACATTCAGAACAGATGACAAAAGATAATTGTACCTTTCCCTGCATTGATGAACAAACTGTGGATGCAAGTTGAATGCCTGTTCCCAACCCCAAAACATTGAAAAGAGTTGAGATGGCTTCCCCTTTTGCATATAGATCACTGAGATTGCCCTCTTTGGCAAAAGAAGAATATATTGGCAGCCTAGTTGCTCTAGCTGCAACAACCGCCATTCCCTGTCAAATCCAAACATCAAAACAGTGCACATTCAATATAAAGGTGTACCTCTGCAGTATAAATTATGATATCTACAAAATGACACTGAATAATTTCACTTGAAATAGAACTATAGGAAAGGTATATAACTACTGTTGTTAACTTCTGAATTTTTTTTTTTTAAAGAAGAAAATGAGATAGATCTTAATATTTGATTATACTCCATTGATATTACATGAAACTCGACACCTTTACTATAAGGAACCACTCATAGCCAGTCACAAGGAACATACCTTTGCAAAATTGCCTAAGCCAGCCATTTCAAGAAACAGATATGGGCATAATGGAGAGGCAACTTCCAAGCCGGTACCAATATCATAGAGCACATCCGCTGCAGACCAAGAGATAAAAGTGTTTTTACATGAATAGAACCATTTCTTAGGAGCAACAAGATGTTGCCAGATCACTACGAAATCAATATACAATGAAAGTACACAACATAACTCTAGTTTGGCACTTTACTAACATAGTCAAAGTCAAGAGTAAAGCCTCCATTTTTCAAACAAGATGTCACATCAAAAGCGCTTTAATTCAAAACTAACTCCATCTTTTTCAAAAAAAAGTCAAAAAAGCAACCACCTTTATCCACTAAAATACAAAAAAACTCCACGTTCCCATACAAAAAGTCAAAAAGATTCCATAACAAACAACTAAAAACAAATTACCATGATAACCTACTTATATTTTATTCTTTCTTCTAAATCAACTTTACTTCACTTGACTCTATTAGTAGAGTTGCCAAACTGGCGAGTGAAAGCACTGGAGGAGGAAGCTTATGGGAATTGAGAAACATGAAAATAACTAGTTCAACTTTCAACCCAATACAGACCCAGTATCCTCCAACTCTTTGGCTCTGAATCCATTCTTGCACCCATATTACTACATATGAGCTTTCCCACATGCTGCATCCCATCCCTCAAAATCTGCAAGCAATGGAGTGAACCGTGAGAAGTTTCACACAAAATGTAATGTCAATGACCCTTTCTGACGAATTATCATTTCTTACCCAGCTCACAACGGTTGCTTGGGCGGGGGTTGGTCGTAAGCCTGCAGCAAATAGTAGCGACTGAATAGGAATAAGAATGTGGGGAAGAAATAGTCAGAAGTTAGTTTTTATTTCAAATGAAAGCTAGAAAACAACGGAGATAAAACAACATACCCAGAAAATGACTACTGCAATTTCACAATTGGGCTCTCAGAATCCTAACCTCGACATGGACATATGCAACACATGTTGCTAAATTCTCTTTCTTGAGAGTTTAAATTTTAAAATTGACATGGCATTAACAATAAAAGATAGAAGTTTATGGTCCAACCATAATCTTTAATATTGTTGCAAAGATGCCTTCTGAGAATTGAAGAAGACCTGGGTTGACAACACAGATAGTGCAGCGCTGGAGAAATGTTGCAATGCTCGGAACTGACTGTATGTAAGGTAACCCTCATTCACACTGCACAACCAGTAACACACCAATCTAAAAGGTTCAGTTCACACTTCTACCTTCATACATTAGTTATCATGCTTAAGCAGAATATTTTGTGCATATGAAAAAGACTTGAAAATGGATAATTACCTGTAAGGATATCCTGATGGGAAAAACTTATTCAAGAAGGATTCAACCATCCTACGGACAACTGGCCTGGAGTCATTGACAACCTTCACCTACATATAGAAGTCACTGGTCCAGTCAGAGGATCCCAAGACAGATGGAATAGTTTAAAATTTGGATTTTCCATGAACAAGAAAATCAATATCCCAGATCACCAAGGGACGTATCAACACCCAAAGAGCCTCTTTGTTTGCATAGAATACATAGGAATTCGGGCCATAAGTGTTAAAAATGAAGACCAAAGGTGAATCTATAAAAATGACCATCAAATAACCTCCCCAAATTAATTGGGCATGCTTGTTTGCAGGAGTGGGGTAGTGGAGTAAAATAAAAGGTCAAATCAAAAGAAAAAAGGTCAAATCAAAAGAAAATGTAAGAGCAGAGAGTTTGGAGAGTAAAAGTCACTGAATGACAAAAAAAAACTACTCTTTAAAGGCACTAAATGACAAAAGGCTACAATTTGTGGAGGAGTAATTTTTTGTCATTTAGTGTCTTTTACTTTAACTCCCTCCCCTCTTTCTTTTATTCTTGATTTGACCTTTTATTTTACTCCACTTCTCCCCTCATACAAACAAGCATGCATCGAAATTGAATCAAGGGAAGATGAAAAATGATTACCCAGTCATCACCCTAGTAATTCAAATCCTAAGAAAGTCAAGGACCCATCTACATCACTACCCCATATCTTTCACCCCTCACTTGATATCATTTACACCTCACCTCTTTAATAATTCTTCAGCGGAGGTCATTTGATCATGAATACACATGTATTCAATTACTAAGTAATCTTAATGCAAATAAACAGGCCCCAAATATTACATTTGAACAATGTTTTCAACTGATTGCCATTCTTCAGTTTTTAGTAGTTGTTGGATCATTTTTCCTGGCAAAAAGCTAAATGTTAATTTACTAAGGAAAAAAGGGTTTTAGAGAGAGAAAGAGAGGTATGATCATTTTCTAAGTTCTTATTTTTCAACTTCATAGTTTATAAATTATCCCAATGGCATTCATTTGCAAGTATTAAACAACAAACATATATACATATATATAGGGAAATGCTCCTATGAGAGCGCCGGGGTGGGGGGTTGTGTGGGGTGGACCCATTGGATCCATATCCAATGCCAACAGCCTAAATGTGAGGGGCCCCACCCCTTACTCTCACAGTACCGTGAGAGTCACTCTTACAAGAGCATCTCACATCTCTCTCTCTCTCTCTCTCTCTCTCTCTCTCTCTCTCTCTCTATATATATATATATATATATATATATATGGGAGCTCCTTTAGCTCAGGAGAAGATCCACTCAACATGTGCAGTTCAAAAACTGTACCCGCCCAAATGCATTTCATTTGCTACTTATTTTTTATGCCCACTCTCCATCATTCCCAAATCACTTCCCCCAAAAAATCACTTTGTTTGCCCCTTTCCATCCCCAGCTCCCCTCCTCTCTCTTTCCCTCCTGCCAGGCACCAATCCTCCTGGTCCAAACTCTATCCCGCGATCCGAACGTCTTTCTCTCCGGCGAGAACATCTCTCTTCGGTGACACTCCTTCTCCTGCCCTGGGCTTTTCTCTCCAGTGACTGTCTCTTCGAGGTATGCCCTTTCTTTCTTCTTTCTTTGTTTTTTTTTTTCTTCTCTTTTCTTTCTCTGCTAGCTCTTTTCCTGTTTTGTAGGTTGTGACGAGGTTGGAGAAAGGTTGGGCGGGATGGGATTGATTGGAGTCTAAGTTTGAGATGGGTTCAAGGGGATGGCTTGGAAGCAATTTTCCTGCAGATTTTCATTCTCTCTGTGCTTTTCAGTTTTCTCCCTCTGCAACCGGTGGAAATGGAAGCCTGGGTTTTTTGTTTTTAATCTCTTTTATGTGATTGATCTGAGTCTTTGAGTTAGAGATGGGTTCAAGGGGAGGGTTTGGATGGGTGTCCTGTCCTGTCCCAATCTTCAAACACTAATTGCTGTCCTGTCCCAAAGTTATCACTAAAAAGAGGAGATTTGAGATTATGCCCCATTTCAGTATACATGTTTTCATTCAAAGGTGATAAAAACTTGTAATCCAAACGTGAGGAACAGTCCGGCTGGTTGGAATTCTTAGAAGATTGCACTTTGTTTCCAAGTGGAAATGGTTGGGGGAGTAATTATATGAACCTCTATTATGGATATGAATGTATATGCTGGCAGTGAATATGTACATCCAAGTCCCAAAAATTGGCATTTCAAACTGTTGAACTGAAAGGCCACACTATAAATAAGGATTAGGGCTGAGTTGATGGGTGAACGGTGAATCTGGTTGAAAGAGGGTTCGGTTGATGTGGGTTTATTAGTAGTTCTAACACATAATTTTAGGTTAACAAGTGAAGGCTAGAACATTGAACCAAGCCGGTCACTTGATGAGAGCAACAGTTTGGAGTACTCTGATAGTCTGATTCAGATGTTCAATAATAGGAAGGGCGTTAGGTGATTTTCTATATATTGATCTAATGTATACCGTGCACTATGGGTTGTTGATTTAACATTTTCTTTTATGTATGTTTACCAAGCATAGGATTATGGGTTGTTGATTTAACATTTTCTTTTATGATTTAACGGGGATAAATGTCGATGGAGAAGGCATGTTGAGAGTTGACATTCTGGATTATTTTGAGCTGTTGAGACCTGACATTCTGGATCATTTTAGTAGTTGAGAGTTGATTTTCTCGTTGATTCTGAGTTGTTGTATTTGGCATGTAATTTGATTTTATGTGTGTTTGGAATGGATTTTTATTTGGATTTGATATGGTGTGGTTCAAATTGGTGGTTTGAAATTCTTTTTGTAGAAATGAATGGATGACTCGTCATGTAACCATTACTGTTATTTTTATCTTGGTTTTAACAGGTATCTCAATTCATTAACTTAGGAGTGAAGATATTCACTCAGATTCAAATAGTTGATTTCACTACCCCAGCATTGTTTGGCACCAACCAGAATTTTATACACGTTTATCTAATTCATCAATGCGTGCTGACATTGGGTAGTAATTGGGTCATGTTTATGTTGGGCAAATACTTGTTACCATAATTGATCAACAGAAACGAATCCCAATCCAATCCATTGCCTTCTTTGAGAATAACCTGACTTGTTAGGGGCAAACACATTCTCTGTGTTCTGCCAGACAAACAATCTTAATGACCCAATCCATTCATTTCAAAGGGCTAATGCAATTCAAGTTCTTGATTTCTTAGTTGTGAAGATGACAGTAACAACTCAAATGGTAATGTGGACTCTTGTCTACAATCTCATGCCATATAAACAACTTCAATGCAGTACAGCAGCAGTTGTTTTGGTTAAGGTACTTGTTAACTACCACCCTGAGCCTGTTGATTTAGTTAAGTCAAGCCCCAATTTATATACTTAAGTGCCTCAATGGATGTACGACCACAATTTAACCAATCTTTATCATTTATCTCTATCATTTCAGATAAAGAAGACTCCATGTGATGACGTGAGTCTCATAAAAAAGATTTCTGCACAAGCCATGCTATCAGAGGCAACATGTCAAGCACCACCATTCATTCATCAATATACAAATCAATAATTCAATATACATTCCACAAATAACACAAGTTGGATGACACAGTACACCTTTCAAATGCTAACAAGTCCACGTTCATTCTACATTTTGAATGTTCAATCTGCACGAGACCCATCTAGCCTTTGTTCATATGCTACATTCAACACTCATTCTACATAAGAAGTTCCAGCAATAACCACCACCAACACAATTTACAATTCATCAACACTTACAATTTCACAAGTGTAGCAAACACACCATGGTTCATGACGCTGTCATATAATAGCTCTCGAACCATTCAATACAACACAAATTTCATAACTTTCACAGGAACAAACATGTTACAACTCACATGCAACCTAGAAAATTGCAGGAACCGCCATAATGTGATATACAGCAGCGCCATGAATGTTACAACCCGCAAAATTACAGAAACCAGAACATGGAGAATCTCTAAAAGAAAATATGTCAGCCTCTGAAACTACAAAGGGAGTATTGAAATCTAGACAATATAAAAATCCTGTTGATGAGGAGGCAACATTCTTGAAATTAAACCACGGATAATAAATAAAAAACGTGGTGATGAATCAGATTAGCACTATTCAATAAGAATACACAGTCATCAAGCACACATCAAACATAAATTAAATTAGAGATTGGAAATTTATGTTAATAGGGATTAGGGATTTAGAAATTTGGGGAGTAGGGCTTACGGGTTGGAGAAAGGTGAAAGGGCTGGAGAAAGGTGGTTAGGGTTCAAGCTTAGGGATTTGGGGATGGGAGATTAAGGTTTGTGGGTTCAGGAGAGAGAGAGAGAGAGAGAGTTGGGTTGTTTGCAGGGGAGAGAAGGGGTTGGTTGGGTTGGAGAGAGAAGAAAGGGGCCAGAGAAAGAGAGGGTAGGATTAGGTCGTCTAAAGCTCCGAGAGATAAGGCGCTAAGACGGTCGAAGAGTGAGAGAGACAGTGGCCGGCAGCAAGGGCAAGCATCGGGTCTCAACAGAGCGGGAGGGGAGAGCAACCACCAGCAGAGGGAGGACCGCAACGTCTCCTGATTTTTTCACTGGAGCTCTTTTCATTTGGGTCGTCTACATGGGAGATTAGGATTTTTGGCCTTTTGTGTTACTAACATCAACATGTCTCATTTTTTCAATGCTAGATCTACACGAGTGTGAGCTAATAATAAGCTCAGGGTGAGCGGGGGGGGAGTAGCTGTAGAGAAAAGCTCAAGGCGGGAGAAGGAGCGCCGTCGGAGAGAGCGGTTCTCGCCAGAGAGAGAACAACGTCGCCGGAGAGGCTGGAAAGACGATCGCGAAAGAGAGAGACATTCTTGCCGGAGCAAAACGATCGCGGGATAGAGTCTCGACCGGGAGGATCAGTGCCTGGCAGGAGGAGGGAAAGAGAGAGGAGGGGAGCTACAGATGGAATAAGGCAAACAAAGTGAGTTTTTGGGGGAAGTGATTTGGGCATGATGGAGAGAGGGCAAAAGAAATAAACGGGCAAATGAAATGCATTTGGGCGGGTACAGTTTTTGAGCTGCACGTGCTGAGCGGATCTTCTCCTCAGCTTTAGCTGAGGAGAGGAGCTATGGGGGATATTCAAGTGCATCCATCCCTATGGGGGATATTCAAGTGCATCCATCCCTCACCATTGTGGTGAGGGACACCGCCTTTTTGGGAAGTTTCAAGTACAAAAGAGGGGTACAAAAGAGAAGTACACTTCTCTTTTGTACTTGAAACTTCTCAAAAAGGGGGTATCCCTCACCACAATGGTGAGGGATGGATGCACTTGAATATTCTCCTATATATATTAAGAAGAAGGCGTACATTTCTAACTTGCACTGATTACACAAATAAATTTTTATTCAAATCATTATCATCATCATCAATGCCTTGTCCAAGCCATGCTGTGGTCACCTACATGAATTCTGTTTTGCCATTCAGTCTATCCTAGTTCAAATCATCAGATGGATTCCACGCTCTTCAGATTTATCCTTTCTACTTTCATCCATGTCCTCTTTAGCCTACCCCTTTTACTTGAGAAAACATCAACATGCATGGAAAAACTTCTCCTCACTAGCATCATTGTTGGCCTGCGTTGAACAAGTCCAAACCATCTTAAACGAGTCTCTCTTAGATGGCACCCCTAAATGCTCTGGAATGCACACATTTCTAATGCTATGTTACTACATCCATCTCAACATTCTCATCTCTACTACACTCATTTTTCACGTGTTGTTTCCTTATTGCCCAACATTACTCTATATGTCATTATTGGTCTAACCATTATCCTTTAAAAATTTTCCTTCAATCTTGTTTTGTATGTGCCGATCACAAAGCATTCCAGAAGTAAATCTCCACTTCAAACCTACAACTTATTTCCCTCGTACATCCTCCTCCTCAATCTCTCATTCTTACTAATTACAAAGGCAAAGGATCGGAAGAAATCTCTGTGGTATCGCTTGAGCTTCAATTCTCACATGAGTTATATTTCTTTGCACATCCCCACTGAAGTTTCAATTAATATATTCCGTCTTTTTAATACTTATTTTTAAGTGTTTTCTAAAAAAAAATTATTTTAGCCCTTGGATTCTAAAGCCTTCATCATCTCTCAAATTTCACATCCATGCCATTAGTTCATCCACCGATACTATATCATCTACAAACAAGGTACCTCTTCTTGAATATGAGTAATTAATTTGCCCATAATTAGTGGAAAAAAGATAAGGACTTAAAATTGACCCTTGTTGTCTTTGTGGTCACTAAAACTCATCTATCTCTCCAAAGGTAGCTTTCACAAGATTTACTGCTCCCTCATATACGTCTTTAATGATGTCAATATAACCTCTTCGGGCACTCCTTTTATCTAAAGTCCACCTAGTCAAATCTCTGAGTAGAATGTCATAGGCTTTATCTAGATTGATGAAGACCATATAAACATTTTTCCTCCTCTCAATATTTTGTCCATTAATTATCTAAGCGAGAAGACAGCTACCATAGTTGATCTCCCTAGCATGAAACCAAATTAATTTTTAAATATCTTGGTCTTTGGTCAAAGTCTTAGCTCCATTACTCTCTCCCATAGTTTCTTTTCTTTTTCTTTTTTCTTTTTTTGGCAAGAACCATAGTTTCATAGTTGATTCATAAGTTTAATCCCACGATAACTGGTACAACTTTGAATATCTCCTTTGTTCTTGTATATAGGCATTACAACATTTCTTCTCCATGGATCTTGCATTCTTTTTATTTTTTGTCTTTAATATATTGCCCAAGAACTTAGTCAACCAAACTCATCTAATTTCTTCTTGGTAATTTCAAGTTTCTGTCTTCATTCTTGCCATTTGCCAATGCATTTTCTACTTCTACTAGCTCAATTATGCGGAAGTAGGTATGTTTTGTTCAAATATAAAGTCATATAAAACCATTTTGTTCTATTATGGTTTTCTGATGCTGTCAAGGGCATGGACTGACTATGCAAATTGACAAACTATGTCCCAACTAAACTCAAACCTAGCAAAAGATGCAGCCTTATATTGCATAAACTTGAAAACATCCATATGCGTCCCTTTCAAACATTTATTTTTTATTATTTATTTTTTTTATTTTTGCATGGATTAGGCTTCCACGCATATTCAACTTTTTGTTGCACTTTCAACCATGGTGACAAGCCATGCCGCTTAAAAACAGCTCAAAGCAAACCGAAGCAAATCTGGATTCAAAAAAAGAAATCACCATAAGTAAATCTGGTTGAGGACAGTGACAACCTCAGCAGGTTCAAAATGTTAATGAACAAAATGCTAATGGGCAGACTTGGAATGTAGTCAAAGGGGAAAACATAGCTAGTCATCCTACAGCTGATATGAGAAGGTCAAAACTAACAGGAAGCCCTAAGGGCAAATCTGTTACTGAGAAATCCATTCAAAATTGATTTTCAAGTCTTTCAAATTTAGATGGAGATTCGAATGCAACAGTGGAAGAAATTGCACCCACTTCAGATTTGGTTTTGGAGAGTGTGGAAGTCAATTTAGAGAGGGTTAATGCAGGTATGCAAGTCGAACAAAAGAATCTCTCTTCTATTGAGCAATTAGATAAAAGTATACTGCCTAAATTGGCTGGTAAACAACCAACAAGTGGTAGCTCGGCTGGTTAAGGACTTTGCACCTCAGGAAGCAGAGAGGTCTTGGGTTCGACACCTACCTTCGTTGGCCACCCCTCATAGTTTTACCCAATGCATGTGGATAGGAGGGTTTGCATGTGCCCCTAGGGATTAGTTCTTGGCTGTCTAGAATCGAGTGTCCCTTGGACTCAGGGCCAAAGGCTCCTGGGCTGGGCAGGAGATACCCTGGATTATCAAAAAAAAAAATATATATGGCTAGTAAACAAAAACTAGCTTCAAGTGGCATAGCTATCAAGGAGAAGCCGATCCATAAAAATCGATCTTCAAGACAATATTTATGTGGAATGTTAGGGGTCTCAATCGACCCTCTATGCAATTAGAAATTCGGAATAAAATACAGAACTTGAAGCTTTCTCTGGTTGTTCTTTTGGAGACAAAAACTAAATCATCATCTATTTGCTATGTCAAAAATTCTATTTTGCCAAATGGATGGATGGAATGTTCAAATATTAATGCTTGCCCCACAACTAGGATTTGGATCCTATGGAATCCTAAGGTGGTTAATATGCAACTCTCTTATATGAATGCTCAAGTTATTCATTGTGAAGTTAAGTTATTCATTGCTGTGGACTACCTTATGTTGAATTGTAAAATGGCTCAGTCTGTTTGGAGGTCAATGGTGGGGTGGTTTGACTGGTGTTGGGTCTTTCCTAAGTCCCTTCAAGAGCTCTTCCAGGCTTGGAAGGATCCAACCAGGGTATCTAGAGGTAAAGAGTTGTGGAGGTTGACATTTCTGGCGGTGCTCTGGATAATATGGAAGGAAAGGAATTCAAGGTGCTTTGAAGGGAAAGTTTCTAACGATAGTTGTATGGTGGAGAGAACTAAATTTCTAGTTGCTCTTTGGGTATCCATTAACTCAGCTTTTGGAGATTATACCATAGATCAGATAATGTCACATGGGAAGTAGTTGGTTTTCTCAAGATCGAAGTAGTAGTTGGGTTGTTCTTGGGCTTTCTTCCTTCTTTTGTTTCCCTGTATCTTGCTTTAGATTGTCAGTATTCATCTCTTGTACTATCTTTTTTTTTAATTTTAATGAAAGTAATCATTCAAAAAAAAAAAAAAAAAAGTCAAGTATAAGAACGCGTTCTTTAATTTCACCGCGTACTATGGTTTTAACAACTATATATAACGTCGAGTGATGCAACTTGGATCCGCTAGCGGTGATTAAACGGATGTAGACAAGCCCTGCGGGAGAGTTTGCTGAATCCTGGACGGATTCCAATGAAAACCAACTCTGCATATGGGAATTAGCCGAATTCCTCTCGGAACTCAATAACATTCTTCCATTGAAGAGAAAGAACAAACCAAACAAAACCAATCTTTATTATTGAATAATATTGAACTACCCTCCTAATGGAAGGATTACATATTTATAGGAAGGGTTGGACATCCCCTTTCCTAAAAGGACTTTGCTTTCCTAAACAATAAAGGAAATTAAACTTGGTTACAATCCAAATAAAATAAACTCCTAATTTTAATGACTTCTAAATAAATAACAACTCTCTAAATAACGCTCCTAACTAATTAAAACTCTAACTAAGTGGATGTCCTATTGGGCTTGTGGACTGGGCCCAATTAGTTAGCAGACCATCGGTCTGGCTTGCATCAGTTTCTCCTCGCCTTGGAGAGAACTCAAACCTTGAGTTCTGTAAATATCCACCTAGGTCAAAAATCAAGCGAACAAACTTTCGAAGCTCTTGATCTTCATATTCTTCGCATAGCTTGGGAACTCAACTTGATTTCTTCCTCCAGTTAAAAGCAGATTGGAGGTGTCGCTTCTTTGGAGGTTTGGAATTTTTTTGGATATGTGATCGGACCATTAGATGCTTCAATTGTTGCATGTGTACCAACATATCATGATCTTTAAATATCCATCGTTGATTCCTGAAGATGAAGTCAATGTGTGGGACTTCAACGATTTGTTCTGCTATTGATATCTCCTGAACAACTGTTAGATCCACTGAATAATTAGGTTTGTTGCTCATTAGATCTATGTCTTCAACATGCGCTTGACATTCTTCATTTGCCTCTTGCCTATTTTGATCAGCACTATCCATAGCAATGATTTTAGTCCCTATGTTTTCTGGCTCTTCTGAAATATGCTCCATAGCAAAAAAATTTGCATGCTATTTCATCTAACAGTGTTGTGACATCATTAGTTTCTTGATCTTGCTGTTCAATGTCATCCTTGATGTCTTTTATCATGGTTTGTAACTCTTGTGGCACAATCACGACTATTGTTTCTTCCTTCTGCTCACTCTTTGATTCTTCAATTGGAGGCGAAGATGTAGATGGAGAAGGTGTTTGTGATGGCAATGGAATGAGTTCAATCCGTTGTCCTTTCCAAAGAAAAGAATGTATGTTATTCTCTTCGTCAGTATGCACATTCATATCTAAAAGCCATGGTCTTCCAAGAAGAATATGAGTGACATTCATATTGATAACATCACACCAAATATTATCTTCATAATTGTGAATATTGGAAAATACCAAACATCGATGAGTTGCTGGAATGATTACATCATTGGCCCATGTAAGCCTATATGGCTTCAATAGTTTCTCGATTGGCCAGTGAAGCTTGTCAATCACTTCTTGCACAACAAATTTTATCATGTTGCCACAATCAATAACCAGATTAGCCAACTTGCCCTCACACCTCACTCGTGTTTAGAATTTTGTATGTTGTATCCATTCTTATTCTTCCTTCTTATTTGTGCTGAGAAGTCGGCAAATGACAAGCTTGGGATTTTGCTCTCTTGAAAAATGTGTTTCAACAATATGAGCTCTTCTTCTTTGTTGAGACCTTCTTTCTTCAAGTTTACATTGTTGTATGTGAGATTGTCGAAGCATGTGCTCGACACTGATAACTTCTTTGTATGCTTCTTGAACAGTTTGGCAAAATCTCATTTTCTCCTTTATATCTGGGTTTAAACCTCTCATAAAATGAGTGACATCATGTGACTCACTTTCATTCAATGCACATAGATGTTGCAGTTTTCGAAATCGGAGAGTATATTCATCAACCGACAACTCCTTTTGCTTCAAATTGAGAAATTCATGAAAGTAAAACTTATTTTGAAAATACCAATTTCCATGTGTATTGATATAAATAACTTTGAACTTCATCCGAGGGACCAATATTTCTCATACTGATTTTGATGCAAGATGAACATAAAATTTTAATGCTTTGAAAGAATAGGCTGACCTTCTGTATGGATTCTATTTTCAGTAGTATACAGGTTGAAATGGATTGCGGATCAGATTCCAAATGGCCCAGATATCGTTGATCATGGATCAATGGCTGAAATTGAGCTCTGCTAATGTCAGGACTTTGGCAGCAATTGAGCTGGGCTTTGGACGTTCTGAATGAGTTGGATTGGAAGTGGGCCCACCTGACTCAGGCTACAAATTTCTGCACTTCAGGCTGCAGATTTCTGCACATTTTTCTCTTTCAATCCTGCTGCTAGTGACCTGGTCTCAGATCAGACCTGAACTCGGGTAAGGCCCAATCAGATTGCTGGGCTTGGACAAGACTGGGGACAGCACGTGTAAGAGGAAGGAGCTCCTGTTTCTGCTTTGGGTTTCGTGCCGGAAGAATTTAAAAAAAAAAAAAAAAAAAAACAAAATTTGGCCTCTTACCTCCTGGACTTGGAGAACAAAAACGAAAAGCTAGGGGGAGTGTTGCTGCTGTCCGTTGCAGTGGAGTTGAAGATCCTCTCGAGAAGACGACAGTGCCAGGTATGTCCTTCTCGATCTCTGTCTTCTCTTCTGCTTCTTTCTTCTTTTCTCTTTTTTTTTTTTTTCAAAGGAGCCTGGGGTTTGGATGGAAATAGGTGAAGGGTGGAGATATGGTGTTCGGAATGTGAGGAATTGGGTTCGGGTATGGTGGGGTGTTGGGTTTCAGGGTTAGGTACGGCCAGAATGGTTTTCAATAGGGGCTGCAGGGAGTCCGGGACAGTGTGGAGGATGGTGGGGGAATGTAACTTGGTTGATGAGGTTTGGATTAGGGCTTCAGCAGGGAGTCCGGCAAGGTGTGGAGAATGGTGGGGGAATGTAATTTGGTTAATGAGGTTTGGATTAGGGCTTCAGGATTTGGGTTTCGTGAGGATTGGGTGTTCAGTTAAGACTAGGAGATGGGTTTGGTTGGTGGTCGGGTATGGCAGGTATGTGAGATGGGTGTAGGGTGTTTGAGGAAGGGTTTCGGTGGACTGATTGGGGCTGGAGAGGGGTCTGGTTTGGGCCGGGATTTCGTTCGTGAGTGGCTGCCGTGGGGATTGGATTCGGGGTATTAGGGATAGAAGGTTGGATGGGCAGGCAGTGGGCATCGACTGGGTGTGGAGGGGCTTAGGGTTCGGCAGTGAGGTTCAGGTTGAGGAAGGGAGGATGAGGATGACAGATGATGAAGGGCAGTGATGATAATAGGTGGACTGAAGGGCATCATCGAGAATTATGGCAACCCATTGTTAAGAAATCCAATACTATCACTTCTCCATGGATGGTTGAAGGAGATTTAGGGTCCCATGAGAAAACAGATGGGTCGACACCAATGAGTATTGGCCTGGTTGAATTTAATGACGGCATGCAAGAGGCGGGGTTGATGGGTTTTAAATTGAATGGCTCTCAATCTACTTGGTCCAATTCTAGTGTTAGAGATTCAAGGATTGAACGTAAATTGGATAGGTTGTTGGTTAATGCAACTTTTATGCACTCTAATCTATTTACAAGTGATGTGCTTCTCCCAAGTATCTCGGATCATTCTCCGATATTACTATCACTTCATAATAGAGGCCATATTAAAGTACCATTCCGATGCTATAATTATTGGGCCAAGATGCCGGGTTTCTTTCATGTTGTTAGGGATGCTTGGAACATTGATGTTCATGGACCTCCTTTATACAAGATTTATGAAACTCAAAAATGTGAAGAAGAAGCTCCTTGATTGGAAAAAAGCTCGACATCCTTTATCTTCTAAATTAGGGGAGACCCGCTTTCAGTTAGAAGAAATCCAAAAACCTTTGATCGATAATGCATGAAGTGTGGAGTACTGGAGTTACAAGAAGAAGAGCGACTGGCTAGATATCAACTTGAACCTTTGTCCAAGGCTGAGGAAAGCATGTATAAGCAACGATCTCGTGATCTAGCTGTTAATTTGGGGGATGGAAATACCAAGTACTTTTATAATCTCATAAGAAAAAGACAGGCTCACTCCTATTTTTCTCAAATTGAAGATAAAGAAGGTGACACTTTTCATAGACCTGCTGGAATTGCTGCAGTTTTTGTTTCTCACTTCACAGATATCCTTGCTCCACCCATTGAGATGCAACATCCTAATCTTTCACATGTTATTCCTCATGGGCATGTTACTGAGGATGATGTTAATATTCTCTCCACGCCAGCCACCATAACAGAAACTGAAGATGCTATAAAGGCTGCCAACCCAAATAAGGCCCCTGGGCCTGATGGGTTTAATGCTCATTTCTATAAAATCTATTGGTTGAGAATAGGTAATGATGTGTGTGAAGGTATTATGGATTTTTTCAAGCATGGATCTATGTTGAAGCAGCTTAAAGCCACTTTTATAGTGCTGATTCCCAAAGGTGACAATGCCTCCTCCCCTGATAAGTTTCAGCCTATACCTTTAACTAATTTGTTGTACAAAATCATTACTCGCATTCTAATGCATAGGCTAGAGCCAATTATTACAAAGATTGTGAGGCCTATGCAATCAGCATTTATCCTGGGAATATTGCAGATAACATTCTACTAGCCCAATATCTATTTCATAACTTTCATCTAAATCGTGGTATTTCTAGAATGCGCTTCAAGATTGATCTTGCAAAGGCGTATTGATAGTGTCCGATGGGATTTTTTGGAGGCAGCTCTTCATTGTATGCATTCTCCTCTTCACATCATTAAGTTGATTATGGCCTGTGTTATTGATGCCCATTTCTCGGTCTTGGTGAATGGGGAGTTTTGAAGGATACTACAAAGGCACAAGAGGATTAAGGCAAGGCCATCCTTTATCTCCCTTTCTCTTTGCCATAGTTATGGAGTTTTTCTCCATCATGATGTCCAAATATGACTCTTCTAATTTGATTCCAACCCCCTTTAAAGACGGATATAAGTAAAGAATGGCAAGTGCAAATAGTTCATTCCAAAGCCATCTAAAAAATGAGACTGATCAGACATGCATAACAATGCAACCATGTGGTACTCAATAGCACGATATCTAAATACAACCCTATTCGTGAATGTTCAAAAAATAAAGGGAGATCCTATTCCAACATTCAGCACACTAATTTCAAAGAACTAAAATATTCAACATTTCAACTCCCAACAAAACACTACATCCTCAACTATAATAGGCTTTCTCCTTGCAATGCTGGTGCAGGGAAGGCCAAGTACTAATTTCTTATGAAAGTAGACTCGACTGCCTGTTTGACACCAACCCTCCTTGTATTCCAATCTTATGACTGATATAAGCCAATGTATGTCATATCTCCGATGAATCAACCCTCAAGGAATAATAGAATGGGGCAACAAAAATGAGGCATTCGACGCGCCCAAAATGTCGACGCGACGCTAAACAACCCACTAGGTAAAGGGACCATTGTAGCAGACACTATCCCTCCAAATAAAACAGCAACATCAAAGGATCAAAACCAGGCATTGCATTATGAACACACCCTGTTCAGATTTTTTTTAACACACTTCCTCTATCATCAAGTCCCTGTCTAGCAGATTAATACGCAATGCATACTATAATTTTACAATGATAAAGACACAGGTAAAAACAAAATCACCGCCGGAAATCTTCATTTTTCCTTCACAATTCATAAGGAAATGCTCGAATTCGCATACACATATGAAACAAACATGAACTAGGGTTTTGAGAAGAGAAGCTGTCAATGAGAAACCCTAGAAACAGAAATCGAAGAGACTGGGAGAGAGATATGAAGTTACAGAGAGACGGCCTTGGGCGTCGAAGCGAAACTCGCGAGAGACGGAACCGGAGGTTTCGACCCAGAAATCAGGAATCTGCCGTTCTCTGTCTGGCTCCTTCTTCTTCTGCAGCAGCTTCATCTTTTCCTGGAAATTGGATTCCACGAAAAAGAGAGTTTACAAGGAAAAAGGAGAAGGAGGAGATTTTCAATTGCACAAGTACAGAGAGAGAGAGAGAGAGAGAAGGGGCGTGTTTTGTAATTTTACATTTCTTATAGTTACTTACGAGTAAATCCATGAAGCTGTTGCTTGGCTTTGGAAAACTTGGAACTCAAGACAGCAGAAGAAACGCCAGAAGAGAAGAAAAGGGTTTTTTGCCTTTTCCCAAAAATGGATGGCTTGGGAATTTGTAATAGTTTCGGATCCAGGTCTGGATCTGCAAAAGCCCGGACCTGAGAAAAGGAGGGAAACTTTTTACAACTGCACCGGCGCTCCGGTATTATTTGTTTGCATTATAATATATAGAAATTGAATACATAGGGTGATTAAAAATGAAGATTATAGGAAAATTTCTAAAAATTAATATCAAATTATAACATTCCAAATAAAGAGAAGATGTTATAATTTATTTTTGAGGAATTTACGGGTAAAATCCATTTAGGACAGCATACGTCACAGCAGGATCCGGTTCAATTTCCGATACGGAAGGGATCCTCGTATGGGCTTTTTTCATTTTTTTTGTCGTTTTGCGATATGGTCGATATCGACCATTTATAATTGTCGATATTGACCATTATGCGAGTATCCACTTATATCTCGGCCCGATTCCACTTTTCGCATTTCTCCATTTGGGTCGTCTTGAACACTACTCTGGAGTTTATTTCTTCTAGAAACCACCATAAATCGCCATCTCCATGGTGGTTGAATTCCATTAAGACAAAGGTACACACATTATCTACCACCTTAAAGTGCTTTATGTATCCTAAAACACCATCACCTAGATTCTTGTCCAATATGTAATTGTTGGAAACCCTAGAAATCATGAGAAATCTTCTTTCTATGCCCTAGGTAACTGTGGTTTGTGGGGTTTGAAGGATTTGTTTTGTGATTGCGTTAGCGTCCATTGCAATTAGAAATAATGTATTATGAATAAATCCAACAGTGGGAGAACTGTTTGGTCATGAGTTGGTTTCTTTTGGAGAATGGGTAGAATAATGTATGAGGAATAGCCACTGGCACTCAATAGCATGGTTTGAAAGCATTGTTCCAAGCTTTATAATAAATAGACTATTGATCAAAATGTCTTTTCTTTCTTTTGATAAAACTATTGTTGTAAATGTTTAGCTAGTTGTAAACGTTTGTGAACAACTGCTTAATCTTTTTATTTGGTATGGTGTGCGAAGTTTTTATCAATGAATGTGAAGACATTTTCTCTACTCTCGGAGACATACAAATGCTATTAATATAGATCTGTATTAACTGACATTTGTACCTAATTTTCACCGATATTTTTATTAATTTCATCTGATATAATGACAGCATGTCAGATAGAGAGGTGTTGTTCATCTTCCACTATGGCGGTGACTTTGAATTCGATATAAGTCGTCTTGTGTACAATGGAGGAAAACAAAAGATGAGATTTTTAGCTACAGACATAACATATGAATCTCTTGTTCAAGAAGCAATTAAAGCATCTAATGGGGATTTATCCATCCAGAATTTAAGCATGCAATACCTACATCACAACGGACGGGCATATCCCCTGGCCAGCGTTGATGATGATAATGATGTTAGGAGTATGTTCAAAGCATCCGGTGATGAATCGAATGGAATATATTTATATGTCTTCAACGGTCGGAAGAAGGAGCAATGCATAGGAGGATATGATTGGAGGTACACCTGTTTGCATAAGTAGATTGTACAACACCAATTACTATATTTTCCTTCCTACTTGCTTATTTATATACCGATTCATTGTAGGTTTCAAAGAGCTCTGTTCGTCGCTCTTGTCCGGACAAAATAAGGAACTCAACAGGAACTTCAAACAGAAAACAAGTTTTTAATTCAACTAGCTGTGGATAAATATCCACCATCAACATCCGCGAAGACAAATACATGTTTTTTCCTTCTGTGCAGGTCGATTGCAGTCCAAGTCAGATGGTCGGACAAGACACTGTCTATGATGATTTGGTATTTGGGACAAACCGTGGTGGTGATATCCATTTTGATGGGCCTCCTTCCATAAGCCAAATCCATTCGATTCCATTGGCGAATGCCGAAAGTAAAGTTGAAGGAGCCAATCTAATCAATGAAAATGTTCACTGTAATGAAACTCCGGCTGAAATTGCAAGAGCCAATCGAAGCAATGAGGCATTTCGTTGTAATGAAACTCCAGCTGTCAATCTTGAGGATAAAATGGAGCCCGAGGACATAAACACAGATGTTGGAAACAACTCGGCATGGGAAATGTGGATCGGCCGTGAGTTCCAAGATCAAAAAACGTTCCGGAAAACTTTGGCTAAGTTCGCAATTTATGGCAACTTCACCCTTAAACCCTTGAAGACCAACACGACTAAAGTAACTGCATGCTACAGAGATCAGGAATGTCCATAGCGTATTCACGCTTCAATCGTCGAATCAGGCCCAAAATTTAAAGTAAGGACGTACAATCCTAACCATAAATGCTTAAAGCCAATTATGGGCATGGCATATCGACAAGCATCTTCGACACTTATTATAGAGTTCATCATAGATAGAGTCAGACAGAATGTCAATTTGAAACAGAAGGAGATCATGAATGACTATCAAATGGAGTTTGGGGTGACCATTAGCTACAGGAAGGCTTATATAGCAAGGGAGATGGCACTGACTATGGTTTGTGGATCTATGAAGACTCCTTCCAGCAGCTACCTCTGTACTGTAAAGAACTTCATTTGAGCAACCCTGGCACTGTAACAAACATAGACACCACAATAGAGGACCGTTTCAGAAGATTTTTTTGGGCATTCGGACCTTGTTTAAGGACTTTCACGTTTTCGTTGAGACCGGTGATTGCCGTCGACGATTCACATCTCCGAGGCAAGTATCCAGGTGTATTACTTGTAACAGTAACACATGATGCCAATCAAAAGCTGCTTCCAATAGCATTCGCCTTTGCGGAAGCCGAGCGCCATGACAGCTAAGAGTGGTTCCTTGCTAATTTGTTCATTTCGCTGGGGGAGCCGGCCAACTTGACTATTGTTTCAGACCGTCAGAAGGGCCTCATTCCAGCATTGAGGAACACCATGCCATCCGCATTTCACTGTTATTGCTGTCGTCACATTGCTGAAAATATCAAGGCTGCTTTTAGTGATGGCGCAATCGTAAATAAATTTTGGGGGCAGCAAAGTCGTATAGGCCTTATGAGTACGATGCTTAAATGATGGATATACGTGCAGTAAGCCAAGAGGCGTTCAACTACATTAAGGCAATTGGGCGGCAACGTTGGACGAATGCATATGTAGAAGGCCGTCGGTATGACATGCTTACTAGCAACGAGGCTGAGTATACTAACAGCCTCTTAAGAGACACAAGAGTCCTGCCTATCACAAAGCAGGTAGAGGAAATACGTGCCAAGTTAATGGAGTTCTATCATAAACGACACCTCCTTTCAGAAAGCATAACAATTCGTCTAACTCCTATGTGGAGAAACTACTAAGCAAAGAAATGGAGGATGCTCGCCGAGTGCACATTCGAATAGCTGGGCTCATTGAATTTCAGGTTCAATCTGTAGAGTACGTGGATGTTGTTGACCTCGAACGGAAAACCTGCACATGTCGGAAATGGCAGCTTTTAGGCATCCCGTGTTGTCACGCATTGGCTTCCATGAAGGTCAGAAATTATGATCCGTACGCATTTTGCGAGCATTGGTATTATTCAAGCACTTACCGTATATCGTACAGTGAAGTCTTACATGCTACTCATGACATTAAACAATGGGAGCACAAATGTGATATTAGGGTTCTTCCACCGAGAGCCACTAAACAACCCGAACGTCCAAAAAAGAACAGGATCCGTACTGAAGATCGTGGTCACCAGAAAAAGGTCGTTACTTGTTCAAATTGCAAAGGAAGAGGGCATAACCGTGGAGGGTGTCGCAATCATCTAGTAATAAGCTAATGGAAAGTTTGTGAAAGTTTTTTGGTAGTATTTTTTGGGCGGTCTCATTTGATGCATATAGTCTTGTTGTAAATAAGAACAGTTGTGCAGGATTAGTTGTGCAGGAATAGTTGGTCTCATTTTTTGGTACTATTTTTTTAGTGGTCTCATTTTTTTACGTGGTCTCATTTGTCTATATATTTGGAGCATGTTATGGCATGACAGTAGTTGTGTTCCATTGTAATTAGAAATATAATTAAGTAAGAACAGTTGTGCATGAATTTTTTTGAAAGCTTTAGATGATGCATATAGTCCTATTGTAGATGAATATCTCTATATGTATATTTTGTATGGTCGTCCTTTTATGTAAGTGGATATTGGAAATATAGCAACGGTATTTGTCCCTTTGTGTTTTGATTTGAGCTTACTTCAGTGGCACTGAAATGGTGGTTTTTACAGCTCTTGTAACTGTTATTAAGAATTTATATAAAGTTTTAATGTAAAGAGATTGATGGTTTCACCTAGGTTAATCTAATTCCAAAATATGTTGTCGATATCGACAACTTAACTGAAACTCTGAGTTTCAGTTATAATGACAGTAATTGTCGATATCGATAACTTTTGATGCCGATATCGACAACTTAACTGAAACTCTGAATTTCAGAAACATGACAGTACTTGTCGATATCGACAACTTTTGTTGCCGATATTGACCACATAACTGAAACTGAATTTCAATAACATCACAATACTTGTCAATATCGACAACTTTTGTTGTCGATATCGACCACATAACTAAAATACTGAATTTCATTATCACGACAGTAGTTGTCGATATCAACCATTTGTTTTGCAAACAAAAAAAATAGAAGACAGACAATTATCAGTAATCCATTTGGGAAAACAAATCCTGTAAAATACCTGCAAGCTAGTAATTGAATGTTCACATAATAATATGAAAATCTGTAGAGATTACACATAATATGGACACAGTTTTAAAAAAAATCTCTCCACTATCATCAAAAGAACTCCATTCACAGAAAGAACTCCCCTATCATCAAAATAACATCAAAAGAAACCATTCACAGAACTCCATTCTTGATCAAAAGTAAAAGTCCCGTACATGGAAAAATGTACACTAGGGACAAGCTGATAACAACTTCTATAACTGTTTACACAAAAATCTGTTTAATTGGACAGGTCTACCCATCACTGGTCTATCCATCACTCAGCTGGTTCATGTTGATTGGGAGTCTGTCGTCAATTCAGTCAAGCCCAGCCTGTTTGCATTCAATTGCCAACTCCTCTTGAAGATCTCTACAACAATTTTGCTTCGAAAGTATGGGATATGAGACTGATTTAATTTAAAGGGCAATTGGTGCACACAATGAGCAGCGAAGGCCATTGCAAATACTCCACAATCATTGCTATTTTCCTGGTGAGGGATGTCCGTCCTCTCTAGCCATGACCAGAAAAACGGGTCGTTCCAACCGAAGTGACTGTATTTCTCATTCAACCATCTCGCCTGGCATTTTACAAACAAAAAATGAGCATTATAATATGTAGATCAATGAAAGTAAACGTGAATGTTCACTATATTGCGCTTCCGAAATAGACAAATAAAAACACAATAGTGACACAATAACTTACATAACATACAAATTTTTCAGCATGTTTTATTGACCGACTATCTTTATCCAAGCTATTGTAGAACTCCCACCTCTTCTCATCAACGTAACCGACCAGTAGGGTGAAATGAGACATGTGGTAGATGATGAAAACCAGCGTACGTGCTTCCTTCGCATCGCACACCCTATGCCCTTATTTCCCGAATACAGCTTCCACCGCGAAATCACTCCCATCGCGCCACCAACTCTGCATGCGTTATTAACAAATTTCACTTCATTCAACTCCTCTTAGAAGATGTACAACACTACTTGCACAAGCAAAGTGGCATCATTACTTACACAAACACTTGGGTCCTCAATGAAACAATTCTCACACCCTTCCCGTAAGATTTCGAAGTAAAAGTATATGATGTTCGTGTCCATCCATGTTCCCTCTTCAAGGTCTTCGCCAGATCATCCGCCTTTACTAATGTACAAATCTGTTCCAGCTCATCTTTCCTAAGGTAGTAGAGGAGATGTTGATCAAATAGAAAATGTAAAATTGTTGATTTCTATATGTACAAAGACATTTATAATATGTGGAAGTCATTTCATACATGGTGGCATGATATTCTTTGAAGCCTTTGAGAAAGAACTTGTCACCATCGGACAGCACGTAGTCATCTTGAACAAGTGAATGAGTGTAGTCTTCAAACTTCACCGGTATCTTGCGCATCCGCGATAGTCGTTTTATCCTCCACACTAGTGACACAAGTGTGGCCATAGGGGCTGAGACCACTTAGGCGGATGAACTAGAGACCGGCAATGGCGAGGCGAACAATGTCCTGTTTAAGGGAGGGGTACAAACAGGTTCTTCGAATGGTGGGACACCGAATCCAAGTGTAGATTCTTGAATAGGCGGGGCCTCTGGTCCTTGTACAAATTCTTGATGCAGTTCTTGAACTTCGATCGGTGTGTGTGGCCTGCTACCGGAACCTTCAATCATCAATAGCGGAGTTTCATCGAAAATCGCCGTTTTTCTTTTTTACGTTTGCTTTTTGGTTTTGCCCGGGCTTTTGGATGCGGGCCTCTTCTTATGTGTGAATGTAATTGTAATCTTCTTCTTCCTCACATCTTCATCGGACTGTTAGCTGCTATAGCTTTCAAATGAGAATTCCTCCCAATTTATCCCAAAATCGGACCTAAACTTATCCAATTTCTTCCCAATTGACAGGGCCAGCTTCTCTAGAGGAGTGTTCTTGTGGGCAGCCCGTTTGAGCGAGCGCTCTATCCGGTCGACCAAATCTTGAGCCTGAAAAGAAAGACAGAAATACAACCTATTACAATTTGCATAGTAGGTGGTTTGAACTATGGCTTTAATAACAGACAAGCAAAGGTGAAATGCAAAACCAGTTAAATTATAAAATAGAATTAGCTGTACATGTTTCTGTGGGATGGTGGGTTCATCTTGTTTTGTCGGATCCCTCCGCTTGGACAGCCTCTTGCTCAGCCACAGTGGGCTGCTCCGGTTCCTCTCCCCTACCAATAAACATGGCTGTGTTTTCACTATACCATTTCATATACTCAGCTGGTTGCTCGGCTGCAATACATTTCTCACCACGCAGTCCAAGTTGGGCTCTTGCAGCCCACAACACTTTAATCTCTTCATCAATTATTTTTTCATAATCAACCACAATAAAGTAGGTCATTTCCTGTCTCGGAAATGGCATTGTGAATGGTGGTGGGACTAATTGCTTTAGTCCAAACTGTTTCATAACCCACCAAGTATTATGACGCTCGATGATCCAATAGAAGACAAGGACGGTAGACGAGCTGATGAGATTGCGATCAACTTTTGAAAACTTCGAGTGAAACTTCTTGCCGTACCCCTTATAAGGTTGCCAAATGAACTGCAATTGAGGTAAGCAAGGGGTCATCAAGCATTGGATTAGCTTGTATATTAACTTCGAAAGCAAGGGTGTCAAAAACATGAGTTTCGATCTTACCCCATAAGGTTTCAGATTGTTTAACTGCATTTTGACTCCTTCACCTTAGATTTGGGTGGGGTTTCAGGCAATCTCCTTCGCCACTTCCTAAAGAGTGGGAATTGAATGTCATTCTTCCAACTGTCTTTTGGCTTATAACACTTTCCAATAGACATCCTAGTGTAGGCCCATATCTGCACCATAACATACAAGAAAACGAGTTACGTACAATATAATTAATATGAAAAATTTTATTATTAATGAAAACGATCACCTGTAATAGCTGTAGAGGACCGGTTGGTGTCCTCAGTTGGTGACCTTCAATCTCTCCAATCTTTTCCTCCTTCTCACCTCCATCACTTATCTTCTCCGCATTCCAAAGCGAGGCATTGGTCAACATCTTATAGAGATTTGCAAGACAAGCCGGTGCCCATGTGTAACGTTTGAACTCATTAAAAAGCTCGAGTAGGTAAGCGGGTCCGCTGGCACCGAAAGTCTGCGTAACAATTTGACCGCAGACTAAGAAGAATAAGTATGCCCGTGTTGCACGGATCTCTTCGTCTTTGTAATTTTCGTCATCTTTTTTTTTTCTCCAGTTCCTCAACCTTGAAGTTGTCTTCAAGCCACTTAAACCTCACTGTTAAACCAACGTAGTCGAACTTCTTCCGTGGGATAAGCCTAAGGACCTCCTCACACACTGGCACTACAAATTTCCCCGGGAAAGTACTTCCAACAACTATGAGCCCATCTATTGGAAGGCCGTATATGTATGCAACGTCTTTTAGCATGACAGTAGCTTCGCCCAATGGAAAGTGGAATAAGTTTGTCTCCGGCCGCCACCTCTCCACTAGAGCAGTGATAAGCGCATGATCTATGACCATGCGATCTATGTCTGTAAGATGGTGAAGGCCCGTCCGCCTCATGTAGTCCTTCTGCTGCTTTGTAAGTAACCTTGTATCCTTGTCAGGATTTGTAGGTATGCACCTCATCCTCCCGAATTCCTAGTGTGTACAATAATCGGATCAGGTTGTTAGCATGTAGATGATGTAACAAAAAAACAAAGTATATCGATGCTATGAATTAAGTTGTGGGGATATACATCTCCGCGGCGGATTCCTTCGGATACATGAAAGCGTTGGTTGTATAGGAGAGTATTCGGAGCTTCGAGTGCTTATTCATCATTCGTCTGCACATACAAAAGCAATTAGGGAAGATGAGTATACACATTGGAAAGCAAATTTGTTGTGAACAAGTTACATATAGATTTGAGGTAAAAATTATGTGTATTCCAATGTGTTGTAAACAAGTTACAATAAAATTCTATACAGGTAATTAATGTAAGGGATGGTGGATTCATTGGAGATGGCGATGCTTTGCGGACCTTGAATCTTGGGGCTGTTCCAGTAAATCATGAGGCTGTACTTCAGTTGTTTTAACGGAAGCTTACATTGTTATGGGGAGCATTACCATTACTTTGATGATACTCTCTCTCTCATTAAAATATTTGACAAGTAAACTTCATTCACTGCGTTACTTTGTTAAACATTTAGAAGAAAGAAAATACACTTATCTGTAATTAGAATTTTACTTTAATTTCAAGTGAAAAATCAGTTTGGAAGTGGTAATGAGGCAATTGTGGTGACATTTCTTTCCACTGATAATAGTACCAAACTAGGCCCAGTACTCGAATTACACTTCTTTCTCCAACTTGAAATTAGTATAATTGCATATTGAAACTTCCTCGATATGAATGCTTTGGTAGTTACAATCCCGTCATTTCAACTTCTCATTTATATTTTCTTAGGGCTGGCAACAGAGTTCTGTTACTACTATAATTTTTTAACAGACCAATCCCATTTATTTGAGAGTGATTCACATGCCAAGTTTATCAACTCATATTGGCTTGTGGATTATGTATCTGAAACTCTTAAGTAAGTCTCAGTGGTTGGATTATCTGTTGTGTATAAGCTTGCAACTAGGATGCATATAAGTTGATTGGTGGACACACTTTTGGAGATAGGGCCTGGATTGGATGCATGGACTCCCACCTTAGGTACCATAAAAGTGTTATTAAATTACGAGGTACTTTTACGTTTGGTTGCTCCATGTATAATATATAATCATGGCCAGAGGTTTTGAGGAATCCTCATTGAGGGGATGTCATGGACACTAGAAATCCATGCATCCAAATGAGACACTCCAGTACAAAGACATTTTTAACAGAATCTGTAACTATAGCAAAACATCTGCCTTCAATGGCTGCCAGAGGGAATGAAATTCTTCTCATCCATGCAGTTCGAAGGAGAGAAACCGAGCTTAATAATGGGACTAGTACGGCAAACTTATGAAAAGGTAGAAGAATGTCTAGCTGTTTTTATAACATCTGGTTATCATGGCCTAGTAGCTATAAGGACACAAGCACTTTTTTTTTTTAACATTCAACTTCATTCTTCTGTCATCTCCATGTAATGCCTTCTTTTACGTTAAAAGAGTTGCTTTTTTCTCGTTTGGTAACATGACTTAGAACCCACACCCTCAAGATTGCAACAATGAGCACCTTTCACTATGTCATGGGCATGTCTAGATGAGTTTCTTTTCAATAGTTGAAAAGGAAATAAACTATGTGCCTAGTCTTTCTCAAACATATATGTTGTCATTCTTAGAAAGCTCTTAGTCAATGCCTTTGATCTCGCATTTTGTTGCTGTGTTATTTCAGCTTATCTCCAATGAAAGCGCTAAAGAAGTGCTTGGTGCCACCGATGGCCTCACAGAAGAGAAAGTTGATGAGGTGTTACAATGGTTTCTAAAGGACTTCAAGGATGATTTGTTGGAACAAAATGGCTGGCCTACTTTTATGTCTGCATATGTACTCTCCAAAGCTACTCTAAATGCCATTACAAGGATTCTAGCCAAGAAATTTCCACCTTCCGCATTAACTGTGTCCATCCTGGCTTTGTAAAAATGGACATCAACTTCAATCATGGGGTATTGACTGTAGAAGAAGGTGTTAAAGGTGCTATGATGCTGGCATTGCTACCTGCTCATGGCCCAACAGGTCTCTTCTTCGATCAGATGGAAATTTCAACCTATTTATGGAAGTAGACTTGATGATAACAAGAGAATAAAAAGACCTAAACTTTTCATTTGCGGATGCTCTACACTGTAAATTTGCTGTTCGTTTTCATTTTCTTTTTTTTCCCTAGGGCATGTGTGTTAAACTAAGATGCCAATGCCACTCAGCCATGAGTGTGTTGGCTGCTGTTCTTGATTGTTCCTTTGATTGTTTACGCTATGTAACGGGTGTATTCTTGGTTGTAAGGTGTAAGATTTATATACCTGGTTTTGTTTGCCGGTGGGGTTTGTAATTTCCATCCATTAATACAAACGTTTTGGTATTGGTGATATAATTTGAAGCAAGATGATAAATCTTGATTCAAAGTTAATTTGTGAGAAAGAGATAGACAACAGAGAATACACAAGAGAAATAGGGAAGAGGGAGTTTTTTCTAAGGACTGATAGAACGCATGGAAACACTTGGAAAAAAATCACTACCAATATCAAGCAATGAAAACAAAATAAAATTTCAAAAGAATGAGTCAGAAAGATCAACCATTTTCATGTAAAAAGAAGATGAGCAAGGGTCCATTTGCATAGATGAGGAGAAGAAGAACAGCTCAGAGCACGTCCCCTGTTTGGGTATATGAGGAAAAGAAGAACAATGCAGGGGACGTCCCAGAGCCATCAAAACAGAGCCTATGAAAACCTCAGTTACCATTCAAAATCTAGGGCACAAAATAGGAAAGAAAAACGTAAAGGAAAAACACACCTCCATGTGAACCCTTTTGAAATTTGGTGCCAAGCTTCCTGGGACCACAAACCTGGGACCACTGGAACAGGGAGGCGTCGACCGTGTGGAGAAGAAAGGGAAATGGGAAAATTGGGTGGAAAGGGGTTGTCGAAAGAAATGGGAAAATGACCCTCTGTGCGAAAGATAAATTCACTGACTGGTTGATATCGATAATGCCACTAGACGACAAAAAAAATTACGAAATCACTCCCTCATGGCCATATCCGTGTCCGTTGTCAATGTGGGGCCTGTAGAGTGGTATAAGGTCTTACGGGGGTGTGCATGGTAAATTCCTCTTTATTTTTTTTATAACGCAGGTATCTCCCACCCAACCCAGCCCAGCCCTTAGCTCGAGGGACATTCAAAGGACATTCCATTCTGGACAACTAAGAGCTAATCCCTAAGGTCACGTTTGGCAACCAAATCTTTAAGAAAAAGATTTTCAGTTTCTCTATAAGGTCACGTCTGGCAACCAAATCTTTAAGGAAAAGATTTTCAATTTCCCTAAAGATGTGGTAAAATCCATGTTTGGGAATTATAAAATCCTGAGAATTTGGATAAATAAAAATCTTCATTTGTTAGGATTTTCAGATCCGACCACCTCCCATAAGATTTGAAAATCCTCACTTAAATGGATTTGCACACGGAACCCTATTTTTCTCAGCTATATGCGTCGATACACACCAATATCAATATAAAACCCTCAACTATACGAATCCCTAGCAAAAAATCTTTGTTCCAGTGGTAGTGAAGAATCATCAGATCTATGGATACCTCGCCTGTTACCAAACATGCTCTAAAGTTGATGTAAATATATGTTTGGCAATTGTAAATCTCTGAGGATTTGGACGAGCAAAAATCTTCATTTGTTAGGACTTTCAGATCCGGCCACCACCCCCACCCCCCGCCCCCCCAAAAAAAAAGATTTGAAAATCCTCACTAAAGTGAATTTCACATCGAACCCTGTTTTTCTCAACTACTTACATCGATACACACCAATTTTAATGTGAAATCCTAAACTATACAAATCCCCGGCGAGAAGTCATTGTTCCAGTGGTAGTGAAGAATCATCAGATATATAGATTTCTCACCTGTTACCAAACATCCTCTAAAGGCCTTTTTGTGCGGGAGTTTTCCGTAGAAAACATGACGTCCTTCCTCGACGAAACAGGCCAGCAGTGTTCGGTGCGGGGTTTTCGCCGGAAAATCGTCCCTGAATCCCGATTTCTTTTCCGTGACAGAGGGGATCCGGAAAGCTCGTCTATCTCCATCAGAAAGGTCTTTCCGTGCAAGATGAGGCGCTTGTATACAAGGTCATTTCTTCTGATGGAAAATGCAAGCTTTCTTCGATCAACTAGTTCTGCAGTGTCCTCTCTATCGATCTCGTTCTGAAGCTTCCTCCATTGATCTCATCTTCAAGTCAGGTATGGTTCTTCCCCTTTATTTCTCCTTCATTGTCTATGTCCTCTTACTCAAAGGGCCTTGGTAGGCTCTCTGCGTCAAAGGACTTGTTCATCATCTCGACTGAATGAAACTCATATTTGTGATATTTTTTAGAACCATATGAGATTTCTATTTTCAAAACCGTGAGATGGGTAGGATTTCTAACACCTCTTCCTCTTGTCTCTGACTTAATGAGACCCAATAGTTTCAATCTTTCCAGAAACCTAGATTTGTGAGGTTTTTCAGGAGATTTTGTGGGAGTTCTAGTACAAAGGTGAATTTTCCAGAACTGATTTTTCATATTTCTGGAAACCATGAGATTTGTAAGACCTGGTTCATAGGGTCTTCTTTAGACTCCCAAAACGCTATGAAATATGGGTCTCATTTTTCAGATTTCCCAATACCCTATGAAATCTGGTTCTCTCTATTTTTATTTTTTTTGTAAGGGAATTTTATTAAAACTGAAACAAAGTGCTATGCAACACCATCGTGTCGTTAGTACATGTGCTTTGGCCAAGATGGCCTACCAAAACATATTCCCTAAATAGAGTAGTAAAACTGAAATTTAAAAATGAAAAAAAAAAAAAGAAAGAAGAAGAGACACCTAGCAGGGCATAGCGTGAGCCAAAGGAAGATTTGCAGAGCTTATGAGATGAACCAAATACCAGTTGAAGAATCTGAAAATATTGTCAAACTCAGGATTTTAGAGCAATGGCTCAATGAGACCTAGTTCATCTTTTTCAGAGCAATGGCTCAATGAGATCAGTTGAAGAACCTGAAAATACGTGGAATGACATAGTTTCCTCTTCATCCTTTTCTTAAATTTTTTTTTTTAAACTTTAGGATGGCCTCATTAGATAGAGTCATGTTTATGACTGACCTAGAGGTTGGGGATAACATCATATATTGGCATCCTTTTTTGTGTTAAGGTTTGGGAAGTGTTTGTGTTAATATTCATTTTATAATCTATTAATTGCATGAGACTATCAACATTTTATAAGCCTTAATGTGTTCTTAATAGTATTGCTCATCATGAAAATTGTATTAGTTTTGGTCCCTCTTTGTATGTTAAGCAATGGATTTTGACCATTATGATGACAGTCTCATTCTTATTTTTTTTCACTTATTTTTTGTGTAAAAACATCATGAAGAATTCCCTGTGTCTTGTGGTTGCTTAATATACATATATCTTTTGGATATTTGAATCTTAACTTTTTCTATGCTTTTTTTAAAGCAATCTAAATTCTGAAATTGATAGTTCTAAACTCGTTGGCCATATTTATGGCAATTGCATACTTCATGGTATCATTATTATTATTTTGATTGGTCTAGACTTTGGAGAATACAATTCAGTTAAGAATTCTTGTAGACATATAATTTTAATAAATGAAATAGTTGAGAGTTAGAATCCTCTCTTTTTTGGAATTTAAATAGCCTTCACATAACACTCAACTAGCTTGATGAGAGAGCCTCCCCTTTAATCAAAACTATATATAATACTACTTTGATCATAGCCAAGCAAATCAGATTATAGGCAAGGACTTTTATTTCCTAAAGGTAAACATGAAATAATTTTTTTGGTTGTTGCAACCTTATATCTTCATTAGTTTAAGATAATAATTCAACATCATCCTACATATACATGGTTATCATTTTTTTCACATAAATTGTATTATTCTTTGATACAAAATTGTCATTTGAGTTACGCTTTTGGATGGAATGACGAGAAACAATAATGAGAATGGTTTTTGTAGGGATGGATGGTCAAAATGGAAATAAATGTAATAGATCGGTGCCACAAGGTGGGGACAAAGAGAAACGGAATATGAAGTGGACATTTGTCCATGATGAAATCCTCTTACAAACAATGGTAGAACAATCCAAGGCAGGTCGATCCATAAAAGGTGGCTACACTACGGAAGGTTGGAATGAAATCACAAAGGAAATGATGAAGATTTATGGTGCAAGTTTTAGTAAAGATAAACTTAAAAATCGTTTCAAGACATTGAAAAAAAACGTATGCTGTGATGAAGACCTTATTAAATTTAAGTGGGTTTGGGTGGTGCGAGACTCAAAAAATGGTGACAACGGAGGGTCCTGTGTGGGACGATTATCTAGTGGTAAGCTCAAATTTAATTGCATTAGTTTATATATTATATTACATAATCTTATATGAATGAGATTTAAAACTAATATTGTTGCAGGCACATCCAAATGTTGCATCTTATCGGACTAGAATATTACCAGATTACTATATATTGGCTGAGATTTTTGGAGACAGCGTCGCTGATGGGCGGGAAAGTTTTGCGACTAATGACCCTAATCTCGTGATTGATAATGAGGATGCAATGGATCACGAGGAACCCATGATTGAAGGAGACACGGAACTTCTTGATGATGATTTCTCCATGGGTAACAAGCGAACTCGAACTAATACCGCCACTCCCTCAACCTCTCGTCACTTGGCAAAGATCTTTCAAACATAGGACTAGCATTAGTAGGTGCCGTTGAAACCATTGCAAGTGCAATTACTGAATATGCCAACAAACGCTCAGGCGAGCATCAACCTATGTTGAAGTGTGTTAAGGCACTGGATGAGCTTGAATTGGATGATTCTATTTATTACAAGGTGTTGCGAATCCTTGAGATTGGGGCTAAGCAGGAGACATTCATGGCATTGGATCCCTTGTCTCGTAAAGGATGGTTGCTGGCGGAGCTCGGACAAGAATGATGTTGATCACATTAAATTGTGACTAACATTTTGTTGAAATTGTGATGATGATATCTAGGACTCACTTATATTTTGAACTGATTTTGGGTTGTAATACTTTTATGAAGACTTTATAGCTAATCATATGTTATCTATGCTGTTTAGGATAACTCTAGTTATGCACCATGCTTTTATTTTATTGTTGATGATGGATAATAGTTTATTTTTGCAGAGTTGTTTCATTTTGTTACCATGGATAATGCTTTAACTGATGAAGATGACATGGAGTTCTTTATCTTTTGTGCACAAACCGTGGCCTTGATATGTGTCATTGGATATTATTATTCTTATGGCATTAGAAATAGGGTCCATGAATCTAGTCTATCAGGTAATGGTTTTGTGAATGAAATGATAATTGGGCATGAACGAGTATCCTTTGATCTATTGAGAATGAATACTAGTTGTTGGTTACGACTTTGTGATGAATTAAGGGGTCGACATCTGTTATGTGATTCACGAAATGTCAACGTTGAGGAGCAAGTAGCATTTTTTCTATATACCGTAGGTCACAATGTGCGCAATCGTGTGATGCAAAATCGTTTCCAACATTCTGGAGAAACCATAAGCAGATACTTCAATAAGGTTCTCATTGCTATTGTCATGCTTAGTAAACATTATATTACCCCACCAACTCAAGATACTCCACTCGAAATCAGTGCGAAGTCCATATACTATCCTTACTTCAACGTACTTTGTGATGAATTTGTTTAAACTAATTTGTTATGTACTTCAGCAAAATTTATTTTAACTAACTTGTTTATGTTAGGATTGTGTTGGAGCGATAGATGGGACACATGTTCCTGCTATTGTACGCATGGACGATCAGGTTCGTTATCGCAATAGGAAAGGGTGGATTTCACAAAATGTAATGTGTGCTGTATCATTTGACATGCGGTTTAATTATGTATTGGTTGGTTGGGAAGGTTCTGCTTCTAATTCGAGAATTTTACAAGATGCAATATATAAAAGGCCACAAAATAGATTGAAAGTTCTAGTAGGTAATGCATTGTTCAATTATAATCATTTGTTTTGTATTTACACAATTTTCTATATCTTTGAGTCCATTATGAGTTTCGATCATTTATAAATTTATTTTGTAGGAAAGTACTATCTCGTTGACGCTGGTTATGCAAATGCACGTGGTTTCTTTGCTCCCTATCGTGGCGTACGATATCATCTGAAAGAGTACTCTACAAATACACGTAGAACACCAAAAGAACTTTATAATTTGCGACATTCAAAATTACGTAATGTGGTTGAGCGGACCTTTGCAGTGTTGAAGTCACGGTTTCCCATCCTTAAAGTTGGTTCACATTATCCATTGAAGACACAAGCAAAGATAGTGGTTGCAACATGTGTGCTTCACAATTTTATACGTAAGTGGGATGGCGTGGATGAGTTGTTTGGGGAGAATATGGACGAGAGTTTAAACTATGATGATGGAGAATTGCATGGAATAGATGATGAAACGCTTGCTACACCATATGCAAGTAATTTGGATAAGGAGTTTGCAGTCAACTTGCGTGATAATATTGCACAACAAATGTGGGATGAAAGATAACTGGTTAACAATTGTTTTGAGGTTTGCTTCTATCCTTGGATTTTTTGTATTATGCTTTACTCATTTATTTTTTATTATTATTATACATTGTAAGTACTATTATTCTTGGTCTTTGACTAATTTTGGTATTGTGGTTGTAGTACCTCTTTGTTATGTATTGAAATTTTGGATTGAAAGGAGAAGCTATAATGGTATTATCATGTTTTGAAAGTATATAGGTTAAGAAAGCAGAATTTTACAGTTGGATTCGCTACATTGGTATTGCCTCTATCCTTGTGATTTCAGGTTCTCTTGAGGAATGTTTATATGAATACTTTTGCTCAGCTATATGTATTAACAATTGTCTAGGATAATGAAAACATTTTGCACATTGTTAAGTGCTAGTTTGTATCTTTCAAATGCATGTTTCTCTAATGCTCTCAATTCTTTATTGTTGTTTATGAAGGTCACCTTTTTAATAGTTTATCCTTTCATTTAAACCCATGAAAATGTGATGATCATACAATTCCTTGACAAGTTCAATGTAGCAATTCCTAGAACAACTTTCAAGAAAGACAACTACTCGTTTCTCCATCTACTTTTTTGGCAACTATAGGGACATTGGAAGTATACTTCAATCGTTGTGTTTCAATTTTGCCCAGATTAAATTTTTTTTATCTCCATTTATTTTACTTCTTTTCATTTATTTATAAAATCCATGCTTGATTTCATTTATAAATCAAAGTCTTATATACAATATTTAAATCTCATAACTTCTTATAGTGTGCATGAACTGATTCTGTAGGAGAAATTGAAGTGCAAATCTGTGTGAAGGAGCTAAAGTTCCTGATTTGAACCATAGCAATGTTGTTCTGCTTGTTATTCTGACTGTTGGTCCTCAATTATGTACCTTGTAGCTCCCAAGGTAAGCTTCCACAATTCCTTACCATTGATTTCTTATCATGACCCTTTACACATGAGTAAAGAGAATATGGCAAAATACTCTCAAGACCTGTCAATACCTGACACCTTATTGTAAAATAGGTTATAACTTAACTTTAGTAAATGTGACATAGGTAATTTAATAATCTATCCAGCAATCCAATTTTATGTCAGTTATACATTATTTATTATCAGAAGGTTGGCCATTATTTTAAAAACATGAAATTAAATTTATTTATAAATCTCTTTGTTGTATACAAAATTTGAATTATGAATTTCTTTGTTGTGACAGATTCTGAATGCATCAAATCTAGACTGAAATTTGGCATTGAGGAAGAAATGAAGTGTTTCAAGTTTATATTATATACAGGTCATGCACATTTTGAATGTAATAGTTCTATGAGAAAGATTGTTTGTATTGTGGAATGGAATGGAATATATAGTACTTACTATAGTTATGTTACACTTGTAAAACTTATGTAATGGAATGATTGTTACATTTTCATAATGTCTCAATTTTTATTATTGTTATTCTTTTGTTAATGTGGTGGTATATTTAAACAAGGAAGCATAGCACATATTGTCTTGTGGGAATAGCTGAATGAAGTTCTGATAAGTGAAAGGAAAACTATAAGCTCAAGCTCTTTCCTCCTTCAACTTCTACATTTTGCAGAGGAAGGTTTTCCCAGGTAAATGATGGGCACTCAGGTTCCAGGCCAACAATTATATTTAGTTATCTCCAATGGAGTGGCAAGTATTATCCAATTGATGTAACTTTTGGGCTATGGTTGATCCAATGTAGGGCTTCTAGATGACTTGCTTGGATCTTGTGCATTTAATGATGACTTATGGGTTCAAAAGTGAGAAATACCATAACCTAAACCCTGAGCCCTGTGAGCTCTAGTCCTTTATTTCCATGAGTCCTGTTTCCATGCTGTCACTACTCACTAGTTCTTTCTTCATGCAAATTAAAATGCTCTTCCACTCAATGACCAATTTTGAAACAATGCACATACTACAAGCACACAATGGGTATATCCTAAAATGTATGTGTCCCCTGAGTTCTGCAAACCACAAAGGTTTGACTAGTTTTCATGATGTTCTTTCTGCATAGAATTCCTTCAACTGATTTTTAACGAAAGAATTTATTTAATTATTTTGCCCCTTGTGCTTTGTGTTTCCATCTTTCATCTGTATGTGGCTTCCAAATGGAAATACCGGTAGGTGTATCTGGCAATTGCATCAACTGACCACACTGTTAAGATATGGAATGTCAATGGAGTCACCTTTAGAGAGAACATTGATAGGTAAGTCTTCGAACTCGCACCTCTCTCTCATCATGATATTATAGGACGCTCAGTCCTGTTTTTCCCTTCTTTTTTCTTTTATTTTTAAAATTATTTTTTGCTTCACCACCAACAATTTGGGTCCATCCCACCTCCCAATAATCTAAGATATTAACCAAATGAGTGCATCTTGTGATGTGCCATACCATAAAATGTTCATCTTGGATGTCCTCACTTATCAGTTTGGTGGCTATTTAATGGATGGTTTAGTAGCTGTTTAATAGATGAATGTAGACAAAGGGTAACATTAACCAGGCAAACTCCACAAGAAGGATCATCCAATAGGAAATATTTAGAGTGTCCTCAATCCACAGTAGAGGAACATCAACCCAGAAAAGGGGATGAAAGGTTGTTTATTCCCAGAAAGATTTCCACCCAAAATTGGGCTCAGTCAATTGGGGTACAACTAGCTTATTGCTACTGACTTTGCAATTCAAGCACAAAGTCTAACTTAGTCATAGTTTTTAATTGTCCATTTGTTGTTGCTCTTCAGGAGTGGGCTTTTCTATTTAATGATGCTATAAATTGATATTGCATTCACCGCATGCCATGATTTTTACTAATCAATACAACTTACAAAAAAAAAAAACTTATTGTTTCAGGTGTAGTGCCTATGCATGACTGTCATCTCACCCTCAACTTTGGCTTTCCTTCACATTTTCTTTATAAAAACTTCTGACAATCAAAGTTTCTATTTCTGTAAAATGGGTGGTCATAGTAGTGTGCTAACTCAAAAAGATCATGAATAGTCATTGCTTGCTGCCTGTTGCCTAGTGTGGACCAAAACACGTTCTTTCTGGGTTGGAACATGAGCCCCGGTTGATTTAAATCCCTTTGTGGTGTATATGATCTTTATTGATGTGCATTACGGTTGGGTCAGCTGCAAAGGTGGGTTTGTGGACTGGGTCAATTGCTTAATAGAGTGGGGTTGCTTCATGGAATGGGTTCGCTGGATCAACATAATTTTATAGGGAGAAAATTAAACGCAATTAATTTTTAAGCTATTCTTTATGGTCCCACAAAATTTGATTAATCTAGCTCAATTTGTCATGTGTGGAGATAACAAATTCTTTTATATAAAATTTAAATCATTTTTGTAAGCATGAAGTTATTTTCAGACCCAGCAAAATGTTGCACCAAACACCAATATATAGGAATCATCGAGGAATTTGTTGTTGCACCAAACAACACATATGCGGAATTCGGGCATGTTTTCTTTGTTGCACCAAACGCTTAGAAAATGATACCATGGATTAGTATTGTCATGGCTTTCTAATACCAAGGAAAATGGGGCACCAAGGATTCCATTGAGGGTATATGCAAATCCTCATAACCACATGCACCAGGTAAAACTATGTATTCAATTCACATTTCATCTTCATTTTTAATTAACTTATGTATTCAATTCCTATGTATTTTAATGCAAATAAAAAAATAAAAAATTCCTTGTGTGAAAGCCACCATAACCTGAAGCGGTTTAGACTTTAGAGTGCACCTGATAATTTTTGCATATGTTATATCTTTTCCATTCATTAACACTTAAACAAACATCCAACAATCATATTAAGATGGTCTTTTGTGTTTTGTTTTAGAAAGTGCTCTAGGTAAACAGGTTATAGATGTGACATGGGGCGCAGCTGAAACTCAAATTCACCTCAACTAAATTAGTTCCAAATATATAGGTGTGGTTCTGGATAGGGCACATGTTTAACTCGATCCATTGCTATCTCTAATGTCTAACTATTCCCTTTTAATCCTCACCATCCATTGATTGTCATACACAAATAGACTTTGGGTGTCAATTGTGGCTTCCATGGGAGTGAGAGGTTTTTCCATGGTTTAGGGGTTGAGCACAGGGAAAATCAATAGAAGGCAGTTGGGTTCGAACTAGTTCAATTGTTTAGTTTACCACAAGTAAATTGTGATGTAAACAATATTAAAATAAAGTATTTTAAGATAAATAATGTTGGCCCACCTTGTTCAACTAGCAGCTTTGACCAACTTAATTTCTACCATGCATGGGCTTCAATCGACCAATTTATTGAAAACACAAATTTCCCTTAAACCTAATAGAACGGCCAATCTGTTCTTATTTTTTTTATTTTTTTTAAATCGATAACAATTAAACTACAAAAGCCTTAGATTTTTTTTTTCTAAGAAAGTTTAGTTATTCATAAGCAGAAGATACAAAAGATACAAAAGTTGGCGATATGGACCATCAAGGTCAATTGAACAAAAGACAGATTATGTGCAAAAGTACAAAGTTTTGAACCCAGCAAGAGGAGTGGACCCTAATTGTTAGGAATTTCATGGTGTTGACTAATTGATTGATGAGTTGGACAAAACTCTGGGTTCATTGAATTGTAATTTTTTTTATTTCTTTTAGAATGGACAGTGGTTGTGTCACCAGAAGGCTTAAAGTAAAGATTGAAGTATTTTTCAGTAAAGAAAGTAGAGTTCCATAACATAGTCTTGCTATAGCAAGGATTCAGCTTGCTAGAGCAAATATGCATAGATAGTCCATGATAGAAGAGGGGCATGCTATAGCGAACCTGGGAACGTAGCCCAATTTGAGCCAAATTGTTATTTAGAGTTTCAGTTTACTAGTTATTTTGATTAGATTAAGATTAGAAAACTCTTGCACGAATTTTGGACTATATAGAAGGGTGTTTATCTCAACTTTAAGTATGGAATAAAGTTATTCTCTTATTGTTCTGAGGTGAGAAAATTTAGAGAGAGATTCATTTATCTCTAGAGCTATCAATGAGAGGTTGTGCTGAAAATTTGCTCTAGATTGTGTGCTGCTTCTACCTTCTCGTAGAAGATTTATTCATCTTGATTCTCAAGGTATTGCTGAGTCAAGTGCGGGAAACAGTGCGCTGAGGGGGAGTCATGACAACATGAGAAGTTGTGCAAGAACAACTACAGTCCTTAGATTGACGGAATGACTGGAAAAAGGAAACTGTAAGTATATCTTGTAACTGTTCAATAGTGTTTGATTTCGAATCATGGATTTTCTCCCTGGATAGGGTTTCCAATTAAAATATTATATCTGCCTTATTGTGGTGTGTGATTGGTATATTTATTTGCTAGTTTGCTATATTTTGTTTCTGCCATATTAATTATTAGACTAGCACCCATTCTAGTAGAGAAAATGCACTTTCAGTAACAGAGTAGTATGCATAGAGGCCCTCTATAGTAATTGGTAGAAACTAGAGTCCCTTGTTGCATATTGAAAGTGGTCTTCCTCGGCATTCCTGACTTACTGGGCATGTTATCTCTCATGAAGATAGATGTCCTGTAATTCCCCTCTATAGTCCCTTACAAAGCCTTAAATTGATAGCTGATCGTGAGCTCCAAGTGTAGAGTTGCGATGTAGTAATAAACTAGTAAGACCAGGTCGATTCACATGGAGCAATGTAAATTAAGGTTCATTCTCAACTTGTACATGTCCTAAATTAAAAATCTAAATCTAGCCTAACAAACTATAAAATTATAACCATCATTCCTGCTTTCCAAAAATTAAATTAATTACAATCCAATGAAAAAAAATTTCCTAAATCTAAAAATCCTAAACTAAAAAACTAAAATTGCTACAAAAGAATACACAAGTTAGAACATCAAGAATAAAGATTACTAAAAATAAAACGAAGAAATTAGAGTAGAAACAAAAGATACCTAAGTTAGGAAGTTAGTAATGCAATACATGCCATGAGATGCTGAAAAATTCTAACTCTGAAAAACTAGTATGCAGGGCTGTTTTTATGCATGATTTTTCCTAATTTAATGCAATCTAAAACTGAGTTTAATAGCTAGATTTTGAACTATAATGATGCATGAATCAATTAAAAAAAAAAGGAAGTGGAAAATAATTTAAAATGAAGGAGATATGATTGTATGAACATGACCTAAAAAGAAAATTGTGCAGAAATTCTGCACACAGGTGGGTCCGACCAACAATGTTTAAGCCACTAGTTCACCATCTTTCCAAAATTATTTTTTTTTTGAAATTCTGGGGTTTGAAAATATACTAATCAAACTTTAATTTCCCCAAGTTTCATCGAAAAATAATGTGTTTTGATCAAGTTTCTAATCACGAATTTTTTACAAAAAATCTGTCATGAAATTCCTGTAACAATGTGCTGAATTGTGCACTTTATATTGGGATCCAAATTTCCAAATATTATTTGGCCGAGATTATTGACTAAAATCTCTGATTTTTCTTGTTTATTCAATTTAAAACTCCGAATCCAGCAACTTAAACATGTCTAAACTCCACCAATATGAATATGCATACAATGCTTATTAGTTCCAACCATAAACTATGCACAAAATAAACATAAAATTGAATTGATCATAAAAATAAAGACAATAAACAAAAGTTCAAGAATTTAAATGTGTGGTGAAAACAAGAAAAGTAAATGTGTGGTTTTAACAAAAATTTAAATGTGTGGAAGTGTATTCTCCTCTTTCAAAATTCTTTTCTAAGCGGGGTCATAATATGAATCATGCTTTTAGGGACTTTGAGTCGTCCGTCCAAACACCAACAAGAAAAGAAACATAACACAAGCACTAATCACCCAAGGACAAAAAAGAAAAAAATTGAAAGAGTAAGAAATTTTTTTACTAATATGCAAAGTCTTACATAAGATATAAAAAATAAACAATGACAATTACATACTAGGATGAGAAGCCTCTTCTAGATGAAAAACACAAGGGTGTAGTGTGATTTCCGGCCAAATTTCCTTGAGGACTCAAATGGAGAGAAAGAGAGAGGAAGAAGGTAGAGTGCAGTAGTAATTCTAGAGAGAGTTGGTCTATCTTCCCTTGAGAGGAGAGGGATGCTTATGCCTTCAATTTATAGATTTTTGTTCTCTTTCTTTCCTTCTTTGCTCCAAGTTTGTAGCATGCAATCTTCTTTATATGGCAAGTCCCTTCCTTGGCCAACAAGTCTTCAAAGAAATAGAAAGATGAGTGAGAGATTTTTGGTGCTTTCCATGTGCAAAATTACAATCCCAAGTAGAAATTATAGCACCAACTTCCAGATGTCATATCTTCCTCGTTTTAGCTGCGATTTACACAATCTTGGGTTCTAAAGATATCTACTCAAAAAGAGCTTTCCAACTGTGTACGGATTGCACCAATCCGAAGGCTGGATTAATGGTTATGACCATTTTAATCTTGCTGCCCCTGAAAAATCCGAAAATAATTGTGCACATATGGAATGTTAGTTGTGCAATGGGGTGTGTGGGACCCATGTGGACGTCCAAAGGGATCTTGGGATCTTTTTTTCCTTGTTTCTTGACTCCCTTTCCATCTTTGATTTTCTTCCAAACTTCTTTGATTGACTAGTCAACTTTTTTAGCATACTTTCCTTTATTGAATTTATTTCTTGATTTTTGAGTTCTCAAACTTAGTAAGAATTAGATCTTACCAAATCTGAAGTTTCCTTTCTTGATCTTGAAATTACAAATCTAGCTTTCCATTGTTGACTTTTCAAACTCTCCAAAAATACCAAGATATCTGAGTCCACCATGAAAGATATCCTACCCGTGATCTCTCTCAAATTTCACTAATGTAGGTCCCATTCTTGATTTCTCCTACACAAATTAAAATAAGTGGATTCAAGAATGATTCTATGTAAGGAATTTAAATGGACGATGCATGGGACCCTACTTAATGCACCCAAAATAATTGATTTTCCAAAAATTAATCTAAAAAAATGACAGGTTTCATGAGTTTATGCAAAAAGTGTGATTTTTTGATCAAATTATGGATGAATGCACTACAATGGACCCTGAATGCATAAAAAGATGATTTATCACTAAATAAAGCTCTTTAATATCAATAAACTTTTAAAATGGTCCAAAATGTGTATAAAAATATGCGCTTTTCAGGACTCATCAATAGCTATAGTTACCAAATTACAAATATATAGAATGTATCATGAGCACCTTTATGAGCTCCTTTACAAAGGTTCATTAAGTAGGTCCCAATAATTAGTTACTCGAGACCCCTTGGCGGAAAATTATTTCAAATATGCATTATCAGCACAATGTAACACTTTCTATCATGCACAATGTAACACTTTCTAGAGTAAATAGATATCATGACTACCAAAATGGATAGATGCACATGTACATGAAGGAATCAAAAGATTATAAGATTCTAGGATTGTCTTGAATTATAGATAAATGCAAGGGTGTCATTATAGATTGTGTAAGTAGGTGGAATGTTTTTGAATAGAGCCAATAAGTTTAAGAATATGATAGGAGTTTTTGGAGATGGGTTTAGAGAACTATAAGCAAGTCTGTAGATTCATTTGCAATCAAGCAAGGTTGTAATGAAGCAAATAGTTTCTTTACATGGGTGTGCCAAGTGTGAGTTTCACAATAGTTTCATATTTTGAGCCATTCCCATCGGATTTTGGAACAGTTTTGAACCGTTTCAAAAAGGATTGCTCCTAATTTTTCCTAACTATATATATATATATATTTTTTAATTTTGAAACTGTTTTGGAATGGTTTTGAATTGATCCTAATTTTAAGAAAATTTTAAAAACACAGTTAAAAATGTAAAAGGTGAAAAATAAAAATATATGTAGAACATATAAGAACATTCAATGAATCAACAAGAGATGCATTTGTATTAAAAAGATGTCATCCAAAGTTTAACGATTTCACATAGGAGTTACAAATATTATAGCCCAAACTACAAATGATCAAAGGTTTAACAATATTTTCTTTACAAGACTAATCTGTGAATGTGGTGAAATTCATCGGCCATGTTATAAACAAATCCATTCCCAACTTGGCTTAAAGTTGAATGATGACCCGTCTAGATAAGGCAGTTTGACATCTTTGTCAATGACATCAACCATAATCTTGTATATATTATTTGGAAGAAATTTACAATGAAACTGTTGGGGACAATATAAGCTCTTCCACTAGAGATGATCTCTTGATGCCAAGACAATAGTTTACATGACTGCAACTGATTCTGGCATCTTTAATGGAACCGATGCACTTGCTTGGGATCCTAAAGGCATACATTACCGTAATATAGAAGTTCATTTTGGTTGGGAACCCTTCGATAAAGAAAAAAAAGAACTATTTTTCTATAAGGTATTTTGGGTCATCTTTAATTCTTCAAAGACTCACATTTTGTTCAAAATTAAAATTTGTTTTCATAATCATTGATGACATAGGCTCTCATCTGCCATGATCCATGGCAATTCATGGATTGAAAACTCATGTGTCCCAGTTTACAAGACTAGCTAGATCTAATGAAAGGGCGCATGAAGAACACATATCCCCTGGCTTATTTTATTTTGATAAAAGGACAATAAAAAAGGGGAACAATGTGGGTTTCAAGATTACGGGCTTTTCAAGATAGGGCCCCACCCTAACCTCAGGCTTCATGACAAAAAAAGAAGCCCTCAGATTTAGGGCTTTTGCAGGCCAAACTGGGCCGAGCCCGCTCGTCAAAGGGCTGGATTGATAGTAGAGTAGCAAACGGGTATCCGATTCTCCAATTACCTGAAAGTCTTGACCCGAAAAAACCTGATCTTGAACTTATTTTAGGTTTTGATTCATAAATGGGTCTGAATCCAGATTCTAATTTAATTTTTGATTCATAAAAGGGTCAGGTCCGGTTCCATGTAAGTTCCGACCATTGGACCCGGCATATGAGTCTTTGATATTGCAAATTGTACATCAAAATAAACTTTTTGAGTATTTTTATATATAATACTGGAGGTAGTAGGCATGATGTAGTGTTATAAATTGAATAATATACTTATTTTAAGAAAAAAATAAGAAAATTGAAGAGAAGTTAGAACAAGTTTTTAAATTATATCAAGTTCTCTAAGTGGGTTCGGGTCTCGAACTAACAAAACAAGTTACGAGTCAAAACAGGATCCGGGTCTAGGTCTTGTTCCAGCATGGTTCAGTTTAGTAACCGTTCCGTTTGCAACCCTAATTGTCAGCCCTATATATACATATATGCGCCCCCTATACAAGCGTATATTGAGAGTAGCAGACGGAGTATAAAAAAAAGAAAAAACGTACCTCTGTATGTCTACGAGTATCGCTCGAATCAAACGTCGGAAACATTTCCCAAATCCCGTCTCCAAGTTCGAAACACCCGAAATTCAAACCTTTTAGAACAAATAAACCCTTCCATCGTTCGTGTTTTTTCTTCCAAGCCCTAGAAAACCGTTTCTTCCCTCCAAATCTCGCGTCTTTTTTTGTACTTCCTCCACCGAAACCACCTTCGAAACCCTAACCTCATACGGAAACATAGCTCGATATTCGTCTGAGGTGCGTATTCAATTTCATTCTTCGATCCCTCGTATTTGGATCTTTTTTTGATTGGTTTAGATGAAGTTGCAGTGGTTTTGGAGGTCATGAGAATTCTATTAAGACTTTGAACGCAGCATTCGTGGTGGGATTTGATTTATAAGCCTAACTGCTGCTTGTTTTGCTTTGGTTTTATGTTTGAGTTGTTGTTTTTTGTCCATTTTGGAGTTTGGATTAGGTTTTGATTGGATTTTGTGTGATGAACTGAGAAGTATTTGAATACTACCCGTAGTTCGACAAGTGACATTTTTTTTTATAATGTTTGCTTATCTGCTTTCTTTGAATTTTTGATTGGGTTAGAACTTGGAACATCATTTGTGACACTCAATTTTGCTAGCATTATTCATTTTGCTGATAACGCGAAGGAAGCATTGGAAGTTGGAACCATCTCTCTCCCTCTCTAATTGTTACTGGGGCTTTGTTGGTTTTTCTTTTGATTGTTGGAATTCTCTCTCTCTCTCTCTCTCTCTATATATATATATATATATATATATATATATATATATTGCTAATGGTGTTTATAATGGTTTTTGGTCTGTTGTATGTTTTGGAAGCATTTGTTAAAGATTCAGAGATATCATTATAAATGCATTTTTGTAAAATTGTTGACGGTTTATGGTTTAATATATGTTTTTTAATTGTAGAGGAATTCAATATGTTACATTGTTTTCGCAATCTTGTTTTACTAGTGATCTAGTGTACCTGTATCCTTTTGCGATGGTCTGGGGCGGTCCCACCAGATTGTGTGGGAAAATGCAAGCACAGGTAGTGACACCTGTGATTGCGGGTGAGTGCTTAGGGTCCCCTGCTGCTCGCTCTCTGGATTTCTGATTAGGTGTGGGGATGGTTTATACTTTTAGTTGAACTGGTTCTTTAACTGGAAGTTGGAAAGGACATTGAAGACTGTGTGCCCTGTTGCTCTCTTTCTCTTGAAAATGGAAATAGACCCATATTTTGGAGGTTAATGAACTTCTGCTAGAACAACTTTTTCCTCACAGCTTCATTTGGCTTAATTTTTCCCTCATTAAAATATCAGTTATGAACGATCTGATTATTCTTATCAATCTGAAAGATCCTTTAGAGAGGACATTTATGTTTGTTGCAAAGCCTTCCCTTAGAGCTAAGTGCCTAGAGCGCGGAGTGGGGGCAAGAGCGCCGAAACGCTAAATTTTAAAATAATTATATGTTTGGAGCGCCTCCAAAGCGCCTATACAACATATTGCTTGTGGGTTTATAAACAATTAACTAATGGGCACAAATATATCTTATCTATATATTCAAGTATAAAAAATGAAGGAAAAAAATTAATTTTGCAATTTGATCACATAAAATAAACAAGAATTAATAAGTTAGAAGAAATTTATTCATTAAAAAGATAAATGTCAAGCTTATAGAAAAAATACACAAAAAAACCAAAGATTATGCACGGTTCGCTTCATATCCGGTTGAATTGCGCTCTGAGGACAGATCCGCTCTGAAAACGCGAAAACGCTGATCGGCGTTTTCGGAGCCGGATCAAGAAGGTTGAGAGGAGGTTCCAGGCAGTAAGCCTCAGAGGTCCTTCAGTGGAGTGTTTTTTTTTTTTTTTTTTTTTTTTTAAGCTATTGCTGCGTTTTCCTCTCTAAATATTGAACAGTTGTATAATTTTGTTGTTTCTCTCTTGGCGATTTTTATGATAAAAAATATTCAAAATGGCAACTCTTCCTTGATTGAAGAATATTGAAATGAATTAAAAAAAGGAAATTGTGCATCAAACAACAGAGCATCTCGATTACTTCCATCTCTGGCTAATCTATTTGCATTCTCATTGGCTTCTCTATAAACATGAGAAGAAGTGAACTGCAATTTGGTTATTGAAGCTCAGATTTCTTCCATCAAATCTGTGGTCCTTTGTGTGGAGGGAAAAAAAGAAACCCTTTAAGAGGATGCTCATTGAATAAAACAGGATGAATCACCCTCAACAATTGCTCCAGTACATTACTCAAATGCTTTAATTATGCTCTATCAACATAGCCATTACTTTTGCTTCATTAGAATGGGACCATGCAAAGGCTTGCAATAATTCCGGATCTGGATTCCTTTAGAATCTTTATATCCATTGCAAATGTTGTTGTCAGATTCTCCATTGAGGCACTACCTTCAGTTCAGTTTCCACCTGCTATCTGCAGAGACCTAGAAGTTGCTGGTCAGTGAGCACCACTGTCGCCTAAAGTTCACTTTCACGCCTTCAAAGTTCAAACTCCTTTTCCAGAAAGAGCACCAGAAACAACACTTAGTCATATTAGTCATTAGCACTACTATTCACTGATAGTGACTTATTGCTAGACCTCAGCTATTCCTTTCATGCAACAGGGACCACAGAATGACACTGACAAATCCACGCCCATGCTGTGAACAATAATTGAAATACCAAGCATTAAAACCCCTTCAAAGTTTCTGGCATGGCCCATTTTATCTTAAATAGGGTTAAAATATTGCACCAAACAATTGTAGCAATAGAAAGGTGAATTATTAAGTGATGGACACTTCACCTCCCTAAGACACTAATTACATGCATTCATGATGAAGTCTTGACAACTAATAATGTGATCCTCAATAAGAATTTTGTCATGGCACCACAGCGCTCCATCCGGCAAAAATCAAGGACTTGAAGGCAGGGCATGAATAAGCCAAAGTTAAGAGAAACTGCCTATTTGCTCTCATTGTGTGCTGAAGCTCTGATGCTAACTGACCCAGCCCATACTCAAATGGGTTGGAGCATGGACGAGGGAAGAAGCTTTATCATCCTTTGGAGTGCACTTGTATGTTCCTTCACTACTGAAACAATGGTCCAATGGGAATTAGCAAAGGGAAATTGGGGAAATCAACTATATAACTTCATATCAATGTTTAGAAATCGATTATGAAGCACATGCCAAATCAAATTATGGGAACACATACCAAGGATTTTCTTCACCTGACGCACGGTTCCCGCACACGGTTCTCATGGGAACCATTGTCAGGTGGGTCAACGAGGTGGGGCCCACCCGGACAGACAAACCTGATGCACAGTTGGAAATCGTGACAGGAGAATATTATCCCCATCATACCAAATGTGTCTATATGTGAATAAATATGTAGCAACGCGGAGCAGGTTGGATGAATGTAATCCCTAAAAATGTCATCTGGGCTGTATGTGAAAGTCTATTATATAGCTATATGGCTTTTTTTTTTAGCCCTACAGACCTTATTTAAAAGCTGAGAATACTAAAATACCTTCATTACTTAAGTTGTCGCGGGCGTGTCTTTGTGTGTTATGGGTCCTCTAGGGTAACATAAGTTTTATACTTTTTCATGATCTTTATTTTCCATTTTGTTCGCCATTCATGATTGTGGTCGATGAATCTTAATCCATCCTTTTTTTTTTCTTTTGTAGGAATCTGAAGGAACTCTTGGAATCATGGGACTCAAGATTCCTTTAAATATTTGTATTGAAGTGTAGTTACAGAAGGAATGCATGTACTCAGCTCATCATCTGCTTTCTTAGTAAATGCAGAGGTGGATTCCATGGGAGGAGTCATTGATGGTGGAGCAGGTGTAGATAGTAAAACATCTCGTCGTGCATCCATCGAAAAGGCTCGAGCAGAGCTTCGGTAACATTGGCATCATCTTTATTTGTGTAGTTATTTGGTTACCATGTAGAAAAGCTTCAACTTGCTACGTTGTTGTTGATTGCAGGCAGGAATTTGATGTACGCGAGGAACGGAGGAGGGAACTTGAATTTCTTGAGAAGGTAAGGCTATAGTGCTTATTTGCTCTTACTCATCATAGGCAAAATAATTTCGACTTCATATCCTGGTGCTTTAATACTTACTTTTCTTGCAGGGTGGCAACCCATTGGATTTCAAACTTGGGCCTGCAACCTCAATTAGTGTTCAATCTACTTCAGCTACAGATCAGCACACTGAACAGTATGTTATTAGAAATTATCATAAAACTGTATATAAACAAGAATTGCTTCTTGTTGCCTGACATATCTGTTGGTGTTGCAGTGAAGCTAAGGATAGCTTTGCATTGACCCCCTCACCCCATCGAGATTCTGTCGACAGTAGTGTGAGACCTCTGGGAAGAGAACCAACTACTGCTGATAATCTTTTGCTTTTTGATGGTGGAAAGGATATGCTTCATGGGGATGGGAATGCTACATATCCCAGTAGAAGGGGTCATATTGCTTCATCAGAAGAGTTTTCCCGGCCGGGTAGAAGTCACAAGGGAAAGGAATCCGAGGATTCTGCAATGTTCCCCGTAGGGGTGAGAAGTCAAGCATATGCTCGCCGGAATAGGTCTAGATCAAGTCGTGATAGTGGTCATGCCTTTTCAACCAATTTAGTTCCATCGAGTCATAGTAACCGATCATCTATTTTACCCTCTTCTTGCCATAATTCAAGGAATGTAAAGGGTTCACTATGTGAAACACATTTGGACAAAGGTCACATTAATTCATCTATTTGCAACTCAAAAACAGCAAGTCCAAATGCCAATGTGGTTTCCAAGACCACGGTATCTAATAATAAGATGGACATGGAGTTGGGTGCTGAGCAGGGTCATGAGGCAGTTGAACAAAAAAAGGTTGGACTGTCCGGGGTGGCAGAAATTAAGGAGGCCAGACACGATCAACTTTCTCAAATGGCTGTGGAGCAAGACCATAAGGCTTTGTCAACTTGTTCAGTGGGAGAAGGGGAACAGGAACTGGAAGGGTGTATGCCCTGTGTAGCTCCAGAAAATGAGGGAAACTTCATAACTGCTGGTCAGCTTAATGGGATTAGTTCAAATGTGGATGAGAATGATTTGAAAAATGAAGGTCAAAATACCACAAATTGTTTTTCTGCTACTGTTGCTACAGAAGGTTTAGATTCAGACCTCTCATATAAGAAGATCAGCCATAGTTCCCCTCCCATGCCAGATCCTGATTTTGTTGAAGAGACAGAGTCCAAATGTGTAGATGTGCAAGCTACTGCTAGTGATGCTCTTCCATCAGTTAGAAAGAACACCAGTGTCTCTGACGCAGAGGTCAAAATTGAGGAAATTTGCTATGGCAGGTCCGATTTGCAAAATGAGGTGGAACCTGTTACCAGTGTTGTGGGGGCACAACTGATTCAATTGGGTGATGCTACTAATTCCAAGAAGACAAGTGTATGCTCTGAAGCTAGACTTCCATGCACTTTGGTTTCCTTCAATAGTGAATGTTTGGAAGTGATTTCACCTGTGAAGGGTTCTGCTGCTGCTGCTACAACAGAGCTTCAAAGTGGCACGGGTAACCACTTACAGTTAGCAAAGGAGCATGAAGATGCTATTTTGGAAAGGGCACGAACTATAGAGGTTAAGCATGTTTTTTTTATACTAGTTTTAATTTGTTCAATCAATGCTGGTATACCTTTTTGCTGGAAAGAGCCTGACTATTATTTGAATGAACAGGCTAGCCGTAAGAGGATTAGTCAGCTATCCTTGGGTGATTCTCATTCAGTGAAACGTCGGAAGTGTCATTGGGATTTTGTCCTTGAGGAAATGGCATGGTTGTCAAATGACTTCATGCAGGTCTGCCATCCTCACCATCTAATTTTTTTCAAAATTTATTTTTGTTATATGTCTGATGTAAAATTCATGTCCATTCTTATTAGAAAATTGATTTTGATAATTTGTTGTATATGTACAATTTTAGATTTAGCTAATGACTAGCTATAAGTATTGCCTATTCTGGTTGAGGATGCAGCTTGACTGTTGCTCTGCCTTCTTGCTCTTACCTTTTCTTTTGATTGGGTGAATAGGAACGGATTTGGAAGATAGCTGCTGCAGCGCATATATCTCATTGTGCTGCCTTTACTGGTCGAACGAAGTTCAGTGTTGAAACTCTGCATGGGAAGCAAAAAGAAGTGGCTTATACCTTGGCACAGGCTATCATGCAATTCTGGCATTCGTTTGAGGAGCTTCAAGATAGAGAAAATCCAAGTAGTGAGTTGCGCGATCACAGTTCAGCTTTACTTGTATTTGGGAAGGCTAATGGGGTGGAATCTGTTAAGGACACAGAAGAACCTATTGTTTCACAGGTCGTTTTCCACACTTCTCGTGCTGCACCATACTCTTGTGTCTGTTCTTTAAATGTTTAATATTTTTCTGTCATGTAGGATTTCATGGTATGTGTTATCATTTTGTTTCTATCTTGGTGGATATTTTTTGATTTTTGTGTATGGCTAGGTGTTATAGATTGATGATGAGCTAAGGAAATGGTGGTAGTTACATAAGCTATTGCAGATTATTGCTTCATATATAAACTGTATGTTTGCAACATTTGCAATGATGAATAGAGTTTGATTTTTTGGTATATATATATATATATATATAGAGAGAGAGAGAGAGAGAGAGAGAGAGAGAGAGAGAGAGAGAGAGAGAGAGAGAGAGATGCAATAGCACCAATATTTCATTGGAGATAGACTCGTGTGCCACATATGGGACCCAATGGAATCTAGAGATTTTCTTATTTTATTAGTTTCTAATTTTAATTAAAGAGTTGAGTTAATGGAATTTTTCTTTCTTTCTTTCTTTTTTTTTTTTGAGAAGGGAGTTGGTGGAATGTTTCCCTCGTGGGATTTATCGTTGGAGAGCGTTCTTCATTGCGATATTGTTTTTGTGGAAACCATCATTGTGCTGTGGCACCTACAATCCAAATCCTAAGCCTAGGATTTGCATCAAGTGGTATCAGAGCCAAACGATCCCTTGATCAATCAACGTGATTTCCACTATCCATCCACCACCAACACAATCCTTCCCTGCTGACGCCAACTCCCATCACAGAACCCTGAATCCAACCACTAGAGACCCATTCCCATTCTTTCACTGCCAAATCCCAAAACTCATTCCCGTTGAACCTACCCCCATCTTCTCGCTGCCCTACCACACTCATCCCAAAAACCTAAAACCCTAACCTTCGTTCCCACTCCACCCCATATCCAGTAATCCCACCACTCAATCATTGCCCCTCCCAAAAATAAAAAAAATTTAAATCTTTCTAGCCAAACCAATTGTCCTCCCCATCACCTAAATCCCTGAAACACATTTTCTCAAACTTGACGCCCCATCTCCACCAACCCTCTCAAAGCCCCAATCTACCAAACCCTTTCCCATCGTTGGTCTCTTAACTCCCAAATCCCAATCATACCTATCCCGATACCCAGATAAAAAAAAAGAAAAGAAAGAGAAGAAGCAGAGAAGGGCGAAGGAGGAAAAGGATGTACCTGGCACCTGAGCTCCAGCCTTCGTTGCCGTCGCCAACGCCATTAGATCTCGCTGTCTACATTGTTGTGCTGTTCAGGTGTTACTGGTAATTAAAATGGTATTAGAGCTAGAGGTCATGAGTTCGAAACTCCTGGCAGGCATGTTACCTCCATCTGTTTGGTTCGCTCCGTTCCGTTCCATCTTTTTTTTTTAAATTTTTTTGAGGGGGTGGGGGGTGGTGATATACATTGTTGTGCCGTTCACTACCGGCTTGAACTTTTAGTGTTACTGGTTGTTAACAGTCTTCACCTCCAAAGGCAAGAAGATCCACTCATCTCTCGTCTCTCATCTTCGACAGGGTGGAAGATATCGAAAGGTCAGGGACCTTTTGCTTTTCTTTTTTTGCTGCACAGAGCACGAGGTAGAGAAGCCACATGTGTTCTCTCTATTACATGTGTCAGGGCTGATGTTCACATCCGTGTCAAGTCAGGTTCCGGACTAGGTCAGTTCCGACCCGAGTGCAACAAGACCCATTGTTTCCAGCAGCTTCATAGGCTGGCATCGTCGGTGACATCAACAGAATTGATAACAAGGGCATATTTTCTTTCAATCAAAGGTCCAGATTTCAAGCTCATCAAAAGTTGGATTTTGAATTTGTTTTCTCCACTAGATTTGTGAAGAGCAAATCTGTACATCAGGTTAGTAATTTTTTATTGCACAAAAGCCATTAAAAAACATATATAATTGTGGTTCATAAGAATAAGGCAGAAGTGGAGTCTTCCTACACGGCCATGGAGGACTTGACTGGAACCGTTGTGGAGTTATTAGAAAATGTTACTTAACTATTTGCAACTATTGCTTAACTACAAGAAACTCTTGAAAGGATGGATATCAAAATAACAAATTTGGAAAATAATCAACATAGGGATGATAACCAAGATGATAGAGGAAATATTCGGAATCAATGAGATCAATTAGCAAACAATGTTGATCGAGATTTAAGAATTAAACTCTTGATTCACAAATATGATGGAAAGTCGAAGCCAGTGAATTTATGGATTTGTCAGTGTGCGTTGAATATATTTTCGCACATAAGCCAATGACTAAGGGCCATAAAGTCACTCTGGTAGCAACTCGATTTCACAATTATGCTGCAGTACGTGTGCTGAATTGCAAAAGAAGATAATGAACCAAAACATTTGTCCTTGTTGAGACATGGATTGAGATGAAAAATCTTTTGAAGCAAAAGTTCCTTCATGTCAACTACTAAAGAGATCTACGTTCAAGCTTTAAGACTTAAAATAATGATCCAGAACAGTTGTTGAGTACTCTGAAAAATTCATGACAATGTAAGCTTGTTGTGGCTTAAATGAGGTCGAAGATGTGTTAGTTGACAGATATTTTCATGGGTTGAGAATTGACATACAATATATCCTTGCATTCAAAATTTTTGATAATGTTGATGAGATCATCCAACATATCAAGGCCGATGATATTGCAAATAATCAAGCCCAAAAATTTAGCGCATCTAATGGACTGCACAAAAGACCCCATTAATGCAAGATTCTAAATCAAGTGGATCATTGGAAAAAGTTTTCACCAAACCTGAAGGCTAGAGTAGGATCACGTGCTTTCATTATAAACAGCATGGGGATCACGTAGTGGAATGTCCAAAACGCATACACCTCATTGAAGATTATTGCTGGGACCTTTCATGGTTCGATTGTTGCTTGGTTCCACAAGATTCTCTGAAGGCTTCCTTTCAGGCCTGGTCTATGGGAGTTGGTTCTGCTAGAGGCAAGATAATGTGGAAAACATCTTTTCTAGTTGTCATTTGGACCCTTTGGAAAGAAAGAAACTCAAGGTGTTTTAAAGGGGTTTCCTCCTCCAAAGAAGCCATGGCTTTCAAGGTTAAATACCTCGTCGCTTCTTGGGTCTCTGTCTTTCCTAACTTTCGAGGATACTCTATAGATGATATCAGTAGGTGTTGGAAAGAGGTGGCATTCACATATCCCATTCTTCCCTGGGTCTGCCATACCTGGAAGCTCCCCCACTAGGTACCTTGAAGCTTAATTTCGACGGGAGTGCTATTGGTAACCTGGGCCAATCAGGTATTGGGGGTGTTTTTAGAGATAGTGCTGGCGTTAAGCTTATCTCTTTTTGGGGTCCTTCAGGTTTTAAAACAGTAAATGAGGTTGAGATTGTTGCCCTTCGGACAGGTCTTCGAGAAGCTGACAAGATGGGTTTTAGAAAATTCATTGTGGAGGGGACTCTTTATGTGCCATAAGATGGGCCTTTGGTTCTTCTAATCTGCCCCGGCGCCTAGCAGATTTGTGTGATGTGGTGATGGTATTGGTGTCCAAGCTTTAAGTTTCCTTTAATCACATTAAGCGGTCTACAAACGGGGCGGCTGACACTTTGCAAAATTGGGTGTCGGGAGCGATAATCTTGTAATTGATTATTGTATTTCACTTGTTGAGTAAGCAACGGCTTTGGGGTTTGGCTTTCTTTTTCCTTTTGCTTCCCTTTCTTGCTTCTCAGTATATGTCTCCTATGTTGTTTTGTTTCTAATAAATTTGCATTACCATTAAACAAAAGAAGATGTAGGTGATTTGAACGATAATTCGGATGATCCTATAGGGGTAATGACACAGAGGAAGTGGAGGAATTAGGTCCCGTGGAGGGTCTTGAAACTCTAATGGTCCTAAAAAACACTACATCATCTGTTGAGAAGAAAGGTTGTGAAATAATATTTTTCTCTCAAAAGGTATGTCAATGGACAAATATGCATAGTAGTGATTGATGGCTGTAGTTGTGAAAACATTATATCTCAAGCTCTTATGGATAATTTGAAGCTAAAGGTTCATAGCATTATCATCTATATTTTGCTAGATGGCTAATGACGGGCGATGAAGTACAAGTGTGATATGCATGTCCAGTTACTTTTTCAATTGGTCAAGACTAGAAAGATATAGTTTGGTGCAATATGCTACCAATGGACAGTGGTGATATCTTATTGGGTCACCCATGGATGTATGACAAAAATGGTACTCATGGTATGCGTGACAACACGTACACATTCATGCACAATGGAAAGCAAGTTGCACTCCATCCATTGAAACCAGAACCGCCAAAGAAAGGATCAAGAGCCCATCTCACCAAGGAAGCGTTTCAAGTACATAATGGTTATAGAAACAATGCCAAGAATTACCCAGTTCAAGGTCAAAACTCTTTTCGAACATGGGGGGAATGATGCAACTGCATCAATATTTCATTGGAGACAGACTTGTGGGCCACATGTGGGACCCAAGGGAATCTAGAGATTTTCTTATTTTATTAGTTTCTAATTTTAATTGAAGAGTTGAGTTAATAGAATACTTCCCTCGTGGGATTTATCGTTGGGGAGTGTTGTTCATTGTGATATTGTTTATGTGGAAACCATCATTGTGCTGCGGCAACTACAATCCAAATCCTAAGCCTAGGATTTGCATCAGAGAGAGAGAGAGAGAGAGAAAGAGAGAGAGAGAGAGAGAGAGAGAGAGAGAGAGAGATGTTTGATATGAATATGTGATGCAGGAGCAGTTGGCCTGGATTTTGTGGATACTATATTTGATTAGGCCCTTGATTATCTAGATCGATTTGATTGATCAAAGGGCCTTCTGATCGATCTCATATGAAGCCCAATCAAGCATGAGGACTCAAATATAAAATTGAATGGGAATAACTGTTTTGCTCTATCATTTAAGTTTACAGTTTGGCGACTGGTTACTTGTATAGCATATCATGTCAGTTCTGCCTTCACTGATTGGCAGCAGGGCCCTTAACATTCTCTTAATAGTTTTGTGCATGATCAAGTATTAAATACAAACTGCTAGTTTATACTGCTCAAGAAATCCTTGAGTAGAGTTGTATGGCCATCACATGCATGCCATCTTTCACAGATTATTAGTGTAACTCTAGTTGTATGGTGAACGGATTTAGGGAACCAACAAAGTTGAGCTTGAGACATCCATGTGGTGGCACTCACCAGCCTGGGCATGATCTTGCATGTAGAAACTAGAAGAAGTATTGTGTCTGTTAGGTTCCACTCTATTGTGGCCTTGTTGGTTTTCAATATGACTAGTCTCGGGGGACAGTAGTTGAAAATGTAATCATTTTGGAGTTTCCAATGTACCGAAAGATTGTAGTCCTGACAGGGAAAAAACCCTTTGATAACGAAAGAAGTTTTTGAGAAAATTATCCAAGATGAGTACCTATCCTGTGATGGCCTCCTCAATTTATGGATCATTAGTTGCCACAATTGTAAAGATTACAATGATACAAATCCCCTTTGATTGGGGTCAATTACATCAAATTGCCTATCTAAAAAGGAATGTACACTTGTAGACAATATTTTGTCAATGGAGTCAAATCCCCTTTCATTGGGGCTAATTTCATCAAATTGTCTAACTTAAATGGAATGTACTCTTGTCCACAAGATTTTGTCAAGGGTGTCAACAACTACCATAATAGGCCCATGGCCCATCAATGGTGCCAATTGACCAGAATTGATACCCCCCTCAAATTGATGCTGGTGAGTCCATCGGCAACAATTTGTTTACTAGAAATTGATGACGGGGTCTTGTAAAGCCTTGGTAAATATATCTGCATTTTGAACATCCGTTGAAATATGTGGAAGCTCAATCGCATGATCATCAAAGGCATCCCGTATGAAATGACAATCCACTTCAATACGTTTAGTACGTTCATGAAAGATGGGATTTTCCGTATCCTGATAGCACTGGTATTATCAACATCTAGAGAAGTGGGCTTCGCTTAAGGAAATCCTAATTCTGATAACACCCTTCGGGCCAAATAGTTTTTGAGCAAGTAGAAGACATAGCACGATATTCTGCTTCAATGGAGGATTTAGAAACATTCTTTTGATGTGGTTCAGTCATGAATTGGCGCATTAAGTTAACAACATAGGAAATGTCCGGACGAATGATGGTTAAGTAAACAAGGCTACCGACCAATTTGTTATAGTAAATCGCATCAGAGAGAAGATCCCCATCCTCACGCCTATACTTTACATTAACCTCCAATGGTGTGTCAACTGGAGTGGAATCCTCCAAGCGGGCCAATTTTATCAAATCTGTAGCATATTTATGTTGATTTATAAAGATTCCGCCTTTAGAGGTATGAACTTCTAGTCCTAGAAAATATTGAAGCTTTCCCAGGTCCTTCATATGAAATGAGGAATTAAGTGTATCCTTGATCTCTTGAATGCCGATCATATCGGATCCAGTGATAATAATGTCATCAACATAAACGAGAAGAACCGTAATCCCAGACGAACTTTTCCGAAGAAACATAGATGGATCATTTTTACTTTGCACAAATTGAATCTTTCATAGTGTTTGCCTGAATTTGTCGAACCAAGCACGAGGTGCTTGTTTCAATCCATAAAGTGACCGTTGCAACTTGCAAACCTCAGTGGCAGAACTATTCTAAAAACCAGGAGGAGGTTTCATATATACATCTTCTTTAAGATCACGATGAAGGAACGCATCTTTTACATCCATTTGATAAAGAGGCCATGTTTGTGAAGTAGCAACGGCAAGCATGGTCCGTACTGTGGTCATTTTAGCCATTGGGGTGAAGATTTCTTCATAATTTATCCCATATTCTTAATGATTGCCCACTGCAACAAGATGTGTCTATCGATCCATCAGATTTGAGCTTGACCGAGTAAACCCACTTGCATCCAATGGGTTTTATCCCTTCTGGACAACTTACAATTTCCCAAGTGCCATTTGATAGCAAGGCATCAAGTTCTTCATGCATTGCATGTTGCCAACAAGGTTGTTGAGCAGCCTGCGAATAGGAATTAGGTATGGAGACAGAAGTCAAGGTGGCAAATAGGGAGTTATTAGCGCACCCATACCTATCAGGTGGTTTAGAGGGACAAATGGACCTTTGAAGTGGTTGAAGATCGGCACTAGGGATTGTTCCAGGTCAGGATCCTCTTCTGCAGTTGTTGTAAGTGTCCCTCTTCGCACATAAACTACCCCTGGCTTGAATCTTATATTTTCAGAAGAATCATCGAAGTCATGTAAAAAGGAATGTGCAGACTGAGGCAATGACACATGGTGAAGTTGAAAATAAAACTGTTTTTCCAAGAATATGACATTTCTAGATGTGCGAATACGGTGAATTTTAGGATCAAAACACAAGAAACCTTTTTGATGTGCTGCAAAACCAAGAAAGACACATTTTATAGATTGTGCAGATAATTTATGACGCTCATGTGATGGAAGATGCACAAAACAGACACAACCAAATGGATGAAGGTGACTGTAGCTAGGTGGATAACCATACAAACGAAAATGATGAGACTGGTTTTGTAACTTAACCGAGGGAATTCTATTTATAAGATGAACTGCGGTGAAAATTGCTTCTACCCAAAAATAAGAAGGAACAGAAGATTCAAGCAGTAGGGTCCTTGTTACATCCAAGAGATGTCGATTTTTCCGTTTTGCGACCCCATTTTGTTGAGGGGTATATGGAATGAACGTTGGGAAATAATTCCCTTGTTATGAAGAAATTCCTGTAAATCATGAGAAACATACTCTCCACCTGAATTCGAATGAAGAATTTTAATGCTTTTAAGAATTGATTTTCAATAAATGCTAAGAACTTTTTAAACGCATCAAACACTTCAGATTTGAAAAGCAAAAAATAAATCCATGTATACCTACTAAAATCATTGATGAAGGTTACAAAATATTTGTGATGCGAATGAGAAATAACAGGAGAAATTCCCCAAACATCACTATGAACTAAATCAAAACATTCAGTGGGGATATCACGATGAGTGGGAAAAGACAGAATCTTACTTTTACCCATTTTACAGCTTGCACAGTCAAATGAAGCATCACGAAAAGAAATATTCTTTTTATTGAATAGTAATCCAAAGTTTAACATAAACATTAATTTCTTGGCATTTGGATGTCCTAGACGTCTATGCCATAACTGAAAAACATTATTATCAGAAGTAGAATCAACAACTGAAAGTAAAGATTTATTAAGCAGAGGAGCCGATATGCTTAGAGGAAACAACCTTCCGCATTTAGGACCCCTCGCCAGAACTTTCCCCGAGACTTGATCCTGCACAACACAACCAAATTGAGAAAATGAAACCATGCAATTGTTATCAATCAATTGCCCTACATAGAATAAATTAGATGACAACCGTGGTGAATAAAACACTTGATTCAATGGCAAAGAATGAGAAAATTTTCCAATAGACTCAATGGTAAGACTTTCCCGATTTGCGGTGTGAATTTTTGAATTCCCATGGTATGGCTGAATATTAGTAAGAATGGAGGAAGAAAAGGTTATATGGTTAGAGGCACCAGAGTCTACATACCAAAGTTGCGATATTGGTGTTTTACTTGTAAGCCTAAGGGTAGAAAATGCAGATTGTAAAATCTGTTGGACAACTTCGGGAGGAAGAGTTTTGGCTGGAGTAGTAGGAGTAATTAATGGGGCAGACTGTTGGGCTACCTGTTGCACAGTTGCATCAGAAGATTCTTCATGATGGGAAGTATGAAGTGTCCAATTCCCTCTATTCTGCGGCCTCCTTCGGCATTCAGAAATTATATGCCTAGCTTTTTTGCAATAATTGCAGACCTTTTTCTTGCACTGGTTAGCCACACGACAATACTCCTTGCAACAATAACATTGAACTTCGCTCAAGTCCCTAGGCTTGGCTTGACTAGCAAAGGCAACATCCAAAAAAGGAGTGCCCTTATTGTCAATCATAGCTTGAGTCAGAAGATGCTGCTCTTCACGAAGAAGCTTTCTGAGACATTCATTCAGAGAAGGGGTGGGAACATGGCTCAACAGATTTGAGCGAACCAATTCATATTCTACTCGTAGTTTCATCAGAAACTGATCTCGTTGGCTGTCCGTATGTTCTTTTTGAAAATTAGGAAGAGTGGCAGCAAAAAGGGTGGAGTAAACCAGTTCCGTGTATTCTGTCCATAGATTGATAAGCCCGGAATAGTAGTCTTGAATCGACTTATTCCCTTGAGAATATGCAGAAATATCACATTTCAATTGATACTTTCTAGCAGAATTATCTTGATTATAGATTGTGCTTAAATAGTACCACATGTCTTTTGCTGTCTTATATGGATGTAAATTGAGGACAATCTGCTGGTCCATTGAGATAGTGATCCAACTCATGATCTTAGCATCATTGGTTTCCCACTGACCCAATTTAGCATTATCTGTTGGTTTAGGAAGATTCCCATCTATGTGTCCCCAAAGATTCTTTCCCCTTAAAAAGAGACGAACTTGGAATTCCCAAGAGAAGAAATTTTTTCCACTAAACTTGACCGGCAAAACTTCTGTTTTATCAGCCATTTTAAGCTGTGCAAGATGATGGAAATTTCAGAAATCCAGATTTCTCGGTTCCACAAAAAAGGCAGCCCAAAACAAAATCCAGAAACCACAAAAAATGGCTCAGGCGAGAAAAACAGCACTGTTTTTCAATTTGTGTTCGACCAAATTTTCAAACCTTTAATCTGATTTCCAGAATGAGTAGGTATTGAAATTATATAACTTGTGCTAAAGTTTGGTCCAGATCTCACAATCGATCACAGAATCCAATCGTCTAGATAAAAACTATTTTCCAAAACTGCTGAATGACAGAGTGGGGTTAAAAACTAACCTTTCAGAGCTCCAAAAATTCTGAATAATTGTAGTAAAACCCAGCAATATTGGTCGACCAACCTCAGAAAGGTACAGCTTCAACCGACTCCTTGAGTGGGCCCCACAGCAGATCAGCTTCAACCTCAGATCTGAAGGACGACTGCTAGATTTGATGTCAGAATAACCTTCTGATAGAAACAATCTGCCAGAATGCTAAATCCGATCTTCTCATGTCAACTATTAAGATTTGATCACCCTGATAAAAAAATCAATCCCTGATGGACCCCACAGACTGAAAGGACACCTTCTGTGTAGTTTGATATCACCTAAGATACCAGCAGATCTGATTCACAGATCTCTGATATGAACAGCCAGGTAATTTCACTGATGTTTGCCAGAAATCAGTAGATCTGAATGTCAGATCTCTGATATTGAACTAAGAAGACTTTTGAAAGGCTTTGATACCATGATAGGAAAAAAACCCTTTGAAAATGAAAGAAGTTTTTGAGAAAATTATCCAAGATGAGTACCTATCCTGTGATGGCCTCTTCAATTTATATATCATTAGTTACCACAATTGTAAAGATTACAATGATACAAATCCCCTTTGATTGGGGTCAATTACATCAAATTGCCTATCTAAAAAGGAATGTACACTTGTAGACAAGATTTTGTCAATGGAGTCAAATCCCCTTTGATTGGGGCTAATTACATCAAATTGTCTAACTAAAACAGAATGTACACTTGTCTACAAGATTTTGTCAAGGGTGTCAACAACTACCATAATAGGCCCATGGCCCATCAATGGTGCTAATTGACCAGAATTGATAAGTCCTAAGATAATGATTGTTAGTGGGTGCCTTGTGCCAAAACAAATGGGCAAAGGAGTTAGATTGTGTAAGTTTAAATATGTATGAAGGAAGCTGTGTCTAGATTCTCTTAGGCCACATTTGTTAGAGGCAACTTCCATGGGAAGATGAAATCGCCACATCAACAAATTCTATGGTTTTTAAATACCTCAGAAAAGGCTTTTTGAGGAAGTTATTAATTCATGTTTGGTGCAAAATGTTTTTCTCGATGAATTGGTGCTAATGTTGTTTGGTGTAGCTGCAGATTTCTTTAGTGAAAACTATTTTTTAGTGAAAACTACTGGGTGGGTGGGTGGGTCGGTATGTGGGTGGGGTGGGGTGGGGTGGGGAGGGGAGGGAGAAGAAAGAGGGTGGCTGGGTGGAGTGGGGGTGGGAGTGAGGAAATGAGGGGTCAGTTTTCCATGGAAATGAACTTCCACAGCCCCTCATAAGAAGTCCATTTCCATGCCTAGGAAGGAAAAATCTGATGTGGCGAAAAAGCAATTCCGCAAAAAACTGCCACACCAAATACATGAAAAAGGAGTTTTCCGCAGAAAACCACATCCTTTTCCATGGAAATGGGCTACACAAATGTGTCCTTAGTGATTGGGCATGTTTTCCTGGTCTTTTTGACATATAACACACGAGGGAGAGATTTCAAGAAATATCTTGGCCAAAAGGGTCCTGGTTGTTAGTCTACCATGGACAACCCTCCATAGTCTGCCTTATGAAACCCTCCCAAGCAAAAAAAAACTAAGTTTTGGTGGGACGACCATTATCCATACTTGTTTCCATGGAAGGTTGGGACCTTAGGTTTTGGAATGTAAGAATTTATTCAGTGCTTTTATTGTGCATGTCCTGGTTGGCTTCTTGCCCCAGCACCCTAGATCTCGTCTTCCCAAAGGTCGGCATGTTGTCAAGTCCACAATTTGACAATCTTATGAAGTCTGTAATAGAGGTTCATTCCATTTGATTCCTCCTTCATCCTGTTCAGTTAAGCTGCAGCTGTCTCTAAAGTTCGCATCAATCATCATATTGGTCTCCTGAGGTTTAGTCAGGTGGTCCTTCAATTTGCCTAGAACAGGAACCCAACAGTCGTTGAAGATCCTAACATTCTTTCCGTCGGCCACCACCCACCGTTGGATTTGGATGATGGCATCTCAAATGTTTGATTATGGTCTTCCAAATTGGAGTCTGTCGATTAATTGTATATGATTTGAAGTTTTTAGGTTTTTTCTTTGCAGCAACCTTGCCTGTAGAGTTTGTGGTGATTGAAAAAACGGAAAAACCTCCAAACAAGATGGGCAACAGGCACTATATTGAGGGTTTGGATATTTCTGAGCATAAGCCACCCTCTAAATGTGAGTAAGGATTCACCAGACAATTGGCATACAACCTCTTTTAGACCTACCACCTTGCCATAGGAACCTTGAACTGATAGAATTGAACTGCTGTTGGCTGTTCCAACTGATTTTCTGATGGGTCTCTCACTATGTCACGACCCAAAACCGAATTACTGCAGTTATCCGATCTCGGGGTGCAAATTAATTATTCATAAATAAGAATAGTTCTCCTCAGGATCCGCATGTGTGAGAATGAGAAAATCTCATCACAACATGAATATTTCCGCGGAAGCTTACGTGGCCTTGCGACTTGAAGTCCGTGTCCCTCGGATTCCGTGTCGCAACCCAACGCTTAACACAAGCATACTAAGATATTGTACATCCTCACACTGGAAAATCATAAACCATAATATACAAAGCATGACAGGGAACAAGATATTTCATTACCCAGATATTAAAGTTACAATATAAAAGTGCATTAATTACAACCCAGAAATGAAAGGCCAGTAAAACATAAATAAAATGAACACAACAGATAACCCCAATGTTACGGTAACTCAAAACAAGATTGGATGTCTAATTGACACTATCAACCCAACTCTCAACTAAGCATTGCAGCTCCACAGCTGCCTCCACAAGCACTTCATACAAACCTGGGGGTAAACCTACAACACCAAGTGTAGCTTGGTTATGAAAACTTGGCAAGCAATTCAAAATAAATAACAATGTATGTATATCAAAGAAGATAAATGACAGATGCAGGTTAGCAGAATTGCAATATAAATAAACTAGGCAGATCATGCTTGATTGGTAAACAATTGCGTAAAGGATCAATTTAAAGATAGTATAACACCATATACAGGAAACATAATAAGCTGGTAACATAGCAAGATGGCAACCCCAGCTAAATTCTCACAACTGCACGAAAGATACAGGAGTGCTGAGGAGAGAGCTCACAGGAAAAGGGCCAACTCATGCAACTGCGTGGCAGAACCATGGGGAGACAAAAGCCCAACTTACGCGGCGGATACAGGAGCGCCGATAATGAGATGGAAACAGGAAACTAACTGTAGTAGTAAATAAACAGGCTTAATCCCAAGACAGTCGGGGCCAACTATCAGGGGACTGAAGCTCGGTGGTGCCGACTCTAGGGTCAAATAACTGGACTATTAATATCAGGTCATGTCTGGTTAGGGTACTATTCCACGGGCTAGCATATCAGGGTAGGAAACTTGTGACATGGAGGAGTAGCTTTTGCGTATCATGTACTAGTAGGACAGACTTGTAAACGGGGTAAACTGCCTAACCCTAAACTGGCAAGGCTAGTAATACAAGACATCATAAAAGATGAACTTAACTAAACTGGTCTAGCAAGTTTGATTCAGGGTAGAAAAGGGTAAGGGTTTGGGCGCAGTCGGACAGCATTTTGGCATGAAATGGTCCAACCTGAATGGCTAAAGGAGTAAAGGTTGGATCCGAGTGACTGGACAGGTTAGGGCAATTGAATGCTCCTACGCTGAACCAAAACACTCCAACAAGGACCCGGTCACTAGGGAGAAGCAGAGCAAAGAATGCTTGCTAACTCCCGGACATGACCTACATATGTCAATTTGCTATTCAAGTGACAAGTAAAAAGAATATAAGTGAAAGTGCACACTCCAAGAATGCGTGTAAAAGTAACAGATCAGCCATAATGGATTACAAGCATTCAAGGAAACCATTACAATCACCAGCCTAGGTCTTGGATCACCATTCACATGCCAACACAATGCTAATGGGCACAAGTCAAACTACCCTGATTTATGATGAAATTGGAATTTTGAAGGGTTTCAAGGCTTCGAATGAATTGAAGTTGAATACGAAAGTTGTCTGGAATGATGATCCCGATCTAAAGAGCTGAAAAACACAATTTTCAGAATTTACGAATAACCCCTTGAACTTTCCTGAAATTGTAAATACGTCCTCTAAGGCATCAAACTAGGTTCAAAGGCTCTCAAAACTTTCCAAAGCTATTAAAAAGCGATTCTAACCCTCAAACCAAGATAATTAGTCTATAATCTCACTTAGTGAACTAACCACACTTAATTAGCACTAATCACAAAGATTTGGTGTCGGGGTCTTACACACTAACTACTTCACAATTGTTGAAGTTATGGATTGTATTAGAGTTCTATGACCCGTTGGGGACAACCTTACTCCTTTCCATAGGGACGTCTTCTTTCCAATCTTTGCTATCGTGTTTTTGATCTTCGAGGCCTTTTGAGGTTTGAATTCAAACTTACCCTGATGGAGTCATCTTCTTGGTCAATGGTTAAATGATGCAGGCCACATCCATGATTGACCAGCCCACTGGGTCCAAGCCCATAAAAAGGTCTTCAAATCGTGCAAGAGTCTTTGTTTTTGTAGTATCTGAATTTTAGGGATAATTATGAGATTAATTAGAAAGTTTATCTTATTTTATTTAGAGCTTATTTTAATTAGAATTGTTTCCAAGAATATATTAGAGTTAGAGTCTTTATAAAGAGATGTAATTCCTCTCATTCAAAATGCATTGATTAATAAAGTTTATATTGTGTGAGACGAAGACAGTTCTGGATCCCTAAGCCTTTGGCTTGGAGATTAGCCCGTTGGCTATTCTCCCTTTCCTGCGTTGCGTCATCAAAGCAGTTTTGATGCTTCTTTTGATGTCCAAGGTAGTTCCTTTGCTGACGACCACACTTGATTTTATGTGATTAATGAATTGTTCCATTCTTCCCCGTATTTTCCTAAAATCTCGGCGAGACCTCTTTTGATTGAAAGAAGATCAAGAGATCTTCTACATATTGAAGGAGGCCTATTTGGTCTCCTTTCGAGGCTTGGGATGGGAGTATGTTGTTATGGGATCTGCCAAGCTATAAAAAGCTTGAGCGAGGGCATCCCCACAGATCAAGTAGAGGCATGGGTAAGAGGATCTCCTTGACGTAATCCTCTAGTGGGGACAAAAGGACTAGTGAGATGTCCATTGATGAGGATTCTATTGGTGGCCGTCATGACACAATGCATTATTGATGCAGCAGGACAATGCAAGGCTATCTAAAATGATGATGATAAGATCCAAACAGCACTTTTAACACAAATAACTTCCAAACACAAAATAAAGTTCAGACCACATTATTATTTGGAATTTCAAAATTAGAGATTATGAATGATTCCAACCTTGCAACAATCCGGCAACACTAGTCCCTCGGATTCCCAAATTGAGGGCCTAACGGTAGGAAATTCCTTCCACTAGCTTAGGGTTCAACCTAATTGCAACGGTTTGTTGTCCCCTTTGAGGATTTGTTGAATAAGCCTTAATTCAAAGGGTTTCAACAATGAAATGAGGCCTGCAGGGGGTCCACTAAGGATCTGCTGGGCTGGGCCGTGCCTGGGCTGACCTGGATGGAAATGGGTCAATTTTGGACTGCTGGACCCGGTTGGGCGGGAACCAACCCAGTTGGGCCGGATCCCTCAAAGGCCCACTAGGGTTTGGGCCCAAGTAAGGTGGCTGTTTGGTGCTCCAAGTGCTGTACGGCAGACTGTTTGGCTGTTTTGGCAGGATTTGGAAAGGAAAGTAGGAGATGGATAGGGTTTAGGTAATGTGGGTTGTAGAAGAAGGGATCTTGGGGAAGATGAGGGGAGGGGTTTTTGGATGGTGTCTTGTGGGAAAAGAGTGGATTGGGGAAGAAGAAGAAAAAGAAACAATAAAAGAATCTCACAAAGAAAGAAAGAAGATTACCTGTAGAGAAGATTCTTTGATCGTATTCACATAATTTTTTGGCATGACACCATCCCAATCTCAAGGAGGAAGAAGAAGAGGGCTGCTCTCCAATGAAAGTTTCTTTTCTTTTCTTTTCTTATTCATCCATCATCTCCAGTGTTTTACAAAAGAAAGCCTTAAATACTAGGAGACAAACTACGAGAACTTGGTTTGGGCAGCACCCTTAACCATGGGCCATAATGTGTCAACCACGAGCTTCCAACAGTGAGTCTCTGCTATTCCAGCATCAGAAATATCCAAGTCCCGACCCTGAGCTTATAAGTCAAACCCCGTATTAACTCAACATGATGCGTTTTAAAGCCGTGTGGTCCCGAATCCCATGAGAACTCTGGAGTTAAGCGTGCTCGCGCGGGAGCAGTATCGAGATGGGTGACCGCCTGGAAAGTCCTTGCGCACGCACGTGGGCCAAAGCAAACAATATTATGTTGAGTTGGGTGGGGCTGTGACAATTGGTGTCAGAGCCGAGGACAACTCTATTTCCGATGGGGACGAGTGTGAGAACTTGGTTCAGGCAACACCGTTAACTATGGGTTGTAGCGTGTTAATCAAAGGCTTCCAACAATGAGTCTCTGCTATTCCCGCATCGGAAATATCCAAGTCCTGACCCTAGGCGCTTATAAGTCAAACCTCATATTAACTCAACCTGATGCTTTTAAAGCCGTGCGATCCCGGATGCCATAAGAACTCCAGAGTTAAGCGTGCTCGCGCAGGAGCAATACCCGGATGGGTGACCACCTGCGAAGTCCTCGTGCACGCACATGGACCAAAGCGGACAATATCATGCTGAGTTGGGCGGGGTTGTGACGCAAACCCTGTTTAATCCTAACCATTAAAACACAATGAATGGCCAAGATTAGAAGGCCTCTCAACTAAGTAGAACAAAACACAACCTAACCATATAAAATAAAACAAAAACTGACCGAACACAAAATAAATAAATAAAAGGAGAGGTGGTTGACGTGGACCAAAGCGGACAATATCATGTTGGGTGTGACTATGACACAAACCCTGCTTAATCTTAACCATCAAAACACAATAAATGGCCAAGATTAAAAGGCCTCTCAACTAACCAAAACAAAACACAACCGAACCACATAAAATAAAATTAAAACTGACCGAACACAAAATAAATAAAAGGAGAGGTGGTTGGTCGTCCACGCTATATGGGCCCCATTTCACTAACTTTCAATGCCATTGCCATTTGAACTTCCTTGCATCTTCCCAATGGTGGGGCCTTAACAACATTATGCAAGCCGGCTCCTTGACTGCCATAAACCCAATGAGGGCGCTTCAACAATCCAATGTCATGACCATCATGATCTAGCAGCTGGATCTTCACCAACTCACGATCCAACGGTGGATCTTCACCATCGTCACAATTGATGATAAGAAAATACCCATCTATCCATAGGGAAGGTTGTAATTGGGCCTCCATCCCTTTCTTCCTTTGATAGTTTTAAATGCTTGAGGCCCGATGTCCACATCAATTATCCAGGCTAGTACCGCATTGTTGAAACCAAATTCTTGAATGCATTGGGTTAGAAAAGGCCACGGGATCATGTCGTAAGCCTTGTGAATGTCAATTTTGACTACACAATTTTCTTCTTACGTAAACCTTGAATCATATGATGAAACTGTTGATATACATTGTTATGCCGTTCACTAACAGCTCGAGCTTTTGGTGTTACTGGTTATTAACATGGTATGAGAGCCAGAGGTGTTCAAAACCCTTGGGAGGCATGTTACCTCCATCTGTCTGGTCTGTTTTATTCGGTTTGTTTTTGGGTTTCAAATTCGAACGGCTCCTGTTTGAGAGGAGAGGGGGTGGGGGTTGATATACATTGTTATGCCGTTCACTAACAGTTCAAGCTTTTGGTGTTACTGGTTATTACAAGAAACAACTCGTTTGGCATCAGGTTGTTTCCGTGGTTCTTTTTCCTAGCATGAATGTGCCTTGAGTTGAGACTTTGGTATACAATTCTCCAGGAGAGGCCTTTCTCGGTTGATGAGAATTTTTGTGATTATTTTATATTGAATATTGAACAGGTTAATTGCTCGAAAATTGGAGAGCTGGGAAGTTACTTTTTTGGGGAGGAGCGCAATTGTTGTTTGGTTAATGCCCCCTTCTAATTGGTTTAGCTATTAAGAACTCTTAGAGGAAGTAGATTACTTCACTCTAAATGGTTCCCCAAGAGTTTTGGAAGGTGGCATTGTGCCCATCTGGTCCCAGGCCCTTATTTTTTCTATGTGAAACACTACTCGATAAATCTCTTCCTCTGTTGGAATGTGAAGAATCTGCTCATTAGCCACCTTGGAGATAACCTTAGCTAAAAGTTTGGGGATGTCACAATAATTAGATCAACTTTTCTAAGCAGTGAATAACTTGTTGGAAAAGTCCCAGCAAAGTTGATTGATATCTGCTATCGAGTGATATTCTTTGCCCTTGAGTCATTTAGAAAGTGAACATGGTGCTGTCAGTATTTTTTTCGCTAGATGGGTGAGTGGTACATAATGTGTGAGACAACCTACCTGCCAAGAATCATTCCCTGGGCAGCTGTGTGAGATGAGACAACCTTGCCACTGGGGAGCCTCGACTCTCTCATGCTGTCGGTGATTTGATTTTCCCATTTTATAAAAGAAGTTTGTGTGATAATCACCATTTTGGAGAAAGTCACCTGGAGACGTTGTCCCCTAATCCTGGCGAATTCCTAGTGAGTGCTAGTGTTGAAGGTCCTGTTCTAGCTCTTGAAGGAACCAGGAAAAGGGGTTCCTTGGGTGTTTTTGAACGACCATGATTTGATATGGACTATCGCTCTTCTGAATTTGACCAAATGTTTGAGTGTGCCATTGAGAGAGGAAACCTGCTAAGACATGCAGATTTTGTCTCTGAGTTTTCCCCAGCTAAGTCCTACAGCTAAATTTGTTACATTTACTCTATGGAATTTTTTCTCGATGTGATTTGTCACTTCCTTATTTGAATCAATGCTGGCTCTTTAAGCAACTTTTTTCAGTTAGTTGAATGTTGCATGCATTTGTGCATTGGATTATCAAACTGTTAATTACCGGCGCTGACTCCAGTTTATTCTTTGGCATTTTCAGGAAACTAGCAAGGATATTGATGGCAACAAATCTAAGCAAAATCTTCGACTTCCTATCCAGAGATATGCATTAAGATTCTTGAGATATAGTAAATCTTCTGATTGTTCTGTTCAAGCTCAAGCAGCAATGACACCTGACCAGAAATCCAATGCACAGATCTCGCAATTGGCTCGTGAAGATCAGTATTCAGAAGTATGGGCTAGGTCTTTTTCCACTTCAGATTAGATTTCATGGTTTTTCTTATTTTTGGTGATGGCTTGTTGAAAGAAGTAAACTCTTTTATTTTTAAACACCTTAAATGTGATTTTCTTTCTTGATTTTATAATGTCATACTTGACTGGTACTCATATTTCTAGGTGTTGTTCTGTGTGTAACATTTGTTGTTCTTTTGCATTTGGATGCCTAAGAGCATTAATTGCCGTGATTTTTCCTTGGCAGAAAAACCTTTTCTATGCAGTCCCCTTCGGTGCAATGGAAGAGTACAGAAATTCTGTCAGTTCTCATTGGGCACAAAATGAGGTGAGCATATGCTTGCATATTGTTCTTCATGCGTCTGAGAAATATGACAAATAGAACATATTAATCTTAGTTTTATTATGATCTCTAATGCTTTGACTTTTGTGAGTGAGGAATAATCTAGTGAGAGATGGCCTTTATACCAATGACTAATGAGGTCCTCATTGTGTGACTACCTGAATTGTTGTTTGATGATTGGACAGTAAGCGCCTCCAGTGGCTTCGATCTGGCCAACTTACCCTGATTGGATGGTAAAATTTTACAGTTGAGCGCCTGTTCAAAAGATGGTTATGACAACTGCTCCAACCTTGTATTTTGTTGGCCCTTGATTAAGTGGCAATGATCCCAGATCCAATCATGATTTTTTAGGCCACATACAGTATACAGGGGTCTCTTCTGTCCAACCATCCATGAAAATCCAGTTGACCTCATGTGGGCCTCCCTAGGTGTCATTAAAATATTATGAAGCTGTTCCTCATATAAAATCCCCTTTATGCAAGTGTTAGATGAAATGTTATTCTTGACATACTTGTTAAAACCTGGTGTTTGAGCTATTTAAGTATTATATGGACATGACAATGATGACCCTCTAATTCAATTGGGGTGGCCGATGGATCCATTGGCCTTAGACTACCAGGCCCACAGCCTATATGGTCCTGAGTTACGTAGGAAGGCCCATTGGAGCAGGTACATGGCCAACCCTCCCCCTTGGTGGGAGCTGGGCATGAGCAAGGTCCCACATTTTAGGTGATTTATCTTTGTACATGTCAGTTATGTTGTGGGGTCCATTTGGTTGCTAATTCATAAAATCCTAGACTTAAGTCTTATTTCTATTGAGAGCCCTAGTGGTGATCTATTTCTTGTTGAAAGAGCCTTGGTTTATTTCTATTTTTATATTTTGGGTAATGGATGATATGTAATTAATTCTAGTTCAAAAGTTACAACTCCAAAAATTCCCGCGGTTCATGCTGCCATCAACTTACAATTTATGGTTTCTCCATCATGTTGAATGTTGTAAATGTGCAAGTTTATTCTCAAGTGCTGACACCCAGATTTAATCAAGCTTCGTCCTAGGTTTTAACTATTGGGACAGTGTAGGAGATTGATAGAATGGAAGTGAAAAGGTTGGAATAATGTCGTCTATCCCCTTAGGGTTGACTGAATCTGTTTATATAATGTGTTTAATGGGTTTAATGACCCAATCAACATATACAAGTAAGGAAGGATCCTCATACCAAGTCCACAATCTAAGGTCTTATTACAGGATACAAATAACGAATGATCCTTAGACCAGATCCACAATCTAACGTCTAATTACAGGAGACTACATTAATATACACGTGTAATTGAATAAAATACAACTAGGAAAAACGTGTGGAAATCTGTGGGACCCATTATGTGTGGGTCTTATTTTCTGTACACTCCCCCTCAAATTGACATGGATTAGGCAAGAGCAACAATTTGGAAGATAAGTAATCATGACTAGACTTAGGCATGGCTTTGGTAAACAAATCTGCCAGTTGATGTTCAGAAGAGACATGAGGAAGCTGAATTGTTCCTTTGACAATACGTTGGCAAATAAAGTGACATTCTACTTCAATATGCTTAGTGCGCTCATGAAAAATCGCGTTCTTCGCAATAACGATGGCACTAGTGTTATCAGCATGTAGAGGAGTGGAACCATTAAGAAACACACCAAATTCTCTAAGTAAACGCCAAAGCCTAATGATTTCGTTGCTTGCAAACGACATAGATCTATACTCAGCTTCAGTGGAGGACTTGGAAACTGTAGTTTGCTTCTCACTTTTCCTAGAAATAGGGGAGGTGCCAATAAACATGGACCAGCTAGTGGTAGATCTATGAGTGTCAGGATAACCCGCCCAGTCAGCATCAGCATATGTTGTTAGTTCTAATGTAGAGGAGGAGGAATAGAACAACCTTTTATCAAGAGTTTCTCAAATATATCGAAGGATACAATAAACAGCCTCAAGATGAGGTTTGTGGGGGTTGCTCACAAATTGACTACCAGTATGAACAACATAAGAGATATCGGGCCTCGTCATAGTGAGATACAATAGACTACCAACTAGCCGCCAGAATAAGGACAGGTCTGAAAGAGGAGATCCATCTTTTTAGCAGAGTTTGACAATAAGCTCAAGCGGAGTACCACAATGTCTAGCATTAGTGAGCCGAGCTGAGGCAAGGAGATCTTCTGCATATTTCCTTTGGTTGACACAAATACCTTCCTTTGTTCGAGATATTTCTATGACTAAGAAGTATGTTTGAGGACCTAGATCCTTCATCTTGAATGTGCGCATAAGATGAGTCTTGAGTTCTTTGATCCCAATGGCATCATTTCCACTGAGGATCATGTCATCCACATACAACAGTAATATGGTACAACCACATCCAGTCCGTCGAATGAAGAGTGAGCTATCATTTGGGCTTTGATAGAAGTTTGCGCTTAGAATAGCATGTCGAAACTTGTCAAACCAAGCACGGGGGGCTTGTTTTAGTCCATACAAGGATTTGTTTAAGCGACAAACATGCTTTGGGGTGCATGCATAACCTAGAGGTGGTCGCATGTATACCATAGATGAAAATATCGGCCGTGGCGGCATCTGCCGCCACGCTATTTTGAAAAAAAACAGTAAACACACCGTATCGGCCGCTACAAATGCGTAGCGGCCGCCACGTAGCGGGGATGTTTATAAACACCCCCTGACGACCCATTTCCTCTTTCTCTTCTCTTTCTACCTTCTTCACTCACTCCTTCTTGCTGGAAAACCCTTCCATTTGATGTAAAACCATATTTGAGCACAAGATCCACCAAAACAAACATCAAAACAAGGAAATATTGTTAGTGAGACAAGATCCAAGCATCTTCATCAAGATTCAAGATTCTATTCTAGGTATGTTCTTTCTTTTAGATTTTTTTGAGTTGACTTTTGAGATCATTTCATCTCTCTCTAAGACTCTAACTACTATAAATTCTTCCTTATCTTGTAATATTGTTAGATCTATGTTTTCCTTTGATGATGCACACATATTTTTGGATTTTTTTTATTTTTGGATTTATTTATTTTTTGAAAAAAAAAAGTGAATACTCATTGACGACCAATGAAACAACTTGGAAAGTGCTTGGAATCATGAATGTTGAAGTATTGATATTTGACTGTTCAATATTCACTAATGACTAATGGGTATTGTGTATTGTGTAATGACCTAACTCTTAAGTCTTCTTATTTCTTAATTCTTAATTTCTTATGCTTTTATTTCATGAATTCATGTTCTATTTTTTTTTTTATGAGCTTTCCATTACTTTTTAAGTTAGCATGACTAAGAAACATGAAAGCATGTGAAAAAACTAATCATTACTATTATTTTCTATTTATACAGCGATACAGGACCTCATGTATTGAGGGCACCGCTACACCCCCTTTTCTTACTTACTTTTGCAAAAGAACCACATTTTCTTTCATTTTACAATTTTCTGGATTTTCTGGAATTTTTTCATATTTTTTTGGCAATTTTTTCAAATCGCACCGCAACGCCGCTACGTATCCCCGCTACGCTACGTATCGCCCGCTTCGTAGCAGTTTGGCGGCGGGCCGCTACGCCCGCCGCTACCGCTATTTTCATCCTTGATGTATACTGTCTCTTGAAAATCACCATGCAGAAATGCATTTTTGACATCCATCTGCCAAAGGGACTGGTAACGAACTGCAACCACTCCCAATAAAAGCCCGTACAGAAGTCATTTTAGCAACTAGAGCGAAAGTCTCTTCATAGTCAACTCCATATTCCTGTTTAAAACCTTGTGCAACCAATCGTGTTTTATATCTATCAATATTGCCATCAGATTTCTCCTTGATGGAATAGATCCACTTACTACGAATAACAGAGGCATCAACAGAAAGAGGAACAAGGTCCCAAGTCTGATTAGCTTCAAGAGCAATTAACCCATCTGTCATTGCATCATGCCAACAAGGTACTTGGTCGGCCTGAGAAAAAGAGGTAGGAATAGAAACAGGTTCTAGGAAAGTGCTTAACACAGAAAAACCAAATTTGTCAGGCTTTTTTAATAAGATGAGTAGAACGTCTTAAAGGAAGAAGTTATGGAGGGAGGTTACCTTCTGGAGCAGGAGGAGGAGCCAGTGAGGGTCAGTGATCATCAAGGACAGATGTTGTAGAAGGAAGGGTATGCGATCTGCGAACATAGACCTGGGTGGGTGAATTGGGTGGAGGAATTTGTGAATTAGGAAAAAGAGGAAGATAAGATATATTAGTGGGCTTTGTATTAGGGCGTTGAGAATAATAGGGAATATTTAAAAAAAAAAAGCATTTCGTGAAATACGAATACGATGAGTGGTGGGGTCATAATAGTTGAATCCTTCATTCCTTTGTGTTCATCACTATATCCTACAAAGATGTACTATATAGCTTGAGGAGAAAGTTTGGATCAATCATTCGAAGGCAAATGAACAAAACAAAGACACCCAAAAACCCGGAGATGGGAGTAAGTTGGTGGATGAGGAAAAAGACATTGGAAAAGAGATATGTTGCCTATGATGGTTGTAGGGAGCCTGTTGATTAAGTAGACAGAAGTATGAGCTGCTTCACATCAAAAGTAGGAGGGACAGAAGACTCCACAAGAAGAGCATGAACAGTCTCAAGAATGCGTCGATGTTTCGTTTCTACGATCCCATTTTCTTGTGGTGTATGAGGACATGACTTCTGATGAATAATTCCATTTTCAGATAAAAAGGTGGAAAATTCACTAGATGTATATTCTCTCCAAGTCAGAGCGAATGCTCTTGATAGATTTTCCAAACTGTGTGAACCATGTTGTATATTTTTTGGAAGGTACTAAAAACATCAGATTTAGAACGCAGGAAGTAAATCCACGTGTAACAACAGTGATCATCAATGAAAGTAACATAGTATTTAAATCCTAGTCTGCTTAAAGTAGGGGCAATTCCCCACACATCAGTATGTCTTAAATCAAAATATGCAGCAGCTCTAGTATAATGCACGGGAAAGGGTAAAATCTGACTTTTGCTTAAACAGCAGGATTCACACTTAGATTCTTTAAAATGAGAAATCATATTATTAGTAAATGAAGAGTCCAAACAACCATGCTGAAACAAAAAAGAAAGTCTATTCTTATTTAAATGACCCAGCCGCCTATGCCAAAGAGGCCATAGTTTATTCAAGGCATTGGAAGAGGAGGTAGACAGAGATGCTTGTCCATTGTCCAATAGAAAAAGCAGTCCAATTTTACTCCCTGTCCCAATCACCTTCCCAGTCTGCCATTCCTATATCACACAACTAGAAGATGAAAATTGCCTATCAACCAATGGGCCAACTGAAATAAGGTTTGCAGAGAGATTCGGAACAAAATAAACATTGGAAAGATTAAGAGAACATTGCTGTGGAGTGGTGAATTCCGAAGACCCAATGCCGGAAATGGGTAAATGGTGGCCATTGGCAGCTGTAGCGTGTTCATTTCCATCATAAGGTTTGGTACGAGTGAGATTTTGTGCAATGGAAGTCATATGGTTAGAAGCACCAGAATCTAAAACCATGCTGAAGAAGTAATAGATGCAGGAAAGGTAGAAGACGAATGAAGTGCAGGAAAGGTAGAAATAGACCGACCAAACAAACCCATGGAAGTGAATGCAGAAGTAAGAGATGCATTAATCAGCTCTTTAATCTGCTCGGGGGACATCGTCATTGCTTGAGAAGATGAGCTTTCAGAGGTAGCTGGTTGTGAGTGAGCTTGGAGGGCAGTTTGTTGTTTGTGAAGCTTTGGCTGAGATTGCTCATTCCGTCGAGGTGGTCGCCTGGACCTTGGTGCACTCTGAGATAATGTGTCCTGTCCTCCTGTAATAATTCCAAAAAAAAAAAATTTCAGTAGTCCTTGGCTATATGGCCATAGCCCTTACATTCATAACATTGGGTTTTCTATCCAGTAGATGTGAGAAGTGCAGTGTTTTCAGATGTTGGAGCGACAAAGGCCTGTGGTTCATTGGTCATACTGTGCTGCAACTGGAGCCTGATTTCTTCACGAAGAACGTCTTGCACACAAGTATCAAGATCAAGAGAGATTTCCCAATTCATCAGAGCACCCCGAACAGATTCAAACTCAGGACGCAGGTTCATTAAGAATTGACTGACCTGAGACTAAGTGAGGAAATTGGAAGGCACGGTATCAAGAAGCATGAAGTCCTTCTCGGTCCACAGTGCAAGGAAACCATTGTAGCACTCCTGAACATTTTTATCCCCTTGACAATATTGGCCAGTTCAGTGTCCAGATAGAATTTCCGTGCTTTATTGGTTTGGTGATACAGTTTCCTCAAGTGGTTCCACATTTCAGAAGCTTTGGTGTACGCTTGCAAGGATAGAGAGATAGATGGATCAATTGAGTTAAGAATCCATGTTACAACTATGCATTATTTTGTCTCCAAGTTGTAATTGCTTTTTCAACAGCAGTTTTATATGCAGTACCTACACTGTCTGATGCGATAGGCAGTGGGTCTGACCCATCCAGAATTCCCAACATACCTTGTCCTTCCACATAGTTCTTAAGGTGGAAGGACCAATTCATATAATTTTTACCAGCTAATTTGACTGGAATAATTTCTCCCTTGTCCATTATAATGTCAAAACTTTCAACGGAAATCAATTTAAAGTCAAAGAGGGAGACATCGCAGACAATAGAGGAAACTGGGAAAAATCAATTTAAAGTCAAAGAGGGAGACCACACAGACAATAGAGGAAGCTGGGAAAAACAAATGGCCTGGACGACCAATTTTCTTGGAGCAGAATTTTCAAAAACCAATATTCAGAAACCACAGTGCTAATACAACTTCCAGGTTATGATAAGCATCCTTTTATGCAGCTAAACCCCATATTTTTAGCAGATCCAACGGTTAAAAGGCAGAGAGATAAATGAAGAAGAAAGTTGTTCTTCAAAACTGACGCCAGAGAGGTTTAGAACCTAACCTTTAGCGGCTCGAAAAAATGAAGAAAATTCCTGATAATTCCCTGAATAAATAGGCAATCCTGATGATGGCTTCCTTCCACAATTTGGATCACAGATGGTGGGGCCCACTTTGTGATCAGACGGTCAGATGCACCTTTCTGCTCACCAGAATGTGATGAAGGAAACACCACTCTGCTTCCTTGATGCAACCGATGGGAGGAGACAAAGTTTCCCTTTGTTGTTGAAGCTGAAAGACCCTAATTGGGCTCTGATACCATGTGTCGGACATTGATAGAATGGAAGTGAAAAGGTTGGAATAATGTCATGTATCCCCTTAGGGTCGACTGAATCTGTTTATATAATGTGTTTAATGGGGCTTAATGACCCACTCAACATATACATATTAGGAAGGATCCTCAGACTAGACCCACAATCTAAGGTCTTATTACAGGATACAAGTAAGGAATGATCCTTAGACCAGATCCACAATCTAACGTCTAATTACAGGAGACTACATTAATATACACGTGTAATTGAATAAAATACAACTAGGAAAAACGTGTGGAAATCTGTGGGACCCATTATGTGTGGGTCTTATTTTCTCTACACCCATAGCTTCCAGAACTTGCATTAATACCACACCACCTGGCTGTACAGCCAGTTGATAACAACCCTTACCGCTGCAACTCAAGACTCTCATGATCTTGCTTTGATACCAAGTTGTAAATAGGTTTATCAGAAGGAGAGATAATGAACCTGAAAGGAGAAAAGAGAGGAAGATAAAAAAAGGGGAAGGGAAGAAAGTGAAAGTGGAAAGAGTAGTTGTGCTGGAGCATTCATGCCCATGCCGAACTCTCCTTTTTCATTAAATAGTAATGATATCCTAAATAATTAAGGGCCCCTTATAAGCTACCATAGTTAACAATATAAAAGTAAAGTCATCATACCTATAATAACCACTTAGATATTAATGCTAACGCCTATATCATCTTCCTGCCTGCAATAAACATTTCGGTAGTTTTAAATATCTGAGAGCATATAAATTTACTTGTAACCAGTTATCAGTTGAGGTAACTATGGCGGTAAATTTTGGTTAGTCAACTCCTTTAGTGGCATATATTGTAATCTTGGTAGCAATATTTATTTATTTATTTTGATCTTGATGATGAACCTCTTTTTCTGGGATGATGTTGCTGCCTGAGAATGAGAAGGATAACATTTACTTTATCACTTTATTTTACTTGTCAGTAATGGAGGAAAAGCGAGTTGCTCTTCTTTCTTGTAGGTGATCTTCTCGACATCACACCAAGGGAGGGCTCTGATGAGTCGTGACATCACTCTATCCAAGATTAAAGAGCGACCAACGTTTCTCACTAAAATTAACAGTGTCTTTTATTGCTCATTATTAGATACAATTTATAAGGATTTTAGTCCTGATCATATGAAACTAGTAATTTGAATCCCTTTTTACATGTTAATCAACCACTTTGATTCCTTAAAAACAAGACTTATATAGTTACCAATTAAAACTCTTTAAATGACTGCCAGATAGGACTCTTGACCTAATGAGTCTTGAAATCTACTCTGTTATTGCCTTGTTGGACTAAGTAATAGAAAATTTGCAAAACTATAGGGAAACTGGAAACCTGACTTTCAGAAGAATCTTTTTTAATGATTGGAGTAAAAGAAATCTGAAGGGGTTTATGTGCACAATGGATGGGGCCCATAGGCTACCCATGGTCCCCTTTGAAGGCTTCCAAGCTACTAAACTGCATCAGTCAAGCAGCCTGATGAAACATGAATGTTTTTACACATAATTTTTAATTGTTGCTTGCATAGATTTGAATGTTGAGGTTGAGCCTTGAATATATGCTCAGTGCCCTTATGAGCGGTTTCATGGTTTTTAGATTGCCGGAATCTATCATTTATCTCTGTTATTTACAAAAGTACTTTATGGTGAAATTGTCAAATGAATATTATCTCCTTTGGAACTGAGCTTGCGCAAACATTCTTCCTGATAGTGAAATGATTTTCTTTTAGTTCATTTATGGTACTATTTGTAGTATCTACATTATTGAATTTATGTTCTTTTCAGAGAACTGGCAACACCATGTTCCAAGATGAGGTCGAGACATCTTTGTTTGATTCTGTAGCAGGTATTGGTTAGGACTGGTATGAATTTTTTATTTGCCTATCAATTGACTAACCTTGTGTTCCTGATACCCTTTTATGTGGTTTCAGAGTTTGGATCTCGAGAGAATGTGGATGAAGAGGATAAAGGAGAGGCGGGCATCTACTATTTGCCTAGAGCTTTTGAAGGTACTAATCCATCAAAATATGTTCAAACAACAAAGAAAAGCGGGCAGAAGTTGAATGGTGCAAGATCTTATGAATTGGGGTCTGATTTGCCTTATGGGCATTGTCAAGAAAGCAAACCAGGAAGTCATTCTTTGCTATTATCAGTGAAAAGGCCTTCCAGTAACCTACATCTTGGTTCAATTCCGACAAAGCGTGTACGTACAGCTAAAAGGCAAAGAGCTGTAAGTCCATTTGGTGTTGGAGTTGCTGGTGGTGGACAACTGGAAAACAAGACTGAGGCTTCAAGTGGAGATACTACGTCTTTCTATGAAGACCAAACTTCAGTACATGGTGGATCACAGACTAGGAAAATCTCAGAAGTTGAGTCCACGGGGGACTTTGCAAAGCAGTTACCTTTTGACACTACAGACAAATCGACAAAACCGAAAAAGAAGAAGGCCAAGCATTTAGGATTTAGAAACACATTGAGTTCAAATGACTCGGCTGGATTTATGGGTTCAGTGAAAGTACGGTTGTCTCTTCCCAAGTACTCATTTTTTACAACTGACTTCTAGAGGTGTCTAACTAATATGATGTTACAGGGATCTGGCACTTTTGAACAACGATGGCAACTGGATTCCATGGCTAAACATGAACAGGTGATTTTTCTGCTGTTAAAGTTGCTTGATATCGGATGTATCGGATCTAACACATAGGATCTGCTTCAGTCCTAGATACATTATGGTTCCATCCTGGACCCAATTTGTTTACTTCCCTACCCTGGATGATCCCCAGAGTGGACCCCATGCCACCCATATTTAGTCACTTGGATGATTCCATTGAACATACTTATATGCGAGCATTTCTTATGCTATAGTTATGTTCATGTTATGGTGATTATATTTTCTGTCGGATCATCAAGTTCTACATTTCGGGTTTTGGTCAATTTGGGGAGTGCATGGCTTGTATTGTTTTATGCAGTAATCATTAAACTCTTCATGGATACTTTTGAACTGCAGAACGATAATTTGAGAAAGAGACTGGAGAGTCACCAGTTGGAATCAAACAGAAACACTGGTAAAGTTCATCAAGTTGAATTTCTATTATGTATCAATTTGACAATTGCAGTGTACTTTACATCTTTCTTGTTATAATATTGTGTCAATGAATTTTGAAGATTCTATTTTGTGAAAATGATTTTCAAATCTTCTGTCTTAAGGCATGTATGGGCACCCCGGTGCAAAGAAGCCTAGGGCCTCGAAGCAATTGCCAAATGCTTCTCTGGAAACTATGACTCCTATGTCTGGATCAATTCCTTCACCAGTTGCTTCACAAATGAGTAACATGTCAAATTCAAATAAACTTATAAAAGCGATTGCCGGTCGAGATCGAGACAAGAAAGCTAAAGCAATCAAGGTGATTTCCCCGCTAATGTTTTTATCTGAGTTTTCTTTTCTTTTTTTATAGTTGATGTATGGAGCACACGGATTGTTTAGAACTCAAGCCACCACTCTTGTCATATTCTTTGTATATAATTTTTATCTTTTTAAACAAAGACCTCTGATGTCATCGCATCTGATCTTTTCCCTGCTGTTTTAGTGTTTGATACTTCTTTTTTTGCTTGGGATTTCTGTGAAATTTTATTATACTTTGTTTCACATCGAATTCAATGAACTCTTTTCTGACTTTTGTTGGACACTGCATGTCTTTCTTTTATCAAAAAAAAAAAAAGAGGAGGAAAAAATTATTTATTTATGTTTCGTACAGTTTTCTTCCTTTGTTTGAATCTAATTGAGTTTTGCTCCAATTCTGTGTATTCAATTAAATGCATTCTGTTTATTTTCTTACTGTTTTTGTTTTTGTGGGGATCTGTGATGCAGGAGCATATCACTTGGATTTAGTGGATCATGTGGAAAATCAGGCCCTAAAATCTTTAGATCAAGTTGATCAATCAAATAGGGTCTTTATCCACTTTTATGAGGGCCCAATCAAAAGGAATGATTCAAGTTGTATGTTGGATGGTCATGATGGGTCTAAAATAAATCCCCAATCTATACTGAAGATGCTAGCATTAAAAAAAAAGGTTTAAATCAAGCCTTTTGTTGAAATTGATGGGCAGTTTAGAAGGAAAGTTATGAAGGATTAAGATGCTAACACTTAATGGCTGCATGTGGGACCAAGTTTCTAAAATGAGTTCCACGGACAAATCACCAAAGAAGACACGACTTTGGATTGATTTCTTTCCTATTAAATTGATATTATGAGTCCTTTATTGAGAAGCCTCTTGTGTTAAGGACGGAATTAAGGGGATGACCTCAATACAAACTCCTATTTATTAGGTTAGGTTTTTTTTGTTGGATATTTATTAGGTTAGTTGATGACTCGTTATTTGGTAAAACTTACCAATAAAGGAGGAGGTGAAATAGCTGGCTTATCAATGATAATCTTTAATCTCCACAACTGTGCAAGAGGGTCCAAACGACAATGCATGATTCTGGAAGCAACAACAGGATATCTCTATGCAACCAGCAAGTGGGGTCCACAACCCTTACGAATTTCTAACTCCCGATTCCCTCTTAATTTCTTTCCATGCTTGAATGTAATTAGGATCTCTTTTTAATAGGGTTTCTATCATCATTAGGATTATGATTTATGGTTGTGGTTTAATCATAGCTTTAGGACTTCTTTGTTGGCATAGCATATATATACTAGTCCATTGTATGGGACGAAGGCAGTCTTGCAATATTATATGAAAATTAATTAAAGTTGCATGTGTGCATTTCTATCTATTTTCCTTCTCCTTGGTTTGAGTATCTCCCATTGGATCGAAGGGGCATTGACAATGGATTTTCGCGATCAACGGTAAGCGAATCTCTATCTTACTCCTTGTGTGTGGATATTTTTTTCTGATTGAAGATTGAGGCTTGTTGGGTTCACCATCAATCAGGGTTTGTGCTTCCCTGATTTCATCAGTTGGTATCAGAGAAAATCGGTCCATATGATTTGTAGGTTCATTCTGTCTCCCGTATAATGCTTCTTCGGCGAGGACATAGTCGTATGCATTTGGTTGAGTGCGACGTAGAAAACCCATATTACCCACAAGATCTGGAAATCCAAAATCTACAAAGGCAAGTTGATACCCTTTCTTGGCGTTTGGATCAAATTGAACATCGAGATCAGCTATTTGATGAGCCAGCCTATGAATGTGACGGCGATTTTTTGGTTTACGGTGATAGACCGGATGATGATGATGGTGATTTTGAAGATCCGATTTACGATCATGAATCGGATGAAGATCATGATGATGTATTTAATACATCGATCTGGGATGTATATGAAGATGATAAAGATATCCTTGATCAGATATTTGATATATCGTAAGATTGTGATTTTGATGGTAGAATAGTCTTTGATCAGTGTCAAGATTATGAAGAAGACACTCCAATTGTCAAGGATGAGCAGATTGACATATTAAACGGTGTAGATTTGACTGAAGTTATTTCGGAGGATGTTGTTAAGACTGATGACAAATTGAAGGGTGGAGACGTGATATATTAATCAGGAAACGAGAATTATAATTTTCAGTTAGTGTATATGCCAGCTAGTTGTTATTTAGATCCTTTCGTGGAAGGGATCCAGCGGTGAGATCTGTTGTGGATCGAATTGCAAGCCCAGATGAAATACACAAATCAAATCTTCCATGACAAATCGTCATATTTTCAAGTGTCAGCACACCAAAAGATCAGAATCGGATGCAAAAAAGGAAGATAAAGCGGAATAGAAAAAGGCCAAAGGTGGATGTTGACTCGAGGTCGAGTCTTTTTCAAGTAGGGGAGTCGGATGCAGGAGCATATCACTTGGATTTAGTGGATGATGTGGTAAATCAGGCCCTAAAATCAGATTGAGTTGATTGATCAAATAGGGTCTTATTCCACTTTTATGAGGGCCCAATCAAAAGGAATGATTCAAGTTGTATGTCGGATGGTCATGATGGGTCTAAAATAAATCCCCAATCTATAGTGAAGATGCTAGTATTTAAAAAAAAAAAAAAATTAAATCAAGCCTTTGCTTGAAATTGATGGGCAGTTTAGAAGAAAAGCTATGATGGATTAAGATGCTAACACTTAATGGCTGCATGTTGAACCAAGTTTCTAAAATGATTTCCACGTACAAATCACCAAAGAAGACACGACTTTGGATTGATTTCTTTTCTATTAAAGTGATATTAGGAGTCCTTTATTGAGAATGCTCCTGTTAAGGAGGGAATTAAGGGGGTGACTTCAATAGAAACTCCTATTTATTGAATCCGGATGAAATAGGGAAACACTGTTTCACTCAATCCACATTCGCCACCTGTACAAAATGCATTCTTCGCCACCTATACAAAATGCATTCATTTCTTGTTTTGTGTTTTGTACTATGATGTTTGAAATTAGGAATTTTATGCAGGTGCCAAATGTGAATTGGCTGAAACAATGTTTCCCTATTTCAACAAAACAGGGAATCCGGACTCCTATTTATTAGGTTAGTTGATGACTTTTTTTTTTTTTGATCAAATTGAACATCGAGATCAGCTATTTGATGAGCCAGCCTATGAAGGTGACGGCGATTTTTCGGTTTATGGTGATAGACCGGATGATGATGATGATGATGGTGATTTTGAAGATCCGATTTACGATCATGAATCAGAAGAAGATCATGATGATGTATTTAATACATCGATCTGGGATGTATATGAAGATGATAAAGATATCCTTGATCAGATATTTGATATATCGTAAGATTGTGATTTTGATGATAGAATAATCTTTGATCAGTGTCAAGATTATGAAGAAGACGGTCCAATTGTCAAGGATGAGCAGATTGACATATTAGACGGTGTAGATTTGACTGAAGTTATTTCGGAGGATGATGTTAACACTGATGACAAATTGAAGGGTGGAGATGTGATAGATTATTCAGGAAATGAGAATCATAATTTGCAGTTAGTGTATATGCCAGCTAGTTGTTATTTAGGTCCTTTCTTGGAAGGGATCCAGCGGTGAGATCTGTTGCGGATCGAATTGCGAGCCCAGATGAAATACACAAATCAAATCTTCCATGACAAATCTTCATATTTTCAAGTGTCACACACCAAAAAATCAAAATCGGATGCAAAAAAGGAAGAGAAAGCGGAATAGAAAGAGGCGAAAAGTGGATGTTGACTCGAGGTCGAGAAAGCAGGGGAGTCAGATGCAGGAGCATATCACTTGGATTTAGTGGATGATGTGGTAAATCAGGCCCTAAAATCAGATTGAGTTGATTGATCAAATAGGGTCTTAATCCACTTTTATGAGGGCCCAATCAAAAGGAATGTTTCAAGTTGTATGTCGGATGGTCATGATGGGTCTAAAATAAATCCCCAATCTATAGTGAATATGCTAGTATTTAAAAAATAATAATAATAATAAATCAAGCCTTTGCTTGAAATTGATGGGCAGTTTAGAAGAAAAGCTATGAAGGACTAAGATGCTAACACTTAATGGTTGCATGTGGAACCAAGTTTCTAAAATGAGTTCCACTGCAAATCACCCAAGAAGACATGACTTTGGATTGATTTCTTTTCTATTAAAGTGATATTACGAGTCCTTTATTGAAAAGGCTCTTTTGTTAAGGAGGGAATTAAGGGGCTGACTTCAATACAAACTCCTATTTATTGAATCTGGATCCCCTATTTCGTTGAAATAGGCAAACTCTGTTTCAGCCAATCCACATTCGCCACCTGTACAAAATGCATTCATTTCTTATTTTGTATTTTGTGCTATGATGTATGAAATTAGGAATTTTATACAGGTGTCGAATGTGGATTGGTTGAAACAGTGTTTCCCTATTTCAACGAAAGAGGGGATCCAGACTCCTATATATTAGGTTAGTTGATGATGTTGGTAAAAGGAAAGCCCCACATCGCACATCACCTAAGTAATGCCTTTGGCAAGGCTTCATATATATATATATATATATATATATATATATATATATACATACACCTATTTGGGCCTTCCACCTATGAGCTTAAGCTTTTAGGTTGGTATATGGTTTATTGCACGGGATCCCTCGTTCTTGTGTAGCCCACGTGGCAGGACCGTCCATGAAATCTGATTGGCCTGCACGTGAGGGGGAGTGTTGGTAAAAGTAAAGCCCCGCATCGCCTAAGTAATGCCTTTGGCAAGGCTTCATATATACCTGTTTAGGCCTTCCACCTATGAGCTTAAGCTTTTAGGTTGGTATATGGTTTATTGCAGATGACTCATTATTTGGTAAAACTTACCAATAAAGGAGGAGAAATATCTGGCTTATCAATGATAACCTTTAATCTCCACAAATGTGCAAGAGGGTCCAAACGACTATGCATTTCTAGAAGCAAGAACAATAGGGTATCTCTATGCACCCAACAAGTGGGGTCCACAACCCGTTGAAATTTCTAACACCCAATTCCCTCTTTGATCTTTTCTTAATTTCTTTCCATGCTCGAATGTAATTAGGATCTCTTTTTAATAGGGTTTCTATTATCATTAGGATTATGATTAATGGTTGTGGTTTAATCATAGGTTTAGGACTTCTTTGTTGGCATAGCATATATACTAGTCCATTGTATGGGACGAAGGCAGTCTTGCAATATTATATGAAAATTAATTAAAGTTGCATGAGCGCACTTCTATCTATTTTCCTTCTCCTTGGTTTGAGTATCTCCCATTGAATCCAAGGCATTGACGATGGATTTTTGCCTATCTTACTCCTTGTGTGTGGAATTCTTTTTTCCCTGATTGAAGTTCGAGGCTCATTGGGTTCACTATCAATCGGTGTTTGTGCTTCCTTAACTGTTAAGTTTCCTTTAGGAACTACAATGAAATCTAGTTGTTTCCACCTTTTTGGTATAGAATATGCCCACTTCGGATCCCACTCTGTTCCTTGAAGATTTATTTTTACTATGTCAAATATAATTAGCAGCTTGTCTTTCTCTCTTTTCAGATGTCTGCTGGACATTCAGCATTTGGAAACCCATGGTCAGACTATGAAGACCAGGTTAGTATCTTTTCAGGATGTTGTCATTGGGATTGTTGTGAAGATAATGAAAAGTTCTCTGAATATTGATTTTTTTTTTAACTCAGGCACTTGTCGTTCTTGTGCATGACATGGGTCCGAATTGGGAGCTAGTCAGTGATGCTCTTAACAGCACCCTGCAATTCAAGGTGATGATGCGTGCACTTTGTTTGCTATGCTTAGGATTTTTTAGGGAAATTCCAAGCAAATCTTGCTCTGTTTTTTATTTTATTTTATTTTATTATTATAATTATTATTTGTAACTATCTCTTTTAAATGGAAAAATAACCGAAAAGTTTAGTCAACTAAATAAGAATACAAATACCAATGGGTGCAATCCTTATTCTCTCCTGCTCTTCAAAAACACCGAAAAACTAGAACCCCAAGAGTTCTGGAAGTTGCCCGCCAAATTACTTGAGCTCAACCTTTGCTTGCAACCGGATTCTCAGTTCTAATTTTGATCGGGTCTGTAGAGGTTTTTTGGGTTTTTTTCTTTCAAAAACCTTTTATGGATATACAAAGATTTTTCACCTGAGTTATAAATACATAGTTCAGAAAGGAAAAAATTTTTTTTGAAGAGATGCATGCACATACATACACATATATGTACACATATTCAGGATAGTGTTAGTTAAGGAGGTCTGGGGCAATTGGTCCAAAACAGGATGGGGGATGGAAAGGAAACCTGGACAGGGGTGATTCAAGGTTGACCCATATCCTATCTCTTTGAGGTCATTCATGAACTGGGCTCTTGAAAAACCAAGATGGATATGAAAGTTGACCTATTCTTTGTACAGCTGTACTCAAAAGTCCATTCACATCCACTACCTCCATTATCTGCACCAGTCCAGGTGGGCCGCACAGAGCCCAATGCGCCAGATATTGGGGAGAGGTGTCAACCAACTATTTTAGGTGTGAGGGTCTTGTGAGGAGTACATATAGATTTGGACCCCAAGTGATAAATTCATACACCTACATACATGCGCATATTGGATATTATCAGTCACGGTGGTGCAGTGAAGTTATGTGGGGTCCACTTGGGGCAGTGGATCCATAAGAGGTTGGGAGAGGGAAAGGAGACCACAAGAATTGGGGTGACTCAAGTTTCACTGCTATCCTATATCCATATGATCATGATCTGGGGTGTTGATAAGGTGAAGATTTAAAATACTGTTGATTTTCAAGTGTGCTTATGTCTCACCCTTTGGATGTTTCAGGATGAAACTTGACCCCATCCCCTGTACACAAGGTTGAAGGTGTGGGGGTGTTGGGTTATTGGGATACATATAGACTGGGGTAGACCGAAAGTGGTCTGAATAAAATCTTATTCTTCCTTGATTTAGTTGCCCTAAAGTGTCTGCCCTTGATGGAGTGCATTTCGTTTTTGAATCCAATGCTTTCTATCAATCTGATGTGTCAAATTGGTTTAGGACCTTTAGTGGGGGGTAGGGGCAATGGTTTGTACTCATCATATGCAGGCTCGTTTTGATTTTTTTGAAAAAAAAAAAAAAAAAAAAGAATCCTTGAAGATTATATAGATATATAATAACATATAATATATGTAGGCATTTGCTTATGTGACTCAGAGAACATCTCTAATGGAGGGGGATCCGTGATAACTTCCAGTGGGTCCACCTTATGATTCATGTTCATTCACACACACGGGATCCACTTGATAATCACCGGACCTCTGGGGTTGCACCCACCGAATGTACTGCACCATTCGATCGAGGGTCAGTGTTTTTCTTTTTCTTTTTAAATATTAAGCTGTTAAACTTGTGGGCCATGGATCAAGGGGTTACGGGCATTGAATTGCTCCCAAATTTGATATTTGGGGCCTACCCAGATGGATCTTTCCATCTCCCCTTGTCCTGTGATCAGTGGGGCTCCAAGTGGGCCCCATCCAGCTACCTCTCATGGTTATCATGTGAGAGATGTTCTCACATGAGCAAGCTCTCCCCCCCCCCCCCCCCCCCCCCCCGCCCACGCACTCGCGTGCGCACACACAACACGTGTATATATGTATGTATATTTTAACCATTTTTACTTACTGGTGACTAAAATATTGATACTGTTTTTTTACCTGTCTAACACTTACAGTGTATCTTCCGTAAACCTAAAGAATGCAAGGAGCGCCACAAGGAGTTAATGGACAGCAACACTAGTGATGGGGCTGATAGTGCTGAGGATTCAGGATCTTCTCAACATTACCATTCAACTTTACCTGGCATTCCAAAGGCATGGTCATTTTGAACTTTTAGATCTTCTCTCTTTTGTTTTGTTTTCGTTTTTCTCCTTACCTGACCTGATATATATATATATATATATATTATGAATGAATGAGCACCTGTGAAGAAAATATTTACCTGCATAGTTTGAAAGACAGCAAATGATACTTTCATTTACCCTAATCTTTGATGCTGGTATCTACACCAGGGCAGTGCCAGACAGTTGCTTCAGCATTTGCAAGGACCGATGGAAGAGGATACTCTAAAGGATCATTTTGAGAAAATCATCTGGCTTGGGCAGCAGCTGCATTCTCGCAGGAGCCAGGTTTGTCACTTGAATTTTTGAATGTACTGTGGTGAACTTTATGTACATTTTACTTTCGGTGTGCAGGTCCATGTATCTTTTTCATTGAATATTTTGAAATGGTTGTTTCTTCTTTTTCTTCTTCTTTTTTTTTTTACATGCTGGTAAATACTTGCTCAGCCACACACACACACAACCCATGTGCCTCGCCAATACTACAAATGGGGATTGATCCTGGTTGTAATCTATGGAGGGGTGGATGCATAACAAATTGTTTGTTGTTACCCTCAAATTATACCTATTTCACATGTAATATTCTTACATTTTGAGATCCGGTAGTTCATCATTTGGGACCCACTGTTTTTGTTCTCTGGGTGAAAACTGAGATTGGTCTGCTCATCTGGTTCTCCACACATAAAAGAGGAGAGTTACAAGGAGGCCAACAACTCATTAGTGTAGATTTGTAGACCACTCACTGAGAGGGGCAACCTAATTTGGGCAATCAAGTATGCCTGATGAACAGTATATAGTTTGATTCTTTTACCACCCACTGATGTGCAATATTCGTACGTGGATGCCAAATCCCCTAGGTGAGTGTGGATGTGTGCAGTTGTGTGTGTGGTAGTCATCCAGTGCGCAACTCAATGAGGGGTCCACATGGGGCCCCACCTAGAATTGGGATTTTGGGGGTGGATCGAAGGTTCTTCCTAACCCGACCCCCCCTAGTGGGAAAAGGCTTGGTTTGGTTTATCGAAAGTTCTCCCTAGGCTCCTCTTTGCAAAAAATAAGGCCCAACCCATCATCCTCATCTGGGGCGCACAAATTTAACGGTGTATAAACCATTTGGATTGATGTACAGTCGATCCAACGATCTTCTCCATTCGGATATGTGAAAACTCAAGGGACGCTTGAAATTTAAGAGGGGGGTATCAAATGGGCCCAACTATGGGTGTGCACTTTGCACACAGTGCGCATTGGATAACTTCTCTCTGTGTGTGTGTATATATGTATGGGAAATATTCATGTGCATAGGTCCCTCACCGTATTACGATGAGGGCTACATAGTGGGGCCGACTTTTTGATCCATCCGAACCATCCACACACAGAGGACCCCCTGAATTACCTTGGATCCATTGAGTTTTCACCAATCCAAATTGAGATCAAATTTTTTTTCTTTAATATAAAGTCATTAAACTTATGGGCCACAGATGAAGGGGTTAGAGGCATGAGATTGACCCCAAACTTGTCTTGATATCTGGGTCCATCCAAGGTGTCTCTTTCCATCCCTCCCACCACCCTGTCCCGTGATCAGTGGAGCTCTAGGTGGGCCCCATTAAGTTGTCCCTCACCATAATACGGTAAGGGCCGCATGCATATGAAGGAGCACCGGTGCTCACGATATGATGAGCACCGTGTGCCTAACTACCTAGTGGGGCCCACCTTAAGATCTATCTGAGTGAACCACAAATGGATTTTTTCTACATTGTCAATTTTTTTTCCTCTCTTACTAGCCATTTGTACATCATTTAACCAATAGCTAGTATTTTCCAGATATTTTTTTTAATTGCTGCATAACCCTACATGGATGATTGGATGGTTTTGATCTTATTTGCCTCTGAAATGTGTATGTTTTTGACATGGAGCTAATGCATGGGGTGCAAGTTTTGCTCTAGATGGCAATGGATCCAATCTGAGTTTGCATCTGTAGATTTGGCGATTTTTATTTCTATCTTTTCTGCTGTTATACCATGCTGCTTCTTGTAATTATAATTCATCACTGTTTTTCCATGTTAAAGCTTGCTTATGAATATATTTGGTGTTCTGTAAAGAATGATATTAAGGAAGTGAAACAACTCACGACAGTCCACGGTTCTCATATTCTTGCTCTCTCTGATGTCTGCCCCAATAACTTGAATGGAGGCTTTCTAACGTAAGTTCTGTTCAATGTATTTATTGAATGATATGATTTTGCTGTGTTCATCTATTTCTTTTCTCTGAAATAATGCCCTGCTAACACTTCGTATTCTCTTTAATATATTATATGGTCACTTTTCTGATGTGTATCTAATAGTAAGTTGGTATTATATTTTGCAATCAAGGCCGCTTGATCTTTGTGAGGCGTCTACATCAAGTCCAGATGTCCTTTCCCCTGGATACCAAGGGTCGCATTTTAGTGGTTTAGCAGTAACAAATCATCAGGGTTCTGTGGCCTCAGTGCTACCTGCTTCTGGTACAAAACCCTTGCTACAAGTATCATCTGGTATGGTCCTAGGAAATGGCTTGCCATCACCTTCCGCTACCCTGAATGGACCTGTTAGGTATTGTGGAATTTCAGTTAATTACAAATGTTTGTTTATATATTTGTCCATTTTAATTGCTGGTAATTTATAGTAACATGGTGGATGGTTTCTGATAGGGATATGCAAAGATATAGTATGTCCAGACCATCACCTTTACCTGTTGATGAACAACAAAGAATGCAACATTCTAGTCAAATGCTTCCCAGTAGAAACATTAAGCACTCAAGTGTTGCTGTTTCTGGGGCTTTGCCAACTGGAAATGATCATGGGGTTCATATGCCATCTGGGGCAACAAATGGTTTGGGCATGATGTGTGGGATGAAGAGGGGCATGGCAATGCCTCGACCTGCATTTCAGGGAATTGTCTCTCCGTCTATGATTAACATGGTTCCCCCTGCCAATGGGGTTGGAATGGCAAGCCCTGTTAACATCCACAATGGTTCAGTTTCAGGTCAAGGAAACCCCATCATGAGACCCCCTGAAGCTTTGCAGATGCTGCGGGTGAGTTTATATTTAACATATTAAATGTATTTGCATTCTTCTTGTATTCATGTATTTTCTTCTGCATTATTAATGGAGTGATTGTTATTTAAGAAGCAGAGAAAAGAAATGATTAGCTGTTTTATGGAAAACCTGATCTTGACCTATTTTCTTTGCTTATGAATGCATGATGTTGTGTGAGCATCCTCTAGAAATTATGCAAGGTTTTTGGAAAGGTTTAACTATATCTTCTGAGTCCTTTATCATCAATCTTGTGCCATGACTGAATCACCTTGGAGACAACTCAGCCAAGTCCCACTAAAGGGTTTGGAAATCTGATTTTCAGGTAGAGGGGAAAGGCAAAGGGTGACTGGGTGATGGAGGTGAGGCCTGAGACGGAGGTTGGGGTTAGGGTTTGAGCTGGGGTTGTGTTTAGGTGATGGAAGAGAGGAATTGGTCAAGGGCTGAGTTTGTTCTTTGAATCGCTATTGTGCTTGGCTTTTCACTCATAGTGAAGATTTTGTAGATCAGTGAGCTTCGCAGGGTGATGGAGGTGAGGCTGTAAGGGATGTTAGGTTTGGGATTGAGGTTGGGGTTGAGTTTGGGTGATGGAGGAGAGAATTGAGTAGACATCATTAGGTTTGGGTTAGAGCGAGGGAAGTTGATGCAGGACAACATGAGATCTAACCTAACATGAGTTGATGAGATCAAGATAAGAGTTAATAATTAATGAAATTTATAAATACGCTATCCATAATGCATAACATTGAAAATCAATTAAACAAGAAGCCATAGATCCAGGGAAATCTCTCAAATCCTGCAGTAAACACCCCTCTAGTATGAGAGGATCAGATCCCAATGGAAGATAGAACTTCCAAATGCGTAGAGCTGGTTGGATGATTGAGATTTAATGGACTGGATGAAGAGATCGGGTGGCTGATAGTCTAGATCTAATGGTTAGGCATTGTTCAATGGTGGGAATGGTGGAGATCTAAGGTGTAGAAGTCTAGGGTTGGGTTTGGGTTTTAGAAAGGGGTATGGGTATGGGTATGGGTATGGGATGGAGTGGCTGATAGTTTAGATCTAATGGTTAGGGTTGTTCAATGGTGGAAATGGTGGAGATCTAGGGTGTAGAAATTGAGGGTTGTGTTTTTGGTTTGAGGTAAAGGGAGCTCTTAGAAAAGAAAATGAAAGAGAGAGGAAGATACCTTTTATTGGGCTCTCACTAAACTCTGATCCGGAGGCGTTACGTTCCCATGAGCAAGGTAGAACTCAAGAGACTCAAGAGGAAGAAGAAAGCTTTTATTCTTTCATTCATAAAGTTTCATAACAGAGCATAAAAGAAAAGAAGAAGACAATACAACGTCTCTTAATACTAACAACCCTAAGGTGATGACATCATCACACTTAAAAAAATAACAAAAGAAAAAAAAAGAAACGAAAGGAAGAGAGGGAGGTGATGCACGCACGTCCTCAAGATTCGTGTGCAAGGGGATATGCGCACAAATCCCAAGACCCCCTCCCCCCCTTTCCCTTTCCCTTTCCCTTCCCTTCCCTTCTTTTATTCCTTCTTTAAAGAAAACAACCCTTTTTCTATTCTACTTTTCTTTAAATGACATGGGCCCCTCTCAACTTTTAAAACTCTTGTATTTCAGCCCATGTGGCACTACCCAAAGTGGGGCCTTCAAGATGATTGCACGCTCGGAGCCTTCTCTACTTCAAAAAGTAGATCTAGCAAGATCTAACCGTCGGATGTCATCGTGATGGTAATCCCATGGTGGATTTGTGAAATCTTGATGATCAAAGTCAGGGTACATGTCATCCATCCATAACATAGCTTGATTTGCAACCCTACGCTTCCTCCTTTGGTAGATTTTGTGGAGTGGGGGGATTGAGCATGATGTCCCCATCAGAGGTGAAGCCATGAAGGAGATGGAGCTGGAGGTGGAGAGAGGAGGGGGTAGTAGTGGAGTCGACTGTTCAAAGAAAACCCGAAAAAAAATGACAAAAAGGGGCAATTTGAAGGAGTCATACATGAGTCCAGGTTGGATAAGTTATAGCACACAGCTAGGCGTTAGTTCACAGGTTATAGTGCACAGCTAGGTAGTTCATAGGTTTTGGCACACAGCTAGGCAGTGATTATAGTTCACAGGTGTCAGCCAAAAAAAAAAAAAAAAGTAGAGGAAAGTGTAGCTTACAGGTTACTTGTTAGTTCACAGGTGGTACACATATCATCAACAGAACCGTGTGAAAAAATAAAAAAGAGAAGTGAGGACTTGGCCCCGAGTCACGACTCTGACTCAATCTACTGATACAAGGGCCGAGTTTGTTCTTTGAATCACTGTTGTGCTTGGTTCTTCACTCAGAATGAAGATTTTGTAGATCAGTAAGCTTCACAGGAAGATTCTAATGATTGAAGGACTTGTTAGCATGGCAGAGAAGAGAGCCACAATTGGATCTGATACCTTGCAGAGTTGATGGCCTGTTTGAAACTGAGACAAAGCTGCCTGTTTGGACAACTGAGACTGACGAAGGGAGCACGAAAGTTTTCTCCGCAGAATGATTAGATCTGAGAAACCTGGCTCTAATACCATATAAAAAAAGGGGGCAACTTGAAAAGGCGATCTAGGTTTATAGTAAAATATGAGATACCCTTCAGTGATACTCTTCAACTGACTGTATTTATAGCAAATTACAGAATTTATCTTTGGAAATACATAAAGAATACAAGTGGCAATCAGTCTATATGAGATTACAGTCATATCCCTAATTTAAGCTGAGTAATCTTAGCTAATAATATGGTATACTGCAGGATCATATGAAACTTTGATCCTTGGTCCGGCTTTCAGTAGTATGTAGGTGCGTTTTATCCTGTATCTCTACAATATTATCATTTTATTCAAAATGATAATAATGAAAATAAATAAAAGTTTGCTCAAATCATATTGATCTTACCATTGTTAGTGTTAGAATTATAAATAAAAGGTATATAGTAAAATACAAAATAAACGAAGTCGTTATAGTCATTACCGTGACCATCATCTACATGGTATCTCCTTAGTAGGCTATGCTTTATAACTCAAATTAGAAAATTAATAAAAATGATAAGAATAAGAAAACCAAAAATAAAATCCTAAAAATTGAAAAAAAAAATCCAAACACAGCAATCTGAAGTGTATTTCTGTGTACAGTATAGATCTTGACTTAACATGTGGAAAGAATGTATTACTTCTGTGGAAAAGAGGAAGAAAACATAAAAAAAAATGGAAAAAAAAAAAAAAAAAAAACCCAAAGAAAGAAGGGAAGAAATGATCAAATGAGATCAATATGAGGTTTTGTGCTATCCAAAGTGTAGATCTATGCTACTCTACATGCCAAAAAAAAAAAGTTTTTTGGAGGACACATGGAAGAAAATTCACAACAAAAAATCTTTTTTAAAGGAAATGAATTTACACGGGGTCAGGATATCGATTTATTGGCCATGTCAGCACATAATAATTCATTATTGTAACCAGGTGGTCTGATTATTGATAATTGATAAATGTCGGCCTTAAGTACATATTACCCATTAATTTTAACCGTGGTAGTGATATTGATTGTTCCTGAAAGTGTTTGATTAACTTCAAAATGCAAAGTTTGCCCAATCAAAGCTAGTAAACCAGACCTGTCTTTTTTAGGAATTTTTGTGTAGAATTTTTTTTGATGTGGGTACTGGGTATCACTGCCTTTATCCTGATTAAAATTAAAATCACGTATTGATTTGGATTTAGTGTTGCAACATGTAGCTTCAATATTTTTTGAGACAGATAAATGAGTATGCTGTTTCCTTTTTTTTTTTTTTTTCAAAAAAGAAAAAAAATTGATTGTGTTTCATTTTGGTTTTTAGCCTGGTCAGAGTCCAGAGGATCAAAGGCAGAAAATACAGGAGCTTCAAATGCAGGTCACACATAGGAATGGTCCTGGTAACATCTCTTATAATGGATCAAGTACAGCATTCCCTAATCAAACAGGTCCTCCAGTTCAAGCATTTCCAGTCCAACACCAACAACAGCAGCAGATGCCACATCAGTCTCATGTTCTCAGCAACCTGCACCAAGCTCGTCTTCAAGGAACTAACACTAGCACGCATCAGCAGACATATGTGATCCGTGTGCCTAAACAGAGGCATCAGCTCCAACAACAACGGCTCTTGCAGCAGCAGCAACAGTTCACTGCTCCCAACTCATCACCTCCCCAACACCCTATATCAGCAGTACCAAATAATAATTCACAGATTCAACAGTCATCTACTCAGTCAGTACCAGTACCGCTGCCACCTGTAAACTTGCAACATCCTTTAACAACTTCTTCAGTGAATACTGCCACTTTGCAAGCTCAACAAAAGCAGCATCATGTCCCTCATGGATTCAGTCGGAGCCCTCAAACTGGTGGTGCTGTGCCAAATCAAATGCTAAAGCAACGGCAACTTCAGCAGCTTCAACAACCTAGGCATCGCCCGCAGCAGCGACAACAATCACAACAGCAGGGTAAGTTCATGAAGGGAATAGGCAAAGGGAGCATGATGTTGAATCAGAACCTTCCTATCGATGCCCCAAAAGTGAATGGCCTTTCTCCTTCTTCAGGAATCCATGTTCCTGAGAAAGGGGAGCAGCCTGTGATGCCTCTTATGCAAGGCCAAGGCTTATTCCCTGGCTCAGGTCGAAACCCAGTTCCACCGACAAAACAGTTGGAACCCCAAACCTCAAACCAAGTCCAGCAACAGAAGATGCTTTCTCGTCCACTGCAACCGTCTCAGAAGCAACAGTTGCGGACACTGCCTCACCTAGATAGCAACAATCGAGGCCAGATGCAAATTCCTCCTAGTCATGCCTTCTCAGCATCCCAACAACCTGTTTTGACTTCTCCTCTGGCCATGGCCTCTCAGCAACAGCAGCAACTGCATAGGCAGACAAGCCAGCAACAACAAGCTGTTCAGAGAGCAGTTCAGAAGAATTGTCAGACATGCTCTGAAGCTCCGATGCAGTCTCCGGATGATCAAGCTGAAGCCAATTCACAGTTGATGAAGAGCACGTTTCAAACGGGCGCATGTACAGCTATAAATAATGTACCGGGTGTGTCTTCTGTTGCCTCTTCATCTCATTGAAGGAGCCATTGTATGAAACAAATACTGTGTCTCCAATCATTCATTTGTCTTCTGTAGGTAACGCACATCAGTCAAATTCTGATGGGACTGAGCCGATGTCCTCATCCAGCCAAAGGTTAGTAAACCAGGGGCAGTTCTCAGGAAGCATTCAGATCCATGGTCAAATTGGTGGACAGCGGCAGCAACAGCAGCTACATCAGTTACCCCAGCAGCAGCCTCAACAACAGCTACAAGGACAAATGCAATGTGGTAGTCTACATGCACAGTGCACAGTTTCTGGACCAGTGTAATGGAGCATGAGGCTGGGTTGAATAATTCTCAGTGGCGGGGGGGCAGTACATGGCGGGTGTCTTCCATGCTCTTGTAACATTCCTGTACAGGTGAGAAATTAGATGACTTTGATCGTCTCAGATCCTTGTATGGGCCTCTACTTATCTGGTAAGATGACCCAACTATTGGATATGGGAATGGTTGGCCTATTGATGGACTAAGAGGGATGGAATCTTCCAATGAAATGTGGTCTCTTATATGTGAAACCAATGCGAGTCCAAAGACTACAGTCCCAGACAACTGAATGACTCCTTTGTTGGAACTTGCCACACAGTTTATTCTCACAACAGACCGTACCTTACTAGGCAAGTAGGTTTCCTTTAGTTGATTAGTAGATAGCATGCCCATGGCCATATATATAGTCGTTATCCTATGCTCGAGCTCCATGCGCACCTCGCTGTGGGGTCCACACGCTGGCCCACTTCGGGATGGGCCCTTTGTAGAAAATTTCAATCCCATCCAATCATCCTAACCCTATCATTCGTGGCCCATAAGTCCAGTCCATATGGATGGGTGATCGGTCAATCCAATGGTCCAGTCCATTCGGATGGATCAATACCCAGGGAGCATGTAGACTATAAGGTGGGCTTTTTTGGGGGTTTATTTGGATGGACCATTAGGTGGGCCCCATTAGGGGTGTGCATAGGATAATTTACACACAATTGATTGTGAGAAATATTTACTCATTTTGGTATACTCCTTTATCTAGGCATTAAAACAGCTTGATGTGAATTCTGCAATGTTTGGCCTGCTGCATGTAGCTCTTCAATTGGGAACTGGTCATCCTGGTATGGAGGAGACAACTGCATCAGTAGAGAGAGAGAGAGAGAGAGAGAGAGAGAGAGAGAAGGGAGCTGCAGCGAAGGTTGGTTGGCGTGGAGTAGAGCCGTCTGCACTGGATACATGGAGAGATGTATGGAAGGCGGATGAGTGATATATCGATGGGACGGCATTCAAAAAAGATCTTGTACGCAAGCTTCTACCCTCAGGATTCTCTGTTAAGGCGTCTTCATTCTTTTTTGCTCCCAACCAATGTAAATTCATGTCTCATTTCTTTGTACTTCAAAGGCCCTATTGGGGATGTATCAAAATGGTTTTTGGGTTGATTATTGTTTTGGGCAAGGGCCCAGACCTTCCGATTTATATATATATATCAATCAATCCAGGGAAATTTTTCCTGTCTTATGTGCATGGTTTGATTGTCTTCATGCTGTTTTAATTACTGTGGCTTTCATTAATTCATCAGGAACTCCTCCTTGCCTCATGATCATTTCTTTGATCAGAACAAAAGTCTCATTACATCAGGACCTCTTGGCCATCAATGTTCTCATCTCTATTCAATAGTTTAGAGAAGAATTTTACTCTTGTATCAGGACCTCTTGGCGATCAATGTTCCCAAATTACTATCTAGAAAAACACGCCCCTGCTCAGCACGGTCAATAGATATTTAGGCCCGGCAAGCTTTTTTAGACCATTTGACTAAGACCAGCCCTAGTGCGACTCGGGCCATAAGTGCTCGGCCAGATCCCTACCTTGCATAAAAGGGTTAAACCCGAGTCCAAGTGGATCATGTTTAGCAAAAAAAAATCTAATTTTTTTTTTCTTAAATTGTATATACGATTATTTGTACCGGTTTCATCGTGAATTTTTCCGCAGATGTGTGAGGCTATGTGATTACACCCGGTGTCATTATTCCACCATTTTATATTAAAGGCGTATCGTGTTTTCATCATTTGGACGGGAGATGGTAATTGTCACATCTAGTGGATCTCCAATAGGGATTTTATGCACTTCATCATCGGATGAGCTGCAACTACAAGCTTCAGACATTTTAAAAGGAGGTAAAGTTAAAATCTCAGCAGCAAAGCATCCTTGTATTCTTGGACAGTTTTAACCGCTTATTACACTAATGTGCGCACCTCATGTCACACACGTGTAGCAGTGTTAGATCGACGGATGAGATCCACGCACTCGTGTACTTTGATGAAAATATGAGGTTTCTATTATCATAAGAATAGAACTAGCACAATAACCCTTGATTAGCACGGGCATGTTCAGTTGTTCACTAATAACTGAAGTATATTTACTGATTTATTAATAAAAACTTAGATTACGCAAGATCATCCTTAAAATACTTATGACAATGATTTAGTAATTATGATAGGGATAGAAATGAAGTTTTTTTTTTTTTTTTTTTTTTGCAGAAAAGTGAACGATGGATAAAAGAGGTAGTTATATAAAGTGGAGAAAATGAGTGATTACGTGTTGAAAATTGAGATTAGTGGTTACATATGGGAAGTGGGGAGTGATAACTAACTCTCAGTCAAAATCAGAAGTCATGGGAAAATTATTTTCAAAATCCTTCAGCTTAATATAGTATAATAGGTTCTTTTATGATGTAGTGATGAGGTCAGTGATAATGTCACTTTTTTTTTTACCTACTATTCTGCTGGGCTTGGCTATAGACTGGGCTTCTTCAAGTAAATCTGGTCCAGACCTGAACTAAACCCGAGTTCCCGCCCACAAAAACACATGAGGCCTTTTTTTTTTTTTTTTTTCTATGTGGACGTGCCGAAAAAGAAGAAAAGAGATGGAGAGATGGCGGAGGGCATAGTGATGGAGATCGCAGAAGACGATGACGATAGGCTAGTTGCGGTCATCCCGTGTCTGCATAGCATAGCTGATAACGAGAACGCACCTCAATGAAAATCTATTCTCTAAAATAGAAAAACATGACTTAGAGCCGAAGAAATTAGATTAAATTAGGACACTAATCAAAGTAGAATCTTACCCTAGACTCATTAAATAAAACTAGTAACTAATAACAATTAAATAAAATAAAAAGATCCCTAAATCGACTTACATGAAGATGATTGAGTATTGTTAGGTATCTTTCTTGAATCGTGGAGAACAAGGATTGCATTGAGAAGTACTAAAAGGGAGCGAGGTAGTCTCCATATCCTGTATCCGTAGGGTTCAAGGACAGAAATAGTCACAAACAAAACTTTCCATGCGTTGTGGCACCTCCTAAAAATAAATAGAATTGTTTCACACTTACTGTTTCATCTCTTAAAAATAAAGATGGATATTTTTCTTTGATAACACCCAATTCCATCTTTGATCATTTCTTAATTTCTTTCCTTGCTTGAATGTAATTAGGATTTTTCTTAATAGAGTTTCTATTATAATTAAGGTTATGATTCATGGTTGTGATTTAATCATAGGTTTAGGGTTTCTTTGTTGGCATAGCATATATACAAGTCCTTTATATGGAATGAAGGCAGACTTGGAATATTATATGGAAAGTAATTAAAGTTGCGTTATCTATTTTCCTTTTCTTTGGTTTGAGAATCTCCCATTGGATCGAAGGCTTTAATGTTGGATTTTCGCAATCAATGGTAAGCGAATCTCTATCTTACACCTTGTGTGTAGATTTTTTTTTTTTTTTTTTTTTGGTCTAATTGAAGATTGAGGCTCGTTGTGTTCACAAACAATCGGGGTTTGTGCTTTTCTAGCTTTGTCCATCTCTTAAGTTTCCATTAGGAACTATAATGAAATCTAGCTATTTTCACCTATTGGTATTGAACATGCCCATTTGGGATCCCACCTTTTTTTTTTTTTTTTTTCTTTTTTAAAGTAGGGTTCCTAGCCCTTTGGGCCAGAATAATCCCTACGGGCCCAAGAGAGAAAGCCGGGTAAAATTCCCCTGTAGCTCCAGTGTGGTAGTGCAGTTTCGAACCCACAACTTCCGGATGCAAACCGTAGTTCTAGGCCAACTGAGCTACCCCTCGGGTTTTTATTTGGGATCCCACTATGTTCGAGATTTATTTTTCACTAAGGTAGTGTTTTGAAGAGTCTTATTTTTATGTTTTATTTGTGTTCAACAACAATAAGGGTTTGTGCTTCCCTAACTGCTTCCATCTCTTATATTTCCATTAGGAACTATAATGAAATCTAAGCTGTTTTCACCTTTTCGGTAAAGAATATGCCCCATTTCGGATTCGATTGTGTTCCTTGAAGATTTATCAGCAGCTTGTCTCTCTCTTTTCAGATGTCTGGTGGACAGTCAGCCTTTGGAAACCCATGGTCAGTCTATGAAGACCAGGTTAGTATGTTTTCAGGAAGTTGTCATTGGGATGGTTAGGAAGATAATGAAAAGTTATCTGAATATTGAATTTTTCTGAACTCAGGCACTTGTTGTTCTTGTGCATGACATGGGTCCAAATTGGGAGCTAGTCAGTGATGCTATTAACAGCACCCTGCAATTCAAGGTGATGATGTGTGTGTGCAGTTTCGTTCCTATGCTTAAGAGTTTTAGGGAAATGCCAAGCATTTTTTTTTTTTTTGAATTTGTAACTATCTTTGTCAAATGGAAAAGTAACTGAAAAGTTTAGTTGACTAAATAAGAATACAAATCCAAACACTGCAACCCTTACCCTTCCCTTTTCTGAAAAAAAAAAAAAAAACACACACACACTCACCCCTTGAGAGTTCTGAAAGTTGCCTGCCAAATTGTTTGAGCTCAACCTCTGCTTGCAACCAGATTCTCAGTTCTAATTTTGATCTGGTCTGTAGAGGGTTTTTTTTTTTTTTTAAACTTTCAAAAACCTTTTATGGATATACAAAATCTTTTCACCTGAGATATAAATACACGGTTCACAAAGGAAAAAAAAAATTGAAGAGGTACATGCACATACATGTGAACATATATTCAGGATAGTGTTAGTTAAGGTGATGCAGTGAAGGTCTGTGGCAATTGGTCCAAAAGAGGATGTGGGATGGAAAGGAAACCTGGACAGGGGTGATTCAAGTTTGGCCCATATCCTATATCTGTGAGGTCATTCATGACCTGGGCTCTTGAAAAACCAAGATATTGCCCTGTTCTCTTTGCAGCTGTAGTTGTACTCAAAAGCCCCTTCACATTCACTACCCCCCTTATCTAATAATGGGAACTTCCCTAATAACAATCAAGAAATAAAATAAAAAACTAGTAACTATAACTAAAATCATAAATCTATGTGCACCCTATACATGTGGCCATGAGGTCTATATTGCATCAAATACATATAGATTTGGACCCCAAGTGATAAGTGCACACACTCCTACATACACACATATAGGAAATTATCAGTTAAGGTGGTGCAGTGAAGTTGTGTGGGGTCCACTTTGGGCATAAGAGGTTGGGGGAGGGAAAGGAGACCACATGAATTGCGGTGACTTAAGTTTCACTGCTATCCTATACCCCTATAGGCATGATCTTCAAGTGCTTATGTCTCACCCTTATACCCCGTTTGGATGAATCTGACCCGATAGATGGAATTTCCTTGAGTAAAAGTGGATTCTACTCTAAACCTTAACTTCAAAATAAGCATTCAAATGGAGTAAAGTGAAGTACTCTACTTTAACTTCAACCTACTTCTCTTTACTCCACTCCACTCCACATGTGAAATCCACTTCATTTTACTCAACTCCTCATTTATCCAAACAGTCCCATGTTTCAGGATGAAACTTGACCCCATCCCCTGTACATAAGGTTGAAGGAGTGGGGGTGTTGTGTTATCAGGAGCACATATGGACTGGGGTAGACCGAAAGTGGTCTGACTAAATTCTTATTCGCCCTTGATTTAGTAGCCCTAAAGCGTCTGCCCTTGATGAAATGCATTTCGTTTTTGAATTCAATGCTTTCTATCAATCTGATGTGTCGAATTGGTTAAGTACGAGTAGTGAGAGGTAGGGGCAATGGTTTGTGCTCATAGTATATAATTACATATAATATATGTAGGCATTTGCTTCTGTGACTCAGAACATCTCTAATGGAGGGGATCCTTGAGAACTTCCAGTGGACCCACCTTATGATTTATGTTTGTTAACACACATGGGATCCACTTGATAATCATTAGGCTCTGGGGTTGCACTCACCAAATATACCGCACCATTCAATTGAGGGTCAATTTTTTTCTTTTTCGTTTTTAATATAAAGATGTTAAACTTGTGGGTCATGGATGAACGGGTTAGGTGCATTGAATTGATCCCAAATTTGATATTTGGGGCCTACCCAGATGTGTCTTTCCATAATTCCATCACCCCTGGTCCCGTGATCAGTGGAGCTCCAAGTGGGCCACATCCAGTACAGATCACGTGTATGTGTGTGTGTGTATGTATGTATGTATATTTTAACCATTTTTATTTCTTGGTGACTAAAATATTGGTGCTGTTTCTTACCTGTCTAACACTTACAGTGCATCTTCCGTAAACCTAAAGAATGCAAGGAGCGCCACAAAGAGTTATTGGACAGGAACGATGATGATGGGGCTGATGGTGCTGAGGATTTAGGATCTTCTCAGCATTACCCTTCAACTTTACCTGGCATTCCAAAGGCATGGTCATTTTGAACTTTTAGTTCTTCTCTCTTTTGTTTTTTTTTTTTTTTCGGTTTCTTCCTTGTCTGATATATATATGGGAAATTCTCAAAAACTCCCCATTTCAAAAGGGTTGTTTTCACCCCTTTTGATTTGTCGAATGAGATAATGCCACTTCACATTGTTTATGCCAACTCATTTATTTACTCACCTTTATTATAGGAGTGTGTAGGAGAGAAAATAGGAGATTTGAATTTGAGAGAGACTCTCTTGAGATGCTCACGTGGATATAAAATGTCATTCAGTTGCCTTTTTAGCCCTTCTTTATCTTGCAAAGTGGGGCACACATTTGGATTAAGCAAAGCCCTTTACAACAAAAATAAGGGGGTCCCACTGCGGGTTCACATGATGATAACCCAAATCATTCATCTTGAATCCCGACCCCTATATGGATTTATCATTCAAATCTTATTTTAATATGAGCGAGTCCCACCGTATGATTGAACACATGACATACATAATCGATGCCACGTGAAAAAATACGATGGATGTCACAAGACACATACGTGATTGATTGGATTTTGAATATAGCTACTTTAAAGGAGAAATTAATTAAGATTGATTTGATTAGCTACTTTTAAGGATATGAGATTGAGTCTCTAATAAGAGAAGAATCAATCTCTAACTTGCCATTTGTGTTAAATCTCATTATCTTTATTTAAATTGGATGACATGGCACTTTCATAGGCTTGGAAAAAAGGGCGTTCTCTTGCAAATAACGCCCGGGGAATTTTGTAGCGTGACCCATTTATATATATATATATATATATATATAGGGAGCCCTCACATTTAAGTTGTTGACATTGGATATGGATGTGAGGCCCCCACCTTTATCTCTCATAGTAAGGTGAGAGTGTCTATATATACGGTGCTCCTATGAGAGACACTCTCACCTTACTATGAGAGATAAAGGTGGGATCCCTCACATTTAAGTTATTGATATTGGATATGGATGTGAGGGCCCCCACCTTATCTCTCATAGTAAGGTAAGAGTGTCTCTCACAAGAGCACCTCCCATATATATAAATGAATCTCATGAATTTGCATGGATTCGAATAAAATGGACCGTTGGTTTGGGGGTCAATTTTCGCTGTTTGATATGAAGTTTTTTAACTTGTGGACCATGGATGAAGGGGTTAAAGGTATTAAATTAAGGTTAAAGGTATTAAATTAACTTAAATTTTGATATGTAGGTTGGCCCCACTTGAATCTTTCAGTCCCCCTTTGTCCCATGACTAGTGGGGTCCCAAGGTGGTCCACACCATAAGGACCATCCTTACATGACCTATATATATATGGGGTGGCTCTCGAAGCTTAGGATAAGGTAACGAGGGCCCACCCTATCTCTCATAGTAAGTTGAGAGATGCTCTCATAGGAGCATCTCCCATATATATGGGGCAGCTCTTGAAGCATAGGATAAGGTAAGCTGAAGTAATCTCAAGTGCGTGGTGGGGCCCACATGGGGAGAGAGGGATTTCAAGGACTACTTGAGACCCTCTTCTTTGTAAAAAAAAAATCAGCCCTCACCGTGTTTCAATCATCTCTATCTGCGCACCACCCCCCACCCCCCCCCCACAAAAGTTTCAGAGTCAATACTACATTCAGATCGGGAGGGATTTCAAGGACTTCCTAAGACCCTCTTCTTTGTAAAAAAAAAAAAAAATCAGCCCTCACCGTGGTTTCAATCATCTCTATCTGCGCACCCCCCCCCCCCCCCCCGGCCCCCGCCCCGGGGTCAATAGTACATTCGGATCGGGCAAATGATGCATAGCTTGAAAGACAACAAATGAGCACCTTTGAAGAAAATATTTACCTGCATAGTTTGAAAGACAGCAAATGATACTTTCATTTACCCTAATCTTTTATGCTGGTATCTACACTAGGGCAGCGCCAGACAGTTGCTTCAGCATTTGCACAGACCGATGGAAGAGGATGCTCTAAAGGGTCATTTTGAGAAAATCATCCGGCTTGGGCAGCTGCTGCATTCTCACAGGAGCCAGGTTTGTCACTTGAATTTTTTAATGTACTGTGGTGATCTTTATACATTTTGCTTTCAGTGTGCAAGTCCATGTATCTTTTTCATTGAATTGTTTGAAATGGTTGCTTCTTCTCCTTTTTTTTTACATGCTGTTAAATACTTGCTCAGCCACACACACACAACCCATGTCCACCACCAATACCACAACCGGGGATTGATCCTGGTTGTTATCTGTGGAGGGGTGGATGCGTAACAAATTGCTTATTGTTACCCTCAAATTATACCTATTTCACATGTAATATCCTTGTGTGTGAAACATTATGAGATCTGGCAGTTCATCATTTGGGACCCACTGTTTTTGTTCTCTGGGCCAAAAATGTGATTAGTCTGCCCATCTGGTGCTCCACACATAAAAGAGGGGAGTTACAAGGAGGCCAACAACTCATTAGTGTAGATTTGTAGACCACTCATTGAGAGAGGCAACCTTATTTAGGCAATCAAGTATGCCTGATGAACAGTATAGAGTTTGATTCTTTTACTACCAACTCATGTGAAATATTCGTATGTGCATGCCAAATCCCCTAGGTGAGTGTGGATTTGTGCAGGTGGGTGTGGGTGTGGGTGTGGGTCGGGTTGGGGGTGGGGGGTCAAATGATCTCGCTGAAGCCTCTCTCTATGGAAAAAGTCAGCCCTTCATCATCTTCATCCGTAGCCCACAAATTTAACGGTCTATAGACCATTTGGATTGGTGTATAGTCGATCCAACGGTCTTGTCCATTCAAATGGGTGAAAACCCAAAGGGCGTGTGAAATTTAGGGTGCGGGTATGTCTGTGTGGTCTAGTCAGATGGACCATCAGGTGGGCCCCACTATGTGTGTGCACTTTGCACACAGCATGCATATGATAATTTCTGTGTGTATGGGAAATATTCATATGCATACGTCGCTCACTGCATTACGATGAGGGCTACATAGTGGGGCCGACTTTATGATCCATCCGAGCCATCCACACAAGTGGAACCCTCTGAATTACCCTGGATCCATTAAGTGGTAGGTTCCATGGTATAGGCTAACAGACTAACAGATTAATACCCTATGATCCAATGGGTGCAGTTTTGTGTTAGGTTCCATGGTATAGACTGACAGGTTAATGGTTGGAATCTTGTACACTTGTGTTTTACATAGCACATAAGGATTTAGAGTGCTTGTGACATCCAATCCTTTCTCTCGAACAGTGGGCTCATTTTTCTGACTAACAGATTAATGGTTGGAATCTTGTACACTTGTGTTTTACACAGTACATAAGGATTTAGAGTGCTTGTGACATCCAATCCTTTCTCTCGAACAATGGGCTCATTTTTCTGTATCGGACATACAATGATCTATTGTTTGGATTCTACTAGGATCTGTTAGAAATTCTGAAGCTAGGATTTCATGATACTCTTCAGACTCCCATGGTTTGTAGCTTCTTGACTATGTTAAATTGCTCAGTTTTTATTAGCTCAGGCTTATGCTCCTCTCTCTCTCTCTCTCTCCCATGCACACAACTGATGAAAAAGGTACATCATGTAATGCAATACTCACTATGGCTGTGTTTGCTATCACAGGCAACTAGCCAAAGGTTATCTGTTGGAATGACACCAAAAAACATAAAGTTACCAAATCATGGAGAGATGCTGCTATCAGTTCACGGTTCACCTCTTGGGGTCTATAGGGAAGATATCATGGAAGCAATACATGGTATTTGCTATTTTACAACTTACATAATTATTTTGTTTTCCATATCTGATTTATTATTATTACCAGTAGTATTGTTCTAAATGAAGTACCTTGTACTTTGCAGAATCCGAGGAGGGTTGACTGGGACTATTACCCATTTTATCATAGCCTATCATGATTTGGTGATTGAACAAAGTTCAATTCAATGCATATGAGCATACTCTATTAAACATTTTACCAGAGTTCTGGTGGTTATTTGAAATATGCTTCTCATGAATACAGCCCAGAAATATTCCCTTTGTTCCAAGATAATGAGATATTGTTAGAATATAACTTCATATTATCTAAAGACTAGCCAGGACTCCTTTATTGGTGTAGGGCTGTTGGCCTGTTTTGTTGCCCATGCGTCATTCCATGACTGCACAATTTAGCCTGGCAAATTGTTGTCTATTGTTATTCAAATCCAAGGTTGGAAAGTTTTATCTCTGTTCCAAAAGATGAACTCAAACATTTATCATGATGATACTACTTACATTACCAAATGCAATGAGAGTAACTGCAGAGATGAATGCTATAGTACGAGCCTGCAAAAGCCATGTCCAATGTCTACAATTATTAAGATGAAGGTAACTATACGAGACCACACAAGTTAGCATGCTCAGGGAAATCTGGAAAATCTCCATGCCACGTTAGTGAAAGTTGGTTGAAGTGCAAAATTGGCTGATTTGGATGTCGAGAATTGTAAAAGATACGGTTTTAGTTCTACTAATTTGAATGAAATATTTAAGTTTATTAGGTTCGATTGGATTACAACTTTTTCTCTCTTTTTGCTAATTTTTGTCAAATGAATTATGTGAGTAATGGATCTGGATATGAAGACTCCGACACGCGGCCGAAGATTTATATGCGTTCCAACGATTGAGAAGCTCTGTGGATCTTTTCCATCTGTCTAACCTATGGAATGGAGAGTATCCAATCCCGGGCCTTCTTTATCTTATACAGACAAGTCCAAAAGAGTTACACTTACTGGAGATCAATTTTTCGCCAAAAAACCAACAACCACTAATTCTATTGGGAGTCTTATTTGTGGGGACAAATCAAGTCTTATCATAAGTGGCATTATATTCTTTGCTGGCCTACTCCTTGCTTGATCGGGCGTGGGACCCATGGCATACAGGCCACATAATTTCCTATAATGAATTGTGGAAAATCAATTGAATAAAGAAACTCGGGATAGTTAGAATTCAAATAGGCTTTTCAAATTAAGAAGTCAAGTTTCTTTCTCCCGCTTGCCCGTGATTAGCACGAGCACCGTTTACAAGTCTAATGTTGATAGTCATAGTTGCACTTCCATAAAAACCATTGATGTTAAAATTTATAGTGGGCTACTATAATTAATGGTTGTTTGTGAACTCTTCAATGAATTTTACTAAAACTCTCCATTCGTATTTAGGAAAGATTTTTTAATAAAAGATTATTTTATACAACATAACCTTGAATAATCTAGTATGAGGGTTTTTAGAAGAAAGTGAGGTATTGTAAGTTATTTTCTAAGTTATGTAAACATCTCATTTTTAGGTGAGTATATTATTTTCTAAGCTAGTAGATAATATATAGCAAAATCTCTTGAAATATCTCTTTTCAAAACACCCCCTTACTTAAATGAAAAAATGAGAGGATAACTTCGAAAAGAGCATCTTTACTTGAGAGAGAGAGAGAGAGAGAGAGAGAGAGTATTGATCACGAGAGCACTAGGCGAACTCAGCATATGTCGTACTTGGTTGTGGGGCCCACTAGGGCCTACATGGGGCTGGGACGGGGGGGTTTTTTAATATATGAATGGATCATGTCTATTTACTAAATTTGGGACTCATCCGATTATCCTATCATCTCCATTTGGCCCCCACAAGTTTAACGGGAGTACAATACATACGAATGTGTGTAAACTTGGTGGAACCCATTCAAATGGGGATTTTCTAGACCACTTGGATGGACCCATAGGTGGGCCCCACCACCATACATGGAAATATGTGGAATGGGAATATGTGGAATGGGTCTATCTTATCATAAATGTTTATGATAAGATACAACTAATGATAAGAAAAAACTACCAACATTGAAATGAAATGCATGTAAATTATCTCAACCGTCACCTTAGTAAAATGCAGGCCTTAACTTCTCCTTTTTATTAAAACTCTTTTAGTAAATCCGTCACCATTTTCATCAACGAAAATTATATTCCGCCGCTAAAAGGGGCAGAAAATCTTAGACGGTAGGAGGGGGCAGAGAGACGGCACTCACTTTTAGCAGAGAAAAATAATTTTCACTACTGAACTTGATTTTTAGTGGCGGAAGGAGAAAAAAAAAAAAAAAAAAACCACTGCTAAATGCCTTTTTTCACTGCTCAAAATCAGTTTTTTGTAGTATTGCTAGGATTTTTTTTAAAAAGTCTATACAAAAGTGTGTAAAAGGCCTCATGAAAACCTTTGGGTGGAAAATAGTCACTTCTCATGGAAGCATTGGTATTTTGTTCGCCCTTCACAGGATCTCCATCCACAATCCCTCCCTAGTCCCTATTACTCTTTGACAAAGCCTTTTTTTTTATATTGTCATGCCTTAAAAAGGGCAGGTACCATTCTTTAGTGGGTTTGATTCAACAGGTCAGATCCACAAATGGTTTGTCCCATGAACAGGTCAACCAGGTACATTTTCAATAATGCCGGCTCCATTTGGATTGATTCTCTTTTTTGAAACACACCATCTTTTTCTTTTACACTGTCTACATTCTTTGTAATGTATCTAATAAGATATGGATAAGGGCAGATTTTTGTTTGGATGGTGGGAATTTAATTATTTGTTGGTGCACACCTTTTCTATCAATGTCTCAATGCTGCCTAAAGGTAGTAATCTAAAAAGCAATTGCATTGGGGGGGCTCGGCTTGACATATTCTTGGCTTAGCCCAAATTTGGCTCGAGCTAGGCTCATAGACTCGAAAGTGTTTAAAGGACGATTTGTTTCATGTAATTGAGTAAACAAAGAATTGCATTCTAGAAATATTTAAAATTCAAAAAAAAAAAAAAAAAAAAGTTGGCTGTCAAATTATCTCGCGTCTAACGGAAAAAGAATCAACGAGCGATGGGAAAGGAATATGCAGCCAACACTTAGTAGTTCAAATTCAAGGAAAGTGAGGGTTGCATCTACATTTCTTCCGCCTTATGCCATTCACCACTCGTCTCTTTAATAAATACTATAATAGATGGATCCCATTCGATTATGAATTCCTATGATTTCAGTTTTCATAAAAACAAACGGGGCCTAAGTATTGGTATTGGGCCCCTTATTATTCAACTAAGTATTGGTGCTGGACCCCTTAATAATCAACTAGACAATTGATGCAAATTCATTGTACCTTGGATAAGAATACCAATCACATTATATTTGATTTTATTCTGATTGTAAATATGGGGACCATGTTTGTGGAATGTGGATATAGTTCCCCTATACATGCTGCTGACAAAGTATAAAGGGGCCTAGGTAGGTAGTCCATGACAATGATCAGTCTAAGTTTCTAACACTTATTACTGAATCTCCCCCTTCCATTGTTTCTTGTGAATATCATATGCCCAAATTTGATGCTCATCTGAATTACGTAGGCCTTCTAATTGATTGGGTGAATATGTAGGACTCAACCAACTTATTTGAGATGAACCAAGCTCATTGGCACCCAATGCCTAAACTTATTTTACCAAATCGACCTCAACAGGGCTGCAGGACCTACCTTAAGCTGGGCTGGATAGAAAACCAAACACAAGCCGAGTCCAACCAAGTTTAAGCTTGTTTGAGCTGAGCCCATATCATTGACACCCATGGCCTAAACCCACTTTTGGGGCTGAATCCTTATAAAAAGGAAGTTCATGAACATATGTATATCTTATGAGAAAAGGTGTTTGCTCTCATCAGTGTAGATATTGGGTATTTCAAACATGAGAAAAAGAAAAACTATTGGAAGTCATCATAAAGATTGAAGATGTTGGTTGACCTATAGAGCATGCATTAAGGATGGTTTGAACTTTGAACCGAAATGTTGAGCAGTGGGAAGAGGTTATTCTACTAAAGCAGACCATCAATGGCAGAAATAGGATTTTTTTTTTTTTTTTTGGGGGGGTAAGCAGCTACTTTTTACAGTTGGTTATAGAAATATTATTATTATTATTATTTATGACATAGGCATTCCAGACACTACGGTCTTTTGACCGAAGATGACTAATCTCTAGGGTTGTAAACAAGTCGATTCCGTCAGAACCGTTAAGGAGAAGATGGAACTGGATCCAGACCCGGAACCGGTTTCTTGGCTCCAAAACCAGAACCATATATGGGATGGGTCTAGATCCGGGTCCGGATTTAAGTAGAGAATGATATTAAAAAAAAGCAGGGTTTTTAGGGGAGATTTTTTAAAATTGAGGTAATATATCGGGTCCACAGGTCCGAACTAAGGTGAAACCAGACCCGGACCCATTTATTTATAAGGGCCTAAATAAGAACCCATACTTGATTTTTAACGGGTTGGAACCTCCGGGTAATCAGAAAATCGGGCACCTATTTACATCCCTACTAATCTCCTTAGTCTAGAATCTAAATTGAGACAAACACAAAACAAGAAAATTTGGGGCAGTTTCGAATACAAGATGTGGCAAGCCAGAAGAGGCAAATCTCCATCTGATCCACTAGTGGTTCATCTGAAAACTTGATGTGTTTTGATGAAGATTCTACTTCAAGGATTTAATCAGAATACATAGCATTCTCAAGAGATAACATGTATGTGTAAAAAATAGAATTAAGAACCAAGCCATCTTTGTCTGGAGCCCATCTTTGTCATTCAAATTGATCAAATCATATCTATCTTTGTGTGGAAGCACCGGTCCAAATTGCAGGCCAATCAGAGAAGTATCCACCTTTGAATTCATCATATGAAAAAAAAAAAAAAACCAATTATATATTGGGGTTTAAACATCAGTCCTCCTTAAACTTGGTTTTTCTAATTTCATGACCAAAATTCAGGTAATGGAACTAGATTTGTTTGACCATGTTCCACATTTTTTTCTAAACTTTTTTGGGCCACATCCCATGATGGATATGATGGGATTTATAGATTTTTGTATCATACATTATGCAACCGACAAGCAAATTCATTTTTTATAAAACACAAAAAATGATTTTTTGAGAAAAGTAAATGCACATCTGACCACCACATCTCATGCTCTATATTTGAAAAAGAAATATTTCTAAGATGTCGCATAAAAGTCGTGACATCTTGGGACAGTACCATGATATCATGGATTCGTCAGTTTCTGTGACATACAATGTTCTCATGATATCATGGGATCTAGGGCAAAAATGTTTTTAAAAAAAAAAAATATATATATATATATATATATATTGGCTAGAGTCAAGCAACTCTAGTGTCATTATATAAATTCCGACAATAAAATTTAAAAAAAATCGAATTTAAGGAAGACTAATATGTCAAATCCCCTTATATATTTTCACACTTTTCAAGCCGGCCATCTTTCCAATACCATGAATTTTGGGTCAATGCCTATCTAAAGAGGCATGCCATTTAGATCAAACAAATGAATGTCCCATAATGGTCAATCAGATTATTCTTGTGATCAATATCATACTTTTCTTTGCTAAAAGGTGACTTGTATTCCAACAGGGCTACTTGGCTATATTCGAACAGGTGCAATTAACATGGTTTTATGTGTAAGCTAGGTTCAAGTGTGTGAACAAGGTGAGGCACCTGCAAGTAACTTAGTTGGTCTTAATTTAGAACAAAGAGTCACAAGTAATTATTATTATTTGGAATCCAATTCATGCATTTTCTTTTACCCAAAGAAAAAATAAATAAAAAACACTCATGTACTCTCGCTCACACACCGATGTCCCTCTCGTGACCTGCTTCGGCGGGACCCCCGCTGGGTGATGACCTTCAATTAAAATCATTGAATAGCCCAATTAATCACTTAATTCCAAGGGAGGAGACCGCCAATTTTACTAAACTTGATTACACATAAATTAAGAAAATAACATGAAAAACAAAACAAAGACCTTCCCCTCCTTGATGGGTAAAACACTAAAACCTCCACAGGCCACAGCCCCATCACAGTGGGCCACATCACTTTTGTAATGTGACATAAGCACGACATCACACCACTGCTGCATTGAGCCACGTGGCACAAAATCCATTTGACATTTTTTACCTGACTGAATGTTGACTGCCAAGTCAAAGTAAATAAAGAATTTGAAGATGAAAGTTGTGAAGAATTGGCAATCATATTTGAAAGGTTGGGCTTATGCCTCTTTCTTTGACTGCTCTTCTTCAACCCCTGCAATTTCAAAAGGCCTTTGTAATCTCCATTGCAGTCTTTGCGCTGCTTTCTTATGCTCATTTCAACATGTTCACACTCCACTTGTTTTAATATAGAGACAAGAACCAATCTTTCTTTGTTATCTTTATTTTATTCCCCACTTGATATATACATGCTCTTTGACTGTTTGACCAAGCTACAATCCAAGCAATTTATCTAAAAAGTCGACACATGCTGACTTTGAATGCCCAAAATGGTAATGAGAAATCATATTTTAGATTAAAAATCCAAGTTGTAGTTATTAGTAACAGACAAAGAGGGTAAGGTAAGATTAGGCTGGTTGGTCTTGTTTGAAGCCAATGACAAGAGTGAAACTCTTCTGCATCAAAAAAAAAAAATTCGATACCACTCAAAATGAATGGTCGTAAAGATTTTTTCTAATAAAAATTGGCCTCGCTGTAAAATTAAACAAAAGAATAATTATGTAATTAATGCATATAATTAATAATGCATTAAGAGTGTCTCCTCAGTGTAGCTTAGTTGATTAGGAACATCATGCAATAAAGGGTGCGGGAGTTTATGAATGAATAAATAATAATGTGAGATTATGTTGATCACATTATTAATGATACATTCAATTCGATCTTACGGCAAGACCCACTCCTATTGGAGTAGAATTTTGAGAAATCTCACTTAAGGAAAGAGTATTCATTTTAAGTGATTCAGATTTTCAATCGATTGACCCCTGTTGAGTAATCCGCTTCCCTCACACACTTAAAGTTCTAACTCGAACTTTCTATTACTTGCCTAATATCCCAAAAATAATCTTCAAAGTAACCTGTTTAGCATCTAACAAGACCATTCCCTTATGCAGTATAGATAGGATGGGGGTTTTATTTTGTTTTGTTTTAATGTTGGCTCTCTTCCTCTCCTTTGTTCTAGTTGTTTTTCTCTTTCGTTCTATGATAACTTCTTCGAAAAAAAAAAAAATTTCCCCTTCCCATGTTCGATACTGTTCATGTTTGTGTCATTCCATGGATTCCGTGGTGTCGACGCTTTTCTGCATATGAAGAGAAGATCAAATTCAAACTATTCTTCTTTGATTTGAGAGAAAAGGAAACGTGTACCAGTAGGAGATTGGTGAGAAATGTCACAAAAGAATTAAACCACCTTTGGACTTGCCTTCCTCTTTACTCATTGGTTTTTTATGGTAGGCCCTGCCTCAAAAGGTCACGCATGTCTCAATTTTTACTAAAAACCTACTTGTCTTTTTTTTTTTTTTTTACTTGCATATTTTTATTTATTGAGGGCCTTTAATCTCCCTTCTTAACAAAATTCAATTGATACTTTATTAACAAAAGAACTAACAAGTTCCTTTTCTTGTCATTTTAATGGGAAAATCGAAAGAAGCCTGTGGCACAATAGAAAGACTAATTATTGCAACGTTATAGTTGTAGGTTCAAGTCATAGTACTCAAAAGCAAAAAAAAAAAAAAAGATGATAATGGTAACAAATGAGAAAAAAAAGTATGCGAAGGAGGCCCGCAAGAAAATCTTCACTCACTCAAATCAGGTCAGGAATTCTAATCTGACTTTTGTTAGTTTAGGGATTATTTTAATCCGCAAATTTGAGGTGCTTAACAACTTTTTCTGCCCAAGTAAGAATTTTAGCTGAACTTTTTTGTTTTAGTGTGCGTGCTCATAAGTCAAAAAAATAGCACTTTATTCAACATATATTTTCTAATTCCTTTGAAAGTGAATCAGAGATCATTCCTCCGCTAATAAAACAATTCTCTTGGCCTTGTAATTCCACTGGAGATAAGGCTCTACTTTTAGCATGCGCTTTAACTGCTGCGCTCCCACTTAATATTTTTTAATGCGTTCGCACTTTAATTTCAAGATATACCATTTGATATATGAAGAGGCATGGTATCATCCTTGACTCTTGAGTATGTAAATGTGGGGCCCATATTTTGGTGATCAAGACCATTGATTCAGTTGGGCACACAGCAGATGGCTCAATCAATTACAAATCTCAACCATCAAAGCCACAGCGTCCACACATTTAACAGTCAGATAGAAACACTTCAGTGGTCCATCTTCAATGCAGAAAAAGGAAAGGTGGGATCTTAGAAAGTGGGTTGTGTTAAGGACACTTGCACTCAAAGTAGGGCCCATCAATTTCATGGTCTGGATCAAATCATGGTCCAAAACCAGTATGATCATATGAGGGTTTTTTCTAGGGTGTTTGGGGGAGAAAACAGTAGAAAAGATGTTTACACAGAGCACTTGTCGGTAACTTCTCCATTATCCCATTCACAACCATGTGGGAGATTTCCAAAGGGATGATGTCATTGAAGTCCTTTATTTGTTTTGTCCACTCTCCTTGCATGGGTCCACTTGTGTAGTGCTTAATAATGACATGTGAATTGTGATGCTGCCAAATTTTTTACTTTGAAAACCCTGCAGGTCGCCTCCTTAGATTGGCCTCCATCCAAGAAGCTGCTCGTGTTGCTTTTGAGCTGGATGTATATTTTTTTAAACCATTTCCAACACGTTTTTGACAAGGGTACGTATTTGTATAAATACCTGTGGGAATGGGGAAGAACTTCAGCTTGAGAGAATTGTGAGTGAAGAAAAGGAAGTTTTAGAAGATGGTGAGAGCTCCTTGCTGTGAGAAGATGGGGATGAAGAAGGGGCCTTGGACCCCAGAAGAAGACCAGATTTTGATACATTATATTCAAAGATATGGCCATGGAAACTGGCGTGCCCTTCCCAAACAGGCTGGTAAAGACCAATTCCTAAATGGTTTCATCTCCACTAGTCTTGATCTCAAACATAATAGCTGTTCATGTTTGATTTTTTTTTTTTTTTTTTTCCAATCTTTCTTGAAAAGTCCTTTCAGAATCATGGAACTTGTTTTTTCAGAGAAAGCTCAATTGGGTACTTTGTATCCTCTTAGAATGAACTACTTCTTTGAAAATTAATGGAAGTTTTTTCACATGAACCATGGAATTGGAATAGAGTTTCAGATTCTTATGGTGTTTCTTTTGTGTGGTTTTTAGGTCTATTAAGATGTGGGAAGAGCTGCAGACTCCGATGGATAAACTATTTGAGACCAGACCTCAAAAGAGGGAATTTCAGTAAAGAAGAAGAAGAGACTATAATAAGATTGCATGAAGCCCTTGGAAACAGGTACAAATTCATCCAAGTTAGTTGACTACAAGAATCAGTATTTTTCTTTCATGAAATTTGCATCACAATTGAAGAAAAATTGCTGCTCTCTCTATCTCTCTCTCTCTCTCTCTCTCACATGCACATGCACATGTGATGTGATCACATGTAGCTGCAAGGAAAGCCCGGATCTTGACCCTTACTGTGGGGCCCACATTTTTGCAAATCAAGACATTCAAATCAAACTCAATTACCATAAGTTAATGACAATATTGAAAGTAGTTCTGGCTTTGTTTAATGACAACATAAGCAGAACCCAGAATATGCCCTTTATGATTCCTATTATTATATGTTCAGTTCTCACTGTTAACCAATGAAAAACAAGGCTAATGCAAACTTGAATTCATCAATACATGCACCTAAGTTTTTTACATCAATCTTCTCTCATGTCCATGTGACATAAAACAAAGATGACAGATTTAACTATTAGCTTGTTTTCTCCCTGCAAAGAACTGAAAAGCCGAACTAGGCCTTGAATTAGTATGTTCTTATACACAAATAAAGCAGATACATGAGATGGTGAGTAGAATTATAGAACAAATTTCTTATAAATGCTAGTCATTTCTTCCCAGATGGTCAGCGATCGCCGCAAGATTACCCGGTCGAACGGACAACGAAATAAAAAATGTCTGGCACACCCACCTGAAGAAGCGGGTAAAACAAAATCCGGCCACCCCAGACACCATAAGACAGTCAATGAAGATAGCTGAATGCAATGAACATGTGGAAATAGACTCCAATCCATTAAAACTCTCCACCCATCAGCTATTTCAAAGGCCTGGATGCATCCCTTCGTCGCCGCAACAACAATCATCGAGCGGTCTCTCCTCCTCAGGGACCGATTCGTCTATTGTAACGACGGGTGAATACCTGAACCGACCCTTGAAGGATGACCAGAGTGTAGATGATGATGAGAATGTGTGGTGGGAAGAACTTTCAGCAGAGAAACAAGCCAACCTTGAGTGTTCTGAAGCAAATGCTGCAGACCCACAACTTCAATTTCCATCCTCATCACGTGTTTATAGACCACACAATGATGAAAGCATGGATTTTTGGCTCAATCTCTTCATGGAGGCTGGAGAGTGGCCGGAGTTGCCTGAATTGTGATGTGGTTGGAGTGGCAATGGATCCGGTTTGGGTTAGGCTCACCTCTCAGAGAAATGAGTATGGGCCCAACCTGAACGCAGAACCCGTTAATTAATCTGGTTAATTTCAAACCGGATCTTAAATTTACAGAAGCTTAAGGTTGGATTTTGGTTGGATTAGCAAGTCAAGTATGTCATGTATTGAAACAATCCGAACCCAAAAAGTTTATAATGGGGTTGGATATGTAAACCCTAACCAGGACAGGTCGGGTTTCAGTTGGGCTGACAGGTCATGTCAGGAATTCAAGTAAAGCATGTCCGGCAACAATCCGAATAGGACCAATTTACAATGGGTTTGGATTTGCTAACCCGAACCCGGAATTACTGGATTGGGTTTGGGCTGGGCTGGCGGGTCATGTCAGGAATTGCCACCCTAGATGGTAATTTGGCTTTGGTTGGTTGTGGACCTGTGGTATTCTTTTATCACAAAGGGGTCTGAAATCTGAGCTGTTCTTCACTACAGAGAGGTTAAACATAGCCGGTGGAATGTAAATCAATGGAAGGAATTGCATTAGGCAAGCATTTGATTGAATCTTGTAAAATCACACTAACTCATTTCTCAATTATCAAAAGGAAAGAAATTATTGTATCTTGAGAGAAATTGATAAAAAATGAATGAAAGAAATGATTGGTTGGTTCAACAATTTGCAATTGCTGGAAGATTTACAATCCATTATATTTAAGGATTATCAAATCCTAATTTGCTTGTTATTTAGCATCAAATCCACCCTCTAATCTGTATGATCAAAGGATTCTTATATACAAGGGAAGGTTTCCATACACCACATAATGAAGCACATCTTGTACCCTACATTGGATGGGGGGATGATTTTAGAATCATTTAACCATTGAGATGATTGTCTCCACGTTTCACTTGAACTAAAGCCCTAAACCCTAGTATTAAAAAAAGGCATTTGAATGTGTGGAAAGAAGAAAGGAGATTTTCTCTCTAAGAAACCAGGATAAACCAGAAAGTAAAATATTAGTTAATAAAGCCACTTTCAATGGTCTAGTTTGGCATATATAGAGAAAAAGTTGAGAAATGAGGAGTGAGAAAGAAGAAAGAAAGAGAGTCGTGGGAGAATGGGATACTTGGGAAAGTATAAACAATGAAGTCCCATCCTTGGTGGGGGTTTTTACTAGAATTGATTTGGTTCGGTTGTCATCACTTTTCTCCACCCAAGTTGAAATAACTTTCCAAATGGCAAATCGTTTATCCCCCTGGATATTTTTTTCTTCCAAGTCTTCACTGGATAGTTCTTAAGATGTACCCACATCAACAGTTGGGCACACAAGTTGGATTACACATCAACAGTAATCAAATAGATAATATTGAAGTATTAAACTGCCAATCTTTTCCTTGTTTTGTTTGTGCACTTCTTCATCAGCGCAAAGAAACGATTTCAGAGCTTCCATCTTAGCTGCTGCTGCTTTTTTTTTTTTGTGTGTGTGTGGGGTTTTCAGATGGTTCACAAGTTCTGCAACACTGCAAGGATCTGAAATGCAATGCTTTAGATGGAGAAATTTGATAGAATTTTAGCGAAGTCAGACATCTTGTTTTTGGAGAACACGTTAATGAGTCAATATGGTGGTGGTCAAATAAAATCCTAGCCAACATAAAGATTGTTGGACACTTGCGGCTCATTTAACAAATCAAAGAGGCATATGCACCGTGGTCATTTATCATAAAAAGGCCACCGCCTCCACATTTAGGGTTTCTCGATGAATCATGGAATGAGGATAACTCGAATCTTTCGATCCTAATTAGATTAACATTGTTGGATTTTCACTCCACAGGTCACAGGCACATGCACCCTATCAAGACCACCAGGAAATCATGCATTTTTCACCAGTGGAAATCCTATGAATTATATCACCTCAGCATTTCCCTAACTTGTAACATGGATTCACCAACAAACTCATGGATGGATGAGAGAGAATACAAAACCCCAATCAATTATGCAAATGGTCTGAAAAGGGATATCATAAACTGACAGTTATACATGCTAGATGAGATCGGCAATAAAGCCAAGAGTCCAGGGCTCCCCCATCAACTGCTTGTACACACGGTTCTCTACTTTATTCAAAGCCATAGCTACTTCCCACACGTAAAAAAAAAAGAAAGAAAAAAAAAGTTATTCCAGCACTCAGGTTGGAACTCACTCTCGGAAGCAACAGACCTTCTAAGAGAGGCATGAATATGCCAGAGCCTTTTCCTCACTCAGCTCGGCCGCTGTTGCATCCAGTTTCTTCCTTGAAAATTCATCTATCGAAAGCCCTGTGTACAAGAAAGAGAGGACCCAACAGTCAGCCAATTCACATAGAAGTTCTGTGCTAGTTGCTATGTTTAGATGTCATCAAAAGAACACCTATTTAGAATATTGGTTGTGGGCAACATAACAGCAACCCACTAATCTTTCAAATTAATTTACTGGCTGTACAAATATATTCTCGTTGGTTGTGATTCAACAAAATCCAAGTAACAATAAGAAAATTGCATAAAAAGAAGACTATCGGCCTTTTCACCTTTTTATAATGATGGGATGGATGTTAAATATATATATATATATATATTTCCCAAAGAACATTGATAAAATAGAGAGAAATGGAATAGAAACAAGAAGGGATATGTGTAGCTACTGAAGAGAATCTAGATGTTCCAGTTGAATCTCAAAAAAGCTACACAATTATACAGACTAGAAGCAAATACAGAAACCTTGACAACAGTTAACCAAGATGACTGACATGCCATAAAATGAATGATGTACCCAGTTGGTCATTTACTGGCTCTTGGTTTATACTTTACAGGATAAATGTCAAAATGTAGCAGGTAAGTTCAAAACCATTAGAGATGGCAAATCAAGTTTCCAGGTTTACATACGTACCTTGTACTATTTTCCAATCACCATTGCAACAAGTAACTGGGAAAGAATAGATAAGCCCCGGTGATACATCATAACTCCCATCAGAGTACACCCCCATCGAAACCCAAGTCCCCTAAGTTCCAAAGGGAAGACAGGATGCCTCGTTATAAGATAAGTTAAACCATAATGTATTTATGGACAATCAACAAGAAAAGATGAAGAAAAGGGGAGAAAAAAAAGGGAAAAAGAAAAAATGAAACAAAAAAAGAAAAAAGAAACCATCTAAAGAAAGTTTTACCTCTGGGGTTCCAAGCAACCAATCGCGTATGTGATCACAAGCAGCACTTGCAGCAGATAACGCGCTCGAGAGCTTTCGTGCTTTGATGATTGCAGCACCACGTTGCTGGACAGTGGTGATGAATTCTCCTTTCAGCCTTCCAAAGATAAGTAAATAATTAGGATCATTACAATCATGAAAGTAACTCCTAAAATTTATATATATATGGAGAATATTCATGTGCATCCATCCCTCACCATTGTGGTGAGGGACACCCCCTTTTTGGGAAGTTTCAAGAAATGTACTTCTCTTTTGTACTTCTATTTTGTACTTGAACCTTCCCAAAAATGGGGTGTCCCTCACCATTGATGCACTTAAATATCCCCCTATATATATATATATATATATATATATATATATAGGTAAGTGCTCCTATGAGAGACACTCTCACCAACTTTATGAGAGATGGGTGGGGGCCCTCACTTCCATATTCACTCTCACCAACTTAAATGCAAGGACCCCCAACTTAAATGTGAGGGGCCCCACCCATCTTTCATAAAGTTGGTGAAAGTGTCTCTCATAGGAGCACTTCCCATATATATATATATATATATATATGAGTCAGGTGGGAACTGTTCTCACATTTTATATGAGAACTTTTTTGTGGGGCCCAATTGTGGGCCCCATTTGGGGATGAGATCAGGGAAGATAGAAAGATCTATGTGAGACCACCCCAAGTATCAAGTTTGACCCCTAACCCCTTCATCCGTGGCCCACAAGTTCAATGGCTTCATATTCAAAAAAGTATTCAACCCTTGATGTATATTTTATTAATATTGTCAAGGTTGCATACCATTCATCATCAGCAACAAGCCCCTTAACGGGCTTTGCTCCACCTTGGATCGTAACAGTTGCATGGTTGACGTCAGGATATTGAGTTGAAGAGTGATTCCCCCATATAATAACATTCTTAACATCGCTGACTTGAACATTAAGCCTCTCTGAAATCTGACCCAATGCCCTGTTGTGATCCAGCCGAGTGAGGCACGTGATGTTTTTCTCAGGTATGGATGGAGCAAACTCTTTCAAAATCAAGGCATTGGTGTTTGCTGGATTAGCTACAACCAGTACCTGCAATCAGCAGCAAATAAAATGCCGATTAATGGGTAGGCTCAAGGGAGAAAGAAAGGCAGACCGTGTAACACTACAACCAAAAAGAGTATCAATTTTCTGTTTTCAATTGGCTCAAGGTTAATAACATGAGGATGTGAAAGGTAGAGTAAAGAAACATGGTGTCTCCACCTTGCAGTTTGCAGCTGCATGCTCCTCTAAAGCAGAGGCTTGAGATTTATAGATGGAAACATTTTTCGACATCACATCTTTTCTCTCCATTCCTTCTTTCCTTGGGAAACCACCAACCATGACAGCTATATTCACACCAGTGCATGCCTCAACAACATCGGTTGTAGCTACAACACCTGCAAAGATCATGAGAAATTATTCACTAAAATGATAATTGATCACTTTATGTTATAATGAGGCCATAGCATCAAATAAAAGGGAAAGCAACGCACCTTTAAGAAGAGGAAATGCAGCATCAACCAGCTCCATTTTCACCCCATTTAGCGACTCTGCAGCTGGTGGAATATCAAGCATGTGCAAGATTACAGGTTGGTCCGGACCCAACATCACTCCTCTGGCAATCATAGGAACAAGAGCATATCCTATTTGCCCTGCAACTCCAATCAACTTCATTCAAAATGTGACATAATAGAACAAAGAAAGGGAAGTAATTTATGCAAATGCATGTTTTAATAGATATAGTCAATGTCTACTTTTTTTATAACATTTCATACTGCCTCAACATCAAAAACAGAAAGTGAGTATATCTATAAAAATAGCAAATGAATGTAAAAGACCAGCAGCTTCAACCTGTCAAATACATTAGCACGTATAGCAAAATAAATAAATATAAATACAAAACACCAAAGTATAAGCGATATAAGAGAACTCTAGAAGATTTTATGGGGTAAAGAAACAGAGGCTAAACTGCAGTGTGTGTGTGTGTGTGTGTATGAGGAATTCTCAAAAACTCCCCATTTAAAAAGGGGCGTTTCCTCCCCTCTTGATTTGTCCAATGAGATAATGCCACCTCATATTGTACACGCCAATTGTTTCTCCTCTTTAAAGGCAATAACTATCATGCTTTTAAAAGCAATAAATCTTTTCCTAACTTTTCTCTTGTTTAAATCCATTACATTCCTATGTTTTCTCTTTCAAAATACCTTTTTTGAAAAATTGGATACTGAGAGAGGATGACAGGATGTGCGTTTGACACAAACCTTTTTATTTTTCCTTCTTCATTTTCTATTGTGGGGCACACCCTTGATAAAGCCTTTTACATAAACTCATTAGATAAATCTGAGCCATTCGATTCACCCACCTTCTATGAATTTGGTCTTTTTTTCAATTTGTCACTAATCCAATCATTTAACTATGAATGGATTTAATAACAAAATAATGGGTCCCACTGATAGATTTCAAATGTTCCCATGCTATAATGACAAAATAAGTGGGTCCTACTAGTAGATTTCAAGTACTGTCATGCCCATTAACTTCAATGAATTTAATTGTAAAATTAAGAGGGTCCCACTAGTAGATTTTTTATTTGTAATTAGCCTTGCGATAATGCAAGCCATGATTAATAAAAACACATTGGCATAAATTTGATATCCAATCAAACCATTAAATGGCATTGGCTTAATCACGTAAATAAGATGGCCCATTGAGAAGGAGAAAAAAAAAAGGAAATAGTTATGGCTCTTGGACTCACAGTATGGAAGTGATGTTTTGAGAGATAAAATAGGGAAAGAATAGCATGACTTGTTGCTTTATTTAGAGAGAGAAAATAGGGATTTTAAATGCTTTGACTTCTCTAAAAAAACAGGGCCAGATGAACGCATACACCAATTAGAAGAGCAGCGTTTTTCACAATAGAACGCCCGGGGAGTTTTGTAGCGTGTCCATATATATATATAGGGAAGTGCTCCTATGAGGGACACTCTCACCAACTTTATGAGAGATGGGTGGGGGCCCTCACTTCCATATCCACTCTGACCAACTTAAATGCAAGGACCCCCAACTTAAATGTGAGGGCCCCCACCCATCTCTCACCAAGTTGGTGAGAGTGTCTCTCAAAGGAGCACTTCCCATATATGTATATGTATGTATATATATATATATGCATATGTATGTACACACAGTATATGTATATACACACACTTGGGGATAAGGTAAGCTCAAGTGTGTGGTGGGGCCCACTTGGGGACCCTCATGGGGATGGAGGAATTTCAAGGACTCCCTAGAATCCTCCTCTCTGCAAAAAATTAACCCCAACCGTGATTTCTATCATCTCCATATAGGCCCAAAAGTTTAATGGTCAATAGTCCATTCGGATCGATACATAGTCAATCCAACGGTCCAGTAAATTCGGATCTGACCGAAAGTTAGTGGACATGTGCAATTTAGGGGAGTCATGTGTTTGGTCCATTTGGATGGACCAAAGGTGAGCCTAACAAGCATGAGCTTACGAAATTTTATCCTAAGCTTGAGCTTAGGAGAGCCTTGCTTACATATATATATATATATATATACATATGGGGGGTCGTGTACCTCCTCACTTTTGTACTTGGAAATTCCCCTTTTGGGGTGTCCCTCACCAAAAATGGTGAGGGATAGATGCATATGAACATTTCCCTATACATATATATATACATATATATATATGGGAGGCGCTCTAATGAGAGACACTCTCACCAAGTTGGTGAGAGATGGGTGGGGGCCCTCACATTTAAGTTGGGGGTCCTTGCATTTAAGTTAGTGAGAGTGGATATGGAAGTGAGGGCCCCCACCCATCTCTCATAAACTTGGTGAGAGTGTCTCTCATAGGAGCACCTCCATATATATATATATATATATATATATATATATATATATATATATATATATATATATATATATATATATATAGAGCAAGGCTCTTCTAAGCTTAAGCTTAGGATAAGATTCCGTAAGCTAACGCTTCTGAGGCCCATCCTTGGTCCATCCAAATGGACCAAATACACGACCCCCCTAAATTGCACATGCCCACCCACTTTTGGTCAGATCCAAATTTACTAGACCGTTGGATCGATTATGCACCGATCCGAATGGACCATTGACCATTAAACTTTTGGTGCTTAGATGGAGATGATAGAAACCACGGTTGTGGCTGATTTTTTATAAGAAGGAGGGTCCTATGGAGTCCTTGAAATCCCCCGGGTCCTATGGAGTCCTTGAAATCCCCCCACCCCCATCCCCATATGGGTCCCCAAGTGGGCTCCACCACGCAATTGAGCTTATTTCAGCTTACCTTATCATAAGCTTCAGCTTAGGAGAGCTGGCCCCATATATATTTGAATGAAAGCCCAAAAATTTGTGCCCTTGCTACAGGTGACAATGGCCACTTGATCAGCCCCTGATCGAGGGGATGAAGTGTGTCAATCGGTCAACTCTTAACACAACCAACAGTTAAGTATCTTGGTTCTCTCATGCCATGTTAGATTAGGAATGCAGTACCAACTCAGCCCAGCAGGCTACGAAATATAACCTTAACCAGAAGATGAATGACCAAGACAAAAGGATGGGTTTTCTGGAAAACATTTTCGATGCTGTATAATAAAGACAGAACACCTGATATTTAGAGTTTTTACATAGTTACAGTTCACATAAATGCCCATGAGATTTGTTTCATGACCAGCTGTACAGAGGATACAGGAGGAATTGTATATTAAAGCCAAACAACGTTTTTTTTTTTGGCTCATAAAGGAACTCTTATACTAGAAGAACATAGGTGCTGAGGGTTGTATAAGGCCCGTCAGCTACAGAAGAGGTAATATTAAAAGAGCACGAAAGCTTAAACATAATAAAGATATAAAAAGAGATAAAACCAACAGTAGCCAGCTGCTTCAAAATCCGCTTTTGGAAACAAAAAACCGCTTTTGGAAAAAAAACCATTGTGACCAGTCAACTCGCTTCATAGTGTAGGTGGAGCAGAAACATCCAAACGTCCATCCAGAAGGGGTGTACCCAATTGATCCGCTGTTTCTTGGATAGGTGCTGCCTGGTTAGTCTCGTTTGGGACATGCGCCTGATACCATAAACAACGTTTTTGGTAACCAGCAAGAGTGAATAAAATAACTAAATATGGTGGACTGCAGGAGTTAAAATCTGTTGCCTCATCCTCTTCTTTCACATCTTCCACATCTCCTTGATGCGGAGCGGGGTACAAGGTGCGGGGTGGGTAGAGGCGGAGAGACGAGAGATGGATGGTGGAAGGAATATGTCAGACTTTCGTCTGAAAATCGGCCTCACGCCAAACTCCCCATCGCGGGCGAGGAAGAAGAGACAACTTGAGAAAATCTAAAATCACTCGTAAGAAATTTCATTAATCAATAACTAACTAAGCCAAGGAGCTTTACATCACTTATATAGGAAAAAAATAAAGCCTAAAACTAATCTAGACCATCCAAACACATTGATGGTCAGGATTAAAACATCTAAATAAATACAATTTAAAACATAAAAGAGCAAATAAGACTCTAAATAAACTAAGATAAGTGGACTGGGCCCATTCGCGGGTCGACCTATGGGGACCAAGGGTCTGTCTTGCATCAACTCTCCTTTTCTTGAAGAAAACTCGACCTCGAGTTTTATAGATGTGCTGAAGGATCGAAAATCCATCGCATGAATCCTCGATTTTCTGGTTGATCTTTATTTTCTTCACAAGGCTTGGAGGCTTGACTTGACCTTTTCTTCCAACTTAAATGAGGCTTGACACGCTTCTTCTTTTGGTGACTAGATTTTGCAATGATGCGAGCTCGAATGAAGTGATGCTTTAATTCTTGAATACCTACCATTTGCACACATTTTCTACGCATAATAGGTCAGTCTCTGAGAACAAAGTCACTATGAGGAACTTCGATGATGTGATCTTCTCTGACAATCTCCTGATCAATGGTCTTTTCAACTGATGGTTTACTTTGATTTTCTAAAGGTGGACTAGAAATGAGGTCCAGCATATGATCAAACTCCTCCTTGATTTCTTCACTATTTGCCTCTTCTTTTTCCACTTGCAACGGCTGATCAACTCTATCAAATCCTCTAATTTTTGGTTCTTGTATTTCCATGTCAACTTCAATCTTTTCTTTAGAAGATGGAACGACTTCCCTTTTTACTTGATCCTTTACCTCAATATCAACCCTGACATTTTCTACAACATGAGCTTCTGTGGTTTGCAGAGATTTTTCTTCTTGCATCTTAGCTTTTCTAAGGCAATAGCGTCTTATCAAGCGCTCAACACGGATAGCTTCCCAAAATGCTTCATACATATCTTTGCATTCCTTTTTCATATTATCCCGTATACTTGGTCTCAAACCTCTAGTAAAGATAGTGACATAATGTTCATCATCTTCATCTAATGCACATTGTGCTTGTAGGCTTGAAAATTCATCAGAATAGTCATCAACTGTCCGCTTTCCTTGACTCAAATTAAGAAATTGATCAAAGTAGGCTTTATTGTCAGAATACCATTGTCCATATTTACATGCATAGATGATTTTTTGGATATCATTGTAGATTTTCAATAGCAGACTTTCTTTTGATTCCATATTTATGTGAAGCAAGATAAGTCAAATTTAATGATCTTCAAAAACAAATCTAGACTGACCAGATGTGTAGATCTTACTGATTGAAGTTTGTAGGTGAAGACAGATCAACGATCAAAGTCCAGATGGAGAAGATATCCCAGATTGAACATCAACAGTTGAGATTGAACCTATTGATGTTAGCCAAATGTGCTCCCTGACTGGGCTTGTTGAAATGGGTCGGAACTTCTTTTTTTAAGCTGCTGTTGACTATAGTTTTGGATTTGGGCCAAACTCAAACTCAGGCCCAACCGGGCTTTTGCTGCTTGCGGGTTGAATTGACCTGAACTAAAGCCCACTATTGGGCTCAACACGTGCTACTAGTTGTAGCCATGCAAGATCTTTTGCATTGAAGACCGATGCCCTGAAAAAAGATTGAGGTCTCGACCCTTTCTTCTTCATTTCTGTACCTAGGCGAGGAGATGGTGATTGGAGCAAGACACTGCTGCTTCCTCTCCAGCGATGAAGATAGCAGTGGCCGGTGCTAGCAATGGGGACGAACGGAGGCTGCGGATTTGGTCTTTTTTTTGTGTGGTTTGGGGTTTTGGGAAAAGTATGGATTTGGGGTGTTGATACTTAGGATTTGGGCAAGAGACTTGAGAAAAAGTATGGATTTGTAGTGTTAATGCTTACGGATTTCGGCTGGGGATTTGGATAAAAGTATGGATTTGTGATGTTGATACTCAGGGATTTGGGGTAGAGATTTGGAATTGACAGGGGTTGGATAGGCTTTCTCTGATAGCAGGGACTGGGTTGGACGAGGAGATGTAATCAACCAAAGCGAACTGAATGAATACCTTGAAGATGATAAAGTGAAGGATCTGTGGATCTGAGACTCGTGGTGGTGATGGGTTGCCAAATCCCGAATCTAGGTGGATCTATCTTCAACTCTGATACCAATTGATGCGGAGCGGGGTACAAGGTGCGGGGCAGGTAGATGCGGAGAGACGAGAGATGAATGGTGGAAGGGATATACCATACTTTTGTCTGAAAATTGGCTTCACGCCAAACTTCCCATCGTGGGCGAGGAAGAAGAGACAACTTGGGAAAACCCAAATTCACTCGTAAGAAATTTCATTAATCAATAACTAACTAAGCCAAGGGGCTTTACATCACTTATATAGGAAAATAATAAAGCCTAAAACTAATCTGGACCATCCAAACACATTGATGGTCAGAATTAAAACATCCAACTAAATACAATTTAAAACATAAAAGAGCAAATAAGACTCTAAATAAACTAAGATAGGTGGGCAGGGCCGATTCGCGGGTCGACCCATGGGGACCATGGGTCTGTCCTACATCACTCCTTTTCCTCCTCTCATCCCAATTCCCTTAAACCTCATTCAAAGAAGCAACTCTAGAAAACCCAGTCTCTGAAACAGTAGGACATCAATGAGAGATGCATATTGGTTGTCTTAGTTTTTCCAATTATCGTTCCCTAAGTTCCATTAACTCATGTTCTTATCATCAGCCCTTAATGCTTCAACCATTGTTTTTTCTTATTTTCCATCAATGATTCTACCATCAAGTAGGAACTGGGTTCTGGTTTTCTTATAATTTCTGCTTCCGCATATGATCCTTATTTTCCATCAGCTAATTTTCTTTTTTTTTTTTTTCCATTCATGATGCCAATAATGACTGAATTGGAATAAGAAGGTGATGATTTGTTCCACTAAGCATTTTTGGGCGGAGACTGAAGCTAGAAGAACCCCAATTGGTGAAACAACATACTTTTACCACCACAAATCATTATGATAAATCAAACCATGCCCTTGTGATTGCAACAATGAGCACTTTCCAACTGCACACTGAGCTCTTGTCAATCATAACCAAAACCAATCACCTATGGCCTATTTGTAAGCATAGAATGCATCATAAGGGTTATTAAAGAGGTAATGGTAAAGGATATAAGGTAGCAATCTAAATGGGACCTTGACTTTTGTAAGATTTGAATTGATAGGATGAAGACTGGGTATCATTTCCCATCCTCCCTTCTTCAATTTCCATTTAAGGGGAGGTTATTTCATAGTCATTTTTTGGATATTCACCTTTGATTCTTCATTTCTAACCACTTACAGATATTCAAAGTCATTGGATTCCTAGGCATCTAATTACATGAAACAAACAGGCCGTTAATGTTATTCCCAATAAGACATTTCCCTGACAACAATGAAGCACTCATCCATCCCACCATTCTAACATAAAACCCAATTCGAATGAGACCAAAAGTGCTATTGAAAGAAACCCCACCATTTCCTACTCAACCAAAACAAAACAGGATAAAAACTTGAAGAGCTTCCAACATCATTTATCACCACCCACTAAAAGTCCATCCAAAAAACCCCAATTTCCTAAATCTTCCACCGATCCAATAGTAACATCAGTAAAAGAACTAACATCTCCACCATCATCTACTAATTTTAATTAAGATAGTAATCAGTTACAGTTACAGATCAGATCTGAAATCTGATTTCCACTATTACCGTTGCCTCAATCCGGAGTGGGAAATGGGAACACCAAGAAAACAGTGAAATTCCTACCAAACAAACCCTGCTAGAACCTGATCTGCAGCAGATCCATTCCATCATCCACTTAACAACCTGCTTCAATCTCACTACTTTTAAACAGTCACATGCAAGATCTACAAAACAATCTTACTCAAACCCTACAGATTCATCAAATAGTCACTGTTTAGAGAGAGAGAGAATCAAAACAATCCACTTTACAGCTGAAATGGAAAGATCCCTCCTTTTTTTCCAGATCTGAACACTTTCTTCGAGATCTAATCCCCATCAGGTGTTCGATCAATGTACTGAGAGATCGCGATGGAGAGAAGGTGTTTCAGGAGTGATTACATAAGCAATACAAAGAGAAAAGTGACGAACCTGCAGCACCAGTGACGAGGACACGAACTGGATCTTTCGCCATTGATGATGCAGAGAACGAGAAGTAGATGATGTGAAGAGAGATACAGAAGGGGTTTGGAGAGAAAATGAAGGCGTCAACCCTACACGGACAAAGGCGTGATATTTATAGTGATTCGGTTGTGGAAGATAAGGAAATGTTGTGGTGTTTCAGTGCTTGTCTTCCATAGCATTATAGGTGGAATCTTCTATGCTGCTTTTGTCATACGCATAAAGTCTAATATCTGTTCTTTTTTTTTTTTCTTCAAAACATTGAGGGCATCTGGCAAGGCAGGATTTCTTCACAGCCCATGGTCTCCCACAGTTGGATAAAAGGGGAAGGTTTTTCAGCCCACAGTGTCCACTATATACAGTTAAAAGGTGGTTTTTTTTTTTTAAGATGTAGGGAAATGTTCTCCTACAAGTGGGGCCCACCTAGCCGCCAGTTTACGAATGGAGATATTGGAAGAAATGCCCATGTTTTTCCGTTAAAAATGTGAGATATTTTGGAAGGATTATATTCAATTTAAGGAACCAGAATCTCCAGTGGAGGGCATGTCTAAGTGGCAACTCTCTCACACACAACCCCCGTCTGTCTCTCATGGAAAACCTTTTTTCCTTCACTTATGGGAATTTTAGTTCATTTTATTGATTTTCTTCGAGGAAAATCAGTTACACCAAACATGAGAACTTTTTTACTACCGGAAAGCATTTTTACTTCTTATGATTTATTTCGTAGAAAAGTGACTGCACAAACGTAAAGAAATGCTTTGTTAGATTATTCGGTAAAATGAAACATCATATTTTATTATTCTTCCAATTCTAAAAATCTTTGTCCAAGCCTTTCAACTATCCCTTTCTCTTTATTTATGTAGTTTTTAATCTATTTGAACAAATGATGAGATAGAGATAGATGCCTTTCAACTATCCCTTTCTCTTTATTTATATAGTTTTTAATCTATTTGAACAAATGATGAGATAGAGATGGATGATTATACGAGATACAAGAGATGCTAGAAGATATGGATAGATAGCAAGATGCAATATTTAGGATCATTATGCATGGAAGGTTTTCTAGCTTAAATCTCAATCAAGTACATGAGGAGTTTATATATATGTTAACTACAAAAGTTTAGGTAACTCCGAGGGATAGCTGAATTGGTTTGCACCCGGAGGTTTGAGGGTTTGAAACCTGTACTATCACACTAAGACCATGGGGGATTTACCCAGCTTCCTGTAAACCCATAAGGATGATTCTTGCCCAAAGGGCTGGGACACCCTTCGTTAAAAAAATAAAAAACCGCAAAAGTTTAGGTCCACTCAATTCAATCTAAGGCCCAAAAAAGAGTCCTAATTCCGAGTTACTAAATTGGAACCAAATCACTAACCAAAGTTAAATTAAAGACATGATCCATGAATTACATGCACCAAGCAAAAGTGGGGCCCATTATACCTAAATCAGAATATAATAGGCTACTAGATTGAAAAGCACAGGAGTATTTATATCATCGCGTGATCTTTCCGCTAATAGTTTCATTTGTGTGTACCAATGTCAACTGTCCATTGAATGAATTTGACTGCTGAGTGGTGTAGAAGACGAACAGAGTAATTTAACTTTCAAAGTAGTGGCCTAAAATGATACTACTTGCGTGGGATCCATGTAAGCAAAAACTGTGATTTCTAACGTTGTCAACGGTCTGGATTGGACGGCCTCACCTATCTCCAAGCCAAATGCACAGTTAACATAGCCTCAGTGCAAGCCCGGATTAGGCATGGACCCGGGAGGTTAGATCTAAGTCAACCCTATGAGAAATAGGCAGCCCCAATTGTACTTGTTTATAGCTCTTTGGTACATTCAAACTCTGATCCAAGTAGGCCCGCCAATTTGGTCCTGAGAAATGAGGGCTTTTGTTTTTAATGAAAAGCCCTAGGGCTGGGCTTGGATAATTTTTTTCAGGCCCTGAGATTTGAGGGCTGGGCTTGGACAGTACTAACCCGGCCCGGCCCTGGCCCTGGCCCTGGCCCTCTTACTTTTATTTATTTTATATATAATATATACATATATATATATATATAAATATATATTAAAATGCCCTTACCATAGTCACTTTGTAGCAATATGGGAGATATGAAGTCAATTTCATACCCATTTACCTATTAAAAAATGTCCTAAAAAACCATACATACATACATACTTGGTCCATTTCATCTATATTTACTTATTTAAGTTATGTATTGTACTTAATACATAATCAATAAGTGTTGCACGGTTGTTTCTAATCCTTTCTTTTAGTTTTATTGCTTCTTATTTAGGCATTTTATATTATTTTTATAAATTATTGTTAGTGCAAAAGGGGGTGTACTCATTTCTATTAATAATGATATACTTTTTCCTCTATAGAGTTGCTTAGGATGTCAACAAATTCATAAAGTTAGTTTGTATGTACATGGAACTCTAAGGGCCTGTTTGGATGTATGGTGAATTGAAGTATGGTGAGGTGAAGCATCAAATCAAGAGAGAATAAATTATAAGGTGTTATGATGGTGTTTTGTTTTTAGTTGTTTGGTATGAAATCTTTTTGACTTTTTGTATAGAAAATGGATCTTTTTTGTCTTTTAGTGGAGAAAGGAGATTGCTTTTTTTACTTTTTTTTGAAAAAGATGGAGAGAATTTTGAAATTGTGTACTTTTGATATGACCCATTGTCTTTTTTTGTCTGGATAATGGAGGCTTTACCTCACTTCACCACACAGCCAAACACGCCCTAAGGATATGGAGTGATCCAAACATCCTTTTAATTAGATAATTATAACTCTCAATTCTTAAAAGTTTAAACTAATAGTATGTTTTAAGTACATTTATTTTTGTGACTGAAATCCAAGAATGTGTGATAGTTAGATTAGTGTTTAATTAAAAATAATGTCAATTAAAAAAAGGTATGTGGGTGTAAATGGTTTAAAACTCTCAAAGATAAGACACTGCTGAAATGATTTTATTTCTAGAACTTCATATGAAAGTCATATTAAAGGTGTTAAATAGATGATACTCTTTAACAATTTTCCTTCTTTTTCAAAATAAATAAAATCATATGTCTAAAACCTAACCCAAGTCACCAAAGCATATATGACTTTATCCGATAAAAGAAAGTTTTTAGAGATTACTTATATTCTCCCGATATTTTCTTAACGGTTCATTTGCAATTGAAATTAGACAAGATAACGGATTTTTTTTTAATGGTTTATTTGTAATTGAGGTTAGACAAGATAACGCTCGAGCGCACTCAGATTCTGGTAACAATATTTAAAAAAATAGTTTTTTTTTTATTTTGAAGCCCTAAGCCCTGCCTGGCCCTCGAGGGTTGGGTAAGGGCCTAGATAGTGAAAACCCTTCGAGGGTTTCGGCCCGCTCAGGCCCGGCCCTGCATATATTGAGGGTAGGGCTAGGACAACCCCAGGCCCGGCCCAGCCCGGCCCTTTGTCGGCCCTAGATCCAAGAGTTAGGCCCAAATATGAACTCAAGATTTTAAAATTAAAATTTTTGAAAATCATCCATCTTCTAAAAATCCCCATTTTCCAAATGGGTTCTCTCGATTCATGAAAGGTTTTTAAGAAATGGGGGTTTTTCTTAAAAATCCCCATTAATGAAATGGGCTATCTTGATGGAGTTGGATTTGATTTCAAAAAATAAATAAATAAATAAATAAATATTCCAATTAAAGACAAGGAGGAGAGATGTATCTAATCTATCATCTTTGATTTTAAGATACTGATGCATGTTAATGATTGCTTGCTAAGGCTATTTAATTTTGATGTAATATTCGGTTGTTTGTGGTTGTAATTTGTATTAGAGTTTTAGAAAGAAGTTTTAGATTGGCTTGTAGGGAGTAGTTTTGATTTGAACAAACAAATGAATGAAGATTAAATGATGTTTTTGGTTCAAAGATTGTTTCCAATCGAACTACCCAAATAATGATGGATCAATTCCTTTTTTTTTTTTTTTTTCTATAATAGAGGGCGTCCCACCCCTTTGGGCCGGACTAATCCCTACGGGCCCAGGGGGAGCCGAGTAAATCCCTTGTGGCCCCAGCGTGATAGCGTAGTTTCGAACCCTTGACCTCTAGGAGCAAACCAGCGAACAAAGCTACCCCTCGGGGTTAACAATAGATCAAATTCATGAAATCCTTCGTTAATTTTTTTTTTTTTTTTTTTAACAGACTACATGGATCTTTTAAACAAAATTTTCAAGATTCTACAACAAGAGAGAGAGAGAGAGAGAGAGAGAGAGAGAGAGAGAGAGAGAGACTTTTCAAAGTGCCCAATCTCCAGTTTTTCTAGATGACAAATTAGAGACTTGATTAAGAAAATCACGAGAATAGAGGTGTATTGTACTTTATCACCTATTGCAATAGAATTGCTTCACATACAATTTGATTCAGAAAGAAAAAAGTATTAAATATCATTTTATTCTAGGGCATATGCTAAACAGGATCAGTTTACAAATGGGGTTACATTATCTAGGAATTTCTAACCTCTATGTTCACCTTGCTTTTAATTAGAAGGAAATTCCCATTTCTCATTTTTCCTTGCTGCTGAACGAACCCTAGATTCCCTCAGGATAACTCTCATATCACAAGAATAAACATAAATACACAATTAACTTATTTTCTATTTTGCCATTAGTAATGTGATAAAAGTATAATAAAAAAATGAATGACCTTTTTTGTTGACCATCGTTGGCCCCCTCAAATGAAAATCTTGGATCTGCCACTGGTCGTAGGAGTTGAGGAAGAAAATGAGGAGGCCAAGGGAGGAAGGTTTGAGTTGGAGTTGGAGTTGGAGGTGGAGTTGAAGTGGGTCGAAGTGGGCTTCTAGGGAGGATAGGTCGAATGGCTTGAGGGACATGGCTAGGGCGGTTTTGGAGTTGCAAAGGGAGGATAGGGGAATTCAAAGAGGGAGAGAGTAGCGGGGAGATTTTGAAAATAGGCCTTTAATTTTATTGAAGATGAGGAGGTTCTTGGAGGATTCAGATTGGAAACTTAGCAATGGTTGCATGCTCATACCATTTTGACACACAATAAATAATGGTTGCATGCTCATACCATGTTGACACACAATAAATAATGACCCAATTGATTCTTTCTAGAAGAAAATGATGATAATAAATTGAATTAAAGAAGAGATATGGAGGATTAGAAGAGAAAGAAAGTGAGAGAAAAACCACCAAATATCTGCATTATTTATTGCTGTCAGTGAATAGAGGCAAAAAAGTCATAAGAAAAAAAAAAAGAGATTTTGTGAGCACACTACTTTTCAATTTGCACACGCCCACTTTTTGAATTCCTAAACTACCCCTCCCCCTCCTTCCCTCTCCCTCTCCCTCTCCCTCTCCCTACCGGTCGACCGGCTGACCCCTTCACCAGACACCACCGGCCGCAGCCCATGACCGTCCTCAGCTGCCACCCTCTCCCTCTTCCTATTTTTCTCCCTATGTCTCTCCCTCTCTTTTTCCATGTCTCTCTCAAGGGAGAGAAATAGGGAGAAGGAGAGAAAAGGGTGGCGCGGGCAGCGGCGAGCAGGGAGAGGGGTCGAGTAGGTCTTGGGCGGAGTGGGGACGAGCTGCTAGCAGGGAGAGGGAGAGAGGGAAGGAGAGAGACTGGTTGTTTAGGAATCTAAAAAAAAGTGAGCGTTTACAAAGTGAAAAGTCAAGTGCAGGTAGCAGCTCTCGAAAAAAAAAATTGGGTTGGAGGTCCTCTACCATCAATACTAGAGTTTGGGTTTACGGTTATTGAATTTAATTTTAAGGGGATTTTTTTAATCTATATACACAATACATGTGTATATATGACATATGCATGGAACGTGGGTAGGGCCCACCTTTGGGGGGTGCAGGGGCACTGTGCACAGGAGATTAAATTCATAAGTTTTCCATCCGCTCACATGTGTGGGGCCCACCTAGAACCTCACTTAGGGATAAGATCACGGGATTGAAAGATCTACTACCCCTTACCATACTTGTGTACGGTGACAAAGGCTTGGATGCTTCTTGATCAGTAGCCAACAAATTTTCATCATCCAAAACAAAGTTGCACAGTCCAATTCAACACTCCAATCAATTCATATGGGTGCATGACTATAGGGGGTCCCCCACATGTGGGGCAACCTGAGGATGCATATGTATGTATGTATGGGCCACCCTCCGCTGAACACCATCAATGTGCACCTTTGATGAGAACACCGAGGAGGTGGATGATGGAAAGATTTAAATAAGACCTAGCAAAACCTTTGTTGAGAACACTGAGGAGGTGGAGGATGGAAAGATTTAAATGAGAGCTAGCAAAAGACCAACCCCATTAGGTCTTTGCCTCTTAAGTTTTAATAGTTTTAGAAAACATTGTTTTATTTCATCTTAATCCAACAATAACCAATAATAAAACAGGGGCCTCATAAACATCCAATGGGCTTGTGACCTTGGACCAGTTCTGGCCCATCAAGCTTTTATACCCTAGACACATGATCCTTCAAAAAAATATGAAAAATAATAGAATGTTTACGATCACGGTGGGACTCGAACCCACAATCTCCCGCTCCGGAGGCGAGCGCCTTATCCATTAGGCCACGCGATCACTGCCGTTACTATGTTACCGAAATAGAGTATTGTAATATATCAATAAACTTTCCATACCACTATCAGCTTTCCCAGTTTCATGTACCCAATCAAGATATCATTTTATTGTTCCAGATGGAGCAGTTAGAAATCACCAATTACAAGTGCTCCCCACATTTATACTTCTCTATGTGCCTACTTGTTTGCATTAGAATGCATAGGAATTCATGGCAAAGGAGCTCCATCGAGAGGTTTATTCAAAAGGTGACATGCGAATCGTTTGATGAGAGGTGAATCATATATAGAATAAAATATCAGTGTAAATGGACCTTGATTGTTTCAGAATTAGAATTACTAGGGTGATGACTGAGTAATCATTTCTCATTTGCCCCTAATTCACTTTCCATTAGAAAGGAGGTTATTTGATGATCATTTTTTTATATTCATACTAGATCTTCTTTTTTAAATACTTATTGTCAGACTTATATGTTCCATTATAAACAAATAGGCTCTATAAGATTGGAAGTCACACATTCTAGTTTCTAAGCTAGAAAGAATGTACCAAGTTCCATTTTAACAGTTTTTTCAACTCTGTCTACAACGGCTTTTGTTCTTTGTAGAAAGCAGATTTGGATGTAATTGGCAGAAAAGTGGTTTCCATTGTGCTAGAGAAATATATTTCATAGAGAACAAAAAATGTTGGCCACCCCGAGCAGTGTAAATCCAAACTGCTCGTGAAAACAAAAATGATTCAAATCTGGTTATATGCAAACATGACCTGAAGTACAAAACTATTTGTTTGGAAGGAAGGAGGGTAAAAGGATAGTGGAAAAATACGAACTCAACAAAAAAAAAAAAAAGTTTTATTTGGTAGCTCACTTGCCAAGGCACCGCCCTTCAATGATGGTAAGAGACTTGGGTGAGTGTTTATGAGGTGCGTGTGATACTTGCCTTCTTAAAAAATTAAAAAGTTTTTACTTCATGTTATTTGGATGGAATTTATAAGTACTTAGGTAGTTAGTTACCTTTTCAAAAAATTAAAAAGAAAAAGCTTTAAAAGAAGAGTAGAAAAGCTCTTACATTGCTGTTTGGAGGGAAAAGTGGCGGGGAGAATAAACCTGGATGTGACATGAAATTTGCCTTTTCCCCAACATTTCACTTGGTTTTTTTTTTAACTCTTCCAAAAGTAAAAAGTTGAGGAGAACCGGAGAAGTAGAATTCTACCTTCTAATGCTTTTTTACTTTGAACCCATCATCTTTTCCTTGTTCATGATTTGACCCCAACTTTACCTTTACTCTCCCTCTTTATGTAGGAGAGGGGAATAATAAGCTCTTAATTATTAACATGAAACAAAAGTGGCGTGCCCCAGCAGGAATCTCTTGTGAGTCCACCAAACATAATAATAAAAAAGTGAAATGATATACATCCTTACAATTTCAGAGCAAAGTTGTTCAATGCTTCTTCCTGAAAGGATATACACCCAAACCAATGGACCAAAAAGACAATGGGATACAACCTCCATCCTTGTCTAACCTGTTCTTTTCTTTCCTTCTTCTTCCTACTTTTTATTTATTTGCAGGGTCAAGAGTCGGCATAGCACTGGGGTGTGAACCTACACGCCCAGGCACACAGGCCTCTTCCACTGAGCCATAGGCATGTCTCTACTCAGCCTTCAATCCCTCCTTTTGGATCTGTGCAGGAGCTTTGATTGATTTTCAGAACATACACAGATACAAAAAAGATCATGGCACGTAACTACAATTCCAACAGCCATGTTTAGATGCTCAGTTGACCCTCAATCAGTTCATCTTAGTATGGTCATGGTAAAACAAATATGAAAAAAGCCCACCTGGAGGTAACTTGGGTTACTCAAAAGAATGAACCCTCACTTGCAATGTAAATCAGTTTAGAATCACTCGATTTACAAAGACGAAAATGGGGCCAAGGGGCCTTTTTGGATCTTCAGAACTTAGTTACTTGCAATCAATCTACCATAAATCTAATCACCTTTAATATTGTTTACCTGTAATCGGTAATAGGAAAGAACAAAACAGCTCACTCAACAGGGACAGAGGTTATCCTAACGCGGACAAGGCCTCAGTCATGTATAGACTGAGTTACACACAAGTTACCTGCACCAGGCTTAGAAAGGTCCAAATGGGCATCCAACCTACGCCAAAACTTATAGGAACATACAGCCTCATAATCTGCCAAGAAGATTCATTTCGCAAGAAAATAATTTTACAAGCAGTCATTTGATGATAACAAGGAGTCTAAAACTAATATCATTTTATTTACAATCTACAACATGGTTCACTTAATCTACATTTCCACCGAATTGAGTTGAGATCAATGGATTCTAGAGAAGAAATCATGTCTTACACCACCCGCCTAAAAGATGTTTCAGTTTGAGGAGGACCAACTTCAACGCAGAAGCTGTGTTCACATTCCATCTTTTGACAATTAGCCGACATACAATGCGAAGGATCACATTTACAGTATAGGGTTGCTTTAAGATACAAGTAAAGCAGAGTCAGCATTCTCCTTTCGCATAATATAGTTGAAGCAATAATCATATTAGTGAATGGAAGGATTACGACTCCCGATACTTAGTCAGATCAAATGTCAGTGTTCTAGAGCAGCTGCAAAGAGTACAGGAATTTTCGTATTACTTCACAGAACTGGACTGACGAGTACATAGAGACAAAATGGAAGACAAACAAAGAATAAAACTACACCTTCTTTCAGAGTCTCTGTAAACTCCAACCAGCGCTTCAGCTTTGTCATAAAAGCTGTCCTTCAGTGAGATCACAATACTTTGGAAGCCACACCCTCCATCAGAATCTTGGTTAGCCCTCGCCCCATCGCATGATTTTGACCTGATGAAGCCTGCAACTTTGGCAACGTTCAAATTATCTAATGCAGCATCAACTTCGTCCAGTATAAAGAATGGTGATGGCCTGTAACTGAACCAATTCATGCAAGAAAGTATTAATAATTTCTTCTGACTGTCATAATAAAAGGGCAGATTGATGAGAGCATAACCACATAAATGCTCATTTTAGCTAACATTATATGCAGAGAACGCAAACAATGCCAACTGCAATATAACCACCATGCATCCCCCAACCTCTGTGCAGTAGGCAGTAGCTCATCACCACTAAACCAAGCGAGTTGAAAACATCAACCGCCATACATAAAATGAAGATGATTCTTACACTTGCACATCCCATGTGCAGCTGGCCAAGATCCAAGCAACGGATATGTTGTGGCCCAAAAATTAAGGCCTGCCCCTTACTAAGTGACCCACACATAATAAACATGGACAGTTAGAAAATTCCTGATGGTCCAAATTCAACCAAGTGGCAGCCCACCTGATGTCTGGTTCTCCCTAATTCCCAACTAGGCAATTTAAAATGTCAGATGCACCTGTTGGTTGGCTTAAAAGCTCATATGTGCATAGAAGACTGAATGTGGACCCACAACTGGAGAGCATTGACTAGAGAAAACTTGAATTAAATATCTTTAAAGTTGAAAGTAAAAGGAAGAAAGCATTCAAAGTCAGAGAGCATACACTCGTGACAGTTTTCAGCAATGTGAATCAAGACAAATGGTACCTTCACATGTTTGCGTCAAGAAGTACCTGTGAATTGAGAAGAGTAAAGCAAGGGCGGCCACAGTCTTTTCCCCGCCAGATAATTGTTCCATATCCCGAAAGCGCTTTGTTGGGGGCATGGCAGTGTACTTAATGCCATGTAAGAAAGGATCATCCTCATTTTCTAGGTTCAAGTATGCTGTCCCACCTAGAGGATGTGTGCTGCTCTTTGTTAATTGTTTGTAAATTTTGTCAATATTACTAGAAATATGGTCAAAAGCCTGCATGAACAGCTCATATCTGCACCAACCAAAATTGACCGATGAACATTATTAATTCTTGAAAGTCTAAGAAAAACAGTTGACACCTTGCAAGCTAGCTAGTCAAAACAGGAAAGCAATAGCGCATGTAAAATAGAGACATGAGGAAGGATCTGTAATTCTAAGTTTCTATCAAGATAATAAAAAAAACAACAAGTCCTACTTATTTACAGCCAGTTACTCAATGCAATCTAATTATATGGTCTTGCCAGACGGAAGACTTGCAGATTAATACGGCTACATCATTTTTACATAATTCAACATTTTGAAAAGAGTTGTCATGAGTGATGCAGGCCAGATTCTTGGTCTAGCAGCCCATTGGGCCCAAGCCCATAAAAAGATCTTCAAATCGTGCAAGAGTTTTATTTTTAGTATTAGCTGAGTTTTAGGGATAATTATGAGATTAATTAGTCTATTTATTTTGATTTAGAGTCTATTTTGATAAGATTTGTTTCCAAGAATAGATTAGGGCATGAATCTATATAAAGGATTGTAATCCCTCTTGAAGGAAGAAGTTCATTGATTAATAAAAATTTCCCTTGAGTTTTCCTCTTGGTTATTTGTCCGTGGTGTGAGACCAGGATGTTTTGGATCCATGGATCCCTATCCCTAAGCCCTTTGGCTTGGAGTTTAGCCCGTTGACTATCCATCCTCCCCGCACTACTTCAATTGGTATCAGAGCGAAGATCCTTTCTCATATCGCCGTTCCGATCGCCGATAGAGGTAACCCATGCACTCATCTACGATTTGATTTTATTATTCATCATCATCATCCATTATCATCCCTGTCTTCATGCCCCTCCATCCAACCACATCCGCACCCCTAAGCCGAAACCCAGAAAACCCGCCTTCAACCATTCCGTCCACAGAGCACATCACCGAAGCCATTCACATAGCCACACCGGAGCCGAATTGAACCCCCACACCTACTGTCAGCCATCCATTCCAAAATAAAATAAAATAAAATAATACCAAATCACCCAAACTCCTTTATTCAAAAATCCCCAAAATCTAAAACCCTACGTTCCCAGATTTGCCAAAGCCCGTCCCCACTTCCCCAAATTTCCCCAATCCCAAAACCCAATCGAACCCCACCGACAATCCCCGAATCCCTTCATCCTCATTCAAACCCCACTGCAAATCCCTAAATCCTAACCCCATTCCCCAAACCCAAAACTGTCGGAACCCAACCCCTCCTCAAAATCTCGGAACCCATTCCCATATAAATATATATATATATATAGAAAGAGAGAGAGAGAGAGAGAGAGAGAGAGAGAGAGAGAGATCAGAGAATAAGAAATAAAAAGAAAAAGGGTAGAAGGAAGGCAACAAAGAACAGAGAAGCATACCTGTCACCTGAGACTTCACCATCACCCACCAGCAACCAAACCTCTCATCTTCATCGCCGTCAGCATCATCGTGTCAACACCCGCCATCCCCAACACCTCTCTTCTCCATATCCTTTTTTGGTGAAGTCCAACAAAAATGAAAAGAGGAGCAGAGAACACTTCAGACATAAGTGTTTGGGCCCATCTTCTGGGCTTGAGTTCAGGTTAGTTCTGACCCTTTAGTAATCAGCTACAGAAAAATAAAGGTGGGCCCATCCAACAGTCAGGTCAAGCCCAACCCAACAGCAAAAAAAAAAAAAAAGAGTTGGGCCCAGCCAACAGGGTGTCAACTGTAATTCTCACAATTGCAAACCATAAGAATGTAATGAGAGATCTTCAAAACTGACTGTATTAATTTGTGTCTTTCTATGGGGGTCGATCATCAAAATATAGATGTTTACATGCCTAAATCAAGGCTCTAAGAAAGGAAACCAACTAATTACATCAATTAGTAATCTAAGTTTAGAAAGCAATCAATAAAGGAAATATGTACAGTTGTATTACAAATCAAATCCACGTGAGATTAGACTGCTGGGCTGGTTTGACTGATGGGCCTTGGGCCTGTTTAACATCAACCCCATCCAGAGGACAATCTAGTCTTTCAGCTTGATCAATCTCAGTTATTGATTCTCAAAAGCCAATATGCAAATCTTTGGGTGCTCCAATGAAGTTCAACGAATGTTGTATGAGCATAAATATGGAGATTGGTATTATGCAAATGAGGTATACTTTGAGTAGTTCCTAAATCTGAAACAAGGAGATTGGACAGTTGACGAATATTCTAATCGCTTTCAAGGCTACAAGTATGTGAACTGGAACAGAGTGAGCTCCATGATTTGAATCGCTTTATCAGAGGCTTGAGGCCAAACATATTGCAAAATATGAATTACTACGAAACCATTCATGATGCCTATAGGGAAGCAATTCGTATTGAGCGCATACTTAAACGGTCTCGCTTGCGAAAAGCCAGGATGCAAGAAGCAACCATAGAAGTCCCTGTGGTGGAACCAGTCTTGGAGATTATCAAAACTGAAGTTGAGGAACAAAATCAAGACGCTAATGATTTCTCAACAAATTCAGATGAAGAAGTGCAAGCACCAAAGGAAGAATATGCGGACTTTGAAGAATTGATTCAACCAAGAGCCTGATCAACTGGTAGATTTCATCATATGTTCAATTCCTAAAGAGCCAATTAAAGCATCAAAAGAACAGGATATGGTTTCAAAGTTTGAAAAAGAAGAGCAAATCACTGAGGTTCCCCACATTGACTTCATCTTCAGGAATCAACTGTTGATATCAGAAGATTGTGAGCAGCTGGTACAAATTTAGAAATCGAAGCATCAATTTGTTCGATCGTGAGCCCATGCAACATCCAACCATCAAAAGAGGCAATATCTAAAATTTTCGTGGAGTAAGTGCTTAAGTGAGTAAGTGCTTAAGTGAAGCTTATACACCATATGAAGATCTACAAGAGAATCGAAAGTTTTTGCGTTTGAACTTCGACCCAGGCAGTCACCTACTGAACTCGAGGACGAGTTCTCTCCAAGAGGGGGGGAACTAATGCAGGCAAGATCCTTGTTCTGGCAGCCCATTGGGCCCAAGCCCATAAAAAGATTTTCAAATCGTGCAAGAGTTTTATTTTTAATATTAGCTGAATTTTAGGGATTATTTAGTTTGATTTAGAGTCTATTTTGATAAGATTTGTTTCCAAGAATAGATTAGGGCATGAATCTATATGAAGGATTGTAATCCCTCTTGAAGGAAGAAGTTCATTGATTAATAAAAATTTCCCTTGAGTTTTCCTCTTGGTTATTTGTCTGTGGTGTGAGACCAGGACGTTTTGGATCCATGGATCCCTATCCCTAAGCCCTTTGGATTAGAGTTTAGCCCGTTGGCTATCCTTATTTAACTTTTTTTTATAACTTCAACAGGGATGCAAGAAAGGCACAATGCCTGTAAACAGAGCTATTACATTCTTACTTTTGTTTTATACATTTAAAAAAATTTGATAAACTCAAACAGACATCTCATTGAAAGCTTTAACATTATAGAAATACTAATTCATATCAATATAAAATAAATTTATACACAAAAAATTTAAAATAATTAGAATACAAACACTGACACTAAAAAATTAATTAGTAACAGTGAGATTTGTCAATGAAAAAGGAAATAAAGTAACAAATCATGCCTTTTTTTTTTTTTTTTTTTTTTTGCTATTGGTTCTTTAATCTATGTTTATCAAAAACTTGTATGTAACTGACACAAGTCATTTAAATGTCCAGTAACTTTTCTTTTTTTATCAGTAATAATTTCTTTTTTATACTCAGCACATAGAAGTTTTTTTCCCTTATAAAACAACTATTCTTTTCTTTCAAAATTAAAAGACAAAAAGGTATCCATCTTTCAACAAAGAAGCATGCATGTCACATAAAACACCTAAATATTTATGAACATATTTGACACTGAAGAGAGAATTCCATAATGTAAGAATTTAGAAGTATCACCTTTGCTGCTTCTTAGAGTTGTACTTATCAGCTATCACCTTCTCGTCTCTCCTTGCTGTTTCGAATTCTTCAATTACTTCTTTTTCCTTCTCTTGCAGAGCTTCATATTGGCCAAGAGCTTTCAAATTAGGAGCTGTTCTTTCAATTTCAGACACCAAAGAATCCATCTTCTGCTTGAATTCCACCTCAAGCTTCTCCCTCTTAGAAGGCCCCTCATCCTGCAAATGTGACTCGATTTCCATAGGGTCTTTCGGAAGTTTTATCTGCTCTAATTCACACTTCTCCAATAATTCCTGCTTCCGTGATTTCAGTTGTTCAATCTGTGTCTCCTGTAATACCAAACAAGATTGTCTATAAATGGAAATTATAGCAACTTGGTTTCTCAGTAGTGAACTATTTCAGAAGAACATGGTTGCTATGACGGCTTCTGAAAGCACAAAAATCTGACATCTCTGACATCAATATAAACAACTAAACCAGATCAAGGGAATGACATGAAGTTGTGGTGAAACATAGACCCATAAGTACCATCTCAAAAAAAAAAAAAACCCACAAGTCAGGCCAAGCCCCAGCAACCCCGTCAAGTCAGACCAAGCCAAGGCCTTTTATCAGAATGGGCCTTTTATCCTATTTGCATTAAAACCTGGTATCAGAAGTTTTGGGCTTTTTTCAGAATTTGTATTTCAAAGTCTAGTTTTTTATGGTAAGATTTTCATCTTTTTGACATCTAACCTTTAAATTTATCTGACGCTTCAGTTTCCCTATGCTTCCGGTGGCACTAGTACTTTTTTTCTTTAGTTCATTCATGACCTTTTCACAATCATCTGACTTGGCCTTCCACCCTGTACAAAGGAAAAGACAAGGATCAGCAAGTTGGCAAAACATTATTTCTTCCATTTAAAATGAAGCCCAAGATCCCTCCCTTTCCCATCTCTCCCTCTCTTCTCAACTGAACAAACCAGATGCTATTCTGTGAAACTTGATCTTTTGGTTCCTTTGAAAATGAAGCCCAAGGCATCAGAAAAGTAATTCTGACAGAAGTATAACTTGACAATGGAGGTATGAGTGTTGACAGCTAATAGTAAATAGCCCGCTGATCTTTATTGCATGTACATTTAAGAATCATTAAACATTATACCAAAGAAAACTAAGCATATCAGAAAGATAAGCTAATGACATGCTTCCTTAACAATCTTCGTAGAATCAAAAATGAAGTTTTCATTCTGTAAATGGATAGTAGCTGCATTTAATCTCTGAAAAAGTCCCAATAGTGTTGAACTTTTGGTTTTTTTCCAAGAAATTCCTCCTTACTCTTAAAGCCCTCAAGAGGGCATAGTTGATCCATAGATTAAACAGTGGTCATCCACAGAAAATTAATAATCTACACAATATAAAAACAAAGAAAAGGAAATGGGATCAAAAGAGAATTAAATGATAGCAAGCAAAAATAAAAAATCTATTAGAAGATCATAATCATGAAAAAAAATGATTCTTTAAATTTAAAATACCAAGAAAAAAAAGAGACTCGCATTACCCACAAAAGTAAATAGGGAAAAGATACTCTAAATGAACGAACACATGGTCTATGTATTTTAATAACTAATAGGGACCATTTTTATTTTTATTTTTTTGAGAAATTAAGAGGGACCATTTTGTTCGAGAAATATTTTAAATCATACTGTACATTTATCCAAGGTAAGGTCCATGGTTCAAAGTTCCATATTGATTATGAAAGTCAGAAAGGGAATTGGAATTTCTAGACCCAAGCACCCAAGTACATCATGTGTGCACCGAAAATAGTATAAGATGCATAAGTTGCCTTCATTTAGTGATCATGACTCCAAAATTGACAGCTACAACATTCCTTCTAATCATTCTTTTTGTATGCTCTTGATTCAATGGTGATTATCATTAAATCAAATTCAAATTTTTTGTGAAAAGAAATAGACATTTGATACACCCATCCAACCATTCAATATGCACATTCATGGCCACCCTGTTAAATCCTCTTCCCCGTCACCACCAACCCCCAAATTGTTACAGTCTATAACAAATTGTGACTCACAATGACTTGCGAAAGGAAAAGACTTGCGTTCAAAAAATTAAAAAACTTGGGATAGGCAAAATCATATCTTGCAAAGGGTTTCTGGGTTCTAACTTTATTAAGGGAAAGGAGGAGGGCAGGGAAACAGGAAAAGAGCTGATTTTCAAAGATCAAAGATTTTCTATTTCTTGATTCATCCTAGGTGACATAATATCACAATGATCTAATTATAAAATTAAGGTTGGCAACTGTACCAGAAACTTCTTCCCTCAATTCATTCATCAAAATTTCAGCTTGGTCTTTGGCTTCTTTGGCTTCAGCTTCTTTCTGCTGTATTGTCTCCAACTCTTCAGCTAAAGATCTTAGAGACGAATCCAATTTCTCTATTGGTGCCACCATGTCCCGCTTTTGCTCATACTCCAGCCTGTCATGCAAGGAGGTTTTAGTCATGGAATGGAACTATAGGTGACTCATTTTCTTTTGAAATCACACATATTATGCATTGTAATTTGCAAACAAGTACATGCAGAAACACAAATTTTCAGATTGAAACCCCTAACTGTGAATTAAGAGTTCCACGGTGGTAATTGGTAAATAAATACACATAAAAATTTGAACCCTGATGCATCAGGATGTGTAGAGCATTCAATGAGCATTACCTACAAGTGGAGCCATGGTTGGTGACAGAAGGCTGGTATGGTGGTCATAAGATTAAGGGCATGTCAAAAAATCTTCCATATTAGAAGATTCTAGCCAACTAATACCTACAAAGAGTAAAAACAAAATCTAGTTTTGCTTCAGTAAACAGAGGGGTCAAATTTTGGATGACCAGAATCATATTTTCCAAATTAACTTCGCACTTGGGCATGTCAAAAAATCTTCCATATTAGAAGATTCTAGCCAACTAATACCTACAAAGAGTAAAAACAAAATCTAGTTTTGCTTTGGTAAACAGAGGGGTCAAGTTTTGGATGACCGGAATCATATTTTCCGAATTAACTTCGCACTGTACCCCAACAACAGTTGGTTTTTTATTTTAATGTCAAGAATTGTAGTGTTGGTAAATGGAAAGTCAACCATTGAAACATGGACCTACAATGGAAAGCACACACTTGACGCGTTTACCCTAACAATTTCCTGAATAAGTTGCTCTCTTTGAAACACTAATTTCTAAACTGCATAAGCAGAAAATCAGCAGTAGTTGATTCTTTTTTTTTTTTTTATTTTGAATGGCTACTTTCATTAATAAAAGCAAGTAGAAAAACTAAAGCCGGACAAAGATTATATATATATATATAAAAGAATAAAATAAGAGAAGGAAGAGAATAATCAAGGGAGAACATCCAGTGTATAAGACTAACATGAACTCGCCCACCCTATCAGTGAATTATTTAGACCTTTAAAGAATTGAAGAATTACCCCTAATACTAAAATATGATGCATGCAAAATTACCCAAATTCCCTTACGCGTTCTACACTTAACCCTCAAGCTGACGCATATTATATATATATATATATAGAGAGAGAGAGAGAGAGTGTGTGTGTGTGTGTGTGTGTGTGTGAGAGGTACCTTGGTGCATGTTGTTTGCAGATGATAATTTTGTGGATGAATAAGAGAATTTGACGGCGGGAGGCCTTAGAATCTAGAGGTTTTAAAATAAACCGTACAAAGACAGAATATATGGATTGCAACTTCAATGGGCATATCATGGTTTAAAAAATCAGCCGAGTTGACTCAGCCTCGTCACAATACCGAATCGAGTCCTATGGGACTCGGACTTGAATAAAGCGACTCAGCCTCAAGTCCTAATGGGAGTTGGCCCTCCAACCATTTTATTGGAAATTGGGACTCAACCCGACTCGGACTCAACTATGGCTGAGCAGGGACCTGGGTCTGATTTTTCAAAACTAGGGACATATACAAAGAGAGCTCAAACAACGGTGATAATTGAAGCCCAAGAGATAGCACAAAGAGGTTCTTTCAGTTGCATTGGCTTGATAATTAGTAAGGACAGAGAGATTGATGAAGATGTCGAACATAGGATAAAAGCGGGATGGTTGAAGTGGAGACTTACTTCTGAAGCGCTTTGTGATTGGCACATGCCAACAAGATTGAAGAAAAAATTTTACAAGACAACGATTAGACCAACTATGACCAATGGAACAGAATATTGGCCAATCAGGACGCAATATGTGCAAAAAATGGATGTAGCAAAGATAAGAATGTTGAAGTGGATGTGGTAAAACTAGGAGGGATAGAATTACAAGCGAGAGCTTTCAACATATGCACAAAATGGATGTAGCACAAACTAGGAAGCATAGAATTAGAAGTGAGCGCTTTCAATAGCATTTAGGGGTAGCATCAATAGGAGATAAAATTAGAGAAACCCATTTGAGATGATTTTGGCATGTCCAATGTAGGCCAGCAACGGCTCCGATACGGAAAAGTTTGGTTATGCAGATTGATATCCCACCAAGGGAAAGGGGTAGACCGAAGAGGATGGGATGGAGGTAGTAAAAATGGATCTAAAGATATGCAACTTATTTGAGGATTTGGCTCAATATATATAGGAATGGAGAAACAAAAATCATGTAGCCAGCCCCAACATGGTTAGAACAAGGCGTTGATGATAGGGAGATGCTCCTATGAGAGCATCTCTCACCTTACTATGAGAGGTAAGGTGGGGGCCCTCACATCCATATCCAATGCCAACAACTTAAATGTGAGGACCCCCACCTTATCTCTCATAGTAAGGTGAGAGATGTTCTCATAGGAATATATATATATATCATGACCAAGTCACATAACAATTCCTAAAGCCTACTTCCAAGAACCTTAGTAAACAAATCAGCTAACTGGCTCTCCATTGGCAACACTTTCTTCTTGACAAAGTGGCAATCAACTAAATACTTTTTTCCTTCCATGTAATATTGGTGTCTAGAAATGCAACTTCACTGGAATCAAAAATCCAAACCCCAATCTTTCAATAAAGTTCTAATCCACATGAGCTTACAAGCGCTGTCCACCATTGCTCTTTACTCTAATTCCACACTTGAACAAGCAACAATATTTTTTTTGGAACAAGCAACAACATTTTATTTTTATTTTTTTGTCTCTATTCTTCCAAGTCACCTCCCACTGCATGCACTAGTTTAATTTAGTAGATCTATTTGCTTAACCAGTAGAAACCAAACCACCAATTCGAATCTGAATAAATTTCCACATTTCCCACCAACCAATTCAATTTTGGGAGCTGTTTTGATGAGTTAGCAAACACAATTCAAAGTTTACGCAAGTCTGATTTACTTGGTTTGAATTTTTAATTGGAAGGGTTATTCAATTTGTCCGATTAATTTTATTTGAATTTTTTTATTAAATATGTAATTTTTATATTTTTTAAGTTGGTAAAAATTGATTTGCTCTGATTTAGTTTATAAATGAATGAAATTCCTAAAATTGAATTTATAATATTTGATTTTATTTGATATATGATTTAACTAAGGTGCAAATGTCCATTCAAAAGCAAGGTTTGATATAATATACATGCGATTTTTTTTCAATGTTTTATAATTTTATTTGAATACCTGAAAAGATTATCATTTCTTGCGGGCTACAAATGTGAAATGCCCTAGGTGAAAAATCCTAATATAAGACCCACTATAGGGTTGGTGGTTATCTGAACGTCTGGATCTCTACATATCGAGCTGCGAGCCTATATCAGGTTGTCAGTTTGAGAAGACAACACAGTATTCAGTACCTCTGTTAGCTATATGTTAGCCTGTGCATCTATGTTTGTCCAGTTATTTTCATCAGTTTGGACATTTTCACCGATTGTCATTTGGAAGTGAATTCTGATCTATTTTAAAAGTTTAAAACCTTGGATTTCTGCCTTCCATATTTCGTTGTAAGGTTGTTTTAATTACAGTATCACCAACTCATTCTATATTTAGAATTAGATCTGAAAAGATGCATCTTATAGTTATAAATGCAATTTTCGAGTATTTCAGACATCATACAGAATCATAATATTTGCTTTACATGACCATTCAAAAAAAAAATTATTACCTTTACATGGTGCATGTTTATAGTCGATTCTGAATCCAAATGAGTATGACTAGTTGCTTGCTAAGCTATCGAGCTCTTTCTACTTTTATACTTCATATTGCAGATTGAAGATAATACTTAGGTTAACATTTTAGTACATTGTAGACCAAGTGGCAAGGTTTTAATATTTTGTAGGTATAACAGACTCAGTGTCATGGTTGGAGGATGATTAGTGTTTATGAAAATTAAATCTTGACTATGCATGCTCTTTAAGTTATGGAAATCATCTATTAATTTTATTTTGTATGATCACACTGAGTATTTGAGAAAACAAAATAAAAAAGGGTGCTATTTAACTACTGATTTTAACCATATTTGATCAAACATGATAGTCGCACCTCGAGATTCAAGAAATCTGGATCTTGGGGCATGACATGAATAGTACCTCTGATCTTCAGATGCTATGATTTTCCAAAAACGTGGTCTTGATCTTACATAATCATTGTAAAATGTCCCTATCTTGACTAAATTGATTCAAACTTGTCTGAACTTGAAAACCATGCTTGAAAAGTACTTAGTGACAAAAGGACAATAGTCTGAAGATAATAAAAACATGAGAGCTTACAGGAGGTAGCGTATATAGATGCATCCAACAGAAACAATATGGCAGATGGCAGCATGAACAAAGGGTAAACTACAAGAAACGAGTGTGCTAAATACATACTGGTATTTCAATTTTGACATTTTGGTACTTAGACTAAGTCTTTTCTCGGACATTTCTTGAGCAGCCTGAAGTTGGTTCTCTTCATACTCACGGATGTTTTTCACTCCAACAGATGCACTGAAATCCTTGTAAATTCGATCCACAATCTCATTGATCCTCTTCTCAAGCTTCTTGATGTCCTCTGATCTCTTTTTTATGACACCCCTCAACTGTGAATATGAAAAAAAAAAAACACATTGAGATAAATAAAAAAAGACACATTGAGATAAATAAACAAAGAAAAAACTGAAAAATGATAGAACAATCAGAAAAGAAAGCACAATGCAACCACCTTTTGAAATTCAGGCTCAAGACGCCTAATCTCTTCTTTAACATTTAGCTTTTCCTGCTTTAACTTAGAAAGTTTCTCCTGAATATTTTTCTGCAGGGGAAATATTTGAAGTAAACAACCAGATTAAAAAAGAAAAGATAGGTTCAACCAGGTCTCACATGCAAAAGCACTTCCACACACAAGAACTCACGTGCACACATTCACATATTCAAACACAGAGACATTGAAACAAATAAAGCTTGCATGATGAGGCACGTGAGAATACTAGATGAATCATTTTTCCTCGTCTTGCAAAGCATTTTTCCTGCATGGCTTTAGTCACAACATAACAGAAATAGCTACATGATCCTGAAGGTAATAAGATGTTGCAACAAAGTTCCTTAAACATGTACTTGCATTTTTGCGGTTTGGATGTGCTGGACACGAAAGCAGCGGAAATTAATCCCAGCTGCTAAGCAACCAGGAACTTCGACAAGTTTGGAAGCAAATGAACTCATAAGAGTGTCGGTCTAGGGGAATGGCCATAGTTGCTATAGTGCAGAATACAATACGAAAATGATAAACACAGACACTTCAGAAGATTCCAGACTTCCTGTATGGGAAACAAAGCATCTGCATGACAAAAGCTATTAGGAAATCCGAAATTATGGATGCTAGGGGAAAAAAACCAAGTTACAATTCCTTTACAACTACTTAAGAGTCCAGATCATTTCCAAATTCATCAACATTATCACTTTGTTTTTTGGGGCGAAGTTGAACTACTGGTCAGCAGTGATACTTGAAACTTGAAAACCTAGGGATTGACCCCTGGGCATGTGTGTGATACTAAGGTGCGTACACCACCAAACCATGAGTGTAGCCATCAGATCATCACCCATTGTATGAAAAGCAACTCATGGGCTGACTAATCAGGGAGCAGAAACATTTATACAATAAAAGCTGTAGTCAACAAAGAAAAAAGAACACAGAAGGTGCCCAAAAATTGGACATGGAAGACATATGGGAAGTAGCATCCGTATCTGAGAATGAAATGGATCAAACAGAGAATTCGCGAGGCAGGTGAATCCCTCCAAGAAAACTTTTTAGCATCTTGCAGTTCAGAAAATAAAATCTTACCAATAACTGTGCCATTTCTGAATTTCTAACTTGTATTTGCAATTTGACTGATGTTCAAATACTGTATATATGAAGGACTTCATCTGAAAAACATCATGTTTCTTCAGAAGCATTACAGTAGATGGTTATACGCTACGCATAAAGAAATTTCAAGTCTTCTCTGTCCAGACTATAGAGATGAACAATAATGCATTCCACCGCATGCTTGGCAGGTCATGAAGATGATAAGAATGCCGGCTAGTCCAACAGAATGACAACATATATACTGTTACTAGGGTTGCAAATCGGTCCCCAATTTTTTGGGTCTCCAATGTCTCCGACCCCCCAAAAAAAATCCAGGTTTGAAACTCAATTTAAGTTCCAATTAACAAACAGGACCAGATCCAGAACCTAATTATGGATCTGGGAAACAAATGGGTCCAGTTCCAGAACCATACTGGTTCCGATCCATAGACCCGGCCTGTTTGCTTTAACATCTAATTGTACTCCGCGCAATGCCACCAATTGGCCTAATTTTTTCAATCGCTACATCTCACATGGATACAGCAACCAATGGGCCCTACATAGTTAGCCATGTCCCCTACTAATCAGCATGGGTTTAGTGCTTTGGAAGCAGTAGAAGATCAGGTTTATAAAGTATGATAAAGACTGAGATCTGAAAGTATGCATCCTGTTAGGTGCCTCCTGAATCCCAATGGTCTCTGAGACAAGTAGACGAAAACCAGGAATGGAAAAAACCAAGAGCAGTTTTGTGTAGTTGAGAAGATGAGCTCTAACCACCTCCACAAGTTCAATTGGGAAGCACTACAGGACAAGATCAAGAACTGGATCAATGCAATCAAGATCCATCAAGACTCTTCTCTGACGAGCGGATCCTCTGCAATCACGTCTTCTCCACCTCCAACACGATCAAGGAATCGTTCTTTGCTGAGATCTGCAATGTACGATGCCATTTTCCATCCCTCCCTCCCTTCCTGTAGCTGGAACTAGAACCCAGTACTCTTATCGGAACTGGATCCGGAACTAGGAAACAGGTTCAAGCCAGAATGGGTCTAGAACCAGAACCGGAACCACCCTTTAGAAACGGTTCCAGTTCTAGTATGGTTCCAGCCCAGACCCAACCTTTTCGCATCCCTAACTATTATTACTCATTGAAATTGTCAATTATAGAACCAGGATTAACTAACACCACCACCACCAACCAGTCAACCACAACAACAGCAAAAGATGCATTCGAATACATATTCATCATTTTACAAACGACGGAAATTTGAGGACCATAAAAATTTTCATTTTGAAGCATACCAACACTTCCTTAGGTTACTAAGTTTTAGATCCATATCTTAATCAATTACATATTAATACAATTGTATATCAGACTCAGCTTCATGTGTATGTTGTATGGATATCAGCCTTTTTATAAATATGGTAACAGTAAATTTTACATAAAATAAGAGAAACCTATATCACCTGTTCCACCATTTTAAAGCTCGAAAGCCCAAATTAAAATACTGCTAATCAGCTGCTTCCATGATATGAGCGTTCATGTTTGTAAAGTAACTTTCATAGCACCAGAACATACCCAAGCACAATTTTTACTTTAAAAAAATAATCACAAATTATGGTAGCATGCCAACTCAGATTAGTCAGTCATCGCAGCTCACTAAGTTGGACAATTTACATGTCTCACTGACACAATTCAAAGCTTTTTACCATGGATCATTCTAATTACCTTCTCAATCTCTTCATACTGAATCTTCCTTTCAAGACCACTAACTTCTTCAGATGCTTCAGATTCTTTTCTCTGCAACTGTCTAATTGAGCTAAGTTCTTCCATCTCTTTTTCAAACTTATCCTTTTTCTTTTTTAGTGCTGAGCAACAAAAGCAAAAATAAATAAATAAATAATTGAAATATGTTCGATCAGAAAATAAGGCAATCAGAAAAAGTGGCAAAGTGGTGCCGAACAGAGGAGATGACAAAACACAAACCTTCGATTGTTTTATCATCCCACCTCTGTGACCTAGCTTCCATTCCTCCACTGATCCCACCAGTCATTGTACCCGATTTGGTAAGAAGGATCCCGTCAAGAGTTACAACTAAATGAAGAGAACATTACTACACATCAGTTTTCACATACCTTCATGGAAAAAAAGGAAACAAGAAAAACGCGCGTTTTTAAAACAAATAGATAACCATTTACCCTTGTACCTCTCCCCGCTCCAGCTTAGAATCTTAGCTTCTTCAAGACTATCACAAACTAGGGTATTGCCAACAGCATATATGACAGCCTTCTCCAAGGCTAGATCAAATGTTTTTAATAGTTAAAGTTTACAAAGTAGATAGCACAAATTTTGCAACTGACAGCAAAACACTACTTCAAACAAGCAGAACAATTACAAGAGAACGCCAACAGGTTTTGAAGATATGTTCTTTTATATTAGAGAGAAAAGAGAAAAGAGTGAAGCACTAAAGCAGAACGAAATCCAGGATTCTAGTCCGAAACATTTCAGTTTGGAGCCCAAACAGAAATATGGTCTGAAATGAAATTGACAACTATGACCATCACCCTCCTCCTCCATCCCCCATTCCCTTCTCTGTAAAACATAGGGAAGCCCATGCCTCCTATGGAATATCTTGATAAGCCCTCCTCCAGCCGTACAAGGGTCACACATGGTGCAAATCTAATGATCCAAGCCTCTTGCCCGCCCATTGAATTTCCCACTACTAGCAAGATCCTACCCACTTCTTCTGTCACATCTTCCTTCCATTTCTAGCCACATCCAACTCTCTGCAATTAGAGGCCGCTCCTCCATTGCAAGGTAGCCTCTCATTTAGCTCAAGCTGTCATTTTAGCTTTAGAGGTAGGTCTTCTCTTGGGAAAATGGCAAGAAAATAGGCACACAGAGAGAGAACCCCTCTCTTGGATCCACCCCATCCCCGTTAGATCTAAGCCTCTAGGAACCCCATCTACAACATCAAAATGTCCAATTAGCACAACTCAAAACCCCAATCATACCATTGCGCTGCCCAATCTACGATCCACAAAGCCCAATCAAGTCATTATTATGATGATCAAATGATAACTCAGATTTCCGTACAACATTGGTATGAGTATGACACACAATTAACTCTTGACCGCATCGTTAAATAGCCAGATTCAATATCTGCACCCACATATCCTTTTCCATCTATTTTCATTTATTTTGAATTTCTTAACATTTAGAGTGTCCTTTAATCATTTCATTAATACAACTCACAGAGCATGGCCTATTTTGGTTAGCTTTGGGTACCATTTTAACGGGTGATTTGGGGTGCCTAAAGCATTTCCTTGTCATAACTGAACCCACTACCCAGACTCTCCACTTAACTACTGCTCTATGGTTGTTGAGTCTATTGTCTGGCAAGTGTTGGAGTGGGTGAGCAAGTGTAAAAATTAAAAAAAAAATTCTTCAATAAAATTAAAGAACAAAAATTATAAAAACCTTAGGTTAGAATTTTTAAATAAAATTCTTCTCTATATTCGAAGAACAAATTAAAAAAAAAAAATCCACTCTCCATCTATTTCTCCTCTCTGATTTTGAGTCAGTACTTAGCACCTACTTAATGGGGATTCCCGCTTGCAAAATGCACTATCCTAGATCAGCAACATCATGGAATAAAGAAAGGTCAAAAGGCAAATAAAGGATTCGCAGGCAAGTGACTTCACACTTTGAGTGGCGGTAGATAAATTTCAATGTAGTAGGTTTGAGATTTGAGGGAGTGCATCATTACAATGAAAAAGAAGACCAAACATTAATCTGAATTTTCCTTTTGCATTATCACAGTTTTTATAATTTAATGAAAATGGAAAAAGAAATGACAATATAGAATCTCAATGAAGTAATCGGATACCAATTACAGACACAGAGCATAGGCTACAAAACCAGCCCCCAAAAGGAGACCGCCCTGCCAAGAGAAAGGCATTACATCTCCAACAAATTTAATCTAAATTTACAGATCATCAAAAACATACAAATCAGACATGCATCGATATGAATCATCTGGTCAATAGAAACAAACTTGAATTGCACATTGTTCTCAACTAACCATTCAAGATGACATCTTTATTCTTAAACATCATACTTTTTCTTGGAAAATGGACAGTTGATCATGTTGTAGGTAGTCAGTAACAGTATATTTTCTTACACTCTATTGCTACCCGCTTTGAAATACTTCAATTTTAATAGAATCAAGTTTCTGTTACTGATAAAATAAATAAAAATAAATAAATCATAACATCCAATATAGCTCACCAACAAATTAAAGAGTGAATTTTGATACTTGTGAAACTAAAGATGCAGAGTCAAAGACATGCATATACACATGCATATGGGTGCAAGCTTGCAGGTTCGCATGTACCAAGATATGGTTAATATATTGTTACATCCATGGAAAGCTACAGCCCAGTTTATTTGCAAAGGATATTGGATTACATCAAAGATCAGCTTCGCAGTTCCACCCAATGTGCGTAACTTCTCAATTACTGGCTTTACACGGACAGACTGAAGAGGAATGAATGTCTGAGGAGGGAGCCTGTGCTCCTTCAAATACTAAAAAAGGAGCAAAAGAATTTTACTGGTATGTTATTGTCTATAGTAGCACCAAAGTTCAAATAACTTTAAAAAGCATAACAGCTATAAAACAAACAAATGTACTAAAGAATCAAAAACTAAAATGCTAAAACAAGTATATGGCATAATTCCAGTAAGAAAGCAATTAAACCCAAGAGTAAGAACAAAAAGCTCCAATAATATGAAGAATGGCCATGCCAACGGTCTCTAATCTCTATCACAATATAGTTATTTTTGTTCCCAATGATAATAAAACCAAAATTATGGTTCGTCAGTGCAATACATGACTACTATTAGTAAGCAGTTAGTTAAAAGGGTATAAGAGCCAAATGAGTGCAGTCTACTCATTGTGAACTAAAACTGAAAAGGCCTGGAAGGAATTGTACTTCCTAAGGGCCCGTTTAGCAATTTACTATTAAAGTAAAAGTAATGTAAAGCATCAAATCAAGAGAATAAAATATAAGGGGGCTATGATGGTATTTTTGTCTTTAGTGGACTGGTAGGGAATCTTTTTGAATGTGTAAAAAGTGGGGTTTTTATCATTTAGTCGAGAAAGGAGGTTGCTTTTTTACTTTTTTTTTAAATAAGGAGGGAATTTTGAAGATGTGTACTTTTGATGTGACCCCTTGTCAGAACAATAAAGGCTTTACATTACCTTTACTAGCCTAGTAAATTGCCAAACAGGCCCTAAGGTATAAGGACAATACCTAATGTTAATTGACCTGTCAAATTGGTTGATCCTGCTAATTTTTTATTTCTTTTAAAAAGTTAACAGATTTTATTATTTAACAAGGAATGAGAGCTCAAAGACCCATAGAGAACACTGAAAACTCCCTTCAATGAGCCATAAAAAGCATCCTTCTTCAAGTTTAACTACATCATCAATAGGTTCTCCAGGAACAAGAGTGCATATATTTTTAAATGTGCATTCGTTTCTAACACGCATTGACTGAGTCAATTACACGTGAAGACTTTATGTCAAAGCTCTTCGTTTGAGAATTGAGACAAACACCACAAGGGCAAAGGCTCAACTTCACTGGCAAGGAAGTAGCAAGTGATAAAGCACATGGTAAATACCTTAATGCATTCTTTTCCAGTGTGTTCATCTTCAACCACTACTGCATCCATAAATTTACCCATAGCAACAGTAACAGCAAGGTTAAACTTGTTTTGTGTCGGTCTACAAAGATCAGTCATGCGGCCATGGACACCTGGAAACAGGCGTTTGAGACTCTCAACTGCTTCAGACAATCGAGCATCTCGTTCACTTTCATTTTTATCAGCCTTATATTCACGTAACTGGGCTTCAATTTCACCAAGCTTTGCCTTCAAAGAGTCAAATTTTGTCCTATATAAAAGAAAACGTACCATGAATTAAAAGAGTATGAAGCTTTATATGAAATGAAAGTATGTGTGAGGCGAAGAGAGTCAAACATGCATGAATCAGCAATTGAACAAGTATGCATAAAGAATCGGTTGTCTGGTTTATATCTGACACATCAACACCACCTCAAAACTGCTATACAGTGGAGAAGGCGTAAAGCATCCAATCTGAAAACATTTAACTGACCTTGACTGCCTGTGTTTATCTTGAAAATCACTTAATTTCTTTTTTGCTCGTGACAGCTCTTCTGTATGTTTCGCATGGGCATCAGCGACTTTTTTAAGTCTTGCCTGCAAATGCTCATCCTGTGATGCCAGCCCCTCTTCACGGCTGCTCAATTGTTGAAGATTTTCTTCCACATTTTTCTGAGCTTCAACATCAGCATGCTGCTGCCTATCTAAAACCTCTTTCTCATCTCTTAATTTTGCAGTTTTTGTCCCAGCATCTTCCTTTCTGCAATATGAGATTCCATTGGCAACATTAAGGTATTTATGTGGATTGGCAATCATACAGAAAATTACAGCATGGAAACAAATGAAACAGTCCACTCACTTAAGCACCATATCTAGATAAGCAGTTGCAATATGTTTAAAAATAAATAAATAAATAAAACACACTGTCCATGCCACAAGTTATTTATTTGAAGAACACCTCATTTTATCACCATCAAATACGGTAGACTCTTTTTTTTTTTTTTATAACGAATACAGTAGACATTTTTAGCAGTCAAAAGACAAAATACATCAGGCTTAGAACATGCAAAGCAGCAAAAGCACCAACTCGTGCCTGATAGCATGCATCACATTCAGAATATGCTCTCATTGACTCATATCATCCATACTCCAAACAAATGCTGGACTCAACAATGTTGCAAAACTACGATCGTAGAAACCTCTCTGGTATTTGAATGTTCTAATGGCCACCAACAGTCATTCAGAGCCAAAGCTGACAAGAATTCACTGTAAAAAAAAAAAAAAAAAAAGAAAAGAAAAAAAAAAGGACATTACCCATTACGGGTCCCACCAAAGCAGGGTCCAGACTAGACACAAACCTAACCTTCGACAATTATGCACAAAGTAGCTGCTCACATGTCTTGAACCTACATTATCATGCATGGCACCCAAGACTTATACCATTGCACCAAAGCAATGACCCTTCTAAAAAGAATTCTCTGTGCATTCATGAATATAGAATTGAAGAGATTATGTATTGGAAGGGCATCATTCTAACATGGTAAAGTTTATCATATTTTGAGTTCTTACATCTGAATCCAATTCCAGAACCAATGTATTGAACAAGTTCACATATACAGTAAGACATGCAAACAGTTCCGAACAAGAATATGTAGAAATGAGGAGGCCCGGAAAGAGATGCAACCACTGATGCAAATACAAATTGAAACAGAGCTAGCAGCTTTGCCACTGATTTGCTCTCTTCTAAAACACCCTTCAAAGATAAAAAGCACTCACATCCTATGATATTCCTTGAGTTGACTGTCAGCCAGCTGAAGTTTTCCAACACCATCCTGTCCTTGCTCAGTTAGCTGGCGGATTTCTTCATTCACTTCATTCAACAGACTCTTTAGCTTGTCTGTTTCTTTCTTATGTTTCCTCTTCTCATCCTCTTTTTTCTCAAGCTCTTTCTTGCTACTCTTTATTTTAGCTCTAATGCGACTTACTTCCTCCTTCAGTTTCAGAAGTTCCGGTTGCTGTAAAAAGGAATACATCACATCATTCACATGAAAGATTTAAGTGCATTTAAATAGCATAGTCTACAAATGACGGTACTTCTAACTTTCAAGGGGCAAATGAAAATTAAGAATGGACCGTCTGACTGCTTAACCCCATTATGTTTCAGCTTGGAAAGCAACCACTAGCCAACTCTTACCTAGTTCCACTCTTGCGAACATACTCCCCAGGGGACTGAAAATCCTCGTGTCACCAGTTCAAATCTGGTTCCTGACACGCGCCCCCTCTTGTATTTTTTTGTCACTCCTACTGCCTTACATAGTGACTTAAATGTACCTTATTTGAAAACCACTTCAAATAAATCATTGAATAATAATACTATGCAACACTCAAATATTATATTTTGAAGTTTCAATTCATAGTGACTTGTACTACATGAAATTAATGATGTCCACTCCATTGGTTTTAATGATGTCCATTGGTTTCTAACTTAACTAATGCAAAGAAAATTAAATATCCCACTCATAACACATTTCGTTATTTCAAAAGTCAAGTAAAAAAATATTTGAGAGAGAGAAATCAATCAACATTTTACCTAATAGTTTTTTCCTTCCCCTTTTTTCTTTGGTGGTAACATGACAACCCACGACCTTAAAGGTTGCAACAACAATCGCCTTTCAACTGTGCTACGAGCACTTGTCTACCATTTAATATAATTGTTGTTCTATATAGACCATTTTTTATATTTTTTACCACAGAGACAGTCATTACTACTCAGGCACCTGTGCCACTCATATTTTGGTATGTGAGGAAACACAATGATAAGCAGCAGGTATTGAGACAAAATGACAACAAAATTCCACAACTTAACACCAGCACAATTGTAAATTGAAAAGTGCCAATATAATGATATGGGGGTATATATATATATATATATATATATATAGAGAGAGAGAGAGAGAGAGAGAGAAAACCTTCTTGTCCTGTTCAATTTTCTTCTTAGTGATCTTCTTTTCACATAGCAGCATCTCTTTCAAATATCCAGCCTGTTCTTTCTTTTTGGCGCTTGCTTTGAGTTCAAAATCTTCTTGCTCCTTCAAAGCAACTTGAAGTTTTCTGTTTTCAGCTTCAACTTCATCAGTCATTTTCTTCATATCCTTCGTTATGTTTGAAAGTTGCCATGAAAAGTGCTCTTTTTTCAAAGATTTCTGCACATAAAAAGCAAACAGCACATACTTGTCCAGATAAATAAGATGCCTAAAGCCAATATTTTTTTGTCTCATCAGTAACAAGGAAACTTTTTATTAATCGGGGAAAAATCTAGATAGGGCACTATAGGAATGCCATACCACAAGCCCACCCAGGGGGAGGGGGTGGCCATGCACGCAAGCCCAGCTAGATAGAGTAGAGTGGCATCAAGTATGACCCCTTCAGAATTATTTTTGCGCACAACAAAAATGATACTAAATGAATGAACTTGTTATTTTTTCTACATATGACCCCTTCAGAATTATTTTTTTTACAGTGGGCCCCTCAAGCCCGGATAGATAGAGTAGAGTGGCATCAAGTAGGTTGACAGCTGATGTTAAACTTTTATCACAAGTACAACATGAATTTTGAGAGCAAAACAGAATTCATGTAGCAAACCCCAACTAGTTATAACAAGACTTTGATGAGATGATGATGATGGCCCCCTCAAGGAGAATTTTGTAGATCCACCAACAAAACAAAATAGAAGCAGTGGCATAAGAGCACTATACCACAAGCTACCAACAAAACAAAATCAAGAACAAAGAATAACTAAATCAAAGGTCCCACAACTGACAATAACATAAATAAAGAACACTTTTTTCATGACGTGGGTATCCCTAGTGTCTTTGACCCAACAGAACTATTCCCCCAGGTGGCAACCGCTAAACCCACACAAATGCAAATCAGGTAAATCTGGGGCAGGTTTTGAACACTTCAATAAAAGTTTGAGTGCAAAACATGTGTTGAGTAAATCAGAACACTGATCTTATTACATCAAATCAAAATTAATAAACTTGTAGTGTTGCAATATTATGGAACATATTTAACTAATCATGAGTATCCATGATCCATATACTTCTACCGACCTATGTAACTAATTTTCTTGTGAAGACACTTAATTTAATTTGGTCCGCATTGTACCATATTTTCTAGAGGATCGATAATATATAATAGTCTCTCATGTACCATAGATTTTCCTAGATTCAAGTAATTAGACAAATGTCATTGCATTTGTGTAGATAAGCTCATTACCATTATTGTACATGGGACTCCATTATAGGTAGAGTGGTTGGGAACATTAATCCAACACAATAACTTCTCAAAAATTTTAAGTCTTTCTTGAGTTATTTCACAACATTGAAGCATAGGCTCTCCGTTATGTCTAATCCAAGTGATCTTGGATTCTGTTGTAAGTAGTAAGCCATACTCAGTTGTGGGATCTACAGATCTGCTCTCATTTGCTATAGGGCCCACGAATCCCCGTAAACCTTGCATTAGTCTTCTTTCTTTTAAGTTGATGCCAGATCCAGATATGACACATAAGTTCAGTGATTGATCTGGATCCTGATCCGAGCACAGATCCACCATGGTCCTGCCCCGGCTCAGCCCCATTGGTATTCCTACTTTAAATTGAAGGATAGAACTTTGATAATAACGAAGATATATAAAAAACTCAATAGGCTTGTATCCGCATCATGAAGGAACCTCTATCTATGTGTGTGTGTGTCATTATCGTCATCTGAGCATTCTCTCATCAGTCATCAGCATATGGTTGTGCATATATCTATGATGTAAGTCATAGGAATCATCAGACAAGATATAGACCAGTCCATGAAACTTAGACAAAACAATGGTACACTTTTTATCAGTAATACTCATGCAATCCTGCCAAACTACTCACATTTTTTAATGGTTATAAACTACTCACATAATAAATAAATATCAACAAAAAAAATAGGGCATAAAACATGCCCCAAGCATTTATCGCTCATACCAATTGATCTTGCAACCGAAGATGTTTTTCAGCCTCTTCTTTCTGCTCTTTCTTTTGCTTCCTCTCCATCACTACCGTTCTTTTTTTCTGATAAACAAGTGCTGATTTTTCTTCAGCCCTTGCCTTTTGCTCCTCCAGGTCCTCATAATCTTTTTTAAGATCATCAGACCCAGATATCTGCTCTAGAAGTGCAGTGAGTTCCTTGGGATTCTTTGAGGCAATTGACTCAACATCGCCCTACAGCACAAGATTTGCTAAATTATATGCTCCTATTTTAATATTAGTTAGCAGCAGCAAACAGGCAACATTAGAAGCTAAACATTGATGATATCTCCATGTCGTATCAAGGTGCAAAAAAAATTGCAAAATGAAGCTTCAAGAAAGAATCAAACATTCCTAATGCGTTAGGAAGGATATATTATGGCATGAGTCTTCCCTATTCATAGATCATGGCACATGCTATTTAAGCCCTAGAAATAGACCGCAGAAGCAATATTACTGCAACATAAGAAGATCAAACATTGAAACCATGATATTTCATTCTGGAAATATTCCTGTTACTCCTATCTAGAGATGAGGGCATCAAATCAACAAACACGATAGCAAAATTTCTAGAGATTTTTGTGATTCCTATACAGACTTGACCACATCAAATCATCAAAAGTAATTGGTCATGATAATCTTTACAAAATGAAGATTCAGATTGCCTTGCATGCATGTGTTAAAGACATATAAGTTCAAAAAAGCAGTTGCGGTAGATATGTCGACCGTCGGTCACAAGGATATATGGGGAGCAATGCTTAGCGGTTGCGGCAATACGTATTGGTGTAGCAATGTTAATAAAAAATGTCATTAAAAAAATTAAAAATGTACATATTGAAAGTATTAGAATATAATGTTTTTCCAATTAGTAATTGAGATAGGGGGCATAGCGGACCCTCAAGGCATAGAAGTCTTGCATCTATTGTACTATATTAAAGCGGAGGGTTTTGAAGTTAATTTTGACCTAAACTTCTGATTTTGACAGGAAGTTATACCCATGTTCCACAACTAACTCACTTTTTCCTCCCACTTCCAACATATAATTGTGACCATTAAGTCTTCTTCTTACTTTTCACTCTCTAAATAACGTCATTTCTATTCCAAATCGTATTCTTCTTTTTTCCTTTTACCCCACTTCTCCTAGCCCATTTCTACTCCATGGATTCTTCTTTCATTCTCTTTTTAAAATTTTATGCTCCATCTAAAGCAAACTGCTGTTATTAAGTGTTTGAAAATGATTTTACGTGATCTAAGTTTTCTTAATGGACCGTAGAATATATTTTTTAATTGTTGGTGAACACACCCGTGCTTAGCATATGTAATTGTGCTAGTGTATGATTATGGAATAACAGTGCTGGTCTATTTACCCATATATTTTCATGTTCAGTCAGCTATATTAAGTTGGAAACTGATAAAATGCTAATAATCAAATAGTATCATCAGAATTCCATCACTATTAAACATTTCTAAAATCTAAATTCAAATAAGCACCTTAGCACAGCAAAAAAATAAATGACAAAACATCTTTATGAAAAAACATCTTTCGTCATTGGAACAATGTATATTTTTTGAGACTTTAAAAAAAAAAAAAATCTGCAACTTAGAATGCATTTGAATGTGTTTTTGGTCGGTCCACTTTGAGGGGGAGAACTATTTTAAAATAATCTTAAAAATCCAAAAATAAATAGCATAATAATTAAAATAAAATAAATAAATAAATAAAACTTAGTCCCTCTGAGATTGATCTATGAGTTAAGAATGCATTAGAATTCGATTTGGTTAGCCCAAATTTGAAGAACAATTTAAAAAAAAATCTAAAATTCTAAAAGAAATAACAACAAAGCTTACCAAAAAAAAAAAAAAAACCATTAAGGATTGATCAATGGGAAATAGAGATTCAAAAGTTACAAGGCATTTTAAAGTGATTCATAAAAAATAAAAAAATAAAAAGTGAAATAAGCAAAATAAAAATTGAAAAAAATCCGCTACATAGTTGCCAGTATGGCAGTGAGTGACCACTATGGGCTGCCAAAGTAGTGATCAACGCTAAATACTTTATCGACCTAGGCCAAGGCTGATATGCTTGATAATGCTACGCTAGATATCAGCAGCTATTTTGAACCATAAATATGAGCAATTGAAGCCAGGCAAAGTAGCAACTAAAAGAAAAGGTATTGTCTATCAAGTATCAACTACCTATGGTTAGTATTAAAATTCATTCCAAAAAATTTAATCGCTAGCAACCAGAGCTAAGCACATCGTAACGACAACCTCAATAGCAAGATGCTCAGATGAAACAGTTTCATCAGTATGGTTCATCAAAACCTTTGCTTCAGATGCTCAAATTGTAGATTCAGACTACCTTTCATAAATGCACCAAACAAGCATATTTACTAATTGAAAGCCAAAATAGAGTCAAGTAATTTAAAGGCGCATTTGTGTGACAATGTAGGAAATTAGCAGAAAAGAGGAGGGACCGGGTGGGGTTCCGCAGTGGTCCCTTTTCCGAGGTCGTGTGCACATGACATCCTCAAGGAAATGCAGGTAAAAAAAAAAAAAATTATCATCCACAGTTCCACGAAAAGCATTTCCCAAGGAGAGTAGGAAATGGTTTCAATTCCACAGAAAAAGCAGAATCCCAGTAATACCCTTTCTATGGACATTACACAAGCATACCCTAAGCAAATCCTACCAGTTTTGTTCAATGGCTTGTCTTTAACTTCCTTTATGTTCTTCAACAAGATTCAGGTGAGGCTGGATTGGGAGCTTGGTGTGAGGAGAAGATTAAGATGCTTGTTGGCTAGAAGTTAGTAATTTTCATCTATTCAATTTCAAGTGCAGCTTATGCAGGAACAGTGACATGGAATGAAATAATTCTCTCTTGGTGTTTAGACCTAAAAGGATTTCCCCCATCAAAGCAGAGAACGTCTTGTTTGATTGATGCTTGCACCTAAAAAATATGAGCCAGTAACAGTAACTGGAGCTACTACTCCATAAAGAAGTTGGCAATTCATCAAACACGCAACATGCAAAAATAACAATTGTAGAGAAAGAAGAAGCAAACTGAAAGTCATGTGGTCACCTGAAAAACGAGGAAATTCCGGGCCTTGACGAGAATCCCAAGCGACTTCAGCTTCGCATTGTAGTCGTCCCAAGTCACGACCTTCCCATCGATCCTGTACTCGCTGCCGCCGGCGCCGGTGATGGTCCGCGTGAACTGCAGCTCGGACCCGTTCCCCATCTGGTAGACGAGCCGGACGAACGCCCGCCGGCCCTTCTGCTCCTTCTCCCGGTCGTCGAACGCGTAAATCAAGTCCTTGAGCTGTGCGCCGCGTAGCTGGACGGAGCGAACGCCGAGGACGAAGCTGATGGCGTCCATGAGGTTGGATTTTCCGGCGCCATTCGGGCCGATGATGGCGGTGAAATCGAAGAAAGGGCCGATCGTCTGGGCGCCTTTGTAGGATTTGAAGTTCTCGAGCTCGAGGCGGAGGATCTTGCCGGGGGAGAGGAGGGAAGGCATCGGTGAAAAAGCCCTAGGGTTAGGGTTTTTGGGGGGGATCGGAGAGGGGTTTTGAAGGTGGGATTTAGTGGAATTAGGGTTTGGTGGAGTGGGAGCTAGGGTTTTTGGCAGTTTTTAGGGTTTTCATGGGGAGAGGGGATTGGGGGGAATGAGAGCTGGTATTTTGCTCCATTTGCTAAAATGAGCGGGGACGCACGTGCTACGCACGTTTGGGAATTTATTGCAGCAGTGCCTTTCCCTCAAAAGAATGCGAATTTTCAGGTTCCGATTGGGAGGGAAGAGGGAGTGGGGGTTCGGATCGTGAAAATAGGAAACGGGTCCATCTGCACAAAACATGCATTTTTTATTTTTCTTGCAAGCAAGGAAAATGGAAAATATATTTATCCTCTTTTCGGATTTCGACCGATGTTTCGCGCGCATGTTTGTTTGGGTAATTCAATTGTAAAGTGAAGTGAAGTGAAGCCTCGAATTAAAAGAAAATGAAAATACGAGGAATTCTAATTATAATGTAATGGGCTTTTGTGTTTAGTGGTTTCATAAGTAGTGTAAATGATTTTTTATTATTTAGTTGTTTGAGAATGTTGCTTTTTGACTTTTTTTTTTTAATTTATGAATTTTAATTTTTTGTAGTTTTTTATATGGCTTCTTCATTTTTTTTTCATTTGTCTCGCTTCATATCACTTTACAAGTGAATTACGCAAATAGGAAAATGAGTCAAATAAAAAAAAGTACCATATTTCGAAGAAAAAAAACATCTCTACTTTTTACCAATTAAAGTAAAAAAGTTACTTTTCCATGCCTCTCATCATCGTCATGGAATCCTTGTCGTAGCTATGTTGGAGTCGACTACGCGAATTTTATTTTTCCATTTCAATCTATCCAGAGCTAATTTTTTAGATAAGTTGCACTTCTTCAAATTTATTTTTACTACCTCGATCCATGTATTCTTTAACCTAACCCTTCAACTTAGTGGGGCATCAACCTTCATAACCAAAGGCATTATTGTTGCCCTGCGTTAGACGTACCCAAATCATCTTGTCCGTATTTATCTGATTTTATCCCCTATTAAGATTATCCATAAAAGTTCTCAAAAGTACCCATTTCTAATACTTTTCAATGCCACTAATAAATGAAAAAATAGCTATATTCTTTAAAAAAAGTAACAAAAGGGTCATCACTCTTTCTTTTATTTTTTGTAAATTATTACCATGCATTTTGGAGCCCACTTTGAATTCTATAGATATGGGATGTGGGGTAGAAAGATAAAAATGATTCCACCTTTAAAGGTCAAGTAAAATTTGATGCCTTTGATCTATGGCCCATGAGTACAGTGGAATTATATATTTAAAAAGGACCCATGGTCTAATGGTCTGGTCTATTCCAATCGGTGCAACCCATGGGTTGTGGTCCATTCGGATGGTCATGAGGTGGGGCAACTATAGTGCACACCAAATGCATTGGAACATTTGCCAAAAACAAAAACATTAAAAAGTAACGACAAACTCATCGTCATCATCAAAGCCTTGTCCTAGCTATATCGCGATCAGCTGCATTTTGTTTTTCCATTCCATGATCTCTTCAGCCTACCCCTTCTTCTTGGTGGCTCGTCAACTTACGCAACCAAACTTTTTCCTTATTGGCGTCATTACTGACATGTGTTGGACATGCCAAAACCTTCTCCAAATGGGTTTTTCTAATTTTATCCCATGTTGATGCTACCCTTGATGCTTTCAAAACCGCTCATTCTTTATTTTTAGATTCCTAATTTTGCCATGTATCTATCCCTACATTTCTCATCTTTATTGCATTCATTTTGTGCATTTGTTGTTTTTTATTGGCCAACATTCTCCTCCATGGGTCAGAGCTTGTCTAATTGTTATCCTATATAAATTTCCTATCAATCTTGTTGGCTTTCATTGGACACAAAGCAATCAAAATGCAAGTCTCACTTCAACCATTACGCTTTTATCATATGTTCAACATATTCATCAATTTCCCATCGTTGCTAATTATGGAGTCAAAATGATAAAATTATTTTCTTCGTGGTATCTTTCAGATTTCAATTCTAATGTAGTATTAGTTCTTTGCATATGCCCACCGAAGCTACACAAATAGTATGTATATTTCGTCATTATACGACTTATTTTAAAGATTTTGGACTATGGAGCCTCCTGCCATCTCTTTAGTTTTGCATCTCTCACATTCATCTACCAACAATATATTATACGCAAACAACACACACAGAGGTACCTCATCTTAAATGTGAACGGTTAACTCATTCGCAAAAAGATAAGGGCTTAGTGTTGACTCTTTATACAAACGCATGATCATTGAAAACTCACATGTCTTTCAAAAAACAGTTCTGATACTATATGTATTCAATAAATTTAATATGATACATTGAAACATTTCTTCTATTTTAAACCTACCAAATTAAATATCTAAGTACCCTGTCATAGATATTTTCTAAATCTACTGAGGCCATACGTAGATTTTTCCTCAAATATTAACGTTTATTCATCAATTATCTACGTAAGAAGATGACTTCCACAGTTGTTCTCATCGGTACAAGAAAAATACGCCCATATGTATAATATGAAGGTTGAGGCCAACGCAGGGACACCGCTCGCGAGAAACATTCATGTCTTCCCTTTGTCTTATTTTTCAATTGCGTGGGACTCCCTCTTGACACTTCTTATAATTGATAAATGAGGATTTTACAGGTAAAATCCCGAAATACACCCATATATCCCAATAGGTCCTCGCCACATTTGCAGCACCAATCGGGTCCTGTAGTACTAATTTGATTTTTTTTTTGAGTAACTGCCTCCGGTGACGCTAGCGTCACTGTTCGCAAACACATATATTCACCCAGGTCTCGTCATTTTGACCATTTTACTGTCTGTAACTTCTCCTTCTTCCGCTAAGCGACGACGCCGCTTCAACAACCTTCTTCCTTCTCTACAATCCATCAACCTTCTTCCGATATCATACATCAACACCGAAGTACGTCACATTAGCAACGTTTTTTCACATTTATTTCGGAGCATTATGTCTGTTTGGAGTTCTTGATCTTGTGTTGGGTGTGAAATGTGTATTACTTCATTTCGCAGTATTATGTATGTTTGCAGACAGGCGTTCTTCAATTTATTTGATTTTGTATTGAATTATGTTCATTGTATTCGAGCTTTTAATCGTTTCCACAATGTTTGCACTCACGCACGCCAGTTGTTTGATGAAATGTCACATTGGATGTCCTCCTTTTCATTAGTGAATGAATACATTGATTGATGCAGTTGGAAGATAATTGAGAGATGTTTCCTATTTTTTTTTTCTTCTTATAATTTGCTTATGATGCTCCAAAAGGCTGTTGTGTTCTCAGATGAATACAACCTAGAGATAAACAAGGTGCATCTCATATAGCAATATGGGAACTACTTCTCATGTGAATAAAACTATATATTTGCACCTATGCCTTGGTTCTTCTTTTATATTAAAATAAGCTGTTATTGCCTCAAGATGTTACATTGTTATAATGGACACATTATGACTGTTAACTTTGGATTCGTGTGCATACAGAGAACGAACATTATATGGCAGTGACTGTTTCAATATTGATGAGGAAGGCACCTTTAGTTTAGACAACTCATCTGTAATCTTGTTTCCATCCATTCTTATAGACTACACTTTCCAGCTAAAACCTGATTGTATTAATTTCTGAATTTTCTTATATACATCAAGTCCCATGGGACATGTTTTCTCTTCCTCTTAAGTTCTTCAATGATAATGAAGGCATCACCTTCAATAATATGTTGCATGTAATTCTTCGTATCTTTTCGAGCTTTTCCCTTAGTTTTTATATTTTTTGCTTCATGTGCTTCAAATCGTCTTGATATTTCACTTCTTGCCTTTCAAATTCTTTAAAAAAAAAATTTCCCTTTCTATTGGAAACATGTTTCAAACCCATAACGTTGTGTACTATGGGTTGTCATTAACGGGGAAGGTGGGATTGGAAGCTCTTAACACAAATTTTAAGATCACTTAGGCTAAAGCATGGAAGACAATATATTTTAAGCCCAAAAGAATTAAAGGAACTGCCTTGTACCAATTGAACTTTGCAGAAATTTATTGACATGAATTTAACAGAAAATTAACGTTCATACCCTTTTTTGCCCAACATTATGACTTCAACTTTCCAAACTCCACACATAACCTTTAACCAATGTCTATCAAAATAACTATAATAATAACCAAGTAGTAAAAAAATAATTAACATTAGGAGGAGCATTTGTTGAGAATATTAACTATTTATTTGATTGTCAAGAAATCCAATCACCTAAATAACTGTTTGCAAATGGACATAAATACTTAATTCATTTAAATAAAGAAAAAAAATAAAGGCATCTATATTTAGAAACATTTACAAAACATAACCAGAATTCTTTCTCCTTGAGCTAAACCTATACGGGCGGCAAAAAGTTAAGATGATATCTGTCTCGAAAGAGTTGTTGGATGGTCTTATCCTCCATGTTGAAAATGCCCAAGTCTGAAACTACTATGCTTTTGTGTTTTACACTTTTTATATCCACTTTTGGCAGCAATGTGGTCACTCGGTTTATGATTTAAATTGTATGATCATTCACCATGTCATGGTTTTTACGATTCATGATTTATGGACTTTAACTTAAAAGCTCGTTATCTGGAAATCCCTTTTTTAAATATTTTTATTTGGAAGGCCTTTCATTCGTTCTAATACTAGACATACATTACCCACTTTTTAAGAGTTGCAAAAAGTTTCGCAAACCCTCAAAACTTCCTCATTTGTGGAACATATAAAATGGTTTTGTTGTGTTGTTTCTGCAAGCCCATTAATCAGAAGCTATGCTGGCCTAACACTGATTGTGATGACTTTCATTATCCCAATCCATAATGCTTCCTTCACACCACTGTGTAATCGTCCATTTTGTGAAATCAGTAACTATATTGCTTATCATTGAATTATTTAGATATTAGATTTGACACCTTAGCCATTTTTAGATATTAGATTTGACACCTTAGCCATTTTTTTAATCTATATAAAGAAGATGAATCCATGAATACCGTAAAGGCATAAAAGTTTCATATTGACTTTCATTATTTAATTATTTAATGCATCACTGTGATGTCCATGCTCTCGTTGGTGAACTCATATTTGTGTATGCTAACTATTACATGGTTTTTTATTTGACAGATGGCGAAAGACACTTGTTCTGATGATGAGGGAGAGTTACTATACGACCAAGATTCACATGTTTCATCTGCCATACTAAAAGGAACAGAATCTGGAAGTTACAGACGCATAAATACGAACCCTGACAAGAAGATATGGATTTTGACCGAAAAACAGAAAGAGTATGTCAGGGATGTTGGTCTATCACACTTGTCAGAGATAGATTATATGAGGATAGACCATGCATTAATATCTGGGCTGGTGGAAAGGTGGAGGCCCGAAACCAATACTTTTCACCTTCCAACGGGGGAAGCAACGATCACGTTGGAAGACGTTGCTTACATTTACAGACTCCCTATTGAGGGTGAACCAGTAACGGGAAGAACCTTCCCTCGTGCCCTCGTCCCGGAAGTTTGTCAAGAATTGCTAGGCATTGGCCCACGTCCTGGAAAAGACACCATTGGACTTACCATAAAGTTCAAATGGTTGGAGGATAATTTCAAGCCATCAAAGAAGAGGAGTGAAATATACAAGACTAGAGCGTACCTATTTTTTTTGGTATCTGGCCAGATCTTTGCAAACTCTTCTGGTGTAAGGGGGCCAGCTTGGCAGCTAAAACTCTTTCGGGAGTTCAAGCCTTATGCATAGGGCCCAGCTTGCCTGGCAAACTTATACAAGATGTTATCAAGGACTACAAAACCTTTAAGAAGTGAAGAGGAGTGTGAAGAGGAAGGGGAGGAGGTTGAGGAGAAAAAAGAGACTGGAAAAATCACAATGCTGAAGACTCTGACAGGCCCTCTTCAGCTGATACAGGTGATTATATTTTAAACCAGTCAATATACTTATTTGCTAATTAGCTGAAGCAACTTTACATGTCGCATTAACAAACTCTGTTTTTTCATGTTTGTAGATTTGGGCCTATTCTAGGATGGCTATTGGGAGGTGCCCTAAGCCCGATCATAGTTGGAAGAATGATCTTCAATTCCCATTGTTTAAGACATGGGAGAAAAGACTAGAAGGCTCAATGAAGTTAACAAACATGAGAGAGATCCGCACTCACATAAACGGACTAAAAGAAGATGGGGCACTTTTTGACTTCAAAGGAAATTTGAGCCAATATTAATTATGCATTTGGATGCTTACAATGACTTTATTTTCTGTGTAGTTCTTATGGCAACCATACAAGAAGATGCCGAAGAAACTTACAAAATTAGTGCCAAAAGGTGACAAAGCTTTGTTCAGGTCATGCACTGCCTTTATCCATTATTGGATCTTCGAGAGGCACAATGCAAACCGCGTATGTAAGCAATTCGGCATTCAACAGTTAGTCCCCCTTCCCTTCTCCCCGCCATTCAAGCAGAACAAGCGCATAGAACGATGTGTTATTGACTACAGTCAAAACCATCCAGATGTTTTCAGATTATGGGAGTCAAGGGGGACTTCTGTGTTCTCTGGGAAGAAAGACACTTCCAAGAAACATAGTGACTCGTATTTAATGTGGTATGGATTGAACACCATTACGGAGATAGTTTGTGGTGCGGGTGTTGAAGAAAGGCATTCGCCCGTTAGAGATGAAAGAGCAACAGAGGTTAAATCTGGACCAGAAGTTACAAAGGAGAGGGTGGCTAAAAAGAAAGACAAAGGCGTCAAGAGTTCGGACCATTCAGATGATACTCCTACTTCGAAGCATGTGAGTATTCGTCAAATAGTAGGAAATTTGGATTGATGATATACAATGTTTATTTACATGTTCCCTCACTGTTTTTTATCAGGTTGTTGATTTTTTGGACCACGTGAAGCGGTCTTCCTTTCATGCAGATCGCAAGAATATCAAGTTGGGAGATTTTACAAAAAGATTACGGAAGAAGATAAAAAGATTCAGAGACGCCTTCGCAATTGCTTTCGAAGGCTTTAATGCAGATTCTTGTTCTACCTCACAGTCAGATGTGGAAAAAAAGGATGTAATTATTTATCCACACATCTTCTCCAATGCTATAGCTGATATTCAATTTTTATTTGAGTTTCTTACAAAACTTCAATAATGCATGTAGGGTTCGTCTTCATTATCAAAGAAAAGGGCAGTCCCAAAGGCGAGGGACTGGATGAAACCATCACCGACGGCAATGAAACTTCATTATTCAGAGGGACAGACTGCAGTGAATGAGCCAATATTCGTGGACTCGCCCACAGTGTCAACTCCGCCGGAGGCTACATTTGCATCGCCAATCGTGCCACAAATGGACGATGTGTTCAGCACTCCGATTAATGCTGTTCCCCCACTTCAAATAGTGTTACAAACACCGAAGTCTGACATCAACACATTGATTTGGCGGATCAAAAGATTGCATCGTGAAAGGAAAATCCCTCGTTATTTCGATGATTATGACCACCAGCTGGTGCGGTCTGCTTACGCTCTGACGGAGGAAGAGTTGACACTACTAGAAGGCTTCCTTGGATTCTATAAAGAAAAGTATCCCCATCTAACCTCATTGTCTTCCACAAATTCATACTAGCAAGTTGACATATAAATAACAAACAAGTTATTTATTCGTGTTTTTATGATATTTACAGGTGTGATGAGCTGGACATATATTGCACGATGGTTTCAGCTAGTGCACTGAAAAAGGCCATCGATGCTGGTACTTGGTTCGACACAAATATCATGTACTGGTGGTTTGAAGTTTTAAAAGACCGGTACCCGGATGTGCATTTCTATGATCCTAGTATTTGTGTAAGTTCCTATTGTAGGACTCCATCAAGAGTTTCTTACATCTTCTATTCACATATTATGCTTCTTTGATTATCTACTATTGAATTTATCCAAAAAGTTTGCAATAATTAAAATATTAATTTTGAAACAGAGTTGGTGGCAGTCTCGTAACACAAAGGCGTTACAAGATAACTGTTGGGGCAAGGATGGGGCGAAGGTTTGGGAAGCAAAGGAAAAACGACTGTTGGTTTTCATACTTTGGCACGAACATCACTTCAGTCTGCTTGTTGGATATAATGAAGAAAGAAGATGGGAATTTTACAACAGTCTGAAGTCTGATAAGAGCACTGTTAATGTGGCTAAAGAATTTGTAAGCAATGTCTTTCATTTGTAATTATGTATATATTAATTTAACAAGGCTTTTACTAATCCATCGCTTGTGAACAGATTGACTTCATAGGCAATCAATATTCCAACTATGGATGGTACGACACTGGTGTCTGGTCGCTACTTGTGAAGACGAAGATACCGTACCAAGATAATGAAAATGATTGCGGGGTCTTCGCGCTTGCATATGCGCAACATCTTGCAGCCCGTCTTCCAATTGACTTCACGCCTGCTGACATACCGTATTTTCGATCTAAGATCGTTGTAGATATCTATGGTAGAAGCTGGGAATTGAACAGCAACCGTCTCCCAATTGATCCACTGACTCAATGATAAAAAGATTACACTTTTTTTGTTATTGATTTTGGAGATATCTGTACAACTGAGCCGTTAACGCATGCACTTTAGAAATTATGTAGAGTTCTAACTTTTGAAATTGGAATTGGATCGTTATTCATTTGGAGAAAATGGAATGTGATTTTATTCAGTTGGAGAAAATGGAATGTGATGTTATTCAGTTGGAGCAAATGGACTGTGATTTTATTTGTGTAAGTCTTGAAAATGGAATGTGATTTTATTCAGTTGGAGCAAATGGAAATTGTAATGTGATGCCTATATTTTGTACAACATACTTTGGCGTAATTGGATTGAGATGTTGAGGTTTTGTGGGAATGTATTTGTGTTCTTGTAGTGTTATGTGTGAATGAGATGTATTCAGAGATTCTTGTATTGCAGGGCATTTAAAATGTATTAGATAATTGTCGCATAGAATTTGGAATACTGCTTGTTGTGAAAACTGTTAACAGTGACGCTAGTGTCACTTAAATTTCTGTCATCAGTGACGCTAGCGGCACTAAATTTAGCCTCTGGTTGGAAATTTCAGACTGATATCTGTGACGCTAGCGTCACTGGATTTAGCCTCTGTTTAGCCGTGAAGCCTGATATCTGTGACGCTAGCGTCACTTATTTTAACCTCTGTTTGAAGGTGGAAGCCTGATATCTGTAACGCTAGCGTCACACAAGTTACAAGTTATTGTATCCATCAGAAGGCAACATAGAAGAGAAGTTCCTCGCAAAACTTGGAGAAGCTATTTCCTACTCAAACCAATACTCAATTCATCAAACTGATCATAGATTTGAGAAATAATATGAATATAAGATACTGATTCATATAAAATGAAAACAGTTACTAATAAATCATAACAGCAAATATAAAACATAATTGCCAACGAAATGCTTCACTCAATGTGAAGCGAAAAACAGGAAAAAAATGTGATTCTAGTGAACTGATGCAACATCAAGACATAGTTAAAAAATGTGGCAATTTGGCAACATTTTTGTTAAGCAAGACATCCTTACATTCACAATTCAATAAAGCTCTTCCAAATTACTGAACATAATTTCTTACAAAATGATAATAGTAACACTTAGTTTGATATATTCAGAGAAGTTTCCAAAAAGTGGATTTATAAGATATTTACCAAAAAAAAACATTACAAAAATGTATTCCCATTTGACAACATTTTTACAAAATATTCCCAGAAAGGTGTTCAGCTTTGAGCTGGGAGATTCCGACAAGTCTGGCGATTGTGTCATCTCTCATTGCAATTTGAGCAAGTGAACACCCTACTCGACTTGTATTGATCCTCAGTTCTTGTTCTATTCTTCTTTGGTCTCCTGGGCTGTCTAGATGCGAGGGGAGGTAGTACTCTTTCATTTGAACTATGCTCCCACTGTTTGCAATCACGAGTGGCGTGAATCACCTCACTGTACGTGGTTTGTAGCCTACTTGTTAGATACCAATTGTCACAAAAATCATATGGATTATAGTTCCTCACTCTTATTGAAGCGATTGCATGTGAACATGGTATTCCAAGAACTTCCCATTTGTGGCACGTGCAAGTCCGACAATCGAGATGAACAATGTCCACATAGTTTGCCGACTGAACTTGAAACTCTACTAGACCGGCTACGCTTACTTGCAACCTTCGGGCTTCTTCTGTTTCATGTCCGAGCATCTTCTCAGCGTATAGAGTCAACCGACTATTGATATTGAGGTTTTCTACATGTCGTTTGTGGAAGAACTCCATCAATCTAGCTCTTATGTCCTCCACTTGCTTAACTATCGGTAAAGCTCGAGTGTCTTTCAACATGCTGTTGGTGCACTCAGCGGCATTACTTGTAAGCATGTCATATCGCCGGCCCTCAACATATGCATTTGTCCAATGCTGCCTACTAAATCCGTTTATATAATTAAATGCATCTTGATTGACAGCCCTAATGTCTTTCATAAACGCCTCATACTCACATGTCCTATATGCTCTTGCGGCACCCCATAATTTCATCACAATAGCTGGATCTTTAAAGGTTGATTTAATGTTTTTCGCGAGATGGCGACAACAGTAACAATGACTTGCAATTGGGATAGTGTTTGCCAAAGCAGGAACAAGACCCTTCTGGCGATCGGAGACAATTGTCAAATTCGTCGGTTCTCCCAGACATAACGAAAGATTGGCGAGAAACCATTCCCAGCTGTCACGCCTTTCTGCCTCCGCAAACGCAAAGGCTATTGGAAATAGCTTGTGGTTTGCATCGAGGGTCACGGACACCATTAAAATTCCTGAGTACTTGCCACGGAGATGTGTTCCATCAACCGCAACCACTGGCCTAAGCGATGATGTGAATGACCGAATGCAAGCACCAAAAGACCAAAAAAATCTCTTGAACTTGTCGTCGTCTGAGGTTTGAATATTGGTGACAGTACCCGGGTTTATCATTTTCAGCTCCTGACAATACAGAGGGAGGATCTTAAAAGAATCTTCATATGAGCCTCTAACTATGCGTAAAGCAATGTCCCTTGCCATATGTGCTTTCCTGTAAGAAATTGTCACACAAAACTCCATTTGATAGTCATTCATTATTTCTTTTGGCCTAATGTTGTGATTTAACCGTACTTTATCCAAAATATACTCTGCAATAAGTTCCGATGATGCCTGGCGATGTGCAGTGCCCATCATTGGCTTCGAACATTTATGGGTTTGATTGTAGGTCCGAACCTTGAACCGTGGTCCACTCTCAATCATGGAAGCATGAATGCGCCATGGACAGTCTACTTCCTTGCATTGTGCAGTGACTTTGAACTGTTGTGTCTTTAGGTGCTGAAGAGTGAAGTTGTTGTTTATTGCAAATTTTGCTAAAGTCCTCCTAAATTCATCACGATTTGGGAATTCGCGCCCTAGCCACATCTCTCGAGATGAATTCTGTTCCAACTCTGTATCAAATTCATCCGGGACCATGTCATCTTCGAATATAACTTTCCGCTTATGCGAGCTGTATTCTCCGACATTCAATATTGGAACCGTTTCGCCTCTTATACTTGAACTCCCTGCAAGATCATTTCCCGTTTTTCCACAATCAATTTGAATTGCAACAAACTCGCCATCGTCAGGCATGTTAGCTATATTGACACGATCAACGGGAGTGCAATAACTTTCTTTTGCCAATTCATCGCTCCTAATGTTCTGCCCTTTTGAGAAATGAATGTTGTTGTCTTCACTTAGATTGACTGTAGGAATATCAACACATTAAACGGGAGGCACTTTGCACTTCACATTATGATTGCTCCCCGAAAAATCAATTTGTTTTCCTTGTGAAGAGCGGAAGTCCATCCCAAATGACCTTCAAGAAAGACAAATGGAAACAACTACATTAGACGTTAACTAGCAAGAAATAGTATTATACATTATTTAATATACCTTACAAGTAGTAACTTATGTACCTTGTGCGTTCTCCGATATATTTGGCGGAAGTAACCGCTCTTCTATTGATGTATAAATAAATCTCATTTGTCTTGTGGTTTGCTAGTGTTAACATGCACTTAATTTCACTATCATCCGTTATGGCAGCCAATGAAAACACGTGACCATTGTGATGGAGATAATGTATACTTAGGTTCTCGCAAGTTTCCTCCCATTATGAACTTTCAAGAGCTATTTTCACTAATTCGGGAAATGTTATGTCACTTTGAATGGACCTCATCTTCTGTTTTCCGCCTTCGTATACCGGGTGAATCATGTCAAATTTAAATTCCCCGTCGTAGTGGAATATCACAATCAATTCACCACCCGACATCCTAATTAAAAAACAGATAATTGTTATTTTCGCATTAATACTGTACAAACTATACTAAAAAATGCCAAGAACACAACATTAACCAAAGAAGTGTGAGGTAATACGGGGATAAAGAGGGATAATAGTTGCTCAAGTTTAGGTGGGTCTTATATGGTACAGGGATAGGATTTTTTTTTAACTGTAGGAATTTCATCAAACAAGAGTCTCAAACGACATACAACACCCATTTTAACAAACTTTGTATACCAATGAACAAAACAAATGTCTGTGTGCTTGTCTAACTTCTTCTCTAACTCATTTTATACCAAACTAAAAGGAAAAGCATAAAAAAACAAGACGAAATGCTGATTTCTTTCATGTAAGTCTGCAAAAGTTGCCATAAATGCACAGACCTCTTGAATGGAGATCAACAACCAATAAAATGAAATGAAAAGGAGCAATAAAGTGGGTATAAATGGCCAGAGAAAGTACCTACCTTTGCATGGAGACAGAGTACAACTTTTGGGATAGATTGGATAGAAAATGAATGAAAACCAGGGCATGATGGGTGTATGTATATAAACGTTGCGCATGGTGACGATAGCGTCACTCGAGTGACGCTATCGTCACTCGAATTAAAAAATAAAAAAAAAAACTGGCGGGAAGACCACATTGGTGCTGCAAATGTGGCGAGGACCCATTGGGATATACGGGTGTATTTCGGGATTTTACCGGTAAAATCCTCTTGATAAATTATGCCTTCTCCAAAACTATTATAGGGATTGGGATTAAAGCAGCCATCTTTGGAGATCTCGAGTCCTAAAATGTCACTTGGCAACAAATTTTAATCTTGAACTCCACGAGACAACAAAAGTACAAGTAAAAAAATGACATATCAACACGTGAGAGAGGGTGGGAGCCTTTAAAAAGGACAAGGATACCATTAAATACCTTCTCAATTTCTTTGTGGTAAGATTTGAATTGCAATAAAAGATTTTAGATTGCTTATAAATTGAATTGAGATCTACTTTCGAAGTTTAGAAAATGGGGTTGTGCCCATCTGGTAACCTGCCATGGGTAACTTTGCATTATAATAAAAATTAAGATATTTCTCCACAGACACTCTCATAACATGTTTGATAACAGGTGATGAATCCATAGATCTTATGATTATTCACTATTGCTAGAACAAGGATTCCTCATTGGGGATTTGAATAGCTGAGGATTTCACATTGTGTGTATTGATGAATATAGCGGAGAAAAATATGATTTGGTCATGTGCAAATCCACTTAAGTGAGGATTTTCAAATCTTATGGGGGTGGTTGGATATGAAAATCCTATCAAATGGAGATTTTCATTTGTTCAAATTCTCATAAATTTATGATTACTAAACATGGATTTACTATAGTTTTAGGAAAATTGAAAATCTTTTCCCTATAATCAGGGACCTTATAGTTTTTTATAGATCAAAATGTCTTTGATCATGTACTTTAAGTATTTCATACCTCTCCGATGAACTTGTCCAAACCCCAACACTAGAAATTCAAGGAAGGAGAGAAAACATCACAATATAAATCACATGTTTTAAAGAGATGAAGATGTGAACTTATCCAAACCCTAACACCAGAATTTCAAGGAAGAAGAGAATAATCATAAATTAGAAATCATAGGTTTGTAAGAGACGAGGAGGAGAAGGGGATTTTGGGTTTGGAGAAAGGAAAATGCGTAGGTCAAAGAGGAGGGGAGAGGTAGGGGTGTAATGGTTCAGTTAACCGTGGTTTTTGGAAAAACCATTAACTAAGCTGTGTTTTACGATTTTTTATTTTAAAAAACTGCAACCGTAATCAAACTATGAAAAATCGTTAAAAACCGAACCGCGGTTAACAGTTCGGTTACAGTTAATTGTCACTTTAAAAAAATGTGAAAAATTTGTCATTTACCAATTAAACTTAATGTGAAAAAGAAAAAACTATAATTGGAGAATGGCATAATATGTTATAGTAAAAAGTAAGTAATTTTTATTCATGCCCTTAGGTTTTTTTTCTTATTAGTGAAACGGTTCGACGGTTAACTGAACTGCGGTTAACGATTTGGTTTGATTAATAACCGTAAGTCAAAATAAAAACCGTAATCAAAACGTGAAGCACGGTTTTTCAATTTCAATAATTGTAACCGAACTGTGAAATACATTTATTAATTATGGTTCGGATCGATTCGATTAGACAGTTTTTCAGTTTTCTTTTACACTAAGGGCCTGTTTGGATGTATGGTGAATTGATGAATCATCAAATGAAGAGTATGGTGAGGTGAATCATCAAATGAAGAGAGAATAAAATATAAGATGTTATGATGGTGTTTTATTTTTAGTTATTTTGTATGGAATCTTTTTGACTTTTTGTATAGAAAAGTGGAGCTTTTTTGTCTTTTAGTGGAAAAAGGAGGTTGCTTTTTTGACTTTTTTTGAAAAAGATTGAGGAAAATTTGTACTTTTGATATGACTCATTGGCTTTTCTTGTCTGAATGATAGAGGTTTTACCTCACCTCACCTCACTTCACCATACATCCAAACACGCCCAGGGAAAAGAGAAATGGATATGATATATTCGCTCTTTTCCAATGTTGAAAAAAAAAAAATACAATTGGCCCCACGATACCGCACTCGCACAGTAGTATTTAGGAAGTCCTTTGTACGGAGCCATCTAAGAGGTTTTTTTCTCGTAAAATCCTCAACATCTATTTACTTTCCTAGCTTTGGTGCGAGAAATTAGACAGCGAGGATGATCCAGTTTGTTGCCATCATCTGCCGAGCATTCGATTGTCTAATTACATGGCCCACCATCAAAACAAATCTTAATCGGACGGCTCACGAACTCGTTCCCAAAGGCACCATCCTCACCCGTCCAATTTCAATCCCCGCACGTGGGTCCCACGGTCCCACCGGCATGCATCCTCTACGGTATATATACACTGTAAAACCGAACGACCAACGGAAGGCACAGAAACCACAGGTTTCAGCTATGGCGTCTGCCGCTTCTCTAATTCCCGCTTATCTCTGCAACAATGGCAGCAGCTCCCGCCTCAAATTCAACCGCCCCAGAGCTTTCAAGGTCTCGAAGCGTCCATTCATGGCGCCCATCAGAGCTAAACAGGCAGAGAACCCGCTGCAGTACAGGAAGCTTGGAGATTCCGATCTCAATATAAGCGAAATAACGCTGGGAACTGTAAGTTTCCACTACGCCATGTTAACTGCTCCTGATGTTTTTTCTGCTACAGATAAGATGGATTTTGGATACTGAGTTCTGGGTATTCAATATATTGAAGAAAAAGATGGGAAAGATGGATTCTTTTCTCATGCATTTGACGAATTTTAGAGTTTCAGGAGATGGGAGTGTTAAAATTTCCAGTAGAATCAGCTGCTCTTGTACTTTTTGTGCCACGGGGAAGTTGAAATTCGAAAAACTGAGTCATGGGTGTGAAATTGTTGTAAGCTTTTGAAGAAATCGATGGAAAAGATGGATTCTTCCGCTCATGAGATGAACTTTGTAGTAGTACACAATAATTTTCTAGACAGAGAATGTCCCACACGATTATATGCATCAAAAGTACTGTTTTCTTTCCCCCCACATCTTAATTTGGCATAAAAAATGTCCAAAGGATGGGCGATTTATAATTCGTGTATGGAACAATCATGGAGGTAGAGAGAATGGGTGCTTTCATATCGTTATATAGAATGGGTGTTTATAGCATTTGGGTGCTTTCATAGAGTTATGGGTGTTTTAAACAACATCAATTGCTCCTGTATTCTTTGTCTACAGATAAGTTGAAATTTGAAGACTGAGTGATGGGCATGAAAAAGATGTCACCTCTTGGGGCCTGTTTGTTTCATGAAATTGAATTCCTAGGAATTCTAAGAAATGTATTCATAGAAGTGGCTAATTTGAAGAAGCGAAGGTGAAGATCCATAAATGGCTATGAAAAAAATTTCCCCATTAATGAAAAATGAATTTATAGGAGATGACAAATGAATACTCAGCCATCACCTTAGTGAATCAAATTGTAGAAAAGTCAAGGTTCCATCTACATCTCCACTTTATATCCTTCAACACTTAACCTCTTTAATAATCTTTTCTTGGAACCCACTTTACCATGAATTCCCATGTATCCATTTACATGCAAACACATAGGTCATTTGAAGAAAATGATGGAAAAGATTGATTCCTTTTTTTATGCATGAAATGATATTTTAAAGTCTAGACCATGGATTTTTTTACAGAGAATGTGCCAAATGATGGTACATGCCAAAGTAGGTTTTCTTATACCAAATCGATGTTAAGCTGTTCTGGAAATAATGGGTAATTGAGTAGGTTTTCTTATACCAAATTGATGTTAAGATGTTCTGGAAATAATGGGTAATTGATAATTTTGTATCAAGCAACCGGGTACTTTCAGCTGTTGACAGTAAATGCAAATTTTCAATATCTTCAGATGACATTTGGGGGACAAAATACCGAGAAAGAGGCTCATCAAATTCTCAGCTACGCATTTGATAATGGCATTAATATTTTAGATACTGCTGAGGCTGTAAGTGCTTTCCTTTTTATTCAAGCATTCTATCATCTCTATATAAAAAGTCTGAATTTTAATGGTATGACTGTCCCTTGTTAGAAAAAAATATTTTTTCTATTTATTCATTGAAACTGATTGAAATCCCTAAAGGTGCACACCATTGGCATCTCAGTCTTTATCAACTTGTGTGATTGACACTACTTTCATAGACATCATAACGTACTAGACCATACCCAGTACAGTGACAGCTTGCAGTTTGCACTTTACTTATTCACTGGAAATGAGAAATGAATAGCTATGATTTTCAAATTTTGATCTCTATCTTCTTTTTTACTTCAAACACTATAGAACCTTTGGCATTTGGAGGTGATCAGTCGTGGACAAAGACACTTGGAAATTTGAAAATATAATGGCATGCTTGTGTATTGTAACTGTATGATACATAAATGGTGAGTGAAATGGAGCCTTGTGAGTCTTTGTCCCTTCACCCTTCTCCTCCTTTTTAGAGCCTTCACCCTCCCCTTTCCACAAGAATATTGAAAAAAATAGGCGTGTTACTGATAAAAAAATAAAATAAAAATAAAAATGCCATAGCACACTTCTCAATCTCTCATTATTGTTTATTTGAAATGGCTGCTGAATTTTTATGTAAATTTTAAAACACCAACCGCTTTGCTCTCTCTTAAGCCAATTGATCCACCACATCATCTGCCTCATCAGAGAATACGCTGAAAAGAAAATTACCCCATAGCATGATGTTACGAATTTCCTCCACTGTATCTACCAATTCCCCGGGGAAAAAAGCAGAAGGCTGGAAACTCATTTCATTACATAGAAAGACTCTTCCTTCACAATCACATCCACTACTCTCGGCTTAAGGAGTTCAAGACAATCAACTAGCATCATTCACACAACTGCATCATTCCAATAGGGCAGGAATAGTAGTTATGCATAGCCATACCGGCATGATCACGAATAACACCAATGCATGTAAAATGCAACCATCAAGTTATTTGTAAGAAGAATATCTTATGTTCTTCTTATCATTACTCACGGAATACTGAATTATGTCGCCAGCTACCACTGAACATGATGATATCTGTATGCATTTATAAATTTGTTTCCAAATGTAGCATTGAAGCTTCTTAATCTACAGGGGATCATCCATCCATTGCTTCATTCACTTGAAACCCTTTTCTTAAAGTTTCTTTGGAATCGAACAATTATGTAATTTCCTTTTTTTTAAATTATGTAAATTTTCTGGAATTAATAAAAATTCCTTTCACCAAAAAAGAAGACCACAATGAGCTAATTGCTTACCTTTTTTTTATTCAGTCAAAATTTCATTTTTTTTCTTTTGTATCCTGATTCTTTTCAGTGTAGTTCTTTATCACGTATGCCTGCACATTTTGATTTGTGTTTTGCAGTATCCAATTCCAATGAGTAAGGAGACACAAGGGAAAACAGATCTTTATATTGCTAGTTGGCTGAAGTCCATGCCCCGTGATAAGGTATATGGTGAATGCCTTTGTATTCTGTTATTCTCCTTTTATTTTGTGTTTTTCACTTCTTGATGTAGTAGCAATATCATGGCCTTGCAACAAGAATCGTGGGCCACATGTGGGACCCATGAAATTTCCATGAAATTCTCTGAGTTTTAATTAGTATTAGTTTAAGTTTAGCAAGATTGTAATTAGGATTAGTTTCTAACTTAGGAAGGATTCTTATTTTGTTTCCTAATTTAATTAGGATTACTTTCCTAGTCCTTAAGACTCTTTTATTATAAATATGGCATTGTAGAGATTAATAATCTCAGTGATTTCTGGAGTTAATAAAATTTCCCTGCGTGGGTTTTTTCGTTGGAGACTGTCCTCTTCGAGTGATTGTTCTTCGGAACCCTGATTGTGCCCCGGCACTTGCATCCTAACCCTAGGTTGCATCAGTTCCCCTTGCCCATCATTCATGTTGGCCTTTCAACTTTCTCAATGGGTAGCTGCAATGCGTAAGGCTGCAAGTTTTAAAGTGACAATGTTTTATTTAGTTTCAGGTCATGAAAATCATGATACTTGTATATGCCTTGGACTGAGATGATGCTCGTGCTGGTAACAGTCCTTGTATATGACTCACGTTCTTGTGTGGACTGCACATTCTGGCATGCATATGTGGGTGACATCTAACCCATCCATCAAGTGGACTAGCTCATGTGTGCTCTGCCAATCCACTTATTATAAGGTGATTCATGTGGACTAGGGGAAGAGAGAAACTATTTAATGGTCACCTGTAACATGCATATGTGGGCCTACCTGGGGAACACATGATTTCTGGCCAAGCCACCTACTTCATAGGATTCTCATCAACTCGTGGCTATGTGGAGCATGTTAGAGAACTGAGAATTAGTTAGCAAACATTGATGGATCTGATCCATGCATAATTCAGCTATTTGAAATTTAATTTTTTAAATGAAGAAAAAGAAAAAGAATTAATGTGATACTGCTACATACTTTGACAACCTGTTTATATATTGATAAATATTCAAAATAGTTGCCAAAGAAATGGAAGCCAAGTAAGTACTCGACATGTTTCAAGAATTTTAGAAATGGTTTATTTATTTTATATGAGTTAATAAACTAATGCAAGGAAGCTGTAAACCCTTAAACTTCAATTGATACTCTGTTGTGTCGTTGTGAACTATATTTTGACCTGTGTATATGTTATATGCTAGTTGATTTTGGCAACAAAGGTTTGTGGTTACTCAGAGCGGTCAGCTTATATCCGCGACAATGCTAAGGTTTTGAGGGTTGATGCTGCTAACATCAAAGAAAGTGTGGAGAAAAGCCTTAAGCGCCTCTCCACTGACTATATTGATTTACTGCAAATACACTGGTCAGTTTAATATTTATGCATGAGCATTGAAGAATTTTTTTTTAAGAATGATTCCTTGTCAATCAGTGTGCAAATCTATGGAAATGAACAAATCTTTTCTTCAAGAATAATTTCATTATTCAGTTTGGAACATTGTGTGACATTGTTAATATTCAGTTTTCATTCTTCTGATTTCCACTTCAATTTGCATCACCTTTTTCTTTCCCAATGTAGTGTCACCCAGTTGTCAGCCGACTTGATCAGGCACTTATGCTAAAAAATATTTTGGTTCTAAGGTCACCAAAAGAAAAGACAAAGAAGGAAAAGGAAAAAAAAAGTTGGCTCGATCTTTTCAGTTCATCCCTTATCTACATTGAGACCGGTCACGTTCATCAGTGGAAGTCCCTTGTGGGTCCCAAAGAATGTAGGTCCTAGATGATCTTGTGCATGCCATTTGAATGGTTCATTGGTTATGCGCTTCTCCTTGCAAAGTGAGTAGTTTGAACTATCTACTCATTTTTTGTGGGGAGGAGAAACCCAGAAAAGCAAAAGGCGTTGCAGGGCACACAACAGTTTGGGTTGGAAGAAAAGATATCCACTTATCCAGAAGTTTCTAGACTTGTTACTCGCAAATATCAAATTTGAGTTTTTCCTCTTAGTAATGTAATACTCTCTCTCTCTCTCTCACACACACACGTGCACACACACGCAGACAAACACACACTTCACATGCACAGAACACATACACAATCATTTTTTCATGACATGAAGGGCTGATCCGGTGTGAATCACATTGTGGGGCTTATCTGGATGCATGACAGTTGTGGGGGGTAGGGGGATTGAAAAATCTCATAGTGGCTTTTAAGTTGAGCAAAAAGCAGCCCCATCACATCATCCTAACCCCTGATTTAATTTCCTGAAGGTTTAATGGCTTTTAACTTTGGATTTCTTTTTGAGATTCAATCGCCTGGTGAATATAGTTTGGACGAGTGTTTATGGTTTTTTTTTTTCCCTTGTTGTGTGGGGTATAGTGAGTGTGGGTGGTTGGGTTCACATGTGAGGCAGGTGGGCCGCCAAAGAGTGGTGTGCAGTTATGGTGCACGAGGTGCGCCCTGATCATCCGTGATGACTTGTTTCCATTTTCATATAACTGAACTTTATATATTATTGCAGGCCAGATCGTTACGTGCCATTGTTTGGTGAATTTTTCTATGATCCTTCAAAGTGGAGGCCGAGTGTGCCATTTGTCGAACAACTCAAGGCTTTTAAGGAACTCATTGATGAAGGCAAGGTAATGTTGATTGAGAATTAAGAAAATTGTTTGAAGCGTTCACTTTGTTGAAGGTGGCATGTGAAACAACCTTTACACATCAAACTTCCAAGCTAGTTTAAGCAGGATCAAAGTGAAAATCTTGGGTGCTGTTTTCACTTGCTGTTGTTTACCAATTGCAAAAATTGCTTCAGTCAGGCAGAGTAGTTGTCTTATAATTCATGCAATTGTTCAGGTACGCTATATTGGTGTTTCGAATGAAACTTCTTATGGAGTGATGGAGTTTGTTCATGCTGCAAAGGTTGAAGGACTGCCAAAGATTGTCAGCATCCAAAACAGCTATAGCCTTCTAGTTAGATGTAAATATGAAGGTACATTTATGCCCTTTTATAGCATTGAATTTGAGTAGAAACTTCAGGTGTTCATTTCCTCTCTTGATTTATTAGCTAGTATTTCATAGGGGTACCGCCATGCCGGATTCAGGCTGCCCTGAGTCAGTCTAACCTGGTCTGGTTATTATTGGGCATCAAATTCAGACATTAGTCGGGTCCCTACTCCCTACTATAGCGTTAAATATCATATTTACGCTCTATTCTTCTGTGTGTGTGTGTGTGTGTGTGTGTGTGTGTGTGTGTGTGTTTCGCCCCTTCTTCATTCCTTTTGTTTTGTTTGCTTTTAAAAGATGGTTATGGTCCGGTTACAACAAGTAACAACCATAATGGGGCTGGATTTGGGTTTTTTGTTTCCTCAGTAGAAAATGTTGTCAATCCAGAGCCATGGCATCCTTTTTGTCCTTGGTTTGAACACCAAGCCCTCCTGAGACCCAATAGACCATGGAAAGCAAGTCTCAGAGTCTTATTGGCCAGCCCTGCGGTGTTGATAGAACTGATTGTTTGCAAAAAAATAACCATAACATTTTTCATATATGGGGGGAATTTCTACTGGGTTAGAATATTGTTATTAACATAATGAATTATTGAAATCAGAAAAAACCTGACATGGTAAAACAATAATACAAGTTCTTATCCTAAAAATGGGTTAGATCATGTTGCAAACAATAGTTGGGCACTACTTCATTTGGCTCTAAGTAGAACCTCCTTCAGAATCGGTTGAGTACTTAATTGAATTTTTCAACTTAAACAGCTTGTAAAGATGCATATTTTTAGTACTTTTTTTTTTGTAAGAACTTTTTAGTACTTTGTTCATCATCATCATCAAAGCCTTTGTCCCAACTATGTTGGGTTTGCTACGTGAATTCTGGTTCTCCATTCCTATCTATCCTTAGCCAAATCCTTTCATAGGTTGCACTTTTGATTACTTTGTTGACTTGTTTTAATGCTTAATTAATTTTATTCTTGTATTAAATTCATATAAGCACCGTCTATGTATCTGGATTTAGTCATACACTATGTCAGAATTTACCATAAACGATGGCCTCAAGCCGTCGTTAAACACTAAAAACGACGGTCATCGCATGTGTTTATGGCCGTCAGAAAAATGCAGTCGTTTTACAGAAACGACTGCCTGAGGACCGTCGTATATTTATAGGGATAAACGCCGGCCTTCTGGCTGTCGTAGTTTTCGGCGACCACGGTCCGTCGATGATTTAAAAATGGCTGTCGTTGTTTTTAAAATATAACTGCTAGTTAGTTGTAGTTTATAGGAAACGACAGCTCATGAGCCATCGTTTTTATAATGGTTGCCATTTTTTTCTCCTGCCGATTTGTTCGGCCGATTGAATGGTTTTTCTCCTGTACAGTTTTTTGACAGGATTGAAAATAAGGGCCCAAATGCATGACTTGAAAAAGAAGAAGAAAGAAATAGAAAACGTTTTATTAAAGAATAATGAGGGCCCAATCTCATTAGGCAGGTAGTTACATAAATGTATTATGTTACAAACTGCATTGATAAATCTCTAGTCCTAAGAAGGCTCTTAAGTATATCAGCCCAACACAGGCATAAGTGTATCTTCTTCATAGTTGAAATCATCAATGGAAGGAGGAGGAGAAGAATAAGATGGAGAAGATATGTTGCTTTTCTCTGAATTATCTTCCTCCTCTGAAGTGATCTGTCTTTAATGTCTCTGTTTCTTTTCTGGGGTCTTCTTTGACTTTCTTTCCGGTCTTCCGATTTATGTAATAAATCTCTCCTGCCTGTTTAAGAAACCAAGGCAGAAAGATGAATTAGAACTGAACAAACATAAATGCATTTCCCCTCTTTTTTTTTCTTGGAAATGGAAATGCTCAAGACTGAAACAAGAAAGAACATACATTCTCACCTTAAATTTGGAATCCAAGCGCTTGACATTGGAGCATTTTTCAGCATATCTGGAATGACCATAAACCTGAAATGAAGAAAATATTTACATAAAGATTTAATAACCGTTAGTTGTAAAATGAGGCAATGAATTGCAAATGTCTCTATGATGCATTGTTTTCTAGAAAGAGGAAATGAATCGCGAATATCTTAATGCCACATTGGCTTTTCTTGAGGCTATTAACTTACCTGACTTTGCTCCAACGAATGAAAACATGCTCCAGCTGTGACATTTTCCCATCCAGTGCTTGAGGAAGCAAAAAAAAAGTGTCAACAACAAACTAAAACAATCCAACAAAGCATGAAATTTATGCATCAAGGCAAAGGCTTCCATTTTCCAACCAAACCCAATCGTAGTAACTAATGAAAAGGATGATGACTAACTAAAGGAGAAAACCTAGAGTGTTAGAAACTTTCATGAAGCATTTTCCTTTTTATTGGTAACAGCTAACTTTCAATAAGATAGGAAAAGAGGTACAAAAACGGCTTGTTGGTATAAGAAAAATAAAACAAGCACACCAATGATAATTTATCAAGATCATTTATAGTAATTTGTAATACCAATTTTGAGAAGAAGGGAGAAAAAGTGCATAGGGACACACACACATAATAAAAAGACCCTCATCAATCAACCGTAAATCCAAGAAATATCAAGTCTAAGTAAACCAACACATGGATAAAAGCTCAATTGTTTAGCACCATAACAAACAAAATCCTTTCTTGAAACCCATTTTACCATGCATTTCCATACAAAACATGCGAATTCAGAAGAAATCAGCTGATACCCAAGAAGCGGAAACACAATTCACTGCAAAAATTGTTCTGCCCCCACCAAACAATAGAAACCCATAACCTTAGAAAATGAAACATCAAAATCCAAAAATATGGGAGAGAAATTACTTACAATCGAGTCCAGGTGTAGGGATTGTCGAGGTTCTTTGGAATGAGCCAAATACCTATGTTAGACAACATAGTTTCAGATTCTTTTAGTGCTGATATAAATATTCTTTTACAATTTGATGATTATGTTTTCCTTGACCAGATATATTATTACAACTTAATCACTTGATTATATTATTCTTTTGGTGTTATTTTTCATATTATTCATCATTTAGAAGTAATATTCACATAAATCTATCTAAATGTCATACCAGATCCATGAATCCTTTGTTTTGAGAATTGCCAAATTGGACACCTCATACCACTTTTGGATTCCGAAGACATACACAAGTAACTTAGTCATGATGCAATGTTACGTCTTTTCAAGAGTTATGATGGACACTTTGTAGATATTTTGCAAGATGGAAAGTTATATAAATGAGAATTGTGAGACAGCTTTTCAGTTATCCAGCCTATGCAATTTATTCATAGCATAAAATTATAAGCTCAATCCAAAAACAGAACTTGATAAATTTGCATTCTCATTGGAGCCACTAATTTGCCGTTCACAACATATCGTATGAAATAAAAAACAAAAAGTCTAATAAATAACACCATCCTACCAGCTGTTGGATTAGGCGATAGCTATTATTGACCAAAAGGCGCATCCATTGTATGGTCCTGACTCTTGACCATCATAGTAGATGACTCACCACTCCAATATGAACAATTGCTCAATTCTTTTTTCTTTTTTCTTTTTAAATCTAAAATGCATTTGCTGATCACTGTTTGGAGAGTCAGCATCATCCAAACCAACAGGTTCACTGTTCACTGTTCACATGCTAAGGTAATATCCATTGAGCCCCGCCAAATGAATGATCTCAATTATAAGTTGGCAGCTCAAATGTACCCACCAAGACATTTCTTATAGCAAAAGTAAAGGTAAAAATCTTCTGATTTTTCACCAAGACATTGCTATCTTTTGAAACTCCATCGAACAATTAGAGAAACCCAACTTCAAGAATTCATATAAAAAAAAAACCAATGAAACATCATCTAATTCCTTACATAGACCAAAACATCATCAATCATCATCACCAGGGCTCTAAAATTAGGGTTTTCTGAAATGGGCCTTTGAGAATACCAACGAAAACGTAACTTACATCCACTGTGATTGATGCATGCACTAAAATGTTACAAATAAATGGGTCATTCAAACAAATACAACAGGTGCAAGAATCAAACCCCTCAAAAAAATCATTCACTTTCATTAATCTTAGAAAACAAGAAATACCCAGAAATCCTTCTTCCTTACTATCATCCTGTGTAAAAATAAAAAATAAAAAAAACAAAATCACGATCAAAATAGGAAAAATTCCGTAAGAGAGAGAAAGAGGGGTTACCGAAATGATGAAAGAGCCGCTTCAAGTTCTGGGACTGATTCGCTGGTCCCTTGAGAGCTCGAACAGCTTTTCTAGCCTGTCCAAACCCAAACCAATATCAGTATAAAAGAAAGTAAAGAAGGCACAAAACTACAAATAAAATCAGAAGGATTATGACATGAAGTAAAACCTACACAAAAACCAACCCAAAGAAGCCTTCAGTTACAGAGTTGAACAAATCAAATAGAGGTAAACGGAAACACACAAATATAATCAATCCATTTGGCTAGAAATAAAGGTATGAAGAACGAATAAATCTGACCCATTAGAGGAACAGGAACAGATTCATCAAAGAACTGTAACACCGGATCTAAAAATGAACAGTGAGATTTTTAAGAATCAGAGAAATTATAGACTGCCCAACTAAGAACTCCATGACTAAAAGAGGTCCTGATTTAGAGAGGTGTGAAATAGTGAATGAGAGGTAGAGAACAAACAGAGACATGAACATACCTGATCTCGCAAGTCTGAAACTTCAGTTAACATAATCCTTATCACGTATACCCTCATACATCCCTTACTTACAAACATTAGCAGCACATGAATTTAGTCATTTCTCGATCCAAACACTTAAATAAGTTAAAATATCCACTATTTATAAAAAATAAGGACTTTTACATGTGAAGAACTGCCGTTATCGGTAGAAGGTTGCATCACTATCTGACCCTAGGACAAACATGAAAGGATCTGCTTCTCCATCCGCTTGCGTTCCCTAAACACCTCTTCCAATCGTTCCCTGAGTTGAGACTAGAGGACAGAAAATACAAGATCCTGTGTGTTTGATTGGTATTGAATTCTAAAATTTCTTATTTGAAAACATCATCACCTGTCACCAATACACAAATCCAAGGAATTATTTCAGGAGAACTAATGGATGAAGACAAACTGACCAGTCACCATTACAATTGGTCTGACTGCAACCTGTTTAATTGTAGTAAAATCCAGGAATGGGCTACGAGGTTCCCTCTACCTTTGAATTCTCACAGACAGCGAACCACTTTGCTCATACAGTATCAATGCTGTCAAATTGAATGAGTGACAAAAACAAAGTCCACATTCCTCACCATTCAATGGCGGGTCTCATTATCAATACCACCAAGGAGAAAGATCTCTCACTACAAAAATCTTAAATCAACAAACAAAAAAACCCTAAAAACAACATTTTTTTATGGCAAGGATCGAACACAGACAGGCCCATTGATTGGAAAGATTGGACAGACAAGTCCCAATCAGAAACTCTTGTATGCTGTTAACTACAGGTTTTAATTCTCGAATATAGAAACAAAACCCTAGATACAAATATCCACACTATCCCTAATCCAAATAAGCTAAAACCTAAATCAATGAGCAAAAATCATAACAAAGAATAATCAGATAATAACTGAAACATTGATCGCATGTGAACAAATCTAAAAGCAGAAGCAAAAAATCCATTAAAACTCAAATGAAAATCCACAAAATATTCTTACAGCGATCGATTTGTTTCCCCACAGATAAAAATCACAAGGCTTCAAAAGGCTTCCTTTGCTGGATTCCAAGAAGGAGATTCCAGAGTGATGAGACCTTCGAGATTCAAAGGGCTTCAAAATGCTTCAAATCATCCATTAAAACTCGAATCTTAGTAAGCCCCAAACCAAACCGCAATCTCAGCAGCAAAGTGAGATCGAGGAAAATCAAATTAGAACTCTTGATCAATCAATTGATGATGGCTTCAAACAACATCAATAGATCCAAACCTCAAAACAAATGATGATGACTGGTTGGATGCATCGATTGACGAACCACAAAACCCCAAAAATGATAGAAGGTTTGGACAGAGAGATCGAAAAAAGCTGATGCCGATCGGATCTCTTTATTGTTGATTTCAAAGAGAGAGAAGCGATCAAAACTCCATGACCGAGCGAGAGACAGAGTGAAGGAGATTTGGGGATTTGGTGATTAGGGTTTTTTTGGGTAGGCATCGTTTAAGTTCAGAGAGAGGGAAAGGGAGAGAGGGAGACAGAGTGAGCGACGAAGATTAGTTTTTTTTTTTAGGCATCGTTTGGCAATAAGAGGGATGTCAAACATTAAACAATGACAGTTTAAAAAAAAAACAACGGCCTAAAGCCCGTCGGCTCTTTGGGCTACACCATCGCGGAGGGGATGCATTGGCGGATGAAGGAAGTGACTACCGTAAACAGTCGAAAAACGAACGACTTGTTCACGCATTCTTGCAGTCACATATTTCCATTTTTGACGTAGTGATATGATAGTCAATCCGATGAGATTTTGTAGAGTAATCATTCAAACACTACACATGAGCAGTAGGAATCCTATTCTTGCGTGGATAATATTCTTCTTTGTTGTCGGTATGAAAGTAATTAGTTGTCAATATCTCAGATTAGTTTGGTTTGTGCAGTTGATCTGGTTGAAGTATGCCACCCTAACAACTACAACATAGGTTTACTTGCTTACTCCCCACTGGGTGGTGGATCCCTGACTGGAAAATATTTGGATATTAATTCTGAAGCTGCAAAGAAGGGACGGCTCAACCTTTTTCCAGGGTACATGGAAAGATACAACAGATCCATTGCTAAGGTATGTCTTACAATGCCAACACTTCAAGCTCTAATGAAATAAATCCTTTCTAAGATACGGATTGGATTATATAGTCAAGGAAACATGATGCTTTTATTAAGGTATTCCACTTTTTGCCTTCTTTTTTTTCCCCAATTGCCATATGCTTAGGAGATCACATCGAAACAATAAAAAACTTTTCAATTTTTGGTTGACGTTAGGGAACTACCCCTAGGTAGCCTTATGGTATTTTTTCTTTTTGTTTTTGCCTTTGGTATTGTTTTATATATTTTGAATGTCCGTCTATTTAACTAGATACCGTTTTCTGGATTTTCTACCTTTAATGTATTAGTATTAATTAAAAAAAACTCGTGATATTATCATATAACTAAGAGACGTGTCAACTATTTAACTAGATACAGTTTTCTGGATTTTCTACCTTTTATGTATTAGTATTAAACAAAACTCTTGATATTGTCATACAACTCAGAGATGTGTCAACTAGTAATCATAGATCACTTTGTCACAGATGTTTCCTTGTCTAAGTTTTGAAGTTCCTTGAAAGGCAAGGTGATCACAGTGCTTTTTCATGCAATTTATCATCTGACGTCTTATAATGAGACATAAGAGTTTGCATAACCAAATTTTGACTCTACTTTGTAAAATGTAGCTCTCATCCAACTACTTACAACAAATGATCATGATCTTATAGTAAGACATTGATCACTATGGACATCGAATTTGAGCAATGCACTTCCATTTTCCATCCACCCACAATTCACGTTGCAGAGCAAATGCTATTTCTCTATTCAAATAACTGATGTACATGCAATATGGGTTACACGCACACGTAGCCTAGGTTACATAGCTTGGTATTGATCTGAAAGTCATAGATACGGCATGAGTTACTTTTTGTATGGCGATCAAATTACCAAAGGGAGTGTAAGTTTCCAGTACATTAAAGAAACCTTATAGATTTCTCTTTTAATGCCTCATTAGTCATTTTCTTCATGACCTTTTGGCTTCTCTTCAGATTGACTTGACTTCTTTTTTCCATGGAAGCCTTTTTTTTTTTTGGAAGTCAAAATCTGGCAGGAAAAGAAAATTCTCAATCTCGTGGCATTTCTGTATTTCAGGAAGCAACTGAAGTATACGTCGAGTTTGGCAAGAAACATGGCCTGTCACCAGTTCAGCTTGCACTTGGATTTGTAAGGGACCGTCCATTCGTGACCAGCTCAATTGTCGGGGCAACTTCTGTTGACCAGCTCAAAGAAGACATTGATGCATTTTTGACAACTCCGCGCCCTTTGCCTCCTGAAGTTAATGCAGGAATAGAGGACATATTCAATAGATACAAAGATCCGGCAATTCTTTGATGCACTGTGGAGCTCTGCAAGCAGCTTTGTATTCACTGGTTGCCTCAGAACACAAGTTTCATGGAAATGCCATGGACTTTTGTGGGAGCCTTCAGCTTAAAGCAATGCATCTCTGAAAGGCACTTGAGACATGAGATTCAGATGATGTTCTAGCTGTGAATTTCATATGGATGAGCACCAGAATGTTTAGTAATTCAAATTGTTAGACGGATATGTGGTGCTTCATTGTGTAGTTGGATAAACCTGATCATTTCTTAATTGATAATTCAGCTTCTTTGCTCATTACTTGAATGGAGTCCAATACTGTCATGTGAATTCTGTATTTATACATCAGAAATTCCATACTTTAATACAGGTGCCATCATCGATAGGAAGAAAAGGTTTTTATTATTGGTTAAGGGTTGCTTTGGTGCTATGTTAGTATTGAACTAGTGAATCAATGACCGCTGAGAAAAGAAAAAAAGATTAGATGCATATTCCTGCATTCATTGTTGTTACTATAGCGCTACTTTAGCCGTCTAAGATGGCTCCATGAGTTTCATTTTTCTGCTTCATTTAAATCCATGCTAGCTGGTTAGGAATTTGTCATGCATTTACTCAGTAGGTTTCTTCCCTTTCTTAAATCTTTTTGGACATGTTTGTTTGCATTACAATACACAATGTGTTAAAAATATAGATTAAAGGTGAGTCTCAAAAAAATGAACATCAAATAACATTTTCTTTTATCCTATTAAGATATTTTTTTATGATACATTGAAATATTTTGATATTTTTAAAAAAATACCTTCACATTGATTTTTGAAAAGATTCTTTAAAAAAAATAGCCCTCATGGCCGTGTGTTCGCATGAAATTAAATTCTTAAAAGTTCATGACAAAATTGTCGCAACAAAGGATTATTATAGCAGGTGAAGGGTAGGGCTGTCAAAATGCCACACAATGACATGACCCGTCAACACGACACGAATCCACACTATTAACGGGTTTGGGTGGGCTTTTAATGGGTTCGGGTCGTTAATGGGTCAAACATGTTAAGTTAACTGGTCGTGTACGAATTAAACCAGTAACCCGTTAACAACCCGCTTAACCCATTAAAATTATTTTAGTCCCTAAATGTAGCTAGAATTAATTTATATTCATAAAGAAGAAATTGAAATTTATTGTTTTATAGTAGGATTTTAGGTGGGATCCACTCAAGATCCTCACTCACAGTGTCGTGTGACTTATATATTTTTCTCCTTATATATATTTTTGTATGGATTTTCTTTTAATTTTCGAAATGACTTAATTACTTAACGGGTTAATGGGTTGGGTCATGTAACCCGTTAAATTAACGGGTTGTGTTCAGGTTGGATTTTTGACCCTTTAAGTTAACGGGTCGTGTACGGGTTGTGGTGATTTTAACACAAATTTGTTAACCTGTAACCTGAATTCGTTAACACGACACGATTGATAGCCCTAGTGAAGGGTGCAAGACATGAGGTAGATTATTAAAATAACCAAATTATATATATTAAATAAAAGAAAGTGCAAACTCAGCAAGCCAACTAAAACAAGTTAGCCCAAAATGGTATGATAACATTATACCAAGAAACTAAAGAAATTACAAAGATTATGAAACAAAAGGAACCGAAGGATCCAACCCTAGCTTCACTAAGGGTGTGTTTGTGCAAGCCACATCTCCGCGATAGCAGAGCAGATTTGCGTAGCATTTTTGCGGATGAAAAAATAGAAGTTGTTCAGTGCAACCTTTCTCAGCGACGAAAATGGCTAAAATGGTGCTCTTTTCTACAGAGTTGGGGTTTTTGTTTTGTTATGTAACGGGTCACACACGCGGGCAGTGGCAAACCTAGGATTTTCTTTTGGGTGGGGCTAAAATTTTGCTAGACCATTTGAAAAAAATTATTTTAGTGCTAGACTTTTCTAGACCTTTTCACATTACCAAATAGCACCTAAAAGTTTTTTCTCTAGAAAATGTACAACTCGTAGAACTCAACTAGATGCATGATAATTATTGAAGATTAGGCAATGAAAAGGTCAAGAATTTAGATGTTAATAAGAAGTACTTAAAAGCATTAGATGGATAGAAAATGATTCTAACCTTAATTTCAGATACTCAAACTCAAATTACCATGTTTCACTAAATTTATATGTCAAAATCAATGCCCAATGGAGATTCCTGCAAGTTCAAGGTGAGTGGGTGTGTGAGAAAAAACTGAATCCAAGAACATTTTGAGGACACCCATCCTTTCCCTTTTCACTTTCTCAAAGCCTCGAGCCTTTGGATAACGGGAGTGGAATTCTATCTTTAAATCTTCGTGGGGTAAGAAGAGATGATAATAGGAATGGATTTGGTCATCTTTGGATTTGTAGATATGCTCATATTTGATGGTTTAGGGCTTAGGGTTTGGATTAGGATTTGGGCATTCAGGGTTCGGATTTAGGTATAAAGTGATTAGGAAGGATTATACTAAATATGTTTGGTATATGAAGAAGCAGTAGTTTATATAGTACATAGGGATTGACAACGAGGAGCTGGATCGACAATCAGAGGGGAGGAATTTCGAAAGAAGGGGGAGCGATATGTTGCTGCAATGTTTTCTTTTCTTTTCTTTTATTACCAACGAAAGCTTTACATATGTGGGGATATCTTTTTATATACGTGGGGATACAAGTTTATACATGTGGGGCATGCTCCAAGGCCCCATTCAACTTTATGGGGATTTCAATTCCGACCTAAGGCAACCACCCAAATCTCTCCAACGTAGATCCACCCCTACTCAAAGGCCCCATCCAAACTCCATAGTTCTACCAAAAAAGAAAGAAAAAACTCAATGGGTGTAAGTTTTTGAGAGTTGGCTACTTCATGTGGATGGACAAAACATGGGAATAAATGTAATTTTATAATTTTTTAGATTAGACTGTAGCCTCATGGAAGAAATCCGAAGACGAAGAATTTCGAAGACTTGATCGGATGTCAACATGCAGAATGGGCAGAGCTTCTATTTTTCTCAGTCCGACCGATCGGATACCTTGGCCGATCGATCGGACCTAAAAAGCTCTCAGTTATTCTCAGTCCGATCGATCGGACCTAAATAACTCTCAGTTATTCTCAGTCCGATCGATCGGACCCTCAGGCCGATCGATCGGACAGCGGCGAACTTAAACCTACTTTTGTGGATCTCCCTTTGTCCTATCTCTATCCAAGTCTAAAGCCATCTCTCTTATTCGTTTTGAAAAAGCCCCTTATAAGTATTAAGCCTAAGAGAGATGTCCAGGGGCTTTTACTATCTCTCTCTCCCAAAAACCCTAGATCATCCTAGAGAGATTGCTCCCCTCCAGAGAGCACTTATGAGAATCATGTGCTGAAGCCTCATTCTCTGGAGACTCATCCTCAACATACTTGCAGATTCGCCTTGTTCAAGGCGTGGAGATCAAAGTGCTGGAGAAGGTGAACGGCGTGTTCGTCGACTAGATCTACTACGGTCTTAGGTTGTGTTCAACTGTAAAAGGGGTAGTGAGTATCTTGTAACCTTCGTTTTCATTAGTGCTTTGATCATTTCGGACCAGGGTGAGGTCCCGTGGTTTTTTCCCTACTTGGGTTTTCCACGTATAAAATTGAAGTGTCCATCTTGTGATTGATTGATTGATTAAATTAGATTTCTTAATTCCGCAAATCCATATTGGAATCTGTATTGGGACTTATTTATCATTAGGGTGGATTCGTGATCGACCCTATTGAACTTTCAATTGGTATCAGAGCTTGTTCACACTATCTTATTGTGTGAGATCTCTGCAGTTTTTCAGATATGGATTTTAATAGAGATGGAACTTCTATTTCCAAACCCCCTCTTTTGGATGGATCAAATTATCCTTATTGGAAAGTTAGAATGACCGCTTTCCTTCAATCCATAGATGTGGATGTTTGGAATTGTGTTGAATTTGGCTATACCAAGCCTACTGTTGCTACTGATGACAACGGAACCATTGAAAAACCCATGCCTCAATGGACCAAGGATGACAAACAAGCTTTTAATTGTAACAGTAAAGCTTTGAATTCTATATTCAATGGTGTTACTCCTTCTGAATTCCGTCGTATTTCTATTTGTAAACTTGCTAAGGAAGCATGGGACATTTTAGAAACTGTTCATGAAGGTACTGATAAAGTTAAACAGGCTAAACTTCAAAATTTGACTTCTGCTTTTGAAAATTTAAAAATGAATGACAATGAAGTTTTTGCTGATTTTAATGATAATTTATCTGCTCTTGTGAATTCTAGCTTCTACTTGGGTGAAATCATTCCTGAACACAAAATTGTCAAAAAGATTTTAAGATCTCTACCTGAGAGATTTGACCCAAAAGTAGTAGCCATTGAGGAGTCCAGCAATTTGGATTCGATCAAGGTTGATCAGTTAGTTGGAAATTTGCAAACCTTTGAAGCAAATCTGAGGTCAACCAAGAAAGCCAAAGGAATGGCTTTAATTTCTTCAAAATCCCTTTTGGAACATGCTGACTCAGAATCAGAAACTGAGGATCCAGATCTTGATGCTTTCTTTGTTAAAAAGTTTAAGAAATTTCTGAAAGATGACAAAAAGGGTTTCAAAAAATCTTTTCAAAAGTTCAAAGGACAGAATAACCCTACTTCTTCATTCAAAGTAAATCCTGGAACAAAACCTGAGAAATTTGTATCCAAAATTCCATCAAAGGATACTACTCACTGTTATGAATGCAAAGGTTTTGGTCATTATGCATCTCAATGCGTAAATAGAACCTTCAAACCTCAAGGCAAAGTTCTTAATGTCACATGGGATGATGATTCAGATCAAGATGGAAATGATACTGAATCTGAATCTTTCTCTGGTCATGGAAAATTCATGGCTTTTATGGCAGCATCTAATGATCTTCCAGTGCAGGATCTTTCGGAAAAATATGATGATGACAGTGAGGAGAATCTTAATTCCTTCTCAGACAATGAACAGGATTTAGTTGATGCGTATGAAAGTCTCATGAATGACTCAAGAAGAATGACTCAACTGAATGACATTCTGAAGGGAAAATGGAAAGTTGCTGATAAAGAAAATTCAGCACTCAGAAAGGGACTTCAAGAAACTCAAGGTCAAGTATTACAATTTGAATCTCAATGTACCAACTTATCTAATAAGTTGATTGATGCAGGAAATGAACTTGACACTCTACATGCACAATCTGTCAAAGCTGAAATAGAGATACAAACTCTAAAGAAAAATCTCCACTCCTGCACAGTAGAAAATGCTGATTTGACCAGAAAATTACAGATGGCTACCTCTGAACTAGCCACCACCAAAGCTGATCTAAACCGAATGAATAAAGGGTCAAAGAAACTTGATGAAATTCTAGGTGCACAAATCCGATCAAGCAACAGGCATGGTCTCGGATTTGAATATGGTGCATCTACCTCTCAGACATCAGGTAAGTTTGTTCAAGGAAATACCTTATATTCTCTTGACCCTACTGAGTATCATACTACACTTGTGAATCCCACACCAAAAACTTATATGCTCAAATGCAAAAGTGTTCCTACCTGTCATTTCTGTGGGATCATTGGTCATATTAGACCACACTGCAACCAATTGCGATATAAACTCCGAAATCAGTGGAGGATAAAAAATTCAATTCCTCGTCAAGTCAAACCAAATTACATATGGATACGCAAGACTGATCTCAGGTGCAATGTGGTCCTAACTGCCCTTAGAGCACAAAGTTCACAAGTTTGGTATTTAGACAGTGGGTGCTCTAGACACATGTCAGGGGATAAGTCCCTTTTCACATCTCTTGAAAAACATCATGTTGGTAATGTTCAATTTGGAGATGGAAGCAAATCAAAAGTCATTGGAAAAGGATCCATCAACATACCAGGTATGTCCACTATAAAAAATGTTTTTCTGGTTGATGGTCTGAGGGCAAATTTGCTAAGTATAAGTCAATTTTGTGAGTCTGGAAATGAGGTTCATTTCTCTCTAAATGCTTGCACCATTGTTGATAATCATGGCAACCATGTTCTTTCTGGTAAAAAGAATTCCGATAATTGTTATGTGGTTGTCATTGAAGATGACTTGAACTGCAATTCTGCTACTGCTAATGATGTTGACCTATGGCATCAAAGACTAGGTCACATTAACCATACTGATTTGGAAAAACTTTCTCAGCAAGAATTGGTTCGAGGACTTCCCAAACTTCATAAACCCTATAACCATGTATGTGGTCCTTGCCAACTGGGCAAACAAATTCGAGCACCACATAAAAAATTGGATATGCTGACTACCAAAAGACCATTAGAGTTACTTCATATGGATCTTATGGGTCCTTCTCAGTGTGAAAGCATTGGTGGGAAAAAGTATATTTTTCTCACTGTTGATGATTTCTCCAGATTCACATGGGTTCGCTTTCTTAGAGAGAAATCTGAAACTTTTGATGTTTTCTATTACTTATGGCTTCATCTTATTGCAGATAAGGGAGCTCAATTTGGTGGAGTGGCCAGAATCAGATCTGATCATGGAACTGAATTTCAAAACTCGTCTTTTAATTCTTTCTGTACTGAAAATGGAATAAAACATGAGTTCTCAGCCCCTAAAACTCCTCAACAAAATGGAGTTGTTGAAAGAAAAAATCGGGTGGTACAAGAAATGGCCCGCGTTATGATTCATAGTAAGAAAGTGCCACAAAGATTTTGGGCTGAGGCAGTAAACACTGCAGTCTATGTTATCAATCGAGTATACATAAGGGCTGGCACAAAGAATACACCATATGAAATATGGAATGGTAGAAAACCTACGGTTAAATATTTCAAAACTTTCGGGAGTAAGTGCTATATCTTGAAAGACCGAGAGCATCTCGGAAAATTTGACTCCCGAAGTAATGAAGGGATTTTTCTTGGGTATTCTTTAAACAGTAGAGCTTATCGAGTATTTCATTTGAATAATTCCACTGTCATGGAATCCATCAATGTTGTCATAGATGATGCTGGACCTTCTTATTTTTCAGATGATGAAGATGAATTCCCACAAATTACCATCTCTTCTCCGCAGGTTACGCTTGAAGGAAACCAAAGTACGGAACCGGAAGATCCAGCAACATCGAGTCCGGATATTGTTGTTCCCGATTCAGATTCCGAATCTGAAGTTGAAGCATCTGGATTAAAATTGAAAAGCTCTTCTCCGGTAACACCAAGTCATCAACCTTCTCAAAGCAAGGAAGTTCATCCTCGATCTCAAAAAGGTCAAGTACTCAAAGATCACCCCCTTGACAAAGTCATTGGTAATATAAAAGCTCCAATGCAAACTCGAAGGCAGGTACAAGATGAGGTAAATTTTCTATGTTATGTTTCCTTACTTGAACCAAAAAATGTTCATGAAGCACTTATTGATGACTCTTGGATTAATGCCATGCATGAGGAATTAGGTCAATTTGAGCGTAACAGTGTTTGGGAACTTGTCCCAAGGCCAAATCATACTAATGTCATCGGGACAAAATGGATTTTCAAAAATAAAACCGATGAACTTGGTCAAGTTATTAGAAACAAGGCTAGACTCGTAGCACAGGGATACACTCAGGTGGAGGGCATTGATTTTGATGAAACATTCGCCCCTGTTGCTCGTCTTGAGTCCATCCGTATTCTCTTAGCTATAGCTTGTTCCTTGAGGATTAAGTTATATCAGATGGATGTTAAGAGTGCTTTTTTGAATGGTTATTTGAATGAGGAGGTGTATGTTGAACAACCTAAAGGCTTTCAGGATCCTCATTTTCCTCACCATGTTTTTAAATTGAATAAAGCTTTGTATGGTTTGAAGCAGGCTCCCAGAGCATGGTATGAAAGATTAACAACTTTCTTGCTTGAAAATTCCTTCCAAAGAGGCAGTGTGGATAAAACTCTTTTCATCAAAAGAGAGAAAGAGAATTTCCTGATTGCTCAAATCTATGTGGATGATATCGTTTTCGGATCCACATCTGAAAATTTGTCTAAATCTTTTGCCACTTGTTTGTCAAAAGAATTTGAAATGAGTATGGTCGGAGAATTATCTTTCTTTCTCGGTCTTCAAATCAAGCAATGTGAAAATGGGATATTTCTGTCTCAAACTAAATATGCTCAAAATATTTTGAAGAAATTTGGGATGGAATCCTCTAAGCCGTCCAGTACTCCTATGAGCACCACTGTCAAGCTGAGTTTAGATTCTTCAGGGAAAGACTTCGATGAAAGACTGTATCGAAGTATGATAGGAAGTCTGTTGTATCTCACTGCCAGTCGACCAGACATCTCTTTCAGTGTGTGTGTTTGTGCTAGATATCAGGCAAAACCGAAGGAGTCACATGTTCAAGCTGTCAAGAGGATTCTGAAATATGTGAGTGGCACCACTGGTTTTGGAATTTGGCTTTCCAAAGATTCTACCATGAGTGTTGTAGGTTTCTCAGATGCTGACTGGGCAGGTTGTGTTGATGATAGAAAAAGTACATCAGGAGGTTGTTTTATGATTGGAAACAATTTGGTTGCTTGGCACTGCAAGAAACAAACCTCAACTTCCTTATCTACAGCTGAGGCAGAATACATCGCAGCTGGAAGCTGTTGCATACAATTATTATGGATGAAACAAATGCTCTTTGACTATGGCATTGCTCAACCTACAATGATAGTATATTGTGATAACAAGAGTGCTATTGACATATCTAAGAATCCGGTGCAACACTCGAGGACCAAACATATAGACATCAGGCACCACTTCATTCGTGATTTGGTTGAAGAGAAAGTCCTTTGCTTGGAGCACATTCCCACAGAGCACCAATTAGCTGATATCCTAACCAAACCTTTGGATCCTACTCGGTTTGATTCCCTACGTAAATCCCTTGGTATTTGCTCCTACCCATGATTCGGATTTTCTCTTGCATAGTTCTTCATTGTTCTTTACTTTGATTTCCTAACATGTGATTCACTTAAGTTTGCCAAGCTATAGATTAATTCTCTTGCACTTACACCTCACTATTTGATGGGTATGGTGTGTTTGCATAATTTCAGATCTCCTTTCCTGGCATTACAAAAAAAAAAAAAAAAAAAAAAAACTGGAGGATTAGGACTACCTAAGAGTATGTGTGATAGCCGCCAAATGATTGAAAAGTTTCTTTGGAAAAGGCTACCATATTCATTTAGTGTGAAAGTCACCTATGATGGTTCGCAATTGAAAAAAAAAAAAAAAAAAAAAACCTGAAATTCAGGGGGAGCATTGAAATGCTTGTTTTGGTCAGAGAGGGTGATTCTATATTGTGTGAATATCTCTTTTATCCTAGCACAAATTTTTTTCTCATCTTCACACACACACAAAAAAATAAAAATAAAAAAAATTCTTAAGCTTGGTGTAATTTTTGTGCATGATCATTAAGGGATCTTAGTCTTGCTACTTTGATTTGATATTGTGCAAATTTTTTTTTTCTTTTAGATCCACTCTCCCCAGGTCCGATCGATCGGACCTTACTGTCCAATCGATCGGACAGTCACTCTGGCACCCGTTTTATATCCAGCGAGCCTCTTCTGTTTACTTTCATTCCCTCTCCATGCCCTAGTTCTTCTTTTCCCCATTTTACCAAGGCATCCTCCATTGTGCTCCCTGTTGGACCAAATATAGATGGCCCACATGACTGTTATCCCTCCTTTTCCTTTCCTTAAATTGATTTAAGTTTTTTGGTAACTGCCATCCATGTTAATTTGAGGGTTAAAAGCCATTTATTCTCTTCTTGATGGAAGGAGAGATTTAGGGCCTATAAAAGGCAACCTGGGTAACTCTCTTAGCTAACATCGTTTCTCTGCAACCATCACTTACCGGAGAAGAAAAGCAAAAGGATAAGAGAGTTGTGATTTCCCATTGAAGACCAACCTTCTGTTGGATCAGAGTTTGAAGATGGCACAATCAGGTACCATTTTACTACTCTACTGGTTTAGATTAAATGTTTACAGTATTGTTGGATTGATTCCAAAGAGGGTTTATAAACCCAAGATTTTCTAACATTTGGTATCAGAGACACTGGTTTCAATCCAATGATCTATTATCGTTTTTATTGGGCTTTCTGGTTTCTTCCGGGAACAAAAACCCAAATACCCAAATGATAGAAATATTGGGTATTTGATAAAGGGTACTCAATTTATTGGATAATAATAGCCTCAGAAATGAGGATTACAGTGCCCAACCCAATCTGAAAGAGATGGGAAGAAAAGATTTATTTTCTGTCATTTAAATTTCTTTATTTAAGAATTACATTAGAGATTTATCTCATATTTGGTTACTGTTATCATTTTTTTTGGCATGCCAGTAGCATGATAATGATAATATGAAAGTATCTCAGAAAAGTAATAAGGGATAATTGTATTTCTCTTTATTTATTTATGCTTTTATAATGAATTTTATTTCATTATTATTGAAGATTTAAAAAAAAAAAAAACTGGCCGTACGCGGTACTGCACATACAGTGCACAAGACGGCACTGATGGAGAACAACCCATCGTTCTGCCATTTTTTTTGGCCTTTGGGTGACTGGGCCAGGCCAGGCAGGTCGGGTCAACCCGACCTTACTAGCCCAGCCTGGCTGCCCAGGCTGGGCCAGGTCAGGTTATGGTTCGGCCCAACCTGACCTGGCCTGACATTCTTGAGAATTTCTGGGCTGGGTCAGGTTATGGTCTGGGCCAGTTTATGGGCCAACAGTGGTTGGGCCTGACCCGTTAAGAGCCCACTAAACCCATTTCAGTTTTGGAGAAATTTTTTCAGATGGACCCACTTATTAGACGGTACATATTTGTACATTCAATTGATCAAAATAAATTTCAGAAGTGACACAAATCAATGTTTAGAAGTTGGCCCTGAACTATGAAATTATATATTATAGTATGATTGATGGTTCTGATTATTCTAATGACATTTTTTTTTTTACCTTCAAATCATTCTATCAGACTTTAATAGGGTTTAATTGTATTCTGAATTCATTGATCAATTTCAGAATTGAACAGATGGGTCAATAATAGACGGTCCAAATCTTATTTTGATCATAAAAGTCTCATTTGGACATGGATCGACGATCCGTTTTCTTCTGTGTTTTGATGGCATTGAGATCTATTACATGGACAGATCTGATAGACTAATTAATCACTCTAAATTAGAGCATATTTTATTTTTAACATTATGTTTAACTCTTTTTTGCTACTTCCGCTGCTAATCTTATTTATTTAACAATATCAAAGTTCTATTTTATTCAGATATGCTCACTATGGTTTAATATTTAGAGTTATTTATTTCTTGGAATGGATAGATGTATGGTTATGGTGTAGCAATTAAAGAAATTAGGTATTGATCAATGATGAATTAAAGATAAGATTTTGGCCTTTGATCTATGAACTGATGCCTAATCAACTTAAATGTGATATAATAAAGTTATTCGGAAATTATATAATGGTGCACATGGACCAATATTTTTATTGATTGGTTCATTACAATTGATGACCGAATAAACTAACTTTATCACTTAAGTGTTGTTATCAATTTAAAGAATTCAACAATTTCTTAACTTGGTAGCCGCCAAAGAGACCCAATTATAGATAATTGTTTAATTCTCTCAATTGATTTAAGAAAATGCAAACTCTATTGTTTGAATATGACAACACTTAAAATTGCAATTTCATAAAGGAAATAGTTCGATTAAGCCCAAAGGTATGATTGTCCATAATTTGAAATTGGAATATGACATAGTTAATAAATGTGTTTTGCTTGTATTTGATTTATACCCAAAGGAAGATATTCAATACAATCAAATCACATATAATAAACATGCTCATATTAATCAAAGAAAAGTAATATATTTACATATTGTTTTCCAACCCAAAGGTGGCTTTACAATGATGTACATATCACTTTTAAATTTAAGTTTATTGCGTAGCTAAATTCAAAGCATCACATAACTTATTATTACTTGTTTATTTTTTCAGTTACAAATTCCATGGCATCACTTTCGACTTTAGGGAATATACCCATGTTAGATGGATCGAATTTTATTGAATGGTTGGACATGTTATTATTAGCCATTACTTACTTGGACCTTGATATGGCTTTGGATGAGCCTAAGCCAGCAATGCCCACGGATGCGAGCTCAGTTGATGAAAAGGCTAACTATAATAAATGGATTAAGGCTAATAAGGTTGTGATTAGAATTATTACAAATTCAATTTCAAGGACCATTAGAGGTTCCATCGAAGCAAAGGAAAATGCTAAGGACCTACTTGAAGCTATAAAAGGTCAGTTTCAAATAACTGATAAAGCTTTAGGTGCATCCTTGATTAGCCGTCTTACAAGTATAAAATATAATGGAACCTTGGGAGTAAGAGAACACATATTTACAATGACAAATATCGCTTCTAAATTGAAAGAAGTTGATATGATGGTGTCTGAAAAATATTTGGTGCAATTCATTTTCAATTCTCTTCCTCCCGAGTTTGGCCCATTTAAAGTTGCCTACAACCAGAGCTCAACTCCATGGTCATTGAATGAGTTGATAGCAAAAGCTGATCAAGAAGAAAGGAGGCTTAAGGCTGAGGGACAATTAACAGTTAATTATGTCTCTCAAAATAAGTCCAAGGGAAAAGGAAAAGGGAAAAAGAAAACCAATGTTCAGGAAGCAAAGCCCAACAGGAAAGAGAAAGGTGCACAGAAGAAATGTTTTTTCTGTGGAAAGAATGGACATTTTAAGAAAGATTGCCTAAAGCGTAAAAGTTGGTTTGAAAAGAGAGGTAAAAATCTATCTTTTGTATGTCAAGAAACCAACTTAGCTAATATCCCACCAAATTCTTGGTGGGTTGACTCTGGTGCAACCATTCATGTATCTGGTTGTGTGCAGGGATTCCTTTCAAGACGGACTCCAAATGATAGCGAGAAAACCATTACGATGGGAAATAAAAAGGAATCAAGGGTCAAAGCTGTAGGCACTTATAGGCTGGTGCTTGACACTGGTCATGTTTTGGATTTAGATAATACTTTCTTGGTTCCTGATATTTCTAGGAATTTGATTTCTGTTTCCAGACTTGATTGTAATGGATTTAATTTCAACTTTGGACATGGCATTATGCATATTTTTAGCAATAATATTTTGATTGGGAATGGTTATATGTGTGATGGTTTGTATAGATTAAAGTTAGATTCTCTATATGAACAAGCTTTACATACACCTCACATTAATTGTGGATTGCACATAGGCATGAAAAGAAAGCCTCTAAATGAGAGCTCATCAAGGTTGTGGCACAAAAGATTAGGGCATATCTCTGAACAGAGAATGAAAAGATTGGTGACTGATGGTTTATTGCCCAATCTTGATTTCACCGATTATGGTGTTTGTATTGATTGTATAAAGGGAAAACAAACTAATACAAACAAGAAAAGTGCCACAAGAAGTTCTGCACCCTTAGAAATTATTCATACTGATATATGTGGTAAAATTCATGTTCCATGTTTTACGGGAGAGGAATACTTTATCACTTTTATAGATGATTTTTCACGATATGGTTATGTCTATTTGATTAAAGAAAAATCTGATGCTTTAAAAGTCTTTAAAATTTTTAAGGCAGAAGTAGAAAAGCAATTAGACATGAAAATTAAAGTAGTGAGATCCGATAGAGGTGGTGAGTATTATGGTAGATACACTGAATCTGGTCGTAACCCGGGCCCATTTGCTAGATTTCTAGAAATAGAAGGTATTGTAGCACAGTATACAATGCCAGGCACACCTCAACAAAATGGTGTAGCCGAAAGAAGGAATAGAACGTTAATGGATATGGTAAGGAGTATGGTTAGTAACACTAACTTACCCGATTCAATGTGGGGAGAGGCACTAAAGATGGCAATGTATGTATTGAATCGTGTTCCTACGAAAGCAGTTCCCAAAACTCCTTTCGAGTTGTGGACCGGTAGGAAGCCCAGCTTAAATCATTTTCGAGTCTGGGGTTGTCCATCTGAAGTGAGAATTTTTAACCCACAAGAAAGGAAATTAGACCCTAAAACAATCAGTGGATATTTCATTGGTTATCCGAAAAGGTCTAAAGGGTATAGATTTTATTGTCCAACCCATACAACTAGGATTGTTGAATCTGGAAATGCCAAATTTTTAGAAGATCATGAGAAAAGTGGGAGTGATCATAATAGAACTGTGACTTACAATGAAATAAGGGATCCACTTGAGTTGCCTATTATACAAAGTAGAGTTCTTGTTCCTTTTAATGATTATCAAGAGGAACAACAACCACAAAATTTTCAAAATCCCATCAATGAGGCATTCCCTGAACAAAATAATGATCCACTTCAAAATACACAACAAAGCATCAATGAACCCGATCCGGAAATGTTAAGAAGGTCAACTCGAATGAGAAAACCTGCTATTCCGGATGACTATGTAGTGTATTTGGAGGAATCTGATATTGGCATTAAAGAAGATCCTAAGACGTTTAAGGAAGCCATTGAAAATGAGAATTCCGATAAATGGTTAGATGCCATGAAGGATGAGTTAGAATCAATGGCCACAAATGAAGTTTGGGATATCGTTGAACTACCCAAAGGTTTCAAGGCCGTGGGCTGTAAATGGGTCTTTAAGACCAAAAGAGATTCCAAAGGAAAAGTTGAACGGTTCAAAGCTCGACTTGTGGCCAAAGGTTTTACTCAGAGAGAAGGTATAGAATATCATGAAACCTACTCTCCGGTATCTAAAAAGGACTCATTTAGAATTGTTATGGCAATTGTAGCTTATTTCAACTTAGAGCTACATCAAATGGACGTCAAAACAGCGTTCTTAAATGGAGATCTAGAAGAAGAAGTGTATATGGAACAACCTGAAGGTTTCGTAAAAGAGAATGAAAAGAAACTAGTTTGTAAATTAAAGAAATCGATATATGGTCTTAAACAGGCTTCCAGACAATGGTATTTAAAGTTCAATCGCATTATTAAATCTTTTGGTTTTACTGAAAATACCGTTGATCATTGTATATATCTCAAGGTTAGTGGGAGCCGATTCATGATTTTAGTCCTATATGTCGATGATATTTTATTGGCTAGTAATGATCTTGGAATGATTTACGAAACTAAGGAATATCTTAAGAACAATTTTGATATGAAAGATATGGGTGAAGCAACCTTTGTAATAGGAATCGAGATTTATCGAGATAGATCTCGAGGATTACTTGGGTTATCACAGGAAGCCTATATTAAAAATGTACTTAAGAGATTTCGTATGGAAGGGTGTAAGGCTCAAAATGTACCTATGGTAAAAGGTGACAGGTTTAGTAGAGAACAATGTCCAAGAAATGAAATTGAAAGGCAACAGATGGAAACTTGTCCTTATGCGGCTGCAATCGGATGTTTAATGTATGCACAAACATGCACTAGACCCGATATCAGTTTTGCAGTTGGCATGCTTAGTAGATATCAAAGTGATCCAGGAATGGCACATTGGGTAGGAGTTAAGAAAGTTTTGCGATACCTTAGTGGCACAAGAAACTATATGCTCTCTTACAGTATGTCCGATCACTTAGAAGTGGTCGGTTATTCGGATGCTGACTTCGCTGGTTGCCTCGATACAAGAAAGTCGACTTCAGGATATATTTTCCTGTTAGCTGGCGGGGCGGTTTCATGGAGAAGTGCAAAACAAACTTTAGTGACTCCATCCACATTTGATGCTGAATACGTGGCATGCTTTGAAGCCACGGGTCACGCTTTATGGATGCGTGATTTTATTTCAGGACTACGTGTTATGGACACCATTTCTGAGCCCTTGAAGATCTATGGTGATAATGACGCTGCAAGAAGATTTGCTCAGAATGACAAGGTTTCCAGTAAATCAAAATTTCTGGAAGTAAAATACCTTGTGCTAAAAGAAAAGGTACGAGATCGATTAGTGTCTATTGTTGGGATCCCGACAAAGCTCATGATAGCAGATCCTTTGACAAAGGCATTGGCGCCAAAGGACTACAAAGAGCATGTTAGAAATATGGGCTTGATTGAATTGTCTTGTTAAAGATATGTAAAGACACTGTCATATTTATCACCGAAATAAGATCTCGTATTTTCTTACTTTATTGAAATTATTGTCACATGTGATTGAAGTGTATAAAGTGAGAAAATTAAAGAAAAATGGCATTATTGTACCCAATAAATAGGATTGCATGAAAATCATCCTATTTTACCCTTATTAAGGATTATGTTAAGTTAGAATGTTAGTGAATTAATTATGGAAGGAAGCATGTCGTTCAAGGCATGTAACCGCCATAGTTCTCATTGGCAAACTGACTTAATTATCAATTAAAGATTGACATAAAGGTTGTGATGGCAATTGTTATTTTAAAAATGGTGATCACCAGTCAAAGTCATTTTTTCGAACTTAGTTTTTCAATTTTGTTTTAAATTTTTTTATTGGTCATATGGACCAAGTGGGAGAATGTTGGACCAAATATAGATGGCCCACATGACTGTTATCCCTCCTTTTCCTTTCCTTAAATTGATTTAAGTTTTTTGGTAACTGCCATCCATGTTAATTTGAGGGTTAAAAGCCATTTATTCTCTTCTTGATGGAAGGAGAGATTTAGGGCCTATAAAAGGCAACCTGGGTAACTCTCTTAGCTAACATCGTTTCTCTGCAACCATCACTTACCGGAGAAGAAAAGCAAAAGGATAAGAGAGTTGTGATTTCCCATTGAAGACCAACCTTCTGTTGGATCAGAGTTTGAAGATGGCACAATCAGGTACCATTTTACTACTCTACTGGTTTAGATTAAATGTTTACAGTATTGTTGGATTGATTCCAAAGAGGGTTTATAAACCCAAGATTTTCTAACACTCCCAAGCTTTTTGCAAGGTATTTCCTTCTCCATTTCTCGCTATCTATTTCTCTTTGATTCATATAGTTTGGTTTTTGTTGTTGGATTGGAAGATTGGATTGTGTGAATAGTAGAGCTTGTGTGTTTGTGGTTGTGAAGGATTTTCTTGTGCTGCTATTGAGGAGCATAGACAAGGGCATTGTGGTTTCTTCTTGTGGGTGTAGTGTGTGAAGACTTGTTTTAGAAAAATTGTGGAGTTTGGGTTCTCCTTCTACAGTGCACACCAAGTATTTGTTTCCTTGCCTATAAGAAAACATGCCTCCTAAAGCATCTCAACCTCGCAAGAGAACCATTCAACGTGGAAGTTCTTCTTCTTCTACACCTTTTGATGCTCACAGGTTTCAGAGTCTTTCCAAAGAAACATCTTTTGATAATGTTTTTTCAAAGAAGCAAGTCCTTGTGGAAAGACAGGTTAAATTTGCTCAAATGACGATTGACTTCCGGGCTTGGCTTCTACAAAGAGAATGGAATTCCTTGTATGAATTTGACACAACTGCTTATGGATCTTTGGTGCGAGAGTTTTACAATAACATTCATGGTATTGCAAAAGACTCTTTCAAATCATTTGTTCGTGGATATACAATTGCGATTGATCCAAATTTTCTCAGTCAATTCCTTCAAATTGACCGGAGTCTAGATGCAGTGTATCCTGAACCTGAACCTGTTTCAGATGATATGGACGATCCGGTGGATAACACGGATTGGAATGCGGTGGTTACAACTCTAACTGGTGGCCGTCGTCGTGAGTGGGTTGGGGGAGTTCTTAAACAAAAAGATCTTACTCCCTCTTACCGCATGCTTAATCTTTTTGTCTGTTCCAATCTTGAACCAAAGGGAAGGACTTCTGAAGTAATTAGGGAGACTGGTTATCTTCTCTATGTAATTGGGACAGGTCAGGCCATTGATGTGCCTCTTTCTATTTTCAACCATATGCTGGCTGCCCTTCCAAGTGCATTAACTACTTCTCTTCCATTTGGGGTCCTTATTACTCGGATTCTTCTTTCAATTGGTGTTGCTGTCAGCCCACATGATAGCATTGTGAAAGGGAGAGGACCAATTACGTTTCGCACCATCAGTCAGTCTACCTCTCATGTCGATGACAATGGTGACGAAGATCCAGATCAGGGTGAAGCTGCAAGAGAGTTTGATGCTCCGTCTGAGTCACAGATGCCAGCGTATTTTCAGGACTTTGAGAACCGTTTATTTGATCAATCGGCTCAGATTGAATTGCTCGAACATCGTATGAATTCTCAATTTCAATATGTGTTTGCTCAGATGGAGCTGTTGAATCTTGGCAGTCAACGAATCGAGGGCAAACTTGATACTCTTCTCCATCGTTTTCCTCCTCAGTAGTCGCTGACTTCAGCCTCTTTTCTATGACATGCTTACTGCTCTTTATTGCTGTTCTGATGACCTTGTGATTTCTTTTTTGCTTTCTTCTCTTTTTGTCTGACTTCTCTTGATGCAACATTTTGTATTACCATTTGCATCTTTCGGCTAATAGAATTTTACATTATCCTTGTCAATTTATGTCCAAAAAGGGGGAGAATGATGGTGGTGTTTGGTTATGTTAGTTTATGCTTTATGAGTTACGTATGTGCTTCTTTTAATCATGATCTTCTGTCAAGATTGGTTGTGATAGGATTTTCAGGTATGTTCAAGCTGAAGCTGAAGAATTTGAAGAATTTGTTTTAATTTCTGGGTAGATGTCATGTATTAGATGTTTTGTCCATGAATTGCCAAAGGGGGAGATTGTAAGTTTTTGAGAGTTGGCTACTTCATGTGGATGGACAAAACATGGGAATAAATGTAATTTTATAATTTTTTAGATTAGACTGTAGCCTCATGGAAGAAATCCGAAGACGAAGAATTTCGAAGACTTGATCGGATGTCAACATGCAGAATGGGCAGAGCTTCTATTTTTCTCAGTCCGATCGATCGGACACCTTGGCCGATCTATCGGACCTAAAAAGCTCTCAGTTATTCTCAGTCCGATCGATCGGACACCTTGGCCGATCGATCGGACCTAAATAACTCTCAGTTATTCTCAGTCCGATCGATCGGACCCTCAGGCCGATCGATCGGACCCTCAGGCCGATCGATCGGACAGCGGCGAACTTAAACCTACTTTTGTGGATCTCCCTTTGTCCTATCTCTATCCAAGTCTAAAGCCATCTCTCTTATTCGTTTTGAAAAAGCCCCTTATAAGTATTAAGCCTAAGAGAGATGTCCAGGGGCTTTTACTATCTCTCTCTCCCAAAAACCCTAGATCATCCTAGAGAGATTGCTCCCCTCCAGAGAGCACTTATGAGAATCATGTGCTGAAGCCTCATTCTCTGGAGACTCATCCTCAACATACTTGCAGATTAGCCTTGTTCAAGGCGTGGAGATCAAAGTGCTGGAGAAGGTGAACGGCGTGTTCGTCGACTAGATCTACTACGGTCTTAGGTTGTGTTCAACTGTAAAAGGGGTAGTGAGTATCTTGTAACCTTCGTTTTCATTAGTGCTTTGATCATTTCGGACCAGGGTGAGGTCCCGTGGTTTTTTCCCTACTTGGGTTTTCCACGTATAAAATTGAAGTGTCCATCTTGTGATTGATTGATTGATTAAATTAGATTTCTTAATTCCGCAAATCCATATTGGAATCTGTATTGGGACTTATTTATCATTAGGGTGGATTCGTGATCTACCCTATTGAACTTTCAATGGGGATTTAATTTTCGACCTGAGGCGACCGCCCCATGTCCCCCCAACCGAGGTCCGCCCCTGCACGCGGGAAGACGTGGCACATCCAAGATTTGAACACTGAGTAGCCAGGTGAGAACTGTCAATCCTTATTGCTCGAATAAGGAGCCATTATCAAACTTAATACTCTTAAGTCTTAACATGACTTGTTAGTCAGACTTTCAACCAGTTGAAAAAAACAAAAAAAACTAAAACAAAAATAACAAAAAACTTAGCTTTTGTAGGAGGCGTGTCTAGAAGAGCTTACTTTCCAAAAGCGTATCCCAATTGATGCATAGTGTAACCCACCTTGGTGCATTACAATTACAAGATGTGGAAGATGAGAGGAGAATGAAGTAGATCGAATTGTAGGTTAGGAGTTGGTGGATGTGGAAAAGAAAGAATGGATAATCTTAATTATATGATAACGATCTTGTGTGCCCAAAAAATACACATCCAAAAATCCCATGGGAATTATGTCCTTTAGTGTGCCATCCTTCGCGTCTCCATGTTGGTTAATACATGAATCGAAAACTTACAGCTATTTTGTAGAATTATGGTTATTGCCAGTGACATGAGGATAGTAGAAATAAGAAAGGTCCTGTGGGCCACCTGTTTAGGATGTAAATGTATACATAGCTTTCAAATAATACTAGCAACAACGCCCTGTGCTTAGCCCGGGGTAAAATATAAGATATTACATTTTGAATTTATAAGATATCAAAATTAATTATAAACATATAAGCATATATTCATGCATATTTATATAAAAATAGTCAACACATCTTCAATCACAATTACAAGTGGTCAACATCAACAATAAACTATTACAAAGATAAAGCTAAAAAAAACCCATTCAACAATAACATAAAAATAATAATAACAGCAATAATTACTAAAGAAGATATAGAAAAGCGAATTTTGTTAGAATCGATCAAACCATTTTTTAGATCTAGATTTTTTAAAAAATGTATAAACATCTTAACTTTAAAAGCCATTAATCATGAGACTTTAAAACCACAGGCTATTGTTATTTGATTCCAGTAATAATTGGCTCACCTTGGATCAATGTATATATCTCTTAATTATGAGTCCATGTGGGCCCACGAAAGTATAATTTATGGTGGGCCAAACCTAGGGTCATATGTCTATATAATAAGATTCAACAAAAAAAAAAAAAAAACTCCAACCTCAAAACATTTTTATCACAAGCCCATCCATGAGGTGGTCTACCAGAAGGTCGGATCTGAATTTCGTTCACATGTGACAATCTTTGAATAGAGTAGAGCTATATTTGGAAATTGAAAGAAAATAATATTTTTAATGAAAAATTTATTAGTGTGAATTTTAGAAAGGTGGGCCCCAAATATTAAAATAAAAAGATGGCAATCTTAAGAGGATGGAAGCTAGATGGTGTTGAGAGAGATAATAATTATAGCAAAATAGAGAGATTTTAGGGGATATTAACTGAGAGACTTTATGAGATAGAGGATATGGATAAAGAGATTTTTTTGGAGAAAAAATTGTGGCATGTGATGACATGGCACCTTAAAGCACTCTATAGTTTTTCTCCATATTTATTTGAAAGGAGAATGATTGGGTTGTTGAGGTGGCACCCTTCACAACCCACCTCCCCCTTTGCTTTAATATATATAATGTAGATAACAGACAAGAAGATGAGCATTCTTCTGAATAATAAAGTGAAAATGCCATTCTTTACAAATTACAAAGTATAATAGTGGTTTCAGACTTTGTGCCACCAGACAAAAAGGTTAAAAGAAAAAAGAAAAAGAAAAGGGGGACACAGGAATTCAAGACCATTACAATACCTTTTTATTACATTTCATAACCTCGCCCTCATCAAGACTAAGGCCTTGTTTGGCATCTCTACTCTTTTTCTGACAGACCATTCAAAATAGAGCCATTAAGAAAAGAGTTATAAAAAAAGAGGCTAAAACAAAAAAGCGTGTTTGGTAATGAACGGGTCTACTTCAAATAGACCGTTTGGTATGCCCTCTATTTACCTCTTTTTTAGAGGGGTTTGCCTCTTTTTAGAGTGGTATCTTCTGTCATTATGTAAAAAAATGAACTTATGCACATTTTTATCAAAATATGCCCTCGCACACATACCATAACATCATAATTACTTTTCATTTGAAAACTACAACCATTTCCATCAAAATATGGCCTGTAACTTGTAGACAATTTAAAAATTATAACATCAAACACAATTATATATTATCTCTATCATTCCATCATCACACACCATCACTCCATGTTGCATGACATACGATAAACCATGACATAAGATGAAAAAAAAAAAAAAAAAAAAGAAGAGAAGAACCATGACATAAGATGATAAAAATCAAACACGAGAAGAAGCATCTCGCCAAATGGCATCTGCAATTGAATTCCTCTTAGCATCCATCTCTGTCCTGTGATGTCAAGTGCAACCAGGCATTATATAATTTTTTCAGATGATCTACTTGGTCCTTCAATTGCTTTTGATTGAAACTGTGTCCTATCATTTGAGTAAAATTTTCTATTATCATCTTCCATCCTGTTGAGCTAAATTACACCCCTGGGCGGCCACCAACTCTCACTTGCTCCAAACAAATGTCAATGAGACACTTTCTCATACCATCCGATCAAGAAGCACGATCTATGTCATCTCTCTCTTTTGACTTTCCTTTCTCCGACATGTTAATTGCACCTAACAAAGATTGAGCATTTTTTTTAAAGTTCTTGTTCAGTTTTGTGCCATTCACCAAATACGAAAGACACACCAAATACAAAAGATATTCACAGCAGGATGAGAAGCATTAGAAAGAGTTGTAATAAAAAACCTACTTCAGTTGTCATTCAAGAATTCAAAAATAAAAGATTTAACCAGTAATACCCAGCACACCCCTAACTGCCAGTATACCCAACCCACCCCTAACTACCCACTTAAAACCACCCCTAAAACAGTAGGAGTTGATCTTACCTAAAGCAACTTGGAGTGTTGCTAGAAAACAACCACTAATTGACCCAACTACTAATATTGGACACCAGAAAGATGGCAAGGTTTCTACCAAAACCTGCCTTGGTTTCTATGATGAAAAGGTATCATTTACTAATGGTACAGTAAACAGTCAATACTGACCATTCTTGGTTTCTCAGATTTTTTTTATTACACAATGAAAACCTCCCAAACTCAAGATACGATCCAAACCTCTATCAATTTCAAACTGATTCAAGGAAGAGAAGCATCAACAAGCAGAGGACTAGTGATAACCAAGCTATACCCAATTGATTCAAGGAAAAAAAGCATCAACAAGCAGAGGACTAGTGATAACAAAACTATACCAAACCGATTCAAAGAAGAGAAGCATCAACAAGCAGAGGACTAGTGATAACCAAACTATACCCAACTGACTCAAGGAAGAGGAGCATCAACAAGTAGAGGATTAGTGATAACCAAACTATACCCAACTGATTCAAGGAAGAGGAGCATCAACAAGCAGAGGACTAGTGATAACAAAACTATACCAAACTGATTCAAAGAAGAGAAGCATCAACAGGCAGAGGACTAGTGATAACCAAACTATACCCAACTGATTCAAGGAAGAGAAGCATCAACAAGCAGAGGACTAGTGATAACCAAACTATACCCACTTCCCACTTCCATCTCTACTTTCTCCCCATTGTTCTTCTTACACTCGCAGTAATACACTGTATACACTATATGCCTGTAAAGCTAAAATATGCATCCCATATTTACCAGAACAAGTCCCACTACCACTTCAATTGGTCCCATTGCATGACCATTTCTGGCATTCAAGATGCTGATGAGCGAACCGGGGAAGGCGATGAGTGCCAAAACAAGGGAGAGTAAAAACCCTTGTAGCTTCTTTCCTTCAATTAGCTATTTAACTTTCTTAAATGCCCTGATCCTAGAAAACCCTTCTTCTAGCACTGAGACCACTTGACCCATCATCCAGAACATAAATGGTACTGATTGAAGAAGATAAAAAACAGAGTTACCACAATGATCAGCACAAGCACTGAAATGGATCCTCTGTTTTTCACCATGAGCATCATCAAAGCCAAGTACAGTGCTAGAAAAATAAGATTGAAGAGTGAAACGTACAATCTTGTGATCATTGGTCTCTTCCATATCCCTCCTATTTTAGATAATAGCTCTTTCAAAGTCAAGTGCTTCCCTGAGTAGGTATCATTTAAATCAAATACGAGTAAAAACCAATAATGAAAAGGTATCATTTACTAATGGTACAATCAATACTTCTTCCAACTTCATTCATTTCCTCCAATTTTCCTACTTCGTAATTGTGTCTGGTTGGTTTCATATGGCATTCATTGATACAGTAGGAATTCAATTCCAAGAAAACAAACGGGTCCTAGTAAATCACAACACAATCCTCATTGGATCGTCTACACACAGCAGTCAGAACTCATGTCTCTGCTGGTGAAATGCTACCCAATTTTCTCATACATTTCCAAGAAAACTAGGATTGTGCCTATGCCAGAACCAGAGGGCTAGAGAGAAATCTAGCCATTCAACAGACATCTAGCCATCCGATTAACAAATCAAAATCAAATTCAACAAACAAATCAACTAATTTTAGATTGATGTTAGGATAACCGTGTTCAAGTACCACCATTGTTGCAGAGTACCACCATTGTTGCAAAAAACAAAGCACACCACCGTTGTCCTTTGCATAATTCCCAGTGGCCAAGGGTCATCATGAGATGGAGATAAGGGTCGGGTTAGGGTTAGGGTTTGGAAATTCACAAATGGGGATTAGGGTTAGAGATGGAGATGGAGATGGGATTTTGTGAGACGGCGAAAAAGAAAGTTGGAGATGGATGTTATGATATAGGAAATGAGAGAGATGAACATGAAGATGGAGATAGATGTAGGAAATGAGAGGGATGAAGATGGAGAAAGATACATGCAATTTTGTTTGAGAGAGAGGGATGGTCGAGAGAGAAAGAGACCAATACAGTAGGCTGCAAGTGTTCTCCTTTCCAGCCTCTTTCACGAAGATGGGTTTCGAGTTGCAGAAAGAACGGGAATGAGGGCTTTATGCAAAGGACTTTTGTTGGAAATAAAATTCCGTCAGGGGCATTTTTGTCCTAAAAAATGGGTTCTGCCTCTGCATTTTCAAGAGGCATTGCCTTTGATTTCTACGTGCCCATTTTTGTGGCATTTTCATTTTAAAGGCTTTGCCTCTTTTGTTCTAGAATGTGCAGAGGCTATAAAACACTGCAAAACACCTCTATTTTTCAAAACCTCTATCCGCTTTAGAGAAATAGATATTTAGAGGCAAAAAATAGACATGCCAAACAGGGGCTAAGAATGATAGCTATGAACAAAAAGATCCATTCAAAGGTGATGTTAGTCGGTTTTACAAAAAGACATAGCAACTAACTCCAGCTTCGGTGTTATTCTGACATATTTTTTTCCACTTTGATGGAACTGGACCCATGCCCTCATCCCTGAAGCTCTCAGACTCTTGCCTCCCATCACGAAAAAAAAAAGAGGTCAAATATGATAGGAATTGAAAATGGAACAATAGTAAATTGTGTTTAACGTGAAAAAGAAAGGGAAGGGGTCAATGGTACTTGTCATCTTCTTTTGTTGGCATCAATCAATCAAGTACCCCACACATAATTTTAGGCTTTTAGATTAGTAAAAAAAGGTGGAGCATTACAATACAAAATTAGAAAGACATGATGGGTGCATCAGTCAAAATACATGGGTGTATTTATAATTGAATCAATAAGGCAAGGACCAATTATATTCTAAGATAAGTTGGGGCGATGATGATCATAAGTATGCACACAGCGAACATCCAAATCATGAGGAGTTGCTGATGAGTAAAAGGAACCACACTGATTGGTAGCCATCAAAGGGGATTGTTTAATAAAACAAGTCAAGGGTTAGAATTCCAAAGAAAAAGAGTTCATGGAGTAGAGTTAGATTCAACAATAACTCATTTGGATATGTCATATTCAAACATCGACAAGCACTATTAAATCCAAAAATCAGTAATAATTTTGGGAGAATATCATTTGGGGTCAATACAAAAACCCAAATTACATAGGTTCACCGATTATGTTTTGTTGCTCTATAATTGGTACCTGCTACTCATGTTGATCTCTATGCCAGAGAGATCTTGATTATCAAATGAATGGACTGCTTCATAAATTTTTAGTTCCCCTAGTTATAGTCTACTAAAAGGAGTGCCTCATATATAGATTCTTTCATTTCATGTTTTAGGGAGAACATTAAGGCCCCTGTCAACAACCAAAGTTCGCTACTGTATTTTTTTTTCCGAGTCTCTGATCCTCAAATGGCAGCTCGACTAGATATGGACTACGACAAGAAATGCTATCAATGGAAAAATGAAATAAGAAAAAAACAAGAGAAAGAAATGTTTCGCACATTGATTAAGGTATTTTGTGGTAAGAAAAATAGTCATGAAAAAGGAATGAGATCATATTAAGTTGATCTTATTATGGACATGGTAAGATAAAGGAGTTTTTTTCCTCTTCTTTTTAGTTGGGATATGACACACAAATCAGATCGGGATTCTGGTGGTCTATAACAAATAAGTCTAACAGAGGTGTGTTGGAAGTAGGCGGGTCTCGTGAACAGATTTTCAAACTTTTGACCCACTTAACTCAGAGATCAAGTACCTATAAGGCCAAACACTATATCTAGGATGCATAACCCTCAATCTCATGATCATATACAGTAAAAATTCTATCTAAAAGATAGAAACAAACAATACTAAACATCCATAACAATCCACAACATTCAAAGAGCAAATCATACCTTTGGAGTTCGGTAGTGCTCTAATGGAGAACTTGATGACTTTCTTTGATGTAGTACTCTTCTACAAAGTAAAATTAGAATCTCCAACACCTCTTAGCCTTCCATGCTATGACCCGAATCAGATCTCTTTTTCTCAAGAAGATTGGTGGAATCTCCAAGAGAAAACTCAATTAGAAACTCCAAGGAACTAGAAGAGGAAGAGAGGAGAGAGATGTGCAACAATTGCACACAAATAGGGGCTGGACGTTTTCTCCAATTAGATGGATGTCTAAGTGGGATTAATTCCCTTTTTATAACCTTTCAAGCCTTCTTTTTTCTTAATTGAAATAGAAGTCTCACTTCCACAACAATTAGTAAGTATACTATTACCACTATTAGAAGTCCTACTCCAAATAGAAATAGTAACTTTCTAATTCTTTCCTTTTAGAGTTCAAGTAAGATCAGTATCTTTATAATAATTTGGGCTAGCGTGGGGACCACTAGGGATTCCATAGAAAGTTGGCTCCAATTGGGACACCGCGACCCCACATCTATGTGCAATCCGGGCCCACAGTTAATTGCAAATAACACCACTATATAAATGCAATTGCACTCAAGTCTTAGGAATAAATTACAATGAAGACCCTAAATTTCCCGATTACCACAAGTAGGCCCCTCTATCAATATCCATGGATCAATTGGAATAAATCAGTCTCTTCCAAACTTAATTCCACATCTTATTATCCTTGAGCCCCAATTAATCACAGTGATCATCAGTGTCATCCAATTAACTCTTAATCGGGATGGGTGCGCACTTACTAATGACAAATCCATTAATTGGCACAAAGGGAAAATAGAGATAGATTCCACCTTGATCATTCAATGTTCCCACAGTCCTACTACCATATACCCAAGACATCGAGGTGTTGACCTACAGTTGGCATCACTCATTGGTGACTAAAAGCAAATGAATAGATAGAAACTTGAGTTCATCAATGTCTCAGGATTGAGAGCCTGTTGCTAGGGAATTATGAGAGCAGACCTTATAATCGAGACAAAATTCCATAAGGTGCTTCTCATGGTCCTTCAATACATCTAATATACCAGCACCATGATCCAGAATCTTTCATTCTGATGATTGAGACAAATCACACTATCTCAAGTGATCAAAGTGCTGTAACCTTATCAGATGAAATGCCCAGTCTCATCACTGGTTGTGAAGATATTTTAAGTATAAGATTTGTGACATATATCTCCCGTGTGAGGATCTCATCCATACACATACATTACATCTAATATACTAATGGGACCCGGTTCAACTCATGAACCATTATGTCAAGTGTATTGGTCATGTGCATGAAGTAATAAAATAACATTCATTTCATGAAAGTAAATCATCATTTTATTGATAAATAAAGAAACTAATCAATTTATCATATCAACTGATGGATTGAGTCCATACATTCTAACAAGGTGAACTTGCATTAAGTTGGTTGTGGGTTGGCCCTTCTGGAATTTAGGTTCATTCCAGCTGAATGAAACTGAGTTGCGTCCTTCTAGAAGTTGAGTGAACTTTAGTTATTTATCCGGTGTCCTTATACGAAAACTTGAAATTGAACTTGCAGCTTCACCATTGATGATTACTGAGGCAAAGTTGCTATCTGGTTTTGTTTTTGTTTTTTTTTTTTTTATCATCTGAGTTGGGTCATGGGTCAACTCCACACAATGATGGATTACCATGTACACCTAAATGCAATATGCAATTCCACCCAAATGTCAGTGTTTATGGAGCCCAAAAGGGTCTATTCTTGGTTTTTTGGGTTCAAGTCCTTTGGGTAATTAAGGTGGGGTTCAAAGTAATGTGGACACCCTCCGTTATTTTATATATATACGTATATATATTCTTTTATTTTTTTTGTTCATGTTAAACATTACTTTGCCTTATTAAGAAAAGATATTCTTTATTTAATCCTCCATTACTTTTTTTTCATAAGCACGTAATTTTGGGACAACCTAGGCCATTTTCCAAAATAATAAGTTTATTTATTGGATTTTAATCTATTAATAATATTTTAGAAAAATATTAAATTTAAGTGCGTTGCTAGTTTCATATTAAAGGAAACGGAAAGGCCATCTTGCAATGGATTTGGGCATTCACGCATCTTAATTGCTGCTTGCATGGCCGGTAAAGCCTCATTTGCAGGTTTTGCCCCTATATGAGAGGAGGAAAACTTGCATTTGTGGTTATACCGCTGATGCATACGGTGGTAAGACCTCATTTGCAAGATTTCCTCCCTTTTGAGCCGAGGAAAACTTGCAAACGGATTCTTCTTTTGTTTTGCCCTATTTTTTACATCTTGGTAGGGTCACGGGTCGGGGCTTTGGTCGACACAATGATGGATGGGCATGTATAATTAACGTCTAATTAAACGCAATACTATCAAATAACACAATAAATCACTTGTTTTGTCAATTTACTTGATCGGTGAAGTAAAGTGAATGGTTAAATACAAAGAGAGAACAAAAACAAAGGTTTGACAAAATTAAAAGGCGAGAGAGTAGCTCTTTGAGTTTTTATTTTAAGAAGAGCTTTTCTTGTAAGGGTGCTACTGGATAGGGCCGGCCCGCGTTGGGTCAGGCATGGGGTTTAGGTTATAATAGATGGGCCGTGCCTATATTCTTTTAATTATGAGTTAGTTGTTGTGATTCTGAATCCTTGTCCCGCCCAAATATACATATATAATTGTAAGAGAGGAAGTAGTGATAGAGGAACTCAAGCCCATGACCTTCCACAGATGGTGATAGGACCAGACTGGTTGAGCTGGCCTAGGACATGGTAAAACTCACTTTTTTCATTCTGTAAGTCGAACAAGGGTCGGGCTCGGGCTTCATCATTTCCATGCAGGCTATGCTTGGCCAGCAACACTCAAGCTTGGGCAAGGCTTAGGCTTCTAGTTTAGAAGTCGGGCTGTTCTGGACATTCCTTAGCCCAGCCCAGCTGGGTCCACGAACAACCTAAGTTTTTCTTGTCATTCAATGGCAAGAGAAAGTATCTTTTTTAACTCCTTTTTTTTTGTTAAAAGGCCGAAGAGGTGATTTGCAAAATTAATTTTTTTTTTAATTTGACGCCTCTCTTTCTATTATCTCTTGAATTGACTATCACTTTACTTCCATGGTAAAGTAATTAAGTTCACAAAATATGAAGCAGTTAGTGAGTTGGAAGTGAAAAAATCGCATGGCGTCCAATCGTTATTGAATGCTACGGTGAAAATCAATATCATCTAGGGATTTGGGATTGGATCCACCGATCAAAAGTGAATTTCGAGATGGAATAGGTAGGGGCGAAATGGGCTCTCTAGAACCAAGTACAGGATGGACTCAACACGATAAAATTGATCTAGTACGGCTGCCTACCTGAACTTTGGCTGATTGTGGGCTAACCTTGCCCATTTAGATAGTCCTAACGGGACCACTTCCCATCTCTAGGATATGCATATCTCAGTTGGCGAAAATATTTCTTGGGGTTTGATCAAGCTAACGAGTGTTTAGCCTTTTCGGTCAAATCAAAAGTAAAGGCATTTAGATGGATGATGAATGAGAAATCATTATGCCTGAACTGCTATAAGGATTATAGGTGGGTTGAGATAGGTTGTCAGCATAGGATAGCAAGTTTAAGTTCAGAAAAAGATTATATTTATAATATGGGTTAGATTGGTGGGGCACTATATTGAGAATCGGAAGAAGTTAATTTTCCTTGATAGAGAGGATTTGTATTTCAGGATATATAGTTTCTCCTATTGCAGTGACATGGATATGAGGCAGACCGAATCCTCTATCTCAACCATTACATCGTAACCGTGTAACACTTTCCCGGAACTACACCCTGGGGCCCACATATCTTTAATCCCGACCATCCAGGATGAATCCCGTCCCATCCAAGGATAAATCCTGAAGCTTTAGCCCAAAATAAGTAGGCTGTTATGTTTTCATTTTTTATATATCATGTGCTCTACATCTAAAAATACAGAAGCTACCCCACATGTAGGTTCACCAATTATGTTTTGTTGCTGTATCATTGGTACTTGCTGTAAGGTCCACGACCTTACTGGGTCAGTTGAGGGAGCACGGTGGCTCAGTTTTGTGCAGGTAAACTTTTGGAAGGATTTGGAGTAGATGAGAAAAGGTTTTTGGTGAAAATGAAGAAAGAGATTACAGAATTTGTCGCTAAGTGTATGACTTGTCAGCAGATTAAGGCAGAACATAAGAAGCCTCCTGGTTTGCTTCACCCATTGGACATTCCGAAGTAGAAATGGGAGCACATCACTATGGATTTTGTGTCGGGATTGCCAAACACCAGGAAAGGCAATGATGCGATTTGGGTGATTGTGGATAGATTGACTAAGTCAGCACATTTTCTGCCATTCAAGACTGGTCAGTTTATGAACAAGATGACTGTGTTGTACATGGACAATATACTCAAGCTACATGGAGTGCCTAAGTCCATAGTATCCGATCGAGACCCTAAGTTTGTCTCTCGGTTTTGGTCTACTTTCTAGTCATCTATGGGTACTCAGTTGAAGTTCAGTACAGCTTACCACCCTCAGACAGATGGACAGTCTGAGCGTACCATTCAGACATTGGAAGATCTTCTCCGAGCATGTGTTTTGGACTTCAAGGAGAGTTGGGATGAAAGCTTGCCTCTATGTGAGTTTGCCTACAATAACAGCTATCATTCAAGTATTAGTATGGCACCATTTGAGGCATTGTATGGGCGGAGATGTAGGACTCCAGCATGTTGGGAGGAAGTAGGAGTTCAGAGTTTCCATGGGACCTCAGAGATTGCTGACTCCAGTGAGAAAGTCAGAATTGTTCAGATGAGAATGAAAGAGTCTAGCGATCGTCAGAAGAGCTATGCAGATAAGAGGCGGAGACCTCTAGAATTTCAGGTGGGGGATAAGGTGTTTCTTAAGGTTTCACCGATGAGAGGAGTTGTCAGATTCGGACAGAAAGGGAAGCTTGCGAAGAGGTTTGTGGGACCATTTGAGATTAAGAGCAGGATTGGAGACGTGGCCTATAGTCTCATGCTACCGCCTGAGTTAGCTAGTGTGCATGACGTTTTCCATGTTTCAATGCTTCGGAAATATGTTCCAGATCCTGCTCATGTGTTGCAGCACGAGCCACTTCAGTTACAGGCAGATGCAACCTATGTGGAGCGTCCGGCACAGATCATTGACACCAAGGAAGTAGTGCTACATACTAAGACCATTCAGTGGGTTAAGGTACAATGGGAGCATCATACACAGGAGGAAGCTACCTGGGAGCTCAAGGACCAGATGCAGAAGGCGTATCCTTATCTTTTTCCTGATGAGGTATGTTTAGGCATTTGGGGGACCAAATGTTCTTTTTAGAGGTGAGAGATGTAAGGTCCACGACTTTACTGGGTCAGTTGGGCCCAATAACCAGCCCGTTGACCCACTTATTTTGATATTATTAGATATTTAGGTGGGTTTAGATGGTGTGAGTTTTAATGGTGAGTGAGTTTCTTTTAGCGTTAGAATAGTGCCTGCGGAGTTTCGTGCGATTCTGAGTTCGTTTGACTCTAGTAGGGGGTAGTTTGCAATTTAGGAAAAATTGAGTGTTTTTCCGAAAATTTCCTATCGCCGTGATTTTGAGTTCGTTGGAAAGGTCTCGTCGCGCTGATCATTTTTGTCTTCTGGCTCGTTGCGATCCGGCGACCAAAAACCCTTCTAGTAATTCATTCTTTCACCAGACCCACTTAAAGGACAAACTTGTCTTTTCCTCCTCCATTTCTTCTTAATCAAGAGATTAACCTAATCTCTTTTCATTCTCTACAACGAACGAGAACTCTACTGCAGTCATCTTCTTCTTCCTCATTTTTCCAAGGCTCCGGAACTCTTCCCCATAAAGGCCATCTCGAAGATCCGAACCGCTCATCTTCTTCCTCGCGATCTCCTCTTTTCATTGACATTAGTTTGGTAAGATTTCCCTCACTTTCATCTTTTCAATCAATTCTCTTTGGTTTAGATTTAGGTTAGATCTTGATATTTTCTTTTCTTTTCTTTTCCTTTGCGTGTTAGGTTGCGTTTGATTGGGTTAGATTTGTAGGTTTTGTGATAGAGAGCTTCTCCACGAATTCCCCGATTCCAATCTTCTTCTTGGTTGAGGCAAGTAGATTTGTAATTTATAATTAAGCATGTGCATATGTTTCCCATTGATTGGCTGTGTTTTTTTGTTAGATTTCCCAAATTCCAAGCCTGTTTCTGTTATAAATTTGGGGTTAATATGCTAAAATAGTTTTGGGTAATCTTTATTTAAATTGTAATTTATTATTTAATTTGTTGTTAATTGATGTTTGTGGATGTGATGATGGCTGAAATGAATTATTGGGGGAGCACGGTGGCTCAGTTTTATGCAGGTAAACTTTTGGAAGGATTTGGAGCAGATGGGAAAAGGTTTTGAGTGAAAAGAAATAAAAAAAAGAATAATATAAAAAAAAACTGCACTGTGAGCATTCAATATGTTCAGTTCAGAACGTTTTGACGTTCTGAACGTCCGACGCTGGACGTTCGTATGGTCCGGCGCAGGTTTATTTTAATAAAATAAATATATATATTTATATATTTATATATAAAAAGGGCAGATTTCTAAGGGTCATATCTTTTAATCCGTCCTTTGGAATTCTACATGTAATATACCGTTGGAAATATCTCGAGATATAGAATCCAATGGTTCTAGTTTTTTCACGATCGGAGGTCGGGAAGTGATGTAAATATTCAGATTACTGTTTCAGCTCATGTTTTATTGTAAATGCGACTAATAACTTAGGTTTGAGCCTTAGATATTGGAAACCATGAACCTAGTCTCTCACGTGACCATTAATGGGGTATTAAAATCATAGCATGTGGCATGGTGTGCTTCGATAGGCTGTCTAGGTATTCGTGTATTGTGTATGGTTTAACCGAATGCGTATGGAGTTGAATCAATCAATGTTTAACATGATTGTACACCCAGGAATTCTTTATAAACATTATTGATTCGAATTCCCCACGCACTCCGTTAAAACAAATATGGTACATAGATGACGACACTTGCCTAGGATTGGATTGTAATCTCTCATTGACTTGTTAATCATATCCGTTGATTTCGTTCCTTGTACACTCTCTTGGCATAAAACACTTAATTAATTATGGAACCTAAACTCTTGTAGAATTAGGACAAGGACCTGACTTAGAGTGTACCTTAGGAACCGGGTATCGTGCATTGATAAACATGACTGGCTAGCATGTAAGGGATTATCGTGTGGTTGGTTTGCTTTGTATTATTTTGAATGAGATAATCCCTAAGAACATGTTTTGTTTGCTGAGCTAGCCAGACTTGCTTGTCTTGGTTTTCCCCGTGTGTCAACACCACTCTATTATTATTTGCATATCATGGCCAGTTACAGTTTGGGGTTTTATTGATGGGCCGGTTACTCGGACATCGGGGTGGGCATTTGGCTTTGGACGGCGTCTATGGCATTGAATAGTTGGGAGCGGGCTTGGACCGTGCTACTATTCCCAGGACCGGGAGCTTGGATCCCCCTGGAGCCGGACTTTGGTATCAGTAGTCCGGATAGGATTGTTACTGGTACCCCGTGAGGTGGTTTGGACATCCACGGAGTCTCCCTCTTGTGTATTGCATTACATTGATAGTGGTGATTGTTAGTATTGTTAGGATTCCTATTTATGATTCTGATGATTATTTACTCATGCTTTATGCCTAGTTCGATTACCTGTACTCTCATGATTATATATATACCTGTCATTACTCTTACACTTGATGCATGTTATGTTTTAATTATATCTTGCTTATCTATTCCTCAACATGTCGTTGACTCTGTTTCTTGGTGTGCAGACTCCTCAGGTGAGTACTACTACGAGGAGCAGGCCGGTGAGGAGATCCCAGAGGATCTCCAACCAGCAGAGGAGACACGTGAGTGGAGTGCCGATGACGTAGAGTAGCGTCATCATTATCAGGCACATGAGAGACTCACAGGGGCACTACATTAGATTTTATTAATTCATCGTTGGAACTTTCTTTCATTGACTTCATTTGATTTATTGATCTTAGTTTCTGGGATGTTCGTTGTAATTAATTTAACTTCTGTTTAGGTTTAATTATTCTTTTTGCAACTTTAAATTTAATTGAGATTTATTATCCATTGTTGATATCAATGTATGAATTCCGCTATTTATTTTATGATTTGAGGTTCAAATACATTATCCTCACAGCGGACTTACGATCCTTGGGCCAAAAAGGGCAAAATTTTTTAATTGGCCCAAAATTTCACTCGAATCCGGTTTATTCTCTAATCGGGTTTGGGGGACGTGACACTTGCTACTCATGATGTTGATCTCTATATGCCAAAGAGATCTTGATTAACAGATGAATGGGCTACTTCATAAATTTACTGTTCCCCTAGTTATAGTCTACTAAAAGAAGTGCCTCATAGAAAGATTCTTTCATTTCATGTTTTAGGGAGAACATTGAGAACCATGTCAACAGCCAAAGTTCGCTATTTTTTTTTTTTTTTTTTTGTCTCTCTGATCATCATATGGCAGCTCAACTAGAAATGGACTACGATGAGAAATGCTATCAATGAAAAAATGAAATAAGAAAAAACAAGAGAAAGAAATGCTTCACACATTGATTAAGGTATTTTGTGGTAAGAAAAAAAGTCATGAAAAAGGAATGGATCTTATTAAGTTGATCTTATTATGGACATGGTAAGATAAAGGAGTTGTTTTTCCTTCTTCTTTTTAGTTGGGATGTGACACACAAATTAGATCGAGATTTTAGTTGTCTATAACAAATAGGTCTAGCAGAAGTGAACTTGCATTAAGTGGGTTGTGGGTTGGCCCTTTTGAAATTTAGGTTGATTCCAACTGAATGAAATTGTGTTGGGTCCTTCTAGAAGTTGAGTGTACTTTTTCCTTTTTTTAATATCCGGGTCGGGTCACCGGTCGAGGGTCGGCTCCACACTATGATGTATTACCACATATTGTTAACATTTAAATGCAATGAGCAATTGCACCCAAGTGTCAGTGTTATAGAGAACAAAACGGTCTATACTTGAATTTTTTGGGTTCAAGTCCTTTGGGCAATTAAGGTGAGGTCCAAAGTATTGTGGACACCCTCCGTTATTACATATATTGTTTATGTTAAACTTTACTTTGCCTTATTAAGAGAATATATTCTTTATTTATTTCTCCATTACTTTTTTTATAAGCACGTAATTTTGGGACGACCGAGGCCATTTTCGAAAATAATAAATTTATTTATTGAATTTTAATCTATTAACAATATTTTAGGAAACTATTAATTTTAATCGCATTGCTAGTTTTATATTAATGGAAATGCAAAGGCCTTCTTGCAATGGATTTGGGCACTCACGCAACTTTACCGTTGCTTGAATGGACGGTAAAGCCTCATTTGCAAGTTGTCATCCGGTCTGAGAGGAGGATAACTTGCATTTGTACCTATACCGCTGATGCATTCAACGATAAGGTCTCATCTACAAGATTTCCTCCTTCTAAGCGTATGCAAACTTGCAAACGGATTCTTCTTTTATTTTGCCCTTTTTTACATCTTGGTAGGGTCACAGGTCGGGGCTTTGGTCAACACAATGATTGACGGGCATGCATAATTAACGTCTAAATGCAATACTATCAAATCACACAGTAAATCGCTTGTTTCATCAATTTACTTGACTGATGAAGTAAAGTGAATGGATAAATAGAAAGAGAGAATAAAAGTAAAGGTTTGGCAAAATCAAAAGGGGAGAGAGTTGCTCTTTAAGTTTTTATTTTAAGAAGAGCTTTTCTTGTAAGGGTGCTCCTAGATAGGGCCGGCCCGCGTTGGGTCAGGCATGGGGTTTAGGTTATAATAGATGGGCCGTGCCTATATTCTTTTAATTATGAGTCAGTTGTTGTGATTCTGAATCCTTGTCCCGCCCAAATATACATATATAATTGTAAGAGAGGAAGTAGTGATAGAGGGACTCAAGCCCATGACCTTCCACAGATGGTGATAGGACCAAACTGGTTGAGCTGGCCTAGGACATGGTAAAACTCACTTTTTTCATTCTGTAAGTCGAACGAGGGTCGGGCTCGGGCTTCCTCATTTCCATGCGGGCTAGGCTTAGCCAGCAACACTCAAGCTTGGGTCAGGCTTAGGCTTCTAGTTTAGAAGTCGGGCCGTTCTGGACATTCCTTAGCCTAACCCAGCCAGGTCCACGAGCAACCTAAGTTTTTCATCAGGGGTTTTGGGATTGGATCCTTACCGATGAAAAGTGAATTTCATGATGGAATAGGTAGGGGCGGACTGGGCTCTCTTGAACCAAGTACAGGATGGACTCAGCATGAAAAAATTGATCCAGTACGGGCATGCTTACTTGAACTTAGGCTGGGTGTGGGCTAACCTTGCCCATTGATCTAGTCGTAACTGGACCACTTTCCGTCTCTAGTATAGGCATATCTCAGTTGGCGGAAAGGTTTCTTAGGGTTTGATCAAGCTGGGCCTAACGTGTGTTTAGCCTTTTCGGTCAAATCAAAAGTAAAGGCATTTAGATGGATGGTGAATGAGAAATCATAATGCTTCAACTGCAAAAAGGATTATAGGTGGGTTGAGATAGGTTGTCAGGATAGGATAGCAAGTTTAAGTTCAGAAAAAAATTATATTTATAATATGGGTTGGATTGGGGGGCACTGTATTGAGAATCGGGAGAAATTAGTTTTCCTTGATAGAGATGATTTGCTTTTCATGACATATAGTTTCTCATATTGCATTCACATATATAGATATGAGACAGATTGAATCCTCTATCTCGACCATTACATAGTAACCGTGTAATACTTTCCCAGAACTGAACCCCGAGGCGCTTATATCTTTAATCCTGGCCATTCAGGATGAATCCCATCCCATCCAAGGGTAAATCCTTAAGCTTCAGCCCAAAATGAGTAGGCTGTTATGTTTTCATTATTTATGTATAATATCTTGTGCTCTACATCTAAAAATAAAGAAGCTACCCCACATGTAGGTTCACCAATTATGTTTTGTTGCTGTATCATTGGTACTTGCTACTCATGTTGATTTCTATGCCAAAGAGATCTTGATTATTAGATGAAGGGCTTCTTCATAAATTTACTGTTCCCCTAGTTATAGTCTACTAAAAGGAGTGCCTTAGAGCATGAAGGTCAATTTTGGTATTCTAAAAGGGGAGAGGGGATTTTATGAGAGAGATTGCCTTTTGGAATGGCGGGCTTCCCGGTGAGGAGAAGCACGACCTACTCTCTAGTCTTTATATAGATTCTTTCATTTCATGTTTTAGTGAGAACATTAAGGCCCGTGTCAATAGCCAAAGTTCGCTACTGTGTTTTTTTTTTTCCAGGCTCTCCGATCATCAGACGGCAGCTCCACTAGATATGGACTACAATAAGAAATGCTATTAGTCAAAAAATGAAAAAAAAAAAACAAAACAAAAAAGAAGAGAAAGAAATGCTTCACACACATTGATTATGGTATTTTTGGGTAAGAAAGAAAGTTATGAAAAAGGAATGGGATCTTAGTAAGGTGATCTTATTATGGACATGGTAAGATAAATGAGTTGTTTTTCCCTCTTCTTTTTAGTTGGGATATTACACACAAGTCAGATCTGGATTTTGGTAATCTATAACAAATACGTCTAACAGAGGTGAACTTGCATTAAGTTGGTTGTGGGTTGGCCTTTCTGGAATTTAGGTTGATTTCAGCTGAATGAAACTGAGTTGGGTCCTTCTAGAAGTTGAGTGTACTTTAGTTATTTATCCGGTGACCTTATATGAAAACTTGAAACCGAACTTGTAGCTTCACGGTTGATGATTTGGGCGGCAAAGTTCCAATCTAGTTTTGTTTTTCTTTCTTTCATTTTAATATCCGGGTCGTGTCACTGGTCGGGGGTCGGCTCCACATAGTGAAGGATTAGCATGTATGGTTAACATTTAAATGCAATGAGCAATTGCACCGAAATGTCGGTGTTTATGGAGCCCAAAACAGTTTATACTTGGATTTTTTGGGTTCAAGTCCTTTGGGTAGTGAAGGTGGGGTCCAAAGTATTGTGGACACCCTCCGTTATTATATATATATATATATATATATATATATGGGAGGTGCTCTAGTGAGAGACACTCTCACCAAGTTGGTGAGAGATGGGTGGGGGCCCTCACATTTAAGTTGGGGGTCCTTGCATTTAAGTTAGTGAGAGTGGATATGGAAGTGAAGGCCCCCACCCATCTCTCATAAACTTGGTGAGAGTATCTCTCATAGGAGCACCTCCTTATATATATATATTTCTTTTATTTTTTTTGTTCATGATAAACAATACTTTGCCTTATTAAGAAAAGATATTCTTTATTTACTCCTCCATTACTTTTTTTTCATAAGCACGTAATTTTGGGATGACCCAGGCCATTTTCCAAAATAATAAGTTTATTTATTGGATTTTAATCTATTAATTATAAAAATAATAAATTTAAGTGCGTTGCTAGTTTTATATTAACGGAAATGGAAAGGCTATCTTGCAATGGATTTGGCACTCATGCAGCCTTACCGCTCCTTACATGAGCGGTAAAGCCTCATTTGCAAGTTTTCCTTCTGTCTGAGAGGAGGAAAACTTGCATTTACGGCTATACCGCTGATAAATACGGCGGTAATGTCTGATTTGCAAGATTCCCTCCCTTATGAGTGGAGGAAAACTTGCAAATGGATTCTTCTTTTGTTTTGCCCTATTTTTACATCTTGGTAGGGTCACAGGTCGGAGCGTTGGTCGACACAATGATGGATGGGCATATACAATTAATGTCTAATTAAACGTAATACTATCAAATCACATAGTAAATCGCTTGTTTTATCAATTTACTTGACCGGTGAAGTAAAGTGAATGGTTAAATAGAAAGAGAGAACAAAAGTAAAGGTTTGGCAAAATCAAAAGGCGAGAGAGTAGCTCTTTGAGTTTTTATTTTAAGAAGAGCTTTTCTTGTAACGGTGCTCCTGGATAGGGCCGGCCCGCATTGTGTCAGGCATGGGGTTTAGGTTATAATAGATGGGCCGTGCCTATGTTCTTTTAATTAAAACTCAGTTGTTGAGATTCTGAATCCTTGTCCCGCCCAAATATACATATATAATTGTAAGAGAGGAAGTAGTGACAGAGGGACTCAAGCCCATGACCTTCCACAGATGGTGATAGGACCAGACTAGTCGAGCTGGCGTAGGACATGGTAAAACTCACTTTTTTTCATTCTGTAAGTCGAACAAGGGTCGGGCTCAAGCTTCATCATTTCCATGCGGGCTAGGCTTAGCCAGCAACACTCAAGCTTGGGCCAGGCTTAGGCTTCTAATTTAGAAGTCGGGCCGTTCTGGACATTCCTTAGCCTGGCCCAGCCAGGTCCACGAACAGCTGAAGTTCTTCTTGTCATTCAGTGGCATGAGAAAGTATCATTTTAGCTTCTTTTTTTAGTCAAAAGGCCCAAGAGGTATTTTCAAATTTTAATTTGTTTTTGATTTGACCCCTCTCTTTCTACTATCTTCACTTTACCTCCCTAGCAAAATGAGTTCACGAAATATGAAGCAGTTAGTGAGTGAGAAGTGGAAAAATCGCGTGGTGTCCGCTCGTTATTAAATCCTACGACGACAAATCAATATCATCAGGGGTTTTGGGATCGGTTCCTTACCAATGAAAAGTGAGTTTCGTGATGGAATAGGTAGGGGCGGACTGGGCTCTCTCGAACCAAGGACAGGATGGACTCAGCATGAAAAAATTGATCCAGTACGGGCATGCTTACTTGAACTTAGGCTGGGTGTGGGCTAACCTTGCCCATTGATCTAGTCGTAACTGGACCACTTTCCGTCTCTAGGATAGGCATATCTCAGTTGGCGGAAAGGTTTCTTAGGGTTTGATCAAGCTGGGCCTAACGTGTGTTTAGCCTTTTCGGTCAAATCAAAAGTAAAGGCATTTAGATGGATGGTGAATGAGAAATCATAATGCTTCAACTGCAAAAAGAATTATAGGTGGGTTGAGATAGGTTGTCAGGATAGGATAGCAAGTTTAAGTTCAGAAAAAAATTATATTTATAATATGGGTTGGATTGGTGGGGCACTGTATTGAGAATCGAGAGAAATTAGTTTTCCTTGATAGAGAGGATTTGCTTTTCATGACATATAGTTTCTCATATTGCATTCACATATATAGATATGAGACAGATTGAATCCTCTATCTCGACCATTACATAGTAACCGTGTAATACTTTCCCGGAACTGCACCCCGAGGCGCTTATATCTTTAATCCCGGCCATTCTGGATGAAACCCATCCCATCCAAGGGTAAGTCCTTAAGCTTCAGCCCAAAATGAGTAGGCTGTTATGTTTTCATTATTTATGTATAATATCTTGTGCTCTACATCTAAAAATAAAGAAGCTACCCCACATGTAGGTTCACCAATTATGTTTTGTTGCTGTATCATTGGTACTTGCTACTAATGTCGATCTCTATGCCAAAGAGATCTTGATTATCAGGTGAATGGGCTTCTTCATAAATTTACTGTTCCCCTAGTTATAGTCTACTAAAAGGAGTGCCTCATATATAGATTCTTTCATTTCATGCTTTAGGGAGAACATTAAGGCCCGTGTCAACAGCCAAAGTTCGCTACTGTGTTTTTTTTTCCCGGCTCTCCGATCATTAGACAATAGTTTAACTAGATATCGACTACAATAAGAAATGCTATTGGTCAAAAAATGAAATAAACAAAAAAGAAGAGAAAGAAATGCTTCACACATTGATTACGGTATTTTTTTGGTAAGAAAAAAAGTCATCAAAAAGGAATGTTATCTTATTAAGGTGATCTTATTATGGACATGGTAAGATAAAGGAATTGTTTTTCCCTCTTCTTTTTAGTTGGGATTGAAAGTTCGGGATCCGAACCCTAAGAAGGGGTGGGTGTGAATAGGGTGAGTGACACAAATTTAGCCAATTAATCCAATCTTTAACTTCTTTGAACAATTAAGCGCTTGTGATGCATAAAATAATTATGCGGAAGCAAATAAAAATAACAATCACCACAACACAGCCATGCGTAGTGATTCAGCCCAAATGCCTTCATCCACTCCCAGCTTGTGTTCCTATACTCTACCGGCATCAATGATGATAATAGCGGTGGCGGCGGGCCGCTACGAAGCGGGTGCTACGTAGCGGCGTAGCGGTGCGATTTGAAAAAAATCGCTCAAAGAATCTGAAAAAAAATCCAGAAAATCCAGAAAATTGTAAATTGAAAGAAAATGTGTTTCTTTTGCAAAAGTAAGTAAGAAAATTGGGCGTAGCGGTGCCCTCAATATATGAGGTCATGTATCGCTAGATAAATAGAAAATAATAGTAATTATTAGTTTTTCCTCACATGTATTCATGCAAAAATTCTATATTTCTAATTAGAGTAAAATTTGATTGAGCCTTATTTACCTATTTCTAATTAGAGTGAAATTTGGCTAGGCCCATTCCCGATTAAAATGAAAATGGCCTATTTTCTATTAGAGTGAAATTTGGCTAGGATCAATTTACTATTAGAGTGAAATTTGGCTAGGATCAATTTTCTATTAGAGTGAAATTTGGCTAGGCCTATTCCCGATTAAAATGAGAAGGGCCTAATTTCTATTAGAGTGAAAGTTGGCTAGGCTCAATTTTCTATTAGAGTGAAATTTTGCTAGGATCAATTTTCTATTAGAGTGAAATTGGCTAGGGTCAATTTTCTATTAGAGTAAAATTTTGGTAGGCCTATTCCTGAATAAAATGAGTATGGACCTATTTTCTATTAGAATGAAGTTTGGCTAGGATCAATTTTTCATTAATGTAAAATCATAGATAGACATAAGATGTGACTTTTAATTTTTTTTCTTTTTTTATAAATTTAATAGCCAGAGCTCATTGTGCAGCCCACTAGACTGGACTTATTTTTTTCAGAAAGTCTACTTGGACTGACTTTCTGTCCTGATGGAGGGACCGATCCCACGTGGAGGGGCATTTTGGGATCTCCTCCATTTTGAAAAAGTCTATAAGACATTTTGAAAAAGATCTCCTTCATTTTGAAAAAGTCTGTAAGACATTTTGAAAAAGTATAAAATGCTGCTCCACGTGGGATCGGTCCCTCCATCGGGACAGAAAGTCGGTCCAAGTAGACTTTTTGTATTTTTTTTAGTAGGTGGGCCTGATTGTGTAGCCCGCCAAACCATCGTTTTAAGGGCTTTAAGTTAAAAGAAAAAAGAGAAAGTATGGCCCACCACATTTCTTCAGTGAAAGTGAAAGAAAGGACGGCTCTTAAAGAGTCTCCAAAGTAATTTTCGTTGCTGCACAGTGAAAAACATGAGAGGGAAAGAGGAGGGAGAAAAAAAATGGAAGGGGGGAAGGAAGAGGAGGAGGGGAAGGAGAGGGGGAGCAACCAAAGCCGGCGTGCACAGGTCAACGAGAAGGCACAATACATTTTTGGCGATGTCAACACACAGCAACGAGCTTGGCGATGATGACCAAGGCAGCACACAGGTACTCCCCTCCTCCCTTCTCCTCCTCCTCCTCCTCCTCTATCTTCTTCTTCTTATTTTCATTTTTTTCACTTGAAAGCAAACAACAAGGGATTGGTTTTTTTTTTTTTTTTTTTAATTGGGATTTTACTATTCATTGTATCCCTCTTAACTTGTGTAGCGGCCGACACATATATTTATCGGCGCCGTGGCTGCCGCTACAGCATCATGGCGGCCCTCAGTTGCAAACGATGATAATTTCCAAATACTGTAGCGGGTAGTGCCGCTACTCCCGATTTAGCGGCCGCTTTTTTTTATCCTTGACCAGCATTCCACTAACTCAATTCTATGCTTTTCATTTAGGCTCGGCAATAACATCTTACAATGATGTTTTTCAAGGCTCAACAACAACCTATACAATGATGCTTTCCTAGGCTTAGCAATAGCCCTTACAATGTTATTTTTCTAGGCTAAATAACAACCTTTACATATCTAAAGACTTGATCTCTTAGTTGTGTTTAGAATACACTCAAGAAGATACAAGCTTTAGCTCATTACATATCCTCTTAACATAAGCTGATGTGAAAGTTAAATTAAGACTCAATCACACACTTTCAAGTAGCTAAGGTGAGTGCTCAATGTGTATGAGTGTTTACTTCAATCAATTTTAGAAGTAATGCTCCTAAATAAATGCTTGGTGCATTTAAAAGTTTAAGCACATAAATTATGATTGAAGTAAAGATCTAATCACAGAATCATGATGAAAAACTTGAAATGATATACCAATAAAAATACACAAGTTGTATGAAATTTCAAAACCATAGAACACATGTGTTTTTTTACTTAGATGTTTGCAAAAACAAAGTAATCTACTTATATGATCATTGTTTGCTAAACAACTCAGTCAATACTAGAAATCATGATAAAATGAATTTTCAAATACTTGAACAAGCATGGATTTCAAAATGATGGAAAACAAAGGTTATCTTGGAAGGATATACCTATTTGCTTCAAGCTTTTTGGTTTTCCATTGCTTTTCTAGCCTTCTCAGCTCATCTCCCTTCCTTAGACTTCAAAATAGATCCAAAGGTTTAGCCAAAAGTCTCTCAGATTGTGTGGAATGAATTGGAGTAAATATCAGAAAAATCCCAACGGCTAGTTTAGCTGGTCAACATCATGAACCTCAGGTCGACCGGATCCAACGGTTATATTCCAATGGCTTGTTTATCCGGTCGACATCATGAACCTTGGGTGATCGGATCCAATGGTCATATTCCAATGACTTGTTTATCCGGTCGACATCCTCAGGGACCCAGCTGACCGGGTACACTGGCTTGGTAGAGGTTCCTTCCCATATGTGAAAATTTTGACTTTTTTATTGGGGAACTCAAGGCCAAGTGAATCCATGCTAGGGCTCATGATTCTAAAAATCCAAGATATGTAAACAAATCATGATCTTAATTTGCCTAACTAGATTTTACTCAAAAGCGCATGGGCAAGCATAAATCAAACTAGTCTTTGAAAGTGCATCCAAGATTAAAAACATGCAGAATAATGTTTGTGAAAATCAAATGAATATGCTTGACTAATTTTTATATTTCAAGGTTTTAAATTCAATGCATGAGTGTGTGATCAAATGAAAGTAAAAGTGATGGTGCATCCATCAAATTTGCAATATACAAAATCCCTAACAATCCCCCCCTTTGCAATTTGATGGCAACCTATACTGATCAAACATTCTAAGGTTTTAGCTCCCCCTAAACTGAACCGTTCTTGAAATCTCTTGAATGCGGCTTTGACCTTTTGAGCTTGAGCCTATCTTTTTCAAGCTTTCTCCCCCTCAGTTTCTCTCCCCCTTTCTCCATGTCACTTCTTTCAAGCTTAGGCATGCTCTCCATGATCTCTTCTCCGTATTTGTCTCTCCCCCTTTGACATCTAATTGCAAGGGACCCTATACACATGAAGCAAAAAGAAATACCATTTAGCAACACTCGTTAACCAAATAAATTTGAAAATATAATGTATAACAGTCGATCATGTATGTTGGTTATCCATACAATGTAGAAAATGAATGTTGTGTGGAGATTAAGGACCAAATTGATCATGTAAAAAGTGTCCACTACTTTCTCTATCCTTTGAGACTCCCACTCAATCCATACTCTCTTAACAATCACTAACTTGACTGAATTTTCCTATTAAGTTCGAAGAGAAAATGACGGATGAAATAGGGTCACATTTAAAGAAGGAGTTGTAAATTTTTACACGTGGAAGCAATAAAAAGATGATAAATGAGAAAATGGAATTTGAGTCTTTTAAATGCATGGTAAGCAGCTAAATCGCTGCTCGTTGGAACGCTGCTTTGTAGAAAAGTGCAAAAAATAAAAAAAGAAGTTAAAGTGTGGCAGGAGGCCCAATCTGGTTAATTACGAAATTTTAGGTGCTTTTTATATAATAAGAGTCTAAGCCCTAAACATTTAAGAATTCCACACCAGGGTGTTCTTTTTTTTTTTATAAGAAAAAGAGTCCCTTTATTTCAATTTTAAACAAATTTAAGAATTCTTAGGAATTCAATTCCATCCAAAGCAAAGTACCCCTGAACATTAGATATTCCACACCATGGTGCGTACGACGCACTGCGCCCTCAATAGAATCGCTCACAAGTCACAGCGAAAGAAGTCTGACGTTTGCGAGCTTCGCTTCTCCTATTTATATACGGATAATAAGAGCTTCCGACAGAAGGACATGCATTTCTACTTTCCGATGGCTCTTGTATTATCCCATTTCAACCGTCCAAAACCCTAGAAACTCATACACTCTAAAACCCTAGCAGAAGAAGAAGAAATGGCGATGGCAATCCCAAATGCATTCCACTGCCCTAAATCTCCCATCTCTTCACGGAATCGTTTCCTCAAAGCTTCCAGATCAAACGTTCCTCTCTTCTTCTTCTCCGCAAGGCAAGTTCGCAGAAATTCTCTCGATCTGTTGTCTTAGGTTTTAAAATCTCTCTCTTGAATCTATCATGAAGAATGAACTAAATTGATTGTAGTCTCGTTGAATTTGAAGACTCTTGCGCAAGGCAATTGGAAATTTCAATGTTTGAATGCGTTTTGGGATGTGATTGTGGAAATAAACTCAGATGTTTGTATTAGTCTTGTTTTTATGAGTTGTGATGATTGTTTTTGAGGCTTATCGCAAGTGTCGAAGATTTGGGGAGGAATTTCTTTGGACTTTAACGGCCTATTAGCTGTTGGTGTTGATTTGATCCAGAGTTAGAACCTGGCATATGGAGTTTTAGCCTTAGAAGTCAGAAGAATCACCTGATTCTTATATTTTTAATGAATGCCTTGTTGGTTCATCCCTATAGAAGTTACCACTTTCCAATGATTTGGGTTTTGCATTCAAGATTTTCGTCTACGTTTATAGAGAGACAACAGAGATAACAGCCAAAGGCCTTCTTTTTCTGAAGAAATCTACACCTGTAGCAGACAGGCCACAAAGTATTAAGAAATTTACTTTTTCTTAAAGTACTTCATTTTTATCTTGTACATAGTTTGACAAATGTATCTATATGTGCACTTGAGTGATTTGAATGCTGTTTCCAATCAAATTACTGTGAAAGAGAGCTTTGTTGATCTCACAAATTACAGGATTGTGCTTTTAAAGGGAGTTTGAGTTTTATATCGTGGTTGGATTTTGTCGTGGAAATATCATTTTTCTTTCTCTTCATCTGTGCCCGTGCCATTCTTTCTTTTGATGCTAATCCAGTGGTTTTATTTGCACGAAGTTAATTTAGTAACTTACCATTTGCAGAAGGGTTGAATTCAATAGGTTTGCCAGAGAACTGCCGAGGGATTTGCGGGTTGTTTGTAGTGCCTCATCTACTGCGGGAAGTTCATCCACAAGTAGTGATGAGAACCCATATGAAGTAACTCTTGACTCACATCAAAATTTACTATTCTTACCTGCAATTGTGGCAAAATTTACATTCATTGCCAGCTCAGTGCCTTCTCAAATGCCAGTGTTTTCTGATTTGGTTTCAGGTTCTTGGCGTAAGCCCCATAGAGGGATTTGATGTGATTAAGGGAAAATATATGAGAAAACGGAAGGACGCTGAGAGAAGAGGCGATGAAGCATATACAAGTAAAGTAAGTCATGGTGATCGTGTTTCCTTCATGCTCAACCTTGTTCTTTATGAACTAGCAATATACACCTTTTGAATGTAGTTGTTTAAACTTTCAGGTGCTTTCAGCTTTCCTTATATTACTACTACCACCACCACTACAACTACTACTACCACAATAACTACTACTACTACTACTACTTTTCTTCTTCTTCTTCTTCTTCTTACTGCCTTCACCCTTTTTGTTTCTGATTGGATTGTGCATCTGAGTTCTGTAAATATAATTTTTTCTCAGTTGGAACGTGCATATGATAAAATCATGATGGCGCAGCTAACAAATCGCAAGAAGGGCCTTACATTTGGTGCATTTAAGGTAGAGTTCAGATTCCATATTTATTTCATGAATTTCTTATATATGAAGACTGGAAGCAGGTTGTAACATTTATAAAACTATGGTCCACAGTTGTCTATAATTTTGCATTTATATGTTTAAACTTGTAGCTAATCTAACTGTCTATTAGCTCGAGTTCTTTACGTGATAGGAGCTACTTTCTGGGGTACACCTTAGAGCATGCACATGATCGACTGGTGGGAAAGGACAGCATGGTCCAAAAATTACCCAGACTGGATGATTATTGCCATTAAAAAAATTTTTAAAATTTTTTTATAACGGTTAAATTTTATTCCACCAACCAAAGAAAAGAACAAAAGACAGTTACTGAACAACAAAAATAAAGCAACTAAAACAAACTATACAACAAAAATGATTGAAGATCGAGAAAGTCCTTCCCTAGCAAGACCATCTGCCATTGAGTTAGCCTCCCTTAAGATGTGACGAAAAGAAAATTATTACCAATAATTTAAGGCCATTCAAATAAAATGATTAAAACAATTTACCCAACTGTTGATTAGAAGGCCTTTAATCTAGTGGTTTTCAACCAACCCGTGGTAGCTCTGTTGGCCAATGACTTTGTGCCTCAGGAAGTGGAGAGGTCTTGTGTTCGACACTAACCTTCGTTGGCCACCTCTCATAGTTTTACCTGGTGTATGTGGATAGGAGGGTTTGCATGTGCCCCTAGGGATTAATTCTTGGTTGTCCAGAATCGAGTGTCCCTTGGGCTCGGGGCCGAAGGCTCCCAGGTTGGGCTAGGCGAGAGATGTCCTAGGTTATAAAAAAAAATAAAATAAAAAATATAGTGGTTTTCATGACATCTCCTACCTCGCACGACCATGCCGGTGGGTCTTAGTGGACCCCACAAATGGGCGGCTCTTAACTAGTTACACCCTTATTCCACTAAGATAAATCGACTACATTGTTTAATGATCTTTATGGTGTCATCTTTAGACTTTTCCAGCATATCTTTATATGCACCGATTGCTTGTGGTGCATGATCTTAATCTCTTACATCATGATATACGATTGAGGTTGTTTTGCTTATACTCCCAGTTGATACTGACTTAAATCTTTAAGTTCTGTTTGCTCTTTACATGGCCCTTAGAGAAAAGGTTGAGTGTTCATTGACTTCTGTTTCGTTTACTAGTAGTATAACTATCTTATGTCCTTTAAATGTTATTATATTTTGTCTGAACCTGCTTGCTTGTGTAGGTATCAAAGGATATCAAATATGCTGATAAGCAGCCTATTGTTCCTTGGGGCCCTAGGTAATTTGTTGCATCATTTTTGTAAAACGAAAACTTTACCGTAGCAGAGAGTTAAAACATTGAGATTTATGTGACAGTCTGCAGCTACACATGAAAAGAGTGTACAGGATCCCTCATTTTGCCATGTTGGATTCATTTCTATTTGTTAACTGATGTTTATAATCGAAGATGCCCTGGTTTGTCATCATTCAGAAGGGGAAAAGGGGGAAAATGCCCAGGTTTTTACAGTAGGTTATCCTCCTGACTCCTGGGTGCACATATACATTGCTTGACTGTGACATTGATGACCTTGTCATAAGAAACAAGAGCTAGAAACATCTCCAACCTTAATGTTCAATATCAGTTGGAAAATAGGCACAGAATATCTTACATCATGGGTAAAAAATGCAAATACTCTTAACCCACTACATGCAGACATCAATGCAAAAAAAATGGAATTTACAACTACTACATGTAAATGACTAACATACCAACGTTGCACACATCTTTCCAATGATGTTTTGGACATCTCTAGCTGGATGATGTGGTTGGGCCCCGCAAAATGTGATGAAATATATGTTGTTGGTTCAATCATGGTAGGTTCAACCTCTCGGATCACTCCACCTTCAACGCCCTTAAATTTATGACACTGGTGTTGTGTGTGTCTGTCCATAAACGTATGCACATACATGCATGCAACCTTCTGTCTGTGTGTGTGTGTGTGTGTGTGTGTGTGTGTGGGGGGGGGGGGGGGGGGGGGGGGTGGTTTGGGAATTGGGAGTGATGACATGAGGTTAACCTTGTCAATAAGGGGTCTTTTGTTTGCACTCATTTGCATATGTAAATGTTACACGTGTAACACTCATGTTTGTACTCATTTATGCATTACCTATGTAAATTTTGTTGTGAAGATGGTGTGTAGAAGAGGCCATTTTCATACCAAAATTGTAGTACCTCTTTAAGTGTGTAATGGTTACAGTCCTCACATCTCAAAGAGGCATGTACAGTTTTCACCTAGGAGATGTCATGCCATCACTGCCTTCTATTTTTTGCAACTCCTGTGGGCCCCAATATTTTACTTTGTTCAAATGTTTTATTGACCCATTAAACCCCAAAATGTTTAATTTCATGTTTTAAGTCTTCATAGCCTTATAGATACATGAAAACTTTACATATGTAATCTGAACTATTCAATGCTTACACACGAGAAAATGGTGCTGCTTAACAAACATGGTAATATATTTCACGTGTGTAAATTTTACATATATAAATCCCATTTCCACACTCCATGTGTAAAAGACGAACAGGCCCTGAGGTCAAGTGCAAGTTGTACAGATGCGCATTGGGTGCACCTTTTGGAGATTTGAACCGTATAAAAGATGCATTTGCCCCTGTTTGTCTATATGGGATTATGGGTCCATGTTTTAGTTTGATCATCACCATTGGATGGGCAGGTTACAAAAAAGGGGGGCAATTGAATCCCACAGTACATGACTGTCTAATGAAAAAAAAAAAAAAAAAATCAAATCTTTTGCACAGTGGGGGGCTACCTTATCCAAATCGTCCATTCAAATTATCATCCTTGGTTTGATGGATGTCCAATTCCATTATGAGAAATATTGACTGCATGATTAGAAGTATTTATTTATTTATTATAGAATCAATCAAATCAATATTTCTTATTCCATGGTGAATATCTGCCTAGTTGAAGTGAAACTTCAAACAGTGACAGACGAACCTCCTGTGCATCAAACTTAAGGTTTGGATCCCTAAATAATTGGACCCTGCTGTTGCATGAAAAATTGTGATTGTTTGAAAATGATAATTCATTTTCAGTTTGATCTTTTTATATTTTTCCCCTCCATTTAACTTTGAATCTCTCTCTAATAAAGCGGCTCTTTGGGATCACAAAGGGTAGAAAGATCATTTGAAAGGTTTAGATCTTTGCAAGTGGCTCAGCTCGCATAGATTTAATGAATCAGTTGACCTGTTCGTTAAGGTTAATGTGTTATCACTCCTTTATAAACTCATTTAGGTTCCATTTCAAATACACACATATTTCTGCGGGTGACCTTCTGGCCATCATTGCTCATATTGTGAGAGGCAGCCCAGGTGGGGCCCACTTTGGTGCATTAATCGTCAAGGATGGGGAGAAGAGGGGGAATGAGGGAATTGGGATGGATCATCAAGGGTTGGGAAAAAAGTCGGGGCCTTCTGATTTTTCTAACACTTGGCTTACTATACAATATTTATTTTGGTTCAAAATCCAGTGGTGGATACAGTCTGGCTGAGTGTGTGTCTATATCCTAACTTATTGAAAGCTTAGCTTTTTCCCTTCAGATGTTTTGTACAAGGAAGACAACTTTTGGCTCTAGCTGATAGAATTGTTACACACACATGTAGGTATATCCAGGGTTACTGAAAGTGTTATCTTTTCCCTTTTTGATCATTTGGAAGAAGCAACGCAGCTTTTTTTCTCTAGGTGATAGAATTATAAATTTTGTTTTTCCAAATTGGTAGGATACGGTTATATCTCTGCTGTGGGCAGTTTTCATGTTATAAAAGAGGCAAATCATGATGCCAAACTCACTAGAGAAAGGTGGGGTTGCTAGAGTCTTACTCCCCATACCATATATCCCCATTTTCCTGTTTCTTTCTTCTTCATTTATACATTCTTTACTGAGCTGACACTGACGGACAAAAGGGAACTTGAAAGTATTTATGAGACTGAACTGCACAATATCTTTGTTATCATGGATAATATTTAGTTAATTAATGCGCTGCCCCTCTTTTTAATTATTTTAACTTCATTTCTTTGCAGGTTCACAAAGTCCAGTGAAACAGACATACGCATCAACATGGCCATATCTGCTTTTTTTGTAAGTTATGCAAGACTCGTGGAAACATCTGTTTATGGTATTTCTTTGCTGTGCTATTCTTAGTGGTTTCCTAGGTTGATTTTCATGAGAAACTACAATGTATCGTTTCTGATAATGAAAAAATGTATCATTTTTGTGGTCTACTGATCATATTTCATGTTTGCTTCACTTGATGACCAAAGCCTGCAACAATGCCAGTCATGCTACTTCTTGATTATTGACAATTTGACATTAATTGAAATGTCATTGCCTACTGTTAGCAGGAGATTTCTACTGGTATCTAATGACCAAAGTCCAAACCTTGTAGAAAGCAGTTCCCTCAGATGGTCAGTTCATCTCATTTTACATAATCTGAAAGTGTCATGCATATAGGGGTTAAAATATTTAACGGATGGGTCCAGCTGATTTCCTTATAGCTTCTCTGTTTAACTACTGGGGATTCATGCCTATGTGTTTCTAATGATCAACCTTGCACAAAGCCAGTTCATCTCACCGCAAAAAATGGAATTACCCAACGTCTTTTTTTTTTTTTTTTTTGAATGGTTTGGAATTATCAATTAACCAACATCGGCACTAGATAAGCATTGGAGTTATCCTAGATGATTTATTAGTACCCTGGAGTAGGTAGACATCCTACCTATTTTGAACTTTTCATATTCTATATCCTTGTACATTATATAAGAATCTCATGACTGGTCATAATGGTCTAACCATTGCATCCAATTTAACTTGAGAATTCTCACAAGTTTCATTCTGCCAGAGCGTTTCTCTCTGGTTCTTTTCTGTTGAAGACTATCAAGATATTGCCCGTCTCAGTGATGGAGTCCATCTTTGTTCCAACACTTTGTGGTTACTGGTGTAGCCTGCCTTCTCTGATTGTGGTTATTTTCTGCTTCAAACAATTAAGAAAATGATCAGCCTTCTGTAGCTTGGATAGCAAGACTTTCCTAAACATGAGAGAAGACTAAATAAAAGAGGAAACTAATATCATGGCAATCCTAATTAAACAAGAAATAGTTCTCTAATTAAACAAGGTAAGTAAATAGAAGTAGGAATGTAGGATAAAATTAGAACTCCACAGTCGCTCTCGGTCAAATTGGGCCTATGGACTGGATTGACCTATGGGTCAATGGGTTGGCCCATTTGACTTGGGCCTGGCCTGTACTGCATCACTTCTACTTCTGGCAACTTGGGTTTGATTTAATTCTTCTCTTGCAGACAGTTTGGATTGCTATCCAACGCAATGCTGAATGGAAGCCTTTGCAGTTTTTAGGATTTGTATTTGTATACAGAATATTTGAGAAGTTGAAAGCTTCTGAGCCACCAGTTTCTCCCACATTTACAGTGAGTTAATCAACTTCCCCTGAGATTTTGTTGGATAAGTTCTCTTATAATTGATGTTTTCGCCTTTTTTCTGCTCGAGTATTGTGGTGTGTTTATGGGTTTTAAGACTTGTAATTCATGCCTAAGAAAACTGGACATCTTTGAATGCCTATCTTAAGTTAGAATCTTATAATTACTCTGGCTGCAGGAAGATGGTGAGGATGAGGGGCGGGCACTGCGAATGGGGAAGCGCCTACTCCGTTCACTTTCATTGGTCTTTGGGTGTATGGCTGTTTCTTCTTTGGTACATGCTCCATCTCGCTTATGCAGCTCATTAGAGAAGGGAATCATTTAAAACAAAAACAAAACAAACTCATTAAAGAAGGGACCATAACTACTACTTCGTTATTGTCGTTGTCATCTTCTTCTTTTTAAATTTTATGTTAACTATTTCATTCGAAGGGGGATACTGTACAGTATTAAGAGTGCTGTACTGAACTGTAAAACAGTCAGGCCTTGGTAAAACAAAAAAAATGAAGCCCCTCATTTATCAACCATTGAAACCTAAAGCCCCTCAAAAAAATGAAGCCCCTCATAATCATGTCATTTGCAAAGAATTAAAAGAATCAATGAGAGTGGGAAGCCTGACATGCTAGGTTACTGTGTGGTTATATAACAATATTATGGTACGGTTGGGTGCCCCACAAGGGCAGAAAGGTAGGATGCTTTCCATCCAGATTGAGTTCGAAAAGTTGTCTCCCATTTAAAGCAGTCCCGGTTTTCTGGGGTTATCCCAAATCTGGAAAATATTATCTTTGTTTCTGGAAAGTTATTTATTTTTTGTTGTGATTTAAGGCGCATTTTAACACGCCTTAAGTTAATGAATGGTATGAAGAAGATGAAAAAAATAAATAAAACCCGGCATAATTACAACACAGTATAACCTAGAAAGGAGTTGTGCTGCTCTATGGATCTGATTGCTGGTTTCCATGTTGAAATCCCAAATGTTTACCTTCTGCTTAGCTTCTAGCATGATTTGGTGGTTCTATCTTTGTTGCAGGCATTCACTGGAGTTCTTAACCTGATTGAGTTTCTAGGCCGTTACATTCCTGTTTTCATTTACAATAACCAGGTATCACAATTATTTTGATTTCGTAATTGACTGACGTATGTCATGCGTAGCGCACACACAAGACACAACATTGTGGTTTAGTGGCTGCGTGGTTGCATTGATCATGGCTTTTCAACATTTACCTTCATATTGAGGTTGTTTGGAATTTGATTGATGTGCAGGAGATGTTTATCACCGCATCCACCGCAGTGATGCTGCACATCATGGCTTCATATTACCGATGACGACCCATTTTCTTTCCTCTACCTTTTCTGGCTTTGGCCTTTAACAGCAAGTTACTATCAAAGGAGTGTATCCTATGTTTATCTTTGCTGTCCGAATTTTGTTGAGTTACTATCTTACAACACAGATTATCTGTTTGAATATCAGTATCTTAGGAAAAAGAAAAGCATTAGTTGGTGATTGATGTGAAGGAAGTTGTTTGGTGAGGAAACTTGAAAAATCCATCTGGATAGTGATATAATGAAAAATCTATTGGTAGTCTCATGAAAAATGCATTATCACTCAGACATCGCTTAATTAATTGAGAAGAGCATTCTCATTCAAATTACCAGCGTTGGTTTTAGTCGTCTACTATTTACTTCAGTAATAGTTACACAGAGTAAGTGCATCCAGCTTACTTTTAATATATGCCAGCTTGACTGGATCTGGATTCTGCCCTTTCCTAGGTTCGCAATTTTGTGCACCCATGGAAAATCTTGCCCTTTTTCTACTATGGGCACGTTTGGCAAATAGAAAGGAATCCTCTATGTAGAAGATTTGTTATTTTTCCTATATGATATTGTATCCGCTGAGGATTTCTCTCATGGAATTGCAGATTTGGCAAACACGAAGGAATCCAAGGATTTACATCTGCAACATCTAACGGTCACAAGTTTTGACATTTTCTCTCAATCTGTGATGAATCAAGTCCTAAAATTTGATCCCCTAACAGTCTTTGGCCTTCCAGAATGATTGATGGTTCGGATCTTGCAAATGGGATCCACAAAAATTTAAATTTTTTTTTTTTTTTCAAGGTGTGAACCTTTTTGCGCATATCTCAAAATCTATGAAGAATCAGTGGTTTAAGAATTACATCATGGCCTTCTTTAACCTTTTTAATAGAATTAACGATTTTGGATCTTGAAAATGGGACCCACAAGGCAGGTTTCCACAGCAAAAACCGACGCCTTCTTATTCCCGCCTATGTGATTGTTTATCCACATTTGTATCAGTTTTGTAGAGAAGATGTCCAACGGTCATTGAATTCTCATGATACATGATGAATCTGGGGCCAAAGTTGACCCATGGCTATTTAAGGACCTTTTAAGGAGATTCCACAATTCGGATTTTGCAAAAGGGCCCACAGAAGTTTGAAATGATGATCCAACAGTATGGACTCTTTTGTTAATTTCTCAAAATATACAAGGAATGGTGGCTGATTTTTATCACATACTCGTATTGGACCTTCTTAACAAGATTTACGGTTCGGATTTTAGTTGTGGGTCCCATACAGTAGGTTTCCACAACAAAAAAGGTAACCCTTACTCAGGCTTGTTTGTCAAGTCTACCCTTAGAGTTAAATAAGGTAAAGCCCCAATTTCTATAAAAAAAAAACCCACCAAAACACTTTAATTCAAATTTCCCACCATATTTAAAAAAACAAAAGAAGCAAAAAGTAACATCATTTCTCCACTAAAAGACAAAAAAACGCTACTTTTCAATAAAAAAAATAAAAAAGATTCCATCACAAACAACTAAAAATAAAATATCATTATAATCCACTTATATTTTATTATTTCCTCAAAATAACCTTTACTCTAGTCAACTCCATTAGTAAAACCCCCAAACAAGCCTATTACCATCGAGACACTGTCCCTCCGTGTGTCTGAGAGTTTCAGCACTGCGTGGAGAGAGAGAATCCGACCGTGGGGACGTAGGACCTGGTTTTTCACCGGGATCAATGACCACCATTGGTCTTCGGTGGATTCTTTTATACAGTTTGACGCTTTACCAAATGCGGCTTTTCCGCGAAAGCAAGGAAAATCGAGGAGGATCCGGCTCCACAGACAGTTACCAAATGTGCCCCTTGGAAGTTTTTTTAATGAGGAAAAGTTAAAAAAAATGAACTAGGTTTTCCTATAAAGGGTTTAAATTTTTTTTTTGCAGTCCCCATAACTGAAAAGGACTTCTTCTTCAGTAATATTTAATCCCTTCTCCAACATAGTTGGGAGAAGGCTTTGACGATGATAAAACATTTTCAACCCTTCCTTGGGGACCTTCAATGTGCTAATTCATCTCTGGCCGGTCCTTCTTCTGTCCTTAATTTTCTTCCTAAAAACTCATCTATTTAACTGTTAAGAGTCGCCTAAGATACAACCCTGTGCATTTCACCTTCCATCACCTGTGGGTTCTCTCATCTCACTCGAGGTCTCCTTTCCTCATTGAGTGCTTTCCTCACCCGAGTTCTTACTTCCCTCACCGGAGTGCTACTCCCACTGAGGTGGGCTCCTGTGGGTCCCAACCCGTTATCTGGGGTACCCTAAAAAAAGAGAAAAAAGCAAAGAAAAGGAAAAACAACAACAACAGCAGTGAGGGTCATTTTATAGTGTCTTCTTATCAAACGGTTGTGATATTCTCGTGCATGTATGTGACCCTATATATGTATCCGGGAAGTCGACACTTTATAGAAACTGACTTTTGCCGTTGGCTTTTCGCGGGAACATGTTATCCTCCATGTGTCCACAGGTTTCGTACTGCAATGAAAAAAACACAAGAAAAGAACATTCATTGTCTCCCTTTTGTTACACCACCTGTTGCAGTTTTTCGGAGGGGTGGAGCAGGTAGTTCGATTGTACTCGTAGCTTGTAGCATTTCCTTTTCTTACCTCGAAGCGTTTGTTATTTAGATTTTAGATTTGACACAAACAAAAGCCGACTGAATTTTGACTAAATTCTCGTTTTTATGGTAATGCAGGATGAAACCCCAAAGGGTCGCTCGGTTGGTCTAGGACAATGGTTTGTATTCGGAGGTTGTACATTCGAAACTGTACTACCACACTGGGCTATTGAGGAGTTTATTCGGCTTCCCTTTAGGCCCTGGAGGGATTAGTCCAGCCCAAAGGGTTGAGAACCCTCCGATAGCAAAAAAAAAAAAAAAAAGTAAAGTTAATCCAGGATGGAAACACTACTGCATTTTTAAATTTAGGTTTTATATCTGAATGTGGAAAAAAAAAAAGCGCGATTGAAAATTTGACTAAATTCACATGTTCATGGTAGGTAACCCATGATGGAAACAGGGATGCACCATATTGGGACTGCAACCTCTTTGTATGCATTTTCATTTGGCTGGTGCTTTGCTCCCCTGTTCCATTTATGGTATGCGCATGTTTTTTTTTTTTGGTGGTCCAGGCCTTCGGTTTGAAGGGCTCCGCTTTGAGTGGTTGATGTTCAAAAAAAAAAAAAAAAAACACCCTCATTTGAAGATCCTAATTCATAATTCAGGTGTACAAAAACAGATTGTTAACATACAACAACAGTCTACAAAAGGCCGAAACATGAGTGGCTAGCTAGGATGTTCCAGTGTGGGAGATTGAAGAGAAATTTCCATCCATGGTGGGACAAGCCATGGTATAATTGGTAGGTGCACCTAAAAATCTAAGCATATATTTGCTGCTGAAGGACTATATATATGTCCCTTGGTTTAATAATTCTCTCCTCCAGAGAGGAGGTAACCTTCAAACCTTCCTACCATATGGCATAGGCGGACTCTTAATGGTCTTGGTATCCTTGCTGTTTGGGAACTTTACAAATAGAGTTGAGTGAAGTAAAGATTATTTTGAAGAAAGAATAAAATATAAGTGGGTTACGATGGTATTTTATTTTTAATTGTTTATTATGGAATCTTTTTCGCTTTTTTTTTTATAGGAAAGTGGAGGTATTTTTTTGTCTTTTAGTGCAAAAGGGGGGGTTGCTTTTTTACTCTTTTTTTTTTTTTTGAAAAATATAAAGAACAACGTGGATTAAAATACTTTTGATGTGACTTTTTTCTTAGAAATGGAGACTTTACTTTACTTAACTCTATTAGTAGATTTGCGAATGTGAAAAGCACAAAGTAGAAGTTGTGATATCAAATATCGCCTCAGCAAATCACTGTTAAATCATTGGAATCCCTAGAAAAGAAAAACAAGAACTTGAGGGTTTCCTCAAACTTTCCAATTTTATGCTAGTCAGGTCCACCCATCACATGAGGAGCCTCTTTTTGGAAGCTAAACCTATGATCTTATGCTGTTCTAAACAATTAAATGAAAACATCATTATGTTCTGAATAGAGTACATATTTTGGTACACCATCAGATCATGATAACCCTACAAGACTGAGTCCCCCTAGATAACTACTTGTACATAAGCTGTTCCCAAAATACCCATGTCCATTATCCTCTCTTCAAAGTTCAAACCATTCAATAGGGGTATTCTTGTAATTTATATTATAAAAATTAATATAAATACAGGGCACTCCATCAAAGAAGGTACCACTGTTTTTATTCCATTCTTAGATTGTTGGGGGGTCTACTTTAACAACAGATCCACAGAGTTCGTCTTCTTGAAAACAGTGCCTAGAAGGACAATAAAGAAATTATGGCAAAGCATAAACTCACATAGAGGAAGAAATCTAAGTTAGATTAATATAGCATCAAAAAGTCTACATGGACGGATCCAGAGCCCGATGTCTGGACCGATTGAGTTTAAAAAGTTGTATGGGATCAGTCCAGGCATCAGGCTCTGGATCGATCCATGTAGCAATGCTCATATAGCATTCAGACTGATTCCATAAAACCACAGTCCACAATTACTATTCACGGCGAATAGAAGTTTTATTAAATAAGTAGTCTGAAAATGCATCATCTATGAGGATTTGACTTAAGCTAGACTGGAACTGCGAAACAGAATTCATATAGCTAACCCCATAATTCATACAGCTAACCCAATATAGTTGGGACTAGGGTTGTATATCGGGCTGGGCCACTCAGTCCCGGCAAGCTGTCAACGTGCCATGGCCCAACCTAGAGCACTGCCTGGCCCGGTACGGGCCCAACGATAAAAAAAACTCGTAATTATTTTAAAATAATTAGAATCTTATTTTTCATTTGTAAATTAGCATTAGTATTTGTGCATTTATTTTAGCAATTTCAACTTTATTTCAAGTTGAGAACCCCCAAAGCCCATAAAGTCCATTTCAATTTATGTGAGAAATTAAAAAAAATTAGGAGGGGCATGTGGGTAGGCCTAGCCCAAGACGGTATAACATAAGTCGTGCCATGAGCCATGTTGGGCTAATCCCAGCCGTCTTGGGAATGGCACAGCCCAGGCATGGTTGGGCCGGCCAACTAGCGGGCCGTGCGTTATACACCCCTAGTTGGGCCAAGGCTTCGATGGTGACGAATAAGTCGGAGAAATAAAGCCATGACACTGTCAACGCATACATTACACATGTAGTGATGTAAACCCCAACAATCTCTTAGAAACTACCACAACTTAGAGGGTGTTTGGAAATCGCAGATTGTTAAAGATTTAAAGATATTTTTTGATATGTTAGATAATAACTTCCTGTTTTTATTTAGTATTGTTTGGAAAGAGTATATTATAAGTTACAATATTAGGTTCTTTTTAGAAAAGTTGGGTATTGCTTTCTTTGGGGGAGGGGTGAATATTGTAGATTCTATGATTGGACAATATTTCAAAACAAGGGAGGGAAGATTTTTTCATTTTTCTGGCTGTCGATATCTCAAAATAGGAGAGGAAATATATGTTTTTCTACTTTTCCGGGCAACATGTGTTTTTGCCTACTACCTCTTTATATCCTTTTATGAAGAAACCCTTTCTTCTTCATTCCCGTAAAAGCCCTTTCTCAACAACGTTTCTCTCTCTTTTTATCATGTATGAGCTCCTTTTTTTCCCTTCTCAATTTTTTGGCTTTCTTTTCCTTTTTTTACCCTTCTTATTTTTTTGGTTTTCTCTTCCTTTTTTCTGTTCTCTTTTTATCAAATTCAATTCTATCATAGGCCTCTGCAATATTGAACTTTAGTCCCAAAAGCTTATTCCCTTCTCATTTTTCATTTTTTTGGTTTTCTCTTCCTTTTTTCCGTTCTCTTTTTATCAAATTCAATTCTATCATAGGGCTCTGCAATATCGAACTTTAGTCCCAAAAGCTTATTTGTTTTCCTTTTTCTTGAAGTGGTGGAGCACTTTGGTAGGGTCGTACAACCTAATTGAGGACAACCTTTAGTTTATTAGCAATCACTTTGGAGATAATTTTATAAATTGCATTGCATAAGCGTATGGCCTGACAATTTAAGGAGCTTAATTTGAGATCATTATTCTCCCTGTAAGAGATTTTAGGGGAAATAACTTCTTTGATTAACCTAAGATTTTTTTGGCCAATTGAAGAGAGAATTTTTCTTTAGTGAACTTGATCCAACTCATTGAGCCAAAAAAGATGGAAGAATGAGGTTTTTATCCACTCATTGAGCCAAAAAAGATGGCAGATAGAGGTTGTAATCCACCAACATGTAATCCTCATAATCAGATTAGACACATCAAAATGCAATATTTAAAATTAGATTTGGTGGGGTTTCAACCTAGTAAGGCAAAAACCCTCCAAAAATAGGCGTATGCCGCTGTGAATGGCGAGCACACGGTATTCTTTAGTAAAAGGCGAAAGAATAGTTCGCTATGTGCTCACCACACGGCTGCGTGCCCTTTCCTTTCTCTACAGATTCCATTTTATTAAAGTCTTCTATGTCGTTTTCTTGTTTATCTACGATGTGGGACTCTTCTTCTTATGTTCTGCTCGTTTGCATTCTTTTTTCCTCACTCAGGTGGATAAGAGCAGCACAGAGAGTCTTTTCCATCATCTACTGTTTTAGTACATCTCAGATATCTCCTCTATGTTGTAGAGGAAGGCTAGGAGGTAAGTTCCCCTGGCTGCAACTTCTTTAGAAACATTGGCATCTTTGAATTGGTGTTGAACTGTTGAAGTTATTTTCCATCAGGATGACTGGCCTCCTTACAGTGTAGATTATCCTGATTCATTCATTCCATACAAGTGGGGGCCAGCTATTCTGTTATCTAGGCCATTGGTCTGATTTGGCCCAATCATGGTGAGTGATTCTCCATAAGTTTCTTGGATGGACAATTATAACCTCCTTTTTTCTTCTTTGAAGATGGATGCTGTGTTTCTTCTTGGGCATTGTTTTTTTCAAACCATTCATATGAAATAGGTGGATCAAATATTCTTAATTCTTTTTTTTTTTTCACTCTAACTATGAAATGATTGGTAGTGGCAGACCAGATTGGTGGTTTCAGTTTTGTGTTTAGTGATGATTTGATGAATTATTTCTGAATGAAATGTGTATCTACCTTGTGCAAGACTAGATGAAAATTTAAATGCTCCTCTACCTCAAATGCATTCACCTCAGAAGAAGAATTGCAGAATATATGGTTCCAAATTGTGCAAAATTATTTTACCTGAGAAACCACTTCCTTTTACCATGGAAATGGACCCATACTCATGTCATTTCTTTGAAGAAAATAGTCTCTGCAATAATCTCCAAAATGTGTTTAGTATGTGTAAAGCCCCCTTTTTTTTTTTTTTGTCTTTTTGATTTTCCCCACAAATGAGCTCTACACATACCCAACTTTATACTAGGGCACTTGTAGAGTTTTTCTTCCATGGGAGAAAAAAAAGTGATTTTCCATGGGAGAAGGGTTTTTTTTTTTTTTTTTTTTTTTTTTTTTTTTTTTTAAGTTATCGTTGAGTAAGAGGGAGATTTTTTTAGTTATCTCTATAAAAAAAAGGAGAAAATGATCAAGAGTGGAATTTATGCAAAAAGCAAATCCAGACAATGGTAGTTAACCATTTTCATTTGAAACTGGAAAAAATAGAATCACCTAACCTGAAGGTAAAATTCCAAGGTATATGGATATACATATCAAATACAGTAGACCATACAAAACTTTTTGAATATTTCTTTCATACTATAGCCTAGGGGGCTGGGACCTAAGAGCGCCCACACAGGTAGGAAGAGAACCCCACTCCATATGAAGGAGAACCCACATAAGTGGAAACAGGAAGCACACAAAGTGGGAAGAGAAGGCCGCACATGTGAGAAGAGTCGCAAATCCAGGGATCGATCCCTGGTAGCTGGGTAACATGTGGGTTGCCAGCCAAGTGAGCAACCCTTTGTTGTCTTGGACTTGAGTGTTGCAGCAGAGCACATGGGAATTACTAGGGCGGACCTACATATAATATTGGGGGTGGTTGCCCCGTCAAACATTGGTCATCTTCCAAAACATAGATGAAGATCTCCAGTCCACTTCCAATGGGCCTGCCCCCTAAAACCCACATGAGAATTTTGGGTTTGCTCCAAAACCTAACTGCTATATTTGGGTCCGCCCTCTCAAATGAAAACCCCAGGTCCACCACTTATTAGGAAAGGTATTTGTCTTTGTGGATCAAGCTTTTATCAACCAATTATTGTAACCCACAAAGGGTTAATAAGAACTTGTTTGGTAACATTATATTCCATTACTCTGCGGAGAATACGCCTGTACAAAACTTGTTTGGTAGCATTATATTAAATTACTAAGTTGAGAATATGTAGTACAAAACTTGTTTGGTAACAATATAAAAGTTTTGTTCCACGAAATGGAAGCAAAAGAATCATAGGATTTATAATGTGGGACCCACCTATAGAAATTACAATGTGGTACCTACTTTTAAAAATTAGAACACGGGATCCATATTCATAGGATTTACAATGTGAACGCACCTTTATAGGAATTATAATGTGGGCCCACCTTTTTGTGAATATAAACATGAGACCCACCATTAGAAATTACAACGTTGTACACACCTTTAGAAATTAAAATATGGAGCCCACATTCATAGGATTTACAATGTGCACCCAACTTTTGTGATTGTGACCATGTGATCCACGTTCATAGGATTCACAGTGTGGGCTCACCTTTATAGGAGTTATAATGTGGGGCCAACTTTTTTATTAATCGTGAACAAAGGACCCACCTTTTAAATTTACAATGTCTTACCCACCTTTAAAAATTAGAATATGTGGCCACATTCATAGGATTCACAATATGGGCTTACATTCATATGATTTACATTGTGGCTTGGCTCCACTTTTTGCGCTTGTGACTATATGACTCACATTTAAGAATTATAAAGTGGGGTCACCTTTTCTATGATTGTGAATACGAGGCCCACCTTTAGAAATTATAGCGTGGTACCTACCTTTAGAAATTAGAAAATGAGGCCATAATGTTGTCCTATCATTATAGGAATTACAATAGGGGCCTACCTTTTGTAATTGTGACTATGTGACCTATCTTTAAGATTTACAAAGTGGGGCCGCCTTCTTTGAGATTGTGAACATGGGGCCTACCTTTAGGATAAGTGAAATGATTTAAAGTTTTTAAATGGTATTCCTTAAAAAGGCAAGAGAAAAGTAGAAAGTAATTGTGCCAGCAAGTTGTTTTTTAAATTTTTTTTTTTTTTTTTTGTTCCAACTTTCTTATGCCATTGGGTTAAGAATTTGGGATTCCTTCGTCGATAACAAAATTCGGAAAAATGATTTACCATGACCAAACATATTTTCTTTAGCTTCATCTTGTGGTAACATGTGAAGATCTGCATGGCACGATGCTAAATGCACCCTAAGTAGCAACATCGAGATTATATACATAACAGAGAAGGGGTTTTTATTTCTAAGAAACATATAATTGAACTAAACATTAAATCTTAAATTGTTTTAATGAGGTTTACTAAAGAAGGAATTAATCCTACATAGGAGTATGAAGCTTTAACACATGGTATTCTTTTTAGTGAAAGGCAAAACAGCAGTCTGATTGTCAATGGCTTTGCTGATTTTCTTTCTTCCCTCCCCTTTTTTGTTTTCTTTTGGGTTTTTTCTTGTCATGGTCAGGTTTTAAACTTGATGGTTGAACAAGGTTGGACCGAACCATTATAACCTCCCCATCAGTGTTACAAAAAAAAAAAAAAATTATCAGTTTTTTTTTTTAAATTGCTTGAGAATAAGCCATTAATTTACTGATAAAAACCATTTTTATGTATAATTAAATAAATGATAAATACTCTAATTTATCTAATTATCCATTTTTAACTATATGGTTAAGTAACACGACATGTTCCACTTCCTAAGGAATATCATATTTTTAACAGATATGTTATGATTTTATCTTTAGGGGTAAAGTAATCCAACCCCTTAATTATTTGTGTATGGAAAAAAAAAAAAAGTATGATGGCTTTAAGTTAAGGTTGAGAGGACACGACCCTCATTTTTTTGGATACCATGGGTTATCATCAAAATTTATAAAAATATAATGATAATATATTAATTTAGTATTATGGTATCAGAGCAACGTATTTTGCATCACTCTCGTACCATAACAATATTTTAATATACAATTCATTCTATTTAAATAGCAAGTTACTTCTTAGAAATATAGAATAAGACTTCTTTATCATCAATCCATATGGGACAACATATGTGCCGGTAAGTAACAAATACATTACGAGTCTTTGGTTGAATAGTTTTGATTTTCTCCACTTTGATCAATTGCCCTAGATCATCACATTAATGGGTCCTGGAGCATTTATTAGGTTGCTGCGATTATATCATCAGAGTCTTTCTTTTTGTATAAAAGGTAATTGAATTACTGAAGAGAAAAAAGAATACAAAAGCACGAAAGTCTCCATGAATGAGGAAAAGACAAAAGGGCCACCAACAAAAACTGGCCAGAACAACAACTAGCAAACAGAGGTGAGGAAATTCACAGGAATTCTCAAAAAGATTAAGAGAGAGCTTAGCTGGTGGCTGCGAAAAGGTTTGGATATCTTTCTTAGAGTGAAGCAGAGATCATCATGCACGTGAGCTGAGATCTGATAAGGGGTAAGGTGATGATTTTCAAAAAATGCAGCATTCCTGGCCTTTCATAGAACATATAAAACAGACATAAAGATCAGTGCCATGTATTTCTTACCTGCTATGTCATTTCCACTAGATAGAGAGTTACAAACTGAGGCGCAGGTAGAGTAAAGCAACCAATTCCAAAGTGATTGAGCTACAGTGCAAGAGAAGTAGATGTGACTGACAGAGTCTTCACCATTGAAACATAGGTTGCATCTCGAAGCTAAGGAGAAGCCAAGGTGCTGCAAACGAGATTCAGTGGGGGTTCGATTTAGCATCATACGCCATCCAAAGCAACTAACTTGAGAAGGGAGATACCATTCAAAATCAGGGGTGGCCATTCATGGATGTTGCCCCTCCTTCTGATTGTAATCCAAATACCATGCAGGGAGATTTGGCCATCAGGAGCCTCCTTCCAGAAGAGATGATCTCTAGCAGATGGATTGGGAGAGAGAAAGGAAGTGGGAGAGGTGAGCAGGTCTTTGATTACTGTTGGCAAGGTTGAAGGGATATGCCAAGAGCCTGAGTGGAAGAAAGATGCAAGCCGTTGATCCATTGGAAAGTGCAGATTGGGAAGACAACAAAGAGGGGTTTGTCTCCACACCAGGTATCATGCCATATGTTAATGTCTTTACCATTTCCAAAGGCCCAGGCACTTCCTTGGTGGATGAAGTGAGTGAGGCGGTGGATTCTTCTCTAGATACATGAATCATAGTTAGTGTTTGCAGGGTTCCATATGTTATTGTCTTTGAAGTATCTTCTTGAACCAATTAGACCATATGGTATTCATAGTAGTTGCCTGCCAACCTATCTTGATGAGGGAAGCTTCATTCACTTCAGAGATCTTTCTAACGCTAAGGCCTCCTTCCATCTTTAGGAGGGTAACTTGAGACCAGTTCACATAGTTTATCTTAGAGGATGGGGCGTTGCCTGGCCAGAGAAAGTGCCTCATCAGACACTCAATGTCTTTACAAATGATGGTTGGAAGGGGAAGGATTGAAGCAATGTGTATAGGAATGCAAGAGAGGACGTGCTTGATGAGAATAAGTTGACCTACAAAGGAGAGAGTTTTGGGAAGAATTTTGACTCCTACTTGGAATGCCAGGGTTTAAGTCCATTGAAAGACTCTGATGATAAAGACTCTTTATCATCAGAGTCTTTCAATGGACTTAAACCCTAGCATTCCTAGTAGGAGTCAAAATGGCTACCCGTTGTAACGTTGATTACCAAAGTACACAAACAAAATAATGTTAAATGAGTTAATATATATCCCAGTAACCATGCTATGCAAGTGGAAATGGACAGCCATGTGTATAATCATGCAATGGATGCAGGAAATTGTGCTCCCAATGGACCAATTGACACTAAGGGCTCATTTAATTGCATGGAATTCAATAAATAGGAATTTATGGTCAAATGGACTTCAACAAAGGAATGTTACTTTCTAAAAAAAAAATAAAAAATCCAAAGGAATGTTAAAAAAGTGAAGAGTTAAAAGGATATAAGGTAACCCCAAGGGGTAGCTTAGTTGGCCTAAGACCACGGTTTCCACCCGGAAGTTGTAGGTTCGAAAGTGTACTGCCACACTGTAGCTACAGGGGAGTTTACCCGTCTTCCCTCTGGCCCGGACGGATTAATCCAGCCCAAAGGATTGGGAACCCTCAGATAGCAAAGAAAAACAAAGGTTATAAGGTGATCATGTAGATGGGTACATCTTAACCTTTGTTTCTTTTCATGATAGCCACTGTGTGATACATATGTAGTCTCTTAGCCATTAGATTGAGTCTCAAAAAATTATGGTTAATAGGCCATTAAACTTTAATAGAGTGAAATTAAGGGTTAAGATAATATAGGACTGATTTCTGGTGCTCACCACATGAGACTGTGTGCCTTTGTATGTCTTTGCTTATTTCATTTTATAGAAGTGGTGGTTTTGTTCTTTGTTTCTATCTAATGTGGGAATCATTGTCCTGAGAGGTATTTTGATTAAAACAGTGTTATCAGTTGAGCACTAAGAGGTTTAGCTGTTAGCATATAGTTTAACACCAGAAGGCATTCTGAATAAAATAATGTTATTGGGGGAATGGCTTTAAACTGACCCAGTTAAACCTTTTAGTACCAGAGATCTGCTTTGATAATATAATCTCATTTGCATCAAGAGCTGGTATGGCTTTCTAACAATAGGAGGACAACTTTTCTTTCTTTTTTCATTAAAGTAAAAATGTTAAAGGTCTTGTTACTAAGAAGTATGTTGGATATAAACAGCTTTTTGTATATTTTAATATTTAAGAGAATGTGTTTTTAAGTTTTCATGCATACATGTCACTTTACAATTGTTTTGTCATATGTGAGTTGTTGTTTATTCTCCATGAGGAAGTCTGGGAGTATGGATTTCTTATATCAGGGGTGGTGTAGATTATCCTGATCCATTTTCTAACCATTGGTATGATTTGGCCCAATCATGATGAAAGATGCTCCAAAAGTTTCTTGAATGGACTACTGTTTTTGTGTTTTTTTTTTTCAAGAGATGGTGTGTTTTTTCTTGGGCACTATTTTGATCCAAACCAGTTATATGAAATGGATGCATGAGGATCAAATGATTCCTGATGTTTTTTCCCTTCCAAATATGAAATGATTGGGAGTGGATGGGTCAATCACAAAAAATGAAGAAAGATTGAGGATAGGAGTCAGAGATGTTTGACAAGTGCCGTTTATCAAATTGCCATAAAACGTTTAACTCTAAATGTCATTCATCTAAGCCGTCACACCAAATTAATGATAACAAGTGTTTACAAAAAAAAATAAAAATTTTTTTTAACAAAAAGATAGTTTGAATTTTGTGATATGCTTTTCTTTTTCTTTTTTGTTCAATCAGGGGATGGAATTGAAATGGGCTACACAGTACACACACAACAGTGCATGTGGTCAATGTGAACTTTACCCATCTATTGACCAAGATAAAGATCCCAATATAAAACCTCCTTTGAAGTTATAAGGATTAGCAGCACTTTTGCTAAAATCCACTAAAATTTAAAAAAGAATCAACTCCAACTTCAAGTGGGCTTAGTATCCTACTATGATTATTAATACGGGAAATTTCCAAATATAGCCTAAAGTTTTTGCCTTATTTTAAAAAAGGACACAAGTTTTGAAACTTTTGAAATTAGTCTCTAAGCTTTCCAGTAAATTTTCAATTAAGGACATCCGGCTATTTAAAGGTATTTTCTGGTGATTTTTTCCCTCAGTATTTTAAAAATACCCAAATTACCCTTCATTTAAAGCCATGACATGGTTTCGGCAGCCACTACATGCAGCCAATCATTGCACGAATACTGGGTGTCCTTGATCACCGTGAGGACACCGGCGAGGGAAACGAGGAGAATATAGAATAAGTGAATAAGAGTTTTATTATAATAAAGGGTAATTTGGGTATTTAAAAATAACAAAAAAACAAGTTGCCGAAAAATAACTTTAAATAGATTGATGTCCTTAATTGAAAACTTCACGAAAAACTTAGGGACTAATTTGAAAAGCTTTGAAACTTGTGTCCTTTTTTGAAATAAGGCCGAAACTTAAGGACTTTTTTGAAATTCTCCCTTATTAATACTAAACTTAACAACTTGCTACAGATGAAATTCCCAAATTAGAAAGTTTGGCTTGCTTAGGGCATCCAGACAATTCTGGGTGCATCCCACCTGTGACCCCCATACACCTTGTGTTTTCTTGAAACATTTTATTTGGGCTGAAATTAGGCTCATGGGCTACAATAATGGTGTTGGATTTTCTTACATCCGGGTCCATTAAGGCCCAGTTAGTTTAAGCCCCAAAACAGCCTCTTTGATGTATTTTTCTGCAGCTGGATTTCTTTAACCCGCCTACCTCTCTGGAAAGTAGTGGGAGTTCTGACACGGTTGCTCATGATTCGAACCCTGGGTATGCCACCTCTTCCCACTTGTATAAGCTTGTTTTCCTATTCGTGCGGACTTCTTTTCCAAATCAAGTATCTACCGAATTTTGTAACAGCCCCCTTCTTAGGAAAAAACTTAACTTCTAAGGGCTGTTATGGTTCCCTCCACTGATCTGAACCATTCACACATGGGCTTGGACCCCATGTGCGCGATCAAAAGCCTGCAGTGATAACAATGGTTAGCCCACTGGCTGATCATCGCGGTCGACATCAGTATTCTTCATGTTGATACATAGAGAAATACATGACTACTGTATATGCATTGGTTAAAGTAGATGAAAAATATTAACTAGGTGGATTGATTGATTTTAAATTTGTGAAGCTTGAGACATTACTAGCACAATAACCTGTGCTAAGCTGGGGCATGACCCAGGTAACTAGGGTCCTGCTCCATTTAATTATTATTATTTTTTTACCAATGCGGTTCCATAAAAAGTCAAAATTAAAAGTTATCCGGTCAAAATTGAATAAAAATCCCTTGGATTTAATATACTATAACATAATACGAAATCCAATAATTTTTTAAAAGAGGAACTTAAAGGGAAAAGCCCCTGTAGGACCCATACGTCTTACCAAATCCCCTATCATGTTGGACACGGAAGGGGTCCTCATGTGGCCCTTTTAATTTTTAATTTTTTTTTGTCATTTAGCAATATTTAGTGATATTGTCGATATCGATCATATCGCAAAATCATAAGAAAAAAGATGAATCTGCAGGTCCATTGGTAAATCCTCCGCCCTCACCTCCTCTCACTCCCTTTAGGTTTGCAGGTCTCTGGCCCCCATCTCCTCCCTCCCCCCACTACCTGCAAGTCTAGCCCTCTTCCTCATCTCTGCTTACATCCTCGCCTCCGTCTCCCTTCCCCTCTTCTCCCTCCTCTCTTCCTTCCGTGGCGATCCTCCCTCTTCCTCCGATGAAGATGACCCCATGCTTACCGGCCTCCATTCCTTCGTATCCTCCCTTTCCCTGCCACCCCTGTAGCAATCAAGAGAGAAAAACCCAATTCCTATTTAGGTTCTACAAATCGAGAACAACCACCGCAGAATGGTTGATATTAACCATATCGCTGAGTGACCAAAAAATAATAATTAAAATGGCCACATAAGTACCCCTCCTGTGTCCAACATGATACGGGGACCTAGTAACACGTATGAGGTTCTACGGGGACTTTTCCCGTAAATTCCTCTTTTGATTTTTTTTTTTTTTTCATTACATACAAATCTCCCTCCTTTGGGTCTTGGAGGGAAAAATAAAGAGAAAGGGAGTTAGAGAGGCAGTAGGAAGAGGATGGAGGAGGAGGAAGAGGACGAATCAGCTTTGCATTGCCAAACAGGTACTCTCTCTCCCGGGGATTTTGAGTTGGATTTGAAATAGAGGGCAAGGGGTTATGGATTTTAAGGATTTGGGTTGAAAGTGAGAGTTAGAAATTTGTGATTTTGAACTTTTGGGCATCTCTGATCTCTCTCTTCCATAACTCTGGCTCTATTTATTTTACATGAAACTTTTGGCGATTTTGATGAATTACAGTGGAATTTTATTTGGGTCATCTTTCTTGTTCCCAAATAAACAAAGGGATTCCTACCAGAACAAATTTATTTGTTTATTTTTTGTCAGATGTGTTGGTATGGTAGGTTTTGAAAATTCCATTTATTTTTTAATTTCATCTCAAATTTCATGGGTGGTTGAATTCTGAATACAACTGAATTAATTCCATGTGGGTTTTGGTTAAATTTTTAAGTGTTGATTGTTTCTTGCTGTAGGTATTGAATGTTGAAGGTTTATGTAAGATTGTGTTAGCCTGATTTTTGAAGATGCTGAATGTTTCATGTTGAGTCTTGAAAATCTTTCTAGTGTTGAATGTAGCAGATTTTATGTTGTAGTGAATGTTGAGTGGTTTATGTTGTTGAATATGTGAATACTGAGAGGTTCAATTTGTTGATTTTGATTCAAAAGATGAATGTTGATTTTTTGAATGTGAATGTGAATGCCTCATTTTTTACAGGTCTGTCAGCGTATACTCATTGTCCAGGTTTTTGGTTGCTATGTTCTCTTGTTTGTTGTATTTGGACCCATTGTTTGTTGTGTCCAAGATTTCATTGTAGATGCTGGTAACTGTAGTTAAAAATGAACTGACCAAGTATATATACAATGACAGCAGGTTGCTTTAGCATTATAACAGAGTTAGCCAACTGAGATGTGAACTTTAAGGCTAGAAAGATTTCTTCTCATAGTAAACCAAAGTTATGAACTACACCTTCAACTGAAGTGGAATCTGTATTGTCTCAATCTAGTGATCCTGACTAGGCACCACCAGGCACACTTCATATTGAATGTTGTAATTGGCAAGCCAATCTATTCCAATCAGCGCTACTACAATCAGTGATACTAGGCCAATCAACATGTATTTGTGGTATCCACTGCATTTACTCAGTCATTGACCGCAGTTCTTTTGTATCTTTGCATATTTTGGAAGAACTAAACACTAAAATAATATATGTATATGAGAGAGGAAAAAAAAGAGAATCTCCATACAAATAACCAATCCAAATTCAGGGACTTAAATTGTTCGTTATGATGAATCTAAGAATTGAGCCTTGTGACTCATGATCATTCGCAAGGAATTGCTCACATCCACCCAAAATAAAATTGAGATCAAGTGAATAAATGCCATTAGTCCTATTGGAAATATGAACCGTCCAAACTATGGTGTAGACTCTGCATCATAGCTCAATGCCTCAAGCTAACAAACAACCAATAGAAAACAATGGAAATTGTATTAATATATTTTTCTGGTAAAAGAATAGAAATTGCATTATTGTTCTTTTGAAAATACAGTTTTATTAAGAAGGGAATGTTAAGATACAACAGAGAAAAAGAAAACTCCATCTCTTAGATCCATTAATTTCAATTTAGCAGCCTCTTCAAATCATCTGTTTAACCCCATCGAATCAATGACTCAGCTCCCTGCTAGACCGCAAAACTCCATCTGAGTCAAGCACCCATCTCCATCCAAATCCTCTCAACATGCTCTCAGGATAATGACCACTTTTTCCCTATTGACAAAGAGAGAGAGAGAGAGAGAGAGAGAGAGAGAGAGAGAGAGAGAGAGAGAAATAAAAATAAGAATAAAACACAGATTCAGAGATATAAATTTATTCTCATAACATGAGACCTACATCACAGATCTAAAAGTTGCAATGATTATAGGTTTAAAAAAAAAAAAAAAAAACTACTGAACCAGACAAGAGAGTTGCATTCAACGTCCCAAAAAACTGATAGTACCCTTAAAGAATGCAGTGCATTTATGTCCAAAACAATCATGCTCTGCCAAAAAAAAAAAAAAAAAGAAGAAGAAAAGAAAAGAAAAGGAAGCCAAATGTGCTCCATCGAATGTGTTTTTCGATTTTAAGGAAGACACCATTAACCAAAAGAAAATCCCTAAACTGCGAATGACATGAAATACGATTTCCATTCACAGGATGAGACAACACTGATTTGGTATACACATGGAAAGGAAAGAATCTGAAATTAGCTTCCATCTCTCGAATCATCCCTGGACAGAGAACTGGAGTTAAACTGTGTCAAAAGTTGCATGACTTTGTTGTGTTTACTTGTGGTCTCACCTGGATTCTCTTATTGTTCACTCTTGGGTTTATTATATTGCAGTTGATGTTGCAGTCAGAGCTAATATGAAATTTATTCTACCTGTTGGTTACTTCTATCAACAGGCTGTTTTTATGAGATATTTATTCCCCTAGAAGGACTATTTGTCATTCTCTCTTCTCTATAGTAATGGTGGATGCTCCCTTGACCTGGTTAGTGAAATTTTGCACATTTGCATTACTTTCCAGATGATAATATTGAAACTAAACTTTGATTTGTGGATGTTAAGTTTCTGATTATGATTGTTCTCTAATTCTTTGAACTTTTTAAATTTGCAAGGACAAAACTGAGGCAGACCTGTGGTTTGCAGGCCTTAAGGCATAAATTACTTCACTTCAACATAATTACTCGAAATTCGATGGGGGATTTGATGTAAGTTTTTATTCTTAATGACTTTCCTGTCATTCTTCTTTGTAAGGTTGTTACTTTTCATGCTTCACAGAGTGTGGTGTAATATTTTAACTTGCAGAACATGTTAAATGAAGGCAGTTTCTGGCTTTCTGCTGAATCAGATGGTTCCTTCTGTCATTGACACTAAGAACGGAGATAAAGCATTCGTGTCTATTAACTACTGCATCTAAAATGACCTCTAGTTCTTTGCATGCACTCCTTGAATTTGGAAAACTTTATGGTTTAGTTTCTAGGAACCAATGAAATACACTCTTAAAATGAAGATGTCAGATTCCATTTTTTATGGGAACTTCTAAATGCTTGCCCTTAGTTGGGACAAAGAGGCTCTAAAACAATTACATTCAGAATTTTTCTCAGCAATAGCATCCTGTTGAATTGAGGCTTCTTTTTTTCTTTTTAATTGCTGTTTTAAAATATGTAGTTAGAGAATTTTTCTAAGCAATAACATCCTGTGGGATTGTGTAACCACAGCATTTGGAGTTGAATTGTACTTTTAGTTGTTCAAGCTTTCTTCGTGAGTTTTCAAGGCTCATTTCCTTTTATTATGAGCATAATTACTGTATGATCTATTGCATACAATAGAAAGTACAAAATTGGTTTACAAGTGGAAAATATCCACTCTTTTATGCATCTTAAAATTTGGAAATTCAGTTTCATTGGGTAATAAATTAGTAGATGATGGAGGTTGAACCAAGAACTAGTTGGATGGTATTCATTATCGCAATCAGGATGCTGCCAGTTGACTTCTTACCCATTAATGTAAACATTATTAGTAAGAAGCTATTTGGATTGTTTCAAAGGTTAAAGGTGTACATGGTTATTTTTATACTATACAAATAAATAGTTGCTTCAGACCTCAGTGTCTATTTTTTTTTTTGTACGAATCCACATGTTACATAATTGTGATATGGCTTTATCTTCCTCAAATACTCTCCACGTGTGTCTGTTTTTTTTCCTAGTCTTCCTTTACATTGCAAGTTCATGATTGATTAATACTTGTCTGTAATAACGTCTCCTCTGGAGATGGCAAATTATCAAACTTCATTTATTGATTTTCATCCATTCGTAACAAATGCAATCGATCAAATCTTCCTTTTCCCTCACATATATCACTCTGATTATTATTAATTTAATTTGTAGGATGGGAGATACTTCATTCAAGATGGCCACCCTTTAGGTTTAACACAAGATATCACGTCAAATATTTCTTGTATTCTCCCAGTGACCCTTATTTTAATTTGGCAAGGTTGTAAGTGGGGTCAGATTGTGCCAATATGCAACCAAGGGCTAGTAACGTAGATGGTTTCCAAATTAGTGTTTCAAGTGGTTCCTCTGGCCATTCAAGTCAAGATTCTGGACCTTGTGACTGTGAATCTTTAGGTGATGTTTATGTCTGGGGAGAGGTTTGGTGTGATGGAAGTCTAGGTGATGGATCTGTGAATTATTCCAATTCATAAACTGATGTACTATCTCCAAAGCCCTTAAGAGTCAAATGTAGTTTTAGACGTTCATCAAATTGCTTGCGGGTTTGGCTTGCTGCCCTTGTCACAAGACAAGGTGAGATATTTACTTGGGGTGAAGAATCTTGAGGGCAGCTTGGCCATGGAAATGACACAGATACTAGTCAGCTTCATCTTGTCGAATTTCTGGCACTCCATAATATGGATTTTGTAGCATGTGGCGAGTATCATACATGTGCCGTATCTACAACTGGTGATCTATTTTCTTGGGGAGATGGCACACATAATGCTGGACTTCTTCGTAATGGAACTGATGTTAGCCACTGGAGACCAAAAAGAGTCTGTGGTCCTTTGGAAGAACTTCATGTAGTGTCCATTGCATGCAGTACATGGCATTCGGCATTGGCAACTTCAAATGGGAAACTATTTAGATTTGGTGATGGCACATTTGGTGTTTTGGCCATGGTGATCAAGAAAGCATTGCATGCCCAAGGGAAGTTGAATCTCTTAAGTGGATTAAAGACCATTAAAGTTGCATGTGGAGTATGGCATACTGCTGCAATTGTTGAGGTTATTGGGCAACTGGGTGCAATTCATTCATCTAGGAAATTGTTCACCTGGGGGTGATGGAGACAAGAACCGTTTGGGCCATGGGGACGAGGAACCACAGTTGGTTCCTCCATGTGTTTCAGCGCTTATCAATTACAACTTCCACCAACTGGCCTGTGGGCATAGTATTACTGTTGCCTTCTAAACAGTAATTTAATTACAACATCCCCAAAGCTATATAAAAGCTATTTAATTCCCAACTTAACCAAAATCCACTAATCTCACTTAGAACTGACACACGGCTTAATTAGTGCTAATTGCGGTCACTAGGGTTGGGGTCTTACGCAATGTTTCGTTGTTTCCCTTTCAACCATCCATGCCTACATTGGCATCATGGCCTATTAAACATTCATAAATTAGTTGTGGATTGATAAAATGTGATCTATCTGTCCTATGTGATAGGTCCTACTTTGATTGTAGTGAAATACAACTCTCAGTTCTAAAATATTATTTACATGTCTTCTTAGCTTCCTAAAAAATTCCAAACTATATGTTTTATTTCCCTTTAATTGCCCTCACAAAGTTTTAAAATATTATTCCTTGAAAAGTGTTGAGGTATTTTTAAATATATGTTTTTTCATTAGATATTATTGAAAACTCTGAAAAATAAAATTGGGTTTGAAATGATTGGTGATAAAACAAATAAACATAAAATCATGGCTCTGCCACTGTCTAAATCATCCTCATTATCTTATAACCTTATGAATGTGGATTGACTAAATGGGTTGCAGTGTGAACACAAGGAAGAAATACTAGGCAACTGAAGGAAGCTTTTGAAAACAGAGTGCTGGTAATACAGATAATTGCTTCAGTTACAGGCATGAGAAAGTGACATCAAAGAAAAAGTCCAAAGCTTATAAATCATTGAGGTATTTATTATAAACTACACATATAGTGACTGAGTTTTGACATAGCGTGGGGAATGAGCAGAGAAATAAGAAGGAAAGATGGAGGAAGAAAGCCAATTAGTTGACCTAATTCAATCAGAGTTGTTATGAAGACTGCTTCAAAGGGCCCCTTTGGATATTTCAATGATCAAGTGCAGGTAACTCCAGTTTACCCATAAATTAAGGTTCACTTTGTCTGGTTAACCTGGTTACCCTTTTATTATTATTATTATTATTATTTTTTGGGTGCCCCGGCCAAGGGTGCTGGGTCCCACTTTTGTTAAAATCTGATGGGACTTGCCTATCTAGTTATAAATCATAATAAGTTCCAACCACTCAACAATGTAATCAACATGGCATGATCAAATGATGAATTTATTTTGGGCCCTACCCACCAAAGTGATGAATACATGGCAGGTGTTGACTTTTGTCTTGATAAAATTATGAATGGCTCTCTCAACAATCCAATGATGTAATCACTTTGTGATCCTCACCCATCCAATCAAATTATATGGGCCTAGCTTACCAAATTAGGGAATCATGATGAAGCCCACACACTCAGAGATGAGTGATCCTGTGGCCCCTTGTTAATGGTGAAAATCATTTTGAGCCCCAACCACAACAATAATCAATCATGTTAACTCTCCTGCACCAAAATGAGAGGACCATGATATGCTTACTAACCTCCAAATAAAAAAGAAAATTACAAGAGGCTCCGCCCACTGAAATGATGTTTTTAACTCTTCTACTGGATTATTGGTTGGGTCCCTTTCTCAGGTATCAATGTCCTTTCAAGCAGGGCGTTTGTGAGAAATCCTACTCATGGGGTTTACATGTTAACATCTAAACCGATTAGAATAAAAAATTCCCCTTCTTTGCATTGGAAATGTGTTTTAAAAAAACACTAAAAATATAAAACAATGAAGTAGTGTTTCCTAAGTACATATGAATGTCATTGAACTAGGGGTGTAAAAGAAACCGGAAAACCGAAAAACCGAACCGAACCGAACCGAACTGGGGTTATTAACCGTATTTCACGGCTTGATTATGGTTACGGTTATTAAAATCGGAAAACCGCACTTCACGGTTTGGTTACGGTTTTCAGTGTTGACTCACGGTTATTAATTGAACCGAATTGTGAAATGCGATTTAGTTAACCGGCACACGGTTAACTGTATCGCTATACTAAAAAAAAAAGGGCCTAAATGAAATATGTATATAATTCTTAACGGTATTTAACGGTTACTTTTATTGACAAAACGATTTTCAACTATTTTTCCGGATACGGTTTGGTTATGGTTTCTAATAGTTAATTTGTGGTTCGATTTTTAATGATTTTTCCGGTTATGGTTTTCAAAATTGAAAAATCGTAACTACGGCTCAGTTAATGGTTCTCCCAAAATGAACGATTAACTGAACCATTACACCCCTAATGGAAATATAGGGATGGCATGTTGGTAAGGCATCTTGCTCTCATCTAGGGATCGATTCCTAGTGGGAGGTTTGAACCTCCTTCCTCCTAGCCAATGAGCCAAAGTAAAGCAAAAAAAAAAAAAAAAAAGAAGGTATGAATGTCAACCAAGGGGTTATTCGTATTATCACAGAAAAGAAGGGCTACTTTAAAAATAGCCAAAGAACGGAAGTGGTTTGTGCAAGAAAATATTACGCTTTTGATGAAAATACCGCATAAGATTGTTAATCACATTATTACTCATATGTTGCGAGGATTATCTAAAATCCCAAATTGTTATCCTCCAACTGAATTAAAAAAAATTTGCTCAATTCTATGTCAAAAGTGATAAATTGTAAAGACTCTGATTTTTGAAACATTATCGCCATCAACAAAGTCTCTTTCCAACTATGTTGGGGTTGGCCATATGAATTTTAATTTGCCATTCCTTCCTGTCTTTTCTTTTAGAAAGTTCATTTGATGTAGTTCATTTTCTAAGGATACGTTTGTACTTTGTTTTTATGAAAACGAAAAGGTATGACCTGTTTATATTCCTTATGTTTATAACCTAGGACTGAGACCTGAAGGGATCGAAAGATATCCTCAGACCCCTCCTCTCGAAAAAACAAAGAAGAAGAAGAAGAAGAAGGAGAAGCTCCAATCGATCACCCCTTCATCCTCGTTTGAATCCCACGAGTTAAATGGTTTACATTCTATTTGGAAAAAAAATAAGTGGGGGATTTTTTGGCCCACTCAGATGGACCCTCCCATGGGACCCACCCGTGCTGCAACATGTGCACAAGATGCACTTGATAGCCGTAGTAATTCATTTTTTTTTTTTGTGTAAAGGGAGCGATCATTAGAATTGACATTCGTCCATGAATTATTGAAGTTTAAGTATTTTTTTTACAAAACTGTTCATGCAATATTGTAAGGTTATACGACATTATACATATCGGATTCTACAATATCCTAGGACCATGTAATATAATATATATAATATTATTCGAACAACTCTACAGGAAATACTTAAAACATCTTCAAATTTAAAATAAATATTAGATTTAAGAGTAGTTGTATGGTTGTAAATCTTGCATACTACCTTTCCCAATAAAAAAAAAAACCTCTTCAAAAAAAAAAAAAGGAAATTCCTTCATTGGGAAAATTCTCACTAGAATCTTCCCCACCAACAATTCCGCGTTTTCATCTGTCCCCATTCAATGCAATGGACCCCATCCCCATACCAATTGAAGAAAAGGAAGAGAAAATCTTATGATATCATCCCCATGGATTGCTTTGTGGCAAAGGAATCTCATCTCATATCATCTCTTTCTACTTATTCCAGATGGGATTTTAAATCCTAGGGCTTGGGCTTCTTTGGTGCCCTACAACTCGACCTTATTGTTCTTTCGATTGGAAGTCGAGTTCTAGGGTTTCTGCCCATCGATTTGTTTGGAAGTTGAAGGCATCTGAAAGGCTTGAGCTTTTAGGGTTTCGATCCTGTTCTTGGTCACAGAAAGGGAGAAAACAGGGAAAGATTCCTTCTTGGGGAAGTCGATTCTGTAACGGTTTTTTTTTTGGGTTTTGGTGGGTATTGAGGAGAATGGGGCAACAGCAATCGAAAGAGGAGCTGCTTTACCAGCAGGTTAACTATGAAAACATTGAAGGGATCGAAGCTCTTCGTCGTGAGGGCGCTGGCCTCGAGGTATAGCTCAAATTATACTTTCCTTCTTTCAGGAATTCTCTCATACATTTGATTGGTCTCATGGCTGGAAAAGAAAAAAAAAGCCCTAATTTTGATTTGATGGCCTCTAAGTTGTGACAATTTTGTAACTTGACATTGTTTTAAGATTGAATTTGATCGCAAGTACAGGTCTTGGGGGGTGTGTGAGGTGGGTAGATTGATCATTTGTTGGTGTAGGTGGTAGTTATTTCTTAGATGGAAAAAATGAATCAATGATGTGAAAGAGAATTTTGGATATGTATGTATGTGTTTTTGTTATGTGACATGATGGGTTTTGTGCAGTGGGTAGACAAAGAAGGGAAAACCCCTCTGATTGTAGCTTGCTTGAAGCCTGATTGTTTGCATGTTGCTAAAGCTTTGATTGATTTGGGTGCCAATGTCCATTATTACCGTCCAGGTGAGAATTTTATTGAAGTATCTGATTCTACTAGCTAGAGTTTGTGTTATTCTTTACCATATAGAACTCTGAGGTAATACTAATTTCTTTATATTATCATTGGATTTTGGAAGAGATTCTACTTATACTATCATGAATTCATGATCATGCCCCATTAATGGATCTAGTAAGCAAAATGGTGTGGTTGAGATTGTCTCCATGGCCCCATGGTCTTCATACTTTTGATTAATGTGCAGAATGCAGATATCCCTTGTGTACAATTAGCATGTTGGGGTCTCTGGAAGAAATCCGTATTGAGTTCGAGCTTTGACTTTTCAAATGCATATGTTAAACTTGACTTAGTAGGCATTGACTTGGCAATTTCTAGACCATGCTGTTGAGTCTGTCACTCCATCAGTGCCCCTTAAAATTTGACAAATTCCAGCCTCCATGAATTTACAAGATTGGTTAATCTTCTTTGAAATAATTCTGTATTTCCATGGACTATCTATATAATTTAACACCCAATATATGACATCAGCAGAGTCGTTCTTCACTATCAACTTGCCTGGAAAGAATTCTCTAAATATCCTCAGAGCTTCTCTAATGGGCCAAATATCTGCCTTATTAAAGTCTCACCCAAATCAGAGTGAAGAAGACCACAATGATATATTGCCTTTGTTGTAACGTGGAATATTCCTTTGTCCTCTTGAATATCAGCAGTATATAATTCATTCTTTATAATGATAAAAATTGCTAAAATGTGAATCTACTTTCACTTCTCTTTATTATTTAATAGTAAGTTTATGACGATTTACACGATCAAACAATAATTACAATGATTCTTTATGCATCATAGGTCGTCATGGGGGAACCCCTTTACATCATGCTGCAAAAAGAGGCCTTGAACACACTGTGAAGTTACTTCTTTCTTTTGGAGGTAGATCTTATTGACATCATTTGAATTGAATGTCATATTGAGTTGAGGTTTGCATCATAGGATTCATGTGGTGCTATAATGCATAACTTATTGATAGACACCTGTGTTTCAAAATTTCAGCTAATGCTTTAGTAATGAACGATGATTGTCTTACTCCTCTTGATATGGCCAGAGAAAAGAGGCATACCGGTGTTGTTCGTGCCATTGAGGTATACTGCTAGTATGTTAAGTCTGCATAGATATTAAGGGACCAGGCTTTTTAGATTTTCCATTCATTTTTGCTTGAACTCCTATATAGTCTTATCCAAAACAACTTTTTCATAACTTTTACTTAGAGTCACATCTGCCTATTCTCTGGTTGGCTGCGGGAGCTTTATGGGCCAGGCTTTCTGGAAGCATTGATTTCTCAATGGGTGTCACGGAAAGTGTGGGTGAATTGGTTGAACTGTGTTGACTTCCTCTTTATTTTTATGTTTCTTTCTTTGGCATGTCTCCTTGTTCTTTTTGTCATGTAAAACTTGTGGTATTTATTTCCTGCTATTGTTTTACTTCCAGTTGGGCTGTTGTCATTCCCCGTGATTCACGTAATCCAAACATGCCTCAGAAATTCGAGCTTGCTATATATTCTGCTGTGGAGGTACATTAGATTTCACTATTCCTTTGTCAGTTGAATATAACATCATGATCTTTTTTTTTTTTTTTTTAATCGTTGGTAGTTAGTTGAATCAGACACAACTTCTGCATGCGCGCGCGCACACACACACACATAGTTTGGAGTCTTTTGCTGCATACACTCTCGGAAACAATTATGAAGAAGTATTCGAGAATTGTTATAGTTTTTCCGTCATTTCATGATCAAATGTTTCCCCATATAGTTGATGTGCAAAACTTGGTGATGTTGCAGTTTTGCTTTAGCTTAGGTTCAATTTATAGCCCTTTATTTGTAAAATTGAACCCATTGTACTGGAGTAAAGAATGCTTGTCAATATTTACCTTTCAGTGATATAAAAAAGATAAGAAAAGACCAATTAGAAGCCTAAAAGATTGAGCTTGGGATATATATTCTATACTTAGGTACTGTAGAGTATTGACCAAGAAGCTCTGTGGGTCAACTAAATGTGTAGTGAATTATTTTTGTATTTTTATTATTAAAAAATGTAAATTCTTAGAACAGCTAAAATATAAAAGTATACCTGAAAACAAATATATACTGTAAAATCTACATGAACTTCTGAATTATATTTTCAATTTTCTATTTTCATTGAAGACTAATGTAAGATTGAAATATGGTTTTAATGTAAGACTGACATACTTTTGTTTCATTGATATGTGAGGATAATATGCCTTACGACGACTTAGTCACCTCAACCAAACTAGGGTGAGTGAAGCTTGAGCTGCGAGTTGACTGGGAATACCAATCGGGTGTCAGGCAGAACTCATCCAAATGAGTTTAACCTGGTCCATTCACTCAATATGGTGGGCTGAGTCAACTTGGCCAGGTTCCTAGTTGACTCACATGGTCGGAAAACTATGCTGTGTTGCGTAGTTTCCTTTAATAGATAGCATGTAATATTTCTTCATAATCTATCATTGTCTATAGTTGGGACAAGGCTTTGATGATGATGAATCTATCATAATCTAAATTTTCTTTTATGGTGCTTAACTAGATGCGATTTTTCTTGGATTCCTTTTATCTCTACAATCTATTTGTTACTTTATGATTTGTAGGGATGTAAACGGGATGGTTTTGGTATGGGTCCATGGTGGACCTGGAATTAGAACCGTTAATGAGAAGGTAGAATTGGAATCGGAACCGTTAATGAAAAGATGGAACCGGAACCAGAACTAGATATGGGACGGGTCCGGGTCTAAGTAGAGAGTGATATGGAAAAAAAAACTAGTTTTGAGGAGAAATTCTCGGAAATTGAGGTAATATGCCTCGTCCCGGGTCCACGAGCCAGAACCAAGGTGACCCGGACCCAGACCCGTTTACTTATTGGGGCTTAAATAAGGACCCAAACCTGGTTTGTTACAAGTCGGAACCTCCCTGTAATCATAGAATCGGGGACTCATTTACATCCCTAATGATTTGGTGCCTTATGTTGCATATGCACTTAGAGGCAAGTTCTTTACCATTTTGGATTTGTAGAAGCTTGTAAGAGTTATGTAATTTTTTATTCATTACAAGCTTGTGTTTCTCATATTTTTCTCATGTTCCTGCCATGCTGAAGTTGGTTATGTTCCAGTTTCTTTCAGTTTAACTTCAGTTTGGGCCAATAACTTTTAAAGGTCAACCCTGTGTGTGGGACTATTTACAGTGATTGATGATTTCCTCTGCATCTAGTCTTCAAAGATGTTATTCTATGAGTGAAAGGACCGAATCGGAAGCTTGTTACAGGATGTCTTGATTGCATTGGTTATTATGAATTTTCTAATAAGTCCAAAATAAATTTTCAAAGGAGGTTGAATGGATGGTTCTTGATGTTGTTTTTCTTTTGTTGGTAAATGTGCAATAAAGACCTATCACTTTGGGAAATGTTGCTATGATGTCATAAACTGGGAGAAGTTGCACATAGCTGATGTGCAAAGGATATGTGAATGTTTCAAATAACTAACAATCGAAAAAAAAAAAAAAAAAGAGATCCCGTTTGATTTTTAGTAGTGGAAAATCTCTCCTTGTAACATCTTTTTGTTATTTTTTTTGTATAAAACATGAAGGTTGAAAGAAAAGAGCATTTGACAAGGAGAGAAAGAAGAAGAAGAAGAAGAAGAAGACAGAGACTAGAAGAGAAACAGGTGTGTGTTAAAATGTTAGGGCAAAACAGGAGAGATGAGTTTAGGATGTGTATTATACACGTGATATTATGCTTTCATGGTGATAGTTTCAACGCTTTTTTAATAAATTCCTCCAAAAAAGAGTTATTAATTGGAATGGAATTCCATGAGCCAGATTTTTAGGTCTGGTAGGCATAGATAATGAATAACCACATTTAATCTATTTTCATTTACTCAACTTTAACCATGAGAGAAAATTAAAAACATAAAGGGAAAATTTTAATTCAGTAAAATCCAATATAGTAAGGCAACTTTGTGAAACAATAAAAAAAAAAAAAAGTAATGAAAATATTCCGGGCCGTGTGACATACAAAACACATGTTGCTTTTAGTGAAATATTTGGCTATTACTTGTTTTTATCTAATTTTTAATAGTAGTATATTCTTTTACAAAGTGCTAGCTTAGGACAAGGATGGGTATCTCTTTTTGTGCATTCAGCAAGTGCATAGCCTATGTTGAAGCAAATAGTTTGATATTCCTTTCCCAAGGTTTCATACTAATACATCTGTGATTTATGTATGTGGTGTTAGTTTTAGTGCACTGTCCTTGAATTTATTCATACATTCTCATTCCATAGTTTTCCGTGTCTGAAAAATATCTGCATATTCTTAGCTCATTTAAATGTTCACATTATTTATATTCAGGCCAAAAAAATATTAAAAAAAAAAAGATACATGCATGAAAAGGCAGACTTAGCGCTACTAGACTTGTGCTGAGAACGATTATAACTCTGATTTTCCAAATTCAGGCCAAATAGCGAGTTTAAGGATCCAAGATGCAACATACTCTGTTTGCAGAATTGTCTTAAGTGAATCATAGATGCAGTGTTTTGTCTTTCAAATTATTGTTGGCAATTTCGATTTTAGTAAGAAGTGCTTGTAATGAATCAACAGGTTGCCCAGCCACGTACAGTTATTCAACTTTGGAAGGCTGATGTTAAAGAAGTAAATTTTAACCAGTCAGATCCAACATTGGTTATTATCGACAAGGCTTCCAGTAAGTTCTCCATGCTAAAATTCTAATGCTAAAGCATCTCGTATGGCTTTATAATGATGATATGTTATGTTCAACTGAGTAATGCCATGGATCATTATATAAACCATATGAGAGCTATGTTTGAGTCCTTTGCTAATGAATACTAGTAACATGATTTTAAGTACAATTTTTTTTTTTTTTTTTTACGCATCTTAAAATGTTTTGATACCTTACTTTTTTGAATGTGGTAATCATATGGTAAAGAAAGTTACATATAGGTTATATTTATCTAGGAAAGACTATTTTCTCTTAAATTTCAGACGTGCACTTCTCTCCTCTTTTTTTCCGTATCTTTTGAATGATTTTTTTTTCTTTCCTTTTCCTTACCCTTTTTTTCCCTCGTTCTTCCCATTTTGTATTTTGTATATTTTTTTTATTGTTCTTCCTAGATGCCACAAAACATACAGGTTCTGGAAGTACTGCTTCCAGTGCCCACTCCCTGTTCTTCGTCGTCAAATTGGGTTCTGCTGTGCCCGTGATTTAATTCTTCTACAGTGCTTATCACTTATCGGCATCATCCTCTCAATGCCTTGTTCCAACTATGTTGGGGTCAGCTACATGAATTCAGTTTCATTTACTGCTTCTTGTGTGATCTGCAATATTGCAAATGCTGCGAGCTTCTATCTTTAGCAGGGTTGGAATGGCTTCTACTCAGTCTGATCTATTATGGGCTTTGCTTAGTCCTATTTCAGGGATTTGCTTGGCCGTGAATTGCGGTCTCGAGTCTCTAGAGTGGCATTAGGGCCAGGCCAGCCAGGGACTGCTTCCCTAGTGATCTGGTCCAGCCTGGCTGCCATATTTAATACAAATGGACATAATATTTTGCAAATGGCATGAGCCTAGGCCAGAGTTTCTAGCATGTGGACTGTACGCTGGCCAGGCTGGCCTGCATATTAGGCCCCTTAAATGGACAGGCTGAACTTAGGGCAAGTTTTGGCTCATGTGCTGCCCTACATCTCTTAAATAGGCCGGGCCTGATCCTGAACATTAGACGTAAGTAACATAAGGTTGAGGTTTGTTCTTGATAACTTCTTATTGAGGCCAATGTTGAGTTGACTAATGGGCCAGATTGCCCAGCCTGACATATTTAACACAAATGGACAGCTAGTGAATGGGCTGAACTGTACCTTGTCATCCAAGTTCAACAGATGTGGCAATTGTGATAATTAAGGCATGTTTGGAAAACTAGTCCTGAATTCTTAGGAACTTATTGGAAAGGTATCTTTATCAAAGGGGCAAAGTGTGTGGAGAAGTCAAGGATGTAGTTTACAAAGGACTATCTACTATCTAGGTTTCAGCTGATGTTGTGGAATACCAAAGATTCCGTGATAGTGCAGAAAATGCTCTTGTTTTCTATGCCCTTCAATTTTCTGTAGTTTGGAGGCCCTTAAGAAGTGTCAGTAGATGAGCATCAATAATTAGTTGGTACTGAGTACCAAAGGTCTTATTGCAGATCCTTCCTATCATTGTAACTTATAGCTGGCGTACTTGAAAAAATAAGTGTGCTTTTTAGTGGTAGTGCATTCCTATTGCTAACTTAATAATATTTATTAGTGTGCTCCTATTCCTATTTATTTCTTTTCTCTGCAATTTTGGTTGTTACTAATTAAAATGCAACAACATTTACTTCAAGACCTTCAAGCTCTGGTTTTTATGGTTCTATACAGATACACGCTTCAAGTTCTTATCTGAAAATGAAGGTGACAAGAAGCAACTAGAGTGGTTTTACAATGCCTGTAGAGGATTGCGTCAGGTATCATAAAGAACAAGAGGTCCATAGATGATCTCTTGTTTTCCTCATTATGTACTTATATGCACTATGTGCCTTCATAATAATGAAATCAAGTGATTGGCCTGTTTTGCAGCCCAATATTCCCCGCCCGACAATTCCAGCTACTGCACCGACATCTATTCCGGAAGATGTACAGTTAGCCATGGCCATCGATGCCTCTCTTCAGACAGCTATGGAGGGGCAATTGCCAAACATTCCTACTCAACCAGGTTCTCAAGTGAGCAACACAAATGGTTGGGGCCCACCGAGTGGACCTTCACTTCCTCCTCCGAAAGTTGTTGACAATGGATGGCTGGATGAGTCTAGCAGCAGTACATTCAATGGTTGGGGTGGGCCAGAAGCTGGATCCAGTGGTCCACCAATCCAGCATCACAATAGCCAGCTGAGCACACCAGTAGTTGACGTGGCATTGTCATCCCAAAACATCCCCCTTTCAGTTCCTTCAGCTCCTCCAATTCCAGACGATGATGGTCCTATTCACTACCCATCAATTGATTCCAGCCCCATTGATTTATCCATGCCAACTGTGGATATGAAGCCAGCATCAAGTGTAGCGGTTGAAACCTCTGATGCTTCTGCCTCATGTGTGATTTGTTTGGATGCCCCGAAACAGGGTGCATGCGTTCCATGTGGTCACGTGGTTGGTTGCATGAACTGCTTGAATGACATCAAAGCCAAAAATTGGGGCTGCCCAGTTTGTCGTGCCAAAATTAATCAGGTTATAAAGCTTTACACCGTTTGAGCAGCAAATATGAGCCAAACATGGAGGTTAGTTTTTGAATTCAGTTTCAGCTTATTGGTTTGAAAAGAGTATTTTTTTTTTTTTTTTTTAAGAATATTTTTTTTTTTTGTTAAGTGTAATTAGGAGTCCTTTCTAAAAGTGGTTGTTGAGTTATATTATGGAGTTGTATGTACAAAATATTGTTTTGTGAGTTCATTTCCATGTTGTCCTTTATTTATTTGGGTGTAAGCCTTGCATAGTTGTGTAAGAATGTAAATCTTACTGTAGTGATTTACTAGGGTGTTGATCCTTGTCTGCATCAGGAGTCATGGAGGCTAGCTTTCTGAGAATTTATCTTCAGTCTTTGCAATCACACCAATGAAAATCTGTTTCTTTATCAGAGAAAGGCTTAGTTGTAATCCATTACACCATTGTCGCCAGTTATGGCTCGATCTCACTGCGGATCCAGCCGGTTGTTGATATCTCGAGAAGAAGGCTAAGGATGTTAGTATTTTGTATCATATCCAAATATTTCTGTTGCTGTGTTTTTTTCTTTTCAAACGGTGTAAGGTTCCTGCTGTAGTGTTGTGTGTAGGTTTATGCCTTAATTGAAGGTTAAGGTGTAACATATAGATGTGTGTATATTCTAAAGAACAGGTTCTTGATATCAAAATAAATATTTATTTGTGGTGCTACTTGAATGCATGCCAATCATGGTCGTAGTGTATGTGGATTAAGATTAAAAGAAAAGGGAAGAAGAAAAAGAAAAAAAGAGAGAACCAAAGGCCCCAGTCAGATTTAGAGGCAGTCGATTGGGATTCTTAGTTAAACAGTATTTTTTGTGAACCGAGTGGTAGCTCAGTTGGCCAAGGACTCTGCACCTCAAGAAGCAGATAGGTCTTGTGATTGACACCTACGTCTCTTGGCCACCTTCCATAGTTTTACTTGGTGCATGTGGGTAAGAGAGTTTGCATGTGCCTCTAAGGATTAGTTCTTGGCCGTTCAGAATCGAGTGCTTTGGGCCATGTGGATGGGAGGGTTTGCATGTGCCCCTGGGGATTAGTTCTTGGTTGTCTAGAATTGAGTGTCCCTAGGCTGGGATTACCCTGGGTTATCCAAAAGTAACAAAAGTATTTTTTTTTTTTTTTTTTTTTTTTGTGACTCAAACCCAGCCATGTATATTTGGAGGCCTAATAGATATGGTTGCTTCTGCAAGATGTTAGGAGGGACACTTGTTTTAGATGAAAGCTGCCTAGTAGACCTACGAGTGTAGTGAATGAGCGTGGGTGCATCAGATCCAAGCGAAACAATGTCTGGTGAATCTTCAAAGACCTTAATTTTGCATGCAGTTTTCTGTGAAATTCACCTCACATTTCTGCACCAAACAACAGAATTCACACATTTGTGCTCTCCACTTTCTGGAAAAGTGGAGCTGCACGAATGTCATAATGTGGTACCAAAGAAGCACGGAAAAGAAAAGGAAAGGACAAAAAGGCCACTTTTCCTCATGTAAAAGCGGAAAAAGTAACTGAGTTTTCTGCCATTCAATGGAAAACCAATTCCTGTGGAGAACCTTCTCTCCAGATCTGTGTTTCTGTAGTGCTGCCTGTTCTCTATCAAGTTTTAGGTTCGTCATCAGGCCAGGTCCCTGAAAGTAAGAACCACGAACACAGTAAATGGCAATACAAAATGAAGATTAATGTTTCATTCATCTAAAATATTATTGATATCCTCCAATTCACAATCTGAATGATGAACTGCAAAACCATCCAGAGTTTCTTAGAATTTAGTTATCATATAAAATGCAATATTTACTAAACCAAGTTAATGCAGGTTGGTCAGTCTCCAAATAGCAAGTCCAAACTTCAATGTCATAAGGAACCAAGCAAGCAAGCATATTTACTAGAGTTTTAACTAATCTCCTTTGTGACGCTGCACACGCCAACCTGCCCTTCAATATAAAAACAGGTCACAGTTCTAAGCCAAACATTAAGTTGGACCCATTCTGTGACCTGATTCAAAAGATCAGGAAAGCCAGGCAATCATTACATTGGCATTGAGGAATCCAAATTTTAATGCAGGGATCCCACTGTCAAGTTGTCTTGTAGACTTGATTTTTGGACAGATCAGATCCACTGCAGTGCACACCAGTTGAGCGGCTCATGTATGTAAACACCATTGTCCACTGATGGTACTCAGAGCAAGTACCAGGTAAAAGATTAAAAAGACAAGGGAGTGGAGCTATAAAAGTTTTCAAATTACTAATGTACAGTGCAAATAAACTTCTGTAATGGAAATTCATACATATTTGTGCTCTTTTATCCCCAGTGAATATTGGTAATGAGGTACTGTTTATTCTCATAAAGGAATTGTTTCTCTCACTTTCCATCATTTCCCCCTTGAAGTTGATGAACAACAGCTTGCTGCAAAAAAATTCATGGGAACTAAATGTCAGATTTGAACATGAGATCAAAACCACAAATCTTAAAATCTTAGTGATGTAGATGAGTTTGCAATGAGAGTGAACCTGTATACATGTTAACGCATACTGAGCATCGCTCTCTTAGATCTGGTAGTGGAGTACTGCCCTGATACTGGAACAACGGAAATGGAGTAGATAAGCTAAGTGTACACGGATCGGATTGGTGCGGATTGGGCTAAATCTGTCACAAATCCGTTACCTACGGATTGACGGATTTGGAATCCGTCACCAACCCGTAGTTGTTAAAATCCGATCCGATCCGGTCCTTACGGATCAGATCGGATTAATCCGTTCAATCCGTTCAATCAAATGTTGAAAGAAAAATATCAAATATGTTGTGAAAAAATTACATTTTTGACCCCTTATATTTAGACCCCTTATATATATTTTATATTATTTTGTAACTAGAAATATGCTGAGTGTGCTTATCGATCTGCATTTACGCTTTGCATTAGGTGGGAGACTTGCTCCCCTTTGGGCCTATTTCCCACTATTTCAGTAGATCCTATGAGGGTAAGTGGTCCCTGTAAACTAAAAAAACTACTTGGAATTCTACACAGGATCTCACTTTGAGAATTGTCTAGATTCTTTCAAGCTTTTAAATAGTATGAAAAGATCTGAACTTGGCATAAATGGCAGGAAGAATCTAAAATACTATGAAATATTTGAAACATATCTGAAACAAGACAATTTTAACTATTGAGAACCATAACAGGTCTGTGGGTTTCCAGTGGTGTCCATCTAATACATAGAAGTCTGGAAAAACTATGAATCTATCATTTGCCTTCTGGGTCAAAATGCCCTCCGAGAGCTAACCCTGTGAGCAGTTTTCTTTACATTCCAAGATGGGAAGCTATCATTTAAATGTTGGATGAAATGCCTTACTAGAAGCCATGCATTGGCCAAACTCCCAACACCCAATGACTAACAGAGAGTGACAATGCTATTAGTTCAAGTAATGGAGAACAAAACTGCATTCTGGGGCCTCGTCAAAGTTGATCAAGGGAACTCCCTATGATCTACAACTGCCCTGATGAATTATGAAATATTGACACTCTAATCACGATTCACAACTGAGACTTGTATTTATCCAACCATTCCTCTTACGAGGGGAGCGAGATTAATAAAGCTCAGGAGGCGAATAACTCTGAACTCATATGATCTCAGATTTTACTGATTTCATCATAGAGACGCCCTGGGAAATGGCAATCTACTGATCCATTCACTAAGTTTGATCTAGTCATTCATCTTTGATGCAAAATTCAAGCACTTGTTGAAGAATCGGAAATATCAGTTCTATGTTTAGAAAAAAATGGCATGTTATTATCGATTCAGATGAGTCACAAATTGAAAGAAGCCTCCTAAACCAGCTTTCATGTATATAAAGTCTGTACTCCATAGCGTGTCCTTGGACCAAAGTGCAGTGACATTGGTGTTTTGGTTGGTGTATTTGGTGATTCTACCACTCTGCTTTAGTATTCTTTGTCTCTAGAATAAGGCCGTCAGAAGGTAAGGTAGATAACTGTTTGCATGGGAATTTGCAACATTGTGGGTCCACTTGTGCTTGATCCAATCCATTCATATCACACTCCCATTGCATGGGAACTACCCCATATTTCACTCTAATCTGAGTAACATATACTGCTGGATTATCAGGATGTGAAAAATGAAATTAACTATTAAGTTAAACTTTCGCTTTACAAACATTGATCGCTTTTATGATGTATATCACTTTGGATGAAGTAAATTTCGGGCTAGTGCATATTCATGGGGTATTGCCGAATTGGGTAATCTGAGGGCTTGGAGGCACAGTCATCCGCATGAAAACTTCCATGCAGACATTAGCATTGGACCATTTCTCAGATTGGATAGGTCACCATGAGACAAGGGAAAACCAAAATTACTTATGAACAATATAATATAAAAGATCATAAAATATCAAGCAGAATGATATAACAACAACCTACCCTATTCTAAGTAGAAAACCTACCTTCCATTGTGTATCTGCCACACAAGTACACCAAGTTTTTCCAAAAACCTGATGAGATCTTCTGCCACAAAGTTTACTCCCTCTGCGATGTCAAACATTATCTGCCGAGACAAGGGGGAAAAAACACAAATTGGTCACATGCTGCAATTGTAATATGGAGTCTTGGGATGGGTAAAAGCTGACTAGCATGTTGAGAAAGTCTCTGAATTGATTTTAGAGAGAGTACTTAGACAGTGGCTCAGAACTGAAATAAGAGTTTTAACTTTTGATACTAACTATATTGGTCTCTACTGAAGCCATATCCACTTCTAGTCCTTTGATTTGATTCAGCCCATCTGCAGAATATCAATTAACCACTATTATGCCATAAAATTGTGGTTAGGTAATAAATAGCATTGGTAGAAGAATGCTTGATATTGTTCCTTACTTATTATTGGTCTAATAAATCAGTGCCACATAAAAAACCATCAATTACAATGATTTTACAGATAGATTCTGGTTTTTACTACAAAACAGGGCACAACCGCAAGAGTAACTTAATATTGTAGTTGCCAATTTTGTTTAGACCCTGTTTCGGTTTGACTATAAAATTGAAATGTTTTGGCTGATTCAGCATTTTGGTGTTTATTCTGGAGTTTGGTTTGGTTTGGTTTGGAAATATATAAAAAGACTATATACATATACATACATATATATATATATATATGGGAGATTCGCCTATGAGAAATATCTCTCACCTTATATGAGAGATAAGGGCTGGAGCCCTCACATTTAAGTTGTTGGCATTGGATATGGATGTGAGGGCTCCCACCTTATTTCTCGTATAAGGTGAGAGATCTCTTACAGGAGCATCTCCCTATATATATGTATAAATATTTGAAGGGAAATTCTAAACACACCCACCCATTTTGCTGAGCCAACCCACATGCTGAGCTCACCGACTGAAAAAGTATAAAGTCCTCTTTTTTACTGAGCCCACCCACACAACATTACCAACATTCCCTTCTTCTTCTCCTTCCTCATTTCCTTCCGTTCACTAAGATGTCCAACGTCCTTTCCGTTTGTTCGAGCCATCTCCTCCGAGCTTTGTCGTCAGCGCATCTTCTTCTCTTCTTCGTGAGCAAAGGCTTCTTCCTCTTCATCTCCCCTAGAGGTACCTCTTCACCTTCAAGTTCTTCCATTTTTGTTTTCTTCCTCTTTGTTAATCTTTTTTCAAACTAAATAAACATGTAATCTATGCAAATGGATTGAGTGCTTGCAAATGGAACGGAGTGTGTGGGTTTCAATTGGTCTAAACATAGTTGAATGGAAGGGATGGGAGAGAGGAGAAAGGAAATCACTCATGAATTGCAACAAAAATAAAATAAAAAACATGGTCCGCCTTCTGCACAGCAACGTAGATCCGTGCACATTTGCGATTTGATGCAGTGCAACTAGTTTTTGCATGGTGATTAAAACTCGTGTACGTTGCATATGCACGGAAGATTAAAACTCGTGCATATGTGAAATGCATGGCTAATGAAAACCGTGCAATTTCATATATGTACTGCTAATGAAATTCGTGCAGTATGTTTACATTTGCTAATCTGAATGATGTATATATTTCAGCATGCCGCCGAGACGAGTTCATTGTGGTAGTTCTTCTACCTCAGGACATGATGGCGGTATTAGTAGTCCATCGACCTCACGGGGTTGGAGTGTTGTGGCGAGCTCATCCACCACAGATCGTCATAGGCCTAAGGCGTCAGAACGGAGATGCAAGGCGCGACAGTATCCAAGTCTGGATCCAATAAGAGAGTTAGAGGGGATGTGGCCTCTCAGAAAGCTACCGATGATGATATTACTTATGAAGATGCACATCTGCTCATTCTAGAGGAGAGAGTGGACGATGATAGTCACGCAGGTCCTAGGTTCAGAAGATCTTTCTGTCCTTGTCAGCTTTAGGACGCACATAGCTATGTCGATATGGGGAGGGGAGGTATGACATTCATTTTGACCATGTGTTAATGATTCATTTTTCTTATTGGAATTGTTAGAATCTAATTTTAATATGTTTTCTTACAATGTGCAAGATCGTGATGCTCTTAAGTGTATAAGTGATTGGCCTATGTTGAGATCCTGGTATTTACCGCAGCTGGGTGAAGATGACCATGTTCCTGGACTTCAAGCGATTATAGAGGACTTGCCGGTTACATACAGGCGTCATCTACAAGGACCGTAGTCGGGTTTTATGGGTGTCATGTATTTTGTTGGTTGACGGTTGAACTATGTATAATTTTTTGTGGATGAACTTTGATGTGGATTGAACTATTTACATGACATTGGATCTTCGGATGTACTTTTATTGGATAGTGGATGAAGTTGTTTACTAATTTTTTATTTATAAGTATGCATGTTGATCAAAGTAGAAATGGTGATCCACAATTTTGCACTAAATATATAAAATAACATTACATTAAGCAGGATACTCAATAAAGATTAACAAAGTCAATCGCTATCTAGATGAATCGTCTCCTGCGGAGCAACAGAGTCCCCTATGATATCTTTGAACTACTCGATGTTCGTGGCATAAGGAAGTTCCCATCTTGTTGCACATGGTTGATGACATTTATGCCAATTTGTAGCAATGGGGGGCATGGAAGATCCGGATGCGAAGAACACTTGGACAAAATGATTTCTATTGATGAACCCAATTGCGAACACTTTGCGGGAAGGCACTGGAATCAGGGGTGACCTTAGAGGTAGGAAAGTAAGGCACTGATGCAGTGATATGTGTATCAATACAACATTATAAATGATGCTATCAAGTGACCCATATCCGGAATTGACATCCAACGATCCAACGATCAAATGTTGTGCATTCGGATGATTGTGCACCTTACAAATCACTTTTACCATCCAATCATCATCAGTTGCCAACTTTCGGCCTTTCAAAGCAAAAGGGCAATTGCATTTCTTCGTTTCCGTCGGCTTAATCTGACATTTCTTCTCAAAGACCTTCAAAGAACCCCTGTAAATACTGCTTCTCTCACAAGAAAATATAATTCTCGGTTTCCTACCATCTACACAGCATCTGACATTTTGATTATAATTACTAAGCCATGTTTGTTTCCGACATCTTGTGTCTATTTGATAAGGGTATCTCGGCTTCTGAATATAGTGTCGGCGGTCAAGACGTTAATAAAACCCAATAAGCACTCACTGGCACCTGTAGAATCAATATCCTCGAAAAAAAAAAAAAACTAGTGCTGGACGGCCCTGCTAAACCGCCCAATATCACACTGTTCGGCCAACATAAGATGAGCCATGTTGTATTGCACGGAAATAAAAAGCCGTGCAATGCACTTATGCACAGAATCCAGAGCCGTGCAATATAATGATGCACGGCTTCATATTGTCGAGCATTACATGTGATGCGCGGTTCTATAATCCGTGCAGGACGCGAATGGAAAAAAAAATGAAAGCATGTGTCAAAAAAACGAGACCTTCTCTTCATATATGGTCATTTACTTGTCCATATTGGACATGACTTTTATAAAACACAATGTGGTGCCTAAGATTGGAGATGTGATAGCTTATATGGGGAAATGGAGAGATGGGTTGGGAGATGAGTGCTTCCAAAGTGGGAGCTTTATGAAGATGAGAAGAAGTAGAAGAAGAAGTATATGCTGTTGAAGGGAAATAAAAGCAGAAGAAGTGAAGATGAAATCTTGAAGAGAGGAGGAAGATGAAGTGAAGAAGAAGAAGAAATCAGCTCAGAAGCAGATGGCCTGAAGAGAAGAGGAAGATGAAGGCAAGGGTAATTTGGGAAACTCACAGATGGGTATTCTTGGAATTAAATTTTTTTTTAAATGTGGGTTGGCTCAGCAAAGTGGGTGGGTGTGTTTAGAATTTCTCATATTTGAATTGAGAGTAGGCATGTTAATCCAAAACTGTTGATAACAAGGTGGTATAGTGATTGAGTAGTTTTGATTTCAAAGGTGAACCAATTCTTGTTTTCAGTAATATGGCCTCAAAAGGGATAGATCTCTTCCTTCTGCATGTAAAAGACCAAAAGCCGTTACATACATTACCTACTCAAAGGCATAATTCAAGACTGCTGGGAACAACAAATGAAAACATGAGGCGGAAATTTCAGAATGAACTCAGGACTTGAGCCAGTTCAGCTGAAATTTACAATTTTAAATGAAATTAGGAATATTGGCTGAAAGGGGACCAAAATCATCATCATCGTCATCCATGTCCTCTTCGGCCTACCACTTCCCCTTTGTGGGCCATCAACGTGCTTAGCCAAGCTTTTCCTTACTGGAGTCATCTGCGTTGGTCATGCCTAAACCATCTCAAATGAGTCTCTTTAATTTTATCCCCTATTGATGCCACCCCTAAATGCTCTCGAAAGCGTTCATTTCTAATTTTATCCTTCTTAGTTTTAGCACACATCCACCTCAACATTCTCATCTTTACCACATCCATTTTGTGATTGTGTTGCTTCTTGATTAGCCTAATTTTTGCTCCATAAGTCATAGTTGGTCTAATTGTTGTTTTATAAAATTTTTCCTTCAATATTGTTGGCATGGCACTCTAGAAGAAAATTTCCAGTTCAACCATCCCGCTCTTGTCCTATGCTCGACATCTTCATCAATTTCTCTATCTTTACTAATTATCGAGCCAATGTTTAAAATATCAAATGAAATAATCTGCCCTTTTTTTGGGTGTGTAGGGGACTGTGCGCGTGGGTGTGGTGGGTGGTTGGGGGGGGGTGGGTGTCGCTGTGTTGTGTTGGGTGAGTGACTGTGTGGGTTCCTAACCAACTATAAGTAGAACACCTGCTGAAATAAGATAAATAGGAAAAATAAAACAAGACCAGCAAAAATCTTTGTTTTCTTGTGATCATCTGCAAGCCTTCCAACATTATCTTGCAGTGCCATAAAAGCCGCAGCACATAAAACTCCAACCTGTCTCATTGAGCCACCTAATGCTTTCCTAAGCCTCTTAGCCTGAAAAAGCAGAAGAGGATTGATTGTTACCAGTAAGCAGCAGAAATTCACAAAATAAAGGAAACGATGTATCACTATTCACTACCTTGGAGATGAAGCCTTTTGAGCCTATAATGACAGATCCAGCTGGAGTACCCAGACCTTTTGATAGACATACCTGATTCATTCACTGAAGTGATCAAATGCAAAACAATCAGGTTGCATGATACTACAACTAAACCAAATGATTCCTGCAACCCCCAACTAACAAAAGCTGTAAATTTTGAAAGTTGATTTGAGAGATAATGTTAAATGGTTTTGAAACAAGGGCAAAGCAAATGACATCATAAAATATTGAAAAAAAAAAAAAAAGACTACTATCTTCTGAACTTGAAGCAACAAGGAAATAAAGGAGGTAGCAAAATTATCAAATTATACCGAAATAGAATCAGCAGCTTTGACAAGCCTATGAACAGGAACACCCAGAGCTTGGCATAAGAAATTATTGGTTTTAGGACTATAAAAAAGTTTATCCATGCCTACTGGAAAGAGACGGACACCGCTAAAATAGTGACAAGCTATGAAAGCCAAAGCTGAATCCATTCTCTTCGACGAAAAAGCATAATAGATACACTCGAAAATGTGATTGAACTCCAAGAAGAAGCATTAAAACAAGAAAAAATCCAAATCAATAGTTCTCTCTATGAACCAAACTTATTGCAGTTGAACATACAACTAACGGATTTGGTAATATGTTCAAGAAAACTAGGATTCAAGAAAGAAATAAAATCAGTTCATGCTGACAGATTCTGGACATGCTTTTGTACAAAGATGAAATCAGATCACATAGTAATGTATTTTTTTTTTTTTTTTTGAAAAGGAATAGCTTCATTAAACTTGATCAACAACCAACAACTCAACAATAAAAGGAGGAGGGGATGATCCCCAGACCCCTTGACCAGACACAGAACCAGCTGCTCGTGCAAGAGCATGTGCCACATGGTTCGCTGATCGTCGAGCAAAAGTAAACTTACAATTGCCTAAATCCGTTGAAAGGATTTTACAGTCATCTATAATGAGACCGAAATAGGATAGATCACTGTAAGAGCCATTTAAAGCTTGTACCACCAACTGAGCATCCATCTCTATTGTGATATTGCGCAGCCCCATCTCCTTAATCCAGCTTAATGCCTCTCTACAACTCAGTGCTTCCGCCATATCAAAAGAAATATTTATATAAAATTCGCAAAAGCATTTTGATTGCGCCATGCAGCATAAATTATGTTCACATTTTTTTTTTTCTAAGAAGGGAAAAAGGGCACTTACTACTGATGCATTAAAAATACGTGCTCCATCAATGTGGAGCTTCAGCCCATGCTTTTTAGCTACCTCCCCTACTCTGTCTGTGTATTCCAAAGAAATGCATCTACCACTAATCAAGAGATACACTGATAAAAACAAGGGAACAACATCAAGTCTAGAAAATTGACTGGCTGGCACTTTGTTCGCCATTTCATAAAAGTCCACTTAATGCTAGATTTGAATTTAATGATAAATGTTGTGAAGAAACAGAAGACTAGTAAGCCAAGAAAAGCCCAGAATGAAACACTAAACTCTACAGTTATCAATTCCTTGCTAATACCCAATAAACTATAGTCTATATATGGTGTTGCCGTTCATAAGGTATTCTTCTTGTAAAAGCTCCAACACTGGGGGTGGAGCCTGCAAGAGTAAAAAATAGTATATGTTAAAATTTTAACAAAAAAAAATTTTAAAAATAAAAATTGCTAACCTCTAATCTAATGATTTGCGGACCCAATGCAAGTGGTTCTATATTTAACCTCGCAATGGTCTGAAAATGTCCTTCCTCCATTGTTCCAGAAGCGTCGAGATAATCAATTCTGCATTCTATGTCTAAAAGAGGAAAAAAAAACCCAATATAAGTAAACAACCAATATGCTCTATCTAAAAATGAGGAGATAAGGGAGAAAGAGGAGATGACCAAAAATATTCTATGAAGGTTTAAAACCTGTAGTCCTTAAAAACAAGAGAGAGCTTACCACCGGGGATCACTCTATTGCATACCATGTCCAGATGGAATTAAATATGAGATAAAAATGAATCAATTGGATTGTAGAAAGCCACATCCCGAACTCGTATGGGAACATTAGGACCATCAAGAGCAATTGGTACAGGATCGGGAGCAATTGGCACAGGATCAGGAGCAATTGGCTCAACAAGATTGTTATCAAAAATATCTATTGGCTCAACAAGATTGTCAAAATAAAAAATATCTTCAAGATCAACATTAGCAATTGGTATAGGATCAGGAGCAATTGGTACAGGATCAATAGCAATTGGCACAGGATCAGGAGCAATTGGCTCAACAAGATTGTCAAAATCAAAAATATCTTCAAGATCAACATTATCTTCAAAATCAACATTATCATTAGGATCCATGGCTGGAAAGTTGAAAGTGGGAGGGAGTTTCTTTTTTTTGCGGTAAGGCAATGGAGAAGGCAGGTGCCATTTTATCAACCATTTGGGTATCATTTAAAGATAATAAGATGATGCTTTCATGTAAGGAATACAGTCGATAGTGATTTTTTCAGAAAAAAGGAAAAGAAGAAAAGTCCTGTTGACTCTGACGCCACGGATCTGGCCTCTGCTTTTCTTAGCAGCCTTTTCTGCTTAAATGATGATGATGATATTGTATGCAGAGATATACACTTATTAATGAAACTTGATGCGATTTCGGTTATTTGAACTGAAGTTTCTCTGTTGCAGTCAGAGCATGAAATTCAATGGAATGAAATTTGAATCTACTCAACCGAGTTTTAAAAAACTAACCAACAATCTGAAGAGAATATAAAGTTTCAGCCTTTATGAGCTTTAGGAGGAACATCATATCCGGTAATTATACCTAAGCTACTGTGATTATGCAAAACCCTAGCTTCAAATCAGGAATTACGTTTTTCCAATTCCTCGGCGAATCCAAAGAAAAGTTTTAGTGTAAGATGAGTAACTCAAAAGCCTCATTTAAATCCGACCTATTTAGAATCTCACTGGTCTCTACTCAGTCTTTGTTTCTCATTATAACGAATAGAAACCCCACAGATCTCCAATCTTCAACAGAAATCCTAAATTGATAAACATCGCTTTGAAAGAACCTTTAAAACTCACAAAATGAAAACCCGAACTATCCGAATCAGAAACTGAAACCGTTTACCCATCATCCAAAGGAAAAAAAAGCACAGAAACCCTTCCGAATTCCTTGCTTTGAAGACGAGAAAACCGAAAAAAATGCAAAAACAGTGGTACTTCTCAGGAAATCTTACTTGATATCAATGAGATTGAATGGTAGAGAGAAGATGAGGACGAGATCCAAGTTGCAGGAACATCTGATAGATCAAAACAGCAGCTATGTGACATCTGCGCTAGATTTCTTCCAATCCCTAACCCTAGAATCAGCGATACGCTTTCTCTATATATGTCTTCTGCAAATTGAGAATGGAGAAATCCACATGGCTCGGCGAGTGAAGAAACTCTACTCGAACCCAATAAACTATAGTCTATATATGGTATTGCCGTTCATAAGGTATTCTTCTTATAAAAGCTCCAGCATTGGGGGTGGAGCGTTCAAGAGTAAAAAATAGTATATGTTAAAAATTTAATAAAAAAATTTTTTAAAATAAAAATTGCTTACCTCTAATCTAATGATTTTCGGACCCAATGCAAGTGGTTCTATATTTAACCTCGCAATGGTCTGAAAATGTCCTTCCTCCATAATTGCAGAAGCGACGAGATAATCAATTCTGCATTCTATGTCTAAAAGAGAAAAAAAAACCCATGATAAGTAAACAACCATTATGCTCCATCTAAAAATGAGGAGATAAGTGAGAAAGAGGAGATGATCAAAAATATTCTATGAAGGTTTAAAACCTGTAGTCCTTAAAAACAAGAGAGAGCTTTCCACCGGGGATCACTCTATTGCGTACCACATCCAGACGGAATTGCATACGAGATGAAAATGAATAAACTGGATTGTAGAATGCCACATCCTGAACTCATATGGGAACATTAGGATCATCAGGAGCAATTGGTATAGGATCAGGAGCAATTGGGACATGATCAGGAGGAATTGGCTCAACAAGATTGTTATAAAAAATATCTATTGGCTCAACAAGATTGTCAAAATCAAAAGTATCTTCAAGATCAACATTAGCAATTGGTACAGGATCAGGAGCAATTGGCAAAGGATCAGAAGCAATTGGTACAGGATCAGGAGCAATTGGCAAAGGATCAGAAGCAATTGGTACAGGATCAGGACCAATTGGCACAGGATTAGGAGCAATTGGCTCAACAAGATTGTCAAAATAAAAAATATCTTCAAGATCAACATTATCTTCAAAATCAACATTATCATTATGATCCATGGCTGGAAAGTTGAAAGTAGAAGGGAGGTTCTTTTTTTTGCGGTAAGGTAGTGGAGAAGGCAGGTGCCATTTTATCAACCATTTGGGTATCATCTAAAGATAATAAGATGCTGCTTTCATATAAGGAATACGGTCGATAGTGATTTTTTCAGAAAAAAGGAAAAGAAGAAAAGTCCTGTTGACTCTGACGCCACGGATTTGGCCTCTGCTTTTCTTTGCAGCCTTTTTTGCTTAAATGATGATGATGATATTGTATGCAGAGATATACACTTATTAATGAAACTTGATGCAATTTCGGTTATTTGAACTAAAGTTTCTCTGTTGTAGTCAGAGCATGAAATTTAATGGAATGAAATTTGAATCTACTCAACTGAGTTTTAAAAAACTAACCAACAAATTGTAGAGAATATAAAGTTTCAGCCTTTATGAGCTTTAGGAGGAACATCATATCCGGTAATTATACCTAAGCTACTGTGATTATGCAAAACCCTAGCTTGAAATCAAGAATTACGCTTTTTCAATTCCTCGGCGAATCCAGAGAAAAGTTTTAGTGTAAGATTGAGTTACTCAAAAGCCTCATTTAAATCCAAACTATTTAGAATCTCACTGGTCTCTACTCAGTCTCTGTTTCTCATTATAACGAAAAGAAACCCCACAGATCTCCAATCTTCAACAGAAACCCTAAATTGATTAACATCGCCTTGAAAGAACCATTAAAACTCACAAAATGAAAACCCTAACTATTCGAATCAGAAACTGAAATCGTTTTCCCATCATCCAATGGAAAAAAAAGCTCAGAAACCCCTCTAAATTCCTTGCTTTGAAGACGAGAAAACCGATAGAAAAGCAAAAACAGTGGTTCTTCCCGAGAAATCTTACTTGATATCAATGAGATTGAATGGTAGAGAGAAGATGAGGACGAGATCCAAGTTGCTTGAACATCTGACAGATCAAAACAGCAGCTGTGTTACATCTGCGCTAGATTCCTTCCAATCCCTAACCCTAGAATCAGCATACGCTTTCTCTACATATGTATTCTACAAATTGAGAATGGAGAAATCCACATGGCTCGGCGAGTGTAGAAACTCCGCTCGAACCCAATAAGCTATAGTCTATATATGGTACTGCCGTTCATAAGGTATTCTTCTTGTAAAAGCTCCAACACTGGGGGTGGAGCCTGCAAGAGTAAAAAATAGTATATGTTAAAATTTTAATAAAAAAAATTTAAAAATAAAAATTGCTTACCTCTAATCTAAACATTTGCGGACCCAATGCAAGTGGTTCTATATTTAACCTCGCAATGGTTTGAAAATGTCGTTCCTCTATTGTTCCAGAAGCGTCGAGATAATCAATTCTGCATTCTCTGTCTAAAAGAGAAAAAAAAAAACCCATGCTAAGTAAACAACCAATATGCTCTATATAAAAATGAGGAGAAAAGGGAGAAAGAGGAGATGAACAGAAATATTCTATGAAGGTTTAAAACTTGTATTCCTTAGAAACAAGAGAGAGCTTACCACCGGGGATCACACTATTGCATACCACGTCCAGACGGAATTGCATACGAGATAAAAATGAATCAACTGGATTGTAGAAAGCCACATCCCGAACTCGTATGGGAACATTAGGATCATCAGGAGCAATTGGTACAGGATTAGGAGCAATTGGGACAGGATCAGGAGTAATTAGCTCAACAAGATCGTTATAAAAAATATCTATTGGCTCAACAAGATTGTCAAAATCAAAAGTATCTTCAAGATCAACATTAGCAATTAGTACAGGATCAGGAGCAATTGGCAAAGGATCAGGAGCAATTGGTACAGGATCAGGAGCAATTGGCACAGGATCGGGAGATATTCGCTCAACAAGATTGTCAAAATAAAAAATATCTTCAAGATGAACATTATCTTCAAAATCAACATTATCATTAGGATCCAGGCTGGAAAGTTGAAAGTAGAAGGGAGTTTCATTTTTTGCGGTAAGGCAGTGGAGAAGGCAGGTGCCATTTTATCAACCATTTGGGTGTCAATTAAAGATAATAAGATGCTGCTTTCATGTAAGGAATACGGTCGATAGTGATTTTTTCAGAAAAAAGGATAAAAAGAAAAGTCCTGTGTACTCTGACACCATGGATCTGGCCTCTGCTTTTCTTAGCAGCTTTTTCTGCTTAAATGATGATGATGATATTGTATGCAGAGATATACACTTATTAATGAAAATTGATGCGATTTGGGTTATTTGAACTGAAGTTTTTCTGTTGCAGTCAGAACATGAAATCCAATGGAATGAAATTTGACCCTACTCAACCGAGTTTTAAAAAACTAACCAACAATCTGTAGAGAATATAAAGTTTCAGACTTTATGAGCTTTAGGAGGAACATCATATCCGGTACTTATACATAAGCTACAGTGATTATGCAAAACCCTAGATTCAAATCAGGAATTATGCTTTTCCAATTCCTCGGCGAATCCAGAGAATAGTTTTAGTGTAAGATTGAGTAACTCAAAAGCCTCATTTAAATCCAACCTATTTAGAATCTCACTGGTCTCTACTCAGTCTCTGTTTCTCATTATAACGAATAGAAACCCCACAGATCTCCAATCTTCAACAGAAACCCTAAATTGATAAACATCGCGTTGAAAGAACGATTAAAACTCCCAAAATTAAAACCCTAACTATTCGAATCGGAAACTGAAACCGTTTTCCCATCATCCAATGGAAAAAAATGCGTACAAATCCCTCTGAATTCCTTGCTTTGAAGACGAGAAAACCAAAAGAAAAGCAAAAACAGTGGTTCTTCCCGAGAAATCTTACTTGATATCAATGAGATTGAATGGCAGAGAGAAGATGAGGACGAGATCCAAGTTGCAGGAACATCTGATAGATCAAAACAGTAGCTGTGTGACATCTGCGCTAGATTCCTTCCAATCCCTAACCCTAGAATCAGTGATACGCTTTCTCTACATATGTCTTCTGCAAATTGAGAACGGAGAAATCCACAAGGCTCGGCGAGTGTAAAAACTCCACTCGAACCCAATAAACTGTAGTCTATATATAGTATTGCCGTTCATAAGGTATTCTTCTTGTAAAAGCGCCAACACTGGGGGTGGAGCCTGCAAGAGTAAAAAATAGTTTATGTTAAAATTTTAATAAAAATTTTAAAAATAAAAATTGCTTACCTCTAATTTAATGATTTGCGGACCCAATGCAAGTGATTCTATATTTAACCTCGCAATGGTCTGAAAATGTCGTTCCTCTATTGTTCCAGAAGCATCGAGATAATCAATTCTGGATTCTATGTCTAAAAGAGAAAAAAAAAAAACCCATGATAAGTAAACAACCAATATGCTCTATATAAAAATGAGGAGAAAAGTGAGAAAGAGGAGATGAACACAAATATTCTATGAAGGTTTAAAACTTGTAGTCCTTAGAAACAAGAGAGAGCTTACCACCGGGGATCACTCTATTGCATACCACGTCCAGACGGAATTGCATACGAGATAAAAATGAATCAACTGGATTGTAGAAAGCCACATCCCGAACTCGTATGGGAACATTAGGATCATCAGGAGCAATTGTTACAGGATCATGAGTAATTGGCACAGGATCAGGAGCAATTGGCTCAACAAGATTGTTATAAAAAATATCTATTAGCTCAACAAGATTGTCAGAATCAAAAATATCTTCAAGATCAACATTAGTAATTGGTACAGGATTACGAACAATTGGCACAGGATCAGGAGCAATTGGTATAGGATCAGGAGCAATTGGCACAGGATCAGGAGCAATTCGCTCAACAAGATTGTCAAAATCATAAATATCTTCAAGATCAACATTATCTTCAAAATCAACATTATCATTAGGATCCATGGCTGGAAAGTTGAAAGTAGAAGGGAGTTTCATTTTTTGCGGTAAGGCAGTGGAGAAGGCAGGTGCCATTTTATCAACCATTTGGGTATCATTTAAAGATAATAAGATGTTGCTTTCATGTAAGGAATACGGTCTACAGTGATTTTTTCAGAAAAAAGGAAAAGAAGAAAAGTCCTGTTGACTCTGAGGCCACGGATCTGGCCTCTGCTTTTCTTAGAAGCATTTTCTGCTTAAATGATGATGATGATATTGTATGCAGAGATATACACTTATTAATGAAAATTGATGCGATTTCGGTTATTCGAACTGAAGTTTTTCTGTTGCAGTAAGAACATGAAATCCAATGGAATGAAATTTGAACCTACTCAACCGAGTTTTAAAAAACTAACCAACAATCTGTAGAGAATATAAAGTTTCAGACTTTATGAGCTTTAGGAGGAACATCATATCCGGTACTTATACCTAAGATACAGGGATTATGCAAAACCCTAGCTTCAAATCAGGAATTACGCTCTTCCAATTCCTCGGCGAATCCAGAGAAAAGTTTTAGTGTAAGATTGAGTAACTCAAAAGCCTCATTTAAATCCAACCAATTTAGAATCTCACTGGTCTCTACTCAGTCTCTGTTTCTCATTATAACGAATAGAAACCCCACAGATCTCCAATCTTCAATAGAAACCCTAAATTGATAAACATCGCGTTGAAAGAACGATTAAAACTCCCAAAATTAAAACCCTAACTATCTGAATCAGAAACTGAAACCCTTTTCCCATCATCCAATGGAAAAAAAAGTGTACAAATCCCTCTGAATTCCTTGCTTTGAAGACGAGAAAACCAAAAGAAAAGCAAAAACAGTGGTTCTTCCCGAGAAATCTTACTTGATATAATTGAGATTGAATGGTAGAGAGAAGAGGACGAGATCCAAGTTGTAGGAACATCTGATAGATCAAAACAGCAGCTGTGTGACAACTGCGCTAGATTCCTTCCAATCCTTAACCCTAGAATCAGCGATACGCTTTCTCTACATATGTCTTCTGCAAATTGGGAATGGAGAAATCCACATGGCTCGGCGAGTGTAGAAACTCCGCTCAAACCCAATAAACTGTAGTCTATATATAGTATTGCCGTTCATATGGTATTCCTCTTGTAAAAGCGCCAACACTGGGGGTGGAGCCTGCAAGAGTAAAAAATAGTATATGTTAAAATTTTAATAAAAAAATTTTAAAAATAAAAATTGTTTACCTCTATTCTAATGATTTGCGGACCCAATGCAAGTGATTCTATATTTAACCTCGCAATGGTCTGAAAATGTCGTTCCTCTATTGTTCCAGAAGCATCGAGATAATCAATTATGGATTCTATGTCTAACAGAGAAAATAAAACCCATGATAAGTAAACAACCAATATGCTCTATCTAAAAATGAGGAGATAAGGGAGAAAGAGGAGATGAAAAGAAATATTCTATGAAGGTTTAAAACCTGTAGTTCTTAAAAACAAAAGAGAGCTTACCACCGGGGATCACTCTATTGCATACCACGTCTAGACGGAATTGTATACGAGATAAAAATGAATCAACTGGATTGTAGAAAGCCACATCCCGATCTCGTATGGGAACATTAGGATCATCAGGAGCAATTGGTAGAGGGATCAGGAGCATTTGGCACAGGATAAGGAGCAATTGGCTCAACAAGATTGTTATAAAAATTATCTACTGGCTCAACAAGATTGTCAAAATAAAAAATATCTACAAGATCAACATTAGCAATTAGTACTGGATCAGGAGCAATTGGCATAGGATCAGGACCAATTGGCTCCTTAAGTTTGTCGAAATAAAAAATATCTTCAAGATCAACGTTATCTTCAAAATCAACATTATCATTAGGATCCGTGGCTGGAATGTTGAAAGTGGAAGGGAGTTTCTTTTTTTGCGGTAAGGCAATGGAGAAGGCAGGTGCAATTTTATCAACCATTTGGGTATCATTTAAAGATAATAAGATGCTGCTTTTTTGTAAGGAATACGGTCGATAGTGATTTTTTGAAAAAAAGGAAAAGAAGAAAAGTCCTGTGGACTCTGACGCCAGGGATCTGGCCTCTACTTTTCTTAGCAGCCTTTTCTGCTTAAATGATGATGATGATATTGTATGCAGAGATATACACTAAATAATGAAACTTGATTTGATTTCGGTTATTTGAACTGAAGTTTCTCTTTTGCAGTCAGAGCATGAAATTCAATGGAATGAAATTTGAATCTACTCAACCAAGATTTAAAAAACTAACCAACAATCTGTAGAGAATATAAAGTTTCAGCCTTTATGAGCTTTAGGAGGAACATCATATCCGGTACTTATACATAAGATACAGTGATTATGCAAAACCCTAGCTTCAAATCAGGAATTATGCTTTTCCAATTCCTCGGCGAATCCAGAGAAAAGCTTTAGTGTAAGATTGAGTAACTCAAAAGCCTCATTTAAATCCAACCTATTTAGAATCTCACTGGTCTCTACTAAGTCTATGTTTCCCATTATAACGAATAGAAACCCCACATTCCTCCAATCTTCAACAGAAACCATAAATTGATAAACATCGCATTGAAAGAACGATTAAAACTCACAAAATTAAAACCCTAACGATCCGAATCGGAAACTGAAACCATTTTCCGATCATCCAATGGAAAAAAAAGCGTAGAAACCCCTCCGAATTCTTTGCTTTGAAGACGAGAAAACCGAAAGAAAAGCAAAAACAGTGGTTCTTCTCGAGAAATCTTACTTGATATCAATGAGATTGAATGGTAGAGAGAAGATGAGGACAGGATCCAAGTTGCAGGAACATCTGATAGATCAAAACAGCAGCTGTGTGACATCTGCGACAGATTCCTTCCAATCCCTAACCCTAGAATCAGCGATACGCTTTCTCTACATATGTCTTCTACAAATTGAGAATGGAGAAATGCACATGGCTTGGCGAGTGTAGAAACTCTGCTCAAACCAAATAAACTATAGTCTATATATGGTATTGCCGTTCTTAAGGTATTCTTCTTGTAAAAGCTCCAACACCGGAGGTGGAGCCTGCAAGAGTAAAAAATAGTATATGTAAAAATTTTAATAAAAAAAATTTTAAAAATAAAAATTGCTTACCTCTAATCTAATGATTTGCGGACCCAATGCAAGTGGTTCTATATTTAACCTTGCAATGGTCTGAAAATGTCCTTCCTCCATTATTCCAGAAGCGTCGAGATAATCAATTCTGCATTCTATGTCTAAAAGAGAAAAGAAAACCCATGATAAGTAAACAACCAATATGATCTATCCAAAAATGAGGAGATTAGGGAGAAAGAGGAGATGAACATAAATATTCTATGAAGGTTTAAAACCTGTTGTCCTTAAAAACAAGAGAGAGCTTACCACCGGGGATCACTCTATTGCATAACACGTCCAGACGGAATTGCATACGAGATAAAAATGAATCAACTGGATTGTAGAAAGCCACATCCCGAACTCGTATAGGAACATTAGGATCATCAGGAGCAATTGGTACAGGATCGGAGCAATTGGCACAGGATCAGGAGGAATTGGCTCAACAAGATTGTTATAAAAAATATCTATTGGCTCAACAAGATTGTCAAACTCAAAAATATCTTCAAGATCAACATTAGCAGTTGGTACAGGATCAGGAGAAATTGGTACAGGATCAGAAGTAATTGGTACAGGATCAGGAGCAATTGGCACAGGATCAGGAGCAATTGGCTCAACAAGTTGTCAAAATAAAAAATATCTTCAAGATCAACAATATTTTCAAAATCAGCATTATCATTAGGATCCATGGCTGGAAAGTTGAAAGTGGAAGGGAGTTTCTTTTTTTGCGGTAAGGCAGTGGAGAAGGCAGGTGCCATTTTATCAACCATTTGGGTATCATTTAAAGATAATAAGATGTTGCTTTCATGTAAGGAATACGGTCGATAGTGATTTTTTCAGAAAAAAGGAAATGAAGAAAAGTCTTGTTGACTCTGACGCCACGGATCTGGCCACTGCTTTTCTTAGCAGCCTTTTCAGCTTAAATGATGATGATGATATTGTATGTATGCAAAGATAAACACTTATTAATGAAAGTTGATGCGATTTCGATTATTGGAATTGAAGTTTCTCTGCTGCAGTCAGAGCATGAAAATTCAATGGAATGAAATTTGAATCTGCTCAATCGAGTTTTAAAAAACTAACCAACAATCTGTAGAGAATATAAAGTTTCCGACTTTATGAGCTTTAGGAGGAACATCATATCCGGTACTTATACCTAAGCTACTGTGATTATGCAAAACCCTAGCTTCAAATCAAGAATTACGCTTTTCCAATTCCTTGTTGAATCAAGAGAAAAGTTTTAGTGTAAGATTGAGTAACTCAAAAGCCCCATTTAAATCCAACCTTTTTAGAATCTCACTGGTCTCTACTCATTCTCTGTTTCTCATTATAACGAATAGAAACCCCACAGATCTCCAATCTTCAACAGAAACCCTAAATTGATAAACATCGCGTTGAAAGAACCATTAAAACTCACTAAATGAAAATCCTAACTATCCGAATCGGAAACTGAAACCGTTTTCCCATCATCCAATGGAAAAAAAAAAGTGCAGAAACCCCACCGAATTCCTTGCTTTCAAGATGAGAAAACCAGAAGAAAAGCAAAAACAGTGGTTCGTCTCGAGATATCTTACTTGATATCAATGAGATTTAATGGTAGAGAGAAGATGAGGATGAGATCCAAGTTGTAGGAACATCTGACAGATCAAAACAGCAGCTGTGTGACATCTGCGCTAGATTCCTTCCAATCCCTAACCCTAGAATCAGTGATACGCTTTCTCTACATATGTCTTTTGCAAAATGAGAATGGAGAAATCCACATGGCTCGGCGAGTGTTGAAACTCCGATCGAACCCAATAAACTATAGTTTATATATGGTATTGCCGTTCATAAGGTATTCTTCTTGTAAAAGCTCCAACACCTAAGGTGAAGCTTGCAAGAGTAAAAAATAGTATATGTTAAAATTTTAATTAAAAAAATTTTAAAAATAAAAATTGCTTACCTCTAATCTAATGATTTGCGGACCCAATGTAGGTGGTTCTATATTTAACCTCACAATGGTCTGAAAATGTCCTTCCTCCATTGATCCAAAAGCGTAGAGATAATCAATTCTGCATTCTATGTCTAAAAGAGAAAAAAAAAAACCCATGATAAGTAAACAACCAATATGCTCTATCGAAAAATGAGGAGATAAGGGAGAAAGAGGAGATGAACAGAAATATTCTATGAAGGTTTAAAACCTGTAGTCCTTAAAAACAAGAGAGAGCTTACCACCGGGGACCACTCTATTGCATACCACGTCCAGATGGAATTGCATACGAGATTAAAATGAATCAACTGGATTGTAGAAAGCCACATCCCGAACTCGTATGGGAACATTAGGATCATCAGGAGCAAGGGGTATAGGATCAGGAGCACTTGGCACAGGATCAGGAGCAATTGGCTCAACAAGATTGTCAAAATCAACAATATCTTCAAGATCAACATTAGCAGTTGGTACAGGATCAGGAGAAATTGGCACAAGATCAGGAGTAATTGGTACAGGATCAGGAGCAATTGGCACAGGATCAGGAGCAATTGGCTCAACAAGATTGTCAAAATAAAAAATATCTTCAAGATCAACATTATCATTAGGAGCCATGGCTGGAAAGTTGAAAGTGGAAGGGAGTTTCTTTTTTTGCCGTAAGGCAGTGGAGAAGGCAGGTGCCAATTTATCAACCATTTGGGTATCATTTAAAGATAATAAGATGTTGCTTTCATGTAAGGAATACGGTCGATAGTGAATTTTTAAAAAAAAGGAAAACAAGAAAAGTCCTGTTGACTCTGACGCCACGGATCTGGCCTCTGCTTTTCTTAGCAACCTTTTCTGCTTAAATGATGATGATGATATTGTATGCAGAGATATATACACTTGTTAATGAAACTTGATGCGATTTCGGTTATTTGAACTGAAGTTTCTCTGTTGCAGTCAGAGCATGAAATTCAATGGAATGAAATTTGAATCTACTCAACCGAGTTTTAAAAAACTAACCAATAATCTGTAGAGAATATAAAGTTTCAGACTTTATGAGCTTTAGGAGGAACATCATATCCGGTACTTATACCTAAGATACAGTGATTATGCAAAACCCTAGCTTCAAATCAGGAATTACGTTTTCCAATTCCTCGTCGAATCCAGAGAAAAGTTTTAGTGTAAGATTGAGTAACTCAAAAGCCTCATTTAAATCCAACCTATTTAGAATCTCACTGGTCTCTACTCAGTCTCTGTTTCTCATTATAACGAATAGAAACCCCACAGATCTCCAAACTTCAACAAAAACCCTAAATTGATAAAGATTGCGTTGAAAGAACGATTAAAACTCCCAAAATTAAAACCCTAACTATCCGAATCGGAAACTAAAACCGTTTTCCCATCATCGAATGGAAAAAAAGCGTACAAATCCCTCCGAATTCCTTGCTTTGAAGACGAGAAAACCGAAAGAAAAGCAAAAACAGTGGTTCTTCTCGAGAAATCTTACTTGATATCAATGAGATTGAATGGTAGAGAGAAGATGAGGACGAGATCCAAGTTGCAGGAACATCTGATAGATCAAAACAGCAGCTGTGTGACATCTGCGCTAGATTCCTTCCAATCCCTAACCCTAGAATCAACGATACGCTTTCTCTACATATGTCTTCTGCGAATTGAGAATGGAGAAATCCACATGGCTCGGCGAGATTAGAAACTCCGTTCGAACCCAATAAACTCTAGTCTATATATGGTACTGTCGTTCATAAAGTATTCTTCTTGTAAAAGCTCCAACACTGGGGGTGGAACCTGCATGAGTAAAAAATAGTATATGTTAGAATTTTTATAAAAAAAAATTTAAAAATAAAAATTGCTTGCCTCTAATCTATTGATTTGCAGACCCATTGCAAGTGGTTCTATATTTAACCTCACAATGGTCTGAAAATGTCCTTCCTCCATTGTTCCAGAAGCGTCGAGATAATCAATTCTACATTCTATGTCTAAAAGAGAAAAAAAAACCCATGATAAGTAAACAACCAATGTGATCTATCTAAAAATGAGGAGATAAGGGAGAAAGAGGAGATGAACAAAAATATTCTATGAAGGTTTAAAACCTGTAGTCCTTAAAAACAAGAGAAAGGTTACCACCGGGGATCACTTTATTGCATGCCACGTCCAGACGAAATTGCATACGAGATAAAAATGAATCAACTAGATTGTATAAAGCCACATCCCGAACTCGTAAGGGAACATTAAGATCATCTGGAGCAATTGGTACTGGATCAGAAGCATTTGGCACATGATAAGGAGCAATTGGCTCAACAAGATTGTCAAAATAAAAAATATCTTCAACTTCAACATTAGCAATTGGTACAAGATCAGGAGCAATTGGCACAGGATAAGGAGTAATTGACACAGGATCAGGAGCAATTGGCTTAACAAGATTGTCAAAATAAAAAATATCTTCAAGATCAACATTATCTTCAAAATCAACATTATCATTAGGATCCATGGCTGGAAAGTTGAAAGTGGAAGGGAGTTTCTTTTTTTGCGGTAAGGCAATGGAGAAGGCAGGTGCCATTTTATGAACCATTTGGGTATCATTTAAAGATATTAAGATGCTGCTTTTATGTAAGGAATATGGTCAATAGTGTTTTTTTCAGAAAAAAGGAAAAGAAGAAAAGTCCTGTTGACTCTAACGCCACGGATCTGGCCTCTGCTTTTCTTACCACCCTTTTCTGCTTAAATGATGATGATGATATTGTATGCAGAGATATACACTTATTAATGAAACTTGATGCGATTTCGGTTATTTGAACTGAAGTTTCTCTGTTGCAGTCAGAGCATGAAATTCAATGGAATGAAATTTGAATCTACTCAACCGAGTTTTAAAAAACTAACCAACAATCTGTAGGGAATATAAAGTTTCAGCCTTTATGAGCTTTTGGAGGAATATCATATTCGGTACTTATACCTAAGCTACTGTGATTATGCAAAACCCTAGCTTCAAATCAAGAATTACGCTTTTCCAATTCCTCGGCGAATCCAGAGAAAGGTTTTGGTGTAAGATTGAGTAACTCAAAAGCCTCATTTAAATCCAACATATTTAGAATCTCACTGGTCTCTACTCAATCTCTGTTTCTCATTATAACGAACAGAAAGCCCACATATCTCCAATGTTCAACAGAAACCCTAAATTGATAAACATCACGTCGAAAGAACCATTAAAACTCACAAAATCAAAACCCTATCTATTCGAATCGGAAACTGAAACCGTTTTCCCATCATCCAATGGAAAAAAAAGCTCAGAATCCCCTCCAAATTCCTTGCTTTGAAGACGAGAAAACCGAGAGAAAAGCGAAAACATTGGTTCTTCCCGAGAAATCTTACTTGATATCAATGAGATTGAATGGTAGAGAGAAGATGAGGACGAGATCCAAGTTGCAGGAACATCTGACAGATCAAAACAGCAGCTGTGTTACATCTGTGCTAGATTCCTTCCCATCCCTAAACCTAGAATCAGCATACGCTTTCTCAACCTAGAAATCCACATGGCTCGGCGAGTGTAGAAACTCCGCTCGAACCAAATAAACTATAGTCTATATATGGTACTGCCGTTCATAAGGTATTCTTCTTGTAAAAGCTCCAACACTGGGGGTGGAGCCTGCAAGAGTAAAAAATAGTATATGTTAAAATTTTAATAAAAAGAAATTTAAAAATAAAAATTGCTTACCTCTAATCTAATCATTTGCGGACCCAATGCAAGTGGTTCTATATTTAACCTCGCAATGGTCTGAAAATGTCCTTCCTCCATTGTTCCAGAAGCATCGAGATAATCAATTATGCATTCTATGTCTAAAAGAGAAAAGAAAACCCATGATAAGTAAACAACCAATATGATCTATCTAAAAATGAGAAGATAAGGGAGAAAGAGGAGATGAACATATATATTCTATGATGGTTTAAAACCTGTAGTCCTTAAAAACATGAGAGAGCTTACCACCGGGAATCACTCTATTGCATATCACGTCCAGATGGAATTGCATACGAGATAAAAATGAATCAACTGGATTGTAGATAGCCACATCCCGAACTCGTATAGGTTCATTAGGATCATCAGGAGCAATTAGTACAGGATCAGGAGCAATTGGCTCAACAAGATTGTTATAAAAAATATCTATTGGCTCAACAAGACTGTCAGAATAAAAAATATCTTCAAGATCAACATTAGCAATTGGTACAATATCCGGAGCAATTGGCACAGGATCAGGAGCAATTGGTACATGATCAGGAGCAATTGGCACAGGATCAGGAGCAATTGGCTTCACAAGATTGTCAAAATAAAAATTATATTTTCAAGATCAACATTATCTTCAAAATCAACATTATCATTAGGATCCATGGCTGGAAAGTTGAAAGTGGAAGAGAGTTTCCTTTTTTTGCAGTAAGGCAATGGAGAAGGCAAGTGCTGTTTTATCAACCATTTGGGTATCATTTAAAGATAATAAGATGCTGCTTTCATGTAAGAAATACGGTCGATAGTGTTTTTTTTCAGAAAAAAGGAAAAGAAGAAAAGTCCTGTTGACTCTGACGCCAAGGATCTGGCCTCTGCTTTTCTTAGCAGCCTATTCTGCTAAAATGATGATGATGATATTGTATGCAGAGATATACACTTATTAATGAAACTTGATGCGATTTCGGTTATTTGAACTGAAGTTTCTCTGTTGCAGTCAGAGCATGAAATTCAATGGCATGAGATTTGAATCTACTCAACCGAGTTTTAAAAAACTAACCAATAATCTGTAGAGAATATAAAGTTTCAGCCTTTATGAGCTTTAAGAGGAACATCATATTCGGTACATATACCTAAGCTACTGTGGTTATGCAAAACCCTAGCTTCAAATCAAGAATTACGCTTTTCTAATTCCTCGGCGAATCCAGAGAAAAGTTTTAGTGTAAGATTGAGTAACTCAAAAGCCTCATTTAAATCCAACCTATTTAGAATCTCACTGGTCTCTACTCAGTCTCTGGTTCTCATTATAACGAATAGAAACCCCACATATCTCCAATCTTCAACAGAAACCCTGAATTGATAAACATCGCGTTGAAAGAACCATTAAAACTCACAAAATTAAAACCCTAACTATCTGAATCGGAAACTGAAACCGTTTTCCCATCATCCAATGGAAAAAAAAAACCGTAGAAACCCCTTCGAATTCCTTGCTTTGAAGACGAGAAAACCGAAAGGAAAGCAAAAACAATGGTTCTTCTCGAGAAATCTTACTTGATGTCAATGAGATTGAATGGTAGAGAGAAAATGAGGACAAGATCCAAGTCGCAGGAACATCTGGTAGATCAAAACAGCAGTTGTGTGACATCTGCGATAGATTCCTTCCAATCCTTAACCCTAGAATCAGCGATACGCTTTCTCTACAAATGTATTCTGCAAATTGAGAAAGGAGAAATGCACATGGCTCTGCGAGTGTAGAAACTCCGCTCGAACCCAGTAAACTATAGTCTATATTTGGTATTGCCGTTCATAAGGTATTCTTCTTGTAAAAGCTCTAACACTGGGGGTGGAGCCTGCAAGAGTAAAAAATAGTATATGTTAAAATTTTAATAAAAAAATTTAAAAATAAAAATTGCTAACCTCTAATCTAATGATTTGTGGACCCAATGCAAGTGGTTCTATATTTAACCTCGCAATGGTCTGAAAATGTCCTTCCTCCATTGTCGAGATAATCAATTCTGCATTCTATATCTAAAAGAGGAAAAAAAAACCCATGATAAGTAAACAACCAATATGATCTATCTAAAAATGAGGAGATAAGGGAGAAAGAGGAGATGAACATAAATATTCTATGAAGGTTTAAAACCTGTAGTCCTTAAAAAGAAGAGAGAGCTTACCACCGGGGATCACTCTATTGCATACCATGTCCAGACGGAATTGCATACGAGATAAAAAAGAATCAACTGGATTGTAGAAAGGCACATCCCGAACTCGTATAGGAACATTAGGATCAGCAGGAGCAACTGGTACAGGATTAGGAGCAATTGGCTCAACAAGATTGTTATCAGAAATATCTATTGGCTCAACAAGATTGTCAAAATAAAAAATATCTTGAAGATCAACATTAGCAATTGGTACGGGATCTGGAGCAATTGGTACAGGATCAGGAGCAATTGGCATAGGATCAGGAGCAATTAGCTCAACAAGATTGTCAAAATCATAAATATCTTCAAGATCGACATTATCTTCAAAATCAACATTATCATTAGGATCCATGGCTGGAAAGTTGAAAGTGGAAGGGAGTTTCTTTTTTTGTGGTAAGGCAATGGAGAAGGCAGGTGCCATTTTATCAACCATTTGGGTATCATTTAAAGATAATAAGATGCTGCTTTTATGTAAGGAATACGGTCGATAGTGATTTTTTCAGAAAAAAGGAAAAGAAGAAAAGTCCGGTTGACTCTGACGCCATGGATCTGGCCTCTGCTTTTCTTAGCAGCCTTTTCTGCTTAAAAGATGTGTAAGTGCCACGTTTTCGTGTGCACGGTGTTTATGTTGTCAATATCGTGCCAATATGACCAAGAAGATCCTTGTTCTCAAACTGCCTCAAGGGAGATCAATTTCGAAGAGTTTGTCAAAGCTTTTGGAAGGACCAGGGTTGTCAAAGAATGTCTCTACATGTGTTTGCCAACCTACTCAGGTATTTTAGACCCAGACCAGTCTTTAGAACCCTTGGAAAAATCATGTTTTTACTCAGCTAAAACTATCTTGAAAATTAGAGGGTTTGATGACCTTTCGGTCACCTAAGGGCTACCCCCTTTGCAAAAAGCGGCTAACCGCCAGGTAACCGAAACCCTGCGGTTACATTTCCAGTATGTTGTTTCTTTGTCATGGAGTTCGGCTAGCTCAGCGATCACCTCACGGCTAACCGCCAAGAGCATAGCGGCTAACCGCAAGTAACCAAAATCCTGCGGTTACTTTTCTAGAGAGATATCTCCTGGCCTGTCAGGATGTTCGGTTACCCCTACGGTCTCCTCACACCTAACCGCCAAGAGCATGGCGGCTAATCGCAAGCAACCGAAAATCTCACGGTTAGTTTTCCCGAGAGCTATTTGTTTCTGACCTTCTCTCGGTCACCTCAGCGGTCACTTCACGGCAAGCCGCCAAGGCCACCGACGGCTAACCGTGAGCTGACCGAATTAGAAATTATATTCGTTGGCTCAGGGAATTTGAAAAGGGGCTAGCCGCCATGTTAAGAGGCTAACCGCCAAATCTAGCCGTTGGGTTTTTTCTATAAAGCTGTATCCTGTTTTGCTTTGCAAACTAAGGACTTTAGAGAAGAGCTTTCCCTGCTACTTTCTTCCCATCTAATGTAGGCTCCCAAATCCCCTTCCAAACACTCATGTGCTAGATTTAGGAAAACCCAAGAGCTTCATTAGCTCCAAGATGAGTGTATTGTGAGGGAATGCATCCTCTAGGATATCTTGGTCTTTGAGAACCTTATATGTGTAATACTAGAAGTCCAATCCTCTGAACCCTAGTTGTGCAACACGTTGGAAGCATCTTTCTCAACACCAAGATGTCATCAAGAGGTGAAAGCTTCGACTATGGTCAGAGCTCCTTAGAGCACTTCAATCATCATCAAAGGCAAGTGTTCACCCTTCTTCAAACTTCTACAATATATGTATAATGTGGTAGTTGTTTAGATCTGTGTGACTAAATTACTCTACAATTATGTGAGGAGGAGTAGATCTGTGTGGTTGAACCTCTGTAACAAAATCGATGTAGAATCAGGACTTGTGTAGTTTGATTCCTCTTAGTGGAGGCGAGGGTCTGTGTGACCCTTGAGAGTGGATGTAGGTCTATGTGACCAAACCACTATAAATCTTTTGTGTCTTCTTCTCTACTGCATGATCTACATTTTCCACATAAGTTATACTCTTGTTTGTGTTTGTCTTGTTCTTTGTTCTGGTTGGATTAAAATCAGGCCTAGAAAATTAAAATTGGTAATTGTATACCCTTAGTCCTATTCACCCCCCTCTAGGACTTAGTCATTGGCCCTAGCCTGCACTTTTAGTTGGTATCAAAGAGGGTTACTCCCCAAAGGCTTAACAACCTGGAGTAGATCTTTTTCTTGTTACTAGTGCTAATGTCTAACCCAGAAGGTAGTGCAGTAAACAGACCTCCTTTGTTTGATGGTACAAACTATGCCTTTTGGAAAGCCCGAATGACTTTTTTCAGCAGATCCCTTGGTGGACCTGTATGGGATGCTGTAGAGGACGGATGAACTCCTCCTACAACAACAGCTACAGATGGCCCTAGACCAAAGAAAGAACCCGCGTACATAGAAAGATAGCCCACACAAGTGGAAAAGAAGTCCACAAACGCGGAAAGAAAGCACATACAAGTGTGCAGAGGTGGCATATCCAGGGTTTGAACCATGGGCAGTCAGGTGAGAACTGCCGCCACTTACTAGTGAAGTAAGTGGTCGTTCTCTTGTTACACTCATAAGTTAGAAGGAGCCTTATAAACCCCAGATGGGGGCATAGTGGGGCCCACCTAAATTTCCCTCATTATTTATAATAGAGTTCTAATTCTTGAGATCGTTTGAGGCTTCATCCCACGGTGACCACGAGTGTCCTATCACGGTCAGCCATGTTACCGCATGCAGGCAGGGGCTGCCCACGGTGAAGTGGCAGACCATGATTGGTCTACTCACATTCACCCGTGGGTAAAACCCCTCAGAAGATCCCAATTTCCAATTCTCTCTATCACGTGATGCGTGAATTCTGAGTGGGCGAATCACAGCGCACTATGGGTACACCCATGCCACATGAGCTCCACCCATCCAATAGCCCACTTACAAGATTCGAATAAAATAAAAGGTTTCCCAAATTCTTCTGCACAAACAATCTATCATCAACTTTTATAAAAGAGAGAAAGATGATGTACCTTTTTAACTACACACATAGCCAATAAAATCCAAGTTGTGGGGCCCACCCTTAAATGTATTTATTATGTATATGTATTTTATATATGGATAAAGATGGAGATATAATGGGAATTTCCTAACTGCTATTCTTATAAAATGTCTGAAAAAAAGATCTACTCTTATAAAAGAGAGAAAGATGATAAACCTTTTTAACTACACACATAGCCAATAAAATCCAAGTTGTGGGGCCCACCCTTATATATATTTATTATATATATATTTTATATATGGGTAAAGATGGGGGGGACATAATGAGAATTTCCCAACTTCTACTCTTATAAAATGTCTTAAAAAAAAGAGAAAGATGATGTACTTTTTTCACTACACACATGCCCAACAAAATGCAAGTTGTAGGGCCCACCTTTATATATATTTATTATGTACATGTATTTTATATATGGAAAAAATGGGGACATAATGGGAATTTTCCAATTTGTCTAAAATAGACTTTGGGCCAGGCTTGGATTTAGAGGGGTTTTAAGGATCCGGATCAAGATGATCTAGAAGACTAAAGTTTTGGAATTAAAAATATCTACCCAACGGTACGTTAATATCAAAAATCTAAAATTACATAAAAGACCCTAATATCTACCCAACGGTACCTTAATTCTCTGAAAAATTGCTAACTACCCCCTACCATACCCAAATGAACTCGGATACAGACCAAACTTGGCGCACACGATCCTAATAATTTTTTAATCTCTTATATTAAGTAGATGCTGATATTTTAAATGTAATAAAATTTCATTTTAATACATTCCAATAAATCGAGTAATTTTTTTTCGCTTTCTTTGTTTTTTTTGTTCAGGTGGTGGAGAAAAGAAAAGGAAAATGTGGATAAGATTGGAATCTATTTCAAATGTTATTTTTTTACCTCTTCTTTTTTCGATTTTCTTTTAACATTCTTCTTATTCAGATACTACAAGATTTTCAATGTAGGGAATTTTGTGGGTATGAGGTTTTTCCTCTGTGAATAATTATGTAACGAAGAACATGATATTTTAACAGATTCTTCATTGACTCTTAGATTTTTTTGGAATTGAGGGAGTTTTCATACATGTAAGTGAGCATTGTCTACTGAAATTATTATTTTTTGATTGTGTCTTCTTCTTTAATTTTTTTTTAATGTTGCAATAAAATCTTCATTCTAAGAAAAATGGCTGCAACCAAAGTTAAGAAAATGATGATGAAGAGTTGGTTTTTTCTTTCTCATTCCTTTTTGGGCCAAAGTTAGGCTCATTGATAGCCTTCGTTCTCTGATAGTTTAATTATATGTCTGTTTTCTTTTTTGAATATTAACTGTAGGCTTCCAAATTGTGCGTGTTTCGTGTTTCCTTATGGTAGAACTTTGTATTTAGTTCTCACTCAATATTTGGAATATGAATTTGTGCATAGCATTTAAAATATAAAATTAATACTGTTTTGTTATGTGAGATAGGAAAATGGAAAACTCAAATAGAAAGTGTCCTGATTGAGAAAAGCAAAGTAGACAATAACTAAAAGGACGATGCTATGAGGCATGGAAAAGTTTTTCATTATCTGTTATAATCTGTTTCGTTCTCCATAGAGTCGAAGGGGAAGGGCTTTTTTTAAAGCAGTACATGTGCTAATCTTCAAAAGGACAAAAACTTAATCCATATTTGTATAAGAATCTGACATTTTATTTTGTTTCTTTTTCCTATTTTAGTTTATGTTAGTTAAATTCTTACGTTCTAGACCAATGCCTCTTCAATCGTCACCCTCCAAACCCATCAAGAGTGGGATAAGACTAATAAGCATTCATTCATGGTTTTCATTGAACTATTTTGTTCACTAATTTCCAAATAAATTTATTTAGTTTTTTTTTTTGCCTTTTGTAAAATTAATTGTGAGATATGTTGCGATTAAAGAATCATTTTGAAGGAAAAATATTTCAGATTTTATCATTCAGAAAAAAAATTTAGTCTTTCTTGGCACTATTTTCTCCACCCCGGTTAATAAACTAAGGCAAGGTGGGAAAAACAAAAAATTTTAACTATACACTATTTACTCCATTATGTGGTTCATGGTGTACATACTGCCTTTTAACTCTGAAAACTTAAAAGCCATGTGCTTTTTCAATGATAAACCTTGAACTAAGATGGGATTAAAAAAAGAGAAAATGAATAGTGTATTTTATAATGGATCAAAAGAAAAGGAATCAAGTGTATTTTACTTACTACCTTTTGGTGTTCAATATTTACAATTTTGTGGGCACTGTAAATACTTTGCCATCAGTTAAAAAGTCGCGACAAAAGGTATTAGCGAGCTTGCTACTTTTGTTATTATTGCTAGTGGCCAATTGGTGGTTGTGTTATAATTCAAATCCATATTGACCACACACGAGAGAATTAACATTTTCTCTATTTTTTTACCTAAAACAATGCTAATTGTGCAAATAGTTTCTATTTATTTATTTATTTTTATTTTTATTTTTTTGGTGGAACTAAAAGATACTTGAGTGGTATTTGCATTTGAAATTTGAGAGTTAAGAACATCAGAGGGCTCCGGGAGGTTTCCAGAAGATATGAGAGATTATTTTCTTTGTACGAATGTAACCCTTTGTTATTATTTTTTAAATATTAACCCTTTAATCTTTTGTACACTAACCTTAAATATTTCTAATTTGATGTTCCTTCAGTTGTATATTATTTATTATGGCCTTTGAAAAAGGTATAGGGACCTCCAAAACTTATAAGCACATCTCATATATACAGTGACTCCGTTTGCATTATTGCTTTATGTTTAGTTTTTTCTTTTTCTCTTTTAGAAAAAAGTAGCAACTAACAAAATATCATAAATAAGAGAGTGAAATGTTCAAACTTCAACTCATTTTATGTGTGCCCTATTTTTTTTCTCTTTTCATGAAAGTTCCCATTAAAAAAACATTAAATATTAGTTTCCCTTTTGCTTCATGTGTTTGTATTTTATTTAGTTAGAATAATTGAATTTTCAATCTGACATAATAGTTGTATTGATCTTAATTTATACTCCTGTTGGAAGAGTAATCACAAGTTGGATAGTGTGATAATTACTACTAAATATTGGTTCTCTTCTGATATTAGTAATTGCTAAAGATAATTCCATAAATGCAATTTGGTGGTAGGTCTTATGGATTGCCATCATAAAATTGTTGTTGTTCGAGAAGTACAGTTTTTAGTTTCTTAATATACAACTTTTGTGAATTTTTTTTATTACAAAAGGGCATTTCAAGGGCATGAATATATTTATTTATTATTGCTCTTACTCATGAGGCTTAAATTGAAAAACATTGATCATTTTCTAACACAGTTACTTCTTTCATCAGTGCAAGCTGCTTCTTCTTCTTATTCTTCTGCTTTTCATATATTTCAATGAAACGTCATGCCTTTCCTTAAAGGGAAAATGAGAATCTCATAGAAATTACTTGTTATGCTAGCGTTACCACTAACTTCAGAGTTAATGAATGAAGTGGTCGTTTTAAGTGTAAACAGCTAAAATAATTATTTGATGCTAAGCTGCAACAAATTCAGTTTGTCTTTGTTCGTTTCAAATTTTTGTTACTTTGATTAGCACTCCCATCCTCTATACAGAACAGAGCAGAAGAGTTGATCTAGAATACCCGTGTTACATTCTTATGCATTTCTTAAGAGGAAGGTCCAATTCTTTTAGCAGATTTGTATTTATAGTTTTTTATTTTTTGGTATTTTTTCCCTATGGATATCTCTATTTGTGAGCTTCCATTTAACTGAACTTCTATGATTACTACGTATTATCTTTTTCTTACAGGGTATAAAATATAGCACTTTGTATCAAGCAAAAGAAGATGCTGACTTTTGGAGAGGTATTGCCTCTTTTTACTTGATAGTGGTCCGTCTTATAAAATAAAATAAAGCACATGTTAAATACTAATATTCATCAACAAGTGCTCTGCCAATGTTATCCGTCAAAGTTCATATCATAGTTCCACCATTGTTGATCCCTGTCGCTTGAGGACAAGCCGGATTATTTCATTATTCTTGACGATTGGTTTGATATGTTATTCTTCTTTGTAAGTTAAGGTTAAAACCAACATCTCAGTTTTGTTATTCTGATGTCTTTAGGTAAGATATAATTAATTTTTTTTCCTTCATAGAATCTGATTTTGTAGTGAAAATATAATATTCATAGTAATTGGTTAGAACAGTAAGCTCATCTAGTTCTTAGTTTTTATTTTTATTTTTTATAAAATTGTAGGCTATCAATTTGACTCCAACTTTAGCAGGTTAAGTCTACCAGGAAACAGATAAGTCAACTTGACAGATCAAATAAAGTAAATTGAAATTTCTTGGTACACATTCATGATAAAATATCTAGAAATATGTGATTTATAAATTCCATATCGATTGTCTTTTAAGATCTCTTTTTTTTTTTTCTCTATATCATTATTTTATTGTTTTCAAATGTATAGAAAAAAAGTAGTGACAACTGTATTTGGACATTGCACGGGCCTTGCAATTTACAATCACTCTTTTTTTTTTGTTGAAAATTTATTTTTAAATGTATTGAAGCTTCTACTGAAGTTTTTAAGAACTTTATTTTTTAAAGATTTTATTAGTAAAACTGTATGTTCGGCTTACGTGCATTGCACGTGCAGGGCTCCACTAGTACTACACAACTGTGCAGATAGTCTTACACATGAATTCACACGTACCTTGGGTTGGCAGCACCAAAAGTTGTTATGGAACAACGAAACCAACAAGAATGATATAGTCTTTGGTGTTTTAAGATATGGATTTTGGGTGGATGCCCACTTAAGATGAGTTAGGGTTAGATTTAGAGTTTCTCTCTTATGAGGCTACTTTGCCTATAAATAGGCATCTCCCTATTGTATTTGTAAACACTGTTAATGAGATAACAGAAAGGCTCTCTCTTCTCCCTCTAATCTTCATTCTCTTAGTCTCTCCCTTTTATAACACGTTATCAGCACGAGACTCTTCGGTTCTCATACATTGAGGGAGTAGAAGATGATTGGTATTCTTGCATGTAAGAGCTGCTATCTTGGAGCAAAGGGTCCGGGCTACACGACCTCGGTCGCGGCCATGGCCGGTCCTAGAGAGTGTCTGCCCTATGTCAAATCGGGTTGCCCATTTTGCCCTGGAAATCCTACAAATTTGCCTGGTAAGGTACCCTTTTTTCCTTTTTTTTTATCCGTTAGTAGGCTGTGCTTTTGAAGGATGAGAAGCATGAGGCCATGGCATCCCTTTTGCACTGGTAGGTGTAGTTCTATTGTTTATTCTGAGACATTTTAACTTTTTCTTTTATGGGCTCTCAATTTTGTGGGTTCTCAATTTCAGCCCTAGTGCCCACCTGTGTTTTCTATTCCAAGGGGTCTGGACAAAGTCTCCAACATGTCACCAGACATGTCACCTTGATCTTCCTTCTATTTTACTGGCTCCAATTTTTTTGATGTACTGGCTTCACAATGTAAAACCGGTCATGCATGCAGAGATATAGTGTTCATGATAGATTTTTTTTTATTATTGAGTCAATTGATCTGATATAACTAGTTGCTTTAAAAGTCTGCTGTGGTTTTGGTATCTATTGGATATGGGAAATTTGATCACCGCTTGGTAGCCTTACCTTGCATGCTGGTTAAAGATGTCTTTGGATCAGATGATTGTAGTGTCCAATCTGTGATGATCTATTTCTAGAAATTATTTACTTGGGTTTTGCCCACTAATGTTGGCCTGCTATTAAGAAGTTGGAGGAGGAGACTAGTAAGGACTTTTGTTTTCTTTGGTTTGGGTACATGACTAAAAAAGAGTCTTCGGTTCTCTTTTTTTTTTTTTAATTTAAATTTATTAATATTATAAATGAATCACAAAAAATAGAACCAGAAGTTCTAAATCTGAACCTGAAGTTCACCGATCTATAGACCATCAGTTCTAGAAGCTGGAATACTGATATGAACCCATAGATTCATATCCATAAATCAAAACCTAGAAGTATTGATTCAAATCCAAATAAATTATACGGCCATGAAATTAAACATGAAAATTTGATAGAACCATATGTTCTGATCATTTGTTAGAACCAGAAGTTCTACTTCAAACCTGGAGATTTGATAGAACCAGAAGTTCTGATAATTTGATAAAACCTGAAGTTCTACTTCAAACCTAAATATTTGACAGAACCTGCAGTTCTAATTTCATGTATTATGAACCTGAAGTTCTAAATCAAGCCTGAAGCCTTGACAGAACCAGCAGTTCTGATTCTCAAAGTTGTTAACTTTGGCCAAATTCTTTTTTATGATGAAGATAGCCAACATCTGGAATATGAGGCATTTAATAATCTTTTGGGGGCACCCCCTGGCATGGTCTAAAAGACACATGATTCTTTGAACATTAAAAACTTAAATTTCTTTTAGTTCATTTGAAATGCATGTTTCTTAGATTTATTTTTTGTTTTGATAGAAAACTTCATTAATGTCCTAATTTATGGTGATTTTTTAAATTATTTTAATCATGTGATTGCATAGTTATGATGTTTTTATTATTTTTGTTTAAGGTATGGATAATGGAATTGAGGACAATCTTTGTTTGGTAGATAGTGCCACAACACAGACCATTCTGATAAATCAGAAGTTTTTCTCAGAATTTATATTCATTCTACGAAAGGTATCCACCATAGCTAGACTTGTGCAGATAATTGAAGGCTCCGGAAGAGCCTATATGATGTTACCTAATGGTACCCATCTATTCATTAAAGATGCTTTGTTCTCAAAAAGTTCCCGAAGAAACTTGATTAGTTTAAAAAACATTAGAATGAATGGGTACTACATTGAGACTGTAAGTGAAGGTAACAAGGAATACTTATGCATCGTTACTAGTATTGGAAGCCAGAAGCAAATACTAGAAAAAAACTAAGTGCACTCTCTTCAGGGTTATATTGCACGACAATCTCCAATGTTGAATCACATTCTGTTATGAGCAAAACGAAAAAGCCGAGCCCGAAGCTCAGTGATCCTAAGGCTTTACATCTTTGGCATGACAGGTTAGGTCACCCTGGGGACACTATGTTGAGAAAAATCGTAGATAACTCATTTGGACATTCCTTAGAGTACCATCAATTGACCATACCTAGCGGGTACTTAAATACCCCATGTTCACAAGGAAAATTTGATCACCCAACCTTCTTTTGCTAAGGTTAAATACGAATCCCCATCCTTTCTGCAAATGATACAAAATGACATTTGTGGACCCATAAATCCCCCAAGTGGACCTTTCAGGTATTTTATGGTTTTGATTGATGCCTCCACCCGTTGGTTGGATGTTTGCCTACTTTCAACTAGGAACGTAGCTTTTGCCCGTCTATTAACTCAAATAATCAAATCGAGGCCTCAATTCTCTGATTGTCCCATTAAGTCTATAAGACTTGACAATGCAGGCGAATTTACATCACAGGTTTTTGATGATATTTGTTCATCTCTAGGAATTATAGTCGAACATCCTGTCCCCCATGTCCACACCCAGAATGGCTTAGCTGAATCCATGATTAAGCACATCCAACTAATTTCTAGGACTCTGCTGATGTAGTCCAAATTACCAATTACTTCTTGGGAACATGCTGTGTTGCATGCATCGATGTTAATTCGACTTCGGCCCACCGCCTTTCATCAATATTCTCCTGCACAACTTATATCGGGACATCAACCCAATATTTCTCACTTGCACAAGTTTGGTTGTGCATCTCAAGTCCCAATACCACCTCCTAAGCGTACTAAGATGGGACCACAACGTAGATTGGGAATATATGTTATGACTCTCCTTCGATTATTCGATATTTAGAACCAAGGACAGGAGATGTCTTTACTGCTCGTTTTCCGGATTGTCAATTCGATGAGACAATCTTCCCGCCGTTAGGGGGAGATAAGATAGTTCCTGAAGAACATATTGTTCCTGTAGAATAACCCGTTCCTGAAGAACGGCGAGAATTAATATGGAATACTTCCACTCTGTCTCATTTGGATCCACGAACTTTACAATGTGAGAATGAAGTACGGAGAATTATGCACTTGCAAGAAATTGCAAACAAATTACCTGATGCATTTAACGATGCAGCAAAGGTGACGAAGTCACATGTGCCAGCTATGAATGCACTTACCAGGATTAATGTCCTGTAGGACGAAGTCAAAATATGGCAACAAAAGAATCTGTGATACGCCAGAAGTGTGGCAGACCTATAGGTTTAAAGGACTCAACTCCGCGAAAAAGGAGAAATGAGAAATCATCATCATATCCTCTAGAGGAGGCATATAACGCTCCTAAAGAGGTTCCTCCCGAAGAGGCACATAATGCTCCTGAAGAGGTTATGGCAAAGTCCGTTCTCTCTAGAATAATGGAAGTCCCTGGTGAGACTTTGGAAGCCCCTGAATAGGCACCGGTACCGGAAAATGAAGAGATCTCTATACTTTACAATTATTCAAGAGAGATATGGAAAAGAACTGAGATTATCATCGATGAAGCATTTGCATATGCGGTAGCTACATAAATATCAAAGGAAAATGATGATGATAATTGGAACACAAAACAACGTTCTATAAATGAATGTCGACGAAGAAAGGATTGGCCACAACGGGAAAGTGCCATTAAAACAGAGTTAGAATCTCTCAATAAACGTGATGTGTTCGGACCTATAGTACAAACCCCAAAAGATGTTAACCCTGTAGGTTAAAAGTGGGTGTTTGTAAGAAAAAGGAATGAGCTGAATGAAATTACCAGATATAAGGCACGATTAGTGGCACAAGGTTTCCTGCAGAAACCTAGGATTGATTATGAGGAGACATACTCCCCTATTATGGACACAACGAAATTCAAATATTTGTTAAGTTTAGCAGTTTCTCAAAATGTAGAAATGAAACTCATGGATGTTGTAACTGCTTACTTGTATGGGGACTTAGACACAGAAATTCATACGAAAATCTTGAAAGAATTTCCTTCGAATGAAGTAAAGCCAAGGAGTATGTACTCAATCCAATTAAGGCGATCATTGTACGGCCTGAAGCAATCCAGAAGAATGTGGTACAATCGTCTTAGTGAATACTTGTCTAAAAGGGGGTATGAAAACGATCTCATTTTCCCGTGTCTTTTTATTAAGAAATTTTGAAGGGATTTGCAATATTAGCAGTTTATGTGGATGATATAAATTTGATAGGGACTCCAAAAGAGTTTGAAGAAACTGCTGATTATTTAAAGAAAGAATTTGAAATGAAAGACCTTGGAAAAATGAGATTCTGTCTCGAATTGCAAATCGAGAGAAATTATAATGGGATGTTAGTCCATCAATCTAATTATACCGAAAAGGTTTTAAAACGATTTGGTATGGACAAGGTACATCCATTAAGAAATAACAGCTTTTGTATCTCGTTGCTTGACTTGTCAGATGATCAAGGCAGAACATCAGAAGTCTCCTGGTTTGTTATAGCCTTTAGAGATTCCGGAGTGGAAATGGGAGCACATCACTATGGATTTTGTCTCCGGGTTGCCTAATACCAAGAGGGGAAACAATGCGATTTGGGTTATAGTAGATCGTCTTACGAAGTCTGCTCACTTCCTTCTAATGAAGACTGGGAATATGATGCACATGGCACCACTTGCAAGATTATTCATCGATGAGATCGTTAGTAAGCATGGCCAGCCCGTCTCCATCACTTCTGACAGAGATAGTATATTTGTTTCGAGATTTTGGAAATCTCTTCTTGAATCCATGGGTACCAAACTTCAGTTCAGCACAGCGTATCATCCTCAGACAGATGGTCAGTCCGAGCGGACGATACAAACTCTTGAAGATATGCTACGTGCTTGTGTATTGGATTTCAAGGTTCAGTGGGATGAGAACCTACCTCTTTGTGAGTTTGTGTACAACAATAGCTACCATTCTAGCATTGGAATGGCACCTTTCGAGGTACTCTATGGTAGGAGATGTAGAACTCCAGTTTGTTGGGAAGAAGTTGGTGTGCGTAGTTTTGATGGACCGACGATAGTTGGAGAGACAAGCGACAAAGCGACAAGGTTAAACAGATTCAGGACAGATTGAAGATTGCTCGAAGCAGACAGAAGAGTTATGCTGACACTTGCCGGAGAGAATTACAGTTTGAAGTGGGTGACAAGGTATTCTTGAAAGTCTCATCGGTCAGAGGCACTCTAAGATTTGGAAAGAAAGGAAAATTGTCTAGCAGATACATTGGCCCATATGAGATTTTGAGCAAGATTGGAAATGTCGCATACAGACTTGCGTTACCGCCGGAACTCTCCGGGGTACATAATGTTTTTCACGTCTCTATGCTCAAGAAGTATGTTCACAGTCCTTCTCACATTATTCCACACGAGCCTTTAGAGATTCGAGAAGATGCTTCATACGTGGAGAAACCGATTAGAATCATTGACACCAAAGAACATGAACTGAGAAATCCGACTATCCATTGGGTCAAAGTACTTTGGGAGAACCACGAGCCAGAAAAAGCCACATGGGAATTGAGATATCAAGTCCAGAAGAAGTATCCACACCTGTTACCATAGGTAAAATTATTTATATTTGGTGGACCAAATATCCTAAGGGGTGGAGGATGTTAGACCCCGACCCAGACCAACTCGATTAGTACTAATTAAGTGAGTGTTTAGTTTTAAGTGAGTCTTAGCACTAGTTAGGTTAGAATGTTATTAGACTTAGTCTGGATTATAGCTTTGGGGATTTTGAGGACGTTTAGTATGAGTCAGACACGCTCAGGGACGCCCTGAGTACACGTGTAAGAGTGGGTTTCGTTCTAGACATCTTGTTTGATCGTGATTTTTATTTCTCTTGAAGGGTTTTATTATTTGTGACAACTTTCGTTTTTAACCTGCCTGTATTTGAGGCCCAGAAACCCGAGTTTTGGCCCAATAAGGGTAAATATGACTATTCATGCTAAATCTGGGCACAAATTTATACTTTTCCGAAACTAGATTTTTCGACGATCGTTTTGTTCTTCTTTGTCGATTCCATCCGGGGTCCACAAGACCATGTTTTAACCATTTCAAAGTTCAGCTGGAAGGGGACCCACCTCTCAACCCATATAAAAGCTCTCATATTCTCTCTCCTCCATTCTTTCTTCCCCATTTTCCTGCAATGGTCTTGGCCTAGAGTGGAGAAGAGAAGAAAGTTTCTCTTTGGCCTTTTTTCCCTTGGAATCATCTAGCAAGAAGGCTCAAATCTCAAATCTGACTACGCCATTCTCTTCCTCTCTTCTCAAGCTTTAGCTGGACACGTTTTTGGAGCCAATCCCCGACACTATTCATCATCTTCAACCTCTCTTCATCTTGTTCAACTAGCTCAAGGTTAGAGCTTGGACCCATCTTTTCATTTGATGTTCTTTAGCTCACTTAGAGCTTGTTTTACATGTTTTCAAACCCATTTTCGAAATGGGGGTTAGTAGTGACCAAAATGGTGATTTTTGTGTACTCTATTTTGGGGGTTTTGTGTAGATTTCGTGGATCTCCCTTCCTTGTTGGATTTTGTGGAGTATTTGCTTGGCATTGGTCAGAGGCAAGTAAACTTTATAGGATTTCATATACATTGTATTGTGGTTTCATTACTTCCATTAAGACATGATTTTTATGCTTAACCTATTAATGCATGTTATGTTTATGTTCTCTTAAATCATTGGTTTGAGCTTCTCTACTTGTGTTGTTTTTGATGACTTTTTCGAGTTCTTAGAATCATGTTGGGTTTTGTAAGTTTCATGAATTTGTATATGTAAATGTCTTGATGTTTCTCATTGGAATGAATGGATTAATTGTGGATGGAATGCCTTGAGAATGTGTGAAATGTATCCCTTGGAAAGCATGTAGGCTTGGGGAGTGCAGGTGGTGCAATGTGGAGGAGAAGAAGGGAAAGAAGTTGTGAAAATCTAAATCGAAACATGCACTGCCCGTGCCTGTCGGTCAGGTGTCGGTCAGCCGTCGATCGACCGAAAGGTCAACCGACACCAACCGAGAATCTGTCGGTTCAAATTCCAAAGAGCAACATTTTGTCAGGTCATCTGTTGGTCGACCGATAGGTCGACCGCCAGCCAACCGAGGACCTGTCGGTTCGAATTCCAGAGAGCAGCATTTCTGGGCTGGATCCTGTCGGTCATCCATCGGTCGACAGTTTAACGTCAGTTGACCGACAAGTGACCGAGGACTGACCGACATTTACCAAAAATACAGTTTTTGAAGGATTTTCGCGAGGATAAAAACTAGACTATGCCTTAGACCTTCATTTGACGTTGTGCATTTGAAATTCCTAAATGTATCTTACCTTCGGGGACACCAAGTTATATAGAATTTCGACGTTTGGGTTTTCAAGTCCACAAGGGTCAAAGATTTGGTCTTAGCCTATGCTTGATAAGTTTATGTTTGAACTCTTGTTTATGATGCTTTATGCACCATTGTGTTCTTGTTTGAATTTCAAGTTTAAGCTCGTTTTAAGTTGTGTTTCAAGAATAAAAAAAGGGAATCATTTCTTAAATTTATTAAGCATTTATACCTTGCTATTTTGCTAGTCTTGTCGTGTCGTGTTGATAAATAATTTCCCTCTTGTTTTGTCGTGTTCTCGAATGTGTATCGCCGTGTTTTGTGCATTCATGATATAAGTGAATACCACTGAACTTGGACTGCCCTTTTAGCTTGATCCACTACCTAGGGGTCCTTAAACATGTGGACTGTCTACAGACTAGTCGTGTATTGTATTACACATCGTGCGTGCTCGTGATCCGGTTCCGCGGCCGGATTCCCCGTCTTCCTCGTGTGGCATGGGATCGTGTCTTTCATGTCGTGCTTGTCGTGCGTGCTTGCTCTTGTCATCATGTATGGCGGAGAAAGGATGAGCTCAATGTGGATTTGTCTTTTCATGATATTATAAGTATTCATGCTAGTTTCGTAAACTTGAAACATGTACTTTACTCTTGAATTGTTTTAACATCACTTTTCATATTCATGCCTAAATTGTTTATTTGCCAAACCGTCTTGTTTGATGCTTGTTATTTTGGTGTCCAGGTGCAGGAGGTTTCACGCTTGACGAGGAGTGCCCGGAGGAGGCTATTGAGCCACCCCCAGCACATGAGTGGCAGCCCAACGACGTTATCTAGACGCCAGTCGGGATCTTGATTTCTCGTTCACCTAGTAAGGATATTCTTTTTGGGATCTTTTGTTGTATTGGCCTTTGTTGGCCTCTCTTGGTTATGTAACTTGAACTAATATACTTTTGTTAAACGTTGAAACGTTAATCATGATAGGAATGCTTTGATAACATTCTCTTTTGATACCTAGTCTCGATATTATAACTTCTCTTGCATCTTGTTGTTTAAGAATTGTGTGACACGTTTTGCTACACGCTTCCGCATACCCATTCGTGTGAACTCGACCCGTGTCTTGGGATCCTCACTGTGGAAACCTGTGGGAAAACAAGCGGTATTTTTTGTGTTAGTTAATCATATCGCTACGTCGTGGTCCCGAGTCTCGGTCCGGGGTCGCGACAATATGCAGATTCAGGATATCTCTCTGATCGTCATAAGGGTCGATCACAGACAGGTTATGTGTTTTCTAAATTATAATGCCGCCATTTCTTGGCGTTCTACTAAACAGACTTTGGTAGCTACTTCCTCCAACCATGCTGAAATTTTGGCTCTTTATGAAGCCAGTAGGGAGTGTGTGTAGCTAAAATCTTTGATTCAGCATGTTCGTAGTTCTTGTCAATTACCTTTAATTGCAGGTATCCTAAATATTATTTATGAAGATAATGAAGCATGCATAAGATAGATTCTAGAAGGTTTCATTAAAAGAGACAAGACTAAACATATAGCACCGAAGTTTTTCTTCACTCATGAACTTCATAAGAACAATGAAATTGAAGTCAAGCAAGTTCATTCGAGTACCAATCTGGCTGACCTGTTTACCAAATCTTTTCCAAAAACAGTATTCCAGAAGTTTGTATATGAGATTGGCATGCGTAGAGTTCATCATCAAACTATGTAAATGGTTGCTATTATCAGGGGGAGTGGTTTATCAGGGAGCATCTTGAAGTATGCTACCTATGGACATTTGTGCACTGTACTCTTTTTCCTTCTCTAGGTTTTATCCCATTGGGTTTTCCTAGTTAAGGTTTTAATAAGGCAGCATTATGCACGTCCAACACCAGTTTAATGATTTTGAAGAATGTTGTACTCTTTTCCCCTTCGCTTTGGTTTTTTTTTTCCCCACTAGGTTTTTCCTTAGCAAGGTTTTTAATGAGGCAACTGTCATTGAATGGTGGTCACCAAGGGGTAGTGTTATAAGATATGAATTTTGGGTGGATGCCCACTTAAGATGAGTTAGAGTTAGATTTAGAGTTTCTCTTTTATGAGGCTACTTTGCCTATAAATAGGCATCTCCCTATTGTATTTGTACACACCGTTAATGAGATAACAGAAAGGCTCTCTCTTCTCCCTCTAATCTTTTTTCTCTTAGTCTCTCCCTTTTATAACATTTGGATAAATGGATTGAATTTATAGGCAATGCAGGTTGTCCTAACAAAGAAGAAAACAATGCTTGTCCTTAACTTACAAACCTTTTTAGGCTATAACACCTGCCATATTTGTGACACCTCACCAGCTGATCCATGATCCATCTATAACAAATAACAGTGGATTGTGAATTAGGTATTAGTAAGGACGAAAAGAACTCTATAAAGAATGCATCTTGCCATTTCATGAGAAAAGAAAAGAAAAGGATGATTAAATAGAGGATGATGAATCATTCACCTTGACCTACTATTTTCCATTGATGACCGTCAATATAGGTAGACTTTTTATAGATGCCTAAATTAAAAGGGTCACGGCAAGATCAAACTTAGCTTTAGAATTTTCACCATCCATTACTAATTTCGTTTGGATGAAGCTAAAATGTTCACCATCAATTGCTATACATTTATTTTCACATGACATTAAAATGAAGTGGTTTCACAGTGTCTTTCTTGAATCCAATTTCATTGGATTCAAAGTCAAGTTCCGTGTTACTAACTTTATATCCATCTTAATCTCCTTTACAAAGGGACCATAACCACTTTAAGGAAAGTTTATCTTTTCATCTACTTTTAGGTTTAACCTCTTCTGGTTGGATTGGACAAGTTAATTAGCTTAGTCAAGTAAAAATCAAAAGTGTTCATTGAAAAGAAACTTCTTCAACTACATTTTAAATTTTTTGGATTGAAACATGAAAATAAAGAAGAAAGCTAAAAGGTAACTTTCTCTTGTTTGAAAGAAAGGGGAAGCTCTGTTTTTCTTAAACCCTTTTCAATTCTTTTACTTGCACCAATGGGCTCTATTATTTGTCACTCTATTATTTGAGTTTCAAGTGCAAGTTTGGGTAGGAACAGAAATAGTAGTAGGTCTTTTATATGGTTTCTAGTATTGCTATTGGGCCTTTATGGATATGTATAGGCCCTATCACTATATGAGTTAGATTTTAAAGAGGAAATATTTCAAATAAGGCATTTAGTTTTAATTTTTCCTTATTGCAAAAAAGGACGCAAGTCTTAAGATTTTTTAAACTAGTTTCTAAGTTTTTCAGAAAGTTTTCCATTTAAAGCCATTTTCGAAGACTTTTTCTCTCAATTTTTTTAGGGGAAACTACCGGAAAAACCCTTTAAGGACCGACCTGCGCCCCCCCCCCCCCCCCCCCCCCCCCCCCACTTCGTGGCAAGGCACATTATCGCCTTCCACATGGGAGGGGTCCTTGTAGGGCTTTATAGATATATTTTTTTGTCTTCTTGTGACATGTTTGATATCGACCATTCAAGGCTACCACCTATATATTTTTTACACAATGCTGTATCATGTCGAAACCCTTTTCATTCGACGGAGAACCCACTTCCTACGATCTTCTTCTTCCAGTAATCACTCAAGGTCTATGACAAACTTGGATTCTCTCCCTTAAGAGGTTGGTACACACTTTAAACACCTTCATTTATTCAATGATGCCCTCCCGAAAAATCATAATCCGTCTTAGTTATCGGTTTCTAGTTTGAGAAACCCTAGATAATCAAAATACAGTCCCTTTTTTGCCTTATGAAGATGTAACAGCTGGTTTATTTGGGATGCATCCTGTCTAGAAGTCCCCTTTTAAGCGACATGTTTATGGTCCTGAAGACATCATCGAATAAATTAGTTGTAATGGTCGTCGTTATTGTGGGCAGTCTCTTAAATGTGCTACTGTTTATATATATTCTGCAATTTATAATTGGCACATAGTAATGTCTGATGAAACATGTCATAAAGGAGAGTTTGTTACAAAAAGTTAGCCCATTCAGGCCAGATTCATTCATTATAGTCGATGGATTCCAAAAAATAGGTTTTCATCTCCATCCTGTGAATGGTATCTAAACAAAGACTGCAATTTTAATCTTTCTCTAGTTGCTCTAGTTTCTCACACTGCTATGTAGGTGTTTGTCTTAATTTAAGCACATCTTCCTCACCAGCTAAAGTGTTTTTATTGTTATTTAATGATAGGATGCCAGACAGCGAGGTGTTGTTCATATTCCACTACGATGGCAACTTCAAATTCAATATAATTCGTCTGGTGTACATCGAAGGAAGGCAGAAGATGAGATATTTACCGATGGACATAACATATGCGTCTCTGCTTAATGAAGCAAACGAAGCAGGCAATTGTGGCCCATCAATCCAGAATTTAAACTTACAGTACCTCCATCACAACGGACGAGCATTTTCATTGGCTAGCATTGACAATGATAACGATGTAAGGAGAATGTTGAAAGCATCAGGGAATGATGTGAATGGTATATATCTATACGTGTTCAACTGCGAGAATGATGGGCATCATATAGGAGGCGAACAACGGAGGTACGTGTATTGATTTTACCACTATGCTTGTATGTTAACAAATACTACTTTCTTCCCACTCTTGCTTACCTTTTCAATGACTCGTTGTAGGTTTCAAGGGACCTATAAAGATCGCACTTGTCCGAAAAAATTGAGGAACGTGTCAAGAGTTTCGAATAAAAAAGAGGTCATGGAGCCATTGGAATCTCATGAACTGCCTACTGTTGATCTGCACGAGGATGAAGACATGCATTTTGAAACTATACATAATGATTTGAGTCCAGATCAGCCGGTTGGACAAGAAGAATTTGATGATGATATGGACGACATGTTTTTTCAAACCGTACCTGCCGATTTGAGAACACATCAGTCGGTCGAACAGGAAGAAACTGTTGATGATATGGACGTTGGCAAAGTTTCTCATGGTAACATAAAAATTGAGAAACAAAGCCCCAACAAACATATCCGTTCGATCCCAACGTTGAAGGGCGAAGTCAAGACTGATAGAGCGAATCCATCCTATATGGCAAATGTCTCCAATGAAGCCCCACATTTAGATCTAGATGACAATATGGTGCCTGAGGAGGTGCACACAGATATCGGTTCCAACTCGACAAGGGAAATGTGGCTTGGTCGCAAATTTCCTGATCGACAGAACTTTCGAAACACTCTTGCTAAGTTTGCGATTTACGGAAACTTCACGCTCAAGCACCTCAAGACCAACTTGACCAAGGTCACGGCACGTTGCAAAGATCCGGAATTTCCTTGGCGAATTCATGATTCTATCGTCGAGTCGGGGCCGCAATTCAAGGTCCGGACGTATAATCCAAACCATCGATGCTCGAAACCAATGATGGGTATGGCGCATCGACAGGCAACGTCGGCACTTATTACAGAGTTCATCATGGATAGAGTCAGGCAAAATCCAGATCTGAAACCAAAGGAGATAATGAATGACTATCAGATGGAATTCGGTTCAACCATTAGCTATAGAAAAGCACTTATTGCAAAGGAAATGGCATTGCGTGTAGTCCGGGGGTCATACGAAGATTCATTTAAGATATTGCCTCTCTATTGCATTGAATTGAAAATGGCCAACACTGGGACCGTAACAAACATAGACACCGTGGATGACCGTTTCAGGAGATTTTTCTGGGCATTCGGACCATGTTTACGATCGTTCACGTGCTCCTTGAGGCGATTGATTGCTGTTGACGGCACACATCTCCGAGGCAAGTATCCAGGTGTTTTGCTTGTAGCGGTGACACACGATGCGAACCACAAGCTCCTCCCCATTGCCTTTGCCTTTGCGGAAGCGGAATGCCGTGATAGTTGGGAGTGGTTCCTCGCAAACTTATTCATATCTTTGGGAGAGCCTTCCAATTTGACTATTGTTTCGGACTGTCAAAAGGGTTTTGTCCCAGCGTTCAAAAACACCATACCTGCGGCAATGCATTGTTACTGTTGCCGGCACATTGCAGAAAACATAAAGGCAGCTTTCAGTGACGGGGCTATCGTCCTTAGATTTTGGCGTGCGGCAAAGTCATATAGGCCCTGTGAGTACGAGGCTTACATGACGGATATACATGCAGTTAGCCGAGACGCGTTCAACTACATTGACACGATTGGCCGGGAGCGTTGGGCGAATGCATACGTACAAGGGCGTCGGTATGAAATGCTAACTAGCAATGCAGCCGAGTGCACTAACGGTCTCTTAAGAGACATAAGAGTCCTGCCGATTACCAAACAGGTAGAAGAGATACGTGCCAAGTTAATGGAGTACTTTCAAAAGCGTCAGCTCTTGTCCCAATCGGTGTCCACCCGTCTTACTCCGTATGCAGAGAAAATTCTCAGCCAAAAAATGGATGAAGCTCGCCGAGTTCATGTTCGGGTGGCTGGCCTCGTTGAATTTCAAGTTCAATCTGCGGAATACGTCAACGTCGTTGATCTCGAACGTAGAACCTGCACGTGTCGGAAATGGGAGCTATTGGGCATCCCTTGTTGTCACGCACTCGCATCAATGAAAGTCAGAAATTATGATCCGTACAATTTCTGCGAGCACTGGTACCTATCAGAAGTGTATCGTTCCACGTACAGTGAACTTATACATGCCACTCGAGACAGCAAGCAGTGGGAGCATACATCAGACATGAGGGTCCTTCCACCTATAGCTACCAAACAGCCAGGACATCCTCGTAAGAAGAGGCTTCGAACCAAAGACAGTTACCATCAGCGGAAGGTAGTCACCTGCTCGAACTGTAGAGGAAGGGGACATAACCGTGGAAGCTGCCGCAATCCTCCAGCCCTCACTTGACTGTAAGGTTGAAGGACATAACCTTGCTTTTGATTCCATTTTGAGGCCTTCATAGTTGTATATGTGTTGGTGATGTATATATGTGATTTTTTGGTTGTAGTATAAGTCACGCTTGTAGTAGCATTTGTAAATGGTCTGCGGAATATTTTGGCTAATTATGTCAGCTTGTACATGTTGAACAAGGATACCACATTGTATGCAATGACAAAGGACTAAAACTTTTCGGTAAATTATGATTGTTGATGTGAAATGAAATATATGATCGTCTCTTAATTTCCTTTTTCTGTCGAAGACAGCTTTATAAAACTGGCCACAGCTATATATCAATGACATAACCAGTCAAATCCATCTTATACCAGCCATCTGAAACTGCCAGATTATTCTTATCTAATTGGTACTATAATTGGTATGAGAACTCTGTATCAAATTTCCAATCATCGATAGCCCAGTAAGTAAATGGATGGTGCAGACTGTAGTGAAATAATCGATATCGACCAACTGATTGATTTGGTAAATAGTCGATATCGACCATAAAACTGAACTTAAAAAACTGCAAAAAAAAGTGACCATCCAATTAACCTACCGATATTGATTTAGTATTGACTTTAAAAACGTTTGAGACCAGTCGATATCGACCATTTAATTGAGGAAAAAATTCCTGCAGGGAAATTTGACATCCAGTTAACTCATCGATATCGACTGGTTCAATGGTAACATGATTTCTGTAATTGGTCGATATCGACGATTTAACTGAGGAAAAAATTCCTGCAGATAAAATTGACATCCAGTTAACTAATCGATATCGACTACTTTACAAAAATCATAATATTGTCAATATCGACAGTTTTACTGAGGAAAGAATTCCTGCAGGGAAATTGACATCCAGTTAATTTATCGATATCGACTGGTTCAATGATAACATATATTCTGCATGGCATAGTGATGCAAATAATTGGTCGATATCGACAAGTTAACTTAGGAAAAAATTCCTGCAGGGAAATTGACATCCAGTTAACTCATCGATATCGACTGGTTCAATGATAACACTGGTATCTGCATAATATAGTGGTGCAGTTATATGGTCGATATCGACCGTTTTCAAATACATATTTGGAAGGAGAAGCCTGTTATAAGACATACATTGATGATACAACCTTTGATCTACATTGATCAAAATACAGTTCAAACATTAAATGGTCCACAAACAATCATATGATCAATCAATTCACAAAAAAATATTATGTAAATTACCATCAAATAGTTCAAATATTTACATGATCCACATTTTGGTCAAAATCATGAATCCATATACAGAAAATCAAAACATCAGTCCAATTTTGAAAATGGTAATCCATCTATCTTCAACGCTGTACACTCATTTAGCCTGTCTCTTTCATGGGTCGGCCGACATATCAGTGAGACCCATCCTGGTAGCATTTAGTTGCCAACTCCTCTTGAATATCTCGACGACAATCTTGCTGCTGAAGTACGGGATATGGGACTGCGTAAAGCTGATCGGGAGGCGGTGCACACAGTGTGTGGCAAAGGCTAATGCAAACACTCCACAATCGTTGGCATTATGCTGATGCGGTATGTCCGTCTTCTCCTCCCATGACCACAGGTAAAGGTCAGACCAGTCAAAATGGTTGTAACCTTCGTTTATCCATCCCACCTGCAGGACACATTGGTAAAAAATAACTTAAAACACATGCAAGTCAAAATTGTATTAAACAGTCAAATGGAGTGTAGACCAGTGCGGTGCTTGTTTTTGTATAAGACATGAAAACGTACAAATTTCTCTGCATGTTTAAGTGTGCGACGATCTTTAGGCATGCTATTGTAGAACTCCCATCTCTTCTCTCGACGTATCCCACAAGTAAGGCAAAGTGCGACCTGTGGTAGACAACGAAAACTAGAGTGCGCGTTTCCCTTGCTTCCCATACTCTATGACCCTGCTTCCCAAAAACAGATTCGTATGCATTGTCTATTCCAGAGCGCCACCAACTCTACATGGAGTATAGCCAAATCCAAACAGTTGTTAATGCAACAAAAGGAATGACAGAATGTGCTGTACGAGAAAATGAAGATATATAAGTACTTACGCAAACACTTGGGTCAGCAATAAAACATGAATCACAACTGTCCCTAAGCACTTCAAAGTAATAGTACATGATGTTTGTGTCCATCCACGTTCCCTCGTCAAGCAGCTTGTGCAAGTCCGTGGCCTTCACCATTGTACAAATGTTGTCTAACTCATCCTTCCTGCATCCACAAATGACACCTAAGTCAGGCTCATGGTGAGAGCCACCAATGTGCTAAGAGTAAGGTCTGCCAGAATTAGCTTACCTCTTCGCATAGTATTCCTTGAAGCCTTTGAGGAAGAACTTGTCTGCTTCGGCCAGCACATAATCATGCTCAACGATAAAATGGACGTAGTCTTCAAATTTAACAGGGACTTTGCGCATACGTGGCATGCGCTTTATCCTCCACACCAAGGAATGTAAACTGGCCATGGGGGCCGAAACCACTAAGGCAGAAGAGCTTGAGACAGGAACTCGGGATGCGAACAATGATCTGCTGATTGGCGGCGTGCACAGGACTTCTTGAAATTCGTGGGGGACTGTGATCTGTGGCATGCCCTCAGCTTCCACCTTGTGCCGTGGTGAAGAAGGTCGCATCGGTTCCGCTTCAGAGAGATGCTCACTATGCTAAGGTGGTATCCATCCAGTTTCATCCGCCTTTTGCGATGGAGTGTCTTCCACCGACACAGGCTGTCGTCTACTCTTCTTCCTCTTGTTCCCAGGACTTTTCACAGCAACTTTCTTCCTGCTTACAAAAGTGACTGTAATTTTCTTCTTTGCCGAATCATCCTCAGACTGTGAGCTGCTGCACCCATCCATTGAGAAGTCTTCCCAACTTGTCCCGAGAGAGGCCTTGAACTTAGCCAAACTTTTGGATATTGACAGGTTCAACTTCTCTATCGGTGTGTTCTTGCGTGTGGCCCGCTGAAGAGAACGCTCTATCATTTGCACCAGATTCTAGACCTGCACACATTAACAACGTAGCTCCTCTTGTTAAGAAAAAAATTCGGAAAATAATCAATGACAATGTGAACCACATTAAGACTTGCAAAATGACTTAGTGTGAATGACAACACATAGTATATCTCACATGATTAAGAGGGACGGCCGGGGCAGTAGTGTCATCAGGCACAGTGGGTGTACTAGCCACATCGGGTCCATTCGTCTGGTCGGCTACGGTGGGTTGCTCAGGGAGTGCCTGTCTGCCGACATACATGACTGTGTTCTCGCGGAACCACAACATGTACTCATCCGTATGCTGGGCTGACGTATCCTCCACACCATGCAATCCGCGTTCACTTCTTGTATCCCACAACACCTCCACCTCCTTATTCATATTCTCTGTGTAGTCAATCACATGATGGGTAGTGCGTTCTTGTCTAGTGAATGGGAGGTTGAAAGGCGGTGGGACTACTTGCATTAGTCCGAACTGCTTCATAACCCGCCACGTATTATGTCATTCAACAATCCAATAGTAGATCAAGACTGTAGATGACGACATCAGACTGCAATCAACCTTTGAAACCTTGTTCAGAAACTTCTTCCCGAAGCCAGAATAAGGCTGCCAGGTGAACTGCAGGAAAACATCATTAAAAGATGACATTATAAGAAAGTCAAAAAATCCACCAACTAAGAAAAGACCCATGCTCTCCTTAATATGGTGTTCAACAAGATTACCCCATCAGCTTGCATAGCATTTATCTGCTTCCTTACTTCTTTCACCGTTGCTAGACCGGGGTTCTTAGGCAGCCTCTTTTGCTAAGTTTTAAATAGAGGGAACCTAATATCCCTTTTCCAGGACTCTTTTGGTTGATGATACTTTCCAATAGACATCCTCGTATAAGCCCACAGCTGCACAAATTAAACGTTTTAATCAGAATGTTTTCAATCAAATTTAGTTAATATATGAAAAACTGTAAGGTTTGCAAAGGCAAACCTGTAATAGCTGTAGCGGCTCAGTTGGTGTCCTTAGTTGATGGCCCTCCATCTCGCCTTGGTCGCCGTCTCCCTCCTCTCCACCAACTATCTGTTCAGGACTCCATCGAGATGCATTTGTCAGCATCCTATATAGGTTGGCAAGACATGTTGGAGCCCATGCATAAGGTTTAAACTCTTTAAACAGTTCTAGTAAATAGGCCGGTCCGTGGGCACCAGAAGTTTGGGTAACGATCTGGCCGGAAACAAGGAAGAATAGATAGGCACGAGTGGCGAAGATCTCATGCTCCTTGTATTTCTTACGCTTCTTTTTCTGCGCTAGTTTCTCCGCCTTGAAGTTATCCTCAAGCCACTTAAATTTAACCGTTATCCCAACATTGTCCAATTTTGGCTGTGGGGTCAACCCAAAAACCTCTTGACAGACTTCTTGGACCATCCTTCCCGGGGAAGTCCGACCGCTCACCAAACTGCCATTTATAGGCAGCCCATACAAGTACGCAACATCTTCAAGAGTAATAGTTGCCTCGCCCGATGGGAAGTGGAAAGAGTTGGTCTCGGGGCACCACCGCTCGACTAATGCTGTAATTAGTGCATGATCGATGACAATGCGTTCTATTTCTACAAGGTGATGTAGGCCAACCTGCCGACGTAACTTTTTTGTTGCTTTGTCAACTCCCAGATATGTTTATCTGGATTGGTTGGTATGCACCGAAGGCGACTGAACTCCTGCACCTCGCAATAAGAAGAAAATCCTTGTTAAAATCGACAATCTCAAAAGAAGGACAAAGACTGTAATAATAGCATAGTAGTGCATGATATAAGCATTTTGAAAGCTCAATAATACAAAAGTAAATGAAGTTTGAATGCATATATAACCATGAGCAGATGTAGACATGCATTGAGAAGCGATAATCAGTTGATAAAGATTACCTCTCCTTGGCGGATACCCTCCGATATGTGATATCGTTGGTTGTAAAGGAGAGTTGCTGGAGCATCGGTGGCTTGTTCTGCATTCGTCTACATGTTGAGAGAAATATGTTAGGAGACGGGCAATATGTTAGGAGAAATATGCACACAAAAAATTAGACAATATGAGGAATGCACACAAAAAATTAGACAAAATCTGCATGCTACGCATCATCTACTCTCTACCGGTCTCTCTCTCTCTCTCTCTCTCTCTCTCTCCAAAAAAAAAAAAAGGTAAGCATAGGTGAGCAGTGAGCTTCTTGCCATGGGGAACAAGTTGCTACGCAAATGTGCTCTCAAAAGGAGTAGTGAAATGAAGAAAAAGACACATTGTCTTGGTCCCTGAACCTGTATTGTTGTCTCCAAAAAGAACTTTAAATCCCTTGCCAGAACTCCTTTCCGTCGCACCCCGTCTGCACAAACACACCCAAACGTCTGGAAATTGGGTCTATGCAGGGCTGATTAATATCAGCCTGTAACTCAACAATAAACAAATGTTTAAGGAATTCAAGTGACACTTCACACCAAGGCCGCTTTAAAAAAAAAAATCAAAACCACTCAAGATAAATTATTCTCTTTTGTATGGAATGTGGCTAAATTTCAGTCTGCATGGTTTGCCCCACTCTAATATTAGACCACACTTACATGATTGATAATGAATAAGGTGTAGACCACTATAAACTGTGAACAACTTTAAATATTCAACGGAGCTGAGATTGTGTAGCCCGCTGGACCTATCACATGTAATAAGGCTTTGGAATATGGAAGAGTGCAAGATCATCCACCAGGGGTTCTATATTATCAACGGTCTGTATTGTTAAATGACTATGCATAGAGAGAAGTTTAATGGATGACAAGCTGTACATTCGCTTCAACTGTAGATTTATTTCAATAGCCTGTAGTCAGATCTCACATTATTCAACAATCAAATGGTGCATAGTACCCGGACCAAAAGAAGTTTGAAGCACTCCAAACTGCCATAAAGAAGCCAAGGCTCTGTATGTTCACCCCCAAGGACTTCAAGAAAATGCTTGCAATAACTAAACATACTTAGCCTTGAGATTGAAAACAAACTAGAGTTGTGGATGAGAAAGGCATTTGTCCAATGATAATCTAGTTAAAAGAAAACATAGCAATGGAAGAAATAGAATCTGAAAATGCACACATTGAGTATTTGAGCAAACGCATTTCTTTCAACCATACATGTTTAGGAAATGATACATGAGACAGTAGCTCAACTCAAACGAGTTGTGTCAAGTTCAGGTCAGTATTTTTTTAAGGACAATTAGAGTCATTTATAAGGGATCCTCTCTATAAGGAGGGTTATACCATGACTAGGTGATGGATCTAAAAATCTCCTCCAATCAATGACAGCCAATGAAAAAGAGATAGTTGTCTGTTGTCTGTTGTGCACCTTGTTCCAAAGGAGGCACAGACTGAGTGATGCTTCAATATAAGTTGTCTGAGATTGTTCATTTTGTTGGATGGTGTCCCCACTTTTCAAAAGCAGAGGTCATAAATGTAGAGGACTAGAAAATGAGATTTCATAAGCTGGATCTTTAAAAGTGCAGTTTTCCAATATTGAGAAACTGTTTGATGTATCTAATCCAGGAGCTTGGATTTTGTCCAGAATATCCATCAAAATGTCTTTGGGAAGCAGATTCAATCTTGAGATAAAGGCACCTACATTGGCTTGAGAGTGGAGAGACTTTACATGGGTCGGGGGGACAAGTGGCAACTGCCAAAATGACTAACAGTTGATCATTACAGAGGATTGTTGATCATTGCAGAGGACTGTTGAGTTCAACTCCAGTTTGTATAACCTTGAAATGAAGCAGACAACAAACTACAAAACTTTGGATTGTCTATGTTATCTCCATGCAGTGTGTGGCACATCCCTACTGAAGGGCTTACATGGAACAATTATTTAGAAGTAAATTTTCAAGTGGGGCCCATTAGAAATTTGGTCTCAATCATTGACCTGGTGGAACCCCGAACAAATCATGCAAAGGATGGAGAGACAAGTGTCAATTAGTGTTGTCAATGTCTCTCTTCTTTTGTTCTACGACAAGCGAATGTGACACACGATGGCTCTCCAAACAGCTTATTCCCAAAAAGGGATACATGTATCACTTTATCTGTTTACTACTGAGAGACTATTGACTGTCTACTGTCGTGTTGAGAGAATTTCAAGTTTACAGAGATGAAAACAGAAAAGGTTTTGCTCAATTCAACTTAATAATGGGAAACAGATAAAAATTCCCAAAAGATTTATTTGCCAAATGTGACCTTAGGGACCTAAACAGATGGCGTTTGGCTTAGTTCAAAAAAGTACCTGAAGCACATTTGTAGAACCTATTTTTTGGGACAGAAAAATAGTATAAACAAGCTGTTATACAACCAAGCAAATGTTTGGTTCCAAAAAATGGATGACAAATTTCATTCACATTATCATTATCAAGCATGGGAGGGATGCTTCTGCAACTGTTTGGTTTGAAACAACCAAGCAAATGTTTGGTTCCAAAAAATGGATGGATTCTATTGAACAACCCAAGCAAAAGAGGCTACGGACATGGAACTTGGTTCGCAAAGAACCTGCAACTGTTTGGTTCCAAGCAAACGGACATGGAACTTGGTTCGCAAAGAACCTGCAACTGTTTGGTTCCAAGAACTAAAGCAAAAGACACTTCAGCCATGAACAGGGGTTTGTTTTATTACCATGAAGAAGGATACTTCCGTTAATGCAGTGAACTCCTTTTCAAAAATCCATCGAAAGCAATTCTTTATTAGGGCAAAAGCGAAAAAAACAGTAAAATACGCACCTCCATCTGAGAATCACGATTTTGAATGGAAAACGAGGGAAGACGCCAAAAGCTTCTTGGGACCACTGGCTGGGACCAGACCTTGAAAGGGAAAATGTCGGTTTCGACAGACGAGGGGAACAGAGAAAGGAGACAACAGCAGAATGAGGGAAAAATGGGGTTCAAATAGTCGTGTGAAAATGACTTCATTGGTCGATATCAACCATTTCATTAAACAAATAAAAAAAAATGGGCACGGGGGACCTCTCCGGTCTCCAACTTTAAACAGGGTCTACATCCATCCATGGGGCTACTTGCGGGTTTTTTCCGGTAGTTTCCCCATCTTTTTAAGGGGATTTCGGCGACAGGTCCCTTAACATTTCACTTTATGGCGAAATGTGTCCACTATTTTCTTGTCGTAGAGAGAGAGGTCATTTTTTCAGATTTAAGCACTTAAAAAGTCCAAAATGCCCTCCCTGTATATATTTTGTGCGCCACCAACTTAAAAAGGTTCCAGTTGAGCAACTGTCTCTAGAAAAATGCTTCGTCTTCCCAAATCAACTAATGGAGGAAATGTCTTCTACCTACCTAAGGATACACACACTCCGAAAAAGTATTCTAATCATTACTTACAAAATACAAAATCAAGTATATTTCGAAAAACATGAATATAACCTCGAAGAATTGTATATCAACGAACACTTCATAAACTCACGAATAACATAGCAAGACAGATCTACACACAAATACACACAATATAAGACAAATATAACGAATAAAAACATTACAGATACTAGATTACAGAAGTTTTAACAGTATAAAGTAATCAAACCATAAAAAAGATTGATGCTTACCTCAACAATCTAATTCGGAAATTGAATAAGGCTCCGTACAAGGAATGATGATAAGGAACAACAAAGGAAGAAGTCCACAAAGGTTCTTATGCACGGCTAGAAATAATACAAACCAGTTAGATAAGAAAAGAGATTATATAGTCGGAAATCTATCAATTTTCATTTCCTCCTATTTGAATTTTGAAATTTGCTTGGAAAGGAGAATGAACTAAGGAGTAAATAGTAATGATAAATGAGCTACTAAATGGAATTGATCTAAAAACTAAGAACAAAAGGAATGACACAACTTGAGACCAGTCATGAAAAAAGATGAACCAGCACTAAAAACTAGGAGCAAAAGGCATGACACGTCTTCAAGCGGTTAGAAGGGCAAATCAGTTATGAAAAAGATAAGCTGACCTCATTAAGGACCTTAGCCTGAAATAAGTCCAGCCGCAAGGGACTACAGGCCTTAGACGAAAATCTTGTGGACTGCACCTTCAATTTCTATCACACTAAGGACCAGTGGCTAAGCTTTCTCTCTGTTTTTTTTTTTTTTTTTTTTTTTTTTTTCTTCCAAACCATCTAAATTACCCTTCATTAAAATAAACCCTCTTTCACTTCCTCTATATAATCCTCCTTTTCTTAACTTGCGTCCTCTTGGTGATCGAGGATAATCGATGTCCCCATAACGATCGATTGCATATAGTGGCTACCAGAACCATGTCATGACTTTAAATGACGGGTAATTTACGTATTTTAAAAAATTGGGGAAAAATGTCGCCAGAAATACCTTTAAGTGGCTAGATATCTTTAATTGAAAACTTGCTAGAAAAGTTAGGGACTAGTTTGAAAAGTTTTAAAACTTGTGTCTATTTTTTAAAGAAGGCAAGAACTTAATGCCTTATTTGGAAAATTTTCTTTAAAAAAGGGGCCAAATGCTTTGAAGAAACTTATAAAAACAAAAAAAAAAAAAAAATGAGAAAAATGTTAAAATCTTGACCTTTTAGATGTAACATATCCAATCTTAGAATTTTCACGTTTTCTTATATAGGAGAATGTTCACCTACGAGCACACGGGGTGTGCACTCCAACTCTATAGGACCCAATTGGGCCCACATTTGATCAATCCAACACCATCCTCTTTTGATTCCATGATTTGGCATGAGGCCCAATTTTACACTGATCGAACCATCGCCCACCAGTGGATTGAATCTAAAAAAAATATCTATGGTCAAAAGCCATTAAAATTTAAGGCCATTAAATTAAGGGACAGGATAATCTAATGAGGGTGACCCTTATCCATAAGAAGACCTTCTCATCTACCTTTATCCCATAGATAGACATGCATCTAAGTGGGCCCCACAAGCCGGACTGCATATCAATAACAGGTAGTCCCCTGGTAGGTGAACATTTCCCAAATAGATATAACGTTGAGTCAATGAGTTTGGATCCTCCAAGACTGGACTATTGAGAAATTTGGGGGGTGTGTATAAAGGGCTGGATTGATCAAAGTATATAATCAGGGGGGTGCACCTAAAACCCGAACCCTCCCCGAGCCAGACTCAAGTCAAACTTTGAAAAGCCATACCCACCCGGAATCTCTTTAATTCTTCTTTAAAGATCCGAAATCCTTTTTATCTATAGTAGGACTGTGGTAGCAGAAAGGGGAGAAGTTTTCCGAGGAAACACATTTCCCATATGCCCCATAGGAAACTCATTTCCATCATTATTAAGGAAAATGCTGACGAGGCAGGAAAGCGATTTCATGGAATTATTCCGCACCAAACGCCTGAAAAATGAGTTTTCCGCGGAAAAGTGTTACATAAACATGCCCTTAATGTTATGGGCATGGACTCAAACATGTGTAATTGCATTATGACCTGCTAGCCCAACAAAAATGAACCCAACCTCTATTAATGAAGAGTTTGAATTTGAACGCTTCAAATTCTAGATCGGTTTCAGCTTACTTTTCAATCCAATTAATAAATGGGCTGGGTTAGGGATGAGCCTTTATTAGCTACCTACAGTGCTCAACTTGACCCGATCTGACCCGTTGTACCCATATTCTCATGTATGTTACTATTTTAGGTAGGGGTGTATACTGATTGATTCCAACCCGGGATCATACTCAACCTAGAACCAAAACCATTTCTAAATGTTACCGGATCTGGTTTTGGCTCGAAACCTAATTTGTTGATCCAAGACATAGTTCCGATAGGAGGACCCGAATCTAGTAATGACTAGAGAATTAGAATCCAGTTTCAAAAACAGTTCTATCTTCTTTTTTTTCTTCTTAAAATAATGATATCATTCAACTTATAATAATGCATCAGGTCTAGTAACTCCAAGATCAAACATAAGAATCACCAGTTAAAATTGGTTTTGAGCTACAATTTACAAAATTAAAGACTTGTATGTCGGGTTCCGAGTGGATACCTGCATGGATCCGGAATCAAATCCATTTATCAATCAGAACCTCAATTGGGTTCTAGACCCGGACCCCTTTATGAATAAGAACCTAGCTAAAACAAGTTCCTAGCCTGGTTTTTTTAACTGGTTGGAACTTTCGGATAATCGGAAAATTGGATGCCCGTTTACATCCCTGATTTTAGGCCCCACGATTGGGTTGTTAGAATATCCACAACTCGCTGCTTAGGCTATCCATATCCATGGTGCGAGCCACCAGCTCACTAGCCCAGACAGTAAACCATGGACCAACATTTTCAACTACAGAATAAAGATTGGTTGATACTGGCTAGGGAACCCCAAGGGGTAGCTCAATTGGCCCAGGACCACGATTTGCACCCGGAGATTGTGAGTTCGAAATTGCACTACCACATTAGGGCTACAAGAGGGTTTATCCAACTTCCCTCCGGGCCCGGAGGGATTAGTCCAGCCCAAAGGGTTGGGAACGCTCTGATAGTAAAAAAGAAAGAAAAAAGAAAAAAAGGATACTTGCTAGGGCTGTAAATTGGGCTGGTCAGGTCGGATATTGGCTCAGCCCAAATCCATTCCAAATGCTAATTAGGGAAACCCATACTCCAACCTGAACGACACTCAAACATACCCGTCCCACTTGGGCTGAATTGCCAAGTGATTTGGTTTGCTTTGCTTTTAAAGGGAATGAAGATTAGAAAATGTGTTTATTACATATACCATACAGTGTATATATATTGGACATTATACAGTATAGATACATGATTACATGTGATCAGAGATCAGATCAATCAGGTACCTGAGTTTTAATTTGGATACCAAAAGCACCAAAATAAACCCAGCCCAAATTCCATAAGGTTTCATAGTCCAAACCGGAGCCCGACCTAAACCCGAACAAGCCCAATCCAAAATCTCACTTTCATTTGGGTTGGGCCATGCAGGTTTGGGTTTGGCCGAGACCCAAGGTCCACCCCTAATTATATATATCCATTGATGCACATGCTCATGCTCATGCTCAATTAAGGCTTGGGCATGAGCTCAAGCTTCATTCAATTACCTTAAGCATTATTTACAAGGCTAGGCCCAATTTCAAGGAGCAGTTGGCTCGTTCTAAAATGCGTGTATTAGGAATACAGGCCCATCAGCAGCCCAGGTCTGAATAGCGAAAGATTGATCAGGTAATTAATCGACCTAGATCTGAAGCTTGGTTCCACTTTGCGAGTTCACCGGTTGCTCTAAAGAACAAAGCTAAAAAGGTTGCGGGCGCCAACTCACTCATGGTTGCGTGGTGTATCGTGTTGCATGTTGACATCACACAAATGCTCTGGAATTGATTCCTAGGTCTTTCGGTTGAAAGTATCACTCAAAACCAGTAATCCAACTTGGCAATCGGGCAAAAAAAAGAGGTTATGGGCGGTCTGAACAAAGCAAAAGATAGAAGCTTGAGTAGATTTCAGATTTTGTATGATGAGAAGAGAAGATTCAGTTGATCAATGGTGGTGATGATGATTGGAAATTAATCCCAATCATCTCGGATATTTTTCAAGTGGTTAAATTCTTAATTGGATAGAACTTCTTTTGCTCACATTAATTGGCTACATTAAATGTGGTGGCTCATCAATTGGCTAGTTTTTGTTACTTGAGATTGTGATGTGGAAAGGTTTGAATCCTATCAAGTTTGGTTGGGTGTAGGAGTGGCGAGTGTCATTGTTCCCCCTCTTAATATTTTGTTTTTCTCTTATTTTAATGTAGAGGAGATTACATGAAAAATCAACTTAGATATCAGTGCACCAAAAAGGCCCTCATAGTTCATCTATAACAATAAAGGCCCTATCGCCAATTTTCCCTTTTGTCTAAGCATTAATATCGTCTCTCGTGTCTTCTTCTTCTCCCTCCTATGTCTCCATTTCCTAAGTATTTCGCAATATGATTTTCAAGAAACAGAGGCGTGGAAGATAGGCTGATGTGGGGTGTTGCAACGATGGAAGGTTGGATTGGATGCTGTGATTTACGGAGTAAAGGTGAGGGATGGATGACTGAATTTGGGTGTGAGATTTGCAATGCGAAGACGTGAAATAATGATGATGCAGTGATGAAGTGGACTTAGTTATTTTTAAAAACAGACGTGAGCAGCGAGGGATGAAGGTGCTGTTGCCAAGAAATGAAGTGGGGTTGTTTGTTTGGAAGGATAGAGATGGACATAAGAGATGGGTTCGGTGGTATTCGGTCGTATTTGAGTGAGAGATGATGATGTGTAGTGTTTTATTATTGTCGGACTTTGTTAACGAAGTGATGGGGAGGAATGTGATGAAATGGTGAAAGTGGATGGAGAAGAGGAAGAAAGGAGAAAAAGATACGAGCGACAAATAATATCGTCATGTTGCTCAAAGAAAAGAAAAAATTGGCGGGAGGGCTTTTATTGTTAGAGAGGAATTACAAGGGCTTTTTTGGTGGAATGGACATCTGAAGTGATTTTTATGGAAATTTTCTCTTTAATCTATTTTCCTTTTTACCAAAAAAGAAAAAGAAAAAAAAAAAAAAGATTGCCTGTTTATTCTTCTAATGTCCCGCGGAGCACCTGCAGAGCATGGAAGACAGAGTGGTCAGTAAGGTACTTGCCACTGTGTGTAGGACATGAGCTGGTGGGTCCCACCTTTTTTAGGCATGAGAAGTGTTTGTACACATGATATCTCATCAATGGAAAGGTCTGGGAAATGAGATCTGTACTGTGTCTTCTTTTTGAATAAAAGAAATCAATATGGTGGCAGGATTCCCTCACTGCCAGTGCCTGGAATTTTTTTTTTTTTTTTTCATTTCTAAATTACAATTTCCTTTTGTAGTCCTTCTTTAAATTTCCTTTTTTATCCTAATATAATCTTCACTTTCTCATGATATTTTAGATTTTGGTGACATTTTGAAGCTATCATGATATTATCAATATTAATTTGGCAGATATTTGTGATAAATGTAATGGGAAAAGATAAAATACAAATGTGACTTTTTCTTTTGGTATCCTAGGTTAGGGGGCTGAGTCCGCTGGGACCAAGAGAGCCCATACAAGTGGAAAGATTATCATGCATAAGGATCGATTCCTACGCAATGGGTGACATGAGGTTTGCCAACCAACTTAGCTACCCCTTGTTGTCAAATATAAATGTCGATAAGCTAAAATTTAAGTGCTGTTGCCAATAATTTGGTCATTACCTTTTGCTTCTACATTATATATACATCCTCTCCTTTCTAAGTAGCATTGTTGCAAATATTGTTATTGGGATAAAGTTGGTTGAAGATAATGTTTAGGGCATATCAAATCCTGTCTTTTTTTAGGATATTATTGAGAAACTGTTGTCTAAAAAAAATCACACGTACACTTTACCCATCGGTTGGATGGTAATCATATTCACCAATGGATGGAAGTGATCATCTACTACTCAAATGAAGAATGAGAGCCCCAGCAAACCAGATTTCAATGATGAAATCACTGTGATTTGAGTGAAAATTGGTGATCAAATGCTTACCTAATTGGTGATAAAATGTGGCAATTGAATTGAAATTTATAATGAAATTGATGAGAATCCAAACCATTCACCACGGAGTTGTACACTAGTGCCTGAAGTCCGACTGGTAAGGTCTCTCATTTCCACAAGAGATTATCAGGGAATCCCAATTGTTGCCTTTTTAGTTAGGGACTTGTGTAGTGTATGTGAGTATGTACATGAATATATATATATATATATATATATATATATATATATGCAGAGCAAATAAGAATAAAAATGGATTGGAAAAAATCTACCTCTTTATTGTAGGGTAATCTTATTGCGGGCTTTGGCACTCCAATGCCTCAAGTCCTTGCTTGGGATTTTCTTAACTCTCTAACTACTATATCTATCTGAAACTTCACCATGGGAAGGCCTAAATTGCTTGACTTAGAGGCGACTGAGTTCATCAAGCCAATCGACTATCAATATAGTAGTAAGGCATCTCCCTCTCAATGGAAACAATGAAGGATCAATCATTGGTTGTAGTTTTGTTGGCTAAAATTTGTGTGGGTGTGTGTATGTATTAAAATAAGAAAGAACACACCTCAGATTATCCAAATGCATGAACTTTATAGTTGAGTTACCTGCACTCAATTAGAAGGATCCAAACATAAGGCAAGTAAAGGCCTTGAGTGATTGGCATTGATACTACTGAAAATATTGTACTGATAAATTACTAGGATTTGAAGATGAATAGAAAGTGGAGTAGAAAATCCAGCTATGGTAAAATGATTGCATGGTAAAAAGAGAATGCCTGATAATTCTACTGATGTTTTACCTTGTAACTTTTTCCAGTCCCCATCACCTCAACTTACTGTCAACCTCTTTACATTTCCACATAAGCCCAAAAGGTTCCCTAACTTCCTACAAACAAACACCAGCACTAATAGAAAACCACACACCCACCACAACCCTTTCCTCTTTGGAATTCGGTTTGCCCACCTCTTTTTGGGGAAGAAATCATCATGGCCTTCTCCCCAAGCCAAGATCATGAAAATCTACCAATTTAGGGTTTGATGGCTTTCGCAAGGAAGCTCTTTACATGAAATAAAGAAACATTTTACACTCTTTCATTAATTTCAGCCCGTTGGTCTTTCTCCAACATCACAACTTGCCTTTTACATCTCTCTCTCTCTCTCTCTCTCTCTCTCTCTGTAACAAACAAAGAAGCTGCGGGAAGTCTTCAAAATTCAGAGGCTGCTAAGAGTTCTTGTCTTCATCTGTTCAGCACCAAGAGCAGAAAAATTCCCAAAAGACAACTAGTGGAAGAAGAAAAAGATTACTGTCTTATCTCTTCAACTGGGGGTGCACTGTTACTTGGTTTGTTTTTATCTCTCTCTCTCTCTCTCCCCCACTCCTACACACTCTATGTTAAGGAAAAAAGGATCTCTCTCCCCTACACACTCTTGGTTAAGGAAAAAAAGGAGGGGCTCCAAGAAGAAGAGCGAGGTCATGTCCAATCTATTCATGTGAAGTCTCCATCTCTTCTGACTCTTTATCTTTTTATCCTTGATCAAGAACTAAAAGGAGGGAACTGATCAAGAACAGAAAACACATGCCTGCTATGTTTTCATTTAAGGTGCATCTATGATCTTTCTATTTGGTGTGCATCCTTGTCTTCCTACCTGTTTAGTGGTTAGTCTCTCTGTCTCTCTACTGTAGAAACACATTCAAGCTTGATTAGAACAAAACGGTGGAAACCCAAGATCTCTTGAGTTTCCTCCCTCTCTCTCTCTCTCTCTCTCTCTCTCTCTCTCTGCATCCCAAACATATTCAAGCTTGATTAAGAATAAATGGGAGGAAATCCAAGAAGAAAAACATATTCAAGGTTGATTAAGAATAAATAGGAGGAAATCCAAGAGGAAAAACAGTAGACTGACATGTCTCTATCTCTCTTCTTGATCAATAAGACAACAACAGAAAGTGGAAACTCTTGAACAAAATAACACATGCCTGTGATCTTTTCATTTGTGGTACTTGTATGTCTTCCTACCTGTTAAGTCTCTCTCTCTCTCTCTCTCTCTCTCTCTCATTAGTGACTCTTGTCTTATACAGGTCGTACAGAACCCTAGAAGGATAAGATGATCCAAGAAGAGAAAGCAGTCTAGGGCATGCAATCAATAACACCACCCCACTAAAAAGCAGTATCAGAAACAGAAGAAGCAATATCAATTCCATGGATATAATCCCAACTCCAGAAAGCTCAGACAGCTCCCAAAACACCACCAATGCTATGGATATGGTTCCAGCTGCCGCCGCCTCCTCCTCAGTCCCAAGCCGATACGAATCGCAAAAGCGCCGCGACTGGAACACCTTTGGCCAATACCTAAGGAACCACCGCCCCCCGCTATCGCTCTCCCGTTGCAGCGGCGCCCACGTCCTCGAATTCCTCCGCTACCTCGACCAATTCGGCAAGACCAAAGTCCACACCCAGATGTGCCCCTTCTATGGCCACCCAAATCCCCCTGCGCCGTGCCCATGCCCCCTCCGCCAGGCCTGGGGCAGCCTTGATGCACTCATCGGCCGCCTCCGCGCCGCCTTCGAAGAAAACGGCGGCAAGCCTGAGGCTAACCCATTCGGTGCCCGGGCGGTGAGGCTCTACCTCCGTGAGGTTCGTGAATTGCAGTCCAAGGCAAGGGGGATCAGCTATGAGAAGAAGCGAAAGCGCCCGCCCCCGCCGCCACCCCAGCTCCCCTCCCATGTTCAACTTGGTGATGATCATAAACCATTCCTGGGTTAGGAATACTAGAAGAGCTTGATAATGGATAGTGGAGAATTCTAGGTTTCTCTCTCAATTCTCATATATATGATCTTAAGCTCTTAGTTACTTTGTTATATGATTAGTATCCCTTCAGCCCTATCTAAGATAGAAAACAAAAAAGGCCATAAATCATATGTAGGATATGCTATTTTAATGTAATTTTCAGATTTCTCTTAACTGTTTTCCATGTATGGATTTTCCTTTGATGGGAAGTAGTGGTCACTGCAGCATCAGTAGTAGTTAGTGGTGAAATGTGTGGATTGCTTTTCAACAATCATTGAGGAATTGAGTACCAATGGTTATAGGAAATGAACTTTGAACTGTCCTACATGCCATACAATGAGTTCTTCTAACATGGGTCACTCTCTTTCTAGTGTTTATCAAATTAATTTTTTCTTTATGTGGGAAAAAGGTACTTGTGTTTATAAAAGTATGAATAATAAAAAGGTTCATGAGTCAGTCTATCTGTTATCATCATTCTTTCATATATCTTGGTAAGGAGTAGTAGTGATATTGTGCAGTTCAATTGTATGATCTTTTATATTCCTCCTGGACTTTTCTTCCATTGAGATCCTAGCTTTGGCCCTCTTTATTGTGACTTCTTCTAGGAACAAATTATAAGCTTACAAACAGTAGTCTCATCAGTTACCATCTTCACTCAAAGAAGCCTCTTTTTCATGCTATTTAGTTCTGTCATTTCCATTTATGGAACTGAAGCTGCAATTAGTAATCTCCTCATCCAAGTCTAAAATTCTGTCTAACCAGTTCTGAGTTAGCAAGTTTCGCCCGTCTTTCCTTACCATGTCCTATCAACATCACATATGATTCCATAGATGAGAGGGCACAGTGAAGGAGCAAAATACCACTGACATGATCCTTGAAACAATAAAATCTGGAAGATCTCTATGTAAGAGGAATGTCTATTCAAGCCTCACTTGGTTTCTGATCATTTTTATTATATTTTGGATTCTTTATTTAGGAAAATGACTTGAATTTGTAGTCTAGTCAATATCCAACTTAAAGCAAGTTTCCTGATAAATTTTAAAATACATTATTGATATATATTGAAATTTATACAGACTTAAAAATCTTTGGTGGGTTAGTAAATTGTAAGACTTGATTATAAATATGGTTAATCAGTATCTCATAGACCTCTCAACTCAATAAATAGGATGTTATTATCCCCAAGGGTGGTTCACGCCGCAATAAAAAAAATTTATGGAGAAGGGCTATGCAAGGATCCATGTGTGTGCTTAGATGCTAAAGAGGTGGTTCAAGCTGTTAAAGGCAATTTTGATAGGGCTATCACCCCAATTAGTGTTGATATCAAGAAGCTTATATTCCTAAAAACCTCTTAAGCTCATTTTTTGGCCAAGCTTTCTTATTCTTGTAATCAGGTATAGATCGGAAAAGAGCGTTGTTATTCTTAGAGGTACGCTGATGATTGTGATTTTGCTTTGTGGGGCGTGTTTGGGAGATCCTTTTGTTTGGCTGTACCCTTGCTTTTGGTTGTTTAAGGAGGTGCTTAGAAGAAAATCAGGTCATCAATTTGTTCACATGGATAAACTTTGTATTTTTATATGTTTAGGCCCATGGTATTGATCTTAGGACATGCTCATTGAGCTTTGACTAAGCTAAGTCACAACCCAATCATGATAAATAGTTCAGAACAATAGTTTGTGCATTAGTTGGAAACCTCAGGTCAATGATAACGGTCCTCATTCATTTTTTTTTTTCCTTTTTGTAAAAGAGAAATATATTAAAAGAGCAAAAAAATGAAATTACAAAAGATCAGAAAGGCTAACCAGCCTCTCCAAGGGAATGTCCAAACTATAGCTCTCTATAGTGGGGCACACTGTAGCTAAAGACCATGCTTCCATAATTAAGCTCTCTACTCATGTACACCTTGCCCAACTCGATCTAAATCAGTTCCACACTCAGCATAAGATTGGGCATTTATAAATGCATAAGTTAGAGTAATTCTCTTGTAAGGACTGTACACATCACTTAGTGGGGCCACGTGGGACCCCACATCATGGGATGAGGGGGGATTAAAAGATCCAAGTGGGTCCGACTTAGATATCAAATTTGAAGTCAGTCTAATACCTCTAAGCTCTTCATCCATAGTCCACAAGTTTAACTACTTTATATAAAACTGTAAAAATTGACTCTCAATCTAATAGTCCAATCCATTTGGATTCATGCGAATCCATGCATGGGATTGGTGACTATAGGGGGTTGTGTATAAGTAGTCTATTTGGATGGGTTATAAGGTAGGCTCCACTAGGTGGTGTGTACCGTAAGACTATAAAGACCATTCTTACAGGAGCATTAACCAAGTACTTCTACGCAGGTTGATGGTCCATTAAAGAAAAGAGGCAGGCTGAAAAGGGCATGCATGAAAGTAGTGAGGATAATTATAAAGAAGTGCAACCTAACTATATGGGGATTTGACTCATCGGAATGGGAAAAAAAATAATATATAATCGATACCAACATAATTAGGATAAGGCTTTGATGATGATGAATATCTAGACTCTAAAGCATTGAAGTTGCATATGCAATTTTTAAACTATTGAAGCAATTTAAAAGGCTTTATTTTGCTTGTAACGTTTAAAATCTTAAGTTTTTACCTATGCGTTATAATTCTTTGTGCATAAATTATATTAAACGCTTCCAAAGGAGTTATGTACATATAAGGGTTAATACAGGGATTGTTATTGATAAGGAGCAGCATGATGAGAACTAAACGAAGTTGAGTCACACTTTAATCTCAGTAAACAGGAATTTAGTTGAATAATTCTGTTCAAGGGCTTATGGAGTTGTAGTTGATGGCACTAGTAGGGGATTTTGTCAAAGAATTCTGTTGCAGGGTTGTTTAAAACATATTTTAATAAGGACTTCATCTAGTAAATTAATATAAGTTTGCAATCGCCAACCTACTATCATGGGAATACTTGAGCTTCAACCTTAGTATCTTTCTTTAAAGGAGGAAAATTCAAGCTTGCCACAGAAGTGGGTGGTATGTCTAAAAGAGAAAAAAGCACACAATCTTGTAATTGTCAACATATGGCTAAGTTGATAGATAAAAAGTATGAAACTTATTGAACAGATCAAAGGCAAAGGATAGAATAATAATATCAACCAATGGTGTATCAACTACCTAGTGCTTGAATAGACACTCATCCAGATTTTGTAAAAGGTATTAGTGAAGTTCTAAAAAAATACCATTTTCAAATAAATCTTTTAAAACTAAAATTTTTTTGATTTTTTTTTAGCTGTAGTCGTTTTGACCAAGTGGAAGAATGTAAGAACATATATACTCTACTTGATCCACGTAATTTTTTTTTTTGGTTGGAAGATTGATATTTATTAAAAAAAAAAAGTAAAAGTAGATACATCAAAATTGATAATAACTACTTCATCACCCATGCTTATAAATGCTTTTGCTAGATTGTGAGCTTGGCAATTGATACTCCTCTTGATGACCACAAACATAGCTTTTGTAAAGTATTCTTTTCTTTGCTTAACTTTCTAGAGCGGGGCATAGATTTCCCAAGGAGACACATTTTGAGGTTTTGTAATTGCATCAATGGCTACTTTGGAATCACCAAAAAAGCCCACCTTTCTCCATCCACATTGAATCGCTAAGTCCTAAGGCTTCTTCAATTGCTAAAACTTCGGTCATGAGAGGAGTGTCCCCGACTTGATTCACGTAATTAACATTGTAATATTTTGGGATCCTATTTTTGGGAAAATTTACATTCCATGTCTAATCAATACAACCTAAAGTAAGTTTTCTAACAAGAATAAAACGTATGGAAAATAAAGATCATCTACATGTTTTATAGCCTTAATGAATAAGGAAACTTGAAGCTTAATTATAAATATGGACCATGGGTCCTTTCCAACTCTCTCAAATCAGCAAATAGGAAGCCATTAATATCCTTGATACAAAGGGCTGTGGCTTGAAGATCAGGCTATAATGTGGAAGATCTTAGTCAAGTTCAAAGTGCTATGATTATTCTTAAATCTCTCAATCAACCTGATTTTGTTTGTGATCAATGACAGTAAGGACACAGCCATGATAATCATATAATTGAAATCCTGGCAAAGCATGTACTCCAACCAGTGATCTCTGCTTGAGAAAAACGACTAGAAATCTACCCATTTTTTAAAAACAAAGAAAATGGTTTGTTTCAAATACAATTAATTCATCTTTGCCCAGACTTCATTTGTTTGATAAAATATAAGTTTTGAGATTAGAGAAGCACTTTCCTAATTGATCTGTCTACAACCCAACTAATAAAACCATTACTGTCCATGATTGGATATTGTGCTGTTTATAATTTTGGACAATCATGTTATTTGCTTCTTTATTTGCATGGGGCCCCTAACACTTTCTCAACCTCCTAGGGCACAGTAGGGTCTTTACAACTTGATGTAGTTAGGTTCTTTTTCATGGCTGATAAGGACGATTGATGCGAACAGGAAGAGATGGTTGCTAAATTTCCCTTTTGGGAGTTTTAAGTGGTCGGTATAAACTACTTATCCAATCGAGGATCTGTCTCATCACTAAGAATGTGTTAATCACATGCATGAGTAAGCATTAGAATAAATTCAATGAAGGGGCCCCTCAATAATAATAAGAAGCTAGTGTCCATTCTATTATTAATTCTCAAGTGTCGTCCAATTGCGTCACACATCCCCTAATTGTATCACGGATTTGCCTAATTATACATATTAGTTTCATTTCATATTCCTCTTAGAAGACAGTTTTGACTTGCTTATCTTTTATTACTGAGAAATTTAACAATGAATGGTTAGTGTATTTTGGAATCATTTCATTATTTGTAAATTGTGAGTATAGAAGAGGGTATCTTATTGCGTGAATTTGATAGGAATAGAGTTTGATAAAGACTAGCACTGAGCCTCTTTCTTTCCTAAAATTCTTGATAGGAATTTGGAATGCTAGGGTTTTAGGGACATAATATGACAGCTTGTCCCTTGGCATTAGGAGATGCCTTGTTTCTTGTTTAGAATCTAGAAATTCCAGCCACATGAAAGGTCGCAAATGACATTTAAAAATTCAAAAATTCCACCATCTTTACATTTTGGTGGAATTCCTAGATGCTCAAGTCCAAGGGAGCATCCAGGAATTCCACTATGCCTAGGAATTCAGTAATTCCCCAGACATAAATTCTTAAATTATAGAAAAGAAATAGGCCCTAAAGGTTACATAACATACATGTATATTGTATTGGATAAACAAATAGAGAGCTCCTCATAGGAAACATGAACAACCATCCATTTCTTTTCTCGTACTTATTTAGCTCTATCCATTGTGGCAAGGTGCTCTAAATGTGTGTATTGGTAATCATCCAAAACACCCCACTTTAAAAATCTCTCTTTTTCCACCCCTCTTTTTTTTTTGTCATGGGGCCCATCTTGAGTCAATCTAGTCTTTTCACACACACTACCAGCCATGAATAGTTACAAATCTAAATTTGACAGTACTCATCCAACTTTTCGTCACCATTGGATTGAAATAATAAGAAAATGATGCCTTTAAAACCATTAAACTTTAGGGTCATATATCAAAGAGATAGGTTGATCTTATGGTTCAAATTTTACATATAAGTAATCTCATATAGATCTTTTTATCCAACGGACGTCCATAATCATCATGCATCCCAGTGGGTTATATTAGGAGGTGCTTTTTTTTGCACATCCATATATATATATATATATATATATATATATATATATAGGCCTGATTAGGTTAGTGCTCCTTAATGTGGGGCCCACCTGTGGCCCCACCTTGGGCTAGGACCAGGGAGTTTTGAAGATCTGGGTGGGGCCCTTCTCTCTACAAAAAGATATGCCTCATCCAATCATCCTAAACCTATCATACGGACCCCACAAATTTAGTCAATTTGGATGGGTCCGGTTCATTCAGATGGGTGCAAATCCAAAGGACGTGTGAAATTTAGGGTGGTTATGTGTGTGGACCACTCGAATGGACCATCAGGTGGGCCCCACTATGGGTGCACACTTTGCTCATGGTGTGCAAGGATAATTATGTATGTATGTAGGTATGTTGAAAAGAGGACCCCCTCACATGCATTATCCCGTTGAATCGCCCCTAGCCCAAATATGATACTCCTCCAACATCACGATTGGATTGAAATCCAAAAAGTGATGCCTTTAAAAATCATTAAACTGGAAGCCATATAGAAGGGGTTAAAACGACTTAAGGGCGATAAACCTCTAGGTCTAATTGAGACCCTTCCAAACTTGTATGGCCTAATGTGGGCCAAGTGAGCTTGCGGTCTCATGCTTGAATAGTTCATACTAGAAAAATACTCATAAATACATGCATACATGTGTTCTCACACACAAAAAGAAAATATAGAAAACTACACCAATTATTGTCAGATTAAACTTATAAATCACATTGTGAAATTATGGAAGAGAGTAATGGAGCAAAGATTTATAAAAAAAAAAATCTCAAAATCAATTTGGTTTCATTCCAAGAAAGTTAATTGTGGACGTTATCTTCTTACTCAAACAATTATTGAAAATATCGAGAGAAAAGAAAAGATCTTCATATAATCTTTATTGATCTAGAGAAAGCTTATAGGGTACCAGAAACTTGATTTGGTGGGTTTAGATAGGAAAAAGTATCCCAAGAGATCATATTAATATCATTATCATTATTAAATACAAAAGTTGAGAGATAGTGAGAGGCTTTAGGAATATCTAATAAGTCGTAAAAAGATAAAACTACAACTTTAGAAGAGATGTAACTCATTTGAAAATGAAGCTCAAGAAATATTTAAATAAATTCTTTTTAATGCCTTAGATCTATAATTAGTATGGATAGAGAGATTGAAAAGGATATCAAACATACGATAAGAGTCGAAAGATTGAAATGGAGACTTGCTTCTATAGTGCTTTGTAATCGTGATTAGATTAGTCATGACCTATGGAGCATAATATTTGCCAACAAAAAACATTCATAATGGAAAAGGTTGTGTAATAAACTTGATAAACAAAGCAAACTTTTGTTGTTGAAATAATGTAATGGAACCAAACAATAGGGACATATTTATGTGTATTGAGGCATATATTGTTAGTTTTAAGCTTGATCCCACCATACAAATAAAAGATGAAGAGAATGGAATAATCACAAGGTCGATGTTACATTATGTATTACTTATATTATGTATTACTTAGTAGTTGGATTGTCAAATATCATGTTTAACAGAAAGGTGGGGAATCTGCCTACATCAGTGATATTGACACCTTAGTTTTGCTTAAACGCCAAGGGGTTGATCCCTAGGCTTGTAGGTAGTAGTGTCTCACCTCCACTAGTAGTTCACCGTAGTGGAAGAAGAAGGTGGAGAATTCACTATTCGAAGGAGAAAAGAGAATCTTTAGTGTTATCCTTTTAGAGCCACCGACACAATTTTATCACCAAGCGCAATCTTAATGTTGAACCACATAAGTTCTTCTCATCTCTTTTGTGGTACTTGTTCATTATTATTTTGCCTCTATATTTGGTTATACATTTCTTCATATCTATGATCACAACAAATATTCATCGGATTCATAACAATTTATTAAAGTGGTTTGTTAATTGTCGAATGAGATTCATTTTGGTGCATGCCACTTAGTGGGATTAAGGAGATGGAAAGGTCTCACCATAGATAATGGTTAGAAAAAAAGAAGTAGTTAGCCACATCATTCCTCAAGTTATAGGGCCTTTTTTTGTAAAGGAATGAGATATATTAAAGGTACAAAAAAATAAGTAAACATCCAAAAAAAAAAACCTACAAAACCGTAACCAAGTCACCCGCAACTAGGCCGGAATCTGCATGACAGTTAAAGGAATAGAAAAACTTGGCAACCCAATGAGACGCCTTGATAAAACTATATATAAGAAATTTAAGAAATGGAAGTTTTATCAAAAACTCTTGTCAATCTAAAATTGTCCAAGATAATTGGGCACAAAGCCAGTCTTTAGCTCCATCGATTGCCTAAATCGGCTCCTTTGCATCGCTCAAGACTTGGACTCTTTTCAAGCCCATTTCTTTGGCTTTAATCAACCCTCATTTCAGTTTCCTTAGATGAAGCAACCCCTTCTGCCTTAAAGGCAGCAAAAAAAAAAAACACTTGCACCACATCTCTTTTAATTATTTCTTCAAAGGTAAGATCCTTATTTAATTGCTTATCCATAATCTTCAGTTTATCACTAGATGACAAGCTTAACATATTTTGGAGGGATGATTATTAATTGGAAGATTCGGCTGACCATCTTCGAGAAACCCTTTCCACCATTTGAAAAACATGCATGTAAAAGCACAGCATGCTTTCAACTGAAAAGGTTGAGCAGGTAACATTAATTCGGTCCTCGCAATCCCACTTGTCATGAAGCAAGCATTGTTGCATCTTGTGCACGACTGGTTGCAATTTAAAGATCTCACTTCATGGGATGGGACCTTTTAATCAAGTCACACCTTTATAAAGGTCCACAAAACTTTCATTATTACGAAGTTTTAGTTGTCCTTTGTTACAGACTGTTCGCATGCCTTCATGATGTAATTATAGTTGACTTGTATAGGCTCCTTGCTATCTACTATCACCTTTGTATATAATCATCCTGCTAACTACAGCAAGATCCTCATCCTTCACACCAATAGAAGGTGTTGGCTGGAGAGTCATGTTTCAAATAGTCCAAAAAATGATGAGCTATTGTATGCAAAGCATAGACAAAACCCCTAACCAAGCTTTAAAAGAAAAAGTGAAATGCACTAGACATTTCTTGACTTATGAGTTGAAGCAATATTACTAGTTATTCATTGCCTTTTGCCTTGGCCATGTACTTAAATGGTCTTAATATTAAATGACCATCAATGAACAGAAGAGATGGAGTTGGTTTTTTTGATGAATAGTCAATCTATAAAAAGTATGCCCTTCCATAGTTTGAAAATCTGGCCATTGCCTATCATTGGCTGTTGCATATTGAAGTATGAAAAAGACATACCAGGAACGCAACTGATACAAAAATGCTAGTTTACTTTCTTTTCCTCGTGATCTCAATAAGTAATCGCATATATGTACCATATTTCACCCAATGAAAGTGAAGTTAGACTATTGATACCAGAAAGTGTGATAGGGGGGGGCCACTATGGCTACTGTATGTATGTTTTTTACAATGGTTGGACTTCATCTTGACCAAGATACGATGCCTTTTCTGTTCTATAAAAGATCATGACAAGGGATTTAAAAGATCTTGTGGGGTTGGAAATATCTATTTGGGGACACGGATTTTAACACTATTCTTGATGTAACCTAATGAAGGTGTGTGAGTTTTAACTGTGCATGAAAACCAATCTCTTTTTTTAGTGCTGAGGGCCAACCTCTGCATTAACTCAAGAGAACAGATTTCATAAAGATAGTGTCGGGCCCAAGATTTTCGTTTGTCGGGGTGAATGATTCCTTTACTTTTATTTTTGTCGCTGGTGCAATGGTTTATTTCTTATAGTGGGATGAACTTTTTCTCCGTGTTTAGCTTGCATATTTTAAGTGTTTTCAGCGTCAATTGGGCCGGGTGCCCCCACAAGACAAAACTTGGTCCACCCATACATATAGGGAGGGGTGCCGTTAGTAAAAAAGCTTCATAAAGGCGTAAGAAACCATCTCTATAACCGTAAATTAATAGTTCTCGCCTGATTATTAAGAGTTCAAACCTTAAGTATGCCGTCTATTTTGGATAAGTGATCAAACGGCGTAAGACAATTAATGAGTGGCATCTATCACAATTTAGAAATTTATTAAAAAATATTTTTTAAATTAAAAAAAAAAAAAAAAAATCCACCTTGGCCCCTGTTTAAAGTGGTGGGACCTGTCCTCCGAGAACATGCCAGGTGGCCATCTGTCGACTGCCGTCATGGTGACGACGTAGTATGCCGGGATGAGGAAGCATTCGATCTGAAGGGAGGGACTCGTACGAGAATCCCGCATTCAACGGTCAATCGGATGGGACATTTGAGTTGACTAGTGGGACCCACAGGGACACACCAATCGTGCGCTCTCACGTGGCCCTCTGCGTTACGTGTCACCTCAAGACCGGACAAAGCTCTCGTCTGGTGGAGATCCGTCGACACCCGCCCCGGAGACGAACCCACAGGTGCCACGTGTCGGGATCCCAGCGGTGGCAGGTGTCATGTCGAGGTCCGTACCTGAGGACCCGTCACGTCGTCATGTCATGTCGTCTCTTGGGGAGGGAGAGTCAAAATCTCGAGCGGACGCGCATTTCCTCTTTTCGGTGGGGGCGGTTCGGCTTTTCCGTACCGGTCGCATCGGTTCCGTGTCTGAGGCGATCTTCCCATCGATGCGTTGCGTGAGGACAAAATCGGAAATCCACTCTCTTCTCCCTACATAATCGAATGTCTCGTCATCTCGTCCCGTCTCTCTCCATCCCTCCATAATCGAATGTCTCGTCATCTCGTCCCGTCTCCTCCATCTTTCGAACCGATTCGGAAGTTCTTTCTCGTTGCAATTTTTTTTTTTATTCCTCTTCGAAGCATGAAAGAATAATTAAATTAATATCACAATCATCCAATGATTTTATTTTATTTTTTTTTTTGCTATCGGAGGGTTTCCAATTTTTTGGACTGTACTAATCCCTCTGGGCCCGATTAATTCCTCTGGACGCAAAAGGAAGTCGGATAAACATTCTTTAATTTAACCCTAAGGTGGTGGTAGTAGTGGACTAACCTTCGATTCAGAAGGGGAAACCAAGGTCGATACCAAGACCTCTAGTTCCGAAAGAAGGAGGAACCGTAGTCTTGACCACTAAACTAACCTCTTGAGGTTAACATCTCATAATGGCAGAAGTCAATTCTTGAGTAAAACTCACCTATTGAGATTGATTTTGAGTTGTTTTAAGTAATTTTTTTCTTTTTTACCCTAGCGAAAGGGACCGAACCCAAGAGAGAGCACCCAAGTGGAAAAGGAGCTTGCACACGAACGAAGAAATATGACAGAAGTGGGAAGGGAGCCCAGCCCACACACAGAGGAAGAGTTGAGTTACCTACTTACCTAGGGTTCAAATCTTATGCATTCAGGTGAACTATCACTCCGTACCACTCAGATAAGGAGCCGTTCTCTTGAACCATTCAAGTTGAATGCCTAAAACTTGTCCAGACAATGGTTCACCCTTATGATGTGTAGGTTTGCTTCTAAATCTTGTATTTGAGTTCCAACCCAATTTTCCCAAGCTTACTTAGTGCGCATATATTGTGGGGAATCTAGATCTCCTATTTCAATTGCTTCATCTAATCCTAGAACGCCACCTGTATAAGATGTGATGTCACTAATTGCAACTTCTTTATACATGTGACACTCCGGGATTGGGTGAAATGGTATTCTCCTATTTCAACGAAACAGGAGATAGAGACTCATATTGCGGGTGTTGTGCGCCCCCATGGAAATAGTTGTATCGGGTAAATATACCACAAGAAAAAACAGTAAAATGCCTACTCTTTCTATGGGTTGTACCATAATTTTCTTGGATAAAGGTTTATCTTACTATAAGATTGATTGAGCATGGAGAAGGGCCTTCTTTTCTACCAATTTGAGTTTTAACTACCTGGACTATGTCGTAAGGTTTGACTCTAGTCATTTATGGAAAACGTGATTACAAAGGATTTGAATTTAAAAGCCGTGTGAATCCTCGTGACAACAAGGTTTCGTGTTTTGCATGATTAATCCAAAAGCTAGTGACTTGGAAGGATTGAGTTTCAACTTTGAGTGTGTTAAAACTGAGGAAGCAATCAATTTGAAGAGTTTAACTAACTTTTTAAGTAAGGATAGGTGGGTCCTACTCCTATATGCTAAATTGTTTCATGCTTAGGATTGATTGTGGCCTAAAGGCAATAAGAAAATGAAGATCTTCTTTAAAATATAAAAAAATAAAAAAAAACAGTTTTTTTTTATTTTTAACTTTAACAAAAAAAGGGTTACGTCAAATTGAGCAGTGGAAAACCATGATTAAAAAAAATAATCATATTGATCCCAAATTTACATGCAATTGCATGTTGCATTGACTGGTGCTATACTATTTTTTTTTTTTTTTGTTTTAATCTGTGAAAAAATGATGCAAATAAGAATGACAATATGCAAATAAACATTCATTGAGCAATCACTGTTTTCAATCTCTATCCAAAAAAAGTTAGGTGTCCATCAACTTTGAATTTTTGGATGCTATATATATTCACTTTTGGTTGATCCAAACCAGGTTAGATCCCCAAGAATTGAATAATGTTAAAAGCAATAATTCATTTCCAATAAGAGGGAATCATGCATTCATGCCTCCTTACATTATTCAATCCATTTGTTACTCAATTTAAAGTAGCATCTAGACCCTAGCTTATCCAGAGGGATGTTGACATCCAATTAGTTTCAAAGATGGACCCATTGTCAAGAATTTCAAAAAGTTAATAGAAGCGCGTCAAGCACTTTTCTTTTGAAACTATAATCACCCATAAAACACGAACCAATTGTTGTTGTTTTTGCTACAGCTATTGTTGTTGTTATAAAGAATTTTAAAATGTTTGTAGAAGCACTCATGAAACTGTTTTTTTTTTTTTTTATTTCAGAAAAGGGGGTTGGTATCCAAGAGAGTGCCTCAACACACATGGGAAGACAGCCCACTCAAGTGTTTTGTGGGGGCCTAAACAAGTAGAAAAGGAGCTCGCACAAGTAGAAAAATGTAACGTAGAAAGGGTTCAAACCCATGTGAAAACTGTCTCAAACCTATTGTTGTTGTTATATCTTTGGCTAGGATATGTAAGTTCTCCTCCCTAACTACTAAGGATCCTTGGTTGTTGTTCTTATGGTTTAAAGAATAACTCCTTTTGTTGGAGGTTTATTTTGTTGGTCATCTTTTTGTTTTGTGATTAAGTTCCTAGGTCTCTTCGGTGCTTGCCTTTTGTGTTTGGCTCCTTATAATCTTTTCTACCAAAAAAATTAATAATAAAAGAGATCCTTGATTGACCCCATGAAAAGGGCATGTGCCCTGCAATTGAACTATCAGTGGAGTGGACGACTAGAACATTAACCTTTTATTTAACAAGTTATTTTGAAACATTTTGCAACTTCTATACCCTCATTTACAGAATGATGCACATTTCATGATATGATTTATTTTTTACATGGGATGATGATCAATGAGAGAATTGATCATTTTGTGTTGAATTCTTAAGAATTTATGGTAGGCCGGTGATTTATACCTAAAGGGGATAAAATAAAGAATATAAGGTACATATGTGAACTGGACCTTCACTTTTTTAGGATTTGATCCATCCGACCTGATTTATATGAAATCACTTCCTAACATAAGGGATCAGCTATTTGATTGGCCAACTCTAGGTCTTCACCTTTACTCCTATGATAGGAGGGCATTGCTTAGATTCCTTGAAATTCAAACAAGCAAGCTGGCCAAAAAGAATATGAGAATTGAAGTGGTTTATGGATTCTCCATTTGAGATTAGTGTTTCTAAATATTGATCTAGAAGATGTTGACCCGGATTAAGGATCCCACCTGAGTTAAAAAAAAAAAAAAAAAAAAAAAAATTAGAACTTCAAAATAAAAAAGGAGCAGCAAGTTTTACTTGGTTTTCATCTAATTAGAGATCACAACATATTTCAAGATGCAATCAAGTCATTAAATTTTTTTCCTATTTTTTCTTTTGGTTAAAAGGCAAGTCTTGAAGGTGAATTTACTTGTTCTTCATGTACAGAAAAACCATTAAAACATGTCCAGTCATGTTTTAGCATTTGACTTGTGAAGAATTTACTAAAACAAACCCAGGCTCCTAATCTTTTTTTTTTTTTTTTAATAACGCAGGGTTTCCAATCCTTTGGGCCAAAATAATTCCTACGGGCCTAGGATTTAAAGCCGGGTAAAATTTCCATGCGGTCCCAATGTGGTAGTGCAGTTTTGAAATCACAACCTCCGGGTGCAAACCGTGGTCCTAGTCCAACTGAACTACCCCTCAAAATTAAAAATAGACTCCTAATCTAATTATAGAGGTTATAAAACATCAATTCCTCAATGATTAAAACAACTATAAGCCATTCGTATCAGGAAATTCTCAACAACTTCTCATTTACACCACCCCATCACCTCCTTTTTTTTTCTTTTTTCAAATAGGTTCACCAAGGGATCTAATCTAAGCGTCTTCTTTTTTCTTTTTAAAATAGGTTCACGAAGGGAATTAATCTAACCCCCCCTCCCAGAAAAAAAAACCAAAAAAAAAAAAGTTATTTAAATCTGCCATTATCATGCCCTCCAGTGGGTCAAGTGATATCTAGAGTTGCTTGTGAATAATGTGGATCTTTAGGATGAGCCATACTCGGATTTCCATCTTCTTCTAAAAAATAAATAGCAATCTCAAGAAGCTAATCTTGTTGGTTGTCAAATCCTTAGCGGGAAAGAGATTCCTAGCCAGTAAACCCATCGAAAGGGTTATGCTTGCAATCAAAGTCACAATTTGTGTCCCCAAGGGCATGATGTGCTCTCCATTTCTAACTGCTCTAGGTCTTGTCCTACACTTTTTTGAAGTGACCCATAAACATGCCTCTGAGGCATAGCCTTTAACCTACTTTCAGGTCTCTTCAATACCACATGTAGGTTGCTAAGATCGGTTGGGTCGCAATCGTTCAAAAGTAGCCAATGGTGCCAGGTGCCAGGTCCCAGGTGCCAGGTCCCAGAAATGCATTGAATTAGGTAAAATACTGAGGTGACACTTGGGAGTTGGTTATTTATGCACCCAACCATGTAAGGACTTACATTATTTACCAAACACCATGTGTGAGGACTTATTACACTTTATGGTGGGGCCTACCAGCTGCCTTGTTAGAGAATAGCCTCTGTTTTTCCTGTTCTCAGATTAGGGGGCTAGCTAGAACTCAGCCCCCTCCAGTGAGAAAAAATAGACATTTGGTGAGGTAAGAGAGCCCTCGAGCTAGAAAAGTCTTAGTTTCACTCTATTTTAGGGTTACAAGTTGCCAGACATCTGTTTGCTAAAAAATTAAAAACTACCTCGGGCTCTACCTAATTGATCCAATTTTATCCATCGTACCAGCAACTCTCGATAATCATGGATCACGTGGATTTTACACTTGTTTACATGGGAGTAACGTTTTTTAGGCGTGTTCGGTGAATTGATATAAAGTGAGGTGAAGCATCAAATAAGAGAGAATAAAATATAAGTGGGTTACAATGGTCTTTTATTTTTAATGGCTTGATAGTAAAGATTTTTAACTTTTTGTGTAAATAAAGGATTTTTTTGTCATTTAGTGAAAAAAAAGATGTTGCTTTTTCACTCTCTTTTTAAAAAAAAAAAAGAAGTGGAAATTTTGAATTTGTATACTTTTGATATGATCTCTTGGTGTTTTCTTGTCTGAATATTGGAGGCTTTTCTTTACTTTAAGTTTACTAGTAAAGTCCAAAAGATCAAAAATAAATAAAATTATGCAATTAAAAATGTTAAACTTGAGAACCACTGATTAAGATTTTTTTTAATATATTTATGATGAAAGTATCCCAAAGTCTTTGACCCAACAAAACCAATTACCTAGGTGGCACCTACTAAACCCACATGTTTGGGTCTTTTGAAATCGGACTGGCTTGAAATTTTATATATGGGCTGGTCCCAAGTTGGGTCTTTCCATCCCCCAGCTCATCCATAATTGGCGGAACCTCAATGGGTCGCACAATCTGTTGTTTTACACAATCTTCCATATAAGATATTTCATAGAAGCAAGGCCCTGTATATAAAAAAGATAAAACATCATGTTTCTTAGGCCTTACGAAACTGATAAAATGACCAAAATACCCTTGACTTTATAAATGGTCAGTGGCTAACCCAATAGACCGATTTGATTAACCTGAAAGAAAAGACATCACCCAAAATAAGCCCAAAAAAAAAAAACCACCCTCATCAATTATAGCCTCTTGTGACAATAAACAAATGAGACTTCTCGAGTTTATTGTTCCAATATAGAGTAAATCAGATTCAATTCCATGGGGGATCCAAAAAAATCGAGGTGAATAGCAAATATCAACTTTAACCTTGAATCGGGTAACATCAGGATAATGAATTAACATGCTTATTTGGGGAGAATTCTCTCCTACGAGCAGACCGCATATTGTTTATAAAAGGTGCGGCTTATGCGGCCCACTTAAATGCAAGTCTATTAAAGGTGGGCGGATAGATTGAAAGGGCTACTTATGGATAAGGTTAGCTAGAAAACCAACCTCTTAGATTACCCTAGCCCTTAATTTAATAACCTAAAGGTTGAAAGCATTTTAATCATAGATTTGTTTTTTTTTTTTTTTTTTTTGAGATTCCATCCAACAGTAAATAAAAGGTTTCATAAGCGTAAAATTGACTATCATCAGACGACAAGAGTGTAAGAAGGCTAGGCATGCATTAACTACCTTGGTTATGTTCTTTGGGGTATCTTGATGTTTTATAGTTGGGAAATTTTCATATCAAGGCTTAATTTTCCATCAATCCTCTGTAAGTTTTTAATTTTCTGGAATTGCTTTGCTATGATTTTAATGGAATCTCCCCTCTACCAAAGAAATACAAAAGGTACAGTCCTAGTCAAGGTGGAGTCCAAATGAGACCAATAGCCTGAGCACACATAGAGTCTGCTCTCAGGAGAATATATATCTCCATTTTCATGCCTAAATAGAACTATCATAGCATCACATTAATTTCTTGGTAGTTGCCCATTTAAAGCAAGTGGCTAAGTGTACCTGTACTACTGTCGCGCATGCTTCACAAACAGTGCACTTTAGACCATGTGTACACATGATGGTTATAGTCTGTCCTTCCTCTTAAAATTATTCCAGTCCATGTTCATGGTATTAGATAAATATTGCAGCTGGCTGTAAGTTGCAAATTTTGCCAAAATTTGTTATCCATAAAAGCATCCTCTTGACAATTTACTAGTAAAGTTAAAGTGAAGTAAATCCTCTCTTATCAAGACAAGAAAAGGCAAGTGTTCTTATTAAAAGTATATAAATTTTCTTCTTTTTAAAAAAAGAAAAAGAAAAAAAAAAAACAATCTCCTTTCTTCACTAAATGATAAAAAAAAATTATCATCTTTTTACACGATTAGTCAAAAATTTTCATTATCAAACAACTAAAAACAAAAGACAATCATAACCCATTATATTTTATTCTCTCTTGATATGATGCTTCACCTTACTTTACTTCAATTTACTATACATCCAAAACTTTGTGCTTTGAAGCTTCAAATTTTGTGCTTTCTTTGAAATTACCTTGATGCATAGCTTAAGTTGGAAAAGAAAGAAAGAAAAAAGGGGTCAGCTCGCTTAAGCAGCAGCTTAATTTATCCTAAGCTGAAACAAGACTGGTTCCACAAATCAAAGTCGATTATGCTGTTTTTTGCATGATGATCGTCTCCAAAATCAAGATAAATCCAATCAGAACTGGATTTTTCAGTTCCATTATACAAAAAATAAATATAATCAACTTTGATTATTGGGACCAGTACTATTTTAATTTAAATTAAGTTAAGCTGCAGCTTAGAAGAGCCCTGCTTAAGAAAAAAAGAGTGAGGCATCTCCTTTTAACTATATTGCTTTATTGGCTATGGAATTGTGTAGTGTGTAAAACTTTACTGTAAAAACTGCTTTTCCTACCAAATATTCAGCCGAGCAGACAAAAACGACATGAATGAATGGGGCTGAATGATCCTATCTAGGAAAATGTCAAATTCCACACCTTGGACAGGGCCCATCTTGTAGATGGAGGGACCACCACATAATGACTCATTAATGTACCGGAGGTATGAATTTCTTCAACCCAAGAACCTGATAATCCCTTCCAACTATTCATGAGGTCAGTGTCTGATGCCATCTGTAGGCAGTAGGACATAACCATCTCTGGGGTTGGGGGGCCATTTTCTCTATAACTCCTGCAAATAAGACAAGTAGAGGTCCTTTCCATTGACTGTAATCTGCATGAGTGTTTGGAACAAGGGGGGACCCTACAAAAAAAGGGACATACATGACAAGGCACACATGACACATGGTATTGGGGTGGGTGGGAATTAAGCACGCCAATGGCTATTCGATTATCCGATTCTCTGATGAGTATTGGCCATAAGTCAATATATTCAGATTCAAAAGTTTGAAGGGCATGTTTGTTTGGAAGTATTTGGAGACTTTTTTGGTAACCATTTGGAGATTTTTGCTTGTTTTTTATTTTTTTTGTAATTATCATTGAAACTTGTATAAGGCCCTAAATATCACATTGAAACTTGTATTAATTCATAAATGTTTTTTTAATATTATTTTGGTCATATATACCACATTGAAGCTTGTATGAGACCACAAATACCATCCATTAAAAATTTTATGGTTCAATTTTCAAATCGTCATGTCATAAATAAACCTTTTAAATGTATTTATTATCTCATCAATATTCATAAGCATTTCCAAGTAAAAACGACTCTTTACCCGAGTGATAAGGAGCCTCAGTTTTTATAGGGGTGCTCATGGGCCGGGCTTGGATTAAGCGATGGAAATCCCATATCCCAGCTTGTGTAAGAAATGCAAGTAATTTAATTTAATTACTGCCCACAAAAGTGATGAAAAGCCCGGTTTAGCCCGGCCGGGCTCGGGCCTAGCTTTTATGGCCCGTGTCGGGCTTGGGCCTGGCTGGATATGCCTTAGCCCGGCCCATGAACACCTAAGTTTTTACCTGGCTGCCCTCTTCCCGCTTGTGCGGGCTCTTTTCCCACTTGTGCGGGCCTCCCCATTGGCTAGAGTACCAAAAAAAAAAAAAAAGTCTTCCCAAGCATGTGTTTGGATGGATCTGGGTCGTGCCTTACCAGGCCATGGGTCATGCTGTTCTAAAGGCCTATCCACAGTCCGTGCCATGCCACAAGCTTGGGCTTGGACGGGCTCGGTCACGCCACGACCGAGCCGTGGTACGTGGACCAGCGTGCCTGGCCAGGCCTGGCCCATTTTATATCTCTAATCTAGGTATATAATTGTTCTACCTTGGACCCACATCCCTAGCCGCATTAGGTTGTTTGGGTCAAATGATCACTCAAGAATGTATAGCCTCAAGTCAATTTGAAACCCAACTTGAAACTGGGTCAAATCAGGTAATGGTCGGGCCAGTGTGTCAAAGTGCAATCAGTTGGTTTGAGTTGTGTTCTGGTCAAATTGGTCGATTTAACAGCTTGAACCTAACCTAGACTTGACATGCTTACCAATAGGCTCAGAATAACTAGCTAGGGGTGCTCATGGGCTGGACCAGCATGAGCCCGTACTGAGCCCGGCCTGAGTTGGGATGGGTTTGGGCTCTTTTTCTGGTCCTATGGGGGCCTAACATTCTTCCCAATTACAAAATGGCCTAGACCTTGGCGAATATATCCCTAAGGCCAGGCCAAAATAAATATTTACAATAAATGGTGTATATAGTTCGAAAACGGGTTTGTCCTGGCCTTACTGTCAGGCACATAGTCTGGCTCGAGGCCCAAATATTATGCCCAAAACTAAATGGAACAGGCTTAGACAAGATATGGCCCAGACCAATCCGGCCATTGTAGGCTTTGTTGACCAACATGGTCATTCACTATGTTAATGAATAGGGATGATAAGGGCCTGGGCCATATCCAGCCCAGCAATTGGCCTAGCTACGCGTATCATTTTCTGACCCAAATATCTTTGTGTGTTTTATTAGCGAAGCCCAGATAAACGTATTTAGTATAAAGGGGTATTTATATTTTGTATATGGGCTGAGTCCAGGCATGGCATTTAGGCCAGTGGGCTGGATCTGGGCCAGAATGGTAACCATAATAGATAAATGGGCAAAGGGCCTGGTGAAGCTTCAGCCCAGTGTTCCTAGTCCATAAACATCCCTGTTCATGATTTTTATTTCTTTCTACTTCTTCTTTTTTGGGTGTATTAATGTGCTGTTGACATTGATTCAAAAACTAGCAAACAACTCGTGAATTGAACAATAAGAATTTAAAACTACAATATGGGATATTAATGATTTAATGTTAAATAATAGAAATTTGATGGTTTTATTGTTTGATGGTTACCTTCGCCTTGAGAGGAAATTCTCACGAGAACAGCCTTCAATTCTCACTTGGCTGCCCAAGGTTCATGCCATCTTCCTTCACCCAATGGCTCTCTCACCTCACCCAAGGGCCCAATCACCTCACCCCAGGTCTACTACCAGCCTCGTATAGCTGAGTACCAAAAAAAGGTAATTCTCGCATCTTGAATGGAAACGTTCTAGAACAACTTGTGCTCAGAATGGGTCTATTCTCAGACTAGGAACGATGCCAAACGAGGCCTTTAGTAGACCCGCCTCTCTCTCTCTCTCTCTCTCTCTCTCTCTCTCATTGACACTAAAATGAATTCTACTCGTTGTTGGATTGAATTTCATTAAAAAAAATGTTACTTAAAAATCCGTTAAACTTTAAGGCCCCTAAATGAATAATTGTAACAACCTCTAATCAACTTAGCTTATGACTCGATTATTTGTAGGGCCGTGAACAAGCCAAGATCAAGTGAATGTGTTGATCTGGGCCTGAATCATCATAAGCTGACTCTAAACTTGAGCCCATTTGACTCAAGCTCGAGCCAAGCTGTTTGATTATCTAATCACTTGATTAGATGGCTGGAGCCAATCAAGCTATTCAAATTGGCTAGAATGATTATCTAATCACCCAATCAAGTGATTCTGTTGATTGAATGTCAAATTTTGATGTGTTCAAGTTGGACTAGAGTGGTTTTAACTTTGTTAGAGAAATAAGTTTACTCTAATGAAATATGATTATTGAGTTGTGTTATAATGAGAATCCTTTTTTGCTACATTACTATGGTTACTGCTTTCATCTTTTAAACCCCTTCTATGCTTTCCATTCTAAGAAATTTTAATTTATGACATTCATATTTTCTTGTAGCACATAACATCCGTTTATCCATTTATGTGACTCGCTTATTATTTGATTAAGGGACCTTTTGGGTTCCTGCGTCCCTCCCCTGTGATGAAGAGACAATTCCTGACTGGATCATACACCTCCCTATTTATAGGCACTGGCCCAAATTTCACTCTGATCTAAGTGATTTAGATGCGTAAGAAGTGTAGTTATGTTTTATATATATGTGACCAATCCAATGCTGCATATCACTTGGTTTAAATAGATATATGGGCATACAAATATGTAACTCAATGCAGGTGCTCATGATGAAGGCATCGATCCGTTTTTCCTACATCTTATTACTCATAGGAAAACATCTTCCATCAATAAATCATCTAAAACCATGATCACGATCCGAGATAAATAATACACTTAACAATTGAATTTTGTACATTTCTGACTATTATGTTACCAATTTGTTTTGTCTTACAAAATCAGCTAGGATATATGTACACTCAAATACAAAAGGTTGATGGGCAAGAGGGTGATAGAATTAGAGGAGTTTGAATAATAAATTAAAAAATGGATTGAAGTAGTAAGCGTGAATCCGAAGAAGTGTATCTTATCCAAGGATTTGGCCCAAGATAGACTGGACTCGCGAAACAGAATTCATGTAGTTGGGACAACAACGATCATCAATTACAAAATCACAGGACCACATTTCAACCAGAAGATCATCTGAGCCCAAAACTTTTGTTCCTTCGGTCATGAATCTCTCCGTTGAGAAGTCGAACCAGCGCTTCTCGATTAGAGTTGCATTCATTACCACTTAGCATGTTCAGCAAAGAGCACAACTCTTCAAGGTTTGCCTTCTTGAGTAGGCCTCTGAGGGTTGGATTCTCTTTGTTATTGAACTCTCTGTCATTTGGTTCCTCCTTAATCTTGTGTAGGATATCCTTCGCGGAACTAACCAGTAGGGAATCTGGTTTCAGGTTTCTGGATCTGCAGTTCCAGTACTCTGAGCAGATGTGCTTGCAATCTATTGCCTCTATGGCCTGTCAGAATAAAGAAATGAGTAGAAAAACCTATAGTAGGCTCAAATTGAGGTAACCCAGTTCATCTTAAATGATGATGAAAATTAGTAGTAGGTGAGGCGAAGTTCACTTTTCTTGGCAACGAGTATGAGAACCATTTGTGATGGACCATTTGACTACAGTTTACAGCGACATTAAGGTAATAAAAAGAGAAATCGTGTACATTATGCCTCACCAAGCATTCAAAAATGGCCTATGAAACTTGATCAAGACCCACCATTCAGGTGCTGGGAAAACCCCATGAAGATTTGATCTAACCCATAAAAAGTAGTGATCACATGAGGAGTTTTATCCTCCAGAGACTCTGATCAGGCACTCAACCATGTGTCTGATTGATTGTACTCAAATATAAAATGAAGTTTTAAATCTGGAGAAACTAGGACCTAGTGTATTTTTTGGGTTGATAACTGAATGTAATACCTAAATAACAAGAACACTAGCAAAACCATGGAAAACTGTAAATATCAATGACTGCTGAAATAAGTGATTCATTTCCAGTGGAAGATGCACCATGTAGAAAGTTTGGCATCTTAAATGAGAAAGTTAATCCATTCAGCTTACGGAATATGGATAAAAGCATTCTTCAAGAACAGGACTTGATCAAATCTAATAGCAAAGACATGTTTGACTGAAAAGTAATTTTATTTCCAGAGTAGCCCTCTTTCACTTATTTCCAAACTATATCCAGATACATAGGTTATAAGCTGCCTCCATGAAAATAATGAGGCTGTTATGAATGTGCAAAGATATGATCTTACAAGATTACATCAGTTTGAAGTTTTGTAATACATTGCCAGGAGATTTTTTAGAACATCCTCTAATGTGTCCCAACAACATCAAAAACATGGAAATCTTCCAGGAATTCAGTTCCCACCAATGTTGCATAACTTCTAAGATTCTATAGTTTTCACCAGCTAAAAAAAAAAAAAGATTCTAAGAGTTATTCCGAGCCTTTTTTTGGATTAAAACCCACAAAATGACGAAGAAAGACTAAGTGGTCGTTTGCCTTGTACATGCGATTGGAAAATGAGATTTACATATGTAAATGCTACATATGCAAATGTTACACATGTGAAACACGTTACCATGTTTGTGAAAATCACCATTTTCACATGAGTAAATGAGTACATCCAACAGTTTCAGATATATTTGGATTTTTTAAATGTTTTTCACATTTTTCTCAAAATCCATGAAGAATTAAGATAGGAAGCAAAGTGTCCAGACCTGTTTGGATTATGAGGGCCCACAGAAGTGTAGAAAATTAGATCTATAGTTTGGGACATTTTCCCAAATTACTCAAAAACTATAAATATTTATGATAATCGGCTTCAATATCATGGGGTTTATTAGTCCAATAAAGAAATTGAACTGTTTGGATTACAAATATGGGGCCCACGGGAAAGAAAAAATAAAGGTTTTTGATGGGGCCTACAAGAGAAAAAAAAAGGGCCCGTATGGAATGTATACCGGCGCCTTTTTGCAACAAGGGGTGTGAATCACTTCCACACCTGTGTAGGTGCGAAAAATTTTGGTGTAAATGACCTTGTTTCCACACCATTTTCACAACTCATTTATGCACTACATGCATAGCCATTAGGCATGTGAATCATTTACATATGAAAATGAGGTTCAAACAAATGACCCCCTAAAGGAAAACAAAGTGAGGTTTGCAATTCTAATGTTACAATAATTAGATCCCAGGAAAGCTCAGGGAAACTTGATATTTCCACAACTTCCCCGAGGCAAAGTTCAATTGATCTTGCCCCATAGTTCTCAAAGGTAGATCAAATGCATGCCAAAACAGAAGCCTTAATTATATAATTCAGCTGTCTTTCTACCAAGCCAAAGGAGAGTTTTTCCATAGATTTACCTGAATGATTGCTGGTGTACAAAATCCAAACATTTCAAGGCCATTCAAGCACCCTAAAGGCAGCAGAGGAGGGAGGTATGTTTTGCCCAAGCTACTCTGATCCATAATTTTCTGATTCACTCTCTCCCTCACCATATCCCAGCATTTATCTGCAGAGAGATTGATGAAAACTTCACTTGGGCATTGCTCTACCAATACCTGGTAACCAAGGAAGATGGGAGGTTAGATTCTTCATTGATTATACCAAATATAAACACATCTACTGTATTTCCTAAGTGCCAGATTCAGAGCCTTGCCATTTGTTGGGTGTATCAGAATTAAGACTCAAAATTCGTAGTCATTAAAATCAGATAGCAATGCAAAAAAAATTTAGGCCAAGAACAAAACAAGCTGTAGAATTGGGCCACAAGTTGTTATAGTATTTTCAACATTTTGACTAAAGTTAAGGGTGTGGTTGCTTCTTGCCATTCTTTTCCTAAAATAGGAAATTCTACCTTGGTTTTCCACATGAAATGTAAATAAAAAGGATGATAACAAGAATAGTAGACTTCCTACAAGCCTCAGAGGCCTAGAAAACAAGCACAGCTTACTTAAATAAATCCCATATTCTAATCAAGCATGAACGTCATATGTCAAACATGGAGCCATGACATGCACATGCTGTGTGTGAGACAGCTGTGCCAGGGAATGTCAAAGAAACAAGATGCAGCTTCAGTCAAGACTGTTGACACAACAATTGCCAATGGCTATCCAATGACTCGAGAATGAGTGGAATTATCATTTTTAGGAACGCTACATGTGGGCATTCCCATCGGGGGGGGGGGGGGGGGGTGGGGGGGAGGGGAGGGAGAGAAAGAGACACGGGCCTGTCAAAATAGAAGGACCGCCCTGAATTTAAAGGTGCCGAGCCGCTGACCATGACAATGGTCCATATGTGGGAATGTCAGCAAGAGAGAATTCTCCTTAGAAAGATTGATACCTAGTTTATAAGTTCACATATCCTAAGAAACCTTACTAGCTTTAAAACAGAATCCAAAATTTCAGATTATAAGACTCAGTGTAAGCAATGACTGATTGAGTAAATGACATCGAAAACATTCATATCAAAGAGATATTACCATAAAAACAGGCCCAGGCAACGCTGCATCCAGGATTTCCGAGATGTAGTAGCACATTTCTGCTGGTTCAAGCACACTTAGGTACCTAACTCGACTTCTGAAACCTGCAGTTACAAGGAGAAAAGCACATGAGGAATAAAATATTTCTTGAAAAGAAACATCATCCTCGAAAGTACGTAGTTATGAAACATATGGACTGATGCGACATACCCTTAGGGAATATAGTCTTACTGTTAGACCACAACTTTCCAGGCAACACCACACCATATTCCAGAGGTTCTACTACATAGTTTCCCGCCACATTTGCAATGGAAGGATCCTCCTGGCTACAAAAGCTGTCACAATTTTCTGCTCTGCAACTCCGGCTTCTCAGAACAGACTGTGCTGTGTTCTCCACCTTTGAACAGAAATCAACAGTGGATTTTCCATCCTCAGATGAGTTAATCGGTTTCACACTGCCATTAAGGTAGTGATGCTGCTGGACATCCCCAGTGTTTGCCAATTTACAAGGTTCAGAATCCTGTATTTGCTTTACTAAAGCTTCCCCAACATATTTTGTATTGTAAGTGGTGCTTTGAGAAAAAGTTTCGGTCGACACATTATTCTTGTTCTTGCTTGTTTCACTAGTTCCACGATCTCCAACTATCTTATGCACAGAGCCAAAGGCATGCTTCATCCTTTCCATAATCAGATCATTAGTGTCCCTTTCATTCATCATGGAGGCATTAGTCCTGCGCGTATTCAAAATTTGGTCCTGATAATTGCAAGAAGTCACCTTACCATCAGATTCTGTTAGCCTCACTGGAATTTCTGAATACTTCAGATTGGACATTGACTCATGTGCATCTTCACCTTCGTTGTTGTTAGTAACATTGCTGCTCCTTGATAATGGAAATCTGTTCTGTTTAGGTTCCAATGTATTACAGTTTCTCAAATGCTTATCCTTATCAGCTGAGATAGAGAACTGTTGAGAACTTGCTTCAGTAAAAATTCTTGCACAGTATGGACTGTCTTCTTGAAAAATCTTATAAACCGGAAAGATTAATGAACTTGAATTTGAACTTAAGGCCCCTTTGTTAAACTGAATACTGTGATCATTGATATTCGTTTCAGATAATGAGGTACCCTGTATATATTGTTTGTTCATATCTCCTAACTCTTTCCTATTCGTTGTTTGAGGATTTACAGATGGTAATTGGTTTCTTTCTTGTTGTTGCATAGAGGGACCAATTACGGTACCAGTTGAATTAAGTCTTCTTTGTTCTCTCTCTTTCTCTACTTCAGAAGAGATCTGTGACCTGGTTGTGTTGATTTCTTTACATAGTCCAGTACTCTCAGCAACAACAGCTGAACTGGTTGCAATTGATGGTCCCTCCTCTTTCTGTTTTGCTCCTCCTGTTGAGAGTTCACCACCAATTGGTTTAGATTCTTGTGAATTGCTCCTTCTGCCATAGGAACTCAATGACAATCCAAGGTGTTTACTTGCCCACCTGTATATTGCGCTCAGTCTTCCTCCCAGAGCTTCAACTAGGAGATTCAACTCATCAAGCTCATAGCGAAAAAGGAAAGACCTCATGGTCCAAGCACATGAGCAAAGTTGCTTTGCATGCATCAAGCAAGCATATCGTCCAGGAGAACACTGACAGCCTACTGCAGATAGGTGCAGGTCATAGTGACATATGATGCATTCCCTCTCAGTATTCGCATCAAAGTCAATATCCATCTTCATTGACTGTGAAGCAAAACATTTTCTTCGAATACCCTCCATAAGAACACGAGTCTACACAAGAGAGATAAAAAGGACAATATGAACATCAATGCTCTACCAAACACACTCCTATCACAGAGAATTAAAGGTTCCAACACTGCAGCAAGTTACATGGCAGAAATAATATGACAATGTAGTTCCTATCTTATAATGCAAGAAAAAGTAAGACTTTCTTAAAGTAGAGATCCTTGTTAGATACTACCTTGAGTGCTTGTGTTAAGATCCCATTCTTTCCAGTGACATCTTTCCATCTCAAGTTATTAAAGGTGTCCTTTCTCAGTAACTGAAGTTCCCAGTGAGCTCTCACTGCTTCCCTTGCTGCCCCTAGCAACAATTTGTCATGAGAGAGAGTTGTGCTACGCCCCTGCTCATGATAGAGCTCCACAGCTCTCTGTCCATAAGGCAACCAATCAATAGGAGCTATGTTTAATGCCTCTGCACAGTTAAAGCCGCTATTGAATCCTGCATGGTATGCTCGGGGAAAAGTGAGTACGAACTCCCTGGGATGCTGAACACAACGGTAAACTGGTACACCCTTGGACTTAAATATAGAAGGAGACAATTGTGTGACCTGTCCAAAATAATAAAGTCAGAACGATCTACAATATTATACCAAGCACACATGTAAATCTGCCTTCATTTGGCAGCTATGTCAGGTAAATCAGTTATTCGATGGCAATCAGAAATCAAGGATAAACTGATTGGAGAAATATCAGTGCAAAGCCTAGCTGATGATGGGAATGGGATAATCATCATACATTAACGACCCATCTGTACTCTTTATTGAACAAAAAACTCCTGTTTCCCTCAACCAAGCATCGTAAACAATAACTCAAATATAATAATACAGCAGTTGAGATGAAAGGAAAACCCATAGTGCAAAGCCATTTGCATACTGCAATTTGTTAGAAAAAAAAAATGTCATACCTAAATTACATATTGAAGGCGAGCACACACTTCTTACCAGAAAAGGAAAAGAAATTCATAAAGTTTCCATGTTATATGCTCCATCTCCTTTTTCTATCTCTAAAAGAAGTATATTAATAAAAACAAGCATTTATAAAGGGTCAAATTAGAAACAACTACAAGTTGCAGAGGTAACATGACGCTTGATGCAATGCGATTCAAGAAGAAAAGGCCCCACTAATGGGCCCCACCAAGGAACCCTACAATGATTTGCTTTCTTTAAATAGTTTAGTAATTTTAGTGATTTGATATAATTAGTGATTTGACTTAATCAGAGAGGTTTTAGTTATTTGATTTAATTAGAGATTTTAGGGAGTGATTTTAACAATCATTGAATAATTGTATTTCCTTATTAGACCATTCCTCCATTATAAATAGAGAGGGATGTTTGATTGTAGGGTATCCTATTTTGATAATAAAATTTCAGAAGGTTCTATGTGAGTTCTCTGGGTATTTTCTCCTAAGTGAACTTAGGGCTTGAGTCGGAAGACTCGATCTCACTGTCGGAGGTGTAGATCTTCACCGTGATCGTGGCTGGGCTGCACCAACACTCCTTGCATATAGCTCTAGTGTAGTTCTATCCTTGTGGATGGATTCTCTCTCTCTCTCTCTCTCTCTCTCTCTCTCTCTCTCTCTCTCTCTCTCTCTCTCTCTCTCTCTCTCTCATACAAATGATTGTAACATACTAATGATCTATAATATCCTTCATACTAATACATATATAGACATATCAACCGGTCTCGTGCTCATTGAAGATTTGACAACGGACACACTGTATCTACCCATAGCAGAAAACACACTTCAACGAAAATAATAAAGTACAGTCGTTACTCACAAGCTTATGGAGCAAGTCAGGCTGTTGTTCAAATAAGTCTGGCAAATGCTTCTTCATGGTTGCTTCAAACTTCGAGGCATCTTTTCCTGGAACCCCATACCAAACTTTTGGAGCACCCCAGTGCAAGTAATTCAACGAATACAAATGGTGATCCTCAACATGCTGTCCCCACAGAGTATAAATCAAGTCAAACAAGAATGTCCAAGAAAACAGCTATAAGAACCCACATCTACATAACATAAACACTAACTGTCCTACAACAGAATCTAAAAGAGCAAAAGAAATCTCTCTATATGAAATGTTCTTATGAAACAAGCATGATAATGTTCAATGGCCAGATAATTTGCATCTTACCCAACAAAATGATGAAAAGCACATTCCGACATATAACCATGGCAACATAACACCAGAAATGTCCTCACTTTCAAAAGAAAGCATAGACCCTGGGAGCCGGGAAATGTTATTCAGATTCCATTCTGACTTGACATACTTGTCCTTGCTATCAGAATCCATTGCCTCAGTGGAAGATTTAGGAAACCCACTCCCGAACACAGCAGTTTGAATATCGGCCCCATAGAGAACCTACAAAACATAGCAGCATAAATTAATACTTCAACAGTAACGCATGCATTCAGGTGCACAGATGCTTTCTCTCTCTCTCTCTCTCAACAGTGGTCAAGATATTCTTTGAATGGGTTACCAACCCGATCATGCTCATAATCTCTGTCAAGAAAATCCTTGGCCTGATAGTACAACTAGTATCAACAGACAACAGGAGACGACTTTGTACAAGAGGTCCCAAGTTTGCTGATCTGGACTGCTGATCTAATGGCGTCTGACCTTGCCCCAAAGATTCCCAAAGGAGAGAGTCCTAACCATTCAATTGGCTACATGAAAACATACAGCAACGAAAATGATCATAACTGAATTTGGGCATATAGCTCTGCCAGCACTCAGAAGCTGCATTGGTAGAAGTTACCCACCCAGGTGCCAATGTGATATAATCCGGACATATCCCAGAAAAGATAATGTTAACACTTAATAATGATGGCATGAAACTAGAAAATTAAGATAAGAATAGAATGCAGCATTGGTCTACATGCGAATGAAAATTTTCACAAGATTGAATGGCTACACTCTCTCCATTTGGGAGATTCTCTCGGCCATCGTCCATCTACAGCGCAAGCCTATCAGATCAACAGTCTAAAATCTGAATCACCAAACTGTAGGGTCCCGGTTGTATAAAGTTAAAATTTAGGATCACAGGATAATATGCATGTCCTTGTGTCAAATATCCAAAGCTCCCCATAAACTTTTCTGATCATATTTCATACCTCTATCTCTTCAGTTGGCTTCTCAACAATCCGCCAATATTCGCCTTCGATATTCTCCATACTTGGCTCCCATTGCTGTTGAAGATTGTCCTTGTTGTCAGCATTCTTCATGCAAAAATATTGCTCCTTGAAATCATCTGCAAACTTCTGAAATTTTTCAAAAGTGAAGTTCACACCAGGTTCAAAACCAAACTCTTTGGCGTCATCGATTCCCTTTCTTGAGATTCGTCTTCTTTTCCGCATATGATTTCTAGGCATCTTTCTTGTTGACTTTCGGTTTTGAAGCATATCAACTTGTTGAACACTAGTGGAAAATCTAGAATTTTCCCATACAGTCTTTTCCTTTAGACAGAAAGGAGGATTCCAGGAAGGAGGAGGAATGATGCGGCAGAGACCATATGGCTCTGCACATTGGCGAATACTTGCAATATACTTGAAAGAGTCTTTAAACTCCTGAAGATATAGTTCATAAATCCATCAAAAATCAGAATTCATAACATCCAAATTGTATCCAGTGCTTTCATATATCAAATTTCAAATCAAATAGCAGAATAGTGAATTAGCCATATATTAAATATCAAAGATTGAAACTAGATGTAGTCCACTGTCCAAGTCATAATCTGTCTCAATATTTTAGTAAATTTGATGATTATAAATTCTGTTGGGTAATAAAATAAAAATTATAAAAAAAAAAAAAAAAAAACCCTCATTAGTTGGGAAATTTTCCAACAATTCTACTCCAAATGGAATTGCAATGGATAAAAGTTATACGCAGAAAGTTGAAAAACAACATCCTGGATGTGTTCTCTAATTTCCATGCCACCGAGAATGCACAGTTAACATGCTTCCAAAAACTAAACCATTCAGACTTTTTGAATTTTACATTCAAATGAATGATAAACATCTCAAAAAAATTTTGACAAGAACCTCTTCATTTGGGTAAAAGACGGGAACTTCATCAAGGATTGGCCTGCTGGCGTCTTCTGGATGCCACCTTCCAGTTACCTGTTGCAATCCAAGACTCAAGAATCATTAAACTCATCTGAGACAATGAATAAATGTATGAAAAGATTAGAATACAAATATTAACATAAAATCAAGAAAACAGTCAAGCTCAGATATTATTTCATTCATTGAATAATTAATTCTAATCAGAGAACCCAATATTGCAGAATCAGGATGTAAAACATGATGGCCAATGATCCACATTTCATGAGGCACATATTAAACAGAATCATCGGAAGAGAGCAATTTGTGGGTTACTTTCATCTACAATAGTTTTCAGCAGGTGAATGGTTTGGGTCACAAAAAAGTTGACCCCACAAGGGCTGAGCAGATGACACAAAGGAACAAAATTTATATTCCGTCTATAGAAGGACGAAGTATACTGTTAATATGTGCTATATAAAATATGAAACACAATCAATGTTTTCAGTCTGACTCACCATAGAACCATATACCTCTGTCAATGTAGAATCCATTAATGCCGACAAAGTTGCCAGGAGATGTATACAAACGATGGCGTGGACCAGTTGAGATGCTGAATGAATATCCGAAACAATATATTGAAAGAACTTTCTGCAATAAACAGATAAGCATAAAGGATCAGAACTAAATTTCTTTCCGTAGTTCCATTGTAGAAAGTACTTGAAGAGAGTTGTCATCATGAAAATGTTCCAAAAATTCATGCATGAGCAGAATACCAAAACTCTATCAAAGATAATGAAATAATTGATTAACAAGAACCAATACAGAACATTAAGTGATTACTCAATCAAACCAAGAATAACTAAAATTAGGAAGAAAAGGAACATGATGTTCCCCTTTACCCTTGTTCTAGAAAAGAACCTAGTAACTATCACTTATTTTCATAGTTGCATACTAAAAAACATCAAGCAGAAGCACACTTATCCAATGATGAAGCTAGTTGCCAAGTCTATTGTATGGTCAACCCCAACTGCTCTCAATTGATACTCTATAAACACCATTATCACCAGAAAAAAAAAAGAAAGAAAGAAAGAAAAATTAAAGAAGAGAAGAACAAATAGTAGATGGCCAGTAAGTATAAAATAATTATAAAGAGAAAAAGGAGGGAATGAGATAAAGGGAGAAAGCACAGATGGAGAGGCATAACAAAGAAAAAAGAAAACTTGAAAGTAGAAGAAATATCAGTAGTAACTGATATTCACTCTAAGCTGGTAACTCTCTTAACACCTATTTACATCCACCAGAGGAGCTACAAAATTCAACTTTATACTTCTAGAAATAGTCTCAATCCAACTTACCACAAACTAAGATAACTAGAAACAAACTTCTAAATTCTAATTAAACTATACTTCTGAAAGAAAGAAACTTTTGAAGTACCCCTAACCTGCTTCCTTTTCATTGTCATCATCAGAGCCTTATCCCATCCATTTCAGATTGGCTAAAAGATTTCTACTCTAAAACTCCTAAAAATAAAGCCCTCCAACAAAGTTAAAGATTTCAAAACCTAATTAGAAACTATGAACAAATAAGATTGCATACAATTACATTCCAGCATAGCACACAAATAAGATTGTGACCAATCACCTTCCAGCTATGCCATGGGCTGCTCACCTACTGACCACTGAAAATTAGAAACATGTAACAACCCATAACTTGAACTTTCATTTAACACTACCGTGCCTTGTTTTGGCCATATCCTGACATATAGTTAAAATCATGTGAGCTTGGGCACATTGAAAAGGCGACTAAATGGTCTTTCAAATGAGACCAATTTTGCCCCATTTTTGTGCCATTTTATTCACCAAATGGCCCTCCATTATGTGATTCATGAAAATATAACCACTTCATCTAAGACAAAAGATCAAGATTTGTGTGTTCCCTAGTTTCTTAGAACTCTTTTCCACTTTTTGACAATTTCTCTAATTAGAAGATGTGAGTGGCCATATAAATTTCTTCAGAACTATCTCTTGCATGTTTAGCAATGGTCATAACACATGCCCTATGAAAACCTATCAAGATCCAAGCCCACTATAAGATATTATTCTGATCAAGTTCATGGTAATGGGCATGGATTGGAAGTTGGAACCAATTTGTGAGAATATGCTGTCATGTAGGTAGCATTTGCAATTTAGTTAAATCTTCCCGTTTTACAATTTGTTCCAAGCAAGAGTCCCAAAGGATTTCAAAATCTTTAACTTCACATGAAATCAGCTCCTTGGGAAGGAGCTTTTCGCCAAGATCATGCTCTTAAGATGCGTTTCCACAGGATTTTCCTGTGTGAAGCATCAAAATTATCCACCACCAACATAAACAGTTCTCATAGATAAGACTTTTCAAAACAAAGGACTCCTCTGCTTCTTCAACTTCTTTTTGTTATCACCATCATCCATCAAACCCTTGTCTCAACTATGTTGGGTCAACTATATGAATTTTACATCAACATTCCAATCTATCATGAGCCAAATCCCTGGATAGGCTGTAGCACTTCTTCAGATCCATCCTTACTACTTCCATCCATGTCCTCATCGGCATACCCTTTTCCTTGAGGGGCCATCAACCTTCATGGAGAAACTTTTCCTCACCGGCGCCGTTTTTAGCTTGTGTTAAACCATCTCAAACAAGTCTCTCTAATTTTATCATCTATTGATGCTACCCTTGAATGCTTTTGAATGTGCTCATTTCCAATTGTAGCTTTTCTAGTTTTACCACACATCCATCCCAATATTCTCATCTCTTTTAGACTCACTTTTTGCATGTGTTGTTTCCTAATAGGCCAACATTCTACTCCATAGGTCATAACAGGTCTAATTGTTGCTTTGTGAAGTTTTTCCTTAAATCTTGTTGGCATGCGTTGATCACAAAACACTTAAGAAGCAAGTCTCCACTACAACCATCCAACTCTTATCCTTTGTTCAACACCTTCCTCAATCTCCCACCCTTACTAATTATAGAGCCAAGGTATCAGAAAGACTCTCTTTGTAGTATTTCTTAAGATTCAATTCTCATGGGAGTTTCAGCTCTTTGCACATCCACACTAAAGTTGCTACTCATATATTTAGTCATTTATGACTTATTTTAAAGCCCTTGAATTTTAAAATGTCCCTCCATCTCTCAAATTTTCCATTCACGTCATCTTTTGTTTCATCCACAAACACAGTATCATCAGTGAACAAATATACACCAAGGTACCTCCTCTTGAATATGAGGAGTTAACTGGTCTATAATCAGTGCAAAGAGATAAGGGCTTAAACCTAAGCCTATAGTCATTGGAAACTCACTTGTCTCTCTACAAGCAGTTATCATATTTGTTACTGCTCCCCCATACATATCTTCAATGATGTTAATATAACCTCTTAAGACACCATTTTTATTTAAAACCTTTTAGGTCAAATTTCTATGTACCATGTCATAGGATTTCTCTAAATCAATCAAGAGTCAAGACCATATGAAGATTTTCCTCTTTTCTCGGTATTATTTTTGTTAATCGTCTAAATGAAAAGATAGTTTCCATAGTTGACTTTCTTGACATGAAACCAAATTGATTTAGATATCTTGGTTTTTTGTCTAAGTCTTTGCTCCATTACTCTTTCCCATAGCTCCATATTAATAAGTTTGATCTCACGATAAATAGTACAGCTTTTTATATCCCCTTTATTCTTATATATTGCTGCTATAACACTTGTTCTCCGCTCATCCAGCATTTTCTTTGTCCTTAATATCTTATTGAAAAGCCTAGTTAACCAAATCCATCCAATTCCTCCTAAGCAATTTCAAGATGCTCAATCTGATCCCATTTCTTGCCAATGTTTTCTTTACTTCAGCTGCCCTAATTTTGCGGTGGAAAGTATGCCCAAATAATGAAATATCCTTTTTCATTTCTAAGCCTCTTATTGAATCTTCATTAAAAGTTTATTAAAAATATTCTCTCCATATTTTTAAATCTTATTGTCATTCATTGAAACCTTTTGACCATCATTCCTTATACATCTGACATGGTCAAAGTCCCTACGTTTCCTTTCCCTCATTCTGTGAGCTTGAAAATATTTCTCTTTCTCTTGTTTCTAACTTATTATACAGGTCATCATATGCTATAGACTTTCCATCACTTGCTACTTTCTTAATTTTTTTCTTTGCCTTATTATACATTTCATAATTTGTCATATTCTTAGTTATCTACCAAACTTTGCAACAATGTCTTTTCTCCACGTTCAAGTTTCTTTGTCAAATTATCTTTCCCTTTTCGACTCTCCAAGCATCTCTTTTGCAAGTCTTCTAATACAGTCATCCATTTGGTTCCACATCAACATCGTTTATCCCTCCAAATTTCATTCTCACCCCTTGATCAGTTTATGTCTAAATGTTGTTATCCTTTCCCCTTTCAAATTCATTCACCTTGTTTTAGGGTCTATTTTACTTACCATCCCTTTCTTTCTCCTACTACTACAAACATCTAAGACTATTATCCTATGTCGTGTGATCAAACTCTCTCTCTAGGAATAACCTTACAAAATTTACAAGTTAGTCAATCATATTTTTTAAGTAGAAAAAAGTCTATGCGACTCCTATAAGTTCCATGCTAAGAGGTAATTAAATGCTCATTTTTCTTTTTATAGTTTTTGTTATTAAAAAGTCAAGTGCTTAAATTCAAGCGCAAATTTCAAGATAGTGTCACCTAACTCATTCCTTTCTCAAAATATTTGTCCTCCATGCAGTATCTCATACCCTTCCTTTCACACATAGCCATTTAAGTCCTCCCCTAGGAAAATATTTTCACTAATTAGAATTTATTCTATTAAATCATCCATCTCCTCTCAAAATAGTCTCCTAACACTCTTGATTGATCCTACTTAGGGTGCATAGCATAGGCACTAATGGTATATACTATTTCTTTCTCTAAAACTAGTTTAACTGTGATAAGTCTATCTCCCCAATCTCTTTACCCTTACAATCTTTTCTTTCTAGTCCTTATCTACTACTATACCTACTCTATTTCTGATATTGTTCTTTTATGAGTATAAGAGTTTATAGTCACCAATGAATTCCTTAACTTTATCCCATTTCCACTTTATTTCCTGTAGATGGGCTATTGACTCTTCTTTCTTTCATGGTATCAACTTTAATTCCATCCTCTTACATGTTAAAGTTCCTATATTCCAAGTAGCAAGTCAAAGCATCCTCTTCTAAACTAACTTCTTTACTCACACTCACCAAATTGGTGCAAGAACCTTTTCCAATTTTTTCACTACAATCGGGTGTCGATGTTGTGTCGCTTATGGTGGGGAATGCCCTAGCATGATCATAGAATGTTGTTTTCCCAAAATTCATGTTGGACTTGCGACAAAAGTTTTACGCTGGCTATCACCATTCCTTATGCACTCTCCACCTTTTTCCGAGCTTGCACTCTCCTCATTTATCCGAGCTTGGTACCGGCAGTTACAAACTGACAGAGTGATTTTAACATACTAGATATCGAGTCAAAAGCCATAAACTAGGTCACCAACAATGCTGGAGGTGCGAAAGTTAGGAACCTAGGCCACAAAGGAGGTGTGAGGTTTGAGCATGGGTAAGTGCTCCCCAAATGGTATTGGACATCTGTACGAGCCAATGTGGTTGGCAAACCCAAAACATGTGTGTGTGTATGTGTGTGTGGATTTGCAAATTGGATCAAGTTTGGATCATTCCAAATTGCATATTTGGCAAACTGGATCATTACCCATTCCACAATGCTTTGGTATCTCCATGTGGAAATTGGAATCACATCACATAGCGAACTACTTTTTCTTCTTTCATTGTCACCTGATTTATTTTCCTAATTTAACAGGTGAACTAAATTTACAACAGAATATATGACCATCCATTCTGCTAAACTTCCATACATATGCTGCATCAAGACACACCCCAACCAATAATATTTGGACATCTACATTCAAAATTCTCCTTAATCATCCATATGTCATTGCCAAATCATAGTGATCACAGAAGCTTTAACCTACTTATCTAGGATCAGCTTCATCATCCATTATCTCCTAAACGTATGACAACAAGCAATTCCAAAGATGAAAATTGTCCAAAAATATATATATAATTCTCAGTAAATCAAGAAAACATAGAGACAATAAAAATCACAAGAGAAAAGATTTAGTATTCTAACAAACCAAACCCAGATCGGTCATTTTCAAAGCAGTGTGGTTTTTGGGCTGTTCTCCCAGCCCTACCTTCTAACAATTCCAAGCAAAACAACACAAAGTGAAACTGTAAACCCTAAACAAGAAAACCCATAAAAGAAAAATCCCAAAAACACATAGATGAACAGTTACTGACAGCAATGAAAGTTACATCAAAGATGAAAAAGATAATTATTGTCAAACAATGATATAATTAGTTGGAAAAGAAGATTACAAACCTACCACTAGAACAAAAGTGGATCAGGAGACAAAGGCACTCAAATCTAAAATTTGATGTTTATCTTCCCTTCTTCCCAAACAAAATCCAAAAGCAACAGAACCCAATTAAGGAGAAAACAAAATTCTAAGAATTCTTGTAATGGAAATCTAGATCATAAAAACAGCTTTATAAGGGCATTGTGTACACTTAATAATGGCACATGAAGGCATTGGCCATTTTAGGATTGGACTTCATTAAGGAATGTTTTTTTTTTTTTTTTTTTGTTCTAAAAATAAAGTTCTATGAGGAGTAGGACTCTCCTGCATATCAATCCAAACCGTCAAATGGGTGGGTCCCACCATGGCTGGATCATAAATCCCCTGGAATTTAGAAAGATTGGGTTAATCTTTGATTCTTCGTCCTAGAGTAAGTTGGAGTGCTGGAGGCCATGGATTAACAAATTAGTAAGTTTGGGGATTCAAGGATCCATGACCCGTTTTAGGAATCTTTCCATAATTTGGTTGTGATAGAGAAAGTAGAAACCTGTAAATACCAAATGGAGCAAGAAGAGTAGTCCAGCAATAAGTGGGGGCCACTATTTAGTGGCACAAACTGCTATAAGGTGGGTCCCAGTTTGCTGGCCATGCAGTAGAAGGGCCCCTAGAGATTGAGATCCAACCGTCTGATTTTTTGGGCCTTGTTTTTCAAACGTCGATGTTTTCTATACTTTCAATTGAAACACCAATCAAATCAAATAGGTGGGGCCCATCATCAATTTATCATAATCATTGACGATGGAGTTATGGCCTTTCCTTTCTCAAAAACCAAGAGTTCTCTCGCAAGTTTACTAGAACAGAAACTCTCGGGGAAGTAAGAATAAAACCCTTTTAGAGATGAGAATAGTTTAGTTTTGGGTACGTTTGACCGAGTTTAGTGTTTTCGGGGATATAATTTTCATTTTTAGAAAAGCTGAGTTTTTATTCGGAGACTCAAAATGCATCGTTCTTGGTAGGAGTGTGCACGGATTGGATTGGTGCGAATTGAGCTAAATTCATCACCAATCCATTACCTATGGATTGATATATTTGGAATCCGTCACCAATCCGTAGCTGTTAAAAACCGATCCGATCCGATTTGTGGAGGACTAAATCGGATCGGATTAATCCGCTCAATCTGTTCAATCTAATATTTAAAGAAAGATATCAAACATGTTGTAAAAATTTTCATATTTGATCCCTTAAATTTTTTTTCTTATTTTATATTTAGACATCTTAACTTATATTTACGGCCCTTAAATTTTTTTTATTTATATTTAATGTCAACGGATCAAATTGGATTGAATCCGCAGATTGAGGGTGAAATCCATCACCGATCCGTTGCTAACGGATTACAAGATTTTCAATCCGTCACCAATCCGTCTACCTTTGGATCTGTTAAAAATCTGCGGATCGGATCAGTTTTACGGATTGATGGATTTTTTGTGCACCCCTAGTTCTTGGGCTCGTTGGAAAGAGCACAGGTAAGAACTTAGTCTTAACCATATGACATATTGTGTCAACCACGGACTTCCAACGGAAAATCTTTACAAGTTAAATATTGGATATGGCCACCCAAAATCCTTGAGCTTATAAGTCAAACTTCATCTTAACTCATATGATGCGTTTTAAAGCCATGCAGCCCCATAAGAACTCCGAAGTTAAGTATGCTCAGATGAGAGCAATACCAATATCATGGTGAGCTGGGATGACAACTTTTAAAGCCATGTCACTCCCTTCCTACATGTATATGTATGCGCTTTCTTCTTGTTTGAAAAAAAAAAAAAAAGAACACCTCAAGTGCTGGTATAAAGATTTTTCTAAAAAAAATGTTAGTGTTTCTACCTTAAGAAACCATGTTTGTGTGGCGCTACTAAAAAGGGGTAATGCAAAATACTTTTTCTTCATTTTGGGGAGAACCAAGTTTGAAACCTAATGAAAATGGTTTTTCGTGGAATCATGGAAAAGTTAGTTTATTTTTCCGCTACACCAACACATAGGCTATTAGAGCTATCAAAAGTATTTTTGCTTTCCATGCTTTTTCTGTGGAAAAGCAGCTACATCAACGTGTCCTAGCATGTCAAGCCATAGGCCTAGTTTTTTCATCATGCTATCTTTATTTTGTTTAAATTTTAAACCCAATAATTTTCTTTAAAAAACATAGGAGTACGTGGTTTCATAAAAGTTATTGTTTGTAAGTATATATAGTAAAAGAATCTGCATTCATTCAGTCCCAATTAGACAGGGAAACTGTTTTCCCATGTAAATTTCCATTGTTTTAATTCATCATATGCTTTTTTGTTAAGACTAATTTAATAATACAATTCAACTTACTCAAAATAATGTTTTCATTATAACTAAATGATTATTTTAGTAACCTACTAAGTTAATGTTTTGAATTTTCACATGTTTCAATAAGGTCCCTATTAAGCACTAACAAATGATATACATGCTAAGTAGGGTTGGCAATCTTTGACTTTGTTAGCATCAAATTTTCATTTGGAGAGAGAGAGAGAGAGAGAGAGAGAGAGAGAGAGAGAGAGGGTGCAATTAATTATGCAGCTCTTTACTGAACAACATATATATATATATATATTTTGTAGCAGAGTACATACCAAATGTTCCAAGTAAAAATTATTTTAAAACTAATTTTAATATCATGCACAGAAGGCATTTCCATTAGAATAGAGTTTCAAGTTTCTAGACATTCTCATTTTGATATATTGTGATGAGTCTTAATCCCAAGCTTTTATTTGGTGTAGTGTGGGTAGCACTTGTTATGCTATCAATTAAGGAAATACTTGTCCTTCTCCCCTTCAATGTTTTACTAAACAACACATTTAATAGTAGCAGTTCATCCAAATTATTCAGGGTAAACTATTTTTCAAAGTATGTTTAATGACATACACAAAATACACCCTCATTAAAATAAGAGGATTTTACAGAAAAAAATCCCTTAGATGTCCCATACATGAAAATAGAATTCATAGTTTTTACTGCATAAAAAAAGGCCCTCTTGCCAATTTTAATATATTTTTTTATCTTTTACATTGAGTGATCAATGATATCGTCGCTCGTTTCATTTGAACAATGACGATATTGTTGCTCGTGTCTTCTTCTTCCTCTTCTTTCCAAGAGAGTCGTGAAATATGCTAGGTAGTGCTGGGGGGCGGAAGAGGGCCTAGGTAGGTCTGAAAGCTTCGTTTGTTCTCTCTCTTTCCCTCCACCTAGGGGAAAAATGCTTTATTCATGGCGAAACCCATCCCAGCGTGCAAAAAATGTATCCTTTTCTCATAACCATCTTCCTTGTACTAGATCACGTCTCTCTTTCTGCTACAAGAACTAAATCCCTTTTTGTTTTTACTCTTACATCAACAACAGCGGCAAAAGAGGCAAGACCCATGATTTGCAGTTAGTCTAAGGCCCGAAAGCCTCATTCCAAGCCTCATTGTCGGCTTCCTTCTCGAGTTATTCATGGACCTTTCAAGACCCACCAAACCCTATTCCTTTTCTAATAATATGTCAAAGCATCAACAAATGGCTTTAAATGTTGGCACTAAGAAAGAGCACAAAATGGTATTTTCTGTTTTTATTCTACATGAATTTGGAAAAATGAAGTAGAGGTGATGGAGAAAGAGGAAGGATAAGGCACGAGCAACGATATTGTCAATGCTCAATTGAAACGAGAGACGATATTGTCACTCAGTGTAAAAAGTAAAAAAAGAAGTTAAAATTGGTGGGAGGACCTTTTTTGTACGGTAAAAACTATTTTTCAAATTATGTGAAGACCCACCCTAACCTGCTTCTTTTAGAGGCAAGTTTGGTAGTAGCTTTTTTGAGTTCACAAAAAGTATAAATTTATATATTTCGGCTCGAGTCAAGTTCGATGTGGGTTGGAGTTTTAGCTGCCATGCCCTACCTTGTCTATAATTGATTTAGATATTTTTCTAATGAGTTTAATTCAAGATCTTTTGTGGTGTAAACGATACAATACATCTCAAAAAATTAAAGAAGTGTGAGCTTATGAGTCCAAATCCTCATACATACATTTAGGACCTGTTTGGATGTTTACATAATAAAATATTTACAGATTTAAATATTGCAAGAATAAAACAGTATAGCATAGAATAATGTAATATTATAATATTACAATATTTTTACTGTTTGGCAATTTTTGAAGAATTTTACAGATTTTAAATCGAGTTGTTTGGAAGGTGCCGTGATTAAAGTAAATTACATTATTAGAATAATTTTATTAAATATTTTAATTTATATGTAATCCACATCTGGATTAAAAAGTAGTATGGTAGAGTAAAGTTCAATTGCTATGTTTTTACTTTTAGTTACTTTTCTTTTATCTTATAAAACCATAGTAAAGTCAAGTCAATACAAAAAAAAACTACTTTACAACTCTCTCATACTTTGCTTTATCACATACTTCATCTCACATTTACTATGATATGACATCAATCTTTATTTTACTTTACCACACCTGTAAATAAGTCACTTTTTATTTAACATATAAAACTATGATAAAATGTGATAAAGTAAAGTCAACTAAAAAGAAATTACATTACCATTCATTCCCACTTTACTTAACCAAATATTCCACCTTTACTCTACCCCAACTTTACCGTGCCGTGACATTTACTTTTACTTTACTTTACCATATATGTAAATAAACACATCTTGATGGATTTGGTGAACTATAGTCTTTACTTTACTCTACTACTTTGTAATTGTCATTTTGAAAAATTCTTATCTTGTAGAAAGTTTTCAATAGAGGGAAGGTGTAGGGGAAAATATTGGGTTTTTTTTTTTAAAAATAAATCTTTTCTTCAAATTTTTCTTGGGTTTCTAAACACACAAGATTATCTTCTTTAGAAAATGATAGATTATATTCTATAAAATATTATTTTCTTGTGTTTTATTGTGCATCCAAGCAGTCGATGTATATGAATTAATCTTTTTATTGTATATTTAAAAATAAAAAATACCGTATTGTACCAATTCATATCCATCATGACTCATGGGACAAGTTTGTATATCTAGTGAGGTCCAGAACCATTGCAAATCCAGCTGTGAGCTGGTTGGATGTGACATTCCATACTTCATGTGTTCAACATTATTAACTTGCAATTATGTGTAAAACAGATACATATGACATGAACCTTCTTCTTATCCCCAAACAAATATCAGCATCATAATTATATCATATCCATCACTGATGAGACAAACTAACAAATATGTTAATAATTCAGTTCTCAAAAATAGGGCAATGGCACCCCAAAAGGCCTTAAGGCTAAAGAAGCCCCTTCTCCTTTTCATTGTCCAAAAAGGATTTGGTCTCTAGAGTAGGAGACTCTCCATACTCCAAGATTTGATCTTCAAAATCCAAGTCCAATAGAAACCCATACTCATCTCCACCTCTAGTATTCATCCCAGTCATGGGTGGTGCATCATCCATTTTCTGGGGGGACCTAAGAAGGTTGTGCAACAGAGCCAGATTTAGCATGGTGTTTGGAGGGTTGTTGGCTTCTTGGAGGATATTAGAGAATGAGAACATTTGCTTATTGGATGCCATTGTTTGGTGAGTGGGAGGAGGAGATGAATCCGCATGTATAGAAGAGGAACCAATTTTTTCTTGTTCAACTTCAAGCCCAGATTTAGCAGAGAGGTCTTTGTCTCTTCTGTGAAAAACTCTACATAGCACCCAATCCTCCTATTAATGAGTACAACAATATTAGTAAGATATAAAGGTTTATGAAATAAAGACATGTAGACTAGGAAGAAAATAAGAAAGTGATATTAATACCCCAAAAATGATAAAAGCACTTTAACAAGCTCTCTCTCTCTCTCAAACACAAACAAAAATGCACACGTTTGATATTATGCATGCCAGCATGACACACTGTTGTCTAATTGATTACCAACTTCATTAGCAGCCCATATGCAGAGAGTAAAAAAGTAAAGCAAGGAGTAGAAAACTTATATATATATATATATATATATATATATATGGGGCCGGCTCTCCTAAGCTTAGGATGAGGTAAGCTGAAGTGTGTGGTGAGGTCCACCTGGGGATGGGGGTTGGGGGGATTTCAAGGACTCCCTAGGATCTTCCTCTCTGCAAAAAATCAGCCTAACCATGATTTCTATCATTTCCATATGGGCTCAAAAGTTTAATGGTCAATAGTCCATTCGAATCGATACATAGAAAGGATTTTGATTTTCTATAAGAGAGACCTTTTTTTGATGAAAAGCAAACCCACACCTTATGCTACTCACCCAACTCCCAGCTCTCCCACAAAAATTAGAAATCTTTACAGCAATAGAATCCTTTCGGTGCACAGACAAGTCCATTGGGACAATTTTCTCCACCTTCATTTTCTCTGCCTTCTTTAGATTTATATGAACCTGAGAGCCTGCTTGATTACATGCACTTTTTATTGAAACTTCTCTCTTTCAGAATTCCAACCCCAAAATTCATTGAAAGATGGGGAGAATATAAATGCTAGTAGGTTTTGATAGTGTGGAAGTGCAATTTCAGCCACAAAAAATTAAGAATTCCATATTGGGTGTAGAAGCATATGGAGAATTTGGAGAATATAACAACTGAAAACTCTAAAATCCTCCCAACATGAATTTCTCAAATTCCATAAACTTCTCCCAACCAAACATGCCCTTAGCTTCAAGAACATGGAATTCCATATTTCCAAGAAATACATCTAAAGCTGAGTGTGAAAAGCAAGCATATATACCTTAGGAGGCATATGTAGGCTCTCTAGCCGAAATTCATGCATGACCCAACCAGTCTTCTTCCCATTAGGAGCTCTTTCAAGATAGAAAACTAGTGTCTTTCTCATCCCAACAATATTGTGTGTAGTAGGATCAAACACTGGGCGATCTTTTCCAGTTGCTTTCCAGTAGCCAGACTTTGTCATTCGATTCGCACGCACACCAGTGGCATATTTGTGGTCGCGAAAGCTGAAGAAGTACCACTCACTGGCACCTAGCATAGCCTCATCTAAGCCACAATTCAAAATTAATACTCAGTTCACAATCAATTGAAACCATAAAAGCATCAATGACAAAATTTCAACAACATTCAAACTATCATAATATCTCTAGTTTGATCAACCCACATGTGCAAGAAGTCTCTAATTTTCTTGAATTTAGAAAATTATTGATGGTTGGTGAGAAGGTGCTGATCAACCTTTTTAATGCAGAAGATGATATAGAGAGCATGCAATGGAACACTCACCTGGTAGTTGCCATGGCTCACAAGTATGCAAGTTAATCTCAACCATGGTCTCTAATGGTTGCATCTCATTGGCAATCCTTTTGTAGAGATAGTGGCAGACCAACTCCTCATCTCTTGGGTAGAACCTAAAGCCTGGGGGCAGTGTGGCCTCTACATCTCTCAAACCCATGTGTGTTTGGAGTGGTTGGAAAAAAGAGAATGAAGAACTCAGATTCAAAGACTGTAGTGGTTGAGAGAGATTGTTGGATGATAGGCAAAAGCAATTAGACCCCCAAGAAAAAGTTTAAAACACTTGTCCCAGCTTGGTACTTTGGAATATTTATATAGATAGAAGAGTTGCTTAAGTTTGATGGGAACACTTTTGTTGCTTCCCACTATTATTTCTGGTTTACAGGTAAGAAACCCTGGCAAGAAGTCAGGGTCTGTGCTTATGTAATATTGTATGGTGAGATGCCTTGGGAAAAACCTCAGGCACAAGATTTCTATTCTGCTAATGTAATCTAATGCAGAGACTAAATAACATGTGGCCCAGAAGAGTTTAGAATGAAAATCTACATTTAGACCTTTCCATACCCCATTGATGGGCTTTGGGCCAGTCTGGCTGAAGCAATCCAATGCTGACAAGTTGAGAATTATTTGTTGATTGGGTTGGTATGGTTCATTGATCCTCGTTTAGAGATGATGACATTGTTGACTAATGGCTCAGGAAGACACTCCACCGAGCCGGTAGGGGCGAAAACAGGTTAGGGTGGGTTCGGTTAGGTCCAAATTACAAGGGGACCGTACCCAGAACCAGACCCAGACCCAACTTGGGTCCAAGGTACAGGACCCAATTGGATTACTCAAATTTAAATCAAAGACCTAAACCCAAACCTGAATAAAGGGCACAGGCCCAAACTTGACAAACTACATATTTCATAGAATTCAATGTGTTCATTTCACAAACAAGACAGAATCAGAGAAATATATCCTTCTATAGTTTTATCCGGTGCATGTGGATATGACTTATGAGGGTTTGTATGTGCCCCTATGGATTTGTTCTCGACTATCCAAAATCGAGTGTCCTTCGGACTCATGTCCAAAGGCTCTTAAACTAGGCCGGACAGGATATAATATTAACTACTTGCGCCACAAAATTGAGGACTTTGGTTTGAATCCTGCTATTAGTTCATTATGTAACATTCTCCGACGAGTTACTCATTGGTGAGTCAAGATACCGAGTTTTCGAGTTGGTGTATGAAGTGGCCCCATTGGTGGGTGTGAACTTGTGGAATATGTAGCAAATCAAGACAACCCTAATTGAGAATTAAAAAAAAAAAACTGCAATTATTGTAGTATAAGATTCTGAATTGCTATGGTTCCTCTTTGTAACTGATAGTGTTAGGTGATCTGTTAGTAGAAAGAGTCACGTTTCCTCCTATTTCTATTTCTTTCCCAGTAATAATTTTTATACGTTTCCAATTATTTCAGGTTTCATCCATTTCAAAACAATCATCAGCTCCAAACCAGTCACAATACCTAGCAATATAACTTATTTTCCACTCTATTCAATGGTATCCAAATATAGAAAGTATCCAAAGGGCCCAAATTGAAAAAGACTGAGGGTAGGCCTATGGTTTAACCCATTTCTAATTAGGGTTTTGGACAGAGTTTTTTGTGTGAACCCAAATAAAATTAGGGTTCCTGTTTGGATCCATTGGTTTTGTTAGCTGAAAAATCCGTGTACTAGTAGTATAGAGGTTTATGAAGGTGTTGTTTGGCAACTCTAATATAATTAGTAAAAGCTAATTAAATTAACGTCTAAAATAATTTGATAAAATTATAAGAAAAGCCTCTTATACCATGAGGTAATTGGGGCCCACCTTTTAAATTTTATAATTTAGAACCCACTGTTTCTGTCATTTTGGAAATTTTATTAAGTTGCTTTCATCCAAAATACGTGAATTTTGTATTGTCTACCTCCATCCACTTTAGTTAAAAAAGCTCTAAAAAAAGGCAGCACCTTAACCTTTTTTTAGAGGCAAAAGCTCTAATTTGTAAATCAACTTTACAATTTAAAAAAAATATAAATATAAATTTACCAAATGCTATAATAATAAATAAGTTCTAAATCACAAAATAAATGCCACCAGAGTAGAGAGTAAATTATTAAAGTAGTTAGCTTTTCATTAGGCAATGGGTGGGTGTAAGTCTTTTATTTGAGGGCTAGCTTAGGTGGTTGGTTGGCACCACCTTTCACACCCTAGTTTCCAGGGATCAACCCTTTGCTTCGGTCTCGCTGAGTAGGCTTTCTTCATGCGGTGAGCAAGCTTCCTTCTAAATGATCTTGGCTAGGTGCTCCCGGTAGTTGTTGTAATAATAATAATAATAATAATAATAATAATAATATTATTATTATTATATAGTTGTGATGGGTAGGTGTGAATTGGGGTGAGTATAGTTCTATACATTTAACATGACCGATAGCCATCCCATCTCCATCGTTGAGTACCAACAAAATAAATTATCATCATCATCATCTTAGTCTTATTTTCATCAATCAGGATACATGATACGCTAGTAAGCCTAAAGTGCATTGGCTCTATTTTTATGCCTGACCATATAGCACAGATACTAAATTTTCCCTCACATTAGTCAATGTGTTGGGTCATGACCTATATATTTTCGAAGGCCCAAATTATCTGAACATATTTGCTTTGCTATGCATAAACTAGGGATGTAAATTGGTACTTGATTCTTCAATTACCCGGAGGTTCCGATTCGTTAAAAACAGGGTCTTGGTCCTTATTTAGGCCTTGATAAGTAAATGGGTTCAGGTCCAATTCCACCTTGGTATGGGCCTGAGACCCGATATATTACCTCAATTTTAGAAAATATCTCCTAATAACCATGTTTTTTTTATATCATTCTATACCTAAACTCGGACCTGGATTCAGACCCGTCTCAGATATGGTGGTTCCGGTTCCTGAGCCAAGAAACCAGTTTCGGGTCCGGATCCTGTTCCACCTTCTCCTTAACGGTTCTGGGTCCATCATGACCCGGACCGGAGCCAACCCGTTTATAACCCTAGCATAAACTTTGCAAAATGGTCTAGTTGTTGTGGGCTAGGTCAGGTCCATTCCCTGGAGGCCTAATAAATAAATGGGCTAGGTCACACTGACTCGGACCCAATCCAACAAGGCCCGTTAACATCCCTTTCCCCTCAAAACAAACGTTCTCGCGACTTCTCCAGAAACCCCTCTTTCCGAGAGTTCGAGAACTGGATTCTTTTGCATTTTTCTTTACGTATGCGTAGAAAACCCTAGATTCGTATTCTTCTTCTTCTTCTTCTTCTTAAGCTCCAAATCGCAAACGCTAAAATCCCCAATTCTCTTCATTACCTTCTTCCAATCTGCAATCCGAAACGCCGTTTCTGCTAGGGTTTTGAAATCGAATCGATCGATGTCGACGGAATCCGCTTCGACTTCGTCGCAATTCACGTACACGAACCAATCCTACTTCCCTCTCCCTTTCCATCTTCAGAAATCCGATCCCGCGGTCCAGCAACAGACCGCTCAGGGGCAGTACATGATGCCGCAGCAGTATCCTAAACCCTATATTCCGCCGCCGCAAATCCCTGCGCCGGCAAAAATTCCCACAGCGCCGGTCTTCTCTCCCGTCTATCCGGCTCCTGCGCCGGTCGCGGGCGTGTATTCTCTGCCGCAGTATCAGCAGGTGAGGCCTGGCCCGATCGATTCTTGTTTGTTGAATTTATGTGAAATGTATTGCATTTTTTTATTGTTGAAGTTCAATTGGTTGATAAAATTGTATGTGCTTCATTAGCTTTCTGTCTGATTGTTTGATACAAAGATCAGGATAAGATTTGAGAGCTCCTTTTCATTGAACAAAGATTAGGCAGAAATGTATATGCTTCGTTGTATAAACATTCCTAGGCATCTTATCTAAGGTGCTGAAATGATTCCTTACTGTTAGTGGCTAGAAATGTCTAATAACTCTGTTTTTGGGTTGCCTGCCTATGCCTTTTGTTGGCCAGTGGGCTTCTCAACATGTGAGGTCCTGTAATGTATGACCCGAAAGTGCTGCTTTGCCCGTCTCGCATGATTCATTTTATTTTTTTTTGTGTACATTTGCATGTACTGTATCATGGTGTTGTTGGACAAGCTTAATGTTGCGACATGTTGCTAGTAAGAATGCTGTACTAGTTTCATGTTAGGGATGCCCAAATGCACAGGCAGAAATGTAGTGGGATTTGGTGTGAATAGAGATGGGAGTTTTTGCAATAGTCAACCTTTTGACTCAATATGCCTAAGTTATTAGGATATGTTTCTATGGTGAGATTATTTATATATATATATTTCCTGATTTGAATATTCAAAAAGAAAGAAAGAAAAAAAGCATCGCGTGAGTTTTGGAATTGTGGTGAAATGTAATTTGCATTTTGGGCTGTCATTTTCATTTGCCTCAACTACAAGTTTGAGGGTTAAAGGCACATTATATATGGCATTTGCTCCCGTGCAAACATATTGTATAGAGCAATCCATACGAGGCAGCATGCTGGGCCCCACCTATCACCAATCTGATCTAACCACAAAACAGGGACGCCCCTTGATAGTCACCGATTCCTGGGTTTTGCGCTCATCAAAATGGACTGGACCGTTGAATCGAGGGACAATTATATATATACTAGCATGAAATCCCGTGTGATGCACAGGTTAAATACCATGCAAAGTAAATATTTATTTAATATGAAAATTAATTATCAACTTATAAAAGGGATAATGTTTGTGGAATTTCTTTAGCTAATTAGAAGATTCATTTCTAGCCTAATCTATCAGCCCAAGGGGCATTCCCTGGGGTCCTTCATCCACTGCCTGCTCTGCCTGCGTATGGTCTATGCCTATATACTCTAGTTCCATTGTCCTCCACATTGCCCAAGTACTCCTCCACCTCGTCCTCCACCCAAATACACCCGGGGCAGTACCCTAGCAGTGTCAGGGTCAATCCTGGGCATTATAGGCAGGAAGCCATAGCTCTTACCACTGAGGCATCGCTCGTTTCTGCCACAAAGGCAAGGTTTTTCAAATATTTAGAATATTATTGGGATATTTTTTTTCTTAAATGCAGAAAGGAGCATGGATTTGGATACGTGAATGTGCTTATTACTAATTATGGGTTAGGGTTTGACACAGCCAAAGGAAATGGTTTCCAATTGTTGTGAACCCAAGTACCCAAATCCTCAAATAAATAGTGATGACACACAATGAGAAAGAGGAAAGTGGCAATTTTACTTACCAATAGTGTTGTCAAAACCAGACATAGCCTTTAGTAATCTCAAACTAAGGAGAAGGAACTGCAAAAGTGCTAAGAACAGCAACCTTGATTGAGAAAAAGATGAATAATAACAAACTTAGAATTGAATGTCCTCGATGATCATCATCGAAGCCTTGTCCCAACGATGATGGGGTTGGCTACATGAATTTTGTTCCCCCATCCCGTTCCATTTTGAGCCAAATCCTCAAGTAGGCTATACTTCTTTGGATCTATTTTTACTACCTCCATCCCCTTACCTTGCTTAAATAATATTAAAACCTTAAAATCTAATCCTATCATTCAAACTCAAATTTAAGTTCAAACGTTCGAATTCAAATTCAAATTCAAAGATAGAGAGGACGATGGACCAATACGTGGGTAAGATGATGAAATCTTATTGTCCATGCTTCCCCATTGTAGATCATTAGCTGCACACCGCATATCTTCAGATCTGATATTTATTAAGATGGATCAAGACCCCATCAGCCCGATCAAGCCTTTCTGAATGATCTAGGGTCTAGTCTATCTAACCTATGATGTACGAATACTTCAAAATGGGCAACGTATCGTGTCATATCATACCCGATGCTTCACTTTTTATGCGTACATTCCATGTCCTTGCCATGTCCATTGCGTGTTTGTGCATGATCCTCATTGATTGGGCTTCTTGAGTTTGCATCACTTTCTAACTTTCAGGTTCGGTCGGGCTCAACATTTGGGTTGAGCCTATACATGCCACCCACAATGCTTAACCCAACGTGAACCTGACTCGACCTGATGCACTGCCTGCCTACATACAACGGTAACAACACCTAAGGAATTATCCCACTGCGCCTCTGTCATTGTATTCTAAAACTATCTCCATGTTGTGCCCTCTCAAAATTTGTTCTTGCCCTTGTCTTGCAACTACCATCTTGTTAATTACTATTCTCTTCATAAGCTCTTCTTACAGGTTATTACACTTAAATTGCAGTAGGGTGTCATGACTTTTTTTCCGCACTTCTTTTTTCTTTCTTTTTGCATGCTTCGATAAAGCTCTCCATCTTAGTTTGTGTTACTTTTCCACTCGCTGCACTCTCATTGACACAAAGTGGTTTCTTTTAGTGCCCTTATAATTGAGATCTTCATCATATGCCAGATTTGATTGTCTGCATCTGGATTAGCTCCTGTTTTTGGATTTAATTGTTTAGATCTAATAATCTATTACTAATTCTGATTACAACTTTGATCTCTAGTATATGAATCTATCTGTAGGATCAGATCTAATAATCTATTGATGAATCTGAACATTTGTTGCTGAATTTGATTACCTATTTTCGCACCACTCTTCTGGATATGATGTTGATGTTTTGTACTCGACCTCTTGCATATGGGCTGCTGATTATCTGCACCATTTATTTACTTCCTTAGCTGCTCTGTCGAATCATGTGCATCAATCCAACTATATTTTTCCTATTATAAAACCATTGATATTCATTCTATTCATGTTCAAACTTCAAATGCTCTTTCGGCAGCCCTTGCAGCCAAAATTAGTCATTTATGTAACAATCATTTTTCAACTTGGAAGAAAGTTTTGAATCTCAAGTACCTATTTAGTTACTTTTATACTTGCTGAAATGAGAGACCGCAAGCAAGACCAAATATTTGAGATTATGAGAGGGTCCTGAAAATTAGAAAGGGAGAGAAAGAAACGTGAGAGAGAGAGAGAGAGAGAGAGAGAGAGAGAGAGAGAGAGAGAGAGAGAGAGAGAGAGAGAGAGATGAGGTTAAGAAAGGAGAGAGACATAAAGAGGAGGTTAGATGAAGAGAAAGGAGAGACACATCTGTTCCATGAGTCATTTCAAGATGAGGTATTTTTTTTTTTATTCAAAAATTGAGATGTATTTCATTGGATCCGATTTCCATCTGCTGATGTGGCTAATTGTGGATGGATTTAAACTAAAAAAAAGACTCAAAATTGTGTCTCGACTGCACCAACTGTTTTACACCTTTCAAGAGAAAGAATATATGTATATATATATATATATATATATTTAAAGCTGTTAAACTTGTGGGTGACAGATCAAGGGGTTAAGAGGTATGAGATTGACACCGAATTTCTTATTTGGGCCCATCATGATTGGACCTTACCATCCTCTTGGTCTGATCATCAGTAGGGATCTAGGTGGGCTGATGCGGAGCGGGTACCAGGTGCGGAGCGGGTAGAGGCGGAGAGACGAGAGATGGAGGGTGGGAGGGATAGGTCAGGCTTTCGCCTGAAAATTGGCCCCACGCCAAACTCCCTATTGCGGACGAGGAAGAAGAGACAACTTGGGAAGACCCAAAATCACTCGTGAGAAATTTCATTAATCAATAACTAACTAAGCCAAGAGGCTTTACATCACTTATATAGAAAAATAATAAAACCTAAAATTAATCTGGACCATTCAAACACATTGAAGGCCAAGATTAAAACATCCAACTAAATACAACTTAAGACATAAATAAATAAATAAGCTCTGAGTAGGCTTAAGATGGGTGGGCTAGGCCTAAAGAATTGGGTGAGATGGATGGGCTGGGCCCATTGGTGGGTCGACCCATAGGGACCATGGGTCTGTCCTGCATCATGGGCCCCATCCAGCTACCTCATATGGAGCTTCTGTGCGAGGTATTTTTACCAGGGCCCATATGGGGTTTTGGTGAATAACAAACTCAGTATATTTTTTTATCAGTTTGTTTGGAAATAAAAAATATTTCTATTGTACTTAGTTTTGAATAATATGAATGGAGTCCAGTATCTAATGATTAATGTGTCTTCGTGTAACCATGTTAAGTATAAGCACAATATTTTGATGGCTGTTTTCAATTGAGAAGGTTTAAGAACACTCTTTTTTCTTTTTACAGCCTTTTGTGGAATAAGCTTACATTGAGTTTTCAGAGATACTCCCACTTAATTTTTATGGTTCTTTTTCTCTGAACAGGCCCAACAATTATTTCAGAGAGATGCACAGACAATTACTCCAGAAGCTTTAGAAAGTGTAAAAGCAGCTCTTGCAAGTAGTGAAATTGAGCACAAGGCCGAAACTAAAAAGAAAGCAATACCTCGTAAAGCTGCTGGGCAAGCTTGGGAGGATCCAACTCTTTCAGAGTGGCCAGAAAGTACTATCACTGCCTTTTTCTCATGCAACTTTTATTGCATAGAAAACTATGACATTAGATAATGAATTGGGTGTTGTGTTTGTGTCTGCTTCAATGATGATAAGATGTTGATACATAATGCTGACATATATATATGTATGTATGTATATATGGGCAAGGCTCTCCTAAGCTCAAGCTTAGGATAAGGTAAGCTTAAGTGTGTGGTGGGGTCCACCTGGGGACCCACATGGGGATGGGGATGTGGGGATTTCAAGGACTCCCCAGGACCCTCCTCTCTGAAAAGAATTAACGTTAACTGTGATTTCTATCATCTCCATCTGGGCTCCAAAAGTTTAATAGTCAATAGTCCATTTGGATTGGTACACAATCGATCCAACGGTCCAATAAATTTGGATCTGACCAAAAGTTGGTGGACATGTGCACTTCAAGGGGGTTGTGTGCTTGGTCCATTTGGATAGACCAAGGGTGGGCCCCACAAGCATGGCCTTACAAAATTTTATCCTAAGTTTGAGCTTAGGAGAGCCTTGCCCTCATATATATATATATATATATATATAGAGAGAGAGAGAGAGAGAGAGAGAGAGAGAGAGAGAGAGAGAGAGAGAGAGCACAATGGATTTGAAGAAGAAATACAAAAATGAAGATATAATTAGACATCTTCTATAGTGTGAATGTTGTAAATCCCATTATGTGGCTAGATATATGATGGCTGTCTCAATTTAATGTTATCTATATATATATATATATATATATATATATATATATAGAGAGAGAGAGAGAGAGAGAGAGCGCACAATGGATTTGACGAAGAAATACAAAAATGAAGATATAATTAGACATCTTCTATGGTGTTAATGTTGTAAATCCCATTTATGTGGCTAGATATATGGTGGCTGTCTCAATTTAATGTTATCGTTACCGATTCAAAGTGAGACATGATTATATAATTGTTTGAGATTGTTATTTGTTGAGAGTTGAATCTTTATGCTTCCTAGATATTTAAATGTGCCTGTCATACTTGTGTTAGACCAATGCGATACTCATACTGTACTTGATACTGCATCAATACTTCTAGTGTACAAGTTCAGCATATACTCATGTCCTGAGTACATTGTTCAAATAAGTTATATTAGTGTTCTTACTGTCCAACATATATATATATATATAAAAAAAAGAATGTTAGAGAAGAATGTAACCAATGGTAATTTCATTAATTTAGAAATGTTCTAATGAAGGAAATTAGTACCTTGTATAAAAATCTTAATATAATGAACTTTCATGCTATAGATAGGAGAGAGGTATCCATATTCCATATCCATATCATGCATTTCCAAGGACACAGGCGTATCCCTGATCCTCATATCTATGATGTATGGATCCACGGATCTATGTTTCCATACATATCCTGTTCATGGATTAACGAAAATGTGCAAAAGCTCTATTTGCCTCTGCCATTCTATGAGTCTCTTCCTTTTTGCGTTTGGCATTGCCACTCCGTTTGGCAGCATCCACTAATTCGGAACTAAATTTGAAAGCCATATTTCGACCCGGACGTTTTCGGGATGCCCCTAATAACCAACGAATGAATGGCAAGTGCTTTTCCTTGTGTAGATTCTATGTACATTTCTGGGGATCATAGGCAGTCTCTCATAGTTTTTTTCTTTTTCTTTTTCTTTCTCTTTTTTTTTTTAACGCTGCTTTTCTCTTTAAACTTGTCTCGTACCTTTTGTATTAGTGCAAAACTTGCAACATCAACGTGAATAGGGAGGTGACCTACGTTGAAGTTCTCCTGAATCAATCTTTTTTCTCTCTTTTCTTTCCTTTTCTCCCTTATGCCCTCCATTGCCCTGTTGAAGAGGTTTCCTTTTATTTTTATTTAAATGCCTTGTTGCTTGTGGTTAACTCGAATAAAGTTAAATTACTTTTCAAAAAAAAAAAAAATAAATGAATAAAAACTCATTAATCAGTTTGATTGTGTGCTTTACTGATAGTGTGAAATTATAATCTGAGATGGGTAATGATTCCGTAGTTTTGAAAAGTTGATGTGCATCATGGACATAATTTTTTTATTTAAAAATGGTCCTTTTTTCTTTTTCCTTTTCACCCTTTTGTGCCCTCCATTACCTTGATGAAGAGGTTTCCTTCTCTCTTTTTAAATGCTATGTATTTGTGGTTTCTCATTTTTACCATGGATAAAGATGTATCACTTCTCAAGAGGAAAAAAAATTGTTCATGAGTTTGCTGGTGCTTTGCAGATAGTGTAAAGCTATTATCTGGAATTGGAAGTGATATTTGGCCGTGAATATTGACGGGTATCATTGATGCCTTTTTTCAAAATTTTAAAAGACCATGTTTGTGTAATGCTGGAATTCCCCGTTGTCTAGATTTTCGTTTCCATGGCGCGATGAAAAAGGGATTTTGAGCCCTTCCCCCTCCCCTCCTCTCCCCACCACCCACCCAATAGGAAATGGTTTTCCTTGGACCCTTGGAAAACCAATTCAAAATTTTTTTCCTATTTCCTCACGGAAAAACATAGCACCAAATTGTGGAAAAGCGAAACCCGAAAAAATTGGAGCCTTTCTTGTGGCGCCAGCTGTTGAGGAATCCTTGGCTTTATACAAATGTGCTCGTCCTGTTATCAAAATTTGAAATGTATTATGGCTTGTGGCTTGTACTCCTTAATATTGCAAATGAGGGTGAAAAACCTTTTTTTGTTTTTTTAGTATCCATGCGTTATATCACCATTTTACCTGGTTATGTTGTTGCATGTGGAAAGGAAAATGATATTATGTTCATATGGAAAAAGTTTAAGATTGAAAATTACTCCATATTTCTTTAAAAAAAAAAAAAAAACCTCCATATTTCATGAAATTCAGTGTTTAAACAAACATCCAAAATTTCTCGGTTTGCATGCTTCTCTTTTCTGGTAATGAAGCGTTGAAGCTTTACTTAGGGCACGTTTGTATAGAGGTGCTTTCTGTGTAAAGAGGAAATTGCCACGACAGCAAAATCTATGGAAATGAATGCCACAGAAAAAGTTTTATGTAGTTGTCAAAAATCTGTGTTTGGTGCATAATTATTTTCTTTGTTGAAATGGTGATTTTCATGTTTGGTGTGGTTGTGGATTCCTCAACTATGCTGCCCAATTAACATAGCAGAGAAAATTTTTCAACAATTGCAGAAAAATCAAATTCAATGTAACAATCAATAAATTAATAGAATCCATTCAAATCCAACAAGAGCACAACAATCAAATCCCACATAATCAACAACAAGAACAGGAGAACACAGAAAAATTAGCAGAAAAATCAAATTCAACATGATCCACAACAAGAACACAACATGCCTAAGAATGAACACAGCCAAGAATTTTATTTTTCTGCAAAAAAAGAGACATTACTGTTTGAGGGCTCTGCCCTCTCTCTTTCTGCGTTCCTGTTTGCCGGTTTTCCTGTCTTAGCTTGTCGGTACTTATCTCTTGTACTGCTTGCTTTCATTAATAAAAGTAGCCATTCAAAAAATAAAAAGAAAAAAGAAGAGACATTATATTCCAACAGGAACAATGGAGATGGAGACCTTGGTCAATGCTTGTGACTACGCCTAGGAACGATGTTGAGTGGTTGTTGGCTACATCCCTCTCTCTCTCTCTCTCTCTCTCTCTCTCTCTCTCGGAGATTCTTTATCTTAAGTGCATCACACAGATAATGTCATTATGGTTAATAATACATTACATTGCTGTCTTTTTTTTAAAATTACTGATACACTTTCATGGATCTCTCTGTAGATGATTATCGCTTATTCTGTGGAGACCTTGGGAATGAAGTGAATGATGAGGTTCTTTCAAAAGCTTTTTCAAGATTTCCTACTTTCAACATGGCAAAAGTGAGTTTCTGTTTATTTCTCACACTTTTTCATTTTCATATCTTTCAGTGTAGTGAAGCTTTCGTGTGTTGTTTTGTAAATGCTTCTAGGTACTATTTTGAATGCCTGTTTAAATCCTTTGGTGCCCTATTACTTCATTATTTGTAACTTACGGGATAAAAGGAACTTTGTATTTGTACTAAAGCCTTTACATATCCAATATATCTCTCTTGTACCGTCTAGCTATTTTAATAAAATTGGTTATCATTCATACAAATAAATAAATATATCCTATATATGATAACTAAATATTGAACTTGTATACTCACTCTAAGGTGACAAATGGAGGGGCTACTGGTGTATTCCAATCATTGGGGATAAAGGAATCGCGGGTGTGTGTGTGTGTGATGCAGGCCAAACAATAGGTCGGCCAACCCATTGGCTTAGTCCATAGACCCAACGGGACATCCTTTTATTTAGGACTATTATTAAGTTGTTTCGTTTGATTAGGATTAATATTTGTTAGTTTCCTATTTTGTTTTAGGCATTATTCAGATGTTAGGAAATATTGTTGCGTATAGGGATCAAGCCCGCTCATGTTGAGAGTCAGATAAGTCTGTTAATTTGATTATTGACAATGGTAGTGCAATAAATTTTATCGCACAAGAGGTTATTGACAAGCTTAATTTGCTAACTAAGAAGCTACCTAAGCCCATGTCATCACTGTGACTCATAGCTGTTTGGTATCATTCAAGATTGGCAATTATGAGGACAAAATTTGGTGTGGTGTGATGTGATCCATATGAATATTGCTCATATTAATTTTGGGAGTCCATGGCTTTTTGATCGAAAAATGTACAATGATAAAGAGGCGAATATGTATACACTTTTATGGAATGGGAAAAGGATAAGACTCATTCTAATGAATCCATCGGTACCGTATTCGTCTGCATCATCACCTTCAATAGAAGAGCCACATAAAGAGCAAGAAGTTGAAAGGGAACTCATGATTGCACCAAAGCGATGACAAAAGACATCAAGGATGACATCTGAGAGCAAGTTCATGGCACAACTGATTTCGTGGGTACAAATAATATTGATCAAGGCAATGCCAATCAAGAGCTGCAAAGGGCTGAGGAAGAACAAGGAGAAGCAAACATTGAAGACTCTGACCAAGCTAGCAAAAAGATTGAACTTCTGGAGGAAATCGACTCAATTGTCATGCCACTTCCAAAAAATTCAATTGGGTCATCAAATATCAAATCAATTGTTCCAGAGGTTTCACTAGAAGATCAAGTTGTTGAAGTACCTCCCATTGACTTCATCTCCAAGGATCAACAATGGAAGCTTGAAGATTGCACTCAGATATGATAGATTTTACACTTTGAAATTTCGTCTAGTACAAAAGTCGGGTACCAGATTCGAAAAAGCCCCAATTCAGTCAAGTCGGACCGGCATGAGACTAGCATCACCCAGCATGAGGCTGGTACAGACTAGTGTGGGGCTAGAACGGACTAGTACGAGATTGGTCTAAATTGAATCACACAAGCTTTTACCGAAGGGGCGAGTGAAATGTTAGGGAGGTGATAATAATTAAAAGAAAAGGGCTTAGCGGGGAGGTTGCATGGTTTGAAATTTCGTCCGGCATAGATAAAGTTGGGTACTAGATCCCCAAAAGGCCCCAACTCAGTCAAGTTGGACCGGCACAAGACTAGCAACACCCAGCATGAGGTTGGTACAGAATAGGTTGGGGCTAGAACGGACTGGTACGAGGTTGGTCTAAATTGATTCACACAAGTTTCTACCAAAGGGGTGAGTGAAATGTTAGGGAGGTGATAGTAATTAAAAGAAAAAAGTTTAGGCCCGTTTGGATGTTGACAGAATACAATATTTACAGATTTAAATATTAAGATAAAGAGAGGATGGTACCAATCCTGGAACCCTGGACCTCTTGCATGTACTCCTAATCATACAACCAGTGAGACATAAGGAAGATTGGTTACGGATTTAAATGTTACAAGAATAAAATAGTATAGAATAGAATAGTATAATATTAGAATATTGTAATATTTTTGTTGTTTGGCAATTTTTGAAGAATATTAGATAATTTAAATTGAGTTGTTTGGAAGGTACTATGATTTTTATAGATATTAAAAAATCCAGAATAGTAACAAGTTAATGTTATTGATCGTAGTAAAGTTCATTATTAGAATAATTTAGTAAATACTTAATTTATATGTAATTTACCATGTATGGATGAAAAATTAGTGTGGTAAAGAAAAGTTCTGCTGCCAAGTTTTTACCATAAGCTACTTTTCTTAATCACATAAAACTATGTAAAGTGTAGTAAAGTAAAATTAATACAAAGGACAACTACTTTACACCTCCCTCTTTCTCCTTCTTTACTTCACCAAATGCTTCATTTTACCTTACTTTACCTCATCTTTTACCATGATGTGACATCAACATTTATTTTGCTTTACCACACACATAAACAAACATGTCTTGCCCTAGATGTGACATATTATCCCTTCACCATGTTTAAATTAAAAAAATAGTGGTAAAGTAAAGTCTTGCCACCATTTTTTTACCATAAACTTTATCATAAGTCACTTTTTCTTTACCATATAAACTACGGTAAAGTGTGATAAAGTAAAGTCAAACAAAAAGAAACTACTTTACCACTATCTCCCACTTTACTTCACTATATACTTTATCTCGCCTTTACTTTACTTGACCTTTACTGTGATGTGATATTTACCTTTACTTTACTTTACCATACATGTAAACAAGTACATCATATGGATTTGGTGAAGTTCATTACTTTACCACATGTAAAACTCATTTTGAAAGATTTTTATATTGTTGAAAGTTTTCTTTGTTAAAAGTTTTCTATAGGGGAGAGCTGTAGGGAAAAAAGTTTGAGTTTTTTGAAAGAAAAAGGATCTTTTCTTCACATTTTTCTTGGGTTACCAAACGCACAAGACTTTCTTCTTTGAAAAATGAAAGATTATATTCTATAAAATATTACTTTGTTGTATTTTCTTGTGCATCCAAGCAGGCTGTTAGGGTGGAGATCTACAACAGACCTCCAAATTCCTGGGACTAAAACATTTTGGAGGATGTTCTTTGTTTGTTAGACATGGGTGGTTGTGACTTGTGATTGACCTTTGAGGTGTTGATTTTTAAAGATGTTAACTTTATCTTTGGGTGCTTGTGGCCTACACTTCTTGTACGAGCCTCTTTTCTACAAATAAAAAAGAATTACTGAAATCAATTGAGTGATTGACTTCAACAGGATGCCAAAGCTACGTAAGCATGGATTGCCATTTCTAATACCACATGTTTCTTGGCCTTCCTGAGTATAAATTCTTTATACAATGACTCTCTTTCTCTCTAGAATGGTCGAATGAGAAACCAGGTCTTCAGCTGAGCCATTTTTAATGTTGAATGCTGGATTATGACCTTCCCCATGATTTGGTATGTGCTTCTATAGATGCTGATTGGAGTGAAACTTACAGCTGAACTGAAACAGTGTAGGTGACTCGATGTAACCATATCGGTTGCTATGTTTCAATTGAACAGTAAATGACGTTTTGAACGGTGTGATTACCAGGCATCCTTGATGATACACGGGTTCCATCAATCATTGGGAGGATCAATCGAGCTGTTGACTTGATGATACATGGGGTCTAAATTGGAGGTTCATTACAATACATGGTACATGCACGCTGCCATTTCTCTAATTGCTCTATAAAAATACCATTTTCTTAAATTTAAAAAGCCCACCAAATTCATTAAATTTTAACTGATGTAATTAGCCATACCCTAAACTGTTCTATGGTGTCACGCTTGCTAAGCTTCCGTACAATCTCTTATTCTCTCCTAGTTATAGACTATGAGCTTTTCTTCATCTGTTTCATCCCTGTTTAACACAAACGAGGTTAAACATTTGTATTTCATCATATCCTTACTATTGGATGTCCAGAAGTACATTTCAGTTGCAGGATGCATGCTTTTACTTTTTTTAACCCCAAGTAGGAGTAGGAGAGTCAGAGAGGGAAGTTGAAAATTTTTGTAGGGGCTAAGCCATCTGATGAGGTGGTCCCCACTAAGGATAATATTGTCTGACCCCACCCTGTGATGCTAAGCTTGGTGGAAGGGTGGCCGTGGTCTATCAATGATTTTTGCGCACTTCAAATTTTAAAGTGAACTCTTGGAAATTATCTGGAAAAGCTTTATGGAACCTTGAAGTACCAAATCATGAAGGGTCTCCAATTAAAGAAGGAATTTTAAAGGCTCTTCATATCTGGTTTAATTAGAATTTTGAAGGCAATTATGGACATTGGTGGAAGGAAAAGCAAATTGAAGGAGAAAATGCAACTTGGTTTCAAATTGATGGCACCTCATGTAATCTGGGACCTTAAAAAACTCACGCCGCAACATTGCTACTATCGCCGCAAGTGCTACATATCGCCCGCTACATAGCGTTTTGGTCAATGGCCGCAACCGCTATTTTGATCCTTGTCTGGGACCATCCGGCAAGGTTGGAGTGTTAAAAATTAAAAATAAAATAAAATGAAAACCACGTCATTTTAGCATTGCCTTTTGCATTGCTGGTTTGGTGATAGGTGAAGGCACTGAGGGGTTTCTTGGACGTTGACCAAGCATTATGAGCTCTGGAGATGCTCTTTCATTTATTATGAAAAACAGGATTTAGTGACTAGGTATCAAACATTCTGCATGCTCAAGTTTGGAAGATGGTTGGTACTAAGTATTAGATAACACATGCTACACTTTAATCCAATGGGAAAGGTGTACAACTCGTGAATTGTAGTTTTCTCATTTAAATTACACCTTATTTCATCCAAAAACAACTTGGCGAACTTTTAATAGCGGATGTAAGACTTGCTACACTTTAGTACACGGTTTTTTCCCTTGATCTTGTTTAAGATCTTCTGATTTATCTTTGGAGATTATTATTCTGATTAAAATATCTGAGAAAACCCATTGTGAGGAATTGCTCCCTTTATTCCACTGATTTATACTGCTTATGTTGATATATTTCTTTCCATTTATATGTACAACGGTTGGGTACCTTTCTTCTATGTTTGAAATCAAGTGTAGTAGTGCTTACATTTTAATCTGGTGCTCAGGTGGTCAGAGATAAGAGGACTGGAAAAACAAGGGGTTATGGATTTGTTAGTTTTGCCAACCCGTCAGACCTTGCAGCTGCACTGAAAGAAATGAATGGTGTGTAGTCTTTCAAACTTTCTATCTTAAACATCTGTCTTTCTTTCTTCTCTTTTAAAAAAAAAAAAAAATAGTCGCCTCTTTTTTTTTTTTTCTTTTTCCTTTTGTTTTTTCTTCTTGATTGGTAACTAGCCAACTCTTTGACCAAGTTCAAATTTCTATCTGATCTTTTCCACTTCAGTGCCTCTCTTTTCTGTAAACCATCTATTCTGACTTCTAGGGCTTGATCGGCAGAAGGATAAGTGTGGATGGGAATAATGTTCTTTGTTGAGAAATTCTGCTGAATCCCTGAAAATTCAGATGGATACCTGAAAAATAAGCTGAAACCTCAGACAGAAAAACTTCTTTCAGCAGGAGTTTATGTAGCTCAAAAATAAATTGCAAATTAGTTCTTCTCTTTGAATCACATTATAACAATTTTATTTCCAGGAAAAAATGGATTAAATTTGAGGGAAATCCAAAGTTCCCTTTTTCTTTCCAATAAAAAAGGCCCCTAAAATGTAATGAAATTATAGGAACTCAGCTGCTGTTTAGAAAGTCTAAAAATAGGGTCTATCTGACTTAATACTGATTTAAACGGATCTTTGAGTATGCTTTATACTGTTTGAGAAGGTCTATTTTCCTCTATGATTGAATCAGCATTAAGACTATTTTCCTTATTTTTTCAAAAGTTACAAAAGGTAAAAGAAGCCAATCAGACACCAATTTCTAAAGCAATCAGCCAACTTTTTATTTTATTTATTTTTTACTTTTACTATATGACAAGTTTGCTTTTACTATTACTATATGACAAATTTTCCCATATATCTTTTACTATATGACATGTTTTCTTTTTCAATCAGTTCAGACGCACTACAAGCCATACCTAACAGTCAAATCAGCTCTATTTCAAACAGATCAAAGTTTGAAACAGGCCTGCCTTATTCTTTAACGAAACCTCTTCTCCACTTAGTGCCCAACAGACTACTTTATTTCAATTTCTATTGTCATCCTGAAAATGCATTCTACCATAACACTAATGTTTTTTTAATGGTTCCATAACACTAACGTTATTCCATGTATCTTGGTTACATCATCTTCTCTATTAGCGTTGATGTTGTCAATAATATTACAAAAGTTGGAGGCATTTAGATGATTTTTAAAGAAGCAAGGTCATATCTTCCAATATATATATATATATATATATCTTTCAAAAAAAAAAAATTATCATCCAAGAAAAAGATCATATCCTAGAGGAACAACACGAGTGTAAGCCGCTCAACGTGCCTCTCAAATTTGCTTTGGTTATTTTTCCCATTTGAACGTGAGGAGGAAAAGGAAAATTAGATAAAATGAATTATTCATAGGTAATCATGAAAAAGCTGTATTCAAGCACAAACCATCAGTATATTTTTACATTTCCTGGATGACTCCCAACTTAAAATCAGGTTCCTGTTTGAAAAAGTCCACACACTGTTATTAAAAAAAAGAAAAAGAAATCCACACACTAGTCACAGCTTCCATACCCCAATGAGCATTGGTCAACCTCCGTTTGTCTTAATGGCTGAATAGAATTGTGTCATTGTTGCTTCTGAAAATTTTGAAAAATCGAGTAACTTGTTTTCTGTTTTACTGTCAATTTGTCAGCTCCTATTCATCTGATTAAGCGATTGCTGCATAGAACGTTTTATGTTGGGCCAGTAGTGTTTATGTACATACTGTATACACTTTTAATATTCTTGGAATCTCACATAACTACTGTAGGTAAATATGTGGGTAACCGTCCAATCAAGCTGCGGAAAAGCACGTGGAAAGAAAGGACAGATGTTGAGGCCTTGGAAAGGCAGAAGGTATTTTTAGAATTTTGCAAGAAGTCACTCTTGTGCTAATTCATTTCTATTTTTTTAACGTTTGCTCACTATTTTTTCTCCAAATTGTTGCCAGAACCATACACAGAAGAAACCAAAGCTGCCCAAGAAGAGCGTCTTGCACAAGTGAAGTAGCCGGTGATGCAAGATCAGAGCATTGGTTGATCAGGAAAAGGTAATGGTTAATATCCATTTTAACACAGCTATATAAGGGTAACCACCGAAATTTCCTACTTTCATTATCACCATCATTATCATCAAAGCCTTATCCCAACGATGTTGTGGTAGGCTACATGAATTCTGTTTTACTCAGAATTCATGTCTGGGTCATGGAAATTTTACGATGGCAATCAACCTAACCTAATGCAAACCCCCTCCTCTATTTGGGCTTAGGACCGGTAGTGAAAACTGGCGAAGTTAAAATTTTCCACTTCATGAAATGATAAATGTGACCATGCATTCCTCCTTGCCTAGGAGGAATGCAAAACAACCCAGTGGCAAGGGTGTCTCCTCTCACATATCTACTTAGGGTCTTAGGGATCAATCCCTAGGCAGGTAGGTCATCTCATAGGTTGTTTACCACTCACCCATCTAGACAAAAAATAATAAATAAAAATACAAATAAAATACAAATAAATAAAAATAAAAAAATTATGACAGGCATTCTGAAGTTAATAATGATCTTAGAAAATGATGCCTTTTTAAATATTTATATATATATATATATATATATTACTACCTTGAGAGTATTCAGCCATGAAATGATAACCAGAGATTTCTTGAAGTGTGTGTTTCTACTCCTGCATTTCATCAACTGCAACAGATCTTTCCTCTAGTGAATATCTTCTATTGTGATAATCAGTTCTCAGCCAAGTGCCATAGTTGCCCGGACTTTGACTAATTTGATTTTAGCTTTGTATTTTTCTGCTTAATTCCAAAACCTGCTTCATCAAGGGGATCAGGCCCAACACTTGATATATATATATATATATAGGGAGATGCTCCTATAAGAGCATATCTCACCTTACTATGAGAGATAAAGGTGGGGGCCCTCACATTTAAGTTGTTGGCATTGGATATGCATGTGAGGGCCCCCACCTTTATCTCTCATAGTAAAAGGTGAGAGATGCTCTCATAGGATCATCTCCCATATATATATATATATATATATATATATATATATAGAGAGAGAGAGAGAGAGAGAGAGCAAGGCTCTCCTAAGCTCAAGCTTAGGAGAAATTTTCATAAGTTCATACTTGTGGGGCCCATCTTTGGTTCATCCAAATGAACCAAACACATGACCCCCCTAAATTGCACATGTCCACCAACTTTCGGTCAATTACTAGACCGTTGGATCGACTATTTATCAATCCAAATGGACTATTGATTATTAAACTTTTGTGCCCATATGGAGATGATAGAAATCACGGTTGGGACTGATTTTTTTGTAGAGAGGAGGATCTTAGGGAGTCTTTGAAATCTCCCCCATCTCCATCCCCATGCGGGCCCCCAAGTGGGCCCTACCACACACTTGAGCTTACCAAGCTTACGAGAGCTGGTCCAAATGAGATAATGCCACCTCATAAAAACTCCCCATTTCAAAAAGGGCGTTTTCTCCCCTCTTGATTTGTCCAAATGAGATAATGCCACCTCACATTATACATGCCAATTGTTTCTTCTCTTTAAAGGCAATAACTATCATGCTTTCAAATGCAATAAATCTTTTCCTAACTTTTCTCTTGTTTAAATCCATTACATTCCTATGTTTTCTCTCTTTAAAAAAAATTCTTTCAAAAATTTGAATGCCGAGAGGGGATGACAGGATGTGCATTTGACACAAACCTTTTTATTTTTCCTTCTTTATTTTCTATAGTGGGGCACACCCTTGATAAATCCTTTTACATAAATATTTAGATTTATCTGAGCCATTCGATTCACCTACCTTCTATGAATTTGGACTTTTTTCCAATTTGTCACTAATCTGATCATTTAACTATGAATGGATTTAATAACAAAATAAGTGGTTCCTACTGATAGATTTATAATGTTCCCATGCTATGATAACAAAATAAGTGGGTCCTACTGATAGATTACTAATATTCCCATCCTATGAAGCAATAATTAACACCACGAATTGGCATTAGTTTGATACCAATCAAACCATTAACTGTTGTTGATTAAAAATAAGATAGTCCTACTAATAGATTTCGAATACTGCTGCCATGCCCATTAACTACGATGGATTTAATCATAAAATTACGAGGGTCCCACTAGTAGATATTTTATTTGTAATTTGCCATGCTTATAATGCAAGGAATGATTAACAAAATATATTGGCATTAATTTGATATCCAATCAAACCATTAAATGCCATTGACTTAATCACGTAAATAAGATGACCAATTGAAAAGTAGACAAAAAAGGAAATATTTATGGTCGTTGGACTATGTATGGAAGTGATGTTTTGAAAGAGGGAGAAAAAATAGGGAAAGAATAACATGACTTGTTGCTTTTTTAGAGAGAGAAAATAGGGATTTTAAATGCTTTTACTTCTCTCTAAAAAATAGGGCAAGATGAATGCATACACCAATTAGAAGAGGGGCGTTTTCCACAACACAACGCCCGGGGCTAACTCTCCTAAGCTCAAGCTTAGGATAAGGTAAGCTCAAGTTTTTGGTGGGGCCCATCTGGGGACCCACCTGGGGATGGGGATGGGGGGGATTTTAAGGACTCCAGGGGATCCTCCTCTATGCCAAAAATCAACCCCAACCGTGATTTCTAGCATCTCAATATGGGACCAAAAGTTTAATGGTTAACAATCCATTTGGATCGATACATAGTCGATCCAACGGTCCAGTAAAGTTGGATTTGACCGAAAGTTGGTGGACATGTGCAATTTATATATATTGTACTATCAAACTTTGTGGCCAGCTTAAATCATTACCCTTTTTCATAATGAAGTTCGTATCATGACCCATAATGTATGTTTATGGTCGGTTGATAATTTCATTGATTATATGGAGGTGGATATGATCAGCCCTCTTTCCAGGGACAAATCAGTTGATGTATGATCAACCCTTCCTATGGAACTCATAATTGATGCCTGGTCTAAATTGCAAGATGGGGTTACATGTTCTTAATTTTTCCTTGTTTTGGCATTGTATTATCATTTAGGGCATTGACCATGTATTTTTCATTATGTTAATCTGACCAAATCATTGACCCCAATTTGATTGTGTTTATTTTACAGAATATGAGGGGTACCAAGGAATCTACATCTAGTCTTGGTCCTACTTTGTCTTGCTCCAAGCATCATAGCTGCAGGTGGATTATGTTATACATTGGTGGTGGTTCTAGTTGTAAAATATCTTGAATCATTGTTTACAATTTTATAGATAATTTCTTTCTTTCAATGGACAACTATTTTGGAAGTATACAGAATTGAGATATCTGGGATGCATGTTGAAATTCACATATTAACAAATATTGAGCAGGATAAGAAGGCATTATTATTGATGGGGAAGAATTCCCAAACCAAGGGAAGATCTAGAGGTACTGTAGATGTGATTTAAAAAGAAAGAAAGAAAAGAAGTACAAGTTCCAAACTTCCAATATTATAGAATACTATGCCACATTTTTCTCTTGCAATGTTTCAAGTGAAGTTTTATTCTCCTTAAATGGTTCTCTGCAGGTGGATGAGATTTGGACCATTAATGATGGTCTTGTTCTACGGGTTCCATGCCTCAGAAGAGCAGACCTGCCAGTCCAGAGTGATGAGATTCATGAGAACCAGTGCCTTGGATGGTCTGGTTTGTATTGAGTCTGCCATGATCTGAATCACAGCTGTTTTGACTTATGACTTTTGGTTTATCATTATGTGGTTCGGATATGATCCAACAAGTGCTGAGGCTGAATATGGGGGGACAAGACAAATCTTAAGAGTCTGCTTGCTTGGTTGTGACTTGTGAGGGCTTGCATATAGGATTAGCATTTGTAGTACTGTTAACCGGATATCATGAAGCCACACTCAATGTTTCTTGACAGTACTCGTTTGATGTGCATTCAAGGGTAGTCTGGATAAATCCAAGAGATGGTGGTGTAGTCCAAGAATTCTATTGGGCTCTTGGCCCACCCCTGTAAATCCATCAGTGGCCCATACAATCCGAACAATTCAAATCAAAATCCCCTTTTTACGTTCTTTCTTCATGTCAAATCTCACTCCCATCGGTTCAGGGCCCAATCAAACAAATGGATCAAATCACTTGTATTGCATGTGATCAATTTGAGAGTTGGGGCCCAACTCGAACTGAAGTGGAATTTGGGCAGGGATGATATGAAGGATGATATAGAGAGAGTGAAACAAAAACCTGTTGCACAAGTTCAAGAGATAAGCTATACTTGCCATATTTGCACCAACCAGTAAGAAACATCTTAGGTAGTATGATTGATCTTGTCCTTTGGCTCTAACAACTAATTTTTTCACACATGTTTGATATACACACCCTGTCTGGATCCTTGGACCTTAGTTTACCATTAATTGGTCATCCATAGGAAGAAAACAAAACTCAGTAATACAAATACATGAATCCTTAGTTACACTTATATTTAAGATAAAAAGAGGATGGTACCAATCCTTGAACCCTGGACCTCTTGCATGTACTCCTAATCATGCAACCAGTGAGGCACAAGGAAGATTGGTTGGTTACACTTATATATGATTACCTGCAGTTTGTTAACAAAGAACCAAACATGTCTCGGTTGCCCTGCATTCATGCAAATCTAATTACCTGTGACTATATTTACCTGTAATTGGTTATGGCAAAGAACAGACTTTAACTTATGGGCAACTAGGGTTATCCAAACTCAGGAACCTCATTTATGTGTAAACTTAGTTATCTGCAATTATTTTACAAAGATTCAAATGGGCCCTCATGATTTATCCACGTTTTCTCCCAAAGCTTCAAGATCTTTGAATTTGATCTGTGCATCTTCCTCTAGTCAAAATATCAGATTAACTGAGCCAGGAAATCACAAGTTAACAGAAGCATAAGTTAAATAACATAGGTGCAACATGAGGCCCAGCTATGGCCCTGGGTAGTTGGGTAAGAAATGAGGTATCCAACCAATTGACAACCCTTTATTCTCAAATGCCCATAGCTTGTGATTGTATTTTTTTGTTATTTTTGTTTGTGCGAAGGCCTAAAAGGCTGGATAAGTGGATGTTTGTACTTTCTTCCCTTTCCCTTCATAACTGAAATTGGTTGCAGTCTGGTAAGAGCGACTTCCGAATCAATGGCATTAGAAGCCATTCTCAAGACATGATGATCCTAGGACATATGAGATCTAGATTTCTAGTAAAGTTGTTATTTCCCCTTCATGACACAACTCGTGAATGTCTCAAAGATCAAAGACACAAGGACTCGCTCCTAAAATGAAAGGTTTCCAACTGGACCCAGGAATTTCCAAAAAGCACAAGGATTCCATCGTATTTTGGCTCTGCCAAACATAGTCCGAGAAGATGATTTTATGTCAAGAGCCTATATATTCAAATGAGCAAACTGCACCTTTCCCAGATGGGGATTTCAGAATTGGACGAATTCTTAGCGCCTCAAAAAGGTCAAAAATGATGGCAGGACCTGTCTTACAGTTTTCACTAGGGCCCATTTGGATCCTCCAAAAGCTGAGTGCAGGGAATTTGGTTTATGCTTAAATCAGGATCCAGTAGCCCAGTTCACTTCAGACAGTTATTATGTGTAGATAACCAGATTTACATGTAATTTGAATGCAAAGCAGTGGTGAAATCAAACACATTTGTCCTATGTTATCTGATAAGTAAATGACTAGTTTAATTCATGATTATCCATTGTCCCTCCTGAGTGATTGATCGCTTCTGGATCATCCTAATCTTCAGTTTAATACGGTCAAAAGCACTTCAAATTACATTACGACCATATGACCTACGAAGTAGAAGTGTAAAAGAACATCAAACGTTTCCAAACAGTTTTTCGGGACTGTAAGCATGTAAGAGTCCATCAATTCCAACCATGCAAAACAGTTGAAAAGCAAAATGATTCAATACTTTGGTGGTGGTTGCTGGGTCGGCAGCAGTCCAAACCGCTTCTTCAGAAGAACTCTCTGCCTTGAATACTTGTCATCTGGAGAGAAGCGAGCTGCAGCTCGAAAAAGTATAAGAACAAGAAATTGTCATCACATAATCATAGAAAAAACATCAAAAGAAGAAAACACAGAGGTCCTGCAGCGTTATGCTAATGCATTCAAACCTCAGGAAAAGCATTTCTCTTAAAGTTCAAAAAGCATATTTAAAAAAAAAAAAAAAAAAAACACATACATTTGCTCACTGGATATGGGCCCATATGGGGCTTTAGTCACTTGTCCCATAAAGCAGTGGATAGTTAAGACTGTTAATATACCAGTAAGTCAACTGAAGATCTGAATTATGAGATTTGCTCTCAGGATGGAATACATTCATAAATATATAAGGTTAATTTATGGAGTATAGTGATTAACTTCAAGCAACTATTCATCAGCTTTCCGAAATCAAACTTATTTGAAGCAATTGAATAAAACCAGCGTGATAACTTGATATCCATGTGCACAAGTGCAAGAATGTATATGTTTATAAGGGAACCCTCCTGAAAACAGGAAAATGCAAAGGTACATTTGTACTCTACCCGGATGAGCAGATTGCGTCGCTACCCCAAGCGGTGATTCTTTCTGCAAAAGAGGAGAAACACTAGAGCATTACTTGGATGAATACTTCGTAGAACTTTGGGTAGAAAAATATTTTACAAAAATATGAATTAAGGAATTAATACAGCAGACAAATGAAACATTCTTTATAATCCCCCACCCTTTTTCTGGTTTGATGGATGCTGATTAGCATGTAGAATATACTTTTTTTGCTGGTATGAATCCATACTAATATTCATAAGAGTTTAAAGTAATATAAAGCATATGTCAACCTAAAACTACATTTTCTCCTGCCTGTCCAGTGTATGCTGAGATGGAACTGAAGGATTTTTGCCATTCAAAACAATTTGTTGCAACAAATAAGATTTACAAAAGAAAGTGACAACAGCAGTGAAGGGGAAAAAAAAAAAAAAACAATCCCACTTTTCAGTAACAGATCCACATAATACAAAAAGAGGACCACTGAACAGACCACCAACCTACAACCTCCCAACCTTCCTCACCCTACTGAGCCCACCTCCATAAGTACTTCACCCTCTTGCAAATAAAAGTATCAATTAAACCTAGGATCTCCAGGCCACGTAGCAATAACAATCACAAAACAAGTTGTCCCTGAGAAGATTCGAATAATAAAACTAATGAGGTTCCTCATAACCCCATCAACATTGGCCATTTACAGTCACCACAAAAAATTTAGTTTCAATGACCTTAAATGCGATGCTAACCCTGCAGCCCCTGCCTAGCACTCTCATTACTGACTGACTAACAATCCACCAATAAGCACTAACATAACTTTGGAGAGGTAGAAAAACTCTTTGTAATGCCAGCCCAATTGACCACATCAAATTTTCCTGCGCTTATCTTAAGTATCTGAAATACAAAAGCACGTTCGGAGCCCCTCGGGTTAAAGATGCATATTCGCTTATCTTGAGTATCTGAAATACAAAAGCAAGTTCGAAGCGCCGCCCCCACCCTGTTACACATTCAAAATATGCATCCTTATATGTTCCTTTTTTTGGCTAAGTCAGAGCATCCTTTTATGCTCTCTCTCTCTCTATATATATATCTATCTCTCTCTCTCTCTTGCATATTCAAAATATGCATCTGTTCCTTTTTTCTCTCTCTTGCATATTCAAAATATGCAACTGTTCCTTTTTTTTTTTTTTTTTGCTAAGTTGGAACATCCTTTTATGTTCTGTTCTGAGGACCCACATCCAGAATGATTACAGCAGATAAATTTTTTTAAAAAATCCCAGGCCCGATAGTTCAGCTGGTAAGGGATATCAGCCTCTTCCATGGGAACCATAGGATACCAGTGTTTTGAGTCTCAGTTCAAGTCAGACAAAAAAAAAAAAAAAATTTTTTGAGGCCCTCTGCTCCGGATTGTCTTGGATCTGGATTTGGATCCTCATTTTTCAGTTGATACCAGATCTGGATCCTGCACACACAGGATCATGGTTGGATCCAGATCTGGACCCATCCTACAGGAAAGGAATCTAGTTCCGATTCAGTCCTGTCCCATCCCGACCCAATTAGATTCCTGTCCAATAGCTACCCCTTCCAAACAAAAAACAGCATCGAAACATCATTTGGCAGTTTCAGAAGCAACTAAAATGTGCACAAAAACATGAACAGATTCCGCCACTCAGTGATAGCTAGCTTCTTGATCACATAGAAAAAGTGAACATGCTGTAAGGAATCCACATATTCAAAGTGGGAAGATGAGTCTTCAGTGAATGCAGTAGTGTTTTATTGGCCTTTGCACTAAGCTTTAATTAAACTTTTTGGTAGTCAGAAAGTTAGAAAAAAATGGATAAGCAAATAAAAAATAAACACACAAAACTCAGACTTGTGCCCCCTACACACAACACTAAGTCTCTAACCGGCTGAGCAAACGCAGTGATGGATTTTTTTTTCACTTAAATAACTGGCCATTATTTGCATTGATGAATAAAGTCCTAGCCCAACAATATACTCTCAGGTAACTGAGATCAACAGCTTCCATAGACAGTTTCTAAGTCAGAAACAAATTCAGACTTTCCAACGTGCTGTCTCCACTTTGACTGAAGCAACAGGTTTTACCACTCAACTTTTCAAAGTTTGGAATGCAAAAATATAGCCTAGTTTTGTGAGTTTTAGATAATAGTTTAAGAAGGTTTTACAACTTACAATTACTGAGAACCAAGCTAACAAGTTGATTGTGCTTGCTACTGTGAACCAAGCTAACAAGTTGGCTATGCTTGCTTATTTGTATGCTTCCCTATTTATATTCCACAGTATTTTATTAGGTTGACAATTCCTGACCTGACCCGTCTGCTCAACCTGAATTCATTCAATACAAAAGTTTGGTTCACAGTTACTAGTTAGTAGGTCGGCCAATTCACATTTTAGTTTGTATTTCGCGGTTCAACACTTGTTCAAATTCGAAAATCCTATGAGGTTGGGTCCATTTAATTCGTTAATTTATTCACTTGATCCGCAGTTTGAGTTTGACATGTCATGGGCTAGAATGATTGAAGAGATGGATGGGATAGACACTTTCATTGACATTGGTACAGTGCAAATTCTTCATAAAGCTATAAGAGTTCCAATGCCAAAAGCTTATAAATCTATCATTGGATGCATGCATTTAAAATCCATATTACTAAAAATTAATGTCTCCCTGTTTATTTCCACTGGAACAAATTTCATCCCGGTATGTGTTAGGTCCACCATTAGATTGATCATATGAGAAAACTACGATTAAAAATACACAAAATTAAAGGAGTGAAATCATGTGATCAATTTGATGGCAGCTCCAACTTTGATTAGAGTGAAATAATTCCTAGTGACTAACACAATGCAAATTCTATCAGCAGTTTGGATTTCTTAGATGGCCCTACTAATTGATTTTCTAGAATCAAGATAAAAATGAATTTCTTGTGGCAACGAAGCTCCAGAGACTTAGGGCACGTTTGGCAACGGTCCATGCTAGGAGAGGAATCCTCTGTTTAGAGGATTCTCTTCATCTCCAAAGAATCAACACCTCTTCACGTAGGATTCCTGATGAGAGTTCCAGGTTTGGATGAAGGAAGGATTCCTACAATTTATAGAATGTATGATCCAATAGATTTTTTTACAAATATCTCAATATATAATAAGGATCAACGGTTGAAATTTGTTCACCATACCTTGTTTGACCTTTTCGAACTAATGAATGGTTCCGATCATGATTTTGGACCCCACATAAACATGAATATTTAGAAAAACGGACTATTTTTATTCCCATTTTCAAAATTAGTATAAATACTAAAACGTTTTGGCACATATCTTGAGATATAAGAAGAATTAACGGTTGAAATTTGGTCATCTTACCGTGCTTGACCTTCCCGAACTAATGACTGGTTCCGATCATGATTTTGGATCCTACATAAACCGGATAATTTAGAAAAACGGACTGTTTTTATTCCCGTTTTCAAAATTAGTATGAACAGTGAAACGTTTTGGCACATATCTCGAGATATAAGAGGAATTAACGGTTGAAATTTGGTCAGCTTGCCGTGTTTGACCGTCCAGAACTAATGAACGGTTCCGATCTTGAGCATGGACCCCACATAAACTGAAAAACTTGGAAAAACGGACTGTTTTCAAACTTAGTGTAAACAGTAAGACGTTTTGGCACATATCTTGAGATATAAGAGGAATCAACGGCTGAAATTTGGTAAGGTGGCCGTTTTGGAGTTGTTAAAGGTGACTAACGGTTCGGATCTTGATTATAGGATCTAAAAGGTACATATCCAAAGCAAAAACGTATTAAGCCCACATTACCGCCTCTAGTTACTGTTTGGAACTGTTCATCCGCCTTTCTCTCATTCCACAGAATCTGCGCATCCGAAGGGGGGAGGTCTGACTGGAGCAATCTCTTGTTCCACGGATTTCTCCCGTCCACCCTCTAAAAATCAACGCCGATCCAAACGCATGAAATCCACCATTGCGCTGAAAAGGGTAAGGAATCCCCTTGCAGTGACCGTTGCCAAACGTGCCCTTAAGGACCTATTAGATGACCATTTATTGACGGTTTTAGGAAGGTAGATTCTCCATAAAAGCTTCTCTTCTTCTTTTTTCCATCTTTTTTTTTTTCCTCAGCCCAGCTATGATCATTCCAATCCCTTCACACACCTACCTCTCTTGCATTGATGTCAGTCTAGTTGTACATTGCTCCAGATATTAGACACATTGAGTTCATCAAAATAAATTCAGAGAATATACAACCATTGAACATTGAGAACCTCTAATTAAGGACTGGGATCATCTGGTTGGATTGACATTACACGTACCCCTAATCTACATCCTAATATATCCATCCCTTTGCTTCCCTTGATTGTTATGTATCTAGGTAAGCCTCTCGTGAAGCGGAGATTTGTTTTAGAGAACACTAAGGTTGTAGAATGGTCACCCGCGAACTAGCTGCACTAACATAGCGACCTTTCGCATGTATTTGGTCAAATATTGGTCACCTTTGATTGACCATTTGGCGTATATTGGCTTGCACCGTCCACTCTATAATGAATTTTTTAAAATTTCACTCTAGTAATAATAAAAAAACGATCATAGGGTCGATAATGTGAAAAAATTTATACATGATCGATCAAACAGTTTATATCACTCTGATAAAAGTAAAATTTAAATCGATTTTAATAACTAACCTGTTGTATGATTAAAAGGTTTAGATTTTGTAAAAGTGGCCCAAATGTGTCTACATAATGAATAACACTCGGATGTAAAGACAATGATTATGTTAATGTATTAAAATATTCTTTAGAGCAAATTCTAAAAGTCATCAAGAGCAACCTACCTTTCCAATTCCAAACCATTCAAAGATACTATCTTCTCAGAACTGGGGATAGATTCAAATTTCACTTTAATCAATATGGAAGAAACTACTAAACTTATTACAGCCAATTAATAACTACAACACTTATGAAGTTCAGCTCATGTAAAACATATGGTTAAATCCAATGGTGGATCCCACTGGCACTGGAGTTAAATTTTAGTAATTGTGACATAAAATGTAAGTGCTTTGTAATCTACAATCCATGTGAATCCACACAATTGTGCCAAATTTTATATTGAAATCAATGCATCTAACTCTTCAAACTCAAACTATGAATCAACCAAATCAAAAATCGAATTCCATGAGCCTGCCTCATCGAATTTTTGAATTTAAAATAAGTGTCAAACAGCAACTGCGAATTCATTTTACAGATTGGTCAAGCTCTGAACTAGTCAACTATGGTCCAACCCAACCCAACCAAACCTGACTCCTTAAGCTGTCACTCCTCAAACTGAACCGATCCCGGCGTATTAATTTAGGGTTTCGGCCGACCCTTTTTCAAAACTTCAAGTTGGGTTCAGTTTGAAACTTCCAATCTGATTAATAAACAGGTCAGTTTCAGATTAGTGATATGCATTATGCTCATATTGGAGTCATGGAGGTCAACCAGAGAGAATGATCCATTGTCAACACCGCGCTTTTGCGCCAAGCACCACTGATTTGCTTTCAATGTACCATCAATATTACTACTACTATTACTACTTCTTCTTATTCTTCTTCTCAGCTCAGAAGCTCAATTCCAAAGTGCCCATGTCATTGAATTCAGAACAAAATAAACAAATACAACCACTAACCATACAAATTCTTCCTAACAAGTAAAACCCATGTGTGCAAACAGATCAATGAAACAAGTAAAGCTAAAACAACATATATACCTTGGTGGTGTATACTTTATCCCCATTTTCATTTATGTAGTACTGAAGATACATGGTAGCAAACAGACTCAAAGCTGTCAAAACCGAAAACCCATATCATAAATCACATTAGAAACTCAAATGAAGGGGTAATCTTCGATTGATTTCATCGTCAGGGTGCATACATACCTACCTACAAAGAGAAGCTGCCGCGTCGAGACGTTTCCAAACAAAGAAGAGAGGAAGCTAGAAGTAGGGTTTAGCAAAGGAATCGAGGTTTTATGGACTGGACCCATGATTTCTTTGAGGGGTGTGGACCCAAGATTTTGAATTTTGATGATGTAGATTTTGTGGTGGGCCCATTATTTTTATTGGGTTTTTAGAAGTGGATTTTAAAATTTTATATGGGTTTTGAAATAGCATCATGGTTTTACCGGTGCGACCGTGCCCACGTGCATGTACTTGGGTCCTCTTTTATCGTGAAGTGTCAAATTAAAAGAGAAGAAAAGGAGAGGGGATCAAATCACATCTTCCCCTACTTATAGCCTTTTGTATTAAATGAAGTTTGGGTGTTTGTATGAGAGGGGAAATAAAATAGAATTAAGGGTCGAATCAAAGAAGAAGAAACTAAATAAAAGGGCGGTGCGAGTAAGAAGTGTTGGAAGAAAAAAAATTACTTCTCCCACTTTTATCATTTAGTGGTTTTTAAAGATTTTTTTTTTAATGTCATCTAGGGCTTTTTAAAGATAACTTTTTATCATTTTGTGCCTTTGCTTTAATCCTTTTCTTTTTCTTTTTTTTTTTTCCTGTGATTTGATACTTGATTTTATTTTATTTCACCCTCAGCCAAATAAACAAGCTTATCGTACGCTTGAGAGAGTAGTTTTTTTTTTTTTTTTCTTTTACTTGTATGATAAAAAAAAAAAGCACCTTTTTATCAATAGTGCCATGATGAGGTGGATTTTGACTTTTTTTTTTTTATAAAGATAGTACTTTTGTGATTTAGTTTTTATTTGACCTTGTCTTCTTTCATCCTCACTGGATTTGACCTTCTCTTCAATTATTATATATTAAATTGGAAGGTTTTGACTTCAATTTTAACCAACGGTTACGTAATTACTCATGCAATTGCCCACTCATTTTTCCATCACACCACTCATATTTCAGTTGTTCTTATTCACTATACCCATTTTCAGTTGTTCTGATGTAACTATATTCTTTTTTATCCAATTTCTTTATTTCTATTTTATCCAACTTGTCTTATAGAAAGAGACGAATGTTTTTTAATATGTGATTATTTATTTTGCAATGCATGGAGATACTGTGCTCAGCACGGGTTATTGGGTGAGTTATCTATTATACAAGTAAATCACCAAATAGGCCCAATTATTAATCGGGTTCCATAGCCCATATTTTCAAGGACCTTTTTAGATTTTTCTTATGGGCCCCACTTATCAGCATGTTGGGTGGGTCGGGTTTAAACGCGAGCCATACGATCCACTCCTATTAGAGCCAGGTTTGGCAGAGTTGATTGGTTCCAGAAAAGTATGGGCTTTAAAATTGTAATCCAAATCCGATGTGGGGCGAATTCAGAGTTTGGCTGTGGCTGATCCGGCCCACTCCATTTTATCTTTATTTATGCATAATACTAATTCATTAACAGTGTAACATAAAAAATTCCTCTAATACATGCTGCCGTCCATAAGATGGGTCCAAGTCCTCATCGTGTGATAATCCAGACCCATATACAATAATTCAGGATTCAATTAGACCTTTTCTTATTTTTAAGCTAGGTTTGGGTTAACATTCTCAACCCTAGTTGCAAGTGGGCATCCGATTCTCCGATTACCCCAAAGTTCTGACCCGTAAAAAATCGGGTTCGGAACCTATTATAAGAGTTCCGACTCATAAACGGGTTCGAGTCCAGAACCTAATTTAGGTTCCAATTGATAAATGGATCCAGTTCCGAGTTCATATAGGTTTCGACCCGTGGACTCGGGACCCGTCATATAAGCCTTTGATATTGCAAATTGTATATCAAAACCAACTCTTTTTTTTTACATTTTTATGTATAATATTAGAGGTAGTAGACTTGATGCACTGTTATAAGCTTAATGATATGCTTATTTTAAGAAAAATGAAGAATAAAGAGAAATTATAATCAATTTTGAAACTAGATTCCAAACCTCTAGGTGAACCCAGTTTCGGAACCAGATCCAGGGTTTTCTATCAAAACCGGGTCTGGAACCAACAAAACAGGTTCCGAGTCAAAACCGGATCTGAAACTGTTATCTAGAAACGGGGTCTAGATCTGAGTCCACTATGGTTCCGGTTGCAACCCTACAGTCAACCAACCACTTGGGGTTCCATTCTTGTTATTCAACCTCACAAACTCCACTATGATATGATAAGACCAACTCATTGCACTATGACCTGCGAATTTGTCCCCAAATCACATGGTAATTGAGGTTTGACTGGGCTGATGCTTTTTTTCTTTCCAGGTGGGATCTTCTCGGTTGAGTTTTCCAGGCCGACCAACAAAAAAATGAGTAGGTTTTGAGTTGCTATAAAACCATCAACCCCCAACCTGACCTTGATCTTAATGCAATTATTTCACTTTGACCCATTAATCTGACCCGGATATAAATTTGGACTAGTCCTTTTTTATATCTTCCTAGATGAATGCTTGTTAGATTTCCCCCTAACTTTTAAGCACATGCCTAACTTTACCTGCTTCATTGCTGCCTAAAATCATGGCTTTTTAAACTTGTCTTGACATGCTGGGTCAACTTGCTTCGTAGGTGACCATGTCAAGCCAGTTGGACGAGTTTGATCCCCTTGCACAAGTTGCATAACTCATGAGTCATGACACCTTGAGTAGAATCAAGTTTTTACTGTAAGCTAAAAAATGCCAAAAGCAGGTGTGACTGACAGGAAATGTTAGTATATGACTTGGTACTTGTTGGGTTTTTCTTTTTTTATGCTATCTGAATGTTCTCAATCCTCTGGGCTGGACTAATCTGTCCGAGCTCAGAGGGAAGTTGGGTAAACTCCTCTATAGCTCCAATGTTGTAGTGTAGTTTCGAACCTACAAACTCCGGGTGCAAAACCGTGATCTTAGGCCAACTGAGCTACCCCTTGGGGTTTACCCCTTGGAGTTTGATACCTGTTGGGTTAACCTTTCATAGAGGAAATGTGATCTAATTATTAGGGGTTACATGCAAAAGCCCAATAATTAGACTTTTTACATGGTCTAAGTTAGGGATACAAGATGGGCCGGATCCATAGCCGAATTAAGGTGGATCTGGATCCAAATTCAGTTTTATAGATCAAAATTCAATTTTGACACACAACCTAGTGAGCTATGTTTTTTTTTAAAGATCTGGTTCTTGATATTTATCATTTAGTGTTGGAAGGAAAAAAAAAATTACTTCTCCCACTTTTATCATTTAGTGGTTTTTTCAGTTTTTTTAATGTCATTTAGGGCTTGTTAAGGATCACTTTTTATCATTTTGTGCCTTTTCTTTAATCCTTTTCTTTTTTTTTTCTTTTTTTTTTTCCTGTGATTTGATACTTGATTTTATGTTATTTCACCCCTCAGCCAAATAAACAAGCTTATCGTAAGCTTGAGAGAGTAGTTGTGCTTTTTTTTTTTTTTAAAAAAAACTTTTATGATAAAAAAAGCACCTTTTTATCAATAGTGCCATGATGAGGTGGATTTTGACTTTTTTTTTTTTGTTATAAAGATAGTACTTTTGTGATTTAGTTTTTATTTGACCTTTTCTTCTTTTATCCTTATTTGATTTGACCTTCTCTTCAATTATTATATATTAAATTGGGAGGTTTTGACTTCAGTTTTGACTAACGGTTATGTAATTACTCATGTAACTGCCCACTCATTTTTTCATCATACCACTCATGTTTCAGTTGTTCTTACGTGACTATGCCATTTTTCAGTTGTCCCCATGTAACTACATTCTTTTTTTATCCAATTTCTCTATTTCTATTTTATCTAACTTGTATTATGGAAAGAGGTGATATTTTTTAATATGTGGTTATTTATTTTGCAGTGCATGGAGATACTGTGCTGAGCATGGGTTATTCGGCTAGTTTACTATTATACAAGTAAAGCACCAAAAAGGCCCAATTATTAATTGGGTTCCATAGCCCATATTTTCAGGGACCTTTTTAGATTTTTCTTATGGGCCCCACTTATCAGCATGATGGTAGTGGGTCGGGTTTAAACGCGAGCAGTAGGATCCACTCCAATTAGAGCCAGGTTTGGCAGAGTTGATCTGTTCGAGAAAAGTATGGAATTTAAAATTGTAATCCAGGTCGGATTTGGGGTGAATTAGAGTTTGGTTGTGGCTGATCCGGCCCACTCCATTTTATCTTTATTTATGCATAATACCAATTCTTTAACAGTGTAACATAAAAAATTCCTCTAATACATGCTGCCGTCCATAAGATGGGTCCAAGTACTCATCGTGTAATAATCCAGACCCATATACAATAATTCAGGATTCAAGTAGACCTTTTCCTTATTTTTAAGCTAGGTTTGGGTTAACATTTTCAACCCTAGTTGTAAGTGGATATCCGATTATCTGATTATCCAAAAGTTCCGACTTCCAACCCGTAAAAAATCAGGTCCGGAACCTATTTTAAGGGTTCCTATTCATAAACGGGTCCGGGCTTGGCACCTAATTTAGGCTCCGATTGATAAATGATCCGGTTTCGGGTCCATATAGGTTCCAACCCGTGGACTCGAGACCCGGCATATGAGCCTTTGATATTGCAAATCGTACCTCAAAATCAACTTTTTTTTTTGACATTTTTTATGTATAATATTAAAGTTAATAGACTTAATGCACTGTTATAAGCTTAATGACATGCTTATTTTAAGAAAAATGAAGAATAAAGAGAAATTAAAATCAATTTTGAAACTAGATTCCAGTCCTTTAGGTGGACACGGTTCCAGAACCGGATCTAAGGTTTCCTATTGAAACCAGGTCTGTAACAAACAAAACAGGTTTCGAGTCAAAACCGGATCCGGAACCGTTATTTAGAACCGGGTCTGGATCCAAGTCCACTATGGTTCCGGTTGCAACCCTACAGTCAACCAACCCTTTGGGGTTCCATTCTTGTTATCCAACCTCACAACCTCTACTATGATCTGATAAGACCGACTCATTGCACTATGATCAGCCAATTTTTCACCAATTTACATAGTAATTGATGTTTGACTGGGCTCATACTCTATTTTTCCTTTCCAGGTGGGATCTTCTAGGTTCAGTTTTCCAGCCCGACCCACAAAAAAATGAGTAGGTTTTGAGTTGCTATAAAACCCATGAACCCCTAACCTGACCTTGATCTTAATGCAATTATTTGACTTCGACCCATTAATCTGACCCAGATATAAATTTGGACTAGTCCTTTTTTTATAACTTCCTAGATGAATGCTCGTTAGATTTCCCTCTAACTTTTAAGCACATGCCTAACTTTACCTGCTTCATTGTTGCCTAAAATCATGGCTTTATAAACTTGTTTTGACATGTTGGGTCAACTTGGTTCGGTAGGTGACCATGTCAAGCAAGTTGGACGAGTTTGATCCACTTGCACAAGTTACATAACTCATGAGTCATGACACCTTGAGTAGGATCAAGTTTTTAATGTAAGCTAAAAAATGCCAAAAGCAGGTGTGACTGACAGGAAATGTTAGTATATGACTTGGTACCTGTTGGTTTTTCCTTTTTTTTTTTTTTTTTTTTTTTTCCTTTATGCTATTGGAGGGTTCTCAATTTTTTAGACTGGATTAATTTTTCCGGGCCCAGAGGGAAGCTGAGTAAACTCCCCTATAGCCCCAGTGTGGTAGTGTAGTTTCGAACTTACAACTTCTGGGTGCAAACCGTCGTCCAAGACCAACTGAGCTACCCCTTGGGGTTTGGTACTTGTTAGGTTAACCTTTCATAAAGGAAATGAGATCTAATTATTAGGGGTTACATGCAAAAGCCCAATAATTAGACTTTTTACATGGTCTAAGTTAGGGATACAAGATGGGCCGGGTCCATAGCCGAATTAAGGTGGATCTGGATCCAAATTCAGTTTTATAGATCAAGATTCAATTTTGACACACAACCTGTGAGCTATATCAAGGTCAGATATCATTATTTTGTTTTTTTTTTTAAGATCTGGTTCTTGATAAAAAAAAAAAAAAGAAGACTTGGAGTGCCTCTCAAATAAGATTGATAAAAGAGCTTCAAATAAATTTCTAAATATACAAGTAGGGCCAATAAACTGTTTATGATTAAAGCGAAGTGGCCTCTTAAATATTAATATTACTAGTTTGTAGGCCCTTAAAACCTATATATATATATATATATATATATTTAACGGGGACATTCATGTGCATCAATCCCTCATCATAGGATGAGGGACACTTACATGGCTTTCCATCTTTGCACATGAACATTCTTTTTCTGCATATGATCATATATAGCTTTTTCTCTTTTGCACATGAATATTTTCAAAATTATGTTAGTGTCTCTCACCCTATAGTGAGGGATGGATGCACATGAATATTCTCCATATTCAACATGTTCGTTTTAGATCTGGATCCACAGTTTGGACATGCAAGGATTTGAATTTTCCAAATCCTATATAAATGAATTTAGAATTGGATTTGAATTCCTCCATAATGCAAAATTAGGTTTCATACAAACTTTATTCGGAATCAAAGAATTTAAATACTCGAATAATTAGATACTCATTTGCAACCACCACAGTGCAGGTCACCTACCCAATCCAGTACCTGCCACCCCAAACCCAAATCAGCACAACAATTTACAAGTCAGGTTGACCCTCTTTCATTTCTTATACAGTTTGGCATTAGAAGAAGAAGTGAGACAAGGCTAAGGTGATTGTTTTGGCTTGACATTTCTAACTAGCTTAATAAATAAGTCACATTCAATTGAGTTTAAATTTTCTATTTGACCCATCACCTCAACCTGAACCTGAACCTCAGCCCAATCCAATCCAACTCGTTCACTTTGACTTGCCAACCAGCAGTTAACCTGGCCTGGCATTCAAGATTCAGGTTAACCCTTTTAACACAAATCTCGTTTAAGTTTACATTTCCAACCCATCAAATAGATGAGTTTGACTTGGGTTGGGCCTAGAGTTGTAAATTGGGCTGGGCTACCGAGGCCTGTCTCGGCTTATCATCCGGGCCGTAGGCTGCCATGGCATGTTGACAATGTGACCAGGCCAAAGGATGGGTTGTGCTGGGCTAAGGAGCCCTGGCCCTGGCACAACACAATCTAGGGACTTTGCCGTGCCTTGCTATACTAGGGTGCCTGGGCCGAAGCACGGCATGAAGTGGCCCAACACAGCTCGACACAACATTTATTTTAAAAAAATGCTGATTTTTTTATATAAATAAGATATGTAATTAAAAACTTATTTATCATTTATAAATTAGCATCAATGTTTGTGATTTTATTTTAATAGTTTCAAATTTATTTGAAGTTGAGAGCCTTAAAGTCCATAAAGCCCTTTTCAATTTATATAAAAAAATTGAAAAAAAAATTAAGAGAGACATGTGGGCTGGTCTGTGGACGGTATGGCCCAATCCATCTAAGATACAGCCCAGCACGATACGACCTAAGCTGTACTAGGCTGACTCCAACGGACACGGCACGACACGGCACGTCACGGCTAGAGAATTTTCACGGGCCAGCCCACGACCAAATTTAAATTTCTAGTTGGGTCATACACATTCACCATCAATGAAATTCCAACCCAATCCCTAACCCAACCCAAACTCTATCCGGGCCTTTGTCACGCATACGGTAATTGATACTCAAGCAAGATGAACGGTCAAGATCACTTCATAATTCTCTTTCTTTCCATCACAATAGGGCTATTTCGGTAATTTCACCCCAGCCTCTGATATTGACCTTTCCAAACACTCTTCGAATCCACGGCTGTCTCTCTCTCTGCAGCTCCTTCCCACCTTCACATCCACATCGAATTTGCTTCAAAATCACTTCTTTTCGAATCCATCCAAACATCTTTCTCAAATCATCTTCGATTCCCAGAAAAACCCTAGTTTTACTTTCTAAATCCATCTCCATTCCTTGGAGTTCTTCAAGGCCCATATCTCTACATCGTCCAAAAATCCCAAATTCGATCTCACCAGACCCAAGCGTGACATTCACTTTCATCTGAGGAAACTGAAATCTCTCACAATTTCAGAATCATTCAGATTCATCCCATCAAGGTTCGACCTTTATAAATCTCATTCTTTGTGTTTTTTTTTTTCTCTTTGTTGGGATTTGCTTCTTATTAACCGAAATCTGTTTGTTTGGATTTTGGAGGAATCCTCAATTTCCTTCCCATTGGATTCAATCTGCTGTTTTTTAGGAGTAGTATCGCACACTTTCCACAAGACACAAAGTCTCCGGACTCTTGGCTGTTTTGATTTCCTTGTCATTTTTTCAGTACCCCATCAAAATCATTGGGAGATTACTTGAGATTTCTCTTTCTGTGTACTAAATTTTGAGAAAGATCAAAACTTTTCTGCTGTTTTGATTAATATCTTGAAAACCCAGAAACCCCAGAGAAGAAAAACCTACATTTTGCAATACCCCATTAAGATTCTTCACAAATTACTTGAAATCTCTCATTCATTTATTGATTTGATCAATCTCTTGTAAACGTAGAAACCCCAAGAAGGAAAAGCCTAGATTTCCTTCAAATTACGCTTGAGTGAACCATAAGAAACGATGTCATTTGAGGAAGATGATGCCTTTGAACACACCCTTTTGGTTGTCCGCGAAGTCTATGTGTACAAAATCCCCCCTCGGTCTACGAGTGGTGGCTACAAATGTGGCGAGTGGCTGCAGTCCGACAAGATTTGGTCGGGCCGCCTCCGTGTTGTCTCGTGCAAGGAGCGATGCGAGATCCGCCTTGAGGACCCCAACTCCGGGGAGCTCTTCGCCGCCTGCTTTGTACTCCCTGGCCAACGGGAAAACTCTGTTGAGACTGTTCTCGACTCTTCCAGATACTTTGTGCTGAAAATTGAGGACGGGACGGGCAAACATGCCTTCATTGGATTGGGTTTTGCGGAGAGGAATGAGGCTTTTGACTTCAATGTTGCACTGTCTGATCATGAGAAATATGTTAAGAGGGAGCATGAGAAGGAGACAGGAGATGCAACTGATGATAGTCAAATTGATATTCATCCGGCGGTGAATCACAGATTGAAGGTATTATAATGGGTGTCTGATCAATTGATTTGTTTCTCTGATTTTTGTGCTTATTGGTTAATATTAGCAATTTTTGAAACGCAATGCATAGTGTCTTTAACTTGAATATGGAGAATCATGTTTAGTTATTATTTCATACAAATTATTCATTTGAGACATTTTATGAGATGGCATTGATGTTTTGCTAAGGCATGTGTCAGTCCCAAGACTGAAGTAAGGAGAGTTGTGTTAGACTGACAGTCAGCTATAAGAAAAGGTTTCAAACTGAATTTCAACTTTAAAGCCTAATTTGAGAAAATTAGCACTCCTCGGCCAACACAAGTTATAGATAGAATTTGGTTTTAGGAAATGATGATGTTAGGAAATGATGATGTCGTTTTATGCAGCCGGTTTGCCTTCTCAATTTAGTTTATTTTGATTATATTAGATTATTTGATTCGAAAGTATTGCTTCATATGTTTAAATTTTCTTTGGAGTTCATGACACTGTCACTGGCTCCTCATAGTTGAATCTGAGCACAAGGGATTAATAAATAATGCTACTGCTGGCAGAAAAATTATAGATGCTTGTATGAAGTCTTGATTGTGAATTTGGAGGCCAACTGTTGGCCTGTAATAGTTGTTTTGAGTGTAGTGTAAGTGTATTATTAAATGGTTAGTGATGGATACTTTATTTGTTTGCTTGTGTGGTTTGATACTTATTTGTTTTCATTTATGTTGGACTTCGTTTTCTGTTGGGCTTTTATTTTACAATAGTCAGTTGACTTGTGGGCTCACCTTGGCAGTTGGTTCGGAGTGTGTTGTGGTCCACCACAATTGAAATTGATGTATATAAATATTAATATATATATTTTCCTTCCTTGCACAAAATTAGAGCTGCATTATTTAATGAAAGTAAGCAGAACAACCTCTTGTTCTGCTTGTTTTTGTTTAATGACAGTAGCCATTCAAAAATAAATAAATAAAAGAAATACAAACAAAATAAGAGCTGCATTATGTGTTTTTTTTTTACTTGTTTTAGTATCTGAGCTGAAATAATCTATTAAACAGTTTGGGTGGGAAACAACCGGCCCGCCTGACACTGAGGAGACATCGAAATGTGCTCTGGGGTTTTTAGTAGAGAACAATTATATTCTACAACAGCCACAGTAATGGCAATTGGCATCGATCTACCAGGTTGAAGTATTATCTGCAATGCCGCAGAGGATAGTGAAATCTGGACCCCAGGAAGTCCTTCCCGGACTACCCCTTTAGCATTGGAGTCTTTCCATTGTAATCGCTATGGGTTTTGTCATCATATTCTCTTCTTTCTTTTTATGTTAAAATCAAATAGTGCTGTAAATGTGTGTGTGTATTTGTGTTTTATTATAGATGATCTCATTGATATATTTGGTTTTAGTGTGCAGTGCTCATATATTTCAGTGTGTGATTTTTGGTTTTGAAATGGCAACATTAATTTTTTTTTATTTTTTAAACAAAAGATACAATGAATTTATGACCCCAAGGCCATAGTATACATGATCCACTACGGATAGGGTGACGGATGAATATGAAGAGAATGGTGCAGGCTTGGGAACCCACCTCTTTTGTGCATGAAAAGAATCCTAGAGGGATTTGTACAAATATAACATTGTGCTGGTCCCCAGCAGAGAGTCCCCTTTTGCTATAAATATTTAGGTCATTTCCTTTCTTTATTTATGTTAAGTGTGCTTACTCTGTTTTTCTCCTTTTTTGCCCAAGGACTGGGATTAAATATCTTTAGTGGTTAAGATTAACCTTCGGGTTTATTATTAAGAAACACTTTGTACTCTTGAAATTCGTATAACATTCGTAGTGTGTTCTTCATGAACTCCTCCTACACAAATTTGTGTGACAGTTTGAGAATTTGGATGAGAAACACTCATTACTCTGGATCTGGACCCAAGGTACTAAGGCTTGTTCTAACTGTGTTATTTCCTCTTTCTTCTGATTCTGTGGTTGTGGCTGTGACTACACTGCTGTACCTTCAACTTAGGGTACTGCTACCAGTTCAGGCACTTTTAGTGTCAGTGTTCATTGCTCTCTGGTCCATACCAGGTACAAGATTGAAGTGCAGAGCTTGTTCTTATTTTAGAGGAAAAGTAAATAAATAAAATATGTCGTTACCTTGATTTTATAAGAATCAGTCTCCAGTTGAACCAATATAGTCTTGATGGGATTTCTTCAATTTTCTTTGTTTGTTGTTTTAATTCTTAGTTGTTGGGCTGATTTTAGATAGTGCAGACTAGTAACTGAATTTTGAATTAAGCCAAATAGACTCGGATTAGTCTGAAGTTATTGCAGGCCAACTAGACTGCACTTGAATTGGCTTGATTCAGTAATTGGTTATATCAATAGCTACTGAAGCTCCTTCTCAATCTCATTAGGCCAATCATAGTCTATCAAACTTTGGAAATTTTATAATTGATGTTTTCTTTTAATTGGTAACATAACTCAAAACCCACTTGTGCTATGGGCTTTTGTCAACAGTGAGCACCTTCCAATTGTGCTATGGGCTTTTGTCATAGTCAGTGCAAAATATTATAAATTTATATTAACAAAGAAAGCCTCTATTACAATTCTACAAGATGAATTATCACACAATGGAGTCCCAGGGTCATTTTAGCATACAAGAGAATACAGGATTGCGGAATCAAATGATTTAAAACTTATTTGATTGTACTGCAACATACTGAGGATTCACAGGTATTGAAACACAAACTTGTTTTAGATTCCACCTTATAACAATATACCACTTGGCTATTTTTATAGAGAAGTTGTCTTTTTCTTTCTTGGATTCAATTGATCTTTTGGCAATTTGGATTTAGGAAGGTGAGACCATTCGTATAAATGTAAAGAACAAGCCATCTAGTGGAACTGGCATGCTTTCAGCAGCTGGGCTGTCAGGTGGCACTACTGCTATAAAGAAACCTAGTGCTCTAGCACCACCGCCCAGTGGAACTGGAAAAACCAGGTCCCCTCTTCCTCCTCCACCCAATGATCCTGCTGCTGCTCGTATGACTTCTGGTCATGGTGTTGGACTCAAGGGCCCCAAGGAAAACACCAGGCATGCTGTTGATGCCTTTTCAGATCTTTCACAAATTGAGGTACCACCCTTCTCTGCTTGCTTTTGTTTCTTGGTGCTTGTGGTCTAAATTGATACATGCAATTGTGCAGATGAATATTACCCTGTTGCAGTACATAGTTTCCGACCTGGTGGGTCGAGTAGGAATCCAGCCAACTTGACTTGGCCGGGCCCTGTCAAAAACTGGGTGATTGGGTAGGGCTGAACTCGGTTTGAACAAGTTCAGTTGAAACCCTGTTAAACCACCTGGTCAACTTGGGATTTGGCTTGACTTGTCCTGGTTTGGCTATATGACATTGGATCATCTCAAGGCATTTGATTCATGCTTTTGTAAAGACAAATTAAAACCATGAACCAACATAAGTAAAATTGTAAATGTTAAAATATAGTTCAATGAAAACAAAAGAATTGAAATAACAATTCATATGAAATTTATGTACATGTTCGTGTACTTTCCTTATTTTAGTTATTATAATTTATAAATACTTGCATTTATGATAAATAAAATATAAATTACTAACCCACTTGATCAACCTGCTGAGTTTCCTAGTTGATTCGCCTTGTTAATGGCCTCAGTCTGGTCACAGCCCACTGGGTCAGAAAATTATGGTAACTCTCTCTCTCTCTCTCTCTCTCTCTCTCTCAACTTGCATAATGTTACTGGTAGTGCTCTACCACATATCAGTTTGTACACCATGGTAACATAGTTTGTAGGAACAAAATATTTTGCTTTCTTGATATGCTGTCACAGTGGCCAGCAAGGGTGCCACAAGGTGATCAGGGTCTACCCCTCCTTCCTAATGTACCAAGACATTGTTGATGAACAAAAATATTGTGCTTGTTTCTGTAGAAGTTACAACTTTACCTTTACAGTTATAAGTATTTATGTCTGAATGGAAGTTCTATGCAGCCTCAAATTTATTACAAATGGCTATTATGGTTTCCATACTTTCATTGTCCTCGATTTTCAATGTGACCATAACACTTAGTAGAAATCAAATTTTCTATATTAAACTTGGTAGATTACCCTGTTTGTAGAATTATTCCCTTCCTCTGAACATATAAAACATCACATTATCAAGAGAATTCTGGTATCTCTGGAGGTTTTAACAATCAGAAGAGGCCAAAACCGAAATTCTGTAAACCCTCTTAGTACCCAGAGATTTATGATTTAAAACAGAATGATGTAGACCTCTTAGTCTAAGAGAGTTATAGGGTAAAAAAAAATATATATTGTTATTGAGGTGTTAACATCTATATAGATGTAAAACCACTCCACATTGAGAGGGTCTTTAGCCTTAAGTTTAGGTTTTTTATTTTTTTATTTTTATTTATTTATTTATTATTATTATTATTTTTTAAATTCTTTTGACAAGTTTAGCAACTTTAAAATGGACAACAACATCAACTTGTAAAAGGTCTAACATGTAAAACCTCTTAGTACTAGGATGATAACTGTTTGGTCGACTTTAAACACAAGGTTAATGGCCATGACCAAGGATGAAAATAGTGGTAGCTGTGGGCGTAGTGCCCGCCACCAAAATACTAAGTAGCGTAGTGGTGCGATTTGAAAAGATCATCAAAAAAACTTGAAAAATTATAGAAAATCTAGAATATTGGAAAATGAGAAAAAATGTGTGTTTTTTCAAAAGTAACTAAGATAAGTGGGCGTAGTGGTTCCCTCGTTGTATGAGGTCTTGTATCTCTGTATAAATAAAAAAAATAGTAATAATAATTTTTTTCACATGTATTCATGTTGCTTAGTTATTCTAACTTAGAAACTAATGAAAAGTTCATTAAAAAAAAAAACTATGTCATGAAGTTAAGACTTAAGACTTAAGAGTACCTAGAGAAAATAATACCTCTACCAAAGGGGTGTCTAATAATAGGATGTACCTAGAGAAGAACCCTTGAGAAGAACTATCCGTGTCGACTGTAATTTGGCGAGATCTTGTGTTTTTTTTTTTTTTTTGTGTTCTTTTAAACATAAAAGGGTAGAAGAGTTGCATATAAATGTTATTTGGAAAGAAGAAAAGAAATAAGTCTTATTATGCATTTTAATATTTTTTAGAAAGTAGGAATCTCTTTCACTCCGTAGCTGCCCCATAGCAGGTGTAGCGGCCCTGTCGCGGCCACTACAGATGTGAGTGGCGCTAAATGGCATTTGACTGCTACACCCGATATAGTGGCCGCTACGCTATTTTGATCCATGATCATGACATTAAGAGTTTTTTTTTTTTTTTTTTTTTTTTTTATTTTATTTACAAAAGCCACCTAGATTTTCATGATACCTCAAAAATGCCCTTGTATTTTATGTTTTTACTAATATCTCCCTTTGACTGACAGTCATTATGTACAATAAGTAACTGCTTCCTTTCTCCCTCTTACCTTTTGTTTTGGACCATTTTACCCCTGAATGTTTGAAGCTTGGGCTATGGGTTGATGGGTTCATGGAAGAAAAACCATCTGAACCTTGAATCTCCTCCCTTTCCTCTCTCTTTCACAAGCTCATCAGGCAATCGCACTTTCCCTCTTAAATCCTCTTGAATCTCTCCTCTCTCTTAAAACCCTCACTTCTAATCTCCTTTCCATTTCCTTTTTTTTTTTTTTTCCCAATCAGCTTATCAAAACCAATCCGAGAAACCCTAACGAGAACCCCAACACTCCTCCCGTATCACCCAACATCTCCATCAAATCCAGGCTTCTAGATCTTCTCCCCAAATCTAGTTCCCCATACCCTCTCCAAATTGACACCGACGCAATCCGAATCTAGTCGACCAATCACTCTCATGTATATAATACCCATTAGTAAAGGGAGAGAAGAAAGAAAGAGAGAGAAGGGGTGAGTGAAATGGGTTGTTGGCATTTTCTGCATCATCTCGTTCTTGTATGGCTCACAACAGCAGCATCTGATCTGATCCCCAATTGCTGTAAGAATTGTGGTCTCATTAACATTTCATAAACCGTTGGCATCGGAGATGGCTCTAGAATAGATGGGCTCTGGTTCAATGTATTCTATAACAAATCGTCTTATCACCCTCCAAAACCATTTTTCATGGAATCATGGGTAATGCATTTGACGATCTTGAAAGATCTATACAAGAAGGCCAAGCGAAAGTTAACGCCCTTGTTGCCTTGGGTTGTCACAACAGCTCAGGATACATGGGCAGTTACTCGGAGATGTCTTTGGGTGAAAGTGGGCCATACACCTTCTCAAACACCCGCAGCAGGTTCACAGCACTAGGTTGCGACACAGTGGCCCTCATAGTAGGCTACCTTTCGCAATCCAATTTAAGGTTTACCAACAGATGTCTTCCTCTTTCTTCGAACAAAGAGGTCATTGCCAATGGGACCTGTTCTGGAAATGGGTGCTGCCAGACCTCCATTCCTGTTGGTGTCAAGGACTTCAATATTAACATGAATAGCCTCCACAATCATACCAGAGCGCTAAACTTTAATACCCATAGCTACACCTTTCTGATCGCTGGAGATAGCTTCAAATTCAACAAAAAACAATATGGTCATCAATGGTACATATGGAGATGGGGAAAACATAGTACCTGTGGTGCGAATGGGAATGAGACGTGTGAATCAACCTAGAGAAATTTGAGTGCTGGTGCAGACGGTGGCTGTGGGTTTGAAGGTTGCGGGTGAGGGCTTGTCTGGGTGGTGGAGTGATGATGAGCAGAGGATGGTGTTTCTCTGCAGGGTGGAGATGGGGCGAGGCCGTGGTGGGGATACAGGTGATGAGTTGTAGGGATGACTCATTAAGTTTTTATCAGGGGTAAAATGGTCAAAAACAAAAAATGAGAGGGAAAAAGGAAGCAGTTAAGTTTGACTGTCAGTCAAGGGAGATATTAGTAAAAACATAAAAAACAAGGGCCTTCCTTGAGATTTCATGAAAATATAGGGGCTATTTTGTAAAAAGCTCTAACGTTAAACCCCCTTGTCACTATGATGTTTTTTCAAACATCTTGGTGCCAGGAGCCATTTTGGATTACACATTGTAATTGGTTCTGAGACGATGAATGACTTTGAACATGTAACAAAGACAAAAGTCATAATGGTAAAGCTCTCATTGCCAAAAAGTTTAACTGGTATTGATGACTTTGTCAGACTTCTTGATACAAGGAATCTAGTGGTACCAAGAGGTCTCACAAACTTTTTAGTACCAAGAGACATTTTGGATAAAACAATGCTTTTGCTACCAAGAGGTCTAACAAACTTTTTAGTACCAAGAGGCATTTTGGATAAAACAAATGCTTTTGCTACCAAGAGGGTCAAATGACTACATAATACAAGGACAGAAATCAGGATGCAAAACCTTTTTGTACCAGAAACCTTGTACTAAGAGGATTATATACTTCTAAGTACCGATATGCATGATGGATTAATTAGTGTAGCTGGTACATAGAGGTTGTGTGACTTTAAAATTAACAAAAGGACAAAAATCATTACTATTGCATCCTTGAGGTTGTGGGTTCAAGTTAAGGTACCAAAAATAAATAAATAAATAAATAAATAAAAATGTTTCACATAGAAGGACAAAAATCATTAAGTATAATCTCTTGGTGTCACGTGGTCTCCTAATTCTCTTGTCAGTGATGAATCATGAAACCTCTTGATACAAGGAAAATATATATATTTTTATTTTTTATTTTTATTTTGAACGATTGCTGCCAGGAATACTTACAAGCAAATCTCTTATTACCGAGAAATATTTTAGATAAAACAATGTTATTGGTACTGAGATGTTGAACGACTGGACAATTCAAGATCAAAAAACATGACATTAAAAGCTTGCGCTCATGGTAAACGGTGCTATTAATAATGAGAGGCGACACAAAATCCAAAACCATAACATAAAACTTCTTGCTGTGTAGAGGTTCTATAAACGCCTTAATAGAAAGAAGCATTTTGAATAAAGAATAGTAATGGGCAACGGCAATGACTGGTTTAACAAGGAAAAAAACCAAAACGTTAAAGCTCTTACTATGAGGAATTCTCTGAGTACTAAGGTCAAACCTTAGTACTAAAAAGCATTTTGGATAAAACAACTTCAAATAAAACACAAGGACAGGAGTCAGAGCATAAATCTAAGCTTTTGCTATTGATAACTTTGGAAAACTTCTCACTATAAATCCTGTTAGTGTTCATGATGTTCTACAATCGGCTTACTACCAATTGGCAATTCGATAAACCAATTCTATGGTGATGAGAAATTGGGGGAAAATAAGAAATCACTGAGCGTGGAAAGGTTTAACGAACTTTGTAATAGTGAGAGGCGTGGTAATGAGAGGTTGAACAAGGACAAAAATCATTATGCAAAACCTCTTGGTACCTTCAGTTTAGTGGACTACCAAGAGGCATTTTGGATAAAAGCAATGTAATTGGTATAAAGAGATTAAGCAAAAACAAAAGCATGATGCAAAATGTCTTGATGGGAGGTTTTAACAAACCTCTTGGTGCTGATGACTTTGTTTATGTTAAACCTTTTTCCTTTTTATCCTTTTCTTTCTTTCATTACGTAAAACATTTTGGTTCCGAGAGGATAACAAATGTTTACTAAGAAGAATGTCTAATATAAATTGCTTTTGTGATTTTTTTTCCTACTTGCAGAGAAGTCTTCCTTCAGCAACGGGTTCAGGATCAGCAAAGAGTACGGCATCAGGATGGGCAGCATTTTAAATCTGGTGTTCAGATATCAGTGACTTCTTTAGGTGCTTTTCCCTGGATGTCACAAGCATGAGAAGAAAAAAGAAATGCAAGCATGCAGTACACCTTTTATGATCAGGCTGGGACTTGAGAAGATGCGTGAGGCTTTCCAATTTTCAGGTTTTGGAAATAATGTTTACAAAGAATGTGTTTAATGTTTTCTCTACTCTGATTTGAACTCGGAACCTTTTATTATATTTATATAAAAAGAAAGACAGAATTATCATGCATGCTTATATCGCTTTATAATTGTTATGGCATCTGTGAATTGTTGTTGAAGTTAGTTTCCATGAGGATGACTTGGGTGGATGGGTTCCTTATATCAGGGTGGTCTAGATTATCCTGATTCATTCATTCCATTAGTCTGATATTGGCCCAATCATAGTAAGAGGTTCCAAAAGTTTCTTGACTCAACGAACCAGGTTGAGTAAGAGCTCGACCACCCAACATCACAATTACAAGTTTGACAAAACTTGGCCATCAGATGCACAGCCTCATTTAGCCTTCTAGGAATGTGATAAAAGGAGGCTTTATCAAAGTCTTTAGCAATCGAAGATATATCTGCAGCGATTGAGATTAACACCCAATCTTTGCCACCATTGATTGTCTTGATCGTCCTCACATCACACAAATTTTGTCCTCTTCTCACACCCCATACTTTAGCTCTATTAAAAGCAACGAGGATCGCCCTCGTTTCAGCTTCTTTTGTTGAGCCAAACCCCTCTCCTCTAATTCCTGTACAAACGATAGATCCATTAAACCAAAGGACATATCCAAAAGAAGCTTTACCATCCGATTTTCTAAACGCAACATCGGAAAAAATTAAAACCACATCTTTTCTAATAATCATACCAAGGCTTGGGATCCTTCCATTTGGTCTTTCCTTAACTTTTATCAAATCAAGAAAGGATAATCCAATCAAATTTTTAACTTGTTCAAGAGCTTTGAAGGGGTTTAATTTAACACCCTTACATAAATCATAATTTTTGGCCTTTAGGTAATCCTCCAGATGGCAAGGGCCCAAGCTTTAGTAAAATTATTATTAGTTGGGAGAGTTGGTTCATTAGAATCAAAGGAATCCTTACACCACTATAGTAAGCCGTGGATGAGAATTCCATCAGCCAAAAGGCCTAAGTGCGATTTAAACCAAATTGCTCTTTCATGTTCTGAGTGGAATAGAGCATGTTCAGATGACTCTTCCAAGCAACCACAAATGGGACAAGAAGCAATACATTTTTCTAAATTTAGAGCTAAGGAAAGATCTTACCAGAGTACTTTTCTAAGACATTTCCACCCAAAAAGAATGATTCGTTGGGGAATAGGAATTCTTCAAAAGTCTTTCCATTTTCTCAACTCACTCCCATTTTCTGCATTATTTGCAGTGAGCACTCTATAAAAAGATTTAACTATCACTTGACCATTCTTTTTATAAGTCCAGACTCTTTTATCTACACTACTTTGTAAGATACCTTCTACATCTTTAGTGATGTTAAAATTGTTCCTAATAAATGTCACATTCCATAAAATATGGGTTTCCTAAGATTCCCATTTCAAGAGATCCAGTTGCATTTCTATACGGAGATTTTTTCAGTCTGAAGGTCATTGGGGGCAGATCGCCTTCATTATAATGGTTGGATTTTGCTTCTGCGTGTATATGCACAACAATATCTCACTAGCTTGTCACAGGGTCCCTTTTTTTATCAGAATTCCAAGAATTTATCATGTCTGGGAGAATTTCAAATTCTCCAAAAGTTGTCCCTTTAAGTGGAATTCCAATTCCCTCTTTTTGATGGAGAATTTGAAATCCCAATAAATAGTATAAAGAGTGGAATTTCAAGAATTTCAAATGGTCTTTTGGGTGGTTGGAATTTGAAACTCTAATGAAAGAAACACAGCATTTCAAATGCCTGGGGCAAGATGTCACATCATGTCAAAAAAAAAAACTCCAACCTTCCAGTCATAAATTCCAGTAAAAAAATAGGCTCACAGTTCATAAAAAACAGGGATTTTGACTGTATGCACTTAAGACCTCACATTTGCCCCTATAATAGTTGGAAGTTTAAATATTTCTTGTAGAGCTTTTTGTACGGTAACAGCGGAAAATACTTAAACTTCCAACAACTTCGGGCGAATGTCAGGTTAATATTCCAAGAAAATATACAATCCCGTAATTCCAGCGACCATGATCAATTCATCAATAGGTCCTGTTGTTGTTGTCGCCTTGCTTGGTGGGAATGCAAAGCTGTTGCCATATTCTTTATAGGCCATTTTTTTTAATGGTGTGAGTATAGTTGAGGTATTTGATCCAACATGACTAATTCATCTGGTGGGGTCTGATAAACTCACACAAATGCACACTTGGCAAATCTAAGGCTGTTTCAAGTACGAGGCTCTCCACTAACTCCGAGCATTCAAGATAGTTTTATCTTAATGGTCTTTAGGTGGATCGAAATGGGAAGATGTTAATGGGTCCAAAACTACTAATCTAATAGTGGTTCTAATATTTGGACTTGCTTTCTGTTGAGGCCTAGTTCCTAATAAAATTCACTTTAGGTTAGGACCACAGTTTTTATAGTCTATAATTTTCACCATTCCCAATAATCCAACCAATATTCTCATCTATAAAACTCACGGCATCCCAAAACCAGAAATTTTATTTTCTAAATTTAGCTTCCCATAATTCCTTGTTAGCATAATATTTCTTCTTGAAGATCTTTGAGCAGTAAAGATTGCTATAAGTTAAATATCTCCAACATATTTTGACTAATAATACTAGATTATTGCTATTTAAATCTCTGATTCCTAAACCTTCTTCATTGATTGGTCTACATATCTCACTCCATCTAATTGTATGAATTTTCATCCTCTTGATCACCTACCAGACCTTTCTAAATAACCTGTCAATAGTCTCTGTTGTTTTGTTTGGAAGTTGCAGCATATACATATTGTATACCTAAATTGTCAAGACAACTGACTTGGTAAGTGTACTTCCATAGAAGGGGAATTTGCCAAGATCAAACTTTATTCTTAATTTTATTGACTATAGATCTAAAATTAGTATCTTTATGTTTATTTAGAAACATAGGACTCCCAAGGTGTTTTTCATTGTTGTCCATGAATCTAACCCTGAGAATGATGTTATAGATTTACTTCTGGTACTACATGCTCCTTTGCTAAAATAAACAACAAATTTATTAAAGTTCACAAATTGTCCTGATAATTCATAATAATCATCAAGAATATCTTTTATCTTTCTTGCTTTATTGAGAGAGGCATTGCAGAAAATGAAACTATCATCCGCAAAGAAGAGATGAGAAATACCAGGGGCTCTTTTAGCTACTTTCACACCATGAATCAGACCCTCATTTTCCGCTTTTTATAAACATCTTGGATAGAACTTCAACTCCCAAAATAAAGAAATATGGGGAGAGTAGGTCTCTTTACCTTGGACCTCTAGTTGGGATAAATTTTCAGAAGGGGGAAGCCATTGAGGAGGAGGGACTAAGAGACCGAGGAAATACATTCTTTAATGATTCGAATGAATTTCATATGAGATCCAAAAGCCTCCGGTGTAGCTTCAAAAAAACCCAATTCCATTATATCACAGGCCTTTGCCATATCGAGCTTTGGTCTCAAAAGCTTATTCTTTGTCCTTTTTCTTGAAGTGATGAAGTACTTAACCCTAAGGGGTAGTTCAATTGGCTTAAGATCACGGTTTGCATCCAGAGGTTGTAGGTTCAAAATAGCACTACCACACAAGGGTTACAGGAGAGGTAACCCGGCTTTTTGCTGGGCCTAGAGGGATTAGTCCAGTCCAAAGGGTTGGGAACCCTACGATAGCAAAAAAAAAAAAAAAAAGTGATGGAGTAATTCATGGGAAATAATGTAAAGGCGCTTTGGTAGGGACGTCGTACAACCGATTTGAGGACAATTTTTAGTTTATTAGCAATCACTTTGGAGATAATCTTATAAACTGCATTGCATAAGCTTATAAGCTTATGGTTCTCGGATCTTTACATGACTTTTCTTAGAGATAACAACTATAAAGGCGTTATTAATTCTTTTGGCAAATTAAGTAGCTTAATTTGAGATCACTATTCTCCCTATTACTCTGATTAAGCTAAGCTCTTTTTGGCCAATTGAAGAGAGAATTTTTGATCATTTTATCAGTTGATATATAGATAAAAGTTCCATAGTGAACTTGATCCAACAGTTTGGCTAAGACCCTTTCTGAAAACAATTTGGATAATTTTATTAGTAGATTAAGTTGAAAAGAGATAACTTTATGAAAGCAAAATCCTGAACCCGAGATGCAAAAATTACGTAGTGAACTTGATCTAACTCATTAAGCCAAAAAAAAAAAAAAAAAAATTGAAAATTAGATTTGGTGGGGTTTCAACCCAAAAAGGAAGAAACCCTCCAAAAATAGGCGTATGCCGCTTTGAGTGGCGAGCACACGGTATTCTTTAGTAAAAGGCGAAAGAATAGTTCGCTGTGTGCTCACCACACGGCTGCGTGCTTTTTCCCAACACTACTCACTCCATTTTATTAAAGTCTTCTCTCGGTGGTCTTCTTGTTTCTCTACGATGTGGGACTCTTCTCATGTCAAACAACCAGCTGGTCTCTCCCTCTCAATTGGATCCAAAGTGGAAAAGGATTAGATTGGTTAACTCTTTTTTTTCTCACCCAGGTGGATAAGAGCAGCGCAGAGTCTATCTTTTTTCATCTACTGTTTGAGTCCATCTCAAAGATCTGGTCACTGTTGCATGGGAAACTGACTGGAAAACCTTCTTGAGAAGGGAGAAAAAGTTCCAATCAAGGATTAGTTTGCATCTACTAGTAAAAGGAAGTCTAGGAGGTGAGTTCCACTTGGCTGCAACTTCTTCAGAAACGTTCGGATCTTTGAATTGGTGTTAAAGACAAGTTATTTAATTTCCATCAGGATGACTGGGAGTATGGGCTCCTTTATCAGTAGAAGTATAAATTATCCTGAATCATTCATTCTCTATTCTGTTATCTAGACCATCGGTCTGATTTGGCGCAATCATGGTGAGATATTCTCCATAAGTTTCTTGGATGGACTATTATAACCTCCCTTTACTTTTGTTTGAAGAGGGATGCCGTGTTTCTTCTTGGAAAGAGAAAAGAGAAGGACACACACATATGGGAAGAGTGGCAAACCGAGGGATCTACCCCAGGATAGTTAGGTGACATGTAGGGTTGTCAGCCAACTGAGCAGCCTTTTCTTGTCCTAGACTTGAGTGTTATAGCAAACCACATGAGAATCACAAGGGTAGTCCTACATATATAGTATTGGGGTGGTCGACACCGTTAAACATTGGTATGCTTCCCAAAATACGAGAGAAGATCCTAAGTCCACTTCCAAAACCCACATGAATGGGCCCATCCCTGAAACCCACATGAAAGTTCTGGGTTTCCCCCAAAACCTAACCACCTATTTGGGTTCGCCCCCATCAAATCAAAATGAAAAAAATCTTAGGTCCTCCACTTATTTAGAAAGGTACTTGTCTTGGTGGGTCAGGCTTTTATCAACCAATCATTATTATCCACAAGAGGGTTAATACGTAGCAATATCCAGATTAGGTACATAACAGAGAAGGCGTTCTTATCTCTAAGAAACATATAATTGAACAAAACGTGAGATTTTAAATTATTTTGATTGGGTTTTTACTAAAGAAGGAATAAATCCCAACTAGGAGTATGCATGGTTGAAAAAAATCGATCGATACCGAGTTATCGGTTTCGGTATCATATTGTCAAAATATCCCCAATATATCGGCCGAGAATTCCGGTTTATCGACCAACGACTCTGAAACCCCTTTTTTCCATTTTTCTAATTTTATTCCCCATTTCATCCCATCTCCTCCAAACACTAGCTGCTCCTCTTCCTTCTTAACACTTCAATACCTCTCAAGCCATCAAAAATACATATCTTTTGCGAATTTAGTAAGGAAAAGTCACATACAATTCTACCAAAGTTAGTACTTTTTATTTTTTTAGATTTTTTGATAAACAACTTTGAAATGATGGTTGCATGCCTTTTCTTTGTTGTGGATATATTTCATTCTCTTAGATCTACATGTTTTGATACTAGATCTATACATTAGGGTTTTTAGAAATTTGTGATATTCTAACTTAGTTTGGTATATATATAAACTTACTTAATTATAAATAGAATTTATACAATTTAAAATAAGATAGCGACACATGATGTCATGACTTAATTAAGGGGACTGATAATTTTATTTATAGTTGTTACTATTGGAAAAAATGTTATTTTACAAAATTTTATAATATTCCAAATTTCTTGGATATTTTCTTAGATTTCTTGGACTAAAAAAAAATTCACACTGCGACAACCGCGATGGACCGCAAACCACAACTAATAAGGAAACTGTATTGGTTTTTGGGTGGGCCGAACCGCGACCGATACTGTGATTCTGAACCATGCTAGTATGGAGCTTTAACACATGGTATTCCTTTTAGTGATAGGCAAAAGAATAGTTTGCTCTGCACTCACCACATAGCTGCGTGATTATCAACGGCGTTGCTGGTTTTCTTTCTTTCTCCTTTTTTTTTTGGTCATGGCAGGGTTTTAGACTTGATGATCGAATAAGGTTGGACCAACCCATTACAACCTCTAGTCAGTTCTAAAAAAAAAAAAGAAAACCTCTGGTCAGTTTTTTTAACATTGCTTGAGAATAAACTATTTTTCTAATTGATAAAAAAAACCATTTTTTATGTAGAACCAAAACAATGACAAATATACTAATTCATCTAATCATCCATTTCTTAATTGATGTGGTTAGGCAACATGACGTGTCTTTTTTGGCCACTTAACTATTAAAGTGGAGTGAAGTAAAGCCTCTTTTTACCAGATAAGAAAGGACTAGGAGTCATTTCAAAAATATAAAAATTTCAAAATTCCCTCAATAATTTTCAAAAAAAGTCAAAAATCAACATTCTCATGTCACTACAAGACAAAAATCTATCTACTTTTTAACCCAAAAGTAATAAAGATTCCTTATCAAGCCACTAAAAATAAAATTTTATAATATTATTATTAGACCCCAAAATATTTTACTCTCTTCAATATTCACTTAAGATCATTTCACCCTACAAGTATTTTGACGAAACAAGCCCAGGAATATCATATTTTTAACAAATATGATTTCTAAAAAAAAAAACCTATATATGTTATGATTTCATCATTCGGGGTAAAGAAATCCAACCCCTTAATTCTTTGCTTATGGCAAAAAAAAAAAAAAAAAAGAAGTCATCAAGGACTTCCGTTCGTTGTTTTATAACTCCAACTTCTTGAGTAAAAGGGGTGATGATGACTTTAAATTGAGGTTGGAAGAAGACAAGATCTTCATTGATAACATCTCCTTTTACAATGGTCCTTCAGAAATCTCTATTCTAAAAGTCCTAGCTTCTGGAACAAGGCTCTAGAATAGCTTTAAAAAAAACAAAATAAGAAATTATTGGAGGGAAGAGAGGTGGAGAAGAGAGGAGAGAAGGGAGGGTCGGTAGTCTAAGGGAGAGGAGAAAGGTACCTCACGTACACTTCATGGGTTCCTTTCATTACTCCCGGTTATTTTAGGGATTAATTGAATTTGGACATCTTCTCTACAGATTTGATTTATCTTCTTTGATAAGGTAAATCTGTTATCCTTTTTTTAATTTGAATGAGGTGGAATGGGCCTTTCAATGGGCCGGGCCGGGCCTGGCCTGAGCTTGGGTTGTCCAATACCGTTCTGAATATAGGGCGGGCTTGCCAGAGGTTGTCCAATCTCGACCCTAAATTGAACTGGCCTACATCAAATTCCATCCCGTGTGGATCCGGGGTGGCCCATGTTTTAGTACGATCTTAAATATAAACTAAACATTCTCTACCTTTTACTCTGTTTTGCTACAATGCTAGATGAAGCTAAACATTCTCTACCTTTTACTTTGTTTTGCTACAATGCTAGTGCACATCTAAATTGTACTCTTTCCTCAATGCTAGTGCACAACTAAATTGTTGAGTTGGGATAACCAAAAACTCCGTAGATATGAAAAATGTATTTTATATTTCTTAATTATCTTGGACAAAGTTTAAAAAATAAGTATATTAAAGACGAATATGCATATAGAGTTAGATAGCTATAAAAAAGCACTACAAATCTAATTTTTTTTGAAAGGTATATACCATCAATAACCAATTGATTGACAATGAATGAATCTATATAAAAAATAAAACAATACAAAGCAGAAAGGCATAATACGATAAACTGTCCATGTACATTAATCGTCCATGATATAATAATTTGTCTATAGTAATCAATACACATTAACAAACTTTGAAAAACACTGGCTGTTGACATCAGTGAACTATTTTGCTGGGTTTGGATATGGTTGAGCTGTTCAAACCTCATTGATAAATTGGATAGTAGGACCCACAATCTGGTCTAGCTTCATTTTCATTGTGGCCGGGCTGAGATTGTTCTACTCATTTCCAGTCCCATTTTGAGTGGGTTTTAAAATCATAGCCCAAGCCCAGCCCACTGGGCTCAAATTCTTTTTTAAAAGCACTATATTTTTGGGCTTGGGATGAGCCAAGCTAGGCTGGATACCCATTTTAACGGGCTCAATTGACAGGCCTAAGGTGAAAGCTTCTGGAAACCTTTGGATGGCTTATCCAATCTCCAGATGGGGTCTCACACAGGATGTGCAGCAATGGATTATCAACGGCGTGGATTTAATTGCAATTCTCCCTAAAAGTATATATGAAACTTTTCAGGCCCATCACTTGGTCAATTTAGCTTTGATTCATGTGATCTTGGGCTCCACAAATATTTACTTTGAATGAGCTTTCCAATGGAATGTAAATTCCACCGATCCGACGGTCAAATTGAAAGTTATGATTATTTTACGATAGGCTTTCTTGAGGAAAAGTCTTTTGAATTTTGATTTGCAAGGGACTTTATCTCCGCACGACTTCTATTTTTGGGAGGAGATCATGTTTTATTCAAACTTATTAGCTTTTATCTCCCATGAGAATTTTTAGTACGAATTTCCTTGAGTTATTTCAAATTTGTAACTACCAGGCTGCTTTCCCACTTGTATGAACTTTCTTTCCGCTTGTGCGGGCTTCTCTCCCACTCGAGTGGGCTGCCTTCCCGTGTGTTTGCAGGCTCTCTCTTGAGTCCCAATCCCCCTGGCTGGGTTAAAAAAAAAAAAGCTGCAACTACTGTTGACCCTACTATGTGGAACAAGTCCGCTACTTGAATATTGGGCCCTATGAGAGGTCTTTTACTACAGTTAGGACTCTTCAATTGACATGATGAGTGGACTCCCTCTGGTTGATCTCCACATGTGTGTATGTGGGGTCCTCTTAGTGAACTCTTCAATTTAGCAATGCGGGTCCCTTGTTAGAGTCCTAATGCAACTAGGACTCCTCACAAAATTCTCTCTAAGGTTCTGCGGGTCCTACAAATTTCATTTTATGCAAAATCTAAGTCAACTAGGGAAATACAAAAGATCCATAATTGAAGTGGAACCCTTCCGAAAAGAGTCCTAATCTAATCAGAATTCTTTGAAAAATTGGAAAATTTCATAAAATACTAAAATAATAAAGAAAATGTGCATGAAATGCTTGATTTCTTAGGTTTAGAGTGGAAATGCATAAAGTGATGAAATTATGTGAGAATTAATGCATTTAGTTTAATTAAGTCCATAATTATTTCTAAAATAATGCTTTAACAATGCAAATATATGAATTTAACATTTGGAAATGTCCGAGGTAGGCCAATGACTCAAAATAAAAAAATATAATTCGTATAGCTGACTCTAACATAGTTGGCATAAAGAAAGAGCAAATCCTGAACCGAGAAAGTAAAAATTACATGATTATCAACATCAGTGAGCCATGTTCACCTGCAACATTTATACTTAGCTTTGGTGGGGTTCCAACCAAAAGAAGAAGGAACATCAGCGAGCCATGTTCACCTGCAACATTTATAATTAGCTTTGATGGGGTTCCAACCAAAAGAAGAAGGAACCCTCCAAAAATAGGCGTATGCCGCTTTGAGTGGCGAGCACACGGTATTCTTTAGTAAAAGGCGAAAGAATAGTTCGCTATGTGCTCACCACACGGCTGCGTGCTTTTCCCCTGCACTACTGATTCCTTTTTATTAAAGTCTTATCTCGGTGGTCTTCTTGTTTCTCTACGATGTGGGACTCTTCTTATGTCAAACAACCAGCTGGTCTCTCCATCTCCAATTGGATCCAAAGTGGAAAAGGATTAGATTGGTTTGCTTTTCTTTTTTTCTCACCCAGGTTGGTAAGAGCAGCACAGAGTCTTTATCTTTTTCATCTACTGTTTTGAGTCCATCTCAAAGATCGGTCACTGTTGCAGTGGAAACTGACTGGAAAACCTTCTTGAGAAGAGAGAAAAAGTTCCAATCAAGGATTAGTTTGCATCTACTTAGTAAGAGGAAGGCTAGAAGGTAAGTCCCACTTGGCTGCAACTTCTTCAGAAACGTTCGGATCTTTGAATTGGTGTCGAAGTTATTTAATTTCCATCAAGATGACTGGGAGTAAGGGCTCCTTTATCAGGGGGAAGTATATAGATTATCCTGAATCTAGATTATCCTGAATCATTCATTCTCTTTTCTGTTATCTAGACCATTGGTCTGATTTGGCCCAATCATGGTGAGAGATTCTCCATAAATCTCTTGGATGGACTATTATAACCTCCTTTTTCTTTTGTTTGAAGAGGACACCATCCCTCTCTTTTGTAAGATAATTAGGGCAATGGATGGTAGTCTTCTCTCTTTTGTAAGATAATTAGGGCTCGTTTGATTCGCTAATTGAATACGAAGGAATTATAAGACGTTTATTTCTGAAAGTGGTTAAAATTGACAGAACAAGCGTGAGTTTTTTAAAATAACCAACAAATTTATCTTCCCTTTCATGAAAAATAAATTAATAGGGGACAAGAAATAAATACCCAGCCATCACTCTTGTAATTCAAACCTAGGAGAGTGAGGTTGCATCTAGTTCTTAACCTAATGACCTAATGCACATGAAATGATGACAAACTGACCTAATTTTGTAGACTTATCACCTCCAACATTGAAGAATGCATTATTAGAGAGTTCCAAAACTTGCAATGATGGGTGTGAAAACAGGGATAATGGGGCCCAAAATGGCGGCACATGTTTATGTACTAGTCGCCTGGTCGGTCCCACAAGCGATTCTTCTCTATAGAGTGGATTGGTCCCCCACACGTTTATATATATAGTGATGACTATATGTACAATTATAAAGATTGTGGACTGGTCCCAAGCATTTAACAGCTATAAAGATTTACTACTCAAAGCTTGGCGTTTTTCGACATGCCATTTCATTGCATACTTGTAAGAGTTTTATGTTTCATTTAGGAAGTCAGTCAATTGGTAGTTTAACAAGGAAAAGTACCCAAAAGGCAGAGACAATGAGAACAATGACATACCTAGCCGTTTGTGAAATCCAGGGTACGTCACCTCTTTCCGCCTGCACGGGCTCCTTTCCCACTTATGTGGGCTTTTTTTCTACCCTTGTGTGGGCCTCCTTCTCACTTGAGTGGGCTGCCTTCTTGTGTGTGTGCGGGTTATCTCTTGGGTCTTAGCCCCACTTCATTGGGGTACCAAAAAGTTTTAAATTATATTTAATTTTTAAAAATATAGTTCAAATTTCACAAGCATGGCATTGTACCGTGCCCATTGGCCTAGGTATAGGCCCAGAATGGCCTGGGCTGAAATGGGCCGAGCAAGGCCGCGGCACGTTGACTTGCGTGTAGGGCATCCCTAGCCATGCCACTTGCTCCTTGGTGTATGATAGCAGCCCGTTTAGATAGATCTCCTTTTTGTGTATGGGGTCCAGTAATTATTTCTACGAGACTTTTCAATTGCCCATCTTAACATGGAGAACTAGGGAGGGGAGAGGAGGCCAAGGCCCCCTAGAAACTTTGGATAATTCCCCTTACTTTTAAAAGAAATTTATGCTTTTTTTTTCCTTGACATATGGCCCTTAGAAAACTTTAAAATCCCTTTCTTTTATAAGAAGTTTATGCTTTTCTTTAACATACATATGCCCCTAAGGAAATTCTTTTTTTTTTTTTTTTTGCTCTCTACTAATACATCTCTGTTTTTTCTTTTTTTACTCTCAAAATCATAGATCGCCCTTTTTATGGAAGCACCAATTTTGACCTTTCAATTTTTCGTTAGGGTTGCCTTATTTTCTAAAGCCAACATTGCAATGTCCATGTCTATGATAGTTTTGTCAATAGGACCACCCTTGTATGTGGCTAGACTTGCCCTTTTGGACAGCCTTCCACCTGCGAGTTGATTAAAACTTATACATGCAAAGACAGTTGATGAAACTTGGAACTTGGAGATCCACAATGGGGCCCATCCTTTGAAATCTGAACCATTCATAATAAACTCTCTACAATTATATCGGGTGTCCTCAAATTTTATATCAATCTAAATATAAAACGTGATTAACACAATCTTATGCTCATTCATTACAACGGTTTTAATCAAACGGTCAATCCAATGATGGGACAAGATCTCATTCTTGTAAATCAAGGATAACCCATTTACTTGGAGGGTGTTTATTCTGAACGGTTCGAGTTTTAAAATGTGGGCTCATGTGTAGAGTTTTACTCCATTAACTGTGGTTATGCCTAGGTTAAAGCCTCAGAGGATCCGTCCCAGACGATCTTTTCTAATGAAGATGGTGAAGTGCGTATGAAACCTGCCTTACTTAACATAAAAAATGTAGGACATGAGTTTCTCATAACAGGGCCGACCTAACTCCAACATGAATAAAGACCTGGCTAGTAGCTGAAAATAGGGACCCGCTCCCTACTCACAATGAAAAGTAGAACTATCAAAATATCCTCCCCATAAGCCCCATAGCCAATAGGGATGGCAATGGGTCGGGTCTAAACGGGGACCCATCCCGCCACGCTCCTATAAGGTGCGGATTTGGCAGCTAGTGGTTTTCTTAAAATGGGGTGGATTTTGGTTTTGTTGACCTAACCTCTATATATATATAGCTGAAAAATGGTGAGGGATAGATGCATATTAATATTTCCCATATATATATATATATATATGAGCAGGCTCTCCTAAGCTGCAGCTTAACTTATTCTAAGCTGGAATAGTACTGGTCCCACAAATTAAACTTGATTATATCTGTTTCTCATAATGAAACTGAAAAATCCGGTTCTAATTGGATTTATCTTGATTTTGGAGACGATCATCATCCAAAAAACAGCATAATTGACTTTGATTTTGTGGGACCAGTACTATTCCAGCTTAGGAGAGCTGGCCCCTATATATATATATATATATATATATATGGGAAGCGCTCCTATGAGAGACACTTTCACCAACTTTATGAGAGATGGGTGGGGGCCTTCACTTCCATATCCACTCTCACCAACTTAAATGTAAGGACCCCCAACTTAAATGTGAGGGCCCCCACCCATCTCTCACCAAGTTGGTGAGAGTGTCTCTCATAGGAGCACTTCCCATATACACACACACACACACACCTCAAAATATAAACAAAATTCATTTGGAGCAAGTGTTGTGGGTGTATTAATTAATGGCATGTGAGAAGATAAGGTCGTTGGTTTTAACTCTAACACTCTAATTCCCATCAATTTATATATTTTAAAATTTTTATACTTTAAATCTAACCAACTCCTGTCCAAACAAGGCTGGTTTAGTATCACATTCTAGTGAACTGTCATGGGACAGGTCGGGTTTGGATGAGACAAACTTGAGAAGGGCGCGGGTTTGGGTTTTTCCCAACCCACCTCAAACCCACCCCGTTAATGTCCCTAATAGCCAAGAAACACCCAGGGTTTGAACACCGGGCATGCCACCTTTTTCCGTGTGTGCGGGCTCCCTTCCCACTTGTGTGGGCTTCTTTCCCACTTGAGTGGGATGTCTTCCCGTGTCTCTGCAGACTCTCAATTGGGTCTCAGACTCTCAGCCACCTTTGCTGGGTTACCCAAAAAAAAAAAAAAAAAAAGGCCAGAGAAATGGAAAGTGAGACCCCTATTCCTTCGGCAGAGAATCATTGTCTTTCTTTCTTAATCGTTTTCCTTCTTTTAAAAAAAAAAAAAATATGAACAAGCTACTAATCCATAAAGTATTTGATACTAATAGGAATTGGAAAATCATTTGCATTAATGAAAGTAATTTGGATGAAATTTGGGTAAATCTGTCTGTTGATGATTCTTCTTTTTAATGTTTTGACGGATTTTCAATAAATATGTGTATTAATAGTTTTTCACTAATTTTTTATGTTAATATCTTATTACCATGAACAACTTAATAATCAATAAAATAGTGAATATTGATGTAACTTTTGAAAATCATTTGAATTGAGTACTGTTTAAATGAATTTAAGTACTACTTTTTTTTCAACTAGGCCCTAGCTAAATAGGGATGCCTGATCAATATGGAACTTCATTAAGAAATTTCTCCAAATTAAATGTCATATGTAAAATTCAAATACAGTCATGTTCTAAATATGTTGTGCCAAACTGGGCTTTTAACCAAACATAAGCCCAGAGCTAGCCCATTTAATTATTTCAGTTCGTGCCCTATTGGCTCAAGAATTAAGGCGCTGTTTGGGGAGGGGACCAATCTAGTGTATTTTAATAAGAGCTAATTTGGTTAGGAACTTTTCTAGTAGGGCCATAACCATGTTTTCGATTGATTCTGGATCCTTCAAGAATTGATACAGGATTTTAAAGGGTTCATTTTAAAAAGGTGAGAGTTTCTTGCTTTCCAAATGTGCTAAAATGACAATGGGCCCCCAGAGAATGATCATCCAAATTAAACCAGTGTGATGGGCCAAGCCCAAGGGCCCATCTCATGTTACAAGACCTGGTTAGCCCAATAAGGTCCAGGCCCAAAGAAGTCCATAGGCCTGGCCATGTCATCAGTCCGGGAGCCTCACCCTCACCACCTTGGAAACAGTCAACCCTCATCGCATATTTTACTAAGTCTTGTGGAGAGCACCTCAACTACCTCACCCGTTGAGAAGAATCCGTGATCTCCACCGAAATGGTTACTTAGTTGCGGTCAAGTCGCCCCAACCTGTTAGGGAGCGACTATAAATTGTAAGCCCCACCAACACTTGAGGGGCATGAGACAGACACCGAAGCACTACTCTCATCTCCCTCTCTAGGCTTGTACTCTCTGCTCTCCCAGCACTCCTGAATTAATGAAGTACCCGGCTATCTCAGCCATTCAGAAGTGGACGTAGGTCATACTGACCGAACCACTATAATTTGTGTCTCTCTCTCTCTTCTTTAATCACAGCATTAATTACCAATCATTTGACAGGTGGTGTGCAAAGCCAATTTGTGCATCATCAGTTTGACGCCGTCTGTGGGGACCGACTAAAGTTCTCGCTTCAGAATAATTCCTTTGTCAAAATTATGGTGATCACCACTAGAATAAATCCCAACTAGGAGTATGCATGGTTGAAAAAAATCGATTGATACCGAATTATCGGTTTCGGTATCATATTGTCAAAATATCCCCAATATATCGGCTGAGAATTCCGGTTTATCGACCGACGACTCTGAAACCCCTTTTTTCCACTTTTCTAATTTTATTCCCCATTTCATCCCATCTCCTCCAAACACTAGCTGCTCCTCTTCCTTCTTAACACTTCAATACCTCTCAACCCATCAAAAATACATATCTTTTGCGAATTTAGTAAGGAAAAGTCACATACAATTCTACCAAAGTTAGTATTTTTTATTTTTTTAGATTTTTTCATAAACAACTTAGAAATGATGGTTGCATGCCTTTTCTTTGTTGTGGATATATTTCATTCTCTTAGATCTACATGTTTTGATACTAGATCTATACATTAGGGTTTTTAGAAATTTGTGATATTCTAACTTAGTTTGGTATATATATATACTTACTTAATTATAAATAGAATTTATACAATTTAAAATAAGATAGCGACACATGATGTCATGACTTAATTAAGGGGACTGATAATTTTATTTATAGTTGTTACTATTGGAAAAAATGTTATTTTACAAAATTTTATAATATTCTAAATTTCTTGGATATTTTCTCAGATTTCTTTGGACTAAAAAAAAATTCACACTGCGACAACCGCGACGGACCGCAAACCACAACTAATAAGGAAACTGTATTGGTTTTTGGGTGGGCCGAACCGCGACCGATACTGTGATCCTGAACCATGCGAGTATGGAGCTTTAACACATGGTATTCCTTTTAGTGATAGGCAAAAGAATAGTTTGCTCTGCACTCACCACATAGCTGCGTGATTATCAACGGCGTTGCTGGTTTTCTTTCTTTCTCCTTTTTTTTTTGGTCATGGCAGGGTTTTAGACTTGATGATCGAAAAAGGTTGGACCAACCCATTACAACCTCTAGTCAGTTCTAAAAAAAAAAAAGAAAACCTCTGGTCAGTTTTTTTAACATTGCTTGAGAATAAACTATTTTTCTAATTGATAAAAAAAACCATTTTTTATGTAGAACCAAAACAATGACAAATATACTAATTCATCTAATCATCCATTTCTTAATTGATGTGGTTAGGCAACATGACGTGTCTTTTTTGGCCACTTAACTATTAAAGTGGAGTGAAGTAAAGCCTCTTTTTACCAGATAAGAAAGGACTAGAAGTCATATCAAAAATATAAAAACTTCAAAATTCCCTCAATAATTTTCAAAAAAAGTCAAAAAGCAACATTCTCATGCCACTACAAGACAAAAATCTATCTGCTTTTTACCCCAAAAATAATAAAGATTCCTTATCAAGCCACTAAAAATAAAATTTTATAATATTATTATTAGACCCCCAATATTCACTTCAGTTCATTTCACCCTACAAGTATTTTGACGAAACAAGCCCAGGAATATCATACTTTTAACAAATATGATTTCTAAAAAAAAAAAACCTATATACGTTATGATTTCATCATTCGGGGTAAAGAAATCCAACCCCTTAATTCTTTGCTTATGGCCAAAAAAAAAAAAAAAGAAGTCATCAAGGACTTCCGTTCGTTGTTTTATAACTCCAACTTCTTGAGTAAAAGGGGTGATGATGACTTTAAATTGAGGTTGGAAGAAGACAAGATCTTCGGTGATAACATCTCCTTTTACAATGGTCCCTCAGAAATCTCTATTCTAAAAGTCCTAGCTTCTGGAACAAGGCTCTAGAATACCTTTAAAAAAAAACAAAATAAGAAAATATTGGAGGGAAGAGAGGTGGAGAAGAGAGGAGAGAAGGGAGGGTCGGTCGTCTAAGGGAGAGGAGAAAGGTACCTCACGTACACTTCATGGGTTCCTTTCATTACTCCCGGTTATCTTACGGATTAATTGAATTTGGACATCTTCTCTACAAATTTGATTTATCTTCTTTGATAAGGTAAATCTGTTATCCTTTTTTTAATTTGAATGAGGTGGAATGGGCCTTTCAATGGACCGGGCCGGGCCTGGCCTGAGCTTGGGTTGTCCAATACCGTTCTGAATATAGGGCGGGCTTGCCAGAGGTTGTCCAATCTCGACCCTAAATTGAACTGGCCTATATCAAATTCCATCCCATGTGGATCCGGGGTGGCCCATGTTTTAGTACGATCTTAAATATAAACTAAACATTCTCTACCTTTTACTCTGTTTTGCTACAATGCTAGATGAAGCTAAACATTCTCTACCTTTTACTTTGTTTTGCTACAATGCTAGTGCACATCTAAATTGTACTCTTTCCTCAATGCTAGTGTACAACTAAATTGTTGAGTTGGGATAACCAAAAACTCCGTAGATATGAAAAATGTATTTTATATTTCTTAATTATCTTGGACAAAGTTTAAAAAATAAGTATATTAAAGACGAATATGCATATAGAGTTAGATAGCTAGAAAAAAGCACTACAAATCTAATTTTTTTTGAAAGGTATATACCATCAATAACCAATTGATTGACAATGAATGAATCTATATAAAAAATAAAACAATACAAGGCAGAAAGGCATAATACGATAAACTGTCCATGTACATTAATCGTCCATGATATAATAATTTGTCCATAGTAATCAATACACGTTAACGAACTTTGAAAAACACTGGTTGTTGACATCAGTGAACTATTTTGCTGGGTTTGGATCTGGTTGAGCTGTTCAAACCTCATTGATAAATTGGATAGTAGGACCCACAATCTGGTCTAGCTTCATTTTCGTTGTGGCCGGGCTGAGATTGTTCTACCCATTTCCAGTCCCGTTTTGAGTGGGTTTTAAAATCATAGCCCAAGCCCAGCCCACTGGGCTCAAATTCTTTTTTAAAAGCACTATATTTTTGGGCTTGGGATGAGCCAAGCTAGGCCGGATACCCATTTTAACGGGCTCAATTGACAGGCCTAAGGTGAAAGCTTCTGGAAACCTTTGGATGGCTTATCCAATCTTCAGATGGGGTCTCACACATGATGTGCAGCAATGGATTATCAACGGCGTGGATTTAATTGCAATCCCGCCTAAAAATATATATGAAACTTTTCGGGTCCATCACTTGGTCAATTTAGCTCTGATTCACGTGATCTTGGGCTCCACATATATTTACTCTGAATGAGCTTTCCAATGGTATGTAAATTCCACTGATCCGACGGTCAAATTGAAAGTTATGATTATTTTACGATAGGCTTTCATGAGGAAAAGTCTTTTGAATTTTGATTTGCAAGGGACTCTATCTCTGCACAACTTCTATTTTTGGGAGGAGATCATGTTTTATTCAAACTTCTTAGCTTTTATCTCCCATGAGAATTTTCAGTACGAATTTCCTTGAGTTATTTCAAATTTGTAACTACCAGGCTGCTTTCCCACTTGTATGAACTTTCTTTCCGCTTGTGCGGGCTTCTCTCCCACTCGAGTGGGCTGCCTTCCCGTGTGTTTGCGGGCTCTCTCTTGAGTCCCAATCCCCCTGGCTGTGTTAAAAAAAAAAAGTTGCAACTACTGTTGACCCTACTATGTGGAACAAGTCCGCTACTTGAATATTGGGCCCTATGAGAGGTCTTTTACTACAGTTAGGACTCTTCAATTGACATGATGAGTGGACTCCCTCTGGTTGATCTCCACATGTGTGTATGTGGGGTCCTCTTAGTGAACTCTTCAATTTAGCAATGCGGGTCCCTTGTTAGAGTCCTGATGCAACTAGGACTCTTCACAAAATTCTCTCTAAGGTTATGCGGGTCCTACAAATTTCATTTTATGCAAAATCTAAGTCAACTAGGGAAATACAAAAGATCCATAATTGAAGTGGAACCCTTCCGAAAAGAGTCCTAATCTAATCAGAATTCTTTGAAAAATTGGAAAATTTCATAAAATACTAAAATAATAAAGAAAATGTGCATGAAATGCTTGAATTCTTAAGTTTAGAGTGGAAATGCATAAAGTGATGAAATTATGTGAGAATTAATGCATTTAATTAAGTCCATAATTATTTCTAAAATAATGCTTTAACGATGCAAATATATAAATTTAACATTTGGACATGTCCAATAGGCCAATGACTCAAAATAAAAAAATATAATTTGTATAGGTGACTCTAACATAGTTGACATAAAGAAAGAGCAAATCCTGAACCGAGAAAGTAAAAATTACATTATTATCAACATCAGTGAGCCATGTTCACCTGCAACATTTATACTTAGCTTTGGTGGCGTTCCAACCAAAAGAAGAAGGAACATCAGCGAGCCATGTTCACCTGCAACATTTATAATTAGCTTTGGTGGGGTTCCAACCAAAAGAAGAAGGAACCCTCCAAAAATAGGCGTATGCCGCTTTGAGTGGCGGGCACACGGTATTCTTCAGTAAAAGGCGAAAGAATAGTTCGCTATGTGCTCACCACACGGCTGCGTGCTTTTTTCCTACACTACTGATTCCATTTAATTAAAGTCTTCTCTCAGTGGTCTTCTTGTTTCTCTACGATGTGGGACTCTTCTTATGTCAAACTCCAATTGGATCCAAAGTGGAAAAGGATTAGATTGGTTTGCTTTTCTTTTTTTCTCACCCAGGTGGGAAAGAGCAGCACAGAGTCCATCTTCTTTCATCTACTGTTTTGAGTCCATCTCAAAGATCTGTCACTGTTGCAGGGGAAACTGACTGGAAAACCTTCTTGAGAAGAGAGGGAAAACCTTCTTGAGAAGAGAGAAAAAATTCCATTCAAGGATTAGTTTGCATCTACTAGTGTGAGGGGTCTGGATCCCAACCCGACCCAGGTTGAGACTGACCTAGCCTGCAGGCCCAGTCCAGCCTGTAAAACTAGTCAACGGGTTTTGGGGCCAGGTCAGTTTGAACTAAGATACTGATTGAGCCCAATTGGTCCGTAATGGCCTGACGCACAGGAAAAGGGGAGCCCAGAGGCAGCTGGCAAAACGAGAGAGAAACCATGCGAAGTGGGGGCGACGCACTCCTCCCGCAATGAAAGACATGAAAAGAGACATGCAAGCCCCCTTGGCCATGAACGACAGTTAATGGGTTGGGGGGAGTCGGAGAAGATTCAGGGAGCCAAAGAAAGGAAGAGATAAAATGGGGAAAGAGATAGAGAGGAAGGTATGAAATAAAACTCATAGCAAAGAATCACAAGACATTTCTCAATCTCAAAGCCTAACTTAAGCATCGGAGAGAATTCGATCGGGCTATCCGATCGAATTTCATCCTGATTCTCTTTTCTTGAGCAGGTACCTGATTCAGAGAAGGATATCCAGCAAGAGTGGAGACGAGTAGTTTTAGAAGCGGATTCACTTTATTTCTCTCTTCAAAAATTGACTCTACAACTAGTAAGAAGAAGGCTAGAAGGTAAGTCCCACTTGGCTACAACTTCTTCAGAAACTTTCGGATCTTTGAATTGGTGTCGAAGTTATTTAATTTCCATCAAGATGACTGGGAGTAAGGGCTCCTTTATCTGGGGAAGTATATAGATTATGCTGAATCATTCATTCTCTATTCTGTTATCTAGACCATTGGTCTGATTTGGCCCAATCTTGGTGAGAGATTCTCCCTAAGTCTCTTGGATGGGCTATTATAACCTCCTTTTTTTAATTCTTTGAAGAGGACACCATCCCTCTCTTTTGTAAGGTAATTAGCAACAACGCCCCGTGCTTAGCCCGGAACAAAAAGTAAGATATTACATTTTGAATTTCTAAGGTATCAAAATTAATTATAAATATATAAGCATATATTCATGCATATTTATATAAAAACAAACGCCCGTGCCCAAAATAAAGATATAATAAATTATTATAATAATTAATACTATAAAAGAAGAATCCACTATTACTATTTTAAAGAATTTTTAGAAGAAAATAAATTGGAAAAAGATCTTAAGATTTTATGGTAAAAGGAACAAATTATCGTGAAAAATAATAACGAGAATCTTGTAATATCGCACCTATAATCTTTGTAAATTGGAAAAATGAATGGGTTGAAAGTCCCTACTATAAAAGAGAAAACTCTTGATTAAAGCAAAAAGAAAAAATGATACCATTCAAAGAAAGAAAAAAAATGAGAAAAGAAAAAACAAATGCGTCTATTTTCCTATTAATACCAGACTGAGGTTCAGTCTATTAGGTACATTATGTGGAGTGTGAGTGTGGCTAAGATGAGTCCTATACCAATGCCCCAAAACGCTACCCACTCGTTTTGAGCCTACTTATCATTAGAACACACATGCTTGAACCTATAAATCAAATCCACATCCAACCAAACACTTAAGAGAGAGAGACGTGTAGAATCATTTTATTCTACATCAATGTCCTATATTTATTTTACATATATAGATATATATATATATATATATATATATAAACAGATCCAAGGAAAAAAGGTCCCTCGCATGGGATCTATACCTAGTGTAAGATAACGATAGAGAGAGCAATTTAATTGCTTTCATCAATGTTGAGGCTCTGGACTTTACATGAATGTTGAAGCATCAAAACTAACCTCATTGCAAGCATGTGCAATAATTTTTATAATTTAGAAGTCCATTAAATTAACGACATGTTGTAGGAATTTCAATGGGCCGGTTTCCGGATTGGCCCATTTCTACTATCAATAGAATTGAATGGCCTGAGTTTAGGTGTATATAAGGTCCTAAATACTAAGTTCGAGACTACCTGCTCAAAAATATGGCTGGGTTGAGATTGCCCCTTAAAGGCCGGGGTCAGACTAAGGTTTGAGTCCAAGTGCACATACGATCATCCCAGCTCAATCCACATGATAAAAAAGTACTGAAAATATATGACAACTCTTTGAAGGCCTCAGTTCAACAAAGGCTCAAGTCCATTTTACATTTGAGTTAGGTTGATAAGTTCTATGAGGTGGTCCTACTAAGATGGTGCATGGGTTAGATTTATTAAATTCCCTAAAACTTTTGTGGGGCAACACATAAGTGAAAGAGATTGATATTTTTGGATCATAAGATCTACATAGTGGGCCCCCTTAGAAGGGTCTTTTGTGTTATTTTTGCAAGATTAACCTTAATTTTAGGGGATACTGATTGGGAAACTTTAGGAGATAGAAGATATGGATAGATACTTTTGGAGAAAAAAATAGTGGAATGTGATGACATGGCTCCTTTAGTCACTCTAAGTTTTTTTTTTCTGTATATTTATTTAAAAGGAGAACTCTTTCAATGCTGACATGGCACCCTCCATAGCACACCTCCCCCTTTGCTTTAATATATATAATTAGGGCAATGGATTGTAGTCTTCTCTCTTTTGTAAGATAATTAGGGCTCGTTTGATTCGCTAATTGAATACGAAGGAATTATAAGACGTTTATTTCTGAAAGTGGTTAAAATTGACAGAACAAGCGTGAATTTTTTAAAATAACCAACAAATTTATCTTCCCTTTCATGAAAAATAAATTAATAGGGGACAAGAAATAAATACCCAGCCATCACTCTTGTAATTCAAACCTAGGAGAGTGAGGTTGCATCTAGTTCTTAACCTAATGACCTAATGCACATGAAATGATGACAAACTGACCTAATTTTGTAGACTTATCACCTCCAACATTGAAGAATGCATTATTAGAGAGTTCCAAAACTTGCAATGATGGGTGTTAAAACAGGGATAATGGGGCCCAAAATGGCGGCACATGTTTATGTACTAGTCGCCTGGTCGGTCCCACAAGTGATTCTTCTCTATAGAGTGGATTGGTCCCCCACACGTTTATATATATAGTGATGACTATATGTACAATTATAAAGATTGTGGACTGGTCCCAAGCATTTAACAGCTATAAAGATTTACTACTCAAAGCTTGGCGTTTTTCGACATGCCATTTCATTGCATACTTGTAAGAGTTTTATGTTTCATTTAGGAAGTCAGTCAATTGGTAGTTTAACAAGGAAAAGTACCCAAAAGGCAGAGACAATGAGAACAATGACATACCTAGCCGTTTGTGAAATCCAGGGTACGTCACCTCTTTCCGCCTGCACGGGCTCCTTTCCCACTTATGTGGGCTTTTTTTCTACCCTTGTGTGGGCCTCCTTCTCACTTGAGTGGGCTGCCTTCTTGTGTGTGTGCGGGTTATCTCTTGGGTCTTAGCCCCACTTCATTGGGGTACCAAAAAGTTTTAAATTATATTTAATTTTTAAAAATATAGTTCAAATTTCACAAGCATGGCATTGTACCGTGCCCATTGGCCTAGGTATAGGCCCAGAATGGCCTGGGCTGAAATGGGCCGAGCAAGGCCGCGGCACGTTGACTTGCGTGTAGGGCATCCCTAGCCATGCCACTTGCTCCTTGGTGTATGATAGCAGCCCGTTTAGATAGATCTCCTTTTTGTGTATGGGGTCCAGTAATTATTTCTACGAGACTTTTCAATTGCCCATCTTAACATGGAGAACTAGGGAGGGGAGAGGAGGCCAAGGCCCCCTAGAAACTTTGGATAATTCCCCTTACTTTTAAAAGAAATTTATGCTTTTTTTTTCCTTGACATATGGCCCTTAGAAAACTTTAAAATCCCTTTCTTTTATAAGAAGTTTATGCTTTTCTTTAACATACATATGCCCCTAAGGAAATTCTTTTTTTTTTTTTTTTTGCTCTCTACTAATACATCTCTGTTTTTTCTTTTTTTACTCTCAAAATCATAGATCGCCCTTTTTATGGAAGCACCAATTTTGACCTTTCAATTTTTCGTTAGGGTTGCCTTATTTTCTAAAGCCAACATTGCAATGTCCATGTCTATGATAGTTTTGTCAATAGGACCACCCTTGTATGTGGCTAGACTTGCCCTTTTGGACAGCCTTCCACCTGCGAGTTGATTAAAACTTATACATGCAAAGACAGTTGATGAAACTTGGAACTTGGAGATCCACAATGGGGCCCATCCTTTGAAATCTGAACCATTCATAATAAACTCTCTACAATTATATCGGGTGTCCTCAAATTTTATATCAATCTAAATATAAAACGTGATTAACACAATCTTATGCTCATTCATTACAACGGTTTTAATCAAACGGTCAATCCAATGATGGGACAAGATCTCATTCTTGTAAATCAAGGATAACCCATTTACTTGGAGGGTGTTTATTCTGAACGGTTCGAGTTTTAAAATGTGGGCTCATGTGTAGAGTTTTACTCCATTAACTGTGGTTATGCCTAGGTTAAAGCCTCAGAGGATCCGTCCCAGACGATCTTTTCTAATGAAGATGGTGAAGTGCGTATGAAACCTGCCTTACTTAACATAAAAAATGTAGGACATGAGTTTCTCATAACAGGGCCGACCTAACTCCAACATGAATAAAGACCTGGCTAGTAGCTGAAAATAGGGACCCGCTCCCTACTCACAATGAAAAGTAGAACTATCAAAATATCCTCCCCATAAGCCCCATAGCCAATAGGGATGGCAATGGGTCGGGTCTAAACGGGGACCCATCCCGCCACGCTCCTATAAGGTGCGGATTTGGCAGCTAGTGGTTTTCTTAAAATGGGGTGGATTTTGGTTTTGTTGACCTAACCTCTATATATATATAGCTGAAAAATGGTGAGGGATAGATGCATATTAATATTTCCCATATATATATATATATATATGAGCAGGCTCTCCTAAGCTGCAGCTTAACTTATTCTAAGCTGGAATAGTACTGGTCCCACAAATTAAACTTGATTATATCTGTTTCTCATAATGAAACTGAAAAATCCGGTTTTAATTGGATTTATCTTGATTTTGGAGACGATCATCATCCAAAAAACAGCATAATTGACTTTGATTTTGTGGGACCAGTACTATTCCAGCTTAGGAGAGCTGGCCCCTATATATATATATATGGGAAGCGCTCCTATGAGAGACACTTTCACCAACTTTATGAGAGATGGGTGGGGGCCTTCACTTCCATATCCACTCTCACCAACTTAAATGCAAGGACCCCCAACTTAAATGTGAGGGCCCCCACCCATCTCTCACCAAGTTGGTGAGAGTGTCTCTCATAGGAGCACTTCCCATATACACACACACACACACACACCTCAAAATATAAACAAAATTCATTTGGAGCAAGTGTTGTGGGTGTATTAATTAATGGCATGTGAGAAGATAAGGTCGTTGGTTTTAACTCTAACACTCTAATTCCCATCAATTTATATATTTTAAAATTTTTATACTTTAAATCTAACCAACTCCTGTCCAAACAAGGCTGGTTTAGTATCACATTCTAGTGAACTGTCATGGGACAGGTCGGGTTTGGATGAGACAAACTTGAGAAGGGCGCGGGTTTGGGTTTTTCCCAACCCACCTCAAACCCACCCCGTTAATGTCCCTAATAGCCAAGAAACACCCAGGGTTTGAACACCGGGCATGCCACCTTTTTCCGTGTGTGCGGGCTCCCTTCCCACTTGTGTGGGCTTCTTTCCCACTTGAGTGGGATGTCTTCCCGTGTCTCTGCAGACTCTCAATTGGGTCTCAGACTCTCAGCCACCTTTGCTGGGTTACCCAAAAAAAAAAAAAAAAAAGGCCAGAGAAATGGAAAGTGAGACCCCTATTCCTTCTGCAGAGAATCATTGTCTTTCTTTCTTAATCGTTTTCCTTCTTTTTAAAAAAAAAAAATATGAACAAGCTACTAATCCATAAAGTATTTGATACTAATAGGAATTGGAAAATCATTTGCATTAATGAAAGTAATTTGGATGAAATTTGGGTAAATCTGTCTGTTGATGATTCTTCTTTTTAATGTTTTGACGGATTTTCAATAAATATGTGTATTAATAGTTTTTCACTAATTTTTTATGTTAATATCTTATTACCATGAACAACTTAATAATCAATAAAATAGTGAATATTGATGTAACTTTTGAAAATCATTTGAATTGAGTACTGTTTAAATGAATTTAAGTACTACTTTTTTTTCAACTAGGCCCTAGCTAAATAGGGATGCCTGATCAATATGGAACTTCATTAAGAAATTTCTCCAAATTAAATGTCATATGTAAAATTCAAATACAGTCTTGTTCTAAATATGTTGTGCCAAACTGGGCTTTTAACCAAACATAAGCCCAGAGCTAGCCCATTTAATTATTTCAGTTTGTGCCCTATTGGCTCAAGAATTAAGGCGCTGTCTGGGGAGGGGACCATTCTAGTGTATTTTAATAAGAGCTAATTTGGTTAGGACCTTTTTTAGTAGGGCCATAACCATGTTTTCGATTGATTCTGGATCCTTCACGAATTGATACAGGATTTTAAAGGGTTCATTTTAAAAAGGTGAGAGTTTCTTGCTTTCCAAATGTGCTAAAATGACAATGGGCCCCCAGAGAATGATCATCCAAATTAAACCAGTGTACAAGAGAACTGAAAAGAATCTCAGTAAGAATGGGTCAATTTTGCTGGTAAGATATTTTACCATAATTTTTTTTAAACAAAAGGACAATAGATCAGAAGATGGGTCACTAAATTCCTCTTCCCATCTACAACAAGTGCAAACTGATTGTACATTAGGCAGGAGGTAGGCAAGATATATAGGCTCTCCATGGGAAAATTCTTGTCTTGGAGATGCTAAGTTTAGTGGGTCCATAGTTTCTTTTTAGAATGGGTAACAGTGGTTTTAAGGCTGGTTGATCAAGTAATGATAGATAATTTGAGTTTAAGGGCCCGCCAACAATGAGCAATATTGTTCAATAAAATGTTAACTTTCTAACCATGAGTAATATTGTTCAAAAGGAGGTTATAAAAAATCAATAAGAATAAAAGTTTGTGACTAATGAATCACATCATCTTTGTCATTCATTTTCGGTATTCAAAGTTTAATTGTTTTGTTATAAAATCGAAGGGTGATCTTTCGAAGAATTACAAGTTAGGGTTAATGCTAACTCAAGAGTTGTCTAATGTTTATTTGAACCACATATACAAATAATTTATATGGAATAAGTCTAATGCCTATTTGAAGTAAATCTAATTGAGTCAGACACGACTTGCCAAACATGTTCCCATGGTTCACATTATTGTTTTATAAAAATATATAGAACATGAACTAGTAAAAAAGGCAACAACTAGCAAAACTCCAACTGCGACAATCTTAATAATAGCCTGAAAACAAACAAAACCAAGCACATTATTTAAACTATGTAACTACTGCTAGTGTGTCAAGGTATTTAAAAGTGTATTTCCTAGTTTCATGTCACAATAACTATCACATTACCTTATTTCATTTAATCCTAACTAATATCTTTATAAAATGATCAAGTAACTTGTTTTGTGCATTCTTTTAGAAGTGTTACAAAAAGATTGACTTTTACATTGCTCCTCCAATAAAGGTGAGTGAGCATTATGGTATAGAAGAATAATTATATATGATAATATTAAAAAAATAATCATTTCTTTCGGCCCTAGCCCGACCCTAGCCCGGCCCTGACCCTTGAGGGTAGGATAAGGGCTTCGATATTGTAGGCCTGCCATGGGCTCTGAGGGCTTTGACTTGACCTAAGCCCGCCCGCATATATGAGGGTAGGGTAAGGGCTTACCCCGGCCCGGCCAGAACTCGGCCCTTTGACAGCCCTACCTCCTGCACACTATTACTAATTGGGCCACTTCAACAATCGGGCCTCATATTTCGACTTAAATGCAGACATGGATGGGCCCATCTTATTGGTTCAAGAAATGCAACTTCAACTTTGGCCTAAACCAGGGTGCACTCCAATACATATATGCGTGCCGGCTGAAAAATCATTAAGGATATGTTTCTTTGCAAGAATTTCTAACAAGAGTATAAGGAGAATTCAGGAATTCCACCATGTATGAGAATTTTAAAATTCTCCAGATAGGAATTTTGTGAATTTCAGTATATAAACAAGCCCTTCGGATCCAGAAATAGACTGCCACTCACGTACAATACCTAATCAATTTACATGTTTTATTAGGAAGCAATTGCCTAGGCATGGCCCACTGAAGGTGTGCTAAAACTAAACAGCCCTTCCTTCATCAAGGATGAAGGAAAATAAAGCCACCTCAAATAGATTGTTGATCAAACCAGCCCATCTCGGATGGATGGTCTAGTGACTCATTCATAACTTCGATCTTCATTATGGTCCTTTTGCCGGACATGTGGAATAGGTGACACACCATTTTCACACAAAACTAGGCTCAAAGTTATTCAGAGCAACGAAATGAAGCCCCACTAGGAAAAGTGCGAGTGTTCTTGGGTCGGATCAGACCTATGCAGCTCAAGCCCCAGCCTGGTTCTCATAAACATAGGCCCATAACCTGGCCAAGCCCATCACAGGCCATAATTGTCACACCCGAACTGGTTGTTCGGACTTTGTAGCAATTGCTTGGACAAATTAATCACTCAATTACACTCGTTATTTAGGTCCGGACACACAGGGCTTTGCACTTTCTATCGCCTAATATAAGCCCGGCCCAAATATCAAATCAAGGCCATATTACATAATCCAAGCCCAGCCAAAAGGGGCTGGCGCCGCAGCCCATTAGCACCCTTAAGAAAAAGGCCCCATGTTTAATCAATAGGTGAAGAAAATCCAATCCAACATAATATATTATTCCTTCAAATCACCATGGAACACTAGTTAGTATTCTGAACTACAACTTGGGTTACTACCTGTCTCTTACTTAAAAAGACATATTTTCAGTTCTCAAACATCTTGTGAACACTTGTTTTAGGAATTGCCTAGGTAATTCTGCAATATCACACAAAATTTTCTGAATGTTGGAAAAGTAGTGATTAAACCTTGTAGTGGCCAATGCCTGATTGAGGAATGGAAACCAACTTCTTTCCTTGATCTTGATATGTAGGTTTGAAGTTAGTTAAGTGCAAATTCACAGACCAAATGCTGAAATCTGCTCTACTGCATTCTGTTTTGAGTTGGCCTAAAAATTGACCAAGTAATAATGCAATATTTATAATTTTTGAGAAGTACTGATGTAGGATCTTACACCCCATTGAGCTACCACTTATCCCAAAACCAATTGGTGATAGGAAAGGGCACAACAACGGTTTTATGGTGAGGGCGAGGATTCGACCACAATTATGATCGCTCAGGAGCGAGGGTAGACATTGACCTCAACAATCCCTCACTCAACGGCACACCCGCCGCGACCCTTGTTGCGCAACTCGCAAAACGTGTATCCCGTGACTCGGACACCCGACCTACCAGGCTCTGATACTACTTGTAGGATCTTACACCCCATTGAGCTACCACTTATCCCAAAACCAATTGGTGATAGGAAAGGGCACAACAACGGTTTTATGGTGAGGGCGAGGGTTCGACCACAATTATGATCGCTCAGGAGCGAGGGTAGACGTTGACCTCAACAACTGATCAAACCTAGTGGTGGCCTATACTGCCTTAATAATCTAGCTCCATTCCATGAACTAGATTTGTAGGTTTAGAGTCTAAGGGCTCAAGTAAGGTCCAAACCTCAATTAAATATTCGTCATGTTGATGTGGTCAGCATGATCGCTACCCTAGCCCCATCAAAAAGCCAACTTTGATATGGACAGCAACATTTTAATTTAATAATCACAGAGATCCATATATCTACAAGGAGGAAAAAGAAACCATATGTGAGTTCGATAACATATCCATCTACTGCAAAAGTCATTATTTTTTTTTTAATGTATTCTCCTCCATTGATTATCTTATTGTTGATATATATATATATATATATATATATATATGTACAATAGATGCAATTAGTGAAAAAACACATGAGAAAACATTCTACCAATGAGTTGCATGTATTTTCTGCTTCCTTTCCTCCAAAGCGCTAAACTCCAAAAGACTGCTCCAAATCCAAATCCAAATCCGATGCTAGATCCTATCCACATGAGTTTCCAATCAATTTCTCCATTTCCATCAAAGCCAAAACCATAGAAGGTTGGTGGTGGAGCTGTAGTGTCCCCACATTCTCTGGTTAATGGTGGTCCACATAAACCAGTATTCCCTAGGAAGGAATTGTTTGTAAATGTGAGGAACTGGTTGCTTTGTGGTATGCTTCCATTGAGGAGATTGTGTGAGAGGTTCAAGGTGCCAAGAAATGTAAGCTTTGTCAATTGCCATGGGATGTTCCCCAATAACTTGTTTCTTGAAAGGTCTAATGACTCAAGTTGTGCTAAGTTTTCCAACGAAGTTGGTATTGAGCCAGTGAAGCCATTGTGCGAGAGGTTGAGCACATGGAGCAACTTGAGATTACATATTGATTTCGGAATCTCCCCATGGAATCTATTATTTGAAAGATCCATTGAAGTCAGTGCAGTCAAAATCTTGACCACCTCCAACACTAGCCCTTTCATTGTAACTACCACTGAATCTTGATAGTATGTGCTGCAATACTTTGATTGGTAATCGACGATCTGATTGTTGGAAATCAAGTTTGAATCACCCACTCCTGTCATCAATTTCCAATTCAAGAACAAGTTTGGTGGAACAATCTCCGTAAAAGAATTGAAAGAGATGTCAAAGATTTGCAGAAATGGGAGCAAGGGACTTTTAGTATGGAAATGAGCAATGGGACCATGAAATTTGTTGGATTTCAACACAAAAATGCGCAAATCGGATAAATTCTCTAACCAAAAGGGGAAGGTTCCATTTAGAACATTGTTTCCAAGGTCTAAGACCTCCAACATCTTGCAATTCGCTAGTGATCTCGATATTGGACCTTCTAATTGGTTGCTGTCAAGACTGAGTGTCCTCAAACCACAATCTTTTTTAAACATTTCAGGTACATTGCCTTGGAAAGCATTTCTTCGCAAATTCAATATCTTGAGGAAATTGCCAAGTTCACCTAAACAAGTTGGAAGTTTTCCACTGAATTTGTTGTTAGACAGATCAAGGATTTCAAGAGATCGTGCGCCACAAATTGATAAAGGAATTTCTCCACCGACATTATTATTTGAAAGGAAAAAGAACCGACCGAAAGTGAAATTTACGGTAGCTGGAATGACTGATGAGAAATTATTGTTTGAATAGTCTTGGAAATAGACTTGAGGTGGAAAGACCGGAAGTGACCCTCGAAATCTATTGGAATGAAGGTCCACACTTGATAAGCCACTTAATGATGAAAACTCAGGGAATGGATGCTCAAAACTCTCTAAGAAATTGCTAGAAAGAATCAGGGTCCTTAGAGTCCCATTTCCCACCTTCCATATCCAGTTGGTTATTTCTCCTTGGATTCTGTTGTTTGACAGATCTAGATGGCCTAGATGATTAAGATTTTGAAGGATGTCTGGGAATTCACGAATGTTGCATGAACTTAATTAGTGCCAAATAACAAATATGAGATGAGGAGATGAGATGAGAACTATAATTGCCATTGATGAATGACAAGTTATTATATGAGAGATCAAGATACCAAAGGTTCTTCATGTTTTGAAACATATGTAATCCTATAGTGCCAGTAAAGTAGTTTTTAGAAAGATCAAGAGATGTCAGTTCTGTGAGTTCAAAGATAGACCAAGGAATTGGCCCACGTAATTTGTTGTTAGCCAAGAAGATGGCTTCCAACACTAAAGAAGATACATTATAAAATTCGGGAAGGCAGCCATCGAGTTGGTTAGAAGAGAGAGACAACTCTTGCAATGATGGGTGTGAAAACAGAGATAGCGGAATATGACCTTCAAGTGAATTTTTTTCTAAATTGAGAAAAGTGAGATGTGAGAGCTCATTTGCATAAGAGAAAGGGATCATACCGCTGAGATTATTTGAAGAAAGATCTAAATGTTCAAGGTGGAAAAGGTTTGCAATTGAAGAAGGTAATGAACCAAGAAGATTGCAATTACTGAGTGATAATTCCTTCAAGAGCTTGAGATTACCAATGGAATTTGGTATTTTCTCATTGATTCTTGTCTTGTCCATAGATAAGTATTGCAAAGCACTGCCTCGAGGAAACTCCAGCAAATGAATGGTAAGATTTGGATTGTGTGAAACATCAAGCATTTGCAGGTGTGGCAAAAAGAAAATGTTTCTAGGAAATTTTCCATACAAACCACAGTCATTCAGCGAGAGAGATGTCATAGTAGAGGAATTACCCAAAAAGTTAGGCATGACAATTGAGAGATTGTTTCCATCTAGTGAGATTTGAGATAGTAAAGGAAGCTGGAAAAGAGAGGGATCAATGGGTCCTCCAAGACCACAATAACACAAGCTCAATTTTTGGAGATTGGGAAGTGCAATGGATAAGGCTTGGGCCCATTTTCCACCATGCTCTAAGATAGTTACTTGGTCAAGAGACAGTTGTCTAAGGTTGGATAAGTTTTGGATGAGTCTTGTAAGGCTTGGGTTTCTAAGTTCAAGATAATAATTAGATAGATCCAAGGAAATGAGCTTGGTCAAGTTCGATATTTCCAACGGAATTTGGCCAAAAAAATATGAGTGGGACAGGTCCAAATGGGTCAAATTGGTGAGGAGGCCCAATCCAGAGGGTATTGGGTTGGGATAGAAGTAATTCATACCAAGGTTGAGTTTCTGCAGGCTACGAAGTTGGAAGAGGCTGGAGTCTACTCGGCCTTCAATCCCACTACTGCTCGAGTCCAATGCCCAATTGCTGCCGAGATCGAGTCCAATCACATGACCCATGGCCTCATCACAAGTGATGCCTTCCCAAGAGCAACAATCAGCATCTGGATTTCAAGAATCGAGCCTTGAAGAAGCATTATTATACTCACCACGATCTATAGAAAACCCATGCTTGAGTTGCAGCAAGGCCAATTTCTCGTGATGAAGGCATGTTGACAAGGGGCCATTATTGTTGACAGCAAAGGCAATTTGAGAGAGCCAAAGCAGTTGCAGTGAAAAGGCAAGAAGAGAGAGCATCAAACAACACCATGAGGTTTTTTGTGAAAGGGAGGAAGTGGCCATCCATTTCTATCTGGAGAGCTCTCAGATTGATAGCTTTCAAACAAACACTAATAGATAATGTGATGAGAGGTTTATGGAAATATTACTTGGTATTTATAGATAGATACATCAACAGTACTGATTGATGGTAAGTTCTCTGTTTAGAGCAAGAGATACATATACTTTAAATCCATCGTTGGACCATCAAACTCATGGGGCCCAATGAGTTGATTGATAACAAGTGGAAAGAAAGGAGGGATATTATATTAACATTATATTAAATTCATTAAACTAGTATTTAAGGTTCATGTTTAATTAATTACACAAACTTTGTGTTGCAGGATAATCTTACAAGTTTCCATTCGATAAACTGGATTTTGCATATGATTTCAACAAAATTGGGCATGTTAATGACAGATAAGTTGTTATAGATAAATATTAGAATTTGAGTAATATTTTAACTCGCTTATTACTAGCCTATATAAATTTAGAGAATTTCTTCAATAAATTGCGCCTACGGTGGATTTATTAGAATATTGTGATTATGAAAACTTTACAGTTTTGACAGATTCATAGACTATTTGCATCTGGAATGTTTGAGAAACATATTTACAAAGGTTTTGCATCCCCTTCTTAAAGAATAGTCCGAATCTGATGAGGCTTTACCCCATGGTGACCATGGGTGAACCAATCACCGTCCTCCATAGACGTGGTGGACCGTGACAGGGTCAAATCCTTATTAATTGAAAGAAAGAGTCCTTAGACATAGAGGACCCTCTATATTAAGAGGACACTGATCTGTAGATCAGGAATATGACCAAGTCTATGGGCCATGGCTTATCTTCTCATGTCTAAAAGGATATTTGGAAGCCAACATGTTCACGATTGAGGGATCAATTTCGGGTCTTCAGTTGATAGTATCACTCCATGTAGATGTAGGTCATGATCAATACCGTATATATAAAAAAGTACTGAAGAATAGTTTTTTAAAAAGAATAAATAAATAAATAAGAAAAAACAGGAACATGTGGTCATGGATAGGCCACCATGTAGGTCATGAGCTAGACATTGGCTTGGCTCTGCTGCTTGAGAATTTTGTCCTTGACAAGTATATTTCAGCCTTTTGATTAAGGTTTCTGTTCTTTAACTTGGAAATGTCCATCCATGATCAAAATCAGTCTTCAACTATATCTATCCTTCATGGATGGACCCAAAGAATAGTCAGTTGTTTTGTGGTAGATGTAATAAAATCAGATATTTTAATGCACCAGTCTCTGATTGGTTTGAAGAATTTCAAGACTGTCAATGCCATTTTCTACCACATGTTCTACTCCTATTTAAATGTGGAGATATCCATGCATTACCAAAATCAGTCTCCCAACTACTTCTATTTATGGATGGATCGACCCACTAAATAGTTGTTGTGTGATTACTATCGCACTAATGGATGGATCAACCCACTAAATAGTTGTTGTGTGATCACTATCGCACTAATGACTCTGGCTGGTGTATCAAACTATTGACGGTTTCAAGACTTGGATGGAATGAAGACTTCCAAGTCTTTGATATGACATCACAAGTCTTTGATTGGTTTGTATTATGGCATATTGGTCTTGTATGGCATCCAGTCCAACGACTTTTCCTCTAAGGCCTATGATCCATACAGCTGTACATGGTTTGGCGAGAGGTCCCTATATACTCTTTGTGCAAGACTAAATGAAAATTTATATGCTCCTCCATCTCAAATGCATTCACCTCAGAAGAAGAATTGCAGAATATATTGTTCCAAACTATGCAAAAATATTTTACTCGAGAAACCACAACCATTTACCATGGAAATCGACCCTTCAAAGAAAATAGTCTCTGCAATAATCTCCAAAATGCTTTTAGTATGTGTAGAGCCCAATTTTTTTTTCCTTTTTTATTTTCCTAACAAATGAGCTCTAGACATACCCAACTTTATACTAGGGCACTTATAGAGTTGGGTATGTGGAAAGCTCATTTGTTAGGAAAATAAAAAAAGGAAAAAGAATTGGGCTAGGGGGCTGGGACCTAAGAGAGCTCACGCAAGTAGGAAGAGGAAGCCAACACAGGCCATACAGACGTGGGAAGAGTGTCAAACCCAGGAACTACCCTTGCGTAGCTGAGTGACATGCGGGGTTCTTAGCCAACTGAGCAACATTTTGTTGTCATAGACTTGAGTGTTATAGCAAACCACATGAGAATTGCAAGGGTAGTCCTACATATGTAGTATTGGGGTGGTCCCCCTCGTCAAACATTTGTCCGCTTCCAAAACACAGGTGAAGATCCTAAGTCCACTTCCAAAACCCACATGAATGGGCCCACCCCTAAAATCCACATGAAATTTCGGGGTTTGCCCCAAAACCTAACCACCCTTTTGGGTCCACCCCCCTCAAATAAAAAAAATAATAATAATTCTAGGTCTGCCACTTATTTAGAAAGGTACTTGTCTTGGTGGATCAGGCTTTTATCAACCAATCATTGTTATCCACTAGAGGGCTAATAAGTAGCAATATCTAGATTACGTACATAACAAAGAAGGCATTCTTATCTCTAAGAAATATATAATTGAACAAAACGTGAAATTTTAAATTTTGTTGATGGGGTTTTTACTAAAGAAGGAGTAAATCCTAAATAGGAGCATGCACAGTTGAGAAAATCGGTCGATACCGAATTATAGTTTTGGTATCGTATTGCCAAAAATATCCCCAATATATTGGCCGAGAATTTCAGTTTATCGACCAGAAACTCCAAAACCCATTTTTCCAATTTTCCTCATCTTCTTCACCATTTCAACCCATCTCCTCCAAACACTAGCTGCTCCTCTTCCATCTTAACACTTCCAATACCTCTCAAGCCATCAAAAACACATATATTTTTTCTGAATTTAGTAAGGAAAAGTCACATACAATTCTACCAAAGTTAGTATTTTTTTTAGGTTATGTGAGAATTAACTTAGAAATGATGTTTGCGTGCCCTTTCTTTGTTGTGGATATATCTCATTCTCTTAGATCTACATATTTTGATACTAGATCTACACATTGGGGTTTTTAGAAATTTGTGATATTCTAACTTAGTTTGGTATATACAGTTAAATTTACTTAATTATAAATAAAATTTATACAATTTTAAATAAGACAATGATACATGATGTTATGACTTAATGAGACTAATAATTTTATTTATAGTTGTTACTAATGGAAAAGGTATTATTTTATAGGATTTTATAATATTCTAAATTTCTTGGATATTTTCTCAGATTTCTTTGGACTAAAAAATTCACACCACAACGGTTCGAGAATCACAACTGATACGGATACCGTATCGATTTTTAGGGTGGGCTATACCGCAATTTTGAACCATAGGAGTATGCAACTTTAACACGTGGTATTCCTTTTAGTGAAAGGCAAAAGAATAGTTTGCTCTACACAAACCACGCAGCTGCGTGATTGTCAATGGCGTTCTTGATTTTCTTTCTTTCTCCCTTTTTTTTTTCTTGTTTTCTTTTGTTTAGTTTTTACTTTTTTACTTTTTTTTTTGTCTGTCATGGTCAGGTTTTAGACTTGATGGTCGAATAAGGTTGGACCAAACATTACAACCTCCAGTCACTTCTGAAAAAAGAGAACCTTTGGTCTAGTTTTCTAAAAATTGCTTGAGAATAAACTACTTTCCTAGTTGATAAAAAACCATTTTTTATGTAGAGCAAAATAATGAAAAATATAGTCATTCATCTCATTATCCATTTCTTAATAGAAGTGGTTAGGCAACATCACGTGTCCCATTTAAAGTGCTTGTTTGGCCACTTAACTAGTAAGGTGGAGTGAAGTAAAGCCTTCCTTTACCAAACAAGAAAAGACTAGGAGTCATATCAAAAGTATAAAAATTTCAAAACTCCCTCCTTAATTTAAAAAAAAAAAAAAAAGTCAAAAAGCAACATTCTCATGCCACTAAAAGAAAAAAATCCATCTACTTTTTATCCAAAAATTTAAAAAGATTCATTATCAAGCCACTAAAAATAAATTTTCATTATATTGTTATTAGACCCCCTAATATTTTTCTCTCTTCAATATTCACTTCAGTTCATTTCAGTACCCTACAAGTATTTTTACCAAACAAGCTCAAGAATATCATATTTTTAGCATATATGATTTCTATAAAAATAGCTTAGTTACGTTATGATTTCATCTTTAGGGGTAAAGAAATCCAACCCCTTAATTTTTTGTTTATGGGAAAAAAAAAGCCACCTAGGACTTCCCTTGTTTGTTTTATAATTCCAACTTCTTGAGTAAAAGGGGTGATGATGACTTTAAATTGAGGTTGGAAGAGGACGGGACTTCATTGATAGCATCTCCTTTTACAATGGACTCTCAGAAATTTTAATTCTAAAAATCCTAGTTTCTAGAACAAGGCTCCAAAATACCTTTAAAAAAATAAAATAAAAAAATAATGGAGGGAATAGAGGTGGAGAAGAGAGGAGAGAGGGGAGGCTTGGTCGTCCAAGGGGTTTGAGAAAGGTGCTTCAAGTACACTTCATGGGTTCCTTTTATTACTCCTGGTTATCTTATATATTCATTGACTTTAGACACGTTATCTGAAAATTTGATTTGTCTTCTTTAATAAGTAGATTTCTTATCCTTTTTGAATTTGAACTAATAGGCCTGTCCATGGGCCGGGCCCGGCCGGGCCTGAGCTTGGGTTGTCCAATCCCGTCCCAAATATTGAGGGGGCTTGCCGGGGGTTGTCCAATCACGACCCTAAATTAAACTGGCCTACGTCAAATCCCCATGCGGGCCCAGGCTGGGCCAAGTCTTAACACGATCTTAAATATAAGCTACAAATTCTATAATTTTTACTCTATTTTGCTACAATGCTAGTGCACAACTAAAATTTATTTTTTCCTCAATGCTAGTGTACAACTAAATTGTTGAGTTGGAATAACCAAAAACCCCGTATGTATAAAAAATGTTTTTTTATATTTCTGACTCAATAATCTTGGGTAGAATTTAAAAAAACAAGCATATTAAAGATGAACATGCATACAGAATTAGATAGCTAGAAAAAAGCACTACGAATCTAACAATTTGAAATGTATATATCATCAATAATCAACTAATTGAAAATGAATGAATCTATATAAAAAAATGAAACAATACAAGGCAGAAAAGCATAATGCAATGAACTGTCCATGTACATTAATCGTCCATGATATGAAATTTGTCAATAGTAATCAATACAGACTAACAAACTCTAAAAAACACTGGTTGTTCACATCAGTGAACTTGTTTACTGGGTTTGGATATGGTTGAGCTGTTCAAACCTCAATGATAAATTAGATAATAGGACCCACAACCTAGTCTAGCTTGATTTTTCTTGTGGGCGGGCCGGGCTGGGTTTGTTCTACCTATTTCCTGTCCCATTTTGATCGGGTTTTAAAATCATTGCCCAAGCCTAGCTCTCTGGGCTCAAATCTTTTTAAAAGCCCTTTATTTTTGGGCTTGGGATGGGCCGGGATGGGCCGAGCCGGGCTAGTCCGGTCCGGATACCCATTTCAATGGGCTCAATTGAAAGGCCTAAGGTGGATGCTTCTTGAATCCTTTGGATGGCTTGTCCAATCTTCAGATGGGGTCCCACATAGGATGTGTAGCAATGGATTATCAACAATGAGGGTTTTTTTCAATCCCTCCTAAAAATGTATATGAAACTTTACGGGCCCATAACTTGGTCAATTTAACTCCAATTTACGTGATCTTGGGCACTATGGATATTTACTCTGAATAAGCTTTCCAACGGCATGTAAATTTCACTGATCCTGCGGTCAAATTGAAACTTATGGCCATTTTACGATATGATTTCCTGAGAAAAACGAGATTGACTTCTGAATCTTGATTTGCGATGGACTCCGCACAACTTCTATTTTTGGGAGGAGATCAGTTGTGTTTGATTCATACTTCTTAGCTTTTATCTCCCATCAAAATCATTTGTATGAATTTCCTTGAGTTATTTCAAATCTATAATTACCAGGCTCCTTTCCCACTTGTGTGGACTTTCTTTCCGCTTGTGCATGCTTCTCTCCTACTTGAGTGGACTACCTTTTCATGTATTTGCTGGGTCTCTCTTGGGTCTTAGACCCCCTGGTTGGGTTACAAAAAAATAAAGCTACAACTATTGTGGACCCTATTAGGTGGGACAACTCCTCTACTTGAGTAGTGGGCCCTATGAGAGGTCTTTTATTATAGTTAAGACTCTTCAATTGACATGATGAGTGGACGCCCTATGGTTGATCTTCATGTGTGTATGTGGGGTCCTCTTAGTGAATTCTTCAATTTAGCAATGCGGGTCCCATGTTAGAGTCTTGATGCAACTAGGACTCTTTATAAAATTCTCCAACGGGTCCTATAAATTTCATTTTCTGCAATATCTAACTCTGCCAATGAAATACTGAAGATCCCAAATTGAAGTGGGACCCTTCTGGAAATAGTCCTAATCTAATTAGGATTCTTCGAAAAATTGTATAAAATATTAAATTAATACAGAAAATGTGCATTGAATGCTTGAATTCTTAAGTTCATAGTGAAAATGCATAAAATGATGAAATTATGTAAAAATTAATGCATTTAATTTAATTAAGTCCATAATTATTTCTAGAATGATGCTTTAATGATGCAAATATACGGACTTAACATTTGGGCATGTCCAACATAGACGAATGTAGTAAATATAGATATGAAAAAAGTGTAACTCATCTAAGGATGTTGGGATGATGATAACTTTCTTTGATTAAGCTAAGATCTTTTTGGCTAATTAAAGAAAGAGCAAATCCTGAACCTAGGAAGCAAAAATTACACATGTTCATGAAACTGAATTACACATGTAATTTAGTGTGATAGGTTCTTATATAAGTAGGAATGTTTAAAATTAGCTTTGGTGGGGCTCCAACCAAAAGAAGAAGGAACCCTCCAAAAATAGGCGTATGCCGCTGTGAGTGGCGAGCACACGGTATTCTTTAGTAAAAGGCGAAAGAATAGTTCGCTATGTGCTCACCACACGGCTGCGTGCTTTTACCCTACACTACTGATTCCATTTTATTAAAGTCTCATCTCGGTGGTCTTCTTGTTTCTCTACGATGTGGGACTCTTCTTATGTCAAACAACCAGCTGGTCTCTCCCTCTCCAATTGGATCCAAAGTGGAAAAGGATTAGATTGGTTAACTCTTTTTTTTCTCACCCAGGTGGATAAGAGCAGCACAGAGTCCATCTCAAAGATCTGGTCACTGTTGCATGGGAAACTGACTGGAAAACCTTCTTGAGAAGGGAGAAAAAGTTCCAATCAAGGATTAGTTTGCATCTACTTAGTAAGAGGAAGGCTAGAAGGTAAGTCCCACTTGGCTGCAACTTCTTCAGAAACGTTCGGATCTTTGAATTGGTGTCGAAGTTATTTAATTTCCATCAAGATGACTGGGAGTAAGGGCTCCTTTATCAGGGGGAAGTATATAGATTATCCTGAATCATTCATTCTCTATTCTGTTATCTAGACCATTGGTCTGATTTGGCCCAATCATGGTGAGAGATTCTCCATAAGTCTCTTGGATGGACTATTATAACCTCCCTTTTCTTTTGTTTGAAGAGTGATGCTGTGTTTCTTCTTGGGCATTATTTTTTTTTTCCAAACTATTCATAAGAAATGTGTGGATCAAATATTCTTAATTTTTTTTTTTTTCACTCCAAATATGAAGTGATTGGGAGTGGCATATTGGATTGGTGGTTTCAGTTTTGTGTTAAGAGTGTTGATTTGGTGAATTATTTCTGGATGAAATGTGTTTCCACCTTGTGCAAGACTAAATGAAAATTTTAATGCTCCTCCAACTCAAATGCATCCATTCACCTCTGAAGAAGAATTGCAGAATATATGGTTCCAAACTATGCAAAAATATTTTACCCGAGAAACTACTTCCATTTACCATGGAAATGGACCCATACTCATGTCATTTCTTTGAAGAAAATAGTCTCCTCAATAAACTCCAAAATGTGTTTAGTATGTGTAGAGCTCAGTTTTTTCTCTTTTTTAAATTTTACCACAAATGAGCTCTACACACATACCAACTTCATACTAGGGCACTTATAGAGTTGAGTATGTGTAACCTCATTTGTAGAGGGGAAAAATGTAATTTCCCAAGGGAGAATAATTTTTTCGAAGTTATTATTTAGTAAGAGGAAAACAATTTTAATAATTTTTGTGAAAAAAAGATAAAGATCAAGAGTGGGGTTTATGCAAAAAGCATATCCAGATAATGGTAGTTAACCATTTTCGTCTGAATGAATCTGGAAAAATTAGAATCGCCTTGTACAGAAGAAAAAGAAAAATCACCTGGAGGTAAATTTCGATGTACATAGATATACATATCAAATACGGTAGACCATATAAATTCTTTTGGACTTTTTTTTTTTCGTACCATAGTCTAGCAGGTTGGGACCCAAGATATTCCACACAAGTAGGAAGAGGGACCGCACACCATCTTAAGGATAGCCCACATAAGTGGGAAGAGAAAACATGCAAAGTAGGAAGAGAAGGCCGCACACAACTGGGAAGAGTGGCAAACCCAAGGATTGATCCTAGTGTAGTTGGGGGGACATGCGTCCAAGACTTGAGTGTTATAGTAGACAACATGAGAATTACAATTTACAAGGGCATAGCTACATATATAATATTGGTGGTGGTTGCCCCCTAACCGTCTGTTTGGGTCCGCCACTTATTGGGAAAGGTACTTATTTTGGTGGATTAGGCTTTTATCAACCAATTATTGTTATCCACAAGAGGGGTTATAAATAACAACATTCAGATTATGTACATAAGAGAGAAGGAGTTCTTATCTCTAAAAAATATATATAGTTGGACAAGACATGAAATTTTAAATTGTTTTGAGTCGACTCTTGATTCTCTTTAGTCATCTTCTTTTGAAAAGGGGCCGACTCAAAAATAAGGATACTCGGCAGAGTAATTTCATTTTAATAATTTGTTTCTATTCCGAACCATTTAATAGGGCAATCTAATTTTAAAAATTAAATTTATTTATAAGTAATTATGCATGAGGTTTGAGATTAGTAATTTAAAAATGATGACTGGAATGTAATTTGAACTTATATTTGATCTTTTACATTTCATATTTGAACTAACAAATTATGTAATATGCAATACTTTTTCTTCTATTTTCCCTATTGTAGAACTTTTCTTGCATATATAAATGTATTGATTTGAATTGATTTTTATGAATGCAAGTAAATAAATATATTCCTATATTTTATAAGTAACGAATTTATTTTTAGAATTACTTTTAAAAGAACATGACTCTCCAAGTCTCCATGTTGACTTTGACTCTATCCGAGTTCTTTTTTTTTTTTTTTTTTTGCATTAGACGAGTCAAGTCCGACTCACAAGTCTTCCAACATTGGGTTTACTAAAGAAGGAATAAATCCTAAATAAGAGTATGCGGCTTTAATACATGGTATTCTTTTTGGTGAAAGGCAAAGGAATAGTTTGCTCTCCACTCACCACGCAGCTGCGTGATTGTCAATGGCCTTGCTGATTTTCTTTCTTTCTTCCATTTTTTCTTGTCTTCTTTTTTTATTTTATTTTATTTTATTATTATTATTTTTGTCATGATCAGGTTTTAAACTTGATGGTCGAATAAGGTTGGACCAAACCATTACAACCTCGGATCAATTCTGAAAATAAAAAACCTCCGGTTAGTTTTTAAAAATTGCTTGAGAATAAACCTTTTTTAATTGATAAAAAACATATTTTTATGTAGAATTAAAATAAATGATAAATATAGTAATTTATCTAATTATCCATTTTTTTAACTGATGTGGTTAGGCAACACGACGTGTCCCACTTCTTAAGGAATATCATATTTTTAACAGATATGTTATGATTACTAAAAAACCCCGGAACTACCCTTGCGTAGCTGGGTGACATGCGGGGTTCTCAGCCAACTGAGCAACATTTTGTTGTCATACACTTGAGTGTTATAGCAAACCACATGAGAATTGCAATGGTAGTCCTACATATGTAGTATTGGGGTGGTCGCCCTCGTCAAACATTTGTCCGCTTCCAAAACATAGGTGAAGATCCTAAGTCCACTACCAAAACCCACATGAATGGGCCCACCCCTAAAACCCACATGAAATTTCGGGGTTTGCCCCAAAACCTAACCACCCTTTTGGGTCCGCCCCCCTCAAATCAAAATAAAAAAATATCCTTGGTCTGCCACTTATTTAGAAAGGTACTTGTCTTGGTGGATCAGGCTTTTATCAACCAACCATTGTTATCCACTAGAGGGTTAATAAGTATCAATATCTAGATTACGTACATAACAAAGAAGGCATTCTTATCTCTAAGAAATATATAATTGAACAAAACGTGAAATTTTAAATTATTTTGATGGGGATTTTACTAAAGAAGGAATAAATCCTAAATAAGAGCATGCACGGTTGAGAAAATCGGTCGATAACGAATTATAGTTTTGGTATCGTATTGCCAAAATATCCCCAATATATTGGCCGAGAATTTCAGTTTATCGACCAGAAACTCCAAAACCCATTTTTCCAATTTTCCTCATCTTCTTCCCCATTTCAACCCATCTCCTCCAAACACTAGCTGCTCCTCTTCCATCTTAACACTTCCAATACCTCTCAAGCCATCAAAAACACATATATTTTTTCTGAATTTAGTAAGGAAAAGTCACATACAATTCTACCAAAGTTAGTATTTTTTTTAGGTTCTGTGAGAATTAACTTAGAAATGATGTTTGCGTGCCCTTTCTTTGTTGTGGATATATCTCATTCTCTTAGATCTACATATTTTGATACTAGATCTACACATTGGGGTTTTTAGAAATTTGTGATATTCTAACTTAGTTTGGTATATACAGTTAAATTTACTTAATTATAAATAAAATTTATACAATTTTAAATAAGACAATGATACATGATGTTATGACTTAATGAGACTAATAATTTTATTTATAGTTGTTACTAATGGAAAAGGTATTATTTTATAGGATTTTATAATATTTTAAATTTCTTGGATATTTTCTCAGATTTCTTTGGACTAAAAAATTCACACCACAACGGTTCGAGAATCACAACTGATACGGATACCGTATCGATTTTTAGGGTGGGCTATACCGCAATTTTGAACCATAGGAGTATGCAACTTTAACACGTGGTATTCCTTTTAGTGAAAGGCAAAAGAATAGTTTGCTCTCCACAAACCACGCAGCTGCGTGATTGTCAATGGCGTTGTTGATTTTCTTTCTTTCTCCCTTTTTTTCCTTGTTTTCTTTTGTTTAGTTTTTACTTTTTTACTTTTTTTTTTGTCTGTCATGGTCGGGTTTTAGACTTTATGGTCGAATAAGGTTGGACCAAACATCACAACCTCCAGTCACTTCTGAAAAAAGAGAACCTTTGGTCTAGTTTTCTAAAAATTGCTTGAGAATAAACTATTTTCCTAATTGATAAAAAAACCATTTTTTATGTAGAGCCAAAATAATGAAAAATATAGTCATTCATCTCATTATCCATTTCTTAATAGATGTGGTTAGGCAACATCACGTGTCCCATTTAAAGTGCTTGTTTGGCCACTTAACTAGTAAGGTTGAGTGAAGTAAAGCCTTCCTTTACCAAACAAGAAAAGACTAGGGGTCATATCAAAAGTATAAAAATTTCAAAACTCCCTCCTTAATTAAAAAAAAAAAAAAAAAGAAGTCAAAAAGCAACATTCTCATGCCACTAAAAGAAAAAAATCCATCTACTTTTTATCCAAAAACTTAAAAAGATTCATTATCAAGCCACTAAAAATAAATTTTCATTATATTGTTATTAGACCCCCTAATATTTTTCTCTCTTCAATATTCACTTCAGTTCATTTCACCCTACAAGTATTTTTACCAAACAAGCTCAAGAATATCATATTTTTAGCATATATGATTTCTATAAAAATAGCTTAGGTACGTTATGATTTCATCTTTAGGGGTAAAGAAATCCAACCCCTTAATTTTTTGTTTATGGGAAAAAAAAAACCCACCTAGGACTTCCCTTGTTTGTTTTATAATTCCAACTTCTTGGGTAAAAGGGGTGATGATGACTTTAAATTGAGGTTGGAAGAGGACGGGACTTCATTGATAGCATCTCCTTTTACAATGGACTCTCAGAAATTTTAATTCTAAAAATCCTAGTTTTTGGAACAAGGCTTCAAAATACCTTTAAAAAAATAAAATCAAAAAATAATGGAGGTAATAGAGGTGGAGAAGAGAGGAGAGAGGGGAGGCTTGGTCGTCCAAAGGGTTTGAGAAAGGTGCTTCAAGTACACTTCATGGGTTCCTTTTATTACTCCTGGTTATCTTATATATTCATTGACTTTAGACACATTATTTGCAAATTTGACTTGTCTTCTTTAATAAGTAAATTTCTTATCCTTTTTGAATTTGAATGAGTTGGAATAGGCCTGTCCATGGGACGGGCCGGGCCGGGCCTGAGCTTGGGTTGTCCAATCCCGTCCCAAATATTGGGCGGGCTTGCCGGGGGTTGTCCAATCACGACCCTAAATTAAACTGGCCTACGTCAAATCCCGTTTCATGCGGGCCCAGGCTGGGCCAAGTCTTAACACGATCTTAAATATAAGCTACAAATTCTATAATTTTTACTCTATTTTGCTACAATGCTAGTGCACAACTAAAATTTATTTTTTCCTCAATGCTAGTGTACAACTAAATTGTTGAGTTGGGATAACCAAAAACTCCGTACATATGAAAAATGTTTTTTTTATATTTCTGACTCAATAATCTTGGGCAGAATTTAAAAAAACAAGCATATTAAAGATGAACATGCATACAGAATTAGATAGCTAGAAAAAAGCACTACAAATCTAACAATTTGAACGGTATATATCATCAATAATCAACTAATTGAAAATGAATGAATCCATATAAAAAATGAAACAATACAAGGCAAAAAAGCATAATGCAATGAACTGTCCATGTACATTAATCGTCCATGATATGAAATTTGTCAATAGTAATCAATACACACTAACAAACTCTAAAAAACACTGGTTGTTCACATCAGTGAACTTGTTTGCTGGGTTTGGATATAGTCGAGCTGTTCAAACCTCAATGATAAATTGGATAATAGGACCCACAACCTAGTCTAGCTTGATTTTTCTTGTGGGCGGGCCGGGCTGGGTTTGTTCTACCCATTCCCTGTCCCATTTTGATCGGGTTTTAAAATCATTGCCCAAGCCTAGCTCACTGGGCTCAAATCTTTTTAAAAGCCCTTTATTTTTGGGCTTGGGATGGGACGGGATGGGCCGGGCCGGGCCAATCCGGTCTGGATACCCATTTCAATGGGCTCAATTGACAGGCCTAAGGTGGATGCTTCTAGAAACCTTTGGATGGCTTGTCCAATCTTCAGATGGGGTTTCACACAGGATGTGCAGTAATGGATTATCAACAATGAGGGTTTTTTTCAATCCCGCCTAAAAATGTATATGAAACTTTCCGGGCCCATAACTTGGTCAATTTAACTCCAATTTACGTGATCTTGTGCTCTATGGATATTTACTTCGAATAAGCTTTCCAACGGCATGTAAATTTTACCGATCCTATGGTCAAATTGAAACTTATGACCATTTTACGATATGATTTCCTGAGAAAAACGAGATTGACTTTTGAATCTTGATTTGCGATGGACTCCGCACAACTTCTATTTTTGGGAGGAGATCAGTTGTGTTTGATTCATACTTCTTAGCTTTTATCTCCCATCAAAATCATTAGTATGAATTTCCATGAGTTATTTCAAATCTGTAATTACCAGGCTCCTTTCCCACTTGTGTGGACTTTCTTTCCGCTTGTGCATGCTTCTCTCCTACTTGAGTGGACTACCTTTTCGTGTGTTTGCTGGGTCTCTCTTGGGTCTTAGACCCCCTGGCTGGGTTACAAAAAAATAATGCTACAACTACTATGGACCCTATTAGGTGGGACAACTCCTCTACTTGAGTAGTGGGCCCTATGAGAGGTCTTTTATTACAGTTAAGACTCTTCAATTGACATGATGAGTGGACGCCCTATGGTTGATCTTCATGTGTGTATGTGGGGTCCTCTTAGTGAATTCTTCAATTTAGCAATGCGGGTCCCATGTTAGAGTCTTGATGCAACTAGGACTCTTTATAAAATTCTCCAATGGGTCCTATAAATTTCATTTTCTGCAATATCTAACTCAGCCAATGAAATACTGAAGATCCCAAATTGAAGTGGGACCCTTCTGGAAATAGTCCTAATCTAATTAGGATTCTTCGAAAAATTGTATAAAATATTAAATTAATACAAAAAATGTGCATTGAATGCTTGAATTCTTAAGTTCATAGTGAAAATGCATAAAATGATGAAATTATGTAAAAATTAATGCATTTAATTTAATTAAGTCCATAATTATTTCTAGAATGATGCTTTAATGATGCAAATATACGGACTTAACATTTGGGCATGTCCAACATAGACGAATGTAGTAAATATAGATATGAAAAAAGTGTAACTCATCTAAGGATGTTGGGATGATGATAACTTTCTTTGATTAAGCTAAGATCTTTTTGGCTAATTAAAGAAAGAGCAAATCCTGAACCTAGGAAGCAAAAATTACACATGTTCATGAAACTGAATTACACATGTAATTTAGTGTGATAGGTTCTTATATAAGTAGGAATGTTTAAAATTAGCTTTGGTGGGGCTCCAACCAAAAGAAGAAGGAACCCTCCAAAAATAGGCGTATGCCGCTGTGAGTGGCGAACACACGGTATTCTTTAGTAAAAGGCGAAAGAATAGTTCGCTATGTGCTCACCACACGGCTGCGTACTTTTCACCTACACTACTGATTCCATTTTATTAAAGTCTTCTGTCAGTGGTCTTCTTGTTTCTCTACGATGTGGGACTCTTCTTATGTCAAACAACCAGCTGGTCTCTCCCTCTCCAATTGGATCCAAAGTGGAAAAGGATTAGATTGGTTAACTCTTTTTTTTCTCACCCAGGTGGATAAGAGCAGCACAGAGTCCATCTCAAAGATCTGGTCACTGTTGCATGGGAAACTGACTGGAAAACCTTCTTGAGAAGGGAGAAAAAGTTCCAATCAAGGATTAGTTTGCATCTACTTAGTAAGAGGAAGGCTAGAAGGTAAGTCCCACTTGGCTGCAACTTCTTCAGAAACGTTCGGATCTTTGAATTGGTGTCGAAGTTATTTAATTTCCATCAAGATGACTGGGAGTAAGGGCTCCTTTATCAGGGGGGAGTATATAGATTGTGCTGAATCATTCATTCTCTATTCTGTTATCTAGACCATTGGTCTGATTTGGCCCAATCATGGTGAGAGATTCTCCATAAGTCTCTTGGATGGACTATTATAACCTCCCTTTTCTTTTGTTTGAAGAGTGATGCTGTGTTTCTTCTTGGGCATTATTTTTTTTTTCCAAACTATTCATAAGAAATGTGTGGATCAAATATTCTTAATTTTTTTTTTTTTCACTCCAAATATGAAGTGATTGGGAGTGGCATATTGGATTGGTGGTTTCAGTTTTGTGTTAAGAGTGTTGATTTGGTGAATTATTTCTGGATGAAATGTGTTTCCACCTTGTGCAAGACTAAATGAAAATTTTAATGCTCCTCCAACTCAAATGCATCCATTCACCTCTGAAGAAGAATTGCAGAATATATGGTTCCAAACTATGCAAAAATATTTTACCCGAGAAACTACTTCCATTTACCATGGAAATGGACCCATACTCATGTCATTTCTTTGAAGAAAATAGTCTCCTCAATAATCTCCAAAATGTGTTTAGCATGTGTAGAGCTCAGTTTTTTCTCTTTTTTAAATTTTACCACAAATGAGCTCTACACACATACCCAACTTCATACTAGGGCACTTACAGAGTTGAGTATGTGTAACCTCATTTGTAGAGGGGAAAAATGTAATTTCCCAAGGGAGAATAATTTTTTCGAAGTTATTATTTAGTAAGAGGAAAACAATTTTAATAATTTTTGTGAAAAAAAGATAAAGATTGAGAGTGGGGTTTATGCAAAAAGCATATCCAGATAATGGTAGTTAACCATTTTCGTCTGAATGAATCTGGAAAAATTAGAATCGCCTTGTACAAAAGAAAAGAAAAATCACCTGGAGGTAAATTTCGATGTACATAGATATACATATCAAATACGGTAGACCATATAAATTCTTTTGGACTTTTTTTTTTTTTTCGTACCATAGTCTAGCAGGTTGGGACCCAAGATATCCCACACAGGTAGGAAGAGGGACCACACACCATCTTAAGGATAGCCCACATAAGTGGGAAGAGAAAACATGCAAAGTGGGAAGAGAAGGCCGCACACAACTGGGAAGAGTGGCAAACCCAAGGATTGATCCTAGTGTAGTTGGGGGGACATGCGTCCAAGACTTGAGTGTTATAGTAGACAACATGAGAATTACAATTTACAAGGGCATAGCTACATATATAATATTGGTGGTGGTTGCCCCCTAACCGTCTGTTTGGGTCCGCCACTTATTGGGAAAGGTACTTATTTTGGTGGATTAGGCTTTTATCAACCAATTATTGTTATCCACAAGAGGGGTTATAAATAACAACATTCAGATTATGTACATAATAGAGAAGGAGTTCTTATCTCTAAAAAAATATATAGTTGGACAAGACATGAAATTTTAAACTGTTTTGAGTCGACTCTTGATTCTCTTGAGTCATCTTGTTTTGAAAAGGGGCCGACTCAAAAATAAGGATACTCGGCCGAGTAATTTCATTTTAATAATTTGTTTCTATTCCGAACCATTTAATAGGGCAATCTAATTTTAAAAATTAAATTTATTTATAAGTAATTATGCATGAGGTTTGAGATTAGTAATTTAAAAATGATGACTGGAATGTAATTTGAACTTATATTTGATCTTTTACATTTCATATTTGAACTAACAAATTATGTAATATGCAATACTTTTTCTTTTATTTTCCCTATTGTAGAACTTTTCTTGCATTTATAAATGTATTGATTTGAATTGATTTTTATGAATGCAAGTAAATAAATATATTCCTATATTTTATAAGTAACGGATTTATTTTTAAATATTTTTAGAATTACTTTTAAAAGAACATGACTCTCCAAGTCTCCATGTTGACTTTGACTCTATCCGAGTTCTTTTTTTTTATATTTTTTGCATTAGACGAGTCAAGTCCGACTCACAAGTCTTCCAACCTTTGGTTTACTAAAGAAGGAATAAATCCTAAATAAGAGTATGCGGCTTTAATACATGGTATTCTTTTTGGTGAAAGGCAAAGGAATAGTTTGCTCTCCACTCACCACGCAGCTGCGTGATTGTCAATGGCCTTGCTGATTTTCTTTCTTTCTTCCATTTTTTCTTGTCTTCTTATTTTATTTTATTTTATTATTATTATTATTATTGTCATGATCAGGTTTTAAACTTGATGGTCGAATAAGGTTGGACCAAACCATTACAACCTCGGATCAATTCTGAAAATAAAAAACCTCTGGCTAGTTTTTAAAAATTGCTTGAGAATAAACCTTTTTTAATTGATAAAAAACATATTTTTATGTAGAATTAAAATAAATGATAAATATAGTAATTTATCTAATCATCCATTTTTTTAACTGATGTGGTTAGGCAACACGACGTGTCCCACTTCTTAAGGAATATCATATTTTTAACAGATATGTTATGATTTCTAAAAAAAGAACAAATATGTTATGATTTTATATTTAGAGGTAAAGAAATCCAACCCCTCAATTCTTTGTGTATTGCAAAAAAAAGTCACCAAGGACTTCCCTTCTTCGCTTTATAACCCCAACTTCTTGAGTAAAAAGGCGATGATGACTTTAAATCGAGGTTGGATGAGGACACGACTCTCATTTTTTCAGATGTCGCCTTTAGATCCTTAGACAGAAAGGCAGGCTTTGGTTATTCAATACGGTTTAATGGCTCTCTTCTAACTCTAGAGTCATTGAATGGTCTAAATGTCCCTTCCTCTAAAGAAGTAGATATGAGGGCCGTCCTTTTTGTGATGAGCAAGCCAAATAGCGAGGTTTCTCCAAAGTTATCTTTGTGTCCAACACTTTGAAAGTAATTTAGGTGATCAACGGAAATGGAAACCACAATTAGCCAATTGACCATGTCTTATAGCAATGTAAGGGCTCTCCAAATCTTTTTAGTTCATAACTTTTTCTCTAATCGCAAGGTCTTTCAATGGGGGGTTACCCATGATTTTTCTAAGAAGACTTAAAATTATAGTCCTAATATAGTTTTGGCGTAGGGCGCAAACTTTTTTTATTTTTTCTGTTATCTGGTTGTTTTTGGTTATTTCTTTTGTTGAATGAAATATTCCTTTTACCGAAAAAAAAAATTATATGATATGATGAGACCACTGTACAGATGGATATAAAAATATAATGATAACATATTAATCTACCATTATAACATGGATCAATATATTTAGTATCACTCTGATACCATAATAGTACGTATTTTAATATACAAGTGGGAGTCAAAATGGCTCCCTATTGTAACGCTGATGGTTAAGGGATTTGGGTAGGGTGTGTGAATATTTACCAAAGTAACAAAAAAAAAAAATGTTAAAATAGTTAATATCCCTATAACCATGCTATGCATGTGGAAATGTATTGCCATGTTTATAATCATGCAATGCATGCAGGAACTTGTGCTCTCAATGGACCAACTGACACTTAAGGATTCATTTTATTGCATGAAGTTGAATAAATAGGAATTTATGTTCAAATGGACTCCAACAAAGGAATGTTAGTTTCTAAAAAAAGGAATATTAAGAAAGTGAAGATTGAAGAATATAAGGTGATCATGTAGATGGGATCTTTACTTCTTGGGATTTGATTTCCTAAGGTGATGGCAGTAATTTCTTTTCATGATAGTCACTTTGTGGAAAGTAAGGATTCAACATTTGTCAATTTCATTTGATTACGATTTTTTTTTCTTTAGATTTACATCTGGTACTACATGCTCCTTTACTATGCTATAGATTTACTTCTGCTGCTCTTTTACCATGCTGCTCTTTTAATAACAAATTTACCTTCATTTTCCTCAAAAAGCCTCTTGTGAGGTATCAAAGATTTTTAAACATTTATAAAAACTCTTTTAATTTAAAAATGTAAACTATTTAATTAAATAATATAAATGATTAAATTTGATTTGATGGGTTTCAACCAAATAAAGAAGAAACCCTCCAAAAATAGGCATATGCCACTGTGAGTGGCGAGCACACGGTATTCTTTAGTAAAAGGCGAAAGAATAGTTCGCTCTGTACTCACCACATGGCTGTGTGCTGTTTTCTTACTCTAGTAATTTCATTTTATTCAAGTCTAATAGGCCAGCTTTCTTGTCTCTCTCCAATGTGGGACTCTTTGTATTAGGTCAAGTCAGTCCCAACAAATCTTTCTTTTTTTTACAAAAAAATCCAGATTGGCATATGCTCACATGTGATTGTTGAAATGGACCATTAGCAGCATTGAGGTATTTAGTCCAGCCCAAAGATCTGTCACTGTTGTTGTGGAAACTGACTGGAAAACCTTCTTGAAAAGAGAGAGAGAAGTTCCAGTCAAGGACTGGTTTGAATCTACTAAGTAAGAGGAAGGCTAGAGCCTAGAAGGTAAGCTGCACTTGGCTGCAACTTCTCCAGAAACGTTCGCATCTTTGAATGGGTGTTGATGTAATTTTCCATCAGGATGACTGGGAGTAAGGGCTCCTTATCAGGGGGGTTAGGGTAGATTATCCTGATTCATTCATTCCATACAAGTGGGGACCAGCTATTCTGTTATCTAGGCCATTGGTCTGATTTGGCCCAATCATGGTGAGAGATTCTCCATAAGTTTCTTGGATAGGCCATTGGTCTGATTTGGCCCACAATCATGGATAGACTTTTTTTTTTTTTTTTCTGAAGAAGGATGCTGTGCTTCTTCTTGGGCATTAATTTTTTCTTTCCAAACCATTCATAAGAAATGGGTGGGTCAAACTTTTTTCATTCCAAATATGAAATGATTGGGAGTGGCAGACCGGATTAATGGTCTCAGTTTTGTGTTTAGAGAGATGATTTGGTGAATTATTTATGGATGAAATGTGTTTCTACCTTGTGCATGACTAAATGAAGATTTTAATGCTCCTCCACCTCAAATGCATTCATTCACCTCTGAAGAAGAATTGTAGAATATGTTTCCAATTATGCAAAAATATTTTACCCGAGAAACTACTTTCCAAATCTTTATATGGCCAGGGCCGGCTCAACCCTTACGCCAACAAGGCAATTGCCTAAGGACCCCAAAAATCTGAGGCCCCCAAAAATTTCACCCTCAAAATCAGTTCCCTAAAAATTTAATTTCCAAGGCCTCGATTCCTGTAAAAATATCAGTAAAAGTACATTTTTTCCTCTCCCAAAATGGGCATATCCATCCCAACTTGCCACTTGTTCATGTGTTATTAAAGGCACAGAGAGAGTCATTGGTTACAAGATAGGCATGCCCATCCCAAGTTCCCACCTTTTCAAATATCATTAAAGGTGAGAGAGCCGTTGGACGTTGGTTATGATAATGAGTTAATTGGATACGGGATTTGAGGACATCACCAAAAAAAGAAAAGAAAAATAGATTTTATATAAAATATTTATAATAATATTAAAAAAATAGAAAAAAGCCTCATTTAGGATTTTCGCCTTAAGGCTTATATTGGCTCGGGCCGGCCCTGTTTATGGATCAATAAGAATAATACGAATAGTAGCGGGTTTTATGACCGGACTAAAGGTCTCAGAGAAATGATCAACACCTGCCACTTGGTTGAATCCTTTGGCCACCAACTTAGCTTTAAGGCATTCAAGTGACTGCTTTTAACTTGGCCTTGTAGACCCATCTACAACTCACTACATTCATACTTGGCTGGCGTGGGACTAGCTCCCAAGTGAATTATCTTGTAGGGCAGTTATCTCCTCTTGCATGGCTTGGCACCACCTCGTAAAGTAGAATTTAGGCCATGTTTCTTTAGTGGAATTTTTGCCAGGAATTCACTATGTTCAGGAATTTTTGGATATGATGTGACATGTTGTCCCCTAAAATTTCTGATTACCATGTTTTCTCACTAGCATTTCTAGATTCCAGCCACATGAAAGGCCTCTTTTGACGTTTGGGAATCCAAAAATTCCACTCTATTTGCATTTAGTGGAATTCCTAGATACTCAAGCCCAAAGAAGCATCCAAAAACTCAACTATGTTTGGAAATTTAAGAATTTTCCAAACAAAAATTCCTAAAATTTCAACAAAAAAACAGGCCCTTATGGATAGGCTCAGAAGGGTTTTCTTTATTTGTGAGAAAGTAGCGTACCATCATTAGACCATGAAGAAAATTTCCCTTTTTATTTCTTCTGATTGTCTGATTACATACTGAAAATGTAGTCTCTGCCTAAAGACCGACCTGAAGTGACAGTGACTTTCATCTTTCTCCCCTGTTTGATCTTTCTATGCAACATTTTCAGTATCTTCAATTTGAACTCCTAACCACCAAAATTTCAAATCTCTCATCAGTCACCATCAAAATTGCTCTATCATTCAGCACCTCCTAACCAGAAATGAAAAAAATTGATAAGTGTCATTGCTTCACCAATGATGGATATTCCATCAACTACCAAAATGTCAACCAAACTATGGAACATGTCATGAACAACATTTCCACCCCATGCCAACAGTAGCATCCCATTACTTTCACCCATGACATCCACTCCTTCCATTTGCTACCCCCACCACTTGCATCAAGTTGCAGGCCCACCCTTCCATACTTGAAAGCTCAGACATTAATCGATTGCTATCTCAGAGAAAAAAACAGGTGATGAAAAATTCCTTTTCCCCAAATTTTCTACCTTCCAATTCTCCAAACCTGTGGACAGTCATTTGGAACCGTTGAATCAGATCCATAGCATCCATTTTAGAATCATTTGATCTCCCCACAACTGACCTGCTCAACCATTCATTCTTTGACGAATATACTCCTCTCACGTGAATCGCAGGCACATCAATGACATCAATCCTTCATTACCTGCCTTGGACATCAATCATTCCCACATTAGTGTTCTCTATAGACAAGACAAGTGCTTGCTTATAGCTTTTTGATTCATTTTGGATAAGAGAAAGTCTACATGTACCGATTGATGTACCGATCCATTCAACTTTTCAGTCCATGTTTTTACATAAGATCGGTCCATCAATCGGTCTATCCATCGGTACATGTAGACTTTCTCTTTGGATAAAAGATAGTATAATTTATTTCTTTTCCTATACCAGTTGTCTCCTTCTTTCATGAACAACAGTAATTCTACTTTGTCTTCCATTAGACTCCACAGGGTCATTTCAATAATTATATCCAATGTCTTCCCTTTTAAATTGAAATTCACCATCATTCAAATCCACCATATCTTCTTTGGCTTCTTTTCCATTCCAAAACCTCACAAATGCAATGCATCTGATTTCATTTCCTTCCTTCCTTCCTAGGTATAAAGATATCAGCTAGCTACCGAAGTTACCATGTGACAGTCTCCAATTATCCTTACGAGGAAAACCTGACACAAATAATTCAGTCCCTCTGTTGAATCACTCCAACAACCTTGGCTTTGTTTTGGAATTAATTCACATCAAATGTAAGCTATGACTCGGACTGCAAAAACAACCTACTGCTCACATTGCAGCACCTTCCACCTCCTTACATTGAATGCAGGAGGAAGGTGTGATGCCGTGTATGGGTAAAGATAGGATTTTTCCTCCACTCTAAGATACAGTAACACCACTTAGAGTAAAAGGAGATGTAACTCACCACTCTAGGGACTCCACCCAAGAGATACAGAGTAAAAGCAGAAGTTTTCTTCACTCAAGTTTTTTTTTTTTTTTTTTTTAACTCAAAGTCTGAACTGTCCTTATACTCAAGATTAGAAGAATTTATAGACTACTTGGAACAACCCTCCAAGCATAGGAACTTTCAAGAAAGTAAAGACTTCATATAGGAATTCTAAAAGACACCATGAAACTAAAACAGATTTATAATAGCCAACAAGCCATTTTCGGAATTCTGTAACCAGCCTGAACACTCTTTAATAAAATGGTCATAACTTCTTCTAGGAAACTCCAAATCGCACAATCTTTGAAGTATTGGAAACTAGACACATAGAGCTTTCTACTGATATACTATTTCCATATTATAACTGAGTTCCCATATTTTTTTTTTTTTTCGATTTTCGTCAGCTACCATATTCTGAAATTGCAGCTTTTCCCAAACCTCATTTACTTGTTCTTGAATGTTCATGAAAACCTTGCTATCAATCTCCCCTGCTTGACAAAGACTCGTCCTCGAGTCTATTAGGCTATTTTCCCCATGATAAGGAGAGAGATCAGCGACATTGAAAATAGAAGAAACTCCATATTCTTCAGGAAGTTCAATCTTGTATGCATTTTCACCAATACGCTGGAGTACCATGAATGGACCATCTGCTCTAGGCTTGAGCTTAGCGTACTTCCCAGGCGGAAAACGTTCTTTGCGAAGATGAACCCACACCAACTCACCTTCTTTGAAAGCAACATACTTCTTGTGCTTGTTAGCCTGTTGTTGGTACTTCTCATTTTGTTTTGCCATTTTTCTTCTGATGTCATCATGCAACTTCTGGATTTGTCTAACACGTTCCTCTGCATCACTACTAAAATGCTGAACAGTGGGTAATGGTGCTAAGTCCAAAGGACTAATAGGATTGAACCCATAAGCAGCTTCAAAAGGACTATGACCAGTTGTTCGACTAATTGACCGATTATATGCAAACTCAGCCTGGGCTAAAATGAGATCCCATTGATGAATATTTCGACCCACAATACTTCTTAACAGATTCCCCAAGCTTCGATTCACAACTTCGGTTTGGCCATCTGTTTGTGGGTGAAAAGAGGAGATAAATTGAAGCTTTGTTCCAAGCTTTCGCCAAAGTGTCGGCCAAAAATGACTCATGAATTTAGAATCACGGTCTGAAGTCATTGTTTTTGGAATTCCATGAAGCTTTACAATCTCCCGGAAGTAAAGGTCAACCACATTAGTAGCATCTAGTGTCTTGCTACAAGGCACAAAATGAGCCATTTTGGAGTATCGATCAACGACGACCATAATTGAATCCTTACTTCTTTGAGTCCGAGGAAGACCCACCACAAAATCAAGGCTTCTATCCTCCCATGGAGCATTTGCAAGAGGAAGAGGAGTGTATAAACCAGAATTCTGGTTGTGGCTCTTGGCTAAGTGACAAGTACGACAACGTTTGATATAATGCGCCACATCTCGCTCCATCTTAGGCCAAAAGAAATTTTCTTGCACAAGAGCAAGTGTTTTGTCTCTTCCAAAATGACCCCCAAGACCTCCTCCATGTGCTTCATCAATAATAGCCTCCCTTAAGGAGCTTTGAGGTATGCAAAGACGATTTCCACGAAAAATATATTCATCTTGAAATAGAAAGGGTCGTGATGAACCAGCTTGAGAACACTCCTCCCATACTTTCCCAAAAAATGGATCATCTTTATATTTCAAGTTTTTGCCGGATAACTATCTTCAAGAAGCCTTTCTCAAGCACCACAGTTTCCAGCAAAAGGAGATGACCGTGGAGGAGTATACTGCTGAGTTTGAGTACTTGATGATGCGATGCGAAGTTAGTGAGCGTGAGGAACAAAAACATAGCTCGTTATTTGGGTGGCCTTCGACCTGAAATCTACAATATAGTGCAGCTACAACCATATTGGACTTACAATGATGTGTTCAAGCTAGCTGTCAAAGTGGAGAGCAACTCAAGGATCAACGAGGGAGTTATTAACCAGCCTGAACACTCTTTAATAAAATGGTCATAACTTCTTCTAGGAAACTCCAAATCGCACAATCTTTGAAGTATTGGAAACTAGACACATAGAGCTTTCTACTGATATACTATTTCCATATTAAAACTGAGTTCCCATATTTATTTATTTTTCCGATTTTCGTCAGCTACCATATTCTGAAATTGCAGCTTTTCCCAAACCTCATTTACTTGTTCTTGAATGTTCATGAAAACCTTGCTATCAATGTGGGCCTCGGGCTCCCAAGTCAAGCTCTTTAGCCAGTGGAGAAATCTTAGGCCAGGCTCTGATGTCCCTTCAGGAGAGATCCAAAAGGGTCAAAATGTCCAGAATCCTAGATTGGATAAAGAGCTCTCTCTTAGCGTTTTCATGAGTTCTCGCCCCCTAAACTTTACATCAAGAGTTCTCACCTCTTCTTCAATGGAAATATGGAAATATGAGATGTTCCAACTTCATCTTCTAATGTTTGTGCTTTAAGGAGGTCCCATTATCCCCTTCCACAATGGTTATAGCCTGTTCATCCAAATTCATGACTTTTGACTTTAGTTCATGCGCTATGGTTTGAAAATTACAACACATGAAAGAGTTCATTATATAAAACATCTTACTTAGATCAATGCCACCCATCAATTTAACATAAGTAACAACAAGAGGTTAGAAACTGAAACACAATTGAGTTACCCCTACACCAATTTTTTACTGTTAAAAAAAAAAAACAATTAACCCCTACACCCCAACTCATTAGTTGTTTCCCCCTTAGTTTCCTCAATCTTACGAAATACGAACCATGGGAAGCTGAACAAATGACGATAATTCATCCAATTGAATGTATTATCAACAGCATCCAACACATCCATCCATCATACCCATCAACCATAAACTCAATATCCCAACAAGAATTGACATTAGACTAGATTCCTAAGAAATGAAATAAAGTAAACACCACCAAAGTCCAAATTCATCAATAGTTTGTTTTTGGGGTTTAAAAAAAATAAATAAATAAACTCCTCCTTAATCTTGTCCTCATCAGAAACTGAACAAATGATGACAATTCATCCATTCACATGTATTATCAACAGCTTTCAACACCATTCATTAAATCCACTGGTTATAATAAATTCAACACCCAACAAAAACCAAACATCAGACTATATTTCAAAAACTTGAAATGAAATAAAGGAAACAACCCAAAGCTCCAAATTCATTCATGGGTTTGTTTTGTTTTTCCAATAACCTTCTTAATCTTATCCTAGATCAGAAGAAGAAGTAGATAGATGGATGAAGAAGATAAAGAAGTAATTAACAAGTGTCCTATTTCTTCTTGGCTTTGCCCTTTCCACTAATTGAAATAGGCTTCCTGGGTAGGACAGCCTCACCTTTCTTGATGGGAGGAATATCCATGAGGAAAGATAGCTCGCCAAACTTCTTACGAAATTTCTCGACCTGGTCGGCGTCCACCACCATAGCCGAGCGGTTGCCCAGGTAGAAGGGGTGGTTCCCAGACCAGACGTCGACCACATACTCCTTCTGGGTCCCACCCGTCGTCATCACATGCTCACCCTTGCAGTATACCTTCGCGTCCTCGTAGAAGTTGGGGTGGATGTCCTTCTTCCTGCAGCTCCATCGACCCACCTGCTAAAATCGCAGTGTTTTGTTCATTTTATTGAGAGAGAGAGAGAGAGAGAGAGAGAGAGAGAGAGAGTGGATTTGGGGTATATTTATTACTGACCTTGTTGTTGAGGGCCGGGGAGAATTGGGTTGAGAGAGGAGACTGCTTTGACGCCTGGGAGGGGGATTTTTGGAGAGGGGTTGTGAGAACCAGAGCCATTTCTTTCTTCTCTCAAAAGATTCTCTGCCTACCAAATTTTCTTTCACGCTTGGGTCGGTCTTTATCCGTTTGGGAGGCAGCCCTAGGTCTTGTCGGTCACTTTTTGTTGAGTAGAAAACAAAAAATCTATTTGGGCAAATTCTGGACAAAATGTCCATGTGACTCAAACGATTGGGCTCTTTCAAAAGTTGAAATGCATTGTTCAAATTGCGTTACGTCACGTGGACAGTTTATCCGCACCACATAGACAATTTGTCCCAAATTCTGTCCATGAGTTTATCCATATAGACAAACTGAATAAAAAAAGAGCTATGCTATATGTCCTGACTGGTGTCCCGGATTTGGGACCGATCCCACTTGGAGGATACCTCCTTCAAGTGAGATCGGTCCCAAAATCGGGACAGGAAGTCGGGACATATAGACTTTTACATTAAAAAAAAAAAAAAGTGAATAAATAAAGCTTTTTCAATAAAAGGCTCACCCGCTTACAGAGGCGTATTACTGTATTTCTTATTCAAACAGATAGCGCTAGGTTTTGTCAGTCACTTTTTGGGATTAATGCATTTCATTGGTTTTATGCTCATATTAATCAATTACTGTCTTTTTTGCAAGTTAAATCAGAGCTATTAAGACCGACCCAAAGCTATATTCAATTTATCGTTCTAGTCAAGGACTGGTTTGCATCTACTAAGAGGAAGGCTAGGAGGTAAGTTGCACTTGGCTGCAACTTCTTCAGAAACGTTCGCATGTTTGAATGGGTGTTGAAGTAATTTTCCATCAGGATGACTGGGAGTAAGGGCTCCTTATCAGGGGGGTAGGGTAGTAGATTATCCTGATTCATTCATTCCATACAAGTGGGGACCAGCGATTCTGTTATCTAGGCCATTGGTCTGATTTGGCCCACAATCATGGATGGACTATTTTGACCTACCTCTTTTATTTTTTATTTATTTATTTATTTATTTTTTATGAAGAGGGATGCTGTGTTTCTTCTTGGGCATTAATTTTTTTTCTTTCCAAACCATTCATAAGAAATGGGTGGGTCCACTTTTTTTCACTCCAAATATGAAATGATTGGGAGTGGCAGACCGGATTAATGGTTTCAGTTTTGTGTTTAGAGAGATGATTTGGTGAATTATTTATGGATGAAATGTGTTTCTACCTTGTGCATGACTAAATGAAAATTTTAATGCTCCACCTCAAATGCATTCATTCACCTCTGAAGAAGAATTGCAGAATATGTTTCCAATTATGCAAAAATATTTTACCAGAGAAACTACTTTCCAAATCTTTATATGGCCAAGGCCGGCTCAACCCTTAAGCCAACAAGGCAATTGCCTAAGGACCCCAAAAATCTAATGCCCCCAAAAATTTCAGCCTCAAAATCAGTTTCCTAAAAATCGAATTTTCAAGGCCTCGATTCCTGTAAAAATATCAACAAAAGTATATTTTTTCTCTCCCAAAAAGACATACCCATCCCAACTTGCCACTTGTTCATGTGTTATTAAAGGCACAGATAGAGTCATTGGTTACAAGATAGGCATACCCATCCCAAGTTCCCACCTTTTCAAATATCATTAAATGTGAGAGAGCCGTTGGACATTGGTTATGAGAATGAGTTAATTGGGTACGGAATTTGAGGACATCACAAAAAACAAAAAAATAGATTTTATATAAAATATTTATAATAGGGAAATATTCATATGCATCTATCCCTCACCATTTTTGGTGAGGGACACCCCTAAGGGTGTCCCTCACCAAAAATGGTGAGGGATAGATGCACATGAAGACCTCCCTTTATAATAATATTTAAAAAATAGAAAAAAGCCTCATATAGGATTTTCACCTTAGGCCTTATAACAATAAGAATAATACGAATAGTAGCGGGTTTTATGACAGGACTAAGGCCTTGTTTCTTTTCTGGAATTCCTGACAAGAATTCCGGTTGTCTGGGAATTCCGGAATTCCTGTCAGAAATCCAGTGTTTCTCGGGCGAGAATTCCTGGTATTCCCAAATTTCAGTATTTACAAATGCAAGAAAGGAAGCATTTACAAAACCCACCTCAGCATCAGGCATTCCCAAAACCCAGCGACGCAGGAATTCCGAGAGGGCTCTCCGGCGCTCCAACGGTCGAAAAGGATCTGGCTTTTCCGGCCACGGCAAGGAGAAAAAAGGTCAGTTTCTTCTTCTTTATGCTTTCAAATGATTGCTGTGATTTTTTTCCCCTCTTCTCTCCTCTGTTTTGGTATTTTTTTTAGAGGGTTTGATTTTGGAGATGAAAATGGAGAATGATTGGAAACCAGATCTGGAGATGAAAGTGGGTATAAAGATTATTGCAGAAGTATTCCTGTTTGGAAACCAAATCTGGACTTTGGAGTTGAGAGTGATTGGAAACCAGATCTGGACTTTGGAGATGAAAGTGGGTATGGAGATTGTTGAAAAAGTGTGCCTGTTTTTGTTCATTGTCCAAGCAGAAGTGTTCCTGTTGATGTTGGTTTTGTTTCGGTTTGTTTTGAACTGTGATTGGAGTAAGAAGACAATAATGCTATTAACAATGGATGTTTCTGCATTATCTTCATGCTTGGAAATTGTTGATTATTGTTTTTGTTATTTTGACTGTGTGGGTTTTTTAAAGCAGTTTCTTCTTTGCTATTTATTGGTGATCTAACATAGCTGCCGATGCTGCTGCTGCTTCTTCTTTGCTTACTTTTAATCATCATGACTATCTTCCTATCTACCTCTCTCAAACATACAGATGTACAAGAGGCTGTGATGATGCTATTTATTGGTGGATTTTTGCTTTTTGATATCAGACAGAGATGGGTAATAAGTGTTTTTCTCTTTGCATATCTTGGCTTGGCAACATTGGAGGGTCTGTGTCTCTTGTGTTACTCAGGCAATGAACTGATGCTACAGAGAAAAGGCACTCACCCACCATATGTTTGATAAAAGGCGAATTTGAGCCTCAGTCATTATTTTTCTTTTCTTTACTCATCTTTTCTTTAGTTTATCTTCTTTAGCTGCTTTAACAACATGCACCCAAAAAGAAATTATATTTTATCCATAGCCATAGGAACTTGATTAAAGCTGCATACAGACTAGATTGTAATAGCAAAACTTCCTTTGTTATTTTTTTGTCTCATTTCACGGGCCTATAAATCGGAGGTCTATAAATCAATTGAAACCCAACCAACCCAGAGAATTATTGAATTAGCTCATAACTGGACAGCCAGTGGGTTATCCTATGTGGGGGTGGGGGTGGGGGTGGGGGTGGGGGTCACATGGTGCTTGCATGAGTTGAGTCCCCAATGTAGCAAGATTGCACTTATTGGTTTTTTTTTTTTTTTAATCAATATTGCACTTATTGTTAAGACCAATGGAATGCTGAACCAATGTTTAAAGAAAGTCCTCTTGAAGGATATTCCTATTCCTCTTCTTAGGCACTTGGGGACAATTAGGAAGCCAAAAGGCTTCAGGTCCTCCAATTGTTTGCATGGAATTGAGTAAGTAGGAATTTAAAGACACTGAAAATATAAAACGTAATAAGTGAAGGATATAATGAAGGGATAGGTGGGCTTTGACTTGTCTAAGATTTGAATTACGAATCTAACGCTTTTCTTACATCCCCATGATTGATTTTCCCTCAAAGTAGATTTTACTTGATGGGCATTTTTTTAATATTTTAGGTTTCATTCATTTTTTCTCTGAAAGTGAAAGTTAAATATGTTGTTGGTCACTTTTAAATCTCCATCTTGATCCTTACTGCTAACTTATTGGAAACAAGTAGATTCAAAACAACCTTAGCATTATTTTATTTAAAAGATGCACAACAACTTGACACATGATATGTAGTGGGTACTATCACATGCATATAGTACATTTGTATTGATCTGCTTTTTAAATACAAAAGATCCTAAGTGATCACAGCCGTTGATCAGTCTCCTAGATAAGCATGTTCTGTAACTTTCAAAAAGTCCTATTTGAATGTGAATATTAGATAAAGTCAAGAATAGAAGTTTCTAATTGCAACCAAATCATGAAAACCATTGACCACTTTACGGGCTGTGAGGGCCAATTGTTGACCTGCATTGGCCACCATAATCAAGATGATCCAAGAAGTGGGGCTGTTTTATGGGTTTCGGTACATTTAAGGTCTAATAGCTGTGCCAAACATGCAGTGGAAGTTAAAAAAAGATTAAAATTAAACTTGTGGTAAACAAGCTGAGAAAGAATAACACACATCCAAGTGAGAAACTTAAAAAGTTAGAACATTGAAACTCTGCTCAAAGAATCGAATTAGGCCAAAACCTAGTCATCTCAATGAGTGACTCATCCTCAGTACTCACCAAGCTATAGACATCATTACACAACTCAACTGAGTGGCGTGCTGCTTTGTATTTTCCTTGTTAGAGTGAGTGCGAATTAGGGATGGCATTTTAAACCCGCCCCGCCCCAACCCGGAGTGCCCGCCCCGCCCCGTATGGGTTTTCCCCGCCCCGAATCTCAGACGGGGCGGGGACGGGGCAAAAAACCATACCCCGAAGCCGGGGCGGGGCGGGGATGGGTCTGCCTCATGCCCCGCCCCGCCCCGTTACCCCGCCCCATGCCCCGCCCCGTTTACCCGCCCCGTTGCCCCGCCCCGTTGCCCCGCCCCATGCCCTGCCCCGTAACCCGCCCCGAAATTAATAATCCTCTAAAAATATATATTTTTTAGATTTCTTTTATAATAAATAAACATATTTATATGTAAATGTATATATTGATTTTATGTTGTTATTAAGGGTTAAGTAGATTGATTGAAGACTTTTTTTAAAGTTAAACATGTAATTGATTGAACCCTAGACATTATAAAAGCATATAATATGATCACATTCCCTCTAATTCAAATTTAATGAAATTAAAGTTGTTAAAAATCTATCTAAGCTTATTTGACTTTAATCATATATAATGTTAAATTGTGACATGATAAATCATATTAAATAAAACGAATATAATAGAATGATAGATCATGCTTTAAGCTTATAATAACATATGATTAGAGATAGCAAGGTAAATTATAATTGGTATGATTCTAATCATACTAATAACAATATAAATTATACTAATTTGATATAGCATTACAAGATATATCATGCTATACACTTATAATAACTCATACGATTGGAAATAACAAGGTAAATTATAGTTAGTAACTTAATATGATTCTAATCATACTAACAACACTATACATTATACTAATTTTAATTATATGTGTAATTAACCTCTTTATTAGTGAGTGGAGTTCAATACCAGAAATGAAGTGAAATCATGTATTGATGGAGTTCATGATATTTTAGAGAGATATTGTCTTTTTTATAAAAAATGTCTCAAAGCATATATGATATTTTCAAGTGTATGTTATTGGCCTTTAAGGGTTTAGAGAAAATCTTATATGAATAAATCTCACTTTAAATAGGTAAAATTTTAGGAAAAGGAAAATTTATAATATTAATATTAGATAATTTAAAAAATTTTAAACAATCTAATAGTGCCCCACACTTATAAAATATTTATGCTGGGAGATCTTTTTATTCTATTTTGGGAAAAATGTCATGGTCCCTAGGAAGACTGATGTTTTGAGAGGGGCCTGAGTTTCGGGCAAATGAGTCAGCATGGTTGAGGGTTTTTTTTATTAATATTATTAAAGGCATGGAGACAACATAGATGAATCATTCATGTGCTTTTTACCATATAAAATAAATGAATTTGCCTTTTTCTTTGTAGTCAATCCAACATTTAATTTATTTTGCCTTGAAAGAAAAATTATGAAGTTAAGAAAATTTTTCTTATTTGGGTCTTGATTTAGAATGGAGAAAAAGAATACATGTAGCCAACACCGTCACAGCTGGGAGCCTGGGACAAGACTTTGATAATGAGGGTTTCAATATAGTATGCACTTTCAATATAGCCGGGCCCGCTATAGGAGGTTCATGAATTCAGAGCTATACAATAAATAATGATTTAATATTCATATGACAATACTTGAAGTTCATATATAAATTCTATTTTTTTTAAACAAAATTACTAGTATATGTTTTTAGAATTTTTTCTACATTTCAAGACTTTTATAAATTTGAATTGCAAATTGTGTAATTTTCCTTTTGGTGGGTGCTTATCATGTTTTCATCTTAAACATGCAGGGCATATTATGATTGCACTCCTAATTCATGTGATAAAGATTTCGAAACTTTTATTGAGAAACACAAGAAGAAATAATTAGGCCCAATCTCAATTGATGTCCAAAAAAATATTTCAGAATTTCAAAGGATTCTAGAATTTCCAAGCCATGAGTCCAATAGATATCCAAACAAAATGTTTGATCAGCGAAATTATTATTTTTAAAATAAAGTTCCATTCATTTCACAAGACCAAAAGATTTCAAAATCCAAGAGATGGAAACGAGCTCAATATAGCTTTAAGGTTTCCAATTAGATTCCTTAGTTGTCTACATTTAACATTTTCCTTTTAAATAAATGATAAATAATATATAAGTCATAATATATATAGTAAGTAAGTGAAGTATGTATATGTGTGTAACAATCTTGAATATATTAATATATTTTAAATAAAGTAAAACATTACAAGAAATGAAGTTTAGTCTAGTGGTAAGGCAAAGCTCTGGTTGCTCTTCCACCCGAGTTCGAATCCCAAGTCTTACACATTTAAAATTTTTACAATTAAGGAGCGGGGCGGGGTACCCGCGGGGCATGGCGGGGCGGGGACGGGGAATATAAATTACCCCGAAGGGCGGGGCGGGGCAAGTTCGGGGCGGGGGCGGGGAACCCCAATTCCGTCCCCGATCCGCCCCGTTGCCTTCCCTAGTGCGAATTGGTTTTAGTGGTGATTTTGAGTCAATCAACAAACTGAGATATAATTCCTTTAGCTGACCAGACTTGCAACTAAGTGCACTCCTAGGTATCACTAAAACTGGCATGAAGTTGGAGAAGAGTCGATTGTGAATAATAAATATTTTTGTGTTTTCCTTTTACAGGACTGGGCATAAGAAAGTTAGTGATTATTAGTGAGATTCCTGCGCTTAACACTCAATGGAAGGTAATATTTCTTCCCCGAACCTGAATTTATTATGATATTAGTGATTCCGCTGTAAAAAAAAACAGTGTGATTTGGTCATTGGATAGTTGCAATGTCATTTTATTCTTGTATCACTTTATTGTATTTATGCATAAGTATTGCATTACAACAGAATCACTCAAAAGACGATTTATACCTACTGTCGTCGCAACCGTGGTAGCATATTGTCAGTTGGTTGCAGTGTGGCTACCCTTAGAAGATGAACGACCTAGGAAATGCCGACGTGTTTCATATTTGTCGGGCGAAGAATGGGTAAAGAATGGATGATATGGATGAGCTTAATCTGCCTCAACATAGTGCAAATTCACCAAGGTGTACATCCATCCCATCAAGACAAACTAGCACAAGCAGGACCAACAAGAAGCATAAGTCCAAGATGAGCAATGAAGTAAAAGAAACATTGGATAGAGTTGCAAATGCTGTTTATGCCCTTGCGGACCAAATGAATCCACATGACAATATAATTCCAAAGATTACAACATTTGTTACTTCGCTTGCAAGTATACCACGACATATGAAAATGGCAGTAATTAACTTCCTCGTTCGTGATCACACGACTGCAGTGACATTCATGAGTTTGGATGATGACATGAAGTTGGAATGGTTGGACCTAAACTTTAATCCAGGTTCATCTAATTGATATCCAGACCTGAAAAGAAATTTGCATTTTGATGAAAATGGATGGTAGTATCTTTTGATGACTAGGAACCAATTACTACTTATTTAGTTGTTATGGATGGATGTAGGAAAACCATTTACTTTTGGATGATTGTAATTAGCACATTATGTTGTGACGATGGATATGAAGATCTTCAGTGCCTCTGGATGGCTACAACATCTAGTTTTAATGTTTATATTAACTTTTAGATTTGATGTCTCTTTCCATGGTTTATCATTAGGGACTCACATGGATGTGTCTTGCCATCTCCATGAGTGGAGGTATAAGAAGCGTTGCTGGTTGTTTGACTGTTTATATACCTGACTTCTTTTATTATGGATGTGTCTTGCCATCTCCATTACTAACCAGATTTGTGCTTGAAGTGTTGTGCTTACCAAAAAGAGTTAAATCACCATCTTGTATTACTGGAACGAGTCCGAACGGCTACAACAAAGAATGAAAGTTTGTGAAAAAAACTTGATACAAGAAAAGCTGATTAAGCTCCATTGTAATTGATCTACTGATGGCTCCACCATGGATCGATTTTGTTTTAAAAAATGGCAATGTTTAGGTGATTTCAGTCAACTCATTACTACTTTCTCCTTATGTTTGATGTGGGTGTTTGTAAAGTCCTTACAAGGCCACAAATTGATGGTCAAGATTGCTTACAAGCACCTTTTCTTTTTACTGTAGACAATCCACAATCAACAGCACGGCCCATCAAAGATCAACATAAATGACTTGTTTTAGATTGAATAGATAGTTCACAAGCCGAAAAACATCAGATAGAATTGCAACTCCCAGAAATTTAAATGCAAGTAATATAGCCAAAAACAGATGCAAACTAGCAAGAAGGAAATTTTTAAATGCAATTTATGTTTTGGACTAAACCCATATAAAACTTGTTTAGATCGCAAGCGAAACCTATACAAATCAGGCATAAAAATCGGTTTAATCCTAAGTTACAAAGTAATGGCATTAGGGAACCCCTTTCTCAATGAGGCAGGCCAAAACTCTCCCCACTGATCATATTGATGGGTTTAATCTCAAAATCAACCCCTTTCTCAATGAGGCAGACCAAAACTCTCCTCATATCTGATGCATAAACTAGTCCATATACTTTAACCACCATCTTTCTCCTCTATATAACTTATATGCACTGAAATGTGCTGCAGCTGCAACTGCAATTGCATAAAATTCTAGTAAAAAATCATTTTAGCAATGAAACAGGGAATTCAGGAAATTCAGGAATTCAAGAATTCTCGGCCAGGAATTCAGGCATAAGTGAAATAAGGAATTCAGAAATGACAGAATTCAGTAGCATTTCTGAATTCCAGCATTTGAAAATCCCAGACAGCCACCAGACATGAATTCCAGAAATTCCAGAAAAGAAACGGGCCCTAAAAGTCTCATAGAAATGATCAACACCTGCCACTTGGTTGAAGCCTTTGGCCACCAACTTTGGTTTTAGGGGTTCAAGTGACTGCTTTTAACTTGGCCTTGTAGACCGATCTACAACACACTACTTTCATACTTGGCTGGCGTGGGACTGGCTCCCAAGTGAGTTATCTTGTAGGGCAGTTATCTCCTCTTGCATGGCTTGGCACCACCCTGAATGTTGTAGTGCAGAATTTAGGCCATGTTTCTTTAGTGAAATTTTTGCCAGGAATTTTCTATGTCCAGGAATTTCTGTACATGATGTGACATGTTGTCTCATGAAATTTCTGAATACCATATTTTTTTTTACTAGTATTTCTGGATTCCAGCCACATGAAAGGTCTCTTTTGACCTTTGGGAATTCAGGAATTCCACTCCATTTGCATTTTAGTGGAATTACTGGATCTCAAGCCCAAAGAAGCACCCACAAATTTCACCATGTCTAGAATGGGCCTTATAACATATAGATTCATCTAAAAATTGAGACCAAATGATTGGGTTGAAATTTAAAAATAGGCAGCTAAAAATAGTTTTCAGTGGTCCATATTCGAATGAAGGTCACTATAGCAATTCTTTAGCAATTAGAAATAAGAACTTGGATGTCTTAATCTAAAATAATATTTAATGAATTAGCTTAAATGCCAGGAAGGTTTTCGTGGGTTTTGGAGATTGTATTGGGAAATGCCGTTATTTAGACCCTCTGTGTCTCTGTAGTTTCTAATGATAAAGTCTTTTTAAAGCATCTTCCGTTCACCCAATCTTTTGACGTATTGGTGCATTAAACTCGTAGACATTTCAAAAAGTTGCTAACAAGTTTCTCATCAAAGTTTATAATTATGTGATGAAATATAAAAATGCATTATTACATCAATTTTTAACCTAGACACTAAATGGTGACTATATCCAATCTTATTTGAACAATTCATTAATGAAAATGCCCTCATTCTGCCAATGCAACGTTGCGGTTTTCTAATCATTTGTAGTAAAAAAAAAAAAAATGAGGAAATAAATAATAAAAATTAAAAAATTGAAAATAGAAATATCATACTTCTCTCGAAGCAATGTATTCTCTCTTTTATTTCAACTTCAAATAGACACTCGAAGTTTGTAAAGTCATGAAAATACAAATTGCAAAAGTGGAATAAAGAACACAAAAGGTGAGATCAAAGTCTCGTAATCCAAAAGAAAACTATACTAGTTTTAAAGTCATGAAAATACAAATTGCAAGAGAGGAACGTAGGACACAAAGGTGACAACAAAATCTCATAATTCAAATGAAAACTATACTGGTTGTGGGCAGTTTTTCCCATTATGTGTTTTGGGAAGAAAATGTTAAAAGAGTTAATAGCCCTGTAACCATGCTATGCATGTGGAAATGTATATCCATGTGTATAATCATGCAATGCATGCAGGAACTTGTGCTCTCAATGGACCAATTGACACTAAAAATGGAATTGAATAAAAGAGTTAAGGACTCATTTGATTGGGTGGAATTGAATAAATAGGAATTTATCGTCAAATGGACCCCAAAAAAGGAATTTTAGTTTCTTAAAAAAAAAAGAAGAAGGAATGATTGTGTCTTTTAGAGCATGTTTGGTAACAGGCGAGGAATCCATAGATCTGATGATTCTTCACTACCACTGAAACAGGATTCCTCGCTGGGATTTGTATAGTTGAGGATTTCACATTGATATTGGTGTGTGTCAATGGATATAGTTGAGAAAAATAGGGTTGGGGTGCAAATCCACTTAAGCGAGGATTTTCAAATCTTACGAGGGGCGGTTGAAAATCCTAACAAATAAAGATTTCAATTCGTCCAAATCCTCGGGAACTTACAATTGCCAAACATGGAGTTACCACAATATGAGAGAAACCGAAAATCTTTTTATCAAAAATTTGGTTGCTAAACATGACCTTCGATGTATTTGCTGATTTCATTTTATAGAAGTCGTGGATTTGCTCTTTGTTTCTATCCAATGTGGGACTCATTGTCCTAAGAGGCAATTTGATTAAACAAGCGTTATTAGTTGATTACTAAGAGGTTTAAGCTATATATAGTTTAGCACTGGAAGGCATTCTGAGTAAAAAAATGTTATTGGTAGAATGGCTTTTGAGTAACTCAATTAAACCTTTTAGTACCAGGGATCCGCTTTGATAATGATAATAATTGATAGTGGGAGTAACAAGTTTGTTCAGCTAGTTAATTTTGGTTTTCTTTTTTTTTTTGGGTTTTTTTTTTTTTTCAAGGGGTGCTGTATTTTTTTTTTTTTTTTTTTGGGCAGTATTTGTTCCAAACTAGTCATATGATATGGATGTATGAGGATCAATGATTCTTGATATTTTTTTTCTTGATATTTGTATGAGGATCAAATATGAAATGATTGGGAGTGGAATACCAGATTGATTATATTATTTGATATCCAAAATAAATATTTGCAAGTATCTAGTGAGCAGAGTCATGAGAGAATGTTATGGCATTCTATTTCCTCATAAATATTTGCAAGTATCTAGTGAGCACAGTCATGAGAGAATGTTATGGAATTCTATTTCCTCTATGATTGTACAAAGGAGGCAAACAAAGAGAAGGATTTCCCAATCACCCAAAAGAAAGGGAATGGTTTGTTACAAGTAAAAGACTAGTGACAACGCCCCGTGCTTAGCCCGAGGCAATAAGTAAGATATTACATTTTTAATTTATGAGATATCGAAATTAATTATAAACATATATGAATATATTCATACGTATTTATATAAAAACAGTCAGCACATCTTCAATCATAAATACAAGTGTTATCTTCATATAGGCCAATGGTCATTTCAATCGCTCCGCACAAATTTCTTCTCTACCCCTTTGAAGTAGCACTAATAACATTTTAGAATCGATCAAACCATTTTTTAGCTCTAGATTTTTTTAAGAAAAATGTATAAACATCTTAACTTTAAAAGCCATAAATTATGAGACTTTAAAACCACAAGCTAGTGTTATTTGATCCCAGTAATAATTAGCCCACCTTTGATCAATGTATATATCCCTTAATTATGAGTCCATGTGGGCCCACGGAAGTATAATTATGGTGGGGCAAACCTAGTGTCGTTTGTCTATATAATTAGATTGGAAAATGATGCCTATAAGATTCAATAAAAAAAAAAAAACTCCAACCTCAAAACATTTTTATCACAAGCCCATATATGAGGTGGTCTACCAAAAGGTCGGGTCTAATTTTTGTTCACGTGTGACAATCTCTCAATAGAGTAGAGCTCTATTTGGAAACTAAAAGAAAATGATATTTTTAATGAAAATTTTATCAGTGTGAATTGTTGAAAGGTGGGCCCTAACTATTAAAATAAAAAGATGACAATCTTGAGAGGATGGAAGATAGATAGTGTTGAAAGAGAGAATAATCCATAATCCATATTGACCTGGAAAACTAATATCTATACATAATCCATGAGTGGGTCTCACTGCAGGAATAAGTTAAATGTGTGGGGCCCACTAATTGATTTGTATTCATTAAGAAACCTGACAACAGCCAATAGGCTTTGACCCATCTATGAGACCCATCTATGAGGTGGTCTACCAGAAGGTCGAATCTAATTTTTGTTCACGTGTGACAATCTTTGAATAGAGTAGAGCTCTATTTGAAAACTAAAAGAAAATGATATTTCTAATGAAAAATTTAACAGTGTGAATTGTTGAAAGGTGGGCCCCAAATATTAAAATAAAAAGATGATAATCTTGAGAGGATGGAAGATAGTTGGTGTTGAGAGATAGAGAATTATCCATAATCCATATTGACCTAGAAAACTAATATCTATACATAATCCATGAGTGGGTCCCACTGCAGAAATAAGTTAAATATGCAGGGCCCACTAATTGATTTGCATCCATTAAGAAACCAGCCTCCATCAGTGGGGCCCACTCTTAGAAAAAAGGGATTAAGAGAAGGCCATTGGGATTTCATCCAATACTGGAGTATAATCTTGAAATATATTTAATATGAACTGGTGTCCACTACTGGATCCATCCATTTAAGGAAAAAAGACTGAAAGGAGAGTAAAGGAGCAACGGTTTGGATTTCATTTATATTTAACATAAGACCACAAAACATATTTAACATGAGACCCATTGATGATTGAAGATTTATTGAAAATCTAAGGAAAAGAAAACAAACCGTTGATGATTGAAGATCTAAGGAAAAAAAAACAAATCGTTTTGCTTATAATTTGGATAATAGCAAGAAATAAGACTCACATTCAAACGTTCATAAAAATCTCTTATTAGAGAGGATTTAGGAGAGAAAGAGTAGCAAAGAGTAGCCCTCTTTGAAAAGAGAGACTTTTTAGGGATGATGTGGCACCCTCACACTCCAGAGAGACTTTTTAGGGATGAGGTGGCACCCCTCACAGCCCACTTCTCAAGATCTAAGGAAAAGAAAACAAACCTTTGATGATTGAAGATCTAAGGAAAAGAAAACAAACAGACTTGCTTATAATTTGGATAACGGCAAGAAATAGGACTCAAATTCAACGTTCATAAAAATCTCTAATGAGAAAGGTTTTAGGAGAGAAAGAGTAACCATCTTTAAAAAGAGAGACTTTTTAGAGATGATGTGGCACCCCTTACAGCCCATAGAGACTTTTTAGGGATGAGGTGGCACCCCTCACAGCCCACCTCCCCCTTTGCTTTAATATATGCTAGTGCAATAGGCTTACGCCCAACGTAGGCCATAATTAAAAAATTATTAGAAATATATCTAAATATATCTAAATATTTATATAAATTATAGATTAATATTAATATATAATTCATAATAAAGATGGAAACTCATAGAAACTTTAGGTCAGTGGAAATATTTAGGGAACGGTCAAGTAAATAGTAAAGACTTTAGGACATTAATTTGATTATATTTGTGTTTAGCCATAAATTGAGTGCGATTTCAGAATTAAATGTGGATTATAGAATTAATTGGCTTCCACAATGGGCCCCGCCGATTAATTAATCATACCAAATATCTAAAGAAAAATAAGGAGAAAAATATCCATAATAGGCCTCACAGATTAATCTTACTAAATATTAAAAGGAAAATAAGAAAAAAAAAGTAGTAGAATATAGCCTATGAAAGTGGCCTGCGTTCTAGTATAAAAAAAGCTCTTAGTGTGTTGGTATAAAAAAAGTGGATCCCGTAAATTGTGAGTTTGGAAATAAAGAAGACTTGGATTTATAACTAAAGAAAAGTTATTATTGTATGCTATGTATTAGGAAAGGGATAAGGATCTTATTTCAAGAATATTTTAAATTTACATTGAAATATTTTAGGTGATGAGATTAGATTAGAAGGGTAATTCTGGAATGTGGGATTGCAAAAAGTTTGAGAATTAGCCATGTGTCCCTCTCTCAGGAAGTCCATGCTGCCATGTGTCGCTCTCTAATGAAAAGGCTGCTGCTTTTGTATATATAAATAATAAATAATAAAGTGATTAGATCTTCAAAGATGCCACTTAGTGTAGACAGTGTCGCTCTTCAGATGTTAAATCTTCATATCTATGGATAGTTTTTTTTCCCCCTTTTAGGAAAGTTTGACTTGCATTGCTCGGCCTTCGGCACCTTCCAGCCCTTAAAAGTCCATAAGAACCACGTCTAATAGTAATCCATCTAGCAAATATGCAACCCAAATGGAGTGAGTATTAGGATATACTGAAGTTTATTTTGCATAGCAGTGTCCTTTTTGGGTCCACCCTTTGTGGTATCGGCCAATACGAATGCAATGCATGAGGTCCCATGTGAGTCCACGTTTGGAGAAAAGTCCCCGTTCGGCTGTTTGCAGGGGCAGAACTAAGAGGGGCTAGGGTGCCCATGTTGCCCTCTAAAATTTTTAGAAAACCTCTAAAAATTCAAAATAAGGGAAATATAAAAGCAAATTGACCATCAAATGACTTCCCTTTTAATGGAAATCGAATAAGGAAAGATGGAAAGGAATACCTAGCCATGAACTTGTTAATTCAATACTGAGGAAAGTTGAGGAAAGTTAAGGTCTCATCTACATTTCTAACTTAAATATCCTTCAGCCCTGACCTCATATGTTTCATCCCCTCAACTCTTAAATAATTTTAAAGATAAAACTCATTTAACCAATAAATTGCCCTAAATGATTGTAGGGTATTGACAATCAAAATATAAGACAGTGAGAATAGGGAATAGTTGTATCCTGCAAATTTTTTTTTTTTTTATTGAACATGAAATCTAAGTCATCTAACTGTATATCTCCATCGAATTTTGATTTTCTCTGCATCACAAGAACTAAAGTCCTAAACAGCTTCTTTATCATATGAAATTGTGTCACGCAAACATCTAAAAAAATAAAAATCTTGCTGTGCCAATAATTAGTGACGATTTTTTCTTCCTTTGTGAAATTCTTGTATGCCATTAAACTCTACTGTGATGTGATGTTGTTCTACAATTAGGGGTTGTTTGTCTTTTACGTGTGAGATATGTAAATACAATTTACACATGTAAATGATGAACATTCAAATTTTAAATATTTAACGTTTACACATCCGTTTCTTTTTACAACATTTGTCTCATAACATTATTTTCGCATCATTTACACGTGTGATTCATTTTTCTATGTTTGTTTCAATGATATGTGTATATGTATTAAACAATTTTATAAATGATACTTAGTAATCGTTAAATTATATTCTACTATAATGATATGAAAAGGAGACAAGAAAGGTCTAATTTATATCAAAGTTTTCATTTGCATTTTAGATCCTTAGAAAAGAACATGTCTTTCAACATGAAATATATTTTTCAAAAATATACATTTCTATCAATAATCACCTTAAAAAAAATGCATTCCAACATGTTTAGTTAAGAAATATATGAGTTTATAGTCTGACGGTTAATAAAATAGGATTATTATTAATATCTTTATAAATTAATATTTAGTTCAATATTATCTTAATTCATTATTCAATTTGCATAAAACTTAACCCATGCATCTCACCGGCTTTATGCTAATATTAATCAATTATAGAAATAGATTTTATAATTTTTTTTCTTTTTTTTGTATAGTAAGGCAAGAGAGAGAAATAAAGAGGTTACCTTTATAAAAGGGGGATGAGATGCAGGGAGGGTTTTCATTCATAAGTTTCATCGGACTTGACGCATCTTTTATTATTATTTTGTAAATGCGTTGGAGGGGGGTTTCGAACCCAGAACCTCTTTGATGGAAATGCTTCTTTTATTATTATTTTTCTAAATGTGTTGGAGTGGGGTTTCGAACCCAGAACCTCTTTGATGGAAATACCTCTTTTATTATTATTTTTCTAAATGTGTTGGAGGGGTTTCGAACCGAAAACCTCTTTGATGGAAATTGCCCCAAAACCAAACCGTCCGCCTCCAACGGGTATTCTTTGAAATCAAATGTGACTTGGTATTCTCTTTTCCCACCTGAACAGGTGTTCAAATCTTGGTATGAAAATAAGCTCATTTTCACACCATTTACATATCTGATTTACACACAAGATGCGTAAATACTTGTATACGAACATGACTGATGCGTAAATATTACACATATTCACCATTTACATATGTAAATGGGTGTAGACAAATGACCCCTAATCAACTCTTTCTAGTCTTCTCTGGCCTTCCCGCCTATTAGTCATGGGGATTGAGGAATGCAAATCTTTCCACCCTCCTAACTTCATGGACAAAGATTTCTAAGTCTTCTCAAGGCTCTTAAAATAAGGACAAAAACTTCTAAATTAAGTCTTGCTAAATGGAAAGGAAAGTGATAGAGAGGAAAGTCAGTTGGCTATGGAGCAAGCGGTGCTTTTTAGGTAAGATAGGAAGAATCTATTGTCCCAGCCATATAAAAGAAAATGATTTTTAGATTAGTTTTTAGGAAAATTAAAATAAATGAATCAGAGGTTTTCACATATTATAAAGTCCTCCTAAAACTAGGCCTGTCCAATTTCATGACCAAAACTCAAGTAATGTCACAAGAGTCGCTTGACTATGTTCAACTTTTTTTATTTTTCTTTTTTTTGTCCCAAATCCCATGATATCATAGGAACAAGTGTATGTCACAAACTGATAAATCTCATGATATCATGAGACAATCCCATGATGTCGTGACTTTTATATACATCTTAGGAAAGAAATCTCCAAATGATAAAACCTTAGAAATGGTGGTTACTGCGTATTTACTTTTCACAAAATGTCATTTGTTATGTTTTATAATAACAAATTCTCTTTTTGGTTGCAGAAAGTGTATGATGACGACACGGATAAACCCTATTATATCATGGGATTATCCAATGATATCATGTGATATGGGGCAAAAAAGTCTTCAAAAGAAATATTGCCATAGTCCAGCAACTCTGGTGACATTATCTGAATTTTGGTAATGAAATCGGAAAAGTTGAATTTAAAGATTACTAATATATCAAAACCGGTAGAAAGAAAATTTCTTTCACAAACATTGCCATCCCTTTAAATGGAGGTGATAATTGAGAGCGACTCATACTGCTCAACTCACAAAACGCATGTCCCGTGACTCGAACACCCGACCTACGAGGCTCTGATACCACTTGTAGGATCGTACATCCCACTAAACTATTACTTATCTCAAAACCAATTGGTGATGGGAAACGGCACAACAATGGTTTTATGGTGAGGTTGAGGGCTCGACTACAATTACGATCGCTCAGGAGCGAGTGTGGACCAAAAGTTATGCCCCCACTCGTGAGTTCAATCCCAATCTTTACATTTTTTGCACTTGGGGCCCACCTACACGAGGCCATTTTAGGTATTCTATGAGGCCCACTTTTACAATTATATGGGGTCTACTTTTAGAAATTTATGTGCATGGAGCCCACGTTTAGAAATTACAATGTGGGGCCCACTATTAAGATTATAATATGGTCCACCCTTTACATTTACAAGGTGGCCCACCTTAAGAATTTGTGGCAAGTGGGACCACCTTTAGAAATTGAGGACGTTGTAGAGCCATCGGGAAGTAGTCGTAATTCCTAAAGTCTTAAGTGGGTTCTAACATTTGAAAACTCATTATAATCTTGACCCCTAAAACTTGTATTAAAGAAACAGAAAATTTCAAGCTGTCCTAAAACTTCACTTATTAAAAAATTTGAACGACTCAAAATAAAAAATTCTTCTATAATACCAATACTTTTAAAATACATATATTTTTACTAATGAGCCTACCATATAACAGAATGATTTTTAGCTTAATTCTCCAGAAATTAATAAAAAAATAAAATAAAAGGGCCTTGTTCAATTTACCAAAAATGTTGATCGAGGCAATAATTGAGAATCGTTGCCTGCTTCTTTATTCACCATACACTATCATCTTACAGCGAGGAATGTCCAAAAATGCTCAAAAGACTTCATAATTACAGAAAGATGATTGGACCTTGCTAGCTGTGTTGATGGTGAGTTAACCCACCATGAAAATGACAGGGGCTCTACATCCACTGCACCATCTCTTTCCTCTTACAAGTCAAAGCATGTGGTGTAACGAAAATCCAACGTTCCCACCACCAACAATGGCTCAGAGACTTTCCAGAGATTCCATTATCAATGTTGATGGGGAATATCAAGACATAACGATCAAACTGATAGAAATTGGGAACTGATAGAAAAGGGGATGAAAATTCATTTTGCATTTTAAAACTCAATCCAAAAAAAACAACGGTTAAAACATTTTGGGACATTTTTCGATAGGCCAATGTTTTACTCCCTCAACTCTTAAATAATTTTATAGATAAAACTCATTTAACCAATAAATAGCCCTAAATGATTGTTGGGTATTGACAAGCAGCACATAAGACAGTAAGAATAGATAGGGACATGTGCATTTTAAGACTCCAATGGAACTGTAAGAAAAAACGGTTAAAACATTTTGGGACATTTTTGTGTAGCAAGATATCTTGCGCCCTGCATATATTATTTATTTCAATATATGTCTTCATTAGATTGGAGCCACACTTTTCAACTAAGCGTGCAACATACATAGACCGTATATAAGTAGGCCCACAGATTGCTGCTTTTAGCTCATGGACAGAAGTAGAAAATGTTTTTGGGTTGGGCAGTCTTTCGGGTATGGCCAGGCCAGAGGCCATTACAATTTTTTGGGATTTTTGGAGCCCCCCGGGTGCTCATCGCCTAGGTCCGCCACCTGAGCCCGACCCTAAAAAACATAGCTAATTATCAACGGAGTTTTTGACCTAAGGCAAAAAAAAAAAAAAAATTTCCCTGAAGTGACCCTAGACTTGAAATGTCGAGGCAGGTGTGGAGAATGGTGTTTCCACGTCCCCATTGAATAAAAACATCTAAAGTCCCAACCACTATTATATGGCTTGAAAGAGCGGAAAAGACTGGGACTTTTCAAAACTAGAAAAGTTGAAGGGAATATCAACCATCTCTCTCATGGTTATAAATGGGCTCACACAGGAACCCTCCGAGAAGTTAACTCACGTTTTACATATTACACCACCGATCATAATGTTGCTTCTTTTTATACAAAACCTTTTTACACGATGAAAGTAACTGAAAGTGCCAAACACACACACATGGTTGTGTCGTGTTGGATACAGAGCCTGGAGTTTTTAAGTGGCAATATCACTCCTGATTAGTAGGCCAACTAAAAAAATAAATAAATAAATGATAAAAAAATACTTCGTTTATAGATTTGGATGTGATTATGGAAAACATCCTAACGGGCTTCTCTCAACCTTATCGGCATCGACTGCAAAAGGTATATTGTTGAAGAATATATTAGACCAACGCCTCCCAAGTCCCACCGATTGAGAGATGAAAGAAGTGATTTTGATAGTGGCATTGGCACTTTCATATTTATGTTCCGATTCACAATCTCACCAACCATGTCTAATGTGTCACAGAAGCTATCCACAACTAAAGAACCAGGAAATTAGCTCTTGAGCCTCACACAATTAACTTTTGTCAGCTTATAGATCTTATGACATGAGTCGATGGATGAAAGCATAAAACTTCACTACTAGTAGGCCCCAGGTCACAACAATCAGCATTGTTCATCACACAATTAATTTTTCTTCTATAAGATTAATACTTTTAATATATATATATATATTACTAATGAGCCTGCCATAAAACAAAATGACTTTTAGATTAGATATCGAGAAATTAATAAAAAAAAAAGGGGACTTGTTCAATTTACCAAAAATGTAGATAAGAGGCAATAATTGAGAATCGTTACCTGCTTGTGTATTCAGTATTCACTGTACACTATCATCTTACAATGAGTGATGTCCAAAAATGCTCAAAAGACTTCATAATTACGGAGACATGATTGGGCATTGCTAGCTGTGTTGATGGTGAGTTTAACCCATGACCATGAAAACGTAGCTCAGCCACTAGCTCTTTTAAACGCAGTACCTTCAATCTCTTTCCTCTGACAAGTTGAAGCAAGTGGTGGAACAAAAATTCAAAGTCTCTTTGCGCGTAGACTTTTCAGAGGAACCGGATCCTTTCCCTGTGTGGGTCAATTAAGGGTGGCGAAACAAAACCCCCGCTTGCCTCTTCCATCTTTAATCTCATTATAAATAATGGGGCTTAGACCACAACCCATTTCTCCTACAAGACAACCCACAGTTGTTACTTACTACACCCCCAACCAACAAACATGGCCTCCGAGAGATCAACAATATTCTCTCTTCTCATCTCCCTATTTGTCCTCAAGTTGTTCAATTCCTTGTCTGGCAAATGCGATGCTGCAGCAATGAAATATGAATTGCAAGATGAAGCCGAAGCTCTCCTCAAATGGAAAGGCAGTCTCCTTCAAAGTGAAACGCTCCTCCACTCGTGGTCTCTCCCCACTGCCAATGGCTCTCCTTGCAACTGGACCGGAATTACATGCAATGATGATGGAAGGGTGAAAGAAATAAACCTAAGCAATTGTAGTCTGCAAGGTAAGCTTGATCCTCTCAGTTTCTCTTCCTTGCGAAATCTTGTCCGTCTTGACCTTAGCATCAATGCTCTCTCTGGAAACATTCCTAGCCAAATCGGTGTTTCTTCCCACCTCGTCTTTCTTGATCTCTCTATGAATCAACTTTCAGGTGCACTGCCACTCTCACTCACTAATCTCACTCGTATTTCCGTCCTCAACATCTCTGACAACACATTGGGTGGTGAAATATCTCCTCTTCTCTTTGTCAATTGGACCAGTCTTTCACATCTTCAATTTGATGGCAATCAGCTCAGTGGTCAAATTCCCTCTGAAATAGGACTGCTCACCAACCTCATAGTCCTGTACTTGCACAGTAACAACATAGGCGGATCAATCCCTCCATCCTTGGGAAACTTGAGCAAGCTAACTGAACTCAGCTTGCATAGCAATGATATTACAGGTTCCATCCCTTTGACTTTTGAGAGTTTGAGCAATCTTATGTACTTGTGCCTCTATGAAAATCAAATTTCTGGCACAATTCCTCTAGAAATTGGAAACATTAAAAGTCTTGTTTATTTAGATCTCAACAAAAACATTCTCACCGGATTTATTCCTCCCACCTTGGGAAACTTGACCAAACTGACTCTGTTGTATCTTTCCACAAATCAAATTTCTGGCAGAATTCCTCAAGAATTAGGAAACATGAGGAGCCTTGTCCAATTGCACCTGCCGGAAAACCAAATTTCAGGTCATGTTCCTCTATCATTTGGTAACTTGAGAAACCTCGAAGAACTCAATTTATTAGGAAATCAATTGTCCGGTTCCTTACCTGAAGAAATTGCAAACTTCACAAAGTTACGGGTTCTTGACTTGACATCCAATAAGTTTTCGGGTTATTTACCTCAAATATGCCAAGGTGGCTCTCTTACAAACTTCATAGCAAGCAACAATAGTTTTCGTGGTCCAATTCCTCAAACCTTGAAAAATTGTAGGACCTTACAGCGAGTTCAGCTTGAAAGAAATCAACTCAGTGGAAATATATCTAAAGTCTTTGGTGTATACCCCAACTTAAAATACATTTATATGAGTTACAATAGATTAAATGGGGAGCTTTCGCCAACTTGGGGAGAATGCCTAAACTTGACAGCGCTAAAATTTTCCTCAAATAATATTACTGGGAAAATTCCACCTCAGGTCGGGGAACTATCTCAGCTCAGGTTGCTAGACATTTCTTCAAACTACCTAGAGGGAGAAATTCCCAAAGAGTTGGGGAAGTTAACAATGCTATACAATTTGAGTTTAAATGACAACAAACTTTCAGGTTTAGTACCAGAAGAATTGGGACAACTGTCTAACCTCGAGCTTCTTGATCTATCAGTGAATGACTTCTTTGGACCCATTCCAAAACAGATGGATAAATGCACCAAATTGCAATCTTTGAAATTAAATGGGAATTATTTGAATGGAAGCATTCCATTTCAAATTGGCAATCTTGAAAACCTTCAGATGGTACTTGATTTGAGTCAAAATTTTCTCACTGGAGAAATACCAATTCAACTCAGCAAGTTGTCAAAGTTGGAGGTGTTAAATCTTTCTCACAATATGCTTTCAGGTTTTTTTCCATCTTCTTTCCGGGCGATGTCCAGTCTATCATCTGTTGATGTATCATACAACCATTTAAAGGGTCCTGTACCAAAAAGCAAAGCATTTCTGCAAGCATCACCAAAAGCATTCATCGGAAATGAAGGCTTATGTGGTGTAGTACAGGGTTTACGACCTTGCAATTCCTCTGTGATAAGTCATGGTGACAAAAACAAAGCTCATGATGGTGCAATAGCCATTGTTCTCCTTCTCATGGGAGTTTTCTTCCTTCTTTTTTCTTTGGCTGTCATGTATTTTGTTCTTAATCGGAAAAAAGGGATTGTAAAGAATGACATTCAAGAATGCAATCCAGATCTTTTCATGTAGATGGTGAGCAAATTGACCAAACAGGTTTCAAAAATGAGATACAAGCACTAACAGAAATTTGTCATCGAAACATTGTTAAGCTCTATGGATTTTGCTCCCATACATGATGTTCTTTTCTCCTATATGAGTATATGGAAAGAGGAAGTTTATCTAAAAGTCTTGAGAAATGGGGATGCTTTGGAATTAGACCGGATAAAAAGGGCTAAGGTTGTTCAAAGTGTAGCCCACTCTCTTTTGTACATTCACCATGATTGCAATCCTCCATTTGTTCATCGTGACTTGTCAAGCAACAACATTTTGTTGGACATGGAGTTTGAGGCTTGCATGTCTGACTTCAGCGCTGCTAGACTTCTAAAGCCTGATTCATCCAATTGGTCCACACTTGCAGGCACTTACGGATATGTCGCTCCAAGTAATTCTTGACATGTTTTGTTCATTCTATTTTTCATCTTTTTTTTTTATTTAACTACATTGTATTGTTTGTATTATTGAATTTTAAATGAGTTTTTAAATACTAATATATATATATATATATATTATAGAGAAAACGACATCCATGGTTCAAATCATCCATAACATTGCTCATGAAGAGTTTTCTATGGCCAAAGTAAAGTGGACCGTCTAAAGGCCTTTCGTTGGGAGAGAATGGTAGAATGTGTAGGGGGGGATTCTTTGATATAGGTAAGTGAAGTTTCACCCAATCTAAATGACATGCACCATTGAATTTAGGTGCAAACTTTTTTAACAGTTTACAAAGTTCTAACTTCTATCATTGCTATCCAATGGTTGATCTAGATAGCACATTGTGAAGCATTACCCTCTAAATCCATACGTAAATCGATAACTCCATGTAGAATAATGACAACATCTTAATTTTCTTTTGAAGCTCCTGTAAGAAACCATATACCAACCCAAAAGCTTAAGCTGATAGGTGGAAGGCCCAAACAAGTATATTAAGACATGACAAGCCTATTACTTAGGAGATGTGGGATGTGGGATTTCCCAACACTCCTCCTCATGTGCAGGCCCAACAAATTTCATGAACGGGCTTGTTACGTGGACTACACAAGAACGATGTTTACATGAACTTCACAAGAACACCAGGATCGGAACCCACTCTGATGCCATGTAATAAACCATATACCAACCCAAAACCTTAAGCTGATAGGTGGGAGGCCCATATAGGTATATTAAGACATGACAAGCCTATTACTTAGGCGATGTGGGATGTGGGACTTCCCAACAGCTCCTAGTTGGCCAATTTTACTTTTGTCATTGAAAATGCTTCGTGACCGCGAAGGAGAATATTTAGACTCTTAACTAACTTGTGAGTATAATAAAGTTATATAATCTTTAGGAAAATTCTTAACATATGGCTCATGTTTTTTTGAGTTTTCAAAATAGGACAAAAATCCCCAAAAAAAAGTCTTCAAATCATGACAATTGAAATAGTTTTTTGCCTATGACTTTTTCCTCTTTTTTAAAATTTCCAAAATGTCCTTTCAAGGAAAATCCTCAACCATCCATACACCCATATCCCCATTTCCAAATCTCCATCCTTTTCGTTTTCTCTCTTCATCGTACAAGTTCTACACATTTTTTCAGTCGATTCCTTGTTTCTAGTCACAGGAAGCGCCTCTTCATTACCCATAGCCTAGGGCCGGCTCGAGACAATTTGAGACCTAAAGCGACAATCCTAAATGAGGCCTCAAATTATCTATTCTTTTTTCTTTCTTTCTTTCTTTGTTTTTTTTTTTTTTTTAAGTTTTGAGCATCTGGATTCGTATTTTTTAATAGATACATTTATCATTTATAGATTATAACTAATAATATTTATAAATAAACGAACACTAACTATAATAAACATACGATACGAGCACAGAATTAAAAAAATCTTAAAATCATAAAACAATATAAACCTGATTTAGTGATTTATCATTATTGACCATAAAGATTGTAGATGTATATGAATTTCGAATTTGATCCAGCTTTTTCATTATGAAAAAAAAAAATGGATTATATATATTTGAGTTTGTGGGTTATGATTAACATATATTATAAAAGAGACTCACATATATTATCATAATATATCCATATATATTATTAGAAAGAAGACAAAACCAAATCAATAAATCTTTAAAGAAGATTGCTTTAGAAATAAAAGAAAGTAATTATAGAGAAAGGCAATCTATGAGAGAGACAAAGGGTGAGAGAGTAAAGAGTACGTAAGATGGAAAAGCTTGGTGGAGAAACGTTCATTTGAAAAACCTCATTGGTGAGGTGGTAAGGAGGTTGGGCTGAGATTTGTTGGGATTTAAAAGGACACTGTGTAGAGAAAAAGTAGGATGACATTTGCTTTTATGCTTTGTTTAAATGTGAATAGATGGCTTTGATGAATTGTGATACTAATAACTATTATGGGGCCTTGGGAGAAAAAAAAAAAAAAAAAAAAACTATGATAGTTGCTTGAATGCTTTTTTAGAATTTGAAAAGATGATTTTTATGGGGCCTTATTTTTTGGGGGGCCCTAAAGCAAGGGCTTTTCTTGCCCAATGGTCGAGCCGCCCCTGAATAGCCTCTCTCAAATGCTCTGTAAACTTCAACTTCACAAGTAGCGCCTCTTCATTAATAGTAGATGAGACATCTTAAGACATCTGGTAGGATCTATTGATTAATGGTTGATAAGATATCTACTTATTTCATTTCTAACAATAAAATGTTATCAATGTTGATCCCTTAGAAAAATAATTCACTGCAATGTAAATGCACCTACATGCCAAGTTCCTACAATGTAAATTTCCCATAGCTGCTTACAGATGAAGATCTGGACCCATGTGCTCCTTAAGGTTTAGAACAAATTGATGACCCAAAAACTCATCATGCAAAATTCTCAATTAGCAGCGGCGAACCCGGGATTTTTGTTTGAGGGTTGCGGACCCCAATAGGTAGTTTGGTTTTGGGGGCAAACCAAGGGCATTTATGTGGATTTCGAGGGTGGACCCATTATTTTTATTGGATATTTGGAAGTGGACCAAGATTTCTCATATCTATTGGAAGAGCGCCGCAGTTTGATGGGTGTAATTGCACGCACGTGTATATACTTCATGTCATGCCCAAAAGTTCTAATGGTTCAAAGAGTGGCAGTTTGGTCCAACAAAAAATTATATGATCGACACCTTAGGTTCTCTTCTAAAACTGAGGCAATTCGTAAGTTCACTTGTGAGAAGATTATTTTGTCTAAACCAAAAGAGATTTGTGTGAACCGTAAAAATAATTTAGAAATAATTTATGAGAAGAAATTATAGAAGTCATTGTTTTAGCCTTTTTGTTTCTCAACACAAAGTGGTTGTATGACTACAGAAGTAAAAGGCAAGTCAATGTAACTTTTAATTGAACCAATAAACTTTCTTAACCTATATGCTTATATTAATCTAGTGTTTTGAGGTTGTAACTGTTGTACTTACCTTTGGTGACCACACTGAGTGGAGAAATGAGGAGATATAAACCCACATTTGAAATTCAGGAGCAATGAGTTCCAACCGATGGGATTTGAACGTATAAAGTTTTATGGGAAAGAAACTATTTGAAACATTTCTTTGAGACAAACAAATAACTATTACATGACTAAATGTCTTTATAGTAATAAAATCCCAATTAAACTATTGGAAAGTGTGTTTTCTCTTTCCCATTTAAGCAGAAAACTTTTTTCCCGTCTTTTTTTTTTTTTTTAATGTACTTCACAGTAGAATGTATAAGCTTTTTACCCTTCTTTTCTGAAAAACTAAATATGAGAACATAAGTTTTTATAAAGAATAGATTTTCCCCATCCAAATCAGGCGAAATGGAGTAAGATGAAGTTTTTTTTTTTTTATTTCCTTAATGTCAATATTTTTCCTTTTTAATCCCTAGGTTAGCTTTGAAACTATTAGCAATTATGGTAGACATCTTTTAAATGTATGTGAGTTCATAATATATATGTGTGTCCTTGAGGTCTTTCAGTCTTTGACCCATCATGACTAATTACCAGGGTGGCGCCCGCTAAACCCCACACAAACATACACCAAGCAAATCTAGTGTAGTTTGAAACATAAGATGTGAGAACAAACCCATGCCACATGCCACTCCACTAACTCCCACCTGAGTTCATGATATCAAAATCGAAGTCACTTTTTTTTTAATCTCTGCGGAGCTTGCTTATGCAAAAAGAGTAACGGAAAAATGCGACGTATATAGCTTTGGTGTGCTGGCTCTGGAGGTGATTACGGGAGAGCATCTTGGTGATCTCCTATCATCCTTATCAACGTCGGAGGCAAAAGATATATTGTTGAATGATATATTAGACCAACGCCTCCCACCTCCCACTGATCGGGAAATGAAGGAAGTGGTTTTGACAGTGGCAATAGCACTTCCATGCTTATGCTCCGATTCACAATCTTGACCAACCATGTATCATGTATCCCAAAAGCTATCTACCTCTAGAGACCTTCTTCTTGAGCCTCGTCACACAATTAGCTTTTGCCATTTAATGGATCTTGAGATATAATTCGATGGACGAAAACCTATGTAAGTTATTGCCATAAGTTTTAATAATGAAAGTGAGTTTCTTTTGCAATAAAATACTCCCCACATTGAAAGTAGAGCAACATGAGAAAGGGGTATTTGATTTTCTTTTTTTTTTCGATTTTGATGCTTAACATCATGATGATATATTATCCTTGCAGATAACCAAGAAGGGAATCCATTGATAGATGCACATGACTAAATGACCAGAGTATATAGTTCTACACTAGGTTATTCTCATTACTGCAATTGGTGATTTTTTTTTCTTTGCTTTTTGCAAAGCATCAGATCTAATTAGTTTATGAAACCTAAATAAGAAATTGGGATTATTTAAATCTACCGTAGAACTTAGGGTTTCTGACCATCAAGACCGAAATGTATAAACACCATTAGCATTTTTTTCCCTGATAATGACGAAACCGAAACCGTCTCCAATTGCATGCTTAAAAAGGAAAACTCTACTAAAACCAGGTCCCATGTCACAAATGATCAGCATTGTTCATATGGTAAGACACCTATGTTTTAAGACTTTGTGCTTACTCCACCAAAGTTGGCCTACATTTACGAACTCTAAAACATCTGAATCACATGTTTGAAAAACCAAATTTAACCGAGACTGATTAATAGGTAAAAGAAAGGATACCTTGTGTTGGGATAGTTGGCCTATTTTCAAAATCAGAACTGTCAAAACTAAAATTACCACTTGCATTGACTCCCAAAGAATATTTTTACTCTAATTTATTAGGACCAGCATCAAATAGTTTATGTTTAGTGGGGTGATTTGGTGGATTATTTCCGGATGAAACGCGTTTTTACCTCGTGTAAAGTGAAAAAAGTGTTCATCCACTTTAAATGCGTTCACCTCATAATAGAAAATTACAGAATATGTATTTGAAAATAAATTACATAATATGTTACTATGAGACTTTTGCTCAATAATCACTTTCCGGTTACATATGTTAATACGAGAATTTTGCCCAACAATCACTTTCCCATGTGGATGGCCTTTATTCTTTCTTCCTGTTGAGTTTATGAATTTGCACATTTACGTATCATTTTAGGATGAATTAGGAATTTAATTAGGTGAAATGCATCATTATTCATATAATTTTATCATTTCATGCATTTTCACCTACGAACCTGAATTTTCATACTTTTCATATATTTTCTGCAGAATGTTTTGCAAATTTTCTCCGAAGAGTCCCAGTTGGAGTAGAACTCTGTCAGAGTGGGTCCAGCCTCAATATGGGCTTTTCAGTATTTGATGTGTTGAATTAGAATGTGCAAAAAATGAGAATTGCAGGCCTCTGTCACGGAACTCACTTTCAAGCACACATTGTCATCCTGGGCTCTGCATTGTTGAATTGAAGTAAATTGAAGAATTTACCATGTGGACCCCACACACAAGTCATATGAAAATTAATCAAAGGAGGGGTCCACTCATTATGTCAGTTGAAGAGTCCTAACTACAATAGAAGACTTCTCATAGGGCCCACTATTCAAGCAGATGAAATGTCCCACATGGCAGGGTCCACAGTAGTTGCAAATTTGAAATTATTAATGGATAACTCAAATAGTACAAATTCTGATTGGAACAAAAGAAGAAGAGTTTGAATCATCCACATCTGATGTCCTTTCAGAAATAAAAGTTGTGTAGAGATATAATCCATTGCAAATCAAAATTTAAAAGTTAATCCCATTTTTCTCAAGATAACTCATCTTCAAATGTCCATAACTTTCAATCCGACCGTTGGATTGACGAAATTTACCTACCATTGGAAAGCTTATTCAGAGTAGATATCCGTGGAGCCCAAGAGCGTGCAAATCATAGCTATATTGACAAAATTATGGGCCTGAAGATTTTTATGTCCATTTTTAGACCGGATTGCAATTAAATCCACACCGTCGACAATCAATTGCTACACATCCCTCGTGGGACCCCATCTGAAGATTAACCAAGCCACTCCGAGGTTTCCAGAAGCTTCCACCTCATTCAAATTCAAAAAGGATAAGAGATATACCTTATCAATGAAGAAAAATCAAATCTGCAAAGGTGTCCAGATTCAATGTATCTGATAGATAACCGGAGAAATAAAAGGAGCCAAAAAGTAGCATACGTGAGTAACTCCCTCCCCTTGGACGTCTAATATTTCTCTCTCTCCTCTTTCTCTTTTTTCCCTAATTAATAGAATTTAAGAGTTATTTTTAGGTATTCTGGAGCCCTGTTCCAGAAATTAGGAATTTTAGAAAAGAGATTTTTGAGAGACCATTGTACAAGTTGATGGTATTAATGAAATTACTTATGTAGTTCTTTTCAATGGCTGGCTAGATTTCTGAATTGGAGCACACAGATGAAGCTAAGTAGATTTTTAATTTAATCTATGTTAATTTTCTATTTTCTTTCTTGTTTCTTTTAAATGCATGCTCTATTACAATAATAAATCTGTCTTCATGCCTTAGGCAGCTTCTGTTTTGATTTCTAATGAAAACAGTTTGATGATTTATACTTGTTTTGATAGATTATGCTTAGGGCTGAGATCCTTTGATAATTTATGATTAATTTGATGAGTTATACTTATAGTTTTTCATTCTTTTATGAGGTGAAGAAGGTCTTGGGTTGTGACTTTATTCTTTTTATTAAAAATTGATTTTTGCGAAAGACAAATCCTTCGGATCCAAAACATTGATTTGTTTCTAATCTGAGTTATTTTTTAGATAAATAGTAGAATAATTGTACGGATGGATTAATTATCTTGCTTAGTGGATTTTGGATGCTCTAATCTATTTTATATATTTGATTAGTTTGTATTTCTGAAATTTTCTAGTTTTTTTCTTAGATCTCAATTACTTATTAATCTTTGATTTAAAAAAAAAAATCTGATTTTAAATGTTAACTTAGTAGTGCTCCTTGTGGGATTCGACCTCTACTTGTCACTGTCTAAAAAAGACAGCTGTGCACTTACAGTATTAAAAGATTGGATTTAAATTCACATCACTTCCTATATGAAAACTATAGTAAAAAGTAAAAGAATAGTTAGTCACACAGTTGCTATAGGTCCCGTACTCTTTCCTTATTCCATTTTATTCAATTTCTTTCTATCGGCTCTTGTTTCTCTCCTATTTACATCATATATCTTGCACTCAACCAATAAATCTCAGCAAATCTTTCTTCTTTAATAAATAAATTCAAATTGGCATGGCGCACCACTGTTGTTGAACGATGACATGTGAATCGTGAACTGGACCAAATATTTATTTTATACAAATAAAGACTTTAGGCCGGTTTAACAAATTTAATCTTTTTAAATTAAATCTATTTAAAATGAGACTATTTGAAATAGATTTTTTATATATATAAATAGATTGTTTGATTATACTCATTTTTATATCTGATTTGATTAGATGTATTTGAAATGGTTTTTTAGTAAATATAAAAATAAGAGCCTATTATAGGTGGATTTATTATTAATCTTAGCATTTGACCACCATTTTCAACTCATTGAAATATGGACGGGGATTACATAAATCCTCCAAATCTCATTTAAGGCCAAGTTTGCTATCGATAATATTTAACCTGCGAGAAATAATATTTTTCTCAGGCACTTAATTCACATTTTAGTTATTGTAATAGCCAACTAACCAATCCATATATATGTATCATCTTTCGAATCAGAATCTAGGTGAATTATATCCTTCCCCCCTCAACCCATACTAGGGCCTATAAGCTATAAAAATATTAAGTATAAAAATATTGAGTTAATCTGAAAGGATTATCTTACCTCAATCCAAATCAATCTATTAACAATTTTTATGATTAATTCAAAACCCAAAACTATTTGCACCACTAATCACTTAGCAAACACTAAACCTTTTCCATTCTCAATCTCTAAGTATTTAAAATGGGTATTTCATCTTGGCTATTTTAAATTATTTCTAATCTATTCCTTTTTATTTTAATTTTTAAACTTGTTTTATTTGTTTGTTAGTCGAAAACATCTCCTTCATTCCTTAGCTAGACTTTTAATGACTTTTAAAACTAATTAGATGAAATTGCAATTTACTAAACAAGTAAGAAAAATATGAGATATGTAATTTCTTAAGTAAGAAAATTTAAAACATACCTTTTTCCTATGCCACATATTCCTGATAAAAGTTTTATGACTGCAATCTAGAAAAATAAATTTATAAAAAAATTATAACTTATTTAAAAAATAAACTCAATATAGTTATAGGTGTTCAAAAGCATAAGGTCAAACTCAAAATAGTATGATCATATTAAAAAAAAATGAAAAAAAAATATAATTAAATACCTTTTCATATCTAAAATAATCATTTTAATTAGTTCTATTGGTTTCTAAAAACATACTCCATCATTGAGCCAGATTTAGGCCACATTCATGTCCTTATTCAACTTTTAGTCTACTTGTTTGGGAAATGGAGAGGCTCAAACCTTGTTTAAAGGCAATTAGTATACTTTAACTTATATGTTGGTTGTAAGATTGCGGTAATTGAATTGATTAAAAAATACAGAAAATCATAAAAATTCCTTTTTGTTATTACACGATATACTATTTTATTAGTATTGTACATAATATAATTATACATACATAAAAAATAATAAATAAATAAATATCTTTGAACTGAGAATCGTAAAAGTACCCATGTAGTTTTTTACAGACTTAGGAACTCTTGTCCCAAATCGACTCAATTTACCTGGGCAATACGATAATTCTAGAGACCAATTCTTAAAAATTGAATAAGAGGCTTTGATCGGAATGGAAGATCATACCCTATTTATAAGCTAAGGGAGTCATGGATGTTTAACAAGTGTCATCTATTCGATCACTATAAAAAATTAGTAACTTCAAGTATCACTCTAAGATACAAGAAGGCGATAACAAGTATCACCAAAAATAGGTTAAAGATAGGAGTTATAGATGATTGACAAGTGTCATCTATCTAATTGCTACAAAAAGTTTAACTCTAAGCCCATGTTTGGCATCTCTATTTCATGCCTCTATTTCTCTAAATATCTAAATTGGACGGAGGTTTAAACAATTAGAGCGTTTGGCACAAGATTCTAAACTCCGTCCGCTTTAGATATTTAGAGGCAAATCCTCTAAAATCCAAATACTCCAAAAATGGGCAGATGACTCGTTTTTAAAATAGATTCGTGAGTTATCAAACGCGTTTTTTTTTTATTCTAGCCTCTTTTTTCTATGACTCTTTTTTTAATGGCTCTATTTTCGATGGATCTATAAAAAAAGAGTAGAGATGTCAAACAAGCCCTAAATGTCATTCATCTAAGCTATCACACTAAAATAATGATAATAAATCTTAACGAAAAATAACTTTTTTTTAAAATTATAGTTTGAAGATTGGGATATGCTTTTTTTTTTTTGTTGTTGTTGTTAATTCAGTGGATGGAATTGAAATGGGCTAAACAGCACACAGCAGTGCATGTGATCAATCTGAAATTTACCCATCTATTGACCAGGATAAAGATCCTTATAAACCCTCCTTTGAAGTTATGAGGATTAACAGCACTTTTAACTCAAATCAAGTAAAAAATAAATAGGACTTCACTCTAACTTCACACTAAAATTATGAAATGTGAAGCCTTTGGTTTTTAAAATCTTTCAAAATGTAATGGCACAGGAGAAAAAAAGGATGCTAAAAAGCATCACGCATAAATATGCCTTAATGTCTGTGGATTTGTCAAAGATCCAACATGGAGGATTAAATTTTGAATAAAACCTAAAAATAAATGAAATCACCATACATAACATACTGATGGGGCCACTCGGCATTCGAATTAAGAAATTTTAATTGCTTTGCTAGCTAGGGACGTTTGTGTATGTCTAGAGAAAATCGGTTTTGCGGAATTTTTCCATTTTTGAGGAAGAAAGTTTTTTCCTGACTCCCATAGGAAAGGTATTTCCGAGGAATCGCAGAAAATCTAGCTCCTTTTACATTTTTTCTTGTAGAAAAGTGGCTGTATCAAACTCGAGAAATTTTTGTAGGGAAAAGGCTACCAGATTTTCCATGCCTTTCCTATAGAAAGAAACGCAGACACACAAATATGCCCTATAGATGACAGTTGTTTGGATGAGAAAAGGCAAATGGTGAATCTCTACAAGATCAAAATATGAGGAGAGATTTCTTATAAGTCATTTTCACCACTTTTGTTCAAGTAGTGAATTTCCATTGAATTCGAAGTTAAATGGATTAAGCTATAGGTATGAAATAAATAAAAACCATAATTATCAAATAATCACATGTCACTTTAATAATCATAAAAAGATTCAATTTGTGAAATTTGAGACACTTCAGTGGCAAGGGAAAAAATGGACTTCAATTTCACTAGAGGTGTTGCCCTTTGAGGAAACAAATAATGTTTTTGTACTTTTGAAAAAAAATTGTAGTGAACAGGAGAATTAGTTTTCCAAGAAAACTTAGAAGGAGAAAATAGATTTTTCAAGGAAAAAGTTTTTCTCCTTCCCACTTTTCTTCAATCCAAATAGTGGTGAGCATGGCTTGATTGGGCCAGGCGAAAGCTTGTCCAAGAAAAATAGCCCATTTATATATTGGAGCTAATATTCAGGCTCAGATCCAACCCATGGACTTGAAAGGTAGGCCCTTGCCGAGTCCATTTGCAAAGTACATAAGACACTCTTTCCACTAAATGCATCAGGTCAGGCTGCACCTTTAAGCATCGAAAGCTCTTGGCCCATCCCATTTAGCTATTGAGCAAGAAAATCAGGCCCAAGTATTGGTCATTGGCCTAAAATACAGCCCGAATACAGCCCATTTCTGGACAGGGTCCTTTCAGGCCCAGGTGGCCCAGCCCATGATCATCCCTACATCCAAACCACCTCCTCTCCTTCCAAATCTGATCAAGCTAATTATAGAACAGGCGAGCGAGGCTTTAACCTAGAGAAATCCTGACTAAAAGAAGTGGAACTCCATAGTGGGGCCCACAAATTATTCTTATTCTTCTTCTTCTTCTTCTTAATGGTTAATTAATTAAACAGTAGTGAATCCATTCATGCATGTCAGTAATTACATGCTGATCGCTGATGTTAATTCAAGTTTCCCCATTTAAGTTGATGATCTTCAGATTTTCTTTGTTTTTTGAAAAGTTTCATACCATTTCCTTGGCTGCGACAGCAGCATCCACCAGAACCTTCTGCATTTTGGGTGTACATATGCAGAGGAGTTGGAGACTTAATTATTATACACATTTTGGAAACTGATTATTAACTTGCCTGTTTCACTTGTGTAGACAAGCACCACAGCTGCATATTTGCTGCCACAGATTTATGTTTTTTTTTTCCTGGGACTAATGACTTGCGTGTGTGTATTTGGTGTGGGTGTGTAGGGTTGTAAATGGGCATCCGATTATCCGATTATCCAGAAGTTCCGACCCACAAAAAACTGTTCCTGAAATCTATTTTAGGTTCTAATTCATAAACAGGTCTGGGTCCGGAACTCAATTTAGCTTCCGATTGATAAACGGGTCTGTTTCTTGGTCCATTTATGTTCCGACCCGTAGACTCAGGACCTAACATATGAGTCTTATATGTTACAAACTGTAGCTCAAAATCAACATTTTTTGGAACATTTTTATGTACAAACATGGAGATAGTAGACTTAATGCTCAATTATAAGTTGAATTATATGTTTATTTTAAGAAAAAATAAAAAATAAAAGGAAATTAGAACTGATTTTGAAACTAGATTTCGGTCCTCTGGGAGGACCCGGTTCTGGAACCGAATCCGACTTTTCTTATCGGAGCTGGGTCTGGAACCAACAAAACAGATTCTGAGTTAGAACCATGTCTGGAACTGGAACCGAAACCGTTATATAGAAACAAGTCTGGATTTCCAAATCTAGTGTGTTCTGACCTGGAGCCGTTCCATTTGCAATCATAGGTTTGTGTCTTTTGGTGTAGAAGAAACCGGCAGTTCCTCAATTTTGGGACTGGTATCTCCTCAAGCAGAGTTCGGATGTCTCTAATAAAATGGCCAGCTCGTATAAGGCTTCAATCTAAAAACCCAAGAAATTGATTGATTCTACTATAGGGAAAAGAGGTCATAGGGATGCCCTCATCCCATATGAAACTTCAATATGTGGATAGGCCATAGAAACGGCTAGATGTAAAAAGACTGCATATAGTCTGAAATAGCAGCACATCCTTAATTTATAATTGCAATGTTTGGTTCACCGTAATTTATGTGTTGTACGTAGGGATGTAAATGGATATCCGATTTTCTAGTTACCCGGAGGTTCCGACCCGTTAAAAACTGGGTTTTGGTCCTTATTTGGGCCCCGATAAGTAAATGGGTCCGCGTCCAATTCCACTTGGGTTCGAATCCGTGGACTTGAGACCCGATATATTACCTCAATTTTTTATAATCTTTCCCAAAAATCAGGTTCTTTTTAATATCATTCTCTACCTAAACCCGGACCCGGATCCAGACCTGTCCTATATATGGTTTTGGTTCTGATTCCGGAGCCAAAAAACCGGTTCCAAAACGGTTCCGGGTCTGGATCTGGTTCCACCTTCTCCTTCACAGTTCCGGTTCCGGGTCCACCATGTACCTGGACCAAAACCGACCCGTTTTCAACCCCAGTTGTATGCACTTCCTAACATCATGATCCTTTCTTACATAATGCTTCAATTCTATATTTCAAAATTCTCTTTCACTCTCATAGTTGCTTGCTGTACTACCTTACCATTTTTTTTTCTCCTTTCATTTCCGGGACGCACATGGAATAGCAACAGAGAAGGATAATATATTAGCTATATTCACGATTGTCCTTGCTGCATTCTCAAATGCAGTGGCAATGTACAGTGATGCATATTCCCTCTTTAAGAGAGGCCCTGCCTCTACCTTAGCATAAGCTTGCTAATCTCCCAATTTCATCCTTGTTAAGAAAGTCCCACATCCTACAATGCCCAAATAATTGGTTTTACAGGGCTTCATATACCTGTCGTTGTTGTGTAGCCCACGTGGCAAATATACTTTTTAGGGCCTTCCACCTATCACCAAGAGCTACCCTATAAAGGTCACCGCCGAGCTCGATCTGGCGCTGACCCATGGCAATATGAGTCATCCTAGAAGTCTAGAACCAACTCGACACAATATGTTGTGTAGGCCTGATGTGTGGGTTCCAGGACAAGGGCCCAAGTTTTGAATACCCAGAATTCTATGAGGATAGATCAGACCTAAATATATAATAGAATAATCCAGTATCATAGTTTACTTTTATTGTATGTGTATTTGTTACGTCGAAAACGTGGACCTGACCCAGCATGATTTTAGTCTTTGGAACTGGTTATGGATCCTACTGAATATAATCTGGTCTAATGCTACGCTGGATCTGACCCATTTGCAGCCCATTATATATAATGAAGCTAAATAATTTCAATTGAGAAATCAATCATGATTCTCAATTTGATTTTGATTGCGTGAATTTATTTTTGACCCCTTCAATTGATTCATATCCAATTTTCTCCTTATAAAAGCTCTTTAATACCGAAATTCCTCCTCTCTTTTAATGACTCTTTAATATAAGCATCTCTTCAAAATTACCACTGAGTTATTACGATAGTTAATATTGTAATTGGTGCTTCATATTCATTCAAAAGTATCATTATTTTAAGCTTTTATTTGGTTCCCGTGAAATGTAAAAGGATGCTTGGCGCCACTTTTCCTCCACTGTGAAGGGAGGAAAAGTGGTCTTAAAGGTAGCAATTCTTATTTTGCAATTTTTCCTCCCCTCTAAAGGGAGGAACAGGGTATACTTGTTTTGCAACTTTTTCTCCGCTTTGAAGGGAGAAAAAATGGTATTTTCAGGTAGTAACAATATACATTGGTGATTTCAATTGAGAAATCAACCATGATTCTCAATTTGATTTTGACCTTGTGAATTTTTTTGTTTTGACCCCTTCAATTGATTCATATTTAATATCCTCCTTACAAAAGCTCTTTAATACTGAAACTCCTTTCTTTAAATGGCTCTTTAAGGGCCTGTTTGGATGTGTGGTGAATTGAAGTATGATGAGGTGAAGCATCAAATCAAGAGAGAATAAAATATAAGGTGTTATGATGGTGTTTTGTTTTTAGTTGTTTGGTATAATTTTTTTTTTACTTTTTGTATAGAAAAGTGGAGCTTTTTTGTTTTTTAGTGGAGAAAGGATGTTGCTTTTTTGACTTTTTTTTTAAAAAGATAGAGGGAATTTTGAAATTGTGTGCTTTTGAAATGACCCATTGTCTTTTCTTGTCTGGATAATGGAGGCTTTACCTCACCTACCTCACTTCACTTCACCTCTCTGCGTTACTCTTAACTTCTCAAGTACTAAATTATTCTACAACCATCTCCTCAGGTGCCATCAGGCACTGCCATTGAATTATTACTACTTTTAATATTGTAATTTTCATTTCAGTTTTATTTTTCTTTCTTCATAAAATTCATTCAAAAGTATCATTATTTCAGGCTTCTATTTGGTTCATGTGAAATACAAAAATATGCTTGAAAGTATACTTGATTTTGCAACTTTTCCTCTGCTATGAGGGGAGAAAAAGTGGTCTTTTTTGTAGCCACCATACACATTGGGGTATTTTGCAACTTTTCCTCCTCTCTAAAGGGAGGAAAAGTGGTCTTTTTTGGCTACCATCCATAAACATTGGTGGTATACTCATTTTGCAACTTTTCCTCCGCTTTGAAGGAGGAAAAGTTGTCTTTTCGGCTAGGCTTACTGCCATTTTTCAACTCTTCTTCGGTTCTAAAGGGAGGAAAAGTTGTTCACTCATATTAAACTTCCAGGAGCTTGAATACAAAAAAATCTTATAATGGCAGGTACTATGCATTGTAATGGGTTTAATGAACTTTACTCTTAGTTGGTTTACCCTTTATAGGATGAAAAATACTTTGATTTGTTTGAATATGTTATTATGTCAGTTAATGTAATTGGTATTTCAGACCTTTCAATTTTATTTTTCATACTCAATATAATTCATTCAATAGTATTATTATTTTAAGCTTCTATAATTTTTTTAACTTTGAATTATATTACCCATGCTAAGCAAGGGTATATTTTGCTAGTTTGACATGAGCCCTACTAGAAGAATGGTTTGCATCAGCCTCAGTACATTATCCATCCTGATTGACACAATCTTCTTGTGCATTAGTTATTATCACAATATTTTTATCAAATGATTAGTCTTACATTGGGACCGACTCATTTCAGGGTAAAATTTGGAGATATGTCATATATAGGAACGGATTTTATTTTGAGCGGCCCTGAGTTTCAATAGTGAACCCCACTGTAGAGTTCCACTCCTTCGGCTCAGGATTTCTACTGCTTTGCAATCCACATTCCGAGATGGACTATTGATCTATCTGCTTTTCCCAGCAGCAGAACATTTCATCAATCCATACCTTCAGATGATAGACCTCCTCAGTATTGAATGCTGGCCCTGAATTGCTATTTACAAAAATCGTACATGACTCACACCCATAGTCTGTTTGGATGAGTGAAATTTTTTTTTTCTGTAATTTGGTAATTCATAATCTGTATTTAAATGGGTTGGGTAGGATTAGGGATGTAAATGTGTCCCCGATTCTCCGATTATCCGAAGGTTCTGACCTGTAAAAAATCGGATTTGGGCCCTTATTTAGGCTCCGATAAGTAAATAGGTCCAGGTCTAGGTCCTAGACCCGTAACCTAGATGGGTCCGGGTACGATTCCACATTGGTTCCAACCCACGGATCCCTGACTTGACATATTACCTCGGTTTTTTAGAATGTCTTCTAAAAATTAGGTTTTTTTCTATATCATTCTCTACCTAGACCTAAACCCGTCCCATATACAGTTCGAGTTCCATCTCCGATTAACGGTTCTAGTTCTGGAACTATGAAACCGGTTCTGAAGCGGTTTCTGGAAGAGCTGTCAAAAGCCAGCCCGACCCGCATAATATACGGGTTAGGGATTTCTAACCCATTTAATAAACAAGCTGGATACGTATTAGGAGCATCTAACTCATTTAATAAATGGGTTCGACCAGTTTAGCCCAATTTGACCCATTTGTCACCTCGGTACTTTTTTTTTTCATTAACAGTTTCAATTCTAGGTCCACCGCGGGCCCGGACCAAACCGACCGTTTATATCCCTATATAAGTTAGGATTGGCCTTTTGCTTTCAAAAAGTCTACTTGTCCCGGATTTCTTGTCCCGGGACAAGCCCGACTCCACATGGGGGGGTATTTTGGTCATTTTACCCCCCCCCCCCCCCCATGTGGAGTCGGGCTTGTCCCGGGACAAGAAATCCGGGATAAGTAGCATTTCTCTTTTGCTTTTTCATTTCATACTCTCTCTCCCGTTTGTTCTCTCTTGCTTTCGCGCGCTTTCTACTCTCTCTCTCTCTCTCCCTCTCTCCCTTGCTCGCTCGGGTTCGAAGAAGGCAAGTAGAAGAAAGGCTCTCTACAGGTCCATGTCGAATTCATCTACATTGGGTTTTCTTTTTAATGAACAGTTAAGGTTCTGAGGGAATTCTTGCAGTTCAATCTCTATTTCTCGACCTTGTCAGTGATTTCTCTGTTTGACTTGTATTTCTTTCTTGGTGTTGGTAATGATATCTTCTCTGTTTGGGAAAAATATAGTGATGATTAGCTGATTCTAGTGTTTTTCAATGCAACTTTGTGTTGTTTGTTTACTTTGTTTTCTTGGGTTTATTGATCATTTCTTGATGAGATTAGCGTTCACGTCGCTAACTGGACTGTTTGATTGATTGATTGGTTTTTATCAGGAGTTGGGTTGTTTTTAGAGATATGGGTGGAATTATAGTAGAAAGGCAAGGATACAATAGAATCCATAGTCATCCTAGTCAATCTGAATCACAGAAGAAGATTTGCTTCAATGGGCAATCATCAGGACACTGCTATAGCCATCGCTGTCCCTTTCTTCAGCCCCAATTGCCCCATGACAACTCCACTTCTCAATCTCATCCTCCCAAGAAGCAATGCCACCGCCAGTTACCAATTTTCAACAACAACAACAGCAACAACAACAATCACAGGAGACCAACTCCTCGGGCTTTCGTTTGGAGAAATCCTAATTATAACCATCATAACCAAAGAAAGCCTTTTAGTTCTTCCAAACCCAATCCAAGAAACCCCAACTGTGATCCACCCAGGTTGAATTCTAAATCCAAACCTAACCCAAAACCATACACTGAGTCTCCTATACCTATAGATGATCACCATGATGATGCTCTGTCACTGTGTAATAAGGCTGAGCCAAATCCACCTAATCCTAGCTGCAACGGTTATTCTCTGGACCTAGCCCAAACCATGAAGACACTTGTTTGACGCATCCTTGCAAGAAGACTCAGGACAAGGAGGTCTGCACCAATTGGCTTGAACAGTTGCAAGTTTCTGCATTCTTGGTTTGTTGGTCAGCCCTTTGTATGTTTAGCTACATTGAAGGGGCATGAAAAGGTGGGTGTGTCCTCCCTGTTTACAGATGACAATGGGTCGCCCTCTTATCAGGGACAGCTTTGGTAGTGGGTTGATTGGGTTTCTAAATTTTGACTTGAGTCGGATTTTCTTTGCTTTACTTTCATTTATACGTTTGTAAATTCTATGTAGAAGACTGCTACAGTGTTAGTGGTATTGAGATGTTCTTTTGGAGGTCATATGTTCAAACTTTAAGGGTTATAAGATTTTTTTTTTCCTCGGACTTTTTAATATAAAATATACTAGTCCGTACTCATCCTGACCTACCTGTACCCGTCACAAGGTGAGTTTGGTATCACATACTAGACCTGTTGGGTTAGATCATTGTCAATTTGGTTGGGTACATGTCGGTCTAACCCGAAGGAGACCCAACCCCTTGCCATCCCTAACACTTTTATTTCATAGTGTATCTATCTTTTGTTGGGTTATCGGATTTACTGTGGCCCTTCTTTGAAAATTTGACTGTTGTTAGCAGGCTGTTAGTGGAATCACTCTTCCTCAGGGGTCCAATAAGCTGTTTTCAGCCAGCAAAGATGGAGTAGTGCGTGCTTGGGACTGTGATACGGGAAAGGTATCTGTATGGTTACTCTTTCAACTCCTTTTTTAATTTTTATGAAGCTCTATTTTGATCTTTAGATTTGAGTCTATTAGTACTTCCAAAAGAATCTATGTGATTCATGGGCCGAGAAAGAAATACAAACGAAACATAAAATTTAAAAGTTAAAATTTATACAAATAAAATGAATAAAATTGGTTAAGCTTCTAAGAAATTATGAGGATACAGAGAACATAGATGAATTTTGCTGGTAGATACATGCTAGTAAAACTTTCTTCTAAGAAGTTTCAATGAGGATAAAAAGAAGATGTCAATAACAATCTAATCAATAATTAGAAAGTAAAAGAACTTAGAAATAGAAAATATTTTTACTACTTTGCCTAACACTTAAAAGATTTAAGAATCATGAAAAAGTAAATATTATTTAAAGGGAGGTGCTTCTGTGAGAGTATCTCTCACCTTACTATGAGAGATAGGGGTGGGGGCCCTCACATTTAAGTAGTTGGCATTAGATATGGATGTGAGGGCCCCCACCTTATCTCTTATAATAAAGTGAGAGCGTCTCTCATAGGAGTATCTCCCTTATTTAAATGGAGATGAAGCGAAAGGATTTACCAAGTTATTCCTTTAGTTTTTTGTTTCATGAGATTTTTATTTTTTTTGTAAATGAGCACACAATGACAAAGAAATAAAGTAAATTTTTATATTGTCGTAGAAGTTACAGAAACTTATATTATCTCCACCAAAACAGCAAATGTGTCAGTTATAAGTGATTTAACAACTTATAAAATTGCCAATACTTCCAATTCTGTTTTTTTTGTGCTAAGAGATTATTTACCTTTACTTTTATGGAATGGAAATCTTTTTAGAGTAAGATGATGTGTCACAGTTCTAGATACCTGAATCAAATTCATTTTTATCTGCAATACATCTTCATTTGAAGTATAGTAATAAATGGTAGGTCTAGATTGTTTAGACTAATAGATTTGATATGATACTTTATATACATTCATATTAAATAAAACGATATTGAACATAAATATATTGTGATTTATTCATTAAACATCTACATAATATATAATATAATATATGCCCAGCCCTAACCCAAGGGTGTCAAGAACCTCCCCATGCTCAGCCAAAGAGGCCCTTCTGGGCAGTCCAGCCCAATGCCAGTTGTATGGGTTACAGAATAGAAATGCTTGAGCCTATCACATATCACCTTATGATGAGTTATCTGTTTAAGAATTGCATTTAAGTGTACTACTTTGATATCTTTTCTCACGTAATGGCAACCAAGTTAATTTTTTTTTATTAGAAGAGTTGATCAATGAAAGTTGAGCTGTAACGAGGGTGTGCATCATAACTTCTATTGCACAACTTTTTCACCTCATATTGTTTTCATAAAGCACAGAAAATGAAAGGTGTTTGAATGGTTTGTTCTTCACAAATGACATATCCCACCTTTCTCCTCATTAGGAAGGTGAAATGCATAATATGTAACTTTATCTCATCCATGTGCTTTTTTCCCTAGATCACAGGAATTCTCAATGCAAGGACATGTGTGCAGTTGTTGATCACAAAACATGATTCTAGAATTTTTATTTCAGAGCATGGATACACAATGGAAGTGACAGAGAAGTGTGATGTTTATAGCTTTGGGGTGTTAGCATTTGAAGTGCTAATAAATCTGGTCTCTATTTCATCAACCGTTTTACATATATAATAAATAGATTAGAATTTCCTAATTTTTGCCTTTTTATGCTTTTGTTCATGTTTATTCATTGTGGAAGTGCCTTTCTTTGTAGTGTGCTAGCAGTCTTAATCTTGGAGGGAAAATCGGGTGCATTCTAAGTGCATCCCCTTCGGTTTTCATTGGAGTCCCTAATGCCATCAAGGTAAATGGGAGTTTGATTGATAAATTAGCTAGCAAGAAATAGATCAGTAGAACTTATTTCTGATACACTCATTTGGGTGATTCTAAACTTGCTTCTCTAGTGGCATCATGGGGGTCTTATAGACACATCTATTTAGAATCAAGTTGATTTTCTTGGGGGCAGTGGTCAATTTCCTGTTTTGGTTACTTCGTCTAATGATAGCGCTTGCAGGTTTTTAGTTGCAACCCCCCAAATGCTGTTGATCTAAGCCTCTCTGGTCTTGTTGGACAAGTTTATGTGCTTGATTTTGTCAATGGAATGTTTTTTGCCGGAATAGAGGTTCTATCTACACTCCATCCATAATTTATGTTCATTTGACTGGCTGACTGTAGATGCTTAAACTCTTACTTTGTATAAAAACTTTTAGCTTTTCTTGTATTGCTATATCTAGTCTGTTATTTCTCATATGCAACTTGTAGATTTGGGTTGAGCACAAACTCATATTCAGTCCTTTGCTTTCTTGCAGGATGGAACCATATTGTCTTGTAAATTTAATGCTGGAAACCTCTTTGAGCAAGCTGCTCGCTTCAATGGGCACAGTCTTTCGGTTGTGACATTAGTTGCTAGATCGTATGGCAAGCTCTATTCCGGCTCCATGGATCATACAATAAAGGTAAATTATTATGGAAGGATAAAATCTCTATTGCATTGAATGTGCCTTTTAAAAAAGGATTTCCTTATTGCTATAATCTAATAATATAGGGAAATGATTACATGATCTTGTGGGGGTCCTCATATTTTGACCCAGCACTAACAAACTCAACTATGAACTTCCCTATTAATGTACTTTGCACCAGCCCAAATTCATTCCTGCTCAGTGGTCCTTAGTGGAGCTCATTAATAGGATCATTCCCATATGGTGTACTTGTTTTGAATGATGTCATGCCCCATATGGTGTGCTTGTTTTGAATGATGTCATGCCCTTGTAGTTTGAGAGAGAGAGAGAGAGAGATTGGGTGACTTATTTAAGCACAAAAGGTGTCAAAAATGTAAAAAAAGTTTAGGAAAGTCTAGCAAAAGTTTAGCCGCACCCAAATGAAAATCTTGGGTCCGCCGTTACTCTTGACGACCTTGCCATTGATCGCATTTTGATACGATCAAAAGTAAGAATTATGGTACCTATCTATGTGTTTGTTGTCTTTGGGTTTTGTGGATCCTTTATTATGAATGGCTACATCTTCTTTCAAAGAAGAAACTGCAGATATACATTATATTATATACTTGTATATACTTTTGACATGGAAGTTCTTAGAATTGCTTTATCTTATCAGGTGCTTCTCATGATATGTTTGTCTCTCCTTTTTCCCCCTGTAAATGCTTGTGTTATCTCTCTGAATTCACATGTCTGCTTAGCTTTATTTTTAAAACACATTGATTTTCATTCAGGTATGGGACATTAGAACTTCACAGTGCTTGCAAACCCTAACAGACCACAGTTCAGCTGTTATGTCTATTCTCTGCTGGGACCTGTTTTTATTATCGTGTTCTCTGGATCAAAGTATAAAGGTAAATTTTCTTTTTGTACCTACCAGAGTTTTGCATGAGCCAAACTGTTTATTTTTCTTTTCATTTAGTTTCTTACTGCTTGTGTAGGTGTGGGTGTTGACAGAGGCTGGCAACTTACAAGTCTGTTATACACACCATGTGAAACATGTATGTCTTTTTTTCTATGCATTTTGTTATACATTTAATGCTTCAAAAACACACAAGTTTCATTGATGAAAACAAGCTGCATTGTCAAAACTCAGACCTAGTGGCTGGTCTTTTGTATCTAACCTTTCCTAGAAAATACTAATGTTACAGCTTTGCTTACTGTAAAGTGTATTCAATAGTAGGGTGTAAAATTCTTGACATCATTAAAGTCCAAATTTTTTTTACGATTTTCAATGAAATCATTTTTGTTCTCCTATAAAATTCTTACACACCATGTCCTTAATTAATCAACAAAAGCCGGTAATTGATCCCTAGTTGTTTATGTGGAGAGGGAGTGCCTCACCACTTAAGTATCAGTGGATTGGTGATGGCATAACTGTTTTTATGTGCGTCCATTAACAGTAATGTGTGTGTATATGCAGGAAGTGTGTTTACTATGTGGGATGGAGGATGAGCTACATAAACCTGCAATAGTATGCGCTTGCAATGACTCCATTGTCCACCTTTATGACCTCCCAACGTGAGTTTCTTCTTCAATCTACATAGTATGATCTTTCCATGTGAAGCTTTTTAATTAACTTGTCTTCTTTTCTCCTATGTAAAAGATTTGATGAAAGGGGAAGAATTTTCTGTAATGAGGATGTAAGGATGATTCAGACCAGTCCAGGGGGGCTATTATTCACAGGTGATGCAAGGGGGGAATTAAAAGTCCGGAAGATGCTAATGAAGTCAGGAACTGCTTGAATGTCCAAATGTCCATGTAAACTTATATTGATTATGTACATTACAATGCATTCCACTTCAATTCTTTCCCATTGTTTTAAAGAATTTTTTTTTCTATTATATTGATTGTGTACATTACAATGTATTCCCTTTTGGATGGTCTCTCTCTAATCACAGATGGGCCTTTCATAAGATTAATCATGTATAAGGCAAATGTTTTTTTTTTTAATGATTTATTCAAGTCTATTCTTCTGATATATCTTGTAGCAATCCAAAACATATGAATTGAGATTTTATCAAATCCCATATAAAATGGAGGCATTCTTTCATGTGTGGTTCAGATTTTAAATAGGTGGTCTTCCCTATGGATAAAAACAAATGAATTTTGTGTGATATTTTATTCAAGTGAATTATATTTGATTTATCTTATTGTGGGCTGTAACTTCACCCACCTAGGAGTTTGTGGAGTAGCATAAATCATGGGTCTACTCTTATGTTTGAAATTACTTCAGATATGCCCGGTGTGCGTTTGTGTGGGTTTTAACGAGTGCCACCGGTTGGTTTAGTCTTGGTTTAGTCTTGTTGGGTCAAAGACCTAGGGATACCCACATCATAAAAAAGAAGGAAAAAGGAAAAAAAAAAAAAACCAACAAACTTTCCCTATTGTTCTCCTTTTTACTTGAATTTTTTTTTTTTGAGGTACTGTAATTATTTAATTGACAAGAACAGTATAACGAGAAGTGAGAAAAATATATTTAAGCTAAATTAGTTGATACCTTCTGGCTACGAAGAAGTACATTTAATTAATTTCAGTTTCTAAACATATAATTCTTAAATTCATTTGAAAATCTATACCTTCTCACATGCTTCATTTTATTATTAGAAAAAGGGTAAATCTATTATGATGTAATTGCATCTTTCTTTACCATTGCCTTAGCCTCCAGCTGAAAATCTCAAATATGAACTAAATATTAGAAAAGAATAAAAAGAAAAAAGAAAAATATTCTATCACACCAACAAACACCAGATATTAGAAAAGAATAGTGAGCCCTATTATTTTCAAGGACCAAATGATTATTTTCAACGGTTTGAATTCATTACAGTGAGCCCTATTATTCTTTTAGTTTAATTGTTCTAAAAGTTTTGAAAAATTATTTCTTTAAAAACATTGATGTATTTTCAAATTTCGTACTTTTCTTTAAATATTAGTGAAAACATCCAAAAAAGTAAATTTATTTATAAATGATAAGTAAAAAAACCAACAGTGTAAAAATATTATCAATCCCCCTAGAAAAAATTCTAAACTTCGCCTCTATTAGTCGACCATTGCTTGCCCCGGCTGCGCCTTTAAGCACCGAAGTAATCAGTCCAACCCATTTAGCTATTGAGCAAGAAAATCAGGGCCAACTACTGGCCACAGGCCTAAAACACAGCCCATTCCAGGACAGGCTCCTTTCAGGCCCAGGTAGCCCAGCCCAGGGTCATCATCCCTACATCCAAACCACCCCACCCCCAGCTCCTTCCAAATCTGATCAAGCTAATTATAGATCAGTGTCCTTTAATCCAAATCCTCTTAGGCCTTAACCTAGAGAAATCTAGAGCTAAGAGAAGTTGAACACCATAGTGGGACCCACCTATTGAAACTCGAACCGCTCAAAAAATATGCCCTCCGAGATTTGGGGCATCCTCACATTTTACATCAATCAAAGATTTTTTCAATGTTGGATTGACGCTTGTTAAAAAATGTGATTAACTCAATCCTATGCATATTTATTATCACGTTTTTTTTTTTTCCATTAAATGGTAAATCAATAGGTGGGACAAATTTCAATTGATTTCTAATTTGAGGATATTATACTATATTAAGCCGAAGGGTTTTTGAAGTGATTTTGACCATGACTTATGATTTTGACTAAGAGTTTTAACTCTTCACTTCCAACGTGTAACCACTCATTTCCTCCCTTTCATTCACCTCTTCTTCCCACTTTTCACTTTTATGTAATAACTTCATTTCTATGCCTATCATAATCAACCCAAGGGTAGCTTAGTGGGGCTTAGGACTACGGTTTGCACCCAAAGATTGTATGTGCTAGTTTATCCTGAGGGGGTTTATTTCGAAGTTTTCATTTTTAATAGGTGGGCAGCCCCACTATGGAGTTCCACTCCCATTAACTCATGGTTTCCCAATTCCCTTCTTGTGGTAAAAATCATTTCTCCTTGGAAAAAGTAGTTAAAAAGAGAGCTTTCTATTCATGAAACAAACACAAACAGGAGAAAAGCATGGATTCATACAAACAAGCCCAAATTTCTCTCTTTTCCCAGAAGTGATCAAACTACCTACCTTACCTTCCATTCAAATTCTGTGTGTTTCTCCCTTGAAAGTTGAAATGAACAGCAACTTTCATTCAAACATACCACTCCCAATAGAAGAGAAAAGGCTCTAAAAATTCAAAATCAATGAAGTCTACAGCTACTCCAAACACCCTACTCAAAACCCTCCTCCAAAACCCTTCCTCCATCAAAACAAGATCTCAAGCCAAACAGCTCCATGCACAGATTCTCAAGTCCACAATATCCTCCTCTCTCATCAACACCATCCTCTCCATCTACTCCAATCTGGGGCTTTTACAAGAAGCCCACCTCACATTCACCACCATTGTTGATCCTTCCACCCTGTCCTGGAAATCCATCATTAGATGTTACACATCTAATGGTCTTTTCCACCAATCTATCGCTTCTTTTATTGGAATGAGAGCGTTTGGGAAATACCCAGATCACCAAATCCTCCCATCTGTTCTTAAATCTTGCACCTGTTTGATGGATTTGAAGCTTGGGGAATCAGTCCATGGGTGCGTTATTCGCTTGGGTCTGGATTCTGATCTCTACACTTGCAATGCACTGATGAACATGTATTGCAAATTGCAGCAATTTAGAGAAGAAGGGGCTAAGAGTTCGAATCTGGATGCGTACCAAGTATATGATAAAATTCCTGCAAGAGAAGTGCTCAAGGAATCCTTTAATAATCTGAGTAGTAGTAGTGATTCAGGTAATGGGTTTTTGCAGAGAGAGTCTTCAAGTCCATCTTCAAAACAGACCGCAGATACTGAGACTTGCGATAATTTTGATCACAGAGTGGATGGTTTTGTCCACAGAAATGCAAATATAGAATTTTCTGATTGTTCTTGCATTATTGTTGATGGGATCCCTTTGAGATGGGACAGCAAAGAGGTGTTTTGCATGGAGAGTGTGAGGAAAGTTTTTGAGAGGATGCCAGTGAGGGATATTGTGTCTTGGAATACTTTAATTACGGGAAATGCACAGAATGGGATGCATAGAGAAGCTTTGATGATTGTTAGGGAGATGGGATTGGCAGGTTTGAAGCCTGATTCGTTTACTTTGTCTACTGTTCTTCCTATATTTGCTGAGTACGTGGATGTTTCTAAGGGAAAGGAGATTCATGGGTATGCAATAAGACAATGGTTAAATAGTGATGTTTTCATTGGAAGCAGCTTGATTGATATGTATGCAAAGTGCACTAGAGTGGACGATTCACGTCGGGTGTTTGATCTCTTGCCTCAGCGTGATGCAATCTCATGGAATTCTATAATTGCAGGGTGCATCCAAAATGGCTTGTTCGATGAAGGCCTAAGGTTGTTTAGGCAAATGTTGATTTCTAAGATGAAACCTAAGCCTGTCACGTTCTCAAGTATCATGCCCGCTTGTGCCCATTTGACAACACTGCATCTGGGGAAGCAGCTCCATGGTTACATAATTAGAAGCAAGTTTGATGACAATGTGTTCATAGCTAGCTCGTTGGTGGACATGTATGCCAAATGTGGAAATATCCGTATTGCTCGATGGATCTTTGATAAGATAGAGTTGCCAGATATGGTGTCATGGACAGCCATGATCATGGGATATGCTTTGCATGGATGGGCCAATGAAGCCCTCTCTTTGTTCAGGCAGATGGAAATGGAGAATGTGAGACCCAACTATGTGGCATTTGTTGCAGTATTAACTGCCTGTAGCCACGTTGGATTGATAGATGAATCTTGGAAGCTTTTTCATAGTATGAGTCGAGATTATGGTATTGCTCCTGGTTTGGAGCATTATGCTGCCGTTGCCGACCTTCTTGGCCGGGCAGGAAGGTTAGAGGAGGCCTATGAACTCATCTCCACCATGCATATCCAACCAACAGCGAGTGTTTGGTCAACATTGTTGGGGGCTTGTAGAGTGCACAAGAATCTTGAATTGGCTGAAAAGGTGGCAGAAAAGATATTTAAGCTTGAGCCAGATAACATGGGCTCACAAGTTCTTATGTCAAATATTTATTCGGCTGCTGGCAGATGGAAGGATGCGGCTAGCTTGAGAATAGCTATGAAGGGTAGGGGGATGAGAAAAAAACCAGCTTGCAGCTGGATTGAAGTTAAGAACAAGGTGCATGCTTTTACAGCACATGATAAAACCCACCCATATTATGATAAGATACATGAAGCTTTGCAAGTTATGTCAGAACAAATGGTGCGTGAAGGCTATGTTCCCAACACAGATGATGTGCTCCATGATGTCGAGGAACAGCAAAAGAGATACATATTGTGTGGTCACAGTGAGAGGCTTGCAATAGCATTTGGCATCATAAGCACTCCTTATGGAATGACCATCCGGGTTACAAAGAATCTTCGAGTGTGTGCGGACTGCCACACGGCAACAAAGTTTATATCTAAAATTGTTGGCAGGGAGATAGTTGTGAGGGATGTTAGCCGATTTCACCATTTCAAGGATGGGAAGTGTTCATGTGGGGATTATTGGTAAATCTGATCATCAAAACCTGGAATTTATTGCAATTGGGAATGTAAATCTTCCCTCACTGATTCATGTAATGTTTCTTAGTGTAACAGAAAATGCTTGATGGGTGAGACTGAAATTCGTATTTTCTAATCCAAGCTTATGTGAAGAGAGAGAATCTTTTCTTTTGGTGCCTCATGATCATGGGTTCAGGAGACTTGGGTGACCTTGCAGGCAAATGTTAATGCGGTCTTCAAACAAGTTGGTTCATCAAAATGGAAACCATATGCATATTATGAAAATGCACGTTCCTCAATGAGCATTTGCTGAATGAACTTATATTCTAATTGGCTGAGTGACCACCTCAACACCATATTTTTTACTATTTGAGCTGCCGGGCACTGTGATCATAATCAACAACATGGAAGCCACATATCAGGGGATAGAGATGTTGCATGGACTTTCATCATATGATTTACCGGAATCACACCCACTAGACAGAATGTCAACACCATTTTTGTTATTCGAGGTGCAGGACAGCACAATCATCATCAGCATTACAATTTTTGCTTTTCATCAATTTGGGGGAACGCAACGCATTGGCTCAACCGAGAATTTTTTGAACAGCATGTGTATTTATTTTGAAAAAAAACGTACTTGTGTCTGAGAATTTTGATGGCACACAATCACTGCTGTCTTGTACATTGGTGAATACAGAAAACCAGGTGGCTATCTTTGATGTCATTGTTTTGATGGGTAAGACTTAAACCCCAACCTTTTAGTTGTGGTGATGAGCAACTCCAACTGTGCCACAGGCTCTTGTCCTCTGAAGTCACTACATTACATTACACAGTAAAGGAGCAGAAGAAGCAAATGCAGGCAGCTAACATAAAATACCCTGTGATGGTTCCTGTAAATAGTCTTGCCAGATAAAAACTAAAATGAAATCTTGGGATCTCAGTTTCCACTAATCTTATACTTCAACAAGGAGAGAACTAATGTTGTGCAGTATCCTGAATAAGATTTTTCAGCTCTCTCTCCTAAGTGTTCCTAAGTAGAGCTATCCAATTCAAGAGAACCCTATAAGACTTTCAGATACTTCAGCTTTATCTTAATGTAGATTTGAGGAATCCAGCATATAAACACTTTACTGTTGTTACCTGGATTATATTCTTCAAAAAATGGATCTTATAACCAAAATTTGCACTTCAATATATGAACAGAAGGTGGGAGTGTCCACCGTCTGGTTGTTTCCAAAATTGCATTTTACCTACTCATTGATGTCCCAGTCCACTGTCACCAGTAACAGATCTCCATCCTTCTCCATGTGCCTGAAAAGGCTCTTAAGACATGCATAAATCATCTCTGCTTGTGGATGTGATTTATCTTCAACAAAGAATGGATTGATTCTCTTGTCAACTTCAATCCAGCTACAGCCGGGGGTTTTCTTTAATCTTCTCTGTTTCATCTCTGATCTCACCTGGCGTACTTTATCCCATCTTCCAGTAGCAGCATACATATTTGATAGAACTATATAGGTAGAATGATCATTAGGATCCATCTCAATAAGTAGCCTTGCAACTTCCTCCCCCAGTTCTAAATTCCCATGTAGATTACATGCAGAAAACAATGCTCCTAGCAACCCGGCATCCGTTCTTAACATTGGTGTATTCTGTAGGGTATTATAAGCTTCATGTAGTCTTCCAGCACGTCCAAGAAGATCAATTAAGCACGAATAATGTTCCAATGCAGGTTTAATCCCATACCCAGAAGTCATTTGAGTGAAATAGTGACAACCTTCATCAACCAGTCCTGCATGGCTGCAAGTGGATAGAACTGCAAGGAAAGTAACACGATCTGGTTTTGCTTCAGTTTGCTGCATTTCACGAAAAAGCTCCAGAGCTTCAATAGCTTGACCATGTGATCCATAAGCCGTGATCATGGAAGTCCATGACACAGAGTCTTTGACAGGCAAGTGGTCAAAAACCCATCGTGCATCATTTACAGCACCGCATTTTGCATACATGTCTAGAAGAGCACTCATAACAATTTCATTGGATTCAAGCTTGTTCTCAGTAATGTATTTGTGGATCTCCCTGCCCTGTTCCAGTACTGCAAGTTGCGAGCAAGCTGGTAAGACACTAGTGAAAGTAACAGCATCTGGCTTCACACCGGCTGCTCTCATCTCCTCAAACACACCAAGAGCCTCGAAGTAATTGCCTAATGTTACGTATCCTGTAATCATCACATTCCATGACACTACATTTGTCTTGGGTGCCTTCTCAAAAACCCGTTTAGCTGACCAAAGACTTCCACATTTGAAATAAAGATCAATAAGTGAACAGTTGATGAAGATATCAGCCTCAACTTTATTTCTTATTATATATCCATGGATGAACTTCCCCTGTTGGAGATCAGCTGATCTAGAACAAGCTATCAACAAGCTACTAAAGGTAGTTGAAGTGGGTCTCACTCCTTCCCTATTCATCCTCACAAATAGCTCCAAACATGAACTGCTATCACCATTCAAAGCATGACCTGCGATCATTGAATTCCAAGCCACCACACTCTTTCTAGGTATCTGCTCAAAGACCTCTCTAGCCATCTCCAAACACCCACATTTTCCATACATGTCTACCATAGCCGAGCTAATGAACCCATCCAATTCAAACCCACTCTGCATCAACTCCTCATGGATTGCCTTGCCCATATCCAATCTTGAAAGGCGGGCGCATGCAGAGAAAACAGTAGTAAACGTCACTGAATCAGGCATAAAGCCGCAGCTCCTCATCTTTTCAAACAGTTCCAAGGCTTTCTCACACTGGCCATCTTGGTAGTAGCAAGAAATCACTGCATTCCAGCATGCCACATCTCTCTCAGGCATTTCCTTGAACACCTGAATTGCTGAGTCAAAATTCTGGCATTTTGCATACATTCCCCCAAGAGAACTTGCAACGACAACATCAAACTCAGAACCAGATTTGATTACATGGGTGTGGATCTTCTTCCCATATTCAACACAACCCAATCCTCCACAGGCCTTTAGAACACTTGGGTAGGTGTAACTATCAGGTATGAGATGAGGGAAGAGTTGCAATTTCTCAAAGAGGTGAAGAGCTTCTTTGTGCAGTTGGTTCTTGGAGTAGGCTGCCAGTAGGCCATTCCATAAGGAGATGTCTAGTGGGCATTGTATAGTTTGAAAAACTAGACTTGCAGATTCAAATAAATGGCAAGAGAAGTAGAGGTTTATGAGATTCTTGCATAAGGAGATGTTGTTCTGCAGCCCAAGTGTGATTATCCTTTGGTGGAGAAGCTTGCCTTGTTTCAATGACTTTGTAGCAGTGCATGTTTTAAGCAAGTATGATAGTGCTTGGGTGTCCATCAAAATGAGAGAGAGAGAGAGAGAGAGAGAGGTGTGGCCCAACTGGATGGTCAATATCTTATATGTAATACTTCTACCAATATAAAAAGATCTTGCATCCAATAATAGGACCATGGCCCATCCATGAGGGGGTAAAAGGTATATGAATTGTGGAGAGTATGGAAAATGTAAAACCAAGACTGCCTAGAAGGGGAAGAGGAATATTCTCTCAAATGGGGGCCACCATTGACCACTTTACTATTGTTTGACTATGTACAAGATTGCAGTCTGGATCCTCTGAGAGAAGCCAGCCTTATGCATCCTTCAATAGGGCCCACCAATGAAATCTAAACCGCTCAAACTTGGATTTTTTTTTTTCACATGGGAGGAGTGTAATGGTTTACCACCTCTTGAGGTAGGTAAATAGAGCCATTTATTGGCACCCAATTCATGCATGTGCAAACAAATGTGATTATACGTGTCAATGTTAAGTATGTGTTAAATGAGGGCGAACAAATAACCCTCTTTGGGGCGTATTTGGCAATTTACTAATAAAGTTAAAGTGATGTAAAGCCTCCATTATCCTGACAATAAAAGACAAGGGTTATATCAAAGAGCTTTTTTTATATGCCCCACTAAGGTTTGTAGGATTTGTAAATAGGTCCCTAAGGTTTTAGTATTTACAAATAGGCCTCTGTATTTTCATTTTAATACCTTTTGTGTCCCCAAAATCAATTGTCTTCCAACTACCGTAGGTTTTTAGAGCAAAATGATGCTTTTATCCATCTCTTTTATCCTTATATGCATATTTTCAAAAGCTTGGACTTAATTTTTTTTTTTTTATAAAGCATGTGATATTAACAATGGCACTTAGTGGGAGAAAATAACTCTACATAAATTCATTTTTTTATCAGTACATGGTTCATTTTATTAAATCCAAGTTGATCATCACGACAATTGACACTACTTTAACTAGTTATGATTTATCCAATCCAAACATGATCCACCATTAGATTGATGAAAGTCTCAAAATACTTGATCATACTTCATGTATAAGGGGTTTAAAAGAAATATTGGGGGAACGGGTAAATGTAAAAAAAAAAAAAAAGAAAATTAGAATTTATGGCAAGGGGTGTTTGGCTCTATGTAAAAGAAATATTGAGGGAAGGGGCAAATGTTAAAAAAAAAAATATTGATTTTTAGAATTTGCGAGGGGAGGGGAGGTATTTTAAACTTTTCTCAGATATGGGTAAGGGCTCTAGTTCCCAAACCCTTGTACCTGGGTCTACCTTTGGTCATGTGCATGAGAGAGTTATTGAGGAAAAGCATTGGTAAAATAATGATATTTTTGTAAATAATATTATACTCATTTTTGTTTAATAGATGTAAGGGCAAAGTTGTCATTTATATAAAAATCCAACACAAATCTCATGGTGGCTGCCCATTTAAGAATATTGGTTTTGGAGATATAAAAGGTATTAAAAAGAAAACGCAGAGGCCTATTTACAAATACTAATACCTAAGGTACCTATATATAAATCGTACAAACCTTAGGGGGTATATACAAAAAGCTTTACATCAAAAGTACACAAATTCAAAATTTTCTCAACTTTTTTAAAAGTAATATAAAAAAGCAATCTCATTTCTCCACAAAATGAAAAAGATATCCTCTTTATATACAAAAAAAATAAAAAAAAAATTCCTATTAAACAACTAAAAACAAAAGCCCATCATAATCCGCTATATTTTATTCTCCCTTGATTTGATGCTTCATCTCACTTTATTCAATTCCCCGTACATCCAAGCACGCACTAGAGTCAGGCTCATTATCAGTCATGTTGAAATATGTGACTTCACTCCTTTTCGTAGGTGATCAATTGATGGTGGGCCTCTAATGATTTTGGGTGATTGGAAACAATTTGAAGCCGTTCAGATTTTAAGGTGGCCCATGAATGTTTGATTGACAGCTCTCAAAAACTTTAGACCTTCATTCCTGTGGTTCGGGGAATATGGTCATGTCAATTGTCACATACATCACCCCTTTATTCATCCTCATTGTAACATATCAAATAGTGAGACCCACATACTGAGTGGTGAGAGATGTTGACACGTTGACTATACTGACAGTATTTTTGCCAGACCAAGCATGGGGTCCATCTATTGCACGGCTGGGATGTAGTAGACAGTTTTGGAACAGATCATCAAAATTCAACCCAGGGCACCTAATGGAGCATGATTTTGACCTAACAGGCATCAACCTGGCATATTACTCTTTCATCAATATTACTTGATATAAAAAAAAAGAAGATAGAATTTAACAAGAAAACTAACCCATTATTTCATGCAATTAGACCTAGATTCTCAATGGACTCTAATTCAGCTGGATATTCAATCAGATATAGATTCTAGACATGTTTGCCCAATTAGGCCTTAATTATTTATCAGATCCAAAATTAAGAGATTCTCTAGTTGGATATCAGAGTACCCACTGATTTCCATGTGCAAAAGGGCATTTACCTTTTTTTTTTTTTTCCATAGGCACAATGGCTCAAACCTACATTCATATGGTTGTGACAATGAGCACCTTCCAATTATGGGCGACTTGAGAAACCCAAAGTAGCTTGATTAAATCGCAGAGTTAGAGTAAGGGTTGAAACTTTGGAGCCCCTAATTCAAGTAAGTGCTTGGGACAATGTTCTCACTCTACTGGTAATTAGATTGAAGCCCTGCTCATGATCCATCTCTTCCCATGATTGTCATGCATTCTGATTAGGCCGTAAAAGGTTATCTATTTTAAACTAGAATAATATTCCTCCAAATATATTCCTATTTCTAATATATAAAATGACCCGACATCTAAAAATATCTGATATAAAATATCCCATAAAGGCCTTGGGTTTATATCCAACTAAAACACCACTAAGAGGATCAGGGATCGACTCTACACTTTCGAAAATTTGACATGGATACAAATACAGTTATGCTAATTTTTTCTTTAGATTATCTTTAAATTAATGAAATTATCTTTATTTACTTTCTTTTTTTAACATTTTTTTTATGTGTTGAAGTAGTGGGTTTAATAGGAGGGATACGGTAAACTAGTGCTCTAAAGTATTGATGCATTATCAGGTATCAATACAAGTGTTGCATCATTCTAATACGGGGAACGATGGGCTTGTATAAGTATCTGAGTTTCATAGATACAACCACTTAAGATTTTGGGTGAAATATACAATCCCAGTTGAGGTAAGAAAGATGGAATGGCATCATTATCTTAACCTTAATTAATAGTATTTTAATGATATTGTCTTGTAAACATCATTTTTAACTTACAGGTAACATACCCTCTTTAACTAATCTCAGTTATACATCAAATCACTCAGTTATTATTATTCTAATTGGACATGTTTAGACACAACACATCATTGCCCTTACCAATTACAATATCTTAATGAAATGAGAGTAAATAAAGCATTTTCTGTTCTCAAGGTAATGACCAAAGAACCCTGGATTTTGTCCAAAACAACAAAACTTGTTATGTGTATTCTGATAGGGAAAGGGGATGCATTCTAAATCTCTGATTGTTACTGACCCAACCAATAAAAAAAAATCTCTTGATTGTTATATAAACAGGCGTCAGACATTACGTAGTGTGTTAATCATCCTTCAAAGATCGATTATAATCAAATAATTGTAGTAAAGATTTCATATGTTTTGTTTTACTATCTGTCACTGAAGGGTACATAAAATAGAATAACAAAGTCTTCAGTTGCCGGATTAACAGCCAACTTAGGATTGTTTTTATGTTGTTACATTGTTTAATGGTGATATCATATTGCCCTGTTCAGTTCACCAGTAAATTCAATCACCAGTAACTCTGTTTACTTGTAATTGAAAATGTCAGAGAACAATACAACTGGTACTTACAGGTAACTCTGGTCATCCAAATGTATGAACATTCATTTATGCATAACCTGAGCTACCTAACTTGGTTTTTGAAGATCCAAATGACCCTAAGTTAATATCAATATCAATCATCTCTTAAATCATGCATTATTTACTTTGAATTTTTCAATTAACATAGTTCATGTTGTTGCATGTAATGGTGTGAATATCTTTTCTCCAATTCCTATATCATCCTCATAAACTTCTTGAAATGTAATGTACTTGTAATTTATGTTGAAGTTCTTAGAATCTAATAAAACTCCCTATTCTCCCAACATTCCTTTCAAACATTTTGTGCTCCTTCCTTTATCAATTGAACATGGTGTGGTTTAGGGAAGGATATCGGTCGGATCGGCCTGGACCCAAGCCCTGATAACTAATAGGAGATCCATACCCAAAGCGGACTGACTTGGGTCCAAGTTAACATGACTGGCCCAAACCCATACCCAAATTTAAAATAAAACCTGAACTTGGTCCAAATTAATTAAGGGCCTCAACTAGGACCCCAAATCAAGACAACACTTAAAAGATAACATTTCCTTCACCTAAATACAAATATTCTCTAGATGGGCTACATACTGTTCCAACATAGATCCCTGGCTTATCTAAAGGCCTTCTTTTCTAACCTACATTACCTAGTTATTGTATAAAAGTGACTAGTCTATTCTCTTGTTTATATTTATTTGGTGGGTAGTTGTTCTTTCCACATCTTTCCAAATTCCAATTCCTGGTGACATCTTACAGTTATTAACCACCTCACAAGTCACCAGAAGTCATGCACCTTATTCACACCCTTGATTTACTCATCATAGTCCCTCAGCTTGTCCCTCCTTTCTTTCAAGCACTAAAATAATGCATGTATGCATATAACATAAGTTCTTTAATGCAAATATCACTACCAAAATGAGGTGTGTTTGGCATTGAGCTACTAATCTTTATTTGTGTGTCTTTCTATGCCGGCCAGGATCCATTAAAGGAGTTATGAATGGAAAATGACCATTTCTGAAGATTTCCTAATAACCAAATAACAAAAAGTATGGCCTGCAAACACCTTAAAAAGGCTACCCCGTGCCCTCTTCTACTTCTCCCTTCTCACTTCTATGAAAAGATAAGTGAGACCCAAGAGAAAACACCATGATGAAAGGAGAGTTTGAAGTTCACGGAGCTTTGGATTTGATCCAGACACATGAACAATGGGATTCTGGTCCAATTGGATTCTCAATGGCTCATCATGGCCATGGAAATGTAAACCCTCCGGCAAGGCCATCGGCTGATGCTCGATACTCCAACATGGAGCGGTTCGAGCTCTCCGAGTGGATGGAACAAGTTGTGAAGCATCTTTCGGAGACTTCATCAGACACTGAGGGTCTACCGATAGATACATTAACGGTGGACAACTTTGCGTGCACCATCGGAGATTGGAGGCTGAGGAAAAGTGCTGGGAGAATTTATGGTGGTGGAGTGTGTGATGATGGCAGTGAAGAAGAGCCTCACTTATGTGGTGTGGCTGGAAACCAAGCAAATAACAGTGAGAGTACTAGAGGTTTGAGTAGGATAGATGAGCATGATTTGGGTTTGCTAACACTTATGCTAGAGTGTGCAATGGCTATTTCTGTGGAAAATTTGGTCGAGGCCAATAGGATGCTGCTTGAGCTGACCCAAGTAGCCTCCCCCTATGGGCCTTCTTGTGCAGAGAGGGTGTTGGCCTACTTTGCCAAGGCCATGGCTAGTAGAGTCATGAACTCTTGGCTAGGACTTTGCTCCCCCTTGATTACCCAAAAAACCATCTTTGCTGCCTTCCAAGTTTTCAACAACATCTCCCCCTTCATAAAATTTGCGCATTTTACATCAAATCAAGCCATCTTAGAGGCCTTCCATCAAAGGAATAGAATCCATATCATAGACCTAGATATCATGCAAGGATTGCAATGGCCTGCTCTATTTCACATACTTGCCACCAGAATTGAAGGACCACCACACATCAGAATGACAGGCATGGGCACATCAATTGACTTACTAGAAGAGACAGGGAGGCAGCTCTCCAGCTTCGCTAAGCGGCTCGGTTTGTCATTTGAGTTCCACCCCATCGCAAAGAAGTCCGGTGACATAGATATTTCGATGATTCAAAGGTGGCGAGGGGAGACGGTGGCGGTGCATTGGATGCAACATTCACTATATGATGCCACAGGCCCTGATTGGAAGACAATGAGGCTACTCGAACAACTAGCCCCAAGGGTGATCACACTTGTTCAGCAGGATGTCCCCAATGTGGGGTCATTCTTAGACCGGTTCGTCGGTTCCCTTCACTACTATTCAACCATCTTTGACTCATTAGGGGCTTCATTGCTCCATGATGACCCCAATAGGCACCGCGTTGAGCACTGCCTCTTTGGGAGGGAAATAAACAACATACTCGCCATTGGAGGGCCAGCTCGAAGCGGTGAGGAGAAGTTCAACAATTGGCGTGTGGAACTAGCTCGCCATTGCTTCACACAGGTCCCCATGAGTGGCAATTCAATGGCTCAAGCTCAGCTCATCCTCAACATGTTCCTTCCATCACATGGTTATACTATTCTTCAAGGAGATGGCACCCTCAGACTTGGCTGGAAAGGTACAAGCTTGTACACAGCCTCTGCATGGACATCGAATGCTTTGCAATAGCTTAGCAGATATCTTTCCTTGTAGTCATGAATCTCACACAGGTTGTTCAGCCCATGATCAAAATTAGCATAAACATCTCCCGTTATCAAACATGTTTGTCAATGATGTTCATGGGATTTGTAATATGTCAATGGACTTCACCAGATTGATTCTCTCTCTCTCTCTCTCACACACACACGCATGCAGGTTTCTCAGTGTTCTAGACAGTTTCTAGTGACTCTATTCATTTTCTTTTTCCTATTTTAGCAGTGATTTAGAATTTTCTTTAGGGGTCTTAAGAGTGATGAAACTGAAAAATAGGGGATTCCCTACAAAATGGAGAAAATAGGAGCAACAAGTCCATTTGGATGAAGAGAACATAAAGATAAGACAAGCTTTTCTCTAAACAAAACTTTTATCTGCTCTGGATTTCTTTTAGAGGATCAAAGTAATCCTTCTCTCAACTACATCCAGAAAGTAGGAGAAAGTAGGAGAAATGCTTTTACCCTTGATGGAAAGAACACCCTACTTCTCTATTGAAATCACATTCTTAATAATAAAAATGACATGTAGTTAATTAATAACAATTTTTGTTTGAATAAGATTTTAAAATGACTTTCTCCTAGATGAAATGTTTGATCAATTTCACTTTTGACTGTACATACAAGTGATTTTGTACAATTAGTTATAGACTAAGTCCCTGATCAGCTGTGGGACTGTTCAACAGAATTATAAAACAACATTTCAAATTGAATAAGAATAGAAAGAGGTTGCAGGTGACTGCCTGTCATGAGGCTTGAGTGACTGAGATGAGTCAGAAATCACTTGCTGCAAATGTGGATGGATGAAGTGATTCGACTAAATAAAGCAAGCAATCATTTATTGCTACATGTTACTATAAATATAGTTTTCTTCTTTCTAGTTCAAACACAATAATAACACTGCAACAAGGAAGTAATGAATTTTTGTAAGAGGATTCTCTTCTTCTAGATTTCTTCCCAGTCTTTCCTTGGTAGTGATTCTCTCCATTTGCTCCACATCCAATTTCCAATGGCTGAAAGAGGTGGAAAATAGTGATGCCAGGGGTGTTTTTATATTTCCATCTAGAAAAGAAAACTACACCAGGTCCAAGTGGTCCTCATCCTGTTCTACCAATGGTGCAGCCAAACTGCAGCAAAGGGGAGAAAATGCATTCATGTCCCACTATTTCTCCACACCCAAATGGCTCCTAGGAGTCGTTTATCTTTTACGCATGGATATGAAAATAGAATTTCTATAAGTAATATTTGCGTATGTAAAATTTTATTCATGTGAAAGATGTGATCATGCTTGTTTGGGAATGGGAGCACCTGTAACGAGGTAAGTGCTGAACAATTCGGATTATTTAAAAATTTTCATTTTCTCAAAATCTATGAATATTTAAGACATGAAATTAAATATTTTAAGGACTTATTGGATAAACAAAAAATTTAAACGGTTTGGATCAAATCATGGGACCCACAAGAGTTGTGAATATTTAGGGCCTATTTCTTTACTGGAATTCCTAAAATTAGTGTCCGGAGGTTGGCTGGCAATTCCAAATGCTGGAACTCTGAAAGGCCATTGAATTCTATATATCATTTATGAATTCCACGTTTCATTTCCATCAAAATTCTTACCTGAGAACTTCTAAATTTTTGAATTTCATAAAACTTTTGTTTCATTGCTACATAAATTCTAAACTGGAATTACACATTTTATGCATTGTAGTACATGAAACCCACCTTTTATGGTTGTGAACTGGGGACCCAACTGTAAGAATTATAATGTGGACCTACCTCAAGTATATAGTACATGGGCTCATCTTTTAGAAACGAAAGTGTGGGACCCAATTTTAGAAATTTGAACATGGACCCATCTTGATAAGAATTGCATGGGCCCAATTTTTATAATTGTGAATATGCCCACTTCATTATTGGTAGGAGGGTTCCCAGTTGGGTGCCGGAGTTCCAACCAAACTTCTTGGAGTTCAAGCACTCTGAAATGCGCTTAGAGAGGCTAGCATTTTAGAATTCCACCTTTTTGGCATTTGAGAACTATGGCTGCCTTGAATTACTGGGAATCCCATTAAAAGAACATTAAATTTTTTATAGGAATTCTTGAATCCACGGATAGCCTGAATTACTATGAGAAATGCTCGTAAAGAAATAGGCCCTTCAAGATGTTGATGGTTTTTTTAAGTCGCAATTTGTGTGTCATTTACATAATGAGTGAGGTGCGTAGCACTTCAATGAAAAACTGCAAAAACTTCGACCGGCCATATCTCGCTCATCTGGACTTTGATTGACGAGTGTTTGATTTTACGGACTTGTGACGACGAGCACAACGCAGTAGAAGTGATAGATTGGCATTCCAATATTCAGATAATTTTTGGACTGTAATCACAGTCAGTGGTATCTAGATTTCTTTTACTTTTAATTTTTAGATATGTCTATTGTTAAGACTGCTCTACACGATCTTGCTAAGATCGATGTTCTCAATGGGAGGGACCTACCCATTTGGAAATGTCGGATGAATGCCTTGTTGCACTTTAAGGGTCTTTCTTATGTTATTAAAGAAAATGCACCAGAGAAGCCTGATGATGATGCTTCCAAGGATGACAAGGAAGTCTATACTGCTTGGGAATATGATTATGAATCAGTGAGGCATCTGTTAATTTGATTTATTTCCATTGACTTGGTCAAGCAACTCAAGCAACTCGCTTTAGCAAAAGAAATATATGACCAAGAAATTGAGAAATACGATGCATCCACTGTATTTATGGAGGCATTTAGAAATTATTTTAATCATAAAATGCCTGAAGGAACCTCGATTAATGACCACATTGACCAGATGAACAAAAGATTAAGGAATGTGATTACTTTGGGAATGGATAATGATAAAGAATTGATGCAATTGTATATGTTACAAAGCCTCCCACCATCATGGGAAACTATTTCTCAAGCCCTTAGCCTCCAGAAAACGTTGACCATTAAAGAAATTGAGGCTAAATTAACAGTTGAAGGACAAATAAAGAGCACACGGTGTTATGTCTACTGCTTTGCTTGCCCAAATTAATTCTCCTAGTGGCTCATTGGTCGCTATGGGGAAGAGAAAATATAGAGGCAAAGGGAAAAGCAAGGCACAACAACAAAAAAGGGGCGTTGCTTCATTTACCGAAAGCCTGGCCACTTTCGTATGGAATGTCCAGATAAAAATAAAAAGAAAAAGAGTGAGAATGGGCAACAAAAAAAAAGGTACCACATGGAAAAGTGGAATACCCTACGTGTGAATTATGTTTAAGCGAGAGAATGATAAAAAACCATTCCCAAAGGGAAGTAGAGATTCAGAATTGCTAGACTTGATACATTCAGATATATGTAAACCCTTAAATGCTCATAGTAGAATGGGGAGGTGTATTTTATGACCTTCATTGGTGACTTTAGCAAATATGGTTATATATATTTGATTAAAAATAAATATGAGGTGTTGAAAACATTCCAAATAGATGATGTTGAAGTTTATAATCAAAAGGGCACGAAATTTATACAGATTTGATCTGCTATAGGTGGAGTACACTTTTGAGTTATTCAAGTTATATTATGTAAGAGAGGGAATCATATATGACTATGCAATTCTGTACACCCCACAAAAAAATATCATGCCTGAACATAGAAATCGAACACTTTTGGACATGGTTAGGTCAATGATAAGCCACGCGGAACTTTCATTGTATTTGTGGGGAGAGGTTATTAATATTGCACAATATCTATTAAACATGGTGCCCTCTAAATCTGTGCCTAAAACCTTGTATGAGTTATAAATTGGAGCCAAACCTAAAATAGAACATATGAAAGTTTGGGATGCCCCATTCATGTCCTATTACCGCCATAAGAAAGAACAAACTGCAGGAAAAAATAAGAAATAATTGCTTGTTTGTTAGGTACCCAAGTCACTCAAAATGATATTAAGTGTATGATCACGATAATAAAATAATCATGGAATGTCAAGATGAGTATTTCCTTGAAAATCCAGCGATTAATCTTAGAGATAGACCACGAGTAGTAAAGTTCTATGAGATCTCTAATGATAAGGGTGTTCAAGTGAGTGGGGGATCCAACATGGTTGACGTTGGAAATGAAAGTCCTTACCAGGCCCACTTGATGAGGAATAGTCCGAGTCAAGTAGACCCGTTCAGATACGACATATAAATGGGTCGAAAGGCATGTAAATTGGCCAGGGCCCACTGGAGGACTTGAATCTGAGATCCTACTATCAAGCAATCAATGGGCATAATGGTTGAAATTGGATGAATGCTATGAGAGGGGAGATTGAATCAATTCACAAGAACCAAGTGTGGCAGCCAGTCGATCTACCCAAAGGTCGAAAGGCCTTCAGTTGTAAATAGGTTCTTAAGAAGAAATCCAATTCGGATGGTTCTTTGGAATAATATAAAGCACTGTTGGTGGCCAAGGGTTTTACGCAAGTGGAATGAATAGATTATGACGAAACTTTCTCCTCGATCGTAAATTTTAATCCATTAGATACTATATGGTGGTTGTGGCTTATCATGACTTAAAATTGCACCAAATGGGTTTAAAAACTGCTTTCTTAAATTGAATGAAGAGATTTACATGAAACAACCTGAGGGTTCTTTGGTTCAAGTTCATGAAGATAAGGTGTACAAATTACAAAAGGCAGTCTATGAACTTAAACCGTCATTGAAGCAGTAGTATAAGAAATTTCACCAAGCCATAAGTGAAATTGGTTTTGTCCCCAATAGTGTTGATATATGATTCTATGCTAAAGGCAGTGAGCGCAATTATTTATATTTGTCATTATATGTGGATGACATCATGATTGCTGGTAATGATATAGATGACGTTAATGGAATGAAACAATGGTTGAAGTGAAGATTCGAGTGGAATGACATAGATGAGGCTAAATATAGACTAGGCATAAAAATCACATGTGACCGGCCGAATCAGTTATTAACTTTGTTATAGGAATCCTATTTGGAAATTGTATTAAAACGATTTGATATGATAATGTGCAAGCTAGTCAATACTCCCATTAGCAAAAGTGAGAAATTGGCCAACAAACAGGGGCCCATGACCGAGGAAGATAAGGAAATGATGTGGGGCAAGCCTTATGCTTAGATTGTGAGAAGCGTCATGTATGCGATGCTGTATACGAGATCGGATGTTGCAGTCGCCGTGAGTCTCACGAGTAGATTCCTAAGTAACCCTAGATTACATCATTGGTATGTGGTTAAGATGTATCTACGGTACATCAAAGGCACCTTGAAGTTGCAACTGTTTTGATGGTTTAAGTTCATAGGGATCTCCCTGTTTTGATGAACGTAGATAGTACGTCTACCATCTCCATGTGACTAAGCCAAAATTCAACAATCGATCAAAGCATATTGAGATAAAATTTTATTTTATCTAGGAGAAGGCGAAAAAATGAGAAATTGAGATTTTTTATCTGCCTTCTAAGGATTTGATGGCTAATGCTCTCACCAAACCGTTACTTATGGAAGAATTTGCGAGGTATGTGATGCGTATGAGACTCGGATATGTTTGATGCACATTGGCACATTTGATAAACATGGCATTCGTGCCAAGTAGGAGATTGTCTGAAAATTGTGTGGCCAGACTGCCATGGTGCCCATGCCAGACCAAGCCAGGCGGTGTGTCGCAGATGAGCTCTCAACAATCTTAATCTAGTTGAGTCAGATAATGATAAGACTCTTGGTTGTACAGTTTGGATTAGTTTTAGACTCCTGATTTGACAAAACTCTCATGCTAGTAAGGAGATATGGGGTTCTGGGAAAGGTAGAGTCTGGATAGAGTCGTGACTCATAGGAATTGCTCTATTTAAGAGAGGTGGGAACCCTTAATTAGTCATCCAGTAGATTTGAAAGCAATTACAGTGAGTTCGCATGGTCTATCTGACATCGGAACGCACAAAAGCTCTTGGCGAGTTCAATTCCGACACCCATCTAGGACCAACAGTTTCCATCAAAAAGTTCATCATCATTTGGTTCATGATCATATCCATCACACAACGGGCCTCCAAAATAAATGGCTAAAATGATTTGGTCCATCCATTCATTTTGTATACACTTGAACCATGGGTTTTTAATCATCAAACCAAATTCAAATTTACACATTCCATTAGAATTCTTCCATTCCTATCCAACCACCCATCACATATAGGTGGCTGCAAACCGCTTCCCACTAGGTGAGGTTGAAATTGAATATGTTTTACTACTATACAATAAAAAAAATATATTATTTACAGCATTTATGGTTTATCAGCATTATTTGAATCCATATGTAAGCTTATGTAAGTAATATTAAGCACTTGCACTTGTAAGTTGTAATCACAAAGATAGAATCAGCCTGCAAACCCTTGAGTCCAGGAATGGGTCTTTGTTGGGACCACACTCCACACTACATATGGCAGCATCCCAACCAATCTATTCCAAAACAAATTAAAAAGCTAGGAAAGGGATCGTCATGGAAGATACAAGCAAACAAAGACACATTTGCAAAAACTTTTCAGCTACTTTTCTTGAGAGAGAGAAGATACAGGCAATCAAAGACACATTTGCAAATACTTTTGTGCTACTTTTCTTGAGAGAGGGAGAGGGGCATGCACGTTTTGTCAAACATGTAAAGCAATAGGCTAATAGCCATGGATAAAGTAAGTAATAAGTTTTGTATGATGGAACCTATATAATTGATTGACAATTGTTCAGTAGTTTATCTGCAACTTACAAAATGGTTCAGATAACCTACTCAAATGACAATTAAGACATGGGATACTGTTCAACCAAACAACCTATTTTCACCTATTCCATGAAGGGTTGCAAGCCTGCAACATGGGTCAGGCTAAACCCAAATGAACATAGTCTAAACCTGAGCAAAAGTGAAATTTGGGATGGGCTTGTTTGAGTTTATATGCGGATCGGGCCTGGATTTTGTAACCTACATTGAATTTAGTTTGGGTTCGGGTTTGGGCTTTAGTATATGAACTTTATCAGGATATATGATTTTATAAGCCAACATAGTTGGAACAAGGCTTTCAACTAACTTATGTGGATAAAGTATTTTTCTAAATTTTGTACCTATCAAAAAGAAAACCAGATCCAACAATTTGGACACTCAACCTGACCCAAGTCAACCTGAATACAAGTGGGGTAGTGGGGAGTTTACAATTTAGGATTGAGTTTAAGTGGGGTATGCAATATGCAGGGGCCTTATTGGGTTGGATTTATCCACAGGTGACATTGGGTCAGGGTTGGATTTATCCACAGGTGACCTGACCTGGCCAAGTTTTTGACCCACTCTGAATCTGCCCCTAAGACCAAAATCTTTTTAAGACACATACAAGTTACAACCCCCTCAATCAGACAAAACCACCATCAAACCTGCAGGTGACCTTTTTAACAAGACCAGTTTCCATCCCTAACCCATCTATCCTCTTCCAGTTTGGCAACTCTACTAATAGAGTCAAGTGAAGTAAAGTTGATTTTGAAGAAATAATAAAATATAAGTGGGTTATGATGGTATTTTATTTTTAGTTGTTTGTTATGAAATCTTTTTTACTTTTGTAGGGAAAAGTGAAGGTTTTTTTTTTTTTTTGGATAAAGAAGGTTGATTTTTTACTTTTTGAAAAAGATGGAGGGAGTTTTGAAATAAAGTGCTTTTGATGTGACATTTTATCTGATAAATGGAGGCTTTACTTGACTTTTACTATATTAGTAAAGTGCCAAACTATAAGCAGATGGGATATTTTCCTGTATCAACAAGGGCTTGAGCCTATGAGATTAACCTTTTCTTTGGCAAATGTGGAAGAATGCAAGCTGAATTGTGGAGGCATTTGGAGTCTAGAAGCTAGCTGTTCTAGACGCAAGCTTTAGGTTCTAGAACTTATTTATTATCATTTTGCTTCACAGGAGATGTAAAGGTACAGGACTTATAAGATCCATGTCCCCACAAAATAATTATTTTCTCGTTGATCATGTGAACCTATATTCTTTTATAGCTATGTAATAGAATCATATACCCAAGGAAAAAGTGAGATTATTGGTTGGTATAGTGTTGAACTGTTGATTGAGAATGGAGATAGAAACTTTTGTCATAATAAATCATGCTCATCTAACCATTGAGCAATAGTTAGAATTTGGATTGAAGTAATTCTTGGACAATCAAAGATGGGTTTCATATTCCATTTGGTCATGATTGCATATTCCAGCATCGCTAATTGTTCGATCAATCCCGAGGGGTAGCTCGGTTGGCTTAAGACTGCGGTTTGCTCCCGGATGTTGAAGGTTTGAAATTGCGCTACCACACAACACTAGATCACGGGGCATTTACTTGGCTTTCTCTAGGCCCGTAGAAATTAGTCCGGCCCAAAGGACTGAGACACCCTCCTTTATAAAAATAAAAAAAAAAAAAAAAAAAAAGCTAAATTGTCCAATCAAATTATCCATAAAATAAATTCCTCAATCAAATTGAGATGGGTGGCCAGCTGACTGTTAGGCTAATAGATTGCAGGTCCAATAATTCAAAAGCCGTTTTTAACCACCGATTTGATGTGTTAATCTTGACTCTCGAGAGCTACAAGTAGACTGTGATAATGGTCACATCATGCCATGTGGGGTGTTTATTTTGTTGAGGGCTCTCTCGTAGTTCTACTTCCTTCTTCACGAGGGCTCTATCACCTCATCCGAAGTCTACTACCTCACACCCGGAGGAGGGCAGGGTCCTACACCCTATAGCTGGTCTAAAGAATAGTTAAATTTTTAGCATGACATTTTAAAAGTATGACCCACATGTAAAACTCACAAGTAATGATTCAATTATGGATGTTATTTTAAAGATGCTCAATTCATGTAGTCCACAATTTGATTCTTGACAACTGCAGTGCCTACATTCAAAATTCAATATCATTATCTATCTACCTGATCCTTAAAACAAGTTCCACTTTGATGACAGTTATGCCCAATGTAGATTATACCTATAAGATCATGTTTGGCAACCAAATATTTAGGGAAAAGATTTTCGATTTCCGTTTGGCAATTGTATATTCATGAGGATTTGGATGAATGAAAATCTTTATTTGTTAGAATTTCCAGATCCGACCACCCCCATAAGATTTGAAAATCCTCACTTAAGTGAATTTGCACTCCAAATCCTTTTTTTTCTTAACTATATGCATCGATACGCAACAATATCAATATGAAATCCTTAGATATACAAATCTCCAGCGATAAATCCCTGTTCAAGTGGTAGTGAAGAATCATAAAATCTATGGATTCCTCAAACATGCTCTTTGAGATGAAGTTCATATAAAAATTTTCACACATCGACTGGCATAATTAGGGGTGAAATAAGGGTGGCAAAATATGACCTCAACTGTTGACTCAATCTGACCTGTCTAACCTAGCTCAAAACTGGCATGTAATAGATGTGGGTCATCACAAGTAAGCCTCACTTGCAGTTAAAATGGTTAGGTTAGGTTACGTCAATCCACCCAACTTGTCTACCTTTTGTATCTTTCATTATATACTTACCACATTAATGAATAAATTAATATGAATACTATAATACACATAATACTTGTAAGTTCTATTAAATCATATTTAGTTGGTATTTATTCACAATTAAAGTTCAAATTCTATTCTCATTGATCAGTCTTTTAGGCCAAATAATGGGTAATTTCAAGTGAATGTATAAGTACATTAAGGTCATTATCAAGCTTAAGTCTAGAGTTAAATGGGCTCAACATGGGTCAATGCTCCAATCCTTCAAATTTCAATACTGAAGGGCACTAGGCTTAGGCCAAGCATCTACAACTATTGGTCCAACTTAAGCTGATTAAGTGGGTCAGTTGGGTTAACCTTCATTTTTTTGCAAGTTAAGATCAACCGAAATATGTAACAAAAGGATGGATATGCCTCAGTGTGAGTGAACCAAAAGACCCTTCAACCTTATCAAAACCAACCCAACCCATTTGCCACCGTATATACAATTAGCTCGAAATCTAAACATTCTAGACCTGAGAAATGTGAGATAACTTACTGGTAAATGATATTGTAGCTAATCTTAAGAGGTAGCTCAATTGGCTTAGGACCACGGTTTGTAACCGGAGGTTGTAGATTTAAAACTGCACTACCACACTGGAGCTACAGGAGAATTTACTCGCCCTCCTTCTGGGCTCGGAGGGATTAGTACAGCCCGGAGGGTTGGGAACCCTCCGATAACAAAAAAAAGTTATCGCAGTCCAAATGGACCTCTAACATTAGAAAAGCAATGTGGAAACAAGCACCCTAGGATGACCCTAGGCTGATAGATTAGGCTAGTTTACCACTCTAGTTTACAATTCCTCTCTCATGTACTAAAAGGAAAAAAATGTTAGTTCTATAATACTTATTGTAATCCAACCAATGGTTGAAAACAGGATGATTTGAGTCAAATCAAGCTTCAAGTTGATGATAGGTTCAAAACTGCACTAGCACACTGAACTACAGGGGAGTTTATCCGGCTTTCCTCTGAGCCCGGAGGGATTAATACAGCCCAAAAGATTGGAAACCCTCCGATAAACAAAAAAAAAAAGGTTATTGTAGCCCAAATCGACCTCTAACTAACATTATAAAAGCAATGTGGAAACAAGCGGCCTAGGGATGACCCTAGACTGATAGATTAGGCTAGTTTAGTTTACAATTCCTCTCTCCTGTACCAAAAGAAAAAAAAAAATGTTAGTTCTATAATACTAATTGTGACCCAACCAATGGCTGAAAACAGGATTATCAGAGTCAAATCAAGCATTTAAATAGATGATTTGATGACTAACAAACCATTGATTTCCATGTAACAAAGATATTTGATTTCAATCATCATCAACAAATGGGTCCCATTTCAAGTCACCCAAATGTGGGCCCCAAGGCTTTCAGCCAATGCCGACGCTCCACGTGGTGAAAACATCAAACATAACAGTAAAACAGTTGCACATGGTAAAGTAAAGGTAAAGAGAGAGAGAGAGAGAGAGAAGGAAGAAGAAGAAAAATCTCTTCTTCCCCACCAGCTACGTGACGTCTCCATCATTTCCTCCTCTCTCATAAATATTCGTTTCGTTAAAAGAACCCTAGAATTCTATCCCAATTCCTGCGACCAATCCTCTCCTTTTCGTCTTCAAATTCGTAGTCAGATTCGACTTTCTCCTCAAATTCGCGGCATTCTGATCCTCTTTGGGCAAAAATCCCCAATTTCTCTTTGCCATTTCGGGCCGAAAGATTTCGCATTTCGATCCGCATTCGATGCTTTCTTGCTGTGTGTTTGGGTTTTACGGGAGTTAGTGTTTCGATTAGAGAGTTTGTATTGTTGGGAGGTGGTGGCAATCAATTAGGATGGTGGGTTAGGGTTTTAAAGGGTTTTTGTAGTGGGTAGATAAAGAAAGATCGAATTTTTTTAGGGTTTGATCGATTCGGAAAAGTCGGACATTTGGGGCATTCTTGGGGTTTATGAATTGGTGAGGAGAGAGAGTTTTTATTGACTGGGGTGAGCTGAAATCTAAGCCTAGATTGAGATTCTCGTTTTCCTTATATGACCCAGTGTAATTAAAACCATGGAGCATTTGGTGGGGGGAAAGTTTAAGCTTGGAAGGAAGATCGGAAGTGGATCCTTCGGAGAGCTTTATTTGGGTAAATGTCGTGATTTTCTTGTTTATTTCTCTCTTTTCTGGTTTTAAGCTCTGGGTGATGATTGTGTTTTGGGGAGAAGCTGTTTTTGTTCCCTTTTAGTTTTTCTTATTTTCTGTTGATTGGTTTGATTCAGGTGTTAATGTACATAGTGGAGAGGAAGTAGCTGTTAAGCTGGTATGTATTTGTTATGGGTCTTGTCTAAATGTTATTAAAGGGTTTGGCTGTTCATGAACTGAATGTCTTGGATTGTTTAAGATTTAATCTTTGAGAGTACCATATTTTTAATGGTTAGATGATTGGGTTTGTCTCTATGTTATGAAAATGTGGAGAAGCCAGAGACTGTGCAATAGAGATTTTGAAATTTGAGAGCTATTGCACGGCTTTATATAAGTATATATTTTATTGTTGTTGTCTTTCAATCATCCATTCTGGATTTTACATTAGCATTCTCCATATTTGGTAGCTGACTCTTAAGCGGTGGAATAAGGTTTCGATCGAAGAAAATAGGGAACTGTGAATATCTCCCTGTTTTATTGTTTTTGTGAATTCATTCATCGTATTGTTTATCTAGATGAATTCTTGGTTCCTTTTCATCGACATGTAGCCTTTTAGCTTGATAGATGGGACAAAACTAAGATGATGATATGTAGCTTTTTAGGGGTGAACTTCCTCTTTTGCCTGTGGTAGCTGCTCATCCGATCTGGATTTCACATTTGCATTCTCCATAGTAGATAGCTCACTTTAGATACATGGGATTATGCGTGATGATGATATTTTTATTCTCTGTATTAGACCTTTCTGTTACAGCCATCCTTTAAATTGCTGATGGGAAATCAAAGAACTTAGATACGTGAATATTGTTTACCATCTTTACAACATACTTTGCGTCCAGCTCCACTTATTTAGCATTTTGGCTTTAACCCTTTGCAGGGTTTTGTTCTGTTCCTAGTAGTGAAATTGGGCTTACTGCTTTAGCTCTGTAGCTTACAGGATACTTTTCATAATAGAAAATTTCACTAAGGTTTGTATTTCTATTCGGTTGAGAGATCAGTAGTTTTGACTTGGATAAAGAGTATATAAGAAAAGAATGAAAGAGTTCATGCTAGTTTTCATGAGGTCGCCATGCAATTATGAAGCATTACATTGCCAGTTTTAATATTGCAAACAAATGCATTCAATGGATATGAAATACTGTTTTATGTTGTGATATTGCTCTTGGTGCAGCCTTTCTTCTCTACCAAAGGACAATTTCTATTGTAAGTTTTGGTCTTCTGTCAAAATGTATAATGTTTCCATTAAAATTTTCAGGAATCTGCAAAGACCAAGCATCCTCAGCTTCACTCTGAATCAAAATTTTATATGCTTCTCCAGGGAGGAAGTAAGTTTTACCTGTCTACATGATTGATATGCTTGATCAGATCAATTGGCCTTAAAGATTGAATTTGATTTATGCTTTTTAAATAAAGCGGGGATTCCCCATCTGAAGTGGTTCGGTGTGGAGGGTGAGTATAATGCCATGGTCATAGACCTTCTTGGGCCAAGCTTGGAAGATTTGTTCAACTACTGCAATCGGAAGTTCACATTAAAAACAGTGCTGATGCTTGCAGATCAGTTAGTAAGTACAGACATTTACTTTTCAATTGTTTCCTACAATTATAGTCCAGCAATGGAGAATGATAGCATATCATTGTTAGAAATGATTTTTTGAGTATATATTGTAAAACTGTTCTCAAGATTATATATATGCAGATGCACTTGTCCCAGAACAATTTCTGATGTGATTTTTTATTCCATGGTTATGTTTCTTTCGTTTGCCTTTTGGGTAGATAAACCGAGTCGAGTATATGCATTCAAGGGGTTTTCTTCACCGTGATATAAAGCCGGACAACTTCGTCATGGGTTTAGGGCGTAAAGCTAATCAGGTACCCTCAGTCATGAATTCTTCATGTTTTGCATTGTTCAAGTTTGGAAAATTTTCGGTTAGAAATTACAATTAGTTGCATTGAATGATTTGGGGTTCTAATGAGTATAGATTTGTTGAAAAAGCCTTAGGGTTTTGTACGATTATGGGCTGAGATTATTTTGGGTTGGATTTGGAGGGTTTTGGAAAGTTTTTAGGGGGGCTGTTTTGGCTGCTGTACGGATCTGTAGCAATTTTCAGAATTGACAAATAAAAGGGAAATTCGGAATTAGGGTCAAGGCCTAGGTTTTGGCAAGATTTTGGGCTCAAATTTAAGGGACTTTTGTGGGGAAACTTAAGGTTTGTGATTCGGTATGGGTTGGGGTTGTTTTGGAATGAAGAATTGAAGGGTTTGATGGGGTTTTGAGGGTTGAATTTGGGGGCTTCTGTGGGGTGACAAATATAGAAGAAATTTTTAAAAAATAAAATAGGAAGGATAGAAGAAGAAGAAGATCAACTAACGAATTTGTTCCCCCCGCCTCCTCAAGCTGCACAATGTTGTTTAACGATTTGACTCTTATAACAAATTGATGCAAACCCGAAAAGGGTTTTGATGGAAGGTTTGCAAAGTGTCATGGAAAAGATGTCTACAAAAAGGCACGAAGACGAAATGAACCTCAAGGGGAAAACTCAATCCACGAAGGAAAATTATATTAATTTCCCAAAACTCCTAATATTCTACACTGTACAGTGCTCACATGTATAGGAAAATAAAACCCTAAAATCAAATATGCCTCATGAAATCAGGAAACTAATCCTAATGACATCTCATTAAGGAAATAAATAAAGAAACAAAATCCTACACTTCTTTGGGTCCCACATGGATCTAGGCGCCTAACTATGTCAGCCTACAGCCTTTGCATCAATTTCAATGTTTTTCTTTTTCTTTTTTAACCTTGGATTTTTGCCCATCTGCTTTTTGTGACAGGTATATATAATTGACTATGGCCTTGCAAAAAAGTATAAGGACCTCCAAACTCATAAGCACATACCATACAGGTACTTAATTCTTGTATATAAACTCCATAATTCAGGAGCAGTTTTCTGATGATAAATATGGTCACTTTGGAAATCAAAATTCTAAACTCTGATTACAATTTCAGTCTGCTCTAGTTTATCAAGATTTGTCTCCTGAATTCAGTATATTTCTTTTTTGTTGTTGGGTTGCTTTCAGTAAATTTCTCTTGGACTGTTTAAGCTCCTATTAGTAAATCAGTAATCATTCAAAAAAAAAAAAAAAAAAACTGAATTCAGTTCCATTCACACAGACAGATAATGATAGCGAACAATTATATTGGATAGATACACAATGATATTGACATGATGAAACTCTTGTCCTCATGTGGAAAAAAATGTAAAAAATGCTTAAAATGTTTAGTGGCCTTCCGATAACAAGATATAACATAAAGATGATTAAGCCTTACACAGTTATACTCTGCATTGGAATTTGAAAAGGAACATGTTCATGTTACCCCTTGGTTTTCTCAGTTGTTAAATGGTTGATTCCCTTGTTGCCTTTGATCATTAAGGACACATTTGTGCAACGCTTTTTCTGCAAATGCTGAAAGGAAAACCCTTCTGGTTTTCTGCACTCAGTGTCCTTTCCGTGTTTGGTTCTGATTGTTTGATCAAGTTGCGTAAAGCAACTGTCTTACTCCAACAGCAAGGAAATGCCTTTCTGATTGGTTGGGGGTGGCCAGACTTCATGCTTTACTTGGTTAATTGGAAAAAAAAAAAAAAAACTGCATAGGACCTATATCCTGGTGGTGGGGGTTGGGTGGAGTTGGCCGGACTTCATGCTTAACTAGGGTGCTTGAAGAAAACTGGCATAGAACCTATATCCTGGTGGTTTTTTGCAAAAAGTATGTGTTGTAATTGATTTCTCTCCTTCAAAATTTACCTGTTCATGGAATTTCTTTTGTTTTCTACCTTCTTCAATATCGATTTCAGAGTTTTAATTTTTTATGGCCTTTTGCAAGTCTTTTTCTTCTTCAGTACTAGCAGTGAAGACTCAACATGTCTTTCCTTACAGGGAAAACAAGAATCTCACTGGAACAGCACGATATGCAAGTGTCAATACTCACCTAGGTGTTGGTGAGTGAAGAAGTGTTGGTTACATTTCATTAATTAAAAACTGAAAATGGATAATTCAATATTCTTGCTGAGACACATTTTCAGAATTTTCTCACTGTTAATTTTATCTGATTGGAGTACCTATTGTGGCTTGCAGAACAAAGCAGGAGAGACGATCTGGAGTCTCTGGGTTATGTGCTCATGTATTTCTTAAGAGGAAGGTGAACTTAATAACAAAGCCTCTTGTTCTTTCTTCCTCTCCTTTGCATTCTGTCTTGATGGGTACACCTTTTCTTTTTTTTTTTTTTTGTTCTTACATTTTTAACTCACTTTTCATTATTACTGTATTTCAGCCTTCCCTGGCAGGGTTTAAAGGCTGGCACCAAAAAGCAAAAGTACGATAAAATCAGTGAAAAGAAAATGCTTACTCCCATTGAGGTACTGTTACGTGCTAACAGACACTTGCTACTTTTCACTGTCAAGTGTGAGTGCAATGGCTTTTTAGAAATTCTATATGATAAATTCATTCAGTTTAAGATTCCCCCACAAGTGTGAGAGTATGGATAGTTGGATACGCATCTGATATCCTGAACACAAGCTTGTTTTTTACTTGCTCATTTTCCTTTATTTAAATTGCACCATTACTGGAAGTAGACTGAATATGTTTTCTTGAAAAATACTTGTGTTGCTAAACAGGTGCTCTGTAAATCTTACCCTTCAGAATTTATATCGTACTTTCACTATTGCCGGTCCTTACGGTTTGATGACAAGCCAGATTACTCATATTTAAAGAGGCTTTTCCGTGATCTGTTTATTCGAGGAGGTAATGTGAAGGTTTTTGTCATCTTTTTTATGCTCCATTTACTTGTTTATTTTCTTCCATAGACAAGTAAGACCGACCAACCTCAGGAATGCTACTCATATCTTAAATGTGATATTCTAATGCCTTGTAGTGGATGAAAATCTTCAGCTGAAGGCGTCAAATTTTAAGATTTAGAGATGAATTCAAACTTTCTTAACACATCTTAGACCTTCATGGAAGTGCAGGTTATCAATATGACTACGTATTTGACTGGACTGTATCGAAGTGCTCTCAGATAAGTGCCAACTCTAGACCAAAGGTAAGATCTCTAATTATGAAGCAGGGATATATTGTTTTCTAATTTCTGCTTCCATGTGTCAAAATTAACATTGATACACCTTCTTGGAACACAAAGCCCTTTTTTTTTTTTCGTTTTAAGTAAGCAGGTATTACAGTCAGAGTTGTTATGCAGTTCATTATTGTTCTTTTGTACATACGCGGGCCACAGGCAGATGCCCTGATATATTAAAAAATAATTGATTACCTGCTTCTGTTGTATCCAAAGAAATTTTTTTTTGGTGACAATAATTGAGATTATTTGAATTCCTTTTTGATGTTTTTCTTTTGTGTCATTTGTAATAATTATTCGGGCTTCTCTATGTTGCAATGGGGAAATTGGGGATTAAGTGAACAAAATAAGAATATGTGTTCCACTGCAACAATAATAAGTATTACAAGTAGGTTGACAGAATGGCTGTTCTAGATTCATGGTTGAGCCACATGGCACACAATTGTTAGGAAAAGAAAAAAGAAAAGAAGAAGGTGATGTTTATGTACTTTTAGCTATCTAGGTACACTTTTATGTATATTATGGTTAATAAATAATATATGCACAACATTGTAAGCAAGGAAACTGAAAATTTCAATAACCAAAAAAAAAAAAAAAAGACCAAGAAACATGCAACTGGTGAAGGCATTCTAAGGTCAATGACAAGTGTGATGGCTCACTTTGAAAACCTTTTCCTGAACTGAGATGGCCTCATAATTTGCTTGTATTAGAATCCTAGAAAGGCAGTGTCCATGAGAGGCAAAAGTTTTCTAGTTTCTCACAAAAGCGAGCTGGCATATTTTCTTCTTCCTTCGTGAAGCAACCCACTTGACAATGTTTCTGAAACCTCCTTTTGTGATATCAAGAAAGATGAAAAAACTTGCATCTAAACGAATTTCTATTGTTGTGGCTTGTCAATTTGTCCAAGTCATATCCGATGTGCACAACATTATATTGAAAAGTGGAGGCCCCTCTTAGCACAGTTCTATTTTTTATTTTTTTGGCTAACAAGTAACACATGTTTGTTCAATTGCTTTAATCTGTGTGAGCTTATATTTTGGCACGTCTTCATAATCTTTTCTGTCACTTTTCAGCAACCTAGTGGAAAAATCGGTGCAGTTGCTGTCCCTAACACAGAAAGAACATCAGGTCTTTGTTCATTTTCTATAAAATTGCCAGTCCCTCTTCCCTCTTTTCTCAACTCCTTCATTGTTTGATACCTTAATTGCCTTTTGTTTAGTTGGACGGGAGATCCGTGATAGATTCTCAGGTGCTGTTGAGGCATTTACCAGAAGAAGGAATAGCAGCAACTCCAAGCAGAAGGTTCAGGTGGATGCAGCTGTCCCACCCAAGGAAATGGTATGAAATTTCGACAAAAGAGAAAATCTGAAAACCATCAACTTAAAAGGGGGAAATTTGAATTAACATCCGCGATCAGCGTCTAATTACTGACATGCATGAATGGATTGACCACTGTTTAATTAATTAACCATTCAGAAAAAGAAGAATAATGACGGCTTCTTAGAGCATTCTCTAGTGCTGTGCTGTTGGTTGTATTTGTCCAGTAGTAGAGTGCCAATCAAATATTAGAATCTTCCGATGGAAGATCTATCGTGGCACAACCCATCTCAAGATAACAGTGTGGTTAACAAAAGGTGCCACCTGCCACCTGTATCAATTATCATGCTCTCCAGAAAAAAACTCATCCTCCCAGTAAAGCACTATATCTATATGTGAGAGAGTTGCTCTCCTACAAGCAATCTTATATGCATTCCAGCTCCACGGGGCCTAGTTGGGCCCACCTTTGATCAGTTCACACCCTTTCACACTCCCCCCATGATCCTGAACTAGGCCCAATTCCACCCTTATCAAACACTTATGCACCATTGGATTGAATCTTTAAGAAATTTATGGTTAGAAGACCACTAAACTTTGTGGCTTTTAAATCAACGGCTAGGATGATCTGACATGGCTTTTTTTTTCTTTTTGATCCTCATCCATAAGGACACCCACACCGGCCCACTGATTAGTACGCATCTAAGTGGGCCCTGCGAGCTTAATTGCATATGAGATGTATGCAGTCTGCTTGTAGGAGAGCATTACCCCTATATGTGAAATCCAATTCAAATTTCAAATGGTGTTTCTCCTTATAAATCAGCAGTTTCAACATTTCGTTGTTGAAAGTATATTTTTTCCCAACTTTTATTTGATCTAAATGGCACTCTCTAGTCTCAAATCTCTATTATATATTTGTGCTACATTTTCAAAAAAATATATATATTTGTGGTGCTACTCATTATTATTATTTTTATTTAATTTCTTATTTTTTGTGTGCATTTCAGTGGCCTGATTCTAAACGAGACCGTGTTTCTCGGAGTGCCAGCACATCAAAGAGAGCTGTTATCTCAAGCAGCCAGCCAAGCTCCATTGCAGAGCCAATTGAGCAGCAGCTCAACCGGACTGCACGGTTTGTTTTGGGCAGCAGCCGCCCATCCAGTGCCCAAAGGATCCACCCTGGCTATGAGTCCAAGTCCTCCCTTGCTCACACTTCAGCTGCAAGAATAACCCGCAACGACCCTCTGCGGAGCTTTGAGCTCCTCTCTATTGGCAGAGAGAGGAAGAAGTGAAAATAATAGCAAGAGAAAATAGAGAAAGCTGCCAAGTAACTGGTTCTCAGACATTTATGCCTTGTGCTCAGTGCATCCTGCTTTTGCCTGAGGATGGTTATCATATCTAATGCACATATCTACACTCTCTCATTATTCCTCACAAATCAGAACTGAAGTTCTCTTGATTTTATTCCTGAAGGAACTGGAACTTTCATACCTTCTAAATGATATTCCATCCTCATTCTTCAGTTTGGGCCATTATTGTTCGGTGGGCATTCAATGAAGAAAAGACGGGGAAGTTGTTAATATATGACCCACATGGTTTAATAAATATATACATTCGTTTTACATGTTCAGGGATTCTCCTTTTCTGCAAGAATTTTTGTTAATGCGCTGAATTATTTATGAGGTTTTGAGGTGTAGTAAAATGAAGCCCATCCTCTTTGAGAAAATGATCGTCTCTCTGTTTTGGATATTAAACCAAATGCATATAACCTTGCATAAATCAGGGTTCATGATGTTGGATAACCTGAGCTGCTTGTAAGTGAAAGCTATTCTGTTCTCTGTCATTAAGTAATTGTGGGTCCTTGTATTTACAGGTAAAAGAGTGCAGAGTTCCAAAGATCCAAACAGGGCCTTGGTTAGGGTCTTTGGAGCTGCTTCATTGCCTGTCTGAATCCAGTTATTTTCAGCTTTTAGTAAAAGCTCTCCAGGTCAAAGGAACCAGGAAGGTCAAAAATCAAAATGCCTTTGAGCTGATTAGGCTTGTTTGGCTTGATGCTGTGAACTACCTGTATTTTAATGTAGCACTTTGATACAAGACATCATAGGCCATGGCTAAGATTGTAGCGTTGGAAGATCTGAAAATCACCCAAATGATCCGCAGAGAAATTAGCATCTTGGAGTAAATGAATCCTGTTATCATTCCAACCTTTTAAACTTTTGGACCACTTTTCCAGTTGATCCTCATAGGACAATTGAATCTGATTGTTCAGAGAGCTCTACTCCTTTATCCCATGAATCTATAATTGCTCGAATCTCTGATTGCTTATCATTTGAACTGAATGTTGGATCATTACCTGTGACTTTTATAGAGCCTGCCTACTGACTGCAACATGAAGTCTGCTTCTAGTTTCCCTATCCATGGTTCAGTTTTTCAACTACACTTTCAGAGAAATATTTCCTTCAAAAGCTTGGAACATGAGTATGTAATTTGTTTTCCCTCAGTTTTTTCTTGAGAAAATTAGATTTTCTCAATCCAGAAAACTTTCTGCATGGGGAAATGTTCATACTATGGATCTTATTTTTGGGTAATAAAATGATTTGTTGTGTTTGGATGAACATATCAATTTCTTTTTTCCCTCTATCGTCTTGCCCCTTGTCTTGGTTGCAATTTCTAACACCATCTGCCTAGTCAGCTCAAACCTGACCCAATAATTCAGGTCATGTCAACCTCTTTTCCATTTTTGAGTTGGGTTTGGTTGACATTTCTAACCAGATTGAGAAATGGATAAAGTTCTGCATCTGACTCTTATTCTTGTTACTTCAGGATGTGTTGGCATCTTGTCATTCGGATGGTCCCATGTTTGGTTAATGTAAATCACTATTTTAAATTTTAATTTGATAAGGAGAAATCTCAAAGTCTAAATCAGCATGTTATAAGAAAGTCGGAAGAAAAAATTATGCTTTTAAGAAACAACATACTGGCACACAGATGTTTCCTACTTATCTCGTCTTTTAAAGATCATTTGAAGACTTTAAATCCTCACTTATCCTAAAGGTAAGCCTCGTGCTTATACTCTCAGAAAAGGCGGCTCTGCTTTGTAATTCCTAAAGATAGGTCACATTATCACAACTACAAAAGGTGGGGCCCATATTATAATTCTTACAATGATGGGGCGAATGTAGGCCCTTTGTTCTAACTTCAAAATACTGGAATCACATTGTAAAATCTGAAAGGGAGTTCTGTGCCCACAATCACGGAAAAGATGAGCACCACTTTATAATTCTTAAAGATGGATCATATGGTCACAATTACAAAACATAGAGGCACATATAAATCCTATGAATATGGGCCCACATTATAAAGCCATTCCATGATACCATGGAATACTCCAATATTCCGTGATAACGCGGAATTGGGGCATTTGTATGCGAGATTATTCCATAATATCATTCAACAAAGGTCCTTTGCTATCATTAGCATGTGTTTGGGCCTTAAAGAATCTTATTGGATTTGATTTTTATGGTAGATGGTTGTATTTGTACATATGATCATCACCGTTTATCAGATGGCCCACCTTAGATCTATGTCCATTTATGTCATGAGCCCACTTTGATGCATGAATCAGTTAATAATAGTGCATGCATTGGCTCTCTGATGGGGTTACTTACTATTCTTTCCCCCCTCTCTATCTCTCTGCCTTTATCATCCCTCGATCTCTTGATCCTCTGCAGAAATGGCGAAAACATCTGCAATCGTCTCTGATCTCTGAGAAATCACTGCTCGATTCCTCCAAATACCATCTCATTCCTCTCCATCTCCGCTCCTGGAGCCCCAGATTTCGATCTCGATCTTGATTGTATGAAGCCTCGGAGCAGGAAAAAATCGCGATTCTCCAAAATCCGCTGAGACCCAAGATTTCTGAGACGTTGAGCTGGAATTTAGAGAGATGGGGTGTTCGTATTTTGATGAAAGATAGGGGAAGGGATTTGAATTTTGGGAGATTGTGAAGTTCTAGGTTTGTTTTTCTTGGAAATCTGTGGTGGGGGGTTTTTTTTTTCTTTTTGTGTTTTTAAAGGGTTGTTGATTGGGGAGAAAGGTGATCTAGGAATTGCTTTTTTGGTGGGTTTTTGGTTTTGTGAGAGATTGGGATTTGTGGTTGATGGAAATGGAGTTTGTAGCGGATGTGGGGACTCTTGACCCAGAGCTTTTGCAGCTTCCAGATGTTTCTTCTTTTGCTGTTAAATCAAATCCATACATTGCAGATGAGCTGTTTGCGCAGTGGCTTTCGCTTCCTGATACCGGTCGATTGGTATTTCTTCCTGTTTCTACTTTCATTTCTGTTCGTTTCATTGGTTTTCATAGGTCTTGTTGGATCTTTATTTGTGTTGGGTTGTCTTCATTTGCTTTCTGGGTTCCCTTTTTAGGATGGGTGTGTCTGTAGATTTTTCGATTTTGATAGAATTGGCAAATTGCTGAGACTCTTATGTATGTATATATTTTTCTGCCTTCAATTTTGATCTGCAATCTTATTTTTATAGTGGGCAATTAATAATTATTGTAGTCATAAATGTCAACAACATCTCAAGCACAGTGAATCGAAGTGAAAAGTTGGAAGAATTATGAGACAACCCTCCTTTATTGATCACGGGATTGTTATTGGTTCTTGAAATGATTTTGTCACCACCATATCCTACTGTATATATGAAAAGGCTATAAGAAGATCCATTTTATGAATACCATATATTTGACTAAATGATTCACCTAAGGTTCTTTTTCTTCTTTTACCATGATTTCTATGGATAGCGTCATGGGGACCTACTACATCCACTCTTTGTTACCAATGAATTTTTTTTTTCTTTTTAAATCATAATGAAAACTCTTACTTAGTTGCTTGAGAAGGCATGGGTTTTATGGATGGGGAGAGCAGATTTTCATTAGTATTATTATTATTATTTTGAATGTTTACATGTCTTGAACCCACAACCATGTGGTTGTAACAAGCGCTGATAAAGTTCAAATCTTAATACAAGGCAGTCTTTCAACAATGGGTTATCTCTAAAATCAAGGATGTGGCCAATTGGTGAGCTTCTTTAACTTGATGTGTTTGGTATAAGGCTGGGTACATGATTTAAGATATTGATATTGGCGGTTGTGTCAGACTCGGGGGAAAAACATTTATGTATCCATTATTGGGCATATTAATTTGTTTTGTGGTTGATTTTTTAAGCCCAAAAAATTTGAAGATTCTAAATAGTATTGAAAACGGTGGATTTTTTTTCCTTTTTCTTTTTTGCTTTTTCATTGTCAGGTAGTATAGAGGTTATTGGACTGGTTGTGGATCATTCTGTAATACAAAAAACTTGAATCTGTCAAGGTCTACTCATTCTTTGCTACAAAGTTATAAAATAAGAGTTAAATCATGAGTTATTAATGTGCTATTTCGGCGCATTCATGATTTAAGGAATAAAATCACACCACATGAAGACTGAATGAATAAAATATTAATGTGCGAATTACAAAAGTGGAAACTGATGAACTGGCAAATAGCTAGATATGTAAGTGAGGAGAGAAGTGTGATCCTAATAATGAACCCTGACTAGAAAGTTAGAAATGTAGAATAGTAGGCATGATGCATCCAATTCTTTAATTAGTTTTGGACCATTCAGTTACCTCTCCAACAAGCTCAAATTTGTGACATTTGAAGAGTATTAATGAAGTTATGGGCCTTTTTTATATAGAGTACTGCAGAGGAACAAGTTTTAGGGGGATTTAGTAGTTTTTACATGTGGCTGAGGCTATAACTTCTGGTTGACGGTTTAGTGGCTTCATGATACTTTAGGTCTTCTGTTGATGTAAGAACTTATATGAATAATGAGATTGGTTGGACCACCCCATCCATAAGGGTTGTTATCATTGTTAACTCGATTGATATCATGCATCCTCCTGTGCGATCTGACATCTGGGTTTGTAGAGATGCAGATCTTTACTCGGTTTGCTAATTTTGAAAGATCCATGTTATTCTGTTTTTGTAATCCAATTCAGCAATGGGTCAAGATCTTGATCCTCTCCAATTGTGACTCGGATTTTTGTAATTTGAGATTTAGATAGTAGATGGATTGGGATCTAAGCCTGGGGCCATCATAGCCATCATATTAGTGACTTGGAATGTTAGACATGGGCCCCACTTGTAGGTTTAAAAAAAATGAATGTAGTATCCATAGTTATCAGAATCCTACGATTCGTATCCCAAATCCCGATTTGTATCCCGAATCTTAAGAAAAGAGATTCGTATCTAGGCAACGAATTTCATTTATAGATGAATATTAGAATTTAGATCTATGCAACGCCTGGGGCCATCTTACGATTCGACACTCCTTCGTCAAATCTTACGATTCAAGCAATTCGATTAATAGGTATGAACAATTTGCGATCCAATTCTGATTTTGAAAATTATGGTGGTATCTTCCCGAGCAATCTAAGATTGTGAACTGAGCGATTAGAATAAAAGAAAAGAATTATCTCATCTTACTCCTAGTGTGCCGGGATCATTGGTATGACGCAAACCATAATTGTGATCCAGCTGTTTAGGTAACCTTGTATGGCAAACCTTAATTTTCTGTGCTATTGTGATTGCTTTTGGCTATGCTTTTGTGGTGTTTGGTGGTTTGTGGGGGCAACTTGTGTCCTACATTTCTTCATTCTGGTGTAATATCGGATATGTTTTTTGCCTATGTTAAGTCGTATTAGAGCAAAAGATCTTTCTCTTTTTGAGATGGTCCTTGTATTGGGGAGAAGTTGCTATTAATTTATTGAATATTAAGATCGGGGTTGTCCCTTAAGTTTTCAACTTGTGGACCTGTTATAAGCATGAGCGAGAACCCAATCTAGGCATGGGGATCAGATTGTGTTTTTCTAACTTGTGGAATGCTTTCTTGTTCCTATTGTTAGTTCCCTGTGTTAGATACAAAATTTTGAGTGTTTTGAATCATATATTTTCTAGTTGCAATCTCAACTACCTTTTCCTAATTCGGCTGCATCAACATGGTGCCTATGACTGTCAGCAAAAAATAAACAGAAATCCCAGGAAGAACGAAACTAGTTCAAAATGTGGAGATCTAATTACTGGAAATGTATTTCAATATATTCCAAGCTTAAAATTAAATAATGGAATGACAGAAAGAAATTTAGGAAACGGCCTCCTAATCCTGTTACAGGTTGGGCCTGGAGTGGTTCAAGCTCAGGCTTCAAACTGCTTTGTTGGCGTTCCGTGGGCCTGGCTTGATGTGCCAGTACTATTCAACATTTCAATTTTCTTAAAACGAGGCTTGAGACATTGACATCCCTATGGCCTTTTCTTCTTCCTTTTGCTAGCTGTACTCCCTGATCACAAAGTTAAAAAAGGAAATGACGCGAATGATTGTTTTCCTTTAGGCGTGTTTAGTGGTAGAGTGGCATCCAAATTCGGTCAGGAGTTAATAGCATTGTTGTCAATTCAGTTCCGTTCCGTCCGGATTTGGATGGAATGTTCCAGAATTTGCCTTGGGAGGAACAGAATGGCCCCCCATAAGTTTTTCAGTCCAGATTCTGGTCCATTCCCGTTGTTCCAGTCCCAATTCCAAACTAATTCCGCCCCATTCCAGTCGAGATTTCATACTTCCATTCATATGTAGTGAAAACTAGAAATTGGTCAATTGTAGAGTGTAGTTTAATTTAAGTGATATAAGTAAGTATTTTTAGTATTATTTTATCATTCAACTATTTTTTCAATTTTAGTTATTCTTTTATATTTGTATTTTCATTTTTCAATCACGTCTTTTGCGGAATAGAATACTGGAATTGACCGGAATGCCGGAACGTTCCACTACATAATCAAAGTGGAATGGTGACTGGAACGGAATTGATAACTATGGTTAAGAATGCTATCTGGGGGGATCTTTTATTGTTATTAAAGCTGGTGTTTGCTCCTTGTGTTGAGATTGGTGTTATAGTCTTTTAATGGGAGAATGTAGCTAGACAGGCCCATTGAATTGGGTGTGGGTTGTTTTTGACAGAGGGCTACAACTTCATTATCAAGCCTTTTTTTTAATAAAGAAAATTGACTTATTAACTATTTTATCACATGTAATGAAGAAATTAAATATATTAATCAATTGCCTACTCTTATGGTAATTATGGACCAACTAATAAAAAGGAAGAAAATTTATTCTATAGTCCATAATTGTAGACTTGAGACTTTTAAACCATGGTTTCCAAAGGGGGCATCCCATAATAGTTGGTGGATTAATTAGGGGTGGCAATACTCGATCTGGCTTACCAACCCAATCTGCTAGTTCAGGGTTCGGGTTGACCCTTTTTATTTTTGTGCATGGTACAGCAGACATTTTATTAGTCGTTTAATCAATGGGTTAGGTTCTGTATGAGTCCATTCTTACTATTTGACTGCCAACCTAACCCAACCCAACTAATTGCGTTATGCCCACCAAGCCAACTAAAAGCATTCTTCTTATTAAGCATTTTGGTTGCCATTTTTATGTTCAGGTTGGGTTCTTGTTAAGATTTTCAACCAGTTAATAAATGAAGTTCGAGTTGGTCTTATACATGTTACCCATGGTGCTTAAAATGCATCGTTTATATGTATAGGCTCTATTCAAACCCCTCTATTAATCAAACTGAACCTATAAATGACCCATCTATATTGGTTCTGGTCGAGCATGTTATGTGGTAACATGAGTAGGTTCCATCCTAACTTGAACAATTTATAATGGGTTGAAACTTGAAATGTAGACATCCACCCAACCCATAAGTTATAAGGGTCCGTCCCAAATCCTTAACTAACAAAATAGGTATCGGTTGGTTGGTGAGTGAATAGTAAGAATGGTCTTAACTGAAACTCAATACATTTTTTATTTGGGTCAAAAATGCCTACCCAACCCCAAAAAAGGGTCAACCTGAACCTTGAAGTATTGAGTTGGGTTTGGGTTGGTTGGTCATTATTGTCATCCCTAATTGGCCCACCAAACTTTTTTTTTTTTTTTTGATAACCCAGGGTATCTCCCACCCAGCCCAGCCCAGGAGCTTTTGGCCTTGAGCCCGAGGAACACTCGATTCTGGACAGCCGATAACTAATCCTTAGGGGCATATGCGAACCCTTCCATCCACATGCACCCAGTAAAAGTATGAGAGGTGGCCAACGGAGGTAGGTGTCAAACACAAGACCTCTTTGCTTCTTGAGGCGCAGAGTCCTTGGCCAGCGCCCACCAAACTATTGCAAACCATAGTTAAACTTTTTCATCATGGAGGGGCATGTGTTATTTGTTAAATGGATTTTGACCACACCATGCTTGAACAAATTTTGTAATTGAGTGAGTAAAAAATTATTCTCAATAGTTCAAGGACTTATGTATAATTAGGCGAAAAGGCGGGGAGTATAGAATAAATTTCCCAAGAAAGAACTTACTAAAAAACAGCCCCAAGAAATAAAAGAAAATGCATGCCAGCTGGCCACATTTTCAATAGTTCCGGATTGACTTTCACACAGGAGAAAGCCTGCAGATGTTTGCAAGTGAAAATTTCTGTCATCTATATTCCTTGTCATCAGAAACGGCACTCTGGTCTTGCAATTTTGTTGCCTGCATTGTTTTTAGAAAGTCCTTTGTGCTATAACTCTTTGGTACTGAATGATGTTGTTTCTTCAACCACCCCACCCCTGCTTTCTCTTCTCTTCTTCTATCTATTTGCTTTCTTTTGCCATTTCTGGTTTCCCTTTGGCAGAATATGGATATAATACATAGTTATTTTCTTAAAGTGATTCTTGTTGTTGCATCTGCATGCAGATTAAATCCTTGCTTGATGATGCGAAGGCTGGTGTAGCCTTTAATGTTGGTGGGAACTCTAACAGTACCAGTGGGTCTTCAAGCAGTCCATTGCCTTCAATGTTTCCTGCCAGCGGTACACCTCCACTTTCACCAAGAAGCTCTTCTGGTTCCCCACGTACTGTGAAACGTGCTGGGATTGGGCCTTCTTCTTTAGGCTCTCCGCTAAAATTAGTCAGTGAGCCAATGAAAGAACTCATACCTCAGGTAGTGATATTTCTGGCATTATCAATGTCTAATAAATTATATCTTGTCTAATTCCACCTGTGTGCATAGCGCAGTGGCCAGGCAAGTCTCTCCCTTTGGAAGGTGGGGGTGCACACCCACAATTGTGCTCTTTACATAAAATATCCCCCCCCCCCCCCCCCTTCCCCCCTTCTTCCCTCCCTCCCTCCCTCCTTCCTCTTTGGGACAGGCTAAAGCGGATGCCACGGTCCAGTATCAGTATCGACTGGTCAAAAATATATTCCTATATATTTATATTGCATTAATGGTTGGACAGTTTCATACCCTTATTGTTTTTGAATGACACTATATGTGGACATGGGTCTGATAGAGTTCTTGAATGCTTCCAGTTCTACTTTCAAAATGGTCGCCCTCCGCCAAATGAACTAAAGCAGCAATGTGTATCCAGAATTGATCAGCTTTTCTATGGTCATGCAGATGGCCTACAAATTCAAGGTGAGAAGCACATGTGATTGGTCTCCTGTCTTCTTTTGCTAACTGGTAGTAGGTTGAACTAGTAATTCGGTTTCCCTTGTGTAATGTCAGAATTTAAATCTGTTACGAAGGAAATTTGCAAGCTACCATCATTTTTCTCCAGCGCACTTTTCAGAAGGATTGATGCTGACTGCACTGGGGTAGTGACAAGGTAGGCACATTTTTGTTGGTATCAATAAATGTTGTTCTTGGCTTCTTCAAAATTTCCTGGAACTTCACATTTATTTAATATCTTACTTTCAAAAGTGCCCCTCTTGTTGGTTGTCTAAAGCCACGAAAGGAATTATCCTTTTTGTTCAATTGCACACCTTTAATTTCTATCCGCCTAATTTCTATGTTAGAGATAATCTTTTACTTTCATCACTCCTGTGCACGTGCGTTTGTATTTATAAACTCTGGGGCCCTTATAATTGATGGAAGCTGCTGATTGTCGCAACCACAAGGCTCCAAGTTTCAGAACTGTTATCAAAAAAGGTTTATAATGGTTATCGTCATTCAGTTGGTCTTTTGGCCCATCCTACTCCACATGGTGCCCTTCCCATCCTGTACCTGTCATTTGTATTGGTTATGGTTTGAGTGAGAAATTTGAAGTTGGGAAGTTCTATATGGACCCCTCCTATGATCAATGCAAACCCTTCACATGTATCCTAACGATGCATTCATCCAAATAGGCACCCACTGGTTAGATGACAAAATTACACACACACACACACACACTTACTCCCTCCCTCTCTCTCTCTCTCTCTCTCTCTCTCTCTCTCCCTCTCTCTCTCTCTCTCTCTCTCTCTCTCTCTATTTATATAGGAATTAAGTCAGGAAGACTAGAAAAGAATTTTTGTCTAAGGGAATATAAAGTGATCTGAAGGGAAAATTTTTGTCTTGGAGATGTATTTGGATTGCACAAGTAAAGATTCCTTCATAAACAATTAATGAGATATATTAAATGGAAGTGACCTAATTGATTTTTTTTTTTGAAATGGGACCTAATTACAAATATGATCTTGTTTTGGCAATGTGTTTTGTTGGATTACCTTTTTATGTTGAGATTGTATTCTTTGCTTGCATGCTTCTTTAGCAGCCATTTACGGAACATGACAAGGTGCTGAAAATACTAATTTTTCTTAATCCAATTTCATTTTAATTAGAAGGGGTTTGATTGTTGAGTGTCAATGCTTCTGAGAATTATTCTTACTGTTGAGCACGATCAGCCAGCCTTTATGATACTTTTGTAGGGATGCATTTGTTGATTATTGGGTCAATAGCAACATGATGACGATGGATATGGCAACCCAAATATATAAAATATTAAAGCAACCGGATCGCAAGTACCTTGTTCAGGTTGGTGTTCCTCATTTCCAAATTCCAAGACATCTGATCTGATGCTTTATTGTCAGCATTCCTCTATACATATGGTGTCCCTCTAGGTAGTCACAAGGGCATTGAGACAATGAACTGCTTTATTAAAGTACATATTCTTAGTGGGCTGTCCCTTGTCTCTTATATCACTGTTAATTTTGCTAATTTTGAATTCAGGAAGACTTCAAACCTGTCCTTCGTGAACTTTTGGCTACTCATCCAGGCTTGGAGTTCTTACAGAGCACTCCTGAATTTCAAGAAAGATATGGTGTGTTCTTAATGAGTTATTTCTTAACATGTACAAGAACATAAATGCTTTTTTGTCTTATTAGATCCATACCTATTGGTTTTATAGTCAATTCATTATTTGATCTGATCATTCAGTGCCTTTTTCATTTTCAGTTTTAACAGAAGCGTATTATTATTGACAATCCCTTGACTCCTGCTTCATGCGAATTCTCAGTTTACTTTCTGTACTAAGAACTTTATGCTGTCAACACTTGTAAAATCTGTTTTGTTGTAAAATGAATTAGGAAAGGGGGAAAAAGGAAAAAAACCTGCATGGCTGGTTAAGTTTGTGCATATTTTGAATTTTCCATGCATATGGATGTGAAGAAAGGAAAGTCCGTCCCTGAAATAAGGGATTTTTTTTGAGAGTCTGATCTAAGTGTCTACATTACATTGGAAGCTCTAAAATCAGGACCAAGCCTGCTTGCAGCAGACTAGTCATAGAAGGCCCCAATGGGTATGGCCTGTTGATGCGGACATCGTAGTTCCTCCACACAAATTCTGTAAGAGGAGGAAGGAGGCCCAAAAGACACGTACACATACCTCCTCATGGTTGGATGATCATTGTTAGGTGTTAGATCAACATAAAAATGAATGGGGACACTTATAAAAACAGCATAAAATGAATGGGCTGGGCCCATTGGCAAGTCGTCCCATGTGGGCCACGGGTCTTTCCTGCATCACCTGTTCCCTGAGGCTCAAGATTCTTCAAAATACATTTAACATATCAGTCTTATATCATCTCCTATACTTAAATTATGTATAAAGAGGTACATGGGAACCCCAATGAATTGGCTTTGCCCTGAATATGCTTGGACTGGGTTGTGACTTGTTGTATTAATGTTATCTTCATCTCTAGGTGATCTCACATTTCATCTTGGGATGATGATCAACTCATTCCAAAAGTTAATATCCCTCTTATCTGAAATTTCAGTTTGAGTGATCATACTGATGCAAATCATGCAATATCATTTGCTCCAGACCAAATTAGGGTTGGTCCAGGTTGCCTCAGGCCAGTCAAATTCAAGCTCGGACTAGTCTGGGAATTTCAACACTAATTCCAGCATTCATTTTCAGCAACGGTACCTCTGAAACAATTGAAATTAACTAGGGGAAAAATCGTACCTCAGTTCATCTGTCACTTCATGAAATAATATGTAATCAAGGAAGAAGAAGGAGACAAGGGCTTGGAGAGAAAAACAGATCATCCACAAGGAGGATCGTCAGTTCCTTTATATAATCATTATGCCCTAATCAAGGGCTTTAAACATGCTAATTAATACAATCAGAATAAAGAATGAATCAATCTCCTAATCTATGTAAGGAAGTAGTATAGGGAAATTAGCAACAAGAAAGTAGCAACAAAATCTAATCAATGATCCCACACGTGGGATTTTATATACAACTATGTGGGCTGGGCCTAAGTGGGCCTATCTTCTACAGTCCCCCTCAAATTGATGTGGTAATGCGGAAAACATCAATTTGTTAGTGAGATCATGATGGTGCGGTTTGGGTAGTGCTTTTGTGAAGATATCTGCCGACTGGTCATGAGTAGAGACATGAGACAGAGTTATCTTCTCAGTAACAACATGCTGACGGATGAAGTGGCAGTCAAGCTCAATATGCTTTGTTCTTTCATGAAAGACTGGATTGTTTGCAATTCGGGTAGCACTGGTGTTGTCCCCATGAAGAGGTGTAGAGTTACCAACAGTGACACCGAACTCACAGAGAAGACGGCGTAGCCAGATGATTTCAGCACTTGCAGATGACGTGGCCCGATATTCTGCCTCAGCAGACGATTTCAAAACTGTGGTTTGCTTCTTGTACTTCCATGAAATCAAAGATTCCCCAAGAAACATACACCAACTAGTGGTAGAGCGCCGAGAATCGGGGCAACCAGCCCAGTCAGCATCCGCATAAGCAGATAAGTGCAGAGAAGCGCGCGAAGAGTAGAAGAGACCATGATTAAGAGTGCCTTTGACATAACGGAGTATGCGCAACGCAGCAGCAATGTGAGGTTTGTGAGGATTTCTCACAACCTGGCTAACCGTATGAACGGCATGAGAAATATCCAGCCTAGTCATAGTGAAGTAGAGCAAACTACCAACTATCCACCGAAAAATAGAGGGATCATCCAGAGGAGGGCCATCATCTGTACTAATCTTATTGTTCAACTCCATAGGTGTATCAAAAGTGTGAGCATCATCAAGGCGTGCCGAAGTGATCAAATCTGTAGCATATTTCCTCTGATGAACTCGAATGCCAGATTTGCTACGCAAGAACTCCAGCCCTAGAAAGTAGGTGAGAGGACCAAGATCCTTCATTCTGAAGTAGCGAGTGAGATGATGTTTGAGAGCCGTAATACTAGCACTATCATTGCCACTGATAATCATATCATCAACATAGACTAAAAGGAAGGTGTATCCCCTCGGTGTCCATTTAAGAAATAGTGAGCTATCCGAATGGCTCTGACAAAATCCAGTTTGAAGAATTGCAGTTCGGAATTTATCAAACCAAGCCCTGGGAACCTGCTTAAGTCCATACAAAGATTTCTGCAACTTACAAACATGCTTAGGAGGACAGGCATATCCTGGAGGAGGCTTTAAGGAGACAGTCTCCTGTAAATCCCCATGAAGAAATGCATTTTTGACATCCATTTGCCACAGAGGCCAGTTGCGGGCTGCAGCGATACAGAGGAGAGTACGAACGATGGTCATTTTAGCCACTGGTGCAAATGTCTCCTCATAGTCAATTCCATACTCCTGTTTATAACCCTGTGCAACCAATCGAGCTTTGTAGCGATCAAGACTCCCATCGAAGTGGACTTTTATGGAGTAGATCCATTTACTGCCAATCACAGAGGCTCCTTCAGGAGCCGGTATCAAGTCCCATGTCTGATTTGCTTCGAGAGCGAGCAATTCCTCATTCATAGCATCCTGCCAGTAAGCAATCTTCGAGGCCTGTGAATATGAGGTGGGTATAGGAGCACTATCTAAGGATGAAAAGAGAGCAGGAAAGCCATAACGGTTAGGGGCAATCGAAAGACGATTAGATCGTCGTAGAGAGATGATATTATCAGAAGAAGCATGGTTACCTGCAGGAGCAGTAGGTGGCACTGGAAGAGGATCAGGAGAGGGAGGCACCATAGGAGGAACCTTGTTACGCAGGACATAGACCTTGATAGCTGGTGAGGCAGGAGCAGATTCTGGGAATTGTGGCAAATAGGACACAGCAAGAGGATGATGATCTAAATGCAATAAAAAGAAAGGAATTTGTTCCAAGAAGATCACGTTTCGAGAGATTCGCATGCGTTTTTCAAAACGGTCATAACACAAGAACCCTTTGTGTTCAGAACTGTAGCCAAGAAAGATGCATTTGGCAGCCTGTGGAGATAGCTTAGTGCGTTCAGTCAGTGGAAGATGAACAAAACACAAACAACCAAACACACGTGAGAGTATGAAGGAGGATGTTCAAAGAAAACTCCGTAAGGAGTAGTCTTTCCTAGAACCGTACTAGGAAGACGATTGATCAGATATACCGCAGTCTGGGCAGCATCACACCAAAATTCAGGAGGAACTAAGGATGCAAGTAAAAGGGTGCGAACAGTTTCAAGAATATATCTGTTCTTTCTTTCCACAATTCCATTCTGCTGCGGAGTGTGCGGACAAGATTTTTGATGAAGAATTCCTTTATCAGATAGGAAAGCAGAGAATTCATGAGACATGTATTCTCCACTAGAATCGGATCTAAGGATGTTGATATTTTTCTTAAATTGGGTGTGGACCATGTTATAGAATCTTTGAAAAATAGAAAACACTTCAGATTTGAAACGCATGAAATAAATCCAAGTATAACGAGAATGATCATCAATAAATGTCACATAGTACTTGAATCCTGCCCTACTCAAGGTAGGAGCAATGCCCCAAACATCAGTGTGAATATTGTCAAAAGATTCTAATGCACGAGAATTATGAACAGAAAGTGGCAAAATATGACTCTTACTTAAACAACAAGTTTCACATTTTGATTGAGATAAAGAAATCATTTTATTATCAATTGGAGAGTCCAAACAACCAAGTTTAAACAAAGAAATTAAATAGGCATTGTTCACATGACCAAGACGTTTCTGCCAAACCGTCCACAAGTTTTTGAAATTATTAGAAGAAGAAGGAAATAAGGAATGATGTCCAATGTCCAGCAAAAACAGGCGCCCATGTTTACTCCCCGTCGCAATCACCTTCCCAGTTTGTTGCCCCTGTATGACACAACCAGAGGAAGAAAAGTGAACAAGATAGCCATTATCAATAAGTTGTCCTACAGAAAGTAAATTGGTTGATAATTTTGGAATAAAGTAGACATTGGAAAGGGTGATGGACTGGTCAGTGACACTAGATAAAGTAATGGTACCAACTCCAGAAATAGGTAGTTGATCACCATTGGCAGTGGTAATTTTTTCTTTTCCAAGGTAAGGGTGAGAATCTGTAAAGCTATATTCTACAGATGTTATATGATTTGAGGCTCCTGAATCTAAAAACCATGTGGAAGAGGTGATAGAAGAAGACAAAGATGCAGAAGAATGAAAGGCGGGAGATGCTATATGAGAATGGGGTTGATACTGACCACCAGAGAAGCCCATAGACGCATATGCAGAGGTGACTGTGCTCTGGATCAGTTCTTGAATCTGAGCAGGAGTCATGGATATAGCCTCGGAGGAAGTGCTTCTTGTATCTGATACAGGGGCTTGAGCCTGAAATGCGGAAGGAACATTCTGTCTTCGCATATTGGAGGGAGGTTTCTTAGGCTGTGTCTCATTCCGTCGCTGTAGGCTTCGACAGTCATCAATCACATGACCATTTCGTTTGCAATATTTACAAACCAGTTTCTTGCGACAATTTTGGCAATATGTCCGAAGCCTTTGCATTCGTAACATTTAGTCAGTTTTGGCGTTGCCAAAAGAGCTGAGTCAGCAAGAAGAGGCGCAAGGTAGGCTTTGGGAGCTTCGGGTGCTTCCAGAATATTACGCTGTGAAGTGAGACGAAGTTCTTCGCGAAGGACTTCTTGGAAGCAAGTATCAAGATTGGCAGTATTCTCCCTGTTCATGAGTGCAGACCGAATAGATTCAAATTCAGGTCGTAGATTAATAAGAAACTGGCTGATATGTGTTTCTTCTTGTAACTGGAGAGCCTCAGACAGAAATCCAGAAGAGACCGTTTGGATCAGCATGGAATCCCTTTCAGTCCACAAGGTGAGGAAACCATTAAAGTATTCCTGCACAGTTTTATCCCCCTGACTATATTTGGCAATTTCGCTATCCAGATGAAATTTCTGAGCTTTATTGGTTTGATGGTAGATTTTCTTCATATGAGCCCACATATCAGCTGCTGTGGTGTAGGCTTGAAGAGCCACGGTAAGAGGGATCAATAGAGTTAAGGATCCAAGTGACGACTTTCGCATTTTCTTTGGACCAGGTGGCTAGGCCTTTTGAGTCAGTAGAACTTGTAATCTGAGGCTTGGTTATCGATCCATCAAGATAACCAAAAAGGCCCTGTCCTTCGACAAAGTTCCTTAAGTGGAAGGATCGGGACATATAATTTTGCCCATTAAATTTAATGGGGATAACATCATATTTGTCCATTGCAAGATGTAATGGAAAGAGATAGTGCTCGCCAAGTAGTAGAAGAAGGAAGAGATCAGTCCTCAGATCAGCAGTCATCAGGGCCAAGAAAATAGCAAGATGCAAACAGCAGTGATAGCCACAGCAATAGCAACAGTAGAAATGTGATGAAGAAAATGGAACAGCAAGAGCAAGATGCAAGCAGCAGTAACAGCAACAGCAATAGTAGAACAACAGCAGCAGTGAAAGAACCAATCACAAGATGCCAGTCCAGTAGCAAAGAGGGAACCAAACAGTCCAATAGTAGAAAAATAGGGACTCAAACAGTCCAGTGGTGGAGAAATTATCAACTACAACTAATAACAAGATGTAATCTGAGATGATTGTACTAACCAAGCATGAAGGATGCAGATTGGATGGCTGAGATATGCATCCAGAAGAAAATAACCCAACTCAATCCAAAAATGGCAAGAATAGAGCCAGACGACCAAAAATTTCTGGGCAGAAGCTGTCTGTGGGCCCCACAAAGTGGTCCAATCACAGATCTGGATTGATCAGCTTGGAAGAGATCAATTGTATGACCTCCAGTCCAAGTTTGATGAGATTTGGATACAGATCCACAAATCTGTACCGTTGTGATGAAAACCTTTTGAGAAAAAGGACCCAACCTCGTCAGATGAAGAAGTGGTAGAACAGTACCTTAACTGTCGATTAAAAATTCCAGAAAAATCTTTAAAATACTCCTGAAGGGTAGTCGATCATCATGAGAGTAGTTGCTGGTAGCCAGAGATTGATCAAAGGTGGGCCACATTGATCAGATGAACTCCAGGCACAATATGAAGATACACAACAAAGAAAATGCACGATATGAAGATTACACCAGTAGAGAAGTATTTGAAGATGGTTGAAAAGTCTCTTAGAACCTTGTGCTCTGATACCATGAAATAATATGTAATCAAGGAAGAAGAAGGAGACAAGGGCTTGGAGAGAAAAATAGATCATCCACAAGGAGGATCGTCAGTTCCTTTATATAATCAGTATGCCCTAATCAAGGGCTCTAAACATGCTAATTAATACAATCAAAATAAAGAATGAATCAAACTCCTAATCTATGTAAGGAAGTAGTACAGGGAAATTAGCAACAAGAAAGTAGCAACAAAATCTAATCAATGATCCCACACGTGGGATTTTATATACAACTATGTGGGCTGGGCCTAAGTGGGCCTATCTTCTACACTTCAAACAGTGCATAAAATAGAAATCAGCAACATAGCATGAAAAATTCAGCCTTAAACACTGACTTAAAAAAGAAGAAAAAATTAGCCTTACAGTCTTTCTGTAAAAAAATCCACTACCCACATGTATACTATCCGAATAGAAAATCAATAGAATTAATCAGATCTTTGTTCTCAAATGAACAAGCTGTAGTCAACACAGATGATTCAATTTCACAAAGAAGACACACTGAATTTAGTCATGAAGACTGGTTATCATCATCAAAGCGTTGTCCGAACCATGTTGGGGCCCATTACATGAGTTATGTATCTCCATTCCAGTTTATCTCGGGCCAAATCGTCGGATAGGTTGCACTTCTTCGATTCTATCTTGGGCCAAATCGTTGGATAGGTTGCACTTCTTCAATTTGTTGGATGGGTTGCACTTCTTCAATTCTATCCTTACTACTTCTATCCATGATTCCATGTCCTCTTCGGCCTACCCCTTTTCTTGGATAGGCCATCAACTTGCATAAAAGAACTATTCCTCACTGGCAGTCCGGCACCGTTGGTGGCATGCACTAGATATTCTTAATTTATCACCTATTGATGCTACCCCTACCGTTATAAGTCACAGGATTCAGGCCGGGTGGACCAAATGGAGGAGTGCTTCGGGGGTCTTGTGTGATCGGAAAGTCCCCCTCAGGGTTAAAGGAAAGTATTATAAGGTGGCGGTAAGACCAGCATTGTTATATGGATCAGAGTGTTGGACAGTAAAATATAATCATGTTAAGAAGATGGAAGTTGCGGAGATGAGAATGCTAAGATGGATGTGCGGGATCACAAGGAGAGATAGGATTAGGAATGAGAAGATTAGGGGCAAAGTAGGAATAGCACCGATTTGGAGATAAAATGAGAGAAAATCGACTAAGATGGTTTGGCCATGTTAGAAAGCGTCCAATGGAAGCACCTGTTAAAAGGTGAGAAGGCATAGAGATTGCCAGGAGTAGGAGAGGGAGAGGGAGACCCAAGAGAAGTTGGAAAGAAACTATTAAACATGACCTTGCCTACATGGATCTAACGGAGGACATGGCCCTAAACATATTTGATTGGCGTCGTCAAATCCATATAGCCGACCCCACCTAGTGGGAAAAGGCTTGGTTTGGTTTGGTTTGATGCTACCCCTAAATAATCCCGAATGTGCTCATTTCTTATTCTATTTCTCGTAGTTTTATCACACACCCAACTTAACATTATCATCTTTGTTACACAATTTTTGCATTTGTTGTTTCCCAATTGGCCAACATTCGTCTCTATAGGTCATAGCTGGTGTAATCGTTATCTTGTAAAATTTCCCTTTAACCTTGTTTGTATGCTCTAAAATCACAAAGCACTCCAGAAGCAAATCTTCACTTCAACCATCTAGCTCTTACCCCTTGTTAGGCATCCTCCTCAATCTTTCCTAATCATAGACAGTGCAAATGTTCATATGCTCACATAATACTGGGTGCGATCAAAAGCACAAAACCTCTTTGCTTCTTGTTTCAAACATTGATATCTTCCTTGTGACATTATGATGTAGGCCAGACCCATGGTCTGCCAACTAATTGGGTCAAGCCCAATAGGTCATTCATTTAGTTAGAGTTTTAATTAGTTAAGAGTCTTATTTAGAGAGTTGTTATTTATTTAGAAGTCATTAAAATTAGGAGTTTTATTTTATTTGGATTGTAACCAAGTTTAATTAAGTTTAGTTTCCTTTATCATTTAGGAAAGCAGAGTCCTATTAGGAAAGGGGATGTCCAACCCTTCCTATAAATATGTAATCCCTCTATTAGGAGAGTAGTTCATCATTATTCAATAATAAAGATTGGTTGGTTTGTTTGATTTTATCTTTATCTTCAATGGAAGATTGTTATTGAGTTCCGAGAGGAATTCGGCTAATTCCAATATGCGGAGTTGGTCCTCACTTGAATCCATCCAGGATTTGACAAACTCTCTCGCAAGACTTGTCCACACCTGTTTCATCACTGCTGACGGATCCAGGCTGCTTCACATTATTAATTTGATTATCCCTCTACAGTCTACACATCTTTATATGCAAAATCAAAGAAACCCTATCCTATATCCTAACTACTAATAGAAATAATAAAAATGAATCTTAAAAGCTGTAATTCCTTCCAACAAAAATGGTTTTATTATCCCTATACACATTTTAATTTGCAAAATAAAATAAATCCTATCCTAGTTCCTAAATCCTGAGTAATCCTGACCACTCATAGAAATAATAAAAATATATCCTAACATTACAATTCCCATAAAGTGAACTCAAAGACTTGTTAAACTAAGAATCTTAAGGCCATTAAAAAAAAAAACTCTTATAGAATCTAGAAATTATAGTTTCATTTTAAGTGTAGATATTATTAATTGCATGAGTTTTTTTGAAAGATAAAAATTGCATGAAATTACCCCATGTTATTCATCTATTTGTTGTTTTATGGTTTTGTTAACCAATCTTCTTCATCATCATCATCAAAGCCTTGTTCCAATTATTCTTGGTCAGCTACATGAATTCTGTTTCGCCATTCCAGTCTAGCTTTGGTGAAAACCTCAGATAGGTTGCACTTCTCCAAATCTATTCTTATTACTTCCATCCATGTTCTATTCGGCCTGCCTCTTTTTGAGGCGCCATCAACCTTCATAGAAATGTAGTAGCGACCTAGGCCCCTGACCCATTAAGTAATGCTCCAGTCCCATTTGGCTCAATCCATTTAGAATAATCCCATGAGCATATCCACACATGTGGATTCCAGACAAGTTGCTAAATATAGAGATTTGTGTATTTATTGCAATTCTTGTACTAGGAAAGATGAATCATTGTAATTAATTCTTTTTGGTAGCATTTGTATTATGAATATCCAGTCAATCCTCAAAGGAAGACAGAACCTTTTACTGTAATCTTCTCTTCTTTTCTCTGTATCTCTGATATGGTATTAGAGCGTTCGAAGGTCTCTGAGGCTTGAAGAGTAAGAAACTTGTCGCAGGTTTTCTGAATCCTTGTCTACTTTAAGAAGTCTCTTCTTCAGACGACATTGTCTGATACTCGGTCATTTGATTCTCCTCCCTGTTTTGATTTTCCTCAAATCAACAAGGATTCTTCTCAATCCAGCCCAGAAATTGGCATCAGGACACTCCCACTAAGCAGCCAGAATAGGCCCAGGATTGATCAGATCGTTGATCATATAGTGAACCCCACCATCACAGCTTGGTTCTCAAAAAGGAAGCCCTCCCTATGGTCATCTGATTATTCTGGATCTTCTGATATATCCTTCAGAATTTTTTGTGCTTCAGAAGGTCAGTTTTAAACCCCTTTTTTCCATCGTCAGTTTTGCCAGATAATTTTCATCATCAACATCCAAATTTATGATTGATGATCAGATCTGGATGAAAATTTGGGACAAGGTGTATAAATACCCTATAAAAACACCCTTGTAGGAGGATCTTGGATTTGCTTTCTCATCTGTGAAAAACCAGCCATCCAGTGCTGGATTTTTTGGTTGCCCAGTGACTGTTTTGCAAGAGTTTTTTGGACATTTTCTGCTTCCATGATTTTTTAGGGATTAATCTCTCTCTTAGAAATCATGGACAAGACTGAAATTATACCTAAGTGATCCAGGATCATGACTTGATGGAACCATCAAGTTGTGATCCAGTCCCATTTGGCTCAATCCATCGAGAATATTCCTGTGAGCATATCCACACACGTGGATCCTGCTCAAGTTGCTGACTATAGAGATTTGTTGATTTATTGGATTCCCTATACTAGGAAAGATGAGTCATTGACTCATTGTAATCTATTCTTTTTGGTAACATTAGTATCATAAATATACCGTTGATCCTCGAGGGAAGACAAAATCTTTACTGCAATCTTCTCTTCTTTTTATCTCTAGATCTCTGATGATAAAAAAAAAAAAAAAAAAAAAAAAAAAAAAAAAAAAAAACTTTTCCTCATCAGTGCTGTTTGCCTATGTCCAAACCATGTCAAACGAGTTTCTTAATTTATGACCTATTGATACTACCCCTAAATGCTCTTGAAAGGGCTCATTTATGATTCTATCTTTCCCAGTTTTAGCTCACATCCATCTCAAGATTCTCATCTTAGCTTTACATATGTTGTTTTTTGATCAACCAACATTTTTCTCTATAGGTCATAGCTGTTCTAATCTCTATCTTGTAAAATTTTCCCTTCAATCTTGTTCATATGCACCATTCACAAAGCACTCTAGAAGCAACCGTCCACTTCAGCCATCTTGCTTTTATCATTTATTCAACATCCCCCTCAATCTCTCCATCCTTACTAATTATAGAGCCAATGTATTGGAAGGAATCTCTTTGTGGTATCTCTTAAGTATGGCCCGCCTTAATTTCTTACCTTGACAAGAAATTGTAAGTACTACAAGGAAGTAAGATAATAGAGTCCATTAAAAGCTTTGAATTAATTACATGTTTGATTCTAGATCAGGGAGATTGAATGTAGCCCTAAAACTGAAATTGGGATACGTGCAAAAAGTAAAAATCACAAACGAGCCCAAATAGATGGGATAATGCTTGGATGATGATGTGTGTATGAGTGCACTTGTGTTTTATGCGCATGCACGCCACGCCCTTGTTGTATCTACTTTTCATAGACTAAGGCTCTTAGCTCAAGGAAACACAGAATATCCATGGAATAGCATAGGCTGGTGCTTTTTCTTGAAATAGGTGCTTAAAATAAACATTCCTAGAGAAGCTTTTCTAGGAAAAAAAATCTCTCTGGGGCATGATATGACAATCGTTAACAGATGCTAAAAGATTGTTCTATGTCAAATAATGTGGATGGCAATCATGTAAGCATTGGCTGCCATACTTGGAAGTTGGCAGGCTGGATTGATAAAATGAGACTTCTTATATTCTTATTATATCAGTTTGATTCAAGCGTTATCATGTTCCAAGAACAGCAGTCATTGAAACAGATTAGCTAGCAGAACAGTGAAAGAGGCTGTTATGATGATGGAATGAAATCCGGTTTAGGATGGATGTGATTGTTCGAAAGGACGCTGTACTAGAATGTAACTACTTTGGTTACAAGATATTTCTTGCTATTGGCTTAATCTTATGTCTTTGAGCTGGTTGTTTAGCTTTGTTCTACCATATTTTTCCTAGTTTAAAGGTAAAGAATCTAAGTTCTCTTTTTATAAACAAATTGTTAGCCGGTGGGAAATTTGTTTTATCATTTTTATTTATAAAAAAAAAAAAAAAACGGAGAAGAAAATATGCCATTGTTGACATAATTATCAAGTTATTTAATTGCATGGTGTGTGCACTTATCTCTAGCCTCTTTTTTCTCCCCAACATGGAGAAACTTGAATTCACTTGCTCTCACACTCACGTCCGTGTCTCTAATCAGCTGAGCTATAGCCAGGAACCTACCTATTTATAGTTTATAAAATATTTATTTTTTGATTATTTTGTTCTAAATAGATTAAAAAAAGTTAGGTAAATATTTGTCGATTTCAGTATGCTGTCTCCACAAGTTGTGGTGAATAATCTTACAGAGAAATTTTTGCTCAAGTATCTTAAATTATGCATCTATGTTGCTAAGTTGCCCAGGTTTCTTTATAATTTCTTATTAGTGAAGACCTTTAAAGGGTGTGCTTATTCTGCAGTTAGTTTTCATTGGATTTTTAGTAAATTTTGCAATACGCAAATTGTTCCCGATTTGTAGTTACAATCACTGGCTTGAGTTATCAGCAACACACTTTTGCATGTAAATATATAATATAATGTATAGTCTTTAGCTGTTGTCACGATCATATAATTTTCTGTAACTGACACTTCACATTTTGGACCAGCGGAAACTGTAATATACAGAATATTTTACTACGTGAACAGATCAGGAAGTGGCCATCTTACTCTCAGGGAACTAAAACGTGGGAATCTAATTGCTGCTATGCAACATGCAGATGAGGAAGAGGATATTAACAAAGTCTTGAGGTAGAGTTATATGAACTGAACTTTGCATATTATTGTCTTGGAAAGGAACCTCGTTCTTAGAGTCATGGCAATAGTGTTCCTTTTCATATTTCATATACTTGATATTTGAGAGAACATGTCTTTAAATAGAGTTAAAGTGGAAAAGTAGAACTTGCAAAATCAATCCTTGATGGATGGATTTGGCTTTAAAATTGGTATCCATTTTAGGGGGGAGGGGAAGGGAAGAATGGTGATTCCTTTATTTATTAATCAAAGAAAACCACAAAAGCGTCAGATATCATGTAACAAGCCAATTCATTTATCCTCATATCTGGCTAATCTGTCACATAAATAGTTTCACAACATACATGAAAGAAACAAATCATCCCTTGATACCTAATGAAGGAATTTCCTCTATCTGATCTGCAAGATACCAAGGATATGGACAACAAGAAGAGGCCCAGCAAATAGTGCAATAAAGTTTCCCTTAGCTGAAACATAATGCAGCATGCCAGTATTAACCATCCTGCATAGCATTACTCAAAGAAGTTGCTTATGTAGTGTGTACTGTATGCTATGATGTCCCGATACAGATATGAATACAAGCACGGATATGGAGATCGAGGATACTACTTTCCATTTCCAATAGGCAAAAAACCAACAGAAAGATGCTGACTAGTCTCTCCATAACATGAAATCCAGTATTTCATATTAAGATTATTTTATATAGAATAAGTTTCACATTTCACCTATAGTACATTTCTAATTAATAAAATTATTCTTACCATTTTTTCTGTTAAGGAAAAAAACATGGTAGAACTCTATGAAATAATGGACGTACTATGGTAGGATACATCATTACAGTATTGTACAAGTACTGGGCAGCATGGGGAAACGATTTCAATGCTGTATCCTCTGGATACTGGTATGCTAGGCATATACAAATATCCAGGTACCGTAGACTGTGTTGTAGGATATCTTGTTGCTTATCTTGAAGATCATGCTTATTGTAGAGGATTGTACTAGCCTTGATTAAGGTTGTAAGCTATCTTGTTACTTATCTTATAGACCATGCTTATTGTGGAGGATTGTAACCAGCCTTGGAGGGCTAATTAGGAGAACAAAAGGTAACAGTACAGCTGTAAAATGTAAATGATATAACTCATAAAACCAACGTAAGATTTATTGGATAAGGCAATGATGATGGCGGTGATGGTCACAAATTAAAAAATAATATGTTAACCCATAAATATATTAAAAAAATTACAAAAAATGCATTATAATGTTATCCAACAAACATCATCGTCATCGTCATCATCATCAAAGCCTTGTACCAACTATAAGTCTATCACATGTTATCCAACAAACATTGTTATAAAAAAAAAATGTTATCCAACAAACATGTGAGGATAAATTGAGGATTTCTCTGTCATAACTGCTGTGGTAGAAGCTTTTGCTGTCTACAAGAAAGTAGACTGGTCGTGCAATAACCCATAATTACTCATCAATATAATTGTTTCTACTTGCTACCAGATTTAGTGGCTACCTTAAGTCCTTAACTGTCATCTTAAAGTGAAATTGACTTCTTTCAATGGGCATTTGCTAAGTTGGGCTGGAAAAATAATTATATTTTCTCTCAGTTCATTTGAACTGTGAACAGTGGCTTCAAGAATGATTCCAATCATGGTCACGGGAGAGTCCATTCTCATATATTTAATGTAATGATGCTGCATACTATGTGATTTATTGCTTTTGCATAAAAGGAGGACTTATTGCTTACTGTCAGACTTCAGAGCATATGAATTAATCTCCTCTTTTGTACAGGTACTTTTCTTATGAACACTTTTATGTCATATACTGCAAGTTTTGGGAGCTGGACACAGATCATGATTTCTTGATCGACAAAGAAAACCTTATTAGATATGGCAACCATGCTCTCACCTACAGGATTGTCGACAGAATTTTTTCACAGGTTTGGATTCTTTTTCATTGCATCATAAATTAACTTCAGCCTTTCAGCAAAGATAAAAAATTAATTTTTATTGGCTCCATTGTCTACTTTTTGAAACTATAATGTTATAATCTTTTCTTAGGTTCCAAGAAAATTTACTTGCACGGTTGATGGAAAAATGGGTTATGAAGATTTTGTTTACTTTATGCTATCAGAGGAGGATAAATCATCCGAGCCTAGTCTTGAGTATTGGTATCTCTCTCCCTCTCTCATTGGTTCCTTGCATCCATTATTTTGTGTATATCAGGAGTTATTAGCTAGTTTCATTGCATTGCTTACCATTAAATTGTCTGCATTTGTTCTTATCATGATTTCACACATTAACATCCTTAATCTTGTTTTACTTGTACGTATGATAAAATGTTATTTACTGGTTTTGATAAAATGATGTTTACTGTGTGATAGATACTTGGGGAAAAATGGAAACACCTTTCTTTCATGGCACTTCAATTGACAGCAAACCCATTAAAGAGTTTTTTTTTTTTGGCTAACAAAACATCTTTTATTTTTATTTATGAGTCATTGCTTGTTATTTGTTTTGTACTGCAAGCTTTGTGATGTGGACTTCTGAGCTTTTGTGAGGTTTCCCTGGTCTTGAGCATAGTTACATGGCTCTAAATTCCTGCACAAGGGAAAACATATTGAAGGCCATGCCATTTTAGTGGGGAGAAGATGGCATCTAATCTTAGTCATACTTCATTTGTAAGGCCTGAAGATGAGGTTGCAGATATGTTTAGTAAAATCATTGGAAAAATATTGTTTCAGGCACTTATCAAGCTGAATATAATATATGCTTCTGCTTATGAAATGTGTTAGAAGATACAAAATATAATTGTCATTGGCTACATCAAGTGGGGCTCTTTCAATCTCTCGTCTTGAATATTGGTATCTTTCATCCATTAGCTATTTTCATGCATTGCCTACTGTTAGATTGTCCATGCATTTATTATCATCATGATTTCACACTTAACCCATCTTTAATTACCAATATGTGCAATAAAATTATATTTTCAGAGTTTCAGTTTCTTAGAGGAAAAAAATGAAACTCCTTTCTTTGATAGCCAGATGAATTCACAATTCTTGGGCAATTTATATTGACAGTAAACCCATCAAAGAGGCAAATTTTTTTTCTTTTTATTGCTTATTAGTTTTGTTTGACGCCATGCAAAGTGGACTATTAAACTCAGATTCGGTTTCCTTGGTCTTGAACATAGTTACCCATTTTACAATTTGACCAATTCGCATTTGAGTTCACAATTTGTAGTTTGAGACTTGATTTGAATATTCGAGGTAGGTTCATTTGTTTTTCTTTTTGATTCAGCTGTTTTGGAGTTTGAGTTAGATGAACTAATATGTCAAAGTCCATCATATAAATCCATCACTACGCCCAATGTAAATCCAAACCTCTTTAATAATTGTCCTTATATAAACTCTGCCAAATTTCACTTCAACAGAGTTGGGCTCGCCTTCAGATTGGAATGTTATAACGTTTTTAAAAGAAAAACTGTAGTACAGGTGATCAGCTTTTAGGTGGGCCAGCTATGATTGGAGTTAGATATGGGCAATTGTTATGACTTCAGTGCTTTTGAGCTACTTGGATTTGTTAGTCAGTCTCTACTGATGGATTAATAGGACTCATGATGCAGATGGCCAAATTCAGATTGAAAATCATATAAATGAGAAGGCCTTGGTGTTCATCGAGGCATACGATCGGGCACATAAGGTCTGGACCATAGTTTAAAATCGCAGTCACAGACGTGATCATGGTCATCACGTCGCATTGGTGTTCGCGGTCATCGTGGTCTATCGCAGTGCGAATTTTTATTCGACCCTAAAAAATCAGAAAAAATATCCAAAAACCCAAAATTTTATAAAATGATAGAAAACAATATTTTTTCCCCATTAGTACACACTTTAAAGCAAAATAACGGTCCCCCTAAGTTATAACATCTTGTATCATTGTCTTATATGAAACTTGTAATTGTAAACCATGTTTTGAATTAAATAGATTTACCTGTATATACTAAAATAAGGTGAAATAGGACAAATGTTACATAATGCAACCATAATTTTGAGCAAACTATTAGTGTTAAGCATTTTAAGTCTATAACCTAACAGTGCATGTGCTCACTTAACTCAACTCAATTACCCAGTCATCAAGGTGTGCTCACTTTCAAGTTTCAAGTAACATTTACCACATCAAGATGAATTAATTAGCTAACTTAAAAGTAGTGGAGTTTGGACATTTATAATTTACCTTGGCTTGATTTCTAGATGAGACATGAATGCTTGCTCAAGAGGCAGGGGCTGAGCTTAATACCAAAATGAGCGGCATTCTGGCTAGATATGATCGCCATCATTATTTCTTGAACGGTAAAAATAGGCACCAAATTGTTGTGTTGCACTCCCATAGTGCCCATAAGGTTGCTATGCCTGTGGACGTGGTTGAAGAGCGAAGATTCCTTCGTATGAGGCTTAGTCATTAGTCGACCGGGATGACTTAGGGTAGTCTTGGTATTGGTGATAAAATTCGTGGGGAAGGCAACGGGGTGGATCATCCCAACTTTTGGCATACTCATGCAAACCCCACAACTCTGCTAGAGAAACTATTGGTGATTGTGTTGGCCAAGAAGGTTGTTGTCCATACTCTTTATAGGCTCCATACATGGCTTGTTGGTGGCCAACATCATCACCAGAAGTACCCTCTCCCCCGCCTTTTCCGCTACTGCTAGTCCCCGCCTATGATGATTCGGTTGGTGGGACAATTATCTGGTACCCACAGCACAGGTCTATATTACTAGCAGAAGGAAAATGTTCTACTATCTCCATCATGTGGGGGTGGTACCTCACCATAGCCACCACCATCTCCACCATCATCATTGCCATCCTCATCAAAGTCATGAGGCACATCCAAAGATGAGCTACTACTGATAAGGCTAGTATCATCATCATCATCAACCTCGTCTCGCATCTCCTGAGTGTCAACCCCACGCCTTCGTTGATGTGTAAGATTTATCTCGCATTGGCGCTTGGTAGCCCTCATCGGCTCAGGCCTTTCCCTAGTCAAATCCTGAACCATATTATCAATCTCTTCATCATGATCTAGCACTGGCTCTTCTACCTCCTCTATCCACTATGCCAACATATATCATCATCCTCAGAAAAGAAAACAGTCCAAATTGATTGGACGGAAGTAATTTGTCTAAGCCTCAAACTCTCTCTTTTTTCTTTGTCTATGTCAAAGCCTAATGTTGTAATGGATATATACAAATTTATTCAGCTTTTGCATCGTCGGCCGATTTCTGACTTTAGTGTGAATGAATGAGAAGGTGCTACAATTCCTCTCACAATTTGATGATGCAATTAGTTGTTTGACTAAGGACTTTCATTGCTATTTTCCTTTGTGCTGGAGCACTTTCTCTGTAGTTTAACCACCACTCAACTGAAAATAGAAGTATATTAATTAAATCATACATGATTCAACTTTAAATATAATGTAGAATGAATGAAATTACTATGATCTTTACCGGGAATGACCTCAAGAATCATGATAGCTTGTCAGGCAGTCGTTGTCCCAAAACTACCAAAGTATTCATTGTATATATCAATATGTGATATAACACAATAAAAATATGGATGAATTTAACTATGATGCTCTCTCCATGCTCTTTCAATTAAAAAAATGTATATATCATCCTCATCTGTTGCACGTTTTTCAATCACATTTTTCAGACCCACACGTATCTCATCTGATACGCTTTGGTCTTGATTCTCATTGTATCTATAGTGTGGGTTTAAGAAATAACCTGCGTAGTATATTAATTTAGAGAGTTGAAACCACATTTTAACAATACTTAAAAAGTTAAGAGAGTTAGAATTGGATTTAGATTCTTTACCTGCAGTGTGCAAGTCATAATGGAGTTGGTTTTCCTATCGGTTGTCAATTATCTTTCAATATGCCTTATAATATTTACAATTTGCTTGTATGGCCAACTTTGCTCAATCTACGGCCTCATATAAGAAGCCCATTGTAGGCTTGTCATCTCCATCAACCAACCGAAGAACTTTTATCAATGGTTCTAAAACCTTTAAGGTCTGACGAACAAATGGCCAGTATTTTTTAGACTGTACAATTTTTACAACTTGCTTTACTTGGGGCGTCAGCCTCTTTCCCCACTTCGATTCCAACAATTCTTGTGAAGTAAGTAGTTGGTGTAGCCCTCCTCTATTATGTTTATCAAGGCTTTCTAGAGCTATAAAGTGGGGTGGAAAATCTCATAATGTCGGGCCGTAGTAGCTCATGGTTGTCCGTATATTTCTTCATCATCGCTATGAGCCTGTTCAACTTGTCACACCTTTTATCATTTTCCTCTTAGCAATGTCTTCAATCATCAAGTCCAAACAATGTGTAGCACATTGAGACCAAAAATTATTGGCCCTTTGCTACATTCCTGCCTTTTTCATGCTTGCATGATTATCTGTGATGATTTGAACAACACAATCTGCCCCAATGTCATCAACCATGATGGCGTAGCCCGGAGGCCACGGTGAAGATCTACATATCCGACGGTGGGATCGAGCCCTAAGACTCAAAACCCTAAGATCACTTAGGGAAAATACACCAAAGAGGAACTCATAAGAACAATCCTGAACTTTATTAAAAATATAGCATGCATTACAATCAAGCATCCCTCTCTATTTATAATAGAGGAATGGTCTAAATAAAGAAACTACTATTATTCATTGATTCCTAAAATCACTCCCTAAAATCTCACTAAAATCTCTAAGTAAATCGAATCACTGAAATCTCTTTGATCAGAGATTACATCAAATTACTAAAATTCATAAACTATTTAAAGAAAGCAAATCATCCTTGGTGGGGTCCACTAGGGGCCTTATTCTTCTTGGATCTCACTGCATCAAACCACCTCATTAAAAAGCTTATTCAAGTACGCCGCATCTTTGACTTATTCGTTTGCATCAACATATCTAATAAAAACAGTGCATAAAGGCGAGTACACTAAAAAATTCAATACGGACCATCCAATGATGGTAGTCCACCCATCACACATGAGTGTGCAGCCCTGTCTCTCCAAAACCTCCTGAAGGTATTCACCCACTCTACTGTCTCTTTATATTCCTCTTCGACACAGTAGTGGTCAATATCATTTAGTGTGGGTGCCTTTTTATTCCGGACCATGTTCTGCAACATGGTCCAATATGGTCTTCAAATAGGGTGAAGTTGCTTTATTTGGTGTAATGGCTCCATCAAAGAAGAATTTTCCGACCACCCTAACCAACTTATTTCTTGCAAAACCTATCTTCCCGCTCAAGACTTTGGCTATAGAAGGTTGCTTTGTAGATGGAGACCTGTATGCAGCATGGTTAATTGGACCCACGACCTTCGGTTTGCGATGCGTTTTTGTGGGAGGTTGATCAGACTACAAAAGATCAGTTTGTCGGCGGGTTTGTTTTTAACTAAACATCCGATGTAGCATACCACCAGTACCACTACCACTACCGTTGCCTGACCCTTCCCTGCGTCCAACAATGCTTGCATTTCCTTCTTTAACTATGGGGATACCTTGGGACATTTTGCAACTTGGCCCTCTCTATGTGCCAAGTGTTGCTTCAATCTTGTGATTCCACCGGTTACCGCTTTATCACAATAATTGTATCTAATTTTATTAATCTTTCCATCCACATCAACACCATGTCTCTATGTCAGATCGACTTCGCGTACCATTGTTTTCTACAAAAGAATTACACTAGACAGATAATCCATAAAGCTGAGTAGTTTAGAATTTGAAACATAGAACATTAATAATAATAATAATAATAATAATAATAATAAACCACATCCATTGATTTTTACTATAATTAAAAACATACACATGAGTTATACATTAAACCTAAAATAATAAACCATTAAAAGTTGTTGAACAACAAAAGGGATTTTTAAACATAAATCTATTAGAAGTGTGATCTACCCATTTTTCAAGTAGATCTAACATCGGAAACATACACGAGTTATACATAAAACCTAAACCTAGAATAATAAACAAACAAATTGTTTGGAAATCATCAAAAAACAATATTTTAATATTGATTTATTAAAAAAATCCGAAAATAATTATTTTTTATTAAATAGTTTTTGGACATTAATCTAGTAGACCTACCCATTTTTCAAGTAGATCTACTATAAGATTGAACATCGTTATCATGTATTTACAAAGAAATTGAACAAAACTAATAATATTATAAATAAAACCCAAATTTTGAAAATAAAAGGAAGCTATATTTACATTAAAAATATTTAGATCTATGACATATATGGAAATCACAAGCAAATCTAAGTATCTAAATGATTTCAAGAAAAGCCCCAAATTTTGAAAAAAAAAAAAATCTAGATCTACATTTAAAAACACTAGATCTAAGGAAAACCAAGTGAGTAACATCAAATCTAACTCAATATAACGCCTTTGTTGCATGTATTACACAAAGTTTTCAGAAAAAAATTTTTAATTCAAATTTTAAATAATGAAAAAATATATGTTACAATAAGTGCTAAAATTTACAATTTTTTGCTCCAAAAGTATAGATCTAACATACCTCAAACATCTCTAAGTTAATTTTAAGGTTGAATCTTGAAAAAGAACTCCAAAAAAGCAAAAAAATAAGTTTGAGTTTCTCAGCTTTTCCTGCGGAGAAATCTACTGAGAACTTGCCAAGATCTTGTGCCTTGGGGTGCTGTTTACTGATGTAGCAGAGTGTTTCCAGGCCTCAGGCATGCATTGGAGGAGAAATGAAAGAGAATAAGGTATAAGGGTAAAAAGTAGCCCCGTTGGCTGTTACAACAGCTGTTATTTTAGAAAAAGGGGTCATATCGGCCCTTTTTTCGGCTATATTTTAGGCCATTTCATAACGTGACCGTGATATTCAATATAAGTCATGGTACCAGCCGTACAGCAGATTTTTTAATCCTTGGTCTGGACCCATGTGGGATCAGTTGATTTGAGAAAAGAACCCAAACAGCCAAAGGAGTTGTCGATCAGGGGCTGTTTAAATATTTCAGTACATAACAGCGGGTATTCTGCAAAACAGGTGAGACAAAGGCGGCGCGTGCTTTCTCTTTGGAGCACTCAGGACTTGAACCAAAAGGGTCGCCCAACACCTCTCTTCAATTTAGTTGAGATGGGCTCATCAGAAGGCGGGCCATGTGTTTCGTGGATTTGGTCTGGAACGACCATGATTTAGGAAATTTCTGATTTCTTCCATATTTTCTTCAATTTAATGCTAACTTCTTTCCATTGGAGTGTCATTGGATGGTAGGAAGTGATTAGGGGCAAGAGATTTGGATTTGATTGGTTGTAATGGAGGATTATTGGAGATTTATACATGCCGACTGTGTCATCCCCTTGCACAGTCAACTGTAGCAGTCAGCAGTTTCCTTTTTACTCTTTTCCTTTAAGCAATTTGAGGTGTTATTAGCCTTAGTTAGAAAGTATGATTGTAATAGGGATTAGCATGGATATTTGATTTAAGGTTTTAGCCTTATTATTTAATAATGTTTTGGTCGACTGATGAGGGAGTTAGTAGTCGACATATTCAAGACAGAATAACAGTTTGTTATTTTCTGAATCCTGTGTGTATTGCCTTACATCTGTCCCTTTATATTCTTGGTGTTGCTGGTGTTTATGCTGAAGATCCAACCAAACAGTGTGATTTGATTTCCTTCCCAAGAAGTCGAATCATAGTGGGCAGTGTAACAATCCTGTTATATGGTTACTCCAGTAGTTAGGAACAGTCAGTATACTGTTCTGGGATCCTTTTTCATACCTGTGACTGCGTCAACTCAGCTTAAAGAATATTATGAGAACAGTTCATGAGCCAAACTGCAGTTGTGTGAAACAGGCAATCTGCAGTTCAAGGTCCTTAGTGAACTATGTAATTATGGTCTTGAATTGGTCGTGTGATTTGGCATCTCATTCATCCCAAAAATTCCGTTTTCTGGGAAAGTCCATATTGTAGACTGATTGTTAGGCAGGCTCCCTTGGATTTGTTAGGCAGGCTCTATTGACGGATTAATAGGACTCAGCTTAAAGAATTTTATGGGAACAGTTTGTGAACCAAACTGCGGTTGTCCAAAACAGATGGTTTGCAGTTCAAGGCCTCTAGTGAACTGGGCAATTATGGTCTTGAATTGGTCGTGTGATTTGGGAGCTCATTCATCCAAAAAAAAATCTTATTTTTTCCTGAAAAATCCATATCATCATGTGATTTGGGAGCTCATTCATCCAAAAAAAATCCTATTTTTTCCTGAAAAATCCATATCTTGTGACACCGTCTCTTAAAATTATCTCTTTTATTTTTTCAGGAAAGATGGGCCTTTTCAGTTGCACAGTTTTTTTTTTTTTTTTTTTTTTTTTTTTTTTTTTTTGGGGTTGGGGGGGTGGGGGGGGGCCTCTCTTTTGAGTGTGTTTTCATTTATTTATTTATTTTTGTGTGTGGTTTAATCTATGATTAGTAAATACATCAGGTGATCCATGTATCCCCATAATGTTTTAAATCATTCATATCAAGTTCTGCCTTCCCAGACGCCCTGGTAAGGCTGATTGAGCTTTTGACAAGATTTCTATGAAATGAATTAAATGACAAGTTTTATTTGTAATTCAATAATGTATGATATATTGTTATGAACAAATTAATAATTCTGTTTACCTGGCTGTATCTCAGCTAGTTAGCGGCATGAGTTTGTGGATGTGAGTTCCCATCCTCCATGTAGCTTCGTGTAGCTATAAATCTCTCTGTGGATAATATATTCTCTATGTACATCATTTTTTTATATATTCATGTATATTTGTCAAATAACTGTTCTCATCATTTATTAAAAAGGTTAATACTGCTAATGTTTATTTCTGAATTTTCATATGACATTTGCGGTTAATAAAGCTCACATTTTTATTCCTAATTTTGCTCCATGTTCTGCCTGAGCTTATTTTGAACTAAATATTATCATCAGCATAAGAGCTTATGCATAGTGTGGTATTCATCTAATTCACTGGTATCTTTCAGGTTCAAGTGTATAGATTTGGATGGAAATGGAGTACTCACCCCTAATGAAATGCAGTTCTTTTACGAGGAGCAGTTGCATCGCATGGAATGCATGGCCCAGGAACCTGTGCTATTTGAGGATATTCTATGCCAGATGGTCGACATGATTGGACCGGAGGTCACCTTGTTTCTTTCTATCATTGCTTTTTTTGTATTATTATTTTTTATATTCAGAATCTAATGTATCTTCACAATCCATGACACTTTAAACTTATGCAGAGGGAGAGCCATCTTACTTTACATGACTTAAAAGGAAGCAAACTTTCTGGAAATGTTTTCAATATCCTTTTCAATCTGAACAAGTTCATGGCCTTTGAAACTCGTGATCCATTTCTCATTCGTCAGGTAATGCAATATTTCAAAATTTAATGAATGCCTCTGTTCTTAACGACTAACCTGAGAAGAGAAAGAGTGTGAGCGCAGACTGAACTGTGTTAGCAATTGCCTTTTCTATGCTTTCAATCCTCTGAGCAGCGTTACCAATTACCTTTTCTATGCTTTCAATCCTCTGAGCAGGAACGAGAAGATCCTACTTTAACAGAATGGGATCGGTTCGCTCATAGAGAATATATTAGACTTTCCATGGAAGAAGATGGGGAAGATGCTTCCAATGGAAGTGCAGACGTTTGGGATGAATCTCTTGAAGCTCCCTTTTGAATTCAATCCAGAGTAAGTTGTGCCAATATTGTCTTTTCTTGGTGTTAACTGTTCATTATTGTTGCATGTTTAAATAATTCGTGCAGTTTTTAAATATCTTATGAGCACTCTTAGTTTTCTCATCACCTAGACTTTCTGCAGAGCTGACTACTAAAATCAAAGAAAATGGAACTATGCCACTGATGCAGGACCGTGAAAAGTAGCCTAATAATGATGAATTTGAGATCAAGTAACAGTAAACATTTATAAATAAATTTATAAAATAACACTCATTCCACCATAAGTTATGCAGAATTCCACATTAGCAATTAAGAGACAATGTTAGGTCTAGTCACAATCCCAACAAATACTCGTCCTCAAATCTTGATTGAGGTTCCTAATGGAAGACTCAATCTCCACTAGCCTAGGAATCACTGTATAAACAATCATGTTACTCTTGATTCTTTCAAGGATTTTTTTTTTTGGTTTAGCATTAAGGATGTTAAGAATACACTGGATTTAAGGTTTTATAAAACCAGAGAAGCCTAGGAAGGGTCGACCAACCAGGAAATGGTCCTAGAGGGTTCGGCCAGGCATATAAGGTGCCCTAGGGGTGGTCGGCAAGTGTGGTACCCAAGGATGGGGTTCGGCTTCGGCCTGCCCTGAAATCCCCTAGGGGAGGTCTCGGCCAAAGTGTATCTCCCTCTGGGAGGGGCCAGCTAGTGTAGGAATGCCCTATGAGAGGTTTAATTGGGCTTTTCGATGCTTTAGGGTCTTTTCAGAATGGGGTGGAGTCCTAATGGGGAGAAAAAAATTGATAAAACTCAACAGAAGAACACAGAAGCAATGGAGGTTTACCTTGGATTCACACCAGATTCCAATCACTAGAGAGATCTCAAAAGCTTAATCTTTATTCTTTTATTCAATTCCTCCAAAGAAAACATTACAATGAATATATAAAGGCTTATTAATCCTAGATCCAAATCCAAACCATTAAAATACATCAATGGTTAGGATTAAAACATTGAACAACTTAACTGAAAGTTTCTAAAATGTACAAAACAACTCAAAAACATAAAACTAACTTCGTTATAAAAAAAAAACATAAAACTAACATAATTCTATTCCTCTTCCCAATGCCATGCATATGGGTTCTTCTGTCTCTAGTTATTCCAGTGTGGGATCTTCAAATTATCATCGGGATATGATTTGGCTTAATCTAACTGTTGATCTAGGATAAAATCATGATCCAATGGTGGTTCATCTTTGAAACCTCAAACTGAGCCCAAATAAATATCATCCATCTATAATGATATTTGTGCAGGGGCCCTCTTCTTCCTCCTTTGATAAGTTTTAAGTCATAATGCTCTGATGTCATCATCAGCAACCTTATGTCCAGTGAGTTTTCTTTGGCAATGTCTCTTTCCATTCATTACTCAAGGTTGCTTACACTAAGAACATTATTTCTATTTGTATGAAAAACCATGTTACTTAATAAGGAAAAAAAATAGTGCTTAACATCAGATTGTGGATAGTTCTGGAAGTTAATTCATGCCTGTGTATTTTGTTTTGTTGGTGAGCTTCATATGTCAGTAGTATGATGGAAAACACTTTGAACAAATAGATTGTTGCAACAAGCTTTTCCCACGTTTGCAAACACAAACGTCTTGTATGGATATGTGCTGAAGTTCTGTAATGCTAATACCTCTTGATCTTTTATCTTCAAGGAAGCTTTTGATGCTCGTTTGAAGCTAGGCACTGGAAGCAAAATGGGCCTTGCAACAACATCCAACCCCATCACTTATAGGTTTCTGTCTTTGTGAAAAGCAAAATGCACCTTCAGCATGCCAATTTTCTGTTGTGCAAGATACTGGCAATTGTACTTGTTAGAGAGCGCTGTGTTCTGGAAGGCATCCACCAGAAGAAAAGGTGAGCGGTGTTCTGGAGCCCTACTGAGAAATTCTTATTTAAGAACGCCAGTTTACTGAGTACAAAAGGCTGTCGCTGACCTATGTTTAATGATTCACTTGAACAAGATAACATAGTTTCAGAATATTTGTCAATTTTTTTCTTTACTTTTACTTCGTTTTCTTTTTTTCTTTTTCTTTTTTGTTTTTGGGGATGTGGGGTAGGGGGGGTGTATTGCTGGAGAGTTTGGGCAGGTATACTTGCCTTTAGCATTTATTGGATCTTGTTTTCCAGCTCTGATGGTATGTCCTCCACATCTGTGCTTCTTTAAACAGCTGCATATTATATTCTTAATTGGATTTTATCTGGAAAGTGAAAAGAAGTTAATTGCATGTCTTTTGGATGTTTCTGTTGATAATTAAAATTGTTTTGTAGTTTTTGGTAGAAGCTGTCAAGATAGTGTATTATATCTGCATTTTATTTCAGGTTGGACCTTTCTCTGCATTGGACGGCTGATTATTGAATGCAAATTAGATTTAACTTTAGGAGGAGTCTTTCCATTTCATATTCACTGAGTAGAGGAGTCTTTCCATTTCTTTTCAAATTAGGAGTCTTTCAGAACATATTTTTCTGGGATATTAGTATTGCATACTCCAGTGAATAAGCCATTTGGATTGGCATTGGTCAAACTTGTTATAATAACTACCATACAGTTACTTAGTATGTTATTGCTTGGCAATCCTTAGTGATAATTGAAATTTTTCTCTGCCATAGTAAAAATTAGGGAGAATTTCAAAAAACGTCCTTAAATTTCAGCCTTATTTCAAAAAAGGACACGAGTTTCAAAACTTTTCAAATTAGTCCCTAAGTTTTTCATGAAGTTTCCAATTAAGGGCATCCATCTATTTAAAGTTATTTTTCGGCAACTTTTTTTTCCCTTTTTTTTTTTTAAAGGGAGGTGCTTTTGTGAGAGACTCTCATCTTACTATAAGAGATAAGGGTGGGGGCCCTCACATTTAAATTGTTGACATTGGATATGAATGTGAGGGCCTCCACTTTATCTCTCATAGTAGGGTGAGAGCATCTCCTTTTTTTAAAATGCCCAAATTACCCTTTATTATAATAAAAACTCTCCTTCACTCCCTCTACATTCTCCTCATTTCCCTCACCGGCATCCTCATGGTGATTAAGAACACCCAATATTCCTACAGCAATTGGCTGCATGTAGTGGATGTTGAAACCATGTCATTGCTTTAAAATGAAGAGTAATGTGGGTATTTTCAAAATATTGAGGGAAAAAGTCACCAGAAAATACCTTTAAATGGCCGGATGTCCTTAATTGAAAATTTACTGGAAAGCTTAGGAACTAATTTGAGAAGTTTCAAAACTTATGTTCTTTTTTGAAATAAGGCAAAAACTTAAAGGCCATATTTGAAAATTTCCCTAAAAATTATATTGGAAATTGTAAAAAACTTAAATACAGACTTTGGTTAACAAATTTTCATCTTGGTCTGTCATCCTTCGCGAGCAATCATAGATCTTGCAACTCAAGGAAGCTGTATATTTTCCTGACTTCCATTTCTTAAATCTTGCTAGGCCCATTATAACTGATCTGTTCCAAAAGTATTCCTTGGCAGCACCCGCACCCCTCAATTGGGTGATTACAATTTAAAAACCCTTCTTGTTGGATACTAACCTTTGATTATCAGGATTCAAATATACAACTTGAATGGAACACAGCAAGACAATCTATAAATTTCTAATAAATTTGTTTGTGGCTGCATCCTTTCTACTGTTGTTAAGTTGCGTATTAAGCAACAATGAAGAAATGGAAGAATTACATCAAGAATAGTCTTCAAGGCTCCTTATTTTCTTTCTTCATGTGGGTTGCATTGCAATGATGCCTCTTTCTGAGAGATCTTAGGATGAGGATTAAAAAAAATCCCTTTACTTTTGGGTCCTCTGTTCAACTATTTCTGTTTGGAGCTGCCGTGAATTTTTTTTTTTTTTTTTGGCTCCTAGCTGGGTCTGATCTTGGATCCATCTAGGACATTTCTCAAACACCCATTAAATCAGCCCAATTCCACATGTTATGTACTAATAAACCACTTTATTTTTTTATTATAATATTTTATTTATTTATAGTACTTTTCAGTATTATCCCAACCCAATAATTCAGCCCAATTGAACATGTCATATACTATTTTATATACTAATAAACTACTTTAATAATAATTTTTAATATAACATTTTTTTATTTTTTTTAATAGTACTTTCCAATATTTTCCAGATAAAAATCCTACATTAAAAAAATATCCAAATATTATCTCTCCTAATACCATCCCAAAAAAAGGCTTTTGAACATTGCAATCCATAAGAAGGCATTACTACGTGGGAACTGATGGCTTGGATTTTCCAATTCATGCCAATTGATCATTGATCCCAAGCACCATATGATTGGGTCCACCCCCCCAGATGAGAGAATCCCAACCTTCCAATAAACCATTGAGACTTGGCACACGATGCACGCAGAAGATTTTCACCTACCAGCAGGTGGCACACGTACTTTGTGGTCCAGCTCATAGGGCCCACGTAGATGCATTTGTATCGCTGAGGGTAGGATGGATGTAAAGGTCTCTTTGTTGAGAAAGGTCACTTTTAACTATAGATTTATTTGAGATTCATTCAAACGCAAGTAAAGCTTTAATACGCATAAAATGGGATAGATGGAAAAGTCTCTTTACGGAGAAGGATCATGAAAAAAAAAAAAAAAAAAAAAGAGCCCTTTTATATTATTCTAGCACTTAATTTAAATGCCATAAAGTTTAATTGCCTTTTAACCACAAATTTATATGAGATTCATTCGAACACGAGTAAAGATTTAAAAGGCAAAAAATTGGGTAAGGTGCTGGATAATGGGGCCATAAAAATACAAAATCAAAGGTGGTCTCAAGTAGGCATAATAGAGTTGAGCAAGAGGAAATTCTCCCAAGAAGTACAGGCAAATATACCCAATGGAAAAATCCACAAAAGTAACAGTTGCAGATCAATGAAAAAATCAAACCCATCCTCACATGGCTGTCTACAAGATCCCAGATTTCTGCCGTATCATATGCCCCCTAACATGTCAACATCTGAACAGAAGTAGGAACACTTGTCTGTCTTGTCGTTTGATCTTACCCTCTCATCTCTAACCCATTTCTTCCTTTACCAGACAAAAAATTCATGGACCCCCACTAAATGGTTGATCATTGTCTCTTTTCAGATCAGATCATGTCTTTCAGATATGAGATATGGGGTTCTGTTCTGACTGACTGCTGATCCTTTGGTTGTGGTTCTGGCTGGGTTCTGCTTTTTGTTTTTGTGGGGTTGAAAAAAGTTGGTGTTTTGAATCTGGGCTTTGATTTTTCTTTGTGAGAAGTTGATGTTTTCAATCTGCGTTTTAATTGTTCTTTGTGTTCTACCAAAAAAAAAATTGTTCTTTGTGAGATGTTTCATTACTGGGGATTTGGATCTTGGGTTCTCTTAGTAGTTGAAAATTGGTTAATTGGAGGACCATGTATTATGTCCCAATATAATGTACCAATTTTTTATTTTTATTTTGTTTATGAATGGACAAAAGGAGTATTTTGAGGGCATTTCATCTTTACAGTCCCCCACCAAGCTTTTGCCAGGACAAGTGACGCAAATGGCCCCAGGGAGAGAACACGAGTTTAAAATCACAACCTGCCACAGAAACCATTTTCATTTTCTGTAGAAAATGTGCTAGTGTGCTACACAAACTTTTTCATTAGTTGGAAAAAGGGGATGTGACAAACATCTTCCAATCTGTTTTATTTATAACAATGTCTAGACTGCAAGATGTGGCCCATCTGAGTGACAGTTGAGATATCTTTCCATAGGCCTCATTGATCACAAGAAATGGGCACATCAGCATTCCCATGAATATCCTAATTTGTAATGCAAGGAATTGGTTAGCCAAGTCACAACCAATCATTCCTGACCCCCTCTCTATTATGTGCTTCCGTTGAGAATTTTAATCGATGCCTGCCTATTTAGCTAGAATCACTATCATCAAAGCCTTGTTCCAATTATGTTAGGATTAGCTACGTGAACTTTGTTTCTCAATTGACGCATGAGGGAAGCAGGGACATCATGTACTTACGAGAATAGTTGGTTTTCAAAGAGGCCGAACACCCTCGTCAGCAAAAAGACATATATCTCGCTTTTATTTTTAATCCTTCAGGATTGGCTGAGGAAGCTATAAATGGTAATACATGGAGTTTGACATCTTGCACTGAAGGTGGTAATAGCATTAAATTGATCAACTAGTCAATTAAATGAAAGCTCTAGAGTTAGACGTTCTTTATCTCTCTGGAAGAAAGAATAAAAGAGATTCATGGTCAAAGATTTTTTGACTTTTAATCTTTCTCATTCAGTTTGGTGAATCTTAGAATGTAGTGTCTGTATCAAACAATAATTTGGGGTACATTTATGCAATGTCAACTTTATTGTTGACATTAGGGCTGCTCAGGGATCAGGACCGCTTCTGACCACAGTGGGATGGATTTGGGCTCTTTTTGTAGGCCAATGGGTCATGCCCAGCGCTAGTTTTCAAGGGGTCAGGCTTGGGCTCATATGATTAAAGGCCTAGCCTGATCTGATAGGGTGTTCGTATTTTCGCAAGTGAATTGAGCCTGCTCACTTTCAAGCCCGCGGGCTAGATCCAGGCCTGAATATTAGGTCTGATGACTCAATTAGACGTTCTTGCGCAGGGTTTGACCCAGCAAAAACCCATTCAATCAACACTCTTAATTAACTTAAGACCATGGTCATAAAAGGGTAATTTGAATGTCGAACTTAAATCACTTAAAACTTGAATTTTCAGTTCAAGTGAAGTCAAGAACTGATATTGGTAGGATTGTTGTTGGTGTCAATCCCAAAATGTGGCTACCCTGATCAAAGATCAGTATTCACAATCACTTCTAAAATCTCAGTGCCAGTGATCAATATCAGATAAACTATTTAGCTATTTTCTATCAATATAGGCTGGCTGTGTACTGTTGACTGAAAGCAGTGGAGATCATCATACAAAGCCTTAATGCCACTGGATTTCCCACTGGCTCATGGCTAAAACTGTGACCAATGATCAGGAATGGAGATTTCATTAAATTCCTTTATTTTTGTTTATAAGAAACAAATTTAAACCATGATCTGAGTGTTTTGAGTTTTGACCCATAAATCCAGTTTTGTTGAATTGATCTGGACAACTCTGTAATTTTCCTTTTCTGTCTATGTGTGTTGTTTTGCATCATTGATCAAACTAATGATTTTGACATCATGAATCTTTCATCCTACTGCTAGGACAGGAGTCTTGACCACGCCCCACCTTCTAGAGAGGGTGCCTAATTTCTTTTGGTGGGTAGGTTGGGATTTGAGCTGTTACATTGGTGCATGGGGTACAATCATTAAGGGTCCTTGTCACTTTTGATCATACCTTAGATCTAACATTGAGTCATTTTGATCCAGAGTAAAAGGGTACTTGTGATTGTAACAGACCAACTGCTGGTGCATGTGAGCAATTTTTGGATGGTAATGGTAGGACATGCTCAACCACAAGACTAATTATTCATGATTGTGACCTTTACTCTGTTAAGAGTGAGTTGTCATTGTGGGTGGATCTTTGTCTGTAATTTTGGTCAGGACTTCAGCAGAATACTAATTTTAAAAGCAGGGGAATAAAAAGAGTTTCACATTGAGATAACAAGGTAACCTCCTTTGATAATGTTATGACTCTCTTTTAGGCCCCCTTTGTTTTATGTAATTCAATTCTTAGGAATTCTAGGAGTTTGAATTTCTGTTGAAAATTGAAGAATTCGAAAATGATCATCAAATAGCCTTCCCCTTTGATGGAAATTAAAAGAAGGGAAGATGAAAAATGGATACATAACCATCACCCTAGTAATTCAAATCATGGGCTAGTCAAGGTCCTATCTACATTATCTTTCACCGCTAGCGGTTTTAATATTCCATTGGTGGCGCTCATTTGACCATAAAATCATTTTTATTCAATTTCTATATATTTTATGCAAACAAGCATGCCATTAATGAGATCCAAGACTATGAGAAACTTTTTATTTGTCAGTCTTCTTCATCTTCCTCTTGAAGTACAAGAACTTCACATTCTCTAAAATGGAATGAATCTGCTGAGCTACTAAGACATGAACAACAATGCCCCAAGTATTTTAATAAGAACTTGAAGAAAAGTTCAATGGGGAAACCGAATTTGATAAATAGAGAAAATGAGATAGGAACACATCTTGGGGGTAGTCACATTATAGAGACATGATGATTCCTTAGCCCTGAAAGCAAAAAGGGAAGTGTTTTTTTTTTGCTAACGGAGGGTTCCCAACCCTTTGGGCTGGACTATTCCCTCCGAGCCCAGAGAGAAGCCGGTTAAAACCCATGTGGCCTCAGGAGGGAAGTCAATTGATACATTCTTATTGACGGTCCCACATACATGGTGGAGCAACAAAATTTGATTAAGGCTGTCAAGGGGTTGGGCTGGGCCCGGGGTTGTCCAAGCCCACCATCGACATATTTAAGTTGGGCTTGGGGCGGGCTAAATCCCTCAGATGCAGTGGCGGACCTACATGTAGGCCTAGGGGGGCCATGGCCCCGTTTAGGTTTTCAAATTGTTACTTTTTACCACTAAAATCTTTGTAATCGTTTATTTTGCCCCCTAAAATGTTAAAATTTTCTTTTAATGATTTTCATTTGGTCCCCACTACTTTCATTTTTTGGGTCCGCCCCTGCTCAAATGACATGAACTACCTAGGCCTTTACCTGGCCCTCACAGGTCAGGGCCAAGCCTATGGCCGAAGAAATCAATTTTTTTTTCTACTTTACTATTGAGTATTGAGTATAAACTTGACGTTAACCCTCCTTTATCTGAGCTTTTGACCAGCTTTTAACAAGCAATGCAATGCAACAAGTAACATTATGGTAGGTAGAAATCTCATTTTACTACAATCTGATTTAGTATTGTGATGACCAATCAACCATTTATTATCCAAGAAAAGGCTATTTGATGGTATCGATGAATCTTATCTTTTAACTTATCAAATTTAGGCCCTTGATATAATGCATTGCATTGCATTTTTTATGACATATCAAACAAACAAATTGATTCTATATAAAAAGGAAAAACCATGTCTAGTAATTTCTCTACAACACGCCATTCGGATTTTATTACACTTTATTTTTTAGGCTATGGCCCACATCCAAGAGGTGGGCTGCTAGAGTTAAATTTGAATATGAGGCTGAACATTAGACTCAATAACTAAAAGAAGTGATCACATACTATTAAGAATCCACATAAGAGTCATGCTCAAATAAACCCACATATATGCTCAAATAAATCCAAGTGTATAGCTACTGCATGTACATAAGCTATTCCAAAAAAAAAAAAATCATCCATGACTTATTTAGACAAAAATCACATATGAGTCACTTGAAAATCACATAAAAATCATATAGAAATTAAAATAAGAACCCACCAGGATCATGATCAATTAAACTCACATATATACTCAAATAAATTCACATATATATAAAAAAAATAAGAGGGTCAGGCTGTGCTAGGCCTGGTATCGTCCAAGACCGACTGTCAACTTACTGGGCGTGTAAAAAAAATTCAAAGGTTCGATCTCAAGTTTTTTAAGAAAAACAAAAGCCCTCATTTTACAGGACTTTTGAGAGCCGAACCAAGCCAAAATAAATACCCTCATTGGAGGGCCCATTGATAGCCCTAAATCAAAGCATTCCAACAAAGTCAAGCAAATTGCTTTTTCCAAAAAAAGATAAAGTTTTGCAATTGACCAATTTTGTATTTTCTGAAGCTTTCCTTTTCTAACAGAAAGAGGAAACTCATGAAAAGTAATACAGCATACTCTCAGCACACATTTTCTATGTTGGTATCATGTCATTTTCTTAAACTTGTGCATGTCTTCTTCCCCCTTGTTTCTTTTTATCTATCCTCTCATGTGTGGTTGTGCATTTAAAGACATTTCTAGCTATAATAGACTTTTTATGCTCTTGGAAAAATAAAGGCTTCTCAAAAGGTGTAATATTCTTTTCTCTATATGTTTGTAAACCATTATATTCCAGACAATGATAGGGATTAGATGGTATATTGAAAACTACATTCCCTTTGCTCTCTCTTCATTCCTTTGAGCAAGAAATATCTTTAGGACTAATTTTGTGGGAGAGACACTATAATTCATATGAGACCCTACCCCATAATTGAGTTTGGCTTCATTGAATCTCCTTGTACAGCAATGATTAATAAAAATTTAGGGTCATGATTATAGTCACATGACCCTTTGCAGTATTTTTGTGAATCAGAACCATTGATTAGGAGCACAAACACATGTTGTAAAGTTAAATGTTCAGGGAACTAAAACATCATTTCAGTTGCTAGGATCTACAGATTCAGACCCTAATTTCTTGTTACAGCAGAAGAGGGTGGCAGTGGACCTAGATCTGGCCTGGGCTCAGCCTGATTATCTCCCAATGGGCCAGGCTTGGGCTTTAAAAATAAGGCTCAATTAGTTAACTGGCTAGATAGGGCCTCGGCCATAAGGCCTGTTACTCACTGAAATCCATCAGCCGAATGGCTTAATTCGCTTAATGGTTATAGGTGAGTGAAGGGCTCCAAATGGGCTAATGGGTCTCGACCGTGTCCGGGTCCAAATATTCAAGACCTAATGGTTTGTCTGGGGTTTTTTTTTTTTTTTTTTTTTCCCAATAATGGGAGGGCTTGGTAGTTGGTACAGAACCCAAAAGGCGTGACATGCTCGGGCCTTGGCTCATATTGGGCTTACATGGGTCGGGCCCACATTGTGTAATTTGGAATGTTGAATGTATGATCCTCAGTCCCCAAGCACTCCTTGGGCTAGGTACCAATTTTTCACAAGGCAGCTAAAATAATGAAAAAAGGCCCATTCATGGATCCATGACCAATGGCTCAGGATAGTTGGTGCATTTAATACTAGGTTAGTTTGAAGTTTTGGTGTCAAATCGAGATGTATTAAGTAGGAAGTGGGCTGTGGGCTTATTCCAATGGGGCTGTGGGGCTGACCTTGATGGATATTGAGGTTTTAGTTTGCTTGCATCATTGGGGAACACCTACCCCAGCTTGAGATGACCATTGCCCATTTTAGGCCTAACCATCCATTCAACTGACCCACATTAATGGTCCACAACACTGAGTTATGGGCACCTTTTGCCCCAATTCACAACCAAATGAATCTAACAAAAAAAGAAGAAGAAAATAAAGAATGTCAGGATTGAAATGAAGATTTTTACTTGCAAGTCTTCACCATCTTTGCAAGCAATGAGTGATTGGTCCATGGTAGAGCATACAAACAAGGGATTAAGTGATAAACAAGCTTAATTAGTTTGGTAAACTAATCCAAAGATGGTGAATAATCAACCAACATTTTGGATCAAACCTAGAAGAAAACATATGACTTATGGCTCCCATATGTACCTACCAGTGACATATCAGCAACCGCCATTTGGCTGTCAAGTTTGTATGCCTTAAATCATGGTACTAACTATGTGCATTGGTAGGAATGAGATTGACTAAATTGGGTCCTTCAAATTAAGAGTATCAACCTCACCAATTTTAATCATAGAATAACACAAATTGAATCTAATTTTAGTGTAAGATAAATTCATCATTATCATAATATATCCGGCCTTCTTAACGTAAATATTCTCCATAACTTCATAACTATCAAATGGTTGTCTCATTATCGCTACTGAATACTAATTTGAATCGCATCTTAATCTTATTATAACATATCCAACCTTCTTAACATGAGTATTTTCTATTACTCCGTTACTCTTTTTTCGCTACCAATATGAATTTGATTGGACGGAACATGTATGGTAGTATAATAACCTTAGAAGACAAGCAAACATGTGCCTTTCCAAAGCAAAATTCTAGTGAAAATGATGCATGATGTCTTTGTATGATTGAATGTATCCACAATTGCTCTTGTAGTGGACTTGAGGCACATGGACCCCAGTTGGAATCTCTTTCATGCTTTCTTAACCTAAAAATTATTGTAGTAATAATATAATAATCACCAATACAATGTTCTAATCATCTCTCATTTCTCATCATTTTTTCTTGTTCCCATCCTCCAACCATTCATTTTAAAATTTGATTAAGAAAGGCCAAAAGGCATATAATAATAAATTATAAAATGCATGTTCTTCTGGGGGGGAACTACTCCATGTTGCTCCCCACAATGGGGTGTCCAAAAATATTTTTCTTGTGAAATTATTATTTCAAGAAATGTCTCAAAGTTTTTGAAAATGGAGGTTTCTTGAGATATTATTGGAAAATGTCAAAGGATAAATTAATTTTAAAACATGCATCATCATTTTAGCCTAATCCTGTGGATCTTAGATTGATTTAATGTGTTTGACTCAAAAGATAAGTTATGTAAGAGAAATGTTCTCCCCACAAGCTATAACATATGCAGTCCAGCTCCATGGGGCCTATCTTTGATCAATGCGGGCCCTTTCTGATTTAGAACAAGTCAGCAGAATAATTTTTCAAACAAGAAGATTGCAAGAAGTCAAGTCGGAAGGTTTAGTCCATAGTGTCTACTTCAAACGCCCATAACTTTTGATCCGATGGGCCCTATGATGATTGATACTCAGATTAAAATATATTGTTGTTTGAAGTTGATATTATGGACTTAACCTTCTGGCTGGACTTCTTTCAATTTTTTTTTTTTTTTTTTGTTCCAGAGATTCTTATGGGACTTGTTCTACATCACTTTACACTCTCATCCTCCCATGATTTGACACCAAATCTAATTTCACTCGCATCAAACCTTTATCCACTATTAGATTGAATCTCAAAGAAATCCATGGTTAAAAGACCATTAGAATTAATTCAATTAAATCAAGGGCTGAGATGATATGATGGGGTGTTTTTTTTTTGGTTGACTCTTATCCATAGTAAGACCTTTTCATGTGGCCCACCCTCACTAAAAGGAAGGCATCTAAGTGGGCTCCACAGGCCGGCTTGTAGGTGAATATTTACCCATTATGTAATGTCTACATTCTAGAAGAGTGATGGCTCATAATGTTATATAAAAGTGATGTTTTTGTCTTTCCATAAAACATTAGGTTGTCTGCAAGTTGAATAATTGTGACAGTGAAGTGGCATAATCAATATTATGCCTCATATATTCAAGTCGCAATTTGAGTCATACACTTTTTTGAAACATGCCATTTTAGCTGCAATTATTATGGTGGATTGACAGTTTCAAAATTGATGATGAAAACGAAGCACATTTTTCGCCCATGTAGCTTTCGCATGTTATCGATTGTGGTATTTTCGATCCATGCCATCTACAAAGTGAGACCACCTTGAACTGAAGGTGTGTATCGAAATTCCTTTTGTGTCGACTTCACCAATTCAATCAGCGTCGGCAAGCAAGGGCGGAACTCGGGGGCTGGCAGGGCCATGGCCCCCGCTAAATTGTAAAAGAAAAAAAACAACCTTTTAGGTTCATGAAAATTTAAAGCAGTTTTTTACAATGGCTCTACCAAGAAGGTTTTTGTTTTCCACAATGCCCCCCCCCCCCCCCCCCCCCGCCCCCCTGTGTATATCCTAGTTTTGCCCGTCTGCAAGTCCTACTAACTACCGCCCCCCCCCCCCCCCCCCCCCACTGTGTATATCCTAGTTTTGCCCGTCTGCAAGTCCTACTAACTAAACTTGATGTCCATGATATCAAGATGGGATCACCTTGGATTTTACATGTACTAACAGATAATTCCAATTACATATAAGGTATTAAGGGGTACTCAAGTACGTTAGACTACCAACAATTTGGTAAGGGAAAAAGACCTCGAGTAAGGTAACACGGCCCTCGGATAAGGAAAGGTGTTGCCTAGATTCGAACACAGGACAAGCATATAAAAACTCACATCTCTTACCACTAGGGTCAGAGGCAGTTCTTTTGACAATATATAGCCGGGTCTTTTAATAACTTTTTCCTGTATTCACATAGTTTTATAGTTAATTATTCTACAACTTCATTGATATTTCACACCTTTGGCAAATGGAGTAATTAAGTTTAAGTTTAGCTACTTCATTATCAAGAAAATGCTTTAAGTTCACCCACCTCCTTTGTCTAGAATCAAACAGACAAGTCTCTTTAAATTCTTCCAATCTCATAAATGTCATTACTGGTAATAATCAAACCATTGAATCTCATAAATATCATTATCAGTAATAATCAAAGCATTTAATCTCATAGATTTCATTACCAGAAATAATCAGACCATTGATTATACAAATTTATTGGGTATTTTTAGCTATGACTGCCTACCTTTTTCTTTAGATTGAAATAGCAGCAAATGGTCTTTAATGCCATTATAAATAGAGAAAGAGTAAGTTTTGTAGTCATAGGTTACTGCGTCAAAGTTCACTTATAAGAAAGTGTATTCCTGTGAATGGATGGGATGTAAAGGTATATCCTGGTAACTTGAAGAAACTGTCAACCCACAAGGGGGCCCATTAAACTTCTTTTCAAAGGAAAAATTCAAGTTGGCCTCACAAGCCATCTGAATCACAACAATGAATGGTTGTTGTGGCAATTTGGACATTTGCAGAGGCAACTGTCATTTTTTCCTTTTTTTTTTATGTAAGTTTCCATATCTCCAACAGCATCACAGTCAATTTTTTTAATTACTTTCAAGTTTCAACTAACCTACAGCAATTTTACTGGAATGAAAGATCATAGCCTTTCTTTCATTTTCATTTTTTTTTTCTTTTTTTTCTAATAAAGAGGGGACGTATTAATACCCACCTGGATGATTAACATTTAACAACCAAGATGGATAAAGGGTGTGTCTAACATCAATCTAATCAGATGACCCAAACCCGTAATTTGAAAATGGCCTCAGTTGGCTTAGGACCACAGTTTGCACCCGGAGGTTGTAGGTTTGAAACTGCACAGCAACACTGACCTCAGTTGGCCTAGGACTACGATTTGCACCTGGAGGTTGTAGGTTCGAAACTGCACTATGACACTGGGGCTACAGGAGAGTTTATCCGGCTTCCCTCTTGGCTTGGAGGGATTAGTCAGCCCAAAGGATTGGGAACCCCACAATAGCAAAAAAAAAAAAAAAAAAAAGACAGCCGGCTTTGATCATACTAAAAGTAGTTGTTAATTCTAAAAGTGAATAATAATTGAATTAGTATTAAAGTGGGAATAGTGTTAATCAAGAGTGTATGTACAATTTCAGTTGAATCAAATGGCCCTGACCTTAGATTTTAAGACTCATAATTAATGACTTATATCATACAAATTTTGATGTAATAAATGAGAACTATATCTAGATTGATGTAAATTTCTGAGCTGTGAAAAATAACATGAACTAGGCAGACTAATCTAGGGTTCAGGTTAACCTTTTACATCTCTAGGTTGGATTTAAATTGACATTTTTAACATGATTAATAAATCGGACAGCTTCCTTACTTAGTAGTCAAGCCTAGCAACCTGTTTTCAACCCAACCCACGAATTTAATATTCAGGTTGACCCTTTTTTAACATTTGGGTTGGGTTCGGCTTGAGATATCTGACCCAATCAGTAAATGAGAATGGTGATTAACTCTCGGCTTGACCCATTATCACCTCAACGGCTCAACCAGCTAGTGCCACAACTGCGAGTAGTGGAAGACTAGCAATGGAAGCTCCTTGTGTTCCATTTCTAGTTACCATTTTGATTCTCTGTACTCTTCATGTGCAGTATGCTCTGGTGATCCTCAGAACCTTTTTGTGTGGTTTTTGCACTTTCATTTGCTTTTGACTTTTCCCAAAAACGTCCCAATTGTCTCCTTCATTTGCTTGCATATCTCGCATTCCCTCTTTTGTCAAGTGCCCCACCCATGGAATGAGGATATGACATCTTAGCCGTCCATCAAAGGCTTGCAATTTTACAACCGCCACATTCAATTATAACTCTTGTGGGTGGGGGTTCTGGGGTTTTCATTTGAAGAGGGTGGACGATCGTCGTAATGTTACTTTCTTTATTATTTTGTCGTTCGAGAGGGTGGGGGGTCTGGGGCTTATTCTTGATGGGGGCATGTGTCATTTAGGACTCCATGGTATGCAGTGTGCAGAATTTGGATGATCTACAACTAATTGTAGAGTTCTCTATGGTTTTAAATGAAGCATCTGCAGATTTAGGTTTCTACCAAAGGAATCAAAAATGTGTTTTATAGCTATGAAAAATCAAATGAGAATACCTTTGATTGGTAAGGGGCCTAAGGGCATTTGTTCCATGTATTTGAATACTCGGGGATTGAAAGGTGAATACCCACAAATGACAATCAAATGACCTCTTTAATAGAAATTGAATCAAGGGAAGATTGAGAAATGAATACCCACAATCACCTAGTAGTTCAATACCTCAAGCTCTCCCCACATATGGTCCTTATACCCTTCGCTATCATTCTCGTAGTTCAATACCTTGGAAAGTCACTGCCACATATTCTCCTTGTATTCTTCTTAAGAAACCTCCCCCCAATGCTATTGAAAGTTTTAGCATTTTTTATATTTACATCCTCAGAAATCATCTTTTTTTCTCATGGTGATCCCCTAGGTCATATTTTTTGGTTATGCCAATGCCCCTCATTCTTCACCTCTTGCCTCTTTAATTATCATTCCGTGAAGCTCATTTCACTATGAGTTTTCTTATGTGTATTCAATTATATATATTTTATACAAATTAACAGGCACTAATACGTAAGAATTTTGTGTCATGAGTCATTAAAAATGAAAGACTTCGGTGAATATACAAAAATGATCATTTAATAACTTTTCCTTCAAGGGGAAAGTAAATCAAGGGAAAATGAAAATTTTATACCCATACACCACCCTAGTAATTCAAAGCCTAAAAAAGTCAAGTTCCCATCTACATCACTACCCCTTTATTGCTTTCTTCATATTAATCACACTTCACCTCTTTAATAATTCGTCATGGAGCTCATTTAAACATGTATTTATATGTATTCAATTCCTACATGTACTCTAATGCAAACAAATAGATTAGAGAAAACAACTACCAATATCTTTTTAATTTTTGCCACATGGCTAGTCTAAGTGGAGTTTAGAAGACTTTCTTTTGTGATCCTTGGCAAATACGGACTAATCTAGATAGCCATTTTTTCATGATTAGTGGACCCAATACCCTATAAAAAGCATAGAAGCATGGAAGTTGTAAAAACTCTGAATGCACTTGATAGTACAAAAGATGCTGGTGTTGTGATTACTACCCTAGATCCATCATTGGAAAAATTCCTTATCTATCCCTTCTGTCCTTTATTAAAGAGATATCACACACACCAAATATTACTGATGAGGAATAATTCTATTAGGCTAATCCCAATCAATAATGCCCTCCAATTAAACCATCATCACATGATCATACAATGTTAAAAAGTGAAATCACATATTATACACTTGCTTATTTTGATAGTAATTTTAAGTCTCATTCAAATTATTATATATTAAGCTAGAGGCATTTTTAGATAATTTTGACCACTTGATTTGATTTTGACACTGAAATTTAACTTCTCTCTTCTTACCGCTACTGCCCACTTCTTATAACTACCCATTGCCTTTTTTTTTTCTTTTTTTTTTTAATTTTTGTAAAATCAACTTTTTTCCTACATCTCCTATTCAATTTCTATATATATATATATATATATTTACTTCACTTCTCATATTTCTTTTTTGCTCTCTCTACTTTCAATGCTGAAAATAGCTACAGTCATTTTTTTTTTCTTTCTAAAAATTCATTGCTATAAATGAATATTTTATTTACATTGTATAAGTGAATATTTGAATTGCATTGTATGGACGTACTCATGCACAGCATGGGATATTGTGCTAGTATCATTTAAGTTCAGAGGGTTTACATACGGCCCTAAACATTAGTTTTCAGTGGTCCGATTTGATTGTCTTCGGACTCAGGGCAAAAGGCTTATGTGCTGGGCAGGAGATATATTTAACTATAAAATAAAAATTTATCATAATATATATCCCCATTGAAGTGAAATTGGGTTCAATGCTAAGTCGGTAATACACATATTTCAATTCAAATAAACTTTCATATAGGTAGCAAATCCTTTTCAACTGTCTAATCTTATATATTTAATCAACTACCTAATTGAAACTTCTTCACCTATTTTTCAATTAATGTGTGCTAACCCCATCTTATCCATTGTTTTGATCCATGTGGGGCCCACTTCCATTGATTGAAAAGCTAGAAAGATTCTTCTGTGTTTTTTCATAAGAAAATTACAAAACCACCCTTGAGAGAGAGAGAGAGAGAGAGAGAGAGAAAGAAAGAGAGAGAGAGAGAAATTCAATTTCTCAAGCGACGATATATTTTTTTTTAGTTCCTCCTGCGATTCCTTCGCTTCTGGTCGGAATCCAAAGACTGACCTCTCCACCACCTCCTCCTCCTCCTCCTCCTTCTTTCGAACTTCTTCTTCTTCTTGTGTAAATCTGTATGCCATTGAAGCACATTTTTGTAGATTTCTCTCATTCTCCTTCAATTTCTGCAGATTCTGTGTTGCCTCATGCGAAGAGCGAAAAGTAGTGTAGATTTCATTCTCCATTTCGTTTTTAATTGAAAGAAACCAAAGATCTTAGCTTTCTGTTTTGGAAATTCTCGGTTTCTTTCTGCTTCCGTTTGTCTATCTGAGAACTTCTTCGTTTCAGCTTTCTTTTTGTGTGTGTATGTGTGTGTTTTTCATGTCTTATTGGATCAGAAACCCTAGATTCGGAGAGAAGTAGAGCTGTTCGTGATCGGATTATCCGCAATGAAGTCGGATACGCTGCTTGATTCCTTAGTTTTTCAGCTCACACCAACTCGAACCAGGTAATCTCTCGATCTGTGGTTTTGGAACTTGACTATTCTTTGGAACTGGAAGTGATGTGGTTTTGTGTGGTTTTTAGGAGTTAAGTTGATTGTTGATTCGGTGTCTAGGGTTTAAGAAGCGATCTGCAGGTTTTTGTGTGTGCGCGCGTGTTTTTTCCTGAGTGGTTGTGAGAATTTCTTTGAAGGAGCGTGCAAATTTTCAGATTCTATTGGATTGTGTAGTTTTCTGTTTGTGCGAGTAGCTCTTTTGCGGGATTTGCTGGAATTGTGGTTTCTCTGCAGAAGTGGATTAAGAAGAATGCGATGTTTGGATCATTGTCTTAAGTTGATTAGAAGAAGAAGAAGAATTAGAAGAAAATGCTGCTGCTTTGATTTGATGAATAGATTGTTTATGGAATTTCACTATTTTCATTTTAGGAAATAGGGGATTGGCAATGAAAGCTCTCTGCTTTTCTGATCGGAATTGATTGTGTCTAATGCCTGAACTTCTTTTTTATGAGAGTTTTTTCTCTGCCTTTGGGAAGTAGATACTCTTGGTGCAAGCTGGAGAAATTTTAGTAGGTTTAATTTTGATTTTGATAGATTGGATTATGATTCATGTGAGTTTTGCCACTCCCTATTATAGCTATTTTCAGGTGTGCTCTGCTGAATTTTGCAATTTTGTTGCTCAGTTTTGAGTCTTTTCTTTTTAAAAGAAATGTTAGTATAGTATGTGCTTTTGTATTCTTTTATGGGTTCTATGATCTACAGTACACAACTTAACAAGACTACCTTTTGGGTTACTGTGAGGCAATCTATTTATATTTGGTGCTTCAACTTTATTGCATCAAGTGGTTCCCTTAGGTGGGGTTTGTGAATTTGCTGATCTGCTTTGGTTCCTTGCTGAAGAAAATATGCTATGTATTTTTGTCAGGTGTGATTTGGTTATTGCTGAAAATGGAAATATGGAGAAGATTGCATCTGGATTGTTGGAACCTTTTCTTGCCCACTTGAAGACAGCTCGTGATCAGATTGCGAAGGGAGGCTATTCAATAACACTTAAACCAGACCCACGAAGTGATATGACATGGTTTACCAAGGGTACAGTGGAGAGGTGTGTAAGTTTGTTAAGAATTTCTTTCCATGGTTTGCCTTTTCACTTATTATTTCTTAATCATGATAGTTAGAACTTGATCAAGTAGTTCAGAAAACTGTCCTACTCAACTTAACTCACCAAGTTAACAGTAACAGGATAACTCAGTGTTTACAAAACCTGAGGATGTGTTTGTGCAACATTGAAATTTTGTGGCACCACAGATCCCTATTTTATGATGCCACAAAAAAGTGATTCCTGGCCCATCCCATTGGAGACGGTTTTCCACGGAGTTTAGGAAAAAGGATAGTTCAATTTTATTCTCTTTTGACAAGGAAACATGTTGCACCAAACAACAGAAAAATGGCATGTGCAAAATATTGGAGGCCGTTCCTTGCCACCAATGAATCCTCGGTATTGCACAAATATATCCTCAGAGAACTTGATCAGGCACTATAAAATCTTGAGCAAGTGGCTCAGTTGAGTATTAGTTAGACTGGTTTATTATCATGTCTAAAATGTATTTTTTGAGGATTTTTTTGTTATTATTATTTCATCATCATCATCACCGCCACCACCATCACCACCATTATTTTGTTTCTAACCTAGTTGAAAATATTGGACTTCATAACACTGATGTGTATTCAAGCTAGTGACTCTTTTCTGATCGGAAACCCATCCATCTTCATCCTCTAACTGTGTCTATCTTGTTAGAAACTGATTTGTATTTTGAGAATTTGAGTAAGTTTTTGTTTCTTTTTTATTAAATAAGAATGTAAAAACGTATTTGCCTCCTAGGTTCGTTCGGTTTGTGAGCACACCTGAGGTCCTGGAACGAGTGGATACTATTGAATCTGAGATGTTGCAGATCGATGAAGCCATTGCCATTCAGAACAATGAGAATTTAGGATTGAGTACTGTAAGTATTATCTTAGATCAAAAGTCTGTCATCTTTGTATTAAAAAAAGAGTCATCCCCCTTTATTTGTGTAGCAGGTAGAAGACCACCAGTCCAAATACAGCGAAAATATTGAAGGTAATGTAAAAAGTAAAGTTACATATCTCAATTATGAATCAGTTGTAAGTTTTAACCATTCGAAAAAAAAAGTTATCCATTTACGACTTTGACATGACAATAGTAATTATTTAATTATATATTTATCTTGTCAACTACATTTAGATGATAGGGAACCATCAATTACATCTTTTGTCGGTTCTCATCCATAAAATTTATTGTTTTGATGTGAACTTTATCTACAGAACTCATCTTGTTTTGCTCTTTTTTATCCTTTTCTTTTTTTATGAAGTGGGTATCCCTGAGGTCTTTGACCCAACAAGATAAAACCCCCAGGTAGCACCCACTAAACCCACACAAACGCACACCGGGAAATTTTGGGACGGTTTAGAGCAATAGACATGGGGAGCATTAAACCCACAGCTTACGTTTTCATGCTTTGAATTATAAAAGGGCAGAAGAAGGTTTTCATGCTTTACTGATTAATCAAATAATCTTAATGGACAGGTAGCAAGCCTGGATCTGATGCTGGTTCGGAAAAAGCCATTGTCCTATTTAAGGTATTGATAGTTAACACCACACATATCCCCTTTATGCTTGACTTGTCTAGCAATTGTTCTGAATATCATTTCATTGGTTCCATGGCAGCCCGGGGTACAGCCACCTGAATCAAATGGATCCACCACATTGGAGGAGAATTCGAAGTATGTACTTGGGGACTAAAACTACTAACTCATGTTGCATGTGGAGGTTACTTCTTGTTTTTGGAGTGGAGGTTACTAATTTATCTTTCTGTTGCATCTTCAAATTATAGGGTTATTTAGACCCATGTTATTATGAAAAATCCAAAAATTGAGGAATTGTAAAATGAAGATGTGGTATCATAAAGATAAACTCATATCACATACATGTGTAATATAATCTATTGAGGCATTGCATACATCTACATTGAATCCTTATCCATCTTTCTATGGTTCATGAATCACGAATCATACTTTTTCCAGTCATTCAGGGATGTAAAAATGAGTATATAAAAAGATAACCGTTTTGATTCCCTAGCCAAAACTTGAAATAGAGCCAGGATTCTACACCAAATATCAAGCACTAACACATAACTTCACAACCATCAGGATAAAATTATCAACTTATTTGATAATTTTCATAAATCAGAGGAAAAAGAGAATCTGATCCCTTATTTATGGAAAGCGAATGGTATCTAATCTCTTATTTATGGAAAAGGAGTGGAAGGAGTGGTCGGCCATCACATTTTGGGTTGATTGACCAGCGCTATTCTTTATTTAGACACTTCACTTTCCTAATTAGTAATTACTTCTAATTACAAATCAGTATAATTTGCTAATATAATTTCTCAATTAGCTAAGACTAGTAAGCTTTGGAAACTTTTTTTGTTTTTTTTTTTGAATGGTAAGCTTTGGAAATTTTCTTTAAATCGACTCCTAGGAATTACGAAGAAACTACATATTATTACTAAACTTGCTACCATGTGGGTCCACACCCCCACGTCTAAATATGTGCAAAGCATTATAACTTAAAATCATGGGGCCCCCACTTTCACACTGAGCTTACAGCAATCACGCCATGGGTGTACTCGCATGTCTTGGGCCATGGGCCTGGTTGGCCTTAAACACATTGGATCCTTGGCCAGCTCAGTTGGACCGCAAGCATGGCCGCATGGGTATGGGTCTAGCTTGCTTCATGGTGTCAACCTCTCAAAGAACTAAAACTCAACTTGTCCATACTCGATACACAGTTATGTGTGGTGATATTGAAAATGTATTTTTATTCAACTTGAATTCCTAACTGTATAATATGCAGAAAAGATGAATTGGCATGATTGTAAATACATTAGAGCTGAAAATGGGGCATATTATACTATTAGAAAATGGGTATATTATATATAATGTATGTATTGAGTTGAAAATGGGATGTAAACAGTTTTTTAGATAGGTTGGTTCAAGATAAAGTAAGGTTAGAACTTTGGTGTGGATGTGTATCTACTTAGACACGTGCATGTGCATGCGCACGCGCATGCGCACACAGAGGGAGGGAGGGAGGAAAGGAGAACTCTCAGTTGACCCCAAGCAGATGGTTTGAGGCTCTGATGATGTTATAGACATGATGCATGGCTCTGCATGATTGAGCTTGTGAAAGTCTATTGTGTCTGTACACACTTGCATGCATGTTTCAATTCTTCTTTAAATTGGCCCGTAGATCTGCATGGATCTTAAGACACTATCTTTTATTAAATTTTTGAAATTTTTTTTTGTTTTATACATATTTTCATCATGCAGAGTTCAGCTTCTGAGGGTACTCGAGACACGTAAAACTGTGTTGCAAAAAGAACAGGGTATGGCCTTTGCACGTGCTGTAGCTGCAGGTTTTGACATGGAACACCTGTCATATCTGTTGTCATTTGCTGAATTCTTTGGGGCTTCACGTTTGATGTAAGATGTGCTCCTTTGTTATTGGGTGGTCTTTCACATCTTTGACCATGTCACCAAGAATTTAAGTTTGTAATAATTTCTGTTTAAAATTTAACCCTGACAAGTTTCTGCTTTGTCTTGCATGGCAGGGAAGCATGCATAAGGTTTATGGAATTATGGAAGAGAAAGCATGAAACTGGACAGTGGCTTGAAATTGAAGCTGCTGAAGCAATGTCTAGCCAATCAGATTTCTCTGCCATGAATACTTCAGGCATTGTTTTCTCTGGTGATATGAGGAAGCATAATGAATTCAGGGAAGCATGGCCTGAATCTCATGGTGAGTTAGGCATAGACAGCAATGGGAAAGCAAGAAATGATGCCACTAACTCTGATCATAACAATGGTAAGTTGTAGAATAGTACCTCAGATCTTTTAATGGTTCACAGTTCACAAATTTCCATTGCCCTGATTGGGAATAATTTTATGAGTGTCATGGAAATAGTCCTCTAAAAAAAGGTTCTTCTATTTTCCAATTAAAATTTTTTATTGGTTCTTATATTTTCTACTATATAAAATATAAATGGGGAGGCTTACTCAAGCACTCCTTTTGAGAACTGGATCTTTTGATTGAAAATTAGAGATTGCACCAAAAACATGGGTTCTACCCTTCTGTTTGAGTTGCTTAGGTTTACATGTTGCAGACCAGGCTTATGGCCAAACCCATGGCCCTGCTGGGCCTCACACCTATTCTAGGAGCCCCATGTCCAATTTGAAAACCCCTGCCTACCTATGTTCAGCATGTGCATGTGCAATCCATGGTTTACGTCACAGATTTGGCGTCTATAATCTGACATGTGATGCTCACATGGTTAGAATTTTTAGCAATATTATGTTTCATGTTCGTTTTGAAATTACTAGTCTCCTAAAACAGCAAGGTTAAGTCTGAAAGTCTTAGTTTAACTTTTATGTTTTAGCATGGGAACGAGTTCTTATTAGAAGCAAATAAGAGAGTCGAAGATCCCTAAAGGATTCATATCTGGGTTCAACAACCACCTTACGTGGGGGCTGTCGGCCACTCCCTCCCTTATAAATATGTGCTATCTTTATTCAATTAATAAAATTTTAGAGGGTTCTTCCATCATGGACGTTTGTGCTCTTGACTATAGGTTCAAAAGCATTGGCCTTTCTTCAAGTTGGGCTTGGAATTTGATCTTTGGATCAAATCCTCGAAATCCTCCATAAATATGTAATAAAAAATAATTGTTTGGAAAAATTCACATGACAAACTAGCCTAAAATGTCCGAAGGAGGAAGGAGAAGCAACTTTTCTTCCTACTGAAGAAAATTGTGGTCGGTGTTTTTCCAGGGCAACTGGCTGAAACGGCTGCAAACTCTTTCCTGTATCAGAAATTTGACACACAATCCCAAAATTTTTGGCCCCAATATAAACAAAAAGGGTATTTTAGAGTTTTAAAATTTTGTTCAAATGATTTTTATGGTTAAATGATGTCATTTCTCAACCAATCTGCATTTTTATGAGCGCAGTTCCAATTTTTTATAACTAGCACAGTTCCAAACATCATGACATGTATTTGTTAATGGCCAGATCGAAGGCCTCCCATGGATTCCCAGGTTCCATTAGGTCCTCATGAATATTTTCAAGGCCATTTTCATCATCCCATGTATCCTCAATGGCCTATGCCTTCAGCCTATCCCATGCAAGGCATGCCATACTATCATAACTATCAAGCAAGTGGCCCTTTTTTCCAGCCTCCATATCCTCCAATGGATGATCCCAGATTCAGTGGCACACATAGGATGGGGCAAAAAAGGCATTCCATGGATAGTAAGGATAGCAATGTAGAGTCAGAGACTTGGGATACAGGTGTTTCAAATGGAAGATCACAAGATGATACCGATCAGAGCATGTCGGAAAAAGAAGTTGCACATGGTCGAGAGTCACACAGAAAAGCCGGTCGGTCAGGCAAAACCAAGTCAGGCATGGTTGTCATTCGGAACATTAATTATATTACTTCAAAGAGACACAATTCATCAGGAAGTGGATCCGAATCAGCTTCTGAATATGGAAGTGACGAGGAACCTGTGAAGTTACAGTCTGATACCCCAGAAAGGAAGCATAAGAACTCCGTGAGATCTTCGAAAGGTAAAGGAAGCAACACCAAGTCTACGGATACTTGGAACTCAAATGGCAAGGATGACATGGTTCATGGACAAGAGCCAGATAGTGGAAACTGGCAGGCATTCCAGAACTTTTTATTGCGAGATGATGATCGCACGAGTGTTGATGATAGAATAATGTTTTCTGCTGAAAAAGAGGCCTCTGTAAAGAGACAACAGAGTACAACAGGGTTAGATCCTATACTTCATCAACGAGATTCGGGCGAAATGGGAGACAAGTGGAATTCTGAATTTGATATGGTCAGTGGCAAAGAGAGCCAGACATATAAACATAGGGCATCAAGTGATGAATTGGCAATCTCTAATGAGGGGTTACATTCACATGGTGGAAGAGTATCGCGAGACAGCAAACTGGATGTGCAATTTACCGAAATAGAAAGTGGAGGGGGGTATAGGAGGGTGACCAGTGATGATTTTATGCTTTATGGACAAGGAAACCAACCTGTTACAAATTCTCACTCAGACCCACTTGCTGGCAATGAATTTGAGCATAATGATAATTCGAATAAGAACTTGCAAAGTGTAACAGATGAATCATATATAGTTCCTTTCAGATCAAGTTCACAAGATCAAATTGGATCGGATAGAAGAGCTGCCATTGACATCGACATAGAGTTCCCATCAGCTCTTCAGAGAAGCGAAGATTCTTCCAATATGATTAAAAACCAAGTCAATTATGAACCAGATGACTTGAGCTTAATGCCAGAGCGTGGTACAGAAGGTGAATCCACTGGCTATGATCCCGCTGTAGATTATGAAATGGAAATTCGCACTGAAGATGTTATTGCACTGGATGATGGAAACAAAGATGTTTCAACTGGAGTTAAGGAAGGACCAAAAAAGTCAGACAAGGAAAAGAAATCAAGAGTGCAAGATGCTTTGGAGAAAAGAAAGATGGAGGCAGCAATGAGGAAGGGGAAATTATCAAAGTCGAATCCTTTGGCAGAAGCACAGGAACGTGCTGAGAGGCTTCGGACATACAAAGCAGATCTTCAGAAAATGAAGAAAGAGCAGGTATGCTCCCCACTAATTTATCTCAGTATTTGTCTGCACATTTGGAATGGTTGAAGATGTTGTCATTACAATCCTTAATTTTTCTTTAAAAAGTTTCCCAACTCCTTTTTTCTTTAAAGTGAAATTTGTTGCTGTTTGAAGTCGTTTAGATCGGATGCTTTTACTATATATCACATCTAATATTTGTTCATTTTGTGTAGCAGTTTCAAGCTTCCACAAATCAAAATGTGAAAGCATGACATTGTTTTTGGACATTTATGTTAACACTAGTAAAAGTGATATTTTCTTTTCCGCTGAAAATAAAAAAATATTGATTTTCTTTTCAAGTTTTTTTTTTTTTTTTTTTTTTGGGGGGGGTGTGGGTGGGGGGGAGGACTGTGAATTGCTAGTGCTGAAATTTTAATACTTGATATCAGCATTCAGAAATTTAAGTATCTGGATTGTTTTTTTTTTTTTTTTTTTTCTTTTTCTTTTTTTAGGTTAAAGTTCTCTTGGGTGTTCTGGCTAGGTTCCAAACTGTTTTATTACTTTATAATTTCAACTTTTTGTTTGGCATGCTATTCTTGTGTGTATGTGCTCTCTTTTTTTTTGAAAATGGTGACTATTCATTACTCAAAAAAAAAAAAAAAAAAGGATACAGTATAGGAGAACTATACTGACCACACACACACACACACAAAAAAAAAAAAAAAAAAAAAAACATGGGGGAGAGCAACTAAAGAAAAGGGGGCCGAAGCCCCAAAAATGATAGTTAACATCCCAAAAAGAAAACAGATTAAGGAGGGGCAGAAATGATCAAAGAAGGTTTAAAATCTCGATGGAACAACACGTTCAAATCTACTGAAGCACCTCTTCTATAATGTCTGTAAGATACCAAGGAGGGGAAGAAGACCAACTTGCCCACTGGATAACACAAGAACCATCCCCTTCTACAAGAAGCCGCTGGGGAAGTAGGCAGGAAGAATAAAGTCCTTATGCATATACAGTGTGTGTGTTCTCTCCTGCATGTATTATTGAAGAATGCAGTCCTTATGCATATACAGGTGTGTGACGTGTGTCCCTGAAGAAAGCAATTCTTTTGTGCATGTGTGTTTCACTGGAGAGCAGTTCTCACAGCATCACACTCTGTATATGTGTGCTTTTCACAGAAAACACAGCTCCCATTGCACACCCTTTCACAGAAGACAACAGTTTTCATGTACCACACTTAAAAAAACTTATGTGATAAACTCTGATTTAAGTTTGTTCATCTTACTGGTTTGAGTTTCCTTCATTAGCTAAATAACCGTTTTCTGATTTTTGATCTATGGTTCATTATCCAGCTAACTTGATTTGCTTATTCCTTTTGACTGTCAAAAAGAAAACACTAGATCTTTTGACATATTTTGGGAATCTCAGGAAGAGGAAGATATAAAACGGTTGGAAGCTTTAAAAAGAGAGCGGCAAAAGAGAATCGCTGCAAGAGGCAATTCTAGCTCTGCTCAATCACCCTCATCCTTACAGCAGAGCAAATCGCGGTTGCCAACAAAACTTTCCCCTGGCTCACATAAAGGATTGAAGTTCAGTGACTCAGAGCCTGGATCATCTTCACTTATACAACAATTTCCTAAGAAGCTTGCTTCTACTGGGTCCAATGATTCTCAGAAAGCCACTAAACCTGGCAGATTAAATGGTACAAGCATAGCTGGAAATGGCCTAAGCCGATCAGTTTCATCATTACCTGAGCTTAAAAAGGAGGTCATTGGCCCCGAACCAAAGGCCATTCCAGTTAAAAATAGAAGACTATCAGACCCAAAAGGTAGCAATGGCCATCATGCTACACTAAAGTCAGGAGGCAGTGATTCATTATCAAAACCAAAATTACCTGTTGAACCTGAAATCAAGAAGATATCTGCGATAATGAGCCTTGATAGAACAAAGTCTGCTACACTGCCAGAGCTGAAAATTAAGACATCCAGAAGCAATTCAAATATCAGTCAGACCAAGTCTGCAGCTAAGGAGATAAAACAGAGAGGGAATGGAAATAGATCTTCTCTAACTTCTGAAAGTATGAAGCAGAAGAAGAGCAACGATAAGACTCCACATCTGATCAGTGAAGATGGCAACCCAGTTATAGAGAAGACTGTTGTGATGCTCGAACATGATATCTGTGCTGTTCCTGTCGTACAAACATCTGAAGAAAATCCAGCAGACCAGAAAGGAGTATGTGATGAAGGTATTGGACAGGCTGCTGGAGTTGCAGAATATGCAGCTATTCATGCACCAGCTTCACCCAATATCATTAGTGTAGTCGAAAAAGATCCCAGTGAATTTCAGTTTGATGTACATCCCAGTTTAAAAGAGGTATGTTGACTATGTTCTGTAAAACAAATTGTCTAGACTCTAGTGTCACCCTTATTTTGATCTTTTCCCTTCGCTATTTGATCTAGGGACAACTATCTTTGGGTCATTTAATCGGAAATTCACGTTTCAATGTGATGTAGTTATTAAGTCTATATATGGAAATGTGAGGGTTTTCTCCAGGAAAAAGAAAAATCACACTTGGTTTTTCAGAAGCAGAGAAACATTGTGCCTCCACGGTAATTTATTTATTTATTTTTTGCTATGGTAAATACTCAAACACCTACACACACATCCTAACCCAAGTCCCTTAATCATCAGTGCTACAAACAGGGACTGGTCCCTGGTTATTTCTGTGGAGAGGGAGGTGGCTCACCTTTGAGCTACCAGTGGATTGGCTCCTTAGTAGTTTATCACTCTTATGTCTTCACCAAAAGTAGGAAGCCAGTGGTTTCAGCAATTGAAAAGTTATCTTATTTTGCCAAACAAGTTCTAGATGTCCCCATACCAGAAGAAAAATTGAAATATATGTATTTGCTTTACAGTTCCGCTCTTTTTGTCAAAGTCGAGGAGACTTTTTTAAACTGAAAATACTGTTGCGAAGGGCATGCCTTGTGAGATTCTAGGTTTCGTGCAAACAAAGGCAAACCATTGGATATCAACATATCACCAAGCATGAAATGATTCACTCTCAAAACCAGATGGGCACCCCTCCAAATGTAAGACTCAAATTCAAGGCGGTTGCTATTTATGGTGGGAGGTTGATATCCAACAATTTGGCTTGGTATAAGGTGGGTCCCTATGTACTCTCCCTATGTGGGACTGACCTAGGGAGCATGCTATATCAGCAAGAGCGGGATTTGGAAGGTCTTAGATTAGACAAGGACATGTGAAAAACCAATTTGGGGTGGAAAGGATCTTGAGCTGGTCTGTTTGGTTTGATGGACTTGAATAACACCTGTTGAAATTGTATTTTACTAGCACAACAATGATAACTATCTCCATGATCAGAGTGATATTCTGCACTATACCAGTTCAAGATCCTTACAAGTTACAAATAACCCATCCAGAATCGGCCAGTCGACTAAATGGTACAAAAATATTATATTATATTTATATGTTTTTCTGACGCTAAGCCTGAATGAGTACAACTGGATCTGATCCTACTGGACCAACCCAAACACAACCCCTCTACAGCCTACTTGGTGCCAAACTGCCAATATCTACTATAGTTTCATGAAGAGATTAAGCTTTTGCTGCTAGTCAATGGTGCTAGATTCCAATTTCAGTATTCTTCTCAATAACTTGGTGGATTACAGATTTCTTTGTTGTCTGATTCTGGTTATGTGATTTATCTTGTTGATCAGATGACAACAGGTCATGCCAGTGATGAATTACCCATGTCTCCAAGCATTAGTGTTAAGGAAAAACCATACCAGGCCCCTTTTGCACAAGCTTCTTCATTGGAAGACCCATGCACAAGCAATTTAGAATATGGTAATGCACCACCAGTAAGCTCTGAAATGGAAACAATTACTGAGACTGGCAAGGTGCATATATCTGATTCTACAGACCTCAATTCAGCCGAAGTGATTCCTGGATCATTGGAGAAGCCCCGAGGCAAGGAGTCAAAAGGATTCAGACGGCTGTTGAAGTTTGGAAGAAAGAGCCACAGTTCAGCGGCAGGTGAACATAACGTGGATTCAGATAAGTTTGGAGATGATGGCCCAGCTATTGAAGACAATACTGGAACAGATGGTTCTCCCGAAGGTAGAATCCCAATGGGCAACTTGTTTTCTTCATTTTCTCCTTGATTGCCAGGTTTCAAAGTCATCCATGCACATGGAAAACTTGCTTAGTGATTATTGATAGGAAAATTTGCTGGGTCAACTTGGCTCCTTCTATACTTCTAAAGAGGCTAAACTCTTCCTTTAAAAATATTTAACATCATGGTTGAGACCAAGCAAGATAGGTTTGGTGCTGGAAAAACTGGAAAGGATGCAATTCATAAAATGTATACAAGGACTAGAAGAATTAAGGACTCAAACTCTATATATGATAGTAAACTGGACGTTTATGAATTCTAAGAAACTCGATTTAGTTCCAGAAAACTTGGTACACCGTATGAGACTGTACCTTTCTTTTGTCTGAATGGTTACACGTATACCCAAATATTTAATGAGAGGATGACCGAGCAGAGTTTCAAGATTTTACTTTCTGAGCATCGCTATGATCCCTAAGTGATCAGTGAAACCCATATGCTATGAATCCATTATTGAAAATCCCATCCAGACTCATTTGAACCATTGCTTCTTTCTTCCAAAAATCTTTGCTTAATTTTCATATTGTTCTCACTACAATTAGTTGCTTTCAAAGTGAATCTTTCAACTGTTTGAGAGTTTAATTTAAATTTTTTTTTTGACCAAAGACTTAATTGGTTCGGGCCTTATCCTCAAGACCCTGTTGCTAGAGCTATTGGCCATGATTTTGAATCTTGCACTGGTCAAGCCAAAATCTCTAATGTAGGACATATCAATCTTAATCTGGTTAGATTTTTTCCTCTTTTATGTAAGGAGTTTTTTTTTTTTTTTAAAAATCCAGATAAGAAGAAATCTTAAAATCTTCATTTTTAATTGCCTTTAGATATAAAAACATTAGGTGCAGTCTAATGTGACTGTTTTATTTGTTTTCCCTTAGGGTTTTGTTGGGGTTTGAGGGCTGTTCTTTGTTTTGTGGGATGTGTTTTAACATTGCTTTGTGCTTGGAAGGGTAGGCTGTTTGTCATTGTTTACCTTCGTGCTATTTTTTTAAGAAATGAAAGTGTTATAATTTCAAAAAACAATAATAGTATGTAGAGATGATAAGGACGGAGTTTGATTACATTTTTGGGATAAAGCAAGGGATTTCGTCATAGCCATTTACCTGTGCAATATTGGGTGATACAACCTAGTTGCTGACAAATTTCAAAACCATGTTATGAGCTGAATCAAAATCCAGATTCACAAAGCCCTTTTTTTAAATTGGTTTTTCACGAAGCCCTGCTTAGAGCCATGCATGACCCAACCTCTGTAACCCAAAGCTAATGCTTTGCTGTTAAACTCAGAAATCAGGTCTGTTTACTGCAACAAGCTTGTCTTTATAATGTATGTATAGTTGATCCTTCAATTATTTATTTATTTACTATTTTTTTTCAGTTCACATGCTGAAGAACCTCATCTCACAAAATGACAGCCCTGTAGGTGGTAGTACTTCACAGAAGGGTGAGAATTTTTCCCTTTATTCCATGTGAGTTTATTTGATTTCTACTTGAATATGGTTTTTTGGCTTATTGTCTTAATTTCTTAATTTTCAGTTTCTCGCCACTTCTCTCTGCTTTCACCCTTTCGGAGCAAGAACAGCGAGAAGAAGCTGACAACGTGATGAGGCCACCGCAATTTAAAAGGTTTGGAGAAAAAGGCCTGTTTATTTTTCCATTTCTTTTTATCTTTGTTTGATTGGCACATGAAGTGCTAGAAATATTTTGATAAGCATGTTCTATAATCAGATGTGTTTGTGTAGATCATATTGTTGTAAAATCCGCATTATTCGGATCCATTTATTAATGTCCATATAATGAAGTGGCTTGCACTTTTGTTGCTTCCTGTTGCTATATGCAGTCAGGTACATACAATTCACTTGCAGATTTCAGCATGTATAAACAAGGTGGAGTAGCATTCCTTTGTCCAATTTGTGGATTATCTGGGGATTGCCATGTTGATATAGAAGATTATATGAACCACTGCATGGTGAGCCCCACCATGGATGTTCCCCTTTCTTATAATTCACTGATCAGTCTCCAGTGGAGATTGTTATCACTGTCACTCACATGGCCTGACCGTGGCAAGCATCAAGCACCATAGAGTCCACCTGGCCATATTTTCCTGGATCCCCTTTGCAATCTGGATAGCTTACCACACCCTAATGATGTAGGGTGAATTTTTTAGACTGCATAACTTACTCTTCAAAGAAAGAGAGAAAAAATTAGAGAGAGAGAGAGAGAGAGAGAGAGAGAGAAATCCAATGCCGATGTTTCATTTTCATCAAGTTTGGCTTATATGAAATTTTTAGGAGTGACTCTGAACACGCCACCAGTTTTTCTGAGCACACCCACCTTTTAAAAAGAAACTTGCACATGACGAAAATACCCATGAATTCCGTGCATATTCTGTGCATATCTCATGTGCACGGGTATGAAACGCTGTGCACATGATATATGCATGGTTTTCTCTAGCCATGTACCACTTTCGTGCACAGCTTTGAAACTCCGTGCACCCTTTTATGTGCACAGGTGGAGCAAGTTCCTTAATTATTATCAGAAGAAGCTTTGTTCTGGTGATTCGGTGCACAAGAGTGGGGAGCTCTTTGTGGGGATTCATCGGGTAAGATTAACAGTTGGCGGTGGTGTTGGGCGGTGGAAGATGGAAGATGGGAGAGGGAGAGGGAGAGGGAGAGGGAGAGGAGATGCCACCTACGACGACGGGCGGCGGGCGAGCGGCAGAGAACGGGAGAGAAAGAGGGGGAGAGGGAGAGGGAGAGAGAGAAGCAGAGATCGGAGGGATTTTGGGCAGGGGCCAGCAGCGGCCGAGAGGGAGAGAGGGAGAGAGGAAGATAGAGGAAAAGAGGGGGGGGGGGGGGGGTGGTGGGGGGAGAGGGACCGGGGCTGCCAGCGGCGGGCGAGAGAGATAGAGCGCAGGAGAGGGATCGGCGGCGGCAGGGTTAGGTAGAGGTGGCCAGAGCAAGGAATAGGGAAGGAGAGAAGGAGAGGAGAGAAGTGGTTCACTTGAACTCCAATTTGAGATCCTCCATGAGCAAACAAATTCCTTGAACTCCATTGTGGGGATCCTCCCACCCCTTTCTATCTATATCATCTAAGTTTCACTTCAAAAGCTGTGGTTCCCACCGTCCATTGTGGTATCACTGTTGACGTTGTATTAATCATAGTTTTCATCATATTATCAATCAGATGGTGGAATCCACTCTTTTTTTAATGGAAATTTGAGGGATGAGATTCATCTTGAACGGTCTAGGTTATCTCTATGTGGGCCCCACAATGCAATTCTAAGAGTTTGTGGCACTGAGGATCAGGACTTCTTTCTATGGATGCTCTGCGTTTTAAAAAATAATAATTTAAAACTCATCAGACAGCAAAGATGCCTAATGATTCTGAGGCAGTGAACTTTGTTCATTTGAATTTCTTGGCTGATGAAATGAGGATGTCGTTGACTGCTCTAAGGGATGATTTCAATTTGTCAGCTGATGCAATTAGTGGTTAGCTCACAATAGTCAGGAACGGCACATGGATGAAAGATCAAACTTTGGTCTTATTTTGTGGTCCTTGAGTTATTTTCCTTCTTGTTATATTCTGGTTTGTAATCCTCTTTTGAGGGACCATAAAAAAAAAAAAAAACAAAGATGTTGGATCTTACACTAGGCCTGTGTACAGTTTACAAGTGCCATCGCCCAGTGTGGTCACAATATCACTTGCAGGATTGGTCCCAACTATAGCCTTCGATGTTATGATTCAACACTACGATGGTCACAATATCACTTGCAGGATTGGTCCCAAATATGGCCTTTGATTTTATGATTCAACACTACGATGCCCTCTTCGGAACATTTGGACAGAATAGATCGAAGAAGATACGGCAACTTTCCAGGTGCAAGTATAGACCAAACATGCCGGTCAGGGAGCTTTTTTGGGTCAAGTTCCAAAGATGCATTCACTTATCATGTCAACATTCTGGATCATACCACCACTCATGCAAGCTCATAGTGTTGGCTACTTTCAGTTCATTCGGATCTAGGGAAGTGTGAGAAGTTTTGGAAGGTGATGATACTTGAGCATATATGGGCACAAGGCTAACGTCCCAGATCACAGATGCAATTTTCAATAATACAAAAAAACCTAAGGGCCTGTTTGGATAGCCAATAAATAGAGTAGAGTGAAGTTAAATGGGCCCTAACAGTCTAAAATTTCAACTCTACCTTGTTTGGATGAATCTGGCCCAATAGATGAAGTAATGTTGTGAGCCACATGTACTCCATTTCACTTCAACTCAAAATACTTCAATTTCTTTGAGTAAAAGTGGATTATACTCCTAACCTTAACTTCAAAATAAGCATCCAAATGGAGTGAAGTGAAATACTCTACTTTAACTTCAACATACTTCTCTTCACTCCACTCCACATGTGAAATCCACTTCATTTTACTCCACTCCTCATTTATCCAAACAGGCTCTAAGGACTCGGGTAGTGTGAGTGTAAGTGCGAAGGCATTTACCAGAGTCAACCCAAAAAAAAAAAAAAAAAAGACAATAGAGATGGGCGTCCAACTAGCTAAAACATCCACTAATATAATTCGGCCTTTGATGAAACAACTATGTTATATTTCTGGATGCACAGAGCAAAGGACATAAGCCTTGGTAGCTATGAGACAGGTGCTGTGTGACTAGTTTATATATAACACTAATTACCCTTATTTTCCCATGGCAAAACATAGAGCTGTGAGTTCATCAGCCTTAAAAACAGTGATATGGCGGCTCAAAGTATCTGAAGGAGCACTGTGGGCATGAAAGTTGCAACAAATTTGGCAGCTAAGGAAACAAACAGCTGGGAAACCCAACTACCCGTAATAATCACATCTTATGTAGACTACTAAATTTTCAAGGAAAGCTCTTGAAAGTAGCCACTGCCAGCATTGATTTCAAAATATCAAACAACCAGTGAAGAATTATGGAAGGTGCCTAAAACATAGCAATCACCAACCCATTGATGGCTCAGTGATAACAACAAAGGTTTGATTTATAGCAATGGAACAAAAAAGATCGTCGCCGTGTGGCAAGTGCAATCATAAAGTTGGAGGTGATTTAAGTATTTAACACAAATCCAATAAGAAGCTGAATCTATGATGCGCCTCAAAAGATGACCCCACGATTAAGCATTTGTGACAAAAGGAAGACCAGGTAGCAATAGACAAAGGAAATGAAAAGATGGAAATAACAATCCTCAGTCACAAACAAGACTAATCTATAATAAAAACTGAGGTCTCAAGCAGCAGCCTGCTTTTTTAGTTTTGCAAGCTCTTGCCTGATCACACCCGCCCTCTGCAAATAAAACATAGACCTATTAGCATTAAAGTTCCAATAAATTAAGTCATTAAACAAGTATTTCAAGTAAACACAAAATATGAAGGGATACACTTAACAGATTCACGAATGTTCTAAGTACCAAATTGAGATTTTCAAGAACAGTGAATTTTCTCCTGCACTGCGGGCGTCTGGTTGCCATGTCATACGTGAAGCCTCATCTCTGCCATTATGCAATGTAGAGATGGACACCCTGCCTTATAGGCTGCCATGTAATTTGACATACGGGTTGCTTCATGGGCGCCAGCAGGAGAAAGTAGCTCTTCAAGAACACCCAACTTTCTATAGCACTTGATTTAGATTAACATCTAGTTACCAAAAAAAAAAAAAGAGGATTTTACCGGCAAAAATCCCCTTAGATCCATTGCAGACAAAAAAGGACCTAAAATATTTGAATCCACCATAGTAGAGTCCCAGGGCCCTTTTCTGTTTTTTTATTTCGTCGAGTAGCAATATCCCCACTCGCCTGCATATGCGAGCGTGGATATCCCCACTAGTTTTTTCTTCTTCACAATTAAGCAGCAATATTAAATCAGATTCAGATAAAAAAAATCTTCTTTGGGATGGTGGTCGCCTAGTGATGGAGGCTGGATGGTGATGATAAGTGAAGTTGAAGATGATAGTAATAGGAAAATGTGAGATGGGTATTGGTCGTAGGTATAGGGCTGGTTTACGTGTTGTAAATTGGATTGGTAAAGAAGGGGATGTAGAGGGAATGCGATGAGATGATGATGTGGGTAGAGGTGGTTTGAAAATGGGCATTGGTTGTGCAGGGACATGAAAAAAAGATGCTGAGAGATGAGAAAAATGAAAGAAAAAGAGAGAAAAGGATGGGTTCAAGAAAGAGAGAGAAGGTGAGTTTACGAGATAAGGGTGAAGTTTCATATGTTCGGTTGGAAGAGGATGAATGGGTTCGGATGGGTTTGTTTAGGTTGTAGGAGAAAGAGGGATGAGGAAGATGATGAATTTAGATGACTATATCCCATAATGGGGGTTTCGGTAACAAGCTCCCACCGGCACCCAAGTTCACAACCATGAGGCCACATATCATGAAGGAAAATGGTGTGCGGGTAAGGGGTTAGTTGGTAGAGGTGGAAGTAGTTGGAGGAAGGAGGAGGAGGAGGAGGGAGAGGAAGATGAAGAATAAACAAGCGGGAATATCCCCACTTGTGTAGGTGCATGATTCAAAATAACGGCCGCTACGTAGTGTAGCGGCCGCATTATCAGCCGTAGCGGTTGAGCCTACTACGCGATTTTGAAAATAGCGGCGCTATGGTCTAAAACCTAGTAAAGCCAATAAGTTTTAATTAAAAACATTGTTTTTCATATTTCTTCTCCTTTAAGGCCTTTCCTAAAGCTGTCCCTACCCTTATATTGTTCCAAATCACTAAAAAAACACAAGATTGGTTGCTAAATAAGATTCATTTTTTTACTAAAAAAATTTAAAATTGCTACGTATCGCCGCAACCACTATTTTGATCCTAGTGCGGGTGAGCAGGGATCACTTTAGATTTTTTTTTTCTAAATCTGACTTTGGACGGCGATATCGCTACTTAACCGTGTGAACAAAAAGATAAAACGAGCGGGGATATTGCCGCTCAGGAAAAAAAAAACAAAACAAAACAAAAAGAGCCCCAGGGACTACTATGGTCAATTTATATTTTTTAGGTCATTTTTGGTCTACAATGAATCTAAGGGGGTTTTTCGGGTAAAATCCTAAAAAAAAAAAAAGGCCCAGCACTTTGTAAAAAGTCCTTTTTTATTGAAAAAAATAATAAGTACTTAAAAAAGAGTGCCAAATCTGTTACGGGAGCACAAAAGAAATATATTAAGAACCAAAAGGTTTGCAAACTCAAACCCCCAAACTATCATGGAAGGGGAAAACTCAATTTAAAAAATAGGGGGAGAGAGGGAGACGGGGAGAGAGACTCGTTATAAAAGGAACAATCTCTACACCCATTTTGGCTAGAAAATCCACCATCTCATTCACAGATCTCTTGGTATGAATAAAAGTAGCCACAACAGAGGCACGTTACTTTATTTATTACTTTTTTATTGGGTAATGTTGAACCCACAACCTCAAGATTGCAATAGCAAGCACCTTCCACTGTGCCACAAGCTCTTGTCACCAAAGGCACATTGATGTTTTTTCAAAATACAATAGTAAACATGGTGGATTTCTTGCAAGCTAAGATTTTTTTTTTTTAAACAAAAGGCTTCAGAAAAGACAGACAACAAAAAGAATAATTATTACCTTTATCTTTGCCAACATGACCTTGAACCTATCGAAGTCATTGAGTGAAGCTCTTCTCTTTTGCACAATTAGCTTCCTGCCCCATGAGCTGTTCTCCCACTTGTTCTTAACATCTGCCATCAATAATACTTGTTTTAGTGAAGAAAGAGGAGGCACAACTGATACATCACAATTTGTATAAAAGGAGATGTGAAAAAAATCTGTTACCTGCTGCTTCCATGGCAGCAATCAAGGACTTCTTTTTGGGAATCCTAGGAATTTCAATCTTAATATCTGTCAAGGAAAGTCTCTTCATATTCATTTGACCTCTTACCATATCAGGAGCATCTATGAGTGCCTGTCAAGTTCACGTAATACATTACTATAAGAACGCTGAACAGTTATTGTAATTGATAGGGAAGGATTTGAAACTTCAGATGTTCCGAGACATAATGACAATACGCACTAGGCTCAATACAACAACTAAATTGATGGGAAGGATTTGAAACTGCAGATATTCCAACATATGGCAGCAACAAGTCCAAGCCTCCATACAATGGCTATACTAAAGGGTACTGCCTTTCCATGTTTCTGATACAAAAAAAAAAAAAAGGTTCTAGCATGATTTTCGGCGTTCTATCAACGTTCTCACCCTTTTGTTTTGAAGAAATTTACAATTACCACTCCCAAAAAAACAAAAAACAAAAAACCAAAAAAAGGGAAGAGGAAGAAGAAGTTGAGGCAACCTTAATTACAAAAGAAGCCAACAATCTGCTGTTTCCTGGGTAATGATATGCAAAATGAACACCAGTGGAAGAGTTGTTGGATCTCACTAAAATTAGGATGGCACATTGGGCAGGTGTCAATAAAGAATTTGGGGGGAAGCACTGGAGGTGGACAAACCGTCAAATTGGGGGGTATCAATACTAGGAGGTTCAATAAAAAATGAGAAGGCGGCAAGGAAGACAAATTTGTAGGAGGGATGGTTGGAGTTTCATGTAGATGGAGCGACAAGAGGAAGCCCAGGTCCGGCAGGAAGAGAGTAGTTGTATTAAGTGACTGCAAAAGAGACTTGGAGAGACAAATCTGTAGGAGGGATGGTTGGAGTTTCATGTAGATGGAGCGACAAGAGGAAGCCCAGATCCGGCAGGAAGAGAGTAGTAGTATTAAGTGACTGCAAAGGAGACGAGGAGAGGGTAGACAATCATTTCATGAGTAGTGGGATATAAAAAGACAAATAAGACTGAAGTTACTTGCAATCCTTTGATCACTAAAGACTGTAAAGCTAAGATTCCCTTTGTCAAGGGCCATCATTGAAGGAGATCCCAATAACACAATCAATTATGCAAAGATAAAAGGGGAGCATGCATGCACTGAGGTGGCATATAGATTGGCTAGACAGGAGATAAAATCAGAATCAGTTACAACTTACAAGCTATTAGATATTTTGGGAGCAAGAGTTTGACATCAAAAAATATCATCTTCTAAAGGGTTCTGCTCGTTCTTTTCTTACGAAATTAAAGCATAATTCTCCTATGATAGACACCTGAATTTTAACAACATAAATGCTTTCCATAATCCATATTAATGATTTCACTATCACTGCTATAAAAAAACAAGAACAGAAAAGGCTTCGACGAAAATGCTTTTTTTTCTTTTGAATGGTAGATAAATTGTGTTAAGAAATCTAAACACTGATTCATAGTCAAAAGGAGAATACAGATGAAATAGTGTACAAATGGTATCCTAGTCCTCCTCTTGGGCACACTGCTTCTATGCTCAGTACATTTTTTTAGTAACAAAATGCATGTTTTTCACACAATAGAACCCTTAAGGTTTCATGCATTATAATGCAAGTAAATACAATCAAATTCCCTGACCAACATTATTGACAGATTTGGCAATGTGCAACTGAATTTCTAGAGATTTATAGGAAAAAAGGTTCCCTTAAAAGGGGTTACAAGTGAAAGGGCAGTGGAGCCATTGAGACCTACAAAATGATAATCAATTTGTATAGATTCATCTTATTAGGATGGAGATACGGCAATCATTTTCTATCAAAAGGGGTAATATTGTTGATCCCTCGCATATTTCCACTCTTTCTTCACTTCCAAAAACCTTTGTTGAAAGCCCATTTCCTAGGAAATCCTACTGTCACACCCTTGCACGTTCTCATACCTTCTCAGAGGAACATTTTTGAAAATCACAGGTAAAGTCCCTTCCAGGGTGGAGAGTACCCAAGCCAAAACCAGTCAAGAAGCACGTCAGCACATAATTCATCAAGAATAAAGAGCATCCTCGTTGGAAAAAAAATGGTACATGAATAAGCATCCTTACCGTAGCCGATTTATAATGTCATCTCCCTATAAAATCTAAAATGGCTTTTGAGGCCAGCTGGTTCTCTAACTTAACTTTCCTAGGAGACAAAATCCCCAACAAACCATTTCACAACATTTTAGTGACAGATGAAAAAAAAAAAAAAACTCACCACATCTCTTTCTCAAATAATCTGTTCACACTTCAAAACCCCATTGAGACAACTGAAAGAATTGACTAAGAAATGCAACCATGGGTGTGACAGATTCGAGCAAATCATGACACCATCAGAGTTCATTCTAGTGTTTCATTTTGATCAAACGAATCCGAACATCTCCTTCTCAAATAATCTGTTCACAGCTCTAAAACATATTGACCCAACTGAAAGAATTTACTCAGAAATGCAACAATGGGTGTAACAGATTCGAGCAAATCATGACACCAACAGAGTTCATTCTAGTTTCATATTGATCAAATGAATCCAAACATCTCCTTCTCAAATAATCTGTCACAGCTCTAAAACCCGACCCAACTGAAAGAATTTACTCAGAAATGCAACCATGGGTGTGACAGATTCGAGCAAATCATGACACAATTAGAGTTCATTCTAGTGTTTCATATTGATCAAACGATATCCGAACTTCTCAAATAATCTGTTCACAGCTCTAAAACCCATTGACCCAACTGAAAGAATTTACTCAGACATGCAACCATGGGTGTAACCGTGTAACAGATTCGAGCAAATCATAACAAAATCAGAATGTTTCATTTTTTATCAAATGAAATCCAAATGAAACGAAATCAGAAACTTTCATTCAATCAGCTCTCTAAAAGTACAATTTTGTAGCATAAGTGAATCTAAGATGGGAAACGATGAGAGATAGATGCTGGGGTACCCGGTTCTGATCGATGACATCGACGATGACGACGAGCTTTCCGTAGTCCTTTCCATAGTTCACGAGAGCGACTCTCCCAATCTCCACATATCGCTTGAAAGGCTTCAATCCAAACAAGGAAAAGGAAGAATTACATGGAAAATCAAAACGACCATGGAAATGAATGGAAGGAGAAGAACATGCACAGAAAGAGAGAAATCTAACTGTTACTATTTTCTTCTTACCATTGTTGCAGATCTCTGTGTGTGGGAGGGAAAGAGAGGGGTTTTAGGGTCTCTTCTCAGTGAGAAAAGGTAGGGACTTGGAAGAGATTAGGGTTTTGTAGCATTGATGGATGGATGGGTTTCATTTACATTGACTTAAATATCCTTTTGAGTGACTATTGAACTTTAGAATCCAAATCTTCTAATTAACATTGATAAATCTTGAGTTAAAAGAAGTGGAACTCCCCAATGAAATCCCAACCATTCCTCCTTTTTTTTTTTTTTTATTAATAATGCAGGGGTTGCTAGCCCTTTGGGTTAGAATAATCCCTATGGGCCCAAGAGAAAAGGCCAGATAAAATTTTCCAGTGGCCTTAGCGTGGTGTACAGTTTCGAACCCACAACCTCCGGGTGTAAACTTTGGTTCTAGGCCAACTGAGCTACCCCTTGAAATTAATGAAATCCCAACCATTCAAAATAAACTCTCTTCAGTTGTATGGAGTTTTCTCAAATTTAACTTCAATCTGAGTTTGTTTAACCGTTGAATTGATTGTTTGATATAAAAAATTATTGTCACGACAAATTATAGATGTTCATTATCACATTTTACATTAGACATTGAATCTGATGGGGAACGCACTTGGATTGATGTGAGTTTTGAGATGCCCTGCTAGGCATTTAGGGTGCGTTTGGCATCGTGTCATTTGGATAATCCCATGTTCCCACGAGATATGGGTTTAAAAAACATGTTTGGTATTTGTAAATAATTATTTCGAATTTTGTTCTCATGGGAAGGAATCTCAAAATCTTAACTCACCAGCATAAGAAAGTTGGAATAGAAAAACTTTGTTTTTTTTTAATAAACAACTTGCTGGCACAATTGTTTCTTTCTTATCTCTTGCCTTTTAAAGAATATCATTTGAAGATCTTAAATCCTCTTATCCTAAATGTAGGCCCCACGTTCACAATCCCAAAGGAGGTGGCCCCACTTTAGAATTCCTAGAGGTGGGTCACATGTTCACAATTACAAGGGGTGGGCCCCTATTATAATTCTTTAATAGTTGGACCACATTATAAATCGTTTATAAAGGTAGGCATCATGTTGTAATTTCTCTAGGTGGGTCCCGTGTCCACAATCACGTTTTAATGGTGGCCCCATATTTGGATTTCTAAATGTGGGTACCACATTGTAATTTTTTAAAGGTGGGTCCCGTGTTCACAATTAACAAAAGTATGGCCCCACATTCTAATGACGGCCCGATGTTCGGATTTCTAAATGTGGGTACCACTGTAATTTTTTAAAGGTGGGTCCCACGTTCACAATTAACAAAAAGTATGGCCTTATATTATAATTCCTATAAAGGTGGGCCCACATTGTAAATTTTATAAATGTGCTACCCCAAGATTTTAATTTTTAAAGGTGGGCACCCCATGCTAATTTCTAAAGGTGGGCCTTGTGTCTACAATAACAAAAAATGTGGCTCCACTTTGTAATTCATAAATATGAGTCACATGGTCTCGTTTACAAAAAGTGGACCCACATTATAAATCCGATGCATGAGAGCCCATGTTCTAATTTCTAAAGGTGGATTCCATATTTACATTTACAAAAAGTTGGCCCACATTATAATTCCTATAAAGGTGGGCCCACATTATAAATCCAATGGATATGGGTTCCATGTTTTAATTCTTAAAAGTGGGTACCACGTTGAAACTTCTACAGGTGAGTCCCATATATGATAATAATAATACTGCAAACAATAAAAAGTGGGGTCCCACATTGTAAATCCTATGTTTGCTACTTGGAGCAAAACTTTTATAATGTTACCAAACAAGGTCTGTACAGCATATTTATAGTAGAGTAATTTCATGTAGGGAAATTTTCAATACAGGGCTTAAGTTTTCATGAGATTTCAATTTAGGACAAAATAAAAAAGTGATTTCATAATAGGACTTAAGTTTTCCAAGATGCTTTCAAATCAGGACATTTGGTGCAAAAACCATCCCAGCGGTCTATTTCCTCCCCATTTTTCTCAAAATCCCAAGAATACCCTTCTGTCTTTTGAATGAAGTAAACCCAAACAGAGAAAATCCGACACTCATTCCTTCCATTTCTTCTTCTTGCCTCCCATTCTTTCCTCTCCACTTCTTCACCGTGACCATCGGCGACCACTGCCAATCTCAATATACTTCTTTTCCACTCCCCTCTCTTTCCTATTTTTTTCCACCCTTGTTCTTCTTCCTCACTCCCTGCTTCCACTTTCTCTTCTCCACCAATCTAGTTAAGGAAATCTGCAGTTGGAACTCTCTTTTCCTCTCTCTCATCTGTATTATAACATAAAAATCATAGTGATAGATGGAAAAAGGCACTTCTCTCTCATCTGTATTATAACATAAAAATCATAGTGATAGATGGAAAAGGGCACATGAGGTCCTTGCTTAGTCCCAGCACATGCATCATTTTACTTGGAGTAAGACAAGTGTACTACCCTTACCTTGAAGCTCAATCTCCACTTTACACATTCCAGTAACCTAGCATTCCCAACCCCAATACACTAACAGGTGTCATTTCCCTGTGTTGCATGTTTTTGTTTTATTCTCAATATATAGTTTTTTATGAAGGTTAAGCATATAGAGTTACAGAAAGCAGTTTGTATCTCTTTATATAATCTCATGGCCCGTTTGTGGTAATCATCATCGCATCCATCCATCCATCAAGCTCTTCTATGTCAACTTCATCTACTGGGATTATCATAGTACAACTGTATCATCAAAATTCCATGTATTTTTCTTAGATGATCATCAGCGAGGTAGGGTGCACACATGTGGTGACATAAGGATAGTTTAAGGTTCTACAACTGGGTTCCATCTAGGTGTACATGATTTAGGGAAAAGCTACCTCATTCTCCTCTCTCTCTGTGCTTTGTCTCATTTCTCCAATGGGCGTCGTTTGTTACTCTCCTTCCTCTCCACTTTGTTTCATTTCTCCACTAATCACAGGTGGAGGAGAAGTGGGGACGAAGGAGTGGGAGGGAAGAAGAAGAAAGGGAAGAAAGAAATTAAGGAACTAGTGTCTACGGTTTTAGGTTTGGGTTTTTTGGGGTTGAATTTTTCATTCAAAAGACAGAAGGGTATTCTAGGGATTTTGAGAAAAATGGGGAGGAAATAGGCCGCTGGGATGGTTTGTACACCGGATATCCTGATTTGGAAGCATCTTGGAAGTCCTATTTTGAAATCACTTTTTTATTTTGTCCTGATTTGAAATCTCATGAAAACTTAAGCCCTGTTTTGAAATTTTCCCTTTCATTTAATATTGCCAAACAAGTTCCGCAGAGTATAGACTCGGTACAATCTGATCTCAGCACAACCTAATCCGAGCACAAAATTGGGAACAACAAGAGAACAATGCCAAACAGGCCCTTAGTTTGAATAGTTTGGATATCAATAGGTAGGCTCTATTATAGAGTTTTGTTCCATTTAACTTAAGATGAGTTTATTTGTCCTCTAACCTAAGCACTCCCCCTTTTTCCAAATCCCAAATCCCAAATCCCAAATCCCAAATCCCCTTCTTGTCTTCATCTATTTCAAACTTCTGATTTCTAATTTCTTATGTTTCTATCCTTCTTTGGACTTCCCGTGTTCCTCTTCATCTCTTCCATACTTAAGATTTGATGTCTCTTCTTCTCTGACTTCTAGTGCTAGGGTTTGGGCAAGTTCATCTGAGAGATGTGGGTTGCTGGAAGCCCTTTGAAGAGAACATCGATGCTGAGACTCTAGTTTAGAGATCTCACCCAATCCAGTAACAATTTCTAAAATAAGAGAGATAAGAGTTTCTAGACGGTAGCGATATTGTCGCCCATTTAAATTTGGGAAATAATATCGTAACTCACTCATATGGGTAAAAAAAAAATTGGCGGGAGGATCAAAATATGAGATCCTTTTTCGAATATGGCCATCTAAGACAATTTTTTCCCCATAAAATCCTCTATATTTTATCTACTAATCAATCTAAAGGTTTATAATCATTTCAACAAAAGAAGTACTTGGAGAAACTCTTCATGCGAGGGTTCATAATCATATTGATATAAATCAAAACAATAAAAATTAGACCCTCATTAATTCAGATGGTTACCACTGTATGCACGTTGTTTTTTTTTTCTTTTTCAAATAATGCACAAGCCATCTGAATCGTCCATCAACACCAATTTGGTAGGCCACCCATAGATGGTCAAAATCCAAGAGGCATTTCCATGTATGGCCCAGATAAGAGGCACACCTTACCAAAATGGACGGTCACGATACAAAATATCTTGGAACCAGCAAACCGGCGGACCAAATTCCTTGTCTAAATCCAAACAGAAGCAGTTGATTGCATCCTCAAATTTCTCCTCTCTCAATCAAAACGAAACCCTAATTTCCTCTCCCATTTTCTCCCTCCTCCCGTTTATTCTCTCCTCTCTTCCTCTGAAAACTCCCAGATCGTTTGTTTCCGCACAAATCCGTTGAAATCCATTGCAGCCTTCTTGAATTTGACCGGAAAATCGCTACCGTCCGAAAGCGCTGGAAGGCCCATAAACACCTTGTTTTGTGTTTAAGGAGTTGCATTAGAGTCAAGAGACTTTTAAACTTACATGCATATTCATGGCCTTTTTACATGATTATTGTGATTAGGGCTTGATAAATTTGGGGTTTTTGGGTTCTTTGAGTCAAGTTGTAAAGAAAGCTCTAGAAAGCTCATTAGAGGCAAATATAAGCATAAATCTGGATTTGTATTTTGTTTAATTCCATTTGATTCAAATGAGACTCTTATTCAATGAATCTATCTCTTATCAAATGAATGGGTTGGATTGTTTCATGGCTATAATTGATAAAAAATTGAATGGAGGAGTTATATGTTGTGTGTAAGGGAGCAAGGAGGCTGCATTTGTGCAGGTTATATAGTAGAAGGAAGTGAAAATGATTGGGAGGAAGAAACAAAGAGAATTCCGAAATTAGAAATTTTGGAGCATTTGCTTGAGCAAACCTCCATATGAAGCAATTGGTCAAGTGAACAAAAGGATCGCTCGATCATCCACCTCTCTGGATGGGGTCCGCTCGCGCAAACATGGGTCCGTTCGAGCGACCACACCCCTAAAAACCTCGCTCCAGCGAACGCTTTGGGTCGCGCAAGCGATTAAACCTCTGAGTGGGTCCGCTCGAGCGAATTTGGGCCTGCTCGAGTGAACCTAAAGTTGAAACCTGGTCTTTTCTGACCCAGTTTTTAGGGTGAATTATCGCCCTTAACCTATCCTAACTCACCATAATCCTCTCTAACAAATAATTATGGTGCTCACCTTTACTTCCATAGGAATTTAGAAATCTTTGAGACTTTATGACCCTAAAATGGAACTGTGAACCTTATTAATTGTTCAATGGGCATTCATCAATCTAATACTATGCCATGGAAGTTGGTTTGGAAATTCAACGTATTCCTCATAAATAGTGACACCTAACACGGTAGTAGTACGCTGACATTCCAAAATTACCTTATATTGGACAGTGGAAGACTAAACTTAATAGTCTAGTGTTGGTTGATAAAAAAAATTGTCTTAATTCTTTTAAATTATTGCATTTCATATTGAAGTACAATTTCATTATTGATATCATATTCTAATCAGTAGATTGGTTGCATTATTGGTATCCGTTTGGGTTCGATTACCTAAATTCAACTCATGACTTCATTATTGTATATCGGATTCATTACTCATTGGAAATGTGGATTGAGTAAGTATTCGGGATATGTGATTACTATTCGATTCGATTATGAACAAGTGAATACAACTTACTCAAATCCAATTATTATTCGATTTTTATTTGATTCGATCGAGTCGGCACTACTTAGCTTCAACCCTATAATACCCGACGGGGTTGAACTTCGTTTAGTTATTCGAGACTACTGTAGTAAGTCATCTGGACCACGGAAACTCCAGACCCGGGTAGCCAGCTAGCTTTTGGTAGGGCCGCTGGTGACATCCCATCTAGATTCGCTCTCTTTTGAGAGGATGAGCTCAATGTAGTAGCTAATTAGTATGTTTTCATTTTATTTGATTCACAAGCATAAATTATTCAATTTTCGCACAATTTGCTTAGTTGATACTTATCTTTGATAGCTATTAATTTAATTGTCTTTTCGATTCAATTTGATACATTATGTACTTCCTTATTATTGCCTATACTTACTAGATCATCATATTGAGATACTACTCTTGGTGTCGCAGTCGCAGGTGTAGCTCCCATTCTTGAAAAGGCCAAGGAGGGAGAGGAGATTACCTAAGCGGTTCCTTCAGGACTAGAGGAGTGGCCAAAGGCAGGGCCCGCTTAGATTCCTTCCTCAGAGCGTGTATTATACATTTTTTGGAGATGTTGCATTTAGTGTGGCTAGCCCCTTTTTGCGTGGGCCACACTTAGTTGTTGCTATTCTTTTGTTATATTTTTTATAGTGTTTGTATAGGGTTCTTTTATACACCCTCTTTTGTAAAACAATGTATATACTTGTATAATTCTTTTATATTAAGCTTAAATGTTAATTGGACTGAATGAGAATTGATACACTCACATAAATTAATTACAGCTTCCGCTATGATTTAATTGTTATTGATATGTTCTAGTGAGTTTTAACTCACGTGTGGAAAAGTTATTTTTCTCTCCTTCGTGTGTTGTATTTGGCTCAAGACAGGTACAACATCACGGGAGTACATGTGTCTCACCTCGGGGATTACCCTAGGCCAGGGTGATTCGGGACCAGGATGTGACACATCAACTGGTCATTGTAATTTTGGTCTATAACTTGCCCATCATGATCCTCCAATTGGGAGTGTCATGTTCATCTATACCGCCTGTATGGATTCGTGTGTTTCGTTGTCTTTTCTTCTCCCATATACGGTCATATTACGAGTCGTGGTCCTCCTATTTACAAAAAAATCGCCCCCATCCAATCATTCTAACCTTATCATCCATGGCTCACAAATCCAATCCTTTCACAAAATCGACAGTGGCGGACCCAAGTGTCTGCACGCGCCGAGTAATTCTTTAAATAATACCTTAAAAGCTTCTATATTATTATTTAACCTTTTCACCTGACCATTGCCCACACCACTCAAATGAAATTCCTATGTCTGCCATTGACACTCTATCCATCAGTCCAGTCTATTCATATGGGTGCAAATTCAGGGGGCATCTGGAAAAAAAGGGGGGGGGGGGGGGGGGGGGGGGGCGCGTTGTTTGTGTGGCGGTCCACTTAGATGGACCATTAGGTGGGCCCCACTCAAGTGTGAACATTGCATACTTTTTCTTGAAAAATGTTAATTAGATTCAGGGAAAAAAAAAAGGTTTGTCCAAGAGAAGGTTAATTGTCTACTGAAAACATTTGACTTTGGTAGGAAAATGATGAATGCATACATTTGAGGAAATTGAAGAATTTTTTTGTCAGGAACATCTGAATTTTCAGAATGAAAAAAAAAAAACCCTGCTATGAGGCACGCAGAGAAAAAAGGGTCCAAAGGAAGAAACATAGATTTGGAGTATTATTTTGATTGCTCTATTTTTGTGCAAAGGTCCATAATTTTCACATGATGAAGGCAGTGGGGGACTCTAAGACTTACTATGCAGTAAGACCAGAATTTCTGGACGATGTCCCAAAAGCTCACTTCAAGCCCAAGGTAGGTCTCTTGATGTTTCCTTTGTATGTTTTCTTATGTTCTCATATTTGAAGTATGAAAGACCCCTGCACTTGCTTGCTCCTGTGAGGAATCTCCAATGTCATTTCCAGCATCTTTCACTAGCCATTTATTTTTTATGGCTTTCAGTTCATCAGTCATGCAATTCACAATTCCAAGTTCCTTTTCTTACATATCTTATCAATTAAATCTCCTTATTTCTTAGCATTTTTAGCTGTTTCATCTTGTCTCTTTTTTACTTCTACCTGTATGCTTGTTTTTTGTGATAGGAATGCGAAATCTTTTTGTGCATTCAGATTGTTCACTCGTTCTTGATTCTCCAGAAAAGGCTGAGAGAATTAACAGTTCATTAAGGTCATTGGTGTCACGCCCCACCCTATACCCATGCATGATATTATCCGCTTTGGCCTACGGGCCTCACGGTTTTGCTTCTAATGTGCCTCAATCTATCAAAAGACTTCATGCAAGGTAAGGGTGTAAGCTCTACATATAACCCCATTCACTTTCCTCTCTATAGTCGATGTGGGACTCCGGGGTGTCACATTCCACCCCCCTTAGGGCTACACATCCCTGTAGCCTACCAGCCCTCTTGGCCCGCCTACATGGAGACCCGCCCACTTGCACCAGGCCATGGCAGGGGACCCACACTCGGACTAGTCGAGAGTCGGCTCTGATACCAACTGTCACGTCCCCAAAAATACAACCATGGGATAACGTGAAAAATAAAAATAAATATTCATTTTCCTGTGTTTAATGTAACACAAGCTCCCAAATATGGACCCACAAAATTTCGAAACATGATGAGTCATAATAAAATATTTGCGGAAGTACTAAACCAATTGGTATCAATATCCAAAATTAAACCAACACATAACTACTGAATATTAAGGTTTAAAGTTTCCTAAATAACTTAAATAAAACAACTAACTAAATTTATGTTCATTATTAAGAATTGCTACTAAAATAGTTTCTACGATGAAAGTCACTCCCGTGCGGTCTCAGATGGCTTCGTAGCCATCTCCAAGTCTTCACTTAGGTTCATCAACTGGTTCAAACGCTTGAAACGTTTGACCATTCTCCGTCTCCACAGTAGGGTAGGGGTTGGTACCTATGCACCAGTAAACAAAGTAAACAGCAAGTACGAAAGCATAATTCATAAATAAAACACAAGATCAATGTGAATAAAGACAGGTGATAATCATAAGAGATTAACAATGAAACAATGATGAAAAGAACGTACAACCTACATCCATTCTACACAATAGAGCAATACAATAATCATACAGAAACACTGCTATTGTTTTGGGTGGTCAACCCTAACAGTAAAGCGGGAAAACCCGTTTGAAGGCCAGCAGTCATAAACCGGTTCGTAATCGAAATCGTAGGCCGGATAAACCGGTTCGAAATTTGGATATTACAGTGTCTGTACACATCGGTGATCAGCCGTCCAAATACAATTGCAGTCGTTCGAATATGACCCAATCAATATACATATATACATTTATCATAGTATAATAGACCTAATGGTTTATAAAGGTCTGACATAGAATCCTAAGTCAAAGTGAAGGGCTGGCTGCACAACAATCCATAATCGAATATAAATCAAATCATTCAATTAACCTCTACAATATCTCAATCGATTGCCACGCCACATCACAGTCCATATCCAATCAACATAGGGTATGCAACTAATAGATCAACATCATGTATGCAAACCCGAAGGTCAAGGAATAATCACAAGTCAATCCTAAGGTCAAACGTAAGGTCTCATACCCGACAACTACAAGAATCTCTAATAGATAAAAGATCAACACATCCCTTCTCAATCAATGGTGCATAGACCTAATTAAGGGTTTTCCAATAGAGATGAGTTGAGCCCAAATCCATTAGGATTTCCCCGAGGTCATACGAGTAATAAACCCCACGTTACTAATATACCGTGTGCCCGGACGGTATTTACTTGGTCCAAAGATCCAATTAATAAAGTACAAAAATATAATTTTAACACATTGAAAACCATGAATATGATTTAATATTAATTTACAAATAATAATAATCTTAGTTTATAATTTTAGAAAAACCCAAGGATTCCACCAATAATATTTTTCAAATTCAATCCTTTATAAAATGGGCCCAAGGTTTATTTGGTTTCATTAAAATTACAATGGGCTTCTTCTAAAATCTAATGGGCCAAGTGTTAAAAAGTCTTGAGTCATAGTCATGTGTAGTCACAATAAGATATATCTATGGCCACACCACACTATATTCAAAGAAACACTTCACATTGACTTAAAAGTTCTGTAACCGAGAATCTCTGTGTTTTTTCTTTTTTCCTATTCATGTCCTAGTTGAATACCACCACACAGAAACTCATCTTGGAATGAGGAGGCTTCACGTCAGACGCTGCAAGGGATATTTGGATAGTGGCCCCCACCCTAGTTTAACTTCACCACACTATCGCCCAGCCACGGACGACTGGATGCCCGGACCAGCTCCAAGATCGGATCGTTCCGTGGGTCACACAACCTGATTAACTACAATTAAAATATTTTCAAGATAACTCACACCCTACAATTTAGAATCAAAAGATGGTGGCCATATAGGTGCAAGGTCTCATCACAAAAAGAGAAAATCAAACATGCAAGGCATAAAAAGGGTTTCTACATGCATCCACATACGAATCAAAGAAGAACACAAGCATTAAATTTACAAGTTATGATTAGGTACTTGCCTGAAGTCCGCTGTTGAGGGAGACGATCTAGAATTCCTACTGCAAAAGCCCAGAGCACTAACCTAGAGATAAATTGGAAGAGAAAGAAAGTTGTGTGTGAAAATAAAAGAGTGTGGTGGTGTATAAATAGGGAATAAGAATAAGAGTTGTAGTGTAACTTGAATTCTAAATAGGATAGAGTTTGGGTTCTAAAAATATAAGAGTTTGGATTAGAGAAGAATTATATCCACTAAACTGGGCCGAGTTAACTATGGGTAAGACACCTATCCAACAAGCCTAACTCACCAAACCTAAACCTAACGTGGTCCCCACTTAGACTAATCGCATATCTAATTAAAATACAATCAATTATATAATAATAATAAAATAAATAATATATATAATAAAATACCAAAACGCACATTCTCTCCCCCTTAGGACATTTGGTCCTCCAAATGACTAGTATAACTTTGGACGGAGATATGATTACTGCTTCGTCACTGAGATTAAAACAATACCTTCCACAACGCCCGCTGAAGCATCTGCACCCTCATGGGTAAAAGCATACACCCTACCCTGTTGGGGTTGGTTCTGTTGTCCTTGCGCTGACCCAAGTGGCCTCTGTTGACCTCCTTGTTGTTGCCTTTTCTGACCCTGGACTTGCCTTTGCTGTTGTGGAGCTTGTCCCCTAAACTGCTTATTCTGAGGAGCCCTAAATTGTTGCTGTTGCTGCTGCTGCGGAGCACGAGGGGCTTGCTAACCCGTCTGCTGTGGTCCCTGCGGAGGTGCTGTCCTCCACTGCTGCTGTGAAGGCGCATGAGGCCCTGCTGCCTGAGATGTTGATAACTAACTGCCCCCATTAGGACAATCTTTCATTCGGTGTCCAACCTACTTACAGTGAAAACATGCCCCTAACTGCCTGTAAGATTACTCTGTCGGGTGATTCTTTCCACACCGCTCACAACATAGTATCGGATTGGCTGTGGGTGGACTTTGAAATTTTTGTCGTTTTGAGTTATTCTGATCGTTCTTACTTGCCAACTGCCTTAACTGATTCTGCTGCATTTTAGCCTGTCATTCCATAGCTCTTTTCTTTAGCGCACCCTCTGCCCAATATGCACTCTTAACAACATCTTGAAATAATAGGCGCTGATTATCTCCAATCATCGTGTAAATATCAGCTAAAAGACCATCAAGGAAATGCCTGATCTTTTCTTCTTCTGGGGTAATGAGTGTAGGAGCATATTTAACCAACCTGATAAACTGTTGTTCATACTGTTGCATTGACATATCACCCTGTTTCAGATTCTGAAAATCCAACTTCCACTGATCCTTGACATACTTAGGAATGAATTTATCCATAAATTCTGTAGTGAACGTCTTCCATGCATCTTCTTCTGTTACGGTATCTGCTTGGATTGCTACTATAACTGAATTCCACCACTGAAGGGCTATTCCTCGAAACATGTAAGCTGACATACTAACTTTCTACTTCTGGGTGCAACGAAAAACTGCAAATATTTGCTCAAGTTGTTCGATGAAATCATCTGCTACCATGGGGTCTTCTGAACCGTGAAATTCTGGAGGAAACTTCGTCCTAAATTTTTCATAAAGGTCATTCGGATCTACTTCTTTAGGACGCATAACTACTTGCACTGGCTGAGCTGCTCAATTTGTCAATTCCAGAATTTGTGCTTGAGACTCTGCCCGATCTAAATCAGCCTGTGCCCTTTTTGCACGCCCCATCCATGCATGATATTGTCCGCTTTGGCCTACGGGCCTCACGGTTTTGCTTCTAATGAGTCTCAACCCATCAAAATGCCTCATGCAAGGTAAGGGTGTAAACTCTACATATAACCCCATTTACTTTCCTCTCTATAGTCGATGTGGGACTCCGGGGCGTCACAATTGGACTTCCCTTCCAACCACTGTACTGTTCATCTAGCTCCCTCATATGGACAATGCTGAAAGACCCAACAGACAATTCAATCTGCTCATTAATTTGCAAGAAGATGGCATGCGGCATTTACACTGGAAGGTTATTTGGATATGGGAAATGTTCTTAGCCGAATTCAACGTGGGGTAAATTCCATCCATATTTAGATCTTTAGTTCCATATTTCATTTATATTATGTGAAACCCTGGTTGATGTGGTCTTTTTATGTCATTCTTGTTTCATGGAAATATTGGGGATTTGACATTTGAATGACCCTTAAACACTGTTGTCCCAAGTTCATGACTGAAAGTAAGCTAATGTCCTCAGAGTTGTTTGATTCTGATCTCCTTTTATTATTATTATTATTATTTATTTATTTATTTATTTATTTTTACTTTTTTGCCTTGGATCCCATGATATCACGGGTTTTTAAAAACGCATGATATCATGGGATCTCCATGTTAAAAGTTGGAAAGCTATTTGGATCCCATGATATCATGGGTTTAAAAACCCATGATATCATGGGATCGAAGGTCAAACGACTATGGTGACATTTAGTGACTTTCAGTCATGAATTTAGGGATTGAGTGTCTAAAGGGCATTGAATTGTGAAATCCCCAATAAAATTTGCTTCTTGGTAGACCACTTTACATTAAACAAAAAAAGGCTATTTTAGTTAGTTATCATTTTTCAAATGCAATAGACAACAAAGTTAATGGTTGAGAAACTCCAAGTTTGCTTTACTTCTTTGCATCGTTTCATTAAACAGAGCAACATTTAGCTTTCAGTGATTGTTTCTTTGTTCTTATAAACTCGCGAGCTAGAGTCTCGTGACGATTAAAAACATGATAGGTACAACTACTGCTAAAATCACATTGGCCCACCCAATAATGGCAATTGACAAGCACTTGGATTTCCTTTGTTGGCCAAGCCAATTGTGATTTTCATGAAAGGAACCCACCATGATTCTTACAATTGAATGTCTCTTTCATGTTTCCATTATTGGATGGTTCATGGTTCCCTTTGATTCCATCATCTGGGTGACTCCCACTCTGCTTCTATCATTGGGGCCACCTTGATTACATCATTGTATGAACCCTACCATAATTACACCTTGATTACATTTACATCATTGATGGGCCCTCAAAGATTTTTATCATTGGGTGGCTGTGGCAGTCCATCATGGGATATTCTCACCAAGTTTAACATGATTTGGTGGCAGTACCATGATCTCAGCATTTGAGTGAGTCTTGCCATCTGTGATGCTCTGATACTTCAAAATGGACAACATACCATGTTTTATTGTATCTGATACTTTACTTTTTATGTGTAAAATCCGTGTCTCTACTTTGTTTATGGCGTGTCCCTGCCGTATCCTTGCCATATCTGGTCATCATAGCTTGCCATCATTGGTAGTGTTGGTGTTGTTGATGGTCACCTGGGAATTGCAAAGGTAGTTTTCTAGTACAAGATTCTCCTACTATTGAAATATTTCGAGAAATGAAATCTTAAGACTAAAACTCATTAAAGACGTTCTTCCAGATCATGGTGTGGAGTAGACTGACTCAAAAAGAACTCTTGAATGGCGAGCACCAAGAACCCATTAATGACTAATGCAAATATTTTCTGTTTGTGAAAATGAAAGAAGTTTTCCTCACTTAAAATGAAGTTCAAACTGTTCCAAGTATCCAGTTAGCAATCTCCCATTTACAGGAGTAAGTGAGCAGATCCCAGGATAAGTTTCTGAGGACAGTACTGATTTCAGTCTTGCAGTAACCATGTAGTTGAAAAGAGGAGTCATTCATGTACCACAGCATTGTAGAACTAAAATATCAAAACCTAAACTCAAATCTGAATTGCATAAGTTAAGAAATAGAAAGGACATTTAGAATTTCCAGGATTGCAGTTTACTATAAGAAAGTGCCTATATGATATAACATAATTTGGGTAACAGCTACCTATTATTTGTAAATGTAGTAATTTTCATAGTAAATCCATATGCATTTTTGTTTCTTTTTATTTATATGAAAAAATTTTAATTGAGAAATGAAAATCGACCAAGCAAAAAATATAATCTTATAGATCCAATGGGCTATACATAGCCAATACATGCTATGAAACCATTCCATCTATTCTCCACATTTTGAAGTTAGAATTTTTTTGTCCAGGTAAGGGTGTACATCCATCAATCAAAGGAGCAGTTTTGGGATTTTTATTGGGTTGCTATGATCCCCGGAGCACTTATGATGAGCGAGCTCAGTTGAGGCTACTCCAAAGGTAGTGACATCTTACTTTGGTTCCAATAGGCAGAAGATCATCACATGATTCATGATAGTCACTGCAGAATTATATGCATAGAATCCTTGAGCCTTGAGTTTGTACACGTGCAAGTGCCAATAGTCATACAGATTGGGACACACTGTGGACAGACAAGGCTCCATAAATCTCCATGAGACAAGTGTAACTCTGCTATCAGCAGCCTACATAGATGGTCAAAAAAGAGAACAATTGTGCATGCTCACTGTAAAAGAAGCCTAATAGGGCAGCTGTTTTCCTAGAATTTAACTAACTTTTATTCAAAAGAGAAGCAAATTTATGAATTATGTTTGAGGTATTGGAAGCATCCCTTGAACAAATGGAATCTTACAATAGTAGAGTCAGGATCTAATTTATTTATGGGGGATTTTTTATCAACAGTGGAGCCCATACTCAACAGCTGGATAACAAACCATGAAGATCTGATGTGTAAACTCAAGACCTACGGGTCCTAGGATAATGCAAATTCTTGGGTAGAAGATCACATAGCTCCCCCACATCAAATGTCTTCAGTTAATAGCATTTGCTGCGAGCCTTTGACATTAGAGATTTGTGCCATAACATACCATACAACAAATTCTTTCTTATCTCTATCTTTACCCAAATTTCATGCAAAGGCATTTGGCATTTACCCCCATGATTATTTATTTACTTCCAAAATGCTTTTGGGTATTTTCTTGAATGCGAAGACTACTGACCAGTCTACATCACTCATAGCAGGGAGCAGTATGGGATTTTGAAGGCAGTATGCCAAAAGATGGTGCCAACCATTGGTAATGGAAGGATTATTACTGCGCCCATTATTAGTAATGATGGCCAACCCATCCAGGATCCTTCAACTACAAGTGATGATCCCACTGCTGCTGGCTTCCTGAAATTTGATGATGGAATGGATTTGGACAAGCGAGTCATTCAGTGGAAACTTATCTTGCATCAAATTGGTATAACATCACCATTTCTTGTGTGTGTCTGTTCGTGAGCGCATGCTCACACTCATGTGCGTGTCATCATGTTGTATAATCAGTTCTTTGATCATAAATGCTATCATATAGCCAATAAGTCTTGTATTCATCAGGAAAACCACTTTGTTTAGGCTATGTTTAGACAGACAGAATATTGCAAGATTTCCATTTTTCAACAAAATACTGTAATATCAAAACGTTCAGCTTCTTAATGAATACTTAAGTATTGCAATTTCTAACAGAAACTAATGCTAAGACTTGCAACAGAATTTGTTAATGTGACTATGTTAGTATATTTCTGCCTTCGAAATATTATAGAACATTTTTGAAATATGATTTCATACATGAATAGACATGCTTATATTTTCATATAATCATCATCATCATCTTTATCGTCGTTATTGAAGCCTTATCCCACCTATATTGTGAAATCTACTTTTCAAGCAACCCTATTACAACATTGTTTTCAGTAGCTCCTCAATCGTGCCTTTCCTCACTACATTTTTAGGTCTTTACTAGTGGTCTTCCACATTTCCTAGGTCCTTGGAAATTTAACCCTTCAGTATGTCATATAGAGGCTGTTTCTAGTCTTCTGCATACATCCCAAACCATTTCAAATGAGTGGACTTCCCCTTTTCCTTCCTTCAAAATGTAACCCTTCAGTATGTCATAAAGGGGCTGTTTCTGGTCTTATGAGTGCATCCCAAACCATTTCAAATGACATTTCTTGATTTTCTCTTCCTTCCATAAGTTTCCTAGTAGGTGCTCATTCCTAATTCTATCCTTTCTTATGACTCCACACATCCTTTAAGCATACACATGTCCACAACATGCACATAAGTAAATGAATTATGTATACATTTCAGAATGTTACAATATCAAGCTTGTCCAAATACAACCTTAAAGTATTGTGTGGAGTGGTTGTGTAATACCGAGGTAATCTTCTACCTTGACACTGAAATACCAATTAGGGGTTACACCGGCCTCAATTAACCCAATTCGGCAAAAGTACCAACTGGCACCGAGTTGGAGTTGGATTCGGTCAGTGTACCAGCCTCGTTCATTACGGGCTCTGCCCCGTGCGCCTCGGTACCAATGCCCGACCTCGAGCATCCCTGATCTCGGTGATTTCCATCTCGGTCTACTTGACCGAGATGGGCATTGTCCGTCTAAATCTCCATTATGAGATAGGACGGCTACATTACAAAGACCCCCTGACAGAGGGTGACCGCCAGATACTGATAAGGGATCTTCCCTATCACGTCCACATTTATGTGAGGGATTTGAGGGGACGTCCGATGGGACAAGTATCCTCACCTACCAAGGATCCTAGGAGTGGGCTGATGGGACAAGTATCCCCACCTACCTCCACTATGGAACCTTCTACTCTCTCCTACATATACCTGCATGGTAGTCCCATAAGAGGTACGCAATAATACAGTCTACATTCTGTTTATCTTGCCCACATCTTCTTCCTCACTTCACCCTAATTCAGTGACTGCACTAACTCAGGCATTGGAGTGCCTTTGGCTGACAGCAGTCTCGGGCCCTGACCTCTGTTTTCTCTTCCTTTCAGGCTTCGGATCATCAGAGACGTTCCGGCTCTCAGCTAAACAGTTTCTCCGAGAACCTTCATCATCATCTACACCAAGTCCGTAATTTTTAGGCACGCACAAGTATTTACTTCTTTCTTTATGAATTGGGTTGCACTTGCTCTTTTTTATTAACCTTTGTGCTTGCGATTGTTGGTATATTAATATGGAGACTATAGGTTTGGACGTAGTGTGCACGGATAGAGCACTGGTCTTTTATGAGAACAAAGAAAACGATGCAAAGCTTTGGGACATTTTATCTGTTTATGCATGGTGTGTGGAGTATTTCTACCGAAACCGAGGTTACCCTGACCTCGGTAATGGTATCGATCAGAAAAGGCCTCAACCTCCATTTTCCTGGTACGGCAGAGCCTTAGCCGTTTTTCAAGATGAGACTGGTCCCGGTAGAAGTACCGACCACATCCTTCCGAACTCAGCCTCGTGTGGACATCCTTGTCCGACCTCAGGCACAACCGACCTCGGTGCCTTCTCCAGTTCGGCCCCTTAGCCGAGGTGAACACTGGGGGTCTAATCCCCATTATGAGATGGGACGGTTGCTTTATAGGGAGTCCCTGACAAGTAGGGTGGCTACCGGCCATTGATAAGGGCTCGTTCCTATCAACAGATCACATCCACATTTATGTGAGGGATTTGAGGGGAGGTCTGATGGGACAAGTATCCTCACCTACCCCCACTAAAGATCCCAAATGTGGGTTGATGGGACAAGTATCCTCACCTACCTCCACTGTGGAAACTTGTGGAAACTTCCTCTCTCCTCTATATATGCCTGCATGGAGAGCCATGAACAGGTACATGCGATATACAGCCTGCACTGTTATATTTTGCTAAATACCTTCTTCCTCACTTCACCCTAGTTCAGTGACTGCACTAACTCAGGCATCGGAGTGCCTTTGGCTGACAGCAGCCTCGGGCCCTGACCGTTCTTTCTTCTCTCTTTCAGGATTCAGGCGTCGGAGACTTCCCCGATCAAGCTGAACAGGATCTTCATAATCCCCATTATCATCTAAACCAAGTCCGTAATATTTAGGCACGCACACATGGGTAGACAAGGACATTGGTTACTGCCAAGGTAAGTGGGTTGTTGATACTCTGATGGAAATTCAGGCATGTGCGGATGTTAATATTAACACGTAATTTGTATTGATATGCTATCGTCTAATTATCTTTTGAGCAGGAATGAATGATCTGTGCTCTCCAATGGTAGTTCTTCTTGAAAATGAAGCAGATGCTTTTTGGTGCTTCGACCATTTAATGCGTAGGATGGTATGTATAATTGTTTGCACCCCACTTTATTACATTGCTTGTTTAGTAGATTTGTCTTCCTCTTCCCATCAGCTTAAGCTTTTGGGATGTATTAGTTAGTCAGACTTGTCATGGTATCAGAGCCAACGCTTGGTCACGAGTTTGAACCTTGGGAAGGTGTTATTCCCCCAATTGAGCGGGTAGGCACATATTGCATGGGTAGGCACGTGTGGGTTGTGAATTCGAATAGTGTCCCGTTTGAGGGAGGGGGTGTTAAAGGAGATTTGTCTTCGGCTTCCTATCAGCTTAAGATTTTGGGATGTATTGGTTAGTTGGACTTGACATTGTTGACTTTTATGTTTAGAATCAACTGAAAGTTCCAATTAGAACTTCATCATTTTGTTGATTTTTGTCTCCTACTTGTTCTATCTTTTGGCTTTTCTTTAACTTTAATATCCTAGTTTGGTCTTACCCTGATATTTTCCTGAATGGGTTTTAATTTCCTCCGCATGTCATTATGGATTAAGAAGATTGTGATAAACTTTATAATTCATCAAGTAGCAAGATAATATTGTTAGACAACACTGTCATAAACAATAGCCCTTTTGTCCCCTTGTTGCCTGCATGTTCTAGAAGCTATAGTGTTTGCCCACATCTCCAACTCTCTAGAAGACTCCAGTTGACTATGCATAAACCGACTTATGGAATGTACCAGAAGTTTCACCCAACTAACTCATGTGAATGAAGAATAATGAAGAAATGTGGCCTACTATGAAGCCACATGTTTCCACCGCCATAGGGGAGTGTTGCCTATAAATAGAGGATGATGCCTCACATGAGTAGAGTGTAGAGCTGAGTGATAAGAAAGCCCTGAGTGCAAAGTGAAGAGTGCAGGACTAAGTACACTCACAATAAGAAGAGAAGTGAGTGATACATGCCTTGAGTACAACAAGAGAAGAGTCCAAGAGAAGTGTAGTGAGTATTTGGGTCCATTGAGTGCAAATAATAAGTGTCTTGGATGTTGTAGTGTATTGTGCTTGTGTTTGCTAGAATTATACTTGTGTTTGTTGTGCTTCTAGAGGTGAAAATTTGGGCGGGCGGCCCAAGCCCAGCACGGGCCCTACACGAAAAAACCGTGCTTGGGCCCGTTGACTTGGTCAACGAGCCGACCCAGCTCTGCCCGGCAATCCCACTGGGCTGTGCTGGGCCAGGGCTGCCAGGCCCGAGGCATGGTCTGGCCCGTCACGGTTAAAATCCGTGTCGTGCTGGGCCAGTGCCCCAAAGCCCGCGGGCGGCTCGGCCCGGCACGAGGCACGGCTGGGCCCGGCCCAGGCACGGCCAGCAAAGAGCCCAACGGCTCTTTTTTTTTTTTAAATTGCAACCCCCCACCCCCCCACCAAAAAAAAGGATCAAATGGGGTTTTTTGTTTACATTTTTAACCCCTCCAGTAGCTATAAATGGTCAAATGGGGGGGTATTAGTGTTATTATTTCAAGGAAATACAATTTACTTGGTGTATTTTTTCAAAATATCATTAGTGTTATTATATTTGTTATTTCTCTTAATTTCTTTATTTTAATGAAATTTTTCCAAGTCTCCAAGACCAAGAGTGAAGAGTCTAACTATCTAAGTCTCTAAGACTTAAAGAACCCAAAAAAAAGAAAATTTTTTTTTTAAAGGGGAGGGGGATATGTGGGCCGCCCACGAGCTGCACGGCCTAGGCCCAGCACGGCACGACCAGAGTCGTGCCCTGGGCCGTGCTAGGTTGACCTCAGAGCCGTTGGGCCAAGCACGGCACGGCCCGCTTAATTACATGGACCGTGCCGGCCCCGCCCGGGCCCGGGCCGGGCCCATCTTCCGGCACGGCCCAGATTTTCACCCCTATGTGCTTGTGCTTGTGTTTGTTAGAATAGTGCAGTGAAGTATAAAAAGTGCTTATGCATGTACCCATTTATATAATTTCTATTAATAAATAGTGATTAAGGGTATATTTTGTATAAGTGTGTTGTCTTGAGTCTTGGGTCCACCAGTTGGGATTGGGTTTTCCTACATATAAGTTCACATTAACCATCGTTTATAGTTGTTTGTAATATACCCCTTTGATAACAATAATGCCCTGCTATAATGCTATTGCATAATTATCAGCTCGATGGAGGCATTATTAGTTATGAAGCTTAGAGGACGAAAGTAAAGCTATCAAACAGCTAACATGTTTATGAAAGAGAACTAGACATGTTAATCCTAATCATCTCTCTCTCTCTCTCTCTCTCTCTCTCTCTCTCTCTCTCTCTCTCTATCTCTCGTACATTTATCTTACTTTGGACTTCACCAGATATTGGATGATGTCACGGGAAGCTTAGATGCGAAGAAGGTGTGCAATGAGGCATTGAAGCTTCACAAGAAGTACTTAAACAAGGCAAGTTCTCTAAGAAATAAATAAAAGGGGTCTAGAAGGCCCAATTTTGAGTTCACTTGAAAACAACATTGAGCACTGGTGCCTTTTTCATTCTGATCCGCCAGATGAAACGCATGACTACAATTCTTCAGAACCATCAAAGCATATACAAATTGCTACTCACACCAGTATGAAGTGACCATTTCAACTCCTTTTCTTATTTTTATCTCAATTGGTGTTATCATTGGACCAAATTGAACCTGTGGCTGTCAGCTGAACCATCAGTGGTCTCATATAGACTTTTAAACTGTTGAAAGGCTTAGCCTCGGATCTGGTTTTTAAAGCATTGCTTCATACTATCATACTAGGCCTGGTACTCAATTTACTTTTTTTTTTCTTCTTATATTTTAAAAATATGACATCATTATCTTCTTGATTTTCAGGTCTTAAGTGCTCAAGTGGTTATTAATAGAATTTTTGGGGATTCAATTAGTTGTAGCTTCCACTTCTGAAAATTACTGTCAAATTACTAATGATTGTGTTGCCTCCTGCAGACCAAGAAACCATAGTTGTAGATTGTCCAAACCATGATGTCAAATCAACAGGCGCATGAGCGAATGGAGCAGTTTTGAACAAATTGTTGTTTGTACAGTTTAATTTTCTTAATTTCCAACATATCTGATGATTACTACCTTTATGTATTTGGATTAAATAGGCTTGTACAGCTGAGTTTGAAATGAGATGTAATTTTTGTAATGTTGAGGGGTTTGGGTTTTGAATCATTGAGATTGGGAGCAGTCCCTATTTCATCATTTATATCATGTACATATATACACATTAAAAATGAAATTCTTCTCCCATGCTGGCTTCATCTAACTGAACTTGTAACTTTTCAACATATCACTTGAATTCTTTAATATATTATTTTTAGTCTCTCTTTTTATTTTTTGGGTTCTCTTGGTCATTGACCAAACTACTCATCATCATCGTTGTCATTATTAATCTAGAGGGCTTATCAAATGCAACTGAACCCCACATTGTGGATGTACCTTGATGGTGTATGGATAGAACAAAATTCTTTCTATATTTAGGAGTGGCTATATATGATCATCCTTTTAAGGTGAATTTTACTTGCATGCAATGCAATCAATTGTATTTCCATCATAGTTGATGTTACTCCATTTTAATGTGCATCTGTTTCTTGATTGTGGACTCATCTCATTTTTTTTATTCTGGCCTATGGGATTCTGGGGGTTTTTACAGTGGGTGAAGGGCAGTGCTCTGATACCAAGCTGTTGATCTGAAGGGCAGTGATCTACCAGATTTGACGATCTGTTCATCTGTGGCCCGCGAACAGATAGACGTGAAAAGATGGTATCAGGACTTTTCAAGATTTTCACCACAGGGAGAAATTAGAGTCCCCACCAAATCCAAGGGAGAGGTTGCTAGCCACCTTCAAATTTAGGGTGTCATGTGCAACGAGAAGAACATGGATTCCTACTCTTCACATAAGAAATCGAAATCCTCTCTATGAGTAAAATCAATTCATTATTCCCCCTTTTAGCGAGAAAAATATGTCACACCAAGGAACGTAATAATGGGCTCCATGGACAACTAGAATAATGTTTCTTCTCTATCATGGGATTCTATCAGTCATACAAATGCACCCTGAAGCATATTGTGTGGATGTCATTGCAGAGGAGATCTTGTTTCCTCTTCTGCAGTAATGCTTTTTCTAGCACCCCCTATTGAAAATGCTTTTTCTAGTATTTGCGAAAATTAATGTATTTTTTAGCCCTTTCCCTTGGTGAAAGAGAGTTCCGCAAACATGAGGAGTCTGCGGAAAACTGACTTGTTTTCTGCTTCACTTCTGCAGAAGTGCAGTTGCACAAACAAGTCCTTAATCTGCTCGCTGTTTTTTTATCTCCTTCTTCTCACCATCATATGCCAACCTTTAGATGAATTTTGTTAAATGCAAAGTTGGGATCAGTGGCTCCACTTAACATGCCATGTTTCATGTCTGATAGTACAAACCTTCCAAAAATTATGTTAACATACACCCTTTGTTTCAAATCCAGATCGTCTGTCACAATAGACGTACGCTCACCGTGAGTGGTCCGCTCCCGATGCGCCACATCACCACAAAGTCACTTGCAGTTCCACATGATTTTCGAATGGAGCAGCTGCATGTGGTTTTGTGGTTATGTGGCGCACCATGAGTGGTCTACTCACAGTGAGCCTGTGCCAAGTGCGATAGAGGATCCGGACTCATCTATTTCTTGAAAACCAAAAAGAAGGTGGTTATTGGCCTTTTCAAGTTGTCTTCCAAATTATAATAAAACAAAGCAGGAATCATGGTTATTACATCAAGCTTCACTCCTGATGACCATGATTACGATTGTTTCCAAACATGTTACAATGTGTTGGGTTGAGTGATGGGTTAAACATTTCATATTATGATCACATTGATTCATGGCTGGTTTTGGAGGTATAATTTTGCGATTTGATTTCAGCTTTTACAATCTGGTGATTTTCTTGATTTGGGACAGGAGAACTTTCTATAATCTGTTGCTCTAATTAAGTTCATTCTTCGTGTCCAAGCTTTTGTTAGTAACCCATGTCTTCAATGTGTAATATTAACATTGGGCAACTTCTACAAGATGTTCCTAAAATCTTAGCATTTGGGGATTTTTACTAAAAAGTTACATGGAGTTTTGCTAAACGCCAAATAGCAATAGGGATTCAAAGTGTTTATGTTTTGAAGAAAATGCCCATGGATTGCAATATCATCATAGCTGTCAATTCCGTTTCGGTTGTCATTTCGGTCTAACCTCTAAGATAGAATATTTTGGTATTTCGGCAAAACTTCTCGAAGTAACTTTTTGGAACAATAAAAGTAAAAATTATATATATACATATATGTAAAAAAAAAAACCCAAAAAAAATATAAAATATAAATTATGCATGTTTCTTGATATGGATATTAAGAAAAAAAATAAAAAAATAGTGAAAATTGTGTTATAAACCGAAATAGACTGGAATGGACAACCATATTGGGTCGGAATAGACTAGAGTTCAAACCAGAATGTTTTGACCCCAATTCCATTCGGCTGAAGAACCGAAATGAAAAATTCCAGCCGTTCAAGCCAAAATGAAATGGAATTGACTACTATAGATATATCACAACTCGTTCTCCTTTTATAAAACTATAAAAGCCTCACGAGTATTGAGATGTGTACCATTTAGAGGTGCTACACATTAGTAACGGAGCATCATTACCTTCTTCATGATATCTTTTTAGGTCCATAAAAGAGGTGTAATGATCATTTTCATGTGTCAATGCATATTTAGGTTCATCGAAGAAGATGTCGCCCTACGATGTACAAAGGTTCGGAGCTTTGAGTCCAAATTTATCATTGACATAAGAAGAGAAATAAGTACTTGGTGATTTGAATAAATTGAATGAATTGAGTATTACACCTAGAGAGCCTGAGCTTTTGGCTTGAATATTATACCAAGTAAGTGAGCAACATATCCTTTACTTGTGAAAAATGACCATTATTCGTCTTATATGAGCCTAAAAAGAGATTATAAAAGAAGATAAGTATGCCATGGTACAAATGTGCAATGCTCCATGGATGTTTGGGGGCTTTACTAATGGAGTTGGGTGAAGTAAAGATTGTAAAGATTATTTTGAAGAAATAATAAAATATAAGTGGGTTATGATGGTGTATTTTTTTTAGTTGTTTGTTGTATAATTTTTTTGACTTTTTTTATAGAAAAGTGGATTTTTTTTTTTTTTTGGTTTTTTTAGTGGAGAAAGGAGGTTGTTTTTTTACTTTAAAAAAAAATTATGATTGAAAATTTGAATTAAAGTGTTTTTGATGTGATATTTTTTTGAGAAATGGGGCTTTACTTTACTTGATTCTATTAGTAGAGTTTCCTAAAACCTGAATTGAGATTGTACATAGCTTGTGAGATAACCCACATGCCTAGGGATTGATCCTTGGATAGGTGCGTGAGATAACACCCTTGCTACTGGGGTGTCTCGCGTTGCAGAGATATGGTGTATTTATAAGAGTGTTTTTATGATTATAAAAGAAGGGGGTTTATCAGTAAATTTCTATAAATAGTGCCTACGTAATTCAAAGAAATCAGAGGGGTGTATTTGCAAATTTGTAATAGAGGAGTTTCTACTGTTACCGATATAAGAGAGGGTGCATTTTTAAATAGCCTCACAAAAGAATCTTTTTGTAATTGTTGAAAAAGAGAGCATGCCTTTGTAAATTATCAAAATCAATTAGTTTTCTATAATCACTAAAAATATAGGGGTATTTTTGTAAATAGCCATCTAAAGGAGTTTTCCCTGTAATTATTACAGATGAGTGTTAGTTTGGCTGATAAAAAGCAGAGTGGTGTCTTTATGATCAACCAAAAAAGGGTTATGAAACATAAATACAAATAATATTCACCTTTCACTTGTTTCATTACTAGATTTTCTCACAGGAATTTAGTATGTTCGGAGAGTTCATGATATGATATGATATGACTATTTTTTTCCCGGGTATTTGCAAATGCCACGTTTAGAATTTTAAGATTTCAACCACCTAAAAGGTCTCAAATGTCCTTTGAAATTTCAAGATTTTCAACCCCTTTGCTTTTTGATATAATTTTTAAATGATCAAGTACAAAGAAGGATTCAAAAATTCCACCGTGTCCGAGAATCCAGAGATTATCCAAACAAGAATTATTTGCACCCACAAGGAAGGCATTGCTTGGTACAAAACACATCAACTATGATCCTTATCCAATGAGCATCATTGGACAAAGCCTAGATCCAAATCATTGATCCACGAACCCAAATCACATAAGGTGAAACCCCAATGAAGTTTTAGATATTCCCAAGTTTTGCAAAAATTTTATGCCAGTCTTTCCATTTTGTTCAACCACAGGGTTATCACTTCAATTTTAACTTCCAACCATTCCTTTTTACCAATCTTACCCAAACCAAACACCTGCCCCCATCTCCATCTCGGGGGCATTCCAGTCATTTCACTATAAAGTTTCCATCCGGAAGCTTAAATTTGGCGCGAAACCCTTTGACCCGCTCCCCAATAACGGTTTTTTAAATCTCTGTTTCTCTGTCTGGCTGAAATTTCAACTGTTTCTTCTCTCCACCCTTTCTTTTCTCACCAAAAATTCAAATTCTACACTAAGAAAACGGACCTCCAATGGTTCTTATGAACTCAAATCTGGCAAAAAAACAGCCCATGGCCTTCGGAACATCAACCGAAACCTTGGCTTTAAACAGAATACGCAGTTTGAATCCATCCTCTTTCCATTCATTCCTCTCTTAGTAATCCATGCAGAGAAATCTTTTGGATATCTCTGATGATCTGTCTTTTCTCGGCTTTTGCTGAGGATAGTTCTCTAAGATTATACAATGTCTTCCGAATCCTATGGTTCGGGGGGAAAACCTAATGGATTTTCAGAAGTAAAAGCATCTGAAACTGCGCCCAGCGATGGAATACCCAACCCCGGAGGTAAGGTTTGTGTTTTACAGAGTACCCATGTTTGAATTAAGCGTTGCTAATCGATTTTTGCCCCCTTTTTTCATGTGGGTGGTTCCAATTTTTTTTTTTTTTTTCCATCTTTATTTATTCACAATTTGACTTGATTATCCATTTTTTTATGAGATTGTGAACTTTTTTTTTCTTTCCATTTATACTTCTTTTTAGGGTCATCCTGTTTGTTTAATTGGTATTGGATTCCTGCTATTTTCTATCAAAGGTGCTAAAATTGAAGGATAAAAAATGAGGGTCCGAAAGTGGTAATCAAATAATCTCTCCTTTGATGAAAAATGATTACTCACTCATCACTCAGGAAAGTTACGTCTTAGGAAAGTAATGATTCCATCTATGCTCCACCTTACATTCTTCACTCCTCACCTCACAAATACATGACTTGGAATTCAACATGACGTTGGCAAATAAGCCATTGTATTTCAATATTCTAAATCACAATTTTAAACAATGATGGGATAGCGAACTTTGCAGGGATTTTTTTTTTATTTTTTTTATTTTTTAAACAATGGTCTGAACTGTGAAAGTCTGTTTAAAACATTTTTCCACTGTAATATCATGTAGGTTAATCTATGTCTAAAACACCCTAAAAAATATTAAGACTGAAGGGTTTCATTTTTCTTTTGTTTTCAAAGCATTTAAAAGAAAATCAAAGGTTCGTGGATGTAGTTCAGCTGGTTAGGGTCATCATGTAGTGTGTCAGGGTGCATGAATTTGAGTCTCTTATGAAGGAAAAATAGTAATAATAATAATAAAAGGGGGATGAAAGGAAATGGTTCAGATATGGTAGCAATGGCTCTAGGATCCAGTTTTGAAACCGTGTTTTGGTCATTATTGGTAAACACATTACATATAACCATCTAATCTTTCTGATCTCCTCTCCTCTTCTTTTTATTTTCCTCATCCAGACTCAGAGGGTCATCGGCGAAGGAATTCCATGGATGCACTGTTGGCCAAACAAGTTATTCCACTCCAAATGACGACAAAGGTGAAGGGCCTTTTGAAAGGCCTCAGATATATTTCTCAAATATTTGGTATGTGATTTTCCATGTATAATCCCTTGATAGAGGACCAATCTCAAACCAAAGCTACAATGGCATAGATAATTAGCCCTGTGAGGACTGCCTGGCAATAAGACAACTACTATATATCCAATTTCTTTTTCACCATATCCTTCAAAACATCAATAAGACAGCTACTGTATATCCAATTCTCCATTGTACTTTTAGTGGGAATGGAAATTATCAGCCCAAAATTGGCCCATATGGTTTACCCTAATTTATAAGTCCATCTTAAGGATCTTTACATTTTTCATTCTGTGGTACTTTAAAGTGAGGTTATTTGAATGTTGTTCAATTACTATGGACAGGGGATTAGAGACTAACTTCATTTTATTTTGTTACAGAGCCTGGTAAAGAGCAAGAGCAAGAGCAAGAGATGCAAATTGGTAACCCTACAGACGTAAAGCACGTGGCCCACATAGGATGGGATGGTCCATCTACAACTACAACTCCACCAACTTGGGTAGGGTTTTCTCTAATATTTTGTTAATTTCATTCGGGTTTAGCGTTATGAATTATAACTGAGTTTCCATTTAGTTTAAGTGCCAAATCAAATTGAGGAACCACCTCTTGGATTATTCATTGCCTAAGGGTGCCAAAAGAATGGGCCAACTGCCATTATCTCCTGGTTGTGATTGCACTCTTAAGTTAGAGTTCCAGTTAATGTCACAATGCTTATTGTGTAAGGTGTATCCTAAACTAAACATGATGAGGAGTTTTAATCCCTTTAATACATGGAGAATCCAATGGTGGCGTTCTATATAATGGGGTTTAAGATATAAAGTATACAGTGCTTACCTCTACTCTCTCGCTGTTGATTGGATACCACCATCGGTCTACTATCCACGGAAACAATTCCACCTGAGGTTGATCAGATACATATATGGAGCATTAGCAAGCAATGTGCTAGAAACATGGATTGAATGATAAAGATCATCGATGAGTGGATTGTGGGTTATGGCTCATTGAAAAGGTGGCCAGTTCATGTCCTGATCAAGAGATTTAATATCCTAGTTTGATAAAGAGTTGGTGATATGGTTTTCATCTAACCTGAGCAGGTGAATGAGAACAAGCCGACAACACAGGGTTCTTCAACAAAACCTCCAAGTACCCCGGAGGAAATTAAAGAGCAGCAGGGTTCTCCAACTAAGAAGACATCTCATGGTCTGTTTTTCAGGATTTGTTTTTTTCAGTTTTATAAATTTCTATAATATTAAGCATCCCTGTACTTAGTTTCAAGTGTTTAGGTTCAACAAACTCAACCTTTTCTTAAACAAAAGGAGGTTTAGATCCCAAATGCAATAGCAAATGGGAGCCTGTCATTTTACTTGAAATTGAGATGAATCGATCAAATTGAAAGAGTATTGGACTTATTAGGAAGTGTAAGGTTCTTAGCCATTCCACTATCTCTATACTAAGGGCCATGATCTGCTGACCTAGATTATAGATTTAATGGACCCCATGGAATTTATGATGCTTTTGAGATTTTTCAGATCAGAAGAAGCTGACTCTTTGATCTTTCACACATTCTTCTTGATAACCGCTTTATATTCTTCTTCTTTTTCTTTTTATCAGAAAATGTTGTATTTTCTTCTTAAGCATCTATTTGTGGGCAATGATGTAAGGACAAGAAGTCAATCCAATTGACCTTTGGAGCATCACCAGCTATGATACCCGGTACAAGCCCAACGTATCCATATCGGACCGATACTTGTATTAGTACCAGATAATGCACCGATACTTCTAGGGAACAAGTTTTAACATATCCTACTTATAAAGTCCTTTATTTCATATAGTTTTTTTTAATATTTTTACTTCTCACCATAAAAAAGAAACGCTAGAAAGGGACAAAAACAATGATAATTTTATTGATTGGGAAGTGATCTAAAGTAAAAATTAGGACACCCGTTTCCATATCCATGTCCTAGATTTTTAAAAGTGTAGAGTCCTATCCCCTATCCCCATATCAGTGTCCATATCCACATCCATATTTGGGCATCATAAATCACTAGTCTACTATGGGGTCCATCAGATCAACAGTCACACTTGCACATATGGTCCTATAATTCAACTTGTTGCATTTCATCAGTGTCTGAAATTCTAAAATGCAAGCTGTAATTTATAATGTCATTTCACCGCCCAAACTTTCCCCGTTTCAGGGCGTCGCAACTCTAATGGAGACCCAGAACATCCAAAGTCATCAAGGCGCCACCAAACTCAGGACTCCACAAATAATGAGCAATCGGATGCACCCAAGGCATTGAGGCGCCACCAAAGTAGTTCCTCCAGCGCTTCTACTGGAGAAGCATCTGACATGTCCAGACAACCGAGGCGACGCAGCCAGAAACCCAGCTCCAGGTTGGACTCATCCACCAAAGAGTCCTCCATTGATGCACCAAACCACGCACGTAGGAAGAAGTCCAATAGAACAACGGATGGCGGGTCAACAAGACCATCAAGATCCAGGGTTCAAGCTGCTGCTAATTCAGATTCTGAAGCGAAGAACACAGAGGAGCAACCTCCACCATCAAAACCCAAAGAGGAAGAAGAAATTCAGAGTGTTTGACAAATTCTTATGGTTTGTAAAAAATACAGTGTAATTCCCCATCTGGAGAATATTTGCTCATACTCAGCTAATAGCTTGCATGGTTAGTTGACTAAAAGCCAACACAAAGATACAGATTTATTTTCTTTTGTAGAACAGGTTTCTGTTTAGGGTGGCTGACATTCGAATTTCAATGAGTTTGAGCCTTTTCTATGCATAATGTGATCTAGGAGCCAAAGTATTCCTGAGCATTGATCTGAGCCCAGTAAGGATAGAGTCTTGTAGTTTGGAGATCAGATCAGCACTCTAAATTACTAATATGCATGTAAATGGATTCCACTAGTCTAGATGTTGAAGACACGCAGTTCCTGCTTCTTATCGCGCACTAGCAGATTTAGCAGGAATCAACTGTATGCCATATCATACAATAATTAGCAGGAGCCATTCCTTCCATAAAATAATTAGCGGTTTGAAATCTCCAATCCATGTCAGCTGAAATTTGCCCAAAAAATGAATCTTCAATAATAAAGTAAATAATTGCAGGTCCCTCTTATCTCTGTCTACATTAATAACCTTGAAAGCCTAGAAAGAACAACACCATAAAAAGGAATCTTCAATAACAAAATAAATAATCACAGGTCCCTCTTATCTCCACGTCAAAGACATTATAAAAGACCAGAAAGAACACCATATTTTTAAGGTAGAATAAAAAGCTTGCAAAGAAAAAATAAAAAGAAAGAAAGAAAAAAAAAAAAAAAAAAAAACCAACACCAAGTTGAATTTAAAGTTGCTTTGGAAATGTGTATACACATTTCTATTTGCTTACACAGGTGCTAATCTTTGCATGCGAAGAGACATATACATATTTGCTTCATTTCTAAATCTGCAGCCCTTTAACGAAAGCTGAGCTGAACTTCTGCCCAGTTCTGGGTGAAAAGCTTTCGCCCTGATCAATCATTGACAGGTTATTTGAAGCAACTGAAAGCTTGTTCTCCAATGAGCTAAATGGGAGATGGTTTGGCCGTTGGATTGCCTTCTTGATAGGACGCAAACAGGCTAGGTGGCTACTTATATGGTTGTTGCAAATGGGTAATTTGCTGGCTTGAATTGTTGCTTCTTTTTCATTTAGCACTGAAGCACCGGTAGGATCCTGCAGATAAAACCCACAACAGGTCTAAGAGAATGGGCAAACAAATTGCAAACTAAATGCATTAGCATACATGTATGTATATTATATTGGTAACAGTATATACTATAGACACGACATCGTATTCATATACTCATGACGTGCTGACATGCACATGGATCTCCGTCGTTATATAGTCCATAATATTTATGAGCTGGTATAGCTATAATAGGTAAAAAAATTGCCATAAGATCAAAGAAACTCAGATGTTTCCATTGTTCCACAAAACTAGGTCAATAAACCAAGTTTCTTAAATCATTAATGAATATGAGCAGTCTTTCTGCAGTTCACAATTGGGTTGTGGCATTTTTTATCTATGTAATATGCTACTGCTAGAATATACATGAAATGCTGAAATTTAGTAATCAGACAGATGTAGTCAGGAAGATAACGCACCCCAAGCATAAGAAAGGTAAATTCTTGTTTGTTATTGCCCTTGCTAAGATGAGTTTCGATCAGCTTCCGCAAATCTGCAAGACTAGAATTCTTGAGCACCTTTAGCTTTGTAATGAATTTCCCAGCATTTTCTTTTGATGCTTCCCATTTCACATACACCTCAAGTAGTCCATCCTCATCATTGGGTATATTGTTTTCCTTCAATTCTAGAGTTTTTTCAGAAGAACTGCATTTTTTGCTCAACTGGGAGTCGGTTAACTTCTGTTCATCTGCAATATTTAGTGATGAAAATGGCTCCAGAAGTGATGAATTTGGGCTTTCCGCGGTGTTGTTTCTTGCAGTTCCTTCTGCTAAGAAACTAGCATATGATCTGTGCTCTGGCTGTGGAACAGTTTGAAGTGGTGACAGTTCTTTTAAATTTGGTTTTGTTACAGATTCATCGCTGAGCACCATGGGAGGTGATCTAGTGCCACCAGCTTCAGATCTTTTCTTGGAAGGTGTAGGGAATCTAACATGCTCACCAAGCTCTCTGTGGTTCCCACACAGCATGAAAATGTTTTGGATCCTTGTTCTTCGAGCAGATGCAGCATCTTTTGCATTCTCTGATTTCTTTCTGCTACAATTTTTTTCACCCATATTTCTGACACAAGAGGCCGGTGTCTGTACAAGATTTAGAGGATGGCTCGTATTGATATCACTAAAACCATCGGTCTTGTCACCAAAAGATAAGACCTTTTCTTCTACCACTTCTTTCTCCACCTCTTCCTCAGTATTCTCTTCTCCTTCGCCTTCAAAGACAGTACTCAAACCAGCCCTCTTGGCCAGTTTTTCCCTAGCAATATCATCTCCCTCAATAGCCCACCCATGAGAATTCATGGATGATATGTTCCTAATTCTTTCAGGTTTACGAACATCATGATTTCGCACTTCTTTCTCACCCAGAACTGGCTGCTCCTCTCCCATGTCCAAGTCCATAGATTCCACCATTCCCTGCTCCCCTTCTGGATAAATTTCTGAAAGTCGTTGAATAAATCTGCTTCCAACAATATCATTAGCCACACCATGGTATTCCTTCTCCGACGAATGACATAGTTCAGTCTCGATTTCCTCCAACCGTCGTCTTAGCATCTCGACCTCCACTTGCTGTTGTAGGATCTTTTCTTCCATTCTCCTCCCCAATTCATCAAATTCATTCTCCATCTGCTGACACTCATACAACTTCTTCTGTAACTCAGCCTTCAGAATCTGTGTCCTCTCATCAACCTTGGAGCTGATCTCTTCATCTTTTGATACCAACCTCTTTTCTTCCACCAGCTCAAGCTTAGCTCTCAGCTCTGCCACTTCTTTTTCTTTCCTTAAAAGTTCTTTGTGGGCTTCATCACGCTCTTTCTCCTTCAACTTGTTCTCCATTTGTAGCTTAAGAATGAACTGATCCATGGCGGCCATTCGTGATCCTAAAACTGTGTATGAGGAATGCTCCTTATCCTTGGCATTTGGTGTATGAGTACTACGAACAATGCACTTTGCTTTTGCACCATATTCGAGTGTAGAAATGGTTTTGTGCATCTCTTTAGGATCAGGACTAGCACACAAAATCATAAGAATTTTTGACTTGTCATCTTCGAAGGAATCCTAACAAAGAAAAAGGAACAATCAAATAGTTCTCCATAATGAACATCACCACCTGTTCTCAAAGACGACCATCGGAACCAAGAAATCAAGAAGAGGCCATGATTACCTGAAGAAGCATGGTTAGCTTGCTATCTCTGAATGGAACATATGAGTCGCCATTTGCAATGGATTCAACTACTCTTTTCAATGCTATATTTCCTTGGTTAATTTTTGCTGTCTAGAATTTAATATCAATTTTGTATCAATATCGAAGTTGTAAACGATTGAGAGCTTAAATCAATTGAGAGCCAAAAGAAAATTCAACTTTGGAACTATCACCTCCAAATGCACCCATGAAAGTGATATATGCTCAAGGGAATGTTCTTACCTGCATTTTTGCTTCAAATCCAGTCTGACCTGCTTGTTCAATATTTTCAGAACCAGCCATGTCAACGAGCATCAATCTTCCCCCCACCGAAGGAACATCCAAGATTATCTATAAGAATCCACTATAAATGAGATTGCGATATCAAATTTTCAAAAATGGGCCACAAAGAAGTTCAGAAACTAACCATGCAGTGGCTTCGTGAGCTTCTCTCATTGCATAATGTGCTCTTAACAATCCTTCGCTTCTCTACTCTGGCAACTTCTTTTGATATCTTTCCAGCTTCATTTCCAGAGATAAAAGTTGCATTCTTTGCCTTTCCTCCCATCACTTCCAATCTTACCTGAATCCCAGAAAAGAGAGGCGAAAATGGTAGCATCAACGTAAACAAACCATGATTGACATTGCAATTGAAACAATATATAACAAGTCCTAAAGAAGAAATGACTAAGAACACAGTGCAAAATTCATCAGAGAAACTAAAAATGGCACCAATTTTTGTTTGAGGGCATGGATCAAATCAAGTAGCATATTTTGGGGGTACTGAAAATCCTGACCCGATTTCATGGGAATCTTGAATTAGATAAACTGATAATGTGAAATCATGCTACTTCAGATCCCCTTTTGCTTTATACATTTAAATTACTAAACTTTCAGGGAAGCATGGATAATCCCTGACTCCTATATGATTATCCAAGGCATGTAACATTTGAGTTGGTGGAAGCTGGACAGGAAACCAGGTGGAGTGTCGTTTATCTTCCCTTTCTGCCCCCAAATCAATATCCTGTGTTCTAGAGCCATACATGAAAGAAACAAACATAGATTTGAAAAGAAAGCATTCCCCCATCTCATCCAAATTTACCCCTGTAAAAATGATAAGCACCCCATAATTCCAACAGCAAAAGAGTATTCCACAAGATCAGAAAGAGGGTGGTGTTTCATGATAATCAGATAAACAGAGCTACAATTCTGCATATCATTCAAGAAATGACCAACAACAGATCATCATTATCATCCTCATAGCTTTATCCATGCAATCTGGGTTTGCATCAAGGAATCAGTAACAGAGAGATATGGAGACTACTTTACCTTTGATGGGGTCCCCTTTGGCCAACCAATGCTTACTCCTCCACTACTATTGCTTGATAAAAGATCATAAATCTCCTCATTGTATATCTCCAAAACCGCAACTTGAACAAAAGTTCCAATGCCAAGACCTCCCTCAGGCTCTCCATTCTCTTCATCACCTCCACCTAAAATATCTCTTAGCGCCCGATAAACGATCCCCGGCTGCTTAGGACACCCAAACATGGTATGACTCTTCCCAGATCCCGTGGGTCCATACATCATAACGGTGCATTTTGCCCCCAGTTTCACACCATTTATCCTCGATTCAACGAATTTTTTGTAGAACCCATCAAGATCTTCATCCTCTGAAACTGAGACTCCATCAAGGGTGAAGTCTCGGTACCCGATATCGGTCCGCACACGAACCATCTGCCCATTAGAGGATACCTGCAGCGCCGAAAAGGGCTTCTCCTTTTGATCTGGGTAGTCGCGAATCCGGCCGATGACTTCAACAGGGTGCTCTGCTGGTGGGGTTTCTTTGGCAGCAGAGGTCGGATTGGGAGATGGGTGGGTGTTTTTTACAGAGGGAAGATGCAGGCGATGTTTGGATTGGGGGGTTTTGGAGGGAGTTAATTGGGTTGGGACTGGTTTGGATGAAGGTGTAGGAGCCATGGAAGAGAACCCAGAAAGGAAATGAGATTACTTTGGCGGTTTTGGGGTAGCAGAATTGATGGATAAGCTTAAGGTTTCTATTGAATCTGAGAGTTTACTGCTTTCTGTTTACAGTATAGAGACTATAGAGCTGGAACAGAAGAAGATGAATGAGAGAGAGAGAGAGCTGGAACAGAAGAGGAAGATGAAAGACAGAGAGGTAGTGCAGGAAATTTGAAAAAAAATGTAGCCGTTATAGAGTTCTAACGTCTATTTATCGCCCGTAGCAGCAAAAGCACGTTACGGAAGTTGTATCGTCCGCTATAACCGAACCCGATTTAACTGTGATTTGAGTCCGAACCTTTTAAATCCATTGGAACCACGTGGGCTCCACCCTTCATCCAAGCAAGTCAAACAGTCAAACCCCTCCCCCCTTGTTGATAGTTAGCTGAACCCATACCATATTAGTCATTGGGTCAGGGATCCAAACCCGGACCCGACTCGAGACATAAGAAGGGCACATTTGTGTAGCACCACAGGAAAGTCCGGTCGTCTCCGACTTTCGGTTTTTTGCCAAACACACTACTAAAGGGAGGGAAAAAAATTAAACCTTTCAAATTATCCTAGCCCTTAATTTATCAACCTTAAAAGTTAATGACATCATGTAGACCTTTTTGAGGTTCAATCCAATGGTGAGTGAAGGTTTAATTATTATAAGATCGGGCCTAATACATGATCATAGGTTGATCAAATTATCAAAGGGGTTGCATTGATCAAAAGTAGGACCAAGTGAGCCCCATTGAAAGTAATGTTGGTACTTGGTAGGGAAATTATTTGCATTAAATATAGAAGGAGATAATATGGAAAAACTAGGACAGCATTCCTTTTCTGGCCTCACTATCATATATTATACAGAATGATAATGCATTTGCAAAAAGTTAAATTAAAATACAAAAGGCAAAATCGATTGATCATGCTTTGACATTGATGGGTCCAATGATGGGCATGCATTATTGAAGAAATTTTGAATCAGGTTGAGCCGTTAGGATTAGGGCCGACCATATTTAAACTAGCTAGCTCTATCATGACAAGTTAGAGAAAAAAAAAATAGATGTTAAGATGATGGTCCCCTTGGCCCTGTAAATCATGATCTTGGAAAGCCATGAGCCCCATGACCATGCGAATATAGGCATTCTCCTTTGAGTTGTTCATAAAACTTGTGAGGGTAACATACATCTTGTCAGCAGTCCATTCAAGGTGGAGAGCACTGCATCAACTGTTTGGATCATCGAATGTCATCGCTAGATGCCCCATTTTTTTTTTTTTTATCCCATTTTGGTTTTTACATCAGGACCCACCTATGCTTAATTTAATTCTTTGAGACACACACACCCCTCTTGAAGCTTATGCATTATCACATTTGTTTGCCCTCATATACACAGGTGTAAATATGGTTATATAAGTTCGATTACACACCAAAAACTTCACACTTGAATACGTATGAAAATCAGTATCACAACCCTTCCAAAATGGGCTTTTTAGTACTGTCACTTACATGTGATTGCATTCTTGTGTGCCCCATCCTAGTGGGGACCCACTAGACCCCTAATCAGGCAAAGTGCCCCAGTGCATGTGATGAGATAATGTCACATATCAGTGATCAGTTGGATCTCTACCTACCTTCGATTGCGTGCAACGCCCAGCCGTAGGGTGATCCCAGTTTTTTCTTCATTTGGTCTTCCCCATTGATTGGGTTTGGGGAAGAGATGAGGAACAAGAGTTTAGGAGAGGAGTGGAGATGGCTTTAGAGTTGGAGCCCCGCGTTCAATGTTTTTTCTCTTTGAGAGAGGGTTTAGGGAACGAGGGGGTTCGGAAGCGGATTCTTCCATGTGTTTGATGTTCTGACCAAGAGACAGCAAGAGGGAAGAGGAAGGAAGTCCGGACTAAAATTTGTAGGTGAGAGGGTTGTGACTTGTAGGATTCTTTCAGATTGGAAATGCAAAAATTCAAATCATTGTTCTTGATTTTCTCTTGAATTTAGGGACATGGCCTTGTTTTTTGTAGACTTGTGAAATTCATTCTAGTTGGAATTCAATGATTCATAACCATGTTATTCATTTTCTCTTAATTACATTGCGGTCATTTTTTTATGGTGTTTTTCTTGTTGTCATGTAATAGGCAATCAATGAAGTGAAAATGTGAGAATGTGACAGGTGATCAATGTGAATTTGTTGTCATGTAATAAGTGATCCAACCTGTAACTGTCTTAGTTGTTGAGCATGACAGAATGGTCGATATCGACCATTACAACTTAGCCATGATGGTAGATATTGACCAATTTGTCAGTCAAATTTCCTCCAACTTGTAACTGCCTTAATTGCTTAATATGACAGAATGGTCGATATCAACCATCACCACTTAACCCTAATGGTCGATATCGACCAATCTATCAGTCAGATTTTGTCCTACCTATAACTGTCTCATTTGCTGAACTCGATAGAATGGTCGATATCGACCTTATCGCAAAACAAAACAAAAAAAAAAAAATTACAAAAGCAACTTAAGGACCTTTTCAATTAATAAAGCTTTACTGGGTCCTTATCTATGTAGAGACCACCTATGTTTTTTTTTTTTTTTTTTTTTTTTTTGTAAATTCCCCTAAAACTATCATCATAGACATAGTTGCTCATGTTATAAAAGAAACTTCAAAATGTTTTTATACCTGTAATTTGTAAAGTTGTAATTATTATTTTCTTATTTCTAACAAAGTCAGAACTTCACCAAATTCGTATTTTTAAAAAAAATCTTTATAACTTCATTTCAAAGGAATACAAATTATTTGATGTCCTTTTTCAATCAATATTTATGCATTTATTTCATTTCAGTTGAATACTTAAAAATCTAATTGAAAAAGAAATCAAAACTCACGGCACAAACATAACCATGTTGGGCTGACCCTCGGGGAAACTAGGCCCGACACGGCCCGGCCAACACACGGTTTGGCTAGCCTGCTGGCACAACCCATTTTACACCCCTAGGTGAGCCCACATTATATTTGTAAATACTAGCAACACCCCGTGCTATGCACGGACCACAGAACCGCTAAATGCACAAACTAACATGTATTATTTTTATTAAATAATAAAAATTAAATGAATGACATATTAACAATAAAACAACATAGTAAAGCAAGTTAATGTAATTTTAATAACACGGGGTTCACAATATACACATTTGTATGAATTATACAAATAAGAAGGCACCGAATTCAAATTTTGAAATGTTTACATTAACCTTTAGAAATCTAAAATATTTACAAATTATAACACAAAAAATATCAAACAAATTATACATCCTGAGTAATTGTAACTCCATCTTTCAAGTACGTCGCGGTGGACCTGTAGGCATATAAAAACCTGTTTAATAATTTTATAATTAATTAAATATTATGTTAATGGAAAATATTCAATTGAAATTATCTCAATAGTCATCATAAGAGGACATTTTTACCTGGAATATGGAGATCTTCTTTCATACAGTGTTTTTTTGTTTAGTCCATCCTCTAAATTTTCTAAAGCCTTCACCGTTGTAAGGTCTAACTTGATTTCTTCAAACATTTCCCCTAATTCCCTCATGTCTACAAAATTAGTCTTCAGCTTAGCGTGGATGTCTTGTATCAGCTAAGGAAGTGGTAAAGTACTTACTATAAAACGTACCAGATCTATAATATTCGGTTCAAACCCTCTTCTTTTAAGATCGTAGAACAACTATTCCTTCTTCAACAAATGTTCCCTAACACATGTTCCTTCAACCATTTTCTCTTTCCTGAACTGTATTTATGAGGGCTGGATATATTTTTCAAATGACTGCAATAGGTCGACAAACTCCATCGCATGCCATGGTTGCAAAATTTCAAATATCCTCCTTTTTGCAACATCCCAAGCTGGTGGCAATGTCTCGGCAATTTTTTTCATTATATATCTTTCGGGGATGAAATTTCCACACTCTCTCAACCATTGAGCTAGTTGTATTTTGCGTGAGCCATGCTTTGATATTGGGGTGTCATGCTTAAATGGTTTATGTTCGAACTCATCTGTCCACTCCCTAACACGTAGAGAGTCATTGCCACGACAATATTTGAGAGGTGTACTCATCTTATCTGGTTTAGTTTTGAAAAATTATTCTATTAATTGTCATTTAAATGAAAGCAACAACAGTTTATTCAAATTAGCAATAACATGGTAAGCAAGTTATAAACTTGACACACATTATAAAATACCTGTAAAATGAATATAACGACAATTAAGCAACCGCATGATAAAATATAATTATCGACAATTTAAGAACAATTCAACCAATCTTTGTCCCTTTTGTATCTATTCATTAAATTCACCAAATATCAAATCTCATAACATGTTTTAATGGGGGATATCGTTGAAGACTTCCCTGTACACAATATTTTTGGTGATATTATTTGGCATCCCTTGTTTATTGATTAGCAGCATCTTCAAACCTGACGGAGATGTAACACGCGACAAAGCTACATATAGCTAGCCATGTGAAAACACATGATTCGGGAGGTAGACACCCGCATTCTTTAGAGTCTGTCCCTGACTCTTATTTATGGTCATTGCAAAAGCCAGCTTAATAGAAAATTGTCTTTTTTTCAGTTCGAATGTCGAATCACCAGACGTCGATGTTAGGTCATTACGACTTATTAATACAATTTATCCAACGTGAGAAATTGTCATGACTTTAGCTTGTATGTCTTTGTCTCCCATCTTGTGAACAACGAATCGGGTACCGTTGCACAATCTCAAACACTGATTCAAGCTTCGCAACAACATTATCGGAGCTCCATCTTTTAACTCCAGGCATGACTTGGTAATCCTGGCAAGTCCAAAGAATTCATAAACTCTGGAGGGTACAAAACATGATCCATAGATTCTCCTAATGTAGGACATAACTTATCTGCACTATAAAATATCCGCCTTTCTTCTGGTATCATCGATATCATCATAGAGTTTAGCTGGTCGACATCGATGTTCTTCGGAGCAAGTATTCCACGCTCACTTAAGTAGGACAAATCACTGCATCTATCAATTAGTTCTGGATAAGTTGATTCAATCAACCACTGTACTCCCCTTTCATCATTTCGTATGAGAAACTCATCTGAGATTTTGATCCAATCTGGATCATAATCATTTCCAAATGATGTCCCAGATACCTTTCCCTCGCCAACCATCTTAATCCACTCCGTGAAATCATATAACCGAGATCATAAAGTTTCAGAAACATTGTTTGTCCTAACACACATTTATATTCAAATGTAAAACCTGGCAAATTTCCAAATACTCGACCTTGGCAACAAAGCTCCAACTATTTGTTCACGTCCCCCTTTTGTTATAACTGACAGTATCTGTCTAAAATCTCCCCCAAGTACAAATAATTTTCCCCCAAACACCTTCTCCGAGGAACAGTTACTCGTATTTTGCAGAATGTCTCTGAATGTTCGATCAATGGTGTCAAAGGCGAAACGACTCAACATTGGAGCTTCATCCCATATGATTAAATCTGCTTCGTAAATTAACATTGCCAAATCGGTCCGATGGGTGATGTAACAACATGACGATTGGTGGAGGTTTAGCGGTATTTTCAAATGGGAGTGTGCCGTTTTTCCATTTGGTAGAAGCAAAGCAGCAATTCCCGATGATGCCACCGAGAGAACAATTTTTTTCTATGACCTGACTTTTACTATTAAAGTCCTCCATAGATACGTCTTGCCCATTCCTCCACTGCCATAAACAAAGAAGAAACCCCCCATCCATCTCGTGTACGCATTCATTATATTGTGTCGAACACCCTCTTTTGATCATCATTTAAGCCGAAATGTAACAATTCGAACAGATGGCTTTCAGTTGTGCTATCATAATCGAGTTCTTCCATCACAAGCCTATTCGTCGCGATCTGGCCCAACCGGTAAGATGGCAGCAGCATGGGGGGGATTATGTCAATGATCTGCCATTCCTATTCAGTATACGCTCGATATCTAGTAGCCATAAATTTCTCAATCATCAATATATCTATCTCTGTCTCCAAGCTGTCTCCTTGTTCGACTTTATAAATCATCTGTTAGGTCCACCCAGTGTTTTTCCCACAATTCATTGGGATCTGTAATTGCCGAGAATATCGGCATTGAACAAAACATGTTTCTGAATTAGGAACCTGTGGCCCATGTTGAGGCTTCACCAAATGCCTAATGCCACTCACCATCATGTTCAAGTAGGCCAAGTGCAAAGCATGCCGATTTGTAAGTTGGGTGCACCACTCCACCAATGGTTTTAATATCCTCATAGCATTTCGCCCACCGGACTTTGTTAAGTAGCATACCCAGAAAATGACATTCTTCCGAGTTTGAATGTGCATAAGTAAGTCTATCAATACTAATATGTTGTTTTCGCCTTGTCCACTGTTTATGCTTTGTGTTCCAGACCCCCCACTTTGTTGGGAACTCAATGTACGTGAATTCATTAGCATCCGGGTGGTTTATATTCGCTTCAAACCATTTGGTAAATATTGTGTCATGAATGCCATCCTGATTAATCATGGACTTAACATCATCTGTGTCCCTAAACACAATAAGCTGTTCTCCTGGTAGATGATATTGTAACCTTTGCACCAAGGGATATTGTTTTTACAAGTAAAACTCGAATATTCTCCAGCATGCTTTAATCAAAGATATGTATCGACTGTCTTGAAATTGCTTGATATCATTCACACATCTGTATATACGTTCTCCACTAATATTAGGCTGTATGATATTATCCTCGATAACAATCGTTGCACGATCTGGACCTTTATGAATGTACTTGTATAAGTACTTGATGACCTTGCTGTGGGCACATCGCTCAACATTTATGTGCGAATCATATCTTACAATGAGATCACGAATATATGGAATAACCCATCGGTTATCTACATCAAAACCGTTGATTTTATACATTATGTTATTATTTCGACGATTGTAGACCACGAATCCATTCTCTGCTATTGTCGTTGCACTGACAAAAGATTTTGGATAACTTTTCGAGCACTTTCCATTTACCATACATGGAGCATTTATATTTTGATAACCACACGGCCTGTGTAATATGCATCTCGTCACAGTCGCGAATACCAATGAATCTTCAACCTCACATGGTATTTCCGCAGAAATAATTTCATCAATCTCTTTCGGTAACCGTGGTTTGTCCTCACCAGCCAGAGTGAAGATGATGTGAGAATGCGGTAATCCTCGTTTTTGAAACTAAATGACATGAATATCTATTCAGATTGGGGTGATTTTCATAATCAATAAAATGTTTCAAAATCATTTGGACACAGTTATACAATTTCAAAAATTAAGAGTAGATATTGAAGTTAAAGTATGCTAATAATTGAATTTGTATACCTGCAATTACTATGCCGAAGAAATTAATTTTTTTTTTGAGGTCCTCCATCAGTTGTTTTAACCTAATGTGAAATACCCTTGCAACTATATATGTCATGTCCTCAGTGCATTAACTGGGGAATCGTGATAATTGTTGCTAAATCTCTGGCCAACTTTGGTTACATGTGAATGTTATAAATAAATCGGGAAATCCCATCGTATGACAAGTAGCCATAGCAACCTGATAATGTTGTATCATGTTCCTTGGACCACTCGTGAATGAAGAAGGTATAATGTAGCGCATACCAACTGCAGTTGTATCCGTATCACCAGCGTTGATTGCATCCTGTAAACCCCTATATAAATCTGCACGCAAAGCATTTTGATTGTTCTTGATGAAAATAAGTATTTCCTGTTCTATTGCCGCGTAGCAATTAACCACAAACTGTGGGAACAGTCGGCCACCTTGAAGCAATGACGTCCATTCGCCATCCCGAGACATCAGTCTAAATACATAGAACTCTCTAATCGATATACCCTCACGCATATAGTTTGACCCAGGTGCAAACTTTATGTGCTTTGTCCATCCATCAGTTCCATATGGAAAGAGTAACGGGTATTGGAGCGGCATGTACGAAGGGTGTGTTTCATTAATTCTCTGCAGATTTCCATCAAACTTTCTAGCTATCATGTCTCGATTTCCTGTAATTTCAGACTCATCCCCAACAATGATGGTTGCAACCTCATTTGTGGTTGGTCTTACATTCTGTCTTCCTTCTCGTGAATGCAGAATCCGGACATGTAGATTTTGATTACCATTTTCATACAACCTATCTCTTGCATTATGGAACAGTCTTACATAAGGATTACTCGCATTTAGCATTGTCTGCAAGCCTTCCAATACAATCAAGTCAATCTCATTTGCATCATTTGCATCTCTGCTTCCTTGAACAACCCTTAATCTATTGAATGTTTCATGTTCCATGTCATATATACATATAGTTGAGCAAACTTAGGCATGTCTCCAGGTGCAGGAAGTAATGAACCAATCCTGTGATAATTTAATCCACTTATCCAGAAAAGATATGGTCCTCTTCCATCGAGCACAGTGCGATCAATTTTTCCACCCATTGACGTGAAGGACAACATCGAATTGTATGTTCTTATTTTCTCCATGAATCTAGATTGAAGGAATTGATTTTGTAGAAATTCAGGTGTGTTTGGTAGTAGTGGCAGCATCACCTTTCCTCCATGACAGCACAGGCTAAACTTTGGTCTTGAAATTGAACTGTTTCTGATTTTTTCATCAAGCCACATAATAGCTCTACAGTGAGAGCATATTGCAACTCTGGAACCGAAGCCCCAACGCGTGGAAATATTTTTTCTCCTCGAGCAGAATACAATATTTTTTTCTGTAATTATTTTTTTTATCAGCCTTAAAAAACTTAATAATGTCGGGTAATAACAGTGAGTAGTAAAAAATAATATTCAGTACTTGATGTTGAAGCCATTTTGTTGCACGACGTCACATTGGAATGAGAATGATGTTGTCGCTTTGAAAGCAAGATTGTGGATCTTACACGTCCTGCCTCTATTTGCATGACTCGTTTCATATTCCCTAGTTGATCTTGTTCGTTTTGCCTCAAAAGACTGATGTGACTCACATTATGTGTGTTGGCACCTAGAATTGAGTGGTCGCAATTGTTTATTATTTTTGTAGATAATTAAAAGAAACGATATCTAGTTATGTAGATGTTGAAGACGTATATATTTACCGATTATTGTATGAATGAAATGGTAGCCATTGTGAGAATTGGTGGCTTGTTGCATACCACAATTAGAAGGCCCTATAACATCCCTCATATAATTTAGAAATATATCACGTGTCATTAACTATCTAAAACCGTACTTGTAGTTGTAATTTGTTTACTTTTGCTTCGGTACATATTTCTAGTTATTTTTGTTATTTATGTATATTTTTCTCAAGTGAAGTTTATTTTTTGTTACAGCTCAATAAAATTTGTTTTGTTTTTCGACGAAAAAATATATTAAATAAAGAATTACAAAATATAAGTTTTTGGGCTTAATATCATACTTGGGCCTCTAATTCATCACAGGCTTGCAGTTAGACCATGTACCTAATTCATCAAGTTGTTTTATTCAATTCATATATAGAAATTAAAGATCATTAATTTTGAGCTATTTATGATATTTTAGCATTCATAACTTAACCCTATTACTACATTGTATTCATCAAGTTTTTTTACTAAAACTCATAATTAAATGAGGTTGCCTAATATCATGCCTGGGTCTCTAATTAATCACAGGCATGCATTTAGACCCAGTACCGAATTCCTTAAGTTGTTTTATTTGGAAAGGCACTAAATCCAAAAATCTCAAAACATAAATTAGGGGGGCCTAATATCGTGCCTGGGTGTCTAATTAATTACAGACTTTAGCTAGACCCAGTACCAATCCCTAAAGTTGTTTTATTTGGAAAGGCACTAAATCCTATGTCATTTTTGGTCTATCAACAGTAAACATTTAGCAACCCAAACTTCAAATTGGGATGAGATTGTGAGCTAATTTTTTCGAGTCCATAAAATTAAAATTTATATTTCATAAACATAAGCAAGGAATGAAGTTTTAAATAATGCACCCTAAGAAAGATACAATGAAACAAAGATGAAATTGAGAGAGAGAGAGAGAGAGAGAGAGAGAGAGAGATACAAACATGATAGAATTCATGCAAAACAAAAGGAGAGAAAGATACTAACATGTTATTCTTTTTCCACCGGCAATAATAGTTTTGTTCGAAATTGAAGTTCTCAAAATAAAACTTATAATTTCTTAAACATAAGCATGGACTGAAATTTTAAAGAAATTTCAGTAAGAAAATAAAGACGGAGCAAGTTGTCAAAAATACCCCAAGATTTTGAAAACAATGATCGTGCCCTTTTGTCGTTCGATGGATGTTTGGAGCTCTTTGACAGTTGCAGTAAATGCGGTGGGGCCGGACCTCAGTGGTCTACAAGAGAATGTGCATGAGTATTTATGAGAGCAATGAAATGAGGAAACAAAAAACCATAAAAAGAGACTGGGCTTTTTTGTTCTTCTTTGAAAGATGTGGACCCTTAAATGAAGAAAAATAGAGAATGAGACGGCATGAATAGAGTTGTAGTTGAGAAATTCTCTACATAATTTGGGTGATAGGGATTAACCAAAGATGTTTTGATTTCATTTCTAACGACATCGATCTTCCTACAATGTGGAGGACTTCTTAATCGAATGAAGAAACCTTAAGTTTGCACTAACTGCAAGTGGAATCCATCATGTCATTTAAAAAAAAGGTGGGTCCACCTTTCATAGTATAACTTCATTGATAATCTTTTTAACACATGATCTAGAGTTTGGCCCGAATTAACTCACTGTATCGTCACTCGTTGCTGGATTAAGTCTAAAGAAAATCCACAATTAAGATGTCATTGAACTTTAAGGGTGTTAAATCAATATCTAGGATAATATGGTGGTGTAATTTTTAGATCCCCCTTTCTATGAAAAGATATTTTAATTTGCTCTCGTGTTTAAGTGGGATGACACTGCAGATGACGGCACCGATTATAGGATTAGGCCACATAAAGATAATCCATCCTAGGTCCCACATAAAGATAATCCACTTCAATAGGATTAGGCCTCACAGTGAGATTGATCATGTGGTCAATTGGAATTGAAAGTTAAGGATATATCTTGAACGGTCCCGATTATAACTATGTGGGCCCAACGATGGAGTCTCCTTGTGACACGACACGATTGGTATGTTTCGGGTTGGGCCCTTTGAAACTTAGTTCGGTCCAATTCAATTACAGCATGGACCCACTTGCGATTCTGGGAGATCTGACCAAGTCCGATTGACCCCGAAATATCTCCCATACCAATGCAAGTTAGGTTTCAATTTAAGGTGAAATTGTGAAATTCACCTATTTGATCCATGTCGTGAGTGAATAATAATCGATTGATTCTGATTTCATTTCAACAGTTTGATGATGGTAGAAATAAGAAATAGTGATTGATCACAGCATTTGCAAGAAATCTAATTGGAAATCGTCTATGACTTGCAGGTAACTCTGGCAGTTCAATCCAAACTTATGAACCTTTTATTTACATAATAAGAACATCCAAACAAACCCTTAAGCTTTCATGGTTGTGAGTTCATCATTATTCATAAGGTGGAGAAACCTCAATTCACATAGTTGATTTTGTTTTACAATAAAATATGCTTGTTGCATTTTATGTGTTTGGTGATCATGGAGATGTAAACTAAAGATTAGTTTTAGTTTTCTTTAATTTTTGTTTATTTTTATCTAATGTCATCCCACTCAATAACGGCTCTTGCTTGCCGTGGGCCCCCCTCCCTTCTGACCGGACTTGACAGGTCATTCGTACCTTTACCTGATATCCCATTGAATCCGTTACAATTAGGGATGGCAACGGGGCGGATCGGGGACGGAATTGGGGTTCCCCGCCCCCGCCCCGAAATTGCCCTGCCCCGCCCCGAACCCGCCCCGCCCCGCCCTTCGGGGTAAATTATATTCCCCGTCCCCGCCCCGCCATGCCCAGCGGGTACCCCGCCCCGCTCCGCCCCGCCCCGCCCCTCAATTGTAAAAATTTTAAAAATGTGCAAACTTGGGATGGGGAGCAACTAGAGGCCTTACCACTAGACCAAACTCCATTTCTTGTAATATTTTACCTTATTTAAGATATATTAATATATTCAAGATTGTTACACACATATACATACTTCACTTACTTACTATATATATTATGACTTATACATTATTTATCATTTATTTAAAAGGAAAATGTTAAATGTAGACAACTAAGGAATCTGATTGGAAACCTTAAAGCTACATTGAGCTCGTTTCCATCTATTGGATTTTGAAATCTTTTGGTCTTGTGAAATGAATAGAACTTTATTTTAAAAATAATAATTTCGCGGATCAAACATTTTGTTTGGATATCTATTGGACTCATGGCTTGGAAATTCTAGAATCCTTTGAAATTCTGAAATATTTTTTGGACATCAATTGGGATTGGGCCTAATTATTTATTCTTGTGTTTCTTAATAAAAGCTTCGAAATCTTTATCACATGAATTAGGGGTGCAATCATAATATGCCCTGCCTGTTTAAGATGAAAACATGATAAGCACCCACCAAAAGGAAAATTACACAATTTGCAATTCAAATTTATAAAAGTCTTGAAATGTAGAAAAAATTCTAAAAACATATACCAGTAATTTTGTTTAAAAAAAAATAGAATTTATATATGAACTTCAAGTATTGTCATATAAATATTAAATCATTATTTATTGTATAGCTCTGAATTCATGAACCTCCTATAGCGGGCCCAGCTATATTGAAAGTACATACTATATTGAAACCCTCATTATCAAAGCCTTGTCCCAGGCTCCTAGCTGTGACGGTGTTGGCTACATGTATTCTTTTTCTCCATTCTAAATCAAGACCCAAATAAGAAAATTTTTCTTAACTTCATAATTTTTCTTTCAAGGCAAAATAAATTAAATTTTGGATCAACTACAAAGAAAAAGGTAAATTTATTTATTTTATATGGTAAAAAGCACATGAATGATTCATCTATGTTGTCCCCATGCCTTTAATAATATTAATAAAAAAAACCCTCAACCATGCTGACTCATTTGCCCGAAACTCAGGCCCCTCTCAAAACATCAGTCTTCCTAGGGACCATGACATTTTTCCCAAAATAGAATAAAAAGATCTCCCAGCATAAATATTTTATAAGTGGGGGGCACTATTAGATTGTTTAAAATTTTTTAAATTATCTAATATTAATATTATAAATTTTCCTTTTCCTGAAATTTTACCTATTTAAAGTGAGATTTATTCTTATAAAATTTTCTCTAAACCCTTGAAGGCCACTAACATACACTTGAAAATATCATATATGCTTTGAGACATTTTTTTATGAAAAAGACAATATCTCTCAAAAATATCATGAACTCCATTAATACATGATTTCACTTCATTTCTGGTATTGAACTCCACTCACTAATAAAGAGGTTAATTACACATATAATTAAAATTAGTATAATGTATAGTGTTGTTAGTATGATTAGAATCATTTTAAGTTACTAACTATAATTTAGCTTGCTATTTCTAATCGTATGAGTTATTATAAGCGTATAGCATGATATATCTTGTAATGCTATATCAAATTAGTATAATTTATATTGTTATTAGTATATGATTAGAATCATACCAATTATAATTTACCTTGCTATCTCTAATCATATATGTTATTATAAGTTTAGAGCATGATCTATCATTCTATTATATTCGTTTTATTTAATATGATATATCATGTCGCAATTTAACATTATATATGATTAAAGTCAAATAAGCTTAGATAGATTTTTGACAACTTTAATTTCATTAAATTTGAATTAGAGGGAATGTGATCATATTATATGCTTTTATAATATCTAGGGTTCAATCAATTACATGTTTAACTTTAAAAAAAGTCTTCAATCAATCTACTTAACCCGTAATAACAACATAAAATCAATATATACATTTACATATAAATATGTTTATTTATTATAAAAGAAATCTAAAAAATATATATTTTTTAGAGGATTATTAATTTCGGGGCGGGTTACGGGGCGGGGCATGAGGCGGGGCAACGGGGCGGGGCATGGGGCGGGGTAACAGGGCGGGGCAACGGGGCGGGGCATGGGGCTGGGTAACGGGGCGGGGCAACGGGGCGGGGCATGGGGCGGGGTAACGGGGCGGGGTAACGGGGCGGGGCGGGGCGGGGCATAGGGCAGACCCATCCCCGCCCCGCCCCGGCTTCGGGGTATGTTTTTCTCCCCCGTCCCCGCCCCATCTAAGATTCGGGGCGGGGAAAACCCGTACGGGGCGGGGCGGGCACTCCGGGTTGGGGCGGGGCGGGTCAAAAATGCCATCCCTAGTTACAATTGCATTTTTTAATCTCATAGAGAATTTGATCACAATTCTACAACAACCAAGCAAAGGTATACAATTTCCAATACTCCCTAAGACCAACGGAAAAACCCTTATCTCTTCTTCCCCATTTGCAACTTTCTGTAACAGAAAGTCCCTAAACAGGAATCCTCGCTCGGGTGCTAAAATTGCCAAAAAGAAAAAAAAAAAAAACGTGGGCTCCACTCATCTTAACCCAGATCAGACCCAACCAATAAAGTCGCCCAATCCCCATTCTCAAGATCTATGGTCCAGATTTGAAATCAATGGCCCACATGGCCCGACAATCCCAAAAAAAAAAAAAGAAAATTTGTTGAGGAAGTTATGCGGGTAGAGAGGAGTGGAGAGTGGGTTATCTGTAAGTTTAGAGGGGAGGACGATATTTTTGAGGAAGTTATGCTGGTAGAGGGGAGTGGAGAGTGGGGAGACTACATACAGCCGTCAGCATACTAAAGGAGACTACATTCCCTTAGACGATATTTTTGAGGAAGTTATGCGGGTAGAGGGGAGTGGAGAGTGGGAAAACTACATATAGCTGTCAGCATACTAAGGGAGACTACATTCCCTTTTATAATAGATATCCCTTGGAGGTTGATTTCATGGAAGAAGTTACCTGCAGATTAATGTAGTATTTGTGATTAATGTAGTATTTTATATTCATCAGCCAACGTTGATTAATACGTTGACAAATACATTAATTAATTACGCAAACTGGCTGCGATTTACGTAAATGTAATTAATTTATGATTAATTACCTACATTATCTAGGTCCAATTCAGTCTAACCACCTACATTAATCACGGCTTATTAATGTATCATTCCTCTAATAAATCACGTTGGCTGATTGATGTCAGCCCGAAATCACGTCATCTAACTGAATCTGGATATGTGGGGCCCAGCTTTGAAATCCAAACTGATCAAAATCAATGCATACATTATGGAGTATTGTGATGGCCTGATGGGTCAAAAATTGAATTCAATCAGGCTGGTTTCATTTTGATAATCTTATGATATTTGTATAAGAAAATTATGGGATTGGACAAGGTACGTAAATGTAATTTGTGATTTTCACGATTTACTCAACTACAAATTATTGCCAAGATATTTTGATCTTCAGTCTTATTTTTTTATTCCTACAAATATGGTTAGTTCACTGGGTCATCCTGATCACTTGATTTTAAATCAAATAGTTTTGTCTTCATTATATATTTGCCTTAGATGTAATCAATCTTACCTGGGAAAACAATGCCCAATGAGATTAGATGGATCATTAAATCAATGGATCAGATGAGTTGAAATCACATCATCTATCTGAATATGGATATGTGGGGCCCAGCTCTGAAATCCAGACTGATCAAAATCAATGCCCACATTTTGGAGTATTGTGATGGCCTAATGGATCAACAATATTAACTTTACGTATTTTGGATTAATGGCCTGATACATTAATCCAACCCACTCCTTTTGTAAGAGTTGTGATAATTTATAATTTGAAAGCTAACAATCTCTGAAACAACTAATTTGAAACAACCTCTCATAGCATCTTAAGAAACCGTTATGCATTATCCAGATCCCTAAAGTCTCCAAATTTCTGAAGAATTTGTAAAAATAAATTACCCAAATTTACAATTTCCCACAGACAAATCTTCTTTACTCACATAAACACCAAGTGAATCAAATATTAAAAAAAAAAAATTCCTCTTAAAAGTCCAAATTGAATAGAACAACAACAGTTCAATTTTATTTTACTTCCTATCAAAATCAAAACCAAAACCCATGAAATGAAACAAATTAAGTACAATATAAAAATATAAAAAAGAATAATAGAGAGAGAAAACCCCCATCCATCATCCATGCATATCTTTTCTCAACGGATGGTAGAGGCGCTCTTGCTACAATGAAAATGGAGTTCCAGGCTGACCACTAATAGTGACGGTGCTGCTAGAGTCCCTTTTGTCGTTGTTTTGTTTCCTCAAACATCAGAGTCATTGCCCTCTTCTTCTTCCTTTCTGCTGCTCCTCTATTTCTTCTTCTCTCTCTTCTAACAGTTCCTTTTTTTTACCAATGTTATCTGTAAGTTAAGAGGAGAGGATGATTTTTTTGAGGAAGTTATGGGGGTAGAGTGGAGTGGAGAGTGGGTTATATGTAAGTTTAGAAGAGGGGACGATTTTTTTTGAGGAAGTTATGCGGGTACAGGGGAGTGGAGAGTGGGTTATCTCTAAGTTTAGAGGGGACGACAATATTTTTGAGGAAGTTATGCAAGTAGAGGGGAGTGGAGAGTGGGGAGACTACTTATGTCAGCATACTAAGGGAGACTACGTTACCTTAGACGATATTTTTGAGGAAGTTATTCGAGTAGAGGGGAATGGAGAGTGGGGAAACTACATACAACTGTCAGCATACTAAGGGAGACTACATTCCCTTCTATAATAGATGGGTGTTATGTTCACAATCCCACATTTCAATTCTCATAAAGGTGCCACAAACATGTTCACAAGTCACTAACTAGTAACCAAAATTTTATTAGGTGTTTGTGACCCATGACCATGAGCCCTCACCATTCACCAATTCTAAGTAGACCCTCAAAATTAAATTCACTCCCACTCCATTCAAAATTCAAATTTCCAACTCCAATTTCATTTCCCTCCATCTTTCATTCTTTTTCCCTCTCCAAATTCCAATCCTCGAATTCCGTTTTCCTCATTTCTCACTTTCCCCTCTCTTCTCCTTTCGCCTCTCTCCGCCAAACAAACAAGAAACCCCAAAATCCCCAAAATGTCCTCGTCTTCTTCCGTCCGCAGGATCAAGGAACGAGGCGGCGCAGGCGGCAAGGTAACGGCGTTAAAACCCCACAAAACCCTAACGGAAAGCCACCGACCCAAAGACGCCCTCGGCAGCGCCAAGAAACCCGCCGGAAAGGAAAACCCCAGGTCCGCTTCCGGCGCCGGAACCCCTTCCTCGTGTCAGAAGCCGGCGATCCGTCGGACGGAGAAGGCGGCTGCAGGCCCCGGCAAGGACGGAGGATCAGCCGTCCGGTGGTCGACGTCGTCCGCCCCGAAAGGTAAGATCTCGAACCCTTCGGATTTCTCCAGGATTCTTTTGGATCTGCGAAGCGGTCGGGTTTCTAGGGTTTCTGGTCCAGACCGCGTGCTGAAACCCCTGGGAAGAGGATCGGTGGAGACTAGCTTTCCGGTTCTTGAGAAATGTCACCTGAAGAAATCGTCTTCGGCTTCGAATTCGAAAGGGCAGGATGATAAATCTGTGAGCTGTTTGAAAGGATCGGAGAACTCTAGGGTTTTAGGCCTGAATTCGAAGGAAATGATTGTAGGAAATGCTACTAAGGTTTTAGAAGACTGTAAAGAACAGTCTTCGGAAAGTGGAAAATTTCCAAATAGTTCAAGTGAGAAAGATGCTGTCTTTGGGGCAATGGGTGCTCTGAAAAACCGTGATTTGCGTCTGGATTTGAATGCATTGGAAGAAAAGCCTTTGAATGGAATCAGGGTTTTGAAAAATTGTAATGAGAATGGTTATTTAGGTTCAGATGCGCAAGAAAGTGGTGCATATGCTGCCAAGAACATTAGGATTGCAGAGAACTCTAGAGATAAGGTCCAAAGTGACTTGAATTTGGTGGAGAGAGGTGAGAAATCTTCAGATGATTTTGGAAAGTTGGGGATTTCAGAGAAAGAGGATGTTGGAGACAAAAATAAAGGTGGTCAGGTTGCTAACAAATATCGAAGCACGCTCCATGAGAAGCTCGCTTATTTAGAAGGCAAGGTCAAGAGAATTGCATCAGACATTAAGAAGACCAAGGACATGCTCGATATGAACGATCCAGATGCGTCAAAGATGATCCTTCTGGATATTCAGGATAAGATTTCTGGAATCGAGAAAGCAATGGGTCATCCAGAGGATGATGGTAAAGGTAAACTAGTTTCCAGTGAAACTGATAAATTACAAAGGAAAAATCCAGAGAAGAGTGAAGATGGACTCACTGGCAGCTCGAAGAATTCAGTTAAAAGCTTGAATCATGAAGATTTGGAAGCAAGGCTCTTTCCTCATCATAAATTACTTAGGAATCGAGCATCATTAGGCAATTCAGCGGGAAAGGAAGATATCCTTGGACCGAATTTTCCTGAAGTGAGTGGTAGTTCAGTGCGAGAAGAGGAATCATTGAGCCCCATTGATGAAAACCCTATTGCTTTGGAGTTTTTGGCTTCATTAAATAAGAAGCACCCTACAATCAACTCTGATAATAGGCATGGTCAGTTGGAGTGTGCTCCAATTCAGGAAATGGATGATAATAAGACTGCAAAACAAGAAGCAGGAGTTTCAAAGAAAGTGATAAGCAAAATGCAAGATGAAGATATTGGACTCATGGCTGATGAAAACCTTGAGGACTTTGATGACCAGGAAAATAGCTTTTCAATGGTAGGTAGAGAACAGGCCGAAGACTCATCTGCGGAGCAGTTGAGGGAGATTGGGCGCAAGTCCTCCACTGGTGGATGGTTTGTTTCCGATGGTGAATCTGTTCTTCTTGCTCATGATGACAGTTCATGCTCTTTCTATGATGTTACAAACTCTGAAGTATGTGGGCTTTTAAATCTAGACTCTATATCTGTTTTTTGTTTTCCTTTTGGCAGTTATTCTGTTCTAAAGCATTTCAGTATCTTGTTTTCTTCTGCAAAGATAAGTCACGTGTTAATTTAAGGGCCCTTTTAATACCAAAGCTTGGAAAAAATTGTTCTGGAGAAATTTCAAAAGCTGTTACGCCAAATTCCTTGCTGTGGAATTTCATGAATGACATATAGAAAGGTCATTACAAATTCTGCATTTTTAATACTTTCAAGGGCCTTTTGGGTCATCACACATTCACACACTCTTTCAAGAATTTGGTTTCTTGAATTATCTCAATCAAATAGAACATTCCCCGGCGAGAATTTTAAATTCTTGACAGGACGAATGTTCACAAATTTCCACTATCATAGAGGCCCTTAGTATTATTTTGACTTAAACCCAAGATTTCTTGCTTATTTTCAAAAGAAACATTCCTGTGTACTAGTTTCTCTCTGTGTTTCCTGGAAAAGTTTTATACTGCTTCAGATATTCACGATCAATAATCATGTTTTAGTGTTTCAGTCTACTTTCATTGGATGCAATGGTGACATTCTCGATAAACCTAGTTCTATTTTATTTTTTTTTTTTAAATTTTTTTTTAATTTTTGATTTTTAGAATTTATACAATATAATTTTGAAAATAAATAGGAGATCAGCTGAACCAATGTAATGGTTTTGGTCTATTGTATTGGCTGTTTCAGAATAGCTTTGACCTTGGCCGCTACTAGGTCTGAAACCATGCTTCTGAACTATGATAATGTATTATAGGATGTAGAAACAGGCTGAAATGCATGCTGCTTGAACCTGATCATGTATTTGGACAATCTTTTTCTGTTTCTGTTACAGGAGAAATCTGTATATAAGCCCCCTTCAGGGGTTTCACATAACCTGTGGGGGGATTGTTGGTTAATCCGTGCTGCTGATTCAGATGGCTGCTCAGGAAGGTATGTGGTGGCAGCCTCAGCTGGTAGTACTCTGGACTCTGGCTTTTGCTCATGGGATTTCTATACAAAAGCTATTCGAGCTTTTCGAGTTGAGGATGGAATTACTACTACATCAAGAACAGTACTAGGTCCCCTGCCCAACAGGGTGCCTTATAGAAGGGATAATTTATCCACCACCCTTGCTCCAGGAAATCAACAATGGTGGTATAAACCCAGTGGTCCACTTCTTGTGGCAACTGCTAGTGGGCAAAAGGTTGTTAGCATGTATGACATCCGTGACAGTGATCTGATTATGAAATGGGAAGTACAGAGGCCTATTTTAGCGATGGACTACTCTAGCCCTTTACAGTGGAGAAACAAAGGGAAGGTAGTTATAGCTGAAGCAGAAGCCATTTCTCTTTGGGATGTCAACACACTTAACCCGCAGTCAGCGCTGTCTATTGCCTCATTTGGCAGAAAGGTCACTGCACTTCACATAAATAACACTGAAGCTGAGCTAGGTGGTGGTGTTCGCCGGAGGTTATTTTCTTCTTTCCTATGCTTTTTTATTTCTTTTCTGAACTTTGTGTTCTCTTTTGCTATTATGACTTTCAGTTCACAGCTTACTAATCTACTCTAGCTAATGATTTGATTGTTCTTCTTTTTCCCCATTCTGAATCATAAAAACATTTAAGTTTGATTCTTTAGAAGTTGCATATGACAGATTAAGAATACATTATTTCTTATGCTGCTCGCAGATAATTTGAAAATAAGAGTCTCGTATATCTCAAAGTTGTTAGCCAATAATCCCAAAATGGGAAACTGCACAAACAACTACTTAACAGCCCCCCCTCGGGCGGGACACCGTCCGGACCCGAAGCACACGCTTACACAAGACTACAATGTGGCATGGGGCCTTCTCGCCCTGCGCACTTGCGTCCGCACAAACACACAACGCGGCATGGGGCATTCTTTGCCATGCGTGGTTTCGAACCCAGGATGTGTTGGCTCTGATACCATCTCAAAGTTGCTAGCCAGTAACCCCAAAACCAATTGGTGATGAAAAACTGCACAAACAACTACTTAATAGTATACAAAATAGATTTTGCTCAATTTTTGGCTGTTGGTTATTCGATGTTTTCCTTTTTAAGCCATGTTATTTATGAAATATTCTTCATGGTTATCAAAGGGGAGTTAGGAGGCCTTAACACAATGTGAATGGAGAATTTCTCAAGAGAGGCCTTGGTGGGGCAATGTCATATCCCAACTTGCTCCACATGTTGCTTTTCTCGTCGGTCATAAATCAACACTGTCTTTAAATAAAATGTAATAGCAAAAAAAGAAAAAAAAGGTTTAAAGTAAGATAAGACATCCTTTTATATTCTTTTGGTTTAAAACTAGGTTGTTCATTTTACTTTTTTAATGGTGACTATAGTGTTTCCAGCTGGACTGGAATTCTTTGGTATTGTAGTGGAATGGTGCGTTCAATTTGCATCAAAATTTATAAAGATTAAAAATGATTAGAGAAAATAAATATTGCTGACATCTGAGTGAAGGAAAAGTGTCAACTGCTCATTTGTGTATATAAATCATTAGAAAAGCTCTTCTTTTTTGGGAGTTGACTGGGAATGGTCTTTCTTGTGCCCATATCAAGGGTTTGGCTTTATGAGAAAGTTGGGAAAGAGGAAGTACATGGTGCTCCTCAATTCTATAAATTCTGTAACATTAATAAAAGGCCTTTTCTATTACATAAATACATGCAAAATACCATCAAGATCTATGGAAAAATGAAATAAAAGGTTATAGTGGAAAGAAATGTAAATATATTATTGGCTTAAGCAATTGGAACTAAACCTTTGGTAATTCCAACTGGAACAATAAATGGAATTGATAACCACTGCTATAACGCGCACTACAACAAAGGAAATATAGAGTAGAAGGTTTGCTAGAACTTAGGTGTGATAAATTATTTAAATGTATCATGTTACCCGTAGTATGGTAGTCCCGTGTCAGGATATGTTCTAATAATTTTGGCATAAAGAGATCTGAGAAAATTTTGATATAATTGTGATTTATCATGGAGTTATTTTAACATATAACGTAATGCCTGAATTGTTTTAAGATAATTAATGGGACAAGAGTGGAAAAAAGGGAGAAAAGTAGTGGCAAGTTCTGTTAGTTTAATACATGGTTTGTTTTGTGCGGTAAATTTATTGTTGTGTGCAAAGGCCACATGGACATAATACTTTAAACATTTCATGCAGGAACACCAGCTGCTGTGGCAGTTGCAGACATGCTTTCTCATAAAACTCTTCTCTCATGTTTATCCACTTAAATTTGATGTTAATAAGCAGGAAAAGTTGTTAAAAAGGGAAACATTTGGCTCTCTTCTAATTTATTGCAATCTTAACTGCACACAATAGGATTTTGACTGTTGGTGGGTGTCTGCACTTGCATACACAGCAACGCACTTTCAAGCAATTGGGAATAGATAAAAGGTATACTTGCGCACACACAAACACACCATCAAGCATAGATAAAGGGATATACAATATACACTAGACGGAGAAACAGTGTGCAGAGATGGAAAATTCACTGAGCAAACTTTCGAAACAAAGAACAATAATAAATTATGTATATTTTTTCCGTTCTTTTTCACTGTTCTGAGTGGTTGATTTTACTTGTTAATATACAGAGTAAGTTCATCTGAAGCAGAAGGAAATGATGGTGTGTTCTGCACACGAGAAACAATTAACGTCTTAGACTTCCGTCTCCAATCTGGCGTTGGACTGAAGATAACCAAACCTGGAATTAACTGCCACTCAATTTTCTCTCACAGAGACTCCATATTTCTTGGTAGCACAGAGGTAGGATCGGCTGCAAGAGAACTCTCTCGCTCACTGGTACAACACTTCTCATTGCGCAAGGGGCAACTTGTCAGTACATATGCATTGCCAGCATCCAATGCTCATTTCCACCATTCGTCCATCACTCAAGTATGGGGAGATTCAAACTTTGTTATGGCGATATGTGGAATGGGACTATTTGTTTTTGACTCCTTCAATGAAGCGCAACCACTCCCTGCTTGTCATGAAGGTACTAGCGAAGTAAGAGAAATTGTTGGGCCAGATGACTTGTATTGCCCATCTTTTGATTATTCGGGCTCTCGGGTTCTACTTATATCTAGAGATCGTCCTGCACATTGGAAGTACCTCTCATAGATATTCACATGCATTAAAGACTTATTGCTGTATTTAGATATATTTTGTTATATAATTTTGGCTTTGTGTGAAATAAGTCTGCCTGTTTTATGGTGCTTGGCCTTGTGATAGACATACCCTCCATATGGAGGGCAGGGATATGTATTTGAACCTGTGCTTGTTGTGCTTATACTCCTTATAAGTGGCCTTCATTGCTACTAGTACAGCGCATGAGATTGGAAATGTGTTGTCTTGTCTGTCAGCCACTGTTGTGCATCGCCAATGAACACTCTTGTTTTTGACATATGGAACAAAGTTGCAAACTGTATTTATGCTCTTTTCGTGCCTTACTGCTCTATAAAAATTTCTTACAGTCAGACCTTGAAATGTACAAGATCAACTTGGGTGGGGGGAATGTTCAAAACCTGTTTCATGTGTTATATATGTATTGTGAACTGCTCCAACTGTGGGAACTGGATAAATACCTGTTCCATGTTGAATTGCCTACTTAGGTGTTACTTAGAATAAATGGGACTCTACGCAAGCTCCTGGTGATTTCTACATGTTATTGTAGAAGGCTCTGAAGTTACCTGAGCTTAACTGATCATGTTGATCAACTTCTACAGGTCAAAGCATACTAGCACAACCACTTGTGCTTAGCATGGTATGTCCATGCATTATAAATTAAATATTTGTCCATAATTTCTAACAAAAACTGACCTTTTAACTCAAGCTTGCCACCAAATGTTGGTCAATAAAATTGAATGGAAAATATACAAAAAGTCGGATGACTAATATCTATGCTCTCGAGGGTCCACTAATTGGATGGTCTGAGTCACCGCATCTAAGTCTTTTATCTCCATCAATTTTGGATTAAGTTTTTCATCCAAATTTAGGGCTTAGATTTTCTTATTCTAATTAAATATAATCTTTAAATTTGATTAATCAGGTTTACAGTTCGTGGTGGTGTAAAGAAAAATAAACAAAAAAAAAAAAATTCCTTTTCATTCGGCCGGCCCTGGCCATTGAGGTTAGGGTATGGCCTGCCTAGGTCAGGTCCTTTGAGGGCTTTGGAATGATCTAGGTTTGACCCGTATGTGTGAGAAAAGGGTAAGGGTAGACCCCGGCCCAGGTCTTTGACAGCCCTAGCACTGGCCATTTGTTTTGAAGCCCTTCATCAGATGGTTGTGGTAACGAAACCAAGATGATATTTTACCTATTTGTAAATGGAATGCCCTCTGTATTTTGTATACCCAATAAATCAGAATTCACCATGTAATCATGTGGGCTGAAGTATGCCCCTCAATGTGTATCATACCAGTTGTACTTGATATTTCATAGGGCAGCAACAGCAACCATTCTGGTTGAAATCTATTAATCCTAAGATCCCAAGGAATCCCCACACTAGCTGGGAAGCAGCATATATGCAAATGTAGTGATCATTGATAATGAGTCCTTTTAATAATTAAGTTTGGTTGGTCTTCTAAACTCTCTGTCCACCAACTGGAGTCCTGAGGTCAAAGGCCATGTGGGCCCCTGTGGAGTGGTTCAAATCACAACAGTGTGCTGTAGGTAAGATTATCATCATCATTGCAACTTTATCCCTTCCATCAACAACAATGGGCTATAGGTAAATTGGTGATTCCAATTCTGAAAACTAGAATCAGAAATATGGGGGATTTCCCAATCTGAATTTTCATCCTGAAATCAAGGGCAAGGAATCTAGATGGTGGGTCCCACGCAGGCCAGGGGAATGGCTTGAGTTCAACAGTCATTGGACACATTAACTCATGGTAAAACCCATGCTAAAAAACAAGAAAAAACTGTTATATGAGTGTCTTTAGCTGAGTTCATCTGAGATTCCCATAGTATTAGTTATCATCTCAATGAACTACTTGATTTGCTTGAGTCAACTCAGTCGGCTAAATCAATGAGTCCAGCACGATCTGTCGACCGGCCTGAGTCGACCAATTTAGCGAGTTCTAAACTACACAACTCACAAGTTCCTTCTCTTTAAAATTTTTTTATGATCAATTCGAAAGTGAGCTAAAGCCCTACTATCAAATTAGGATAAGTGTGTAAGGTGTAGAATTAATCAAAAGTGGGCCAAGTTGAGTCACACAGGTCAGGCTGTGGAATCTTTTTCTTTACCACAAGTGCAGAGCTCAAATATGCTTGTATTCTCCACAGGGATTCAATTCAGATTCAAATGCTTAGGCACATATAATGCATTTTTTTTTTGGCCACAATCATTACATAAAACTTTAATTCCGGTGAGCAGGGACACAATTATTTCATTGAACCCAACTTTGCTTAGATCAGAAACACCTGACTGCACAAAGAACGGGAGACTCAATTTCATCAGCCAGTCTTGCTCTACTGCATAAGAAGCCTTTGCTCTTCCTTCTTAATGGGTTCTTGAGAAATGATGAGTGAGTTGCCAAGCTGCTCATGGGTGATCAGTTAGACAGTCTGCAATAATACTTGCTACTAGTAGAGACTGTTGATTTCAGTTATCAGAGTCCATCTCGCGAAACGGTAGTGGGACCGTCTTCACTGCTCGGAATTTGCCCACATTGTTCAGGTGTTCATTCTCCAACCTGTTTATTCATAATCAATTGTTATTAGAAGGGCACAAGAATTTAAAGTATGCAACATAGACACACAAAAACATGGTGCCTGCAGATCATGAATGATCCCATGTTCAGAATGTTTGGATGTTTTGCCAGAATGGATGGTTACTCCTTCAAATGTGCTTTTGGGGCCAGTGCAGAATAGGATCTGTTCTAAGTTTGGCAGGCTTGGAGCCGCAAACGTATCATGTCTAATGTAATTTCTAAATTTTGAAGCACCCCAAACACAACAGAGTTGATAATCACCTGTTCTGATCCTGCAGATCATGAATGATCCCATGTTCAGAATGTTTGGATGTTTTGCCAGAATGGATGGTCACTCCTTCAAATGTGCTTTTGGGGGCAGTGCAGAATAGGATCTGTTCTAAGTTTGGCAGGCTTGGAGCCGCAAACGTATCACGTCTAATGTAATTTCTAAATTTTGAAGCACCCCAAACACAACAGAGTTGATAATCACCTGTTCTGATAGGATATTCAAACAGTCTGCAGATTGAGATGCACCCAAACAACACCCTTTCCATGTATTATGAATCCATGATATGCAAGCGTAATTTTTGTTTGGTCCTGTAGTGTTGTTAAGTTAATCTGGAAAATATTGACAAATTACCTGTAGAAATTCCAATGACCGCGTCGGATTATCTCTAGAGAGGCCAATAGAAAGTCAAGCAATCGATACTCAACCCTTCCGACATTTAAGCGCATCACAGTTTCAACCCAAGCGAGTCTCAGGACCAAATTCAGAGCCTGAACAACATCTTTCTTAGAAATTTTCCTTTCAATTGAATAGAAGATGGGAATTTGGGTCTGAACATGTTAAAAGAAATAGGGGTAACTTACTATAGATGCATAGTAAATGTTGTTGTTCTTTAGAATCAGGTCATCTCTAAGCCATGGGTTTTTGGATTTTGGATTGAGAAGCCCCCAGTCCATGACAAAATCCCAATACAACTGATAGACAGTAGCCACAGAGGAAGTGACTACGACCATGGCCAGCCACAGAGGAGTAGGTTGCATAGCGAAGGTCAGTCTAGCACCTGCTGCCAGCATTGCGGAGACATATTTTCCCATGTTGGCTAAGTGGTTGGTGTCCCCTTCATCGAACCATCTCCTTGCACACTGGAAGAACAAAGGAGTGCCATATGTGAGAGTAAAATGGTACAAATCAAGTGTACATCTATTGAATTTGACATACTCATTTTCGCTGCTCATTGGTATTTAAAACTTCACCTTTACTTCAGAATGTCAAATCCCAATTTTGGCAGATGATAATCCTAAACTATAGATATGATGGAAGTCATTTTGAAATCAAGGTGTTTTCAAGCCGTTTCCATATCAGACTTTCAGCCCTTTTTCTGACAAGTCCAGATTGTGAAATGCTTATAAGAATCTCTCTAACTCTGTTCTTTTATTACCATTTTGCAGATAAGGGTGATTCCAATTCATTCAAAAATAAGCAAGACTATCTCTACAATGATAAATACCTTTAACCGTATCTGTTTTCTTGTATTGGGTTAATTGCAGCTGTTAAACAGTAAAATGCAAGCTGAATTATGAAGAAGAACTACTATCATCAATCAAATAGCTCAAGTCAAGCCACATGCAGTATATGTGTTTATATTTGTATCAGTTGCATAGAATGTGGTCTGTGTATTATTTTTCTTCTTTTTTTCTTTTTGATTTGTTTGTGTATGGGAGTTTCATTCCCCTGTGATACTTATCAGACATGTGGATGACCTTACATTTTTATTTTTATTTTTTTCTGGTACGTGTATGGACCTGCATTCATCTGTTGATACTAAGATCGATGACTTTTTCGTTGCCAAAAGGCTGACATGCAATCTGAACCTTGAAACCCAAAATGCTTGCATCACATTATAAGATGCATGCAGCATGCCTGTCAATTTATCCATATATGTTAATGTATGAAGGAGTGAGTGTCTATACCTGCATTGCGCGCCAATAGTAAGGCAAAAATGAGATGACATAAGCAAGCTCCCTGTATAGTTTGCTACGACTGCAGGTCTCATAATGGTGAGTTTTGAAACTTCCAGCCATAAAATAGCAGACCGTGAACTCCATGTGCCTCAGCAATGGGATCTGGAAACAGAAATTAAAGAATGTTTTCTGTTAGTAAACTAGAGAAGAATTTCCAGGACTTCATTCTCTTGGATTCTTTTGTTTTAAATCTAAGGAAAATTCAATTTTATATGTTTATTAGTTGTTTTGAATGTTTATATACTTGAGCTTAAAAATGTCAAAATCTTACCTGGCTGGTTAGCTGGTCGGCCATGAAAAAGTCTACCATCAATACCTGAAATGCATCAAAATGCCATGATGGTTGCACTTGGTCAATCTACTTATTCATATCATATAGCTCCTTAGCCATAAAAGATAGGAAAGCAGAACTTGCCTTGTAAAATGGTGAGCATATGATGTTGCGTATTACTCGCAAGAAGTAGTAGCGGCTCGAGCGGTAGAAAATGTTAAAGGGGCATATGATCAAGCCTATGAAGAACTGAAAATATATATGGGATTAACTTTAAGCAACATGGCACTGAAACATGACTAATCATTTTTGGCAGCAAACCAAGGCAGAGTTAGAAAAAAAGACAATATTTCAAAAGAGTAGACAATGAAAAAAATGCTTGAATGAAAGGAAAGAAAATAGAAACGAACACGTGAGCTTCTTCTACTAAGGATTCTTATGATTGAAATTAAAAGAATAACAAATTTCAATGGGAGTGACGGAAGTAGGGATATGTAGGTATTACCAATAAAAGTACCCCAGGGATGGCATCAACTTGGCTTGGTGAGAATCCATTGGATCTTAACAGGAGGTGGATGACCATGGCCCCTACAACCATGGTCATGAGAGAGGTGCAGATCAAGAAGACATCTCTGTATCTGAGGGCTGTGCTCGGTGAGAACTCAAAGATGAAGTTGTAATTGATTCTAGTGGCCTTCCACATGAAAAGGTTGCACCCATACAGAAACACATGCAAACTAAGTAGAACAAACATGCTGCACAAAACCAAATATGCTCAATTAACCAACAAGAATATTCTTACTATTGTTAAGTGTTTTTTTTTTCCAAAATGAAAGAGAGCTAACAGAATCAGTCGAGGCTGAACATTTTTTTAACTGTGCCTCTTAATTTATGTTCTTAGGGGGAAGAGTAACATTCGGGGATATGGCTCATTTGCAATTAGGGATGGAGTCCTAATAGGGACTGCCTCTACTGATTTTCCTAGAGAAGGGAACTACTACAAAATAACATACTTCTATTCAACAGAGGTTTTGTAATATATGAGGGAAAAAGGAAGTTTTGTAATACAAACGTCGGTAGTGTCTTCCTTTCATCATCGTCATCATCATCAAAGCCTTGTGACAACTATGTTGGTAATATCTTCCTTTGTAAAGTGTAATTTTTTTTTTCTAAGGACTAATGTCTGAGGGACTGTAGGCTTTGTATTTGGCGTGTTGTGCCCATTGTTGTATGTCTTGTTCTCTCTAGTGGATTAAAACGCATTTTTCTTTGCTAATAGACTAGCTCTTAGTGGTGAACCAAACAAAATCTTGGTCTCCCTAATCTTATGATTACTTTCATCCCTTTTTATTATTCTTGAACACATCACACATCACGAAGCTTGCAATTGACAATAATCTTTCTCTATGAAAACTATAATTATTTTCTCTATTCACTGACTCATAGTAATGAGCTGGTATGAGTTCCCTACACTTTATTTGGTGTGATCAGATTCATCAAGCATTCAATCCTCACACAGAAATTTTCAGGCAGAGACCCATCATTATTTGTCACTTCATCAAGATCAGATGGTGATGATTCATTTCATTGAGATTTGTCAAGACACAACTCTCATACCATGTTCTTTTTACTACTTTGAGGTGGGGTGCTACTATTAACACCCTAAGCATTACGAATAAGGCTATTAGTGGTCCAGCAAGAAGTCTAGCTTCTTTGGGCTAGATTCGGCCTCGGCTTCTAGGCCTGTGGGAGGGTCTCTGCTAATTTACCTTGCCTGATAGCCAAATTGTCCTTCTTTGAGCCTATGTCTGCTTAAAGGCCTGAGTAGATGCCCTTGCCTAACATTAAATGTGTAATACCAACATGTCTCCTTGGCTGAGGAGGTGCTCTAAGGCCAGACTTCCAAACACAAAGTGGGATCCAGTCCAAAGATTAGGCCTGAAACTAAATGGCCTGGACCAGGACAAGATTTGGATAGTTTCTAAGTATGACTACTCATTTAACTATTAGGAAATTTGATATAGGGCCCACTTTTGTTTGATCCAAGCACACATCACATCTCCTAGTGGATGTATGGTAGGCTAAATTTAACATCATTCATAATAATATAAAGTGTTTCGCTCATCAATCCATGAAATGAAAATCAAATTTAACTATTTAGCGAAATTCTGTTTTGTACACATTGATCAATCCAACTGTGCATATCAATCCAACTATAGTGAAATCTGCTTTAATACCCATTCACCACAGGGCATGTGATGTACTTGGATCGAGCAAATGAGGAAACTTCCATATGTAACACCAACCAGTATCCATATGAGCCAAATGTAAACTTTCCAAATTGGAGTTCCCATGGGGTCAGCTTTGGATCAGCTCACCATAATATGTTACTAGCACAATAACCCATGATAAGCACGGGCACATTTGCCAATAAAAATTGCAACAACATACATAAAAATCAATAGGAAGAGAAGTTGGGTGGAAAGAGAAAAGGAGTATACGTAGAGTAAGTGTATATGAGATTTGGGATGAAAATGAAGTTGGAAAGAGGAGTGAAAAGTGGGAAGAAGTAGAGTGGTTGCATGTGGAAGTGGTTGGGATAATGTGGGTTAGTTATATAACTCTAGGTCAAAATCAGTAGATACGGTCAAATTTGCTTTAAAACGCTTGGCTTTAATATAGTATAATGGAAAGCGGTCAACTGAACACCAGGGGAGTTACTTTTGTAACTTACAGGTGCCATTTGGCCCTTGTTGTGATCCAGAGAATTGCTTTGGAATCTAATTGAGTGAGTGCCTTCTCAAGATATATGTGACTCAATAGTAAGAGAAGGAAAATCTGAAGGTTTTGGGGGGACCCATTTAGTACCTGAAAACAGGGTAAACCGTTTCTATGTATCCTGTCTCTGTTGAAGCTGAGAACATGCCAGATAAATGGGCCAGGATGGCGTATACACTAAATAAAGTCACAAAACAACCTGTGAACAGCCCTGCAACAGAAAGAGCAACAAAAAGAACATGAGATAAAGAGGAGGATTTCTCTTGCTCAAGTCAATAGAGGAAAGTAGAAAACAATCAATGTTTAGTTTCATGGGATCTTAAATTCGGCAGAAAGCCAGAAACCAACTTGTATAGCATGCATCACTGTTTACTATTCTATGAGTGGAGTCCAGAACATAAAAAATATTAGAACCTATCCTTTCCAAACGTTTTTTTTTTTTTGGTTATTATATTTATATCTAATAGTCTTAAAAGAAACAAAAAATAAATAATCATATCTTTTTTTCTTCAAGCCCCTATAAATCATCAATTTAAAATCATTACCCATAAATAAAGGTTTAGGCTTTGGCCATACAATGTCCCCATATAGTGTTTAATGTCTGTGATCCAGTAAAATAGTAAAAGATGGTAAATTCTAGGAGATGGAACTTCTTCCTTTATACATAGATCATCCATTTTATAGCCTTAAATTTGACAGTTATAAACATCCACCGGTCCTATGACTCTCTCTACATAGGCTATAAATTAAAGCCTCTTGTAACTGTTATAGTGACCCTGTGCCATTGGGGTCCAAGTTTAGTCAGTCCACCAAGACGCCTATTGGGCTTGGCACTAGTTGAGTCAGGGCCAACTCTTTCAGACTTGGCCTGTACAACGCTGCTATGGCCGAGTTGATTAGATTGACCCAATTGACTCGACTAGCTCATCAAGTAAGATTTTTTTCTTCTTTGAAAAAAACCATCTAAAGCTTTTTTCCCCAATTTTGTTCTCCTTCCCTCATCTAAAATGTGAATATTTTCCAGTAATTTTGTGCTCTTTAGGTAAATTTAAAATCAATTACATGAAGACATGATCATCTAGCCAGCAACTCAGCGCTCAACAATACCAAACAACACTATAAATGAGGAAGGATACTACTTCAATAGTTCAATTTGCATATTTTTATTAATTTTCTATTATCTCCTTATCTTATGGTTGTATTGAGATTTCTATAAGGCCTTTTAGCATTGTTGTGCACGTGCATGTGGAAGCCCGAGCAAAACCGCCTATATATGTCCACAGCAAGAGAGCAACGATTTATACATATTGACTCTCTTCTTAGTAGGGGTGTACACGGATCGGATTGGTGCGGAGTAGGCCAAATCTATCATCAATCCATTACCTACGAATTGATGGATCTGGAATCCGTCACCAATCCGTGGCTGTTAAAAACTGATCCAATCCGTGGATGACCGGATCGGATCAATCTGTTGAATCTAATGTTAAAGAAAATTTAAAGAGCATGCTCGCAAGGCTAGGGTGGAATTTGGAATAGGGTTTCATTTGTTATGCTTATATATAAAAATAAATTACATTTTGACCCCTAAAGTTTTTTCTTCTTTTATATTTAAACCTCTTAACTTACATTTAGACCCCTTAAGTTATATTTATTTATCTTTAATGTCAACGGATCAGATTGGATTGAATCCGCGGATTAAAGGTGAAATATGCCACCGATCCATTGCTAACGGATTACAAGATTCTCAATCCATCACCAATCCATTTACCTTCGGTTCGGTTAAGAATCTACGGATTGGATCGGTTTTACAGATCGATGGATTTTTTGTGCACCCCTACTTCTTAGCCCCTAAGAAAGCATTGCTACATCGACCATAATGCCCTTGACCCTAAACTCAGTCATTGGCTAAACCAATGGACCATCTGGTAAACCCAAAATGCAAGACATAAACCCAACGTCCCAATGCAGCTGTCCCGATGTACCTATTACGTATTAGGCACAGACCGACATGGGGAAGTTTTTGCTTTTAAAACCCCTACTAATGCATGGGGAAGTTGTAGTTTGTTAAGCTATAAAAAGCTAGTGGTGGAGGAATGTTGAGGCATTTGATTACCTACTAGAAAGGAGATCATGTGAGAAGCCCTGTTCTGCTGGGGTCTCAAGAATTTCATTGCTTTTTTCCGGTCCTTGTTGGCGAAGTGCTCTGTGAAGATGGACTCCACTTCATCAGCCAGTCGTACCACCTGAACACCACAAAAGGAGTCATGCAAATCTATTAAGATACCAGTAACAATACATTGCACTAGAACACACTTTGTCTGAAATCACAGCACAATACAAGGTGGAGATTTTCTCCTAAAAGCAGACTAAACCCTATGGGCCCACTTTGCCCACCTTTGATTAATGTACCACTCTATACTCATCATGCCCCAGTGATTCTGGTATAGGCCAGATTCATGCAACGTTTGCTCACCGTTAGATTGAATCTTAAGAAAGTTTTTAATTAAAAGGCGTTGAAGCTATTAAATCAAGGGTTATGTTAGTTTGAAAATTTTTTTTTCTTATCCTTGTCCATGATTAGACCTTTTCATCTTTCTATTCCGACTGATAGGCATGATCTATGTGGGCCCACGATCTACTCTAGATGAAAATTTCCCAGGTAGGGGGTGCCATGACCATCCATACCTTGTCCGAACTTGTGAAATGTGATCTTTTCACTGCTTTCAGATACGTCCCAGATGCTTGTTGGTTTGCGACCTGCAAAACATCCATTTTATTAAGAGCTTGAAAGTAAAATATAACTGGAGGTGGAACCACTTTGACTGGAAGGTCCAATTTGGCCCCAACAAGGTCCATAACCGGTTCCTTTGGGGTTCAATCAAACCATAAATTTACAATATGATCTAAAACTAAAATCATATGAAACATGTTAAAATCAGATGATGGGGTGGTTCTTTCAGCCGTCAGATTTAAGCTTTTACTGGTTTAAAAGGTTTTGACCAGGTGACTGGTGTAGAGTTTCATCTAGACTGGACCCATCGATCCAACCAGGCACTGATTCAATGGGCTGATCCTTTTCCCCCTTTTCTTTTATAATTTATTTGATTATTTTTTCTTTTGCCGATGAGGGCGTCCGGCCTCTTGGCTTTTGCCTAGGCAAGTGGCTCCAAGGAGAGAGTGCGAGTTCGAATTTTTATTTTTTATTTGAATATTGACTTTTCGCATATTAAAATTGGAGGAACATATCTGGCAAAAATGGAGGTTTTTCTTCTTTTCATCTGTTTTTTAAGTTCCTGGGGTTGGTTGAACTAACAACAGGAACTACAACATCACAGCTGCTGGGATTTCATGTTATTCATGTGAATGAGGAGATGCTATCATAATCACCCAGGATTTTTCTCAAAATGGTCCATCCATTGTTTTTCCATGTGATGAATATGACGTGGATCATCTAACCCAACCCAAAAGAGCCCACTATGTTTCAGCCGCAAGTCAACATCTATCATGAGTAAAAACTGAAAAATGGAGTCATTGGGTCTTGGTGGTAAGGAGTGGCAGTTCTCGTTGGGTCATGGGTTCCAACCTTGCCTTCTCCCTCTTAGCATATGTGAGTTTTTATTACTCATATGTGTGAATTGCTTTTATTCTCCTCACATGTGTGAGTTTTCATCACCTTACATGTATGAGTTGTGTTTATGTCTCCTTGCATGTGTGAGTTTCCATCATCTCACATGTGTGAGTTGTGTCTTTGTTGTCTCCTCGCATGTGTGAGTTGTGTCTCTCTCTCCTTTCATGTGTGAGTTCCCATCATCTCCCATATGTGAGTTTTGTCATGAGTTACGAGTCTAAGGTCCCAACCCCTTCATTGGGTTACCAAAAAAATAAAATAAAAAATGTTGCATGGTTGAATGAGAAAGCTTTATAATGTTATTTTTAATTTAAAAAGTTGATTCTATAAATTGGAGAATTTTTTTCAATGATATTTTTCTGGCCATGTCTTGATCAAAATTTAAAATTCGCAATATTATCTTTTACATAATATATCAAGATATTGATATACCACTTGTATAGCCACATCTAGTTCGACCATGGCAGCATAGAAGGTTCTAACCGGTAATCATATATGTTAGCATGATGGCTCAATAGGAAATAGGAGCTATCATTACTGATTTGACCATACCATGGACCATGAACTATCATTGTTGATATGACCTTACCATGGACCAGCAGCATGGGCCAGCTGACATCAAGCATGGTGCAAAGCTGGGAAACCATGGGCAACAGTAAGCCCTCTGGTTCATGGCTGAGGCTATAAATAGAGGCATTCCTCTATGTGTTAGAGAGAGAGAGTCAAGAACATAGAAAGCTAATACAGCTTGAGAGAGAGTCTCTGTGGGTGTACCTGGGATTGGGGTTGTGTGAAAAAACTCCATTGTAATCTGTACTCATAGTGATACTCTTGCCGTCTTCTCCCGTGGATGTAGGCTCAAGCCGAACCACGTAAAAGCTTGTGTTATCTCTCTGTGTGTGATCTCTGTTATGTGTGGCTTGATTGATGATCTAAGCACAACAAACTGGTATCAGAGCTTTGAGTGATCGGAGGAGATCCGTTGAATCGGATTTTGAAAAAGCCATCAATTTTGCTGATTAATTGCAGAAGATCAGACGATCTCGAAGTGGGCCACAGACCTGCCTGCTTGATCGCAGCACCCAGGTTCAGCGAAATCGCCGCCGCTGCTGCCTCACCGGGAACGGGGGTCCGTCGCCGCCACACTGTTGCCGTGGAAGAAGAAGAAGACCGGAAGAAGGGGTAGGGACTGTCCCTGTTGAGAAACAGGGCAGAACCAGAAGAAGAGGAGGAAGAACCGGAGAAGAGCCATCCGCCGTCGCAGTTGCAGCCCTGCCGTCGCCGGAAAACTCATCGCTGTCGTCGAGCTGTGCCGTGGACGAAGGAGAAAAAAAAAACCGATCCAACTCCTCTCTTGTTCTGCGAAAAACAGAACCAGACGAAGAATAGAACCCATGTTCTGTTATGTTTAAGTGGAGAAGTTGACTTGGTACTTGGTAGTCTGAAGTACCAAGGGAATTTATGGTCCCTGAAGCACCACATAAATCGGTGATCCCTCAGTCCTGGTTGTAGGCCAGGCCAGTTTCGGGTCAAGTTGACCTGGTCCACGCAGGAAGCCCAGAAGCAAAGCATAAAGGTGCTGACGTCATTGCTGATGTCAGCAGATCCGTACGGTCAAAATTTGATTTGACCGCATCAAAGGCTGAAAATTAATTTCGCGATATCTTGGAGATTCGGAGTCTGATTGGAGATCCGTTCGAACCTACGGACTTGTTACGAGCAGATCTACGCAGTTGTGGAAGAAGATTGGCTGTCAAATAGTCAACCAAAAAGGTTGACTGATCAGAGCATAGAAATTTATTTCTGCGATATCTTAGCCATCCGAAGCCGGATTTCAGATCTGTTTCTTCCAGCGTGCTTGTGGTGATCAGATCTACGCAGGTGCGGTAAGAGATTTGCGAAATGGCCGCAAAATTTGAAATTGAAAAATTCAATGGCAACAATGACTTTAGTCTATGGCGTTTGAAGATGCATGCTTTGCTGGTTCAAAATGGTTTGCATAGAGCTTTGAAGGGAAAGAATGCTTTGTCTGACAAACTGTCAGATGATGAGAAAGAAGAGTTATTGGAAAAGGCATACGGTCAGATTCTGCTATTTTTAAGCGATGGTGTACTGCGAAAAGTTGCTCAGGAGAAAACTGCTGCTGGCATATGGCAAAAGTTGGAGAACTTGTACATCACGAAGTCTCTCACAAATCGCTTGTACCTGAAGAAGCGGTTGTTCACCTTACAAATGCAGGAGGGTATGTCTATTTCAAACCACCTTGATTCTTTCACAAAAGCTATTATGGACCTTGAAAATATAGATGTTAAAATTGATGATGAGGACCAAGCCATTATGTTGTTATGTTCATTACCACCCTCGTATGAAAACTTTGTTGATACCATGATGTATGGTAGAGAAACTCTATCCAAGGAGGATGTTGAGTCAGCCTTAAACTTCAAGGAGTTAAAGGAAAAGGTTGCTACAGAAAACAATGACAGTTCTGGTGAGGGTTTGATAGTGCGTGGCAGAACAGAGAAGAAATGGCAGAACAGAAGAGGCCGCTCTAGGTCAAAATCAAAAACGAGAAAATTAAAGTGCTTCCAATGTCATAAGGAAGGGCACTTTAAAAAGGATTGTCCAGAGCGTAAAGGAAAGGAGAAAGCACATGATTCTGGAAATGTAGCCGGTGTTGCAGAAGACAGTTCTGATGGTGCAAATGTTCTCACTGTTACCATTGGTAGCTCAGGTGATGAGTGGATCCTTGATTCGGGTTGTTCCTACCATATGTGTCCTAATAGGGACTGGTTTGCCACTTATCATTCTATAGATGGTGGTAAAGTTCTAATGGGGAACAATGCAGCCTGTAAGGTTGTTGGGATAGGATCAATCCAAATTAAGATGTATGATGGTATTGTAAGAACTTTGTCTAATGTTAGGCACATTCCAGAGTTGAAGAAAAATCTGGTTTCCTTGGGTATGCTTGACTCCAACGGCTGTACCTACAAAGCTGGAGGTGGAGTTATGAGAATATCAAAAGGTGCTCTTGTAGTGATGAAGGGACAGAAGCAAAATGGCCTCTACCTTCTTCAAGGTAGCACAGTTACAGGTGCTGCTGCTGTGACGTCCTCAGATTCAGATCTGGAAACTACCAAGTTATGGCATATGCGACTTGGGCATATGAGTGAGAGAGGTATGGATGAGCTGAGCAAACAAGGTTTACTCTGCGGCCAGAAAACAGGAAAGCTGGACTTCTGTGAGCATTGTATCTTTGGAAAGCAATGTAGAGTCAAGTTCAGCACAGCAGTTCATCGGACCAAGGGCACTTTGGATTATATCCATTCTGACCTTTGGGGTCCCTCTCGTGTCCCTTCTCTGGGAGGTGTCAGATATATGTTAACCTTCATTGATGATTATTCTCGGAAGGTTTGGGTATATATCTTAAAGCACAAGAATGAAGTCTTTGCACAGTTCAAGCAATGGAAGGCTATGATCGAGAAGCAGACAGGTAAATAGATCAAGCGCTTGAGGACTGACAATGGCTTGGAATTCTGCGGAGGTGCTTTTAATGAGTTCTGCAAGAATGAAGGTATTGTGAGACATCGCACAGTCAGAAATACACCACAGCAGAATGGAGTTGCAGAACGGATGAACAGAACTATCCTAGAAAGGACCCGCTGCATGCTCTCTAATGCAGGGTTACCTAGGAAGTTCTGGGCGGAAGCTGTTAACACAGCTTGTTATCTGATCAACCGGTCTCCATCAACAGCTATCGAGTGTAAAACTCCTGAAGAGGTATGGTCTGGATATCCTGCTGATTACACAAATTTGAAAATATTTGGTTGTCCTGCTTATGCTCATGTGAATGATGGTAAGCTTGAACCAAGGGCAAGAAAGTGCATATTTCTAGGGTATGCAGATGGGGTGAAAGGATATAGGCTTTGGTGCCTAGATGGAAAATCACCCAAATGCATAATCAGCAGAGACGTGACTTTTGATGAGTCTGCCATGTTGAAACCGAAGGAGTGCATTGATGCTGGAAATGACAAGGGTGTCAGTAAACAGGTAGAGGAGCAAAACGGTGTTAGTAAACAGGTGGAGCTTGAGAAGGAAGCTTCAAAAAGCTTGCAAGAGAATTTGCAAGAAAATGTCCCAGATCAACAGGATGCAGGCCCAAAAGTGGAGAATGAAATTCCTCAAGAATACATGCTTACTAGGGACAGGGAGAGGAGACAGATTAAGCAACCTCAAAGATATGGATATGAAGATATCGTTGCCTATGCTCTTAATGCAGCAGAGAGTATTGAGTCAGAGCCGGTCACATATCGGGATGCCGTCACTAGCAAAGAATCAGCAAGATGGGCCGTTGCCATGAGTGAGGAGATTGAGTGTCTTCATAAGAATCATACTTGGGAGCTGGTGAAACCGCCGAAAGGTCAGAAGATTGTTGGTTGCAAATGGGTTTTCAAGAAAAAGGAAGGAACTCCAGGGGATGCTAGGTTCAAAGCACGACTAGTTGCAAAAGGCTATACTCAGAGAGAGGGTGTTGACTTCAGTGAAGTGTTCTCTCCTGTGGTGAAGCATAGTTCTATCCGGGTGCTACTTGCTATAGTTGCTCTATTGGACTTAGAGCTGGAGCAGCTTGATGTCAAGACTGCGTTTTTACATGGCGAGCTAGAAGAACAAATTTATATGCATCAACCAGAGGGGTTTGAAGTCCAAGGTAAGGAAGATCATGTTTGCTTACTAAAGAAATCATTGTATGGCCTAAAACAATCACCTAGACAGTGGTATAAGCGTTTCGATACCTTTATGGTTGGAAACGGTTATTGCAGGAGTGGGTATGACAATTGTGTCTACCACAAGAAGCTTCTAAATGGTTCTTTTATTTATTTGTTGTTATATGTTGATGATATGTTAATTGCTGCTAAGGACATGTTTGAGATCAACAGGCTGAAAGCTCAGCTCAGTGGTGAATTTGAAATGAAAGACTTAGGTGCTGCAAAGAAAATTCTTGGGATGGAGATTCAAAGGGACAAGAAAGCAGGCAAACTGTCCTTGTCACAAAAGGGATACCTTGAGAAGGTTCTGGAGCGGTTTGGTATGCAAAGCTCGAAACCTGTAAATACTCCATTGGCAGCCCATTTTAAACTTTCCGCTGCTTTATCACCACAAACTGAGGAAGAGGTGGAGCACATGTCACATGTTCCTTATGCTTGTGCAGTTGGGAGTATCATGTATGCCATGGTTTGCACAAGACCAGACATTTCACACGCGGTTAGTGTAGTTAGCAGATACATGGATAACCCAGGAAAGGTCCATTGGCAGGTAGTGAAATGGATACTCCGCTACTTGAAAGGTACTACTGATGTTGGGATAGTATATGATAGAAACAACAACACTTCTGAAAGTGTTATTGGATATGTTGATTCAGATTTTGCTGGAGATTTGGACAGAAGAAGATCCTTGACAGGTTATGTCTTCACTTTTGCTAGCGGTGCCATTAGTTGGAAGGCAGCATTGCAATCTAAAGCTGTCTTGTCTACCACTGAAGCAGAATACATGGCAGCTACAGAGGCAGTGAAGGAAGCTATTTGGCTGACAGGCTTGGTTGGAGATCTGGGATTGGAACAGAAGCTGACAACTGTTTTCTGTGACAGTCAGAGTGCGATCGATCTGACACACAATCCTAAGTATCATGAAAAGACCAAACACATTGATGTTAGGGCACACTTCATTCGAGATGTCATTGCTGAGGGTGCCATTGCAATGATTAAGATTGCTACGGCAGATAATCCAGCAGATATGATGACAAAGACTATTCCAGCAGTCAAGTTCAAGCATTGCTTGGACTTGATCAGTGTCATCAGTACCTGAGTGCCCTAAAGGGCAGATGGAGACGGTGAGACGTATTCTGTGCTATGAGGATCAACTCCTATGTTCGCCAAGGTGGAGATTTGTTAGCATGATGGCTCAATAGGAAATAGGAGCTATCATTACTGATTTGACCATACCATGGACCATGAACTATCATTGTTGATATGACCTTACCATGGACCAGCAGCATGGGCCAGCTGACATCAAGCATGGTGCAAAGCTGGGAAACCATGGGCAACAGTAAGCCCTCTGGTTCATGGCTGAGGCTATAAATAGAGGCATTCCTCTATGTGTTAGAGAGAGAGAGTCAAGAACATAGAAAGCTAATACAGCTTGAGAGAGAGTCTCTGTGGGTGTACCTGGGATTGGGGTTGTGTGAAAAAACTCCATTGTAATCTGTACTCATAGTGATACTCTTGCCGTCTTCTCCCGTGGATGTAGGCTCAAGCCGAACCACGTAAAAGCTTGTGTTATCTCTCTGTGTGTGATCTCTGTTATGTGTGGCTTGATTGATGATCTAAGCACAACAATATATAGGGGAAGGACTCCAAGTCCAACCTTTAAAAAAAAAGGAAAAAATAATAAAAAAGAAGGCTCTAATCAGTAATCAATAGTGATAGGAGAAGGATTCGTTTCACCTTGTCAAACTTCTTAAGTATCTTCGTAAAAGCCAGCACATTCAGCGAGCTGCCATGGTATAATAGAAAAGAAAACATGAAAATTAAGCCAGAGGAAAGAAGAGAAGAAAACATAGAAAAAGCAAAGAGAAGTCAGCATGCATGAATTTGTTTATTCTCAAATGGGATTGAAAGTATCTGAATCATCTCTTTAGTTAATGAGAATGGCACAGTGAAATAAAAATTCCTATCTCTCTCTTTGTAACTGAGTGTACATGGAAATAAACATGCCAAATGACCATTATTGGATAGACACATGTCTCCGGGTATTCGAACACATCCCCCCCACACCCACACACACATCCTCAGGGATTCGAACACATGAAACGTCGCCCCTGCCCTACTATGATACATCAAAAGCTCAAACTGTTAGTGAACAACAAAACCTCATGACAAATAAACAATGGCAGATTTCTCGCCACTTCCCCTCTCTTTTATAGTAGAACAAAGGTATAATAGTCAAAATGATGTCTAACCTCGAACACATGTATATCTTCAGGTTTAGATGTCTCCTACCATGCAAGACATTTTGATAGGGCCCACCCAAGCCCCATCATCAATTCAATCTTGTCACACACTACTATTTCTCCTAAATGTCATAACTCAATGTAGGACTAACCATTGGATTGAAATAAAAAATAGATGCACGGTAAAACCGCAAAACTTGAGGACCGTAGATCGAAAGGTGAGGAAGATGGGACGGGCTTGAAGTTTTTTGCACACAAGTGGGTTACGTTCAAATCTTTCGATCCTCCACATCCCCCATGATTGGTGCGGCCCTAGGCGGACGGACCTCATTGGCTGGTTTGCAATTTGTTAGTCTGCAACCAAACACTCCTTACTCTAATTTTCACCATAACAATAAAAAAAAAAGGGAGGGAGAGAGAGAGAAATTAAGCACAGTACCTGTAAGTTTTCAGCAACCCAAGACCTCTGTAGAGCTCCACAAAGGCCCCTCTAATAATCTTCTCAGCATGCTGAACCTTCTTCCTGTTGAAGAAATCACCCTGGTTTTCCTTCTTTGGATTGCTCACTAAATCTTCCCACAAAGTTGACGTTATGGCAGTAATTGCACGTGTAGGTGTGGTTGCTGGAATCTCAATTCTCATCTTCGGCCTCCCTTTCTTTGTCGGCCTTGCTCGAGCTGAAGCAATGAAGTTTCCTCCACTTCGCTCTAGTCCAGTGACCCTGTCGTCAGTGGGCGAGCCAACAGGAGTAGACTCATCTGATCCTGTCACACTTTCTGGTGAAAATATAATAGTGTTTGCTAAGACCATATGAAGAGAGTCTAATGGAGAAAATAGGGAACTCAGGTTAGAATTTGGAAACATGATCATTCTTGTGGTTGAATGCATTTGGGTTTCATTGAGGATGGAAAGTATGGGGCTTATCATGTTTCATTCTTTTTCTGGTTGAGAAGACAGAGAGTGCAATTTTTTTTTTTGTTATTCTGTCATGGAAAACGAATTTTCTCCACTTTCCAAGTTTGGGAAGTATAAAATATGGTTTGGATATAGGAAAGTAGGAATGGAGAAAGCATTTGCTTTGTGTCATTGATGAAAGAAAGCAAGACAACTTGTAGTTTTCTTGACCTGAGTCGAAGTAAAAAAATAAATTATCTGCTACACTGCAAAAGCATAATTCTTTCCACTTCTCTCTACACCTTTTAATTTCTCCAATGAGCATTAACTTAAATGTAAAATAAAAGGCACAGGCTTATATAATAAAGTCCAGTTGTCTTTTTTGCATTTTTTCCTCCGTACGATCACCATTAATCATGAATAACCCCGCCTTGTGTCGAAACTTAGTTGAGAAAATCCTCAAACATTCTCATTTTCATACTGATAAAAATTTCCCATATCACAAAATTTCTCATAATCTTTTGAGCATTAAGATAAAAGTAAAATAAAAGGCACAGGCTTATATAATCACATCCAATTGCAATGTTGTTTTTTTTTTTTTTTTTAATGAAGTGGGAGTGACTCTTAGTTCCAGGGGCGGAATCGGGGGGGGGGGGGGGGGGGGGGGGGGGGGGGGGCCTGGCAGGGGCCATGTGCCCCCCCCCCCCGGAATCAGGGGGGGCCATGTGCCCCCTGCCCCCACCCCCCCCCCCCCCCCCCCCAAAATTCCAAAAGAGCCCTCTTAACTTTTCAAAATTTTAATAGTTTGTCACATCAGGCCCCTCCAAAAATTTCAGAAAAGCCCCTGTATAATTTGAAAACTACACTTATTTTTCATGTGTCCCTCCCAAAAACTTTTCTCCACACTGTGGAACCCCCCCCCTCTCAAAACTACACTTATTTTTCATGTGTCCCTCCCAAAAACTTTTCTCCACACTGTGGACCCCGCCCCCACCCCCCCAAAAGAAGAATTTCTGGGTCTGACCCTGCTTAGTTTTCCTCTCCACCTTGGTTGAAAAAGAAGAACACCATGTAAGAAAAACGCAAAAACTTCCACTTCAATCTCCACCTTTAATTTTTTCCAATGAGCATTAATCCCTCTTGGTTTTTCTCGAACTTTATCTTACTGTTTGAGTTTTTAATTATGATTCTAAAATATTGGTCAAGATAACTAGAATATATATTAGCTCTATCAAATAAATTAAAGATAAAAGAGAACCCACAATGATACCATATTGACACATGAATCACTAATCTGCGAATATTTTTCTCACTGACACATGTACACAATATAACGGTCCACATTTTTTGTTTCTTAGAACGAATATCCGCACTATCAGTGGTTGGTATGAATTCTATTTTGGTCAAAATGGGTCCCATATTGCTATATTAGTACCATGTTCACCAAAGGGAAAATTCTCATATACACTTTCTTCCCCTTCGTCTTTTATCACGTACGTATTTGCGAGCAGATAATTTTACAATAAAGAGAAAAACTATTATGATTTTTCGTATAATTCACTGTTGCCACATGAAAACTTAATTTTTTGGTGCAATATTAAAAAATAAACTAGTTTTCCTGGATAAAGAGCATTAACACGAGAGGAGAGCCATAACATGCAATATTCGTGATTATATTATACCTATTTTGCCAGGATTTCTCCTTCTTTTTTTAATTCCACCGCCGGCCTTGTAGGTCATGGTCTCTCTCGACAAATAGGTTCTTTCCTGCTCTTAGGTCAGGAACAAATTTTCCGATTTCGCCACTGACCTTGTTGGTCATGGTCTCCCCCGACAAATAGGATATCATCCAAACTCTCAGCAAGTCAACTCGGTCTCAGGACCAAATTTTCTGATTCTGCCACTGATCTTGTTGGTTATGGTCTCCCCCGAAAAAAAAAAGGAGCATTCCTGCTCTTAGCGAGTCAACTCGGCCTAACCGGGCTGAGTCAGGACCAAATTTCCTGATTCCGCCACTGACCTTGTTGGTCATGGTCTCCACCGACAAATAGGATCATCCCTACTCTTAGCGAGTCAAATCGGCTAAGCCGGGCCAAGTCAGGACCAAATTTCCTGATTCCACCACTGACTTCGTTGGTCATGGTCTCTCTTGACAAAAAGGATCATCCCTATTATTAGTGAGTCAACTTGGCCTAGCCGAGGCAAGTCAGGACCAAATTTCTTGATTCCGCAACTGACCTTGTTGGTTATGGTCTCTCGTAACAAATATAATCATCCCCATTCTTAGTGAGTCAACTGGGCCTAGCCGGGGTGAGTCAGGACCAAATTTCCAGATTCCGCCCCCTGCCCTTGTTGGTCATGGTCTACCCCCACAAATAGGATCATCCCTACTCTTTAGAGAGTCAACTCGGCCGAGCCCTAACCGAGTGGGGACGAGTGGAGTCATAAATTTAAAAGTCTTCCTACATTATGACACCTATCCAACTACAATTCCCAAACGCATGGATTAACAAACTGAGATTACGTGAAATCAGAACATGCATGTTGGAACCATAACAGATGGGTCCCACTCCCACCAAGCATTCATAAGCCATAGCAGAGAAGCCTCACCAGAAAAATCGGAGGAGGCTCGGGGCTTGTCAGAGGAGGCCGAGTCGGATCGAGAAAGGCTCTTTCGCCGCCGATCCTGGAGGATCCGCTTCAATTCCACGAGAATTTGCAGCTGCTTATTCAAAACTTCTCCTCTCTCGATAAATTCCCGCTCCTTCAATTTATAGAACTCATTCACTTTGTTCAGCTCTTCATCCAATCTCTCAAAAAACTCCTTCATCTAAACACAAAAAATCCCAATTCGATCACGAACACAAGAAATTTTAGAATCTGAGAATTTCAATTTTACCTCTTCACCATCTGAGAATAACTCAATGAGATGAGTCCTGTACTGAATCTCTTCATCTCCGCTCTCTTTCTTCACCTACACAAAAATATCGCGACAAATTCAGTTAGTGTTTGTGATCATAAAAAATACAGATTTCCTGAGTCGTATCTCCCGAGACGGCCATGACCGAAACTGCAAACCGGTTTTCTAGGTATTTAGTCCGAAACATCAAATGTATCAGTTACCTTTGTTACTATTTTTAGGTGTAACAAACATCAAATGCATCAACAGAACTCCATTTTTCACTACCTTTGGATTCTACCTTTCTACTTTATTTAGTTTGTGACGTAAGTCAAAAGCATTCGAGAAATGGAGATTGAACAATGGCCGAAAGGAACTGAAGTATCAGCTTAGGACCGATATGTCGGCCGATACGTACTACGGTTGAGGGTTAAAAAATGGACAAAAGAAAAATGAAATATCGGATTGGGACCGTTATATCGGCTATGACGTAGAAGTCTCTGTTTTAGCCGATTCCGAAATCCAAACCGCGGTTTGAATCCGATACGCGGTTAACCGATCTCTGAGAAGATTTCGGAGTTTTAGAGGAAACTGACGAGAAATCACCTTTACCTATTCGTTACAACAGAATCCGTTTGAGAATCCGAAAAACAATGATTTCTCCGATACGAAAACCACGATTTCATCGACAGGTATGATTTATATGAGAACAGAGGAAAACCTGCACGCCATTCCCTCTTCCGAAACCGATCCGACGCAAATCTTTCCCAAAAAAACCGAAACAAACAACAGATTCATTCAAGAACCACTCAAGATCACAGAAAACGCTACAAAACCCCGATATCAACCGATACATCAAAGAATCGATCAATCGTTTTTGTTTTGGAGAGGAGTGATTCGGACCTGAATAATGTCGTGTTGCTGTCCGTTTCCGTCGCCGAAGAATCTGGTACGGATGCTGGTGCCGACATATCGGATCAGATCGGAGAAGTGGAGATTGAGATTGGTGTCGGTTTCGGGATGGTTTCGACAGAGCTTGATCTTCTTGACGTACTTCTTGAGGAGCCAGTAATTGACGAAGGCGTCTTTCCACTCGGGAATCAGCTGAGCTTCGAGCTCCTTGGAGAATTTCACCATTTTCCGCGGAAATCGAAATCCTTGGATTTCGAAGAAGAAGAAGGTGGGAGAAAATGGGAAATGAGGAAGAGAGACTCATGCAGTGGCTTGATATTTATATGGGAGGGAGGGAATAAAGTAGAGAGAAGTGGGAAACTCTAAATTGTTTGAGCTTTTGGGATTCTGCCTTTTTTTTCAACGTTCTCGGTTTTCTTCGATTATAGTAATGGCCGTGATTAGAGAGAGAGTTGATTTTGAGAGGGGGATGGAATACTGGAATTGGATGCTGTTTGGGTGTTTTTTATTGTGGAAAATGGGGATTTTGATTTGGAAAGGAGGTTGGAAAGTGGGAAATGACATGGAGGAAATGGGTTTGCTGCTACGGTGGTGGTAGTAGCAGTAGTGTTGTGGTTGGACGGAAATGCCCCTCGTGTGGCACTTGACATTCCAAATTTGGTTTTAGTGATCAATCACTGGTAAGACAACAGCACAATTGGCTTAGGACCACGGTTTGCACGGTTGTAGGTTTGAAACTTCACTACCACACTAGGATTACTGAGGAGTTTACCCGACTTCTCTCTAGGCTCGGAGGATTAGATGAAACTTATGAAAAATGAATACCTAACTTTGGTATTCATTTTTAATTGGTTAAAAGAAGCTTCATGCCAGATTTGCAAGGCAAATCCAAATCACCAAGCAAAAAAGTTAGGCCGGAGCCCATTAGTACATTAGCAAACAAATGTCTAGTTTACTATTGATCGGAAAAATAGGCCATGTCCACTCTTCAGATACTTCAAAATCTTGTGGTATGAGACCATCATGACCTAAGCTGGCCCATTTCGTGATGGTCCCTACCAATATGTTAGATAAGTGAGTTTGGACCTGGTGGTCTTAATGCCGAGCTCAAGTTAAATAGAAAACTTGGATTGGTGAACAAGTGTGACTCAATTCAAGTACCGTCTAGTATTTGATTGGATGAAAATGTGAATCTAAACAACTCTGTTGAGTAGATCTGACTTCTTTTTTTTTTTTTTTTTTTGGTAAAATAAACTATCATAAGAAGATCAAAGGAAATATATATATATATATAGGGGGATATTCAAGTGCATCCATCCTTCACCATTTGTGGTGAGGGACACACCTTTTGGGGAAGTTTCAAGTACAAAAGAGAGGTACAAAAGAGAAGTACACTTCTCTTTTGTATTTAAAACTTCCCCAAAAGGGGTGTCCCTCACCACAAATGGTGAGGGATGGATGCACTTGAATATTCTCCATATATATATATATATATATATATATATATATGGGAAATGCTACTATGAGAGATATCTCTCACCTTATATGAGAGATATGGGTGGGGGCCCTCACATTTAAGTTGTTGGCATTGAATATAGATGTGAGGCAAGAGAAAAAACATAAAAAATAAAACGTCCAAATAAGTTTTCTCTACACAAATATGTGCAACTAAATTCAACGCTTCAGGAATATGAGAAACTTCAAACAGTTCAAAAGATGTCTCCAAAGACAATATTTCTTGCAAAATGCATAGAGTGAATAGACTAGTCCGAGTTCCCTTTAATTGCAAAACCCCTAATCTTAGCTTTGCTTATGGCCGCTAAAATGATCATCACCTCATCTTATTTGAAGGAAGAGACTTTTGACCTATCCAATGACACTTCAACCACAAAAGATCCTTTAGATCACCAAATGGCAAAACCGAAGCCAACTTTACAACGGGTTTTACGAAAAGCAGCGTCAGAAAAAATAGCAGCTAATCCCTCATTTATTCTAAATTAAAGTTAAATCACACTGTCGAATATCTTTTTCTAGATTTTCATTCTTTTACAGATAAGAGATTGATATACATGATATCACTTTTGGCAAAATTTAGAGTATTTATAAGGTGAATCCCCTTTCCTCTACTAAAAGTCAAATAATGTCTACCTTTCCACTTCCCTGCTATTACAGACAAGGGATTGATATTCATGTTAACACTTTTTGCAAGATTTAGAGTATCTATAGGGTGAATCCCCTTTTCTATAAGAACGAAATCATTTCTATCATTCCACAAGGCCCACCACAAAGCCAAAATCCAAACTCTTGAATGAATATCAAAATTTGGCTTTGTAGAGTCATTCGTTTCGATATTATTTTTCCACCATTCAAAAATTGACTTAAAAGAAGTATTATGAGATAAATAACCTAATTTAGATACAAACCAAGTGGCTAAAAATGAAATTATTTCTATCTTTCCAGATGGCCCACCACAAAGCCAAAATCCAAACTTTCGAATGAATATCAAATTTTAGCTTTGTAGAGTCATTCGTTTCCATATTATTTATCCGCCATTTAGAAATTGAGTTAAAAGAAGTATTATGAGACAAATAACCCAATTTAGATACAAACCAAGTGGCTAAGATGAAATCATTTCAATCTTTTCACATGGCCCACCACAAAGCCAAAATCCAAACTTTTGAATGAATATCAAATTTTGGCTTCGTAGAGTAATTCGTTTCCATATTATTTATCCACCATTTAGAAATTGAGTTAAAGGAAGTATTATGAGATAAATTACCCAATTTAGATCTAAACCAAGTGGCCGTAGCATACTCACATAGATATAACCCATGGGCAATCAACTCTTCTTCCTTACCACAAATGGGGCATAAAGCATCATTAACAAGAGATTTGTAAGAAAGGGATTTACGAACCTGGATTGTATTGTTTATGCATTTCCATCCAAATGTGAGAACACTCAGAGGAAGAAGTAACTTCCATAAAGCTCTCCAATTAATCGCTATCCTAATATCTTATTTATTTTTCTTCATGATGAGGTTGTAAGTTGATTTGGCGGTGAAACCCCATTTTTTATATAGGCCCAAATCTTCTTATTTTCTCTATTATATTGTGGGATGTGAATTTTTAGAATACATTCCATAGCAGTTCTATTGTTGAATTGGCCTGGATGACATTAACATTCTATTTTCTATTTTGGTCCCACAGGTCACTTGAAACAAGATTAGGGTTGCAAACATCAAACAAAGGTTCTCTCAATTCCCCCTCACATGGTATCCAATTACATCTCCAAACAGATACACTCTTTCCATTACCTATGATTTATCCCATTTTTTCATTAATAAAGTTTGTTGCTTCTAGGAGACCTTTTCAGAACCAAGAATTGTCCTTTTTAAACTTTGCCTCTCATAGGGATTTGTTATTACAATACTTATCTTAATGCCAAGCTCAAGTTGAATAGAAAACTTGGATTGGTGACTTGAACAAGTGCGACTCAATTCAAGTAATGTCTAGTATTTGATTGGATGAAAATGTGAATCTAAACAATCCTGTTGAGTAGATCTGACTTTTTTTTTTTGGGTAAAATAAATTATCATAAGAAGATCAAAGGAAACATATATATATACATATACATATATATATACATATATATATAAAGTCAAGAGAATAAACATAAAAAGGAAAACAACCAAACTAGACCTAAAAACACCATATTCCTATCGCCCAAATAAGTTTTCTCTATACAAACATGCGCAACTAAATTCAACGTTTTAGGAATATGAGAAACTTTAAACAGTTCAAAAGATGTCGCCAAAGACGATATATCTTGCAAAATGGAGTCAATAGACCAGTCCAAGTTCTCTTTAATTCCTAAACCCCTAATCTTATCTTTGCTTAAGACTGGTAAAATGACCATCGCCTCAGCTTCTTTGAAGGAAGAGACGTTTCACCTATCCAATGACCCTTCAATCACAAAGGATCCATTAGATCACCAAATGGAAAAACTAAAGCCAACTTAATTTACAATGGGCTTTACGAAAAGCAGCGTCATAAACAATAACGGCTAATCCCTCCTTCATTCTAAAAGTTAAATCACATTGTCGAGTATCTTTTTCTAGATTTTCATTCTTTTACAGATAAGAGATTGATATTCATGATATCACTTTTAGTAAAATTTAGAGTATTTATAAGGTGATCAATCCCCTTTCCTCCATGTAAAGTCAAATAATGTATGCCTTTCCACTTCCCTGCTATTGCAGACAAGGGATTGATATTCATGATAACACTTTTAGCAAGATTTAGAGTATTTATAGGGTCAATCCCCTTTATATATATTAAAGCAAACAGGGAGGAAGGCTGTGAGGAGTGCTACCTCAGCAACCCAATCATTCTCATTTCAAATAAATATGGAGAAAAAATATAGAGTGCTTTAAGGTGCCATGTCATCACATGCCGCAATTTTTCTCCAAAAAAAAATCTCTTTATCCATATCCTCTATCTCCTAAAATCTCTCAATCAATATCCCCTTAAATCTCTCTATTTTGCTAGAGTTATTCTCTCTCTCAACACCATTTATCTTCCATCCTCTCAAGATTGTCATTCTTTTATTTTAATATTTGGGGGCAACCTTTTTATAATTCATTGTGGATAAGTTTTTCATTAAAAATATCATTTTCTTTTAGTTTCCAAATACAACTCTACTCTATTCAGAGATTGTCACATGTAAACGAAAATCAGACCTGACCTTAAGATTTTCATCTTTTTATTTTAATATTTGAGGCCCTCCTTTCTACCATTCATACTGATAAATTTTTCATTAAAATTATATATATTAAAGCAAAGGGGGAGGTGGGTTGTGGAGGGTGCCACTTCAGCAACCCAATCATTCTCCTTTCAAATAAATAAGGAGAAAAAACATAGAGTGCTTTAAGGTGCCATGTCATCACATGCCACAATTTTTTCTCCAAAAAATCTTTTTATCCATGTTCTCTATTTCCTAAAGTCTCTCAATCAATATCCCCCAAAATCTCTCTATTTTGCTACAGTTATTCTCTCTTAACACCATCTATCTTCCATCCTCTCAAGATTGTCATTTTTTTATTTTAATATTTGGGGCCTGCCTTTCTACAATTTATATTGATAAGTTTTCTATTAAAACTATCATTTTCTTTTAGTTTTCAAATACAACTCTATTCTATTCAGAGATTGTCACATGTTTACAAAAATCAGTCCCGACCTTAAGATTGTCATCTTTTTATTTTAAAAGTTGGGGCCCACCTTTCTACAATTCATACTGATAAAATTTTCATTAAAAATATTATTTTCTTTTAGTTTTCAAATGCAGCTCTACTTTATTCAGAGATTGTCACATGTAAGTGAAAATTAGACCCGACCTTTTGGCAGACCACCTTATGGATGGGCTTGTGATAAAAATGTTTCGAGGTTGGAGTTTTTTGGTTGAATCTTATAAGCATAATCTTCTGATATAGTCATATAGACATATGACCTTAGGTTTGGCCCACCATAAATTACACTTCCGTGGGTCCACGTGGACTCATAATTAAGAGATATATACATTTATCCAAGGAGGGCCAATTATTATTGGGATCAAATAACAATAGCCTGTGGTTTTAAAGTCTCATAATTTATGGTTTTTAAAGTTAAGATGTTTATACATTTTTTTCCTATAAAAATCTAGAGCTAAAAAATGGTTTGATCAGTTCTAAAATGGTATTAGTGCTACTTCAAAGGGGTAGAAAAGTAATTTGGGTGGAGGGATTGAAATGACCATTGGCCTATGTGAAAATAAAAAAAAAATGGTGCATTTGTGCAACAAGAGGATTACACATTTTTATGATTTTCTTTGTTAACAGTATTACATTGTCTGGTGTGATGTATTTTCCCTGCATAGAAGAAAAAAATGAATCATTTTTCCTTAATAGAGAGGACTTTGATTTTCTACGAAAATACAAAATTCCATTCTCATGAGGAAATAAAAATCTGCATAAACTAGAATCCTTTTATTGCACGAACAAGTCCAAATGGGGTGGCTTTGTTTTATTTGGCTTTGAAATTATCAATAGGAAATAAAAACTTGAATGCATTTCTTATTACTAATATTATAAATTAACAAAATTCGCTTTTCTATATCTTCTTTAGTAATTATTTCTGTTATTATTATTTTTATGTTATTGTTGAATGGATTTTTTTAGCTTGATCTTTGTAATAATTTATTATTGATGTTGACCACTTGTATTTGTGGTTGAAGATGTGCTGACTATTTTTATATAAATATGTATGAATATATGCTTATATGTTTATAATTAATTTTGATATCTCATAAATTCAAAATGTAATATCTTACCTTTTGCTTCGGGCTAAGCATGGGGCGTTGTTACTAATTTCTATAAAAATGAAATCATTTCTGCCTTTCCATAGGGCCCACCACAAAAGCCAAAATCCAAACTTTCGAATGAATATTAAATTTTGGCTTTGTAGAGTCATTGGTTTCCATATTATTTTTCCACTATTAAAAAATTGAGTTAAAAGAAGTATTATGAGATAAATAACCTAATTTAGATACAAACCAAGTGGCTAAAAGTGAAATCGTTTCTATCTTTCCAGATGGCCCACCACAAAGCCAAAATCCAAACTTTTGAATGAATATCAAATTTTGGCTTTGTAGAGTCATTCATTTTCATATTATTCATCCACCATTTAGAAATTGAGTTAAAGGAAGTATTATGAGATAAATAACCTAATCTAGATCTAAACCAAGTGGCCATAGCATACTCACATATTTGTAACCCATGAGCAATCGACTCTTCTTCCTTGCCACAAATGGGGCATAAAGCATCATTAATAAGATATTTGTCAGAAAGGGATTTACAAACCTAGATTGAATTGTTTATGTGATCCATGCAAACGTGAGAACCCTCAGAGGAACAAGTAACTTCCATAAAGCTCTCCAATTAATCACTATCCTGATATCTTGTTCATTTTTCTACATGATGACGTTGTAAGCTGATTTGGTGGTGAAACCCCATTTCTTTATATAGGCCCAAATCCTGTTATTTTCTCTATTATATTGTGGGATATGAAGTTGAAATTGGCCTAGATGACATTCACATTCTATTTTCTATTTTGGTCTCACAAGTCACTTGAAACAAGATTAGGGTTGCAAAAATTTGACAAAGGTTCTCTCAATTCACCTCACGTGGCATTCAATTATATTTCCAAACAAATACACTCTTTCCATTACCTATGATCCATACCACTTTTTCATTAATAAAGTCTGTTGCTTCTAGGAAATCTTTGTAGAACCAAGAATTGTCTTTTTAAACTTTGCCCCTCATAGAGATTTGTTTGGAAAATACTTATCTTTGTGAATATTTGAACTAAGAAGCTCGTTATTAGATAAACCTTGTTTTAGTTAGGAGAGCCAAGTTATTTCTAGCTATTTATTGGATGCCCAAACCCCCATCTTCAATAGAATTACATATTGCACTACATTAAATGGCATGCAATTTCGTTTTTTCAACATAGTCACCCCAAAAGAAACTTCTAAGTAATTGATCAATCGCATCGCAAGTATATGGGAGTTTGAGTACTAACATGGTGTACTCGAAATTAGGTCTGACTTGATGATACTTGATAGTACCAAGAAGACAATAAAGAACCCCGAGGCTTGAATTTAGAGAATGCCTGAGTCAAAGGAGTGGAACTTAAAGGTGGGGCACTCCTATTGAAGTCCGAACGACTCTACGTTAACAACATCAAATATCTGTGGTATCCTCAAATTTTATACCAATCAGAGTTTGTATCATCATTAGATTGACCATTGGATGAAAAACATGATAATGAATTTCATGAGATTGTATTGTTCACCATTTTTATCAAACAATCAATCCAATGGTGGAACAAATCATGATTGATCTTAGATTTGACGATACCAATATGCTTGAAGGGAGCCTATTTTGAATGGTTTCAGATTTCAATTGGTAGGCCCTTAACTTAGGATTTCTCTAGGTTAAAGCCTTAGACCACACTTCCATGGTAGGGTGTTGCGCAAGGCTCATCCTCTCTAGTAAAAAACTATTCTCCTATGAGATTGTAGTCAAATCTTGTGGGGCCACTTGGACCCACTTCGACTAGTACAATTCTCTTTTACACAAATTTATATCCCAATATGTTACATGATGCCCAATTTTACACCAATCAAACTTTTACATACCGTTGGATCGAATTTCATAAAAGTTTGCAATTAAAATACTAATCAACTTTAAGCCTCTTAAATCAAGGGATCAGATAATTTGCAAGGGCTAATTTTGTGCCGACCCTAGTGTAACATGAGAACTTTTGGGCATGTTTGGGTACTATCATCAGAGAGGAATATTCTCTGATTTTCTTTGATTCGAAGGAATATCCAGGTTTAGGTGAAGAGAGGAAAAGTGAACATGTTTAGGTTCCTTTCATGATGAAGCCCGTAAATTCATCTACATCTATGGAGGAATTGATAGCCCCTCCTACATCGTCAATGGAGATGTGACCTAGTTCACAAAGTAGTGGCAGGTCTTCAAGCTCATTGTCTTCGGATAACACTCCTACTAGAAAGGTGAAAATTTTAAGGGAAATTCATTAATCAAGAAATTTATCACTGATGGTTGCAGAACCAGCATGCTTTATAGAAGCAAGCACACATGAAGGATGGAATCAAGTCATGAAAGAAGAAATAAATGCAATTGAAAGGAGTAGAACTTGAGAGCTGGTTGAGCCTCCATTTGGTAAAACTGCAATAGGGTTGAAATGGATTTACAAAATAAAATACAAAGCTGATGGGAGTATACAAAAGTACGAAGCATGGCTTGTCGCAAAGGGATATGCACAACAACAACGTATGTTAGAATTATTTTTGTTGCAATTTGATTGGATGTATTCTTTTTAATCATAGCTTGATCTCTCATGCACTCATACTTTTTAATTTTGGAATCTTCATGTATTTTTAGTTTGTTGCATCATATAGTTAAGTCTTGACCTTTATGCATGTTTTGAACTTTTCAATTTAGCATCAAATTTATTTTGAAAAGTCATACGTAAATATGTTTTGAATCGCATTTTGAAACTCTTTTTTTTCAAATATGTTAGCTTCTATTCAAGTCTAGTTCTCCATGGACAAATTTTCCCTTTGAAAAATCATTTTAACACCTTTTTCTTAGGGAAAATTCGATTAACTGACCCTCAGTTTGGTCAGCTCTTAGTTCCAATTCCAGAATGTAAGAAAAGTTCAAGTCTGACACTTCAATCAGATGTCGGTTAGCTGTCAGTAAGTTGTCGGTTAACCGACATGAGGAAATTCGATCAATCAAATTCAAATTTTACGACCGTTGGAATATGATCGTTGAGTTTGGTTAACCGAACCGAAAAGTCGGTTAATCGACCAGAGAGCTGTTGGAGACCTTCTTGCTATATAAATGAGCATTTCCTTGGGATCTGAGCCAACATTTTTTAGGGCTAGGCTAGAGGAAGGCTAGGAGGCTAGAGGAAGGCTAGGAGGGCATATCTATGGATTTCAATATTTGATTCTTCAAATGGGTTTGATCAATTTGTCTCAAAATGAATTCATGCTTGTCTTTAAACCTTTGTTTTCATTTAGTGGCATGATTTAGTGTTCACTTAACATATTCAAATGTCGGTTGCTTAATATGCTTTGATTTTAAACATGATTAGTGTTTTGACTTCAACATTTGAATAGATTTACACATGTTATCAAATTTATGTTTTGAACAAACATGCTAGAATTATGTTGATTTTTCTAAAATTAGTTTGTTTATCATTTCAAAACATGTGTGCATCATTTAATCACTCTATCTCTCATTCACGGCTTTCACCTTTATATCAAAACATTCAATTTCAAAAAGAGACAGAGGGTTTCAAGCATATGCATTTTTTTATAGATATTTTCATTCATTATGCATATGTCTTAAATTGTGTTTTTACTTTTACATGAGCCTATGTTAAAAGACATTAATATGTACTTAATTGCATCTCTCTTAGTACATTCCTAGGCATAGATTTGAGAGAAAAGCTATCTTGTTGTAAAGGTTATTGCTAAGCCTTTGAAAAGCATATGTGTTTATATGGTTAGAGGTGATCCTAAACCTCTAGATAAGATAGTGAAAAATCCAGTAGGGAAACTGGGAGTGGATATAGGCATATTTGCTGAACCACTATAAATCTCTTGTCTTATAGTGAAAGCTTACATGTGGTATGATTGATGTTTATGATGATTAATTTGTTTAGATCTTATGATCCTTTATTCCTTAGAGACATCTTTTGTATTCAAATCTATTAATCTTCAATGCATTATTGGCTAAGGGTTTTAAAAATTGGTCTAGGTTTTGAGCTAACCCTATTCACCCCCCTCTAGGGTTCGGATCCCGGACTTTCAAGGTATTGATTTTGTTTTTTTTAAAAACATTTTCTCTAGTTGCTTGTTTAGAAACTATCAGAATCATCTTCGCTCTAGCAGCTCATAAGAAATGGGATGTGTATCAATTTGATGTTAATTATGCATTTCTAAATGGTGAATTAGATCAAGAAGTGTATGTTGAGTAGCCACAAAGCTTTGTGGTTAAAGGGTATGGAGAATAGAGTTTAAACTGAAAAAGTCTCTTTATGGGCTTAAACAAGCCCCAAGAGCACGGTACAACAGAATTGGTACCTTTTTACACCAAAATGGGCTTTATAGAAGTAAGATTGAGCGAACTATTTACTTGAAAATGCAAGGAATTGAAGACATGCTCATAGTATGCATCTATGTAGATGATATCATATACACTAGTTCTTTGAAAATGCTCATAGAAAATTTTAAGGAACTCATGATGAAGGAATTTGAATTGACATATTTAGGATTGCTTCATTACTTTTTGGGGTTAGAGGTCCATCATACAAAAGAAGGAATTTTCAAATCACAGAGGAAGTATTGTTATGATCTTCTAAAAAAATCTACGATGTCAAATTGTGATGAAACCTCTACTCTTATGAATGCGAATGAGAGGTTAACTCATGAAGATGGAAGTGGCAAGGCCGGTGCTAAAGTTTTTCGAAGCATAATTGGTAGATTGATATATTTGACTCACACTCGTCGCGATATTGTGTTTGCTGTGAGTCTAATATCAAGATTTATCCATTTGCCCTCTAGGCATCATCTTGGAGCAGCCAAAAGGATTTTGCGATATGTTCGATGAACAATCAACTATGGTATTTGGTATTATCCTATTACTAACTTCAGTTTAATTGGATTTACTGACAGTGATTGGGCAGGTTCTTTACAAGACGGGAAGAGCACGACTAGATATTTGTTCAATATTGGATATGGAGCTGTTTGCTGGTCATCAAAGAAGCAAGAGACTGTAGCATTATCATCAGCGTAAGCTGAGTATGTGGCTGCAACATCAGCTACATGCCAAGCTTTATGGATGAGAAGAATTTTTGAAGATCTACATCAAGGTCAATCAGGTGTCACCGATTTGCTTTGTGACAACAAAGCAACAATTTTAATAGCAAAAAATCTAGTCTTCCATGGGCTTACGAAGCATACCAAAATCAAACATCATTTCATCAGAGAAGCCATAGCAAATGGAGTAATTAAGTTGAAGCACTGTACTGCAATTAATCAAGTTGCAAATGGATTATTTACTAAAGCACGTTCAACAAAAAAGTTTCTTTCTTTTAGAAATTTACTTGGTGTAGCTAGTTTTGCATCAAGGGGGAGTGTTGGTTAGTGGTGCAAAACTTTAGCTTAACTGTTTCTAATGTTTCTATTTATATATTGGTTAGAACAAGTAGGAAATTAGTTTGTGATGTGGAAGTTAGAACCCACGTTCTAGGTTGACTAGTTCTTTTGTAAATGCATATGCATAGGCATCCAGTTCTTTGTAGAAGTATACAGCATTGAGTAATAAAAATCTTCAAATTTCTATTTTGTGTATGTACTCTGTTTCTTCAATATTCTAAGCTTTTCCATATCTCTAATCCTGTGGTTTGAAAAAGAAAAGATGGGCATTATCTGTTGAATCTGAAGAGGCAATTTAAGAAGAGAGACATGGTTGCTTCTTGGAGCTTTCTATAGGGGGGGGGGGGGGGGGGGGGGGGTGGTGCGTGTTTGCAAGATGGGATTTCTAAGGTGTGTCTCACTTGGATTCTACATGATTGAGATCAGGAGAGAATGAGGGGTTCTGAGGGGTTTGGGAGTGAATGGTGCCTTTTCCACAAAAGGAGAAAATCATTCATAAAAATTCCTTCTGAAAACTGCTCTAACCAAAGGGCCAATGGGGTTCAAGTGCATTTGTGTTGGCTCTTGCGTAAGCCCCACTATTAGGACAAATGTATGGCTCGTTGTCATGCAGTATTTATGATTATCATATTCTTTGTGTAACGCATACGACACTATGAAATTGACTTATTATATGGAGTGTGAGATTTCAACTCCATCAAAGATCCTCACATGAGCAAAGCTTGTGATAGTGGCTCTCCTGTTTAACCCTTGAATTTGGATCGTCGAATGCGGGGCCAGAGAGAGTTCCTTGCGGGCTGGTTTGATGGCATGAAATTGATTATATAGGAAGATCATGGTCAAATGGGTTGCACCAAAAGATCATTGAAGAGGTGAGCGGTGAAGGATAGGTGGAGATGTTGATGAAACCTTGACTTTTCTGTGATTTGAATTACTAGTGTATATGTGATGGGTAGGCATTGATTTTCCATCTCTCTTTAATTGGTTTTCCATTGAAGGGGGCGGCTATCTGATGGTAATTTCTCGATATTTACTTTAGTTTCTTCAATTTTAACCACTTTCAAAAGTACAATCTTAAAATTACTGGAATTGAATTACGCGAAACAAATGAGCCCTAAAATCTAAGATCGCTTAAAATCATGGTCCAATTATATAATGCCATTGGAGCAAATCTCACTCTAATCAGAGTTGCATCTACCGTCAGGTTGAGTATGTGTAAAACACGAGTTCACTTCCTTTTTCTTTCTTTATTTTATCTTAATCACGCATTTTAATCATGATCAATTTGACTGTGAGGTTAACTTTTATTAAGTTAAATTTGGTGTCAAACTACTGCATGAGGATAGCGAATTTTGTGCGGTTTAATAGGTGGGGCCTCATAGTCATAGATGGATTTATCAGGCTAGCGTCCAAGGATCCAGATTCCATTCTTCCACCCTTTATTCTTGTCTCAAGGATTTCTTCTCAGGCATTTCATACTTTTCAGTTGTCTACTTAAAATCTCAAAGTTCTGAAGCTTTTTAATTTTCTTTTGAGTAAGATAAGCTGCACTTGTTTTGCTTTCTACTTGAAAAAAGCATTGAATTGGATGGTCTATAAATAAAGTAAAAGCATCAGACTCTCACTATCTGTCTAAGTGTGATCAGTCTGTACCACTTGAGACACCAGATCCATAATATATATATTATATCTGGGGTACTCTACCTCCATATTCGTCTCCTATGAAGGAAAAGGTGGGGACCCTAGAACCATCAATGGGGAGAGTGAACATATAAGAACAACTTTGAATGTAGAATCATCTATCCAGTCCTGTTTTTTCCCACCTTTTCTCACATCCAAATGTCCTGTACATTGTAGAACTAGCCACAAAATAGAATAAAGCATAAGTTCATTTGTAGTACGAAGTAGATGTGAAGAGACAAGAGCACATGAGACAGAAGGTTCTCATTGTTGCACCCTTGTGAATTCAGGAGGTTGCCATATCAAGTCATCTTACCAGATTGGAAAAAGAAAAGGAGATGTAGACAGTTAAAGCAATTGTTCTAACCATAAATTCATTTTTCATTGTACTAGATTGACAAAAAAGTTGCTACATGGAAAGCTTCTAAGCTCTTTTGAGACACTCTCTAATGTTAGTTTGGAATGATCTTATTCTGATGTCCACATTATAGATTGATATTCAAAGACCTGGATGAGGGTTCATCTCATGCTCTCACAGTACATTGGGAATGATATATAGCAGAATGTGTGAGAAGAAAGTTTACTCATTGAGTAATGTCAATATTCATGCAATGATCGTGTATATGATTTCAATTGGGGTGAAAATGAGGTTTCTATCTATGACGTCTTTCCTGTCGGACTCCATGATATCCAATGAGTCAATTTGTAAGACCCACTTCAATAACACTCCAAGCCGCTGAAAATACAAGATCCTCGTGGATTGGCAATGGGCTAAATTTTACAGCCGTACTGGATTTCTTCCCTGCTTGTTAGAAGAAGTGTAACCCATTAGCTTCAATCTAGAGGTATTAGATTGACTTCGAATTTGATATTTAGGGTGGCCCCATTTGAATCATTCAATTGTGTAATGATTTGTATGGTCCCAAATGGGCCCCATTAAGTGCTATAACTATAAGACTGACAATCCTTATATATATATATATATACATTGAGAATATTCAAGTGCATCCATTCCTCACCATTGTGGTGAGGGACACCCCTTTTTTGAAAAATTTCAAGTTCAAAAGAGAAGTACAAAAGAGAATATTCCAAAAAGAGGTGGTCCCTCACCACAATGGTAAGGGATGGATGCACTTGAATATCCCCCTATATATATAATATAAAAATATCCATCCCTTATATATATATATATATACATTGAGAATATTCAAGTGCATCCATTCCTCACCATTGTGGTGAGGGACACCCCTTTTTTGAAAAATTTCAAGTTCAAAAGAGAAGTACAAAAGAGAATATTCCAAAAAGAGGTGGTCCCTCACCACAATGGTAAGGGATGGATGCACTTGAATATCCCCCTATATATATAATATAAAAATATTCATGTTCATCTATCTCTCACCATAATATGGCGAGGAACAATATAGTGGGGCTAACATTACGATCCATCCAAACCATCCACAAACATGGGACATACTAAATTATATTAAATCAATTGAAATCTCACTAATCCAAATGGATTGGACCGTTGGATTGAGGGTAGAAATTCTTCTTTAATATAAAGTCGTTAAATTTGCGTACCACGGATGAAGGGGTTAGAGACTTGGGATTAACCCCAAACTTGATATATGGGCCCATCCAAGATGACTCTTTCCATCCCCCCAAGTCCCATGATCAGTAGGGCCCTAAGTGGGCTCCACCTCTGTGCAAGGCAAATGTTGCTAAGGTCGCATATGGTACTAGGGCCCACCTAGGGCTCCATAGATAATGGGATGGGTGAGGATGGAGATCCATGTGGATCACCCCAGATCAAATTCCAAATCATTTTGATGATCCTCACCCCCTCTGCATGGTGCAGAAATTTAATAGCTTTAGATATATGAAAAAACGACCCTCAATCCAACAGTCGAATTGCTATGAATGGTGAGAGGTAAATGCAGAGCAGCATTGCCTACTATTATTATAATGGTATGGATCCTATGCCTTTAGAAATTAAAGTGCCTCGAGCCTCTCTTATATCAAGTGAAGGTTGTTGCCACATTATTCTAGGAGCTAGTTTGCCACTTTCAGTCACATTTACAACCTTTCTTCTTTAAATATTCTGTAAAAAAATTCCATCCATTTGGTCTTCTTTCAGTCCAAACCCCATTGATTAGTCATGAAGAACATTGATTCCCTTCTTAGTGAATGCTTTTTCTTTCTTTTTAGTATTCGTGTCGCTGTCACGTGCAACTGCCTGTTTGAATTACTAGCACCTGAATCTTCCATGGCACTCGTTGGATATGTTACTGATGAGGATATTCTTTGTTCAAGGTATCTGGACAACCTTTTTTTTTTCCTTTTTTGGGACCCTAGCCTACGGGGATGGGGCCTAAGGGAGCCCACACAAGTGGAAAGAGTAAGCCCAAAGTGGGAAGGGGCACACTCTGTTGGTGAGGCACCTCTCTTCTGCATAAACAATTAGGGATCAATCACTGCTTTTAATGTTGATGGTGAGAGACTTGAGTGAGTGTGCTGATGTTGAGCGTGGGAGTACTTGCCTTAACAAAAAAAGGAGAGCTGACACAAGTGGGAGGAGTAAGCCCACAAAATGGGAAGAGTGGCATATCCTGTGTGATGGATATGCATGTGCGAGACTCCAGCACGTGGCCAAAGACCTATATGCATTTCTGCAATTGCAAAGCTTCGCACATCTCTTCGCCTTGGGAATGTATAGAATGCTTGAATACCAACACTAAGGCTCCCATATCACTTATATAGGCTAGTATCAAAGAGTCACACTTCCTGAAGACTTCTCCACCAAAAGCCCACATTCGTCCTAATACTATCGGGAGATAGATCAAGTTTTTGGATTAGAGTGGGATACTAATTTCTTTGATGGCCACAGCCAGGCTTCACTTGACGTGGGACCCGTGGCACGCGGGCTACATGATTTCCAACACTGGGATCAATCCCTGAGTAGCTGGGTGATATGCAAGTAATCATGTGTCAGGAAAAAGGATGTAAACAATATCAAAGGTCTTGTTATGACCCACTTATTATGGACCCAGGTATAAAAAATGAGGTCAAACTCATACCTCTAACCCTTTGATTTATGGTCCCCACAAGTTTAATAGCTTTATATTGAAGAAAAAAGTTGACCCTCGACTTAAAGAAAAAACATAAACCCTCGATCAACGGTCTACTCCATCTGGTGGGCCCAAACCCTAACATCCAATGACTAATAGGGGGTCGTGCGTGTGAATGGTACGGATGGATCATAAAGTGGGCATGCGGGAAGTTCTCATTGTTAGAAGGTAAGAGTAGTTCTCACACGAAGATTTGTCATATTTATGTAAGTATAATTTATAGTTTTGACCGAAGTATTTTTTCTTTTTTGTAATTACTTTGAAGAAAGATATAATGGATTTGAATAATGTTTAATACAAAACATATGATATTTAAATTTATTTAAAAAAACCTAATGCGACATATTACTTAACACAAGAAATGAGCATCTTCCTAATTGTACATATGTAGGCCCACCCTTCTAAAATTCAGATTAGAAATGCTTCCTGCATTAGTCTATGAAGAAACGTATGCAAAATGAAAAACCAAGATGGGAAATGCCAAGTAATTATAAGCTAATTCATCTTCTTAATGTGGGTGCTTTTTAGATGATAATGACCCACTTGGGCTCCAATTACCATTGAAAAGGACTGGAATCAGGATCTCATAAAGCTGGAATTACTTTTTGGCACAAAACTGTTGTGTAGGGAATATACACATCAGTTCCAACTAGGAAAGAATCACAGATCCTTAGCTATTGAGTGCTCATTGTATCCATTAAATACAGTGTCAGACAATACAAACAGGGTTAGTGGGATTGGCTGATGATAAAATGTTGAGACATCCTTCCAGGGCCTTGTTGAGTGGGGTGTGTGTGTGAGTGGATTGGGCACCCCCACCACCAACCTCCCTATGGTGCTCCCCACCGGACAAAACCCAAAAAAGGACAAGTACTCTAATGGGTGCTGTGTTGCAGAACTTTTAGGCCAAGGACAAGTAGGAAAAGCATGATATTACTGATACTGTGGTCCCCTTTTACACAGGACAATATACAAGTTAATAATGACTAAACAGAAGGTTATTGGGTAACACCTTCCCTAATTAAATATGGCTAGTGAAATGCTCACTGCCATTGTTATTGAGAGAGATTATAATGGTCTCCTAGATTACAATTGTTTATAAGCACTCCTATTAGGGATGGTAATGAGTCGGGTTAAATGGGCGAACCCACCTCAACCCACCCCCATTTCATCGGATTTGATAGCGGTTTAATGGGTTAAGGACACATACAGATTCAGGGATTTCGGCCCAAGTTTAAATGGGTTTATAAATTTTGACCCGAGTTGGGCTACGAGATCTTTGAACTCTAGCTGCTCTAACCCATGAATGACTCATTTAAATATTTATTAATGGAGACTTTTAAATGAAAACACAAATAATTAATTTATTTCTTAAAACGTTTAATGTATCTTCTTACACCAAACTTGACCCTAGCCATTTCCATCATGGGGTGGGTTCGGTATCACATATCTTTACCTGTTATGGGGAGGTCTGATACCGGGTGAAGCAGGTGCGACTCAGGTCAGTTATAGATTTACCTTGATCTTGATCTTGATCTTGACCTAACCCAACCCTCCCCCATTCCATCCCAAATGTCAATGCCCACAGTATACCCATAGCATATGCATAATTAAAAATCTGGGCAATCCATATTGTAGGATCCAGGACAAATAGGGAATAGTCTAAAACCATACAAATGGAGGTTATCATCAAATGGGGCAGGCCATTTTTGGAAAATGGGTGGGAGCATTTGCATCATTTGTGATGCATTGGTAGAGAACCATATTGGCATAATCTGCTCCAATTTGTTGGTGCTTTAATATGAGTGTCCACTTCACTTGACCTGCTGCAACTGCACTTTTAATTAATAGAGATGGAAACCTTTCTTAGGTCACATTCTCACCAGATACTCCATTCCATAAAATGCTTTACTGCATTGTAACATCAGGTTGTCTTCTGTTTTCTTCTTCTTCCTATTACTTTATCATATATTTAATGGGTAGTGACATGCCATGATTAGCACCAAAGACACTGATTTTATAAGCATACTTTATAGCTATGATCCAGTCTTTGCACACTCTACTTGATGAGTGGGACCCACCACTGATTCAACATGGGAGCAGATTCAAATGGTCCGTACCTCCATAAAAATTTGGTGGGCCCCCTTTGTCACTATTGTTGAATCATGATCAAGTGGTGGTGATTACATTATACAGAAAATGTTTGGTATGTGCACCATACCGGATCTTTGCTGCAATGCTCTTTGTCTATATGTTTTTTTTTTTTTTGTATGCAAATGGTGAGAGAGCAGTCTTCATGATTGTATGTAATTGGACGTCTCAATTTTAGCTATTAATGAATGAGAATGGTGTGATGGCAAAAGGATGTCCAAGCCCGGCCAGCTCATTAGTGGACCTGAACTCAGGCCCAAGTTCGGCCCGCCGGCCTAAAACTAGACCTAGATTAGGCCCGCAATAGAAATAATATTGTGCCATAGTTCTATCTATTTGGGCCCTTTAAATTTTGGCCCAATCCTAGCTCGTTTGTCTGTTTCGAAATAAAATTAGGGTCGCTTACGGTTCTAAAACATGGCCAATTCCAGTATGGATCCAGATGGGCCGACCCATTAGAAGTGCTACTTGCTCTGTTTCTAGTATGAAGTGGTTTTAGAATGTCAATTTTTTGTTCTTCTTATATCTGTTGGCTTTGCTTCCTTATTTGCCTTTGCTAAGCCTGTTGAATTCTTCTTATGCCCAACTAAGAAAATATTAAATACCATCTTTTTTCCATGTTTATCCAAGTGGGTGTGTACCATGTTGGTTAAAATGCTGGGTATTCCATGACTTGGATACACCTTTGGTGCTTATCTATCTAACAAACATATAATCAATGGATGAAGTTGTAAGAGAATATTCTCCGAAAGGTGGTGGAAAATCAGTAATTGGGGACAGTCTTAACTTATCATGGTTTTGAAGAAATTAACAACTTTACCCCTTATAAAAAATCACATTACATAAGGGCAATTAAATTATTTTTCTCCTTTTTGTTATGCCTCAATATATGCTGGTCCCAAACTCGAAACAGATTAAAAAGGAGGGTTGTCATTAGGCACAATCGCACAGTCGGGCACAAAACCTCGTTCAACTAAACATGGACTCTAGTTTTGGGGTTTAGGGTTTACTGTTTAATGGAAGGAAGAGGTGGACGGAGCTTTATTAAATAAGGGAGATGTTTCTGTGAGAGCAGCTGTCACCTTATTATGAGAGATAAGGGCGGGGGCCCTCACATCCAACAACTTAAGTGTGAGGGCCCCCACCCTTATCTCTCATAGTAAGGTGACGGTTACTCTCACAGGAGAATCTCCCATTAAATAAATGTTCGTGAAAATTGTTGGCAAAATGTAATTATGCCAACAAATATTATCCTGATGCCAATCAAATCAAAACAAACTTTCTATAGATAATCAACCATTTATCTAACAAACCATGCATCATAAAAGAGTCACAAGAATCATAAAAGGAGGTGGTTTTACTTAAACCCAAGAAGTTGGGTTAAATGTAGCTGCCTCGTGCTATTGTGTTAGGACGTGGAGTTTGCACAACTGAAACCCACATTTATCATTCACAAATGACAACCTCAAGTAGTGGTGCTTATGCCACAATAGTGCAAAGGAACATTGATGATTTGAAAGGATCACTACATATGATTAGTATTTCCAAATGCTACGTTAGACACCACAATTAAAGAACAGAAGGGTGTTGTAATTACATCATTGGATGCCCAAATCCTACTTTATTCCATTCTCATGAACCTTCAAAAGTGAAAAAAAGTAATCTAGGAGAGTAACAGAGTGTTAGACCTTGTGGTGGGATCCATTGCCATATAGGTAAAGTGGAGACATCCGCAAGTGAGCCTCCCCATATCTGAGGCTCCCCATATGGACATGCAAGGGAATGCTCCAAATTCCACTTGAGCATCCAAATCTGGGTTAATACCAGCAAAAACAAAGAGATGTCTCTAGTTAGAATCTTAAATTGGAGAGATTGCATGAGAAGCCTATTCGTATCTATTCCTTCGTTCCCCCCTCATGTCTCTAGTTAGAGTTATTGAATATTTTGATCACATGAGAACCATTATTTGGAATAGTGGTCATCTGAGAGGCATAAGAACCATTGAATTTGGTGTGGTTAACCTATACGTTCTGTTCCATGGATCTCCTTGGTTTAAGCTTTCAATTGTTAATATGAGGTGTTGAGCCTATAGGTAAGCCATAGATAAATTTTAAATGGAATCTATAGGTTAACCACAGATAGACCGAAAGATAGGTTAAAAACGAAGATCCATAGTGCGAATACAAAAATGATCATCAAATAACCTCGCTTTTAATGGGAACTGAATTAAGGAGAGATGAGAAATGAATATCCAACCATCACCCAAGTAATTTAGATCTTAGGAAAATCAAGGTTTCATCTATATTGTTTTCCTTATATCCATCACTCCTCTCCTCATATCATTCGCCCTTCACCTATTTAATAATCGTTTGGTGGAGTTCATTTGACTATGAATTTATATCTATTCAATTCCAATGTACTCTAATGCAAACAAACAATGTTAGAAAAATAAAGACAAAAACGGATCAAACCACACAAACACACAAGATCTATGTGGTTCACCCAATGAGGCTATGTCCACGGAGACAATTGTCTTTTTTTAATGAAGTAAAGCAAAGGATTACAAAGACTCTCTCTCTCTCTCTCTCTCATATTGGCTCATCAATATTTTCTCTCTTAGTTCGAAAACCTTAGGTTATCAAATCCTAGGCCAAAAATAACAATTTAGGGGAGCGGGTGATCATCAATGGCAAGGGTCAAAATGAATGCAAGACATGTCTACACAACAAACAAGCCCTTTGAAATAAGGGAGACGAGTGGCACCCACATGTCACATGATGGGCCACCCAAAAAGTCTAACATTGTCCCACACAAATGGACAACCTCCGAGATGTTCATTCCTTATGCATTGTGACAGGATAGGTGTACTGCTGTCCTTTACAAGTACAAGAGGAACAGAGAACCCTCATCCCTTCTAAAGTTGCAGCCAAGCAATCCAAACCATTAACCAAACTAAAAAGGGAAATAAGTGCTTTTAGATGGTTTACAAGATTTTCTAATTGATGATGCCCTGATACATTGAACAGGAGCTGTTTTGTCTGCAGACAGGCAAACCAACATTGCATTTTTCACAATTTACAGATGATACCAAGTAGTGGAAGTTGATGCCCCTTCAACTTGTTATTGACCAATCAGATTTTATTCCTGTGATCTTGAACTATCTCTCACAGGTGCATGTAAGCACATAAAGAGACTTGTTTATATAATTTAACTAGTCATGGCTTAAAAGTAAAAAGCTTAAATTCAGTCCCTGCTCACCCACCCACTTACCCATCCACCCAAGCGCGCAATATATATGCCAATTTTCATCAATTTTTAATGATTTTCAACCACACAATTCATTTCCTTGACTAGTGGTTTTAGTGGTTAAAAAATATTAGAAGTGGGAGGGATCTTTCCAAACTTGAAAAGGGTGTTTGTCTTTGGTTTTGGAGGAAAACTCAAAAGCACTTGAATGTATAAGAAGTTTAATCCCACATCCAATTAGAAGTGAAGTGGAAAATAAATTATTAAGCATCTTGATGACACTGAATCTTATCATTATCTAAGAGTGCTTAGTTGATCCATGATTTTATCTTTTTAATTAAGCATTATAAGAGACTAAACTGACACACTCACACTACACAATGCACCTGACTAATAGATCAACATCTGGGTATAGTTGATCCATAATTTATGGTTTTATGTTTCTTTTTCTTCCTTCCTGTTTTTTTTTCTTTAATTTTAGTAAGGTATCAATCCATTTCAGTTCCTTCTTCTTTCATTAATTTTTTAATGTCAATATGTGAATTACTGGATCTATGTGTACATATAGATCCTGATCATGGATTAATGAAAATGTGAAAAATCTCTATTTGCCCTTTGTCATTCCATAATTATTCTCTATTTGCCTTTTGGAATCACAAGGATTAGTACTTGCATTCTCCAAAGTCCTAGCTGCACACACTTTCCATATAAATAGTTTGCATTCAAAACACTGGAAAGGGGCATGCTTTTTCTTGTTTTTCGCTGGTGGCTGGTCTTATACTTCATGCAAACTCCATGTTAAATATGCCTGCAGAAGAGTTCCACTCCATATTTTTCTGAAAAAAAAGGTTGGGTCCTTTTATACACATCACTGAGCCTTTTTTCTAAATGTATAATGGATTAAAGGACCCATGTTGCGGATTTGCTGGATCACAGCACTGAAATCAGCAATGATGTAGCCAAAGGAACCTCTTATTCACCCTCCAAGAAGGTCAAGAACTAGTTCTAGTATCAACCTTGTGAACCAATACCATATGATTTCTAGTGCTGATGCTATCATAAGGCTTGAGAAATTCATTTCCCTTCCTGGGTCTAAATTTGTGGGCTGCTATCTCTCATGAGTCATGAACTCAGCTCTTTGGGTGAGGAAAGGGGTCCCACCGTGGGTGAACACTCAGTGGACACCACAAATTTGACTATTTGAGTGGGGATGAAATTTGTGGTAATGTGTTGATGCTAATAAAAGGCAATCAGTAATATGTTGCTGTTCGTGGTTGCTTTATTATCCATAGACATGGACATATCAGTGATATCACTCAGGTTTTTCTTTAGTGGGTATAGTAATATAGAGGCAACCATTTGAGATACTTTGTTTCGGGGCTGTCCAAAGCAATCTCAAGAACATCACATCCTCTACAAAAGACCAAACACTCACATTCTGATCTAAGATTCAAAGGGGAACAGCTTCAGAAAGTGTTGGGATTGTAGGCCATTATGATGCCCAACATATGCAGATGGATAAGTGCAGGATTTATGGGACATCCAAACAGTGTTATTTCTTTCAAGTTGACTGGTTAAAAGTGGTATGGATTGAGCGAATGGTCCTGATTGATGATGATATCAATCTCCAAAGTTTCCAATTGCAGCTGGGTGCAGTGGGTTTCCTTTTGAACTTTTTTTAGTGGGTCGATCCAGCGCGAGTGCCTGTGGGCTCCAGTGGGCCTACTTTGTTGATTTTGACCAGTACACCAGTGCTTCTAATCATGGACTCTTTATTGTGCGCAAGTGACATTAATTGAATGATTAATTTCATCGATCAAGATCCTGTCAAAAAGATGGTTAATCAAGCTTAAGCACAAACATCTATTTTTTGGGCTTTAGAAGTGAGGATCTGAACATCCAATCAGGACGTACTCATTTTTTTTTCCTCTGATGAGGAGGGAGATGTACTTTTGCTATTTGCTGATTGTGAGCTTAACCAATTTTCTTTTCTTAATTACCTTTAGTTTTCACTCAAAAATCATCTTATGAGAGGAAATGAACAGAAATAACATCTGTTAGGAAGCTGCAACTGATCGGACTCAGGCCCAATGTTAGACTCCGTCCCAAGTTAATCGAGATTAACTCTAATTGATTGGAAATTAAGGCTAATTGACTATGCCTAACTAAGCTAATGATGATTTATGACCAAATGGAATTGAATTAGCCTAAATTGAATGATTTAGGCTTAACGAAATGGTAATAAAAGCAAGCTCAATCTCAAGTACCCAAAACCTAATGACTCCGCTACCTCTGCCTCCCCACCACCTCACCTCCTTCCCCCTTCAAACCTCCCCGCTCTTCTAACCTCGCCTCCTCCTCCACCTCTCAAGCCCCCTCTACCACCCTTTCAACGACCTCCCATTAAGCCCCCTCCCATTAAGCCCCCTCCACACCTCCTATTCAGCCACCAACCCATCTTCTACCCCTGTCTTACCCAGATCAAGCCTTAGTGACTAAAACAACTTCTGCCCATCCACCCTAGGCTTAGACTCCTATCCAACTGCCATTCAACCAACCTATACCTTCTTTTTTAGAAATCCCTAATTTTCCCACCCTCCAACCTAACCAAACGCAGCTCCCTCCCGTTCCATCCAATGTAGCCCAATCTGGCCACCCACCATCTCCCAGCAGCCAGCTGCCTCTGGACCACTCGGCATTCCCACCTCTGTCAACAGTAGTACCATACCAGCCCTCTCCCCACCAGTCTTCCTCTTCTTTTGCAGACCTATTCTTCACCTCTCAACCCTCTTTCTTCCCCAACCAACCTCCCACCTTCATCCCCACTCCTTCATCGTGGCAAAACGGTAGACCCTCCATCACCATCCCTCAATCTATGCTCTCCTCCAGTAAGGAATCCTTTTCATTTGCTGTTATTGGCAGATTTGCAGGAAAACGCCCATCCTTGGAATGGGTGGAAGAGAAGGCTAAATCCTGGCCTCTTTCAAGACCCTGCCTGGTCTCCCTCACTACCAAAGGTAACTTCATCTTTCGCCTCAACTCCCCGGCAGACAAAGCTCATATTCTTGGCTGCTCTCCCCTTTCTATCGACAGGAAGAAACTCTTCTTCCTTCCTTGGTCCCCTGTTCAAGATGAAACGACCTGGCCCTCTCTTGCTCCAGTCTGGGTGAGGCTTTCTGGTCTTCCTTACCACTGTTGGAGCCAACATATTATCTTCTCTCTAGCCAACTCCATTGGCAAACCCATCAAGCTAGACAACATCACCTTATCCCAAAGAATCCTTACCTTTGCCAGGGTCCTGGTTAACATAGACATCTCCAAACCAAAGCCACAATCCATACTAGTGAACCTGCAAGGAGAAGGAGAACTGAAAATTGGAATTTCTTATGAGTATTGTCCCTGCCACCTCTGCTGCCAACCTGGCCACTCCCATCTATCCTACCCCTTAGCCTCCCAATTTGGGAAACTATCATTAGGAAATCTAACTGCCAAACCACCTTCAGGAAGCTCGAGCCATGGCAGTTCCCACTCAAATATTGCTCCTGCCTCAACCAACCCTCCACAGATCTTGAATCAGGTTTCTTCTGCCTCCCAAGCTCCTATTGCCTCATCCAACCCCCATACTGAGTCTCATTGCCCCTCAACTACCCCAACTTCCAGCCTCTTAACAACACCCCCTCTGGCTATTCTTCCCAACTCAGCCCAAACCTCTACCCCCCCTTTTCCACTGCCCCTCCTACCTTTGCTTCCCCCCACCACAGTCTGAGCTTCACCACTGACCAAGTCTCACCTTCACCCTCCACTTCAAACCGAGCTCCTCCTACTCCCTCCCCAGCCGTTCCTAATCCCTCTGCCATCTCCAACATATCCACCACTACCATTATCCTCAAATCTAAGCCTCACCACTCAACTAAATCCCCTCAGATTGCTCCCAGTCCACCTGTTAAACCACACCCTAGAACCAAGTCTTTTAATGACCTGCCCTATGATGTTGTCTCCACCATCCTAGAGAAAACATCTTCTCCAACCATAGACACCTCCAATCCCTTTGATATCCTGGAAAACTACTCTTACCTGGACTCAGTCACCAACCCAAACTTCTTTGGTTGCAATCTCCTAACCTTCACAAAGGAAGCTCCCCTCCCCACCCCAACACACCCCCCCCCCCCCCCCAAGGTTTTGAGCCCCCTTCTCTTTGCCCTACCTCCTCTGACCTTGAATTTTCTCTTGAGCTCCCCCTATACCTCTGTCCCCAGGACAATCCCTGAGCTCCCCCCCTCCTCCTCTGACCCATCTACTTCCTGCTCCACCCCCTCTGACCCCAGGACAACCACACTTCAATCCCATCCAGCAGCCCTCCCTTAGGCCCCCTCCTCCTCTGACCTAATTACTTCCTGCTCCACCCCCTCTGACCCCAAAACAACCACATTTCAATCCCATCAAGTAGCCCTCCCTCAGGCTAAATCCCTTAAGAAAACTCTCAAGAACCCCTCCAAAGGCAAAGGGAACCCTCCCAGCCCATCCACTTCCATTGGTCCGATCACAAGGAGGTCTAGAAGCAAGCGCACCTCCCCCTCCCTTTACCAATGATAAAGGTCCTCTACTGGAATTATAAGGGAATAACCAACCCCCCAACCATTAGAGCTTTGGCTAACCTGGTCCGCAATCACCAACTAGATATCATCTTTATCTCAGAAACAATGACCTCTTTCTCTTCCACCTTATCCTTAGGTTTATCAACCTTTGGCTTTGATACATTCCACTCTAATCACCCACCTCTTTCTACTCCCAATCTATGGTGTCTCTCTAAATCCTCCCACCACCTTATAGCCACTGTCTACACTTCATCCTCTCAACGCCTTTCTATTCTCCTCTCCAACCCTTCATCTGGTATCAACTCCCTGATAACAAGTATTTATGGCTCCACCAACCCCACCCATAGGAAAGACCTTTGGAAAGTACTGCTGGATACCTCCCACACCACCCTTCCTTGGTGTACCATAGGTGACTTCAATGCTAGTCTTCGCCAAGCAACCCCTTCCTCCCTTAAAGACTCCCAATCTGTGGTGATGTAAGCTGGTCTCTTTGACATCCAATTCTCTGGAAGCAAATTCACTTGGAATAACAGAGATGGCCTCTCCTATGTTGCAACTAGACTAGATAGAGCCCTGGTTAACCATCACTGGTTGGCCAACTTCCAAGACCCTTCAATCCTCCACCTTCCCAGAATCTCCTCTGATCACATCCCCCTTTTATTGACTCATCACACCCTCCCTCCTGCCTCTAAAGCTCCTTTCAAATTTGAAAACAAATGGCTACTCCACCCATCCTTTCTAGATGTGGTCAAATCTAGTTGGGAAACCTTCATAGAAGGGAACCCACAGTTCATCTTGGACCAAAAACTTAACGTCTTCAAAAACTCTCTGAAATCCTGGAGCAAGAACACCTACAGCCATGTCCACCATAACATCCTAGCGACTGAAGCTACAATCTTGAACTGCCAAAAAAACTTTGATGCCTCCCCCTCAGATTCCTTTAGAAAAGACCTCCTTACTGCCAAGCTTAACCTCCATGAAGCCCTTAAAGCCCAGGAGATTCACTGGAACCGAAGGTCCAGGATCTCTTGGCTTAAGGAAGGTGACAAAAACACTAAATTCTTCCACCAATCCGCCAAAGCCAGAAGCTCCTTCAACAGAATCAAGCATAATTCTGTCAATGGTAGCCTCACTGAAGACCACCTAATCATCCAAGACCAAGCTGTGCACTATTTCTCCAACCTCTACACTCCTCACACTGGTCAGCTTCACCACACCCTCTTCCAGACCAATAGCCCTAAGATCTCAGACTCAGAAAATTCCTTCCTTGTCTCAACTCCCATAGCTTCTGAGATCAAATCTGTAGTCTTTGCCCTTAAGAAGAACAACTCTCCAGGCCCTGACGACTTCAATGGTGCTTTCTTCACATGAGCTTGGGATATCATAGGTCCAACAGTCACCAAAGCTGTTCAGCATTTTTTCTTCTCTAGGAAACTCCTTAAAGGCTCCAATGCCTTCTTCCTTGCTCTAATTCCTAAAACCACCTCCCCCACCACTTTCGCAGATTTCAGGCCAATAAGTCTTTTGAACTTCTCATACAAAATCATCACCAAAATCCTCTCTTCCAGACTCTCCTCCCTCCTCCCTAAATTGATCTCCTCCTACCAGGCAGCTTTCATTTCCGGGAGACCAATCTACCATCACTCAGCATCGACTCTTGAACTCTTTCAAAAACTCAATTCAAAGCTCAGTAAAGGTTCTCTCCGCCTAAAGCTAGACATATCCAAAGCCTTTGACAAACTAAGTTGGCATTTTCTCTTATCAGCCCTTAGATTCTTCAACTTCTCTAAAGCTTGGATCTCCATAATTGAGGAGTGTGTCTGCACATCTAAATGCTCAGTTTTAATTAATAGATCTCCACAAGGCTTCTTCAGTCCCTCTTGTGGGCTAAGACAAGGAGACCCCCTTTCCCCATACCTGTTTGTCATTGCTGAGGAAATCCTAAGCCTCCATCTTCATAACCTTCACTCCCAAGGCATCATCCTTCCTCTATCCACTGTTCCTCATACTCCTTGTCACCTCCTATATGCTGATGACATCATCATTTTCATGAAAGGAAACGCCTCAGCAGTTCTTGCTTTGCAAGACCTTCTAGACCTTTACCAATATTCTTCTGGCCAGCACATTAACCTCCAAAAGAGCCAGCTTTTCATTGGCAAATGCGGTAGCAGAAGGAAGGCTAGGATTTGCTGCATCTTTGGCTTGCAAGAGAGCCAGGACCAGCTCAAATACCTGGGCTTCCCTATTGCCTTTGGATCCCCAAAAAGACTCCACTTCCTCCCCTTGCTGGACTCTGTTAACTCTAGACTGACTGCTTGGAAAGCTAGATTTCTCTCTTTTGCAGGTTGTTTGATTCTCATCAAGCACGTCCTTTCTTGCATCCCTTCATACATAGCTTCCATCCTTCCCATCCCAATCTCCATCTGTAAGACATAAAGTGCCTTATGAGGAACTTCCTATGGTCAGGCAACTCCTCTTCCTCCAAGATCCACTATGTCAATTGGTCCCAAGTTTCCCTACCAAAACCATAAGCGAGCCTTGGCATCCGGAAGATCTCTGCAATGAATGATGCTTCTCTGATCAAATTGGGCAGGCAGGCATGCACAATGAACACCATATGGTCTTCCTGGTTCAAAAAAAGATACTTAAAAAATGACAATATTTGGAGCACGACTACCTCTAGATTTGGATCCTGCATCTGGAGAAGAACCCGGAGGCTAGCTCACTTCATCCACCATGGCAGCTCCTAGGCTTTTGGCAATGGTCAGCAGATCGACATTTGGCATGACGCCTGGTGCAGAGACAAACCTATCTCTACTGTCTTCCCCAACATCCAGTTCCCTATGGACCAGAGACTAGCCTCTTTCTTCCATTCTGGTTCCTGACACATTCCATCTTCCCAGCCTCCTGCAGTGCAAGACTTTATCTCTTCGGGCAACATCTTTGCTAATTCCAAACCCATCCATCAGTGACCAGCTCTTGTGGAAGGAGGCCCATTCAGGTTAGATTTCCATGTCTAGTGTCTAGAATGTAATCAGACCAAGGGGCATCTCCCTTCAATGGCCTCCTCTGATCTGGAACGGATTTTCCCTCCTCAGAGTTAGCTGCTTTGGATGCCATTTGATGCTCAACCGTACTCCTACAGACACTCACATGCAACGAATTGGCTTCTACCTAGCCTCCAGATACAGCCTCTGCAAAGATGAAGAAGACTCAACCAATCACCTGTTCTTTTCCTGCCATTTTGCTCGATCCATCTGGATCTGGATTCTTCAAGCTTCCAAAGCTCAGCAGCCCTCCACCATCTTTACCCCTTCTCTCTGGACCTCTCTCTATTCAGGGAATGACAAATCAGGTCAGAAGCTAATGGTGCCCATCTTCCTCTTTGTGATCTACTCAATTTGGAAAGCTAGGAATGCAGCAGTTTTCGAAAACCATCTTCTTACCTTCAACCAAATCACTGCCCACCTCCATGAGGAGTTCGGCTTCACCCTGAAGAAGATCTCCAAGCCTTTCTTTAGTCCTCAGTTCAGCTCGATCACCAAAACGTTGAGACTTCCTGAACTTCTACTTTCCTTGCAGTGAATCTCTTCAGTACAGGAATGCATCTGTTTTCGTCTGTAGTGAATCTCTCCAGCTCAAGCATGCACCCGCTGTCGTCAGTCATTTTCCTTGCAGCTCTGGAATTCTTTCTCTTCAGGAACTTTCAATTTATGGCAGAAGCTATTGGAAGCCATCCTTCCTCGCGGCGATCATTAGATTTTGGAAGCCTTCGTCTGCAGCCGTTCTTCACAAATCTCCCTCCTCCTTAACCCAATTCTCTGCTCCTCCATGGCGAGTTCAGCTCCCCCTGTAGAGTTCTCCTAGCCTCTCTTCTCTCCTCAGATCAGATCTTCCGCCGAATCTATCTGAATGAATTTTTTCTTCTTGTAGTGTTTTCCTGCAGCTTGGCTCTTCTTTTGTCTTCTTTTCTCTGTTTTCAGCTTTTCCCTTTTAGGGCTCTGTTTCTTTTTTCTCCTTTCTTTTATCAATAAACTTAACCATTATACAAAAAAAAAAAAAAAAAAGAAATGGTAATCATGGAGATTGAATGAATTGAATGGATTTTAGACTTAAACAAAGAGAACAAAGACTTTTTCGTAAATACGAATCTTCATGTATTTTGTCGAATACGGAAACTCTTGATACATATACGCGTATCTCGACGAGTACGTTAACTTTCATAAAAGACTCGAAGTCGCTCGACGAGAGACAAATCAAATGACCCTTCATTTGACTCGAATTGTAAATGAGAGGAAATAGTGGGCTTAAATGCAAAATGGGCTTACATAAGGATGAGATGAGTTCATTCATCTCATTTTCCAGCCCAGGTGGAGTGGAGAACAACCCTAGACTCCTTTTCTTCTTCCTTCTTCCTTCTTCCATTTTCTCTCCATCCAACACCAAGATTGAGGATTTGAATATGGTTTTGAAGAGGACTTCATCCACTTTATCTTCTCCATCTTCTCCTTCCATTTGTTTGAAGTTAAAGCTTGAGAAGAACTCAAGATTTCCCTTGCTTTGAGCTACAAGTAAGTGTTGAATCCTTTATAGGACTTTCAAGTGCTATTGAGTATGTAGGAGTGATTTCTAGCTTAGATAGCTCATAGGACTTGTGTCCTGAATGTTTGCATGCAAATAGGCGTGAAAAGAGGGCTTAATGTTGAGAAGTTTCCACCTAGGATCACGCTCAACAAGGGCTTTGCATCAATTAATCTACAACCAAGGCAAGTGTATACATTTCTATTGATTTAAGATGTTATTGAAGTGATTTGAGCTCAAGGAGCCCAAACTCCAGAATTTGCTTTAGAAATCCTGAAGTTTCAGAATGAAGTTCTAGGACCAGTTCGGCTAGCCGAACTGTTGACCACCAGCTTACCGACCCACCGAGGTTGATTTTCGCAGAGAATGACAGTCTCTGGAAAGCTGACCGTGAACTGACCTAACAAATTTCGGTTAGCTGAATTTGTGAATTTGGCTAGCCGAATGGTGACTGCAAGGTGACCACAATTGGGTTGGGAATTTTCATCAGAAGACAAGCTTCTGGAAAGCTAACCGCAGGGTAGCCGGAGTGTATTTGGTTAGCCGATTATGATAATTCGGTTAGCCGAGTAGGTGACCGACGTGGTGACTGAATTGAGAAAATACATCAGGAACTGTAGGGTTCTGGAAAGGTGACCGAATGTAATTCGGTTAGCCGCCATTTAGAATTCGATTAACCGACAGGTAACCGCCAAGGCGACCGAACTTGAGGAAAATTTCAGATTTAATTCTAATTTTTCTTAATTGAAAGCCTGATCACTAAGGCTAGTGTTAGTATTATTTAAACCTTCATAAGTGTAGTTGAGGTTATCTTAATGTATGAATTTAATTAAAGTAATGTCATCTACAGTAACATGTACATTGATAACGCATGTTTCACTCAATTGTTTGGTTTTGATAATTGTTTAGGAATTGATTGAGGGTCTGAATAAAATGGTAGATTTGATTTGATTTATGAGTCTGGCACTACATAGTGGTTTCTAAAGCTCGTCATAGAGCTGCACTGAATTAATGAATGAATAAGGAATAGTTACTAAACATAACACTAAATAATGAACATTTACTAAATGTAATATTGAATTAATGAATAATCAACTGCAGTAGACGGGCTAAGGTGTTTCGTAGCTCCATGGTGATGCCGGTGATCTCTGATCAAGACACTGGTAGATCCCACACAATATTCACTGAAAAGTTACTGAATTGATAAGTCATGTAATGAAAAGCCACATATTAGACTGAAGAGTCCCATTTGATAAGCCACCTAATAAGACTACTCAATGTAATCAATGAAATGAATGTGAATAAATGAAATGAATGAATATGAAATGACTGATTGCTTCCTTTGGGAAAAAACTGAATTGAATTGAAATAATTGCTATTATAGTTGCTGATTTAGTCGTTATTACTACTTGATTCCACGGTATAGGATACTGTTATAGATTTGATTGTCTAGAATTGTTAAGTCAATGAATTGATAGATATAGCGTGTACTATCATAGATTTGTATATACATTGTTGAACCGACGTATTCACGGTGTTACTGATGGCATTGCAGGCCTAGTTGCCCGTGCCGGTCATGCAGAGGCCGGCACGCCAGTGGAGGAGGCCCATCCGATACCTCCAGGAGGTCTAATCGAATGGGCTTAAGTCGGAGTGCCAGTGGATAGAGCCTTTTAGAAATGTTTTGAGAAACTTTTAAATATTCATTTTGAATAGTAAATAGATGTCACCTGCGCTGTATTTGAATATGCAGTTGTTGACTTTGATAGAAAATGGATTGTGTCTACTGGACTTTACTTATGGTGTAAAGTAATTGTTCAGTAATTGTTTTGTCAATGTGTGTGTGCGTGTGTGTATTCCGCAAATGTACATTTGATAGGTACATATGATTGATCCCTTGTGGATTTCGTCTTAATTTCGTCTAATTCGGGGTTTACGAGAGTAAGTATGATTTATTCGCGACCCGGGGTTAGTCCTGAATAATCCAATCTCGGGCTTGGGTCGTGACACCCAATAATGTCATAGTATCTAATATATCAAGTAGTCATGGTTATTGGGTTATTGGGCCTTGTAATACGTTTCTAGGTAGGGCCTCACAGCTTTATCCACAGATATTGGTGAGCCTCTGTCAATAAAATGTGTCCCATTTATCAGGGGATTTCTGACCTTACAGAAGAACCAGCAGCATCAATCTGGGTTTGAATCCCTTATTCTGGTAGCTCAGTGAAAGCATAACCTCATGACCATATATACTTGGCCGTCGGAGGAATCAGAGTTATAAAATTTACAAATTTACAGCACAGTTCAGAATGAAAATATCTCATATTCTGTTGATTTTGTACTACTTCCCACTTGATGGCGATTTAAAGAAATGATTGGATAAAAATAGACAGCAAGATCAAAGTCATCCCTCTGGGTTAGCATGGATTTTGAAGCAGCATTCTCTCTGCTGGCTGTCATATCCATGTATTGATATTCAACAAACAGAAATGATACTGCTATGATTTAGGATTAAAAACACAATAATAACAGTCTCACCAAATGTAAGTCCTTTTGACATTCAACCTTCCCAAACCGAGAAAGCTAACCATCCATCCTTCCAAAAACCTGAACTACTTGTGATTTCTTACATTGGAATTCACTCCAATTGTGTACAATTGAGAACACCTCATGTCATTTATATAGTTGTGTTAGTATTTTTTGTTAGACAAGACTTGTTAATATTGCATTTGTTTTGATATATATATATATATATATATATATATATATATATATAGAAGGGCTTAAGACTCATGATTACCAAATATCAATCATCAAGCAGTGTTGTTCTTCATGGTTCTCAGATTCATAGAAACAGACATTTGCCTTATACTCAATTGCAATGATAAGCCCTGCTTAATTAGCATAAGATATAATTAATATTGCATTTGTTTTTTTATATATATAGAAGGGCTCAAGACTCATGATTATCAAATATCAATCATCAAGCAGTGTTGTTCTTCATGGTTCTCAGATTCATAGAAACAGACACTTGTCTCATACTCAATTGCAATGATAGGCCCTGTTTAATTAGCATAAGATATAACAACCAGCAACAAAGGCCCGTCCTAAGCCCGGGCCTTAGAAATACAAATAAGCTTGGGTCAACACTAATAGAAAACATCTAAGTAGTTATCTTTAAAAAAAAAGCCAAAAAAAAAAAAAAAAAGAGAATAGAAAAAGAAACCGTATTAGTGATTGATGAATTTAGAAACCAAAGAAATAATCCAAAAAATCAATGGAAAATGAATACAGATTGGAAAAAATAAGATAAAATAAATTTAAAAAAACCAAAAGAACCTAGAATAGATGTGATCCAAGAAAATCAATAAAAACATTAAAAGTCATATTACAGTGGATAAAAAATAAGAATCCATCAAAAAAATTAAAAAAATGAGATCATAGTCTCCTAGAGGAAAAAACACCAATCGAAAATAAATATAACAAAATCCACAAAATGAGATATTACTCTCTTAGGAATAGAAATCATAAAATATAAAAGACTAAAATAAAAATCAAGTGTACAAACACAGATCTTCAAATCCAAAGAAAAGGAGATTAAGAGTGAATACTTATTCCTTTTTCATAATTTGAGATGAACCAAATAATACATTCATGTAGTCTTTTGGTATTTGCTACATCTATATTATTGTTCATGGCAATGAGGTCCGTTGCAAGTTGGCATGAAAAATGGTACTTCTCATTGATGTCTTTTGATTTGTGTTTGAATCTCGATACCTTATCCCTCTAGTGCATGAGATATGGTGCACTGTGTAAGAAAAAAGAATAAAAGATATCAAAAATATATTCAAGGCAAAAGAGTCGGTCTTTCTTGCATCAACTATTCAACAATGTCAATTGCAAAACACAAATGGCAATGAATTTGGATACCTTATTTCTCTGGTGCCTAAGCAATGGTGCAAAGTGTAAGAAAAAAGATGATGTCAGAAATATATTCGAGGTAATATTAGACTCAGTTTTCATGCATCAACTATTCAACATTGCCTAAAAAAACTATTAAACAATGTCATTTACGAAACACTAATGGGTCAAGGGCTTGAAACCTCAGAAAAGTTGGAATTTTTATAGAGCTTAAAATACAGGGGAAATCATTATGATGCAAGAGATAAAGCTTGATCATATTGTGTTCATGTCAAAAATTAGAAACTTGTTCCCAGTCCGTGCATAAGCCTAGTGATGAAAAAAAATGAAATTTCAATGTCAATGAAGGACCTATAGGAGTGCTCAATACCCAAAGGCAAGACCCCATTGAATTTCACCAATTCCCGCCGCGACATTGGCACCTATCCAAATTGACTCTATAGCATAGGAAGAAATCATCCTTCATGTATAATACAGCATAGAACTTGCAAGTGGCTTTTGACATGTAAGATACTGGATTCAATATAAACCTCAAGCAATCTAAACCTGCAAGGGTTAGTCTACAATAGAAGAATTATGTGTATATAATAAATGACTTTAACCAAGTCATTTTCTCTTATAGCATGACTCATCTTTCTATACTTTTGAAACAATCTCTTCCAAGTAGGAAGACATTCAAGCATTAGGTGCCAACAATACATTCGAAGCCAAATATGTTATATTAAACAATAAGAACAAAATCATAGTTAATTTTTCATTCCAGTCTACGGAGTAAAAAGAAAAAAAAGAATGTACAGAAGCTGCTGTTTTGAGATGAATTGCATTGTAGAGATGGCTTGGGGGATTGAACACCAACAAAATTCACGCGGCTTGTAATGTCTCCTGGGCTGGGCTGGGCTTGGGCTGTGGCTTGGCCATTTAAGCAGCATATCAATTTGGGCTTACACATGTCATTGAGTCGAGATTAGGCTTCATCAGTACCTGACCCGATCTCCTAAATTCTGAAAATCAACTTCATGAAAAGTCACGTTTAGCCTTTTGATTACCACCTTGAGGAACACCCCAGATTTACTTGGGGCACATATGTTGTGGGTTGGGCATGCGCCTGGGTGATTAATCCCCTCAGGTACCTTCGTTGAAGGAAAAAAAAAAACTCCACCGGAGAGACAACAACATTCAGAGATATGTTACAAAAACCCACTCAGTTCACAAGGCACTTGATTACAAAAAGATTCAAGTTCATATAGAGCTGAAGTTAGCTTTCACTACTACATGTGAAACAGAGTGCATAATAATATTGAATGCTATAAGTAGAGCACGATTGATTATTATGTATATGACTATTAAAATACCAGCTTCATTGGCATATTCAAATGGAAAACTAGCAACTCTGTAAGTGATTACATTAGTTATTCATATGAGTTGTGATCATTTTTCCGAACTTCTAGAATCTCAATTCAAGTTTCTATGGAGAGAAATCTATATGAAATTCAACCTTAGATTATGCAGTCTTCACAGGCTTTCAGTTTGTTCAAGTGAAACCTGCACTTCAGTGATCATATGGTGGTCAACATATTTAAGATTGCAGCTCCCCCTTCTGGGGGATGTTTGTGTGAAATTATGGACCCATGACATCACATCACAAGTTTATCTGTGGCCTACTAGAACATACAGCACTCCCTGCCCCTGCCCCCGCCTTACTATAATTTGACAAAAACTTTGTTTTGTGAGTATTTGCCCCCGGGGGGGGGGGGGGGGGGGGCGGCGCTGGTGGGGGTTGGGAGGGCTGTTTCAGAACTTCATAAAATAACCCACATCATTTTAAACACAAAAGTGAGTCTGGAAAGACTCCATTTAAACCAAAGCATGATGCAGTATGATGAGAAAAACAGAGGGAGAGCATCAAGGAAAAACAAACACGTAAGAAACAAAAGTGGAAAAAAAAAAAAAACCCAAGCAACTAGATTCTGTACCTCAGTATGTCTGGAGATGTCAATGGCTCTTCGCCCGTTGATTAGCTCCAGTAAAACAACTCCAAAGCTATATACATCGGACTTCAATGTGAGGTCACCTCTTGTCGCATACTCAGGAGCACAATGACCATATGTCCCCATCACTCTTGAGGAGACATGCACCTTGTCACCAACTGTACCAATCTTTGGATTTTTAGTAGATCTGGATGTGGGACCAGGTGGGCCGCTTGATCCAACATCTGACCCAGGGATCTGGTAGCAGACCGCTGGGCGATTCTAGTGTAGGGGGACAGATGTGGAAGTGGGTCCCATCTGGCCCCATCTATTCATTTATTTGTAATAGACACGTCAACAGGCAGTTTGGTCGACATCTACCGTGGGACCCACTAACTAAGCCAATCACAGACTGAGACCCCAAATTTCGAAGAGGGCCCAGGGACGATCTGGATGGTGGTGGTCCCATGAGACGTGGGCCACATTTGCCTAGTTATCTAGAAGCTTCAATTTTGTTAACCATAAGGGTTATATATGAATTTTATTGAGACTGTGGGACCCAATAAGGATGTTTTACGATGAATCCAAACCACTAGTATGACAGCTTAGCCCCAGACGACCTTGTATGTTAGGTCTGATCTTAAATCAGATTAGTGGGACCCACTGGATTTTATACCAATATGTTTAAGCAGCAACAATACATGTACTGCATAAGTATACTGTAACCTGTTGATCTGATCAAGGATCAGAACCAGCCATCATCTTGGTCCCTGTTTGGAGACCAAAATGGTCTGGATCCATGTCGTTTAAACCACTAGGGACCCACAATCTCCTGTCATCCAAAGTATTGGGCATGAGACCCATGTTTTAGAGATGATGATGGACTGTTATTTGTATTATAAACTACACGGACGACCACTGTTGATATGGAACAGTTTCTTTTGGATCTTCCAGAGGCTTTATTTGAATTAATTAGGTACAGAAATGTTACCTGAATCATATAGTATGCTAGAAGATATAAACTAGTAAGTGTCTTTACTGATTTATTATGGACTTAAGACTTAGTGTAAGGCCTGACTGTATTACATAACTCATATATATATATATATATATATATGATGGGACCTATAGGGAGACCATGGGACCCAATGTTGTAAGAGTAGTATCATAGAGATGGGTACCAAATGTTGAATTTAAGTGGGGCGTATGTAAACCCGAATATGTGGAACTAGTCTTATAACAATGTAATTAGTGTGTATACTTCTATTATAGTGCTACTAAATGCATAAGGGATAAAAGGACAAAACAACTTTGTAATGAGAGTATTTTGATATGAACATCATATGAAATGTCAGTAAGGATCCCTACTTTTGGGATATTGGATTTATTAGTGAACCCCTTGAGGGCCAGGAGGAATAAGGTTGGACAGGGACTGAAAGACTGTTTTTGAAATTAATCTCCTTTGGGGTGTTTGAATGAATTATAGAAAGGATTTCCTTTTGGAAAGGGTTTGAAACTCTTACGGTAGAGTTCCATTGTATGATAAGAACCCGTAATTGGGATTACCGAACTTACCAATATTAAGGGCTGAATATGAAACCTCCTTAAATGATAAGAAAACTCTATATGAAATCTGTCACCTCGTGAGTTTTTTTGCGCTTCTGTTAATGCATTATATTAGTAATGACCTGTGTATTTGGAATATTATTCACCAGTTATCTGATGAGTGGTTTGCCCCACTTCAGGTGCGCAGTGTTTGGGGGAGCTTGGCAACGATGGGAATCAGCCATTGGACTTCAATATGCGTGGCTGATGGGAGAGCGTATAATTGTGATAGAAGAATAATACTTAGAATTTTAGTGACTGTTTACTCTTTAATGATGTTGAACTTGTTATTACTTCACTTCTGTTTAATTGATCTTTTAAATAAATTGAAATTAAATGCATTGCTCAGTTCCTTGGCATTGCTTGATTTATGTGGCGATTATAATTTCCTTATAGTAAGGCCTCGGGTCCTGATGAGCTCCAGGATTCGGGGTGTTACAAAGTGGTATCAGAGCATGGTCTTGAGCAAATTAAAAGACTTAGCAACTCTTAGGATACGTGGTGAGGATGATTCAAGGGGGGATTAGTAAGATAGAAGTTCATTGTTTGTGATGGTGTGCTATATTGTGAATCTTTTGTAGGAGAAGGAGGAACCAAGAGAATTTTCAGAACGTCAATGATGGACGGAATGAGAATGCGAACTTAAATGGCAATCAGGGCATAAACCCGAACCTTGTTGGAGGACAAGCTGAACTGCCAGAGTATGCTCGACAAGTGTTCGCATTGTTCTTGATGGCTTACAGTCAAGTACAGGAGCAGATCGCGACCTTGGCAGCACGTCAGGGAGGGAACAATGAGGTCCGAACAGGCACAAGTAGTGAGGGGGGCAGAGATAGAGAAAGAGCACCTTATACAAACGGTTCAATGAATTCCGACCTAAGAATTTCGAAGAAACGACCAATCCTTGGGATGCTAACAAATGGGTGGAATACATGGAGGGAATATTCGAAGTAATGGGGTGCACGGACCGACATAAAGCAATCTTGGCTGCCTTCAAACTTGAAGGAGATGCGAAGTAGTGGTGGAAAGCCGCTAAGAAAACCTTCAATGGTCCGGAAAATGAAATCACATGGGCATTCTTTAAGAAAGAGTTAATTCTGAAATTTATTCTGGAGCATATCAGAGAAAGAAAGAAGAGGGAATTCCAGAACTTGGTGCACAGGGATATGACCGTAGCAAAGTACTCTAACAAATTTACAGAATTGTCCCACTTTGTAGAAGAATTAATAGCCATTAATGAGATGAAGCGGAACAGATTCATTGAAGGGCTACGGCCAAATATCAAGAAGGATGTGAAACTGGGTGAACCTGCTACCTTTGTAGCTGCTTTGAAAAGAGCCTTTATATTGGAGGAAATGATGGCTAAAATGAACGGGACAGTCTTGGCTAAGGTGATAGGGACCAAGAGGGACCACCAGGGTAATCGTGCGCCACCAAAGAAGCAAAAACTGGATAGAAAGGTAAAATGCCAGTGGTGTGGGAAGAACCATAACACCGAAGAATGCCACTGGTCTACAGGTGCGTGTTTTGCATGCGGCCAGGTTGGCCACCTTATCAAAGATTGTCCAAAGAAACAAGATAAGGATAGGCGGCAGCAGCGAGAACAGTCACCACGGCATAATCAGCAGCAAGGGTACCAAGGCAATCCCCGCCCGACAAATCAGCAGAGCCCACCAGTAAGAAATCAGTACAATACTCAGAACCAGTACAATCAGCCAAGGGGACCGCCAAACCAGCCTCAAGGACAGAACTTCAATTGTGGTCGACCCAATCATGGCGGGCATCAGAGGAGAGAGCAACCCGAGGCCAGAGTCTTTGCTATTACTCATCAAGAAGCTCAGGCCGCCAATAATGTGGTGGAGGGTATGATTCTAATTTCCGATGTTAAAGCTTATACTCTATTTGATTCTGGCTCTACACACTCCTTTGTGTCACATGCCTTTGCTTCCAAAATGAATAAGTTACCCTCTACATTAGATCAAATATTTATAGTATCAACTCCCACTGGAGGACACTTGAACACTTGCACTGTATTTTATGAATGTCCACTTATCATCGGGGAAGCTAACATGTCGGTTGACCTGATAATGCTACCTATGAATGATTTTGACATCATCCTGGGAATGGATTGGCTAGCAAAGTATAGAGCAGTACTGGATTGTTTTAACAAACTGGTTCGCTTTAATCTAGAAGGGTTCGAGGACGTGTGTGTCATAGGAAAGAGAAGGTCGGTACGCACGGCGGTCATCTCAGCAGTCAAAGCTTGTAAACTATTGCAGAGTGGATGTGAAGGGTATCTAGCTTTTGTTACAGAAGAGAAGCAGAAGCGTGAACTGGACGAAATCCCCATATTTAGAGAATTTCTTGATATGTTTCAGGATGACCTGCCCGGTTTGCCACCGATTAGAGAAGTAGACTTTGCCATAGAATTGGTACCGGGGACTGCACCAATCTCCAAAGCTCCATATTGTATGGCACCTACTGAGTTGAAAGAACTCAAAGAACAATTACAAGAATTACTGGAAAAGGGGTTTATTAGACCCAGTGTCTCCCCATGGGGGGCGCCAGTCTTATTTGTTAAGAAGAAAGATGGGTCCTTACGAATGTGTATCGACTATCGCCAGTTGAATCAGGCTACCATCAAGAATAAGTACCCACTTCCACGCATCGATGAATTGTTTGATCAGCTGCAAGGTGCGAGATACTTCTCAAAGATCGACCTCCGGTCGGGATATCATCAGCTGAGGGTAAAAGAAGAAGATATACCTAAAACAGCCTTTCAGACTAGATATTTACATTATGAGTTTTTGGTAATGCCTTTTGGGCTAACCAATGCGCTAGCGGTGGTCATGGTGCTAATGAACCAGATTTTTAAACCTTTCCTGGATCAATTTGTCGTCGTATTCATAGATGATATACTCATCTACTCCAAGTCAAAAGAAGATCATGGGGATCATTTACGCACTTCTTTTCATCTGCTGAGAGAAAACCAGCTTTACGCTAAGTTGAGTAAGTGTGACTTTTGGCTAGAACAAGTCGGCTTTTTGGGCCACATCATCTCAGGTGAAGGGTTGTCTGTGGATTCCAGCAAGATCGAAGCTATTACCAATTGGAAGAGACCGGTGACCGTATCTGACATCCGTAGTTTCCTGGGGTTAGCGGGTTACTACAGAAGATTTGTGCAAGGCTTTTCTTCTATAGCAGGTCCATTAACACGACTTACTCGGAAGGACGTACCGTTCATTTGGGATGATAAGTGTGAAGCAAACTTTCAGATGCTAAAGGATAAACTAACTACAGCTCCAGTTTTAGCCCTCCCCTCTGGAAGCGGAGGTTTTGTGATATTCTGCGATGCATCACTGCATGGTTTAGGGTGCGTGCTTATGCAACATGGCAAAGTGATTGCCTATGCATCTAGACAATTGAAGTCTCATGAGCAGAATTATGCCACTCATGATCTGGAATTGGCTGCAGTAGTCTTTGCACTCAAAATCTGGCGGCACTATTTGTATGGTGAAAAATTTGAGGTGTATACAGATCATAAGAGCTTAAAATATGTGTTCTCTCAAAAGGACTTGAATCTCTGACAAAGGCGGTGGATGGAATTCTTGGAAGATTATGATTTTTTTATATTTTACCATCCGGATAAAGCAAATGTTGTTACTAATGCTTTAAGCAGGAAATCTGCACAGATGGCTTCGTTATCAGCTGAGAAGAGATCGATGGAAGAAGTAGGCTATTTAAATGTAAACCCAAAGTCGATCGACACTAAGGTATGGATGGGGAGTTTCAATGTCCAGCCTGAGTTGATCCAAAGGGTCAAAGATCGCCAGAGAGATGATCCTGCATTAATGGAGATGTTCAATAGGAAGGACAACAAGCCAGATTTTCCATCATCAATGGTACATTGTACTTCAAGAATAGGCTTTGTGTTCCAAACATTCTAGAAATCAAGGATGAAATTATGATGGAGGCACATTGCACACGCTACACCGTCCATCCAGGGAGCACAAAAATGTACCAAAATTTGAAGATACGATTTTGGTGGGTTGGCATGGAGAATGACGTTGTTGAATTCGTGGGTAGGTGTTTTACATGTCAGCAAGTAAAGGCAGATTACAGGAAGCCTGGGGGGCTGCTTCAGCCGTTACCTATACCGGAATGGAAATGGGAACATATCTCAATGGACTTTGTGTCAGGTTTTCCAAGGACTGTTCGAAACAATGAAGTTATTTGGGTAATTGTTGACCGGTTGACAAAATCGGCACACTTTCTTCCCATTAGAAACAAAACAACTATGGAGTACTTGGCACATAGATATGTAAAAGAGGTTGTGAGATTACATTGTGTACCTGTATCTATCGTCTCGGATCGGGATACGAGATTCGTATCGAATTTTTGGAAGAAACTGCAAACTGCGATGGGTACAAGGTTGAGATTCAGTACAGCGTATCATCTGCAAATAGATGGGCAAACAGAAAGGATGAATCAGACCCTTGAAGATATGTTGAGGGCTTGTGCTTTAGACTTTAAAAATAGTTGGGATGAACAGTTCTCACTTATTGAGTTTGCTTATAACAATAGCTATCATTCCAGTATCAAAATGGAACCGTTCGAAGCACTTTATGGTCGAAATTGTCGATCTCCAATTTGTTGGGAAGAGGTCGGTGATGGAAGAATACTCGGTCCTGATTGGGTTCAAATATCCACCGTCAATATCAAGAAGATCAGAGACAGAATGAGAGCTGCTCAAAGTCGACAGAAAAGCTATGTGGACAATCGTCGGAGGGAATTGGAATTTGTTGTGGGTGATTATGTCTTTCTTAAGGTTTCTCCGACTAAGGGAGTAATGCGGTTTGGCAAGAAGGGAAAACTGAGCCCCCGTTATGTTGGACCATTTGAAATCATTGGGCGTGTCAGCGTTGGTAATGCTTATGCCCTTGGACTGCCTCCCCAACTAGCAGGAGTACATAATATGTTTCACGTGTCCATGCTCAAGAAATATCAGCCCGATCCTTCTCATGTGTTAAACTATGAGTTGATTCAAATGCAGCCAAATTTGTCTTACGAGGAACAACCGGTGCGAATTCTAGAAACTAAAGAGAGAACTATGCGGAGTAGGACAGTGAAACTAGTCAAGGTGCTGTGGGAACATCATAAACAGCTTGAATCTACTTGGGAGGCAGAAGAGGAAGTCTGGATGAAGTATCCCCACCTGTTTCCTCCAGGTATGTACTAAATTTGGAGGACTAAATTTCCTAAGGGGGGGAGTATGTGATGACCTGGGCCAGATTAGGCCCAGATTAGCCTGGCCCATAGGGTACTAGGTTGGGTTGGGTTGGGTTGTATTGATTGGTTTTCTTAACCTGCTCCTTTGTTATGGTTAGACTGTTTGAACGATATCTCCTGGAGAGGAGGTTTCTGTTCTGATACCCAGGGAGCAGTAGAGATCGAATCTTATCCCCCAAAACAATTTAAGAACTCTCGTTACCTTTATGCATTGTTTTCCATTCCATCTTGGGTTAAAGAGGAGAGGAGAAGAATAAGTACAGAAGGATATCAGGGAGGAAGAAGCCTGAGGACCCAGTGAATGCAATACTCGAGATCCCACATCAACCGCGCCACGATTTGCTACACCAGGAGGTGAGTGACATTTCAAGTATACAGAGAATTATAATTATGATGTTTGGATTCTGTATTTCCATCGATCATAACCCAAAAAGGGGATCAATGAAGATCTGGTTATCGACAGATCTGGTTATCTATGATCCCCTCATCAAATTAGTATTAGATTACAATCATTTCTATCTGTTGGATATTATAATTAGATCTCTTTTCTTCATATATATCTTAACTATAGAAGAAGAATCAGATGATGAAGCCCGGGCTATAGTTTGGTTACAAACCAAATCGACAGATACAAGATCTGTCGACTTGAGTTGTGTGATCACATGGCCCATCTGATCAGGGATCATTCCCAGGGATCAGAGAGCCCACCCTTGGCGACCAAGGTATAGTTGGCCTTTTTTTGAAACTGGGCCCCATCAGGCCCCAGTTGAATCCAAATTGTTACTGCATCGTCGATAGGAGGATTTTGGATTTTTAGTAGATCTGGATGTGGGACCAGGTGGGTCACTTGATCCAACATCTGACCCAGGGATCTGGTAGCAGACCCCTGGGCGATCCTAGTGTAGGGGGACAGATGTGGAAGTGGGTCCCACCTGGCCCCATCTATTCACTTATTCGTAATAGACACGTCAACAGGCAGTTTGGTTGACATCTACCGTGCGACCCACTAACTAAGCCAATCACAGACTGAGACCCCACATTTCAAAGAGGGCCCAAGGACGATCTGGATGGTGGTGGTCCCATGAGACGTGGGCCACATTTGCCTAGTTATCCAGAAGCTTCAATTTTGTTAACCATAAGGGTTATATATGAATTTTATTGAGACTGTGGGACCCAATAAGGATGTTTTACGGTGAATCCAAACCACTAGTATGACAGCTTAGCCCTAGACGACCTTGTATGTTAGGTCTGATCTTAAATCAGATTAGTGGGACCCACTGGATTTTATACCAATATATTTAAGCAGCAACAGTACATGTACTGCATAAGTATATTGTAACCTGTTGATCTGATCAAGGATCAGAACCAACCATCATCTTGGTCCTTGTTTGGAGACCAAAATGGTCTGGATCCATGTCGTTTAAACCACTAGGGACTCACAATCTCCTGTCATCCAAAGTATTGGGCGTGAGACCCATGTTTTAGAGATGATGATGGACTGTTATTTGTATTATAAACTACACGGACGACCACTGTTGATATGGAACAGTTTCTTTTGGATCTTCCAGAGGCTTTATTTGAATTGATTAGGTACAGAAATGTTACTTGAATCATATAGTATGCTAGAAGATATAAACTAGTTAGTGTCTTTACTTATTTATTATGGACTTAAATCTTAGTGTAAGGCCTGGCTGTATTACATAACTCATATATATATATATATATATATATATATATATATAGATATGTATATGATGGGACCTATAGGGAGACCATGGGACCCAATGTTGTAAGAGTAGTATCACAGAGATGGGTACCAAATGTTGAATTTAAGTGGGGCATATGTAAACCCGAATATGTGGAACTAGTCTTATAACAATATTGTAATTAGTGTGTATACTTCTGTTATAGTGCTACTAAATGCATAATGGATATAAAGGACAAAACAACTTTGTAATGAGAGTATTTTGATATGAACATCATATAAAATGTCAGTAAGGATCCCTGCTTTTGGGATATTGGATTTATTAGTGAACCCCTTGAGGGCCAGGAGGAATAAGGTTGGACAGGGACTGAAAGACTGTTTTTGAAATTAATCTCCTTCGGGGAGTTTAAATGAATTATAGGAAGGACTTCCTTTTGGGAAGGGTTTGAAACTCTGAAAACTCTTACGGTAGAGTTCCATTGTATGATAAGAACCCGTAATTGGGATTACCGAACTTACAAATATTAAGGGCTGAATATGAAACCTCCTTAAATGATAAGAAAATTCTATATGAAATCTGTCACCTCGTGAATTCTTCTGCCCTTCTGTTAATGCATTATATTAGTAATGACCTGTGTATTTGGAATATTATTCACCAATTATCTGATGAGTGGTTTGCCCCACTTCAGGTGCGCAATGTTTGGGGGAGCTTGGCAACGATGGGAATCAGCCATTGGACTTCAATATGCATGGCTGATGGGAGAGTGTATAATTGTGATAGAAGAATAATACTTAGAATTTTAGTGACTGTTTACTCTTTAATGATGTTGAACTTGTTATTACTTCACTTCTGTTTAATTGATCTTTTAAATAAATTGAAATTAAATGCATTGCTCAGTTCCTTGGCATTGCTTGATTTATGTGGCGATTATAATTTCCTTATAGTAAGGCCCCGGGTCCTGATGAGCTTGAGGATTCGGGGTGTTACATACTGTGAGGATTTCACACAACTATGAATAGATATATCATTGGCAAGAATTTTCGGGCGTTCCATCTATGGTGCAGCCCACCAGGTATTGTAGGTGGAACAATGAACCATGAGCCCACATGTTCATGTACGTAAAATAAAGAGTTAAGCAGTATTACTGCTTTGAGTGAAATCCTCATTGGTGTAATGGAGCTAAATAAGTAAACAAGACAAAGCAGGTAAACATAATTTAATCCTAACAAAACAGCCCATTTAAACCATAACAGATCTTTTCATAATTTTTAATATGTCCTACTCTTGTTAGCGCCTCCAGCCATTTTTGGTGCATTTGTATGGAGGTCCAAGCTGGCTTGGAAAAGTCTATTTGAGTTAGTTCCGAGAATTCCAATTGCATTTTTTAACATACAGAGAAAGAAACCCAGCATTTTTTAAAATCATTGATGATGAGCACCAGGAAAACAAAACTGCATGTGTTGAAAATTCTACACCATGCAAGTATATGGTGTGTGTGTACGCAGATTAAATGGATTAAACTATGAGTGTTGTTATGTATCAACATTAGGAACTACATCCATCAAAACAACTAAACAATATTACCGAGTAGGTTTTCAAGAGGGCCCAATGGAAAAGCCTCTGACCTCCATCAGCACAATATGCAATTAGATTGACCAGATTTTGATGGTGAAGAAAACTAAGCATCAAAACTTCAACAAGAAACTCCCTGTGCCCCTGCAGTCCATTCCTGTCTAGTTGCTTAACAGCCACAACCTGTACAGTGTAAGCTGAAATTGGATCACCACTAACTACTTAATCATTCAGAGGAGTCACAACAAGACACCCAATATTTTCCAAAGGTGAAAATATAGAACAGAAAATGAGATTCACATTACCTGGTCCCTTTTCTCAAGCCATCCCTTATAGACTCTCCCAAAACCTCCCTCACCAAATAGAAATTCAGGCTGAAAATTCTTCGTAGCTGAAGCTAGCTCACAGAAAGTGAATGCTTGCGCAGCAATAATTCCATCACCAGCATCTTTGTTATCTCTGTTTTCAGTTGTTTTTTTTTGATGTTTGGGAATTGCTTCACTTAGAACAGTTAAGTATGAGATGAGTTATTGCCGATTGAAATGTTTAAGTTGAATTCTTAAAAAAAGAATCATGGTATAGTATTTGAAGTCCACCACTGGACAGCAGACAAAATTTGTGCATATGGCTGCCATCATACTGGTATATATATTAGATTGGTATCGGTAATATTTTATTAATGAAAGATCAAGTACAACTCAGCTTAGAACAAACAAAAACCACACCTCTCATCAACCAGTACAAGAGAAATGTACCAGCCATGAACTACAAAATAGACATACTTAAATTACATGATCAATCTACCCCATGCGCAGCTAAACAATCTGCCATTCCATTTGCAGATCTACTAATGTGCTGAAACATGACCTGTATGTCAGTTATTAGATGAGTAATTTCGTTAAAGAGGAATTTCATTTTCCCTGATCCCCCCAATGATTTCACCCAAGATATAGCATTAGCTGAATCAGTATTCACAATAAGATAATGTGAAAAAAAAAAAAAAAAAAAAAAACTATGATAAATACGAGTGTTTAGAGAACATATCCTATTAGTGATAATAAAAATTGTATGGATAGAATATGGGAAAGCACATAAAAAGAGTCTCAGTGATTGCCAGAGTTCATCTGGATTAAATGTTTCATGCAGTGACCTGTTCTGTATGGGGTTCTGCTGTCATGGTGCAAATCTATAAGGTTTTAATCTACCATCATCCATGAAGAACTCCATTTTAGGTAGTGATGAACACATTTAGTAGTAAATAAGAGCATAACAAAAGTTACATGAAATGACAATTGACAAATACAGGGAGGCAGCTCCAATAACAATGCATCTTAAGAAATAGTTGAATCCAATTCAATCTGTTTTTAAAATATAGAATCTATTGGTGATTTTAATACTCCAAGAAGCTTTCCCTTTCATTAACAAAAATTTGAAACGGGAATCCCAGCTGAATGTGTTGTACTAGTGGAAGGATAGATAGAGAAAAGTCTTGGTAGTTTTAGCTTTGTATTTGCACTTGAGATAATTTAAGATGATACATATTAAAATTCATTTCTTGGAAGTTGAAAGTAGTACATTGGCAAGGGAAAGTAGTATACTGGGAACAAGTTCCATATAAAAAATTGAAAAGAAAATTGAAGTTGGTACTATCAAGTTGGAAATCTTTAAAACTATGAACAGTTTAAAGTGCTCAAACTTTTCAGAAGGGGAGTCAAACTTACGAGGCTGTTTATTTGATGATCCATTATCTCTACGTGCAGTTTCTGAATCTCTCCTGCGATCGCAGCGTTTTGCCTCCTTTTCAGAAGAAGAGAAACATGGGAAGCAACCCATGTTGCAAATTATCAATTGCGATTGTTCCCTAAACCTTGAGATCTCCAACCAATCAGTAGTATCACATTTAAGCCACCACAAAAAATCATAAACCAAAATACCAGACTGATCAATCACCAATTCTCTAATTCATAGAAGTTCTGACACAACTTGAAAATACCAAACACCAACCCAACCTCCCACTTTGCTTCTCTATTTTTTTTGAATCAGATGTGATTACATGAAAATATCACCAACCCATGCAGTTCGCAAAACCACTAAACAAGATCTGAAAAAAATTAAATCTCAGTGACCCACTTGGCGATTTCATCCAAAAACAACCAAAATGACAATAAAATTAAAACCTACAAAAACCCAAACCTGAAAACAATCAAAGAATCAACATCACCAAGTCTCAGAATGAAAATCCAACTCAAGAAAGAACCTAATAAATCGAAAAACGCTGAAAGATTTTATAAAGGTAAGAACTAATAATCAGACCCACCAAGTTTGGAAATGAAGTGAGAAAAAGAAACAGTGATCGGAGGGCTATTTGAAGGTGCTTCACAAAGAAACTAGACGTGGATCTCCAGGCTATTATTGTGGGAGGGGTGTAATGTGGTGCCGTTGGAGATTTGTGTATAAACAAAGACAAAGACAGCAAGATGTGATGACAATAACGTCAATGAATTTGGGCCCAAGATGACTGTTTTAGCGCGGGAAATCTAAGTGTCATAATCTGGATACAAATCTAAAAAAATAACGGCTTCCAGAGCGCACGTCAGAAAAGTGTGCGCGAGGATCTAAAGTGCGCCTCCCGGTTAACAGTCCCCTGAAGCCAAGATGAAGAGGTGGGCTGCACGTTATCCACGTCATAAACAAGATATTGCAGTATCTGCTGTTGTTAGGCACGTTGGAGGGACAAAATGAGTTGAGATGTTGGAAGGAAGGTGGGGCCCATTGATGGTGAGGACACTCATGGTGGGGCCCTCAAAGAATTGATCATCACCATTCAAGGCGTGTTTGTTTGCTAGAATTACTTGTAGACACTTGAGAGCAGGGGCCGCAACCAGGAATTGGGGGGGTTACAGAAAAAAAAAAAAAAACAAAATTGCAAAATCTAGTAATAAAATATGCAATAAATTAAATACGTAATAATCAAATCACATAGATAATCATAAGAAAAATAACTTTTTCTATATTTATCCATGGTAGATAAGTTTTGATTGAATTAAAAATTTATATAATAGGAAAGAAATAAAAGGAAAGTTCTTTTGAGTGGGTTAGATTTTCAAGTATAAGGCCCGATGATTGAAAAAAAAAAATGATATATGATACATTGGTACATCTACTATATTTAAATATATACTAATGGACAAAAAAAGTTCTCTAACTGTTACCGTCCTTTCTTATGCATGTAACGTATAGGTTTCAATTTATGACTTTATTATTTAAAACCTCAAAGAAAAGTAATGACATCGTCCCATATCTAAAATCTAAACCATTCAAAAGCATGTTTCCACGAGTTTTTATCTCTTCAATATAAATTTCTTTAATCAGATTTTTCTAAAATAGATAATAATTAAAAAAATACAACTATATTTCTTTATCAACAATGGATAAAACTCCAATTGAACTAAATAATAATAGAACCCAAACAAACATTATTCTTAAGAGGATTAAATTTCAATATAAGCCACGGAGATTGAAATTACATAATAACATGTAGTGAAATTAGTATATCTATGCAATGTAAAAAAAAAATTGTAAGAGAGAAAGTGGGTTTGTTCTTCTTCTTCTTTATTTATTCGTCAAAGTCTCTACAAGTCTGTCCCCTCTTGGATAATAAAATCTGGGGCAAGTGTAGATGGGTTAGAATGGATATTAAAAAAATCTCTTCCCTGATCTCCATCAAGCCTTCTTTATTTGTTCTCATTTCCTTCATTTCATATTCTTTCTTTTCGTTTCCTTTTCATTTTAAATTTTCCATAAAATCAGCAATATTTTTATTTCCTTTTTTTTATGATTCAAAATTAAGTTAAAAAATTCTTAATTATGGAGGGGACAAAGTGATATTATGAGGGGAGTTTATGATATAAGGTGGGGCCATGGCCCTGCCACCCCTGGTTACGTGGCTACTCACGGTTCGAACTTGGGTAGCAACCTTCCCTCATCCGAGGGAAGTCCTTCCTCACTCTCCGGCTCTCTTACCTCACCCAAGGTCTACTTCCCTCACATGAGGTCTGGGGTCCCAAACCCCCAAAGCAAGGGAATGATAAGGAGGTGAGTGAAGGATATAAGATAAAAGATGTAGATGGACCCTCATTTTCCCGGGATTTGATTTCATAGTGATGAATATTGGATAGCATTTTCCTTCCAAAAGGGGATGGTATTTTATGCCTATTTTGTAAATCTTCATCTTTACCTCTTCAATTTTAAAATTTTAATAGCAGGTGAAAAATAGGCTTTCTGATAGTGATGGTTGGATAGCTCAATTTTCTGCAATTGGTGCACAAAGGAAATATTTTTTTCCCATGGAAAAATGAAATTGTTTGCATAAATGATTTTCCGTGAATGCAGCACAAACCTATATTAACTGTAATTTGCAGTTGCTACATTGATATTATATTTTAGAGGGCATGTCTGTGCATAACTTATCCAACTCAATGGCCTTACGAACCCAATTAACTGAATTGAGTCATGGTTAGTTAGAACAAGTCCAGTGTTGATGAGCTGGTTGGCAACCCCAGATGCACTATTCTTTTAGGCCCTGAAGTGTTGGACAAGGCCCATAACTCAAGTTTGGTTGAAGATGGACTTTGGAACTTGGATTTGAGTCCTGAGCTTCAATGTGATGCGCATTTGCTCTTCCATCACCACGTAAATCTAATGCTTGATCGAATGGTATTTACCGTTGGATTGGGCAACCATGATCGGATTGTTTTTAAATGAACCAAAATTTAACTCTAGTGTTTCTCATGAGTTGAGCCTAGTCAACTTTATATGGTCATTAATTTAAGGAAGGCTTGTGTAAGAGTAAAGAGAAAAGACTCATCAAAGGTTTACCCGATGCATGTGGATAGGAGGGTTTGCATATGCCCCTAGGGATTAGTTCTCAAATATGCAGAATCTAGTGTCCATCGAGCTCAGCACCAAAGGCTCTTGGTATGGGTTGGGTGAGAGATACCTTGGGTTATTAAAAAAAGGATCATCAAAGGTGTCCCTATTTAATATTCGGGCGGCGCTTGAATTAAATGTAGAAAACTTGAAGCCCACCCACTCGGTCCAAAGAAGTAGTGTTTTGTAGTTTATTAACAGTTTGTACCCACATAGTAATCAAAATCTTGAGAGCAATTTAAAGCCCGAACAAGTAATACAAAGCCCAGCTTGACCTGATCCAATTGACTAAATGGACGCGCTCAGGCATAACATGTTTCACATGGGCCAGCATTTTTGGCCCAAGTCAAACTTGGGTTAGATATGGGCCTGTGTTTCTAAAGTTGGACCGGATGGGCTTGTGTTATACTCAAGTCTCCTGTTAATTAAGAAAATAAAAAAAGAATAGAAATTAGTGATACCAAGTGCTACAATCCACTCTATTAAACATGCGAGAAGATATAATATGTTGACATGACTCTACAACTCCAAATATAAGAAAGAATAAGATGACAAACTCACCCTTGGTACCTTTTTACTATATACATTCAGAGAAAACCTATAGACATGGTACCAAATTAGACTTCGATCCATACAAGATGTACACAAGAACGAGATGACAAATTCACACCCTATACACCCTTGGTTTCTTTCAACCAATCTTTCAAATATCAAGATCATTCAATTGGCACAATGTGATGGTTTGGAATGGTTCCGAGGTGCACAACCTCTGACTTGACAATTTCTGAGACACATTTCGCATGTTTGGCCGAGATTGTGGATTGGCACGTATGCATGCAAGTGCTACCACTGCTACTGAGATGACTTCATTTGCAGTTTGAGCAGAGGGAGGTGAAAGACGTTGGTCCAATACATCTTTCAACAGTATGTTTTGGCCAGTTGGAAAATGTAGAGTGTGTATCAGATCTCCTGGATGCTTTCCCATTAGCACTTCGAATGTTAGCCCCCCAAAGCTATAAACATCGCACTGCTCTGTCACTTCCATTGTATATGCAAGCTCTGCAATAAAATTTTAAAATCATATTATGTGATCCACAACTGCACAAATCTACTTTCGCATCTACAATTTCATTGACTATAGAAAGAAGTAAAGGTTCATTTCATCCGTTTAATTACCTTCCTGGGAGAGAGGATGGGAAAGTTTTATACAAAAATAAAACATTTAAACACCCTTTTAATAAAAAAATAAAGTACTGGTCCATCATAGTTTAAATAGTCAAATGAACACTTATTTTAACACGATTGGGTATTCATTAGTGTTTTAAAAGACGGCCGAATTGGTGGATTGGGGAGTTTAGTGTAAACCAGCATGACTCACATATATGGCCACACCATTTGAAGTATGTACTAGTGATTCAATTAAAATAGAAAGTGATAGAGTAAAAAAGTTATTTCAAAACATCTTAAAGGTGTAATTTGTGTTTCACAATGTAATAGAAAAGAAAAAAAAATTACGTAAAAAATGAGAAAATGACAAGCACAATGTCAAAAAATAAATACTCAAATAAATAATTAACATTACCTGGAGCAATATATCCATATGTTCCTGCCAATGATGACCAATTTGAAGAATCGGGCTTTAGAAGTCTAGATGTGCCAAAATCTGATATACATGCGTCAAGTTCTGAATCTAACAATATATTATTTGACGATAAGTCCCGATGAACAATTGGCGGTGAGCAGTCATGATGCATATATGATAAAGCACTTGCCACACCTTTCACAATATTGAACCTTTTAATCCAATCCAATTCCAACGCTCCTTCACAACTCAAGATTCCAGCCAAGTGTCCCTTGTCCATGTACTCATAAACCAAAAACATGCACTGTTCATGAGAACAAAATCCATACAACTTCACAATGTTGCGATGTCGGATTTCTGTCAATGCTTTTATTTCATTATTGAAGCTTTTTTTTATCATGTGTGCTCCCTCCTTCCAAAGGGTGAAGTTTCTTTACAGCTACTACCTGGCCGGTTGATAGTTCTGCTCTGTAGACACTTCCATAACCTCCCACTCCAATTCAGTATTTGCTATCAAAATTCTTTGTCGCTTGGATGATATCATCATACACAATCCTTCCATCATAATTCCATATTGAGAATAGATCGTCCTTGTTCATTTCTGTCAACTCTATTGTCATTTGCCTCGCTCTTCGTTTCATAAAGAAGAATATCACAATACATGCAAGTAAAAGAAAGATTATCCCAGAAATAGAAAGAGCAATGATGATCGAAACTACTTTGTTGACTTTATTCAAATGTCCTTTGTCAATGGAAGTAGAATTACATGGTTGCAAACCTGAGGCATTTCCACATAAACCTTTGTTGTGACTGAGTGCCTCGAATGGTGCTTCTCGAAATGATTTGCTTTTAGGAATGTGGCCCTCCAAGCTGTTATAGGAAATGTCAATGGACATTAAGCTGGAGATCTCTTCAAAAGATGGAGGAATAAGACCTGACAACATATTGTGGGAAAGATTGAGGTTTTCTAACATATTCAAATTTCCAAGTTGTGATGGTATCTCTTTGCTGAGTGAATTTTGGCTGAGATCTAAGCTTCGAAGAGTAGCTAGAGTTCCAATTTGAAGTGGAATGCTCCCACTAAAATTATTTCTGCTGAGATTTAGGGACCATAGCTTAAAGCAATTCATCAACTCTTTTGGAATATGGCCATTGAAGTTGTTCATCGATAGGTCAAGATCCTTCAAATCTGATAACAACCCAATTTCTAATGGTACACTGCCAGAAAGTTCGTTATCTTTTAAACTCAAGTCGAATAATGAAGACAACCTTCCCATCTCCTTGGGGATCTCGCCAGCTAGACTGTTTGAAGAGAGGTAGAGTGCTCCCAGTTGACTCAACTTTCCAAATTCAGCTGGAATCTTGCCTGTGATCTTATTACCAGATAAATTTAACAATGTTAAGTTTTTCCATTCTCCCCATTTTGGCGAGAGCTCCCCATACAAGTCATTGTAGCTTAGATCCATGTATATTAAATTTGGATAGTATCCGACAACCTCGGACGTATTTCCAGTGATACGGTTATTTTGAAGGCAGACTCTTATTAAAGTCGTACAATTTTGTAGGGATTTTGGGATAGGACCAGTTAAATGGTTGCTAAATGCAGTAAATTTTGTTAGTGATCCTCCGTGGCATAATTGTTTTGGTAAATGGCCAGAGAAGTTGTTTACACCCAAGTAGAGCTCAGTTAAATGTGTTAGATTGGTAATTTGTGAAGGAATTGAACCAGATAAATTGTTTTCACCAATACCCAAAAATGTAAGGTTTTTCAAATTGCCAATAGTTGATGGGATTGGACCAGTTAAAAGGTTAGATGATATCCTTAAGTCGATTATGTTTTTCAAATGGCCTATTTCTTGAGGTATGGAGCCAGAAATATTATTTTTATAGATGTACAGGATGGTGAGCTTTGTCAAGTTTCCTAGAGTGGGAGGGATTGTACCTGTTAGTAGGTTTGTTGACAAGTCCAAGTCGATTAGGTTTTTCAAATGGCCTATTTCTTGAGGTATGGAGCCAAAAATATTATTTTCATAGACGTACAGGGTGGTGAGCTTTGTCAAGTTTCCCAGAGTGGGAGGGATTGTACCTGTTAGTAGGTTTGTTGGCAATTCCAAGTCGACTAGATTTTTCAAATAGCCTATTTCTTGAGGTATAGAGCCATAAATATTATTTTCATGGATGTACAAGGTAGTGAGCTTTGTTAAGTTACCTAGAGCAAGAGGGATTGTACCTGTTAGTAGGTTTTTTGACAATTCCAATTCGATTAGGTTCTTCAAATATCCTATTTCTTGAGGTATAGAGCCAGAAATATTATTTGTATGGATGAACAAGGTGGCAAGCTTTGTCAAGTTACCTAGAGTGGGAGGGATTGTACCAATTAGAAGGTTAAATGAGATCCTCAAGTCGACAAGATTTTTCAAATATCCTATTTCTTGGGGGATGGTTCCAGAAATACTATTTTCATAGATGTACAAGGAGGTTAACTTTGTCAAATTTCCAAGTGAAAGAGGCAGATGACCAAAGAATTGATTCACCGAGAGATCAAGAAAGTTGAGCTTCGTGAGAGTTCCGATGTGGGCCGGAATAGTTCCATAGAGTGCATTGCTGCTGAGATTGAGAATGGTGAGTTCTGAAAAGGAGGAGAAGCTGAGATTATCAAGCTTACCTCTTAAACTTGCATTGAACAAGTTTATCCTTGTGACTCTCCCTGCAACGTTGCATGTTATCCCAAGCCAATTGCATGTGGAGTTTCTCTTGCTTTCTGTGGAAGTAGCATTGCTATTGTTGTGGAGGGACCATGAATTAAGAAGAGAGTGGCTTTCGAGGCTAGCTTTCCATGCGAGGAGAGCCTGAGCCTCAGCTGCTTCTCGGGTCACTGGTGCTGGAGCTACTGCACGGACATTAAGAAACAGCAACAGTTGAAGGAATGCAAATGAGAGGACAAGTAGGGAGGGTGATGATTTCTTTCTCTCGGCCATGATAGGTTAGTGATGGTGGATGATTGTGCAAGTTCTGTGACTATTTTGAGCAGAAGGTGTAGCTTCTTATAGAGAAAAGGCTAGATTTTCTGAGCAGAAAGGGGACCACTCGGTGCCATCAATTCCATCAGACACATCCCCTTATCATGATTATATATAAATGCGTCAATTTTGTTCCTTATCTACATTCACGAGAAAGAATGATTACTACTTTGCCACTAGTTATTAAATGATTACTACTTTGCCACAAGTTATTCATTGAAGAAGACGTACAACTAGAGATTACTTTGAAATCTCCTTGTGGGCCTACGTTGAGTAAAGTAAAAGGTCCCACCCAATCTTTCTCTTTGATACATTTACTTGCATAGCCAAAATTAAGGAGTAGCATGGAAATACCACCACCAATTGATCTGACGACCTTTCTTCATCAGGTCTCTCACGGTAGCATGTTTCAATTCCCTTCTACAGTTGGAGGCAAGCAATCCAAACCATTAAGCAAACTAAAAATGGAAATAAGTGCTTTTAGATGGTTTACAAGATTTTCTATTTGATGATGCCCTGATACATTGAACAGGAGCTGTTTTGTATGCAGACAGGCAAACCAACATTGCATTTTTCACAATTTCCAGATGATACCAAGTAGTGGAAGGTGTTGCGCCCCTTCAACTTGACATTGACCAATCAAATTATATTCCTGTGATCTTGAACTATCTCTCACAGGTGTATGTAAGCACATAAAGAGACTTGTGTATATAGTTTAACTAGCCATGGCTTAAATGTTATAGCTTAAATTCAATCCCTGCTCACCCACCCACTTACCCATCCACCCAAGTGTGCAATATATGTGCCAATTTTCATCAATTTTTAATGATTTTCAACCCCACAATTCATTTCCTTGACTAGTGGTTTTAGAGGCTAAAAAAATATTACCAGTGGGAGGGATCTTTCCAAACTTGAAAATGGTGTTTGTCTTTGGTTTTGTGGAAAACTCAAAAGCACTAGAATGTACGTATAAGAAGTTTAATCCCACATCCAATAAGAAGTGAAGTGGAAAATAAATTATTAAGCATCTTGATGACACTGAATCTTATCAATATCTAAGATTGCTTAGTTGATCCATGCTTTTATCTTTTTAATTAAGCATTATAAGAGACTAAACTGACACACCCACACAACTACACAATGCACCTGACCAATAGATCAACATCTGGGAATAGTTGATCCATAATTTATGTTTTTATGTTTCTTTTTCTTCCTTCCTGTTTCTTTTCTTTAATTTTAGAAAGGTATCAATCCATTTCAGTTCCTTCTTCTTTCACTAATGTTTTAATGTTAATATGTGAATTACTGGATCTATGTGTACATATAGATCCTGATCATGGATTAATGAAAATGTGCAAAATCTCTATTTGCCTTTCTATGTGTACATATAGATCCTGATCTTGGATTAATGAAAATGTACAAAATCTCTATTTGCCTTTTGGCATCATAAGGACTAGCGAAAGACGCCTGTGCCAACATATCTTATGATGTGAAAAATGTAAAATTAGTATTCCACTATGGATGAAACCGAGTTATTTTGATAGGGCCCATATTGTAAGCAGGCGAGATTTCTCCATGTGTGTTGATTGGAGCCGTCAGGTAAGCTTAGCATTCAAGGAGTGGATAAACTATCAAAGACAATAGGTAGGTAAAAGAAGAGTAAGGGAAACTTGTGGAACTGGAAATGTGCAAAAAAATGTTAGAAAATTGAGATTGAAGATAAAGTGTAAAGATTCATGGGTAATGTAAGAGACCTTTTTTTTTTTTTTTAAACAGTGTTAGATTGATAATTTAGTGGCATTTATAATATTAAAGAGACATTATCATTTTAAACATGAATAATGACATTTTTAGAAGGAGAAAAGAAAATTTTAATTGAGAAATGAAATGGGCCATAATGACATGACATCATGGAGGTCTCTCTAAGAAATGGGTAAGAGAAGAAGGGTCGGTTAATGAACAATTGATGCGGTATTAAAGGAATTGAATAATCAAATTCAATTGGAAAAGTCAAAATCAATTGAGCAATTGAGGCGCTAATTTCTCAATTAAAAACAGTATCTTTCAAATATATAAATTAGTAATTGCATTCTCCAAAGTCCTAGCTGCACACACTTTCCATATAAATAGTTTGCATTCAAAACACTGGAAAGGTGCATGTTTTTTCATGTTTTTCGCTGGTGGCTGGTCTTATACTTCATTCAAACTCCATGTTAAATATGCCTGCAGAAGAGTTCCACTCCATATTTTTCTGAAAAGAGATTGGGTCCTCTATACACGTCACTGAGCCTCTTTTTTTTAAGGGAAATTTTCAAATAAGGCCTTAGGTTTTGCCTTATTTCAAAAAAGGACACAAGTTTCAAAACTTTCCAAATTAGTCCCTAAGTTTTTCAATAAAAATTCAATTAAGGCCATCTGGTCATTTAAAGTTATTTTTTATAACATTTTCTCTCAATGTTTTAAAAATACCCAGAGTACCTTCATTTAAAGCCATGACATGATTCTAATAGCCATTACATTTAGCCGATCTCTGTGGAAATGCTAGTTTTTCTTTATCACTATAAGGTTGTCAGTGAAAATTTTGAAGAAAATATGCAGGAAGTGAAGGGGAGTTTTATTCCATTGAAGGATAATTTGGATAGTTTAAAAAAATTGAAGAAAAAAGTTGCCGAAAAATAGCTTTAAATGGATGAATGTCCTTAATTGAAAACTTCATGAAAAACTTAGGGACTAATTTGAAAAGTTTTAAGACTTGTGTCCTTTTTTTGAAATAAGGCGAAAACTTAAGGACTCATTTGAAGTTTTCCCTTTTTTGAATGTATAATGGATTAAAGGACCCATGTTGCGGATTTGCTGGATTACAGCACTGAAATCAGCAATGATGTAGCCAAGGGAACCTCTTATCACCCTCCAGGAAAGTCAAGAACTAGTTCTAGTATCAACACTGTGAACCAATACCATATATGATTTCTAGTGCTGATGCTATCATAAGGCTTGAGAAAATCATTTCCCTTGCTGGGTCTAAATATGTGGGATGCTTTCTCTAATGAGTCATGAACTCAGTTCTTTGGGTAAGGAAAGGGGTCCCACCATGGATGAACACTCACTGGACACCACACATTTGACCTATTTGAGCGGGAGTTGAAATTTTGGGTAATGTCTTGATGCTAATAAAAGAGAATCAGTAATATGTTGCTGTTAGTGGTTGCTTTATAATCCATAGTGGACATATCAGTGATATCACTCATGTTTTTCTTTAGTGGGTATAGTAATATAGAGGCAGCCATTTGAGATCCTTTGTTTCCTGTCCAAAGCAATCTCAAGATCATATCACATCCTCTACAAAAGACCAAACAGTACGCACATTTTGATCTAAGATTCAAATGGGAACAGTTTTAGAAAGTGTTGGGATTGTAGAGTGAAGATTTTACAAGACCCCCTAGAATGAATGCTAGTCTAATTAATTAAATTAATGCAGCGGATGTAACTAATCAAACATGATAGAACTAGCAAATAAATCTACCAAGCAATCACCACAAGAAGGCAAGCACAAATTTAATATGAAAACCCTTTCCAGGGGAAAAACCACGATCTAAAAATCAAAATTTCACGAATAGTTACAAGATATACTCATAGGATCCTTTACCTCAATCTCTACCTCGACCGTAGTTGTTCTTACATGGAATCCACTAACACGACTTCCATTGTGCACCATTCTCCTTACTTGATCTCCTTGCACATTGCTAACCAAGATGATCAATCTTATACAATAGGGTAGAAGAAACAAAACCTTCTAGAGAAGCCCTTCAGAACAATCTCTTAATGGCTCTAGAGAAACAAGGAAATCTCTCTTAGGGTATTCTAGCCTCAGATCAAGAGAGAGAATTAGATTCTTGTCTTGTATTTTCGGATTGAGAGAATCACCCAATATATAGGCCCAAGTTCGTCCAAGAGACTTCTAAGAATAATACACTCAGAATTTAAAGTCTACACTAACTTTTCATAAGAGTCCGGATGGAACTTGGTCAACATCGTCCCACTCGCTATAGCAAGCTGGATCCTCGCTATAGCGAGGGACTTTTTTGCCATTTGGGTGTGACTCTGACAGAGTTTGTCATAAAATATGACGTTTGGCTTTACCAAGTCACTTTTGGCCTCACAATCTCCCTCTTTTTAGCAATTCTTGGACAAAACTCCCTAAAACAATACAATTTGATCTACCCAAAAAAAAAAACCCAATACATTGAATTTAAAACAAAGAAATTCAGCACTGTAGATCTTGTATTGCCTTTGCTTGAACTTTTAGATTTTGAATTGCCTTGGCTTTTATGCTCTCCCTAGCTCCATTCTTCTTCCCCTGCATTTGTCCATAATTGACAAACAAATATCTTCATATAGCTTTTGTCAATCTGGATGCAGTAGCTCCTTCTCAATATTGACTTCCCCTCAATGTGATCTTCGTATCAGCACTGGGGTGGGGGCTTGATCTTATAGATCAGGGGCGATGAATCTTAGGCACACACACTTGTAAATTTAAATATTTCAGCAAGGTGTGTACCAATACAGAAGAGAGGTCTTTTTTCTTGACCCAGATAGCTTTGGTATTTTTCTTTTTCAACTTAGCCTTTTGTGTTTTCCATTGCTTTTGATTCGGTAAAGTTCGTAGCTTCTTGTCATGGGGTCGAATGTGTCTTTTAATTTCACAATGATGACAAGTGGGGACTCATTCAGGACGTGACACATTCTGCTGCTTTGGAGCTTCTTTGCAACACTAACAATAGGATTAGTAACAACTGAATTTTTAAGGAAACAATTTTTACCTTTAGCATTTGAAGTGGATCCTCCATCAGCGTAGCCAATGCCATGCTTGTCAGTGTTTACCTTTTAAATGCATAGGATGTCATCTAATTTTTTAGACTCGGTATTCATCCTATTCAATGAAGCTTTAGTAGTATTTAATTTAGATAAAACCATCTTGAGTCTTCCATTCAGATTAAAATTCACTGCTTTCAAAGTGTTCATATCAAAATCAAGTAAGTCACACTTTTGTGATTCTGTAGCCAATATGTCAGCCAGCCTATTATTTTCATCCTCCAATTTTTGTTGTTTAGCAAGTGAATCTGCAAGTTTAGCTTTCAAGAAGGCATTCTGCTCTTCAGACACTTTCCAGTTGATAGCAACTTTTTCATTCACTTTAACCATCTTCGTAGTTTTCTTGAAAAGTGTTTCATATTGGACTTTCCAATCTGGTTCTTTTTTTTACTCAGTATCTTGATCAGTCTCAGCTTCAGAAGAAACATGGAAAGCAACAGAATCATAAGTTGCCATAAAAGCAATAAACTTCCTATTGCCAGTGTTAGGTTTGTCAGACTCGGGATTTACATCATTCTCATAAGAAGTTTCATATTCCCAAGTAGTATTGAAAGCCTTCTTTTTAGATTTTTTTGTTTCCGCAGTCATTAGCAATGTGTACATAGCCTTGACACTCATAACATTGAATCCCTTTAAAAGATTTCTTCTTTCCAGAATTTTTAGGGATCCTCACATTGGTTTTCTGCCCCTTCATAAAAAGCTTGAATTGGTTCATGAACTGTACAGCAACTTGGGGATCAATTTCCTCGGAATATGAATCTGAATTACTTGCAACTTTCTTGTATGATTCATTGGATGCTTTATTGTATGATTTCTTGAACGCTTTCAAAGCAATACCTTGAGATTGTGTTTTCACATTAAACCTAAGGTTTGCTTCAAAAGTTTGTAGGTTGCCAACCAACTCATCAACTTTGATTGCATTCAGATTTTTATTTTCTTCTATGGCCACAACCTTTCCATCAAACATTTCTGGGAGAGACCTTAAAATCTTTTTAACAATTTTATTTTCAAGAATTGGTTCTCCCAAGGTAAAGGTATCATTGACAATTGTATTCAGCTTAGCATTAAATTCATTGAAAGACTCATCTTCTTCCATCTTTATGGTTTCAAAGACTGTATACAATTTATGAAGTTTCGACTGTGTGACAGTATCAGTCCCTTCATGTACAGTCTGTAAGATATCCCAAGCTTCTTTTGCAATAGTGCATGTAGAAATCCTTCGAAACTCAGACATATTAACTCCATTATAAATAGCATTCAAAGCCCTAGAGTTACAAGTAGCACCCAACTCTTCTTCCTTGGTCCACTTATCTTCAGATTTGAGACAGTTACCCCATCAGCAGTAATAGTGGGCAAGGAATAGCCATTCATAGCAGATTTCCAAACTTTCAGATCTATGACTTTCAAAAAAGCAACTATCATGATTTTCCAATAAGAGTAATTGTTACCATCCAACAGAGGAAGCTTATTGGTTGAAATGCCTTCGCGGTAGATATCCATTCTAGCAAAATTTGGATCAACACAATAAAATAGTGTAACCTGCTTTGATTCCAATTGAAGATTTTGCAAGACCCACTAGAATGAATGCTAGTCTAATTAATCAAATCAATGCAGCGGATGTAACTAATCAAACAAGATGGAACTAGCAAATAAATCTACCAATCAATCACCACAAAAAGGTAGACACAAATTTAACGTGGAAACCCTTTTCCAGGGAGAAAAACCACGATCTAAAAATCAAGATTTCACGAACAGTTACAAGATATATTCACATATTCTTTACCTCAGTTTGTACCTCGACGTAAGGTCTGTATTTGTTCTTGTTCAGAATCTACTAACATGACTTCCACTGTGCACCGTTCTCCTTGATCTCCTCGCACCTTGCCAATTAAGATGATCAATCTTCTAAAAGAGGGTAGAAGCAACAAACCTTCTAGAGCAACTCTTCAGAAGAATCTCTCAATGACTTTAGAGAACCAAGAAAATCTCTTTTAGGGCATTCTAGCCTCAGATCAAGAGAGAGAATTAACTTCTTGTCTTGTATTTTAGGGTTGAGAGAATCACCCAATATAGAGGCCCAAGTTCGTCCAAGAGACTTCTAAAAATAATACACTTAGAATTTAAAGTCTACACTAACTCTTCGTAAGAGTCCGGATGGAACTGGGTCAACATCGTCTCGCACCTCGCTATAGCGAGGGACCTTTCTGCCATTTGGGTGTGCCTCTGACGGAGTTTGTCAAAACATGACATTTGGCCTTACAAAGTCACTTTTGGCCTTACGTAGACCATTATGATGCCCATCATATGCAGATGGATAAGGCCAGATTTTATGGTCCATCCAAACAGTGTGATTTCTTTCAAGTTGAGTGGTAGAAAGTGGTATGGATTGAGTGAATGGTCCTGATTGATGATGATATCAATCTCCAAAGTTCCCAATTGCAGCTGGGTGCAGTGGATTTCCTTTTTAACTTTTTTAAGTTGCAGTGATTATTGAGTTAGTATTTTTTGTTAGACAAGACTTGTTAATATTGCATTTGTTTTTATATATATAGAAGGGCTTAAGACTCATGATTAAAAAAATATCAATCATTAAGCAGTGCTGTTCTTCATGGTTCTCAGATTGATAGAAACAGACACTTGCCTCATACTCAATTGCAATGATAAGCCTTGCTTAATTAGCGTAAGATATAACAATGGTTGCACCTGATAGCTTCACAATGTATAAGCATAGGAATTAGACAGATCTAGTGGGATTTGAACAGACATAGTAACTTGCGTTGCAGATTTAACACTCAGCATGAGCATGACAATGCAGATATCCAGTTAGTGTGCTTAGGGTCTGCTGATAGTTATCGAATTTTACATATCTATCTGTTTTTTTTTTGGTGTAAAATTGACATATCGTACAGTCCTTGCAGCAACAAGTTGCAAGTTTAAGTTCATCCAAATCAATGATTCTGATGATTTTATTTTTTTTTTAATTTTTTTATATCCACGAGGAGACCTTTCAATGACTCCCACAAGAGTCTGTAGCATAGGCATCACAGCAACAAGTTGCAAGTTCAAGTCATTCAAATCAATGATTCTGTTGATATTAATTTTTCTTTTATATTAACGAGGAGAACTTTCCATGGGATACGGGTTCCCGTCCCGATTCTCCATAAAGCAAGCCCCCTAAACTTCGGTCCCCTTTCTTCAAGAATTGAAGGTTGATTCCAGGGGCTGACCCAGGTAGAAGATCCTGAGGATTGAAGTCCCCACCAATATATGAGAAAAACGTAAAATTCTTAAAACCCCTACAGATTTTGAAAATTCATATATATATATATATATATATATATATATATATATTACATTTGCCCCTTCCCCAAATATTTCTTTTACATAAAGCACCCCCCCAACCCAATTTGAAATTTCCTGGGTCCGCCTCTGGTTGAGTCCACTAGTGCCACTACCTTGGGGCCATAGGGGTGTTTATATGGCTTCCCTTTGGGCCTGGAGAGATTAGTCTAGCCCAAAGAGTTGGAACCCTCGGATAGCGGAAAAAAAAAAAAAAAAACACCCCTTGAATTTCATGAATGACATGTGATGAGGGAATTGATCTATTTTTCTGCTGTACGCAGGAGATCATCTTCTTGCATGATTGACATACATGCAAGTGCAACCCCAAGCGACTTGACTTTTTACCTTTCAAGCAAGTTACGAGGGGTACCTCCCAATAGAAGGAAGCCCCATAAAACATTGCGTTGGACCAAACAATTTTAGACCCAATAATCATCTTTTTTCCCCGTTGGATTGAACTTCATTAAGAAATACATAAAAAAAAAAAAAAAAAAAAAAAAAATTCATTACAATCAATGGCTGTGACGTTCTATTGAGATGAGTTTTTTCCCAATATCCATGATGATTGGGCTTTCCATCACACTAATTCCCCCTGGTTGGCATAATCAAGGCTGTCTGTAGAGGGCTTAGATTAGTACCTATCATGCAAGCCGTGAGGGGTACCTCAATGCACAGCACCCTCTATTATATATGTATATACGTGAGGAAGTCTTCGGATTCTCAATGCCCTTTCAGACCAGCACCCTTGAATTGGCACAAGTTCAAATTTTACATAATTTTAGATACTATTCAACATTGAACAGCGATTAAAATTTGATGAATTAAAACTAGGGGCTAGGATCATTTGAATAGCAAACCTTTCCACTGCCCCACCTTGTGCCTCCCTTAAATTATCATGCATCAAGAAATTAGTCACTATTGAATAGCCCATTTGACTTTAAGGATTAGAACTAAGGGATAGGATCATTTGGTTGGCTTGATGTCTCATATTCCCTTGTCTCTATTATTCAAACATTTCTATCGCCCAGCATCCTTCATATTATCATGCATCCACATGTGAGTATACAGAAAAAGATTTTCTATTGAAAAAATAAATAAATCGCAGCATTTTTTTTTTTTAATCAGGAATAAAAAACCAGTGCGCATTTAGCAGCTCCCTAAGCCCTTACCTATTTGTTGCCCAACAAGTACCGCGGCAATTGATAAGGAAAGCAAAAAGGTGCACATTTCCTGCTGAGGAATGACTATGGTTACTTCAATATAAGTAGTAGTAGCCCCTCAAAATTCATGTGTGGAGCCCAACTTAAAATTTAAACTGCTCACATAATCCAACCTCCCACTTCAACTGCTGTTGACGGTAGCCCTAGAGATGTCTCAATTAGAGGCGGGGTAGGCTTAAATTATGCTGTTTGGTTTGACGTTTTGTGGGCTACATGCAAGATATACCCGATGGATCCAAGTTATTTTTCTTCAAAAGAGGCCGAGGTTAAAGTGCGTTAAAGGAAGCTAGAGTGCTTGGATTTGTCACGTTTCTCTTCTTTTGTTTCTAATGAATTCTTAAGTCTACCATAAATAAATAAATAAATAAACAATAGGGAAAAAAAAATCACCATCCACATCAATATAGGCCTATACACATTTTTTTTTTTTTTTGGTAAAAAGCAATTTCATTAGAGAGGAAAGAAAATAAAATAAAACCAAGAATAGCTTCCCAAACTTCATAGGAGATCAATCCCTTGTTAGAGCCACACAAACCCCTCGTCTATATGAGTTCTTGGCAAATTCATGAGCAAATTGATTAAGCCTTCTAGGGACATGGAAAAATGAAATGTCTTCAAACATGGACCTCAACTCATTGATGTCCCGCATAATAGTTTGGATAGCCCAATCCATCAACTTGTTAATGGCTTTAATCACTTCGAGGGCGTCCGACAAAAGATGGATCTTGCGAAATCCTCATGACCTAGCCTCCTTCATAGCGAAAAGGACAGCTCTTGCCTCAATTTCTTTGAAAAAGAAACCTTGGATCCATTGATTGATCCTGCATGAACCCAAAAACCGTCAAACTAAATAATAAAGCCAAAGCCTGCTTTTTCATCTACGTCTTTAAAAGATGCATCCGAGAACACCTAAACCGTGCCTCTAGGGCTCCTCAGACTGAAATCCTGAGGCTTGTATGAAAGTCCCTTGAAGGCGATTTCATTATGGGTTATTGAGGCAACAACCATTCTTCTAGTGCATATGATTGTGCTAATACGCTCAATTTTTGTGCCCCTAAATATAAAATCATTCCTACTTTTCCATAAGGCCCACCAAAGAGCAAGAACCCATGATTTCGTTTAAAGACAAATTGGCGGATTCATCTTGCCACAATAATCCATAAAGGAATTCCACCATTCCACCAGTCTCTAATCCTCAAAGAAGTAATAGAATGTGATAACATTCCTATATTACAGCCAAACCATGATGCTCTTGCATGATCGCAAAGAAATAGAGTATGCTCAACAGATTCTTCTCATGTTGTACATATAGGACAAATGTCATCATTAGAAATATTTTTGTTATGGAGTAACTTGCGTACCTTAACTGCGTCGTTAAGACATTTCCAGTCAAACTGAAGGAACACAATGTCTTCCAATTACAGGGAGAGTTGTGGGTAATCCTATTTTCTTCATAAATGATTTTGTATGCCGATCTTGAAGATAAATCGCCTCCTTTGGAAAAGGGTCATATTCTCATGTTATCACTTCTCTAGCGGAGAATATAAATTTTCATAATATCCTCAACAACAAAAGCGTTATCATAAACATTACTAATTAGCTGTTCATTCCAATTTTTGTCCCCATACCAAAGACCTTTAACCACAAGATCTCGGTTAACAACAATAGACTTCAGTTTCCTAAGAACCTCCTTCTGAAGGGATCCAATTGCATTTCCAAACCGAGATTTGATCTCCATTACCTATAGTCCACCCCACCCTATCATCGATAAAATTAGTAGCTTCTACAAATCCGTTCCAAAAACAAGAGTTACCCTTCTTAGAAAAACGGCCCCCTTTGGAAAAGGGCCTTTACACATTTAGTGGCCAAAATGGACGACATATGATTGCTACTCGAGATATTCAAGGAAAGCCAACAACAATATCAAACTATAGTTACTATGACCCATATGGAGGGCACTATTTAGTGGGCAATCCAACTTATAACGAGGAGAGCCAACAACAATATGAAACTATAGTTACGACTATGATCCATGTGGAGGGCACGCCACTGTTTAATGGGCAATCCAACACAACGGCAAAATTCCTCTACCCGTGACCTCTCCATGCAAAAACGCAGCAATAGTAGCCAAAGAGAGCTGCTAATGCCACAATTTCTCTCTACACACCCCCATTGATCCCAAAGTATCAAATCTATTGTTATTATTATTTTTTTTTCTGATCCTTAAGTATCAAGTCGATCCACCCTCATTTTCACTGCCCCGCGCGCCCCCCCCCCCCCCAAAAAAAAGAAACCACTGGCAGCCCTGCCAGCCACCCTCCCCCTCTCCCACATGCCCTCTCCCCCTCCAACGGTGCTGCAGAAGGGGTGGGGACAGTGGTGGCTCATCTAGGGGTTGGGGTGGTGTTACGTGAGTGTAAAAAGAAGTCGGGGGGAACGATGTCCTTATAGGTAATTTTAAATAGGTTACTATCGGTCACAAAAGACTTAAAGAAAGTGGAAAGAGAAGCTGGGTTGTAGCATTAGCAGCTCTCGCCAAAACCAGGCTCATATGACTAATATCCCTATTCAAGACCCGTCGCAAAATACCTCTAATATCTAAAAATGATTAAAATATCTCTAATATCTAACAATGATTAATGATTATGAACGTATACAGTGTGTTTCAGGTTTATAACCCACCAAGGCAAATAAGTAAGGTAAAGAGGACCTGAATGGAAATAGTAAAAATAGATATAAATGAAGAAGTACAAATCATCCAATCATTTGGCTAAAGAAAGGTCAAAATGAGAAACAAAATTCACATATCCAACCCATCCACCACAAGGCTCTGACAATGACGACTATTTTTACCATATGCCTTGTGGTAAACTGCGTATTTGAATTTAGAAATGTATATTAATGAAAATTTGATTAGACTATTTAACCAGTAGCATTGTGCTGACTAATATGAATATATGTAATCAAATAGATAAGTAGTTATTTCATAATCATATAGCGATACAAGAACTTCTGGCGATGATAAAACACTTAAATACTCATATTTTCTTCACTATTCTGAATTTTCTAAATACTTTCCCAACCTTTTTTCATCACATTTTTAATTCACATCTATAGCTGATACTTATCACCGTAACAGATACATACCGTCTCATTCTGACTGCCGGTGTAGGCCGCAACTGAGATTTTGATCCTTGCATGTAGTCCTCAACACCAATCAGGCATGCGAGTGAAGAGCTTCGGTACATCCTTAATTCAATCATGCTCAAGCACTCAAAATAGGTAAACAGTTAGCAAATGGCGCTCTTTTTTTTCAAAAAGGAGCCTTATCTTTGAAATTTAATATCAGCAATCAGACCTGTGTCATCTACCTTCTCATCAAGAAAATATAACAAGTACCGATTGATCTCCATCTTAATTTCAGTTAATGCGAATCACATCTACATCAAAATATTGTAAAGGAGATGTAGAGACAACCAACTATAAGTATAGTTATGTGTGTATTATCGCTCTGCCTTCGCATACATCACAGATTGTAAACCCTAAGCCTTCACAGTAAGGACATTTTGCACCTTCATCCACCCATTCCAGGAACTGAAAAGCAAAGACAACAATATAAACAGAGGAAGGATACAGGGGCAACAGACAATAAAAAGGGTGGAATGCGATGCTGAGGTTGTGGAATGACTAATGCCCCATCTCACCTGTGGTTCAACATTCGGTTCACCCGTTCCATCACACTCTGTAACAAAACAAAATAGTTTATTTAGTTCAAATTTTCTTCAAAAAATAATTTCATTTCTAATATGTATTCAATGGATGCAACTTCCAGATAACTCTAGCCCATAATTCTATTTTCCTTTTATCTAAATAAAGTAATAATTAGTAGGATACCGATTACTAATAAATCAATAGGAATGGATATTTAAAAGCAGTCAGAAAGGTGAGGTAAGATGCGAAAGTCAGGTGGATGGTTACTAGTTCCTGATGCTCATAAAAAGTCCTAGATAGCTTATAAATTAAAGCAATGAGTACAAATCTAATTTTCTCTGAAAATTTATATTGAAGCATGAAGAGCTCCTCCTCTAGTCCTCTTCATCTTCTTCATTGCTGCAATCCAAGGCATTAATTGCCTCCAGAAATTAAACGACAGGTAATTTTTGTATCTATTCCAATCCAAAATTCACCTTAAAACTGAATGGGTGTGGGTGTATCACTATATCCTAGAAAGGTACATTTGAAAGGTACCTGTACACAATAAGCGGCCTTCTCCACGACAAGTTAGGCATTTTGTTGCATCTCCCACCTTGCTTCCGCTAATTGGCTTGTTCTTTTTAAGTCTAGATGGTTCTTCCCAGCGATTTTCTCCAAGGAGAAACACTCTGTGTTGAGATACCTCGACTTCAGTAACACCATTTTCTTCTAGGACAGTTTCTTGGATCTCAGAAACTTCTGTTAAAGAAGTAAATACGGCTCCATTTCCAGCATCCTATTAGGAGGGGATATCAGTCATGTAGGAAACCCAATCACCCAAGAGATATTTCTCAAGCAGCATAACATTTGCAGTGCCCATAAAATAACCATGGTTTAGAGTTTCCAGAGCAAAAAAGATGATAAAGAAAAGGGTATGGCATGAAAATAGGTATTCTTCAGTATGCATATCTGCAATGGATTGATATCAGAGAAAATAAAACTAAATAACAAGTCTTCTAATTATGTTAAAACTTCATGAAATTGATTTGTCATTTTCTCTTCACAATTGTTCACATAATTCATAGAAGTTTTTTGTCGAGCCCTTAGAACATCACACGTTGCAATTCAATCTATACTCACATTTCTTTCTCAAGGAAATGTGGCTTTGCAATGTGATATGAAATAGGTTTCTTTTTATTTCTATTCTCCTTTTTTTATATAAAAAAATAGCTATTAGATAGGCACCAGAAGGGGTTTCCTGGTAACTATCAGCTACTATCCATCATTGTCAAGACTTCCACCTGAAGAGAATCACCCAACTCCACCAGGCCGGAGAAAAGCTTGAACACCCTCATTAATTTTTTTAACATACCTCCTATCCTTGAAGGACTCGTATTACCTAAGGCACTTTCATTGCTGTTGAGGTCTTCACCAACCTTAACTGTGGGTAGATAAATAGGCTTCTTTTGATGCATAACATGCTTAATAAAAATCATTCAGGAAAGAAAAAGGAAAAAGAATAAAGACTACTAATCACATCTTTCCACCTCTCACCAAGATTAAACACCATATAATATGGTGAGCTAATAAGTTTTAAAACATCTATCAAAACAATAACATGATCCAGGATGGTATGATTTAACCAACCAATATGTTCTGATGATATGATTTAATAAAACTAATATGATTCGTGATTCAAACAATTGATTTGCACCATATAAACCAAACCCATGGGCTAATCTGCAAACTATTAGTTTATAGTATTAAAAATATATATCAAAGAAAGAGAAAATAATTCTCAATGCCCATCTATGATAGGGAGACAGTAATTAATTGATCATACCTTCCCTAGCATAGAAACATAATCTTCTTTTTTATCTGCGTTTCCTTTCAAGTCAGCATTCACGATTCCCATCTCCATAAATAATTTTTCCAAGAGTTCTGTAGTCATAATCCCATCTTCACGAGTGCCTATGGAGGCCTATAAAACAGGACAATTTAAAACTTCAATCAATATTGGCAGCATTTTTTTTTATCTTTTGTTTTGAACTGGTAATAATAACATTGGTAATATTATAGAGAGAAATTATAATTAGGAATATTTGTGGATAGCCTGTGCCCTTGAGATCCAATCAATACATGAATCTAATGATGTCAACAAGACCTAAATGTATAAAAAAAATCTCTTTCTATTATATAAACAATTGAGCATGAAATGCATGAATGTAAGTACTATCGGGTTAATTCACAGTTCTTTAAGTTCAATGGGTATGTTTCTGTAAATAAAAAAAAATTTAAACATAAGAAAAGGAAAAGCGTTCCACCTATCGGCAGACTTCCTCTTCCTTCATCTGGTGCAGACCCTTTTTCACAAGGAAAATTGCCATTTTGGCCTTGATTATCCATGAATCCAAATACGAAAAGGGATAATTTCTCTCTCTTTTTTGGGAGAAGAAAGATGGGAGGAGGGAAGTAGAAGGAGAGAGGGAGGGGGATGTTTTTTTTGTGTGTATGTGGTGTATGTGTGGGGTGGGTTTTTTTTTTTTTTAGGAGAAGGGGGGGGGGGGTGTTTCTGCTTGAGTTCCATTTGCAATGTCAAAAAACAAAATATTTTAGATATTTAAAAATAGAAAAATAAGAAAATTAGTAGAATCCTAAAATGACACTAAAAATTCATATGTACATAATTTGGCATAAACTACACAATGCAAGTAAAGCCTAAGAGTTTCTTTGGTTCTATCCAAGACCAAGGTGAGGATCTCCTACTGAAAAACTGCAGTCCATTTTGATTTTTCAAACACGCATAAAAAAAAAAATTTGCGGTTTCATGTTTCCGGGGTGAGTAGGGGGTGCTAGTGCATGAAGAGAAAACTCAAACTCCCTCCTCAGGCCAGAAAAGATCCATGATTTTTGTTAATCAACTAAATTAAGTTTGAAAATGATCTTGAAATGTTTCGACATGTACTTTACAAAATCTTATTTTTGCCCTTCTGCATAGTAAATAACAAAAAAATTTCAATCATAAGCATGAAATTATATCACAAGGATGGATTATCTCCACCAGTGGGTTTGTTTTATACTCTTTATACAACAGTGGAAGTAATAAATGTATTTGCAATGAATGAGAAATGAAACAATTCTCTTACCACATCCCATATACACTACTTTGGCTTCATTGAAAAAAAAAAAAGTTATAGATTTGGTTTTATCCTAAACCACTCAAATGGTGTGAATTAAATATAATTTTAGGGCACATTTTGTGTAACGTGTTTTTTGCAAATGAGGAAAAGATAAGTGTTCCCCCTTTCTACGGACTTCATTTTCCTTCATTTGGTGGAGACTGCCTTTTGCGAGGAAAAGTGCCATTTTGGCCTTCATTTTTCATGAATCCAGAATGGGGGTGTGGGTGTGGGTTTTGTGTTTCTTGGGTTGGGAGTGGGTGTCGGTTAGGAAAGGCATGGCTTTCCACTTTTCAGCAGAAGTATGCAAAGGTCTATTTCTGCGGACACCCAAAAAATGTGCTAGGAGACTACAAAATGGTACCATACACATCATGAAGGTATTAGGGAACATAGCTGTGAACTCCATTCCGGACTCCCACAGTCCCATTATGTTTTAACGATAGGGAATTAGGGATGTTCAGAAAGTCCCGTTGCTCTGGAGTTCCATTTCGGAAAATATGCAATGGGAAAAACCAAAACATTTTAGATATTTAAAATAGAAAAATAAGAGAATTAGTAGAATCCTAAAATGACATTAAAAATTCATATTTATGTAAGTTAACATAAATATGCTACTCCAGACACTCCCAGGTGGGTGGCTGAAATCTTCTTATGATCCTTCCATTTTCCAAGACCAAGGTGAGGACCTGCTAAAAACTGCAGCCCATTTTGTTTTTCCTAAACACTCATAAAAAAAAAAATTTTGGGGTTTCAAGTTATTCTAGATAGGTGAAAAGTGAAAGAAAGAGAACGTAACACATCCCATTTTGGGGGAGAGAAAGGAGGGACAGTTGTGTGTGGAAGAGAAAACTCAAAACTGTCCAGGCCAGAACAGATCCTATCAGTTATGGCTGCAACTGGCATGTTCCAAGAACAGACCAGAATATAGACTGAAAAGTTTGGCGGTGGGGGTTGCTCCATTCCAATTCAGGGAATTCCGGCCAGCACAGAACAAAATTGACAACTATGGTTATAGAAACTGAGGCAATCCAACATGAGATCGATATGGTACCCCATAAGTTAAATTGCACCCCAATATATCCATTAGTTTCATATTGCTATGCTCAACTTTTCTAGACTTTTTTCTACACTAATAATAGAAAAGAAGAAAATGTATTATGTTTAAATAGATATCAAATTCCCACCATGTCCATGCTCAAATCTCCTGCCAATTGAAGGGTCGTCCCACTGCTTCTCCCAAGTTCAGGTGATCATTGTCAACACTTCCTAAAATAATATATTCTTTAATCCTAGTATTTGTACGACTTAAAACAACAATTTGGGAGAGCATCCAATTACCCAATTTGGGTAACCAAAGCGGTTCCATTTGGATCTAAAAAACTTGGTTGTCCAGCACATACTTTAGTTATAAAAATAATTCCCTATAGTTGGGCATGCACTCATGGCAAAGAAGAAAAACTGCCACTCAAATGTAACTCAAGATATCCAAACATATGAACTCTAAGACCTAATTTAGGTATGAACTTGAGATGAAAGCATGCCAAGGGTGATTTGATCATCTTCGAATTTGTTTATATGTTCAGATTTGGTGATTTAGGGAGAGTTTGGATTAGAATTTGGAAATTTAGGGTTTGAAATTAGGATTTGGAGATTAAGGATAGGTATAGAGTGATTGGGATTATACTACATCAGCGGAGGGAGGGAGACCTCAGTGGAATAAGATGTCAAAGCAAAAGATTGGTGTTTTCAATTATGTGACATGGGGCGAGTATTTATTAAATATATGTGGGGCATGGTCCAGCCCATTTAAATCTCTAAGTAATCTCAAGATCTACATGGGGTCACCGCCTCAGGTCATAACTACATGGGTCCGCCCCTGTTGATACATACAAGAATGAGGAGACAGCCAAACATCCATGATTTTTGTTAAACAACTAAATTAAGTATGAAGACAAACTCAGGATATGTTTCTGCATGTACTTTTTAAAATTCTATTTTTTCCTTTCTGCATCGTAAAAAAAACAGAGCACGAAATTATATCATACTAGCTCCTAATTGGTTTTGACCCGTATTATAGAAACTTTATTTCAGGGTAAGTACTAAGTACTCACTTGCCAGGATTTTACAGCACGTTCAGTCCCACCTGAGAAGCTTGAATATTCCATATCTTCCTCACCTGAATAAAATCCCAGTTTTTCCAAAGCTTCCTGCCGTAATGAAGCTCAGTTAATAAGCAAATTATACACCAGAGAGCACCCCAAATCAAATCTCAGCAAGTTACACATAGCAAAAGAACCATACAGCACTAAAGCAAATGACAATACCTATGAAACCAAAAATGTAATAAAATAAAAGCCAAACAGTCACAACAGATAGTTACTGTTCAGTAAACTGAAGGTGATCTGAATAATTAATAAAAACCAGAAACTAAGTAATTCAATTGAGTCAAGTTAATTGATTCATTTGAAATTTGTTTTACTTGAAAAGCGCGGGTTAATTTCCCATCCTACACGACTATAATATATAGAAACAAGGCACATCCTCTACAATGACTATTGCAATTAGGTGTACAACTATTTTTCTGTTTTGAGAACAGTATTAGTTCCAGATACTATATGAATACCAACATTTGGACAAAATCTCATCTCTATGGAAGGTGAAAGCACCTAATTCATAGTTCATTAAATAAGGCAATAACTATAGTACTAGACACACAAAGCAATCCTAACTTCTAAATCAAGCTTTGCACCAGACGCATCAATCTCAGCCATTGGATTGTAGATTATGGCTTAAATATCGAAATGCCAAACAATAATGTTGTTGATGATGATGATGATAACGACAACAATGACTGAGGAAGATGATGAAGATTATTATGATGAATGTTGGTCTGAGATGATGAGGATGAGAACAGTTCAGCTACAACTCAAAGCGGTTTGCAACAAAAGATGAACAAATCAATCAATAAATAAATAAACTCGCCTTCAATTCCCAAGCACGCAAACCTGCATCGCGTGAACATCTTCGCCTTCTGATCCTTTCCTCAATGCCACCTTCCTCTTCTTCTTCTTCTCCTCCTCCTTTTTGACCTCTTCAACACTATCGGAAGCCCTAATTTCCTCCAACACCATCTCTTTCACTTCTCCTTCCTCCAACTGCATCCGCCCCGCGCCCGATCCGCTCTCTGCAATCTGCCTCGGCTCCGACTTTGATTTCGCCTCAGATTCCTTCAGCGCCTGCAAGATCGAAGCGAGATTCGAAATCGCATCAGAAATCGAAGGAGAAGAGGGCGTCGATTTCTCGCGCTCGAGGGCTTCGATCTGGAGTTTGAGAGTTGCGATCTCACGGAGGAGGGCTTCGCGGTCGGACTTCCAGCGGGATTCTTCTCGAAGCCACCGCTGTTCTTCCCGGATCCATCGCTGCTCCTCTCGGAGCCATCGGATCTCTTCTCGCTCCCAAGAAGAGGAGGGATTGGAAGAGGAGGAGGAGGCGGAGATTGGGGATTTGAAGCGAGGGTTAGGGTTTCTGCGGATTTGAAATGATATTGAGTTGGATTGTGAAGGGGTTTGGAATCCGTGGAAGAGATGAGAAGGAAGAGGAGGAAGATGAAGTAGAAGAGATGAAGCCATGAAGAGGAGAAGATATGAGGAAGAGAGGATTTGAGCAGAGGGAGGAGACGGAGATGGTGATGATATTGTTGTTGTCTTGTGTGGTGTTTTTAAACCATTCGTTTTTACGTGGCGGGAATTTAACGTGCGCAGTGGCGCTCACGTGTCGGCTCGGGGAGGTGCGAGGCCAGATCATGTGGCGAGAGTAGGCTATTCTATCATCGGTAGGGCCCACCTAAGCGAAATCTCCTTTTAATGAGAAAATGAAGGAAGGTATTTTACACCGTTCGGGACTTTTAGGTATCTCTTGTTTCTAGGATCCAATGAGAAGATGTTTTGTAAGTAACTCTTGAAACAAGCTCTTTTTTGTTTGTGATTTACTGATATTTTTGGATAAGAGAGCGTTTGGTGAAATTCTAATTTTAGAACTGATTATTATATATAGTAGGGATGCCTGATTATTCGACTCGTAAAAAAAGAAGGGATTTGGAACATGATTTAGGTACTGATTCATAAATGGGTTAAAGTTTGGATGCCAATTTAAGTTCCGATTTATAAGCGGGTTTGGTTCTAGATCCATACAAGTTCCGACCAATGGATCCGGAACCCGACATACAAGTCATTAATGTTACAAACTGTAGCTCAAAATCAACTTGTGTTGGATATTTTTCTGTTTGATTTTGAAGGTAATTGACTTCATGCACTATTATACATTGAATGATATCCTTATTTAAAAAAAATTAAAAATGAAAAATGAAAAAAAGTTAGAACCAGGTTTAGAGCTAGATTTCGTTCCTTTAGTTGGACTGGGTTCTAGAACCAGATGTCGGTCCTCCTATCGGAACTTGGTTTGGAACTAACAAAATAGGTTCTAAGTTAGAACGGGACCCGGATCTGGAACCGTTATTTAGAAACAGGTACGTGTCCGGGTCCATGTCCAATATGATTCTGACTTGGAACTATCACGTTTGCAACCTTATATATTAGAGCTTTTGCCTTTAAAACATAAGGTAAGGAGGGTCCTTTTTTTAGAATTTTAAAGCTATTGCGGATGGAGATGGATAATCTGAAATTTAAAAGTGTTTTGGACGAAGATTAGAATTTTAAAGCTATTGCGGATGGAGATGGATAATCTTAAATTTAAAAGTGTTTTGGAAGAAGATTAAATTTTCAAAATACCCCCAGAGTGTTGGGGGGGCGCAGGGGGGCGGGGATGGTTTACTACACTAAGTTTAGAAAAACTGGCGCCAGCTACCACAATCCCTATATGACAAGAACTTTTTTTTTATGATTTTAACAAACCCACTAATTGTAAATTACAACTTAAAAATTAGAGTTTTATTTTAGACTTCAGTCTAATTAGCTCTTTTAATCACATTAGAGTTTCTAAATGGCCCCTAGAGGTGTAATCTCAGTTTTGCCTCTCTCTCTCTCTCTCTCTCTCTCTCTCTCTCTCTCTTTTCCTTCTTCTATGGTGACTATTTGATAGTATTCGACATAATTTTCCTGTTTAGAAGAAAGGAGCTGATTCCTACAAATACTATAAATATCACTAAAATGTTATCATGGACTTAAACTCCGAGATACCAAAGGAATGAATAAATGAAAAAGGTATTCAGGATCATATGATTTACCTTTTAGAGTGAGTGAGAGGTTAGCTATATTTTTTCTGGTGCTGCTTTTAGTAAATTTGATGGTATCCACTTGGGAGTTGGTAGAGTGGCATAAGGTGTGGGTTTGCTCCCCACGTCTTGTGTTCAAACTGCCCCATAGTTGCTCTGTGTTTAGCTAGCGAGCGCCACTTGAGTGATAACTTGGGTCAAAGACCCCAAGGAAACCCACCTCATCAGGAAAAAAAAAAAAGAAAAAGAAAAAGAAAACGAAAACGAAAACGAAAACGAAAACGCAAGCTTGGTGGTAAGGCTGGATACAAGCTTGCCATTTGGCTTAATGGCTCATTTGTGCTTACATACTCATTAGACAAGATCAAACGTCTCTTCCTCTAAAGAAGTTGAGGAGAGGTCATTCTTTCTACCTTGATTGAAGCAAACGTAAGGGACTTGTCAAAAGTCCTTATTTTGACCAATGCTCTTAAATTGTGTGTGCGATCAAAGGCAATTCAGATTGGTTCATTGACCTCATTTTGCAAGATATCTCTACCGAGGCTATCTCTTTTGAATGTTTTAAGGTCTCCTATATTTTTAGAATTATGAATGTGTGGCAAAAACTTTTTTTTTTTTTTTTTTTTGGGGGGGGGGGGGGGGGGGTGGTTTGGTGTGTTCTTTTGTTTTATGTGTTTCCTATGTGGTTTTTTCCTCTTGATATCATGTTTCTTTGATGCTTTTAATGAAATTATCTTTTACAAAAAAAAAAAAAAAAAAAAACCTTGAGTAAATGGGGATCAATCTTGGGCATGTGTCCGCTATGGTTTGGTGTGTTCTTTTGTTGTATGTGTTTCCTATGTGGTTTTTTACTCTTGATATCATGTTTCTCTGATGCTTTTAATGAAATTATCTTTTACAAAAAAAAAAAAAAAAAAAAATCCTTGAGGAAATGGGGATCAATCTTGGGCATGTGTCCGCTATGGTGCGAGCACCACTACATCATGAGTGTGTTGGCCTCGATTGTGCCTTTTGTTCATATGTTCAAAGCATTTTAACAAGCACCATTGGAGGCCCTCAACCACAACAAAGTTTTATGTGGAAATGCCTCGGTGTTGCAACCATGTAATTCCACTTCCATTGTCAAAGGACATGATATGAATAAAGTCTACAAAGTTGTGATCATCATTACTCTTTTTGGGATAATCTTCCTTTTACTTGCATGTATTATAATGCTCTTCTTTCTAAAATAAGAGCGATGCATACAACAATAGAGTGGAAAGAAATGAGCAAGGGTGATGTATTTTTAATATAGAATTATGATGGAAGGATTGTGTATAATGATATCATCTTAGCAACAGTGAACTTTGATAGAAAATACTGTATTGGAGTGAGAGGATATGGAAGTGTCTATAAAGCAGAACTATCAACCAGTCATCTAATAGCTATAAAGCGACTTCACCCATTGGAAGGAGGGAGCACACATGATCAAAAAAGTGTTAATAATGAAATAAAAACATTGGCAGGAATTCGACATCGCAACATTGTGAAGTTGTATGGATTTTGTTCTCAAGAACAATGCAAGTTTTTAAATTATGAGTACATGAAAAGGTGAAAGTTGATATACTGGAGTCCTTATTCCTGGGGATAGGCTCCTTGGATTTGGCCTAAACTCTTAGAAAGCAGTTAGGAAGACAGATCTTTGATTATCAATTCTTTCCCTATTAATTTGATGAGATTGGCTATTATATTATGTGTAGACATGATAACGATGATATCATCAATATAAACACGCACCATAATCACTTAGTTATTGGCCTAAAGGTGACAAACATATATAGTCGAACCATTCCTGGTGGTCTCCTTTTACAAGCATTAGCTCGGCCCATTGCCTTAAATGGACCCACCAGCTTGTCCCTTCACCTGGAAGAACCATTTAGTGCCCACAATGTTCTTTCAATGAGAACATAAAGGATTTCCCAACTGGTTGGATATTCAGTTTCTGACCCAACTGTCCATGGACCTAAGTTCTCTTCCTATGTGAGCCGGTTTCTCTCCTTATATAAGCAGGCGTTATCTCCCTATGGCTGAAGTCTTTCATGGAGAAACTGAATCCCACATGGCTTGCTAGTTTAGTGGATTGATTTCTTCCACTGTAATTACCTGCAGGTTAGGGAGTGTCAGGTTGGGCTTTTGTTGCGGAGATTAGAGAGATTTTTGTTTTCGCTAGAAGGTTAAATAAAGATTAAGAAAAACAGAAGATATATACATGGGCAATTAATGCCCCAAATAAAAGAACATGAGAGAGCACAAAACCTAGAATGAGAGAAGCCCATCACAAAATAAAAACAGAGAAGGCCCCTGCCTAAGAAGAGTCAAAATCTAGAGTCAGTCAGTGGAGATTGAAACTCCCAAAAAATTAATGAATGTACATAAAGGTTGAGAGAGAAATGCAGCAGTTCTGATAGGTAAGGCTTCGCTATGTCTGTGGTTGCCTGAGAATCATTGAAAAATTAAGTGGTTTTACTGATCAAATTGAGTGAGCCTATGCTTTATCTGAGTGAAATGTAGTCCAGTTCCACTATAGCTGTAACTTTTCTCAGGTAATGTGGCAAGGTGGAGGACTGTGGGATTCACCTATGTCAGTCGGCCCCAAGGAAGATGAGGGGATTGAAAGGATGCCATGTGGATGGACGGTGATTGATGTTTAACCTCATCCACCATATGGGACCCACTGAAAGCAACCATTGGTTTCTCATTTGGGCAATTAGAATGAATGGTGGTGAAATTTTAATCATATCCCTTCGTACTCAAGACTTTAATCATACCACCATTTGTTTCTCATTTGCGCCCTGAATCGAGATCATATGAGGACTTCCCCTATCGTGACTGTGACTGGACCAATCATGGTCAGCCACGTCACTGTGGGCAGCCCCTGCCTGCGTGCATGGCAGGCTGCCTACGATGACGTGGTGGACCTTGATTGGTCCACTCACAGTCACCATGGGAAAAATACTAAGAGGATCCGGACTCTTGCTCCTGGCCAGGTTGCCGATCTACTATGCCTTTCCAAATGATTCCATTATCAAAATATATTCTTATAGATTCACATTTCAACAATAATGGCATTTTTTTTTTTTAAGCCAACACTAGGAAAACTCTCTATTGTCTTCTCCCAAAAGGAAAGTGTTCTTTTTATGGAGTTTCAATGTAATCCGTTACAAGACATGGGCCTGGCGCAGCTCAAAATAAATTAAGATCTAATACTGTCACAAATCTAAATAAATTCAAGCTTAGACTACAATAATAACTGACTATCTATTAATATTTGTGGATCACATGGGCCCATTCAGAGAAGAGAGGCCTTTTTAAAACTATCTATGTACTGAAAAAAATCAGAGTCAATATAGGCTGCAGCATTTGATGTGAGGCCATCATGTGGAAGGTTAAATAAATATTCCTTCCTTTTAGTAAGCTTGTTGGTACCCACCTGGGAGTTGGTAGAGTGGGATAAGGTGTGGGTTTGCTCTCCATTTCTTGTGTTTGAAACTAGCCCAGATATGCTCGGCATGTATTTGTATAGGTTTAGTAGTCACTACCTCAGTGGTCATCAATTAAAAAAAAGAGATAATTGGCGAAAGGTCCATAAAGTCGAATCTATCCAGCCTCCAGTCCAAGCAAATTCTGTTTAAGGGCTTCGGTCCACTCAGCTAGACTGTTTGCAGCCAGAGGTCCCTAATCCACACGATCACATATTCCAGGACTAATTTGCCCTTTCAATCGTTTTTGGCATAAAATTTTGAAATTTCAAATTTCAAATCTTATATTCTCCCTCCTTGGGCTTGGGCAATCCTAGCGCGTGGTTCTTCGTTGCAAAAAAGAGAGATCGTTTCCGATCTCTGTTGGGCTACACTGATTAAAGATTTCCCGTTCTAGGGAGATCTTGAAGAAGAGTTGCAAAGAAGATCGAAACTTAGGTCTCGACTTTTCTATTGCAGAAACTGTTGAGTTCAGTTTCCGAATTATAGACCAGAACATGGAGAGGATCCGGATTGTTTCGATTACTAGTCGGAAAGGTTAGAGGAGAAGAGGCAAGGGATCTGCACTGCCCAATTCTTGGTTACAGAGGACTGGGCTTGCGTTGAGGAAGGCGATCGGGAGAAGGGAAACCAGAGGACCTCATGGTGATCTGGGTGTTGCCGGAGAAGAAGCGAAGACGCTGCTCGTCGACTTGCCATCGCCTGAGAAGAAGAAGAACAGAGACGGTTCCTGGGTTTGCCGCACTTCCCGCCGCCGGAGAAGGAGCGGTCCGCCATGACAATCATCGCCGGAGACTCCACTGTCCGCTGTCGTAGTTGTTGCACCGTAGTCGGAGAAGGAGGAGAGACGCACGTTCTACTTTTGTTTCCAGAACCAGAATGTGTAAAGGAGAGGAAGACAACCCAGGTTCGTTGGGTTCAGTTTAGGGTTTGGGTCAGTTTCGCCTGACCCGTGAAACAGAAAGCAATCTTAATTTATCTGAGTTTTTATAAAATTTATCTGAGTTTTTTTTTTAATTTATCTAAGTTTTCGTTAAGTTTATCTGAGCTTTTAACAAATTTTATTTGTTTTTGTCAAAATTATCTGTGTTTTTTTTCAATTTTTTGTCAAATTTGTTTGAGTTTTGTACAAATTTATCTAAGTTCTGAAACAAATTTCTCTGAGTTTTGGACAAATCTATCTAAGTTTTTGGCTAATTTATCTGATTTCTGGAACAAATTTATTTGATTTATGGAACAAATTTGTCTGATTTCTAGAACAAATTTATCTAAGTTCTGAAATTTGGAAAATTGGTTTATCTTAGTTTTGGCAAATGTATTTGCGTTTTTTTAAATTTATTTGCATTTTTAATTTTATTTACGTTTTTTTTTAAATCTATTTGCTTTTTTTAATTTTATTTGCGTTTTTTGAAATTTATTTGTGTCTTTTCAAATTTATTTGCTTTTTTTGAAATAAATTTAACTGATTTTCGGAAAAAATACTTGAGTTTTTGGTAAATTTTTCAGAAATTTGGAAAATGATTTATCTTAGTTTTGGCAAATGTGTTTTTGTTTTTGAATTTTATTTGCGTCTTTTGAAATTCATTTACGTCTTTTAAAATTTACTTGCATTTTTTGAATTTTCTTTGGATCTTTTGAGATTTATTTGAGTCTTTTGAAATTTATTTACATTTTCTGAAATTTATTTCAATCTTTTGAAACTCATTTGCATCTTTTTAAATTTATCTGCGTTCTTTTGAAATTTATTGCTTTTTTAAAAAAAATTATTTCTTTTTTTGAAATTATTGCATTTTTTTAAATTTAATTGCGTTATTTTGAAATTTACTTGTATGTTTTTAGAATTTATTTGAAAATCTCATTATTGGAATTCCATTAATCATGGGCAATTAAATGGTAGTTGGCCATTATTAATGGGATATCCCACCAATCATGGGATATGATTTAAAGAAAGGGCAAATTGGACATTTAAAGTATGGGAATGTGTGTGAGGGACCTTTGGCTGCATGGCTTTTTTTTTTTTGTAGACTGTTTGCATTAAAGTCACACTTTGAGGAACCTCCGACCAAAGTCCCCTAAAAAAAAAGTAAAATTTATGGTAAAGCAAGATATGACTTTGCCATTTGACCTGATGGCTCCTTGATAAGTACCTAATTGTTGTGCAATTGGGGACTTAATTATCTTCTTTTTTTTCCATCATTCGTGTTTAAATTCATTCGATTACATATAATTTTGCACGGGTATTGGTTTTTGGTCATTTGCAGAAATTTTATGAAGAATGAAGCTTCTGGAGGATGAATGAATAAAAAAGAGAGTAAAGAACTGAATCACATCAGTCAACCGGAAGATCTACCGGTAGAAATGGTCAAAAATTGGACAGAGAGTTGAAGAAATGGAGCCACAATAGTTCTACCGGAAGTTCTACCGGTAGAACTGCTCTAACCGCAAGTTCTACCGGTAGAGAAGGTTGAATTTCTGACAGAGACTTGAAGAAACTTAGAGTCACTGTTCTACCGCAATTTCTACCGGTAAAAGTGTTTCAACCACAAGTTCTACCGGTAGAAATGGCTGATATTATGGTAGAGAGCTTGGACATGAGAAGTGCACCTGTTAAACCGGAATTTCTACCGGTAAAACTACTTCTACCGGTAGTTCTACCGGTAGAACACTCGGATTTGGATGATTTTTGCTTTTTTGGGGCACTTTTGTAATTAAAGTTGTGGGGACCTATATAAAGCATTGTAACTCGACAATTAGGGTTATCTGGGAATTGTCTTTGTTTCCCAGCCCCATTTTCTTTCCTTCTTTGATAGATGAGTGTATAGGGAGTTTCAATTGAAGATCAATGTTTAATTTTACTAAATTCTTGTATTAAGACAGAATCCTTCATTTTAATTCAAGTTTTCGATAGAGGTAATCTTTCAATTATGTTCTTTCTGTTCTCTTGCTTTCATTTAATCTGTTTGAAGAGATCTCCATTAATGGAGGGGTAAAATCTCAGATGGTTTGACCTAAGGGGAATTCACCCCGGGTTTTGAATGGTTTATTCTTTCTGATTATGCTTTGATGATGATCAATAGTTTCCACTGACTTTCTGTTTTCAGAAATCATAACTGAGATGTTAAGCCTTTGACTAATTGTGTTCATCTATGATGATACAATTAGTGCTTAGGTAGATGACTCTCAGGTTATTGAATAGAATGTCTTAGAATCTCTTTGGAAATTATTTACTTAGATTGATATTTGATTTCCACGAAGGAATTTTCCAGGTAAGAATTGGATTGCTACAAATCTAACCTGTGTAATGGAAAGGAAGATGAAATCATGTAAATCCGGGTGAATTGAACCCTTGGTTGAACCATCTCTTTAGCTTAACAATTTCAATTAGTTTTCTGCAGTGTTAATCAGTCATCAGCTTAGAATTAATTCAACCCTTGAACAAAAGTTGGTCACTCTCGACCAAAAAAAGTCCTCTAGAGCTGAAACCCTAGTCCGTTCTCTGTGAATTCGACCTCTTCGTGAGCGAAGTGCTACACAGCGATAAATTCCGTCCTCCGCTTAGGACATCCAAATACACCACATAAATCAGCTAAGCATTTCTGGCGCCGTTGCCGGGGAACGGCAATTGAGGTAAAACAACTTTGTAAGTATTTCTTCTTGTTCTTTTCTTTTTAGTTTTCCTTTAGAATTAGTTGATTATTTTGATAATTGGGGTTGTGGTTGTATATGTCCTCTCATTACCGTAGGGACATACACAACAGATTGGTCAGAGTAGATCTTGCAGAAGTTCCGATATTTGATTGGCCAGGAATCGACATTTTTGTTGATCTTCACCTGCCCGATCCTACTTTTGAACCAATGGCGGATCGACAGAATAATGATGACTCCCGTAATCAACATAATCAAGCTGTACCACCTAGGACAATGGATGATTATTTGACCCCTAGGTGGACTGATGCTCCATCTTGTATTGTAGATGAAGCTAAGGGTGCAAATGCATATCAGGTCAAACCAAATGTTTTGACTCATATCCCCAATTTTCATGGAATGACATCTGAAATGCCTTATTTGCATGTCAAGGAGTTCAATGCCATAATTGAAACCATGTGCCCTGCAACTCAAAGAGAGTCAGCCAAACTTCGGCTGTTTCCTTTCTCCTTGAAGGGGAATGCAAAAAATTGGTTGAACAATCTGAGATCTATAAGAATCACCACATGGGATCAATTGCAAAGAGAGTTTTATAAAAAATATTTCCTCATCAGAAAACAATTGCTTTAAAGAAAAATATCCAGAGTTTTGCTGAAAAAGGGGGAGAGTCTTTTCATCAATGTTGGGATCGGTTTCATGAGACGTTGAACTTGGTCCCTCATCATGGTTTTACTATTCCTGAGTTAGTTACAATATTTTATGAGGGATTGAGTTCAACAAACAAACAGTTCATTGATATGATGTGCAATGGTACTTTCCGTGCCAAGGAACCTCATGAAGCTTATGCATATTTAAAGAGTTTGGCAGAGCAGTATCAGGTTTGGGACACCACCAATCCTAATGATAGAACTACTCCAAATGTGTTTCCTAGTGTTCCTAATGTAGGAAAGTTTACTTTGAGTGAAAAGGAGGATTTGAGTGCTAGGATAGCTCAACTTACCCGTCAGATAGAAGGTCTAGAGCTGAAAAGAGTTAGTGAGATTACTCCTACATCAGTTGTCCAAGTGGATCAATTGTATGCAATTTGTTCACAGAATGATCATGGTACAGACAATTGTCCTACCATTCCTTCCATTAAAGAGTTGCTCCATGGTAACCCTCCATCTGATGTCAATGCTGTGAATCCCCAGTAGAAATCTTCTTTTCAATCTAACCAATATCAGAATCTCAATCCTAGGTACAATGATCATCCCAATTTTCGGTGGAGGGACAACCCTCCCCAATCCCACAATCTTGGTTCTACAGGTTTTCAGCCTCAGCCCTAACAGAATCAAGGGCAATTTCCTCAGTCTAATCAAGGCCAGGGGCAATTCTTCCAATCTGCCCCACAGTATCAGCAGCAGAGATTCCCATCTCAGCAGCAGTTTCCACCTCAGTCTTATCAACAATTTCAGCAACAAGGAACCCCACAGGGTCATGCTCCATATCAACCTCCCCATAAGAGAAGTCTAGAAGATACCTTTCAAGCCTTTTTGAGCAGTTAGACTTCCATCAATGAGCAGAACAACAAGACTCTTGAGAACATCAAATCTCAATTAACTACACTTACCAATGCGGTGAGTGCTACTCAAATCACAAGGGGTGCCTTGCCTACCCAAGCTATTCCCAATGTTCAAGGCCAGCACTTTGTGGAAGATTCCGGTGGGTCGGATGCTCAAGTGGAGCATCTCAAAGCTGTCACCATTTTAAGGAGTGGTAAGATCATTGATAAAACCATCCCTCCCAAGCCATCTAAACCTGATTTTTCTACTTCCATGGCACCTCCTGCTTCGCATGAAGTGGAGGAGCCTAAGAATTCGGAGCCTAGGGATGAGTCTTCAAAGAGATCTAATGAGTCCAATGAAATTAAGAAAGATGAGTCTTCCACTTCTACCATTCAAGACCCTAGAGTCCAAGCTTTCTAACCCCCAGCTCCTTTCCCTCAGAGGTTGAGAGGGAAGTCCAAACCAGATCTTGCAGAATCTCTTAGGGAGTTTTTCTCTCAAGTTAAGCTCAACATTCCTCTCTTGGATGCTATCCAACACATTCCTGTCTATGCAAGATGTCTTAAAGACTTGTGCACTTACAAGCGCAAGTTCTTGCATCAAAACAAGGTCCTCCTAGCAGCCAATGTCAGTACCACCATCTCTGGTTCTCTTCCTCCAAAATTCAAGGATCCTGGTTGTCCGTGCATTTCAGTAGAGAAAGGGGGAAAGAAGATAGAGAGAGCTTTGTGTGATCTAAGGGCGAGTGTCAATCTTCTCCCATATTCGGTCTACCTCCAACTCGGGTTGGAGGAACTTCAGCCCACCTCGATTATACTTCAGCTGGCAGATAGGAGTGTTAGAGTCCCTAAGGGGATTTTGAAGGATGTGTTAGTTCAGATAGGGAGTTTCGTGTATCCCGCAGATTTAATTGTGTTGGACACATGTCCAAATCTAGGGGTTATTGATCAAGCCCCTATCATTCTAGGTCGTCCTTTCCTAGCCACCATAGATTCAGTCATCAAGGTTAGGAATGGGAACATGTCCATCACCTTTGGAAACATGACCCTTGAACTGAACATCTACAATGTTGCCTCCCAATTGGGAGATGATGAGGAGATACATGAGGTGAGTTTGGTAGAGAGCTTGGTTCAAGAACATGTGGACACACACTTGTACTCAGATCCATTAGAGACATTCTTGACCCAAGAGGAGAGGGAGTTTCTTGAGTCCCCTTAGGTAGAGTGTCTGTATTCTCTATTGGATGATGTTGAGGAGGTGAAGGGTGCTGTGTTTTGGGCACCAAAATTTGAGGAGCTTCAGAAATCGGAATCTAAGCCAATGCCTAGTAGTGAGGAAGCCCCTATGCTTGAGTTGAAGCCTTTACCTTCTTCGGTAAAATATGCTTTTCTTGGTGTCGATGAGTCATATCCTATGGTGATTTCCTCTTCTCTTGAGGAACACCAAGAGACCCAGCTGTTAGAGGTCTTAGGTAGGCACAAGAGAGCAATTGGGTGGACCTTAGATGATATACAAGGAATTAGTCTCTTAATTTGCACCCATTGGATTCATTTAGAGGATGATGTCAAACCTTCCCGCCAACCCCAGCGTAGATTAAACCATATTCTGAAAGATGTGGTTAGGAAGGAGGTTCTGAAATTGCTAGATGCTGGGATTATCTATCATGTAGCTGATAGTAAATGGGTGAGTCCTATACAGGTAGTGCCTAAGAAGGCAGGGGTCACTGTTGTGGCTAATGAAGAAAGAGAATTGATCCTTACTAGAGTTGCCACGGGGTGGAAAGTTTGTATTGATTACCGCAAGCTTAATGCCAATACGAAGAAGAACCACTTCCCTCTTCCCTTCATTGATCAAGTCCTTGAGAGAGTGGCCAGTCATACTTTTTATTGCTTCTTGGATGGCTATTCAGGATATAATCAGATTGAGGTGTCTTTAGAAGATCAAGAAAAGACTGTGTTCACTTGTCCCTTTGGGACCTTCACTTATAGGCGCATGCCCTTTGGGTTGTGCAATGCCCCTGGCACCTTTCAGAGGTGCATGATGGGTATTTTTGATGACATGGTCGGGGACTTCTTGGAGGTATTCATGGATGATTTTTCTGTTTTTGGAGATAGCTTTGCGGGGTGTTTATAAAATTTAGAGAAAGTGCTAGAGAGGTGTGAGGAGAAGAAGTTAGTGCTAAATTGGGAGAAGTGTCACTTTATGGTGACGCAAGGGATTGTCTTAGGCCATGTAGTGTCTCCTAGAGGAATTGAAGTGGACAAGGCAAAGGTGGAATTGATCTCCCAATTACCTTCACCCAAATGTGTCAAGGATATCCGATCCTTCTTAGGTCACTGTGGTTTCTATAGGCACTTCATTCGTGCTTTCAGCGCTATTGCATGCCCCTTGTGCAATCTTTTGACCAAAGATGCACCATTTGTTTGGACAGAGGCTTGCGAAAAAGCCTTCAGCGCTTTGAAAGCGTGCTTCACCTCTCCACCTATCATGCAAGCCCCAGATTGGAATCTTCCTTTTGAGTTGATGTGCGTCGCTAGTGACTATGCCATTGGTGCCGTTTTGGGTCAAAGAAGAGATAAAGTCCCTTATGCCATTGCTTATGCCAGCAAAACCTTAAATGATGCTTAACTTAATTACACCAACACAGAGAAAGAGTTGCTTGCTGTGGTCTTTGCTCTTGATAAGTTTAGATCCTATATCATAGGTTCCGCTATTGTTGTTTTTACTGATCACGCAGCGCTCAAGTATCTGATGAGCAAGCAAGATGCGAAAGCGCGTCTCATTCGGTGGGTTCTGTTGCTCCAAGAGTTTAATATCACTATCAAGGATAAGAAAGGGGTTGAGAATGTCATCGCGGATCATCTTTCGCGACTTGATTTTGAGGATAAGTCATCCCATCTTCCAGTCCTTGATTCTTTTCCCGATGAGCAGTTGTATTCAGTGTCGACGTGTCCGTGGTATGCGGATATCGTCAATTATCTCGTGACAGGGCAGCTTCCTACTGACTGGACTTCTCAAGTGAGAAGGAGGTTCTTAGTGGAGGTGAGAAAGTACGCTTTCGATGATCCTTATATTTACAAGTATTGTGCTGATCAGATTATTAGGAGGTGTGTCCCGGAGTCGGAGCAACAGAGTATCTTGTCATTCTGCCACACTGAGGCGTGTGGGGGTCACTTCTGATCAAGAAAGACCACTGCAAAGATTTTGCAGTGTGGCTTCTTCTGGCCCCTCTTTTTAGAGATGACCATGAGTTTTGTCGGTCTTGTCCTAAATGTCAGCGATTAGGAGCTATTTTCAAGAGGAATGCCATGCCCCTTCAGCCCATGCTTATCATAGAGATCTTTGATTGTTGGGGTTTAGATTTTATGGGTCCTTTCCCGAGTTCTTATGGATTCCTCTACATCCTTCTTGCTGTAGATTACGTGTCTAAGTGGGTAGAGGCTATTCCCACTAAGACCAATGACCATAAGGTTGTGGGTCAAATTCATGAAGGAAAATATCTTGTCTCGGTTTGGGATGCCCAAGGCCATGATTAGTGATCAAGGCACTCACTTCTGCAATCGTCCATTCGCGGCCTTGATGGCCAAGTATGGGATCACTCATAAGGTGTCTACTGCCTATCATCCTCAAACCAATGGGCAAGCCGAGTTAGCCAATAGGGAGGTCAAGCACATCTTAGAGAAAACTGTGAATCCTAATAGGAAGGATTGGTCAACTCGGTTGACTTATGCCTTATGGGCCTATCGAATGGCCTACAAGACAGTTTTAGGGATGTCTCCTTATAGGCTTGTGTATGGCAAGACTTGTCACCTTCCGGTCGAAATTGAGCATAAAGCATTCTGGGCTCTCAAGACTTTAAATTTCTCCTTACCCAAGGCAGGTGTCCTTAGGAAGTTCCAATTGAATGAGTTAGAAGAGATGAGGAAAGAGGCCTATGAGAACGCTAGCATCTACAAATCCAAGGTCAAGGCTTTCCATGATAAAAACATTGTGAGGAAAAACTTTGAGGTGGGGCAAAAGGTCCTTTTATATAATTCAAAACTTCATCTCCACCCGGGAAAGTTGCGTTCAAGATGGGCTGGACCTTTGTGCATAAAATCTACCCTCATGGTGCTGTTGAGGTTTTTAATAAAAATGATGGTAAGATTTTCAAAGTTAATGGGCAAAGGCTTAAGCCATTTCTTGAGAATTTTGCAAAAGAGGAAATTGTGGAAGAGTTAGTGGATCCGGTTTATCCGGAACCCACTAGTTCTTAATCTTTCTTGACTTTGTTTGTGCCAGCTTGCATGCATTCTGTTTTCCTCTGTTTTATGTCTATTTCTTGTCTGTGTGCATGATTGGCCTAATTGCATCTTCAAATAAATAGCGGATGATGCTACTCCGTATCACATCGTTCTTTCGTGTGATGTCTTGGAATCTGATTTTAAAAGACCAATGAAAAGTGGAAAATTTTTTGGGTGCACCATCTGTGCTTACCCCATTTTTTGTTTCTAACCAATGGTTGCTGTCTAAGTCTTAGCAGGTTATTCGTTCTACAACAACAACATTGGTAAATTGGTAACTTCGTTCCTCTCTTTTCCCTTTGTTCTTAGTTCTTTTATTCATTGAGGACAATGTTTCGTTTAAGTTGGGGGGAGAGGCATGAAATTCATTCATGCATATAGTTAATTTTTCACACATGCATATAGTTCATTTTTCGCTATTTAGAATTTGTTAATCCAAGCCTTGCATTCATTTCATCGAAATTCTCATTTGGAGATTCAACTTTCATGAAATACATGATTTATGCCTTCTTTGATTACTATGTGTCTTTGAATGATTGTTGAGTTAATCATCACACTGAATTGAATTCATACCATATCCCCTGTTTTTTAGAGTGCTTGAGTGATAGATTAGATTCCACACACTTGCAAGTTCACACTTTTGTAGCTTTGAATTGCATTCATTTTACCTCTTTTGGAAGTGGTGGCATAAACTGTTAATACAAGGAAATTTTGTTGTCTATGAAACCAGAAAAGAGTCACCCTTATACCCTTTTTTGAGCCATGTTCTTTATCCTCTTATTCTTGTGCCAAACCCTAGGGGACTGGTGTAAAGGAGGAATGGGGGGTTTGGAGAATTTCTGCAGGTGAAAAATGGTTGCTTATTGAAAATTGGGTTTGGTTGTGATGAGTATAAGGATAACTTTAAAGTGGAGTTGATCTTCCATGATTTTGTAGTGGAGTTTTGAGTGGCTGAAATGAAGGCATTTTATGAAGATGGATTCATTGAGACTTCTTCTTTTTCAGTAGTCCGTTGCATAATTTGTGAAATTCGTGAATGAGTCGCTTCAATGGACTATAAGTGAGGCTCACGACTGCAGATATTCGTGGAATAAAATGGTTGAAAATCAGAGGAAGAAGGTATTGGCTTTGTAGTCATGCATTCAAAAAAAAAATATGATGAATAATGATGAATGAATGGCAGTACCGGTAGAAATACTGGTTCAAGAAGAGAAATCTGAGGCGGAAAGGTGAAGTTTCAGAAAAAGAAAGAAGAGCAGTTCTACCGGAATTTCTACCGGTAGACACATAGAAATGAATCTCAGTACCGGTAGAAATACCGGTTCAAAATGAAGAATCTGAGGCAGAGAAGCTAGGGTATTGTGCTACTAATTCTCTACCGGTAGTTCTACCGGTAGAACGTGCGGGCCCAGGCGAGCCTATATATATATGTTTCCCCTTGTTTTGTTTTTCATTTCATTTCGTTCCTCTCCTTTCTCTCGAGCCAATAGTTTCTCCTCCATAAACCCTAACACCCAAACTTCCAAAACCTCCATTAATCCAACCAATCTTCTTCCCAAACACCCAAATACCTTCTCTTCATCACCATTTCTCCCTCACCCTTCGGATCAAACTTCCAAAAAAGTCCAAGAAAACCCTACATTCTGAAATCCCTATCCTTCCCCCAAAATTTGCTACTCACTTCCATACCTTTCCAAAACCATTTCATACCTTCTACACACAACCTTAAACCATGCCAAGGACCAAGAATCCGAATGTGGGGGGCGCACCAAAGAAACGAGCAGTTGCCAAAGGTAAAAAGTCCAAGGGTAGCACTTCAGGGGGAAGTGAGAGAAGAGCAGAAAAAAGGCCAAGGGAATCTTCTCCTCCTCCTCCTCCTCAGAAAAGTGCGGGTCAGATCAAGTGGGAGAAGAAAGTAGACAAGAAGGCTTTTGTAATCGAACGTAGAGTTGATGTGCGAAAACTTGGAAATGGGGAATGCTTCGGAGCAGTGATCAATAGCAAGCTGGAGTACATGGACACTGCCTTCACAGGGTATATTCCTAACCTGGTTCGTCAATTTTACAAGTCTATGGAACTTGTTATAGCAGGAGGTGAGCAAATTACTGCCAAGGGGAATGGAACAAAAATTAGAGTTGATCAATATATCATTGCAAAAGCCTTAGGGTATACCCCAGTGGCTAGGGAGAGAATCACATACCCTAGGCCTCAAAATGTTCCCTTAGAGATTCCTTATGATCAATTGGTGTTGAGAGGGGAAGCAGTGGTGGAAGGGACAACCACAGTTGGGAATTTGAATGGGGAGGCAGGGATGTTGAACAAAATTATGCATTACAACATTTTCCCTCGAGGTGATGAGAAGATACTAGGAAAGAAGGAGATGGAATTGCTATGGGTGATCTGGAGCCCAGAGGAAGGGGTAAATGTGGCTCAGTTCATTTATAATCAAATGAGGAGATACCCTGAAGAGTCTACTGCTAAGGCAACCCACCCATACCCCTGCCTCATCACCAAAATATGTATGGATCAGAAAGTGGTGAAAGGTCCAGATGATTGGCTTTTGCCTAGTGATAGAGGGGCTATCATTGTCAAGACAATGGCAAAAGCCCGATCACAAAAGAGGGACCCTCCAGCAGCAACTCAACCTTCTTCCTCTCTTCAAAAGCAAGTGAAGGGCTCCTCATTTAAGACCTATATGAAGGACTTGTTAAAATGGATCGACTGCAAGGTTGATGACTGCATTGAGGGGCAGAAGGTGATTAAAAAAGAACTAGAGAGGCAGAGATCCAGGCAAGAATATCTGATGAAGTTTGCTGTGTCTCAGGGGGCTGATCCCTACATGTCACCTCAGAGGGAAACAGAGGCAGGCCCAAGCCAGCCAGATGTTGGTGGCGCTGCAGAAAAAGAAACTGAGGGAGAGGATGATGATGAACCAGATGATGATGATGATGGGGACAATGACACAGAAGAGGTGGTCAGTGATGGAATTGTCCAGTGGTGATTGGTCCTGGGTTTGTTAGTGGATGATGTTGTTTTTGTCATTTTGTTAATGGAATTGTAAATGGGCATGGCCATGGGGTACCTGACCAAAACCATGTAAGGCCATGCCCCATTTTGTCTAAAAACTTTCATTGATAACCTTTTCAATGCAACCCTAGAATGAGAGAAGCCCATCACAAAATAAAAACAGAGAATTGGATTACTCCAAATCTAACCTGTGTAATGGAAAGGAAGATGAAATCATGTAAATCCGGGTGAATTGAACCCTAGGTTGAACCATCTCTTTAGCTTAACAATTTCAATTAGTTTTCTGCAGTGTTAATCAGTCATCAGCTTAGAATTAATTCAACCCTTGAACAAAAGTTTCGACCAAAAGAAATCCTCTAGAGCTGAAACCCTAGTCCGTTCTCTGTGGATTCGACCTCTTCGTGAGCGAAGTGCTACACAGCGATAAATTCCGTCCTCCGCTTAGGACATCCAAATACACCACATAAATCAGCTAAACATTCCTTCGTGGTTGCACGCTCAATGGACGGATCGAAAGTCTCTTCCTCCACAAAAGTTGCGGCGGGGGTCATTAGCCATTCGTGCCTAAAGGCGACAAACATAGTCTAACCAATCCGATGATTATACCTGTTGGCATTTGTGATGGGGGCCCACTTGTGTTTACTTGTGGTTAGACCCAATCACAAAGAGATGTCCCTCACAAGGATCGTTTACATGTCTCGATGGTAAAAGGGATAAGATTTGTTTTGAGTTTAATCCAACTCTCTATCCTTATCTTCTCACCATAGTTGAATTAAAAGCTTATCCCCCAATAAGCCACAAAGATATATATATATATATACAGGGAGATACTCCTATGAGAGATGCTCTCACGTTACTACGAGAGATAAGGTGGGGGCCCTCACATCCATATCTAATGCCAACAACTTAAATATGAGGGCCCCCACTCCTATTTCTCATATAAGGTGAGAGATATCTCTCATAGGAGCATCATATATATATATATATATATATATATTGCAGATTATCTCAACATATCATCTAGAAAGATCTCCCTCTTTCTTCCACTAGATCTAAACCGCCCATCATCATCTACAAAATTTAGGGTGTTCATCATTGGCCTTGGATCTTGAAGAGTGAATCATATGTGATTGATCACTTGTAGACAGTTGCGGATCTTCACATCTAGTGCCTGATTCAAGCTGATCCAATCCTGATTGTGTTCATAGGGTCGAACTCATTCAGATCCGTGTTCCTGCAACATCTACAAACTTCAACACCCATACAACCATAATCTGAGCGCATAACCCTGAACGAACCCATCGGCTGTTTTTTGACCTCGAAGGCCCATTTAGTGCCCACAACATTCTTTTAATGAAAACATAAGGATAACCTAGTTGGTTGGATGTCCAATTTCTCACCCAACTTTCTAGGGAAATGAGTTCTCTTTCTATGTGAGCCAGTTTCTCACCCCGATGTGAGTGGGCATTATCTCTCCATGGCTAGGGTCTCTCATGGACATATACCGATTACCACGTGCCATGCTGGATTACTGCATATATTTCTTCCACTGGCCACACATAGGCAGTGAGGGTCAAATTGGGTTTGTGTTGAGGAGATCAGAGAAAGATTTTTTATTTTTATTTTTGCTAGAGGGTAAATATAGAATAAGAAAAGCAGAAGATACATGTGATACAAATCCCCCCCCCCCAAAAAAAAAAAAAAAGAACCTGGGAGAGAATGCAAAACAAAGAATGAGAGAAGCCCATCACAAAATAAAAACAGAGAATTGGATTGCTCCAAATCTAACCTGTGTAATGTAAAGGAAGATGAAATCATGTAAATCCGGGTGAATTGAACCCTAGGTTGAACCATCTCTTTAGCTTAACAATTTCAATTAGTTTTCTGCAGTGTTAATCAGTCATCAGCTTAGAATTAATTCAACCCTTGAACAAAAGTTTCGACCAAAAGAAATCCTCTAGAGCTGAAACCCTAGTCCGTTCTCTGTGGATTCGACCTCTTCGTGAGCGAAGTGCTACACAGCGATAAATTCCGTCCTCCGCTTAGAACATCCAAATACACCACATAAATCAGCTAAACATTCCTTCGTGGTTGCACGCTCAATGGACGGATCGAAAGTCTCTTCCTCCACAAAAGTTGCGGCGGGGGTCATTAGCCATTCGTGCCTAAAGGCGACAAACATAGTCTAACCAATCCGATGATTATACCTGTTGGCATTTGTGATGGGGGCCCACTTGTGTTTACTTGTGGTTAGACCCAATCACAAAGAGATGTCCCTCACAAGGATCGTTTACATGTCTCGATGGTAAAAGGGATAAGATTTGTTTTGAGTTTAATCCAACTCTCTATCCTTATCTTCTCACCATAGTTGAATTAAAAGCTTATCCCCCAATAAGCCACAAAGATATATATATACAGGGAGATGCTCCTATGAGAGATGCTCTCACGTTACTATGAGATGTAAGGTGGGGGCTCACATCCATATCTAATGCAAACAACTTAAATATGAGGGCCCCTACTCCTATTTCTCATATAAGGTGAGAGATATCTCTCATAGGAGCATCATATATATATATATATATATATATATATATATTGCAGATTATCTCAACATATCATCTAGAAAGATCTCCCTCTTTCTTCCACTAGATCTAAACCGCCCATCATCATCTACAAAATTTAGGGTGTTCAACATTGGCCTTGGATCTTGAAGAGTGAATCATATGTGATTGATCACTTGTAGACAGTCACGGATCTTCACATCTAGTGCCTGATTCAAGCTGATGCAATCCTGATTGTGTTCATAGGGTCGAACTCATTCAGATCCGTGTTCCTGCAACATCTACAAACTTCAACACCCATACAACCATAATCTGAGCGCATAACCCTGAACGAACCCATCGGCTGTTTTTTGACCTAGAAGGCCCATTTAGTGCCCACAACATTCTTTTAATGAAAACATAAGGATAACCTAGTTGGTTGGATGTCCAATTTCTCACCCAACTTTATAGGGAAATGAGTTCTCTTTCTATGTGAGCCAGTTTCTCACCCCGATGTGAGTGGGCATTATCTCTCCATGGCTAGGGTCTCTCATGGACATATATCGATTACCACGTGCCATGCTGGATTACTGCATATATTTCTTCCACTGGCCACACATAGGTGTCGGATGTGAATTTTCGACCCCCCCCCCGCGCCAACCAATGGGGCTTGGGAAGAATCTCCATTCATCTATACATGTGCTATTTTAATTTTACATCGAAAGTGAGGATTCTGACTACCCTCAAAATCGACGGATCACGATCGCCAGCTACGGTAACGGCCGTAACACCGTCCTTCGACGAAAGCCGAAGAAAAATGGGAGAAGATAAATAGGTGGGTTCTTCCTCTCGTCTAATGTGCTGCCGGCAACACACGACGGTTGTCTTGTCACATTAATTTGGGTCTTTTTGGGTCTCTTTAATACAGGGTCAATTCAGGGTTACGCGTTAAAGTCCAAATAAAGATTAATCCTCACATAGCAAAATCATAGTATATCCAAGTAAAGTAAAACAATTAAGATAAAGAAAATAAAAAGGGGGGAGGTGCCAAATATTTAAGAAGAGGATCGGCCCCGTTCCCGGGTACCCCCTTCAAATGCCTTGGCAAAATAGGGTTTAAAGGCTGACTTTGCAAACCAAAACAATGATGCAAATGAGACTTTGACTTGTGATTTCTGTGTTTTTCGTGTGCGATACACGAGTGATAAAGGTGAAAGGCCGATGGGCCGTAATTGACTAAAGGTGGCCGATGGGCCGATATTTGTTTTAGAGTGGCCGATGGGCCGTGATTGTTTTAAAAATGTGTGCGAAATCATTCATCTCATCTCGTCATTCTCATTTATTCAATTTTAGAAATCAGTTCTTCTTTCCCTTTTATCATTAAGTTCAATTAAATATCTGGCACCTGAGGTGGAGGAAGAAATAAAGGAAAAATCTTTTTGTGTTTATTTTATTGGTTTTATAGTTTTTATGGATTTTTGATATTGGGGCTAGAAGGGCCTAACTAGAGGATTTTACTTGGATTTACATAATTAATGCTTTATTACTGATCATCGGATTAACCCTAAACCTAAGGTCCTAGACCGCCCACATTAGCTCTCCCGGTCCCCTAACGGAACAGGAAAAGTGATGGGGCGAAGCCTAATGCTCTAATCTATCTAATGAGGAAATCCGATTTAATGCTAGCGTGTAAATTGTCTAAGTTTGATAGCTCCTAAGCTAAACGGCTTATTAATTTGATTTAGTTTGGTTCAAGTTGTGGTTTGATTAAGAGTTATTTAGGGATGAGTTAAGAGTGTTTTAAGGTTCTGTTTTAATATGCTAAAAGTTCTGGAGCCTCGGGTTTTGCTTTAAATGATGAAAGGAAGTTGAAACTAGCAAAACGGGAGTGGAAGAAGACTTGGGCGCACCTATGGTGGCACCTAGGTCACTCTGGGACTTGGGCGCACCTGTGGTGGCGCCCAAGTGGCTGCTCTGCGTGGTTCGATTTGTTGCAATGGTGTTAGCTCATTTTGGAGTTTCTTGGGGTTCTAATCAATGTAGGCTTCTGTTATGATGTTGTCTTTAACTTTGGGTCAATTAATTTTAATAGTCTTAAGTCCGGGATTCGAAACGAAACCAAGGTTCTCAACTTGGATGTGACAGAGGACTTGGGCGCACCTGTGCGTGCGCCTAGGTATTCCTGTGCACTTGGGCGCACCAGTAGTGGCGCCCAAGCTGGAATTTGAAATCTTTTGGTCACTTTGGCTCGGTTTGAAGTGCTGGACGAGTCTAAGTTGATCAAGGTTTTGATTTAAAGGTTGTTATTGATTCTGTGATAGTTTTAAGGTAATGATCTAGATCGAAATTGAAAATGGATGGGGATTCGGTGGTCCCAAGGGAGTGGAAATGGACTTGGGCGCACCTGTGTTTGCTCCTAAGTGTCTAGGGTGACTTGGGCGCACCTGTGGTTGCTCCTAAGTGTCTGGGGTGACTTGGGCGCACTTATAGTTGCTCCCAAGTGTCGGGGGTGACTTGGGCGCACTTGTGGTTGCTCCCAAGTGTCGGGGGTGACTTGGGCGCACTTGTGGTTGCTCCCAAGTGTCGGGGGTGACTTGGGCGCACTTGTGGTTGCTCCCAAGTGTCAGGGGTGACTTGGGCGCACTTATAGTTGCTCCCAAGTGTCGGGGGTGACTTGGGCGCACTTGTGGTTGCTCCCAAGTGTCAGGGGTGACTTGGGCGCACTTGTGGTTGCTCTCATGTGTCAGGGGTGACTTGGGCGCACTTGTGGTTGCTCCCAAGTGTCAGTCTAGTGGTTTGTTATCTTCTAGGGTGTCTCTAAGTTAATTTCTTTCAATAAATTAAAGCTTATTGATTAGGTTTGCTAATTGGGATTTTAATTGGGACTTGTTGATTAAAGTTTTATTTAATTAGGGGTTTCACTAGGAGTTGTTAATAAGTTTTAGGGATTTAATTAATTAATTAAATATGTGGATTTTAATTGCGTGATTTAATTAATTGCTTCGAATTAATTGAGTGTTTAGATGAGGGTTGATTAAGTTTATTAATTCACTCAAGCATTAATGGACTAACCTAGGATTACCTAGTTAATGTCTAACTCTATAATTCTACTACTTCTTTTAATTTCCTTTTGTTCTCTTCTCTAATTACTAGAGAGCAAGATGAGAGGAGAAGTGTTTTATGATTTTGTGATTTTTTTGGTGTTTGGTTTTTTATGCAAAAGCAATGCGAGCTATCCTAAAGAACAATCTAGGGTTTTTCTACTTAATTAATGTCTACTTTTTTTTCTTTTTATGTATTTTTCTATTTCTTTTAATTTTTTTTGTTCTCTTCTCTAATTACTAAAGAGCAAGATGAGAAGGGAATAGTTTTATGACTTTATGATTTTTTTTGGTATTTTATGCAAACAATGCAACCTAAGTATGATAATTTGAAGATTCGAAGTCTAGAAGTTCAGCAATCAATTGAAATCATCACAAATATGGAACATCATGTTAAATGAGACGAAAAATGCAGCAAATGCGGGTTGGAAAATAATCCAGGGACTTGGGCGCACCTACAGGGGCGCCCAAGTGTTCCTGCAGGACTTGGGCGCACACACAGTGGCGCCCAAGTTCTCCCTCTGCGGGTTGTGGTGTATTTCGGGCTTCTGTCGATATCCCGGTATGATTTCTAACAATTTGAGACTAAATGCAAGGTACTATTGTAAATTATTAATGTCAAAGCTTCCGGACTTGAAAATAATAATGCAAGCACAAGGATTCGAGGGTGAATCCCTTTGCAGGGACTTGGGCGCACCTACGGTTGCTCCCAAGTACCTTCCTGTATTTTTTCTTCTTTTCAATGATATGTTTGGTCCCTTTTCGATTCTTTCAATACTCTTAATAAATCCAAATGCCTTGATATCAACTTATATGAGGATTGACTCGAATTCAAGAAGCAAAATGCACATGAATCGAACAAATAGGGACTAAAAGCCTACTTTTGGACTTGGGCGCACCTACGGTTGCTCCCAAGTACCTTCCTGTACTTTTTCTCCTTTCCAATGGTATGTTTGGTCCCTTTTCGATTCTTCCAATATTTTTAACAAGTCCGAATGCTTTGATGTCAACTTATAAGAAGATGGACTCGGATTTCCGAAGCAAAATGCACGCGAAATGGAAAACGGGAGTCAAATCTCCAATTTTGGACTTGGGCGCACCTGTATGGGCGCCCAAGTGCTTTTCTGTGTTTTCTTCCTCTTTTGTTTCTTTTTCAATGCTTTTCGCGCGATTTTGAATACAAAGTCACAAGTCCGAAGGTACTAATACTAACTTATATGAATAGAAATCCGGATTTGAGAGAGAAATTGCAAGCGGGATGAGACTAGGGTCAAAATCCCACTCTTGGGACTTGGGCGCACACACAGTGGCGCCCAAGTACTTTTCTCTTGTTTTTTAACACCTTTCCTTTCAGATTCGGATTTTCCTAATGAAAACGATATGGATGCAAGATCTATTCTAATCACGAGTTCAGGATGATGCAAATAATGCAGATCTACAAACTATGAATGATCCTAAGCATGTTCCTAATGAGGAATGAACACTGAATATTAGATCTACTATAACCTAGTACTATTAATGCAGATCTACAATGTGTGCATGACCCTAAGCATGTTTCTAAACAAAAATGCTGGTGGAATGCAAATAAACAAAAGAAATCCCGAAATACCGGTTCGAATCGTGCTCTTAAGTCCTATGTTGAAGTTCTTGCGCAAGTCCGTGGCTTTGGGAGGCTTTCTCCATTATTGATCTTGGAGAACCAAAGCAATCTCTTTCCTCCTTTCTTCTAGATCTAGAGATCTCCTTTGTGACGTCTCTCTTTCTCTCTCTTTTTTACTCTACTTTTTCTCTCTTTTTGGTAGCCTCCTTTGCAAAAGTAGTATGTGAGGTCTCTTTATAGTGATTTTGACGTGGAGGAAGGGTTAGGGCTACTACTTGCACGAGTTTCCAAGGGTTTCATGCAAACCAAGGTGACATTAGGGCTTTCGGAGACTTGGGCGCACATGGAGGTGCGCCCAAGTGGGTCCCATGACTTGGGCGCCCACATGGTGGCGCCCATGTCTCACTTTGATGCCTGATGGGTCTAGGGTCCGGTTCCGGATCGTCTTTGGGTCTAAACCGAGTCGAAACTGCAAAGGGTAGAGTCAATCGTACCTAAGTATGCATCAAAGTGCATTTTTAAGGCATCTTGGGACTTGGGCGCACATGGGGTGGCGCCCAAGTTGGTTCCAGGACTTGGGTCAAATGGGCCCGGGTTTGGTTCCGGTTCGTTTTTTAGGTTGAGATCGGGTCGGAACTACGAAAGGTAGAGCGGGATGCAGTTAAGTATGCACATAAGTGCTTTCCTAGGGCAATTAGGGACCTGGGCGCACCTGTGTGGGCGCCCAAGTGCAACTCTGGGACATGGGCGCACCTACATGGGCGCCCAGGTATGTGCCTGGTGGGGTTTTCGCAATGTAATCTTCCGACGACCATATCTTTTGATTCGTTCATCGGATTTGGACGTTCTATATATCAACGGAAAGCTCTCGGAACGTAGAATCTTTTGGTCCATATGTCATAGTGATTAGAGTTCAGAAAATAGTAGGGAGGTCTGGATCAAAGATTCTAACTGTTTAAATCATACTAATTGCATCGTACTTAGGTAAACTAAGTGTAATATCTTTAGGATCAACTTGAGTGTGTCCTATGTAGTCTGGAAGGGACTTGGGATAGTGTTGTAGCCTAAGTCTTGTATGAGTAGTGGGTCGGACTTGAGGTCTCAACGCGATTCGGCCTTTTCTCTCACGAATTTCTAAATATTGTCGAACTAAGCATAAAATTTTCAACAAGCATCTTCATCGTCATTAATTAATCTTAATTATGCCATTAACCATTCAATTATGGGTGAAATGGGGGCACCGTTATATATGACAGGTGTTTAAGTCTATCATAGGGGGCCAAGTGAGGTGTCTACAATAGGCAGTGAGGGTCAAATTGGGTTTGTGTTGAGGAGATCAGAGAAAGATTTTTTATTTTTATTTTTGCTAGAGGGTAAATATAGAATAAGAAAAGCAGAAGATACATGTGATACAAATCCCCTCCCCCCCCCCCAAAAAAAAAAAAAAAAAAAGAACCTGGGAGAGAATGCAAAACAAAGAATGAGAGAAGCCCATCACAAAATAAAAACAGAGAATTGGATTGCTCCAAATCTAACCTGTGTAATGTAAAGGAAGATGAAATCATGTAACTCCGGGTGAATTGAACCCTAGGTTGAACCATCTCTTTAGCTTAACAATTTCAATTAGTTTTCTGCAGGGTTAATCAGTCATCAGCTTAGAATTAATTCAACCCTTGAACAAAAGTTGGTCACTCTCGACCAAAAGAAGTCCTCTAGAGCTGAAACCCTAGTCCGTTCTCTGTGGATTCGACCTCTTCGTGAGCGAAGTGCTACACAGCGATAAATTCCGTCCTCCGCTTAGGACATCCAAATACACCACATAAATCAGCTAAACATTCCTTCGTGGTTGCACGCTCAATGGACGGATCGAAAGTCTCTTCCTCCACAAAAGTTGCGGCGGGTGTCATTAGCCATTCGTGCCTAAAGGCGACAAACATAGTCTAACCAATCCGATGATTATACCTGTTGGCATTTGTGATGGGGGCCCACTTGTGTTTACTTGTGGTTAGACCCAATCACAAAGAGATGTCCCTCACAAGGATCGTTTACATGTCTCGATGGTAAAAGGGATTAGATTTGTTTTGAGTTTAATCCAACTCTCTATCCTTATCTTCTCACCATAGTTGAATTAAAAGCTTATCCCCCAATAAGCCACAAAGATATATATATATATATATACAGGGAGATGCTCCTATGAGAGATGCTCTCACGTTACTATGAGAGATAAGGTGGGGCTTACATCCATATCTAATGTAAACAACTTAAATATGAGGGCCCCCACTTCTATTTCTCATATAAGGTAAGAGATATCTCTCATAGGAGCATCATATATATATATATATATTGCAGATTATCTCAACATATCATCTAGAAAGATCTCCCTCTTTCTTCCACTAGATCTAAACCGCCCATCATCATCTACAAAATTTAGGGTGTTCAACATTGGCCTTGGATCTTGAAGAGTGAATCATATGTGATTGATCACTTGTAGATAGTCACGGATCTTCACATCTAGTGCCTGATTCAAGCTGATGCAATCCTGATTGTGTTCATAGGGTCGAACTCATTCAGATCCGTGTTCCTGCAACATCTACAAACTTCAACACCCATACAACCATAATCTGAGCGCATAACCCTGAACGAACCCATCAGCTGTTTTTTGACCTCGAAGGCCCATTTAGTGCCCACAACATTCTTTTAATGAAAACATAAGGATAACCTAATTGGTTGGATGTCCAATTTCTTACCCAACTTTATAGGGAAATGAGTTCTCTTTCTATGTGAGCCAGTTTCTCACCCCGATGTGAGTGGGCATTATCTCTCCATGGCTAGGGTCTCTCATGGACATATATCGATTACCACGTGCCATGCTGGATTACTGCATATATTTCTTCCACTGGCCACAAATAGGCAGTGAGGGTCAAATTGGGTTTGTGTTGAGGAGATCAGAGAAAGATTTTTTATTTTTATTTTTGCTAGAGGGTAAATATAGAATAAGAAAAGCAGAAGATACATGTGATACAAATCCCCTCCCCCCCCCCCCCCCCCCCCCCCCAAAAAAAAAAAAAAAAAAAAGAACCTGGGAGAGAATGCAAAACAAAGAATGAGAGAAGCCCATCACAAAATAAAAACAGAGAATTGGATTGCTCCAAATCTAACCTGTGTAATGTAAAGGAAGATGAAATCATGTAAATCCAGGTGAATTGAACCCTAGGTTGAACCATCTCTTTAGCTTAACAATTTCAATTAGTTTTCTGCAGTGTTAATCAGTCATCAGCTTAGAATTAATTCAACCCTTGAACAAAAGTTGGTCACTCTCGACCAAAAGAAGTCCTCTAGAGCTGAAACCCTAGTCCGTTCTCTGTGGATTCGACCTCTTCGTGAGCGAAGTGCTACACAGCGATAAATTCCGTCCTCCGCTTAGGACATCCAAATACACCACATAAATCAGCTAAACATTCCTTCGTGGTTGCACGCTCAATGGACGGATCGAAAGTCTCTTCCTCCACAAAAGTTGCGGCGGGGGTCATGAGCCATTCGTGCTTAAAGGCGACAAACATAGTCTAACCAATCCGATGATTATACCTATTGGCATTTGTGATGGGGGCCCACTTGTTTTTACATGTGGTTAGACCCAATCACAAAGAGATGTCCCTCACAAGGATCGTTTACATGTCTCGATGGTAAAAGGGATTAGATTTGTTTTGAGTTTAATCCAACTTTCTATCCTTATCTTCTCACCATAGTTGAATTAAAAGCTTATCCCCCAATAAGCCACAAAGATATATATATATATATATATATACAGGGAGATGCTCCTATGAGAGATGCTCTCACGTTACTATGAGAGGTGAGGTTGGGGCTCACATCCATATCTAATGCAAACAACTTAAATATGAGGGCCCCCACTCCTATTTCTCATATAAGGTGAGAGATATCTCTCATATGAGCATCATATATATATATATATTGCAGATTATCTCAACATATCATCTAGAAAGATCTCCTTCTTTCTTCCACTAGATCTAAACCGCCCATCATCATCTACAAAATTTAGGGTGTTCAACATTGGCCTTGGATCTTGAAGAGTGAATCATATGTGATTGATCACTTGTAGACAGTCACAGATCTTCACATCTAGTGCCTGATTCAAGCTGATGCAATCCTGATTGTGTTCATAGGGTCGAACTCATTCAGATCCGTGTTCCTGCAACATCTACAAACTTCAACACCCATACAACCATAATCTGAGCGCATAACCCTGAACGAACCCATCGGCTTGTTTTTGACCTAGAAGGCCCATTTAGTGCCCACAACATTCTTTTAATGAAAACATAAGGATAACCTAGTTGGTTGGATATCCAATTTCTCACCCAACTTTCTAGGGACATGAGTTCTCTTTCTATGTGAGCCAGTTTCTCACCCCGATGTGAGTGGGCATTATCTCTCCATGGCTAGGGTCTCTCATGGACATATACCGATTACCACGTGCCATGCTGGATTACTGCATATATTTCTTCCACTGGCCACACATAGGCAGTGAGGGTCAAATTGGGTTTGTGTTGAGGAGATCAGAGAAAGATTTTTTATTTTTATTTTATCTAGAGGGTAAATATAGAATAAGAAAAGCAGAAGATACATGTGATACAAATGCCACCCCCCCCCCCCCCCCCCCCGCCCCGCCCCCCCAAAAAAAAAAATAAAGAACCTGGGAGAGAATGCAAAACAAAGAATGAGAGAAGCCCATCACAAAATAAAAACAGAGAAGGCCCCTGCCTAAGAGGACTCAAAATCTAGAGTCAGACAGTGGAGATTGAAACTGCCCAAAAAATTGATGAATGTACATAGATGTTGCCCTTTAAGTTGGCTAGAATCTTGAATTGTGAAGGAGCATTGGAATTATATTGGATTAAAAGGGTCAATGTTGTGAAAGGTGTGGCCAGTGGTTTATCGTATATGCACCTTGATTGCGCTCCGTCAATAGTTCATCGAGACATTTCGTTGTTGAGTTCATGGATTTGCACATTTACGTATCATTTTAGGATGAATTAGGGATTTAATTAGGTGAATTGCATCATTATTTATATAATTTCATCATTTCATGCATTTTCACCTAGAAATGTGAATTTTCATACTTTTCAAACATTTTCTGCGTTAACTTAGAATGTTTTGCAGATTTTCTCCGAAAAGTCCCAGTTGGGGTAGAACTCTGTCCGAGTGGGTCCCGCCTCAATATGAGCTCTTCAGTATTTGATGTGTTGAATTAGAATGTGCAGAAAATGAGAATTACAGGCCTCTATCATGGAACCCACTTTCATGCACACATTGTCATCTTGAGCCCGGCATTGCTGAATTAAAGTAAATTGAAGAATTCACCATGTGGACCTCACACACAAGCCATGTGCAAATTAATCAAAGGAGGGGTCCACTCATCATGTCAGTGAAGAGTCCTAACTACAGTAGAAGGCTTCTCATAGGGCCCACTATTCAAGCAGATGAAATGTCCCACATGGCAGGGTCCGCAGTAGTTGCAAATTTGAAATTATTAATGGATAATTCAAAGAGTACAATTCTGATTGAAACAAAAGAAGAAGAGTTTGAATCATCCACATCTGATGCCCTTTCAAATATGAAAGTTGTGCAAAGATAGAATCCATTGCAAATTAAATTTTACAAGTTCATCTTGTTTTTCTCAGGATAACCCATCTCAAATGGCCATAACTTTCAATCCGAGCGTCGGATAGATGAAATTGATCTACTGCTGGAAAGCTTATTCAGAGTAGATATCCGTGGAGCCTAAGAATGTGCAAATCAGAGTTACATTGACAAAGTTATGGGCCCGGAGATTTTCATGTTAATTTTTAGACGGGATTGCAATTAAATCCACACCGTTGATAATCAATCGCTACACATCCCTTGTGGGACCCCATCTAAAGATTAGCCAAGGACACCTAAATTAAGAAAGAATCATCTCAAAGCCAAAAGTCTTTTCAAAATAAAAGTTAGCTTGGAGAATAAAAAAGAATCCTTACAAATAAAGAAAAAAGAGACCTAAAAGGGTGGTACTTCTTTACTAAAATGGGTTTGCAAAAAGCATAAAAGGAGACACGATGGAGACCCATAAGACCACATTCCATACGTCCAAAACAACTTCACCCGTCTTTATTGGGTTATTCTCTCCTAGCCACACTTCTCTTCCTTACCTCTTTTCTCCATTATTTTATTTTGGTAGCCTTGGGTCATGTCCAAGGATTTATTTTGAAGGAGAATCTTTGTGAAGGGGAAGTTGTAAAAATGAAGTTCTCAATTAAAATCATATATTTTGCAATGGAGGAGTAGATTTCTTGGATCGAAGCACAAAGTGAAGTTAAGTAATTTTATTTTTGTTCTATGTCTTTAATTTAATTTTTTGTCCCTATGATGCATGTTTATTTGAATAATAGATCTGCCTTCGCGCCACAGGCAAACCTCTGCTTTATATTTTTAATAAATTTATTTTTGATCAGTTAATCTTCTTTTGATAAAATATACTTAGGTTTTTATGCCTTTGATATTTTATGCTTAATTTGTTAACTGACGCTAAAAGTAGTTTATATTTTTATGAGGTGATGGAGATCTTGGGTTCTTCTGCTTAAGAATTGAATTTAAAAAATATATATATCTTCCGGATCAGAAACATTGAGTTGTCTCTAATCTGAGCTATTTGCAAGACAAAAGACTAAATTAAAGTATATGGATTGAGAATTGAAATTAATTAATGGATTCTTGGTTTCTCTGATCTACCTTTATCATTATTGTTATCCATTTATCTTGCATAGTAGCTTTATCTCTCATTCAAATCTTGATTTATTTTTACTTTCATTATAAAAAAAATTCAGATTTTCATAAAAAATATTTCAGTAGTGCTCCTTGTGGGATTTGACCTGTTCTTGCCACCGTCTCAAAAAGACAGCCGTGCACTTGCAGTATTAAAAGATTGGTTTAAATTCACATCAATTGTGAAAAAATATATTGTTAGATTCAAAACTTGAGGCATGCATATATATTAGATTTCGGCACATCTAGGCTTCTAAAGACTGATTCATTAAATTGATCATCACTTGCGGGAACAAATATATGGATATGTTGCTCCAGGTAATGTTATTTGTTTATTTGAAATTTATATTTTGACATTGCGCTTATCATTTTCACTTTTTTTTTTTACCTAAAATGTTTTTCTTTTTTATTGCATTGTGAAATACAAATTACACCTTTAAGATGTTTTGAAATAATTTCTTTTAATGTATCACTTTCTTTTTTAAATATCTTTAATTGAATCACTAGTACATAATTCAAATGGTGTGGCCATATATGCGAGCCATACTAGTTTACACTAAACTTGCCTATCCACCAATTTGGCCATCTTTTAAAACACTAATAAATACACTACCTGGTTAAAATAAGGGTTTATTGGCTCATTTAAAGTATGATGGACATGTACTTTGTTTTCAAGAAGTAGATAAAGTAAAAGGGTTTTTAAATGTTTTCTTTTTATATAAAATTGTCCCATCCTCTCTCTCATTAGGAAGGTCATTAAATGGATGAAATGAACATTTACTTCTATCTCGAGTCAATGGAATTGTAGATGCAAAACGAGATTTGTGCAGCTGTTGATCACATATTATGATTTTCCAAAATTTATTGCAGAGCTTGGATATACAATGGAAGTGACAGAGAAGTGTGATGTTTATAGCTTTAGGGTGTTGACGTTTGAAGTGTTAATGGGAAAGCATCCAGGGGATCTCATCCACACTCTACATTTTTCTACTGGCCAAAACATACTGCTGAAAGATGTGTTGGACCAATGTCTCAGACTGTAGATGAAGTGATCTCCGTCACAGTGGTAGCACTTGCATGCATACGTGCCAGTCCACAATCTCGGCCGAACATGCACAATGTGTCTCAGAAATTGTCAAGTCATAGGTTGTGCCCTTTGGAATCATTCCAAACCATCACATTGTGCGAATTGAATGATCTTGATATTTGAAAGATTGGTTGAAGAAACCAAGGGTGTATAGGGTGTGCTTTTGCCATCTCGTTCATGTGTATATATTTTGTATGGATCCAAGTTAGGTTAGGCAATAGGTGAATAGATTTTCTCTGTATGTATATAGTAAAAAGGTACCAAGAGTGAGTTTGTCATCTTATGCTTATATTTCAAGTTGTAGAGTCAAGTCAATATATTATATCTTTTCATGTTTAATAGAGTGGATTGTAGCACTTGGTATCACTAATTTCTATTCTTTTTTCATTTTCTTAATTAACAAGAGGCTTGAATATAACACAAGCCCATCCGGTCCGACTTTAGAAACACAAGTCCAAATCCAACCCAAGTTTGACGTGGGCCAGAAGTGCTGGCCCATGTGAAACATGTTACGCCTGAGCGCGTCCATTTGGTTAATTGGATCGAGTCGGGTTGGGCTTTGTATTACTTGTTTGGGCTTTATATCGCTCTCACACTTTCTATATATTACTTATGTGGGTAAAAACAGTTAATAAACTACAAAACACTACTTCTTTGGACCGAGTGGGTGGGCTTTGAGTCTTCTACATTTAATTCAAGCCCGACCAGAATAATAAATAGGGACACCTTTGATGATCCTTTTTTTTAATAACCCAGGGATTTCTCACCCAACCCAGACCAAGAGCCTTAGGCCCTGAGCTCGATGGACACTAGATTCAGCATATCCAAGAACTAATCCCTAAAGGCATATGCAAACTCTCCTATCCACATGCACCGGGTAAACCTTTGATGAGTCTTTTCTCCTTACACTTACACAAGCCTTCCTTAAATTAATGACCATATAAAGTTGACTGGGCTCAACTCATGAAAAACACTAGAGTTAAATTTTGGTTCATTTAAAAACAATCCGATCATGGTTGCCCATTCCAACAGTAAATACCATTCGATCAAGAATTAGATTTATGTGGTGATGGGAGAAAAAATGCGCATCACATTGAAGCTCAGGATTCAAATCCAAGTTCCAGAGTCCATCTTCGACCAACCTTGAGTTATGGGCCTTGTCCAACACTTCTGGGCCTAGAAGACTAGTGCATCTGCAAAAAGGGAAAAATTTTAGGCCCAGATGATCCAGCTACAGTAGCTCAGTATCATGCGTAGGTTATGAAAACCGTAAGAGGAAAGTACATCTTTCTTTCAACAAAAAAAATGTATGTCTTTCATTTGAATTTGTAAGCAATATCCATTTTCCTCGTCTCAAAAAGATTATAATAAACCTAAATCTACCTATTATTATTCTCTACTGGGCCAGATGGCCTTAATTTTCCAAAAAGAAATTAGAATGGTCAGGATCTTTACTTTTCAGTAACAGCAACACAAACAAGAACTTGATCTTTTTCTGTAGAACTTTCTCATATGAGTAAAGTGTTGGCTTTAGCACAAAGCCCAATTGTGTGCTCTGCGTGTGTGTGTGTGTGTGTGAGAGAGAGAGAGAGAGAGAGAGAGAGAGTGATAAGGTGGAGAGCCGTTGGTCTCACCAGGGGCAGTCGGTCGGAATAGATTTTTGCCGTCGTCCATTGGGTGCGGCCCATTGGAGATTAGATTGGATCCGAAAGTTGTTAGAAATATAAGTGAGTTGTTCATGTATTAGGGATTACCGTCAGATGTTAAGAGTAAAGGTTGAGAGAGATATTAAGAGTAACAAGGTTGGAGAGAGATTATTAGGGAGTTATTCCTATTATTTTTGGAGAAAATTAGCCAAAGGTCCCTTAATATTGTCTTTCAAGGCCTCTAATCAACAAGATTTTCAGTTAAAGCTTCTAGTCCGTGCGCCTAGACTTATTGCAGGCAAAGATCCTTAAGTATGCAAAAATCATACATTTGCAAGACTGATTTGCCGTTCTAGCCTTCTGAATTTATGTCACAAATTTAATCCCTAGTTTTAAGCTCCATGATATTTAATGACCGATATGCCCCTTGTAAACAAATCAAGATGTCTAACGTATTTTATTTCCTAGTTTTAAATCAAGTTTTGAAATTCAAATTAGGGGGAATAGATTGAGTTTCAAAACTCAAATGGGAGCGAACAATTTTAGGCCTCCTACACCAATATACGATTCACTGCGAAGGCACTACTTGTAGAAGCTTTCATGGATTTTCTTTACAATCATCAGATAACCATGCCATTCATATCATACCCATCTTGGTGGAGAGGCCCAAGATCTGATCATCATGAGTCTATTTTTTTCCAACTGATCTTTGCCCCACCTCATTTAATTTCGAGGTGTTTTTGTGCGTAGAAGTTTCATTGATAGTTGCCTCACAAGACATAAGAGAAGAATTGCACCAAGACTTATCACCAGTATTGAACTAATCTTTGCCCCACACAAGATCAGTATTGAATAATTTTTAATGAGTTTGTTCTAGTTGTGCGCGAGAGTTTCTGTGATCTTCTGTAGTTTTCTTCCTCACGTGGCTATTAAATATCATTCCTTTTGTTGTATTGTGAGTTTTTTCGAAAAGATATATAAATTTATCTTAGTTTTTTCAAAAATATTTTTTTTTAAACTAAGATAAATTTATCTGAACTTCTGGCAAGACCCAGACAAATTTATCTAAGTTTTGAACAAATTTATCTGAGTTTTGCCCAGCCCCACGTGCAGATTTTTTGGATATTTTCTTAATCTTTCAGTTAGTTTTCCCCATTTTCTTTGTCTTATCTTTTGTGATCCTTGATTTGTGCTATCAAATCATCTTCACGAAATTGACAGGTTTTCCCCTTTTGTTCTCCAAATGAAACTCTTAACGAAATCATTTTTTTCTTTTTTGTATACAGCACAGAGTGTATTAAGAGGGGCATTCTGAACTTTTTAACTATTTAAAACTTGAAAAGGGACTTTTGCCTCTATGGGAAAAAAAAAAAAAAAAAAAAAAGAGCCCCTTATTTTTATCAAAGAGAGAGATAATAGAGAGATTAGAGACATTAGGAAAGTGGTTTTGTTTTGAATTATTTGAATGTGTTCCTCTTGTATATATTGGACAGTCTTTATTAATTGATCGATTTTCCCTTTTTAATTATTTAAGGGGCCATATTTCCAAACGGCCCTTATTGGAAAGTTGAAGTTGTGGCAATATGGCCCCTTAAAGTTAAAACAAAACTTCCATTACTCCCTATCTACCTGGGCCCCTTTTAATCCTGCCATCTCCTTGAGAGTTGACATCCAATGCTTGCATGGGTCCTATAGCCCTCGTCGTTACCACCTCATAATGATAAGGACTCCGGAAAACCCTATGGGAGGTTTAGTAAAGAACAACAGAGATACATTTGTGTTGAGCCACTGTCTGTGGGAGGCACAGCGTCCAGCAATAATTAGGACGTTCGCTCCTGGTGTGACCTTTTATGGCCCAAGCACTTTATGCCTGATCGTTGATCGATTTCGTCTGAGCCCAACCTATAATGTGTCCAGCCTAATTGTTTTGAATAAGGATTTTTCAATGTGTCCCACAAATTAAATACACACACTAATGGCCAGACGGAAGCTTGAGTCCAAGTTAAGTTTCTTCTATAGAGGAGAGACAATTAGAAAGACCAACTCAGCCTCAATCTTTTTTAGTTATTGGGCCAGAAATTAGTTTTAGTGTCAATCCCTGAGCTTCAAAACTTCGTTGAATTCACACCACCTGATCTAATCCTGCCCACTTACAATTCTAGTTGCTACCAAAACGATGGCCATTTTTGGAACAAGAGAATTGCTCTATGGAATGAACATATTGCCTTATGAGAAGACACTATTATTAAGGGTCAGTGAAAAAGACAGAAGCTATTGTCAATCCATTTGATGATGGTCGATGGATATAAAGCTACTAATCGTGCCAAGCCTGCAAACACAAGCTGGCCCGAGCTAAAAGCTTGTCTGCTTATCAAAAAAGAGTTTGGATCCCCTGAGATTTTGAGTTAGAGAAATTCCGAGTTGAAGCAGTGGAGCTCTACACTGGAGCCTACCTATTGAACTTCTGTACCTTAGGATTTTTAAGAAGTGGCAGACTTCGACTCCTTAAACTTGAAGTATCTTAAGTCAAAGCCTAAGAGGATAGGCCTCTTTTTTTTTTTTTTTTTCACACCCAACTCCCTCACCAATTTTCATTTTTTTTAATACCAAGACACACGCAACTAGTCATTTTTTAAATACCCAGATGCACGTAGCTCCCTCACTAACAGAGCTACATTCAAGAATTGATCCCTATTATTCTACAAAAGAAAGGAAGGTACTCACCACTGATCTAGAGGGAATTGGAGACTCTTCTCTTTTGAGGAATGTATAAGAACTTTTTGCCAAAACTGAGTCAGATCAGAAGGACCTTGGCAGAAACTTTTTCTGATTTTCTTTCCTTTGACATGCAAAATTAAACCGCTTTACCTAATGAACCACGCCATAATCAAAGCTGACGTGGGTAGGCTGTCTATGTTGAGGGAGAAGGGAGGAGAGGAAAGGGAAACACAATGAAACCTGTTTATTGCATTCTGATTAAATAATTGAATTACATGCACTAAGTAGGAAACAAAACCTTCATCCTAATCATATATATATATAGATCTGATCAAACCAAGAAAAGAATTTTTTTAATGATATTCCAAACCTGCATGACATCACCAACACATCCCCCGGTGCACGTGTCGAGTCAGTGATGACATCAACCGTCCATGTTTGGTTTTCCAGCTACAATTTGGCACATACAAAGAGAAAAAAAAAAAACAGAAGGAATTTTACAAATCCATCAAGACCAAAGGAGCTTATTTTTCATCAAATTAGGAATGATGTTTCCCCAGTGCAAACTACATCAGAAAGTGACCAGGAGCGGACCCAGGTACAAGGGTATGGGGCTGAAGCCCCGGCCTAATACTTGAAAAGAAGTTAGAAATTTCTAAGAACCCCCTTCAGATTCTGCTAACTAATATGCATTTTTCTTCATTTTGCCCCTTCCCCAATATTTCTTTTACATCAAAACGCGCCCCCCCCCCCCCCCCCAATATTTCTTTTACATCAAAACGCGCCCCCCCCCCCCCCCCCAATATTTCTTTTACATCAAAACGCCCCCCCCCCCCCCCCCCCCCCCATGATCCACCCTTGCCTTCGCGCCCATAGTTCCTTGATTGTGGGTATTCTGCACATTGAATGCACTACTGCACTGTTGCTTTTTTATTGCCACCAACAAGTTTCGAGCTCCTTGGGCTGTTTAATTGTGAAAGGGAAACGCAACTTCATTGAAATCCCTTTACCGGCCCTTCGTATGAGCCTTATCAATTCTATTATGCCAAGGGGATGTCTGATGTTATTATAAATTTGGGTGGCTTTTCTATTAGGATCTAAGATCCTCCTGGGTGCGGTTTTTTCTTGGATTCCAGACACTCAAAAATTAGATTGCATCTTAGAAAGTTCATTAAAAAGTGTGCATTGTGTGTTAAGCCCCCCAAAATGAAACCAAGGAAAACGTGAATTATAGTATTAAATATAAAATTTCCTTTGAATTCTTCCGCATAAGCTTCCAAAATATGGACCCATAAAATTTCGAACCATGGTGAGTCATAATAAACTATAAGTAAAATCACGCGGAAGCATTAAATCAATTGGTATCAATTTTCAAACCAAACCAACACATAAGCAGCTAAATGTTAAAGGTTTAAGTTGCCAAATAAACTAAACATACAACTAAATAAATTTAAGTCCATTATGAAGATATTGCTACTAAAAATGGTCTCTACGATGAAGGTCTCTCTTATGAAGACTCAGACGGCTCCGAAGCCATCGCCGGCACTCCAATCAGGCTCATTAGCTAGCTCAAACGCTTGATACGTTTGACTCTCCTCCGTCTCCTTGGCAGGTTAGGAATCGGTATCTATACACTATTAAACAACGTAAATAGCAAGCACTAAAAAATAATTTGCAAATAAAACACAAGATCCATATACTTAATGACATGTGATAATCATAAGATAATAATATTGTGATAAAGCCAAAAAAGACGTATACACAAATCCCATCTACAAAATAAAAGGAGTACAATAGTCATACAAAAGTAATGATAATATGAGAAAACCCGTTCGTAAAGTCGGCAGTCATAAATTGATTCATAATCGTAATATTCGGATAAACTGGTTCATATTCACATTGGTGATCAGCCGTTCGTATACGATCTGCAGTTGTTCGTATATGACCAAATATTCACATAAATAATAGCATAATAGACGCAACTAGTAATGCTCCTACACATGAATGCAAAAAGAGTGAAGACATATGAGCCAATCCTATGGTCAAAAGCACGGTCTTGTACGCAGCAGCATTACAAGGATCTCTAGTAGATAAAAGGTCAATGCATCTCTTCATAATCAATTGTTCATAGGCCCAATTAAGGGTTTTCCGATACAGATGGGGCTGAGTTCTAATCCACTAAGTTCTTTGAGGCAACACAAGGTACCGACCCTACGTTGGTAAGATACCGCGTGCCCAAACGATGCTTACTCAGGTCGAATGATCCAAATAATAGGGTCCAAAATATAAATTTGACTTATCAAGAACTAAGGGCACATTTAAAAATAACTCGCAAATGATAATAAGGAATAACAAGCCTCAGTTTATAATTTTGGAGGGCTTAGGGCCTTATCCCTAGCATTCTCCACGTTCAATGTTTCATAAAATAAACCAAAGGGTCAAATCATGATTTTCTAAGATTAACAGGACCTTCTTGCAATTTTATGATTCATATAGGGTTGGAACTTCTTACCCAATAGCGTATCTTAGTATACCAAAGAGAATAGGTCATAAGGGCATAATGGGGTTCATTAAAACCACAAGAGCTTTTCTTCCAAGTTTAAGAAACTCATGGCAAATAATGGGAGCTGCTATATGTACCACCGGAGTTGCTCCCTCGTAGGACCCTTGATAGACCCCTCTAAAAGAAGATGAAATTTACTTTGGAATTTTAGATGCAATGAGTACAATAGTGTTTGGATGTGCGGTGAATTAAGAGAAAGTCTATTTGTCCTGACTGGTGTCCCGACTATAGGACCGATCCCACATGCCTGATAGACTTTTTCAAAATGTGCATGTGGGGATCGGTCCCATAGTCGGGACACCAGTCAGGACAAATAGACTTTCTCGTGAATTAAAGTATGGTGAGGTGAAGCATCAAATCAGAAGAGAATAAAATATAAAGTATTATAATGGTGTTTTGTTTTTAGTTGTTTGGTATGGAATCTTTTTGACTTTTTGTATAGAGAAGTGGAGTTTTTTTGTCTTTTAGTGAAGAAATGATGTTGCTTTTTTTTTTTTTTACATTTTTTTTAATTCGAAGGAATTTTTAAATTGTGTACTTTTGATATGACCCCTTATCATTTTTTGTCTGAATTCACTTTACTTTACTTTTACTAGTTAATTGCCAAACACGCTAGGTCGGTATAGGGTTTGAATCTTTCAAAGGTGGCCCCATCATTCATTAAATGAAGACGTTGTACCATACTACAATGCAGTGATGCTGAAATTTTGAAATTATGCCCTAAAAAATAAGTAAAATGATTTTTAATAATTTTCTCAACGATTTGACGGTCTTTTGTGCGTGTCATCGGTTTTTACTTGGGACCCATTTTTAATGTCTCTTGAGAAGTCTCTTGAGAAGAAAAGTCTTCAACCAATCCGAGAAGAGATGCACCTGATTGGTGCTAAGTCAAGGTCAAGAGTCTTTAAAACGAAAAATCAATGTCGAGGGATCACCTTCATAGAGGACGGGTCAGCATTAGTTGGACATTAAACGTAATATAAGAATGGGGGCCATTAGTAGTTGGGCATTAAAAATGTAATTTAAGAAGAGTAGACTATATTAGTTGGGTGTTTAATACAATATTAAATGATAAATTGATCGATGATAGGATTTGAGGTTTAAGGGTTTTGTATCACATTTTTTCTGCAAATGATAAACTCATCGCTTATAGGATTTGAGGTTTAAGGGTTTGCTTTATCAAAAGTTAGTTTTAAGTACTACAACCACCAGTAACGATATACGCTTCTTTTTCATCATTACTATATGAGCTTGAATTACTATAGGGATCAATACCATGGATGAGGATTTCTCAATGCCCTTGAAATTGGGATTCCTCATTGAGGATTTACATAGCTTCTATCAACTGCTAATCGCATATTCTACTTCATTTGTCATTCTTAGTCAATCAATTTAAAGAAATTAATTTACTCAGATCATAACTGGCAACCAAATTCTTGGAAAAAAAAATCTCAGCTTTTGACAAAGCTTGACATTAATCAATTGCAGATGCTGATTTAGACCAGGACAGAACTACAATGCAAGGCCATTGCATAATAGTAAGGTGCAGCGCCCCTTCTTCAAAGCATGGTGGGGCCTAGCTTATAAAAATCCAATCCAGTTATCAATGCGATATGAGGCAGTTATCAGTAGTTGAGCTTGAATCCAAGTTGAGTCTTATCTCTAACATAAGCAATCTGAGTTTTACAAGAGGCAGTAGAGTAACATTTATGGTAAAGTAATTCACCCACAAAATATTTTACTTTACTCATATTTGATTGGTCACCACAAGTGGAAAAGTAAAGTCCCAACCGCCAAAAAATATTTCTTTTACTTTACTAGCAACCAAAATATTTTACCACATACAACTCAAGTAAAGTGGCTACCTTTATTACTCATGAACTTCTCATCTCACTTCAAATTACTTTACATGATGAACACATAAACATATTTTACTTTACCAAAACTTTACTTTTCTATCACAACGTAGCCGTCAGACTTCCCGCTCCAGCGGACAGACATTGGACGGGACCATTTCTGCTTGAGCCAGTCTAATTATTTGGCAAGAATTTGGAAAAGTGTCAGCCCATTAACTTCAAAAACTTTTAGTTCATGTCCTACCCAATGCCGGCTAGACTTGGACCTCATCTTGTCACCCGAGCTTACCTCGCCCACTGGCAACTAAGAGTGCAAACATGGTCTCATGTAAACCAAATGGATGGTCCGATTGGAAGCAAGGGATTGCTCTGCTGTTACTAGGCCATCGCTCTCCAAAACTAGGGGCGCCTGTCCCACTCAAAAAGCCCTTGAAATGGGGGATTTTGTTTCTAAGAAAAAGCCCTAGTCCCGGGCTTTGACAGTATTAGGGCCGGCCCAGACCTGACCGTGGCCCTCATACTTTTCTTTATTTTGCATAATAAATATATCTATATATTTAAATATATGCTAATTATTTAAGTTGTTTCACTTCACATTTATTTAAATTATTTAAGCTATATATTATACTTAGTGGTCCCTTCATAATAAAGGTTAGATAAGATAACGCTTCTTCAACACTCGATATTTGGCAACAATGTAAAAAATCTAAATATAGACTTTTTAATTTTTAAATAACCTAGTAAGGGATTTTTATTTTGAGGCCCTGAGCTCTGCACTGGCCTGGCCCTGGCTGTCAAGGGTAGGATAAGGACAACTCGGGCCTGGCCCAACCATTTCACAACCCTATCCACAACCATGGATACAGGTGGGCATACGATCAGTAAATCAAGGCCATCCAAATCGTATTAGCTGGTCATTTATATTAGAAAGCATAATATTGGCATTTACCTAGCCATGTTTGTTTGCATTAAAATACATAGAAATTGATTACATGGGGTGGTTTGAAATGAATATCAAAGGTGAATATCCAAAAAATGCCCAACAAATAGTATCTTCTTTTAATTCTATTTCCCTAAAAAAAATATATTTGCACCATTCTTACGTGCAATCTTGATCATTATTTAGATCTCAATGCAGTGGTATTATCTAATTTGTCCTTATATATTGTGAAGGCGTCATTTGTCTTTTACACATGAGAAATGAAAATGGGATTTGTAGATGTGAAACACATCGTCATGCTTGTTTGGAAGCATCTTTTTCACACAAGTAAATGATATGGGATTTAGTTCAAGGCTGGACAGGGCTTCATATACCTGTTTGGGCCTTCATCGATCACCTTAAGCTTTTGAATTGGTACATGGTATTAGAGCCGATGTCGATCCCATTGTATTTGTATAGCCCATGTGACATGCCCGTCTATGAAATCCGTTGGACCTGCACATGAGAGTGAATATTGAGAAGTCTCATATCCCACATTGCCCAAGTCCGAGTTTGAACATGGCTTCAAAAACCCGTTTCAATTTTTCTCTTTATCAACTTAAGCTTTTGAATTAATACATGTATTCTAAATAATGCCGAAAATATGCCCTAAAATAAAGTAAGAACGATTTTTATTAATTTTCTTGACGATTTGAATGTCTGTCGGCCGAGTCATCGGTCTTTACTTGGAACCCATTTTTAATGTCTCTTGTCTGGGGACTTCATTTAGCACGTGAGAAGAAAAGTCTTCGACCAATCCGAGAAAGAGATGCACGTGATTGGTTTTAAGTCAAGGTCAAAAGTCTTTAAAAAAAAAAAAATCAATGTCAAGAGGGAACACCTTCATAGAGGAGGGGTCAGTAGTAGTTGGGCATTAAACGTATTATAAGAATAGTGGCCCTTAGTAGTTGGGAATTAAATGTAATATAAGAAGAGTGGACATTAGTAGTTGGGCATTTAATACAATATTAACAAGCTAAGTATCATATTTTTGCAAATGATAAATTGATCGCGGATAGAATTTGAGGCTTAAGGGTTTGCTTTATCAAAAATTAGTTTTAAGTACTACAACCATCGTACAGATGTACCTTCTTTTTTAATCATCACTATAACTTGAATTACTATAGGGACCATTACCATGGATGAGGATTTCTCAATGCCTCTGAAATTGAGATTCCTCACTGAGGATTTGCATAGCATCTCTCTACTGCTAAGCGCATATTCTACTTCGTTTGTCATTCTTGGAAAAAAATCTCAGCTTTTGACAAAGTCTCACATTTATCAACGGCAGATGCAGATTTAGACCAGGACAGATCTACAATGCAACGCCATTGCATAACTAATAATAAGGTGCAGCGCCCTTTCTTCAAAGCATGATGGGGCCCAGCTTATCAAAATCCAAGGCAGTCATCAATGCAACATGAGGCAGTTATCAGTAGTTGGGCATTAGCTAGATGCATCATAAACATGCATGAATCTATATAAATAAATTATAGATATGAAATGGGATTAAGGGTGAAATCCTACCCTTGGCCTTGATGAAGAAGGGTAAAATTAAAAAAAAACTTAAAAAAAAAAAGAGATAGGAGGGTTCCCAACTCTTTGGGTTGGACTAATCCCTCCTGGTCCAAAGGAAAGCCGAGTAAACACCCCTGTAACCCCAAGGTGGTAGCACTAGTTGAGTCAACCTTCAGTTCCTGAAGAAGGGGGAACTGGGGGTTGATACTAAGACTTCTATCTCCAGAAGAGGGTGGAATTGCAATCCTGACCACTCGGTTAACTCCTGGCTAGTTTGGCACTTTACTAACATAGTAAAAGTCAAGCAAAGCCTCCATTTTTTAGACAAAAATGTCACATAAAAAACACTTTAATTCAAAACTCCCTTCATCTTTTTCAAAAAAAGTTAAAAAAACAACCGCCTTTATCCACTAAAAAAAAACCTCTACTTTCTTATACAAAAAGTCAAAAAGATTCCATAACAAACAACAAAAATCAAAATATCATCATAACCCCCTTCTATTTTATTCTTTTTTCAAAATCAACTTTACTTCACTTGACTCTATTAGTAGAGTTGCCAAACTGGCCTAGGTTTATGCATGACAATAAACAATCCACCAAGTTGGATTTTTTTTTTTTTACTTTTAATGTAGAAATCTCAAAAATGAAAAATAAGTCTGGCTGAAATTGACACTATTTGAAGTTTTTTATCTTTCAACTTCTACTTATATTTTTCTTTTATCAATTGTTATTTACTTGTTTGATTCATATGCATACAGTTGAAATCAGGATATGTTGGAAAAGACATAATTAAATAACTTGAACACATGTATGCTTTCTAAATCTGACAAAGTAAAACCTGAAACTTGTGAACAATAGTATTTTCATTAAAGTTGTTTAAGTTGACTAAATAAATCTTTTCCTTGAAGTGGAAAAGGCTTTAACATTTAAACTATTAGATAGTTGTGGGTTACTAGAAGTAAAGACTCATGGAGTAAAATAATATTTTAAAAATGCAAACTGAAGAAGATATGGATGTGTATAATCTAATCACTGATAGATGTGAATCCACAAGAATTTTTAAGAATACTAAACAAGCAGAAACTAGCAGTGAGGAACAAGTACTAAAATTATTAGAACTGACAAAAGAGGGGAATACATCTGAAATGAATTTAATGAGTACTGTAAAGGAGTTTTCACGGCAACTGCAAGTTGGTGATGATAATTCCACGCTGCAAGGATAAGCTGTGTATGGCCAAGAACGAGTAGAATGACTTCGGACACTTCACTTGCTCGAGTGATTACCTTATTGATTGGTGAGTCTTCCGGGTCTGTCTTCTTCAATGGAAGACTTGGAATTTGCACAACGATGCTGAGTTGATATATATGCCCAACATACATGACAATATGCGATGCATCAACTGTTGGTGGATCTTACTCAGAGTGGACAAGTCACTAAAACTGACGACATAGGTGTGTCCTACCTTCAGTAGACTAAAAACTCATGATGATCTGGGGCATAGGCAGGTCAAATACGGTTCAGATTAGTTGGTTGGGTCAAGTGAACTATATATACTTAGATATATTTTCTGGTTAACTTGATCACTAGCTCATGGGGTTTGAGGTTTAAGATTTTGCTTTTTTCTAAAATAAAAAGGAAAATTTTTGACCCTCGATCCAACGGTCCAATCTATTTGGATATGTGAAAATTCAATGGGTCTAGTGTACTTAAGGGGTTCTATATGTGTGGATGGTTCGGATGCGTTATAAAGTCAACCCTACTATGTTGTACCTCACCATAATACGGTGAGGGATAGACACACATGAATATTTCCCCCCCCCCTCTCTCTCTCTCTCTATATATATATATATATATATATATACCCTACTATGTTGTACCTCACCATAATACGGTGAGGGATAGACGCACATGAATATTCCCCTCCTCTCTCTCTCTCTATATATATATATATATATATATAGGGAAGTGCTCCTATGAGAGACACTCTTACCAACTTGGTGAGAGATGGGTGGGGGCCCTCACATTTAAATTGGGGGTCCTTGCATTTAAGTTGGTGAGAGTGGATATGGAAGTGAGAACCCACACCCATCTCTCATAAAGTTGGTGAGAGTGTCTTTCATAGGAGCACTTTCCATATATATATATATATATATATATATATATTTACTAATGATAAATCGCGTACCAAAAGGATTTGAGGCTTAAAAGTTTGCTTTTACAGAAGTTACTGCAGGGACCTCTTACCAAAAAGAACTATGGAGACCGGTAACTACAACTTAATGGATGAGGCTATACTTCTGTTTCATCATTACTATGAGTTTGAATTTTCTTAGCAACAGTGGGCTGATTCTAAGACTTTTATTAGGAGATTTTTTTATAGGCCCAGTTTCTTTAGAAAAAAATCCCAAACAGGAATTTGTAATGCTAGGGATTTGACAATAAGGAGTTGCCTAGTTGGTTCGCAACTCCTCATGTCAACTCAGGGATAGATCACTGGTATGCTAGCACTCGTCGTCCCACATGTGTCGGCTCCTCTTCCCACATGTATGACCTCCCTTGGGTCCCAACCCAAAAAATCCTCATGCATTTGCAATTGTCGAATTCCATTACTACTGTGGAAAACAAAACCTTATCCTAAGAATTCGGTTGCCATACATGACCTAACTAAATTGATTTGAATTCACTAAGAAGGGCCAATGAAGTAGTATTTCCGAATAGTAGTTAAAGAGACTGGTTCCTTTCCCATCACGACGGACCAATGTTGTCCTGCTACTAATCTTGGCATGGATGAAAGAAAAGTCTACAAGTGAATGTCAAGTGGGAACATGCATTACAAAATCTCAAATTCTAGATAAATCATGGGAAGGATTATTAAAAAGGAGACGAGTGAAGGCCATGAATTGTGAGGGGTATCCTCATCTGCATATCCTAGGAGCCTTTGGCCCTATGCCCAGGTTTACACCCGGTTCTAGAGGGCAAGGACAACGGCCCAACACCACGTACGCGGGGGTGGGGTGGGGTGGGGGGGGGGGGGGGGGTGGAATAAATTTCTAGATCTCGAGATTGTTACTGCACACCTTGACATGAGACAATGCTTGGTGGGTGAGGGGAGAAAGATATAATGTAACTATGTAGGAGCCCTGGATCCTCTATCACCTTGGGGGGGGGGGGGGTGGAATAAATTTCTAGATCTCGAGATTGTTACTGCACACCTTGACATGAGACAATGCTTGGTGGGTGAGGGGAGAAAGATATAATGTAACTATGTAGGAGCCCTGGATCCTCTATCACCTAAGGCTCAAAAGGAGCACTCTCTTATTATATGTCAAAATGCTTAAAAGGATTTTTTTTTATTCCTTTAAACAAAGTAATCTCAGTTACTAGACATGAAGCAGATTTTGGTGAAAAAAAAAAAGCAAAATATAATATTATTACAAAGGATATTCTAAGGCTTTGATTTAGAGAAACTATTTGAAATTTAGATTCTAAATAATATTAAAAGGGATATTTTAAATTCTAAAAATAGTTTCTAAAAATAGGCTTCACTAAATAAATTCCTAAAGGTGGGTCCATGTTTTATTTTCTAAAGGTGGCTTCTTTTTTTAGCCCTCGTTAATTTATGGTTTTCTCTAAAGAATTATACCCAAACATTCATTAGTCTTCCCTATTTAAGATTAATATTTTTCCCTTTATGGTTCAATCAAAATCAAATGCAACCATATGAATCAGACCCACTAATCAAACAAAGAATTTCAAAGATAAATAAAAAGACTATTTGATTATGAACTGAAATTGTCATTTTAGTAAACATGTGCAATGCACCTACCCATCACCAATCTTAGCTTAAGTAGACAGAGCTTAAGTAGACAGTTTTTAGACAGCAATCAGCTCTACACAGGACTAATCCTCAAAGATCTCTGTAGTGGACCCTTTTTATGATGTCTCTCAACTGCACCTTTCTGAATGCAATTTTTTTTTTTTTTTTTTGCTTGGAGGCCTAGTGGCCATGAAAAGTAGAGGAAAGCTACCACTCCAGGAATTGAACCTTGGAGGAAGCGGTGGGAGGTGGGTGTGCTATCCACAGCCATACCCTGTGATTCCCGGCACCTTTTTGAATGCATTGCAAAGGGGTGAAATAAATGCCAAGAGGGAACATCCACGTGGAAGCTTGGTCATGTGAGGATTACCGTTGGTCCATCCCAAGCGAGAGTTCTTTTTTTCTGAACGCTTTTCAGTGGTTTGCATCAGATGCCATTTACACATGCATGAATCTAGGCATCATACATACATGGAATTGATGGTCCGGATTGCTTCCTGCTATACTTTTACATAGTTGTAGACTAGCATACAAGTATAGCTATTTTTCTATAAAAAGCTACCCCTTTGCTTAAAATAATCACAAAACTTCCACAAGCATCCACCAATCCGTCACCAACATATCATGGCCTCAAGAGAGAAATCACTCTCCTATTTGTCCTCCTCATGTTTGGAGTGTTTCAGGTGTTGCTTTTATTCAATGCCGGCGCAGTAACTCCCAATCCAGTGATCCAAGAAGCAGCAGAGGCTCACGCTCTCCTAACATGGAAAGCTAGGCTTGAAAAACACTCTCTTCTTCGTTCATGGTCCTTCCACAACAACAACGCTACTTCCGGAGAAAGCAAGAGAAATTCCCCATGCATCTGGTTTGGGATAACATGCAATGCTGCAGGCAGAGTCAAAGAGATAAACTTGTTCAGTGCAAGTTTAAAAGGTAAGCTTGAGAACCTCAGCCTTTCCTCTTTTCCAGATCTCACCATTCTCAATCTCAGCAGTAATGCACTTCATGGAACCATTCCAGCCCACATAGGGTCTCTCACAAAGCTCAGCATCCTCGATCTCTCCATGAATCAGTTCTTTGGTGCTCTGCCTTTTTCACTTGGAAACCTGACAAAGTTAACCGCCTTGTACATCCATAGGAATAACATTTCTGGCTCCATCCCTCAAGAAATCGGTAATTTGAAAAATCTAATCGACTTGAGGATGTCATATAACCTTTTAAGCGGTTCAATCCCTTGCACCCTAGGAAACCTGACAAAACTCACCACCTTGTACATCGGCAAGAATAAACTTTGTGGCTACATTCCACGAGAAATGGGTAATTTGAAAAACTTAACTGACTTGGAAATGTCATTTAACCTTCTAACCGGTTCAATACCTCCGACTCTTGGAAACCCAACGAAGCTCACCATTTTGTACATTCAGAACAATAAAATTTATGGCCACATCCCACAAGAAATAGGATATCTGAGAAATCTCATCAAGTTGGACTTGTCACGGAACTTTTTAACAGGTTCAATCCCTCCTACTCCAGGAAACCTGACTAAGCTCAACACCTTGTACATCCATGAAAATAACATTTCCAACTCCATCCCTCAAGAAATGGGTAACTTGAAAAATCTAATCGACTTAAGAATGTCATTTAACCTTTTAGTTGGTTCAATCCCTTCCACTCTAGGAAATTTAACAAAACTCAGCACATTGTACATCAGCAAGAATAGACTTTCTGGCTACATTCCACATGAAATGGGTAATTTGAAAAGCTTAACTGACTTGGAAATGTCATCTAACTTTCTAACAGGTTCAATCCCTCCTACTCTAGGAAACCTGACTAAGCTCACCACCTTGTACATCCATAGGAATAACATTTCTGGCTCCATCCCTCAAGAAATTGGCAATTTGAAAAATCTAATCAACTTGAGGATGTCATATAACCTTTTAAGCGGTTCAATCCCTTCCACTCTAGGAAACCTGACAAAGCTCACAACTTTGTACATGGGCAAAAATGAAATTTCTGGCCCCATCCCACGAGAAATTGGTAGTTTGAAAAATCTAATTGACTTGCAAGTGTCATTTAACCTTCTAACTAGTTCAATACCTTTGACTCTTGGAAACCTAACGAAGCTCAACATTTTGTACATTCACAATAATAAAATATCTGGCCCCATCCCACGAGAAATAGGATACATGAAAAATCTAGTTGACTTAAAAATGTCAACAAACCTTCTCACAGGTTCAATACCTCCAACTCTGGGAAACTTGACAGATCTCACCACCCTGTTGATCTTTGAAAACAATATTTCTGGGTCCATCCCTCGTGAAATAGGATATCTAGAAAATCTTAATGAACTTCATCTGTACATTAATAATCTAATAGGTCCAATCCCATCAACAATTGGTAAATTGAAAAACCTTACCAAATTGACTGTCTTTCAAAACCAACTCTCTGGTCCAATTCCTTCAGAAATTACAAATTTGACACATTTAAGTGTGCTTTGTTTAGATGAGAACAACTTCTCTGGCCATTTACCAAATTTTCTTTGCCACGGAGGATCACTAACAAGATTTACTGCATTTCGCAACCATTTAACCGGTCCTATCCCAAAATCCCTACAGAATTGTACAACATTAACAAGAGTCCGCCTTCAAAATAACCATCTCACTGGAAATACATTTGAGGTTTTCGGATACTATCCAAATTTAAAATATATGGATCTGAGCAACAATGAATTGTCTGGTGAGCTCTCATCAAAATGGGGAGAATGGAAAAACTTAACATTGTTAAATTTATCTGGTAATAAGTTCAGTGGTAAGATTCCACCTGAATTTGAAAAGTTGAGTCAACTGGGAGTACTCGATCTCTCTTCAAACAGTCTAGCTGGCGAGATCCCCAAGGAGATGGGAAGGTTGTCTTCACTATTTAACTTGATTTTAAATGATAATGAATTTTCTGGCAGTGTGCCATTAGAAATTGGGTTGTTATCAGACTTGGAGGGCCTTGACCTATCAATGAACAACTTGAGTGGCCATATTCCAGATGAGTTGATGAGTTGCTTTAAGCTACGGTCCCTAGATCTGAGCAGAAATAATTTTAGTGGGAGCATTCCACTTCAAATTGGAGCTCTAGCTATTCTTCGAAGCTTAGATCTCAGCCAAAATTCACTCAGCAAAGAGATACCATCACAACTTGGAAATTTGAAGATGTTAGAAACCCTCAATCTTTCCCACAATATGTTGTCAGGTCTTATTCCTCCTTCTTTTGAAGAGATCTCCAGCTTGATATCCATTGACATTTCCTATAACAGTCTAGAGGGCCACATTCCTAAAAACAAAGCATTTCGAGAAGCACCATTCGAGGCACTCAGTCACAACAAAGGTTTATGTGGAAATGCCTCAGGTTTGCAACCATGTAATTCAACTTCCATTGACAAAGGACACTTGAATAAAGTCAACAAAGTTGTGATCATCATTGCTCTTTCTATTTCTGGGATAATCTTTCTTTTACTTGCGTGTATTGTGATATTCATCTTTCTGAAACGAAGAGCAAGGCATACGACAATAGAGTTGCAAGAAATGAGCTGGGGTGATGTGTTCTCAATATGGAATTATGATGGAAGGATTCTGTATGATGATATCATTCAAGCGACAGAGAACTTTGATGGCAAATACTGCATTGGAGTGGGTGGTTCTGGAAGTGTCTACAAAGCTGAACTATCAACTGGCCAGGTAGTAGTCGTAAAGAAACTTCATCCATTGGAAGGGGGAAGCACCCAAGGTCAGAAAAGCTTCAACAAAGAAATAAAATCATTGACAGAAATTCGGCATCGCAACATTGTGAAGTTGTTTGGATTTTGTTCTCATGAACAATGCATGTTTTTGGTTTATGAGTACATTGAAAAGGGAAAGTTGGCTGGAATCTTGTGTTGTGAAGGAGCATTGGAATTGGATTGGATTAAAAGGATCAACATTGTGAATGGTTTGGCTAGTGCTTTATCGTATATGCACCATGATTGCTCTCCGCCAATAGTTCATCGGGACATATCGTCAAACAATATATTATTGGATTCAGAACTTGAGGCGTGCATATCAGATTTCGGCACATCTAAACTTCTAAAGCCTGATTCATCAAATTGGTCATCATTGGCGGGAACATATGGATATGTTGCTCCAGGTAATGTTATTTATTTGTTTGAGTATTTTTTAATTTTTTTTGTTTTTGACATTGTGCTTATCATTTTTCTCTTTTTTACCTAAATATTTTTTCCTTTTTATTACATTGTGCTAAGCATACAGATGGTGCTCAGAGACTTACAGTTTAACTACACCTACTCACAACCATAAAATTGACAATGACCTAAATATAAGCCCTAAGTCTATATCATTAGGGATAAAGCCAAAATCCCCCCTACCATCTAAATCTTAGATAACACCAAACTTTTTAAGACTAGATTAGAGAGGTTTGACGACAGCCAACCAATATTGCTTTCACTTGCCTTATCAAAGTAATTATGCCTTTTAGATAATTTAAAATAACTTTTTTACTGTAGCACTTTGTATTTTAAATATTGGTAGACTTGCTTGTGAAACACAAATTACGCCTTTAGGATATTTTGGAATAATTTTTTTTTGTGTATCACTTTCTATTTTAGATATGTTTTTATTGAATCACTATAGCACATAGTTCAAATGATGTGGCCATATTTGCGAGTCATACTAGTTTGCACTAAACTCCCCCATCCACCAATTCGACCCTCTTTAAAAAAAACTAATAAATACACCACCATGTTACTTTGTTCTCAAAAAGTAGATAAAGTAAAAGGGTGTTTAAATGTTTTATTTTTATATAAAACTCCCATCCTCTTTCCCAGTAGGAACGTAATTGTAGATGCAAATGTTTTATTAAATGGTTGAAATGAACCTTTACCTTTGTCTCTAGTCAATGGAACTGTAGATGCAAAGGAGATTTGTGCACCTGTTGATCACTTAATATGATTTTAAAAATTTATTTCAGAGCTTGCATACACAATGGAAGTGACAGAGCAGTGCGATGTTTATAGCTTTGGGGTTTTGACATTTGAAGTGCTAATGGGAAAGCATCCAAGAGATTTAATCCACACTCTACATTTTTCTACTGGCCGAAACATACTGCTAAAAGATGTGTTGGACCAACGTCTCTCACCTCCCTCTGCTCAGACTGCAAATGAAGTAATCTCCGTAGCATTGGTAGCACTTGCATGCATACGTGCCAATCCACAATCTCGGCCAAACGTGCGGAATGTGTCTCAGAAATTGTCAAGTCATAGGTTGTGCACTTTGGAACCATTCCAAACCATCACTCTATGCCAATTGAATGATCTTGATATTTGAAAGATTGGTTGAAAAAAACCAAGGTCGTATAGGGTGTGAGTTTGTCACCTTGTTCATGTGTATATTTTGTATGGATCCAAGTCAGGTTGGGTACCATGTCCATAGATTCTCTCTGTATGTATATAGTAAAAAGATGTCAAGAATGAGTTTGTCATCTTATTATTGCTTATATTTCGAGTTGTAAAGTCATGTCAATATATTATATATTCTCACATGTTTGATAGAGTGGATTGTATCATTTCGTATCACTAATTTCTATTCTATTTTTTTTTTTAATTTTTCTAGTTTTAATTAACAGGAGACTTGAATATAACACAAGCCCGTATCAGACCCAAGTTTGACTTGTGCCGCAAGTGCTCGGCCGTTCTGAAACATGTTAGGCCCAAGTCAATCAATCCATTTATTCAATTGGATCAGGCTGAGCTTCACTTTGGATCACTTGTTCAAGCTTTATTTCACTTTTTCAAGCTTCCTATTACTTACGTGGGTAAAACAGTCAGTAAACTACAAAGCACTACTTCTTTGGACCAAGGCAGGTGGGCTTTAAGTTTTTTTTTTTTTTTTTTTTTTTTTCTTCATTCCTGATCCAAATATTAAAAATGGCCAGCTTTGATGAGCCAGCCCTCCTTACACTTACTAACGGGCGCCTTCCTTGAATTAGCGACCATATAAAGTCAAGTGTGCTCAAGTCATGAAAAATATTAGTTAAACTTGTCCAATTCAATGGTAAATATCACTCTATCAAAAATTTTAGGGCTGCACAAAAAATCCGGTATCACCGCAAAACCGAACTGAATCAATTGAACTGGGCGGTTCTGATTGGTTTATAGTAGATCGGTTCGGTTAACGGTTTAAAAATCATAAAAACTGTTTACATTGGTCGGTTATCGGTTTAAGCCCACGGTTAACCGCTTAAACCGAACCGACCGTATGCAATAACTTAATATTGCTCTTTTATTATTTTAGCCTTAAAGTTTCGTTTTTGACTACTTTCAAAGTCACATTCCACAACTACATTCTTACATGAACTCAACCGTCAACACTGCCTCAGTGCATCTCCTCTAATCTCTCAAATGCTTTTTGATACTTCATTGCAGATGGAGGGATTACTGTACAGAGTGTTTTTCTTCCATCATAATTCCTACCTCGTTTCAATGAAGTTTTTATCGGAAGGTTGCACTCTTGAGAATGCTAAAAAAACCAGAAGAGCCTAGCCTTTTGATGGTTGGTTTTGGTCTCACCTAATCAATGTGTTAAGAAACCTTCATTTTTGAAAAATACAGTGGGTTCTGATACAGATTCCGCTTGTGTGTGACTTTGCTTGACATGAACTATTATTCTATTGTAATTCCAAATGGTATCATGTGGAATGAATGTTTCACTGCAAGCTAGTTAATTTTTTTTTTTTGTGCGCTTACGTTTAGTCCAAACTCTTTTTTTGGAGTAGAATTATTTTTTATGTGTTTAGTCGAGTCTGGAATGTTGGATTTTTATGTTTGCACTAAACATTGGAATAAATGCAAAGGATGAGGTATCATAATTTTGAAATTTTCAATGTCTAATTTAAAAAAATAAAAAATAAAAAACAATGGTTTAACCGACCAAACCGAGCCGAACTGTTTGGTTCGGTTCGGTTTGGTTTAAGCCCTCTCCATCGGTTGGATTAGATCAGTTAATTAAAAAACCGACAAGTTCGGTTTGATTGTTGGTTTTAGTGTTAAACCGATTCGAACCGCCCATGTGTAGGCCTAAAAAATTAGATTTATGTGGTGATGGAAGAATGAATGCACGTCACATTGAAGTTCAGGATTAAAATCCAAGTTCCAGCGTCCATCTTCGACCAAAATTAAGTTATGGGCCTTGTGCAATACTTTTAGGCCTAGAAGACTGATGCATCTAGGGTGAAACTAGCTCATCGACACTTTCTAACTAATCGTGACTCAATTCAGTTAACTCGGCTTGGAAGGCCATTGAATTGGATAATCTCGAGACTAGTCAATGTTACTAAATTTCCAACCCCAGGAATATTCTCCTATGGAATGTCTAGATATTCTGACGGGCTCTACTTTTTAGATGGTGAAATGGGAACGTCTGCATGTAAATGTTTTTGTAGGAGAAAGCTTCTCATCCAATGCAACATGATTCTTATGATTGAAAGGAAACAGAGACCCCTAGCAAGGCCATACCAACCCAATACAAACTAATTAAGATACAAATTAGGACCCTCCAAGCACACGCTTAAATTCATTACTAACACGATAACCCATAATAATCACGAGCGTGTTCACTGGCAGTTGTAAAAAATATTTTATGATGCATTAAAAGAATTTAGATCACGCAAAATCATCCTCAAACACTTCCTGACAGAGCTTTGGTTTTGATAGATCATAAAATTTTAAAAGGAGAATAAAAGAAGAGAAAATTATGAGAATACCTCTTTTCTCAATTTAAGACTTGGTATTGTATAAATGGGCTAGCATAAGTGGAATATAAAGAAAAATAGGTAAATGAGATTTGGAATGTAAACGAAGTTATTCTAGAGAGTGAAAAGCGGAAAGAAACTTTAGTGGTCCCTGTTCTTTATTGAAAGAGGGAGGAGAAACTTAAAAAGTGAGTTAGTTGTAGAACATGGGTATAACTTTCTAACTAAATCAGAAGTTAAAGTCAACATTAACTTGAAAACCCTCAACTTTAATATATTATAATTAGTTTGACTGTATTAATTAGCTTTGATTTCCAAACCACACAAAAATAATTTTCTCACCCTTATTAATCCCCTAATTTTACTCCAATCAATATTACGTGATACCCACGGCGAAGACTACTTATATCTAGAACATATTATTTATCCAGCCCTTAAAAAGAGGGAACATTGATTTTGAACGGTCTAAATTTTAGCGAAGGGCCCCATGCACGGATGGATTTGTCTGGCCGACGCATGGCTTCTTTGGCTACTTCACTAGTATGGTGGAGTGAAGTAAAGCCTCCTTTCACCCAACAAAAAAAGATTAGGGGTCATATCAAAAGTAAATAATTTCAAATTAAATTTCCTCCTCCGTTTTTGAAAAAAAATTAAAAGAAACATTCTTAAGAGAGAAATTCATGTACTTTTTACCCAAAAAGTAAAAAAGATTCCTTATCAAGCCAAAATAAAAAATAAAAATTTCATCACAGTATGATTATACCCCTAATATTTTATTCTCAACTCAATATTCACTTCACTTCACTTCACCCTACCCTTGTTTGCCATAGGATAGAATAGAAGAGGAGTAAAAAGGCTGCATGGGTTGAAATTTTTACCTCGAAGCGTGTTTGGATAGAGCACAAGGACAAGTGAAATAAAGCTGTCGGGTGACGTGGCACCCCTTCTACTATACTCAATCTATCAAAATTTTATTGCAGACTATCTAAATAACTTACTTACTTTTGCCCCACCTTCTTTCTTTAGCGGAAGTTGCTGCTTCTCACTTTTATCTTATTTTATTCCAACAAATTAAACACATGTAAATTAATTTAATACTAATTTTATTTCAACACACTGCACTTTAATTTTATTCCTAACGTGAGATTTACTCTACTGTTGACTCTCTCTCTCTCTCTCTCTCTCTCTCTCTCTCTCTCTCTCTCTCGGAAACAAGAAGAGTTCAAGTATTTGGGTAAAGGCTAAAGCCTCTGCTTTGATTTTTGAAGAAGTGGAACAGTTACAGAGAAAGGTGGCGGCGATTCCTTCTCGTCTTTTAAACCGATCCAGATCCAAATTGGTTATCGATTTCAAAATGAAAGAAATGCATCTGTGTTTCTGTTCTTATTCGTATTATATGTGTTAAGTGGAAATGCCCAATATGAAAAAGACCTATCGATCTCTGATTTGATGTCGTTTGGATTGAGATTTCATCAGTTGTATATAGCAATTGATTCTCAGAGGGTGAATTTCTAAATATATTGGGGTTTAATTTATATGGGGTGCATTATTTTTTGAATATATTATGGGATTGACTTCCATGGTAGAATGATATGTTAAGTTTAAATTTTGATTACTTTTGGGGAAAGAAGACTGGGACCAAAAGGTTGAGAGCCATGTTCTGCAGTCTTACATAAGAAGTAGAAACACATTCCAGGGTGGAAACTGTTTTGCATCACCAAATAAGAGAATATGATATAAGTGATACAAAAATGAGTAATATCTGTCACTGGTACTTCCATTATCTGAATGCTTATTGTTTATTTTTATTGTTACTAGTGTCTGTATGTATTTGTACTCACATTGCTCAATTTCTTTTTAGATTGTTCTTTTCATGTTGCCTGCTTGCCTAATTATGTTTATTTTGGTGCTTCTGGTTTTATAGTTTTATTTTGTTGACAATGTTCTACAACACAACCATGCTGTTCCAGAAAGTTTCTTCTCCAAAGAAGCTGCTCCTCTTGCTCTCAAGGGAGATGGTGAGTGTATTGGCATCAATTTCAATGCTTTAACTTTGTCAACTTGTTTTTCATCCTTTCTTTTTATGTGCTAATACATGTGTACCTGATACGAACAAGATCTTTGATTACCACTTCAATTTGTTAACAACATTTGATTTATTTTTTTAATACGTTTGGAGACCTTGTTTTTGGTTGTCTGCTTCCCTTTGTAATGGAACTGTCTTTGTATTTGTTAGGATAATAGGATCTTTAAGGAGGTTGTCATCAGACTAGATATGTGTTTAGATGAAATCTTTCATTGATCTTGTCTATCTATTTGATTATATCAAATGCACTTTATGTATATGGTGGGAAATTATCATTTTTTGCAAGACTTCTTAATTATCATGGTAACAAAGCTAACCCACCTTACAAATTGACCAATCCAACCTCAGCTTTACAGTTCCATCTCCGCCTGATCACACCTGCCTTCCACATCCAATATCTATTCCACATAGAGCCTTCATGGCCTTGCCACAGCCACTGCAATTATCTGTTCTGTCATCAGCTGTTTTCTCACTCATAGACTGCTTTTTACCCCAACCTCCAATTTATAGTTCCATCTCCACCTGATCACACCTGCCATATCACATGTGAGTCGTCATAACTTTAAGGGCAGTTTGCACACAACAATCTGCAAACTAGCTCTTGTAGAAAACCTAAGTTTGCAATATTGTGAAGATAGGAGTCTCTGATCAATCAAGAAAATGTTGATGGAGAAAATTCATTATATATATAATGAGGTCCCAAGTCACAAATCTGACCTATTATTATCTCATTCATAAAATGGTGTCTCTTTAGTTGTGAATGAAACGAAAATGGATGTGAAAGGAATCAATAGAGATACAGTTGTGTAATTAATGAGACAGCTAAATGTAGAATTGATATATAAATGATAATGCATATTTGAGGAGCCAATAATGAAATTCCCAAGCCACATTATATATCCTAAGACATCATCTACTTTTCATATAACTCCCTTCATATATTTGACTTTGTCCTTTTAGAAGTTCAGATTCACCCATTTCACCTCCTTAGTAAATGATTACTAGACTTTCTTGTGATTATGAAATGGTAGTCTTCATATACACCAAGGAAAACTTTCAACACCTACAGCCATATTAGAAAATATTGAAAAAAAAATAGAAAGTCATTACACTTTGTTCCACTAAAGTCTATGTAGGTTTTTGACAGAAATAAAGTGCAAAAGCTGCAAAAACAAACTTAATTTTGAGACTTCTAAAAAAACCTTATCTTATTGATCATCAAAGCACTTATTTATACAACTTATCAAAACAGAAATAACATAAAGAATGCAGCCAAATCTGCTGTTGTTATATAACAGAAGCTTCAAAACAAAATAGCAGAAGAATAGGTCAAGCCTAACAGACTTTGACAACTTCAATTCAGCATAACACTTCTCAAACATCAGCAGCCCACTCAGGTCCACATCAGCAGCTCCTGGGGCATCATTCAACAGTCTATCTAACATCTTCTAAATTATTGATGGGTTCACAACAGAAAACCACGTTCTAAATGTCTCCCAAATCTTTGCTTCATAGATATAATTATTATCTCTCAAATCTTTGCTTCAAAGATATAATTATTAGGACTTTATATAGGAGCTAACAGAAAAACAACTGACTCTTTACTAAGACAGTATCGCAATTCGTTCTCTACTTTCAGGAATCAATCTTCACCTATGCAGTTTCTTGTGACTACAGAAGACATAGTTGGCTGTTCACTAATTCATTTTAATTGGAATAAAAAAAAATTAGCATGCTCATTTTCACTTCAGATATTGGTGAAGTCATAAAATACTTGAGGAAACATTCCACAACCTGATTTTTGGCCCCAAAGAAAACAGATATTTGATTTGTGTCAGTGTCCAAGATAACCAACAGAACCGTCTGTGCATCCACCCATTTTTGGTTGACAATATTTCGCCTTCTATATCATTCAGCAAAAGATCGTGCTCTCAGAGGAATTGGTTCTGTTGCTTGGTTATATCTTGCATATTGCTGCTTATAATACTATATTTATAAACTTATTTTTGAAATGCATCATACAATATCTCTGTTTTTGTTGGTACCCTATCCAAGGGGGTGGGGGGCTGGAACCCAGGTAGTCCATACAAGTGGGAAAATATGCCACAATATATCGGATGAGAAGCATATCCAGGGATTGATTTCTGGAGAGCCAAGTGACATCCCGGTTGCATATAGGAATTGCATCCTGATCTATATGGACAGATCCGTGTCTGGATCTACAATGGGTTCCTCCTTGGAACTGACCTGCTCCCTTCTCCACATATATGGGCAGGATTTTGGTGATATTGACTTCTTCAATTTCTTATTGGAAGTGAAGTTTATTTATTAGTTTTTTTTTAAATGAAAGGTGTAAATTGTAAAACAAAAATGAAAAAGGTGGCTGCTTTTATAACATAATAAAAGCCCAGGAGGTGTAGATAAGATTTTTCCCTCTATTGTTATTCCGCACCAGAATGCAATTTCTCGTGAACGAATCAAAGTTCCCTATGTTATTAAAAAAAAATCAAAGCTCTCTATATTGCTCTATATTTTCATCCAAATCCTAATAAACATAAAGAAGAAGGAAAAACAATCTCAGATCTATCTAATTTTAAAGGATGATTTAAGCTATATGTGCTTCTGCAGCTTAGCTCATATGGTCCACTTAGATGCATCCCAATCAGCTCACGGGGTGACTCAGCTCATGGGTCACACTTCTTGAGGACTTTTTTGCAAGAAACTCACATCCTACTAGTCCGGTTGGGAGTTTATTTGTGGGTACAGATCATGTCTTTTGTTAAAAGTGGGATGTTAATTTCTCTATTGGTCACTGCTGTGCTTGATTTAGTGTGGGACCCGTGGCATGCAGGCTACACAATTTCCAACAGCCTTTGCTTTTTGGCCGATTGAATGGGTATGTCTACGTGCAAATGTTCTTGAAAGAGAAAATTCCGCTTCCACCACAGAAAAAGCATGTTCCTATTGAGCACGGACCTTTTTTCACAGCCAGACCAATATAATGCAAACTAATTGAGATTTGAAGAAATCTTCCAACTGTGGCCTTAAATCCATAATTTCCCTATCGTATCTAGAAAATCCAAACCACTCAAAAATCATTATCTTACCCCTCATTTACTCTTTCCTCCAATCAGTATTATACTCACAATCAAACTATTTGTGTCACCCAAACATATTATCAATTATCTATCCATACATTAAAGATGGAACATTGATCTTGAACCGTTTAGATTTTAGAGAGGGGACCCACAGATGGAATTATCCGAAGCTTGCGTACGGATTTGGTGACAAGGACATTTTCGTAAATTTCATATTCTCGTATAGGGTGTTGCCTCTTTCTCACAAACGTAACAATTAGGCCTGTCAATTTAGCCCGTTGAAATGGGTACCTGGCCCTGCCCGACCTATCCCAAGCCCGAAAACACATGGCTTTAAAAAAAAATTGAGCCCAGCGGGCCGGGCTTGGACAATTTTTTGAAAGCTCGGCCAAAATGGGAATTGGAAAGGGTAGAGCCGGCCCGGCCCGGCCCGGCTGAGCTGCAAGATAATTTTATTAAGTTTTTTTTATATATATTTACCTCATGTTCCATGATAAAATATCTCAGCACTATTGGGCGCTGCTACTATGCTAGAATGCATTCAGGCAAAATTTTCTCCTATCGAACATTCATATGTGGAAATTTTGATTTGGACATGGAGCCCATAAGTGGACATTCTGATCTGGACATGGAACCCTTAAATAACTTGAACCTATCTGAATTTAACAGCACCAACCTTCACGACGTGGAAAACTTCCCATCCATTTATGTGGCCTGACCCATTAGGAACATAAAAAAGCCCACTTTCGGTAGAGCCCACCTAAAGGACATACAACTAATGTTTAGCTTATGTTCAAGATCGGGCTAAGCCTGGGCCGGGATGAGATTTGATCTAAACCTATTCAATTTAGGGCCGGAATTGGACAACCCTCGGCAGGCCCGTCCAAAATCCTCGACTGGATTGGACTACTCAAGCCTAGGCCGGGCGGGCCGGCCCATTGACTGGTCTAGAAACAATGCTATTTTGAAAACGTGTCGAGAAAAGTAAAGGCGGCGGCAATTACTTTTCGTTATACATCACGAAGTAAGAGAATCTATGGTTTTGCTTCTGCCTCACAAGTGCAAGATCAATGGGAACTTGGCTTCTAAGATCTAATGCTCTCAAGTTATCTGGCAAGGAGAGAAATGTTAGTATGACATGTGATCACAGTTAATTTTTTTCGGACTCATTTCAGTCACGCCTCAAAATGAAATTTTTTGGCCAATTCAAAATTTCGGTGAATATTTTAGAATTATGTTTCAAATAAATAAATAAAATAAAAATATACATAAATGCTAGAAAAAATTAAAAAATATATAATGTATGCATTTAATTCATTATGATAAATCAATATTTAAAATACAAGTATAAATTTTAAGCACATTCCTAAACACAATAAAGTTTAAACGCGATTTTATAACAATAAAAGTGAAAAACCTTTAAAATTGAAGTTTGGACACATTCCCTAGAACATTTCTGCTATTTCAAAAATCTTAAGCCGTTTCGGTCAATTTTGGCCAAAATTCATGTTTCCGGCCAAAATTGACCAAAAGTCAAAACATAAAGTTACACTCGAAATCTTCATCTATAGTTTCGTGTGGCTTATATATTTTTATCCTTATATATTTTTGTATGGAATTTTTTTAATTTTCGAAATAACTTAATTACTTAACGGGTTAACGGATTGGGTTGTATAACCCGTTAAATTAATGGGTCGTGTACATGTTAGATTTTTTTTAACCCGTTAAGTTAACGGGTAGTGTACGGGTTGAAGTGGTTTTAACACGAATTCGTTAACTTATAACACGACACGATTGACCGTCCTACGGCCAATGCTCTCTCGTCCCCTCCCTTTATCACTAGAATAATTGGGTCTTAGATTTAAAAACCAGAGCTAACCTATGGCTTTTTGTATGAAAACCCAGCCCACTTGCAAAACTAATTGCAATGAGGACGCATGTAAACCTTTCTCGTATTTTATCGAGTTTTTCTTAAACCAACATTAGTAGGGTAGGAGAAACACGATAATTCTACGGATTGAAATCAGCAATTACATCAGATTGACATTATGGATAGGATCAAGTGAGCTCAAGTAATATACATGTACGTTGGGTTCACCTAATGACTATTCAAAAGATGTGTGTGCCTGTGTTTATTAGCTCTACAGGTTAAGTTTCAGTTGGATCATCACTAATGCATTGAGCAGCTTGGAAAAAATAAGGGATTGAATCACTCATTATATGACTGTCAAATAGAGCTAGTGAGGTCCACTTGGAGCCATGCCAATTATGGAGGAGGTGGTGGTCGATGGAAAGATCCCAATGAAAGCTAGGGGCAGGGGCGGCTCGACCATTGGGCAAGAAAAGCCCTTGCTTTAGGCCCCCAAAAAATAAGGCCCCATAAAAATCATATTTTCAAATTCTAAAAGAGCATTTAAGCAATTGTCATAGTTTTTTTTTTTTTTTTTCTCTCAGGGCCCATAATAGTAATTAGTATCACATCTCATTAAAGCCATCTTTTCACATTTAAACAAAGCGTTAAAGCAATTGTGTCATCCTTCTTTTTCTCTACACAGTGTCGTTTTAAATCTCAGCCCAACCTCCTTGTCACCTCACCAGTGAGGTTTTTCAAATGAACGTTTCTCTACCAACGCTTTTCTATCTCACGTGCTCTTTACTCTCTCGCCCTCTGTCTCTCTCATAGATTGCGTTTATCTATAATTACTTTTTTTTCTAAAGCAATCTTCTTTAAAGATTTGTTATCTAGTTTTGTCTCTTTTTTTTTAATAATATATGTGGATATATTCTAATAATATATGTGAGTTTTTTTATAATATATGTTAATCATAACCCACTAACTCAAATATAATCTATTTTTTTCATAATGAAAAAACTGGATCAAATTCGAGATTCATATACATCTACAATCTTTATGGTCAACAATAATAAATCACTAATCATGTTCTATTATTTTATGATTTTAAGATTTTTTTTAATTCCATGCTTGTATTAATTCCATGCTCATATTGTATGTTTATTATAATTAGTGTTTGTTTTATTTATAAATATTATTAGTTATAATTTATAAATGATAAATGTATCTATTAGAAAATACAAGTCCAGATCTCAAAACTTAGAGAAAGAGAGAGAGAGAGAAGAATAGAAAATTTGAGGCCTCATTTATGATTGTCGTTTTAGGCCTCAAATTGTCTCGAGCCAGCCCTGGCTAGGGGTATGCAAAAATCAACCCGAATAGATCATCCTAGTTGCTTGATATATCCATGACCCTTAAGTTCAATGGTTTTAAAAGTCATCATTATTTTTTAAACTTCAAAAAAGTACATTAAGATTTGAATATTTCAAGAAAGTATAAAAGTATTCCACTATTCTTTCAATCAAGTTCTCTCCATAAAATATTTTGAGAAATGACAAAAGTACCCGGCCCTTATGACAAGTCTTTGTCTTTTCTTAACCTCTTTCTTCCCCAGAAAACATTTTGATTTTGATGATAATAACCCTTTGATGAAACTAGTTTTTTAATTATTGGGAATCTCCTTTTTTAACCATTCTGTATAAAGGTAGATGAAATAGGCCCCACTAGGTCACTTCAGTTAGACTTGATCATTTCTCTTAAATGATTTATTAAAGAAAAATGTTTATAAATGAAATGATAGAATTTTTTTCATGTCTCGAGATTTTTTTTATGGAAAGGACTTTATTAAAAGAATTGTGAAAAAAATTTATGCCTCCCCCCCCCCAAAAAAAATAAATAAATAAATAAATAAATAAAACCCAACGTGACCCACATGGTTGTTTTTTTGAATTTAGCCCAACCCAACGTGACCCACGTGGTTGTCCTTCCGCCTCATAAGTGCTAGATCAATGGGAACTTGTCTTCTAACATCTAATGCTCTCAAAAAAAAAAAAAAAAAAAAAAAAAAAAAATTATCTGGCAAGAAGAGAAATGTTAGGATGACATGTGATCACAGTTGTTAATTTTTTTCGGACTCATTTCAGTCAGGCCTCAAAATGAAATATTTCGGCCAATTCAAAATTTCGGTGAATATTTTAGAATTATGTTTTAAATAAATACATAAAATAAAAATATACATATATGCTAGAAAAAATCTAAAAATATATAATGTATGCATTTAATTCATTATGATAAGTCAATATTTAAAATACAAGTATAAATTTTAAGCACATTCCTAAACACAATAAAGTTTAAACGAGATTTTTATAATAATAAAAGTAAAAAACCTTTAAAATTGAAGTTTGGACACATTCCCTAGAACATTTATGCTATTTCAAAAATCTTAGCCGTTTCGGTCAATTTTGGCCAAAATTCATGTTTCTGGCCAAAATTGACCAAAAGTCAAAACATAAAGTTACACTCGAAATCCTCACATATAGTTTCGTGTGGCTTATATATTTTTATCCTTATATATTTTTGTATGGAATTTTTTTAATTTTTGAAATAACTTAATTACCTAACGGGTTATAACCCATTAAATTAACGGGTCGTGTACATGTTGGATTTTTTTTAACCCGTTAAGTTAACGGGTAGTGTACGGGTTGAAGTGGTTTTAACACGAATTCGTTAACCTATAACACGAATTCGTTAACACGACACGATTGACCGTTCTACAGCCAATGCTCTCTCTTCCCCTCCCTTTATCACTAGAATAATTGGGTCTTAGATTTAAAAACCAGAGCTAACCCATGGCTTTTTTGTATGAAAACCCAGCCCACTTGCAAAACTAATTGCAATGTGGACGCATGTAAGCCTTTCTCGTATTTTATCGAGTTTTTCTGAAACCAACGTTAGTAGGGTAGGAGAAACACGATAATTCTACGGATTGAAATCAGCAATTACCTCAGATTGACATTATGGATAGGATCAAGTGAGCTCAAGTAATATACATGTACGTTGGGTTCACCTAATGACTATTCAAAAGATGTGTGTGCCTGGGTTTATTAGCTCTACAGGTTAAGTTTCAGTTGGATCATCACTAATGCATTGAGCAGGTTGGAAAAAATAAGGGATTGAATCGCTCATTCAATGACTGTCAAATAGAGCTAGTGAGGTCCACTTGGGGCCATGCCAATTATGGAAGAGGTGGTGGATGGAAAGATCCCAATGAAGGGTATGCAAAAATCAACCCGAATAGATCATCCTAGTTGCTTGATATATCCATGACCCTTAATTTCAATGGTTTTAAAAGTCATCATTATTTTTTAAACTTCAAAAAAGTATATGAAGATTTAAATATTTCAAGTATAAAAGTATTCCACTATTCTTTCAATCAAGTTTTCTCCATAAAATATTTTGAGAAATGACAAAAGTACCATGCCCTTACGACAAGTTTTTGTCTTTTCTTAACCCCTTTCTTCCCTAGAAAATATTTTGATTTTGATGATAATAACCATTTAATGAAGCTAGTTTTTTAGTTATTTCGAATCTCCTTTTTTAACCATTCTGTATAAAGGTAGACGAAATAGGCCCCACTAGGTCATTTCGGTTAGACTTGATCATCTCTCTTGAACGATTTATTAAAGAAAAATCTTTATAAATGAAATGATAGAATTTTTGTCATGTCTCGAGATATTTTCTATTGAAAGGACTTGATTAAAAGAATTGTGGAAAAATTTATGCCTTTTTGAAATATGCAAATTTTGCATCCCCCCCCCCCAACGTGGCCCACGTTGTTGTCCTTCTGCCTCATAAGTGCAAGATCAATGGGAACTTGGCTTCTAAGATCTAATGCCCTCAAGTTATCTGGCAAGAAGAGAAATGTTAGTATGACATGTGATCACAGTTGTTAATGTTTTTTCGGACTCATTTCAGTCAGGCCTCAAAATGAAATATTTCAATTATGCCCACTAATTCACTTGGTATGATTAACTTAAGCCACGATGGCCAACCGCACCATAACAATCGTTGTGGATGTGGAGGATAGAAATATCTCAATTATGCCCACTAATTCAACTATTAAACGTGTAAAATCATTTTAACTCCTTGATCTATGACCCTCTTTAAGTTTAGTGGATTTAGAATGCATCATGTTTTTGGATTTCAATCCAACAATTAGTAACCATCGGTGGATAACTGTTGGGCTTGTGTTAATTCATGGGGGTTGTAGGACCCAGTCAAAACTATTTATAGGTCGAACAGAGTACTGCAGATTCATTTTTCAGAGGTGGATATCAAGAGGATGGGGATTTAATTTGACCCACCTTTTATTAACAGATCCAGCCATCCACTTTCACCTGCACAACTGCTAGTGGCCCTCTCTAAAAAGAAATCTACACAACCGAGGTAGCAAGTCACAGACCACACGATCCTTGCTCCATCCGCAGCAAGATCTGATCCTGGATGGTTATCAATAACAGAAGATATTTTATCTTAAGGATGAGTTCATCCTAATAGATTACTTAGATTTGTATTAAGAACATTTTATGTTTGATCAATGGATAAGATTTGTGATTGATAAGTTTTGGGATGGATAACTGCTGATTATAATGGATGAATGAGGCTAAATTTCCTTTTCACCAATACCATCAGTTTGAAGTTTCTAAACTAAATAATGGACACATTGTAAATACTTGTTTGTCTTTAGCCTCAAGTTGAGACCAGTTGGGATTGAGAAGATACCCTAAACCAGTGAATGTGGTAAAGAGTACGCGCAATTGAAAGTTGTGGTGCTTTTGCATACTACCAGCTGCTTCTTTGTTTTGTAGTGATGACCAGAAGGATTGACTTCGAGTCAACCTAACCTTATTAGTACCGGGTCTTCCAAGTCATGTGCTGGAGTCCTCCATCTGTCTCCTTCAATGGAGAACTCTGGCATTTGCATGACGACGCTGATTGGTTGATGCCTAATATAGTGTGTGATTGGTAGATTGCCAGTTCTATTTTATTTATTTGGTTATTTTCATTGCGTGTTTATTGGTTAAATTAGAACTAGCATCCAGTTTTGGTAGCCTGCATAACTTTCAATTTCCATGCTACAGAGATAAGCTATGTATGGCCAAGACGAGTTGGGTTGCTTCCTATATAGAACCAGCTACTTTGTTTTGTAGTAATGACCACAGGGATTGGCTTCGAGTCAACCTAACCTTATTACCGGGTCTTCCAAGTCATGTGCCGGAGCCCTTCATCTGTCTCCTTCAATGGAGAACTTTGGCATTTGCACGACGCTGATTGGTTGATGCCTAATATGCATGACAATATACAATGCACCAAGTTGGATTTTTTTTCTTTAAATGTAGAAATCTCAAAAATGAAAAATAAGCCTGGCTGAAATTGACACTATTTGAAGTTTTTCTCTTTCAGCTTCTACTTATATTTTTCTTGTATGAATTGTTATTTACTTGTTTGATTCATATACATAACAGTTGAAATTAGGACATGTTGGAAAAGACATAATTAAATAATTTGAACACACGTATGCTTTCTAAATCTGACAAAGTAAAACTCGAAACTTGTGAATTAAAGCAGTTTAAGTTGACTAAAGAAATCTTTTCCTTGAAGTGGAAAAGGCTTTAACGTTTAAACTATTAGATGGTTGTGGGTTACTAGAAGTAAAGACTCATAGAGTAAAATGATATTTTAAAAATACAAACTGAAGAAGATATGGATGTGTATAATCTAATCACCAATAGATGTGAATCCATAAGGGCCTGTTTGGATAAATGAGGAGTGGAGTAAAATGAAGTAGATTTCACATGTGAAGTGGAGTGAAGAGAAGTAGGTTGAAATTAAACTAGAGTACTTCACTTTACTCCATTTGGATGCTTATTTTGAAGTTAAGGTTTGAAGTAGAATCCACTTTTACTCAAGGAAATTGAAGTATTTTGAGTTGAAGTGAAATGGAGTACATGTGGCTCACAACATTACTTCATCTATTGGGCTAGATTCATCCAAATAAAGTAGAGTTGAAATTTTAGACTGTTAGGGCCCATTTAACTTCACTCTACTCTATTTTTTGGCTATCCAAATAAGCCCTAAGAATTTTTAAGAATACTAAAGCAAGCAGAAACTAGTGAGGAACAAGTATTAAAATAATTAGAACTGACAAAAGAGGGGAATACATCTGAAATGAATTTAATGAGTACTGTAAAGGAGTTTTCACGGCAACTGCAAGTTGGTGATGATAATTCCACGCTGCAAGGATAAGCTGTGTATGGCCAAGAACGAGTAGAATGACTTCGGTCACTTCACTTATTGATTGGTGAGTCTTCCAGGTCTGTCTTCTTCAATGGAAGACTTGGAATTTGCACAGCGATGATGGGTTGATATATGCCCAACATACATGACAATATGCGATGCATCAATCGTTGGTGGATCTTGCTCATAGTGGAAAAGTCGCTAAAACTGACTACATAGGTGTGTCCTACCTTCAATAGACTAAAAACTCATGTTGATCTGGGGCATAGGCAGGTCAAATACGGTTCAGATTAATGGATGAAGCTATACTTCTGTTTCATCATTACTATTTTTTGAATTTTCTTAGCTACAGTGGGCTGATTCTAAGACTTTTATTAGGAGATTTTGTTATAGTCCCAGTCTCATTAGGGCAAGTTCGGTAACGGTCTTCAAGGAGGAATCCGTGCTCATTTTCTATGACTGTGTGGAAAACCCACGTTTGGTAATAAAGGTCAGAAAACAGCAGCAAGAAATCCTTGCATGGTTGTTTCCAATGATACATGGCGTCAAACCACCCCCCATCGCACAACAGAAGTTTGCGCATATGTGGAAAGGCGGAGCTACAGTGGGTTTATGCGTCCTTTTAGATCGGTTTATGTGTTCTTTTAGCATCAGTGTTCTTTTGGATTATTTGTGTTTTTTTTTCTACCCCAAGATCAAGATCTAATCCGTTAATCGTGTTTATAAGGCCAAGAACAGCTGTTAAATAAAACATCATCCGTTGATTCTTCATAGATTTCGAGATATTTGCAAAAACGTACCAAACATTTGATCATAATTTTTGAGTTTTTGTGAGCCCCTTTGAATAATCTGAACTGTTCAAACTCTTCATCAGGTGCAAAATGGTTAGTGGTTCAATTTTGGCATTCAGATTCATTATGGATCATTAGAAAAAGGCAAAAAACTATAGACCATGATATTCCACATTGCAAAAAAAGGGATTACATGGGCAGTCCGTTTTTGTTGATTTTCTTATTCTTATGGGATCCAAAATGATGATCCAAGCCGTGAGTTATTTCCAGTATACCAAAATCATTGAGGAGAACAAATTTCAAATGTAGATTCATCGTGGATTTTGAGATATTTTCAAAAAAACTCTATATTTTAAAAGATTATTTTTTATTTTTATGGGCCCCATTTGAAAGATCTGACCTGTTCAAAGTTTCTAGAGTGCCAAGGAAGGTTATGGGGTGAATGCTTAGCCCTTGACTATTCATGGATTTTGAGAAAATTTCAAACAAACCTTTAACCATTGGATCACATAGAGTGTAATTATTGGATTCCTTTCTTTTGCCAAACTTGGAACTCCATCTCCTGAAGAAATCCACTTTAAAGATAGCTTGATTCTATTGTGTTATACTGGTGGCCTGGGTTTATACTCGAAGGCCATGACAAGCCGAAAGTATATAATATGAAGTATTTCAAATGGGCTGAACTATAACTAATGGTTGGGATTATGGACTGAGATTACCCCCAATGTTTTTATAGAATGGGCTTGAACAAGCCAAAGGGTGCTTGAAAAGTGCATTGCTTCAGTGGGGGGCTGGGGGCACTTCTTACCAACCCAAACTAGTTCATCCATTTTAAGGTTTAAATTGACATTTTTGGCAAGATTGATAAATGTGTAGGACTTCGGTTGGATCAATTCTTGTAAATTAACCCGAATAGTTGCGCTGTGGCCCACCAACCCAACCTGTTCATTAAGGGCCCGGGTCAGGCTAACATTTTCAACCCATTTAAGCAATAGGTAGGATTCAGGCTAAGCATCTACATGTAACCCACGGGCCACTGTCCGCAAACAGACCTGACCAGGCTCCAAATTATTGACCCACATAGTTTTAGTATAAAATGAAGAATTGGGGTTTTGGGCCAGCTGTTTGAATGCTAGAGATTTCATCTAGTTGAGAAATCAAAATTCACATCAGTGAGTATGGAATTTGAGAGAGATCATTTAGACGATGCTCCAGATTATCACAAGATTAATTTTCCAAATTCTCTAAATGACTAAAGAAACCTTTTGCTTGAAGTGGAAAAGGCTTTAACGTTTAAACGATTAGATATGGATGTGTATAATCTAATCACGGTTAGATGTGTGAATCCATAAGAATTTTTAGAACTGACAAAAGAGGGGAATACATCTGAAATGAATTTAATGAGTATTGTAAAAAAAATGACATTAAACAATAATTAACAATAGCTTGTTCTCTCACAAAATGTGAATCCTAGGGATGGATGACTAGTGATTAATAGATACCTTTCTTTTGAACTTTCTTAGCTACAATAGATTGCTTTTAATAAGACTTAAAAAGGATACTTAATTAGATGGTCATTTGCCTCGTGTTGAGATACTCCTTGAATGCGACCATCATTTAATGCGACCGTAGAGACCTGACGAGCAACAATCGGAAAGAGAGAGATTGAGAGGGATGACTTACTCGAACGTCGTGATTCCCGTTGATGAGGGGCGTGTAATGTAACTGATGGAATTGATGGTGCTGAGTGGTCCACCCTGCTGACTTTCACATAATAGTAGACTAGCATAGAAGTCTAGCCTTTTCTCTATAAGAAGCTACACCTTCTGCTCAAAACAATCACAGAACTTGCACAATCATCCACCATCACTAACCTATCATGGCCGAGATAAAGCAATCATCACTCTCCCTACTTGTCCTCTCATTTGCATTGCTTCAGCTGTTGCTTTTCCTTAATGTCCGTGCAATTGCTCAAGCACCAGTGACCCAAGAAGCAGCTGAGGCTCAGGCTCTCCTCGCATGGAAAGTTAGCCTTGAAAACCACTCTCTTCTTAATTCATGGTCCCTCCTCAGCAATAGCAATGCTACTTCCACAGAAAGCAAGAGAAACTCCACATGCAATTGGCTTGGGATAACATGCAACGTTGCAGGGAGAGTCACAAGGATAAATTTGTTCAATGCAAGTTTAAGAGGTAAGCTTGATAACCTCAGCATCTCATCCTTTTTAGAACTCGCCATTCTCAATCTCAGTAGCAATGCACTCTATGGAACTATTCCGGCCCACATCGGAACTCTCACAAAGCTCAACATCCTTGATCTCTCTATGAATCAATTCTTCGGTTATCTGCCGCTTTCACTTGGAAAATTAACAAATCTCACCACCATGTACATCCATAAAAATAGTATTTCTGGAACCATCCCCCATGAAATAGGCTACTTGAAAAATCTAATCGGCTTGGATTTATCTAATAACTTTCTAATAGGATCTATTCCTCCCGGTCTAGGAAATTTGACGAAGCTCACCGCCTTGCACATCCATAGAAATAATATTTCTGGTTCCATCCCACAAGAAATATATCATTTGAAAAATCTAGTCGACTTATGGATATCATTTAACCTTCTAATTGGTACAATCCTTCCCACTATAGGAAATCTAACTATAGGAAATCTAACAAAGCTCACCACTTTGTATCTTAGTGACAATAAGATTTCTGGCTCCATACCTCAAGAAATAGGAAATTTGAAAAATCTAGTCGACTTAGAATTGTCAAGGAACCTACTAACAGGTACAATCCCTCCCACTCTAGGAAACTTGACAAAGCTCACCACCCTGTACATCTTTGAAAATAAGATTTCTGGCTCCATACCTCAAGAAATAGGAAATTTGAAAAATCTAATCGACTTGCAGTTGTCAACGAACCTATTAACAGGTACAATCCCTCCCACTCTAGGAAATCTGACAAAGCTCACCACCCTGAGTATCTTTGAAAATAATATTCCTGGCTCCATACCTCATGAAATAGGCTATTTGAAAAATCTAATTGAATTGGCATTGTCAACAAACCTACTAACAGGTACAATCCCTCTCACTCTAGGAAACTTGACAAAGCTCACCAACTTGTACATCCATACAAATAATATTTCTGTTTCCATACCTCAAGAAATAAGCTATTTGAAAAATCTAGCCCACTTAGATATATCATCTAACCTTTTAACTGGTCCAATCCCATCAACTATTGGTAAATTAAAAAACCTTACCATGTTCTCTGTCTTTGAAAACCAACTCTCCGGTCCAATTCCTCCAGAACTTACAAATCTGACACATTTAACTGATCTTTATTTAAGTAAAAACAACTTCTCTGGCCATTTACCGGAAAAAATATGCCACGGAGGACCACTAACAAAATTTACTGCACATAGCAACAATTTAACTGGTCCTATCCCAAAATCCCTACAGAATTGTACGACTTTAATAAGAGTCCGCCTGGAAAATAACCATCTCACTGGAAATATATCCAAGGTTTTTGGACACTATCCAAATTTAATATATATGGATTTGAGCTACAATGACTTGTATGGTGAGCTCTCGCCAAAATGGGGAGAATATCAAAGTTTGCAAAAGTTGCAATTATCCGGTAATAAGATCACAGGCAAGATTCCACCTGAATTTGGAAAACTAAGCCAATTGCAATTAATCGGCTTTTCTTCAAACAACCTGGTTGGTGAGATCCCGAAAGAGCTGGGAAGATTGTCTGCATTATACTCCTTGAGTTTAAATGATAATGAACTTTCTGGAAGTATACCATTAGAAATCAAGATGTTATCAAACTTGAATGTTTTTGACCTATCGATAAACAACTTCAGTGGGCATATTCCAAAAGAGTTGGTGAGTTGTTTCAAGTTGTTGTCCCTAAATCTCAGCAGAAATAATTTTAGTGGGAGCATTCCGTTTCAAATCGGAACTCTAGCTGCTCTTGAAAATTTAGATCTCAGCCAAATTCACTCAGAAAAGAGATACCATCACAACTTGGAAGTTTGAAGAGGTTAGAAAACCTCAATCTTTCCCACAATATGTTGTCGGGTCATATTCCATCATCTTTTGAAGAGTTCTCCAGCTTGACATCCATTGACATTTCCTCTAATAATTTAGAGGGTCCCATTCTAAAAACAAAGCACTGCAACAAGCACCATTCGAAGCTCTCAGTCACAACAAAGGTTTATGTGGAAATGCCTCTGGTTTGCAACCATGTAATTCCACTTTCATTGAAAAAGGACATTTGAACAAAGTCTCCAACCTTGTGATCATCATTACTCTTTCTATTTCTGGGTCAATCTTCCTTTTACTTGCATGTATTGTGATATTCTTCTTTCTAAAACGAAGAGTAAGGCAGACGGCAATAGAGTTGCAAGAAATGAGGAAGGGTGATGCATTTTCAATATGGGATTTTGATGGAAGGATTGTTTATGATGATATCATCCAAGCGACGGAGAACTTTGATAGCAATTACTGCATTGGGGTGGGAGGTTATGGAAGTGTCTACAAAGCAGAACTATCAACTGGCCAGGTAGTAGCTGTAAAGAGACTTCACCCATTGGAAGGAGGGAGCACAAGTGATCAGAAAAGATTTAATAATGAAATAAAAGCATTGACAGAAATTCGGCATCGCAACATTGTGAAGTTGTATGGATTTTGTTCCCATGAACAATGCATGTTTTTGGTTTATGAGTACATGGAAAGGGGTAAGTTGGCGGGAATCTTGAGCTGTGAAGGAGCATTGGAATTGGATTGGATTAAAAGAGTCAATGTTGTGAAAGGTGTGGCCAGTGGTTTATCGTATATGCACCATGATTGCTCTCCGCCAATAGTTCATCGAGACATATCGTCAAACAATATATTGTTAGATTCAGAACTTGAGGCATGCATATCAGATTTCGGCACATCTAGACTTCTAAAGCCTGATTCGTCAAATTGGTCATCACTTGCAGGAACATATGGATATGTTGCTCCAGGTAATTTTATTTGTTTATTTGAATATTTATCTTTTGACATTGCGCTTATCATTTTCACTTTTTTTTACCTAAACAGTTTTTCTTTTTTTATTGCATTGTGAAATACAAATTACACCTTTAAGATGTTTTGAAATAATTTCTTTTGATGTATCTCTTTCTTTTTTAAATATTTTTAATTGAATCACTAATACATAGTTCAAATGGGGGTGGCCATATCTGCGAGCCATACTAGTTTACACTAAACTCGCCTCTCCACCAATTTGGCCATCTTTAAAAACACTAATAAATACACTACCGTGTTAAAATAAGGGTTTATTTGCTTATTTAAAGTATGATGGACATGCACTTTGTTTTCAAGAAGTAGATGAAGTAAAAGGGTTTTTAAATGTTTTCTTTTTATATAAAATTCTCCCATCCTCTTTCTCAGTAGGAAGGTAATTAAATGGATGAAATGAACCTTTTCTTCTTTCTCGAGTCAATGGAATTGTAGATGCAAAAGGAGATTTGTGCAGCTGTTGATCACATAATATGATTTTAAAAATTTATTGCAGAGCTTGCATACACAATGGAAGTGACAGAGAAGTGTGATGTTTATAGCTTTGGGGTGTTGACGTTTGAAGTGTTGATGGGAAAGCATTCAGGAGATCTCATCCACACTCTACATTTTTCTACTGGCCAAAACATACTACTGAAAGATGTGTTTGTCATCTTATGCTTATATTTCAAGTTGTAGGGGCATGTCAATATATTATATCTTCTCGCATGTTTAATAGAGTGGATTGTAGCACTTGGTATCACTAATTTCTATTCTAACTTGAATATAACAGAGGCCCATCTGGTCCAACTTTAGAAACACAAGCCCAAATCCAACCCAAGTTTGATGTGGGCCAGAAGCACTGGCCCATATGAAACATGTTATGCCCGAGTGCGTCCATTTAGTCAATTGGATCGGGTCGAGCTGGGCTTTGTATTACTTGTTCGGGCTTTATCTCGCTCTCAAGCTTTCTATATATTACTTACGTGGGTAAAAACAGTTAATAAACTACAAAACACTACTTCTTTGGACCGAGTGGGTGGGCTCCAAGCTTTCTACATTTAATTCAAGCCCAGCCTGAATATTAAATAGGGACACCTTTGATGATCCTTTTTTTGAATAACCTAGGGTATCTCTCACCCAACCCAGACCAAAAGCCTTTGGCCCTGAGCTCAATGGACACTAAATTCTGCATATCCGAGAACTAATCCCTAGGGGCACCCCAAACCCTCGTATCCACATGCACCGGGTAAATCTTTGATGAGTCTTTTCTCCTTACACTTACTAAGCCTTCCTTAAATTAATGACCATATAAAGTTGCCTATTTTCGACTCATGAAAAACAGTAGAGTTAAGTTTTGGTTCATTTAAAAACAATACGATCATGGTTGCCCAATCCAACGGTAAATACCATTCGATCAAGAATTAGATTTATGTGGTGATGGAAGAACAAATGCGCATCACTTTGAAGCTCAGGATTCAAATCCAAGTTCTGAAGTCCATCTTCGACCAAACTTGAGTTATGGGCCTTGTCCAACACTTCTGGGCCTAGAAGACTAGTGCATCAGGGGTTACAACCAGCTCTTCAACACTGGACTCGTTCTAACTAACCATGACTCAATTCAGTTAACTGGGTTCGTTAGGCCATTGAGTTGGATAAGTTATGCACAAATATGTCCTCTAATATACAATATCAATGTAGCAATTGCAAATTACAGTTAGTATAGGTTTCTGTAGCATTCACGGAAAATCATTTGTGCAGACAATTTCATTTTTCCATAGGTAAAAAATATTTCCTATGTGCACCAATTGCAGAAAATTGAGCTATCCAACCATTACTGTCCGAAAGCCTATTTTTCGCCTGGTATTAAAATTCTAAAATTGAAGAGGTAAAGATGAAGATTTACAAAAAAATCATCAAGTACCATCCCCTTTTGGAAACATATTGCTATCCAATCATCACTATGAAATCAAATCCCAGGAAAATGAGGGTCCATTTGTATCTTTTATCTTATATCCTTCACTTACCTCCTTATCATTCCTTCGCTTTGGGATTTGGGACCCCAGCCATCAGGTGAGGGAAGTAGACCTTGGGTGAGGTAAGAGAGACCTCGAGTGAGGAACAACAGCCCTCTCAGGTAAGGGAAGGTGACTACCCAAGTTCGAACCCTAAGCAGCCACACGTAAGAACTGACGCCTCCTACCACTAGGCTAAGAGGCCGTTCTTACCACGATGGACTTGAATACTGACCAAGCACCCAAAACATGACTGCCCAAGTGTCCACAAGTAATTCCAGCAAACAAACAGGCCTTCAATGGTGATGATCAATTCTTTTAGGGCCTCACCATGAGTGTCCTCACCATCAATGGGCCCCACCTTCCTTGCAACATCACTACTCATTTTGTTCCTCCAAATGTGCCTAACAACAACAGATACTATAATATCTTGTTTTTTATGTGGATAACATGCAGCCCACCTCTTCATCTTAGCTTTAGAGGCTGATAGCCAGGAGGCGCACTTTAGATCCTCGCGCCACACTTTTCTAACGTGCACTGGAAGCCGTTATTTTTATAGATTTGTATCCAGATTCCGACAGTTAGATTTCCCGCGCTCAAACTGTCATCTTGGGTCCAAAATCATGGACGTTATTGTCATCACATCTTGCTGTCTTTCTCTTTGTTTAAACAAAAATCTCCAACAGCACTACATTACACCCCTCCCACAATTATAGCCTAGAAATTCTGTGTCACACCCCGACCCGATTTAACCTTGATTATTACTAATTAATGGTGGTTTAGCTAAAGTAATTGTGCTTATTTGCTAATGTTGGTAATTAGTGTTCGTTAGCCTTTGTAGACCGAGTTAGTTGGGTCTTGAACCTTGTATAGTGAGTGGGAATCGAGTTGACTCATTTCAGTAGAGTCAAGTGCTTTTTCGTAAATACTGATTTTCGCATTTTGCATTATTTGCACGTCATTTTGGCATCGTCGCGTGTATTTCGATGAGTATGTCGACTTTCGTATTAGACTTTACTTCATTCGACCTACCGTTGAATAATTGGACCCTTGTTCGACTCAAAATGGAAATATACAGTCTTAGTGGACTTTCTTGCAAAAATGATACTCTTACCCCTTTAAATACAACCTTATCTCTTCCTCTTCATTTCCTTTCTCTTCCTTTCCCTCTACACTCCTTCTCCTTCTTCTCTTCTTTCTTCCTCAACCATCAAGAGCTTGTGCATGTGCACTTGGAAGCTAGGGAGGACACAACTTCATCTTCTTCATCTTCTTCATCTTCTCCACTCTTTCCTACTTCATCTTGCCAAGAGCCCATTTTCTCCATTCTCTAATCTTTCCAAACTAGGATACCTAGTTAAGGTAAGAGCCAAAACCCTCCTTATTTTGTATTTTGAGTTCATTAGAGTCCATAGACTCATGTTTGTCAATTCATACATATTCATTTGGTTTTTCCCATGTGCATTGGTGATTAGGGTTTGGACATTTGGGGTTTTTGGGTTTCTTTGAGTCAAGTGGTGAAGAAAGGGTTTTGGGTTTTTGGGTTTCTTTGAGTCAAGTGGTGAAGAAAGGGTTTTGGAAAGCTCATTAGAGGCAAGTATAAGCTCTAATTTGGGTTGCATAATGATTGATTTTCATTTGATTCCAATGAAGCTCTATCTCTCTTATGATTCTACTTCTTAATATACGAGCATGTTAAATTACTTATATGGTTTTGATAAATGAAATGGATGGAAGAATTATATGATATGAAGATGGGAGTAAGGAGGCTCCATTTGTGCAGGTGTTTAAGTGAAAAGAAGTTGAGAAATGGACGGAAGAAGAAATGAATGAAAATCCTGTGTTCAAGAATTCTGGACAGTTCGCTCGAGCGAACTGGAGCCTGCGCTCGAGTGAACATCCTTCTGAAGCTTTAGGTCGAGCAAGCAAAAGGATTGCTCGGACGCCCATCTTTCTGGATGGGGTTCGCTCGAGCGAACATGGGTCCGCTCAAGCGACCACACCCCTGAAAACCTCGCTCAAGCGAACAAAATAAGACGTGCGAGCGACCAACCTTCTAGATGGGTCTTCTTGAGCGAACCTGAAGACTGCAAACCTGGTCCTTTTGACCCAATTCTTAGGGTGAGTTTCCACCCTTAACCTATCATAACCCCTCTTAATTATCCCAATTAGATAATTAAGATGCATACCCTTGTTTTCTTAGGATTTAGGAACCTTAAGATCTTTAGGACCTGAAAATGGAACCGACAACCTTATTAATTTGACCAATGGGTATTTATTAGTCTGACACTATGTCATGAAGGTTCGTTGGGAAATTTAATGTATTTCTCAGAAATGGTGACGCCTAATAAGATAGTAGTACGTTAACCTTCCCAGCCTACCTTGTATTGGACGATGAAAGATTAAAATCAATAGTTTAGTTTGGGTTCGTAAAATATCTTCATTCTTTAAAAGTTACTACATTTCATATTGGAGTACAAATTCTTTATTGATAATCAAATCCCAATTAGTAGAACAGTTACATCATTTGTGTCTATTGAGGTTCGATTGTTTGCATTCAATTCGTAACTTCAGTATTGTATATCCGATTCAGTGTTCATGAAAAATGTGGGATTGAGTAAGTATTCGTGATAAATATGTTTGATATTCGATTTGATTATGAACAAGTGAATACAAACTTACTCAATCCGATTATTATTCGATTAGATCGAGTCGGCACTACTTAGCTTCGACCTTGTGATACCCGACAGGGTTGAATTTGGTTTATTTATTCGAGACTATTGCAGTAAGTCATCTGGAGCACCGGAACTCCAGACCCGGATAGCTAGCTAGCTAGCCTTTGGCCTGGCCGCTGGTAACATCCCAACTAGATTTGCTCTCTTTTGAGATGATGAGCTCAAGGTAATAGCCAATTAGTATGTTTTCATTTTACTTGACTCACAATGCATAAATTATTAATTTACGCACAACTTGCCTAGTTTATACTTATCATTGACATCTATTAATTTATTCATTTTAAATTCGATTTGACATATTATGTATTTCCTTATTATTGCATATACTTGCTAGATCATCGTATTGATGATACTACTCTTGGTGTCACAGTCGCAGGTGCAGCTCCCGGCCCTAAGAAGACCGAGGAGGGAGAGAAGGCTCCCCAAGAGGTACCTTCTGGTTTAGTAGAGTGGCCTGAGCCCAGAGCTGTCTAGTTTCCTTCCTCGGAGAGCGAGTAACATGTTTTGGAGTTGTTGCAGATGTGTGGCTAGACTCTCTTTGCGTGGGCCACACTTAGGTTTAGTTATTCTTTTGTCATATTTTTGGTAGTGTTTGCATAGGGTTCTATTAGACACCCTCTTTTGTAAACAATGTATATACTTGTATAATTCTTTTGTATTAAACTTGAAATATTAATTGGACTGAATGGGATTTGATATCCTCACATGAATAAAATACAGCTTCTGCTATAATTAATTGTTATTGATATGGTTTAGTGAGTCTAAACTCACAAGTGGAAAAGTTGTTTTTTTCTCCTTCGTGTGTTGTGTTTGGCTCGAGACAGATACAGCGCACGAGAGTACGTGTGTCTCACCTTAGGGATTACCCTAGGCCAGGGTGATTCGGGACCAAGATGTGACATGTTGGATCCACGTCTAGTTTCCTTGTAAACCACCTTCGAATTGCCCTCCAATCACTATTTCCTTTTCTCACTTCATTTCCAAACTTGGTGGGTCTGATTATTAGTTCTTACCTCCTTTATAAAATCTTTCAGCGGTTTTCGATTCATTAGGTTCTTTCTTGAGTTGGATTTTCATTTTGAGACTTGGTGGTGTTGATTCTTTGGTGGTTTTCAGGTTTGGGTCCTTGTAGGGTTTAATTTCATTGTCATATTGGGTGTTTTTGGATGAAATTGCCAAGTGGGTCACTGAGATTTTAATGTTTTAGACCTTCTTTAGTGGTTTTACGAACTAGGTTGGTGATATTTTCATGTAATCACATCTTATTCAATAAAATAGAGAAGCATAGTGGGAGGTTGAGTTTGTGTTTGGTGTGTGGTATTTTCAAGTTGTGTAAGAACTTCTATGAATTAAGGAGCTGGAAAGGCGTAGTCTTTTGTTATGTTTTCATCTATCTGTCCATTACAGAGAATTGGTGATTGATCAGTCTGGTATTTTGGTTTATGATTTTTGGTAGTGGCTTACATGTGCTACTACTGATTGGTTGGAGATCTCAAGGTTTAGGGAACAATCACAATTGAGAATTTGCAACATGGATTGCTTCCCGTGTTTCTCTTCTTCTGAAAAGGAGGCAAAATACTGCGTTCACAGGAGAGATTCAGCAACTGCGCGTAGAGATAACAGATGATCAAATAAACAGCCTCGTAAGTTTGACTCCCCTTCTGTAAAGTTTAAGCATTTTAAACTGTTCATAGTTCTAAAGAATCTACTACTTTCAACTTCCAAGAAAAGAATTTTAATATTGTATCAACTTAAATTATCTCAAGTGCAAATACAAAGCTAAAACTACCAAGACTTTTCTCTATCTCTCCTTCCATTAGTACGACACATTCAGTTGGCAATCCCATTTCAAACTTTTGTTAATGAAAAGGATAGCTTCTTGGACTATTAAAATCACCAATTGATGATCTATTTTGAAACAAATTGAATTGGATTCAACAATTTCTAAAGATGCATTGTTATTGGAGCTGCTTCCCTGTATTTGTCATTTCATGTAACTTTTGTATTGCTCTTATTTACTAATAAATGTGTTCCTCACTACCTACAATGGAGTTCTGCAAGGCTGATGGTATATTAAAACCTTATACATTTGCACCACGAAAGCAAAACCCCATACAGGTCACTGCATGAAACATCTAATCCAGATGAACTCTGGCAATCACTGAGACTCTTTTAAAGTTCTTTCCCTAATACAATTTTTAAAATTACTAATAGGATATGTTCTCTAAACACTCGTATTTATCGTACTTTTTTTTCATCGTTATCTTATTGTGAAGAGTGATTCGGCTAATGCTATATCTTGGGTGAAATCGATGAGGGGATCATGGAAAATGAACTTCCTCTTTAACGAAATTAGTCATCTAATATCTAACATACAGGTCATGTTTCCGGACATTAGTAGATCTGCAAATGGAATGGCAGATTCTTTACCTAAGCAAGGGGTAGATAGATCATGTAATTTAAGTATGTCTATTTTGTAGTTCATGGCTGGTACATTTCTCTTATACTGGTTGATGAGAGTTGGTTTTTTTGTATGTTCTAAGCTGAATTGTACATGATCTTTCATTAATAAAATATTACCGATACCAATCTAATATATGTACCAGCATGATGGTAGCCAAATGCACAAATTTTGTCTGCTGGCCAGTGGTGGACTTCAATTACTATACCATGTTTCTTTTTTTAAGAATTCAACTTCAATATTTCATTGGGCAATCACTCATCTCATACTTAACTGTTCTGAGTGTAGCAAATCCCAAACATAAAAAATACCTGAAAACAGAGATGACAGACGCTGGTGATGGAATTATTGCTGCGTAAGCATTCACTTTCCGTGGGGAGGTTTTGGGAGAGTCTATAAGGGATGGCTTGATAAAAGGGACCAGGTAAAAGTGATGTGAATCTCATCTTCCAATCTATATTTTTCCTTTGGAAAATATTGGGTATCTTGTTGTCACTTCTCTGAATGATTAAGTAGTTAGTGGTGATCCAATTTCAGCTTACACTGTACAGGTTGTGGCTGTTAAGCAACTTGACAGGAATGGACTGCAGGGGCACAGGGAGTATCTTGTTGACGTTTTGATGCTTAGTCTTCTTCACCATGAAAATCTGGTCAATCTAATTGGATATTGTGTTGATGGAGATCAAAGGCTTTTGGTATATGAATTTATGCCATTGGGCTCTCTTGAAAACCTACTCGGTAATATTATTTAGTTGTTTTGATAGATTTTGTTCCTTATGTTCATGTCACGACCCGGGCCCAAGGCCGGGCTAATCGGGGCCTAACCCGGATCGCGAGTGCACCATACTTACTCCCGTAAATCTTGAACTAACCGAAGTTAAGACAAGACTCACAAGGGATCTATCATACGTACCTGTCAAATGTACACTTTTGCGGAAATATATACATACATTGACAATAATTGACTTTACATTACAAGTAAAGTTCACATATACAAAAGTATAATCTAATGAAATCCACCACTGCATATTCAAAATACAATGCAGGGGACATTTAATTACATCTCAAAATGATTTACAAAAGTATCTATCAAGATAATCTCCAAAACAATCTCAAAACACTCCAAATTAACGCCCTCCGAACTACGCCCATTTGATCAATCCTTCTGGAGGAATCGGATTGGCTTCCTCCGCACTCGGCGCGGCCTCTGCAAGGCCGGGAGGGGTAACTGAGCCTGTAATGCCATCAATAACACTATGAACACGACGGTTCAACAATGTACAAACACATTTATGATAACTCATGCTAAACTTGTCCATTGTCAATATAAGTACCCTAGACAATTAAATCTAGATTAATGCAATATCCTGAACAGTGTAGTCAATTGATAATCAATGACTAGATTACAAATACAATAATATTATCATCATTCAGTTCAGTGTCTTCCAAAGGGAAGTGTATACCAGTTCGTTTCATTAATTCCATATCGTTCATTGGTTACATTGAACATTTATTAGATGCCTTATTTGACTCTTTAGTCCAATACATATTACTTTCATTACATGTCTTATTAATTCATTGACTTTTCAGTCTATGTGTGGGATCTACCAGTGTCTTGATCAGAGATCACTGGCATCACCACGGAGCTCCGGAACACCCCATCCATCTGCTGCAGTAGGATTATTCATTATTCATTGCATTTATTCATTATTCAATGGTTCATTGCATTTATTCATTGTTCAGTGGTTCAATACATTTATTCATTGTTCAGTGGTTCATTGTATTCAGTCATTATAGACCCAAGGAGATTAGAGGAATCATTAGTCATTCACGGTCCTACTTGTCTCTATCCCAAATCTAGACAATTTCTAGGTGTAATCATTAGTTACTAAATGCACGTGTTATTTTCGATGGACATCACATTTACATTTAATATGTGCATTTAGTCCCCAAAAATTTCCACCCACGATATCAAAATTCACTTTTTTGCTTATAATTCATGTTTGGCCAGTATCAGGTTCGCTCGAGCGGACCCAAACAGAACCCAGTTCGGTCGAGCGGACATTTACAGACGACGCTCATATCAGACAGAACATTCATCGCTCGAGCGCACATAATGTTCGCTCGAACGGACCCTTTTTGCATCAGACAGTCACTAGTTCACTCGAGCGAACTGGGCGTTCGCTCGAGCGAACTGTCCAGAACTCCATTTCTGGAACTCCGAACATTCACTCCTTCATTCATCCATTTCAACCACCATCTGTATACCCATTTAAGGATCTCATGTCCTCTCCTCATTCATCATTTAAAGACAAAATAACATTTCTATTTCATCATTTAAAGCAACATGAAATCCATACTACTAAAGCAAATCCATAATCTCCATTTCAATGACAAAGAAAAGGGTTTGAGGACCCATCTTTTATAACCCAAGAAAACTTGGATACTAGCATGTTCAATCATAAAGAAGCATTTATACTTGTCTCTTAAAGTCTATTAGCAAGAAATCCTTTGATAGCTTGACTTTGAGATGAGAAATCCCCAAATCCAAACCCTATTTCCATAAAAACACAAGAAACACTATCCTATGAGCTAATTGGGCTAGAAACCATATCTAATCACTCATTATAACTTGGAAACTCACTAAAAATGATTATCTACTTACTTGTAGTTCTAAGGAAAGGAATCCTTGAGCTTTTCTCCCAAGTTCCAAACACTCCAATGGAGGAAGGCAGATGAGGAAGATGAACTCCTTCAAACTTGCTTGAAACACTCCAATCTCTCTCTCTCTTGATGAAGAAGGATGGAATGAGAAATGGAGGGGGGGGGGGGGGGGGGGGGGGGGGGTGTGCACCTAGGGTTTCCTCTACAATGGTCTTGAGATGAATGGACTCAAGGAAGTTCATTTCCTTTTATATAACTCTCTTTTGCACTTAAGTCCATTCCACTAAGGTTATTTACGTTCTGAGTCAAATAAAGGGCCACTTGACGAAATCCCCGTCAAACGGCTTCGAGTCTATTATGAAAGTTAACGTACTCGTCGACATACACGTGTTGGTATCAAGAGTTTCCGTATTCGACAAAATACGTATAAACCCGTATTTACGAAAAAGGCCTCATTTCCTTAGTTTGAGTCTAAAATCTCATTCAATCCATTCAATTTCCTTCATTATCATTTCATTAAGCTCAATTCAATCATTTGAGACTAATCTCATGGAGTTGGGTCATTAACCATCATTAGTCTAATTAGACTTGGTTAATTAGCATTAATTGCAATTAATTAGAGTTAATCTTGATTAACTCGGGGCGGGGTCTTACAGTTGATTCATAACAACACTCATAGTTTAATTAATTTAATCTATAGGGATCTGAAGGCATCAAATATTTTACTCGATGAACAATTCAATCCAAGACACTCTGATTTTGGGCTTGCTAAGATTGGAACAGTTGGTGACAAGGTGCATGGGACATATGGTTATTGTGCTCCTGAGTATGTGAAAACAGGTGAGCTCACATTGAAATCTGATGTATATAGCTTTGGAGTTGTTTTACTGGAGCTAATCACCGGGGGAAGAGCCATTGACATCTACAGACCTACTGAGGAACAGAATCTAGTGGCTTGGGTATTTTTTTTCCCACTTTTCTTCTTACATGTTTGTGTTTCCTTGATGCTCTCTCTTTATTTTTCTCGTCATACTGCATCATGGTTTGATCTAAATTCCAGACTCACTTTTGTGTGTAATTTGATGCGGCTTATTTTATAAAGGGACTGCTGTTATACTATTATTAACATGAACCCTAAGATCGTGAACAGCATGATAATCACGTGTAGGATTTAATCTTAAATAAATTAAAGAGTACCACCAGACATCCTGATGCAGAGAGCTTTCTAATCCTGCAGTCTGGTGCTGTTGCTGATTGATGCTGTGATTCGTCGAGAAAGAGACTATGTGAATGGTTTCGGTTTCTCTTTCCTTGCCTATAAAACCTTAATGTGTTGATTTTCGTGAATGCTTTTGTGATGGACGAAAGGCTTTGTTTTATAGGTGAAAAGAGGACCAAATTTCCAATCAGGGTTTCCATAGACTTAATCTCAACCATCCATCAAGGTAGAGTTTGTTATGGAATACATCTCATTAAGAAACCTTTTTGTGTAAGGAATAGCATGTATCCTAAGAAAACAGATTTCCTATAATGACCACAATTCGGGAAAGGAAAGGACTTGTAGTCCAAGTAATGGACTTAAAGATAATTTCCTTACAGTCTCCCACTTGGTCGATAGGAAGATCCTTTAGTGTTTTTCATTTTAGGAATCATAAGGCGCGCATTATATGCTAAACATTTCTTGATCGGTTATCATAAGTGTCTTGGCTAATTCAGTGGTCAATGGGAGTCATGGCGTGCACACATTATTTTGCAACATGTTTACTTCCATGTACTACAGCATTGACAACCTGCATAACTAGACCGTAAAAGGAGATATACGTAATGGTCTCATCATGTCTATGTTAAAAGACTGTTTCTGTTTATCATTCATCCACACATAAAATGTACACAATGGGAAAACAGAAATAGCAGATGTAGAGTTGCATTAAGAGCTCAATAAATGTCAAATATAAGTACAGAAATAAAAAGCAGAAAATGATAATTAAGAACTATCTTCAAGACCCATGCTTTCAGTATGTCCTTGAAAGGTCTTTGGAGGTAGTCCTTTCGTGAATATGTCTGCGACCATGAAATCTGTACGTATAGACTCAATGACAAATTTCTGTAATCTAACATCTTGTTTCAGTGATAGATATTTAAGGTCCATGTGTTTGGATCCCTTAGATATCCTGTCATGCTTGGAGAAGAAGGTTGCAGCTTCATTGTCACAGTAAAGGGTTAATGGCTTAGAGATGAAATTCAAAGCTCCAAACTGAGAGATAAAATTATGCAACCATGTTCCCTGAATTGCAGCCTCGTAACATGCGACATACTTAGCCATCATGGTGGATGAGTAAAGCAACTCGGATTTCTAGCTTTTCCATGATATTGCACCTCCACATAAGAGATACACATAGCCAAGAGTGCAGAGTCTAGTGTCAGGACATCCAGCAAAATCTGAATCTGAATAACCAGTCACCTGTAGGTGACTTGATTTTCTGTATGTGAGCATGTAATTCCTTATTCCCTTGAGGTATCTCAGTACTTTCTTTGCAGCTTTCCAATGAGCGATTCCTGGTTTACTCTGAAATCTTCCGAGCATGCCAACAGCATGACTAATGTCAGGTCTTGTACAGACCTGTGCATACATCAAACTCCCGACAAGAGAAGCATAAGGATATTTTGCCATTTCTTTAAGTTCCAATTCGTTCTGTGGACACTGCGAAAGATCAAGCTTGTCTCCTTTATGCAGTGGAACAAGACTAGAGGAACATGTCATCATGCCAAACCTCTCTAGAACTTTGTCAATATATGCTTTCTGAGACAATCCCAAAATATCAAGTGACCTGTCACGGAATATTTCTATTCCTATCACATAGGAAGCCTCAACCATATCTTTCATTTCAAAATGCTTAGAGAGATAGTCCTTTGTTTGATGTAATAAACCAAGGTCGCTGCTGGCCAGTAATATGTCATCAACGTACAGAACCAGAAATATGAACTTACTCCCACTGATCTTGAGGTATATGCAAGGGTCAACGATGTTTTCTATGAAATCGAAGTTAGTAATGATTTCATGAAACTTTAGGTACCATTGCCTCGAAGCTTGATTCAGTCCATATATTGATTTCTTAAGTTTGCAGACTATGTCTTCCTGACCTTCAATGATGAAGCCTTCAGGTTGACGCATGTAGACTTCTTCTTGCAAGTCTCCATTAAGAAAGGCAGTTTTCACATCCATTTGATGTAACTCGAGGTCATAGTGAGCTACTAATGCCATGATAATTCTAAGAGAATCCTTCCTTGACACAGGGAAAAAAGTCTCAGTATAGTCAATACCTTCTTTCTGATTGAAACCTTTGGCAACAAGTCTGGCTTTATGGTGTTCAATATTGCCTTTGCAGTCGCGTTTGGTCTTGAAGGCCCATTTACAGCCAACTGGTTTGTGTCCTGGAGGCAATTGAACAACTTCCCAGACTTGATTTTCATTCATAGATTTCAATTCATCCTTCATGGCATCAATCCATTTACTAGAATTAACATCCTTAATGGCTTGTGAATAAGAAACCGGGTCATTAATTGTCCCTTCTCCAGATTCTACTTGGTAAAGCATGTAATCATCGGAAATGGCTGATCTCCTTTGTCTTTGAGACCTTCTTAATGCTGGTTCCTCTGGTGCATTATCCATATGTTCATTGGCGACAATCTCATTATGGAGTTGTTGATCATTTATTGGATTTTCCTCATTGTTAAATGGTTCAACAACGGGAGGATTGCCAACATCTTTCGGAATAGAGGGTAAAGGGATAGGTACCCTGATTTCCTGAATGATCACATCTTGAGGTTTATTACTCCCACTGATTTCGCCATTCTCAAAGAATCTAGCATTATCGGTTTCAACAATTCTTGTACTATGGTTAGGGCAGTAAAATCTAAATCCTTTGGACTTTTCTGGGTAACCTATAAAGTAACCACTGATTGTTTTAAGGTCCAATTTCTTTTCATGTGGATTGTAGACTCTAGCCTCAGCTGGGCAACCCCAAATTTGGAGATGTCGTAAACTAGGTTTCCATCCTTTCCACAGTTCAAAATGTGTCTTTGGAACTGCCTTACTGGGAACTCTGTTCAAGATATAAACAGCTATGCGTAGAGCATCCATCCACAAGGATATAGGTAAGTTAGCATGACTCATCATTGATCTAACCATTTCCATGTATGTACGATTTCGCCTTTCAGCTACACCATTCTGCCATGGAGAACCAGGCGTTGTGTATTGGGCAACAATTCCAAGTTTTTGGAGAAGTTTTGCAAAAGGTCCAGGATGTTGTCCTGTTTCGTCATACCTTCCATAAAACTCACCACCTCTATCTGACCTTATGATTTTCACTTTTCTATCTAATTGCCTTTCGACTTCAGTAATGAACACTTGTACAGCATTCACAGATTGAGATTTGTCATGCAACAAGTATAAATAACAGTAACGTGAGTAATCATCAATAAAGGTAATGAAATACTTTTCTCCTCCAAAGGTTGGAACATCAAAGGGTCCGCAAATGTCTGTATGTATTATTTCAAGAAGCTCAGTACTTCTTGTGGCTCCTTTCTTTGTGTGTTTTGTTGTTTTGCCTTTAATACAATCCACACATATATTAATATTAGTAAAATCTAGATCCGGAAGGACACTATATTTTACTAATCTTTTGATTCTTTCACTGGATATGTGACCCAGCCTTTTATGCCACAAGAAATAAGAGTCGAGTTTGGATGACTTTCGTTTTGTTTCCTTAGAATGCAGGGTAAGCTGGGTTTCAGCAAGTTGACTATCAAGATGAAACTTGTATAGCCCATCAATCAAAATTCCAGAACCAATACAACTAGAATTTTTAAATAAACTGAAATTACCATTTCCTACTTCAAAAGAGTAACCAACTTTATCAAGTGCGCTTACAGAAACCAAATTACGGGAAAGGGACGGAACATAAAGAGTTTGACATAAGTCTAACTGATAACCGCTATCTAAAACAAGACGAAAAGTTCCAATAGCTTCAACTGGAGCTTTGTCTTTGTTTCCCATGAAAAGGAAGTTCTCACTTGGGTTTATGGTTTGGATCGTAAGGAATCCCTGCATTGAAGTGGAAACATGAACATTAGCACCAATGTCAATCCACCAAGCATCAGAAGAAACATAAGTAAGATTTGATTCGAAATAACTTACGAAACCCATAGGGTTACCTTTCTTTTCGAACCATTCTTTACGTTTAATGCAGTCTGCCTGAAAATGTCCAGGTTTCTTGCAAAATTTGCATAAGTTTTCCTTCTTGTTCTTCTTGGGGTTCTGACCAGCCTCATTAGATCTGGGTGGTGCCCTTTTCTGGCCTGAATTATGCTTTTTCCCAGCTTTGTGTCCAGCTCCTTGAACGAGATGAGCTACTTTAATTCCTTGTTGGTTCAGCCTGGCCTCCTCTTGAACCAGTTTGTTAGCCAATTCAGTCATTGTCCACTTGTCCGTAATAGTGTTGTAGTGAATTTGGAAAGGCCCGTACTGAGGAGGTAAACTGTTTAGGATAAATTGGACGAGAAACGCCTCATCCACTGATAATCTCAAATTCTTTAGTTTAGTTGCAAGGTTGGTCATCTCAATGACATGTTCATGCATTAATCTACTGCCATCAAACTTCATAGTTGTAAGATCTGCCATTAGTTTCCCAGCAAGGGATTTGTCTGCAGTCTTAAACCTAGCTTCAATGGCCTTCATATAGTCCTTAGCATTCTCAGGTGTAGGAAGGGATGTTTTTATGTTGGTGGCAATAGTCATTCGCAAAAACATAGTGCTTAGTCTGTCAGACCTTTCCCAGGCATTAAAGAAGGTTGTTTCATCAGGGGTACTTTTATCAGTGAGTGAAGCTGGCTCATCTTTACGAAGAGCGATATCCAGTTCAAGTACCCCCAATGTAAACTCAACTTGCTCTTTCCATTCTGAGAAGTTGGTTCCATTGATCTTAGTGACAGAGGTAGTATGCGAAGTGAGATTAGTGGTTGCAAGAACTGCAATAGAGATACTACAATAAGGCTTTAATAAAAATAAGACAACACACGCATAATATATGAATATAAACGACAAAATTTTAGGTGCTCCTGTGGGTAGTCACCATAATTTCTACGCATTATACCATCTAAGGTCGTCATATTCAAGGTGATGTAAATGAGTGATGTTAATCTTAATTAGGAACAAACGTGGTCGTATAGTGACGTATAGTGACGTGTTGAGCATGCAGGCGAGACAAGACGTATAGTGACGAGTTGAGCATTGTGACCATCCAAGTTGTAGAATGCACATGTGGTCGACTAGATATCCCAAAATAGTCTTGACTTGTGTTGGGCTTTCTAATATTCTTATATAAATTATGAAATTATATAGAGATTTAGGGCACATAAGGTAACAGTGAACAGTCCGCAGTTGAGGACTTTTCATTGCCCTGGAATAAATTCTTCAATGAAATTTGTCTAGTTGAAGGTTTCACATCAGTATTTGATGGATATGAATGCATATAGTTGAGAAAAAATCATATCGATGCATCTACAAAAATGAGGATTTATCTGTGAGGGGTTAGACCTGAAAATTCTAATGAAAGAGGATTTCCAAGGGCCTAACTCCTCCAGAATCTGCCATTATTAAACATGAGATTTTCACAACTTCGTGAAAAATTGTCAAGGAATCCCTAAGAATTTGATTTCCAAACAGACCTTATGAAGTGTTCTAGAGTAGTGTGGATATGTATAAAATAAAGATACATTAGCATGGAAGTTTTTAGAATGTAGTCTTGAACAATCGTCATCTATTCGATGGGTAACATGTGGATAGATCTTACGCGTTCATTGTATATGATAAAAGTATAAATAGGGATTTGGACGCACATTGTCAAAGTAAGATTTAAATCAATGAAAGTTCTTTCCTACCCATTGACAATCATTTAAAAGAAAATAACACCCTAGGACTCAAAATAGGTGCAACCCTGTTAGACTTAGTGGATTGGGGCTCACTTAGTGGATAACCCAAGGTATCACCCTCCCAGCCCAGCCAAGGAGCCTTTGGCTTTAAGCCCGAGGAACACTCAATTCTTGACAGCTTAATTAGAACTAATACTGGAAGCCTTTGGCAATAGATCTTTTGCGCAAAGGAAGTATGAAAAAACCTGTTCTCTCATTTATCCATCTCTTAAACCCTCAAATCCTCTTTCTCCTACACTGAAATCTACTGCTAGTATTGTGACTTAACTTCACATTCCAACCTTGGCTGCTTAGGGTTCGAACCCCAGTGGTAAGGCGTGTTAGTACTTACCTAGCTGCTCGGGGTTCGAACCGCTGGTGCGGCACCTCTTTCCACTTGTGCAGGCTCCTTTCCCACTTATGCGAGCTTCCTTCCCACTTGAGTGAGCTACCTTCTCGTGTGTAAATAGGCTCTCTCTTGGGTCCAAGCCCACTTGTCTAGGGTACCCAAAAAAAATAAAATAAAATCATATTCCAACCTTATCATTGAAAGTGATATAAAGATTGTTGTATTTGTGTATTGCATAAAAGGATAAATTATTTTTTGATATGACTTCTCGGATTGTAATACTAATTTATTTATTTATATGCTTTGGTGTGCTGTCTGCTCTATTAAGTGTGTGAATAAACTGACACTTTCTAATTCATGAATAATAAGTATACATAAATAACAATATTTAGAGATGGCAATGGATCTTGTTTAAAGAAGACCTGGCACATGCTCCTATTTAGGGGCGGATTTGGTAGTGGGAATGTGGAGTTTAGGGTGGGTTGGTGCGGTCATTGACCTGCCCCACTCTGTTAGTGACTTATTTACAAGTTTTCAATAGGTTTGACTTCAACGTTCAAAGTCCTTGAAGTTTATAAGTTTTTAAAACTAAAGTAAAAAAAAAAAATGTCAAACAGTTGTGTCAAACCCCAATCGAAACCTCGCATGATGCTTCTCAGTCATCCTTGGTTAAGCTGCAATTCTACGTCTCCAGCCAGACTTTGGAGATCCTCTTTCAAGGAGGAGCTTTGATTTTGTCTTTAGCCCTGTTTTTTTTTCAGCTGGTTTTTGGCTTATTTTCCTCTCTCTACAGTGGCTTCTCTTGCTCTACTTTCTCTTTTCTTTTGGCTTAATCTAGTGGGCTGTTCTTATTTGGTTAGGCAAAGTTTTCATGGTTTATCTATTTGATGCCTACTATCCTTTCTTTGGGTTTGAGACCAGTAACAGTATTAGCAGGACAAGCTGACCTTAAGGGCATTATCTGGCCTTTTTCTTAAATTAAAACATCCATATGTCAGGATTTGCTTTAACATTCTAAGCAAGTTAAATAGATAACTATTCAATCTACGGCTGGCAAAGGACCAAGCTGACCCACTGAACAATTAGGCCCACATCCACTTCAGGCCAAGCATTTAAAAGTTCTCAAGGCATGTGCGCTAGGGCTGGATCCAAAAATGAAGCCCGTTTAATAGATCGGATCAGTCCTAATGTCAATGTCAAAGCCATCAGCCCATCCTCTCCTAGCCCATTTAGAGCCCACTTTATTATGTATTATTTATTTATATTTAATTAATAACTACATGGAAAGCTTTCCCTTGCACACGGCTCTCATGCGAACTGTGCATCTAGATTGTCGAAAGCAATGAACAATGAACATCTCAACTTGCCATTGTTTTGTAAGTAAAAGAGAAATCAACCTAATTGGTAACTTTTACTTTCTATCATGTCTGATGAAATACATTTCCTTCATCCTTCTTGGCAACCTGCATTCAATAGTTTGCATGGGTTTTCCTTTATGAATCACTGTTTTCTATATAAAAGAGCAGCAGTCGCTCCAAGATTTAAGAACATCAAATCCAAACTACTGCAAGTAAACTTATCAGATACTAGAAAAGCCTGACTTTCAAGCAGATACTGACCATGGTCACCGTTCTAATCTTCCTCTGTATATTGAAGAGGGTTGCCGTTACTGGGACTTGGTGTCAGAGGTTCAACTGCTGGAGGTTCAACTGCTGGAGTCCCAGCATCCACGGGTGTCATCGTCGACTTAAGAATGATTCCCTTCTCTTCCAAGGCTTGGCGTGCAGCCTTCTCCTTTGCTTTTGTGGCCCTTTCAAACACTTCCTCCTGCATGGATTATTCACGCCGCATCAAATGAAATGAAAATTTTCAATAAAAGCAATTAAGTCATCAACCACAAATAATCACTTGAGAGTTTGTAGGATCTTACACCCCATTGAACTACCACTTATCCCAAAACCAATTGGTGATAAGAAACGACACAACAATGGTTTTATGGTGAGGGCGAGCGCTCGACCACAATTATGACCGCTCAGGATCGAGGGTGGACGTTGACCTCAACAATCCCTCCCTGAACGGCACACCCGCCGCGACTCTTGCTGTGCAACTCGCAAAACGCGTATCCCGTGACTCGAACACCCGACCTACCAGGCTCTGATACCAATTGAAAAAGATGTCTACCTTAACACAGGTAGAATTCCCGATTACCAGATCTCAATTGGATATCACACTACTGTGCTTAAACTAGTATTTAATCCTAATTCCAATTTAATGAACCAATCAAACCACAAGTAGAGAAAGACACGAGAGTTATACGTGGAAAACCCTAAAAGGGAGAAAAACCACGGGCCTTATCGTCTAGGCCAACAGACAACCAAGCACTATGTAAACGTAGAAGATTACAAGACACTTACAACCCTTTTCCCAGTTGTTGACTCAACCTAAGGACTGCCTCTGATCTTGTTGACGAATCTTCACCGTGCTTGCGCATAACCGCCTTCGGGAAGGGGATGGAAACTAGACCCAAAACTCAGATCTTCAGCACAGCAACAGCTTGAAATCTTAGGGGGAAGAAGATGGATCTCTCAACCTCTCAATCTCAGGATTATATCTCTTAATCAGTGTCACTTAAAGGTTGAGAGAAAGAGCCTACATATAGTCTTCAATTCGTGCTTGAAAGGCTCTAGGAATAGCAATTAGCATCTTGAAGGAATTAGGAATCCTCAATACTTCAGGAATAGAAACTTCTATGTTCGCTCGAGCGATGGATAGGGTTCGCTCGAGCGGACATCTTTCTGTCACGAACTTTCCAAGACTGAACCTTGAACGGTCGAGCGCACACAAAGTTCGGTCGTGCGAACTATCCTCTGTGATGGGTTCGCTCGAGCGAATATGGGTTCGCTCGAGCGACCCATAGATTCCTTTAAGAAATAGAAAACTTCAGGAACTTGGAGACCTTAGTCTTTCTTGGACAAAAATCTTTGACAGTCCGAACTCTAATAGAAATACAAGGTTAGAAACCCTGTTTTGTCCAGACTCTATGAATTAGCCAACAACTAAAATCCTAACAATCTCCCCCTTTGGCAATTCATGGACAAAACCCTAATTACAAGAAAAGATGTTCTACCCTTCTATCCTAACCAAGATAAACCGATGTAGAAGGATCCAAGATCGAATTTCCTGCGATAACTTCCAAAAAAAATGATCAAGTGCAGCATAATTGAAAGGTCAAAGATAATAAAACTGAGTAAGCACAAATTCCAAGATTAAACATAGAAGATAATAGAATGCTGAAGTTTTAGTAAGATAAGCATTCTTAAAGTTCAGAAGTTAAGCAGTTCTAAAATTTCTCCCCCTTTTTGTGCATAATTGACATCCATAGGGGGAAAGGTTAGCAACAAAGTAAATCAAAACCAACCACGTCACAAGCAACTGTATAGCAAAAGAAAAGTAGCAAATGTAAACAGAAGATCAAGGATCGCGTGGAGCCAGGCGAGAGAGAAGATCAGCCAACACTGTATCAATTTGAGCAAATCCCTCAGTCATGTGATTGTGCATTTGTGTGAAACCGGCTGTGACTTGGCCACTAACTGTGTCGACCCTGGCTGTGAGATGCTGTATCTGTGCAGCCAACTGATCGACTTGCGGCTGCTGCTCCCCCTGAGCTGGATCATCTGCCGGCTCCTCATCAGCCTCGGCAATGTGCTGCCCAACTGGAATGTGCGAAGTAGACAAGGACAAAGTTCTGGCATTGATGGGATTTTTGATCTTCATCAGTAAATCATTTGGCCTTGGGGTAATCGCTTTGTATGCCAAAAAATCAGTGAGAAGAACACCAAATGGTAGAAGGGAGTTTTTCTTTGCGGAGAGAGTCTTGATGAACACATTCAAAATTACCTGCGGGATATTAACCCGTCTCCCAGTCCCAATGCAGTATAAAAGATAGCCATTTCGTTGGGCAACATCAGAAGTGTGGCCCCGGGGTTCCAAATTATGACAGACGAACCTATTGAGAAAGCGGTATTCATCTGTTAAATTTCCATGGGAAAAAAGACCCCTGGCCAGCGCGTATCACCACCACAAAGAGTGGAAGCTACGACATCGTAATTGATGGGTGCAGGTAGTTCATCAGGAATGGGGTAATCACAATTGTCAACAATTGGGATTTCAATGAAATCTGCAATATCCTGAGCCGAGATCGTAATCCACTATCCCCGGAGAAAAGTCTTGAGTGAACCATTTTCCAATATCTCTAGATTGCAATAGAATTCTCGAACAAAATCAACATTGATGGAAGAGGTGTTGAATTTCACTAAGGAAAACCAGTTGCGGGTGGCAAGACTCCGGAAGACACGCTTGCCATGTAACTCGTCTGCAATCTCTCGTTCGGATTCAACATTTCGAGTTGCAAACAAGGTGAAAAATTGCTTAGATTTTCCCGCGGAAGGGAAACGAGTGTGATCGAACGAAGATGAAGAAGAAGATTCAGCATGAGTTCTCTTCTTGGGTGCCATAACGGACTGAACCACAAAGACAGAAGAGAATCCAATCAACAAACCGGTCCTACAAAAGAAAATGGCATCCAAAAGCCACTTCATTGTCCATCGTTCCCATTCAAAATCCAACCCAACATAGCATATAACACATCCATATATTTAAAAACACAGTAAATACTCCAGCCAAGATCAGTCCCACCCTGCAAAGGAGAAATTTGCCAAACATGCCAAAACAGAGAAACTGCACTCCATACTCCAGCACTTCATAACCAACACATATACACAGGAGATTTAACACTTCCAAAATTGACACCAAAGAAAATCAGAATCATAGTGCTAGCGAAGGAGAAAGAGCAGAACACCAGTATGTCAGAAAACAGAACATGAAAAAGGGAGTACTGGCCATCCAAACTTTCGAAATCGTCCATTGTGTTAAATAAAATAAAATAAAATGTGCATGCGGTATGCAGATGGGTATGGGAAATGAAAAGCACAAAAGATATGTGAAAATGAATGAACCCTAATCGAAGAAGAGAAAAAAAAAAAACAAAATTGAAACCGATAGAAAAAAATAAAACAAGAATACGATTAATATGCAACAAAAATAAGAGAGAAAAAAAAAACATACCTTTGGAAGAGACAAAGGGAAACGAGACGCAAGAAGGAAGAAAAGAAAGGGGCGGAATCGCCTTCTGCGCAGGAGAAGAGAAAAGAGAGAAAAGAATGAAGAAGAAGAGGTGTCTCGGGAATTTGAATCGCCATATTCGCTCGAGCGAATGTAAATGATCGCTTCGAGCGATATGTCCAGGGTTTGAAACCCTAGGGTGCAGCGCGCGAAAAATTCCTAACGGTTACGTTTGGTCAAATCCCTCCATAGAACAATGTAAACAGAGACACGGATTCTAATTTGCATAAATTTAAGCACACAGTGCAAAAGGTGAATAATATGACCATTTAAAATAATAAAAAAGAATAAAGATCAGTGTGATCTACTCCCCCTAAACCTCTTTGAGATGAACAAAATGTCACATGGGGAGCACACCCGTCAATACAAAGTTGGGTAAAATAGTTTCCTCCAATTTTTTTTTTTTTTCGTTAATTTCGTGTCCATGTTTTTCTTTTGAATCTCACTGGAGTCCTCAAACCCCCTTTTTTTTTTTTTTTAAATAAAAAGAGGACGGGTTAAGCCATCATTGGTGACTTTCACACTAAAGGTCGTGGTAGCCTTCTCCAAGAGAAAATTACCAATCAAATGGAAGCTTTCACGCACAACCGTAGGTAGCCATCTTCCTCAGGGTTAACCTTATTACCAACACATCTCTAAAGGATAAAGCAGGAGATAGCAGTGAGAGAATCGAAAAACGACCCGTGCGGTGAGAAAAAGAAAAACAATGGTCATGTGTACGTTGTGAGTGTGTACCTAAATAAATAGAAACTTATGGAGTGTAGAGAATAAGAGAAATCCCTAATGATTTTCGCAGGGATTCAAAGCGCGTTGCATCCAATGGTTTGGTAAATATATCCGCAAGTTGAGTTTCGGTGGGAATATGGTGCAAAGAAATTGTTCCCTCTTCCACAAGGTCACGAATGAAATGATGCCTAATGTCTATATGTTTTGTGCGGGAGTGTTGGACAGGATTTTTTGAAATATCAATGGCACTCTGGTTATCACAAAAGACAGTCATGGTGTCTTGCTCAATCCCATAATCCTGAAGCATCTGTTTCATCCAAAGAAGTTGTGTACAACAACTTCCTGCAGCAATATATTCAGCCTCAGTAGTCGACAGAGAAGTCGAAGTCTGCTTTTTACTATGCCAAGCAACAAGATTATTTCCAACAAAGAAACAGCCACCAGAAGTACTTTTCCGATCATCCACACATCCAGCCCAATCAGCATCAGAATACCCAAAAATGATCGTGTTGGTATCTTTGGACATCCAAATCCCATATTCAACAGTACCACAAACATACTTTAAGATCCTTTTCACAGCCTGAACATGAGACACCTTAGGCTTTGACTGGTATCTTGCACAAACTCCGACACTATAGGAAATGTCGGGACGACTAGCAGTGAGGTAGAGTAGACTGCCAATCATGCTTCTATAACTTCTCTCATCAGTATCCAATCCATCAGCATCAAGACTGATTTTCACAGTGGTGCTCATAGGTGTTCGAGCATGTTTTGAAGATTGCATTCCAAACTTTTTTAGCAACTCCCTAGCATATTTTGGTTGAGAAATAAAAATGCCAGAGGGAGTTTGTTTTATCTGTAACCCCAGGAAGAACGACAATTCACCAACCATACTCATCTCAAATTCACTTGACATTTTAGCAGCAAATTTATCAGACAGAACTTCATTTGTAGATCCAAAAATGATGTCATCAACATAGACTTGGGCAATTACAATGCTGTTCTTGTCCTGTTTGATGAACAGAGTTTTATCCACACTTCCTCTTGTAAAACCATGCTTTAGCAAAAATTCAGTCAGCCTCTCATACCATGCTCTTGGAGCTTGCTTTAACCCGTAGAGGGCTTTTTGCAATTTGTAAACATGATCAGGATGATGAGGATCCTGAAAACCTTTTGGTTGTTCTACAAACACTTCCTCATTTAAAAACCCATTCAAAAATGCACTTTTAACATCCATTTGAAACAATTTAATGTTTAAGTAACAAGCAATGGAAAGTAATAAGCGCACAGATTCAAGTCTAGCTACAGGGGCAAAAGTTTCATCAAAGTCAATACCCTCAACTTGGGTATACCCCTGAGCTACCAATCGAGCTTTATTCCTAATGACTTGACCAGTCTCATCGGTTTTGTTTTTAAAAATCCATTTGGTTCCGATGACATTTGTATTCGACGGTCTAGGAACAAGCTCCCATACACAGTTCCTTTCAAACTGACCTAGTTCATCATGCATTGCATTTATCCAAGAATCATCTATAAGAGCATCTTTTATATTTTTTGGTTCTAATGAGGAAACATAACATACATGACTTACCTCATTGCGTACCTGTTTCCTAGTTTTCATAGGAGCTAAAATTTCACCGATGACTTTGTCCAAAGGATGATCTTTGATGACTTGGCCTTTTTGAGATCGAGGATGAACAGATTTTGGAGTAGCGCTTTGCTCTTCAAACTGTCGAATTCTATCAGGAACTGTAGACTCAGAGAAGGGATCCATTGATTCGAATGTATCAGCATCTGCGTTTGAATCCTTGGGGGATTCCAAATCAGGTTTGGCATGGCTTTCCATTTGAGGCGTAACCTGTGCAGACGACGGAGAAAAAATCAGTCCCTCATCATCATCATCAGAGAAGTAATCCGAGGTACCTGCATCATCCACTACAACATTAATGGATTCCATCACAACAGAATTTTTTAAGTGAAAAACACGGTAAGCTTTGCTGTTCATAGAGTAACCAAGAAAAATTCCCTCATCGCTCCTAGAGTCAAATTTTGACAAGTGTTCTCTATCACGAAGGATATAGCACTTGCTCCCAAAAGTTCGAAAGTATTTAATGTTGGGCTTGACTCCAGTCCAAATCTCATAAGGAGTGGTTTTCGTTCCTGGTCGGAGATAGACACGGTTGATGACATAAACAGCTGTGTTAACAGCTTCAGCCCAAAACCTTTGAGGCATGTTTTTACTGTGCAACATCACCCGAGCCATATCTTGAACGACTCTATTCTTTCTTTCCACTACCCCATTCTGTTGAGGTGTTTTAGGGGCTGAGAATTCATGCTTAATCCCATGTTTTATGCAAAAAGTGGAGAACTTAGAATTTTCAAATTCGGTTCCATGATCGGAACGAATCCTTGAAACACCGCCAAATTGCTGTCCTTTATCTGCAAGAAGTAAAGTCCACAAATCATTAAAGACAACAAAAGTGTCGGATTTATTATGCAAAAATCTTACCCATGTCAATCTGGAAAAATCATCAACAGTCAGAGATATATATTTTTTACTACCAATGCTTTCAATTTTTGTTGGTCCCATGAGATCCATATGCAATAGCTCCAAAGGTCGCTTGGTGACAAGTGAATCAACCTTTTTGTGAGGAGCTTTTATCTGTTTTCCTACTTGATAGGGACCACACATAGAATTCGGGGCTCTTTTAAGTTTTGGAAGCCCACGAACAAGCTCTAGATTTGACAATTTTTCCAGAACTTTGTAATTCACATGGCCCAACCGTTGACGCCACAAATCAAAGTCACTGACTAATGCAGAATTACAGGACATTTCTTTCTCAGAAGCAACCACATAGCAGTTGTTAGAATTCCTTATGCCATGTAGAACAGTTTTTCCCTTTTTATCCACAATTATGCACTCTTTGGAAGAAAAGTGTACCTCATGTTTGTTATCACATAACTGACTGATACTTAAGAGATTTGTTTTGAGACCATCAACCAAATAAATATTTTTTATGTTAGACATACCTGGGATTGCCACAACTCATTTTCCAACCACTTTAGCCTTACCTCCATCTCCGAATCGAACACTCCCACCATTATAATCTTCTAGAGATGTAAACAAGGCTTTGTTCCCTGTCAAGTGACGTGAGCAGCCACTATCCAAGTACCAATCATCAGAGTTTGTAGCACTAAGTGCTGTAAGGACCACATTACAGCGTAGATCAGATTTTCGGACCCAGACTGGTTTGGTCTTAATCTGATGTGAAGAATTTTTGGGCCTTCTACGCTGATTTCTATTGTAATGTCTCAGTTTATTACAGTGTGGTCTTATGTGTCCAGAGATTCCACAAAAGTGACAAATATGAATGAATTTTGGTTTAGACACATATGAAGGATAATAACTCTGAGGATATTTAGCATTTGGATAGACAGTAGGCATGGATTTCATTGTAGTACTTTTAACAAACACAGTTTTACCTTTGTCTTTCGATGAAGACGAACCTTCAAATCCCAGCCCAAATTTTGAAGAAGGAGGCAATTGACTTCCTAGAATTTCATTCAGCTTCCTTGATCCAGTGTTCATTCGGTTGATAGAAGCTTTTGCTGAATCCAATTCTACAAGAGCCATCTTTAATTTTCCAACAAGATTCTCTTTTTCAGATTTGCACGTGTTCAGCTCTTTTTGCAAGGTCAATAGTTGAGATTCAGATTTCTGAAGCTGTTGTTGCAGGCGATCATTCTCTTGACCTGCAAGAATCAATTTGTTAGACAACATACCTCGATGATCTTCCAACTGTTTAACCTTGAATTTAGAATCTAGCAATGATGCTTGCAGAGTTGAATTCTTTTCCTCCACAGCTTTCAATTTTAAAGCTCTTTTCTCACTGATTTTGGACATTCGAATAGACTCATGAAGTAATTTTTGATAATCTTCATCTAATTCCTGTTCTTCATCAGAAAATTCATGAAGGTCTAAATCATCTTCAGACTTGGATTCCTGCACAGAAGAGATATTGGAGAGAGCCATGAAAGCAACATATTTCCCAGACTCACTGGAGGGTGAATCAGGTTCAGAAATTTCTTCTTCAGATTCCTCATCCCAGGCAACATTTAAGGCAGTTTTGCCGTTATTCTTATCTCTGCGATTTGCACACCTGGAAGCAATGTGTCCATACCCTTGACACTCAAAACATTTTACAGGTTTTGTAGTACCCTTAGATTGATTTTGAAAAGGTTTTTGCTCAGTCTTTGGTACAAACCTACCTTTCCCTTTAGGAGGAGCTTTTGGGTCTGATGAATCTTTTCTAAAAGACTTTCTGTTTTTCCAAATCTTGTTAAGTCTTCTAGCAAGATATGCCTCAAACTTTTCATCATCAGTATCACTGCCATGGTCACTAAATGCAGGGACATCCAGTGAATTTGAGGATACAAGAGCCATGTCCTTTCCCTTTTTCTGTTGACAGTGATTGGACTCAAAGGTTTGCAAATTACCAACCAGTTCTTCAACTGTTAGAGAATTTAAATTCTGGTGCTCCTCAATGGCAACTACTTTTGGACGAAATCGTTCTGGGAGAGATCTCATGATTTTCTTAACCACTTTGTTTTGAGGTACAGTTTCTCCCAGATTATAGCATGAGTTGACAATCTTGCACAATTTTGTGTAAAATTCGTCAAAGGATTCAGACTCTTTCATGCGTATTGTCTCAAAAGCGGTTGTCAAATTCTGGAGTTTTGTTTGCTTGACAATATCAGTTCCTTCATATACGGTTTGAAGGAGATCCCATGCAGCCTTTGCAGTAAGACAAGCAGACACTCTATGAAACTCAGAAGCAGTGATACCATTGTAAATTGCATTAATGGCCTTGTTATTGCAATTTGATCTAGTCTTCTCATCAGGAGTCCATTGGGCTTTGGGTTTAGGAATTGTTTCCCCTTCAACAACCATGGTAGGTTCAATGTAACCTTCCTTAACAACATCCCAAACTTGATCATCAATAGCCTTCATATATGCAATCATCCTAAACTTCCAGTATGAGTAGTTAGCTCCATCCAGAAGAGGGGGCTTACTGGTAGATGTGCCTTCTCTGTTGATATCCATTGGAGATCAGTAAAAAGATCACACAACATATTAATAGAGTTGAGAGGGGGGAAACAACGGTCTAAACTTATTATAAGAGTATTGGCATTTATTATGCACACATTCTACTACAAGTCATCTATCTTCCCTTTTACCCATCTTCTTTGAAGGAAAATGAGAGCAAGTGGGACCCACTAGTACAGTACCTGTCTGACAAACTTGTCCTACTAGTGCTTCATGCCAGATCATGTCAAATCCGTTACAAGTATTCTGGGACATGAGTAGCACCATCACCTGTCTTTTCCCTTGTTACTGATCATGTTGTAAATTAAACAGAGCAGATCACACAAAGTAGAAAGACCACTACAGTGATTGATACACACTGTTTATCATGTGGAGTTACCACAAATAATCTGCGTCTGGAAATACACGCTGATTGGATAATTTCAACACTTAATCTAGAGGTTTTATTAGAAAAATCAACCGAAGCCTGGAAAGCTTTGATTGAGTTCTATTGGGAAAAGCAAAGGATAATTTCAGCCCTTAATGTCACCCATCTACTTTCATTGAAACTCATCCTTGCAAATAGCTAGGAACGTTCAACTTGTCTGTTTAGGATCTAGCACATGTAAGATAGTAATGTAAGTGGCCCCATCAAGATCCAACGGATGAAAGAGACTAGGATGGGGGTGCACACAACTACCTTCTTACTAGAAGGATTTTCTGAACCAGTTGTCAAGGCCTTTCTGAAAAAAATTATTTTATTTATCCCCCTTTTTTTTGGTGGGTGGAGTCTCGTCATCTTCTATTTGTAATCATTTATTTGTTTTAATCTTAACGAATTCTAATTCCTTCTCTATTTCAATTATCTGCCTACTCTATGATCTATTTTATCTCCTTTAGTTTTTTGCAACTTTGGTGCCTGAGGGAATAAGTGTTAGCAAATGAAGGATCCATTATCCTGATCTGCATATGAATCAGTCTTTTCTGGGTAAGCATGGATCTCTCTCTGTTTGAATGGTTGCACCTTGGATCTCATAGTGGCATGTTATAACTAACTAATTGAATTTAATACTCAACACTTACCTTATCAATGGTAAAATGTTCTATGGCTAGTGAGTCTCAAATTTCATTTTCTTCCATTCCCCATGACATAGTAAAGAACATCCCTGGTTGAGTAGCAGGAAAATGGAACTCTCCTAGTCAGCCTACTGGCTACTATTAGGAATCTACTTAGATGATGGGCAAGTACCGCTGAAGACTATTTGGTAAAGGATCTGCATTTATGTTAAATGTGACCCGGGTTTTTAGGCCATTATCAATCATCACACGTCATGCAAATTTGAGTAATTTTCAGATGTAGAGAAGTAAAACATAAAGAGAGAGGAACCCTCGTAATAAAATGTGACAATTACCGTACGGACTTTCTTAAAGTTGACAATAGCCCCAGAATAGCCATAAAATATATATTTACTGCAAAGCTGTTCGACCCATAGGATATCGCAGCCTGCGATATCCTAGGGATGTAGGATATCACACAATCACTTGTACAGTCCGTGTATTTATTTTTTTCCTGTGACTGTAGGACCTCCAAACCACCATCTAAACCGTTGGATAGCCGTATAAGTGTAAGAACTAATATCGCATGAAATTTGAACCATTGATCTATCACGATTATCAAGAAATTTGTAAAAAAAAATATGGCTTATAATTTGTTCTTATAATTTGCAAAATAACGTCTTTCTTACAAATTTCTCGATATTCGTGATAGATCAACGGTTCAAATTTGGTACGATATCAGTTCTTACACTCATACAGCTATCCAGCGGTTTGGATGGTGGTTTGGTGGTCCCACAGTAAAAAAAAACCAAAAAAGAAAAATACAGATTGTTCAAGTCTTCTCGCTTCTAATTGTGGGATATCCTACATCCGTGGGATATCGCAGCCTGCGATATCCTACAGACCGGCGGTAAATATATATTTTTCAGCCATTTTAGGACAATTGTCAACTTTAAGACCATCCGTACGGTAATTGTCCCTAATAAAATTGATTAATACAGTGAATGATAAGTACTGACAATCCAATTTAGATACGTGTGTGTGTGGACTGGTTCCTTCATCTCAAAGTTTTTTTGTCACCGAGATGAATTAACGGTAGTTATATATTTTGATACATTCAGAGATGCATCAGGAACTAAATATATATAGTGCAGTGCTGATGTCTGACAAAGATCAATCATCTCCACTTTTTAAATTTCTGTTTCTCAAAGAGCTATATAATCATCAAGTAGACATCCGCATGGGATCCTTAGTCTTGAGATTGAACATGTGAACGATGAATTAGTGATCCAGACCATTGATTTAATAAGCCCTGACATGGAGAAACGTGGCTCCGAGCTGAAAGCAGATTGAAGATCATAGCCATCTACGGAGGAGTAACAAAAGAAAGCTACATCTTGTTAGGTGGGAGGAGGATGTGGTCAAGCCTAAGGTCGCTGGGGGATTAGGGTTATGTAACTTGGAATTTAAAAATTGGGCTCTTTTGGCTAAGTGGTGGTGGAGGTTTGGGGATGAGAGGGAGGATTTATGAGGAGAGTTATTAGGGCTAAATATGGAAAAGATATTTGGGGTTGGGAGCCTAGTAGAGTTCCTAGGCATCGTTTGTCGTCAAGTCTGTGGGGTAATATTTTGAGGTTTGAAGATCCGTCTTTTGCGAGGGGGAGAGTTATTTAGGAGGGGATTTGGTTTCAAAGTGGGGGAGGGAAGTCGTGTTCGTTTTTGGGTTGATCATTGGGTGGGGCTGGGTCCTTTGTCCATGTTTTTTCCTAGATTGTTCAGATTGGTGGTCAACAAGTGGGCCTTGGTCAAAGATTGTTATGTGGGTGAGGGGGGCTTTGGGTCTTGGGATGTATCCTTCAAGAGGGTCTTGCATCCATTTGAGGACTCTAAGTTTGGAATTTTTAAATGGGTCACAACGTGGGCCCCATGGGTGTTTTGGCACACAGTGCTCACCTTAATGGGAGCATCAGGGGTCCCTGTTTTATGGTCTATTAAATGGGTCATAACATGAGCCCCATGAGTGTTTTGGCACGCGGTGCTCACCTTATTGTGAGCATCAATGCCCAGCTGAGGGTGTGGCCATTTATTACTTTCCACTCTAATCATTCAATGTGCATTAAGATGGTGATTTTGAACACTTTCCAGTGGAAGACTCCAGAATAAAATGTTATGCCCTTATCCCAAACTTCCTTGGTCTAAAGCAGTGAACTCTTCAGCGCAGAAAATGAGTATCCTGAAAGATTGGGCTAAGTTGAAATATCTGGTCACTAGACCTGAATGAAATCATCTATCTCCACAAAAGAAATAAACCAGTGCTTTAAAGGAGAGGCAAACCTAACAAAATACATCTTATGTCATAAGAAATCGGGGAAACGCATTAAAGATCTTTAAATTTGGTCAGAATTTTCATGAATGTCCATCCTTGAATGTATTTATTTATTTATTTATAACTTCATCCTTGAATAAATCACCAGTGATCTTCCTACCCTGGAAGACGAGAAAAAGAAAAACAAAGATAACCCAAAAAAGCTTTCAATTTGTCGAGGTCCCTACATCCCAGCCCACCAGATATTATCTTCTTCGAAGAGTGAAGGTGTTGCCTCAGAATAGACCCGCAGATTAGGATGCATTTGCATGTAACCCAAATTACAATGAGTTTGAACAGTTATGGATAATGGATGATAATCAGAAATCCTCTCCACTGTGTTTGGAGCGGGAAGGGAAATCAGAAACACATTAAGTGTGATGTTTTTTTGTTTCTGACTTTAACGCTTAAAATCAGTACAAGCAACCAGACAGAGCTCATGAAAATTGGTCAGGAGAAAAGCAGAATATATAGCCAACCTAATGTGGTTTCTCGTTCCATTGTTCCCAAGAAGCAGCACGGAAAGATAGCCGTTCACAGTGAAAATATTCAAACCGATCACAAGCACATTAGGCATACCTAACAAGATGTCAATCTAAATTATGGAGAAAAAACAGAGGCTGAAAAAATGGCTAGTAGAGTTTTGGAACTCAAACCCACAAAGTATGATTCTTACGAGGGTAGAAGAACAGGAAAGAGCGAATCCAACTATATGGCTGTATTCCTAACAGAACATGTTTATCTGTCACCAACTTACCATGGGGAGCCCTGCCCTATATATCTTAGGTATGAATGTCTTTAGCTCTATACGAACTAAAAGAATTGATAAAGTGAGCAAGTAAAATATGATATCCAATGATAACAAAATCAATCAACTATAAGATCATACTCAGTATTAGAGCATGAAAGAAAAAGAAAAAGAAAAAGAAAAAGAAAAAAGAGTCCACTTGAACAGGATTGAAGACTTCTGCCTAAATTGAATCAGAGGATTCCAAATATCTCAATAAGCATTAAAGGTGAGTTTCACACTTAATTAATTGATCTTAAAGAGTGCCAGAAAATGGAATGTCAGTTGAATTTTTTATAAATCCAACCATAGAAGGGCTCACCAAAAATGTAAGGTCACTTAACATCAATCAATAATATCAATCTAAAACCAGTCAGAGCCCACAAAAGCTCACAAATAGAGACCCCATCCTCAGCAAATGCTTAAGTACTCAATTATTAAGACGAGTGACCAAGAAAGCTTCTATAATATATGTACTTCAATAAAAACAAGGTAAAATAAAATATAATATCACCGATAAAGGATCTCCATGCAAGAATTGAAAAATCAAATTTATTTTTCTTCAGTAAACCACTTTTTTTTTTTTTCCATCATTTAGATTACATAATCAGACATCAAAAAAGATGTAGGACCTCATCAGAATGAGAAACTGAACCGGCCTTTTTAGAATGAGACGAGCAATAATTGAGTCAACCTCACTCTGATTTGTTGAATTGTAGAGGAAACTCTAATATTTGATTCATTTCATTCAAAGATATCTACCACCAATGGAAGCAGTGACAAGTGACCAACAACAATAAATATATACCTGTTTACTAAAGTTCCTTACCATTTCATAGACCATATTAGAGACATGAAATTTAACAAAAGAGACATATGACAGTGCATTATTCAACAAGAAATGAGGAGAGATCATCACCATCGTGGCGTTGTCCCATCAATCTTGGGATCGCTTAAAGCACTCTACTGATAAACAAAAAAATCAGACACACTATGACCACAGAACCTATCTTTTATGAAAACAGTCTCTTATCTCTTTCTAATTCACAGTAAATGACTGAATGTGGATAATTCTATATGCAGATACAAGTACACAAGCGACAAGAATCACATAGAAGAAAGGGTTGAAGATGCAAAGGGTCGACCACTTCATAACAACTTACCCCAATCTCCATACATTTTGGCTCACCTTTTGCATTTTGCTTTTCCATCTCTTTCTTTTCACATACACCAAAAATCCCCAAATTACCCATCCTTGTATTTCCCTCTTTCTTCCCACACACTTCCTCTTCCATTTATTACACACACAAATCACAACCGGACCTCTCCACATCTCCGGCATCTTGGTCTCTCCGGCATTCCTCCAGTGTTCCAAGTCCTCTACATTATCTCATCTTCCAAAGGTAAAAATTTCTCTCCACCATTACCATTTCATTCTTCTTCCCCATTTCTTCTTTACCAATTTATCCACCTTAGATTACCTTTTTTCGTGAAAACTTATTATGGGGGTTAGACTCGCATTCAATGTAAGCTTTTAGAAACAATGTTAGTGTTTTTTCACGCATTTGGGCTTATCTTATTGTCTCACCGCACAGGTTTTTTATGTAGAAATCGTAATTTTTCGGTATTGTACTTCTGAACATACAACATATGTTCTGTACTGTACATCCGAACATGTGCATTCGGTTCAGACCTGAAAAACCTTACATATCGGGACCTGCAACTCGTTCCAAGCGAGAAAAAATTAAAAAAAGTGGCAAAAATACGAAAAAAAAAAAGGAGAAAGATGGAATGAAAAAAGGCAACATTTAATAGTTGATTTATTCCTTCATTGCACTAAAAAAACCTTAGAGATGGAATGAAAAAAGATCAAGTACTAGAAGAAAAGAAAGATGAAGGAGATGGAGGAAGATGAGTTGCCCAAGAGCAGAAAATGGAGGAAGATGAGTTGCCCAAAACCGTTGTGTGAGGGAAGTGGAGAGTGAGAAGTGGAGAGTGAGATGGATTGGAGAATGGGTTAGGGAAAAAGATGAACTTTGTGTGAAAAGAGAAAATACATTTTGAGTTTTGGTGGGATAATGGATATTTTGGTCATTTCATAAAGGGGGAAAAATGTAGTAAAAGAATAAATTCCTTGTGTGGAAAAAGTAAAAATTTGTGTGCCAATAGCAGCATCCTTCTTTTTTTTTTTTTTTTTTTTTCTGCCTCCCTTTTGTTAATCTTTGACCGTTTTACCTCAAAAGAAAGAGTTATCTCTTGATTAAAAGTTATAAAGACAAATTTGCCCATCACAAAAATAGAGAGACTGATTGAAGACATGGATGGACATGAAGCCCAATTTGCTGGACGAGTTTAAATTGTAGGTGGGAACCCATTGTAAAAAAAAGTTGACAGAAATACATGCATATGCAAGCATTCAACGCGAGTGAGTTTTCTAGCAGGGTCATATGGTGGGCCCACTACTATCAATGTGTTGTCCATAAGAGTCAGGTCCACTACTCATGTAGGTAAATACAGCCCAGAAAAATGCCAAAAGAAAACTGTTGAATAGAAACATCCACAGGCCACACGGTCCATTTGATGGTTAAATAACATCAATGATGAGTTTATGGTGGGGACTTGGACCCACTTGCAGTGGAGTGCCATCATATTTCTCACCTGTTGCTTTGAGCCACTCAAAATAGTAATAATTAAACTGTCAACAAATATCTTCTTCACTTTTTTTTTAAGTAGGGCCCACCTACAATCAAAACCCCTCTAGGAAGTTAGGCCCCATAACTGAAAAAAAAAATTCGATTTCTATTTCTATTAATCTATTAATCTATTAACCCTTATAAAAGTGAAGAAGTTGCTCAAGTTTTTTACTACACCACCAGATCCCTCAGTGCATTTGTCGAGTCAGTCATGACATCAACCGTCCATGTTTGGTTTTCCAGCTACAATTTGGCGAATACAAAGAGAAAAAATCAGAAGGATTTTTACAAATCCATCAAGACCAAAGGAGTTTATTTTTCATCAAATCAGGAATGATGTTTCCACAGGGGCAAACTACATCAAAAAGTGACCAGGAGCGGACCCAGGTACAAGGGTCTGGGGCTAAAGCCCAGGCCCAATACTTGATAACTACATTTTGCCCCTTCCCCAATATTTCTTTTACATAAAGCCTCCCCTGCAAATTCTGCTAACTAATATGCTTTTTTTTACATTTTGCCCCTTCCCCAATATTTCTTTTGCTTAAAGCCTCCCCCCCCCCCCCCCAAAAAAAAAACAAAACTTGAACTTGAATTTCCTTGATCCACCCTTGCCTTCGCACCCATAGTTCCTTGATTGTGGGTATTATGCACATTGAATGCATTGCAGTGGCGGCTCCGGGAATTCGACTCAGTGGGATCAACAAAAGACTTATTTTCCATAAATTGGATAAATTTGTTTTCCCCTTTATCAACATTTGTCATCTACTTTGGATAATTCGACAAATATAATATAAAATTCTCAAATAATCTATTTCTGACAGTTCGATAAAAATAGCATTGAATTCTCAAATAAAAATAAACATAAATTCTAATACATTGTTGTTAATAGTTCTTAATCTAAAAAGAAAATCCAAATACATAAACTTCTACAGTTGCCCTCGACGGGTTTTCATGTGTTGAAATCGTTGCATAATAGTTTGATTATCAACACTAGAAAACACATCATTTTCAATATATGTGACCAAACAGTCATTCATCCATTGATCTCTGTTGCTCAGCTGGGGATGGGAGTCTATATGCCTAAATCAAAATGTTAAGGTTTTCTACTTCAAACATAGGGAGAATACCGTATTTAGAGGTTAAGTTAGGGTAAATGAAGTTACTGGCAGAATATCTAAAAAATGGAATTTTCTTTAAAAAACAAAAGTTGGGCCCATTATTTTTTATTTATTTGGTAGACTGATGGCCCATTCATTGAATGGGGTCAAAATCTTTACATAAGTTCAATTCATTAAAGAAATTTTTTTTAATAAGATTTCAGATCTAATTGACCCCACTGACATCCATGTAGCGCCGCCCATGATGCACTGTTGCTTTTTTATTGCCGCCGACAAGTTTCGAGCTCCTTGGGCTGTTTAATTGTGAAAGGGAAACGCAACTTCATTGATATCCCATTGCCGGCCCTTTGTATGAGCCTGATCAATTCTATTATGCCAAGGGGATGTCTGATGTTATTATAAATCTAGGTTGCTTTTCTATTAGGATTTAAGATCCTCCTGGGTGCGGATTTTTCTTGGATTCCAGACCCTCAAAAATTAGATTGCATCTTAGAAAGTTTAGTAGAAAGTGTGCATTGTGTGTCACGTCCCCCAAAATTAAACCAAGGAAAACGTGAATTATAGTATTAAATATAAAATTTATGAATTCTTCCACGTAAGCTTCCAAAATATGGACCCATAAAATTTCGAGCGATGGTGAGTCATAATAAATTATAAGTAAAATCACGCGGAAGCATTAAATCAATTGGTATCAATTTTTAAAGCAAACCAACACATAAGCAGGTAAATGTTGAAGGTTTAAGTTGCCAAATAAACTAAACAAACAACTAAATAAATTTAAGTCCATTATGAAGATATTGCTACTAAAAATGGTCTCTACGATGAAGGTCTTTCTTGTGTAGACTGAGACGGCTCCGAAGTCATCTCCGGCACTCCACTCAGGCTCATCAGTTAGCTCAAACGCTTGATACGTTTGACCCTCCTCCATCTCCTCGGCAGGTTAGGGATCGGTATCTATGCACCATTAAACAACGTAAACAGTAAGCACTCAAACATAATTTGCAAATAAAACACAAGATCTATATACTTAATGACATGTGATAATCATAAGATAATAAAATTGTGATAAAGCTGAAAAGGACGTATACAGAAATCCCATCTACAAAATAAAGGAATAAAATAGTCATACAAAAGTAATGATAAACTGAGAAAACCCGTTCGTAAAGTCAGCAGTCATAAATCGGTTCGTAATCGTAATATCCAGATAAACTGGTTCATATTGACATTGGTGATCAGCTATTCGTATACGGTCTGCAGTTGTTCGTATATGACCCAAATATTCACATAAATAATAGCATTATAGACACAACTAATAATACTTCTACACATGAATGCAAAAAGAGTGAAGACGTACGAGCCAATTCTACGGTCAAAAACGTGATCTTGTACCCAGCAGCACTACAAGGATCTCTAGTAGATAAAATGTCAACACATCTCTTCATAATAAATTGTTTATAGAACCAATTAAAGGTTTTTCAATAGAGATGGGGCTGGGCTCTAATCCACTAGGTTCTTTGAGGCAACACAAGGTAATAAACCCTACGTTGGTAAGATACCGCATGCCCAAACGATGCTTACTCAGGTTGAATGATCCAAATAATATGGTCCAAAATATAAATTTGACTTATCAAGAACTAAGGGCACATTTTAAAATAACTAGCAAATGATCATAACGAATAACAAGCCTCAGTTTATAATTTTCGAGGGCTTAGGGCCTTATCCCTAGCATTCTCCACGTTCAATGTTTTATAAAATAAACCAAAGGGTCAAATCATGATTCTCTAAGACCATCAGGACCTTCTTGCAATTTTATGATTCGTATGGGGTTGGAACTTCTTACCCAATAGCGTATTTTAGTATCCCCAAGAGAATAGGTCATAAGGGCGTAATGGGGTTCATTAAAACCACCAGAGCTTTTTTTTCCAATTTTTAGAAACTCATGGCAAATAGTGAGAGCTGCTACATGCACAGCCGAGTTGCTTCATACGCATCCATCTATGAGACCCTTGATGGGCCCCTCCGATAAAAGACGAAATTCACTTTGGGATTTTGGATACAATGAGTACAATAATGTTAAGGTCGGTATAGGGTTTGAATCTTTCAAAGGTGGCCCCATCATTCATTAAATGAAGACGTTGTACCATACTACAATAGAGTTATGCTGAAATTTTGAAATTGTGCCCTAAAAAATAAGTAAAAATGATTTTTAATAATTTTCTAAACGATTTGACTGTCTTTTGTGCAAGTCTCCGGTTTTTACTTGGACCCATTTTTAATGTCTCTTGAGAAGAAAAGTCTTCGACCAATCCGAGAAAGAGATGCACCTGATTGGTGTTGAGTCAAGGTCAAGAGTCTTTACAAAGGAAAATCAATGTCAAGAGGGAACACCTTCATAGAGGAGGTGTCAGCAGTAGCTGGGCATTAAATGTAATGTAAGAGGAGTTGCCATTAGTAGTTGGGCATTTAATACAATATTAAATGATAAATTGATCGATGATAGGATATGAGGTTTAAGGGTTTCGAATCACATTTTTCTGCAAATGATAACTAGGATTTGAGGTTCAAGGGTTTGCTTTATCAAAAAGTTTGTTTTAAGTACTGCAGCCACCGATAACGATATACGCTTCCTTTTCATCGTTCCTATATTTGAGCTTGAATTACTATAGAAATCAATACCGTGGATGAGGATTTGTCAATGCCCCTCAAATTGGGATTCCTCATTGAGGATTTGCATAGCTTCTATCAACTGCTAATCGCATATTCTACTTTATTTGTCATTCTTAGTCAATCAATTTAAAGCATTTAATTTACTCAGATCATATATTTCTGGAAACCAAATGCTTGGGAAAAAGTTTTGGCGTTTCACAAAGTCTCACATTTAACAATTACAAATGGGGATTTAGTCGAGGGCAGAACTTCAATTCAATGCTATTGCATTATAGTATGGTGCAGCGCTCTTCTTCAAAGCATGGTGAGGCCCAACTTCTCAAAATCCAATCCAGTCATCAATGCGATGTGAGGCAGTTATCTATAGTTGAGCTTGAATCCAAGTTGAGTCTTATCTCTGACATAAGCAATCTGAGATTTACAAGAGGCAGTAGAGTAACATTTTTGGTAATGTAATTTTACCAATAAAATATTTTACTTTACTCATATTTGATTGGTCACCACAAGTGGAAGGGTAAAGTCCCAACACCCAAAAAATATTTCTTTTACTTTACTAGCAACCAAAATATTTTATCACATAAAACTCAAGTAAAGTGGTTACCTTTATTACTCATGAACTTCTCATCTCACTTTAAATTACTTTACATGATGAACACATAAACATATTTTACTTTACCAGAACTTTACTTTTCTATTACAACGTAGCCGTCAGACTTCCCGCTCCAGCGGACAGACATTGGACGGGACCATTTCTGCTTGAGCCAGTTTAATTATTTGGCAAGAATTTGGAAAAGTGTCAGCCTACTAACTTCGAAAACTTTGTTCATGTCCCACCCAATGCCGGCTAGACTTGGACCTCATCTTGTCACCTGAGCTTACCTCGCCCAAACATGGTCTCATGTAAACCAAATGGATGGTCCTATTGGAAGCAAGGGATTGCTCTGCTGTCACTAGGCCATCGCTCTCCAAAACTAGGGCCTGTCCCACTCAAAAAGCCCTTGAAATGGGGATTTTGTTTCTAAGAAAATGCCCTAGTCCTGGGCTTCGACGGTACTAGGCCCGGCCCAGACCTGACCGTGGCCCTCGTACTTTTCTTTATTTAGTATAATAAATATATCTATATATTTAAATATATGCTAATTATTTAAGTTGTTTCACTTCACATTTATTTTATTATTTAAGCTATATATTATACTTAGTGGTCCCTTCATAATAAAGGTTAGATAAGATAACGCTTCTTTAACACTCGATATTTGGCAACAATGTAAAAAATTTAAATAATGGACTTTTTAATTTTAAAATAACCTAAGTCATGGATTTTTTTATATTGAGGCCATGAGCTCTGCCCTAGCCCGGCCCTGGTTGTCAAGGGTTGGATAAGGACAATCTGGGGTCCGGCCCAACCATTTCACAACCCTATCCACAACCATGGATACAGGTGGCCATACGATCGGTAAATCATGGCCATCCAATTCATATTAGCCGGTCATTTATATTAGGAAGCAAAATATTGGCATTTAGCTAGCCATGTTTGTTTGCATTAAAATACATAGAAGTTGATTACATGGAGTGGTTTGAAATGAATATCAAAGGTGAATATCCAAAAGATGCGCATCAAATAACATCTTCTTTTAATTCTATTTCCCTAAAAAAAAAAATATTCGCACCAAATAACATCTTCTTTTAATTCTATTTCCCTAAAAAAAATATATTTGCACCATTCTTACGTGCAATCTAGATCATTATTTAGATCTCAATGCAGTGGTATTATCTAATTTGTCCTTACATATAGTGAAGGCGTCATTTTTCTTTTACACATGAGATATGAAAATGGGATTTGTAGATGTGAAACACATCATTATGCTTGTTTGGAAGCATCTCTTTCACACAAGTAAATGATATGGGATTTGGTTCAAGGCTAGACAGGGCTTCATATACCTGTTTAGGGCTTTCTCCAATCACCTTAAGCTTTAGAATTGGTACATGATATTAAAGTAGGTTTCGATCCCATTGTATTTGTATAGGCTATAGCCCACGTGACATGTCCGTCCATGAAATCTGTTGGACCTGCACGTGAGAGGGAATATTGGGAAGTCTCATATCCCACATGGCTTCATAAATCCGTTTCAGTTTTTCACCTATCAGCTTAAGCTTTTGAATTGGTACATGTATCCTACAAAATGCAGTAATGCCGAAAATATGCCCTAAAATAGAGTAAGAATGATTTTTATTAATTTTCTTGACGATTTGACTGTCTGTTGGCCGAGTCATCGGTCTTTACTTGCGACCCATTTTTAATGTCGCTTGTCTGGGGACTTCATTTAGCACGTGAGAAGAAAAGTCTTAGACCAATCAGAGAAAGAGATGCACATGATTGGTGTTAGGTCAAGGTCAAAAGTCTTAAAAAAAAAAAAAAGAAATCCATGTCAAGAGGGAACACCTTCATAGAGGAGGGGTTAGTAGTAGTTGGGCATTAAACGTAATATAAGAATAGTGGCCCTTAGTAGTTGGGAATTAAATGTAATATAAGAAAAGTGGACATTAGTAGTTGGGCATTTAATACAATATTAACATGCTAAGTATCATATTTTTTTTTGTAAATGATAGATTGATCACTGATAGAATTTGAGGTTTAAGGGTTTTGCAATCACATTTTTCTGCAAATGACAAATTGATCGCTGATATGATTTGAGGTTTAAGGGTTTGCTTTATCAAAAATTAGTTTTAAGTTCTACAACCATCGGTAAAGATGTACCTTCTTTTTTAATCATCACTATATGAGCTTGAATTACTATAGGGACCATTACCATGGATGAGGATTTCTCAATTCCTCTGAAATTGGGATTCCTCACTGAGGATTTGCATAGCATCTATCAACTGCTAAGCTAATATTCTACTTTGTTTGTCATTCTTAGTCAATCAAAAAAGAAATTAATTTACTCAGATCATATCTGGAAACCAAATTCTTGGGAAAAAGTTTCGGCTTTTCACAAAGTCTCACATTTATCAATTGCAAATTCAGATTTAGAACAGGACAGAACTACAATGCAACGCCATTGCATTATATTACGGTGCAGCGCCCTTCTTCAAAGCATTTTGTATCCAACTGCCATCCAAATCTGCACTTTCTAGAACACAGAACAGTCTGATTTATTTTTCACAGGTGGATATCAACAGGATGGGCATTTAATTTGACCCACCTATTAACAGATCCAGCCATCCACTTTCTCCTGCACAACTGCTAGTGGCCCTCTTTACTTTTGTCTCTAGAAAGAAATCTACACAACCGAGGTAGCAAGTCAAAGATCACAAGATCCTTGCTCCATCCGCAGCATGACCTGATCCTGGATGGTTATCAGTAACAGAAGATATTTTATCTTTAGGATGAGTTCATCCTAATAGATTACTTAGATTTGTATTAAGAACATTTTACGTTTGATCAATGGATAAGATTTGTGATTGATAAGTTTTGGGATGGATACCTATTGATTATAATGGATGAATGAGGCTAAATTTCCTTTTCATCAATACCATCAATTTGAAGTTTCTAAACTAAACAATGGACACATTGTAAATACTTGTTTGTCTTTAGCCTCAAGTTGAGACCAGTTGGGATTGAGAAGATACCCCTAAACCAGCGAATGTGGTAAAGAGTACGTGCAATTGAAAGTTGTGGTGCTATTTCCTTGCTACTGAGATAAGCTATGTATGGCCAAGACAAGTGGGATGAGTTGGGTTACTTCCAATATAGAACCAGCTGCTTCTTTGTTTCTGTAGTAATGACCAGAAGGATTGACTTCGAGTCAACCTAACCTTATTACGGGTCTTCCAAGTCATGTGTTGGTGTCCTTCATCTGTCTCCATCAATGGAGAACTTTGGCATTTGCACGACGAATGTATGCTTTCTAAATCTGACAAAGTAAAACCTGAAACTTGTGAATTAAAGTTGTTTAAGTTGACTAAAGAAACTTTCTCAGGCCCTTCTTTAGATTCTTTCTTAGCATTACGTAACCAGCACTATCCTAGTTTGTGATAGTGGACTGTCCCCTGTTGTGGGTGGTTTTCTTTTTCTTTTTTGTTGGTTTTTCCTTTTGGCTGTATCTCCCTTCCTTCCCCTTTTTTTTCAATTCAATTTTGCAACTTAGCAAAAAAAAAAAAAGTTGACTAAAGAAATCTTTTCCTTGAAGTGGAAAAGGCTTTAACGTTTAAACTATTAGATAGCTGTGGGTAACTGGAAGTAAAGACTCAGAGTAAAATAATATTTTAAAAATACAAACCGAAGAAGATATGGATGTGTATAATCTAATCACCGAGTGAGGAACCAGTGAGGAACTGATAAATGTGAATCCATAAGAATTTTTAAGAATACTAAAACAAGCAGAAACTAGTGAGGAACAAGTATTAAAATTATTACAATTGACAAAAGAGGGGAATACGTCTAAAATGAATTTAATGAGTATTGTAAAAAAATGACATTAACAATAATTAACAATATAGCTTATTCTCTCACAAAAAAAAAAAAAAAAAAGGCTTATCTATTGCAACAAAAAATGGTGTTGCTTAAAGATATAATAGAACAAATATGAAAATGTATTGGCTCATGGATAAGGCTGCATTTCCTTTTCATGAGTAACATCATTTGAAGTTTCAAAGTTGAATAATGGACTGATTTTTAGAGACTTGTTTGTCACTTGCCTCAGGTTGAGACGAAATCGGATTGAGAACATATCCTACATCAATGAATGAACGAGAGAGAAAACATATAAAGGAGTTTTCACGGCAACTGCAAGTTGGTGATGATAATTCCACGCTGCAAGGATAAGCTGTGTATGGCTGAGAACGAGTAGAATGACTTCGGTCACTTCACTTGCTGGAGGGATAACCTTATTAATTGGTGAGTCTTCCGGGTCTGTCTTCTTCAATGGAAGACTCGGAATTTGCACAACGATGATGGGTTGATATATGCGACCATACAATATGCGATGCATCAACTGTTGGTGGATCTTACTCATAGTGGAAAAGTCGCTAAAACTGACTGCATATAGAGATGGGCTAAGCTCTAAGCCACTAGGTTCTTTGAGGCCACACATGATACTGAACCCTACGTCGGTAAGATATTGCGTGCCCAAACGGTACTTACTCAAATCAAATGATCCAAATAATAGGGTCCAAAATATAAATTTGACTTATCAAGAACTAAGGGCACATTTCAAAATAATTAACAAATGATAATAAGGAATAACAAGCCTTAGTTTATAATTTTCAAGGGTTTAGGGCCTCATCCCTAGCATTCTCCACGTCCAATGTTTTATAAAATAAACCAAAGGGTCAAATCATGATTTTCTAAGACCAACAGGACCTTCTTGCAATTTTATGATTCACATAGGATTGGAACTTCTTATCCAATAGCGTATTTTAGTATCCCCAAGAGAATAGGTCATAAGGGCGTAATGGGGTTCATTAAAACCATCAGAGCTTTTTTTTCCAATTTTTAGAAACTCATGGCAAATAATGAGAGCTACTGTATGTACATTCAGGGTTGCTTCCTGCACATCCGTCCATGGCACCTTTGATGGACCCCACTGAGAAAAAATGGAAAAATTTACTTTGGAATTTTAGATGCAACAAGTACAATAGTGTTAAGGTCGGTATAGGGTTTGAATCTTTCAAAGGTGGCCCCATCATTCATTAAATGAAGACGTTGTACCATACTACAATAAAGTGATGCTGAAATTTTGAAATTATGCCCTAAAAACTAAGTAAAAATGATTTTTAATAATTTCCTTAACGATATGACTGTCTTTTGTGCGAGTCATCGGTTTTTACATGGAACCCATTTTTAATGTCTCTTTAGAAGAAAAGTCTTCAACCAATCCGAGAAAGAGAAGCACCTGATTGGTGTTAAGTCAAGGTCTAGAGTCTTTACAAAGAAAAATCAATGTCAAGAGGGAACACTATAGTAGTTGCGCATTAAATGTAATATAAGAGGAGGGGTCAGTAATAGTTGGGCATTTAATACAAAATTAAATGATAAATTGATGGCTTATAGGATTTGGGGTTTAAGGGTTTGCTTTATCAAAAGTTAGTTTTAAGTACTGCAACCACCGATAACGATATATGCTTTTTTTTCATCATTACTATATGAGCTTGAATTACTATAGGGATCAATACCATGGATGAGGGTTGCTCGATGCCCCTAAAATTGGGATACCTCATTGAGGATTTGCATAGCTTCTATCAACTGCTAACCGCATATTCTACTTCATTTGTCTTTCTTGGTCAATCAATTTAAAGCAACTAATTTACTCAGATCATATCTGGCAACCAAATTCTTGGAAAAAAATCTCGGCTTTTCACAAAGTCTCACATTTATCAATTGCAAATGCGGATTTAGACCTGGACAGAACTACAATGCAACGCCATTGCATTATAGTTTGGTGTAGCACCCTTCTTCAAAGCATGGTGGGGCCTAACTTCTCAAGATCCAAGCCAGTCATCAATGCAATATGCATGAGGCAGTTATCAGTAATTGGGCATTAGCTAGATGCATCATAAAATGCATGAATCTATATAAATAAATTATAGATATGAAAGGGGATTAAGGGTGAAATCCTACCCTTGTCCTTGATGAAGAAGGGTAATACCACTTCATTAAAAAAAAACTTAAAAAAAAAAAAAAAGAGATTGGAGGGTTTCCAACCCTTTGAGCTGGACTAATCCCTCCGGGTAAATACCCCTGTAGCCCCAAGGTGGTAGCACTAGTGGACTCAACCTTCAATTCCAGAAGAAGGGGGAACCGAGGGTTGATACCAAGACGTCTAGCTTCGGAAGAGGGTGGAACTGTGGTCCTGACCACTCGGCCAGCCCCTGGCTAGTTTGGCACTTTACTAGCATAGTAAAAGTCAAGTAAAGCTTCCATTTTTCGGACAAAATGTCACATCAAAAACACTTTAATTCAAAACCCTCTTCATCTTTTTAAAAAAAAAGGTCAAAAAACAACCACCTTTATCCACTAAAATACAAAAAAACTTCACTTTCTCATACAAAAAGTAAAAAAGATTCCATAACAAACAACAAAAATCAAAATACCATCATAACCTACTTATATTTTATTCTTTCTTCAAAATCAACTTTACTTCACTTGACTCTATTAGTAGAGTTGCCAAACTGACCTCAAAAGTTGGATTTTTTTTTCCTTTTAATGTAGAAATCTCAAAAATGAAAAATAAGTCTGGCTGAAATTGACACTATTTAAAGTTTTTTCTCTTTCAACTTCTACTTATATTTTTCTTGTATGAATAGTTATTTACTTGTTTGATTCATATACATAACAGTTGAAATCAGGACATGTTGGAAAAGACATAATTACATAACTTGAACACATGTCTGGTTTCTAAATCTGACAAAGTATTGTGAACAATAGTATTTTCATTAAAGTTGTTTAAGTTGACTAAAGAAATCTTTTCCTTGAAGTGGAAAAGGCTTTAACGTTTAAACTATTAGATAGTTGTGGGTTACTAGAAGTAAAGACTCATAGAGTAAAATAATATTTTAAAAATACAAACTGAAGAAGATATATGGATGTGTATAATCTAATCACTGACAGATGTGAATCCATAAGAACTTTTAGGGCACGTTTGGCAATTGAAGAGGAATCTTCTATTAAGAGGATTCTTTCCTTCTTCTTATACTAAGCTTTCCACAATGAGGATTTCTCTTGCATAAGATTTCCTGCATTCCATGTTTGGCAAAGGAAAGGAGCCTTTGGATTAACTAGTGCTACATCCAAGGGTCAAGGATTTTTTGCCATTTTCTTACAATCCGTGATGAATCAAGCCATAAAATTTAAACTCTTTGCCGTTTTTTACCTTCTACATATGATTTATGGTTCGGATTTTCACTGTGGGTCCCACATAAATTAAAAAAAATAATTTTAGGGTGTGGACTATTTTGCAAATATCTCAAAATATATGATGAATCAACGGCTAGAAATTGACATATTAACCATTTTGGACATTCTAAACATGATGAACGGTTTGGATCTTGATTATGGTACCCATAAGATAGGTTTCAAAGTCAGAAATGGGTCACCACAAATGACCGTCTGTACCACCATTCACTCCACTAGTACGTTTGATAAATGGGTTGGCAGTGTACATGATCAACGGCCAATAGTTTTTTCCAATTTTCTCATGACCCATGATGAGTCGGGCTACCAAATTTGAGCCCATGGCCGGAATAGCTCTTTTGAAAAGAATGAATGGTTCAGATTTTACAAATGGGGCCCACAAACGTTCACAAATCATGATCAACAGTCTGTATGTTTTAACAAATATCTCAAAATATGAGATAGATCAACGGATGATTTTTTGTGTACTAGCCGTTTTGGACATTATAAACATGATTACCGATTCGGATTATGATTGTGGGACCCAAAAGATAGGTTTCCAATGCAAAAACCGGTAACCTCAATATCACCGCCTTTTTACTGTTCATCCGCAAATCCGTCAGCGCGTGGATTTGTGCAATTCGTTGGGGGGAGGTCTGATCTGGGTTTTCAGTGTTTGTGATGACTTCTATGTATAATTAGGATTCCTCTCATACCACTGGATTTGCAAACAAACATGGGTTTTCCTCGAATTCGAGGAAAACTGGCGAGGAATCACCTGCGTGGACTTTTGCCAAACATGCCCTTAAGAATACTAAAACAAGTAGAAACTAGCAGTGAGGAACAAGTATTAAAATTATTAGAACTCACAAAAGAGGGGAATACATCTGAAATGAATTTAATGAGTATTGTAAAAAAAATTGACATTAAACAATAATTAACAATAGCTTATACTCTCACAAAAAAAAAGGCTTATCTATTGCAACAAAAAAAGGTGTTGCTTAAAGATATAATAGAACAAATATGAAAATGTATTGGCTCATGGATGAGGCTGCATTTCCATTTCATGAGTAACATCATTTGAAGTTTCATAGCTGAATAATGGACTGATTTTTAGAGACTTGTTTGTCACTTGCCTCAAGTCGAGACGAAATCGGATTGAGAACATATCATACATCAATGAACGAACTAGAGAGAGAAAACATATAAAGGAGTTTTCACGGCAACTGCAACTTGGTGATGATAATTCCACACTGCAAGGATCAGCTGTGTATGGCCAAGAACGAGTAGAATGACTTCGGTCACTTCACTTGCTGGTTGGATAACCTAATTGATTGGTGAGTCTTACGGGTCTGTCTTCTTCAATGGAAGACTTGGAATTTGCACAACGATGATCGGTTGAAATATGCCCAACATACATGACAATATGCGATGCATCAACTGTTGTTGGATCTTACTCCAAGTGGATGTAGAAATCTCAGGAAAAAAAAAAAAAAAAAACAAAAAAACAAAAGGTCGCTAAAACTAACTACATAGGTGTGTCCTACCTTCAATAGACTAAAAATTCATGATGATCTGGGGCATAGGCAGGTCAAATACGGTTCAGATTAGTTGGTTGGGTCAAGTTTTGCCACCCTTAAAACTGTGGATTGCCTTAAGTGAACTATATACCCCTGATATCTTTTCTAGTTAACTTGATCACTCATAGGGTTTGAGGTTTAATGCTATGTTTGGGAAGGGGGGAGGAGAGGGGAGGGGAGGGAAAATTAATTTTACCTCATCTTGTTTGGGAATTAAAAAAATAGAGGGAAGAAAAGTGAAAAAGTAGGGTTTTGTTTGTTTGTGAAGTAGAGGAAAAATTACCATTTTGCCCTTACTTTTGTAAAAGTTCTAAAAGAACAAAAAAGGTAAAAAAAGGCAAAAAGGACATTTTCCACACTTTTCCCTCTCCCTCCCTCATTTCCCCCCCCCCCCCCTGTTTTGCGGGGGGGAATTTTTGCACACCTTTTTCCCCCATTTTCCCTCCCCCTCCCCCCCAATTTTCCCTCCCCCCTTTCCCAAACATGATCCAAAAAATTTTTCCCTCCATTTTTTTCCTCCCCCCTTTTTCCCCCCTTCCCAAACACACTGTAAGAGTTTGCTTTTCTCAAAAAAAAGAAAAAAAAAAAAAAAAAGAAACCCTTGAATCTAGGAATCATATATCTTTGCAAATGATAAATCGCTCACTGAAAGGATTTGAGGTTTAAAAGTTTGTTTTCACGGAAGTTACTACATGGATCTGTTCCCAAAAAGAGCTAGGGAGATCGGTAACTACAGATTAATGGATGAGTCTATACTTCTGTTTCATCATTACTATGGTTTGAAGTTTCTTAGCTATAGTGGGCTGATTCTAAGACTTTAGTTAGGAGATTTTTTAATAGGCCCAGTTTCTTTAGAAAAAATCCCAAACAGGAATTTGTAATGCTAGGGATTTTTGGACAATTATGAGATAATTGTCCCATTGGCATTTCAAGTTTCTATATTTCCTTCCTAGAATTTTGAATTCCAACCAACTGAAACGGCGTTTTTATCTGCTCGGATTCCCAAATTCCAATCCTTTTAACTGGATGCTAGCTAAGAGGATGATTCCGGAATTCCAACCCTGGGAGATAGCTTTTGGAGAATTACAAATTATTCGGACATGAATTACTTGAATTCTAGTAAAAAAACAGGCAGGCGTGAAGAAAAAAGAAAGACTTAAAATGCTTAGCTCTATGAATTGGTGACTGAGAGGATATGCATCACTTCCTGCTTGCCTTGTTCTCTTTAGCCAAGACACTCAAGATTTCTAAGCCTAGCTCACTATGAAAGAAGTGACTTTTACTGGCAGAAAAATAACAAAATTAATGGCTTTTTTCCGCTGCTAAAAGTATTTTATAGCAACATAAACTTTTTTTTTTCCGACCCCTAAAACTGTTGCTATTGTTCCTGAAGAGACAGTTTTGGCATTAGCAGCAGTTTTAGCGAAAGAAAATAAAAATCTCCATCTCTAAAAAAATACTTTTAACAATGTGCAAAAACTGTCGCTAATTCTATTTTTTTTCCCGCTAAAAGTCACTTTTTTGTAGTGCTATTTCTATTCATCAATGAACAAAATTGGCATCTGGATGATGACAATGATTAGTTGATGGGATTAGCTATCGTTGCATCTTTCTTCACGTGAATGTGGGAAAAAAAAAAAAACTCAATCCAGCTAATTCGACAAGTTCAGCTTGGTCACTAAGTGCACAATTGGAAAGTGGTGAGGAATTTATATGTTTGAAGATTCCTCACTACCCTTGAATTAATGATTCCTCATTGACAATTTTGCATCGATAACCGTGCATATCGATGAATTTATTTAAGAAACATTGATTTCAATGTAGTAATCCCCAAAAGTGAGGATTTCCAAATCCTTTCAGGGAGGTCAGATTTAAAGTTCCTCAAAGATGAGGATTTCTTTTGGTTCGCAAGTCTCCATGTCAACCGACTTCAAGGATTGATCTCTGGGTATGCCAGCACTCGTCCCACGTGTATAGGCTCCTCTTCCCACATATTGGGTTATCCTTCCAAGTAGTGTGGCCTCCCTTGGGTCCCAACCCAAAAAATCCTCATGCATTTGCAATTGTCGAATTCCATTACTTCTGTGCAAAACAAAAACCTTAACGTAAGAATTCGGTTGCCATACATGACCTAACTGATTTGATTTGAATTCACTAAGAATGGCCAATGAAGTAGTATTTCCGAATAGCAGTTAAAGGACTGATTCCTTTCCCATCACGTACGATAGACCCATCTTGTCCTGCTACTAATATTAGCATGGATGAAAGAAAAGTCTACAAGTGAATGTCAAGTGGGAACATACATTATAAAATCTCAAATTCTAGATAAATCATGTGAAGGATTATTAAAAAGGAAATGGGTGAAGGCAATGAAGTGAGGGGTATCCTCATCAGCCCAGCCTAGGAGCCTTTGGCCCTATGCCTAGGATTACACCCAGTTCTAGAGGGCAAGGACTAGTCCCTAGTGGTATATGTAATGGCCCAACACCATGTGCACACTGGGGGGGATTGATTTTTAAGATCTCGAGATTGTTACCGCACACCTTGACCTAACAGACAATGCCCGATGGGTAAGGGGTGAAAGATATAATGTGGATATGTAGGGGCATGGATCCTCTATCACCTTTGTTGCAAGGTAACCCTGAGTGGACTAATCACGGCCCACCACGTCAACCGCCAACACTACGCAAATCACGTGCATATGTTGCCCATCCAATTCAAATTATAAAATCCAATTTTTGCGGCTAACGTGGCAGGCCGTGATTAGTTGCGATCGAGGATCCATACTCAGATATGTAGATAAGACCTTCACTTAACTATGTATTGAATTACCAGAGTGATGGTTGGGTATTAATTTCTCATCTTTCCTTGATTCTATATCCATAAAATGAAAGGTTATTTAATTCTCATTTTTTAGAAATATTCACTTTTAATCTTAATTTGTAACCACTTATAGCAGGAAATCTTATTTATTCTAATACAAACAAGCATGAAATCCTATGTATTCTTAGACATGCAAATAGGCCCTAAGAATTATTTTTCATTTGCCTATTTTCTAGATGATAGCTTATCCATAGTTTTGCATCAAAAGCAATATAAACTTGCATGAATCAAGGTATCAAACACACACGCATTTGTAAATGCCAAATAAATTATGGATATGAAATGAGATCAAGGGCAAAATCCTTCCCTTGGCTATGATTATTAAGAGGAATACCATTTCAGAAAAAAAATGAAAAAGAAAAAACGAAAATGTTTTTGCATTTTTAAAAGTTAATTAGTCATCTAATTAAGATTAATTAGATGCTATACACACTTAGGTGGGGTCGGATATTACGGTCAATGTTTGTCTTTGACCAACACAGTCATGGCCTAATGGTGTCGGCACCTTAATATCACACATATGATCGCCAAGTGGTATGTTGGCACCTTAGAATCACACACATGACACATCCCGCGGATCTGATCCATATCTCTTGAAGCCTTTTTTTTTTTTTTTAAAAGTCTCGTCAAGCTTATAGTATCAATTGTGATCAGTAGTCCAACTTAGAAAAAAGAGGATTTTACTTAAAAATTCTCATTACATGGGCGTTGCACGAAATAGTTCTTATTAACTCACGTAGCACGAAACTATTCCTCCCGTAGTTATGGGGAGTGGCGCTAGCATCGCCTAATAAGAGACGAGCGACGCTAGCGTCCCTCCTCTTAAGTACTCATTTGTACTGCCCGAGGTAGGAGGCGCTATTTGGTGCAATGCCCACGTAATGAGAACTTTTCAGTAAAATCCTTAAGAAAAAAATAGGTTCGTCTTCGACAATGATTTTGGATCCAAGGCTATTTTCTTCTAAAGGCGACCACATCAAAGCCACCTTTTTTTTTTTTTTTTGGTTAAAAATAGCCACCTTTTTTTTTTTTTTTTTTTTTTTTTTTTTTTTTTTGCTTAATGGCAAATTGAATTAAGAGGATTTTACCTAAAAATGAACCATATTTGGCCGTTGCACGAAATAGTGAAAACTATTTCCTTCTGCACAAACATGGTCCGTTAGGTATGGTTTCGTGTTTTTTTTTTTTTTAAACTTGGGACCAACGACGCTAGCGTTGCTCAATTTAAAATGAAGCGAGGTCGCTCTTCGTAAGCTGCTGGCATATGGGTGTATGTCTCAGTATCATGTTTTCGGGTGACTGTTGGGATATTTCTATTAGCCATGGCGAGAAAGTGGTTGGTTATGAAATCATTCATGCCTCTGGTTTTCTACCCATTGGCCAAATCAAAGCAAACATTACAATCCAGTCCTAATTTCCTTCCCTTTAATTAGAAGCATATTCTTGTTTGAAGAGGTTCCCCGCCTATTGAAATTAGCAACTGGGCAATGCACAAATCATATGGAGAAGCACAACCACTCACCTTGCACATGTATCCAAAGGGCAAATAAGCAGAAAGTGAGCACATATGCCTAACTGATGAGAAAAACATGTATGGAGACGAGGGAGATTTTTTTTTAGATGAAGGAGGAGTTGGTGCATGGTTCAAGGGAATGTTAAGTTGCAGATAGGGAGATGATTTGGTGATGCGTAATAAGATGAGCATGAGAATGCTAATAGATGAATAGCTGTAAAGCAACAAGAGGAAGGCTTAGTCTTGAAGTTCAATTTCCTATTTTAGATATCAAAGCCGATTGTTGCTGATGATGAGAGAAAAGTTGAAAATAGTCATATGAGAGAGAGAGAGAGAGAGAGAGTTTGCAGAAAGAAGTAGGGCAATGCGGTCTTTTGTTGCAGTTTTGGGTTATGCAAGGGGCTCGAAGGGAGCACGAGAGTTGCATCTCAAATCTTTTGTGCCACCGTCAAGGAGCGAAGAGGGATGCTAGCGTCTCCCATATTTATTTTGGGTGACGCTATCGTCCCTTGTGAAATAAAAAGAAAAAGTGGCGGGATGAATGATCTCGTGCAGCGGGAAATACTTTTCACTATTTCGTGCAACGGCCAAATACCATTCATTTTTCGGTAAAATCCTCTTGAATTAAGGATGAGGAAAAGGGCAATGGCCCCCAAAATACAGAGAGAGAGCCACTAGGGGAGGCAAACAAAAAACCAACCCAAGAAGCTAAACAAGCCAAAAGAGAGAACACAGAAAATGAGGGAAAAGATAAAACAAAAGAACAACCACTAACTCAGACACAACAGAAGCAAATTGCAGCACTAGAAGCAACACAAAGCTTCAAAGGACAAAACAGGAACTTGAGAAGGAACTATATCCTCGGAGAGGGAGAAGAAACACTTCAAAATGCAATGAGGATTCCATTGCACTACCCAGATCAGAAGCTAATTGCTCCAAAAAAAAAGGCAGCTGGACAATACCAAAGCAACATAACAGCACACAACAAATCCTCTCCCAGACTGTACAAAAGCTGGGCAAACAGCTACACAGCCCACAGCAAGAACAACGCTGCTCCACTTCCACAACAACAGCTCTGAACAACTCCACAAAGTACTTTATACAAAGCCAGAACTACTTAGGGAAGCTACTTCATACAAAACCACAAAATACTGCAGCTACACAGCCACCTGTTGAATGAGTGTGATTTAGGTCACGTGATTGGTTTAATGTGCTAGGCATATCTTTGACGACATCGATGGCTTGGATTAGTGTTATTTGCACACTTCTTTCACCCTTTTTTTCTTAGCAGTAAAAAAAAATGTAGGTTCACTTCGAGGGGAACTTTGACCCTCCAATAACTTAACAAGATGTTGCTAGAAAATAGGATATATCTTTCATTAATCTCTGCCATATTTAAATACAAGATACATGCACTTGTAACTACCACAATTTGACCTACTCCAATGGGTGTTTGAAAAGCAAATATTTCTAAAGATTTTACTATATTATCCCCTACTTTAGAATGTAATCTACACACCTAAAAACTAGGTGTTTGGATAACTTAGAAAGTATCTTACAATATCCCACTTTCTTATAAAAACCTTCATATTCTAATTTTCAAGTATATGTTGTATAAAATAATCTTTCGTTAACAAAACTAACAAAAACAAGGGTCAAGAGTGGAAATTTATGAGAAACTCCTACCATTGTGGCCAACTATATTTTTTTAATATTGATGATTTCTATATGAATCCTACTATGACTCTTAATCTTAGATGGGCCCTTTAGTATTTATAAATTTTATATGGGTCCCATAGCCCTATCATAATTACATACTTTTTTTATTGATTACTAACATTAGGTGGGTCTTTGTCACGACCCGGGCCCGAGATCTGATTATTTCGGATAGACCCCAAGTCGCGATATCATACTTACTCCCGTAAATCCTGAATTACCCGAAGTTAAGACAAGACTCACAAGGGATATCAAATCACAAAACCTGCCAATGTACAATTTGCGGAATATATACATACATTGACAACAATTAATTTTACATCAAAAGCAAAGTTCGTATACACACAATCACAATCCACTAAAACCAATAATGCACATTTAAAATACAATGTAGTTGGTACCTAATTACATCTCAAAACTAAATATTACAAAAGTATTCATTTACACTCGCCCTCCGAACTACGCCCACTCCGCTAAACCTCCTGGAGGTACCGGATGGGCCTCTTTTACAACCGGCGCGGCCTCTGCAGGACCAGCACGGGCATCTGGGCCTGTGACATCATCAATAACACGTGAACACGACGGTTCAACAAGACATATGCATTTTCATGAATTCTCATATTATTTATCAATTCTATATAAGAATTTACCAATGCAAGAACTTAACAGTTCTATAATAATATCTACGTCAATTCATTTCTTTTCATTTCGTGTCTTCCAATGGAAGAAGTTTAAGCACAAGGCGGAAGGGCAAACCATTCATGGCCTAGGCTTCAAGAGTATTTCATTTTCTTTTCATCAATTTAATTAAGCACAAGGCGGAAGGGCAAACCATTCATGGCCGAGGCTTCAATATTGTTTCAGTTTTCATTACATGGCTTATCACATATGGTGGAAATTTTCCAGTGTCTTGATCAGAGAGCACTGGCATTCCACGAGGCTCCGGAACGCCCCAACATCTACTGCAGTAGGAATTATCATTTATTCACTTTACTGTCACCTTTAGTGACTATTCATTTCATTTCATTTCATTAATTCAATTCGTGCATTCTGTCATTTCGTGCATTATGTCAGTTCGTTCATTATGCCAATGAAGTATATCTCTGTGTCACTTCAAGGATTCTATTCATTTCTAATCAATTCTATTCATACTTCTAAGCCAAGCAAATGAGTGAAGCGTTAGTTATCCAATGTACGTGTTATTTTCGATGAATATCACTTTACGTATTTGATTTGTACATTAGGAAGACCTTCGCAAACACCTATGTAGACTTATACATTAACATGGAACAGCCTGTACAAGCTAGGCTTCATTCCCATAACTTTCTCTGAGTTTGACTCAGCTGTCGGTTGGCCTGTCGGCTGACCGATAATACAGCGTCGGTTGACATGTCGGCTAACCGACACTTTGTCGGTTCAAATTCCAGAAGCTGGATTTTCAATCCTTTTCCTGACACAATTGTCGGTCAAGTCTCGGTCAGGTATCGGCTGACCGACAATGCTCTTTCGGCTAACCGACACTTTGTCGGTTTGAATTCCAGAGAGCTGAAATCACTGAGACAGATTTCAGATCTGTCGGTTAGTTCGTCGGTCCACCTGTCGGTTGACCGATACTTCTATGTCGGCTGACCGACACAATGTCGGTCAGAATTCCAGAGAGCTAAAAACTCTCTGATACAGCTCCCAGAACTGTCGGTTAGGTCGTCGGTTAACCGACACATGTCCAGAAGTTCAGTTCTGAACTCCAGATTTTCTGAAGCAAAACTTCTAGAAATTGAGCCAAATGGACTCCAACATCTCTAAAACATTGTAAATCATAAGAATACACTTGTACTTGCCTTTTGTGAAGACTAATAGATGAAAATCTCTCTCTTGAGCTTGATTCCAAGAAGAAAACCTTGATTCCAAGTTCACACCTCCACAATTTGAAAACAAACTTGGGGAAGATAAAGTGAAGGATGAAAGCTTCTTGAAAACACTTGTAAACTCTTTGTTTGACACTTGATAGAGTGAGATTGGAAGGAAAGAAGAGAAAAGTAAGAAGGAGATGAAAAAGAAAGGTGCCTAGGGTTTGGAATTGCATTTAAGTCCATCCATTCCACTAATTTACAATTCAAGTCAAATGAAGGGTCATTTGACCGGATTCTCGTCAAACGACTTCTAGCCTATTACGAAAGTCGACGTACTCGTCGAGATACGCGTGTTGGTATCAAGAGTTTTCGTATTCGACGAAATACGCAAAAATTCATATTGACACAAAAGTCCTTCATTTCAATGTTTAAGTCTAAAACCTCCCTTAAACCATATACTTCCATTCCCTACTATTACATTAAGTCCAATTCACTCATTTGAGGTCAATTCCATATCACTTGGTCATAAACCACTCTTAGTTCAATTAACCACATTTAATTAGCCTTAAGCCCAATCAATTCACTAAATTCATTTGGGACTAATCTCATTGAGCTTAGTCATTAATTACCACTAAACTAGTTAAACACGATTAACTAGCATAAACTTCAATTAATTAGAGTTAATCTCGATCAACTCGGAACGGGACCTTACAGTCCTACAAATATCACATTAGGCAATTCCTACCACGATTACCAACATTAATGGCCCCCTAGTGAATACTATAATTAGCTTGGTCAATATTACAATTAACATCAAATGGGTCCCACGTTGATTTTTCATAAATGGGTTCTTCAATGATGTTTAACACTCGATAGGGGTCTCTGCTATAATCACCATTGGATGTATTACATTACAATTATTAACATTTGGTGGACGCACATTGACTAAAATACATTATTCATGGGTTTTAACATTCAGTCTAACGGTTTTCTAATTAGTTGGGCCCTACCATAGTTACCAATATTAAGTCAATCTAGTATAGTGGGTTCCCATTGGGTCAATCATCCCGGGTTCTCTATTCATCTCTTGTTTCGGTGCATTATCTAGTGAAAATTTTATAAATTTCCAAACACTTCAAGGTATATTGAAATTTGTTGTAATTGCCAAACACCATAAGTGACACATTATTATAATATGACACTATTTTATTCTGTGATAATGGAATCTTACAAATTTGGTGATATTATGTTCTTCTTTTATCCAAACACCCCCCCTATATAACTAACACCACAACTTACCACTACTTACACTCCTACAAATAGCCGCACCCACTACTCACAATACTACAAATATAAAACTACTCAGACTCATAGGCAGACCAACTGATGCCCCATAACTCATTAATTTCACCATGACTTAAGAACAACTACCGATGAGTGTTAAATATTGCATATTTTACCTCTCATTAGTCCAAGTTTTATTAGCACCCCATGCGCATATCATTTGCCTTACACGGAGATTTTATCCTTCTACCAAATTAACGGATTATCGGATTATCATCACTTATAACTTTGTTTTAACTAGTAAAATGATGTCGTTTCTTTGCATCATTGCATTGGACGTGGAATTCTGAGCTAAATCGGCTACCCATTTGCATTCATACGAATTCGGATGAGGAAGATACGAAGCAGCAAAGTTTTCATGCATAAATTCAATACTTTTTTATAGCGCATTTTTATGTAATTTCTCTTGTGTAGGTGGACCCCGCGACTACCCCAACCTTCCTGCTAGTGTCCCAAGGCATCAAGAATAGATTTCAATAAAAGAAGTTTCATGCAGAAATCTTGGTAAATAAATATTAGGAAAAGTTGAAGAATTCCAAAATAAGAGAAGAAGACTTTAAGAAAAAAAGAAGTCATTTTCTAACATAAAGGAGTGGTTGGTGTATTGGTTAGAGCTTGGGTGGGTATAAAACAGGTTATGGTTCTCAAACTCCAACAATTGCGTATTTTTTTAGATATAAAATACTCCGTCCAACTCTCAAAGGATATGAGCCAATCATAAGCCTCTAAGTTTTGAAGGAAGCAATCCTTATGAAAGAAAATGAACCAATCAAATGCTCTCAATGTTTCTATAAATTGCAATGTATTTGTAGAGAGAAATCTTTTGGCAATTTTTATTTTACCTTCTCTACACTTTTAGATTGTAATTAGAGCTCAATTGTAACTAATCTAGAGAGAGTGTGTAATTGAAGATAATTAATGAAGATTTGGAGATAAGGTCGAACCTGCTTCTCAACAATTAGCAAGGCCGTACATAAGTGTTACGACGAGGGTGCGACTGTACCCACGAGATTCGAGAGACTCTTTAAATAAGATCTTAAAAGATTCTATTTTATTATTTGACTTCTTAACTTGACCATCGCCCACACAACCCAAATGAAAATCTTGGGACACCTTATTTCGCTTAACCAAGTTGATAATAATATTGACATTATTTATTTATTTTTCAAATACGGCGTTGCCTTCTGCCCTAAAAAATAATTTATCAAGATGTCAATTGCTCATTACTCACTGGTCCACAAATGAGCTGTGAAATTGTCTTCCATATTGTCATTGAGTTCTGATATAACGAGGACAGCTAATGAGGACCCATTTTACTTTGTCGCATCCCCCTGCAGCTTCATTTTGGTGGTCCCTCACTGAGAAAAAAAGGGGATATGTTCAGCCTTTCCAAGAAAGAGGTGCAATAATGCAAAGGGATTGGAGTTAAGTCAATGCCAAGAGGAAGCATATCCGCACGGAAACTCAGGTCATGTGATACTTGCTCCATCCCAGCGATGAATTAATGCAATATAAACTTGCATGAATCTAGGCATGCATCCTATATTGACAGAATTGATGGTCCGGATTGGTTCCTTCTAAACATTTACATGGTAGTAGACTAGCATGCAAGTATAGCCTTTTCTCCATAAGAAGCAACTCCCTCTACCCTGAATATTCACAGAATTTGCACAAGCATCCACCATCACTAAACATATCATGGCCTTAAGGGAGAAATCACACTCCTTCCTTATTTTGTTTTTTGCATTCGTTCAGGTGTTGCTCTTTCTCAATGCCCATGCAGTAGTAGCTCCAACACTAGTGACCCAAGAAGCAATAGAAGCTCACGCTCTTCTTGATTGGAAAGATAGCCTCGAAAAGTATTTTCCTCTTCATTCATGGTCGCTCCGCAAAAACAACTCTACTTTCAGAGAAAATAAGAGAGACTCTCCATGCAACTGGTTTGGGATAACATGCAATGTCGCAGGCAGAGTCAAACAGATAAATCTGTTCAATGCAAGTTTAAGAGGTAAGCTTGATAAACTCAACTTCTCCTCTATCCCAGACCTCACCATTCTCAATCTTAGCAGTAATGCACTCCATGGAACCATTCCGGCCTGCATCGGAACTCTCACAAAGCTCAACATCCTTGATTTGTCCGTGAATCAATTCTTTGGTGATCTGCCTCCTTCACTCAGAAATCTGACAAAATTAAGAACCTTGTACATCTATGAAAATAGTATTTCTGGTATTATCCCTGAGGAAATAGGATATTTGAGAAATCTAGTCGACTTGAAACTGTCAACAAATCTTTTAACAGGTGAAATCCCTCCCACTTTAGGAAATCTGACACAACTCACCACCTTGTACATCCATGAAAATAGTATTTCTGGTACCATCCCTAAAGAAATAGGATATTTGAGAAATTTAGTCAACTTGGTATTATCAACAAACCGTTTAACAGGTACAATCCCTTCCACTCTAGTAAACCTGACACAACTCACAACCTTGTATATCGATGAAAATAATATTTCAGGTTCCATACCTCAAGAAATAGGATATTTGAAAATCTTAGTCGAATTGGATTTGTCAGTGAACCTTTTAACAGGCCCAATCCCTCCAAGTATAGGAAACTTGACCGAGCTCACCGCCCTGCACATCCATATAAATAAAATTTCTGGTTTTATCCCACAAGAAATTGGTAATTTGAAAAGTCTAAAAGTCTTGACAATGTCATATAACCTTCTAACCGGTTCAATCCCTCCAATTATAGGAAGTCTTACAAAGCTCACCTCTTTATACATTCGTAGAAATAAGATTTTTGGATACATCCCAAAAGAAATAGGTAACTTGAAAAACCTATTAAGCTTGGTAATACCATCTAACCTTCTAACAGGTCCAATCCCTCCCACTCTAGGAAATTTGACAAGGCTCACTATCTTGAACATTCAAAACAATAACATTTTTGGCTTCATCCCACGAGAAATAGGATGTATAAGAAATCTAGTTTATATGGGAATGTCAATAAACCTAATAACTGGTGTAATCCCTTCATCTATTGGTAATTTGAAAAACCTTACAATTTTGAGTATTGGTGAAAACAAATTATCTGGTTCAATTCCTTCACAGATTACCAATCTAACACATTTAACTGAACTCTACTTGGGTGTTAACAACCTCTCTGGCCATTTACCAAAACAATTATGTTTCAAAGGATCACTAACAAAATTTACTGCATTCAACAACCACTTCACAGGTCCCATCTCAGGGAGCCTGCAAAATTGTAGGATGTTAAAAAGAGTCCGCCTTGAAAACAATCATCTTTATGGAAATGTACACGAGATCTCCGGATATCATCCAAACTTAAACTATATGGATCTGAGCTACAATGAATTGAATGGTGAGCTCTCGCCATCTTGGGGAGAATGTCAAAGTTTGGCATTGTTGCAATTATCCGGTAATAAAATCACAGGCAAGATTCCACCGGAATTTGGAAAGTTGAGTCAATTGCAAGTAATTAGCCTTTCTTCAAACAACCTGGCTGGCGAGATCCCGAAAGAGATAGGAAGGTTGTCTGCATTATACTCCTTGAGCTTAAATGATAATGAACTTTCTGGCAGTATACCATTAGAAATCGGGATGTTATCGAACTTGAATGTTTTTGACCTATCGATGAACAACTTAAGTGGGCATATTCCAGAAGAGTTGAAGAGTTGTTTCAAGTTATTGTCCCTAAATCTCAGTAGAAATAATTTTGTTGGGAGCATTCCATTTCAAATCGGAACTCTAGCTGATCTTGGAAATTTAGATCTCAGCCACAATTCACTCAGCAAAAAAATACCATCACAATTTGGAAATTTGAAGATGTTAGAAAACCTCAATCTTTCCCACAATATGTTATCAGGTCCTATTCCTTCTTCTTTTGAAGAGATCTCCAGCTTGACGTCCATTGACATTTCCTATAATAATTTGGAGGGTCCCATTCCTAGAAACAAAGCATTTCAACAAGCACCATTCGAGGCTCTTAGTCACAACAAAGGTTTATGTGGAAATGCCTCAGGTTTGCAACCATGTAATTCCACTTTCATTGACAAAGGACATTGGAAGAAAGTCTCCAAAGTTGTGATCATCATTACTCTTTCTATTTTTGGGTTAATCTTCCTTTTACTTGCATGTATTATGATATTCTTCTTTCTAAAACAAAGATCAAGGCATGCGGCAATAGAGTTGCAAGAAATGAGGAAGGGTGATGCATTTTCAATATGGAATTTTGATGGAAGGATTGTTTATGATGATATCATCCAAGCGACGGAGAACTTTGATAGCAATTACTGCATTGGGGTGGGAGGTTATGGAAGTGTCTACAAAGCAGAACTATCAACTGGCCAGGTAGTAGCTGTAAAGAGACTTCACCCATTGGAAGGAGGGAGCACACGTGATCATAAAAGCTTCAATAATGAAATAAAAGCATTGACAGAAATTCGGCATCGCAACATTGTGAAGTTGTATGGATTTTGTTCCCATGAACAATGCATGTTTTTGGTTTATGAGTACATGGAAAGGGGTAAGTTGGCGAGAATCTTGACCTGTGAAGAAGCATTGGAATTGGATTGGATTAAAAGGGTCAATGTTGTGAAAGGTGTGGCCAGTGGTTTATCGTATATGCACCATGATTGCTCTCCGCCAATAGTTCATCGGGATATATCGTCAAACAATATATTGTTGGATTCAGAACTTGAGGCATGCATATCAGATTTCGGCACATCTAGACTTCTAAGGCCTGATTCATCAAATTGGTCATCACTTGCGGGAACATATGGATATGTCGCTCCAGGTAATGTTATTTATTTATTTGAATCTTTATCTTTTGACATTGCGCTTATCATTTTCACTTTTTTTTACCTAAACAGTATTTCTTTTTTATTGCATTGTGAAATACAAATTACACCTTTAAGATGTTTTGAAATAATTTTTTTTATGTATCACTTTATTTTTTAAATATTTTTAATTGAGTCACTAGTACATAATTCAAATGGTGTGGCCATAATTGCAAGCCATACTAGTTTACACTTGTGAGCCATACTAGTTTATACTAAACTCGCCTATCCACCAATTTGGCCATCTTAAAAGCACTAACAAATACACTACCATGTTAAAATATGGGTTTATTTGCTTATTTAAAGTATGACGGACATGTACTTTGTTTTCAAAAAGTAGATAAAGTAAAAGGGTGTTTAAATTTTTTCTTTTTATATAAAATTTTCCCATCCTGTTTCTCAGTAGGAAGGTAATTAAATGGATGAAATGAACTTTTACTTCTTTCTCAGGTCAATGGAATTGTAGATGTAAAAGGAGATTTGTGAAGCTGTTGATCACATAATATGATTTTAAAAATTTATTGCAGAGCTTGCATACACAATGGAAGTGACAGAGAAGTGTGATGTTTATAGCTTTGGGGTGTTGACGTTTGAAGTGTTAATGGGAAAGCATCCAGGAGATCTGATCCACACTTTACATTTTTCAACTGGCCAAAACATACTGCTGAAAGCTGTGTTGGACCAACGTCTTTCACCTCCCTCTGCTCAAATCATAGATGAAGCGATCTTGTTAGCTGTGGTAGCACTTGCATGCATACGTGCCAATCCGCAATCTCGACCAAACATGCAGAATGTGTCTCAGAAATTGTCAAGTCATAGCTTTTGCACTTTGGAACCATTCCAAACCACCACATTGTGCCAATTGAATCATCTTGATATATTAAAGATTGGTTGAAAGAAACCAAGGGTGTATAGGGTGTGATTTTGCTATCTCGTTCATGTGTATATATTTTGTATGGATCCAAGTTAGGTTAGGCAGCAGCATGTCTATAGATTTTCTCTGTATGTATATAGTAAAAAGGTACCTAGAGTGAGTTTGTCATCTTATGCTTATATTTCAAGTTGTAGAGTCATGTCAATATATTATATCTTCTCGCACGTTTAATAGAGTGGATTGTAGCACTTGGTATCATTAATTTCTATTCTTTTTTTATTTTCTTACTTAATAAGAGACTTGAATATAACACAAGCGCATCCGGTCCAACTTTAGAGACACAAGTCCAAATCCGACCCAAGTTTGACGTGGGCCAAAAGTGCTGTCCCATGTGAAACATGTTACGCCTGAGCGCGTCCATTTAGTCAATTGGATCAGGTTGAGCTGGGCTTTGTATTACTTGTTCGGGCTTTATATCGCTCTTAAGCTTTCTAAATATTACTTATGTGGCTAAAAACAGTTAATAAATTGCAAAACACTACTTCTTTAATTTGGACCGATTGGGTGGGGTTCAAGTTTTCTACATTTAATTCAAGCCCGGCCCGAATATTAAATAGCTAGGGACACCTTTGGTGATCCTTTCTTTTGATAACACAGCGTATCTCTCACCCAACCCAGACCAAAAGCCTTTGGCCCGAAGCTCGATGGACACTAGCTTTTCCATATCCGAGAACTAATCCCTAGGGGCACATGCAAACCCTTCTATGCACCGGGTAAACCTTTGATGAGTCTTTTCTCCACCTTCGATGAGTCTTTTCTCCTTATACTTACACAAGCCTTCCTTAAATTAATGACCATATAAAGTTGACTCGGCGCAACTCATGAAAAACACTAGAGTTAAATTTTGGTTCATTTAAAAACAATCCGATCATGGTTGCCCAATCCAACGGTAAATACCATTCGATCAAGAATTTGATTTATGTGGTGATGGAAGAGCAAATGCGCATCACATTGAAGTTTCGGATTTAAATCCAAGTTCCAGAGTCCATCTTCGACCAAACTTGAGTTATGGGCCTTCTCCAACACTTCTGGGCCTAGAAGACTAGTGCATCAGGGTGACAACCAACTCATCAACACTGGACTTCTTGTTACTAACCATAACTCAATTCAAGTAATTGGGTTCGTAAGGCCATTAAGTTGGATAAGTTATGCACAGACATACCCTTTAAAATACAATATCAATGTAGTAACTGAAAATTACAGTTAATATAGGTTTGTGTAGCATTCACGGAAAATCATTTATGCAGACAATTTCATTTTTCCATGGGAAAAAGAATATTTCCTTTGTGCATCGATTGCCGAAAATTGAGCAATCCAACCATCACTATCCAAAAGCTTATTTTTCACCTGGTATTAAAATTTTAAAATTGAAGAGGTAAAGATGAAAATTTACAAAATAGGCATCAAGTACCGTCCCCTATATTGGAAGGAAATCGCTATCGAATCACTACGAAATGAAATCCTAGGAAAATGAGCGTCCATCATGATCTTTTATCTTATATCTTTCACTCACCTCCTTATCATTCCTTTGCTTCGGGGTTTGGGATCCCATCTCTCATGTGAGCGAAGGAGACCTTGGGTGAGGTAAGGAGCCCGAGAGTGAGGAAGGACAGCCCTCGGATGAGAGAAGGTGACTATCCAAGTTCGAACCCTAAGTAGCCGCGTAAGAACTGCCGCCTCTTACCTATAGGCTAAGAGGCGTTCTTATCATGATGGAATTGAATACCGACCAAGCACCCAAAACATGACGGCCCAATTATCCACAAGTAATTCTAACAAACAAACAGGCCTTGAATGGTGATGATCAATTCTTTGAGGGCCCCACCATGAGTGTCCTCACCATTAATTGGCCCCACCTTCCTTTCATCATCACAACTCATTTTGTTCCTCCAACGTGCCTAACAACAGCATATACTGCAATATCTTGTTTATGATGTGGATAACGTGCAGCCCACCTCTTCATCTTGGCTGTAGCGGCCTGATAGCCAGGAGGCGCACTTTATATCCTCGCGCCACACTTTTCTAATGTGCGCTGGAAACCGTTATTTTTATAGATTTGTTCCAGATTCCGACAGTTAAATTTCCCGAGCTAAAAGTAGTCATCTTGGGTACAAAATCATGGACGTTATTGTCATCACATCTTGCTGTCTTTCTCTTTGTTTAAACAAAAATCTCCAACGGCACTACATTACACCCCTCCCACAATAATAGCCTGGAAATGCTGGATCCACGTCTAGTTTCTTTGTAAACCACCTTCAAATTGCCCTCCAATCACTGTTTCCTTTTCTCACTTCATTTCCAAACTTGGTGGGTCTGATTATTAGTTCTTACCTTCTTTATAAAATCTTTCAGCGGTTTTGACACGACCCGAGCCCAAAATTCTAATTAATTAAACTAACTCCGAGTCGCGTCGCATACTTACTCCCGTGAACCTCAATCACATTAAAATTCACAAGGGATATCATTTACACATTATGCGGAATATAAACAAATATGCATTGCTCATGTATAAAATAAAACTCATTCACATGATGTACAAAACTAATCACTTGCATAACTATCTACTATTATAAAAGAGGCTATGTTGCATGGTTTTTTCACCACACCACTGTGGGGCCCACCCAAAATATTATAATAAAATATAATCATATATTATGTAATAATAATATAATATCTATACCTTATTATCTATCTATCTCATACAAACTTTTTCACTACACCGTTGTGGGGCCCACCTCCCCCAAATATTATAATATAATATAAGAATATATTATTTTGAGAAATTGTAAAATTTTTCACTACACCTTTTTGGGGCCCACCCCAAACTATTATAATGCAAACTTTTTCACTACACCATTGTGGGGCCCACCCCCAAATATCTGCTATTTACTATCTACTGTCTACTACTATTATAAAAGAGGGAAAGTTGCAAACTTTTTTCACTACACCATTATGGGGCCTACCCCCAAATATTATAATATAATATCATAATATATTATTATGAGAAATTGCAAACTTTTTCACCACACCTTTGTTGGGCCCAACTCCAAATATTATAATGCAAACTTTTTCACTACACCATTGTGAGGCCCACCCCCAAACAATATCATATAATATAATAATATATTATTATGAGAAATTGCAAACTTTTTCACTACACCATTTTGGGGCCCACCCCCAAATATTATAATATAATATCATAATATGTTATTATGAGGAATTGTAAACTTTTTAACTACACCTTTGTAGGGCCCACCCCAAAATATTATAATGCAAACTTTTTCACTACACCATTGTGGGGCCCACCCCTAAATATCTACTATCTACTTCTACTACTTTTATAAAAGAGGGAAAGTTGCAAACTTTTTTCACCACACCATTGTGGGGCCCACCCTAAATATTATAATATAATATAATAATATATTATTATGAGAAATTGCAAACTTTTTCACTACACCTTTGTGGGGCCCAACCCCAAATATTATAATGCAAACTTTTTCACTACACCATTGTGGGGCCTACCCCCAAATATTATAATATAATATCATAATATATTATTATGAGAAATTACAAACTTTTTCACTACACCTTTGTGGGGCCCAACCCAAAATATTATAATATAATGTAATAATATAAAATTTTAAGAAATTGCAAACTTTTTCACTATACCTTTGTGGGGCCCACCCCAAAATATTATAATGAAAACTTTTTCACTACACCATTGTGGGACCCACCCCTAAATATCTACTATCTACTTTCACTACTAGGAAAAGGACTTTTAGCAACCGCCAAAAGCCGTCGCTAAACGTCCACTGGCGGTCGCTAATAGTCTTTAGCGACTGCCTAGCGACCGCCAAGGAGGGGCCGCGGAAAGTTCGTCGCTAATACTATTAGCGACCGCCAGCGACCACAGTAAAAAAAAAATTAATTTTTTTAATTTTTAAAGGTATTATCGACCGCCATTAGCGGTCGCTAAATCCTCATTAGCGACCGCCAATTGCGGGCGCTAATAGTTTTATTTTTTAAAAAAATTCACCATTAGTGACCGCCAATGGCGGTCGCTAATAGTCATTTTTTTTTAAATATTTTTTTTTCATTTTTTTTTTTGCTAATTTTTCCTGCTTTTTATACCTGTACATGAATATATACCTGTATATGAATATATTATATCAAACTACGAAAATCAATTAAAAATACTAATACCAAAACAAAGTCTTATATTAATGATATTCAAAACATTAAAAAAGGTCCAACAAATTCCAACAATTACAAAAGTTTCCACAAATTATATTCATTACAAAAATAAACAAATTGTCTGAGGAGGCTGACGAGATCGATCCGATGCTCTCAAACCTGAAGAGGAAAAGGAAAATAAATATTAATAGTCAATTATAAAAATTGGCAATATAAAGTAAAAATGAAAAAATGAAAAAATAAAATTAAAACTTTGAAAGTTAAACCTACGTTTCAACTCTACGGGCAATCCGGGAGTCGGAATCCCGAGCCGTCAGTTCTAGCAAGTCATGAATGACTATAGGCCAGTGCCCGTCCAGTTTCACGGGCACCGGAACCCGTTTGCCCATTTTGGGCGCTCGGCGGTCGATTTAATAACTTTTAACTTAACGTTTTAACTTAAAACATACGTTTCGACACTATGGGCAATCCAGGAGTCGGAATCCCGAGCCGTCAGTTCCAGCAGGTCATGAATGACTATGGGCTCGTGCCCGTCCAGTTTCATGGGCACTGGAGCCCGTTTCCCTGGTTTGGGCGCTTGGAAGCCAATTTACGAAGTTTTAACTTAACGTTTTAACTTAAACCTACATTTCGACACTACGGGCAATCCGGGAATCGGAATCCCGAGCCGTCAGTTCCAGGAGGTCATGAATGACTATGGGCCCGTGGCCGTCCAGTTTCAAGGGTACCGGAACCTGTTTCCCAGGTTTGGGCGCTCGGAGGCCAATGTACTAAGTTTTAACTTAAACCTACGTTTCGACACTACGGGCAATCCGGGAGTCGGAATCCCGAGCCGTCAGTTCCAGCAGGTAATGAATGACTATGGACCCATGCCCGTCCAATTTCATGGGCACTGGAGCCCGTTTGCCCGGTTTGGGCTCTAGGAGGCCAATTTACTAAGTTTTAACTTAAACCTACGTTTCGACACTACGGGCAATCCGGGAGTCGGAATCCCGAGCCGTCAGTTCCAGCAGGTCATGAATGATTATGGACCCGCGCCCGTCCAGTTTCAAGGGCACCGGAGTCCATTTGCCCGGTTTGGGCGCTTGGAAGCCAATTTACTAAGTTTTAACTTAACGTTTTAACATAAACCTACATTTCGACACTACGGGCAATCCGGGAGTCGGAATCCCGAGCCGTCAGTTCCAACAGGTCATGAATGACTATGGGCCCGTTTCCGTCCAGTTTCATGGGAACCGGAGCCTGTTTGACCGGTTTGGGCGCTTGTAAGCCAATTTACTAAGTTTTAACTTAACGTTTTAACTTAAACCTACATTTCGACACTACGGGCAATCCGGGAGTCGGAATCCCGAGCCGTCAGTTCCAGCAGGTCATGAATGACTATGGGCTCGTGCCCGTCCAGTTTCATGGGCACTGGAGCCCGTTTCCCCGGTTTGGACGCTTGGAAGCCAATTTACAAAGTTTTAACTTAACGTTTTAACTTAAACCTACATTTCGACACTACGGGCAATCCGGGAGTCGGAATCCCGAGCCGTCAGTTCCAGTAGGTCATGAATGACTATGGGCCCGTGTCCGTCCAGTTTCATGGGCACCGGAACCCGTTTGCCAGGTTTGGGCGCTCGGAGGCCAATGTACTAAGTTTTAACTTAAACCTACGTTTCGACACTACGGGCAATCCCGGAGTCGGAATCCCGAGCCGTCAGTTCCAGCAGGTAATGAATGACTATGGGCCCATGCCTGTCTAGTTTCATGGGCACTAGAGCCCGTTTGCCCGGTTTGAGCGCTCGGAGGCCAATTTACTAAGTTTTAACTTAAACCTACGTTTCGACACTACGGGCAATCCGGGAGTCGGAATCCCGAGCCGTCAGTTCCAGCAGGTCATGAATGACTATGGACCCGTGTCCGTCCAGTTTCAAGGGCACCGGAGCCCATTTGCCCGGTTTGGGCGCTTGGAAGCCAATTTACTAAGTTTTAACTTAACGTTTTAACTTAAACCTACATTTCGACACTACGGGTAATCCGGGAGTCGGAATCCCGAGCCGTCAGTTCCAGCAGGTCATGAATGACTATGGACCCGTGTCCGTCCAGTTTCACGGGAACCGGAGCCCGTTTGACCGGTTTGGGCGCTTGTAAGCTAATTTACTAAGTTTTAACTTAACGTTTTAACTTAAACCTACATTTTGACACTACGGGCAATCCGGGAGTCGGAATCCCGAGCCGTCAGTTCCAGCAGGTCATGAATGACTATGGACCCGTGCCCGTCCAGTTTCACGGGCACTGAAGCCCGTTTGCCAGGTTTGGGCGCTCGGAGGCCAATGTACTAAGTTTTAACTTAAACCTATGTTTCGACACTACGGGCAATCCGGAAGTCGGAATCCCGAGCCGTCAGTTCCAGCAGGTAATGAATGACTATGGGCCCCTGGCCGTCCAGTTTCATGGGCACTAGAGCCCGTTTGCCCGGTTTGGGCGCTCGGAGGCCAATTTACTAAGTTTCAACTTAAACCTACGTTTCGACACTACGGGCAATCCGGGAGTCGAAATCCCGAGCCGTCAGCTCCAGCAGGTCATGAATGACTATGGGCCCGTGCCCGTCCAGTTTCACGGGCACCGGAGCCCATTTACCCATTTTAGACGCTTGGAAGCCAATTTAATAAGTTTTAACTTAACGTTTTAACTTAAACCTACATTTCGACACTACGGGCAATCCGGGAGTCGGAATCCCGAGCCGTCAGTTCCAGCAGGTCATGAATGACTATGGACCCGTGTCTGTCCTATTTCAAGGGCACCGGTGCCCGTTTGACCGGTTTGAGCGCTTGGAAGCCAATTTACTAAGTTTTAACTTAACGTTTTAACTTAAACCTACATTTCGACACTACGGGCAATCCAGGAGTCGGAATCCCGAGCCGTCAGTTCCAGTAGGTCATGAATGACTATGGGCCCGTTCCCGTCCAGTTTCACGGGCACTAGAGCCCGTTTCCCAGGTTTGGGCGCTCGGAGGCCAATGTACTAAGTTTTAACTTAAACCTACGTTTCGACACTACGGGCAATCCGGGAGTCGGAATCCCGAGCCGTTAGTTCCAGCAGATAATGAATGACTATGGGCCAATGCCTTTCCAGTTTCATGGGCACTGGAGCCTGTTTGCCCGGTTTGGGCGCTCGGAGTCCAATTTACTAAGTTTTAAGTTAAACCTACGTTTCGACACGACGGGCAATCCGGGAGTCGGAATCCCGAGCCGTCAGTTCCAGCAGGTCATGAATGACTATGGGCCCATGCCCGTCTAGTTTCATGGGGACCGGAGCCCATTTGCCCGGTTTGGGCGCTTGGAAGCCAATTTACTAAGTTTTAACTTAACGTTTTAACTTAAACCTACATTTCGACACTACGGGCAATCCGGGAGTCGGAATCCCGAGCCGTCAGTTCCAGCAGGTCATGAACGACTATGGGCCCTTGTCCGTCCAGTTTCACGGGTACCGGAGCCCGTTTGACCGGTTTGGACGCTTAGAAGCCAATTTACTAAGTTTTAACTTAACGTTTTAACTTAAACCTACATTTCGACACTACGGGCAATCCGGGAGTCGGAATCCCAAGCCGTCAGTTCCAGCAGGTCATGAATGACTATGGGCCCATGCCCGTCCAGTTTCACGGGCACCAGAGCCCGTTTACCCGGTTTGGGCGCTCGGAGGCCAATGTACTAAGTTTTAACTTAAACCTACGTTTCGACACTACGGGCAATCCGGGAGTCGGGATCCCGAGCCGTCAGTTCCAGCAGGTCATGAATCACTATGGGCCCTTGCCCATCCAGTTTCATGGGTACTGGAGCCCGTTTGCCCAGTTTGGGCGCTCGGAGGCCAACTTACTAAGTTTTAACTTAAACCTACGTTTCGACACTACGGGCAATCCGGGAGTCGGAATCTCGAGCCGTCAGTTCCAGCAGGTCATGAATGACTATGGGCCCGTGCCCGTCATGTTACACTTGCACCGAAGCCCATTTGCCCGGTTTGGGCGCTTGGAAGCCAATTTACTAAGTTTTAACTTAACGTTTTAACTTAAACCTACATTTCGACACTACGTGCAATCTGGGAGTCGGAATTCCGAGCCGTCAGTTCCAGCAGGTCATGAATAACTATGGGCCCATGTCTGTCCAATTTCACAGGCACCGGAGCCCGTTTGACAGGTTTGGGCGCTTGGAAGCCAATTTACTAAGTTTTAACTTAACGTTTTAACTTAAACCTACATTTCGACACTACGGGCAATCCGGGAGTTGGAATCCCTAGCCGTCAGTTCCAGTAGGTCATGAATGACTATGGGCCCGTGCCCGTCCAGTTTCACGGGCACCGAAGCCCGTTTTCCCGGTTTGGGCGCTCGGAGGCAAATGTACTAAGTTTTAACTTAAACCTACGTTTCGACACTACGGGCAATCCGGGAGTCGGGATCCCGAGCCGTCAGTTCCAGCAGGTCATGAATGACTATGGGCCCGTGGCCATCCAGTTTCATGGTTACTGGAGCCCGTTTGCCCGGTTTGCGCGTTCGGAGGCCAATTTACTAAGTTTTAACTTAAACCTACGTTTCGACACTACGGGCAATCCGGAAGTCGGAATCCCGAGCCGTCAGTTCCAGCAGGTCATGAATCACTATGGGCCCGTGCCCGTCCAGTTTCACGGGCACCGGAAACCGTTTGCCCGGTTTGGGCGCTCAGAGGCCAATGTACTAAGTTTTAACTTAAACCTACGTTTCGACACTACGGGCAATCTGGGAGTCGGAATCCCGAGCCGTCAGTTCCAGCAGGTCATGAATGACTATGGGCCCGTGACTGTCCAGTTTCATGGGCACCGGAGACCGTTTGGCCGGTTTGGGCGCTCGGAGGCCCATTTACTAAGTTTTAACTTAACTTTTGAACTTGAACCTACGTTTCGACACTACGGGCATCCCGGAAGTCGAAATCCCGAGCCGTCAGTTCCAGCGGGTCATGAATGACTATGGGCCCGTGCCCGTCCAGTTTCACGGGCACCAAAACCCGTTTACCCGGTTTGGACGTTCGGAGGCCAATTTACTAAGTTTTAACTTAACGTTTTATCTTAAACCTACGTTTCGACACTACGGGCAATCCGGGAATCGGAATCCCGAGCCGTCAGTTCCAACAGGTCATGAATGACTATGGGCCCATGCCGATCCAGTTTCACTGGTACCGGAGCCCGTTTGGCCGGTTTGGGCGCTCGGAGGCTCATTTACTAAGTTTTAACTTAACTTTTAAACTTGAACCTACGTTTCGACACTACGGGCATCCTGGGATTCGGAATCCCGAGCCGTCAGTTCCAACAGGTCATGAATGACTATGGACCCGTGCCCGTCCAGTTTCACAGGCACCGGAGCCCGTTTACCCGGTTTGGGCGCTCGAAGGCCAATTTACTAAGTTTTAACTTAACGTTTTAACTTAAACCTACGTTTCGACACTACGGGCAATCCGGAAGTCGGAATCCCGAGCCTTCATTTCCAGCAGGTCATGAATGACTATGGGCCTGTGCTCGTCCAGTTTCACGGGCTCCGAAGCCCGTTTGCCCGGTTTGGGCACTTGGAAGCCAATTTACTAGGTTTTAACTTAACGTTTTAACTTAAACCTGCATTTAGGCATTACGGGCAATCCGGGAGTCGAAATCCCGAGTCGTCAGTTCCAGCACGTCATAAATGACTATGGGCCCTTGCCCATCTAGTTTCACGGGTACCGGAGCCCGTTTTCCCGGTTTGGGCGCTTGGAAGCCAATTTACTAAGTTTTAACTTAACGTTTTAACTTAAACCTACATTTCGACACTACGGGCAATCCGGGAGTTGGAATCCCGAGCCGTCAGTTCCAGCAGGTCATGAATGACTATGGGCCCGTGCCCGTCCAATTTCACGGGCACCGAAGCCCGTTTGCCTGGTTTGGGCGCTCGGAGGCCAATTTACTAAGTTTTAACTTAACGTTTTAACTTAAACCTACATTTCGACACTACGGGAAATTCGGGAGTCGGAATCCCGAGCCGTCAGTTCCAACAGGTCATGAATGACTATGGGCCCATGCCCGTCCAGTTTCACGGGCTCCGGAGCCCGTTTGCCCGGTTTGGACGCTCGGAGGCCAGTGTACTAAGTTTTAACTTAAACCTACGTTTCGACACTACGGGCAATCCGGGAGTCGGAATCCCGAGCCTGAGGCAGCAACTCCTCGATCGACCGCGGACGATCTCTCCTCTTTCGTCCTGACATATCTGTTCAAATGTTTGTAACATAAATTAATTTAACGAGATAATTGATATTAACATTTAAAAAAAATTGCACTAAATGATAACATTGGTGAATTAGTTCCCAACCGTTTACTGGACGTGTAAGTCAACTGTATCTCCTTCAATAGTTTCCCGAACCCAATTAATATCTTCATCACGTTAAACAAGTACAGTCTGATCAAGAACTTGTTGGGCGAATGCATCAATATCTGGCTCATCACATTCAATCTGATACACTCCCCTCCTTGACATTTTAACTGCAACCTGCCAGTTAGGATCTTTCGGATCTCTGACATAGTAAACTTGCTCCGCCATTGAGGACAGTATGTAGGGTTCGGCACTTATTCGATCATCCCAGTGTAACAAATTGTTAAAATTTACGTCGGGCCGTTCTGAATGGACCATCAGCTAACTGATTCATTTCATCGGTCAAATTAAGATCGCTGGTTCTTCGTAAATTACACACCTACGCAATGCTTGTAATCACTGAATATCACTACATGAAAGTAATATGACAAGAACAAGTTAAATTTGTCCTAATGATTGAATACGTACGTGATTCTTGAACCATTCGTGAAATGACCGATAATGGGACTGATGAATTTCAGGAGCTGTAGCACGAGGCATGTCCCGTTTGAGCTCATCGATATGTGTCCTGCGATTCATAACACGTGTTAACTTAAACTACGATAATTTAGGCAAGAAATTGACAAGTTGCAGCTATGAATGAGTGATAACTTACTGAGTCAAAGCTACAACAGATGGGGTGTTAAACAACACCCACCGGTGAGCTTGAATCCACTCAATATTGTTGAGCTCAAATGGCGTGCCCTCCCCAACTAGACCATCATTAATCCGTGAGGGCCTGGTTAACTTAGTTTCAATATTATCATTGAGATTGTTGCGTAGAAATTTGTGCACTCATCCATCAAATACCCCTTAGTTATGGATGCCTCTGGACGAGCTCTATTACGAACATACCTCTTCAATGTGTTCATGTACCTCTCGATCGGATACATCCATCTGAATTGGACGGGGCCGCCAAGCAGGGCTTCACTAGTTAAGTGTATGGTCAAGTGAACCATGACATCGAAAAATGCAGGTGGAAAGATTTTTTGTAGATGACACAATGTCACAGCAATCCTCTCTTGCAGACCATTCAACTCATCAATTCGGTGAACTCTAGAACAGAGTTGTCTGAAGAAGTTGCTAACTTCAATCAACGGCGCTACAACATTCTTAGGCAAACAGTTCCGTATGGAGATAGGCAGCAACTGTTGAATGAGAATATGATTGTCATGACTCTTCAGACCTTGTAATGTTCTTTCTTTCATGTTCACACGCTTAGCGATATTTGAACAGTACCCGTTAGGAACCTTGACACCCTTCAGAACAGAGAGGAAGACATCTTTCTCATCTTTACTCATCGTGTACTGCGCAGGAGGCATGTACGCCTTGTTGGACTCTCTCATCTGCAAGTGCAACGGTTTTCTCAAGCCTATTTCTTTCAAGTCACGACGTGCATTGACACCATCCTTCGACTTCCCTTGAACACCGAGAATGGTCCACAATATATTATCACATACGTTCTTCTCGATGTGCATAACATCTAAGTTGTGCCTCTGTAAGTTATCTTTCCAGTATGGTAGATCGCAGAAAATACTTTTTTTCTTCCAATTATGACTTCGCCTTCTATTTGCACCGGTAATCGAAGGAAGCGGGAGGGCCAGTAAATCTTGAAAATCATACACGGTACGTACTTGCTCCTGCTCCAGCTGTGACAACAAATCAACTCCCGTCATTTTTCGAGGTGCTGGACCATATTCTCGAGTGCCGTCAAATGACACTCTGTCCTTCCTGAACCTGTGCAATGGAGGTAGAAAACGTCTATGACCCGTGTATGCCCATTTTCTGCCGTGCTTCAACCAAGTTGACTTCTTCACATGATTGCAGCAAGGACATGCAAACTCTCCCTTTGTGCTCCAGCCCGACAAGTTAGCGTAAGCAGGGAAGTCGTTGATTGTCCACAATAATGCGGCGCGGAGTTTAAACATTTCATTGCCTTCGGCATCAAATGTCATCAGACCATCAACCCATAATTCCTTCAATTCATCAATCAAAGGTTGCATATATACATCAATCTTGTCCCCTGGTCCTCGTGGTCCATCTATAAGTGTTGATAGGATCAGAAAAGGTTGCTTCATACACATCCATGGCTGGAGATTATAAGGCACCAAAACAACTGGCCACGTACTGTGATTTGCCCCAGTCATGGATCGGAATGGACTAAAACCATCTGCAGCCAAACCAAGCCGAACATTGCGACAATCCAAGGCAAAGTCTGGGTTCCTCCGATCGAAGTCTTTCCACGCTGGGGAATCTGCTGGATGGATTAACTTACCATCGTCCCTGCTGTTCTCGGCATGCCATCTCATCAGTTTAGAAATCCTTGATGACATAAAAAGCCGCTTCAGCCTAGGCTTAAATGGGAAATATCTCACTTGCTTTGCTGCCACATGTTTGCTAGGATTGATAACACTTGTAGAACTATTCTGACGATTGTGACCAACCCCGTCCTCTTTCCATCTCGATGACTGACAGACAATGCACGTATCAAGATGGGCATTCTCATTCCTAAACAACATACAATTGTTTGGACATGCATCAAAAGTCTCATACATGAAGCCAAAATTTTCAGTTAACTTGCGGGCCTGATAGTAGGACTCAGTAAGTTTTGCACCGGAAGGGAGCGCTCGATGCAACAATTGGAGGAGCATATCAAAGGACGTGTCAGACCACTGATTCAATGCCTTCAAATGCAACAACTCAACAATAAAGGACAATTTACTGAAGTCTTTGCATTCGGGATACAATTCTGTCTGTGCATCGTCTAGAATTTCAAAATATCTCATGGCTTCTTCATCGGCACCGGAGCGAGGATTACTCCCACCCGCGCCGTCAGTCTCATAGCTTGTGTATTCAGGTGCCAACCCGCATGCGATATCATTTAGCATCGCAATCATCGGATCAGTCTCTGACATATCATCCACCTCAATTTCATCTCTAGCCCGTTTGCAACATGAAACATACTCTTCTCCGTGTCTTATCCAATTCTTGTACTGCTTCAAGAATCCGTTCAGAATCAGATGCTCTCGGACAAGCTCTCTTCTGTAATAATAACGATTCGCACATTTTCTACATGGACAACTGATGAACTCATTGTCAAACCCATTGGTAAATTCCATGAACTGGTTAATCCCCTCCATGTATTCCCTGGACATCTTATTCGGTAAATCAATCCAGCTCTTGTCCATCTCGGTAACTATTTCTGTGGAAATCTAAAATGATTGCAGTACAATTAGCCCAAGGTACCGTGCATCATGCAAATCACCTATCCATAAACTACAAACTCCTTACTACAGGGTGGTTGGTCCTATCCCATTCGAGAATGCACGATCCAACTTGCACTCAACAACTCGAATGCTTTGTCCCCTAGTCAGAGAAAATTTCGGCAGCATGTCCGCGTGGTTCTCCAAGTACACGACACAGATACAACATCAGTCGTACCTATGTATGTACTCAGAGAACAATGGGACGTCAACCGAAACTCTATCTAACATCGGACTTGCATGAGCTATTGAGTATAAGATGGATAATTGCATTCCCAAACTGTCCGAACTGGACAATTCAAGAATCGGATACGACAAAGTTCGAATATACATCACAAGAACGACGAATCTAGTCAAAGACCCAATCCGTCGCGTCAAGGATTACCGAACAGATGTCGTACACAATTCTCGAACGGGTCTAAGTTTCACTAATGCATGTAAATGAATAAAAGTTGCACAGGAAGGTTCACAACAAATCAATTCTGCAAATATAAAACCATCTATAGCAGTTCTAAGTTTGTTTGTACCATTAATTAACCTAGTATTTAACGAACTTAAATTTTATGCAAAATAAGGAATTAATATAAATTTAAGGTGGAAGTTGTTCCAACCCTTTCAACCAAGGTTTTGATTGAGGCAGTATTGCACTATAAATATATCATACAAGAGTGTGAAACATACAATGGTTTTATCAATTTAACAAAACCAAATTTCTAACAACAAAGGGTTGAGTAACGAACGCAGCACAAACAGCATATTACAAAGATTGAAATTGAAAATGCAAAAAAATAGAAAAAAGAGAAAATAAAAAAGAAAATAAAAGAACAGAAAAGAAGAATGGAATTGAAGTCTTTTAAGCTACGTTCAGAAAGAAAAGAAAAAAAAGAAAAGAAAAGAAAAGAAGAGAAAAGAAGGATAAAGTTGTACAATGAGAAGTTAGGTGTTATAAATATATTATAAAATTTAAAATATAAAGTACCTGCATTCCTTTTTGTACCAAATTCTAGTGATAAGTAATTTTGAATATCATGATTTAGTGTCCATTTTGCATAAAGTAAGTGATGGGCAGAACCACCACATACCTGAGGATTTTTTATTTGCTTAAGTGGACCATCTAATCATTTGCATTGCTCATCAATTTTATGCATCAAAATGATGTGCCTGCTAAAAATAGCCAGAAAATGTTCTGAACAAAGACATCAAATTTTTTTTTCTACAGACACTAGTAATGAAGTAACTATGGTATTGAGAATGTTAGCTTAGCACACCAGCACAAACAAAAAAACTTCATAGTAAAATGTTATACAAATAGAAATGAAAGAATAACCAGTTAAAATAAGATAAATATCTCTAGTTTACAATATCCATGAGAAGAAACTCCCACTGGGTGAGGTATAAGCCTATGAAACATCAATAGAATGCTTTAAATTAAAAACACAAGCCACAAACTTTCCTAACCATTTACAGATCAATACAGTAGAATTAAAAACCACCCACTTCTAAAAATTGTACTGAACAGGACCCACTTCTAAATCTAGAACCACCCAACATCACAAATCCATTACTTTATATCTCAAATAAGGGGAAACGAAAAAAAGAAAAGAAAAGAAAGAAAACTTGCCTCCAATGAGATTAATCCTCCCCACAACCCCACCCCACCCAAATCAAATTGATAATTTGTAACCTGATGAATGTATCAACATGGGAGCAACTCCTTTTTTTTTTTGCAGGCCAGTGGTATTGAGCAGTTTGAATTTTACAGGTGGGTCTCACTAACTGGTTTAAATCTTATTCTCCTAAATGCTTGCCATCTTTGGGGGATCTAAACTTTCTTTGTGTGGAAATGCACTCTTTTTGAGCTCTCATCTCTAAGTATGCGCAAGAGAAGAGTTAAGAAAGGCTGTTTTAGTATCTTGTACCTTGTGGATGAACACTATAAAGAGGTGCGTAATGTAAACATCCATATATTTTTGGCACAAGGAATGTATAAAAGGTTGAATAGTGATGTTACAATACTATTTAGAGCAGATGCCTTAAAAAAAGCCAGTTCCAACCCATCTAAATTATGTCAATTAGATCACCATGTAGATTATTTTAGCAAACCATGTTTTGGTTGGAAAAAAAAATTCAAACGGACCAAGTTCATCAAGATTTTAATCATACAAACAACGCAGTCGTTCAAGAATATATGAAGTAGGAAACATTTTAAGTGTCAAATAAATACAAATAAAGGGAGTATACAAATAAATAAATAAAAAAAAAAAACACAAATAAGTTGTTATCCATTAGAACATCTTGCTAGTGAATGTCACATGAGCCTAGCAATTCCTAGGGGCAACATTTTCCTTGTTACAATCATTGAAGGTCCAACTATGAATAACAATCAGGCACAGCAGCCATCCACAGTGGGTCCCCAATATATAAAATCCAGGAAACTGAAAGCATAAGTTTGACCCATGGACATGGTTAACAGTCTTCAAGACTGCCAGATAAACAGAATGGCTATCAATGATACATAATCCACCATTACAAACAGAAACATAATAATAAGTAAAATCAATTAAGTAAAACTCGTGATGAATACCTCAGCAACTGCTTGGTGTGTGTTAAGAGGAGGGAGGATCCTTCTCTCACTCACTGTAATTTGCATGTTTTCCCCTTCCTGGGTCGCCATTGATGCGGCAAGTCCGGCCAGGGCATCTGCACGGATGTTTTCACCTCTACGAATGTGGGTGATGTTGCAGATGTCAAACTTTTGCAGAAGTGATTGTGCCTTGTTGTAGTAAGGCAGCAGATCAGGCTTCCTGACTTCATATTTCTGATTCATCTGGTTGACGATCAGTTGAGAGTCTCCAAAGACTTCCAGCATAGTGATACCAGATTCGATGGCGAGTTCCAATCCTAGGATCAGAGCTTGGTATTCAGCTGCATTGTTTGTGCATGGTTCCAGTAGCGAGAAAGCGTGTGGAATCATGCATTTGTCGGGGCTAACAAAGAGGATGCCAACTCCCGAGATCAGCTTTCTGTTTTCATTTGTCCTGGTTGCACCGTCAAAGTACATGTCCCAGGAGGCATTTGGTGAGGAAGTCTCCACGTTGTAGACAGGTTCGTCTGGGAGATCATCTCTGAGTGGAGAATCTTTAGGCAATGGATGCTCTGCGAGAAAATCTGCTAGAGCTTGGCCTTTGATTGCTTTTTGTGGCACATACCTTATATCAAATTGTGATAGAAGGATGGACCATTTTGCCAGTCGGGCATTGAGAGAACCTGCCTTTGTGACAAGGACCTTCAAGAGGTTGATCCTCGAGACCAGGTAGACTGTGTTGGAAAGCAAGTAGTGACGTAGCTTTTGTACGGCGAACATCACTGCAAGGCATTCTTTTTCGACTGGAGAGTAGCGATGCTCTGCACCTACTAGCATGCGGCTGAGGTAGTATAGAGCAGCTTCTTTTCCCTCACCATTCTCTTGTGCAAGCACAGCGCCTACAGAATGATCAAGAGCTCTTGTGTACAAGATGAATGGTTTTCCAGTGGCAGGGGCAGCTAACACTGGAGGTTTGGTCAGGTATGACTTGATATCTTGAAATGCGGCTTCACAGTCGGCATCCCAGACAAAGTCTACACCCTTTTTCATCAATCGAGAGAATGGACGGCATTTCCCTGAAAGATTGGAAATGAACCGTCTGATGTAGGCCAATCTCCCTTGGAGCCCTTTTAGTTCCCTTAGGGTTCTTGGAGGGGCCATTTCTAGAATAGCCTTGACTTTTATGGGGTCAAGTTCTATTCCAGCTTTCCGAACAAGGAATCCGAGAAACTTACCCGACGAGACACCGAAGAAGCATTTTAGAGGATTCATCCGCAGTTTGTGTTTGCGGAGTCGGAGGAAGACTTCCCGAAGATCTTTGAGATGGTCTTCTTTTCTTCTGCTTTTGACGGCGAGGTCATCAACGTAACATTCGACCGTCTTGTGCTGCATATCTTGGAATATTTTCATCATAGCCCTCTGATATGTGGCACCAGCATTTTTCAGACCAAATGGCATGACAGTGTAGCAATACACGCCAAATGGAGTCCGAAAAGATGTGTGTTTTTCATCCTCGGGATGCATCTTTATCTGATTGTAGCCAGAGAAGCCATCCATGAATGTCATTCGCTCGAATCCGCAGGTATTGTCAATCATCACCTCCGGTATGGGGAGCGGGAATTCATCTTTAGGGCAAGCGCCATTCAAGTCTCTATAGTCAATACAGACTCTGATCTGCCCAGTTTTCTTTGTCACGGGGACAATGTTGGCCAACCATTTTGGATGTTGTTCCTCACGGATGAAGCCGACGCTTTTGAGCTTTTGAACTTCTTGTTCAATTTTATCCATCACATCTGGACGGAATCTTCTTTGGCCTTGTTTGACAGGCTTGATGTCTTCTTGAAGATTGAGTTTGTGGACTGCTACTTTGGGGTCTAAACCAGGCATTTCAGCATAGGACCATGCAAAGCAATCAACGAATTCACGAAGAAAAGCGATATACTCGGGTAACTCATCATCCTTTATATTCTTGCTTATGAATACAGGACGTGGGTTATCAGGTGTTCCCAAGTTTATCTTTTCAACAGAATCTTCTGTCGGAAGGTTCGAAGGTGGTTCCTCCACAATATTTTCGGAGGCTTCTAACTCAACGAAACCTTCTGGAGTTTCAACTGCATTACCAGACCAAGGCTCTGTTCCTTTCCATGGATTTTCTTGATTGGTGATCTCCTCAAGGCTTGCTATGAGATAGTCCCAATCGCCTGTTGAATCTGGTATTTCTTTTGGAGACGAGGGTTCTTCTGGGTCAGAATAGCACAAGTCTGTATTATCGGACGATTCCTCTTCATCATCAGAGAAATCGTACAAATTGGATGAGCTTCCTGGATCTTTGTCAGGTAACTCTTTAAAGAGATTTCCAGGGAGATCGATGTCTTCGTGGACTTTAGATGTTGAGGCTTGGTCGGTAAAACGACTTTTAAACCTTTGTGTCAACTGTCTCAGAGGAGTATCGGGATCATATCCTAACCCATATGAAGACTTTTCTACATGACCATAGAGTCTCCAATCTTCCAGCTGGCTTTTGGTCAAGGCGGGCTCCAATGGCGTGAGAATACCGCGTCTTTCTCCCAAACCGACTGGGTTTTGAGCGTCATAGCCCATTTTCTTCATAATTGCTTGTGCCACATGACTATATAGAGATAGCTGAGGCATACCTTCATTTTGGAAAGGTTCCAGCATGGAATTTGATGAAGAAGCGTCCGATCTATGGAAGAAGATCGGCCTTTGCTTTGGTGATGTTGCCGGAACAACAAAGGTAGCAGACGTAGGATCTTCTACATCAGCAGGTGTCTCCATCGGAGTGAGAGCAGGCTGAACTTGCTGAGTGTCAGCTTGGCTTGACGATGCATCGTCTTCTGGCTCTGAGTCCGAGTCTGTGTCTTGCATGATAGACACGAGAGAGACAACAAATTTGCCCCCAGGCTTTTGTTTCGCCTTCTTCACTTTAGTCGTGATGACCAAAGGTTTTGAAGATTTGAGGGAGATGACGAAGGGAGATTGACTACTCTCTTCTAATTTGCCGGAGGGTTTGTTTTCTTCCGGTGATTTTTGAGGAGCCTTGCCTTTATCTTTCTGGAGATTTTCAGCAGGGGGTGCTATTTCCTCTTCTTCTTTTTCTCCTTCATACATTTGGGAGTCTGCGAAGTGGACTTCTTTACCTTTGAAGGGTTTCCTGTCCGCAAAGACTCGATGTACCATGCCGTCGTCGCCGACGAACTTGATGCATTGATGTAGAGTTGAAGGGACAACACCGTTCTCGTGTATCCAAGGACGTCCGAGAAGAATGTTGTAGCATGAGGGGGTTTTTATTGCATACACAGTGACCTCAGAGATAAGATCACCGATTTGCAATTTGAACCTGATTTTGCCGATAGGCCTTTGAGCGCTCCCATCGTATCCAAAGATAGATACAGATGTGTGGCTTAGCTTGCTGGGTGGGATGCCCAACTCTTCAAGAGCCGAAGTGGAGATAAGGTTGAGTGCAGAACCTGGGTCGATCTGAACTCTATGTATCGGCATTTCTTTGATGTACCCTGTGAAGTACAGGGGTCGGTTGTGCCTTGCTTCGCCAAGTAGGAGGTCTTCCTTAGTGAAGGCGATGGTTGCACTGGCTGCCTTTTGAACCGAAAGGCATTGGATGCATGATCCCTCGCTTTTCTCTTTTTCTCCTTTTAAGGAGGTTTCTGAGTTTTTGACCCGGTAGTCCATTTCAATTTGGAGGACTTGTGGGGCATGTTTGTCGACATCCTCATTCAGTTTTTGCAATTCTGAGATGAGATTATCACGAGTGCGTGGAGACATTCGTAATAAATCCAGGATGTGAAGACGTGCAGGTATGTGTTTGAAGTGCTCAACCAAGTCATACTTGAAAGCCTCCTTAGGGCCTGCATGTTCATCATTGTTGCCACTGGGGGCGCTTACAACATCTTTTCCCGAAGGATTTACATAAGTAAAGGAAGATTGGTTGTAACTCTTGTGGTAGTCCCGGCCCGAACGGGTGCCTCTACCAACTTCGAGAGCTTCTTGAGAAGGATCTTCGTTTGGAAGATTGTCTTCAGGATCAAGAGGCTGTCGTTTTTCATCTACTGGGGATGTATCTGCAACAGAGTTGCCATCCTCAGTGATTGTGTTGCACGGAGCATTTTCCGGGAGCAAGTCCTGAACAGCATCCAGCAGCTTTTCTTCTTCGTTGACCCATCCATCATCCCAAGCTGGGTTTTCTTCATGATGATGAGTCGGGAAGAATGTGTATCCTGAAGTCACAGTCTCAGGAGAAGAAACCTGAGAGGGTGTCATCTCTGTAAAAGTCACGTGAGACAAGGTAGCTCCAGAGGATACATTGCTAGGCGTCGTCGGAGTGTAGGTAATCTCATCAGACGACGCTTCAGAAGAGCTATAGTCCTGATATATTACATTACAGGAAGCTCTGATAGGAGATGTTGCCTGCTCGGAGTCAGACTCGTCCTCGGATGTAAGAGGATCGTCTATCCAGCAATGTTCTCCATTTTCAGGAGTTAAGGGTGGAGGTACCTGTTGAGCTTCAGGGACTTCCGGCTCTGGATTGTGAGGAATCTCGTTGACGCGGTCTTGCTCTTGTTCTAGAGCGAGACGCTGCAAGATCCTTGCATATTCTTCAAGATCAGGCATGGGAGCCAGATCCTCTTCTTCGTCTTCTCCGTGTGGCTCAACATAGTTGATTTCCACTGGAGCAATGACAGGTGCTGGGTTAACAGCATCTTCTTGTGCAGCCTCTTGGTCTTCTTCATCATCAGACCAGGATCCTTGTGGCTGTAAGGGGTTATACCAGATTACTGGCATAAGGTGAGTTTCAGGAACCCATTCTTCATCGGAGAGATATTCTCCTGTTTCAAGGGATTCCTCCCACTCATCGGTGTAGTTGGGCTCGAACCCATCGTCGGTGTCGCTGGACTCGTATCCATCAATGGAGAATCCAATTACCGAGTTGCAAGAGTATGATGCCCCCTGCATAGCTTCTTCTCTGAATTGAGGTGGCATGAAATCACTGAGAGTGAGTTTTCTTACCCCCTTTGAAGTCTCTGGAAGGGACGTTTCTGTTGCCCCGAGTGAAGTGGTAGAGGAGACCTCTGCCTTTTCAGGGACTGCTTGTTTTGGCTGGGTCTTCTCTTACCGTTTGAGCCTGAGGAGATGTTTCCTAGCCTGCCTTCGCTGTTGAGCTGTTGGCTTTGTTTTGACGATCTCCCAATTTTCATCTTCCAGGAGATCGGGATGTACCCATATAGGTTGTCCGTCTGGTGTCGGGAAAGGAACCAACACTTCGGACGTTTGAATTCTTTTTATCACCTTGAAGGAAGTAGTGATCTTCTTCTTCGGTGATTTTGGTGTTTGTCCACGTGACACCATGTTGACGGAGGCGGGGCCATAGTTTTTATCAAAGGTTATGACTCCGTTCCTCCACATCTCATTTATCTTCTCTCTCACAACGAAGCATTGATTGAGAGGATGCGAGACCATCTGGTGGTATGGACAGTACCGAGGATCGTTGGTTTTGCCAACGTCTCCCGGTCTTTTGGGCTCTGGCAAAATGAGTTTGCCATTTGCTAGGAGAGCCTCAAAGATTTCTTCGACGTCTTCATCGAACGGATATTTCTTTTCTACTCGCTCTTTGAAGGCATCAGAGAGTTCAGGCCTTTTACCTGCAGTTTTGTTTTCAGCTTTCTTTGGCTGCTGAGGAGCTGACTTGGTTTGCACATTGAGGACCTCTTTCTTCTTTGGTTTAGAGTTTGCAACAGCAGTCGGCTCTTTCTTTGATGATTTCTGACTGTTGAGGTCTTTGATCACCGTTTCAGCTTCCATGGAAGCTTCCAGGAGTTCTCCCAGGTTTTTTGATTTGTTGCCGATGATCATGGAGCGGATTTTAGCTCTCATGTTGTTTCGGCAGATGTCAACTAGCGACGCTTGTGGCAGTACATCTGAGCATTTGTACGCCATTGCTTTCCACTTGTGAATGAAGTCATAAGTTGACTCATTCTCTCCCTGTTTTAGGCTGCAGAGCTGAGCCATAGTAACAGGATGATCCTCACCTTGGAAGTGGGTCAGGAAGCGTGTCTCCAGCATAGCCCAGTTCTGAATGGAGTTCTCCGGCAGAGTGGAGTACCAATCGAAGGCCGTACCTTTTAGGGTACTTGCAAAGAGGCGAATCTTGAGTGCATCTTGATCCGCGATAGCTCCCGTCAAGATCTTGAAGTGGATGACGTGTTGTCTGGCCGATCCTTTCCCCGTATATGTTTGGAGAGTAGGATGTTTGAATTTTGTGGGGAACGGGACCGAGTCCATCCATAAAGGATATGGTGGCTTGATCCCATGCTCTTTGAGTATATCCTCTTCTTTAGCTTTGGCGAGGATACTGTCTACGTCCTTTTTGGTAAGGGCGCGTGACTCATTTTCTTCACAATTCTCCTCGTTATTGTTATGATTCGGAGGAGGCTCATTGTTCACCTGATTTTGGACGACAAGGAGAATGTTTTCCATCAGAGTTTCAATCCTCTGCTGGCCTTGTTCCAACTGCTGGATGCGTGTGAGAGCATCATCTCGAGGTGGATTCTGAGGTGGTGGCTCAGAACTTGTAGCCAAGACGTTCATCCCTCGGGATTCGAACGAAGAAATCGTCCTGGTGACCGAGCTGGGGCTCATTCTTTTTGATGAAGAGCTTGATGAAGGATTACTCTCCCGTCCTTGGCTTGAAGGGGCAGGAGATTCTTCGGGATGTCTTCGTGTCCCGGTGACGCTACGGGTCACCGGACGTCGGACATGGATTTTTGATGCTGACTTTTGGCGTCTTTTGGTTTTTCCAACCATATGGACGGCAGCAACTTGGTCGGGTCTTTCTTTTTCGACCCATTTGTGGGAGACTTGAAGTGTAGGAGGCTGGGTCCGTTGCTTCTCTAGTCTCTTTTGTCGATATGACGCACGGCGGCGTGCTCGACGAGCGATTTGAGCTTCAGTCAGCTCTGGCTGGGCTCTGACGATGAAGGATGTGCTCCCTCGGGCGCAGCAGCCGAGCCTGTCTTCTTTGTAGCTAGGCAAGGACAGGATCCGGACCCGGTCCTTTGCCTGTTGCAGCGAAGCTTTGAACCTTTCGAGTTCGGCCCCTGTAGAGATGAAGGGTCGAACTGAAGGAGTGTAGGCCTTAGCAGGTGCTTGTAGAGGCCTGGTGATGCATGATCTAATTTTGGGCCTGTAGGAACAAGCCGGCTCATGCTGGGTTGACTTGGGAGTCAAGTTGGAGATGGGTCTCTCCTCTTTCATGTAGGCAAGAGGGTAGAACTGGTTTTCTTTGAGTGGGGCCAGGTATGCTGGCTTGGTGGAAATTTGAGACCTTCTTTGTTTTGGGGAAGGTCTTGGAGACCAAGTCTTGGGATAGACCTGGTTGTTTGTTGGTCGAGGCTTCGCGGGGGTGCCGCGGGCTTCGGGCTTTTGGGCGCTCGCCTTTGGTGTCACGGGAGTGACACGTTGAGAGGCGATCTTCTGCTTTTTAGCAGGCGCAGCTTGTTCTTCGGGAAGTGGGAATGGTCCCAGTGTCCCGAAGACGATGGTCCGGGGAGTCGAGGTCGACCCGGAGTTCAGAGAGTTGCCGAGGGAGTTGATGCTTCGGCAGCTGGCAGGGCGCTTATGGGTGCGCGTGCTTTGCTTCTGTTGAAGCATGAGTTGGTGCTTGTTCTCATCGAAGATAATGGTTAAGGCTGCCATTGTTAGTTTCGAAAAAGTTCTGAAACAAGACCACATCCATTAGTAATCACAAGAATAATGATCATAAATGGGAATTTCTATGCTTTTGTCTTTTCAAATCGCTCAAGGGACATAACCCAAGCAATATGAGGAAGGCAAAAAGCCATAGAGGGTACAATTGTTCTGACAGCAAGTATGGTGAGCCCAGAATGAGCGTTCCAGTGACTGCTAGAAGCAATTGTAAACCTAAATTCGACTTATCGAGAAGCAGGGCTTGCTCGAAATAAGAAGAATATAAGGTAGGAGTTACAAATGTGCCGGTCACAGATACAGTAGACCCTGAAAGGGCGTACCAGTATTGCTATGCACAAATGTTGGAGATCGCATCCACGAGATGGGATTCTCTTTTTTTTTTTTTTTGAAATGTCAAGATTGGATTCATCAAAGAGAGCAGATGGTATTCCGATCCGAATACGGGCTCAACGATTTCCGCGAGCACCAGTACCCAGAAGGGAAGGAACCACAATTTCTCGGATCTGAATCTAAAATGACGAGAGTTTTTTTTTGAAGATTTTTTTTTTAAGATTTTCATTTTTTTTTTTTTTAAAAAAAATCTTTTTTTTTTTGTTTAAGATTTTTTTTTTGAAAATCCTTTTTTTTTATTTTTTATTTTTTTTTTTTATTTTGATTTTTTTTTTTTTTTAAGATTTTTTTTTTGAAAATCTTTTTTTTTTTATTTTTGATTTTTTTTTTATTTTTAAGATTTAAAGACGAGAGAGTACACATAGGCCTCCTAACCCGGTCTTATGAAACCTCAATTGATAGAATTGCCCCCAGGTAAGGGTAGGATTACTTAATGAACCCGTTTGGAGGACCCTTGCCTAGAACAGTCAAGCTGTCTCCACACTCTGGACAAGGCTTTTCTTGAATCAATCGTGATCAAAGAACGCAATTGGTTTAACCTTAGTGGTCTATGTCCCTTTTTTTTTATAAAAATCCCAAATAGACTCATCGAAGAGAAACGATGGCCCAAAACCTTAGTCGAACGGGCTCAACATTTCTGCAAGCACCAAAGAACGATAGGATAGGAACAAAGTTTCTCAATTTTGAATCCAAACTAAGAAAACTAATTTTTTTTTATTTTATTTTTTTTTGAAATCTCTAATGAACTCATCGAAGAGAAACGATGGCCCAAAACCTTAGTCGAACGGGCTCAACATTTCTGCAAGCGCCAAAGAACGATAGGATAGGATCAAAGTTTCTCAATTTTGAATTCAAACTAAGAAAACTAAATTTTTTTTATTTTATTTTTTTTTGAAATCTCTAATGAACTCATCGAAGAGAAACGATGGCCCAAAACCTTAGTCGAACGGGCTCAACATTTCTGCAAGCGCCAAAGAACGATAGGATAGGATCAAAGTTTCTCAATTTTGAATTCAAACTAAGAAAACTGATTTTTTTGATTTTTTTTTTCTTTGAAATCTCTAATGAACTCATCGAAGAGAAACGATGGCCCAAAACCTTAGTCGAACGGGCTCAACATTTCTGCAAGCGCCAAAGAACGATAGGATAGGATCAAAGTTTCTCAATTTTGAATTCAAACTAAGAAAACTGATTTTTTTTTTTGAAAAGAGAAAGAATGGAAACAAACTCAAAGAAATAGAAATTTCCAAAAAATCCCATCTCATTTTTTTTTTAGGATGCAAAATCCAACATAGGCTACCAGCTAGAAAGTAGCAAAGGAATCCGGAAAAGAAGTATAAGCATAGAGCAAAAAGTATGATATGCAAATATTTCATTTCCAAGCACCGTGTTCTCAAATGAACGAGTCCCACCGGGTGTGCCAGCTTGATGGAACGCGCTCCGAGGCGCCGGCTGGGGCGGCTACCGGGGTCGGCGGAACGTGGGAGTCCGTCAGGTCCGGCCCTTTCGCGCCCTGGCGGGCCCTGAAGCGTGCATCAACATTTCTTTTATGTGGGTGTGCCAGCTTGATGGAACGCGCTCCGTGGCGCCCGCTGGGGCGGCTACCGGGGTCGGCGGAACGTGGGAGTCCGTCGGGTCCGGCCCTTTCGCGCCCTGGCGGGCCCTGAAGCGTGCATCAACATTTCTTTTGTGTGGGTGTGCCAGATTTTCTATTTTACTTGGAATTGCAAGTGGTAATCCGGAGATCAACCTTCGCAAGTAAAAAGGAAATCAACTTCTTTCAAGTTTTCCATTGCACAAATATTTAAGAAAAGAGACATTTTCTTGGTTTGCCGTGAAAGGCGATTTTGTTTGGCATTTATAGCCGATTTTGGCGTTTATAGCCGATTTACAATTCTCATCAATAATGAAAGACAAGAGTTGTGATTTTTGTCTCTTTTAGAAAAGTACAAACTACAATGAAAAGCAAGAAAAGGAAGATCTAACTTTTCAGGAGATTGTGGGGGACTCGTTCAGATTGACGGTCGCAAGCCATGTATGGGCTTCGCCATCATCCATGCAGATGAGAACAGAAGATGCTCTTGATTCGCTTGGCTTGGCTATAACCTCAGATTTTTAGAGGACAAAGACCAAGAGAAGGTCCTATGTCCAATAAAAAGCTAAGTAGACGGGCTGAAAAGCCACGTCTAAGCCATTGGAGGCAGCAGGAGAAGGCAAGGACCTTGGGGGGGTGCCCCCCAAGGGACTTTTGTCACCTTGTAGTGGTGGCCGGTGCAGAACTTCAGCAGAGTTTTCTCTCTTTTTTCTTTCTCTGGATTCTTTCTGATCCCTTTTTTTCTGATCTTCTGATTTTCTCCTCTTTTTTCCGATCTTTTTTCGATCTCCATTTCAATGGAATGCTCTCCTATTTATAGGCTTTTGGTAGCCATTTAGGAGGGTTTATGAGCCTTAATGGCTTTAATGGGAGGAGTTACAAGATTTATTTCTTGATTTTGTAACTCCTTTTTCCTTGAATCTGATTGGCCGATGGAGATTAAGGGCTTTTAATCACCTTAATTACCATAATGGGAGGAGTTTCATGGTTTAAATGCCATGAATCAATTGACTTGTAACTCCCAAATGCTTGCTTCTGATTGGGCCGTCCAAAGAAATGAATTAATGACTGCAATAAAGCTAGTCAATTAACCACATTAATTGGTCGCCGAGCAGTCGAAGAGTCGCGGGCCATGCCGTGTCTTCTGGAATTCTTCTGGCGATGATCATCGATGGATCTACATGCTGATCGACATCGGATGAACATGTAACTTCAGACATTGATAGCTAAGAGCGGGCCGGTGACATCTGTCTTGTCGATTTCACGATCGGTCGGACAGAAAGTGCACTTTCTTGGTCAGCCGGTTGGCGATCTTGGAGCGATCACTGATGATTTTATGCTTTTGGAGGTTGACCCGTGATTTTGACGGATGTCGTCGGATATGAGTCAATTTCAAGCACTAAAAATCACATTTTCAGGAAACCACAGGGGCCAAAGTGCGCGAAACGCGAAAAAAGACGAAAAAAACGGGTCACCGGTGGAAAATCCGGTGACCCGGACCTCCATGGTCGCCGGCGACCATGGACCGGCGACCATGGGCCATGGTCGCAGGGGCCTGCGACCATGGGCCATGGTCGCAGGGGTCTGCGACCCTGGGGGATTTTTCCCCTTCGGAGCCCGTTTTGCGGTCGTTTTGAGGTCTTTTTCGTCGCCGTTTTCTTCTGTATTTTTCTTGACATTTCTTCTCATTTATTGGCTTGATTTCCCTGTAGAAAACTTGATGAGAATCCTTGCATTTTTAGAGTGCAAAGTTTCTAATTTTCCGGGAAAGCCGAAGACTTTGTCGCGTAGAGCTGCTGATTTTCCGCCAGAAGTCGAAACTTGGTCAAACGATGTCGGAATGACCTGAAATTTGAGGTGAAGCCTCCTGAGCAATAAATAAGACCAACCATAGGCTTTTGTTTGAGTTTTGAAGCCGTTTGGGGTCCCGTCGATGCTTCACTTGATTTTGCTGCGGGGAAAATGCCGAGCTTTGATGTGCGGTCAAACGATGTCCGATTGACCTGAAATTTGACGGGGAGCCTATTGGAGTCATTTTGAGACGTTCCATGGGCTCCGTTTTGGATGTCATGGTCCCGGGTTGCTCTGCCGCCGGTAGGCTTGATTTTCTCTCGGAGCATCGAAACCTGGTCAAACGTTTTCGGAATGACCTGAAATTTGACGTGCAGCCTTTTGGAAGCATGTTGAAGCCACTCATGCACTTGGTTTGATGAGCGAAGGCTCCGGTGGTTTCCGCCGCCGGGAGGCTTGATTTTGCTGCTCGAGCATTGATGGAGGGTCAAACGTTGTCGGTTTGACTTGAAATTTGGCATGGAGCCCTTTTGAGACATGCTGGAGTCATCTGTAGGCTCTGATCGAAGTTTTGACGTCTCCGATGATGTCGCCGCCGGGAGCGCCATTTTAGCTGTCGGAGAAGCGAAGTTAGGCCAAATGATTCTGAAATGGCCCGAAACTTCATATGTACTCTTCTCTTGGCTATCTTGAAGGATCTTGCAGTTTTTGTTTGATTCTGACAAGATTTGATTTTTTGAGAAGTTGCATTGCCTATTTATGGCAGGTTGCGACTTCATGCAGCTTTCTTGATGTTGAAGAGGCAAAGTGACATTTTTGGTGTCAACACCCACTTAGTATTATTATATTATACATATAATAAAAGAGAACTACACATTTGTGGGCGCCACTTAGTAGAAGAACTTGCCATGCTTTTTCTCTACACACCCGTGGGCCCCACTTAGTATTATTATATATATAATCAAAGAGAACTACACATCTGTGGGCCCCACTTAGTATTATTATATTTCGATGCAATGCTTAGCTCAAATGATCATGAAAAGGGTTGTGTTTGAAGAATTTGTTCATTCGCGATAAGAACTCAAATGAGAAATTTCAGTTGAGATTTTCATGTGTAGAAAACTTCAACTTCGATCCCAATGCCTATAAAGACACGATTTGCTTGTTAGAGGAAGAGATGAGAATGCCAAAGATTGCTTGGAATATTTGTGATTTGTTGTTGATTCGTTTAAAGCTATGAGTTGGGTATTGTTTTGATTGGTTAGTATTTTGTTTCATTGAATTTGGTATGTATTTGGCGCTAAGTTTTAGACAAATTTTCATGGGAAATAGGCCGGACTATCGATCTATATTAAAATTAGTGAGTGTTTTGCATAATCATGTATGGTTAGAAAAGGTTGGTTTTCAACTTTTTTTTAATTAGTTTCCTTCCATATATCTTGTTATTCAATCTTCTTCTTACTTTTTCCTATTGAAGCTTTTAAGAATAATGAGTGATTGTAAATTACTTAATTTGTTACATGGTTATTCTCCATTGGGATAGTTAATATTGAGTTTTTGAATGACTTTATTTTCTCAGATTATCATACTCAAAGAGTATGTTCCTTGCATGTGCATTGCAAGTGCAGGGCTCCACTAGTTTAAATACAATGCAAGGATCAAAAGTGTGAAACATTTTCAAACCCAAGTTCCATTCAAAAGTTTCCTTTCAAGTTTTGCTTCAATATCATAATCATATGATATTGTTTCACTTCCACTCAACTAGTCCTCCTGGAGGAACCGAATCGGTAATCTCCGCTGGCGTTGTGGCCTCTGAAGGACCGGCATGGGCAGCTGTGCCTGTAATGCCATCAATAAAATACTATGAACTTGACAATTCAGCAATGTATAAACAGGTACGTGATTTAACATGCTAATTTACAAATTTAATCTGTTTAATCCAATGTTAGACTAATACAATTACCATTTAATTCAAATCAATAAGAGTCTTTATTATGTGGCAAAACTACAATAGCATTTCCTTTCAATTTCCATCTTCCTAAAAAGGAAGGATTGCCATCTTTCATACGTAATGATTCATATATTGTAAGATTTATCAGTACTCGGGCCAGGGACATTTGACATCACCAAGGAGTTGCGGAACACTCCCAAATAATCTGCTGCAGCAGTTATAGCTCCAATGAGCTTACAAAATCATGTAGTGCCAGACTTAAGAAACAATTCAGTTTAACATTTAATGATGTTCAATTACAACTAATAGATACAATTCAATGTACAAATTTAACTAATTAATACCAGCCACACAGGTGTAATACTCAGTTATTTAATGTACGTGTTATTCTCGATGGACATCATAGTTTATGTGTATTTTGTACATTAACGTCCCCTTGATTAATACCCATGGAGGTAAAATAATATCAACAGCCTTGTTTTAATCAAGAAGGTCATTTCTTATAATACAAGAATTAAACCTAAAGTTCTATCAGTTTAGATTATTCCACGATTCAATTCAATCTCTCAGTTCTAGGAAAACAAATTCCTAGAAAGCCCAAATATCTGTCAAGTATATTTGATTGACCATTGGTCAACAATTCCATCATTGATTAACTAAGTATAACTTAGTTACCGGCTATAATCACTAAATATCTTTAATCAAAAGAAAGAAATTGAATTTCAATTGAGAAAAAACACCTGAAACACTTGCTTTAGGTTCGCTTGAACGGATCCAAGTTCACTCAAGCGAACGACTTATAGTGAGCGACCTGTCTAACTTCCCTCAAACGAAGACAGACAAAGACCAAACAATATCAGGTTCGCTCAAGCGGATCCACATAGATGACAGGTGTTCGCTCGAGCGAACGCTTCATAATTCCACTTCGGAATTTTGAACAATTCTCCCTTTCATCACAAATCCATTCATACCTGTAATATAAGCTTGGAACCTCCTATTCCCATCTTCTAACATCATTCAATACAATTACAACACTTCTATTCCATCATTTAAACACTATATAATCATTCAAATCAGCTCCATAGCAATACACAACATGATTCATAAACTAATTTTCACAAATCAATGAAAACTATATCAATTAACACTCAGTCATTTATAAACTAATTATATTTGCCTTATGGTTGAGTTAAACACAAAAACCCCTTTCTTTCAATCTCTATTTGATTCAAAATCACCAATCACCAAACCCTAATTCCATGAAAACACCAAAAACGGATTCCTTATAACTATTTATTCTATAAATCATTCCAAATCATTTAATAGAACTCTCAAAAATTCCATAAATCTAAAAGTTCACTGACTTGTAGCTCAACCAAAGAAATTACAGCTTTCTTTTATCTCTTTCTCCAAAGAAACTTGAAGAAAATGATGGAGAAGATGCTACAATGAAATCCTCTTCTCTAATCACTAGCTTAACTCCACTTCAATCACTCAAGAAGGAAGAACGAAGAAGAAAACCTCAGAGCTCTCACTCTCTCTGTTATTTCAGCTGAAGGAGTGTTTCACCGAGTGAAATGGGTTCTTTTAGAACCTTATAAAAGGTACTTTTGCATATAAACCCCTTACTTTACACATAATTCTAGTTTTAGTCAAATGAAGATTCACTTGCTTCATTTGAGATCAAATGAATACGAATATATATGAAAGTTGTTGTACTCAATAAGATACGCATGTTGGTATCAAATTTTACCATATCCGAGGAAATACGCACAAATCTATATTTACGGAAAAGTCCCTAACTTCATTAATTGGGTCTAAATTCAACTCTAGTAATTCAATCTCTTCCAAACTTGTTCATTATGCTTAATGCCATCATTCATGCTTAATTTAATCTATTCTGGTCACTAATCACATTTAATTTGACTAATCATACTCAATATGCATTAATCTCGATTAATTAGAGTTAATCCTAATTAACTCGGGATGAAATGTAACAGGTTTTCGATTCATTAGGGTCTTTCTTGAGTTGGGTTTTCATTTTGAGACTTGGTGGTGTTGATTCTTTGGTGGTTTTCAGGTTTGGGTTTTTGTAGGGTTTAATTTCATTGTCATTTTGGGTGTTTTTGGATGAAATCGCCAAGTGGGTCGCTGAGATTTTAATGTTTTAGATCTTCTTTTGTGGTTTTGCGAACTGGGTTGGTGATATTTTATTGTAATCACATCTTATTCAATAAAATATAGGAGAGTGGGAGGTTGGGTTGGACGGTTTATGTTTGGTGTGTGGTATTTTCAAGTTGTGTAAGAACTTCTATGAATTAAGGGAAAGGCATAGTCTTTTTTTTTTTGTTTTCTTCTCTCTGTCCATTGAACTAGAGAATTGGTGATTGATCAATCTGGTATTTTGGTTTATAATTTTTGGTAGTGGCTCAAATGTGCTACTATTGATTGGTTAGAGATCTCAAGGTTTAGGGAACAATCATAATTGAGAATTTGCAACATGGGTTGCTTCCCATGTTAATCTTCTTCTGAAAAGGATGCAAAACGCTACAATCGCATGAGAGATTCAGCAACTACACGTAGAGATAACAGATCATCAAATAGACAGCCTCGTAAGTTTGACTCCCCTTCTGAAAAGTTTGAGCATTTTAAATTGTCCATAGTTCTAAAGATTTCAAACTTGAGAGTAGCAAATTCAATTTTCTTTTTTGTTTTTTTTAAATAGAACTTGTTCCCAATATACCAATTTCCCTTGCCACTCTACTACTTTCAACTTCCAAGAAATGAATTTTAATATTGTATCGTCTTAAATTATCTCAAGTGGAAATACAAAGCTAAACCTACCATGACCTTTCTCTATCTATCTTTCCACTAGAACAACACATTCAGTTGGGATTCCCATTTCAAATTTTTGTTAATGAATGGGATAGCTTCTTGAGTATTAAAGTCACCAATAGATTCTCTATTTTGAAACAGATTGAATTGCATTCAACTATTTCTTAAGATGCACTGTTATTGGAGCTGCATCCTTGTATTTGTCATTTCATGTAACTTTTGTTATGCTCTTATTTACTACTAAATGTGTTCATCACTACCTAAAATGGAGTTCTTCAAGGATGATTGTAGATTAAAACCTTATACATTTGCACCACGAAAGCAAAACCCCATCCATACTGGTCACTGAATGAAACATCTAATCCATATGAACTATGGTAATCATTGACTCTTTTTATGTGTTTTACCAAATTCTATCAGTACAATTTTTAAAATTACTAATAGGATATGTTCTCTAAACACTCATATTTATCATAGATCTTGTTTTTCATCATTATCTTATTGTGGAGAGTGATTCGGCTAATGCTCTATCTTGGGTGAAATCGTTGAGGGGATCATGGAAAATGAAATTCCTCTTTAACCAAATTAGTCATCTAATAACTGACATACTGGTCATGTTTCAATACATTAGTAGATCTACAAATGGAATGGCAGATTGTTTAGCTGAGCAAGGGGTAGATAGATCATGTAATTTAAGTATGTCTATTTTGTAGTTCATGGCTGGTACATTTCTCTTGTACTGGTACAACCATGAGAGGTGTAATAAAATATTACCGATACCAGTGTGATGGTAGCTGTGTGGGGTGTTTTCATGATACCGAGATTACTCCTAGTTTAGGTAAAAGTACCAACTAGGTTTAACTTGATCTCGGCTTCGTTCAGCTCGGCAGTTGTGCCAGCTGGCACCAAGCCCGAGCTGGCCTCAGTAAGGGTACCGACCATGCTTTTCTGGGCTCGACCTTGCGCATCTCGGCAGCAATGCCCAAACTTACGCACCCCCGACATCGGTGACTTCTCCAGTTCAGTCCTATTGACCAAGGTGAACACTGAATGACAAGTCCCAATTATGTGATGGTACAGCTACGTTGCAGAACGTACTGTCAGATAGGGTGGCCATCGGATATAGATCAGGGGTTATCCCTATCCGACGGTCATGTCCGCATTTATGTTCGAGATTGGGGAACAATCCGATAGGACAGTACTTTCACCTACCTCCACTGAGGATCCGAGGTATGGGCTGATGGGACTATGCCTCCACCTACCTCCACCAAGGGAGCTTATGATGGGACACTCGTCTATATATATGCATAGGTAAGCTCCATGGAGAGGTACGTTTTACATAGCATATGCTTTAAGCAATACACACTCTATGAGCATACTGCATGTGCTCTCTCTTCAACCCCACTCACTCTCCCTTTGTTCAGTGACCGCACTAACTTAGGCATCAGAGTGCCCTCGGCTGACTGCAGTCAGGGGCTCTGACCTTTGTTCCTTCTCTCCCTTTCAAGTTTAAGGCATCCAATCCATCCAAAGTAATATAGCAGCAGCATCACGAGTCTAACACTCGCCTAATCAAGTCCGTATTATTTAGGCACTCACACTAGCCAAATGCACAAATTTTATCAGCTGTCCAGTGGTGGATTTCAATTACTATACCATGATTCTTTTTTTTTTTTCTTAAGAATTCAACTTCAATATTTCATTGGGCAATAACTCATCTCATACTTGATTGTTCTAAGTGTAAAAAATACCAAACATAAAAAAACACCTGAAAACAGAGATGACAAAGACGCTGGTGATGGAATTATTGCTGCGCAAGCATTCACTTTCCGCAAGCTAGCTTCAGCTACGAAGAATTTTTGACCTGAATTTCTATTGGATGAGGGAGGTTTTGGGAGAGTCTATAAGGGATGGCTTGAGAAAAGGGACTAGGTAAATGTAATGTGAATCTCATCTGTATTCAGTCATACAAAGGTTTTGGTAACAGCAAGAGTGTAAGAGAGAAAGAGCTTGGTTTATTTTTTCTTCCTTCTTCATTTCTTTACTGTCAAGGAGTTGGAAAGGGATTTTTCAAGTTATTTTCGAAGGAAAGGACCGTGTGCATCATCTTCTTCATCTTATAGCTTGATTTCCTTTGAGTTAAAGTTTGAGAAAAGATTACAAAATTTCAGTCGTTGAGCTGCAAGTAAGTGAATTGGGTTCTTTTTTCAGATCTGAGTGTTATGAATGATTTCTAGCACAACAAATTCAAGAAATTTTGTTTTTGATTTGTCTTATGATGTTAGGTTTAAAAAGAGGGTTTTAATTAAGGATTGTTTATCTCAAAGTTAAGCTAGTAAAGGGGTTTTGATTCAAACTTGACTATAAGGCAAGTATAAACATCTTAATATGATTAGATGTTGATTTTATAGACTGTATGTGTGACTTAATGGTGATCATGATTCAATTCTATTTTATATGGAATGGAATATTGATTTGGATTAATATATTGACATGGAAATAAATTATGTGATGAAATAGAAGTGTTATTTTAATAAATGAATGGGATTGAGGAGAGGACAGGAGGTCCTATGTTTGTATTGCAGGTTATGAATGGATTTGTAATGAAAGGAATAATGGTTCAGAATTCCAATTTGTAATGAAAGCGACTGTCATCTATGAGCATCCGCTCGAGCGAATGGATATCCGCTCGAGCGAACTTGTTACTGTCTGATACTGACTGTCTTCGCTTAAGGGAAATTAGACAGGTCTCTTGAGTGACCAATGTTCTGTGAGCTATCCGCTCGAGCAAACCAGAGTCCGCTCGAGCGAACTTGAAGCAAAAGTTTCAGGTAGTTCTTCTTGTTTGGAATTCGATTTTTAATTAAGAAGGTTTAGTGTTTGTAGTCGATTAATGAGTTGCACTTAGTAGATCGAGTATAGAAATTGTTTGACCAAATGGTCAATCAATTAAGCTTAGTGATTACTTGGATTTCCTAGGAATTATATTCCTAGATCTGAAATTAATTGAGTCATGGATTAATCAACACTGATAGAACAGGTTTAATTCCTGTGTTCTAAGAAACGAGCCTATTGATTAGATTAAGGCTGTTAATATTGTATTACCTTCATAGGTGTCACCTATGAGACTTTAATGTACAAAATACATATAAATTGTGATGTCCATCGAGAATAACACGTACATTAAACATCTGAAAGTTACACTTAAATGGTTGATATTGTTTAGTTGAATTGTAATTGTAATTTGTAATCGAATGGAATTAAATGATTAATTGAATTGTTTCTTGAGTATGGCACTACATAATGATTTCTATAAGCTCATTAGAGCTGATACTGCTGCAGTAGATTATATGGGAGTGTTTCAGAACTCCTTTGTGATTTCAAATGTCCTTGGCCCGGGCACTAATAAATCCCACAATATATGATTCCTTCCGTATGGAAGATGTGATTCCTTCCTTTTTAGGAAGATGTGATTTGTATTGAAATGAAATGGTACTGTAGATTGCCAAATAATCAAGACTCTCATTGATTTGAATTAAATGGTAATTGTATTAGTCTAACATTGGATTAGACAGATTAAATGTGTAATTAGCATGTTTAATCATATAACTGTTTATACATTGCTGAATTGTCAAATTCATAGTGTTATTGATGGCATTACAGGCACAGCTAGCCATGCTGGTCCTTCAAAGGCCACAGTGCCAGCGGAGATTATCGATCATGTTCCTCTAGGAGGACTAGTTGAGTGGAAATGAAGCAATATCATATGTTTATGATATTGAAATAAAAATTTAGAAGAGAACCTTTGTTATGGAAATGGGTTTAGAATTGTTACACACTTTTGATCCTTGCATTGTATTAAATACGCAAGTGATTGGTTTTGTAAATAATGTAAATGAGTTTTATTTTATACAGGAATAATGTATATTTATTTATATTCCGCATAATGTGTTAATGATATCCCTTATGAATTTTTGTGTGATTGAGGTTCACGGGATGCGACGTTACTCGCGGTTAACTCGGATTAATAATAATCTCGGGCTCGGGTCGTGTCATACTTATTGTATGGTATCAAAGCTAAGTGAAAGAGTTAAAAGAAATTTAAAATCCTTAGAAAATGTAAGGACGCGGTGAGGAAACGACAAATTACGAATCAAATCCTACTTTTGGATTTGTTGTTTAATTGCTTTCACTAAATGTGAATTGCTTTCACTATATGTGACATATATGTAATGGAAGTATAAAGATGTATATCTTATTTTCCTGTGTTATTTTCAAAATGGCATCTGCATCAGGAAGCGGAGGAAATGGGAATGATAACCCAGACTATGTGCTTAGTGGGAATGAAGGTCCTACACCTACACCTCCTACTCTAAATAGTGATGCTAAATTCAGTGCTATCTTAGAGCAGATGGCTAAAAGCCATGAAGCACAATTGAATGCGCAAGCTCAAATCAATGCTATGCTACAAGTGCAAGCTCAAATGTAGGCTCAGATGCAAGTTCCACAAGTGCCACCAGTTCGACCACCACCTAGTGTTGGTACTCAAGTGGTAGTGCAGTCTCAAGAAAAAGATCCTAATGTTCTTTATAAACAGTTTAGGAAGAGAGGAGCCACTGAGTTTCATGGTAAGGAAGATGCATTAGTAGCAGATGAGTGGATACAACATATTGAGAATGTGTTTGATACCATTGTGTGTACTCCGAAGCAAAGGGTATTGCTTACCTCTTCTATGCTACAGGATGTAGTGAAGGATTGGTGGAAAGGTGTTAAAAATGCAGTAATTGTAACACCTGTAGCCACTATATGGGAGAGTTTCAAAAAGCAGTTTGAGAGAAACTTTGTCCCAGAGCATGTGAGACAAAGGAAAGAGTCAGAGTTCTTGAATTTAAAGCAAGAGAAGATGACTATGATAGTATATGTGCATACATTCATAAAGTTGTCAAAGTATGCCAAGGACTTAATAGATACAGAATAAAAGAAGATAAAGAGATTCATTAATGGTTTGAACCCAGCCTATAAGAAGATGGTCCTGGCAGGTCAAAAACCTGTACATTTTGATGATGCAGTAGATAAGGCTTATATTGCTGAAGAAGTTCATAGAGAAGAACTTGAGATAAGTGCTGGTCCTAAGAGGAGTGGTAGCTCTTGGTTTAAGAAAGGAGGCAAATTCAAGAATAAGAAACAGAAGTATGTTGCTAGAGCTAAAACTAGACCAGTTTGTGAGACATGTGGAAAGGCTCACAAGACTGAAATTTATTGGAGAAACACTGAGGCATGTCTAGCTTATGGTTCAATGGAGCATAAGATGGCTCAGTGTCTTAGAATTAAAAGAGATAATCTAGCTCCTCAGCAATAGCCTCCTCAAGGACAGGCAGTAATTCCTACTCCTCCACAGCAGCGTCAACGGCAGCAACGTCAGAGACAGCAGCAACCACGGCAATAGCAACAACAGAATAGGCCTTAGGTTGCAGGATAAGTATATGCTGCGCATAGGGAGCAAGCTGAAGCTGCGGCTAATGTGGTGGAAAGTATAATTTATGTTGATAATAGGCCAGTGGTTGCATTATTTGACCCTGGATCTACTCATTCATTTCTTGCGCCTCCATTTGTTTATGACATGCAAAAGCAAATTAGACAGTTATCATACGATTTCTCTGTAACTACTCCATTGGGAAGAAAAGTAGTATGTGAATTATATATACCCCAATGTAATGTTAAAATTGGAGAGGTGTCAATGCCAGCAGATCTAGTAGTGTTGGCTATGAATGATTTTGATGTAATTTTTGGCATGGATTGGCTTGCGAAGTACAGAGTCTGTCTGGACTATTTCCACAAAATCATTATTTTTAAAGTAGGTGAAGCCAATGTCAATGTATTGTTTGAGGAACCCAGAGAGAGTTTGATACAAGGCTTATTTCAGTAATAAAGGCTGAAAGTATGATGCGAAGTGGTTGTGAAGGCTACATCGCATTCATCACTGAGAAAAAGCCAAAGAAGGAATTAAAAAACATTCCTGTAGTCTGTGAATTTCCAGACGTATTAATTTCCGAACGAAGTGCCAGGTCTGACTCCAGCAAGGGAAGTAGACTTTACTATAGAGCTTGTGCTGGGTACCGTACCTATATCTCGAGCACCATATAGAATGGCACAATCAGAATTACATGAGTTGAAGAAGCAAGTACAGGATTTGCTCAATGAAGGTTTTATTAAACCTAGTGTCTCACCATGGAGAGCACCTGTATTATTTGTCAAGAAGAAAGATGGCACCCTACGCATGTGTATTGATTATAGGCAACTGAATCAGGTAACAATCAAGAATAAATATCCATTGCCTATTATTGATGAGTTGTTTGATCAACTCGAGGGTGCAGCGTATTTTTCTAAGATTGATCTCCGATTTGGATATCACCAAATTCGTGTTAGAGATCAGGATGTGCAGAAAACGGCATTCAGGACCCGATATGGGCATTATGAATTTCTGGTTATGCCTTTTGGACTAACAAATGCACCTGCAGTGTTTATGGCTTTGATGAATAGAATTTTTGCTGCTTATTTAGACCAGTTTGTTGTAATCTTCATTGATGACATCCTGGTATATTCAAAGACAGAGCAAGAACATTCACACCATCTGAGAACAACATTACAAATATTGAGAGACAATCAATTGTTTGCAAAGTTAGAGAAATGTGATTTCTAGTTGCAGCAAGTGGCATTCTTGGGTCACATAATTACTAGTAAAGGATTAGCTGTAGATCGAGTAAAAGTTGAAGCCATTATTGAGTGGCAAAGTCCGAAGAATGTTCCAGAAGTTCGGAGCTATTTGGGATTGGCTAGATATTACAAAAGATTTGTGAAAGACTTCTCAAAAATTGCAACACCATTGACAAAACTGACTTGGAAGAATATTCCATTTATATGGGATGGTGAGTGTGAGTCTAGTTTTCAAATGTTGAAACAGAGATTAGTCTTAGCCCTAATCTTGTCATTACCTGATGGCAGAGGAGGATTTGTAATCTATTCGGATGCTTCTGGTATAGGATTGGGATGTGTATTGATGAAGAATGGCAAAGTCATTGCTTATGGTTCACGTCAATTAAGAGAACATGAGAAGAATTATGCTACTCATGATCTAGAGCTCGCGGCGGTTGTTTTTGCTTTGAAGCAATGAAGTTATATCTATATGGAGAGACTTTTGAAATCCGTTGTGATCATAGAAGCCTTCAGTATTTGTTTACTCAGAAGGACATTAATCTGAGACAACGCCGTTGGTTAGAGCTGATTAAAGATTATGATTTTTCATTCACCTATATACCTGGCAAAGGTAATGTAGTAACTGATGCCTTGGGTCGTAAATCTGCTAACTTGGCATCGCTGGTGGGTGGATGGCATTTGATTGAAGAATTAAGAGATTTGGATGTGTCCATTGAAGTGGTAAACAATAGAGTTCTGATCGTAGCCATTGGGCATTCGGTATATGAATTTATGCCATTGGGCTCTCTTGAAAACCTACTCGGTAATATTATTTAGTTGTTTTGATAGATGTAGTTCCTAAACTCATAGTTTAATCCATTTAATCAGCACACGCACACACCATGATACTTTCACGGTGCAGAATTTCCAGCACATGCAGTTTTGTTTTCCTGGTACTCATCGTCAATGATTTTAAAAAATGCTGGGTTTCATTCTCTGTATGTTAAAAAATGCAATTGGAATTCTCAGAACTAAGTCAAATAGTCTTTTCCAAGCCAGCTTGGACCTTCATACAAATACACCAAAAATGGCTGGTGGCGCTAACAAGAGCCACATGTACTATTTACAAGCCAATCAGTGCCACTCTGCATACGTCCCTTTTCAAACTTCTTGGATCTTGCCACTTCAACTGCATTTATTTGTGTCTGCGTTAAGGATGTGTCAAGTAGGCTTTACGAATCTTCATCTGAACATCCATAAATTCTCAACGGAAGAATGATAGGATCCTCAAAACTTTTGTAGGATCTTGAGTTCTCTGTTTGAGAAATTAGAATAAATTAGGACATATTAAAAATTATGGAAAGATCTGTTATGGTTTAAATGGGCTGTCTTGTTAGGATTAAATTATGTTTACCTGCTTTGTCTTGTTTACATATTTAGCTCCATTACACCAATAAGGATTTCACCCATAGCAGTAATACTGCTTAACTCTTTATTTTTACATACATGAACATGTGGGCTCATGGTTCATTGTTCCATCTACAATACCTGGTGGGCTGCACCATAGATGGAACGCCCCAAAATTCTTGCCAATGATATAGCTATTCAGAGTTGTGTGAAATGGGCATTGCAATTTTAGCACACTGCATGTCTTTATGTTCCCCATGCGTGTAAATCCCCACAGTAAGTTCTTTGTAGATATTGCACCAGATAAGAAGCCATTAGAATGGTCTACCAGAATGAAAATAGCTTCAGGTGCCGCTAAAGGTTTGGAGTATTTGCATGATAAGGCCGACCCACCTGTCATCTATAGGGATATGAAGGTGTCAAATATTTTACTCGAATTCAATCCAATACCCTCCGATTTTGGGCTTGCTAAGATTGGACAGGTGGTGACAAGGTGCATGTCTCCTCAAGAGTGATGAGGACATATGGTTATTGTGCTCCTGAGTATGCGAAAACAGGTGAGCTCACATTGAAGTCAGATGTATATAGCTTTGGAGTTGTTTTACTCGAACTAATCACCAGGCGAAGAGCCATTGACATCTACAGACCTACTGAGGAACAGAATCTAGTTGCTTGGGTAATTTTATTTTATTTTTTCCACGTTTTTTATTACATGTTTGTTTTTCCTTGATGCTCTCCCTTTGCTTTTCTCATCATACTGCATCATGATTTGTTTTAAATGGAGTTTTTCCAGACTCACTTTTGTGTTTAATATGATGCGGGTTAGTGCTGTGTGTTCTAGTAGGCCACAGGTAAACTTGTGATGTGATGTCAAGGGTCCATAAATTCACACAAACATGCCCTAGAAGGGAGAGCTGTAATCTTAAAATCATGGAGATTTTCTGTATGTCGACCACCTTAATTATCCGTGGTTTGGATCACTGAAGTGCAGGTCTCACTAGTACAAACTGAAAACCTGTGAAGACTGCATATTCTAAGGTTGAATTTCATATAGATTTCTCTCCATAGAATCTTGAATTGAGATTCTAGAAGTTCGGAAAAATGATCACAACTCACATAAATAACTAATGTAATCACTTACAGAGTTGCTAGTTTTCCATTTGAATATGCCAATGAAGCTGGTATTTTAATAGTCATATACATAATAATCAATCAAGCTCTACTTATAGCATTCAATATTATTATGCACTCTGTTTCACTTGTAGTAATGAAAGCTAACATCAGCTTTATAGGAACTTGATTCTTTTTGTAATCAAGTGCATTGTGAACTGAGTGGGTTTTGACGAGCTTATTGTGCCCTTTTCAACATGAAATTTAGCAATGCTTTAGTGATTGGCCTATATGAACTCTCAAGATTAGGAATGGGCATTGCATTGTACTCAGTGTCTGCGGTCTCTTTTCTGTAACATGCCCAACATTATTTCAAAGACCCAAAGAGATTCCCAGAGTTCTCTGATCCTGCAGTTTAAGGAAACTTCCCAGCAAAAGGTCTAAATGAAGCAGTTGCAGTCGCTGCCATGTGTCTCCAAGAGGAAGCGTCAGTTCGCCCCTTGATCACTGATATTGTTATTGCTCTTAGTTTTCTTTCCAACAACTGATCCTGTATCCAGTTCCCCACTTCACCTCTTTAAAATAAAATGATAGGTGCCGATGTATGCTGTTTTAACCATGGAATGGGGTTTAATTTGAGGAACAACACCACATATCATTGTAGAAGTGAGTAATCCTAGTCATCAGATTGTCCTGTCAATGTGAGTAAATCTGAAAATGTCGTCTTCAACACTATGGTTCTCTTTTTCCATGAATGGTGATTCATTGCAAGTTAACGTGGTTTTTTATTTTTTTTTTATTTTTTTTTTTTTTATTTTATGCTTTGGAATCACATTCAACAATATGACAGAAATAGGATTTCGAAACTCACTCTTTTCTACTTATTTCATGTATGTTCCAAACTGAGAGGACTTGTATAAATTGTTGTTATACCTCCAAAAAGCAATGGATGAACTTCGGCTACTTACATTTTCTAATGTTATTGAGTTATTTGGATACAAGAAATGCCAATGATACCCATATGATGACAATCACCATCATTAGATAAGACTCTTGATAGAGAGACTTCATGCATATCTATTGATAGGATTTTAACCCTATATATATATATATATATATATATTCATTCTAAACTTCATGCATATCTATTTTTTGGGGGCCTCGGCATAGCACATATAATTCTGCTTTTTTTTTTTTTCAAATTGTGGGTGTGCGTGAGGAAGTGTGAAACCTACATCAACAAATAATAGCTCATGTAAGAGATCCGAATTTTACCAGGGTTAAATGGCCCAGAAGTGGACCCCAAAGAGGTGGCACTGTCTGTGGGACATTGCTCAGCAGATCAAAACAGTGTATACATACTTATGTATGTAATAGTTTGACGTTAGTGGACCATATCATATGGTCAACCTTATTAGACAAGTAAAAAGAGCCACCAGTTTGCAGCCCTACTCATAAATTCATAACAATCAAGATGAGAAGGTTTCAAGCAGAAAGCAGTCATACTGTAATAGTTTTTAGGAGTTCAAATGTAACATCATGAGCCTGATATCCCTTTGGATGATAACTTCCCACTTCAGGAAATTGTACATGTGTCACAGTCCTATTTGCAATGCCGTTGGGATCAACCATCTGAAAACAACCAGAGACTGATTCAGGAATTTGCAAAGAGGTAAAAAGATAAAATAAAAGAAATGTCATGGTGAAAACTGCAGTACAAATATTTTATGTGCTTACAAAGAAAAGAGTTGGTAAATAGTGTTCATCAGCAACGCAATAGTGGCCCTCCTTAGCTGTGACAATCAAACATTGGTGAACATGAGCACAAACATGACAGAACTAGGCCCTTACTTGTCTACAAGAGAAGAAATCAAGCACAGCAGAGTCAGCCAAGCCAATCCAGGCTCTTACACGCCCACCCGGGATAGCCAGTCCATCTAGGTCCACGGGCTCAGTCAACTACCAGATAAGCCTGGGAGAGCTTGCCAATTAGACAGATGGAATTATTCTAAATGCAAGTGATCACCTGTTTCACCTGTAGAGATTATTCCCATTCAGTTATTGATAATGACTGGATTAGTTCATTTGTAATTACTTATTTACTTTCCTCTTTGCTGTTCACAGTAGCGGCTCTACTGCTTGTCACATTCAGTCCTCTTCAACTGAATCAAGCAAGAGTAATATCTGGTCTAATTGGTGAAGTTCCAAGTATATTTATGTGATGGACAGGATCCTCCTGCTGCTGTTCTGCAGAAATTGCATTCTAAGGATTTACTTCCTCCCGTCAGTAAATATTTTTTGCGTCAACTACAGCTACTGCCAGTTTCTGTTCCACCCATAACTCCAAATACTGTAAGTGGAGGGCATGCAAATTATCTTATGAACAGATGCAGTACTCAGGGGACAGTAAAAGAATTGTCATTGAATCCTACCTAGACATTTGCAAACTCCCAGCTGACTGATTAGTAAGTAAACTGCATGCTATTTCTGAGTAAACCAAATTAATTGGGGTTGAAACAGTTCTGTTTGATTTGAGTTCCTAATTTTGATATAAGCAGTCCACCAGTAGATCAGACTAACCTCCATGAAGAATTTCCAAAATCTGTTCGTATCAGAGCATTTTCAATAGAATTTGGATATTTTATTTAATACTTTCACCATAAAATATGTTTCTACAACTGGAAATAGAATGGAAATAATAGCTCATGATTTGAGACCCTCAAAAGCATGGAAATAGAAAGAAAATCACAAGTATGAGATTTCTTGGGGTTTCATTGAATCATATGAACATCATCACATGCAAATTAAATTATGATCTCATTGACCATCTTCATCACAGATTCACAGTAGAAGATATTCATGACAGATGCCACATGAAAACTCAACATGAATAATAAATATTAAATAGATTTTATTTGCCTTCATTTCTCTACCGGTAAGATGATCACAACTACTTGAGCAACTCATTCAAAACATATATCTATTGTAGTATGGAGCAAGTAAATCTCCCATTAATTTGTCCAGGGTATGGTTGCAACAATCCTTTGATTGAGATCAGAGTGGTAGCTCATTGGGTCATTTTCCATAAAGTTGACATCAAAGACTTCAATGGAAATGAAGGGCCATAATTATAGTATGCTTCTTGGAACTGGCATATTTAAGGTAGGCCCATCTGGGTCGTTGGCCAAAATCATCCTTTTTGGCACTAGAGCCAATCACTGGTACTGTGACTGTACAAGTGGACCACACAATAGAAGTATGGTCCATACCCCAAGCAGGGATCTAGCCATCAAATCTCTGATATCTTTCTGAAGCAAAGCTGAAAAATGAAAATAGTAGGAACTGAGCACTCTGTTTTATAAAGCTCTTCTTCCTGAATAGGTGAACCACCCTTCTCCCTGTACAGGTTTGTTAAGAAGAGAGGTATTCATTCATTAACTTAGTTAGAATGCCTTTAAATGATCAGAAGATCAGACCTGCTTATTTCACATGGGTGATGATGGGGTCTGTCTGAAATGGGCAAATGAAGTGTTATACAACTTCGAATTAATCTTGTGCAATAAACATACCAATGTACAAGACATAACTTTTCTAACTGTGCACATTTACTCTGATTAAAGAGAGGCCCAGAGACATGATTTAGGTAAGTTGAGCTGAACAAATATTCGACACATCACATATTACAAACAAAAAAAAAAAAAAAAAAGAGGTTCATGTGCTAAGACATTTGATGAGGAAATTAGCCCGGGATTAACATAAACAGCGAAAAAAAAAAAAAAAAAAAAAAAAACTAAAAGAGACAATCATACAAAATCAGCAACTTCTTGAACTAGTCCTTTAACAAAAATTATTGTGAAATGAAAGCAAATCTTAATAGGAGGCATATTAAACTATATTAAACTAGTTTCTTGTATCATCTCATTCTACATTATAGCTTTTATTACAATGTAGAAAAGCAAAAGAGATGAATAATAAAAACAAACCCCATAATAATTATTGATCACTAATTAAAGCATCTTTCTTCCTTCTTGTCTAGAAAAGGAAAAAAAAAAAAAAAAACAACAACCCCACGCAGCCATGAACATGGTGCTGAAACTGAAAGCAACTGCAATCTAAGCAGAACTCATCTTTGTTTGAACTAAATTGCTAAAATCTAAATGACAGATCAACAAACAAGTGTCAGAAATCATTAGTTTCCTCCATAGATTGAAATATTAAATAGGGAAAAACAAAGAAATCATAGATTCCCAACGATAAATCATCTAAAAAGTAAAATATAAGAGGGAAAAATCAATAAATCTTACCAGCTACAGCAACAGAGCTATCATCTAAAAACAATTTGTTTATCTGCAATTTGGGAGAACTTGGGCAATGGGCCACATCTTGAGAATATATAGAAAATGAATGGATCAAAACCAAGAGAAGAAGAAAATACCTTGGTAGCGACCGAGGGGGAGAGAGGGATGGAGACTGAGATCGAGTGGGAAAAATCGAGCGGGAAAGAGGGAGAGAGACCGAGTAGGGGGGCTGTGTGTAGTGGTGGGGAGGGAGAGAGGGAGATGGGGGAAAAACTGAAGAGCTTTACCTAGGGTTTTTGGCGCGCTGTCGAGAATGCCCAAATATTGGCGGGTTTTTCTTGCGCCAATATTGCGACTGTTATGGGCCATCAGTAACGTTAATTATCAGTCGAAAAAAAAAAGACAGCCCACATCCGTCTGCAAAGCCGAAGCGTAGGAGTCATTCATTAGCGTTTTTGACGTAGTGCGAGGTAGGGTTGGATCAAAAAAGGAAGCCCATTAATAGATAGGACCGGACCAGTCCAGTTGTCAATGTCAAAATCCATCAGTCTATACAAACTTAGCCCAGTAAATTATAAATTATTTATTCGTTTAGTGAATAAATAACTATACAGGATCACATTGATATCATATTATCATTTGTAGGTAACTTTAGTGCAGTCACATTATAAATTTTGTTGTTTTTAGACTTATTACCACATCTAGCATTATTAATAATGATACAACCTACCAAAACAGGATGAGCAAACAACTCTAATTTCCTTTTTAGAATGGATTGTTCATATTTCACGGTCAATATTCAAAATTGAGCTGTACTCTTAACTTTTGTTTCTTATTGCAATTACTGAAATCCTTAATGGGCAGTAAATCTCTTTCACAATGAGTTTTTTTTTTATTTATTTATTTATTTTTTTTTTTTTTTTTTTTTTTGAAAAATCTTTCACAATGAGTTTGTTCATTTGAAGATGAAACTTCACTCCTAGCTTTTGCTTCTTTTGCTATGAATGATTAGCTAAGGAAATTTAATATTTATAAGAGCCAACCAAGTGAGTGTTGAAAAGTGAGTTCCACTTAAAGGGGAGTATTAAAAAGTATTTATGCCGCCTCTTCTAATGCTTATTAGGATTCAGCTTTACTAGTAACTTTACTTCACTTTAAGCTTTGGTAGGAATGATTACCTTCCTAAATAAACATAATATAAACATATTCAAATAAGAAACACAGAGAAATCATGTGGCTATGATTTTAGGAGGAATATGAGAGTACGTACACTGAGACAAATGATTCAGCTTATCTTAACATGGGTGTTTTCTAAAAAGAAAAAAAAAAAATCGGTGTTAGCAATTATTGTTGGTACAAGTGTAAAATAGTTCATATCGTATAATTCACAGCTCGATTCTGGAATTACTAGCAAATTAATTTCACATAGTTCTCTAAGTAAATCATATAATTCTATTGTGGTACTTGCCTAAAAACACAAGCCACTCAGAAGCATTGCACCCTGATGTATTAGCGCTAATTCATACCTAACTCCGATCAAAGTTAGCCGCACATGAAGATTGATTAACAGTAAAATATGAAAGTTTACTTTGGCTTTTATCATAACTATGTTTTACATGTAGTCAATCTGATTATGACCCAAACTATAACTGAAGTAGAATTTTGCCTATTGGGTAAGTTAATATCGCAGCTATCTTGAGTGGTTTGGATTTTAGACAAAGACCTTTAGTGATGGACATACAAAATGAGTATACGCGAATTAGTTCATCAAATTTGTCAAACTCGAACTTCGAATTAGCTGAATTGAGAAGCAAACCAAATGAACCTACTCCATCGAATTTTATGATAAGCTAGGTCTCAAATTGCGAATTACGAATTGCGAATTAGTCGAACTACAAATTAGGTAACTATGCTACCAAGTACCAGATCAGTTCTTTGTACTCTCTCAACCCTCATATCTTTTGCAGTACAGGGAAGCAGTACAATAACTTAGAATCAACCACTTCTATATGAATCCATCACTTAAACTAGTTGAGGCAACAAGGAGAAGTTGTCAAGCTGGAGATGGAAGCTCCAACGGGAGCGGCCTGGGCTCGCATGTGCACCCATTAATCATAGATTAGTTGAAATCATGTGGCTGTGAGGGTTCCTTTGTTCTCAGGTCGCCCCTGCTGGGCCTTCCTCTGATATTCTCTGTGAGTTTTACATGGGCTGGCTTATTTATCTTCTTTGCTTTCAAGTTTGTGGAGGTGACACATATTACAGTGATCATGGTACATGCATGCAGGTGAGACAAGATGTGCTATGACGAGTTGAGGCTTTATAGCTCACCTGGGCATTGTGACCATCCAAGTTGTAGAATGCGCATGTGGTCGAATAGACACTCTAAGTAGTCTTGACTTGTGTTGGGCTTTCTAATATTTTTATATAAATTACAAAATTATATAGAGATTTAGTTCACGTAAGGTAACAGGTGAAGATTCTGCAGTTGAGGACTTTTCATTGCCCTGGAATAAATTCTTCAATGAAATTTGTATCGTTGAAGGTTTCATATCAGTATTTGATGGATATGAATGCGCATAGTTGAGAAAAGACACATCTACAAAAATGAGGAATTATCTGTGAGGGGATAGACCTGAAAATTCTCAAAAATGAGGATTTCCAAGGGCCCAACTCCTCGGGAATCCGCCATTATTAAGCATGAAATTTTCACAACTTCGTTCAAAATTATCGAAAAATCTTTAAGAATTTGATTGCCAAACATGATCTTAAGATACATTAGCATGGAAGTTTTTTGAATGTAGTCTAGAACACGAGTCCGGATCCTCTGTTTCTATGAAATAGGGAGATATTATTTCGTCTAATATTTAAAATCAGCCGACTATGTAAAATCTCATGCCAGCTAATGCACCCTCTCAATTGCTTCCTTGGAATGAAAAAATAAAGGAAAAGATCTTACAGAGTTGGCTGGGTTTGATTGGACGAAACAGTATCTCCCTATTTCATAGAAACAGGAGATCCAAACTCCTAGAACAATCGCCATCTATTCGATGACTAACATGTGTGTGTGTGTATATGGGAGATGCTCCTGTGAGAGATGCTCTCACTTTACTCCCTCACATCCATATCCAATGCCACCAACTTAAATGTGAGGGCCCCCACTCCTATCTAAGGTGGGAGATATCTCCCATAGGAGCATCTCCCTATATATATATAGGGCCCCCACTCCTATCTAAGGTGAGAGATATCTCTCATAGGAGCATCTCCCTATATATATATATATATATATATTACGCATTCATTGTATATGATAGAAGTATAAATAGGGATTTGGAGGCGCATTGTCAAAGTAAGATTTAAATCAATGAAAGTTCTTTCCTGCCCATTGACAATCATTTAAAAGGAAATAACACCCTAGGACTCAAAATAGGAGTGCAACCCTGTTAGACTTAGTGGATTGGGGCTCACTTAGTGGATAACCCAAGGTATCTCCCTCCCTGCCCAACTCAGGAGCATTTGGCTCTAAGCCCAAGGAACACTCAATTCTAGACAGTTGAGAAATAATTCCGGAAGCATTTGGCAATAAATCTTTTGAGCAAAGGAAATACGGAAAAACATATTCTCTCATTTATCCATCTCTTAAAACCCTCAAATCCTCTTTCCCCTACACTGAAATCTACCGCTGGTATTGTGACTTAACTTCATATTCCAACCTTATCATTGAAAGTGATATAAAGATTGTTGGATTTATCTTTTGCATAATAAGATAAATTAATTTTTTACATGACTTCTCGGATTGTAATACTAATTGATTTATTTATATGATTTGGTGTGTTGTCTGCTCTATTAAGTGTGTGAATAAACTGACACTTTCTAATTCATTAATAATAGGGAGTTTTTTTCGGGAAAAAAAAAAAAACCCTTAGACTCTTACTAGACCAAAAAGGACCTAAAATTATATTAGTAACCAGACTGGACTTCCCGCCACACTTTACCTTTTTTTTTTTTTTTTTTTTTTGCACTTCTTTGCTAAGCAGGACAAGCAGCGATATCGCTTACTAACAAATTATTTAAGCGACTCGAATTCCCTTTTCACATTTGTCATCTTTTTCGTCCAAGAAGAAAATCTCTGTAACCTTTTTCCATCTCATAACCCTCTTTTGAGATTCTCTTCCATTACTCTACTAAAGTGGAAGGCGGACTCCAATAAAGAGGTAGAAATCAAAGAGGAAAGCCAAACATAGGTCATCCATCCATGGCCACAAAGAGGAAGTAGACAAAAAAAAAAAACCCACAAGGGTTCGGTAGGAATCAAAGGTCGGAAAGTTCTGCTTGAGACTATAGCAACAAGGGGACGTCTCTGTCGATGGAGAGGAAGAGAAAAGGAAAAAAAGGAACGGGGAGCGTTTGGATTTTTATTGCTATGAAGCGAGCAACGATATCACTGTTCCTAGAAAACATTAAAAAGTAAAAATAAAAATAAGAAAACATAACAAGCCAAGGGACTACTCTGGGCCATAACTTTTTTGGGGGTCGTTTTTTATCTATTAAAAGTGTGAGGGTTTTTTTCCGAAAAAGAACCCTTAATAATAACTATACATAAATAGTATTATTTAGAGATGGCAATGGATCTTGTTTAAACAAGACCAGGCACATGCTCCTATTTAAATGCGGATTTGGTAGTGGGAATGTGGAGTTGGGGGTGGGTTGGTGCGGTCATTGACGTGCCCCACTCTGTTAGTGACTAATTTATAAGTTTTCAACAGGTTTGACTTCACCATTCGAAGTCCTTGAAGTTTTTGAGTTTTTAAAACTAAAGTAAAAAATAATGTCAAACAGGTCATCCTTGGACCTTGGTTAAGCTGCAATTCTACGTCTCCAGCCAGACTTTGGAGATCCTCTTTCAAGGAGGAGCTTTGATTTTGTCTTTAGCCCTGTTCTTTTTTTCTGCTTATTTTTGGCTTATTTTTCTCTCTCTACAGTGGCTTTTCTTGCTCTACTTTCTCTTTTCTTTTGGCTTAATCTAGTGGGGTGCTCTTATTTGGTTAGGCAAAGTTTTCATGGTTTATCTATTTGATGCCTACCATCCTTTCTTTGGGTTTGAGACCAGTACCAGTATAAACAGGCCAAGCTGACCTTAAGGGCATTATCTGGCCTCTTTCTTAAATTAAAGGGTAAATTAGCCTCATGTCCCTAATCACGGTCTTCTAAGACAGCCAGTCCAACAACTTTTTCTTTAATGTCTATAGTACAAATAGCAGGAGATATTTTGGTGAGGGGTCCCTAATATGCCACATCATATATTTTCACAACAAATTTAGTTATGTTTTATACGAATTTATCTGAGTTCTGGACAGATTTATTTGAGTTCAAGAACAAATTTATCTGAGTTCCGGACAAATCTAGCTCAGTTTTTATCAAATTTACCTAAGTTTTAAGTTTTTGTCAAATTTATTTGTGTTTTATACAAATTTATCTGAGTTCTGGACAGATTTATTTGAGTTCTAAAACAAATTTATCTGAGTTCTGGACAAATCTAGCTGAGTTTTTATCAAATTTATCTGAGTTTTGAGTTTTTGTCAAATTTAGTTGTGTTTTATACGAATTTATCTGAGTTCTGAACATATTTATTTGAGTTCTAGAACAAATTTATCTAAGTTCTGGATAAATCTAACTCAGTTTTTATCAAATTTACTTAAGTTTTGAGTTTTTGTTAAATTTAGTTGTGTTTTATACGACTTTATCTGAGTTCTGGACAGATTTATTTGAGTTCTAGAACAAATTTATCTGAATTTTGGACAAATCTAACTCAGTTTTTATCAAATTTACCTAAGTTTTGGGTTTTTGTCAAATTTAGTTGTGTTTTATACGAATTTATCTAAGTTCTGGACAGATTTATTTGAGTTTTAGAACAAGTTTATTTGAGTTATGGACAAATTTAGTTGAGTTTTTATCAAATTTATCTCAGTTTTAAGTTTTTGTCAAATTTATTTGTGTTTTATACGAAGTTATCTTAGTTCTACAAAAACATCATAATGGAGTCTGTGCCATGTTGAGGATAAAACATGTTTGGTACATGTCATTGATTGCGTCTTTAGATACTGCAAATGATGGTACACTAAGTTAGGTTAGTTATGGTACTAGTCTTGTCTTGTGACAAGTTTTGAACGTCTTGTCTTGTGACAAGCTTCTGCTGTTTTGTGTCCTTCTTAATAATCTCTGCTCAGTTTTCTTTTCTGCTTTTCTGGCTATCTATGGCTAGTAGTAGTAAGGAACCCTCTTTGGAGGAGCTCTACTCAAGATTTACAATAGAAGATGAAGAAGACGGAGGTATTGAGGTTGAAGGGGAAGTAGAGGATGCGATAGAAGAGAATTTTAAATGGTGTCTGGTGGGTCGATTTTTGACGGACAGAGCCATTAACTTCATTGCCATGAAGAATACATTAGCCTCCCTTTGGAGACCTGTGAAAGGGGTATGCATTAAAGACCTAAACCCTAATCTCTTTCTTTTCCAATTCTTCCATGAGTTAGACATGAAGCGGGTCTTGAATGATGGTCCATGGACTTTCGATCAACATATGCTTATTGTTAAGCAACTGGAGACAGGAGAACAACCTACAAAAGTGCCTCTCCACTATGCGGACTTATGGTTACAAGTCTATGATCTCCCCATAGGCTTCATGTCCGAGAGAGTTGGGCAGGACATTGGAAATTATGTGGGCAGATATGTTGCTTCTGATCCTAATAATTTTGGAGGAGGGTGGCGCATTTATATGAGGTTGAGAATTACAATGGACGTTCGCAAACCGCTGAAGAGAAGGATGAAAATCAAGAAGGCTGGTGGTGAATGGATGTGGCTAAATTTTAAGTATGAACGATTGCCAACGTTTTGCTTCTTCTGTGGCATCATAGGGCATTCGGAAAGGTTCTGTGAAAAGTTTTTTGATAATCCTATGAGAAAGGAGGACTTGCCGTATGGAGCGTGGCTTAGGGCGCAATCGAAAAGGGCTATCAACATGGCGGGGGAGAGATGGCTCCGATCAATCCCTCCGACGAAGGTGAGTCTGGCCAGCAGAGATGACGTGGACAGCATGGTGGTTGAGAATGAAAACTCTAATTCTGCCCCTACAATTTCGGTGGTTGTGGCTTCGGATCAGGAAACTCAAATATTGAATGGCGAAAAAAGGGGAAGTGATATAGGAAGCGATGGGGGTGTGGGAAAGGAAAGACGTGCAGGTAAAGGAAAGGAAGTTAATAATGAAGATATGCATAAATCAAAAGAAGATTATGAGGAGGGTGTTATTGTTATAGACCCAAAACGTAGACGTACTGATGAGACAAAGCAGGCTGAGAAAGGAAGTCATGGGCCAAGCTTGGGTCTTAATGAGGGTGATACTGGATCAAAAAACGAACTTGGAGCGGGTCCTGGATGCCAGGCCCGCCAAGGATTATGACTACCCTAAGTTGGAACTGTCGTGGTTTGGGCAATCCACGCACAGTTCAAGTCCTTCGGGACCTTGTTTGTGATATGAAGCCTGATTTTATCTTTCTTATAGAAACGATGGTGAAGCGTGACAAAGTTGATAGTGTTAGAAGTTTGCTAGGCTATGAAGGCCTGTTTGCTGTAGATAGTATTGGACATGGGGGAGGATTGGCTTTGCTCTCTGGAAAGGTAAAAACATGGCTCAGTTACTGAGCTTCTCTCAGCACCATATTGATGTTGAAGTTCACATCGAAGGCATGCGGCTATGGCGTTTGACAGGTTACTATGGACATCCAGAACGACATAAAAAAAGAGAGTCCTGGAATTTACTTCGTTCCTTAAGCTCAAAGTCCCCTTTGCCATGGTGTTGCTTAGGGGACTTTAATGATCTCTTAAAAACTACTGAGAAGCGAGGTTTGCTTGATCATCCGAATTGGTTAATTGAGGGTTTTCGGGCAGCAACTGTTGATAGTGGCTTGAGAGATATTGGGATGGAGGGGTACCCTTTTACTTGGGAAAGGCGCAGAGGTCATGAAGATTGGATAGAGGAGAGATTGGATAGAGCTTTGGCTAATGATTTATGGTGCTCTTTATTCTACAATGCTAAGCTGTCGAATGTGGAAGCTTCTACATCTGATCATACTCCGATTTTTCTCACTTTTATGCAAACAGCTAGAAGTAGAATTATTCGGAAATTCAAATTTGAAAATGCATGGTTGAGGGAGAGGACATGTCGGGATATAGTGGATCGAAGCTGGAAGTCCAATGCCGAGTTTCCTATTATACGAAGAATCTCAGCTTGTGGGGAAGACTTACTAAGGTGGGGCGCCAAGATCACGATGGCTTTCCGTGAGAAAATAAAACAATGCAAGAGACAGATGAAAGATCTTAAACCAAGACGTGATGAGGATTCTTTGACCAGATTTCAAGAAGCCAAAAGGGAGTACAATCTCATTCTTTCGCAACAGGAAGATTATTGGCGTCAGAGAGCAAAACAGTATTGGCTACGAAACGAAGACTCTAACTCTAGATACTTCCATGCTTCTGCCTCCTCGAGGAAGAAGAAGAATTTTATTTCCCAGCTTAAAGATAGTGACGGGATGTGGAGGGGTTGGGACAGCGGGCTGGATGATCTAATTGTCAATTATTTCAAAGATATTTTCATGACTAACGGCAGCAATAGTGATGAGATAATTCAGTGCATTAGCCCAAAAGTGTCTTTAGAGCAGAATGAATCCTTAATGGCAGAATTTCGAGAAGAAGAGGTGAAGGCAGCTATCTTTTCTATGCACCCGGATAAGTCACCAGGCCCTGATGGCATGAATCCAGCATTCTTTCAAGCATTCTGGGAGATAGTAGGTAAGGATGTTACTAGAGCTTGTCTTTATTACCTTAATCATGCTTACTTACCACCAGAGCTAAATGAAACATCTATTGTTCTCATCCCTAAAAAGAAACACCCAGAGTTTGTCACTGACCTTCGGCCAATAGCCCTCTGTAATGTGATATACAAAATAATTTCTAAGATGTTGGCAAATCGACTAAAAGAAGTTTTGCCAAGGTTGATTTCAGATGTGCAAAGTGCTTTTGTCCCGGGTAGATTAATTACAGATAATGTCATGGTGGCTTATGAAGTAGTGCATTATTTGAAGCGTAAAAGGCAAGGCAAAAATGGCTATGCTGCTTTGAAGATAGACATGAGCAAGGCTTATGACAGGGTGGAGTGGAGCTTCATTCGAAGTGTTATGGGTAAGATGGGTTTTGGTGCACGGTGGATTGAGTGGATTATGATGTGTATCACTTCTGTCCGTTATTCTATTGCTCATGGTGGCAAAGATTTTGGCCCTATTATTCCGCAAAGAGGCTTAAGGCAAGGTGACCCTCTCTCCCCCTATCTCTTTATTCTTTGTGCCGAGGGTTTATCTGCTTTAATCCATAATTATGAGGCTAGAGGTCTGATTCACGGTTGCAAGATTGCAAGAAACGCTCCTACTATAACTCATTTGTTTTTTGCGGATGATAGCTTCCTTTTTTTCAAAGCAAACGATAGGGAATGTCACTTTGTCAAGAAATATCTCAAGGTGTATGAAAGAGCTTCAGGTCAAATGATAAACTTTCAAAAGTCATCTATTTCCTTTAGTAACAATACCATTGATTCGGTGAAGAGAAGCATTTGCTCTCTCCTTAATGTGACCATTACACAAAATCATGGTAATTACTTGGGATTGCCATCAACCATTGGAAGGAATAAGAGGCAGATTTTTGAGTTTATTAAAGATAAACTTTGGGCACGAATTCATGGCTGGAAAAAGAAGTTCTTATCTAGAGCCGGTAAGGAGATACTTCTCAAAACTGTTGCTCAATCTTTACCAACGTATGTAATGGGTGTGTTTTTGCTCCCCATTGACTTGTGTCGAGAGTTGGAGAAGATGATGAACTCGTTTTGGTGGGGTAGTGGAGGGGTTGAGAATAAAGGGATCCATTGGATGTGTTGGGATCGCCTTTGTGCTCGAAAAGATCAAGGTGGGCTTGGCTTTCGCAAAATTCACGAGTTCAATCTAGCAATGTTAGGAAAATGTGGTTGGAGATTGCTCTCAGATCCTAACTCACTTGTGGCTCAACTGTATAAAGCTAGATACTATCCAAGATCTAATTTCTTAGAGGCAACGATAGGAGGAAATCCGAGTTACATATGGAGAAGTGTTATGGCAGCTCAATATATAGTAAAAAATGGGGTAAGGTGGCGAGTTGGTAGGGGCATCCAGATCAATATGTGGGAAGATCCTTGGCTACCCGACAATGAAAACCCTAGAGTTACTACAAGGGTGATGGAGAGCCTTGAAGATGCACGAGTTGCTTGCTTAATGGAGGAAGGAGAGACAGGCTGGGATGCTGATCTTGTTAAAGAGTTGTTTAATGATCGTGATGCACAACTAATTCTTAGCATTCCTATTTCCTCAACCAATGACACTGATGCTTGGATGTGGCACCATGACCAGAAAGGCGTGTATACAGTAAAGAGTGCTTACCAAGAAGTTGTGGATGTTTCGGGGTTTTTTCAGTCCAGGCATCAATTGCCAATATGGAAGAAAATCTGGAGCTTAAAAATCCCGCCAAAAACAAAGAATGTAATCTGGCGAGCTTGTTGTGATGTACTTCCGACGAGAAGGCAGCTTCGCAAGAAAAGAGTGGATGTTGATGCAATATGTCCAGTATGCAAGGAAGATGAAGAATCCATTTGTCATGTGCTAGTAGATTGTCCTTTTGCCAAAGAATGTCTAAAGTGCGTGAATGTGACATATGATGGAGGACATAATGCTTTATTTGTTGATTGGATTAATAATGTTGCCATGCACGAAAATGTGGAGACTCTTCAACACGTATGCATAGTGGTTTGGAATCTTTGGCAAAACAGAAATGATTTAGTTTGGAGGAACATACATCAAAGTGTAACCAATGTGGTCAATTCGGCTATCTCCTACTTATCTCAATGGCAGGCGGCTCAGCATAATAAATTTAATGATGTGTACTTGTTGCATGGTGATGGGGCTATTTGCTGGCAGCGTCCTCATCGTGGATGGCTCAAATGTAATACTGATGGGGCTCTTTTCCATGAAGGTGCTAAGTTGGGCATAGGTTGGATCATAAGAGACGAGAATGGTATGTTGAAAGCGGCTCACAGTAGACTGTTGAATGGCCCTATGGAACCAAGATTTGCAGAGGTTTTATGTGTCAGGGAGGCTCTTAGCTGGTTGAAGTCCAGTGGTCTTAACAAAATAGTGATTGAATCAGATGCGCTCTCTTTAGTCCAAGCCATCAGAGGTATTAATACTGATCAATCATATTTTGGATCTCTTGTTAATGATTGTAAATCTCTTGTTAAAGAGATAGTAGATTACAAGGTACTGTTCGTGAGAAGATCAGCGAATTACGCTGCCCATTTGTTGGCTAGAGTGGCGAATTCTTTGTCTGGTCCTAGTTACTGGGAAACTATACCCCCTTCTTTCTTATGTAATGCTTTGAGCCTAGATGCTCTTCATGAATGATATCATTTTATATTCAAAAAAAAAAAAAAATCTTAGTTCTACAAAGATTTATTCAAAATTTTGAATTCTTGAAATCTATTTCTGTTTTTGAATTTTATTTGTCTTTTGAAATGGTAGTTAACCATTATTAATGACATATCCCACTAATCATAGGATATGATTTATATTCAAAGAAAGGGTAACTTAGACATTTTAAGTCTTCAAATTGGAAAAATGACCTATCACATTATAAAAAGAGATGGTGGATCTAAGGCCATAAAATCAAATGTTGAGGGACCTGTCGCCAAATGCCCCTAAATTAAAACATCCATATCAGGATTTGCTTTAACATTCTCAGCAAGTTAATAGATAATTATGCAATCTATGGCTGGCAAAGGACCAAGCTAACCCACTGAACAATTAGGCCCACGTCCACTTCAGGCCAAGCATTTAAAAGTTCCTAAGACATGTGAGCTAGGGCTGGATCCGAAAACAAAGCCCGTTCAATCGATCGGATCAATCCTAATGTCAACCCATTTATGGTAAAGCAGGATATGACTTTGTCGTTTGACCTAATGGCTCCTTTGTGGTCGCACGCTCACTGGACGGATCAAAAGTCTCTTCCTCTTAAAAAAGTTGAGGCGAGCGTCATTGGTCATTCGTGCCTAAAGGTGACAAACATGGTCTAACCATTCCTGATGGTTATACCTGTAGGCATCTGTGATGGGGCCCACTTGTGTTTACATGTGGGTGGACCCCATTCACAAAGAGACGCCCTCACAAGGAGTCTCCATGGTGACAGGGATAAGATTTATTTTGAGTTTAATCCAACTCTCTATCCTTATCATCTCTCGTTCAAATTCAAATTGAGAGAATTTGATCTAGCTCTCTATCCTTATCATCCCACCATTTGAACTTGAATTAAAAGCTTATCCCCAGTAACCCAAAAGGTTATATATAGATATGAGAGACAGTAGTTGCAGATCATCTCAACATATCATCTAGAAAGATCTCCCTCTTTCTTCCACTAGATCTGAACCGTCCATCATCATCTTCTAAATTCAAGGTGTCCATCCTTGCCTTTGGATCTTCTGCAACATCTACTGCCTTCAATTCCCATACAACCATAAGCTTGGCCCATAGCCTTCAATAAACCCACCAGTTGTTTCTTGACCTAGAAGTCCCATTTAGTGATTACAACATTCTTTTAATGAGAACATAAGGATAGCGCAATTGGTTGGATACACAATTTCTCACCCAACCGTCCAGGCGTCTCTTGTGGAGATACCAATTCCCACGTGCCATGCTGGATTAGTGCATATATTTCTTCCCTTGTAGCCACACATAGTTCGCGAGGGTGAAATTGGGTTTGTGTTGAGGAGAGTAGAGAAAGATTTTTATTTTTATTTTTTGCTAGAAGGTAAATATAGATTAAGAAAAGCAGAAGATACATGTGGTACAAATGCCCCCAAAAAAACAGAACCAGCTGGGAGAGAATGCAAAACAAAGAATGAAAGAAGTCCATCACAAAATAAAAACAGAGAAGGCCTCTCTGCCTAAGAGGACTCAAAATCTAGAGTCAGTCAGTGGAGATTGAAACTCCCAAAAAATTGATGATCGTACATAGATGTTGCCCTTTGAAAGGCTTCAATTGGCTGAGAGTGAAATGTAGCAGTTCTGAGAGGTAAAACATCGCTTTGTCCGTGGATGCCTGAGAAGCATTGAGAAATTCAGGTGTTTTTACTAATCCATTTGAGTGACCCTATGCCTTATCTGAGTGAAAGTCTTAATAGGGTCAAACAACAAGGGGGCCATTTTACTTTTAACGGTCTGGATTTTCATTAGTAGGCCCCACTTAGGATACTCATGATTTTTTCATGAGTGGAACCCACAGACAATCCAAACTCCAGCTCCACTATAACTGAAAGGGCCTATTTGTTTGCATCACAATACATAGGAATTAAATACATAAGATTTTTTCTATAGGTGGTTAAAAATGAAGACTAAAGGTGAATTTTATAACATGAGCATCAAATGACCTTTTCTTTAACTTCTATGTGGAGACTTAACTCTACCTTGTCACACATTTGGTGATCGGTATTGTATGAATTGATTTGGGTGCTACTTCTCAGGGAGTTAGTATTGAGATTTCTGATTTATATTAAAATTGCATTAATTATTGACTTGCTTCCTTTAATTTGGTAGTGCTTTGAGCTTGGTGATTATCTTATGAAAATTGTAAAATCTGTGGATACTTCACATTGGATGGCTCGGTTTTAGGCTCGTCAGATCTTAGATGTTATCAAACCAAAATGCCCAGTCAACATCATTCCACTTTCATGCTCTTCATGGATGCTACTCAGAAAGAAAATAAAAAGAGTAGTGCCTCTCGCAATTTATCTCTTGGAGTTCGAGTGAACTTAGCTTTTGGGCACTAGTTCAGTTTGGATGTGGGTTTCTTTCATTTTTTTTTAGCCCAGTCTGTAGGCTTTTATTGTTTTCATGTCTTTTAAACTCTCTCTTTTACATTTGTCTTTTAAACTCTCTATTTTACCTTACTCCTTTTTTGGGAGTTCGGGCTGTTGTATTTTTATTTATTTTCACTTTTGAACAGATTCGGACTCAGTACTTACTATTAGAAAAATCATTTTCTTTAATAGAAATAGAATAAAAGGAAGATGAATAATGAGAATCTAATGGTGATGGCTGGTTATTCATTTACTTAGATTCTATACACATAAAAGGAAAGGTTATTTGATGCTCATTTTTTTAAAAATTTACCTATGTTCTTCATTTTTAACTATTTATACCACTCATGTATATTCAATTCCTGTGTATTTAATGTAAACATACCAGCCTCAGTTGTTTTCAAGTAATTTGACAAGGTGGAGGGCAGTGGGACTCACCTGCCTCAATCGGCCCCAAGGAAGACGAGGGGATTGAAAGGATGCCACGTGGATGAATGGTGATTGATGTTTAACCTCATCCACCATATGGGACCCAGTGAAGCAGCCATTGATTTCTCATTTGGGCCCTTAGGTGGTGAAACTTTTAATCATATTCCTTCCCCTCAGGATCCTGCTCAAAGCTTTAATCATACTCATACCACCAATGGTTTCTCATTTAGGCCCTTGGTTAAGTTGCCCTTCCCCTTTCCAAATGATTCCATTCAGTTTGGCAACTCTACTAATAAAGTCAAGTAAATTAAAGTTGATTTTGAAGAAAGAATAAAATATAAGTGGGTTATAATGGTATTTTATCTTTAGTTGTTTGTTATGAATTCTTTTTGACTTTTTCTATGGGAAAGTGGAGGCTTTTTTTTTTTTTTTTGTATTTTAGTGGATAATGGTGGTTGCTTTTAACTTTTTTTGAAAAAGATGGAGGGAATTTTCAATTAAAGTGCTTTTGATGTAACATTTTGTCTGAAAAATGGAGGCTTTACTTGACTTCTACTATGCAAGTAAAGTGCCAAACTAGCCCACAAACAGGTAATGTCAAGAAATGGTTTGGACTAGGGCAATTTTGAAAACAAAACTTGCCAAGTACTAACAAGTTTTCTCAAAATAATTTCATACAAATTCACATTTCAACAATAATGGTAATTGGTAAAGCCAACACTAGTAAATCGCTCTGCTGTCATCTCCCAAAAGGAAAGTAATCTTTTTTTATAGCATTTCAATGTAATCCCTTACAAGAGATGGGCCTGACTCATCTCAAAATAGAGTGAGATCTAGGACTGTTACAAATATAAATAAATCCAAGCGTACACTACAATGATAATTGACTATCTTTTAATATTTGTGGGGGCGCACAGGCCCATTCAGGTAAAAGAGGCCTTTTTTTTTTTATTAGCTGTATGCTGAGAAAAATCAGAGTCAATATAGGCTGCAAGCATTTGATGTGGGGCCATCTGATGAATGGTTAAATGAACACTACTTCCTGTAAGTTTCTTCGCTGCAATGAACTGATTTTAGACTTTTAGATACTCCATTGTTATTTGCCTCAAGTTGAGACTAGTAGGGGTTGGAACATATACTGAAGCAGTCCATGTGCTTGTGGAGGAAACTGCAAAGGGGTCATCATGGCAAGTCAGTGGTGTTATTTCCATTCCAAGCACTACTGGAGAAGTCATGATGGACCAGGAGTGGGATGACTTGGTATCCATGTTCTCTAGTGATAATTAGAATAATTGACTTTTGAGTCAACATAGACACAAGTTATTCTCTTTCCATTTTTTTTTATTCTTTTTTTTTTATTTTTTTATAATTAGAATATAGGTTTTCACAATGGATAATTTGACACCGTCTAACTTTATCTACATGTTGGCATTTAGTCTGATAATTTTGGATGGGTATATTTCCCCTTTCAAGTGTGCACATGCTAATATAAGCAATTTAAGCAGTCTTGTGGAGCCTACAAGGTTCCACATCAATTCATGAGAAGGTGGGGATCAAAAGATCTAGATGTGACCTACTCGAGCACAAAACTTCATGTCCATTAAATCATCCTAACCCTTTGATGTGTGACCCTCAACTTGAACGGTTTTAGAAGACGGCATTCTTTTATTTATTGATTGATTTGTTTTAAATTAAACGGTGAGCCCCCCTTTGGAGGACTTAGGTCCCGTGACATTTGGGTGATCCTAGTGGGGACAGGATTGGCTGGATCATTGGAAGCCCCAGGTGGCCCTCACAAAAGAGTCCAAATGGGATGGATAAATAAATAAATTAGGGGAAGGGTTATGAATTTTTAAATAAATGAATCCTTTGCCTTAAATCACCCAAGGATATGAGATTAAAGGTGCATGTCATACCTTTGAGCAAGATGAATAAAGAAACAACAGGTTTGCTTTTTCAAAAGTTACTTCTTTTGTGAAGCACTGCAAGGATGTGTAACTGTTGATTGAGATTGATAACTAAGACTACTTTTCCATTTTCATCATTAGTATTGGCTACAAGTTTCTTTGCTAATGGATTTGTGAATTGCTCCTATTGATAGTGGTAGACTTGAAGAGGAGTCTTCACGGCTTTTACAGGTGGTAGTTCCATGCTAATTTACTGCGTGATGTAAGTAGATGTATGGGGTAGAAAGAGTGGGCTGGATGAGAACCATGACCACCACAGTGGGTTAGCAATCCCGTCTCTCAGCTAAATCACGAGGATATGGTCTCTCATTTTGCTACTCTCTTTTTAGGTATGCGGGCTTTCTTCCCACTTGTGCAGGTGCTTTCATGGGTCCAGCCCCCTTCACTAGAGTTTAAAAAAAAAAAAAAAAAAAAGAGTGGGAAGGATGGCTTGGACTACTCCCCACTTGCCTTGCTGACAACGATCTTCGAGGCATACATGAATGCATTTGATATGGGGCATGTCACTAATGACATGGATGCATCCGACTGGTTCCTACTAAATTTTAATATAGTACCAGACTAGCATATAGTTACAGCCTTTTCCACTATAAGAAGCTCCACACTTTGCACAAAAAGTTGTACAAGCATCCACATCTAACATATCATGGCCTTAAGAGAGAAATCACTTTCCCTAAAATTGTCCTGCTGTTTCAAGTATTTCAAGTGTTGCCTGTTCTCAATTTCAATGCAATAGCTACAGCACGAATGACCCAAACGGGAACACCTTTTGGGTCAAGGGTCTTTAAAAAAACAAAAAAGGGGGCATGTCAAGAGGGAACGCCTTCACAGAGGAGGGGTCGGTAGTCGTCGGGCATTAAACGTAATATAAGAATAGTGGCCATCAGTAGTTGGGCATTAAATGTAATATAAGAAGAGTGGACATTAGTTGTTGGGCATTTAATACAATATTAACATGGTAAGTACATATTTTTTTGCAAATGATATATTGATCGCTGATAGAATTTGAGATTTAAGGGTTTTGCAAACACATTTTTCTGCAAATGATAAATTGATCGCTTCTAGGGCTTGAGGTTTAAGGGTTTGCTTTATCAAAAGTTAGTTTTAAGTACTACAACCATTGATAGTATTTGAGGTTTAAGGTTTTTGTATCACATTTTTCTGCAACTGATAAATTGATCGCTGATAGGATTTGAAGTTTAAGGGTTTGCTTTATCAAAAGTTAGTTTTAAGTACTACAACCATTGGTAAAGATATACCCTGAAATTGGGATTCCTCACTGTGGGTTTGCATGCATAGCTTCTATCACCTGCTAATTGCATATTCTACTTCATTTGTCATTCTTTGTCTATCAATTTAAAGCAATTAATTTATTCAGATCATATCTGGCAACCAAATTCTTGGAAAAAAATCTCATCTTTTGACAAAGTCTCACATTTATCAATTGCAGATGCAGATTTAGATCAGGACAGAAATACAATGCAACGCCATTGTATAATAGTATGGTGCAGCGCCCCTTCTTCAAAACATGGTGGGGCCCAGCCTATCAAAATCCAAGCCAGTCATCAATGCAATATGAGGCAGTTATCAGCAGTTGGGCATTAGCTAGATGCATTAAACATGCATGAGGTTTTTTTTTTTTTTTTTGAGAAAAATAAGGAAATTTTGAATTTGTATACTTCTGTGGTATTTTCTTGTAAAAGAAAACAAGAAAAAGACTTGGCGTATACTTGATAAAATGCGGCAGGTCACCGATGGACTTGATGGTCCGGATACATTCCTGTTAAAACTTTCAACATCATTGATATAATAAAATGACTATAGAGTTGTATCCAGGCATCATCAATCGTATTATATCTCAAAAGTCTCAAAAGGAAACTGTTCCTTTAATAAAGTTTTAATGTAATCAGTTACCAGACATGGAGCAGATTCGGGTCAAAATAAAGATACTATAATATAATTAATTACAAATTTAAACAAATTAAGTTTAAATTACAAGTTTTACAAGTTCAGATATAATGTCACTACAAATTTAAACACATCCAGATAAAAGAGGCATTCATTGATTAGCTACAACATAAAAGATAAAAATAAAATAGTGGAGTCGGACCTGACATTTGTTGTCAGGCAATTGATTTGAGGTAATCAATGGATAGTTAAAAGGAGCTTCGACATATTAGTTATCCTTAAATTTAGTTTTTCCAATTTCATGACTAAAACTCAAATAATGTCACTAGAGTCACTTGACTATCCGCAACATTTTTTCAACTTTTTTTGAGTCATGTCCCATGATGTTGAAATTTGAGGGCCTTCTCATCATCTATATTGAAGTTTGAGGATCTTTTTTATTTTTACAAAGTCTATGGAGATTTTTCAGGAAAGATTTTCTTTTTTAATGATAATAAATAAAAATCTGTAATTGATTTTTTTGGATTTTTGCTAATTGACATGAGGAGCAAAAATCCGTAATTGATTTATTGAAAACTGAAAGATTATTTGAAGAGATAACTCTTGATGATGGGAGTGTGTTAAAAGTTCTTTGTCCTCATTTTCTCATCATTCATTCTGTTGAGCAACATTATAGTGGGCCTCCATGTGGTACCTCCCTTTCATGGAAACAAGGGATTAGATCCCTCGCTCTAAGGACTTGAGTGGGCGTGTGTCGGTGTGGGTACGTCAGTACTTGCCTTTCGGGAAAAATTAAAAAAAGAAAGATAAACATTATGGTGGGACCAACTACTATTGGATGATTGAATGGTATTTTCCAAGTGATTAGCTAGCATGGACACAAGTTGGACCCTTAGGACAGTCTTCACATTCTTATATGAAGCCAATTCTCACCAAAATATGCGTGTATGCACATGTTTGGCACAACACGTATTTGAGGCCGGCTTGGGGCCTTGCCAATCATGGAGGAGGTGATGGATGGTACGATCCAATGAGAGCTAGCCGTATGCAAAAGTTCAACCCCATTGATCATCCTAACTACCTCATCCATGACCCTTAAATTTTTCTTTTTCTTTTTTTATGTTTGGGTCTATGACCCTTAAGTTGAATGGTTTCAAAAGAATTCATTTCTTTAAAAGGAATTATAAGATTTTTTTTTCTCATTTTAAAAAAAAGTATATGAAGATTGGAATATTTCAAAAAAGTATAAAAGTTTTTCACAATTATTTCAATCAAGTCCTCTTGATTGAAAAGGTGAAGTAAAGTAATTGTGGGATAAAGTACATGATGAAGTAAAGAGGGAGGTAATGTTTTTTTGTTTAAACTTTACTGTATCATATTTTATTGTAGTTTTATATAGTAAATAAAAAAATGACTTGTGATAAAGTGTAAATTATAGCATTTAATAAGAAATTATTCTAAAAATGACCAAACATCTCAATTTAAAATCTGTAATATTTTTAAAAAAAGCTACCAAACAATATTATCAAATTTTAATATTACACTTAATTAGATCGTCATTTATCTCATGTTGATATAAGTTGGGAATTGAAACATGCGTTCGTGAAACAAGAGCAATTGGTGGCGGTATTTCCACGCAACTCTTTAATTTTGGCAATACAATTAAATGTATCAAAGAGAAAGATTGGGAGGGAATAATTGCCTTTCACTTTACTCAACGTAGCCCCACACAGAGATTTCAAAGTGATCTCTAGTTGTACGTCTTCTTCAATGAATAACTTGTGGCAAAGTAGTAATCATTCTTTCTCGTGAATGTAGTAAAGGAAAAAAAAATTGACTTGGCATTTAAATATATTCATGATAAGGGGCGCGTATTTGATGGAATTGATGGCACCGAGTGGTCCCCCTCCTAACTTTCACGTCATAGTAGATGTGTGGACTGCTTCTATCGAAATCGATGTTACCCCTCCTCGGTAACAACGCCGATCAGGAAGGGCCTTAACCCCCTTCTCTCCGACATAAGCAGCGTCTCAGCCTTTGTCGAGATGGGACTAGTCCCGGTAGAAGTACCGACCATGTCCTACCTAACTCGGCCTCACGCTGGCATCCCAGTCCGATCTCGGGTATAGCTGACCCCGGTGCCTTCTCCAGTTCGGCCCTTCTGCCGAGGTGAACACCGGGCTTCCAGTTCTCATTATGAGATGGGACGGGTACTTTGTAGGGAGTCCCTGTCAGGTAGGGCGGCCACCGGCCAAGGATAAGGGCTCGTTCCTATCAACAGATCACATCCACATTTATGTGAGGGATTTGAGGGGAGGTTTGATGGGACAAGTATCCTCACCTACCCCCACTAAAGATCCCAGGTGTGGGCTGATGGGACAAGTATCCTCACCTACCTCCACTATGGAACCTTCCACTCTCCTCTATATATGCCTGCATGAAGAGTCATAAACAGGTACATGCAAGATACAGCCCGCACTGTTACTCTGCAAAAACATCTCTTCTTCTCCACTTCACCCTAGTTCAGTGACTGCACTAACTCAGGCGTCGGAGTGCCTTTGGCTGATAGCAGCCTCGGGCCCTGACTGCTGTTTTATCTTCCCTTTCAGGTTTCAGATCAGCAGAGACACTTTTGTTCAGCTAAACAACCTCTCTGTAAACCCTCATCATCAGTTAAACCTAAGTCCGTAATAATTAGGCACGCACAATTTGGCGCCGTCTGTGGGGAACGATCTGAAAATTCCATATTTTCATCCTAACAGCTATGCCTCCTAAGGCTCAGAAGAGAAAGAGCGTTGCTAGACCGTCTGGGTCTAAGCAACCAGAAACATTTCTGCCTCTCATGCCACCTCCACTGGTGACAGACCAGGCAGGAGCGTTGGTGACGAGCTCGCGAAGAGATACCAGGCAAGCACCACCCAACCCTCCTCCGAAAGGAGTGGGAGGAGAACCTGGTATGCGGAGTGTAGGTTCACCCGTCACGGTGACACACTCGTCCTCAAGAGGTGCAGCAGCGTCTTCTCGGCGCGATCCTGTATTAGAGCGGGCTCGGACAAATACCTCTCAGGCGGAGCGTCCGCGCCTGGAGGTTGTTCTCAACGCGCCACCTCGTAAGGACGCTCCTCCTCAGGAACGGCCCTTACGAAATGGGGCTCCTGTGCAGTCTCCTCCTCGTCGGTCTTCTCACGGGGACCACATGGAAGAGGATCACGTCCACCTCGGTGATGAAGGTGACGACGACATGGTCCTAGAGGACGATGTTGAGGCCCAAGCCGAAGCCATCAAAGCTCAAAACCTCATCATCGAAGAACAGAAAGAGCAGATCCTCCAGCTTCAGCGGCAGCTTGAGACGAAGAGCCAAGTACCTCCCGAAGCCTCTCACACGCCTCCGCCAAAGCAACGAGCTCGTCTAGGTCTTCGGGGTCGACCAGACCGAAGGGATCAGCTGAATGAAAGGCGCGCCCGAGCTCGCGAAGAGGGCTCGAGTAACACTCACGCCAGTGCCGACCAGCAGCAGCGCCATAAACAAAGGCGGGAGACTAGGGCCGACCCCGAGATGGCTGACTACATTGATCAGCAGATTAAGCTGGCCGTACAGCAGAGCCTGGAGCAGGCCGGCCTCGCTCGAGGTCGGTTAACTACCAAACACGGTGACATCCATGGCACGTCTCCATTTTCTCGGGAAATCAGAGATCATCCCCTTCCTGATAAGTTCAGCGTCCCACGTTTCAATCTCTATGACGGGACGTCGGACCCCGAGGCTCATCTTCGGCACTTCACCCAGAAGATGACGGTATTCAGCGGCGACGGCGACCTTGATTGCAAGGTTTTCTCCTCCAGTTTGGGCGACCTCCCGCTTCGGTGGTTCTGTGCGCTTCCCGAGGGATCGATTTCGAGCTGGCCACAGCTCCGAAACTCCTTCGTCGAAAAGTTTCAAGCCCACCGGGTCATCCCGAAAACTGACGCCGACCTGATCTCGATCAAGATGAGGCCGACCGAGACTCTTACTCAGTTCGCCAAACGATTCTGGACCATCTACAGCGTGATTGAAAATTCCAACGACGACGTAGCCGTTACTGCCTTCCAACAAGCTTTGCTGCCGGGCAATGAGCTTCGGAAGAAATTGGTACGTCGTCCTGCGCCTTCGGTAAAGGCTCTGATGGTCCGGGTGAACCAGTATGTCGAGCAAGAAGAGGACGACGTCCGAGCTTGAGAGAGCCATAATTTCTGGCAAGAGAGCCGACCGGAGGGCCGTCCCACGAGAAGGGAGAGGAGGCTAGCTAAGAAAGAGGCGGATCGGAATAGAGAGCCATCCAGCTCGGCAGTACGTCCTGCTCCCACCTCAGGAGGCAGCACGAGGCCGAAACCAAGTGGCGCCTCTTATAGAGCCGTCAATACCATCTTCAAGGAGCCTATCTACAAGCTCCTCGGCAAAATCCAAGCTCAGCCCTTTTTCAAATGGCCTCAGCCTATGAGAAGTGACTCCTCCTCCCGAGATCAGAGCAAGTTTTGTGCCTACCACAAAGATAGAGGACACAGAACCGAGGACTGCTACGCCTTCAAGGCGCACCTTGAAAAGCTCGTAAAAGACGGGCATCTCAGAGACCACGTCAGGGAAGAAGGCAGAGTGAATAACGCTCAGCAACGCCTCCCCGACGACCAAGGCAGCGGTGAGGCTGTAGGGACCATCGACGTCATACACCTGGCTCCCGCCCCCAGGGGCAGTGACCGAGCCCGTGCCGAGGCCAGGAAAGCCCAGCACAGCAAGCATGTGATGACGGCCGAGGTCGGTCCCTCGGCAAAGAAAGCACGTGTGGAGAGGCCAAAAATCTGGTTCTCTGATAAAGACTTGGCCGAGGTCCAGCTACCCCACAATGATCCTCTTCTTCTGACTATGAGGTTACACAACTTCAATGTCAAAAGGATCTTAGTGGACCCCGGGAGCTCCTCAGAAATCCTCTACTTGGATTGCTTCAGGCGGATGGGCCTGAAAGAGGAGGACCTGCAAGAAGCCCGCACCCCGCTGGTGGGTTTCAGCTCCAAGACGGTATATCCCAAAGGGAAAATTTCCCTTAAGGTCGAGGTCGGAGGGGCCTCCACAACGGTAGACTTCCTGGTGGTGGATGCACAATCTCCATACAATGCCATCATGGGGAGAACCTGGCTCCATAACCTGGAGGCCGTTCCCTCGACCCATCACCAGAAGCTCAAGTTTCCTTTACAGAACAAGGATGGGAGCTTCAAAGTTATCATAGTCCGCGGCGACCAGGACATGGCCAAAGAATGCCTCTTGGCCGTGGTCCCCGGAGATACACAGCCACAGCAAGTCCACATGACCGAGCTGGAAGCTGAGCTCGATACTGTGGGCCGAACTCCCGAACAGAAGAGCATTGAGGACCTCACCCAGGTCGGGATCGATTCCAGCGATCCAGAAAGGTTCTTCCTGCTCGGTAGCCAACTCGTTGACGAGGAGAGGGCCAGGATGCTTGACTTCCTGTTACAAAATAGGGAGGTCTTCGCCTGGACCCCATACGAAATGTCCGGCATCAGCCCCGAGGTCATAAGCCACAAGCTGAATGTAGATCTCCAGCATAAACCTGTTGTCCAAAGGATTCGCAGGTCGGGCACCCAACAGGCAGAGGCTGTGACCAAGGAGGTCAACAAATTACTGGACGCTGAGGCTATCCGCGAAGTCCACTACCCCGTGTGGTTGGCCAACACGGTTGTCGTAAAAAAGAAGGATGGGAGCTGGCGGGTCTGTGTAGACTTCACCGACCTCAACAAAGCCTGTCCCAAAGACAGCTTCCCTCTACCGAAGATAGACCAGCTGATCGACGCCACTGCCGGCCATGAGAGGATGAGTTTCCTCGATGCCTACCGAGGTTACCATCAAATTCCAATGTATGAGCCTGATCAAGAAAAAACCGCGTTCATAACACCCAGGGGCACCTACTGTTACAAAGTAATGCCCTTCGGGTTAAAAAACGCTGGTGCCACTTACCAGAGGCTGGTGACCAAGATGTTTCAGGACCAGCTCGGCAGGACGATCGAGGTCTATATTGATGATATGGTCGTTAAGTCTAAGCGGTCACAGGACCACTTGACTGACTTACATCAAACCTTCTCCATCCTCAAGAAATACCAGCTCAAGTTGAACGCCTCCAAATGTGCATTTGGCGTCGGCTCGGGCAAGTTCCTTGGCAGCCTGGTTACGAGGCGAGGAATCGAGGCCAATCCCGATCAGATCTCGGCACTCAGAGCCCTGCAGAGTCCGAACTTGATAAAACAGGTTCAGAGACTTACCGGGATGGCGGCAGCACTGAACCGCTTCATCAGCCGAGCTTCGGATAAATGCCATCCTTTCTTCCAGCTGTTGAAAAAGAGCTCCGGGTTCAAATGGACCCCGGAATGCGAGAGCGCTCTCCAGGAGCTCAAAGTGTACCTTTCCTCCCCTCCTCTGCTTTCCACCCCGGTACGGGGTGAGGTCTTGTACCTATATCTGGCAGTTTCGGACCATGCAGTAAGCTCTGTACTCGTAAGAGAAGATGACAGGCTGCAAAGACCCATCTATTACACAAGCAAAATCCTGCTGGATGCCGAGACAAGATATCTGCCACTGGAAAAACTCGCGTTAGCACTCGTTAGTGCTTCGCGTAAGCTCTCCCACTACTTCCTGACATATTCTATAGTGGTTGTGACCGAACACCCACTCAAGTCCCTCTTCAGGAGGGCAGACTTCTCGGGAAGAGTGTCTAAATGGGCTGTCGAACTCGGGCAATACGATATCCAGTATCAGCCCAGAACGGCCATCAAAGCCCAAGTACTGGCCGACTTTATTGTGGAATTCACCTCTCCTAGTTCGGCATCGAGCCATCTCGACACCGAACTGGGGGGCAAGGAGGCAAGGACTTCGGCCGAGACCAAGCAGGATCGGTCCTGGAAACAGTTCCTCGACTCATCTTGGAAAGTCTTCGTCGATGGGTCCTCCACCTCCAAAAGGGCTGGCGCTGGTGTAGTCCTCCAATCTCCGGAGGGCCTCGTTATTGAGCAAGTCGTGACTCTTGACTTCAAAGCTTCTAACAATGAAGCTGAGTACGAAGCATTAATTGCAGGGCTGGGCAGCGCAAAAACCCTGGGGGCACAACAACTGGTAATCTTCAGTGACTCACAGCTGGTCACAAGCCAACTCAATGGAGATTACCAGGCCCGAGATGACAGGATGGCAGCCTACCTGGCCCACACCAAGCAACTCCTATCTCAGTTCCAAAAGGCTGAAGTCAGGCAGATAGGCAGAGACTCCAACTCTCACGCCGATGCCCTTCCAAATTTGGCCTCTGCCGTCGAGGCAGGAAGAAAAAGAACTGTCGAAGTGGAAGCACTGGACAGACCTAGCATACAACTTCAACCGCCTCGACAGATTATGTGCATTGACCTCGGTCCTAGCTGGATGGATGAACTTATCTCCTACCTCAAGAATGACCAGCTACCCGAGGACAAGAACCAAGCCCACAAAATCAGGCTGAAGGCAGCCCGATTCTGGCTCTCTCCGGACGAAAAACTCTACAGAAAGTCCTACAATGGCCCTTACCTCCGGTGCGTTCATCCAAGCAAAGTCGAACCCTTCCTTTATGAAATCCATGAAGGGATCTGCGGCAGCCACATCGGAGGTCGGTCACTCGCGTACCGAGCTATTAGCCAAGGGTACTGGTGGCCCTATATGCAGAAGGATGCACAGGTCTACGCCAGGAAATGTGAGAAGTGCCAGAAGTTTTCTCACTCTCTCCATCAGCCAGCACACGACCTGAGCCCTCTTTCCAGCCCTTGGCCCTTCGCCCAATGGGGACTGGACCTCGTGGGACCACTCCACCGAGCTCCAGGGAACAAAAGGTGGTTGATCGTAGCAACTGACTACTTCACCAAGTGGATAGAAGCCGAAGCACTCTCCTCCATCACTGAGAAGGATACTAAAAACTTCGTGTGGAGAAGCATTGTAACTAGATTCGGAGTGCCTCGAACCTTGGTCACGGACAACGGAACCCAGTTCGACTCCAATTTCTTCAGAGCTTCTGCCAAGACCTTGGCATCAGGAACTACTATTCCACCCCGGCCTACCCCCCGAGCAATGGGCAGGCTGAAATTTCGAACAAGGTGGTGCTTGACGGACTCAAAAAGAGACTAGATCGAGCCAAAGGGAGATGGGTAGAGGAACTTCCAAGTGTCCTATGGGCATACAGGACTACCCCGAGGCGTTCGACCTCGGCAACTCCCTTCTCCCTAGCCTACGGAATGGAAGCTGTAATTCCACTTGAGGTCGGCCTCCCCACCCTCAGGTCGGAACTATTCGACCGAGGCCAAAATGATGCAAACCTCGCCACAGAGCTCGACTTGGCTGAGGAGCGAAGGGATGCCGCGGCCATCCGTGTCGCTTCCTACCAGCGATAGTTGGCTAGAGGGTACAATCAAAGGGTCAGAGAGCGAAAGTTCTCCCCTGAAGAATTGGTCTTGAAAAAGACTCTTCCAGCAGACAGGAATCCCAGCGAAGGAAAGTTTGCACCGAACTGGCATGGGTCATTTAAGGTGACTTCGGTAGCTGGGCAGTCTGCATATAGGCTTGAGGACATGGAGGGCAGAGAGCTGCCACGCCCATGGAACGCCACCCACCTCAAGAAATTCTATTTTTGAGATGTAATCGGATTCGGGAAGTTAATAAACTATTTCTTTTTATAGAATACGTTTACGCTCCAAGCTGTCCCCTATTCTCGAAGAAATGGCCAAGTTATGGAACTCGGCATATACCTACAGCTCGGTTACAGAACCGACTTGTATTCTTTGTTCGGTTACCTTAGTTAGCTACTTTGGCCTGGTTACCTTAGTTAGCTATTTTTGAGATGTAATCGGATTCGGGAAGTTAATAAACTATTTCTTTTTATAGAATACGTTTACGCTCCAAGCTGTCCCCTATTCTCGAAGAAATGGCCAAGTTATGGAACTCGGCATATACCTACAGCTCGGTTACAGAACCGACTTGTATTCTTTGTTCGGTTACCTTAGTTAGCTACTTTGGCCTGGTCAATGGACCAGTCAAGTTCTGATTATAAAACCGGATTTAGCTTTGGTCATAGGACCAAGCGCCCTCAGTTTTACCGAGATCGATGCTCGTTATGGTTGCAAAATCAATACAGCACCTCGGGTTACAACTACTACAAATTCGGTTTCTACCGAACTCATTTACTTTGTCTTTTTTCCTATTATTTATTCTGGTTGTTAAGCCAAATGCATAGAGAAAGGAAAAAAGAAGAAAAATTCGCCACAAATGTTCAAAATTGGAAAGCAAAGCCAATTTCATTTCACGAATGAAGGTTACAATTTTTCCAACAAAAAGAAATACAAGATTTCCCCCCAGTGCAGAAAAAATAAAAACAAAATTACATCTTTTTCAAGCCACGGCCCCCTCGGCGCCATCAGCAGCAGCATCTTCCACGACTTCGACAACCACTTGTCCGGCGTCGACGTCCGCGTCAGGTACAGGGGCAGGGTCTTCGGTTTCCCTGACCGGGACCTCAGGAGCTTGGTTCGGTGCGGGCTGAGGAGGAGGAAACTGGGGGATCTCTGTATACACAGGGCTGTCCTCGGGGACCCCTGCTGCTCTCAACGAGCTTGTCCATCCCAGCCTCCAGGCCTTCAGGCTGACTTTCTTGACTTGGGTAATATATTGTTCTGTGGCCTCTGCCACCCCTTCGTCGAAAGCCTTGTCGACGTCAGCCCGTAGTCTGTCGGCATCAGCTCGGAGTTCAGCCTCTGCCGCCTCCCACCTTTTTTCGAGTTCGGCCGTGGCCTGAACTTGGTTTTCCAGTTCCGCCCTGACCTTATCAAGCTCGTCTCTGAGGCCCATGACGCTCGTTTCCTGCTCGGCTGCCTTCTGCTTTATTAGGCTGAGCTCGGCCTCGAGTTCCACTTCCCTCTTCTCCGCCCTCTCTGCTCGCGCGGTGCTCTGCTGGGCTTTGTCCGCCGACACCAGCGCCCTTTGCAGGATCTGAGGAAACAAGTGTTAAGCAGACGTCAATATCAGAAGTACAGAAATCAAAGAAGAAATGCAAAGTTCAAAGGAGAGAATTACCCTGAGGGCGTCGGCCATTTGAGCCACATCCAGCTCCACCTTGCTCCTCTTCATGTGTTCTGCCATGTCTCCAGGCAGAGCGCAGGCATGCGCAAGGGCACTGACAACAGATGTGCCATCACTCAGCCGCCGTCCGACGACAGCGACTGGCCATCCTCCAGCAGGAAACTGGGGCTCCAGATCGGAGGGCCGAGCAGCGGCGAGTGCTGAGAGGCAAGGTTGGGCTCGTCCCCCACTGGGTCCGCAACCCTGGGCCTTTTCCCCATCCGAACCGAATCCCGACGAGATTTGGTGGAGCGCTCGGTCGCTGCTGAAGGCTGAGGAGATTGAACTGGGGGAGAGACTACTCTATCCTCCAAGTTCGGTGGGGGAGCGGTCCCCGAGGTGGGCGAGTCTCCGAAGATGACTTCATCGAGACTGACAAGGGCCGCACGACGTCGCCCCATCTCGGTCTCTTCGTCCGATTCAGAAGATGGGAGAATCACAAGCTGCTCTTGCGGAACCCCCTCGGACTCGCCCTCCGACTGACTTTCCTCCTCGGAGTCAGTCTCTACAGCGGTCTGGACGTGTGAAGGACCGGCTTCGGCTGGGGCTCCAGGAGGTACGATCTCGGGGGGCACTTGCGCAGGCCCTGTGGCTGGAGCTGTCTGCTCCTCGGCTTCGGCAAGAGTTAAGACTTGCTCCCCCCTGAGGTTCTCGTGCCGTCTTCTTATAAAGGATCGGTACACGGGTTCGTACCCAAGGAGGGCTGAGGCAGATCGGGTCCGGTGACCCTTGTAGCTATAAATCCTTTTTAACCAGCCGACGTTTCGTCGCCACCCGGAGTTCTTCCTCTGCCGTTTCCTCTCCGCGTGACCTGCACGACAAGCAATTAGGCATCAGTTCGGCAGAACGAAACTACATCAGAAGTTTAGAAATTGAGATATTTACTCGGTGGTTCTCCGAGACGACCAGGTACGTGGTTCACCCTGGGCTCTCCGGGGGCATACTCCCAGTTCCCGGTGACGTAAAGGCAGTCGTTCCCGGCGTATTTTGTGTTGTCTTCGAGCTCGTTGATTATGGGAATCTCCTTTGACCGAACTCGCAGGTAGTATGCGTCGTCCTTTGGAGATCGACAGAGGTTATACACATCCTCAATGTCCTCCACGCCAAGGTCGGTTCCCAATATCCTATTGAGTTCAGCTATACCCATGATTATCTTGTAACCATTGGGCATTAATTGGCAAGGGGTAAGGTTCCACCTCCTGAGACAAGCTCTCAGAAGGGGATGGACTGGGAATCTCACCCCGCCCTCGATTATGGCTACCAGAGGGAAGGGCATCCACCCCTCTACAAGAACCCGAGGTAGGCCTCGGTCACCAGGCCCGTCCGCCCTAATCTGGACGTTCTCTGGTATCTGGTATTGTTTCCTAAGCTCGGCTAGGGCAAGCTCTGTGTCTATCCAATGTCTAAAAACCCCCATCTTCCCTAGCCTAGACCGGAATACAGGAGACGGCGACGGAGAAGAAAGACAGTAGACACCCCCGAAAAAGAAAAGGAACCCAGAGAAGGAAAAATGACAGAAAGGCAGAAAGGAACTCACTAAGACGGGGCCGGAAGGAATGTAGGGATAACGGAAAACTCTAAACTTCAGGAGGCGAACGGAGGGGCTTCTCGGACGACGAGGCTTCAGGCAACTCTCAGGCGAAAGCTCCAAGCACAGTGACAGCAAAAGTGGTCCTCCTTCGAGGACCGGGGTTTTTATACAGGGATGGAGATCTCTTCGTATCCCGAAAGGCATGTGCAGACACCGCCTCGAGCACGCCACCCGTCTCCTCGATAAGACGCAATGGCCATCAGGGACCTGACACATGGCGGCGTCACAGCGCCCTCATGATGATATGGTTGGGTTATTAAAACCGCCTCCAGACAGCCAGGCGCTATTAAAAGCGCCTCGGAAAGCGAAGCGGCAGCCCACGCCTTTTGGTAAGATACAGGATCGGTTTCGGGAAAGTCCCATCCTATCACTCCTAACCCCGTGGTCTCCTTAACCCCCCGAGGTCAGGAGCAGGGGGCAATTGTGTGGACTGCTTCTACCGAAACCGATGTTACCCCTCCTCGGTAACAACGCCGATCAGGAAGGGCCTTAACCCCCTTCTCTCCGACATAAGCAGCGTCTCAGCCTTTGTCGAGGTGGGACTAGTCCCGGTAGAAGTACCGACCATGTCCTACCTAACTCGGCCTCACGCTGGCATCCCAGTCCGATCTCGGGTATAGCTGACCCCGGTGCCTTCTCCAGTTCGGCCCTTCTGCCGAGGTGAACACCGGGCTTCCAGTTCCCATTATGAGATGGGACGGGTACTTTGTAGGGAGTCCCTGTCAGGTAGGGCGGCCACCGGCCAAGGATAAGGGCTCGTTCCTATCAACAGATCACATCCACATTTATGTGAGGGATTTGAGGGGAGGTTTGATGGGACAAGTATCCTCACCTACCCCCACTAAAGATCCCAGGTGTGGGCTGATGGGACAAGTATCCTCACCTACCTCCACTATGGAACCTTCCACTCTCCTCTATATATGCCTGCATGAAGAGTCATAAACAGGTACATGCAAGATACAGCCCGCACTGTTACTCTGCAAAAACATCTCTTCTTCTCCACTTCACCCTAGTTCAGTGACTGCACTAACTCAGGCGTCGGAGTGCCTTTGGCTGATAGCAGCCTCGGGCCCTGACTGCTGTTTTCTCTTCCCTTTCAGGTTTCAGATCAGCAGAGACACTCTTGTTCAGCTAAACAACCTCTCTGTAAACCCTCATCATCAGTTAAATCTAAGTCCGTAATAATTAGGCACGCACAGTAGACAAGCATAAAAGTCCAGCGTTTTCTCTATAAGAAGCTACACCTTCTGCTCAAAATAATCACAGAAGTTGCACAACCATCCACCATCACTAACCTATCATGGCCCAGAGAAAGAAATCATCACTCTCCCTACTTGTCCTCCTCTCATTTGCATTGCTTCAACTGTTGCTTTTTCTTAATGTCCGTGCCGTAGCTCCAGCACAGGTGACCCAAGAAGCAGCCGAGGCTCAGGCTCTCCTCGCATGGAAAGCTAGCCTTGAAAACCATTCTCTTCTTAATTCATGGTCCCTCCTCAACAACAACAATGGTACTTCCATAAAAAGCAAAAGAAACTCCACATGCAATTGGCTTGGGATAACATGCAACCTTGCAGGGAGAATCACAAGGATAAACTTGTTCAACACAAGTTTAAGAGGTAAGCTTGATAACCTCAGCTTCTCATCCATTTCAGAACTCACCATTCTCAATCTTAGCAGCAATGCACTCTATGGAACCATTCCGGCCCACATCGGAACTCTCACAAAGCTCAACATCCTTGATCTCTCTCGGAATCAATTCTACGGTTATCTGCCGCTTTCACTTGGAAACTTGACAAAGCTCACCACCCTGTATATCTTTAATAATAGGATTTCTGGAACCATCCCCCATGAAATAGGCTATTTGAAAAATCTAATCGACTTGAAACTGTCAACAAACCTTTTAACAGGTACAATCCCTCCCACTATAGGAAACTTGACACAACTCACCACCCTATACCTCTATGAAAATAGTATTTCTGGAACCATCCCCCATGAAATAGGCTATTTGAAAAATCTAATCAACTTGGATTTGTCAGCAAACCTACTAAAAGGTACAATCCCTCCCACTCTTGGAAACCTGACACAACTCACCAACTTGTACATCCCTGTAAATAATATTTTTGGAACCATACCAGATGAAATAAGCCATTTGAAAAGTCTAATTAATTTGGTAATGTTCAGAAACCTTTTAACAGGTACAATCCCTCCCACTCTAGGAAACTTGACAAAGCTCACCACCTTATACATCCGTACAAATAATATTTTTGGCTCCATACCTCAAGAAATAAGCTATTTGAATAATCTAATCCGCTTAGAGATATCATCTAACCTTTTAACTGGTCCAATCCCTTCAACTATTGGTAAATTGAAAAACCTTATCGACTTCACTGCCTTTAAAAACCAACTCTCTGGTCCAATTCCTCTAGAACTTACAAATTTGACACATTTAACTTGGCTTTCTTTATCTGAAAACAACTTCTCTGGCCATATACCGGAAAAAATATGCCACGGAGGGTCACTAAAATTATTCAATGCATTTAGCAACTATTTAACTGGTCCTATCCCAAAATCCCTACAGAATTGTACCACTTTAATAAGAGTCCGCCTTCAAAATAACCAACTCACTGGAAATACATCCCAGGTTTTCGGAAACTATCCAAATTTAATATATATGGATCTGAGCTACAACAACTTGTATGGTGAGCTCTCACCAAAATTGGGAGAATGGAAAAACTTAACATTGTTAAATTTATCTGGTAATAAGATCACAGGCAAGATTCCACCTGAATTTGGAAAGTTAAGTCGACTGGGAGTACTCCACCTCTCTTCAAACAGTCTAGCTGGCAGGATCCCCAAGGAGATGGGAAGGTTGTCTTCATTATTCGACTTGAGTTTAAATGATAATGAACTTTTTGGCAGTGTACCATTAGAAATCGGAATGTTATCGAACTTGAAGGTTTTTGACCTATCGATGAACAACTTGAGTGGGCATATTCCAAAAGAGTTGATGAGTTGCTTTAAGCTATGGTCCCTAAATCTAAGCAGAAATAATTTTAGTGGGAGCATTCCACTTCAAATTGGAACTCTATCTACTCTTTGAAGCTTAGATCTCAGCCAAAATTCACTCCGCAAAGAGATACCATCACAATTTGGAAATTTGAAGATGTTAGAAAACCTCAACCTTTCCCACAATATATTGTCAGGTCTTATTCCTCCTTCTTTTGAAGAGATCTCCAGCTTGATGTCCATTGACATTTCCTATAATAGTTTGGAGGGCCACATTCCTAAAAACAAAGCATTTCAAGAAGCACCATTCGAGGCATTCAGTCACAACAAAGGTTTATGTGGAAATGCCTCAGGCTTGCAACCATGTAATTCCACTTTCATTGACAAAGGACATTTGAAGAAAGTCTCTAAAGTTGTGCTCGTCATTACTCTTCCTATTTCTGGGTTAATCTTCCTTTTACTTGCATGTATTGTGATATTCTTCTTTCTGAAACGAAGAGCAAGGCATACGGCAATAGAGTTGCAAGAAATGAGGAAGGGTGATGCATTTTCTATATGGAATTATGATGGAAGGGTTGTGTACGATGATATCATCCAAGCGACGGAGAACTTTGATAGCAAATACTGCATTGGAGTGGGAGGTTATGGAAGTGTATACAAAGCAGATCTATCAACTGGCCAAGTAGTAGCTGTAAAGAGACTTCACCCATTGGAGGGAGGGAGCATACGTGATCAGAAAAGCTTCAATAATGAAATAAAAGCATTGACTGAAATTCGGCATCGCAACATTGTGAAGTTGTATGGATTTTGTTCCCATGAACAATGCATGTTTTTGGTTTATGAGTACATGGAAAGGGGTAAGTTGGCGGGAATCTTGAGCTGTGAAGGAGCATTGGAATTGGATTGGATTAAAAGGGTCAATGTTGTGAAAGGTGTGGCCAGTGGTTTATCATATATGCACCATGATTGCTCTCCGCCAATAGTTCATCGGGACATATCGTCAAACAATATATTGTTAGATTCAGAACTTGAGGCATGCATATCAGATTTCGGCACATCTAGACTTCTAAAGCCTAATTCATCAAATTGGTCATCACTTGCAGGAACATATGGATATGTTGCTCCTGGTAATGTTATTTGTTTATTTGAATATTTATCTTTTGACATTGCGCTTATCAATTTCACCTTTTTTTTTTTTTTACTAAACAGTGTTTCTTTTTTATTGCATTGTGAAATACAAATTACACCTTTAAGATGTTTTGAAATAATTTCTTTTAATGTATCACTTTCTTTTTTAAGTATTTTTAATTGAGTCACTAGTACATAGTTCAAATGGTGTGGCCATATCTGTGAGCCATACTAGTTTACACTAAACTGGCCTATCCATCAATTTGGCCATCTTTTAAAACACTAATAAATACACTACCATGTTAAAATATGGGTTTATTTGTTTATTTAAACTGTGATGGACATGTACTTTCTTTTCTAGAAGTAGATGAAGTAAAGGGTGTTTAAATGTTTTCTTTTTATATAAAATTTTCCTATCCACTTTCTCAGTAGGAAGGTAATTAAATGGATAAAACGAACCTCTACTTCTTTTATCGAGTCAATGGAATTGTAGATGCAAAAGGAGATTTGTGCAGCTGTTGATAACATAATATGATTTTAAAAATTTATTACAGAGCTTGCATACACAATGGAAGTGACAGAGAAGTGTGATGTTTATAGCTTTGGAGTGTTGACGTTTGAAGTGTTAATGGGAAAGCATCCAGGAGATCTCATCCACACTCTACATTTTTCCACTGGCGAAAACATACTGCTGAAAGATGTGTTGGACCAACGTCTCTCACCTCCCTCTGCTCAGACTGCAGTTGAAGTGATCTCCGTAGCAATGGTAGCACTTGCATGCATACGTGCCAATCCGCAATCTCGGCCAAACATGTGGAATGTGTCTCAGAAATTGTCAAGTCATAGGTTGTCCACTTTGGAACCATTCCAAACCACCACATTGTGCCAATTGAATGATCTTGATATTTGCAAGATTGGTTGAAAGAAACCAAGGGTGTTTAGGATGTGAGTTCGTCATCTCGTTCATGTGTATATATTTTGTATTGATCCAAGTCAGGTTAGGAAGCAACATGTCTATAGATTTTCTCTGTATGTATTTAGTATAAAAAGGTACCAAGAGTGAGTTTGTCATCTTATGCTTATATTTCAAGTTGTAGAGTCATGTCAATATATTATATCTTCTCGCATGTTTAATAGAGTGGATTAATTGTAGCACTTGGTTTCACTAATTTCTATTTTTTTTATTTTTTAATTAACAGGTCAATTGAATATAACACATGCCCATCCGGTCCAACTTTAGAAACACAGGCCCATATCCAATCCAAGTTTGACTTGGGCCAGTAGTGCTGGCCCATGTGAGACGTGTTACGCCTGAGCGCGTCAATTTAGTCAATAGGATTGGGTCGAGCTGGGTATTGTATTACTTGTTCGGGCTTTATATCGATCTCAAGCTTTCTATTCCTTATGTGGGTAAAAACAATTAATAAACTACAAAACACTACTTCTTTGGCCCGAGTGGGTGGGCTTCAAGTTTTCTACATTTAATTGCAGCCCAAATATTAAATAGGGACACCTTTGATGATCCTTTTTTTTTTTTTAATAACCTCTCACCCAACCCAGACAAAGAGCCTTTGGCTCTGAGCTCGATGGAAACTAGATTCTGCATATCCGAGAACTAATCCCTAGGGGCACATGAAAACCCTCCTATCCACATACACTGGGTAAACCTTTGATGAGTCTTTTCTCCATCTTTGATGAGTCTGTTCTCCTCACACTTACACAAGTCTTCCTTAAGTTAATGACCATATAAAGTTGATTGGGTTCAACTCATGAAAAGCACTAGATTTAAATTTTGGTTCATTTAAAAACAATCTGACCATGGTTGCCCAATCCAACGGTAAATACCATTCGAGTAGATTTATGTGGTGATGGAAGAACAAATGTGCATCACATTGAAGTTCAGGATTCAAATCCAAGTTCCAGAGTCCATCTTCGACCAAACTTAAGTTATGGGCCTTGTCCAACACTTCTAGGCCTAGAAGACTAGTGCATCTGGGGTGACAACTAGTTCATCAACACTGGACTTGTTCTAACTAACCATGACTCAATTCAGTTAACTGGGTTCGTAAGGCCATTGAGTTGGATAAGTTATGCACAGACATAACCTCTAAAATACAATATCAATGTAGCAACTACAAATTACAGTTAATATAGGTTTGTGTAGCATTCACGGAAAATCACTTATGCAGATAATTTCATTTTTTCCATGGGAAAAAAATATTTCCTATGTGCACCAATTGCAGAAAATTGAGCATCAATATCTGAAAGCCTATTTTTCGCCTGGTATTAAAATTTTAAAACTGAAGAGGTAAAGATGAAGATTTACAAAATAAGTATTAAGTACCATCCCCTTTCGGAAGGAAATCGCTATCCAATCATCACTATGAAATCAAATCCTAGGAAAATGAGAGTCCATCTGCATCTTTTATCTTATATCCTTCACTCACCTCCTTATCATTCCTTTGCTTTGGGGGTTTGGGACCCCAGCCCTCATGTGAGGGAAGTAGAGCTTGGGTGGGGTAAGAGAGCCTCAGAGTGAGGAAGGACAGCCCTCGGACGAGGGAAGGTGACTACCCAAGTTCGAACCCTAAGCAGCCATGTAACAACTGCCGCCTCTTATCACTGGGCTATGACGCCATTCTTATCATGATGGATTTGAATACCGACCAAGCACCCAAAACATGACAGCCCAAGTGTCCACAAGTAATTCTAGCAAACAAACAGGCCTTGAATGTGATGATCAAATCTTTGAGGCCCCCACCACGAGTGTCCTTCCTAACAACAGCAGATACTGTAATATCTTGTTTATGATGTGGATAACGTGCAGCCCACCTCTTCATCTTGGCTTAGGGGCCTGATAGCCAGGAGGCGCACTTTAGATCCTTGCGCCACACTTTTCTAACGTGCGCTGGAAGCCGTTATTTTTATAGATTTGTATCCAGATTCCGACAGTTAGATTTCCCGCGCTAAAAATAGTCCGCTCAAATAGTCATCTTGGGTCCAAAATCATGGACGTTATTGTCATCACTTCTTGCTGTCTTTCTCCAACGGCACTACATTACACCCCTCCCACAATAATAGCCTGGAAATGCTGGATCCCCGTCTAGTTTCTTTGTGAACCACCTTCAAATTGCCCTCCCATCACGGTTTCCTTTTCTCACTTCATTTCCAAACTTGGTGGGTCTGATTATTAGTTCTTACCTTCTTTATAAAATCTTTCAGCGATTTTGATTCATTAGGTTCTTTCTTGAGTTGGATTTTCATTTTGAGACTCGGTGGTGGTGATTCTTCGGTGGTTTTCAGGTTTGAGTTTTTGTATGTTTTAATTTTATCGTCATTTTGGGTGTTTTTGGATGAAATCACCAAGTGGGTCACTGAGATTTTAATGTTTTAGATCTTCTTTAGTTGTTTTGCGAACTGGGTTGGTGATATTTTCATGCAATCGCATCTAATTCAACAAAATAGAGAAGCAGAGTGGGAGGTTGGGTTGGTGTTTGGTGTGTAGTATTTTCAAGTTGTGTAAGAACCTTTATGAATTAAGGAGCTGGAAAGACATAGTCTTTTGTTTTGTTTTCTTCTTTCTGTCCATTAATGGACATTGAACTAGAGAATTGGTGATTGATCAGTCCGGTATTTTGGTTTATGATTCTTGGTCATGGCTTAAATGTGCTACTACTGATTGGTTGGATATCTCAAGGTCTAGGGAGCAATCACAATTGAGAATTTGCAACATGGGTTGCTTCCCATGTTTCTCTTCTTCTGTAAAGGAGGCAAAACGCTGCAATCGCAGGAGAGATTCAGCAACTGCACGTATAGAGATAACGGATCATCAAATAAACAGCCTCCTAAGTTTGACTCCCCTTCTGAAACGTTTGAGCATTTTAAACTGTTCATAGTTTTAAAGATTTCCAACTTGACAGTACCAACTTCAATTTTCTTTTAAAATTTTTAAATAGAACTTGTTCCCAGTATACTACTTTCCCTTGCCAATGCACTACTTTCAACTACCAAGAAATGAATTTTAATATTGTATCATCTTAAATTATCTCAAATGCAAATACAAAGCTAAAACTACCAAGACTTTTCTCTATCTATCCTTCCACTAGTACAACTCATTCAGTTGGGATTCCCATTTCAAACTTTTGTTAATGAAACGGATAGCTTCTTGGACTATTAAAATCACCAATAGATTCTATTTTCAAACAGATTGAATTGGATTCAACTATTTCTTAAGATGCATTGTTATTGGAGCTGCATCCCTGTATTTGTCATTTCATGTAACGTTTGGTATGCTCTTACTTACTACTATATGTGTTCATCACTGCCTAAAACGGAGTTCTTCGAGGATGATGGTAGATTAAAACCGTATACATTTGCACCATGAAAGTAAAACCCCATAATGGTCACTGCATGAAAAATCTAATCCAGATGGACTCAGGCAATCACTGAGACTCTTTTTATGTGCTCTCCCATATTCTATCCATACAAATTTTAAAATTACTAATAGGATATGTTCTCTAATCTCTAAACACTCGTATTTATCGTACTTTTGTTTCATCATTATCTTATTGTGAAGAGTGATTCAGCTAACGCTATATCTTGGGTGAAATCGTTTAGGGGATCATGAAATATAAAATTCCTCTTTAACGAAATTAGTCATCTATTGACTGACATACAGGTCATGTTTCCGCACATTGGTATATCTGCAAATGGAATGGCAAATTGTTTATCTAAGCAAGGGGTAGATAGATCCTGTAATTTAAGTATGTCTATTTTGTAGTTCATGGCTGGTGCATTTCTCTTTTACTGGTACAACCATGAGAGGGTTTTTTTTTTTATGTTCTAAACTGAGTTGTACTTGATTTTTCATTAATAAAATATTACCGATACCAATCTCATATATATACCAGTATGATGGTAGCCAAATGCACAAATTTTGTCCGCTGTCCAGTGGTGGACTTCAATTACTATACCATGATTTTTTTTTAAGAATTCAACTTAAGTATTTCATTGGGCAATAACTCATCTCATACTTAAGTGAATGTTTGTGCATGTATGTTTGTGAAAATTTGGTTCCACGGGATTCTCTTCTACAAAACAAATACTCTTTTTTTTTTTCCAACCGTCCATTGGAAAGGCTTTTTTAAATAATCGCAGGAAATTTAGCTCATTTTTATGCTTTTCCACGAGGAAAAGCCAATGCCCCATGGTCGCCAAGCTAAGTAATTGGTTGAGCTTGGCTCAATGTTATGTGGACTCTAATGCTAAGTAATTGTTAGGTTTTTAAATGTTGGCTAAATTCATGGGTTGGACAAAACTCTGGGTCTTTTGAGTTGTATTTTTTTTTATTGAGAAAAAGGACTCAGAAGAAGAAAATCCCAAAGAATTAGAAGAAGAAAACTGGAGAAAAAGAGCTGAAATTTCGGATCAACCAGAATGGGGTCTGCTCAAGCGACCACATCATCCGCTCGAGCGGACAAAGTCAGAATGGCCCAACGCTGAAACAGAACCTCATCCGCTCGAGCGGATGGTGAGTCCGCTCGAGCGGACAAGGTGCAGAGATTCCTGCGAGATTAGAAATTGCTTTTCTAATTATGCTCAAACTGCTTGTTTTAGTCCTAATCATCTTAGGCAACCTTAAGTACGAACCAAGGGCTATTTAAAGGACTCAAGGGCTATTCTAAAGATATACCTCACCTCTCAAAGTTCTGAGTTAGAGATTAGCATTGAAAGATTTCTTCTCTAGAGTTTTATTAAGGAGTTGTGCTGACAAGTTCTCTAGAGCCAGTTCTTCTGCATCCTTTGTAGAAGATTATCTTCTTGCGAGAAGATTTGAGGAGTCAAGCGCTGGATTGAATCTGTTGCAATCAACGGTGTGAAGTCGTTGAAGCGTGAAGCGACACAAAGTAACTTCAGTCGTTGGGTAGGGGATATCTAGGGAAGAGATCTGAGTTTCTTGTAATTGCGAGATTCATAGTGTTTGATTTGATCCAGTTCGGATCAGTGGTTTTTCACCCGGTTAGGGTTTTCCACCTTATATTTGGTGTCCTTGTGGTGTGTGCTTGTTGATTTATTTTCTGCTGCATATCGTTTATTTATGCACACTTTTGGTTTGATTGTTTGAGTAGACCAATCTAGAGATCGCGGACCATAAATCTTTTCAATTTGTATCAGAGCAGGTTGTCCTATCTTGTTGGGTCTGATCCTGCAAGATTTCTAGAATTGTGCTCAATAGAGAAGGGACATCAACTTCCAAGCCTCCTTGTTTGATGGTTCTAATTATGCATATTGGAAGCAAAAGATGATTGAGTTCCTTAAGTCCATTGATGATGATATTTGAAATATTATTGAAAAGGGCTACTCCATATCTATAATTGTGGTTAATAGACAAATTGTTCCTAAACCTAAAGCCCAATGGACTAAGGATGAGAAGCATAGATCTAATTGCAATAGCAAGGTCGTGAATTGCATATACAATGGAGTGTCTGCTGATGAGTTTCGAAGGATTTCCACTTGCAAAACTGCAAAAGAAGCATGGGAAGTCTTACAGACAGTTTATGAGGGTACAGACACGGTGAAGCAAACCAAATTGCTAATTAAGGCTAAATAAAGAATTTGAAACCATCGTGATGGAAGAAGATGAGACCTTTAATCAATTTTATGCAAAGCTGAATGATATTGTCAATTCTGTTTTCATTCTAGGGGAAGAAATACCAGAAGACAAGATTGTCAAGAAAATTCTAAGGTCTCTACCTTCAAGGTTCAATTCTAAAGTTGATACTAGTGAAGAAAATAAAAATCTGGATATCCTCAAGTTAAATGAACTGGCTAGAAATCTTCAGACGTTTGAAGCAAACCGTTTGAATAAAGGAAAATCAAAAGAGAATGATATTGCTTTGAAAGCCATCTCATAATCAAGAAAGAAGCCTGCAAAGAAAATTGAGTCTGATTATGAATCTGAGGCTGAAGATGATATGGTTGAGTTTATGAAATGTTTCAAAAAATACATGTAGACAAAACGAGCCAATAAAAAGAATTTCAAATTTGAGAAAAAGGATCCTGTAAAAGGGACAAAGTGTTTTAAGTGCCAAGGCTATGGTTACTATGCTAATGAGTGTGCCAACAAGAAAAATGCTACAAAGCAAAAGGCTTTAAACATAACTTGGGATGAAGAACCTTCTGAAGAAGAAAATGAAAATGCAAAAGATCCTGAGGATGATCCTTCTAATAATGTGAATGGCAAGTTTGTGGCATTCATGGCTGAGTCTGTGTCTGACAATGATACTGATGAAGACAATGATGATAAAATGTCAGATCAAGAGAAAGATTGGGAAGAATTGTACCATGTTACCTATGCTAATTGTGTCAAGATGACCACATATGGTAACAAGATCACTATCAAGTACAAGCCGCTCAAGAAGAAAATTCTGCACTGAAGATTGAATTAGAGCAAGCGCTTAAACAGGTTCATCTCTTAAAAAGTCAGAAAAATTGTTTGGCTGAAAATTTGACTACTGATGGTCAAAAACTTAAAAAAGGCTGAAAAAGAAATAGTAAATCTGAAGGAAGAGATAGTGATATTGAAAGCTAAAAATCAAGACCTACAAGGAAGACTGAAGATCACTCTGTCTGAGCTAGAAGTCAAGCAAGCTTCTCTAAACAAGATGAACACTGGTTCGAAGATTCTTACAAACATCTTGTGTGGTCAGAAACCTCCTTTTGACAAAAGCGGTCTTGGTTATGATTATGGTACATCCATTTCAAATGCTAAAGGTAAAACAATTTTGTTTCAAGTGTTGCACATGCTACTCACATACTGCACTTTCTAATAATGTGTTGAGTAGTTTCAAGAAAAAGAATGTGTTACGCGCTGCACATACATCCACTTGTCATCATTGTGGATTAAAAGGTCCCCATTGCAAGAAGTTGCAAAGTCTACCTAAGACCAAGCAATGGCGGAAGAATTTTTCTCCACCCAAGACAACTCTAATTTGGATAAGAAAATCTGATTTGCCTAAGGAGTTTCCTCATACTCTGCTGAAAGATCAATCTACACAAGTGTGGGTGGCTACATGTAACAAGCCCTAATCAAAGAGGTTAATCTCCCACCCCCAGCGCTGCTACGAAGATACATTCAGAGGGAGTTGCTATTAAAGGAAGCTATTGATCCTACTTGACAAGAAAAGTTGAATGTTCTTATCTTTAGCCTTGTCAAATTATGGACAAAAAGGGGGAGAAAGGTGACAGATCAAGGGGGAGAACATGAAGTTCAGACTGAATTAGAGACAATACAGATCTACATTTGCTGATTTCCAATTTTTGTGCTGATTTTTTTTAAACTTTCAATGTATTTTGGGTTTCATTTTGGGTAGATCAAAATGTATTGTCTTAGAGAGTTTTGTCCATGAATTGCCAAAGGGGGAGATTTTTAGGTTTTTTAGTGTTGGCTAAATTCATGGGTTGGACAAAACTCTGAGTCTTTTGAGTTGTATTTTTTTTTTATTTAGAAAAGGACTCAGAAGAAGAAAGTCTCAAAGAGTTAGAAGAAGAAAGCAGGAGAAAAAGAGTTGAAATTTCGGATCAACAAGAATGGGGTCCGCTCGAGCGACCACATCATCCACTCGAGCGAGTGACAGAGTCAGAATGGCCCAACGCTGAAACAGAACCTCATCCGCTCGAGCGGACAAAGCGCAGAGAGTACTACGAAATTAGAAATTGCTTTTCTAATTGTGCTCAAACTTCTTGTTTTAGTCCTAATCATCTTAGGCAACCTTAAACACGAACCAAGGGCTATGTAAAGGACTCAAGGGCTATTCCAAAGATACACCTCACCTCTCAAAGTTCTGAGTTAGAGATTAGCATTGAGAGAATTCTTCTCTAGAGTTTTATTAGGGAGTTGTGCTGACAAGTTTTCTAGAGTCAGTTCTTCTGCATCCTTTGTAGAAGATTATCTTCTTGCGAAAAGATTTGAGGAGTCAAGCGCTGGATTGAATCTGTTGCAATCAACGGTGTGAAGTCGTTGAAGCGTGAAGTAACACAAGGTAATTTCAGTCCTTGGGTAGGGGATATATGGGGAAGAGATCTGAGTTTCTTGTAATTGCGAGATTCATAGTGTTTGATTTGATCCAGTTCGGATCGGTGGTTTTTTACCCGGTTAGGGTTTTTCACCTTATATTTGGTGTCCTTGTGGTGTGTGCTTGTTGATTTATTTTCTGCTGCATATTGTCTATTTCTGCACACTTTTGGTTTGATTGTTTGAGTAGACCAATCTAGAGATCACAGACCATAAATCTTTTCAGTAATTCGGTTGAACCTGGCTCAATATTCAGTGGACTCTAATAAAGCCTCCATGGTCGATGGACTCTAATAAAGATCTCCCTTTAACACAACGCGATTCCACTGTGAGACTAGAAGAAATTCTACAGGTTGCAAAACTGCGACGCAACTCTATAATGACTGTCAAGGCCGAAGGTTACGGATCTGTGAGAGGAAAAGCTCTAAGGTTAACTCACTGTTTCACTAACATTTGCACAAGATCAAGTTGGAAAACTCTCCAACTTAGATTCTTTAAACAGTTAATATATATTTGAGTATTATGCATGAGGTTTGAAGTAAACAATTTAAAAATGATGACTAGAATGTAATTTGAAACTTATATTTGATTTTTTACATTTGATATTTGGGCAAAACAGAGATGACAAAGACGCTGGTGATGGAATTATTGCTGCGCAAGCATTCACTTTCCGTGAGCTAGCTTCAGCTACGAAGAATTTTCAGCCTGAATTTCTATTGGGTGAGGGAGGTTTTGGGAGAGTCTATAAGGGATGGCTTGAGAAAAGGGACCAGGTAAATGTGATGTGAATCTCAGCTTCCGTTCTATATTTTTTTCCTTTGGAAGATATTGGGTGTCTTGTTGTGACTCCTCGGAATGATTAAGTAGTTAGTGGTGATCCAATTTCAGCTTACACTGTACAGGTTGTGACTGTAAAGCAACTTGACAGGAATGGACTGCAGGGGCACAGGGAGTTTCTTGTTGAAGTTTTGATGCTTAGTCGTCTTCTTCACCATCAAAATCTGGTCAATCTAATTGGATATTGTGCTGATGGAGATCAAAGGCTTTTGGTAGATGAATTTATGCCATTGGGCTCTCTTGAAAGCCTACTCGGTAATATTATTTAGTTGTTTTGATAGATGTAGTTCCTAATGTTGATTCATAACAACACTCATAGTTTAATCCATTTAATCAGCGCACGCACACACCATGATACTTTCATGGCGCAGGATTTCCAACACATTCAGTTTTGTTTTCTTGGTGCTCATCATCAATTATTTAAAAAAATGCTGGGTTTCTTTCTCTGCATGTTAAAAAATGCAATTGGAATTCTCGGAACTAAGTCAAATAGACTTCTCCAAGCCAGCTTGGACCTCCATACTAATACACCAAAAATGGCTGGAGGTGCTAACAAGAGCCACATGTACTATTTACAAGCCAATCAGTGCCACTCTCTGCATACGTCCCTTTTGAAACTTCTTGGATCTTGCCACTTCAACTGCATTTATTTGTGTCTGCGTTAAGGATGTGTCAAGTAGGCTTTACAAATCTTCATCTGAACAACCGTAAATTCTCAATGGAAGAATGATAGGATCCTCAAAACTTTTGTAGGATCTTGAGTTCTCTGTTTGAGAAATTAGAATAAATTAGGACATTAAAAATCATGAAAAGATCTGTTATGGCTTAAATGGGTTGTTAGGATTAAATATGTTTACCCTCTTTGTCTTGTTTACCTATTTAGCTCCATTACACCAATAAGGATTTCACCCAAAGCAGTAATACTGCTTTACTCTTTATTTTACGTACATGAACATGTGGGCTCATGGTTTTACGTACATGAACATGTGGGCTCATGGTTCATTGTTCCATCTACAACACCTAGCCGGCTGCACCATAGATGGAACGCCCCAAATTTCTTGCCAATGATATAGCTATTTTTTGTGATTTAGGGCCTACGAGAATAGAACAATCACACAAGAAGAGAACACAAAGATATACGTGTTTCGGCTTTTGGCCTACATCCACAGGTAAGATAGGAGAATTCACTATGCAATTAGAAGAGGTGTACACATAGAGACTCTTAGTCTCTATTTATAATATCAGCCCCAAAACCCTGTTACACCCAAACACTACTTCTTAATCACAGTAGACCTATAACAGGCTTACTTCTAATTACAGTACAACATGGGCAATCCAGGGGCCGGTTAACCAAGATTAATTAACTTCTATTGAGCCGTACAAATTAACACTATTCAGAGTTGTGTGAAATGGGGATTGCAATTTTAGCACACTGCATGTTTTTATGTTCCCCATGCGATGTAAATCGTCACAGTAAGTTATTTGTAGATATTGCACCAGATAAGAAGCCATTAGATTGGTCTACCAGAATGAAAATAGCTTCAGGTGCCGCTAAAGGTTTGGAGTATTTGCATGATAAGGCCGACCCACCCGTCATCTAGGGACCTGAAGGCATCAAATATTTTACTCAATGAACAATTCAATCCAAAACTATCTGATTTTGGGCTTGCTAAGATTGGAACAGTTGGTGACAACGTACATGTCTCAAGAGTGATGGGGACATATGGACATATGGTTATTGTGCTCCTGAGTATGCGAAAACAGGTGAGCTCACGTTGAAATCTGATGTATATGGCTTTGGAGTTGTTTTACTGGAGCTAATCACCGGGCAAAGAGCCATTGACTTCTACAGACCTACTGAGGAACAGAATCTGGTTGCTTGGGTTTTTTTTTTTTTTTTTTTTCCCACTTTTCTTCTTACTTGTTTGTGTTTCCTTGATGCTCTCTCTTTTGTTTTTCTCATCATGCTGCATCATGGTTTGATCTAAATTCCAGACTCACTTTTGTCTGTAATTTAATGCGGGTTATTTTATAAAGGGACGGCCAGATTTTAACACTGAAGGAACACCCCACCCCCCCCCCCCCCCCCCCCCCCCCACACACGGGCACATGCCCAGAAGGGAGAGCTGCAATCCTAAAATCATGTGGAGATTTTCTTAGACTGCAGGTTTCACTTGTACAAACTGAAAACCTGTGAAGACTGCATATTCCAATGTTGAATTTCATATAGATTTCTCTCCATAGAATATTGAATTGAGATTCTAGAAGTTCAGAAAAATGGTCACAGCTGATATGAATAACTAATGTGATCACTTACAGAGTTGCTAGTTTTCCATTTGAATACGCCAATGAAGCTGGTATTTTAAGTCATATACATAATAATCAATCAAGCTCTACTTATAGCCTTCACTTCAAGGAGACTTCCCAGCAAAAGGTCTAAATCAAGCCGTTGGGATCGCTGCCATGTGTCTCCAAGAGGAAGCTTCAGTTCGCCCCTTGATCACTGATGTTGTCATTGCTCTTAGTTTTCTTTCCAACAACAGACCCTGTTTCCAGTTCCCCACTTCACCTCTTTAAAAATAAAACGATAGGTGGCGACGTATGCCGTTTTAGATACCATGGAATGGGGATCAATTTGAGGAGTAACAACACGTACCAATGTAGAAGTGAGTAATCCTAGTCACCAGATTGTCCTGTCAATGTGAGTAAATTTGAAAATGTTGTCTCCAACACTATGGTCTCTTTTTCCATGAATGGTGATTCATTGCAAGTTAAGGTGTTTTTTTTGCTTTGGAATCACATTCAACAATATGACAGAAGTAGGATTTCGAAACTCACTCTTTCCTAGTTATTTCATGGTACATGCAGGCGAGACTAGACATAAAATGACGAGTTGAGCATTGTGACCATCCAAGTTGTAGAATGCACGTGGTCGAATAGACATTCTAAGATAGTCTTGACTTGTGTTGGGCTTTCTAATATTCTTATATAAATTATGAAATTATATAGAGATTTAGGGCACATAAGGTAACAGTGAAGAGTCCGCAGTTGAGGATTTTTCATTGCCCTGGAATAAATTCTTCAATGAAATTTGTCTAGTTGAAGGTTTCACATCAGTATTTGATGGATCTGAATGCGTATAGTTGAGAAAAAATCATATCGATGCATCTACAAAAATGAGGATTTATCTGTGAGGGGTTAGACCTGAAAATTCTAAAGGAGGAGGATTTCCAAGGGCCCAACTCCTCCTGAATCTGCCATTTTTAAACATGAGATTTTCACAACTTCGTGAAAAATTATCAAGGAGTCCCCAACAATTTGATTGCCAAACATGATCTTATGAAGTGTTCTAGAGTAGTGTGGATATGTATAAAGTAAAGATACATTAGCATGGAAGTTTTTAGAATGTAGTCTAGAACAATCGTCATCTATTCGATGGGTAACATGTGGATAGATCTTACGCGTTCATTGTATATGATAAAAGTATAAATAGGGATTTGGACGCACATTGTCAAAGTAAGATTTAAATCAATAAAAGTTCTTTCCTACCCATTGACAATCATTTAAAAGGAAATAACACCCTAGGACTCAAAATAGGAGTGCAACCCTGTTAGACTTAGTGGATTGGGGCTCACTTAGTGGATAACCCAAGGTGTCACCCTCCCAACCCAGCCCAGCCTAGGAGCCTTTGGCTCTGAGCCCGAGGAACACTCAATTCTAGACAGCTTAGAACTAATACCGGAAGCATTTGCAATAGATCTTTTGCGCAAAGGAAATACAAAAAACCTATTCTCTCATTTATCCATCTCTTAAAACCCTCAAATCCTCTTTCCCCTACACTGAAATCTACCGCTGGTATAGTGACTTAACTTCATATTCCAACTTTGGCTGCTCGGGGTTCGAACCCCAGTGCTAAGGCGTGTCAGTACTTACCTGGCTGCTCGGGGTTCAAACCTCTGGTCCGGCACCTCTTTCTGCTTGTGCGGGCTCCTTTCCCACTTGTGTGGGCTTTCTTCCCACTTATCCAGGCTTCCTTCCCACTTGAGTAAGCTACCTTCCCGTGTGTAAGCAGGGTCTCTCTTGGGTCCTAGCCCACTTGGCTAGGGTACCCCAAAAAAAAAAAAAAAAAAAAAAATCATATTCCAACCTTATCATTGAAAGTGATATAAAGATTGTTGTATTTGTGTATTGCATAAAAGGATAAATTATGTTTTGATATGACTTCTCGGATTGTAATGCTAATTTATTTATTTATATGCTTTGGTGTGCTGTCTGCTCTATTAAGTGTGTGAATAAACTGACGCTTTCTAATTCATGAATAATAAGTATACATAAATAACAATATTTAGAGATGGCAATGGATCTTGTTTAAAGAAGACCTGGCACATGCTCCTATTTAGGGGCGGATTTGGTAGTGGGAATGTGGAGTTTAGGGTGGGTTGATGCGGTCATTGACCTGCCCCACTCTGTTAGTGACTTATTTACAAGTTTTCAATAGGTTTGACTTCAACGTTCAAAGTCCTTGAAGTTTATAAGTTTTTAAAACTAAAGTAAAAAAAAAATGTCAAACAGTTGTGTCAAACCCCAATCGAAACCTCGCATGATGCTTCTCAGTCATCCTTGGTTAAGCTGCAATTCTATGTCTCCAGCCAGACTTTGGAGATCCTCTTTCAAGGAGGAGCTTTGATTTTGTCTTTAGCCCTGTTTTTTTTTCAGCTGGTTTTTGGCTTATTTTTCTCTCTCTACAGTGGCTTTTCTTGCTCTACTTTCTCTTTTCTTTTGGCTTAATCTAGTGGGCTGTTCTTATTTGGTTAGGCAAAGTTTTCATGGTTTATCTATTTGATGCCTACTATCCTTTCTTTGGGTTTGAGACCAGTAACAGTATTAGCAGGACAAGCTGACCTTAAGGGCATTATCTGGCCTTTTTCTTAAATTAAAACATCCATATGTCAGGATTTGCTTTAACATTCTAAGCAAGTTCAATAGATAACTATTCAATCTACGGCTGGCAAAGGACCAAGCTGACCCACTGAACAATTAGGCCCACATCCACTTCAGGCCAAGCATTTAAAAGTTCTCAAGGCATGTGCGCTAGGGCTGGATCCAAAAATGAAGCCCGTTTAATAGATCGGATCAGTCCTAATGTCAATGTCAAAGCCATCAGCCCATCCTCTCCTAGCCCATTTAGAGCCCACTTTATTATGTATTATTTATTTATATTTAATTAATAACTACATGGAAAGCTTTCCCTTGCACACGGCTCTCATGCGAACTGTGCATCTAGATTGTCGAAGAGGTGGGACCCACCCCACCCCAGAACTTTCCAAAGCACAAGAAACTCATATAAACAATGAACATCTCAACTTGCCATTGTTTTGTAAGGAAAAGAGAAATCAACCTATTTGGTAACTTTTACTTTCTATCATGTCTGATGAAATACATTTCCCTCATCCTTCTTGGCAACCTGCATTCAATAGTTTGCATGGGTTTTCCTTTATGAATCACTGTTTTCTATATAAAAGAGCAGCAGTCGCTCCAAGATTTAAGAACATCAAATCCAAACTACTGCAAGTAAACTTATCAGATACTAGAAAAGCCTGACTTTCAAGCAGATACTGACCATGGTCACCGTTCTAATCTTCCTTTGTATATTGCAGAGGGTTGCCGTTACTGGGCCTTGGTGTCAGAGGTTCAACTGCTGGAGTCCCAGCATCCACGGGTGTCATCGTCGACTTAACAATGATCCCCTTCTCTTCCAAGGCTTCGCGTGCAGCCTTCTCTTTTGCTTTTGTGGCCCTTTCAAACACTTCCTCCTGCATGGATTATTCACGCCGCATCAAATGAAATGAAAATTTTCAATAAAAGCAATTAAGTCATCAACCACAAATAATCACTTGAGAGTTGAGAGGGGGGAAACAATGGTCTAAACTTATTGTAAGAGTATTGGCATTCATTATGCACACATTCTACTACAAGTAATCTATCTACCCTTTTACCCATCTTCTTTAAAGAAAATGAGAGGAAGTGGGACCCACTAGTACAGTACCCATCTCACAAACTTGTCCTACTAGTGCTTCATGCCAGATCATGTTAAATCCGTTACAACTTTTCTGGGACATAAGTAGCGCCATCACCAGTCTTTTCCCTTGTTACTGATCATGTTGTTAATTAAACAGAGCAAAGCACACAAAGTAGAAAGACCACTACAGTGATTGATACACACTGTTTATCATGTGGAGTTACCACAAATAAGCTGCGTCTGGAAATACACACTGATTGGATAATTTCAGCCCTTAATCTAGAGGTTTTATTAGAAAAATCAACCGGAGCCTGGAAAGCTTTGATTGAGTTCTATTAGGAAAAGCAATGGATAATTTCAGCCCTTAATGTCACCCATCTACTTTCATTGAAACTCATCCTTGCAAATAGCTAGGAACGTCCAATTTGTATGTTTAGGATCTAGCACATGTAAGATAGTAATGTAAGTGGCCCCATCAAGATCCAATGGATGAAAGAGACTAGGATGGGGGTGCACACAACTACCTTCTTACTAGAAGAATTTGCCATTAATACAGTTGAGCACTAAAAAAAAAATCTTCTATTTTAGGTTTTATACTTTTATTTTTATTTTGTTTACATCACTAATTTTCTGAACCAGTTGTCAAGGCCTTTCTGAAAAAAATCTATTTTATTTATCCCCCTTTTTTCTGGTTGGTGGAGTCTCGTCATCTTCTATTTGTAATCATTTCTTTTGTTTTAATCTTAACGTATTCTAATTCCTTCTCTATTTCAATTATCTGCCCACTCTATGATCTATTTTATCTCCTTTGTTTTTTTGCAACTTTGGTGCCTGAGGGAATAAGTGTTAGCAAATGAAGGATCCATTTTCCTGATCTGCATATGAATCAGTCTTTTCTAGGTAAGCATGGATCTCTCTCTGTTTGAATGGTTGCACCTTGGATCTCATAGTGGCATGTAACGAACTAATTGAATTTAATACTCGACTCTTACCTTATCAATGGTAAAATGTTCTATGGCAAGTGAGACTCAAATTTCATTTTCTTCCATTCCCCATGACATAGTAAAGAACATCCCCGGTTGAGTAGAAGGAAAATGGAACTCTCCTAGTCAGCCTACTGGCTACTATTAGGAATCTACTTAGATGATGGGCAAGTACCGCTGAAGACTATTTGGTAAAGGATCTGCATTCATGTTAAATGTGACCCGGGTTTTTAGGGCATTATCAATTCATCACACGGCATGCAAATTTGAGTAATTTTTAGATGTAGAGAAGTAAAACAGGGACAACTAGGAGTCCTATTGAACATAACCATAAGGGCGTGTTTGGATGCGTGGTGAGGTGAGGTGAGGTGAGGTAAAGCCTTCATTATCCAGACAAGAAAAGACAATGGGTCATATCAAAAGAACACAATTTCAAAATTCCCTCCATCTTTTTCAAAAAAAGTCAAAAAAGCAACCTCCTTTCTCCACTAAAAGACAAAAAAGCTACACTTTTCTATATAAAAAGTCAAAAAGATTATATACTAAACAACTAAAAACAAAACACCATCATAACACCTTATATTTTATTCTCTCTTGATTTGATGCTTTACTTCACCATATTTCAATTCACCGTACATCCAAACAGGCCCTAAAGAGAGAGGAACCCTCATAATAAAATTGATTAATACAGCGAATAATAAGTACTGACAATCCAATTTAGATACGTGTGTGTGTGGACTGGTTCCTTCATCTCAATGTTTTTTGTCACCGAGATGAATTAACGGTAGTTATCTATTGTGATACATTCAGAGATGCATGAGGAACTAAATATATCTAGTGCAGTGCTGATGTCTGACAAAGATCAATCATCTCCACTTTTTAAATTTCTGTTTCTAAAAGAGCTATATAATCATCAAGTAGACATCCGCATGGGATCCTTAGTCTTGAGATTGAACATTTGGACGATGAATTAGTGATCCAGACCATTGATTTAATAAGCCCTGACATGGAGAAACATGGCTCCGAGCTGAAAGCAGATTGAAGATCATAGCCATCTACGGACGAGTAACAAAAGGAAGCTGCATCTTGTTAGGTGGGAGGATGTGATCAAGCCTAAGGTCGCTAGGGGATTGGGGTCGTGTAACTTGGAATTTAAAAATTGGGCTCTTTTGGCTAAGTGGTGGTGGAGGTTTGGGGATGAGAGGGAGGCTTTATGAGGAGAGTTACTAGGGCTAAATATGGAAAAGATATTTGGGGTTGGGAGCCTAGTAGAGTTCCTAGGCATCGTTTGTCAAGTCTGTGGGGTAATATTTTGAGGTTTGGAGATCCGTCTTTTGAGGGGGGGAGAGTTATTTAGGAGGGGGGTTGGTTTCAAAGTTGGGGAGGGAAGTCGTGTTTATTTTTGGGTTGATCATTGGGTGGGGCTAGGTCCTTTGTCCTTGTCTTTTGCTAGATTGTTCAGATTGATGGTCAACAAGTGGGCCTTGGTCAAAGATTGTTATGTGGGTGAGGGGGGCTTTGGGTCTTGGGATGTATCCTTCAGGAGGGTCTTGCATCCATTTGAGGACTCTAAGTTTGGGTCTTTGAAGAATCTTCTTTCTAATGTTTTCTTTGCAGGGATATTGTCGATTCTCGCATTTGGATGCCTTGCTCCTCCGGTGCCTTTTCTTGTAAGTCCTTCTATAAGGAATTGGGGGGCTTTCCAAGTATCAAAGCTTCAGCCTCTTTGGCTTGGTTAAGGCTTGGCTCCTCCTAGGGCAGAGGCTTTCATGTGACTGGCTTTATCCGAAAAAGTTTCTACGGCAGACAACCTCAGAAGAAGAGGACTGACTTTAGTGGCTATTTCAGACATATGTGTGTTGTGTGGGAAGGTCAATGAGATGGTAGACCACTTATTTGTGCATTGCAAGTTCTCTTATTCCTTGTGGTGTAGGTTTCTAGCACGATGTGGTGTTCTTTGGAGTCTCCCAAGGTCGTTGGTTGTGTTAGTCGAAGCATGGACGTTTTCTTCTTTTTTTGGTAGTGGTTTGATCCTCTGGAGGATTATTCCTTTTGCTATTTTGTGGCCCGTAAGGAAAGAAAGGAATAATAGAATTTTTAGAAGGTCTTTGTTGCCCGTGGAAGAGTTAGAGCAATTGGTGGTGGTTCAAATTACAAAATGGGCTTCCTTCAAGGAGTTTGACGCTTCAAAAGTTTATGGTGTGTTGCATAATTGGGAGGCTTCCTTATATTGTGGGCTGAAGAAGGTGAAAAAGGTGGTGCATTGGGTTCCTCCCAATGTAGGGGTGTTGAAGTTTAATGTGGATGGGTCAGCTAAAGGAAAGCCTGGGCCAGCGGGTATTGGTGGGGTGCTTCGCGATAGTGGAGGGCATGTGTTGGTAATGTTTTCCAAGCATGTTGGGACTATGGAGTCTAATGAGGCGGAGGTGTTAGCTATCCTAGAAGCTGTTCGAATTTTTGCCTCTTCCTCATTTAATTAAAGGTTAGAGGTGGAAAGTGATTCTCTCAATGCTATTTCGTGGGTGTCCTCTTCGGTTGTTATTCCTTGGAGATTTTAATTTTACCTTAATGAGATTAGAGCTTTAGCATCCTCGATTCAAGTAAAGTTTCAACAAGTTGGGAGGTCGGCAAATGGTTTTGCTGATTCGTTAGCTAAGCAAGGGGTGGATAGGTCTTCTAATTTGGTGGCTTTCATTGTGCAATGTTTCTTTGTCTTTTGCTTTTCCTTTTCGTGGTATAATTCTTTTATACTATCGTGCTCATTTTTGTTTGTTTGGTGGGATTCATGTTTCTGGCCGTTTCTTTTAACATAATTTATCGTTACTGATAAAAAAAAAAAAAAAAACTATTTGCCATTTCCCCATTGAATGCAGACCAAGCCTCTCTTTTTTATTTTTTTCCTTGTTTCTGTTTTTTCCTTCTTTTGTGTGTGTATGAGAGAGAGAGAGAGAGAGAGAGAGAGAGAGAGAGAGAGAGATGATAGACCAAGCCTATTGCAGGACATCAATTGAAGGGTTAAGATCATCCAATCAGGGACATTTTCAGGGCAGTGCTGCCAATGGTGATGCCATCTGATGAGTGATCTAGATGACTGAAACATAGGCACCACATGTAAATCTCAAGGCATATAAGGATCATAATTCATACGATTCCTCTAAAAGCCAAAAAGATTCAAGAAACAATAAAGAAGAAAAGAAATGCAAGCAGTTATTATTAAATCAGACTAATTCCAACTTAAAAGGCCACCTGTAAGTCTTGTACTTGCTTTCTTTGCTCAGCCTGCCACTGACCAATTACACTAACGAACTCCCCAACTGTAGCTTCTATACGTTCGGTAAGTGCTTCTGCTACAGCCTTCCCCAAGAAAAACGCATCTAAAACACCTTTACTGTCATTTCCACCTGCAAAATATTCAGATCACACCATACGTCAGAATTTATTAAGTAAGAATTGGCCTGTTGTTGTGTGAAATTGTGGGAAACACAACAACAAACCAGAAGGGCATTAACTAAGCAATATATATACATATACATATGAATATATATACAATATATCCAGCTAGAATAATATGTAAGAAATTTTAACCTACTTAATATTGAAACAATCTACATTGCTCTGCTCAATGGAACAAGAAATTAAACTTGCAAAAAGGTGCTCCAGAGATCATTTGATCCATTTCAACAACCATGCAAGTACCTTTACTTAGAAGTGAGCATACTTTCTTTTGGGGCCCACCTGGGGATGGGACTGGGGGGATCCCCCAACACCTATGTTTGGTGACGGAGGCTAAAATCATAATCCTAGCCACTTGATCAACAGCTGATAAGTTTTCACCGTCCAAAATGAGTGCAAGTCGATCCAACGGTCCAGCCCATTTGGATGGGTGCCAAACCCAAGATCGGTGACTATAAGAGAGGGGGCTCCCTGTTTTATGGTCTATTAAATGGGTCACAACGTGGGCCCCATGGGTGTTTTGGCACACAGTGCTCACCTTAATGGGAGCATCAGGGGTCCCTGTTTTATGGTCTATCAAATGGGTCATAACATGAGCCCCGTGAGTGTTTTGGCACGCGGTGCTCACCTTATTGTGAGCATCAATGCCCAGCTGAGGGTGTGGCCATTTATTACTTTCCACTCTAATCATTCAATGTGCATTAAGATGGTGATTTCAAACACTTTCCAGTGGAAGACTCCAGAATAAAATGTTATGCCCTTATTCCAAACTTCTTTGGTCTACAGCAGTGAACTCTTCAGCGCAGAAAATGAGTATTCTGAAAGATTGGGCTAAGTTGAAATATCTGGTCACTAGACCTGAATGAAATCATCTATCTCCACAAAAGAAATAAACCAGTGCTTTAAAGAAGGAGAGGCAAACCTAACAAAATAGATCTTATGTCATAAGAAATCAGGGAAACGCATTAAAGATCTTTAAATTTGGTCAGAATTTTCATGAATGTCCATCCTTGAATGTATTTATTTATTTATTTATAACTTCATCCTCAAATAAATCACCAGTGATCTTCCTACCCGGGAAGACGAGAAAAAGAATAAGGAAAAAGAAAAAGAAAGATAACCCAAAAAAGCTTTCAATTTGTCGAGGTCCCTACATCCCAGCCCACCAGATATTATCTTCTTCGAAGAGTGAAGGTGTTGCCTCAAAATAAACCCGCAGATTAGGATGCATTTGCATGTAACCCAAATTACAATGAGTTTGAACAGTTAGGGATAATGGATGATAATCAGAAAACCTCTCCGCTGTGTTTGGAGCAGGAAGGGAAATCAGAAACACATTAAGTGTGATGCTTTTTTGTTTCTGACTTTAACGCTTAAAATCAGTACAAGCAACCAGAGCTCATGAAAATTGGTCAGGAGAAAAGCAGAATATATTGCCAACCTAATGTGGTTTCTGGTTCGATTGTCCCCAAGAAGCAGCACGGAAAGATAGCCATTCACAGTGAAAATATTCAAACCGATCACAAGCACATTAGGCATACCTAACAAGATGTCAATCTAAATTATGGAGAAAAAACAGAGGCTGAAAATATGGCTAGTAGAGTTTTGTCAAAGTATGATTCTTACGAGGGTAGAAGAACAGGAAAGAGCGAATCCAACTATATGGCTGTATTCCTAACAGAACATGTTTATCTGTCACCAACTCACCATGGGGAGCCCTGCCCTATATATCTGAGGTGGCAATGTCTTTACTCTTTAGCTCTATACGAACTAAAAGAATTGACAAAGTGAGCAAGTAAAATATGATATCCAATGATAACAAAATCAATCAACTATAAGATCATACTCAGAATTAGATCATGAAAAAAAAAAAAAGAAAAAGAAAAAAGAGTCCACTTGAACAGGATTGAAGACTTCTGCCTAAATTGAATCAGAGGATTCCAAATATCTCAATAAGCATTAAAGGTGAGTTTCACACTTAATTAATTGATCTTAAAGAGTGCCAGAAAATGGAATGTCAGTTGAATTTTTTATAAATCCAACCATAGAAGGGCTCACCAAAAATGTAAGAAGGTCACTTAACATCAATCAATAATATCAATCTAAAACCAGTCAGAGCCCACAAAAGCTCACAAATAGAGACCCCATCCTCAGCAAATGCTTAAGTACTCAGTTATTAAGACGAGTGCACAAGAAAGCTTCTATAATATCTGTACTTCAATAAAAACAAGGTAAAATAAAATAAAATATCACCGATAAAGGATCTCCATGCAAGAATTGAAAAATCAAATTTATTTTTCTTCAGTAAACCACTTTTTTTCCATCATTTAGATTACATAATCAGACATCAAAAAAGATGGAGTACCTCATCAGAATGAGAAACTGAACCGGCCTTTTTAGAATGAGACAAGCAATAATTATGTCAACCTCACTCTGATTTATTGAATTGTAGAGGAAACTCTAATATTTGATTCATTTCATTCAAAGAAATCTACCACCAATGGAAGCAGTGACAAGTGACCAACAACAATAAATATATACCTGTTTACTAAAGAAGTTCCCTTACCATTTCATAAACCATATTAGAGACATGAAATTTAACAAAAGAGACATATGACAGTCCATTATTCAACAAAAAACGAGAAGAGATCATCACCATCATGGCGTTGTCCCATCAATCTTGGGATCGCTTAAAGCACTCTACTCATAAACAAAAAATCAGACACACTATGACCACAGAACCTATCTTTTAAGAAAGCAGTCTCTTATCTCTTTCTAATTGACAGTGAATGACTGAATGTGGATAATTCTATGTGCAGATACAAGTACACAAGCGGCAAGAATCACAAAGAAGAAAGGGTTGAAGATGCAAAGGGTCAACCACTTCATAACAACTTAGCCCAATCTCAATCTATTTTGGCTCACCTTTTGCGTTTTGCTTTTCCATCTTAAACTCTTAGAAGCCATGTTCTTATTAACTCCATAGTCTGACATGTCTTTCCACACTACTTCATCCACAGTCTTAATAGTCCTACCCCTTTTCCTAGTTCCATGGACTTAGAAACCACCCAAGCATCAAACACAAATTTATTCTGACCTTCACTGATTTTATCTTCTGTTACAACCCGACCCAATTTAACCCCGATTAGTGCTAATTAAGTTTTTTTTATCTTAATTAATTGTAATTAGTTACTAATCATTGTAATTAGTGTTAATTAGCCTCTATAGACTGAGTTAGTTAGGCCTTGAGCCTTAGATAGGTGAGTTGGAACCGATTTGACTCGGTTGGGTAGAGTCAAGGGATTTTTCGTAATTATCGCTTTTCTCATTTTGCATCATTTGCACGTCATTTTGGCGTCAACGCGTGTATTTCGACGAGTACTTCAATTTACGTATTAGACCCTACTTCATTTGACTAACTATTAAGTAAGTGGGCTATCACTTGACTCAAAATGGAAATATGCAACTTTAGTGGACTTTCTTGCAAAAAGGGGCAACTTTACCCTTTAAGAACAACTTTAACCATGTTACCTTTTCATTTCCCTTCACTACCTTTTCTCTCTATCTTCCTTCTTCCTCTTCTTCATCATCTCATTTGGGAGTGATTGTTGTGCATTTGGAGGCAAGGAGTGGATTCATCTTCATCTCCTCCACCCTCTTCTACTTCTTTGTTGACAAGAGCCATCTCCACCATCTCCTACTCTTCCCAAATTTAGACTTCTTGTCAAGGTAAGAGCCATACCCTCTTTGTTTTGTGTTTTTGAGTTGAAAAGGAGTCAAGGAACTCATGGTTGATCATACATGCATATTCATTTCCATTTTCCATGTGTATTTGTGTCTAGGGTTTGGAATTTTGGGGTTTTTTTTTGTTTCTTGAGTCAAGTTGTGAAGAGAGGGTTTGGAAAGCTCTATTTAGAGGCAAGTATAAGCTTAAATTTGGATTTACATGTTGTTTAGTTACCATTTGATTCAAGTGAAACTCTTTCTTAATGATTCTACCTCTTAATGAATGAAATGGTTGGATTATTTTATGATTTTAATTGATAAAATTGGATGGAGGAGTTGTGTGTTGTGAATGGGAACAAGGAGGCTCCATGGTGGAGGGAAGTTGGGATTAGAATGAGAAGAGAAACAGTCGGAATTCCAAAATTCAGGAATTCTGGAGCATTCGCTCGAGCGAACAGGGATCCGCTCAAGCGAACCTCCTCCTAAAACACTCGTTCAAGCAATCAAGAGGACCGCCCGAGTGATTACCTCTCTGGATGGTGTCCGCTCAAACGAATACCCTTCTGAAAGAACCTTTCGAGCGAACAAGAAGAGTCACCCGAGCGACCAACCCTCTAGATGGGGTCCGCTCGAGCGAACCTGAAGCTGAGGATCGGGCTTCTTTTGGCCCAATTTTAGGGTGAATTATCACCCTTAATCTATCATAAACCACCCTAATCATCTCTAATAGATAATTATGGTGCACAACCTTGTTCCATAGGAAATTAAAGCCTCAAAGACCTTTATGACCCTAGAAAGGAACCATTAACTTCGTCAATCGGTCTAATGGATAATCATTAGTCCAGCACTATGCCATGAGTGTTAATTCTGGAAATTCAACGTAAATTCCATAACAAGTGACACTCAACAAGGTAGTAGTACATAGACTTTTCAGAATCACCCTGCATTGGACGGTGAAAGATTAAGAGAAATAGATTAGGGTTGGCTAGTAGAAAGACCTTGAATTCTCTAAATTATTGCATTTCATATTGAAGTCCAATTTCGTTATTAATATCAAATCCTAATTAGTATATTGGTTGCATTATTAGTATTCATTGTAGTTCAATTTTCAATTCCAATTCGTGGCTTAATTATCGTATAACCGCTTTGGTATTCGTTGGTAATGTGGACTGAGTAAGTATTCGAGCGTATGAGATTACTATTCGATTCGATTATGAAAAAGTGAATACAGACTTACTCAAATTCGATTGTTATTTGATTCGATCGAGTCGGCACTTCTTAGCTTCGACCCTGTGATACCCGACGGGGTTGAACTTGATTTAATTATTCGAGACTACTGCAGTAAGTCATCTGAAATACTGGAACTCCAGACCTTAGTAGCCAGCTAGCCTTTGGCCGGGCCGCTGGTGACATCCCAACTAAATTCGCTCTCTTTTGAGAGGATGAGCTCAATGTAGTAGCCAATTAGTATGTTCTCATTCTACCTTGATTCACAAGCATAAATTATTCGATTTTCGCACAATTTGCCTAGTTATTACTTAACATTGACATATGCTAATTTAATTGTCTTTAATTCAATTTGTGACATTATGTATTTCCTTATTCATATTCATGCCTATACTTGCGGAATCGTCATATTGAGATACTACTCTTGGTGTCACAGTCGCAGGTACAGCTCCCAGCCTTGAAGAGGCCCAGGAGGGAGAGGAGGGTACCGAGGAGGTACCTCCAGAATTAAAGGAATGGCCGGAGCAAGGGCCAGCGTAGATACTTCTACCTTCGAAGAGCGCAGTATACATTTGGAGAACAGATAGTGTATGACTAGCCCCTTTTTGTGTAGGTCACACTTAGTTGTGTAGTTATTCTTTTGATGATATTTTTGGTATAGATGTATAGGGTTCTCTTATACACCCTCTTTTGTTACTCAATGTATATACATGTGTAATTCTTCTGTATTAAACTTGAATATTTAATTGGACTGAATGGGAAATAATACCTTCATGTGTATGAATTACATCTTGCGCTATGATTTAAATGTTATTGTTATGTTCTAGTGAGCTCGACTCACGTGTGGAAAAGGTTATTTTTCTCCTTCGTGTGTTGTATTTGGCTCGAGACAGATAAAGCATCACGGGAGTACGCATGTCTCACCTCGAGGATTACCCTAGGTGAGGGTGATTCGAGACCGAGATGCGACATCTTCCATAAGAGCCACTCATTAGTTTCCTCTTACAAACCCATTCCCAATTCTATGCTTTCCTGTAAGTTGTAACACCAAACATCCATCTTGGAATGCGCATCTCAGCTGCATGTTCCTCTTGTTTCATCCAACTCCATACAAGACAACCTACATAACTGTTGTCTAATCAAAATGGCCATTAAATTCAGCTCCTTTCAACATAACCAACCCCTAAAAGAAAGAGTCACCCAAAATCAGATAGTTAAGAAATGAGAAAAGACAAAATCTTGGTTTAAAGAAATTACCAGGAAATGGTTCTATTTCAGATGTTTGAAACCAGTTTTTTCACATACCCATCACCCATTAGACGAATTTAAACAATTCAAAGACAAAAGGACACTCAGATACTATCAGAATTTATGAAAGTACCAATCCTTTTTTTTTTTTTTTTTTTTTTTTACTTTTAAAAACATGGAGATCCAACTCCCAATATATAGTATAATCCACAGCTCAAAAGCCAAAAAGAAAACAAAACACAAAACGCCCAAGAAGGGAAAAACCATCTTGGAAGCATGAAAATAAGATTCAGACCCAAAACCCAAAAAACATAAAATGAAAAAAATGGATGGAGAATCTGGGGTACCTGAATCAAACCCTTGTCTGTTGCTGCTATAGATTCTAAACCTGGAAAATCCTCTCAGGCATTTGGGTTTCAGAGTAGAAGAAACGGGGGAGTGAGGAGATAGAGGAGAAAACGATACAGATGAGAAGGAACGACGGCCACTTTCCAGTTCCAGCGGAGCAAAGAGGGAACGTGGAGAGGGAGAAATCGCTCTCATTTTCACCTCAAAACACACAAAGCAGCTGAGATGAATGAGATACAATGACTTCATTTTATTAGTGAGAGTGCCAATAAGTGAGGCCCACTATGCAAAGAGGGTTTTTGAAACAGCAATATCACTGACATACCATTAACTAACTAATAATATATTCTAGTAAAAAACTAATGATATATAATATAATTTAGATTAGGTGACCAGTGCACCAAAAAGATGATTCTAACTGGTCTTAAATCAGATCAGTCATTTTTACCCAAAAACGTATTTTTTTTAGCACTTTCTACTAGTGTTCCTATCGACATTTGTTTTATAACGTTAGTCTCTAGGGACTCTGCGTTGTACGCTTATAAATAAACGAAACTCATCCTTATTTCCTGTTCTTGGTAAAAAATAATGACACTCGACTTGCTTCCCCTCACCTCTTGAAGTCCCCAACGTCATTCGTTCAAGCACTGTACATACAATTTCAAATCCAAGCAAAAATGGGGATGGAAAGGATATAGCCAGTCCGGGGAAGCTCCAAATGTAGTTTGAAACTAAAAAGAGCTTGTCAGGGTGGTAATCCTTTTGTTCAATATACTTTTTAACCAAACATCAAGAATTTCTATTATGATCTAAAATAAGCTTCCATGGGAGTCGACCACTTGATTCCCTGAGCAGGTGGATAATTCTAAATCCTTATATGTACAACAGCAAAGTTTGGAGCTTTCAAAAAATGCGGTGGGTAGGATTGCAATCTTATTCCACAAAAATATTGTATAAGTCAGATTAGATCCCGGCCCAAGACTCTACCCACATGATGTAATCCTCACTCTCTGTACTACCCCCAAAAGCATAAACTTGGGAATAAATACATAATACTCCATCTTCCCAACTAACCAAAAGCAGCTAAACATTTGCATTTCTTGAAACAACTACGGAAGAAAAACAAAAATACCCATTGGATAGAAGTTTCCAGATTCAAATCCAAAACCCCAAATCTTCAATTCTTTAAAAAAGAAAAAAAAAACTCCATTCCATGCTATTTTTTTACCGTGATTCCAGCAAACAGAGTTTTAGATCAAGCAAAGTCGAGTTTTAGATTAATGGTCTTCAAGAGGTGGGAATGACCTATAGAAGGAAAGCAAGTCGAGTGTCATCGTTTTTTCACTAAGAAGAGAGAATGAGAATGAGCTCTGTTCATTTATAATCGTATACTGCAGGATCCCTAGGGACACTTAACGTTATAAAATAAAGGTCAATAAAGATGCTAGTAGAAAGTGCTAAAAAAAAAAACACGTTTTCGGGCAAAATGACAGATCGGGTGCAAGGTCAGTTAAAATCATATTTTCGGTCCATTGGTCACTTAATCTTTTTTTTTTTCTTTGTAAAATCCTCTAGAAATTATTAACATCTTTTAAACTTGATTTTTATGGGCTAATAACAAAAGACATAAAAGGTCCTACCGCTGACCCATGATTAACAAGGATCATGTACTAATCATAATCCATTCTTCTTCTTCCTCCGACATTTTCCAACTTTCTTGTAAAACTCTTAACTTGGATTTTCCGAAAAAGCATGGGGAAGAAGGAAGGATAGATTGGTGACCTATGATATTGTGGGTCGTGAGTTTGTAATTCCTGAGTAAGATCCTAGAAAATTAGGGTCGAGACACTTTGGTAATATTTTTATGTTTTTTTATTATTAGCTTGTACAAACCAATTTTACATGACATAATTAGTGCAATGCTTTGATGCTTATATGATAATCTAATGGGCTTAATTTCTTTTAAACGGTTAAATCTCATGTGGCAATTTAACACAAGACTACAGTGGTTGCAGATCCTATTTTCTTAGTTTTTTTTATTTTTTGTTTTTTGAAAAGGTAACAAGATTTATTAAGAGAAAAGACAAATACAAGGCAAAAGGCAAAGAAAGAGAGGGGATGGTACAAGAGCATTATACAACTCTCGTAATATATTAAGTTAGGAGGTTTTGGCTTCAATTTTGACCGACGATTATGTAACTACTCATGCAACTGCCCACTCGTTTTTCCATAAAAACAATGATGTTTCAGTTGTTCCTATGTAACTATACCATTTTTGCTCCAATTTCTCTATTTCTATTTTATCCAACTTGTCATATGGAAAGAGTTAATATGTGATTATTTATTTGGCAGTGCAGAGAGATTCCGTGCGAAGCACGGGTTAATGCCTCTATGAAAAATTAATGGTTGTGTCCTATGAATAGATTAACGTGTTTCATTTCCTTGAGACCAGAGATGTCGAATGGGTTGGGCCGGCACAACACAACACGGCCCAACACAGCAGTCAACGGCCGATGGCACGACCGGTGCTAGGCCAGGCATGATTGGGCATGGCCAGCCAAAGGCATGGCACGGGGTATTTGATATTTTTTTGTGTAAATATTAAAATATATAGTCTTTTATTTTTCAAAGAAATTGTATAGGTTTTGAAGGTAATCCTATGAAAAATCTTCAAATAGAAAAGATTCAAATGTTTATCTTCTCAGCGGAGTAGGTTTAATTTGACCGAACGACTTAAATTTGTGTGTCATACTTTTCTTTGTGTGTCTTATTTATTTATTTATTTTATTGTAGGAGCTTTGTTTTTTTAGTGTAGGACCTTCGTTTTCTAAGCCGAAAAATATAGGAACCACACAAAGCGCATGGCATGATAAACACGGAGGCATGGCACTGCCAGTACTACTGAGGCACGGCATGGCTGCTGGGCCGCCTGCCTTGCCATGGTCGGGCCACAAAATCGCCGCCGGCCCATTTCACATCTCTGCCTGAGACACATCCGCACATCCGCCATGCATAGATCATTTATATGACACATTCCTCATGCATCCACTAGGTGGGACCATTCAAAAACAAATATTTCCACTAGGTAGGTTGGAATTTTATTGCAGGTTAACCAATTAGGCCAAAGGCTCATTTGGAAACTCTGGTTCATTTGAAATAGAGCTGGCTGAATTAATTCTTTTCACAAATAAATCATTTGTAATGTTTGATTCAATTAAGGGGAAAACATGTCATACGGTAACTATATTAAAGGTAAACTTATCATATAGTAGGAGTTATATCGCAAACTTATTACTAAAAACAACTAGCATTATTATTAAGAGGTAATTAGCGAAAGGTCCCTATAAATCAATGTTTCCGGCCTCCGGTCCAAGGAAAAACTTTTTAAGGCCTATGGTCCACTTGGCTAGACTTTTTCCAGCCATAGGTCCCTGCATCCACATGATCTCATTTTTCAAGACTAAATTACCCTTCCAACCGTTTTAGGCAAAAATTTTGAAATTTAAAATTTTAAATCTTCCCTCCTCCCTACTTCCTCCTTCCTAAATCCTCTCAATCTTCCTCCTCCCTCCTATCAGAGCTGTATAGAAAACGAAATACCTTGGAAAATGGAAGCCGGAATCGAAGATGTATATTTTTCTATTATTGTAATGCTCTGCAATCTTGTGTCTGCAAAACCACGTCCATCTCCAAAAGCACACTGCATCGAATTTTCGTTCGTCTTTTCTCGTCTTTTCAAACTGGTAGTTATGATGATCAGAATCACCTTCTCTTCTCCGGCTACGTCGCGCATAGCCTTGCCGCCTCCGCCGGAATGCGCCCTGGGAACTACCGGTTATTACATGACTGCGTCAAGATGAGAGAGATTCGGTGTTGATGGTAGCTTCTGCTGCGGTAGGGATCAGAGGCTGGGAGAATATCGAGAGGCCATAGGCCGTCTCCGTCGCCACTACTGCCGACCCGCTGTCGTGCCATCATCGGAGAAAAGACCAAGGCAGCAACGCTGTCTTCCTCCTAGTTGCAGAGAGATTAAATTTTGCAGTGAGGTAGGGATCCTCTGTTTCTCACACCCCTCTTTCAAAGTGACGATGAATGGCACCAAAGCAACATAAATATATTGCTAAAGTAAGCCTTGAAAGGAGCAGATGACAACTTAGCCACTTGCCATGGCCTCACATGGGTAACAGCAATAATTCTGCCCAATGCCCATATGCTTCGTACAGAAACAGAGCCACGCTGTCTTCCTCTTCTGGTTGCAGAGAGTTGCGTATAGGGAAAGAGACTTGGGCAACCCAGGCCAAGTTGATTCCAGATCCACGTTCTGGTTTTGATTCCAGCACCAGAACGAGAAGAAGAAGACCTGGTTTTGGTTCTCTGGGTCTTTTGGTCCAAGTCTAGGTTGGGTCAGCTCAAGCTGACCCAGCCCATGCAAATTTATCTATTTAGTCAAATTTATTTTAGTTTTTATCAAATTTATCTTAGTTTTTGTCAAATTTATCTGAGTTTGTTTCAAATTTATCTGAATTGTTGTCAAATTTATCTGAGTTTTTTTCAAATTTATCCGAGTTTTTTTCAAATTTATCTGAGTGTTGTTCAAATTTATCTGTCTTCTGTCATATTTCTTTGTGTTTTAGGTAAATTTATCTGAGTTTTTTAGCAAATTTATTTGCGTTTTTTGAAATCTATATGCGTTTTTTAAATTTATTTGCGTCTTTTGAAATTTATTTGTGTCTTTTCAAATTTATTGAGTTTTTTGAAATTATTGTATTTTTTAAAATTTATTTTCATTATTATAAATTTATTTGTATTTTTTAAATTTTATTTGGATCTGTTGAGATTTATTTTAGTCTTTTGAAATTTATTTACATTTTCTGAAATTTATTTGGATATTTTGAAACTTATTTGCATCTTTTTAAATTTATCTGTGTTATTTGATTATATATTGCTTTTTTAAAAAAATTTATTCCGTTTTTTGAAATTATTGCATTTTTTAAAAATTTATTTTCGTTATTTTGAAAATTATTTGTGTGTTTTTAGAATTTATTTGAAAATCTGGGGATTCCATTAATCGTGGGCAATTAAATGTTAGTTGGCCATTATTAATGGGATATCCCACTAATCATGGGATAAGATTTAAAGAAAGGGTAAACTAGACATTTTAGGTATGATAAAGTATGAGAGGGACCTTTGGCTTGATGACTTTTTTTTGTGGATTGTTTGCAACAAAGTCATGAGTTGAGGGACCCCCGGCCAAAGCCTCTATTATTAAAGTTTGGTTGTTTTAGCCTTTGATGTTTGTCTAAAAGTTTCCCCATTATTCATCATCATCAGAAGAGCCTTGTCTTGACCATTTTAGTCAATTAAATGTATTTTGTTTATCCATTTTGCTCGATATTATTATCTAATAATTCATGCTTGATTTGTAACGAATTTTATGTTGAATATCACCTGCTTAATGCAACGCTTCTATCTTTACCTGGGCTTTAGACCGGCTATAAAAACTAACAAAATTTAAATTAACGGAGTTAAAATCAACTATTATTACTTTTTAAAAAATTCAAAAAATTGTTCCGGTCTTAAAAAACCCTCAAAATCTGTTGAGTTTTAAGTCAAACAAATCCAAAATAGTAGACTCGTCAAACCATGCCAAATCACTTCTCTCCCCCTCTGTTTAAAAAAAAAAAAAAAAAACTTAATGTTTTTTTATATGAAGGGCCTATTAATCTATATAGACTACATATCAATTTTTTGGTAGAAAGCTTTAATCTAAACACCATGATAGGAGATCAGTTCCTTGTATTCTGCATTAAAAAGTACTAATAATTTTGCCAACACACAGAGCTTGCATTTTCTATGGGGAGGCGTCCAACTCCTTTTTCTACACAAGTTTGAAAAAGAAAACACTATTTTTTAACAATTGGATGCAGTAGTTTAAATTGCATCAAATGGAAACAGGCAGCCGAAATTGGAAATGACATTACGTTTCGTGGAAACGAGTCGACACAAATGTACCCTAGGTGCAAAGGAAAACATACTCCTCTCCTAGGCTCCTAGCTCCTCTAAGAACTATGAGCTAGATTTGCCTTAATTGATTTGTCTCTTGCATTCAGCTCTAATGGAGGTATCTTCAACTATTTCAAGGGTTTGCTGAGCCTTTTTGTGGATCAATGTCACTACCTTTCTCTCCCTCATTTACTAAGATGATGACCTTATTATACCTATATATAGTATAGCAAAACCACCCATCACAACCATGGTTAACCATTGCTCCTTAACTAAATCCAAACAATTTTTCTACCATAAAACCCTCTAGTCAAATGCACCATTTTGGGGCACATTTGGTAATTAAAGGATTCCTCCATCCCCTGGAACTATGCTATCCTCTTTGAGGATTCCTAATGGGAGGAATCATTGCATTCCAGGTTTGAAAAACACTAAGGAGGTGTCACTCTTTATAACTCAGGTGTTTTTGGATTTGCAAAATCCAATGAGGAGAGGTAGAGACTGAGGAATCAGTGAAAAGGAGAATTTTTTTTATGAATTTTGAGAATTTGAAAACGTTGGTTTTCCTCATAATAAAAAAAAAAAAACTAGAGAGGATTCCTCTCAAAGGACATTATCCAAACATACCTAACTAAAACTAAACAGTCTTCTCTTAAGAAGAAAAATATCATTTTGTATTGATTCAAACCTTAAACCTATGGCCTAGACATGAATGATAGATGGCGAATACAAATAGAGACAAAGCAGCAAAATGAACAATTATAGAATATTAAGTTAAGAGGTTTTTGGATTGAATTTTGACCCTCAGTTACGATTTTAAATCTTTTCAGTTTTGTCCACAGTTATCTCATACAAACTACCTTTGAAACCACCATTCTATTCCCACTTATCCACTTTTGAAACTTCTACGTATCTCCATTTCTATCAAAAACTCCATTATTCCCTTTCTTCTTCCGTTCTTCTCATTCTTCTTGTCCCATAATGGTAATTTTTTATTCATTTATTTTCTTTATCTGATTTATGGCTATTTGTTATAATGCATAAATGCTGGTCATACCTATGCTGAGTACGGGTTATTATGCTAGTGTCTCCGTTATTACGGAGCCCTCTATCGACCTTCCAAAAGTTACTTCCCCAAGATGGGAGGGGGACCACAGTAATTTAAACTCCTGGGGCCCACCAAACCCAACCTCATCCGCCAACGACGACATGCACGAGGTTTTGCCGTTTCGGTGGTCCCTGTCCAACAACAGTCCAAACAACGTCCGTTACGAAACGCATCCGGCCCACACGTGTAATCTACACGCACGACGCAGAGACGAGGGCATTTATGTAAATATGACCCCACTGAACAGCTCCTCCGTCTCTGGTTTTTCTTCTCACAAAAAGGGCCTAGGGTTTGAATCTTCGAGCGTTCTCTCTCTCTCTTTCCCCTAAAATCTCCGATCGATCGGATCATACGGTCAGAGATCACTTCAAATTTTAGGGTTTTCTCGAATCTTTCTCGAATTCGGATTCGATTTTTCAAAATCGCAGCTGGATCTCGTTCGGAGACCTTGCAATTCGATTCTCGTTGCAGCTGCTTGAAAAAACCCTAATTTGTGTGGATTGGTATGCGTTTTCTTCCCTCTCTTTGTTTCGTGTTTTAATCTCAGCTTTAGTTGACTTGATTGTTTCTTCGTCTTTGATTTTGAAGTTCAAGTTGGATGATTTGTGTTCTTCGATTCGGATCTGCGGTTGCTCGAATTGCGAGCTCAGATCCGAGTTCTTCTTTTCATTCTTTAGAGATTTTGTTGTTTGCTTTGTTTTCTGAATTCGGAATATGAGTTTCTCTCCTTCTCTAAGAGAGATAATTGGGGTTTTTTTATATTTCTGTTTTCAAGCTTAGAGCTGTTAAGATTCAAAGGGGAGGGACGGGAAGGAATGAATTTGAGGAACTTTGAGATAACCCCAAATTATTCTCAACTGCATTCATTGATGTTTAATGTGGTTCAGATCATTTACCATTTGCTTTGGAAGTCAGGGACTGGTCAGTGCTTTTATGGAATCTATCTTCTACAATTTATTGATTCTTGTGTTTAATTTTGGGTGATCTGTTGATTTGTCTATATGCATATGCATGTGTTTATATGCATTGCAGGTGAATCCCAGTTAACATATGGTGTGCCTAGCTTCTCTCAATCTTTCAGGAAGTGAAACTAGATCAGGAACTGATATAAAATGGAGAACAGGAATCTGCTAAAATATTTGTAAACAATGGATGGAAGAAAATCTTACAAATGGCATTGAAATGATTTTAATTTCGAATATTATGCTTGAGTCTTTTTTTTTTACCATAAATTATATGGTTTTTTGCTGAAACTTAGTCTTTTCCCAAATATAGAGGCAAGGGCCATGGTTTTTCTCAGAGCTGTGACCTGTCAGTTGAGACTTCCACACCAAAATCCCCTTGCTTTTTTTTTTTTGTTCTTTTTTATAATTTGCTAAGGTCTTTTTTAGCCCAACGGGTTTTTCTCCCAATTGTATTAAGCAGGCACGATGGGCTTGATTAATTGTTGGATTGAATTTTCCTAATGTGCTTTCAAATATGGGTCCAAAGGTTCTATTTTTGGAAGTTTGAAGTTTATTATTATTATTATTTTTTAAGCGACAAGGCTGAAGTTAGAGGATAGGAACAATGAAGGGCAATGTCTAGAGAGAGACGAATTCTACAGACTGCCCTAGTTAAAAAGGGGCGTTTTTGCCCTTCTTTCAACTGGCAATGAAAGTAGCATACCTTATTAGCAATAATTATCATCCCTTGAAATTTGCACTCAAAAGCTAAAACAACTCCCAGTTCCAATTTCATTTGCAATTCATGAGAAATTGGTGGCACTCCTCCCAGGGTCTCTCACCTATTAAATTCCAAGTTGTAACTCATGAGAAATTGGTGGCACTTTTTCTAGGGTCCCACTTGCGAAAATCTAAGTTTCAACTCATGAGAAATTGGGGTCACTCCTCCAAGGGTACCACTTATTAAAATCCAAGCCGATCAAATTATATGGACCCATCTGGATGTGCCCTCACCAAATTTCACTCCAATAGAAGTTGGCCCCACTGGTTAGATAATTAAAATGTAATATATATATATATATATATATGACAATTTTAGATCTCAAAAATCGCTTTAAAAAAAAGAACCTATAGAGTAAATCTCAGCCTTTTACAATTTTACAATTTAATCAAGTACAACCATATTGTATTATTTCAGTTCTCTCTCTGTCATAAACTGTACTCTAATTTGTGCAGGCTTCCGTCATCAATTCTATGAACAAATTGAGACATGTTGCTAATGAACCAAAATGCAAGTGCTTGAGTGTTCGGAAGTCTTATCTGAGTTGGATGGTTCTAGGTGAATTCCCCTTCCACGCAATCGGTATCGGAATTTTGCTCCAGTAGATCGCATATGTAATGCATATCAAGTGGACCTCTTGTTGCCTCTAACTGTACTTCCATCCGGTTGCATTCATGATGTGAGCAGAGGCATTTGGATCATTGAATACTTGGAACTTTTTCTTGGATAAAATGATGGCTGGCGATTCACTTCTGGCCCATGATCTGGCTGACAATTCACTTCTGGTCCAAAATCATCCTTTAGTTGTTGGGCAAGAGTTTCCTGATGTTGAAACTTGTCGAAGAACATTGAAAGACACTGCAATTGCTTTACACTTTGATCTTCGAATAGTGAAATCAGACCGAAGTAGATTTATAGCCAAGTGCTCAAAAGAGGGGTGTCCTTGGCGTGTTCATGTAGCAAAGTGCCCAGGTGGACCAACCTTCTCAATTCGGACACTACACAGTGAGCATACTTGTGAAGGAGTCCAAAACCTTCATCATCAACAAGCCTCGGTTGGTTGGGTTGCCAGATCAGTGGAAGCACGTCTCCGTGATAATCCACAATACAAACCCAAGGAAATATTGCATGACATCCGTGAGCAACATGGAGTTGCAGTTTCTTACATGCAAGCTTGGCGTGGTAAAGAACGCAGTATGGCTGCAGTTCATGGCACATTTGAGGAAGGTTATGGCTTCCTTCCTGCATATTGTGAGCAAGTCAGGAAAACAAACCCTGGGAGTATTGCATTGGTTTCTGCTACAGGTCCAGAGAACTGCTTCCAACGTCTCTTTATTTCTTACCGTGCGTCCATCTATGGTTTTATAAATGCCTGTCGGCCACTTTTAGAACTTGATAGAGCTCATCTAAAAGGCAAATACCTTGGTTCAGTACTTTGTGCCGCAGCTATTGATGCCAATGATGCATTGTTTCCGTTGGCATTTGCTATTGTTGATGCTGAAAGTGATGAGAATTGGATGTGGTTTCTATCTGAGTTGCGGAAACTTCTTGGAATGAATACTGAGAACATGCCTAGACTTACAATACTGTCTGACAGACAACAGGGTATTGTGGAGGCTGTTGAAACACATTTTCCAACTGCTTTTCATGGATTTTGTCTGCGCTATGCGAGTGAAAACTTCCGTGATGAGTTCAAGAACACAAAACTGCTGAACATCTTCTGGAATGCTGTCTATGCCTTGACTTCTGCTGAATTTGAATCTAAGATGGCTGAGATGGTAGAAATGTTACCAGAAGTCATGCAATGGTTTCATCGCTTTCCACCCCGCCTTTGGGCTATAGCATATTTTGAGGGGTTACGTTATGGCCACTTCACTCTCCATGTAACGGAATTGCTGTACAATTGGGCCCTGGAAGGCCATGAGCTTCCTATAGTGCAGCTGATGGAACACATCCGACATCATTTAACTTCTTGGTTCAATGAACGGCGTAATATGGGTATGGCATGGACATCGATTCTTGTACCATCTGCTGAGAAGCTTGTTTTAGAAGCTATTGCAGATTCTCGTTGCTACCAAGTGCTTCGTGCTAATGAAGTGGAGTTTGAGATTGTGTCTACTGAGAGGACAAATATTGTGGACATACGAAGTCGTCAGTGTTCATGTCGCCGCTGGCAACTTTATGGGTTACCATGTGCGCATGCTGCTGCCGCACTTCTCTCTTGTGGACATAAAGCTCAATTGTTCGCCGAACCTTGTTTTACAGTCGCCAGCTATTGTGAAGCTTATTCACAAATCATCCATCCTATTCCAGATAGAAGCCTTTGGAGAGGGCCAGCTGAGGGTACTGATGGCGGGGGTACTAAAGTCGATATCATAATACGCCCTCCCAAGACCCGTCGACCACCCGGTCGTCCCAAAAAGAAGGTTCTTCGCATGGAGAATCTTAAGCGCCCGAAACGGGTTGTTCAATGTGGCCGATGTCATTTGTTAGGGCATTCTCAAAAGAAATGCACATTGCAACTCCAGTGAGAACTTGTGGGGTTCTTTAATCATCTTCTATTGCAAAGTGCTGTTGTAATTTACCATATGTTCAATTAATTAATTGAAATCAGAACTTTGTCCAGCTGTTGTACTTCCATGCAGCACCCCCATGTAGTTTGGCTTCTTAAAATCTTGAAGATTGGAATGATTTCCTTAATTGTATTTCACTTATTGCTTTCAATGCAGGAACACCTGAAGCTACTTATAGCAGATAACATTAGCTGTTAGCACAATGAAGCAAATCCCTGAGTGAATTTGTGCTCTGAGAAGCATCTAATAATGGCCGCGGCAACATGGCAATGGCAGAGAACAAACTCCAGTGTATAATATCTGATCTCAATTTTGTAACACATAATCTTCATTTCATATTTTGATCCTTTTTTTTTTTGTTAATGCAATAATTTCCTTCTCGTATATGCCTCATTTGTCTTTTGAAGTTCAGTTGAAAGGCATGGTTGTAAAAAGATGGTTCCACGTGTTTACATTTGTCATGCACTCGATCTTCAAAATATAGGAGAAAATCAGATGGTGATATTGAAATTGTTCTAGTTGAAATTTGCTATGCCATGCTTGCTTCTATATTAATAACAGGGATGCTTGCATAGTGAATGAAGCTGCAAATTTGACTTTATATAGGACCTTGTCTTGGAATTGTAAGGGCATGAAGTACAAGGCTTAAACTAGCATTTGCAACCTGTTGGCTTCGCCTGTATCTCTATTGCAATTGATTTCCCTTGAATTGTTCTGTTTGACCTTTTGTTCTACTGATTTCTTCAGATGGATGTACTAGGTCATCAACAAAATATACCAACATGCTGATCAATGTTTATGATTTTGCTTGGCATCGGCATTTGTTGGTGGTGAGGAATCAGCAGCTGATTTGATGGCTTAGGTGATTCTTGGAAGTTTCTCTCTCATTGAGTCTTCTTGAATCCTTCTGTAATAGGTTCCTTTAGTTATTGTCCCCAAATATATTCGATTTAAATCAGACTTCATGTGTTTGGATGAGGAGAAAAGGAAGGTAGAGAAAATGGAAGTGGAGAAAGAAGCTGACTACGGTTCAAATTTTTACCGTGGACAATTTTCTCTGCTTGTTTTCTTCACATAGGACTTCCGTGTTTATTTTCCCTTTTCTCTAATATAGCAGAATGTTGGTAAATTAAGAAGCAACACATTACAAAATGATTATAGCATAGATGAGAATGTTGAGGTGGATGTCTGGTAAAACTAGGAATGAAAGAATAAAACATGAGCGCTTCCAAGAGCATTTTAGGTGTAAGCGGCTAGAGAAAGTTTTTCTATTTAGGTTGATGGCTAACCAAGGAGAAGAGGTAGGCTAAAAAGCATGTGGATGGAAGTGGTAACAATACTGAAGAAGTGCAACCTATTCGAGGATGTTGCTCAGGATGGATCGGAATGGAGAAACAGAATTCATGTAGCTGACCTCAAAATAGTTGGGATAAGACTTTGATGATGGTGATGATCTGATATAAATGAATGTTCGCAAGCAGCCACAAAGGGTGGGAAGGGTGGTGTCAAATAAATCTACATCCTACCTTCGGGTATGTTTGGCTGGGCTTGAAAAAAGCGCTTTTTGAGCTTTGTGCTTTGGGCAAACTCAAAAGCTCTTTTTAGTCAGTTTTGTTATACTACATTATTAAAAGGGCTTTTTCAAAAGAAAAGGCTAAAATCCCCTTTTCGAAGAAGTACACCTCAACCCACTTCACCATTCAAATGGGCTTTTTTATTTTTGCAGGACGCAGACGAAACCACAACAGCAGGTTTTGTGGGGATGCGGTTCTTTTTTCTATTTTTAATCATCTTGCCACCCTCTTTTCCTCTCTCTCTCATACCATAAAACACTAGACCGGCCATCTCTCCATCTCTCTTCCATATACCAGAGGAAAAGAAATTCTACTGGAATTTTAAGACAAGAAATTCTGACATTCTCAAATCCCAAAAGTTCAGCATTTGGAAACTCCATGCTCATAACGAGGATTTGAGAAATTTCAGAGATAGAGATTCTGTTGACTCAGTTCTTGAGTTCTGACTAATCAACGTAGAGTCCGATCTCATTTTGTCAGCCATGGTAAGAAAAAAGATGATCTTCCTCTATGTACCCTCTCCATCTCTGTCTCTCTATTTTTTTCCCTTTTTCCTATTTGGGTGTGTGAGAAGTCAAGGTGGGATGGATGAGATAAATGGGTTGGATATATGGGAGGAAATTGCTTGAAGCTGTGAGCATCACCCATGGCGGGTTTTCGCGGTTTCAGAGGCACGAAGGTAGTACTACACGAAGTGGTCGCAATGGGGAATAACTGGATGAGTTGGTTCGAAGGCGGGTGAAATTGGTTAGTAATTCTTGCAAACTTCAGGTGGTTTTCTGGAACGTGGTATGTTTTTTGTGAAAATGGATTTTGCTTGGTTTTGATGGATTTAGGGGTCATTTGTTTACAGTCAAATATGTAGATGATTCACATGCGTAATGGTTACTCACCATCATGTTTGCATTCATTTACGCATCACATGTGTAAGTTGCATATAGTGTGTAAATGAGCTCATTTTCACAAACAAATTTTCGCACCTCACATGATGGTAAAACGTTACACACCTAAATTTTATATGAAACTGATTCACATCGAAAAAGGCAGACGGTGAGTCCCATTTAGTTCCCGTCACGAAGAGAGCTGGGTTCAAAACCCCACTCCCCCAATTTTTTCTTTCCGCTTCCTTTCAAATCACCCTACACTCCTCACCGCCCATTTCTCCCTGCAGCACAAGGATCCAAGCACGCACCTCCCAGGTATGGCACCCTCTCCCTCTCTCTCTACTTCCTCACCCCCCTCCCCCGTCGTTGCGTTTAATCTCAAAACACCACACCCCCCCCCCCCCCCCCCCCTCTGATTTATCTCTCTTAAGCATTCCAATTTGGTTTAGATGTCTTGAATTCCAATTTGATCAATAAATGTATAAAAGGATTATGAGCAAGATGGGCTACGACTTTGAAAATACCACGGGATTGAAAGAGGGTCGTGGTATCGCCGTTCCCGTCGAACCCGCATTAATGGAGGAACAGAAGAAGACATTCAAACGCAATGGAAGAATCAAGTTAAAATCAGATAATGTTTTCTTGATGCATTTTATTCCTATTTAGATAATAGACATCCCATTGTTTAGGTTTCCTGGGTCATTGTGTCTAGCACTCTCTTTTATATATATATATATATATATATATGCAAATATAATGGCTTCAGTTTCTGTCTCATGATCTGGATGCAGTCATGTTAAATAATCAACTGAAACTTTCATTACATGATTTTTATCTAGGTTGTTCGATCACCATTGGCCCCAAAATCATCTACACTAAGCATTATGCAATCCATGATTTTTTTTTTAATCCTAAGCCTTCTCAAATGCTTGGAAAAAAAGGTCAATGAGACCTCTCTCTCTCTCTCTCTCATTAAATCATTTTGTGCTACTGTCTACTGATCTTTATTTTCCTTCCATTAGCATATTATTTATACATATATGTGACATTTGTATCCTACATATAACAGCTATTTAATATGTAAACATCTAATGGTTGTGGTCATCACTAAGATACCTCTTCTCCAAATCTTTGATAACAACTCAAGAACCTGGAGGTAGACTTGTCTTAATCCATGGCTTCAATACCAAACCTCTTGGTCTGGGATGCTTGTTTTAGATGTGGGTGCACTAGAGTGTTGAATATTTCATCACATAAAAATTAATGTCATACTTCCATCCAGCTAAAGCCCACATGACCAGAAACCACTGGTTCTAGCACTTTGTGCAATTGAAACCCATGCTTGGTAGTTTAGACTTAATAATGGTTTTGTGTAGCATTACATTCCACAAGGCATAGAAAAATGGTGCCTTTAACCAGTAAAATATGTAGAAGTTCACATTATTTGGGACGATCTTAAATTCTCCTCTGAATCCCAACACCTGAGCTTCCAAACAAACACATGCTAGGGTATTTCCAGCCCTGAAACCAGAGAGTAAAGCAACATATTTTGTTGTCATTCTTCCCACCTTCAGATAACTCCTAAATGCAATTGCTATTTTCAGTTGTTCTTCAGAAGTTCTTTTGTTCATTGCTCGAGTTCTTTTTATATCATTGTTGGCCGTATGGAGAATTTGACATTTTCTATTTGCTCAAATTCATTTGCTATTTTCATTTGTTATTGCCATGACGATGACCGTGATGATCATGAGGATGATGTTGTTAATGAAGAATTTGAGAGCTAATGTGCTTATTGATTCCAAGATACGATGGCATTAGAGAGGTGGAATGCTACAACAAAAAGGACTCACCTAATATAAATGGAGAATGTATATTCTTTTTTGTGGGTGGAGAGACATTCTTTTTTGAAATGTAAAATTATATTTCTTTTCTAAAATGTATATTCTATGTGGTGCAGTGTATCAATTTTTAAAATGTATATTTTTTTGTGGATGGGCATGTTTCTTTCCATGAATACACAGGAAGTCAGAGTTGGAGAATGGGCTTGTTTGTTTGTATGGAATTGAAAGACATTGATGTGGAGGTTTGTTTCTTTGTATGGAATTGAAATTCATGGAATAGGCTTATTTGTTTGTATGGAAATGTGATACCTTGCAATTCATGGAAGGAGCTTGTTTGCTTTCATGGAATTGGAAAAAAATTGAATTCATGGCATAGGTTTGTTTGTTAATTGAAATAAGTTGAATTCATGGAATGTTTGTTTCATTGGAATACAAATGCATATACAGGCTTGCATTGATGAAAAGGGCCTCTATTTGTTTGACCATGGCCCTATCTTTCAGATCTTCAATGCTCTATTTCATTGTTCTATCAACCAGAATACAGAAATTGCACTCATTTAATTGTTCTTTCATAGTGCATATGTTAGAAAGGATTGCCCCGACTATTGGCAGTTGGTTAGGGAGATGATGTGGTATCTCATGTTAAAAAAATAAATGCCAAATCCTAATCTTTAATGTAATAGATGTACCTAAAAATCATCTTTAATTGGAAGTTTTTGCATTTAATCCTGGCGACGGTATGACGATGCACTGTTATAGGTTAAATGATATTCTTATTTTTTGGAAAGAAAAATAATAATAATAAGAAAAAGAAGAAGAAGAAAAGGAAGTCATAACCGATTTTGGAATTGGATGTCCTTCTATCGGAATCAGGTTTGGAACTAACCGGCATAACTAGATTTGGGTAATGAAGTGTCATTTGGGAAATGGTTCTGATTTTAGGTCCAAAATAGTTTTGGCTCAGGAACGATGATTTTGAATCCTTACTTGGGAGTACTCTACCGCTCACCCCTCTTATAACCTCTTGCTTGCAAAAGAGTAAAGTAAAAGTGGGTTGAAATAAATTCCTTCCAAAGTTACTTGGAGATACCATGATAAAGTGTGGTAAAGTAACTCATTTCCATTCTCTTTTTCCAACCAATTGCAAACTTAAATCCTCTTACTTTATAGCAACCATCCACACACATGAGAAATAATTCATCTACTTATTTATTTTTCCTAATGTTACATCCTATTCCTCTTCTATTCCTCCCTTGATGTAACAAATGGGCTTTTAAAAGGGAGAAAATTTGTGCTAATTACATTCTCAATAATGTGTTCAATCTTAATGTGGGCCCAAATCACACAAAAATAAAATTTGATGAATGACATCAAATTTTAATGGGTCAGATCATCAGCAAGTGTGGGCCCCACATTGACTTAGAGTCTTAGACACATCTCAGTAGGGTTTGGGGTCGGTTCCGGTCCGGGTCTACCACCGGAACCGTTAAGGAGAAGGTGGAACTGGATTTGGAACCCGGAACCGTTTCGGAATCTGGTTCTTAGCTTTGGAACCGGAATCAGAACTATATATAAGATGGGTTTGGATCCGGATCCAAATTTAGGTAGAGAATCATATTAAAAGAGCATGATTTTTGGAGTAGATTTTCAAAAATTGAGGTAACATTTGAGGTTTTGGGTTCACGAGTTCGAACCAAGGTGGACCCGGACCCATCGCTACAGCCCACTCACATGATGAATTATGTAATAGACTTACATACCCACTCCAGCTGCAGGCGTCAGTAGACTCCGCCAGATTCCTTTTCGATTCTCTCTCTCCAACTCTCGAGTCTCTGCAGCAGAGCAATGGACGCGGCGCCGTTTTCGTCTTCTTCTCCAAGCGTTCCCAGCCTTCGATCATATTCTCCTTCGACTATTCTGTATTCACGCCACAGAAGCCTCAGGAAAAAACCCCTCTTCAATTCCAACCATTTCTCTATCCGCGCTTCCTCAAATGGAGATCGAGGTAAAGTAAAATCATCCCCTCTCCTTCCATTCCATTACCCTTTTTAGGGTTTCTCATCTTCGTTATCCCCTTTTCTCTGCTCTAAAGATTGCATCTTTATCTCGTTTCAGTGGTCACTCTGCTCGATTACGGAGCTGGGAATGTTCGTAGCGTCAGAAATGCCATTCGATTTCTCGGATTCGACATCAAAGACGTGAGCTTTCCTTTTACTATTGCAAGTTCGTGGTGGAAAATGTAGAATTTGTTGTCAATTGAACTTCCTGTAACTCTCATTTGAATTTGGACAACAGCAATCCAGTTGTTCAGTAATTGGGTTTTGGTGGGGTTTAGGGATTGAGAGGAACAGTAGAAGCAGCGATCAATTTTGTCTTATCCATGTCTACCCAATTTGTTTTTGTTTGCTTTAGTTACAAGGATCTGAAGAAATCAATGTATTATTGTTCTTTTCAGGTTCAAAAACCAGAAGACATTCTCAATGCGAATCGCCTTATTTTTCCGGGAGTTGGGGCCTTTGCGGCGGCAATAGATGTGTTGAATCAGAATGGGTAATGATCTAAAATTTGATATTAATGTATGATTCATTTGTTACCGTGCAACTAAATGGGCTTGTGTTTATTTATTTATTTGGGTGGTGGTGGATTTGTTGTACTAACAGAAAATGAATGTGAATGAAAAGAAGATGAATCTCATTCTTAAAACTCTGAGCTTTGCGTTTCTTAGGATCATAAGCCTTCTTTTGTTTGTTAGAAAGGTGTTTGTATAATTTGTTTAAGGCTTTTGTAAGATTTATATCTAGAAAAGATTTACCTTCTTTGAAAACTTTGATTAGAGCTTTGATTATAGGCATGCGTGCAGCTAGGCTGGTTTGGAATTGGACTGTCCTGTATAAGGTTGGGTACTGACTGATTCTAGCATCCCACAGGTCATTCCTGGGCCTGACTTTCTAGTCTCGCTAGTTAATCATTTTGGCTCAGTCAATTTCAACACTTAACAAGCTGGCCTGGCCTAACCCAACTCATATAACATTGTTGGCCTTGGTGCTTGGCTGCCAAGCTGGGGGTGCTAGTCCTTGAGTAGGGAACTGGGACTGGACATGCTGTAGCTCAACATTTAAGGATGTAAATGGGTCGGTTCTGGCTCTAGGTCCATGGACCCGGAGTAAGAACCGGAATCATTAATGTAAAGATGGAACTAGAACCAGAACCGGAACCATATATGGGATGGGTCCAGGTCTAGGTAGAGAATGATATGAAAATAAACCTAGTTTTTAGGAGAGATGATTGAAAATTGAGGTAATATGTCAGGTCCTAGGTCCACATATCAGAACCAAGGTGGAACTGGACCCATTTAGGTCACGGGTCAAAAAAGGACCCTGAGCCGTCTACTTCTCGGGGCCTAAATTAAGGACCTAAACCCAGTTTTTAACGGGTCAGAACCTTAGGGTAATCGGATAATCGGGGACCCATTTACATCCCTGTCAACATTGCTCTGTTGCATACTTGCATCCCTCACTTATTATGTACCTAGATTGCAGAAGTTTCTTAGAGAATGTGCCTTTTTTACAGGATGGCTGAAGCACTTTGCACGTATATAGAAAGAGATCGCCCTTTTCTAGGCATTTGTCTTGGGCTTCAGCTACTTTTTGAGTCTAGTGAGGAGAACGGGCCAGGTGAATACTCAATGCCTTTTTTTCCCCATCCTTACCTATCATTTTATTTCTATTGAATGTCACTGTGAACCTGCAGTTGTCTCTGGTATATAATATTTTTTTACCAGCATTTGCCAATGCCGTTACAAAAAGTTATGCCATGTGTGCATAGTGTAGTGGTCAAGCTACTGGACTTGGAAACCGGTAACCTGAGTTCAGGTCCCAATGATCTTTTGGAAATTGTTAATTGAAAAAGAAAAAAATATTGTACGATAATAAACAATATGCTTTCTCCCTTCCCTTGCAGAAGCTTGCGTGTTCCATGTTGAGGAAGCACAATCCACGAATGTTACCACTTAAACCTAAATGCTTGGATACCTAGAATCTAGTAAGATACTACCATGTGAATGCTGGTGATCATCATCCCATTCCAATGTCAATCATCTGATAAAACCAACTCTTGGCAATGCATAATAGGTTGAGTACACTACTACCTCCATACAGAGATAGGCTCAGTCAGCGAGTTGTTATGGCTAACTGTCTGTCTGATGCCAACACCAGTACTGGCAATAAATATTGCTCGAGTACTTACATAGTGAAAGGGACATTTTTTAAATTATTTTTTTTTTCCATTTTAAATAATGATGTTGCTTGTACTATGGTGCAGTTTAATTTTCTCCAACATCATGGGTTCAGATTGACTTATCTCGTAAAAATTTTTTTCCTCTTGGCATTGAGGTATTGGATTGGATACTTCTATGGTTCTACCTGTATCCTCCTCTCCATGTCCCAGTTTTTTTGAAATGCAGAGTAATGTTGACCACTATGCCAGCTCGAATCTGAACTACCAATCAAATCAAGTCTTACGAACATCCGATTTCTTTGGTGCGGCATCGGTGGCTAGCCGCCACCCTTTTATTTCCTCCTCCTCCTTCCCTCTGTCTTTCCCTTGCCGGTTATCAAATGCTTTCATTTCCGTGAAAGGGCGAACTCCTCAGAGTTATGATCCAACTTCTTCTTAGTTAGCTGATGACTATATTTGGCTTCTTAAATGTTTTGAAACTAAACTTCATATGACAGACATGAAAATCTTGCATGTAACCATTGTCTGATAAGGAAAGATACATATAGAGCACGCGTAATTTATTGGAGTGTGAAGTTTCCTCATGGAAGTTTTTTAGAATGCAGTACACAAAGTTCAAGTTAAGTTGTTATTGCTCCTTGGTGAGCAATATTTAGAAGCTTTTTATGTTTTTGGGTTGCTTTGGTGATCAATATTACTAATTTTGAATCCTTTTCAGTAAAAGGTCTTGGACTGATACCTGGTACGGTGGGACGTTTTGACTCATCTAATGGTTTCAGAGTGCCTCACATTGGCTGGAATTCTGTTCAAGTCTCAAAGGACGCAGGAATATTAGATAACATTGGCGATCGCCATGTCTACTTCGTTCATTCATACCGTGCGATTCCTGTATGATCATTTTATTTTCCAAATCAATGGACTATGTTTCTGTGTAGTTTTTATACTGATATGTAATTTATTTATATATTTATGAGCTGGCAGTCAGAAGCTAACAAGGAGTGGATCTCATCAACTTGCAATTATGGTGTAGATTTCATTGCTTCGATTAGCAAGGGAAATATACATGCAGTCCAATTTCATCCCGAGAAGAGTGGAGGTAAGGCACCATGTGCTGACTCTTCAAGACTCCTTGTCATCAAACTTTATAAGCATGTTCTGAACCTTTTGGTCAATAGAACCACTAGCAGTTGGGTTTATCTCCCACCGTTTTGAGTTTTAAGGATACCTAGTTGCCTAATAATTCACATTGAAAACCCAATCTACATGAGCCACCTCACAATTCCACTATTACACTGCTTGCTGAATGCTGACCAAAACATTTAGCTGCATTTTTGTTTTCCAAAAAAAAAAAAAAACAAAAACCACACATGCAAATGCATTTTCTCATACACTTTTATCTGTACGATGACCCTACTTTCAACGTCATCTGATATGCTGTCCAGGAGTAAATAAACATTGATTTATCTTTTTTGCATTCCTTGAGATGATCTTCATTTTTCTACTTGTTGTTTCCTTTCCCTTTTAAGGTTTTTTTTTTCCATCTCCTGTCTTGTTATGGTCTTTTCTTATCTTTCCATTATCAACCAAAAACGTAATTTTCTTTAAATTTCCAAGGACATTGTTTTTGCTTGATCTGCTAAGCTTTGAAGTTGAAACGATTTAGCAATAGGCCAATTTTTCTAGTTATTTATTATCAAATAATTTTTCGATACCAATACATTTAACCCTGGAAACATAAATTATTTGCTTTCCTGTCTCTGTGATGGTAAAACTTGAGAGAAGGCATAATTTCCAGAAAATCTCTTTTCCCTAAAGTTTGCTTCCATTGCTTACTTTCTTTTTCTTAAATTCCTCTTTATGTGTTTGGGCTACATTCTAATGGTTGTGGTGGTATTGTTTTTCACATGCATTTCTTTAATCTGAACTTTGGATGGTGGAGTGTGTAGTTTCATCTGAAATATCGCTTGCTTCTGGAATTGTTCCTTTTAACTTTAGAGTGTATATTAATGCAATATCATAGATCATACATGACTTAAAATTTTACAGATGTTGGACTTTCTGTATTGAGAAGGTTCTTGGGTATGCCTAAGTCAAATTCAACGAAGGTATTCTTTAAAGACTGTTGATCATTTCTATCTTTTATGTTTCATCATTCAAGATGTCTCCTGTCGCTTAGATTGTCTAACGGCCTTAAAAATATGTGCAAATTACTGAAGTTGGCTCAGGGGAAGGCATCGAAACTTGCAAAGAGGGTGAGATCTTCTGTGTTTAAGGATGATCACTGTTGTTTCTTTGGTTTTATTTTGTTGAAATTCAAATTTGGTGCTTGTCTGCAGATTGTTTTCTACTATTTTTGATTAGTTTCTTTTCTAATGCCTTCCATTGCGTTGTATTGGATTTTCTCATTAGCAGAGGTTGCTCTTTCTATTTGTTACTCTAGGTGATTGCATGCCTTGATGTGAGGACCAATGATAAGGGAGACCTTGTTGTAACCAAGGGAGACCAGTATGATGTGAGAGAGCATACAAAGGAGAAAGAGGTAATAATGAAAAATATTTTTCTTTTGGATTTTGCGATGTCTAATTAACTATTTTGCTTGTTCTAAGGAAGTTTTAAATAAGTTGTGGAATAAAGGTGTTAGGGCATCGTACAGATACATGATTGAGTACAGATACATGACAACACTCTTTAGAGTTTTTCCCCTGGAAAATCAATGCTCATTGCAGCTTGTAGCTTATGAGAGCTTTTTGTAGTTTGATTCCTTCTTAGTTATGTCCTCTCTCTCTCTCTATATATTTATTTAGTCTTGCTTGAATATTTTCTTGGAACTTGTGCTTATTGTATATTTTTGGGCAGTTGCCTACACTAACCTGATTCCATCTTTACTGGATATCATTGATTTCTTTGAACTCTATTTTGTCAGTCCAAATGAAATGGCTCTCTTATGTTGTGATAATATTAAGCTCCATGTTTTATTTGGTAATCAAATAAGCTTGGTAAAAATCGAATCACTGTCAGTGAGATTTCTAATGAAGAAGTCAAGACAAAAGCTTACAAACAAGAGCCGAGTACATTTTTTTTGTAGGTTATAATCCACTAGAAAATTATCATCATGGATTAATATGATTCTGATGGTGTTTCAAAAAAGAATGTTGATACTAGCTTTTATTTACAATGTTATGATTGATTGATCTGCTTAATATATTATTATTATTATTATTATTATTTTCTTCGGAAGTGTATTATGAAATTTCAGGGAAAAGGTGCTATTTTGGAATTACATCATTAATTTTGTCAACCTTTTCTGTCTTTTTTCAAAGGTAAGAAACCTTGGCAAGCCAGTGGAGCTTGCAGGGCAATATTACAAAGATGGGGCTGATGAGGTATATCTCTTCCCAATACAATTTTGAATAATAGACATATTGGTTTGACTGAAAAAGGCATGCTTGAATTCTTGATAAATGAATGGTATTCTTCTTTAAACAACAAAATGTCAATGCAGGTTACTTTTTTGAACATAACAGGCTTTCGTGACTTTCCTTTGGGGGATTTACCAATGCTGAAGGTCTGTGGTTCGACTATGAAATTGTAATTCACCACCCAATTCTGAAATCACATTAACTGCTCTGTTATTTTTCCTACCATAATACTTTTTTTCTAACTTTCCCCATTTTAAAATATTTTTTAAAATATTATTCCAAATTTTAATTCTAATAAACAGTTGTTAACTATTGCAATGTAATATGGTCTATATGACTGTAGATCTTACGCTACACATCGGAAAATGTTTTTGTGCCATTAACAGTGGGTGGCGGTATAAGAGACTTCACAGATGGAAATGGGAGGTATGTTGTGATGTTCTTTCAGTTAAAATGTGGCCTTGATAATATGTGCATTTGGCTTGTGTAATTATTGGTATAATGTGAAATAACATGATAATGGAGTGGTTTCTCTCTCTTCTCTATCTATTAGTGAATATTGGGCACTTTCGGATTAGTGTTTGTTATCTAGAGGCATTACATGAAGGCGAGCGGTGTGGCTGTTGGGCTTATTTAAATAAAAATTCTAGCTAGGCTAGTCAAACTAATCTAGTCAGAGAAGGAAGACAGGATAAGAACCGTAACTATGTGTTGTAGTTGAGAGAGATACGGTTGAAGTGTATCCTTTAATTGACTATACTAGGTTACATAAAGAGTCTCTTTCTTAGTGCATTTTGTTCTTGCTGTTTGTTCTTGATGCAGCGTAGACCTCATGGCCACATGTGTAAGGCCCACATAGATTTAGGAATTTATTTATTATGTCAATAATTTCTAATTTTATTGTAATTAGGATTAGTATGCTGATTTATTTGGTTTCCTAATTTAATTAGGATAGTTTCCATTATTAGATTAGGTTTTCTTAAGCCTTAAGTTTACTTTAACTATTTATATGGCATTGTAGAGAATTATTTCTCAGAGGAATTGATTAATGAAATTGGGATTTCCCATTGAGGTGCGTCCTCGTTTATTGTCTCTTCGGAGATTGATTGTGTCTTCGGACGCGTGCTTCAGCATCCATTGTGCTTTTAGCATTTCCCACGTAAGCCCTAACCCTAGGGCCTGCATCAGTTTTGCCACTTGGTAGTGGGTACTTTTCTTTGAATTTCTTTGTAGGCAGGATGAAGTGATGGCTTCCCTTTATAGAAACCTGAGCGGGTCCCTTTTGGAGTATTTACATATATATACATGGGAAATGCTCCTATGAGAATAACTCTCACACTATTATAAGAATAGGGGGGGACCCATTGGATCCATATCCAATGCCAACATCCTAAAATATGAGGGTCCCCCTTACTCTCATAGGAGCATTTCTACATATATATTATATTATTATATGTATATATATGTATGTTTATGTATGTATGTATACATACATACATATATATATACATATATATTATGTATGGGGCCAGCTTTCCTAAGCTGCAGCTTAGCTTATCCTAAGCTAAAACAAGGCTGGTCCCACAAAACCAAAGTCGATTATGCTGTTTTTTGGATGATGATCATCTCCTAAATCAAGATAAATCCAATCAAAATTGGATTTTTCAGTTCCATTATGCAAAAAACAGATATAATCAAGTTTAATTTGTGAGACCAGCCATATTCCAGCTTAGGATAAGCTAAGCTGCAGCTTAGGAGAGCCCTGCTCATTATGTATATATATGTATGTATAAATATATGTATGTATATATATATATATATAGAGAGAGAGATGCTCCTATGAGAGATATCTCTCACCTTATATGAGAGATAAGGGTGGGGGCCCTCACATTTAACCCTTATCTCTCATATAAGGTGAGAGATATCTCTGATAGGAGCATCTCCCATATTTATACATGCATGTGTGTGTATATATGTGCACAGAAAAATCAACCCATGGAAAAATCTATACCCTCCCAATGAGAATCCTACCATTCGTATCCCGAATCTCAAGGAAAACGATTTGTATCTTTGTAACAAATTCCATTTACAGATGAATCTTAGGATCCATATGTGAATTCTATGATTTGATACTCTTTTAATTGAATCTTACGATTCAAGCGATTCGACTAAGCGAGAATAACTAGAACCAATAGTTTAATATTAATAATCTTTTACCTTTTTTCTTTTTTTATTTTTTCTTTCTTTTAGTGCTTTTATTTTTAAAAGGTTATTTAGTAGTTAATTAAATCTCCTAAGAATTTTTTGCAGTTTCAATAAGGTTTTAAAGATGAGTAATGAACATGCTTTTAATTAAATCATTCGAATGTACTAATGGTGCTTGTCTATATCTTCCTCTTTTTTTAAAATCTATTTTGTTTTTCTTTTCATGAACACTTTTTTAACTTCAAGAGATATCCTATCGTATAAGATTGATGGTTTATATTTATTTTTTAATTTTTTAATTTAATGATAATAAAAATACATATATTGATACATTAAACTTATTTAACTATTTACACGTCATTTATTTCATATATATATTAATATATGTCATGATGTTCTTGATATGATTGTATGATAGACTTCTTGTTGTATATATATTGCTATAAATGGGAAAATGGATGGTTATTTTTAGAACCCTACCCAAGTCAGCACAAAATTGTCTGCTTTGGTCCACGTGCACGAGTGAGGACTTCCCAGGGGTCACCCATCCTAGTATTGCTCCCGCCCGAGCACACTTCATTCTAGAGTTCCTACGGTTTCTGGGGCCGCACAGCTTTAAAACGCGTCATGCTGAGTTAGATGGGCTGGGCCCACATGCTGGTTGACCCATATGGACCATGGGTCTATCCTGCATCAAACTCGTGTTTGTTATCTTGCGCGGAAAAAATCCTACAAAAATAGGTATTTTCCATAGAGAGTCTGCCCTGAACGACAAAAAAGGACTGCGTGGAATATAAAGAGTTCTTACCTTTCCGTTTCCGCATAAAAAAGGCCTGCAAAAATGTGCCCTTAATGAAATATGATGATGCAAATATGCACTTACGGCAAATTTTTTTTTTTCCGGCATTCTAGTTTCACTTGACCAGTGAGCATGCATGAATCATACCACGTAAATCAAGCTGTCAGTTTGTAGGATGTGCTGTAAAGTGTAAACCCTTTTCATTGGCAACATATCCTACTTTCCCCAAATTCAGCATTTGAATCATCTGCTTCCAAATAAAAAACATTAATATTTGTGTTGAATTGCATAGATGCAGGCATCTTTTTCCTGTGAATAACCATTTATACTTGTATTTCCTTCAGGTACTATTCCAGCTTGGAAGTTGCATCAGAATATTTCAGGTCTGGGGCAGATAAGGTCTCCATTGGTAGTGATGCAGTTTATGCTGCAGAAGCATATATAAGAACTGGAGTATGTAAATGAATTCATGAAATTGTTACATCAACAGTTCTGTGTATTGTCTTTCTGACATGATAATTAACTGCTCCATTTCAAAGGTAAAGACTGGAAAGAGCAGCTTAGAGCAGATTTCTCGAGTTTATGGGAACCAGGTGATTTTATCATCATCATCATCATCATCATCATTATTATTATTTTTGAGCCTCTTGATACCAGCTCCCTGAATTTTATTGTTGATGATCTATGATACATTTGGGAATTGGAAGCCCGTACATGAGATTTACTTGTCACTCTGCATTCTGTGATTGATACTTATGGCACCATGCCTCTGAAGCAGTTATAGATGTCTATTGCTTGTTGACGTATGTGAGGCAAGAAAGGGCACTGCTTTGACGACCTAGTCTTACAACTGGTTCTAGTTGGGTCCTTTGTGATGTAACCTTGAAAGCCTCTGATGACATACTTGATGTGAACTTGAAGCCCTCTGCAAACCTCCTTTTCACAACTCCTAAAAGGAGAAAAAGAGGCCTCAAAGGGAAGAGGAGTGAAGAGCCCCCTGTAAACCCAATACCCAAGAGGCCTTTATTTTCAAAGCCCCCTTTTCCCAATTCCTAAGGACATGGTTGCATAAAGCTGAGGTTTTTGTCATGATGCATAAAACACTGCAATTTTTCCACAGTTTGATGCGAGATTAGGAAAAACTGAACTAATTGTCCTTTTTTTTTTTCCGGCGAAAACCTTTTTCTGAAACCAATTTCCCCAGTGGAGAATCCTAGTGTCACAAAAACATGCTCTATAAAGAAGACCAGCAAAGAGCCCTCAAGTGAAAAGGAGGGAAGAGAAGGAAAAAGAAGATAACAAGAAACAGTACTCCAAATCACTCAGAATATTTGAAAATATTATGCGGCTTAGGAAGCGGAGAGATCTTGTGTTCAACACCTACCTTCGTTGGCCACCTCTCATAGTTTTACCCGGTGCATGTGGATAGGAGGGTTTGCATTTTCCCCTAGGGATTAATTCTCGACTGTCCAGGATCGAGTGTCCCTCGGACTTAGGGCCAAAGGCTCCTGGGCTGGAGATACCGTAGGTTATCAACAACAACAAAAAAAAAAGGGCGGACTTGGTCTTCCCTTTTCGCGTAAGGTTGGGCACAGATCCAGGTTCCAAAGTCTGTTTTGGACTTAGATTCGAGCCTTGCAGTCCTTATTGGGCCAGCCTGGACCATATCCTGCTCAAGTTCAGCCCATTGATAGCCTTAAAGGTGCCAAGCCTTATTGCTATCTGCCTATCTTAGTGTTTCCATGATCCAGGCAGACCAGAGAGCCAAGTTGAGATCTTTTACATAGGAAAGCTTGCCCCTTGATCACTTCCCTCTCTCCAACTCCGAATAAGATACTCCTATGAACCCTCTTAATCTTAGATCTCTGAGAGCAAGCCAGGATTTGATTTCTAGCCACCATCAAATCAAATATTGAGTATATGACATTGAAAATTCTCCTATTCTTTCAAAATTCTCCGAGCAATGGCTAATGGTACCATCATCTTGCCAGCAAAATAACCACTTTGTTGACAAGGGCTACACCAATGTTCTGTTAGTGTGAGATTATCCCGACATCATCATCATCATCAAAACTTAATCAGCTTCATCATCATCATTCGTCATCCATGTCACCATCATAAATTCATTATTATCATAAAAGCTTATCCCAACTATCCCCACAACCTTTGCTTAGAGGTGACATGTCCCCTCTGCGTACTTCTATGGAAAGCATGTGTTGCCTAGTATGCATAATGGGTGTGACGAGGAAGAGTATCATTTTTCTACTATGTGTGTATATATGAGTAGTCTACTTTAGTGTCCATATCTAAATATGTGCTAAACCATTGATCATACAATATTGAGAAGCATTCATCAGGTTCTTCTGCCATTTCCTCTCTCTCTCTCTCTCTCTCTCTCTCTCTCTCTCTCTCATTTTACGATTGGAATAAGTAACTGCATAATGTATTGACTTACCTCTAAATTTTCAGGCAGTGGTCGTGAGCATTGATCCACGCCGAGTGTACCTAAAGAATCCTGATGATGTAGAATTCAAGGCTGCAAAAGTTAAAAGGCCAGGTGCTTTTTTTTTTTTGGTTTTGGGTTGGGTGGGTGGTGGTTGTTGGGTTTATGATTTTTAGTTTCTTGAACCTTGGATGCTTGTCATGTGCATTTTTAGTGGGTTGGAAGTGTTTTAATGGGTTTCTTCTTTGTGCAAATCTTAGGCCCACATGGAGAAGGATATGCCTGGTACCAATGCACTGTGAGTCTTTTTCCCCCTTTTTTAAATTCTGATTTAGACCCCTTTGTTTTGGTGGAAGAGACGTACTTCTTAAGATGGCCATTCCATTGTTCTGTGCTCTCTCTCTCTATATATATACGTGTGTGTCTCCCTCTCTCTCTCTCTCTCTCTCTCTCTCTCTCTTCCTGATTGCATAGTTCATAGATGTTGGACACATCCAGGAATGTCCCTCATGTGTGTAGAAAGTACTATGAACTCAGACACTAGCTCGTATTCCTTGATTCTTCTCCTGATGTATCTGATAATAAAAGCCTTGTTGTCTTTGAAATGATCTCAAGTCTAATGATGTGGAAGTTCTCCAATGGTAGTCATATGTTTTTTTTCCTTTCTTGGAATGATGAAACCAGATGGTTTTTATAATGATTTATGTGAATTTGTATCAGTGTTATGTGTCTGGAAATAAATCTTAACATGATATTCTACAGTGGAGGACTTGTGACGTACTTTGGTTATTTCCGTACAAGCGACAACCTCTCTTCCTTTCATAGTGTCTTTATGCTAGGGTATTCTATTTCTAGCAAAACGTGGTCTAAAACTTGAATTCTGAACTAAGTTGAATGTTTACACACCTCCCTTTGCAAAGATTTTTTTCTCCCATTATAACACGAATAATGTTTTTGTCCAATGGTGTGGGAATGTCAATCAGTTGTCATGAATATCTCTTGGGTGCTGAGAATTATAATTGAAGGTGATTTTTTCTCAGCTATTCAATTGGGCTTATTTATCAACTATTTTTTCTCGGGGATGGGAGATTGGATAGGATATCAGAGATTTTATGGCCTTTTTCCCCCTCAACATATTTCCTGTTCCTTGGGTTATTTGCTTGCTGAAGGAGTGGATCCTGATTCTTTAGCGTCTGATGTTTCATATTTGAGTTGTTTTTTTGGGTCTATTTTAGTGTTACTTTTTTTTTTCCATGAAATAAGTTGATGTTTCCATTAAGAAAATAGAGAACATTAGTAGGTTCGTTCCTTCTGATCATCAGGAGTCCTAATCCTCTAGGTTGAACTTATAAAATGTGGACCATTGAATAATTGTCCAATTCCATGCCACCGGTTTGATAGCTATATCTGTCTTGAGAAATGCAACCTGATGGGTTTCAACAGATGAACTACTTACGTTTTCTTCGCCTTGTGGCATCACTGGTTGAATAAAGAATTCTCTTTTTCTTCCTTGATTGAGCATCATAAAGCAATAGGGGAAAAATTGTGGAACCAAGTCTGTCTCAAGGTTTTTTTTCTTCTTTTTTTCTCTCTTTTTCCTCCAACATATTTGTTGCGAAGCTTATTCCTTGCATGATTGGCTGCTGAAGGAGTGGATCATGATTCTTTAGTGTCTGATGTTTGATATATGAGTGCTTTTTTGGGTTGTTTTAGTGCTACTCTTTCTTTTCCATGAAATAACTTAAATTTGTTGCATTCAAAAAAAGAAAAATAAAAGAGAGGATTAATTAGGTTCTTCTTTTCAGATTATCACGAGTCCTAATTCTCAAGTTGAACTTCAGAAATGTGTATCATTGGATATGATGTTCCAATTCGATGCCACCAATTTGGTCACTATAACAATCTTGAGAATTACGGAAGCTTAGGTTAATGCCTTGTGACATCACTGGCTGAATAACAATCGCTGTCTCTCTTTGATTGAGCATCATATAATGTAGGAAAACAATTAAGGGGAGTCAAATCTATCTCAAATTTCAATTTCAGCAACCCATTTCTGATATCTGCTGCAGTAACTGTTATCCCGGCTTTCAGAGGCTACTCATCTTTTAAAACATTTAACGTGTCTATCCATTTAGACGGTACCTACTTGGCTGTCCTCCTTTCATGCTTGTGGCAGTCTTTACTTGTACTATGGTACATTGGTAAATCAGCATATTTCTGTAGATAAAGAGTGAATTTTACATGACCTGTTATGTCTTTAACACCTCTCTATTTGCTGCTACGTGAGCAGGTCAATGGGGGGCGAGAGGGCCGACCAATTGGAGCTTATGAGCTTGCAAAAGCTGTTGAACAGCTAGGAGCAGGAGAAATACTGCTTAATTGCATAGATTGTGATGGTAAATGCTCTTATAGTCACTCAGCTGTGAAAATCTGTGCTCCAGATCTACTTTCGTACTCCATAATTCAGTCAAGTCATCCCTTTTGCATATATTTAAGCTCTGCATGTCCTATGGGTTACAGTAATTAGCTGATCATTGACAAGGTGATTTGAATGTAACTTGTCATTACACAATTTGATCGGTTGTCTCTAGTTTATGTTTGGAGCAAAATGTTGGCCAATTAAGAAGCAACACATGTACATTATGAATGTAGAAGATGAGAATGTTGTGATGGATGTGTAGTAAAACTAGGAAAGATAGAATTAGAAATGAGCACTTTCGGGAGCATTTAGGGATAGCATCAATAGGGGATAAATTAAGAGAGACTCGTTTGAGATGCTTCCAGCATATCTAATGCATGCTAGCAATGGCACACACTAGAACTCTTCAGATGGGTTTGCTGAATCCTGGATGGATTCCAATGAGGACCAACTCCACAAATGGGAATTGGCCAAATTCCTCTGGGAACTCAACTCACACAAGCACTCTTCACTCTAAGAGGGACACTCTCAAACATGGGAAAACCCATAACCCTTCTTTATTGAATAATCATAAGTTATCTTTCCCAATGAAGGGATTACATATATATAGGAAGTGTTGGACATCCCATTTTCTAATTGACCTTTACTTTGTTAATCAGAAAAGGAAATTAAGTCATTAAGGAAACTAACACTCTTGAAGAAGCCAAATCATACTAAACTTCTAATTTAAAGACTTCCTTAATAAATCAAACTCTTAATAAGACTTCTACTAAATTTAAATTCCCACTGTAAATTTGGCTGGACTCTTTGGACCGGTGGGTCTGGCCTGCATCAGATGAGCAAATGCCAATATTTATTGTTCAGTAAAGTAGTTAAAGCTGAAGTTATTTGATTATATCCAGTAGTCATTGTTCTTGTTGCTTTCCATAAGATTGTTGTCTTCTTGGCTTTATTTTACTATATTAAATGACCCTGTGATAACTCTGAAGTTTTCTTACAAAATGCCTTACGCCATCTTCTTTGCAAAGGTCTGATGACCAAATGCCAATATTTACTGTTTGATAATGTAGCTAAAGATGAAGTCATTTGATTATATCCAGTAGTCATTGCTATTGTTACTTTCCACAATGTTGCTGTCTTCTGGGCTTTATTTTACTCTATTGAGTATTGCACGACCCTGTGATATTCTCTAAAGCTGTGTTCTTTTATTGCTTAAAAGCTTACTTGTTGCTACTGTAGGTCAGGGGCAGGGATTTGACATAGATCTGATCAAGTTGATTTCAGATGCCGTGACCATCCCTGTAATTGCAAGCAGTGGTGCAGGTACAGTCGAGCACTTCTCTGAGGTTTTTCAGAACACGGGTGCTTCTGCTGCCCTTGCTGCTGGGATTTTCCATAGAAAAGAGGTAGTATTTTAGTGAAAATTCCGGTGAAGAGAAAATTCTATTCTATTATATTATATTGGAATGATGGAAACATATTCCGTGGTTCTAGTTTTGCTTCTTGCATTCCCAGTTGACAGTAACTGAATTCATGCATTTTTCTTTTATGGTTTTGAAATAGGTCATTCTGGTCATGTATTCTGGTCAGGACCAGTGCTGCTCAGGAGGCAGGCCCCACCATGGAAGGCCTGTTGCCTGCCTTCTTTTTTTCTGGAAGGACCTGAAAGCGATACTTATAAGCTTTAGAAAAAGGATGATTAAAATCATCGATTGACCGATTTTTTTTTTTTGGGTCCTTTTTCAGATGGTTAAGATTGTTTTTTGGAAAATAAGGATCACCATGAACTACCCTCGGTGGAGTCCTTATCATGAACTCTTTTAAACACCAGTACGCTTGGGGATGTTCGCCTCAAGCTTGTCAAAGCCTGGCCCATTTAGTCATTGAAACTTACATTCAGGGTTGGATCCATTCCATGGGACTGAAGTCCAGCCTTGACCCAGATGATTGGAAAATATATACACCCATTCATATTAAGTATGTCGGGCATGGCCCTGGTGCATATGTGGACTCAGGCCCGGCCCATTTGGTAATTGGACCAGAAAACTAGGCCCGAGTACAACCCACTGACCTAACAGAGTGCAAATCCAGCTCAGCAGACTGGCCTTGGTGCCTAGAGCTTGATTTCTTACAGATTGCAACCCTGTACGTATCTTGAACATTCTATTACAAAAATTGCCCCTGCCCATTGTTTGGCAGATTGTTACTATATATCATGTGTCACTCATCATTTGTCCACACGCTAAACACATGAGAACTTTAATTTAAAAATAAGAAAAGAACAGAAAAAAAGATCATAGGTGAGCTGATTATTGTATCCCTAACAAAATTGTAAATAATTTTCTCTTAAATGGCCTTGTTATCATCAATAGCAACCGAATTTTCTGGCATTGGAATGTGCTAAAAATGCCTGAAAATGGTCTTCACCTGAAAATGCAGGCATGTGCTTAATTCTATGACACCTTGTTGCCCTGTATGTTTGTCTATTCAATTGTCCCTTGTTAAAGGTTCTTTAAACTTAAATTTTCCACAACCAATTCGGGTCTATTTCGGAGGTAGAGTACTCTGCCTACCCGACATCAGTGGGGAATTGGTATTCAGATATGATGAATGATGGACTGAAAAAGTATTAGATATTTTGGCTACATATTCTGAGTTTGGTTATCGTGCTGCAGCACTGGTTTGCTTGATTGTCATGCAGAATACATGATCTATTTCTTCTTCTTTACCACAACAATATGAGACTGTAGTTGCATAGATGCTATACATAATGTAGGGGAACTGATTCTTTCTTCTGTGGATTTCTTTCTTCTGTGGATTTTGCAGGTCCCCATCCTCTCTGTCAAAGAGCATTTATCAAAAGAAGGAATAGAAGTTAGAATGTGATGCTTCCAAGCTTTGGAATTGTCTTTTGTGAATGTAAATGTTCAGATCTGGTTTCATTTTTTCTTTCTCGTACCCATATTTCCTTATTTTAGAGGTAAGAAATTTTGTAATAGCGAGGCAAATATTATAGCATTCGTCTGGCATTTGGATTCACACAAACCTTTTAAATTATGTAGAGACAGTTCGAACTTAGTGGTGTGTGTGGCATTTGAATTCATGCAAAAGTTTTAAATTGTGAAGAGAGAGATTCTAATTTAATGAATCAATGCATGTGCCTTGTGGTTTAATCTAATTTTGCTTCTTCGAATGGAGTTATATTTACATGATTTCATTAAAGGGAAAGCTTGTAAGGAAATTCAAATATAAAAGATTCTTACCAGTTTTAAAAATAACTTATAAGAAAGATGATTATAAAGTAGGTTCATCCATGGATATAGAAAGTCTTCTTGGTCCTGGCCGTGGACAAAGCACCCCTGAAAACTTTTCTTGATGTGGAAAACCTTATGCTCCAGTCAATGCTCACCCCAACCCCCCACCCAAAAAAAAAAAAGAAAAAAAAAGAGTGCTTCTATTGGCACACCAATTTTTACTTTTCAAACACAGTCAATTTATTATTGTTTTTATTACATTATTGTCCCTTCATCGATAACTTGTTTGCCCTAGTAATCAATGAGATTACAAGACATATTCAGGATGAGGTGCCGTGGTGTATGCTATTTGCAGATGACATTGTTTTAGTAGATGAGATGAGAGAAGGAGTGAATGCTAAGCTCGAAGTATTGTGAAAAACGTTAGAGACAAAATGGTTTAAGCTAAGTCGATGCAAGACGGAATATATGGAGTGCAAGTTTAGCCAAAGTAGGACACTTAATAACATAGAAGTAAGTTTATGCACATAAAAAATTGTAGAGAAAGAAAACTTTAGGTACCTTGGATCGATGGTGCAATGGGATGGAGGGATTGATACTGATGTAAGTCACAGGATTCAGGCCGGGTGGACCAAATGGAGGAGTGCTTCGGGGGTCTTGTGTGATCAGAAAGTTCCCCTCAGGGTTAAAGGAAAGTATTATAAGGTGGCGGTAAGACCAGCATTGTTATATGGATCAGAGTGTTGGGCAGTAAAGCATAATCATGTTAAGAAGATTGAAGTTGCGGAGATGAGAATGCTAAGATGGATGTGCGGGATCACAAGGAGAGATAAGATTAGGAATGAGGAGATTAGGGGCAAAGTAGGAATAGCACCGATTGGAGATAAAATGAGAGAAAATCGACTAAGATGGTTTGGCCATATTAGAAGGCGTCCAATGGAAGCACCTGTTAAAAGGTGTGAAGGCATAGAGATTGCCAGGAGCAGGAGAGGGAGAGGGAGACCCAAGAGAAGTTGGAAAGAAACTATTAAACATGACCTTGCCTACATGGATCTAATGGAGGACATGGCCCTAAACAGATTTGATTGGCGTCGTCAAATCCATATAGCCGACCACACCTAGTGGGAAAAGGCTTGGTTTGGTATTGTCCCTTCATGAAATGACTAAAATATCCATAATTTCTCAAAAACTCAAAACCCAATCTCTTTTCACACACAAGCTCTTCTTCTTCCTCTCTCACCAATCTCATTCTCCACTTCTTACTCTCCACTTCCTCTATCTTCCTTGGGCAACTCATCTTCACTCACATTCCTCCATTTTCTTCGCCTTGGCAACTCATCTCACTCTCCACTTCCTCCATCCTCTTGGGCAACTCATCTTCACTCACATTCCTCCATTTTCTAGTGCAATGAAGGAAGAAAATAACAATCAAAGTGTGCCTTTAAATCAAAGCAGTGGTGGAAATGTCAATTCTTTTGTTTGTTTGTTTGTTTTTTTTTTTTTTTTTTTTTGTATTTATGCCTTTTTTTTAATTTTTTTCTCGCCTGGAATAAGTTGCAGGATCGCGATATGTACAGTCGTTCAGGTCCGAACATACACCATATGGATGTGTGTGGGAAGAAAGAGGGAAATGGAGGGATGTATAGTTTAGGAAGTTTTAGTGTGTGTGAAAAGAAATAATGTAAATTTTAAATTTTAGAAATGTGTGTAGAGAGAAATTGTGTGGGAAAAGTGAAAATCTGTGTGCCAGTAGAAAATCCCAAAAAAAAAATCCTACTCTAATTGTGTATGGTGACGAAGGCTTGAATCATTATCCCAACCGCTTGATAAATGACTGAGAAGTTTTCGCCATAGAAAACGAGTACACAATTGCCAGTCCATTCGGGCGGCTGTGAAGCCAAATATTGGTGACCACCAAGGGAGTCGATGTTATATGGTCTGCTCAGATGGATCATTAGGTGGGCCCCACTAGATATTTAGGCATGCTGTGCTCCCCTGAGGTTTTTCCAATTATTAGAGGTAACGAGTGAAGGAGATAAGATATTGATGCAGATGGGACATTGACTTTCCTAGGATTTGCCAATGGTTGGGGTAGTCACTTCCCATCTTTAGAAAGGTTATTTGATGCTCATTTTTAGATATTTATATTTGATCTTCAATTTTAGCCTTTTAGGGGATGAAATCTATGATTCTATGCAAAGTAACAAGCACTAAATGCAATTTAAAAAGGAAGGGTCACCAAAGATTCTATTTTCTGAATATGAAATATTGGTAAAGAATGAATATATTGTTAGATATATTAATCTTTTGGAACTTCTTTTTGTTTTGGCAAGCAACCAATCTTTTGGGACTTGGGGACACCAAGAAAAAGGACATCTTGTACATAATTCTACTTGCAGATATCAGCTAGTCTTCTTCTTAAATTCAAAGAAAACTTGAGAGAGGCTCCAACTCTCAACCTCAACATTTCTCTTGCTATGAGACCTACACTAGCCAACTGCCCCACCACCACTTTCTGGTTTAACTTTTGTTAACATCATCATATCACTGCAAAACAACTTACATCAGGAGGAGATTTAACTTTTGAAAAAAATTATGAGATTGTACTAATACTTGCCTCATCTAAATGCACACTAAGATCTTCCAATTTCATCCTAGTCTGAACGTAAATACGATGCTATTAATCCTTGACGAAATTTCCCTGATATTGTCAAATAGCCCTTTTTTGAAGTTGAAGGATTTACCCTTTCTTGGGTGTCACATGATTGACTAATCAATTTGTGAGACAACCTATCTTGACTTTCTATGTTTGTGTCACTTTAGATGAAACAGTAATAACTAAAGATTGACCAACACCTCCCTTCACCCACCTTTCCCCAACCCTACCTTACCCTGACCAAGTCTAAATAAAAGAGGAAGATTTTACCAAACGTACAAGTTTGAAATTTACCAACCAAAGGCCAGCATGATCCATGCCAGAAAAGAGAGTAATCTTTCAGCACTATCTCAAGGTGCTGCTCATGAGAAATTTGTGAGGCTTCTATGTATAGCTCACTTGTAAAAAGACAAGCCTATTGAAATAATATTTTAATTCTTGCACGGGCATTCAACAAATTTCACTAAAATAGGAGTTGAGGGCCTGAGGCCGGGCCAAACGATCACTTATAAAACAAGTGAGTAAAATATTAAGAAACAATTAAGTGATCCAACTTTTATTAAATTGAAGTTTTATTACCACTCATATAAGAGAACGTTTATTTTAAGCGGTTTAGAATCTCATCAATCATATTTGTGGACCTACCATCTATATTTTCAAAACTTACTTGCTCTTAACCCTTTACTCATTACACCTACCTATTAAAAAACAGCTGCTCATGCCTGAGTGATGGTAAAGACAATGGCAAGAATCATGTGTTTGAAAATTCAAACTGGGGTAATTGGATCTTGGCATTAGATAATGAGTCATGAGTTGTTTCTCTTTAAGGCTGACAGATAAACTCATGAAGCATGGTATTTGTACGGCCCTATGCATGATTTAGGATGACTGCCTTTGAATATTCATTTCAGCAGCCACTGTTACTGTTACTGGGTCATAACAGAAGCTTCTACTGAAAGCACCATTAAAATTAGGTTGTCTGGATGGGAATTGTCAAACCTCTTTGCAATTGAAGATTCTAAGTTCAGATTTGAATCCCAAGTTCTTGATCTGGCTTTGCTCCACTGGAAAATGGGAAGGCTATATGGACTCGAATAGGAACTTTTAAAGGACTGAGTATGAATTTACAAGGACTATGAAAATTATTTTTTATTCATGTTGAGCTATTTTAGTCTTACTAAAATTTCCAAAATACTTCTTTGAGAAATAAGACCCTTTTATATTAATGTTTGAAAATTTCTTTTTGCGACATTTATAAAAATGAACGCCCTAATTGTGTATGTGACGTTCCTAAATTTTACTTCAACAAGAGTAGGCTAGCTACAAGATTTATCATATTATGAATAATATAATTAACTAATTTGGTCAATCTTACAACACAACCCCAAGGGGTAGCTTAGTTGGCCTAGGACCACGGTTTGCACCCAGAGGTTGTTGGTTCGAAACTGCACTACCACACTGGGCTATAGAGGAGTTTACCTCGCTTCCCTCTGGGTCCGGAGGCATTAGTCCAGCCCAAAGGGTTAAGAATCCTCCGATAGCAAAAAATAAAAAATAAAATCTTACAACATGGTGAATGTATAATATTGGAGTAATATTTGTGGACGTCCCATTTAGGTTGAGAGGGTTCAATAGGTAGGTATCACTGTTGAGTTCCACACTTCCGCTTGTTCAACTCAGGAATTCTCTAAGCAAGAGGCATGGATGATCAGGACTCCTCTGTTTTAATTGAGGAGCTGATAACAAGGGGTTGGAACCCTACTTCTCAACTTAGGGCCTTTTTTTTTTTTTTTTTTGTTGGTGCCATATCTCGAACCCATGTCCTGATGGGCTAAACCGACGGTTTAAACCATGAACGCAAGGAAGAGATTGGCACCATAGGGCCTATTTGCTTGAATTAAAATATATAGAACATTTTTTTGAATGGAAAATATATAGGAACTGAAATATAAAACTCAACCCTTAAAAATTGACATTTGATCTTCATTTTTAACTACTTATGATATGAATTTTATATATTCAATTTCGATGTATTATAATACAAACATATAGGCCCTTGGTATCTAGGATATAATCCCTAGGTATCATGTGGGAGCAGATGGAGTTTCGTAACGCGGAGATGATATCATCTCCTAAAGAATAGTCCGGATACAGAACAAATGGTTACAACAGATTTTAATTTGTGGATAGACAGGAATTGAATGCATTCCATTTCTGGATGTGGACTGAACCTGCAACCCACTTGCACAGTTTATACAAAATTGTTACTGCAATCCACCTGTGGAAGGAAATGCAATCAGCATTCCCTTGTAGGCCCCATTTAATGATAAATCATGCTTTCAAAATCAGCTGGCTAAAGTCCATTCAACAAACAGATGTGTTGAATCTTAGAAAGCCTAATTTTGATGGAGAGAAAATGATGAGTGAAAGTTTTTCACTATACAAAACAAACAAAGTGTAAAAAATGAGACAAAGAACCCTGACCTGATGTAGAGAGTCATTGTCAATTTTTTTAACAGTGATAAAAGAGTGGTTAGGATACAAACTTTATTAAGTCACTGTCACATCTGAGTGCCGTGTCTGGTGCTCACTGTAGACCTTTCAAACTTCAGCCATGGAAATCACATCTTCACATGGGAGCAATCAGTCAAGAGGGTCCAGCCTTCTAAACCATCAATAGACCCAACTTGTCCTGCACATTTATGCCAGTGGAATGTCCTTGGACTTATTTGGTACTTAACTAGTTAAAGTGAAATAAAGTAAATTCAAATAAGAAATGACAAAGGGTTATATTAAAAGTACACAATTTCAAAATTTCCTCTGAATTTTTCATAAAAAGTCAAAAAAGTATCATCCTTTCTCCACTAAAAGACAAAAAAGCTCCACTTTTCTATATAAAAAGTCAAAAAGATTTCATGCCAAACAACTAAAAACAAAACACTATCATAACACCTTATTTTTATTCTCTCTTGATTTGATGCTTCACCTCGCCATACTTCAATTCACCATACATCCGAACAGGCTAATTGGATTTGATCCCACTGCCAGAATGATTGGTGATGTGTAAAATATGTTATTTTCCACTGATTTACTCTTGCTTTTGTTATTATATGCATCATGTAAAAAAGGCAGAATACTTGAGGAACCATTGGGAAAAAAACCTAAAAATTTGTTTAATATGTAAGGGTTTTTTAAGATTTTCTATGGGGAACATGGCGCCCATGGGGCTAACTTTTGATCAGTGCAACCCCTCTCACATTCTTATCCCCACATGACCCGACATTTGAACCAATTTTATCTCACATTCTCATCCCCTTACCATTGGATTGAACCTAAAAAACTCCATAATTATTAGACCATCAAATTTTAATGTTGTTAAATTAAGAGCTTGGATAAAGAGACCTTTCCATCTATCCTACTTACCCACAATGATAGAAATGCATCCAAGTGGGTCCCACAAATCAGACGGCATATTCACAAGTTGGATTATCTTGTCTTGCTAGGGTGATGATGGCTGGAGGTGCTCCTTTCTAAAATTCAAACTTGGGTGTTTGGCTCATGTAGTTTTCAAACACAGCCTGCACTTTTCAAAAGTAGAGTTGTCTGACCGTTACGTAGAAATATGAGCCAATATTGGACTTTAGACACAGCCCAATTTGGCTTTTGGGCTCTAGCCACCAAGTCAAAACCAAAAGGCCAATTGGGTGGCTAAGGTTTCCTCTCCTGCAGCCAAATAGATAGAGACATAAGTGGACATACTCATGAGATGCATATTGATGTATATTATTGCTTCCTGGTATGACCGTTGATCTGTCACTTTTGAACCTATTTGTCCATCAAAATCAATGGTTGTGATCTAATCAGTATCAGCCTTTTACCCTTTCCTCCTAAATATTATTGAAGGACTTTTCAATCTAGAAACCTGTTTTAGAACATTATATATAACCCCTTGGGGTTTTTTTTAATCACAATTACAAGCAACACTTTTATCAGTTTTTCAATCTTGCTTAATCACTAACTAGCAAAACAGTCAAAATTATAACCACAGGTCAAAATTGAAGCAAAATCCTTTGAGCTTAATATATTATAATTGCAAATGGATTAAAGTAATTTTACATCTAACTGGTTTGATTTTAGCACATCGTGATAGAGAAAGAGGACCACTGACCTAATTCAACTTAAACAACATCTGGCCTTAAAACTGCTTTGCCCTTCTCCCACGTCTCTGAATAAGCAAGCAAGGTGGCAATTCCCAACAGGCAGTAGTAGAATAAATTCCTTCCCTTAAATCTCATGTCAGGGACATCAAGTAATCTATATGCCTACAGTGAACCCTTTGTGGGTCTCAGTGGGAGAGGCATCTGAGAGCCCTATTAAGGGCCCGTTTGGCACTTTACTAGTTTAGTAAAAATCAAGTAAAGTCTTCATTTTTCAGATAATGGGTCACATCAAAAGTATATTTTTTTCAAAATTTTCTCCTTTTTTTTTTTTTTTTAAAATAACCTCCTTTTTTACTGAAAGACAAAAAAACCTCTACTGTGTTGTACAGAAAGTAAAAAAAAATTCATATAATAACCCACTTATATTTTATTCTCTCTTGATTTGATACTTTACTTTATCTTTATTTTATAATAAAATTACCAAGCAGGCACAAGTTATGTTTTTTTTTTTAATGGACTCATAAAAAAACAATTGAAATGTTGGACTATGAAAGTCATTGATTTCAATGAAACGCTCCCCATTTAAGATTTGACTATCCAGATTGATCGTTTTTTCGTAGAGAAATGCAGTCTGGGTCTTGACTTTTCTTCATCTTTTGAATGAGACAGAAGCATTGAAAATGTCGGATGGCATCTTTTTATGCTCTTTGTCAAGCTCACACTTGCATTTAAGTCAAGCCAGATTAAATTTTTCTTTCTTATAACAACAGTATATATTACTTTGTCAAACTGAGAAAAAAAACTTTTCTCTACCTGTTAGTTTGAGTGGCTGAATGAGATTATCAAATTAATAAAGATGGTTATTAGGGAGAATGGAAATGATAAATGATTATCAAATTAATAAAGATGGACCTTCAATGGGCTTTGACCACATCCTTAATTGTATATTTAACTTTTAATGACAGGATTGAACCTGCTACATTTCTAATCAGGTGAGTTCGAACTTGAGATTTTCGTCCATGTCAAACTTGGACTTAAACCTTTTGATCCTTATGGGCACATTTGTTTCTTGTAATAGAATCTCTTGCAATTCAAGACTGTATTCTCTCTTTTAGAGCTCATTTCCAAATTAGAGCTTTTATCTCTAAAAAATCATGCTAATGGGAGTTCCTTTTTTTAGAGTTTTTTTAGTTAAAGTGGGTGGAGGTGGAAATGCGAAATCTACAAGTGTTTTTCGATGAAAATGAACTCATAGTTTTCAAAATGATGCAAAAAAAAAAAAAAAAGAAAGTACACTTTAGGAATTGTGGTAATTGGGCCCTACCTTTTAAAAATTATTATATTAAATCCTACAATTTGTGTCATTTTCAAAATCCCATGATGTTATTTTCATTTAAACCACATAAATCTTGCGTTGTCCATCTCCATCTGTTTTAGCTAAAAAAAAAAAAAAAACTCTTAAAAAAATAGAGTAGCCTCTCAACTTTTATTTTAGACATTAATCTAATTAGCTCTTAATAGTTAGATTAGACTTCTTAAACATTATATTTGTAAACTTTAGTCAAAACTGAAGAAACCAAATTGAACATCCAAAAAAAAAACTTGGCAACTAAATAAACTAAACCTCCTTTTAATAAAAAGTAAATTAAGGGGAGATGAAAAACAATGATGCGACCATCACCCTAATAAAGGCAAAGATTCCATCTACATCTCCATCTTATATCATTCAACCCCACTATTTTACTTCTTCTCGTTGTTTTTACAGCTCATTTGGCGATAAATCCTTATGTATCCAATTCCCATGCATTCAATAGTCCTAAATATACTTAAACTTGGGTTACTCTACCCACCATGATCCACTCCATCAATGGCCCCAAAAATTCATATGTATTGAAAGACAATCAAAGCTTTTCCTTAAAATGAAATTATGCTTTAGTTTTCTTACAACCCCTTCTTTCCATTATTTGCATTCCAACAGACTAAGAAAAAACTCCAAATATAAATCCGTGGAGGATATAGAATTAGGATTTAGAAGCCCCTCACGCATGTGACAACTGTACGCTACGTATCGGCCCAAACACCTTTATGCCAATGATTTTGAAATACCACGTGGCAGCACCACAACGACCGAACTCATTCTTGTAGTAATCCCACCCGAAAAAGTCCTCGTCAGCGGTCAGCAAAATTTTAAATTAGGACTTAAACTTTTGCCTTATTTCAAATGAAGACAACTCTCGTAATTTCTCAAATTGAGGGTTTAAGTTTTCCCTTAAATTCTTAATTAAAGATGACCATCCATTTATAATTATTTTTTGGAAACCTTCTCTTTTTTTATTTTTTTAAATACGTAAGGTATCCTTTAGTTAAAAGCCATGACATGCTTTCAATACCCACTACATGTCGCTGTTGTAGAACTGTTGGTTGCCGCCGTTTGCCCATGAGAGGGGCGGACCTACATTTAGGGGTCCGGGGGCTTCGACCCCTGTCCAACTTGGAAAAACCTCATGTAGCCATTAAAACCTGTTTGGCTAGCCCCCACTTAGAGAATCCTCCATCTCCATCCCCTTCTGGCCTCACTCTAAACTTCAAAACATCTTTATCCATTTCTCTCCCTCTCGAAAGTCCACAAAATGACAAAAACTCCCAATTCGCTATCCATCTCCATCATCAACGCAAACAGAGCTTCGTTTCAAAAGGATAGAATAACAAGAACAGTAAAAGTTTGATATGATGTTGGCTCTTAATCTCATATTAGCTTAATTAACTACATGATATTTGTGTTAACAAAACCTATGATGATTTTTTTATAATAGCTCTTAAAATTCAACCAACACATTGGTTTGGCCGATACTAAAATTTATCTTTTACGGTATCATTTTAAAAAAGTAAAATTAATTTTTCAAGCCCCCCTCAAATAAAATCCTGAGTCCGCCGTTGCCCATGAGAATATTAAGAGAGAAAAGAAGAAAAAAATAAAGAAAGTGAAAGCTGATTTTGTCTCGACGAAGGGTGATTTGAGAACTTCAAAACTTCGAGAGGAAACGTTGTTGGAAATATGCTTTACAATGACCAACTGTCCTTAATTGGAAATTAATTAAAGCAAAGCCCTTTTTCGAAAATTTTCCATCCTCCAACGACACGACATGACACTCTCCCACCATGGAAAAGCAAATACATATCGACTCCTCTCTCTTTTATCCGTATCGTTGTCTTTCCCGTTCCGCTACTAGTTCCGATATTTCGGTTTCGGATTCCTCGCGCTGTTTTTTATTAGTTCGAACGCATCTCTCTCTTCTCCTCCCATCGTTCTCTGCTTGAATTGAAGTAAAAGACTAGGTTTTTGGATCTGATTGAACGCATCTTCTCTTCTACTCGTCTTCATCGATCTTTCCTCTGCTTGAATTAAACTGAAAAACTAGGGTTTTGGATGAGAATTGCGATCGTTTGATCTGAAGGTGCTCGGGGTTTTGGAGAAGTTCGAGGATCCACAATTCAACATCCGTACAGTGTCGTATTTTTAGGAAAGTGTGAGGATGGGAGTAGATTGAGTGGATTTGAGCGGCATGTGAGTTTTGAAGTTGAAGAACAGTGGTTGGATTATGTGATAGAGAGTTGTGAAGAAAGTTGATTTTTTGCAGTTCGACGAACTCATTGATATTCCTTGTATCAGATTTTGGTGTTTGAGAATCTAAAGATTGGATCTTTGATGTAAGAAAGTTGTTTATATGTAATAGGTTGAGAATTCGCAATTATCTTTGTTTGGAAGAAGCTTGCTGATTTGCAGAGCATGATTTAGGACTATTTAAGAAGGCTTTGATTGTCGATGGTTTCGAGGTTTTTATGATTTGGGGTGTTTCTGATTGTTTCATGTGAGATTTGGCCCGTCCCAATCTCTCAAAGATGGTTTCTGGACATCTTTTCTATTGCCGCAAGCAATCGTGGCCTCCCGAGGAGTATGTCAGCAAGGGAACCTTGCAGTTGGTAAGTCATTTTTTTTTTCGGATTGTGCTGTTCTCCTTGAAATTCTGTAACTCTGTTTTTGTGTGTGTAATTCTTCTAGAGTAATTTGGTTGCTTGAGTTATCCAATTTGTGCCCATTTGTTTGTTTGTTCTTTGGTAGGGGTTAATTTGTTCTAGTTGGGTTTTGTAACTTGTGATTAGCTTTCTGCCTAATGTATAGTACATAGATAATGCGGCGAATCTGATCTGTGTGGTGCCTGTGGTGTTCCGTTGCAATTTCAATTGTGGTTTGGGTGGAAATCAATCTACTATTGGAGTGTGGAGGCTTGCACAGGGGTGCATCCAAAACCTGGCCCTTGTGCTTATTTACTTATTTGGAAAGTATCTTTGCCTATTTTATTGGTAAGCTATGATGCCTAGATACGGCACGGATGCTGCAGGGACACGCCATAGACACGACAGGGACGCGGATTTTATATTTTAAAAGTGAATTATCGGATATGATACCACACAATACGTTGCCCATTTTGAAGTATCCGTGCATCATAGTTGGTAAGGTTTTATTTTGGCTTGATACTCCATTACTAGCTCTGGGTGAGCGCTAGGGTGCCAGGTTTGTAAGTTTTTTAGGTTCAAGTTAGGATTGACAACATAGGAGCAAAGGCACACAATTAAAGAATATGAATCCACATTGAAAATTTCCCCTTTCTATGCCCTGCTCTGTTGCAATGGGAACTATCTATAAGGATACAAACATGACCTACTTTGGTTTGAACCCATGCGGCCACCCTCCATAATGGAGGTTTTGTTTTGTCATTGTGCCAAGCACCAGAAGAGGGCCAAAGTTGATTTGACTATTGGTCTAGTTTGGTCAGTAGATCTTGAGGTACTTGTTTTGTGATAAAATTTTCTGCCTATAGGGAGTACAGGTACAGAGGTAACCATCTAAACAGGTTCAAGCCCATAATCCTGGCTTCCATCAGGAATGTTTTATCATTGTGCGAGATCCCAGAAGACGGTCCAAGTTGATTCTACAGTTGGTCTAATTCAGTGAATAAAGCTTGTGTTGCTTCTTCCGTGACATGCTTTTGACTTTAGGCGAAATCTATCGAGTTATTATTATTTTTAAGTCCTTCATATTTCTTGGACCAAAAACATGTTGTATGACTTGAACATGGTATGTTACCATGTGAGGAAAAAAAAAAACATGGAACTAAAATCCTTCTTTATTCTCCATATCATTTTTCCTATATCGTAGTGTCTAATTGGCGAAGAAGAAGGCTGAAAGCCTGAGACAATTGACTATTGAATTAACTAGAGAAAAAGAAAGTAGAAGAAGTAAGCTTTATGTTACATGCTTTGTTGTTATTGCCTCGTTTTTTATTTGCTTTTCCTCTATGTTTTAATTCTATAAAGAACCAGTCTGAAGCTATGGCATGATCCTGTCCATCATACTTTCAGTGGCACTTAAGCAAAGACAGTCACAGTATGAGTTTTCTAACCTTTAGCATAAGTGAGGCATTTAACTAACTGTTCCACCAGAGAATGGTGGGTGTTTCACATTGGTATCGCATAAACTTCGCCAGTTTCAGGATTTTCAGTGTTTTTGGCATTATACTCACCTTCTGATATTGTCACATTCTTGTGTGCACTTCTAATCTTTTCTTGGTGACATGCTTGTAGTTGGACTCTGATAGTGCTGCTCCACCAGAACAAGCATGGAGGAGGAGACTAAACAGCCATGCTAATATACTAAAAGAATTTAGTGTAACATTTATGGAGGCAATGAAGATGGTAAAACACTCTTTTCTTATGTACTTATTTGATGGATCCAGCGAACAAGGGCCTCATTTTGTAATAGCTATGATGTGCCTTTTATTTTCATTTACTGAGTAGCTATGTGATCTTGGGTTCTAGGTTCGTCTTGGTGTTCGTCTATGGTCGTATGTTAGAGAAGAAGCTTCTCAGGGAAGGGTAATAGTCTTTCTTTAAACTGTTACGATGAATGCTGGTTAAATGTGCTATTCATAGTTGACATATTAAATATAGCTTGTTTTTTCATATTATCTAATGTTTTCTGCAGAAAGCACCAATTGATCCATTTACACGTGAAAGTTGTAAGCCCTCGGCTTCCCAAGGTGTCCCACTTGGGGGGATGGGGTATGTAGCTGGTGAATATTCCATCTTTGATACCAATTGAATAAAAAGAATGTTGCATCTTAAATGAGTTGGTTCTAATTATGATTCTTTATTTGAGATGTGAGTTTTTGTACCTTTTGCAGAAGTGGTAGCATATCAAGAGGTTTTAGAGGAGAGTTCAGACACTGGCAAATTATTCCTGGTTTATGTGAACCATCTCCCATCCTGTCAAATCAGTTCTCTGTGGGCCTCTGACCTTCATTTCACATGTGTATTTTTATCATTTACACTCTATGTGCTGTTCTGGTTCATCATGGATTTAATGCCTCCCATGTGTGCATGCAATCACAAGTAACACGTGTGCATGTTTATGCATTGGTTACATCCATGTATGCTTACAGTCTTAGAGTAGAACTCTTTAAGCCTTTCCCAGATTGATGGGATAGGCTCTGATGATGATGATGATGATAAATAAATGCATTTCCATTTCTGGTGATCTGTATAGGTCTTTACTTACATACTGATGTGGGGTATGAGTTATTGACTGAATCCCAGTTAGACTAATATTGGAGAGGACAATCAGGCTAAACTATTGACACAAAATTTTTGTTATTTTTATTGTGGAAATATCTCTCTCTCTCTCTATATATATATATATATATTGTGTGTGTGTTGTCTGTATAGACATTATGGAGAACATGAAAACAGAAAAATATATTTGGAATCATACCCACAAGTTCTGAAATACTCTGGAGTCTCATTTGTTACTTCTCATGGAATTATCTTGTCTTTTAACAAACCTGTGTTGCAATATGTAAATTGGTTTATGTTCTTATAAAGCAATAAACTAGATTTCACTATGATCTGGTGATCTTATTCATATCTTTGGCACTTCAGATTTTTATATCTCGAGATGGAGGTAACAGAACCTACTCATCGGTTTTAGCCCCTGGTCAACATGAAGGGTTTGTATTGTGAAGAATTTTGAATTTTTTTATTACAAATGGGATGGGTCTTGTTTATTCGTAATTGTTCTTGTTATACATAGTATTGTAGACTAACAGTTAATAAATTGGAGTTTAAATTTCCTTCTCAGAAAATCTGGTGATCAGGGTATATCGTCTTGGGGTTGGAATCTGAGTGGTCAGCATTCGACATATCATGCTCTATTTCCAAGGGCGTGGACTATATATGATGGTATTGTTGCTGATATGTTCCCATAATAGTTGTCTTTTCCCCTCATTCCATGGTCCACCTATCATTGCTCACTCAAACATTATACATTCAAAAATAATATTATTATGCTTCTTTTCTGCAGGAGAACCAGACCCAGATCTGAAGATTTCATGCCGCCAAATATCACCATTCATACCACATAATTATCAAGAGAGCAGTCTTCCTACTTCTGTGTTTGTTTATACTGTAAGTGTCAAACTTGCATTTAACTTTAGAGGGTGTTTGGATAAATGCATAACATAATATCAACAAATTTAAATATTGTAATTTTTCATTATCATAGAAAAAGATAGTGTCATATTATTATATTGTGTTATTTATGGCGTTTGGCAATTCCACAAATTCCAATATACCTTCGAAGTAATAAAAAAAAAAAACTCACAAGATGATATACCGAACAAGAAATGGAGAGAGTAATCAATTGACCCATTGTTGGACACACTAATTGGTAATCACAAGTGTTAATAATCATAATAGGACCCATCTATTTTTAAAAAAATCACAAGATTAAATGTTAAAACCATGAGATCCAAGCATTGTTGTTTAATTAACATGGGTCCGTCAAACGTTGGTAAACATAGTGAAATACATCTAATGGTGATTATCACAAATGGCCCTATATCTAGTTTTTAAATTTTTTTGGTAAAACCTTATTTAATGTCAGACATCATTCATGAATCCATCTATGAGAAATCCTTGTCAGACCCATTTGATGTTGGTAGTCATATTAACACTAGGGGGGCTATCAAATAGTGGGACCCATTTAATAATGGCAAACTGATAATTGTGATCACACAAGTTAATCTTGGTAATCAATATGGAACTTAGTGATCGGACCCCAAGTGTAGGGTGCGATTGTAGTAATAATTTAGTAAGTCCAGGTCGATCCACAAGGAGCAATGCTTTTTAAGAAAATTTTCAACTTTAACCTGTTCTAATTTAGAAATTAAATCTAACCTAATAAAGAAACTAGTCAAATTACAAGAAAATTCCTAAAAATTAAAAATTACAACTTTCCAAATAAAAATTAAACCTAAACTAAGTAAAGAAACCTAGTTTATTCAACCCTATTCTAACTATAACCTGCAAAAGTATACACAAATCAAACAACCAATTTAATATAAAATAAATCAAAACAAAACTTCCTAAATTAGATCCTAATTACCAAAATCACTTTTTATGCAAGTATGAATGATCTATAATGCCCTAAATGCTAATAATGCAATTTTATGCAAGTTTCTAAAAATCTGATGCATGCTGTAAAAAATTCTAAGTATGGAAACTCTTGCATAGGCCCAATTTCTCTAGACTGTACGACTAGTCTAAGATGATATGAAATTAAATCTAATGGCTGGAATCAATACTCTGATGATGCATGAAGACAACAAAACAAGAAGAATGGAAAAAGGACTTAAAAAGAAAAAAATATGATCACCTAAAGATGCCCACTTGAACCAGTTATGCTGCTGAAATCTGATCGCAGGTTGTCCGACTACCCCTATTTGTGCCTTTAGTTGACACGGTTCCCAAGGTTATTTTTAGTTGAAATTTTGGGGTATCAAAATCCTATTACTGTAGTTTAAATCTGCTATTTTTCAGACCTAAACATTCACGTTTATCTGTTTTCAAATCGCGCACTTTTGTAACACAGTTGGGTCAATTTTGCTGATACTGTGTAGGATTTTTCACTATGCACATACCAGGTCCGAATTTAATCTTTCTAATCAGTCATCAAAGATTGTGATTTCAACAAAAAAAGCCTATTCTAATGCAATTTCTAAATATGATGCATGTATAAAGACACTTTCTAACCATATATTATGCAAGTAACAAAAATAGTAAGTTTCTACTAAACATGGAAAAATGCAAGTTGGGATTTCTAAATCTAGAATTTGTAAGTAAAAAAAATGATCAGAATATCAACTTAAAATAAAAAAATTGGGTGGAAAAAATATAAAGCGGAAAAGATGTATCAATGATCTAGGAACTAGACGATCATAGAAGTATTGAAAATGCGATAATGAAGTCCTCTCTTCTCAGAGTAGGAAAAAAATAATGCAAGTGATTACTTGATGTCACTCGACTTTTAATCTATTTTTTTTTTTTTTCAAAAACCTAGATCTAATTATGTGAAATATTGTCTCCAATCAAAACACATAAAAGAACTAGAAATAGAAAATTAAATCACTTACATAAAGAACATGCATAATCAATCCAAGTAGTGTCTTTATTCCTTAATCTTTGAGTACAAGAAATTAATATTCTTCTCTCCTTTTCATTCTCTCAACATGGTCTCTCAACCTATGCCTAAAAGAATTAGAAGAAAGAAGAAGAAGAAAGGGACTTAGAGAGAGAAAGGAGTGGAGTGGAATGGAATGGAGAGAGAGAAAGCCTCCAAAATTACTACCAAAAGTCTTGGACAACCAGCCCCCTTGGCTGGTCTCTCTTTATGTATTTTGATGCTCCTTGTTGCCAAGAATTCTTCTCTTTCATAGGGCTTTTGTTTCCTCTTTTGCCTTGATTATTTTCTTCATCTCCAAGCTACTCTTCTCTCTTTGGAAAGACTTTTAAATTTGAAAGATCTCCTTGCCTTATTAGGTTTTTATTGATGCACACAACTTCCTTGTATAATTCTAAGAATATATCTAAAAATTGCATGATGATGGGAAGAAACTTTCCAAATATTGTGAGTTCTTGCAATTCCCGCTTAAAACTGTAGCAAACTTCGCGAGGTCATATCTCCATCAATATAGCTCTGATTTACACAATCTTGGGCTCCACTGACATTTACTCAAAAAGAACTTTCCAACGGTGGCTAGATTGCGCCGATCCGACACTTGGTTTGAGAGATATGGCCATTTTAAGTTGTTGCCCTGAAAAATCCGAGAATAATTGTGTACAAAGGGAAGCTTCTATGTTGGCATGCAATGGGGTGTGTGGGACCCATGTTGGACGTCCAAGCATGCTTGGACTCTTTCCTGACTTGCTTATTTGACTTTCCTTTGACCTCTTTTCTCAAATTTTATCAATGTAGTAGGTCCCATGTTGATTTCTCCTACAAATTGAAAGAGGCAATTTTAACATTAATCATATGTAAGAAAATAATTATGAACCATGTATGGACCCTACATTCCTAGTGATGCACCAAAATGACCAACTTTCCAAAAATAGCACATGGTGCCAAAAATAGCAAGATATGTATTGATGAAACCAAAAGCCTAATTTTGGGGTGATAAATGAGATGAGAAAAACTTAATTTCACAAAAGTCATGCAATTTAATGAATTTTGACCAATTCTGACCATTTTCCCAAAAATAACCCTAAATGCATGAAATCATGAAATTGAGTGTAATCTATGCAATTAAACCTAATTAAGTCCACAAATGCTCATGAAATGATGACCTAATGACCTAATTTTGTGGACTTATCACTCAGCTAATTATGGCAGTATGGGACCAGCCTAATGTTGGTTATCACAATTAAAGCCCCCTAATTTGACATTTGTAGGACCCACCTAATATTGATAATTAACAAGGGCTATGTAATCTAGGACCCCACATTAAATTTGTAAGCACTATGGGGCCAATATAATATTGGGAGTCATAATTGCACTCCTATAAGAATCATTGATGTTAAAACATTTAGTGGGCCACTATAATTAATGGTTGTTCATGAGCTCTCCAATGGTTTTTACTAATACTCCATTTGTATTTAGGGAAGATTTTTTAACAAAAGATTATTTTTTTCAGCTTATCCTTGAATAATCTAATATAAAAGGTTTCTGGAAGAATGTGAGATATTGTATGCTACTTCATAAGTTACCCAAACACCTCATTTTTAGGTGAATAGATTATATTCTAAACTAGTAGATAATATATAGCAAAATCTCCTGACATATCTCATTTCCAACACCCCCTTAGGACCTTTTCACCATCATTATCTAGCCCTATCCTGTCTATTGGGGTTGAGCTTTGCATGCTCTTTTGTTTCTGCTCAACCTCATTTGCACCCATGTTTTCAGTACCTCCACAATTCATCATATATTTTCTCGCTGCTTCGTTTCAAGGTCTTCAATGGTCTCCCCCTTTTCCTAGTTCCTTGAAATAAGAGTGTTCACCAATTCCATGACAAATGCGTGTTGCCATTTCTGCGACTGCAACACATTGCATGCTGATCTCACTGGCCAAACTTCAAAAAATTCAGGAGGTGGAATCTAAGGGAACAACAAAAACTAAAACATCAAGAAGATGGGAAAGACATCCTACATCCTTTTGGGTGAGAATTTGGTAGTAGGAACCTTTTCATATGTTTGAGGATCATTCTCCCCTCTTGTAGATATCTTTTGGAGGAATAATCTTTCCTCTTCTTGCTTTTTTCCCACTGCCTTATAATAAATAACTTATTTCTTATCATGAAAAAAGTAAGTGCATTATTGACATGTTCATTATTGGGTTACTTCTTTTCTCCCTGTTATCAGGGTTAATTATTGAATGACTGCTTGATGAAGTGATACATGGATGATGGTTTTATATTGATAAAATAAGATATAATTCCCATTATCACTACTATAAGGTTATAGGTTCAAGTTAGATTGCCTTTCATAAAAGAAAAGGATACCGTTCCTAAGGCAATGGTTATGAAAACAAATTCATAGTTTTGGTTACATAAGCACTATCTCAAAGAAATTGCACCTGCCACTAAAAATTTTGACTTGATTTTCAAAATAATGTAACATAGCAAAAGATGAGGAAAATATCGGGAACACACCTTAGAACTGTACATGGGTGGATCTCCAAAAAAACACCAATTAGAGATCTGTCTTGTAAAATATTTCACTGCCTTTTCCTCAAGTGTACCATTTTAGTTGCGGTGCCCTTATCTTTCATTGGAGTCATGCATTTGCTTTCCTTTTTTTTTTTGTTGGGCAGATAAATCATGACTTTTTACTTGCTGATAAGCCAGAAATTTAGGATTTTTTAGTTCCTGTCTTTTATAACAGAGTTCACACCTTAGTTTAGACAGGACAGAAATCTATTATAGTCTTAAAGATGACACATTTGACTTGCACATTTCTCTCTGCACTCTGCATGGTTCTCCATGTTCACTTTTGGATGGATCAAGATCTGGTTGGCCCTTACGAAAGATAAAGCTCATTCCTATCCATCCCACTACTGATGAATCTTAATTTTGAATCTAGCATGTGAAATATTAGCCAAATAAGTGTCACCATTGTGTCAATATCATTATATTTTGAAATGTAAAGTCTCAACCCTTCACCTGTCTTTTCACCACTTGCTTATCTTGTGGCTATTCCTCCCTGAAGCTTTTCAAACTGAATCTCTAAAACCACCTGTTGTTTGTAACTTATCAGCGGGCCACCTAGCTGATTCCACAACGGTGTTTGTTTGGGTGGTCCGGCACCAAAAGTGGATGATTACTTTGTTTAGGAATAGGCTTATATATTTACAATATATTAGGAGGTTTTGGCTCCTGTGTCATACTTACCTGAACATTTCTTGCTTTTTGCTCAATGCAGTTGGTGAACACCGGAAGAGAAAGGGCAAAAGTTAGTCTGCTCTTCACATGGGCGGTAAGTGAATTTTTCCTATTTAGTTTTCATTCTTCTTAAAGAAGTAAAATAATTGTTGTTATTATTATTATTACTACTGCGTCCATAATTTTTCTCATTGTCACAGAATTCAATTGGAGGAACCTCACATCTATCAGGAGGTCATGTGAACGAGCCATTCATGTTAGTATATAATATATATGATGCTGTATTGTTAAAACAATCCTTCAATGGTGGAGTCTTTGAGTTTGAGATGGACTGTTCTCTTTCTTTTTGCAGAGGCGAAGATGGAGTATCCGGTGTGCTTCTACATCACAAGCAAGTTGTCAACCCTTGTTTGCTCTTTTATGACGGTTGGTTAGCAGATATCCTTTAGGTCATATCCTGTGGTCCTGGAAAATTCCATACCAGCTTCCTACCCCTCATCCCCAGTCCCCACCATATTTGGACCTTTGACTTGAGATTTGGTTTTACCCACAGTTTTTCTTTCCTTTCCAATTCATAACCTAGATCAGAGTTATGCATAAGTATACCTTCCAAGTTTCTTTTTCTATTTCTGTAGAGCTATTATATTGCCTGTGTGTTACAATTGGCAGTAACTTTACTGGTATATTTACGAATTGCAATAGCTATGAGAACATTAAAACATCTCTGAATATCGTGGAAATCTTGCAGGACTGCAAAAGATAACCCTCCTGTCACTTTTGCCATTGCTGCATGTGAAACACAGAATGTCAATGTGACTGTTTTGCCATACTTTGGGCTGTCTGATGAAACTCGTATCACAGCCAAGGATATGTGGGGAAGAATGGAAAAGGTAATTGTTTCTGCAAGCTATTAATTGATTAGAATATACAGTTGTTCTTTTGGTGATGTATTTGTATGGTTACATTTATTTATTTATTACTTTCCTCCCAGCGACTTCTTTTGTTTGTGAAACTTCCTTCTTGGGGATTACTTTGTCAGAGCATTTTTTAAGGCAATTTTTTTTTGCTGTTTGTATGGGCCTTGCTTTGTGTCCTTGGCTTGTTCTAACTTATTTTATCTTCTGCTCAAGGATGGCCAATTTGACAGGGAAAATTTCAGTGAGGGCCCTAGTATTCCATCATCACCTGGTGACACCCTTTGTGCAGCAGTGTCAGCATCTGCATGGGTTGAACCTCATGGAAAGTGTACTGTTGCATTTGCTTTAGCATGGGCATCCCCGAAAGTTAAGTTTCTGAAGGGAAGTACTTACCACAGGTAAATATGAATTGTCCATATCTTTTTATCCTGCTTGAATCTTGATTGCTATTTATTCATGTTATAATTGTCTTTAAGTCTATTATTATGTCTTTAATTCTATTCTTATCATATTATGTAGAAAAATTTACCCTTCCAACTCAAGAACAAGTTATGCTAGCTTGGCAGTTCTTTTCATGTGATACAAGTAGCGGCATATGTGCCATGGTGGGGTGCACTTGTTCCACCAGATAAAAGACGGATTTGTGGATCCAGCATCCACCAAAAACGAGGCGACGAAGTGGATGATTGAAACAAAACTAGTGAAGAGCTTACAATTATAATTCATAAACCAATCTTATTTAGTGGGATGAGGCTGTGATGATGATTGATTGATTAACCATATGAATATATAAATGTTTACTAGATATTAAATACCAACACTCTTTTGCTCTTTTTTTTTTTTTTGTTCATTTATTTGTACTTTTGGAAATTAAGGTCTTGATATCTTCTACCAGTATTGGTCTTTGGATGTCTCTAGTTAATGGTGTGCTTTCTTTTAACATTTTCCTTATTCACCACAGGAGGTATACAAAGTTCTATGGCACTTCAGAAAGATCAGCTGCTGACTTGGTCCATGATGCTTTGATGAGTATGTAAACATATAAATTGGGTGGCTTTTATTCAGACATTTCTTGCAAAATTTATCAGTTATCTTGAAAGTCCAGAGTGCTTAACCCTATTCTGTTGAAATTTATTCCCTTTCTATTTTTTTTCTCTCCTGCTTGTTTTTTAGTTTCTAAATTGTTTCTGTAATATTAGGTTTTAACAATTATGTTAGTTTGAATGGAAAAAGAATCTTATGTAATTTGCAATGTTGACCAGATTACAAATGGTGGGAGGAAGAGATTGAGAAATGGCAAAGTCCTATCCTCAAAGATGAAAGACTTCCAGAATGGTAATTCTGGCACATCAAAGCCTACAAAAATTTCTTTATGTAGCTGGGAAATAACAGTTGAAGTTTGATATAGGTGGATTAATTTCCTGTTTAGAGTATGTGATATTTGATGTTTGTGGGTTGAAACTTTATACCATGTTTATTGAAGAGTTTTTCAGATTTTTTAACTGTTTGTATGGTTTTTGAAACATCTCCAAGCATGTCAGTAAAATGTTGATGGCCAGTTTTTACGCTATCTGCTTCTGTCATTATAAGTTGGTCTGCTGCTTCTATTTCTTAAAATCTTGTTTTTCAATTCCCCTGATTGTCATTCATTGGCAGTTCTTGGACCTAGTCATGGTGCAGTGAAAACTAAAGTTGCCTGTTCTATATTTGCAGGTACAAATTCACTTTGTTTAATGAGCTGTACTTCTTGGTTGCTGGAGGGACAGTCTGGATCGGTACTAATCTTTTCTTATAATGCATTGTGTCAATCTGTTAGATTGCTAATAAAGTATGCACGAAAAAACAATGTTGTTTTCTAAGATCACAATATGCTAATGCAGATTAAATCACATGGCCTCTGCTTGTTGCCAATGTAATTATGTAAATAATATTTGAATAACCCTGTGACCTTGGATTCATCAGAGTAAATTATTTCTGCTGCTGATTATTTTAACGGTGTGGGCCTTGGGAAATTTAAGCATATGGTTTTATATTATTTTGGTTATTTTGGATATGTTCCACATTGGATATTTGAGTAACCATGTGATCATTGATTTATGAAAACTTCCATATTGCAGATGGTGAATCTCCCGCCACAGATGAGAAATCAAGCTTCGGTGGAAGTCGCCACAAATCTCTAGAAATAGCAAATGGAGATGTGAGAATGACTTCAACTAAAGTGGATGGAAAGCTTGGTTCAGTTTCGGAGCATTCTATAACCAATGGATTAAAAGATAGTGATGAAAAAATGATTTCTAGATCTTCACCTCGGGAGAAGAGAAATGGCCTTCCAAAACTGCTGGACCATGATGACAATGTTGGGAGGTTTTTGTACTTGGAGGGAGTTGAATACATCATGTGGTGTACATATGATGTACACTTCTACGCTTCTTTTGCTCTTCTGATATTGTTCCCCAAAATTGAACTGAGTATCCAACGTGACTTTGCAAATGCCGTATTACATGAGGATACAAGAAAAGTCAAGTTTCTGGCTGATGGTAACTGGGGAATACGTAAGGTTGCGGGAGCTGTTCCACATGATTTGGGCACACATGATCCTTGGCGTGAAATGAATGCATACAACATTCATGATACGAGTAGATGGAAAGATCTGAACCCAAAATTTGTGCTTCAGGTATACAGAGATTTTGCTGCAACCGGAGATATGTCCTTTGGAAGGGATGTTTTTCCGGCAGTTCGTGCTGCCATAGATTACATGGATCAGTTTGACAAGGATGACGACGGTCTCATTGAGAATGATGGATTTCCAGATCAGACATATGATACTTGGACTGTTCATGGCATCAGCGCGTACTGTGGATGCTTGTGGCTGGCTGCTTTACAAGCTGCAGCTGCTATGGCGCGTCGCCTTGGCGACGGGGCCTTCGCCAACAAGTGCATGAGTAAATTTCAGAAGGCCAGACCAGTGTTTGAATCAAAACTGTGGAATGGATCATATTTTAACTATGATAGTGGGTCAAGCAGCAACAGTAAATCTATACAGGCTGATCAGTTGGCTGGGCAGTGGTACACAGCTTCATCTGGTCTACCTCCCTTGTTTGATGAACAGAAAATCAGGAGTGCGCTTCAAAAAGTGTTTGAATTCAATGTAATGAAAGTGAGAGGAGGGCGTATGGGTGCTGTCAATGGTATGAGTCCTATTGGTAAGGTTGATGAGTCCTGCATGCAGTCGCGTGAAATTTGGACCGGAGTTACCTATGGCGTGGCAGCCACTATGATCCATTCTGGAATGGAACACCAGGCATTTACTGCAGCAGAGGGTATTTTCATCTCCGGCTGGTCAGAGGAGGGATTTGGGTAAGTTCATTGTCCTGTAGAGTAGCTGTTGTTTATTGTTTCAATGTTTATAAATTTGTTAATAGAACTTAAGCTGGTTTACTTAAGTTTGACCAGGCTCCATGTCCTATCGGATTTCTAATTAGTCAGCCAAGACAGTCTTGGGTGAAACTGGAAGGTACTGGACTGTTTTAACTCAGATATTTTGTTTCAGACCAATTCCATCTGACTGCTGATTTTCTTTAGAATGGACAGTGAGACTAAGGAAGAAGGCAGTAAATAGTAGTAGAATTTTATTACTGTATAAACATATATGACTTAGATATGAACTTCTATTTCAGAACCTAACTTGTAGGTTGGTGTCTAATAGGTTAACCTTGACATGCATGTATTATATGAATAAAAATCTAAAAGAAATTATTGCATCACCACCTCCTTAGCGCAGCTGGTAAAAGGACATTGAATCCTCTGGAAGTGAGAGTTGTAGGCTTTAACCAAGGTGGGTAGAGGGAGTTTTTGGTCCTTGTGCTACCTAAAAGTTTAAGATAGTCATCCACCCTAGCCCACTGGGGGTTGGGCCAGGGTTTGAAAGTCCATTTAGGGGCTGAACCAAAAGAAAAGGTATAAAAGGAAGGATTGGCATGCGCAGAGTGATTGGCAATGCCAAGTGCCTATCTGTTCCTTGACTGTCCGTTTTGATGTATGAACTTTTTGAACTATGGATGTTTTACTGGGTGATCATGAAGTACTGGCTAAGTATATTTGCGGGCCACCTGTTGAAATGATCTTTCTTATGGTCATGTGTCTATTGTAAAATGACTTATCCACCTCATGACTGTTAGAGAATATTGAGTTGTTAGAGGATTGTTAGGATTAGGATAAGAGTTAGTTTGATTTTGAATTTGAAATATCTTTGCGTATAAATTAAGAGGAGTTCCTCTTATGAAACTTACTGCGAATGTATCTAAAAGTCTTTATGGTATCAGAGCGTGGGCCCAGCAATGATCTTGCGATCAAGCTGGGTACAATCCTACATCTTCAATTATTTATTTATTTATTTCAATAAAGAAAGCCAGCATCTTCTCCCATCTAGCCATCCTTTCACCTCCAGCCTTACAATCTCCAAAACTTCTGGAAGAGATTGTGTCATATGACTCATATCTGATCTAGTGGACCATCGGCACCGATAGACTCAAGATGAGCGGGTTGCAATAAAGATGGATCAACAAACGGACGGTGATCCCCAAGAAGAAGAAGATATGATAATTTATGGAAAATATATGTCATTTATATTTATTTTTTCGAGATCAAAGGGTTTTATTTTTAATGTCAACAATCACAATCACAGATCGAAATGATCATGTGATTGAGGGGAGATGTTAGAGAATATTGAGTTGTTAAAGGATTGTTAGAGAATCGTTAGGATTAGGATAAGAGTTAGTTTGATTTTGAATTTGAAATATCTTTGTGTATAAATTGAGAGGAGTTCCTCTTATGAAACTTACGGTGAATTTATCTAAAAGTCTTTAATGACCCATTGATCAGTGGATCTAAATTGATATAGTGAGCCACATTTTTTTTTGTGGGATGGTTAAGATGATCATATTATTAGTGGTCCCCTATTATCTATGGTTGTACATGTGTCAATTTGAGATGTGGACAAAGAGCCGGATCCTCTGATTGTCTCATTCATGCTTCCCCTAGTGAGATAAAAATGAAATTTCATAGCGGGCCCACCTATTAAAGATTTGAATCGCTCAAAATGAATGCCCTCCTCTTTTTATGGAATGTTGCCAAATATTACTTCAAAGTTTCATTTCTCTCAACCATGTTAAGCGTGAGTGGGACACTTGGAGGATTTGGATTGGTGATGAAATGAATGCTTAAATAGAAATTAATTAATACTATGAGACCTACAGTAGCGATGATTTTTTCATGACTTGGAACATGTCGAGGGCCATGTTGTGGTCCAGAATTTCCATCCAGTGGACTGGTGATGGCTAACCGTTCATAGTGGCCAGACAATTCTAACCGTTCATTTTGTAGATTTTTCCTTGTAAATGTAGTCCCAGTCCTGCAGTTTCTTTAATTTTGGGAAGCTATGTGAATTTGATTTTTTTTTTTTTTTTTGGGCAAATTCCATTGGTTGAACTGGTGACTAAATTATGTTATATAACAAGAAATTGCTTATGTCTCGACTCATTTCTTCCAGAAAATAATGTGTTTGTTATATTGCTTTCTTTCACTGAACTTGTGGACTGTTGTTTGTAGGTATTGGTTCCAGACACCAGAAGGATGGACGACTGACGGTCACTACCGATCTCTAATCTACATGCGTCCACTTGCTATCTGGGCCATGCAATGGTCTTTGTCTCTACCCAAGACAATTCTTGAGGCCCCCAAAATAAACATGATGGATCGAATCTACACGTCTCCCTTCAATGCTGAGACCAGGGTGAGGAAGATCGCACCCAAGAGCAGATGTTTTAGTAACTCCGTCTTTCACTGTGAATGCTGATTGTTAAGGAACACAGTTTAGCTATTTATCCTGTATGTAAATGGCCGTGAAATGTAATCTTAGGTTTCCAAAACTCTCCATCAGAGGAAAGAAACTGCTGGGTTTTGGAAGTTTTTCCTGTAAGCACAGGTAATACAGGTGGTAACTCAAGTTATAAATGTACAAGATGAGCTATGTATAGTTGGATTAAGATGTAAATGTATATCTAGAGTGGTGAAGGGGAGATGATTAGCTAGTGTTGAGTGTTTAGTGATTGTTTAATATCATTTTATTATTGGAGAGAGTTCAACAAAGTAGTTGTTAAATGTGCTTTTGGTATTTACAAGAAGATAAAAACTGTGATGAAGATGCACATGAGAAAAGATTGTAGTAAGGAGTACATATATATCATTTGAAACATAGAAGACCACCCACAAGAGGAAGGATTGTATTAATACCAGTTTGAGAATCCAGGAGGCCTCTCTCTCTCTCTCTCTCTCTCATGAAGATGCACATGAGAAAAGATTGTAGTAAGGAGTACATATATCATTTGAAACATAGAAGACCAGCCACAAGAGGAAGGATTGTATTAATACCAGTTTGAGAATCCAGGAGGCCTCTCTCTCTCTCTCTCACTCCTAACAGTTCTGTGCAAACAGTACAAGTGTATGTTTTAAATACTAGACCAGCTCTCCCTCCCTCCTAACAGTTCTGTGCTAACAGTACAAGTGTATGTTTTAAATACTAGACCAGCTCTCTGTTGCAGGGATGGTTTGGTCCAACCTGCTTCAGAGGATAGTTCAGCATGATGTTATAACCATATGCTAAAGAAATTAAAACAAGTTTAGATTTAGTTTCATGTATATTTCTTTTGAATTTTGCATATGTTGTGATCTCTAAAAATGAGCAGTTAGGAGAGTTTAACGATTGAATTGTACTGTTCAGACACTTTGAAGTACCGGTGCTTACGATGAGGTGAGCACCGCGTGCCAAAACCCGTGGTCGAGCCCAACTAATGATCCATCGAAGCAGACTATTAAATAGTGACCCCATATGACAGTCACCGATTTTCGGTTTTGACATTCATCCAAATGGACTAAACTGCAGCATTAACTCCTACTTATTTTAGACAGTGAAAAACTGTTGGTGGCAGGAGGGTCAGATATTGTGGTTATTCCATCCCCAGTGGCACCAAACTATTGAACTTTTTTTTAATTTCTTCTACAGTAGCTAAGGTGCCGGAGATCCATTGAACCCATGTCAGTGGGATAGCTCTCAACTTTGGATGAGGAAGGAACTCTTTAGGTGAGGGAAGGTGGCTGCCAAAGGTTCGAACCCACGGGAATAAATTTTTACTATTGACCGTTTTAATTATGTATAATTGTATACGATTCATTTAGAAAATTTCATTTAGAACATTTTTGAAATTAAAGTAGAGATTAGTTACCTAAATTTTAGCTGCAAATCCCATCATAAGGACACCTTTGGATTTTGTGCAATTTTGCATAATTTTCTCCAATTGGAGAGTTTTGCAATTGGAATTTGTATCTCAATTCAATTAGTTTTGGATATGATGAATAAAAGGCTCATTGCAAGGCATGTGATAGGGTTTGACTGATGATAAGTGGGGCCCCGTTTGCTTTTCTAAAGCTAACCAGGGATGATATCAGATGTGGACTCAAGCCTATTGCGGGGCCCACAGTGGAAAGTGGATAGCAACGTATACATTATCTTTTTGGTGTCATATGGGAAGCAAAATCAACTCATTAGGGATGTAAATGGGTCCCTGATTCTCCGATTACTTGGAAGTTTCGACCTGTTAATAATCGAGTTTGAGTCCTTATTTAGGTTCTGATAAGTAATGGGTTCAAGACTGTGTCCTTTTTTTTATGACCCGTGACCTATACGGGTCCAAGTCTGGTTCCACCATGGTTCCAAGCCGTGGACCCGATACCTGACATATTACATCAATTTTAAAAAAGATATCTTCTAAAGGCTAGTCTTTTCTAAACTCATTCTCTATCTAATGTGGACTCAGATTCGGACCCGTCCCATATACGGAACCTGTTTCGGTTCGGATTTCATCTTCTCATTAACAGTTCTGGCTCCGGAACCAAGAAACTGGTTCTGAACCAGGTCTGAATCCGAGTCTGAATCTATCTTTCTTATTGACGATTTCAGGTCCAGATCGAAACCGGCTCATTTACAACCCTAAAACTAATAAATATGTACAAATGCTAGCAATCGCACAACTCGAAAACAATAACGTGGTTGCCGCACAGTGCACTAACCAACCATGTCGCGGTCACCGTGTGGAAAGGAGCGAGGGAAACTTTTTTTTAGCGCGGACTCGAATCAGATGATGATGGGGTGGGGCCCACCACAAAAAAGTGTTGTAGATGCCCCTGATAGGAATTGTGGGTCCGACCACTTCCACTGCTCTCTTCTTGACATGTGCATGCGTGGGCAGACCGGATCACCCCTCGCATTTGCTATATTTTCACCATGAGTAGACGAATAACAGCCCGCCACATCATCCGAAAATTTTGATGATTTTGATTTGGAAGATGTGGCGGGCTGGTATTGGTCCACTCACGATGCAGGTATAACAAATTCGATAGGTGATCCGGACTTATGCGTGGGATTCTTGATGTCCATTTTAGTAAATAATAATAGTAATATAATGGACGGCTGCTATTAACCGATTAAAGACAGAAGAAGCTGATATTTCGTAAATTAAATATGGAAAACACTTCAAATCATTCACTTGATTCCTGGCCTATTTGGTAAAATTACTTAAACGTGGAGTGAAATAAAAAGTTAAATAAAAAATCAAACAAAAAAAAAAGAGGGTCAAATAAAAAATATCTCTTTTTTGTGCAGCTGGAAATGTCCAACAGCCAGGTTTGAGCTATTACTTGTGTGTGTATAGATAATTGTTATGTTATCTTTATGCAATGTCCAGGTTATCTTTTAGTTGCATTTTCCAGTTTTCCTCCTCTCTGACAGGAGGAAATCCGGAAATTACAGATATACCATGTATTTATACGGCGGAAATCCTGCAATCCCATTTTTTTGGCTTTTGTTGGCTTCTTTTACTTGTTGGTGGGTGACGGGTCGGGGCTTAGTTCACAAAATGATGGATGGACATGTGTGAATAGCAATGGGATGAAATAATATCAAATCACGATAAACACATAGTAAATCGTAAATTTACTTTACCGGTGAAGTGAAGTAAATGGTCAATATGAGAGAGAACAAAAGTAAGGTTGTAGTATAATCAAAAGGTGAGAGAGTATCATTTTTATTTTTACTCTTAAAAATAAGAGTTTTTTTTTTTTTTTTGTAAGGGAGCTCAATGTATTGGGTTTTGAGCATGGGGTTTAGTTATTAATTGATGGGGCCATGCGTAGGGTTTTTTTTTTTTTATTTGCACTTAGTGCTTGAGAGCCACAATCCCCGTCCAGCCCAAATATATATATATATATATATATTTATGAGGGAGGGAGGGAGCAGTAATGCGGGGACTCAAACCCCTGACCTCTCACAGCTGAGCTGATCTAGGGCTAGGGATGTAAATGGGTCCCCAATTTTTCGATTACCCAGAGGTTCGGACCGGTTAAGAACCGGGTTTGGGTCCTTATTCGGGCCTCGATGAATAAATGGGTCCGGGTCCGGTTCCACCTTGGTTCGGACCCGATACCCAGCATATTACCTCAATTTTCTAAAATCCATCCTAAAAACTATAATTTCTTAATATCATTCTCTAATTAGAACCGTAGCCGGATCCAGACCCGTCCCATATATGGTTCTGGTTTCGGATCCGAAGCCAGCAAATTGGTTCCGAAACGGTTCCGAGTCTGGATCCGGTTCCACCTTCTCCTTAACGGTTCCAGTTCCCCGTCCACCAAGGACCCGGACCGGAACCAACCCGTTTACAACCCTACCTAGGACATGGTAAGAAACTCATTTTTCTGTGCTGTAGGTCTAACATAGGCCGGGCTCGAGCTTCATCATTTTCATGCGGCTTGGGTTCGGGCCAACAACTTCAGGCCTGACTCATGCTTGGGCCAGGCTTAGGCTTTTAGTTCGGACATGGCTGTTAGACATTTCTCAGAATAGCCCTCCTAGTCAATGAACATCCCTAGTCTTTTTTATTATTCACCCGCATGAGAGAGTGTCTTTTTAATTACCTCGTCTTTTATGGAGGTAATGGTATTCGAAACATAATATTTTTTTTATTTTACCCTCTCTTTTTATTGTCTCTCGTATTAGCTGATCAATTTTATGTTAATTGGAAATGGAAAGGTCCTGTAACTTCATTTGGACACTCACGCAGCCTAACCGCTTCTGGCTTGAGCTGTAAAGTCGAGTTTTCCAGTTTTCCTCATCTCTAAGAGGATAAAATCCGGAAATCACGGCTATACCACGGATTCATATGGCGGAACTCCTGCAATCCGATTTTTTTGGCCTTTTTCCCTTCTTTTACTTGTTGGTGGGTCACGGGTTCGGGCTTAGTTCACAAAATGATGGATGGAAATGTGTGAATAACAATGGGATGAAATAATATCAAATCACAATAAACACACAGTAAATTGTAAATTTACTTTAGCGGTGAAGTAAAGTAAATGGTCAATATGAAAGAGAACAAAAGTAAGACCGTAGTAGAATCAAAAGGTGAGAGAGTAGAAATTTTATTTTTTTCTCTTGAAGATAAGAGTGTTTTTTTTGTAAGGGTGCTCAATGGATTGGGTTTTGGGCATGGGGTTTAGTTATTAATTGGTGGTGCCGTGCTCAGGTTTATTATTATTTTTATTTACACTCAGTGCTTGAGACCCAGAATCCCCGTCCGGCCCAAATATATATATATATATATTTATGTGGGAGAGAAGGAGCAGTAATGCAAGGACCCAAACCCATGACCTCTCACTGCTGAGCTGGCCTAGGGCTAGGGATGTAAATGGGTCCTTGATTCTCCAATTACCCGGAGGGTCGGACCCTTTAAGAATCGGGTTTGGGTCCTTATTTGGGCCCCGATGAATAAATGGGTCCAGGTCCGATTCCACCTTGGTTCGGACCCAATACCCAACATATTACCTCAATTTTCTAAAATCTATCCTAAAAACCATATTTTTTTTAATATCATTCTCTACCTAGACCCGGACCCGGATCCAGACCCGTCCCGTATATGGTTCTGGTTTCGGTTCCAAAGCCAGCAAATCGGTTTCGAAACGGTTTCGGGTCTGGATCTGGTTCCACCTTCTCCTTAACGGTTCTGGTTCCCCGTCCACCGTGGACCCGGGCTCGGACTTCATCATTTCCATGCGGCCTGGGTTTGGGCCAACAACTTCATGCTTGACTCATGCTTGGGCCAGGGTTAGGCTTTTAGTTCGGACGTGGCTGTTGCACATTTCTCGGAATAGCCCTCCTAGTCAATGAACGTCCCTAGCCTTTTTTATCATTCACCCTCATGAGATAGTGTCTTTTTAATTACCTTATTTTTTATGGAGGTGATGGTATTCGAAACCTAATATTTTTTTTATTTGACCCTCTCTTTTTATTGTCTCCCGTATTAGCCGATCAATTTTATGTTAATTGGAAATGGAAAGGTCTTGTGACTTTATTTGGACACTCAAATTGGAAATGGAAAGGTCTTGTGACTTTATTTGGACACTCACACAGCTTAACTGCTTCTGGCATTGGCTATAAAGTTGGATTTTCCAGTTTTCCTCCTCTCTGAGAGGATGAAATCCGGAAATTGCACCCGCGGATTCATATGGCGGAACTCTTGCAATCCGATTTTTTGGCCTTTTTTCCCTTCTTTTACTTGTTGGTGGGTCACGGGCCGGGGCTTAGTTCACAAAATGATGGATAGAAATGTGTGAATAACAATGGGATGAAATAATATCAAATCACGATAAACACACAATAAATTATAAATTTACTTTAGCGGTGAAGTGAAGTAAATGGTCAATATGAAAGAGAACAAAAGTAAGGCTGCACTAGCGTCAAAAGGTGAGTTAGTAAAATTTTTATTTTTTTTCTTAAAGATAAGAGTGTTTTTTTTGTAAGGGTTTTCAATGGATTGGGTTTTGGGCATGGGGTTTCGTTATTAATTGATGAGGCCATGCTCAGGTTAATTATTATTTTTATTTGCACTTAGTGCTTAAGAGCCAGAATACCCGTTTGGCCCAAATATATATATATATATATATTTATGTAGGAGGGAGGGAGCAGTAATGCGAGGACTCAAACCAATGACCTCTCACAGCTGAGCTGGCCTAGGACTAGGGATGTAAATGGGTCCTTGATTCTCCGATTACCCGGAGGGTCGGACCCTTTAAGAATCGGGTTTGGGTCCTTATTTGAGACCCGATTAATAAATGGGTCCGGGTCCGATTCCACCTTGGTTCGGACCCGATACCCAGCATATTACCTCAATTTTCTAAAATCTATCCTAAAAACCATATTTTTTTAATAACATTCTCTACCTAGACCCGGACCCGAATCCAGACCCGTTGCATATATGGTTTTGGTTCCAGTTCCGGAGCGAGCAAATCAATTCCGAAACGGCTCCGGGTCTGGATCCGGTTCTGCCTTCTCCTTAACGGTTCCGGTTCACCGTCCACCAGGGACCCGGACTGGAATCGTCCCGTTTACAACCCTTCCTAGGATATGGTAAGAAACTCATTCTTCTGTGCTATAGGTCTAACAAAGGCCGGGCTTGGGCTTCATCATTTCCATGCGGCCTGGGTTCGGGCCAACAACTTCAAGCCTGACTCATGCTTGGGCCAGGGTTAGGCTTTTAGCTCTGGCGTGGCTGTTGGACATTTCTCGGAATAGCCGTGCCTCGTCAATGAACACCCATGGTCTTTTTTTTTATTCACCCGCATGAGAGAGTGTCTTTTTAATTAACCTTGTTATTTTATGGAGGTGATGGTATTCGAAACCTAATATTTTTTTATTTGACCCTCTCTTTTTATTGTCTCTTGTATTAGCAGATCAATTTTATGTTAATTGGAAATGGAAAGGTCTTGCGACTTCATTTGGACACTCACGCAGCCATACCGCTTCTGGCATGGGCTGTGAAGTCACATTTTCCAGTTTTCCTCCTCTCTGAGAGGATGGAATCCGGAAATTGCAGCTATACCGCGGATTCATACGGCGGAACTCCTGCAATCCAATTTTTTGGGTCTTTTTTCCCTTCTTTTACTTGTTGGTGGGTCACGGGCCGGGGCTTAGTTCACAAAATGATCAACGGAAATGTGTGAATAACAATGGGATGAAATAATATCAAATCACGAAAAACCAACAGTAAATTGTAAATTTACTTTATCGGTGAAGTGAAGTAAATGGTCAATATGAAAGAGAACAAAAGTAAGGCTGTAGTAGAATCAAAAGGTTAGAGAGTAGCATTTTTATTTTTTCTCTAAAAGATAAGAGTGTTTTTTTTGTAAGGGTGCTCAATGGATTGGGTTTTGGGCATGGGGTTTAGTTATTAATTGATGGGGCCGTGCTCAGGTTTATTATTGTTATTTATTTGCACTCAGTGCTTGAGAGCCAGAATCCCTGTCCGGCCCAAATATATATATATATATATACATATATTTATGAGGGAGGGAGAGAGCAGTAATGCGGGGACTCAAACCCATGACCTCTCACAGCTGAGCTGGCCTAGGGCTAGGGATGTAAATGGGTCCCTGATTCTCTGATTACCCGAAGGTTCGGACGCATTAAGAACCATGTTAGGGTCCTTATTCGGGGCCCGATGAATAAATGGGTCCAGGTCCGGTTCCACCTTGGTTCGGACCCGATACCTAGCGTATTACCTCAATTTTCTAAAATCCATCCTAAAAACCATAATTTTTTAATATCATTCTCTAATAGGACCCTTAGCCGGATCCAGACCCGTCCCATATATGGTTCAGGTTTCGATTCCGGAGCTAGCAAATCGGTTCCGAAACTGTCCCAGGTCTGGATCCGGTTCCACCTTCTCCTTAACGGTTCTGGTTCCCTATCCACCATGGACCCGGACCAGAACCAACCCGTTTACAACCCTCCCTAGGACATGGTAAGAAACTCATTTTTTTGTGCTATAGGTCTACCAAAGGCCGGGCTCGGGCTTCATCATTTCCATGTGGCCTGGGTTCGGGCCAACGACTTTAGGCCTAACTCATGCTTGGGACAGAGTTAGGCTTTTAGTTCGGACATGGCTGTTGGACATTTCTCGGAATAGCCCTCCTAGTCAATGAGTACCCCTAGTCTTTTTTATCATTCACCCGCATGAGAGAGTGTCTTTTTAATTACCTTATTTTTTATGGAGGTGATGGTATTCGAAACCTAATATTTTTTTTATTTGACCCTCTCTTTTTTATTGTCTCCCGTATTAGCCGATCACTTTTATGTTAATTGGAAATGGAAAGGTCTTGCAACTTCATTTGGACACTCACGCAGCGTTACCGCTTCTTGCATGGGTTGTAAAGTCGCATTTTCCAGTTTACCTCCTCTCTGAGAGGATGAAATCCGGAAATTGCAGCTATACCGCGGATTCATATGGCGGAACTCCTGCAATCCGATTTTTTTGGCCTTTTTTTCCTTCTTTTACTTGTTGGTGGGTCACGGGTCGGGGCTTAGTTCACAAAATGATCAATGGAAATGTGTGAATAACAATGGGATGAAATAATATTAAATCACGATAAACACACGGTAAATTGTAAATTTACTTTAGCGGTGAAGTGAAGTAAATGGTTAATATGAAAGAGAACAAAAGTAAGGCTGTAGTAGAATCAAAAGGTGAGAGAGTAGAAATTTTATTTTTTCTCTTGAAGATAAGAGTGTTTTTTTTGTAAGGGTGCTCAATGGATTGGGTTTTGGGCATGGGGTTTAGTTATTAATTGATGGGGCCGTACTCAGGCTTATTATTATTTTTATTTACACTTAGTGCTAGAGAGGCATAATTCCTGTCCGGCCCAAATATATATATATATATATATATATTTATGGGGGAGGGAGGGAGCAGTAATGCAAGCACCCAAACCCATGACCTCTCACTGCTGAGCTGGCCTAGGGCTAGGGATGTAAATGGGTCCTTTATTCTCTGATTACCCGGAGGGTCAGACCCTTTAAGAACCGGGTTTGGGTCCTTATTTGGGCCCCGATGAATAAATGGGTCTGAGTCCGATTCCACCTTGGTTCGGACCCGATACCCAGCAAATTACCTTTATTTTCTAAAATCTATCCGAAAATTCATATTTTTTTTAATATCATTATCTACCTAGACCCGGACCCGGATCCAGACCCGTTGAATATATGGTTTTGGTTCCGGTTCCGGAGCGAGCAAATCGGTTCCGAAACGGCTCCGGGTCTGGATCCGGTTCCGCCTTCTCCTTAACTGTTCCGGTTCCCCGTCCACCATGGACCCGGACCAGAATCGACACGTTCACAACCCTACCTAGGACATGGTAAGAAACTCATTCTTCTGTGCTATAGGTCTAACAAAGGCCAGGCTCGGGCTTCATCATTTCCATGTGGCCTGGGTTCGGGCCAACAACTTCAGTCCTAACTCATGCTTTGGCCAGGGTTAGGCTTTTAGTTCGGACGTGGCTGTTGGACATTTCTCGAAATAGCCCTCCTAGTCAATGAACACCCCTAGTCTTTTTTATTATTCACCCGAATGAGAGAGTGTCTTTTTAATTACCTTATTTTTTATGGAGGTGATGGTATTCGAAACCTAATATTTTTTTTATTTGACCCTCTCATTTTATTGTCTCCTGTATTAGCCGAACAATTTTATATTAATTGGAAATGGAAAGGTCTTGTAACTTCATTTGGACACTCACACAGACTTACCGCTTCTCGCATGGGCTATAAAGTCGCATTTGGACACTCCGATTTTTTTGGCCTTTTTCCCCTTCTTTTACTTGTTGGTGGGTCACGAGTCGGGGCTTAGTTCACAAAATGATGGATGGAAATGTGTGAATAACAATGGGATGAAAAAAATATCAAATCACGATAAACACACGGTAAAATGTAAATTTACTTTAGCGGTGAAGTGAAGTAAATGGTCAATATGAAAGAGAAAAAAAGTAAGGCTGTAGTAGAATCAAAAGGTGAGAGAGTAGAAATTTTATTTTTTCTCTTGAAGATAAGAGCGTTTTTGTTGTAAGGGTGCTCAATGGATTGGGTTTTGGGCATGGGGTTTAGTTATTAATTGATGGGGCCGTACTCAGGCTTATTATTATTTTTATTTACACTTAGTGCTAGAGAGGCATAATTCCTGTCCGGCCCAAATATATATATATATATATATATATTTACGTGGGAGGGAGGGAGCAGTAATGCGAGGACCCAAAACCATGACCTCTTACAGCTGAGCTGGCCTAGGGCTAGGGATGTAAATGGGTCCTTGATTCTTCGATTTCCTGGATGGTAGGACCCTTTAAGAACCGGGTTTGGGTCCTTATTTGGGCCCGGATGAATAAATGGGTCCGGGTCCGATTCCACCTTGGTTCGGACTTGATACCCAGCATATTACCTCAATTTTCTAAAATTTATCCTAAAAACCATATTTTTTTAATATCATTCTCTACCTAGACCCGGACCTGGATCTAGACCCGTTGAATATATGGTTTTGGTTCCTGTTCTGGAGCGAGCAAATCGGTTCCGAAACGGCTCCGAGTCTGGATCCGGTTCCACCTTCTCCTTAACGGTTCCGGTTCCCCGTCCACCATGGACCCGGACCGGAATCGACCTGTTTACAACCCTACCTAGGACATGGTAAGAAACTCATTCTTCTGTGCTATAGGTCTAACAAAGGCCGGGCTCGGGCTTCATCATTTCCATGCGGCCTAGGTTCGGGCCAACAACTTCAGGCCTGACTCATGCTTGGGCCAGGGTTGGGCTTTTAGCTTGGCCATGGCTGTTGGACATTTCTCGGAATAGCCCTGCCTCGTCAATGAACACCCCTAGTCTTTTTTATTATTCACCTGCATGAGAGAGTGTCTTTTTAATTACCTCATTTTTTTATGGAGGTGATGGCATTCGAAACCTAATATTTTTTTATTTGACCATCTCTTTTTATTGTCTCTCGTATTAGCCGATCAATTTTATGTTAATTGGAAATGAAAAGGTCTTGCGACTTCATTCGGACACTCACGCAGCCTTACTGCTTCTGGCATGGGCTGTAAAGTCGCATTTTCTGGTTTTCCTCTTCTCTGAGAGGATGAAATCTGGAAATTGCAGCTAAAACGCGGATTCATTCGGCGGAACTCCTGCAATCCGATTTTTTTGGCCTTTTTTCCCTTCTTTTACTTGTTGGTTGGTCACGGGTCGGGGCTTAGTTCACAAAATGATGGATGGAAATGTGTGAATAACAATGGGATGAAATAATATCAAATTACGAAAAACACACAGTAAATTGTAAATTTACTTTACCGGTGAAGTGAAGTAAATGGTCAATATGAAAGAAAACAAAAGTCAGGCTGTAGAAGAATCAAAAGGTGAGAGAGTAGCATTTTTATTTTTTCTCTTAAAGATAAAAGTGTTTTTTTTTTTTGTAAGGGTGCTCAATGGATTGGGTTTTGGGCATGGGGTTTAGTTATTAATTGATGGGGCCGTGCTCAGGTTTATTATTATTATTTTATTTGCACTTAGTGCTTGAGAGCCAGAATCCCCGTCCGGCCCAAATATATATATATATATATTTATTTATGAGGGAGGGAAGGAGTAGTAATGCGGGGACTCAAACCCATAACCTCTCATAGCTGAGCTGGCCTAGGGCTAGGGATGTAAATGGGTCCCTGATTTTCCGATTACCCGAAGGTTCGAACCCGTTAAGAACCGTGTTTAGGTCCTTATTCGGGGCCTGATGAATAAATGGGTTCGGGTCCGGTTCCACCTTGGTTCGGACCCGATACCCAGCATATTACCTCAATTTTCTAAAATCCATCCTAAAAACCATAATTTTTTAATATCATTCCCTAATTAGACCCTTAGTCGGATCCAGACCGTCCCATATATGGTTCTGGTTTCGGTTCCGGAGCCAGCAAATCGGTTCCGAAATGATTCTGGGTCTGGATCCGATTCCACCTTCTCTTTAACGGTTCCGGTTCCCCGTCCACCAAGGACCCGGACCGGAACCGACCCGTTTACAACCCTCCCTAGGACATGGTAAGAAACTCATTTTTCTGTGCTATAGGTCTAACATAGGCCGGGCTCGGGCTTCATCATTTCCATGCGGCCTGGGTTTGGGCGAACACCTTTAGGCCTGACTCATGCTTGAGCCAGGGTTAGGCTTTTAGTTCGAACGTGGCTGTTGGACATTTCTCGGAATAGCTCTTCTCGTCAATGAATACCCTTAGTCTTTTTTATCATTCACCCGCATGAGCGAAGGTCTCAACCATAGCTATCTCTTTATGTTATCTTAAACATTACTATTAAAGATAACATAACAATTATCAATCTTTATGAAATATTCTAAACTTTCTCACTGACTAAATGGCAAAAAGCCGTTTAATTTCTATAAAAAAGATTGAACAAACTATTCTCTTGTGGCACTAAGATGACGAAAGGCCATGGGTTACAGTCGTCATTTACTACTTTTGTTCTCAACCCTCCTCTTGTTTCTTTTCCATTCGATCATTTACTAATTTCTATTTTCATTAACGAGGGTGTCCAACTTTTTGGAGGACCCACTATTTTGGCCTCTCTCCCACTCATCCAATAAATCAGGCTTTTGCCTAGACAAGTGGGCCTAGAGGCGAGCGTGAGTTTAAAACCGCAACCACCCATTCATAATGGCATGGTCTAATCCATCTGTACTTTTCCTTAGATGTTGATTTAACTATTTACTTCACTCTATGTTTGACAGTTTACTAAGTCAGTAAAAATAATGTAAAGCCTCCATTTTTAAACAAGTGGTTACATCAAAGGTACATACATCTTCAAAATTTTCTCCTTTAAAAAAATATCTCATTACTCCACTAAAAGACAAAAATACACTTACTTTTTATATAAAAATGTTAAAAAGATTTTATATTGATTTATTAAAAATAAAATACCATCGTAATCCTATTATATTTTATTTACTGTTGATATGATACTTTACTTTAATTTTATTTTATTAGTAAATTGCTAGTACGGGAAAATTACATAATGACTATATGTGGGTGTCCGTCCCCTGCGTTTAATTAGAAGAGTATTATTACTGAAACGCCACTAGGGCTATAGGAGAGTTTACCCGACTTTCCTCTGGGCTCGGAGGGATTAGTCCAGTCCAAAGGTTGGGAACCTCCCACGGAAATAAAAATAATAATTGTTACTGAAATGTAATTTTAAAATTTCTTCACGTTACGTAGAATACGTATTTGAAGTAGGCCACAGAAGCAATGGCAGACGATCGATTCTTCCCTCGCTTTTTACCTTCTCTCTGCATCTCTCTCGCATTCATCCATTCATAAACCCTAAAACGTGTCCATCATAAACCCTCCCTAACTTCAAACCCTACAAAATCGAACCAACGCTTCCCCTCAGATCTCTCACTTCCCAAGGTAAAATCCCCGAATCACTACCCTCCATCGATCTGATTTTCTTCAAACAAAGCAACTCTCGCTGATTCTTGCAAGATTCTTTTCATCCAATTCCGTTTCGATATCATTACCGTTTCTGATTTTCATCCATTTGCAGCTTTCAGCTCGAAAATCCAGTAAATCTCATCTAGTTTGACGGGATTTTGGGATCTAATCCGAAAGAATGTGATCTGATTGCAGACATTTCCGTTTGTTTCTATGTGTTGCGCTGATTTTGATTTCTTTGCAGGTTAAGATCTAATTGTGGTGTGATAATGTCGAGGAAGATGCTTATTGATGGTGAGCTGAGTGATTCGGCGCAATACGATTTCGATTTGTTTGTGATTGGTGCTGGCAGCGGTGGTGTTCGGGCGTCGAGGACGTCAGCTGGATTCGGAGCTAAGGTATAAGGAAAGAAGTGATTGATCTTTAATGGCTTCACTGTTAAGATATGCTGTTTTCATGTTTTATCTTTTATTAATTTGAAATGGGGTCTTTCTATGATGTTGACTTTGTTTTAGTTAAGTGGTGATTTACTATGTCTTGCTTTACTGATTACTGTTGAGGAAAATGACATATTTTGTGAGGAAGAGATATTGGGGTAAGACAATAGACAGAATTCATGTTGTTTACAGATGACTCTGCAGATTGTGCTTTGGTGACATTTAGTTGAAGTTTGGTAACAAAAAAGCAGGCCAACCATAGGTGGGGTTTAGTCCTTTTTTAAAAAAATGTATTAGATCCAAGATGACCATCTGGTGGCTCTGTTTTAGATGGGGCATAATCTAAAAATCACAGCAGTCAGAAATCCTACTTATTTTGATCAGAAGACATTTGAGGAAATGAATTGGACTGCTACAAGGAAAATGGTACAGATAAAATCTAATGATCTGTTCCCTTGGTGACTCACATTTTGGTGTGAGGAAAATCAGGGAAATGATTGAATTAAACCTAGTCATTATTCTAGGGATGCTGGCTCTCAGAATCATCATATTGGGTTTAGACTTACATGTCCAAGTTCGACAATTTCAGTTCATGTACATCCATGACATTGCTATGGTGAGTGCTTGTGGATGAATATCCGGACCACATTAGCTGAGTCTTGCTCTGCTCCAAATGTGACGCTCCGGAGTCCCACATCGACTATAGAGAGGAAAGTGAATGGGATTATGTGTAGAGCTTACACCCTTACTTTGCATGAGGCCTTTTGATGGGTTGAGGCCCATCAGAAGCAAAACCGTGAGGCCCGTAGGTCAAAGCGGACAATATCATGCATGTGTGAAGTGTAGGGCGTTACAAATGGTATCAGAGCCGACTCTCGACTAGTTCGAGTGTGGGTCCCCTGCCGTGGTCTGGTGCAAGTGGGTGAGTCTCCATGTGGGTGGGCCAAGAGAGCTGGCAGGCTACAGGGACTGGCAGGCTACTGCACAGGGACGTGCAGCCTTAAGGGGGGTGGATTGTGACGCCCCGGAGTCCCACATTGACTATAGAGAGGAAAGTGAATGGGGTTATGTGTAGTGCTTACACCCTTTACATGAGGCCTTTTGATGGGTTGAGGCCCATCAGAAGCAAAACCGTGAGGCCCGTGGGCCAAAGCGGACAATATCATGCATGTGTGAAGGGTAGGGCGTTACACCAAAGGCTCTGATACCATTTATTTTTAGATGTTTTAATTTCTTTTTAATATTTTGGTTTAGTGATGACCCTGGACTTACTACCAATGAAAAAAGAAAAATAAATAAATAAGAGGCCTGAAATCACTCTTTTGTTAAGCATTTTCCATGTTGACATTGTAGTTCAATATTCCAAAATGTTGATTTATTTACGCCTTTTGCTAGGATCATCATCCTTATGTAATCTTTTGCGTAACTTTATTTTCTCAGTAAAAATATATGAGAGATAGATGGTGTATGATGCTATAGTGATAGAATACTTGTTTGCATGTTGAGATTTTATTTTATTTTTTATTTTGCTGTAACGACCTTGATGATTTTTCCTTTCATTTTATTGGCAACTTAATATGGTTAGTTTTTCCTTAACAAAATTTGTGAATTACAATGCAAGGTTGCAATTTGTGAGCTTCCATTTCATCCAATCAGCTCAGAGGTCATTGGAGGGGTTGGTGGAACGTAAGTTGATCATAAACTAAAAGCTTGTATAGGCATTTTTTTTTTCTCATTGTCATTTTTGTGAAGATGAGATCTGGCACTTTTGAATTTTTGGCACCTTCTGTGAGATCCAGTGGGCCCTGTCAGGGTGATAGATCTGGTTAAAATCCGGTGAGCCCATCACCTACCAAAGAAAATGGGGGATACTTGGATTGCACAAGTCCCACATCGGAAACATCCAAGTCTAGAGCATGGGCTTAGGTACCCATGGGTCCATCTACTATCAGAACGTTCTTTTGTTAGGATGGACCCTGTGGCGTTACACCTTCTATAAAGTGAGGATTCTGCGTTTTGTTGGGTTTCCATTTCCACTCTAGAGACAAAATTCTGCTTTCCTACCCTCCCCCATAGGAAGCAAAAATTACTTCATATTTTTTCCTTTCCTGCATGGTAAACTGTTACAAGAAATGATAGAAATGTGAGACTCGTGAAAAGTCAGAGCAATTTTCTTCTCTATTGCAGAATCCTGTCGTTACAAAATGTGTCCTTTAGTTTCTTTCTTCTAAAAGGTATAGGATTTTGAAACTGCACATGTGGGTGGGTAAGGAAACAGGTATTCCTAATTACTCACTGTCCACACTCAAATAATGCAGCCACAGGGAGATCTCCTTCAGAAGATCAGCTCTTAATCTTAATCAAACCGAAATTCCTAATCCAAATGTTAAGATATGAATCCAAAAAGAAAAGGGCTATACTACATATGCAAAATGCACTTACTCGAAAGGGACACACTTGTCATGAACGCTTCACAAAATGGGCTGAACATTCCACACAAATGAATGCAAAAGCCGTCATTGTTGCCACTTAACAAATGATTCTTTACCCAGTGACTGCTCTTTGTTTATATTTATCTTATAGAGACCTTTCACTGATTTGTTACATTATTTTAAGTATTGCTGTCTTACTCCTCAGTTGCGCTTTAGGGAGTTTGTTTTGCCCATAGGATAAGATGGCATGCATAAAATGAATAAATGGTCTATCCCGAAATAATAGTCTCTTCTTTTTAATTTAATTTTAGTAGATTGATCAATATGTGGTCTTTTAAATCTAGCAATAATGAAGCTTGTTCCTACAAGTCTGGCTTGTGCTTCTACTAATTGAACAGTGCAACTTTTGTAGTTCTTCTATGTGATGATGCCATCATTGTGATATGATTTTGTAGGTGTGTCATTCGAGGTTGTGTTCCAAAAAAGATTTTAGTGTATGGAGCTTCATTTCGAGGTGAATTTGAGGTGAGATTATCAAAATGATATTAGTTTTCTTCAATATGGATTATACATGGGTTTAAGAAAAGATCTGTGGCACAGTGGAAGGTGCTTACTATTGCAACCTTGAGGATGTGGATTTAAGTCACATTACCAATAATGATTATAGAGAAAAGAATATATAGATGGGTATAATGGTACGACTACAATGAACTTTTTAGTGAGGAAATCTTTCAGAAATGTGATATTTAATTTAACTAGATGTTACATGCTTTTGAGATTGAATCTTTAGCTATCATTGTTTAGTGTTTTTGTTGTTGCTACTATTATTGCTATCATTTAAGTTGGTGGTCATATGCCCCACCATCAATTCTATCCAATTTTACTGCTTTACTGTTTGAACCCAATTCTTAAATTTAGCCCAATTGCAAAACCCTTTCTATCGGGGCTTCTTTCTTCTGGATAGGAATATAGGGCTTGGCCACCTTTAAATAGAGGAAAATTTACAGGAAGGAGGTACAGAGTACAAACAGATGAAATGGTGTATATGTCCTCTTTTTCAATGCTTGAAACAAACAATTAGATTAGAGAGAGAGAGAGAGAGAGAGAGAGAGAGAGAGAGAGAGAGAGAGGGCCATATGTGAAACCAAATATCGACTTTGTTTTTTCTTCTCTGTTTATATATATATATATATATATATAGAATTATATTGATCCCATAACGTTTTTCCTTCTACAGGATGCAAAGAACTATGGATGGGAACTGAATGAGCCGGTTGACTTTAACTGGAAAAAACTTTTGCACAACAAGGTTAGTGTTAAGCGTTAACAAATGTACTCTCTTTTTTTGTGTTCATGGGATTTATAATCAGTAATCTACTAATTTTCCCGTGGGGTCTGTTTGCTGCATAAGATAAATCCATTTATCTGTATACTCTTTTAGCGATAATGCATTTGTCTTCAAAACATGTTTGGTAGGGACCCCACAAGGCATGTCGCATGTGGCAATATAGAGAAAAGGCACCAATCATGGGTTTTTTTTTTTTAGAAGAATCCAATCATGTTTGTCCATATAGAAGATATAAATATACCATTAGTTAGAGACATAAATCTCTAGCATTGTTTTTGGATCTTTCTTTAATGTCTCCAGTGGACAAGGAACATTAGTGGGTTCTGCCATTGTTACCAACATGAGATGGGTTCCTTTGTGATTACAACGTTAGATTTGTCTCACTGTAGATATCCAACATTAGATAGTCTTCACCATTATTATCAACATTAGATGCACATCACCACTATTTCCTTCATTAGATGGGTGCCACCATGAGTACCTAAATTAGATTGGTCCCATCGTGATTTCCAAATTATATGGGCTCCACCTTGGACCACTAAAAGGTCCAAAATAGATGGTCGCACCATGATTATCACCATTAAATGGGGCCGTTATGATCTTGTAACATTAGATTGGTCGACCCATGATTTCCAGTATTAGATGATTCCCACCTTGATTCCAACATCAAACAGACCCCACCGTTTGACTGACAATATTAGATGGTGTTACTGTCAACTATCAATACTAATGAGCCTACTGTGAATGGCCAGCATTTTGTCGTAATATCATGAATGATCGAGCCATGGACCGAGTACCAACATTAGATGTCCCATTGTGGTTTCCAACATTAGAACACCTCTAGTGTTGGTAATCACACTGGTACTCATTGAATGTTAATCTTACGCAGTAGAATCCATCTATTGTTGGTAGTCCATGGTGTTGCTTATCTGATTTTGGTCATCACCCGTCAGTGGTCGGCCATACAGCATAGTGTACAACATCAGCAAACAGAATATTGTGCAAAGTGCATTTTTCTCTATAAGAGCTGATTTTTATTGTAAAATGCATATCGATCATAAATAGGCAACAACATAAACAACACTATATATACGAAATAATAAATCTGCAACCTATCTGTCTCCAAGTGCTTCAAATTTATCCCATTGAAACATATTTGATATAATTAGTAGAACTTTTTAAGCCAACCCAATGCAGTGACCTTGTTGCATTCCTTGTTCTCATTCAATGAGCATCCACTCAGTATGGAGAGGGAGAGAGAGAGAGAGAGAGAGAGAGAGAGAGAGAGAGAGAGAGGTCAGATGTCAACAATGTATTTTTTTTATATTTACTGATTCGATATTCATAGATGATTTTAATAAAATCTTTTTCAATTGATGTTTGGTATTGTTTTGGGTATCTTGGTACTAAAATTTTAATTGATTTCTATAGCACTAAGCTAAGAAGTAACATCAATGATGGATCCATTAATAGTTCTGACCAAGGATACTAGGAACTGTATAAATCAATACACAAGTCAATCAACCAAAGAAGAAAAAAAGGGCAAGTTGGAAATTGCAACATGGACGGGGGAACCCTTGTCAAATGCTGAAATCTGAAATGGGAAAGGATCACTCAACTTATGAATGGTACATTCACTTATTCTGCATGTAATTTCAGTTCATTAGGCTGGATGGATTTCTTTCATTTCATCCAATTTATGGATTTCTCACTCTTGTGTGAGTTCTGGTGTTACTTCTCTTGATGTTTTTATCATCTTCATCATCATCGTCATCACCATTACATCATCATTATTTTATTTTCTGGATTGGTAGATGCGGTGACATATATAATTTTTCATGTTGTTGTAGACACAGGAAATAACCAGATTAAATGGAATATACAAGCGGTTATTGTCAAATGCTGGTGTAACATTATTTGAAGGCGAGGGTAAGGTAGTTGATCCTCATGGAGTTGAGCTCACACAGCCAGATGGTACCGAGCATCGTTATTCAGCAAAACATATCTTGATTGCAACAGGCAGTCGAGCTCAACGTCCGCCAATTCCAGGGAAGGTAAAATATCTCAATAGAACTTGATTGTCATAATTAATATAGGTTCTGCTTTGTGGCATCATATGCAATTTTACTGTCTTAGATGTTGTAAGTCTTCGATGATGATGAGGATAATGCTGATGCTATGGGATCATATGTTCTCTTTTCCTTTTTTCCAAAATCCAAAATCCTGCTAGATGCTTTGACTTTTACATTTAAGTTAACATGGTGTTATAGAATTGATTCCTCATAAGATCCCACCAATAATGGTCCTACCATATATATTTTTAATGAATGTTACATATTTACAAGCCTTTGTATTGGATAATTTGATTATTTATTTATTTATTTTTATTTTTGCCTTCATGCTTATCATAGTTCGTTCCTGTCCTTGATGCTCATATGTGATCTATCATTTTACTCTTTTGTATTAAAATGAACACAAATAATTTCTCTCTACTTTCGACGCCTGAGAAGAGTAGTCGAGAGGATTGGGAGGATCTAGCATGACTTACTTTTGGAATGGCATGAGAGAAATGGAAAAAAGATTTAGTGAATTGGGATCAAGTTTCCGAGCCGACGAGTGAAGGTGGTTTAGGGATCTGGTCTATCAAGGAAGTGAATGCAACTTTTCTTAGTTAGTGGCAAGCTGGGAGGTGGCATTTGATGTGAGCTTATTATTTATTTTCTTTATCGTTAATTGATAACTTGTGTTGCAAACTAAAACATCAATTTGATAAAACTGGGCTGAAACCAAGAAGAGAAGGGGTATAAGAGCATTATACCTTACCCTACCCTCGAGAAAAAGAACAAAGAAAATTACAACTTCACGTCAACCAAAGAAGCCAAGCTACTCTATCCACCCCTTTTTTGGCTAGACTATCAACCACATCACTACCCGATCGACCAATGTGATAAAATTCCACCTGAATAAATGAACTTGACCATGTTCAGGTAAAATTGAAATTTCCATGGACCTCAATTTCCACTTGTTACCAAAGAAATTGCATTGGCGGAGTCACTTTCCATGACTACCAAAATTATGAAACAAGGGCTAGTAGCACCTCGAGGCTTCTAAAAAAGCCAAAATCTCCACATGGTTTCAGTTTTGCATTCGTACCGTGCTTGCAAAGGAAAGAAGAATTTGGCCTTTATCATCTCAAAGAATGCCTTCTATACGATGTGGGGCCCACCTTTGAATCACGTCTCCCCTCATATGAAATTATTTCACATTGATTTTGGGTTTTTTTTTTTTCTGGGTCATGTGTGTAGTGTGGGGAGGGGATGGGGAAGGAGTTGGGTTAGGCATATCTCCATCATCTTAAATCCTTTGGATTCGAAATTTCATAGGCCCCCTATCCCAGAATAGCCCCTACTAATTCTGATAATGAGATGAGATAGGAAATATGAGAGAAGATTAGCCGTGGCCTCTCGGATGAGAATCGGGACCACCTAGAGATGGGTATGCCTTTTTTCAATTTGAAAGCTTTTGTTATCCTAAAATTTAATTTAGGAAGCTGTTGGCACCATGTGAGAGGCCAAGATACTTAGAAGGGAGGTACTCATTTGTGTATCCTACTGATATTGTGAAGATCTGAACCAAATGATCCTCCAAATTTAACCTGGGAGGGCACTTATCTTCATATCCAGCTTTAGGCCAGCAACGATCTCAACATTTTGGGATGGCTCGGAGAGAATTGACTTGTTCTTTTGATGCGTGACATAATAAGAGGGTGTCATCATCTATTTTCATTAAGGGGTATTTACTTGGTACTTCATCATTTTGTTGGGCTGTAGAGACAAATCTATTATCAGTTTATGTACCTGCCCTAACTTATGTGTGCTATTTTATAGGAATGTTGATGCATTTTGGTGGTGTACAAAACTGGACAGTTTAGTTCTATCACGTTCTTTTTTCTTGTATATCATTTCACCTCTAATATTACTTTCAGGAGTTGGCTATCACATCTGATGAAGCTTTGAGTTTGGATGAGTTACCTAAACGTGCAGTGATATTTGGTGGAGGGTAGGGCATGATCTATTTGTTTTTTTTTTTTCCTGTAAGGTTGGCTCTCATTGGTTTCATTGACAGTGACATGTCCTCCTCTTATATATAGGTACATTGCTCTTGAGTTTGCTTCAATATGGTGTGGGATGGGTGTCACTGTGGATCTGTTTTACCGAAAGGAACTTCCATTGAGGTTGTACCTAAGGTTTTTTTGTATTGTCACTTTTTTTTTTATCATTTTTCTTAAAGTTCAGGTTCTTTGATGACCATTATGATACTTTTCATTGCTATTATATATATGTTTTAGAGGCTTCCTCATGCTGCACTGATGCAATTCTACACACTTGTTTGCACTTTAAAGAGACACAAAGGCATCTTTGCACTGTCACTTGGTTAAATTCCTCCATTAAACTAATGGCTTTATTAAAAGAAAGGTGGTCCCTTTAAGGACCACTCTGTATGCTTGTTTCAGCTTATTTTTTTTTTCTTTTTCCCCCCTGCCCACATAACATGAAACTTGAAAGCATTGTTTGCATGGGAATTTACATTCTTAGCATACTTGAACACAGCTTAGTTATGAGAGAGGACAATTACAAAAGTGGATCCTTAGTGTTATGAAGCAGGAGCAGGAGGAGGAAGGATCTTTAGTGCTGGAGTCGGTTAGTTATTTGCTGGAGAAGCAGAGAGAGTATGACGTTGACAAAAGGGAATCAAAAGTGTAAATGGATTTTTTTTATTGGTGGGTAGGGGAGTGGGGAGGAATTTTATAAAACAGTTGCCACAATGCTTAATATCTGGGTTATTAACTAATTTCTTATCCATTTGTTTACTGTGCATGATTAAATTAATCCTAGTGTCGAACTCATTATTTTTTTAAAATCTTAGGGGCCATTTGGAAACTCTAATCTAATTATTAAGAGCAAATTAGATTAAGGTCTAAAATAAAAGCTCCAACTTTTAAGTACTAATTTACATGTTTTAAAAATTACAATATAGAACCCACCATTTGTGTCATTTTGAAAATTTTATGAGGTCATTTTCGTCCAATGTGCTTTGTAATTTCATATTGTCCACTCCATCTGCTTTAGCTAAAAAAAAGTGTAAAAAACAAAGCAACCCCTCTTAGCTTATTTTTATAGCAAAAGCTCTAATTTATAAATAACCTCTAAAAATAGAAATGCAATTAGAGGTTTACCAAGCGCTCTAATATGCAAATAAGCTCTAAATCATAAAATAAGAGCTTATTTTTAGAGTTTCCAAATGCCCCTTACTGTTTATAGATTAATTGTTTCTCAAAACTGTCTTTTTTAAAGTCGATTCGGCACAATGAGACGTAGGAACCGAGTAAAAAAGACATTGAAGGAAGGATCTTTGGATTATATTTACTGTTATCATTTTTTTTCAAAAAAAAAAAAAAAAGATTACTCTGTTGTTATCTCTCATTGTGCTGAATGAATTAGCTTTCCACATGTGCTGCAGGTTCTAATTGTTATTTTTTCTAGTATGATGATTTCTAGGGTTTTCTCCCTTGAGGTCTAGAAAGCCCTCAAGGAGAAAAATCGGGAAAGTAAACTAAATTGAGGGAAACTAATTATATAATTATTCAAAAAAAAAAAACCTCATAGTTGTGGTCCCTAGGGCTGGGTGACCACACCTTTATATACTTTTTATTAAATTTCCGAGTATTACAAATGACAGCACTTTTCCTATATTACAAGACTGCCCAATTTTTTAGGATTACAGAAAAGTCCGAATTTCTCTTAGCACCAATCTCTTTAATGTTATATTACAGAGGTTTTGATGATGAAATGAGGGCAGTAGTTGCGAGGAATCTGGAGGGGAGGGGAATTAAGTTGCATCCGCAGACAAATTTGACAGAGGTATCTTGAATCGTATAGGAGATCATGTTTACTTATTCATCATTTTTTATTATTATTTCTATATTTTCTCTTGTTTGGTTAACTTTCAACTCGTAACATTTCTTATCTACTGTAGTTGGTGAAAGCAGAAGATGGCATACGGGTTGTCACAGATCATGGGGAAGAATTGACTGCAGATGCTGTACTGTTTGCTACTGGTATTTTCCAGTCCAGCTCAAAGATTTTAGACTTTATATGAATTATGTGCTTTTGTTATTGGCTTTGATTGTGTAAATTAGTGTCTCTCATACATTGTGTCCTGATTGTATTTTTCTAAAACTTAACTCTGTAATTAGTCATGAATATTATTTAAGGGCATGAAAGCTAAAACTACAAAATATGCAAGGTTTTCAATTACTCGCAAGTCGCATGTTTGTTTACATGTGTAGTAAAGTAAAGGTTTAGTAAACATCACGGTTGTTGTTGTTTTGCGCTAAAATCTTTTTTAGAAATGGTTTTTGGTTTTGTAGACTTCTAGCAGATGCTGTGATTTGTGTTGTTTTGCGATGTTTGGCAGTGCATTTTTTTAATGCAAAGTTTTTATCTTATGTGACCAAACTATGCCAAGCACCTGTTATCTTTTCTCGGTTTTGATAAACCAATCATTAGTCTAGATTCTGAATGCCTAATTAGATTGGACGATGAAGCTTTGAGAAGGTAGAAATTACCTAACTCTTCAATTTCTCACAAATTTCAGCCTTAAAGAGGGCAAAAAGGGAAAACATCCCTTACACAGGCGTGTCAGCCAATATTCTGAAATTCTCAGCTGTATCAGCCGACGTAATAGCCGATATGGCCTATATTTTACTGATATCTTGGGGATATGCACTGATACCACATTAACATATGTCATATAGGTTTGGACCGATAAATGGTTTATATTGGGATAACTATCTTTCACCTTATTTTGAGCTTTAACTACCTTTTTCTCTTTGAAGTATCAAATTTTTTTGATTATATTGGAAGCATTTCTTACATTGTCTCCATTTCTATCTTGTAATTTCAGGCCGATCTCCAAACACAAAAAGGTTGAACTTAGAAGCTGTAGGTGTTGAACTTGATCAAACAGGCGCTGTTAAGGTCACTATCTTTTCCTTAAATTTTTCCTTTTTGCACTCATGATTGGAACCATTTTACTTGACTCAGAAAATTTTAATTGATAATTATAGCTCATCTGTTTTGGAAGCTCTTTACTTACTTTTACTTATAACATTGTTTTATATTGGATTATACTGTCCATACAATCAATATTGGAGCAAGACCATGTTAACATGAAGTAGCCAATCGTAGGTGTCATAAGTTCTTAACAAGATCATGTGCAGCTTTTGAAAATGAGTCTTGCTTCTACAGGTAGATGAATACTCTCGAACAAATGTCCCCAGCATATGGGCTGTGGGTGATGTGACAAACCGAATGAATCTTACTCCTGTGGCCTTAATGGAGGGAACCTTCTTCTCAGTAAGTGGATCATTTAAAACTTCTCAGGCTGCCCATATCTAACTTGAAACTCTCTTCTTTAGTCTTAAGTCTGACGAAAGGTGAAAATCCATTGGGTGTGGTTCATCTGCCCTGTTTGCAGAAAACTGTTTTTGGTGGACAACCGAGTAAACCCGACTACAATTTTATACCTTATGCTGTGTTCTGGTAATAGAATTCTTTCTACCTTGGACACAAGTTTTTTATATACTTGTATATACTGCTGTATATGTAGAGCATTTGTTTTATTTTGATTCATTTTCTGATCATGATATGAAATGCCCATCTTTGCTGTTTTAGTGTACCGCCCCTCTCTGTTGTGGGCCTTAGCGAGCAACAGGCCATAGAGCAAGCAAATGGGGATATTTTGATTTTTACATCAACGTTTAATCCAATGAAGAACACTATATCTGGGTAAGAGTTTCTGCTTTTGCTCACTGAAATGCTACAATGAATTATAATATTTTATTGATTTTTCTTGCTCTGTATCATTGTGAATCACATTTGAATTTTGAAGTTCCTTATTGTCATAGATTAATGTTGCGCACATGCAATATGGGCACATAAGATAGTCTGTGGACTAATGTTTGCACAAAATTGCTTCCCTTTTTTTTTAATTATAACTTCTTTTAAATGAGTAGAGATAAAGTAGGACTTTCTTTTTTGTTTCTTCATTGCTTGGTTAGATAGAAGCTCTAAATTATTAAAGCATGGTAATCAAGGCTTCAAAAGTCATGATTGTTTAGGATGTAATTATTGGATAAATTTTTTTTGTTTTAAGTGCTTGTGCGAGAGTTTCCTGTCTTTTTCAGACATGGGGTCCTATCATAGGATAGGAGCCTACCGTCTCCAGTGGGATGTGAGATCAGGGCTTGGTCTTGACCCGATTTAGACCATTTTTTCTTTATTTCTTTCCATTGATGTCGTGGATTGTGTTGAAGGAGAAATGCATTCAATGACTTGAATTTGGTAAGTCGTATTAGTATTTTTCTTGCAGAATTTGATACATAATCTGATCGGTTGTGTTTATTGTTTGAAAGAATCTTGACCAGAATCTAAATTTGATTTGCACCTGTTATCTTTGTAAATTATTGTCATCTTCTGTTGCATGCTAAAATTTGTGGTTGTGCGAGTAGATCAAAACATTTTAGCTAGTGTTTGTCATCCTTGTATCAAATTGGTATAAGAGCTTCCAATAAAATGTGCACACTAGGGATTTCACCAAATCGCTATTAGGAAATTTCTGTTCCTTAAGAAGTTTTCTCTGAAAGATTTGGTGGATATATGTAAGTGAAAAAAGGAAAATGCGTTCTAAATCAGTCTCAACTAAAGATGCGAGTTCACCAGTAGTGCAGTTGCTGTTTGGATGTGGAAAAATACACAGGTTAGAGTTCCCAGTTCATGCTCACATCACAGTGCCTATTAGAGATTCATCATCATATTGTTGTAGCCTTTGGTAAATTGTACCCCATCCAGGATCTCTAACAACCTTTGCGGCCTAGGTGCTTTTGATCACTATTGATTCACCCATTACCTCTATCAAACCTTAATTATGGCATGTTTGGTCATGAGTTTGTGGCGTTGGTTCACCAATATACTGTGCTTGATGACTGAAGATGTCATCTACTGTCATTCCTTTAGTTATAATAACGTTTCAGTTCTTAGTTATGTTACTCTTTTGAAAGCATTCCTTCTTTTTTCAACCACACTTTCAATTATAACTTTATTTTACATGCTTTCAGGAGGCAAGAAAAGACAGCTATGAAGCTTGTAGTTGATTCTGAAACTGATAAAGTTCTTGGGGCGTCCATGTGTGGTCCAGATGCACCTGAAATCATGCAGGTACCTCTTATAGTTACTAGATGACAGTACCCTTGAAATAGCTTTACTTTATCATTCTACAGCAACATGACTACAGGAGCATTTGGTAACCCTACTCCTACTAATCGGGTCCTGGGATAGAGTTATTGAGGACTGCTGTACTGGTTTGGGTCTTTCTTTGACCAATAATGTCAATAACCAAAGAAAGTCATGGGGTATTGCTGTTGCTTGTTTTTCCAAAGCTCTGTGTGTTTAAGAGTTATCTAAAATCATTTTGGGTGCTGTTGACAGGGTATAGCTGTTGCTCTCAAGTGTGGAGCTACAAAGGCACAATTTGATAGCACAGTAAGTGAACCTTCTCCCACAGTATCTTTCTCTAGATGTATATTAATGTGCAAAAACATGGGGATGGAGAAAGCATAGGGACATGTAGCATGTAAAAGCCACCCTGTTAGACCGATTTGCATACTTGGTATATGTGGATGGATTCATGCAAAAGATGGGGACTATGTGGCAGCTACGTTATTTCAGGCTACAACCCTCAAATATCCACCTTGTGCTCAAGCCCCTTAAAGAGAACTATTGAGATATTTGAGGTGGGATCAAACCTGTGAAATCAACTTATTAGAGATTTCACGTCTAACTGCATGGCTCCCTTGCATGATGATGTGTACTGTACCATTATTTTGTCTAATTACTAATCTAAAAACGGCTTTGAACAACCAGATTAGATAAAACGGAATATTCTGATTTCCTTGTCTTGGGACATGATTAGATTCCTACTTTCGATTTAAAACTCCCATTTTCAATCTGCTCTTCATTTATTATATATATAGGGGAATTCTCAAAAATCCCCATGTCAAAACGGGGCGTTTACACCCCTCTAAACATGGGGCCTTTTTGCTTCACAAAACACCTAGGGCGTTTTGTAGCTCTCCCCATGTGTGTGTGTGTATATATATCCATCTCATTCGTTAATATATATATTAACTAAAAAATATATCAATCTAGAGTTGTGGCCATGTGGGCATCCATCCATCTGTAACTAAAAAATATTTCTATTTGATAGGTGGGCATCCATCCATCTGCTGCTGAGGAGTTTGTGACTATGCGATCTGTAACAAGGCGGGTCACCGCAGGGATTAAAGCAAAGACAAATTTGTGAGCAGGTAAAGCTGAATTTCTGAGCACCATAGAACCAAAAATGAAAGAAATTAGTGGGCATAGAAAAATTGATCGATTTGATTTAAAATTTCTCATGTAGGAAAAACTCCTTAGAATAAATTTAAGTTTATGTTGGTTATTGTAACTCATGATTAGATTTTCTGTTGGTAAAGAATAATCTATTCTCTATTCTGTATTTCTTTACCATCCTTGTTCTAGATATTATATTATCTATCTACTGTGTTGTGTTAGGGCTGTCAATCTAACACTTTGATGAGGGGCCCCGGCTCGGCTCGGCTCGGCTTGCAAAGTGAGGGCTTTTCTTTTTGTCCTAAAGCTTGAGGGTAGAATATGGCCCAATTTTGAAAAGCCTGCAACCTTGAGCTTCGAGTTAGGTTTGACTTAGCTGGCCTGTCCCTTTTTCTGAAGATGTAAAATAAATAATATGTATAATAATATATATAGGGATTTTTACTGAAAAATTATAAAGAACCCCTTCTAATTAGCATTAATGACAGAAAGATAATATTTTTTCCAAGCAACAATAATCTTACGTAAACCTTTTTTTTTAATGGATATCCTCATGAATTACAATATTGCCACCTAAGTTTGATTCTACGTTTACTCAATACGGCCATATTGTTCAAAGAAAAGGGATTTTAAGTTGTCACTAATTAGATTAATTTTCACTATTAATGTAAACTGTTGTAGTTTGAGAGCTTAGATGGATGCATCATTATTGAGTGGGGTTAGCTTTAGCCACTAACAAACGATGGATGACCATCTCTTTTTCTCTGTACTTTTATGATTGTTGTTTCATTTGAGTGGACTCCACATCTAGAGTTAAAAGTTTGTAACTCTGACCTATGTTCAGATGCATCAAATCAACTTTGTTATTCATCTAAGGTATTTAAGGTTTAATTTTTTTATTATAAAAATCTATGGTGATGTTTCAAAGAATTACAAGTTAGGATTAATGCTGATTCAAGAGTAGTCTAATGTCTACTTTAACCACACGTACTAAATAATTTATTTGGAGAAGGTCTAATGCCTATTTAAATCTAATTGAATCATATTAGACTTTTGAAATAGGCTTTGATGTCCCTTAATATTGATTTATAAAAAATAAAAAAAAAATGTTGTACATCATGCACTAGTTGAAAAAAAAAGGCTACAACTAGCAAAATTTCAATTGCAACAATCTTAATAATAGCTTGACGACAAACAAAATCGTGCATATTATTTAAACTATATAACTACTACTTGTGCACTAAGGTCTTTAATAGTGACTTCCATGTTTTGATTTCATGTCATAATACTACTAAATTAGCTTATTTAATTTAATCCTACATAGTTAAAAAAAAAAAAAAAATTTAATCCTACATAATATTTTTATATGAAGACTTATTTTGTACATTCTTTTTAAAGTGGCACAAAAAGATTGACTTTTGCATAGCACTAGTCATTTGCTTAAATAAAGGAGAGTTAGTATTATGGTTTAGAAAATTATTATATATAATATAATATTAAAAAAAATCATTTCTTTCGGCCCTAGCCCGACATTGACCCTTGAGGGTAGTGTAAGGGCTTCGGTAGTGTGGGCCCACCGAGGGCTTTAACTTTATCTAAGCCAGGCCCGCATATATGAGGGTAGGGTAAGGGGCTACCCAAGCCCTGCGATGATAAGCTCTTACCCTACCCAAGCTCGGCGATGATAAGCTTGCATTGGATGATCCAGACCAAGTTATTGTTTTGAATCAATTTAAGCCAATGAAGCTGGTAAAAACACAGTTTATATTTCTGATGTATCAATCAATGACATCGGAACATAATCTTAACATTGAACCAGTGCTGAATGGACAACACTTCTTTTTTTGTTTCTGTTATTGATTATAATTGATTTACATTTGGATCATCCACTCACCACCATCTCTACTTGCCACTGATCCATTACCAGCCGATCAACATTTCTGATCACCATGCCTTGAATGGTAGGGGATTGCAATTAATGCTGAAATGTTTATTTTGGTGAGTTTTATGGTCCATTGCCTTTTAATTATATTGTAAGAGAAATAATGAATGCACTTATGTGAACCCAACTGAGCGAGGAGAAAAGCAATATAAAATAAAGGCAATATAGAGCACAGGAATAGCAAACATTGCAATTTAAATATTAATGTATTAAAAAGATCATAGTTTTTAGACAAAAGATAAAAGAAAAAAAAAAAAAGAGATTATGAGTACCTGTTTATGTAATTCAAGAGCTAGTGGGGTAGAAAGGAAATAAAAATAATTGCAGTAGAATAGAATGAGAATTGGTGTAGAAAGGGGATGGTAGAGTTCGGATGAAAACAAAGTTTTTACTAAAAGAAGAAAGAAAAGAACAATAAAAGTGGAGAGTAGATAAGTGGTTTTGATAAAGAAATAAAGTAGTTAATTGCATGAGATAGGAGTGGGAGAGAACACGCAACATTTTGAAAAAAAAAAAAAAAAAAACAATGCAACTTCCTGTCAAAATTATAACTGACAATCAAATTGAATCTAAAACCCTCCTCTTTAATATAGTATAATAGGCAATTTTAGTATTTAAACTTAAAGGTTGTTTTTATTTTTTTATTGAATAATAATAATAGTGTAGATTCTTGATATGTATACTTTTAAAATTTATAAAAGTAATTATCATGTGAGATGAAGTTTAGGGACCATTTTTTTCATGTAATTGAATTCATTGGAACTCTAAGACTTACATTTTTAAAAGTGGTTAAAACTGAATTTTTCTATGAATATTAAAAAATGGCAATCAAATATCTCGTTTTCATGAAAAATGAATAAAAGAGAGATGAGAATGATGTCAATTTAGAGCGAGCAATAGCTAACATGACTTGTCAATCCAGATCGACTCAACCCGCATAATATACGGGTCAGTTGTGGGTCAAGCTTTCCTAACCCACATTTAAATGGATCGGATTAGGGTTAATCCGTTTAACCCGCATAACCCGTTTGTCCCTTTTCTTATACCTAAAACTTATGCTTAATAGTTAATTCTATATAGTGTATCTTTTTATTTTTGATATAATATTTTTTTAGTTTTATGAGAACTTTATTTTATTTCTATTGGTTTTACTATTCTATTTCTAAAGTCACTATTTAAAATATATATATAGAGAATATTCAAGTGCATCCATCCCTCACCATTGTGGTGAGGGACACCCCCATTTTGGGAAGTTTCAAGTACAAAAGAGAAGTACACCTATATATATACTCATTGTATAGTAACCCTTTATTTTTTTTTTTTTCCCAAGTAGACCCTTTGTTAGCTTACTTAAAAGAATATTTTTGTGTGCTCTTCTATCTTAGAAGGATTGTGGATATGAAGAAAATACAATGGATACAATAAAAAGAAAATAAAATAATCAAGTAATGGCTGGGTTGATGGTAGTTTCCGTATTATTTTCTCCACAAGCCGGCACAAGTTAAAGGGAAAGGGTAAAATATTATAGTATCATGATCTAGGCGTGGGCCTAAATTTTGAACCCAATATCAGGTGAGCCTAAGTCTAATTTAAGATCCTATAAGAAGCAAATTAATATTAGGCTTGTCATAACACAAATAGAGCATGTTCATATTGCCTATCATGATAGGTTTTAAATTGCACAAATAAGATTTAGAAAGTTAGGGATTACTCATTTAGATCTTACCTCATTTTTATAAATTAACCTATCGGTTTTGAGTCTAATTTAAACTTTAAGTATGGTTAAAACCTTAGAGGACTCTTGTTAATAAATTTAGGTTTAGGTGCAAGTTGTTTGAGTCAACTCAACCCGCAGTGACCCACAATGGTTATGCGGGTTAATGTCGGGTCGGGTTGACCCACAACGGGCATGGGTTAGGAGTTTCGAGTTTCTAATACATTTAATAAACGGGTTGAATGCATATTAAGTGCATTTAATCTATTTAATAAATGAGTCCGACCCATTTAGCCCAACTCGACTCATTTGCTACTCGTACCTATCATCAGCCTACCAATTCAAATCCTAAGAAAGTCACATCTACATCTCTACCTTTTATCCTTTACCTGTTAAGTTCTTTAATAATCCTTTATTGAAGCTCATTTGAAATTGATTTCTATTTAATCAGTTCAACTGGGAGAGTGTGTGGGATCTTGAATACTTAAAAAAAAAAAAAATGGAACATGTAAACAAGGAGAAAAGCATGAGGCCTAGTCCCTTTCCACTCTTGACCAATTGGAGAGGGAGATACCAGGCGGCCAGCAGATGGTTTGCTGGTCCCAAGAACAATAACATGTCATCAACAAGCAGGTGTCAAATTGGATTTCGAGCGTAAGACATAAGACGAAGATTCCCAGATCGGATATAAACAACAGCACAGTGGTTGAAACTCCATCAAAACTAATTTAATTATTTATATTTATATATCTTGTAGGCATATATTTAGAAAATTGTTTTCATCTTGAAGTGCCCTGCAAATGAGTTATTTAATTTATTTTGGATAGGAGGTATTTTGTTTTGGAGATAAATTGAGTATTTTCATGATTATTTTGAGGGTGGATCCAAGATTGTGGGATATTTATACATCTTGTAGGCTTATATTTAGAAAATTGTTTTCATCTCGAAGTGCCCTATAAAAGGGTTATTCATTCTATTTTGGATAGGAGGTATTTTGTTTTGGAGATAAATTGAGGATTTTCATGATTATTTAGAGGGTGGACCCATGATTGTGAGATCACGCCCTCGTGTGCTTCGGTCTGCCCCTTCACCCCACTAAATGGAAATTATAAAAAAAAAATGAAGCCGTCCATTTTCATTTCATAAATCTTTAGAAAATGAAATTACAAAGGAAATATAATGTTTTATAAAGGAAATAAAATGCCAAAACATTCTCACATGAACCTAGCCATAGTTTGTGTAAGCCTCCTTCAATGGAAACGGACGGAGATAAGGCACTAGATTTTCCGGCATCTTCTTCATTATCGTTTGGTGTGGTGAGAACTCGAGCTAGGAAACCCCCTTTATAGGTATTTTTTTCCTCAATAGAGACTTCCAAATATTTATTTTAGATATCAAAGAGTATAATTAGTAGCCTACCAGAATGTTGCCCTACTGACCCATGGCCCATCCATGGCCAAGCATTTTCATTATCAAAGCCTTATGAAGAGAAAAATGGGGAATCATTTTGATCCTCATACATCCATTTCATATGACTATTTGGAATAGAGTAGTGCCCAAGAAAAACCACAGCATCCCTTGGGGAAAAATAAAAAGCAAAAAAAAACAAAATAGTTCACAGGAGTCCATTTATGAAACTTTTGGAGCATCTTTCATCATAATTGTTAGAACTTACAAGTCATACTATTGATGCAAATGAAATTATATTATCTAAGTGGATCCCTGGTACTGAAAGGTTTAAAGTCATTCTACCGATAACATTATTTTATTAGAATACCTTATTTTATTTTGAAAACCTTTTGGGGCTAAACTTTATTGTTAAACCTCTTAGTGCCCAACTGATAACATTGTTTTATTCAAAATGCCTCTCAGGGGCCCCACATTAGACAGAAACAAAGAACAAACCCGGATGACTTCAATAAATTGAAATCACAAAGACATTGAAAGGCACACAGCCATGTGGTGAGCCAGAGGGTATGATGGATGGAAGGATCTCTTCAAAGATAAGGATTATGCAAAGAATTAGCCCCATATTAACTTAGCCCTCGGAGCAAAATAATGTTTAAGAAGAAACACAGCATCCTTTAAGAAAAAAAAAATCACAAATAATTCATCCCAGAAACTTTTGGAACATCTCTCATTCATGATTGGGCCAAATTAGACCAATGATCTAGATAACAGAACAAGTGATCTCCACTTGTATGGAATGAATCAATCAATCAGGATAATGTACATCATCCTTATATAAGGAATCCATTTCCAAGTCATTCTCATGGAATATAACTTCAACAGCAATTTACAGAATTGTGAAAACAATTATAAAGTGACATCGAAATGATAATATTAAAGGCTTCTGAATTCAAATCAGATTAGAGAAAACATTAAAATCATTCTTATAAACGATAAATTTTACCAAAGCTATTTTTATCCAACATTCTTCTTAGTAGGAACTAGCAAGACATTTAAGGTCACGCAGCCGTGTAGTGAGCACAGAGCGAACTATTCTTTCGCCTTTTACTAAAGAATACTGTGTGCTCTCCATTTGCAACGGCATAGGCCTATTTTTGGAAGGTTTTTTCCTTTTCTGGTTGAAACCCCATCAAATCTAATATTATACTTTTTTTTTTCCTTTTCTGGTTGAAACCCCATCAGTTTCAAATCTAATATTATACTTCTTTTTTTTATTTTCTGGTTGAAACCCCATCAAATCTAATCTTAGACTTATATATAGATATATTTGATCAGTACCAGGGGATACAGGATTTCAGGGAGATTTATAATTTGGGAGATTTATAATTTGCTTTCTAAAGAGGGCTCCATCACCTCACCCAAGGTCTATTACCTATAATTTGCTTTCTGAAGAGGGCTCCATCACCTCACCCAAGGTCTATTACCCTCGAATAAAATGTCAACGTTATACATCGAAGTATCTAGGAAACTATTGTGATTTCAAAGAAGTTAAAATGTGGGGTGGCGAAATACCTCACCTGCTGCATAGTCCACAACGAATGAATGTGTAACCATTTATCCCAAAGTTACTACAAAAAGTGAAAGAAACAAAGGTGAAGATCTATAAATGTCCGCAATTATCTCCTTTTGATGGAAAAAGAATAAGGGAGATGGAAATCCTAGCCAATAGCCATCAGCCATCGCCTTAGGAAATCAAATTCCAAAAAAGTAAAGTTCCCATCTAAATCACCTTATATATATACTTCACCTTTTACCTCTAAAATAATAATTTGTTGGAGACCATATGACCATGATGAATTCCTATATATACAATTCGATGCAAAGAAAGTTGCCCTCGATTTCAATTGATCCATGCTACATGCATAAGCATTATTATAGATATGATTATACCTTATTTCTACATCCATAGCAAAGACTCCCATGCTATGCAGTGTGGCAGCATAACAAAATAAGTTCAAAAAGAAAAAAATGGGTAGGCAAGTCCTGGTAGTTTTCCATGGTACAAAAATAATTCTAACCTGTGGCCATTTATCCACTAGGATTTATCCACTTGGATTGTGGCTACTGACCTGCTGTAAGCTTTTAAGAGCCCATTGTGGTGAAGAGATATTTGTTACTTGTAAGTACATATCTTTCCCCTGTCCCATATCGATTAAGAACAGGTAATCTTCGTTTGATATTAGTAAGAAGTAACTTATTAGTTAAGTGGAATGATTAATATATTAAAACATTGGCATGGTATTGGAGCAATAATAAAATAAATTGCTCTGATACCATGTTAATAAATTAATATATTATTCGTTATATTTTTTATAAATATTAAGGCTATTTATTAAATGAAGGGCTAAGATGATTTTACGAGGATACCTGTCTATGTACCCCACCCTCACTACACTACTGAGAAGGCATCTAAGCAGGCCCTTAAGATATATTTTGATAATTAATCTGTATTTTTTAAATATTGATCGCCCCCAGATCACCCCTTAAAAACCATGTTCATGTATTAATATATTCTTTGTTGTGTTTTTTACACATTTTGATGCTAACCCTTATCCAAAATGGCTCTTAGCACTAAGCGTACCACATCAGATAGAAACAAAAATGGAACCTAGAAGTCTTGTATAAAAGAAAATCAGCAACACTGTGGAAACACAACTGCAGAGAAAGCAGAAATGGGTTCTGCCATTTCTGCCTCAATGACTACAATGAAAAGAAACAAATGTAGATCCATTATTGTAGATGTCTGAAAAATTGTCCACCACCACCTTAGTAAATAAAATTCCAAAGCAGCAAAATGTCCCATCATCAGCGTGACCTTATATCCTTTACTCTTCACCCCTTAACATATCCATGTCAGGATTAACTCCATTGAAAGACTCCCACTATCTAGTGTGGGTGTGGCAGCCTAATAAAAGGAGAAAAAAGGGAAAATAATAATAAGTAGGCAAGTCTTGTTAGAGTTTTTCTTTTTTTTTGGTATCCTAGCTTAGTGGGGGCTGGGCCCCTAGCTCTCTGGAGAGGAAAGTAAACCTCGGGTGAGGTAGGGGGCCCTCTGGTAAGGGAAGTAGACATCCGGTGAGGTATCACAGCCTCGGGTGAGGAAAGATGTCCGTCCGGGTTCGAACCTAGAACAGGTAGGTAAAAACTGGTGACTCTTACCCTAATAGTAAGAGGCCGTGCTTAAGTCTTGTTAGATTTACATGGTACAAAAGGCACTCGTTGGACGGTCCAGCCCATCAAATAAATGGCCATTATTCCCCATGTATTGTGGCTATTGACCTGTTAGCTTTGAAGGGCCGCTGCAATTGTTTAGTGTTTACCATCTCCGGTCTACCACACTACTGTACTACTCTAGGTTTGCCAAGAAGGACCAATCATGTTATCGTCTTAGATATGGGTGTTTCTTGCAGGCACATTTGTTGTCCCACATCGGTTATGAACAAAATACTCTTAACCTATTTTAGTAAGAAGTAAGTTAGTATTAAGTGAAATGATTAGTATATTAAAATATTGGCATGGTATTAGAACGCAAGTAAAATAAGACGCTCTAATACCATGTTAACTATGTTAATATATTAATTAGTAAATTTTGATGATAATATTTTATTTTATTTTTGTGTTTTCTTGGTAAATGATGACAACCCTTAAAAATTTAGTATTCATTGTATTTTAATAATGTGTATTCTTTAATAGTATGTATATTTGGATATTTTTAGTTTACTTTTAGTACAAAATACTTCTTTTTATAATGCAGGGTATCCCGGTCCTTCGGGCCAAAATGATCCCTATGGGCCCAGGAGAGAGACGGGTAAAATTTCCCTGTGGCCCCCAGTGTGGTAGTGCAAAACATTATGTTTTTTATGAATAAAATAATATTTTTAGTTTAGATTTTAAAAAAAATCAATTTGATTTGAGTGTGCTGCTAAGTATATGTATAATATGATACATTAAAATTAGTTTTGTTAATGACTTTTGAATCAATGGAGGAATGATGATATTCTTTCATTGTAGATCACTTAAGACATTAAATATTTAACTACTAAGATTTACATAGGTTGATTTTGTTCCTATCTATGTATTGGCCTCCTATCTCTTTGATCCACTTGATTTTTGATAACCAAAAGTAGGCCCTGCATTATAGAGCTCTAACAGTGTTCATGTAAGCGGTGGCTTGGTGATAATGTGTTGTATCAAGTTTTGACTTGAGCTTAAACTCAGTATGCATTATTTTAGCCGAACTCAAGTTTGATTGGTTGGGGTTTGATTAGAAATAAGCCTAAGCTCACACTCAAGATCAAATCAATATCGTCGAGCCAAGCTCAATTTAAGCCAACCCTAGCTGAACTTGGCTCAGCTCGCTTGAACTGATCAAGGTGGCTTGTTCAATTTTCAAGCCGAGTTCAAGCTGCTCTGAAGCTTGTTCTGACCTACATGGGACCCAACTTGATCGAACATGTACATATCATAGCCATCCATAAATGTGCATATTTTAATCATATCAATATACAGTTGAGTTTAGGTGTACAATGGCCACATTTTTACTTAAAAATTTGCATGCAGAGCTTTGATGAGAGGATTCATCTCAATCTCATCCAAAATGAAAACCATTTCTGAGCAGAGAAAGAAAAACAGGACTAATTGAAAGATGAAATAATCATGTGGTTTATCTTGTCAATTCTTTTTCATTGTTCTTGTTCTACAGCTTCCACCACATATCAGAATCTATGGCACACTGTGGCACAACATATTTTTTGTTTTGACCACCTCATCTTCCTATTCTCAGAACTGCTAAACTCACAGTTATAGCATGGGTAGGTCCATTGACTAGAAACCCTTTTGATGGTTCCAACCATTCGACAAACGCAAGCCACTAAATTCAGATTGTTCATGACAAGAAAATGATGTTACAGATAATACATCAGGTATTTGTTAATTTCCAGTCAAACAAATGCCAGCCAGAATATTTCCAGTAATCCGAGATATTTTTACAAACTGCCTCGAGACCAACGGCTTTTCAAACAATTTCCGGATAAATTTATAATAAAATTAAAAAAAAAAACCACAAGACATTACCCATGTGTTTTCGCAAAAATGAACAATGTATTGGTCATTTCTATAAATGAATGCTTGATAAAGCCATACAAGGTTGTTGCTGAATTCTACTCCATCATATGCCCATGTGCCCTTTCTCCTCTTTCTCGTGCAACAGATGCAGAAAGGATCCCAAGATCACGATTCAGAAATGTTAATGCAGACTCGCATTCAGCTATTATTCTTGTTACAGAAGATGGTTCTGTGGACTCAGATCCAACAGACACAGCTGCATGCGAATCTCGCAGATTCCTCAAGTTCCACAAAAACTGTCCAAGGCAAAAAACAGTGTTGAGATGTAAATCCCAGGGAATTCACAACCGTCATTTCCCAGTCGAATGCTCAAGAGTAAGCAAAGATCACTTTCCAGAGGTGGTATATGTAAAAACATCAAGGTCGCCGGTAATAAAAGCACACTAATGATGCAAACTCCGGAAAGGAGTGATGATCTTCCCAGTCTGAAAAGCCTACTTACATAGATGTTACAATGTACCATGCATTGCACTTGTGTGGAATCAAAGCCGTCCATCAGGGCAACGTTGCATATGTTCTCCGAACTGAAAATCAACAGATGATCCACACCTGTACACCAAATGTGGATACCTTGACTTGCATCCAACCACCCCCTTACGTAGACTAGCAACCTCACGAGATGGAAGGACTCGTAAGCAATGAGGCTTATGAGCTGGACAGCTTGGATCTCCCACAAGTGAAACATTAGTACATTTGTAGCATTGTGTAGATAGCTTTGACCTACATGCATGTACGCTTAGCAACACTAGATTTTTTTTAGGTAAGTTTTACTTACGAGCAGGTTTTTTAAAGTTACACACATCTTTCATATTTTTTTTCTGTAAGATTATGCAAGGGGATGTGCTGCAGTCTAATCAAATTATGTACCATAAATCTATATTTCAGAAGGACAAGAATATGATTTTGTTAAAGGAAAAAGGAACAGAAAAAAAAAAAAAATAGCACGAAAAAATGGACCATGGAGGCATGGACTCCATACCTTCAAAAGCGTTTTATAAGCCTCCAACAAGCGGTTGGCGGCAGGGCCAAATCCATGCAATTGTGGTACCTCCATCATATGCGTCCAAGGGCGAATTTCCTACAAAAAGGAAAGAAAGATAAAACAGATAAATAACAAAAAAAAAAATCAACTGAAACCACTCTTGAGTATCACCAAAAGAAATAAGAGCCTATGATGCCCGGATATGGCAGGGGCACATGCCATGAATATGGCACAAACACAGGTTTTACACATAAAAAGTAAAGTATCGATATGTTGCCCATTTGAAGTATTCGGGTATCATCGATAAAAGCCCATAGCACAATTGGAATGTGCTCGTTGTTGTAACCACGAGGTTGCAGGTTAGATTCATGTTACCATAGTAACCATACAAGTTAAAAAACAAAAGGTAATATCCCTTAGCATTTTCATTTTAAAATGTGAGGAGAAATAATAAAGATGTCTCACAGGGTGTTCAGGTTACACAGCCAAGGCTAATCAAAGGCTAGTAAAATTTCTTATTTCCAACCACAAATACAAAGATATATATCCTAGACCCATAATTACACAGATCTAGGCTCCAAATCCAACAACGCCTAGCTACTTTGGATAGGCAAATTCTCCTCCATAGAGGAGGTATAGGGTTCAATCTCTGATCTGCTCCCCTGGATCCCGATGACCTTAAGATTACCCTGCCATCCATTATGGAAGCAAACAAAAAAGAAACTTCCGTGATCTGTGCAAATGAGTTCAACAAGACATGGGAATTATAAAATACTGTCAAAATTGACCGACACATTCTCCAAAACATAATAGTATTCACTTCATTTGGATCATGTAAGAGAACAAAACCCAAAGGCATCAACCTTACTGTTAGTACAAATGTATAAGACGGGCTTTCAGAATGTATAACTTCAGGTTGTTTGGCTGAAGAAAACGGTGGAGAAAACTGTCTATATTACAAATTTAAACAGTCAGTTTTTTCAACTTTTATCCCTCATCAACAATGGAGAAAAGTGTAAAGAACAACTATATTTTCTACAGGTCTTGCAAGATTTCACCATTCTGGTCCTCAAAATTGTACCTATAACATTGTCAAGAAAGTTTACTAATTTCATTCATTTGATTACCATAATAAGGAATGGTTTGAAGATATTTAATAGAATTAAGAGTTTATTTGTAGAGGGCTCACTTTTTGCTATAAAATATCTTTTTGTAACATTGTGACCAACACTTATGATTGCAGTCGATGAAATTTTAGATTAATTTCGGCCTCAAGGTCAAGAAAAACTTTGCTTTTGCCACATGCTGCTCTCTAAATCACGAGATCTCTTTTGCTTCCTTCTTTTTCTTCCTTTTTCTTCTTTTTTTTTTTTTTTTTTTTTGTTTTTTGCTTTATGAAAAAGCTCAAAATCACGCACCCCCTAAACTACATGATGTCCTTAACCACCTGATCTACAGCTGGGGACATCTCTTTGTTCTTTTTGCTTTGTTACTTCACATACTAACTTCAGAAGAAAAAGAAATGCCCGTTCGGTATAGTTCTCTCCAAATTTTTGTTGCATCAGAATGCATTGTAACACTTCATAAGACCTCTTTTTGTATGGTGAAGCTTGTTGTCTTATCGAATTTGATCAATGCCTATCTCAACATCCAATTTAAAAATTCACGAAATAACTAGCTGGATCTATGCTGGGAAATATTTCAACTGCCTTCATTTGTCAAGTGCAGCCATGTCAAAGAAGATGCATTGTTTCTCTTCCACCATTCACGAGTAATTACAGAGACCTGATCCATCAGAATGCAAGTGGTGTACAGATGCACAAGTCTGTACTGGTGGCACTGATAGTTCAAAGCTCCAAACTGTTGATCCAATGCAACCCACTGTCGATCACAGAACCACCAAAAGTCTGTTACCAAAACATCCTAACTTTAGGATGAGTGACCTACAAATAGGCGATAAAGAGAAAACAAAACACAAATGAGAAAAAGGCCATAGAGTTGCAAGGTTCTTCAAAGCTAGAAGGGATTTAGAGCAAACCATCGGATAAACCGTGGACCATGAACCATGGGCTCCACTTGAAGTAGACTAGCTGCATAAGGACACTATAGGCATCCTGATGCATTAGAAACCAACTTCCTGTTTTAACAGATGGGTTCTCAGGAATGTAGAAACTACATCAAATTACTGATTTTGCATTTCAATCCATTGTTGCAACTTATGAAAGGTATTTTCCGAAAAAAAATCATTTGCTAATAATTGCAGATCATAGTAAAATGAAACATCCTTAACAGTATATAAATCAAAATGCAAGTATGTTACCACCTTGGTGTAAATCGTGTTGAATGACCTTGCAGTTTCTAGAAAAGATTCAAGTTGTGCGCGCAGCTTTGACTCTGCCTCTCCGTACTCCTCATCTGGGTTGTACTCATACTACACACAAGAAGCACCCAAATAAATAAATAACACGTAGATAATGGAAAACCTACATGACCAAGAGATTTAATTGACAGTTAATTTTGTTCATGATGAAATCCTGTCTCCAAATAAAATCTATAAAAAGAGGCTCATAAACATAAACAAATGGAACCTACTCAATTCCTGTGTAATATATGATATTTGTGCATGAGCTATCTTTCCTATATCCATACCCATTTCATGTGGAAACATCAACTGCTCAATGTCAAGAACTTAAAATTTGTGAGACGTAAACAAGCACATACTCCTACATTCAATTCTGACATGGTCCCCTAGTTGAAGATGTCTACAGGATACACACATTGTTGGCAATGCTGACAGTCAAGTATCATGCCACTGGACCACTACAAGCTGTGAAAGTGAGCCTGAAACTGAATGCAGGTGTGCAAGTACAATTTTGAGATTCCTGATACGTGCACAAGCAGAATGATCAAGAGAAGCCTGGCATCTATTGCCAAATTAACAGCCAGGCCTTCGAGGACAACCTGAAGCCACCTAGGAACAACCCTGCCACTCCACTCACGATTACAACAACAATACAACCCACCCCAAAGATTTAAAACAAAAGGCACACAACCCAATTTAACACTCAATCAACCTATATGCACTGTCATATTGATCATGCATAAAACACGAAATATGCACTTCCATAAGGGCTGAAAATTGCCCAGCCTTGAGTACCCTTTAATCAAGGATGAAATGGCCCCCATTTTCGCCAAAAGCCAGGCCACACAGACATCTCCAATTCCCAAACCCCAACATCCCCCACCCCCACCCAAAATAAATAAATAAATATTGAATGTTGCATGAATCAAGTGGGGCCCACAGGCCACTGTCAATATAAAAATTGCTTCATACAAGCCTGTCCATTGTGGATATAAATATTGAACAAAAGAGTATCTGTAGGTTCCAATCATACTATTGGTAAGGATAAAAACAATAAAAATAAAAAAAAATAAAAAAAAAAAAACAGTGCCTGCACATCAACAGATATCCTGGAAAATACCTTGCTGATCATTAAGGTGGAATATTCATTATAAACAGATGGAGTTATTTCACTATCAACTCCTTGTCACCATCACTTGAAAACACAAAAGTACTGCTAACTGATACTTAAAACTATAAGCAAGAAGAAAATAGCTAGTGTTCAGCACCTCTTAGGCTCTAATGGAGAGGACAAGCCACTCCCTAGCACAACCATGGAGTGCTGCTGAAATAACACCACAGATACTTCAACCTCCTAGAGGATGAGCAGGACGAATGCGGCCCTTCTCAGTTCGAGTCATTCAACAAACATCAGCAGACCACATGCAAGTTCTTAGTTTTGGGTGGTCAAGAGGGGCCACACAGTCAAGGCCTATGATACTGGGACACTGGTACATGTCCCACATATCTGTGTCAGACCAGTACAGCACCCAAATTGATACTTGATACTGCACTGGTACTCTTGTGTACAGACTTAGCATACCATACTATACTAAGTCCATTTTTCATATAGTTTCATTAATTATCTTACTTTTCTACACGAATGTATACAATGATAATTTCATTAATTAGGAAATGTCCTAAAGAAAATTTTTTAATACTCTGTACAAAAGCTGTTGTATGTGTTGTGTGTGTGTGCGCGCCCAACACATGTGAAGCCAAATCTCATTTATTTGCTTTTTCCCCTTGTACTTTTCTTTATTTTATTTTTACTCTCTCCTTTAACTCTTTTGATGTGAGCCATTGGATTGAGCCAATCCAATGGTTGTAGAGCTTCTTTCTTTTAAGAAAACCCTAAGAGAAAAGTGAGGGTACATTCTATTGCATTCCTTAGCAATCTTTGGCAGAAAGAGTGTAGAGATTGGATGAAGAGGCAAGAGAAGAGTTTCTCCAAGAAGACCAAGAGAAAGGGAAGGAAAAAAAAGGTTTGAAAGCTTGTAACTTGTAAGTGGGTTCTTATAGCTTCACTTTAATATCCATTAAAGGTATAGAGAAATCTTTGCATTGTTCTCTCGTGGATGTAGGTCACACATTATGACCGAACCACGTAAATCTTGTGTCTTGTGTGAAGCTTGTCTTGTTTTATTTCTCTACATGATGGTGGTTTTATGTATGTTTGCCTTAGTTGCATTGCCATAGCATTTGGGTGGTGTTGGAGAATCACATTGCCTACCAAGTGTGTGTAGAAATTCCCCAACAACAATTGCATAATCAACATCCACAAAACCAACAACTTCCAATGGCAAACCTCCCAAGCATTAGCATACATCCCGTGTCCCCTTCAAATATGGAAGAATCCACTTTATTGCTTGCCAATGTTCCCATGATCTATTAATCAAGTCTACAATTGTATTTGCAACTTCAGCCAAAATGGCTTGCTAAGGTCTAATTGTGACAACATGCTTCTCACACGTTCCAAAATGGTTTTATTCATTCTTTCAATGACACTATTTTGTTGTGGCATTTTAGGAACCGTTTTTATCCTACGAATTCCATTTTCTTTGCAAAAAGAAACAAAATCCACGGAACAAAATTCACCACCATTATCGGTCTGCAAGCATTTAATATATCTTTCAGTCTCTTTCTCCACTCTACTTTTGAAGATTTTAAAAGTATCGAAGACTTGGTCCTTAGATGCCAAAGGATACAACCAGCACTTCCTGCAATAATCATCTAAAAAGGTAACAAAATATTCAGCTCCTCTAAGAGATTTAACATCAGGAGGGCCCAAAACACCAGAATAAACCAATTCTAATGATTTACTTTTTTTATGGGATTCATTTCTTTTGAAATTAACTCTTCGTTGTTTACCCATAATGCAATGATCACAAAACTCAAGGAAAAAATGATCAAAAGTAGGAATGAGGTTTTTGTTTTGCAATACCTGCATGCCATGGTCACTAAGGTGGCCAAGCCGACTACGCAAACTTGAATATCCTCGCGTTTGCTAGTCGTTGCAACCATTTCCTTAGCACCATCATTCTTTTGAGCTGTGCCATGAAGAACATAAAGACTTCCATCTTTTTGCCCCTTTAAGATTGTCATGCAACCTCTTGAAATCTACCATGACCCTTTCCCAAAGGTCACTATGAATCCGGAGTCATCCAATTGCCCTGCTAAAATGAGGTTCTTGGTTATCTCAGGAACATGCCTTACATTTTCCAACGTGTGATTCTTCCCATCTACTTGTTTTATCACGACATCACCAATGCCATGAATTTTACAAGCACAATCATTACCAAGATAAAGAAATCTATTTTCCACTTCTCTATATGATGAGAAACACCACTTATCCAGGCAAATGTGAAATGATGCACCCGAGTCCAAAATCCCTTCATTTGAAGAAACCAAACATGCAACACTTAAAGTCACTCATCGTTCTCAATCAGAAATAGAGTTTGCATCTCCATTGTCAATCTTGCCTTTGTTCTTTTGCTTGTTTTTTAAAGTCCAACAATCTTTTCTTGTATGCCCATCCTTCTTGCAATACCAAGAAGTCACTTTTCTTCCTTGTGACTTTGACCTTCCTTTGCTTTGAGATCTACCCCTATTAAATTCAGAAGATTGGTCTCTATGTTGTGACCTTCCTCCATCCCCAATTACCAATGCCGAGCTAGACTTATCAGACAATTGTGACAATGCCTTTCTTGTGTCTTCATTCGCCAATGGAGCAATAACATCTTGCAATTTAAACTTGTTTCCAATAGTATTTGACACCATAATGACAAGAGTATCCCAACTAGGAGGTAGAGAACCCAACAAAAGAAAACACAACACTTCCTCATCAAAGATTGATCTTCGAAATAGAATTGAACTCATTCACATGCTTTCAAATTGTAGTGCCTTCTTTCATCTTCAAGAGAACTAATCACTTCATAGCATGCATTTTGTTAGCACCGGCTCATAAGATTGTTGCAGACTTCGCCATAATTCAAAAGAGGTCTTGCATTGGAAAACATCAAATATAATTGAAGGAGAAATGCAAGGCCTAATGGCAGCCAAGCATGTTCTATCAAGGGCATCCCACACCTTGTCATCCATTTCTTTAGGTTAAGATTCCTTCCCTTTAAGTGCTTGATCCAACTCTTTCCTAACAAGGAAATCCTCCAGCACAATCTTCCATATGGGCCAACTACTATCATTTAATTTATCAAACTCCATTGCCTAAAATGTAGTACATCAACAAATTTCCATTTTCTCACTCACTTGTGAAGCAATAACCCAAGCTCTAATGCCAATTGTTGTTGGAGAGTTTCTACAAACACTTAGTTGGCAATGTGATTCTCCAATACCAATCACCAACCAAATGCTATAGCAATACAACTAAGGAAAACATACATTAAACCACCGTCATGTAGAGAAATAAAACAAGACAAGAAAGACACAAGACACAAGATTTACGTGGTTCGGTCACAATGTGTGACCTATGGGAGAGCAATGAAAAGCTTGCTCTATGTTAATGGAGATTACAAGCCAACTATCAAGTGAAGGTATAAGAACTCACTTGCAAGTTACAAGCTTTCAAAGCTTTTTTTTCTCCCATTTCTCTTAGTCTTCTTGGGGAAACTCTTCTCTTGCCTCTTATTCCAATCTCTACACTCTCTCTACCAAAGAATGCAATAGAATGCACCCTCACTTCTCTCATAAGTTTTCTTAAAAGAAAGAAGCTCTACAACCATTGGATTGACTCAATCCAATGGCTCACATCAAAATAGCTAAAAGAGAGTAAAAATAAAATAAAGAAAAGTATAAGGGGAAAAAGAAAATAAAGGGGATTTGGCTTCACACGTGTTGCACACACACAACACATTTACAACGAAAAACTTTAATATAAAATATGAAATCTCATGGTATAGACAGAATAGTTGTATCCAAATCAGTGTCTTGGATTTCCAAAACTACAAAGTTGAATCCCCACATCTGTACCGATATCCATATCCGGGCTTCATACTCAAGGCCCCTAGAATGGATGCCAACGGCCATGGTCCTAAATGCCAATGAGTTCGTAAAAATGAACTGTTGAAAAAATTATGGATGTGACCAAAGGATTTACCATTTATGCAATTAATTCCAACCCAATAAATAGATAAATGTGGCATGCCGCCTCCAAAAAGTGAAAGCTAAGGAAAATAGTTTTTAGTAACATAGTTATCAAAATCCTAAGACTCATATCCCAAATCCCGATTCATATCCTGAATCCTAAGAAAAACGATTAATATCTATGCAACGAATCCCATTTACATAATAATTTCGGGATTCATGTGTGAATCTTACGATTCAATACTCATTTCATCGAATCTTACGATTCAAGTGATTCAGCTGAGGGAGAATAGCTACAACTGATAAGTTAATATTAAAAATATTTTCATTTTTTTCTTTCTTTATTCTCTCTTTCTTTTAGTATTTTTACTTTTAAAAGGTCATTTAGTAGTTAATGAAATCTCTTTAGGGTATTTGTGGCTTTGGAGAGGTTTCAGAGATGAATAAAGAACATGCATTTAATTAAAGCGTTAGATTATACGTATGGTGCTGGTCTATATCTTCTTTTTTTTAAATCTTTTTTGGTTTTTTTTTATGAATACTTTCTTAACTTCAAGAGAAATCCTACTGTATAAGATTGATGGTTAATATATATCATGATCTTTTGATATAATTGTATGATAAACTTATTTTTCATTGTATTTATACTGCTATAATGGGAAAATGGATGGTTATGAATAACAAATTTTTTATTTTTATTTTTTAAATATTTTTTATTTTTATTGGAAAAATAAAAAAAATCCTAAGATTCGCTATACAATTCATGATTCGATTCGATTCATGGGTATGAACGATTTGCAATACAATTCCGATTTTCAAAACTATGTCCAGCAATGCTTTGTGCTTTGTCAATATTAACAGTATTGGAATGTGGAAACCAACTAGTTGCAACTTTTCAGCTTTGAGTAAACAACAAAAGCAAGAAAAATAACTTTTGAACATTAGTAATCCAAGAAATCCAAGACTCTCAGTCTCAGGTGCTAAGAAGACCATCGACTTGGAACAAACCTTTGATGACAAGTCCTGAACCATCTGTTGTAAACTTGAGAGCTTCTTTGAATGCTCTGATAGCTTCAACTCCAGTTCAGATACATCTGGCCTGAAATTAAAGGAAAAGGGAGTTATTACCACAATAATATTCTCAAAAAAAAAAAAAAAAACTTAGAAAATAAATTAGTTGTTTAATGACCTTGTCAAGCAACTCAGGATCTAAATCACATGATTTCAACACCCAGACATGCAAACAGTCCCTAACAACACAAGAACACAAAAAAAAGGATAATAAAAGGAGTGGAAAATTCAGAATGTTGACCTACACTTCTCTATACCTTTAAAGACGCATACATCATTGACTTTCCTTCTAATAATAAACTCCCCAAAACCTATCACCATTTTCGTCCGTATTTTATTGCTAATGTAACTCTTCAAGGGTGAACTACTATTACTGAAAAGCTTCTACTTTAAAAAAAGAAGATTTAGACATACTAGGGTTTGAGAAACCAATATTAGAACGGTATTTTAAAAAAAAAAGAAAACAAATTTTATAAATATAAACTACAATATTTACAAAAAAGGCAAGGGCAACCCATCAAGAGAATAATCCACTACATGATAAAATTCAAAGACCCACACAAGACTAAATTTAAACCAAATTCTACCAATATACTCTCCCCTTTTCAAGACCTGCTTTTGACAATGCATCAGCAAGTGAATTAAGTTCCTTTCTCACACGATGAAACTTAGCATTTGTTTGAGTGGCCAAAGCTTTAATTTGACTAATGATATAGAATCAACGTCAAGAACCATTTTCTTTACCAATCAACCAAGCCATTACATTGACTGAATTACCTTCAACTAGCACTGCCCACGAAAGTGGCAGAAACTAAGCTAACTGATACTGCTAATTTAAACAGAATGCCAGGTAAACTTTATAAAGAATGTAGGGGAAGATAAATAGTATCTGCAATAGACTATTTTTCTCTGAACAAAAAAGGAGCCAAATTAGAAAAGACACCCTCCTACATGAGGCCTAAAGAGTAAAGACTAGAACAAAGAAGTTCCTGCAGTAGCCTCAATAAAAGAAATGGAACACACTCATTAATTGCATCAACTTGCTATGATTCAGAAATCGTGGTCCCCAAGTTTCTTGATGGTGATAACGCATCCCCTTTCCACCCTAATTAAAGATGTGATGATTGTGGTAATCATCTTTAAGACGCTCTCACATTAGATCATTCACTCTGCACTCTGAAGGTGGGGAGTATCCACCATTGATCATGGCTTCCTTTGAACCTCAACTTAGTATTTAGATTGCACCGTCAATTGAACCTTTAAATTCAGTTGAATATTCCATAGAACTGTTAGATCAATTACAGTCTTCTTTCCCATCTGAAATGACCATGAATCAACTGTTTCAACCATAAGACTGCCTTCAAAAGTTCTTTCCAGGAACACTGATGATGTAATCAACCAATTTGATCCTTTTCTTGATTATCTTTTACCAGCGGGTGATACTGTCCCAACTTTCAACATGAAGATGTAGCATCCCGCTGTAGAATAGGATTGAAAATTCTGTCAAGACTGGTTCAATGCGAACAATCTAACTTTAATGACCGGGGTCCTCCTCAATCCTCTTACTTTCCACCAAAATCAATTTGGTGTCGTGATTGCCTTGGGTATCATATTCATCACAGATAAAGGGAACCCTAATAACATCTCCTGCCCCATATTCTTGGATGGGATCAAGGCCATCCACTTTGTTAGAAAGGGCTTGAATAACTTTTAAGAGATAAATGATCTCCTCTCCCACCACCCACACTCTCTCACCCTCTTTTCTCTTCCTCCTCATTGCTTCCAATTTGGTTCTCTGCCCATCATGTGCACTGATCCACTATGTCAAAAAGGGCCCGAATAACTTTTAAGAGATGAGTGACATCTGAACTTTGGAAATCCAGATGGTATTACAGAAGTAACTGGGGCCTACAGAGGTGTCTTGCCAATATGTAGAGACAATTTGTAGCCTTGTGTGGTCAAATGCCCCAGTAGGAAGGTGCTTGATGCTCATTGTCGCAACCAAAAGGTTGTGGCTTCAAGTCAGCATACCTTTCAGAGAAAATAACCATGAAAATTTACAAGTATCCCAACAAATCATTTGAAATCAAAGCAATATAGATAAGTAATCAAGGAAAACAAAGCAGAACTAGAAAATATTAGCAAATAGTACAGAAGTAGTGTAGCAAACTCGAAACTCACAAAGCTGTGCATACTGCAAAACAAATAAAAATAGAGAGCCTGTACTATGAGAACTATGAGAAAGAAAATGCTTGTTGCATGTGAATCTCAAACAGCATTTTTATTCCATAGTCAAGAGAGAAATGAAAAGGTGCTTACAGTGGATATATGGACTGAATCTGGACATCTGCAGGAAACAACTTGCATTCTTCAGAAAAAATTTGAGCTTGCTTCTCAGCAATAGAATCTAGCAATTGTATGTCCTTTGCTACCTGCTCATCAACACTAAACACAACAAAATGCAGGGGTGCCAAAAATAAATAAACAAATAACTCTTGTTTAATGGTAATAAATAAGCAAATAATTTATTTTCAGAATCCAAAACAATGAGACAGTACACCTGAAATACAACAGCAAGTGTAATTATGAACTCCAGGCAACATTAAAGTCATTTGAAATATTAAAGAAGAGTGACATATCACGGAAAATGTAAGCTAAGAAATCTGGCCCAACCTCCACTCTGGATTATCAGCATAGCAGCTAGCCTCCACAAGATCTACAATTAGACGAAGCATTTCCGAGCGATCTTCATAGCTACCTCGCCCCTGTATTTAGATGGCATTAGAGTTTGAAATTATCATTAGGAAAATGAACGAACTTGTCAATTAATTCCTGTATCGCTGCTAGATCCATGAAATCAAATAAACGTCCATTACCCTGTTTAAATCATTTACAGGTTATCTTTAAACATATGCACTAAAACTGCAGATGAGTTCCACTTCCACATATGCCCCACAACCTAACTTTCAAAGCCCATGGCATTTGAATATTCAACAAGTTTTTTTTTTCTTCCTAAGCTAGTGACTCGCAAGAGATCAACCATGACCAAGTTAACCAGCCTCCAGTAGGAGTAAGGTGATACTAAATGAAACATCCTAACGAAAAATCTAAGTTTTGTTAGTCATTGATCTTTCATCTATCATCAAATTTGTCCCCAGTGCCAAATGCCTAATTAAATGCAGTTAAACTTCAATTCAGAAAATGGAAAAAGTATCCACGACAGTTGAATTTCAAAGGCTACAAAGAACAAATAATATAGAATAAACAACTCACTTGTATGGCTTCCGTATCAATTGTAGATGTAATACCCAAAAACTTCGCTATCTCAGCCAAATCTGAAAAGAACAGGAATTGTTATTTGCCAATGGAGGCCTTACAGTTTTGTGAACAACTGTACAAAACAATCAGTCAACTTATTTTAAATAACAGAAAATCTATAGACAGTGACAAAACCTAAAAATATAGGTGCCAGTCTGGTGGACCTGAACATCAAAGAAACAAAACGGATAAGCATGTCTTTGAAAAAAAAAAGAGCCAAAAACATCACTTTGTCTCTGTTTAACAAGATGAGAGAGAACTTTCTTGGTTCCTATAATTTCAAGGATATTCCCTAAGAGACGCAGCACTTGGGAGTCTTGCAAATCAGAAATTTTTGAAACCCTCCAACCATTAAAACTCTGCTTAAGAAGTCTATTAGATGCATTAAGAAAAACTTGGATACAAAAAGTAGGAGAAGGAAAAACATCCAGAAGACTTGATCAGCATCATCATCATCCCTTCATATATATACATCTACGATAACTATACTGTTCCTAGCTTGGGAACATTCCAGCCTATGGAGCCCACATTTCCCCTCCTATGACCAACCTAAGTCCCTCACACCCACTACCCACAAGTGAATTAGCACCAACCCAAATTTGACAATTGCCTGAGTTGTGGAGGCCCTCCAATTGACCATGCAATTTTTTGCACCCATCCCACTTTATCCAATGGATATGATTTCGATAATTTTGAACCATAGGAGGCTAGGACCAATACCAACATAATGGTCCAAGTTTAAAAGGGATTGCATTTTTAGATCCAATGGATCTATCATGATCGAGATATGGGCTATGGAAGATCAATGATAAAAAAAAAACCCTCAATCTCATATCCAATGATGAGGCCAGTCCACATGGTAATGGTGTTCAGTTGCCTGGCCATACAAAGGGGATCTTTCATTTGAGGCGGTGGACACTCCACAAGGGAGGCCCAGAAGTGGGATCCCACAGAGGTGTTGCTCCAAGGGCAACACTGACCAGGAGATCGCCAACGGTATATATACTTGATCCGTTTACAAGTCTGTTTGTGTGTTTTGTGGAAATGATCCACTGCAAGAAAAAAAATAAAAAAATAAAAAATAAAAAAAATAAAACACACCGCACCTTTGTATAAGATTTGTATGAGCAGTTGATTCCATCCAACAGATAATTCTTAATATAGTGATACAGCCTAATCCAAAAGTACCCGATAGTAGTTTTTATTTTCATGCACATTATGTTTTGCACATATGATGACCATTGTGATTCGTCAGCACTTGAAAATTGAAAGTGTTATATTCACATATTCATGTGTTTCATGTACGAGAATGCCAGGCACATCTACCGTAGTGAAATAGGTATTTCCGGCAATCTGAACCCCGTTTGCTTTCACACATTTCAGATGATCTAAGGCCTGCTCCTTTTCGATGGCGTCGGAGAGAGTTTTAGTTGTCAATCTTCCTCTTATTTTTCTTCTGGTATCAGATTCGTCAATATTCTTATTTGGCTTCTTCACTAAATGGGCTTGATGACAACAAATGAATAATGCTCAGGTTGGTAATCAAGTCGTGCATTTGTTGAGCTCTGTTGAATCCATCTGGAATCTTTGAAAAGATTTTCTATTTGATTAGAAGGGTTTTCATTAGTTCATTCGGCAGTGGCTTTTTCCAACTTATGATTTGGAGATTCAGAACATAGGATTTGCAAATAGTTCTACCAAAGCCTTCGCCAAGTACTGTGTGATGCAAACCCTAGTAAGGGTTTGGATCTAAAAGTGCCTAGGCACATAAACAAGTCTCAACGATACACAAGGGGAAAAGTCCTCTTAAGAAAAAAAATCTTATTAAATCTTCTGAACTGTCTTCCAATCTTCTACAATGCTGATCAAACTAGGAAGGCAAATACTAACCAAGCTAGGAAACTAAATAAAAGAATGCTACTGCAATTAGAAAGTTGGTCCTAATTACAACTCATTAATAAAATAAGAAACAAAATCCTTGGACTTTCGTGGTTCCCACAAGTGGCCATGGGCCATGGGCCTGGTTGCAATGGTTTGCTAGCTTTGCATCACTGTAGCCTTCTCCACCCTACACTTGGTCTCTTTCAAGCAAGCAATTTAATCATTGTTCCCACCATAGTAGTTGCCAACACTTTTCCTTGTCAAAGCACCTACATTCCAAAAGATCCTTATTCCCTTCATAATATCTAGTAAGCACCTTTTTCCTCTAAAAATACTGATACTGATATTACAAGAGTCCAAGTGTTTTTGGTTACCTTCTAAGTTCTAATACACATCCATCCTTGGATGGGTGGAAACTTTTGCCTATTTTTAGCAGCAAACAGGTGTCTATGTTGCTTGCCACTTCCAAAAGATGCCCTAGCCAACTCTTGCTCACTTATCACTACAATCAGTCTCCATTGCAACATATTGCTTGTAGGAGATGTGAATAACATTTAGATAATTTCTTAAAGTAAAAGTGGTTATAAAGGTGAAAAGGTTCTACGGTAGATTGATCGTCTAAGAAAGTCAAACAACCCACCTCATAAAGCCTGAGTTGAGTTCGAAGGCTTTGGATTATGTCCTTAAACGAGACAGCTACTATAATATTGTACTGAAAACATAATAGATAAGCAACTATGCAATTGTTCAACAAATAACTATGATTATCAAAATGACTTAGAACGATTAGTTTCATTGTACTTGTATAAAAAAATCATTTGAAATAGAGGGAATTATGTAAGAACAAAATTACATTGTATCCTGGCTGTCTCTTCATCACGATCCATGCCATCACCTTGTAAATTTTGTTGGGTGAATGGGGACTTGTCACCTAAAAGCCTGTAAATCACACAGATTTACATTGAGAAATAAGAGTTTGATAAATCCTATTTGCATTAAGCATAAAAGTGGCATGAATGATGAACACATAAGTAATTCTTTTGTTGGGAAAATATTCAGTGTTAGTGTCACCATAGGATTGAATCAACTTAAACTTTTCAACTTTACATCTTTTGGGCACTTGAACCAATGGTTGTCATAATCCAACCAGGGTGAATTTTAGACCAACAGCAATCCAATTTCCACAAAGTACAACAGTTCCCTAACCAACCACCCCCCAATCCCAAGCCAAAGAAAGGAAAAAGAAAAAAAAATAGAAGAAGAAAGAAAGAAACACTACCAACCTCTGTGATTTAGCAGTATCAAGATGGTCCCCACAGATGGAAGCGCACTAAAACTTATGTCAACAAACATAAGTGAATATGCACTGTTGGATTAAACCACCCTAAGTTAAAGTTGTTAATCTTTTGAACCTTTATATCAGTGGCTGTTCATCCAACAAGGAAAGATGACACACAAGATTGGCCATGTTTGAGTAAGGATTGATCATCTTTGCTTCAAGCTAACAGTAAATTGCTCCAATCCAAGTACAGACCAATCACATTTCAAAATGGAAACTTATTAGCCTATGGTTTGTCTGTAGCAATTCTGGATCTCGTCTCCATACCATACATCTGCCAGTCGATACCAACATATTTAATAAAAATGCCATCTGAGGCATTTCAAGTATCAACTTGGAAACCTCCTATGCCATCTACACTGCAGAATGAGCAGCAACTGAATATTGAATATTCACAGTGGGGGGAGACCTGATTTCTGGTTTCTATTTTTGCACTTCTCCAATCTTTTTGTTTTTATTCTAGAAATACTTGAAAGGACAGATCTCTTGGGTCATGTCTGCTATGGTCAACCTGCGCGCAAATGGCAAGCAGGGGGTCAGTAGCAACTGCCATCTTGACCACTGTTAAGTAGTATCAAAGAGGAGTTTGGATCTTGTGCAAGCATTTCCCTTCTGGTTGTTAAATAAAATCTCACTAATTTAACTTGCAATTGGAAATGTCCCCTCAACACCTCCCAAAAAAAAAATTTTGTTACTCATCCAACGAAACCTTCTCCTTGATAGCTCCCCAGTTCCTCCTCTCACGATCAAAAACTGCCTAACACAGCTTACTCAAAAATCTCATCCACTTCCACCAGATGAAAAAACGAAAATGCATTTCCATAGGCCTTTTTTTTTTTTGCTTCTTACAGTGATACAAGCAAAAAATGTTCCCCCAAAACTGTCTACTTTTGGTAAATCCACTGCAACTACATTCCCAAGGATCAAGAAAAAAAAAATTTCTCTGCTTAAAACACTGCAAGGTGACAACCCAAAAGCCAGTGTCCTAATATCAATATTGGGGGGAAATAATATCAGGAAAATTTCACTTTTCTAGAGAATTACGCATAAATTTCGACTAACAAGTTTTCTTGTATCAGATAAAAGCTTAAATGAAACAACCAAACGCATTTCAAATTCAAATATCATCTTATCTTTAACCCCCATAAAATTACATGGAGAGAAGTCAAAAGAAATTGAATTTTTTCAATTCAAGAGACCAAAAAACAAACACCCAAAACAACAATTTTTATTAGAAAGTTGATCAACTATCTAAGCAAGCAAAGCAGCAACAAACCCATCACATGAATTAAGTCAAGTACTAGAAATTCCACAATGACTGCTTCAATTCACTCTATTTTCAACTCAATTCTATAATTACAACACACAAAGTCTATAAACAACAAGTATAAAGAAGTGCATAAGAAAGAGAAAAAAGAAAAGAAGGGATTCAAAGCCCTGGAGAAAGTAATGGTTTTGTGAAAGAATAGATCCGATCTGATGTTTTGGAAAGGAGTGGAAATAGATATAGAGTACCTGAAGAAGAGCCATTCGAGAAGAGCGTATCTCTCCATGCCGGCGAAAAGGAGGGATTGAGAAGGGGCATTTGCGCGAGGGTAATTCAGTAATGCTAATTTCCTTTGGATCTCTTCCATTTGCTTCGCAGCCATTCCTCCCCTTGCTGCCCTTCTGCCAAACCACAAAACAACACAGGATCAAACGAAGGCTCTGGTCTTTTGAGACTTGAGAGAGGGAGTTTGGAGTTGAGCCTGACGCATGCCTTTTTCACAGCTCAAAGCCACAGTTTTTAGTTTTCTACTTTAAGGGCCCCATTTGGTTATTTTACCGTAAAATAAAAATAAAGTAAAGTTTAAAATCAATATATAAATAGGTTACGATGGTACTTTATTTTAATTGTTTAAATTTGGTATAAAACTTTTTAACTTTTTACACGGAAAAGCGAAGCTTTTTGTCTTTTAGTGGAAGAAGAGATTGTATCTTTTACTACCTTTTTCTTTTAAGGAAGAAGGAATTTTGGAAAAATTTACGTTTAATGCGACCCCTTTGCTTAAAAGATAGAGGCCTTATTTGACTTTTACTAAACCAGTAAATAGTGCCAAACCAGCTGGAAAAGTCATTAATATCTTCCAAATCCTAACTGCTCATTATTAATATCCCACCATGAGAGAATGGGCCCACCTAGTGATCTATTAAGTGGGCCATAAAACAGGTAACCCAAATCCCCCAAACCCACACCCAATGGCCATCCATCTCGATTTTGGCACCCAACCAAATGGATCGAACTGTTTAATTGACTTTGTACTCTTTTGGACGGTAAAAATTTGTTGGTTGTTGAATAAGTGATTGGAATGACGAATTAAGCATCCCTCATCATAAAGAATTAAGTGTCACTATGTAAGAAATGGTTATCACATTATTTTGAGCACCGGTAGGGTTCCAAACAGAGTGGTTCTGGATCAGAATCATAGTGGACTCGGATTCAGACCCGTTTCTAAATAATGGTTCCAGTTCCGAATCTGTTTTTGACTTGGAACCTATTTTGTTGGTTTCAAACCCACTTCCAATAGAAAAACCCGGATCCGGTTCCGGAATCGAGTCCACCTAGAGGACTAGAATCTAGTCTCAAGATCGATTCTCATTTCTCTTTATTCTTTATTCTTCTTAAAATAAGCATATCATTAAATTTATAATAGTGCATCAAGTCTACCGCCTCTAATATTATACATAAAAATGTATAAAAAAAAAAGTTGATTTTGATTTACAATTTATAATATCAAAGGCTGATATGCCGGGTCCTGGGTTCACGGGTTAGAACCTAAATGGACCCAGAACCAGATTCGTTTGTCAATCGAAACCTAAATCAGGTTCCAAACCCAGACGCTTTTATCAATCAAAACGTAAAATAGGTTCTAGATCCAGTTTTTTATGGGTTTGAACTTTCGGATAATCAACCCTAAACACCTAAGTGAAGAGAGGGGAGGGAGTTTGAAAAATATTTCTATAATATTTTATTATTGAATTTCTTTTATTACGTCGTGCTCTTGTGGAAAGACTTTTAAGTGGCCCCAACAATCATGGGAGAGATGGGAAGTCGAAGGTTTGAGTGTGATCTATGTGGGCGCAAAATTACAAGTTCATTAGATTATTTATCCTAACCCTTTAATTTATAGTATTTTAAGTTTAATAATTTCAGAAGGTATCATTTTTTTTTCCACAATTGAATGATCAATCTTATTTGGATGGGTGTTAAAAAAAAAAAAACTGATGGTCCACATGGTGGTCGCTGTGCAGGTCCGTCCGCAGGAGAGTGGGGTCCTTATTCACTAGATGACAATGTATCATGTTGATAGCAAAGCTCGACAAAAAACATGAGTTACCACCCACCTGACCAACTTCATCATAATTGTATATTTCATCGATTGAGTTGTAGGTTTTCCTCTTAGAAACATTGACATGATTAACTTATGGCCCCAATAGTTCAGGGTTGTGGAAATTTATCTTAATCAAAGTTGTGACTGTTCTCTTTGTTTGTTCAAAGAATATTAAAGGAGGTTAAGATCCTCAATTTGAAAAAGGTCTATAATTCAAAACAAGCTCTTCATTATGCTTTTTCTTGGATTTGATGTCAGATTAAATCAATGGAAGATTTTCAAAAACATCCTTAAGTTTTAGCCGATTTTCAAAAAGGGTTCTTATATTTCATATGTTTTTAATAGGTTTTTCCAAGCATTTTTTAAAAAGGTTTTTACCAAAAGCATCATCAAATATTCCTATATCTTCAAAAGCATCATCAAATACATGTAACGTCCAAAAGCATCTTATATAACCAACTTCATTTTTTTTCTAGACCAAATTGCCCTTCACTATCTCTTAAGAGTTCAAGCCATGACACTCGCGAACTTGAGATATGACTCGCGAGTTTAACATAATACTAACAAGCTCATGATTTTGTGTCTATATATGTGTCCGACATCATTCACAAGCTCTGGTATGAATTGAACATTAACATAATTAAGCCGTGATGTCGAGAAAGAATTTGCGATATCCATAATAGACTTAATAGTTCAATAGTTAAAGTTAACAAAAAAAAATTGATATATAGAGGTACATTTAGACTAACTAACAATTTTGAATATGAAAGAATGATTTTTGTAGATATGTGAGTTCAGTCATTCTATTATGAGTTTCTTTAATAATGAATGTAGTGAGTGGGAGCATTATCTTACTACAATTTGTGGAGATTTTACTTAAGAAAATCTAACCTTTTCATTTTTACGAGCTTCATTCCCTATTCGTAACCCTATTTTTACTACAGCCATTGTCACATCCCGGTCCCGAATCACCTGGGCCTAGGGTAATCCCCGAGGTGGAACACACGTACTCCCGTGTGTTTGTACCTGTCACGAGTCAAATACAAGCACACGAATGAGAAAACAAATCCACTCGTGAGTCGAACTCACTGATAATCATCAATCAACAGTTAATAAAACGGAAGCTTATATCAAATGATCATCATAACCCTGTACAATCCTGTATATATAACATATCATTCAAGTTTAAAACAAAAGAATTATACATTGATATACAATGTTTGTATCAAAAGAAAGTTTTATACATCATTATCCAAAATACATAACAAAATGAATTAAGGTAAGTGTGACCCAACAAAAACACTAGTCACACATCTACTATGCTCTCAAAATATCTTGACGCTCTCCGAACCGAGGAGTCTCTACATGGGCCCTACACCGGGCCACTCCTCTAAACCTGAAGGTACCTCTTGTGTAACCTTCTCTCCCTCCGTGGTCTCTGCTGGACTGGGAGCTGCATCTGTGCCTATGATACCAAGAGTAGTATCTCAATACAACGATTGGCAAGCATAAACAGTAAACAGGAATACAATGAAGTTTCTGAAGACAATTATAATTTGAGAATAATAATGAGATGAGTAAAAGAATTCATATAATCCATTTTCCTGAGTAAGTCCTTTTAAAATCATTAAAGAAAATACAAATACAAGAATTGGCAACTACATAAAGCTCATCCTCTCATTGAGAGCAAATCGTGTTGGAATGTCACTAGGGGTCCGGCCAAAGATCCTCCTAGCTACCCGGGTCCTGGAGTTCCGGTACTCCAGTCTATCAACTGCGCAGCGACTTTCCATACTAAACCAGGATTTAACCCCGTCGGGTATCGTCCGGTCAAAGCTAAGTAGTGCCGACTAAATCAAATCGAATAACCTTTCAAATATTTGGACATTCACTCAAATCAATTGCTCCATTCATATCAATCTCAAATAATGAAAAAAAAACTTTTGGGGGAACAAACGGGAAATCAAATACAAGACCCATTGTATCAATATGACAATAAGTAATTAATACTAATTTATTACTCATATAACCTACTATTATCCAATACAAGATTAATTTAAAGAATCAACACGTTACTATCTACTTAGTCTCACTTAAGATGATATTATGTTGAATATCTAAATTAGTCTTCATGGTTTAATAATAGATTATGATTTCCTTTGGGCTTACTTAGGGAGTTAATGGTTCCAATTCTAAGACCTAATTTAAATGAAACCTAAGTCCTATGGCAAGGAGGGTATACATCTTAATTATTCATTCATTCCAACTCCTTTCTACTATTAATAGCTTAATAATTTCCTTTCCATTCCCCAAACATTCATGGCCCATAGGTGACTTAACATTTGCAATAGGGGAGAGGAAGCCTGCTGAAATGGGCCTGGAAATCTGCTGAAATGGGGCCTGGAAACCAGCTGAAATGGGCCTGGAAATCTGCTGAAATGGGGCCTGAAAACCAGCTGAAATGGGCCTGGAAACCAGCTGAAATGGGGCTTGGAAACGGGGCCTGGAACCAGCTGAAATGGGGCCTGACAGAGCCCAGGCCCGTTCGAGCAGGCCCAGCTGCTGTCTGGGTCCATTTCAGTGCATAATTCTGCACTGTTTCCTGCCTATTTGAGTTGTCATTTTCCTTCACATTTCTCATGCATTTGAATCTTTCTTAAACATTAGTAAATCCCATTCCATATGCATTAGCAACCAAAATTTTCAAAGTTCAACATAAATAGAAATGTAGAAATTCAAAGACTCATAATTTCAACAATAGAATCCAAGTAATACATGTAAGAAATCATAAAAACTTGATTGATGCAAATCAACACATTTACACAACATGTATAGCATGTTTAGAGTCTATATTTGCCTCCAAGCAACCTTTCAAGCTTTTACTCCACAATTCTTAGCCCAAGTGAAGAAAACCCCAAATATACAAACCCTAATCATGGAAAAAACATAGATTGTTGATGAGGATAGAATGCATGCATGAGGATGGGTCTATTTGCCTCTAAGATACTCAAAATCATGGTTATAGGGTTTTGTTACTCACCTCTATTAGGGATTTCGAAATTGAGAGGAAATAGAGGGAGTTGGAGAATGCTTGTTGTCACAAAATGAAGGAAAATGGAGAAGATGAGGAAGATGATGATTCACACTCCACTCTTCAAGCCTATGCAACAATCCCTTGGTGATTGGGTGAGAAGAGTGAATTGGAAGAGAAGAGTAAAGAGAGTTGTAGAGTTAGGGGAAATGAAATGAATGAAGGAAAAAGGGGTTTATGTCTTATATATGAGAGAAGAATGGGCTTTTTGCAAATTAGCCCATTAGTTAAGAACATTTCCTTATTAAGTCAATTGAGAGTCCACTTTCTCAATGAGTGGTCAAATGAGGTCAAATCTATTATGAAAGTTGATGGGATCGACGAAATACACGCGTTAGTGGTAAAATGACGTGCAAATGATGCAATTTATGAAAATCAAGAATTACGGAAAAAGCCCTTAATTACATTAAACCGAGCCAAATCGGTGTCAACTCACCTATTCAAGGTTCAAAACTCATCCAACTCACTCAAATGCATTCATCAATACTAACTTATCATAATTGGAAGTCAAGCATAATTAATTTGGCTAATACTCAATTAATTAGCAATAATCAAGGTTAATCAAGCTTGGGGTGTAACAGCCATGAAGATGATTAGCATAAAAATTGAGGATATTTTTCCTCGATGTTTATTGTTTTAGAATAGGGGTTTAAAATAAATGTTAATTACTTATGATGTCCCAAATAAACTATCGAGTTCGAGAATTGAAACAAAAGTTAAAATTCTCGAAATACTTCAATGCGCGAATGCAATTGAATCTCGATGTCGCAAGAAAGGAGTTGAAAAGCAATTTAGTTAGGACAAAGTCAAAATATACTATATAAGATGCTTTTGAGCATTACATGTATTTGGTGATGTTTTTAGAGGTATAGGGATCTTTGAGGATGCTTTAGTAAAAACCCTTTTTTAAAATAGGTCCTCTCCGCTAAATGACTTCACCAGTCCACCATATGCCCTTCTTATATTTTCTAGGAGAGAAAGGCTTTCTCATTTTCTTCCTGCTCATTCCTTGTTCTCTCACTCTTCCCGCTTATTCCCCTATACATGTACCAGGGAGCAACACGCTAAGTCCATCGTTATACCCATCTCGCAAGCGCTACTAGCTTGTTGTTTGTGAAGAGGGAGGAGGAGGAAAATGTGCGTTGGGAAGGGGAAAAAACCCTACTTTCTAAAAGGTACTTAGGTATTTTCATCATTATTTAAAAAAGTTAAAAAAATGATTGGTGGCGGGTCATTTCATCACACAGGACTTGTTTGAAAGAAGTATGAAGAATTTTTTCAACTTTTTTAAGTAAGCAAAACATAAGACTCTTTATTTAAAACCAACAAAGGTTGTAGAGTGTTGTTGAGTTTTTTTCCTAAATTAAAAAGTAATGCCCCAAGTCTTATTCCTTGAAAGTGAACTAGTAGTAGAATCGGAGATGATGCCGCGTGGCTAGGGATCACCAAGAAAGTTAGTTTATCAGATCGAGTTCTTTTTTTTTCTGCTTCCCTTTTATATATCAAGCCCATGAATCAAAGGGGTCCTTTTTATCACTAATAATCCAATGATCAAATGCAATTTTATCGAGGAAACGGGTCTCCGGATTCATAGCAACATTCATGAGAAACAAGAGAGGAAGTGAATAAATTTTCAGCGGACTAAGTCAACGAGTCTTTAAAGGCACTTTTGTGGCCATCAAGTATGGGGCACAAGCCCACAAGCCCACAAGCCAACATTTCTAATATGCTAATAACATATTTTATATTATGAGAAATAAAATAGGGATTTTTACCAAATAATTAACCTTATATTGTAAATAATCGATTTTATGAAGAATAATAACAAAATCACCATTTAGTTGTTCGTACATCTTTTTTTTGACGAAATTGCCCTAGTTGACGATATCGCCAACTGAGTTGAAGATATCGCCAACTCAGTTGGCGATATCGTCAACTTCTTGTAAAAGAATTAACGCATTTTCTTTTTCTTTTTTGTGAAACAGTCTTCTTTCTTGCTCCCATTCATCCGTTTTATGGGTTCCCTACTATTATTTTTCATAGATCTTTCTTAAAATTAGTTTCTTAAAGCCCTACCTTCTATTTAGTAGTTGGATAATTACCCAATAACATCATGTGGTAGTTTCTTAATTGATTTTTACTTAGACAATTTTAATTTATTGCTACTAGCCAAGACCCATCAGTTACATGCACAACATAGTAACTCTGACCCATTCGAATAACCAACACATCTTCACCACTCGGTCTACTTCATTAGATAAGACCCATCAATCACTGCACCTTGCATCATCCAAACTCACCCAAGCCTGCACGCACTATCTTCACAATTCATTCATCATCATGTTCATCACCATCAAACCAACACCCACTCAAATTCAATTCAACAAGAATATACAATGCTCACCAAACGAATCACATATGTGTCCATTTTACACTACGGCATCAATGTCTTCATTTAAACTCTCTCCATAGCTCAAGGTTCTTTCAAACATTTCATCGAACACGTTGAGTACCATTTACCCCATTTCTCATTTTCTCTCCATCTTGCTCAACTAAGATGAACAAAAGAAGATGAAAAATAAAATGAAGGAAATAAATAAGAGAGAAGAAGAAATGATGGCCTACATGCGATCCCAAGTCCTTAATATCTTTCTCCCTCTCTTTTCATGTATCATGGTTGCCCACATGTCCTAGACAAAAATAAGTGAAAAATCCCAAAATGGGAATGGCAAAAAACAGGAAAAAATGTTGCCAATAACATCTGAGTGGGGATAGCAGAAGGGGAGGAGGATGAGAGTGGGCAGCGAAAGGGAAAGAAGACAATATCGAGGCTTGAAATCAGTCAACTTGAAGTGTTTTCCATGAGTGTAGGTTGACGATATCATGAATAGTTGACGATAACGCCAACTCAGTTGGCGATATCTTCAACTCAGTTGGCGATATCGACAACTAGGGCGATTTCGTCAAAAAAGAGGTACGAACAGCTAAATGGTGATTTTGTTATTATTCTTCATAAAATCGATTATTTACAATATAAGCTTAATTATTTGGTAAAAATCCCAATAAAATAATGCAAAATGAGAATAATATAATGATGTCTTGACATCCATGTGGTTTCCACCTGAGGTCCCTCCAATCCATCCAACTCCTCTTACACTATTACTCCCAGTCTCCCACCCCACTCAAGTGTCATAAGATAAGGGTTTGTTGCACCAACCCTAATGGGACAGAAAAGTTGGGTTGAAATTATATAAAATTGATGTATTATAAAATCATTAAATTTGAGGGTCACGGATCAAGAGATAAAAGCTGACGAGCTTAAAATTTTGTACATAAATAGGTCAAATCCAATTCTTCGGATTCCCCACCTCTCCCACAAGTAGGAGAGCATAGCCCTCTTCTTAATTTATGAATTATTTACTCATAGTATTTCAGATATTATTATTATTATTTTTCTGTTTCTAGCTTTTAATTGAATGTACTTTCCATTAATAGATCTGAAATTTTGAGCAACTCACATTTTTAACTCAGCTCCTAAATCAGTAGTTCCTTTCGAGGTAAAAAAAAATCTAAAAACAAGTGAAATGTATAAGTGGTGTTTTTTGTTTACTTTTGAGTAAGAATTGGTTCCAACTTACATGCAAGGGTCCTTTATAGTATGTGATTACTTTTTATATTTTTTGATGTGCTATTTGATTTAGTTGTTATATATATTATTTCTTTTAAATGACCTAAACAAACAATACCCAGTGCTTTTGCTTTTAAAATGCAAATATAAAAAGTCACACTTAACCAATTTTTTTTTTTATCTACTAAAAAGAAGTATCAGAAAAATAGCTTTTATAAGCTATTATTAGGAACATACCTTCGACTTTTAAAAAGCTCAGTCAAATACGCCCTTATCTTGTACTTGGCTTACCTAAATGCATAACAATCATTGGGTTAGGAAGTCATAAATGATGGTTATTATTATTATTGTTGTTGTTTCCCAAGCCCTACGTTAATTGGCATAAGTGACATTTAAAGGGTTGAGCAGTACTCTGTCCAAATGTGGGCATGGCTTGCGAGTTGTGACCACCCTAAATAGTTTGGAAAATTAGAAATTTGACATAGCTCAGTTGGCCTAAGACCAAGGTTTGCACTATGAGGTTGTGGGTTTAAAACTGCATTACCACACTTGGGTTACAGATAAATTTACCCGGCTTCCCTCTGAGCCCAGAGGGATTAATCCAACAGCAAAAAAAAAAAAAAGGGATACATTTAACAGTTTGAGCAGTACTCTCTCCAAATGGGGGCATGGCTTGCGAGTTGCGACCACCCTAAATAGTTTGGAAAATTAGAAATTTTGACTTTCAGGTCAATGAGTCAACTCAGCAAGCAAATGTAGTAAGAACCAGCTATCCAGCCATGTTCATAAGTTACATCGAGGAACGAGGCATCTTCAAGATCGCCCAAATATAGGGTCTGGACAAAGAATGCACGTTTCCCTTTCCGCGTAACTTTTAAAATACTTCACCGTAGCATTTGCGCTGCATAGTGCCGTGGCGTTTTCGTACCTGCTGCTAGCGATGTGGCCTAGGTCTGAATTGAATGTTCCGGACATTGTATTGGTTTGGACTTGTAATATTTTTTTTTTACTTTGTCCATTGAACAGGCCAAGCCTGTCCCATACCTCTCTCTTGATGCAGGCATGTAGGTCACGAGAGACTTTCAAACCTCTTCAAAGTCCTTATAGAATATGAATGCTTTGTCACGCTGGGCGCCATGGATTGGAATGTTCTTAAGCTAGAAATGGTCCGAGTTCACTCTTTGAGAATATCTCTGTAAATATAAAATTAGAGTGCATATTTTGCAGCATTCAAGGATGGGTGATTTTTAAGAACATCACCTCTCCTCACCGGAGGGTTTTTCTACCTCACTTGAGGTCAATTTTTTACACGAAAGGGCTGGGTTTTCGGCCCCTAAGCTGGGTACCAATGGATGATTTTCTCATGCAAACTTGCACACTCATTTGTCAGACACGGTTTAGTGAAATTCCGGGGACTCATCTTTGTTGATGGTTTGGATGCATGCTCCCAAAGGATCACGCGAGAGAAAATTCTATTCAAGGATAACACCAATAGGTTTTTTTTTTTTTTTTGCTAATGGAGGGTTCCCAACCCATTGAACTGGATTATTCCCTCCGAACTCAGAGAGAAGCATAGTAAAACCCCTGTGGCCCCTAGATGATAGCACAAGTGGACTCAACTTTCAGTTCCTGAAGAGGGGGAAACCAGGGGTCGATACCAAGACTTCTAGCTCGGAAAGAGAGAAACCACCTGACCACTCGTCCAACTTCTTGGGATTGAGAAAATTCTATTAAAGGATAACATCAGTAGGTAATTTTTTACATCAATAGGTAATTAATGAGTACCCTCATAGATGATTTGGAAATGCCAAGTACAAGCCCATAATGGTGAGAAAAAGTCTGTCTCTCTGCATCAATATCAATAGTTAAGCAAGAAGACATGGATGAAAGTGGGAAAGGTAGATTTAAAAGGCATGCAACTTATTTAGGATTTGACTCATCATAGATTGAAATGTCAAAATAAAATGAATATCGTCAAACTAACATAGTTGAGGCAAGGCTTTGATAAGGACAAATTCAAACGTATGAGGTTGGACAAGCCCAATGACATGGTGGCCTAGGTCTCTATGGTCCAGTCCAATCTGACCCGCCCAAAACCCAAATCCGATAATTCCACATCCGAAAACGGTCGTTCCCACCAACGCAATTAAAGCAGACAGATTTTTATTAGATTTCAAGGAAGCGCCCTCCCTCTCTTTTCTATTCCCATTCTACCCTCCTCTTCAACCCATAAATACCACACTCGTCCCCACATTTCCCTCCGTAAAACCCAACACCGAAAAAGGACGAAGAAGAGGAAGAAGCAGCAGCAGCAGCAGCTTCTCTCGTACGATCTTCTTCTTTTTTCAATCTCCAAATCCCAAATCAAACCCTAGCTAGGGTTTGTTTCTGCTTTCATACAAGAGAAACAGCTTGATTAGATGGGGCAGCAATCGCTGATCTACAGCTTCGTCGCTCGCGGGACCGTGATCCTCGCCGAATACACCGAGTTTACTGGAAATTTCACCAGCATCGCCGCTCAATGCCTCCAAAAGCTTCCTGCTAGCAACAACAAGTTCACCTACAGCTGCGATTCTCACACCTTCAACTACCTCGTTGAAGACGGCTTCAGTAATCCTCTCTTTCTCTCTCTCTCATTCTCCTTTGATTTCTGCGTTTTTCTCTTATTCTTTTGGATCTGTGGTGCTACGTTTGGTTGATTCGCTATTTTCTTGTGGCTGATGTCTGTTTTGCTCCATCTGTTGGTGAATCTCGGTTCTGATTGGATTAGCGATTGTTTTGACGTTTTCTTCTTCTTTTTAGCGCCACAAGGCGCTACTTCCTGCTGGCTTTTGATTATATTGTGGTAGATTCCTCTCTTGTTTGATTTGTGGTTGAATCTAGGTTTTTTTATCGGTTTAACTGTTGTTCTGTTTTTTTGCATCTTCGTTTTTGGTGATCTTTGGGTCTAGATCCATCTGATCTGTATTTTCCTTCAGCAGATCTGTGCCTTCTTGATCAATGAGTCAATCTATGCATCTCGGTGTCTGTTTCTGTTTCAGGTCTTGGAGAATGCTAGATGTTTAGCTATCCGATGTATTGCTTGATCTGTTTGGGCCATTTGTTGATTCCCTTTGTATCTTAACTAATCCCATCATGAAATAGTAAGAAAATAGAATGGTAGAAGCCTTGGATTAGGCGATGATCTTTTATCAGATCAGCTTAGTTGTTATCAGGATATGTAGATTGAGTTTTCCTTCTGATTTTGAATCTAGAAGTATCAAATTCTCAGCTTCCATAAAATAGGATCTTTCTATATCAGGCTGCTGTTTACCTGACTTTCGAACAAATCTCTAATTGCCTGGCTATAGAAGATATGTCTATGTTGTCATTGGATTTATGAATAAGTTGATGATTAAACTGCTGATCACATGAAGACATTAATTAGTGCATTTTTTTTTTATATGGTATCACTGCTTCATGCTTTGAAGTTGTTTCCAGGTTTTCAAATCCTGGGTGGCTTAACACTCTCTGGTAGCAAAACTACAGATCAAACAACTCATTGATGTTCCATTTGGCATATTAATTTGGTGGGGAGTTTGCTTATGATGGCTTTCAAGAGTTAGGGATGGTGCATAATTATCCATGTAGATTGAAAATGCCACAGTTCAGATTATCCTTTGTTACTTATATGAGATGTTGGAGATGGAACTCCTTGCATTCATCTTTTAGCTTAATTTATAGGCATAAATCTTGGAATTGGGGGTATAACCTTTTTTCGAAAAAATATTTTTGTTCTTTATTCTGAACCCAAGATCAATGGAAATGTGATTCTTGAATTTCTGAGGCCGTCTATCACTGAATTTGGTTGTGGCTTGTGGATGCCTATATGGTCTTATATAGTAAGTTACATTGCTCCGGAGGAGGGTTTTTTTTATTTTTATTTTTATTTTTATTTTTTATTTTTATAAATTAAGATATAGATTGATAATGTGGATTTGAAAATGAATAATGCTCCACTTTCGTATAGTTGTTGACACTCGGACCACAGTTGCTAATAGCATTGTGCCATGGGCATCTATGCTAATATGATATAGGACAGAATATGCCAAATGGTCAACCTAAGTTCATTAGTGAGGTCTCCACTATCCGAATTTATCAGTCTTAAATCAATTGTGGCTGTTCCTCATTGGTGTCCATTGTCCTTGGATAAGGAAGTAAAAACCCAGAATTTGCACACTACTCTACAGTGCAAATGTACCTTGAGACCAGTGTTTGTCGTCTTGAGTTTTGGGCTTTTGCTCGCTTTATAGATTCTTAGCGGTTGAGTTACATTCTAGAGGATTTGATTGTAATATAATTCCCCAGTGCATGAGCTCAATTTAGCTTCACAATTTTACCATGAGATATAGACACATTGTGTTTTCTTTCTTCTTTTTCTTTTTCTTTCTTTCTTTCTTTTTCTTTTTTTTTTTTTTTTTTTCTAATGTAGCTCAAAAGATTATGGCATCTGTGGTATTTCATTCTGAGAAATCAAATATTCAATTTATGAACTTGTTTCTTATCACATTCTAGGCCAGAGAATGTCAACTGTTCTTTTTGTCCTTTTCGTAAATCCTAATTATCAAAGGTGTATGGAGGGGGTAGAAAAGAAAGATGTTGCACTTTTGTATTTGCTTTTGTAATTTTGTAGCAGTTGAGGACTCCTCTTATATGTTTTTCTTGATTTTGAGTTTTGTGTTTTGGTATTTATTGGTTTATTACCTTGAATGGGTTATCAGGGATGTTTTCCTTTTATGTGGTCATTGAAAGTTGTTATGGTTGGATGTTGCAGCCTATTGTGTAGTCGCAGTTGAGTCAGTTGGCAGACAAGTTCCGATTGCCTACTTGGAGCGGGTCAAGGATGATTTTAACAAGAGATATGGGGGAGGGAAAGCTGCAACTGCTGTTGCTAACAGCCTCAACAAAGAGTTCGGGTAATTGTTCTTTCAACTCTCCAAAAAAAAAAGGAAGATAGCAAAAAAAATATATATATATATATATATTCATATTATTGCTTACGCATCAAATTATTATAAACATTTCAGCTCAAAACTCAAGGAACACATGCAATACTGTGTGGACCATCCAGAGGAGATCAGCAAACTTGCAAAGGTGAAGGCTCAAGTTTCAGAAGTCAAAGGAGTGATGATGGAAAATATTGAGAAGGTAAGACTTTTCTCCTACTAATTTTGAGGATTGGCTACCTTTAAATACATTTGAATATTCCACCTCTCCTTGTGTAAATTGCTGAAATTAAAAATGTGTATCATGGAAGTATATGCATTTATTAATTTTTTAATTTATTCAAACTGAACTGAACTCTCTTCGTCTGTGCAGGTCCTTGACCGTGGTGAGAAAATTGAACTTCTTGTTGACAAAACAGAGAATCTTCATTCACAGGTTGGTGGAACTTCTTTATTAGGAAGGGTTTAAAGACTTAAATTGATTTGGATTTGATGGGTCGAAGTCTGAGTGGACTTGGTAGCTGGCAGACCCAGACACAATGACCCTGGTGGGGACTTGGTAGCTGGCGGGCAAACACAGTCACAGCAATGACCCTGGTGGATAAAACATGAATATATCTTTTTTGCCCAAGTGTGGTTTAAAATATGATATATATACTACAAATGCATAACCTGTTTCAAGATATCAGGATCTCCTAGTTTGGTATTTGTCAAGTACCAAATTAAGTCTGTTTGAGCTTTTGCTCATGTTTGTTATAAAGCTAGTAACATATTATTAAGCGTAAAAAAAGAGTAGTTAAAGATTAATAATGTGAAGCAAGTAGCTCTAAATGGGTTGAATTATACTGAAGTGGATGTGGAAGATCCCTTTTCTTTTCGGGAAAATAAACTGATAAAAGAAAGAAAGTGGGGACCAGTGGACTGAGATTCTAAAGCGAGAAAGATCTGGAGTTAAGAGTTAGAATGATGATTACCTAGTTTATTCCTACCTTCAAAATGGTAAGAAAATGGATAGAACTTTGTCATCCAGTTGATCCATGTGGTTCCTCATTCTTGTAGGCACAAGATTTCCGGACAGGAGGGCAACAGCTGAGGAGGAAGATGTGGCTGCAGAATATGAAGATAAAGCTGATTGTTTTGGGTATCATCATTGCTTTGATTCTCATTATAATCCTCTCTGTTTGCCGTGGCTTCAAATGTTGATGAAACCCCATCTGGTGACTCTTATTGCTTTTGATTATATCTATGGCCAGAACTAGTCTGGTGTTTTATCACTCTTCATTCGTGAATTGAATCTTCTTTTGTTCTTTGTTTTCAATTGTTTTGAGGGTGGGAGTGAAATTTGTATTTGTATGGCATATTGCGTGTGTATAGATTGTATGCGTGAATTCTTTCTACATGAGCAAGTCTTTGAGCTTTCATCAAGTGGTATTCATCAGCTTCATAAATGTAGTGTTTTGTTTTACATACACGCTTAAAAAAGAAAAAAAAAAAAAAACCGCCAATCAAATTATTGTAACTGTTTTATTGCGGCCTTAGGCTGTTTAATGCGGACAAATTTTATTTACGGGCCCACTACCCCATCTGGGTTCTGCCAAATTAACCATACGATTCCCACCTATGGGAGGGTTTACTGGATCATTGTTGTGCATCTGGTTCTGTCAGTGTGAAGATGGTAGCTCGTCTACAACAGGTGAAAATGCTAAACCGAACCAATGGGTTGTGTTGCAGCAGGAACATGTGCCGACCACCTGTGTCTGTTAGGACATCAACCACCCATCCATGAGAGAAACGTATGGTAATTGAACTCTGGGGTGGGTGGGTCGGTGGGTCCCAGCACAAGAACTCCAACCACTTATTGACATTGTAGTGTTGTTGTCAAATGTCAAGGCCTATTGGGATTTCCAATGAGGATGCGTGGAGTTTCAGGCAGCCAAGCTAAGCACATTGAGCAGCAGCTGTTTGAATGTGACATGCCACGGCGCCAGCGATGGTCCAACGTTTAATTCAAGGGAAATAGGATTCAGGACCATCCCATAATTCCCATTCCACTGACTGGACCTTCGATTCGAAGATTACTTCGAGGATGGGTGGATAGGGTACTACAGACAGATGGGGTTTTTTAACTTTATGTCAATCACACCAACTGATATGATCCAATCCTGAGTGTGACTTGAACAATATAATATACTGACTGACAAAAGTCCCCATCGTTGCACTTGCACAGGAGTAGCTCATGATCGGTATTTGGTTGTTGCTAGGCAAAAGGCATGGGAAAGGATTGCTCTTATTAAATCTTTAAGCGCAAGTTATAAATAAATCAAAAGGCGTTGCATGCCGCATGCGTTAGAACAACCATCAGGTGCTCCAAGTAAGCCCCTGCCCCCTGTAGAAGATTGTAGCCTGAAATTTTGATACTTTTCTAAGATATTACCAGAAAAAGTTTTGCAGAAGATAGATTAATTTTATAATTAAGTGAAACGGTAACAATGATTTTTGACGTTCCAAGTTCTCATTTTATCTGATATCATTGTGATTTTTTTTGCATAATAATTTTAATTGTATAAGAATAAAATAGGGCATTTATTGGAAATGTAAAATTTCTCACTAATATAGCTATAGTTACGAAAACTAATCCATCCTTCCTTTATGGAGAGAAAGAGAGGTGCTCTAGTGCGCTAATAGGGATCAACTTTGAAGAAATCACGCGAGGTCTCCTTCCCTCACCGGAGGGCTTCTCCCAATTATGTTGGGGGGTGGTGGGGGGGTGTTTGGTTTTGGGTTTTCTAGGGTACCAAAAAGGAAAAAAATAAAAATAAAAAATTGAAGAATTCAACATGGTCGATGAAACCTATCCATAGGAGATTGTGTACATAAACAAATACCAATTTTCTGAGCGGCTGTATTTACTATTTCATTAGGCACCTTAAAGAAAAAAAAAGTAATTTTCAAGTTTGGATCGATAAAAAAAAAAAAAAAAAAATTCTTGAAGCAGCACTGTAAACTGCCTTTATTTTCAACCATGGTGATGACAGTAAAATAACATTATTAATGAAATGGGCAGTATAGACACATCAGTGTGCAATCCCATAAACCTCTGCAGTATCCCAGCTGTTTCTATCCAATGGTGAACACCAGCTTCATCGAAGTGATTTTTGGGCATGATTACAGCCCCAAAAAAGAAGGGTTCATCCGACCATCATCAACGTCATCACTCTCATCATCTTATCCTTTTCTCATCGAGCTGGGATTGGCTACAATTGATCTCACTGTCCCATCCGCGGTGGGGCACTTTCTGTTGTATTCACTATATCTAATTGAACTACAGCTCTAAATATGTGGAGACTGATCCACCTTCCATGATCAAAACTGCTCAAGACCATGTTCCCTTTTGCACATGACACTAGCCTGGCTTTCAATCCAGTTAAAGTAGGCTCACAATTGGATTGATCACATGTTCGAGTGACAATTAGTTCAGTTTGAAAAGTGCAAATGAAATTAACCATGCATGAAAACATGTGATCAAATCAACATCAGAAGCTGTTCCAACTGGAGTAAAATAGTCAATTTAGTGTTTTTAGAAGTTCAGATCTAGGTGTGTGGGCTCATCTCCATAATTTATTTGAGAGCTGTACTGTAATAATGATCAGTACATAGCAATCACTATCACCATCACCATCATCAACAGTTCAACATAAAGAGTTGTTGCCTCAACAAAGACAATAATTATTATCATGATTAGAAGAAATAGCAGTAATAATACTAATTTTTTATGCAGACTATGGTTAGAATGTAGGTGTCTGATGTATGCTGTTACGGGAAATGATTCCAGTGCAAGACCCATATAGAATAAATCCTAATGATAACCAGAAGCCTTCCGTTTCAAGCACTGACACAGCTCACAAATCATTCAAATCTGGGGATTATTCTCAGGATATTAACATGGAAATGTCACAGAAATCAAGTTATCTTAGAGAAGAGTCGATAATAACATATAAATACAATATAATCATTCTTAGATTTTCCAATTTTCCTTTTTTTATTAAAGATATTATCGTTATTTTCTTGCAATGTCTTTAATTTTGGCGAAAATATTAAAGAGGTGAGGATGTAGATGGGAAATTTACTTTTCTAATATTTAATTTACTAGGTGATGTTGTGTTTCCTACCAAAGGAGAGACTATTTGATGGCTATTTGTGAATCCTCGCCCATCTCCTACGATTTTAGATCCATTGATGGGAAGCCATGTCCTAGAATGCTTAGGAATTCAAGACCTGACAAACAAACAAGCCTCTTAAGGCCCATTTGTTTCATTAATTGAATATATAGGAATTCTTAATACTTTTGTTTCTATAAGCGGTTAAAATCGGGGGAAAAACAACGGTAAATATCCAAAAATAATCATCAAATTATCTCCCTTTTATGAAAAATGAACCAAGGGAACATGGGAAATGAATGCCCAGCCATCACCATAGTAATTCAAATCCTAGCTAAAGTTACCTCGTATCTTTCACCTCTCATCTCTTAAATAATCCTTTTTGGAGCCCATTTGACCATGAATTTCTATGTATTCAATTTCATGCAAATAAAAGGTCACATGTGTACATCCAATATTTGCAGAAAATTTCCCTGAACATGTCATGAAGAGGCATCAGCCAAAATGCACTTCTTTGAGTATTTTCCTGCGTGGAAGTGATCAGTTGGAGAACAATTGTCCTTTCTTTCATCTCTTTCTCCATTGTTGTACCAAACAAAAAAATGTGGATTCCATGGCTTGTAGAAGTTATCCGATATGTCCATGGAAAAAAAAATATATCAAAGATTCAGCTGTTGACATTCAAACGTGCCCGAAGGTATAAACTTATCAGAATATAAGAGGGCGCCGTATCCACCCCCGAACCATGCAATGAATAGTCAGCTCCCACAAATTCTTGGTACTTGTCTTTGTAGGTATAGTTACTTCTATAGTCAATTTTTGAGATTTTCATGGCAAACAGTTCTCCCTGAGAAGCACACCACATCCCAGCAAAATGATTTTTCCTCTAATAGTTGGTTTTGCCAGGCAGTTCTTGTAAAGTGAAAATTTCACGACTCCCCTGCATGAAATTAGACTCTGTAAGTTAATGCAAGAGGCCCACATCTACATTAGCGCAAGAGCTGCATTTTCACCCAGGGGAGAAGCAGGTGAAAACCTCTTGTTCTTGTAAAGTGTATAGGACCTTTTCCAATGGAAGGTAAGCAGGTAACAAAGTCAAAGTTCTGTATACATAAGCTGGTTGCAATGCCGTTGAACTAAAATTTATAGAAAAAAGGGACAAACATCAGGAATTGACATGAGGGGGAAGCAATGAGGGGAAGAATATGAAAGAATATGGCATGTGGCAATATACTTTCTTAGAAGAGGAATTACTTCTTGATTTAAGTTATTCATTCTTAGGGAAGGAATCACAGATTTAGAAAATCAGGGATTTTTTCTCAGTTAAGAAAAATGTCAAGCTAAATGCATTCTAAAGCAAAATTCACCAGATCATTTCATAACAAGACGCCATATGAGTGTTTTCTTTTCCCCCTGAAACAGATGCCATATGCATGTTATGTTGCCTACAATCTTATGCAATTTAAACCAATAAATATGAATGTCATATTAGTAAGTGCATGAATATATATATATATATATATAAAACAAGAAATTGAGAGCTTACAAAGTATTTGTGTATGAGAAATCTCAAGGTTTGGATTTAAAATGCTTATTCTGGCCTTTCCTTCAACCATGAACGAATTTGGTTGTATATGTAAATTCTCTCTTCTTTGTCCTCTCAAGAACATGCTGCACACAGTATTTAGGGACTTTATTGTATATTGATTTCAATATTGTCGATAAGCCTAACCTTTCCAAACCAAGCAGCCACACAAAACACCACAGGACTTCTTATCTCTTCCACTGTGTCCAGACTTTCTTGGTCCACAATCTGCAAGAAAGATGATCATATGAAATTGCCCTATATTTAGCTTATATTTATTTTTTGTTTTTTACAGAAGAAAAGTGCTAGGTTGCAGAGCTGTGTGTTGCAGGGAAAAGGATATAGACATGCAGAATCAAAGGGAACTAAAAAGCCAATATGCCTACCTACCCATGTAGATAGATGGATATATTTATATATGGGGAGGCCTCTCCTCAGCATCCGCTCACACGTGTGGGCGTTAGGATAGAAAAAGAAAGCATGCCGCTCAACTCTTTCAGGTCCCATTTCATCTTGTTTTAAATTGAAAAAAAACTTCGGATGAGGAGACGAATAGCAAGGAAAGGGGGCTTTTGGTTTCCCTCCATCACCCACCCTTTGGGCTTTCAACCATGAAAAGAGAGAGACCGAGCGAAAGAAAGGCAGGACGAGGAAGAAGGATGATTTGGTCCGGCCCTACTGGTGCTCTCTCTCACAAAACTTCTTTTTTTTTTTTCTGGTTGTTTTTATGACTCTGGGGATTTTAGGGTTTGGGTTGAAATGGAGGATTTGGGATGGGGATTTTGAAGCTTTGGGTTGAAATAGAGGGCAGGTGAGTTGGGGTTATTTGAGGGTTTCATCCTCTCTCCCTATCTTTCTCAATCTCCATCTCTATCTCTCCCCCAACTTTTTTTTTTCTGAATGCCCACTCTCTATCTCTCTCGGTTGTTTGCAAAAATGTCATTTTCTCTCTTCTTGTTTTCAATGGTTTTTTTTTTTTTTTTTTTTTTTTTTTTTTTTTTTTTTTTATATATATCATAATGACCATGTGATAGATAGAGGGTGATAAAGGGTTGAGGACCTTTTTGCAGGTGGGAAAACACAGTTAGCTTTGTTTTATTTTTTTTTCAAAACATGATTCGGTTTTTTTTTTTTTTTTTTCTAATGGAATTATTATGTCAGATCTCTACATCAACAAGCAAAGCAGAACATGGGTTCTTCTCCACAACTGAATAGAGTTTCAGCATCTCTCATTTCGTCCTCCTAGTAGAAATCAGAAGAATCATTGATGAAAGTGATGTTCTTGAGCTGGTGGGGACCCAACTATCTATTGTACAAACTATGAAGAGATGGAATCCTTTCTCTAAGAGAGATTTTCTCGATTTGATACTTTCAATTTGTCTGATTGTAATTATTTTATCAGATGTCTTTAAGAAACTTTATGATATAAAATTTGTCAGACATCTGTTTGATGAAAGAAGTATATTTCATGACTTGGGTATATATGAGATGAATGAATCAATGATCAGATGTCTGTCATAAAGGGGCCTCTTTGGTATCTGATTTACTACTAGGGAAATCTATTGTTCTATCTTTGATTTAGCAAAAATGGATTTCAAAATATTTTAGAGTTATTCCTTATCTATTAGTTCTTAAGAGTAAAAAATTAGGATTTTCAGATTTTCCGAACTTCAAAAGGTGTTTAATTAAATTTCAGTACGCATCTAAGAGAGAACTTCCACTCTTGATGGTTCAGTTGGTATATGTAGCCAAGTACGTAAAACCGGTCTTTTTGAAAAATTCAAATCATAACATATATAGGTGATGAATCAGAACACTTATTGGGTGTATGGGAGAGCATGAATGTCTGTAGGGAGAATGGATCAAATCTAGCTGTAGCATTCACTTGAGATGAATCTGAGACCTTTAATTGAGCTTTTGGCTTTGATGTTGTGCATCCAAACATTAACAGTGCAAATTGAAGTTCATCTAGAAATGTAAGTTGCTTCTATTTAACATGGTTTTTGTTTGCAATCAGGTGGACTGTAGATGTGTGAATTGATTTAGATTTTCTCATATTTTGTTTAACCTGGCAAGATCACAAATGTCACGATATCTTGTCAGTGCACCAAGGTTTCATGTCAAATTTTGGGACTGGGACACGTTTCATGGGTGCTTGTAACAAACAGTTCCTAAAACAATTGTTCTCATAATCCCTTAATACGAATATGATGATCAAATACATATGAGTATGTTTGTGGTCTAATCAAAAGTGGCATTACATGTGGCACAATTTCTAGTTTTAAAATTTTTTATCTTAAAAGGAAAAAATGGTTAAGAGTTGAATCCTGTCGATATCATGGCAAAAAATGATTTTAGGATCAATATTGGTGGTGGTCTTGCAACTGATACATAAGGACCTTACAATTCAATTGTTTGATGAAAGACACTTTGGGTTTTGTATCTTAGATGAAAGATACTTTTGGTTGGTTGGATTGGATCATGATGCTATGCTAGCATGAGGAATATGCCATCAATCCACCCAGAATAAAAATAAAAATGAGATAAAGTGAAGACGATACCATCGGTCGAAACCAAAAACATAATGTTGTGCACAAAGCAGAAAATGTTGTTTACAACAGAAAATTAGCCATTGCAACGACCCAGGTAAGAAAAGATACAGAAAAAAAAAAAAAAAAACTCCATCTATTAAATCATTTAATTCCTATTCCACACTCTCTTCCATCTCTTAAACCCTATCGAATCAAAGACAATCTCACTGTTAGAACACAATACTCCATCTGAATCAAGCACTCATTTGCATCCAAATCCTCCTCTCTCAATGTGCTCCAAGGCTCATTATATTTCTTACCTCCACAATTTTAAAAACAAAAAGTTTCAGAAAACACAAATTCTTATACATGAAAACCACATCACAGATCTAAAGATTGCGAATCCAAAAATACTTGGTTTCAAATCCATCATTATAGAACCCTAAAACCCCCAATTTGAAAGCCCTAAGCTTAAAACCAAGAACCATCTGTGAAACTTCAATAGAAAAAATCATAAACACAAAAACACGTTTCAGATTCTCCAAGCTCGGTCTGGCTGAGGGATCAGAGGCAAAATTAAAAAAAAGAGGTCTGGATCCCTCCCTCTCAGCCTGGTAGAGAAAGAGAGAGAGACCGAGCTTTCCAAGCCGTGCCACAGAGACCGAGAGAAGTAACTAGAGATGCGCAGGGGGCAGGTTGCTGGGCATTTGATCTTCTTCTCTCTCTTTCTCTTGGCCTTTCTATTTTCTGAAAACAAAGAAGGCCGAAATCGAAAGGGTGGGCAATGGAGGGAAATGAAAGGCCCCCTGTCCTTGCTTCTTTTCGTCTCCTCGTCAAAAGGGTGAGAGAGGTGCGGTAGGGATCTTGGCCTGGGGGACGGTCGCGGGAGAGAGATGATCGTGGCCTGGGGTTGGGGCCAATGCCTAGCTGACAGATGGGAGAGAGAGGCAGGTGAAGAGAGAGCTTGGGATAGAGGGTTTCGATATGGGAGAGAGCTTGGGAAGGAAACGGGTTTCGAAACACTTTTCTTTTGATTTGGGCCTTCGGATGGAGGGGGGTTTGAAATGTTTTCATCAGAGCGGGCTTTTTTTTTTCCAAACTTTTCACCAAAGCACACACGTGTTTGGTCTAGTTTGAGCGGATCTTCTCCTCAGCATGAGCTGAGGAGAGGCCTCCCCTTTATATATATATATATATATATATATAATGAGAAATTCTCAAAATTATGGATACATATATACATGATATATACATACATAATGAATAATTTTACAAATCTTAGATGCATCATTTACACATAAAATTTATCTGCACAACTAGCAATACAGCAGAAAGTATTAAAAAAAAGAACAATATATCTGAACTAAAAAAGTAGTGAATGAATCTACTTGAAAACAAGAAAATTAGATAATCAATTATTTTTCCTAACAGTAATGTCAATTAGTGTACACTTCTCTGACATGGGGTTTCCATCCAACACGGTTGTTTTAAAAGTAAACTCTGTTAAATGTTAAAAAAGACATCAAAAATGAATGAATGAATAAATAAAAGGATGGGGGAGCTTACTAATATATCATGGTAAAGAGTGTGTAGACTAATCCCTCGGCTTCATAAGCAGATTTATGTTAGTATCATCAATTTTGGTCATTCTATTGCATCGTCTTTAATGCACCCAGGCTTCTTCTCATGTCATGAATATGCATTGTCTTGATTGAGGGTGCTAAAGACCATGCTTCTCTAGATATTTGCAGCAGGGACTTAAGAGCATATACACCGGATTGATTTAAGAGCATACATAACATCCATGGATGTATTTAATTTTGCTAAAAATGATTAAATAGAAGTATACACACTAGAATCGACTTTTTTATTTTAGTTGTCAACAAATAAACGCTGAAGAACAAAATGAGATTAGAGACCTTACCTCAGCATAATCAATTCTACCACCAGCTTCAACTATTGCTTGGATTACTAAATTTCTCAATTCTCTGCAAGAAACTTGACCATTTTGTGCAGCAAATTTAGCTTTTGACAGTGACTTATTTATTGATAATGCCTAGACAACAAGAAATTGCAGCCGTTAGGAACCAATAATTCTGATAAAATGATGAGAACTGCATACATATAGGATTTAAGAAAATACTCCAAACCACAACAGTGAAGTGGCTTTTATGTGTAGAAATAAGGAAAATGAATCCAGCAATGAAGACAAAGTGCTGAATACACATATAAGAAGATGATAATTGATAAAGCTTGGAAGTATTGAACAAACCTTTTCTCGCTCCTCAGGTGAGAGACGTACGTTCCGTGAGCTCAACGCTAGGCCATCAGCATCACGAACTATTTCTGAACCAATCACATTTATGCCAAAGTCGAGGTCACGGACCTGAAAACAGTACCAATCAATGAGTAGCCTTATGCATGAACCAAAAGTTATTCACACTTGAAACACCCCACCATCAACAGTAAAATTGTAGATCCTAAAAGCTTCAAAAATGTATGAAGACGTAAAGAAAGTGGTGAGACCAAGTAAAAGGAAATGGAATTAGTATCAAACTAGAAAATCTTAAAAACCATAGAGAATGTCCAACACGAGCAGATAGTACTATTTTCAGTTAGTATCAGAGGCTGGCCGAGCAATTAACAGATCACTATCCATAGCTTGTTGGGGAGAGAAAGCAATGGAATTTCACAGTTAGTTTTTTCATAGTGATGAAATTTATTGTTAGTTTTCCATTAACATCAATCTGTGTATGCAATAGAAAGAAATCATCAAATATTCTAGATAAGGCATTAGATGACTTCTTGACATTGCTAAATCAGATGGGTTCAAATTGACAATTGCTTTTAGAAAAGCACTACAAATCACTTAACCATACATAATATTAATGATTAATCATTTAAATAACTTAGCAAAAAGCTACTCCATGCTATATCAGAGAGTTTTATAGCAGTGTTAGTCTTGTTTATACATGATATATTAAGAAGGGCAATACGAGCACATGATACAAAGAAGTTGAAGATTCATATAAACAGTATGTTAGTATAATGATTGGTACGTTTTAAGAATGTCTGCTCTGTTTGTACCAACCAAGGTATCATTGTTTAGATTGAATATAAACTTGGACAGGACACAGAGAAGAATAAAATTGAAAAAACAAAAGGGTAAATAACCATTTCCAAAGATATTTGGCTCAACCCATAGTTGTCCAACCCAGTGGGTTGACCAGTCTCGGCCAGTCAGAGGGGATTCAGCAGGTCAATCAGGTAGGTGAATTAATTAATTAATTTTTAAAATTAATATCAACTAAAATAAAGAAAAACATATTGAAAACTCATAATTATATAAACATATATTCTCATAGAACAATCTATATCATCATCATCATCAGAGCCAGGGGCAGACCCAGGTGTTGGGATTTGGGTGCAGTGACCTGGAAAAAAAGCTCAAAAGGGGCTATGGGCCAGACAGCCCATGTCAAATGACAAAATAATGATGTAAGTAACATTATGACCATCATCCGTTTCCCTTCAAACGAAAATTCTGGGTCCGCCGCTGATCACAGCTAAACTATGTGGGGTCAAATGTTAAAGCCAAGAGATAAAACCTTAAAATTAAAGGGGACAAATTTATCACATTCTTGGGTCTGGCTAAAATGGAGTCTAATTAGGTGGAGGTCATCACGCGGCATGAAAGATTTTCAAAGGCAGGCTCAAATGTATTTTAGTAATAGAAGGCAATTCAAAGAATGCTGTGGAGTAAAGAAGGCAGGCGGTGGACTGTGGAGATTGGTTTTCCAGTAAAGAGAGACATGGGAGTTGTGTTTAGATGATGACCCTGGTTTTTAACCATGTTTATAGAACTGTAATGAGACGACAGATGCTTTAGTAGAATAAGGAATTGCAATGAAATCCTCCCAAGGAGAAAATAATATATATATATATATATATATATATATTTAAGAAAGGAATTGGTAAGAGCAGTTAAAGAGTTATATCCCTATGAAAGTTAACACATGTCAACTTAATTACATTAACTCTCATAATGAATCATCATCATCTCACTATGCCATTACATGAATCAACAATGTCTATACTCAGATTGGTCTAATTCTCATTCAATTTGTAAACTTTCAATATCAATCCAATTTCATTCCACAAACAAATAGAAAGGAAACAATGGACAGCTTAGCAAGTGTTTACCATTCTCTGAATGATGCGCCATTGCTGATAATCTTTCTTCCCAAAAAGGGCAACATCAGGCTCCACAATATTGAACAGCTTGGACACAACAGTAGCCACCCCTCTAAAGAACACCGGCCTACTTTTCCCACACAATCCCCTCTCCAACTTCTCAACTGTAATCCAAGTCTCATGCCCTAATCTCCCACCCTCCTTCTCAATACAAGACACCACTTTTCTCTCATTCCCACCATTAAAACCCAAATTTCCAATAGACCCACCTGTGCTTTCCCCTTCGCTTTCCAAAACCACATTCCTGTCCAAATTCCCAAAAGACACACTTTGGGTTTCTTCATCTTTACCAGAAGCACCCAGTTTCTGATCTTTTCCATCATTAAAATCCAAATTTCCAACAGACCCACTTGTCATTTTAGTGTCAGTTTCATAATGGTACAGATTCTGGGGTTGGAAAACAGCATCAACACCAGCTTCCTTCACCTTCTGAAGGTCTCCTTGGAAGTCAGATGGGTATGTAGCAAGGTCTTCAGATGGAGAGAACTGTCCAGGGTTTACATAGATGGAGACTACAGTTACATGGGCATGGTTCTTGGCTTCTTGGATGAGGGAGAGGTGGCCTTGGTGGAGGTACCCCATGGTTGGGACCAGGGCTATGGTTTTGCCTTGGGATCTCATGGACCTTGACCATGATCTCATTAGGTTCTTGTCTCTGATGATTTCTGGTTCTTTTGCCATTGATCAATCAATCAAGAAACAGGGGTTTTTGCTTTCAAACTTGCTGAATGTTGGTGGCTGCTTTCAAGCTTAAAAGAGGATTTGAACTGTCCTGCCCCCCCATAAAAAATTGACACTGTACTGTAGAGGTGGGCGTTGACTCTTCCTGCATCATCCTTTTTTTTTTTTTTTTAATTCGCTTGCATCATTTAAGCCGAATGTAATGCGCGTAGAAGCTTTGGATGGTTGCACACGTTCAAAATCTGCAACTTTTTATTGCATTGCATAGTGAGAGATTTTAGTGATTGCATTGCATAGGGATTCGAAGGGAAATAAAAGAGAGATCTTATGCAGACTATTAATTTGAAAAGTTATAAAATGGGGAAGTCCGGGTAAGTGGATTGAGAACACTGATTTGAAATTGGTTAGTGGGTCGGTTTGGAGATGGAGTTGAGATGGCAAGGATGGGAGGCTTTGTGATGGTGACTTGAAGGTGAGATGGGAGTCTTGAAGTATAGGCGTTGATGTACTGTCTGGGTAAGTTCGGTTGTGGCTTTGGTTGGCTGACAGGATATGATGGAGAGGTGGTGAAGGCCTGTTTGGTTGGCTGGGTGTAGTGCAGGGTGTAGCAGGTGGGTGTAGGTGCAGGTGAGGGTACAGTGAGAGAAGAAGGGAAGGATGAGGGAGGTGCTGGTGTTTGGTTGGCTGGGTGTAGTGCAGGGTGTAGCAGGTGGGTGTAGGTGTAGGTGAGGGTGCAGTGAGAGAGAGAGAGAGAGAGAGAGAGAGAGAGAGAGAGAGGGTGAAGTAGGGAGAGGAGAAGATGGCGAAGAGAGAGGGAGATGAAGAGGGTGGTGCGCAGTGGATGCAGGTGGCAGGGAGGAAGGGAAGAAGGCGTACCTGCCGGAGAAGGAGGAGGCGGCGCGATCTGCGGGGGAGAACGGTGCTGCGTGCGCGTGAGATGACGGAGGAGGGTTGGTTTATCGAGAGATTTTGGTTTTGGTGGTAATAGAGGATACATATATTTTAAGATAATTATTGTTGGTAGTAGGAATTTTATTCTGAGATTTTTATAGGGTAAATCAAATGAATTAATTTTCTGATGCCACGTGTCATCTTCCTAGGAAGTGCTTTGCTGCCATGTGTCGCTCTCGCATGAAAAAGATATTGCTTTACTATATATATATATATATATAAAATTAGAAAACGCCTATCTCGTGGGGTCCACTTGGATGATGACTAAGATAGGGATGTTAAGAAAAACTCTAAATTACCTCCTTTTTCAGAAAGAGAAGGACTTGTGAAGCAGAGCATAGATATTACAAATGTACACACCATCCATGTTGAAGAAAGTAAAACAAAAGAAAAAAGAGAGGGAGAGAGGTATTGAAGAAATGGAATCACAGACACACACAGAGAAGAGGTATTCAAATTGAATTGGTCTTTATTTTTTTTCATTATTTTTATATCCCAGCTTAGAGGATTCGCCCCCTGGCCCTATGGAGAGGGCCCCTCAGGTGAGGGGAGTAAACCTTGGGTGAGGTGGGGGGGCCGTCTGGCAAAGGAAGTGAGATATCAAAACGTTGGATGAGGAAAGGTATTTGTCCGGATTCAAATGACAAATAGATAAGAACTAGCGTTTCTTAAATTTAATTTGTCTTGAAGATTTCTCCTGCTGCTCCTTGGCTCACTTGCTGCCTATGCTTCTTCACCTCCCCATCCTCCTCTTTTAGTTTTCCTTCCCCTACAATCTCCTACTATATTGAAATTCGGCTAGACCCTATGCATGAAGGTTGGACTTATTTTGGGTGATTCAGATCTTTTATATGTGGGCCATTGCAGGGCCAACAAGATTTTTGAAACTTATACTTTCAGGGTTTTTTTTTTTCATTTGCACTGCCTAATATGGTCTACTCATGAAGAATCTAACCAATTAAAATAAATCTCTCCCTTGAATCAACCTGCCACCAATTTTACTCCAATATATAGCAGGCCAACTTTATATAAATTAAATATATATATATATTAAGGTTGATCAATTGGTTATAAATAAAATCTTAAGATTGATCAGCTGAAAATGCTAAGAGTGAAAGCATTAAAAGATAAAGGTCTGTGATTCCTGATTAGGCCAAAACTTGGATAGTATCTCAGATTTTTCTAAGATGAAGTTAGTCCTTGGCCTGCAGTCTGATCATTAATTCCCACATTGCCCAACACTACTTCCTATACTGCCTTTATATATTGCAGAACCTCTAATATTATTTTCTAAGATTTTACAATATTTTGAATTCTTTGGATATTTTCTCAGGGTTATTTTGGCAAAAAAAAAAAAAAAAAAAAAATCACACCGTAACGATTGTGATGGACCGTGACAGTATCAGTTTTTGGAGTTGACCGATACCACGATTTTCATCCATAGGTGAGTTTCAGGTTGTTGAGTACCAAGTTAGAGAAGAAGCCAGTTCTTTTAGGATGACAGTGATTAGTGAGAGTGAGGGGGTTTAATTAATTCTAGATAGCTCCACAAGAGTATGGTGAAATTGTTGGGAGTGAAAGCATTAAAAGATAAAGGCATGTGATTCCTGATTAGGCTAAAACTTGGATAGTATCTCAAAATTTTCTAAGATGAAGTTAGTCCTTGGCCTGCAGTCTGATCATTGCGTCCCACATTGCCCAAGACTACCACATATACTGCCTTTATATATTGCAGAACCTCTCATACTTGAACGTGAGCTGTGAGGAGTCTAACGCAATTGTGAAAGGGTTCCCTTCACATTATCAAACCATATTAAATGGTTGATTCCCTGCGTTTCTGAGCTCACTTTTTTTTTTTTTTAAACTTTCTTGGGCCCATCTAATAATATTTGTACAATTATTAGTAGTGCATGTAGTCCTGCAAACGACTCTTTTTTAGAAAAAGCTAAAAGAATTCCATGGTCATAAATAATAGAACATGATGGTTTTGGCATTATGGGTTTTAGTAGCTTCTTTTAAATGTCATTCCATCACAATGATTTCTACAAAATTCTCATTTTTATTTGTTCTACAAACAGCTTAAAAGTTGATAACATAAAAGGTTTAGATGGAAAGTTATGTTGCTGCCACATCCCTTTTTATTTTATTTTATTTTATTTTTTTATAGTTCAAGAAAGTTGACTTTTGCTATGGTAATAGTCACACATTTAATTATTCCGGCTGTTGCTCTGTTGATTAGGGATGTGTAATACGGGTCGTTGTGTTGTTCAGGTGGTTAGGGACACGGGTAGTATGTATGGTTGTGATTTGGAGTTAAAAAATTACATTTAATTCTAATTGCCAATACGTTGTCTTTTTTTTTTTTTAACATTGTCTTATAATTAATTTATATTATCATTTAACAAATTACAATCCTTAATATTTACATTAGTGGCAGGACTTCTTCTTAAAAACAAAAGAGGCTAAACTTGACGCCATTATCTAAGGACATAAGTTATTTTAATAGAAAAAAGGCTCCTTTTTAAGAAGGACTTGCACCTCTCCTATTTTAATAGTTCAAAAGCTGCCATGTCAACATTACATTGCGTTACAATGGATAATGGAAAATGTCTAATGGACATGATTGTTTTTGCAAATCTTAGATCCAAAAGCTCTTCTGCATTTGATGAGGCTAATGGGCATCACTTACTTTATTGTATGTCCTGTTTCAAAAGCAATAGGGGGACCTCATGCGCCAATACGCTTATGGTTGAATGGTATTGGCACCGTAATATCACAGGCTTACCTAAGGATTAATCTCTCGGTCTTCAAGTTTAATAAAGCATAACTCTAAAACAGTAGCCCTACTTTGAAAAAGAAAAAAAAAAAAAGGAATCTCATGCTAAAGATGCAGTAGTGTATTTGAATATGAAAAAAGTTCCTTTCTTATACATTATCAGGAGATTTTTTTTTTCATCTTTTTTCAGATAACCTAGGGTATCTCCCTCCCAGCCTAGGACCCGTTTGGCCTGAGCCTGAGAGACACTCAATTCTAGACAGAGCCGAGAACTAATCCCTAGAAGCATATGCAAACACTCCTATCTACATGCACAGACAATGAGCAGATTAGCTACTAAAGGTCCACGGGATAGCCAAGTGTTCACAGGCATTTCATCTCACCCAAAGCGCCAAGGATTGACCGGGCACCGGCAGAGGACGGTCGGAGGTTAGATGGAGCATACTCAGGCTGAGCACAAAAGCAAAAGATTTCTTATGGTGAAGTATATGAGCAGAGGGCAAGCAGCGCATGGAGCACCCTTGTGGGGGTGAAGATTAGGATAGTTTACCATTCTCTCCTATGGGGAAAAAGCACTAGTTAGGATTGACCTCATTGATCATTGCTGACCTTTCAATTAGGATAATTGAATGTGCTACCATTGACATATAAGTGGAGTCCACTTGTGTTCTTATGTAGAGGAGAGCTAGTAGGGTTAGCTACCTATAAAGAATTAGACCTGAACATTGCCTACGTTTCAATTATTGGTTGGAGTTGTGATGGAAGTTTTACCTACCCGAAGCAACCCTCCTCCTTTATTCGAGCCAAGGGCTTGCAGAATTTCCTTTAGCTTTCATGTTTACCATCATTAATGCATCATTCACTCCTCCAACCAAATGACTAATAAAGTCCAACAAGGTAAATTACATTCAGGTAGCAAATGTAAAAACTCACTTTCTTTCTAATCTATCACAGGATGAGAAGGCTAAGCTAACTTGTTTCTTCCCCTTTTTCTTCAATAACGTTTGCAGAAGGCTAGCCATAAGACAAAAACTTTCAGTGTCAGGTCAAGTTTTTGTAATACTTTGACCATTTACACAGCCTACGCTCTGGATTCATAAAATCTCTTATGAACTTTTTGTGTTTATCTTTTACTTCTATTCCCCCGTTCTATTTCTCAAGTGTTGGTGGTATTTAAAATATAATAACAAGTCATTAGGTCAATTGAAGAACACTAAATTCCTGATCTCCCAGGAGACCCTCCTAACATATTTATTTTAATAAGCCATTAGAGGATAAACAATGAACAAAACTCCATGATGAGAAAAGCAGTAGGGCTGTCAATGGACCTGGGCATGACCCGATCCACATAATCCTGAATCTGGACCATCCACTAGGCCCATTAGCCATAACCATATGGTCCATCCAGGACCCAACCTGCTTGTCACCATCCGTCCATCAGAACACATGGCATACCAGTGTTAAATGAATTGCAATCAGTCTTTTCTTTATAAAGGTGAGGATTCATCAGAGAGAAGAAAATCATCCAATGACTCACCCACCCTCCATTTTGGAAGGCACACAACACTTTGTTTATCAAGTTTTAGAAAACTTGTGTGATCAGTCCTCTCCAGTTTTAGGAGATATAGATAAGAAGAGTATCATGCTTTGGTCCCATGATATATTCCGCTATCTCCACTTTAATGGAGGGATGATGAGACCAACACCACAAAATAAAAAGGAAGAAAAACCCAGAGTTTGAAGGTATAATAACACTATGAAGAATGGATATAGATACATGGAGGGAAATTGCAAGGGGATGACAGCTGGGTGTGAAAAAAAAAAAACATATGGAATGAATTACAGAAACGCCTAACATCTGCTACTTTTGGGCGTCAGTAACAAACCAACAAAGCCCGCCCACATCCACAATATAACAGAGAAAGAAGAAACAACTGTGATTCAACTCTAGAGAATAAGCCACAGTTGATGCTGAAAAGTCCATGAACATTTTTTTTCCCATATTAAAAACCAAAGCGCGCCCCAGCCAGCACCCCCATTTCTCAACCTAGACTTGGTTGCCTCTCCCACGCCCTCCCATCCTTCCACGACCTCGACCATAGCCCCTCCCACCTCCACCTCCTCCCCCTCTGCCTCTTTCATATCCACCAGTGCCTGTTTATGTACAAAACAATCAAACAGATGATCAGTACATTCTCACAAATAATGTAAGTGTGTGCGCATCTGATGATAATTACATGCATACACATTAAAAGATCTACTGCTCAAAAAAAAATATATATATATATACATATATATATATATTAAAAGATCCAAGTAGGTAAATTGGAACTTGAACTAATTGATCTATCCATAAGATACATTAATATTCAGTAGCTATGTATGTATAGATATATGCATACTCATTAATACCTGTAACTGGTTGTGGTAAAGAAAACTGTCAAATTAAAAGTAAGTCAGATTATCCAAACATATGATAATAAGAGCCCTTATTTAGGAATAAATCTGATAAAATTCAACTAGTCCATAAAGGTATAGAAGAATATACATTAGAGAAAAATTGAGTTCAGTAGGGCCCAACTCAACGTGCACCGACCATATTGGTACAGTAGAGTCAGAAGGCTCTAGCAAAGATTAGTGAATTGAAGTGGTCCAAATATCAGTAATTATAACCATCCATTTAAGGCCTCAAAATTTAACAGTTACTATAAGTGCATGCATAACCATTGAACTTTGAAGCCCTTAAATAAATAATGCAATCATTAGATCGTACAGAATTCAGCCCACGCCAAGTACAAGTCAAAACATTCTATCCCACCCAATTCCTTGACATGCATCAAAGTGCACTGGTACAGTAGAGTTGGAAGGCTCTATAGCAAAGATTGGAGAATTGAAGTGGTCCGAATATCAGTAATCATAACAATCCATTTAAGGCCTCAAAATTTAACAGTTATTATAAATGCATGCATAACCATTAAACTCTGAAGCCCTTGAATAAATAATACAATCATTAACTCTAAGCATCATATAACCAGTGCTTGCTTGTGTTTTTATAGAAAAGACATGGATACCAGGCTTCCTAGCTCCATATATCTATACTTCCAAGTGCATATGAAATTATGAAGTTTGCATAAGATGGCATGTCCTGGAACTTACCACGATAACCCCAGCCTCTGCCTCGTCCGCCGCCCCCGCCACCACCTCGATTCCAGTTCCACCCGCCATTTTCTACAGAATGTAGAGAATTAGTATCTGAAAGTAAGACGAGGAAAGGGTGAACATCTCATACCTTGATCATTGCCATATCCTTGATTGTTGCCATATCCTTGATTGTTGCCATATCTTTGCTTGTAGCCATATCCTTGATTGTTGTCAAATCTTTGATTGTTTCCATACCCTTGATTGTTTCCATATCCTTGATTGTTACCATAACCTTGATTGTTGACATATCTTTGGTTGTTACCATATCCTCCTCTGCCCCAACCTCTTCCTCTTCCTCGCCCTCGGCCGCGCCCTCGGACGTATGAATCTTTAGAATACAGCTGAGTCATTCTATAAAACAACACTATTTCAATGAGCGGAAATACTTTATGATTCATCACGACATACCTTCATTGGCAACAGCTACTGGACCAGGTGCTTGCTTGGGTTGCTGCTGCTGCTGCTGGGCCTGGGGCTGTTGCTGATACTGGGGCTGTTGCCGGGGCTGCTGCTGATACTGATATGGTGGCCTTGCCTGCTCTATATGTATTGGAGCCTGGTACCTGATAATACAATCAGAATTCCATTTCAACCATACTTTTAATAAACATGCCAAAACATGCCAACTTTAGGGGTCAAACAGAAAAGAATCAATGGCGAGTCCATCCAAGGAAGCCCATGTGATTTTGTTCACAACCAAGACAATCATAATAAATAGTGATTATAGACTTTAAAATATCTATAAATTACCCAGGAGAGTTCTTGTTTAGCTCTCTAAATGACAGAGAGATTGAAATCATCGAAACATGGCGAGTCATCTCCAAACTGCATGAATCACAATTATTCAATTTGTAAGAGATGGAAATCATGCTTACTAATGTGATGTACTTCAAAGTGAAAATGAAAAGAGGAACAGCTAGAGACATACGGAACAAGACCCTCTTCAATGGGTTCCCATACGTCTGTTATGCTTATTGAACTGATGGCAGTATCTTGATGCAACCCAGGGATCCTCTTCTGTTTTTTTGAAGTTAATAGGAAAATCATTTCACATAAGCAAAATGATATAACATAAAAAAAGGTAACAAGAACAAATGCTGAAACCAACCTTTATAATCTCAGCAATAGCCACAGTCTTGCTAATTGCCTGTCCCATTGCCTTTAAGACAACCTCTCGCGCTTGTTTTTCCTGAAAGAAAGGTCCCACTCAAGAACAGACACAAAAGATCTCACTGACACAAGTCATAAATCAAAATAATTCTATAAGAATAGTGCAAATACACCATATGCTTAGTATCATAAGAACAAAGGGAAAAAACATAATGGTAAAATTCACTCTTTTACAAAATCAGCACAAAGTGGAGACATGGTAAGCTAATCTTAGTGCAGTGGATGAATTTCCAGGGATAAGCAAAATGATTGAAGCCTTATCCTATCATCCATCTGGGATTGGCTTTGAGTTCTACTTTTCCACTAAACCAAATTTATAGCCATGTTCTTCATTACTTTATGATAAAGAATTTTATCTGCTCACCACTTCATTTTAGGTTTTTACGGGTATGCCTCTTCCCTCAGTTCCTTTAACTCACAATGCTTCAATATGATATATGAAGGCCAATCCTGAACCTCCTTATACATACCAAAATCATCAAACGATGTTTCTTAATATCCTCTTCTCTATTGGGGCAACACATAAATTTCCTCTCATGTAGTTATTCTTATTTCCATCTTGTAAATCCAGACCCATCCAAGCATATGTATCTAATCGACATGCTCTTTAGCTCCTTGTCATTTCTTCTTTACCCAAAATTCAACTCTAAACCACAAAAGTGTCTACTTGCAGTCTAATAAAAATGCCCTTAATATAATCAATGGCGCTCTACCATCACACTACAGTCCATTTTGCCCGCCATAAGCTAATCTAGTTTGTGATGGCCACTCATCATTCGCAATAGATTCTCACATCCAAAATCTGATGACATACAAATATCTGGGGAATTCAAGCATAAACAGAAAAATATAATGGAAAATTTTATCTCTTCGTCTCTTGCACTTGTGCTTGTCAGAGATGTGGTGTGAAAGAAACAGCAAGAGTCAACTCACAGAGAGAGAGAGAGAGAGAGAGAGAGAGAGAGAGAGAGAGAGAGAGATGTGAAAAAAAACCTATAAACAATGAGAGAAATTTGATCTGTACACACCCAACCAGGTGTTGGTTCGGTGAAGAAATTTGATCTGTAGACACCCAACCAGGTGTTGGTTCGGTGGTTAGGGCATTGTGTTTGTTCCCCGGAGGTCCTGGAATTGATTCCCCCAGGCGTTAACCATCCCCCCGTCTGTGTGGGTGCAGGTGTGGGGCCCAGAGATTAGTCCTGCCAAAGGTGGGAATACCCTGAGATATCAAAAAAAAAAAAAAAAGAAGAAAAAAGGATCTGTACACTATTGAGAAGACTAGTGCAACCATGCACAGTCTTTTATTGAGTAGATGCTACGAGGGCCCTACTAGGTAATTAGTTTGGCCGGCTGTGTGCCGTAATTGATTGCAGTGATGGCTAGCTGACTGCCAGTCCCAATTTCCATGAGCATCACTGCATCAGCTTTGTCAGTCTTTGAATTGAATTTCCTCTTTAGCTTTTCTTGTTTCCCCATTATGCATCTTCATTTCTGTTTTATAGCAAACCATGCACATATTCTTATCACTTGCTTTAACAATCATGTTACCAAGGTTCTGAAAATTATAAATCATGTGCAAATCATTCTAGGGGTCAAAATGAACCATAAGATTTTAATAAAAATTAAAAAAATTATTGCAGATAAGAAGAATATATGTATATTCACCAATCCATCCATTCCTATCCATGCCATCTGTGAAATGGCAAATAATTTGATGATGGATTGGGCATGCATAAATCTTACAAGTGTAAAGCATATACAGTTAACTTACAAGAATTGTAGAGTCATCCAAAGAGTCTAATACCACAACATAGGCTATTGACTTTGTCAATGGAAGGGGGTATGCAAAACACTTCTGTTTTGAATGATTGGTATGCATAACACTTAAAGTGTACAACATATACAATTAATCTTAAAAAAAGTGTACAACGTATACAATTAATCTGCAAGTGTTGTAGTCTATAGAGTAGTCCCAACAGATAGTGACGGAGCCGTAAAACTTCTTCCAGAGGTCCAGAGGGGGCAAAAAAGAATTAAAAATTTCAATAAAGAAAAGATGTATCAAAAAACATAACAAGTTGTATTGACATAAGTATTTGCAAATCAATCAGCCCTTTCAATTACAAGTAGCCAACCCCAACATAGTTGGGAGAAGGCATTGATGATGATGATGATGAATTAGCCCTTACAATTACATCAACGTTTGTCAATCACGAATGACAATTAGTGATCCCTTTTTTTTTTTTTTTTTTTTTTTTTTACCATTTTTGCTTTTTTATTTTTAATTTGTGTAAAACTACATATTTTGTACAATATTTTACTAACACGATCAATCATGTACTCAATCGGATGGTAGGCCCCACTCCTATTGATAGAGATTCAGTATATCATTAGAAGGGATGGTATTCATTTTGAACGGTTTGGATTATAATTGTGTTAGCCCTATGATGGATTCCAGGAGACCTATAGTCCACATATAATAGTGATTTTTGGATATGCAAAATAATCAATAGGTAGGTAGTCCATTTATCGCACTCTTTTGTTGACAATGTAACCTATAATATGAGGGGAGGGTCACAAGTGGTATATAATGGAATTTATAAGTAATAAAATTGGATGTATCATAAAGATTACCTTCATTTGATCTAGTGGGTCATCATTACTGTCAATCTAGCAATTCGTTTATATAGAACTAGATTTGCAATCCAATCTAATCCAAATCAATAAACTCGGCAGATTTAAATAGCATGGAATTAAAAAAAAAAAAAAAAAAAAAAAAAAACCTCAGAACATAAAATAAAGAAAAAATGAATAACAAGAAGTAATTGAATTTGACAAAAATACACAAGATATGAAGAAAAAAAAATCTATGCATTTAAATATACTCATCGAAGAGGAAAAAATTAATATATGCATTTCAATATACTCATCAAGAGGATCATTCAAAAATATATATATATATATATATATATATATGGGAAATGTTCATATGCATCTATCCCTCACCATTTTTGGTGAGGGACACCCCTTTTGGGGGTGTTTCAAGTACAAAAGTGAGGAAGTACACCTTTGTACTTCTTCACTTTTGTACTGAAACTTTCTCTTTTGGGGTGCCCCTCACCAAAAATGGTGAGGGATGGATGCATATGAAGACCACCCTATATATATATATATATATACACACTCATCAAAGAGGCATTAATTTAACTCAAGCAACAAAAAAGAAAAAAGAAACAAAAGGCAAATGGGTTAAAGAATTCCCTATATTTCTATATTTGAGAACTAACTCAAATGAGTTCGAAGAAGAGAAGAAAGAGGAGATAAACTTGCCCTGTAAGGAGAGCCAATGTCTTGTCTAAAGATGATACCGTTGAAGCAATAAAAAGACAGTTCTACCCGAGGTTCTCTTGTAATATTATTACTTGAATGTGGCAAAAAGTGAGTAGGGGCAAACGTAGAAAAAAGACAAAACTAACCATAGAATTTTTTTTAAAAGAACTCATCCCATGTGAGATTTTCAAAAAATTGAGTGGCAATTGCCCCTCCATGCCCCTACATAGATCTGTCCCAGCCAGGAGAGTCTAATAGTGCAAAATAAGTTATTGATTTTACCATGAGAAAAAAAGGCTTATTGGTTTTGGATATTGTTGATGAGAAATTGATCAAGAACAAGGTGGCGGGCTTTTAAAGGGAAAACATTGCCAATATCCAAAGGGTACTGAAGCAAGGCAAATGGATTTGGACTATAAATTTCATCATGTGTTGAGCGGTGGGAAAATTGTTAATATTCAAAGAAAGAGTATTAGAGCAAGGATATCAGGATTGGCTATGAAGTTCAATGAAGTGTGGATCAAATGGCTAATTGAATTAAACAAGTTTCCAAAATGGTAATTGAAGAGCTGAAGAGATACAAAGAGTCATATAACTAAGAAAACTTGGTGGTGGAATTTAGATGTCCAAAGGTTTTTTCTACAGAAACAGCAGAAAACAAGAAGAATAGAAAGTTACCAAAAATTTTTTTGTTAAGGAAACCAAAAACTATAAGCAAGTACTAAGCCTATAACAATGCAACTAGAGGATTCCGCCCCATAGCGGAAAACTCCCTGGTTCTCTAACCAGCCTACTTTTCCATAGTTTGGTGCGACACTTGTTCCACGCAGAGAAAGAAATAAATGAGCTGATTCCCCTGATGGAGACGATTTCGATGTATGCAGGATTCCTCCCTAAAGAGGAAATGAAAATCAGCAGGGAGTGGGGACGCGTTTGTAGGCATTTGATCATGAAAGGTGCACCAAACATGGAAAAAAAGGCAACCCATGTAGCATTTTCCATATTTGAACTTAAAAATCATTCACAGTGCTAAGGAACACCTACCTCTAAAATTGCATAAAGTATTTTGCACAAAGCTGAAACCAGTTCAGATGAAAATATCATTCTACACATAAAGAAAACCCACATCTCATAACATTCATCAACACCCATATCAGTAACTATACAAACAAAAAGAAAAGGCAAAAAGAGAAAGATAACACACATCCACATACATAAAACAGATGCCCATATCATTAATCCCTACAAGAACCACATACAAATTGAAAACACCAATAGCATGAAAAGGGGGGATAGATATCAAATCAAATCAAATAACCAAAAGCAAAAAAACCCAAAGAGAGAAAGAGAGAGACCTGAAGGAGAGTTGAAGCATAAGTGATGTAGTTCCTGATGAGGCCTTGGGTGGTGATACGGATCTCATTCTCGTTGATAGCCGTTTCGGGGCGGGGCTTCTCGACTCTCTGATACCTGTCCATGGATTCGATTCGGTTCGATTCTTCTTCTTCTGTAGCGGATGGATGTTTTGGTGGGGAGAGGGAGGGGGAAACCCTAAAACCCTAGCGAGGAGGCTATGTAGAAACGTAAAACCTTCCTTTTCGCCGTTCTAAGAGGGTTGGGGAGATTAGCATTTTGCACACCATAGATCGAGAGTGGGGCCCTTAGAGTTGTCAAATGAATGGGTTGGGCCTGTGGTTGTCCAAGCCCTACCCACAAAATACGTGTGGGATGCGGACGGGTACGACTAGGGTAATTAAATCCATCGAGGGCCTGCACTATCTAGGGCCTTAGCCAAACGGGTGGCAAGTGGGGTTGGGTTGATGATGGGTGCCTACCATATTTTGCCCATCTATAAAAGTAGGTTAAGTAGCTCCAATCCACACCCGATGTGGTCAATCTAGCATAATCTATATAGCATGCATTTAATGTGAGTCAGTTGGCCTAGGGTCACGGGTGGCACCCGAAGGTTGTAGGTTCAAATCTGTATTACCATACTAGTGCTATAGGGGAGTTTACCAGATTTTCCTTTGGGCTCGGAGGGATTAGTCCAACTTAAAAGATTGGAAACCCTCCGATAACAAAAGGGAAAAAAAATAAGTGAGTCAACCCATTTAACCCGATCCAAGTTATAGAACTCTGGCCCAATCCCCATTCCTTCTTCAAATTTAAAAGGTATATTTGAGTTGAGCTGAAACAAGCCTGACACATGCTCCTTAGCCTATTTCATATAAATCAACAAATTGTTGAAATGAGTTTTGACATGCAGGTCAACCTTTACTCTACACAGAGAAATAGTTTATGCAAGTTTTGTGGGTGGAACACTTTGATCCTAATCCGACCCATTTAAATATGGATAGGTTTTTTTAACCCCTGACCAACCCATATATAATGCAGGTTATGTGGGTTGGGTTCAGGTCAGCTTACCGAGTCAAGATAGAATTTATTGGCCCTACTTACCTAGCCTCGCGGGTTGGACAGGTGTTAGGGTGGGACCTACGGCTTGAAGAGAAGAAAATCATTTTTTTTAAAATTTTTCTCAACATTGCCACCAACAGGGTCTATAAACCTGACTTTAATTGTCCTTATCTCAGATCTTTACAATTCATTGAATTTAATTCTCATCAATTAAATATGGAACAAACAAATGGATCTTATAGAAAAAAAATTGCCTCATTATTTCCTCTATATCGTGGGATTGGGAGTTTGTTGCACTTTGTTTTTAAAGTTGTAGTCCACCCAAGAGGTGGTCCATTGTAATTCAATCTAAATACGAGACTAAACATTAGACCGGATAACTAAAGTAATCTCATGTTACTAATGAACCACGTAAGAATCACATAAGAATCCTGCTCAAGGAATCCCACAAATATGTTGAAACTAAATCAACATATAGAGCAACTATATCTAGATAAGCCATTGAAAAGGAAAAAAAAAAAACAAAAACATAAGAATCATATGAAAATCACATAACAATTATATAAATTTTTTAAATAAGAATCACATATAAACCCACATGAGAGTCCCGCTCAAGTAAACCGACATATATACTCAAATAAATTCATATATAGAGCAACTAGATACAGATAAGCCATTAAAAAAAAAAAAACACTTAAGAATCATCCATGGCTTATTTACATGAAAATCATATAACAATCATATAAAAAATTTATATAAGAATCACACAAGAACCCACATCAGAATTATGTTCTAATAAATCCACACACACACACACACACACACACACATATGGGAAGCGCTACACAGCGTCCGAACATTTTTTTTCTAAAAAAAGCCCCTCCTCATTTGGCCCATTATGATGCATGATGTTCACGGAAGTTTATTGGATGAAAAGATCCATATGAGGCCTACCTACATGCAAAATCTTGAGCCCATAAGATCATTCTAAGCTTTTGATTTATGGCTCTAAAATTTAGTGGTTTAGAGGTATCGTTTTATTATGATCTCAATCCAACGGTGAGGAAAAGTTGGATGAATTTCAAACTTGGACCTGTGACTATTCATTGTGGGGTCGTGTGTGTGAAAAGACTTGACTGACACAACATGGGCTCTATGAGCAAAAAAAAGAGAGACGCAAAAAAGCGCATTTTTAAAGTGGGGCACTTTTTAGAATTTCTATATATATAAGAAAAATAAGAGGGTCGAGCCGGCTAAACCTGGCCCTCAAATTAGTAGGTTTGCAAGAATCTTGACCAAGTTTGGCCTTCGTGCATTTTAAATAAAACAAAAGCTCTCATTTTTTGCGAGCTTGTTGAAGATCTAGCAGGGCTTTTTGAGGCTCAATTGATAGCCCTATGTAGGGATGTTCATGGTCCAAGTTGGGCGAAGTTAAAGCATGTATTCGCCCAACTTGATTTTAGAAACACAAGCTTGTATCCGACCCAAGCACAAGATGAGCTATAAGTTCCTAGTCTGAGCCCTGCCCACCTAAAGACTCATGTTGGCTTGAGCCCCCCATGTAGTCAATCAAGTCGTGCCGAGCCAAGATTTAAGCAATATTTATTTGGGCAGGGTAAGAATTTTACAACCCAAATATTAAACGGGCTCGAGCGCTAAAACCCATGGCCTGAACTCGGCCCAAAGAGAGCTCGATACGGATTGGGCCCAAGCTGGCCTCACCAAAGATCAACTCTAACTGAGGGGAATATATAGAATTATAGAAGCCCTTTCTTTATAGAAAATAAAATGAAGTTAGCTAGGATATTCCTTTTTTTTTTAGTTAGGATATTATTTAAGGAAAGAAAGTTAGCAACTACTAATTTTCTCCTTTTAAAAGAAATGATTAATTAATTTAACTTTTTCTCCTTTTTTTTTTTTTTTTTAATGAATGAACTTCACAATGTGGGGGTAATTTTAGGTTGGTTTGGAGGAGATTCTACCGTATGATCTACTACTTAAGAAAATAATGTGCTCATATAATAAGTATGTGTTTGGCTAACTTACGAAGTATTATACAATATTCTAATTTCTTTTAAAAATCTTATATTAAATTATGGGGTTTTGACATAGAAATCCTCCTTAAATTTGATTTTTTCCAATTTCATGACCCAAATTCAGATAATGCCTTCAGAGTCGCTTGACTCTAGTAAACATTTTTTTTAAAAAAAAAACTTATTTGCCCCAGATCCGAGGATTTCATGGGAACAGAGTCAAGTGACTCTGGTGACATTATCTGAATTTTATCCATGAAGTTGGGAAAACTGGATTTAAGAAGGACTAATATGTCAAAACCTCTTTATATTATTCAAGGCCGATCCCAATATAGTTGGGACAATGCTTTGATAATGGGGTCAGTCCATGCCTTTAACTCCTTGATCCATGACCTACAAGTTTAACAACTTTTTATTTAAAAATTAACGTTGATCTAATGGTCCAGCCCATTCATAAGGTGCAGAGTACCCCAAGGCTTATTGATTGTGGGTGGGTCCTGTGTATGAAAATCTTGGATGGACCATAAGGTGGGCCCGCTAAAAGTCCTCAATGTAATGTGGCAAGAGGAGTACTCAGATGAATATTAGCCATTCAAAGCAACAGGCAATATTCTCGAATTAACCTAGGCTGGATGCCACTTGAGTCAAAGTTGAGCCACCATTAATTGACTTTTATAAATATGAATTTGAAAACAGAAGCTTAAGGTTACATTTGACAACCAAATCTATATGGAAAAGATTTCCAGTTTCTTTGAAGTCGTGGTAAATCCATTTTTGTTAATTATAAAACCCTGAGGATTGGCCGAATGAAAATCTTTATTTGTTAGGATTTCTAGATTCTACCACCCCCATAAGATTTGAGAATTATCACTTAAGTGGATTTGCACATTGAATCTATTTTTCTCAGTTATATGCATTGATACACACTAATATCAATGCGAAATCATCAACTATACAAATTCTCAGTGAGGAATCCTTGTTCTAGTGGTAGTGAAGAATCATCAGATCTTTGGATTCTTCACCTGTTACCAAACATGCTCTAAGGAAGCGAATCATTAGTAAAATATAAAGTAAACTCGATTTTCAATAAGCATGACTCTAATTGAAATGAAATCTGGCTTCACACGCATATTTCAACCAACAACTCAATGATTAGTTTAAATTTTGTAGGTGGGCCCCATTCATTGAGTTGTTGGTTTTCCGCTCACTTGAATCCTCTAGCTAAGTTCAAGTCTAATTTGTTTTTTCTATTTAGGTATAAATAATGGGGGAGTCTTCATATGCATCCATCCCTCACCAATTTTGGTGTGGGACACTCCAAAAGGGAAATTTTAAAGTACAAAAGTGAGGAAGTACAAAAGTGTACTTTCTCACTTTTGTACTTGAAACACCCCCAAAAGGGGTGTCCCTCACAAAAAATAGTGAGGGATAGATGCATATGAACATTTCCCTAAATAATGATTCTATAGCTATGGCTACAGTAGTTCTCTACAATTATCTTTTTAATAGAGAAAATGAAGTACATTAATAGGCCTCGCTGCCTAGTAAGTTAAGAAAGGGGGAAACTATTCACCTACGCACTCAGAGGCGGACCTACATGTAGGCCTAGGGGGGCCATGATCCCCCTTAAGTTTTCAAAACTTTATTTTTTACAACTAAATTTTTTGTAATTTTTTATTTTGACCCCTAAATTGTTAAAATTTTCTTTTAATAATTTTTATTTGGCTCCCTTAGTTTCATTTTCTGGGTCCGCCTCTGTGCGCACTATACATCCATATCCGTTGATGCTGAATTCCAGAGGTGGATCCCACCTCGGGGATGATTCAGAAGGACAGTGCACATGTACATTGTGCGCAGGTAAATATCTTTGTAAGGGTTTTTAAAACAACCATCTACCAAAAGCCATTGGATTGAAAGTTGTTAGGCATTAAAATTGAAACCATTAAATGGATAATGAAAAAAAAATAAAACTCCTCCTTTTTACCTCAACTGTTAATGCAATAACTTTTGGCTCATGTGATAAAATATGGATAAATGCATAATCCAGATATGAATATATGATCTAGCCCCAGTTGGACCAGAAGGCTCCACATGAACATGCAGACCCCTCCCTCTCTCTCTCTCTCTCTCTCTCTCTCTCTCTCTCTCTCTCTCTCCCTCCTTTTTAATGACAAAGATACGGCTGAAATTGAATACCTCTGTAGCAACTATTAAAGAACCTGTGCTCAAAAATATTTATGCCTTGTTGGTATTTTGTAATAAACAAGGCCAAAGGGACAGGGAGCCCAGTTATATCATTAAATGCAGTTTTAAAGACCAAAAGTAGTACAAAGACAAAGGGTAAACAATAGTCAACTACGTTAACAAAAGTCAACTACGTTAACAAACTGGATCGGCCAGGCCAACACCTTCTCCAAATACTCCCAAGATCTTACTGATGTGCTGCTTTTTTGAGTTTTGGAACATAAAAAAATGACTAATTTAGTTGTGCGTTCAACTTAAACATGCATGCTGAAGTGCTAGATAGGGGCCTTTTTATTAAGTATCATTGATGTATATTATGCACTTTGGATATACTACCTATGCCAAGTTGTGAATACCAGGGCCCTTTCGGATATGAAGAGAAAAAAATGAAAAATGAGAAATCCTAATAAGTGGAAAAATGAGAGAAAAAAAAAGTTGTTGTATTCGGTTTCTTTATGTGCATGAACAGTTTCCAATGGAGAGAGGTCGGACTTCAAAATTCTTGTTTGCATGGAATGAATATTGCTTTTCCCCAATTCTATATGATGAAATAGTATACACCAAACACATTAAATTAGGATGTATTTGTGCAACTTCCGTAGAAAAGAAAATCATGCTTTTCCTTTCGCTTAACACTTTTCCTATCTCCCATGTGGAAAACGTATATTCTTGCTAGCAAGGGAAAAAGGCATCTTTTAACCCCATTTCTTGGTGGAAGAGTCACATTGAACGTGAGAAAGAAGAGTACATACGTGTGGAAGATTCATGAAATCTTAGAACATGACAACTCCTCAAAACATTGTTGAGTACGTAACTAATGCAACATTAGCAAATCATGAAATATGGGAACATAACAACTATTCTTAAAACATTACTAATCTAAAAAACTAGCACCATTAACACATTATTGATTAGGACTATTACATGACCACCAAGCAAGTTAACTAAACTAACCCAACTTCTCATACTACCAACTCAACCAAAATCAAGGAAGAATCCCACCAGCACCTCCGGCACCACCGCCAATCCCGGCACCGACTCCGCCGACCCCACCAGCTGCTCCTCCAACTCCGCCAACTCCACCACCAAGCCCACCAGCTCCACCAGCTACACCGCCAACTCCACCGCCTACACCGCCGATCCCAACAAGTGGAAGACCAACAACACCACCAACACCAGCAAAGCCACCGACGCCGCCGAAGACGAAGTTCTTCCCGTCCTTGAGACCGGCGTTACTTGGGGTTTTCTTGGCGCTTGTGTCGACCACCTCACTGCTAGGTACATTCCTAGCTGCAGTGGTATGAACAAGCACTAGTGCAAGCACCAACATTACACAATAAAACCTAGCCATCTCTCTCTCTCTCTCTCTCTACGTTGGGATTCAGATGAGAATGTGAGATCTGCATGGAGTCCGTACTTATAGAGGAGAGCTGGGTTGGTGACAGTTGAGGCAATTAAAACGAAGTTGAATGCAAGGTCACAAATTACTTGTGCAAAAGCATAAATTGTAATGGAAAAAAATTATATATGTCCAGGGTCCAACTAACCACATATGACCCTATTCTTGGACGGTTAGATTAGGGGCATATCCTGCAGTTGCATTTTCACCAAGAAAGTGTAAGAATTTTGGCCGCTGAGTGGGCATACGTATGGTGATTTTGAGTGGACCAACCACAGTTCATCATGTCATCCTGAGTCCTTATCTGGTCATGCGGACTCGAATTTTATATTTGATGTGGCCGATTTTTATGGGAGAGATGTGAAAAAATAAACTAAGATCGTCACAATTCCATGAAAACACTTTTGCATGGAGGATTGAGAAATTATTATTTCCATGGAAGTAGAACTAGTCTGCTTAACCGGTTTTCTACACATTAAACGTTCCCTAAAATGGAACTTGAAGGATTGTGGAGTTGTATTCCCTGAGATAAAAAAAAAAAAAAGAAAAAGAAAAAAAAAAAAAACACTACGTCGAGGTGTTGGTGGGCCATGGCATTAGTGTAAATGATCAGAGCCGTTAATATGGTGGGGACAGATGTGGATAGTTAGCTGTAAAGATCTGCAGCAACTGGAAACAAGGGGCATGTGATCACTGTCACTATACCATGTGGATCTGATTCTGCCTGTCGTGGTCTTGCCTTCTTGATCAGTCTTGAGAGTGGACTGAATCCACGGTCCTGAGGACCCGAGTCCTTGGATGCCTTCTCATTGGAGCAGAATAAATCATTCATTAATGACCCATTACTGCCAGCTCTACTAAGTACTACATTTGGATCCTCACGATCGAGCCAGGTGCCAATGCTTGCCACTGAAATCTAAACCATGCCACTGCTCCCTTTTGCAATGGCAATGGTTAATTGGAGGTTTTTATTTTACCCAACCAACGGGCAAGGACCTTTTGCTCTTTTTAATCCAACCGAGAGAGTTGGGATCCAAATGAAAGCCCCCACATACATGAAAAGATGGTTCACTCAAATGGAAAAGGAGCATGCTAAAACAGAAAGAAAGCCTATATAAATGAAAAGGGAAGCATGCACACGTAGGAAAATGTAGAGCAGGAACCTCTTTGAAGATAGCCTCCGTATATGCGGCAGGAAGGAAGGCATGGGTCAATCCCTAGAAAGAAGGGTAAGGAACAGGGAGCCAACCATGCCTGTTAATTGAAGTTAGTCCCACTATTAGAATGGTTATATGTAAAATATTGTTTCAAGGACAGTCTTCTTTGCGCATTCTGTGGGAAATTCATTCCCAAACATGCCTTCCCCCTAATAGAAATTGTAATTTTTTTTATTGCTTCTTCTTGTGGAAAAACGGCTACACCAAAAAATGAAAATCTTTTCCTTGATGAAAAGCATTTTCACTTTTTTTTGTTTTTCCAATAGAAGAACCATGCCTGTTGTTTGTTTGCATAAACACAAAGGAGTTAGATACATAGTAATTCATGCTATTAGTGCTTAAAAATAAGGATCAAAGTTGAATATATGGAAATGAACATCAAATAACCTCCCCTTTAATAGGAAATGAATAAATCAAAGGAAGATATGGGAAATGAAACCCAGCCATCACACCAGTAATTCAAATATTAGAAAAGTAAGGTAGCGTTTGATTCGCTGTAATGAAGGTCGGAATGGAATGGTCATTCCAACGAAATGATCATTACGGTGTTTGGTTCACAAATAGTGGCGGAATCACCATTCTTTTATGGCCATTCCATTCCTTTCTAACTTTTTGTTGAGACCAAAATACCCTTGTTTCACGTAAACCCTAAAAAAACACTTCTCTCGGTCACTCTCCATTCCAGCAAAACGAAAAGCCTTCCTCTTGGTCCCATCTCCCTCCTCTCCGTTTTTAATCCAGCGAAGCCGTCGTCGGTGCCACGCCTAGTCGGAGCTTAGGTCCCAGCCACGCCGTCTCTGGTTGCAGGTACACAGATTATTCTTCTTCTTCCATTGTTTTTCCCCATTTTTTTAAATACTACTGCAACTACTCTTCTTCTTTTTACATGGTGTTGACCCAGCTTTCTCAAAATAAGGTTTAAGTTCCAAGAATAACCATTGGGTGGTGTCCCTAATATTGGTGTTGTAATTTTCAACCAGCATAATGGAATATAATCAAATGCAGCGATGCAGGCCATGATGAGCAATTGTAATAGATGAAAATTGAATGGATGGTTACATTCAATTTGCAGAATGTTAGACCACCCTATTATTGAAAGTTGTATGTATAAGAGTGATCACATATGTATGAGCAATTTTAGAATGACTAGGTGACCTTTTGTGAAATTATGTCACTTGCTTAGTACAACTGGGAAGTTGGAACAACCAGACACATGTTGGTTGATGAGCATGTTGCAATTTCATTGCATATCCTTACTCATCATGTCAAAAATAGGGTCATTTAGAGTGAGTTTAACCGTTTAGCATAGTCAATCAGTAGGCACTTTAAAATGTTTTTTATTGCAGTCATTAGGCTACAATGGGAGTTATATAAGAAACTTGAGCCAATACCGGAGAACTCGGTAGATGGGAAATGGAAGTGGTTTAAGGTAAATGATTCATATATTTTATACAATTGTATCTTATTAATTTATTATTTATGTATAAGTATATTATAATGAATTGTAATGTCTTGTAGGGATGTCTAGGAGCTTTAGATGGGACGCACATACTGATTGATGTTTCGGCTATTGACAGACCTAGGTATCGAACTAGAAAAAATCACATTGCAACTAATATTCGAGCAGCGTGTACTCCAGATCTACATTTTACCTATGTATTACCTGGATGGGAGGGGTCTGCCGCTGATGGTCGGGTGTTACGAGATGCAATTACTAGAAGTCATGGCTTAGTTGTTCCACGTGGTAAGACACAATAGTATTACAAAATAAATAATTATTTTCTTTTTGAAAAATATTATAGATCACTAACATAAAAAAATTTTGTTCAATTTGTTCAAGGTACCTACCATTTGGTGGATGTTGGGTATACAAATGGTGAAGGATTTCTCGAACCATATAGAGGCCAACGTTACCATCTGAATGAGTGGAATAATGGATGTCAACCTATGAACCCAAAGGAGTTTTTTAATATGAAGCATTCAACCGCTAGAAATGTAATAGAAAGAGCATTTGGGATATTGAAAAAACGATGGGCAATTCTTAGGAATCTTGCTTTTTATCCCATCAACATCCAAGTTCGTATAATCTTGTCATGTTATTTGCTTCACAACCATGTAAGGAATGAGTTACATGTGGACCCATATGAAGATATCAAACTAGACGAGGAGGAGGGCAAAGGCGACACAAATCACATTTCTACTATTAAGACTTCAGTTGAATGGATGTCATTGAGAGAGCAAATGGTTGTTTCTATGTTTAATTCATGGAGAAGTATTTAAATTTGTTTTTATTTGAGTGACAACGTTTGTAATGGTTGTAACTTTTATTGTCTTGCATTTTAGTGAAAACATTTGTAATGGTTGTAACTTTTAAACATTCTTGTATTTGGGTGACAATGTTTAAATTTCAATATTATGTTATTTATCTGCATTATATTAACTCTTCTATTTTTGCTAGATTTCGTTGGCTAATCAAATATCAAATTGTCTATGTTCTGATTGTGGTTGTTCCCACAACATTAATATATAGGCATGGACATGATTGAAGACATGGACACTAACGATAAAAGGCCAGGGAAGAACAAAAGAAAATGGACTGATGCTGAGGATAATGAGTTGGTTTATGCTCTTTTTGACATGGTAAATGCGGGGACTCATAAGGCTGACAATGGGTTCAAACCCGGTTTTCTTGGAGTCATTGAAGCATTGTCAAAGTAAAAGTTGCCTAGAAGTGGAATTAAAGCTAAGCCACACATTGATTCTAGAATCAAGATAATGAAAAAGGACTTTCGTGTTGTGTATGTAGAGAACTGCAGCGGTTTTGGATGGGATCCACATAAAAATGTGGTGGTTGCCGACGATGAAGTTTGGAACGGTTATGTGAAGGTTTTATCATTTAAAAATCAATTCATAATGGAGTAGATTAAATAAGAAATATCTTTATGTATCCTTGTCTGTCCATTTCTTTTGAATATTTTGCTCTATTTGTCTTATTTATATGTTTGTTGTAGACACACAAGGGTGCTAGTCAATGGAGGAGTAGAAGTTTCCCACATTATGAAATGTTATGCACTATCTTTGGGAAGGATCGTGCCACAGGAAAAGGAGCTGCTACCACTGAAAATGTCTGGTATGAAGTGACTAGGAATGAGGAGAATGAAGATTCACAAGATTTGGGCATGGATTTTGTGGAAGTGGAACACAACGTCTCCAATCCTTCCACCAATAGTGAAGGAACTAGTCAAAGAGGAAAGAGGAAGAGAAGCACCGACAAAATGGATGGATTTCGAGAATCAGCCATGATCATTGGCAATAAGATTGATGAAGCCATTGAGAAGTTTAGTAGAGCTATTGGTGTTGATTTGGATATAGCAAATAAAAGGGATAAAATTAATGAGAAACTTCGCAGTCACTGTGGAAATCTTGAGAGGGCGGAACGCCACAAAGCCTTGATTGCTATAGCTCATGATCATGAGATGACTGCTTTTTTTTTTTTTTTACTTTGGAAATTGATGAAAAAGAAGACTTTGTGAGGGCTGGCTTTGCTAAGTGGAGGCATATGTTATAGATGGGTATTTTGATATATTATCTACATTTTGTTGTTTGCTACTATTATCGTAAGCACTATGGATGTCATGAGATGACATCTCATAATGGGTCTTTTGATACATTATCTACATTTTGTTGTTTGCTACTTTGTAAGCACTATGGACGTCATGAGATGGTTTTCTACACTTCTAGACTTCTACTCCTAATTTGTAGTACTTGCAATTATGACTAACAACAAGAAGATGGTTTTCTTTTGGGTGCAATGAATTGATATGGAGCCTGTGTTAGTAGTACCATGCAATTAATTATTTTACGTTAGTAGTACCATGCAATTAATTATTTTACTTTTATGATCATTCCATCCATGTTTGAATAGTGGGTGTTTTCTGATGGTTAAGGTGGGATATTTATTTCTTGAGTTCTACTTGTCATTATCTTTTCTTCAGTTGGTTGTGGAGTTGGTGTAGAGACAATTACAGATGATAAATATATATACTTTTAAATCGGACATGTTGGGGGGGAATATGATGTTTAACTGTTTGAGTAATGTGTCTAAAAGGGGACTATATGTCATCTAAGCAGGAGCTCAGTTGCAATGGCTAGAATGTCCCACAACTACCATTAATTGGTCCACCAATAAGCCGCCATTAACTTTTTTTGTTTTTTTTTGGCACACACCTCTATTCATGTTGAGAGTATTAATGGGCCCACGTCGAGCTCAACATATGATCCCTGTGAATGAAAATAGATGTGGTTCACATCAATTTTGTGAACCAATTAATGGTCAACCATTCATGCCAAGCTATTAACGTGTAAAAATCAGCAATGGGCTGGGTTTTGAATTTGGTTCATGATGAATCGAAGTATGGTCTGGGGACCACAATTATAAGACTTTGGGTGTAGTATTGCAACTTTGACTAAGCCAAAGATATGAATCTAACAAGGGTATTTTGGTCAATCTTATGTAAATTTGATTCCATTCCGGGCATCATTCCAGCGTACCAAACACAGGAACAAAAATCAGAATTCTATTACTGTATTGATTCCTCAGCGTACCAAATGCTAGAATGGAAATGACTATTCCGGCTTTATTCCATTCCAAACTCAATCCGGTCTCCATTCCATTCCAGCTTACAACCATTCCAGCAAACCAAACACTACCTAAATGTATCATCTACATTGCTACCTTATATTCTTACCTTCACTTCAAATCATTAACACTTTACCTCGCCTCTCTAATAATCCTTAGGTGGAGTTCATCTGAACCAAGCAATCACCACAAGAAGTAGGGGTGTAACGGTTCGGTTAACCATTCATTTTAGGAAAACCATTAACCGAATCATATCTCACCTTTTTTTTAAAAAAAAAAAAAACCGTAACCGTAATCAAACCGTGAAAAATCGTTAAAAACCGAACTGCGGTTAACGGTTTGGTTACGGTTAATTATCACTTAAAAAATTTCGTAAAAATTTTTCCATTTGCCAATAAAACTTACTATGAAAACAAATATATAATTGGATAATGGCATAATATGTTACTGTAAAAAAAAGAAAAAAAGAAAAAGTAATTTTCATTCAAATCCTTAAGTTTTATTCTTATTAGCGAAATGGTTCGGTTAACCGTGTATTTTGGGAACATGGTTAACCGAACCTCGGTTAATGGTTCGGTTCGGTTAATAACCGTGAGTCAAGACAAAAACCGTAACCGATCTTTGAATCACGTTTTTTCTCTTTCAATAACCGTAACCATAACCGAACCGTGAAGCACTGTGATTAACTGCGGCTCGGTTAGATGGTTTCTCGGTTTCTTTTTACACCCCTAATAAGAAGGCAGACACAAATCTGACATGGAAACCCTTACTGGGAGAAAAGCCACAATAAAAAAAACCAATCACTATTGCATGGTTACAAGATATACTCATAGCTCCTTTATCCTAGTCAGTATGTCGACCTAAGGATTGTAGTTGCTCTTGCACTACTTCTACTGTTGCCACGACTTCTCCACCGCTTCTAGTGCTTGTTCTTCCTTCAACACCTTGATACCAAGATGCAGAAATCTTCTATAAAGAAGTAGGAGCTTCAAACCTTCTAGAGCAAAGCTTCAGACCAATCTCGCAATAATAGTTCTAGAGAACAAGGAATCTCTCTTAAGGTTTTCTTACCTTAGAACAAGGGAGGGGAACTTCTTGTGTTTCTTTGGGTTGAAAGAATCACTCAATATATAGCCCTAAATTCGTGCAAGAGACTTCTAAACACAAACCACTAAGAATTGAAGTCATACTCAAACTCTAAAAAAGAGTTAGGATCGGACTGGGCATTCACCACCCTGCTCGCTTTAGCGAGCAGAGCAGGGATCTCGCTATAGTGAGCCCTGTCTTTGGCCCCTACCCAGCTGTACTTTCGCTATAGTGAAGAAACGTTCTTGATTTTGGCTTGCACGCTCCAAAACTTGCCAGATTTCTCTTCAATCTTCGCTTCAGTCTTTTGGTGGCTCAACTATAGCCCATTTTAAAATAAGTAAAAAATTACAACTCAAATGGACACAGAGTTTTGTTCAACCCATGAATTAGCCAACATAAAAAACCCTAACAATATTTTTCATCTCTTTTTGGAAAATAAATTTAAAATATTCCAATAATGTAGAAAATTAAATATCTTCCGCATCATTATTATTATTTTCGTTCTAAACTAGGGATGATAGAAAAACTTTTATGTTTGTACTTCAGTAGAGCCCACCGTAATGCATAACAATTGATGCACGGTATAATGAAAGATGTTTGAATGTGGTTGAGGAGAATACAGGATCTGAGGGCCATTAAATAATGGGGCATTTGGGCGGAGGTCCCTCAACTGTGATTTTTATTGCAAGCGGTCCACAATACTTTATCATACTGACAGCAGTCCTCTTGTAACTGAAAAGGACAAAAACGCCCTTGTACATGTCAGCAAAAGCAAAACTCAAACAAATTTATCTGAGTTTTCAAAACTCAGATAAAACTCAGATAAATTTATCAGTCTTCTAAGGCAGTCTTCTCACTGTTTAAACCATGGTTATGATCTGATATGTAGCCTGTGGACTGTGGTCCTGGACTATTCTTTCACATGTTAAAACCACTTACAGATTGATTGACTTGGGCTTTCTTGAAATTAGGACACAGGATACCTTGTGAATACAACAACCAGAATATGTTTGGTTTCTCCCATAGTTCCCTGCTCCTGCTCCTTCTTCTCCTTATGTCTACTGGTTGAGAAAGAAAACGCAAATCATAAATCACAGCCACTGCAATAAGAAAGGAGAGATGGATGTGGGTTGTCGGATGGCACCACTTCACATAGCTATTTGTTTGAAACTCAGAAAAGTTCTTCAAAACTTAGATAAATTTGTCTGAGTTCTGCCAGAAACTCAGATAAATTTATCTGAGTTGTGCCAGAAACTCAGATAAATTTACCAAAACTTAGATAAATTTGGCAAATTTATCTGAGTTCTGCCAGAAACTCAGATAAATTTGGCAAATTTATTTGAGTTATGCCAGAAACTCAGATAAATTTATCTGAGTTCTGCCAGAAACTTAGATAAATTTATCTGAGTTTCTGGCAAAACTTCAACAAATTTATCTGAGTTTCTGTTTAGTTTATCAGAGATTCTGGGAAATTTATCTGACCTCGGCGATACCAAAAGTTAGAATACGGAAAATCAGATTCTAATAAAAATCGAAATCCAAAACAAAAACACTTGATGACCACAATCCAATCGAGAAAAGAGAGGGAGGAAACAAGAAAAAATGCAAAATGCTCTCTTTCAAATCAGATGTAGAGAAAAAGAGAGATTTGGAAGAGACTTCAGATAAAAGAGCAAGATAAAGTAAAACTGTGTCTATCTTTGAAGAAATGAAAGAGAGAGAATCGGAAGTCATGGTGGCGACGGAAGGTGCTCTGCAACGATATTCTGCAACTATGGAAAGGAATGGAAAATGGAAAATGAGAGAAGAAGAAGAAAGAAGGAGTTTTCTGGCACAGTTGAATGGGGCAAATTAGTCATGAAAATACACGACGTGGCATATTAGGGACCTCTCACTAAAGTATCTCCAGCTGTCTGGACTATAGACATTAGAGAAAAAGTAGTTGTCCTTGATGCCTTAGAAGACCGTGCTCAAGGACTTTTGGCTAATTTACCCTTAAATAATTCTTATCCCTTTTACTTACGAACTATTCTCCCTCTCTCTCTATTTTTTTTTTCTTTTGAAATTCAAACATACACACTCTTAACATTCAATTTACACACTCACCTCCCTTATCTGCTAAGACATCTTTTTCTTGACTATACCTTGCGCACATTTCTTGCGAACAGTATGAAATTAAATTCAGTGTCAATGCAAGAAGATCTATGCACATGAAGGGATTGAATCTTTAAAAAAAAAATAAATTCATACCACAAAAAAAAGAAAAAAGAAAAAAGAAAAAAAGGGGCCACGGAAAGGTCGATATCCCAAGAGTTCCTTGTTTTAAATAGAACAGAGAATCTATGATATGATACATACACATATCATAGCTTTAGCACCTAGCAACCTAGGTCAAAAGCAGGAGACCCAATTCCAAAATTATTGATTCAATTGAGCATAAGGACTCACAACAAAAACAGGGGCCACCATTTGAACGGCCTGGATGGATCATGTCGATAGCAAGTGAATGATGGCGAGTTGCCCGAGAAGCATGGACACTCTGAGTAGTCCTGACCATCATATTAATGCTAAAGTTGGCATTCAAGGTTACAGCTAGCAAAAATAGCTACCACTCAGTAGAAGTTTGTTCAGAGGAATCTACGGATGAATCATTCAATTGCTATCATGATTCAAAGGCCTCTGAGATATGTCTTCTCTGCCCCTTGATCAGCTTATCCAGGCCTTTGATTCAAAAGTTTCAAGAATGAGCATCCTGTACCTTGCTGTGAGTAATCTAAATCAGGAGATCTCATTGGGCCACACTTTTTTATTTGGTCTAGCTGACACTTGGAAGGGGATATTTGCAATTTTTCTCCTTTATCAACAGTCTATTTTAGGCCGTTCATCAAAAGGTTAGAATTGTTACATAAGATCAGTTAAAAAAAATCAATAAACAGAGATGATCTGCAACCTCTTTTCCATTAAAACTTTTGTAGGGTACATACAGATTGGCAGGGGAGATAATGAACAGGTAGGTGGAGTCCATTACTCATCTGCCCAAGTGCTTTGATAGAAAAGGAGGTGAAACAATGAAGTCTGCTGAACCTACAAACCTAAGTAGGACTGATAGGTTTTTACCATTATAGAGGCTTCTTCACAGGTTAATACATTGGAAAGTTATGAGGAAAAGATATTTTGAGATTCTTCAGAACTTGTAAAGTGGGCCCCACATCTTGCTATAACTTAGCAGTTGCATGCTTTTAAAGTTTCCTAAATATGTTCTAATAGGAATCTATCTCCTTTTAAGTGCCTCTTATCAAGTTTTCTAATTGTGTATAAGTACTATATTGGATACTATAAATGATTTGATCAATGGATATCTTCCATCTCACCTTTTGAGAGGGAAGTTTCTTCCAAATATTTTCAATGTTTCTACAGAAAGTGGACCCCTTGAGTAATCAGTAAATTTAATTGAGTTTGACAGGATTTCAATTTGACAGGGTTTCAATCTTCTGTTGTGACCTCATTCACTCATCATCATCTCATCACTGGCATAACCTAAAGCCTAAAGCTTATCCTATATGATTCATGTTTTTTTTTTTTTTTTTTTTTTTTTTTTTTTTTTTTTTTGTAATGTAAATAAATAGCTAAAATCACTTAACTTAGGTCCCCTTTGTTTGCATTGCATGGGATTTAACTCCTTTAAACTCAAGGTAAAATGGATTATGATTATAAAAGAGGTGACAGTGAAGCATATAGGGTGGAAATGTAGATGGAGTGTAATTTTTCTGAGTTTTGATTTAGTAGGGTGATGGCTAGGTATTCATTTTCTGTTTTCTCCTAATTTACTTGCCATTAAAAAAGAGATCATTTGATAACCATTTATGGTTCTTCTCCATTTGTTTCTCCAATTTGATTCCTTTTAATATACATTTCTTTGGATTTTGAAGGGCCCTTGAAGTAGGTTAATGCCCTCTTCTTTTTTGAAGTAGACTTGCATTTGATTTAACAAAATTATACAATAAGTTAGTGTGCATTGATGTTAACTTTTGTGATAAATAAATCATTATAAAGCATAACAACAAAATTAAACAAAGAGAATAAAAGTACGAAATACAAGGTACCAACATATAACCCTAAATCATAAAGGGATGATAGAAAGAAAAACTATCCTTAAAATATCGGATGAATAGGTTATTAATAATCCATGGGAGGCCACCGAAGCATGATTTGAGACTTCTCCATTGATATATCTATAATTCATGCGTTTTTGGTCATTTTATTGATGATCTAATGTTGTTCCACACTTCCACCATTATATCTGGGTTCACATATTTCCTCTCAAGAACTAGTTATCTCAAGCATTCCCATAAATGGATCGATTATCCAAGTTTCATCTATCATTCAATTTGTGATCTTATGTTTATCTTTGATTAGATAGATCATTGTTGTAATGATTAGCAGGTTTTCTGTGGTTGGATTGATATTCTAACCCCACCCCACTCTTACTTCCCTCCCTTTATTTTATATCGATTGTCCAAGGTTTCGCTAGTATTTTTTAGTCAAATCTAGGGGGTTGAAACCCAAGAGAGCCCACGCACAAAAAGGAAAAGAAAGCCCATGTCTTTAAAAGAGCCCACACAAGTGGGAAGATGAACCCACAAAGTGAGAAGGATAGGCCGCACTCATGGAAGAGAAGCCCAAACAAAGGAGTGGGATACCAAGGATTGATCTGGGGTCAGCTGTGGTGGCATGCGGGGTTGTCCAAGGTTTATACACGGTTAAATTGGTTTATACACGGTTAAATTGATGTTCTGCATGATTTTCCATTAGGCTGGTGATTTGATGCTTTTCAACCATCTGATCAATGAAGGTGGTGCCATTAGACAAGTGACCTTAGTCTTTCCACCATTTGCTTTCTTGGAACTTTCAACGGTTAGACCGATGATTATAACATGTATATCTTTATGATATCATAACTGATGATTATAACATGTATATCTTTATGGTATAATATTTTGTCTGCGTGTTTTACGAGAAGTCAATACCATGACAGCTACAACTCATATCTAGAAACCTAGGATATGAAAATCTCAAAGAAAAACTAGGGGCACGTTTGGCAAAAGGCGTGACAGTGGAATCCTCTTCATTTTCTACGGTTGAGGATTTTCTATGTTTGTTTGAGAGAGGATTTTGAGAGGAAAGACAAGAGTTTTCTTCTCATGTGAATATTTGCACAATCAGACCAACCCCCCCCCCCCCCCCCCCACATCGGACCAAAGGATTCCTCCAAAGAGTGGAAAGGCGGAGCTACAGTGCATGAACAGTGAATATGACGGTAATGTCGTCTTGGCCGGTTTTTACATTTTTAATGCATCTTTAGATCCCACAATCAAGATCCAAATCGTTAATAATGTTTAAACAATCCAAAACGGCCATGTCACCAAATTTCAGCCGTTGATTCATCTTAGATCTTGAGATATATGCAAATTTGTCCAAACCGTTAGATGACCAAATTCTGAGATCTGCTGGGCCAAAATCGGGATGGAGACCAGTCCGTTTTTTTCAATTTTCTGGTTCTTGTGGGCCCCACGATCATGATCTGAACCGATAGTTATTTCTACAAGGTCAAACACGGCTATTTGACCAAATTTCAACCGTTGATCTTTACAATATCTTGAGATATTTGCGAAAAAGTCCAGGTACTAAAATATTAATTTCTTAATCCAATGGGCCCCTTTTGCATGATCTGAACCGTTCAGAATTTCTAGATGACCATAAACAACTTTAAGGTGAAAGTAGAGGTCTTGATTGTTCATGGATTTTAGAAATTTTTATAAAACATATTTATAACCATTGAATCATATATTCAACAATTTATAGGAATCCTCCCTCCATCCAAACATGGAACTTTCTTTGGGAATCCTACTTGAGGATTGTGGCTTTCTTTGGAGATGGAGAGAATCCTCTAAATAGCGGATTCATCTATGTTTACCAAACGTGCCCTAGATGTATGTTACAAGAGTATACCTACAACTAGAACTTTGCCATTGATATTTGCTGTGAGAGTAGTAGAGTCTAGGTGGCAATCGGGTCGGGTTGTGCTAAATGGGTCAGACCCATTTATTAAACCGGTTAGACGTATATCCAACCCGTTTATTAAATGGGTTGAAAATCCCTAACCCACACCCACCACAGGTCAACTCGACCCGACCCACATAAACCCACATAACCATGGCGGGTTATACAGGCGGGGTCGACTCGCATGACCCACATCCATCTAGTGAATCAATCGACTCAACCATGGTTCCCTGCCTGACCAAAACTGATTTTTAAACTCAAATCTAGTCTAATCTCATTTCAATAATCATTTGATACGTATTACCTTGCTTTCCATTAGTAAAAATGGTGGGGTTGAATTGGTTAAGGTCCATTCATTCTTTTTTAGCATATGCATTAAAACAATCAAATTCAATTTGAGCTTAAATAAGCGGGTTCTGTGGGTCAAGCGGGTCAACCTTAACCTGACCCACTTAATTGCGGGTCATGAATACTTGACCCGTGACCGACCCGCCTATCAAACGGGTCGGGTTAAGCGGGTAATACGCGGGTCCGGTCGGGTCAGTTTGGCGGATCGGGTCATGTTTTGCCACCTCTAAGTATACATAAATGAAAATGAGATTTGTGGTCCTGCTTCATTCTTTTAGACTAATTAAGCACAATAATGCCACCACACCATGATATTACATGCAAAACAAAATAAAAAAAAAGGAATAAAAAAGTACTAATTAAATGCATGAATTAGAATAATTATAAAAGCTTGAAACAAAATGCTGATGAAGAATTTTATTGGGTATTATCTGCCTTCGTGGTCAGATGAGTGGGCTTTATTTGTTTTCGGCTGTTATTATCATTAATTTTGCCCCATTGCTTCCACCTTTTTATTTGATACAATCTGGCTTTTTTTCCCCTTGAACTCAATTTGATATGGATTTGGTATTGGATGGTCAAGCTTCAGTGACTTTCCATGATCTTGAATGGCTGGTTTTGACAGATTTTTGTTCTCTTTTGTCTTTTGTTTCAATTTCTGTCAAAATTTGCCAAATCTTCATCTTTCAAATGGTAGGTTTGTTATGCTTTGATTTATCGTAAAGTAGTTTTAGTAGCACTTTTCACATTATCGTGAGTTATTTTCTAATGGGTACCATCTGATGATGTTACAAAAATGGATTTGCGCACCACCGGTCAAGTATGAGCAATAAATGTGGTAATAAATGAGAGAGAGATTTATAGTGGTTCGGTCAGTGTGACCTACGTCCACTTCAAGGGCAATGGTCGCCGGAATGTATTAATTTCTCAAGTGTGTCAGTGATTACAAACTTTGGAGAGAGTGTAGAAAGAGAGATTATGGCCTGCCCCTCAAGTATCGAGAGGCTCTTAGATTTATAGTCTTCCCCTAACAGATGGGGGCGACTTTACAGCGTCGTTTACGAGGAGCCTTCGAGGTGTCCTCGACTGGCGAGGCAGTTGTAACATTCTTCGCAGGACTTGGTAAAAGCGTGACGTGGCCTGACCGCTTCCGAAGCGACGTGGGTTGCCTTGACGTGGCCAGGCCTCATGGATCTGGGCCTGGACCTCAATGGACTCAACGGATCTCTACTAACTCGGGCTTGGCTCATGACGAAATGGGTCACTCGGACGGGCCTGACCCATCATTTGCCCCTCAATGCCCCGTGCCCAAAGAAGCTTTGAAAGGGGGGCATTTTGAATATCCGGGCTTCTTTCCTATTCAAATAATTGTTGCCGCCTTCTCCTCCTTGTCAGTTCCTTGTGGTCCTCTCAGGCCCGGAGGAGAAGGATTTTTTAATTTTTTGGAGAGTCCTGTCTGACCTAATACTCTTCTTGCTTTTGGGAAACCTAGGGTATAAAATCCCTTGAAGTCTTCAACTTTTCTTCATTCTCCCTTGCAAAGAGGAGACAACCATCTTCACCTTTCATTCTCACACCCATCTTCTTCAACTGTCAAGAAACTATGGAGAAGATCTCAGTGGGCGCCGATGACGCAGGCACGGCCAGCATGGGCGCTGGCGGCGCCGGTGTGGGCGGCGTGGCCGCTGCTGGCACTGGCGCCAGTCCGTCCGTCGTAGCGGGCGCAGGTGGCGGCGGCACCGACAGCGTGGACGTTGCGTGCACAGGCGACGCCGGTGCAGGCGTCGCAGGCGCTGCCGGCGCTGCCACGGGCGGCGTGGGTGCTGCGCGCGCCGGGGCGTCGGGCGAGACTGCTGCTGGCGGAGCGGGTTCTCGGTCGGCGCAGGGGGGCAGCGACACGCAGGCGGCGCCCGTCCCGGGCGTCGTGCCACGGGCGGCGACCACCGCTGGCGGCGTGGGCTTCGGATCGGCGCCGGGCGCCAGAGACACGCAGGCGGCGCCCGTCCCGGGCGTCGTGCCACGGGCGGGCGACGGTGGGGGCGCTGGCGGAGTGGCAGCGCCCGGCCATGGCGTCTGCAGCATGACGGGCGGCGGCAGGGGCGCCGGCCCCGTGGCGGCGCTCGGCCCTGGTGTCGGCAGCACGGTAGCGCCCTGTTTGGGCGTCCAGGTGGCGACGGCGCCCGGCGCCCCACGTGGGGTGAGTTTTGGCAGCGTGGCGGGCGCCGGTGCGGCAGGTGCGGGCGAAGCTGGATCATCAAGTAGAATTTTGCGTCGTCGAAAAAAGTATCAAGGAAAAGTGATTGTTGAGGATGCCGGATCCAAGGTAAACAGTATTTTCAGTGTACTCAAAACAGACAGTGACCTTTTGAAGATTACTGTTTGTATCCCTCCGACTGTGATGTGCCGCCGGGCCGAAGCGGACGAGCCAGCTTGTGACGATTCTTCTGGTGACATCGTAATATATGAAGAGATGATCGAGGCCGGGTTAAGGTTTCCAATACCTTCCCCCATTTGCCGTGCTCTTCACTATTTTTCCTTAACTCCGGGGCGATTAGCACCCAACGGGTGGAGAGTTATGCTCGGATTCCTTGAGCTGTGGAGGAGAGTACATCAAGAGGACGCTTCTCCTCTCGAGTTTCATGCTGCTTACAGTTTGATCGAGTCCCCAGCCCCTCACAGGGGATGGTACTATTTTACCCCTAGGGGCAGAAAACTGCTCACGGGATTACGTTCAAACTGCCACGATTGGAAATCTCGCTTTTTCTTCATTGGTGGAGAGTGGGTTGCTGAGTCAGATCAACCTTTGGTACCCACCCAATGGATTGACGCTAAGAGATTAGGTAAATTTTCTGATTGCTTCCTTGTTTTTATGCATGTGCTAACTGTCATGTCCTCATTTGCAGATCCTCCCCTTCTTTCCACGGAGCAGGAGCGCAAGCTGCAAGTGGTGAGAGACCACCCTGACAAGGACTTGGGAGTCCTTCTTCCCAAGGAGAGAGGCAAGACGAGTGGTCCTCCTACGGACTCTCCTTCGGATAGGACAGGCGGGTTCCCCTCTATACCATCATCCAAAAGAAAAAGTAAGCTACTCCTGCTTTGGCAATAACATTACACTTTTACCCGATATGTTGTACCCATGTACCATTCGCTAATACTTCCCTCTAACAGGCATAGAGATAAGCAGAGAGATGATAGGCGCCCGCTTTTCGACCCGCTTCTCGGATAGAGGTACCCCTTCCCCCAAGGTGGTGAGGACGAACGACGCCTCTCCAAGAATCTCTCCGCCAGCGACTTGTGTCAAGTCCCGGGTGGCTCCTCCTCGAGTGGCTTCACCCACGGTGTTTCCTCAGGCAGGGATCTCTTCCTCTAAGACTGCTTTCCCGCAGTCTTCTTCTTCAGCTACACGTCCTGCCCCTCAACTGTGTCCTCCACAACCGGGCATTTCTACAGGGGTATCGGCTAGGACTGGTTCCATGCCGGGTCATTCGCGGGAGATGCGGGAAAGGCTAGGGAGATATGTGCTGCCGCATGAGGTTTCTCGGGTTAATGCCTTGGGCACCGAGGGGGTTATTGACTCATTCGTAGAGGGTCTGGCTCAGGTAAAGGTTTGCTATTCTTTATTCCTTTTTCTCCAGACCGTTACCCCTTTATTTCTTTTTAACCGTCTCATTTCTCGTCCCTTATCTCTTCAGGTCTCCACCGCATCCATCTGCTTGCTGTCGAGAGCCCAATCTTATGGTCAGATGAGACGGGAGAAGGAGGCTGTGCGGCTAGAGCTCTGCACTGCTCAAGAGAAGATCACTGCTCTGGAAGCCGCTGGTAGGGCTTCGGGGATTGATCTTGCAGCGGCCCGTGAGAGGGTGAGCGAGCTTGAGATCGAACTTTCAGCAGCCAACAAGAGGGCGGCAGAGGCAGAAGTTGAACTTTCGAAGACCTGCGAGAAGGCTTCACTCAATGAAGCTGAGCTTACGAAGGCCCGCGAGAGGGCTTTGCTCAGTGAGGCTGAGCTTATGAAGGCCCGTGAGAGGGCTTCGCTCAGTGAGGCTGAGCTTGCTCGGACCCTTGAGAAGGCGAGGCTCAGAGAAGTCGCTGTGGAGGCAGAGATGAAGGCAGCGCACGAGAGAGCTTCTCAAGCTGAGAGGGACCTACAGATTGGCCTTGTAGATGCCTTCATTGATGGTTACGAGGAGCTTCGAGAGAAGATTTCTGCTGCCTTTCCAGATATTGACATATCAGGCTTTGTGCCAATGGAGGCGCCTGACGATGGCGGCAGCAGCTCTGGTGATGCTGAGGACGATGCAGAGGAGGATGATGAGGAGGGGGATGAGAGTGATTAGAGTGTAGGGACTCTTGCTTCTGTTTTCTCTTTTTGTAAAGGCAGGTAGCCTGACTTTTGTACGTAAGTCTATTTTTTGGAACATGCAACTTTTTGTCATAATACAAACATAGAATGTTTTATTTATTCATTGCTTGAACAATATTGACAAAATAGTAAAAAATTAAATCAAGCCCCACACCCTCACTATTCTAATCCTCTTCTGATGTTACTGGTAGTATTTCTTCAAATGTTCCGCGTTCCACGGATGAAGTAAGGCCTTTCCCTCAGAATTCTGGATCCCGTAGGTGCCCGGTCTCACTACCTCTGTGACGAGATAGGGTCCTTCCCAGTTTGGTCCCAATTTTCCTTCACGGGAGTCTTTCGTGGCGAGGATCACCTTTTTGAGGACTAGGTCTCCTGGTTGGAAGGAACGAGGCTTCACCCTCGAATTGTAGTACTTGGCCATGCGTCGTTTGTATTCCGCATTACGGACCACAGACATTTCTCTTGCCTCCTCTAGCAAATCGAGGTTGAGGCGGAGTCCTTCCTCATTGGTGATAGGGTCGTAGTGGTGGACCCTTAGGGAATGTATCCCTATTTCGACAGGAATGACCGCCTCTGTCCCAAAAGCGAGAGAGAAAGGGGTTTCCCCGGTAGGAGTCCGTGGTGTGGTTCGATAGGCCCATAATACCCCCGGAAGCTCGTCGACCCACAGACCTTTTGCTCTTTCGAGCCTTGTTTTAAGGTTGCGCAGGACTGTTCTCACCATCACCTCTGCCTGCCCATTTGCCTGGGGGTGTGCCGGGCTAGAGTGAGGCTGCTTTATTTGAAGGTCAGCGCAGAAGGCATTGAAGAGCCTGTTGTCGAACTGCTTGCCATTGTCACTAACAATGGCGTGAGGTATCCCAAAGCGACAGACAAGATTTCTCCAGACGAAATCCTTCACCTTGGAGTCTGTTATTTTTGCTAGGGGTTCTGCCTCCGCCCATTTTGTGAAATAGTCTATGGCGACGACTATGAATTTGCACTGGCCTCTACTCAAAGGCAGGGGGCCCAAGATGTCAATGCCCCACTTGGAGAAAGGCCATGGGCTGAGGATGGTAGTCAGCTCCTCTGGTGGCTGCCTTGACACAGTGGCGAAGCGCTGGCACTTGTCACACCTCTTGGTGAATTCTTTGGCGTCTTTTACCATGCTTGGCCAAAAGTACCCTTGCCTAAGCGCTTTATGGGCGAGGCAACGTCCTTCAGAGTGATTTCCACAAATCCCTTCGTGAATCTCTCTGAGGGCGTAGTCAGCTTCTTCTGGGGAAAGGCAGCGCAGCAACGGTAAGTTGTACCCCTTTTTGTACAGTACGTCTTGTAGGATGGTGAACTTAGAAGCTCTCATCCTGAGTTTCTTGGCTTCCAGGGGATCATCTGGTACTGTTTCTTCTTGGAGGTACGCCTTGATGGGGGTCATCCAGTTCAATTCGGTCGTGGTGCAGTTGATGTTTGTGGTGTCTACATCCAACTTACTTGGCTCGAACTTGGTTCAATTCTGCGAATGAGGTCTCCAGGGATGAGGCGAGCCTGGCGAGAGCATCTGCAGCCATGTTATCACCTCTTGGGATGTGACAGATTTGGAAATGTTGAAACTGCTGGACTAGCTTCTTAGCCATGCCAAGGTATTCCTGCATTTTTGTTTCTTTTGCTTCAAATTCGCCATTCACTTGGTTGACTATCAATTGTGAATCACTATAGGCGGTGAGGGACCGGGCGTCCATTTCTGCTGCCAATCTCAATCCCGAGAGGAGTGCTTCATATTCTGCTTCATTGTTTGTGGCAACAAAGTGTAGCTTCACGGCATATTTGATGGGTGTACCATCAGGACTGATCAAAATGAGTCCCGCTCCACCTCCCTCGCTGGTTGCGGAGCCATCAACATACAGGTTCCAAAGTGGCAGTGAAGAAAAATCTTCTCGAGGTGCCTGGCCACACAGAAGTATTTGGACGCTCGCTGGGGATGTCAGGTCGCCAGGAGGGGAGTGGGCGCTCGGAGTGGTATGGGCGCCCCTGGATGTATGGGCGCCTGGGGTGGCCTGGGCGCCCATGGATGTCTGGGCGCCCGGGGTGGCCTGGGCGCCCACTGCTGGTGTCGGGGCGCCCGGAGTGACATGGGCGCCTGGTGCTGGTATTTGCACGCCCGCCCGGGTGCTCTCGCCAAGTGACAGTTCGACTCGCGTCTCTGGACTAGAATGCCGCGACACGGTGGGTTCACGTTCGCAGTATGTAAACTCAGCTACAAAATCTGCCAGTGCTTTTCCTTGATGGATACCCTTGGTTGGTACTGGATGTCAAACTCGCCCAGTTCTATTGCCCACTTGAGGAGTCTCCCGGATACATCCGGCTTTGCCAGGACTCTTTTCAAGGGCTGATCGGTGACGACCACGATAGTGTGGCTCTGAAAATAGTGCCGTAGTCGCCTGGCAGTAGAGATGAGGGTAAGGGCAAGTTTTTCTAATTCAGAGTATCTGACCTCGGCGCCCCGGTATGCTCTACTGACATAATAGATGGGCCTTTGCACGCCATCATGATTTCTGATCAGAACAGAGCTAACTGCTGAGGAGGAGGCAGACAGGTACAAATATAATACCTCACCGGGTGCAGCATATGAAAGGAGGGGAGGTGTGGCCAAGTATGCTTTAAGCTTCTCGAAGGCCTCCTCAGCCTCAGGTCCCCATTCGAAAGCCTTTCAGAGAATTTTGAAGAAAGGCAGACACTTATCTGCAGATTTAGAGACGAATCTATTGAGTGCTGCAATTCTTTCGTTGAGGCGCTGCACCTCCTTGGTCGAAGTGGGTGACTTCATGCCGAGTATAGCTTTGATTTTGTCAGGGTTCGCCTCAATTCCCCTCTGGTTGACCATGAAGCCCAAGAATTTTCCCGATCTCACGCCAAAGGCGCATTTCTCAGGGTTCAGCTTCATGTGGTAGGTTCTGAGAACATTGAAAGTCTCTTGAAGATGGTCGATGTGATCTGCTGCGGCCAAGCTCTTCACCAGCATATCGTCGACATAAACCTCCATTGTTCGCCCAATCTGGGACTGGAACATTTTGTTCACCAGGCGCTGGTAGGTTGCACCTGCGTTTTTCAGCCCGAAGGGCATGACCCTGTAGCAGTAGGTTCCCTTTGGAGTGATAAACGACGTCCTTTCTTGATCTGGGGGATGCATGTTGATCTGGTTATATCCAGAATAGGCATCTAGGAAAGAGAGGAGTTCATGTCCTGCTGTGGCGTCGATGAGGAGGTCAATCCGAGGCAGCGGATAGCTGTCCTTTGGGCATGCTTTGTTAAGCTCCGTGAAGTCGACGCAGAGGCGCCACTTCCCACTGGCTTTTGTCACCATTACTACATTTGACAGCCATTCGGGATATGCCACTTCTCTGACCGCTCCATTTTCTATCAACTTCCCGACCTCTTTGTCCATTGCTTGGGCCCTTTCAGTGGAGGCGCCTCTCAGCTTTTGTCGAACAGGTTTGTGGCGAGGGTCGACATTGAGGCGGTGGGTGGCGACTTCGGGATCGATTCCTTCAAGATCCGCATGTGACCATGCGAAAATGTCCTCATTCATTTTCAGAAAATCTGTCAAATTGTAGACCAGATCTTCCGAAAGAGAAGAGCCGATGTACACTCTTCTGTCAGGATGTTCTTCATCTAAGGCCACGGGGGTGAGCTTTTCAACTGGTTCCCCTCTTTCTGTGGTGGCGTCATCCCTCGGGTCCAAGATTTCGACTTGCAATGCCTCCTGTGTCTTCTTGGCCTTCATTGAGGAAAAATAGCATTCTCTTGCTGCAACCTGATCCCCTCTGACCTCCCCGACTCCGTTCGGGGTTGGAAAGCGGAGGCTGAGATGATAGGTGGAGTGAACGGCTCTTAATGCGTTAAGAGCGGGTCGCCCTAATATGATGTTGTAGGCTGACGGGCACTCTATTACCAAGAAATCAACCAGCGTAGTGGAGCTTCGGGGTGCTGCTCCGGCTGTAATTGGCAGTGTGATTGTCCCAAGGGGATACACTTTCTCTCCTGAGAACCCGATGAGGGGGGTTTTAATAGGCTGCAGTCTTTCCCGACCCAGCTTTAGCTTATCATAAGCCTCTGCGTATAGGATATCCGCAGAGCTGCCACTATCTACCAAGATCCTATGCACCTGGAAATTGGCGACGGTCATAGTGAGCACCAGAGGGTCGTTATGGGGTTGCTGGATCCCTTCCAAATCCTTATCTGAGAAGGATATGGTTTCGCTGAAGCTGTGTTTGGGCGCCTTGGATGGGCGTGCTTCATCAGGATGCCTTGCCCTCCTAGCATGGGCCTTGACGGCAGAGAGCGACTCTGCTAGTCCGCCCGAGATGGTTCGGATTTCTCCAATGGGCTGCTGGTCCTCCCGATTGTGAGGTGGTGGTGCTTGCCCTCTACCAGCAACATACTGGCGCAGGTGACCACGTTGAATAAGATCCTCAATCTGCCTCTTGAGGTCATAGCAATCGTCGGTGTCATGACCGTGGTCGCGATGGAAACGACAATATTTGTCCGGGTTTCTGCGGTTTGGAGGGGACTTCATCTTTCCAGGCCATTTCACGGCTGGGTCATCTTGTATCTGGAGCAGAATGTGCTCAACAGCGGCATTGAGGGGGGTGAATGCTTGTCGGTCTCTCTGCGGAGCAGGGGCGAGTCGGTCTCTCTGCGGAGCAGGACCGAGTCGGTCTCTGACAGGTAACCTCTCTGTCCTGCTTCGCTTGTTGCTTGTCTCCTTCTTTTCGTCTCTGTCCCGCTCTTTCCCCTTGTCCCCGGATCTGGAGGACTCACCTCGCCTAGCCCTGGTGATGTCTTCAGCATTTATATATTTTTGGGCCTTTGCCAGTAGCTCTGTCATGCTCTTTGGTTGGCGCTTCATTACTGAGAAAATGAAACTCGATGAGCGAAGGCCTCCCAAGAAGGCTGTCATTGTCACTTTGTCATCAGGATCTTCGACCTGAAGTACCTCCTCGTTAAAACGAGTGAGGTAGCTCCTCAGGCTCTCATTTTTATCCTGCTTTACGCTGACCAGGTGTGTGGCAGGCTTTTGGTGGCGGCGCCCTCCGATGAAGTGCGACACAAAGGATTTGCTTAACTCCCCAAAGGTGGCGATGGAGGCTGGGGCTAGATTGGCAAACCACTGCCGAGCGGAACCCTTCAGGGTAGTTGGGAATGCCCTGCACATAACCTCGTCAGGGATATTATGCAGCTGCATTACAGTTTTATATGTCTCCAGGTGGTCCAATTGATCCTTCGTCCCATCGAAGGTTTCTATGGATGGCATTTTGAACCTTGGAGGAAGAGGGTAGTTTACCACGTCGGGTTTGAACGGTGTATCCGTCCGCCCGACTAGGTAATCCACCGTTTGTGGGGCTTGCGCCTTCATGGCGTTGAATACATCACCGAGTTGGTTCTGCATTTCTCTGATTTTCTCATCCCAGCGATTGGGAGTTCCTCGGGAATGATCATGGAAGTTGCTCTCCTCCATGTTTTCACTTTCCCCTTCTTGGAAACTAGGACCATCCCCATTAGAAGCAGAGGGAATAGATGGGGGTCCTTCGTGGTGTGCTCCCCCCGGAGGTGGAAGTCCTCCGTGTCCTGCTCCTCCTGGAGGTGGGAATCCTTCAAACTGGACTCCACCGGGAGGAGGAGGTCCTTCCTGATTTATTCTCCCACCCCCTAGTGTAACCCCAAGAGGAAACCCTCGGGCGCCCAAGGGATGGGCGCCCAGGGGGTTGGCGCCCGGGGCATGGGCGCCCAGGGGGTTGGCGCTCGAGGCATGGGCGCCCAGGGGATGGGCGCCCGGGGGAGGAGCTCCCCGGCGTGGAGCCCTTTGCTTGCCCCGGGCGCGGTACTCCATGCTGGGTTCCTCCGAAGTGTGCTCTTCCCTGTCCTGCTGTGAGCATGAACTGTAAGATCTGCTGGTTTTGGGTCACCAGCTGTTGCATAGTCTCTAACATCTGTTGTGGAGTGGGAGCAGGGGCGTCTTGGGCAGGATTAGTCGGGGGAGGATCATTCTCGCCTTCTCGAGAGGGATTGTCCTCCGGGCGTCTTGCAGATCTTGTGGTGATCACCATAATTTTGGAAAAAGAGGATTCTAACGTGAGAATTTTATCGGTTCCCACATACGGCGCCAAACTGATGATGTTACAAAAATGGATTTGCGCACCACCGGTCAAGTATGAGCAATAAATGTGGTAATAAATGAGAGAGAGATTTATAGTGGTTCGGTCAATGTGACCTACGTCCACTTCAAGGGCAATGGTCGCCGGAATGTATTAATTTCTCAAGTGTGTCAGTGATTACAAACTTTGGAGAGAGTGTAGAAAGAGAGATTATGGCCTGCCCCTCAAGTATCGAGAGGCTCTTAGATTTATAGTCTTCCCCTAACAGATGGGGGCGACTTTACAGCGTCATTTACGAGGAGCCTTCGAGGTGTCCTCGACTGGCGAGGCAGTTGTAACATTCTTCGCAGGACTTGGTAAAAGCGTGACGTGGCCTGACCGCTTCCGAAGCGACGTGGGTTGCCTTGACGTGGCCAGGCCTCATGGATCTGGGCCTGGACCTCAATGGACTCAACGGATCTCTACTAACTCGGGCTTGGCTCATGACGAAATGGGTCACTCGGGCGGGCCTGACCCATCACCATCTTTTTCAACAGCTAACTTGAGATAACATGGTGCTTTTTACAATTTTTTTTATTGAGGATTGAAACAATAACATGCCCAGACCACTCATATATTTGCAGAGATGTGAAGAGAACAAAATGCTGGACAGCAACTTTCAGATATGGATCTATGCAAATGAAGAGAATAGGTGAAAATCTTAATACATAGAACGGACTCACCGTATGTAAGATCATCCCCAAAACACATCAAGCAGATTACACTTTTAATTTTCAAGAGCACAGTACCAAAGATTTGTAGTGTGCTAGGGGCGTAACGGTTTGGTTAACCGTGGTTTTTGGGAAAACCATTAATCGATTAGTGTTTCACGGTTTTTGGTTTTTAAAAACTGTAACCCTAGCCGGACCGTGAAAAACCGTTAAAAATTGAACCGTGGTTAACTGCGGTTAACGGTTCAGTTACGGTTAGTTGTCACTTCAATTTTTTTTTTGTGAAAATCTTGCCATTTACCAATCAAACTTACTGTGAAAATAAAAAACCATAGTTGGAGAATAGCATAATATGTTACTGTAAAAATTAAATAAAAAAAAGTAATTTTCATTCAGGCCCTAGGTTTTTTCCTTAGTAGCGAAACGGTTGGGTTAACCATGTGTTTTGGAAAAACATGGTTAACCGAACCGCTGTTAACCATTTGGTTCGGTTAATAACCGTGAGTCGAGACAAAAACCATAATCGAACCGTAAAGCACAGTTTTCCTATTTCAATAACCGTAGCCGTAGTCGAACCGTGAAACACGGTTATTAACTGCGGTTCTCTTCAGTTCGGTTCGGTTCGACAGTTTTTCGGTTTTTTTTTGGTCTTCGTCATCCATTGGGTAGAGGATCGCACAACGGGGACAATCGTATGAGATGAGGCGGGAGAGAGATGGAGAAAGCTGCATTGGATAAGAAAACCAATATCTTGCTAGACAATTGTCAATGAGTAGCTCTAATTCAAAATTATGTAAAATGCTAATGTGGATGTCCTCTGGCAAAAAATTTTGCCCTGTATCACAGCATGTGAGCTTCAAAACATGTCCAAATTTATATCCAATACTGGTCTTGCATCTTGCTCAGAAGCCAGAACAATCTCTCTTTTGACAGAAACGATTAAAGCTCAATGGTTCTCACTCTCAAACGCTCTCGGAGTTCCCAATGTATTCCATGGTGGGGAGGATATGTCTTTACATTGGATGATTTTGTCTTTAGACTTCTCTTTTTGTTTGGATTTCATTATATTTATATTGATTATGTCTCGTGAAGATTGAATCTCATTAGATTTTCCTTTTAACAGGTAAGTTCAAATAATTTATCCGGATGTCCCAAAATAACTTAGTGGTGGTGGAGAATGGAGATTTAATTAGACTGCTAAGTCAGATAAATTATCATGTTCAATTCAACAGCATGTATCACATAGATTTTATAGCATAACTTCGATGAGTCAACTTCACATCAAAGCGACGGTTTAGATGTTTGAAAAGTGGGGCCATTCTAATAGAAGTTGATCTCAAACCCATTGGGGTATAAAGGGTAGAGGTCTTATTTTATTTACCCACATGTGCAAATCAAAATTGAGGCACTCAACCTTGTAGTTAAGGGGCTTTTCTTCCTATTGTTGTGGATATCTCTGCAATCTTGGAGGGCTTCAATAAGATTTACTTCAACCAGATGTAGTCTTAATACTCTTATGGCATGTTTCTCTTTTGCATTTTGTGTTCTTTTGTTTTTGGTTGTTTCAAGCAGATTATTAATGGGGATCATCATAAAATGTTTTTTTTTTTTTGCCTCAGTTCGCTTGAACAGGTTCTGGGACAGGGTAATCAGGGCCCAGCTTAATGTCTAGGTTTGCCAATAACTCAAACTACCCATCATAAATAGGTATGCCTGCAAGGCTTTCTTTATGGTGCTGCTCACTCCAGTCCACTTATTAATTGGGCTTAAACAATTGGGCCCAACCAGCTATTTTGTCCACATAACATACCACTATTGTCACATTGGACTCTTCAGCATAAGTGGTGTGGACCAGGCACATTTTATTTTATTTTTTTCAACAAAAAATGGAAGATCCATTACCAGACAATTCCAACAAACAAGCTACGACGGCTAAACCAACAACTCAAGCACCAACAACAAACCATCAGTATCTACCAAAACAACAGAGGCCTAGACACATTCAGCCCATAGGAAGTTTAATCCAGGTTGCCCACATTTAGCAAGGCAGTGGGCGACCATGTTTAATTCTTCTAGAAATAAAAGTTATCTCAAAAGATTCATAATGCTTCAAACACTTCAGAAAATTGCCTATGAGAGGCTGAATAGGCAAATCCTTGTTGCCCTTAGTACTTTTGAATACTTCTAAAGCATCCACATGAACTCAAACTCTTGCGAATTTGGACTTCTTGATAGCATCCAGCACAAATAGGAGCGTTCTCGTTTCAGCCTCGTTAGCGGATATGACACTTGGTCATTTGGAAGATCCTCTAGCCTCAAGCGATCTATTAAAAAATAAGGTGAAACCAAAAGCAAATATCACCATAAGTGTAAAGCCAATATCACCATCAAAGCCCGCACTGCTAAAGAGAAAGGCGATTTGTTCGAGATCCCTTTCTTACTTATAGGAGAATTATATATGAAATTTGAGTTGCATGGGCGCATTTAGGTTTGTTAGACAAGTGTATGCTATACGCAATAGCTAAAGCCTGCTCTGGGGTTAAAACATGCATTTTGACACTCAATTCATTTCTTGTTTTCCAAATTGCCCATAAGAAGGCAAGAAAATGAGCATATGAAAGTTGGGGACAGATTGGATTCCTTTGATTTGTCAAAGAGTTCCACCAATCTAAAATATCAGTGCAATTGAAATTATGAGTTAATGCACCCAAGTGGGAGTTGAAGCAACCTGCCATAGAAAAATCACATTGGAAGAGGATATGGTCAATGGTTTCCTCCTCTTCACAAAAAGATCGAGCAGTGAGATGGGAAGTCACGTAAATCAAATCTTGATTTGAGAATATATATATATATATATGTGTGTGTGTGTGTGTGTGTGTGTGTGTGTGTTACTGGAATAGCAATTCTTAAACATTTCCACCCAAAGAGCAAAATTCTCTAGAGAAGAGGAAGCTTCCAAAAGTGCTTCCAATTGGTAGTAGTAACAAGAGGGTCAATCTTTGTTTTATTAATAATATAAAAGTGGGATTTAGTGGTAACCTTGCCACCACTCTTAGAATCAGGCCAAATTCTTTTGTCCTCACCAGATAAATGAAAGATATAGATTCTAGAAATATCCTCAATATCTCTAGGGTGTATGAATATTTCTTTACTTTCTTGCATATTCCAACCTCTATTATTATCCAAATGGTCATTAACAACATTATTGGGGCAAATGTTGGGGAGAGCGGTTTCCTAATACCCCTTGTTTAGAGATCCAGTTGGAGTTCCAAACCGAAATCTTCTCTCCATGCCCTATTATCCAACCTATATTCTTATTGATAAAATTTAAGGTCTCCACAAATCTCTTCTAAAACGACGACCCTCCTTTTTTCGTAACGACTTCCCAAAGAGATTTATCAGGACAATGTTTAACTTTTAAGATTTGAGTACTAAGCAAATTCAGTTTAGAGAGATACTTCCAACATGTTTGGGCTAACAAGACCTTGTTGTTACTATCTAACTCGCGAATCCCCTACCACCATGCTTAGTTGGCTTACATATTTCCTTTCAATTAAATGTGTGCACATTCTTTTTATCCTCTTGACCCCTCACCAAATTTTTTGATGAGTCCTATCTAACTCCTCAGCGGTTAATTTGGAAAGCCTTAAAACCGACATATCATACATCGGAATAGATAAAGCTACTAACTTAATGAGGGTATTTCTCCTTGCTTGGAAGAGAAGAGGGGCTTGCCAACTCTTGATCTTAATAATGACTTAATCTAAAATGGGTTCAAATATCCTGCTTTTCTTACCTTTAAGTTAATGGGAATGCCAAAATATTTCTCATTTTTTGTCATCATGCAAACCTCTAAAATTGTTCCGATTGCTTTATATCTTTTGCCACATGCTCCTTTACTAAGCACAATTGCAGACTTAGAAAAGTTAATTAACTGACGTGAGACGTCACAATAATGATCAATGATTTCCTTCACCTCTCTTGTCTCATGGAGGGTAGCTCTAGAGAATATAAAAATATCACCAACAAATAATAAATATGACACTAGGGGCCCTTTTGACTACTCTAACTCCTTGAGTAGTTTTTTCATTCTTAGCTCTAACCAACATTTTCGACAAGACCTCCATGCCTATAATAAAAAGATATGGGGGAGAGAGGGTCCCCTTATCTTGGCCCTCTAGTTAGAGTAATATATTGCCAAAAGGAGATCCATTGAGGAGGATTGAGTAAGACATCGATTCAATGCACCCTCTGATAGTACAAATGAACTCTATATGAAAACCAAGGACATTTAAGACTTCTACCTAAGAAGTCCATTCTATATGGTCACATGCTGTATACATATCTAGTTTAAGGCTCATGAATTTTTCCTTTTTCTTCTTTCCTAAGGGCGTGTTTAGGAATTCCTGTCAGGAATGCAGCATTTAGGATGGGGTTCTTTGGGAGATTTGAAATCCCTGGATTCAAGGAAGCAACAAAAGGTGGGTTTTCAGAATGCTAGGAGGGGTCTCGGCATTTGCGGATTTCCGATCTCAGTGGATTTCTAAAGTATTCCGACGATGTGCGACAACTCTCCAACGGTCAGTTACGATTCAAATCGAGCCTCTTTCTTGGGCATTGATGTAATTATAAGTACATGTCTTCCTTCAATAAATGCACTCTAGAAGGGGCCTATAATCTTGTGAAGAACAAGTTTTAATTTGTAGGCCATCACTTTAGATATTATTTTATATATATCATCACAAAGGCTTATAGGTCTGAGGTCACCAACATTATAAGGAAAATTCTTCTTTGGAATTAAAAAAATAAATGTTTTGTTAATTAATTCTATTGAAGGGAGGTTTACAATTGAAAAAAACCTCCTAATTAACTAACAAAGCTACATCTTGTCCAACTGTCCTCCACATATGTTGAAAATTTATTGCAGGGTATTCATCTAGTTTTAAGGCTCCTATTTGGAAGAGAGCATATTTGATTTAATCAATTGATGGAATGGAGGTTAAAATATTGTCAACCTTATTGGTAAGAGTTGCTGCAAATATAGAAACGCCAAAAGAAGGAGGATGAATCCCCGCTTACTAGGGCTAAAGTGCGGATAGAAGCCCATAAACGGAAAGACAATTCTATCCCTAGTAGCGTGTCTTCACATATGGTAAGTTGATTGTCCTCTACTTAAGTCAGTATAGTAGAAAATAACTTTAAAAGTTGGCTTATATGATGTTTATAATTTGACAGGAAGGAGTAAATGAGCTACTGTCCAGCCAAGATGAAGTAGATTCCCATGACATCCTCAAGGATCCATTGAACCAGGTATTTGGTGTTGATACAAGGGGTCATGTTCGAGGTGTTGGGAACGTCATATCAGGAACTCAAATTGTAGGGTCCTCTACAACTTTTGAAAAACTAGCTACCAAAGAAAAGAAAGTTACCAAGGAGTCGACCTCAATTAAGAATTTGGAGGACCAAGTAAACTACGTAACCTCAGTACAAAAAAAAACTTTTCGAAGAACTTGGTGCTATAAAACAAATGATTGAGGTAAAGATCTATTGAAATTATTGGATTTTTTTAAAGAATTTCATAATATTAGATTTTTTTTCTACATGTATTGAAAGAATAATTGATGCTTTAAAACATTATTACAGCAGACTGGCCCAAACCTTCAGGATCCTAAGCAAGCGTTTCATTTCCACCGAAGATGACAGAGTTGGTTGTAGTTTCCAAAACATTAGGGAGCGATGAATATTCAATGAGACTGCGGCCGTGCAAATTGATGTCTTGGCATCAAGAGGTCGTCGCTCACGGAAGGGCTCATATCGGGAATGGGACCCAATTTATTCATGATAAAGCTCTTCCGAAAAATGCATACAAGGTTACAGTTGACGTCATTGACAAAGGAGATGTCGACCTGCCTTACCTTGATGGTTATCATTCCACTTTGGGCCAAGTTTGGAATGGATCCTTTATAGCATGGTCTGATGCTTTTACCACATTCACTGATTAGACTTATAAAGGGCATTTTGTTAAACTTTGATCTTTTATAGTATGATGGGCAATATTCTTTGTTAAACTTATCTCTGCAGTTTTTAGTTCTTTTGATTTCTTTCAGTTTCTGAATTGATTAAACATTTTACTGAGTTGATTATCTTTTTTATTGAATATGTCTTCATTCATTGAAATTTGAAGGATTAATGGTAATGCACACTATTGAAATGGGGCTAACATGATGGAGAGTTTCTTTTTCTTTCTTTATATTTTATTCAGATATGTGTTTTTTTTTTTCTTTTTTGTGTTCAAAATATTTTTATCTCTTTCAGTGATGGACTGTGAACAGAGTCTACACACTATCAGACATCTCAAGTATGGGTGGGATTTCCACACCCTTGAAGTTTTCAATTGCAACATATGTTTCCTGGGCACTTACATCTTGCTCTCTTTCTTCATCCGTTTTTCCTATTCTTTTTTCGTACGTGCTATTTTCTATTATATCTTATTTCTATAGTCCATTTCATCTTTTTGAGCCTTGTTTTTAGTCATAGCCATCTTCATGGGTGACTCACAAAAACCACTCCAAGTGTATTATTCCAGCACATGGATTTTAAATGTTGACACACTTAACCAGGCTTGTGTTGAGATCTGATTAGGTGCTCAATCAAAGAGGAGAGATCAGATTTGCCGAGGTTTTCTAATTAGTTGCTGAATTGTGCCTGCGACTTTGCAAGTTTGGCTACTGGAGTTCTGAACATGTTAGGTTTTTGAGTGTTGGCTAAATTCATGGGTTGGACAAAACTCTGGGTCTTTTGACTTGTATTTTTTTATTTAGAAAACGACTATGAAGATGGAAGATTGGAAGGACTCAGAAGAAAAAAGTTTAAAAGAATTACAAGAAGAAAGTTGAAAAAAAGAGCTGAAATTCCGGATCAACAAAAATGGGGTCCGCTTGAGCGACCACATCATTCGCTTGAGCGGACAGAGTCAGAATGGCCCAACACTGAAACAGAACCTCATCTGCTTGAGCGGACATGTGTCAGGAGTCCTAAGAAAATTAGAAACTGATTTCTAATTGTGCCCAAACTGCTGATTTTAGTCCTAATCATCTTAAACAACCTTAAGCACGTCCTAAGGGCTATTTAAAGGACTCAAGGACCATTTCAAAAATAAAACTCTCACCTCTCAAAGTTCTGAGTTAGAGATTATTATTGAGAGAATTCTTCTCTAAAGATTTTTATGAAGTTGTGCTGGCAAATTCTCTAGAGCCAGTTCTTCTACATCCTTTGTAGAAGATTGTCTTCTTGCGAGAAGATTTGAGGAGTCAAGTGCTTGATTGAATCTGTTGTAATCAACGGTGTGAAGTCGTTGAAGCGTGAAGCGACACAAGGTAATTTCAGTCTTTGGGTATGGGATATTTGGGGAAGAAATCTGAGTTTCTTCTAATTGCGAAATTATAGTGTTTGATTTGATCCAGTACGGATCGGTGGTTTTCACCCGGTTAGGGTTTTCCACCTTAAATTTGGTGTCCTTATTGGGTGTGCTTGTTGATTTATTTTCCGCTGCATATTGTTTGATTATGCACACTTTTTGGTTGATTGTTTCAGTAAACCAATCTAGAGATCGCGGACCCTAAATCTTTCAAAACCTTACAATTTTTAGAAAGATTTTGTTAAATGATTTAGTAATTTTGGAGTGATGGTATTCTTGCCACAAGCAACACTTCCTTTCTGTTGATATCTTGAAACATAGCTTTCTCTTTTGAAGCTCTCAAACATGTCCAGAGGAAGCTCTATAGAGAAGACAAAAGGCGTAAAAGAAAAAGAACACTTTGGTGGCTTTTGGAGATACTATTTGCTGGAAATCATGGAGATTTCATGGATATCTTTGGTTTCTGGTTATGGGTCTTGATCATGTTAGAGAATCTCTAGTTATCTCAGGCAAGTTCTTATAGTGTGTATATGTGTATGACCTTTTCCTTAGATTTGTATGTTCTTTGTATGCGATGTTTGTTTTATGTGCGTTTACAGAATACTTCCTTCACCTAATTTTGTGTTTAGTTCATGAATTTTTTATTTAGTTTTGGTTTACTATTTACCTCTTTTAGATATTCTTCCTTTTATGCCTTTGGTTTGCTTTTCACTAATTCTTCTTTTACAAATACCTCATGTTTTTCTTCTTCTCCCCCTCTTTTTTTTATTATTCGGGTTCTTTTTCTAGCTTTCTTAAGAAATTTTGATTTGGTGGAGAAGAAGAAATGTTTGATTTGGGCTTCCTGGTATTCTAGTTTGAATCAAGAAATTGCCCAAATGCTAGATGATAAGGGAGCTGTATCTATGTGTTTATGTTTGTGCATGTATTGAATATGATTTTATATAGATATTGATGTCGAAGGCTTGCAGTTTCTTATTGAGCTTCCAAATATATTCAATTTAACAGTACCTACCACTGTCTCAAAATGGCCAGAGAACTTCAACCACAGTTTTTGTACTCAGGTTTAAACAATTGGGGCATCCCAGCTAGATCCAAATTACAATTCTTGGTCAAGGCGGGCTTTTTAACATTGCAAGAAAGGTAGGGGGCGTATGTAATAAAAAACCTAGAAAAGAATCAAAACAAATAATGACCTGATAGTGGATAGTGGGGATGTGAATGGGTATCTGATTATCGAAATTTAAAGAGTCTACAATATAAGAAAAGATAGCATTAAATTTGTTCCGGGACTGGAGAGAAGTTCATACTCAGAGTTGAATGCATGTGTTAAGGATCACGAATTTCTCGAATCCCAATCATCCAAATCCATAATGTTCTAACCCAAGAATGAAAATCCAGAATGTCCAAGAGCCTAAAGGAACTTGGTTCATATTGATCTTTTAGAGCCAACTAAGCTTCAATCATGTTTCCGTCCTTTTTTTTTCTTTTTTTTTTTTTTTTTTTTTTGAGTTGATTCTTTATCCATATCAAACAAATAGAATTATTGTTGGATCCATATTCAGAGGTTGATCAGCTAAACAAAATAAAAAATCGACATCCAAATGCAGTGTGGCTGAATTTCCCAAGCATAGCAGAAATATGATCTTGTAAAGAAATAGAATCTAACAATCCAAAAACTGTCCTTAATTTATTGTCATTAGCCAATAGTTATTCAAAGTGAACAATGACACTAGTACTTTTTGACACACTCATGGACTTGGAGCAGCAGCATCGGAGAGTGTGATCCACAAATTTGCATTCTCCACAAGAGTAGCCATAGGATTTGCAGTTATCTTGGCAAAAATGATGAGAACGACTGCAGTATTCTCCAAAGCAATAGAGTGCATTTACAAGTGTGTTTTCAGCTGCACAATGAATTAAAAAAAAAAAAAACCACATGTTAGCAATGAATGGTTAGTAGTGAGTCTGCAAGTGTACTGCAAATCAGATTTGATGCAAGAAAACCTAATTTGGCATTGATGAACTACCTTTGCTTTAGCAAAATATTTAGTTCCATACACTACCCTGCCAATATGGATGGGACCCAGTTTCATTCCAGTTGGAGTTACATGCTTTTGGATTGATCATGAGTGAAAAATATAGACGCTTAATTATCAATTAAATCTAAAATTCACGAAAAATATTATAGCTTAAAAAATTGTTAAACTTTAGGGGCTTTAATCCCGAGCGGTTAGGATAATGTGATGAGCCTAAATGGCCCACCAAGACCTTTCCATTTCCCCTTCCCATCCTTGATGGGCCCATAGTAACTGGTACATGGGGCACTAACGTTATGGGTGCACACTTGAGCACAATAAGGGACTCATCCCCTGTGTGTTTTTTGGGGGGGGGGGGGGGGGGGGGGATTAAAAGATCTGGATGAGCCATACCTATGTATAAATTTTCATGTCCATCATATCATTCTAAACTCCCTCATTTGAGGCCAACTAGTTTAACGATTTTATATAAAAAGATGGATAGTCGATCCAATAGTCCAATCCATTTGGATCGGTGTTAAAACAAGTGATCAGTGATCATCTTGGGGAGGGTTGGATCGTGTGTAGTCAGTTTGGAAAGGTGATTAGGTAAAATCCAAAGAAAAGGTTTGTTATAAATATATATATATATATATAGAGAGAGAGAGAGAGAGAGAGAGAGAGAGAGAGAGAGAGGGGCAGGCTACCAAGAAGATTGCAATGAAACTTGGATGTCTCATTTCTCGAACAGCCATTGCCACCTGAATTTATACTCTACATTTGGGCCCTTTTATTATAGTCTTCCTATGAGTGATTTTCATTAGAGGGCATGCTGCGTCAAGATTTCAATGGATTTTATCTTTATAATCCTTCCAAATTTAAATAAAGAGAAGCTTAGACCCTCTAACCTTGAAATAAATGATTGATTTTGTCAAGATTTCAAAAGATTTTTTCTTTATTTACCTTCCAAATCAAGTAAAGAGAAGCTTAGGCTGTCTAACCTTGAAATAAATGATGGAGCTAGATTTAGTGCTCTAGATTTTTTCCTAAAACAAGTAGATTGAATCGAGGAATTCATGTATCTTGTGCGTGCCTAATTATAACGGACTTAGGTTTAACTGATGATGAGGGTTTACAGAGAGGTTGTTTAGCTTGAACAAGTGTCTCTGCTGATCTGAAACCTGAAAGGAAAGAGAAAACAGCGGTCAGGGCCCGAGGCTGCTATCAGCCAAAGGCACTCCGACGCCTGAGTTAGTGCAGTCACTGAACTAGGGTGAAGTGGAGAAGAAGAGATGTTTTAGCAGAGTAACAGTGCGAGCTGTATCTTGCATGTACCTGTTCATGACTCTTCATGCAGGCATATATAGAGGAGAGTGGAAGGTTCCATAGTGGAGGTAGGTGAGGATGCTTGTCCTATCAGCCCACACCTGGGATCTTTAGTGGGGGTAGGTGAGGATACTTGTCCCATCAAACCTCCCCTCAAATCCCTCACATAAATGTGGATGTGATCTGTTGATAGGAACGAGCCCTTATCCTTGGCCGGTGGCCGCCCTACCTGACAGGGACTCCCTACAAAGTACCCGTCCCATCTCATAATGGGAACTGGAAGCCCGGTGTTCACCTCGGCAGAGGGGCCGAACTGGAGAAGGCGCCGGGGTCAGCTATACCCGAGATCGGACTGGGATGCCAGCGTGAGGTCGAGTTCGGTAGGACATGGTCGGTACTTCTACCGGGACCAGTCCCACCTCGACAAAGGCTGAGACGCTGCTTATGTCGGAGAAGGGGGTTAAGGCCCTTCCTGATTGGCGCTGTTACCAAAGGATTACAACATCGGTTTCGGTAGAAGCAGTCCACACAATTGCCCCCTGCTCCTGACTTCGGGGGGTCAAGGAGACCACGGGGTTAGGAGTGATAGGATGGACTTTCCCGAAACCGATCCTGTAGTTTATAAAAAGGCGTGGGGTGCCGCTTCGCTTTCCGAGGCGCTTTTAATAGCGCCAGGCTGTCTGGAGGCGGTTTTAATAGCCCAACCATATCATCATGAGGGCGTTGTGACGCCGCCATGTGTCAGGTCCCTGATGGCCATTGCGTCTTATCGAGGAGACGGGTGGCGTGCTCGAGGCGGTGTCTGCACATGCTTTTCGGGATACGAAGAGATCTCCATCCCTGTATAAAAACCCCGGTCCTCGAAGGAGGACCACTTTCGCTGTCACTGTGCTTGGAGCTTTCGCCTGAGTTGCCTGGAGCCTCATCGTCCGAGAAGCCCTTCCGTTCGTCTCCTGAAGTTTAGAGTGTTCCGTTGTCTCTTCACTCCTTCCGGCCCTGTGTCTTAGTGAGTTCCCTTCTGCCTCTGACATTTTTCCTTTTCTGGGTTCTTTTTCTTTTTTTGGGGGTGTCTACTCTGTCTTTCTTCTCCGTCGCCGTCACCTGTATTCCGGTCTAGGCTAGGGAAGATGGGGGTTTTTAGACATTGGATAGACACAGAGCTTGCCCTAGCCGAGCTTAGGAAACAATACCAGATACCAGAGAACGTCCAGATTAGGGCGGATGGGGATGGTGACCGAAGCCGACCACGGGTTCTTGTAGAGGGATGGATGCCATTCCCTCTAGTAGCCATAATCGAGGGCGGAGTGAGATTCCCAGTCCATCCCCTCCTGAGAGCTTGTCTCAGGAGGTGGAACCTTACCCCGTGCCAACTAATGCCCAATGGTTATAAGATAATCATGGGTATAGCCGAACTGAATAGGATATTGGGAACCGACCTTGGCGTCGAGGACATTGAGGATGTGTATAACCTGTGTCGATCTCCAAAGGACGGCGCATACTACTTGCGAGTTCGGCCGAAGGAGATTCCCATAATCAACGAGCTCGAAGACAACACAAAATACGCCGGGGAGGACTGCCTTTACGTCACCGGGAACTGGGAGTATGCCCCCGGAGAGCCCAGGGTGAACCACGTACCCGGTCGTCTCGGAGAACCACCGAGTAAATATCTCAATTTCTGAACTTCTGATGTAGTTTCATTCTGCCGAACTGATGCCTAATTGCTTGTCGTGCAGGTCACGCGGAGAGGAAACGGCAGAGGAGGAACTCTGGGTGGCGACGAAACGTCGGCTGGTTAAAAAGGATTTATAGCTACAAGGGTCACCGGACCCGATCTGCCTCAGCCCTTCTTGGGTACGAACCCGTGTACCGATCTTTCATAAGAAGACGGCACGAGAACCTCAGGGGGGAGCAAGTCCTAACTCTTGCCGAAGCCGAGGAGCAAACAGCTCCAGCAGCAGGGCCTGCGCAAGTACCTCCCGAGACCGTACCTTCTAGAGCTTCAGCCGAAGCCGGTCCGTCGCAGGTCCAGACCGCAACAGAGACCGACTCCGAGGAGGAAAGTGAGCCGGAGGGTGAGTCCGAGGGGTTTCGGCAAGAGGAGCTTGTGATTTTCCCATCTTCTGAGTCGGACGAAGAGGCCGAGATGGGACGACGTCGCGCGGCCCTTGTTAGTCTTGACGAAGTCATCTTCGGAGACTCGCCCACCTCGGGGACCGTTCTCCCTCCGAACTTGGAGGATACGGTCGTCTCTCCCCCAGTTCAATCTCCTCAGCCTTCAGCAGCGACCGAGTGCTCCACCAAATCTCGTCGGGATTCGGTTCGGCTGGGGAAAAGGCCCAGGGTTGCGGACCCAGTGGGGGACGAGCCCAACCCTGCCTCTCAGCACTCGCCGCTGCTCGGCCCTCCGATCTGGAACCCCAGTTTCCTGCTGGAGGATGGCCAGTCGCTGTCGTCGGACGGCCGGCTGAGTGATGGCACATCTGTTGTCAGTGCCCTTGCGCACGCCTGCGCTCTGCCTGGAGACATGGCAGAACATATGAAGAGGAGCGAGGTGGAGCTGGATGTGGCTCAGATGGCCGACGCCCTCAGGGTAATTCTCTCCTTTGAACTTTGCATTTCTTTGATTTCTGTACTTCTGATATTGATGTCGGCTTAACACTTGTTTCTTCAGATCCTGCAAAGGGCGCTGGTGTCGGCGGACAAAGCCCAACAGAGCACCGCTCGAGCAGAGAGGGCGGAGAAGAGAGAACTGGAACTCGAGGCCGATCTCAGCCTAATGAAGCAGAAGGCAGCCGAGCAGGAAACGTGCGTCTTGGGCCTCAGAGACGAGCTTGATAAGGTGAAGGCGGAACTGGAAAACCAAGTTCAGGCAATGGCCGAACTCGAAAAGAGGTGGGAGGAGGTAGAGGCCGAACTCCGAGCTGATGCTGACAAACTACGGGCTGACGTTGACAAAGCTTTTGACGAAGGGGTGGCAGAAGCCACCGAACAGTATATCGCCCAAGTCAAGAGAGTCAGCCTGAAGGCCTGGAGGCTGGGATGGACAAGCTCGTTGAGAGCAGCAGGGGTCCCCGAGGACAGCCCTGTGTATACAGAGATCCCCCAGTTTCCTCCTCAGCCCGCACCGAATCAAGCTCCTGAGGTCGCAGTCAGGGAAGACGAAGACCCTGCCCCCGGCCATGACGCGGATGTCGGCGCTGGACAAATGGCTGTCGAAGTCGTGGAAGATGCTGCTGCTGATGGCACCGAGGGGGCTGTGGTCTGAAAAATATATGATGTAACTATTTATTTTTTTTTTTACTGGGGGGAAATTTTGTATTTCTTTTTGTTGGGAAATTTGTAACCTTTCTCATTCATGGAATGAAATTGGCTTTGCTTCCAACTTTAAACATTTGTGGCGAAGTTTTCTTCTCTTTTTTCCTTTCTTTATGCGTTTGGCTTAACAACCAGAATAAATGATAGGAAATAAAGACAAAGTAAACGAGTTCGGTAGAAACCGAATTTGTAGTAGTTGTAACCCGAGGTGCTGTATTGATTTTGCAACCATAACGAGCATCGATCTCGGTAAAACTGAGGGCGCTTGGTCCCATGACCAAAGCTAAGTCCGGTTTATAATCAGAACTTGACTGGTCCATTGACCAGGCCAAAGTAGCTAACTAAGATAACCGAACAAAGAATTCAAGTCGGTTCTGTAACCGAGCTGTAGGTATATGCCGAGTTCCATAACTTGGCCATTTTTTCGAGAATAGGGGACAGCTTGGAACGTAAACGTATTCTATAAAAAGAAATAGTTTATTAACTTCCCGAATCTGATTACATCTCAAAAATAGAATTTCTTGAGGTGGGTGGCATTCCATGGGCGTGGCAGCTCTCTGCCCTCCATGTCCTCAAGCCTATATGCAGACTGCCCAGCAACCGAAGTCACCTTAAACGGTCCATGCCAGTTCGGTGCAAACTTTCCTTCGCTGGGATTCCTGTCTGCTGGAAGTCTTTTTCAAGACCAATTCTCCAGGGGAGAACTTTCGCTCTCTGACCTTTTGATTATACCCTCTAGCCAACTGTCGCTGGTAGGAAGCGAGACGGATGGCTGCGGCATCCCTTCGCTCCTCCGCCAAGTCGAGTTCTGTGGCGAGGTTTGCATCATTTTGGCCTCGGTCGAACAGTTCCGACCTGAGGGTGGGGAGGCCGACCTCAAGTGGAATTACAGCTTCCATTCCGTAGGCTAGGGAGAAAGGAGTTTCCGAGGTCGAGCGCCTCGGGGTAGTCCTATATGCCCATAGGACACTTGGAAGTTCCTCTACCCATCTCCCTTTGGCTCGATCTAGTCTCTTTTTGAGTCCGTCAAGCACCACTTTGTTTGAAATTTCAGCCTGCCCATTGCTCTGGGGGTAGGCCGGGGTAGAATAGTAGTTCCTGATGCCAAGGTCTTGACAGAAGCTTCTGAAGAAATTGGAGTCGAACTGGGTCCCGTTGTCCGTGACCAGGGTCCGAGGTACTCCGAATCTAGTTACAATGCTTCTCCACACGAAGTTTTTGGTATCCTTCTCAGTGATGGAGGAGAGTGCTTCGGCTTCTATCCACTTGGTGAAGTAGTCAGTTGCTACGATCAACCATCTTTTGTTCCCTGGAGCTCGGTGGAGTGGTCCCACGAGGTCCAGTCCCCATTGGGCGAAGGGCCAAGGGCTGGAGAGAGGGCTCAGGTCGTATGCTGGCTGATGGAGAGAGTGGGAGAACTTCTGGCACTTCTCACATTTCCTGGCATAGACCTGTGCATCCTTCTGCATATAGGGCCACCAGTACCCCTGGCTGATAGCTCGGTAGGCGAGTGACCGACCTCCGATGTGGCTGCCGCAGATCCCTTCATGGATTTCATAAAGGAAGTCTTCGACTTTGCTTGGATGAACGCACCGGAGGTAAGGGCCATTGTAGGATTTTTTGTAGAGTTTATCGTCCGGAGAGAGCCAAAATCGGGCTGCCTTCAGCCTGATTTTGTGGGCTTGGTTCTTGTCCTCGGGTAGCTGGTCATTCTTGAGGTAGGAGATAAGTTCATCCATCCAGCTAGGACCGAGGTCAATGCACATAATCTGTCGAGGCGGTTGAAGTATGCTTGGTTTGTCCAGTGCTTCCACTTCGACAGTTCTTTTTCTTCCTGCCTCGACGGCAGAGGCTAAATTTGCAAGAGCGTCGGCGTGAGAGTTGGAGTCTCTGCCTATCTGCCTGACTTCAGCTTTTTGGAACTGAGATAGGAGTCGCTTGGTGTGGGCCAGGTAGGCTGCCATCCTGTCATCTCGGGCTTGGTAATCTCCATTGAGTTGGCTGGTGACCAGCTGTGAGTCGCTGAAGATCACCAGTTGTTGTGCCCCCAGGGTTTTTGCGCTGCCCAGCCCTGCAATTAATGCTTCATACTTAGCTTCATTGTTAGAAGCTTTGAAGTCAAGAGTCACGGCTTGCTCAATAACGAGACCCTCCGGAGATTGAAGGACTACGCCAGCGCCAGCCCTTTTGGAGGTGGAGGAGCCATCGACGAAGACTTTCCAAGATGAGTCGAGGAACTGTTTCCAGGACCGATCCTGCTCGGTTTCTACCGAAGTCCTTGCCTCCTTGCCCCCCAGTTCGGTGTCGAGATGGCTCGGTGCCGAACTAGGAGAGGTGAATTCCACAATGAAGTCAGCCAGGACTTGGGCTTTGATGGCCGTTCTGGGCTGATACTGGATATCGTATTGCCCGAGTTCGACAGCCCATTTAGACACTCTTCCTGAGAAGTCTGCTCTCCTGAAGAGGGACTTGAGTGGGTGTTCGGTCACAACCACTATAGAATATGTCAGGAAGTAGTAGGAGAGCTTACGCGAAGCACTAACGAGTGCTAACGCGGGCTTTTCCAGTGGCAGATATCTTGTCTCGGCATCCAGCAGAATTTTGCTCGTGTAATAGATGGGTCTTTGCATCCTGTCATCTTCTCTTACGAGTACAGAGCTTACTGCATGGTCCGAAACTGCCAGATATAGGAACAAGATCTCACCCCGTACCGGGGTGGAAAGCAGAGGAGGGGAGGAAAGGTACACTTTGAGCTCCTGGAGAGCGCTCTCGCATTCCGGGGTCCATTTGAACCCGGAGCTCTTTTTCAAGAGCTGGAAGAAAGGATGGCATTTATCCGAAGCTCGGCTGATGAAGCGGTTCAGTGCTGCCGCCATCCCGGTAAGTCTCTGAACCTGTTTTATCGAGTTCGGACTCTGCAGGGCTCTGAGTGCCGAGATCTGATCGGGATTGGCCTCGATTCCTCGCCTCGTAACCAGGCTGCCAAGGAACTTGCCCGAGCCGACGCCAAATGCACATTTGGAGGCGTTCAACTTGAGCTGGTATTTCTTGAGGATGGAGAAGGTTTGATGTAAGTCAGTCAAGTGGTCCTGTGACCGCTTAGACTTAACGACCATATCATCAATATAGACCTCGATCGTTCTGCCGAGCTGGTCTTGAAACATCTTGGTCACCAGCCTCTGGTAAGTGGCACCTGCGTTTTTTAACCCGAAGGGCATTACTTTGTAACAGTAGGTGCCCCTGGGTGTCATGAACGCGGTTTTTTCTTGATCAGGCTCATGCATTGGAATTTGATGGTAACCTCGGTAAGCATCGAGGAAACTCATCCTCTCATGGCCGGCAGTGGCGTCGATCAACTGGTCTATCTTCGGTAGAGGAAAGCTGTCTTTGGGACAAGCTTTATTGAGGTCGGTGAAGTCTACACAGACCCTCCAGCTTCCATCCTTCTTTTTTACCACCACCGTGTTGGCCAACCACACAGGGTACTGAACTTCGCGGATAGCCTCAGCGTCCAGTAATTTGTCGATTTCCTTGGTCACAGCCTCTGCCTGTTGGGTGCCCGATCTGCGAATCTTTTGGACAACAGGTTTGTGCTGGGGATCCACATTCAGCTTGTGGCTTATGACCTCGGGGCTGATGCCGGACATTTCATATGGGGTCCAGGCGAAGACCTCCCTATTCTGTAACAGGAAGTCGAGCATGCTGGCCCTCTCCTTGTCAGCGAGTTGGCTACCGAGCAGGAAGAACCTTTCTGGATCGCTGGGATCGATCCCGACCTGGGTGAGGTCCTCAATGCTCTTCTGTTCGGGAGTTCGTCCCACAGCGTCGAGCTCAGCTTCCAGCTCGGTCATGTGGACTTGCTGTGGTTGCGTATCTCCTGGGACCACGGCCAAGAGGCATTCTTTGGCCATGTCTTGGTCGCCGCGGACTATGATAACTTCGAAGCTCCCATCCTTGTTCTGTAACGGAAACTTGAGCTTCTGGTGATGGGTCGAGGGAACGGCCTCCAAGCTATGGAGCCAGGTTCTCCCCATGATGGCATTGTATGGAGATTGTGCATCCACCACCAGGAAGTCTGCCGTTGTGGAGGCCCCTCCGACCTCGACCTTAAGGGAAATTTTTCCTTTGGGGTATACCGTTTTGGAGCTGAAACCCACCAGCGGGGTGCGGGCTCCTTGCAGGTCCTCCTCTTTCAGGCCCATCTTCCTGAAGCAATCCAAGTAGAGGATTTCTGAGGAGCTCCCGGGGTCCACTAGGATCCTTTTGACATTGAAGTTGTGTAACCTCATAGTCAGAAGAAGAGGATCATTGTGGGGTAGCTGGACCCCGGCCAAGTCTTCATCAGAGAACCAGATTTTTGGCCTCTCCAAACGTGCTTTCTTTGCCGAGGGACCGAGCTCGGCCGTCATCACATGCCTGCCGTGCTGGGCTTTCCTGGCCTCAGCACGGGCTTGGTCACTGCCTCGGGGGGCAGGAGCCAGGTGAATGACGTCGATGGTCCCTGCAGGCTCACCGCTGCCTTGGTCGTCGGGGAGGCGTTGCTGAGCGTTGTTCACTCTGCCTTCTTCCCTGACATGGTCTCTTAGATGCCCATCTTTTACGAGCTTTTCAAGGTACGCCTTGAAGGCATAGCAGTCCTCGGTTTTGTGTCCTCTATCTTTGTGGTAGGCACAGAACTTGCTCTGATCTCGGGAGGAGGAGTCACTCTTCATTGGCTGGGGCCATTTGAAGAAGGGCTGGGCCTGGATTTTGCCGAGGAGCTTGTAGATAGGCTCTTTGAAGATGGTATTGACGGCTCTATAAGAGGCGCCACTTGGTTTCCGCCTCGTGCTGCCTCCCGAGGTGGGAGCAGGGCGTACTGCCGAGCTGGATGGCTCTCTACTCCGATCCGCCTCTTTCTTAGCAAGCCTCCTCTCTCTTCTCGTGGGACGGCCCTCCTGTCGGCCCTCTGGCCAGAAATTATGGCTTTCTCGAGCTCGGACGTCGTCCTCTTCTTGCTCGACATACTGGTTCACCCGGACCATCAGAGCCTTTACCGAAGGCGCAGGACGACGTACCAATTTCTTCCGAAGCTCATTGCCCTGCAGCAAAGCTTGTTGGAAGGCAGTAACGGCTACGTCGTCGTTGGAATTTTCAATCACGCTGTAGATGGTCCAGAATCGTTTGGCGAACTGAGTAAGAGTCTCGGTCGGCCTCATCTTGATCGAGATCAGATCGGCGTCAGTTTTTGGGATGACCCGGTGGGCTTGAAACTTTTCGACGAAGGAGTTTCGGAGCTGTGGCCAGCTCGAAATCGATCCCTCGGGAAGCGCACAGAACCACCGAAGCGGGAGGTCGCCCAAACTGGAGGAGAAAACCTTACAATCAAGGTCGCCGTCGCCGCTGAATACCGTCATCTTCTGGGTGAAGTGCCGAAGATGAGCCTCGGGGTCCGATGTCCCGTCATAGAGATTGAAACGTGGGACGCTGAACTTATCAGGAAGGGGATGATCTCTGATTTCCCGAGAAAATGGAGACGTGCCATGGATGTCACCGTGTTTGGTAGTTAACCGACCTCGAGCGAGGCCGGCCTGCTCCAGGCTCTGTTGTACGGCCAGCTTAATCTGCTGATCGATGTAGTCAGCCATCTCGGGGTCGGCCCTGGTCTCCCGCCTTTGTTTATGGCGCTGCTGCTGGTCAGCACTGGCATGAGTGTTACTCGAGCCCTCTTCGCGAGCTCGGGCACGCCTTTCATTTAGCTTATCCCTTAGGTCTGGTCGACCCCGGAGACCTAGACGAGCTCGTTGCTTGGGCGGAGGCGTGTGAGAGGCTTCGGGCGGGACTTGGCTCTTCGTTTCAAGCTGCCGTTGAAGCTGGAGGATCTGCCCTTTCTGTTCTTCGATGATGAGGTTTTGAGCCTTGATGGCCTCGGCTTGGGCCTCAACATCGTCCTCCAGGACCATGTCGTCGTCACCTTCATCACCGAGGTGGACGTGATCCTCTTCCATGTGGTCCCCATGAGAAGACCGAGGAGGAGACCGCACAGGAGCCCCGCCTCGTAAGGGCCGTTCCTGAGGAACGTCCTTACGCGGTGGCGCGTTGAGAACAACTTCCAGGCGCGGACGCTCCGCCTGAGAAGTAATCGTCCGAGCCCGTTCTAATACAGGATCGCGCCGAGAAGATGCTGCTGCTCCTCTTGACGACGAGTGTGTCACCGTGACGGGTGAACCTACACTCCGCATACCAGGTTCTCCTCCCACTCCCTTCGGAGGAGGGTTGGGTGGTGCTTGCCTGGTATCCCTTCGCGAGCTCGTTACCAACGCTCCTGCCTGGTCTGTTACCAGTGGAGGCGGCATGAGAGGCAGAAATATTTCTGGTTGCTTAGACCCAGACGGTCTAGCAACGCTCTTTCCCTTCTGAGCCTTGGGAGGCATAGCTGTTAGGATGAAAACGTGGAATTTTCAGATCGTTCCCCACAGACGGCGCCAATTTGTGCGTGCCTAATTATAACGGACTTAGGTTTAACTGATGATGAGGGTTTACAGAGAGGTTGTTTAGCTTGAACAAGTGTCTCTGCTGATCTGAAACCTGAAAGGGAAGAGAAAACAGCGGTCAGGGCCCGAGGCTGCTATCAGCCAAAGGCACTCCGACGCCTGAGTTAGTGCAGTCACTGAACTAGGGTGAAGTGGAGAAGAAGAGATGTTTTAGCAGAGTAACAGTGCGAGCTGTATCTTGCATGTACCTGTTCATGACTCTTCATGCAGGCATATATAGAGGAGAGTGGAAGGTTCCATAGTGGAGGTAGGTGAGGATGCTTGTCCCATCAGCCCACACCTGGGATCTTTAGTGGGGGTAGGTGAGGATACTTGTCCCATCAAACCTCCCCTCAAATCCCTCACATAAATGTGGATGTGATCTGTTGATAGGAACGAGCCCTTATCCTTGGCCGGTGGCCGCTCTACCTGACAGGGACTCCCTACAAAGTACCCGTCCCATCTCATAATGGGAACTGGAAGCCCGGTGTTCACCTCGGCAGAGGGGCCGAACTGGAGAAGGCGCCGGGGTCAGCTATACCCGAGATCGGACTGGGATACCAGCGTGAGGTCGAGTTCGGTAGGACATGGTCGGTACTTCTACCGGGACCAGTCCCACCTCGACAAAGGCTGAGACGCTGCTTATGTCGGAGAAGGGGGTTAAGGCCCTTCCTGATTGGCGCTGTTACCAAAGGATTACAACATCGGTTTCGGTAGAAGCAGTCCACACATATCTAAACAGTGGATAGTATTACCAGGAGTTATTTTTTCACTAGAGGACATGCTATGTCAAAATTTCAATATATAGATTTTTTCTTTTTCTTTCTTTTCTCGTTCTTCCAACCACATTGAAGCTTAAGATGTCATAAACATGAAATATATGATAGAGCCATACTTAGTGTTGTGGATATTGTCCTAAAATAACTAGATTGGATCAAGGAATTCATCTATCTAAACAGAGGCAGCCACAAACCAACAGCTGAGATAAAACAGTATGTACTATCCAATAAATCAGCAAGTAGGTTCCACTCCTTCAATCCAAATGCCTTTTAATAAGGGAACTCAACACACCACTTCTTACAAAAAGTCAAAATAGTCACATTACGTGGTGCTTTTTTTTTATTTTTGGGAGGGGACCCTACTATATGCTAGTATATATGGGCCAGCTCTCCTAATCTCAAGCTTAGAATTAGGTAAGCTCAAGTGTGTGGTCGGGCCCACCTGGGGACCCACATGGGGATGAGGGTGGGGTGTTTCAAGGACTTAATGGGATCTTCCTCTCTGCAAAAATCAGCCACAATTGTGATTTCTATCATCTCCATATGGGCTAAAAAGTTTAATTGTCAATAGTCCATTCGGATCGATAACGGTCCAATTAATAAATTCAGATTTGACCGAAAGTTGTTGGACATGTGCAATTTAGAGGGGTCATGTGTTTGGTCCATTTGGATGGATCAAAGGTGGTCCCCACAAGCATGAGCTTACGAGATTTTATCACAAGCTTCAGCTTAGGAGAGCCTTGGAGATATATATGTATATATATGTATGTATGTATATATATATATATATATATATATATATATATATATATATATATGGGAAGTGCTCCTATGCGAGACACTCTCACTTACTTTATGAGAGATGGGTGGGGACCCTCACATTTAAGTTGGGGGTCCTTGCATTTAAGCTGGTGAGAGTGAATATGGAAGTGAGGGCCCCCACCCATCTCTCATAAAGTTGGTGAGAGTGTCTCTCATAGGAGCACTTCTCTCTCTCTCTCTCTATATATATATATATATATATATATATATATATATATCTATATATAGGAAATATTCATGTACATTCATCCCTCACGATGTTATGGTGAGGGATAACATAGTTGGGCCGACTTAAACACATATAACGAATTGTAGAAAAGTAAACAGATTTGTGACATTAAAAATCATCTATCAATAGCTTAAACTTTTGCCCTCTTGGCTGCTGCGAAAAGTTAGAAGTTAAAACCCAAAACTTTTCTGTGAGAATTTGGGGCCATGGGAGGAAAGCTTTTAATGGTGGTTAATTAGTTATTTAGAAATTGACTTTTAGTGGGTGCCAGCTTTAAGTTGACCGCTAAAAATATATTTTCTTATAATGATTTTGATAACAATTCTCCCAATCCTGCAATGGATGCCTTTCTAATAGAAGTTGATCTCAAATCCATGGGGGTAAAATGGGTAGAGGTCTCATTTTCCCACATGTATTGATCTAATCTGAGTCACTTAAACATTCAATAAGGCTTTTCTCACATCAGAAATGCTATCAAGACAAAAGATATAGGAGAAACAAACTAATGAAGCGAGGGAGAGTTATCCGTGTCAAAATGAATGGGCTGCATTACCTCGTTTGTGTTGGGAAAGTAAGAAACAAAGACTCATTCAACCACACAAAGAAGATACACAGATTTATGTGGTTCTGTCGAGATCAGTGGCGGACCCAGGATTTTGACTTGGGGTGGGGGGGGGGGGGGGGGGGGGGGGGGGGCTTACAATAGTCACTTGAAAAAGTTAATGGCTATTTTGTTGGTATTTCTTAACATTAACTTTTGCAAAAGAGAAAATGTCTTGCATTTACAAAATATCGAATTACATGATCAACTAACATTCTATCATCAAAAGTCATGATCACCTAATTACAAAAGATTTTCTTTAGAAAAAAAAAAAAACCAAAAAAAAAAACCCCTTAAACAAAGCTTTTACAATTGCCCCCGACGGTTCTTCATGTTGTGAAACCTTTGCATGATTGTCTCATTATCAATGCTATTAAATATATCTTTTCAATATAGACAAGCAAACAATCATTCATTCACTCATCTTCCATTCGATTGCGCAGCCGGTTCTTCACAATTTTCATAGCAGAAAATACCCTTTCTACAGTAGCGGTGGCAATTGGTAGGGTTAACGCCAGTTTCAAAAACAAATAAACCAAAGGATATACAATGTCCTTTTTTGTTTCAATCATCTTCTGTGCAAGCCTGCTCATTCCTTTCACTTCCAAGAACTTTCTATTTGTGCGCATATCAATAACGTAAGTATCCAGCTGATTATCAAGTATCATCCGATCTGAATCTGAAAAATTATCTGGATAAAATTGAGAAAGGCGGATCAATTTCTCCTTCTTGAAAGCAGAGAATGAATTATTTGGATCCAAGCATGCCACACAAAGAAGTAACTCAGTGTTCACTTGAGGGACTGGGGACTTGGACAATATTTAATTGGGGGCTGGGCTTAAGGGCCCTTAGGGCCCTTATGGGCTTTTTTCCAATTCGGAGGGGCCTTTAGCCCCCAGCCCAATGCATGTGAGTCTGCCACTGGTCGAGATTGAGGTATGTTCACGGATCACACCGATTCCACCATGCTTAAAGGCAGAAGATGAGAATACAAGATGCTAGATCTCTGGCGGATCTGCTAGAGTTACATAAAGGCGCAGGGTAATATCACGGAAACACCTTTACACGTTTCGGGACAGTGGGCCTAAGTTAACATTCTGACCCGGGTGCAATCTGGCTCCTCACGTAACGGTTTGTGCACACGTGATGTACTAATCAAAACTAGACTAAAAGGGCCATGACAGTTTGGTGCAAGGAACAATGGGTGGGTTTCGTATCGCCACATTAGTTTGGTGGTTGAAAGAGTCCAAATCCTTTGAGGAATTTTCCCACGGTGACCCGGAGTGGACAAATCATGGGCATGCCCACGGTGATGTGGCGGGCCATGATTGGTCCACTTACAGTCACCATAGGGTAAAAGCCTCATAGGATCTAGATAGATTCTGGATGAAAAGGTTCTTAGAAAGGAGATATGACCATGGAAAACAAGCAAATTAGACTTTTTCCCTTCCTAAATTCTTTGTAAAGTTATTTCTCTCCTACGCCATTCCACTTCTACGCCTTCGCATGGAATGAAACTTTCTAGTGGGCCTATACCAATTAAAATTAAAAACAACTCAAAATATATGCCATTTTTCTGAACAAAAGGTCCCAATATTTTCACGATTCTCTTAGAAAAAACCTGTTTCCACATAATTCCGGGATATCTCCATAAAATTAACCAAATTGAGATGCTGGGAAAGAAAATGCAAGAAAACCAACATACATGATGGTAAAAAATGTTAAATATAATTTTTAACAACAGTATTCATTTTTATTTTTTATTTATAATTATATAAAAATCAATTTATCTTCTGCATCACTTTTCCAGTGGCGTTAATTAATTTTTCCAATAACAGATTTTTTTACACTGACTTGTAGAAACACTCTCGGACGCAAATCTCACACTAAAGACATGCTACGTACCCTAGTCTCAAAGGACAACTACGATAACGGTTTGTACCCGGAAGTTGTAGGATCGAAACTGCACTACCACACTCGGGATATAAGGGAATTTACCCGGCTTCCCTTTGAGCTTAGAGGAATTAGTCCAGCCCCCAAAGGGTTGGAAAGCCTCCAATTGCAAAGAAAAAAAGGGGAGGGGGGTTTGGATAAATCCCTCTAAAACCTTTGCCAATGTCTCACCATCCTGTTCACATGATCACTTATAAAAACTATATAAAAAAGCATGACACAGATGATGGATTGTGAGTAGAAATAATTTTCAGGAACTGATGACCTTGGGACCTACCTGGACTCCCATACGATCAATATTCAAACTTCGCCTCTGGACTACTATAATGAACAATTCAAATCTTACATTTTGTCATATGCCTTTTTTTTTTATCATGATAATATAAGATGCCTTTAACAATCAATCACCTCTTCTTCTCAATTTCTCTCATATATCATTAGTAGTTACATTTTTTTCTAAAATATTTTAAGACTTTTTTTTTTCAGAGAACTTTAGATTTTTTTTAAGAGAGTTCAAAAAAATAAAATTTAAAATGTTAATTTTACCTAAAAACTATTTTGTAGAGGAAGCTAAAGCCAAGTATTTTTTGCAATGGGGGCACACAGAGAATGACATGTATGATTTACTACTGGGCGATTTTATATACCTACATAGCACCTAAATATTATGTGAGTTTTTTATTTTTTTATAAAACAATTATATAATTCATTTTAGAACTCATGTTTGGGTTGTGACAAATTTTTACGCTGGCTGTCAAACTACCTAATGGAACCCTCCTCCTTTACTCGGGACCGGCAGCAAAAACAAACTGGCTAAAATAATTTATTTTACCCGACCCCAACATAGTTGAGACAAGGCTTTGATGATGATAATAACTATGTAATTTATTTGATAATTTTATGTTAAAAGTTGCTTTCTATATATCTAACCCAACAACATATGATACTTTCGCTGTTAAAAAATTGGCATAAAAGCTAAGCTAACCAAACAATCATTTCTCTTAAAAAGTTTCTATGAAGAAGCTACTTATAAAAAAAGCACGTTTGGCCTCACACAAGCCGAACCAAACACACCCTTAACGCATGTTTGGTAAATAGAGAGGAATCACTTATTTAGTGGATTTTCTGCATCTCTTGGAACCAAGATATCCTCATAGAGGATTTCTCTAGGATGATTTCAAGTTTGGTAAAAGAGAGGATTCCAACCATACGTAGGATGTGTGATCCAACATTTATGATTTTTTTTTTTATTTCTAAAAAATCAAGACCCGACCTGGCACCATATAGACTTTTTGGCAGTCTATAGAACTTAAATGGTTCGGATCATATAAATGGGGCCCAGAGGAATATGAAATTTCAATTTTAGGGTCTGGACTTTTTCACCAAAGGGCCATTTTGGGCATTTTATTGATGATTATTGATTCGGATTATGATTAAGGAATGCAAAAGGTAGGCTTCCAAAGGATAAAACAGTGACCTCTAAGTTACCGGCCTGTAACAGTAACGTTGTCGTCTTATTTGTTTCATCATTAGGGAAAGAAATGCAATAGTCAAAATTTCTTTTGCTATTTTCTCCTGATATATGATGAAGCACCATGCAAAATTTGACTCCATAATTGTTATAGGCTTTCCAAAGAGAATGGATGGTTCAGGTTTTGCAAATGGGCCCACAGAATCTCGAAAACCGTGATCTGACATTCTGGATTGTTTTTCAAATTTCTCAAAAAACATGACGAATAAAGTAAACAGTTGATTTTTGGTCTACTAGCTGTTTTGAACCTTCTAAACTTGACTAATGGCTTGGATCGTGATTATGGGACCCTTAAAAAGGGGTTCTAAAGCAAAAATAGCTAACCATATTGCTACGGGAGCACTACAGCTTCGTCTTTCCTCCAACACACAGATTTTCATAATCATATAGGAAGAGGTCTGACTGGCATTTTATTCGGAAGGGAGGATGCGAAGACTCTTTAGTGTGATTTTCCACGCTCATCTAAGCGTGGATTTTCCACGAAAGAGCGAAAACTGGGAGATATTCTCTCACCAAACATGCCCTTACTGTATGCCTTGTTTCTGGCTTGGGTGTAGTGTTCTTTTTCTTCCAGGTGTTCTTCATCTTGGTTTAATACACTTTCCCTTTCACCAAATAAAAAAAAAAAAAAAGTTATATTATCAGTCCCCAGGGCTAATTAAAACGGAAACATGATTGAAGCTTTGTTGACTCTTAAAGATCACTATGAACCAAGCTCCATTAGGATCTTGGACCCTCTGGATTTGGATGCATGGGTTAGAACATTTTTGGATTATTTGAATTTGAGAACTTAAAGATCCTTAACACATGGATTAAACTCTTTGTATAAATTTCTCTTTGAGTCCAAGAACAAATTTAATGCTGACTTTTCTCATATAGTAGACTTTTAAATCTCAATAATCAGATATCCATTGACATCCCCACTATTATATCAATGTTTGTTTAGCACAATCAATAGATCCCTACCAAAAAGTATCATTTAGTTTTAATAATAAAAATAAAAAGTTAATTTGACTTCATATGTGTAGACTATCCGAATCCTAAAATACAATATTATTTCTTTAAAAAAGACTCTATAGGCTTAAATATAAAAGGAATTTGCGGGACAAATCCCCGTACGACCCCATACGTCCTACCAAAACCCAATTCAATCAAAGCAAGCCACCTTCTAGCGCCAACCACAATTGGATGACACTAGATTTTTGGAATGAAACTATCCCAATTAGAGTGATGGTATCGATAAAAGAAGGAGAGGCATTATGCCAAATAGGCCCTTATTTGAATTCCTAGGAACCGAATACATATGAATTCATGATAAAATGAGTTCCAACAAAAGCACTAATAAAGTAATGCCTGACCCATACACACACATATACATATATATACATACATATACATATATATATACATATTGTATATATACATATACATATATATGTATATATACAATATGTATATATACATGTACATGTACATGTATATATATATATATATATATATATATATATATATTTGCCCTTTGTCTTGAATTTATGGTAGGCAATGGTATCTAGTTGGGTCTCAGGACCAATAAAGACCCTGGCCCAGCCAGTTTAGATATCAATGGTCTAAAACTCTAGTCTTATGTTCGACATTACATCAACAGCTAAATTCAAACAATTGTGCCTGGTCCACACGTGTGGCCGTTAGAGAGGACATAGGCATAGAGATTAGGCAGGGCCCTGATTGCCCTGTCCTTGATGGACCTGTTCAAGCGAATTGATGCATAAACAACTGTATGATGAATTGATGGATCCAGCCCATTAGTAGTTTGGTTAGGGTCCAGGTTGAGTTTGGACCACAACCCAACAACATTTACTCAAATATAAGTATTCAATAAGGGGGCTAGCTCTCCTGAAGCTTCGCTTATCCTAAGCTAAAACAGTGTGGTCCCACAAATAAAAGTCGATTATCGTTGTTTTTTGCATGATGATCGTTTCTAAAATCAAGATAAATCCAATCAGAACTAGATTTTTCAGTTCGATCATGTAAAGAACAGATATAATCAACTTTGATTTGTGGGACCATCACTATTTCAACTTAAGATAAGCTTCAGCTTAGGAGAGCTCTACTTTTCAATAAATTCATAACTATTTATGCCTATAAGCTCATATTAACCTATTTCTTTATCTCATATCCAAGAAGAATATGTTGTTACAAGTTGATTGCATATAAGCTCATGGGGCCCATTTAGACACATTTCTATTATCAAGAGGAGAGTAGATGGAAAGGTCTCTATGAAATGGTAGAGCAAAAAAAATCAGCCCCACCAAATTATCCTAATGCTTGATTAACGGCCTTAAGGTTTAATGACATCTTAATCACGTAGATTTTTTTAGTGTAATGGCCCAAGTAAACCCCATAAAGCTGAACTACAAATGTAGTCTACTCGTAGGAGAACATCTTCTCGCATCTAACCCCAATTTGATCATTGATTTTCTTATTTTTATTATTCTAAATCCAATTGAAACAGCGGGATCCATATCCAGAGGTTGATCATCTAAAAAAAAGACACAAATCCAAATACAGTGTGGAGCAACTTCCCGAGGCAAGCTGAAATAAGATCTAGAAAAGAATAGAATCTAACCATCCATAACTTTTCCTTATTTTATTATCATTACTTGTTATTCAGATGAACAACACCATCAATGCTTTTTGTCGGAGTCATGGATCAACAGAGGCAGCAGCATTGGAATATACCATTGTAGTCTTTGCAAAATCCACCGTGGTAGCTATTCTTTTGGCACCCAGCTAAGCACATATAATTTATTGTAGAATTATCACAGTACTTAGGTCCCAAGCAGCATAATTTTGTATGTGTTTTTTCAGCTGCACAATCAATAAAAAAATTCACATGTTAGTAATGAATGGTTAATCGAGTGTGTGTGGTTATGCACTTGATGCAAGAAAATCTAATTTCGCAATGATGAAATCCTATAAAGTATTAACTATTAATGAGACAAGAAGAACTATTTAGTCGTTAAACTTGTGTGTTACCGATAAATGGTTAGAAGCATGTGATTGACTCTAAACTTGATATCTGGGCCCATTCAAAATATCTCTTTCCATACCCCCGGCCCATTCCATGATCAATAGGGCCTTAGGTGAGCTCCATCAAGTTGTCCCTCACCATAATAATGTGAGGGATGAATGCACATAAATATTTTCTTTCATATTATATATATATATATGTATGTATTTATTTTTGTATAGCTTTATACATACATATATATGGGGACTAATCCCCTATGCACCCTAGGCACCAGTTGGTGAGGCCCGAAAGATTTGGATGAGCTCTATATCTATATAAAATTTCAGGCCCATCAAATCATTCTGAATCCTTCATGAATTTGGATTCCTCCTTTCTTAAACAATCACCTAACAACCATTTTCACTTGAATTTCTCCTCTACACTTGGGTCACGGTCCAATGTGTTAGTATGATCTGATGGGCCTAAAATTTTATACACGGGTATGGCCTATCAAGATCTTTCCATCCCCCCTTCCCCTTCCCAAGTGGGTCCGATAGTGAGGGACGCACGGGGCACACACATAAAGGTGTGCACTTGAACACAATTAGGGGACCCATCCCCTATGTGCCATGTGCACTAGGTGGTGGGGCCCACATGAAGGCACTAGCAATCAATCGGACTATAGGGATTGAAAAATCTAGATGGGCCCTACCTTTGTATAAATCTCCATTCCTGTTAGATCATCTTAACCCCTTAATCTATGGTCTATAAATTTAATGGTTTTAAACAAAAAAGTGCCGTCGATCCACCCGTCCAATCCTTTTGGATCCTTGTAGTAAAAGGGACTGCTAACTATCTTGGCATGGGGGAATGCGTGGGTGTGTGTGGCCAATTTGGAATGGTGATCAGGTGGGATCCACTAGGAGGTTTACACCATAGGATCCAAGGAAAACATGTGGGCAATAATTTTTATATATATATATATATATCTGTGTGTGTGTGTGTAATATTCAGGTGAGAACTGCGAGAGGTGTAGTGGGGCCCCCCTAGCAACCAATCTAAATCATGTCCTAGGTTTGGCACCCATCCAAATGGACTCGACCAGGATGAAGGGGTTAGGGGCATGGGATTGGCTCAAACTTTATAGTTGAGGTGATCCCAATCCCATCCCCAGGTGGGCCCCACATTGGGCCATCCTCCCCAGTCCCACCCGCATGTGCGCCCCACAGTGGGCCTCATAGAAGGTTCTCACGGAAAGTTCAGAGAGAGAGAGAGAGAGAGAGAGAGAGAGAGAGAGACCACCACAGGAGGAAAGCAGCAAGATGGAAGCAACAAACAAGATAGCCAAGAAACTTGGACGCCCCATCATCTCTCTAACAGCCATTTCCGCTTGAATTTCTAGTACTCTACGTTGAATTGGGTCCCTTTTTAAAGTCCTGCCATGATTGATTTTCACTAGAGAACATTTTCTCTCAAGATTTCAATAGATTTTTTCTTTACTATTTTTTTATCTACCTTCCAAATAAAGAGAAGCTTTAAATGATGGAGCCAGATTGTGCCCTATAGATTTTGTTCCAAAATAACTAGATTCAATCAAAGAGGTCATGCATCTAACAGGATAGTCTTACTATAGTTAAAACTATAATAAAGAATTCACTACTATTATTTTTAAGAAATCCTAGAAAAGAGAATAATAAGATGAAAAAAAGATTAGAAATTTGTGGTAACTAAAAGATATTATTTTGAAAACTAAGAATGGTGTTGTTATGAATAAGAAATTAAAATAATAAGAAGCATTGCAATTGATAAAAAAAAATATAAAATGCAGCAAAAAGCACAAATACTGCAGAATATATTATGGTTTCTTGGGTACAATCATAAAAATAGATTCTCTGTAATACAAAATCAGTTATACATTCTCACACCACACTGGACAAGAAATGTGACTTAGGATTTAAGATAATGGAATTAAACTCACTCTTGATTTGGGCTCTTTTAATTCATGTTTGAATAGTTTTCTCCAGACCCGTTAAAATATAATTAAAATATATTATTATATTAAAAGACAGGAGGTGAGTTCGTGGGGAAGCAATACATGGCGCATCTTTAATTTTTAATTTTTTTATTTTTCAAGGGCGCCATGTGAGTATCCCAAGAAAATGACATTGAAATCTTTGTAATTTAGAGTCAACCAACGAATTGATTTAAATTCCCGAATCTTCTCCGTCAACAGAAAAAAAATGGATACACCATCCATTATGCATTTAGATTTTGATGGTGATGATGATGTTGATATGCGGATGCATGCACAAGCAGCTAATCTGGAGAGCATTGATATGGATGTTCTTCAATGGATTATTTGGATACTACTTCTCTCCTTTGAAAGTTTGTGTGTGATTTGTGGCCACGTCACAAACATGGAAGTAAAAAATATATATTAATTGTGCCACCAAAGTAACTGTTGTTGGAGGTCATATCCACTGAAATAGGGAGGGTGGCCCATTTGATGAATGGAATAGATGCTGTATACGGTTGCAATCGAGATTTGATTTGATCATGAATCATGATGATAACATCTGGTAATAGTAAAAAGAAATAATTTAAATTTCTATCTCTTTAGTATATAATTAATTAAAATTTAAATCCTGTTATATTCTCTCTAATTAGCTATCTTAATGGAGAGTGCATTGATTGGAAATTTCCATTTTTAGGCTCCAAATCTACAATAGCCATATAAATTGTAACTCTTCTTAATTATATACGTAAGATCCTCTAACATTAATAAAAGACTAAAAGAGGCTATGCCAGTGCAATGTGCCTACCAAATAACAACATTTTCCATACAAAGCTCGGATCTATAATAACTACCAAATCCTAGAAGGTTATGGTATGACATTATTGACATATTGATTTATCTTCTCTCATTTAATTAGTTATTTATTTATCTTATAAGTTATAAATTATTATTTTTATCATTGGTTTGAACATTTTATTAATTTTTTTAGACAAAGATTGTAATTCATAAACCAATTGTTTTTTTTTTGGCCCGGGCTTACCTTTCGAAAACATACCCAAAAAAAAAATAGAGGGTTATCACTATGACGTTGGCCACTCCACATCTCCAAATCTCAGCCGAAAAACATCTCCTTCCTTGCTCCCATCCTACCCTAAATTTTAGTATTAGTTTTAATCCTTTCTTAATGACCAACGAATTATCTCAATGCCGTTTCATTTTAGCATACTAATCAAATCCTCATCTAATATCTAATCTCTCCATTATGGTTTCCATAAACCTACATTTCAAATCTAATTTTAATCTTTTCATTCCATATCTCCAAAAGTTAGTTGGCTGGAAAAATCCTCAATAAAATCTACCACTCTCTCTTTTTCAGATTTGAATTCAAAAAATTCAATATCAAGAGTCTCTCCATAACTCCAATAGCATAAGGATCGATCCATCTAAGTATGATTTGCCTGATGTGGAAATGGATGCATGCAAAAGGGCCTGAAATTACTCACTTATTATTTAGATCTTCCCATCATGTTCCCATCATGTAATTGTTGGGATTGGTGTATGCCCTAAAGCCCACTAGCTGCATTTTTTCTCTCTGTTACTGGATATTTATTGGTTATATATATTGAAATGATTCTTTCTCTATAAACATGTGTATATGTATGGTTGTGTGTAAGGCCCATTGTTTTCTAATAATTGAATCAGGTGTGAAGTGGCTTCACACAGATAGGTCTGATTCATGGATATTGGAAACAACAGATTAGTTCATAACTGAAAGATGGAGTTGGGCACTTCATCTTGGTATAAGTTATAATGAGATACTCTCCTATATAGGGTGACATACCTAAGTCACGGGAGGGCTTTCCCGGATCTATCTCATTAGTGCATGTGTCATGCATTGAACAGGACCATTGTAGGTGTGATATCTAAAATAGTACTATCACAGAGAGAGATCAAATCACCTCATGCTACTAAGTGACCGGTGCTCTTAATCTTGAGCATTTGTGGATGAACTGACGAATTCAAGTTCTTGTGCTTTAATTCATTATGGGTGAGATTCTTTTCTTGGGTCAACAGCTCTGTGAGTTAGGTACTCGGGCTTGATCAGTTAGGACATGCAAATGCAATATAGAATCTATGCCATCTACTGATGGATTGATCGTCCCCTTAGAATTATCCGATTGATCATCAAAATCTAAGATCTTAGTAAATGGATGTTCCATATTGATATTGAACTTGTGGGTCGCTCCCTGGATCAAGAGAATAATATCAGGATGATGATTAAGTCAAGGATATGAAGTTCTAAGGTTTAAGATTTAATCGAGAAGGTTGATAGTACATCGGATAACCTAACTCGATTGAGGATGTTACATAGAGGGGCATTTAGGTCATTGCACTTAGTAGGTCGGAGACAACAGTCATTTTATGGCTTGCTTATTTCATACTTAATTTTTGTCCCTGGAGTGCAACCATAACTCTCTAGTGGAATGAGTTAAGGTTAAAATGGTCTTAATGTTGCTATGGGTTTAGCATGGACATTTTGGTCATTTTGGGAGCCAAGGGCAAATATGTCTTTTGGTCCCTTCTCTAGTCACTTTCCTATATTGGCATGGTTTCCTAATATGATTAGGAGATGAGGTTGAATTATTTTATGGAAAAATAATTTTGAATTTAAATTCAAATAGGCCTTGATGGCATACATGAATTTAATTCTAGACAAATTATGGACATGTGGGCCATAGTGTGGGCCATAGCATGTGGGTCGTCCAACATAGGGATTTCTTAGTGTGGGGTCTCCAACTTTGAGTAGGTCTCTCTACTTGGAAGGTTGGACTCCTCCTTGGATAAGTATTCCTATAATAGAGTTTCCCTTAGAAACTTAAATTAGTAATTGTTGCACAACTAGGATTACTAATTGCTAAGTTTAAGGGATATTCATCAAAGTTTCCTTTTCTAATTTGGATTGTTTCTAAGAGGAAATTAATCTTAGGATTGAGCTTTCCTTTTAGGACTTCTAAGAGAATTAGTAGGAGAGACTTAATGGGAAAGGATTCCTTGCAATCTTCATAAAAGGAGGAAGCTTCCCTTGGGCGTGAATGACCTAAAAATACAAGAACAAAGCCCAAAACGTGGAGCCCTTGTTTCTCTTCTTTCTTGAGGAGATTTCCATCTCATATGATTCTAGAAACTCATCTCAAAAAACTAGATTAAGGTTCCACCACCTTAGCCAATCAGATTTGGAAGTGAGATAGAGGAGAAGATTAGAAGAAGAATAATTCCTGCAGAAATTCCTGCAGCATAGTAGCTGATTGCAGACCTGATCTTGTCCCTTTTGCATCAGATTTTCAGAGGTTTAAAGCTTGCAAATCTTTGAGGTAATAGTCTTCTATAATCTCCTTTTAATTAGACACATGTTGATTATGATTTCATGGAGTTTCTACGCGATTCTTTATGGCTGATTTCCGCTGCATAGTGCAGAAATCAGATTTTTTAAAATCTGTCATGCTTTGTATCAGCCATAGTTGTCTCTATAGGAGAAGTTTCAGATCTGAATCGCGGTTTCCTTCAGTAATGGTATGGGTAGCCCACGCATTTTTTAGATCTTAATCGATTGTGCATCCATCTAATACAAATAAGAAATTTTAGGAGACGCTCTCCAGTTTGCATCCATCTGTGGGCTTGATTTAGAATCAAAACATTACTCCACTTATAATTTATAGTCACTCCCACCCTCAATTTGATCACATGAAAATATGCTTTTCTTTTTCTTTTTTTTATTTTTTCTATTTTTTTTTAATCTTCTCCAACTCCCTTAAAATTCCTCCCGTTCAATTTTAAACTTTTCTTTAATAAATCAATCTTTATCCCTTGCCTGTCAAATCTTTGTAACTTAGAATCAACCAACGAATTGATTTAAATTCCTAAATCTTCTCCGTCTATCAATCTTTGAGATCAATAACATAATCTTTCCTATGCTTGTGTTTATACTCCTACCGCACAACCAGAGATCAAGACATGCTCTTTCGTTTGAGCAAAATCTTCCTCGACCCGATCCTGAAGGTGATCTTAGGGAGCACAGCGACCATGAAGTGGCATATGGGCAGCGCTGCCACCTACACTGAAATCTGGATGGTCATGAGGGGCTTAGTGCGACAGGCAAAAAACTGGCTGAGGAAGGAGAGGAGTGCACATAGGGGTGAAAGTGGGTCGGCCCGCGGACGGCCCGTTATAGGCTCGGCCCAAGCTCGACTCAAAAGACAAAAGAGCCCAGCTAGGGCCTAGGAGGAGGCCTGTTTGCTTAAAAGGGCCGAGCTCGGGCTTGATGAAGCCCGGCTCATAAGCCCTAGGGCCAACATATATTAATAAATATATTATATATATATATATATGTATACTATACAGTAGATAATACATATATGATATAACATAATCCATAAATCCTAAACCTTAGTTTTAATCCAATATAAATAATCCCTAAACCCTAAACACTAAACCCTAAGCACTAAATAATCCATAAACCCTAAACCTAAGCGCTAAACCTTAAACCTTAATTTTAATCCGATATAAATAATCCCTAAACCATAAGCACTAAATAATCCATAAATCCTAAACCCTAAATCTAAGCACTAAATAATCTATAAACCCTAAATCCTAAACTTTTATTTTATGATGCTAGCCGAATATTTTATTTTATTCTATGATGCTATTGGAGTTTAATTTGATTTGTATTATTGTTGGAGTTTGATAATACTCATCTACATTAACACTGAAATATTATGGAGTATTGGAACTGGGCTCCCTTAACATTGGAGTGTTTGATAATGCTCATCTACATTAACATTGAACTATATCATTATAAAACGGGCCAAGCTCACAAGCCGAGCCTAGGGCCTCAATCAAGGCGGGCTCAAAGGGCCGGCCCTACTTAATAAGAGCCGAGCCCGAGCCAAGATTTTTTAGGCCCTCTCAAGCTCGGGCCGGGCTAGGGCCTACTAAAAAATACTAGGGCCAAGCCTAGGGCCTGTCAAAGCCCGGCTCGGCCCGACCCACTTTCATCCCTAAGTGCACATGATATTGACCGCAAGAACCACATGCTAAACGTCCACACAGGGAGGCTCGGGTCATCCAAGTTTGTAGCGGCGAGTTAACACTGTGAACAACATAACTCCCCCATTACAATACTTACTTGGATACCCAATCATCACTACAAGAAAAAACATGTTTGGTGACATGAAAAAATGTCACTGAAGGCCCAATTTGTCACCTATTATCATTGGTGACACGGGATGAGGTATCATTGTATCCATGACACTAAAAGTCAAGGGTGACAAAGTTTGTGCACTTGTCACGGAATGATGTCAACAGTGACAAAAATATGGTGTCATGGAAGAAAGATTTTCCATGACATAGCAGGGTGTCACCGAAAGCAATGGTGACAACAATGCGGGTGCCATAGAAAGAGATCTTATGTGACAAGAATTGTCACTAAACATATTTACCTTGACAACCAAATGCGTGTCACCGATAATATTATCAGGTTGGCACACAAGGGTGACATACTCTTTTTGTCACAAAAAAACACAATCAAAATATTTGTACCACCCAAATTATCATTTCGCACCTGCTTACAAAGTTTCAAATATTTGTATCTAAATACACCCATCAGCAAAACTTATACCACAAAGACGCAGAATATCATTCAAATCAAATATCCAACAAGTCAACATTCTATCATCCAAGCTCACAACCCTTCAAAATATTCATCCTTCAACAATAAACACTTCAAAGTTAATTAATAGTTTTAGCATAACTACAAAACATCTATACACGGTGTGTCGTGTCAAATGACAAAAATAATTCAAAACAAGTGTTCCAGTTAACTACAAAAAGTCTTCAACTCCATCTTGGTCATCTTGGTTAACTGCCAAAAAGTAACTCAATCTTGATAGTTACCTACCTGCATAAAATCGCAACAAAAAAATGTAATTATTTAACATGTTATGAAGCATACAACTCAAAATACATGTTACTTCCAAGTAACACATCTCACTAATTTTCAAAACTAGTGAGATTTCACTAGTTTCCTTTTCCTTTTAAGTGACATCTCACTAATGTGACATCTCACTTATTTTCAAAACTAGTGAGATCTCACTAGTTTCCTCTTCATTTAAGTGACATCTCACTAATTTTCAAAACCAGTGAGATCTCACTGGTTTCCTCTTCTTTAAGTGATATCTCACTAATTATTATTATCAAATTGTTAAATATGAAATTGAAAATGTTAAATGGAGATGATCCTAAATTCAGGCCAATCTAAGGCATCTCCCACTCTAATGCTTTCTCACATAGAAGACAGAAAATGTATTACATCTATCAAAATTCATCCCACATATCATCTTATAATATTAAGTCTTTATTGCTGAAATCACCATGACAACAACAACCCAGGACTACTCTCCTCTCAACATGCCATATATATAAATAATAAAAGAAAGAGAACTTACTAGGGCTATATTGTAGGACAGAAGCAAAAAAAACTAATTTCAGAACAGAAAAACACCCATTAGAAAAGGAAGAAGTAAGTACAAAAAACTAAAACAAGATCCAAATGCAATGTAGTAATATTTCCCTGAAAACAACAACAACTAAGACATTAGAAGGAAAAAAAAAAAAGGATGACGAAATCATTATATATGTTTTATATTTGCCCAGCCTGCAATGAACTGGATTCAAATTCAATATAGTAAGATATCATGAGGAGTGGTCTGAATGGCACTAAATGTGTAATCAGCATTGTAAATTAAGTTACTGGGACAACATGTCAAAGATATCTTAAAGTAAATACCTACAATTCCATGTGTTTGAGGTATATAAGAAATCTATAGCTATAGAGATGGGCTCCAATAAATGTTATAAATGAGAAAGACCCAACAAGATTTGCTCCAATCTGTAAAAAGCCCTCCTTATCTCCCTTTTTTCACAAACTGCTTTGGGCTTCTACTCTAACCCAAGAAGTCCATATCCCAAGATGATCATAAGCACTCAGGTCTCCCCAAAGAGTGTGTCCAAATCAGAGCAATATTGGAGACAAAATAGAGAGAGCAAGCGGGAAGCAAAAGGGTAAGATTTGTATCAGTTGGTAAGCACAAAAAACCAGAGTCGGCCAACCTACTCTTCACAAGTAACAGTCGATCAATAGGGTTTTGGCACTCACCTCCACAGTTGCATGGGTTGACTTGTCCATAGCAATCTGTTGCATTGGAAACACTACTAGGAATTTTGCCTAAAATGTATAATTAAATATCATTAACAGTGAATTATGCTTTTCCTCTAAACGATGTTCTAATGATACATGAAGAACCACATGAATGTTTCAAACATGAATCAGTACAAAAGGAGAAACAAACATATTCTCATATAGTCACAAAAGGGGAAACAAAAATCAATGTTTCACATTTTTGTGTTCTTTATTGTCATATAGTGACTTCGTGATTTTTAGACAGTATGATCTAACACAAATCACCATGACAACAACAATCTAACTCACATTGCTTGATAATATTTTCTTTAACGTTAATTGCTTGATAATCTATGATTTCTCTATTTCTTACATGTTGCTTAACTCAAATCCTTTTCCAGTCAAGAGTCTTGAACCTAGTCTATAATAAGTTATGGGTTTGAACCCAACTAACTACTAGATATGGGTGTTTTAAATCCAGCTCCAAATCCAGCTATGGGCTTAGTGCCCTAGATTCAATTCAGTCACAGGACTTCTTGATATTAGCAAACATAAATCAAATAAAGCAATTAACAATGTGCTCATCAATGGGTTGAACAAAAATATTTCAACAATGAATGAGTTTCAAGATGTCGTCAGATGCTACCACTTCTAACTGGAGTTTTACCCAAAGGCTGTCCTCACAAATTTGATTACATGAAAAATATATCATAGGCAAGTGAAAATCAATCATCATACATGGATTCATGTATCCCATTATTTATGATTAAACTCAATTTCTGCAATATCCTAAGAAAATAACATGGAATCATCAAACAGAGAAAGCATGCAACCAAAATTTAACCCTTCAATAAGGGTTCGGCCAAGTGCTCAATCCCAACTACAACTTGCCATCACTCCAAATCACAAACCACATCCATCTATAATTTGAAAACCTAAACAGAGACAAAAAAATAAATAAATTGAAAGATTTAACCATTAATATTACAAATCAAGGCACCACAGATCAAAACACCAAAAAAAAAAAAAAAAGCGAAGAAAACCCTGCAAACACTACTAAAGCGGTTGCTAAAGAGACTATTAGCAACCGCTATTGCGGCCGCAATAGCGGTCGCTAAAAATCTTATATACCCCCCTCCGCTTTTCATTCCCACTCACTTTTTCCCCTTTTCCCCTCCCGCGCCCCTGCTCCCGCGCTCTGCACTCTCTCCCTTCCTCCGCCGGAGCCCGCCTGCACCGGTTCTCTCTCTTCCTTTCCCTCTCCCTCTCCCTCTCTCTCTATTTCTCTCTCTCCCTCCCTCCCTCTCGCTCTCACTCTGCACTCTCTCCCTCCCTGAGCCGGAGCCGACACCGGCTCTCTCTCTCTCTCCCTCCCTCTCGCTCTCCCTCTCTCTCTCTCTCTCTCTCTCTCTCCCTCTCTCTCTCTCTCTCTGCACTGTGCCCTCCCGCTCGCCGGAGCTGCCACCGCCAGTAGGTAGCTTGCACGAATCAATCTCTTGCTACAGCTGCTAGTATGTATTTTTTTTTTCATTTGATTTATGTATTTATAGATAAGAAGTCTTTTTTTTTCTTTTATATTATTTCTTTGTTTCTGAGTATTCCATGAGTCTATTTGGATGGAATCTATTTCATGGATGAAAGGTCGGTTTCTATTTTTTTTTTCATTGGTGTTGTGGGTTTCATTTTTCTGTTTGGGTTTTGATAGAATTGGGGATTAGCTGAGCTTTGGGTGGTGTTTTGATGCGTCTGGTTTGATTAGGGTTGATTTTGATTACTGTAATTCTCGTTTGTTTTTCGGTTTTAGATGGGTCTTTAGGAATGAGTTCTGCATTGGGGAATCTAATTTCATATTCTGATGGTAGAAACTTTTTGGTTAGAACATTTATTGTATTTTGTGTTAAAATTTTTATACTTTGTGGAGTAGACAATAACTTGGTAAGAAACTTTGGCTGCATTTGGTTAGGTTTTGAAGCTTATTGGGAGGTATCATTTACGACACATTTTGGCCTCATGTTCTACATATATGAAATGTTTGATTTTAGTGATGAAAACTCTGTGCATTTTGTGTGTTTTCTTTTGTCATTGATTGTGTGTGGTTGCTACTTATTGTTGTAGTTTAACAATCATGGTCTGTCCAACTTAGTGCTCTACCTGATTCTCCCATTTCAAATGCACTGAATGGCCAAATTGGGTTTTTGTTCATTTTTGTTCATTTTCATTTTTCACTTGAAATGCATAACTGGTGCTTCATATTTGTATGAAATACAGAGTTTTAAACTAAAACTAGTTGGGAGGTTACTTTAGGTAAAGTGATTATTCACTGTTGGAACTGAGTGATCTTGGTCACATTGTAGGTATACCCTATTGTTGTACAAGGTATTGAATTTTCAAATTGCAGGCTTTAAGTACTCTAGTTTATTTAATTTCTCCACGTCTTCTTGTGGCTTCCTCCTGTTATGATTCTTTCATAGCCTTTTGGGTTGCCACTCACTATCTTTTCCAATTCTCACTTCTAATAATTGGTGGCGATGACAATAAGCTGTCTTCATTAAAATGCTGCAACAATTTTCGTATTAGCCTTACCCTGCTGCATATTGTAGTGTCCATGAAGTTAGTAACTAATTAATCACTCCGTTACTGCTGCAGTTTTTTGAATCATTGTGTGCTTTCTTGTGTTTATTTTTTTTTTACAGTTGAAAGGTGACTTTGGATATTTCTTGTATGCTTTTGACTTCATTTCTATTAAAAACCATAGAAGTTTAACAATCTTTTTTTGTAAGGATCCTGGAGGAATTCATTTAATCTGATCAAATATTCTAGCCTCAAATGACTCATCACTTTCCTGTTCCTTCAATTTTTATGTTAATATATGGAACATAGTGGAATCTCAAGACAAGTATTGAAAGCATGTCATTCAGATTTCTAATTTTTAACACTGTTATCTATAAGAAGCTATAACAGAACCAGGATTACTGCATACATAGAACTGAAAGGTAACATGAAGAAATCTATTTCTCTTTTCCTAAAACCCCTTTAACATAAAAGAGATCATCAATATGGAATAGGGAGCTTCTGTGCGAGTCCCATACCCTGTTACTTGCTCAGCCAAGCATCCTAACTCCATCCTCATAGTTCGGCTAAACCATAGACCCTAGGTCTAGGTTTGGTCAACCCCAATCTCGCCACTTGAGTTAAGATATTTGCCAAAACAGCGTACAGAACTCAGCCTAGGGTTTTAATTGATCCGGACCCCTCAAACCTGTGGTCCATTGATATAAATCCCTTCCATTCAACCTCAACTCATTTTCCAACAGACTCAAAAGCTCACATACATGTTATACTTGTAATTTATCTACAACTTGCATGAAACATTAATTAGTACAACACAACATCTAGTAAGCATTACACACAACATGTTGATTAGGGTTAATACATCAGTCGATCAACAATAAAAAGAATTCTATATAGCCAACCCCTTATTCAGCCCTACCTAATGTTTGGCGTTAGCATAAAACCGTAAGTATCGGTTTGGCCAGCCTGATTCTTCTGGTTCCAGTTCAGCCATGCTGAATCACTACCCTTTTTAATTCAGATTTACATGAAAACCGTACCTCCTTGTGAATACATCAGTCCAGAAATGAAAGTCATAATCCATAATCATTCTTTATTCAATTAAAGTTGCCTAACACATCTATCAATTATATTATCATCATGTAAACATCAAACAACATCAATTGTTAGAGTCCCACAAGGTTATCAAAACAATTATATTATCATCATATAAACATCAAACAACATCAATTGTTAAGAGTCCCATAAGGTTATCAAGACCTTAGCCTCCAAAAGGGGATTTGAACACTACCCAAAACTCCAAGGAGTTCAGCTGAATGCCCAATACCCAAAGGGTGGTTGGAACATGGGTTTGCAACCCTAATCCAATTCACTGGGTTTTCCATTTTCTTGAATTTTTTATTGGTTTGATTCAATTGGGCCTTAATCAAGTGGTGCAATGCCAAACTTGGCAGCAAAATCTAGGTAAATGGAAGAAGATTGAACTTAGATTAATATTCAGTTTATCAATTGTTAACTGGATTATAATTATTTCAAGTTTTTTATAGATTCCTTGACCATGATCAAATTTGTTTGATTGTCACTTTTTTTATTTTTTTTTTGTCTAGACATTGGTTTTCCACAAGTCCCTGTTGTTTTAAAAGAAGGTTTTGGTAATTAAAACTTGTAGCCTATTTATCCATGGAGTTGTTCTTAAATAAAGAAATAGCCTTCAGATCTCAAAATGAAGTACATAAATGGTCGAATCAAAATGGGTTCTCGGTGAGGCGCGGCCACGCTAATTAAGGGCACGTTTGTTTGCATAAAATAAATAAGAATTCAAAGTCAAATGAACTCCATTGAATGATGAAGGTGATGAATATAAGATGAAGGTGAAGATCCACCACTTCAATGCACCATCTTTTTTTATGATCATTTACAGAATTTTGGCATGACTTGGGGTCTTTTTTTGGATCCCTTATGGAACTCTGTGTGAAGAACTCAGTTTCATAGAACTTTGGAGATGGTAAGGCCCTAGAATGAAGTGGTCTGTCAAGAGTTATGCTGTTTTTTGTGTGGAATAGCCTAGTCTCTCAGGTTGTAAGATATTTTTAATTTAATTAACTCTTTTTATAGTTTGATGTACAATGCTCCATACCCAAGCAGAGCAACTCTGCTGGATTTGTAATTCCCAAGCATGCACATTGCTTTTGTTGTCATTAAATATTCATTGGTATTTCAAAAAAAAGAAAGAAGAAGAAAGAACAGCACCTCCATCTTGTTCACTGCCAAGTATGCTTGTAGTATCAACTAACATTGTCAGATTCTTGCCTTACATGTGAACACATCTGTTCATTCTTGAATTTATGTGATCTAAAGTTTCACTGTTCATTCTTTTGTTCAGTTACACACTTGCACTGACCTAAGAATGATTAGTTCTATGTTAAAAAACCAACCCTCTGTATTTAAAAAACCAGCCTGGGTCCATGTAGAGATGGTAAACCAATATGTAAGTTTTGTTAATTGCTATGAAATAATTCGTTTATTTTGAATTCTTCGATTGTTAGTAGGACTGTAGGAGTGCTCGTGGAAATATATTAATTAAGGAGATAATTAAGGAAATATATTGGTTGTGAACCTTCCACTGCAACTTTTATTCATTTGCATGCATTAGTGAATCTTAGACCCGTTCGAGCAGATATGTCTGGTCGAAAAAGGAGAGATCGTCCGCGGATGATGGACGAGTTGCTGCGCCAGGCCCAGGCCAGCATGCGATCTGGGGAGCCTAGACCGACAGCGGATGCCGCACAGTCTAGTTCGATGGCCCCACCGAGTAGGCCATCGACGTCTCATCCGGGTCCATCCACCCCAATGGACGCTTCAGCGTCGACTTCTTCAGCTCCACCGTCTCGGCTTGCATCGGCCGATACACAGACCGGTATAAGTTTATTTAATTAAAACATTTTAATTCTAGCAAGTTATCTTATTTCAATTTAATTAGATTATCTCTAATTTGAACAGGTGCTACGAGCAGGGCCCCATCTTCCAGTAGGGGGAGAGGCCCTGCTAGAGGGATCCGGACGTGGAATTCCGGTCATCCTATTGACGTGGAGTTTGATGAGACTTGGCATCCGGTGGGTCCGCATGCTCGCGAGCTCATCAGCCAGTTGGGACATATGGTCCGGGATCCATATGCATTCCCTTTGACTATACTCGATTGGGAGGCATTCCCGATGGAGACACTGGATCGTACCTGGCAGCGAGTTAAGGTAATAATTTAACATTTCTCCTCAGGACGTGTCAATTTAAACCATAACTTAATGAAAAATTATTTGTCCTTTTCAGCAAAATTTGAGGGCATGTCCTGATCTCTTTCGGCCAGTTTGCATGTGGAAGTGCCGGAAGTTATGGAAAGATCATAAAAATAAAATAAAGATGCAGCACTGGAAGCCACACCAGGATGCCCCTGACATACTGACGCGAGTTCCGAGGGGCGTTCTCCCTAATCAGTGGACTCAGCTCGTTCGGTACTGGACGAGCGAGGAGGCACAGGTGAGAAACTTGTAATTTTTTCATTTTAATTTTAACAGTTTACTAGTGACTAACGTAACTAACAAAAATTAACTGATAAATATTGAAACAGAGAGAGGCTGCTACGAATGCGTGGAACCGCGCAATGCAGGGTCCCGCACACAGTTGGGGACTCGACACATCACGCAGGTCCGCCACGAGGTAAAAAGTTAGATCGTACATGTAATTTATATTTTTGTCATTTTGCATGATATTATACTAATAATATGACTCTCCACCAAACAGTTGCGGACCGAGGGCGGTCCCGTCGACAGGATGTCTGTCTGGATACGTTCTCGAGATTCTCGCCACCCGGAGGTTGCAGCTATCATCGTAAGTTTTTATATTGAACCGCTTATATTATCTGTCTATTACTATGTCTTGTTATGCATGATAGTATATTAAATGAATCAATTACGTAGGCACAGTTTCAGTCAAGTCTGGAGGACTTGCCCGAGGAGGAGCGCAGTTTGCCATCGCGGAGGGATGAGATATTCCACGATGCCATTGGCCGGGACGGGCAAGGATACACGCTCACATATGGGAAGGGTATACCACGCTCGCACATCGCGCGAGCGGAGTCATCCGGTGCTAGCTCCTCCCAGGGCCGACGCCTCCATACAGATGAGGAGGTCCAGCAATTGCTGCAGTCCATGGAGGCGCAGGTCAGGGCAGAGATGAGGGCCGAGTGGAGATCTGATATAGCATAGCTGGAGGCTCGTCTATCACAGAGTCGCGGTCCGATCACATCAGACCCGCCACCCACTACTCAGGTTAGTAAGAAAATTTTTTGTATGTTTAAATTGTTAATTATGTCATTGATGTGTCAATATTATGTTTTTTTAATTGTTTTTTGCTGTATAAAAAATAATTGCAGGCACCAGACGCTGGCAGCGGCCATAGGGCGAGACATGACTCTGCTGGAGAGGGCAGTCATGATCCAGCATCCTCGACTGATCCTGACCAGGTATAATTATTTTTTTAATTCCAGATTTCAACTTGTATAGAAATCTTTTAAGTTGTTTTAGAAACTTATAGATTTTGAAACTTAAAACGCTGGAAACTTATAAATGTAGAAGTTCAATAAAGTACTGCTGAAACTGACGGCTCGAGATTCCGACTCCCGAGATGCCCGTAGTGTCGAAACGTACGTTCAAGTTCAGAAGTTAAGTTAAAACTTAGTAAATGAGCCTCCGAGCGCCCAAACCGGGCAAACGGGCTCCGGTGCCCGTGAAACTGGACGGGCACGGGCCCATAGTCATTCATGACCTGCTGGAACTGACGGCTCGGGATTCCGACTCCCGGATTGCCCGTAGTGTCGAAACGTAGGTTTAAATTCAAAAGTTAAGTTAAAACTTAGTAAATTGGCCTCCGAGCGGCCAAACTGGCCAAACGGGCTCCGGTGCCCATGAAACTGGACGGGCACGGGCCCATAGTCATTCATGACTTACTGGAACTGACGGTTCGGGATTTCGACTCCCGGATTGCCCGTAGTGTCGAAACGTAGGTTCAAGTTCAAAAGTTAAGTTAAAACTTAGTAAATTGGCCTCCGAGCTCCAAAACCGGCCAAACGGGCTCCGGTACCCATGAAACTGGACGGGTAAGGGTCCATAGTCATTCATGACCTGCTGGAACTGACGGCTCGGGATTCCGACTCCCGAATTGCCCGTAGTGTCGAAACGTAGGTTTAAGTTAAAACGTTAAGTTAAAACTTAGTAAATTGGCCTCCGAGCGCCCAAACCGGGCAACCGGGCTCCGGTTCCCGTGAAACTGGACGGGCACGGGCCCATAGTCACTCATGACCTGCTAGAACTAACGGCTCGGGATTCCGACTCTCGGATTGCCCGTAGTGTCGAAATGTAGGTTCAAGTTCAAAAGTTAAGTTAAAACTTAGTAAATGGGCCTCCGAACGCCTAAATCGGCCAAAAGGGCTCCGGTGCCCGTGAAACTGGACGGGCATGGGCCCATAGTCATTCATGACCTGCTGGAACTGACGGTTCGGGATTCCGACTCCCGGATTGCCCGTAGTGTCGAAACGTAGGTTCAAGTTCAAAAGTTAAGTTAAAACTTAGTAAATTGGCCTCCGAGCACCCAAACTGGCCAAACGGACTCCGGTGCCCGTGAAACTGGACGGGCACGGGTCCATAGTCATTCATGACCAGCTGGAACTGACGGCTCGGGATTCCGACTCCCGGATTGCCCATAGTGTCGAAACGTAGGTTCAAGTTCAAAAGTTAAGTTAAAACTTAATAGATGGGCCTCCGAGAGCCCAAACCGGCCAAACGGGCTCCGGTGCCCGTGAAACTGGACGGGCACAGGCCCATAGTCATTCATGACCTGCTAGAACTGACGGCTCAGGATTCCGACTCCCGGATTGCCCCTAGTATCGAAACGTAGGTTTAAGTTAAAACGTTAAGTTAAAACTTAGTAAATTGGCCTATGAGCGCCCAAACCGGGCAAACGGGCTCCGGTGCCCGTGAAACTGGATGGGTACGGGCCCATAGTCATTCATGACCTGCTAGAACTGACGGCTCGGGATTCCGACTCCCGGATTGCCCGTAGTGTCGAAATGTAGGTTCAAGTTCAAAAGTTAAGTTAAAACTTAGTAAATGGGCCTCCGAGCGCCCAAACAGGCCAAACGGGCTCCGGTGCCCGTGAAACTGGACGGGCACGGGTCCATAGTCATTCATGACCTGCTGGAACTGACGGCTCGGGATTCCGACTCCCGGATTGCCCGTAGTGTCGAAACGTAGGTTGAAGTTAAAACGTTAAGTTAAAACTTAGTAAATTGGCCTCCGAGCGCCCAAACTGGGCAAACGGGCTCCGGTGCCCGTGAAACTGGATGGGTACGGGCCCATAGTCATTCATGACCTGCTAGAACTGACGTCTCGGGATTCCGACTCCCGGATTAAATGGGCCTCAATGCTACCATCACCTTGCCTTGTCCCACCTACTCAACTAACATCGAAGCCTCAATTCCATCTTTCTCAGGTAATCTGTTCAATCAAAATTGGTGTCTTTCTTCCTTAAATTAACAGTATTTCTTCACTCCCTTGGTTTCAAAGATTGAATTTTTCTGATGGGTTGTGCAAATATATTTGATTGTTCTCATAAGTTTAAAGGATTGAAGAGGAATGTTATGATGATTGAATGGATTTTTTTTTTTTTGGGCATCAGAAGATTCAGAACTCTTGGGTTTTGTTCATTTCCATTCATTATTCTCTATTTGGTTTTGTTTTCTCTTACTATGTCTCTTATGGGCTTGTTGGGTCTGTTGGTGGGAATTTCATGTATATGGTCTGATTGAGTAAGTTGAAAATATGGGTCAATTTCAATATCAGTTTTTTGTTCCCCATGTTCTAGTTCAGTATTTCTCTACAGAAGATTAGTATTGAATAAAGTTTTGGGTTGATTTTATATGCTGTGACTGAGTGTCACATTCCAGGCTTCACAGTAGTCCAGTAACTGTCCCTGTGCCATGAATTGTAGGGTTATGAGTGGAAGGACAGGGAACCCAATTGAGATGTTGAGGGAAGTGGTGATTTTAACGCATGAATGACTGAGGACTTACTGTACATGGACTTAAATAGGGTTGACAGAAAAGCAGAACTCAGAGAGCCAGCACTAGATGGATTGGATATGGATTTGATGATAATGATGATGATTTGGTTTTTAACACCTTTTTTCTTTCTGGGTTAGGCTTGGTTGGGCTGAATTGATTTTAAAGAATCTGAATCTGTTTGAATTTGCTTACTCTGTGTAGAACATGATTCATGGCAGCTTTGATTTATTGGAGTTTTATCTTGTTCTGTAATAAGAGATTCAGGAGTTGCTTGATTTTCTAATTAAAGGTAGTGGAATTATTAATGGGCCGAGCTGGCTTATGTGGTAAAATTAACAGCTTCCTTCTTTTCTCATTTAATTAATCATGTATAGTTTACTGGTGATCAAGAATGCATTTTGGATTTATGTTAACTTTTTTATTAATATATATATAGGGGGGTCTTCATATGCATCCATCCCTCACCATTTTTGGTGAGGGACACCCCAAAAGGGGGAGTTTCAAGTACAAAAGTGTACTTTTGTACCTCACATCAACTACACTTTTGTACTTGAAACTTCCCCTTTTGGGGTGTCCCTCACCAAAAATGGTGAGGGATAGATGCATATGAATATTACCCATATATATATATATATATTGCCATACCCAAAACATGATTGGTTATTGGTCTGTGGTGTCAATTTCATAGTCTTGTTTTATAATTGACTATTAATATTTATTTTCCTTTTCCTCTTCAGGTTTGAGAGCATCGGATCGATCTCGTCAGCCTCCTCAGACAGTTTGTTTATTTTGTAATGAATATAATTTGTGGAAACTTTTGTAATTGTTGGAATTTGTTGGACCTTTTGTAATGTTTTGAATATCATTAATATAAGACTTTGTTTTGGTATTAGTATTTTTAATTGATTTTCGTAGTTTGATATAATATATTCATATACAGGTATATATTCACGTGCAGGTATAAAAAGCAGGAAAAATTAGCGAAAAAAAAAATAAAAAAAATATTTAAAATAAAAATTGACTATTAGCGACCGCCAGTGGTGAATATTTTTTAAAAAAATAAAACTATTAGCGACCACCATTGGAGGTCGCTAATGAGGATTTAGCGACTGCTAATCCACTATTAGCGACCGCTAATGGCGGTCGCTAATACCTTTAAAAAATTTTAAAAATTTGAAAAAAAAAATTTGACTATTAGCGACCGCCACGTGGCGGTCGTTAATACTATTAGCGACGAAGTTTCCGCGGCCCCTCCTTGGCTGTCGCTAGGCGGTCGCTAAAGACTATTAGCGACCGCCAGTGGACTTTTAGCGACGGCTTTTGGCGGCCGCTAAAAGTCCTTTTCCTAGTAGTGAAACATGCAGATGTTGTTTGAGATTGGGTTCTTCATAGGGTTTTAATGGTGAAAAAAGGTTTGGGTCTATAGGATTTAGGTCTTTAGAAGATTCTTCCACCATTTCAAGGGCTTTGAAGTCAACCAATCGAGTAGGGAATAGTATTCTCCAGCCATGTCCACAAGCAAAAGATGAAGATCTGAAAAAAATGAAAGGAAAGAGAGATAGAGAGTACCAGACAGATAGAGATTGAAGCAAGAAAGAGAGTGCTCGATGATGGAGACCGCACAAGACTAGAGAACCGGAAGGTGATTGGAGACCGAGGGCAGAGAGAAGATCTGGTTTGTGCTAGGTTTGGAGTCGAAGGAACAGGGGTGGGAGAGGGAAGTAGGGCAGAGTAGAGAGAGGGAGAGGGAAACAAAGACAGAATAGTAGGCAGGAGAGCCAAAAAAGAAGTGGGAATTGGATTCGATCATCTGGGTGGGTTTTAGGTCTGAAAACCACGAGATACATTCCTTTTTTGGCAAATTTATTTGTATTTTTTTAGCTTTAATTGTATTTTTTAATTTTATTTGTGTCTTTTGAAATTTATTTGTATTTTTAAAATAAATTTAACTGAGTTTTTGACAAAAAGACTTGAGTTTTTTGCCACATTGTTCTTTAATTTGGAAAATTGGGTTATCTTAGTTTTGGAAAATGTATTTGCATTTTTTTAAATTTATTTGTGTTTTTTAATTTCATTTATGTCTTTTGAAATTTATTTGAGTCTTTTGAAATTTATTTATATTTTTTTTAAATTTATTTGGATCTTTTGAAATTGACTTTCATCTTTTGAAATTTATTTATATTTTTTGAAGTTTATTTTTGTCTTCTTAAATTTATCTGCATTCTTTTGAAATTTATTGTTTTTTTTTTAAATTTATTGCATTTTTTGAAATTTATTTTCGTTTTTTGAAATTTATTTGCATTATTTTGAAATTTATTTGTGTGTTTTTAGAATTTATTTGAAAATATCATTAATGAGATTCCATTAATCGTGGCCCATTAAGTGGTGGTTGACTTTTATTAATGGGATATCTCACCAATCATAGGATATGATCTAAAGAAAGGGTAAAATAGACATATCAGGTGTGAGAATGTGTTAAAGGACCTTTGGCTGCATGACTTTTTTTTGTGGACTATTTGCAACAAAGTCATAATTGTTTCCATGAATCGATGCCCCTAAATGAGGACGAGCCCGCCAGCGCGAAATTTAGATCTTTCAGTGACAAGTTTGTATTTGTCACCCAAAATTTGTCTTTCGGTGACAAATTTTTTGTCACTGAATCTCCTCTTTATTTGGCACCTTGGTTAAAGCTCTTCTCTGTGACAAGCAAAAAAAATTTTTGTCACCTTCATGTGCATTCCGTGTCAACAAACATTTTTTGTCACCAAAGGCTGTCACCAATGGTGTTTTTTGTTGTAGTGCATAGCCATAAAATCTAAAAGTTTTCGACTAATTTTAAGTTTCAAATAAATTTTTTTTTTTCCAAATTTCCTCAGTGTGAACTTAGTAACTTTATTTTCTACTTCTGACATCAAACAATGTGACAATTATTAAACAAGTGAAAATTTGAAACTTAGTGCAATTTTTTTTACATTGAAACGAATGTGTGTTTATCTTTTTATTGATATAGTATAATGAATGCATGGATATATGCTTTAAATAGTCATTTACATTTCATTTATATGAAATGAATACTACTATTTCAAATTTTAATAATTCTTTAAACAAGGCCCGCGTTGCGCATGGGCCCTCAAGCACTAGGATTAAATAAAAAAGAGAAGGGTAGAAACACACAAAGAAAAAATAAAAATATCAAACCCAAAAGCTAACAAAGAGAGAGAATCTGTTAGATGTATACATGGGTTCTACTCTCTTTTTTCTTTATCTTTGCCTTTTGACTTCTGCATTTTTTAAAAGATAGATAGGAGAGTTTAATGAGATATACCTTCACCATCCAAGCACCGAGATCGTGAAGAAAATAGTATGAAAAAGGAGATATTTTAAGGGGATTTCAAAGAGAAATTTTAGTGATTTCAAAGAGATTTTGTGGATTAAGGGAGAGTAGCATGTTTGGGAGGTCTAATTTTTTCTTCTATTTCTCTATTTCTCTAAAATGGATAGAGGTTTGGAAAAATAAAGTGTTTGGCACTACCTTTCAGCCTCCACCCATTTTATTGCCTCTACTTTCACAGCCTTCTTGATAAGGTACTTGAGAAATAGGGAGGGGAAAAAAAAAAAAAAGGGGTGGAACCATAATCACGCCTAGTCCATTTTTTTTTTAAAAAATTTCTCCAAGAGGGCCAATCAAGGTCCAAACCGTTGAAAATGTCCACAAGGTCAAACACGGCCATGTCTCCAAATTTCGGCTGCTGAATCATCACCAATCTAGAGATATGTGCAAAAGACAGTAAGCCATTAGATATAATTTGTTATGATCTATGAGCCCCAAACACAATATCAAAACCATTGGATATGTTTGGAAGGCTGAAATTGGTTATGTGTGGTCAATTTCTATTCACATAATACCTTGTGAATCTTGAGATATGTGTAAAACAAAAATAACCATTGATGCATTATGCTCAATATTGCATTTGTCCATGGGCAGTAAATTGTTTCAATTTTTATTATTATTTAGAGGCATATAAAATAAGATCTAAACCGTTAGTAATGTTCACAATATCAAACATGACCGTGAGACCAAAGTTCACCCGTTTGATTATCAACAATCTCTAGATATATGCAAAAAAGGTGAGTTATTAGGTATAATTTTATGGATTATGTGGGCCCCGAGCACAAGATCCAAACCGTAAGATATCTTTGGAAGGTTGAGCACGTCCATAGGGTCAATTTCCATTGCTTAATACCTTGTGGATCTCAAGAAATATGTGAAAATTTGACAAACATATGAGTAATTAAAAAGAGAGCAGGAATACATAACGTATGAGTAATTGAAAAGATTATTGAGTAATAATAGTCGTTATTATAGTATGATAGTTTTTTTTTAAAGATATATTCATAAAGAGCATCTATGTTCAAAGCATTACATAAGACATAAGGGGGTATAGTTTCCCAATAACTAGGACCAGAGAAAGAATTCGCCACTTTAGCCAACAAATGGGCAGCGTAATTCGCTGATCTTCTTATGAACATAACCTTACAATCTACAATCTCTTTAATAAGAGATTTACAATCATTAACAAGAGATCCAAAATAAGATTGATCAGAATTAATACCTCTGATGGCTTGGACTTGTTACACTCCGATCCGAACTAATCATTGATGGAACGCGCTCCGAGGCGCCCGCTGGGGCGGCTACCGGGGTCGGCGGAACGTGGGAGCCCGTCGGGTCCGGCCCTTTCGCGCCCTGGCGGGCCCTGAAGCGTGCATCAACATTTCTTTTGTGTGGGTGGGTGTGCCAGATTTTCTATTTTACTTGGAATTGCAAGTGGTAATCCGGAGATCAACCTTCGCAAGTAAAAAGGAAATCAACTTCTTTCAAGTTTTCCATTGCACAAATATTTAAGAAAAGAGACATTTTCTTGGTTTGCCGTGAAAGGCGATTTTGTTTGGCATTTATAGCCGATTTTGGCGTTTATAGCCGATTTACAATTCTCATCAATAATGAAAGACAAGAGTTGTGATTTTTGTCTCTTTTAGAAAAATACAAACTACAATGAAAAGCAAGAAAAGGAAGATCTAACTTTTCAGGAGATTGTGGGGGACTCGTTCAGATTGACGGTCGCAAGCCATGTATGGGCTTCGCCATCATCCATGCAGATGAGAACAGAAGATGCTCTTGATTCGCTTGGCTTGGCTATAACCTCAGATTTTTAGAGGACAAAGACCAAGAGAAGGTCCTATGTCCAATAAAAAGCTAAGTAGACGGGCTGAAAAGCCACGTCTAAGCCATTGGAGGCAGCAGGAGAAGGCAAGGACCTTGGGGGGGGTGCCTCCCAAGGGACTTTTGTCACCTTGTAGTGGTGGCCGGTGCAGAACTTCAGCAGAGTTTTCTCTCTTTTTTTCTTTCTCTCAGATCTCTTTCTGATCTTTGTTTTTCTGATCCTCTGATCTTCTCCTCTTTTTTCTGATCTTTTTTCCCCCTCCATTTCAATGGAATGCTCTCCTATTTATAGGCTTTTGGTAGCCATTTAGGAGGGTTTATGAGCCTTAATGGCTTTAATGGGAGGAGTTACAAGATTTATTTCTTGATTTTGTAACTCCTTTTTCCTTGAATCTGATTGGCCGATGGAGATTAAGGGCTTTTAATCACCTTAATTACCATAATGGGAGGAGTTTCATGGTTTAAATGTCATGAATCAATTGACTTGTAACTCCCAAATGCTTGCTTCTGATTGGGCCGTCCAAAGAAATGAATTAATGACTGCAATAAAGCTAGTCAATTAACCACATTAATTGGTCGCCGAGCAGTCGAAGAGTCGCGGGCCATGCCGTGTCTTCTGGAATTCTTCTGGCGACGATCATCGATGGATCTACATGCTGATCGACATCGGATGAACATGTAACTTCAGACATTGATAGCTAAGAGCGGGCCGGTGACATCTGTCTTGTCGATTTCACGATCGGTCGGACAGAAAGTGCACTTTCTTGGTCAGCCGGTTGGCGATCTTGGAGCGATCACTGATGATTTTATGCTTTTGGAGGTTGACCCGTGATTTTGACGGATGTCGTCGGATATGAGTCAATTTCAAGCACTAAAAATCACATTTTCAGGAAACCACAGGGGCCAAAGTGCGCGAAACGCGAAAAAAGACGAAAAAACGGGTCACCGGCGGAAAATCCGGTGACCCGGACCTCCATGGTCGCCGGCGACCATGGACCGGCGACCATGGCCCATGGTCGCAGGGGCCTGCGACCATGGGCCATGGTCGCAGGGGTCTGCGACCCTGGGGGATTTTTCCCCTTCGGAGCCCGTTTTGCGGTCGTTTTGAGGTCTTTTTCGTCGCCGTTTTCTTCTGTATTTTTCTTGACATTTCTTCTCATTTATTGGCTTGATTTCCCTGTAGAAAACTTGATGAGAATCCTTGCATTTTTAGAGTGCAAAGTTTCTAATTTTCCGGGAAAGCCGAAGACTTTGTCGCGTAGAGCTGCTGATTTTCCGCCAGAAGTCGAAACTTGGTCAAACGATGTCGGAATGACCTGAAATTTGAGGTGAAGCCTCCTGAGCAATAAATAAGACCAACCATAGGCTTTTGTTTGAGTTTTGAAGCCGTTTGGGGTCCCGTCGATGCTTCACTTGATTTTGCTGCGGGGAAAATGCCGAGCTTTGATGTGCGGTCAAACGATGTCCGATTGACCTGAAATTTGACGGGGAGCCTATTGGAGTCATTTTGAGACGTTCCATGGGCTCCGTTTTGGATGTCATGGTCCCGGGTTGCTCTGCCGCCGGTAGGCTTGATTTTCTCTCGGAGCATCGAAACCTGGTCAAACGTTTTCGGAATGACCTGAAATTTGACGTGCATCCTTTTGGAAGCATGTTGAAGCCACTCATGCACTTGGTTTGATGAGCGAAGGCTCCGGTGGTTTCCGCCGCCGGGAGGCTTGATTTTGCTGCTCGAGCATTGATAGAGGGTCAAACGTTGTCGGTTTGACTTGAAATTTGGCATGGAGCCTTTTTGAGACATGCTGGAGTCATCTGTAGGCTCTGATCGAAGTTTTGACGTCTCCGATGATGTCGCCGCCGGGAGCTCCCGTTTAGCTGTCGGAGAAGTGAAGTTAGGCCAAATGTTGTCGAAATGGCCCGAAACTTCATGTGTGCTCTTCTCTTGGCTATCTTGAAGGATCTTGCAGTTTTTGTTTGATTCTGACAAGATTTGATTTTTTGGAGAAATTGCATTGTCTATTTATGGCAGGTTGCGACTTCATGCAGCCTTCTTGATGTTGAAGAGGCAAAGTGACATTTTTGGTGTCATCAAATGCCCCCTCGAGGTACAGCGACGAGTTGCTTGACTTTTGTAGTCGATGTGCCTCGAAGAGATTTCTGAAGGAGAGCTTGTGTCTTGACCAAGAGTCTTTGAGCAATCTTTCCTTTGGTAAAGTAGCCTTTGAGCTTCCAGGGGAATTTTATGGTAGTGAAAGGAATCACACACCATCTCGAGGCAAAGTTTTGAAGATGACATCAGGGATGTGGATTTGGGCTTTTGTTTTTGACCTTGTGACCTAACAAGCTATATATGGCAGGTTAGGGGATCGGGTTTTGGTTTTGACCTTGTGACCCAACAAGCTGTATGTGGCAAGTTGGGGGATCAGGATTTGGTTTTTGGTTTTGGTCTTGTGACCTAACAAGCTGTATGTGGCAAGTTAGGGGACCAGGATTTGGTTTTTGGTCACTCTTTGGGACTGTGTGGGTCCATTGGAGTGGTTTGGATTTTTTTGTGGAATGTCAATTTCAAGATTTTGGCTCAATTTGGTATATGAGGCTGGATGGTTTGATTTTTTGGAAGCTCATGGGGCTTGGAATTTTTTGTATGGTTCAATCAACTCAAAAGAGGCATGGAACCATTTTTGTATGCTCTTGGTAAGAGGGATTTTTTTCTGACTAAAAGCCCATTTTTTTTTTTTTTTTTTTTTTTTTAGTGCCTAGGTGGTCAAACCTGGCTCATACGGGCTAACCCATGGGACCTTAAGCTTTTTAGGATGGCTTAGATCTCATGTGGGGCCATTTTTGTAAAGAATATCTAAAGATATCTCATTTGGATAGAGAATATCTAAAAATATCTTTATGGGAGAGAATCTCTCATCTTCCCTTAATTTGGGAGAGAATATCTCAAGGTATCTTTCTTTTTGGGAAGAAATCTCCAATATCCTTTTTTGTTGGAGAGAATCTCTCATTTGATTGATTTTGGGAGGAAATCTCTCAAAGACATCTTTCTTTTTGGGAAAGAATCTTTCTAATTCCTTCTCTTTTGGTAAGGTTACTAATTAGTAACACTTACCTTTCTTCTTTGTTTCCTTCTTTGATTTGCTCTCTCCTATAAAAGCAAAGGGAGGTAGGATCTCTTGCTCTTATTGCTTTCTTTTGCAACAATCTCAAGAGAGCTCCAAGGCCAAGAGTTTTTCTTCTTCAAGGATCTTCAAGCTTTTTCCTTCTTCTTCTCCATCAATGGCTTCAAGTAAGTTTTCTCTCTTTTTCTTTCAAGAAAACTTTATGTAGAGAATAGGATGGTAAAAAAAGTTTCTCTCCTTTTTTTTTTCTTTTCTTTCTTTTCTTTCTATTCTTCTTCTCTTTTTTTTCTTTTCTTTTCCACGTGATTTCTTCTTTCTTTTTTTTTTTCACGTTTTTTTTTTTTTTTCTCTTTTTTTTTGTGGGCCGTACGGACAGATCCGTACGGATCTGGTCCGTACGGCCACGTGGCCTGTGGGCCACGGCCTGATGGGCCAGCCCCTGATTTTTTTTTTTTTTTTTTTTTTGCTGTTTTCTTTCTTGTCTTTTTTTTTCTTTTCTTTTGTCCCCTTTTTTTTTTCGAGAAAGTTTCTTCTTCTTTTTTTTTTTTTTTTTTTTTTTTTTTTTTTTTTTTTTTTTTTGAACAGGATCATACTCATACCTTTTTGTGTTTCATTTGCAGGTTTTGAAGTGACAGAAGAGAGTCCATCGCTTTCTTCAGAACCAGAGCAAGGGATGCCAGAGGTCGATCCGGAGGTAGAGACCAGTTCAGACATGATTGAGGAGATGCCTCGTGTTGAGATTCCCTCTCCAGTGGCTCCAAGTGAAAAGAGTTCTTTTGTTACTCTTCCAATGGGACATGACATGAGCAGCCGATCAGCGGAGAAGGGTGAATCTTCATCCAGTTCGTCTCTTCAATTTGCGAAGAAGGTGCTGGCTCGGGTTTTGAGTTCTTGGGTCAAGACTCTCCTTTCTGGACACTTGGAGGCAGGATTTGGCATGATCCCACATGTACAGGAGATTCTGACCGACACCGAAGAGGTTGGTCTGGATGTCACAGGTGCCAGGGCGATCGTTGATAGGATCATTGCACTGGGTGACAAGTGGTTTGAGACCATGGGTTTCCCTGACGACCAATTCTTCAAGGAGATGTTCTTGGACCCTGCTGATAAGGCTAAGTCTGACCTGAATGAGGCTACACAAAGCAAGAAGCAGCTAGTTCGGGAGAAGAACAAGGAAGAGCTAGCCATCATCGGATTGAGGCATGACCTTAACGTCCTTGATAGGGAAGTTGAGGAGGCCAGGAAACGTCTTGAGCATTTGAAGGCACAAGTCGATGCGAAGTGGGCTGCTATAACAGAGGCTCGTGACAGGGAGAGTACTCTGATCCGCAGGGTTGCAGATGCCGGTCAAGTTCTCGAGAGGAGGACTCTAGAAAACGAACGATGGCAAACTGCTGGGGAAGAGCTTCCCGGTGTAAAAGAAGGGTTACGGCATTCGCCAGCATCTCATGGCAAGTTCCTGAAGAAGCGTGCCCTGGAAACTCTGACGGCTGAGGCCAAGAGTTTGCTTGAGGAGCTGAAGCTTTGGCTGGAGACCACTTTTGGCTGAGCTCCTGATTTTTGTAGCAGAAACCATTCTTCTTTTTTTTGGTACCACATGTATTTTTTTGGTACTTCTTTTTTTTTGCAGTGCTTGTGAACACTTTCCTTTTTTTTGGTACCACATGTATTTTTTGGTACTCTTTTTTTTTTTGTTTTCCCTACGCTCACTCAAATCTTTTTGTGATGAAAGCGATTGCTAAATGGGATTTGATCAAAAGTTTTGTCATTTTGTGAAAATCTTTTGTCAAATGATTGTTTTGGTAGGGGAAACGAATTTGGCATGAAAGCCGGATTTTTGTGGCATTTGCAGCCAGTTTTGACATGAGAGTCAGGTTTTTTTTTTGTGTGGCATTTATAGCCGATTTTTGAGATGGCATAAGAGCCAAAAATTTTGTTCGTGGCATGGGAGCCAATTTTGAGATGGCATGGAAGCCGAAATTTTATGGCGTAAAAGCCAAAATTTTGGTTGGCATGGAAGCCGGTGTTTGTTTTGTTGGCATCTATAGCCAGTTTGGTGGCATTGATAGCCAATTTGCGGCATTTATAGCCGGTTTGGTGGCATTGATAGCTAATTTGTGGCATTTATAGCCGGTTTGGTGGCATTGATAGCCATTTTTTGAAAGCCAAGTTTTGGTTTGTCAGCGTGAAAGCCAATTTTTCGTGGCATTGATAGCCGGTTTGTGGCATTTATAGCCGGTTTGGTGGCATTGATAGCCGGTTTTTGGGCAAAAGAGCCAGGTTTTGGCGTTTATAGCCAGATTTTTTTTTGCTTTCAAAATGCAGGTATCGACTAAATGTCGCCTCCCCGCTGAATGGTCTTGCAAGTATCGATGGAATGTCGCTTCCTTGCTCATTCGGTTCTGCGAGTATTGATGGAATGTCACTTCCTCGCGGGTTAGGTTTTGCAAGTATAGATGGAATGTCGCTTCCTCGCGAATTGGGGTGCAAATATCGACTAAGCGTCGCTTCCCTGCTTTTCCCAAAACTTTTGATTTTGCGGGTACTGACTTGATGTCGTTTCCCCGTGATTTTTGAAATTTGAGGTTTTCTCGAACCTTTGAAATTTGGGTTGTGGATAGCAACTGGTATGTTGCATCTCCACGATTTTTGAAATTGGGTTGTGGATATCAACTGGTTTGTTGCTTCTCCACGGTTTTTGGATTTTGCAAGTATCGACGAAATGTCGCTTCCCTGCGATTTTGGGTGCAAGTATCGATGGAATGTCGCATCCTTGCTTTCTTTCAAAATTTTTGTTTTGCGGGTACTGACTTTGATGTCATATCCCCACGATTTTTGAAAAACCATTTTTTTTGTTTAAAGACACGAGGGTCGTAAATTTTGACCTAGAACCATTTGGCGGTAAAAGGTAAGGTGGACTAGGGTGGAAATCCCTGAATCCGGATTTTTGTTTCAAACCATGAATTTTGGTTCAAGGATCGAAAGCTTTGGTCAAGTCAGGGAGAGGCTCCTAAACTTGGATTTTTTTGTTTTTGAACAATGAAACGATAAAAATAAGCATTGTTTTTGAATCTCTAGAAATTTTGACATTTGATATGAAAATTCTAAAGAGAGTGGGTTTGACGAGCGAGTACCTGAGAACAGGTTTTGGCCATACAGGCATTGCTCTTACCCAGTTGGGTAAGTCTTCAAGGGTAGTACCGCTTCAAGAACTTGCCGTTGATAGGCAGCATACATCTGTCGCCTTCCATGTTTAGGAGGGCAAATGCGCCATTGGAGAAGACCTTGTCGATGACGTAGGGTCCCTCCCATTTTGGTTCAAATTTGCCTTTTGATTTGTGTGCGAAGACCATTGGTCTTTTTACCGCAAGAACCAAGTCACCCTTTTTGTAGGCGCGTTGCCGGACCCTTTTGTCAAAAGATCCTGCCATGCGTGCTTGGTAAAGTTCAATGCTTTGTCGAGCTTCGAGCCGTCTCTCATCGAGATTGTCCAGCTCATGGAGTCGCAATTTCGCATTGCTTTCTTGAGTCATGTCATTTTGTAGAGATACCCTCAGAGAAGGAATTTGTACCTCTAGGGGCACGACAGCTTCGCATCCATAGACCAAGGAGAATGGTGTGCTATGGGTTGGTCCTCGAACGGTGGTTCGATAGGCCCACAAAGCTTCAGACAGTTTATCGCTCCAGTCTCTTTTGTGACTAGAGACCATTTTCTTGAGGATTTTGCAGAGTGTCTTGTTGAAGGCTTCTGCCAATCCGTTTGCTGCCGGATTGTATGGAGTCGAAGGACAGCTTTGGATTTTGTATTTGTTGCAAAACCTGTAGAATCGATGATCCCGGAATTGTGGTCCGTTATCATGGACGAATCTCTTGGGTATGCCGAAACGACAAATGATGTTGGTGCGCAGGAACTGAAGAACTGATGAGGTCTTCATTTCGTTGAACGCAAATGCTTCTGACCACTTGGAGAAATAATCCGTTGCGGCGAAGATGAAGCGATGACCTTTGCTTGAAGGGGGAGAGATAGGACCTATGATGTCCATGCCCCATGCTTCGAAAGGCCATGAGATTGCTGTAGGATGCAGCCATTCTGGAGGCATGTGAATGTAATCTCCGTGAACTTGGCATAGCTGGCAGCGTTTGGCAAATTGCATTGCATCAGCAACCATGGTAGGCCAGTAGTAACCTAACCTTTTGATTTGGTCGTAGAGCTTGGGACCAGCCTGATGAGCTCCACAAAGACCAGCGTGAACTTCTTTGAGTGTTTCTTCAGCTTCTTGTTGTGACAAGCAGCGTAGAAGTACTCCGTTGAAGGATTTCCTGTAAAGGATCTTTGAAGGGATATCCAAATGAAAGTTTGGGGCTCGCCTTTGGATGCTTACCCGTTCTTTTGGATCTTCAAGTAGGATTCCGAACATAGTGTAATCAACGAACGGATCCCTCCAGTCGCCGATTGAAGGTTGAAGGATAGAGATCCGACTTCCAACCACCCGGTGGCATTCAGCAACTGCTTGGTGTGTGTTAAGAGGAGGGAGGATCCTTCTCTCACTCACTGTAATTTGCATGTTTTTTCCTTCCTGGATCGCCATTGATGCGGCAAGTCCAGCCAGGGCATCTGCACGGATGTTTTCACCTCTACGAATGTGGGTGATGTTGCAGATGTCAAACTTTTGCAGAAGCGATTGTGCCTTGTTGTAATAAGGCAGCAGATCGGGCTTCCTGACTTCATATTTCTGATTCATCTGGTTGACGATCAGTTGAGAGTCTCCAAAGACTTCCAGCATAGTGATACCGGATTCGATGGCGAGTTCCAATCCTAGGATCAGAGCTTGGTATTCAGCTGCATTGTTTGTGCATGGTTCCAGTAGCGAGAAAGCGTGGGGAATCATGCATTTGTCGGGGCTAACAAAGAGGATGCCAACTCCCGAGATCAGCTTTCTGTTTTCATTTGTCCTGGTTGCACCGTCAAAGTACATGTCCCAGGAGGCATTTGGTGAGGAAGTCTCCACGTTGTAGACAGGTTCGTCTGGGAGATCATCTCTGAGTGGTGAATCTTTAGGCAATGGATGCTCTGCGAGGAAGTCTGCTAGAGCTTGGCCTTTGATTGCTTTTTGTGGCACATACCTAATATCAAATTGTGATAGAAGGATGGACCATTTTGCCAGTCGGGCATTGAGAGAACCTGCCTTTGTGACAAGGACCTTCAAGAGGTTGATCCTCGAGACCAGGTAGACTGTGTTGGAAAGCAAGTAGTGACGTAGCTTTTGTACGGCGAACATCACTGCAAGGCATTCCTTTTCGACTGGAGAGTAGCGATGCTCTGCACCTACTAGCATGCGGCTGAGGTAGTATAGAGCAGCTTCTTTTCCCTCACCATTCTCTTGTGCAAGCAGAGCGCCTACAGAATGATCAAGAGCTCTTGTGTACAAGATGAATGGTTTTCCAGTGGCAGGGGCAGCTAACACTGGAGGTTTGGTCAGGTATGACTTGATATCTTGAAATGCGGCTTCACAGTCGGCATCCCAGACAAAGTCTACACCTTTTTTCATCAATCGAGAGAACGGACGGCATTTCCCCGAAAGATTGGAGATGAACCGTCTGATGTAGGCCAATCTCCCTTGAAGCCCTTTTAGTTCCCTTAGGGTTCTTGGAGAGGGCATTTCTAGAATAGCCTTGACTTTTATGGGGTCAAGTTCTATTCCAGCTTTCCGAACAAGGAATCCGAGAAACTTACCCGACGAGACGCCGAAGAAGCATTTTAGAGGATTCATCCGCAGTTTGTGTTTGCGGAGTCGGAGGAAGACTTCCCGAAGATCTTTGAGATGGTCTTCTTTTCTTCTGCTTTTGACGGCGAGGTCATCAACGTAACATTCGACCGTCTTGTGCTGCATATCTTGGAATATTTTCATCACAGCCCTCTGATATGTGGCACCAGCATTTTTCAGACCAAATGGCATGACAGTGTAGCAATACATGCCAAATGGAGTCCGAAATGAAGTGTGTTTTTCATCCTCGGGATGCATCTTTATCTGATTGTAACCAGAGAAGCCATCCATGAATGTCATTCGCTCGAATCCGCAGGTATTGTCAATCATCACCTCCGGTATGGGGAGCGGGAATTCATCTTTAGGGCAAGCGCCATTCAAGTCTCTATAGTCAATACAGACTCTGATCTGCCCATTTTTCTTTGTCACGGGGACAATGTTGGCCAACCATTCTGGATGTTGTTCCTCACGGATGAAGCCAAAGCTTTTGAGTTTTTGAACTTCTTGTTCAATTTTATCCATCACATCTGGACGGAATCTTCTTTGGCCTTGTTTGACAGGCTTGATTTCTTCTTGAAGATTGAGTTTGTGGACTGCTATTTTGGGGTCTAAACCAGGCATTTCAGCATAGGACCATGCAAAGCAATCAACGAACTCACGAAGAAAAGCGATATACTCGGGTAACTCATCATCCTTTATATTCTTGCTTATGAATACAGGACGTGGGTTATCAGGTGTTCCCAAGTTTATCTTTTCAACAGAATCTTCTGTCGGAAGGTTCGAAGGTGGTTCCTCCACAATATTTTCGGAGGCTTCCAACTCAACGAAACCTTCTGGAGTTTCAACTGCATTACCAGACCAAGGCTCTGTTCCTTTCCATGGATTTTCTTGATTGGTGATCTCCTCAAGGCTTGCTATGAGATAGTCCCAATCGCCTGTTGAGTCTGGTATTTCTTTTGGAGACGAGGGTTCTTCTGGGTCAGAATAGCACAAGTCTGCATTATCGGACGATTCCTCTTTATCATCAGAGAAATCATACCAATTGGATGAGCTTCCTGGATTTTTGTCAGGTAACTCTTTAAAGAGATATCCAGGGAGATCGATGTCTTCGTGGACTTTAGATGTTGAGGCTTGGTCGGTAAAACGACTTTTAAGCCTTTGTGTCAACTGTCTCAGAGGAGTGTCGGGATCATATCCTAACCCATATGAAGACTTTTCTACATGACCGTAGAGTCTCCAATCTTCCAGCTGGCTTTTGGTCAAGGCGGGCTCCAATGGCGTGAGAATACCGCGTCTTTCTCCCAAACCGACTGGGTTCTGAGCGTCAAAGCCCATTTTCTTCATGATAGCTTGTGCCACAGGACTATATAGTGATAGTTGAGGCATACCTTCATTTTGGAAAGGTTCAAGCAGAGAACTTGATGAAGAAGCATCCGATCTATGAAAGAAGATCGGTCTTTGCTTTGGTGATGTTCCCGGAACAACAAAGGTAGCAGACGTAGGATCTTCTACATCTGCAGGTGTCTCCATCGGAGTGAGAGCAGGCTGAACTTGCTGAGTGTCAGCTTGGCTTGACGATGCATCGTCTTCTGGCTCTGAGTCCGAGTCTGTGTCTTGCATGATAGACACGAGAGAGACAACAAATTTGCCCCCAGGCTTTTGTTTCGCCTTCTTCACTTTAGTCGTGATGACAAAAGGTTTTGAATTCTTGAGGGAGATAACGAAGGGAGATTGACTACTCTCTTCTAATTTGCCGGAGGGTTTGTTTTCTTCCGGTGATTTTTGAGGGGCCTTGCCTTTATCTTTCTGGAGATATTCAGCAGGGGGTGCTATTTCCTCTTTTTCTTCTTTTTCGCCTTCATATATCTGGGAGTCTGCGAAGTGGACTTCTTTACCTTTGAAGGGTTTTCTGTCCGCAAAGACACGATGTACCATGCCGTCGTCGCCGACGAACTTGATGCATTGATGTAGAGTTGAAGGGACAACACCGTTCTCGTGTATCCAAGGACGTCCGAGAAGGATGTTGTAGCATGAGGGGGTTTTTATTGCATACACAGTGACCTCAGAGATAAGATCACCGATTTGCAATTTGAACCTGATTTTGCCGATAGGCCTTTGAGCGCTCCCATCGTATCCAAAGATAGATACAGATGTGTGGCTTAGCTTGCTGGGTGGGATACCCAACTCTTCAAGAGCCGAAGTGGAGATAAGGTTGAGTGCAGAACCTGGGTCGATCTGAACTCTGTGTATCGGTATTTCTTTGATGTACCCTGTGAAGTACAGGGGTCGGTTGTGCCTTGCTTCGCCAAGTAGGAGGTCTTCCTTAGTGAAGGCGATGGTTGCATTGGCTGCCTTTTGAACCGAGAGGCATTGGATGCATGATCCCTCAGTTTTCTTTTCTCCCTTTGAGGAAGTTTCAGAGTTTTTGACCCGGTAGTCCATTTCAATTTGGAGGACTTGTGGGGCATGTTTGTCGACATCCTCATTCAGTTTTTGCAATTCTGAGATGAGATTATCACGAGTGCGTGGAGACATTCGTAATAAATCCAGGATGTGAAGACGTGCAGGTATGTGTTTGAAGTGCTCAACCAAGTCATACTTGAAAGCCTCCTTAGGGCCTGCATGTTCATTGTTTTTGCCACTGGGGGCGCTTACAACATCTTTTCCCGAAGGATTTACATAAGTAAAGGAAGATTGGTTGTAATTCTTGTGGTAGTCCCGGCCCGAACGGGTGCCTCTACCAACTTCGAGAGCTTCTTGAGAAGGATCTTCGTTTGGAAGATTGTCTTCAGGATCAAGAGGCTGTCGTTTTTCATCTACTGGGGATGTATCTGCAGCAGAGTTGCCATCCTCAGTGATTGTGTTGCACGGAGCATTTTCCGGGAGCAAGTCCTGAACAGCATCCAGCAGCTTTTCTTCTTCGTTGACCCATCCATCACCCCAAGTTGGGTTTTCTTCATGATGATGAGTCGGGAAGAATGTGTATCCTGAAGTCACAGTCTCAGGAGAAGAAACCTGAGAGGGTGTCATCTCTGTGAAAGTCACGTGAGACAAGGTAGCTCCAGAGGATACATTGCTAGGCGTCGTCGGAGTGTAGGTAATCTCATCAGACGACGCTTCAGAAGAGCTATAGTCCTGATATATTACATTACAGGAAGCTCTGATAGGAGATGTTGCCTGCTCGGAGTCAGACTCATCCTCGGATGTAAGAGGATCGTCAATCCAGCAATGTTCTCCATTTTCAGGAGTTGAGGGAGGAGGTACCTGATGGGCTTCAGGGACTTCCGGCTCTGGATTGTGAGGAATCTCGTTGACGCGGTCTTGCTCTTGTTCTAGAGCGAGACGCTGCAAGATCCTTGCATATTCTTCAAGTTCAGGCATGGGAGCCAGATCCTCTTCTTCGTCTTCTCCGTGTGGCTCAACATAGTTGATTTCCACTGGAGCAATGACAGGTGCTGGGTTAACAGCATCTTCTTGTGCAGCCTCTTGGTCTTCTTCATCATCAGACCAGGATCCTTGTGGTTGCAAGGGGTTATACCAGATTACTGGTATAAGGTGAGTTTCAGGAACCCATTCTTCATCGGAGAGATATTCTCCTGTTTCAAGAGATTCCTCCCACTCATCGGTGTAGTTGGGCTCGAATCCATCGTCGGTGTCGCTGGACTCGTATCCATCAATGGAGAATCCAACTACCGAGTTGCAAGAGTATGATGCCCCCTGCATGGCTTCTTTTTTGAATTGAGGTGGCATGAAATCACTAAGAGTGAAGTTTCTTACCGCCTTTGAAGTCTCTGGAGGGGATGTTTCTGTTGCCCCGAGTGAAGTGGTAGAGGAGGCCTCTGCCTTTTCATGAACTTCTTGTTTTGGCTGGGTCTTCTCTTGCCGTTTGAGCCTGAGGAGATGTTTCCTAGCCTGCCTTCGCTGTTGAGCGGTCGGCTTTGTTTTGACGATCTCCCAATTTTCATCTTCCAGGAGATCGGGATGTACCCATATGGGTTGTCCGTCTGGTGTCGGGCAAGGAACCAACACTTCGGACGTTTGAATTCTATTTATCACCTTGAAGGAAGTAGTGATCTTCTTCTTCGGTGACTTTGGTGTTTGTCCATATGACACCATGTTGACGGAGGCAGTCCCATAGTTTTTGTCAAAGGTGATGACTCCGTTTTTCCACATCTCGTTTATCTTCTCTCTCACAACAAAGCATTGATTGAGAGGATGCGAAACCATCTGGTGGTATGGACAGTACCGAGGATCATTGGTTTTGCCAACATCTCCAGGTCTTTTGGGCTCTGGCAAAATGAGTTTGCCATTTGCTAGGAGAGCCTCAAAGATTTCTTCGACGTCTTCATCGAACGGATATTTCTTTTCTACTCGCTCTTTGAAGGCATCGGAGAGTTCAGGCCTTTTACCTGCAGTTTTGTTTTCAGCTTTCTTTGGCTGCTGAGGAGCTGACTTGGTTTGCACATTGAGGACCTCTTTCTTCTTTGGTTTAGAGGTTGCAACAGCAGTCGGCTCTTTCTTTGATGATTTCTGACTGTTGAGGTCTTTGATCACCGTTTCAGCTTCCATGGAAGCTTCCAGGAGCTCTCCCAGGTTTTTTGATTTGTTGCCGATGATCATGGAGCGGATTTTAGCTCTCATGTTGTTTCGGCAGATGTCAACTAGCGACGCTTGTGGCAGTACATCTGAGCATTTGTACGCCATTGCTTTCCACTTGTGAATGAAGTCATAAGTTGACTCATTCTCTCCCTGTTTTAGGCTGCAGAGCTGAGCCATAGTAACAGGATGATCCTCACCTTGGAAGTGGGTCAGGAAGCGTGTCTCCAGCATAGCCCAGTTCTGAATGGAGTTCTCCGGCAGAGTGGAGTACCAATCGAAGGCCGTACCTTTTAGGGTACTTGCAAAGAGGCGAATCTTGAGTGCAGCTTGATCCGCGATAGCTCCCGTCAAGATCTTGAAGTGGATGACGTGCTGTCTGGCCGATCCTTTCCCCGTATATGTTTGGAGAGTAGGATGTTTGAATTTTGTGGGGAACGGGACCGAGTCCATCCACAAAGGATATGGTGGCTTGATCCCATGCTCTTTGAGTATATCCTCTTCTTTAGCTTTGGCGAGGATACTGTCTACGTCCTTTTTGGTAAGGGCGCGTGACTCATTTTCTTCACAATTCTCCTCGTTATTGTTATGATTCGGAGGAGGCTCATTGTTCACCTGATTTTGGACGACAAGGAGAATGTTTTCCATCAGAGTTTCGATCCTCTGCTGGCCTTGTTCCAACTGCTGGATGCGCGCGAGCGCATCATCTCGAGGTGGATTCTGAGGTGGCGGCTCAGAACTTGTAGCCAAGACGTTCATCCCTCGGGATTCGAACGAAGAAATCGTCCTGGTGACCGAGCTGGGGCTCATTCTTTTTGATGAAGAGCTTGATGAAGGATTACTCTCCCGTCCTTGGCTTGAAGGGGCAGGAGATTCTTCAGGATGTCTTCGTGTCCCGGTGACGCTACGGGTCACCGGACATCGGACATGGATTTTTTATGCTGACTTTTGGCGTCTTCTGGTTTTTCCAACCATATGGACGGCAGCAACTTGGTCGGGTCTTTCTTTTTCGACCCATTTGTGGGAGACTTGAAGTGTAGGAGGCTGGGTCCGTTGCTTCTCTAGTCTCTTTTGTCGATATGACGCACGGCGGCGTGCTCGACGAGCGATTTGAGCTTCAGTCAGCTCTGGCTGGGCTCTGACGATGAAGGATGTGCTCCCTCGGGCGCAGCAGCCGATCTTGTCTTCTTTGTGGTTCGGCAAGGACAGGATGCGGACCCGGTCCTTTGCCTGTTGCAGCGAAGCTTTAAACCTTTCGAGTTCGGCCCCTGTAGAGATGAAGGGTCGAACTGAAGGAGTGTAGGCCTTAGCAGGTGCTTGGAGAGGCCTGGTGATGCATGATCTGATTTTGGGCCTGTAGGAACAAGCCGGCTCATGCTGGGTTGACTTGGGAGTCAAGTTGGAGATGGGTCTCTCCTCTTTCATGTAGGCAAGAGGGTAGAACTGGTTTTCTTTGAGTGGGGCCAGGTATGCTGGCTTGGTGGATGTTTGAGACCTTCTTTGTTTTGGGGAAGGTCTTGGAGACCAAGTCTTAGGGTAGACCTGGTTGGTTGTTGGTCGAGGCTTCGCGGGGGTGCCGCGGGCTTCGGGCTTTTGGGCGCTCGCCTTTGGTGTCACGGGAGTGACACGTTGAGAGGCGATTTTCTGCCTTTTGGCAGGCGCAGTTTGTTCTTCGGGAAGTGGGAATGGTCCCAGTGTCCCGAAGACGATGGTCCGGGGAGTCGAGGTCGACCCGGAGTTCAGAGAGTTGCCGAGGGAGTTGACGCTTCGGCAGCTGGCAGGGCGCTTATGGGTGCGCGTGCTTTGCTTCTGTTGAAGCATGAGTTGGTGCTTGTTCTCATCGAAGATAATGGTTAAGGCTGCCATTGTTAGTTTTGAAAAAGTTTTGAAACAAGACCACATCCATTAGTAATCACAAGAATATAATGATCATAAATGGGGAATTCTATGATTTTGTCTTTTCAAATCGCTCAAGGGACATGTCCCAAGCAATACGAAAGAAGGCAAAAAGCCATAGAGGGTACAATTGTTCTGGTTGCAAGCATGGTAGGCCCGAAATGAGCGTTCCAATGACTGCTAGAAGCAATTGTATACCTAAATTCGACTTATCGAGAAGCGGAGCTTGCTCGAGATAAGAAGAATATAAGGTAGGAGTTACAAATGTGCCGGTCACAGATACAGTAGACCCTGAAAGGGCGTACTAGTACCGCTATGCACAAATGTTGGAGATCGCATCAATGAGATGGGATTCTCTTTTTTTTTTGAAATGTCAAGATTGGATTCATCAAAGAGAGCAGATGGTATTCCGATCCGAATACGGGCTCAACGATTTCCGCGAGCACCAGTACCCAGAAGGGAAGGAACCACAATTTCTCGGATCTGAATCTAAAATGACGAGAGTTTTTTTTTTTGAAGATTTTTTTTTTATTTTAAGATTTTCATTTTTTTTTTTTTTAAAAAAAAATCTTTTTTTTTTTGTTTAAGATTTTTTTTTTTGAAAATCTTTTTTTTATTATTTTTGATTTTTTTTTTATTTTTTTTTTTAAGATTTTTTTTTTTGAAAATCTTTTTTTTTTTATTTTTGATTTTTTTTATTTTTAAGATTTAAAGACGAGAGAGTACACATAGGCCTCCTAACCCGGTCTTATGAAACCTCAATTGATAGAATTGCCCCCAGGTAAGGGTAGGATTACTTAATGAACCCGTTTGGAGGACCCTTGCCTAGAACAGTCAAGCTGTCTCCACACTCTGGACAAGGCTTTTCTTGAATCAATCGTGATCAAAGAACGCAATTGGTTTAACCTTAGTGGTCTATGTCCCTTTTTTTTTTTTATAAAAAATCCCAAATAGACTCATCGAAGAGAAACGATGGCCCAAAACCTTAGTCGAACGGGCTCAACATTTCTGCAAGCACCAAAGAACGATAGGATAGGAACAAAGTTTCTCAATTTTGAATCCAAACTAAGAAAACTAATTTTTTTTTATTTTTATTTTTTTTAATATATTTTTTTTTTTGAAATCTCTAATGAACTCATCGAAGAGAAACGATGGCCCCAAAACCTTAGTCGAACGGGCTCAACATTTCTGCAAGCACCAAAGAACGATAGGATAGGATCAAAGTTTCTCAATTTTGAATTCAAACTAAGAAAACTGATTTTTTTTTTATTTTTATTTTTTTTAATATATTTTTTTTTTTTGAAATCTCTAATGAACTCATCGAAGAGAAACGATGGCCCAAAACCTTAGTCGAACGGGCTCAACATTTCTGCAAGCACCAAAGAACGATAGGATAGGATCAAAGTTTCTCAATTTTGAATTCAAACTAAGAAAACTGATTTTTTTTTTTATTTTTATTTTTTTTTAATATATTTTTTTTTGAAATCTCTAATGAACTCATCGAAGAGAAACGATGGCCCAAAACCTTAGTCGAACGGGCTCAACATTTCTGCAAGCACCAAAGAACGATAGGATAGGATCAAAGTTTCTCAATTTTGAATTCAAAACTAAGAAAACTGATTTTTTTTTTATTTTTATTTTTTTTTATATATTTTTTTTTTTGAAATCTCTAATGAACTCATCGAAGAGAAACGATGGTCCAAAACCTTAGTCGAACGGGCTCAACATTTCTGCAAGCGCCAAAGAACGATAGGATAGGATCAAAGTTTCTCAATTTTGAATTCAAACTAAGAAAACTGATTTTTGTTTTTTGAAAAGAGAAAGAATGGAAACAAACTCAAAGAAATAGAAATTTCCAAAAAAAATCCCATCTCATTTTTTTTAGGATGCAAAATCCAACATAGGCTACCAGCTAGAAAGTAGCCAAGGAATCCGGAAAAGAAGTATAAACATAGAGCAAAAAGTATGATATGCAAATATTTCATTTCCAAGCACCGTGTTCTCAAATGAACGAGTCCCACCGGGTGTGCCAGCTTGATGGAACGCGCTCCGAGGCGCCCGCTGGGGCGGCTACCGGGGTCGGCGGAACGTGGGAGCCCGTCGGGTCCGGCCCTTTCGCGCCCTGGCGGGCCCTGAAGCGTGCATCAACATTTCTTTTGTGTGGGTGGGTGTGCCAGATTTTCTATTTTACTTGGAATTGCAAGTGGTAATCCGGAGATCAACCTTCGCAAGTAAAAAGGAAATCAACTTCTTTCAAGTTTTCCATTGCACAAATATTTAAGAAAAGAGACATTTTCTTGGTTTGCCGTGAAAGGCGATTTTGTTTGGCATTTATAGCCGATTTTGGCGTTTATAGCCGATTTACAATTCTCATCAATAATGAAAGACAAGAGTTGTGATTTTTGTCTCTTTTAGAAAAATACAAACTACAATGAAAAGCAAGAAAAGGAAGATCTAACTTTTCAGGAGATTGTGGGGGACTCGTTCAGATTGACGGTCGCAAGCCATGTATGGGCTTCGCCATCATCCATGCAGATGAGAACAGAAGATGCTCTTGATTCGCTTGGCTTGGCTATAACCTCAGATTTTTAGAGGACAAAGACCAAGAGAAGGTCCTATGTCCAATAAAAAGCTAAGTAGACGGGCTGAAAAGCCACGTCTAAGCCATTGGAGGCAGCAGGAGAAGGCAAGGACCTTGGGGGGGGTGCCCCCCAAGGGACTTTTGTCACCTTGTAGTGGTGGCCGGTGCAGAACTTCAGCAGAGTTTTCTCTCTTTTTTTCTTTCTCTCAGATCTCTTTCTGATCTTTGTTTTTCTGATCCTCTGATCTTCTCCTCTTTTTTCTGATCTTTTTTCCCCCTCCATTTCAATGGAATGCTCTCCTATTTATAGGCTTTTGGTAGCAATTTAGGAGGGTTTATGAGCCTTAATGGCTTTAATGGGAGGAGTTACAAGATTTATTTCTTGATTTTGTAACTCCTTTTTCCTTGAATCTGATTGGCCGATGGAGATTAAGGGCTTTTAATCACCTTAATTACCATAATGGGAGGAGTTTCATGGTTTAAATGCCATGAATCAATTGACTTGTAACTCCCAAATGCTTGCTTCTGATTGGGCCGTCCAAAGAAATGAATTAATGACTGCAATAAAGCTAGTCAATTAACCACATTAATTGGTCGCCGAGCAGTCGAAGAGTCGCGGGCCATGCCGTGTCTTCTGGAATTCTTCTGGCGACGATCATCGATGGATCTACATGCTGATCGACATCGGATGAACATGTAACTTCAGACATTGATAGCTAAGAGCGGGCCGGTGACATCTGTCTTGTCGATTTCACGATCGGTCGGACAGAAAGTGCACTTTCTTGGTCAGCCGGTTGGCGATCTTGGAGCGATCACTGATGATTTTATGCTTTTGGAGGTTGACCCGTGATTTTGACGGATGTCGTCGGATATGAGTCAATTTCAAGCACTAAAAATCACATTTTCAGGAAACCACAGGGGCCAAAGTGCGCGAAACGCGAAAAAAGACGAAAAAACGGGTCACCGGCGGAAAATCCGGTGACCCGGACCTCCATGGTCGCCGGCGACCATGGGCCATGGTCGCCGGCGACCATGGACCGGCGACCATGGCCCATGGTCGCAGGGGCCTGCGACCATGGGCCATGGTCGCAGGGGTCTGCGACCCTGGGGGATTTTTCCCCTTCGGAGCCCGTTTTGCGGTCGTTTTGAGGTCTTTTTCGTCGCCGTTTTCTTCTGTATTTTTCTTGACATTTCTTCTCATTTATTGGCTTGATTTCCCTGTAGAAAACTTGATGAGAATCCTTGCATTTTTAGAGTGCAAAGTTTCTAATTTTCCGGGAAAGCCGAAGACTTTGTCGCGTAGAGCTGCTGATTTTCCGCCAGAAGTCGAAACTTGGTCAAACGATGTCGGAATGACCTGAAATTTGAGGTGAAGCCTCCTGAGCAATAAATAAGACCAACCATAGGCTTTTGTTTGAGTTTTGAAGCCGTTTGGGGTCCCGTCGATGCTTCACTTGATTTTGCTGCGGGGAAAATGCCGAGCTTTGATGTGCGGTCAAACGATGTCCGATTGACCTGAAATTTGACGGGGAGCCTATTGGAGTCATTTTGAGACGTTCCATGGGCTCCGTTTTGGATGTCATGGTCCCGGGTTGCTCTGCCGCTGGTAGGCTTGATTTTCTCTCGGAGCATCGAAACCTGGTCAAACGTTTTCGGAATGACCTGAAATTTGACGTGCAGCCTTTTGGAAGCATGTTGAAGCCACTCATGCACTTGGTTTGATGAGCGAAGGCTCCGGTGGTTTCCGCCGCCGGGAGGCTTGATTTTGCTGCTCGAGCATTGATGGAGGGTCAAACGTTGTCGGTTTGACTTGAAATTTGGCATGGAGCCTTTTTGAGACATGCTGGAGTCATCTGTAGGCTCTGATCGAAGTTTTGACGTCTCCGATGATGTCGCCGCCGGGAGCTCCCGTTTAGCTGTCGGAGAAGTGAAGTTAGGCCAAATGTTGTCGAAATGGCCCGAAACTTCATGTGTGCTCTTCTCTTGGCTATCTTGAAGGATCTTGCAGTTTTTGCTTGATTCTGACAAGATTTGATTTTTTGGAGAAATTGCATTGTCTATTTATGGCAGGTTGCGACTTCATGCAGCCTTCTTGATGTTGAAGAGGCAAAGTGACATTTTTTGTGTCAACAATCATGATTAAGGCTAATTAAGTGGGATTAATGTTGTTTAAGCATGAATAATTGGGTTAAGAAGGTTAATGACCAAAGAGAGACGAATTAGTCTCGAAAGATGCATTAAGCATAATGGAATGAATTTGAATGAAATCGAGTTGGCTAAGATGAGTTTAGATTCAAATAAGGTAGACTAAGGACTTTTTCGTAAATACGGGTTTCACGTATTTCGTCAAATACAGAAATTCTTGATACCAACGTGTGTATCTCGAATAGTACGTTAACTTTCATAATAGACGCTAGGGATGTACAAAAAATCCGTCCATCCATTAATCCGATCCGATCCAATCCGATTCGCGGATTTTAATCTGATCCGAAGGCCAACGGATTGGTGACGGATTGTAAATTATGTAATTCGTTAACGATGGATTGGTTGCGGATTTCACCCTTAATCCGCGGATTCAATCTGATCCGATTCGTTGTCATTGAATATAAATATAAATATATGTATAAAATAAGAAAAAAAAATGTAAGGGGTCAATATGTAACCTTATGAATAGAAGATGATAGGATAGGCATACAGCTCTCAACCCATACCCCTTTAATTTAGTGGCTTCAGAACTCATGGGTTTTTTCTTCTTTTTTTCTCCATGTAATGTACAAGGACGGATTAAACGGATTAATCCGATCCGATCCGATCCTTCACGGATCGAATCGGTTCAGATTTTAACAGTCACTGATTGGTAACGGATTCCAAATCTGTCAATCCGTAGGTAACGGATGGTGACGGATTTGGCCCAATTCGCACCAATCCGATCCATGTACACCCCTAATAGACACGATTTCGTTTGACCTCAGACGGACCAAATGATGCTTCATTTGACTCAAAATGTAATAAGACTTAATAAGAGGGGGTTTTGGTGTGAGAGAGCCATATATTAGAATGAGATGAGGGAATGAACTCATTTCACCAAAACCCTAGGCATTTCCTTCATCTTCTCCTTTTCTCTTCCATCCTCCTTCATCAAATGAGAGACTAGGAGTGATTCAAGTGATCTTGAGAGAGGGTTCCAACTTCATCTTCTTCCTCAAGTGATCTTCCATTTTTTTGGAGTGTATGAATTTTTCAAGTTGTTAAGTTGAGTGATTAGGCATGGTTTCTAGCATGGGTAGCTTATGAGTTGTGTTTTTGGTGGTTTCATGGAATTAGGGTTTGAAATTTGGGGGTTTTCATCTCAAAAGCAAGCTAAACAAGGGGCTTTGAGTTAACTAACCTTCAAGAGAGGCAAGTATAAACATTTACTTGTTGTTAGCGTTAATCATTGTAGAAGTTCATAGAGTTTCAATGGCTTTTATGCATCTTCCATTGAGTTTCGGAGTTATTTATGGATTTAAAGAGATGGTTAATGGATGATTAGAATTAGTGTTTTGTGGATGAATGTTGTATGAGGAGGGAATAGGAGGTTCCAGTGTTATTGCAGGTTGTGGAATGTGATGGGGGAAGAAGAGTAGAAGAAAAGAGAGAGCATCAGAATTTCAGACTAGAATTCTGATGGGTTCGCTCGAGCGAACAATAAGTCTGCTCGAGCAAACCACTTTTTGTTTGGTCCGCTCGAGCGAACCTGATACTATCCAACATGTTAATTATGAGTGAAAAATTGGCCAATCGATCGGACCGATGGATTTTGGATTTTTGAATGGACTAGGAATACTTCTCGCGTTTATAAGTGCTCCTCAATTAGCTTAAGACTAATCACGAGGTGAAATGAGACTGTCAAGAATTAAGGACAATAGAGGAAGAATTCCATGGGTGATTATTACGGGGACCATAATGCACATATAAAATATATAATTGTGATGTCCATCGAGAATAACACGTGCATTTGGGTAATCAATGGTTACACCTAAATGGTTGTTTAGATTTGGGATAGAATTGAGTAAAACCATAAAAGATTAGTGATCCTCTCATAGTGTCGTCATATTCCAATCTAGTGAGATTGGTATTACTGTTATTCCATTCCTTGTAATGAAGGGAATTATTGAGTTATTGACCATTGAGTCTGGCACTACCTAGCTATTGCATTAGAACTTTAAATGAGTTCAATGAATTAACAAATGAATAAATGATTATTCCTACTACAGTGGATGGATTTGGGGGCGTTCCGGAGCTCCGTGGTGATGCCAGTTGTCCCTGGCCCAGACACTGGTAAGTCCCACAATTCCGATCATATCTATGGGTATTGATTAATACCTTCCATTTGGAAGATGAATTCTTCCTTTGAGGGAAGATGGTAAATGAAATGAAATGATATTAAATGAAATGAAATGAAAATGATTGCTATGGTAGTGATCATCTTGTACATGTCCACTAATTGACTTTTGATGTTTACCTATTGTCTAGAATTGGAATTGTTACTAAATAGATTGAATGAGCTCAGTATACATATTAACATATGCTATTACAATATTTGTTTATACATTGTTGAACATTCGTGTTCACTAGTATTATTGATGGTATTACAGGCCCGATTGCCCTTGCCGGTCCAGCAGCGACCCCAGCGGCAGCGGAGGAGACCGCTCCAATTCCTCCAGGAGGACTAAACGAATGGAATGGACAAGATGCCATTTGATATGGGTATCCGAGTGTGAGAAAGAATTATAACATTTTGAGAAACGTTTTGAGAAGTTATTTTGTACATTCATTTTGAAATGTAATTATTTGTCATCTACATTGTGTTTTGGATATACAGTGTTTGATAAGCAAATGATGGTAATGATACATGTATTAAGAACTTTATTTTGTATGCATGTAAATTATACATTGATATTGTCAATTATAATTGTTCCGTAAATTTGTGTATTAATCAGAAAATTGAGAATGTCATCCCTTGTGGATTCCGTTTTAACTTCGGTTAATTCGGAGTTTATGGGAGTAAGTATGGGCTCACGGCCCCGGATTATCGAACCTCGGGCCCGGGTCGTGACAGGACTAAAGAGAGCGCATCTGATTCAATCACTATTTTGTTAAGACCACTGGACTTCAACCAGCTGAGAGCCTCCCTGACACATAAAACCTCTGCAAATCTTGGTTCCATAGGGCCATCCAACAATCTGCTGTGAACCGCTTTCATCATACCATTCTCGTCTCTTATTATCCAACCAATGCCCAACTTAGCACCTTCATGAAACAGAGCCCCATCTGTATTACATTTGAGCCATCCAAGATGAGGACGTTGCCAGCAAATAGCCCAATCACCATGCAACAAGTACCCATCATTAAATTTATTTTGCTGAGCAGCCTACCATTGAGATAAGTAAGAGATAGCCGAATTGACCACATTGGTTACACTTTGATGTTTGTTCCTCCAAAATAAATCATTTCTATTTTGCCAAAGATTTCAAACCACCATGCATACCTGTTGAAGACTCTCCACATTTACGTGCATGGCAACATTATTAAGCCAATCAACAAATAAAGCATTAGGTCCTCCATCATATATCACATTCACGCACCTTAGACATTCTTTGGCAAAGGGACAATCTACTAGCACGCGACAAATGGATTCTTTTTCTTCCTTGCATACTAGACATATTGCATCAACATCCACTCTTTCTTACGAATTTGCCATCTCGTCGGAAGTACATTACAACAAGCTCACCATATTACATTATTTGTTTTAGGCGGGATTTTTAAGCTCCATATTTTGTTCCATATTGGCAATTGATGTCTGAACTGAAGAAATCCCGAAACATCCATGGCTTGTTGGTAAGCACTTTTTACTGTATACACTCCTTTCTGGTCATGATGCCACATCTAAGCATCAGTGTCATTAGTTGAGGAAATAGGAATGCTAAGAATTAGTTGCGCATCACGATCATTAAACAAATCTTTAACAAGATCAGCATCCCAACATGTCTCTCCTACCTTCATTAAGCTAGCAACTCGTGCATTTTCCAGATTCCCCATCACCCTTGTAGTAACTCTAGGGTTTTCATTGTCGGGTAGCCAAGGATCTTCCCACAGATTGATCTGATTGCCCCTTCCAACTCGCCATCTTACCCCATTTTTGATTATATGTTGAGCTGCCTTGACACTTCTCCACATGTAACTCGGGTTCCCTCCTATCTTTGCCTCCAAGAAGTTAGATCTTGGATAGTATCTAGCTTTATACAGTTGAGCCACAAGTGAGTTAGGATTTGAAAGCAATCTCCAACCACATTTTCCTAACATTGCGAGATTGAACTCATGAATTTTTCGAAAGCCAAGCCCACCTTGATCTTTTCGAGAACAAAGGCGATCCCAACACATCCAATGGATCCCTTTATTATCAACCCCTCCACTACCCCACCAAAACGAGTTCATCATCTTCTCCAACTCTCGGCACAAGTCATTAGGGAGCAAAAACAAACCCATTACATACGTTGGTAATGATTGAGCGCAACAATTTTGAAAAGGATCTCCTTACCGGCTCTAGATAAGAATTTCTTCTTCCAACCATGAATTTGTGCCCAAAGTTTATCTTTAATAAACTCAAAAATCTGCCTCTTATTCCTTCCAATGATTGATGGCAATCCCAAGTAATTACCATGATTTTGCGTAATGTTCACATTAAGGAGAGAGCAAATGTTGTTCTTCACCGAATCAATGGTATTATGACTAAAGGAAATAGATGACTTTTGAAAGTTTATCATTTGACCTGAAGCTCTTTCATACACCTTGAGATATTCCTTGACAAAGTGACATTCCCTATCATTTGCTTTGAAAAAAAGGAATCCATCATCCGCAAAAAACAAGTGAGTTATAACAGGAGCGTTTCTTGCAATCTTGCAACCGTGAATCAGACCTTTAGCCTCATAATTATGAATTAAAGCAGATAGACCCTCAGCACAAAGAATAAAGAGATAGGGTGAGAGAGGGTCACCTTGCCTTAAGCCCCTTTGCATAATAATAGTACCAAAATCTTTGCCACCATGAACAATAGAGTAACGGACAGAAGTGATATACATCATAATCCACTCAATCCACCGTGCACCAAAACCCATCTTGCCCATAACACTTCGAATGAAACTCCACTCCACCCTGTCATAAGCCTTGCTCATGTCTATCTTCAAAGTAGCATAGCCATCTTTGCCTTGCCTTTTACGCTTCAAAGAATGCACTACTTCATACGCCACGATGACATTATCTGTAATTAATCTACGTGGGACAAAAGTTGTCGTAAGATAATAGTATGATAGTTAATAATATAATAATTGTCATAAGATAATCTGATAAGATCAAATCTATGAGAGGTTTGTGGAGGCATTGAATTCCTAATCGGCTACATTAATTAATGGAGAGAGAATCTATAGATTTAACATTTTGAAAATCTTATGTGGCATTAGTTGTGATGCCACATGGCGTTTGTGAGAATGATATCGAATGGTGAAGCGCGGAAGTTGGGAGCGTTGATGTGGTATCCTCTAAAGAATTGGCCCCAAATATTAAAATAAAAAGATGACAATCTTGAGAGGATGGAAGATAGATGATGTTGACGTAGCAAAATAGAGAGATATTGATTGAGAGACTTAATGAGATAGAAGATATGGATAGCAAGATTTTTTTGGAGAAAAAATTGTGGCATGTGATGACATGGCACGTTAAAGCACTCTATGTTTTTTCTCCATATTTATTTGAAAGGAGAATGATTGGGTTACTGAGGTGGCACCCCTCACGGCCCACCTCTCCATTTGCTTTAATATGTATTAAAGCAAATGGAGAGGTGGGCTGTGAGGAGTGCCACCTCATCCCTAAAAAGTCTCTCTGGGCTGTGAAGGGTACCACATCATCCCAGAAAAGTCTCTCTTTTGAAAGATGGCTACTCTTTCTCTCCTAAAACTTTTCTCGTAAGAGATATTTATGAACGTTTGAATTTGAGTCCTATTTCTTGCCATTATCCAAATTATAAGCAAATCTTTATAGTCAGTTTGTTTTCTTTTCCTTAGATCTTCAATCATAAATGGGTCTCATGTTAAATATGTTTTGTGGGCCTTACCGATGATTGAAATCCAAACTGTTAGCTCCTTTACTCTCCTTTCAGTTTTTTTTCCCTAAATGGATGGATCCGGTAGTGTGGACTCCAATATTGGATGAAATCTCAATAGCCTTCTCTTAACCCCTTTTTTCTAAGAGTGAACTCCGCTGATGGAGGGAGGCAAGCCTATTGGCTGTTGTCTGGTTTCTTAATGAAAGCAAATCAATCTTCAATCATTAATGGGTCCCATGTTAAATATGTTTTGTGGGCCCTACCGATGATTAAAATCCAAACTGGTGGCTCCTTTACTCTCCTTTCAGTTTTTTTCCCGAAATGGATGGATCCAGTAGTGTGGACTCCAGTATTGGATGAAATCCCAATGGCCTTCTCTTAACCCCTTTTTTCTAAGAGTGGGCCCCACTAATGGAAGGAGGCAAGTCTATTGGCTGTTGTCTGGTTTCTTAATGGATGCAAATCAATTAGTGGGCCCCGCACATTTAACTTATTCATGCAGTGGGACCCACTCATGGATTATGCATAGATATTAGTTTTCTAGGTCAATATGGATTATGGAATATTCTCTCTCTTAGCACCATCTATCTTCCATCCTCTCAAGATTGTCATCATTTTATTTTAATATTTGGAGCCCAGCTTTCAACAATTCACACTGATAAATTTTTCATTAAAAATATCATTTTTTTAGTTTCCAAATAGAGCTCTACTCTATTTAGAGATTGTCACACGTGAACGAAAATCAGACCCGACCTTCTGGTAGACCACCTCATAGATGGGCTTGTGATAAAAACGTTTTGAGGTTGGAGGTTTTTTTTTTTTTTTTTTAATCTTATAGGCATCATTTCCTAATCTGATAATATAGACAAATGACCCTAGATTTGCCCGACCATAATTACACTTCTATGGGCCCATATAGACCCGTAATTAAGAGAAATATACATCGATCCAAGGTGGGCTAATTATTACTGGGATCAAATAACACTAGCCTGTGGTTTTAAAGTCTCATAATTTATGGCTTTTCAAGTTAAGATGTTCATACTTTTTTTTTTTAAATCTAGAGCTAAAAAAACGGTTTGATTGAGTCTAAAATAGTATTGGTGCTACTTCAAAGGGGTAGAAAAGAAATTTGTGCTAAGGGATTGAAATGACCATTGGCCTATGTGAAGATAATACTTGTATTTATGATTGAAGATGTGTTGACTGTTTTTATATAAATATGCATGAATATATTCTTATATATTTATAATTAATTTTGATATCTCATAAATTAAAATTTTAATATCTTACTTTTATAATAATGCTGTGTGGAGGTTCCATTTTTTTTTTTTTTTTTTTTTCTGTTTTCTTTTAACAGCTCACTACTACTATCCCATTTGTCTCTTCAGCATACGGGTGGACCGGGCACCATTTGTTTGAATTTAGTTGTTGCAGTAGTGTTTGACATAAGCTGTCCAGGACTATGATTTTAGACCAATATGTAAACTTGTTGGGTGCGGGTCTCTGTTGGTCCTGAGAACCCACTAGATAACATTTGATACCCTACATCCAAGACTAAAGGGCAAATATCTTATATACGTGGACCTGACATTACTTTTATATCCATTGTCTCACTTTGAATTGGAATATTAGACCCAATAACCAAATGGTTGGGCTTGAAGTAGCCTCAATATTGCCAATCCTGGCCCATTTGCAACTCTATGTTTAAGCTACCATCCAGTTAATGTTGGGAGTAAAACCTTCTTGGATGGGCCTGGAAACCCTACATTCATGACTGTTGGAGATCTCTAAAAGGGTAATAAGGCTGCAATCAAAAGGGTTGGGGGACAAAGCATCTATCAAGAATTAACCCTGTCAGTCATTTTTAAATTCTAATGATCAAATCAAAGATAATAGAATGAATGGTCAAGATGATGTATCCATTTCATTGTCAAAGGTCAGGGGACTCTTTTCAATAAATTCCAGAGTGCTGAGATGTCTCCATAGTCCACTGGAGCTTTGTTTTTCAACAATAGGGACTTGAACCTGAAAAGTGACGAGTGTGAAAATGGGGTGTGTAAATGTAAGTTTATGAAGGTAATGGGGTAGGCCAGCGTGGATTATTCTAGTGTTTAAAAACCCATGTGACCAGAATCAGAATCTTTAGTCAGATTTTTTTACCAAAACCATGGGCACTAGCATGTAAGAGAGCTGCTAATGTCACATCCCAAACTTCTCTGAGCACATTTCTTATTTTAAAGCCAATATACCAATGTGTGAAATTATCAAAATGATATCATTCAAAGTTTCATACCTCACCCAATTTCTCTTTACGCCCACCCACCCCCACCCCAACCCACCCACCACCGCCCGTTGCTGCCCCCTCCGGTAGCACCGCCCGAGGGGGAGGGGACAAGGAGGGGGAGAGGGAGAGGGAGACAGGGAGAGGGATAGTGGGTGGAGGCGGGCAGGGAGAGGGAGAGAATGGAAAAGAAATGTAGATGGTCAATTATAAACTATCACACCCCAGAGTTCGGGCACCTTGAATCTGGGGATGTGAATGGAAAGAATCTCAATGACATTATAAATCAATTAATGTGGTCAATTATAAATCTCATATAATCAATAAAGCAAGCGCAAAAGTCCTATTTTCAATTTCAATAGTAATATTACAACATGTTTTAGTGTTTTACAAGAAAAGCTAATAAATCTTAATAAAACATGTTGTAATACAATATTACAACATGTTTTACAATAAAGCTAATAATTCAATTATAAATCTCTGATGTGGTTGTTTACTTCTTCACAATCAAATGATGCTTATTGGAGTAGATACTAGTCACATTGTTGTTTTAATTGGATTTTCTTTTTCGAAATTTCAGGTACTCAAGGGGTAGTAAAAATAAATCAAAGACGTGCAACTTATTTAAAGATTTGACTCAAGATAGATCGGAATGGAGAAATAAAATTCATGTAGCTGACCCTAATATAGGTGGGACAAGTCTTTGATGATGGTGATGATGAAGTAACTTTGAGGAAGTAGATCGTAACTGCGTCATTGAAGCCTGTAAAAGATTCTGGGCATAATTTTGGAACTGTTATTATTGTTTTTATATTTGTAATTTGAATGGAATTTTGAAGTTAAGATTTTATAGTTTTCCTCATAGGAATTACCTTGTTTATTTTTATCATAAATATTTGTGGATGTTAAAGATTTTTGGAAATGATCAAGTAGTAATATTTGTGTATGTTAGAGCTTTGTGGGTTTATTTTGGTTTATGGATGTAGGATATTTGGTTGTGGATGTTATTTTGGAATTATTGACGGACGTATTTTAAATTAGTTTTGTGCATCAAGTTTGTTGGTTTGATCGAAAGTATTTAGATTTTTATTTGTGGTATAAAGGGAGAAATGAAGATTTAATTTTTTTTTTAAATAATATTCTTTTCCGACACAGCGTGCGTTGCAAAATAGAAAAAAAGTATTACAACTTTTCCCAACGTGATATGTGCGTTGGCAAATAAAGACATATTAGGGGTATGCAAGTGTATATCCGCACCAGTCCACTAACCCAATGGGGTCATGGTGCACACCATATCCAAGTCTTGAGTTGCCGTCCATGTGTACGGCAATGCTACTCAATTATACAATCCCATAGAGCCCAAGGTATTAGTTTCCTGGTGCTTGTAAAGGTAACTGTAATCTTGAGCTCTACATAATCATACCCTTGACTTGTATTGCTTATGCTTAGTTCTAGTTGACCAGGATCCCACCAAGCAAGGCATATCAATAAATATAGAGGATTTCTTACACTCATTCAGCAGGGGTCAATTACAAGGTCCAAATCCTACCAAATCCTAAACCAAAAGTCCAACTACAGTCTTAGATCCAAGGCTCGGTAGGTAATAGGGCATGTGGTACGCATACTATACAAGGTTATAGTAATTGTTACCATGCTCACTCGTCAATAAGAACTATAGTAATCCTTTCCCAAGTAATTGATTCTCCCTTTGGGAGTGAATACAACCAACCAAGAACCAACCCGAAGGTTTTTAATTAATTTTGGGTGTTGTCTGCACAATCATGGTACCCTGAAGGTCACACGAACATCATCCCCATTACTTGGCTTGCCTTTCGCACCTTACTACAAGAATATTGTAAGCAAGGTCTAACCACACACTTTCATTTGTGCAAAGTCCAATATATATAGGGTAGGAACTAGATATGAAGATCTCAAGCATGGCTCAAAGATCAAAAGGTGCAAATTCTACAAATATAGAAGACACATGCTTACAATTAGTTGTGAGGCTCTAACATCTAGCCGTGAGTGTACTATGGTTAACCTCACTGCTTGCCGTGAGATGATCATTGAATAAAACAATAAAATTGCACAATTCTGGGAAAGCGATCATAATACATTCACGGTTAGCTTAATTACTAAGAGCCCACGGCCAGCCGTAAAAGAGCCCACATGTAGTTGTAGCTTCCCAAAAACTACAGGTGGATATAATGATCGATGTCGATACAAAGCAATGGAATTGATCTCCCATTCCATCTAAACATCAAAGATACATCATTTGGAGCATTCCGAGCCACTATTCATCATCAAGATACCTAAATCTAAGCCTTGAGTTACAAAGGCTTGGAGACTGGGGACTTAGGGCAATTACATCTTGTCCAAGGGGAAATCCCTGCAAAAGTCAAGGGATCTGCTACAAAGGTTATAGAATCCATAAGATATCACTTGCATACGCCTAAAATCTGAGAATTCATTCACTATAAAACCCTCAATATTACACAAGAATTTCCATCATCAAAGCCATAAAGTATCATATCCATGCACGATAACCATTACTAAAGCTATCAACATCAAGACTCATATGTAATAGCCTACATGATGCAATTTAATCCACGTATGTCTACTTGCCTTGATATGGAAATTGGGGAAAATATTTTAAAAGCCGAGGTCTCTAGCCAAAACCCAAAAAAAATAGACTCAACTCCCTCAATTCTCTTAGATGTAGAGATCCTACACACAATCTCAACGGAGGAGTTTGGACTGGATTTCACAAGAATTCATCAAAAGGTATATAGCTAGAGATGGAATTAGGGTCTGAAATCCACTTTGATTGAAAGAGGAGAGATCTAGGGAGAGATGAGGAGAAAGAAGCTTCGAATCATGTCTTTGATGACGATATATAGTGGGTTCTTCAAAGAGATGGGTGGATCTTGTCCTAGAAGACTGGAGAGATGAGGAGTTGATGACGATATATAGTGGGTTCTTCAAAGAGATGGGTGGATCTTGTCCTAGAAGACTGGAGAGATGAGGAGAGAAGGAAAGATAGATGGAGGGAAATGAGAGAATTTGAAATTGAGGCTGTGTAGGTGAAGTTGTAGTTGGTTTTATTGTTATACTAGTGGAGCCCTGCACGTGCAAATGCACGTACAAAGAACATACTCTTTCAGTATGATAATCTGAAAAAAGAAAGTCATTGAAAAACTCAATATTAACTATCCCAATGGAGAATGACCAGTTTACATATAGCTCATTCTTTTGGCAAATTAAGTAATTTACAATCACTCATTGTTCTTATGAAATTTTGTAAAAGCTTCAATAGAAAAAAGTAACAAGAAGATGGAGTAACAAGATATATGGAAGGAAACTAATAAAAAAAAAAGTTGAACACTAACCTTTTTTTGTCATACGTGATTAGGCAAAACACTCACCAATTTCAATATAGACCATTAGTCCGGCATATTTCCCATTAAAATTTGTCTAAAACCTAGCACCAAATACAGTGAAACAAAATACTAACTAACCAAAACGGTACCCAACTCATAGCTTTAAGCGAATCAACAACAAATCACAAGGATTCCAAGTAATCTTTGGCATTCTCATCTCTTCCTTTAACAAGCAAATTGTGTTTTTATAGGCATTGGGATTGAAATTGAAATTTTCTACACATGAAAATCTCAATTGAAATTTCTCATTTGAGTTCTTGTAGCGAATGAATAAATTTTTCAAACACAACCCTTTTCATGATCATTTGAGCTAAGCATTTCATCGAAATATAATAATACTAAGTGGGGCCCACAGATGTGTAGTTCTCTTTGATTTTTTATATATATAATATAATATAATAATACTAAGTGGGCCCACAGATTTGTTGAGAAAAAAAATGACAAGTTCTTCTACTAAGTGGGGCCCACAGATGTGTAGTTCTTTTTTATTTTATACATATATAATATAATAATACAAAGTGGGGCCCACATATGTGTAATTCTCTTGTATTATATTTAATATAATAATACTAAGTGGGGCCCACAGATGTCTAGATGTAGAGAAAAAGAATGACAAGTTCTTCTACTAAGTGGGGCCCACAGACGTGTAGTTCTCTTTTATTTTATATATAATATAATATAATAATACTAAGTGAGGCCTACAGATGTGTAGAGAAAAAGCATGACTTCTTCTCTTTTATTGGGGCCCATATATGTGTAGTTCTCTTTTATTTTATATATATAATATCATAATACTAAGTGGAGCCCACAGATGTGAAGAGAAAAAGCATGACACTTTTTTCTCTTTTATAATAAGGGCATAGATATTATATGATTATTATTATAATTATATTATATTATAATTTTTTTTTTTTTGTTGAGGGGGCGGGGGGGGGGGGGGCGCACAAAGGTGTAGTGAAAAAGTATACAATTTCTCCTCTTTTATAATCGTAATAGATAATAGATATATATATATAGCTTCTTTTTTGTACTTCTCTTTTGTACTTGAAACTTCCCAAAAAGGGTTGCCCCTCACCACAATTGTGAGGGATGGATGTACTTGAATATTCTCCTATATATATATATATATAAGATATAAGATAAGATAAGATAAAATTGTAGATAGATTATAATATTTGAGGGTGGGCCCCACAAAAGTGTAGTGAAAAAGTTTGTAATTTCTCATAATAATATATTATTATATTATGTTATACTATTTGGAGGTGGGCCCCACAATGGTGTAGTGAAAAAGTTTGCATTATAATATTTGGGGTTGGGCCCCACAAAGGTGTAGTGAAAAAGTTTGAAATTTATCATAATAATATATTATTATATTATATTATAATATTTGGGGGTGGGCCCCACAATGGTGTAGGAAAAAACAGTTTGCAACTTTCCCTCTTTTATAATAGTAGTAGAAATAGAATGCCCAATGACCAAAATACTCTCCACTTAAGTTATGTACAAGCAAGTAAGTACAAGGTCGGTTTGGGAAACTCAAGGGAAATCTCATTTTCTCCAAGGACCTTACAACTAAAATAATTACAAATACCCCTCTAGTATTTATCAAACTTGAAATGACTCCTCTAAATTACCCAACTAGGTCCAAAAGCTACCAAAACATCCAAATCTAGTGGACTAACCCCGGAACCGCCCTATACTCTATGCAAAACTAATATTGTACTTAACTCCTCCATATTTTAGACTAACTAGCAACCAATTTAACCAACGTCTAACAACCTCTTGAGAGCTGTTAAATGCACACTAATTTGTGCTCTCCAGACATTGTTTCTCTCTACACCCACCACTTAAGTTAAAGATTTAACAAAACTACTCTCTACACACTCCATTTTTCCTAAACTACCATCTCTCAACTTCTCTGTACACCCTTTCCCTCTCTCCGTGACCCGCCGCACACCATTCCTCTCCCTCTTTCTGTCTCCCTCTCTCCCTCTCCCTCTCACTGCCTCTCTCCCCTCTCCCTCTTGCTCATTGCCGCCCACCCTCTCTCCCTCTCCCGGTCTCTCTCCCCTCCCTCTTTCTCTCTCCATCTCTTTGCCCGCCCGCCTTCTGCTTTCTCTCTCCCTCTTTCTCTCTCTTCCTCCCTCTCCCTGTCTCTCTCCCTCTCGCTCACACCCCCTCTAGTGGTGCTGCCAGAGGGGGCAGTGGTGGCTGGGGTGGAGCTTGGAATGAGGATGGGTGGGTGTAGAAAGAAGTTGGTAAGGGAGAGATGTCTTTTTAGGTAATTTAACACAAGGGTATATTGGTAGTAAAAAAGTGCAGTGTGTGAGGAGAGCACTAGCGTGAATTTAGCATCTCACCAACCTCTTTGGCTTATTTCTAAAAATACCCAAAACACCACTCTCCATGTCTAAATGACTAAATCACCCTCTCTAAACCCAAACTTAAACCAAACATGACTAATCCATAATCAAAATGCTAAAACCTACTCTATTACAACAAAAATAAGAATAATCAACCTTAATCCTACTTACCCGTGGTCGGGACCTTACATAAACTGTTAATGAATATACTTGAAACTGTGAATGACTATTCTCACAAACAATAGTTATTTCATTCTCACCTACATGAATACCTCCTTTTTCTTTATCTTTTTGATGACCTCAAATCTCCATGAGGTATTCTTTGATGTTGGATGAATGCAGTAAAGTCCCCATCACAAGGCACACCATGTTACAGTTTTTTTTTTTTTGGAAATTCTTTATTGTTGACATCTTAGAAATTGATGCAGGTTTGTTATACAGAGAACAAGAGTCACATACAGGTGATTTTACTAGTGTTGCTAATACAAACGCAACATTCCTACCAAAAAAAAAAGAAAAAACACACACACACACAAGATAGTAAGACATTTATTTTGCACTAACGCCCGCCTGCAAAATCATTCACTGCATGTAAGAGCAATCCAAATTCGTTTGATGGAGGCCTGAGAAGGTGGCCATGCAACGTGGAGCCTCAGTGATGTCCTCCAATCCCTCCACCACCTCCACCACCGAACCCACCACCTCCTCCAAATCCACCGCCGCCGCCGCCGCCGCCGCCGCCTCCGCCGCCTCCAAATCCACCACCAAACCCGCCTCCAGAACCACCCCCTATTCCTCCTCCTTTACCTCCCCCTATTCCTCCACCAAATCCTCCACCCTTTCCGAATCCCCCACCACCACCAAAGCCACCTCCACCGCCAAAGCCACCACCTTTTCCGAAGCCACCACCGCCACCAATTCCACCACCTTTGCCAAACCCGCCGCCACCGCCAAGCCCACCACCCTTTCCAATGCCACCACCAATTCCACCACCCTTTCCGAACCCCCCACCACCACCAAAACCACCACCCTTGCCAATACCACCACCAATTCCACCGCCTTTCCCAAACCCGCCGCCGCCTCCAAGACCACCTCCCTTGCCTATGCCACCACCAATTCCACCGCCTTTTCCGAACCCGCCACCGCCTCCAAGACCACCACCCTTGCCTATGCCACCACCAATTCCACCGCCTTTCCCGAACCCACCGCCCCCTCCAAGACCACCACCCTTGCCTATGCCACCACCAATTCCACCACCCTTGCCGAAACCGCCACCACCTCCAAGTCCACCACCCTTACCAAACCCACCACCGACACCATGCCCACCACCAAGACCATGACCGCCACCCTTACCAAATCCACCGCCACCACCGAGCCCACCACCCTTACCAATGCCGCCGCCACCACCAATTCCACCACCCTTTCCAAAGCCGCCGCCACCACCAAGTCCACCACCCTTACCAAAACCACCTCCTACACCACCACCCTTTCCAAATCCCCCACCCCCACCAATGCCACCACCTCCTCCTTTACCGAATCCACCACCACCTCCAATTCCACCACCCTTACCAAACCCACCGCCTGCACCCCCTCCACCGCCAAACCCACCACCGGCGCCGCCGCCGCCACCTACACCGAACCCACCACCGAAACCATGCCCCCCTCCAAATCCTAAACCAAAGCCACCACCTTTAGAAAGGCCAAGGAACTTCTTCTCATCAACACCGTCCTTTTTCACCCGAGCAATATCTCTTGCAAGAACACTAATGAGAAGAAGATTGAAGCAAAGAAATGATAAAAGAAAGATCCCCCTCATCTTGTAGTAGGATGGGTGAGTTAGCTTCTGCTATTAAGATTTTGAGCGGGAGAGGACTTCTTATAGAGCTTCTGCAACATTTTGCATTGAATGCTCTCAACCGTTTGCATTGCTCTACTTAAATACCCATTTATCACTAGTAGTTGGGATCTAGATCAGGCATATGCATATCACGTTCAGTGCATGGCTCCATGTTCTTTTAACAGTAATCCACCCTTGTACAAGTCCATGTTCTTTTAACAGTGTCATCTCAGAAAACAAACTATAAGAAATTAACCCACCCGGTCTGAAAGAGTCAGAGAATTAATGCCCATCTTGCACTGGGGCTTTACTCTGAAAGGAGAATGGCCTCTCATCAGATTGATATGGTCTGAAACGTATGAATAATAGGCTCATATCTTAGGTTATGGACCATTAGAATGGTACGATCAATTGTGGGGCATAATCTCACTGGCCAGGGACGGCATGGACATGGATTTAGAGGACTCGAGATCTGCCCTAGGAGAGATGATCACTGGGATCTCTTACTGTGTGAGGAGACATTCCTTCTTGCGCAACCAGGCATGCATTCTTCTCAGAGAAGCATGCAGGTTTCTCTCCCCAATGTCTGAGGGTCCCAGTCTCACTTGGCTTGGTTAAAAACCAAAAACACTATTGAGATATAGTTCTTACAATGCGTTGACAATTTACCTAGACAACCACTTCAAAATCTGCTGTGGAACCAGAAAAAGATGCATGTGGCTGATGGGCACCATAGTCAATGTTCATCCACCATCCGGGGCATCCCAATAAAGATGTCCATGTGAAGTGCCGTATATAGGAGAAGTGCTAAACTCATAGGCAGGGCCAATGTCACCGAAAACAAGTCTAATAGCTACGATGCCTTTGGATTTCTGTAAATGATTGAGCAGATAAACTTACTTTCTATGTACATGTTACTAGGCTCTAGCCATTAAAAGAGGAAAAACAGGGCAAAAGGAGTTTCATGGAGCAACTGGATACCCAATAGCTTCGGTGGAAATATGGTGATAGAGCTTGAGGGGCCTATCGACTTAGCAAATAAAAAAAAAAATGTGTTTAGTGGTTAGTAAATGGTAATCACAAAATATTTGTTCAATTGAGTGTTGCCAATGGTTTGATAGAGGCTTACAGCAAAGTTTGTTGACCCTCCATTTCATATGCTTAAATTGGAGAGCTGATGACATCTAATGAATTCAATTTTTTCTTCAGATGGCTAATCCGCAAAGCTATTTGTAAGATCCGGCCCCACCATTAATTGCTATTTATTATTAAAATATTAGTATTATTTAATTAAATGTATTTTAGTTATTTAAGTGGGTAGGATTAAGTGGGGCACACGTTAGATTATATGTGTGTGGATCAACAAGTTGGGCTAGTGGATAGATTACCTGACCTGTAGTTTGACCCAATGACTTAAGCCCATACGAGATTCCCTTTTTAACCCAATCCCTGTTTTAAAGAACTGCACGTTCTTATCTCTCCACTTTCGTCTGCAACTCCCCCCGGTTATTCTTCTTCTTCTTCCTTCAACTTCCCAAGCCATTGCAGCTTTAGGATCCAGCCATCAGAATCAAGATCAGAGGATACCATCATTCTTGGTTCAACTTTCTTTATCTTAGGTAACCCTCTCCTCAAATCATTAGGAGTAGATCTATATTCTTGGGTCATCTCATTTTTCTTTCCAATGGTAGATTTGGATAGGAGTACCATAGATCTATTCATCTGAGCATTTCTTTCCCATGTTCTTTGTCAGATTGGTGATTGAATTACTCTCGAGCGCTGAGGGAATCTCGATTTGGGTATTGGTTAGGATCTGTGCATTTTTCTTCAACCCCGGTAAAAGGCAAGTACTTAACCATAATGTGTGAATTTAATACATGTCTTTGTCGTTGATTCCATTGTTGTGCATATAGAAACCCTTTGATGCCCTTTTTATGATGTTAATTATTTTTGCAATGAGATCGGAGATTTTGGGGATGACCCAATCGATTTTCAATTCTCATATTGATGTTACTGTTGCAAATGGATATTGTCCGCAACACTTTTGTTTAGATTTCTTTTTTTTTTTTTTTTTTTGTGATTAAACTATCGGCCACTGTTGTTTGGATTTTCAAAACCCCTTTTTGTTCATCTTTTGTTGTTTGGATATCAAACCCCCTTTTCATCTTCTATAGATTGGTAAAGGGATGTGAGACCATTACTTCAAGTAACCTGCATGCGCAGGCAAAGTGGATTTGTAACAGGGAACTGTAACAGGGAAATCATACAATTTGGGACCGTCTGTTTTTTTTTACCATGGAACCCAGGTGGGGCCACTTGATGTATGATCAGGTCCGTGGATCTGATAGGGGACCCAGGGATGACTTTGACGGTGGTGGACCCATGGGGATTGAGTCCCATCTCACCTCTCATCTAAGGGTTTCACGTAGCCTGGGCGTCCATTGTAAAGGGTTTTTATTTTGAACATTAGATGGTGGCGGGACCCACTGGATCAGTTCATCACAGATCCAACCCTTGCATCTAGCCGTACATGGCTGGGCGATATTAGTTGTGGAGGTAATCTGGGATTTTGACCAATGGGGCTCATTATCTTAGCATCCATGCCACATCAGGCGTGGAGTTGAACTTCTGTAAATGGAGTTGGAACTCTATAAATGAACTCTGTCATGTAAATAGGGGACGGTGTTGTGCTGGATATTCATGAGGAGAGAGAGACGTGAGGAGAGAGAGACCACTTGGTGATAAGATGTTACAATTGAGTGTGACATCACATGAGTTGAAAAAGAAGTGCTGCGTATGAATGTTGACCTGGACTTTTGTTAGAAAAATAATTTCTACATGACACCACTTTTTTTACTTGTCATAGCTTTCCCATACACCCCATTAGTTTTTAGAATTTGAAAAAAAGGCCTTGGTGGTTTTATAAATATAAATTAAATCCCTTGGATTATTTTAAATGTGGAAAATATTTTGATAGGGTCCTCGAGTTTTCTAAAATTATAAACTAAGATTATTATTATTTGTAAATTACTATTAAATGATATCTTTAGATTTTAACGTGCCACAATTACATTTTTTTTTGTACTTTATTATTAGATTTTTGGACCTGAGTAAATACCGTCCGGGCAAACGGTATCTTACTAACGTTGGTTTAGTACTTCGTATAACGTCAGGAAAATTTTACTGATTCGAGTTCAACCCATCTCTATTGGAAAACCTTTAATTGGGTCTATGCACCATTGATGGAGAAGGGATGCGTTGATCTTTTATCTATTAGAAAATTCATGTGGTTGATGGGTATGATATCTCATGTTTGACCTTAGGATCGATTCGTATCTATGTCTTAACCTTCGCATGCATATATGTTGGTTTATGATGTGTATTCCTTTATATGCATACCCTATTGTGTGTTATGGATTATAAAGTGACTTGGCAAATTTTGTATGACGATTTAATTATGATATGGAATGTGGAAAGGCCAGCACTTTACTTTGACTTATGACTCTTGTGTCGGAGCTTTATTATTCAGGTCTATTATGTTTATATATTTATGTTTATGTTTATGTAGGTCATTTATGGACAACTGCAGATCAATATATGGACGGTTGATCGCCGATGTAACCGGATCACTTATAATCCGTGATGAATGTGAACAGGTTATCTTAATTTTTTTTATTTGATCGGTTTATGACCACCGACGTTATGGTCGGGCTTTCCCGATTTATTTATGGCTGACCACCCACGACAGGGACACTTGTCTTCGTGTGAATCATATTGCTCCTTTTGCTTTATTTGGATTATGTTATACGTTCTTTCTTGTCATTACTTCTATATGATTACACTTGTCTTTATTCTTCTCGTTATTGTATTTAATTTCGAATTATGATTATGTACTTGCTATTTACTTTGTAATATTTGGTGCATAGGTACCGATCCCTACTTTACCCAAGAGACGGAGGATGATCAAACGTTTTAAACGTTTGAGCCAACTGACGAACCCGAGTGGGATGCCGGAAATGGCTTTAGAGCCGTCTGAACCAGCATAAGAGTGAACGACATCTTAGCAATCCTTTAGATGAACAATTTTCTTTTTATGAAACTTCCTTTAGTAATTATTGAATTTATTCTGCAACTTTAATTATTAATATTTATTTGATTTTTATATTGGGTTTCATTTATGAACCTTGAATACTAATTGAATAAAGCTTCCTTTGCGTTTAATGAAATCTATTTTGACTCGCCACTGATTTGGAATTTTATGTGGGTCCACTTTTGGAAGCTTGTATTGTATTAAACACAGGAATTTAAATTTGGTTTTAATTCTTCACATTTTTCCCAATTCTTATTTTAGGGGACGTGACACTATTTTCTTCTATTTGACTTCCCTCTATTACGACCATCCATCTCCCATAAGCCCTACGAATTCATCAATGGGCTCACCTCTTAAATTCAAATAGCTCAAAATTACGGTCCCATGTGTATACACTATACTTGAGTCCGTACTCGAGTGGAAACATACTTGAAATCGATCTTGTCATTAATTTAATCACATGTTGTGCAAGTATGGACCCCATGGTTCTCATCAGTTTGAGACATGGCTTATAGGATCCAATGACCACTGCAGGCTCAAAATGGGATAACCTTATAAAGATTTTCCCTTCTAGGCTCTTCAGGGTAGGTAATGCCGAGTCAATTCATATTGCACAATCACGAGTAAGGAAAGCCTTAAATAGTTGATGTAATACATCCAAGGTAGATATATATTACACACCAAAACATCTCTTGTAAGAAAGATTTGGAAGGAAGAAGCAAAAGATCTCACTTCAAAAAAATCTAGGGATTTTGACCGTGCGGTTGCACCAACACTTGATATTTGACCCCTCAACTGTTGAAGTATAAAAATTTCTCACAAAAATGTTTGTACAGGAAAAAGACCCTTTGAAAGTTACAATTCCACCCTTAAATTGTGTGATATTCTATATGTACGTGAGATAGCGCACTATGTGAGATTCTACATCTGTATGATATCGCACAATTTCCCTATTTCCGCCCAAAACCGAAATGCACATATTCACTTTTTTTAATCTGAAACTCTGTTTTCTCTGCATCATGTTTACTTGCTGACCTGTAACTCTTACAATACTATTTCCTATTATCCAGTTCATCCATTTAGTCATTACCGGAGGTATATGGGCCCTAACTCATCTTTGAAGACATAAATTTGAGTTTTATGTGGTATAGGAAAAACCTTCTTTTATACTTTTTTAATGGATGAAAAATTTGAAATCACTTAACAAAAATCATTTTGACAGCACCAGCAACCGACCCAACGTTTCTTGATCTACAGTGGAAAGCAATAGGTTAAAGTAAAGCAAAAAAAAAAAAAAGAAAAAAGAGAGATTTTGTGCAATACCTACAACCATAGGATATTAAGGGTAAAATCGCATTTTTCATAGCATGAGAGCTTCTAAATGCAAGACCCACCTTTTTCTTTGCACATTCACTTGCTCTCAACACCCACCATAATTTAAGATTTTCAAAATTCTTTTTGCACACCCCCCATAATACCTAAAATAACTTCACCTCAAACCCCACTCCAAGCACCACTACCGCCCCCTCCGGCCGCACCGCCGGAGGGGGAGAGGGAGCGAGAGAAAAGGTGGAGAGGGAGAGGGACAAGGGAAAGGAAGCGAGAGAGGGAGAGGGATAGAGAGAGAGATAGAGGGAGAGGGAGAGGGAGAGGGGCAATGGAGATAGAGAAGGGGAGGTGGTGGAGGGCACGGCTATGCTGCTGCAGGGCAATGGAGATGAGATGGATAAGGAGGTGGAGAAGGAGAAAGGGGAGAAGGGGTAGTTTGAGGATTTACCACAAGGGTATATTCGTAATAGAAATAATTTAAAATGGTGGGTGTGCTAAGAAAAGTAGGGGTGCATTTAGAAGCTCTCGTGAATAGGTCTGCGGGCATTTTTTAAATTTCAAATGTTATGGCCAAATGTCAAGTCTTAGGACAGCTTTATGGGTTTAAAAAGATTGATTATGAAAAAAAAAAAAGTTTTAAGTAGGAGCGTTGAGAAAACTAGAGGTTCCCAATTGGTTGGGTACCCTATTTATCACCCCTATTGATCACATATTAATCTCTGGGTTCCCTTTTGGTTTGACAATGGTGGATCTAACCCCAAGGGGTAGCTCAGTTGGCCTAGGACCACGGTTTGCACCCGGAGGTTGTGGGTTCGAAACTGCGCTACCACACTGGGGCTACAGGGGAATTTACCCGGCTTCCCTCTGGGCCCGGAGGAATTAGTCCAGCCCAAAGGGTTGGGAACCCTCCGATAGCAAAAAAAAAAAAAAAAGGGTGGACCTACATGTATAGTTTTAGGGGCAGTTGCCCATGTCAAACTCAGTCCACTTCCAAAGCACACATGAAGATCTTGTGTCCACCTTTAAAGTTTCACTTCCTTTGAAATGCGAATCGCTCTTTATATCACTATGGTTCAATCATACATATATTCTTAAAGAGTCAACCTAGCTGTATGACAATAAAAGAAGAGAAGGGCTAGATAAGTCAACACATGCACTATGAATGTTCTCGGTATATATTAATGCAATTGAAATGATCTTACCCCTTAGTTTTAACTTTTTGACCTTATATTTAAAACTTATTGTAATGACATCTACTAAGTACAGCAACCCCGTATGTTACCCCAATACTCAAGGATCAATATCCAGATAAACGACTCTTTTTATTTGTGTGGGCTTTTCTCTTCATAATGTGGGCTTTCTCTGCTATTTAGGTCCTTGAGCTATAGTTAAAAATGGAAAAAATATGAAAAAAATTAATGTAACATTGACTGATTTTTAGACAAGTGCCAAATTCGCAGAAGCAGGTGCTTGTGAAGGGATTATTTGGTAGGCCCCATGTTTTTTTCACAATGGAGAACACCTATAAAAATGAGTTTTTTTTTTTTTGAAGAATGTGCCTTCCCTTTAATCTTTCTTTTTCATAAGTAGTTATTACCAGTTCATACAGATGTCATTAAATATTACACGGCTTCGTGGTCAACCACCTCATATGGCTCAGAAGCCCTTTGTTTTTCAAATCTGTGGGTTAGAAATTCCTCATATGGCTTCATTGTCAACCACCTTATATCAAGCTCACACTCATCACTAATGCTGCCTGTATGAGATATTTACAAGCCGAAATTCAGCTGGTTGGGACATGGGTGTGTGAGCAGGGCAGTCACCGCAGAGTGGGCTTAGCCATATTGAGGTCCGGCCTAGCTTAACTCCCAAGCCGGACAAGGGCTATAATGTTAACACCAAGCCCACTTAATTAATCGGGCCAGGTTGAATCGGGCTTTTTATCAGTAACACAGGCTTTCCGGTAAATTGTTTAGAGAAATTATCACAAATTACACTCCTTATATAGGTCTCTCTTGGCCATTCTGTGGCTTTCTTTCCCTTAATCCAAGTCCAGACTAAATACTAAACGGGCCCAATTTATATATATAGGCAAAGCTCAAAGCAGGGATCAAATCAGGTCTGGCTATGCATGAGTGGGACTGCCTATGTATGTGTTTGTAATCCAATACGAGATTCACCTGATAGTTTAGTGCTGGCCCAGCCCATTTAATATTGGCTGGAAAATAGGTTCACATATAATCCACAGGCTTAAAACTAGAGCCCAGGCCAGCCCATGCATACTGGGCTTGGGCTAGCCTGGTTTAAGAGCAACTCTACCAATATGGACGTCTTACATTTTTGTGGATTCGCCCAAGCATTCACCACCTACATACATTTGATACAATGATCTATCAAATTCAATGAATTATAGTACATGTCTCCTTTTATGACTCAGTTTTTTTTTTTTTTTTTTATTTATCAATGGAGTCATAATGGCCGTTGGGTTGATACACACTTGACAGAGAACAGATAAACTGAAGCAAACTGGAATTAACTTTACCATCCATCAAACAAGACGAGAGATTGATGAATGCATCTTCAGTCTGGCAATCACATAAAGGAGGACAATTGAAGTTCTCTGGATTCTTCTTACTTCTGTCGTGTATCAATTTGGTTTAGTTTCCGTGGAACCCAGAGTAGAGTTTCTACTGTTCAAAAGGTGGTAGACATTAATTTTGTCGGCAATGTTGAAGGTCTGCAATTTCATGCATGCAATGCATCCCATACAGGTGGGTCATCTTTTTTTTTTTATCAATTACTTTATTGAATCCAAACCACCCATTAAATACTTCCCATTTGGCATTGGCTCAAGTTTTCCCTCTAATTTGGTGAGACCCAGTTTCCCTAATCTTTCCTCAGTGTAACCCTTTTACAGTAACTACAACTATACAGTTAATGATATGTCGTTTACAGTGATCTCTGACTTTTACTCACCGTTGGTAAAACTGAAAAGGTACACACTTAGAATAAGTTGAAAGGGAGAATCTTCTCCTACAAGGACGGCTCAATGGGGCTCACTTAGAGTTGGCAAAAGCTAACCCGATCCGTATATGATCCATACAATCCGAACCAACCGTGTACTATATGAACCGGTTGCAGGACAAGCTTTTCTAACTCGCATTTAAACAGATTAGATACAAGCTAGTTAACCCATGTCAGAGACAATGACTTTACTTAAAGAAATGGTACGATGGTTGGGGCAGGTTAACCCATGCCGGATGCTATTGTGCTGTGACTTTATTTAAAGAAATGGGTTGGATACAAGTTGCACTCCAACCTTTAAATAGCCCTTGTTGACCAATCCAATAAGTTTGTCACAAGTGCTAGATTATATAAACACTAAAAACAACTTAATTCAAATAGATCTATTTCAAAAAGAGTTGATCGAATTAGACCTTCGTACAGAAAGGCTGTTTGTAATGTCTAAAGATAGTTATATTGTAAAAGTAATATAGTTTAAGTTACCATATGGTAAAAGTAGTATTCACAAAATTGTCATAAATAAAAAGTAGTTATGACAACCTTAATTTCATATAGTAAATAGTTATATGAGCAAATTTTTCAAAAAGAAATAATAAAATATAGTTGCTTTCTAAAAATAATGCAACAGGATTAAAGCTGATTGAAATAGATATCCAAGCAAAGTTTCATGAATAGTCTAAATTACCCCAAACGTATGTCTGAATTACTTTAAAGTCAAATGAACCCAAAAAGTAAACTTGCCAACCAACCGCCACGTAAATCAATTTGTATGTTTATAAATCCTTGTCAAAAGTTTTTCTACAAAATACCATACTTAGTGCCAAATTTGATATTCGGGTCAAAAGTAATGGCCGCCAAAAGCTAGGGTGGCTATTGAGCCTGCTTATTTCTTTGATCTTAATTATTATAAATTTATTTGCAACTGATTTAAGCATGCAATGGTATTAGGAGAGCCAATTGTGCCGAGAGCATATCGTATCAACTATACACTTCTCCAAGTATTGCAAATCTAACTACTAATATATATAGGGGAATATTCATATGCATCTATCCCTCACCATTTTTGGTGAGGGATATCCCTTTTGGGGGTGTTTCAAGTACAAAAGGGGTACAAGAGGGGTACTTTGTACCACCCTTTTGTACTTGAAACACCCCCAAAAGGGGTGTCCCTCACCAAAAATGGTGAGGGATAGATGCATAGGAAGACCCCATATATATATATATATATATATATATATATATATATATATATATATGGAGATGCTCTTATAAGAGTATCTCTCACCTTATGAGAGATAGGGGTGGGGCATATGGATGTGAGGGCCCCCACCCTATCTCTCATATATGATGATATATATATAGCCAACAATTTAAATGTGAGGGCCCCCACCCCTATCTCTCACAGGAGCATCTTCCACACACACACACACACACCCCCCCCCCCCCCCCCCCCCCCCCCTATAAGGGTCAGTTCTCCTAAGTTCAAGCTTAGGATAAGGTGTGTGGTAGGGCCCACTTGGGGACCCTCATTGGGATGGAGATGGGGGGATTTTAAGAACTCCTTACGATCATCCTCTCTCCAAAAAATCATCTCCAACCGTAATTTCTATCATCTCCATATGAGCCCAAAAGTTTAATAATCAATAGTCCATTCGGATCGATACATAGTCAATTCAACGGTCCAGTAAATTCGGATTTGACCGAAAGTTGGTAGATATGTGAAATTTATAAAGGTCATGTGTTTGGTTCATTTGGATGGATCAAAGGTGGGCCTTATAAGCATGAGCTTACAAAATTTTCTCCTGAGCTTGAGCTTAAAAGAGCCTTGCTCATATATATATATATATATATATATGTATGAGCAAGGCTCTCCTAAGCTTAAGCTTAGGATAAGATTCTGTAAGCTAACGTTTCTGGGGCCTATCCTTGATCTATCCAAATAGACCAAACACACAACCCCCTTAAATTGCACATGCCCACCAACTTTTGGTCAGATCCAAATTTACTAGACCGTTGGATCGACTATGCACCGATTCGAATGGACCATTGACCATTAAATTTTTGGTGCTTAGATGGGGATGATAGAAACCACGGTTGTGGCTGATTTTTTACAACAAAGAGGGTCCTAGGGAGTCCTTGAAATCCCCCCCACCCCATCCCCATATGGGTCCCCAAGTGGGCTCCACTACGCAATTGAGCGTACTTCAGCTTACCTTATCCTAAGCTTCAGCTTAGGAGAGCTGGCCCCTATATATATATATATATACATATATACATATACATATACATACATATATGGGGGATCTTCAAGTGTATCTATCCCTCATCATTTTTGGTGAGGGACACCCATTTTGGGGAGGTTTCAAGTACAAAAGGAAGGTACTTTACCTTCCTTTTGTACTTGAAACCTCCCCAAAATGGGTGTCCCTCACCAAAAATGGTGAGGGATAGATGCACTTGAATATTATCCTATATATATATAGGAGATGCTCTTATTAGAGATATCTCTCACCTTAAATGAGAGATTGTGTGAGGGCCCTCACATCCATATCCAATGCCAACTGCTTAAATATTAGGGTGCCCACATATCTCTCATATAAGATGAGAGATATCTCTCATAGAAGCATCTCCCATATATATATATATATATATATATATATGGTATATGGGAAATGCTCCTATGAGAGACACTCTCACCAACTTGGTGAGAGATGGGTGGGGGCCTTCACTTCCATATCCATTCTCACAAACTTAAATGCAAGGGCCCCCACCCATCTCTCACCAAGTTGGTGAAAATATCTCTCATAGGAGCACTTCCCTATATATATATATATATATATATATACACACACACACACACACACACACACACACACACACACTCTCTACCTTTCTATAATAGAATATAATTTTCAAAGCAACGCTACAATACTTACACAATGTTTTCTTTAAAAGAGCAAATCAGGGACTACTAAACTAGATTGAGTCAAAATGAAAGGATCGTACACTATTAGGTGTGTTTGGTAAGGGGTTTTTGAGAGTTTAAAGCGCTTTCTTTCAGGGAAAAAAAAAACCTTTATCACGGGTTACTGTCTTGCCTTAGATAATTTTCTCATAACATAAAGGTAAAGGAAAGCATTAAATCAAGAGAATAAAACATAAGAGGGCTATGATTGTATTTTGCCTTTAGTTGCTTAGTACAGAATCGTTTTTACTTTTTATGTAAAAAAGTGGTTATTTTTTTATCATTTAGTAGAGAGAGGATGTTGCTTTTTTACTTTTATTTGAGTAGGGAGCATGAAATTTTGAAAATGTGTACTTTTGATATAACCTTTTGTTGCTTTAGTAGTAAATTCCCAAACGGGCCCAATGGATAAGAAGAGGAAAACTAACTTTGAAATTATATCGCAAAAGAAAAGGAAGGCTTTTGAAAATAAAGTTGGCTGAGATTTGTTTTGCCAAAAATCTAATTCCAATTTTCCTTTTTTTTTAAAGAAATATGTACGGAACCGTTAGTTGAAGAAATTTAATACAGTATCGGAATTTAACCGGTCGTGAGTTCGAATCCCAGAATGAACGACTCGGCGCTAAAAATTGCGTGTTGTAAAAAATGCACCAACAAAGTTCCACCTAAGGGGGCCTCCACCCGAGGAGGAGTATTGAAAAATATTTATGCTACATTAACTAACGCCTTGATTTTTTTTTTGGAACGGTTAACTAAAGAGAATTAATATTAGCATGCTAGAAACAATCAAAGACCCTGTTTTTTCTCTGGTCAACTGGGTTCTGTAAACATAACCTAGCCACTGCCTCTTTCTTGATCGGTGGTCAAGATGAGGCTTATAACCTCTTTGATCTGAATGATGGCCCATCGGAGATTAGTATAAAAAAAACCCGATCCGAAACAGGAGCAAGAAACCACTATGTTATGCAAGCCAAATCAGAACCTTCGATGATCCGGACTGCCAGAGTCCGAACCATCCTTTGCTGTCTCTCCCATGCCTCCATAACCCATACACAAGATTTACATCATTTCAATCACAAATCCAAACCAATCAAGGTCTTATACGATCGTGCTTCGACGTCTCTACCGATCTACACACAATCCATCCCTGGATGTATGTATGATCTTCAAGATCCACCGAATGTGAGGAATCAAAATTCATGATCGTTGCCCTTAGCTTGCCTAATCTTCTCGAAATCGGTGATCCGCTCTAATATCACTTGTTGATGGAGAAGGGAATAGAGAAGTTGAGAACACATTAAAACTGAGTATATTGCAGTCTCCTAAAGTCATTACATCCACCATGTATATAGAAAACCAAAAGCAGCCTTCTAAATAAAGTCCAAACCAAAATGGGAAACACAACTCTATCCAAACTAAGAAAAGAGTATTCTTAATTTTACCTTTCAAAAAAAATTTACCTTTAAAAAAACTTACCTTTCAAATTAGAAAGATTTACCTTTCAAAAAAAAATACCTTTAAAAAAAAAAGAGTATTCTTAATAATATCCTAGCCTACAATAGCATTACGGGCCCAAGCCCGCATGTGTTGTTGAGTCACCAGTGACTTTGACATGGTTGTCAACCACCTGAAAATATCATCAATTGAGGTAGTTTTATCAAAAAAATGAATGAACCCGCCCCACCCCGCCTCCCCCCCATCATTTTATATTTTTTTCTTCACAAAATCATTTAATTAAAATTTAAATTTGATTTTTTTTGTAGAAATCCCAAAAATCTAACAACCAGAAAAACTAAGAATTTCTAGACTTTTATAACCCAAAAGTCCAATAAAAAAGCACCTACGAGAAAGTCCGACAAACACAAGTGGCTATAATTGCTATTTCATTAATGGTATATCTCTTTCCTTTTTTGTTTGCTTAATTTGATAGCAACTGACGCTGAGATGTTTGTGGCTTTGTGCAGCGAGAGCCTTTATCTTCTCATATTTTAAGTTCCTGGCTCGTGTGTGAAGATCAACTTAGGCTATGATTGTATCACAAATGAGAATGGCTTCTTACCTTAGTGATAAGTGGTCATAGTTCTCAATCACCTGCCCAGGGTTCAAACACTACGCATACCACCTTTCCTCATGAGAGGGCTTTGTCACCTCACCTAAGATTTACTTTTCTTACTCACTCACCCGAGGTCTACTATCCTCACCCAAGCAGCTTGTTCGGCAACTCTTCTAATAGAGTCAAGAAAGGTAAAGCCCCCATTTCTCAAAAAAAAAGAAAAAAAAAAAAGTTCCATCAAAAGCACTTTAAGTAAAATTTCCCAGCATATTTTTTAAAAAAAGACAAAAAGAAACCTTATTTATCAATTAAAAGACAAAAAAAAACTCCACAATCAATACAAAAAGTCAGATGGATTTCACAATAAACAATTAAAAACAAAATACCATCATAACCCGCTTATATTTTATTCTTTCTTTAAAATAATTTTTATCTCACTCAACTTCATTAGTAAAGCCCCCAAAGAGAACCCGTCCCAACCCCCAACAACTTGGTAACAAAAAATGAATAAAATTTGTGTCACAAATGAAAATAACAGGAGCAAAAGGAAAAGCGTTCTTCAAAATTGTCAAGCCAAACATCCAACTTGCCCAAATTTCCCACCCAAGATGTGACAGGTCCAGTCTGGATGGATCATATATTTATGGTGGCATCCCAAGTTATGGGCGTTATAGTGCCAGTCCAAATCAATATATTAAATACATTTAAAAGGTTTCATTTATGATTATTTATTTCTTGTTTGCTCCATCCATGACATGAGAGTACCCATTTGGACAGCTGGACTCTTTATCTTATCATCTGACGGGTCACACACTTGATGGCCATGGTCCAAATTCAGGATTTAAATAGACATTTTGGCCTTATCGACCTGTTTGTTTATGTTAGAATATATAGGGGAATTTTCAAAATTGTGTTTTTCCCTCAAAATATGTTATTTGAAGTTTATTTTTGGAAATTTACTTTTAACTTTCATTTTTAACCACCCTATGTATTCAACTTCTAAGAATTTTAATGCAAACAAACATCATTAATGGATATGGTTCTCATTTTTCTAACCCCTCTGATTTATATTCTAGAGCTAATTTTTGAGCTCAATGGTCGAGATCTTTTTGTTACGGCCCAACCAACTTGATCAAGACTCTCATCAAGTATTCTAGATATATTCCTTTGCATGTAATTGAATATGTAAAATTTATGGTCAAATGGACTCCAAACAAGGATTATTGAAGAGATTGAATAGGCACTGGACAATGGATATAAATATTTTGAGATAGGTAAAACTTTTGACTTTTGAATTATTCTGGTAATGGTTAGGCATTCATTTTACATCTCTAAAAGTAATACTATTAGTTTGTCATTTCTAAAATTTACCTTTATTTTTTTTTATATTTCTAGCCACTTTCAGAAATATAAGTCTCACAAAACATTTAGAAATTCAATGATACGAAACAAACGAGCTTTGCGTTGTTTCCTTGAATTTTCCTCGTGAAAGCCAGCACCAAATCCTCTTGACGCAAAGGGAGGGGTTCCCCCTTTTTCACATACTTTCCTCTCAATCCTTTTTTTCCCACCTAGGGGCATGTTTGGTAATAATCTTGAGTTGGAATTCTCTCTATGAGTTTTGGGAGCACTCTATTTTGAAGATGAATAATTTTGTTTGGCAACATTTGTGAAGACTAAGAAAGGCATGTTACCCCAGTGGTAAGATGTGGCCGTACTCAGAAATGTCTGAGGTTTGACCTTGGCCTGCCCCCCTCTCCTTGCACGTGTGATTTCATTTCTCCTTGCATATGCTAGTAATTACTCATCGCACATATGAGTTCACTCTCTGTATTTGTGTATTATCTCTTCATATGTGCGAGTCTCTCGAGGACCCAGCCTCCCTTAGCTGAGATATTAAAAAAAATATTTTTTAAAATTGTTCCTGACATAGAGAGTGGATAAGGGAAGTGATTTTCTATTTCTGCTAGTTATATACTTGATAGAGTGTTTTCTGAATATTTTTCTTTTGAAATGGAAAACTAAGGGCCTATTTGGATGCACAAGATAATACAAAAAAATAATATTTAATAAAATATAATCATTCATTTTTTTTAAGAAAAAAATATATTGTGTTTGGGAACCTAAAAAAAATATGAAAAAGATTTCTTTTCTTCTAAAAAGCTCAATATTTTTTCCTACAACTCACCCCGGTAGAAAATTTTCCACAATATAAAAAATCTTTTAAAATGAGGGTTACAAAGTGATAGAGTAAAGTAAAGAACTTCACCAAATTTATCATGATGTACTTATTTACATGTATGGTAAAGTAAAGTAAAGACAAATGTCGCATTATGGTAAATGTGAGGTAAAGTAAAGGTGAGGTAAAATATATTGTGAAGTAAAGTGGGAGAGAGTGGTAAAGTAGTTTATTTTTGCTTGCCTTTACTTTATCATACTTTACCATAGTTTATACGGTAAATAAAAAGTCACTTGTAATAAAGTTTATGGTAAAAAAGTCGTGGCTATACTTTACTTAACAAGTTGTTTTTTCATCTAAACATGGTGAAGGAATTATATATATGTCATATCTAGGTCCATCAATGTATGTTAATTTGTTTACATGTGTAGTATAGTAAAATAAATGTTGATGTCATATCATTGTAAAAGATGATGTTAAGTAAGATAAGATGAAGTATGTGGTGAACTAAAGTAGGAGAGAGAGAAAGTTGTAAAGCAGTTGCCTTTTGTATTAACTTTACTTTATTGCACTTTACATAATTTTATGTGATAAAGAAAAGTGGCTTATGGTAAAAAAAGAAAAAATCGACAACTGAACTTTACTTTACAAAACTACTTTTTCATCTAGACATGGTAAATTATATATAAATTAAGTATGTAATAAAAATCTATTATGATAATGAACTTTACTATGAAAAAGGAAAAAACTTCTTGTTACTTTGGATTTTTTTTTAATATGTATTAAATTCATAGTACCTTCCAAACAACCCAATTTAGAATCTTCAGTATTCTTCAAAAATTGCCAAGTAACAAAGTTATTACAATATTTTAATGTTAGACTATGATTTAATTTATTCTTATAAAATTTAAATATGTAAATATTGTATTATGTAAACATTCAAATGGGCCCTAAGGCATACATACGTATTTTTCTATTTCTCATTTCCTAGAAATACATAAACATTTTTAAAAAATGATATCAAACATACCCCATGGTTCCCCAAAAGAAGATTTTCATTGATTTTGCCTTAGTCATGAGGTCAACCCAACCCCATAAATTCAATTATGTGCCAACCTCTATCTCGAATATGAATTCTGTTTGGAGTTGTGCCACCCTTCATATTATTAATGTTGAAAACGCCTAGCTGATTGGCTCTCTTTTACCTTCTTATATTTTAAGGACATGCTTTGCATATGCTTAATCTAATAATTCGACAACGAGAGAAAGTATAATAGAACTGAAATATGGTCTTCAGGCAATCAATAGAAGATAACGGTTTAGATTAAGATCTGGCACACTTTGGATCACGAATAATTAGGAGAATTAAAAAAATAAAAAACTGCTCCACCGAGCGAACATGGATCCCCTTAGTGGTCTCCTATAAGAGTTTTAGTTGGCTAATTCATTGGGTTATGGACAAAACCGAGACTCTTAAAATTGTAAATTTACTTAGAATGGACTGCCAAAGTGAAACAACAAAGAAAGACAGTCAATCTGGGAACTGACAGAGCCAACTCCTATTCGCTCAAGCAAACCCATAGCGAATAAAGTCCGCCCGAACCTCCTTTTTCTTTATTTCTTCCTCACTTCTTCTCTTCCTCCAAAACCCTAACCCCCATTTTCGTCCGCCATTTTCCCCGATGTGTGATCTTCCTCAAACCTCTAAAAAGGTAATTCTTCACTACTCAAATTATCAAAATCATCTCTATTTGTTACTTTCATTCCATTTTTTCTCTTTCTAGAAGGATCATTCGGTTGGGAATCTCCCTTTTTTTCTTTTTTTTAGTTTCTACATTTTGCTTCATCTTCTCTCTTATTCTTCCTTTCATGCATCCTATGTCTAGCTGTGATTTGGTCTTGTGGGTATTGGATGGATTGGAGAATCACCTATGCTTTTGGAATATTGGAATGAATTGATTTTTTTTTTTTTTACATGGATTTTTCTGATGAATATTTGTTTATTGCTCAGTTACCAACATTGGAGATTGAATGAGATTGACTGGAAGTAGAGTTTCACTATTATGGATTTGTTTTTGGAGACTTTCTGTGGTGGTGGATTGGGGTGTGGAGATGGGTGGTTATACCCAATTTTCTTTCTTTAGGAAATTGGTTGAGTGCAACAACCCTTGATATGGTGTTTGCAGTAATCACTGACAAAATCATTTTGTTAAATGAACCTTTCAGATTTTTTTAATGGCTCCAAAGAAGAGACCTCATGTTGAATCTTCTTCCTCTTAGCCAAGCTTTGATCATACCTGTTTTCCTTCACCGAACAAATCTATTCAGTTTCAAGAACAATATCAGTCAAGGAATGTTGAGTCTGAAAGAGAAGTTACTGAGAAACTCCATAATTAACTTGTTTGTAGAAGTCTTTCCAACAAAAATTGGTATTCTCTTCTCTGATGAAGTTTAACTCGTCCAAGATACATGTTGACTGGGTTGGGGAATTTTACTGCAATATGGATATCTTAGAGTCTAGCTCGCTAAAGACATATGTTAGGGGAAAGTGGTTGACAATATCTGTGGCTGACATTGCGGATTTTATTGATATTCCGGTGGTCGAGAACCCATATTACGCCATTCCAGACGAACTTCAAATTCCTATTTACTATGATCTAGTGGCCACCACCATCTGTGGTGCAGATACACGTTGGCCTGGAGGTATTCTCCCTCATGGAAATTTGACAGATGAATACTGGTTTCTCAACCGATTTGCGTGCCATAATTTGGGGCCAAGGGGTCACACTTTCGATGTAGCACACAAAAATGGCTATCTTCTGTACTGCATTGGGATGGGGAAAAGAGTGAACATCCCGCAAGTCATAATGAATGTTTTCATCCGGACATTGACTACGAAAAGGAATTCTATCCTACCATTTGGTGTTTTAATCATAGACTTCCTTTCATACAAATAGATTCTAAAGAAGACCAATGAGGCTACTCAAAGATTCGGAACCCGATTAATGCTCGCACACTTGCTCAATCTACTGCTCACAGTCCTCTTGCCCATCAAGGTGATGAAGTTCATGAGGATGAGGATGTACCTGCTGCACAGGGTTAGGAGGAGCAACAGAGGCAGATTGATAGAATTGATTAGCTTGCCGCCCAAGTGCATGGTTTGAATGAATGAATTAATACAGGATTCGGTGAAGTGGTTGGATGCTTCAACTTTGTTGATCAAGCTCTAGCTGAAATCTTCGCTCAACTAGGACATCACTAAATGCAATTGTGTCTTCTGCATTAACTCATTTTGATGTCTATGAGTTCAGTTTTGCTTACTCTAACTAGTTAAACTTCTGTTAGTTTTTGTGGTTCATGATTAGTTTTGAAAATTTATCTCTGCTGATGACATTATATGTTCTGACTTTCTATTTCTACTGTCTTGTGATTCTCTCCTCTCTGTTTACTCTTGCCAATTTATGAACAAAAAGGGAGAGTAATTTTGGATGGATGTGTTGAATGTTTCTTTTCCTTTATTTACTTGTGCTATGTTCAATTTTTTTTCCTATGATAATACACTTGATCTAGTGAATAGGATTTGTAGGGATTCAAATGAACAAGACATTTTTAGAGGAGTTTATGTGCGAATAAGTTTTAGTGCTAAATAATGGGTAGATTTTTGTGTAATAGTTGTTTTGTCCTTGAATTGTCAAAATGGGAGATTGTAAGAGTTTTAATTGGCTAATTCATTGGGTTATGGAAAAAACCGGGACTCTTAAAATTGTAATTTTATTTAGAATGAACTGCCAAAGTGAAACAGCAAAGAAAGACAATCAATCTGGGAATTGACAGAATTCGCTTCCTATTCGCTCGAGTGAACCCCTCACAGAGAACTCTTCGCTCGACCCACCTTATCTCTCCGCTTGAGCCTTCTCTATTTTGCACTGATCGTCTGAGACAGAGACGAGTCCGCTCGAGCGAACTTGGGAAAGTTGTATTGCATCCGGAAATGTCTTCCTAATTTCTCTCAAGACACTTCTCATATCCTAATTGCATCACAATTCTTGAGACACGAATCTAGGCTTATTTATAGCCATTCTCTATCTCTTCCATAGACACTTCTGATAAAGAAAAAATCCCCGAAGAAGATTTTAAGAGATTCATTCATTTCCTCCAAAGCTTCAAGTTCGTGTGCTAAAGATCAAGCGTTGGGATTAATTCCGTCCTGCTCTCTTGAAGAAGAGACACCTTGAAGACGCATTCAAGGTGGTTTGCTCAGGCACGGTTGAAGGTTAACGATGAGCTGTAGACAAGATCAAAGCAATCCTTACGTTGAGTCACCAACTGGAAAATGATTGTAACTCCTCTTATAACTTTTGTTTCAAATAGTGCTTGGTTGTCTGTTGGCCTAAAAGGTAAGGCCCGTGGTTTTTTCTCGAGTAGATTTTCCACGTACAAATCATTTTGTCCTTCTCTTTGTGTGGTTTGATTGCTTTAATCTGATTTAAGACTAATTACTAATTTAATCACGTGTGGATTGATATTTAATAAAGATCAAGTTATTGAGATCTCCGCTTGTGTTAAGACAGGATTTTCATCTCCCACATGCTTCCCATGAAAGGGGCGTGTGGAACTCCAATGTGGGCCCATCTATTGATAATATGATCCAATCAAAATAAATATTATCCCTCCCCAAGACATACCTTCTAATTTTAACTTCAATGGGAGTTGGCTCCAACAATAAGATGGGGCACTTAACTGTTAATGTTATTAGTGCAATCCCGGCCATTATTACTACGAAAGATTATTCTCTTGAGAACACACCATCACCAAAGGTGGAAACTCCCCCTAAATTTCACAAAGTCCCACGTGAAAATGGCACCAATGAAGAGTGCCCGACGCGCAAGAGAAAATTGTCTCATCAATTATATTTACTAATCATATTTTCGTCATCTGTTCAATCTTACGGTGGCACCAACTTCTTTTTCCATTAAAATCTAATTATATGTCACGGGGTAGAGTAACATTCATTTTCAATGGTCCAAATTATCAATAGGTGGGCTTCATCCCACTCGTGGAAAGCATGTGGCAGACCAATATGGGAAAGTGGACATCAAGTGAGCAGGTCAATTCAGACCTTTTACTATATTGGGGTACTCCAGATATTTGAGAGAATCCAGTGGGCATTCCTAAAACCATCTCCCCTATAAATTATCACCCTTCCTTCTACCCTACCTTCTCTCCCCCTATCCTCCCCTTCAAATATCTCTCTCTCTCTCTGGTGAATCAATCCTGCATCTCTGTTCTCTACCCTCTTTTCAAACCTCTCTCTCTCTCTCTCTCTCTCTCTCTCTCTCTCTCTCTCATAATCTCATAAGATCATTTCCCTACCCCAGATTTTTCGGATCCCAACAATCCGCTTCCTATCCGTTTTCGCCCAACGACTCTCTCTCTCTCTCTCTCTCTCTCTCTCTATTTTCTCTATATCCAGCTAGGGGCTAGGGCTCCTCCTTTTACCATTCTACCCTCGATCCTTTTTATATTTTACATATTACACAAACGGTCTGCTTTTTCTCCCCTACCTGCCCGCCCGCAGAGATCGGATCCTCGAGGCTCGGACACTTTCATGCTGACGTGGCGCATCTCAAAATAAGCCAGGTGTCGAAAGCGATGTCCAACGGCTCACACCAGGCGTCGAGAAAGCGGAAGGACCGAGATGGTCCTGGCGCAGCCGAAGCCGAGCCGACTCCTAATCGGCTTCTAGCCGGCTACCTCGCCCACGAGTTCCTCGCCAGGGGAACCCTCCTAGGGCAGAGGTGGGACCCGGCTAGATCCGAAGCCGTTCGAAAGCCGAGCCAGGATCGAGTTGCAGCCGATCTGAAGCCCGAGCCGATCGAGCCGCAAGCGTACGCCGAGGTGGCTTGCCTTATGAAGGACGAGGGGGCCCACGTTCAAGGTGTCGTCAATCCTTCTCAGCTTGTTCAATGGCTGCAGCAGATGTGAAGAATGGTCCACTGGACATGTGGCGAGAAGAGATTGGGTGTGGTAGCACTGATGGGCCCACTTAAGCTTTTTCCTCCTCCGACATGAGTTTGTTCAAGTGTAAGATAAGATTAAGCATATAATTAGTAATGTATTTTCCGGTTTTTATCTTAATGGCGAGTCCAACTTTTATTGTTGTAGAATTTGGAGATGACTCCATAACAAAGAGTGCATTCATTTTAAATGGTTCGGGTTTACAACAGGTGGGACCAAATGTGGATTTTTTTAATGATGTGGATATATATCCTTTAGATATTTGATCCAACGGGACTATTTCCTAAATTTTATCCTTTCAACCACACGACACCCGACAAATCTGGAATGAGTTTCGAACACAAGACGTGGGGAGCAAACGCATGACTCATGCCAATCCACCAACTCCCAAGTGGGTTAATTCTCTTTACAGGATGTGTGAGTGAAACACTCAAGGGTTCGGAACTCCTTAACATTGCATTATTATATCCTTTACTCCTTCATGTTCGCCTTATCATGACTATGACTTCCAAATGTGTCTTCTCATCCATTTATGACGTATCAAAATATTACAACTAAATAATTGTTGAGATTTAATTAATTAATTAATTATGGATGAATTGGTTTCATATGATCAAATTTAATATGGATTCTACTTTAATTAGAGTCACATACAACTATCATTGTTAAAATGAGGGAAAAAAATATTTTTGATGGTTTAGATTCATTATGGTGAGAGAGCCCTATTGTTTTTGTGGCCATAGGCATCTGCATACAGTTTACATAGATGTATATGGTACACGTGAAAGATGAGTTAGCAATTTACCTTTCACCACTACATATGACACTTTTATTCATGTATAAATCTCAGCTATTATCCACTTACATGTATTTTCTTCAACTGATCAAAATAAACGATAATGCCAAGAATTGAAGAGCCCACTTGTTGATTAGATTGATTCGGGGGGAGGAGTGGAATCCCAAGGTAGGGCCCACTTGTTGAGAATTGGACCCACTAAGAATGAATGCCCTCACCATGTAAGAGACGTCTCCGAATTTACTTCAATAAGAGTTTGATCTACTGCAAGATTGACCATAAGATGAATAAACCGATTAATAATGCATAAGATTATGTATTCATCTTATGACCAATCTTAGAGTGGATCCATTCCAACTCCTCTTAGAGTAAGACTTGGGAACATATCATTAGCAGGGTAAACATTTTGAGTCTTGGATTTTCAATAGGATAGGCCATAGTGTGAGATTCCACCGCTGGCGGAATTAGAGTGGGGGGCCTAGGGTATCCATCCCCCACCCACAACCCTAAAGTTGTATAAAACCCCTTAGAAACTGTTTGTTTATGGGGATGAGTAGAATGAAATTAATAAAATTGAGTAAGTGAAAAGGGTTGGAAGGAAAACCACGTTGTCATCCGTCTTCTTGTTATTACTAGTGCAATAGGCATGTGTTGGATAAAAAGATAATTAAAATTTTAATTATAAATATTAAATGAATAATATATAAATATTAACATGAAATTCAAAATACAAACACAATTAGAACTGAACTTCAAAAATCAAACTTTAGAAAAAATAAGTAAAATGATCCAATCGAATTATCTAATACGTGATATTAGAAGAATGACTCAATTACATAGAATAATGGGTAAAAGAAAATGAAAGAATTAAAGAGTAATTATGAATAATATAATATATGATGAAGAATAAAACATATAAAGAATAATTAGTTTGAATTGTTGATGGTATGAAGAGTGGGTTAATTTATAAAAACATGTTCATGCTTGGATGACTCTATCTATTACTTGGTCCAATATCTTGATTTTCCAGATTTTATTGTTTCTTTGGTTTTGCATGTAGATTATTTAATTAAATTAGTAAATATAAATGATAATAGAAAAAATATGTGATAGAGATAAACTTGTGAGAGAAATTTTACAGAGTTATGTTTTAGTTGATGTTTTAGGACTTTGATTTAATTATATCTGTGTTTAGGCATAAATTGAATGTCAATTTTAAAATTAAATGTGGATTTTAAAATCAATTGGCTTCTACAATGGCCTCAAAAATTAATCCTATCGAATATTTAAAGGGAAATAAGGAGCAAAATATAGCTCAGTGGCCTCCATAAATTGTGAGTTCAAAAAGAAAAAAAAACTGACTTTCACAATGGGCCCCACAATTTATGTAGTTAAATTAGTAAATATAAATGATAATTAAAAAAATCCTGATAAAGATGAAAACTCGTGACATAAATTTTAGGGAACTAAAAGATTTTAGGAGAAGACCTTGTAAATAGTAGAGATTTTATGACCTTAATTTGATTATATGTGTGCTTAGGCTTAAGTTCAATGTCACTTTTGAAATTAAATGTGGATTTTGAAATCAGTTGGCTTCCACAATGAGCCCAACAGATTAATCCTATAGAATATTGAAAGGAAAATAATAATAAAAAAGTAGCAAAATAAGTCATATGAAAGAGGCCCTCGTAAGTTGTGAGTTTGAAAAGAAGGAAAATATTACTTTTACAATGGGACCCATAGATTGTTCAAACTTGGAAAAAAAGAGAAAGAAAAAAAAATTGGCTTTCTGTGGGCACCACAGATTGATTAAAAACAACAAAAATAAAGCCAATTATGATCTATAAGTGGGCCCCAAATCTTTGCAACTTGGATCTGACATGAGGGTCCCACAAATTGATCTGCAATAAAATTTAGCACATACATGCGGAAATCATGGCTCACTTGATCTTTACATTTTTCATCAGCCTAGAGGGCCCACATCTAAGCCAAAGGGCCTTTGTTCTTTTTTTCTTCCTCGTCTCGTTAGTTTAATAATCTTTGCAGCCCATTGCATGTAATGATTAATGTGATTTAGAAAAGTGATTTTGGGAGGGTACAAAGAGAAGTTACATATACCATGTTTTAGTGAAGAATGTGAGTAAAGGGACAAGTCTCTTAAAATTTTAAAATTCAAGAAGAACTTTGGTTAATTCAGATTTGTTATGCAGAGAGCTCCTTATCATGCCACATGTCGCTCTCCCACATAGGGGGCTGCTGTTATATAATTTAAGAGTAGCTTTTTTTTTTCTTTTTATGCTTTTGAACTGTATATTTTGTCATGTTGTGCTTTTAAATAGTACCCACTTTTTCATATTGTGATACTAAAAAGTATCATTTTTGTTGATGTTACCTTCCACTCTTTCCACTTTCTTTTTATCTTGATTTGACACTTGGTTTTTTTTATATATATATTGTTCCTCCGAGATTTTTCTTTTTACATAGTGGCCCCTCCAAGCAGGGCCGGCTCGAGACAATTGGAGACCTAAAGCGACAATCCTAAATGAGGCCTCAAATTATCTATTCTTTTTTATTTCTTTTTTTTTTTTTTTAAGTTTTGAGCCTTTGGATTCGTATTTTTTAATAGATACATTTATCATTTATAAATTATAACTAATAATATTTATAAATAAACGAACACTAACTATAATAAACATACGATACGAGCACAGAATTAAAAAAAATCTTAAAATCATAAAACAATAGAACCTGATTTAGTGATTTATCATTATTGACCATATAGATTGTAGATGTATATGAATTTCAAATTTGATCCATTTTTTCATTATGAAAAAAAAATGGATTATACATATTTGAGTTAGTGGGTTATGATTAACATCTATTATAAAAGAGACTCACATATATTATCATAATATATCCATATACATTATTAGAAAGAAGAAACCAGATCAATAAATCTTTAAAGAAGATTGCTTTAGAAATAAAAGAAAGTAATTATAGAGAAAGGCAAATTATGAGAGAGAGAAAGGGTGAGAGAGTAAAGACTACATGAGATGGAAAAGCTTGGTGGAGAAACGTTCATTGAAAAACTTCATTGGTGAGGTGGTCAGGAGGTTGGGCTGAGATTTGTTGGGATTTAAAAAGACACTGTGTAGAGAAAAAGAAAGATAGCATTTGCTTTTATGCTTTGTTTAAATGTGAAAAGATGGCTTTGATGAGATGTCATACTAATTACTATTATGGGGCCTTAGAAAAAAAAAAAAAAAAAACTATGACAGTTGCTTAAATGATTTTTTAGAATTTGAAAAGATGATTTTTATGGGGCCTTATTTTTTGGAGGGGCCTAAAGTAAGGGCTTTTCTTGCCCAATGATCGAGCCGCGGCTGCCTCCAAGGAAAATTACAAACCAGTAGATGACTATTGGTTATCTATGTCAACTGCAAACCGAAAGACACCCTTGGCAGTAATTATTTATATTTTGAAGTAGCAAGCCTAGTGTATGAAATATTGTCTTCAAGTAGGACTAGATATAGGTGGGGAAGGATGACTTCAGCTGGTATCATTTAGCAATCTCCACTACCTGATAATATGTTTTGTTACTATGCTACTTTCAATTAGATTCTTAGACTGTGTTTTTCTTTTGGGGGTCTTTTCATGCATCTCTCATAATCATATTCACATTCACTTTCCAATTACAGGCAATGACTTCTTGAAATGTCGGCAAACTATTGCATGAACTGTGCCACATTAAAACATATGATTCTGGGGCCTAAATATATATTATTTACTGAGAGCAAGTTGGGTTCTTTCCCCTTTCTGTTCTTTGTTTTTTGTAACTCATTGTTGCAATAACTCTGGTTTAGAGTGTGGTTGGATTATTCTTCAAATGTTGGAGCCGATTTGGGTCTGATTAAATGATAAATATGGCTTCAAATTGTAAGTATGCTCTCTCCTGTGGAGCAACTCAGGAGGATTTGTATTGGCTAAACTCAAGTCTGGCTTGAGCCGTATTTTGCTAAACTTAAAAATGACTTGATCCAAACATGTTTGGGTTGTGACAAGATTTTACTCTGACTGTGAACCTACCTAATGTGACCTCCTTTATCCAGACTGGAAACCAGCAGTAAAAAGCTCGCGAAGTTACTTGGCCTAGACAAAACCCGAAAATACCCAACTTACTGACTCGATTTGTGAATTCCCGACTCAAGTGCAATTCAGGTTGAGCCAGGTTTACTTTGGTTGGATCAAGTACTCAAACAATCTCTACTTTGAGAAAAATGAATTAAGGGGAGAAAAAAAAATGAATACTGAACCATCACCCTAGTAGAACGAATGTTAGGAAAGGCAAAGTCTCGAGTACATATTCAATCTCATAACAATTCATGCCTTAAACAATTCTTTGTTGAAACCCATTTTATCATGGAATGGATTCGATTCCATGCAGCTAAACGGACCCTTCGTGTATAATACAGTGTATGTACTAGGTACATTATATAGACATCCGTTCATAGGTAAGTTGAGTACCTGGGTCAGATTCGGGCATCCAAACCCCAACTCAAACTCCACGCAGGTTTTAAAAATCCATGGCCCGGGCCAACCTGAACCTGGACATGAGCAAAGCCCAACCCAAATTTTACGTTTGTTTGAGTCTGTGCATGTGGTTCATGTTTGGCCCAACCCAAGTTCTACTCCTAGTTCTCTGCATCCCTTTTCTCTTCTGTTTTTGTTAATGCATTTTCTATTGTAGAAAGAAGAGAAACCAAGAGAGAATATTAAAGGGAGAAGAGGAGAGAGTTTTCTATTATCTCATATGTCTGTACCAATATAAAGGTTGAGATACCTATATATAGGCAAAGTAACCCTACAAAAGAGGAAACCAAAATCTAACCCTAACTCATCTCAAGTGGGCATCCACCTAAGATCGATATCTTATAACACTCCCCCTTGGATGACCACCATTCAATGACAGTTGCCTCATTAAAAACCTTGCTAAGGAAAAATCCAGTGGGAGAAAACCAAAGCGAAGGGAAAAAGAGTACAACATTCTTCAAGATCATTGAACCGGTGTTGGACATGCATAATGCTGCCTCGTTAAAATCTTAACTAGGAAAACCCAGTGGGATAAAACCTAGAGAAGGAAAAAGAGTACAGTGCACAAATGTCCATGGGTAGCATACTTCAGGATGCTCCCTGATAAACACTCCCCCTGATGATAGCAACCGGTTACATAGTTTGATGGTGAACTCTACGCATGCCAATCTCATATACAAACTTCTGGAATACTGATTTGGGCAAAGATTTGGTAAACAGATCAGCCAGGTTGTTACTCGAACAAACTTGCTTGACTTCAATTTCATTGTTCTTCTGAAGTTCATGAGTGAAGAAGAACTTCGGTGCTATATGTTTGGTCTTATCTCCTTTAATGAAACCTTCTCGAATCTGTCTTATACATGCTTCATTATCTTCATAGATAATATTCGGGATACCTACAATAGAAGGTAATTGACAAGAACTACGAACATGCTGAATCAAAGATTTTAGCCACACACATTCCCTACTGGCTTCATAAAGAACCAAAATTTCAGCATGATTGGAGGAAGTGGCTACCAAAGTCTGTTTAGTAGAATGCCAAGAAATGGCAGCATTACAATTTAGAAACACATAACCTGTCTGTGATCGACCCTTATGAGGATCAAAGAGATAACCTGAATCTGCATATCCTACTAAACTGGAATCTTTATGATCGTAAGCATAAAATATTCCCAAATCAGTTGTTCCACGCAGATATTGTAAGATGTATTTAATGCCAATCCAGTTCCTTTGAGTTCGTGCGGAGCTATACCTGGCTAGTAGATTCACAGAAAATGCAATATCTGGTCTAGTGCATTGTGCCAAGTACATCAAAGCTCCAATAGCACTTAAGTATGGTACTTCAGGACCCAATACCTTTTCATTTTCCTCGATGAGACGGTATGAATCTTTTTTTATATCAAGAGATCGGACAACCATAGGTGTGCTTAATGAATGTGCCTTGTCCATACCAAATCGTTTTAAAACCTTCTCAGTATAATTAGATTGATGGACCAACATCCCACTAGAATTTCTCTCGATTTGCAATCCGAGACAGAATCTCGTTTTTCCAAGGTCTTTCATTTCAAACTTTCTTTAAATAATCAGCAGTCTTTTCGAGCTCTTCTGGAGTCCCTATCAAATTTATGTCATCCACATAAACTGTTAATATTGCAAATCCCTTCAAGAATTTCTTTATAAATAGACACGGTCAAATGGGATCGTTTGCATACCCCCTTTTAGACAGGTATTTACTAAGACGATTGTACCACATTCTTCCGGATTGCTTCAAGCCGTACAAATTGGATTGAGTACGTACTCCTTGGCTTTGCTTCAGGCAAAGGAAATCCTTCTGGGATTTTCATGTGAATTTCTGTGTCTAAGTCCCCATACAAGTAAGCAGTTACAACATCTATGAATCTCATTTCTAGATTTTGAGAAACTGCTAAACTTATCAAATATCTGAATGTTGTTATATCCATAACAGGGGAGTATGTTTCCTCATAATCAATCCCAGGTTTCTCCAGGAAACCTTGTGCCACTAATCGTGCCTTATATCTGGTAATTTCATTCAGCTCATTCATTTTTCTTACAAACACCCATTTATAACCTACAGGGTTAACAACTTTTGGGGTTTGTACTATAGGTCCGAATACACCACGATTGTTAAGAGACTCTAACTCTATTTTGATGGCATTTTCCCATTGTGGCCAATCTTTTCTTTGTCGACATTCATTTATAGAACGTGGTTCTGTGTCCCAATCATCATCATCATTTTCCTTTGATATTTGTGTAGCTACCGCATATGCAAATGCGTCATCGATGATAATATCATTTCTCATCCATCTCTCTCTCGAATAATTGTAAAGTATAGAGATCTCTTCATTTTCCGGTACCGGTGCCTCTTTAGGGGCTTCCAAAGTCTCACCAGGAACTTTCATTATTCTAGAGAGAACGCACTTTTCCATAACCTCTTCAGGAGCATTATGTGCCTCTTCGGGAGGAACCTCTTCAGGAGCGTTACGTGCCTCTTCGAGAGGATATGATGATGATTGCTCATTTCTCCTTTTCCGTGGAGCTGAGTCCTTCGAACCTATAGGTCTGCCATACTTCTGGCGTATCGCGGATTCTTTTGCTGCCGTATTTTAACTTTGTCCTACAGGGACATTAAAACTGGCGGGTGCATTCATAGCTGGCACATGTGACTTCGTCACTTTTGCTGCATCGTTAAATGCATCAGGCAATTTGTTTGCAATTTCTTGTAAGTGCACAATTCTCCGTACTTCATTCTCACATTGTGAAGTTCGGGGATCCAGATGAGACAAAGTTGATGTATTCCATGTTAATTCTCGCCGTTCTTCAGGAACGGGTTGTTCTACAGGAACGATACATTCTTCAGGAATTATCTTATCTCCCCCTAACGGCGGGAAGATTGTCTCATCGAATTGACAATCTGGAAAACGAGCGGTGAAGACATCTCCTGTTCTTGCTTCTAAATATCGAATAATCGAAGGAGAGTCATAGCCTACATATATTCCCAATCTACGTTGTGGTCCCATCTTAGTACGCTTAGGAGGTGGTATGAGGACTTGAACTGCACAACCAAACTTGCGCAAGTGAAAAATATTGGATTGATGTCCTGATATAAGTTGTACAAGAGAATATTGATGATAGGCCGTGGGCCGAAGTCGAATTAACTTTGCTGCATGCAATACAGCATGTCCCCAAGCACTAACTGGTAAGTTGGACTGCATCAGCGGGGTCTTAGAAATAAGTTGGATGCGCTTGATCATAGATTCAGCTAAGCCATTCTGGGTGTGGACATGGGGGACAAGATGTTCAACTACAATTCCTATAGACGAATAGAAATCATCAAAAACCTGTGATGTAAATTCGCCTGCATTATCAAGTCTTATAGACTTAATGGGATAATCAGGGAAGTGAGCCCTCAGTTTAATAATTTGAGTTAATAGGCGGGCAAATGCTACGTTCTTAGTTGAAAGTAGGCAAACATCCGACCAACGGGTGGAGGCATCGATCAAAACCATAAAATACTTAAAAGGTCCACTAGGGGGATTGATGGGTCCACAAATATCACCTTGTATCATTTGTAAAAAGGATGGGGATTTGTATGCAACTTTAGTAAGAGAGGGTCGGGTGATCAAGTTTCCTTGTGAACATGGGATACATAAGTATCCACTATGTATGGTCAATTAATGGTTTTCTAAGGAATGCCCAAAAGAGTTATTTATGATTTTTCTCAACATAGTAGCCCCAGGGTGACCTAACCTATCATGCCAAAGCTGTAAAGCCTTAGGATCGCTGAGCTTCAGGCTCAACTTTGTTGTTTTGCTCATAACTGAATGGGATTCAACATTGGAGATTGTCGTGTAATATAACCCTGAAGAGAGTGCACTTAGTTTTTCTAGTATTTGCTTATGGCTTCCAATACTAGTAACGATGCATTGGTATTCCTTGTTACATTCACTTACAGTCTCAATGTGGTACCCATTCATTCTAATGTCTTTGAAACTAATCAAGTTTCTTCGGGAATCTTTTGAGAACAAAGCATCTTTAATGAATAGATGGGTACCATTAGGTAACATCATATGGGTTCTTCCGGAGCCTTCAATTATCTGTACAGGTCCAGCTATGGTGGATACCTGTCGTGGAATGAGCATCAATTCTGAGAAAAATTTCTGATTTTTCATAATGGTGTGTGTTGTGGCACTATCTACCAAACATAGATTGTCCTCAGTTCCATGATCCATACCTTAAACAAAAATAATAAAAACATCATAACTATGCAATCATATGATTAAAATAATTAAAAAAAATCATCATAAATTAGGACATTAATGAAGTTTTCTATCAAAACAACAAAACAAAAAAAGGTCTAAGAAACATGCACTTCAAATGAACTAAAAAAAATTAAGTTTGTAATGTTCAAAGAATCATAGGTCTTCTAGACCATGCCAGGGGGTGCCCCCAAAAGGTTATTAAATGCCTCATTTTCCAGATGTTGGTTATCTTCATCCTCAAAGAAGTCACGAGTCTCCAAGTTTGTAATGTCAATTGGAGGACTCTCTGATGTCATTATATCCCAATTCCAGCCTTCTAAATCATTTGTCTCCGCTGAATGGACAGAGGCCTTGTATGCTTTGTATCGTTCCACCACTTCCTTTGGTGCACGGCAAGTGCATGACCAATGCCCACTTCTTCCACATCTGTGGCACGTGTCATCAGGACGGTGGGAAGGATTTGCTGATGGATTCTGGTTATTCTTATGCTGAGGGTCAGACCACTTCTGGTGATTTTTGAATTTTGGTGGATGACCTTTAAAACTACCTCGCCTGGAGGAGTTATGTCGTCCACCTCTACTGGAGGATTTATGTCTGCCATTCCCCTACCTCTGCCTCTGTTTGAGCTAAGACTGGCATTTGCTTCAGGATTTGCCAAAGATCCAGTTGGTTTGGCATTATGATTTTTCATCAATACGATGGAATTCTGTTCAGCGACTAAGAGACATGAGATAAGTTCTGAATATATGGAGAAATGTCGCTCTCAATACTGTTGCTGCAGGAGCACATTTGAGACATGAAAAGTGGATAACGTTTTCTCCAACATCTGCTCCTCCGAAACCTTTTCACCACATAATCTTAATCTGGAAACAATATTAAATAGAGCAGAGTTGTATTCAGATACTGTTTTATAGTCTTGTAACCTCAGGTTTAACCATTCATTCCGGGCTGCTGGCAGTATGACCATCTTCTGGTGATAATATCTATCCTTCAGGGATTTCCATTGGCCTGCTGGGTCTTCCTCAGTAAGGTATTCGTGTTTGAGGTCGTCATGTATGTGGTGGCGTAGAAAGATGAGGGCTAACGCCTTTCCTCTGGGGACATCTTGTTACATTCCTTTATGGCCTCTCCCAATTTCTTGGATTGCAAGTGAATTTTAGCATCTAGTTGCCAAGATAAGTAATTGTCCCCATTTATGTTAAGGGCTTTAAAGTCAAGTTTAGCCATATTTGACATTATGCAAGAACTGTAATAAGAAATATATATTAAGTTAATCGTGTGCCGATAATCAATAAAGTAAAGAGAGAAAAAAAAATTAAATACTAACATTAGAAGTAATCAAGAAACGGATTTAAAAGAAATTTTTTTTTTTTTTTTTTTGCCAAAGAAAAGTTAGAACATCAGGTTCACAACTTTGAGAATCAGAACTGCTGGTCCTGTCAAGACTTCAAGCTTGATTTAGAACTTCAGGTTCATTAGAACTGTATGTTCTGTCAAATTTTCAGGTTTGAAATAGAACACGTGGTTCTAATTGATCAGAACTTCTGGTTCTGTCAAAACTTCAGGTTTAATTTCATGGCTTTATAATTTTTATGGATATGAATCTACAGGTTCATATCAATATTCCAACTTCTAGGACTTCTGGTCCATAGATCGATGAACTTCAGGTTCAATTTTTAGAACTTCTGGTTCTATTTTGTGATCCATTCATAATATTGATAAATTAAAAATATATATATATATACAAGATGGATGAATAGTAACTAAAACACTATGAATACTATAAACAAATATTATAAATTGATTTCATGTATTCTAATAAAATATGCAAGAGAATAGTGAAAAAGAAAAAACAAAAAGAAAAAAAACTTGCCCAAAAATTAGTTCCTCGTGACCCGTGGCAGAGGACAACACGTCCTGGGTTCTTTAGAGGTTGTAATACTGTTAACAACTTTTTTTCTTTTATTTTCAAAACGCACGCATGCCAAGGAAAAAAAAGCACTTGAATCAAGTGGAGAAAGCCAGAGCAAACCAGGAGAAGGGATAAAAAAAATTAAAGTAAACGTGCTTACTTCTTTGGTGATGCAAACAAATCTAGGCAAATCAAACACCTTGGTGATGCACGCAAATCGAGGCAAATCAAACACCTTACGTCTTTATGCACATCCTTTGGAAGAGTGACTTTGCAAAAAAAAAGTGACTGCACGTTTTTTCTCTAGATGTGGGTTGCAAAACTGAAAAAAATTCTTTTCTAAGCCTCGTGCTGATAACGTGTTGTAGAAAGAAGAGAAACCAAGAGAGAATATTAAAGGGAGAAGAGGAGATAGATTTCTATTATCTCATATGTCTGTACCAATACAAAGGTAGAGATACCTATATATAGGCAAAGTAACCCTACAAAAGAGGAAACCAAAATCTAACTCTAACTCATCTCAAGTGGGCATCCACCTAAGATCTACATCTTATAACATTTTCTAATCGAACCATCTTTTTTGTTAATCCTTGTTCTCTTCTCTGCATCATTTTAGTTTCATACAGGGCCCGCCTAACATAGATCCATTCCCTTAATTAACACACACTAACTCACCTTGAGTAAGCAATGGAACTAGTTTGACACTTGTTCAAACTTTAGTCGCCGTTGGATTTTATCGCATTAAATATACAATATATATGGCCATTAAAATTTGGGATTTTAAAATTTAGGGCTAAGATGATCACATTGGTGCAGTACCAACCACCCCAAATACACTTCAAAGAGAGAGAAGAGCCTTGGTGACTTTCTAATTATCACTACCAAGTACACAGACTCAAACATGTTATTGGCTTTATTACTAGTACTGCTGTGACAACTGGAATCAGCAGAGTACATACTATACCATATACAGCATATAACAATAATAATAGATTTTAGTAATAATACTTAGATCCCAATTCATAAGTCAGAAAAGAGGAAACAGATTTTACTTTGAAAATTCTGAAATGCAAATATAGATGGCAAGCATGGGAACTGAGTAATTTGGTTGAAAAAGATATGGAATACACTGATTTCTCCAAATCAAGTCATGCGGTTATTCAATTAAAACAGAGTCTACCTCAAATTCGACTCAACAAATAACTAGGCCCAAGATAATTAGCAATTTAGACTCAATTGCATCAGTAACTTCAACAATCCAATATAATTAATACGACAACATACTTTGCTTCAAAAGAAAACAAACCTTCAATTTTGACAATCACCATTATAAAAATACATGACCAGTTCTCACAGTTCACTTCACTTGGTTTGACTCTCTATTGGGGAGAACCATACTAAAGCCAAGATGAGTAGGAGTAACCATTCATTTCAAAATTGTACTATCGGAGAGGAAGGAGACAGGGGAAGGGTGGGAAAAGGGTATAGCAAATAAGGGTATTCTCATCATTTCAATGAACATAATGTTTTATATGGAGAAATGGAAAACATAAACATCATTGGCAGCAGAAACTCTACCCACATGAACTTTCACTACTAACAGAGGAGACATAACAAAGCTTTTCTGGACACCATGCATACAAAGTTTAAGGAAATAACAACCATACTGAAGTGGTTTTACTCTTTCTTTAGGCCTTCTTAATAGCACCAGAACTTGCTTTTAGATTCAGAAATATTGCCCTAAAACACCCAATAAAAACAATTGTAAGAAGAAAAAAAAGTGCATGCATCAGTTTATAGTAATATTTAGGGATAATAGCAGAATACCTACCTGTACTTTGATCATATTTTAGATTAACCCCCCCCCCCCCCCCCCCCCCCCCCCCCCCCCCGTATTTTGGTCTTTTGTACTAAACCTACCTGTAGTTTAAATCACAATGCAAATAGAGACGACCGTGATGGAAAATATAGAATGACAAATTTACCCCTCCATATATAAGATGTGTCTTAGCGTTTCACCAAATTGAGTCTTCTCCCTCTCTCGTCTGCATATCCAGAGCAACTCTTCTCCAACCTCTACAGCCAATCCTCTGCCATCGATAAGGTGAAGATGAAGATATCAGAAAAAGTTGCAAACAAAGAAGCTGCATATGAAAAGAGTCCGGATCCCCTATTTGGTTGAAACAGGGGTTTACTGTTCCAGCTACTCCCTTTTCCGGTTCTTTTCCACGGCTCTGACGACAAGATTGCTACAAGGATGACAACTGACAGCCCAACAATCCTTCTTCTCCAGCAAAAATAACCAGGCACTCCAGCCCATCCCAATTAGTCCAACCCTTTTTTGTTGGTAAAAACCCTCCTCTGTTTGTCTCAAAAATGTCTCTAATCCTTTTCTCTGATGAAACCCCACAACCTCTATAATAAAATCCCATCAAGTTGAGCATGAAAAGGGGGGCAAGGAAGAGGTGTCCGGCGGCGTACAGGGCGGAGCGCTCACCGCCGCTGCCATTGCTGAACTTGAAATGGGTGCGGATCTGCATATTGAGGTGAAGAAGATCGATTGGCACGAGATTCACCACGCGTCAAAGCAAGGTGGACGGTTGAGATTGGAATTGACGAATCAAGATGGGTCACTACCCAACACGAAAAGAGACTCAGAGAGACTCACAAAGAGAAAGATGAGCGATGTAGAGAAGATGATCGCCATCGGCCTCGTCGGGGGTGCCACGAACGCTATAGTGCGTCGAGGTGGATCATTTGGGATCAGAAGCTTTGATCCTCTCCATCAATACCCCATCAATCTTCTCCCAAACCGCATCTTCCTTGGTTAATCGTCTCCACCAATACCCCATTGGTCCCTTTTCTCGTAAATCTCTCAGCATCTGCTGCTTTCTTCTATATCTTGAGCGACACTCCACCAACGGACTTGAACATGGAAAAGATTGTAATCCGGATTGTTGGTGATGGGGTCATGTGGATGGTCCATTCGAGAAGCTAAGATGAATGGTGATGGTCCATATGAGATTGCAGGGTGGAGCGCAGGCCAGAGATTTTCTGTATTGCGTCAGAGAGAGGGAGAGCTGCAGATCGATTGCGTTCAGAAATTTGGAAAGGGGGAAATGAGAAAAAAAAAAAAAAGAGGGGCTGAGATTTTTTCTCCCCCAGGGGCAAATAAGTCTTTTTTGGGCGAGTAATTTACCGCTAGTATACACCAGATACTATTTATACGACCTATGCCGTTAATACTAACAGAATCCGTGAGTTTTGCATGTTAATTAAAACTACAGGTAGGTTTAGTACAAAAGATCAAATGCAGGGGGGGGGGAGTCTAAAATATGACCACAGTTCAGGTAGGTATTCTGCTATTATCCCTAATATTTAATACAGAAAAACAAAGCAAGGAAATGAATATAGTCACATTATATGGTTAGATATATTGGAGAAACAAGTGCAGGTAAGACAACAAGCATGTGAATGTGCATCAGAAAAAGACCTCAAGAGAGATATAAGTTCATTACTATAATATATATGTTTGCGTGTGTGTGTGTGTACAAATGCACAACAGGGGAATTCCTCCTACATGTGAGCATCCCAGTGGGCGCCTTTAATTTAAGGGGTGGGGGGGGGGGGGGGGGGGGGGGGGGGGGGTTGGTTGGTTGGTTGGTCGGTCCAGGTCCACAAGTGATTGGGGTAGAAAACTCCACCGTTTCTCTTCATTCTCCAAAAACTGGACTAGGCGGCTAACCGCCTGCCAACCGACTGCTCATCGCCCCTTCAGAAACCGGAATTTTCTCCTTACTGATATGGTGACCGCCTGCGGACCGTCCAGTCAGCGGCATTTCAGTTTTTGAACTGTTTTCAGCCCCCCTTTTCCTCCAAAACATTTCTCTTACAGCCCACTTCTTTCCCTGTAATAAACTGAGCTCAAAAGCTCCTCCAATTCATCTTACAACACTTCCATTTCAGCACTTCAATTCCAACCAACCAACCCTCCTTTAATCACTTCAAATTTCCAACAATCCAAGCATGAAAATCCCAAGTTAAATGAAACAAATCTCCAAACAGAATTCCATGAAATGTGTCCAAAACACATGAACATTAAAACATATATTTAGTAAACTAACTTCAAAACAAAACAAGATTAAACATAGTTAGTTCAAAAACAAGAAATCAAGATAAAATCCATAAATTAACACATGCACATTCATATTCCATTCATTCACTTGCCTTGGCTCAAAATGCACTCAAAGATGATCTCCCAACAAACCTCTCTCAATTGAACCTCCAATCTACAAGAAGCCCCAAGAAAAGGGCTCAAAAATAAAGAAATTTTTGAAAGAGAAAGGGTTCCTTCATAGGAAGCCTTGCATGCATGACATTGGAGCTCTAATGGACTCTACAAAATCATGGTTGGAAGATTAAAGTCATTGCTTACCTTTAGAAGCTCTAACGATGGAGAATAACCTCAAGAGGAAGATGATCCTAGCTGAAATCCTTTGAAAATTCTACCAAGAGAAAGCTTGAGAGATGAGAAGGAGAGTTGTGTACTCAAATCTTCATTTTAGTCAAGAAAAGATCCACATGCAAAGGAGAGAAGCAGTGAAAAAAGTGTTGGTTTCTCTATTGTTCCTTGGCTGGGTTGAAAAACGCAAATGGAGAAGTGAGGAGGGAGAACCCACGTGGGTGAGTTTAGAGTTGGGTGGGGTGTGGGCCCGTCCAAGCCATTTCACTTCTAGGGCTTGGAAACCCATCATGCGAGTTCCGGATGAGATCGACGAAAGAGAGTAAAATGATATTCGAAATATCTAGTTTCCGAAAATATAACTTTCACATGATTTTGCAAACATTGAAATTCATGTATAAATTTCAAGGTGAAAAGTCTGTTTTGCCCTTTTCGCTAAAAATGTGATTTCGGAGTTTCGAAAACAGGCGAAGAGAACATACAAGTTGTAAATGCTATTTTGACAAATCAAAGGACTTAAAAATCATAATTTTTTCTCAAATCAGGAATAAATTCTCCCTACACGCACACGGGTCCCACAAGCCACCCGTGGCCCGTGTCAAACTAAATTCAATGGCTCTTAAAATTTCCCAAAGCTATGGAAAAATCTATCGAGCTCACAGTCTAGGCTAAACATCATCTAATCGCACTTAAGATCTAATCTCGGCTTAAATGATGCTAATCAAAGCAAACTTGGGTCGGGGTCTTACACTTTCCTTCTTTCTCAATGGCTTGACGCGGGTCCTTAGCTCATCTACTTGAATGTATATTGAATATAGGATCCCTCTTAGATCCTTATTCTCTAAAAATTGGAGGATCAAGCCATACCAAAGAATTAAAAGCATCCTATATTGTCATCTTAGGAACGTCGGAGGAGCCCAAACATGGCTTGTGTTAGCCAATTCGAATGAATCCCCCCAATCTTCTGTGAAGTCAGATCTCATTTTCTCTATTTTTTTCGTATTTGTATTTTAAAAGAGACATAAAATCACAAAGCTTCTCTTTTTTTTATAAGAGTTGTAAAATCGCCTTTCACAGCACCAAAATTCGCCTCCCACGACAAATACAAAATCGTTTTTCACAACAAAACACTGCCTTTTACGGCAAACAAACGAAATTCGCTTTTTACGGCATTCAAAAATAAAAAAAATCAAAATCATGTCTCTTTTAAACACATTTGCAATGAAAAGATAGAAATTGTTTATTTTCTTTTCTACACGAAAAAAGTGTCTCTACGGATCATTTTTTCTTCTTCAAGTAGAATAGAAAATTTGGCATATCCATACACAAGAAAACTCTACTGTCCATTCACTTCGAGTTACGAAAGGATTGTATCCACGGATCTTCTTGTCCACCGAATTCGATAGTTCTTGCAAGCCCAAATGAACAGACCCTAATGTGGTTGGATAAGGTACAGTGATGTGGTGCTTAACACGATATTTAAGACAAGCACATTGGCTATATTCCTATGTACAAGACCATATAATGAGGGCTACTCTAAATGAGCCTGGTTCTCAAGCACGACCAAGAATCCCCATCGAGTAGTCCTCTAATAACATTTATACGTCAAGGTACGTCTAGCCACATGTGTCTGTCAAGTACAAAGTAGACGAGGTACCTAGGGATACACTCTAAGTCTGGTCAAAGTTCTGATTCTAGGCAAGTTATATTTTCAAGTTATAAAAGTATTTTTTTGGATATAGTGTACAAGGTATCAAGCTACGAATACAAGATTGCGAGTTAATGGTGGAAGTACATGCCAATCCGAGGTCGAGGGTGGTCCACCGTGTACAGTACATGTTCCCATCGGATTGCTTATGGAGGTTGAGTCAATGATACCGTATTTTGTGAGCCCTGGGTGTACGAAAATTATTGGGCACCAATGGACTCAATTCCATGTGCATTCGGCCAAGCCACGATCAATACATGAAGATCCCGAATAACCGATGAAGCACACCAAGCCAACGTGCTTTCTTTTCATTTTCCCGTGTTGGACATGTAAGGGTAGAGTTAAACGGTCCCACACCTAAGCCCCAGACATAGGTTAGAAGTCCTTTTCAAAAAAGATACAAAGTCCCAGTTCGCTTGACCCAGCCCAAGTTCGGTCAAGTGAACCTCCTTGTTGTCCTAGGAGGCCTGAGACAACGCCCTCCTTCTCTCAACCCAACAAAATCCCGGGTCGAGCTAACCCTCGGGCTGTTGAGCCTTTGAGGCAGTGACACAGTTCGCTCGACTCATACCCCCGCTGGGTCGAACGAACCTTCAGGTGAGCTTCGAATTAAGCCAATGAAGATTTGTTCATGGGGGTTCTTTCCCCTTTCCATGCCCTATTTCCCTACACATAATCGAGCCTCCATGCTCCCCAAACATCACATTTCATCATTAATCCCTTAATCATCCAACTCATTCCACAAATTAGGTACACATCACAAACAAACTACAATCTAGCATATGATTTTCTCACTACATGATCAAGCTTGGAATTTACGGGTGGCTAAGCAAATAAATCATTAAGAAATCAAATAATCATACATGCATGTCTCATTGTAATCAACTTGCCTTGCTAGCTTGGAAGAGAAATTAAGGAAAAAGAAGAAGATGGAGATCCTTCTCACTCTCACCAACCAAACTCACTCTCTATAGCTCCCAATCCACACCTAGAGCACAAGGGAGAAAAAAGTAGAAAAGGGAAATCACATGCAAGGCTCTAACATTGATCAAGAGAGAAATGAAGGGAGATAGAAAAGCAAAACTCACCAAAATGAGATCTATGGAAAGAGGAGATCAAGAAGAAGAAGATGCTCTTGGATGGCCTTAAGGGGGGCTGCTCTTGGCCTTGATTTGGCTGAAGAATGAAGAGGAGAAGAAGAAGAAAAGGCTCCAATAGCTCATGATCTTTTGAAATGAAATGAAAATGAGGGCGGAAAGGAGATGGGTCGATGGGTTATAAAGGGTAAGGGTGAGGAAATGACCATCTTGCCCCTCAATGGGTAAAATTCTGATTATTTGAGGGGCCTTGGGGCATCGGATCGTAATGAGTCGAGAACGGAAAATGATGACCGCTACGAGATCTTTCCAACGGGCCCAAATTTGGAAAAAAATGATTTTTTCGGAAAAACGCCCAAGTTTTCCTAAAACTGCAACCTACCCTATACTACGTTAAAATGTGCTTAGAATTGCACGAAACTTCAAGAACACCTTTCTAATGACAAAAAAAAAAAAAAAAAAGAAACTCGCTCAAGCGCTAAACCCACATTATTAACCAACATGGTAATTTATTAATCTAATCATGAGATTAGAAAAGCTAAACACACTTAATTAGGTCGGAAACCTTACAGGCTTCTGAAGAAAAATACCCTCGTCGTCGTTGGATCTAGGCATTGCTGCATAGTTACGCCTACACGTAATAGTTTACAGATAAGAAAAACCCATGTATGTATTATTCGTTTATCTATTTATTTTATCAAAGGTGTGGACCCACTACAATACATCCCCCAACTTGATTACACTCATCAAAGTAACGTGAGTCCTATCAATCAAATTAAGATGAGTCATTCATGCACAATATAATGACTCTGTGGGGCCTAATTGGACCCAATAACTCATTCATTCAACTTACTCCATTCAAACATGAGAAAAAATAAATTGAAGAATCAACCATACATTTGAATTCCTGAGAATATTATTACTTTCAACAAATTGAAATATATTTCAATTACAAATTACAATATTTACCAAAAATACAATCAGTATTTATATGTAATAGTTTTTGGAGAACAGATCCCCTGTCTCCATTTGTGAGGCCTACATAGAGATAGCCGAATTGTTCAAGATTAATTGCATCACCTCTAGCAATATATTTCAAATCTCAGATTAATATAAATGAGTCACACCGTTGGATTGAGCACACCACATATACATGATTAATGCTACATCAACGCCAAATCATGTTTTTAATCATGTGTTCAGTCTTGGGGTAGGGGGGGCTACTTTAGGGAGGGTGGGCTACTTCAACTAAAGTCCAGTCTTGTATTATGTCAGTGAAAATGGTTCGGATTATTTCTAGATGGGCACCTCGATGGACTGCCAACCAGTGTTACATGTGTAATACTTGCTACAGAAGATCCAGACTCCAGTTCTTAGCTCTTTGCCCATAAACCCCTTTACAATTCTAATATCTAAATCTAAACTAAAAAAAAAATAGAAAAAAAAATTAGTTACCATCAACACTTACCATTCTATCAGGGCCCGGGCCAAGCAATGCCCACTACCATTTAGTGGGCGCCATGTGAGGGTGGCGTCCCTTTGGTCGGTCTCAGCACTTCTTATAACCCCAACTTCACAGGTCGGAGCGACAAATCAACTCTCCCCTCCTCTCCTCCCCTCTCAACCCTAGTAGTTCCATTTCCTGAAACCCTCTCTCACAAATCAGTCTTGCACGCTCATGCTCTCTCTAGAAGCTCCAATACCTTCCCCAATTTATCTCTCCATCTAACCCCAAAAAACCCTAACCCTAAACCCCCCACTTCCCTCTCCCTCTGTCTCTCTCAGCCATGTCACTTCTATCCGTGGAGTATAAATACCTAACAGATGACTGCATTCGAGATTGGAAGAGCGCCCCCTCCAATTTCAAGCTTCCCAATCCCGTCCCTACCCTTCGCTTCCACTACAAGCTCTGTTCGATTCTCGTACATCTCTCTCACTCTCTCTTATTGTTTTTTTTTTTTTCCTTTTTTTAGTTCTAATTCTAATTCTATTGATGTATGTACGTATGTATATATATGTGTGTGTCGTGATAGGTTCACAGAGAATTGCCATTGCAGAAGAGTAAGCCAATATTGGAATCGGTGGAGTTTCCGGACAAACAACACAAGGAAGAAATGTCATCTACTTTGGCGGATATTATTGCGCAAATGGGATAGGACATGGGTGATAACTCTCTCTATCGCTATATCTATACAATTAATTATACATATATACGATTGTTTTAATTTTTGAAAAAAGTAGTGAAATTTGTCCCGTTTTCATTTTTTTTTTTATGGGTTGTGAATGGAAGCAAGGGGAGAACGGCTCTCTAAGAGCAGTTGTCATTAGTTTTGAAAGATTGTCAATCATAATTGGATTCTACTGTGAATAGTGGATAATAAATGAGGAAACACTGCTAATTAGGAAAAGAAAGGAGTAGAGAAGTAAATAGTGAAAGAAACGGAACATTATACCTTTCCTCTTAACAGAACAGCCCTGCCATCATGGTTTCGGATTTGGAAATTTGTCTTGAATGGACAATCTTATAGACTTATAGTTGGGAAATTCGTTTCGGACTAGGTTTTGGTTTGGCCTTCAAACCAAAATGTTTTAGGTGATTAGGAATTTTGGTGAAACTTTTGTAGAATTACATTTTGGAAAAATAGAAAATTCAATTGTTATAATAATATTGTCAACACAACAAATTAGTATCATCATTATGGACCATCAATATGGCATGCATCATAAAGTTATCACAACAACCCAGCAGTGACCACTCAGCTGTAATTCAGAAAATTCATTCAGATCGAATTCGGAAAATCGTCGCCATTGGAATGATTTTTTGGGCAAATTTCTGAGAAGAGGTGGGTTTTTTTTCTTTTTTTTGGAAAATTCGTCTGATGCGAAATGAATTTTGTAAGTATGCAGTGGCTTCACCCAACTTTGTTCTTTGGTTCATAGTAACAGCCCACTTGATGAGCCAATAAGGGGTCGTTTGCCTTTTGTGCGTGGGATATGAAAATGGGTTTTGCATATATAATTTTTTCACATGCATATGTTACATTTGTGAAACACATTACCATGTTTGTCAAAATAACCATTTTCATATGAGTAAATGAGTATGTTCAATGGTTTTAGACCTATAAAGAAGATGGACGACTCATATTAGTTTACCAATTTGGGTTCCATTGAAAGTGGTTGAATGGGTTTGACCCCACCTGCAGATGCCTACCACCTCCTCATGTATGTAAATGATTCATTGTAAATGGCCTCATTTACAAACCATTTTCACACGTCATTTATTCTTATGATGTGTAAATGACTGCAAATAAACACAATCGAGTGTTAAGTATTAGCATGTGAATCATTTACATATGTATTTGAGTGCAAACAAAGGATGCCTTGGTAATTTTTTTATTATACCTTTCAATCATTCGGTAGTCATCCATTGTTACGCCACGTGCATGCCATTATCAAAAAACTAAAATATGTTTCGGTTGGACAACAACTGTATTTCCACCCTTCTTTGCTAGTTTATAACCGCTAGTCCCAAGTTCGGATGGCAGCCTTGGTTTGATAGGTTGACAACCAACACAAACTTTTGTCACAACTAAAACATGAATTGAAAAATTGGCACTCCATGATTGTGCCGGGGCGTTCCCTGGCTACAAGTAACAGATTATAGTGGTGCCTAGTTCGAGTGAAATGTAGCCAGGGCTTCTGGCACCAATTTAGACAAGTGGAGGTGAAGTTAGTTAATCCTAAACAAGTGGGGGACTTGACTTGCTAGTTGGAATATAAGAACTTTAATAGGCAGGGACATGGAGTTTGTCAATATAATGGACAGAAAAAGAGTTAATGTAGTATGTTTGTAGGAAACAAAGGGAAAAGGGGATAAAGCTAAGGAACTCACTGAGGGCTGCAGGCTCATTTACAAACCTCCAGCAGAAAAGACAACTTTCTCCACATCTCCTGGTCAGAAAGCTCAGTGCTTCGAATGCAAGGGCTATGTACATATAACTCAAAATTGTAGGAAGAAACTCTTCTGTAATTATTGCAAGCGAACTGGTCATATCATTTCTGAATGCAAAAGGAGACCCCCAAAGCGAATTGAACAGCCCCAACAACAAAAACGGAGTGCATTTCAAGCTCATGCACCACTCCCACAAGCTGCTCAACCAGATCGTGCTGAGACGGTGACTCTAACTCCCACTCAGATTCGAGAAATGATCAACTCCTCCATTGCATCTGTATTCACCTCCATGGGCATTAATGGTTTTTCTCTTCCTCTCACTACCTTTTCTGCATTTCATTCCTCCACTACCCTTTCTACATCCTTAACACCCTCTACATGGGTCTTAGATTCAGGAGCTTCAAATCATATGACTACAGTAGAACAAAATTTAGAAGCTTCTCAAGCGTATGTTGGACATGAAACCATAACCACAACAAATGGTCATCACATGTCCATCTCTGGCATAGGTTCTTTGGAGCTACCCACAACTGGAAAAGAACCCCCCCCCCCCCCCCTCTCTCTCCAATGTTTATTTTGTTCCACAATTATCTGCAAATTTGATTTCTGTTAGTCAATTAGTTGATTGTGGATATCTTGTTAATTTATCTCCCTCTGGTTGTGTTATACAAGAACGGCAAACTGGGAAGGTGATAGGAACGGGGAATAAGCATGGCAGGCTATTCCTTCTAGAAATGAGACCGAGTTCTTCCTTCTTTGCTACTTCTATAGGTGTTTTAAATAAATTATGGATTGTTTGGCATAGACGTCTTGGCCACTTAAATAATTCTAGTTTACTTTCTTTGTTTAAATTTGGTTGTTTGGAACATTCAGTTGATAATAAGCTTATTTATGACTTTGTTAAATCTAAATGTGAAGCTTGTTGTCTTAGCAAAAGTCATGTGTTACCTTTTCCCGTTCATTTCTCACGTGCCAGTGAACCTTTTAATGTCATTCACACTGATGTGTGGGGTATTGCTCCTCACCTAAGTAGAATGGGATATAAATATTATATTACCTTTATTGATGATTATTGTAGATATACATGGATCTATTTCTTACGGTTCAAATCTGAAGTTTTCTCTACTTTCCGAAAGTTTTATAATATGGTTTGTACTCAATTTCAGAAATCAATCAAAATCTCACGTTCTGACTCAAGGGGAGAGTACATGTCCTCTGAATTTTCCTCCTTCTTATCTAGTAAAGATATCATTCATCAGAAATCTTGTCCTCACATACCCCAACAAAATGGGATTGCTGAAAGGAAAAATTGACATATTCTTGAGATGGTTCGATCTCTTTTGATTGAAGCACTTGTTCCACCAAAATTTTGGTGTGAAGCTGCTCACACGACTATTCATATCATCAATCAATTACCCAGTTCTGTGCTAAATAAGGTTTCTCCGTATGAATGTCTATTTGGCCATTCACCTACCTATTCTCATTTGAGAGTCTTCAGCTGTCTATGCTTTGTCCATCTCCCATCCATTGAGCGTACTAAATTATCACCTCGGGCTGTTAAATGTTTATTTCTTAGATATAGTGATGAACACAAAGGATTTCTTTGTTATGATCCTAAAGATAATCGCTTCCATATTTCACGGAATGTTGTCTTTTTGAAACATGTTCCTTCCTACTCCATTCGGCCTGAACATCATCCTCTTCAAGTTTCATATCTCCCTCAGTTTCCAGAATCTAGAACTCCACCACCCATCACTCAAGTCTATTCGCCAGCAAAAGCCTATGCCTAATGCTACACCTGCTCCAGATCAACTTCTCTTGCCGGGTCCATCCACTTCAGGTAATGACCCTCTAGTCGTATTTCAGTTCCACCTGACAGATATGGTTTTCCTGTGCTATTTACTTCTTTAGATCCCATTTCTATTCCCACCTCCTACTCACATGCCTAAAAAATACCATGTTGGCAAGATGCGATGGCAGAGGAATTGCTCGCTCTCGAAGCTAACTCTACTTGGGATTTGGTTCCACTTCCTACACATGCTTCTATCATCGAAAGTAAATGGGTTTATTCCATTAAGGTCAAATCCGATGGGATTCTTAATAGATACAATGCGTCCACCCCCAGGGTATGCCTCTCCACCGAAGTACGTCTGCAAATTAAAACAGTCATTATATGGCCTTAAACAGGCCCCTCGTGCATGGTTTGACAAGTTTCGTTCAGCCATTTTACAGGAAAGTTTTTATCAAAGTCCGTGGGATAGCTCCTTCTTTATTTACCGAACATCACGTGGCTATACAATTCTTTTGATATATGTTGATGATATGATAATCAGCGGCAATGATACTATAGGTATTGCAGACCTCAAGACTCATCTTATGCATTCATTTCAGATGAAAAATCTTGGAGCTTTGACATACTTTCTTGGGTTGGATATTTCAAGAGCAAGGAAGGCATTCGTGTTAACCAAACCAAGTATGCAAATGACTTAATCGAGACAGCCAGACTTCAAGATGCGAAGACATTTGATACACCTCTTGAGCTCAATGTTAAAATCAGCAAGGATGATGGATGTCCGCTTGAGGATCCTACAATCTTTCGACGTTTAGTAGGAAGTCTCCTCTATTTGACTATGACTCGGCCTGATATTTCTCACGCAGTACATACTGTGAGTCAATTTGTCAGTAACCCACACAAACCACATCTTGATGCAGTCTATCGTATTCTACAATATCTTAAAGGTACTCGAAATCGTGGACTATTTTACCCTTCTACGACATCCTTACAGCTTCAAGCATATGCAGATGCAGATTGGGCCGGTTATCCTCATACTCGTCGCTCCACCATGGGTTGGTGTATGTTTCTTGGTCACTCCATCATCTAATGGAAATGCAAAAAGCAAACTACATTATCCAAATCTTCAGCAGAGGCGATATATCATTCTATGTCTTCAGCAAGCGGTGAAATTGTTTGGCTCCGTCGCTTACTCCGTGAATTTGGAGTTTTTCTCACCACCCCAACTCCTCTCTATGCTGACAACACTAGTGCCATCCGGATTGCTAAAAATACAGTCTGCCATGAGCGCTCCAAATACATCGAGATTGATTGTCACTACATCCGTCAACATGTAGTATCAGACACCATCAATCTACCATATGTCTCTTCTCATGATCAGTTGGTTGATATTTTTACTAAAGCAATACCCCGTGATCGTCATAATTATCTTGTTTTCAAATTGTTGCTTGGTTCCAACCACCATCAATTTGAGGGGGAGTGTAGATTGGATAAGGACCAGTCCACTAAGATCCATCAGAAGCAGGCCCAACCCAAACTCGGCCCATGAACACAAATATCCCACGTGGGATCTAGTTAGATTGGGTCAACACTGTATATTATTTTCTTCCTTTCTTACCTAGATTGTATTCTCCTTATTTAGCTAGATGATTTCATTAGTTCTATAATGGCCTCAATTAGGCCCTGACTGTAGCCATTCATATGGTAAGTATGTGTATACATATAGTAGTGGTCTTTCCCAATAATATACACAACTCCTTCCTCTGATCATCTTACACATTTAACCCACTTTCAATTTGGGGTGCATGTCCTTTCCATTTTAAAAAAAAATATTTCCACTTATAAATCTGAAGTCTGCAATTATAGGGATACTATTTCTTGAAAGCATACAATGACCTTGTTACTACTTTTATTTTCATTTATTTTTTATGTTTTTTCCATATTAATTCAATTTCATACATTTCCTAGTCAGCACTTTGCTACTTTGTATGGGGTTAGACTCTATTGTTGACACACTGTTGTTTCTGCTGAATGAATTTCATGAAGCTTGTTGATGACCTCAATGAAGGAATGATCACTTGGAAGAAATTCAGTTCCAAAGTGAGAAAGTTGCACAAAGACCGAGATGGGGCTCCTTATTTAAGAGAGCCAGGCGAGTTCCATAAGCTGGAGGAGGGTTTCTATGCGAATCCTTTGTCGGGCTGTATATGTGAAAGACCACTAGAAAGGAAATAGCTTTCCTAATTCATTGTTTTGACTTCATGGAAGAGATGAGAGGAGTTCAAGAAGTTCATAGTGTAGCAGCTAATGAGAAGAAATTGCACACTTTTTGACTCATCCTCAAAAGCAGGGAATTCAGGACTCATTTGGTTCGAAACTCCGGTCCAATGGTGAATCAATTGGTTTGGGGGTTTTGAAATGAATGGTACGAGACTGCAAAGCACCTATCATTCAGCTAAGTGAACTTGGAACTCTCCATGGAGTCCTAGCCTTCTATACCACAGAAGTTAGTCTTTTTGAGAACATAAATTTATTTTTTTTATGTGGATTTTCACAATGTTGTTGTTAGCCTTGTGTATTCATATGTTGCTATAAGAACTGAATAACACATGCGAAGGCATTCCATGCTAACAAGAGAAATCAATCACATGTACTTTCTTTTGATGTAAAATATTTGGAGGCCGATGACTAGAAAAGGACATCTCTTGATGCATTTGGATTAAAATAGCAGTTGTTGTGGGCGTACCAGTCAGTGGTCAAAATGCTAATGTAGCGATAGCAGCGATACGTAGCATGTGGCAGTGTGAATTTTTTAAATGGTAAAAAAAATCTGAATCTTTTATGGTACCAAATATTGTATTTTTTAGTGATTTGATACCATATAAGGGTATAGACGACTTTAGAAATAGCTCTTAATGAGAAGATACATGTTTTTTGTTGAGAAAGGATGTTGCTTTTTGACTTTTTTTGAAAAAGATGAGGGAATTTTGAATTATAGTGCTATTGATGTGATCCATTGTCATAAAAATGGAGGCTTTCCTTGACTTTTACTAATCTAGTAAAGTGCCAAACAGGCCATAGTTGTCTACAGTTTTTATCCTATTGAGTCGAGGTCCCTTGCCATGTCTCTTACATGCTCTCTGCTTGTATCATATCCATCTTCATAACGCCACCATGGTCCCCACATAATGATAATTCGGACTATTCAAAATGAAAGTGACATCCTCAAATATCAACTTAATACAAGTTGATCTCACCATAATATTAAAGGTGCCAAGAAAAGATTTGGTTAGCAAAAATATAAAATGCAATTCCTGTTGGGTCAAGGTACAAAGAAGATAATCAGGGAAATTCGTCATGTTGGGTCAAAATGCTTTGGGATACCCACATCATTAAGAAAAAACTGTAAAAACTACAAAATACAATTCCATAAGTGGAAAGGGTTCTTTATTTTTCTCCTATCAGATTTGACTACTAATGGCAGACTTCACACTTCCTTACAATACATGAAAAGTTACAACCCTAGCCTGCAGCTAACCAATTCAATTTCCATTGGCCTTTACATGGCTTTACATCACGCATGTGAATAATTTATATCTATAAATGAGTGCAAACAAACGACAGTAGGACCTCAATTTGGGTTTCGATCTAGGCATATTAAAATTTTATGTTCAGGTTTGGCTATATTTTAATTTTGGTAGAGCTACAAGTCTTGGTTCCACCGTTACGATAAATTCTGACCCAAGTGTTGGCCTTCAATTCTTTGGAGGACACTAAAAGGGTATATAGTGTCAAGTAATATGGCCCTAGCATGTTAGTCACAATCTAATATTTAGGATGACTATTTGTAAGAGTTCTTTGAATGCGTAGTTACTCCGATACTTGCTTCATACTATATTTGTCTATTCGTGTGCATGGAGCACGTATTCCTTTTTATGTTAAGTTGTCATTATCCTTCTAACCCTATGACATTCCCAACCTTAATTTAACTGTTGATAATATTAAAAAAAAAAAAAGTCCATCTGCCCCATGGTATAAAAAATCGGCCGATACCGGTTCATATTGGCTGATATAAACCGGTATCGGCAGGTACCGAGCCGATATCTCACTGAGATATCGGCCTCGGTAAATATTGTCAAAATCTCGGTACCGAGCCAATATCTCATTAAGATATCAGTCTCGAAAAATATCGCCAAAATCTAGACCTATCTCGGCCGAGATGAAATAAATATCGGGAGAAACGATATCTCGGCCCATATTTTCAAAATATCTGCCGAGATATCTTAAAAGGATAAAAACCCTAATTTTTTCATCTTTTTCCCCACCTTCATCTTCTTCTCCTCTCTTCTCATCTCCTTACTACCCATAGCAGCAGCCATACTCTATCACACATCCCTCTTGCATATTTTCAAACTTCACATCTATTTTTTGAAGAAAATATTATCTAAGGTAAGAGAAAATCATATTTTCAAACTCCACATCTATTTTTTGAAGAAAATATTATCTAAGGTAAGAGAAAATCAACTTAAGGCATTTTATTATGTGTTTTTTTTTTTAATTTTTAGATGAAGCATAGAGATCATTGGGTTTGTCACTTGTGCTGTGTTCTTCATTTAGAAGTTAGATCTACATACTCTCATGCTAGATCTACTCATACACATGATTTTGAACTTTTTTTCCAAATTTTTTTATTTTCAGATTTTTTAATATTTGAATTATAATATATCATTTTTTGGGGATTTCATCATAAGTATGTTCTTTTAATGATTCATGATCATTGTATGGTGTGTAAATGATTGATCTATATACTTTTATGCTAGATCTATATATTTATGATTTTGAAAATGATTTTATTAAATTTTTTTTCCTAAAAATAATTGTTGTTACTTGTTTAAATATTTGTGATACCAAAGGCCTATTAATAGTGTGTAGATGATAGATCTACATTTACTCATAGTCATAAACATGATTTTGTGATGATTGATATGTTATCTTTATTTTTCTTATATTTTACACTAATAAATTGATCATGAGCATCAATAATGGTTGTATTATATAAAATACTGGAAAAGACAGCGAACTGCGACACAGATAGGACTCATAACTTAAGATGACTGAGATTTTGAATTATTGTTGTTACTAATGGAAAAAAATATTGTTTTCCAGTATTTTCTAATATTCTGGATTTTTTGGATATTTTTACGAGTTTTTTTGGATTAAAAAAAATCACACCGCGACGGACCAATATCCGCGACCAATACCAATATCATATCTGTTTTTCGACCCGGCCGATACCGCGACCGACCAAGATTTTAAACCATGATCTGCTCGTACGTAACCCTCCCCAAGGCAAATAACTCATTTCTCTATGAAGAAATGATGACATTAAAGTCTGGCCGACCACAGCAATAGATTTCCTCAGCGGCTACTGACTAAAAGGCCCAATGGTCGTTGCAACCCTTGAACATGCTGGCAGTTCAAAGCAATGAGGCAACTGCTGATCTCACTTCATACACACTAGCCGTTCAAAGCAATGTGCTGGTCTCAAAACAATAAAGTGACCGATGTGCGTCATACACACTGGCCGCTCAAAGCAGTGAAGCAGCCGCTGGTAACTAATCATAAAGTGACCGCTGGACGTCGTGTGCATTAGCTGCTGCACTTCTTTCCTCCCGGCTACTAGACACCCATGATCTCCCACAAATTGGCCAGTTTCTTCTTCTCATGGCCGCTAAACTTGCAACGTCTCCCACTAAAGACGATTTTGAAACCACCTCCATGATCTCCAGCAGTTATAGCTCCCCCAAAGAATATAAAAAAAAAAGACTTGGTAGAGCATGAAGGATACACGACCCCACCCCGAATTCAAGCGCAAGAAAGCTCAGAGACTGCCATTTTCAAGACTCTCTCCTACTTCATAAAAAAAGGTGAGAATTAAGCAGCAGTGTAGGTTGCTCTTTGGATCTGGGCGACGCCTTCCGAAAGGCAGCCTTTGTTCCTCTCACCATGGAGGAAGGATAGGGATTGTCTATACTGTTTTGAAGTAGACTTCTCTGATTAATCCTTCTTCCTAAATAATGGTGATGAACCACAAAGACTGCCTGAAGAAGCAAACTTTTCCAACTCCGTCTCCAGCGAACTCTTGAAAATAGCATCTCCTCTCTCTCTCCCTCTCTTCAATGTAGATTTTCTTTGTTTTGATCTCTTAAACCTGATGAGGGGGTTGTATGAAAAATTGAAAACAACCTGCACTCAGAAGGTGAAGCATCGAAGAACCCCTTGTAAATAAAAGTGAGGATGACTCCTCTTGCGATAGCAAACATTCGCGAGAGTCGTCTTCACATCTTTTGGTAACGTTCAAAAGATGGAATAAAAGAAGTATCCACATTAGAGCCTTCGTTTCTCTATTTCCTCTTCTTTTTTTTCCACCCCTCCTTTTTGGGCGGAACAGAAGATTGGCGCCGTCTGTGGGAAAGATGAACATTACACGCTATCAATAATGCTTCGTTGATTGAAATACTTGAAAAGAGCTTAAAGAGAGTCCCTCAGTTGCTACTCTTCTAAACAAAAAGAAAGAAAACAAACAATGAGTTCCTCAGTTGCTACTCTTCTAAACAAAAAGAAAGAAAACAAACAATGAGTTCCTCAGTTGCTACTATTCTAAAAAAAGAAAAAACACGGAGAGAAGAACAAATCAGAGGAAAAACTGATAGAGATGAGATTGAGGAAATGCATAATGCCCAGCGGTCAATGCAGAAAGAACCCAGCAGCCATAGAAATTGGTGTCGACCGGTCATTCTTGCTCCACTGCCCGCATTTGTCATGCGGCCATTGCAAACGAAACATGACCGCCGTAAACTAAGGAGTTAATCGTCCATCCACACCCCGCTACGCGTCGAGCGGTTGTTATAATGAATAGCTCATTATGACCGGCCAATGTCTGTAAAGTTGTTACATCCCATAGAGGCCACAGTGATTGATTAAGTCTCGCAGTTAGTGGATAGTACACTTAAGACATCAAATGCTATATGACCATGAGGTGCAAAGCCAGCGTGGTCTGCTTAGAGTGCTTGACACTCAACGACTAATGCCAGTAACCTTCATCAGCCAACACCAGCAGCCTTCATTGGCCAGTCCATAGAAAAAGTGGTTGCCGAACTCTTCTTTTTACATTTTTCTTCTCTTGGACAATTAGTCATAGAGTTCTAAGCCTTTATGCTGATTGAATGCTCATTTTATAGAACCCAATACTCTCATAAATAGTACCAGATGAAGAATTGAAAAATGGTGACATGAATTAAATATGTCACAAATAATAAGGCCAATAAGACTCTTCCTTGTGAAGTTGCCTTTATTTATAAGCCATTTCCTTTGGTTGGTAGCGAACATTTATTGCCCTGCTTATGGCCTACAAACTTGACGAGATCTTAATTAATCAGTTCATTGGTGCATGTGGGTCAAAAGCCAAATACATCACCATGAATTTGATGGATCAAATATCATTTTCTCACCCTTTTCGGGGGCTATGTTTATTATACTGGAATGCTGCCTGTTTATCAGTAGCACTACATGAAAACATAGGAGTAGAAGATGAAATAGATTGACATGGGATTGAGCAAGTAAATACGCTCTCCTGTAATTCATTCATTATTGGTCTTTTTTGCATATATTGCATATCGATCATGAATTCTCTTGTCATCAATTTCGATGAGACCAAGGAACCCTTGTTTAATGTTTCCATCCAAGAAAGCAAGACTTCCAGGGGCTAGAAAAGATCCCATGCTGAAAATGAACTCCCAGTTTGAGTATCTGTCTTCTAACGAATGACTCCAGTTACACCTACCATCAAGGCCTCTCTTGTAACAGCAAAGCTCTCTAAGAAAGCCATACCATGCAGGCCATTGGTGTCCAAATACACCCAGAATACTTTTGGTGTTCATCTCAAGGAACATTGGAATTTGGAAAAGGCTATCCTAGCTCACCTACACATCAATACAAAAACAAAAGGGGCAAGGAAGGTGCAAGACATGGAGAAAACCCTAATAAATGGCAAAGCCAAAACCCACAAAGGTAAAGGCTAGTGCCAAATACTTGGGAAGAAGAAACTGCAGCAAAAAGAGATAATCCCAAGCTGCACAACGTGGTCTCCCAGACCACGAAAATTCAAAAAGACAGCTTGCCAGGATTCAGCCTTGGCATCACTTGAAGAGAATACCTTCTATCTGTTAGATTATATGGTCTCAATCTAGTGGATGATGTAATAAATTGATTTATTCATTATTTATCAATATAATTATGCTTTACTTTCATGAGATGAATGGTGTTTTATTACTTTCTTGCATATAACCAATACGAATGACATGATGGTTTATGAGATGGACCGGAGCCCACAAGTATATTAGATGTGACACATGTGTGTTGATAAGATCCACATACGGGAGACATAAGTCACAAATCCTATACTTAAATTGATTCACAACCGGTATTGGACATCTCATCCGATAAGGTTACAGCACTTTGATCACTATGAGATAGTGTGATTTGTCTTGATCATCAGAATGTAAGATTCTGGATCATGGTGCTGGTACATTGGATGTATTGAAGGACCATGAGAAGCATCTTATGAAACACTATCTATACTTTAAGGTCTACTCTCATAATTCCCTAGCAATAGGCTCTCAATCATGAGACATTAATGAACTCAAGTTTCTGTCTATTCATTTGCTTTGAGTTACCAATGAGTGAGGCCAACTGTAGGTCAACACCTCAGCGTCTTTGGTACGTAGTAGTAGGACTGTGGGAACATTCAATTATCAAGATTGAATCTATCTACATTATCCTCTTGTGCCAAATAATGGATTTATCATTAGTAAGTGTGCACCCATTTCAATTAAGAATTAATTGGATGGTACTGATGATCTCTATAATTAATTGAGTCTCAAGAATAATAAGATATAGATCTAATTTGGTGGACATGTCCAATTGATCAATGGATATAAATGGAGGGGGCCTACTTGTTGTAATATGGAAGTTTAAGGTCTTCTTTGTAATTTATTCCTAAAACTGGAGTGCAATTGCATTTATATAGTAGAGTTATTTGCAATTAACTGTGAGCCCAGATTGCACATGAGATGTGGGGTCGGGGTGTCACAGTTGGAGCCAGCTTTCCATGGAATTCCTAGTGGTCCCCACGTTAGCCCAATTATTAGATCATTGCTAATTCTACTTAAACTCAAAAGGAAAGGAATTAGAAAGTTACTATTTCTATTTGAAGTGAGACTTCTAATAATGGTAATAGTAAGTTACTAATTGTTATGGAAGTGAGACTTCTAATAATAATTACCATAACAATTAGAAAGAAGATAGTTACTAATTCTTATCGAAGTATGACTTTTATTTTAATTAGAAAGAGGAGGTTGCATAGGGCTATAAATAGGAGAACCAAACCCCTTGGATCACCACATTGGAATTCACGCCCAATAGTGCAAGAGTTGTACTCCCTCCTTTCTCTTCTTCTTCTAGTTTCCTTAGAGCTTCTAGTTGATTTTCTCTTGGAGATTCCACCATTCTTCTTGAGAAAAGAGATCTAAAACGGGTTATAGCGCGGAAGACAACAAGGTCTCAAAGATCCTTAATTCGTTACAAGAAGAGTTCTTGTTCAAGATAATTGTCTTCTTCTCCATTAGAGCACTACCGAGCTCTAAATGTATAATCTACTTCCTTGTATGTTGTGGATTTATTTTGGTTGCATGGTGATACTATTTACTATCTTAGAGATAGTATTTATTGATCTTGATCATGAGTTTGAGGTTCTTGGATCCTGGATTGGGTTTTATGGCCTTATGGGTACTTGATCCCTAAGTCAAGTGAGCCAAAAGTTTTTGAAACCTATCCACGATGCCCACCTATTTCCAACAACTATCATTCATGCTATGTCCTGCAGGAATAGTGATAAATAAACTCTTTCCTTTGGAAGACACTAAAGAAGGAATCTCACCCCTAGTAGAAGGCCCTGCCATAATCATATCAAGACTGACTGAAGGAGTCATGTCTTCCTGGCTAAATATAGGCGCATAATGCTCTGCAAAAATATCTAGTTCTAAAGAAGGAAAAGGGGTTTCCTCCGTCGCTTCATGACCTGCCGGTGGGAGTTAAAAGGTATTAGTATGATCATTCAAAAAAAAAAAAAAAACTGCATGATCATTACTACAAAGTACCTTCCCCAACAAGAGGCAGAACACTTTCCTCCTCCATGTGTCCTTCTAAAGCACCGTCAGCAGTCGGATCAATGGATGGTTCAGACTCGTCAGAATCCTGCGACAAGCTGGCTAATATAAAGGAAAACCACGTGTTAGCAAACAACACAAGAAAAGAAGAAAAAGAAAGAAACAAAGCATACCATGCATAGATTCTAAAATCACCCCAAAATCCCTTCGTTCCTCTTCAGGTGCCATAGATGGACCCGTCATCACCTCATCCGCCGGAACGTCAGGCATCACCAAATCATCATTTCCTAAAGGAAAGACATGAAAGGAAAAGAAAGCAAAAAAGGAGAAGTCATACCATTATCAGCTACTTTTTATTCCCAACTTCTTCTCTCTGGAGGCTCACCAACATCACCAGATACCTCTTCAGCGATCGCAAGAGGGAGCTTCAGATCAGAAGATTCTCATTGTCATCTTTTGCTATGGCCTTGTCCCATCTTCCTCTTTTCCTTATGGGATGCTAGATGAACCTACTCCACTACCGAAGTCGCCAAAACCAAGTCTCACTCGATCCCTCATTAGATGGTCTACTCTGCCCTGTCTGCCAACTAGACTCTGCTGAAGCCTGCCTCCGCTCTGCTTGCAACTAAGCATCAACTTCAGCTTCTTCCTCTCCAATTGTTCCCAAGCTTCACTGGGAACTTCTTGGACAGCCTCAGGCTTGAGATGATGTCTTTCCTGTTGAAGAGGCCAATTTAACGTTCCTCTCCAGAAAGAAAGGCTAGGATCTCCTCTCGCCGTACACCATCGAACTTTCCATGGCCCTTTCTAGAAGATGGCTTAACACAGAGTTCTTTGGTGGAAAATCCTTGGTACTTTGAAAAGCTCTTCGTGAACCACTTCGTGAAGCCAAGAGTCATGGAAACAGATAAGTTAGGATAAGAGAGCATGGCATCGGTGTCTTTCGCACTATAAAAAGCCCAAGTATTTCTCTCATCCTGCAAAGCTCCAAATCTCTTCACCATGCTTGAAAGCGTCCCAACAACGCCTTGAAAGAAGCCTAATTGCAATGCATAGCGATAAGGGACATAGGATTGTACGTCAACAAAAAGATGTCTCCTATAAACCATTGTGCCAACCCCATATAGTGAAGAGCCACTTGTTCTCTGCGTTGGTCAAATGGTAATGTCTCCTTGAACCTCCTCTGGTGGAATCACGGGAGACGCCAAAATCAAAAGCTTTTTTGCTCAAGTTTGGAGAAAATTGCACAGAAGATTTCTCCATCTTAACATCTTCATACCTACGTATCCTCAAACGGGCCGATGAAAGGGATTAAAAAACAGCCCCTCTAGCTACTGAATCATGAAAAGGATCTTCATCTTGTGTAGTACCCAGCTTGTGGAAGCCAGGACAGTGGTACATATACCACGAATTGAATACCCTGGTTAAAGGAAGCCAAAGGCAAAGTAAAGGTGGTAGCTTGCAACTCAGTTCAGAAGTAAGAATAAAGTGCATAAACTAAAGCAAGTTGGATACCAAATGCCATATGATAGGCTGGATATATGCAATGTGGCATAATATGCATACCATCTCCACCAGCAAATACAACCTCACTAAACCAATAATTAAGGTAAATGGCAATTTATCTCCGCACCTCAATGTTCGAGAAAATGGCACTTCTGATGGGAGGTCGTCTTCGAAACGGGATCCTTGGTTTTGACCTCACACGCAATGCCATTCGGGTTATCCTTATTGTTAAAGAAATTAGGGGACGATGAACTAAACTTCCTCCAGCTGCTAGTCCTAATTTTTTAGCCTTCTTTCTTTTTCAAAAAGTCATAGAAGGCCACTAGCTGAAAATATAAAAGTTGAAAAGCCTCAAATTGTTATTCAAGAACTCCATCTAACGGCATGAACTCTTTGTAGAGTTCATCAAGGATGGGTAGTCATGTAATGACACTCAATTCCTTCAAAGTAAAGTCGATCTCTTCAAAAGCACAGACCGCATCAAAAGTTCCAGCTTCCTTCAAAATGGCTCCACCAATCTATAGGATATGATTCGTCCATGATTCCCAGTTGTAGTCGGCACTAAAATGACCACGGAGTTTGAACGGCTAATCTGGTCGCTTCCTTCGCCTTTGAAAATACCCAATCCCCACTAGTCTCAAATCTACCAATGGATAATCAGAATGCCGGTTGAAAGTGCAGGCTAGGGCCAATGACTAAGTCCTAGAGGGGGGTTGAATAGGACTAATGGTATTCAATTGCCAATTTTAATTTTCTAAGTCCGATTTTAATCCAACCAAAACAAAGAACAAAACAAGCACAAATAAGAGTATAACTTATGCAAAAAATGTGTTCAATAAGAGAGTGCTTAAACAGTAGAGATGTGACAAAATTAGTTTTAAGATGATAAGCACAAGTGTGTGTCAATTAAACTTAGTGATGAAATATCATAAGTATCAATTTCCACAACATACAGAAATGTAAATCATGCAATAGAGATTTAGACACAGGGGATTTATAGTGATTCGGTCACATAGACCTACATCTACTCTCAAGGGTCACACAGTCCCTTGGTTCCACTAAGAGGAATCAAACTACACAAGTACTGCTTCTACCTCAATTTTGTTACCGAGGTTCAATCACACAGATCCACTCCTCCTCACACAAATATAGAGTGATTTAGTCACACAGATCTGAACCACTACCACATTATACACATATTGTAGAAGTTTCAAGAAGGGTGAACACTTCCCTTTGATGAAGATTGAAAGTGTTCTAAGGAGCTCTAACCGTAGTCGAAGCTTTCAACCCTTGACGACCTCTTGGTGTTGAGAATGATGCTTCCAACGAGTTGGATAACCAAGTTTCAGAGGTTTGGTCTTCTAGGATTACACAGATAAGGCTTTCATAGAATAAGGGATCCTAGAAGAAGCTCTTCCTCACAACACACTCATCTTGAAGCTAATGAAGCTCTTGGATTTTCCTAAATCTATCACAAGAGTGTTTAGAAGAAGATTTGAGAGCTTAGATTTGATGGGAAGAAAGTAGCAAGCAAAGCTCTTCTAAAAAAGTCACTTTTTGTAAAGGAAAACGAGCTTTAGTTTCATAGACAAAAATCCAACGGCTAGTTTTGGCGGTTAGCCTCTTAACACGTCGGCTAGCCCCTTTTCAATTTCCTTGAAACAACGGATATATTTTCTAATTCGGTCAGCTCACGGTTAGCCGTTGGTGGCCTTGGCGGTTAGCCGTGAGGTGACCGCTGAGGTGACCGAGTGAAGGTCAGAAACAAGGAGCTCTCGGGAAAACTAACCGTGAGTTTCGGTTGCTTGCGGTTAGCCGCTATGCTCTCGGCGGTTAGCCGTGAGGTGACCGCTGAGGTAACCGAACTCCATGTCAGGTGATAATATTGCTCTCTGGAAAAGTAACCGCAGAATTTTGGTTACATGGCGGTTAGCCGCTTTTTACAAAGGGGCTAGCCGCTAGGTGACCAAAAGGTCACCGAACCCTCTTTTTTGCAAGATTGTTTTAGCTGAGAGTAAGAGATTGAAAACAAGTTTTAAAACAGAACTTTTTCCAAGGGTTCTAAGGTCTGGTCTGGGTCTAAAATACTTGATAAGGTTGGCAAACACATGTGGAGTCTTTCTTTGATGAATCCGGTCCATCCAAAAGCTTGATAAACCCTTTGAATTTGATCTTCCTTGAGGCACTTTGAGAAACAAGATCTTCTTGGACATATTGGCACGATATTGACAACATAAACACAGTGCTCACGAAAATGTGGCACTAACACCGGTAACCTCCTGCTGGCATCAATATATCCATACAAAATTGGTGATCTCTCGTTTTACCCAGGAGGACTGCTGATAAAAATCACAATCTTAATTACATTGGTTTTCTTCACCCAACTTGGAGGATTGTCTCTCTTCGCACATGTGGGAGATAGACTCATAATTAAGACCGTGCGATCAAAAGCTGAACAGGTGGTAGCAGTCTTCTTTTCACCATTAAGAATACTAGAAACATCTCCTCTGGCATCTAAGGTCGTCAGGGACCACATTGCCAAAGAAGAAGGTAGGCTTGTGCAACACATTTTTATCATGTGTAACCTAGGGACGGTTACTCACCATGATCTTGTAAAATTCTTTGTACTTGAGGTCTTTCAAGCGTTGTCTCATCTCATCTTTGTTGAAAGAGTCTTATTCTTCTAAATTCCTTTCTACATATTGGAGCTTCTCCCATGCCTATTGCACGACTGAATTAGAAGATCGAGTTGATCGACGGGTGGCAGGTGCTTTACCCTTGCTTGTTGATGAGTGTTAAATATTGCATATTTTACCCCTCATTAGTCTGAGTTTTATTAGCATTTCATGTGCATATCATTTTCTTTATACGAAGATTTTATCCTTCTATCGAATTATCTGATTATCATCGGTTATAACTTTATTTTAACTCGTAAGATGACACCGTTTCTTTGTATCATTGCATTGGACGCGGAATTTTGAGAGAAATCGGCTACTCATTCACTACATTTGAACAAGTTCGAATGAGGGAGATACGAAGCGACAAAGTTTTCATGTATAAATTTGATAATTTTTTATAGTGCATTTTTATGTAATTTCTCTTATGTAGGTGGGCCCCGCGACTACCCCAACCATCTGACTAGTGTCCCAAGGCATCAAGAAAAAATTCCAATAAAAGAAGTTCCATGAAGAAATTTTGGTGAAGAAATCGTAGAAAAAGTAAAAGAATTTTAAAATAAGAGGAGAAGACTTTAAGAATAAAACAAGTCATTTTTATAACACAAATGAGTGGTTGGTGTATTAGCTAGAGCCTGAGTATGTATGAAATAAGTTATAGATTCAAACCCGAGCAAATGCATTTTTAGGAGCTTAATTATAACTAATCTAGATTTTTAGTGGTTAAAGCTCTTGGATTAAGCTCTCCTTTTGAAGCGAAGTAATGTAATTAGTCTAATTCCATGCATGTTTTAGTTTAAATTTCCTAATTGTGCCTTGATTGATTAGCATATTTTAGATCTAATTGTGCTAATCTCTCTCATTTCTCATGCTCTGTCTGTGAGAACTTGGTCCATGCGGCACCCTTAACCATAGGGCGGAGTGTATTAACCACGGGCTTCAAATGGTGAGTCTCAGTTAGCCTGCATCGTAAATATCCAAGTCTTGATCCCGAGCTTAAAGGCAAACTCCGTCTTAACTTAACATGAGGCCTTTTAAAATTGTGCGGCCCCGAAAACCGTAAGAACTCTGAAGTTAAACGTGCACATGGACCAAAGCAGAATATTTTATGCTTAGTTGGACAGGGCTGTTACACTATCTCTACATTGACCTCCTGATCGCGTGCACGTGGGCCAAAGCAAAATATTTTATGCTGAGTTGGGCGGGGCTGTTACACTATCTTTACATTTGATGCTTGGAGATAATTTCAATTGATGCTTTATAGTTGGATTAAGTTCTCTCACATAGCATGCTCTAAAGCCCTTATCTTTGATCTTCTATAGCTTGATTTTAATGATTGATTGTTGGGATAGCGAGATGATGATTCAGAATCTTGTCTTTTGATTTTCTTTACTTAGATCTTCATTGCTGTGTCATCCAATCCAATTAGGCAAGAGATTGCTAATTGGATTGTAGATTTAGAAGTTGAATTAGAAGCAACTCTAACCTCTCCACCAATCAAACGCCTTAAAGCTGAAACTAATCAAATTGAAGCAATCCGTGTGAAAGCAAATGAGCCAGTCAAAAGCCTCAATAATCAAATTAAAGCAATCCATATGAAAGAAAATTAACCAATCAAAAGCCTCCAAGTTGCAACCAATCAAATTGAAGCAATCCATATAAAAGGAAATGAGCCAATCAAAAGCCTTCAAGATGCAACCAATTAAATTAAAGCAATCCTTGTGAAAAGAAATGAGCCAATCAAAAGCTTCTAAGTTGCAATCAATCAAATAGAAGCAATCTTTGTGAAAGGAAATGAGCCAATCAAATGTCCTCAATGTTTCTATAAATCGTAATGTATTTGTAAAAAGAGGTATCTTTTGGCAATTTTATTTTACTTTCTCTACCATTTTAGACTGTAATTGGGAGCTTAATTATAACTAATCTAGAGAGAGTGTGTAATTGAAGATCATTAATAGAGAATTGGAGCTCTTTCTTAATATTTAGTGGCTAAAGCTCTTGATTTAGGCTCTCCTTCTAAAGTTAAGTACTGTAATTAATTCAATTCTATGCATGTTTTAAATTAAATTTCCCAATTGTGCCTTTATTGATTAGTAGATTTTAGATCTAATTGTGCTAATTTCTCTCATTTCTCATGCTCTATCTCTACATTTGATTCTTAGATAATCTCAATTGATGTTTTGTAGTTGAATTAAATTCTCTCATATAGCATGTTTTAGAGCCCTTATCTTTGATTTTTTGTAGCTTGATTTTGATAATTGATTGTTGGAGTAGTTAAATAATGATCTAGGATCTTGCCTTTTGATTTTCTTTACTTTGATCTTCATTATTATGTCATCGAATCTAATTAGGTAAAAGATTGCTAATTGTATTGTAGATTTGGGAGTTGAATTAGAACATGCATTAATTGGATTAATTACATACTTACTGGATTTTGGATTTCCTAATCTCTTCTTTTGATTGTTGTTAATTTTGAATCCTTGTTTGATTTGTTGTTTTCACTTCTAAATTGTTAGATCTACATTTCACATCACTTGTTTTAAAATCCTACACATTTCACATCACATCTTCACCTTAAATCTTCCATTTCCACCACCATTCATCCACTAGTTTAGTGTAGTGTGTAAGATTACCTTAGATCTTATTAATTTTGTATTTTTTATTGTTAATTAGAGTACTTTAGTTGCTATTTTAGTTTTATTTCACATTCCGTTTGGTTTAATTTCATTTTTCACATCATTTTCATGTAATTTGCACACTATATTGTTAAGGAAAAGGGAAATTCTATATGCACCAACCCATTTTGCTGAGCACACCCACATTCCTTTATCAACAATGATTTTTTTTTAAAGGTGGGTATGCTCAGCAAAATAAGGGGTGCATATAGCTCCCTATATGCACCCCTTATTTTGCTGAGCACACCCACCTTTAGAAGAAAAAAATTTTCACATGAAGAAGGAATGTGGGTGTGCTCAGCAAAATTGATGGGTGCATATAGAATTTCACTATTGTTAATCCAACTTAATCACTTGTTAATCTCAGTTGTTAGTTCCAATTAATTGTTTACATTGCATAGTTTATTAGTTTTAATTATTCAATTCCATTGTCTATATGAGCTATATCTTCATTCAATTCTAGTTAAATTGGATTCATTGCTTATTCCATCCTCTCTCCATGGGATCGATAATTCGGACTCATTAGTCCTTTACTACTTGACGACACTATAGTCTTGCAGTTAAATGTTACACATCTCAGTGTCGATCCCTTGTTCCGAACAAGCCACCTACAAAGATTGAAAAGATAAAGGGCCATCAATAGCAAAAGGACAGAATTTCACTATGGTAAAATTCTAATGAAATTTCGACATGGTTCCGGGACAATTTCTGAATAAGAGAAAAGGCCCTGAAAAAGGTGGAAAGTTTGAAGATGAACTCAACTTTGTTGCGAGCTCATGTTCAATGGAAGATTCTCAAAGAAACTAAATATCAAGCATTGCTGCGAGCTCAAGCACCTTTTTTAATCTCTATAAAGATCGAAGAGGAACTCAACATTCCTGCAAACTCCGAACCCCAAAGTCTGTAAAACTTTCTAGGTGTGTTTTGTCATGCCGTTCTAATTTACATTCATGCATTGCATAAAAATTATCCAACCCAACTTGGTCAAAACCAGTCAAAGTTTGTTCAAGTCAAAATCCTTGTTGATTGAACCTAGAAACCCTAGCCTTTTATTCGATGCCATTAAAAAAAATATGTGATGATATTGTTCACATAAAGACTCATTATCATAGTGAGCAAGAGAGAGAGAGAGGAAAAAAAGGGAAAGAAGAAAAGTTTTAGGAAAAAAAGAAAAGAAAAGATAGAAAAGAAAAAAAAAAAAGGGACTGGTCCGCGGCTGTGGCCTATAAAGCCACGTGGCACGGCCATGGCTACCATGGAATAAGAAAAATGAGAAGAAAAAAAAGGGAGAGAAAGGAAAAAAAAAAAAAAAAAAAAAAAGGAAGAAGAGAAAGAAAAAAAAACATAAGAAAAAGAAATATTGTTTTTCCTACATCTAAATGGAGTTTTCTTGGGGAAGAAGACTTACTTGAAGTCGTTGACGATGGAAGAAGAGCTTGATCCTTGGAGAAGAAGATCCTTGCTCTTGAAGAAGGAGAAGCACTCTTGAGATTTCCTGCAAGAAAGTAATAAAAGCAAGAGAGCTAACCTCTCTTTGCTTTTATAGAAGAAAGCAAATCAAGAATGGAAACAAGAGAGAAAACCAAGGAGGAAAGAGCTAAAAAGGAGGAAACTTTCCTAGAACCTAGCCTCCTTCCACAAAGAGAAGATATTTTGAGATATTCTCTCACAAAAAAGGACATCTTGAGATATTCTCTACAAAAGTGACCCCACATAGGATCTAAACTAAGATTTCATCAAATGATAAGCTTGGAGTCCCACGGGTTAACCATATGAGCTAAGTTTGATCACCTAGGCACTAAAAGAGGCTTCCTACCAATTGAGCCTCACTATTTTGAAAATCATTTTCCAACAAAAATTCTTATACAAAGAGCATACAAAAATGGTCACATGCCTCTTTTGAGTTGATCGGGCCATTGAAAAAGCCTAAACTCAAGCCCTATGAGTTTCCAAAACTCAAAACATCCCCACTTCATGTATCAAACCGAGCCAAAAATCCTGAAACCAACATTCCACCAAAATCCAAACCACTCCAATTTTCCCAAAATATTCCCAAAGATTGACCAAAATCCTTCTCTTAACCCCCTAACTTGCCACATACAGCTTGTTAGGCCACAAGGTCAAAAACAAAAAAATTTTCACGACCCACCGACTTGTCACGTATAACTTGTTATTAGGTCACAAGATAAAAAAATAAATAAACCTTTTCTTGACTGCCTGAAGTGCCACATAAAGCCTCCAAGTTCACAAGGTAAAAAAAAAATCCAAAATGAAAAAAAAAACCGCAAAAACCCAAAATCAACATCCCTCATGTCATTTTCAAAATTTTGCCTTGAGATGGTGCATGGTCCCTCTCACTACCATACATTCCCTTGGAAACTCAAAAAGCAACTCCATAAAAAATTAAATTCTCAAGAATCTTGGCCAAATAAACATCTCTCCTTCAAAGCTCAAAATTCTCTTCGATGCACATCGACTCACAAAGTATGAAACTCGTTGTTGTACCTCAAGGGGGCATCTGTTAACACAAAGAATGTCACTTATGCCTCTTTACACATTTTCAACATCAAGAAGGTCACATGAAGCTTCGTCAAGCCATAAAGTGTGATCCCCAAAAGCTCTCACACCATTTCGGAGAAGTTTTAATGCCATTTCATGTGCAACGATTCTCTTCACAACAAAATCGGCAACAGCTACTTCAAGCATCAAAACTTCTCAAAATCATATGAAAACTTTAAGATCTTTCAATACAGCCATGAAGAGTGTACACATTAAGTTTTGGGCCATTTTAGCATCATTAGGCCCGACTTCACTCTTCTAGTGGCTAAACAGGGCCTTTTGGCGACAGCAGTGCTGGAGACCCTTATTCTCAAAACAGAACACATAGCTAGTCTCAAAATGCTCCTAGGAGGGTCTACATCAAATTTCAGGCCATTCTGACACTGTTTGGCTCAAAGTACAAAAGTTGCATTCTCCTCGCGACAAAGTTAGCCCTCCCGACAACAAAAATGGCGGAGACATCATTTATTCGATCAAAACCTGTGGGTGATCTTAAAATACTCCTAAGAGGCTCTATGTCAGATTTAGGATCATTCTAACGTTGTTTGACGCAACATTAATTCCCGTGTAGGAAATCCAGGCCTCTTGGCGACGAAGACCATCGAAATTATCATTCTTCAGACAAAGCACATGGATGGTCTCAAAATACTCCCAAGAAACTACATGTCAAGTTTCAGGTCATTCCGACATCATTTGACCCAACTTCAATCCCCCAATAACAAAATCATATCTCTTGGCAATGGAACCGATCAGAGCCATGACATACATATCAGAGCTGACGGATCGTCTTAAAATAGTTCCAAGAGACTCCTTGTCAAACTTCAAGTTCATCAGACATCGCCTAACCATACTTCAAAGCGAGCATCTTCCTTGCGATAGAATTGAGTTTATTGGCGATATGACCCTTAACAGCTTAAAATTTTAAATTAAAGCATGTGGTTGGTCTTATTTCATGCCTATGAACTTGACCTTAAATTTCAGGTCATTCCAACATCATTTGACCCAGTTTTGGCTTCTGGCGACAAATCGGCACCCCCGCGCGACAAAGTCTTCAGCCTTCCTGCAAAATTGGAAATTTCGCTCCTCGTTTTGCACGGCTTTCCATCAACTTTGCTACAAGAAAAGTACAAGAAAAGTATGTAAAAAACTATACAAAAATGTCAGAAAATATACCAAAAAGAAAAATCAGAAAAGACATAAAAAAGGTGACCAAACGGGCACAAAAGGCCCTATGGTCGTCAGTGACCATAGGTGCATGCTCACCCACGACCAAGGAAGTTTGGGTCTACCCAACTTCCTTGAAAACCCAAATTTCGAGTTCTTTTTCCACTCTTAGCCCATTTTGCCTATAGAACTTACTGAAAATCTAATTTGTAAAGCTTGAGTCGATCTTTGTTAACATCACAGATTCACTATCAAAATCATGGATTCGTCAGTGGACGCCTCAAAGTCATCATTTGGCCAACCAAGAAACCATAACCAAGAAAATACTTTCTGCCCAACAGATCAAGAAATCAATGGGACACATGGTATTCGCCCACTGACGGCGATCAGTGTCTAAAATTGCAAAATCATCTGAAATTAAATCATGTGTGAAATTCACCAGCGATTAAAGCCTCCTACGTCGTGGGAAGAATTCTAAAACTTGCAAGATGGCCCGCAACCTTTCAATTTCCAACATGTGTTTTAGCATTTACCTAATGTGTTTAACGACACAATACCTTAAATGGCTCAATTAGAATACAAGAAATGAGAGTTACAAATGAAATGCAATCATGACATTAAAATGCATAACTCCTCTCATGATGGAAATTCAATGCAATTAATGGCCACTACTTTACATCGACTAATTAGATTTCAAGAAAAAGGAGTTACAAAAGGAGTTACCAATCCATAAAATTAAAATGTGTAACTCCTCCCATCAAGGAGTAGTAATGCATTTAATGTATTCAAGGCCTATAAACCTCTCACATGTGCTACAAAAAGCCTATAAAAGGAGGTGTCTCCCACATTTCAAGGCATGATGATGCAAATCACATACAAATTCTCCATTGTTGCTCCTACGCTCCTACAACGGTTTCTTCCTTGCTGAAGAAGTTTTGCAGCGGCCACCACCACAAGGTGATTGAAGACCCTTGGGGGGGGCTAACCCCCCAGGCTCTTTTTGTCACGACCCTAGACGAAGCCAAGGCCCTAATCCGGCACCTCGACATTTCTCACAGGTTCCCGCGGTGAGGATTCCACACATGATTCGAATCATCTCACTATCACACATAAAGATTTATTTGCGAAAGCGTGTAGCAAACCCAAGAGTAACATCACATATAGGTAGAGTATTAAAGAACTCATGTCAGAGGGACAAAAATAACTAGCATATCCATTAGTTCGAGTTTGAAGTTGTGCAAACACATAAAGATAAAGTTAAGTTTTTACATTCCCAAAAGATAGCCAACAAAGGCTAATAACAAGTTCCCAAAAGATAGAAGATATATTCCTCAAGTGTTATGCATCTCAAGACCCAACCTGACGTCTAAATGACATCGTTGGGCTGACATTCTCGCTCAGCTGGCTGCTCTACAACCGCCTCGCTGTGCTCCCCCTCAAGGGCAATGAAACCTAGATCTAAGCACCAAAACAAAAGGGTCAGACACGACGGTATGGCAGGCAAAAGAATAAGTACGATCATGCTATAAATCAGTAGTTTGAAATTACTAAAACACATGTACGATAAAGAGAATCCGAATAAAACGAAGCATTTAAATGGAAATTTCATTTATAAAATTAGATGTTAAATCAAAATGACCATTCGAAAACAATACCTTGGTAACCACACGGAGCTACATTCTCCGTCACAAGAAGTGACGAGAGCAGTCAAGGTTCTCCATCACACATGGTGAAGGAAGACACTATCATAATTGTAGTAACTCAGTATAACTGAGAACTACTCAGGAGTCCCACCGCGGAACGGGCTAAACAAACAAGCAAATACGTACGTAATTTCTAAACTAATGTTGGACAAGATTTAAGGACCTAAGGCGGCTGATCAAACCGACAATGGTCGTCCAAGCTAAGTGGAGCCTACACAAAATGCACACACTTTCAAAACAATGTTTGACACTTCCAAATTCGGGAACTACTCACTCTATATCAAGTACACGCACACTCGTTCACGAAATAGTAGTCTCGACACGATGTGTATAAAACACAATTCATGCAATGATTCCCAAATGGATTTTCAATCAAAACCTTGGAAACATTCTTTTCAAGACGATATGAATCGCAAAATGAGAATTTGGTTTCGAAATCACAATTCATAATCAATACCTCAAGACCGTAACCGCTGAGTTCGTATACACTTTGAGACCCCATGTCGATCATTCGTTTAAATGGTGCCCAATTTTAAACGACAATAACGATATCAAAGTGTACACCTCGACCAAGAAGGGTCCACAAGTGATTGGGGTAGAAAACCCTACCGTTTCTCTTCATTCTCCGAAATTGGACCAGGCGTCTAACCGCCTGCCGACCGACTACTCATCGCCCCTTCAGAAACCGGAATTTTCTCCTTACTGATATGGTGACCGCCTGCGGACCGTCCAGTCAGCGGCAGTTCAGTTTTTGAACTGTTTTCAGCCCCTCTTTTCCTCCAAAGCATTTCTCTTACAACCCACTTCTTTCCTTGCAATAAACTGAGCTCAAAAGCTCCTCCAATTCATCTTACAACACTTCCATTTCATCACTTCAATTCCAACCAACCAACCCTCCTTTAATCACTTCAAATTTCCAACAATCCAAGCATGAAAATCCCAATTTAAATGAAACAAATCTCAAAACAGAATTCCATGAAATGTGTACAAAACACATGAACATTAAAACATATATTTAGTAAACTAACTTCAAAACAAAACAAGATTAAACACAGTTAGTTCAAAAACAAGAAATCAAGATAAAATCCATAAATTAACACATGCACATTCATATTCCATTCATTCACTTGCCTTGGCTCAAAATGCACTCAAAGATGATCTCCCAACACACCTCTCTCAACTGAACCTCCAATCTACAAAAACCCCCAAGAAAAGGGCTCAAAAATAAAGAAATTTTTGAAAGAGAAAGGGTTCTTTCATAGGAAGCCTTGCATGCATGACATTGGAGCTCTAATGGACTCTACAAAATCATGGTTGGAAGATAAAAGTCAATTGCTTACCTTTAGAAGCTCTAACGATGGAGAATAACCTCAAGAGGAAGATGATCCTAGTTGAAATCCTTTGAAAATTGTACCAAGAGAAAGCTTGAGAGATGAGAAGGAGAGTTGTGTACTCAAATCTTCATTTTAGTCAAGAAAAGATCCACATGCAAAGGAGAGAAGTAGTGAAAAAAGAGCTGGTTTCTCTCTTGTTCCTTGGCTGGGTTGAAAAACGCAAATGGAGAAGTGAGGAGGGAGAACCCACGTGGGTGAGTTTAGAGTTGGGTGGGGTGTGGGCCCCTCCAAGCCATTTCACTTCAAGGGCTTGGAAACCCATCATGCGGGTTCCGGATGAGATCGACGAAAGAGAGTAAAATGATCTTCGAAATATCTCGTTTCCGAAAATATAATTTTCATATAATTTTGCAAACATTGAAATTCATGTATAGATTTCAAGGTGAAAAGTCTGTTTTGCCCTTTTCGCTAAAAAATGCGATTTCGGAGTTTTGAAAACAGACGAAGAGAACATACAAGTTGTAAATGGTATTTTGACAAATCAAAGGACTTAAAAATCATATTTTTTTCCCAAATCAGGAATAAATTCTCCCCACACGCACATGGGTCCCACAGCCCCCCCCGGCCCTTGTCAAACTAAATTCAACGGCTCTCAAAATTTCCTAAAGCTATGGAAAAATCTATCGAGCTCACAGTCTAGGCTAAACATCATCTAATCGCGCTTAAGATCTAATCTAGGCATAAATGGTGCTAATCAAAGCAAACCTGGGTCGGGATCTTACACTTTCCTTCTTTCTCAATGGCTTGACGCGGCTCCTTAGCTCATCTACTTGAATGTATATTGAAAATAGGATCCTTCTTTGATCCTTATTCTCTAAAAATTCGAGGATCAAGCCATACCAAAGAATTAAAAGCATCCTATATTGTCATCCGAGGAACGTCGGAGGAGCCCAAACATGGCTTGTGTTAGCCAATTCGAATGAATCTCCCCAATCTTCTGTGAAGTTAGATCTCATTTTCTCTATTTTTGTTGTATTTGTATTTTAAAAGAGACATAAAATCACAAGGCTTCTCTTTTTTTTTATAAGAGTTGTAAAATCACCTTTCACGGCATCAAAATTCGCCTCCCACAACAAATACAAAATCGTTTCAGAACAAAACACCTCCTTTTACGGCAAACAAACGAAATTTGCCTTTTACGGCATTCAAAAATAAAAAAAAATCAAAATCATGTCTCTTTTTAACACATTTACAATGAAAAAGATAGAAAATCGTTTATTTTCTTTTCTACACGAAAAAAGTTGCTCTACGGATCATTTTGTCTTCTTCAAGTAGAATCGAAAATTTGGCATATCCATGCACAAGAAAGCTCGACTGTCCATTTACTTCAAGTTACGAAAGGATTGTACCCACGGCTCTTCTTGTCCACTGAATTCGATAGTTCTTGCAAGCCCAAACGAACAGACCCTAATGTGGTTGGATAAGGTACAGTGATGTGGTGCTTAACAAGATATTTAAGACAAGCACATTGGCTATATTCCTATGTACAAGACCATATAATGAGGGCTACTCTAAATGAGCCTAGTTCTCAAGCACAACCAAGAATCCTCATCGAGTAGTCCTCTAATAACATTCATGCGTTAAGGTACGTTTAGCCACATGTGTCTGTCAAGTACAAAGTAGACAAGGTACCTAGGGATACACTCTAAGTCTCGTCCAAGTTCTAATTCTAGGCAAGTTATATTTTCAAGTTATACAAGTGTTTTTTGGATATAGTGTACAAGGTATGTCAAGCTACGAATACAAGATTGCGAGTTAATGATGGAAGTACAAGCCAATCCGAGGTCGAGAGTTGTCCACCGTGTACAGTACATGTTCCCAGTGGAGTGCTTATGGAGGTTGAGTCAATGATGCCGTATTTTGTGAGTCCTTGGTGTACGAAAATTATTGGGCACCAATCGACTCAATTCCACGTGCATTCGGCCAAGCCACGATCAAAACATGAAGATCTTGAATGACCGATGAAGCACACCAAGCCAACGTGCTTTCTTTTCATTTTCCTGTGTTGGACATGTAAGGGTAGAGTCAAACGGTCCCACACCTAAGCCCCAGACATAGGTTAGAAGTCCTTTTCAAAAAAGATACAAAGTCCCAGTTCGCTTGACCCAGCCCAAGTTCGGTCAAGTGAACCTCCTTGTTGTCCTAGGAGGCCTGAGACAACGCCCTCCTTCTCTCAACCCAACAAAATCCCGGGTCGAGCTAACCCTCGGGCTGTTGAGCCTTTGAGGTAGTGACACAGTTCGCTCGACCCATACCCCTGCTGGGTCGAACGAACCTTCAGGTGAGCTTCGAATTGAGCCAGTGAAGATTTGTTCATGGGGGTTCTTTCCCCTTTCCATGCCTTATTTCCTTACACATAATCGAGCCTCCATGCTCCCCAAACATCACATTTCATCATTAATCCCTTAATCATCCAACTCATTCCACAAATTAGGTACACATCACAAACAAACTACAATCTAGCATATGATTTTCTCACTACATGATCAAGCTTGGAATTTACGGGTGGCTAAGCAAATAAATCATTAAGAAATCAAATAATCATACATGCATGTCTCATTGTAATCAACTTGCCTTGCTAGCTTGGAAGAGAAATTAAGGAAAAAGAAGAAGATGGAGATCCTTCTCACTCTCACCAACCAAACTCACTCTCTATAGCTCCCAATCCACACCTAGAGCACAAGGGAGAAAAAAGTAGAAAAGGGAAATCACATGCAAGGCTCTAACATTGATCAAGAGAGAAATGAAGGGAGATAGAAAAGGAAAACTCACCAAAATGAGATCTATGGAAAGAGGAGATCAAGAAGAAGAAGATGCTCTTGGATGGCCTAAAGGGGGGCTACTCTTGGCCTTGATTTGGCTGGAGAATGAAGAGGAGAAGAAGAAGAGAAGGCTCCAACAGCTCATCTCTTGAAATGAAATGAAAATGAGGGCGGAAAGGAGATGGGTCGACTAGTTATAAAGCGTTGGGCTGGAGAAATGACCATCTTGCCCCTCATTGGGTGAAATTCTGATTATTTGAGGGGCCTTGGGGTGTCGGATCGTAATGAGTCGAGAACGGAAAACGATGACCGCGATGAGATCTTTCCAATGGGCCTAAATTTGAAAAAAATGATTTTTTTTTCGGAAAAACGCCCAAGTTTTCCTAAAACTGCTACCTACCCTATACTTCGTTAAAATGTGCTCAGAATTGCGCGAAACTTCAGGAACACCTTTCTAATGACAAAAAAAAAAAAAAAAAAATCGCCCAAGCACTAAACCCACATAATTAACCAACGTGGTAATTTATTAATGTAATCATGAGATTAGAAAAGCTAAACACACTTAATAAGGTCGGAAACCTTACAGGCTTCTCTAGAAAAATACCCTCGTCGTCATTGGATCTAGGCATTGCTGCATAGTTGTGCCTACACGTAACAATTTACATATAAGAAAAACCCATGTATTTATTTTTCGTTTATCTATTTATTTTATGAAAGGTGTGGACCCACTACAATACATTCCCCAACTTGATTATACTCATCAAAGTAACGTGAGTCCTATCAATCAAATTAAGATGAGTTATTCATGCACAATATAATGACTATGTGGGGCCTAATTGGACTCAATAACTCATTCATTCAACTTACTCCATTCAAACATGAGAAAAAATAAATTGAACAATCAACCATACATTTCAATTCCTGAGAATATTATTACTTTCAACAGATTGAAACATATTTCAATTACAAATTACAATATTTACCAAAAATACAATCATTATTTATATGTAATAGTTTTTGGAGTCCAGATCCCCTGTCTCCATTTGTGAGGCCTACATAGAGATTGCCGAATTGTTCAAGATTAATTGCATCACCTCTAGCAATATATTCCAAATCTCAATTTAATATAAATACTTCCCACCGTTGGATTGAACACACCACATATACATGATTAATGCTATATCAATGCCAAATCATGATTATTTATAGATGGGCACCACGATGGACTGCCAACTAGTGTTACATGTGTAATACCTGCTACAAAAGATCCAGACTCTAGTTCTTAGATCTTTGCCTATAAACCCCTTTACAATTCTAATTTTTAAATCTAAACTAAAAAAAAAGAGCAAAAAAAAAAAAAAAAAAAACCAGTTACCATTCACACTCACCACTCTTATCAGGGCCCGGGCGTTCCTTGGGTCGGTTTGGTCGGTCTCGGCACTTCTTATAACCCAACATCAACACTCACCATTCTATCAGGGCCCGGGCGTTCCTTTGGTCGGTCTCGGCACTTCTTGTAACCAACTTCACAGGTCGAGAGAGAAATCAACTCTCCCCTCCTCTCCTCCCCTCTCAACCCTAGTAGCTCCATTTCCTGAAACCCTCTCACGCAAATCAGTCTTGCACGCTCATGCTCTCTCTAGAAGCTCCAGTACCTTCCCCAATTCATCTCTCCATCTAACCCCAAAAAACCCTAACCCTAAACCCCCCACTTCCCTGTCCCCTCTCTCTCTCTCTCAGCCATGTCTCTTCTATCCATGGAGTATAAATACCTAACAGATGACTGCATTCGAGATTGGAAGAGCGCCGCCTCCAATTTCAAGCTTCCCAATCCCGTCCCTACCCTTCCCTTCCTCTACGAGCTCTGTTCGATTCTCGTACATCTCTCTCACTTTCTCTCTTATTGTTTGTTTTTTTTTTTTTCCCTTTTTTTTAGTTCTAATTCTAATTCTAATTCTAATTCTATTGATGTATGTACGTATGTATATATATGTGTGTGTCGTGATAGGTTCGCGGAGAATTGCCATTGCAGAAGAGTAAGCCAATATTGGAATCGGTGGAGTTTTCGGACAAACAACACAAGGAAGAAATGTCATCTACTTTGGCGGATATTGTCGCACAAATGGGACAGGACGTGAGTGATAACTCTCTCTATCGCTCTATCTATACAATTAATTATACATATATACGATTGTTTTAATTTTTGAAAAACGTAGTGAAATTTGTCCCGTTTTCATTTTTGTTTTTGGGTTGTGAATGGAAGCAAACCTTACTACAAGTGGCGGGATTGGGGAGAACGGCTCTCTAAGAGCAGTTGTCATTAGTTTTGATAGATTGTCAATCATAATTGGATTCTACTGTGAATAGTGGGTAATAAATTAGGAAACACTGCTAATTAGGAAAAGAAAGGAGTAGAGAAGTAAATAGTGAAAGAAACGGAACATTATACCTTTCCTCTTAACAGAACAGCCCTGGCATCATGGTTTCGGATTTGGAAATTTGTCTTTGAATGGACAATCTTATAGTTGGGAAATTCGTTTCGGACCAGGTTTTGGTTTGGCCTTCAAACCAAAATGCTTTGGGTGATTAGGAATTTTGGTGAAACTTTTCAGAATTACATTTTGGAAAAATAGAAAATTCAATTGTTATAATAATATTGTCAACACAACAAATTAGTATCATCATTATGGACCATCAATATGGCATGCATAATAATGTTATCACAACAACCCAGCAGTGACCACTCAGCAGTAATTCAGAAAATTCATTCAGATCGAATTCGGAAAATCGTCCCCATTGGAATGATTTTCTGGGCAAATTTTTGAGAAGAGGTGGGTTTTTTTTTTTCTTTTTTTTGGAAAATTTGTCTGATGCGAAATGAATTTTGTAAGTATGTAGTGGCTTCACCCAACTTTGTTCTTTGGTTCATAGTAACAGCCCACTTGATGAGCCAATAAGGGGTCGTTTGCCTTTTGTGCATGGGATATGAAAATGGGTTTTGCATATATAATTTTTTCACATGCATATTTTACATTTGTGAAACACATTACCATGTTTGTCAAAATAACCATTTTCATATGAGTAAATGAGTATGTCCAATGGTTTTAGACCTATAAAGAAGATGGACGACTCATATTAGTTTACCAATTTGGGTTCCATTGAAAGTGGTTGAATGGGTTTGACCCCACCGGCAGATGCCTACCACCTCCTCATGTATGTAAATGATTCATTGTAAATGGCCTCATTTACAAACCATTTTCACACGTCATTTATTCTTATGATGTGTAAATGACTACAAATAAACATAATCGAGTGTTAAGTGTTAGCATGTGAATCATTTACATATGTATTTGAGTGCAAACAAAGGATGCCTTAGTAATTTTTTGATTATACCTTTCAATCATCCGGTAGTCATCCATTGTTACGCCACGTGCATGCCATCATCAAAAAACTAAAAAATGTTTTGGTTGGACAACTAGTTTATAACTGCTAGTCCCAAGTTCGGATGGCAACCTTGGTTTGATAGGTTGACAACCAACACAAACTTTTGTCACAACTAAAACATGTATTGAAAAATTGGCACTCCATGATTGTGCTGGGGCGTTCTCTGCTACAAGTAACGGATTGTAGTGGTGCCTAGTTCGAGTGAAATGTAGCCAGGGCTTTTGGCACCAATTTAGACAAGTGGAGGTGAAGTTAGTTAGTCCTAAACAAGTGGGGGACTCAACTTGCCACTTGGAATATAAGAACTTTGATAGGCAGGGACATGGAGTTTGTCAATATAATGGACAGAAAAAGAGTTAATGTAGTATGTTTGTAGGAAACAAAGGGAAAAGGGGATAAAGCTAAGGAACTCACCGAGGGCTGCAAGCTCTATTATGCAGGGAAGAACAATGCCAGAAATGGAATTGGAATAGTAGTAGATAAAGATTTGAAACAAAGATTATGGTGGTAAAGAGATAAGGTGATAGAATTATAGCTATTACACTAGTATCAGAGGAAGATATAATTTATATCATTAGTGCGTACGAGCCCCAAGCGGGATCAAATGAAAGTGTTAAGAGAGAATCTTGGAAAGAGATGGATGGTTTAATATGAGAAATTTCAATTAATAAAAAGAATTCCTCGGAGGGGACTTAAAAAATGGTCATGTAGGAAAGGATCTTAGAGGGTATTGAGAGTGCATAGAGGATAGGGATTTGGTGTAAGGAATGGGTTTTTGGGAGACACTATTTAGGAACTTGTCTTGGAATTTGACCTTGTAATGGCAAATGTCTACTTTAGAAAGAGTGAGCAATGTTTAATTGCTTATTAAGAGTGGAACTAGGAAGAGTCAAATAAACTTTTCTTCACTCAGAGAACATATCTGACGAGCATATAAATGCTTTAAGATTATTCATGGAGAGAATTTGACCGCACAACATAAAATAGTAGTTTTAGACGTTTTCATTAGAAATAGAAAGAGTGTCGTAGTAAATCAAAATGCCCTAAAACAAGGTGGGGGGCTTTGAAAGGGAAAAGGGCAACGACATTTGCAAGCATAAAGTGATCAAGGGTGGAAAATGCAATTCGGAGGGAGAAACTACGGTGAGTGAGGCCAAATGATTAATTGTATTCTAATGGTTGTAATATAAATGGTGCTTGGACAGTCAAAATGGAAAAGACACTTTGATAAAGGAGTTTGCTGGTAGAGTGTAGACTTTCAAGAAGTTGCTCAATAAAAAAAATTGGTGTTATAAGGTTTAGCAGAGGCTCAGGAATATTGAAAATTATGAAATGTGTAAGAAAGCAAAGAAAAAAGTTAAGAAAGTAAGTGATGCAGAGTCCAAAGCATATAATGACCTATATAATAACTTGGGAACAAGAGCAGGGGATATAAGAAAGAAGGAAAGGTAAAGTAGGGACTTTGATCACATCAAATGTATAAAGAGCGATGACCAAACGGTTGTAGCGAAGGACAATGATATTAAAGAAATGTGCATAGAATATTTTAACAAACTTTTAAGTTTAAATTCTAGAAGAGGCTTAGGCCCTATTTCTTTAGTGGAATTTCTGCCAAGAATTCACCATGTCCAGGAATTCCTGGACATGATGTGACATGTTGTTCCCTAGAATTTCTGAATCCCATGTTTCTTCAATAGCATTTCTAGATTCTAGCCACTTGAAAGTTCTCTTTTGACCTTTGGGAATCCAGGAATTTCACTCCCTTTGCATTTTTGTGGAATTCCTGGATGCTCAAGCCCAAGGGGAATTCAGGAATTCCACTATGTTTGAGAATTTAGGAATTCTCTAGACAGGAATTCCTGGAATTCCAGTAAAGAAACAGGCCCTTAGGAATGAAAGAGGATACTTTGTTATAGGACATACTTTATATCATAGAATTAAGGTAGCAGATTTCAAGAATGCATTAGCAAGAATGAAGTTAGGAAATGGTACAGGGCCGGATGCCATTCCGATAAAGGCTTGGAAATGCATAGGAAAAAAATTGGATGGTTTTGGTTAACTAGGCTCTTTACTATTAGATGGATGAAAAAGGAGTTTTGTAGTACTTATTTGCAAGATCAAAAGTGATACACAAAACTGCACCAATTGTCATAGGGTTAAACTTATGTTTTATATTATGAGACTATAAGAGAGAGAACAATGGAGCAAAGACTTAGACAAAAAGACCAAGCTATCTGAAAATCAATATGGTTTCATGCTAGGGAGGTCAACTGTAGAAGCTATTTTCTCACTTTGAATATTAATGGGAAGTACCAAGAGGAGAAGAAACAGCTTCATATGGTCTTCATCAATCTAGAGAAAGCCTACGACATGTTTACTAGATATTTGATTTTTGGATTTAGATAAAAGGAGTGTCCAAAAGGTTATATTGACATCATTAGAACATGTTATGAGGGCACGGTAACTGGTGTAAGAACTACCTAGAGATTTGATTTGGTGGGTTTAGATAAAACGAGCGCCTCAAAAGGTTATATTGACATCATTAAAGACGCGTGAGGGGGCGGTAACTAGTGTGAGAACTACCTGTGGAGAGAATTGAGTTTCTAGTGATCAAAGGTTTGCATTAATGGTTAGCTTTATGCCATTTTTCTTTTTGTACTAATTATGGACGAGTTAACTAGCAAATATTCAAGAGGAATTGCCGTGGTATATGTTGTTTGCAGGAGATATAGTGTTGGTGGGTGAATTTAGAGATGGGTGAATGCAAAACTTGAAAGACAGCGGGAGGCTTTAGAATCCAATGGCTTTAAAATATGTTACATGAAAATAGAATGTTTGATTTGTAACTTCATTGGGGATGTGGGAAGAGATGTAACTATTGTGAGAATTGAAGCTCAAAGATACCACAAGGAAGTTATTTTCAATATGTTGGGTTTATAATTAGCAAGGATGGAGAGATTGAGGAAGATGTCGAACATGGGATAAGAATTGGATGGTTGAAGTGGAGACTTGCTTTTGGAGTGCTTTTTGATCAATGCATACCAACAAGATCGATGAAAATATTTTACACGATGATGATTGGACTAGATATGACATATGGAGCAGAATATTGACTAAGTAGCAAACACCACATGCAAAAAATGAGTGGAATAGCGATGGGAATTTTGATAGTGATGTATGGGGAAAAATGTTGCCCAATCAAGAAACAACACGTGCAAAAATTGAGTGTAACATCAATGAGAATGTTGAGATGGAGCAGAATGTTGGCCAATCGGGAAACAACACATTAAAAAAAAAATGAATGGAGTAGAGATGAGAATGTTGAGATGGATGTATGGTAGCTAGGAAAGATATGAATCAGCAACGAGATCATTCAGGGGCATTTAAGGGTAGCATTAATTGGTTATTGATTAAGAGAGACTCATGTAAAATGGTTTGGACAATGTCCAATGTAGGCCAACAAAGGTGCCAGCGATAAGTTTTTTTTTTTTTTTTTAATGCATGTTAAATGCGCCGCAAGGAAAAGGGATGAACATGGATGGAAGTGGTAATGACAGGTTTGAAGAACTGAAATCTATGCATGGATTTGATGGTGAAAAAGAATTGATATAGTTGACCCCCACATAGTTGAGACAATGCTTTGGTGAGGATGATGGAGACACGTGAACAAGTGGATGTATTTTGACATCAAGAGGAAGGCCAAGCCGATAGACTTCGCAATGTGTTCAAAGGTGTAGTATGATCACAACTCCGAGAAGACAACTTCATCATGCTCTGCATCGCAACACATGACTATCTGTAAAGCTATAATTCTCTATGTACACCATATTTATCTAATGGAATTGTCGCTCCATTAAATGCCTTTTAGCTTGTTGCTTCATCCAAGCTTGAGTCACATTCGAGTACTTCTCTAGTAATCCCAATATTCAATATTTGGTACGAGGAGTTCCATAAACTTGATGAGCGCAAGTAGCATGTGGATTGAATGCAATTGTAGGAACTAGCTGCCATAAATTACCTTATAGGCGGTCATCTTGATAGATTCCTGAAAAGCAGTGCTGTATGCCTATGCCACTATTCAGCCCCAGGATGTCAATTCTCCTATTCCTTGGGTTGTTGACCATTGTAACATGGGAGGTTTCTAGATGACAATGAACTCGTTCCAACTGCATCTGTACTTGAGGGTGACAGATTGTGCTAGTCTGTAACTTGGACCTTGCAACATAAAAAAACTCGAGAGGCTCCTCAGTAGGGCCCACTTATGAGAATTTTAGACCACTCAAAGTAAATGCCCCACTCCTCCGTGTAAGCCGTCGAAAAATTTCACTTTGAGAGGGGCTGAGTTGATTATCAAATTGGTCACTTACAGAACACATGAATAAAATATCAAAAAAAAAAAAAAAACCAAATATTTTATACTGAACAGTCCAACGATGTCCATAAGTTTTACTAGAGTGAAGTTTTGCAAAGACTTATACACGAGGGTGAATTTACTTTGAAATAGATTATCACAAGTGGGACACGATGAAGAGCCTGACAAATTTCCCCATAGGTTCAATCGTAAGATCATCTGAACTTCGAGGTAATAAGGCGAAGATTGTGTGACCTATTGTTCCCACCATATAAAGATAACTTTGAGATCTATCAATCTATAAAGAAAGATAAATTGGGTCTTACCAGCTATACATTTAAACTGTAAAGTTATGGAGAATAAGCATTGTTTTCATTTGTGGCTGTCTGGTTAATTATGTTTGATCAAATAGCTGATAACGTCTGATTGGCCCGATTTCTTATAGATGGCTGGATCCTAAAGTCCTGTATATGGTAAGCCAATAGTTCTAATCATTTGACATGGTATCGATATGATGGAAGGCCAGCTCTGATAGGAATGAAAATTTCCTTATTGCTAATATAATGGGTGAGTGGTTTGGATTTTAGACAAGTGCTACATTGATGAATTTATAAATTATAAGGATTGGCTAGAGCTTAAACTTTAAAACTTAACAGATTTAATTGTTAAAGTCCAGACAACGATACAATATGTTAATGACTTAGGGGGCAGATATTCTGATTTATAGTGTGCGTTAGTGTATAAAGCATCAGAATCTTGCAATTTTCCAATAATTTTTTGGATGCTTGTACAATTTTTTTTTCTCGGTGAAAGAGTCACAGTGCCATGGGTTGCAATGGCCATGAATTGTACAGCATTGCTTTTTCTCGGGGTTGGGTAGGGTCATTTGAAGCCGGGACTTGGTCTTACATATTACAGTTACACCCTTTTCGGGTTCACACCTGGGCACGGAGAACACTGATTAGGTGGAGGTTTGGCTCAGTTACTTCCCAATTCAAGAATTTCTTTGTAGGTCCACTATTGGAGCACCGCTATGCTTGGATGAGAAATAGCCTAATAACAACTTAATTGGATATGGAGAGTTACATATTTTTAAGGCCTTGTAGAGCAGCAGCAGTGAAAGTATTACAATATGGTCATTTAAATAAATTTTGGGTATTTAATAAGGTTAACAATATAGTTCTGTTGTGTGTATCTCATCATTTTCGATGATGAAATACCTCCTGTTATTTTCTAAAGGTTGTAATTAAGGTTCTGTTTATTCTCTATGAAATATGTCCTAATTAAACTATTCTTCGAAAAATTTAGAGTAATAATATCATTATATTCACCAAAAAATTAACATTCTGTTTAAATGTATATTTAAATATGCACCCAGCAAGCCAGATTGAGCCCCTTAGCAAGCCAAGCTTAAGTCGATTCTAGTCGAGCCTCTTAACAAGCTGAGCTTGAGCAGACCAGGCTGATTCGACCCTAGATTTAGCTTGGCTTGTGAGACTACCTGAGATTGAGCTCTAGCATGATCGAGCCAAGCAGAGCTGGCTTGTTGACATTCCCCATTAAATCATCCAACCAGTAACTTTGTTTAGATCTAGGGCTTGGATTGATTTTGGGGCTTGGTTTACTATGAACCTTATAATTGCAACAGTAGGGCTGCATCCTCGTGGTAGTGGTTTTGATTTTCTTTATGTTTTGCTTTCTCTCCAAAATGGAGGATGTGTGACGTCTGTAGAAATATACAAATTTCTGCACCAACTTAGGTACACATGTGGGGTAGTGTACTTTGACGAAGACATTTATTATTTCCATATCCGAGAAGTGTGCCATACTGTTGTAATCTCCTGGATTATCATAGGAATCTATATAATTTTTTTTTTTAAAATCCATTCAAGGGGTTTCTATACAAGAAAGAGTGAAAACCACAGAGGACTTGTTGCCATACTGTGTGGTTTGATATGCTTATTTGCCTCTTCTATATTTGGTGATAGTGGTTTGTTTGATACAAGTTCCTAGGCATTGAGCTTAGGACACCCATTCTTGCACTCTCTAAGCACGAATCGGAATTTTTTAGACTGCACTATTAACTCATTGTTCTAGACTTGTGTAGGTTACTTAAGGCATACTTAGGCACGTTAGTACTTGAGATGTGGGGTATGTTGAACATTGAGTTAAAGTCAATGATTCAGAACTTAATTGCAATAGTTGCTTTTTTTGAATTTCTCTAGCAGATGGAGTGGGTGGATCTTATTGGGATATTGCCCGTACAGCTGCCCTTAGATCTGACATTTGCCCTTGAGTAGCCGGAGTTTAAGTACTTACCACAGAGCTGTCTGTGCGATATCCTAGGGTCGTGTGATATTGCACCGTTATTGCACAAATAACTTTGCGGAAAATATTTATACTTCGACTGTTCTAGGCCAAATGTCGGGTCTAGGGCAGTCGTACAGTCAAAATCCCATTATTAGTTATGAGAGATCATTGTGGAATATAATTCTGTTATGGCAGAAATTTTGTGCTTATTTTTTCGTTCATATCTAATCATTTGGCTATAATTCATTGAGGGAGATGGATCTTGTAGGCAAGTTGTGGGCAGATTAATTGTGTAAGTTGTTATATGGATTGAAAAGAAGATTTGGGGAAATTTCGCCAAACTAGCTCTTGCTGGTGGTAAGGCACACTCCAGTTATGGGGGAGGTCTGGGATTGAATTCAGGAGACCTGACCTTATCTTTCTTCTATAAAGAAAAAGGAACAATAGAAATTGGGGAAATTTGATTGTATTTTTAACATAACCTTTAGGGCCTGTTTAAATAGGCAAAAAATAGAGTAGAGTGAAGTTAAATGGGCCCTAACAGTCTGAAATTTCAACTCTACCTTGTTTGGATGAGTCTAGCCCGATAGATGAAGTAATGTTGTGAGCCACATGTACTCCATTTCACTTCAACTCTAAATACTTCCATTTCCTTGAGTAAAAGTGAATTCTACTCCAAACCTTAACTTAAAAAGTATCCAAATGGAGTGAAGTGAAGTACTCTACTTTCTCCACTTCACATGTGAAATCCACTTCATTTTACTCCACTCCTCATTTATCCAAACAGGTCCTTAGGATTGGACCTCTAAGGGTGAATCCCTTGCTTGGCATGCTTCATCGAATGGTTTGGGTTGCTTTCCATTTCTCATAGTCATATTGGTTCTTTTATTGAAGTTTTTCTTATCAATTCCAACTCGATTTTGTGATCATATATGCTACTTTTCTTTGTTGATGCTTGTGGTTTTACACTGTGTGAGCCACCATGCTGATATTTTAGTCTTATACTCTTTTGTGATTGCTGTGTTTCTCCAAATATTCTGGATGGGCAAACTTTCTAACAATGGGATATATGTATCATTTTTTTGCAGCTTACAATCACTACAGACAATCGTGTCCGTCTCGTCAAAATGGTAAATAGTTTACTCAAGAAGATCTCTCTTTTCTGAAGTCATAAATAATCCAAATAATTCCACTAATTTCATTTAGCAAGTGTATCATCTTTTATTGACTTGGTATAGTTATTACAAACTTAAATGGTATTTCCTAGCAAATTGGTTTTGTACCATTAAAAAAAAAAAAAAAAAAAAAGCAACTTGGTTTTGTGTCATGTTTAAAAAAATGTGTTTTTTCTCATTCTGCCCATATGGTTATTTGCTTATCAACCCTTTTTAATGAGTATTTGCTTAATCTACATATTGGACTCATGAATCAACACAAAGACCATAGCTAATTCTAGCATCCAGTTATTCCTTGCAAGTCCTGAGTGTCCATGTTTAAAAACCAAGTTCAATTTTGGCAGAGCTGATGGTGGAGCATTCAGTATTGAAATCATTCTCAAATCATTCCCTTTACTTCTTTCCACGTCAACCTATTTACTTGAGTGAGGAGGTCACTCACTGAGGAGCTCTGGAAGAGAGTACCTACACCTAATTCATTATACTGTGTCTCCCGTGCAAGTGAAAATTTGATAGTTGACTCTTCCTTGTTCATGAACTTTCTTCTGTTATGCTCTCTCTCTCTCTCTATATATATATATATATATATCTATATATATATAATGGTAATGATTTTATTAATAGTAGTGCATCAGTACAAGAGGAATATACTAATGGTAACAAAACAACCACCCAACAAGATGATAGAGACTAAGACAGTCTACAAGCAAACAACACACAAGAAAGCAGAAATTAAGAAGATAGAGAGAGCTCGTCTGCACAATCAATATGCTGTGGCAACTGACTCCCTCCTTGGCTAGGAGATCGCCGCCAAACTCTTTTTTGCACTCTCTGTAAACAATAAAGACGGTTATAGCCATATTACACCATAAGGTGCCTCTTAAACAAAGTGGTAAGCATAGGGACAGTGAAGAAATTTTGGTTATTTATTTATTTTATTTATTTATTTATTTTTTTTGGGGGGGGGGTGTGGGGGGGGGGGGGGGGGGGGGGGGTGTGGTTGCATATTCTTTCGCCTGCAAGGATATGGTGTAGAGACTTACAATGATGACTTCCCAGTTCACCATTATCTTACTGTAGGGAGCCCTGGTAGCTCCCTGATGTTGGAGAATGTCTGTTTCTCCTTAATGTCCTCTACAACATTGGGGAAAAAAAGGGACCCAACATAAAAAGTCCTTTTTTATTGGGCGACCGAATGTACCTGTTCTGTCCTTTTATCACAACTCACGAGCAAAACCTGAGAGATGACAGTTTCTGGATTTCTCTGTGATGCACGACAGACCCATGACTAAAAAAGTCATTTTTTATTGGGTGACCAAATGTACCTGTTCCATCCTATGGTCACGACCAAAACCTGAGAGACGACAATTTCTGGATTTCTTTGTGATGCAGGACTGACCCATGAGGCCATGACCCCATGGGTCGACATGCCCGTTGAGCCTAGCTCAGTCCACTCCAGTCCAATCCATATATGTTTTATTTATTATTTTTTTTATTAATTGAGTTGTGTAGGGCCCATTAATTTTATATTATTGTTATAATCTCAACCCTTTAGGTTTTTGATGCAGGAGAGACCCATGACCCAATGGGTCTGTCCTGCATCAGTGTTTTAACGGTTGAGATCAAGTCTAGGGTTATGTTTTTTCTTATTTAAAGCATTGTAAGCCTCTTTTGGCAAAATAATGGTTGATGATTGATGAAAAAAAATCTAGTGCTTTGGGGATCTTCCCCATTTTCCCTTCAAGTTTTCTCTCCCAACTTTTCTTTGCCTCATGGATTGGAGTTTGGCATAATGCTAATTTTCAGGTAAACCCTCACCTTATCCCCATATCTTTCCATCTCTATCATGTTCGCCCCGCAATCTCCTTTCTGTTCTGCATTAATTGGTATTAGAGTTGAAGATCGATCCACCTGGATTCGATAACTGGTGCTCCCTCATCCCTTCTGAACCAACACCATCACTATTTGGCAGTCCCAGTTATCACATATTCCCGGAACCCTAAACAGAATATTCCTGGAACCCATGTTCGCCCAAAACCTACATCGATCCCGACCCCAGATGCTAGATAAGATTCTTTTATCTCAAATCCAAATCCAAAATCAGAACCCTTCCCTGCACAAAATCACTTGGTCAACCACCATCCAACATCAAATTCTATCCTCCAAGTCCATCTTCATCTCCCTCTGGCCGACTACTTTCAAACCCAAATCTCAAAATCAGAGACCCATCCCAATGCTACCAACTGACTCCTATTCTCCAAAACTGCAGTAACCGAACCATCGTAGCCCACCAATTCCCTTCAAAGCTAGCCGAAACCACAAATTTCCCAAAAACTCCTAAATTCCCAATACTCTAATCCCAAAATCCCCTCAAATTTTGAAACCCTAAACCAAATCCCCAATTTCTCCAAAACCCCAAAATTGCTGAAACCCAGGAGCCTCAACCCCATCCTCATGTCCCCCAAACCCAATATCCTCCCCAAATACCCAGTTCGGTCTCAATTGAAAAAAAAAAAAAAAAAACACCTGCAGTCGAGCCAACACCGCATCACCAGTCACTATTGTCGTTTACACACGACGCCAACCTTGTTTTCGCTTGTCGTGCCCCCCACCAGCCCCAACCATCATTGATGCTAGCAGTGCCTTCAACATTCACTCCTCGTCGTCATCGCTCGAGGGAGTCCTCGTTGTCATCGCAATCTCCTCACCTCTTCCCCTCTTGGTTGTTGAAGTGCAGCTGCAAAAAGTGGTCGAAAAGCCTTTAATTTCCCCTCCTGCACATAGCCCAAGGCAAAACGAAGAGTAGGAGACTCCATTGTTACACAATCACAATCAAGATAACAATAACAAATTGTTGGTACAGAGACTGTTAGCTGATTCCACAATAAATTCAGAAGATGTGGCGGGCAAAACTCCCGCAAAGGATTCTACTTCAGGTGAATTGGAAGAAAAAGAGACTGAATCTCCTTCTGATGGTGTTAATTAGCCAAAACAGGTAATAGAAGATTTCATGACATCCTTAGATGAAGTAGCATGCTTTCTTGTAGGAGATCATATTTTGGAAAATTCGGGAGACAAAGTGACTAACGACATTGATCAAAAGATGCAAGCAACAAAATTCGAAAACAATCCGAATTGCCTTCTTTGGATAGTGTTGATCAACAGATGCAAGCAACAAAGAAAATTGAAGACTTTGATATGGTTGGCAAGAAAACTCAAAATCCGTGGATATGAATGTAGAACCACCTCCAGAAAAGCTAATTCAATTGTTAAAAGAGAGATATTGTTCAAGAAGTTGCGAATGAAGATCAAATTATTGAGGTTCCCCACATTGATTTCCTATTCAGGGATAGACTGTTGATACTTGAAGATTTTGAGCAGCTGATACAACTACAGGACTTGAAGCATTTGTTCATTCTAGTGCACATATGATCAAAGTACTTTATATTCGGAGATCAACAATGGAAACTTGAAGTTTGCGTTGAGTTTGACAAATTTCAATAGTTGTAGCATCGAAAGGTTCAATCGCACATCAAAACACAATTCGGCCATCAAAAGAAGCGACGTGTCGAGCCAGCTTTAAATTGGAAGAAGAGATCGTATGAAGCTTCCCCGCCATGCAAAGAAAACAGAGACCAACCAACAAGTCAGAAGTTCATATGGTGGATTTTTGACCTAGGAGGACATCTACAGAACTCGAAGTCGAGTTCTCTGCAACATGAGAAGTTGATGTTGGACAAATGATGGGGACATCAATCCCAATTATTCTAATGTCTAACGGAGGCAACGTCACAAGAAGAACATGGCAGACATAACTAATTTGTGGATGGATCAGCCTTTCTAGGGCTTCATCCATCAAAATCAATAAGATCCACCATTGGATCTGCAATATGAAGAAGATCCACTGTTGGATCTAAGTATGGACGGGAATCCACCGTCGGATCTGATGTACGGCTAGTCCAAGAACTCCTGTGGCATACTTGAGGAAAGACCTAACATTGGGAAGGCCCACCAAAGATGAACACTTGAGTTTAAACCTATGTACTTCTCTTCCTCCTCCAGGTATTCTCCATCTCTTCTTTCCATAGTTAGCTTAACTGAACCATGGTTGATATGAAATGGTGCTGGCTGTGACCAAACCGATAAGTGTATGTTTATTGGTTTCGGTACCAGTACCCTATAATATCGCCAAGAATATCAGTGGTATCGGCCAATATTTTAATACATTGGCCGACTATCAGTATTGGCCGATATTTTCGACTAAGCCGACCTGCTGGTTGATACATGTTGGAAATGAAAATAAAATAAAATTAAAAGAGTCCTTGGTGTCTTCTTCCATGCATGTCACACTTAAAAGAGAGAAAAAGAAAAGAAGCAGAGAGAGGGAGGGAGGAAGAGAGGAGAGGTTTACCTGAATTTTGCAACAGTCGTCGCCTGCCACCAAGTTCTTAATCTCCTCCTCCTTTTCCTTTTCCTCCTCCTCCTCCTCCTCGCCCCCTTCTTTTCTCCATTTCCCTCTTCTTTTTCCCCTTTCCCCTCCCTTCCATTTCAGACGAAGACGAGATGAAGCTAGAACCAAAAGGGGCAAATCAAATGCACTTTTACTCTTTTACGGTTTCATTACTTTTTTTTTTTTATACTTAGTGGAGTAACTTGAGTTACATGTTAAAAACCTGCCACTTTGTGGGCCCCATCACCTATATAAAATCCAAACTCTCCAAAATAATCCCCATCCTCTTGTTTGTGCCCTGAGAAAGTTTCATTCTAATTGGAGATTACCCTACCATTAGATTAATCAATTGATCAATTTAAAAGAATAATTTAATCTAATTGCATCACATCTTCTACTAGAACGAAATTTGGATGGGGAGGCCATATAAGACTTGGGCAGTTATTATTAGTGGTTTAAATATTTATAGCTGGGCCCACTATGAAGCCTGCAAGATTTCCTAACTATCCTCACTCTTCTGTTTTTTGTCCCCAAATTGCACCTTACTGAAAGGGCGTACTTAAGAAAAATCTAAACTACTCAAAAACAAATGTCCCTTCTTGTGTGGGCCCTTAACAAATTTTACTGAAATAGGGGTTGGGCCAGGTAAATCAATCACTTATAAGACTTGTAGAGTAATGATCCTAATCATGTTGCATGACCAATTCATTGTAGCCCAACTATGATTCAAGGAAAGTTTTTACAAAACCATTACAAGAAGTTAATGGTTGGGATTTTAGATATGGATTGGCTCCATTTAATGGATTTATAAATTGTAAGAACATTAAAAGGTGATATATTTATTATTTAATAATTAATGATTAGACAGTGATACGGGATCTTTTGACTTAGGGGGACTGATATTTTAATTTATAATTGTTACTAATGGAAAAACACATTCTTTTTTACCATTTTATAATATTCTGGATTTTTTGGATATTTTTTCGAAATTTTCTTGCTAATTTTTTTTTTTCACACCGCGATGACCGTGATGGATCGTGAACCGTGACTGATACCGCGACAGTATCGGTTTTGGGGGTCGGCCGATACCGCGATTGATACCGTGATTTTAAACCATGAACTGAACCCACCTCAACCTTCAAATCTAGATCCATCCCATTGTTGGAATTCTAGATCTAGCCTAAACCTTTCACCTAAAACCCAAATCCATTCCCTTCATCACCTTCAACCCACCAACCAGCCCAGCCCTTGCTGTCCGTTCCATCTTCCCCCACTAATTGATCACCACCATCCATTCCATTAACCCTAGCTAGATTTAGTCTGCAAAAGCCTAGATCTAGCCCCTATCTCCTTACCCAACCTCAGATCCAACCTGAAACCCCCATCGAACCCCTCATTGCATGAGTAAGTAACTAAGATAAGGGGGCGTAGTGGTCCCCTCATTGCATTAGGTCTTGTATCGCTGTATCAATAGAAAATATTAGTAATGATCTATTTTTCACATGTATTCATGTTAATTACTTATGCTAGCTTAGAAACTAATGAAATGCTTATAAAAAAAGCTATATCATGAAGAAATATCATCAAAATGAACAATGTACTGAACTTGAAGAGTTGAAGTCAAGACTTAAGAGGCTAAGACATAAGACTAAGAGTTAGGAGTTCAACACTCAACAGCCAACACCACAATTGTGAAGTGACATAATAATTAATAACTTCATAAAAAAGCAGTCTACTTGAAGAGTATAGAATTGGACAAGGAAGAAATACCTTGGCTCTAATACCATAGGGAATGTCCACCAGGATGTATGGCATCGCTGTCCTCATCCCCCTCATTGTTGTCCATTTATAGTGCCATTGCCACTACAATATTGCATATGCCCACCATATTGAAATTTATATTGGTGGGCATAGGGATCTTGGAACGTGAAAGAAGGTATGATAGGAGCTTGGAGGAGGTGGATATCTATATTAAGTTTGACCAGCGTCACCAGCACCACCATCTTCATTCCGCCTGCGGCATCACCATCTTCGCTCCACCGGCAACCTTGTGATCGCTGCCAACATCGTCTGACCACTCCACTTCGGCAAATCCCACCATTGCCAACACTGCCATTGTGCAGTTTTGATCTCCTCTCCATTGCCATCATCGAGATCCCCTCTCCATTCATTGAAAATTCAAAACAAGAATTAAGAACTCTTGCCTCTTATCTCTTTCTCTTTCTGCACACGAATCGCAACAAAAAAGGCAAAGTTCCTCACATGCCCTTTGTGGCACGTGCCTGAGTTTGGGCTGAGTTTAGATCGGGTTGGACTTGACCCAATTTAATAATACATTCTTTAGAGTCTCGATTGCAGAAAAGAGCCAACCAACACTACTATTGATACCAATCAATGACGTCATCAGGTGGCATCATCCTGCCACTTCAACTGAGAAGTCAAAGGGGGCCAGATTTTACCAAAATTGCTACGATGTTGGTCTTATACAAAGTTGGAATTTGCATTCCCTTTCACCAACGTGTTTGTGGAGAGTAGATCTATCGAAAAGGTCAGTCTATTCTTATATCCAAGTTAATATGAAATTTGCATATTGGTAAACTTTAGAATGAACTTCAACGAGTGAAATACGCACTTAAATATGGGAAATGATATTTTGAGAATGAAAACTATTTTCAGCAGTTTCTTAACTTGACATAAGGAGAGTTGTCAGTTATTGAATGTTTTGACCAATTTTCAATGTTGCAAGATGTTTGTGGATAATCAACATGATTTAATTAGTTTTCTTAGAGGTTTGAGACCTGATATATTGGAGCAAATGAATGATTGCAAGAATATTCATGAGGCGTATTGGGAAGCAATTCATGTTGAATGTATGCTTAAACTGTCTCATCCGTGAAAAGTTGGGACTCCAGAAGAAAAATCATCATCGCAAATAACTGAAGGCCATGTTGTGAAACCGTGGTGGAGGATATCTAGATTGACATTAAGATGCCAAAACTAATGACTGAGTAAAAAGATGAAAAAATGCCTGAATTTCATTCTATGAGTAATGATGATCAAGAGGTGCTAGCAGCAAGGAAAAACGAACCCCCACATAGATTTTGTCCTTGGGGATCAGCAATGGCAACTTGGAGGCTGCGATTTAATGGTGGAAATTTTACACATGAAGTATCTAATGGTGCGATCGCACATCCTGACAAAACCCAACCATTGAAAGAAGTTATACTTATACATGAAGCTGTGTACAAAAGCTAAAGTCCAACCAATGGATCAGAAGTTTATCCAATTGATCTTCGATCCAGTCGGACAGTTACCGAACTTGAGGTCAAGTTCTTTCCAATCCAGGGAGAATGATGCAGGATAGACCTCAAGCCACATGTGTAGGGCCCAATTAAAATTAGGACAATTTTATTCACTAATTATATGCCATTAATTTTCTAATTTTATTTAATGGCTTGTAATTAGGATTGGGTTTCCAATTTCATTAGGATTCTTATTTTATTTCCTAAGTTAGATCATTAGGTTTCTTAGCCATCAAAATTTCTTTTCCTATATATAGGCTCTGTAAACTTGGATTTTCAGAGAGTTTGATTAATAAAATTTGAGTTGGGTTTATCCCTTGGAGGTGTGTCCTCATGTTATCGTCTTTTTGGAGACCTATCATAGTGTTTGTGGACACGTGCTTTGGTTCCACCATTGTGCTTCGGCACTTCCACGCAAGTCCTAATCCTTGGGTTTGCATCATGGCCGCTACGGGCTGCTGCAATTGTGAGCACTAATATTTATAAAGTAAACATAGCAGTTCCCGATTTATCAGCCGATAGACTACTCATCAGTGCTGCAGCGTAGACCTCACGGCCACAAGTGTAGGACCCACGTAGATTTAGGAATTTATTCTTATGTCATTAGTTTATTTAAATATTGTAATTAGGGTTAGGTTTCCATTTTATTTAGTTTCCTAGATTAATTAGATTTCTTAGGCCCTAAGTTATCTTTCTTTTATTATAAATATAGTATTGTAGAGATCAATGATATAAAAGATTTGAGTTCATAGAATTTTCCTTTTGTGGGTTTATCGTTGGAGAGTGTCTTCATCGTGTGATTGTTCCATTAGAACCTTAATTATGCCCTGGCATTTGCGACCCTAACCCTAGGATTGCATCAATTGGTATTAGAGATGAACGATCCCTCGATCGATCTGCGTGTTACCCGTATCCATCCGTCCCATCCCTCCCTTCCGTTCGCCGTCCGCCCCTGCCAAATCAAACCCCTATCATCCCACAATCCTCCCTGTAGAAAACCTCAGCCCCATCACCCGCCCTTTTCCAGTCCAAAACCCACCCATTGCCTCTAGTCTCTTCACCAAACTCCCCAAAGCCCCAAACCGAGAAAAAAAAAAAAAAAACAAAAACCATAGAACCCCAATCGTCTCCCATCCCATACCCAGCAGAGAGAGAGAAAAAAAAAAAAAAAAAAAGAAAAGACAGAGAAGAGAAGGGAAGAACTGTGTTGTTCACCAGCGCCGCGCCGGCGCCATCGCCAACCGCGCCTTCGGTTGTCATCCCTCCCCTTTGTTGAAGAATACAGCAAAAGGGGTTTTCAAACCCTTTTCTCTTTTCCTTCGACACGAAGCTCTACGGAGCCACATGTGCCACGTGTGTCAAGTGCATCTCATAGAATGGGCTTGAATTCGGGTTAGTTCAGGTCCAGGTCAGGTGGACCTGACCCTCTTTGAAACCCAGTTTCATCAGCAGATTTCAATCAACAGTATTTTTAGCAGATCGATGGCCAAAATTTCTTTTCGCGATTGTGGGGCCGGTCGGCGTCAGATTTCAGATTCGTTTTCGCCAGTGTTATCATAGAAAGCAAATCTACACATCAGGTCAGTCAAAAAATTTTGAATTTGCATTAAAAAAAATGCCTCCAAGAAGCATATAGCAATGGAGTTCCAATAATGATGATGATTTGAGGGGAACCGTTGCGGAATTATCGGTAAATGTTAATAAGCTAAGCGCAAATATGGTTCAAATCCAAGTGGCTCTTGGAAAGATTGAAACCCGATTAACTAATTTAGAAACTACTCGGTGTGGGGATTATCATAGAGATGATGGACATAATCGGAATCAACGAGATCCACATGTAGTGAATGTTGATCGTGATTTGGGTATTAAACTTGTGATTCTCGAATACGATGGAAAATTAGAACCGGATGAATTCATGGATTGGTTAATGTGTGTTGAAAATATTTTTCCGCACAAGCCACTGACATATGGTCATAAGATTACATTGGTGGCATCTTGATTTCGTAATTATGTTGTGATTTGGTGGGCCGAGTTGCAAAAGAAGAGAAGAAACCAAGAAATTGACCCCGTTGACACATGGACCGAGATGAAAAATCTGTTGAAACAAAAATTCCTTCCCGTCAATTACTCCAGAGGTCTACGTTCAAGTTTTCTTGATTTGATACAAGGAGAATTATCTCTTCTTGACTATGGTGACATGTTTGCGTGGCTCCAAGACAAGTGTGGATTAGAAGATGATGAGGAACATGATTTAATCAGTTTTGTAAGAGGCTTGAGACCGGATATAGTGGAGAGTATGAATGGTTGTACGACCATTCATGGGGCATATTGGGAAGCAATTCGTGTGGAATACATGCTTAAATGGTCTCCTTTGGGAAAAGTTGTGCCTCACAATTAAAGTCTCGATCACCGCAATTAATAGCAGCTCATGTTAAAGAATCAGTGGTAGAGGACTTACAGATTGAAAAGCTAGAGCAACACATAGTGATGGGCCAAGCCTAAGGGCCCAACTCATGTTACAAGACTCGGTTAGCCCAATAAGGTCCAGGCCCAAAGAAGTCCGTAGGCCTGGCCACGTCATCAAGAGAGCATCCGGGAGCCTCACCCTCACCGCGTTGGAATTGGTCAACACCCCACCTCATCCTTTGACCGAATCTCATGGAGAGCACGTAGCTGCCTCGCACGTTGAGAAGAGCTCACCAGATACAACAGACTAGCCAACTAATTACTAATAAGTCGCCCCAATCTGTTAGGGAGCGACTATAAATTGTAAGCCCCACCAACACTTGGGGGGCATGAGAAAACACAAGCAATATTCTCCTTCCTTCTACACACTTCATTTCTCTTCTCCTAAGTTTGTAATCTCTGGACACTTGAGAAATAATATACCCGGCGACCTTTGCCCTTCTGAAGTGGACATAGGTCACACCGACCGAACCACTATAATCTCTTTCTCCTCTTAATTACTGCATTTATTACTCATATTTGACAGGTGGTGTGCAAATCCATTTTGTGCATCATCAGTTTGGAGCCGTCTGTGGGGATCCGACTAAAGTCCTCACGTCAGAATTCAAAATTATGGTGATCACCACTAGATCTATAAGACGACCAGAGGATAATCCCTCGCGAGAAGGCGAAGTTGATCCTCCACCAACTAATCCTGCCCCAAATGCTCCTGCTCCCACTCCTCAACAAATGTTGGAGACCATGCAGCAGCTGGTGACCCAAAACCAGCAGATCCTACAACTCATGCTCACAGCAGGGCAGGGAGGAGCGCAATTTGGAGGAGTACCACAAGGAGCACCGCGCCTGGGGCATCCAAGACCTCCACGCCGGGGAGCTCCTCCCCCGGGCGCCCATCCCACACAGGGCGCCCTTCATGGAGTTCCCCAGGGCGCCCATCCCTCCTGGGCGCCCCTTTTGGAGTTACTCTGGGAGCTGGTGGCCATCACGAAGGACCTCCACCTCCAGGTGGAGCCCAGTTTGGAGGACTCCCACCTCCGCGAGGAGCAAATCATGGAGGACTTCCACCTCCTCCCTCTGCTTCTAATGGGGAGGATCCTCATTTCCAAGAGGGGGAGAGTGAAGACCAAAGCATAGAGGATGGGAGTTATTTCCATGATCCGTCCAAGGAAGCCCCCAATCGCTGGGACAAGAAGATCAGGGAAATGCAAAATTAGCTGGGTGATGTCTTCAACGCCATGAAGGCGCAGGCACCAGAGACAGTGGATTACCTAGTCAGGCGAACGGACACACCGTTCAAGCCCGACGTGGTGAACTACCCATTTCCTCGGAAGTTCAAAATGCCATCCGTGGAGACCTTTGATGGAGCGAAGGATCCACTGGACCACCTTGAAACTTTTAAGACCTTGATGTAGCTGCACAATGTCCCCGACGAGATTATGTGTAGGTCATTCCCAACCACATTGAAGGGTTCCGCACGATAATGGTTTGCCAGTCTCACCCCGGCCTCTATAGGCTCCTTCGCCGAACTAAGCAGATCATTTGTGGCACAGTTTATTGGTGGACGCCGCCAACTAAAACCTGCCACCCATCTGCTCAACATAAAACAGGATCGAGACGAGAGCCTGAGGAGCTACCTCACTCGTTTTAACGAGGAGGTCCTTCAAGTCGAGGAGCCCGATGATAAAGTCAGCATGACCGCCTTCCTAGGAGGCCTCCGGTCATCAAACTTTCTTTTTTCAGTAATGAAGCGACCACCAAAGAGCATGCCAGAACTATTTGCAAAAGCTCAAAAATATATGAACGCTGAGGAAATCAACAGGTCCAGGCGAGGTGAATCATCTCACGGATCGCCAAAAGCTTGACCTGCCCCTGCACTGTTCTCAAACAGGCAGCCTATCTCCAGCTTAGCGGCTCTCTCGCGGGTCGCCAAAAGCTTGGCCTCTGCACTGTTCTCAAACAGGCAGCCTATCTCCAGCTTAGCGGCTCTCTCGCGGGTCGCCAAAAGCTTGGCCTCTGCATTGTTCTCAAACAGGCAGCCTATCTCCAGCTTAGCGGCTCTCTTGCGGGTCGCCAAAAGCTCGATCTCAAAAGGTGTAGCTCTCTCACGAGCAATCCTCAAGCTCTGTCTTTGCTCTCGCACAAACAACCTCTCTCTCCAGGTAATTATGTTAAACATTTTAATGTTTGGAATAACATTGTTTTCAACATCTCTAGGTAGGATCTTGAAACTCAGGTCATCTGCAACCCGAGGGACTACATTAGATCAGCGTGACCAGCTGCTTGGCCGCCCAAACCAGTTGCCTGGCTGCCCAAATCAACTGCCTGGGCAGCACACGAGCTGCTCGCCCACGGTGGACAGCCCCTCGGCGCCTGCGCTGGCTGCGGTCAGCCCCTTGGCGCTCACGCAGACAGCGGCCAGCCCCTCAGCAGTGAAGCCCACGCCCGCAGCAGCAGTACAGGTGCCGCCCAGGCCTCCAGCCGCGGGCGCCCAGACCTCCAGCAGCGGGCACCCAGGCCCCTTGGGCGCCCAGACCAACAGCAGCGGGCGCCCAGACCTCCAGCAACGGGCGCCTAGACCATGGGCGCCCAGGCCTCCAGCAGCGGGCGCCCAAGCCCCTGGGCGCCCAGACCAAACCATGGGTGCCCAGACCTCCAGCAGCGGGCTCCCAAACCATGGCCTGGGCGCCTAGACCTCCAGCAGCGGGCGCCTAGACCTTCAGCAACGCTGCCGCCCGTCGCTGCACACTGCATAGCAGCCTAGGCGCCCAGCACCTCATGCTCGCCCAGAAGCTGCTGCTCGCCCAAAACCGCGCGCCTGCGCGCCTGCTCGCTATTTTGACCGTAAATTTTGGTCCCTAACTCCAAATGAGGCTTATTATATATCAAATCGAAACTCTCGGCGAGCCCTACAAGACTCATTGCCTTCGGCCGTGACTGATGCTGTTAAAAGTCCAAAAAAGGCCTGAAACAGATGTTTTGGCCTCCCGAAGTTTTTGCAGTTGCGAATTCAGTCGAAAATTCAAACGAATGCCCTCCTCTCCAAGTTCCATTGGACACAGGGCATTGGGGGGCAAATGATGGGCCAAGCCTAAGGGCCCAAATCATGTTACAAGACCCGGTTAGCCCAATAAGGTCCAGGCCCAAAGAAGTCCGTAGGCCTGGCCACGTCATCAAGAGAGCATCCGGGAGCCTCACCCTCACCGCCTTGGAATTGGTCAACACCTCACCTCATCCTTTGACCGAATCTCATGGAGAGCACGTAGCTGCCTCGCACGTTGAGAAGAGCTCGCCAGATACAACAGACTAGCCAACTACTTACTAATAAGTCGCCCCAATCTGTTAGGGAGCGACTATAAATTGTAAGCCCCACCAACACTTGGGGGGCATGAGAAAACACAAGCAATATTCTCCTTCCTTCTACACACTTCATCTCTCTTCTCCTAAGTTTGTAATCTCTGGACACTTGAGAAATAATATACCCGGCGACCTCTGCCCTTCTGAAGTGGCCGTAGGTCACACTGACCGAACCACTATAATCTCTCTCTCCTCTTAATTACTGCATTTATTATTCATATCTGACAGGTGGTGTGCAAATCCATTTTGTGCATCATCACATAGTATTCCAAAACTGAAGTTGGATTTGAATTTTCTCTTATGGGTAATGGTGGTCAAAATACACAAGCAGGAAAGGAAAAGACACCCACTGTTGAGATTTCCCACATTGACTTCATCTTCGGAGATAAACGGTGGATTATCATCGATTGTGATTTGATGGTGCAGATTCATCAATTGAAGCATTGAATGGTTCGATCGCACATCTGTTCCAATTATAGCAATCACTGTTAAGTTATACATGAAGCTATGCTCAGAAGTTGTAGATCGACCAATGAATGGAAGTTCGTTAGATTGATCTTTTATCCAGGTGGACATTTTTCGAACTCGAGGTCGAGTTCTTTTCAAGCGGGGGAGAATGATGCAGCGCAGACCTCATGGCCACATCTGTACGACCCACATAGATTTAGGAATTTATTCTTGTCATTAATTTCTTTAAATATTGTAATTAGGATTAGGTTTCCATTTTATTTAGTTTCCTAGATTAATTAGATTTCTTTGGTCCTAAGTTATCAATTAGATTTCTTTGGTCCTAAGTTATCTTTTCTATTTATTTGGCATTGTAGGAAAGAATTATTCAGAGTTGATTAATGAAATTGGATTTTCCCATTGAGGTGCGTTCTCGTTTGTCGTCTCTGTGGAGATTTAGAGTTTTCGGACATGTGCTTCAGTACCCATTGTGCTTTGAGCACTTCCATGCAAACCCTAACCTTAGGGCTTGCATCAATCGGCTGCTTTGTTCATCCTTGGTCCTCAGAACATGACTACAAGAACATGACTACACTCTACCTGCATTTGGGACACCAAACTCTTGATCTCTTTAAAACAAAACTGAAGCTTGCAAGGCTTGGGTTTATCATGAGTAACCTAAGAGATAGCATTGAAGGAGTCACTTCCACAATCAACCTCCCTTGGAAAGACCGGGAAAAAAACCCATCAAAGCCTCCAAAATTGGCAACACCTAGGGCTTAATTAGAATCTCTAACCCCCACACCATTGACAAGCATGCACCCCACACTTCCCTTATCATTCCGAAGTACTCCACCGGTGCCGGCCAGGCCTGTTTTACCACTTGGTGCACCATCCACATTAAATTTGAAAATGTTGGCGGTCAGGGGGACCAGGTGACAGTCCTCCCTTTACATGGACCGCAAGCCATGCATGCTTCCCAATTAAAACAAGAGGTTGTCCATGTTAAAATTGATAAATTCTTTGCTACCCAATGCCCCACTTAAAAATCTGTTGTTCCTTTCTTTCCATTCTGGCCTTTCTATTTGCTTAATAACTCTTTCGAATAAAGAAGTGGCATAATCGCATCACCTTCTCTGAAGGGGGGAAAATGAAAGAACTGAGATAAGAATCCCCGATGCAGGCCTTATGGTTAGGGTTTGCGTGGGAAAGTTCCGAAGCATGAGGAAGGTGTTTGTAGACACTATGGCAAGAGGACGCACCTCATAAGGGATAAACTCACAAATTCTATTAATATTCAAGTCTGAAATTTGATCTCTTACAATGCTATAGAAATAAGAAAAGAAAAATTAGGGGCTAACTCACCTAATCAAATCATGAAAGTAACTATTAACGAACTTAGGAAATAAAATTATAATTGTAATGAAATTGAAACGTTAATCCTAATTACAACTCAATAACAAAATAAGAAACTAAATTGGATTTGCGTCATTTGGGGTCCCACACGTGAGTTGTGGGCTTGCCTTGCATCACTTGGGGATTGGCAAAAGCTTGATTTTAGGAGGTTATCTTGGTACCAAAAGTAATCTTATTCGGTATTCTATTAGCAGTAGCCAGTAGGGCCCTAGAGTTTCTTTTGGAGTTCACCGGCGGCGCATGGTGCAATGCTCAACAAAGAGGGCGCACAATGGTCTTTGCGGCATTTGAAATCAATTGCCGCTTGGTTTAAAAAAAAATCCTTTCCATTCTGATGCTAGAAAGTTCATACTTTGAAAACTTAATTTGTACTCCCAATACTGACTCCAAATCAGAATAGACTTCAAGTTGCAAAAAGGAATCGGATCATTCACAAATGGAAGATCAGAAATGACAAAGTGAGATCTTTCAAACCTTCAACCATGGGTCAGGTCTCTCTCTCTTTCGCCTTGTCCACCATTCTAGCAGGCATGTTTGCATCAATGACAATATGAGTGACATAGCAAAATAGGAAAATGTGTATAATTAGTTGATGCACTCCTGATGCAGGACAGACCCATGGTCCCCATGTGTCGACCCGCGAATGGGCCCATGATGCAGGACAGACCCATGGTCCCCATGGGTCGACCCGCGAATGGGCCCAGCCCACTTATCTTTTTTTTTTTTTGAAATGGACCAGCCCACTTATCTTAGTTTATTTAGAGTCTTATTTGCTCTTTTATGTTTTAAATTGTATTTAGTTGGATGTTTTAATCCTGACCATCAGTGTGTTTGGATGGTTCAGTTTAGTTTTAGGATTTATTATTTTCCTATATAAGTGATGTAAAGCCCCTTGGTTTAGTTAGTTTTTGATTAATGAAAATTTCTTACAAGTGATTTTGGGTTTTCCCAAGTTGTCTCTTCCTCGCCCGTGATGGGGAGTTTGGCGTGAGGCCAATTTTCAGACAAAAGTCTGACATATCCCTTCCACCATCCATCTCTCGTCTCTCCGCCTCTACCCGCCTCGCACTTGGTACCCCGCTCTGTATCAACTCCTTTATCAATTGCCTCAATTTGACCCCAAAACTGAGTTTTCTCAACATGCTGTGAATTTCACAAACCACGCACGCGCATGTTTTGAAAAGTCATTTCTTATGCTGTTTTAAAAACCAATCTTGCAGACTGGTTGGTAATGAACTCACTTCTGGAGTCTGATCCCTAATTCCTACAGAAAACCATGTGGAAAAATTAACAAGCCTCCAAAAATTGTGCATTTTTAAATGGTATGCTGATGCAGCTCAAGACTGGGTGGCATAGAATGGGCTTTCGGATATTGGTCAGATCTAGCCAAGGTCTATTGGGCCCAAGCCCAGGACCAACTGTGTACAGGAGGCCGCCCAAGCGTCTCAATTGGGCAACCTTATTATTTTAGTTTCTTATGATTTCCTTTATTCGTTTATTTTGCTCTTTCTATTTTGTAGGGTCTTAAGTTCTATGAATGTATAGGAAAGGAAACCCATGTGCTGCTTTACATGTGTTATACCTTTGAATTAGTGTCCCTTCGTATTGGTTCTACTTGACAAGGTTGCGCCTAATCTGGTCACTATGTTGAGCACCTTTCGGGTCTGGATGGTAGATGACTTTGGCAGACCAAAAAAATGGAAAGGAAATTCTTGTGTAAAAATAAACTTCCTTCTTTAGATGCCCAATATGCCTTTTAAAGGACCTATTATTTGTATTCTTAAATAATTTTCATTAAAATTCATATTTTCTCCTGTCCTTGAGACTCGAGATAGAATTATAGAAGCAGCTGCGCTAGCTTGGCTTGGAGGTGCCTATGATTGGGCTGATCCTTCTAGTCCTGTAAAGGGTGAGTGATATAGAAGGAATTATGATAAACCATGAAGGAAGTGTATGCTGCCACAAAATTGCATACTACCACAATATCTGCTGAACTAGGAACTCTCTTATTTGGCATGAATCTGTGTAAGGCATCATCATAATTCAGGAATGATTATTGCACTTGAAAGGTGTCCAGACAGGCAAACACCCAGCTTGGGAACTCTCCAGCCCATTGCACCAGCTTTAGATTCTCATTATGACATCCAAAATTCCACATTGTCTACGTCAGCCAACAAGAGATGGGAATTTTTTGTCAGAGTCAATAGATTTTGAAGATTTGGACTGTCCCCCATTCCTGGGTGAAACAGAAAATAGTCATGTTTGATCTACTGACTTATGGTTCTGCAGCCCATTTTCAGTCATTTATATGGGAATGATTTTGTTCAAATATTCTGGAAAGAATTATTGAAAGATTGTGGAATGTTTTTAGTGGTTGGGTTACACAGGGATCTGAACACCGTAGATACTGTCTTTTGTCTTGTATTCCTCTGGTTGCTTGTCTTCTGTATAACAAACACACAAACGATAAAATTTAATATTTCAATCACAACTACAATTAAAAAAATAAATAAAAAATCTTTCAGTCACAACTCAATGCACTGGCACCACCATGACCAACTACCCACCCACATGCGAAGACAGCAGGCCAGTACCAACTGTATATGTTTGTACCTTGAGTCTTTGCCTTCAGGGGCAAAGCCAAATGTTTGCCTTGCACAAATGCCCCTTCTAACACTGATATCTGGTGACTTATCTTCATTGGCACACAGTAAGTTTTAGTGACACCACTATTTACAATTTTGTCTCTCTGGATTGAGTTGCTGCGTCAGTGGAATAATTTCCCGAATGCCAAATGCTTTAATTAACCTTCTGACATTCTTCTCAATTCACCTTTGTGTTGGTGTAATTTCAGTTGTCTGTGTACCATAAATAATGCTTATTATGCTCAAATATCTTTTCTCATGAGCTCATGGCATCGTTTCTTTCAGGCGAAATGGTTTGTGGAGTCTGCTTTGGTTCCCTTGAGGCTTTTTCAAGAGCGATGCGAGGTAAATTTGTTTGCCTGTTTCAGTAAAACTTTTTGTTCTTGTAATTATCTGTTGTATGTTTAGGCATCTTTCTCCCCCTTTTGAAGTCTGCCATATTTTCAATGTGATAGGAAGAATTCTTATGGGAGTCTGAAATGGTTAAGATGAGGGCTCAAGACGTAAAGAATAGAGAGGTATGTGGATGCCTACTTATGTAATTACACTCTTAGTTTTGTCATACGCTATTAGAACATCTTTTCTTCACATAAATATATATGTCAAGAGCTCCCTTCGTGTATTTAGAAGTAAATTTATTTGTGAAGGATGGTCTCCTGCATGAGTCACGCTCCAACTACGGGGGTCAGTATTATGTGTTCCATTTTAGGGCCTACCCATGGTCAAAGAGGCGCTGATACATATTTGTAATTCAAACTGTTCATTTTGTTTATTGAACTAATGAACTACATGACTTTGAAGCTGATTATGCAAAAAATCTATATAGATTTTGAGTTATTTGTGAAAAAGCGCCCACCTGGGGAGTTGGTTGAGTGGCGTAAGGCTTGGGTTTGCTCCCCACATCTTGTGTTTGAAACCGCCCTACATTTGCCTCTCTGCATTTGTGTGAATTTAGCGGGAGTGTGGGGTGCTGGGGGATTAGCCCTGTTGGGTCAAAGACCTTAGGGATGCCCCTGTCATAAAAAAAGTAAAAATCCAAATCTATAGATCTAATTTTCTGCACTTCTTTGGGCCCCCAATTCATGATCCAAGCCGTTCAATATTCTTGTATTAATGTTAAATATAAGGATGTTTTTGTTTCATATTTTAGTTCTTCATTGATTTTGAGCAATTTGTGGAAAAAGTACAAAAAACCGAAGTAGTACATCCAAAATTATTGGATTTTCATATTTTGCTCATGTAAAACTGATGATTTTAATGAACATGGTAATGTGATTCACTTTCACGTGTAACATTTGCATATTCAACACTTTCATATGTAGCATTTACATTTGTAAATCTCATTTTCCTACCACACTTGTACAAGGAGAACAGCCCCTTTTACAAATCTTCTATGTTTTACCACCTAGTCAAATTTGCTCTTGACAAGAGGTGCACACACCACTGGAGTGTGCACCATTAAACCGCAGGGCCATTAAAATCCTTGTCTATCTTTGTCCAACTATGACGATATTTTGGTGAAGTCTCATTAAATGTGTGATCTTTCCATCCAACGCAGCCGTGTAAGAGGATGGTCTCAAATGGGCCCACATGAAACCCCTCCCATAGTTGGTTAATGATACAGCCGTACTTAAAGATCATTGCAATCAAGTAACCTTACAAGGCATTTCAGCTCTGGTTTGTAAAGCGAGAACAGCATCTGTCGGCATTCTAATAATAACTCTACAAAATCAAATTATTTGTACTGTTTATTACTTCTTGATGCAAATCAATGAATTGTCCTAAAAGTCGCCTACACTTTTTTTTTTTTTTTTTGAATGGTAGAAAAAAGCATTAAATGTTAGCAGTTTGTACTCTTTTTTTTTTATTATTATTTTTTTTAACTATAGTTGCTTACGCTTTGCGTTGCAGTTGATCAAATTTGATTCATATCATGATTGTATTCTCCATTTGATTGAACCATTGTATCTTCATACCATTTAATGTCTGAAGCCCTTAAATTGTTGATGTTATCATTAAAACTATTAACTTTTTACCAAAACTTCTTATATGGTGATATCTTATTGTTGGGATCAAGAACACTACTGATAATGGTTTTGAATGGGCCCCACATGAGATCACTGTGTAGTGCTTTGTATTGCGTAAACTTAATAATAACTATATAAAGCCATACATAATTTTTATATCATGCTTTAAAAGATTGTAGCAGAGAAATTTGGCTTTAGTGAGAAACAATCTAGAAAAATGGTCCCACGTGTTTGATACAGCTGAACATGAAAACCATGAAGAAGGGCCGACATTTCATAAATCCAGATTGCTAACAATCACAAAGACATGTTTAATTAGTGAGATACATTTTACTTAGATTGAAGTTTGATGCACCGTGGGATTGATTATGTGAATAAAAACATAATTACTGTCCATAATAGAAGAACGTGTTTCACATGTGATCAATCTAATGCTGGTCCCCAAATCTGATTCAACTGAATTTTTGCAAAATGCCACTAATGATAAGGGGTCATTTATTTGCACCCATTTTCATATCTAAATGATGCACATGGTTTACATTTATGCACGGTCACATTTATTTGCACTCATATAGTGTGTGAATGAGGCCATTTTTCATATGAAAATTTATGCCCTTTGAAGAGGTGCGAAAGTGTTGCACTCCTGTCTAGCTAGAAGAGTGCGGGTAGGCTGTAGTTTTAGTACTTGTTATTATCTTTAGTTTTTTGTAACTATAGTGGCCCCAAAATTTAACCCCAACTTATCGAGATTTTTTATTTATCCATTAAGCCCCAAGTTATTTAGTTTCATGTCTTAAACATTAGTAGATTTTGATATAATAAATTTTTTGGATATGTAATCCAAACCATTCAATGTTTACTCATCTGAAAATGTTTCTGGCAAACAAACATGGTAATGTGTTTGACCTGTGTAAATCGTCATATGTAAAATTAGCATATGCAAATTTTACATATGTTAAATGAGGTCATTTCCTATGTGTTAAAGACAGATGAGCCCTGTGTGTCATTGTATCTGAGTTGTCTGGATTTTTTGGTAGTTTGGAGGTGCTCACTGTTACAACCATGAGGTTTCGGGCTTGAGTCATTTTACATATCAAAAAGATAAAAAAGAAGAAAACACTGGTGAAAGTTGGATTCACCTACTTTATCTTCTGTGTGTAGCTTATTGTCCTGCTAGAGGTATGTAGAAGATAATATGTCATCATTAGAGCGTTGTCCCAACTATATTTGGTTAGCTATATGAATCCTTTTATTCCATTCTGGATAATTGGGGCTAAATCCTCTGATAGGTTGCACTTTTTCAGATCTATCCTTGCTACTTCCATCCATGCCGCTTCCATCTACTCCATTTGTGGGTGGGTTTTGCATGGGGGGCGGGGGATTGGGGTTTGCATCAAGCTGCATGAGATTATATAACTTGATTTCTTTTCCCGAAACTAAACTATCTTGAAAATTAAAGAAACTTTATGGACAATACCTAAACTACACATTTCGATTGCATGCATAACTAACATATGTTGAAAATTAAAGAAACATTGTAGACAATGCCTAAACTACACATTTTGAATACATGCATGCACACTTTCTAATTTTGTTTTTAGTGATTTGCATGCCAGGCTTGTACAGGAAAATTGTGTTCATATTGTGATGAAATCAAGATTTTTGTTCATTATTGAAAACAAAAAGTATGATGATTCACAGCCGTGATTTTCTTTAAACATCTCATTAAAATAGCATAGTTTTTTTTTTTTTTTTTTTTTTTTTAACCTAGAATATATGCCTTAAATACATGGATTAAAAAATAGTCTGGGTTGAGTCCTAGTTGAATTGGAATCAACTCGGCAATTATGTTGAAATTAAAGAAAAAATAAAATAAAGGGGTTGTTTTGTAAAATTACTGTAAATAGAGGGAGTGGGGAGAGATAGAGAGGAGTATAACCGTCAAAAATGAAGAAAAGGTCTCATTAGTTTGAAGAAAGAAGAAACAAGAGAGGCAGAGTGGGGAGAGAGAGAAGTATGACAGTCAAAATGGAAAAAGAGTTTCATCAGTTTAGAGAGAGAGAGAGAGAGAGAGAGAGAGAGAGAGAGAGAGAGAGAGAGAGATACGACTTGGCTGAGTCCCATGTAACTCACCTGAGTTGGACGAGTTGACTTGGACTTGACGCTGGCTGAGTTGGGTCCTGATTCTGAATTTTTAATCATTGCTTAAACATGTTTATTACACGTCAACTTATTAATTGTTTTTATATTTACTGCACAGTCCTTGTTGCAATAAGGAGGCATTGTATAGTTACTAAAATGCACATAAGTCGCAATAGGATGAGTTTATATTGCAACTCGTGATATCATGACACCTATTCCCTTGTTGCACAACTTGAACTACAGGACGAATGGGTTCATGGCTGCCTCTATGCGTTGTGCTGGGTAGGTGTTGGGACTAGGGTTTGGTTATGGAGAGGAGATCCGAAGGCATTTGAGCCATGATCTGAGCGGAAGTCAAGGTGGGGTCCTGAGTTGGAATGGGAGAGATTGGCGGCTTGATGTTGCAACTCATGATAAAACGACCCCTATTCTCTTGAACCCTGATTTCCTTATTGTTCAACCTTGACCTATGATGCCCAGATATAGCATGGACATGGCTGGCACATGCTATAGACACGGCAGGGACACAGATTTTACACTTAAAAAGTGAAGTATCAGACATGATACTACACGATACAATGCCCATTTTTAAGTATTCGTGCATCATAGACCTAACTGTAAGACGAACAGGTTCGAGCTCCATCTTTGGTGATAGGAATGGCGAGGGATCGTGTCTAGGGTTTTTGTCATGGAGAGGGGACCAGGAGGCATCCTAGTAGTGATCTGATTGGAAGTGGTGGTGGGACCAGGAGTTGGAGAAAGAGATATGGGTGGTGGGGATTAATTAGAGAGGAGGGTTTGATGAAATCGAGATTGATCGATTTGAGGGTGGAGATTGAAGAAGCGGGGAGGGAGGGATTGAGAGACTTGAGAGTGTGTAGTTAGTAGAGATAGGCCAGAGCAAGAGTACAGCGATGGAAGATTGCTGGTTTAATTAGGTTCAACCACTCAAGGCACAGCGCCACTGTTGCTAGGCTGTCCAGATTCGATCCAGCGCATCCCATTCAGCTCTACTGCTACAAATTGGAGATGGAGGTGGAAGATTGACTTAAGGAGAACACTCTTTGTTCTGTCTAGCTGTTCTACTCTAGTACATCCCCATCTATTGAGCCATTCAGCATGCAACATTTGGAACTCGCTCCGTACCTTGTCGCACAAGCAGCTTCCTCTTCAACAACTCCGTCCACACCGGTGGATGAACGTCTGGGTTGTTGCAGACGCTCCCCCTCTAGCTCCGGAACATGCCGTGGCGGAAGGCGGCATCCTTCAACTTGTTCATATAGAAAATGATAGCGATGATAACACAATTAAAACACTGGATTGCAGCGTGGGAGGAATAACGATAAGCTATTTGGGGAGGTATAGGAGGCAGTAAAGTGGCAAAAGAGAATTGATTGGAAATCAGTCTTTCTTGTGTGAATCTGTCGACTAGTTAGGGCTACTGCAAGGGTTTTAGAGAGGGCGAGAGGAGATGAATAGAGTTTTTTTGAGTAATTAGGATTTTGGTGAGAGAGAGAGAGAGAGAGAGAGAGAGAGAGAGAGAGAGAGAGAGAGGTGGGTGGGTTGGGGAGGGGCGTAGTATTGTTTATAGCAGGATCGTATTTGTCTCTTTCCATTTAGAAGATTCTTATTAGCTCAGTAGATAGTACTAATGCATGTTTCCCAAAAGAACAATTTCCTTGTATTGATATTTGCGACAACTAGTTGCAATGTCACAGAAGTCATGATATTGCAAAGGGGGGTTACTTTGATATTTCACACTGCATACTTTTGGAATGAAGCATTATGTGATCATTATTTGAAATTTAATCATTCCCCTGTAAATAATTAGATTAAGATGTATTTTCCGATAAAAATCCCCATAAAATGTTTGTTTTGGTGAAATTTTAATGATACTTAGTAAAGATATTTTGCAAGCAATTGTAATTCTAGTTTTGTGACTACCGATCAGCTTGTTGGAATATTAGTTAATATCTAAGATGCTTTTACTATCATGTTCTGCAGCAAGTGCTATTTTATCCTTCCTGTTACATCTTTTTGCATTGGTAGTACCTATTGTTGATTTCCTCATTTAAATGTGTACTTTATCAATTGCAGGTTAGAGTGAACACCCGTCTTCTTTATCAGCAAACAAAGTTCAATCTTTTATGGGAAGAGAGCGAGGGTTATGCCAAGTTGGTGGGTTTTGATTTGGTCTTCTTTATTTATTCCTCATGGTGTTTTTTTCATTTTTTATTTTTTATTTTTTATTTTGCCCACTGTGATGACCTTACTGCAAGAATGACTTGAGGCTCCAAAGTCAACTTTGTTTTTATTCATGTAATTGTCTCATGACAAATATATCTTTACATGTGTGCATATATTTTCCTTTTTGAACATCCTTCAATAAGCTATATATGAACAACCTTGCATGTACAAGCTATGATTCTTCTCATCCCAAATTTGGCTCTTATTTGACTGCTACTCAATAGTTGGATTAATGCAGATGAAAAGTCTCATTATGGATTAAGGGTCTTAAAGAGAAACCAACCCTTTTTGATATTCTTAACCCTTGATTTAGGGGCCTTGATTTGCAACAGTTTTTAAGCTATGTTTTTGTAGATTAAACCCAGTGTTGAATATAGGTTGGATGAATCCTAAATTGGGGTGACTTGGTTATCAGAATGAGGGAAAGATGGAAGAAGAGTGGAAGAAAAGACTTTTGGTGTGAATTCAATGCGTTTCATTGTGAGCGGTCATCGATCTTTATAGGATGCAGTTATCAAATCTAAGTTAAGAAACAAACATGCATGATGCAGGACAGATGCATGATCCATGGGTCGACCAGCCCATTGTGCCCAATCCATTTTTCTCTTGTTTGATTAATTTAATATTTGGAGTTATTTGCATGGTTTGTCTTTTAAGTTATTTAAGTTGCGATGTTTTAATCTTTGACCATAGGAGTGATTAGATGGTTGGGAATGGATTAGTTCCAGGGTTCTTTGCTTATATGAAGGATTGTAACCCCTCTTATTGATTAGTTGACTGATGAATAAAAAAAACTCTCCTTGAGATCTCTCTTGTGAATGGATTTGGCGTGAAGCCACTAGGTGTGAATCCTAGTGAATATCAGGTGTGATGCCACTCTACCATTATCCTCTCTGCATCTATCCCTCTGCATCAAAGCACAGGATGAGAGAGTTGGAATATAATTCGGTGTCTCTCGGTGTGAGGGGTCATTGATCTTTATACGATGTACTTACAGTAAGTTTTGTACAACAGAATTTCTGAATTACAACAATTATATCCTCTTGATTGGGGTGATTAAGTCTTAATTGATTTCTAGAGATTACTGTTTGCTATGGTACATATGTGGCGTCTTGTACATGTGGTCATTCTAATAAACACCACTAATAGATGCTATTGAGTCAAACTCCAACTTTTTTGGAAAAAAATAAGAAACCAATGTTGCAAACATATCAAAGCTTTAGTGAAGTAATGTTGTTTCTATCAAAGGCAGCATAGAGATGAAATGACAGTTAACCTCAATACGCGTGGTCTGTTCATGAAAAAAAGGTTGGCCACAATCCGAAAAGTGCTTGTATTGTTGGCATGAATAGGTGTAATATTATCCTGATGAATCTAAGTTAGGAGAGTGGGCCAGAAAGGCAAAGTGCCTCTTGAGTAGGTGGAAGACATAACATGATACGCAAATCTCAGTGGAGGACGTGGAGACTCGCCACTCTTGTTTCTTACTCTTCCATGAAATTTGAAAATAAGGCATCACGTAGGAACATGTACCACCTGTTGTTGATTATTGGGTGTTTAGACAAACGGTCCAATCAACATAAAAATAGCTAACTAGGTGGATGCTTGAACAAGAAAGATTTTTTTTTTTTTGAATGGTAAGTGAGAAAGAATATCCCACATGCAAATGTACTTAGAAGATATCAGATGATCCATTTGGCTATAAGCATGTGAAGACTGAGGTTTTGTCATGAATTTACTGACGAATTGAATGACACGAGAAATGGCAGGCTGAATGATTGTCAAGTAGACAAGATTCTCAGCAAGCCGATGATAGATTGTAGGTTTAGAAAGGATTTCTCTTTCATCCTTTCTATGCTTGACATTAACTTTCATTGGATATCCACAGGACTGGAGTTTTGGAGTTGGGTGAGTTCAATAAGGTCTTTGATGTACCTATCTGATTAATAGAGAGACCATTGGAGGAACTATGAACCCCAAGACCCAGGATATGTGTGACAAGACCATGGTTCAAAATAGTGGCCGCTACCTAGTGTAGCAGCCACATTGTCGACCATAGCGGTTGAAGCCGCTACGCTATTTTGAAAATAGTGGCGCTACAGTTTAAAATCTAATAGAGCCAAGTAGTTTTAATTTATAAGAATGTTTTTTTCTGTTTCTTCTCCACAATAGCCTTGGTAAAGTTATCTCTACCCTACCCTTACATGATTTCAAATCGCTAAAAAACACAAGATTGACTACTACAATAGATTCAAATTCTTTTGACAACTTAAAAAATTCACACCGCTTCGCCACTACATATCACCACATCCGCTACATATCACCCGCTATGTAATTTTTGGTCACTGTCCGCTACGCCCACTGCAACCGCCATTTTGATCCTTGGACAAGACTTAAGATTCTTCATATGTACAGAGGCATGCACTAAGTCTTGGAGATGACTGATATTGTTGGAATCAGATCCGGCGTTAATAATGTCATCAATCTAGACAAGAAGAAAAGTGATGGTGTCACCCATTCGTTGGAGAAACATGGAAGGATCATACTGGCTTTGTTGAAAATGAAGCTGAAATTTCTGGAGAAAATTTTCAAACCATATGGTGACTGTTTAGCACATGAACTGAGTGTTGCAATCTATAGACATCTTGAGGTAGAGCCAGATATGCCCTGTGGAAGATGCATGTTAACTTTTTTCTTAAGATCACCATGTAGAAAGGCATCTTTGATATCCTTAAGAACATAGGCCACCATTAAGATGCGGCAATTGCTATATTTGTGTGAAGATTGGTCATTTTTGTAGTAGGAACAAAAGTTTCTTTATAATCAGTCCTACATTCTTGTTGATTTGTGAGTGCCACAAGCTATGCTTAATTGGGATCCAAAGAGCCATTGGATTTGAGTTTGACTGAATAAAGTGACCTATCAGATCATGCAGATGAAGGACAAGGAACATTATCTCATGTGATTGGATTGAAGAGCATCGAATTCCTCTTGCATTGCTTCTTTCCAACAATCATGCTTTATAGTCTGTGAACAGGAGTTAGGAATAGACAAGATGATAAGGTAGCAATGGCTGGGTAATGTGGAAAACCACAGTATCGCGGGTGTAGGAGTTGAGTGGACCTGCAAAGTGGTGGAGTACGACTTGGATCAGGCTCTAGGAGAGGCTGTTTGGGAGGTGTACCAGTTGCAGCGTCCTCTTGACAATTGCGATGAACTAAGTAATCCCTGGTCTAAACCTTGTAATGGTTGGAGCGCCAGAGAAATCGGGAAGAAGGGAGATGACGGACGATCAAGGAGTAGCAAGTGTTAAAAAATATTGAGTTTCGTGACGAATCTTGAAATCATAATAAAAGCATCACTTTTGGTGAAAAGTATAACCAAAAAAGGTACATTTAACAAACTGGAATTTTTGTATGTTCTGGAGGGGCAAAATGGACAAGACAGTTACAATCAAAGGTCCTGAGATGATCATATAGAGGATGATCAACATAAAGACGAAAATAGGGAAAACATTGTAGAGTTTAGGTGATAGAAAGCGATTAATCATGTGAACTACTCTGGATAGGGTATCAGCCCCGAAGGTGAAAGGAATAGAGGATTCACGACGCAAGGTTCTAACCACATTAACTAAGATTTTCCCACTCAATCACCCCATATTTTCCTCTCTTTTGAATAGTTGTCACCCCATTTTGTTGCAGAGTATAAGGACTAGTTCTTTTTGATATGATTACCTAGTTTTGTAATAGCTCCCGTAACTAATGAGAGATATTTCCTCGAATCTGAGAGAAGTTTGAGTCATTTAAAGAATTGAGTTTCATTTGGAGCCTCTTTATTTATTTATTTATTTTATATTGCATCAAATATCTCAGATTTAGCATGCAAAAGATAAATTCATCATCAATAATGTGACAATATACTGATAGAGAGAAAGGGAGATGGTATGAGCAATACCCCGTGCATCAATATTAAAAATGAAAATATTCAGCGGTAGTATCATGATGTGGTGGAAAGAGCATGATTTTATTTCTGCCCATTTTGCAACTTGAACAATCGAAAGAGACGCCTTGCAAATAGCGAAATCTATTTAAATGCAAACCAAAATTTAACTTCAGTCATAATTCTGTGCATTAGGATGCCCTAGATGTTTATGCCATAATTGACATTCATTATTAGAACCACCACAAAACAAAGCAAATAACTATTTATCCCAAGGAGGTGCTGTTATTTGGAGAGGAAAGAGTTGATTGCATCTAGTCCCCTTCCCAATCACCTTCCCTGTTTCCCGTTCTTGCACGATAGAGAATCAGAACTAGAAAATGAGACATTGTAGTTTTGTTAACTGTCCAAGTGAGGAGACAAATGCATGCTGCAAAGGCCATGTATTAGGATTATCACCAATCGCAGTAGCAGGAACACTCCTCGTCTGCAGTATGTGCTGGGAAATTTCCATTAAGAATAATTAGTAAGATCTGCAGATGAATGGGTCATATGATTTGAGGCTCCAGAATCACGGTACCATTCAGAGGCTGGGGAGTTGGTTTTACCTGTGGGACCAAGTGTAGAGAAAGTGGATTGAATCATTTGTTGAACCTATTTTGGAGTAAGAGAAGCTGAGCCGGTAGGGGCCTTTGTAGTCATGAAGCTAGAAGTAGCAGATGCATAAGAAGTGCTTGAAGAAAAAATGTCTCCAATTGCATCATATGCTTTAGAGCTGCGATCTGGGGCCTCTTCTTGCACTTTGTAATGAGATCTTTTATCCCTTATAGTAATTGTGAAACTGTTTCTTGGATTGAGAGGCAATGTGACCATATTCCTTACAGCTATTGCATTGAACTTTACACATATCTCTTGCACTTGCTTTTACTTGGGTTGGGTTGCATGGGCAACATAGAATTCAACGTTGCTTAAGTAATGCAATGCTGTTCCTCACACAGCAGTGCACTAAGACAAGCGTCCAAACTCCAAAGACGGTGATGGGTCAAGGCTTATAAGATTCAATTGAACAGATTCAAATTAATGGCAAAACTTTTTTTCTATTATAAAAAAATTGGTCTCATTCGCTGATTTCATGAACCCTTTGGATGGGTCGTAATTCATAAGGATTCCGCGAGGATAGCAGCATATACTAGTTTTGTGATTCTGTCCAAAGATTTATGAAACCAGAATATTGCTCTTGAATTGATGTTTTCCTTGAGAATATTGAGCGATTTCATATTCCGATTGAAATCGACAAGCTGTGCTTTCCTCCATATCCAGTCTAAGAAATTCCACATTACTTATTTGTTTTATATGGTCGAAGATTTAGAAAAATATGGTGATCCTCTAGCACTCAAGACCCAACTGATAAGGCATCACGAGCTTCCTTTGTGCTAATTTTTGGGATTTATTGGTTTGTATGTAACCCTAGCAATCTGTCCCCATAATTCTTTTCCTTATAAAAACATATGAAATTGAAGCTCTCGAGCAAAATAATCTCAAATAAGAGATTCAAGAAGGCACGAAGCTAATACCATATCAGAATAATGGAAAGATGGAAGAAGAGTGGACGAAGAGTGGAAGAAGAGATTTTTGGTGTGAATTCGGTACCTATCAATGCGAGGGGTCATCAATCTTTATAGGATGCACTATGCTATTTACAATAGGTTTGTACAACTGGGTTTTTGATCTACAATGATTATTCCCTTGGTTGAGCTGATTTTATCCTAATTAAATCTTAAGATTATTGTATAGTATTGTACACATGGTGTATTGTACATTAGGATTCCCTTAATATGGTGGTCCTTAGTGCTATTCTAATATTTGTTAGTGCCAATGACGCGTGTGTTGTAGAGGGGATTGGACTGGTTAAAGGCATGCATGGGTGTCCTTAATCCTTATCAGTGGTTACTAAAGTCTATCGTATGGGACGCAATCTATATGGTTGACTTTGATTTTTTAGATCTATTAATGTTGGTCCCCTCGGCAAGATCAAGACATTTTTTATTGTGTACCTCACTTTGCCAATGGTGGGCCTCTCCTTCACTTTAATGAAAGCAATATTGATAGTCAGATTAAATAAAATGATCAAAGCCTCAGTAAATAATTTAAGGTAATGCTTTATTCTAAACACTAAGGACCACATTTTAGAGATTTAAACTATCCTTTTAATATTGGATTTCCCCATCATTGTATAAAACTTCATTTTAATCAGAGCGATATTGCCCACTATAGGTACACTGTAGAGCCCAATAATTGCCAATCCATCAACTACTAACCCATTACTATGAACACTGTAAGGATTGCTATATATATCCTTATTGTAGTGCGTGTTCCGGTCACATTATTGGCCATAGCAGTTGAGGCCATTATGCTATTTTGAAATAACAATGCTATGGTCTAAAACCTAGTATAGCCAAGCAATTTTAATTTAAAGCACCGTTTTTCCTATTTCTTCTCCTCAATAGCCTTTTCTAAAGTTTTCTTTACCCTTATATGGTTCTAAATCACTAAAAAGAAAAAAAAAAAAAAAAAAAAAAAAAAAAAAAAAAAAAAAAAACGCAAGATAGGTTGCTGCACAAGATTCGAAATTTTTTTGCCACTTAAAAAAATCCACACCTCTGCCCCACTATGTATTACCGCAATTGCTACGTAGTGTTTTGGCCACTACCGCTATGCTCGCTGTAACCGCTATTTTGATCTTTGTTGGTGACCTAAAGGCAATAAAGTGAGATCTTGGCCATTATATGTGAAGATTGTGGGGCCAACATAGCTTAACCCTTATTGTGTTGTGACCTGAGATGTCAGAGTTTAATGGCTTTTAATATTTTCTGACAATCCAATAGTGGAAATTGTTGTATCATTTTCAAGTTGGGATTGCTGCTGTGTCACGAGAGATAAGGATGCACCCTGCGCAAAAGCAAGACATGCAAAGGGAGAGGGTAATTTTTAAGAATCTACAATAAAAGTAATGGAAACGGAGTTGTGTAGGGCTGTCACGCCCTGAAACCCAGTCATTCTTATTTCGTGGTGCCTCATTCACATTTGAGGATAGGTCATATTATTGTTGCAGAATTATAAATAAGCCAAGATAACATAACACAGCTATGTCTAATGCTTGTAACTAACTACTAATTAACCAAAATGTTTAAATACCCAAAACAATCACACTATGCTATCATTACAATCATATAAACCAAATTGAATATAACGAAATGTCTAAAGTTTTAAATTGAAAGATGTTCAAAACTTCTTCATCTAATGCATCTTTGCAAAGCTAAGCTCTCAATTCCTGGCCGGTAGTTCCTTATCTTCGTAATCCTCTCCTACCTTGTTATTTGAACAAAAATGACTAAAACGCTAACGAGGTAATGGTAAGTAGGCAGCCGATCTACACATCCATGGCATATAAGAATCAATAATTTTGAAAAACAGAAACAATTATGCAAAACATGAATACATACATAGATGACTGGCAGTTTGATTAGTCATTGGATTCAAATCATATGCATGAATGCAAAGTCATACTAAAGTAACATAAAACAATAATCAAGTCCAACTAAACAATAGGCACATCCCCCGGCCTCCAATTGTGCAAAATAACTCTTGCACCCGAGCCTCCATGTATAGATTAATCCCTATACGGGCCTTTGTGTACAGATTAACCCCTGTATGGGTCCTCTGTTTGGTATGAGTATCGCTTGGGAGGAACGCTCTATGCTAAGTAATAATAAATTGAATTTAGGCACCTTAGGGCCTTTTCACATCAGTTGGTTGGAAACTAAACAATCGCGATCCAACTTGATGAAGGACCTGAAGGCATTCATTAGCTAAATGAAACTTGGAATTAAATCTAAGATCATGAATTATAGCTAGAGCTAACAGAGCATCAATGGAATCACAAGATGGTTTGAACATTCAAGGGAATTAAACTAAGACCTTATAACCATTATAATACAGTAAAGCCGAAGGTTTTGAATTAAATTTTGACCAGATTGCTTTTAATTTTGACTCTCTTTATTGAGCCGCAATGGATAAAAACTAAAAATGTATATAGGTTTAGAGGTTCCTTCTAAAAAAACGTTACTGTTTTTTTTTTTTAAATAACTAAGCTAACCACTACACCTCTCAATACTTATATGTAATTAATTGTCAAAAGTAGCTAAATGGAGCGGGACCATAGCCGCGTAGGTCATGCCCGTGCTTAGCATGAGATTGTTGTGCTAGTATTCCATTATCTTAGGGTGTGTTCAAGTATGGCAATTGGTTGGTGAAAGTTGGAAGGTATACAACGAAGCCCATGCTCTCTAACCAACTAAGCTATAGAGCCCTTGTAGGTTCCTGCTCCATTAGAAGGAAGAAAATGCTATTCTCAAAAGTTCAGCATATGTATTGAAAGGTTCAGGGTATTACCCATTTATCAATGAGGGCTAGGAAACTAAATGAGAAGATAATTGAAGGTGCCCATGCGATCAGAAAGAAGAAATTTCACGAAAACCCTTAATTCTATTGGGGCATAATTTACATGATGGAAAGTAAGAGAAAAGAATGCTTATTAATAGTTTTAGGTGTGTTTGATGAGGAACAAGTGGCATGTGAAGAATTGGGGCATACTGTGGAAGAACCTCATGAAGGTGCTTGGTTACGCACCTTGGGATGTTTAGATGCAAGGGATGATGAAGAGCGTGATGATGATATCTCCAATCCAAAGCCCTAAGTGCCAATTGCCCTAGCTGAACCCCAATCCTCCTCTCTCTCTCTTTCTCTTTCTCCTTCTCTCTCCTTGCCATGAGGAATTTTTTGTGCAAAAGGGGCTGGGCAACATTCTCTTATGTTGGCTTTGGCTCCCCACAATCCGAACACAACCAGATCTCTTATGTGGGCAACTTTTATAAGTGATAAATTTGTTTTAATTTGACTTTGAGGTGAAGTGGAACTAGATAAGCTTTAACTGTACAAGTAATTGTATTTTAGGATTGTCATGTCTCAAACTTTCTTCTTGTAATTGCTTTTGGTGGTTTTGTTGGTTATGTTCTTTTATTTTTTTACAAACCAGTAGGTTGACTAGAAATTCTTCTTACCCAGTCACATAATGAGTGACGGGCGGTTTGAACTTGATTTGGACAGGTCTCATTTGGCCACGTGGTCGACGTGCAACTCAGCTTGACTCGTCCAGGTTTGGCTGAATTAGCTGGGTTGACATAAGTGCTTTTCTATCCTTAAATAATTAAAATGACAAATGCAAACTATAAATAATATCTATCGAGTTGTAGAGAGGTTGAAATAGACTTAAATGACAACTGAAAATTAAAAAAATACATTTATGTAGATTTTGCTAGGAACACTCATCATCTGAGTTTTATCCCATCAATCTGGGGCATTCCCTAGGAAAAGCTTATCTTGTTTGACTTTTTACATATTTTTGTGTACTTTGGTTAATATTAATGTATAAATCTGCAACAAAAAACATTTAAAATTAATTTACTGGTTGACTGACAATCCATTAGATTCTATTGTCTACTTGACCTGTTAACTAAAGTCTGATGAATCCATCGGTTTGGGAAACCATTGTTACATCTAAGCGACAATGTACTGGAGATTTTCTTTGGTTATGCTTTGAATTATTAGCAGTAGCGTTTAATGCTTGTTAGAAGAGGCTATAAATCTCATGGGATAAAACTTTTGGTGACTTTTTGTAGGTTACCCTTCTTTGTCAAAGTGGGTCAGAGGCTTCATCTCGTAATACCTCAGTGGCAATGATCAGCATAATTAAGGTTGTAGAGCAACTTATCATTACTTCATGGTTGAAAATTGGTCTTAATTTGCTGTATGCTCTTGTTCTCATGTATTGAAATGTGTCCTCTGCAGTCATTGATTGGTCATTTTGATCTGGATCCAAATCGTGTTTTTGATATTGTAAGTTGCTCCCTTTACTCTCTCCTTTATATTATTGTGTTTTTGATACTGTAAGTTGCTCCCTTTGCCCTCACCTTTTTTTTTTATTTTTTTTTTTTTTTTGTGGAGTGGCTGTTTTCTCTCTCCTGTATATGAGTATGCTGCACTACACCAAAATTTTTGTGCTTTTAGTCCAAGTGACATGCATCAATTCTGCTAAATGTTCACCTTTATTTGTATATTCAAAATGTTTTCATTAAGCATTTCAGCCCTACCTAGATTGTTAGTATTACTGATAATAATAATATTATTCCTCATTGTACAACTCCTGTATTTAGCCCTATTTTATTTGGAGATACATCAGGTTTTAGAGTGCTTTGAGCTGCAGCCTGACAACAAAATTTTCCTCGATCTTATTCCCATTTTCCCCAAGGTATGGAGTTGTAGATCACCAGATCTTAGTCGACTTTGTGTTGTTCTGTTTGTGCCAAACAGGCAAATTTTGTCTGTTTCCATATAACTGTTAATATATGCTTACAATATTTTACATATATTTCCAGTCTCATGCCTCTCAAATCCTGGGGTTCAAGTTCCAGTATTATCAGCGAACAGAAGTGAATAATCCTGTGCCTTTTGGTCTTTACCGGCTTACAGCTGAGCTGATCAAATCAGATTTTATTGATCTAGACAGCATGTGAGTTTTCTTGCATAACTTTATATTCATAATGCGGTTATTAAACTCTATTTATTTATTTATCTCTTAGGTGAATGTGATTTGTCCCCCAGTTTATTTTATAAATGATGCAATAGAATTTTCCAAATTTTCTATTGTGCAATTAATATTGTTATGTCCTGGCTCAAGTTTGTTCAGCATTTGATGGTGATGTTTGATGTTAAAGCATGAGGTAGAATTTTAGTTTGCAGTTGCTACAGTTCGTTAAAAATGTATATTCGATGAAATTATGAAGCACGCGTTTGCTATTTATGATAGTTTATTTATTGCTAACTGTTTACAATTTTTACTGTATAATGGTAATACTCATCTGCTGCAAATCTGTACATGAAGTAGGGTGGGGGTTCCGATGTGCAACTTATTTGAAGATGGCCTGTCATGGTTGGTCATATGTTGGTTCCTGCATATCTTTTATCAACTGAGGAATGACATGTATTGACTGAAGCCTTCTGACTATGAATAGAGCTCTATGGTTGTCTTATGCCACGTATGACTGCCTGTTGAGTCATTTATTGTAAATACGACAAGAATTTAGAGAAAATACCCTTTAGAATATTTTTTTGTGGAAGAAGATGGTCATCAATTTAGTTGCTGAGTGCACAAGATAATGCTTATAAACCACTTGTTGGTATCAAGATATCTGTTCTACTACAGTGACAAGTTGATTCTTAACAGTGGCGATGCTTTTTGGACAATAATGTTCCAAACCTTATGGTTGTAATTATTGTGGCTGCTTAAGAGTGGTTGTCGGGCATTCAGTTAGAGGGCCGTCATGACCTGCAGCATATGAACATCATTGGGGTTAGCATGTTTTGACTTGCAATTATTACATCACTGATTGGTCTTATTCTTGGCTGATGATAACAAAACAGAGTACTGCTTTAAGTGATGCTAATGTTGCCAACATAATTGATTCATGGATATTCAGGGGTAAGTTGTCTTCAATTGAAGGTATGATTTTAAGAGTAAGATGAAGGATTGTGAAGTGGACTTTGCTTTGAAAGGAGTTTAACAATGTATTGAATGATATTCTTTTTAATTGGGAGGCTTTCGTTAGAATGTGGTCCGAGTAAGAATAGGAGTATCATTTCTTGGTCTCTATCAGAGCTTAAAATTTAACGTCGATGGCGAACCTAGGGGGGAATCTGGGGCCTGTGGGTGTTGGAGGTGTGCTTCAGAATAATGAAGAGGATGTTTTACTTTTATTCTGTAAATATGTTGGAGTTTGTGATTGAAATGACGTGGAGGTTTTGCTTATGTTTTAAAGACAGACAAAAGCATCATTGGAGTTCTTTGACAGTATGGTTGAAAATCACAGCTTTCATCATGCTAATCTGGAAATGGATAACACATTGGCTTGCCATGCATAAAGTTATCTTGAAAATAAGGATTTCAGCTCCATGGAGGGGCTTTTGAAGAACCAAAGCAGCAGTCAAATGATCCTTGATCAGTGTTGGCTGTACTGAGTAAAGCATTTGAAGTGAGCACACCTGGGAACATTCGCTTGTTTGCATTTTATGCCTTGCTTCATGCAGCAGCTATCCCCAGGAAGTGTTGCCAGTTAGTATTTATATTTCATGATGCTGACAGCTTTGTCTGGTGTCAAAGGCGAGTTCCGTACATTTTAAATAATGATGCTTGCTCCAGTCCTTATATATGTCACATATCTATTTCTGGTTCCCTTTAGCATTACAAGCATACAGCTTTACCTTGCCCTCGTCTTTTCACCAAAAAAAAAAAAAAAAAAACCCTTACCCTGGACTGCTATTGAATTGAGTAATAAGACTCCTAATTGAGGATGCTGCATATTGCTTTCTTATTTTTGCAATTATTCTATATGAATGCTTTTTATTGAGAATTTTATATTGAATTTTGATGGAAGATTTTTATCTTTTACCTGCACATGCTGTGTTGAGATGTTCTTTGTAAATATCTTTTGTTCAATTCTAATAATCACAGGATGCTCAACTATTTTCATTTTTTGTGATTGTAGGAGTTTCTTTTTCTTAGGAAAAAAACTGGTTCTTTAGTAAATATCATCAGCTGATATTGACAATGAGTCATGCAGTACATTTAATTGTTTTTAAATTGCGAGAATTTACTACTTGTGTGTTCCATTTTAACCTTGTTTGAACTATCCCTTTTTTTTTTTTTTTGTTTTGTTTGCATAATGGTTATCTCGTCGATGCAGGACCATGAACACTAGCCTAAGATGAAGGTTTTGAGATCAATTAACATTTAACATTCATTAATCAAAGTATAAAATAACACTAAAAGTTCACCCTAAGATATGCTGAAATCCAAGATTTCAATTAACGAATTAATGTAAAGCTTGTTTACAAACCTACAATGCAGGTCACTTTTTAATTTTGATTGAAGTTTTTGATGGAAGACTCAATCTCCACTAGCCTAGGCAGGGATCACCATTTTACTTAAATCAGATTGTTCTTGACTTCCCTTGGGGGTTCGTTGGCTACTATGAAAATGATTCATCTAAATCATTTCTCACAATTCACGTGTGAGAGATTCCATTGTTCGCCATTTTCACATCTGTTCACATTTGAATCCTTGTGAATCCAAGTACATTCAACTGTTTGCCAAAAATAGTAAATTTCTCTTAATCAAATCCATGATGAATCAAAATATTAAATTTGATCCCCTTGCCATTTTTGGCATTTTAAAGAAGAAGTCTGTCTAGATCATGAAACTGGGGCCTACAGAAGTCCATAATGGCAATTTTAAGGCTGGACTTACTTGCAATTATCTTGAAATCCATGAATCAACGGTTGAAAATTAAACTCCTAGCCGTTTTTGACCTTATGAAGAGGATGGACAGCTCAGATCATGATTTAAGGGCCGACATGTATCGAAAAATTGAGAAAAATGGACTCTGCCCAAGGGACTATAATTTAAACTATTTACTTCTATCATCCAATGGTGTTTTATAAATTTCTTGTGACCCACAATGAATCAACATATGAAATTTGACCCCATAGCCGTTTTTGATCTTTTAAAGAGGGTGAACGGTTTTGAAGGAGAAGATGGAGCCCACATATGCCCAGAATGGCAGATCTTGGCGTCTGGATTTTTTCACAAATATCTGAATATCTAAGATGAATCAATGACTAAAATTTGGTGCCCCAGCTGTTTTTGGCCTTTTGAAGAGAGTGAACGATTCATATCAAGATTTAAAGGCCCATGAGAATAATAATAATAATATAAAAAAAGGGACTGGGCTGAAGGGGCTATCATTTCCACTATTTACATCCATTCAACGCTACTTCGCAAATTTCTCAAGATCCACATTAAATCAATGTATGGAATGTCAGATTTGACCCTATAGCTGTGTTTGACATTCTAAAGAGAGTGAACGATTCAGATCATGAAGATGGAACCCGCAAAAGGCTGGAATGGCAGATCATAGAGTCTAGACTTTTTAGAAAATATCTGAAAAACTAAGGGGTCGTTTGTCTACAACCATTTACATATGTAAATGGTGAATTTGCGTAATATTTACACTTCAGTATTGTTTGTCTACAAGTATTTACGCATCTTGTGTGTTAATAAGATGTGTAAATGGTGTGAAAATGAGCCCATTTTCACACCAAGATTTGAACACCTGTTCAGGTGGGAAAAGAGAATACCAAAGCATGTGTGATTTCAAAGAATATCCGTTGGAGGCGGACGGTTTGGTTTTGGGGCAGTTTCCGTCAAAGAGGTTCTGGGTTCGAAACCCCCCTCTAACGCATTTAGAAAAATAATAATAAAAGAAGCATTTCCATCAAAGAGGTTCTAGGTTCAGAAACCACTCCAACGCATTTACAAAATAATAATAAAAGATGCATAAAGACTGATGAAACCTATGAATGAAAATCCTCCTGCATCTCATCCCCCCTTTTATGAAGGTAACCTCTTTATTTCTCTCTATTGCCTTGATATGCAAAAACAAAAAAAAAAAAAAGAAAAAAACCTTTATAAAATCTATTTACTCTGTAGGTTTATTCTTTCAGAATTTGATTCTCTATCTTCTCTTCTCCTTTTAGATTTTCTTCCAATATCATAATGATTTATCTAAAATTGTTTATTATTGTATTACTTTAAAAATATTTATATATGTATAAATGAATGTAAGAGAAAAGGAAGAATGTATATTATATAGCATTATGGAATCATTAAAAAATAATGTATAAATGCAATTTTATCTAACCACAATAAATTTGTGATACTTTTAATATGATTGGACTTAGCAATAAAATACTCATTGTAAGAACTTTCTATACTTGATTAATATTGGCATAATGCCGGTGAGATGCATGGGTTAAGTTTTATGCAAATTGAATAATGAATTAAGATAATATTGAACTAAATATTAATTAATAGAAATATTAATAATAATCATATTTTTCTTAACCATCAGACTATAAACTCTTATTTCCTTAACCAAACATGTTGGGATGCATTTTTTTAAAGGTGATCATTGATAGAAATATCTATTTTTGAAAAGTATATTTCATGTTGAAAGACATGTTCTTTTTTAAGAATTTAAAATGCAAATGAAAACTTTAATTTAAATCAGACCTTTTTTTATCTTCTTTTCATGTCATTATAGTAGAATATAATTTAATGTTTAATAAGTATCATTTACAAAATCGTTTAATACATATACACATATCATTGAAACAAACATAGAAAAATGAATCACATGTGTAAATGATGTGAAAATATTGTTATTAGACAGACATTGTAAAAAGAAACACGTGTAAATGTTACATACTTTAAATTTGAATATTCATCTTTTACATGTGTAAATTGTATTTACATTCCCACGTGTAAAAGACAACGATAAGATGAATCAATGGTTGAAATTGGCGGTCACTTTTCCATTTTTGGCCTTTGAAAGGAGGGTGAACGGTTTGGATCTTGATTTCGGGCCCACAATGATGAAAAAATAAGGTGGCCCCATGTGGGACACTCAAAACACTGCAGCTCCCCCTTTTTGGTTCCATTTACACAGCTGGTGTGATTCCTTTTACAGACAAGAAAAGACAAAGGGTCATATCAAAAGTACACAAATTCAAAATTCCCTCCTTTTTCAAAAAAAAAAAAGAAAGAAAAAGAGTAAAAAAGCAACTCCACTAAATGACAAAAAATCCTCTTTTTACACAAAAAGTCAAAAAAATTCCTTATCAAACAACTAAAAACAAAAGACCATCATGACCCCCTATATTTTATTCTCTTGATTTGATACTTCACCTCACTTTTCTTCAATTCGCCAATACATCCAAACACGCTTAATTGGAATGAAGTTATTTGGCAATAGGGAAGTTAAACAACAGATATAAAGCAATGTAGAAATTTCAAATACCGCAAATATGCCCTAATAGAGGTTCGGACAATGTAAGACAGGGGTCTTAGCCTCTTAGGTTTGACCAATGTGATGAGAGGTGATGAGGTTTGGCCAAAGGGAATAGGGGCATATGGCATTTGGTCAATGGGTATGATGAAAGAAGAGGCTTGACAATGGGGTTTTGGCATTAATGGAGTTTGGCTGTAGGGTTTTGGTGAATATGGTGCTCAGTTGAATGGGTTTTGGGTTTTTGATAGTTAACCACTGGGGGATTTTAAATGATTGGCCAATGATGCGTAGGGATTGGGAGGGTTGTGGGTTGTTTGGGTTTGTTGATGTTTGGGCTAGTGGATGGGATGTGAAAGATATGGTTTGGTATTTGATATTTGGGGATTGGGAAACAAGTAAACACCAATATTCACAAAGAAATGAAGATAATCAGAACATACTTTGGATTCGTACCAAGTGGCTTCTCACCGGACACCCATTCACAGGAGAAATTTCAAAAACAATGCTTGTTTCCATTAATCAGGTCTAAAGCTAGAAAGAGGCATTACAATGCTTGTATAAGAGAAAACTAACCCTAGGGTTAATTTCAACCATTAAAAGCAAGCATCGGCCAAGATTAAAACAAAACACTAAAGTGAATATTCTCAAATTACAAAATAATCCAAAACATGAAAATAAAATCAAATGAAACTAAAGTGGGTGTAGTCTGGACATCCCATCAAGTTGGGACCAATGGGCCCTACTGGCAGCCCATTTGCATCTTCCCAAGGTGGGGCCTTCCTAATATTATGCTCTAATCATCCTAGTGTGGGGTTTTAAACTAATATCGGGGATTTTGGCCCGACATGTTTTTATTGTTGATACACGACAGGAACATGATCCAATGGTAGATCTCCTTTGAACTTGTAATCCAGTCATGGATCTCCTCTAAAATTATGATCCAATGGTTTATCCTCTCTGAAATAATGATTTGGGCCAAATAGCTATTATCCAACCATAAAGATATATCGATAGAGGCCCTCTTCTTCCTTCTTTGGGATGCCTTCCATTTTGATGCTCTGACGTCCTCATCACTCATGCTTCAATTTGTGCGAGCACTTACATTAGGTATGGGTTATAAGATGCATTAAAACAACATCATCATCATCGTTGTCGTCATCATCATCATCAAAGCCTAGTCCCCTATAACATGAATTCTGTTTCTCCATTCCAATCTATTCCAAGCCAAATCCTTGGATAGGTTGCACTTCTTAAGATCCAACCTTGCTACTTCCATCCACGTTCTCTTCGTACTGCCCCTTCCCCTTGGCGAGCTATCAACTTGCATAGAAAAACTTTTCATCACCGGTGCCATTACTGGCCACCTTTGGACATGTCCAAACCATCTCGAATGGGTTTCTCTTATTGTATCATCTATTGCTGCTACTCCTAAATGCTCCTGAAGGTGATCATTTTTTATTCTACCCTTCCTAGTTTTACCCAAGGATTAAAAAAGCGGAATCGGGACTCGACTCGGCCAAGTCGCACCAGACTCAGCCGAGTCCGGTGAAGCTCCATCTTGTGCTCAGGAAAAAAAAGAAAAAGAAAAAGAGACCCAGCCAAGTGATAAAGAAAAGAAAGGGAAAGATAAATGAAGAAGAAGAAGATAGGTGAGTTTGGAGTGGATGGAAAAGAGGGAGAGAGGTGGGTTGCCTGGACAAAGGAAAGAAAAAGAAAAAAAAAAAAGAGGAGAGCGTACCAGGCACCTAAGTTAGCAACACCAAAGGCAGTCAGCAGTAGGCAATAAACAGCAGTCAAGAGCAAGACAAGAGAGTCAACAGCAAGCAGCAAAAGAAGGCTGCAGCTGCAGCAGACAGTAGGCAGTAGCTGTTGCAGGCTAGCAGCAACATCAGTCAGCAGTCATGCGGAGAGCCCAGGTAGGTATACCTTTGCCCTTTCTTTTTTAAATGTCTCTCTCTCTCTCTCTGTAGTCTGTCATCCAGCTGTTCACCTTTTCTATTTCTTCTTTTCTTTTATCCTTTTCCTCTTGTACTCCCCAGTTCTTTCCTTCTTTCTTTTTTCCCTCCAATGATGCAAGCCTCCCCCTTACTTTCCCTTTATTTTGTCCCCTTCCAATGTTGCAGGCAAGTCGAGTCCCATCAACATGTGACTTGACTCGGACAGGGCCGAGTCTGAGTCGACTCGGACTTGGCCGTTTTTTTTAAACCATGGTTTTACCACAGTTCCACCTCAAAATTCTCATCTTTGCTATGCTCATTTTATGCATGTGTTTCTTCTTGATTGGCCAGCATTCTGCTCCATAGGTCATAACTGATCTAATTGTTGTTTTGTAAAAATTTTCCTTCAATCTTATTGTCATGCGCCGGTCACAAAGCACTTTAGAAGCAGGTCTCCACTTCAACCATCCTGCTTTTGTCCGATGCTTTACATCTCCCTTAATCTCTCCATCCTTACTCATCATCGAACAAAGGTACCGAAAAGAGTATCTTTGTGGTATCTCTTGAGCTACAATTTTCATAGTAGCTTCAACTCTTTGTACATGTCCACTCAAGTTGCAATCCATATATTCTGTTTTTATATGACTTATTTTAAAGCCCTTGGATTCTAAAGCCTCCCACAATCTCTCAAGTTTTGTATTTACACCATGTCTTGATTCATCTACCAATAGTAATTGTATCATCTAAAAACAATATACACCAAGATACCTCCTCATGAATATGAGCAATTAACTCATCTATAATTAGTGTAAAGAGATAAGGGCTTACGGATAACCCTTGATGCAAACTTGTGGTCATTGGGAACTCATATGTTTCTCCACGGGTATTTCTTACGCTCATTACTGCTTCCTTGTACATGTCTTTAATGATTTCAATATAACCTCTTGGATCGCTCTCTTTTATTTAAAAACCACTATATCTCTAGGTACCTTGTCATAAACTTTCTCTAGATCAATGAAGACCATATGTGTTTAGGTTGTAACCATATTTTATGCTGGCCGTCACCCTACCTAACACAACCGTCCTCATTGACCTAGTCTTTTAGGACATGTAGTAAAAAGTGGAAAATCACCTATTATTTCAACAACCAGTTCTTGATTATTATTTCCTGGAAGTCACCTTATTTGGATGTTCAAGATGCTTATTTAAGTATCTCTCTTCTGTATTATTGAAGAGTATCATTGATAACATTTATACTTTATCCTTTCTTTGAGATGCAATTAATTTCTAGCCCTAAAGGCCTAGAAGTATTTGAGCTAAGCTTGGTTTGGAGGTGCCTACGATGTGGTGGATTCTTCTCATAGTTCAAAATCGCGGTCATAGTTTCCATTGCCATCAACCCTGAAAAATGAAATGACACAGTGTCGTGTTGTGGTTCACAGAGTAATTTTTTTTTACCCCCAAAAATGAGGAAATATCCAAAACAGGATACTGTAAAATGCAGGAAAAGAATATTTTTTTCATAAGTAAACACCATAAAGCAAAATATCGGCACCTAAGTCATAACATCCTATGTCGCTATTTTATTTGAAACTATGTAAAGTTTGTTTAGAATCAAATAGATTTACATATATATACTAAAATAAGTTGAAATGTTACAAATTTGATAGAATGCAGCCATAATTATGAGTTATCTATTACTATTTAACTCAAGAAACTAGTACTCAAGCATCACTTAAGTCGGGAGTTGCTTGGTTTTACTGCAAAGAAATCTGTCAAAATATTGTGATTCGGTTGAGTTTTTGTGGAAAGAGTAGTCGGGGAGGCTCAAGCAGCCACTCACCTTGCTGTGGTTGTGTTTGGAAAGGAGGAAATGGAAGAGAAGAGGGAGAAATAGGGTTTTAACTGAAAGCGATTTGTCGACTGCTATTTTGGTCCAAATGATATTTTGAAAATATTAGCTGAAAATGAGCGATATTTTGTATTTTACGATCTCGGTATCGATATTTGCCAAATCTCGTTGCGAGAGGGACCATAGTCATATCGGCCAGTATTTATTATCAACGGCCAATATTTTGATCCATCATCTTTCTACACCAATTTGCTGCATCAGAGGCCCTCTTTGAAAATATTAGCTGAAAATGAGCGATATTTTGTATTTTACGATCTCGGTATCGATATTTGCCAAATCTCGTTGCGAGAGGGACCATAGTCATATCGGCCAGTATTTATTATCAACGGCCAATATTTTGATCCATCATCTTTCTACACCAATTTGCTGCATCAGAGGCCCTCTTTTCACTCCTCTTATATTTACAATGAGGTGCACCTTTGATAAATCCAAATTATTCTAAACTACTGAATTTGAATGAAATTCGTTAAAAAATGTCAAATCTAATTACTACCTCAACTACTATGATACCCGGATACTGCAAATTACTAGTGGTATCCGTACCGATACGGTCCGATACGGATACCGGTACGGGATACGGCAAGATACGGCTGGGATACGGGGGTCCAATTTCAGGATACGGCTTGTGTTATTTTTCGCCCAATATTTCGGCAGATTTTCCATTTCGGCCAATTTATGTCTCTCTCGTAGTTTGATCAAAAGGGAAAACAAAAAAGAAGAAAGAGGAGGAGGAGGAGGAGGAGGAGAGGAGGAGGAGACCCACCTCATTGAAAATTTGAAACAAACAGTGGGCCTCGTAATATTTGAGCTCTAAATTGAGATAAAATAAGCATTTCACCCAAAATAAATCCCTAACCAAATACTTATATTTATATATTTCTAGGAATGCCGTACCCGTATCCGTATCCTAAAATTTTGAAGTTGACGTATCGGACGCTCGTTCCCGTGTCCCGTGTCCGTATCCGGGCATCATAGCTCAACTACTAACTTGTGGTTTCAAGTCGTGTTACCTTACCCTCCAAAAATAGAACTGTTATTAGATTTAATCTCAAAGGAAAGAGCACTTGCAAAATTGAATAATTTGAGTGCATAAAATCCGGAGTTAGAATTGTCTGATTGGAGTGATATTTGACCTACAGTCCTACTCACTATCTTCAATTCCGTTACACCTTTACCTCTGTGAATTGGATCCATCCTAGATCGGCCACATGGTTGGGGTGCACTTTTGAGAAATGCTTATATATATATATATATATATAAGCAAAAGAGGCTTGTCTGGCCCATCTGGATGTTGGGGTTTTTTCTTTTTTGTTTTTTTTTGGGGGGGGGGGGGGGGGGGGGGGGGAGGTGGGTGGGTGGGGGGGGGGGGTTGTTTGGTTTAAGAAAGGTCTTGCTGTGGTCACACAAAAATGGAAGATCACTCTAATCTTTGATTTATGATCCTTAAATGACAATTGCTTACTCTCAGATTTAAATTTAATCAAATGGTGGCACTCAGGTATGTGCCAGTCCAGCACTTCTAGCGTGTATGTAGACGGGTTGGATTCATCACAAGTGGGCTCCATGCCCAAGTTATCTCAACTTAAAAGAGCTCTGGCTTCTTTGTACAATTTTTGCAGTGTATTTAATGTCCGATGAGTGGTCATAATATGATGGTCCAGGAACACTCTTAAGTTTGGAGCCCCATATGCTGCGACATAAGAAAGTCTTCTGTGCTCGGCCAACTTTTCTGCTGGCAGTCTATAAATCCGTTCACCTATTCTATGATATGTAATTCTGTCTTGTACATCTGTTCCATCTGTGATTTTACTGTTTGTGCTTGTGCTTCAAGAGAGAATGGGCATGGCCAGTCAGTTAAGGATAATGACTTGTGCATATGGCCCTTACGAATATTTTTATGCTTCATTCATTGCATGCTTCACTATGCACTTAGATTACAATTCAGTTTGTTATAGTGACCGCCCCTGCCCAGTCTTAAATTTCATTCTGTGTATCTGTAGTCTCTCTGTCGATTGTTGGTGATTAATGCTTTATGCTGATTGGTTGATGACCACTTTTTTTGTTTGGATTGTCAATGGATAATGACTTGCGCATATGGCCCTTATGAGTGTTTTTATGCTTCATTCATTGCGTGCTTCAGTATGCACATAGATTAGAATTCAGTTTGTTCTAGTGACTGCCCCTGCCCAGTCTTAAATTTCATTCCGTGTATCTGTAATCTCTCTGTCAGTTGTTGGTGATTAATGCTTTATGCTGATTGGTTGATGACCTCTTTTTTGTGGATTGTCAATGGACAAATTGCTTCTCTGTTTTTCATCGTGCATTTTTTTTCCAATCCATTTCAGATATGCACATTTACTTCCTCGAGATGATGAGGCATTTGAGCATTATAATGCATTTTCAGCAAAGCGGTTTGAAGAGGTATTTCATTTTTAATTAAACTAGAAGCATTATTGATTTTCTAAAGGGTACATGTTTACTGAATGCAAAGATAAGAGGCCTATACTATTGGGGTGCTCTACAGAATCATGCGATCTTTATCTTCATCTGCATTTGAAATAGCCAATGCATATAGATGTATATATTATTTGCTACTAGTTTACATCTAAGTTTGTAATTGGAAGATAACTGATGCACATCAATATGGTTACATCTGAAAGTACTTGTATTGTTAGTTTTGCCAATGGTTCTTTTGCTTTTCAGGCTAACAAAATTGGCAAAATAAATCTAGCTGCTACGGGAAAAGATCTAATGGATGATGAGAAACAAGGAGATGTGACAATCGATCTTTTTGCTGCTTTGGACATTGAGTCTGAAGCTGTTGCAGAGCGTTCTCCTGAGCTTGATAGCAACCAGAGTTTGGGTCTGCTAATGGGATCTCTCTCTGTAGATGACTGGTAAGTCAGGCCAGTGCTGATTCTAATTATGTTTGTAGCTGTACATATTTGTTTCGATTGCTACTGCTTGGATTTCTAATGCAGATAAGACCTTAGGCCACATGTGTAGGGCCTAATTTAATTTAGGAGTTTTATTTCAATAATAATGTGACATTATTTTTTTAAAATTTTATTTAAAGAGCTGTAATTAGGATTATGTTTCCAATTTTATTAGGATTCTTATTTTATTTTCTAAGTTCGATTATTAGTTTTCTTAGCCACCAAATTTGCTCTTCTTATTTATACCTCATTATAGAGTGAAATTTAAGAGAGAGTTGATTAATAGAATTTGGGTTTTATCCCCTAGGTGCATCATCGTTATTGTCTCTACGGAGACGTGTTGAAGTGTTTGGGGAAACGTGCTTTGGCACTTTCTTGCAAGCCCTAACCCTAGGGCCTGTATCAATTGGTATCAGAGACGAATAATCCTCTTTGATCGATCGGCGTGTTCCATTCCATTCCATCGATCATCATCCTTGCACCCACTTGTCACCACCCCATTTAGTTCGAATCCCAAAACACCACTGCCGAACTCCCTATAGCTAGTTTGACACTTTCCTAGCATAGTAAATGTCAAGTAAAGCCTCCATTTTTCAGACAAGATGTCACATCAAAAGCACTTTATTTCAAAACTCCCTCCATCTTTTTCAAAAAAAGTCAAAAAGCAATTACCTTTATCCACTAAAATACAAAAAATCTCCACTTTCCCATACAAAAAGTCAAAAGATTTCATAACAAGCAACTAAAAACAAAATACCATCTTAACCTACCTATATTTGATTCTTTCTTCAAAATCAACTTTACTTCACTTGACTCTATCAGTAAGTTGCCAAACTGGCCCTAACCTAAATCCTATCCATCGAGACCCAATTTCCATAAACCAAATCCGAAACCCTTCAGCCAAGCCGTGACCTAATCACAAGCAATCCTCTAAAACCTCAACACTCTTTCCAACCCTACCGACCGAAGCAATCCTTTCTGAGACTCCTAAAACCCCTCCAAACCTCATCGCTGAAATTATCTTGACTAATCCCATTCATCCAACAACTCCGCCCAACCACAACCCTTTGCCCCACCCCCCCCCCCCCCGAAGCAATCCTTTCTGAGACTCCTAAAACCCCTCCAAACCTCATCGCTGAAATTATCTTGACTAATCCCATTCATCCAACAACTCCGCCCAACCACAACCCTTTGCGCCCCACCACCAAAAAAAACCATATACCCAGGATTTCGAGAATCCTGCCCCTCCCATCCACTTCACAACTGTTCTCACAGAACCCCACCCAGCCAAACATCTCCACCCCCATCTCCTTTATTGGGGGGAAAAAAAAACACTAAATCAGAATCCCTAACCTGTCCGGCAAAACCCATACGTTTCCTCCCACCCAAAATCCCCACTATCCAAAACTCCTAGAGCCCAGGAAAAAAGAAACAAAGAAGAGAACAACAGAAAGAAGAAGAGAGGATTGAGAGAGAAGACGAAGCTGAGAAGAGAGTTCGAGCAGCATACCAGTCTCCCTTTGTGAAGCAGTTCGACGCCCGTGGATTCGTCACCAGCAACCTTGCGGATCTCCTCCCTTGATCAAGCTTCGCAATCGACAGCCATTGTCCGTCGTCTTGTTAGCTGTCGCCATCTTATGTAGCCATTCATGCAATTGTCTTCGCAAGTGACCATCAGAAGAGACCATCGTCGACTGCCATGGCCCATCAACAACATCACCTCACACCGTCAGAAGGTTGATAATCCTTCCCCCCTTTTTATTCTTCTACACGAAGCACGAGACAGAAGCAAAGAGGGCCTCAAGTGTTTCTTCGCAGATGCCGATATTGGGCTGGGTTTGGTCTAGGTCGGGCCAGGTCAAGTCTGGTTCAGATCTGATCTGTTCTAAAAGCAAGATTCAACAGTGACATCATCATTGTTGACGTCATTAGAAGAGGTCAAACAGCAGGGTTGGACAAGATCAAGGGCAGAAACTTCTTTTGGAGATATCAGAACCAGCTGAAGTTGGATTTCAAATCCATTTTCTCCAGTGTATTCGTGGAGAGTGGATCTTCGACATAAGATCAGTCAAATCTTAAATTGCGGTGTCCACATTCATGGAGGAATTTCCTGCAACCATTGCGAAATTGACTAGTGCCATTGCTCAGTTATACACTCTGGCCAATCGACTCCAACCAACTCTTGCAATGATGGCAATCAGACCTATCAAACTAGAAAATCATCACTACGAGTATAATTATTGAGGTGATAGTCAAGAAATAGAAAAGTTCAAGGTAAAATTCGATGGAACCGCCTTTAAACAAGAGGACAATGTCGATGAAAAGATGGAAGATGTAAAGGGAGTGGAAGGAAATGTGGACATTGAAGACATGGGTCTAACAACTGGTCCAGTGCTTTCACAAGAAAATCTATCTGTTGTCATTCCTCATATTGACTTCATCTTTCCAGACGAACGGCAGCTGGTCAGAGATTGTTCATTACTTGAGAAAGAGGTCTTTACAATGCTTTTATAAAGAAAACCTAATTCTAAAATAGGTCTCAACCATCTAACTGTTCGTAGATCATAACATCCAACTGAAAATTTTAAAACATCACTTAAACCAATGAATCCATAATTAAATAAAAGTAAACTAATTAAATAAGTAAACTTGGATGGGCTATACGGCCCAGTGACCATACAATCACTTGGGTGGGCCCCTCAGATGGGCCCCACTTGATCTTTAATTCTCTTCTTTACTGGTCCCTCCCATGTGGCACATCCAAATATGGGGTCTTCCTAATTTTGCATCACCCGGTCTTCATCATCTTGATCAAGTGTTAGATGGACAAGATCCGACCGTTAATCTTACTGAGAATTAAGTTCCAATGGTGGATCCTTGATGGAATTGTGACCCAATGGTGGGTCTTTGCCAAAATTAAGACCCAACGATGGATCTTTGCCAGAATTGCAATCTAACACATGGTAGTGAGCATCTAGCGCAAGGATGCATGTGTGCGTGTCGTCTTCTTCCTTCTCTTGCAGAATTTGTGTGGAGGAAGTACAATGTCCGCATCAATGGGGCTCCAATTGATGGATTTTTAAGGCATGGTTGTTGATTTGGACGGTGAGGATTGGTTGGTTGGAGTGGGGATTGAGATACGGAGAATGGGTATGATGGTTGCCTTGAGAGTTGAGGTGGATCCATAATTGCTCGGTTTTCACAATGGAAGTAGTGATAATGATAAATATGACCTAAAATCCTAACATTAGGGTCCTATTAGAGTAACATCGTATAGGAATAATTATTTGCTTTGATTTATTATATGGGTCCCACTAATGGATAATTTGATACAAGGGATTCTTAATTTTTAAAGAAAGGTCTAATATAGAGAGATAAGTTAGGGAGATAAAGTTTATTATGGTCCAAAGGGTACTTTCTTTCTTAACTCTTTAGGCAAAGTTTAATATTTGCAGACAATTTAGAAAGATAGTTACAAATCTTAAAATGGTAATGAGATAGATTGCATTCTTCCTAACTGGTAAGGGAAAGTTGAAGATGAGGATATAATTTGGAAATATGACAGTTCAAGTCTTAAGAGAAAGTTTAAATCTCAATTATGAGCATGGTTCAAAATAGTGGCCACTACGTTGCATTTATACAGTGCAGCGGTTGAGGCCGCTACACTATTTTAAAAATAGCAGCACTACAGTTTAAAACCTAGTAGAGCCAAGCAATTTTAATTTAAAATGTTATTTTTCCTATTTATTCTCCTCTATAGCCTTTCCTAAAGTTGTCTCTACTCATATGGTTCCAAATTACTAAAAAAAAAAAAAGTTTGGCTGCGGCATATAATTCGGTTTTTTTACCACTTAAAAAACTCACACCGTTACGTATCGCCCACTACGTACCGTCTTGCAATTGCTATGTATCGCCTGCTACATAGTGTTTTGGCTGCTGACACCTGCCGCAACTGCTATTTTTATCCTTGATTATGAGAGCTGAAGAGAATAAAAATTAAGAAAGTGTATATCGAGAGGTGAAAATTGCATTTGGAATTGTCAAATTTGCAGTCGTGATGGTCAAGATCAATCGCTATAATATATAAAAATCGTATTTATGTACAAAAAACTAATACATCGTCAATTTGTCATCACTATCATCTTCATCATCAAAGCCTTGTCCCAACTATGTTAGAGGTCAGTTACTGAAAACTAATACATGAGAGGGGTTTGTCAATTACATATGCAAATGACTCATGTGAACCATTTACTTGTGCAAATGATACACGTGAAACAGATTCCCGTGTTTGTCAAAATCTTCATTTTAAAATGTGAATATGAGAACATCCAAATGATTCTCTGTGTATTTTCATGTTTTGGATGTTTTTCACAAATTTCTCAAAATCCATGATGAATCAAGAAATGGAACTTGACTCCATAGCTATTCTTAGCCTTCTAGAGAAGATGAATGGTTCAGATCGTGGTTTTACCATGGGCAGTGTAGAAGATAATGTGTGGCTTAGGCCCACTAGGCCTAGCCCATAATGTGACTTAGGCCCACTAGGCCCAGCCCATCAAGGGCTTGTACACTGTTGTAAATAAAATCCCACGTGTGGGATCATCTTAGATTAGGTTGCTGTGTTTGTCTCTTATTTACTTCCTTGTTTAGATTAGGAGATTGATTATTTATTATTCTGATTGTACTGATTAGAATGTTTAGGGCCCTTGATTAGGGTATAATGTTATTATAAATATACAAACGAACCTCAACATTGAGGATCGACTTTTCTCCAAACTCTTCTGTTCTCTCTCTGCATGATCATACATATTATAACATGGTATCAGAGCCTAGGTTCTGAGAAGATTTCCTTTTCATTAGTCTAAGAGGTTCCCCAAATCAGTATCGAGTACTTCTCCCCTTCCTGGTGATCGTCTCGTTCCTTTGCTGACTCTACCTGGAGTTCTCTAATCAAGATGGCCCACCTCTGATCAATCACTAGTCGCCAGCAATATACAGGGTTATGATCGACTGGCCTTCAGGAGTTTTTTGAAGATTTTTCTGGATTTTTTAGTCACCGGTTAAGGTACTGTTTAACCCCTTCTTCATCTGACGGTTTTGGGTTCTTTTTCTCAAAATGATTTCATCACCACCGTCCAGATTTGTGGATCTTTATCCAAATCTCCTTACACGTGGACTAGAGGACATACTTTTGATCTCTTCCAGGATTCTATACTCTGATCGGAGATTGGACAACATTGTGGGACCCACGCACCACTTCTGCCCCCAAAATCCAGTTCGTCTGGCTCCTTTTTTTGGCATTTTCTGTGGTGTTTTCTGCTGGATTCATCTATCAACACATCTGATCGCCTCTTTCATGCTTGGTTAGTTAAAATCATAGCAGATTACATCATTCTTTACATTGTGATTTGCTGGACACTGTGATTTGCTCCTCTGCTGCTGCTGTTATTTTCTGTTGCTATTTTTCACTATTGGTATTCTACTCTGCTACTGCTGTCTGTGTGGTCTCTGCTGCTGGTTCTTCCCTGCTCCTATTTGGCTCACTGAGTTGTGTGTTCTCTCTGCTGTATCCGGTAACAATGGACAAAGAGAGAGTCTATGTGGGCCGATCCAGGTCCCGATACCTGGACCGATCCACATGGGAGGGGCAGGCAGCAAATGACCTTTTTACCCCCTCCCATGTGGATTGGTCCAGGTATCGGGACCTGGATCGGTCCACATAGACTTTCTCATGGACAAATATGATGTTATTCCAGTTAAATTTAATGGGAATAATTATATAGCCTGGTCTTTTTATCTAAAGAATTTTGTAGAAGGTCAAGGACTGTTTGGTTATCTTGATGGATCGATAACTAAACCTACTACAAGTATTGCTGACACAAAAGCTTTATCCACCTGGTCTAAAGAAAATACTAAGGTAATCACTTGGATTCTTAACTCCATTGATCCTTCTCTTGCCATTGCTCTTCAAGCTTATACTACAGCCGCTGATATGTGGGCTCATCTCAAGAAAGTTTATTATCAAACTAATAAAGCCCGCAAATTTCAATTAGATAGTGAAATTGCTAAATTCAGTCGAGGCGATAAAACGGTGCAGGAATACTTCAATGGATTTCTCACCTTATGGACTGAGAGGGATGCTATGATTATTCAAACTGTTTCTTCTGGGTTTCTGTCGGAGGCTCTTAAATTACAAGAGGACACCCACATCAGCCAGTTCTTTATGAATCTAAGACCCAAATTCGAATATGTTCGCTCAGCTCTAATGAATAGAGAAGTCTATGCAAACCTGGATACATGCTTCCAAGAAGTCCTTTGCCTCCACTCACAGCGTGCTATTATTGAAGAACCAAAGGCATTTCTATAGCTCCTCCTTTGGCTGATTCTGCTCTTCTGGCAACCCCCAATCAGAAGCCTGCTCAATGCTATGAATGCAAAGGCTTCGGTCATATTGCCAAAAACTGTCGTAAGAAATTGGCTTGCCGATATTGCAAACGCTCTGGTCATCTTATTGATGATTGTCGCAGCTTATAGCGAAAGAATGGGCCCCAACAGAAGCAACATCCTCCCAAACATAATCCTTCAGTTGCGTTCCAAGTTCAAACACCTTTCCCTAATACGGGAAGCACATATTCCGGGTCCGTATCCATGACTCCTTCCCAGATTCAAGAATTGATTCAGAACACGGTGACCTCAGCATACGCATCTATGGGCTTTAATGGTGGTCGGTATCAAACTCATTCTCCTATAACATTTCCTGCTTTTCATTCTTCAGTCTCTCTGTCTTCATCTATCACCCCATCCACATGGTTTCTCGATTCAGGAGTATCTAACCACATGACTTCTATATAAAGTAGCTTTACAGACTCTCATCCTTACCTTGGCAAAGACAAAATCACCACCGCTAATGGAGACTAATTAATCATCTTTGGTATTGGTACCATTACTTTATCTAGTGTCTCTGGCCAGTCCATCAACCTTCCCAATGTCTACTTTGTTCCCAAATTATCAGCCAATTTACTTTCTGTAGGACAACTTATTGATGATGGGTATAGTGTTAACTTTTCTTCCAATGATTGTGTCATACAGGGGTGGCAAACTGGGAAGGTGATCGCGACGGGGAGTAAACATGGTCGACTATTTCTGCTGGACATTGGACATCATTCTCTATTTTCTTCTTCTTCTTCCTCTAATTTCAATAAATTATGGACTATGTGGCATAGTCATCTGAGTCATGTAAACAATGCTTATTTACTTTCTTTATTAAAACTGGTTTTTTAGAACCTATTTTTGTTAATAAAATAATGTCCTCTTTCCTTCAATCAAAGTGTGAAACGTGTTGCTTTAGTAAGAGTCATATTTGCCTTTTCCTATTCATCACTCTCGTGCGTTGTCGTCTTTTGACATTATTCATACAGATGTTTGGGGAATTGCACCCACATTGAGTAGGATAGGATTTAAGTATTATGTGACATTTATTGATGATCATTCTAGGTTAACTTGGATTTATTTCATGCGCTTCAAATCTGAAGTATTTTCCCTTTTCCAAAAATTTTACAAAATGGTTCAAACACAATTTAAAAAAGAAGTAAAAATTCTTAGGTCCGACTCCGGTGGAGAATACATGTCCCATGATTTCTCTGCCTTCCTTTCTGATAAAGGAATTCTTCACCAAAAATCTTGCCCACACACTCCACAGCAAAATGGTGTTGCGGAGAGAAAGAACAGACATATTCTTGAAACTGTTTGTACTCTTCTCCTTGCTTCCTTAGTTTCTCCCACCTTTTGGTGTGATGCTGCACAGACGGCTGTGTATCTCCTCAATCGTCATCCTAGTTTTGTTCTATGAAAGACGACTTCTTATGAAACTCTCTTTGGTCATGCTCCTTCATATTCTCACTTACGAGTTTTTGGTTGCTTGTGCTTTGTTCATCTTCCTTCTACAGAGCGCACTAAGCTGTCACCACAAGCTGCCAAATGTGTCTTTCTGGGTTACAGTACTGAACACAAGGGATTTCTGTGTTATGATTAATCCGAAAAACGCATGCGAATATCTCGTAGTTTAATCTTCTTAGAACACATTCCCTTTTCTTTGCGTTTGGATAATCACCTTGTTGCTGTATCTTATATGCCAAAATTCCCTGCGATTACTTCTCCACCACCTATTACCAATGTCTATGTTCGGCGTAACACGATTCCTCTTGTGGGGACTCCTTCTCCTGATCCTCTTCCAGTGCCACCTACTGCACCCTCAGGTATTAATACTTCTTCTGATAATATCCTACCCCTGCGATGCTCTAGTCGTCCTTCAGTTGCTCCTGACTGTTATGGCTTTCCTGCTCTTCACTTTTTTGGATAATGCTACTATACCCACCTCATATTCACAGGCCTCGAAGATTGCTTACTGGCAGGATGCTATGACTGAGGAGTTGCTTGCTCTTGAAGCAAACAAAACATGGGATTTGGTACCGGCCCCTGTCGGCGCATCTGTAATCGGCAGTAAATGGATCTATTCCATAAAGGTTCACTCTGATGGGAGTCTTGACCGCTACAAAGCCCGGTTGGTTGCACAGGGTTACAAGTAGGAATATGGGATTGACTATGAAGAGACCTTCGCACCAGTGGCAAAAATGACCACTGTTCGCACTCTTCTTTGTGTAGCTGCAGCCCGCAACTGGCCCTTCTGGCAAATGGATGTCAAAAATGCCTTTCTTCATGGCGACTTGAGTGAGACTGTGTATTTAAAACCACCTCCGGGATATGCTTATCCTCCACAGCATGTTTGTAAATTAAGGAAAGCTCTTTAAGGACTTAAGCAGGCTCCCAGGGCTTGGTTCGAAAAATTCCGGGTAGCAATTCTTCAAGCTGGGTTTCGTCAGAGTCATTTTGACAGTTCACTATTTCTTAGATGGACACCGAAGGGTTACACATCCTTTTAGTCTACGTTGATGATATGATTATCAGTGGCAATGATATTTCTGTTATTACGGACCTCAAGCTCCATCTTACTCGCCACTTCAGAATGAAGGATCTTGGTCCTCTTACCTACTTTCTAGGGCTTGAATTTTCACGTACCAAATCAGGCATTCGGGTCCATCAGCGTAAATATGCTACCGATTTGATCACCTCAGCAAGACTTGATGATGCTCATACCTTTGATACGCCGATGGAATTAAACAGCAAACTCAGTACGGAGGATGGCCCTCCCCTGGATGATCCCTCTATTTTTCTGCGAATAGTTGGTAGTTTGCTCTACTTAACTATGACTCGACCTAATATTTCTCATGCAGTTCATACAGTTAGCCAATTTGTGAGCACTCCTCACAAACCCCACCCTGCTGCTGCTTTGCGTATACTCCGCTATGTTAAAGGCACTCTCACTCATGGTCTCTTCTATCCTTCTAATAATTCTCTGCGCTTATCAGCATATGCAGATGCCGATTGGGCTGGTTGCCCTGATTCTCGGTGATCTACCACTGGCTGGTGTATGTTTCTTGGCGACTCTCTGATTTCGTGGAAGTGCAAGAAGCAAACCACGGTGTCCAAGTCTTCTGCTGAGGCCGAATATCGGGCAATGTCGTCTGTGAGTGCTGAAATCATCTGGCTCCGCCGTCTTCTCCGTGAATTCGGTGTCATTGTTGGTCATCCTACACCTCTATGCGGACAGTACCAGTGCTACCAGAATTGCTAATAATCCAGTTTTTCATGAACGAACAAAGCACATTGAGATTGATTGTCATTTCATCCGTTGGCATGTTGTCACTGAGAAGATAACCTTGCCTCATGTCTCTACTCATGACCAGTTGGCGGATATCTTCACCAAAGCACTTCCCAAACCACGCCATCATGATCTCACTAGCAAATTGCTGTTTTCTACGTTACTACATCAATTTGAGGGGGAGTGTAGAAGATAATGTGTGGCTTAGGCCCACTAGGCCTAGCCCATAATGTGACTTAGGCCCACTAGGCCCAGCCCGTCAAGGGCTTGTACACTGTTGTATATAAAATCCCACGTGTGGGATCATCTTAGATTAGGTTGTTGTTTTTGTCTCTTATTTACTTCCTTGTTTAGATTAGGAGATTGATTATTTATTATTCTGATTGTATTGATTAGAATGTTTAGGGCTCTTGATTAGGGTATGATGTTATTATAAATATACAAACGAACCTCAACATTGAGGATCGACTTTTCTCCAAACTCTTATGTTCTCTCTGCATGATCATACATACTATAACAGGCAGAAGTCTAGAAAAGCTCTAATGGTTTGGAATTTTTCACAAATATCTCAAAATCCATGATGGATTTAGACATGAAATTTGACACCCAAGTTGTTTTTGGCCATCTAAAGATGGTGAATTGTTCTGATCGTGATTTAGGGGCCTGTAGGAATAAAAGATTTGAGGAGGCCGAACCGGGTCCTGGATGTGAAAATCATGTCAGTTGCGTTGTTTATATCCAACGGTTCACCATTTTTCACACATATCTATCTTCGATTAATCATAATATAAAATTTGACTCCTTACCTGTATTTAGCCTTATAAAGAAGATGGATGGTTCGGATCATGCTTTAGGGCCCATAGAAATCCAGAATGGCAGATCTAATGGTCTAGACTTTTTTTTCAAATATCTCAAAATACATGGTGGATTTAGACATGAAATTTGACCCCGAGCTGTTACGTGACGCCCCGGTTTCTCACATCGACTATAGAGAGGAAAGTGAATGGGATTGTATGTAGAGCTTACACCCTTACCTTGCATGAGGCTTTTTAATGGGTTGAGGCCCATCAGAAGCAAAATCGTGAGGCCTGTGGGCCAAAGCGGACAATATCATGCATGCGTGTAGGGTAGGGCGTTACAAATGGTATTAGAGCCGACTCTCGACTAGTTCGAGTGTGGGTCCCCCGCCGTGGCCTAGTGCAAGTGGGCGGTTCTTCATGTGGGCGGGGCCAAGAGGGCAGGCAGGCTATAGGGATTGGCATGCTACTGCACAGGGACATGCAGCCCTAAGGGGGGTGGAATGTGACGCCCTGGATTCCCACATCGACTATAGAGAGGAAAGTGAATGGGATTATATGTAGAGCTTACACCCTTACCTTGCATGAGGCCTTTTGATGGGTTGAGGCCCATCAGAAGCAAAACCGTGAGGCCCGCGGGCCAAAGCGGACAATATCATGTATGCGTGTAGGGTAGTGCGTTACATGTTATATGCTTTTAAAGAAGACGATCGATTCGGATTGTGAATTAGGGTCCACAGGATTAAAAGAAAGTGATGTTTCTTTGAACCCCACGAGATGAGATATTTAGCTTCATTCAGTTTCTGTAGCTCTGCCTTTTTATGGAGGTCTGAATTAGTTTCACACGTCACGTGGTAAATGAATTCACATTGTTTTGGCTTATTTCATACTCGTGTAACGTTTTCAGTCCAAACAAATGCCCCTTAAGTGTAATAATGTGTTTAAACTAGTATCTACATGTTTAACAATGTGATAATGTTAACATTTTCTTTGCATTCAATGTAACTTTTATGCATAGACATTTTGTTTGTGCTCATTTACACATCACAAATGTAAATGAGGTGGAATTTATTTCTATCAATTCCTTTGGCAGGGCCCCGATGTCATGAAGAAATTCCACCTGGTTGTTTGGGTGACTACTTGTTCCCCTAAAGAATTTGGTGGTCTCGGGTTAAGACCATTATGCACCATGAATCTAGCTTTATTGGGCAAATGGCTTTGGAGAATTGGAGAGGATACATATAGCCTTTGGAGAAACATTCTTTAGGCCAAGTTCAATGTTAGGAGGTATTGCTGGGATATTTCTCCTTCCCCTAGATTCTCTAGCTTCTTGAGAGGGATTTTATTTGTCAAGGATAACTTTGCAAACTCGATCAAATTTCAAGTTGGCAATGGTGACCTGTACAATTGTCCCATAAATCGTAATGCCAAAGTCGGTGATTATCTTGATAGAAGCTCTAATCTCATTCTTTGGTTCTCGATTTTCAAAAGGAATCTATTGTAGATGGAAGAATGCCGTCTCATTGTTCTTTTGGAGGTGTTATATGTGATATATATTCTAGAAGAGGGGCGCCGCCGTAGGATTTGGATTCCTTCCTGTGACGGAGCCTACATAGTCTTAGTGTCTTCCTCCTTATCCGCATTATCTAATAGACCGGTGCCCTCTAGACAATGGATCTCTCTTGGAAAATTAATACTCCACTGAGAGTTTTGGCTTTCTCTTGGCTAGCTATCAGCGGAAGAATCCTCACTATAGACAACCTCCACAGGTGCAACATGATTGTGCGGAAGAATCCTCACTATAGACAACCTCCACAGGTGCAACATGATTGTCGTCAATGCTTGCCCTCTTTGCCTTTCCATTTAGGAATCGGCGGATCACTTTCTCCTCAATTGTAAGATGAAAAACACCTTTTGGAACTCGGTTCTTAGAGAGTTCAAATGCAAGTGGGTGCTCCCCAAGTCCTTAGGTGATCTGTTTGATGTGTGGGTCTGCCCATTGTTTCCTCCGAAGGCAAGATTATGTGGCACATTGGACAACTTGGAGAGAGAAACAAAAGATGTTTTGAAGATATTGAGTACTCTCTCTCTCTCTCTCTCTCTCTCTCTCTCTCTCTGGGCTGGGTTGTTGTCCCATTTATGTATAGCTTTATGCTTTCCGTTGGGCAGTGGCTGTATTTTTTGGGGTTTTTGCCGTTGCCGCTTCTCGTTCTAGTTCTAATTCTTTTATATTGTGAAGCTTTTTTGTTTACTACAAGTTACCATTTCCAAAAAAGGAAAAAAAAAAATGAAAAAGGTGTCTAAATGAGGCCATTTTCATATAAAAATCTTCACACTTGAGAAGGTGTGACACTATTACACATTCTTGTTGTTAAGATGGTGCCAGTACAGTGTTCTCTTTGGACATGTCATCGTATCAAGTATCTTCACTCTCTTATTTTTTTGAACTCCCGTGGGACCCAAATTTTTAGTCCAGACCGCTCAGTTTTTCTATTGACCAATTGATTCCTAAATGTTTAGTTTCATGTCTTAAACATTCATAAACTTTGACATATATGTAGATTTTACAAGTGTAATGCGAACTGTTACTTATGTGAAAATGGTGGTTCCAAAAAACTTGGTATTCTGTTTCACATGTTTAAATTTTACATATTTAAGAGTAGCATATGCAAATCCCATTTTCATGTCCCATGCGTAAAAGACAAATGACCTCTTAAGCAATTTTGGCAATCATAATATAACCCCTCTTGCTTCTCAGCCTTTTATTGATGGGATGAGCGCATCCCACTCTTAATGCCATTATTAATTGGGTGGCCAGCATAAGAATTTCTTTTTCTGTTTAGTGAGCCTTTGCTTAGTGCATCCTTGCTCTCAAATAATCATGGTATATCTTGTTTCTACCCATGGCCACTTGTTTTTGTATTTTAGGAAATTTTAATTGCTGAAGGTTAGCAACTTATTTTTTAGGTTCTGCCGTTGGCCGGTTAATTTAGAAAAACAGGAGTGCTAAATTTGAATTATATCTTGTTAACTTGGGAGGCAGTTTGGTTAATTAAGGGTTTCCACTTGGACTTTAAGATGTATTATTATTGGATTTCCAAACAAATTTGAAGTTTGTTTTGGTCTTGGTGTCTTAGAAAGTTCCAGTTTGCTAATAAAATGAGCAGAAGCTTTAGTTTGAAGGAGGTACATTGTAATAAATATATTTTAAATTATTACTTGAATGCTTCAGTTTTGTATTTTTGAATGGAAAGCTACTTTTTCAAGAGTCATTATTATTATGTCTGTAAAAATAGTTATCTTCTAATTTTAGCTTGTGAACATTAAAAATTCAGCTGTTGTTGAAACCCGTGATGGATGTTTTCATTCCTACTAGTCAAGTAATTGCTTTTTTTTCTTTTTTACATCTCTCTCTCTCTCTCTCTCTCTCTCACACACACACACACACACACACACACACACACACAGACACAGCTGAGCTACAACCAACGATTTATCAAGTATTTGTTCGTGCTTTGTATTTGATATAATTGATTTCTGTGCTTCAAGGATGCACTTTGTCTTTATTTCTGTGGTTTTGAGTGTCGATCTGAGTAATTGGTCATTTATCAGGTTAACTTGTCTTGATTTTCAGGTATCATGCACAGATATTATTTGATCGACTGTCGCCTCTTAATCCCGTTGCACATAATCAGATTTGTGAGGGACTATTTAGGTATTTCCACTAATTATTTCTTACGTTTGTATTGGAAGTTTTGTACATGATGTTCTTAGGATATTTATGGTATTGACTGCATATCTACTTTTTCTTTTAAGTCTGCAATAATTATTTCTTACCTTTGTGTTGGAAGCTTTGTACATGATGTTCTTAGGATATTTATGGTATTGACTGCATATTTACTTTTTTTTTTTTTTTTCTTTTTTTAAAGTTCACTTGGCTTCATTTAAGAGTGAAACCGGAATTGAGTACATTGAGAAAGCTCCTCGTGTGGTAAGAGAAATAAGGATAGAAAACCCAACAAACCTAACCACAAGCAACTATTAGGTGCAGATTGCGTGAACAATGGAAGCTCATTACTAAGTGTAATGTCAGTTCGCATGGGACCACCATTACCTAGTTTATCTTCTCCACCATTTTGCCCTCTAAGAACATGGTTGAAAGACACCAAAGTATTATGTTACAACTTACAAATCTTTTATATCATTTATTATTGACTATGAAAACTGCACCAAAACTTATAATCTACTAAATATAATTTGCACCATAAGATTTAGGTGCAAATTTCTTAAAGACTGGAATCTTGGTTCTCTCTGCTACATCTTTTACTTGTGTATCTACTAAACATTTAGCCACTTAGGTTTTAAAAATTGGACCCAGGGGACAACTTAGTCAACTTTTGAGTAAACTCAGGCGAGTTGCATGCCCTAGGCCCATTTACATTTAAACAATATGAGAAACAATGGATAGTCAATGTTCATGATTTGTTGGTAGCAAGGCAACACCTGAAGCATCTAATAATCAAATCACGCTTCCGAATTCACTTCATACATCAGCAGAGAAGACACCTTCAACGTACTTCTACATGGAGAAAAAGATCGCATTAAGCTTCCAAGCTATGTCATGCGAATGCAGATCCAAAGAAAAGACGGAAGTTTGTGCGCTTGATTTTTGACCCAGGAGGATATTTTTCGGACTTGTGGTCGAATTCTTTTTGGCATTATCAAACTGTCAACTCGTTGGAGTCGAGTTCTTTCAAGCCGGGGAGAGTTGATGCAACCCGACAGAAGACTAGGACCCGCGGGTCCTAATGGACCATATGATGGGGTCCGCATGATTTCTGATTCAATCAGAGATCCCTATCCTTAGCTAGATTAGTAAAATTACTTAGTTGCTTAATAGGATTGCTTTCTAAATTCTATTTAGAGTAGGATTAAGTAATTTCCTATTATTAGTATTATGATTAGTTTTGAAATACTGTCTTCTATATATACAGAAGAACCCTCTTGTTATTTCCCATGCTTATTCAATTAATAAAGATTATCGTGAGTTTTCCCCATGAGTTCATGGCTGTGAGTGTTCTTTTATGTGAAATCCCTTTGTTGGATTCGATCAACCTCATCTGAGAGGTTGGTCTATTCGATCGAAGGTCCAGGGCTGCGCCAAATTGGTATCAGAGCTGAGATCCGGTCGCCGAGAAGAGGTATGTCCTTCCTGGATCTCATCCATCCCTCCATCTGTTCACAGATCTCATCACTGACCCAACCGAAACCTATACCACCATCCACAGTCACCTACAAACTCAACTGTGTCCATCGGAACCATCTCTCACAACCTAACCCTAATACCCATCATTCGTAAACAAACAGCAACCCATCTTGACTTTTCCAGAAACCAAATCAAACCCCCTTCAACCTAATCTCCCAAACACTCTGCAAACCCCATCCAAACCATCTCAGAGGACCCTAGCCCATAGTTGTCAAGTTCGTTTCGGACGCTATTTCGGTTTGGTTCCAAAATGAAACATCTCGAGTTATTCGAACATTTCGCTTTCCAATTCGGAAATTTGTTTCAGAAAATATAAGAAAATTACATATATATATATTAAAAATATATAGAAAATTTCATTATACCAAGCATTACAAATATAATTTGCAAAAGATAAGGTTCAAATACATCCCCTCAAATATCACAAAATCAAGCAAAAAGTCAGCTAACTATGCATCACTGTAATAATGATTATCATCTTCATTTGCTCCCAAATCCTCTCCTATAGGGCCACCTATTTCATCACCCCCATCAAAATCAGGGAGACCCTCTTGCACCTATGCCTGTTGCTCCATAGTCGTCCAACCATCGACATCCTCTATGGTCAAGAGAGGTGCTTCTTCTGCAACCCAGTCTGCCAAAATATTAATATTCTACAAACTGATTGGGTCAGAAGTAGCATTCCCAGTCCTTTTGAGCATATCCCTACAATTTACGTAAGTTAATATTTTGCTATGACAATTAATAATTTGCAAAAGAATCACGTACGATTAACATTTGATATACCTTTTACGGAGCTTCAAATTATAATGTATAAAAACTAGATCATTCAGCCTCTGATGTTCTAGCCTATTTCTCTTAGGAGAATGAATATGTTCGAAGATACTCCAATTTCTTTCACAACCACTAGCACTGATGCATTGACTCAAAATTCGAATTGCCAATTTTTTCAACTTAGGGGTACCATTTCCAAACCGATCCCACCATTTATCTGTAAACATTTATATGAAATATTAAATTATATTTTGTGAACTGCAGTCATATAATAAGTTAATGAAACATAAAGAAATTTCATTTACCTGGAGACATTTTTTCTCTATTTCGTATTGCTGCTGCAGAACCGAAGTCAAAATGGGAATCTTTATAGACATCACATTGTTTGAAAATCATGTCTTGAGTATCAAAATCAGGAACTAATTTCTCTATGACATTATTCAGACCCCTCATGACTTCACTATGCTTAGAAAAAGTAGGACTAAAGAAAAATGCTGGATTCATAATAGTATGCTGCAGCGTGTAGTGCACTGTGAAGTTGATTTTCCCACCTGCTATCGATAATCTTCCAGTATAGCTGGTAGTCCTTATTTTTTAACCTCTTTTGCTCGGTCCATTGCCTCATACACATAACCCATTGTAGGCTTCTCTTCACTGTTGGCTAGACGTAGAACTACCACCAAAGCTTCACTAACCTTCAATAGATGCTCAACATCCTTCCAAAATGTGTTATTGAGTATGATTTCAGTGATCTCTATGCCAACAGGGGTACTTGAAGCATTAGATTCAACCCAAGCAGTACTTGTAAACATTTGCCTAAGTTCTTTTCTGTATTTAAAAAGGCATTGCAAGCTAATAAAATTGGTAGCAAATCTTGTGATGGCTGGTCGGATTAATTCTCTCCCATTTGTATATTCTCTTCTCATTAAATTCAACACTGATAAATGATTGTAAATGAACTTTGTGATTTTCCTTGCTGTCTCACTTGTGGATGCATTTACTGGAAACAAGTGGGCCTTTACCATGTCCTCTAACATTAGATCTATGCAATGGGCAGCACAAGCTGTCCAATAAAAAGTCCCATATTTTTTAGCCACTCTTTTTCCCAATGCTTTGTAAGTGGCATCATTGTCAGTGATATATTGGACAATATTGTTAGGCCCAACGAGTAAGACAATTTCATCAAAAAATTTAAAGATTGCATCTGAATTTTGTCAATCCAAGCCCAGGCCCATTTTGGGCCCAGTTTCATATCTTAGTCAAAGCTGCTTAGTTTGTAAAATAGATTTTTAGGATCTAAATAAGATAATACTTACATGTAATCAGGGAATTCAGCCCCTTTATAATGAGAGAACAGTCGACCAAGATATGGACGACATTTTAAGCATTAAAACATTATCAATGTTCTGTTTCCATCTCTCTAAATGTCATGGTATTAGAGTGGGTTCCGATCCCGTTGTTCTTGTGTAGCCCACACGTCAGGCCCGTCCATGAAATCCGTTGGGCCTGCACGTAAGGGGGAGTGTTGGGACATGTCTTATTATACCTGTATGGGCCTTTCACCTATGGGCTTAAGCTTTTGGGTTGGTATATGGATTATCACATGGTATCAGAGCCCATTTTGGGCCCAGTCTTCATATCTTACTTAGTCAAAGCTGCTTAGTTTGTAAAACAGATTTTTAGGATCTAGATAAGATAATACTTGCATGTAATCAGGGAATTCAGCCCCCTTATAATGAGAGAACAGTCGACCAAGATATGGACGGCATTTTAAGCATTAAAACATTATCAATGTTCTATTTCCATCTCTCTAAATGTCAAATTTTTTATAATTGGACTTGCATCAAATGACTTCAGGAACATTACCCCTTTTGGGCAATACACAAGAAAGTTAATCAATCAATGTTCTTTTCCTTTCATCTGTCCACCCATCAGCCATGACAGAGCACCCAGTTTCACTCCAACATGATTTATAATGCTCCATGAAAGCATTAACTTCTAGTATAATTTTTCCCAAAATCTTTCCATGAAGGTCATGATATGATGGCATCTTGTAACCTGGCTCCACTGCAACGATTCCATCAGCCATTGATTGACAAAATTTTGATCTTGCATCATTAAATGGGAGATCTGCATCAAACCAAAAACGGCCAACAGCCAAATCAGCTGCATCCTTCAGTTCCTTTGTTGCCATTGCTGATTTGATGCCTGATTGTGATCCAGGACTTGTTCGTGGTGCAATGAAATTCGACATTGGAGGTTGGGAAGTATTTGACACACCCCTTCTTTTGTTCTGGGTAGATATTTGAGAGACCTTCTCTTTACCCTTTCTACTTGTTGTGGTGGCGGTAATTGGATTTGTAAATGGTTCTACTTCTTCTACCTCAACATCATCTTCATATGCATCACCCCTTGGAGTTCCATAAGGGTTTCCAATCTCCTCATTTAATTGCCTTTTCTTTGCTCTATCCTTTTTACCTTCTAAAACAAGTCTTGCCATTTGCCATTTGACATCACCTGGCACATTTTTACAAGGTGCAATTTCTCCTTTCACACCCAGCCACCCCCCCCCGCCCGCCCGCCAAAGATGTTCTTTAAGTCTAGTGATCCTACCGCCTCTTATGACTTTCTTACAAAAATGACAAATTACATGTTTGTTGTTGCTTGGATCCACATAACCATAAGCCCATGCAGGGTCATCAGATCTAATAGTGGCAGTAGCAGATGATATGGGTGTGCCATCACTCATTTTGAAATAAAAAAAAAAAAAAATCAATCTTCCAAATCTGATACAAGAGCAACACACAAATGATAGACAAGTACAATAGTAAGTTTAATGTTTTAATTATTAATAGGTGTCATCAAGCAATTACAAAATTGGGCAGAATTAAAAGTAAGTGGGCCTCACTCTCTGTAAATCAGCAGGATCTCTTTTTATAATTTTTAAATGGTTTCATTCAAAGGCCCATTGTGCAAATCAGTTTCAGCAAATAAAAGGTGGGCCTCAAATCAATTTTTTAAATGGTTTCATTCAAAGGCCCATCGTGCAAATCAGTTTCAGCAAATAAAAGGTGGGCCTCAAATCAGTTTCAGTTTCAGCATACAAAATGGGTGGCCCTATGATCATCAGGTTAAAGAAATGAAGACAACTGTACAATGCCAATCATCAGACTCCATGTTTATATTGTAAAAAAAAAATCAGATTCCATATCATTAGTCAACTGAGATTAAATGAAAATTGCAAAAAAAATGAGCCAAGTTATCTGATGCCATATCATCAGTCAATATCAACACCATTATTTGAGCCGAAAAAAAGTGGGCCTCACATTATATGAGCCATACCAAACCAAACCAAACCAAGCCTTTTCCCACTGGGTGGGGTCGGCTATATGGATTTGACGACGCCAATCAAATCTCTTTAGGGCCATAAAAAGAGAAAAAAAAAAAGAATACAGTGGGCCTCACTTTCTAGCACCATCACAACCGTTGCATCAAGACCATTATTTTATCGTTTCAACAAATAAAATGGGTGGGCTGGACCACACCATAAAAGGCATCCCCAGATTTCGCCAAACATGCCCTTAAAAAATGAAACTTGCAAAGAAAGCAAGAACATCGATGCTGTAGTGTAAATGGCGAGGCTCAAAATGGAAGAAGAGGGAGAGATCGATGCATACCTGAGGATCTGCGAGATTTTCTCGCAAAGAAATCAAGCAAAGCCCGCAAAGGAGAAATCAACCAAAGCTCTTTGCAAAGAAATCCAATCGACAGCCTTGGGGAGGAGTAATCCACTCGACAGATCTCGGCCCCAATTGGCCCCAATCGGACAGCCTTCAGTGGACGAATGATCTCAAGATATTGAAAGGGGAATAGGAAAATAGAAGATCTTGCTGCTGATACATGCATCTTTGAGCCCAATTTATAGATTGAAGGGGATCTTGAAACCTGCATGCCGTCAAACGAGAAGAAGACGAAGCGTTTTTGTTCGAAAACAAGTATTTCAAATTTATTTTGTTTTTAGATTCGCTCAACTACATTAATATTTTTTACCTTTTGTAACGGTCTTCCCCTTATTCGTCCGAATTTGTCGGTTCGGATGATATTCGTCCGAATTTGTGTGCTTCTCTACGAAACCCTATATGTTGGTGAACAGTAACGAATTATGAACCGAACATCTCAATGCGAGATGCTCAGTTCGGTAATGGTTTCGAAACGAAAGAAATCGGAGATTTCGTCCGAATCCAAACGAACTTGACAACTATGCCATAGCCCCATCGTCTACCCTTTTCCAACCACGCCGAGCCCTACCGAAACATCCCCACCACACCACAAATCCCTTCCCAGCCACACCCATCATCATCAACCCCCTGCTGCAAAACCTTACCCTACTTCGTCACCACAATATATATATATATATATATAGAGAAAGAGGGGGGGGGGGGGGAACAGAAGCAGCAACAACAGAAGAAAGGAGAAGAACAGAACAGAGAGAAGCAGCAGAAAAAAGAAAAAGAGAAGGAAAGCAGAAAGGACAGAATAGGGGATCCAGAGAGAAGGCTGGGTTGAGAGAGTACCTTGCACCTGACGAAGCTGCTCCTCCCCATTGCTTCCGTTGCGGCACTCCTTTTCTTTTCTTGCTGCACGAACATCGAGACTGAAAACGAAGGCTGTTCCCCTCCCACGTGACATCATGCTGCTGGATTTAAGAAGAGCTTTTGCAATTTTGGCTTAACCTGAGTTTGGGGCCTGATCTGAGTCCAAGCCCAGCCTGAGCTTAGGCCTGACCTTATGGACCTGATTTGAGTCTAGACCCAACCCAGCCCATTGAAAAAAAAAAAAAAAGGAAAAAAAAAGTGCAAAAATTTGCATCATTGATTCAAGTCAATATGAAACTTTTTGGGAACCCCATTCCACTTCAAAGAATTCAGTATAAGCACAAATATGGCAATTGGTATTTTGAAAATGAATTCTATATTGAGGAATTTCTCAACTTGATGCAAGAAAATTGGACGGTTGATGAATACACCCGCCACTTTCGAGAATTGCGTGAGATGTGCAAATTGGAGGAAGATGAGATACATAATTTAGCTCGTTATGTCCAAGACTTGAGAACGGTTATCTTGGAACATATGAATTATTGCTAAACCAGTCAGGAGGCATGCTTTGAAGCCATCCGAGTTGAGCGCATACTTAGAAAGTCTCGCAGGCAACAATGTCACGAAAGAGCTCATATTGTGGAGAGACTTCTTGTAGGAGAAGAAAATCCCACTATTGTCATTCGCCGACTCCTCAATACAAATGAAAAGGAAGATGAATGGAGACGGGCTCAGAAATTTCACACACGGGTAAGAGTAAAAGACAGGTCAGTTAATGTGATTATTGACAATGGTAGTGCAATAAATTTTGTCTCACAAAAGGTTATTGACAAACTTAAGTTGCCAACCGAGAAGCTTCATAAGCGCTACCAGGTCACATGGTCTAATGGTCATGTCATCCCTATGACTCATAGATGTCATTCCCACAATTGCAAGATACAGAGAACGAGAGTTTGGAAAATTACTTTGTATTGTTGTGTGTTCTCTTGGAGAACCAACCACCAATATATAGAATTATACATGCCACAATCAAGGGCCTTACAAAGGAAACTATGAAATTACAGCAATCACTAATCTAGTTTTAGGAAAGCAATCAATTTCTAAATATGTACAGCTATCTTAATATTTGACCAAATCAATCCACGTAAGATGAAGCTTTGTTGGACTGGACTGACTGATGGGCCTTGGACTCCTTAATGGGTCATGGGCCAAACTTAACAATAGATGTTTGGCATCATTCAAGATTTGCAATTATGAGAACAAAATTTGGTGTGATGTGATTAATATGAATATTGCTCATTATTTTTGGACGACCATGGCTTTTTGATCGAAAAGTGCACAATGATAAAGTGGCGAATACATATACCTTTTCATGGAATGAAATTGGGATTAGACTCATTCCAATGAATTCAATAGCCCCATCTTCATCTACATCATCACCTTTGACAGATGAACCACAAGCGAGGACAGAAGACATCAAGGATAACATCGAAGAGCAATTTCATAGCAAAGCTTATTTCGTGGGTACAAACAATATTGATCAAGATAGTGCCACTCAAGTGCCTCAAAGGGTTGAGGAAGTACAAGGTGAAGCAAATATCGAAGACTCTGACCAGGTTAGCAAAAAGATTGAACATCTGGTAGATCTCATTGTCATGCCCCTTCCAGAAAATCCAGTTGCATCATTGGAAATCAAATCAATTGTCCCGATGGTTTCAGAAGAAGATCAAGTTATTGAAGTTCCTCACATTGACTTCATTTTTGGGGAGCCTCAATGGATAGTCAATGTTCATGATTTGTTGGTAGCAAGGCAACACCTGAAGCATCTAATAATCAAATCTTGCTTCCGAATTCACTTCATACATCAGCAGAGAAGACATCTTCAACGTACTTCTACATGGAGAAAAAGATCGCATCAAGCTTCCAAGTTATGTCATGCAAATGCAGATCCAAAGAAAAGACAGAAGTTTGTGCGCTTGATTTTCGACCCAGGAGGATATTTTCCGGACTTGTGGTCGAATTCTTTCAAGCCGGGGAGAGTTGATGTAGCCCGACAGAAGACTAGTACCCGCAGGTCATAATGGACCATCTGATGGGGTTCACATGATTTCTGATTCAAATAGAGATCCCTATCCTTATCTAGATTAGTAATATTACTTAGTTTCTTAATAGGATTGCTTTCTAAATTCTATTTAGAGCAGGATTAAGTAATTTCCTATTATTAGTATTATGATTAGTTTAGAAATACTGTCTTCTAAACATACAGAAGAACCCTCTTGTTATTTCCCATGCTTATTCAATTAATAAAGATTATCATGAGTTTTCCCCATGAGTTCATGGCTGTGAGTGTTTTATGTGAAATCCCTTTGTTGGATTCGATCAACCTCATCTGAGAGGTTGGTCTATTCGAGGGTCCGGGGCTACGCCAGTGTCTGGGGAGATAATATTGGTGGTTTTGGCAAGAGTCCATGACTTGAATAGGGAATGTATCAATTGTGGTCAGAAAAATCATACTGTGCACTCATGTTGAACATGGTTTCTGACCTTTGATTTGTGGGGCGATCGCGATAGATCCTCCGAATCTGAAAATCCAGTCTCCGTTCCCTATTTAAACGTGCACAAACAACTGCTACTGATCTGAGCGGCCCCCAGGGTGGGCCCCAAAGTGTCCTGCACCTCATATTACATGTGAATGCAGGTGCTTCGTGGATCTGGACTGATCATATGTATGTGCATGTGTTTATTATAATATATGACTCCATTTTAGATTGCACTAATTATAATCAAATCTTAAATTTCAGGGTCATTGAGAAGGCAATCTCTTCTGCATATGCCACTTTTTGTCAGATGTATCTTCATAACTCATGGTCGTCAATAGGGTCTGCATCTGATGCTTTTGAACAGAAATCCGTATCTTCACTTCAGAGCTCTTTCATCGATCTTCCTAGAGAACTTACCCAAATGCTTGCTTCTGCTGGCCCATATCTCCACCGTGATGCTGTGCTTCTGCAGAAGGTTTGTTGGAAACTGTACCTGATTTTGTTCTACATGTGTGCATATAAGACCTGTATTTTGTGACTTAAGTTGGAAAGCCATGTTTGGCTCAGGAATCAGAATAGATCGGAATGGAGAAACAGAATTCATGAAGCCAACCCCAACATAGTTGGAATAAGGCTCAAGATGATGATGATGATGAGCTGGAAAGCCATCTTTCATTTACTATCTGCAACTTCATGATTGCAGGTCTGCAGAGTATTGCGCGGGTATTACCTCTCTGCATTGGAGCATGCTGCTGGGGGTGTTGTTTTGCCTGGAGGTGATGGTGGGAGTCTCGATCCTCGGTTTCACCTGAGAGAAGCTCGTTCAAGGGTTGAGGAAGCCCTGGGAACATGTTTACTACCTTCCTTGCAGCTAATTCCGGCAAACCCTGCTGTCGGACAGGAGATATGGGAACTAATGAGTCTCCTACCGTATGAGGTTAACATTACAGAAGTGATTTTTATGCTTTTGCATTTGAGATTCACTAAGCATGCAAATAGATTACCTGTGTGAATCTTTCTACCTAGGCACGGTATCGTTTGTACGGCGAGTGGGAAAAAGACGATGAACGGGTCCCGATGGTTTTGGCGGCCAGGCAAACTGCAAAAGTATCCTTACACTTTTCGATATTAAGCCATTTTATGCATCTCAATTTTTAGCAGTTATCCACTGTTTTCAGTGTCTTGCTCATTCTGCCGTATTATTCTGCAGTTGGATACAAGAAGGATATTGAAGCGACTTGCTAAAGAGAATTTAAAGCAGCTGGGTCGCATGGTGGCTAAGCTAGCTCATGCAAATCCAATGACTGTGCTTCGCACTATTGTCCATCAGGTTGTTTTCCCAATTCATTGTGCTGACAATATTTTTTATCCATTTCCCCTCTGTTTACTTACTGTGCTCCTGTCTGAGGACTGATTCATTCTGTTCTTATATTATATAGATTGAGGCATATAGGGACATGATCACGCCTGTTGTTGACGCCTTCAAGTATTTGACGCAGGTATATTTTTCTCATATTTCATGTTTCTGCTATTTTATTTTTTTATCAGTCATTATGAGTTTCTTTTGCATTTCCATTATTCATATAGCTGCAAATCGTCTCACATAAATTATGTGGTTGTATCCTAGATGTAACAAGCATCACATAAGAAAAATTATAATGATCGAACTATTCTAGCTTATCGCCTTTTTCTACTTCTATTATGAGGTTGCTTGTCACATTCTTGGAGGCATTTCCTTCATGCATATATTTGAGAATTGCCTTGAATAAAATAATGTGATCGTGTGTCTCGATTTTGACAAGCATTACATGCCAATGAAAATCATTCAAGTCAGTTGTCTATGGATTTTAAATTGAATAATAGGTTCTGTACTTCTTGTGCATTTGGTGGTTATAACTTTGGCATTTGCATTCGCCCATGTATTGAATGATTTTTATTTATTTTTTATCAAATTCAATAATTACATATTCGAGATAAGAGGTTGTTGGTAAAACATAGATCTACTATTTATACATTTTAAAGCTGCTGATTTTACCCAGCTTGGTTTTGATTAACTCCTCCAATTTCAATATTGATTACCCGAGCCCACACAGACTTGACTGACTACTATCAAGATAACAATGGTCGGATTTAGTATGGTTCTGGCTAAACCCGAACCCACAACTGATAAAAAGCTATAGAATATAATTTGTAAAGGTTTAAGCTCACAACCTCACTTTTTAAAGCTTTGGAAAAGTTGCTTTAGCCACCGCACAACTAAAACTTTTATATAAAGACTTGTTAAAGAAATCTCTAAAGTAGTTATAGATGGGCGGATGGCCTTAGCCACATGGGAGATGAAAGGTCCAATCCATGTCACAGCTGCTGTAGGAAAGTATGCACCATATCATTCATATGTGTTCTTATATGCATGGCTACAAAATGTGAGGATTCCAACGATTAAGAATTCTGATAGAAATACTGAGCTAGACCTATGGCTTCATTTTACTTTGAAAGTGTTTTTTGACTAGTGGAGCTGGCCTTAAGATTTATCAGCTCAATTTTTAGTTTTTCTAATATATATATATATATATATAAATTTTGCTCCCTTTTTTTTTTTTTGTATTTTAATCACGTTTTGCAAGAAAGCTATCTTATGGTGGGTTCAACAGGCAACAGGGACTGGAATTGAATTTTTCCAAGATGATCATTCGTAGGCATTACACAAGTGTGCCATTAGTATTAGGCATGTGTCAATAATGAAAGACATCTATTGTTAATTCTATTATGTCTTTTTTATTTTACTTCTATATTTTGTGAATCTATCATTACCGAGAATTGCAAAATTTGGTTCCCTTTCTGATTTTCGGCATATATTGTTTATTTAATGTATAAAGAATATGTTTTCTTATAATTTTGGCAACTTCCACTTCTTTTGTATTAATTTCTTATTTTGCATAAAATTCGAGGTTAACTTTGTATTAATTTTTCCTTCTTTTTTAATTATTTTTTATTTTCAATTTTTTTTATTTAATTCTGACCCCTATCAATACTTCTATGACTAGTTTTTATTCCTTACATACATACATGCATGCTCGTGCTTTATACACAGGTAGTCAGGCTAGTTGTTAAATATACAAGCATTAACTACCCTAATTTTTCCAAAAAAAATAGAAAGAAAAAAGAGTGCTTAAAATATTTTGAGCTCAAATAATGACACCAAATAATTGGTTGGGTTGGTAGATTTTACTTTTGGTATCTTTCTTGTTCGAGAACCACCTAATGCTCCCCTCACAAGACATTTGTGCTAAAATAGTCTCAGCAACAGTAGCAGCAGCAGCAGCAGTAGACAATTAATGATAGAGACTTTAACATTTTGCCGAGTAATGATAAATAAATCTTAAATAATTTATTTTTGACAGATATGCCCATAAGTCAACATATCGCAACTCATGTTTGAATTCATTTACGGTGGAATTTGGTTATATGCTTATATTAGACCCAACTTTGTCTCTTGTACATTTTAGACCTTTTGTCCCATTAACATTTAGGATTTTTGCTCCTGACACTAGTTACAGGATGGGACCACTATAGATGACCCAAATGACAGGGGTCTAAGTCACAAACAATTGTACGATACCGTAAACGTGGCTTGTGTGGTAGAATCGTGGCAATTAGCGTGTGGCAGTTTGTGTGGGGTTTACTAGATATTGTTGGGAGCTGTGATGCAGAATGGGCTACCTCCCACCAATGGTCCCACCCAATATAGTTTTAGGATGTTTATTTTTAGAAACTTCTTAATTTTATTGTAATTAGGATTAGTATGCTGATTTCCTAGTTTGAGTAGGATACTTTCTATTATCAGATTAGGTTTTCTTTAGGTTTTCTTAGGCCCTAAGTTACTTTGCCTATTTATATTACATTGTAGAGATCATAATCTCAGGTTTAGAGTTGAATAAAATTGGGATTTTCCCTTGGAGAGGTTGTTCCACGTGTTAGAAATCTCTGCGGAGATATTTTGAGGTGTCTTTTGACACTTGCTTGGGCATCTACGCAAGCTCTAACTCTAGGGCCTGCATCAAGCTGTCTGTAAAAGTAATATTAACATAAGAAGCACTTATTGCATGGTCTTTCTCTTGTGGTCACTGTCACGCCCCCAAGATCCAGTCGGATCCTAACCGCATCCTCGGGGTGCGAGAATCGAGGCCAATTAAAAATGTTCTCTTAATTTACCTTTGTGGCCCCACTTCCGGGTGGATCAAAGTCCTTGGTGAGGTCATGAGTGATGATCAGTCACCATAATCAAAATTATGGAAGCATCAATTCATAAAAACTGCACAGATGGTCAATCAAACATACCGCAACAATAACAGAGCTAGTACAACTACCAAAAGTGTATTTACTTTAATTTTAAGTTAACAAAATTAATTAAAGTTTTAAGTAAAATGAATTAAAGTTTTAAGTACAAGGCCAATAGCAGAAATCCTGGCCAACAAAAGATGCATCTATAAATCAAAATGAAAGATATCCAAAAGGGTAATAGGTGTGGCTTTCATGTGCTGGCCCAACACATCACATTATGTCGTCTGCACTTCACTTGTAAGTGCCCTCCGTTGGCGGATCCGCAGTGACCGCCAAAACCTCCTGCTCAATGGGGGCTCCGGTACCTAAGCACCAAATGTAGCATCATTAGGTTACAATAATCTGGCAGGCAAATAAATTTAAATAAACAGATAGTATGCATCAATAAAGAGTAATGACAATGAAAGATCATAAGAGTTACAATGAATGGAATGCTAGGCATAAAATATGAATAGGGACAACACCGTAAGAATCATGTAAAGATAGTTCCCTAGCTATAGACTAACAATGTGGCACTCCACATGGGATAAAGCACTGGGGCGAACCCGATCCTAATGATAATGCAACCCGGGTGAACCCGGTAAAAATGATGCAAACAGCGCTACTACGCATTAACTCACATAATACTCATCGACCCTTCTAATGCCCAAGAAAAGATGGTTCTTGGTGAGTGTGTTGACAGCCGAGCAATCAACAAGATTGCCATCAAGTATCGATTTCTGATACCTCGGTTGGATGACATGCCAGATACGATGGTTGGATCATCAATCTTTTAAAAAATTGATCTTAGAAGCGGATGTCACCAAATCCGTATTCGGACAGGTGATGGATGGAAAACAACATTTAAGACAAAAGATGGATTGTACAAGTTGTTGGTAATGCCATTTGGATCAGCCAATGCTCCCAACACTTTTATGAGGGTAATGACAACTTCTGCGACCATGCCTCAAAAAATTTGCCGTTGTATATTTCGGTGGCTTATTGACTTTCAGCAAGTCAATGGAGGCTCATCTTGATCATTTGAGGTATGCGATGCGCGCGCTTCGCAAAGAAATTTTTTAAAGAAGTGTACATTTTTGTGTTCCAAAGTTATTTTCTTGGGATATGTTGTGTTGGCCCAAGGTGTAGAAGCTGATCCGGATAAGATCAATGCAATTATTGATTGGCCTCTTCCCAAAACTATCCATGAAATATGGAGTTTTCATGGATTGGTCACATTTATTTGCAATTTCAGCACCATTATGACTCCTATAACAAATTGTATGAAAAAAGTAGAGTTCAATTGGACCAAGGCAGTCACTCGAACATTTGAACAAATTAAGTAGAAAATGACCAAGGCACATATTTTAAAACTTTCGGACTTTGCCAAGGTCGTTAAAGTTAGCTATGATGCTTTGCAAGTAGGTATTGGTGGAATCTAATGTCAAGATGGACATCTAGTCGCCTACTTTAGTGAAAGGTTGAATAATTCCCCCTAGAAGTATCCGTCCTATGACATGGAATTTTATACAATAGTACAATCTCTTCGTCATTGGTGTCACTGTTTTATCGGAAAGGAGTTTGTGCTGTACTCCGATCAAGAAGCTTTGCAACATTTCAACTCACAAAAGAAGATGAGTTCCAATCGTGTCAAATGGAGCGCATATCTACAGGAATTCACATTTGTTCTGCGTCATAAATCAAACACAGAAAATATGGTAGCCGATGCCTTAAGTTGCCCATCTCACCTTCTTGTGACAATTTCCTTCACACTTCCATGTTTTGAAGAAAATTTGCAAAAAATATCATGATGATCATGACTTCGGACGCATTTACAAAGATCTTCTTAGTGTTGAGTTTATTGAACATCGAAAGTTTACCATACATGATGGCTACCTCTTTCGTGGGAATCAATTATGCTTACCAGGTACATCTATCCACATGCATGTCCTACGAGAGTTACATAGAGGTGGATGTATTGGACATTTAGGGCATGACAAGACATTGGCAATTGTGGAGGATTACTTCTTTTGGCTCCACCTAAAGACAGATGTTGCTAGAATTTGTTAACTATGCAAAGTATGCCAGCTTGCACAGGGTCAAAAAAAGAACAGCAGATTATAGCAGCCCCTTCATATTCCACATGAGCCATAGCAAAATCTAAGCATGTATGTATTTTGTCCTGCGCTTAAAAAAAAATGTGGACAGTGGATTCTACTTTTGTTGTGGTGGATAGATTTTCCAAAATGGCATGCTTTATCCCTTGCTTTATCACAACAGATGCAAGGAAGATTGCTACTCTTTTCTTCAAAGAAATTGTCTGTCCATGACCTTCCTAAGACTATAGTGTCTGACAAAGATACTAAGTTCATGAGCTTTTTATGAAAGACTTTATGGCACATGATGCGAACGAAGCTGATTATTCAAGTGCCTACCATCCACAAATAAATGGCCAAGCAGTGGTCGTCAACCGAAGCTTATGAAATCTTCTTCGATGTCTAGTCGGAGAACACATCTCTACATGGGATCTTATTTTTCCCATGTCGAAGTTTGCCTACAACTCCGTTAACAAAACAATGGGAAGATCACCATTTAAAGTTGTCACTGGAGTCTAGCCACATCTTCCTATTGATTTAAGTCCCTTACTAGTTGAAGCCAGACCTAGCCAAGAAGCTGAACGACTCACATGGCACATGAAGGATATTCATGATGAGGTTCGCAAATAGATTGCCAAAAGTAATAAGAATTATAAACATCATGCGGATGCTCGAAGATTCCATGTCCAATTTATTGAAGGAGATATGGTCATGGTTCGAATGAAGCCGGAACAATATCCTGCAAGTACTTAAAGGAAGCCATACCCGAGAAGCTTAGGTCCATTCAAGATTTTGTAGAAAATCAGTTCCAATGCTTATGTGCTCGATCTTTCGCTAGACATGAATATCAGCTCTACATTCAATGTTGAAGATCTTTCCATTTATCATGGGCATCATCAAGATGAATCCTTTTAATTAACAACATATTAGGATTCCCATGATTCCACCTCCCCGAGAAGAAATTGAAGATGTCTGTGATGATCAACTAGTATACACAAAGAACGGTGTCTTTCAAAAGTTCTTAGTCAAGTGGTAGGGAAGACCATTCTCCGAGGCTACATGGATTACCGCTATAGACTTTTAGAGACTCATTATGGATTTGTACGTGAGATACCAAGTTGATAACTCGCCGGAGTCGAGTTTTTTCAAGTCGGGGAGGGCTAATACAGGTCGACTACTTTGCCCTGCCTAAAGGTCTATACCCGAAAGCCCAAGTCCAAAAGGCTCAGCAAAGAGAATCACTCCAACGACACTTTCCTTGTTTAGCAATTTCCAGAAAACTTCTTAGATATCCTAATTTAGTAATTGCTATGATAAATTAGATAGTTTCTAGATAGTTTCTATTTTATTAAGACTTGTTTTCCAAGTTTGAGCATAAACATTGCAGTTGAATAGAACTTGAGTTTTCTTGGCTATTCTTCCCTACCTGCACTGCATCAATAATGATGGTTTAGTTCATGTTTCTAGCACTTAGTTTTGAGCATTATTTATTACAAGGCCTTATAGTTTTAATATTCTTTTTAGTGCAGTGATTCTAGTAATTAAATCAAAATATTAAAAATGGTGAAATCATTGTCAAATTGGGTTGAGTGACAATTCATAGGAGGGATGTTGTGCACTAGGAACATTCAAAAAAATGTTGTGCACTTGGATTTGGTTTGAAGATAGGTGAGACAATACATCGGGAAGACTTAATGGACTTAAGCTTTGAGGCCCTTAAACAATGAGTTAGCAATAAATAATCCAATAGGATTGAAATTTTGATCAATTCTAAGTTCTAACCCATCATGAGATATTTCTATCTGCTCATCCCTCATCATTGATTGAATGCATTTTGGTCAGTCTGAGAAAGAGGGAGCAATAATCCTGCATCAAGCTGAGTTGATGCTGGCATGGATCATCAAGTTTGTACAAGTACATGGGTCTTGATCTAATTATTCAAATTGTTGAAATGGTGGGTTCTACCTTGATCAATAATTATTAGAATTTTCCTGTGTTTGGAATTGTCTTTGGATATTTTTTGGATTTATTTGGAAAAATAAATTTCACACCTCGACGAACCACAAACCGCATAGTATCGGCACTATCAACTCAAAGGGATAAGCAAAGATCAAGAGATTTATGGAATTTCTGAGTGCCTTTGGATCGGTTCACTCTCTTTATAGAGTAGTTTTGTCTCAATACAGTAAGTAAATCCCATTATTGGGGTGATTACACAATAATTACGTCCCTTTGATTTGGGTGATATTATACAGACTTATTTCCTATTCAATACTGCTTTGAATTAGTCAACTGGGTCCTTTGATGAGTCAGTTCATTAAATGGGTTAGGCCAAACCAAACTTGTTATTCTAACAGTCACGACATATCAATTTTTAAGGTCTAATGTACCGTCCACTGTGACTGCGATTTTGAAGCATGATTTGAACCTACTAGTCATCGCTTCATCTCTTTTGTATGCCTTCTATCAACTGGACTCAAGTTTCTAAACTCGGAATCAGGGGGGTGACTTGCTGATTCACACTGGTTCAGCCCCCCAGCCCAAATCCTTTAAAAATGTTGAAAGATAATAAGAAAATCTAAATAATTGAAAAATAATGTCATATAAGTATAGAATTTTAAGAATAATCATTTTTGTTAGTATGAATGAATTTAGATATCATAGGTGTGGTCATTTGTTTTTCACTGCATGAACTACAAGGCTATATGTTTAACACTTGATTAGATAATGTTTACAGTAGTTATAAATGGAGTGAGGTGGGTGAGGGAAGCCGAAATCTAAACCCACCACAAGCCCAAACTTGTGAAAGCCACTGTCATACCTACCTTTATTGGGGTGGGTCACCCATTTGACTTGACCTGTTACAATCTCTCAGCGCATATTGCCAACTACTTGTAACCACTAGGGACCTATGCTTTGCCTCTGATAGGGAAGACTTTGATGTCCCTTTCCACCTAAGCATGGTGGTATGGCAATACATTGATTATTTTGGTTTCCAAAATCTTGTGTTAAGTCCATTGTTGTGACTCTATACCATTGTTGTGACTCTATGGGTTCGTGATTGCCTTATTCTTTGGCTTTATTATTTACTTCCATTTTTTCCCTCATTTTCTCTACTAGCAAGCCAAGATGAGGAGGAACCTTAAAAGGCCAAAGTGGCACAAAGAGCCGATGAATTTGACTTCCTTGGTTATTTGTAAGAGGCAAAGAAAGGGGCCTAGAGTTGTAATTTCTGCAAATGCTAGTAGCTGGGTGTCGAATTGATAGTTTCCTTTAAGGTTTGACTTTAGATTGAATGAGATAAATTGAACAGCAAATCAAAAGGGGCGATTTTGATGCAGGACATGCCCATGACCCTTGAGTCGACCAGTCCCTTATATTTATATCTATTTTATTTAGAGTTATTTTTATTGTTGTGTCTTTAAAGCGGTTGATCTTTTAATCTTAGCAGTTGTTTTAATGGCTGAGATGAGATCTAGGGTTTATCCTTTTCTTATATAAAGTATTGCAAAGCCTTTGGCTTCATTAGCTTTTGATTAATAAACCCAGTGCGGTCCCACCAAAGCAGGGTCCTGGTAGGGTCCAGACTGGAGACAGACCTAACATTTGGCAATTTTGCACAAAGTGGCTGCTCATAGGTCTCGAACCTGTGTTATCACACTTGGCACCCAAGACTTTTACCATTGCACTAAAACAATGACCCTTGTTAGCTTTTGATTATGAAAAAGAAATTTGAGTGCCTTTTGCTTTCTGCAATCTCTCATGTGAAGGGAATGGTGTGAATCCATGGGCGTGAAGCCGAATCCATGGGCGTGAAGCCTGAGATCTCTAGGTGTGGAGCCCCTTATTTGATGCAGGCTAGATCCATGATTGGCCAGCCCATTGGGCCTAGCCCAAAAGATTACAAGCGGAGGTCCAAAGAAGACCAAGGCCCACTAAAAGAAGTTTCCAGATCGTGCAACATATTTTTAGTGGTGGATAAATATATGGAGATATCAGAAATTTTTCTTTTATTTAGAATTGGAATTGTTTCCAAAGTAATCTTATTTCTAGCCTATATAGACAACTCGTTTTGTATGCATTGATTAATGAAATTTTCCTTCATTGAGTTGAATTTTTTTGGCTTGGTGGTTTGTCTTTGGTGTGCGACCAAGACGATTTGGAACCCATGGATCCCTATCCCTAAGCCCTTGGCTTGGTGAGTAGTCCTTGGCTACTCTTCTGTCATGATTCCTCCATCTTCCCCTACGCACCCCGCATCACTACTCCATTCCGCATCAGATTTTCCATGGGGGGATAATGGGTATGAGGTGGTAGGATCAATGATGGGTGGGCTCAGGCAGGTCCCACCAGTCAGGTTGTTAATTGCATTTTAGTGGCTTGGCTGTGGTATAAAGTTATCAGCCTAGTCCTTGGGGCACACTTGGATGCATGCTAATATTTGGTGAAGGTTCTATGAACAAAAATGAAAAATAGAAGGAAACTATATATATTCCTGGTGTTGTGCAAAAGAATGGACACCATTTGGTCATCTTAACTCTTGTTTTGAGGGGCTCAATGTAGCACATTTTTCTGCCCTTAGATGAAGTGCATGTCTTTTGCTCTTTTTATAGGATCAGAGAAATGGTGAATATTGCCTGTGGGTTCCACTGCTAGACATTAATTACAGAATAACGGCCTGGCTCCTCTCTGCCTGGTTATGATTTCATAATTCATAGTTTTTAACCATGTTGATTTTTTATTTCGGATGACATGATTGTCATGTGACTAATGTAAGTTCCCTTACTTTTTTGTTTCTAATGATTTTTCTTCAATTCTTGAGTGTCATTTCCTTTGAATCATGCTCATTAAATTGTGTTATTAAATGTTTAGTCTTCTGAGCTCTTATGCCAAGTGTCACTAAAGATGTGCTTTTATTTACAGCTGGAATATGACGTGTTGGAATATGTTGTGATTGAACGACTGGCACAAGTGGGACGTGAGAAGCTTAAAGATGATGGTCTTAACTTGTCAGATTGGCTTCAGTCACTTGCTTCCTTTTGGGGCCACTTGTATGTGTTGTTAGAGTTCATGTCAAGCTTCATCCATCTCATGTTAATGCAATCTTCTGGCTATTGATTTTTATGCATTGTTCTTGTGTTGGCTATTATTAGTTATTTATGCCCATTGGTCCAAAAGTTTGAATATACTTGGTGCTATATACACATTTGAGAATTAGTTTTTTAAGACTGAGGAAGAAATATAATATAATTGTATTAATTATTGAAACCATAGCTTGCTCATTGCAATTGCACTCAGTTCTTTTTTATTGATTGGTTATGTCAAAATAATAGCTGTTTATTCCAAGTACCTTTTCTTGTTTATTAAACATTCAAAAAAAAAAAAAAAAAAAAAGGTAAAATTTTATTGCCAAAAGAACCCACCAAGAGCATCATAAGGAAAAGAACTTTGATGTGAACATGCCCATAGCCTACAAGTACACAAATGAAGTATTCTCCTACAAGTTTACTACTGGCTTATGTTTTAGTATGTCATCTCTGGAGAGCATATTGTCATTATAGTAGTTGATAAAATTGAACGTATATCGAAGCATGCCAATTCTTTTTGAAGCCGACTGCTAATCTAATGCAACATTCTACCACTTGGCCTTTGGACTGCACATGATGAAGTTACTGTACATGGAAGGGTTTTCTTCTCGGTACCTTCATCCAAGAGAAAGTCACACAAATAGCTTCTAGGAGAACAATGGACGTTCGTTGTTTCAATTGCTTGGGATTTTGTAGTAGTTCTCATTTGTTTGTATTGAGTCTATGAGATGTCATGTAATTGAGAAAAACAAACATTTTGTTTTAAAACAAGGAAATGTCATATGCAGGTGTAAGAAATACCCTTCAATGGAATTGAGAGGTCTTTTTCAGTATTTAGTTAATCAATTGAAGAAGGGGACCGGAATTGAGCTCATTCTATTGCAGGTAGTTTTGAGCATTTATAATTTTTCCCATCTACTGTTTTGCTACTTCACATTAGAAGTTAGAACTTCATAGTTTCTGATCTGTTAAATTCATCCAGGAGCTTATCCAGCAAATGGCAAATGTCCAGTACACAGAGAATATGACGGAGGAACAGTTAGATGCAATGGCAGGAAGTGAGACCCTTCGATATCAAGCGACTTCATTTGGGATAACTCGAAACAATAAGGTTAATTCTTGCATATATTCTTATTACAACACCAGCATTACTGCTGTTACTATGTTTTGTCTTGAGTTCATTTTTATCCATGTACTGTCACAAAAGATGGCATTCTAGTACCAATCCTAAGAATTTGTCAAATTGGACTCTGAAATTTTCATTGAAAAAGGCATTTTAAACTAGAAAATTGATCTTGATCATCAGAGTTGGTGAACTCAAGCAATGAATTGAGTGAACCATAAAACAAACTTGATGAGCCCACTCCACAAATTGACGAGCTAAGACTGCACAAAATTAGGAAATTTGGAGTTGAATCCTGATTGCTCAAACTATGAACCAGATAAATAAAGTAGATTAGGAAATTTGGAGTTGAATCCTGATTGCTCCAACTATGAACCAGATAAATAAAGTAGATATCTACTCGTGCATAGGTAAGCTTGCTGTATGCTAGTGCTTAGTGAAGCTTATGAACTTCAGGAAGGGTTGCAATTTGAATAACAATGGTATGCAAGGGAAATCAGATTCTTTCAAATATTCGTGACATTTACACATCAATCATGTTTGTCTACAATTAATCTTGTGTGCCATTTTCACACCAAGATTTGAATACTTGTTGAGGTGAAAATAAAGAATACCAAAATACGTGGAATTGTAAGACTCTGTGAGAGTCTGTGATGAGATGAGAGAAGGAAGAAGACAACTGTTTTGGAGGAAAACTCAATGATTAATTGATCATCGATGGATCTATTTTATAATCAATAGTTACCTTAATCAAGGCACTCAGTATGTTAAGATTACAATGAAAGAATGAAAGAATCAATCCTAATCAATCTTTATCTATACAAGGAAATCACAAAGAGAGAAATCAGCTAACTAATGAGAGAAATCAGCTATACACATAGATTTGATTAAATCCTACGTGAGACATGCTTGTAATGGGCCTGGGCCCTTGTTGGGCTGGGCCTATCTTTTACACTCCCCTTCAAATTGATGTGGTAAGGCAGAAAACATCAATTTGCTAGTGAGATCATGATGACGCGTTTTGGGGAGAGCTTTTGTGAAGATATCTACTAATTGGTTAAGAGTAGAGACATGAGGTAGAGTGATCTTCTCAGTAACAACATGCTGACGAATGAAGTGACAATCGATCTCAATATGCTTCGTTCGTTCATGAAAGATCGGATTGTTAGCAATTCTGGTAGCACTTGTGTTGTCTCCATGAAGAGGGGTAGAACCACCAACAATGACACTAAATTCACAGAGAAAACGGCGTAGCCAGATGATTTCAGCGCTACCAGACGACATCGCCCGATATTCAGCCTTAGCAGAAGACTTGGAAACAGTGGATTGCTTCTTGCATTTCCACGATATCAGAGAGTCCCCAAGAAACATACACCAGCCAGTGGTAGATCACCTAGAATCTGGGCAACCGGCCCAATCAGCATCCGCATAAGCTGATAAGTACAGAGAAGCGCTGGAAGAGTAGAAGAGACCATGATTAAGGGTGCCTTTGACATAGCGGAGTATGAGCAAAGCAGCAGCAAGGTGAGGTTTGTGAGGATTGTTCACAAACTGGCTAACCGTATGAACATCATGAGAGATATCCGGCCGAGTCATAGTTAAGTAGAGCAAACTACCAACGATCCGCCGGAAAACAGAGGGGTCATCTAGGGGAGGGCCATCATCCGCACTGATCTTGCTGTTCAACTCCATAGGTGTATCAGAAGTGTGAGCATCATCGAGTCTTGCCGAAGTGATTAAATCTGTAGCATATTTCCGCTGATGAACCCGAATGCCAGATTTGCTACGCAAGAACTCCAGCCCCAGAAAGTAGGTGAGAGGACCAAGATCCTTCATTCTGAAGTGGCGAGTGAGATGATGTTTGAGTTCCGTAATGCTAGCACTATCATTGCCACTGATAATCATATCATCAACATAGACTAACAGGAAAGTGTAGCCCTTCAATGTCCATCGAATAAATAGTGAGCTATCCGCATGACTTTGACGAAATCGTGCTTGAAGAATGGCTGCCCGAAACTTATCAAACCAAGCCCTGGGAGCTTGCTTAAGCCCATACAAAGATTTCCGCAACTTACAAACATGCTTAGGAGGACAAGCATATCCTGGAGGAGGCTTTAAGTAGACAGTCTCTTGTAAATCCCCATGAAGAAAAGCATTTTTGACATCTATTTGCCACAGAGGCCAGTTGCGGGCTGCAACGACACAGAGGAGAGTACGAACGGTGGTCATTTTAGCCACTGGTGCAAATGTCTCCTCATAGTCGATTCCATACTCCTGTTTATAACCCTGTGCAACCAATCGAGCTTTGTAGCGATCGAGACTCCCATCGGAGTGGACTTTTATGGAGAAGATCCATTTACTGCCAATCACAGAGGCTCCTTCAGGAGCCGGTACCAAGTCCCATGTCTGATTTGCTTTGAGAGCGAGCAATTCCTCATTCATAGCATCCTGCCAGTAAGCAATCTTCGAGGCCTGTAAATATGAAGTGGGTAGGGGAGCACTATCTAAGGATGAAAAGAGAGCAGGAAAGCCATAGCGGTTAGGGGCAATGGAAAGACGATTAAATCATCGCAGAGAGGATATTATTAGAAGAAGCATGATTACCTGTAGGAGCAGGAGGCTGCACTGAGAGATGATCAGGAGAGGGAGGCACCATAGGAGGAACCTTGTTATGCCGGACATAGACCTTGATAGCAGGTGAGGCAGGAGCAGATTCCGGGAATTGTGGCAAGTAGGACACAGCAATAGGATGATGATCTAAACGCAATGAAAAGAAAGGGATTTCTTCCAGGAAAATCACGTTTCGAGAGATTCGCATGCGTTTTTCAAATCGGTCAAAACACAAGAACCCTTTGTGTTCAGAACTGTAGCCAAGAAAGATGCATTTGGCATCCTGTGGAGATAGCTTAGTGTGTTCAGTCGGTGGAAGATGAACAAAACACAGACAACCAAACACACGTAAGTGAGTATGAAGGAAGATGTTCAAAGAGAACTCCGTAAGGAGTAGTCTTGCCTAGAACAGTACTAGGAAGACGATTGATCAGATATACCGCAGTCTGGGCAGCATCACACCAAAATTCAGGAGGAACTAAGGATGCCAATAAAAGGGTGCGAACAGTTTCAAGAATATGTCTGTTCTTTCTTTCCGCAACTCCATTTTGCTATGGAGTGTGCGGACAAGATTTTTGATGAAGAATTCCTTTATCAGAGAGGAAAGCAGAGAATTCATGAGACATGTATTCTCCGCCAGAATCAGATCTAAGAATCTTGATATCTTTCTTAAATTGGGTGTGGACCATGTTATAGAATCTTTGAAAAACAGAAAACACTTCAGATTTTAAACGCATGAAATAAATCCAAGTATATCGAGAATGATCATCAATAAATGTCACATAGTACTTGAATCCTGCCCAACTCAAGGTAGGAGCTATGCCCCAAACATCAGTGTGAATGATGTCAAATGATTCTAATGCACGAGAATTATGAACAGAGAATGGCAAAATATGACTCTTACTTAAACAAAAAATTTCACATTTTGATTGAGATAAAGAAGACATCATTTTATTATCCATTGTAGAGTCCAAACAACCAAGTTTAAATAAAGAAATTAAATAGGCATTGTTCACATGACCAAGATGTTTATGCCAAACCGTCCACAAGTTTTTAAAATTATTAGAAGAAACAAAGGAGTGATGTCCAATGTCCAGCAAAAACAGGCGCCCATGTTTACTGCCCGTCGCGATCACCTTCTCAGGTTGCCGCCCCTGTATGACACAACCAGAGGAAGAAAAGTGAACTAGATAGCCATCATCAATAAGTTGTCCTACAGAAAGTAAATTGGCTGATAATTTTGAAACAAAGTAGACATTAGAAAGGGTGATGGACTAGCCAGTGGCACTAGATAAAGTAATGGTACCAACTCCAGAAATGGGTAGTTGATCACCATTGGCAGTGGTAATTTTTTCTTTTCCAAGGTAAGGGTGGGAATCTGTAAAGCTATGTTCTACAGATGTCATATGATTGGAGGCTCCTGAATCTAAAAACCATGTGGAAGAGGTGATAGAAGAAGAAAGAGATGCAGAAGAATGAAAGGCAGGAGATGCTATATGAGAATGAGGTTGATACCGACCACCAGAGAAGCCCATAGACGCATATGCAGAGGTGACTGTGCTCTGGATTAGTTCTTGAATTTGAGCAGGAGTCATGGAGATAGCCCCTGATGAAGTGTTGCCTGTATCTGATACGAGGGCTTGAGCCTGAAATGCGGATGGAACATTCTGTTTGAGCTTATTGGAGGGAGGCTTCGTAGGCTGTGTCTCATTCCGTCGCCGTAGGCTTCGACATTCATCAATCACATGACCGGTCCGTTTGCAATATCTGCAAACCAATTTCTTGCGACAATTTTTGGCAATATGTCCGAAGCCTTTGCATTCATAACATTGAGGCTGCTTTGGAGTTGCCAGAAGAGCTGAGGAATCAGGAAGAGTCGCAAGGAAGGTTTTGGGTGCTTCGGGTGCTTGCAGAATAGTGCGCTGTGAAGTAAGAAGAAGTTCTTCGCGAAGGACTTCTTGGAAGCAAGTATCAAGATTAGCAGTATTCTCCCTATTCATTAGCGCAGACCGAACAGATTCAAATTCCGGTCGTAGATTCATAAGAAACTGGCTAATATGAGTTTCTTCTTGTAACTGGAGAGCCTCAGACAGAAAGCCGAAAGAGACTGTTTGGATCAGCATGGAGTCTCGTTCAGTCCATAAGGTGCGGAAACCATTAAAGTATTCCTGCACAGTTTTATCCCCTTGACTGTATCGGGCAATTTCACTATCTAGATAAAATTTTCTGGCTTTATTGGTTTGATGGTAGACTTTCTTCAGATGAGCCCACATATCGACGGCTGTGGTGTAGGCTTGAAGAGCCACAGCAAGAGAAGGATCAATAAAGTTAAGGATCCAAGTGATGACTTTCGCATTCTCTTTGGACCAAGTGGCTAGGCCTTTTGAGTCCGCAGTACTTGTAATCTGAGGCTTGGTTATCGATCCATCAAGATAACCAAAAAGGCCCTGTCCTTCGACAAAGTTCCGTAGGTGGAAGGACCAAGACATATAATTTTGCTCATTAAACTTAACGGGAATAACATCATACTTTTCCATGTTCTCAAAAAGGCAGTAGAATTTAGCACAGAGAAAATGTCCAAACAAAAGAATTTTGACAGAGAGGGATGAAGAGGACTAGCTAGCAATAATCAACAAGAAAAGCTGACTGGCCGGTGCAGATGGCTAACTGGAGCACAAGGATGAACTTCAAACCAGAAAATAACCCAACAGTGCAGAAAACAGTGCCAGGCGACCACTATTTTGGTCCTTGAGTGGTCACGTGGGGCCCACAATGAGATCAGACCTCTGAGCAGAGAATACAATCTTCTGTAGGAGACTTTTTACTAACTTCCAGATCAGGTTGCAAGGCAAACTGATGAAAATCCGTAAAATGGAACGGATCTGATGAAAACTATCCTGTAAAACTGTGAAAACACAAGTGGCAGTAGATGGCCTACCTCTGATGTGTTATAAATCTTGAAAAAAATGCCCAGAAATCTTAGAGAAGAGGGTCGACCACTGTAGTAGTGGTGGGATGTGCTGTCTCGATGATCTGATGATGGCCCACCTTGATCTCCACGCAGCAGAATGTCGACACAGTGAAGAATGACGACAAAGAGAGAGATGCTCTTTCTAGATTAGTGAGAAAGGATTGTAATCTTAGAGATGGAGATATCTCACAGTGCTCTGATACCATGTAAGACTCTGTGAGAGTCTGTGATGAGATGAGAGAAGGAAGAAGACAACTGTTTTGGAGGAAAACTCAATGATCAATTGATCATCGATGGATCTGTTTTATAATCAATAGTTACCTTAATCAAGGCACTAAGTATGTTAAGATTACAATGAAAGAATGAAAGAATCAATCCTAATCAATCTTAATCTATACAAGGAAATCACAAAGAGAGAAATCAGCTAACTAATGAGAGAAATCAGCTATACACATAGATTTGATTAAATCCTACGTGAGACAGGCTTGTAATGGGCCTGGGCCCTTGTTGGGCTGGGCCTATCTTTTACAGGAATATGAAAGAATACCGGTTGGAGTTGGACAGTTTCATGTTGGGCATTTCCTTCAAAGAGATTTTGGGTTCGAAATCCCACTCTTAACACCACGAAATTTTTTTTTTAATAAAAACGCCTCAAAATCGATGAAACACACAAACGAAAACTCTACCCTCAAAAACCTTTTTCCCTGCATCTCATCTTCCTGTTGTGCTCTACATCTCATCTCCTGAAGGGTAATCTATCTCTTGCCTTGCTATAAAAATAAAAAATAAAAAATAAAAAATAAAAAAAATAAAAAAAATAAAAAAAAATAAAAACTACTCCGTAAAACCTATTTACTTTTTAGGCTTATTCTTTCAAAATCTCTTCTTGCAGATTCTTTGGGGTTTAACTCTTTATCTTTTCTTCTCCTTTCTGATTTTCTCTTTTGCATGAGTAGGTTGCGTGTTCCATTGTAAAAACCTGAACTGTACGTGGTTTTGTTGTTTGGCGGTTTCATTTGAATTCTAGAGTTGGGTATTAGGATGATGGAACATGCAAGTGGCTCCAAATTTTTATTTTGTAATGTGTACCAAACATGTTGGAATCTATGATGCACGGATACTTCAAAATGGGCAACATATCGTGTCGTATCGTATCCGATACTTCACTTTTTATGTGTAAAATCCGTGTCCCTGCCGTGTTTATAGCGTGTCCTTGCCGTATCCATACCGTATCTGTGCATCATAGGTTGGAATGCATTTTTGTGATGGCGGTCATTGATAGGAATGTATAGTTTTGAAAAGTATATTTCATGTTGATAGACATGTTTGTTTGGAAGGATCTAAAATGCAGATGAAAACTTTGATATAAAATGGACCTTTTTTTATGTTTTTATCATATCATTATAGTAGAATTTAATTCAATGATTAATAAGTATCATTTACAAAATATATTAATACATTTACACGTCATTGAAACCAACATGGTAAAATAAAAAATGAATCACGTGTAAATGATGCAAAAATGGGGTTATTAGACAAACTTTGTAAAAAAAAACACATATGTAAACGTTACATACTTAAAATTTGAATATTCATCATTTACATGTGTAAATTGTATTTACATATTCCACGCGTAAAAGACAAACGACCTGTCTCTCTCTCTCTCTCTCTCTCTCTATATATATATATATATATATATATATATATGGGAGATGCTCCTGTGAAAGCATCTCTCACCTTATTATGAGAGATAAAGTGGAGGCCGTCACATCCATATCCAATACCAACAACTTAAATGTGAGGGCCCCCACCCTTATCTCTCATAATAAGGTGAGAGAGGCTCTCACAGGAGCATCTCCCTATATATATATATATATATATATTAAAAGTGTTTTTCTTTGAATGGTATGTTGAAAATTTATTGAGGTAAGAAATGAAACAAGGGGTGCGAAAAAAAAGCAATCATATATAATTCTAGTATTCTAGTTTATGGGCTCCATCTTTAGTGAACCGATCTGCCATCTCAGTTGTGCTTTCTGATGAACATGATGAGTGAATAAATCAACTTTTTCCAAAGGCCTCATGTCTTCACTATAACTCAGTACATGTATAGAAGACCTTAATCGTACTGATTGAATGGCACAGAAAGAAGTCTCCATGATCATATGTAGAGCCCCTTCTGAATAACCTCTCAACTACCTTCCGATAAAGAAATATCAGCTGCCAGGTTGGAGTTGTATCAGCAGTCATGCCAGAGTGATTATGAGCAATGGTGACATTATGTAGGGCTGTCAATGGGCCAGATTTAGGCCATACCTACTTAGGACTAACTCCAGGCACAATAAAGATTGAAGACCCGAGTCTATAAACCGGCCTGACATCGACCATAGGGCCTAGACCCAAGGTCCCAGCTCTCCTCTCATGTAGATTACCATACTTGAGGAGAACCAGTCAATTAATTCACCACTTGTACGCCATAATATATAATAATGTAAATTTATCTATTAAATTCTTCAGCAATTAGTTTCAATCACCCCAATTAGGGATTCTTAGGGCTGTAATTGGTACAAGAAGATTTCATATGTTGGATATAAATAAGGATGCTGTTATTGAGGGACTCCCAATTCTTTTCAGATCTCTCTTTTTCTTCATTCTCAGTGTGTTGTCACCTTCTTGATAGGGAGATGTAGGAGGCTTATCATGGTTCCCATGTGTCCAAGTCTGTGTAAGGCCTGAGTCTGTTAAAAGGGTCATTTTAATTCAAATTCTTCTTTATATTGTTTAAATAATTACTTAAAAAATCATATTATATGCATTTATATAAAAACAGCTGGTTGACATAGACATTTTTATATTATATCATATTATATTAATATATGCATTAGTAGAGCCAAATGGGCCTATAACCCAAGGCCCGAGTCTGGCCTGACAAGGATGCTTAAAACCTAGACTAGTATCCTAGCCCCACCTGTTGGACTTGAATCATAAAGAAAAAAAAAAAAAAAAAGATGAGGCGAGAGAGGAGCAGAGAAGTGAAAACAAAAAGGAGAGAAAGTACCTTGCACCGGGGCTTAAGGATCTGCAAGACGAGGTAGGAGAGCTCTGGCAGAGTCATCGGTGGCAATCGGGGAAAGGAGAGTTGCAGGGTCTGATCGAGGTGGGATTTCGCGGTAGAGTTTGAGATCGCGTGGCCGACGGGGAGGTACTCGCGGGTGGTGGAGGTTAGGCATGTCAACGGCCCGGCCCGCTCCAGCCTCGGCCTGCCCGTGCCATGGGCGGGCCAGGCCGTGCCAAGCCAACGGGCCTCTTTCAAAAATTTTTCCTTTTTTTTTTTTGTTTTTTTTCTTATCAGTATTAGGAAAAAAAAAAAACAACTACATGCATTTCAATTTGTGTAATGAAGTAAAATAACAGAAGATTGAAAAATAAGAACCAAAAAATTTTTTTGAAATCAGTCGATTGTCTGCTTCAACCGATGATATGATGATAAGGAACATAGAGAGGCTTCTGGAGTTAGTCCTAATCTACTTATTTTAAGTGAATAAAAAAAAAGGAATAGTATTAAGAATCCAACAAATACTACTAAACAAAATGAGGAGAGGAACTTCTGATTTCAATGCTGTCTACCTTGTGGGGGCCCACATAAAAATTTACTAATCATAGAGGATAGAGGATGGATGTTTTTAATTTGTTTGGACTATGGTGAGCCAAAAATGATCACCTAGGCTTGGTCCTAGCCCTTGATTTAAGTGCCTTTAAGTACAACATTAAAACCATTAGATTAAGCCATCCTCTTTTCAAATAATCAATGAAGCGGCAATGTCCAATTGGGGCCATCAAGTTAGAGTTATTTCAGGTTATAAAAGCCCTAGCCTCTAAGAATGATTTGTTTGTGTTTATAAAATTAGTTTTATTTGTTTTATTTTTATTTTTATCATTGATTTTCTAAACCTCTTCAGATGTAGATTCTTTACTGATGTTTTGGGTGATCATGATTTTGCAGAAAATGGGAGTGAGATTCCTACAATCCTACCCATCCTACTGACTAAATGGATGGGTCAGGCTTAGACCTGTCTAGTGATGTGATCCCATTGGTATGTGTTTGGTACTTCATATCAACTGGCCACCACTTGTGTAGTTTGGGGGACATGGATGAAAACCACTCATCCAAAGGATCACCTTTTAGTGTAGTTTTTTTTTTTATTATTATTATTATAAAAGGATAATTTCATTCGACACAAAGATCAAACAAATACACCAAAGTGCAAACAACTACGCGACTTCCTTTTGTCCCAATCAACACAAGTTCTAGGAAACTATGACATTTTAGCAAAATTGTCAGATACCCAATTATGTTGGAGTGTCAATTCCAAAGAGGTCTCTTTAAGGCTCCTAATTATCTCTCCTTTGTCAATTCCTATTCTTTTAATTCAATTTACTTCAATTTACCATACATCCAAACACACACGTCATGTTTGACTTACACCTTTCAATGTAGTTGATGAGCAATTTTGAACCATCATCCCATTGGACGATTGCCTTTTACACATGCAACTAAGCATAAAGTTTATTTAAAAGTCTTTATCAGATAAATATTTACCAATTAAGTTAATTTTTGTTTGATAGGTAATTCATTGTCTAAAAGCATCATTTTTTTATGAGATATTGAGAAAAGTCCGAGTTACCAAGAGTGTTATATACCAATCGGATAACCACAATGATCAATATCAAACAAATTCTATGATTCTATTTCTCAAAACCTAGTTCTGATTGAATTATTATCCAAATTTACATAATCAAATATCTAGATCACTAAGAAGTTAAGGTGGGAATATGATAATCAGATTAAGGGCTTGAAATATTCGAGGGTTAGAGTATTATAAATAACACTAATAAATTTAGAAAAAGAAATAGGAGGGTTAGAGTATTATAGACTTTGTAAAATTGAAAAGGATACAAAATACCCCTTATATGACCGTTTTATGGCTGTTTTGGGGGGGGGGGGGGTGGGGGACAATTTTTTAAAAAATAGCCACTTTTGGGTGGGCCGCAGAGGGCAGCCCGCTGGCCGGGCCAACGGGCCTAAGCCACCTCGGCCCGTTGACTGAGCCGGGCCGTGTCGGGCCACGGGCCGTTGACTGGGCCTGGCCCATTTGACATCCCTAGTGGAGGTCTTCTCTTCGTCATCTTAGAGATCTTCGACAGGTTCTCCTCTTCATTCTTTCCTCTCTTTTTTTTTTTTTTTTTTCTTTTGAGATGATGTGTAGACCTAGGGTTTGTAATGGGTTTGTTTATATCATTGGCGGACCTACATTGTATCCGCCCCAAGTCAAAATTGAAATCTATATAGATTTCAATGGTGTCTTGGTGCAAGGGCGAGCAATTTGGGGCACGATCTAGGGCAGTCGCCCCACGTCAAAATCGAAATCAGCGTAGAGTTGAATGGGGCCTTGGAGCATGCCCCACATGTCTAAACTTGTCACATATGTCCAAAGATAGCCCCACATATGTAAAGCTTTGTTGGGAAAAGGAAAAAAAAAGGAGGAAAAAAAAAAGAAAGAAAAGAAGACGTGTTGCGGCAATACATTGCTCTCCCTCTTCTTCCACCTCTCCTTTTGAAACCTCTTCAAGCCAATTGTCGATTGAGCTCCTCGTCGCCGGCCCATATGTACTTTGTAGACTGCTGCATCTTTATCTGCCAAACATATACAGTATAATCCTTCATAATCACTTTATACCTAAATCAAAACGCTTAATCTCCAAATCCTAATTCCAAAAACTGAACCCCCAAATCCTAATCCATACCCTAAGCCTTAAACCACCAAATCTGAGCGTATCTACAAAAACCCAAAGATAACCAAATTCATTTATGTTATCATGTCTTCTTACCCCACTATGATCCAAAGATTGAATTCCACTCCCATTATCCAAAGGTTGGAGGCTTTGAGAAAGTGAAAAGGGAAAGGATGGGTGTCCTCAAAATGTTCTTATATTCAGTTTTTCTCATACACCCACTCACCTTGAATTTGCAGTGACCCCCATGGGGCATTGATTTTGACATATAAATTTAGTGAAACATGATAATGTGAGTTTGAGTATCTGAGATTAGGTTAGAACTATTTTTTATCCATCTAATACTTTTTGGTACTTTAAATTAACAACCTCTTCGTTGCCCAATCTTCACTAACTTGATGCATCTATTTGAGTTCCATGAGTTGGACATTTTCTAAAGAAAATCGTACAAGTGCTATTTGGTAATGTAAAGAAAAAGCCATGCAAAAGTCAAGAAAAAATGTAATTTTTTTTTTTTTTCAAATGTAAAGTCTAGAAAAATTTTAGCCCCACCCAAACAAAAATCCTGGGTCCGCCACTGGTTTATATCGAGATGTTGTGAACGAGTGGTTTTGCTATTTGAATCGATCATTTCCGAGTTTGATTTGTAGCTTTTTTTAAAAAAAAAAAAAAAAAAAGATTCGATTTTGTTGTTTGATTTGGTTTTTGGAAGAAATGGATGATTTATGGAGGGAAAGGTAGGGTTTTGATTGCTTGAAATGGTTTTAATGATAACAAGTGTGTTTTGTTGATTATAGATGCTGTAGTTCCTTAGATTGTCCAATTTTTATGGAAATGATTAATGGTTTGAAATTGGCTGTGGGGGTATTTTTCATGACTGGATTTGTGAGGATTTGGTCATGAAACGATCTGTTTGTTGATTCCTGATGTTGGATTGTATCAAACTATCAATTGTTTTTTTTTTTCTGATTTTTCTGTCTCAGATTAATGTGATTAGGAGAAATGATCAGATCATGACATCTGAGATTAATGATGATTAAATCAATGAAAGTGCATATTTTATGGCTATTTTGATTGAAATAATTGTAGATTTTTATTACAGTCATATAAAAAATATTTAAAAAAATTCAACGTATCCATCCTACTTTTTTGAGAAATGGCATATCTGCGTATCCATATTGTATTGTATCCGTGTCACGTATCCGTGTTTGTGCTTCATAGGTCCTAATACCAGCTTTCTTGTTTTCTTTCAAAAAACTCCCAGCAAAGTTTTGAAAGCCTCAGATAAGGCAATAAATTAACATGTCTTGGACAAGATGATCTTTATCTCTAGCTAATCCAACTAACCACTCCTAAGATATGAAGTGCCTATCCTTGCAATTCTTTCCACTCTACACCTGGCTGTTCCCTCCACCACTTCAGCTGACTTAGCCAGATTAGGAAAATCTCTATTGTGCATCGACAGGACTGAAAGTCTTATCCCCATGCTTGTAGGAGAAGATGTGCAAACTCTGGTATAACCTAATACAAACCAAACAGACTAGAAAATCCTCCACAGTTCCCCTGCAGAAGTGCTGCATTGATAAGAAGATTGTTCATATTCTCTTACATTTAAATGTATAATGCACCCATTCACAATTATATTATAGACATTTTTATTGTTCATCATTGCATCTAAGTTGTTTTGGAGGATGTTGTCTGACTTGCTGATAGAGTGCTTCGTGTATAATTTATAAGTTTGCTTTTGCAGGCATTGATTAAATCTACAAACAGGCTAGAGTGCTTCGTGCATAATTTATAAGTTCGATTTTGCAGGCATTGATTAAATCTACAAACAGGCTAAGGGATTCGTTGCTTCCGAAGGAAGAACCGAAGCTGGCAATTCCTCTTTTATTGCTCATAGCGCAACACCGCTCCATGTGAGATGCTGAACAACTCTATTCATTAGATTGAAAATAGAATTGGTTTTTCCTAATACTTTGTCATTTTTTTGCTCTAGTGGGCAAGTTGTATTTTTGGAATGTAGAACATTGAAGACACACTCCTAAGTCTTAAACCTTGAATTTTCCGTACCACTGAAATATTCTTACCCTACAACTAGTGAATGGTTGTAAATAGTATATAATTGTTGTATGCACTTCAGGGTCATCATAAATGCAGATGCTCCTTATATTAAGATGGTCAGTGAACAGTTTGATCGTTGCCATGGGACACTACTTCAATATGTGGAATTCCTTTATAGTGCAGTGACTCCAGCTACGGCTTATGCTCAGCTAATTCCATCACTAGATGATCTCATCCATAAATACCAACTAGATCCAGAGGTATGAGATTTTTTAACTAAATATCCATATGACGCTCGTTGATTTGCTGCCTGTGATTTTTCATATTGTAGCTTATACCAGTTAGTTATGAAATGCAAATATTTTGCTAGGCAATTATTCATGATTTATGAGAACTCAATGATATCTGGAATCTTTTCACTAAATTTGGTGAACAGATAATCACAATAACAAAAAGTCTCTACTCTCTCTCTCTCTCTCTCTCTCTCTCTCTCTCTCTCAAAATTTACAAGGTTTTTCCTTCTCAAAGTATGTGTGAGATCTAAGGCCACCACAAAGTACGGGATAGCTTCTGCCATATTGTTCTTTTGCCCAAAACCATATCCTCAATGTATCCTGCTGCACTCTTCTTCCTTCTTCCCTACCTTCCATTAAAGTTCCCCATAATACGTTCTCCGATAGGTCTATCCTTCCTAACCCATCCATCAACTCATTAAGTTCCAAATATCCTCTCTTGCTTCCATTTAGTTCTTCTCAGCATGTATAAACACTAATTACATCTAAGATTTTTGTATGTGACAGTTTTAAACACTGTAAACCTATCATTATCTCTCATCTACAATCTTCTTTAGATCTTCATTTACGTCTACATTTTTCACTTCTATTGAAGAAATAGAAGATAAATAGTAATGGATAAGACCAAAATAACACTCCCTAAAGACACTTTCTAAGCAGAATTGCTTTCTCAATCTGCCCCATAGTTTTTTTCATATGATCGATCTAAGAAATTGAGAAAGTGCATGTGCTAGTTGGGTTTAGCATTCTTTTGTATCCTGTTGCATGTGCCATTTATTACAATCTATTTACCATACATGCTTTAATTACTGTGCATAACATGTGTCCTTGTTTAAGTAATAACATGCTGGCATTTTATGTCTATTTTCATTGAATTTTTTTTTTCTTAGGTTGCCTTTTTAATATACCGTCCTGTGATGAGGCTTTTCAAGTGCTCAAGTGGTTCTGAAGTTTTCTGGCCATCTGATGTTGTTGAAGTTGCTAGTTTGTCAAATGTGGACAGGGAGCTTGACTCAAACCTGAACTCTAAAATGGTTCTGGATCTTGGTTCACCACAGATGCCTATCACGTAATTTTTTTTCCCTATTCATTAATAGCTATGTTATTTTCCTTGTGTTGGGCTTTTGATTCTTGCTTCAGTTTTGCTTCCATCTGGATTTACTTGGAGCCATATACCAAGGTCATGTGATGCAGAACGGGAATAGAGATGCGGGGCAAGTAAGGGAAGATGGAAGAAATTAGGGATAGGCCAGACCACATGACTGAAGTGGATAGGCCTCACGCTCATGGCCTTATGCCAGTCCTTTCACAAGGGACTGGCATAAGAAAACACTCAAATATCTTTTCATTAATCAAGTTTGAAAGTCAAAGAAGCAGTACAATGTTTTATGTAGGAAAAGAAATCGCCCTACATCTAATCTTGACCATCCAAAAACATTGATGGGTGGGATTAAAACATCCAACAAAAATAAAAACCCTCCTTGAAACATAAAATAGAAAAACTCTAAATAAAATAAAAATATATGGGCTGGGCCTAAACACTGGTTAACTCATGGATCATGGATCTGTCCTGCATCTTGTCTTTTTCTAAACTATTTGCTGTGCCCATTCTATCATTTGAACAAAATTAATGTTTTCTTAAAAGAATCCCACCATACTGAACAACCTCCAGACTAGCTTTTTGTGGTTTTTTTTTTTTTTAAATCTTCTTCTTGGGCTCCACACAGACCTCTCTTCTGTCCCCTAGCACCATCATGGACACGTGCACAAACAAAAAAAAAAAATGAAAAATCAACAGTATGTTGATTATTTCCCATTCTCTGCACTCTACAGTTAGCTGGGAATCTGAATCTGGCTGCAGTCAAAACTGGCCACATTTTAAATATGTAGAACTGCCCGCAGTAAAAGGTGGCCACATTTTAAATCTGTACAGTGGGCATAGAACCTAAATTTTCAATCTCATTATATTTAGCATGCTCTACTGAACTCCTAGGTATATTTGCTACGCACATCATTGCATTTTAGAATACGATCTGGTTCCAACTAAAGGAGGGATTATGTCAATCAATTCATCTTCCCATAAATTATGAGGCACCTTGTAAGTTGTAACTCCACAGAATGGTGCTGTAGCACCTTCCTTACATCAATCTGAACCCTTTATCCAATTCATCTTCCCATAAATGACTAGGCATCTGAATTTCACTCATCATTGTAGCATTTGTGGCCACGATCAGTTACAAGCCAGTGTAGGCATTTAGCTTTTTGAAAGTTGACGCCCATTGTATGGATTGGATGATATTACAAATTTGTCTGACACTGCCTAGTGCATTGATGTCCATGTCCAACCATAATGGCATATTTAATCTCTTATTGAATTTGTGGATTTTACTTATAACTATTGAGATGATGTTTTTTTAATCCTGTTAAGTTTTGTTCTACAGGTGGTCAGATCTTCTAGATACTGTTCGATCAGTATTGCCTTCAAAAGCCTGGAATAGCCTTTCTCCTGATCTATATGCTACTTTTTGGGGGCTTACTCTCTATGATCTTTATGTTCCTACGAATCGCTATGAGTCAGAGATTTTCAAGTTACAAGCTTCTCTTAAAGCCCTTGAAGAGCTTTCTGATAGCTCAAATTCTGCGATAACCAAGAGGAAGAAAGAGAAGGAAAGAATCCAAGAGTTGCTAGATCGATTAACTGCTGAATTTCGGAGGCATGAAGAAAATGTCGCGTCTGTGCGTCAACGACTTGCACATGAGAAGGATAACTGGCTGAGTTCCTGCCCTGATACTTTAAAGATTAACATGGAATTTCTTCAGCGATGCATTTTTCCCCGCTGCATATTCAGCATGCCAGATGCTGTTTACTGTGCTGTGTTTGTGCACACTCTACATTCTCTTGGCACGCCGTTCTTCAACACCGTTAATCATATTGATGTTCTCATATGTAAAACCTTACAGCCCATCATCTGCTGCTGCACTGAATTTGAAGCAGGTAGACTTGGAAGGTTTTTATATGAGACACTGAAGATGGCTTACCATTGGAAGGTATTCTACTCTTTTTTCCCTTTTCTTTCGGAGTAGAAATATGACAAGCTTTACTCATGGTTGGAACAATGAGTACCTCCAACTGTGCTACTAGCTCCTATCAACTTCTGAAGTTGTCTACATGAGGAATGATATGATTCTTGGCTCAGTTGATTCAAAATATCATACTGGCCAATCATTCTTTATAGTTGGGCCCATTTCTTGGTGATTCTGAAGTTCGTCTAGAAGTACCTATGGTAGACGGGCAATGGTGATTTTAAAAAAAAAGAAAAGAAAAAGAAAATTCGTTATAATTTAGTGGGTGGCATTTTGCAATTAAAGTATTGGGCGAGTGCTCTCTTTCTCCCCGAAGCAACTACCAGATGATTAGGATTATCTGTTGAACGACTCCCTATCATTATTGGCCCTCTGGTGGGATCCACATGAATGATCTGAGTTTGGGTAGTCTGGGCCTATTCCATCCAGTGTCCAAGTCTGAATATCGGTTCCTTGGGATCGAACATGCATGTTTTATGGAGTGATCAAAGGGTGACTTCACTTTCAGGATTATAGAGCTTGTGGTGGATTTTATATTGTTAATATTTTGAACGTGTGTTACAGATCTGCTACTTGAATCACTGCTTAAATTTTCAATTATTTCTTTTTCAGAGTGATGAATCAATATATGAGCGAGAGTGTGGTAACAAACCAGGTTTTGCTGTCTACTATAGAGATCCAAACAGTCAGCGGGTCACATATGGCCAGTTTATTAGAGTAAGTTCTTTCAGCGATTGGAAGTCTATAAAGATTCCTTCTGTTACTGTTTTGGTGTTCTTTAGAGTATAAATAGTTCTGAAATTTAGTTATCGTACTGATTAGATTCTCATTTCTCATGTATTTCCTGGAAGGTGCACTGGAAATGGAGCCAAAGAATTACCCGATTGCTTATTCAATGTTTGGAATCAAATGAATACATGGAAATCCGGAATGCCCTGATAGTGCTGACGAAAGTTTCAAGTGTTTTCCCTGTTACCCGAAAAAGTGGGGTCAATCTTGAAAAACGAGTAAGGGAAAACATCGGTTTCTTTTATGTGGATCTTTCAACTCTTTATCATTTATAGTTTATATGACTGAGAATTCATTCCTTCCAGGTAACTAAGATTAAAGTGGATGAGAGAGAGGATCTGAAGGTTTTAGCTACCGGTGTTGCTGCAGCATTGGCAGCACGTAAGGTAAAGTTTTAAATCTGTATCAACCCATATATTAATCATTCATATGGGGCCATCTATGCTTTCCATTTGTCAGGTACCTTTCCATCTATGCTCTTCATTTGTTGGGTACCTTTTCTGCCCTACTATTTGTATGAATTCAAAACACAAAATGCTCCTAACCATCCACTAGTTCTTACTATGTGAACAATAGATTATTTTATTTGAAACAACATTGAAAGCCGCTAATCAGACAGCTAGGATTGTGTAATGGAGGAAATACCTGAAGTTGGCTCATCCAATGATGTGACCGTCAGACCAGCTCAATTTTTTTGAAAGATGAGGCCGGCCTTTTCCATCTTTTGTCGAGTACTTTTCCCAATTGAACATCATAAAACTCCTCTTTGGAACTTATCTGTTCTCATTTGTTTCCTCCTGCTATGATCTGGTTATACTGTTGTAGTATGTATATTCCTTGGTTCTGTTCAAGCTACCGTACTATTGTTTCTTTTCATACTTTTCTTTTGATTGCCCATGTTGGGATGGGTGTCAGAATACCCTATCATTATAAGACGAATAATTTGGCTCTTTGTTTTGTAATATGCAGAGTTCATGGGTTTCTGATGATGAATTTCGTATGGGCTTTGTTGATCTAAAGCCTGCAGCATCTCCTGCAAAACCATTAGCTGGTAATTCGGTAACTGTGCCAAATGGTTCATCCCTTCCCCAGACTGAAATTGCAGCTCTGCGGAATGTAGCTTCAGGAACCCAGCTTATAGAATCTTCAAATTCTCTGAAGGAGCAGATATCACGCAGCAAACCTGTAGATGGGAGGACAGAACGATCTGAAAGCAACACACTTGCGAAGGCAGATTCAGGACAACTGAAACTAAGAGGTGGGTCATTAGCAAATGGGGCAGACATGCAATCTGTGCCTTCAACTATGATACAATCGGGAACTTCTAGACCCTCTGGAACTCAAAAGAATACAGATGAACTTGCTAAAGGCCATTTGGATGAAAATAATGCGAAGATTGCTCCTAAGGGTGCTATGGAATCTGAGGTATGATTTTCATTGTGGACAAGTTCTGCTATTATTGACAAGGAGATGTACCTTTCAAACAGAAGTAAAAAAGCAATGACAAGGCAACAGGACATTTGTATTGGTAGTTGTTTTTGACTGACAAAATGGCATCGTGCTTTCGCTGGATTTGTAAATTACTGACAATGCTGAACATACTTAGTTTTTATCATAATGATGTGACTGAGAAATTTATGACATGTTCTCACTTATGCATTTTTTCTTTTGTTATGGAATTATTATTATTTTGTATCATTGATAATTAGAAGCATGTATAACAACTGCTGGAGAAGAATTTTTGTTGTCGATGTCATTTTTACTTATTATGTCTTGTTTTCTCTGTAAATTAGAAGCACGTCTTTCCAGTCTTACTAATTATAGTTAACTATCTTTAACACTTGTTAGGCAAAACCACCAATCAAACGCTCAGCACAGGCCGGATCTCTTTCAAAACAACAAAAGCAAGATTTGATGAAAGAGGATTTTAAGACTGGGAAATCTGCTAGCCGAACATTGGCTTCTTCCTCTGGTGACAGAGAGTTCTCAGCTCATCCTTCAGAAGCTAGGCAGGGAGGAGCAGGTAACTCTTCTGTAACTGCTACCAATGGCAGCACAATTTCTGTCTCTACGAAGACCTCAAACACATCTCTGAGAACACCCATGGAGGGGGGAGCTATTAAATCTGCTGACCTTCGGTCTTCTGGTAGAAAAGAATCAAATGAAGCTGAAATTCTTGACGTTTCAAGGACTGCCTCATCTCGACCTTCTAATTCTCCTCGTCCAGATGATGCTTCCATAGCTTTGAAATCCATGGACAAGCAACAAAAGCGAACTAGTCCAGCTGAAGAGCAAGACAGACTGAACAAGCGCCGGAAGGGAGATGCTGACATTAAAGATGTAGATGGGGAAGTTCGCTTCTCTGACAGGGAAAGAACTGCAGATGCCCGGGTAGTTGACAAATCTTACCCTTTGGATCTTGACAGGTCTGTAAGTGAGGAACAAAATCTGAATAGGTCCACAGATAAACTCTCTGATAGATTAAAAGACAAGGGTAATGAGAGATATGACCGGGACCACAGGGAAAGGGTGGAACGTCTAGATAAGTCACGTAGTGAAGACATTGTTGCTGAGAAATCAACAGACAGGTCGATAGAAAGATATGGAAGAGAGCATTCAGTTGAAAGAGCGCAGGATAGAGGCACAGAAAGGAGTTCTGATAGGGTGGGTGACAAAACTAAGGATGACAGAAATAAAGATGATCGGAATAAACCTCGGTACAGTGAGGCATTAACAGAAAAGTCACATCTTGATGATCGGTTTCATGGGCAAAATTTGCCTCCGCCACCACCTCTGCCTCCCAATGTTGTTCCCCAATCAGTTGGTGTTAGCCGAAGAGAAGAAGATGCTGAGAGAAGGGTCAACAGCACTAGACACATGCAGAGGCTATCTCCTAGACATGAAGAAAAGGAGCGTAGGCGGTCAGAGGAAAATTTGCCAGTTTCACAGGATGATGCAAAGCGTAGAAGGGAAGATGATTTTCGAGAAAGAAAGCGTGATGAACGAGATGGGCTGTCAATGAAGGTATGAGTAAAGCAGTAAAGCCACATATCCAAATTTAAGGCATTGTTTGGGTCACAAGTTGCTCTTTTGTATATAAAGGTCATTACCCTGTGTGGGTCGCGCCCGAGGGGGTCCAAACTGGAGACAAACCTAACGTTTGACAATTTTGCACAAAGTGGCTGGTCGCAGGTCTTGAACCTGCGTTATCACCAATGGCACCCGAGACTTTTACCATTGCACCTGCTCTTTTGTATATGCAGAACATTTTTTTATGTACCCCTCATCTACACCTTAAAATCAGCCTGCTGGTATCATTTGGTGCATTATACTTTCAATTTCTTTAGCATTCCCTGTAATTAACTTCTCTAGTATTATTTTTTTAGTATTATACACTTGTTTGGTCTAGCTTCTCTACTTTGGGCACTTTGAAACCTCAGTTCTTTTTCCTGCCAATTGGACTATTAAGCCTACAATTTTACCCATGAAATTGCTACAAATTGTACCTTTTGTTCCATATGCCATTTTCAGTTTTGGATAGGATTCATTCACTGCAACTATCAAATTGACCTTTTAGTAAATGCCATTGAAACCGGTGAAAATAAGCTTCCAACATGGTGCATTTGTATGTACCACAAGTAGCCAATAGTTCAAATATATTGTTCGCGTACTACTTTTCAATTCTGGTAAGTTTAAGAATCACCCAAATCCGCCATCGGAGCATTTGGACTTGTCGCTAGTCCCTTGCTTTGTTGCAGACTTGGCCCAGTCTTATGTGACTTAGCATAGATTTGGTGTGCTTTAGCTTTTTGAGCGAGCTTGTGTTAGCTCATGGGATTTAGAAATTGGCCAAGTCCACCTTACCGAGCCATTTCAGACTCAATACCTACTGAGTTTCTGGGATTCGGTCCAATCTTGTGTCACTCTGCAGTCTCAGCATGGTTTTGCTTTTTGACTTGGATTTGTGGTGGTACAACCATGCTTGTATCTTTGTTTCCTTGCATGTGGCTACTAACACAGTTTGCTGTTTTTCTTTTTCTTTAGGTGGAGGAGAAGGAGAGAGATAAGGGGAATCTATCGAAGGATGACTTGGATGGCACGGCAGCATCCAAGAGACGGAAACTTAAAAGAGAGCCTCCTCCATCAGCCGAAGCTGGTGGTGATTATCCACTGGTGTCCCCTTCACCACCACCACTTGCAATGGGAATCTCCTCACAGTCATATGATACTAGAGAGAGGGGTGATAGAAAGGGGGCAATGATGCAGCGGAGTGCTTACATGGAGGATCCTGTCCCGCGGATGCATGGCAAGGAAGCTGCCAGCAAGATTGGCCGTCGAGATAATGACCAGTATTGAGAATACTTTAAACCACACCCCTTTATCTTTATATTTTCTATTTACAAGCTGCCTAGCCCGGTGTTGCTTATTTCTTGCTGATCTCTAGCATCTCCATCCGAGACTAACACTATCTTGGATAATGACCTTCGATCCAGGCTCTTTTTCAAGGGCTATTGCATGTAGCTCAAACTGACTGTTCAGATTGGTTACATTGATGTCAGAAATGGTCTCCAAATGTTTGTTGGGCGGCCATCGCATAGGCAGGATATGTTTTGACCAATAGTCCAGTACCAATGGTCCTCATCAGTGTTTCAGTACTGGATTGGGCCATCTGGTTGGACTGGTCATTCAATATTGGTGCCTTGGAACGGTTTGACTTGAATCAAACTGTTTGCCAGATAAGTTGGGCTGATGAGCTATTATAACATTGCTTCGGATTGTCATCCAACTTTGGTATTCATGGTGGAGATGCAAGGATCAAGCAATCTTCCAAGCATTTAACTCTCCAGACTGAGTAATAAGTAATAGAGTTCTCCGTGCTTGAGTCGGTATGTACCATGCATATATGTTCTAAATTCATGACCTTAACATTCTCAATTCAGGGTTTATGACCGGGACTGGGATGAAGAAAAGCGTCAGAGAGTCGAACCAAAACGCAGGCATCGGAAGTAGGAATTAGACGAGATGGGGAAGCTCTGTGTGGATTCCTAAGAGAAGAAATTATTAATGCACCCCCAAGCCAGCGATCACCAACCTCTTTCCTGGGTGCTTTGCTTCCACCGCTGTAAATGATTTAAATGGCGAATGAGAGTTGGCTGTAAAACTGCATGCATTTTGAATTCATATGAATTCAGTAGAAGAATGCATACATGCATCTATCCGCTCCCCTGGAGAAAAGACTTCTAGATTTGAGTTGAAGCTCAAGGAAGAGGGAGTTGAAATAGCTACTAAATATCTACACCCTTGGATGTACATTAAATCTGCGGTTCGTCTTTTCAAGGTGATTGGCAGGCGAAATCTTGTTTGTTATAACCAATGCAGTATGTCGTAATTCAGTGTCTGGGCCGAAGGTGATAACCATGATTGATAATTGCATTTTTGAGTTAAATGAGGCTGTCTTATTTTGGTATTTTATTTTATTTTATTTTATTAAAAGTGGTGAAAGTTTACAAGAAAAGTTGCTCGAGTCGGGAGACTGTAATTGTGAATCGACTCAAATCACCGTATATGACTTCTCCACTGAAAGGAATTTTTTTCTCAGGACCTGAGCTTATAGCTATGTTTTGTACATGGGCCGACTGGGATACTCTGATGCCATATCATAGTCCCCAATTAGAAATGTTTTGGGTGGCCTATTTGATTGGGCTAGTGAAATCACAGCTAAAAGCAGAACGCAAATGCCTACTGGGCTGGGTGAATTGAAACCTACTGAGGTGACTCCAACTTGCCAATTAATATGTCAAGCAACCGTGTGGAGTAGTAGATTTGCTAGTCTAAATCGAAAAATTCTTATCGCTTTGGACGCTCAACCAGTGGCGAACACAAGCACTCAAATTCTGGTAATTCTTGGTAGACCTTTTGGGTGCATTTGGCATTGTGCCAAACAGATGATCACATGTTCCCACGAGCTGAGGATAAAGAAAAACACATTTGGTTAGTGTAAATTACCATCCCGAATTTTGTTCGAGATTGAAGGAATCTCAAAATCTTAATCCACAAGTTAGGAAAAAAAAACAACATTGCTATACTTTCTTTTGTAGAAATAACTTGTTGGCACTGTTATTTTCTTCTTTTCTCATCTTTTAAAGAAAAAAAAAACGACACTACTATACTTTCTTTTGTAGAAATAACTTGTTGGCACTGTTATTTTCTTCTTTTCTCTCGTCTTTTAAAGAAAGATCATTTAAAGAGTCTAATTCTTCTCACTTATCCTAAAGGTAGGTTCCATGTTCATAATCTCAAATAAGGCGGCCTCACTTTGTAAATCTTAAAGATGGGTCACACTTTGTAAATCTTAAAGATGGGTCACACGGTCATAATAAAAAAAGGTAGGCCCAAATTATAGTTCTTATAACGGTGGGACCACATTATAAGGCCTTATCTTAGCACATTATGTTCTAATTTCTAAAAAGATGGTTCACGTATCTACAATCAAAGAAAAGGAGGCCCCTGAAGTAGCACAAGGAAGGAGGATAGCCAATGAGTTATTTCCCAAGCCAAACGGCTTAGATAGGGAGTCTAGGTCTCACACTAAAGACAAAAGGAAAGCACACAATTGAAAAAGCTCAAATTTTCAATAATTTCTGTATATCCCAAGAGAAGGAATTACATCCTTTTTTTTTTTTTTTTTTTTTTTGAATATAAGAATTACATCCTTTATATAATAGAGACTCAACATAATTTTAGTAATCAAGCTATATAATTTTAGGAACTCCCTAATTCTGCTAAATCATATCAATTATTAGAAATCTAATAAATCTACTAAATTCGAAAAATCATCTGAAAGGTTTAAAACTTTAAACTGCCATGGGAGAATCCAAGATTCTATCATGGCTTGGCCTTGTGGGCTTTGGGCCTTTTGGAGTAAACTTTCAAACGTGGTCAAGTGGTTTGGCCTGCATCAGCTCTCTCTGACTTTGAGAAACTCGACTCGACGAGTTGTCAGCTTGGTATCTCTTGTATAAATCTGGATTGAGTCTCTGGAAGTCTATGGCGATTATCCAAGTAGCTTTAAAGAATGATTTACCTTTCTACTTGACCACAAACTTGTGATATCCGTCAGACTTTGTGGACACTAGCTAGTCATTATAGATATCTTCATTTTCTTTTCGAGGAGCTAGAACTATGGGAAGGCAGATATCTTGCTCTTCAAACGATTCATCTTGATAATGCTCATAATAAATTGTGAAATCTTCAACATTGAACGTAAAACTGATATTCATGTTTGGCGAAAGATAGAGCACAAAGGCATTTGAGCTGATTTTCTTTAGAATCTTGAATGGACCTGCACTTCTGGGATGGAGCTTCTTGTAAGTGCTTGTGGAGAACTGTTCTAGCTTAATTCGCACCATGACCATGTCTCCTTCATTAAATTCAATATGGCGCCTTTGAGTGTTCACGTGCTATGGGTAAGTCTCATTACTTAAGGTGATCTGTTAAAGGACCTTATCATAAACATCCTTCATGTGCCGGGCAAATTGTTCAGTTTCTTGACTAGGCATGGCTTCAACTGGTAAAGGACTCAGGTCAATCGAAAAACGTGGCTAAACTCCTGTGACAACTTCAAATGGTAATCTTCCAGTTGATATGTTTATGGAGTTATTATAGATGAACTCCGCCATGGATAAAATAAGATCCAATGATGTGCTCTCCGAAGAGACATCGAAGAAGATTACCCAAGCTGTGATTGACGACCTCAATCTGAGGATGGTAGGTACTGGAGTAATGGAGTTTTGTCTTCATCATATACCATAAAGTTTTCCAGAGGAAGCTCATGAATTTAGTAGCTCTGTCCGACACTATAGTCTTGGATAGGTCATGAAGACGAACAATATCTTTGAAGAAAATGGTGGCAACCTTTCTTGCATCTACTGTGTTTGCATAAGGGATAAAGTGTGCCATTTTGGAAAACCTGTCCACCACAACAAAAATAGAATCTACCCTTCTTGAATTCTTTGATAAGCCCCAAAAAAATACAATGCTTAGATCTTGCCAAGGCTCATGTGGAATGGGAAGGGGCTGAGACAATCCAGTATTCTTCTTTTGTCCGTTTCCAAGCTAGCATACCCTGCATAGTTCACAAAGCCGGGCAACATCTGTCTTTAGGCGGGCCCAAAAGAAGCGGTCTTCCACAAGTGCCAACATCTTATCTCGCCCTAGATATCCACTGCATCCACCTCCATGCAACTCTCGAAGGACAAACTCGTGGATAGAAGTAGCTTGAAAACACAACTAATTTCCACAAAACAAATAACCATTATGGATAGAAATTTTGGGATGGTCAGAAAAGTCACCATTAAGAAGATCTTTGTAGATGTGGCCAAAGTCATGATCATCAGGGTATTCTCTGCGAATCTCTTCAAAGCCTAGGACTGTGATGGAAATTGTCGTGAGCAGGTGAGAACGACGACTTAAAGCATCTACGACCTTATTTTCCATTCCTAACTTATGATGCAACACAAATGTGAATTCCTGCAGATATGAGCTTCATTTTACACTATTGTCACTCATCTTCTTCTGTGAGTTCAGAACACAAATTCTTTCCCAATCAAATAATAACGCCAATGACGAAGAACTTGTACAACTGCATAATATTTAAAGTCATACGGCGAATACTTCTTGCGAGAGTCATTTAATTTCTCACTAAAGTAAGCAACTGGGTGGCCATCTTGACTTAATACTCCGCCAACACCAACTTGTGAAGCATCATAACTGACTTCAAAGACCTTGTCAAAATCAAAAAGTTTCAAAACAAGTGCCTCAGTCATTTTCTACTTGATTTGTTCAAAAGCATAAGTGGCTGTCTTGGTCCAATTGAAGTCACCTTTCTTCATACAATCAGTTATAGGAGTTATAATGGTGCTGAAATTGCGAATAAATCTCCTAAAAAAGTGGCCAATCCATGGAAACTTCGTACTTTATTGATAATTTCGGGAATGGGCCAATCAATTATTGCATTGATCTTCTCTGGATCAGCTTCTATTCCTTGGGCTGATACAACAAATCCCAAGAATATAACTTTGGAACTTACGAATGTACACTTCTTCAAATTAATGTAAAACTTCTTTTTGCGAAGTACACGAATCGCATACCTGAGGTGATCAAGATGTGCATCTTTGCACTTGTTGAAGATCAAGATGTCGTCAAAATACACAACAACGAATTTGCCGAGGAAAGGCCCTAGAAGTTGTGTCATAACTCTCATGAAAGTGCCGGGAGCATTGGATAAGCCGAACGGCATAACTAACCATTCGTATAATCCATCTTTAGTCTTGAATGTCTTCCATTCATCTCCTGTACGAATACAGAAGATTAATTTTGGAGAAGACAGAAGATCCATCCATCATGTCAAGCATGTCATCCAACCGAGGTATCGGAAACGTGTACTTAATGGTGATCTTATTGATTGCTCGGCTGTTGACACACATTTTTCAAGAATCATCTTTCTTAGGTGTCAAGAGGGCTGCTACCGCATAAGGACTCATACTTTCGCGAACGTAACCTTTTTGGATGAGCTCTTCAACTTGCTTTCTCAATTCTGTATGTTCGGTTGGGTTTATGCAGGTAAATTTGGAAGCGATGACCCGGGGACCAGGTCAATAGCATGCTGGATGTTCTTCATAGGCAGTAGCTCTTTCGGAAGATCTGGTAGAACCAAGTCTTTAAAATCATGCAATAAGGACTTGGTTTCTGGTGGTGTAGGAACTGCTTTCATATCTTATGCCTCTTTGAGTTCTTGTGGGATGAGGGCATAAGCAACTCCTTGCTCCTACTTTCTTCCTCAAATCTTCGCATTGAAAGGATGAAAGGACTAGGCTGTGATGCAGTTTGTTTTGCCGAAACTGATGGAGACTGCTTTGCCAGGGCAGTAAGAGGCATAAGTAGAAGAATAGTAACCTTGCGACTTTTATACTTAAAAGTATGGGTGTTTGCTTCTCCATCACTTTGGACTTTGTTATCAAAGGCCAAGGTCTTCCTAACAGGATATGAGTACCATTCATGGGGATAATATCATACCAAATAGAATCTTCATAACCACCAATTCGAAATGTTACCTGGCACCGCTTGGTCATTGGAATTACTGAATTATTCACCCAAGAGACCTTGTAAGGCTTCGGGTGTTTTTCTGTTAGAACCTTCACTTGTCAATTACTTCTTGGGAGATCACATTCATCTCGCTTCCTCCATCTATGACGAGATTGCACAATCTGTCACGACATTTTTCCATAGTGTGAAATATGGTGGTCTGCCTCCAATCTTTAGCTTCCTCTTCGGTAGTAATGAAGAGATGACGAATGAATAATGTTCGTCCTTCTGTTTCTGCTTGATAGAAGGAATGATCGTTTTGTTCGGGTGGAGGTGCTTGTTCTTCATGATATGGTGTTTCAGCTTCAATTTCTTCATCAACAGAGTCTATATCATAGGCATCTTCTTCATATGGTCACAATCACAAAAAGTGGAGCCGAGCCACATTGTGAATCTTATGAATGAAGTCCCATGTTCTAATTTCTAAGGTAGGTACCACATTGTAATTTTTAAAGTTGGGTCTTGTGTTCACAAAAAAAAAAAAAGATGGCCCCACATTATAATCCCGCGTACATTGTAAATCCTATGAATGTGGGTCGCATGGTAACAATCGCAAAAGGTGAACCCACATTATAATTCTTTTGAATGTAGGCCCTATATTCTAATTTCTAAAGTTGTGTATGACGTAATTTGTAATGGTGGGTCCCATATTTACATTCACAAAAGGTGGCCCCACATTATAATTCCTATAAAGGTTGGTGAACATTGTAAATCCTATGAATATGGGTCCCATGTTCTAGTTTTTTAAGGTGTGTGCCACGTTATAATTCTACAGGTGGGTCTCATGTACAACAATAATAGTGCTGCAAACAATAAAAGATGGGTCCCACATTGTAAATCCTATGATTCTCTTGTTTTTGTTTCATGGAACAAAACTTTAATAATGTTATCAAATAAGTTTTGTATAGCATATTCTCTGGAAAGCAATTTAATATAATGTTACCAAATAAGTTCTGCAGTATAGTCTCAACACAACCTGATCTCTGCACAACCTGATCTAAACACAAATTTGAAAACTGAGAACGATGCCAAACCAGCCCTTCCTCTCCACATCAAATGCACTAATTAATTGTTGAGAAGCTTTCATTTCATCTAGCAATATGACAATCAAGCTAAACATCTTCAGTATTTGCAAACAGCCATGGGATGCTGATAATGATCTTGACAAGGTTGATCTAATTGAAACCCTCATTGTGGACACCCTTCAAGAGTCCTCAGTTTCCAACTCTCTGAAACATTGGAGTCAAGTATGGCCATGGCATGTCTCATGGAAATTGATGTTCATATCTTTGATGAAATCGCCAATGCAATATGGAAATCCTAATTTGAGGACCTTTGCCCAATAGATTCTAAGCCCCTACCTTCTGAAGAGAGGCCACCCAGTCCTGAATCGAAACCTCTTTCCCCAGATCTTCGGTATGCATACCTAGCGGAGGATGAAGCTTTTTTAGTGGTCATTTTTTTGCACTTGGACAAAGACCAAGAGATCAAACTATTGAAAGAGCTCAAGCAACATAAGAGGACAATAGCATGGACTGTTGCTGACATAAAAGAAATTAGCCCTTTAGTGTGCATGCATAGAATTTACCTTAAAGATCTTTATCTTGTCTCTTGTATAAATTAGGACATTTTATTATGATAAAGACAAGGTGAATTTTGGGAAATTTTTGTCTTTTAAAGTTTATAGTTTTACCGTATTGGCTTCACAAGTGGGGTAGATTGGCCAGATGGCTCAAGTCAATATGTATATTGTTAGCATGCCTGGATGCAACTAGAAGCAACGGAAGACCATAAAAAATACCTGGGTTCAGAATGGTTCTCCATAACCCACTACAGCCATTGCAAAATATCGCATCTCAAATTACAAATTTCATAAATCAGATTTGGGTTACCAGTGAACCAAAAGCCTAACAGGTGTTTCGTCATCCATCTTAATGCTGGTAAGGGATGCAACTTGGGGCAGGCCTCCCACACAACTATTGAAAGAAGTGTTGATCAAGACTTGTTGGGAGTTCATCCACGGCACACCGCCGGGCTCGATCTGGCGTGGGCCCAATGGCAATCGGGCCACACAATTTTCCTAACAACTACAACTCTATGATACAGTAGTTAAGAGTTGAATCTGGAATAAAAGCCACAAAATTCCTTCACTCATAACCTTATTGGTCCCTACTCCCTAACAGTAACCTTTTTAATTTTTAAATAATATAACTTTTAGATGTAAGATCTGACAACTAAAAGAACTGTTAGGATTTTGTGTGTTGGCTAAATTCATGGGTTGGACAAAACTCTGGGTCTTTTGAGTTGTATTTTTTATTTAGAAAAGACCTTTGAAGATAGAAGTTTGGAAGGACTCAGATGAAGAAAGCCTGAAGGAATTAGAAGAAATCTGCTGGAGAAAGATAGCTGAATTTCCGGATCAAGTCCAGAGGAGAGTTCGCTCGAGCGACCATTCCATTGGCTCGAGCGAACAGTGTTCTGTCTTGCCCAGTTCTGAAACAACGGGTAGTTCGCTCGAGCAAACCTGGAGATCGCTCGAGTAAACCTAGCGCGAACAGTGAGATGAAATTGGAAACTTGATATTCTGATTGTGCTCAAACTGCTTATCTTAATCCTAATCTTCTTAGGAAACTTTAAGCACGAATCAAGGGCTATTTAAAGGACTCAATGGCTATTCCAAAGATACACCTCACCTCTCAAAGTTCTGAGTTAGAGATTTTTATTGAGAGTATTCTTCTCTAGAGTTTTTATGTTGTTGTGCTGCCAAGTTCTCTAGAGTCACTTCTTCTGCACATTTTGTAGAAGATTATCTTCCTGCGAGAAGATTTGAGGAGTCAAGTGTTGGTTTTGATCTGTTGCAATTAACGGTGTGAAGTCATTGAAGCGTGAAGTGACATAAGGTAACTTCAGTCCTTGGGTGGGGGATATTTAGGGAGGAGATCTGAGTTTCTTGTAATTGCGAGATTCATAGTGCTTGATTTGATCTAGTTCGGATCGGTGGTTTTTCACCCGGTTAGGGTTTTCCACCTTAAAATTTGGTGTCTTTGTGGTGTATGCTTGTTGATTTATTTCCGCTGCATTATATTTGTTGTTGCACACTATTGGGTTGATTGTTTGAGTAGACCAATCTAGAAATCCGGAAGACCCTCTATTTTTTTTCAATTGGTATCAGAGAGGGTTGCACTATTTTATTGTGTCTGATCCTACAAGATTTCTAGAATGGTGCTCAATAGAGAAGGGACATCAACTTCCAAGCCTCATTTGTTTGATGGTTTGAAGTATGCCTATTGGAAGCAAAGGATGATAGGTTTCCTTAAATCCATTGATGATGATGTCTGGGATATTGTTGAAAATGGGTTTTCTAGACCAACATCTGTGGTTGATGGAAAAACTGTTCCTAAACCTAAAGCTGAATGGTCTAAGGATGAGAAGTATAGATCCAATTGTAATAACAAGGCTGTGAATTGCATATACAATGGAGTCTCTGCTGATGAGTTTAGAAGAATTTCTACTTGCAAATCTGCAAAAGAAGCATGGGACGTCTTATAGACAGTCTATGAGGGTACTGACACGGTGAAGCAAGCCAAATTGCAAAGGCTGAATAAAGAATTTGAAACCATCGTGATGGAAGAGGATGAGACCTTTGATCAATTTTACGCCAGGCTGAATGAAATTGTCAATTCTGTGTTCATTCTGGGGGAAGAAATACCAGAATACAAGATTGTCAAGAAAATTTTGAGGTCTCTACCTTCCAAATTCGATTCTAAAGTTGATGTTATTAAAGAAAATAAGAATCTGGATACCCTCAAAGTGAATGAGCTAGTTGGAAATCTTCAGACATCTGAAGCCAATAGGTTGAATAAAGGCAAATCAAAAGAAAATGGCATTGCCTTGAAAGCCATATCAGAATCAAGAAAGAAGCCTTTAAAGAAAATTGAGTCTGATTCTGAATCTGAAGCTGAAGATGATATAGCTGAGTTTTTGAAGTGTTTTCACAAATACATGAAAACAAAAAGAGCCAAGAAAATGAATTCTAAATTTGAGAAGAAGGATCCTGCAAAAGGGACAAAGTGTTTTGAATGCCAAGGCTATGGTCACTATGCTAATGAGTGTGCCAACAAGAAAAAGGCTATAAAGCAGACGGCTCTAAACACAACTTGGGATGAAGAATCTTTCGAAGAAGAAACAGAAAATGCAAAAGATCCTGAGGATGATCCTTCTAACAATGTGAATGGCAAATTTTTTGCATTCATGGCTCAATCTGTGTCTGACAATGATACTGATGAAGATAATGAAGATGAACTGTCATACCAAGAAAAAGATTGGGAAGAGTTGTACCATGCTACCTATGCTGATTGTGTCAAAATGACCAAGTATGGTAACAAGATCACTATCGAGTACAAGGGTGCTCAAGAAGAAAATTCTGCACTGAAGATAGAATTGGAGCAAGCGCTTAAAGAAGTTCATCTCTTGAAAAGTCAGAAAAATTGTTTGGCTGAAAATTTGACTACTGATGGTCAAAAACTTGAAAATGCTAAAAAAGAGATAGCGATATTAAAAGCTGAAAATCAAGATCTACAAGGAAGACTGAATATCACTCTGTCTGAGTTAGAAGTCAAGCAAGCCTCTCTCAACAAGATGAACACTGGTTCGAAGATCATCACAAACATTTTGTGTAGTCAGAAGCATTCTTTTGATAGAAGTAGTCTTGGTTATGATCATGGTGCATCCACTTCAAATGTTAAAGGTAAAACAATTTTTGTTTCAAGTGTTGTACATGCTACTCCACATACTACACTTTCAGATAATGTGTTGAGTAGTTTCAAGAAAAAGAATGTGTCACGAGCTGCACGCACATCCACTTGTCATCATTGTGGATTAAAAGGACACATTCGTCCCCATTGCAAAAAGTTGCAACGTCTACCTAAGACCAAGCAATGGCGGAAGAATTTTTCTCCACCTAAGACCACTCTAATTTGGGTTAGAAAATCTGAGTTGCCTAAAAAGTTTACTCACACTCTGTTGAAAGATCAAACTACACAAGTGTAGGTGGCTACATGTAAAAAGCCCCGATCAAGGAGAACAAGCTCCTACCCCCAGTGCTGGTACGAAGATACATTCAAGGGGAGTTGCTTTTGAGGGAGAGCTATAGATCCTAATTGACAAGAAAGCTGCATGTTCGTTTTTTTTTTTTTTTTTTTTTTTTTTTTTTTTTTTTTGCTTTGTCAAATTATGGACAAAAAGGGGGAGAAAGGTAACAGATCAAGGGGAAGAACAAGAAGATCAGACTAAGTCAGAGACAATGCAGATCTACATTTGCTGTTTGCCAATCTTTTTTAGTATGTATTTTGGGTTTCATTTTGGGTAAATCAAATTGTATTGTCCTAGGGAGTTTTGTCCATGAATTGCCAAAGGGGGAGATTGTTAGGATTTTGTGTGTTGGCTAAATTCATGGGTTGGACAAAACTCTGGGTCTTTTGAGTTGTATTTTTTATTTAGAAAAGACCTTTGAAGATAGAAGTTTGAAGGACTCAGATGAAGAAAGGCTGAAGGAATTAGAAGAAATCTGCTGGAGAAAGAGAACTGAATTTCCGGATCAAGTCCAGAGGGGAGTTCGCTCAAGCGACCATTCCATTGGCTCGAGCGAATAGTGTTTTGTCTTGCCCAGTTCTGAAACAAAGGGTAGTTCGCTCGGGCGAACCTGGAGATCGCTCGAGCGAACCTGGCACGGACAGTGAGATGAAATTGGAAACTTGATATTCTGATTGTGTTCAAACTGCTTGTTTTAGTCATAATCTTTTTAGGAAACTTTAAGCACGAATCAAGGGCTATTTAAAGGATTAATGGCTATTCCAAAGATACACCTCACCTCTCAAAGTTCTGAGTTAGAGATTTTTATTGAGAGTATTCTTCTCTAGAGTTTTTATGTTGTTGTGCTGCCAAGTTTTCTAGAGTCAGTTCTCCTACATCCTTTGTAGAAGATTATCTTCCTACGAGAAGATTTGAGGAGTAAAGTGCTGGTTTTGATCTGTTGCAATTAACGGTGTGAAGTCGTTGAAGCGTGAAGCGACACAAAGTAACTTCAGTCCTTGGGTAGGGGATATCTAGGGAGGATATCTGAGTTTCTTGTAATTGCGAGATTCATAGTGCTTGATTTGATCCAGTTCAGATTGGTGGTTTTTCACCCTGTTAGGGTTTTCCACCTTAAAATTTGGTGTCCTTGTGGTGTGTGCTTGTTGATTTATTTCCGCTGCATTATATTTGTTGTTGCACACCGTTGGGTTGATTGTTTGAGTAGACCAATCTAGAAGTCCGGAAGACCCTCTATTTTTTTTCAAGAACAAAGCTATACATTTTGTTTTTTAACAAACTGAAATTTTCTCTTTCTCAATAAGTTACAATTTTCCTTCGTAAGAGAACATAAAGGTTTGGGTTTGACATGTATTTGGCCTTCTTCTTCTTCTTAACATTTACTTGGCCTCTGGTTAAAAAGTAAAAATAATAATAATAACATTCCAAAAACATTTACAGGTTATAAAAGCTAGATTAGAATCCCCCCCAACCCCCAACATTACATTGACCAAATCAGATATTCTGCTTTGGTACCATGAATTTTTACAAGAAAATCAAACTGTTTAGAATGGAATTTGACTTACCTCAGTCATGCTTTGGCTTCCTAATTCTGATTTTACTGTCATTAGAGTCCGCTCACTGTCACTTCCATCTCTATTGCTGTGGGCATTAGAGCTTGAAACAATATGGCCGCTGACGTAAGCACCAGTTTCCTAGTTACTATAAAAGGATATCAGATGCAACTACATTCCCCAAAATCCTTTTTTTTTTTCTTTCTTTCTCAAAAGACAACTCCAACTTGAGCCTGAAACAATATGGCTGCTATGGTAGGCACCAGATTTCTAATTTCCATAAAAGGCTATCAGGTACATCATACATGTATTCTCTGCAAAGTCTATGCAATCTCATCACCATCAACACCATCATCAGAGAAAGTCAATCCAATCTAATTTTTATTTTTTCTAAAGATATATCAAACTTGAGCTTGTAATCTTGCAGTTGCAACAATCAACACCTTCCAATTGTGTTATAGGTTCTCATGTACACAATTTAGACTCGAATATTGTATGTGCCAATCATGCATTAAAAAATATAATACAAATAAATTAATAGAGCCCTGAACAATGAAAGAAGAACAACAAAGGTGGCTAAAAGGAAATGGAGATGCAAGAATGCCACGATTGGCCCTTTCTTTTACACCGAATACACTTTAATTTCTGTCAGTGATGAGGAAATAACAAACTATTCCAAGAATAGTCAGGAAGCTTTCTTCAGCCGTTTATTTTGTCACTACTATGCTTACGAAGAGGATGTTTACCAGCTTAATTGTTTTCGATGTTCATGTTACCAATCACTTTTAAGTCGCTTTCCATGACATGCCAGTCAGGCCCTATCATTTTGTGGGAAGAAGCCCCCAAAAGAATGACAGGAATCTCCCCTTCTTCTTACTAATCGGAATGACAACAAAACTCAGTTCGAATGTTTCTTGCCCGTCAAGTGGGGCCAGAGGAAGTAGAAATTTAGAAAGAAAAGATCTGCAAGCATTCAGCCACCAAACTCAGGCTTAATTAAGAAGTAACTTTTCAAGTGACTCGTTTAATAATTTTTTTAAAGCATTTCTTGTTTTATAATTCTTCTTCAATTGCATTCCATATTGACACCACCCTTGCAAGATATGAAAATCAATTCTGACAACCATTTGAGAAGTTCTAGGAACATGAACATTCACAAAAAAGAAAGGAAAGGAAGTTCTAGCCTCTAGGCTATGATGCCCAGATACGGCTCAGATACAATAAGGACACATCATGGATACGGGAGGGACATGGGTTTTAAGTTCCTGGCTCATGTGTGAAGATCAACTTTGGCTATGATTGTATCACAAATGAGAATCGCTTCGTACCTCAGTGGTAAGTAGTGGTAGTTCTCAATCACTTGCTGCCCAGGGTTCAAACACTACACATACCACCTTTCCTCACGAGAGGGCTTTGTCACCTCACCTAAGATTTACTTCACTCACTCACCTCACCTGAGGTCTACTATCCTCACCCGAGCAGCTTGTTTGACAACTCTACTAATAGAGTCAAGTAAGGTAAAGCCCCCATTTCTCAAAAAAAAGAAAAAAAGTCTCATCAAATGCACTTTAATTCTAATTTCCCACCATATTTAAAAAAAAAAGTCAAAAAGTAACCTCATTTTTCCATTAAAAGACATTAAAAGAAAAAAAAAATCCACAATCAATACAAAAGGTCAGAAGGATTTCATAATAAATCATTAAAAATAAAATACCATCATAACCCGCTTACAGTTTATTCTTTCTTCAAAATAATTTTTATCTCACTCAACTTCATTAATAAAGGCCCAAACATAACCCGTCCCAGCCCCCTCCAACTAGGTAACAAAAAATGAATAAAATTTGTGTCGCAAATGAAAATAAGAGGATACAAGGAAAAGTGTTCTTCAAAATTGTCAAGCCAAACATCCAACTTGCCCCAAATTTCCCACCCAAGATGTGACAGGTCCAGTCTGGATGGATCATATATTTATGGTGGCATCCCAAGTTATGGGCGTTACAGTGCCTGTCCAAATCAATAAATTAAATACATGCAAAAGGTTTCATTTATGATTATTTATTTCTTGTTGGCTCCATCCATGACATGAGAGTCCCCATTTGGACAGCTGGACTCTTTATCTTATCATCTGACGGGTCACACACTTGATGGCCATGGTCCAAATTCAGGATTTAAATAGACACTTTGGCCTTATCGACCTGTTTGTTTATGTTAGAATATGTAGGAGAATTTTCAAAATTTGTGTATTTCCCTCAAAATATGTTATTTGAAATTTATTTTTGAAAATTCACTTTTAACCTTCATTTTTAACCACCCTATGTATTCAACTTCTATAAGTTTTAATGCAAACAAACATGGCATTAATGGATATGGTTCTCATATTTCTGACACCTCCAATTTATATTCTAGAACTAATTTCGAGCTCAATGGTCGAGATCTTTTTGTTACGGCCCAACCAACTTGATCGGGACTCTCGTCAAATATTTTAGGCATATTCCTTTGCATGTAATTGAATGTATAAAATTTATGGTCAAATGGACTCCAAACAAGGATTATTAAAGAGATTGAGTAGGCACCGGACAATGGATATAAATATTTAGAGATAGGTAAAACTTTTGACTTTTGAATTATTCTGGTAATATTTAGGCATTCATTTTACATCTCTAAAAGTAATACTATTAGTTTGTCATTTTTAATATTTACCTTTATTTTTTATATTTCTAACCACTTTCAGAAATAGAAGTGATCGGACCCCGAGTATAGGGTGCAATTATAGTAATAATCTGGTGAGTCCAGGTCAATCCACAGGGAGCAATGCCTTTTGAAAGTCTTTCCAACTTTGACATATCCTAAATAAATACTGAATCTGGCATAAATGGAAACTAATAAAATTACATAAACTTTCCAAAAAATAAAAATGAAAACATTAATTTAAACAAAAAAACCTAATCTGGGCAATACTAATTAAACTAAAACAAAAACCTGCAAAAGAATACACAAATCAAACAACCAGTTTAATATAAAATAAATTAAAGCAAAATTTCCTAAATTAGATCCTAATTACCAAAATAACTTTTTATGCAAATATGAATGATCTATAATGCCCTAAATACTAACAATGCAATTTTATGCAAGTTTCTAAAAATCTGATGCATGTTGTTAAAAACATTCAAAGTATGGAAACTCTTGCATAGGCCCAATTTCGCTGGACAATACGACAGGCCTAAGATGATATGAACCTAAATCTAATGGCTGGAATCAAAACTCTGATGATGCATGAACACAACAAAAAAAGAAGAATGGAAAAAGGACTTAAAACAAAAAAGTTATGATCATCTAAAGATGCCTACTTGAACTATTTTGCTGCTGAAATCTGAACGCATGCTTTCCAACTACCCCTGTTTGAGCCTTTGGTTGACACGGTTCCCTAGGTTATTTTAGCTAAAATTCTAGGGTTTCAAAGTCCTACTATTGTAGTTTAAATCTGCTATTTTTCGGACCAAAACATTCACGTTTATTTGGTTTTTAAATCGCGCACTTTTGCAACTTAGTTGAGTCAATTCTGCTGAAACTATGCAGGATTTTTCACTATTCACATACCAGGTCTGAATTTAATCTTTCTAATCAGTCATCAAATATTGTGATTTCAGCAGCAAAATTTTTTTCTAATGCAATTTCTAAATATGATGTATGCACAAAGACACTTTTCCAACCATATATTATGCAGGTACCAAAAATAGAAAGTTTCTACTACACATAGAAAGATGCAAGTTGGGATTTCTAAATCTAGAATTTGTAAATAAAAAATCAAAATATTAATAAAAACAAAAGGGGTGGAAAAATAAAAAGCGGAAAAGATGTACCAAAGATTTAGAAACTAGACAATCCTACAAGTACTGACAATGCAATAATATGCAATCCTCTCTTCTCAGAGTAGGAAAAAAATAATGCAAGTGGTCACTTGTTGTCTCTCGACTTTTGATCTTTTTTTATTTTATTTTCAAACCCTATATCTAATCATGTGAAATATTGTCTCCAATCAAAACACACAAAAGAACTAGAATGAGAAAATTTAACACACATTAAGAATACGCAGAATCAATCCAAGCAGTGTCTTTATTCCTTGATCTTTGAAGTACATAAAATTAAGATTCTTCCCTCTTCATCATTCTCTCAACATGATCTCTCAATCTATGTCTAAATAATTAGAATGGAGAAGAAGAAGAAAAGCATTAGAGAGAAAGGGTGGATGGGAGTGGAAAGGGAAAGAAAACCTCCAAGGTTTCTCAACTACAAGGCATTGGACGTTCAGCCCTCTTGGCTGGCTCCTTTTTATAATTTTTTATGTTTCTTTTTTTTGTAAGACTCCTCTTCCATTGTGGCTTGAACTCCAAGCAATCCTCTTCTTGCAACTTTTCTTAATAATGATAAAGTCTTGTGGTCTCATTATTTCCATCTTTGGACTCCTCAAAAGGTCTTTAAGATTACACATGAGAAGGATTCCAAAAAAATCAGATTTTGTGCTTTTTTCTTGTACAACCCATATGTGGGACGTCCAACACATCTTGGGTTTCTCCTCTTGTTTCTTGATTTACTTTCCATCTTTGGTTGGATTCCTTCTTGGATTAGATTTTTTCTTTTGCAAGTTTGACTCTTCTAAGCTTCTTTAAATCTTCTTTCCCTTCTTAAACAAATCTCTTTCTTCATCATGTGGGCCCATAAAATATGAATTCTCATGCAAACAAAGTAGGGCTCCTCCTACTCAATTGCTTTTCAATGCGGGTCCCATTTCTTGTTTTCTCCTACAAATAGAAAGAGGCAATTTTAACATTAATTATATGTAAGAAAATAATTATGAACCATGTATGGGACCCTACATGCCTAGTGATGCACCAAAATGACCAACTTTCCAAAAATAGCACATGATGCCAAAAATAGCAAGATATGCATTGATGAAACCAAAAGCCTAATTTTGGGGTGATAAATGAGATGAGAAAAACTTAATTTCAAAAAGTCATGCAATTCAATGAATTTTTACCAATTTTGATCATGTTTCCAAAAATATCCTCAAATGCATGTAATCATGAAATTAAATACAATTCTATACAATTAAACCTAATTAAGTCCACAAATGCTATTGAAATGATGACTTAATGACCTAGTTTTATGGACTTATCAAGAAGTCTCACAAAACATTTAGAAACTCAATGGTACGAAACAAACTAGCGTTGTGTTGTTTCCTTGAATTTTCCTCGTGAAAGCCAGCCTCTTGACGCAAGGGGAGGGGTTCCCCCTTTTTTTACATACTTTCCTCTCAATCCCTTTTTTCCCACCTAGGGGCATGTTTGGTATCAATCTTGGGTTGGAATTCTCTATATGAGTTTTGGGAGCACTCAATTTTGAAGATGAATAATTTTGTTTGGCAACATTTGTGAAGACTAAGAAAGGCATGTTACCCAGCAGTAAGATGTGGCCGTACTCGGAAATGTCTAAGGTTTGACCTTGGCCTGCCCCACTCTCCTTGCATTTGTGATTTCATTTCTCCTTGCATGAGCTAGTAATCACTCCTCGCACGTATGAGTTCACTTTGTGTATTTGTGTATTATCTCTTCATATATGCGAGTCTCTCGAGGACCCAGCCTCCTCCCTTAGCTGAGATATTAAAAAATTATTTTTTAAAATTGTTCCTGACATGGAGAGTGGATAAAGGAAGTGATTTTCTATCTCTGCTAGTTATATACGTGATGGAGTGTTTTCTGAATATTTTCCTTTTGAAACGGCAAACTAAGGGTCTATTTGGATGCACAATATAATACAAAAAAAATAATATTTAATAAAAAATAATCATTCATTTTTTAAAGAAAAAGATATTGTGTATTTCCAAACCTAAGAAAAATATGAAAAAGATTTCTTTTCTTCTAAAAAGCTCAATATTTTTTGCTAAAACTATCCCCTGTAGAAAACTTTCCACAATATAAAAAATCTTTTAAAATGGGGATTACAAAGTGGTAGAGTAAAGTAAAGAACTTCACCAAATTTATCATGATGTACTTATTTTTATGTATGGTAAAGTAAAGTAAAGACAAATGTCACATTATGGTAAATGTGAGGTAAAGTAAAGTTGAGGTAAAATATATAGTGAGGTAAAATATATAGTGAAGTAAAGTGGGAGAGATTGGTAAAGTAGTTTATTTTTACTTGCCTTTACTTTATCATACTTTACCATAGTTTATATGGTAAAGAAAAGGTCACTTGTAATAAAGTTTATGGTAAAAAGTGCCGGCTTTACTTTACTTAACTTAACAGGCTGTTTTTTCATCTAAACATGGTGAAGGAATTATATATATGTCATATTTAGGTCAACCAATGTATGTTTGTTTACATGTGTAGTAAAGTAAAATAAATGTTGATGTCATATCATTGTAAAAGATGATGTTAAGTAAGATAAGATGAAGTATGTGGTGAACTAAAGTAGGAGAGAGAGAAAGTTGTAAATTAAAGCAGTTGCCTTATGTAATAACTTTATTTTACTACACTTTACATAATTTTATGTTATAAACAAAAGTGGCTTATGGTAAAAAAAAAATCGACAGCTGAACTTTACTTTACAAAACTACTTTTTCATCTAGGCATGGTAAATTATATATAAATTAAGTATTTAATAAGAATTTATTACGATAATGAACTTTACTATGATAAAAAAATTAAAAAAAAAAAAAAAACACTTCTTGTTACTTTGGATTTTTTTTAATATGTATTAAAATCATAGTACCTTCCAAACAACCCAATTTAGAATCTTCATTATTCTTCAAAAATTGCCAAGTAACAAAGATATTATAATATTTTAATGTTAGACTATGATCTAATTTATTCTTATAATATTTAAATGTGTAAATATTGTATTCCGTAAACATTCAAATGGGCCCTAAGGCATACATACGTATTTTATTATTTCTCATTTCCTAGAAATACATAAACATTTAAAATAAAAATAAAAATAAAAATAAAAAAAAGGATATCAAACATACCCCATGGTTCCCCAAAAGAAGATTTTCATTGATTTTGCCATAGTCATGAGGTCAACCCCATAAATTCAATTGTGTGCCAACCTCTATCCCGAATATGAATTTCCTTTGGAGTTGTGCCATCCTTCATATTATTAATGTTGAAAACGCCTAGCTGATTGGCTCTCTTTTACCTTCTTATATTTTAAGGACATGCTTTGCATATGCTTAATCTAATAATTCGACAACGAGCTCAAGTATAATAGAATTGAAATATGGTCTTCAGTCAATCAATAGAAGATAACGGTTTAGATTAAGATCTGGCACCCTTTGGATTACGAATAATTAGGATAATTAAAAAAAAAAAACTGCTCCACTGAGCGAACACGGATCCCCTGAGTGGTCTCCCACACGCTTCCCATGAATGGGCTTGTGGAACTCTAATGTGGGGCCCATCTATTGATAATATGAACCAATCAAAATGAATTTTATCTCTCCCCGAGACATACCTTCCAATTTTACTTCAACGGGAGTTGGCTCCAACAATAAGACTGGACACTTAACTATTTATGTTATTAGCGCAATCTCAACCATTATCACTACGAAAGATTCTTCTCTTGAGTACACACCATCACCAAAGGTGGAAACTCCCCATAAATCTCACAAAGTCTCACGTGAAAACGGAACCAATGAAGAGTGCTCGATGTGCAAGAGAAAATCGTCTCATCAATTATATTTACTAATCATATTTTAGTCATCTATTCAATCTTACGATAGCACCAACTTCTTTTACCATAAAATCTAATTATACGTCATGAGGGTGAAATAACATTCATTTTCATTGGTCCAAATCATCAATAGGTGGGGCTTCATTCCACTCATAGAAAGCATGTGGCAGACCACTATGGGAAAGTGGACATATCAAGCGAGCAGGTCAATTCAGACCTTTTACTATAATGGGGTACTCCGGATATTTGAGAGAATCCAGTGGGCATTCCTAAAACCATCTTCCCTATAAATTATCACCCTTTCCTTCTACCCTGCCCTACCCTCTCTCCTCCTATCTTCCCCTTCAAATCTCTCTCTCTCTCTCTCTCTCTCTCTCTGGTGTATCAATCCTGCATCTCTGTTCTCTACCCTCTTTTCAAATCCCTCTCTCTCTCTCTCTCTCTCTCTCTCTCTCTCTCTCATAATCTCCTAAGATCATTTCCCTACCCCAGGTTTTTCGGATCCCAACAATCCGATTCCGATCCGTTTTCGCCCGACTCTCTCTCTCTCTCTCTCTCTCTCTCTCTTTTCCATATCCAGCTGGGGGCTAGGGCTCCTCTTTTACCATTCTACCCTCGATCCTTTTTATATTTTACATATTACACAAACGGTCTGCTTTTTCTCCCCTACCTGCCCGCCCGCAGAGATCGGATCCTCTGAGGCTCGAACACTTTCATGCTGACGTGGCGCATCTCAAAAGAAGCCAGGTGTCGATAGCGATGTCCAACGGCTCACACCACGCGTCGAGAAAGCGGAAGGACCGAGATGGTCCTGGCGCAGCCGAAGCCGAGCCGACTCCTAATCGGCTTCTAGCCGGCTACCTCGCCCACGAGTTCCTCGCCAGGGGAACCCTCCTAGGGCCGAGGTGGGACCCAGCTAGATCCGAAGCCGAAGCCGAAGCCGTTCGAAAGCCGAGCCCGGATCCAGTTGCAGACCATCTGAAGCCCGAGCCGATCGAGCCGCAAGCGTACGCCGAGGTGGCTTGCCTTATGAAGGACGAGGGGGCCCACGTTCAAGGTGTCGTCAATCCTTCTCAGCTTGTTCAATGGCTGCAGCGGATGTGAAGAATGGTCCACTGGACATGTGGCGAGAAGAGATTGGGTGAGGTAGCACTGATGGGCCCACTTAAGCTTTTTCCTCCTCCAACATGAGTTTGTTCAAGTATAAGATAAGATTAAGCATATGATTAGTAATGTATTTTCCGGTTTTTATCTTATGGGGAGTCCAACTTTTATTATTGTAGAGTTTGGAGATGACTCCGTGAGTAAGAGTGCATTCATTTTAAATGATTCGGGTTTACAATAGGTGGGCCCAAATGTGGATTTTTTTAATGATGTGGATATATATCATTTAGATATTTGATCCAACATGACTATTTCTTAAAATTTATCCTCTCAACCACACGACACCCGACAAATCTGGAATGAGTTTCGAACACAAGACGTAGGGAGCAAACTCATGACTCATGCCAATCCACCAACTCCAAAGTGGGTTAATTCTCTTTACAGGATGTGTGAGTGAAAGTGAAACACTCTAGGGATCGGAACTCCTTAACATTGCATTCTTATATCATTTACTCCTTCATGTTTGCCTTATCATGACTATGACTTCCAAATGTGTCCTCTCATCCATTCCTGCCGTATCAAAATATTACAACTAAATAATTGTTGAGATTTTATTAATGAATTAATTATGGATGAATTGGTTTCATATGATCAAATTTAATATGGATTCTACTTTAATTGGAGTGACATACAACCATTATTGTTAAAATGAGGAAACGAAGAATTAGTTTTAATGGTTTAGATTCATTACGGTGAGAAAGCCCTATTATTTTTGTGGCCATAGGCATCTGCATACAGTATACATAGATGTATATGGAACACGTGAATGATGAGTTAGCAATTTACCATTCACCACTACATATGACACTTTTATTCATGTCTAAATCTCAGCTATTATCCACTTACATGTATTTTCTTCAACTGATCAAAATAAAAAGATAATGCCAAGAATTGAAGAGCCCACTTGTTGATTAGATTGATACTGGGTAGGGGAATCCCAAGGTAGGGCCCATTTGTTGAAAATTGGGCTCACTAAAAATGAATGCCCTCACCGTGTAAGAGACGTCTCCGAATTTACTTTAATAAGAGTTTAATCTACTAAAAGATCGACCATAAGATGAATAAACCGATTAATAATGCATAAGATTATGTATTAATCTTATGACCAATCTTAGGGTGGATCCAACATTCCAACTCCTCTTAGAGTAAGACTTGGGAACATATCATTAGCAGGGTTTGAGAGTCTTGGATTTTCAATAGGATAAGCCACGCTGTGGGATTCCACAGCTGGTGGAATCAGAGTGGGGGGCCTAGGGTATCCATCCCCCACCCACACCCCCAAAATTGTTTGTAGGGATGAGTAAATGAAATAAAATTGAGTAAGTGAAGAGGGTTGGAAGGAAAACCACGTTGTCATCCATCTTCTTGTTATTACTCGTGCAATAGGCATACGTTGGATAAAAAAATAATTAAAATTTTAATTATAAATATTAAATAAATAATATATAAATATTAACATGTAATTCAAAATACAAACACAATTAGAACTGAACTTCAAAAATCAAAAATCAAACTTTATAAAAATAAGCAAAATGATCCAATCGAATTATCTAATACGTGATATTAGAAGAATGACTCAATTACATAGAATAATGGGTAAAAGAAAATGAAAGAATTAAAGAGTAATTATGAATAATATAATATATGATGAAGAATAAAACATATAAAGAATAATTAGTTTGAATTGTTGATGGTATGAAGAGTGGATTAATTTATAAAAACATGTTCATGCTTGGATGACTCTATCTATTACTTGGTCCAATATCTTGAATTTCAGGATTTTATTGTTTCTTTGATTCTGCATGTATATTATTTAGTTAAATTAGTAAATATAATGATAATAAAAAAAAATGTGATAGAGATGGAAACTTGTGAGAGGAATTTTAGGGAGTTGGGAAGTTTTAGAGGAACATCAAGTAAATAGTTGACGTTTTAGGACCTTGATTTAATTATATCTGTATTTAGGCATAAATTGAATGTCAATTTCAAAATTAAATGTGGATTTTAAAATCAATTTGGCTTCTACAATGGCCTCGGAAACTAATCCTATCGAATATTTAAAGGGAAATAAGGAGCAAAATATAACCCAGTGGCCCCTATAAATTGTGAGTTCGAAAAGAAAAAAAAACCACATTCACAATGGGACCCACAATTTATGTAATTAAATTAGTAAATATAAATGATAATTAAAAAAATCCTGATAAAGATGAAAACTCGTGACAGAAATTTTAGGGAGCTGAAAGATTTTAGGAGAAGATCATGTAAATAGTAGAGATTTTATGACCTTAATTTGATTATATGCGTGCTTAGGCTTAAATTCAGTGTCACTGTTGAAATTAAATGTGGATTTTGAAATCAATTGGCTTCCACAATGAGCCCAACAAATTAATCTTACATAATATTGAAAGGAAAATAATTAAAAAAAGTAGCAAAATAAGTCCTATGAAAGAGGCCCTTGTAAGTTGTGAGTTTGAAAAGAAAGGAAAATATTGCTTTTACAATGGGACCTATAGATTGTTCGAACTTGGAAAAAAAGAAAAAGAAAAGAAATTGGCTTTCAATGGGCACCCCAGATTGATTAAAAACAACAAAAATAAAGCCAATTATGATCTATATATAAGTGGGCCCTAAATCTTTGCAACTTGGATCTAACATGAGGGTTCCACAAATTGATCGGCAATGAGTTTAGCACATACATGCACACCTATCATAAAAATCATGGCTCACTTGATCTTTATATTTTTCATCAGTCTAGAGGGCCCACATCTAAGCCAAAGGGCCTTTGTTCTTTTTTTTTCCTCGTCTCGTTAGTCTAATAATCTTTGCGGCCCATTGCATGTAATGGTTAATGTGATTTAGAAAAGTGATTTTGGGAGGGTACAAATAGAAGTTAAATATACTATGTTTTAGTGAAGAATGTGAGGAAAGGGATAAGTCTCTTAAAATTAAAAATTCAAGTAGAACTTTTGTTAATTCAGATTTGTTATGCATAGAGCTCCTTATCATGTCACGTGTCGCATAGGGAGCTGCTGTTATATAATTTAATAGTAGCTTTTTTTTTCCTTTGGGTTACACTACAAAACTCCCCAGGCATTTTTCACAATAAAAACGCCCCTCTTTTAGCCAATGAAAGTGTGACACGTGTCATCAATGGTACACTTATCCATTCTCTCTCCTAAATATTATCCTAAAACTGTGGATATTTTATAGATTCTCTTAAATTGTTGGCTAATAAATCGCGGCAGAAACTCCACTTTTGAGATAAAAGAGGTTTTGAGAATTTCGCTTTTTCTTTTTATGCTTTTGAATCGTATGTTTTGTCATGCACTTATTCATTCTCTCTCCTAAATATTCTCATAAAACTGTAGATATTTTATAGATTCTCTTAAATTGTTGGCTAATAAATCGCGGCAGAAACTTCACTTTTGAGATGAAAGAGGTTTTGAGAATTTCCCTTTTTCTTTTTATGCGTTTGAACTGTATGTTTTGTCATGCTGGGCTTTTAAATAGTACCACTTTGTTATATTGTGATACTAAAAAGTATCATTTTTGTTGATTTTACCTTCCATTCTCTTCACTTTCTTTTTATCTTGATTTGACACTTGATTTTTTTTTTTTATATATATTGTTCTTCCGAGATTTTTCTTTTTACATAGTGGCCCCTCCAAGGAAAATTTCCTAGGTCCCCCTAGATTCCACTCCTTCAACTTAGAGAATCTCTATTCCATATGAACAGGTCCAGGGAGGCACTATAAGAAAGCACGCTTGTTCTACATGAGAGAGAGAGAGAGAGAGAGAGAGTTTTACCCCTTATTTTTATTGCACTTTGTTGCAACCTAATTGAGTAAAATTACAAACCAGTAGATGACTATTGGTTATCTATGTCAACTGCAAACCGAAAGACACCCTTGGCAGTAATTATTTATATTTTGAAGTAGCAAGCCTAGTGTAGTGTATGAAATATTATCTTCAAGTAGTACTAGATATAGGGTGGTGAAGGATGACTTCAGCTGGTATCATTTAGTAATCTCCACTACCTTATAATATGTTTGTTACTATGCTACTTTCCATTAGATTATTAGACAGTGTTTTTCTTTTGGGGGTCTTTTCATGCATCTCTCATAATCATATTCACATTCACTTTCCAATTACAGGCAATGCCTTCTTGAAATGTTGGCAAACTATTGCATGAACTGTGCCACATTAAAACATATGATTCTGGGGCCTAAATATATATTATTTACTGAGAGCAAGTTGGGTTCTTTCCCCTTTCTGTTCTTTGCTTTTTGTAACTCATTGTTGCAATAACTCTGGTTTAGAGTGTGGTTGGATTGTTCTTCAAATGTTGGAGCCGATTTGGGTCAGATTAAATGATAAATATGGCTTCAATTTGTAAGCATGCTCTCCTGTGGAGCAACTCAGGAGGATGCGTATTGGCTAAACTCAAGTCTGGCTTGAGCCGTATTTTGCTAAACTTAAAAATGACTTGATCCACACATGTTTGGGTTGTGACAAGATTTTACTTTGGTGACAAGATTTTACTCTGGCTGGGAACCTACCTAATGTAACCTCCTTTATCCAGACTTGAAACCAGCAGTAAAAAGCTCGCGAAGTTACTTGGCCTAGACAAAACCCGAAAATACCCAACTTACTGACTCAATTTGTGAATTCCCAACTCAAGTGCAATTCACTTTGAGCCAAGTTGACTTTGGTTGGATCAAGTACTCAAACATTCTCTACTTTGAGAAAAATAAATTAAGAGAAGGAAAATGAATACTCAACCATCACCCTAGTAGAACGAATGTTAGGAAAGCCAAGGTCTCAACTACATATTCCATCTCTTAACAATTCACGCCTTAAACAATTCTTTGTTGAAACCCATTTTATCATGAAATGGATTTGATCCCATGCAGCTAAACGGACCCTTCGTGTATAATACAGTGTATGTCCTAGGTACATTATATAGACATCTGTTCATAGGTAAGTTGAGTACCTGGGTCAGATTCGGGCATCCAAACCCCAACTCAAACTCCAATCTTCCTTGTGTCTCGCTGGTTGCATGATTAGGAGTACATGCAAGAGGTCCAGAGTTCAAGGATTGGTACCATCCTCTCTTTATCTTAAACTCCATGCAGGTTTTAAAATCCATGGCCCAGGCCAACCTGAACCTGAACATGAGCAAAGCCCAACCCAAATTTTACTTTTGTTTGAGTCTGTGCATGTGGTTCATGTTTGGCCCAACCCAAGTTCTACTCCTAGTTCTCTGCATCCCTTTTCTCTTCTGTTTTTGTTAATGCATTTTCCAATCGAACCACCTTTTTTGTTAATCCTTTTTCTCTTCTCTGCATCCTTTTAGTTTCATACAGGGCCCGCCTAAGATAGATCCAGTCAATGGGACTAGTTTGATACTTGCTCAAACTTTAGTCGCTGTTAGATTTTATCGCATTAAATATACAATATATATCGCCATTAAATTTTGGGATTCTAAAATTTAGGGCTAAGATGATCACATTGGTGCAGTACCAACCGCCCCAAATACATTTCAAAGAGAGAGAAGAGCCTTGGTGACTATTTCTAACTATCACTACCAAGTACACAGACTCAAACATGTTATTGGCTCTATTACTAGTACTGCTGTGACAATTAGAATCAGCAGAGCACATACTATACCATATACATCATATAACAATAATAATAGATTTTAGTAATAATACTCAGATCCCAATTCATAAGTCAGAAAAGAGGAAACAGATTTTACTCTGAAAATTCTGAAATGCAAATATAGATGGCAAGCATGGGAACTGAGTAATTTGGTTGAAAAAGATATGGAATACACTGATTTCGCCAAATCAAGTCATGCGGTTATTCAATTAAAACAGAGTCTACCTCAAATTCGACTCAACAAATAACTAGGCCCAAGATAATTAGCAATTTAGACTCAATTGCATCAGTAACTTCAACAATCCAATATAATTAATACGACAACATACTTTGCTTCAAAAGAAAACAAACCTTCAATTTTGACAATCACCATTATAAAAATACATGACCAGTTCTCACAGTTCACTTCACTTGGTTTGACTCTCTATTGGGGAGAACCATACTAAAGCCAAGATGAGTAGGAGTGACCATTCATTTCAAAACTGTGCTATTGGAGAGGAAGGAGACAGGGGAAGGGTGGGAAAAGGGTATATAGCAAATAAGAGTATTCTCATCATTTCAATGAACATAATGTTTTGTATGGAGAAATGGAAAACATAAACATCATTGGCAGCAGAAACTCTACCCACATGAACTTTCACTACTATAGAGGAGACATAACAAAGCTTTTCAGGACACTATGCATACAAAATTTAAGGAAATAACAACCAGACTGAAGTGGTTTTACTCTTTCTTTAGGCCTTCTTAATAGCACCAGAACGTGCTTTTAGATTCAGAAATATTGCCCTAAAACACCCAATAAAAACAATTGTAAGAAGAAAAAATGTGCATGCATCAGTTTATAGTAATATTTAATACAGAAAAACAAAGCAAGGAAATGAATATAGTCACATTATATGGTTAGATATATTGGACAAACAAGTGCAGGTAAGACAACAAGCATGTGAATACGCATCAGAAAAAAAACATCAAGTGAGATATAAGTTCATTACTATAATATATATATATATATATATATATAGGATGATGTTCACATGCATCCATCCCTCACCATTTTTGGTGAGGGACACCCCTTTTGGGGAAGGTTTCAAGTACAAAAGTGCACTTTGTACCTCACACAAAGTACACTTTTGTACTTGAAACACCCTCAAAAGGGGTGTCCCTCACCAAAAATGGTGAGGGATGGATGCACATGAAGATCCCCCATATATATATATATGTTTGTGTATGTGTATGTACAAATGCACAACACGGGAATTCCTCCTACATGTGAGCATCCCAGTGGGCGCCTTTAATTTAGAGGGGGGGTCCCGGTTTTTTTACGGGCACCCTCTCCTCTTTGACGGTCGGATCAGGATGTCATTTCAGCAGGAGAAAGATTCGCAACATTAGCAAATACATATAACTACGAATCGATTCTCATTTGGCCATCACGATAATCATCATCTTAGGGTTACCCTATCAGTCCGTGGTTGGCTTAATGTGTTTTATTTAAAGAGAAGAAAATGTAGCAAAGCCCTATCTTCTAACAAAAGTGTCAAAAAGCTCACCCTCCCTCTCTCCCTACACAAGCTTGGCCATCACGATAATCATCATCTTAGGGTTACCCTATCAGTCCGTGGTTGGCTTAATGTGTTTTATTTAAAGAGAAGAAAATGTAGCAAAGCCCTATCTTCTAACAAAAGTGTCAAAAAGCTCACCCTCCCTCTCTCCCTACACAAGCTTGGCACGCTATGATCATCACCATCAACTGATCCCAACTATCTATGGTTGCCTTTATGAGTTTTACTTCTTCACTCGATCCTGTTCAAGACCATGTTCACAGTGACTCTGCAGTCTAAATGTTTTTTTCTCACTACTTAATCAAAGGTCTTTATTGATCTGCCCCTTCAACTACAAATCCTTGAACACATCATAAAGGAGCTGATTAATGTCTTTTGTGCACATTTTTATGCCTCAAAAGGAAAATATTACACCATAGCATCGACATTGGTGACCTAGGAATGATATGCAAATGCGAGCACGTGAAAAAGAAAAAAATCATGCACATGTAGGAATGATGCAACTTAACCCTACATACAAACATTTGTAGTTCCACAAATGTGAGAACATATGCCATCAATATGAATATGGAAGCATGTATACGTCGGTACCATATACTCCTATTTATGCCTATTTTTATGTCACCTTTTTATGTCACCTTAGACAATTTAAGATGGCTTGCTAACTCAAATATCCAATTATAAGCAAAGACTTCATAACTATGAGATAGAAGTAACCATACCATTCTGTAGTGACTAACATTTCCTGGTTATCAGTACAATCAAGCACTCATTTGCATGCAAATATATTGACATATAGATGTCAGACACAAACCATGCTCATACAGAAAATGCATAAGAAAGCAACTATAAGTAAGGGTTCAAGCAAACTTCATCTAGATGAATTGGCATCCAGAAACAGAGAAAAGAAACGAATGGACTCCTAAGGATCTTAGTAAACTGAAGGAAACTAGGTTTCACATGTAAACTGGGCTCGTAAGTTGGGTACCCTTAGTTATCGTAAGTGACAGCTGTCTGTTCTTTCTCATAAATAATTGCAGCCGCAGGTAAAAAGAGTTGTACATATGGGTAATTAGTTTTATAGGTAAACTAAGTGAGGGAAAGCAAGTTTCAAGGATCCGAAATCAGGACTGTAAAGTTGTAATATCAGGTGCCAAGAAATAGAACTAAGCTAAAAGACTCAGAAGTGAATACCAGCATGAAGCAGCAAAGCTGTGGAACAGGACGCGGAACTGTAGAGGCATATATTGGTAGTTCACCCAACCAATGATAGGCCAAAACTGCAAATTCACAACTCCATAGATTTAATAGAGCAACATCATTCAGTAACTTCTTCAATGCACAAAAGAAGATAGGTTGTAGGTTCATACCTTCCATGCAGTCAACTGAATGGAAGGATAGTCCTTTCTAACTTTATTCTTGACTAAAACCCATGGTCTTCCTACATGACCATTGAATATCAATAACAAGCTATAGAATAACACTGATTGTGGATTATATGGATAATGTCTCAAATTAACTAGTAGTTCCATTTTTATTTTTGTTTTTTTTAATTCAAACCACTTAGTTTAAGGTAGAAGTATGACTTTTTAATTGATAATCATCAAATGGTTTCTTAGATTGCAGGTTTATTGTGCAATTGGAGATTTCACAATGTGTGTTGGGAGAAGCACAGATATCTCAAAACATATTAGATGGGCTATTGTTTTCAATTTCACCTTTTCTGATACTATAGGCATCAATATGATCACTTGCATTAGTGAGGGACAATGACCATAGATACTTCAAGATGGACAACATATTGTGTAATATCATATGATTCATATCCAATAGTCACTTTTTATGGGTAAAATTCATGTCCATACTATGTCCATGGTGTGTCCTAATGGAATGCTCTGCTACAGCTTTGCTGGAACTGATTTTACCTTCAATTTTCCAATCATGCTGATTATGATCTTGGCTCTTTCTATTTTCACAATAACCATCAGTCTCTGAAGTTTTATCATAATGGTCTCTAGCCAACTTAAAGAGTTACTGGTACAAAAGCGACATAGTTACAACTGACTGATCAATATTCCTTCCCTTGCCATCTTTTAGCCCAGTAGAAATAAGGGTGGAAGGAGGCTTTTCAATAAGAATAAGAATCACAAAAGCTAAACAAGAGGAGAAACAGGGTCAAAAGCCAATGGAAATCAAGCTTTAGCGAGTGATTTCAGCATGTATCTTAACGAGAAAAGGAGATGGCAAAAAAGTAATTCCTCCTTCAGAGCAAAACGGTGCCTATGAAAGTAAATAAAGTCAGGTGTTTCCTCATATTCAAATGAAAGCCAACTTCAGTATGTAAGATACAGACATCATTAAAAGGAAGTAGGAATAATGAATATAAAAAAAATTAAAAGCTATTGATATTAGCACTTACCCTCAACTACCAAGCCATAGTATATCATAAACAACATGTTGTTCCATGGGGAAGTGGTTAATTGTTCCAACAGTACCTGAAAAAATGAATTTTTTTTAGTCGGCTTTCAAAATAACCCAATTACCATACGCATCTGGTTTACCAAAATAATGGATGCACGAACCCAAGAAATAATACAAGGTTTGTGCATGAGCTTGATATCTAATGAAGTATTCAGTATGAGACTACATAGAGAGACATACCTTCTTTGCAACAACCGTGTTGCCCTTCTTACCCTTGAAAATGATGTCCATCAGCTTGTGCAGAAAGTGCCCAAAAGGGCCTGAATATGCAAGGCCAAAGAGCTGGAAAGGAGGTTTGGATCAGCCATGGCCCAAAACACAAAATAAGACTAATATGGATTCATAATCAGATATATGTGTTCAACAACATACATTAACAGGATACTTAAAGAAACACATTCTTGTAAAATTAAAGAGAAAAGACACAAGTGTTTTAACTTCATATCACTTTTTCTATTAAGCTGAAAATGATTGATCAAGCCATGTTTGGTTGTTATGGCCAATTAGCTGGAATTGTCAGTCCGTTGAGTCGTGGAGGGGGGTGTCTGTGGTGTACTAACTTAACTACAATATTTGCATATACAATTTAAATAGACAACAAGGTTTAAAGGATATTTCTTGGGTTTCTATGTCAAAACCAAACTCCTTTTTCTCTAATATACTCAACCAAATGTGTGACCATGCATGTAAATGGAAATTAAATCAATGGGAATCAACCAAAGGACTTAAAATTTGGGTAGCATCAGCAACGAAAACAGAACAGGAACAGATCAAAAGAGACATTTATCAAAAAAAGATTATAGATACGAAAAACGAAAATAAGGATCAACATGCGTTATTTTGAACTCATTTAGGTTTGATGATACAACGGCGAAGCAACAGGAGGAATTACTTAGACACCCATCAGTAAGGCTTATTTGTCATGTTATAAATGCTCTAGCTAAACCTATTGACGGGTTTCTGAATCTCGGTTAATCGAATCTCCTGCTCCAGGTATTATTTTGAGACATTCTGTATATGAGCCTCTTCAAACGTGATTTATGGCTATTGATTCAATGATCTTTATAGGATGCGGTCAGCGAGAATTAATTTTGGGGACAGACCAACCGAGGAAACAGCAATAGCCGCATATATTCTCAATCAAAACATGAAACAGGGCATTATGTTAATCGGTTTCCTTGCATCGAAAAGACAATTTTATTAAGCAAATAATGCATACAGTGGAGAGATTTATACACTTATTTTCTTTTTGATTTGACAGAGTTACACACATATCATCATCATCATAACATGATCACAACTCTTGAAATATATGGCCTAGACCACTAGAAATGTGTAGTTTGATGTGGCACTGGCTGCCAATCCATATAGCACTTGCAACGGGGCCGGCCCGAGCTCCTTCGAACCCTGATTTAGAACTATTCAGGCTGGGCCTTACAGGCCAGACCTATTCAAATTGTCGGTTCTCCTAAGCCAGGGCACGGCCCATCAACAGGCCTACATACTTGTGACCGACGCCGGGTGATGATAAGTTGGGACCAATTGTGGATGGGGCATGCATTTTAAATCTTCCAGGTTGGAGGATCCTAACGAACTTTACCTTTTTCAAGAAAATCTAGAGAACATAGATAGTTAGCAAAAGCACAGCAATATTTCATTTCATATTCAGTAATGAATAAACATCAAGAGTAGGAGTCTTCCCATCTGTGGTGTTTTGTGAACATTGATTTGAAAGTTTGGGACAGAAGAAAAATTCAAATAAAACTCAGCATAACAAGTTGGAGCTTGCTTCTATTTTGGAAAGAAAGAGATGGAGGTATTACCAAAACAAGAAGCAGCCTTCTCAGTTGAAGTTTCTTTATCCCTGAAATCTTCTGAGCTATTGCATCACTGCACCCAACTAGTACTCCGGCTGTCAATGCCTATAAACAACACAGAGAGAGTGACCAATAGATGAAAATCTCTTAACAAAACAACACAAGATTAACATTTACCAGATAACCCAACAAAATAAAACGCCATGAAGTCCAAAATCAAAAACCCATCTGTGTAATAAGAATAAATCTACCAACCTTAGTTCTAAGAGGATGTTGTTGCAGTTGCAGAAGGTATCTTCTCCATGATTCTCTTACAATATCCGACATGGTTCAGGAACAAGACCCCTCTCTCTCTCTCTCTCTCTCTCTCTCTCTCTTTCCCTCTCTCTCTCACACACACAGAATTTAAAGTCATAGGAAAGCTGAGGGAAAGAGAGACTGATGGTCGACTTCTGACCGATGACTTTGACGGGAAAGAAAATGGCATGTGAATAGAAAAGATATCGTGAAGAACGCTGGAGGTAGTTGGTGATGGCTGTTCTGACATTTATCAGTGGGACCTTTTCTGTTGGGTAGGTGATGATGACAGAATATAGAATATCAATAGGTGGGTGGGTCCATTGCACAGATCTTGAAAAGTAAATCTAATCTATGATGGGCTCTGATTCCCTTCTGGATGAGAGTGGCCTGGAGGGTGATGGAGGCTTGAAGATCAATCAAAGTGCAAGGGTGCAATAGATCATAGGAGGATAATACAAAAGTCTGCTTTGATTAGAGATCAGGTGGGATATCAAAAGACCAAAGATCAAGAGTGGAAATGGGCTAAAAACATTTGTAGGCCCAAATCAAACATGCAGGTTTTTTATTTTTTGTTGTTTTTGTCGTTGGGGGCATGGGGCTAGTTGAGACTCGAACTCACGCACCCTCACCCAATATATGATGTCCCTAACTAGCTGAGCTATATAGCTTAGGACTATGAGTTAAGAGGTTTGTGCGTATAATAATATGTTTTGAACTTTGAGGCCCAAAATTGAATATAAATGGAGAGAGATTTATCTTGGATTCATTGGGGATGGTAATAGGCAGGGTTCAGCCTGGCCAGGCCAACTCTTGGCCAAACCCAGACATTTAGTTATTGGGCCAAGTATTATTGCCTGATTCCAACTGACAGGCCAGAAAGTCAGGGCCAGTCACCATTTGCAACATATGTGTTAATTATGCCTGAGCCAATTTGGGCCCTTAATCATACGTAGGCCAATTGTGTACACGCTCCAGTTAGATGACGATGGGCCCAAAAAACAGGGCAGTATGTATTTCAAATGTGGACTCCCAATAGGTAAGATAAGGTGGTTAGTCCTAGACCATAGCTCAGATGGTTAGGGACACCAAGACTTCATGAGTTTGTCTCGAGCAAAGGGTATAAAAAAATTGCGTGGTTAGCAAGGTAGGTACAATTTAGTCCTTAAGACAGGATTTATCCTATTGACACAATTTAATAATAATAGTTTGAACATGGAAAGGTTAGGAATCAAAATTGCATCAATAGAATCTAATATATTAAAACATTGAAACAATATGGATTGATTATCAGAGAGCGACATGTCTCTCTTTCTGGAAATTTAAAAACATATCTTTAAAAAAGAAATTTTCGAATCTTGTAACTAAAAAAATGGCTCACTTTTGTGAAATTTGAATATTTCTTACTATGCCAAAACATAACTCCAAAAATCTAAATCAAGATTCAAGATTCAAGAGCCATGATTAAGAAAACCAGTACTGGTGGTGGTAGTCGTCATCAGAAGAAGAAGAAGAATAGTAATAAGAATAATAATAGCTTTAGTAGCAGGAGCAGAGGAAAAGTGATAACAATCACCACATAACATGACAACAATTGACAATGAAAATAACAATACCAACAACAGCAATAGCAAGCTGTCAATTTGAGAATATTTGGTCGGTTGATAACATTACAGTATCACATGAAGCAAACCACTTACATTTAGTAATACATTTGTATGTAGCTTCTCTGCTAGATAGAAAAGAGGCCTTCCTTTTTAATGTATAGACTTATAGTAAGCAATGATAAATTATGTGCATTAACAGAATATTCAACCACCATTTCGGTCCATAAGGTTGAAATCATGTAAAACTGAAACTGTTCTTTTCAGCTGTGTGGGGTGGTAGCCTTCAGCATTCCATTCCTTTCCATCACTCTCCTTGTGGCAAGTGTAGCAGCCTCACTTGCACATAGTGTTCTAGTAGCCATAATTTCAGCAAATTCCTTGCCAATCTCCTGTTGTACCTTTCTCCGAGCTTCACCAAGAGGATCTTTTGCGACTCCATTGGAATTCTTTTCTTTCATTTCAGCAGGTTTGACAGAAGGTGATACAGGGCTCTCTTTATTCTGCAGCTTCTCTGGCATGTTTCCAGTATAAAAGGGGCAGCTATCAGATTTTGTAGGGCCATCTGCCCTGCTTCTTATGGGTGCATCTCTGGAAGAAAAGCTGGAGTTGATGGATTCATGTGATGTTGAAATAGAGGTCCTGGATTGTGTGGGCTGGGGCATGGCAAATTGAGGAGCCCGAGGAACACCACCTGATTTCATTGTCATTTCCAGCTGATGGATCAAAGGCACTGCACCATTTTATATAAGCAGATGGATTACTAATTTACCGAATAATTAATGTTAGAAGGCACTGGGCTTTCTGTAATGTATGCTGCTGGAAAATCAAAATTTAACAACAAGAACAAAGTACCATGAAACAACAATTTCAATATTTCATGGAATGTAGCAAAAGGAATCAAAGACCCAAGAGCAGTATGATGTTGCAAGAGATGAGTGACTCACACATCATAGCACCCATTGGGCTATTCATGACTTCATTAGGGAGCTGCAGGATGTAGTCTGGAATTGTAGTCCCTACCAAGAACTGTGCTACCTCATTGCTGAAGCTGTTGCAGTTGTGGTGGAGCACATTGTAGGCCTCAGCTGTATAACGCGGAGTAATCTCCTGCAAATACTCCTCGAATAGGTCCTTAGGCACGTGCGTGATTCCCAAGTCCACCACCCGCACTGGAGTTCCATATGCCGTGATTCCAGTAGGTGAATGTTGGATGCCTGCTCCAAAGTAATATTCATTTCCATACACTACTATCCCTGTGTGCCTGTGATTTGCATGGAAGGACAAGGCAACATTGGAGCCTTATACTATAATTCAAAATCTCCAACACAGTGATATAGCTAAGTCATTTTAAAACTTGAATCAGTAACATATAAATATTATAAAAAAAATGTGAGCTATAGAGTGAAAATCAGTTGAAGGAATGAGCAAATGACAATAGTCACGTATTTAGAATACTGGGATGTTAGTGGAAAGCGGAAACATCCATTCTAAAGCCTTCACAGTTTGGCACATGTTATGATAAAGAAAGGATTCAGGACTGGACATCAGAGCCCAACTATGTACTCATAGCCCTCAAACCAGAATACATGTGAGGGTTTTTCACCAGATAGTTCCTCTCTGATGTTCTTACTGTTAACAGTTCATGCTGCAATATTTTGTCATCTTATAAACAAATCAAACATAGCCGATTATGAGGACCTTTGATACACATTGTTTTGTTGTTTGCTAACAGCTCGAGCTTTTGGTGTTTTTTGTTATTAACATAATATCAGAGTTGGGGGGCTCGTGTTTGAATCCCTCTGGATGTGTTTCCATCCATGTATGGTTGTTTGGCTTGTTTCTATCCACGTGCGGAGGACCACACTTGAGGGTGCTGGCAGGACCCTTTGGTATACATTGTTCTATTTCTAGATGTCCGACCTCCACTACCCTATGGACAACATTACACATCTTCCTTTCAAGACACAGTTTCCCAAAGAAGAAGAAAGGTATTCAAGTAACATTTGTATCTAGAATAAATTTTATATTATCACAAAACAAAGGCAATTATAATTGTGGGAAAAAATCATTCATAAAATAGTAAGTCAGCACCTCATTGTCAAGGTGATTTTTGCTTTCATATGCTTCAATTTAAGAAGACCACAAGTAGTAACCTTGGTCCAATATTCTGCATCAATTAATGGACACACACATGCTTTAATTTAATAGACAGACTAATACATCTGAATAATTGCTTACCAAACTGCTTCAATAGCCTTCCCAAGAAATGTTGGAGAAAGCTGGCGAGCTAGTCCTTGGCTGAGATCATAGACATTCAAGGAAACCTTATAACCATCCTGCACAGCTCAACTTTTAGTATGATATTAAAAAAAAAAAAAAAGATTTTTCATTTTTCTTAGAATAGAGCTTAATGAAATAGCATCATCTGTTTACGTTAGGGCCCGTTTGGCAGTTGCCTATCTACAGCAATATGGTTCCTCAAGGGAAGGGGATGTAATGAAAAAAAAAAGGAAGACTTATCTCAAAACTATTCAATTTTCCTTCATATGCTTGGATCATTTTGAGGGAGAAAAGGTGGAGAACCATACCAAATAAAGTTACCATCCATTTAAAGATCGTTCTCTCTTGTCAAATTTATTTTCCCTCCTTCCAAGGAAACCATTCCCTTCCTCCAAAGAAAGTGGCAAATATGCTTAAGTTCTCTCCACACTACAGAATTAGCTTAGGTTATATCCTAAAAGCCTTGCCAAAATTCAATGTGAATATAGGAATTTATTACTACTAACAAAACATAAGTTATGGAATATTTAGGACACTTTTATTTTATGGGTATGAACTATGAGCAATGCCCTTCTATAAACAAATGATAATGGTGAAATATTAAAGGTGAAGGTGTTAATAGTTTTGCAACTAACATACTTCAATGCGTACCTAACTCCATCGTGTTCGCCTGATCTGAACAAATACCTTTGATTGGGGGACTTACTATCCTCTACTACCGCCTTTATAAGTGAAAGCGATGGGGCAGCTAATGTATTATGTGTAGAGATGAGTTGTTTGTAACCCCTAAACCCAATATATAGGTTTTCCAAGACAACTCCCTTCCCATCATGAAGTCCAAATCTAATTAGGATTTAGATTCCTCTTAGCATAAGAGATATGTTAGCAACTTTTCATAAACACCAAAGACATCTCTATTAAGAAGACTTACCAGTATAAGAGTCTCTATGTGAGTTGGTCTTCTAAAGTGGGGGACCCACATGGGAGTGTGGTCATTGGATCACACTTTAGCCCAATAATTCTAATAGAAGATCCACAAAGGGCCATCAAAATATCTCTCATTCTTATAAAACATGATTTTCCAAAGAAAATGGCAAACATGCCTTAAGTTATCTCCATGGTATTAGCTTAGGTTGCATCGTCTTCGTCATCATCAAAGCCAAGTCCAACTATGTTGGGGTTGCCTATTTGAATTATGTTTCTTTTTTCAGATCTATCCTGACCCAAATCCTCAGATAGGTTGCGCTTCTTCAAGTGTATTGTTACTACTTCTATCCATATCCTTTTCACTCTACCCTTTCCCTTGGTGGGCCACCAACCTACATAGACAAACTTTTCCTCAGTGGCATCATTATTGTCCTTTGTGGACATGTCCAAACCATCTCAACTTCTAGTTTATCACATCTTAATGCTACCCGTAAATGCTCCCCCAAACACTCATTTTTTTTATTTTATCCTTCCTAGTCTTATATATATCCAACTCATCATTCTCATCTCTACTATAGTCATTTTGTACATATGTTGCTTCTTGATTGACCAACATTTTGCGTCATAAGACATAGCTGGTCAAATTGATGTCATGCAAATTTTCTTCTTTAATCTTGTTGATATGTGCTGATTACAAAGCATTTCAAAAGCAAGTCTCCATTTCAACCATCTCACTTTTATCTTATGTTCGACATCTTCCTTAATCTCTCTATCCTTACTAATTATCTAGCCAAGGTATCAAAATAAATCTCTTTGTAGAATCTCTCGAGCCTCAATTCTCACAATAGTTTTAGCTATTAGTAAATGCTCACTAAAGTTGCAATCCATATATTATATTTTTATATGACTTATTTTAAAGCCTTTGGAGTCTAACTCTAAGGCATTAGCTTAGGTTGTATCTCAAAAAACAATCATGTCTAAACAAAATTCAATATGGATATAAGAATTTCTAACTTCTATCAAAACATAACAAATAAGATATTTAGAGCGCTTTCTTTTATGGGCTTGAATTGTGAGCAATGCCATTGTATAAACTAATGATAGTAGTGAAAAATTAAAGTCGAAGATCCACAAGGGGCCATCAAAACATGATCACCCTTTCTTATAAAAAACTGACCGATTACCCAACCGTCATACTAGTAAATTAAATCCCGGGACGGTGATGGCGCATTCTACATCTCCACATTAAACCCTTCGCTTCTCACCTCTTTAATACTGCTTCCATATTAATACCTCTCCCTTTTACCTCAAACTCCTAGAAACTCAATACGCAATTACAACAAGGGCCTTTATTGGATTATACTGATACCATAGAGAGACATCTCTGAATAAATTTCAAAGCAGAAACAATAAGATCAATTTCATACCTCTGCCATTCTTGTGATAATTCCGAAGTTTGAAAAAGAAAAAATTCCTTTGTAAGCGTGGCAGGGTCAATTTACAGAACCTATTAAAACCACATTCCAAGCAACTTCAGTTTTCCAGTTACAAAACATAGCCAACAAAGGGAGAGTAAACAGCCAACACAGGATAATGCTGACCCAATCAAATAATATTTTAGACCCAAACTAAGAAACATGAATCAAGGACAAAAAGATCAATAACCCTTCCATCCCCTGCAGATTTCACACTAACTTAAATAACCCAAATGGCAATGCAATTTACACAAACATACAAAGATCAACAAGTAAGTTCTCTTTATGGGTTGTTGAACTTGAATTTCATTTCAGAAGTTCTTACAAACACCAACCATTCAAAGATTCAAGAGAAAAGAAAATCCATGAAAGTATTTTCAATTGTTCAGCTCAAGAGAGAGAGAGAGGGAGAGAGAGAGAGATTACCAGAAGAGATGCTGCTGGGAGTTCTCAGCAGGGCCTAGAGGAGATAAATTTAAAGTCCCTTCATATATACCTTTTCTTCTCTTTCTCGGGTTCATCGACGGTCAAAATCACGTCCATGCACGTGTATAGAATTTAAAATCAAATGAATTGAATCACGTTTGATCACGTGTTATGCACGTGATCGTGATTTTATCTGATTCTGACGTAGGGTCCCCATGTCCTGATGGATTCAAAAGTTGTGGTTGACTTTGAGCGGTCTGGATTTAAAAAAGTGGGGCTGGGTGATTTTATCTAATGTGGGCCCACATATAGCATATGATTCATTTGGGAAGATTCTAGAATGGACTTGCGTGTCACATGGTCTCACATAGGGAATGGGTCAGGTTTAAATGGGGACCCATCATGACCCCTTCCAGTTCCGGGTGGATTTGGTAGTAATTTTCTTGGTGCGGGTGGGATTTGGGTTTTCATGTCCCAATCGACCCTGCCCTTGTATATGCTACCTATTACTAAAGTGACGGACAAAATTCATGTAGTGTTGGTGGTTTGGGGCTTTAACTTGAGGCGTGCTCAATCTCTACCATACTCATTATCATGTATTTTAAAAGTGTTAATCATGGTATAAAATATCGGTCGATACCGATCTGATATCTCGCTGAGATATCGGAATCGGTATTATATCCCTAAAATATTGCGATATCTCGGCCGATACGAGATGAACTTGATGTGAACCGATATCTCGGCCGATAAAATGGGTCAAAACCCTATTTTTGCTAGTTTTTCTTCATCTTCATCTTCTTCTCCTCTCTTCTCCACCAATAGGAGCAGCCCTACTCCCTCTTCAACATTTTCAAATCCCACATTAATTTTTTGAAGAAAATATTATCTAAGGTATGAGAAAATCAACCCAAAGCATTTTATTATGTGGTTTTTTTTTTAATTTTTTAGATGAAGTATAGAAATCATTAGGTTTGTCATTTGTGTTGTATTCTTCATTTAGAAGTTATATCTACATACTTTCATGCTAGATCTACTCATACACATGATTTTGAACATTTTTTTCCAATTTTTTTTATTTTCGGATTTTTTTATATTTGAATTATTTTATATCATTTTTTGGGGATTTCATCATAACTATGTTCTTTTAATGATTCATGATCATTGTATGGTGTATAAATGATTGATTTACATACTTTTATGCTAAATCTATATATTAAGGATTTTGAAAATGATTTTATTAAAAAAAAAATTCTTAAAAATAATTGTTGTTACTTGTAACTTGTTAGAATATTTGTGATACCAAAGGCTTATTAATAGTGTGTAGATGATAGATCTACATCTACTCATAGTCATAAAAATGATTTAGATTTTTATTTTAATTATTTTATTTTCGGATTTTTTAATATTTGAATTATAATATATCATTTTTTGGGGATTTCATCATAAATATGTTCCTTTAATGATTCATGATCATTGTATGGTGTGTAAATGATTAATGTACATACTTTTATACTAGATCTATATATTTAGGATTTTGAAAATGATTTTATTATTTTTTTTTCCTAAAAATAATTGTTGTTACTTGTTACCTCATACCAAAGGCTTATTAATAGTGTGTAGATGATAGATCTACATCTACTTATAGTCATAAACATGATTTAGATTTTTATTTTAATTATTTTATTTTCGAATTTTTTAATATTTGAATTATAATATATCATTTTTTGGGGATTTCATCATAAATATGTTCTTTTAATGATTTATGATCATTGTATGGTGTGTAAATGATTAATCTACATACTTTTATGCTAGATCTATATATTTAGGATTTTGAAAATGATTTTATTAAAAAATTTTTCCTAAAATAATTGTTGTTAGAGTATTACTATTACATGAATTTCTTATTTTATAGGAACAAGATGGTGCATAACATAGATCAGGGATGGAGCCACGATGAAGCAGTCGGAAGTAAAAGTAAAGTAAAATGTAATTATTGTGGACGAGTGCTCAATGGCGAGATTACTCGATTGAAACAACATTTGGCACATGTATCAGGACAAGTGTTAAAATGTAATAAAGTGCAACCAAATGTGAGAGCTGAAATGCAGGAGCTCCTTAACGCATCTGCACAAAAAAAAGTTGTACAAGAAAGAAGAAGAACTGAGGAACTTGATGCATGCAGGGAAGAAGTATTTGGTTCCTAAGATGATGACGATGAAGACCCGGAAATGAGGAGGGCTAGGAGAGAAAGTGTGAAGTCCCTTCAGGAGGAGGAAGAGAGCAGAAGAATGCAATATGAAGCAGCTACTAGAGGTAGCCAATATGAGCAGGGTGGGTCATCCGGACTTGGGGGAGCGAGTTTGCGTCGGGCATTTAGTCAAAAACAACTGCGTCAAGATCCAAACATAGAGGAGATTGAAAGACCTCCTACACATGCACCTCGTAGGCCGGATGTGGTGGGGCCAACTGACCCATTCACTTATACAAAACCAACATCAAAGTAGTCCAGCATTATGAAAGCATTAAAGGACAAGTTTAGTAAAGCAAGAGAACATCTAGTGAGAGCCACTGGGAAGTTTTTTTTTTGGATGGAGGCATTCCACCCAACAAGGCGTCTTCTCCTTATTTCACTACCATGTTAGATGCAACTGCAGAACATAGTCCAGGTATAAAGGCACCCACCCCTTATGAGATTGGGCATGTCTGTGTTGAGAAAGAGTATGAAGAGTTCCAGACTTGGGTGCAAACTTTCAAATGGGCATGGAAGGAAAGAGGTTGCACACTAATGTGCAATGGGTGGACGACAATCACACATCATCATCTCTTGAATTTTCTAGTCTACTCGTCTATAGGCATGGTGTTTATCAAATCAGTTGATGCAATTGATTACATCTAAGATGCAAAATATATTAATAAGTTATTGAATAAGGTGATTGAAGAAGTTGGGGCAAATTCTGTAGTTCGGGTTGTTACTTACAATGCTGCAAACATGAAGGCCGCAGAAATGATGCTTATGAAATAAAGGCCAATGATTTTCTGGTCTCCATGTGCATCACATTGCCTGGATTTAATGCTTGAAGATATTGCAAAAGGAAAAGTCATGTAGCAAGTGATTGATAAGATAAAGAAGATTACCAATTTTTTTTTTATCAGTCATATAGACTCATTTCCATGATGAAAACATATACAGACAACCATGAATTACTACGGCCTGGCATCACTAGATTTGCCACCCACTTCATTACTATTGAAAGTGTTTACAAGTATAGAGAAGGACTTCTCCAATTGATAAAATCACATAAGTTCCTGAATTCAAAATGGGGAAGAGGCTAAGTCCCATTACTCTTGAAGTCTGTAAAATAATTGAGTCCAACAAATTTTGGCCTCATGTGAATGGTGTTTTAAATGTTTTTGATCCCCTAATAAAGGTTTTTCAATTGGTTGATGGCAATGATAAGCCAACAATGGGCTTCTTACATGAGGCCATGGAAAGATCAAAGCTGGCTATTCAAGCAAATTGTAGATATTACAAAAAGTATTGGAAGATCATTGACGATCGATGGGGACGACAATTGAAACATGATTTACACACTGCTGGTAAGTGAAGGCTATTTCTTTTAATACTTGAATTGTTGTATTCAACTCTCTAGTCTCTCATCACTATATTAATTTATCAATGACTAAAATTCATTGGTTTTACAGGATATTATGCATTTTCATACACATTTTGGACCATTTTTAGGACTTATCAAGCCAAGAAAGCCTCATTTAGCGTCATATCAGGATTTTATGCATTTTTGATCCATTGTAGTGCATTCATGCATAATTTGTTCAAAAATCACACTTTTTGCATAAATTCATGAAACCTGCCATTTTTAGATATTTATTTTTGGAAACTCGGCTATTTTGGGTGCATCAAGTAGGGTCCCATGCATTGTCCACTCAAATTCTTTACATAAAATTATTCTTGAATCCATTTATTTTATTTTGTGTAGGAGAAATCAAGAATAGGACCCACATTGGTGAAATTTGAGAGAGATCAAGAGTAAGACATCTTTCAAGGTGGACCCACATATCTTGGTATTTTTGGAGAGTTGATTAGTCAATTAATGAAGTTTGGAAGCAAACCAAAGATGGAAGGGGAGTCAAGAAACAAGGAAATAAAGATCCCAAGATCCCTTTTGGATGTCCACATGGGTCCCACACACCCCATTGCACAATTTACATTCCACATGTGCATAATTATTTTCGGATTTTTTGGAAGCAGCAAGATTAAAACGGTCATAACTCTTCATCCAGCCGTCAGATTGATGCAATCCATACACCGTTGGAAAGCTCTTTTCGAGTAGATATCTTTAGAACCCAAGATTGTGTCAATTGGAGCTAAAACGAGGAAGATATGGCTTCTGAAAGTTGGTGCTAAAATTTCTACTCGGGATTGCAATTTTGCACATGGAAAGCACCAAAAATCTCTCACTCACCTTCCTAATTCTTTGAAGACTTGTTGGACAAGGAAGGGATTTGTCATATAAAGAAGATTGCATGCTACAAACTTGGAGCAAAGAAGGAAAGAAAGAGAGTAAAAATCTATAAATTGAAGGCATAAGCATCCCTCTCCTCTCATGAGAAGATAGACCAACTCTCTCTAAAATTACTACTACACTCCATCTTCTTCCTCTCTCTTTCTGTCCATTTGAGTCCTCAAGGAGATTTGGCCGGAAATCACACTACACCCTTGGGTTTTTCATCTAGAAGAGGCTTCTCATCCTAGTATGTAATTGTCATTGTTTATTTTTTTATATCTTATGTAAGACTTTGCATATTAGTAAAATTGTTTCTTACTCTTTCAATTTTTCTTTCTTGTCCTTGGGTGATTGGTGCTTGTGTTATGTGTCTTTTCTTGTTGGTGTTTGGACTGACGACCCAAAGGCCCTAAGAGCATGATTCAAATTATGACCCCACTTAGAAAAGAATTTTGAAAGAGGAGAATACACTTCTACACATTTAAGTTTATGTTCTTCCATACATTTAAATTTTTGTTAAAACCACACATTTACTTTTCTTGTTTTCACCACACATTTAAATTCTTGAACTTTTGTTTATTGTCTTTATTTTTATGATCAATTCAATTCAATTTATGTATGCTTTTGCATAGTTTATGGTTGGAACTAATTAGCATTGCATGCATGTTCATATTGGTGGAGTTTAGACATATTTAAGTTGCTGGAATCGGACTTTTAAATTGAATAAGAAAGATAAATCAGAGATGTGAGTCAATAATCTCGGCCAAATAATTTTTGAAAATTCGGATCCCAATATAAGGTGCACAATTCAGCACATTGATGCAGGAATTTCAGGACAGATTTTGTGTGAAAAGTTTGTGATTAGAAACCTGATCAAAACACATTATTTTTCGATGAAACTTGGGGAAACCAAAGTTTGATCATTGTATTTTCTAACCCCAGAATTTCAAGCAAAAATAATTTTGGAAAGATGGTGAACCAGTGGCTCAAACATGGCTGGTCGGACCCACCTGCATGCAGAAATTCTGCACAGTTTTAGTTTTTTAGGTCATGCTCATACACTCATATCTCCTTCGTTTTAAATCGTTTTTCACTTCCGTTTTTTTTATTTGATTCATGCATCATTGTAGTTCAAAATCCAACCATTAAACTCAGTTTTAGGTTGTATTAGATTAGGAGAAATCATGCATAAAAATAGCCATGCATACTAGTTTTTTTCATACTTAGAAATTTCTAATATCTCATGGCATACATTGCATTAATAACTTTCTAACTTAGGTTTTTTTTATTTCTAGTTTAGTTTTTTAGTTTTATTTTTGGTAATTTTTATTCTTGATGTTCTAACTTGTGTGTTCTTTTGTAGCAATTTTAGTTTTTAGTTTAGGATTTTTAGATTTAGGAAGTTTTCTTTTCATTGGTTTGTAATTAATTTAATTTTTGGAAAGTAGGAATGATGAATGTATTTTTTTAGATTTTAGGCTAAAATTAGATTTTATTTAGGGCAGGTAACAAAGTTGGAAAGCCTTATTTCTAAAGCTCCATGTGGATCGACCTGGTCTTACCAGTTATTACTACATCGAGGCTCTACACTTGGAGCTCACGATCAGTGGACGAGGAGAGTGAGTCAAGTATTTCTACTTCTTCATCATCAGCAAAAATTCCATCTGACTTTCCCGGGGATGAGGGTCATTATAGAGATGATGAGCCTATCACTTATAAAACAGTTGAGCATTTTCCTGATGCTACTGAGTTAGATATTCGCCGTGACTATGTCAGACATGTTGGACAGACTGAGGCAGGGGGTAGTAGTAGCGCCGGTACTCATGGTCATCATGGGAGTTATGTTGGCCAAGGTGCCATGTATGGACAGCATGGGAGTTATGTTGGCCAACAAGGTGCCATGTATGGACAACATGAGGGTTATTCATATGACCCTAATTGGGTACCCCCTTCTCCAACACCGATTATTTCAATTGAACAGATGTTAATTGAGTAAGGGATGCTTAACCCACCAGTTAGCCAACGACCTTTATATGCCCCTCGTGCCTATTTCATGCCATTTGACTACAACCAGCCATCTCAATCCACAGGAGATCAGGATAGTTCATCATCTTATCAAGAACAATATGAATATGGTCATGGCTATGGTAGTGCTGCGTAACAGTATGGAGCATATCTTTTTAGCCAATACCGAAGAAATGATGATGATGATGATATCGAGCCAGGGCGACACTCCACTTGGAATTAGGCTGTCAATCTATCATACACTCATACTCATCAATCTCTCCCTAGTACTAGTCCCTTTTAATTTTAGGTGAACCATGAACCTTTTGATGCCCAAGTGCTTTATGATTTATCTATCTCACTATTATATTTCTGATTTTAATGTGTCATCTCCAGGGTCTTGAATTTCACAACTTATTTGATGATTGAGTTAGCATTAAGTGATAATTGATATGTTATCTTTATTCTCTTATATTTTACACTAATAAATTGATCATGAGCATCAATAATGGTTGTATTATATGAAATACTAAAGAATATAGCGAACTGCGACACAGAAAGAACTCATAACTTAAGGTGACAGAGATTTTGATTTATTGTTGTTACTAATGGAAAAAAATATTGTATTCCAGCATTTTCTAATATTCTGGATTTTTGGATATTTTTGCAATTTTTTTTGGATTAAAAAAAAAATTCACACCGCGACAACTGCGACGGACCGATATCCGCGACCGATACCAATATCATATCGGTTTTTTGGCCTGGTCGATACCGCGACCGAGACCGAGATTTTAAACCATGGTGTTAACCTTTAAATTCGACCTAACCCAACCAAATGGGACAGGTTTGGAGGAGATAAATTTAAGACCTGTACCAAACCCGTCTCATTTCCATCCTTAGTTTCACAGTTCCTACCCCACTGCAAAGGTAATGATAATTGTTTGGAGTGTGATCATGATCAGGTAGAACATTGGAGATCGATCTAAGTAGTCGTCTGAATCAAGTCTTGCTTTGGTCCAACATCTCATGATTCCTTGGATTATCAGTGATTGACACCACCATATCAACTAACATATGGATAGCTTCCTAGGAGTGGAACTCCACAGCAGGGCCCACTAACTGAAAAGCCATCCATTAAAAATAAAAGCCCTTTCAAAGTATAACCTTTGAGTGATTCTAAATGCACCCACCATTCTTGCTGAACACACCCATCTCTTTCTATGAACAGTAATTTTAAAATCACCGTTCATAGAGAGAGGTGGGTGTGTTCAGCACTTTATTTGGGTGCATTTAGAATCACCCACAACCTTTTCTCAAACTTTACCTCAACCAGAACAACTCTTACACAAGTAAAATTTGGGAAAAACCCATAATTAAAAATACATTCATTTTAAAAGGACATTCAAGAGATGGGCCCTATTGTTTAAAGCCTTAGATCCAGACTATGTCTGAACAATGCAACTGCTATGAATGATTCTCACCTACAATAATAAGCATTCCCATCATTTGGGGTGGGCTGGGTCCAACAAAAAATCAGGTCCATAAGATTATCATAGCACTTGAATAAACAGCCTAAAAATTCAATCACCTTTTAACCATGACATAGCAAATTTTTGATAAAAGGGGTTAGTTAAGTCCCGGTCAGCCCTCTTTCTGAGCAAAAGGTCTTAGTATCAACTCATTTTTCAGGAATCGAAGGTTGAGCCCTCTTATAGAAAAAAATTAAATTAAATAAAATAAATAATAATAATAATATATAAATAAATAATTTTTTGATGAAAATTAGGTCTAATTGCAGATCATGGAGACAGTGTGTGTGCGATTTCGCTGATTAAAGGTGGCCCAAGAGAGCAGGACTGAACATGCTGTCCGCCGGCCCTAGAAAATTTTGCAATTAGTCAAATAATGATCACCTGTCACATCTGAACTAATCTACGAATCTTCTAATCCTTCTTGTTTGGCCCAAATTACTGACAGTGCTAGGCCTCGTCACACACTCTGCCGACATTTGGCGACCTTCCAATAATCCAACAAAGTTGGTATGACTGTAAATTCGGTGTGAAAGGACATGATAGAATCACAATATTATTATTTTTTGAGCCACGCTACAAGTCCCGAGGGATTTGTAAATGGCAAAATGCCCCTCCCACGTGGAGTCGGGCCAGGATCGGGACATCTCCCTTGGGACATGTAGACTTTTTCTTATTTTTTAAATCACACAATATTATTTAAATCAATCTTTTAAAAAATAATAGTTACATAACAGGTCTAATTTTAAAGGTAAATATCTATGTTATGCTCAAGAATTACAATATTGTTTAAATCAATCATTTAAAAGAATATTTACATAAAAGTGTCATTTAATGGTAAATATTTATACTTATGCTCGTATATTTTTTTTGTCATTTAACAGCAATTGTGCTATACATTTATATTTAATGTATACTTTGAGCCTGTTTGTTTGCATACAACACATGTAAATTCAATACATGGAGTTCATGCCCTGTGTTGTTAAAAATGAAGAACCAAAGTAAATAAACAAGAAAGAGACCATCAAATAAGCATCCCTCTAATGAAAAAAAATCAACGAAAGATGGAAAATAATCAGCTAGCACTTTAGTAATTCAAATCATGGGAAGTCAATGTCTCATCCTCACCTCATTACCGATATAGACTTTCACCCTTGACATCATTCACACTTCACCTCTTTAATATTCTTTTACTTATTTCTTTATTAGAATTTATGGAATTCATATATGGAGAATTTGTTATCCAAAAGCCATATCGTGGGGTCGAGCTCTTCAATCATTCTTTTGGGTTAGAGGATCTACGAATGTCAAGGAGGTGGAAATTCTAATAATTTTAAGGACCTGTTTTTCACTTAGAATTTCTATTGAGAATTTTTTTGTGTGTAGATCATTTTTTGAAATGATGTGATCAATAGCTTGTTTTTTCTAGAATTCCAAATTCCAGCCACCAGCATTTACAAATCCCATATTTCAAATGATCTTTGAGAATTCTTAGGAGTTGTTTCTTTATTAGAATTTCTGACGGGAATTCTATATGTTGAGAATTTTGGGACCAGCATTTACAAATCCCATGTTTTTTACATAGTGTCCAGGAATTTCATTCCCATGAAAAGTCCAAAATGATCTTTGAGAATTTAGGAATTCCACCCTCTTTGCATTTTAGTGGAATTTCTAGATGCTCAAGTCCAAGAAAACATACATGAATTCTACCGTGTCAGGGAATTCTCAAATTTTCGAGACATGAATTCCTTGAATTTTAGAAAATAAACCGGCCTTTAAAACAGGCTTTTAAAATTCTGTTCTCTTTACCACTTTGTTAGAATTTCAAATACTTTACATAAAAGGATATTCTCAAAGGATAGCTTTTGGAAAATTTCACATTCTCCTTGTAAAGAAATAGCCCCAAGCTCATTTGAAATTCTTTCAACTTGTAAGATTTAACCATCTGATTAAAACAACATTTCAATCAATTTCCAGCATGTGGGCCCCACTTTCTTCTTCTTTTTTTTTTTTTTTTTTTTTTTTTTTTTTTTAAACTATGGTACATGAAAAATTATGCCTTAGCCCACCATCCTCAAGTTGTATCCAAAATCTCTTCCCCAAGTTGTATGCAAAATCTTTCTCTAACTACTGGTAAGAGAGAGAGAGACAAAAAAATCCCTTCTCTCCAGTTCCAACCTTCTTCTTCATTCATTCAATCACCAGACGCTTGGGTTTTGATCCCTGCCATGGACGAGGAAGAAAAATCAGTTTCCAATCCTTCCATATCCATATCTTTCATGGAAGATTTGGATGTCTGCAAGGACGATGAGCAGTTCCCTGATTACTTTAAGTGCTCCATCTGCCTGTGAGTCTTCTCCATCTCATCTTCTACCCCTTTTCTTTTTCGCAATTGAATTTGGAATTCATCGATGGAATGATGCTCTGGGGCGTTTGATTTGGATCATTCTGAGTTTTTCTCCATCTATCATTTCGTGGATTGGGGTTCGATATGCCCAATTTAGCATGCAAACCCTATAAAGAATAAAAAGAGAAGATGTGGGGTATCATCTTTTGCTGAGTTTCATCCATTGAATCAATAAAGTTACAATCTTGTTGTCCTAGCACATTATCTGGGTTCATCTTCATGAGTTTTGATTTTTTCCATTTGAAGTTATTTTTAGGCAATGATCTCTCATTTGCGCTCTTGGGGTACATCTAATGTTGTCATTCCTATCTATGCATTCATCTCAACATGGGCATCTCACCCACATCATGTGATTTAGCTTCCAACATTCGTGTCTATCATATAAGATTGTAGCCTGAATGTTGTATTGTAAAAATGGCCATTTAATCAAAGCCAGGCATGATGGTCGCATGGCAGTTCACTTGCTTGTCTCCATTGTGCCATTCGGTGCTGATTCTATTCGCTATATCAAACCCTTTGTTTTGTTCTACGATTGACCATAGATGCTGGACATCTATTACATTTTGGTACCAAGTTATTTTCAATTTTGACCAAAATATCGTTTGATTCTCAGATCAATTAGAATCTCACTCCACATGTTTGACTTCCATCGGCTAATTTTAACCCCATTGATGCAAATGCCTTCTTCAATGCTTAAGCATATGATTTATTTGTCTTCTTGTTCGAGTAATGAGTGTCACACATTTGCAAACAACACACCATGCAGGTTATCTTGGATATCTGCCATTTTTTTATCCATAGCCAATGCAAATAAACAAGGGCCAAAGCTAACGCTACCTGTAATACACTACAACTTTTAACTCAAATTTCACCATGCACGCAATTTTACACTCGTTACTGCCCCTCCATACATGTTAGCAGAAGTTACCACCAAATTCGTTGAAATATAACACGACAGCTATACTTTATTCGTCACTCATAAGAAGAAATCTATCTTAAATAAACTGACTAAAAGAAATGAAGGGATAAAAGAAGGTTGTGTTCAAATGGGCTCTTCTATAATTCACATAGAAGAACATTAATGGAAAGATGTTAGCAGACAGCCATGTCAAGTGATGCTTTTTCATAATCTTAACCTCCAGCCTGCAGGCTTCCAAGGGCTTTCGGCATAATGCTTCTATATTTATTAACCAGTTAGTTCTGAACCATTTTGTGCTCAATTCATTCATGCTTGTGGGAATGTGTAGTTTGTACAAGCTTTTGTGCAAAATAGTACAGGGTTCAGCTGAAATAGCTGAAATCTCTTTTTTGCTCCATACAACGTCCAGATGTGCAAGAGAAGCAAACTATTTTATTTTAATCAAGCCCCTCTTCCTCATGAGCCGTAAGATGTTTATAAATGTTTTAAACCCACAATTTGAGAACAGGTATCTTATCACCAAGACAATATAATCAAAGCTCATGTAAATCTGTATGGAGTTGGTGACTATCTAGTGTGTGTCTTTTGAAAATTTTAATGTTTTATTTATGAAAACTTGTTCTTATCATATTTGTATTTTTGTTGCAGGGATTTACTCTATAAGCCAGTAGTACTTGGTAAGGATTTGCTAACACGGTAATTTTGAATTATGGGAATAATTGTGCTAATAATTAATTTTCTTTGTTGCAGCTTGTGGCCACGTTTCTTGTTTCTGGTGTGTTCATAAATCCATGAATAATTTCCGACATTCCTGTTGCCCTAAATGTAGGAACGAATATTATCATTTCCCATGTATTTGCCGATTGCTTCATTTCGTTTTTGTTAAGCTATATCCGGTGGCATACAAGAGAAGAGAAATGGAAGTGCTAGGTAAGCTTTTTTCTATGTAGAAAATTATTTGATAGTATCTTTACATTTCACCAGTTGTGATATTATCTTTATGCGTGCACACATCTCATTGGCTGTTCGGATATAGGCTATTTGAGCATGTGCTCACTTGAAAATTTCTCTTTCCCTCTCTCTCCCTAAATATATATATATATATATATACCATCTTCCTGTCCAAGGTGACTTGCTGGGGCCCACCTAAGGCTCCATAGATCATGGGTCCATGGGGACGGGAAGATCCATGTGTTTAGAGCCCACATATTAAAACTCAGGACAATCCCATGCCCCTAACCCCTTGATCCATGCCCTATAAGTTTTACAATTTTATATAAAAAAAAATTGACCCTCAATCCAAAAGTCCAGTTCACTTGGATTCGTGCAAACCCATGGGCCCGATGACATATAGGGGGTGGGGTTTGGATGATCCATTTGAATCAGTGATCATGTGGGCTCCACATGACACCTCACGTGATAAGATATGTGCACGTTGAATGCACAAGAAAATTGGCTATATATATATATCATCATCAAAGCCTTGTCCCAACTATGTTGGGGCCAGCTACATGGATTTTGTTTCTCCATTCCAATCTATCTTGAGCCAAATCCTTAGATAAGTTGCACTTCTTCAGATCTATTTTTACTACCTCCATCCACGCCTTCTTTGGCCTACCCCTTTCCCTTGGTAGGCCATCAACCTTCTTAGTCAAACTTTTTCTTACCGGTACCGTTGCCGGCTTACATTGGACATACCCAAACCATCTCAAATAGGTTTCTCTAATTTAATCCCCTATTGTTGCTACCCAAATGATCTCGAAAGCGCTCATTTTTAATTTCATCCTTCCTAGTTGAACCACGCATCCACCTCGACAATTTTATATTTGCTACATCCATTTTGTGCATATGCTGCTTCTTCCTTGACTGGCCAACATTTTTCTCCATAGGTCATAGCTGGTTTAATCGCTTTCCTGTAAAATTTTTACCTCAAATCTTGTTGGCATTCATCGATCACAAAGCAGTTCGGAAGCAAGTCTCTACTTCAACCATCCCACTTTTATCCTGTATTTGACATCTTCATCAATCTGCCCATCCTTAGTAATTATAAAGCCAAGATAATGGAAAAAATCTCTTTATGGTATTTCATGGTCTTCAATTCTCACAATAGTTTCAACTCTTTTAATATGCCCATTGAAGTTACAATCCATATATTCTGTTTTTGTACGACTTATTTTAAAGCCTTTGGATTTTAAAGCCTCCCGCCATCTCTCAAGTTTTGCATTCATATCATCTTTTGATTCATCTACTAACACTATATCATCTGCAAATAATATAAACAAAGGTACCTTTTCTCGAATATAAGCAATTAACTCATCCATAATTAGTCCAAAGGGATAAGGGTTAACCATTGATGCAAACTTATGGTCACTAGAAACTCACTTGTCTCTCCATAAGGCACTCATTACTGCTCCTTGATACATGTCTTTAATAATTTAATATAACCTCTCGGAACATTTCTTTTATTTAAAACCCACCAAATTAAATCTCTAGGTACCTTGTCTTAGGCTTTTTCTAGATCGATGAAGACTATATGCAAATTTTTCTTCTTTGCTCGATATTTTTTCATTAGTTGCCTTAGTGAGAAGATAACTTCCATCATTGACCTCCCTGACATAAAATCAAATTGATTTTCCGATATCTTGGGTCTTTTGTCTAGGTCTTTCTCCATAACTCTCTCCATAGCTTCATAGTGTGACTCATAAGTTTAATCCCACAATAGTTGGTACAGTTTTGTATATCTCCCTTGTTATTATATACAGGTAATACAACACTTCTTCTTCATTCATTCAGCATTTTCTTTGTCATTAATATCTTATTGAAGAGTTTTTTTTTAACCAGATCTCCCCAGCTTCTCCTAAGCATCTCCAAGCCTCAATCAGAATATCATCTGGACCCATAGCCTTTCCGGTCTTCATTTGTTTTAATACTTTCCTCACTTCCACCACCCTAATTCTACGAAAAAATGTATGCTTTGCTAATGAAGTATCCTCTTTTGTTCTTATGTCTCCTATATAGTCTTCATTTAAAAGTATGTTAAAATATTCCCTCCACCTTTCTTTGATATTGTTGTCCTTCACCAAAACCTTTTTGGTCATTGCTATTAATACATTTGACATGATCTAGGTCCCTACTTTTCATTTTCCTTATTTTAAAAATATCATTCTCTCATTCTCTTGTTCCTAACTTATTATATAGGTCATCATATGCTTTGCACTTTGCATCACTTACTATTTTCTTAGCTTCTTTCTTTGCATTCTTATACATCTTATATTTTTCCATATTCCTAGTCCTCTGCCATTCTTTGTAATGTCTCCTCTCGAATAACTTCTTGAACCTCTACACTCCACCTCCAGGTTTCTTTATTATAGTGTCTTTTCCCTTTTGACTCTCCAAGCACCTCTTTTGCGGCCTTCCTAATTACAGTTATCCATTTGTTTCCACATTGCTGTTGTTTCTTCCTTAAAATTCCAATCTCCATCATCAATCACTTTACCCATAAATATTGTTGCTCCTTTTCATTTCAAATCCCTCCACCTTGTTTTAGGGTACATTTTATTTACTACTCATCTTTTTCTACTTCTAATGTAAGTATGTAAAATTACTAACCTATGTTGTATGCTCAAACTCTCCTACAATAACCTTACAATCTTTACAAGCCAATCAATCATGTTTTTCTTACTAGAAAAAAGTCTATCTAGCTCCTGCAATTTCCACTTTTATAAGTAATTAAATGCTCCTCTCTCTTTTTAAAGTGAGTGTTTGCTATTACAATGTCAAATGCTAATGCAAAGTCCAAGATCTCCTAACTCATTCTTTTCTCCAAATCCTTGTCCTCCACGCAATCTTTCATATTCTCTGTTATCCTTTCCTACATGTCCATTTAAGTCCCCTCCCCTCTTAAGAAAATCTTTAAACTAGTTGGAATTTTTCGTAGTAAACCATTTATCTCCTTCCAAAATTGGCTCTTGACACTTTTATCTAATCCTGCTTGGGGAGCATAGGCTCTAATGATATGAATTATGTCTTCCTCTAACACTAGTTTAATTGTTATAATTCGATCACCCAATCTCTTTATCCCCACAATTTTCTCTTTCAAATCCTTATCTATAACTATACTCACTACATTTCTTGTATTGTTCTTTCCTGCAACTATATATATATATATATATATATATATATATATATATATGGGGACATTCATTTGGATCCATCACTCGCCATGGGACAAACTTAATATATATGATGCGGACATTGTATTTCCTCCACACAAATTCCGCAAGAGGAGGAAGAAAAGGCCCAAAAGACATGCACACATGCCTCCTCATGGTTGGATAATCACTATCAGGTGTTAGATCGTGATTGTAGCCAAGATCCACCGTTGGATCGTGATTCTGACAAGGATCCACCGTTAGATTTGAATTTGGATAAAGATTAACGGTCAGATCTAGTTTGATCTAACATTTGAAAAAGATGATGAAGATACCGTGTCGCAAAATCCGGAAGACCCAACATTGGAATGTGCCACATGGGAGGGACCAACGAAGAAGAGAATTGAAGATCTAGTGGGGCTAGGGATGTAAATGGGTACCCGATTCTCCGATTACCCGGAAGTTCCGACCCGTTAAAAATCGGATATAGGTCCTCATTTAGGCCCCGATAAGTAAATGAGTCCAGGTCTGGTTCCACCTTGGTTCGGACCCGTGGACCCGAGACTCGATATATTACCTCAATTTTTGAAAATCTCTCCTAAAAACCATGTTTTTTTAATATCATTCTCTACCTAAACCTAGACCCGGATCCAGACCCGTCCCATATATGGTTCCGGATCCGGTTCCGGAGCCAAGAAACCGGTTCCGAAACGGTTCCGGGTCCGGATCCGGTTCCTCCTTCTCCTTAACGGTTCCGGGTCCACCATGGACCCGGACTGGAACCGACCCGTTTACAACCCTAATTGGGGCCCATATGAGGGGCATCCAAGTGATCGTACGCTCACATAGGCCATACGGCCCCACCCAAGTTTACTTATCTCATAAGTTTTCATTTATTTAATTATGGATTTATTGGTTTAATGTTTTTAATTTTTTAATTGGATACTATTATCTTGATTGTAGGATGAATTAGATGGTTGAGATTTATTTTAGGGTTAAGTTTTCTTTATAAAAGCATTGTAAAGACCTCTCTCAGTTAATGGTTAATGACAATGAATGGATGTTTTTGGCTACTTCTCCTGCGAAAAGGATCTGGTGTGAGACCAAGGATTAAAAACCTGAACTCAAGAGTCAGGACTCAACTTGGCCGACTCCGCCGAGTTGGGTCAAGTCCCAAAAAAAATTAAAAAAACATAAAAAATAAGGAAAAAAAAGAGGAAAAATAAAATATAACAGCCTAGGAGGCCCTCCATTCATAGTTTTCAAAATCGGAATCGTATCGTAAATCATTCATACCCATAAATCGAATCGAATCGCGAATCGAAGGATTTTTTTATTTTTCTAGAAAAATAATAAAATCATTAAAAATTAAAAAAAAAAGAAAAAAAGTAATTATTCATAACAATCCATTTTCCCATTTATAGCAACATAAATATAATAACTAGTAAGTCTATCATACAATCATATCAAGAACATCATGATAATTTTTTTATTGGTAACATCATGACCAGTGTTCAGAAATTCGTTTCAGTCACCGTTTCGGTTTGGCCCCGAAATCGATATATTTTGATTGATTCGGGATTTTGGCGAAACAAATCGGATTTATATTTCGGAAAAATATAAAAATTCAAAAATATATATACATATAAAAACAATTTATGAATAATATTAAAAATAAAAAACATGGCTAGACCCAGTTTGCTAAGAAATGGCTAGACCCAATTTATATATTATATTTTCTAAGAAAGGATATGTAATATATGTTTGTTAGGTCCATTTTTTTTTTCCTGACAGTGGGCTAGGACTAGGAGTGATTAAACTTGGGGACCCAGGCACTCAATTACAGCTCTATAGTCAATTTTATATTTCAATGAGGTGTGCCCCTTATGGGCTTCTCGAAGCATGGCCTAATTCACCAAATGGAAAAGGCGAAAGTGCCTTTCTCTAAGCGTCGCCCCTAAACAGATTCTAGGGCATGGCAAATGAACGGGGGAAAAAAGAAAAAAAAAAAGGAGGAATAAGGAGTGAGAGGAGGAGAGAGAGAAAGAGAGAGATGGGGGAGAAGAAACCGATGATGGTGATGGCATGCGGCAGCGGCTTCGACTAGTGAGCGGCAGCAGCCTGGGCTAGCGAGCAGCGGCTACAGGTAGGTACTCTCTTTCTTGTTCTTGTCTTCTTTTTATTTGTTTTTCCTTACAACGAGAAGCGAACCCTTTTAATCCTACAACCGGCGGCTACAACCTTAAAAAAAAAAATTAAAATTTTTTTTTCTCGCTGAACCTCTAGATTTTGGATAGTTCGGCCGAAATCTTGGGTTTTTTTTCCTGAATTTCCAGATTTTGGCCAAACTGGTCTAAAATATTGGCCTAATTTTTCTAAAGGGGTGATTCGGTTCGGTTTCATCGCTGAACCGAAATTGTTCGGAGAATTCGGCCAAACAGAAATGAATCTCGTAACTTTGAATTCATGACATATATTAATATATATTTGAAATAAATGATGTATAAATAGTTAAATAAGTTTAAAGTATCAATATATTTTTTTATTATCTTTAAATCAAAAATATAAAAATAAAAATAAAATCCAAACCATCATTCTTACATAGTAGGATTTCACTTAAAGTTAAGAAAGTGTTAATGAAGAAAAAAAACCAAAATAGATTTACAAAAGAAGTTATAAACAAGCACCATGCGTACAATCGAATGCTTTAGCTAAATGCATGTTGTTTATCCATTTTTAAGACCTTATCAGAGCTGCAAGAAATTCTTAGGAGGTTTTGTTAACTACTAAATAACTTTTTAAAAATAAAAGCACTAAAAGAAAGAAAGAAAAAAGGTAAAAGATTATTAATATTACCGTATTGGTTGTAGCAATTCTCACTTAGCCGAATTGCTTGAATCGTAAGATTTGATGACTTAAGTATCGAATCGTAGGATTCACACCTGAATCCTAAGATTCATTTGTAAATGGGATTCGTTGCATAGATATGAATCGTTTTCCTGAAGATTCGTATCCCGAATCTGGATTTGGGATACGAATCGTAGGATTTTGATAACTATGCCTCCATCCATGTAGATTTATCGAATCTTTTTGTTCTTTTATGTAACGATAGATTTTGATGAGATTATAGAGTATACTATAGACTACTATATAATCCTTTATCTGCCCTGTTACGTAGGTGTTTTTAACAACAAATTCTACTATTCTAAAGCATGCTATTGGCCTATTGCTACTATTACTGTATCCTAGTAAATAGTTACCTATTAATATATATGCCACACCTTAAGATTATGAGACGGAAACCATTTAATTGCAATTAAATGACGAATCCATATTCCAATTTCCATATCAACTATCAAGTCTCAATTAGCAAATAACAACCATACCTTAGCCCAATCTTTCTAATACCATGTTGAATGCCTTGCCGGTTGGATGCCCTCTTCGTCGTCGTTGTCGTTTTGATTTTGACGATAGCATTGTGCTATATTAAAATCAAAGAAGACTTTCCCCCGTCCTTGAGGATCTTGTCCATAATTTGATGGATCCAGATGACCATAGCCAAATTGACCTATGGGCATGAGATGTACTTGTCCTCCAAAATTCCAAATTGACCCCCAGGAAAAGGATATGCATCTGGTGGTGGTTGTCGCGGGGGTAACATAATGATTCCATACTGCTGCTGCCCATACCCGTGCGAAGGACCACCGTACTGATGTGAAGATCTACACCTCCAGCAGTGAGATCGAGTCCTAAGACTCAAACCCTCAACTCACTTAGGAAAAATACCGAAACTCACGAGAGCAACTTCTTGACTTGTATTAGAATATGGTCTACCGATTACAATAAAAAGCTTCTCTATATATAGAGTAGCATTAATCCTAAATAAGCAATAAAGGAAATAGCTAATCCTAATTAGCATATGAAATAGAAAGGAAATCTTCCTAAACAATTAAGCAACCTACTAATCTAGAAATTATCTAAACTAATGATAGGGATCTCAATTTAGAGATCAGGTGGACCCCTTCAAGCGGGCCATCAGGGCTTGTGGGCCTTGACCTTTGATCGGCCTGCATCAACTCTCCCCAGTTTGGAAAAACTCGACTTTGGCAAGTGAATGGCCTGATATATCTTGTAAAGATCAGGATTAAGACGCTGAAAGTCTGTAGCTGTAATCCACGTGGCATCCGAGAGGGGACGATTCTTCCAACGAACAAGAAACTTTTGAAATCCCCCTTGTCTAGTGGAAACAATCTGATCATCAAGCACATCGACAATTTGATCTGCAGGGGCCGGTGAAGGTGGTAGCTGAAGCTCATGTTCTTCAGACGGACTGTCTTGGTGATGGCCCTTATAGAGAGTGAGGTCTTCAACATTGAAGGTAGCATTGAAGCCAAGATCTGGTGGTAAATCCAACACATGCATTAGGACCAAGTTTCTTGAGAATCTTGAATGGTCCAGAATTGCGGGGGTGCAACTTTTTGTTGGCTTCTAGTGGAAGGCGCTCTGGACGATTATGAAGCATAACCATATCACCTTCCTCAAACTGAACGAAACGACGACGCTTATATGCATGTTTTTTATAAGAATCATTGCTTGCTAAAATATGACGTCGAACTTCATCATGAACCTGCTGCATATGGCAAATAAAACTGTCTGCATCAGCACTTGGTCTAGCTTCGACCGGGAGAGGAACGTGATCAACGGGGAGACGTGGTCTGGTGCCAGTGACTGCTTCAAAAGGAGAAATTCCTGTGGACCAGTTGACTGAGTTATTATAGGCGAACTCAACCATAGGAAGAACCTAATCCCATGTAGTAAGATGGCCGCGCACTAAACAACATAGCAAATTACCAAGGCTACGATTTACGACTTCTGTCTAACCATCAGTTTGTGGATGATAGGCAGTAGAAAATTGCAGCTTTATTTTGGACATGCTCCACAATGTCTTCCAAAAGTAGCTAACGAACTTTGTATCCCTGTTGGACACAATGGTCTTTGGAAGTCCATGCAGACGAACGACTTCCTTAAAGAAGAGCTGCGCAACTTTGTAGGCATCTGCTATGTTTGAATAATGAATAAAATGAGCCATTTTTTAGAAATGATCCACAACCACAAAGACAGAGTCTACTTTTCTGCGGGTCAAGAGGTAGCCCAAGTACAAAATCCATGCTGATATCCTCTCAGGGGCCTTGAGGAACTGGCAACGGCTGATACAATCCTGCATTCTTCTTGCTTCCTTTGGCAACTGGCAAGTACGACACCGCTCACAAATATGAGAAACATAGGGTTTCATGTGTGGCTAGTAATATCTGTCTCCGACAAGCGCGAAGGTCTTATCATGACCCAAATGTCCGCTGCATCCTCCAGAATGGAGTTCCCTGATAACATGCTCGCGGATAGAAGTATTTGGCAAACAGAGGCGATTGCCATAGAAGAAATATCCATCATGAATGCTAAAGTATGGATGCTTGAGATGCTCATCCTAAAGGATCTCTTTATAGATGGTACCGAAGTCTTTGTCAGTCGCATATGCCTCCTTGATTGGCTCAAAACCCGATGCAGAAATAGCCATGGTGGTCAAGAGATGTTTCCTACGACTGAGAGCATCTGCTATCACATTTGCCAGATTTATGGCGGATGGTAAAGATAAACTCCTGAATATAAGCACTCCATTTGGCAAAATTAGTGCCCATTTTATGTTGTGAATGAAGGTGCTTGAGAGACTCATGATCAGAGTAAAGCACAAATTCTCTACATATCAGGTAATGCCTTAAATGTCGAAGTGACTGAACAAGAGCATAGAACTCCAAGGCATAAGGAGAGTACCGACGCTTTGAATTTGAAAGTTTCTCACTGTGGATAGCAATTGGATGTCCCTCTTGGCTAAGAACACTTCCAATGCCAACATTGGACGCATTGCAAGCAACTTCGAACACCTTATCAAAATCTGGAAGACGGAGGACAGGAGCTTCTGTGATTTTTTGTTCGATCTGCTCAAAAGCTCAAGTTGCGGCATTGGTCCATTTGAACTCGCCTTTTAAATATTCTATAATTGGGGTAGTGATACCGCTGAAATTCTTGATGAATCTCCTATAAAAGGTAGCAAGTCCATGAAAACTCCTGACTTCAGTTACTGTGGTGGGGAGTGGCCAATCCAAAATTGCTTTGACTTTCTCTGGATCCATTTTAATGCCTTCCGTCGATATGATGAATCCCAAGAATATAACTAAACTGCTCATGAAGATGCACTTCTTGAGATTGATGTAGAAGCTTTCTCGACGAAGGAGATGGCAAATAGTGTGGAGATGAGTGAGATGCTCCTCCTTGGTTTTGCTGTAAATAAGGATGTTGAAATAAAAAACGACGAATTTCCCGATATAAGGTTGCAACAGATGGGTCGTAACCCGCATGAAAGTACTGGGAGCATTTGTTAACTCGAATGGCATGACTAACCATTCATAAATACCATCTATGGTTTTGAACACTGTAATCTACTCATCACCGGGACGGATGCGAATCTGGTGGTAACCACTGCGCAGATCAATCTTGGAGAAGATGGCCGAACCTGTCATCATATCAAGCATATCATCCAATCGAGGAATAGGAAATCTGTATTTTACCGTGATCTTGTTGATAGCTCGACTGTCGATACACATGCGCTAACTTCCATCCTTCTTGGGAGTCAGAACGGTTGATACCCCACAGGGACTGAGTCTTTCCCGAATGTGCCCTTTTTGTAATAGGGCATCCACCTGTTTCTTGAGTTCGGCATGCTCTGCGGGACTCATCCGATATGCAGGTAGATTTGGAAGTGAAAAGCCAGGGACGAGATCAATGGCATGCTGTATGTCGCTCGTGGGTCGAAGATTATTTGGCAGGTCTTCCAAAATAAGATCGGAGAAGTGTTACAGGAGTGGTTTGACTTCTTCCGGAATGGACTCATGTGGAGAATCATCTGTCACTTGGCGGATAACTAAGGCATACATTAGATCCCGATCTCTGTTTTCCTGTTCAAATTTACTCATGGTTAACATCTGAGGAGTGGCCGCCTCTTTTGGGGCCTTAGCAACATGCTGGGCTGGCAATGGCCATAACTGGGTCTTGTTACCTTTTCATATGAAAGTATGGGTGTTTGTGTTATAATCTGTGACAACCTTCAACTTCTTTAGCCATGGGCGACCAAAGAGTATGTGTGTGACTTTCATTGGTATAACATCACACTTGATTGTATCTTCATAAGAACCCAGTTTGAAACGAACTATGCATTGCTTATCAACTGGAATAGTTGAATTATTTACCCATGCTATTTTGTATGGTCTCGGATGCTTTGTAGTAGGTAGCTTTAGCTTTTCCACAACCTCTTTAGCAATAACATTCATACAACTCTACCTCCATCAACAATCGTATTGCAAGTTTTGCCCATGCAGTGAACTCGAGAGCGAAAAATGGGTGCATGATTAGAATCCTATCCTCATGTTGATCTTCAGTGATCGGAAGATGGCGCTCAAGGTATACAAGTGGTACACCATCAGCAGGAAATTCTTCAATCAAACGCTTAGAGTGTCTGTCGGTTTTTCCATTTCAATGTGCTCATCAAACTCTTCGCTATCTTCGGCTTCATCATCTGCATAGAGATTCCTATGAGGACATTTTCTAGCATAATGTCATTTCTGCTGGCAGGTATGGCATATCACTTCCCTTTTGTCAGCACGTCCTCGCGCACGAGGATCATTTTGTGGTGCCTGTTGCCGCTGATTTTGGGGAGGAGGTGGCCGTTGTTGTATCCCTTGGGGCGGCTTTTGCAATGCCTATGGTGGCCTCGGTCGATTAACCGATTGTTGGGCGTTATTGGGAGTTGGAGATTGTGCCCCTCCAGTGGAAAACTCCTTGGCTTGGGATCTTTCCCCCCTCCTCAACTAGATTTCATGCTGTACTTTGCGGGCTTTACAATAGGCTTCGTTGATATCATTGAAATCAAACATAGAAATCCGTTGCCGAATATTAGAACGTAAGCTTTCTGTATATTTATTGATAACGAGTCCATCATTAGCCCGCAGATTGCATTGTACAATATATTCTCGAAATAGATTGGTATACTCATCCAACGAATAGGTGTCTTGTTGCAGACTAAGGTATCCTTTATGCAGGGAATCAATATAGTCAGAAGGAAGGAAATTTTGCTGGAGTCGCCGCTTCATATCTTCCCATTGGAAGATGGGATGCCCAAAGGCGAGTTCATTGTTTTCAATACTTTGCCACCAAATGCGTGCAGGCCCTTTGAGCTTAACTTTTGTGAAGGCTATCTTCTGAGCATCATTCATGTTGTACCAGGCAAAATAGTCATCAAGAGAATTGAGCCAATCAACGAAGGCCTTGGGATGAAGATCTCCTGAAAAATCACTGATTTCCAGTCTCACTTTTTTGGTGATGTCATCTGTATGTGGTGCACCGCATGGGTCATTATCACCGTGTTCAATGAAAAGGTGCTGTACCATGTCAGACATGGTTTTACGATGCTGATGCCGAGGACCAGGTGTGACTGGATTTACTTGAGCCATTGTTCCGGATGCATGGAGAGCGGGGCTTATAGGATTGACCTGCGGTCCAGTCCCAGATGTTTACGGATCCCGCTCTGTGAGAACAGATTTAGTTATTCCTGTGGTCCGATGTTCTTGAAGTTCATTAAGAGCATCTTCCACAATTTCCAGTCGCTCAACCACAGCGTCCATGTCGGATCCCAATTTAGTCAATAGCTCATCTCGCTGGTAATTGGTGAAATACCCGTGGTATTTACGTCCTCGAGTAGCCATGAAATTTCAAATGCAAATTTCATTTTTTTTTTTTTAGAATAGTAGTCTGGGTCGGGACTCAGATCACTGCAGAACTCAGCACGTGGGGCTGGACTTTGGTTCCGCCTCAGGTTTCACGCATGAATGAAAATAATAGTATCCTTTTACATGTCGACTTGAAGAAGGAGAAAGAGAAGATAGAGGGGGAGGTCTGGGCGCATATGGTGGTGATGTCGTTGGATGATGGCGGCTAGAGGTTTGGCGATCGCGCTGCTGTGGTTGAGGCGCTGCAAGATGGTGCAGTGAAGATGATAGATGGCTGGCGATGATGCTGGAGACGACGCGACCCTCTGGTGCACAGTACTTCTTCTCTTAATCTTCTTCTGTTTCTTTCTTCTTTTCTTTATTTTATTTTCTTCTTCTGGGTTTGGGATTGGTTGAGCAGAGAAGGGAAAAGGCTGGGACAGGGATGGGTTTCGATGGGGGTCGATGATGGTGGCTTGTGGGTTTCGGTCGGAGGATTTTTTTGGTAGGGTCTGGCTGGGTTCTAGGGATTTGGGGCTTTTCGGAAATTAAGTAGGTCTGCAGAGATCTTAGATTGGGGCTTGGGTTGAATGGAGATGGTTCTGTGAGTCTGGGCGACGGATGGGTTGTAGGTCTAGATGAAGTGGATGTCGAAGAGATGGGTGCATGATGGGGTTTTGGGAATTTTTGGATTGTGATGAGGGGATGTAGAGGGATCAGTGGTGGAGAAAGTAGGGGTTGGTTTCGGACGATTGCAGAGTTGGGTGAATGACAGTAGATGGTGGATGGATGTCGAATCGGCGATCGGAACGGCGATCCAAGATGGATCGTCGGCTCTGATACCAATTGATGTGAAGATCTACACCTCCAGTTGTAAGATCGAGTCTTAAGACTCAAACCCTAACTCACTTAGGAAAAATACCCAAACTCACGAGAGTAATTTCTTGACTCGTATTAGAATATTGTCTACCGATTACAATAAAAAGCTTCTCTATATATAGAGTAGCATTAATCCTAAATAAGCAATAAAGGAAATAGTTAATCCTAATTAGCATATGAAATAGAAAGAAAATCTTCCTAAACAATTAAGCAACCTACTAATCTAGAAATTATCTAAACTAATGATAGGGACCTCAATTTAGAGATCAGGTGGACTCCATCAAGCGGGCCATCAGGGCTTGCGGGCCTTGGCCTTTGATAGGCCTGCATCGCGTACCCACCAAATTGCTGCCCATACTTCTATGGAGTTATAAAAAAAATACTCATACAAAGGATCATGGTGTGAGCATACTGTTGCCCATACCTGTTTGAACTATTGGAATCTGTGGGCCAAGGACTTTAGGTCATTTGCTGCGTTCGAGGATATTCTTCTTATTGCTCTCCTTCATTTCTGCCCCAACAACCGGCATGCTCACTTTGACCACCATGTAACGGGTCATAGACAGTAATATTGTTCTCATTCTCTCCATATCTTTCACTATATATATATATATATATATATATATATATATATATATATATATGAAAATCTTCTCTCACGCTTGTGCGTAAAAACTAGTTAGGTGAGATGAGAAATCATCACTGTTTAAAGAAGCTCAACCATCCAGGTGAAAAAGTCCTTCTCAATATGGCAATAAATATTCTGATTTTAACATTTGTTCGGTTTCCAAAACACACATTCATCTCTCAACCAACCTCTCCTTTTCTCCCTCCTATGTGATCATCTTCTCCACTCAACTCTCTCTCCCCTTGTCCTATGCCAACTTGTTTTCATAACAACGAAAGGAAACCTGGTTTCGATGTTGAATGAAAGTTTGTAACCTCAACATTTTTTTTTTGGTAACCTCAGGAGTTATTAAAACATTCTTGGTTGCAGTTTTACAAGTTCATTGGCAATGACATGATCCGAGACAAACTTTGGCAGTGTTGAACACCTGATTATCAATTGTTGGCATTGAAATCCTTTTCTGATTCTCACTGGAGGCAGACATAAATCAAAAGAGGGTTGAGGCAGAATATGACCCAATATAGGTTCTGAGGAAAATTGCTGTAGAATATGTAGCCACTGCCTTTACACAAGAAGTCAATTCCTATACACAATGGCAATGGGATGTTAAAGATATTTAAAACACAAACAGTTAATTAAACGCCAATGTAAATAGCCAAATTGACCCATGGGCATGAGATGTACTAGTCCTCCAAATTGACCCCCAGGAAAAGGATATGCATCTGGTGGTGGTTGTTGCGGGGGTACCATAATGATTCCATACTGCTGCTGCCCATACCCATGCGAAGGACCACCATACCCACCAAATTGCTGCCCATACTTATATGGAGTTATAAAAAAAAATACTCATACAAAGGATCATGGTGTGAGCATACTGTTGGACTTGGAATTAAATTCATCATCTTTGTTAATGGAGTAAACAGTTCTCTTAACTTCCTCCTCAGGCAGGGGGTCTGATAAGATTAACATTTTCCTCCTGACTAATCACTCTAGGAAGATGGGTTGGGATGTTGAAGTTCAGGGATTCTGAACTTTCTATCTTTTCTCTGCTTCCAAAGAAGCAACATATCCGACCCATCTTTCAGGTAGTGAATAGTGTTGGACCTCAAGTGCCAATTGAGCCGCAGCATGAAAATATTTAGCATTTTTGTTGCCTTGCTGCAGTCAAAGATCTTGAGACCTTTGAGCCCAGCATTCCTCCTCTTGATTCAGTTTAGAGGCATATTCGGCTAGCATAGATTTCTCAAGGTTTTGGAGGAAAGCCAATTTATAATAGCATCTATGCCTTTGAATGCCTTCAATATGGTTCTTCAAGGACCTAGTGTCCCTGCTAGATCCCTGATAATATTGCTAATTGTCGTTTTGTTCCACCACTCAAGATCGTTGGCTAGTGTATAAACTTTGATCCTAATTCCCTGGTCCGGGGTCCCTAAATCTTCCCTTGGCAGTTTGCCAGGAGTGCAGAAGACAAGCCCTAAACCCTTGGTGATAGTGCCATATTTTTTTGTATTTGAAGTCTCTTGGCCTCTTTTGCCTTTGATTTATCTCAGTGAACAGAATTGGGTTATGGGTGTGTAACAAAATCGTTATTGAAAGTGCCTACCCACTTAGCGTTTGCCAGCCCCATATCTAGTCTCTGCAGAATTCTGAAGGACCCGCTCTATTGTTTGACCAAGTATGAGGTAGACCAATAAATTGGATGTTACTCAGCTTGGCCATGTCCAGGAACTAGGAAGTTGGCAAAGTCCCTATTGTTCCACTTCATCAGGGCTACTCTACCCCCTACCTTGTCCTTGTTCAAAACCCAATTAAAATCTCCTAAAAGGAGCCATGGGTCCTGGTCTGAGATGTGGGAATCCCTGAAATTAATAAGGTGCTTCCAGAGATTGACTCCGATTCTGTCCACATGGGAAGTATAAACATGAAGAAAAAGGAAGTATTGCTGTTGTTCCCTAGGTCCACTGAAAAGGAGATCACCTGTTCATTAAAGTCCAAGGCAGTCAGGTTGACATTCGCATTATTCCACACCCAAATGCCCCTCAATGTGACCACTACCATGGATAGTAGCATGCATGGGGCATTTACGTGAAAGCTTCTTTTGTTTATGTGAAAGCTCTTGCTAGTTTTCTTCATTGCATTCGATCACTTGTAAAGGGTTTTTGAACTCAGAGTGGGGGAAATGCTTAGAAAAATCTAAAGGAAGATGGAAGCAAGAGCTTCTGAACTTAATTGCTTGATAAATTATAATAGGCTCATCAAGTTTAAGGAGAAGGGAGTTATTGTAGTTGTGTAATGCACTGGTAAAGTTTGTCCATTCCCCTTACGTTCTTGGTATCTAGGGAGAGTGTTTGGGTGTTGGTTGGTCCTTGGTGTTTCTCTTTTTGATTGCTAGTTTCTAATTAGGTTGAATTTTTGTTCTTCTATTAGATATTTTGTGTTTTGGGGGTTTTGTCTGTTCTTTGTATTGATTTTTTTTTTTTTTTTGTGTGTGCTTTCCTTTTCTCTTCTTTAGCCTCTCTTCCCTCTCTATCTCTCTCTCTCTCTCTCTCTCTCTTACTTTTTCATAAAATAATATGATTTTCAAGCTGCAACTTGGTATCAAAGTAACACTAATCAGTAAAGGGACGTAAGAGGAGCAGTCTTAGAAGCTTTTTCTCCAAGTTGCAAGAGGTTAGGCTTAACCTAGGGCTTCCATCAGACTGGGAAATCCCATCAATCTATGCCCAAAACTTGGTAAAAACTCTAGTTCAAGGTGCTATTCCAAAAATCCCTAATTTTTCCATCCAAAAAATGCTAAAAAATTACCGCCATACTTAAAAACTACTGAACTCTAGTACATATATCCAGGTTCAACCAAAACCTAGTTTCAAAACTTTAACCGAGCTGCACCCAAGAACCCCATATAAACCCTGTGGAGATTGCACAACAGTAATTGCAGCTGCGCAGGCACAGTATACAGCCTAGATTCAGTCCCCAATCAGCGGATCAAAACCTTAATATTCATCCCAAATCCAATGCCTTCTGATAAACACTTTAAAACTGTTTCATCCTTGCAGCAACATTTAATTGTTTCAAACCTCAATTCCGACAGAAACCATCTCTGAGCCCAAACCAGTCACTTAACCTCTTCCAAACAGAATCCATAAATTACTGCATCAGTTCTTGGTCCATTCAGCCTTAAGCCCAAGTTGTCATGAAACCTTCCATTGACCAAATACAGAGCTCACCCAACAGTCAGCCACACTTTTGTCCCCATAAGCACCTCAGCATGTCTACTTGAAGTAGGAAACAATATTTGACATTATTCCCCAACCACCACCCACACAAAAAGGGGAAAAAAAGGAAAGAAAAACAATGTCTGTGGTTAATGTGGATTTTCACCCATCGTTATTTTGTTTTAAGGTTTTATATTAGCGATTAATTTGTAGGTCCGATCTTTCAGTTGTACCACAGTTCTATAGAGCTAATAATTATATTTCTGATTATTACAATAATGGTAATAATTGTATGTTAATTATCTGTTGGTTCTTTTAATTGAAAGGGCTGTGGGGTTTGCCTTGAACTTGGCAAACCCTTAGACAATCCATCATCTCCTTGATGTTATTGTTGAAGATATGGATCACCTTTTGTTTATATCATTTGTATAATTATCACACATAGAAGGAACTTATCTTCCCAACACTTGTCTACTGTGGTTGCGCTTTAGGCATTTTCCCATCAGGGTATCGATACTACAGGTTCCAGTCCACAACTGCAAAGAGCAAACCAAGAGAAAGGGACTTGGATTTTCTATATAGGGCCTTGAGGTTGTGTATATTCGCAGAAGACTTCTTATTTTGTTCCTTGGGAATTTGTTCCATGGGTCATTGAGAACATGTATTTTCTGAAAAATAACTTCAAGTTGATTGACCATTAGTTATAGCTCTCCTTGCTGTTCATTTCACAACTTTAGTGAGATGTCAATTAGTTTTCATTATAATTAAATTTGGCAATTCATTTTATTTCTCTTCTGGTACTTATCTGCTGTTGTGTGTAGCAGAAGAAGAAAATGCTGCTAATTACTTCTCTCCCCAATTTGAGGATCATTCAGATACAACTGTGAATTCATATGCTTATCATGCTTCCTCTGAGAGAAGTAACTTGGGTGGGTTTGTAGATCAATTAGATTGTGACACTTGTCATGATGAAGCAACCAATGTTCCTAGAAATTCTAACTCAAGAGACTTTGAAGGCGATAGCAACAAATCTTTAGAAGAAAAGAAATTGCCAGAAGATGGTCAGGTAAATGGAATTCATAAACACCTTTCCACGGACGATGTTCTTTGTGTTGCATGCAAACGACTTCTACTCCACCCTTCAGTTCTTAATTGTGGACATGGTGAGTTCTTGCACTTTTGTTTAGTTGTGATGGATATTTTAGAGACTTTGTTGCACTTAAATCAATCAAATCTCTTGATATGTTCTCTTGGTGATCATTATGATTATTATTTCTGTACAGTTTTTTGTGAAGCTTGTGTGCCAACCCCAAAGGATGAAAGTATTAGGTGTCAAGTATGCCTAAGTTTGCACCCTGGAGAGTTCCCAAAAGTATGTTTGGACTTTGATAATTTTTTGGTTGAACAATTTCCAGAAGAGTATGCTCATCAAAGAAAAGTAATTCATGGTAGTGGAATTTCTTGTCAGCAAAAAGGTCCATCAGCCTGTAAGTGTTTTGGCTATATGTGCTAACTTTGATTTCTTGAATTTTAGTTCAAAATTTTCAGCTTATCATATTTTTTAGAGTTAAATATTAGTTTTTGTTTTAACTCAAGGAAATAATATTTTATCATCGAAATAAAAGTCTTGAATCTTAAGTATGTAGAGTAAAAGCCAAGAAAGTTGCAAAAAAGGTTTAAAGCCAGCTACTTTACATGGGCATTCACCTCTTCAAAATGTCAGTTTTTAGCTCTAATGTTTCTTAATGCATACCAATAGGTCTATTGGCACCTAATGCTATGTCTTACTCATATTGGCTCAACACTTCCACATGTAGATTTCCGACTCGAACTAGGTATGAGGCGTCTTGCTTCATAAATCAAAGTGAAGAGACCTAATCTTCCAACTTTACATGTAGTCCACATACCCTAAATTTTGATGAGCTAAATTTTGTTTAATGTTTGTCATTATCCATGCCAAGTTCTGTTAGAAATGAGGTTTAAAAGCGATTGTGTGGCTCATGAAATTTTTGTATCACATCTGTGTTACTCTCATTTATAGGAAGCATCATGTTTCCACACTAGGATCATTGAGGAAAGATTTTTTTTTTTTTACAATTAGTTCTAGATTATTTTGATGTTTAGGAGATATTATTGACAAAACTGATGGTTTGAGTTGGATATACCAGATAGGATCACTGTTTGGTGGGCAAAGTGGAGACTAGCTAGGGAATTGTCATGTGATAGTGAGTGCCACTTCAATTCAAGGGGAATTTTTACAAGATGGAAATTACGTCTATAATGTTGTATGGAGTCGAATGTTGGGCAATGAAGAAGTGAAAGTACATGATGTGAAGATACTTATGGGTAGCTCTAACAGAAGAGAAAGTAATTGAATATAATTTGAAATGGATTGGACATGCATGGGAAAGACCAGGAGCGAACTCCTCTACAACCTAATGAAGGGTTAGTTGTCAAAGGAACTAGGAGAAGTGGGGGTCATGGTGAAGACCTTAAATGAAGTAGCAAGAAAAGACAATGAATCTAGTGTGTAAGTCTCATAGCTTCGAGGAAAGACATGATGGATTGTGAAGTCACTGAGGACATGTGGGGGAGTACTCACAAAATCGGGCCCCAAGATGGTTAACCATTTCAAGAGAAAAAGAAGCTGACCCCAGATAGATGGGTACGGCTTCAATGACGCTAATGAACTATGTTTATTGGAGACAATGAGAGGGTTGTTCCATTAGATAGCTTTCTCTGGCCTAGTCCAGTGGTTTGTCCCCAACACGAGAGGGCCCTTGTGGAAGAAGTTTAGGTGATCTCGTCTCATCTTTCTTTTGAAAACATTTTAGGGACTGTGACCATCCCAAAATGGTTAGATTCATAACATGGTTGTGATCAATTATTCTGAATGAGATTTGAGCTAGCAGATATTCCCTCCTTACCTTGACGCATTATTTTGCTCTTCTATCTAAAATAGTTTAACATCAGAAAGGGTTATAACTTAAAAGGAAAACAACAAAGTCTTCATAAATATCATATTTGTCATGTATATGTAATACGTCTACGTTTTGTTGTGTGGGAATAAATAAATGCATAGCTATACTCTTTCATAGGCACTATAGATGTTCATATTTCCATTTTCAAGTTTATTAGTCGCCACTTATGACATGGGGCTTTGTTTTCAGGTGCCACCCAGGTTGGGAAAGTGGCTTCCAAGTCATCAATATGGATAGATGACTTTGCATGGTGGCATGAACATGGACCCAATTTGCATGTTGGAGTTGGTTGTGATTCATGTGGGGTAATTCTATCATGTCCTTAAAAGTTTCATCTTACAGTATGGCATATTGATTAACCTGACTAGCCTGACATTCTGACTGACCGTGATGCCTTGTTGAAGAACATATGTGGAATATTTACCACAGCTTACATATGTCTTTGAGAAAAAAAAAGATCGTGGTTGGACACTTGGAATATTATTTGCATTTCAAAACTTGATTACTAAACATCGATGCCTAGTGTTGACATGTGGAGTTGTGGACTTTGTGATGCAAAAGTGATTGCTTGGAAAAATCCATGAGGGACCCACAATCGAAACATGGTCCCACATGACACAAACCCTTTGGGTTACATTGTTCAAACTCCACAAAACCCAGTCCGGTTTTTTCAATTTTGCTTCAGTTGTAGGTCTGTTTACCTCAATCCAAACTGTAGGATCTCTTTAAAAGCCAAAACACGGCCATGCTGTCAAATTTGAACCATTGATCCTTCATGAATCTCAAGTTATTTGTGAAAAACTGTGTACCCTCGGATCAAATTTTTTTAGAATTTGTGGGTCCCAAGATCTAGATTTTAACCGTTGATCCTCTTCACAAGCCCAACAACAGCTATGGTGTCAAATTTCAGGTCCTAATTCATTGTGGATCTTGAGAAGTCTATGAAAAACGTTGGACCATTTATGAATTTATGCATAAACTGATTGGGTTTTCCCATTAGAAAACCTAATCGGGGTTTTTCCCCTTTTCTTGAATTGTGGGTCCCTCAATCAGAATCTGAACAGTAGAATCTCTTCAAAACCCAAACATGACCATGGTATTAAATTTGAACCGTTGATTTTTCACCAATCTTGAGATATTTGTGAAAAATATGGACCCTTAGATCCAGTTTTCTGGAATTTGTGGGCCCTTAGATCAATATCCAAATCGTCGATCCTCTTTCTAAGCTCAAGAATGGCTGTGGCCAAATTTGAGTCTTTAATTCCTTGTGGATTTCAAGAGATTTATGAAAACGTAGGACTGTAGGATTCAAAAACATCTTATTTCAAGCCGTGAATGGGTCTTAACATTTACCAAATGGTCTAAAAGGAAAATGTCTATTCTACACAGATCTATTATCTACAGGTCTGTTTCATACAGATAAGATTGATGGAGCAGTAATATCTCACATGAGACTGCTCGCAAAAAAAAAAAAGAAGTTAAGCTGTACTCAATGGTTTGGATGTCCTTGCAGAGGTATCCAATAATTGGAAAGAGGTACAAATGCATGGACTGTAAGGAGGCAGTTGGATTTGATCTATGTGAAGATTGCTACAACACGTCCTCCAAGCTTCCTGGTCGATTCAATCAGCAGCACACGCCTGAACACAGGTTTGAGGTTGTTCGGCCAATCATGTTCCATGATATAGTGATGAGGATAATGGGTGGGCAGTCTGAAGATAATTCTGATGCTTCCACTCTCTCAAATCATGCATCAGAGGAATCGGAAAACAGAGATTCCACTGACTGATAGTGTAAGTAAACTTGGAAATTGCATGGTTGTCATGTTTGTATTTTGTAACCATAAATAATGACATCACACGTTATGGTTTCATTTCCATTTAACAATGCACTCCCATTTCCTTTATGATCGCCATCTTAGAAGCCTCTGTATGTGTTTTAAGACACGTTGATACACGCTATAAGAGAAGCTTAGTTTCTCTTCAGTTTTTTGTATTTTGTCAGTAACCATGTTTATACATATGTTGGATTTGGATATAAACATATACAAGGGAATTTTTTTTAATGGTGAGAATGGTGTGGAAAGATCTAGTCTTCCTGTTTATTATTCCTTTTTTTTTTTTTTTAGCTTTTTTAAATTATGTTTTGTGCCTTTGTGAGAAATGATTGTGTAGCAGTCCTATAGATGTGATACAGGCGAGGAAAATCTTTATGGTGAGGTGTAGACCTGGATCAAATCCTTTGATACAACCACGATTCTATTAAGTTGATTTAAAGGAATATTGAAAGTAAAGGAGAGGAAATGGGTTGTTTGGAGGAGATCCCAACATCCACAAGTGTATGTCACTCATTTCAATTCTCAATATGACATTTAGGGCCCGTTTCTTTACATGTCTGATGGTTGTCTAGGAATTCCAAATTATGGAATTTTGAAGTGCTGCTGAATTGTTTCATTCTTAAATTCCTTGTTTCATTCATGCTAGAATTCTTGCCTGAGAATTTTATGCATCCTAAATTTCACAAATTTCCTATTCTGTAGTTACAAGAATTCCTGATTAGAATTACTCGTGCATGTATTGTTTATGTTCAGGTTCAAGTCTAATGTACTCAACAATGTATAGATACCATACTGTACATATATGGGTCTCACCTAGTCACTATTGCAACACTCAAAGCATGTAAGAAATATTGTCATTCTTTGACAAGTATAGAGGAATCCTTACCTTCATCATCATATTACTGTCTACTTAGAAAGAAGGCCCCTTTCCCAACTTTCATCGCAATGCCAACTATGTCCACCTTTATCTTTCTTCGATTTCTTTTTGCCTGAGTTGCTTAATTAGTAGATTTAAGGGTTGTGGTACTTTGACTAGGGTGATTTAAGTATAAGATGACGTTTGGACCTACTTTGTTGTGAAGATTTGAATGCCATGCAACAAAGAAATAAGTTTTTAAGTAAATGTGGTTGATGTGCGCATCCTAAAATGGTGGATTGGAGTCGAGAAAGAGATTGAACTATGAATGAGATGAGAAAAACTTGAGGACAGTTTGATCAGAAGAGATTTAGAGAAAGTCAATCGGTTGATTATTTAAGGCGATTTGATATGTAATCAGAAGAGGATAAAACCCCTTGCTTGAATTGAAGAGAAAATCGAAGAATATTGGTTGTGTGGGATACTAGTTCCCACTTGTACCATGAGTTGCATGTGAATGCATGGGTGTTTGAAAAATTCTGCAGCCATATTGTGCTCTGATACCAATTGATAGTCCAGATAGGTTTGTTGCGGGTGTGAAGCAGTGACAATATGTGATCCAGACAACTATGATCGAAGTTCTCTCTTCAAAATGGTGTTTAATAGTTAATGCAGGCTCTTCCCTCTTTAAATAGAAGTATGTTTGTCTAATCTGATACCAACAGATCCTCTGCATTCTGTCCAGGGGTAGCAAATGGGTTGGGTCACATTAAAACGGGTTGCGTTGATAAGGTTCAGCGTGTATCGACTTGTTTCCAGACGGGCCGAGTAACTTCGACCTACACCCAATGTAGGTCAGACTGACCCAAAATGGGGTCAAGTTGTTTGACCTGACCCAACCTGTAGAATCCATTTAAATAAGTTAGGCATATTACTTGGGTTTATATTGTAGGTGTGCTATTTGGATTAAGTGGGTTGAACCTAAGCTGACCTGTTCTAAATGTGTTAGGTTTTCTGACTCGTGATCGACCTTTACATATTGCAGGTCATTTAGCCAAAAAATAATCAACTTTTTAGTCTTGAAATACATGATCAGTTTGTGCGAGTCGAGTTAGCAGGTTGGAACAGATTTTGCTATCCCTAATTCTATCAATCAGGATTCCTAGATTATGACAAACTCATGAGTCGCATCGCATCTTAACCTGTGATAATGAGAATTTAAGCTGGCCCCCCACAATGCATGATTTTGATTCTAGTCATTGGCTCCACTAAACACAGTGTCTTATCTTGTTTTTGCAACAAAAAAGCATCATTAAGTTACTTGTAATTCATATTTCATTTCCATTAGTTTTGAAATCTTACCTCTCCAAAACCCAACCAAGGCTATGATCTGGGGGTCAACTAAATCCCCTTGTAAATGGGCACTCCATTGTCCTTTTCAAAATGGAGAAGAGACAAAAGATAAAAGAACCTTTCACTGCTGGAGGCCAACCTCTGCCCAAATTTGAAAGTGGCCCTTTAAAACTTCCAAAAGCAACTATAGTAGGGGACCCTTGAGAACAATCATAGGACAATGCATTGTGGTCTTCATGCAATGTTAACTATCCTCCCTCTGACCCACCAAAATTCCTTGTCTCCCATCTTTAATAAAACTTGGCTTGAAAATGACTTAGTATGCTTCAATGTTCCACGAACATATAACAAGGTGGTATCATATGTTGCTTTCTGGAAGAGTAACACCCCCAAACTGGGAATGTTCAAATTTGGCTTTTATTGGAAAATGTTTATAGAGCACTTTTTAATACTATTTTACACATTTTGTTCTGATATTACAACTTTCTTCTCTTGACTTTTTATGGGATTTTCAGTTTTTCTTCTTCTTCTTCTTCATCTTTTTTTTTTTTTTTTTTTTGAAATGTGTAATGGATAATCAACATTTTCAAATAATATCAGATATTTCTATAATTTCATGAAATTTGTGATGCTGCTTAAACATGGAATGAATAAGATTAACTAGAGCATTTTCAATTCAAATTCCCTCCAAAAGTCCACTTTTTCCACCTTTTCCACTTGAGTTGCCAATTCTCCTTACCTTTTAGTGTCATGGTTTTATAATTTAGCCAAGTTTGAGTCGAGATGCCTTGGCCTAGTCTTGTGGGGGTAAAGGGCAACTTTGATACTTGTCCCTTTTTTCTTGTAAAAAGCAGTTGGAGGCATTTGGGGTCCTTTTATACTAATTTAGAATTACTGAAATTACATTTTCTAAAAGTTTTATGCATTCAAAGATCGAAGATAATTTTTTTCCAATGGAGCAGAAATAAAATTCGATCATGTTTTATTACTTAATTTCATTTTCGATAATTAAATCTTAGATTTGTAGGGCATTATTTATCACTTTAAGACTTTTTTTTATCTTTTTTTCCGTAAGATCTTGTAGGGCTCTAGGGTGAGCCCTGGTCCAACTCATCCAAGTTCCTTGCGACTAGGGCGAGTCAACTTAAAGGCAATTGAGTCACTCTCCTAGTCGAGTTTTAAAACCTTGATTCTCATACAAGTGACATGCATTAATATAAATTTTGATGTTTTTTTAATCCTTATACAGTACCTACATGAGAATCCATGTTAGATGTAGTCTTTTCATAAGCCCCCTTAATTTTTGTGGATCATCATGTGAAATGACATAATTTTCTCTCATGAACTAAATTTAGTTCCTAAAACCCTAAAGTTTTAGCATTTTGCCATGCTGGCCTAATTCCAAACTGTATGAAAGCTCATGAAAGCCTAAATCAAGACAATAAAAGACAAAGGTGTATTCAAAAGGCAACAACAGCAAAAGCCAACCTCGAGCATCCGAGGCACTTTACTTCCCATTCACCAGTTTATTTTATACAAAAACAGCCGACAAGGCCAATGACATGACATGTTTCCATCTAACAATGACATGTTCACTTAAATTTTTTTTTTTTTTGACATTACACTAGGAAAGAGCATGCCAATTTAAAATAGCATGAATGGGAGAGATAAGGATTGGATTGCCCTTTTCACTTTAATAAGGTTGGGTTAAAGTTAACATTTTCAATTTGACTATATAATAGGCAACTTAGATTTACTTGACATTCTCAAGTTGACTCCAACCCAATTCTATCCTACTTAACCCTGTTGGACGCACCCTTGATCAGCACAACTCATTTCACAATCTTATCTTCTCATTATTTGCAATCGTGTTCGATTAAATGTTCATCAAACCTTTACTCACCATTGAATTGAATTTAAAAAAATAATAGTTAAAAGATCATTAAACTTTTAATTTGTTAAATCAGTAGCTAAGATGATATGATGAGGCTGATTTTTTTGCATCAGCCTCATTCATAAAGAGACATTCTACCCATCCCACCACCGATGATAGGAATGCATGCAAGTGTGCCCCATGAGCTAAACAACATATACAAACGGTATGCTTGTGAGTGAAAATCTTCCAATAATGAGATGGTAAATGTTCATTGTTGCAGCCACAAAATGATTGAGCCTAAACCATTTAAATCCCGACCTCCATCTATATCCGACCCAAAAACTTCCATGTTTAGATTGGTTCTTTTCACTTCTGGATTGGGCTTAGATTGTCCGTTCCAACCTGAATAATTACAACCTGAATCCCCTGAATGATCTTCCACTTGCTTTCCATGAGCAAAAGGAGTGGAGCCATTTGAGTCCACTTGATGAAATCTTGGGCCGCTCAAAATGAAAGCCCGCCTTCTTCATAGGATGTTGAATTTAATGGGGATGCACCACGGTGGGGGGATGTTATTGTGAGGGTATGTGGGCTGGGGTTGCACTAGGATGGGCAAGAGATGCACGCATGCATACTCTGCTGGATATCATGTCTTGTATTCTAGGTTAGCCGGATTAGTCACTATAGATTAACCTTGAGTGTATTTGGTATAATTATTTATACGGATATAAATGTAACCTTTCCCTAAGCACAACAGTGAGGGATAAAGCGAAATCTATGAGAGATTTTGGGGATTGATTGCTTGATTATTGTGCGGATCATGTGCTGTCCCCAAGTTCATTTCATGACTGGATACACGACACTCACGTGTGTGTCCGTTTTCAACTGAAAACAAAGATTGTAGCAACCTAAGATACCCTTACTGTAGCATGCGCACTCACGTGTGTGCTTGTGTGTCCGTTTCCAGCTAAAAACATATAAGAGAGAGTACAGCAACAAGAGACCCTTTTACTGTAAAAGCTGCCAAAAAGGCTATAATAATACTTTGTGCTGTTGTGGCTCGAGAAACTGTCACCCTGGAAGTTTTTTCCTCTCCAATGTGTTCGTCTCACCCTTCAAACCTATTCTTTGTGCCAACTCATTCACATTACCATTATCTTGGGTTTTTTTTTTTTCCTTTAAGAATTAATCTTGGTGCTGGGTGTACGCCAAACAAGACTCAAGCACATAGTAGCAGATCCAGAATTTTTATTTGAGGGAGACTTGAAAAAATATTTTTTTAATTTAAAACGATAACCTAAAAGATGAGTTTAAAGAACGGCTAAAATGATACATGTTACATGCATTTTAAAAGCTATTAAAAAAATCATGCTCCTTTTTTTTTTTTTTTATAACACCATGCGATATAAAGAGCCAATACTATGTCAAATTCTTTATTCTCATTCTTCCATCATTTTAAAACGAAGCTCTCCTTTTGAAATGAAGGAACCCAAGAAAAACCATTGCCCCACTCTTCTTAACCATAGTATATAACTAAAAAGAAAAGAAGAAAATAGCCAAAAGAAAGGTGTTAAAGTAAAGGTATTTTTTAGAGGGAGAGGGAGTTTGGGGAAATAGATGGGGACTGGATTAGTTGGGCTTTAGGAACCTCATTGACATTTTGCCAATTGGGTGGGGGCTTCAGAAGCCACATGCCTATATGTGTGTCCGCCCATGCAAGCACACACAACACAACACAACCCACACAAATAACAAGTAATCAATTTACAGAGAATACATATGAATTACGTGGTTTGATGATGTGCCTACATTCATGAAAGAACTCTTATCAATTTCTCTTTCTCACTCACTGTTTTAGTAAAAATTAGGGTTACATTCTTATCAATATAAATAGCCTCGTTCAAAGACCACAATACTCTCAAACCGCAATTATAACTAGATTAACCCATATTGACTAACCCAGCTAACTCGGAATACACGACATACCCAACACTTGGGAACTTAGGGGGCGTATGTTTCTTGGATTAAGAGAATGCTTGCTCTTATATAACCAGAAATGAAAATACTTGAATTTGAAATTTTGAGCAGCCAAAGTCTCGTACATCAAAGAAGTGGAATTTTAAAATCCCATCCACTAACCAAATTAGGAACTACATAAATTTCATGGAGAGAAATTGATATTGCTGTAAAAGAACTTCCAACACGAACTCCTGCTAGAAATTTTATATGCAAACAAATGCTCCGTAATACAAATGGATTAAGATCCAAGACGGCAACCATCTGATTTTGCTAGTTGAATTCAAGCCACAAGCATTTTCTTTATAAATCAGGAATAGATTGAATGTGAAGTTGGGCTCGATGGGGTAAACTTGGGTCCACCTTTGATAAGTGCTGCAATCCTTTTCTCACTTTTAACCCCCTATGATCTTACACCATGCTTAGTTTTACACTCGTTAAGCTTTTACTCATTGTTAGATTGAATCTTAGAAGAAATTATTTACGGTAAATAGACCATTAAACTTTTAAGACCGATAGGTCAAAGGTTATGATGACCTAATGGGGCTGATTTTAAATTTTGGCAATACCCTTGTGCATAAGGATCTTCCATCCATCCTATTCCCAATGATAAAAAAAAGCGTCCATGTGGGCACAATTCCCCATGAGCCAAGCTACATGTTGAACATATAGAGTCTGCTTGTTGGTGAAAATCTTCCTCCATTCTTTCCCTAGCCTTTGATGGCTGGTAGTTTGAAAATTAACAGAAAAAACTCCAAACTGAACTTAAGCAACCACCCATTCATTCCCATCCTCTTTTTTTTTTTCTTTAGTTTTTTTATTGGTAACAAGAAACTTCCCTTAAAAAGAGATTAAAATACAAAGAAAAGAAGAGGAATACACAAAGAGGGTACAAGAGGATTGAACCCCACCCAACACACCATTACAAGCCAACGCTCAACCTCCCAACCCCTTGCTTGGCTATAGCATCTCATGCTTTCGACAATCCAAAACTCAAAAATATAAACTACACTGCTAGAAAAACAACTAATTAGTGTGTAACCAAACCAAACTGGAAAGTGATCAGATTGTTGTTCCTATGGACAAAAAAAAAAAAAAAAAATGGAAAAAAAGGGAAAGGAAGGACGGACAGACGTACCCGAGACACTTAGGTTTCTGGGGAACCTAGGTGGGCCAAGTGCATTGGGAGAACATAGGTCCTTCAGAGTGGGGTCCGTGTATATAACATTAAAACTGGTAATTTCTAAAAATATATCTCATCCATTTAGATGCTATGGATAAAATTGTCCAATTCAGATAAGTTTTTGTATGCCTATCAGTAAGGGCTAGTAGACCCCACCATGAGGCATATCTCATTTGACAATGACTTTTATAAAAGGTTCATATGCCTTTGATGCACGGGATATCAAAATGAATTTTACATATATAAAGGACTCACATACAAATTAGGGTTGTAAAAGGGTCACTTCCAGTCCAAGTCTATAGTGGGGACCCGGAACCAGAATCATTAATGAGAAGGTGGAACTGGATCCGGACCTGAACAGTTTTAAAACCGGTTTCTTGGCTCCGGAATCGGAACCAGAACCATATATGGGATGGGTCTGGATCCGGGTTCCGGTCTAGGTAAAAAATGATATTAAAAAAAATAGTTTTTAGAAAAGATTTTCAAAAATTGAGGTAATATGTCGGGTCTCGGGTCCGAACCAAGGTGGAATCGGACCCAGACTCATTTACTTATCAGGGCCTAAATAAGAACTCAGATTCGGTTTTTAACAAGTCGGAACCTTCAAGTAATCGGAGAATCGAGGACCCATTTACATCCCTAATACAAATGTTGCATATATGAAAAACATTATCATGTTTGTAAAAACTAATTAATATTTTCACATGAGTAAATAAGCACGTCCTAAGGCTCTAACTATATCTATGTTCTTTCCATTGAATCTCAAAACCTATGAAGATTTATGAGATGGAATTAAATTTCTAGATGCTTGACATGAATATAAGAAAATCGAACGGAATCATGAATTATGACCTCACAAAAACACATAAAATCAGATGCATACATTAAAACTTGTAGATATTTTTCAGAAACTTCTCAAAATCTTTAAATACATAAGATCTAAAATTAAATATCTTAGAATATTTTAAACCTATTAAAAAGCTGAATGGCTTGAATTATCATGCCAACACCTTATCACATGTGTACTAACAACTTTTCTCCTTTTGCTTTTCTTTAAACCATTTTCACATCTCATTGAATCACGTCATTTATACATGTGATGCATAAATAAGTACAAACAAACGTAATGTAGCGTGATTGCCAACAAACAACCCATATAACGAGTAGATCATTAGACATTTCATTTGATTGATCCAGAATTTATAATCAATCCTCTAAACCCCCAAAAAACAAAAATCAATCTAATTGGTGCGGTGGGGTCCACCCAAGTGATCGATCTTGAGATCGTCCCACAGGGCCGGTGGCGTGCCCCCGAGGGAATCGCCATCTACGTGGCTAATTCACACGTGGGGTTCGTACGATGCCGAAGAAATCGAGGGAGGACTGAGGACTGAGGACTGAGGACTGAAGACCCCTGGCTCTCGGCATTTGAAAATTGAAAGCTGTTTTTGTTTGGCCCAGACAAGTTAATGAGGTCCTGCTCCTACGGCAACAATGGGGTCTCCAATTCCAACCCCTTCCTCTTTTCTCTCAAGTGTGGTCCCAACCAACATGTTTATATGGCACGATCAGAATCTCTGTCCCCTCCAGCAATCTCAGCCCTTCAAACAATAGACTACTTGTAACATGGATGGTTCACAAATTTATTTACTTTTTCCTTGGATGGCAGAGAATGGTAAACTATCTAGGTCCTACTCTTTTAAGACGTTTATAGTTAAGTGTTGTTGGTGCGGTAAACTATCTAGGCCCTACTCTTTTAAGACGTTTATAGTTAAGTGTTGTTGGTGCTTTAGCCTTGTGTACATGTCCAATGATTGATCCCTGGTAGGGTTGCAAATGGAACGATTCTGAATTAGAACCATAGTAGACTTGGACTCGTTTTTAAATAACGGTTCCAGTTCCGATTTTGAATCAAAACTTGTTATGTCGGTTCCGAACCCGATTTTGATAAGAAAACTTGGATCCGGTTTCGAAACCGGTTCCACTTAGATGACTTGAATCTAGTTACAAAATCGACTTTATTTTCTATTTATTCTTCATTTTTTTTAAAAATAACTATATCATTCAACTTATAACAGTGTATCAAGCCTACAACATTAACTATTATACATAAGAATGCAAAAAAAGAATTAGTTTTAAAGTACAAATTGCAATATCAAAGACTCGTATGTTGGGTCCCGAGTCCACGGGTCAGAACCTATATGGACTCAAAATCGGGCCCATTTATCCATCAGAACCTAAATTAGGTTCTGAACTCGGGCCCATTTATAAATCAGAACCTAAAATAGGTTTCAGACTCATTTTTTGTGGGTCAAAACTTCTCAGGTAATCGGAGAATTGAATACTCATTTACAATCGTAATCCCTAAGAAGTAAAGTGAATGTCTCGCACCTGGATGAATAGCCCAAGACACAAAACAAAAAAACCTACCCTAATCCAACTAGCATTATCTATCAGCTAAGGGTCGTACATGGGGCCCTCCTTACATTGTTTCCTCCTAAGTATACTTACCAGTTATCATATCTTCTTCTCTATTTTAGCACACTTGGGATAGTACTTTGTCGGTGCAAAAGGGGCTGGTTCTCCGCACGTAGAGTGAGAAGCAAGGCATCTCACCCTTCCTTAAATGGTTCACTAATTTGCTAGCATTTGAATTGTTGTGGGCTCACTTGTAAGGAGATTTTTTACCACTGCAAATCTTTTAAACTTTCACCCTCCAGCACGAGTCTCAATTTCACTCTCGTCAAATCTTTATCTGCCCAAAAAATTTATGCCATAAGACCCCTAAATTTTAAGGCTCTTAAATAAAGAATTTGTATGATCTGATGTTATTTATTTTTTCCTTAACCCCAATCCAAAGGACACTTTTCCATCAACTTTACTCCCACCAATGCGTCCCTATGGCAATTTATTGGGTTAGTAAAAATAATGTAAAGTCTCTATTTTACGGACAAGACTTGCATTAAAAGCACATATTTTTTAAATTTCTTTTTTCTTTAAGAAAATAAAATAAAATAAAAAATAGCATCCTTTCTCCACTGGCAGACAAAAAAATATTTACTTTTTAAACAGGAACTCAAAAAATCTATAATCTAATTATATTTATTTTCTTTTGATTTGATGCTTTACATTACTTTTGTTGCCTTTTTACTTTAATAGTAAATTGCCAAACGGGAGGTTAGGGAATTGGATCAGCTCTTTGAGGCCCACACTGAGATTGATCAGGTGTATCCCACATCAACGGAGGAGATTGATTCAAAGTGGAAAAACAAAGGTGGGCGCCAGAAGCTGGGGTCGAATAAGAAACACACGTTCTCGGTCATGCAACAAGTGCCCATCCTTGACTCTGCGCAGCGTCCCGCGCACGGGAGCTGACGCGACGTACTGCCACGTGGTCCAATCACATGTCAGATTTCTGGCGGGAGTTTCTTGAAAAAGATTCCTCCCGATGCGAGAGATCTCTTTATCGGATATCTCATCCGAGAAATTGTGGTGCGTACGAGAATTTATAAATTATAAGTTTCGTTGGCCTTTTTTGTAATTTCAACTAAGTTTGAGTGGGGTTTTGAAATTCTTGCAAACTTTTTTTTTACTGTTAATTGTATTTCACTGTGGTTTGTGGGAAAGGCTTTGATGCAAATATTCGTTTTGTCTGCCATGAATAATCACTCCCAAGCATTTTATCTATCACTCACTCAAGTTTAGTTTCTATTCCTAGTAACCATTATCTGGATGTCTGGTCCCAGATCCTTGAAAAAAAAAAAGGTTGTTAAGATTACTTGAAGAGGATTTAGCATTAAGAAAATTGGCCAAAACTTGCCCACTTTACTCTCACCCATATTTGTTTAGTCATATAAAATTAGGGCTAAGTAGGTTATGATTGACAAGTCTAATTGATTCCATCTTTTTCACTGGATATATTTTTGAAAGGGGCATTTAGTCAGAGATCCCTCAAAGTATTACATTGTTGCAAACTGTCTAAAAAAAAAGTCATGCAGCTAAAGGTCCTCTAACACATTCTCATACCAGATATGTCTAATTTACCATTCTTTAAAATAAAATCCCATAATTGGTGGGATATGCTGTTAATAATGGTCAACTACTATTTAATTGACCAAGATTAATGAAACCCATTAATTAAATTTTCAAATAAAATTTAAAAAACACAAATAAATCTAAAAAAAATGGAAATAACTTTCAAAAAACGCAATAATTCCAAAAAACGCAATAAATTTCAAAAGAACGCAAAGAAATTTAAAAAGATGCAAATAAATCTCAAAAGATCCAAATAAATTTCAAAAAATGGAAATAAATTTCAAAAAATCCAAATAAAACTCAGAAAATATAAATAAATTTGAAAAGAAACAAATAAATTTCAAAAGATGTAAATAAAATTTCAAAAAAACGCAACAATTTCAAAAAATACAATAAATTCCAAAAGTAAGAAGATAAATTTAAAAAGACGCAAACAATTCTCAAAAGATCCAAATAAAATTCAAAAAATGTAAATAAATTTCAAAAGACGCACATAAATTTCAAAAGACATAAATATAATTAAAAAACACAAATAAATTTCAAAAAGTGCAAATACATTTTCCCAAACTACGACAAACCAATTTTCAAATTTTGAAAAATTTTACGAGAAAACTCAACTATTTTTTCCAAAATTATAAATTTAAAACAACGCAAATAAACTTCAAAAGACACAAATAAAATTAAAAAATGAAAATAGATTTCAAGAAATGTAAATAAAATTTCCAAAAAACTTAAGATAGATTTTCCATAAATTCAGATAAATTTGTAAAAAAACTTATATAAATTTGCCAAAAACAAAGAAAGATTTGCCAAAACTCAGATAGATTTACTAGAAACTCAGATAAATTTACCAAATACTTAGATAATTTTGTTAGAAACTCAAATATGTTTGCCAAAAAATTAGATAAATTTTCCAAAAACTCAGTTAAATTTATCAAAGACTTAGATAAATATGCAAAAACCAACCTCCAGCGATGGAAACAGTGAACATCCAGCAATGAACGGGGACAAACAGTTACGGGAGCGACGGCAAATCAAAACCCCAATGAATCCCACCTCCACCACCACCACAAATTCAAAAAAACCAATGAAGAAGGAGATGAATAAATTTGCAGAAAACTTCCAACTTTCATCTTCTTCCTCGTAAAAGCAGAAGAAGGAAAAAAAGATGAAGAAGACAGAGAGAAGTTGCAGAGAGAGAGCTGGGTAGTGGCAGAAAATCCAGGTGAGATTTTTTTCCACTCCTCCTCCTCCCCCCCCCCCCCCCCAAAAAAAAAAAAAAAAAAAAGCCCACTCCGAATTCCCGGATAAGATATCTTCCCCTTTGAATTTGCCTTCTGTGACAGAAAAAACGGTGGTGCATCCCAGTCATCCTCTTTGTGGTGGTCTTCTCCGACGGAGCTGGCCGGATGGCTAGACTGGCGAGGAGACGACAGCGGTCTTTGGGATCTCCGGTGATGGTTGCGGCGACTTCGGGTTTCTTCTCTGGGATCGTGCGATCCTAAGAACCATGGATTTTCTATTTCTATGCAATTGAACGACGAAGACAGCGAGAGCCTCTTGGTCTCGATTTGCAGAAGAAATTGTAGGAAGACTATTGCAGGTCCGTTCCTAGATTCCAGAGGATCCGAATTCACCCGTCACCAGAGAAGATCCGGACTGCTCTGCTCATTGCCGGAGCCCAAGTAGCGATTCCTCTTTAACTGGGTTCCGAGACGGAACCTTAAATGACCTCATGCCATTCAGATGGTGCAGTGGTAGCCCAAATCTTCCAATGGAGTTTTATGGGACAATAGAAAATGAGAGAGAATGGAAGATTTGAATTTCTAAAATTCAAAATTTCATGCCTAAACAGTTGAAAGATTTCATGCCTAAACAGTTAAAATGGCAAATCAGTCATAAAATTGTATGAGGTGGCATATCTAAGGACTTTCGCCAAAATACGTCTTAGCTACATAGACTACAGGCCTTAAATGAAAAGTTGATGAATTGGAGGCCTTACAAGACCTCTATGAGGGACCTTTCGCTAATTTTCTCGTTTTGAAATTGCTTTTAGGCTGTTTGACAAGTTGGCTTGTAAATCCTATGAAAAATGCTTATAACCAAATAAGGGCCTATTTGACAAGTTTTATCTATTAGAAATAGGTCTGAATTAAATATCGCTATCTGAAACAGTCACATTTTGATTATTTTTGTAAACAAGGGAAAAAGGTTTTAAAATTGATTGAATCCAACACTCGCATGAACTTTGCGAAACAATCTAAGTAACAAACATCTAATTGAATCAGTTTTAAGTAAAAAAAAAAAGACTCGTAAAATAACAATACCATCTTTAAATAAGGATAATAAACCATATCAACAGATGATGTACACTGTCAAAGTTACGCCAACCAAATAATGCATGCTACTAATGGCATCATTGATGTGAACTCCTGCGGATGGCCCAGAGTACGCATCTCATTCAATTGCCCAAGCTTTGATCCTAGGTCTTCTTCCTAGCTTGTGTAGCAGTCATCTTCAAAGCATGTGCAGGTGCTCTTCTTCGTAGCATGTGCTGGGTTCACTCCGACATAAGTCGAGTCCCTCGCCCCTTGGCTTGTAAAGAAATGATAACATCTTCATCTAATTAGCAGACCCATCCGTATAGAATCATTTATAGCGGATTGACAATTGCATGACCTTAGATTAGACATAAATTAATACTTAATAGTATGATATATCTATATGTGGCTACAATTGATAGTCCTTACCAGAAAAAATACCACAGTGATACCCATATCATAATAATAATAAAAAAATAAAAAATTGATAACCCTCTTGGATTTGAGACGGCAGAGAACTTGAAAAACTGTCTTGGAAGATTGTTAACACATGTCATTTATTTACCAAAAAGATATCGTTTCCACTGCATTAAGACTTTTCCAGAGTTGACCTTGGTGGCTGAAATTAATGGCCTTGAATGTCACCAAAAATAAACATAAGAACTACCATGGGACAATTAGGTTTTGCTTCTTTCATAAAAAAAAAAAAAAAAGAAATCATGTATGGAGAATTGTAAATTTTTGAAAAGTTGTCCCTGGATGGAATTAATGAATCCACCTCTTGGCTTGAGGGGGTTGAAATTTGAGGATTCAAAATAAAAGGATAAAAATAACTTTTTAGGTGGTTGAAAGTTGACATTTAAGTAAAAAAAAAAAAAAAAAAGTGAAATTTGAAAATGCTAAGGGGACAATAAAAGATCATTTTCCAGAAATCCTCGGAATCACAAATTCTTGTAAGGAATTCTCTTTAAAAAAAAATAGGCGTTAAGTCGTTGTCTATATAAGTCCGGACCCCCTGGTTGTCTCCCTCACGCTCATCGTGAGAGGAAGGAATGGAATTACAATGGGGCTAAACTATTAAAGACCGAGCTGCTCAAATGAAAACACTTCATTTGTACCGCAATACCAAAACTTTCCATAGGAGGAGTTGGCCTACGACCTTCCATAAGATTAATCATATGATTAAGAATATGATTGATGCATATGATTACTAATACATGAGATTTTATATTCATCTTTTAACCACTTGGCTAACCTTACATTGAAGCCAACTCCTCCTGAGGTAAAATCTGAAGGTATCTGATATGCATAGGGCATCTTTTGACCGGCTCGAACTTTAAATAGAATGGCCCATTATGAAGTTAATCTTAGAATTAGAGGGCTTGAGTGTGGGCAATGACCATGCACTCATGTGGATCCCCCACTTTAGATGACCATTCCAGATTAGGACTCCTATATTGAGAAGTCTCCTTATAGAGATATTTTTGGTGCTTAGGAAAAGCTACTAACCAAATAGAGTTTTCAATGTTAAAAGGAATCAAAATCCTAACTAAATTAGGACTCCATGATGGGGAGAGAGTTGTTTAGGAAAACCTATATATATAGGGTTTTGGGCTTACAACTCTTCTATATAATAATACATTGATTGCCCCATCGAGATTACGTAGAAAGGCCGGCCCGTAGTCGAGAAACATAGTAAATCCCCAATTAAAGGTGGTAGTTTATAGGTCAGGCAAATACGATGGAGTTAGGTATGCATTTAATTTCAGATTTATATCATGTTGTTCAAATCAATCCTATGTTTATGTAGATTTGATTTAAGTTATGTTAGTCACAGACTAATAGTTAAACCTATGTGGTGAGTCCTGACTCTATGTTCTCGGAGACTCTGAGTTAGAGAAATTCTGAATTGGAGTGAAGTTCCACATTATGGCGCACATATTGGAGCCACTTAAAATAGATGCATTATCAATGTGTGGGGTGTCCCCAATATTAACTCCAATAAGAGTTGATCCTACAGTAAAACTGACCCATTTGATAAAAGAAAAGGTGAATGAATAGTACATAAGATTGTGTTAATCACTGCTTTTTATCAAATTGTCAATCCGTACTTTTTTTAAATCAAATTGTCAATCTTAGGGTGAGATCAATACCTATTGGGGGCAATTTAAGGATTCCTCAAATTTTTTAATAGGTGAGCCTGGTTGTGAAATTGCACTTCTCCAGCTCAGAATTGTAATTCTTGTTTGAAGTAAAGTGATGTGAAGCATCAAATTAAGAGAAAGTAAAAGTATAAGGGGGTTATGATAGTCTTTTGCTTTTAGTGGTTTGAGAGGTACTTTTTTGACCTTTTGTATAAAAAATGATGTTCTTTTGTCATTTAATGGAAAAATGAGATTGCTTTTAGACTTTTTCTAAAAAAAGAATAAAGAACTTTAAATTTGCATACTTTTGATATGACCGATGATCTTTTCTTATCTGGATAAAGAAGGCTTTACCTCACCTCAATTCATTTCACCACCCATCCAAACATGCTTTCACTTTTGGGGTCTTCCGTGGGACCTTCTTTATCTGTGCGCCGGGGACATTCACCACCGTGCTCTGCCGGCGTCCGGAGTCGATTCCTGACCCTGGTACCAGTTATAAGACGAGAGTACTTGGGCTGTCCCCATAGTTCTCTCCTGGCGTTATACACATTGCTTAGCATAAATTTGATGGTAATGCAAAAGGTGGCCCCATCTACTTTCTATGTCATGTCCATCAATACCACATTTACATTTCTCCATGTTTATAAAGAATTGAACAGTCAGATACATTACGAGCTGGGTCATTTTTTATTTACAATCTAAGGTTAAAAAACTTGGTAGATTGGGATTTTCCCTCAACGCTATATTTTATTTTGTAGAATCTAAATTTTTTAGTTGTAGCCTTGTAGGACTGCCCAATTGCATAGTCTACTCTAGCAACTTACATACATAACTACAATGGATTGTTCCATAGAAATGTATTTCTGTAAATTAATTTCGGAACAAAGTTCTAATTTAGTTTGATGTTGAATCAAGGCCATCCAAAATGCACAATCAGTACATGTTCTAGCAATCTATATCTTTGAGGCCCTTCATCAGATAGTTGTGATTATTGGATTGGGATGGTACTTGAAACCATATGTGATCAATAAAATGATGCTTCCATCCAACCATCCATCTTGTCAAAGTGGCTGAAGACAGACCTGTAATGGGGCTTTTATGACCATGTATTGAATCCACTAAATACATGCAATCTGACCCAGAGGAAAGATCATGTCAACAAATATAAATTTCAGATTTTCAGTTCATTCAATTGATGAGTACAGTGAAGCTATTTCACACAATCTAAGCACATCCATTTAAATGTTCAATCAAAAGACATTAATAGATATAAATTTCAGATTTTCAGTTCATTCAATTGATGAGTACAGTGAAGCTATTTCACACAATCTAAGCACATCCATTTAAATGTTCAATCAAAAGACATTAACAGATGCGTTGTATGAGATGTTCAATCAAAAGACATTAATAGATGCGTTGTATGATTGGATCTCTCTCTCTCTCTCTCTCTCTCTCTCTCTCTCTCTCTCTCTCAACTCTGATGAATATATTATGCTTTCAATTGTAGCCGTTTGTCTGATTCATGTTAGAATTAAACATCCGGAACACGAAATGTTTTTTTAATATTTAGTCATAAAGTTACTTTGAATATTTATATGCAGAGTATACAATGGGTTTAAGTCTCGTGGAACGGTTTGGATTTTTCAAAGGTGGGCCCGACTCATGTTTTTACGCTGCATGGGAGTATGGTGTAACATCCATGTTAAATACATGTAGGGGGCACATCTAGTACCTTGTAGTGATCAAATGATAAATTATTATTTAAATTAATGAGATGGCCACCATTCGATCAACAAAGTCTGGAATTTGTGATTAACTTTCTTTACTTTTCTCTTTTTAATGGGCAGAAATGAAAGAGCCTCTAATGTGTGAAACCTAGTGATCAATCAATCAGTTGACCCACAAAAGTTGACTTTGAATATTTAGATACAAAGTATACAATGGGTCTTAGGGCTGTGGAACAGTTTGGATTTCCCAAAGGTGGGCCTCACCCATGTTTTTAATTGGGCGCCGCACCATGCTACCATGTAGTGACACTACATGCTAGTTCTGCCTTTATTTATGCCTTATATTAACTCTATAATTAGTAAGGATGGGGAAATTGATGAATATGTCGAACATAAGATTAGAATGAGATGGTTGAAATGGAGACTCACTTCTAGAGTGTTCTGTGGTCGATGAATGCGAACAAGATCAAAGGAAAAAATTTATAGGACATCGATTAGATCAGCTATGACCTATGGAGTAAAATGTTGGTCAATGAAGAAACAACATACACCCAAAATGGATTAAGCAAAGATGAGAATATTGAGGTAGGTGTATGGTAAAATAAGGAAGCACAAAATTAGAAACGAGCGTTTTCGAGAGCATTTAGGGGTAGCAAAAATAAAGGATAAAATTAGAAAAGCTTATTCGAGATGGTTTGGGCATATCCAACATAGGTTGACAATGATGCTGGTAAGGAAAAGTTCGGTTATGAAGATTGATAGCCCACCAAGGGGTATACGTAGGTCAAAGAGGATGTAGATGGAGGTAGTAAAAATAGATATGAAGAAATATAACTAACCTAAAGATTTGGCTCAAAATATATTGGAAAGGAGAAATAGAATTCGTGTAGCTGACCCCAACATAGTTGCGACAAGGCTTTGATGATGATGATGAATTGATCATGCAAATTCAAGCATGCATCCACTTTATTCAATGGCAGGGAATTGAAAGTCTTATAAGCACTCAATAAGGGCCTATTTGTTCGTTGGAACTCCAAGAATTTTTATTGGGTGTCTAAGGGCCCTATTTGGGTTGGAGATATCTTGTTTGTAGCAACTGGAAAATTCTAAATTCCGTCCTCTATGATAGAGTTCTAAAATACTTAATGCAGAAGTAGCACTTTGAAATTCAGAATCTAAGAATTATGCTAGCCAAAAGTCGACTTTCCACAGGGTTAGTTCAACTAATTCTCACCAATTAAACCCAATCAAACAGAGAAATACTTAGAACTTCCAAGAACAACCATTGCATTTTTGTTAGGAATTTGGTGACTTCTCTTTACAAATGTTTTCAATCAAATAGGCCCTCAATATAGTCCCCTACTTGATTTAACAAATGCTCAAGTACATATAGCATTTTGGAAATTTGAGTTTAGAGAATTCAACAGGCCAAACGTGGCATTTTACAGAATTGATCTTTTGATTTCCCACCATTCAATTAAGGAGTTACAAATGCTTGGAGACATTATTGTCAAGAACTCCCAGCATATAAAAATTCTGTCAAAATAACCTCTGAGCAACTGGTACTTGGTAAGTCGTAGGCAAGGCTTTCAAAATCAAAACCCCACCCACATGGTTGGCATGCATTCAGGTGGGCCTTACAACCAGGACTATCCTTTGCAAAGAACAACCATCCCAAAAGAGGCCTAATGTTTGTGTGTGATTTGTAATGCATACCAGGCCAAGTTGAGCCCAGCGAGGCCTAGCTTGAGCTTAGCTAATGAAACAATTGAGTCAAGGCGACTCAAGGAGCACAAGCAAGTTGTTGGTCAAGTCGGCTTGTTTGCATCCTCATATGGATCCATCTCACAAAGAAATTCTAAAATAAGAGAAAATAAATAAAAATTGACAGTTAAATTTCTATTAGGAATCATGAAAAATTATATTATGCTTCTCAATAGGGCATACTCATGAAAATCTAAATCGCCCAAATGAATGTTTCTCTCTTGCATTGGCTTTAGCCAGATTTCACTCCAATAGGAGTTGAGCCCAAAACTCATCGAGAGTGATTGTTTCCTATAGAGATGGTGAGGACACTACCAAATCATTGACTGAGACCTTATATAATGCACATGGAATAGATATTTTCTTCCCTCATGTATCAAAGCCTCCCCACACCATTTATAACTACTTTAGGACTTTCACAATAAGTTTTTCTACAAAATTCCATGTGCTACAGTTTATTTATTTATATTTTTTTTATTTTTGGGTAAAAGAGAATCTTCATTAAAGATAAAAGAAGACAATAGGAAAAGAGCTTTTTGCATATACCCCCCTAAGGTTTGAAGGATTTGTAAATAGGCCCCTATGGTTTTAGTATTTGCAAATAAGCCCCTACCTTTTCATTTAAATACCTTTCGTATCCCCAAAGTAAGTAGCCAACCAACTACCAAAGTTTTTAGCATGAAATGACACATTTGCCCATTTCTTTATCCTTATATGCTTAAATTTAAAGGCTTGAATTTATTTTTCTCTAAAGCTTGTAACATTGATAATTACATTTAGTAGGAGAGAATAACCGTATGTAAATTTATTTTTATCAATAGAGGGTCTATTTCATTAAATCCAAATCTACTATAATGACAATCAATGCATGTGCTTATAATTAGTTACAATTGATCCAATCCATGCATGACCCACCATTAAATTGATGAAAGTTTTAAAATACATAATTTGGCTTCATGTACATTAAAAAGTTATTGAGATAGACCATTGGGAATTGGGATACAATAATGGAATTTTAGTAAATAATAATATACTCATATTTGCTTAATTGATATAAGGGCAAAGTTGTCATTTTTAGAAAAGTTTAACACAAATCCCATGGTCATTACCCATTTTCATTAGAAATACTAATTTTGGGGACATGAAAGGTATTGAAATGAAAAAGTAGTGGCCTATATGCAAATACTAAAATCACATGGGCTTATTTACAAATCATATAAACCTTAGGGGGGAATATACAAAAAACTCATAGGAAAAAGAAAAAAGGATAAAATAAGGCCACCCAACAAATTAGCCCCTAGCCATAAGAATATGTGGGCCCACTCCTAATCAATATCCTGCCTATTAGAGTAGCAAAATTTAGCAAGCATATGTGCTTGAACTTTGAGGGACCCTAGAATGAAAACAAAGTCTACATAATAAAATAAAGAAGCCACAACATTAATGTCCACAATAATGTGATTTTTAGACCAATCAAAGTCTCCCTTCAAAGATTGCACTACTTATTTGGCATCCATCATGACATGAACCCTTGCGGACTGATACTTCCTAGCTTGTTCCAATGCGGCTAAGACCGCCCTTGGGTCGGCCTCTTTTGAAGAGGTGAGTTTGGGTCCCTGGATTGAACCCACATCCACAAAAACCCCATTTAAAATCATAAAATAATCAGAGGATGCCAACCCTTAAGCCTTAAAGGCAGTATCCAAGCAGATCATAAGATCTTCTGTAAATGAAATCATACAAGGGGTGATAACATGCATTAACTCTTGAGGTAACTGAAAGTCACCACAAAGTGAAATGGGATTTTGAATCATTTTATTGACTAGATCAATGATTTTGGAGGGGTCTAGGGCATGACCTCTATGAATGAAGTCATTCATGGCTTTCAAATAGTTCGCCACATGAACAAAACCGCTATTTTTTAGTGAACATTTCCAAGGGGAGGAGACAGATGGCCATGCTCATAAGTATTCTTCCACCATTCAATAACTTCCTCATGGAAAAAGGAGTAAGATATAAGACCCAATTTCGAACCGAACCAACCCGCTCTAGCATAGTCACATCGCATAAGAGTATGTCCTACCGAATCATCCTCTTTCTTACAAACAGGGCATATTTTGGTCATAGAGTTAATTTTAGCTTTAATAATGGTTTTTATCGAGATAGCATATAGAAGACATTTCTAGCCAAACATTAGAACCCTTTGATGGAGGAAGTTTCCAAAAATCTTTCCAATCAAGTCGCAAAATGATGTTAGCTTGATTAGTACCACAAGTAACTTTCTAAGCTGATTTGGTAGTAAGCTGTTCATTTCTCGAAAGCGGCCAAACTTCTTTATCCTTAGCAAAGAATTTAAGGAATATAATTCATAAGTTTCAAGAAGTGGGACATGTCTTTTAAACCTTAGAATGTATATAATTTAACTTTGTATCCTTTGGGGATTCCCAATCTGACCCACTTTACTGTAAAATCCTAGTAATGCAGAATGAAGTAGGCAAATGGGCCCAAAGGCCTGTTTGTACGAGAAGAAGGGACGGAGAAAACTCTCCTTGAAGTTCATTTTAAGAATAGGGTTTCTTTATTTGTTTTTACTACCTTATTTTCAGCTCATCAATCAAATTGTCAAAAAGTCATTGCTTCTAGTTTCTCCTTGTCATGCTGGTTTTCTAAAAGACACATTTTTAGTCAAATATTATAAAAGCTACACACAGGCCATGTGTTTTCCTTGATTGACAATTCCCTGTTGGGCATGTTTCAAAGTGGGTAATTCTATATGCACCCACCTATTTTGCTGAGCACACCCACATTCCTTCTTCATGTGTAATTTTTTTCTTCTAAAAGTGGGTCTGCTCAGCAAAAATAGGGGTGCATATAGAATTTAAGTGGGCTATTCTATTGCCAGGAGACATACATAAGCATTGTTGTCAACTTATTAGGCATAGTTACTATAGGCCTAATACTTGTTGACTAAATAAAAGTGTGTTGGAAACATTTCCAAATTCTCAAGTAAATCAATTGGACTATCAATGAAACTTTTCACTTTAAAACTTTTAATTATTATGTGATATGTGAATAAGGTCATTGGTCAGTGCAGGTCCCGCCAAAGCAAGGTCTTGGGAGGGTCTAAATTGGAGACGGGCCTAATCTTTAGTAATTTTGCATAAAGTGGCTACTTGCAGGTTTTGAACCTGCATTATCACGCAAGGCATCCAAGACTTTTATGATTGCACCAAAGCAAATACCCATTATGTAATATGTGAATATGTTCCCTTAATCAGCAAACATGAGCAAATTGACTGGTCTCTTTTCCGCACCAACTCATAACATATTTCCCACATATTGTAAGGTTCGTAGTTTTCCCTCTGAATTCCTAAACAGGGCTTGCCATTTAAAAAAAAAAGGATGAGGCTGGTTGTCAACCATAGGGATCTATAATAGACTATCAAATTCACAATATCTCCAACCCTTACAAGCAAATGCTACAACAAATGAATCCAAAACATATAAGAATATTTTTAATGAATCCAAGCTTCTATAGAGGTTCACATAGAACTCTCTACATTTACCCTACGATCAAAATTCAAAGTCGGTTCCCTGACCAAATATTGAAAGATGCAAAATGTAGTCGAACAGCACGCACAATTTAAGCATAATAAAAAAACATTCCTATTTATTGTGTTTTATGTTTAGGGTTTGTTTGCCAAGTTTGTGATAAATACTAAAGTCTTCCAAAAGTGAGCTGTTAATGAGGAATTATTATGGGTAAATTAGCGATACATCCCTGATGACTGGGCTATAAAGTCTCCACTACAGAGCATAATTGTTTAATGCCTAAGGTCCCTTGCGCATGGGATTAGTTTGGGCGGTGGTCCCTTGCGTGACACATCATACTTTGTTATGACTGATCTACCCTTCTAACTGTTTGTATAGTTGTCATGCAATCTTCTCCTTGTTTATAGCTCCAGCTCATCGTCGTCTTCTTCTTCTTCCTCTTCTTCTTCTTCTTGTTCTGACATTGCTACAAGGTACAGATAAACACAAAAAGACAGATAAATTCATATAAATACAGAGATAACTTTATTTTAAAGTCAAATAACTTCATGCCAAAATTAGATAACATATACAAAAACTCAGATAAAATAACAGCAAACTCAGAAAAACAATTTATCTGAGTTTTTTGAAACTTATCTTAACCTCTCAGAAAACTCAGACAAATTTATCTGAGTTTTGAACAACCTTTCTAAGTTGTAAACAAATTTATCTGAGTCTAGACCAAAGCAAATTTGTCCGGTCAGATAAATTAACAGCAAACTCAGAGAAATATCAAATTTATCTGAGTTTTCTCAAAACTTATCTTAACCTCTTGCAAAACTCAGACAAATTTATTTGAGTTTTGAAGAACTTCTTTGAGTTGCGAATAAATTTATCTGAGTCTGGACCAACACAAATTTGACTGAGCAGATAAAATAACAGCAAACTCAGAATTTATCTGAGTTTTTTGAAACTTATCTTAACCTCTCAGAAAACTCAGACAAATTTATCTGAGTTTTGAAGAACCTCTCTTTGTTGCGAACAAATTTATCTGAGTCTAGACCAAAGCAATTTTATCTGGGCAGATAAATTAACAGCAAACTCAGAGAAATATCAAATTTATCTGAGTTTTCTGAAAACTTATCTTATCTTGCAAAGCTCAGATAAATTTATCTGAGTTTTGAAGAACTTCTTTGAGTTGCGAACAAATTTATCTGAGTCTGGACCAACACAAATTTGACTGAGCAGATAAAATAACAGCAAACTCAGAATTTATCTGAGTTTTCTGAAACTTATCTTAACCTCTCAGAAAACTCAGACAAATTTATCTGAGTTTTGAAGAACCTCTCTTTGTTGCAAACAAATTTATCTGAGTCTGGACCAAAGCAATTTTATCCAGGCAGATAAATTAACAGCAAACTCAGAGAAATATCAAATTTATCTGAGTTTTCTGAAAACTTATCTTAACATCTTGCAAAGCTCAGATAAATTTAACTGAGTTTTGAAGAACTTCTTTGAGTTGTAAAACAAATTTATCTGAGTCTGTACCGAGTTTGAAAGAAATAAATTGATTTAAAGTCCTTTTTTATTTGATAGATTTGAAAGTGAGATAAAATGGTTTAAAACTGAGAAAACCCTATTTGTTTCTTGATTGACCTTGTTCTTGCTTTGGTTGTACTGTTGATTGTATTTTCCTTTCGCTTGAGGTAAGTGAGGAAGAAGTAGAAGATGAGGGCTTTTGTGCCGATGTATATGCTGACGTGTACAAGGAGGGGCATTTTGGTCTTTGTTGCTGCGTCATTTTCATAGAGGACCGCTGCCGTTACGAAAAGATGTCCAGGACCTTAGGCTTTAAAATCAAATGATGCGGGACCTATGGCCAAAATCCCCTTTATAGGGGTGATGATTAAAATGGCAGGAGTGAAAACTTGAAAAGGCAAAGTAATTCCTAGAATTTGATTTCTTTGAATAAAGGCAGGGAATGATCTCCCTAGGAGTTCGGATCCCCGAATAAGGGGAATACTATTTCATCCAATAACATAGCATCACATGTATAAAATGTGATGTCACTAATTGCAATCTCTTAATTGCACCCTTTTAATTGCGAGTTAGGATCCCCTGTTACTTAGAAACAAAGAGTTATTATTTCTTCCAATCCACACTCGCCACGTAAAAAAATATCTTCTTTTTTTTTTTTTCATTCCAATGAGGTAATTGAGAGGGTACATTGGTTGGCATGAGATTTTGTATAGGTGGCGAATGTGGATAAGTATCTTCCTGTTTTCATAAAACAGGTGATCCGGACTCCTTAATTACAACCTCTTGAAACAAGTGGCACTCCGTGATTGGATGAGAAAAAATTTCCTTATTTCAACGAAATAGGAGATCCGAACTCTTTCCTAGGAAGGTTGCACCTTTCAACTTCCTGTTTTAGCCCCTTTAATGGAAGTCATCAGTTCGTTTTCATTATAATGTTCCCTAATTATAACAAAAAATCATTACGATTTAAGAGGTAATAGGGGTTGTTTGAATAAGAAAACAAGGTAAAGAAAGCCAAGGGTAGACAAAACCAACTTTCTACAATTCATTTTTAGGGCTTTTTATGAAAATCTCATTTTAAAAATTTGACATTCATGGGCGCTACTATATGCACATCCTAGGTTGCTCGGTGCACATCCATCCATGGGAACCCCTCTAGAAAAAGACCAAAATACCCCCTTCTCCTCTCTCTCTCTCTCTCTCTCTCTCTCTCTCTCTCTCTCTCTCTCGGTCGCCCACCTTTGCCTGGCGGCCACCTCCCTCCTCTCTCCCTCTCTCTCCCTCCTTCTCTCTTCATCCTTTTCTTCTTGTTTGCCTCCCTCCTCTGTTGCCGCCCAAATCAGCCTAGTCTCCCACTCCCTCTCCCCATCCCTCCCTTTCCCAATGCCCACCTCCAGCCTCCTTCTCTCTCCCTCTCCTTCTCCATATCTCTCCCTCTCCCTCTCCTTCTCCCTGATCGCCGTCCCTCTCCCTCCCTCTTCCGTTTGTCGACTCAGGGCCGAACAAATGAGTATATTGTTCGGCCTTGAGTGGCCAAACAAGAGAGGAAGAGATAGGGAGAAGGAGAGGGAGAGGGAGAGAGGAGGGGGTTGGAGGTGGGCGTTGGGAGAGGGAGGGATGAGGAGAAGAAACGGGAGAGGGAGAGTGGGGGAGATGTGGGTGGCGACAGAGGAGGGAGAGGGAGAGAGGAGGGTGGTGGTCGCACGGGAGGAGGTGGGTAGCCGAGCAATGAGAGGGAGAGGGGGGTATTTTGGTCTTTTTTTAGAGGGGTCCCATGGATGGATGTGCACTGAGCAACCGGAGAGATTCATATGTAGGGGGATTTTTTTTCAATGGCAGCAAGGGGTTTCTTTTTTTTTTTCTTTTTTTTTTTTGGTACAAACTATCCCTAGCTTACCATATGCTAGTTTGTGACTCACTATATTGTGAGATTGTGTAGGAGGAGGAGAGATGCAAAAAGGAAGCTAGAAGAAGATCTTGAGTCAAGTTTTGTCCCTATCCTTTTATTACATTTAGGGTTGTCAGTAGTCTCCTCCTGTGAGGGTGCTTGGTCCCACCTGGCCCAAAAAATATGGGCTTCTATTTTTCTTTATGAGCTTGGACAAGATTTTTGTAGGCTTGTCCAATTTGGTGGTTAGGCTCGGACAATGCTAGGCTTGGCATCGCCAACCCTCTTCTTTTCTTCTTTTTATATATTTGTGGATTTATTTGTGCATATATGTGGGTTTATATAGCTTGATTCTTATGTGATTCTTATATTATTTCTTATATGATTCTTAAGGGTTTTTCTATGATTCTTGTGTGATTTTTATGTAAATAACCATGCATTATTCTTATGTGGGTTTTTAATTGCATGAGACCACTTTTCCTTAGTTATCAAGTCTAATGCTTAGCATCATATTTAGATTCAACTCCAACAGCCCACTTCTTGTATTTGCCACATCTTGGATAGCAAAGTGCCACACTATCCCAATGGTAATGTTGTACAGGAAATCATGTGACATTTTTTCTTTTATATATAAGACCCATGTATTTGTTTAGCATTTAATTCACAAGAATTCAATGCAATGCATTCTATCAAGGGCGTAAAATCGATTAGTTAAAAGATAAGATTCACCAATACCATCAAATAAACTTATCTTGAGTAGTAAATGAGCCATCACCCTACTTAATCAGATTTTGTAGTTAAGTGGGATTTTCATCTCTCACAATGTTGATTGTTAAATTGCATTAACGGTCCAAGCTTATATAAGGAAGAAAGGGCCAAATTAATGTCATGTTTATACTCAGTGCCCAATAGTAGTGTAAAATTTTTTTTTAAAAATTGATGTTTTTCTCTTTAGGCCTCGGGCCCTCCCTGGCCCACAAGGGTTGGAAAGTGCCTAGGTAGTATAGACCCTTTGAGGCATTTGGTGGGCCTTGAACCCGGCTTACATATGTTGAGGATAGGGTACATAGCAAACCCTAGCCCAATCCAACCCCCTAACATCCCTAACTATGTTTAACCCAACCCCCCCCCCCTTCTCTCTCTCTCTCTCTCTCTCTCTCTCTCTCTCTCTCTATATATATATATATATATATATATATATATCTATCTATCTATCTATCTATCTATATAATAAGGGAGAGCAGTATTTGAATCCCTGGACATTTTGGACCCTTGGATTTATGTACATATTTTTGTACATAAATCCTAGGGCTGAGAAGGGATTCAAGAGCTTGGTAATTTTGTAGTTATTTGAAAACAAAGGGTCAGTAACTTTTTACTAAGGACAAGAGGATACGGGATTGCCATTGATTTTCTGTGAAATTACGAAACCTGCCATTATCTTTTCCCAGAGGATATGGGAGTGTCCTTGGTTTTCTGTGAAATTACGAAACGTGCCATTATCTTTTCAAAACTTCCTTACAAGTAAAGATATGATTAAATACACGGCTATGATTGCAATTGAGTGATTGAACGGTGTGGAATTTGGGCTCACAACTTACCAGTTTGCCCCTGCACATATATATGTTGTTTTTCACGGATTGTGGAATCTGGGCTAACTTGGATTGTTTTTGTAGCAGATGCAAATGTGGCTTGCATGCAATTAAACTAGACTGCTTATAGTAGTGGGCCACTTCTGGTATTCAATGGTGGTTAAACAAGGGTCCAATTAGCTGGGCTGTTTTACCTAAAAAAATAAAATCCGGCTGGGCTTGATTTGAAGCTGATTGATCCAATGGGCCACATAGAAAATTTGAGCTAAATTATGGGCGGTGTTAGTTGTTAGGTGGTCAAAAGAAGAGTAATTAGATTTAGTTGTGCTCAGAGCGTGGTGCGATGTGCCTTCAGGCACGGGCGATGACTAGTATATATATATTATGCCACCTTCTTCATTTCTACTAGGTTTATATACGGTCACCATTAGACATTGTGCATGGTAACCAAAGTCGCGTTATTTCCCTAGACATCTCTGTATCGCTCCATTTTTGCAAGATTGGAAAACCTATAGGATTTTTGGAAGTAGGCATTGAAATACAAAGGAAAAAGGTACAACTTTATGCGATATCACATACTTCAATAAAAGTATTGTGATATCGCAAAAATGTAGTATGGAGAACTTTGTTAGGAAATATATCAGCTTTAATCACCAAACATGGAAATCGACGACTAATGGTAACCATACAAGAAAAACCCTTGAAAAGATATATGAGAGGGAATAAAATGAAAGAGGTATTGGCTTGCCCTACCTACTTGCAAATGAAATTCCCTCCCAAAACCCCTTTGTCTTTTCTAAAAGTGATAAGAGAGGGGAGATTTTGCATAAATAGATGTGAGAGGAGATATTGTCTCAAAAATAAAATTCTCCCCCCAACTTTGCAATGGTCGGCTCGACAATTGGGTCAACTTGATCAAGTCGGATCTGAGTTCCATCTATCCTTAAAAGGCGGCTTGTTTATAGCCGATAGAGATAATAATGGCTTGTTTCTTTGTTAAAATTTAAGGAATTTCTGAATTTCCAAATAGTGGAATTTCTGAATGCTCCCTTGTACTTGAGCATCCAGAAATTCCACCAAAAGGCAAAAGAATGAAATTTTTTGAATTCTCAAAAGTCATTTGAAACATTTTATGTGGCTGAAATTATAAATGGGTTGTGAAGAAACATGACATTTGCAAATGCCAAGGGTCAAGAGGAAGAGATGTCACTTCATGTCCAAAAATCATTAACTTGGTGAATTCCTGGAAGGAATTTTAGTGAAGAGACAGGCACTAAAGACTGAAAGAGAATATAAAGTTGGGATCTTCAAAGTGTTTCAAGAATTGAACTCTCCCTCTAACTCTCCAGTGGTCGAGTTGGGCCAACTCGATCAAGTCAGAGTTAAAGTGCGCCCATCGGCCTTTAAGAGGTTGTTTGTTTATAGCCGATAGAGATAATGAGATTAAAAGACTGTATAGTCCTCTTCTTTTGTTGGTTGTTAGGAAAGGCCAAAGTGTCATTAAAAATATTTAGATAGATCATAAGCTACAGTGTTTGGGGTCAGCTCTCCAAAGTAATTGTGCCGTTCAACTAACACAGTTTAAGAAATAAAATAAAATAAAAGACTATCAATAGGCAAGCATAACATTACAAAAGCAGCAGGGGCTTTTTCCTCTACTGTCCCCATTAGCAATCGATTTCTACACCTGTTGATTAAAGTTAAGATATTTCCCTAGAAGTTCATGTATTGCTCCACTTTTGCGATATTATAGAACTTTAATTAAGTTCTGTAATATCGCATAAAACTGCACATTTTTCTCTGTATTTCAATGCCTGTTTTCAATAGTCTACTATAAAGCTTTACGATATCACAAAAATAGAGCAATACGGGAAATGAATGGAGAAATATCTCAACTTCGATTACTAAATGTGGAAATCGATAACTAATGGTGACTGTATAAGTAAAGTTCATTTCTAATATATATAACCCATCTCCTTTCTACTTTCAAAGACATAAAGACTGCAATGTGACATTTGCAACAAAGAAGAGAGGCCTCAATCTTCTATAGTGTAGATGAGGTTGTTCTCTGCAATGGTTGCAAAAGTCCACCACGCCAATAGGCTCCCTCGTCTCTCTCCCCTCCACCCTTCCTACAAACAAGCCCCTCGTTGTGATATCTGTCACACAAAATTAACCAGCCACACCCACAAAACATATTTATTTCATGGGAAAGAAGAAGACGAAAGTTTGTTCTCTTCTTATTCTTCAAAAGCTTTCTTATTTTATCTTTTCTATAGGAATGGATTGAACTGGGGTTATGGTATGTTTTATAGTAAAGAGGGTTGTTTGGCGAGAAAGGATAGAGCTGTGGAGGAAAAATAAAACACACTGAGCTTTTTTCTTTCAATTGAGAAATGGAGGTTTTGAGGGGTCTAAAATTCTTAGGTCTTCTTCCGTCTGCATTTCTCATTCTCTCCTTCATGAATTCACAATTTGGTACATTTACCGTTTGAATTTTTTTTTTTTTTTTTGTAAAATGAAGATAAAGTAAAATATCAAATAAAGAGAGAATAAAATATAAGAGGGTTATAATGATGTTTTGTCTTTAATGAATTAGTAGGAAATCTTTTTAACTTTTTATGTAAAAAGTGAATATTTTTTTGTCATTTAGTTGAGAAAGGATGTTGCTTTTTTATATTTTAAAGGAAGGAGAAAATTCTTAAAATATGCACTTTTGATGTAACCTTTGTCTGAAAAAAGTGAGACTTTACATTACTTTTACTTTAATAGAAATTCCCAAACGAGCTTAACTCTTAAAGGTAAAGTGTTTTGGACATGAAATCATTCCCTGTAATCATTTTTTGATTCTTTCTTCTTCATCCCAAGAATCAGTTTTAAGTTATTTGTCACAAAATGCCATTATTTATACCTTTTAATTTTGGATGAAATATATTATCTACATTATTTTTCCACTTTTTTTTATTTCTATTGAAATGATTGTCTATGCATACACATGGATTCATCTAAAATATGCATATTCCAATCTCTTTACACACACAACTCTCTTTCTATGAATTAGTAACGTTCTAATTTAATACTAATCATGACATTAGTCACCATTGAATTTTAGTAACTTGTATAAAACTTTAAGGACCTAAAAATGCAAGATCTTGGACCGATCAACCTAATATTTCCTATACCCCTGACTTGCTCCCAAATATTTTAGCAGCCAAATCTCCCTTATTATTGTCCATTTGAGACCCATAGAAGAGTGGCTCAGTTCTTTTATGCATAGCTTGCACTTTTAATTTTGCAAGAGTTTAACTAAATCACTTGATCACTCATGTTTGTTTACAAGGTCAATATCACATCATAGCAAAGACATGCATGTGGTAAATTAACGCGAGATAAAGATGTAAAAAATGGCTATTAAAAAAAGTATAATAAAGTTTGTGGTAAAATATGTCACATTTGAATTTTATTTTACCACAATGAGCTTTCACCCAAAAATTATAAAAGAAGAATATATCACATTCGGGCTTACCTATACTTTCCTGGTGGCTAAGCAAGCACTTTAAGTTGTAGTAGTTGTGTAACCCTAACCTCAACCCTCACACATACAGACACAAAGTCCACAAGATGACACACATAATATCACATGAGCTCATCCATTATCATCATGAGATCATCATTTATCTTAATTAAAATGGAAAACACCCAAGATCTTAATTTCTTAATCACTCCACATTTTTCTATTTTAATCCCTTGAACTTGAGATTATCATGAGAAATTGAAATTACAGCCTCCTGTTGCCTGACTTCTTCCCCAAGGTTCACCCCACAAATAAAAACCACACTGCCCACACTCTTTCCCTCTTGTTTTCATCTCTCTCTCTCTCTCTCTCTCATTTTCTCCTTCACATCTGTTTCCATTGTCAGTTCTACTGCTTGGATTCTTTGGTTTTCTTCTTCTTCCTCCTCCATTTCTAGCTATCTGCATGCCCATATATTCAGCTGGGTTTTGTTGGTTCCTCTCCCATGAGACTTGTATAGCTGAAGAAGCAGAGAAGAGTGATGGGTAAATACATGAGGAAGTCTAAGATGGCAGGAGAGGTTGCAGTCATGGAAGTTGTCTCTCAGTCGTCTCTAGGAGTCAGAACCAGAGCCAAGACTCTGGCTTTGCAGAAGAGCAACACCTCCTCTGCTTCTTACCTCCAGCTCCGCAGTCGCAGGCTCCAGAAACCTCTCTCTTTCTCTGTAACTGACTCCAAGAAGAGAAAAGAGGCCTCTGCAGAGAACCCAAATCATAAAACTAACAAACGTCTAGTTTCCGTTTTGGAGAATCCCGTGTCGGTCTCGAAGAAAGATGAAGCGGTTGACGCTGCTGTAGAAGCTGATTGTAACTCCGTCATTGCTGAGGGGTTGCCAGAGGCGTCTTGTGGAGAGAATATTCCGGATATTGATGAAAGAGAAAGGTGGGCTTTTTTGTTCTCATTTTTCTTTTTGTGGGGTGTTTTGAAAAAAATTTGGAAGATGGGTAGTTTGGATTTTGGAAGTGGTGTTTTAGGTTGTTTGGATGAATGGAAGGGAGTTTTGTGATTTTTAGGTTGTTTGTGAAAATGGGTGATTTTGGAAAAGCTCTGTTTTTGGTTTTTTTTTTTCATGGATTTGATAGGGCTTGTTTTGCATGTTGTTTTTGTTGAGTTCTTGGGGAAATGGGAATAGGGGTGTTTGTAAGGGTTTTTTTTTTTTTTTTTTTTTTTTTTTTTTTTTTTTTTTTTTCATATTTGAAGTTTTATTTGAAGTATGTGGAAGCTTTTATTTTGACATGTTATTTTGTTGTTGCCTTTGATAAGTTCTCTTGAAACTTGCGTGTTGCATAGCCCTTTCTCTGCTTTGTGGTTTCCTCATGTTTGGCACAGGCTTTTATTTACATGTCTTGGGTAGTGCTGAAACTGTCTTATACAGTTTTCCCCACTTTGCTTAGTAAACTTTGGTTTCTTTATTGTATCATAATAGTGTGATGGCACTTCAGTTGAGGAGGTTTTCCTTTCTTTTTGTGGTTTGATTTGGGTTTTGAGATGATTTTCAGGGTTTCATTTTTCATATGTGTGAATACACAGTTTATATGAATGTGTTTATGAGCATCCTTTTGCTTGTTTTGGTTACCTGGGTACATGTGACAAGTAGTATATATTTTTTATTTTTGGTTTGAGGATACCATGTTTGTAACTTTCTCCCCTTTTATGGTTTAGGATTCTTAAAACCTTCATATGGCTTTTGGGTGGTGTTTTTTTTTTTTTTTTTGGTAAATGGCTTTTGGGTTGTTTTTAAGGATGGAACAAAAAAAAAAAAAAGCTGCATCTTCATGTGTTGAAGTAACTGTTTTTTTTTTTTTTTTAAGTTCTTTTTCCTGTGTTGTTCTCAGGATCAAAAGAAGAGAGAGAGAGAGAGTCGTATTTATTGCAGATAATTTATGTGTCAAAAGTACTCTTTATCTAACTCCCCCTTCATCTTTGAAATGGTTCTAAATAACTTTTACATGGAATTTAGTGGGGTCTGAATGATTGTGGTTGTGGTAAGTGTCTTGCCAGAACTTGGCACTGGAAAAGCTTTTTCTGTGTTTGTGATGTCTGGAAGTGTTTTATCTTACTGCCTTTGATGTATCTGTGTCAGCCGTCATTTCTGCAACTTGAGGTGCTGTTTAAGTTGCTGGCACTGGGGTTTCACTTGTCTGAAACAGTGATATTTTAAGTGGCGATATGGTCCTGTTTCTGGAACATGAGCTCTGCAATAACCTGTTTCTCTTTGAGGGTTATTTATTGTACCCATGTGGCTTGCTGCATTTTACATTACTTTAGATTTACTGCCCTCATTTTTACTTCTTGTATTTTGTTCTTTCATTGGAAGCTCTTTGGATTATATTCTCTTCTTGAAGCTTATGCCGTTTGGATTTTTTTTTTTTCTTTTTTACTTTTGGTTTAAGAATTGTTGGAGCTTGTTTGTTGCTAGAAATTTGTGTTCATCAGTTCAGCTATGTGAGTAGCCCTCTGTGTCTATCTAGGTCTTAGGGTGGAAATTAATCCATAAACACTTTGCTGGTCTGCAATTTACTGAAGATCAACTGGTTTACAGATCATTATGCTTAACTGATGCTGTGCACAACACTTTTGGAAGTGCTCAACACATTTATGACTAATTTTTGCCTACGTTTTGATTGTAATAGCTGTTGAGCTTCTCAAGCTTTCTAAGTTACCCCAATGCTTAACTTGTTTTTCGTTTTGCTTTAAAACATTTTCTGTTATGCAATTGTCATTGATGTTCTGTTGGCCTGAATATCTTTGTGGATGGGATGTTTAGTTTATTCTTGGTGTTTTTATCACTTTGTTACAGGAACATTAGGGAGACCACACCTTGCAGTCTGATAGGGAACTCAGAGATCTTAAGAACCCCTGGCTCTTCAACCAGACCAACGAACTCTATAGCCACAAACAGCAGAATGCAAAATCCGATGCATCGAGATATCCCTACAGCGCATGAGATGGAAGAGTTCTTTGCTAGTGCAGAGCAAGAGCAACAGAGAATATTTATAGAGAAGTATATACTCCTTAAGTTTCCACGATCAATCTGCTTATGATATTTTATTTTGTTCCGAGTCTTTTAAATAATGTGTTTTCATGTCTTCAGGATTAGTAAAACTATTAACCCCTAGAAAAATGTTTAGTGAACAGATCAAATACCAAGTACAGTGTTCAAAAGCAGGCAAGGCATTTTGACAGATGCTTTGCAAAAGCATGAAGTGTATATTTACTTGGAATGGAAACATAACAAAATTTAACAAAAAACCCCCAATATCTTCATGAAACCTAAGATAAATTCTTGATTGTCATGCATTAGTAGTATTTCAATGTTTTAAATCATGGTTGGAAGCTTAAAACTAGCTGAGGGACTTAGGCCACTTAATGAACATCTGAGTTATTTTTGAAAGGACAAGTCATGTAGAAAACCCCAGTGATTTCTCAACTATGCAATCAAATAAGCAAGAGACTAAACAAATAGCCTTTTGAAGTTTGAACCCCTGCAGCTGCAGATTGACATCAGCATCTAATATGGGCTTCTATTTTGAACTGCAAATTATCAATTTTTAGCTGTCTTTAATCACTGTTTAGCATAAACAAATTTATAATCATTTTTTTTTTTTTTTGTGCAGGTACAACTATGACCCTGTGAATGACTTGCCACTCGCCGGTCGTTATGAGTGGCTGAGATTGGATCAATAGGGTGGTGGTGCCTTTCATCTGAGCTACTTTTGATGCATAAGCATACTCTCCATTGATCTCTGCCCGGGATTTTGAAGAGTGGCAGATGGATTGGTGGTGGTGATACCTTACCACCCTTCTTCTCTGTTGTAAAATATTAAAAGGGTAGCTAGGAGTAGTGTAGTAGTTGTAGTTCAAATCCAATTAATGGTCTGTAACATACAGAGCTAAGTTACAGCTTGAAAGCATTAAATGCTAAAAATCCTGTGTCTAACAACAGATCATCTAGGAGGGGGTCATTCAAATCTCATGTCTCTCAGATAATACCAGACATGTATGTGTATGGGACTCTATAGGGGGATGTGAGGGAGGGAGATCCCTGATTTTGTATGTCAATACTTGTACTGATGGGGACTTGAAGAAGAAAGCTTTTGGAAATGAAAATTGACACCCATTTAACCCCATTGTCTTCGGCTCTGCAGCATCTGCTTTTGGCACTGTTTTTATTTTGTTAATTTTAATTTTTTTGGCTTGCCTGCTGCTCGGGAGAAAAATCATCATCATTATCATCATCAAAGCTTTAACAAAGCTTTAATCTTTCATGAACATGATCCTGTGTTTGCAGTAGGAATGTTCCAGCCTGTGGAGCCCTGCTTGGCCTCTTTCACCCTCATCTGAATTTTGTAGGCCCTACAATTGATCATGTGAATTTGACTAATGATTAATTTTTAGACCACTTAAAAGATGGTTTTCATTTTCTACTAACATGTAAATTGCAGAGACCTTTTCAGATCCTCACATAATCTTTTCCCCAATGATTTTAATAGATCAGGGTTGTCCTCCAGGGAAGGACGCATACACACAAAATTGTTCGAATCAAAACTGTCAGGTGCGGTTTGTCTCAGTCCTGTGGTTTGGGGGTCACTCCCCAAATTTGACACTCATCCAAATCCAACCATGACATTTATCACTTGGACCTTTACCAATGGTAAACCTTAATTCATGACCAAATCTTTTACTTACCCGGAAGGTGGTAAATGATTACATATGTAAATGAGGGAAAGGTGCCAATACAAATGTAATAGGGTGTTCACATTGTACACATTGTCGTGCAATGTGAGATCCAATCCCATCACGATTGTTAAAAAAAAAAAAAAAAAAGTCCATAAAAAATAAGCACTTCTATATTTACTCCTTTGAAAATAGTTCTTCCAAAAAAACATGGTAATGTACTAACGTATGTATAGAACAAAAAAAAAAAAAAAAAAAAAAATTTTTTTTTGAACCCGAGTGGGTAAAACATACGGTTCTTAGCGCCTCCACCTCCGATTCAAATGTAAATTCCTTCTTCTCACTTGTGCGAGTTAAGCCCTCTCGCTTGTGCGAATTTCGTATCTTATCACGTGGAGACTCTCAAAGGCCCAACCCCTTAATTGGGCTACCAAAACAAGTACAGAACAATTACTAAAGTAAAACCTGTTTTCAAGTCCTCGAGGAGAAAGACTTCTTGATCTTTCGTACTCTTGCAAACACTTCTATTTTCTTCACACTTGCAGTGGTCCTCCCTCCCTCCCTGTCTCTCTAAAAAAAGAAGAGGGACTTGTATTTGAGGATAGAAGAGTGTGGCAGGAACTCCCACCCTCCAATCTCCATTGAAAAGGGCAGTTGTAATCCTTTCTTCACCATTGATGGTGAAGGCAACTTGATATTGGTTTGGATTTTCAATTGTAGGCCCACAGATAGAGAGAGGATGCAGAGCTGATGGCTGACTTGGGGCTTGCTGCAGCAAAAGTCAGTTTGAGGGAGAAATAGAAAGAAGACAGCTCGTTATCAGAAACTGTAGCTCAATCGGTTGGGACACGGACGCATGATTGAAAGTGGGCGTCGAATCCCCTCTATAGCAAGAAAAAAAAATCATTAGGGGAGGCAACTTTGTCATCTCGCAAGTGTACTAGCTCTAAGACCCATTAGAAAATAAATAAATAAATAAAAATTTAAAGGCACCCTCAGTGGAGCACCGGTGCTCACCTTACGTACATTACCGATCCTTATGGGGCTCATCTGGGGATGAGACCTACCTGGTGACCATCCTCGAATCATCATTCTAACCACTTGATCAATGGCCCATAAATTCTCATCATTTAAAATGAGTGCAAGTCGATCTAATGGTCCACTCCATTTGTTTGGGTTCCAAGCTCGGGATCGAAGACTATGGGGAGATCCCTATTTTATGGCCCACTTGAATGGATCATATAGTGGGCCCCACTGTGTGTTTATACACGTAGCACTCACAAGAACATGAGCACGGCCGAGGTTTCTACAAATTTAAAACTTGATAGTAGAGTGGGGGAGATTGGAAATTAGGGTTTGGTGCGATCCAATGGCCTTTATCTAATCCTCTACAATCTGCGGCTCTGCCCTGTGAAATGGTGGGTCCCACAGTGCAGATATTGCTCATCTTTCTATGGTGTGATTCCAAAGTAAAAAATAAGTTCTCCTGTACCATTCTACTACGGCAACTGGAACTTACATGGATAGCTGTGAATATGTGATGTTGTGCATACAGTTTAGTACAGTAGCTTAATAGATCTTGTATTGCAACAGTTATTCACGTGTATTTTAGCAGGACCAGTACAGTACTGTTGCCATCTTAGATTCATATTCCTGAAGAAACTGACCTGGACCGCTTGGGGTTTTAGATAACCATCAATCCACCGGATTCCCAACCCTTTGGGCTGGACTAATCCCTCTGGGCCCAGAGTGAAGTCGGGTAAAACCCTTGTGGCCCCCAGGTAGTAATACAAGTAGACTCAACTTTCGGTTCGTGAAAAGGGAGTAACTGGGGATCGATACCAAGACCTCTAGCTCCGGAAGAGGGAAGAACCGTGGTCCTGACCATTCGGCCAACCACTTTGGGTTAATCCACCTTATCAACTTTTCCTTCTCTAACAATATATATAGGACTTCAAGATAGATCTAAATAGAAAAACAAAATTCATATAGCCGACTCCAATATAGTTAGGATAAAGCTTTGATGATGATGATTATATATATTAATACACCAACGAGCAGGCAGCAATGGTGTGGCCCATTTAATGAATGCCTTAGATCTCAAATGCTCTGACCACTTCTTTTTTTTCCTTCTTTTTTTTTTGGTTATATAAAAATAGTGAAAAAGAAGAGGGTGCCATGAGGCTGGAGATCAAAGAAAAATTCCCATGTATTTCAGACCATGTAAGTATAACCCTGTGTATTCTCTTTTATATAGCCTCATGTCATAACAAGTATTGGATCATAGTGATCCTGGTGGGCCCAACAGGGACCCACACACCAACACTTATGCATGCATACTGTCTGCCTAGGTTCAGCATTTTTTTTTTTTTTTGTGGTACATAAATTGGCTTCCTCTTTGGCAATATCAAGCCGTTTCATTAGCCAGATGGCCCACGTGTATGGCTTAACGTGGACCGTTGATGAATATTATGGGCATCATGTGGGACCCACCTGATGAGCGAACTACATCTCATCTTGATTAGAACATGTGAAAATGAGTCCCTTTTCGGATCTCTATCTAATGTTGTTTGAAAAACAAGTGTGATTTGGGCCCCCACATTAGCACAGCACTAACCATGAACCCTTACAATCAGCATATTGGGCCCACTTCTGATCGAGGTATGCACATTGCACACCATCTGATTAAGATTGACCATCTAACTTGATGAGAAAAGTGGGCTCCACAAGATAGATTGTCTCACTCACCTGTACAACAAAGTGGTTTGTAGTGTCACCACAGCAGAAAAATAAACCACCAACTGAGCTGCAGGCCTTCAACTTCATACTAGGGTCCACACCCTGCTCCCCAACTGCCATTCCCAATAGGTTTCCTTCACTTCAAATCCCATTGAAGATTTTGCGTTGGAAAGTAATGAGCCATTTGACTTGAAAAGCCTGGGGATGTTGTTGTTTGGCATTGGATTCTTCATTCTTGATGGGGAATCATGGAAAGCAAACAAGAGTCTTCCTAAAAGGACAGAAGAAATTGAAATAAATGTGAAATGAGTGCCGGTGCCAATATTCCAAGGGCCCAGCTTCTAGTCCTCATGTTGAACAAGAAAAGGTGAAAAGGGTGTTTACTTCACTGGTAATCTGAAGTCCGAAATCTTCCTGCAATGATTTGATTGCACTGTATTCCCCTCAATTCCGGGTATGGACTGTGGACTGTGTGGAGCAGTATTAATGGTGGTGGTTGGATGGGGGTAGATGAGTTTGGTTTTTCTTTTTTTTAGTCCCATGGGGGCTTCTTGTTTGGAAATATGGTTGGGCTTTAAAGATCCATAGTTGGGTGACTTCAAATTTTAGCAAGAATATGGATTTGTCTATTGTGGAGGGAGAAAAGTTGGGCTTGTGTTTTCTGTGGGCCTATTTGTAATTGGGGACTTATTAAATTTACAGTTCTACTGCTGATGTCAATGGGTTTTTGTAAAACAGAAAAGTAAACAAAAGGAAGTGGTGGGTGTGTTTTATTGGCTTCATCTATTTAGCAATCAAAGAAGTAGGCTGATTTTGAGCTGATGTACTGAAACACTCCTTATTAAGCCCATACATGAACAAACAGTTATCCTCTATTGAGGTCTTCTCATATATTCATAAATTTCCCAATGTGATGAGCTTTCCCATGTAATACTCAATCAGAACCAACAAACTTTCTGTTTAAACGAGTCCAGGTGGGCCCAATTTCTTTATTGTCTTGATTGGTCAGGTGAGAGCATCATACATATTGGACCAAAATGTCCTAACCTGCCAATTGGTGTCCTACAGTATGATCAATAGGACTGTCCCATGGAGTTCTGTTTCAGCAGTATTCATCAAGTGCCTTGATCCTGTGGGTAGCTAGTGGCTGGGTTCCCATACTTCTAGCCATTAATTTGAAAGGTCAAAACAGCTGGATTAGTACAACAGGAACAGGCTATGGGTCCATTTGAATGAGAAGAAAAAAACTTCTTCCAGGAAAATTTTTAGGAATCTCTTCTATTGGATGTCTCCTCTTTTAACTCCCTTTATTTGTTTAAGGTGATTGTACTAGTAACTCTATGTTCAAATCTAAACACAATGAAAAATCACTACCACAGAAAAGTAGTGAATCTCCATAAATCTCTGGGGGGATTTGTCCACCTTTAGATTTCTCCTCATTTCTCCACTTGTAGGGATTCCCATTTCCCACACCTCATACATACAAGGCCTAAGGTTCTATTTAAATAAGAAAAAGATAAGTGGAGAATCCCTACTATATGGAGAAATGAGAGAGGACCCACCATTAAAAAAAAAAAAAAAAACTATTAGGTTTGTCACATTTCAATAATAAAAAAAGTTTAGACTAAAGAACTGATAATTTCTCCATTCCCTTGAGAAAACCATTCTCCTACATTATGCAAAAAGTACTAGTTTTCAGGACCTGTTTCCGCTGCATCTGATCAGGACCTAAAAGAAGAAAATAAAAAAGTGAAAAGATGTTTATCTAGAGAATTTTTTTTTCTCCTTCCCACTTTTCTTCTCATCATTTCAGGCCTTAAGTGGGTCGCCAACATGTGGAGATCTGATCAATTACTGGAAGGTTCTCATTTATAGGTTAACAGTTGCATCATACTCTAACAAGAGGCAGCAGAATTGGATGTAAATGCTGCAAGCCAGTTTCTAATTGTTTCCTGTTTTATTAGAGAGAGACATATTTAGAAACTTAGCACAAATGCCCAATGAGCATGGTTCAAAATCGCGGCTCGCGGTCATCGCATCCCATTGTGGAGGGAATTTTTATTTGACTCCAAAAAAATCTGAAAAAATATCCAAAAAATCCAAAATATTATAAAATGATAGAAAATAATGTTTGCTTCCATTAGTGCACAGTTTAAAGCAAAATAACGGTCCCCTCAAGTTATAATATCCTGTATCAATACTGTATCGATTTATATACTAAAATAAGCTGAAATATCATAAAATTGACATAATGCAACCATAATTTTAAAAATAAGCTGATATATCTTACTCAATATAAAGCCTTTGGTCCATGTATTACACAATCTTTTTAAAAAAAAAAAAAAAAAAAACCTAAAATAATTCGGATTAAAATAATGAAAAAATAAAAAATATTACAAAAAGTGTTAAAACTTGAATTTTTTTGCTCCAAAAGTATAGATCTAACACATTTCAACCATCTTTAAGTTATTTTGATGTTGAATCTTGAAAAGAACTCCAAAAAAAAAAAAAAAAAAAAAAAAAAAAAAAAAAAAAAAAAAAAGCTTACTAAAGAGGTCCCTTGAGTTTGATTAGCTTTCCCCACATACAAATCCACCCAAAAGTAGCTTAGATTTAAGCTTTTCCATACCTTAGAAGTTGTAGCAGCCCTCAAGTAGTTTTAGGAAGCTCTCAGGAAGAAGAATGAAAAGGGTGAAAGAAGGCAGCATCAGACACGTTTTAAAAAAAAAAAAAACTCGTCAGCGATATAACGGCCGTTATAATGGTACGACCGTTATATTCAATATAACAGCCGTTATAATCCGATATTTTGACGATATTTAGGCCCGTAACGTATCGCGGGCGTTATATACTATTTAACGGCACGGTATCGGCCGTTACCATTACATAACGGCAGTTATTTTAAACCCCGCCAATGAGACCGCCTTAGGTCATCTGTGTAAAATGATAACATCTAAAATAGCAAGGAGTCCTGCTGAAATGCACCACATTTTGGGTACATTGTGAGTGTCTCAAGTATTGTTTGATTGGCTCAAGCACTGAATGATCAATATCATCTGGGAGAGGACTAAAGTTTCAATTATATTTCAATTTTCGGTCAATAATTTATCCTATCATTCATTCGTTACAACTTACATTTTAAATTTATGGGTGAAAGTTGTGATGCATTGTTCTCAAACTCATTTCTTTTACAGAAGTAGAAATTGTCACCCTGCGACTCTTACAGTTGATTTGAACTGTCAAACTACAATGTATCTTTGCTAAACAAAGATGATTACCATGTAGGGTTTTTGTAAATCTTGGTTTCTCCCTCATCTGAGTAACTGCTGGGGCCATGATTTTGCAATGCCATCTGAAAAGGTGAACCATGATGAGATAATTTGCAGAGGTTAACCAATTATGAGATAAATTTACACTAGTGTCCCTATTCATATTCAACCTATAAGTATAGGATGCTTAACTTGGGAACTTGTGAAGTCCATAGATGTAAACGAAATGTAATTACGTAGGGATCCATATGTAAACATAGTCTATTTACATATGCTCGAATGACCCCTTCTCATAATGAGAATGTACATGACCCTATTCCTGTCTGGTAGAGTATGGAATGAACTTATAACATGATGATTGAGTCGATTCCATGATTATAAGTTCATAACCCCAGCCCAATCCCATTTTGGGCGGAACAGATCTACTAATTCTTTTATTCCAGTTAGTAAAAGGGATCTTAAACTAATAAATAGACCCTAGAAGCTAAAAAAGGGTATCATGAGCAATTGCAATATTGGATTCATTAATATTCTTGGTATAGTAGACGCTATCACACATACAATCATACTCAATTCAATGGAATTGTTTGATCTTGAGGGGGACACTTCTATAATCTCACACATGGGGTTATTGCTTGGTTTCATCTATGCATCAAGGAGGATTTTCAAGAAAGAATTGGTTCCTAACTAAGTTTTTTCCTCAAAATAAGTCACTTCTAATAGGGCTTGCCTGTGGTGGACCCAAACCCTTGCATTCACTAACAAAACCCCTCAGCCTGCACCTACATGTATTGGAAGTCCAATGTGACATCCCAACAAATCTAAACCTTTGGTGGGATTTTTTTTTAATTGAATATAAAACATTGTTAAAAAAAAAAATACACACTCAATCCTAGAAAAGGGCTAGGATAACTGATCAACCCACGATCCACATGTAGCCCTACCTGTCTGCTCCTCCATGATCGACACGCATCTGTGGGCCTCATAAAAATTCATTATTTTAGAATGAGTGTTGTCCCATCTTGAATACTCCTCTCATCTATCTCTATATGATCCCCCGAGCACACCGTTTACACCTCTAACTTAATAGCAATTTGTTTACTCCCAATCAAGAGGTATTCTAAGATTCAAAGTAACATATGGATTTGCAAGATTGAAGGTTATTTTCAATACTTGTAAATTGAGTCATTTCAGTAATGATTCAAAAATGGAAAACAAAGAATCAACCACAATTTTGGCCTATTTCTGCAAAAACAGACAAACAGCCAAAACCCAAATCCCCCCACCCAACCGGTCAAGAGGTCTTCTAAGATTCAAAGTTACATATGGATTTGCAAGATTGAAACTTATATTCAATACTTGTAATTTGAGTCATTTCAGTATTGATTCAAAAATGGAAAACAAAGAATCAACCACAATTTTGGCCTATTTCTGCGAAAACGGACAAACAGCCAAACCACACCAACACACCCCACCGCCCCCCCCCCCCCCCCCCCCCCCCCCCCCCCATGCAGAATATGTACTATTTTAGTTTTTTCCCCCTTTTGTCTCCAATTAACCTATATCAAACTTGAGAATAAAGACATAAGATCCGTTTACCACTTCCAGTCAAATGGAAGGTTTAAAACAAGTGATTACAAGTACTTTTTCTTTTTACAGTAAGGTTGGCCGCATGGTGTGGTCAAGTAAAGTCAATCAAATCGATAAATGTGAGGTGATGTGGGCCAGATCCATGGTCTGTCAGCCCATTGGGCCCAACTCTACTGAAGCCCATTAAAGAGATTAAAATCTCAAGCCTAGGATTCTTTCCTGTTTTGCCATACTTGAGTAAAAGCCAGATGCAAGAAGACAATTTTTGTTGTCTGGGTTTCAAATACTGCATCAAGTATACAGAACTTAACAGGTCCCTCTATTCCTCAAGAAGAAATGTCCTAGAAGTGGTTTGAGGGAGCCATCTGTTGATCATAAAATGATTAGGTAAGTTTCTGAACCCACAAAATTGGGCATGAAAAGAGATCTACTTATTCCAATGTCCATTCTCATCCTTTAGACAGGAAAGGAAATCTTGATTTCCCATAAATGGAATGTCATTTCTGGCTTAAATCATCCATTTTGGAGACAGATCCTCACAATTTGATAAAGGAATTAGTTGCAGACACATTATTTATGGGATAAATGACTCCTGCCATAAGAAGTACTTATTTTTTTAAGGTTTCAGCTGATTTTTCCAACTTCAATCCTAATTTTTAAGGATTCAGGTGATTTGTCTGAACAGCAGCGGTATACCTATCCAGAAATTAACTCTACACCAAAAATGCACATAGGATGGCAGTGCAAATGCAACTTTAAGCTACATTATGAAAGCTTGTGTATATATAAAAATGGGTCACAGGCTCAACAAGCACATTCAAATGCATGTGCATAAACATAAACATGGTCCTAAGAAAGAAGAAAATAGGAAAAGGATTTAACTTACATTCTATAGATAATGCTCAAGGAGATCTGAAGAAGAACGCTTCAACCTGCAACTTTGTCCAAGGTGAACATCCCCAAAAACATACCTGGATCATAGTGTAGCTTGTCACATTGGCTTAAATAAATCATAACAAGATATACAAAAGATTACAGGAGGAGAACCCGACCTATATTCACAATGTTCAGGCCATGCGCACCGTGCCTTTCCATAATCCCAATAACAGTCCTGATCTCTCAAAGGTCCACGCATCGCTGTTCATGAAGATTTAAGTTACGTGAATTGCATAAAAAGAAACATTCAATCATAAGAATGGGAAGTCACCTTTTGTAGCAAATTTTGATTTTGCATTTGGATGAATGTCATGCCATATCTGAAGCCACATTTCTCTCATTAAAACAGGCAATTGGACAATGTTCCTGTGGTTTGCTACAGAAAATTATGCTGAATTAACTTAAGAAAATCCCCCTGTGCATACTATAAAACAAATTTAGGAAAAAGAAAGGTTCCAAAGAAGGATATAAGAAGCCACTCTTGCATGCATGCTAAGAAAGGTTCCAAAGCAAGGATATAAGAAGCCTTTTTAGCATGCATAATTTAACTGGCAATGGTTTGGGAGGAAACAGAACAACTTTTTTAAGTGGTGACTTTTGTTGGGTGGGTAGCACGACTGGAACCCACAACTTTGCATCTGTGACAACGAGCACATTCCGAATATGCTATAAGCTCTTTCCATAAGAGGCGAAAATTTTATTGATGCAAACACAAAGAATCACAATCTCTGGTGCAAAATGACAGCACAATTCCAACACCATCTGACAGGTGGATTAAACACAAGTTGATGAAAAGTGTTTCAAGTTTCAAAAGTTAGATGTCTATAGGAGAGGTCAAATATAAGATTCATCAGAAAATTAGGGATGTAAATGAGCCAAGTTGACCTAGGTCGAGCAGAAACCAAGTATTCAAAGCTCAAGTTTGACAAGCCTAGCTTCGGCTTTGCCCAACCCCCGTTTTCCAAGCTCAAGCTCGGTCTAGATTATAAATGAAGCCCAGACAAGTTGAGCTTGAACTCAGATTGACTTTTCCAATCTTTATATAATATATGCATATATAAAACATGTATATAATATTAGAAGTACATTTACCATATGCAGGACCCACTTGAACATAATGTTACATATTGTATTTTTAAAAGTGTCAACTTAATTGCGTACATTTGCGGCCCACCAGTTGGCGAGTATGATCTCTATTCAGGCCAAGGCAGAAACCTACCGGAATCCATGTAACCATGCATGTAGATGGGTTGAACTTGAACCAACATGAGTGGGGTATCAAACCTTGACAAATTTAATTATTTCAATTATCCAAGGATTTTCATTAATAATATAATGAAAACTACAGGAACTATTTTAAAAAATAAAGAAAGAAACTTTTCTGAACCTTTATCAAGCTCCCAAACAGCTGTCCTCCTTCCTGGTATACTTTCAGAATCTTCATAATAGGTTATGTACTTGACACGGGATGCCCTTGTCATGTTTGGAACTATATCCGAGTTGTGACGATGCTCTACATTCAGGTCCACTTGGACATCAGATCCATCATGCTCTGACTGCATTATTTGGCAGAAGAAAGAACAGATATTATATTGTAATCAGAGGGTTTTTCAATAAGTGCTTAAAACACAAACAATGACTTCATTTCAGAAACAAACACTGGATACACACAAGTGATTCTCAGGAATAACCCAGGCAGTGCAGCCCACCTGGAAGCATGCAAATCATAGGGAAAGTATCCCTAAGACCTACTTGCGTGAAAAAAAAGGGAACCATCCCATCATGGGAGTTACTGTTTTGGGGTCCTCAAAATTACCAAATTCTGTGCTTCAGATAAGTTGGATGACTGTATAATTTGCATGATCATTTTATTTATTGATTGATTCGGGGGTGGGGGTGGGGGTGGGGGGTGGGTGGGTGGGGGCGGGCACAGTTCAGATGAGTGTCAAATATGAGCTGGTGGAAATTCAGGGGGAGATAGTGATACGAAGGGGTTGGATTGATTATAGAGGGGGCCCAAGCTGTTTCTATTTCACAAGAGCACAGGGACGGAGCCAGATATTTCTCCCAATGGTCATTCACTAAAATTTGATAATATACGTGTATGAATGACAGTGTAGAATAATTAGACTATCAATTTTTATTTCCTCTTGAATCTCAACCTTAACTAGCTTCCTCTTTTATTTTGATTTGATTTCTATGAAATTTTTTATTTAAATAATTTTTTAAAATATTTATTCTATTTATTTTACTTTTAGAAAGGACATCACCTCTCTTATCCGCCGAATTCTATTAGAGGTTAATTCGACTGTGTAACATATAGTATTAGAGTAAATTTTCTACAAGAATCCATAATCTCTTATTGTAAGTAAGCTCGCTTAGGAGCATCATGAGTTTATCACGAGTGAGTGGTGTAGGATCTGAGACCCCACTGAGCTACCACTTATCCCAAAACCTTAAGGTGATAGGAAGGGTTGAATCAATGGTTTTATGGTCTTTTTGGTTGTGTTATGAAGGCATTCGAGTTGTACCGGTCTTCACCCCAACATGGGCCCACGAGGGTCGTACCACGGACCTAACAATCCCCGACCACCCCCCCCCCCCCCCCCCCCAAAGTGTTTAAACACTCAGGGAGTGAACCCTTCAACCTCATCAGGCTCTAAAACCACTTGTAGGATCTCAGACCCGCACTGAGCTACCACTTATTCCAAAACCTTTTAGGTGATAGGAAGGGTATAATCAATGGTTTTATGGCATTTGGTTGTGTTAGGAAGACATTCGAGTTGTACCGGTCTTCGCCCCAACACGGGCCCACGAGGATTGTACCAGGGACCTAACGAGTGGGACTCTTATTAGAGGATCTGAACTCATGGATCATTTTCATCTATGGATGAAGTTGCTGAAAACAGCACTTGATCAATGGACTGTTGCCTCTGAGAGTTGGGTTGTGTTGTCCGTGGTGTATGTTCAGATGTTCTATGTATAATAATAGTAATGTGTTTAGGCCCAACTTAAACTCAACCCATTTACTTTTCAAATTGAAATTGTTGCCTCCAACACAACCTAAAAGAGTCAATACAACCAACAGTGTACTCAGAGAAATGGTTTGAAAAACCTTTCAAAAAAAACAAAAGAGAGAGAGAGAGAGAGAGAGAGAGAGAGAGAGAGAGAGAAGTTGGAAGAGCACCGCATGCAGGATACGGAACGTCCAGACTGAATTTTCAAAATGACACTTTTTCCCTCTTTTGTCATTCCATTCCCTTGTTTCAAAAATTGAGCGGCGGCAAAAATAGGAAAAACACAAAATTATCCAGTAAAAATGTGAAATCCATCCTCATCTTTTGTTTTCCAAAAATTCCAGTGGGGGCAGTTGCCCCCACTGGAACCCCCCTCCCTCCGTCCCTGCAAGGGCACTGCTCTCAAATAAATGCACAACCTTCAGTTAATTCAGACTCAAACAATGAAGCGAAAGGTCCATTTCTTGACCAATAATCTTTAAGTATGATATAGTAGTAAAACAACATCTGAACACATCCTCCTGTTATGGCTGGATTCTACAGCAATCACTGTTTGTTTTTGTTTTCTTTTGAAGTTGAACCTAACTAACAGTCAATAGGCCCAACTCAAAAAACCATAACACGATAGCAGAGGAGTATTTGTGTCATAAAAACTGGTTAGCTGCTTCTCGCTGGCCCTTGAAACTGTGTGTTTGTTGGTACTGTGAAACTGTAAGCAAATTGTTTTCTGGTACTTAAACCAACAAGATGACCTGAAAATGCATTGAATCCATCAAGATAGAGCTCATGTAATTAATCAAAATCAAGTCTCAGAAACCATCATGTTCACCAACAGTAAATTTGTGCACAGTAAAAATCTACACACTCTTCCTTTCTAGGTGACTGAAACTGTTTCTGCATCACTGCAATCTGACTATTAGTTGTCTTTGTTTTTCAGAAAATAAAATCATCGATTCACTAATTTTATCACCAGGTATTCCCAGTTATCCAAAACGTGAATATGACTCAAAATTCACTTCAGTTTTACAAGTTACGACTCCATCCCTTTGCCACTACACGTTTTGACAGGACTTGCAATAGATGCAATTCATGAATTGAACTTCTTGATTGTTTTTGGGGAATTTTACTGATAACCACCTATGTTTTTTCACAATGACAAATAACTAGTAGCCCTTTTCTTTTCTAGACACAACCACCTCTAATAGGACATGTTTTGGCTTCAACATGTCGGTGGAAAAGGTAAAGCTCTTTACAGATGTGTAAATATAATGTTGCCACGGAAAATTTCCATAGATATGCCCAAGAAAAGAGCAGATCAAAATAAAAATTCTTGAAGGATTTTGCAGAATGGGGCCAGACCTCGTCTTCTTTCGTTTTGTTGTTTCAGATCTATGTGCACTCTCTCTCTCCTCTCTTGGTCACTACACCAAACAAAAATTGTAAATTCTTCTGGCTCGTTGTGTGTGTGTGTGCGCCCGCGTGGAAAAAGGGGTAGGCTGAAGGGGACATGGATGGAAGTAGTAAGGACTAAGGATAGATATGAAAAAATGCAACGTATCCGAGGATTTGGCCCAAGATAGACTAGAATTGTGAAATAGAATTCATGTAGCTTGAACCCAACATAGTTGGGACAAGGCTTGGACAAAAATGATTGGATTCAGCAAGTCATGGAACCCTCAGCTGTTTCTAAATGTACCCTTAATCTGAATCTCAATTAGTCACTTTGGCTTGCAAGAAAAGGCCTGTTTCGGACCACTGTCTAAGTTCAACATCTTGAAATCTGAGGCTGAAGATTAACATGGATCATATGAAACCAAGGTGTTAACCTTGGTTAAATTGACTCTGATTTAATGGGCTTTCCGCGTTAACGCCCTGGGTTTAACTTGAGTGAGGGTAAACATACGAGAGTTCGTTTCATTTAAAATATAAAGGAATTTTCAACTTTTAAAACAAAATACTTCGGATTTTGTCAACCGGTCAAAAACCAGGTTCTGACACCCAGTCAAGGTGTCTAACTGAGGCTGTCAGATTACTAGGTGGTAATGTGTAAAAGCCAAAACAGGTGGTTACTTGTAATAATAAAAGACATGTGCTAATTAGTAAAATTCCCTTGTTTTCATTACACAACTCTCATGTTAAAAGCCTTAAGAGCTTGGTTGTGTCATCACTGTCAAATACAAGATGGCTCAGGCCCAGGCCCAATATGGTGGTATCCAATCTCGTTGGATTTGGTCAATATCCTTGTACAGCTTTCTTCCTTCCTTAATTAGATTGTAATTAGATTTGGTTAAATATTCTTTCATTAATGTTAGATTGTAATTAGATTAGCTGCTGATTAGTAGAGCTGATTTGTAGCCTTTTGATAAGGCATCTGTATTCTATATAATGGGAGAAAATCTCCAATGAAAGGATCAAAAATTCAATTCAAAATCAAATCTCTTTTGCATGCTACAATTGTTATGGTATCAGAGCTTATTCTTCTTCTAGCTCTCATCTTCGACCTAGTTGTCGAATCTTGGTGATATAACAGTCACTCCATGACTGTTTGTGCGTGTTAATAGTATGTTATCAACACTTTGAAATCTGATCATCATCTGCGATCAGCCTTGCTGCATATGGGAGACTCAATCTTGTGTTTTAAAAGCACACAGATCCAGGATCTGTAATCTTGGCATCAACCAGATCAGGGATCTGTGATTTTTGGAAGCAGACAGTCCTCTGTCACGATATGATCAACAGTGGCCCACCTGCGATCATCATGGGATCTTCAGGAATGTCTACAGCAATGGTCGCCCATCTCTCCTGATAATTTTGGTGATTTTTTCAACATTTTTTCGGGATCAGAGGTAGGCTTTTGGACACAACTTGTGATTTTCCAGTTTTATCAGATCATTTTGATCACAGCCGTACAAAATCTTGGATTGTGGATGGATTTTAGTAAAACTTGTATTGCTGGAAAGATAATTTGATACTGCTTGTATCTTGTTGATCTGATTCTCCATTTGATCAATCAGTGGGGCCCACGCAGGGAATCAACACCTGTTTTTAGGGTCGTCTGGACCATTTTTTTTGGTTTTTTGTTCACAGACTACTGTCTGTCACCTCTGGACTGCTGCACATAGTTTCTAGTTTCTACTTCTCTTTATTTGGTTCTAAATGGAGAAGTCTGAAGTTCAATTGATTCGATTTAATGGTTAAAACTATCCGGCATGGGCTTTTCAATTTCAATTATATCTTGAGGCCAAGGAATTATGGGGATTTATTTCTGGTTCAGATCCAAAGCCTACAGAGGATGATAAAAAGATTTCTACTTGGAATAAAAAGATGCAAAAATTAAAACATGGATTCTTGGGGCTGTGGAACCTCATCTGATTTTGAACCTCAAACCCTATACGACCTCCAAGGAGATGTGGGGTTACTTGCAGACAGTTTATCATCAAGATAATTCTGCACGACAATTTCAACTTGAGTGTGAAATTGCATAATACAGTCAAGGCACCTTGTCTATTCAGGACTACTATTTAGGTTTCCGCAATTTGTGGAGTGAATACGATGGGATTAAATATGCTTCTGTTCCAACCAATGTTCTTAAAACTATATAAGACCTTCAAGCCTCAAGTCACAGGGACCAGTTTTTGATGAAATTGCGTCCTGAATATGAGACTGTAACATCATCTCTGCTGAGCCGAAGCCCATTACCGTCTTTGGATGTTTGTTTGAATGAGCTTCTGCGAGAAGAACAACGTATTCACACAAAAGCTCATCTGGAACAACAGCACACTGCAACTTATCCTGTTGCATACTCTGTTAAAGGGAACACTCAGTCCCTTCAGATCTCACAGTCTTCTCCGACTCCTCAGACTCGGGATATGAGCAACGTCCAATGCTACTCTTGCAAAAAGTATGGACACCTTGCAACACAACGCAACCAGAAATTCTGTAATTACTGCAAGAAGAAAGGACACATCATTACTGAATGTCGCCGCCGCCCACAAACTCGGACTCCCAATGCCTATGCTGCCAAGATAGACTATTCTACTGCTGATGCTGCGTCCACCTCTGTGCCTTCACAGCCTGGTTCTTCTTCCTCTGCTCTCACTCCCGAATTAGTTCAACAAATAATCGTCAATGCATTTTCTGCACTTGGCATCACAGGTAAATCTAAATCCCCTTCTTCCATTTGGTATCTTGATTCTGGAGCATCAAATCACCTGACTCATTCCAGTGCACAACTCTCTAGCTTGAAAAAATATACTGGCAATACTCATGTTCAAACCGCCGATGGCGGACATCTTCCTATCACTGCATTTGGAGATATTTCCAGTATCTTGCCCTTAAAGAATGTTTATCACTGTCCCAATTTAATTTCAAACCTTCTTTCAGTTGGATAACTCATTGAAAACAACTGTAATGTTTCTTTTTCTTCCCCTGGTTGTGTTGTGCAAGACCAGATGTCAGGGAGGGAGATCGCGAGGGGGCCTAAAATTGGACGCTTATTTTCTCTTGATCTATCTACTCCAATTAGGACTAATTCAGCAAATGATTTTTGTTTTTCTACTCAAAATAATTGTCAATTATGGCATAGTAGGCTGGGACATCCTAATTTTAAAACCATGTCTCACATGGTTAATTCTAGATTGTTAAACTCAATAGGTTTTTCTAAGTTTGTTTCTTTTGATTGTGCTACATGTAAGTTGGGCAAAAGCAAGACTCTTCCTTTTCCTGTCTCTACTTCTAATAGCATTCAGTATTTTGATTTAGTTCATAGTGATGTTTGGGGTATTGCCCCTCATTTGTCTCATGCTAATTATAAATATTTTGTGACATTTATTGATGATTATAGTCGATTTACATGGGTCTATTTTCTACATTCTAAAGCTGATGTCTTTAATGTTGTCAAGATGTTTTTAGCATATGTTGAGAATCAATTTTCCACGTGCATTAAAATTTTACGCTCTGATTCAGGAGGTGAATATGTGTCTACAGAGTTTCAAACTTTTTTTACAACAAAAAGGAATCATTTCTCAAAAATCTTGTCCTTATACCCCTCAACAAAATCGGGTCGCTGAAAGGAAAAATCGGCATCTCTTTGATATTACTCGATCTCTTCTTATTGAATCCTCTGTTCCTACCCGTTTTTGGACAGAAGCTCTTAGCACTGCTGTCCACCTTATAAATCGATTACCCTCCTTTTCTTTAGAAAATGAGTCCTTTTTATCGGTTATACAAAACTACACCGTCTTATGATGATCTTCATGTTTTTGGATCGGTGTGTTTTGTACATTTACCTCCTACTGAGCGTAACAAACTTACTGCCCAATCTGCAAAATGCGCATTTCTAGGATACCTCCAACTCGTTATGGATTTACCCACACTTCCTTGATGGCCATCATGTCTTCTACTTCTATTCCGAACTCATATTCTCAGGCTGTGCAGCATGAGTGTTGGAATCACGCTATGCAGGATGAATTGGATGCTCTTGCGCAAAATCATACATGGGATGTGGTTCTGTGTCCTTCCGTTAAGCCAATAGGTTACAAGTGGATCTATTCTATCAAGCTCAATCCTGATGGGACTATGGCTCGGTATAAGGCGCGTCTTGTCGCTCTGGGTAATCGGCAGGAATATGGTATTGATTATGAAGAGACTTTTGCTCCTGTAGCAAAAATGAAGACTGTTAGGACTACTCTTGCCATTGCAGCATCTAAATCCTGGCCTCTCTACCAGATGGATGTTAAGAATGCTTTTCTTCATGGTGATCTCAAAGAAGATGTTTATATGCGCCTTCCTCAGGGGGTTTCATCGATCATCCCGGGTGCTGTTGCCAAACTACGGCGTTCTCTTTATGGTCTCAAACAAGCACCCCGGGCATGGTTTGAAAAGTTCCAACATGCTCTTAGCCACTTGGGTTTCCTTCCTAGTCCATATGATCCATCCATGTTCCTTCATCATGCTTCTACAGGGATCACTATTCTTCTAGTTTATGTGGATGATATCATCATTACAGGTACCGAGGCAGCTATGATTCAACAACTTCAGGCCTCTCTTCATCAATCTTTCCACATGAAAGATCTTGGCCCTCTACACTATTTTTTAGGTCTTGAAGTTCATCAATCTGAAAAAGGCATCGTACTCCATCAACATAAATATGCTCTTGAATTAATTGAAATGGCTGGTCTTCAAGGCTCTGCTCCCGTCAATACTCCTGCAGAAGTCAATGTTAAACTTCAGCAAGACAGTGGGGATCCTCTCTAATCCTACCCTCTATCGTCGCCTCGTTGGTACCTGACATTCTAACGAATGGAATTTGATAATAGCACAAAGCTTGTGAAATTGTATATTATTTCCTCTGTCTCCTTAAGAGATCGTATCACAATATATAGGTATTACAATGCCTTAATCAAGGCTCTCAGTTAAGAAACTAACTAATTACAATCAATTTCTATTTTAAGTTAGGAAACCAAATCCTTAATAGAATATGTACAACTAGTTAATATAATGACTAAATCCAACCACGTGGATGTGTTGGACTGGACCCTGTTGATGGGCCTTGGGCCTGTTTAACACCCCCCCTCAAATTGATGCGGGAGAATCAACAAGCATCAATTTGCCAACCAAGAACTGATGACGAGGTCGAGGAAGACCTTTGGTGAGAATATCAGCAATTTGAAGCTTAGTGGAAACATGCGGAAGGCTGATGACATCACGTTTAAGCTCATCACGTATGAAGTGACAATCAACCTCGATGTGTTTAGTGCGTTCATGAAAAATCGGATTTTCAGTAATCCGAATTGCACTTGTATTATCGGCATAGAAGGGGGTAGCCCCGTCTGCCGGAAAACCAATGTCAGAGAGCAAACCTCGGAGCCAAAGAATTTCGGAACATGCAGCAGACATGGCGCGGTACTCAGCTTCGGTAGAAGATTTAGAAACTTTGTCATGTTTCTTGTATTTCCATGAAATCAGATTATCACCCAAAAACATGCACCATCCTGTCGTAGATCTGCGAGTATCTGGACAACCCGCCCAATCAGCATCTGAATAGGCTTTGAGAGAGAGGATTGTCTGATGGAAAGAACAACCCGCGAGTCGGTGTGCGTAGAAGGTACAGAATTATGCGATGAACAGCAACCATATGAAGGTGACGAGGAGCAGTCATGAACTGACTCATGAGGTTGACCGCATAGGATATATCAGGACGAGTGATGGTGAGGTAGATCAAACTACCAACTAATTGACGATAAGCCGTAGGATCAGAAAGAAGGTCACCCTCCTCTCGACTGAGTTTGACATTCAATTCGACCGTTGTATCGACAGGAGCAGAATCAGTAAGGCCAGCCAAATCAATGAGATCAACTGTGTATTTGTGCTGATTGAGAACGATACCTTTAGTCGATTGATGAACTTCAAGACCGTGGAAATAGTTTAAAGGACCAAGATCCTTCATGTGAAACGTCTGACTGAGAGAAGCTTGGAGCTCCTGAATCATGCGGGCATTAGGACCAGTAATGACTATGTCATCAACATAGACAAGTAGCACAGTAATCCCTGACGGAGCATGATGTAAAAACAGAGACGGATCATATTGGCTCGAATGAAAATCCAAGCGAAGAAGAGCATCTTGAAAATTTTCAAACCATGCGCGAGGAGCCTATTTCAAACCATAGAAAGAGCGACGGAGTTTGGCAACCATACCCTTCTCGGATGAGCACCCCTGAGGTAGACGCATATAAACGTCTTCTTTGAGATCACCATGCAGAAACACATTTTTGACATCCATTTGATAGAGAGGCCAAGACTGAGAGGCAGCAACAGCAAGAATGGCGCGAACGGTGGTCATTTTGGCGACCGGAGCAAAGGTTTCATCATAATCAATACCATATTCCTGCCGATTGCCAAGAGCAACAAGACGCGCCTTATAGCGCTCTAATGTGCCATCGGATTTTGACTTGAGAGAAAAAACCTACTTACAGCCAATCGATTTGACACCCACAGGAGACGAAACAACATCCCACGTATGGTTTTGTTCTAAGGCCTCCAATTCATCTTGCATAGCCTGGTTCCAACATTGGTGCTGCACAGCCTGAGAATATGATTGGGGAACAGAAGAGGACGACAAAGTGGCCATTAATGATGTATGAGAAAAACCATAGCGGTCTGGGGGAACCGAAATGCGAGTGGAGCGGCACAATGAAGGAGGTACAGATGAATTCAGTGCCGGAGGGGGACCAACTGCAGGAGGCAGATCAAGAGGGGGATTGCCTGGAAGTGCTTCTTTAGGCCGCCTGTGATACACAAAGTTAGGATTAAAGCGAACAATAGATGTGTCGTCAGAAAAACCAGGTAAGGAAACGAAAGAGGAGGAGTCCGGAGGATCAAGGTGATTTTGGAAAAAATACTGGTTTTAAAAAAAAATGACATTTCTAAAGGTACGGAGGCGACGAATGGGGGGATCATAGCAAAGGAACCCTTTCTGGAACGGTGCATATCCTAAAAAAACACACTGAGCGGATTGAGCAGTAAGTTTGGTTCTTTCAGAAGGAGGCAAATGCACAAAGCAAACTAAGCCAAACACATGAAGATCATCATAGGAAGGAGCTGTCTGGTATAGTCGGAAATATGGACTCTGATTTTCAATAGAGGTGGAAGGCATACGATTAATAAGATGAGTGGCAGTAGCCAATGCCTCAACCCAAAAACGGGTAGGAACCGATGATTCAAGGAGAAGAGAACGGGTGACATCAAGGAGATGCCGATTTTTTCTTTCAGCAACTCCATTCTGCTGAGGTGTATAAGGACAAGTTCTTTGAGAAATAATGCCTTTATTTTGCAAAAACTGTTGAAAAGCATAGGACACATATTCCCCACCTGAATCAGATCGCAAGATTTTAATGCAGGTGGAGAATTGATTCTCGATATAGGCCAAAAGAATTTTAAACACATTAAAAACATCAGATTTGGAATGCAGAAAATAAACCCATGTGAACCGACTGAAATCATCAATAAATGTCATAAAATATTTATAGTGAGCATGAGAAAGAGATAGAGCAATTCCCCATACATCACTATGAATCAAATCAAAACACTGAGTGCTGTGGGAAGTGGATATAGGAAAAGGAAGTGTTTTGCTTTTCCCCATTTTGCAAGTAGTACAATCAAAAGAGACATAAGAAGAGAAACCCGTAGATTTATTTAATAAACCAGAATTTAACATAAGGGACAAAGCCTTTGAATTAGGGTGTCCAAGTCTATTATGCTGCAATTGGCAGGTATCTTTAATAGAGAAACAAAACATATCATTGTCAAAAGTAGTCCTAGAAGGCTTAGAAAATTCCAACGGAAACAAGCGTTCACATTTAGGCCCCCTCGCAATCTCCTTCCCGGACAGCTGGTCCTGCACAACACAACCAGAAAAAGAAAAAGATATGTTACAATTATTTTCAACAAGCTGCCCGACGGACAAAAGATTGGAAGTTAAAGTGGGACACAGATAAACATTTTGCAATGGAATGGGACCAGGGAGGTCACCGACAGCAGTAATGGGAACATGGCCCCCGTTAGCAGTTTGGATTTGAAGATGGCCATTGTAGGTTTAAACATTTGAGAGGGGGGCACGAGAAGACGTCATATGGTTAGACGCCCCGGAATCAAGAAACCAAGTAGAAGATGGAGGGGATGTACCTGAGAGACCAAAAGCAGAGAGGGCATTTACAATCATTTGTTGGACCAATTCAGAAGTGAGAGAGGATGAGGGCTCAGGCTGTGAAGATGCCGATGTAGGAGCAGCCATAACCGAAGAAGCAACATACGCATGCGGAGTCTGATACTGTGGAGACTGATGCGGTGGTGTCTGGGACTGTGGTGATGGACGTTGTGGGCGGCGGCGACATTCAGAGATGATATGTCCCGACTTTTTACAGTAATTGCAGACCTTCTGTTTGCATTGAGTGGCAATGTGCCCAAATTTTTGACAACTGTAACACTGCGTTTTGCTCAAGTCTCGAGGTGGGGGCTGAGAAGTCCTATTAGCAGCGAACGCGACTGAATAGGTCTCAGGCTTTGATTGAGTGATATGAGCTAAGGTCGCAATACGTTGTTCTTCGTGCAAGAGTTCATTCAAGCAGACATCCAAAGAAGGTAAGGGCGTCCGATTCATGAGGGATGATCGGACACTTTCATATTCATTCCGCAGTTTCATCAAAAATTGATCTCGCTGACTAGAGGCCTGAAGGTCTTGGATTACCAGCAACACATTGTCAGCCACATCCGCATACTTAATACTATCATATTCCGACCACAGTGTACGGAATCCGGAATAGTAGTCTTCTACCGACAAAGTCCCTTGTGCATATTCAGCAATCGCACATTCAAGATGAAATTGACGCGCAGAGTTATCTTGATGATAAACTTTCTTCAAATACCCCCACATGGCTTTAGAGGTTGGGTATGGCTTGAGATTCATTATTAGATGTGGCTGATGGATCCCAGAATCCATGATTTGATTTTGGCATCTTTAGTATGCCAAGAGGAGATCTTCTTCTCATCCTCAGTGAGTATAGGGTCAGAACCAGAAATATATCCCCATAATTCATTAGCTTCAAGATAGATTTGGAACTGAAAGGACCAAGTAAGGTAGTTCTTTCCCGTGAACTTGATCAAAGTAACCTCAGATTTGTCCATCTCAATATTGATATTGGTAATAAAGCAATGTAAGCAGCGATAAAACGAATACCAGACAAGAGAAAGTATGTAGAATGGTTGTCCTGTAGGAAGAAAGCACAATCCAACCAAGCAGGAAGAAACAGAACAATACGGCACAAAAATTGTCCAAAAAAATACCCCCAGACGTCCTTAAAAGTGGCTGAAAAATCACCACGTGGGCCCCACTGATGGTTTTGGTCAAAGATCAAGGGACAAATCTGAGAAAACCCTCTAAATTGGCTTCTTCTGAACCAAGTATGATCTGAATCTACTGAATATCGAAAATTCTAGACGGTCTTGATGAAAACAGAGTGAAAATTTGGAAAATCTTGAGAATGAGAAAAAAACCAACCTGGAGTCTCTGTAAAATGCTGAAAAAATCACCAATAATCTTAGGCATACCAGTCGACCAGTGTGGGATGGTTTCTGGAAGTTGATCTGATGATCTGTGGTGGGCCACACAGATGATGGATCTGTTGATGTCGCTGGAATTTTCTTGACTGGAGTCGCTGAAATTTTCTTGAAATAGATCCTAGATCTATCTTCTGCACGAGAGAGATTTAGTTCTCTCTATCCCTATTGCCTTAATGCTTTGGAAGATTTCTATGATCAGAACTTGCTCTGATACCATGACATTCTAACGAATGGAATTTGAGAATAGCACAAAGCTTGTGAAATTGTATATTATTTCCTCTATCTCCTTAGGAGATCGTATCACAATATATAGGTATTACAATGCCTTAATCAAGGCTCTCAGTTAAGAAACTAACTAATTACAATCAATTTCTATTTTAAGTTAGGAAACCAAATCCTTAATAGAATATGTACAGCTAGTTAATATAATGACTAAATCCAACCACGTGGATATGTGTTGGACTGGATCCTGTTGATGGGCCTTGGGCCTGTTTAACAGTACCTTGATCTACTTGACGATAACTCGTCCTGATATTTCTTATGCAGTCAATTTAGTCAGCCAATTCATGACTGATCCTAGACATCTTCATTTGGTTGCAGTCCGACGTATTATTAAATACCTCATTCGGACACCAACCCGTAGATTATTTTATCCGGCCAAGAACTCCCTTACACCCACAGCATACTCAGATGCTGATTGGGCTGGTTGTTAGGACACTCGTCGCTCTACCACAGGATGGTGCATGTATCTGGGTGATAGCTTAATTTCGTGGAAATATAAGAAACAAGATAAGGTCTCTAAATCTTCCACCGAAGCTGAGTATCGTGCCATGTCTGCTGCTTTTTCCGAAATTCTATGGCTTCGCGAGTTGCTTTCAGATCTCGGGTTTCCTGCTGACAGTGCCACACCACTCTATGCAGACAATACTAGTGCAATTCGTATTACTGCCAATCCAGTTTTCCACGAACGCACTAAACATATCGAGATTGATTGCCACTTTATTCGCGACGAATACAAACGTGATGTGATTAGCCTTCCTCACATCTCTTCTGATCTTCAAAATGTTGATATCTTCACAAAAGGCCTTCCGCGACCTCGCCATCAGTTCTTGGTTAACAAATTGATGCTTGTGGATTCTCCCGCATCAATTTGAGGGGGGGTGTCAAATAAAAGATGGCTCAGGCCCAAGCCCAATATGGTGGTATCCAATCTCGTTGGATTTGGTCAATATCCTTGAATAGCTTTCTTCCTTCCTTAATTAGATTGTAATTAGATTTGGTTAAATATTCTTTCATTAATGTTAGATTGTAATTAGATTAGCTGCTGATTAGTAGAGCTGATTTGTATCCTTTTGATAAGGCATCTGTATTCTATATAATGGGAGAAAATCTCTAATGAAAGGATCAAAAATTCAATTCAAAATCAAATCTCTTTTGCATGCTACGATTGTTAATCACAACCTGGTATCTACAGAAAGAGATGAGGTGAAGACTTTGACAAAGAGAGAAGGCTCAAGCGTGGAGAACTGGAGATACACATAGGTATTATTTCATTTTCAAAGAGGAAGGATGGAGATCTATTTCCAGCAGAAATTTGATCATCAATGCCATAATCATGGCTCTACTATCTCCACCGTTAACAGCTCACGCTCCCCTGTGCAGAAACAATTTGGAAATGCACAACCATGCCTTAAAATTTCAGATATGTGTGGTTTTAGATGCATTGGCACTTTCCCATTAGATTTTTTTTTCTGCATATTTAAAAAACATGAAGATATAGAAGAGAGATATAACACCAATCATGGTTCATTGTAGATTAGGGATACCTGAGGAGCCCTTGTTATGTTCACTTTAGACCCAAGCCAAGTTTTGCACCATGAGAGGGAATTATAAGGTACCTGTCAACGCTTTACTAATTGAAGATAAAATGACATAAAGAGTTATACAAATAGATACAACTCAAGGATGCTGAAATTGAGATTCAGCTTTACATTAATAATTTCTTGATCATACCGTCTCATCCCCACTAGAAGCTCCCGGATTCCCACTAACTGAATTCCCTGACCTGTAAATTACTCATAAAAGAAAAAATATGAAAATTCAGATCAAGCTTAACAAACGTACCAAGACCTTACCTACATTTGTTATACGATGTGAAACCGTTCCATTTAGAAAACAACAAAACAAAATATATAGTGAGGATATCCAGAAATATTTCACTATGCATTTGGACATAATAAACAATCTAATCTTCAATTTGCAGTACCCATTTGATGCCTCCAAAGTTCCATGGTCCACCAATCAAATTACTGTATCTATTAAAGCATGAAAAAATGGATTGAGATTGGGCTGCTTATGGTTCTCCAGACTCAGTTCAGTCAGACAAGCACGTAAACTTAACAGAATCACTTACTTGGAGCATCTAATGATGATGCACGATGCATGACGTTTGTGCATTCCCAGAAAAAAACAACTTTTTCTCAAAGCTTATCATGATATTCCCTACACCAACTATTTGTTCATATCCCATTCTCAAGTGTCACATGTCATGGAGAAGTCAATCCACATTAAAGACATACTTATTCATTTAGACAACAATTGTAGAGTCAGCAATATATGGGAATCAGACTCCCAGAACAATCTCAAGCAGTTTCTCAAGACAATTCCAGTGTGGTATTCTCTGGTAGGTATTGTTGTCGAGGAACCTGTGCTAATGTACTATTGCGTGATTTTACCAAGCTTCTATCAATATTGTACATTGGCTTAACTCCAAATGATGAGCTAATTCATGTACTTTAAGTAAACGACACAAACAATTGCAATGCAAAATAATAATTCCACAGATAAAATAAGTTTTTTATAAATAAAATAATCATAGATAAAATATTCATGATCACAAATAAGCATAGCATGCAAAGGTAAATAGGTTTTAAGACAGGCCACACAATATGTGATGCACTTCCTAGAATATGAAAAACTTGTGTGAAAGAATATGTCTACTTTTACCTTGACTCTGGAAATGAAAAGGAAAAGAGCATGAATGCATGCCTACGAAGTAACTATCAGTAGACTTTACAATAGTTAAAAAAAAAAAAAAACTACTTCCATGTGCCCTAAAATGCCTGCAAAATATAGAGAAATATAATTATTAGCATGCTTAAAATGACACTTGCCTTGAGGTAAGTGTTCCTTCAATCTCATAAATAACATCGGTCATGATCCAGTTATCAGGATATGGCTTCCCACTTGGTGCAAAATAGTAGCCAACCTGTGTTTTGAAGATACAGTAAGTATTCTTCACTGTAGACAGAAGTTAAATAGCAAGTAAATTGAAGTATATAAAAGCATTGATCCTCTCTACAATTTTTAGACACCAGGCTCTAATTGATCCATAACTTTTGAAGGTTCAGAAAAAGAAATTAATTTTGAGTGAAAAGAATAAGGCTTAAAGATTAGAGAAAGACACAAAGAAATAATAACATGCATAAGATTTGTTTCCACTCAGGTGGACCCTGATTGAGATAGGTTGACACTCATAACCACCACACATGGTTGCACAATCCAATGATTGATACCAACCACTGGGGCAACCATAGTCCCAGAAGTTAATAAAATCAGATAATCCAGGCACCTGATATATGACGTTCATACAAGAAAAAACAGTCCACATTCAATCAGAAAAAGGTTGAGCAACCAACCCAACTTGGATTGGCATGCTTGATCAGAAATTGCCTGACCTAGTCATGTATATTTGTGGCGCGTATTTGTGCATGTTCACATCTGCCCTCATGAATAATTAAGTACATATAGAAACATAAACATACAGGTATGGAGACTCGTACAAATCCAATGAAAGTAAAAATGTACATTGTACTGAACATCCATTTTCAGTACCGGGAAGTGGAACAGGAAGAAAATTGTTAGTCCAAAAATATTGATTCTCAAATGTGATAATTCCTGGGAATGATTCTAGGCAGAACAGGCCTGGTAAAAGAAAGCACACCATCACAACATATATCTCCACGAGTAGGATGATCACCTATGCCCAGTCAGTAATGAGTCGATCACTCTACCACTGTGCTATTGAGGAAGAATTGTTCTTTCTCGTATAACTATCAACAAATATTAAAAATGCAATAGCCTATGAATCAAACCCCTCTCAGCCAACCCCAATCTCCCTATCCCCCAACACCCCAACCCCTCTCTCTCTTCCAGATATGAATATGGATAGAAACACATAAAGGGGAGCAGGTACAAGACTCAAGAGCACACTCTGTCTAAAATCCAGGACACATATGGATATGCATATCCTATCCTAAACATGCCACTTATAATAATGATATGAATTCTATTAAAAAAATGTCCGTGCCTTTCTGACATCAATATCAACAAACAATTTACATTCTTGTCAAACATTTTTTTTATGATGAAAACATAAGAAAATAAATAACCTACACCAGTAACACATGGTGGTGTGGTATCCTACAAGTTCCAATGAAATAACTGGTATCAATAGGGTTGTCAAAGGGGCAGGCTAGTGTAAGCCCTTACACTACCCTCATATATGCAGGCCGGGCCTAGGTCGAGCCAAAGCCCTCGGTGGGCCTACAATACTAAAGCCCTTACCCTAACCCTCAAGGGCCAGGGCCAAACGGAATGACTTTTTAATAATATTATATATGACAATTTTTCTATACCATGATGCTAACCCTCCTTGATTTGAGCAACGGATTTGTGCAATGTAAAAGTCAATCTTTTTGTGCAACTTCTAAAAGAATGTACAAAACAACTTACTTTGTCCTCGTGTAAAAATATTACTTAGGATTACATGAAATAAGCTAATTTGATAGTCTTGTGACACAAAATTAAAACATGGAAGATATTATTAAATACCTTAGCACACTAAGGTAGTTACATACTTGCATAGTTTAAGTAATGTGCCCGATTTGATTTGTCGTCAGACTATTAGTAAGATCGTCGCAATTGAAGTTCTACTAGTTGTAGTCTTTTTTACTAATTCACGTACTACATTTTTTTTTTATAAAAGCAATAATATGGATCATCAAAACATGTTTGACAAGTCTCATTTATTCAATTAGATTTATTTCAAATAGGCATTAAACCTTTTTCAAATTAATTGTTTAGTATGTGTGGTTCAAATAAACATTAGACCACTCTTGAATTAGCATTAAACCAAAGTTAGTTATTTAAAATATCACCATTGGCTTTTATAACAAAGCAACTAAACTTTGACTACCTAAGATGAATGACAAAGATGATTTGATGCATGAATTACAAACTTTACTCCATATGTGGGGCCCACTTGAATAAAACAATGGTCATGAAAGTAAGGGAATAGAAAGAAATTGGCATCGATCAATGGCTAGTGGCTGAAACTCAACCCCACTCAATGATGATGTTGATGGCCATCTGTCTAATTAAACTCTCAAGCTTTAGTAGTTTACATTGTGAAAATCAGTATAATATATGACAGCTTGAGTTCCCTTTTTCATTGAAGATTTAAAATAGAATGAAGAATCATACATAGGTTGCAATATTGTGATCTATTAGGATATTCATAAATTAAAATAAAAAACTCATCTATGATATAGTTATTATTATTTGACAAAATATTAAATCCCTCTCATTGATTTCTACTTAAGAGTTCTTTATAATCTTTTGGTAAAAATCCCATTATTTATTTTATATATTGATAGATAAAGGGCCGGACCGGGCCGGGCCCCCTTGGGCCAGCTAAGTCAAGCTCTAGCTCGGCCCTCAAGTTTGCGGGCTTTTCAAAATTAGGCCCTAGTACCCTACCCTTGGGCTTTAGGACAAAAAGAAAAGCCCTCGCTTTGAGGACTTTTGCGGGCCGAGCCAAGCTGGGCCCCCTCATCAAAGGGCCGGGTTAACAGCCCTAGGTATCAACAATCAGTATCATTTGGATCCTGTTAATAACAATGTGGTCGGCATAAATTATTCAGGTGTCAAAGGCAATGACACATTCCATCAAACCAACCATAATAGCAGTAGAAAGGTGTAAATTCTTATACCTAGGAATAAGAATAGCAATAGAAGGGTGTGAATTCTTATACCTAGCAAATATCATTCACAAGGAGCAGTGTCCACTAAAACACTAAAGTTAACCCATCTCTAGAACAAAACCATTTTTCAACAGTAGAGGTGCCAATGCTAGTAATGCACAGAGATAAACAGTTACAAAATGCATAAGAACGAAAACAAGACACATGCTTACACCAGTTATACTATCAAATATAAAAGTCAGTTCAGCATTTAACACATCTCAAGTTGGAGGGATAAGTGAACGGTCAGATATAGAACAAGTAACAATGCTAAATGCATTAAGATAAGTAAATACCTCTGTCTTCCGATCTATCCCATAAATACAAAATATATTCTTTATTGGGGGTCTATCCCATGGTGTAAGAGGATTTAACACTGGATCACCGTGATACAGCCTGAAATTTACAGCCTGAGAAAATAAGTTTTGTGGAAACAAATTGATCACAATTTCACATTTTTCTCAACGAAAACAGCCAAAATGTCAACCATGTAAGGATGCCAAAGGAAGTTAGCGAGACACTTTAAAAAGATAATTACTTGATAATAAAGTTTATCAATGAGAAAGAAAACAACAGGATGGACTGCATTACAAACTATAACACCCCCATGACTAGTCAAGAAACTGGCAAGAAGAAAAAGAATTATAAGGGGTACTAAAGGAGAAAAAAGAAACTTAGATTTTATTTCTTATTTATTTATTTATTTTAAAGAACATCCCTGTATGGTGAGGGGCCCACCTGAATGCATGTAAATCACAGTGCTAGGTGTTGTAATCTTGATATACATTGTTACACCATTCTCTTTCAGCTTAAGCTTTTAGAGTAAGTGGTTGTTAACACTGGGAAGGTAAGAGGAGTATGATGTATTAGTACACTACAGGACAGCCAAATATCACTCTAATCAGATCCTCCTTACACTAGATTTTATATCTCAAAGAAGGCTTTAAAAAATGCTCTTTATCATGACTATTCCAACTGTGGATAATAGTCAGGTCAAATTGGGATAATGCACGTTCACAGGGGTAGTTGCATTTTGAGGATTTGGATTGATCATAGGGGAGTCTCATTGTATACAATAATACATTTTCTTTATGTCATTATATGTCCTCGTGGACATGAAGGTGTGCCAGATTTTCCAAGTTTTCCGTGATTGAGATCTCATGTAAAGCAGCAACACACAATGCTCTGTCCAAGCTATATAGGTATCAGTTTTGATGTGGCCTTTATGGCCCTCTTGCATGTGTCTATGTGGATCCTTAATCCTGTTTTACACTTATCATTACCTTTAATTTACTACCATCATTAGAAAAGAAGAAAATACATAGATGACATGTTATCAAGATACTCGTATCAAGAAAATGAATTAAAGTTTAAGGGAATATGAAATCAGTGCATGCAATAAGCTAGTAGGTATGGGCTGAAAGCAAGGAATATTGAAGAAATGAACATGTTGCATTTGAAAGAAAAAAAAAAAAGAAAACTCAAAGTGCAGTTGTCATTTCAATTTTGAACCAAGCAACAGAAGTTACAGAACCAAAAAGGGTAGAGGAGCCAAAATTGTCATTCAGATGCTGAACCTGGATGATAGATGTATACCTCATGTAGCCACCTAAATATCACTAGATTAGCTGATAATTCAAGGAAAAAAGATAATAAATATTCCTCTATCCAGTTTTACCATAATCCCCATAGCGGTTACAGTCCATGCATGTGTTGACAAGTTTTAAAAAAAAAAAAAAACTGATTCAAGCAATAAGCTAGCTACACGATTACTGCATGCTGTATGGCATTACTTTTTCAGTTGATACAAAAGCCTTTTGCTATCAGGATCATAATCCTCTATTGCTTTGAAAAAAGTCCCATCCGATACTTCTCTAGCAGAAAAAGATAACTGCGTAGGGAGCCCACATTCCTTGCTTGAAGGTGTTCCCTCTACTACTTCTGGAATCGATGGGTAGACATCAGCCCCTGCAAATATAAATACTGTAGTGGCGCTTACAAGTGTAAATTGATATCAGGAAAGGATTTCTGTGTAAGGTTTTAAAGGTGTACCTTGAATGGAAGGAACTTCAATGTTTATTATATTTGTTGGCCATCCAGAGTAATTTGCCTGAAATTCCATGTCATCACAATTGTATGACTTGTGACCCTCTCCTCTTCCCTCAAAGAAATGTTTCCAGTAACTACCATCAGACCTACAGTACTTTGAGAATGGCATCATCCATAATGAAGAACCGAATGAATTAAACATCAATCGAGCAGTTCCCTGATAACTTGTACAAGCAAATGACAAACCTAAGTTAATACAGCAAAAGAAGCAGAAAGTCATGAGTCAACATGGTTCGTTCAAAGTTCTAAGAAACTAATAAGTCAGTGAGATAATTTAGCTGAGTTCAAGGGTAAATCCAGGAAAGTTAAACATCAATCAGTAAGAAAAAAAAAACGTGCAGATTGGTCTTCTATCAGTCAATCACAAAAAAGCCTGGCTCTGACTGTTGTATGTTCTACCATCTTCATCTCTTACTCCCCAAAACAGTAATAATGCAGGTATGAACGACCACATGCCAATCATTCATGTCCCTCAGAAGAGAGGTAGACAAATGGGCAACTTGCACTTTGGCGTGTTGAAATGAGTATTATATTATCTACTTTTCCAGATAAGCAATATTTCTTTTGGAACCAATATGGATAGCTCTGAAGTTGCCAAAAGAAGTAGAAGAAAACTGTCATGAAGCATGAATCTTGCAACAGGCAAGATTCGAGGAGGATGACGAAAATTCTTCAACTTCAATTTCAACAAAAATTATGAACTCCAAAGTAGCCAAAACAGAAATTAAACTTCTCAAATATACGATTTGGTAAGATGGAAACGAAAAGCTTTCGGGGAAACCTGAATCAAGCAAATGTGTAATACAGCTAACCAAATGATAATCAGTCTAAAAAGAATCCACAAGAGACAGGTTAAAATATTATTGAGTTGTGAACAAGAAAAAACCTCAGCCACTGGAAGGCCAAATGTGAATCCAGAAAGAGTCGCTTCTACTGTCTGAATCGCGCCAAGAAGAGGGGCTCCTTAAATTAATGATCACGAAATAATTAGTACAGAGGCATGCATTTCTGTCCTGGAAGCCTTATTATCAAAGTAAACTGCTGCATGAGGGAACACACCAATTGCAAAATAGGCATGTATGTGCTCATCGAGCCATTGGGCGTACATCTTTGGTGCAATTTCTAGCTTCAACCACTCCAAGAAGTAGCGGAAGACATTATTTCCCATGGAATGAGCAATAACTAATGAGGGGCCCCCCCGAAGTTTAAGGGCTGTTTCAAAAGTCAACCTGCAAGAATGATATTGATGATAATGATATGATGACAATTGTGATGATAGTGCAAAAGCAATCCCAACAATCCATATAGAAACCAGCAGAGAGGACATTATCAAAGCCAGCAGAGAAACCAACATGACTTCCTGTGGGATTAGAGAAACCAGCAGAGAGGACATTATCAAAGCCATGATGTCTTTATCTTAATCAACAATTGTCAGTCCTTGGCATTCACTTTTGCATTAGTAAAGCATTTTCTTGATAAATGGAATTTGTTGTGAAAGAAAATAATAATTTGTTCCTGAAAATTTCTTAATTTCATTAACATTCCGATTAGGGATTGACAAACCCATGACTTGAACATGCTAGTATGTTACTTACTTTGATAACCTTGTCTAACAGATATCGTCGCTAGTAAATAGAGACGGCAATGTCACTGCTGATTGAATTAACATTATCCAATGCTATCTGATAATATTTTAGAACTTGAAAATAGACAATGTTGGCAAAGTGAACTCTCTAATCTCAACAATGAACAATCTCAATGTATAAAACTCTGTTGACCAAAATTTACTGTTAGAGTTAAAGTAAATAAAACTGAAGCAGAAAGAAGGTATACAAACTTTAGCTGGTGAAAGTACAGATCTCGCTCTTCAAGCATTGATGCTGACAGCCTCCAATCATATGGGGCAGCAAGAATTGCATTTGCCTCGATACCAAATTCGATACACCATTTAAGCCACTCTTTCCAAACTGAAGAAAGAGGACCTGGACAGATAAAATTTCAATCTGTGAGTGATTAAATAAAACATTAGAAGTTATATGGATAACAGCAACACCTCCCTCACCCCCACCCCCCAAACTCCCCCCACCCAAAAAAATAAATAATTAATTAAAAATGAAACAAAAAAAGGGTTAAAAAAATTATTTTCATCGAAAGATTCTATAACACTTTTTCCGATTGTTCTAATCAATGATGAAAATGAATGACAAAGCAAATCCTCTAGGACCAAAATATTAAAAAGAAAAAAAATACATGAAGATCAGGCCCATTTTTTTATGAGTTTGTAAATAGCATCAGTGACATTTATGGGGGTTGGGTGTGTGTGTCCCAGTCAGATTGATCACAGGAGTTCCCACCTCTGACAGCTCATAGCCCTTGTGTACATCTAAGGCATTTGAGCACAAGCTCACCTGAAAATTCCTCCTTAAATAAATGGAATTATTTGTAATTTACATTTACATATATTTCTATATCTTTTGACAACATGCATTCATGTACTTAAAATTCATGTATAATGAGCACAGTTGGCCTTCTCCACTTCTTAGCAAGATATAATACAGAACAATCATACACTGTTAATGTGTTAATGTGTATAGTTCACACTACATTTATTGGTGTGGAATATTCAAAATGTTGCTGAACTAATCAAACATATATTAGAAAAAGGAGGGAGACAAAGATACAAATTATTGTGTAGATATTTTTGTTTCTTGAGAGTGTGGAGTAGCTCAGAGTTGCTAGATTACAATGTGGCTATAGCTGCAAATTAGATGATACAGGGGGGAAAAAAGAAATACGAGTAATTGCAGAAAGACAATCAGTATTTACCTGTTATATAACCTGGATCTAACTCTGTAATTGCAGAAAGACCACTGTCAGGTCTTGATTTGCATTCAGGGTGATCTGTTTGATTGTAAGGATCTAGTAACATGCACTTGAGCCAACAATTTACAGCAGATAGAAGCTGCAAGAAACATGTAAATTGGCTCTTAGAATAGGAGTTTTAGACTATCAGCAACTCATGTCATTCAGAAGTAAACATTATAGTACAAAAATATAATGATAGCATCTATAGAATAATAGAATTACCATAACTTATTCATGGGCACCACTTTCTTTCTCTTTCTTTTTGGTTTTTTATTTTTATTTTTCGAATGGTTGTTGATAGCATTGTAAATAAGATGAAAAACATGATCCTCAATGCACATGAGGATATGCAACTATTCTCCTGACACACAGTCTGTATGTGGGCCCCATGTTCCGGCAATCCTGATAGTACATCTTATGGCCTCACTAAGAATGACGCATGCCCCAAAAATAACCCAATTTGGAATATTCTACCCAGTAGCCATCCATCAGTGGGCTGTTCTTTAACAATGAATGTACATGTTGTTTTCTTGATCATCTAGTTGCAGGCTGTTGATTAAGGAATTAGTTGTGTTCAATCATTTCAATTTTTTTGGCATGTGACACCTCACAGCTGGGCTCATTACATTGGAAGTCTGGATTGTCAAACCATACGATATGACCACTTGTATATAGTTAAGGCCCGTCGTCTGTAAGTATAATTGGAATATGCAAAACAGAGAGTTCACCTTGATGCACTTATGGGCTGATTGCTATTGAGAGTCATGTTAGAGCCCTGTCCTGTTCCATTCTAGGGGGTTGCCTAATTTTGCAGGATCCATTTAGGGGCCTGTGCGCCATAGGGTTTCTTTTCTTTTCTTTTTCTGTTTTGGTAAAAGGCTTCTTTTGGTTTGTTTGTTGGTTGTTTTGCCGGCCTTTTTTTCATTTTTTTGGGTCTTGCTTGTTTTGGGTGCCCTTTACCTGTCCCTGAGGCTTTTTTTTTTTTTTTTCAAACTTTTTGTATACTATCAATAAACCTTTAACCATCTGAAAATTAAAGAAGTGTGATTGAAATAAATCTATTGAATGAATTCATACCAAACATTAAGCTAAGCATTTGACCAAATTGACAGCATAGATGTCACAAAATCTCAAAAAGCATTTATTTTGATGAAATTCATTCAATCCTTTCCCATTAATGCCAAACTAGATACTCCCATAGAGACCAAAAACCAATGGTATAGGGAGCTCTCCACTTCCACTCTGATAACCCACACACACAACCAGCCATTCAGATCTCAGTTTTCAACATTTACCATATAGTGATCCACACTGTTAACCCCAAGTAACCACGCCCATTGAGACTATCCCACCCTTCTACTTACACTCAGAGAATTCATGGCTTGTAAGAAAAAAAAAAACCCATCACAGTTACCTCCCTCAAAAAGAGACAAAACATTTGATGAGTAGGATATTTCGATCCCCCACTTTTCCCTTTTTCTTGGGTCGTGCTTTATTAACAGCTAGCCCCATCTGAACGGTCCAGATCTCAAAAACCCAAGACAGGAGAACACTCACCAGATTCTCATCAAGCTCCAAATCAAATCCACTATCAATAAAAGCAAAAAAAAGAAACCACTTTCAAGCATTCAATCCAGAAACACATAATCTAGTCAAAACACCAGATAAAGAGGCGAATTCGAGAAGACAAAAAGGAGGGATTTTTACAAGATTCTAACAAGTGGGGTTGGGTGTTTTTGGATCACTTACTTTGGTGGTGTCGATCCAAACGGAGTCGAGAGGATTAAAATCGAGTGGCGAGTAAGGGCAATCGAGAACAGACCAGGCTCGGAGCTGCGTGGAGGCGAAACCAGGGATTATAATCCCCGAGAACTTGGAGAAATCGCTGGAGAATTCTCGACAGTTCGCGACGATTGTTGGCTGCAGAGGTCCGAAGAAGAAGAAGAGTGCAAGTGGTATGAGAAGGCGAGACAAAGATGCATGAAACTCTCTCATTCCAAAAGACCAGATATATCATTCAGATCATACAACAACAACAACAACACAAATGAGATTGAATAGAGAGAGAGAGAGAGAGAGAGAGAGCGCTGAAGTTTGTGACTTTTTGCCGGGTGGTGGAAGATTCAAGTTCAAAAGAGTTTGGAAAAGCGGAGACTCTGATTTGAGTCCTGCACACACACACGAGGCTCTGCTTGTAGTTGTAGGCGTAGGCGTACGCCTGTACGTCGGTAAAAGTTGAATTTCAATTTACTTGTTTACCACCAAAAAGAGATAGGTTGAATTTCCTCGTGAAAAGGGAGTTATGATGCATCCTTTGTTAGAGTTTGGCGCTTTACTGGCAAAGTAAAAATAAAAGAAAGCCTCCATCTTTAAGAGAAAATGTCACTCCTTCCATCTTTAAAAGAAAAAACTATAAAAAAATTAACTACCTTTATCTACTAAAATACAAAAAATATTTCATTTTCCAATACCAAAAGTTAAAAAGATTCCATAACAAACAATTAAAAATAAAATATCATCATAACTCACTTATATTTTATTCTTTCTTCAAAACCAACTTTACTTCACTTGACTATATTAGTAGAGTTGCAAAACTGAATAATTCCTAGTTTTGTTATTTTTTATTTTTTATTTTTGGTAAAGACCCAGTTTTGATACTTACTATAGTCTTAGGTTGGTGGGGGTGTGTGGGGGTGCTTTTTTTTTAGTGTGTGTGATGTAGGTTTCCACCATGATTCATGGATTTTCATGTCTAGTGGCTTGTTTATTTATATTTTCTCATATGAATCTCTTTTCGGCTTCGACTATAGGAGATCCCATTTCAATACCAATCCAAGATATACCGTTTTGGAGGCTTTACTAAATGGAGGTGAGTGAAGTAAATATTATTTTGAAGAAAGAATAAAATATAAGTGGGTTATGATGGTATTTTATTTTTAGTTGTTTGTTATGTAATCTTTTGACTTTTTATATAAAAGTAGATTTTTTTTTCTTTTAGTGGAGAAAGGAGGTTGTTTTTTTACTTTTTAAAAAAAATTGTGGTAGGAAATTTAAATTCAAGTGCTTTTGATGTGACTTTTTTTTTAGAAATGGGGGCTTTACTTTACCCGACTCTATTAGTAGAGTTGTCCAACAATTAGGAATTGTTGAGATATTTGAACAAATAAGTATAATCCTTGTGATCACAAAAACTATTAAAATGAAACAGTTAATGATTATAAGTATAAATATAATACGAAAGAGAAATTTCACTTTTGTGATATCACAAAACGTTAAATTTTTTTTAAACAAGTATTGAAATATAAGAAAAGAGGTGCAGTTTTATGCGATGTTGCATAATTCAATAAAAGTTTTGCAATATTGCAACAAATCATATAACTGAAATAGTACGAAGAACTTATGAGGAATTATCTCTCATGGCTATTGGTGACCCCAGAGGAAAAAATCCCTTTAAGTTTTATGTATAATTTTAAAATGACATGTTTCTGAGAAATTTAAAATTTAAACGAGTCTCTTTCATTGATATTTATCAATGAGCGCACTTTGGTGTCCCAAAAAATTCCAAATATCACCGTAAGATTTCGGTGCAAACAATGATTTGTCACAACGGGACCTACGAAGTTTGAGAAGAAGGGTCCTGCATTTGAAGATGATCTAGAAGACAGTCCCATGGAGCTTATAGTGTAGTAGAAAATTTGGTACTTTGGGCCCCCAGCAAAAAATCCCTGGTTCTACCCTGGGTACTATCAAGCTTGTCGCAAATATTTTTTTTGGGAAATGATCATGCAACAAAAATGTTGGGGTAGTTCTAAGTTTGTGCCTTTTTCTTTAAAAATACTGAGAAATATAGTAAAACATACTTGATAATAGACTACAAAATATGAAAATAAACATAAATTATTGTTATAAACTGCTTTTATATAACTTTTTGCTAATTTATTCTGGTCGTGTTACAAATTTAACATTTTTTGTTATAAATTACTGTAATATAACTTTTTTGCTAATATATTCCAGTCACATTACAAATTCAACATTTTCTTCTCTTGACATTTCCAGTTACTAAATTATGAAAATATCATGATAGTATCAGATCACAATTCATGAAATGCCACTACTTTTCCAAAGATTATAATGTGTTATTTGTGGCAATGATCCATATTCATGGAATAAAAAGGAATGACAATCCACATACACTTTAGGGCTTGAAAGGATCCTGATCCTATGAGGTCATCACCTTCATATTTATAATTTTGATCTACTTTTGGTATCGAAAGCACTCAAAATCAATAGTTTCCCCTGAATTAGGAGATCTGATCAGAGTTGGGTCTAATATTAGAATAATCCTATGTGTAACACATAATTTATCGAACTAGTTATTTATTTTATATGTAATTAATCTTACGACAAGCCTAACTTTAAACAGCAAAATGCGAGGTGCAACTTATAGATGGATATATAAGGATGATTATAATTTTTGTTCAAGCCTCCATTGATAATATACATTTGAGAAGGCAATAGGGTGGACTATATGCCTTCTCGGGCATGTTTATTTGAAGTGAAAGAGGAGTAGAATTGGCGCCAACAGTAGTAACTTCTATTTTTTAATGTGTTCGGATGGCCTTGAGGAGACAAAAAGCAGTAAACCTTTTCGCCAATGTGGATTGATGTAGATTCATCGTTTACTTCTCTTCCCTCTTCTCAAAGTTTATTGCTCCCACACTATGTGATAAAGTGTTCTTTCCTCCCTCCACTTCATTTAAAACCTTTTATACTTTTTTTTAGTTTGTGTCAATCATCCAGACACGAGTAGAGTAATCCACTGTCCATTTTATTTCAACGCAGTCATTACTAACTTTATGCATACTGTAACAATACAATTCTTACTCTATACCTCTTGCAAATAAACATGCTCAAGTTTTAGCCCATGAGTAACCTTAATGAGTGGATTTATTCCATGTAGTATTACGATGGTTCAATTAAAAGAACTTGCTGGTCCCAAATAAGTGTTGGAACTGAACTCGTCGAGAAGCTTGTATGTTCCGGTGTGGAATAGACCTGCGAACTCTTTGCGGATGCTCTCAAATCTACTAGATAACTAAGCAATGGTTAACATCTCCCTTGAGCAATTCCTAGGAGTTACCCCTCCTAGAATCTCACATCTCCTGACCAGCGTGGGAATTCTGCCAATCGAGAGTCTGAACTTGATTCAAACTCTACCGCCAAGAGTTTAATCCTTATCTGAATCAACCAGATCAATACTTGTTGGGAGTTCATCAACGGCATATCGCCGGATTCAATCTGGCGTTGGCCTAATAGCAATCGGAGCACACAATTTTCCTAAAATACACATATGGTGAAAATGTGGAGGACCAGCGAATGGCTATCACCACCCACCTACCCATAGGAAATGGCCCATCAGTATTGAAACGTGAAAGTCTCTGCTTTGTCAGAGTCGCCAGTAGGAAATTGTGCAAGACTAGTACCAGGTACCAAAGACTAAAGATGTGAAAGGTCAAGCCCGTCCCTTGCGACGCAGAAACATGAGTAAAATGTTGCGATCAAGGGTTTCTAATCTGGGTCCAAAGCGAGTTCAATTAGCAGATACAGATACAGGCGTCCACTTTTCATGGAGCCGGCCTCAAACCTAAAATGAAAATCCATTGAGTTTTTTTGTGAAACTCATACCTTTTTTGAATTGGGCTATGATGTATTAAACAATGTTTTAAAAGGGAGATTTTCAAAAAGGTCTTTAAGCTACGGCCTTATTTCAAAAAGGACACAAGTTTCAAAACTTTTCAAAGTAGTCCCTAAGTTTTTCTGGATGTTTTCAATTAAGGACATCCATCAATTTAAAGTTATTTTCCAACAACTTATTTCCTTTTTTTTAATTCCCAAATTACCATTCATTGTAATAAAACTCTCCTTCACTTCCTCTATATTCTCCTGATTTCCCTCGCTGGTGTCTTCACGGTAATCAAGGACACCCAGTATTCTCACAGCGATTGGCTGCATGTAGTGGCTGCTGAAACCATGTCATGGCATTAAGAAGGGTAATTTAGGTATTTTTAAAATATTGAGGGAAAAGGTCATCAGAAAATACCTTTAAATGACCAGATGTCCTTAATTGAAAATTTACCAGAAAGCTTAGGGACTAATTTAAAAAGTTTCCAAAACTTGTATCCTTTTTTGAAATAAGGCAAAAACTTAAGACCATATTTGAAGATTTTCCATTTTAAAACCATAATTGCAATGGCCATATTTTAAAACCACAATTGCAATGGAGGCAAACGAAAAAGACCTCTTTTTATGTAATTTTCAAATCTTTCTTGAAGATGGTAATGGTAGGCTTTTATAAAATTTAATTAATAAACTGAATCGATGACATCTTAAGGACAATAACTTCTCCTTGAAAAGTTAAAAAAAATTCAAATAAGGCATTAATTTTTTGACTCATTTTAAAAAAAGACACAATTTTCAAGACTTATCAAATTAGTCCCTAAGTTTTTCAGTAAGTTTTCAATTAACGACATCTGTCCATTTAAAATTATTTTTTGGCAACTTTTTCTCTAATTTTTTTTAAATACTCAAATTACCCTCCATCGACTCCTTCACTTTCTCTGTATTCTCCTCATTTTCTTGGTCGATGTTCTCACTATGATCAAGGACAACTAACATCCCTGCAGCGATCGATTACATGTAGCGGCTGTCCGAACCATGTCATGGCCTTAAATGAAAGATAATTTGGATATTTTGAAAAGATTGTGAAAAAAAGTCGCCAAAAAATATCTTTAAATGGCTGGATGTCGTTAGTTGAAAACTTACTATAAAAACTCAGGGAATAATTTGAAAACTTTCGGAACTTATATCCTTTTTTTTAAAATAAGTCAAAAACTTAAGGCCTTATTTAAAATTTTTCCAAAAAAAAATTAAAACATTCTCTGGGTTAAGATAATTTAATAAGGGAAAGTTTGAATTAATGTAATTTAATTTTTGGAGATGTAAATTTCTATCCTTCAAATGTAGTTTTCCACAGTGAGATGAGATTTTTCAAATTCTAACAATTTTAGAGAGACTCTTACAAGCTCAACTCGAATTATTATATATTTCATGATTTTTATTCTTTTAGATCTTGTTTGTTTCATGTAAATGAATTCCTATGAATTAGGGGCTTTGTATTTCTAGAAAGTGCATGGTTAGAAAACAAATGAAACATGAATATCCAAAGATTACTGCCAAATAACTTTCCCTTTAATTAAGGGTGGAATCAAGAATTTTAACTTGGGGGGCTATATGTAAAAGAAATATTGGGGAAAAGAGCAAATGCATAAAAGAAAAAAATGATCAAGACTTGCATCGGGTTCTTAGAGATTTTTAACTTTTTTTCCAGGTATGGGTGGGGGCTTAAGCTCCAATCCCTTGTACCTAAGTCTACCCCTGTCTTTAATGGAAATTGAATTAAATAAAAATGAAAAAATAGAACCGAGCTATGCTTTAGTAGTTTAAATCAAAGGAAAGTCAATGTCTCATCTATCTTGTTGCCGCATGTCCTTCTATTCTTACAATTTCTATGTATTCTATCCAAATAAACATTCCCTTAATTAGCAAGATTCTCCTACCAAACAAGCTTTAGAAGGGATGAAAGACCAAGTGAAAACCATATTGATGAGTGTAGCTCAATCCTCTATTGTTGTTTTATTTAGTTTTTGTAAATAGAACATGAAGTAAAAAAAAAAAAAAAAAAAGGTATTTGCAATGGGCTCTTTGTCATTTCAATCAACAATCACATAGTACCCTTTATATATACACTTTACATTATAGAAAGATGATCTTTGCTTGACTTGGCATGTTAGAAGGCGAAGCCTTGCAAGGTCATTGGTTAATGGTTGTCCTTATTCAACTCACTAGGGGTTAATCACATATTAGTCATTTACCAAAAAATCACATCCATCTAAGTATTTCTAGCATTCTCATCTAAGGTAATGATGGTAACCCACCAACCAATTCTTTTTCTTCTCATGTACCAACATCAAAACTTTGGACATAGTGGTTAGGATTTGAAATCCAGTAATATAAGAATTTACTAATCATCTTCTGACACACACAGGTAAGACTCTGCCTTCTTACTTACCAAGCCAGGATAATGCATTTTATATAGAAATGGGCAGCAGAGAAACGCAACTTAAACAGAGCCCCAATTGAACAAGAAAAATTGACACACTTGATGAATGGGTGCGTTTCCTTATTACTAATAAATTAAGAACATGATATCTACATTGCATCAATCCTCTACTTCTAGAAGCTACATTTGAAAGATGACCTCTCAAACTTCCTCTTATTTTCATTTTTCACCTTGAAGACATCATTTTCAGCGGAAAATTCAAAGAGAGGACTAAGACCCATAAGCATAGCTCTAGAAATCACTAATCCAAAGAAAAACAGGAAAATGAATAGATGCCATTATAGGGATGTCAAATGGGCCGGGCCGGGCCGGCCGCTCCAGCCTCGGCCCTCCGTGCTAGCGGGCTGGGGAAAAACCCTGGCCCAGCACGGCCATCCACGGGCCGGGCTGGAGCGGGCCGTGCCGTGCCGTGCCGGGCCAGGCGGGCCTGTACTGTTTTTTTCCCTTTTTTTTTCAGTATTAAAAAAAAAGAATAAAACAAAAACTTACATGTCTTTCAAAAAGTGAAATGAAAAGTTCGCAAATGGTAGTGTAATTACTTTACTTGTCTTTTAGGAAGTAAAATATTTAGGTTCTGATAAAGTAAAAGTAAATTTTTTTTTTTACTAAAACTTTGTTTCTCCATTTGTTGTGAACAATCAAACATAGTTCACTAAAAAAATTCGGGTGATTGAAATAATTTAACTATAGATTTTTAATGCTTCGTGATGCTCTACAATAAGGCTTCAAAAGGATTTTATGAGCTCAACACTATAAATTCATCAGTAATTGTAACAAAAAATAAAAATAAAAATCATCAGTGAAACTATTTGTTTATAATTACCATCCTTTATGTTTGTTAGTATAGAATACATAGAAATTGAGTTCATATAGAAAGAGTCAAAGACACAGTTAGTGTAAGAGAGAACCATTTGGATTTTAACTGGCATTATCTAGTTATAGCCACTGTATTTTAAATAATGAGACAGTTAAAAATTAATGGATTTTCTTTACAGTGGCTATTGAATTATCAAATTAGTAAAAAAATTTAACATCACACAATCACGAAGAATGACAAAGATATTTAAGTGGTTCGGTCAAACTCGACCTACTCCACTGAGAAGAGAGAACCATTTGGATATTAACTTCTTGAAGGTTTCTAAATAGGATTACCTTCAAAACCTTACAAACTTTTTAGAAAATAAAAATAAAAAAGAATGAAAAACTTATAAATTTAAAAATTACAATGAAGGAAAAAGTAAAAAATCAGATGTGTAGTCCACTAATGTATTCTGCTGGATCGTAATCTTCTATTGATGTCAACTCTTGCTTCCTCTTATCTGCCAAATACTAGTTTCGTATGCAAACATAACACTCTACTATTTCTTCAATCAGATTGGTTTTTTTGCCATCCACCACACGTCCACCTATACTAAAAGCCTGTTCTGATGCTACAGAAGACATTGGAATAGTCAATAGATCACGAGCCATGGCGGCCAACACCGGATAAACGCCTTCTTGTTGCTTCCACCCAGCTAAAAGGTCAAAACTAGATGCATCATGCACCTGTATTACACCGACGTCAAGATACGGTGATAACTCCGTCACAGTGTTACTTGAGCTTGAGCTGGATGCCATGCCCGTAGACAGGGAAGAATACCACACATCCCACTCACCAACACTTGTTTGTTGGACTTCTGAATGGCCCATACTAAGCCCAGTTGTACCCATTTGCTCACAATAAAATTGAAAAAGTGCTGGTAAATTTACCCTAATATTTGAAAAAACATTTAAATCTATATAATTCATGTTTTTATTTATTCCATCAATAAAAAACTATATACCACTTAATTTTAACCTAGGATCAAATACGGCAGTTAAAGAAAATGTCATTGGAGCCTATTTCCAATATTTATTAAATTTTTCTTCCATGTTTTTAATAGTGCTACTCAGTAAAAAATGATCTCTAAATCTACTGAATCGTAAGGTAATTTTAAAAAGCTTCATTAGACGTGGGATAATATATCCCGGAAGAAAATAATGTTGAAGTATAAAAAGCTTTTAATAAATCTCTTATTTGGGCACATAACTCCCAATGTTCATCACTAATTATCAAATGTTATGCATGAAAAGCACAAAATTCATTCAAAACAGTTCTCCGATCAAGTGCCTTGTTTAACAAATCATACATAGAATTCCATCTATGTTCTACCTCCTTAAGCAATTTAATAGCTGATACGCCTTGCCTCGCACATATTCCAGCATACAATTTTCTTCTCTGTGTGGAGGTGAAAATAAATCTAGCAATGTCTTTAATAGCATTCGTGTAACTTACAATATGCTTTAAACCGACCTTTGCAATAAGATTTAAGATGTAACATACACATCTATTTTGAAAGATAGAGCTATCTATCAGAGCTGCAAGTGGCATCTGCATTCTCATTAATTCAATAGCCACTATATTATTACTGGCATTATCTAAAGTTATAGATAAAACTTTTTCTTTAATATTATATTCATCTAGTTTTTCCAAAATAAATGTACTTATTCTAGTGCCATTATGTGGCCATTCAAGACTGCTAAAACTAATTATATGTTTATTAATAATCCATTTTGAATCTATGTTATGTGCAGTAATACAAAGAAAATTGTCACCCCCTTTAGATGTCCACATGTCTGTGGTTGGGGCTATTTTACCAGGAATTTCTGCAAGGTAATTTTTTATATTTGTTTTCTCTTCCTACCAGAGTCTAATAGCATCATTTTTTACTGTACTTCTTGAAATACTATGAAATTGTGGTTGACGATATTTCTGGACCCATTCTTCAAAAAACTTATTTTCAACAAAACAAAATGGTAATTCAGATAACACAATCATTTTAACAAGATTTTTTCTACAACTTTGTGCATTAAAAGAAAAAAGACCCGAACTGCTACTACTGCTACCACCACCGGTACTAGAAATTTGGGTCTGTGATCCAGGCCTCCCTGTCCCTGAATCTGTTGGCTTTTTAATGCCTGGACATAAACGCATATGCCTTGCCAAATGGCCGGTACTCATTTTTGACTGGGCACCATAAATCTTACTACAGAATTTGCATTTTGCCTTTTCAACTGTTTTTCCATTTTCAACAACCTCAAAAATTATAAATGTTTCCCAAACTGGTGAAGTTCTATTCCTCTTGGTTGGTTTACGGGAACTCTGAGGAAAGAAGGGTGGTAAATCACCTACTTCATCTTCTAATTCAATAAAATTTTCTTCTTCCCCTAAATTAACTGAAGATGCTTCTGTGGAAAATCTTTTAGCCATATTACAAAAAATAAAATTTATAAGTAATAACAGTAATAGGCTCTAATAGCCTTCTTTTGTGATAATTAATATAAAAAAAGGGAGAAAATGAGAGTTAATATAATATAATATAAACTTATATATATGGAATCTCAAATTTAAATAATATAAATACCTCTAAATCTTTGAAGGTCCCTTTAATCTTGTCTCTTGATGACTTGATCTTTGGCCCTCCAAAAACTTCTTAGAGAGAGTGAAAGAGTTGAATGCTTTGAGAGAGAGCTAGAAAATGTATAAAGAGAATGAGAGAGTTGTGTAAATTGGTGAGGAATGCGAATGGGAGGGTTAGGGTATTTATAGACTTTGTAAAATGAAAAATGACACAAAATACCCCTTATATGACCGTTTTATAGCTGTGGGGGGGTAAAAATGACTTTTTTTTTAAAAAAAAAAGGCTTATGGACGTTAGGCGGGCTGGTGGGCCGATCCCAGCGGGCCTGGCGGGCTGCAGCCCCCAGCCCATGTTCCTGGCGGGCTCGGGATAAACGGGCTAGCGGGCCCAGCCACCTAGGCCCAGCCTAGCCCATGTGCGGGTTGTGCCTTTGACCGGGCAACGGCCCCCGGCCCGGCCCATTTGACATCCCTAGATGCCAATAGAGACATTGGATCTCATGCTCACCACTTCCAATAGTTACAGTGCGTTTTTGAAATAAAAGAAATCTACAGTAGGGTTAAAAGATTATTCTAATTTTCTGTGCAATTCTTCTTTTGGTTATTACGCATTTGTCTTATAGAAAAAGGAAAAATATGAATTGATGTTCTTCAATAACAAGAATTTTGATTCTTATGTGAGGGTAGGAATGCAAGATCCCTCTCTATCATAAAAATGAAATTCTGCATAGAGTGGAATCCCTACAAATGCACCTTTAAACCGATACATCAAGGCTTCCCTATGATGCCATCAGATGATTCCCTCTTCTTACTTACCTATTAAAAAAAAAAAAAAAACCTGCCAAACTTGAAACAATAGTCGCGTTCATAAATATTTCAAGAGAATTTCTAAATGCACCGTGGATTTCACTGAGCACACCCACGTTTTAAATATTTTTTACTACCAAAATACCCATCTATGAAATACCAAAAATACCCATATTTTTTTCCGTTTGCATCTTGCACGGAATTGCAGAGCCGTGCATATGCAACCTGCACGATTTTCATACGCTGTGCAAAAATTTTGCGCATGACTTGGAGTCACTTTGCACATTTTTATGTGCACGGCTTTGTGTTTCCTTGCATAAATAGTTCTTTTTTTCACTCCGTTTGGGATTTTCCTTCTCTCTCTCACCCCTTCCATTAAACGGTGTTTCCCTCCCAATTGCAAACCACCCTCCATTCCATTTGCATGTATTACAACACGGCTTCTGTTCTTTAGAAGAAGATGAGAAGGGGTCAGTTTGGAAATTACTGTGGGTGGACTCGGCAAAAATAGATCCTTCATATTTTTTGTGTGGTGACTGGTGAGCTCAGAACGTGGGTGTGATGCTCAACAAGTTATGTGGGTTCACATAGAAATCCCCATATTTTAAATACCAAATGGAACATTGCCTATTGTGCATCAAATTCCAAAATTTTTTTTTATAGAAGAGTAACTTTCATCGCAGTAAGTATTTAACAGGTGAGGAGAAAAGGACCCGAGGAGGAATGTTGAACAATGTGTATTAAAATGAAACTTTAACTTAGTATTTTTTTTAACATTTATGGATAATTTATGGATATAACTCTACTTTGATTGAAGTAAAATTTGAACTATGTACGTTCTCATTGAAAGAGGTGTGTGTGATGGATGCTAAGGGGTCGATTGATCAAAAGTGAGTGCCATTGCAGTTGTTCACATGAAAACTTTCTTTGTCCGTGTAAGCATAAGAATAGTTCTCAAAAACTTATATAAAAAAAAATGATATTTAGAAAAATAATCATATCCAATTGTGATGAGTTAGTTTGACCCATGTGGGCCTCATTTTTTTTTTAAATTCCAAATGGCATATGCCGGCCGTTTGATTGATGTGTGAGTGGGGATGAATATCTAATCATATTTTTATTTTTCTTTTTTATTGTGTTTTTTATATAAAAAAATCCTTTAAATTTGAGAAAAACGATTAAGGGCCCAAACACTTCATAATGACGAGTGAGGGCTTCCCACCACTTTGTTATTATTATTATTTGTTTTTTGACAACTTTTTTTACATAAAACTTGGATGTGATTTTTTTAATGACCGGCGAATTCTGAGGTCTTTGATCCAATAGGCAAATCTAAGGTCTTTTCAAACACACAATATTCCACTCCACCAATTTCTAAGCGGGTGTATGTCAAATTATTCCATAATATCATAGAATATCGGGCTAATCTATGGTATTGTAATTCTATGATATTGTGGAATAGAGGTCCTCTGCCGTTATTGTTAGGGGCATTTGGCGACAGGTCCCTCAACATTTGATTTTATGGCCTTAGATCCACCATCTCTTTTCATAATGTGGTAGGTCCTTTTTTCAAATTTGGAGAGTTAAAATGTCTAAGTTACCGTTTCTTTAAATATAAATCATATCCCACGATTAGTAGGATATGCCATTGATAATGGTTAACTACCATTTCAAAGGACAAATAAAATTAAAAAACATAAATAGATTTCAACAATTCAAAATTTTGAAAAGATATGTCCAGAACTCAGATAAATTCGTATAAAATAAAAATAAATTTGACAAAAACTCAAAACTGAAATAAATTTGATAAAAACTCAGCTAAATTAGTTCAGAACTCAGATAAATTTGTTATAGAACTCAAATAAATCTATCGAAAACTCATATAAATTTGTATAAAACACAACTAAATTTGACAAAAACTCAAAACTTAGGTAAATTTGATAAAAACCGAGCTACATTCGTCCAGAACTCAGTTAAATTTGTTCTAGAACTCAAATAAATCTGTCTAGAACTCAGATAAATTCGTATAAAACACAATTAAATTTGACAAAAACTCAAAACTTAGGTAAATTTGATAAAAACTGAGTTAGATTTATCCAAAACTCCAATAAATTTGTTCTATAACTCAAATAAATCTGTCCAGAACTCAGATAAATTCGTATAAAAACAACTAAATTTGACAAAAACTCAAAACTCAGATAAATTTGATAAAAACTTAGCTAGATTTGTCTGGAACTCATATAAATTTGCTTCAGAACTCAAATAAATATGTTCAAAATTCAGATAAATTGGTATAAAACACAAATAAATTTGACAAAAACTTAAAATTTATGTAAATTTGATAAAAACTGAGTTAGATTTGTCCAGAACTCAGATAAATTTGTCATAGAACTCAAATAAATATGTCCAGAACTCAGATAAATTCTTATAAAACACAACTAAATTTGACAAAAACTCGAAACTCAGATAAATTTGATAAAAAATCAGCTAGATTTGTCCAGAATTCAGATAAATTTGTTCTAGAACTCAAATAAATTTGTCCAGAATTCATATAAATTTGTATAAAACACAACTAAATTTGACAAAAACTCAAAACTCAGATAAATTTGATAAAAACTCAGCTAGATTTTTCCAGAACTGAGATAAATTTGTTCTAAAACTCAAATAAATCTGTCCAGAACTCAGATAAATTCGTATAAAACACAAATAAATTTGACAAAACTCAAAACTTAGATAAATTTGACAAAAATTGAGCTAGATTTGTCCAAAACTCATATAAATTTGTTCTAGAACTCAAATAAATCTGTCCAGAACTGAGATAATTCGTATAAAACACAAATAAATTTGACAAAAACTCAAAACTTAGATAAATTTGATAAAAACTCAGCTAGATTTGTCCAGAACTCAGATAAATTTGTTCTAGAACTCAAATAAATCTATCCAGAACTCAAATAAATTCGTATAAAACACAAATAAATTTGACAAAAACTCAAAACTTAGATAAATTTGATAAAAACTCAACAATATTTGTCCAGAACTCAAATAAATTTGTTCTGGAACTGAAATAAACTTAGATGAATAACAACAATTTTCTTGCAAGAAAGAGTCCCCATTTTTTGTTGCTATGATTGCAAGCGCTAGACTTACACGAAACGAAAAAAGGAAAGAAAAGGCAAAGACAGCAAAATTTTTTTGTGTTATGCAGAACCCGTCGCAGGAGAAGGTTCGGACTGGTCGCGTTTCCATCGCCGGGCCGTCGCCATCGTTGCTGGTGTAGTCGGAGATGGCCAACTTCGACTTGCAGAGCTCTCTGGTGAAGTCCCTCGTTCCTAGAGAAGAAGACGGAAGGGGTTCTTCGGGACAACAGAGAATGAGAGAGAACTTAACCTAGAAATGAGGGAGAATGGACGATTTGAATTTTTAAAATTCAAACTTTTATGCTCAAACTGTTGAAAGAGTCAAATTAGTCATGAAATTATATGATGTGGCATATTAGGGACCTCTCACCAAAATATCTCCAGCTCTATTTACTATAGACATTAAAGAAAAAGTTGTTGGACTGGCTGCCTTAGAAGACCGTGATTAGGGACTTGAGGCTAATTTACCCTTATTATAAAGCATTTGTTTCCTCCGTCATTTTTCTCAAATTTAAAAGTTTCTTTCCATAAAAATCTTTCTTTTAATATTGACCAATCTAAGAGTGGTATAAGTATTACATCAACTATACTGAAATTCTGAGCTGCCCCTGATTCTTTGAGGGGCCGTAGACTGTGAAAGGTTGTGATCAAAAGTAAAGCGGGGCCCACACGAGCCATGATTAAAATCATCCGTAGGATAAAGTACTTTTACCTTTCCTGTAAAATTTTTGATGCGCTCACCAACGTCTTGGTACAATCCAAAACAAAAGGGATCAATCCAAACTCTTTTGCTATTTTCAGAGATCCCAATGCTCTTCTCACACTTGAAAACAGCATAGAACGACGACAGCAGATTCCAAATCCAATCGGATTTGGCAATATATCTATCATTCATTCTTCCCTACAAGTCTTATGAAAGATTTGAGTTTGAGCTTCCATGGATTCCAGCACGACGAGATCAAGGGCTGGATAATTCTACTGAATCCGATATTAGCAAAGATGATTCATCAAGTTTAGAGCCCGGAGATGATTTATCAAATCTTCATATAACTTCCACTTCTTCAAATCTATTTTTATTACATCCATTAATGTCTTCTTCGGCCAATCCCTTCCCTTTGGTAGACCATCAACTTGTATACCCAATTTTTCTCTCACCAAAGTTGTTGCCGGTTTGCATTGAAAATGTCCAAACCATCTCAAACGAGTTTATCTAATTTTATCACTTATTGATACTACCAAAATACTATCGAAATCGCTTGTTAATTTCTAATTTTCTCCTTCCTAATTTTACCACGCATCCACCTCAATAACATCATCTTTGTTACATCCATTTTATGCATATTTTGCGTTTTTATTGGCTAACATTTTGCTCCATAGGTCATAGCCGGTCTAATCATTGTCACATAAATTTCTTTCTTTGCGCTGGTCACAAAGCACTCTAGAAACATGTCTCCACTTTAACCATCCCACTTTTTATTATATTTTCGACATTTTCATCAATCTCCTCACCCTCGCTAATTATTGAGCCAATAAAATAGAAATAATCTCTTTATGGTATCTCTTGGGCTTCAATTTTTATAATAGTTGCAGCTCTTTACAAATACTCACTAAAGTTGCAATCCATATATTCTGTCTTTATATTACTTATTTTTAAAACCTTTGAATTATAGACCCTATCGTCATCTCTCAAGTTTTGCATTCACACCATCTCTTAATTCATCTGCCAACACTATATGATATGCAAATAATATACACCAATGTACCTCCTCTTGAATTAGAGTAGCCAATTCATCTATAATCAATGCAAAGAAATAAAGGCTTAGGGCCGACCCCTGATGCAAATCTATGGTCACTAGGAACTCACATGTCTCTCCACAAGTAGTTCTCACACTCATTAACACTCTTTCATACATGTCTTTAATAATTTCAATCTAACCCCTTAAAACATTCCTTTTATTTAAATCCCACTAAATTAAAACACTTAGTACCCTATCATAAGCTTTTCCCACATCAATGAAGACCATATGCATATTTTTCCTCTTCGCTTGATATTTTTCGATTAATTGCCTAAGTGAGAAGAAAGCTTCCATAGTTGTTCTTCATGGCATAAAACTAAATTCATTTTTCAAATATCTTGGCCTTCTATTTATGTCTTTGCTCAACTAGTCTCTCCCATAGTTTCATTTAGTATGACTCATAAGTTTAATCTCATGATAGTTGGTATAATTTTGTAAATCTCCCTTATTCTTATATATATATGCATTACACTTTCTTCATTCACCCGACATCTTTTTTTATTATTCATATCTTACATAAGAGCCTAGTTAACCAAATTCCCCCAACTTCTCCAAAATATTCTCAAGCCTTTATTAGAATATCATTTAGGACCTATAGCTTTTCCTGTCTTCATCTGTTTCGATGCTTTCCTAACTTCTACCACCCTAATTTCATCTGTTTCGATGCTTTCCTTACTTCTACCACCCTAATTTTGTAAAAAAAGGTATGTTCTGCTAACAAAGTATCATCTCTTGTTATTATGTCTCCTATATAATTCATTTCAAAACTTATTAAAATATTCCCTTACCTTTCTTTAATATCATTGTCTTTCACTAGAATCTTTTGGTCATTGCTTTTAATACATTTGACATAGTCTAAGTCTTTGCTTTTCTTTTTTCTTATTTTTGCTAGCTTAAAAACATCATTCGCTCATTCTCTTGTTCTGAACCTATTATATAGGTCATGCTCTGGACTTTGCATCATTTACAACCTTTTTAGCTTCCTTCTTTGTTTTCTTATACGTCTCATAGTTTTTTATATTCCTAGTCCCCTGCAAAACTTTATAACAATATAGTTTCACTCTAACATCTTGTTGAACCTGCACTCCATGACCAAGTTTCTTTATTATAGTGTCTTTGCCCTTTTAACTTTCCAAGAACCTCTTTAGAAACCTTTATAATATAGTTAGTTATTTGATTCAACATATCTGTAGTTTCTCCCTCTCCCACCTCAACCACTTTATCCTTAAATATTGTTTCTCTTTATCCTTCAAATCTCTCTACCTTGTTTTAAGGCACATTCTATTTAATCTCTCTCTCTCTCTCTCTCTCTCTCTCTCTGTATTTTTAATACAAATATCTAAAACTACTAGCCTATGTTGTGTAGTCAAATTCTCTCGTAAAACAATCTTTTACTTTTTACAACCCAATTGATCCTATTTTTTAATTAGAAAATGTCTATCTGGCTCTCGCTAGTTCCACTTTTATAAGTAACTAAATGCCCCTCTCTCTTTTTAAAGCAGGCGTTTGCAATTACAAAGTCAAAAGCTAATGCAAAATCCAAAACAGTGCCTCCTAATTCATTCTTTTCTCCAAATACTTGTCCTCTATGCACTCTCTCATACCCTCCATTATCCTTTCCTACATGCCCATTTGAATCCCCTCCTAGAAAAAATATTTTCACTATTTGGGATTTTTGGTAGCAAACCATCTATTTCCTCCCAAAATTGTCTCTTGACACTTTCATCTGACTTTACTTTAAGAGCATATGCACTAATGATATGAGTTATGTTTTCCTCTTACACTAATTTACTTACTATAATTCTATCACCCAACCTCTTTACACCCATAATTTGTTTTTCTTTCAAATCATTATCTACAACTTTTCATGCTTCATTTCTTTTATAGTTCTTTCTCGCATAAAAAAGTTAACCATCAGTGAGCTCCTTAGTTTTATCCCCTTTCCACTTTATCTCCTGTAGTCTATAGATAAACTACACTAACTCTTATTCTTTTCATTACCTCGATTAACTCCATACTCTTGCCTATCAAGGTTTGTATATTCCAAGTAGCAAGTTGAATCTTCTTTTCTTCTGAGCTAACTTCTTTAGCTACCCTCGTCTAGAATGGTTCGGTAAAGCTTGCCGACTTTCCACTGCAACTAGGTGGTGCTGCAATATGCCGTTTAAAGTGGGGAAAACCCTGGCATTATCTAAAAATGTTTTTATCTCCGAATTCATGTTTGCCCGGGTTTAGGACCGGCAATAAAAGCTGGTAGAGTTATGATTGGACATTGATGTGTTTATTTAGAACTTGTATCTGAGAATGACAAGGTAGGAAGTACCGAAGGGTAATCTTTTTCACCCAATAAGATTGAAAGTTAATGGGATAGGAGTGATGGTTTGAAGATTGCGATAAAGCAAGGATTCCAGTAATCCCCATAAAGCTGTTGATCCATTTATATAATGGGTTGCTCCATGATTCATTCTGTGATACAGTGTTTTTTGGTACCCAGTTATAGGAGCTGGGACCACACCCTCAGGTGAGGGCAATAGGCCTTAGGTGAGGATATGGAGCCCTTGGGGTAAGGTGAGAAAGCCATCTGGTAAGGAAAGGTGGCATGCCCAGGGTTCGAACCCTGGGGAGGCAGGTAAGAACAGGTGCCTCTTACCTCTAAGGTAAGAGGCCATTTTCCATTTTGTGATATAGTTAATTTCATTTTGTACGCACATTTTTTTCCCACCTCCGAGTTATTGTTCTTTGTAGGATTGAAATTTATGACGGTTTGACTTTGATATCATATTAAGTTTTGTTAGCTAACCATTTGTACAAAAACCTCAATACTTGAGTAGACGCAACATAAATGCTTTTCAATACTCTCATTTGGTGGAATCCACTCCTCAACAATTTTTATGCTTGGAACTTGTAGGGCATTGTATGTTGACTATAGTTTTAAGATTGAGAAGCAAAGGCCAAAAAAAATATATGCAGGCAGTCTTTTATTTCACCAAATAGTTCTCCAGGAATCATCATCGGATGGAGGAATTTGGGAGTTCGGAACTGAGAAATGCAGTTATTTCCTAAAAGGAGGATTGTTATAAGGGGGCTTCTATTTGTACCACAAATGTTTCTCTCCCCACCACACTAAAAGACAAAAAAATAAATTTTTCCTAAACTACCCTCCCCCCCCCCCCCCCTCTTCTTCCTCCCTTCCTCTCCTAGCCTCCACCCTCTTCCCTCATCTAATCCCCCCTAGTCGCCGGCGGGGAGGGAGCCCCGGCTGACTGGCCGGTCTCCCTCCCCCCCCTCTCCCTCTTTCTTCCTCCCTCTCTCCCTTCCTCTTCTTCCCTCTCCTTCCCTCCCTACTCTTCTTCTCCCTCTCCCTTTCCGTCCCCCTCCCAATCGCCGGCGGGGAGGGAGATCGGGCTGGCCCTTCCTCGTCTTCCCTCTCCTTCCGCCCCTACTCTTCTTCTCCCTCTCCCTCCCCCTCCCCCTCCCAGTCGCCAGTGGGGAGGGAGATCGGGCTGGAGAGGAAGGGAGAGAGGGAGAAGAGGGAAAGAAAATAGAAGGGAAGGGTGGAAGAAAGAGGGAGAGAGAGGGAGAGGGGGGAGGGTGGCCGGCCGGGGCTCCCTCCCCTCCGGCGACTGGGAGGGTGGGAGAGGGAGGAGGGGCAGTTTAAGAAAAGTTTTTATTTTGTTTTATTGTGCGGTGGGGAGAGTAGTTTTGGAGGTGCCAATAGAACTCCCCTTGTTATAATGACCCTAGTGCACTGGAATAGGCTGGGGCCCGGGCTCATTTTTGTAATTTTATTTTTAAAATCAAGTGAAATGATGTGAAGTAAAGACAGAGAATAAAATATAAGTGGGTTATGATGATATTTCCTTTTTAGTTGTTTGGTATATAATCTTTTTGACTTTTTGTATAGAAAAATAGAGTTTGTTAATCTTTTAGTGGATAAATGTAGTTGGTTTTTTACTTTTCTTTTTAAATGATGAGGGGAATTTTGAATTAAAGTGCTTTTGATGTGACCCCTCGTCTGAAAAATAGAGGTTTTACTTGACTTTTACTATTCTAGTAACGTCCCAAACAGGCTCAATTCTCCCTTTGTGGGGTCCTTTTTGGACCACTGCCAATCAAAGTGCAGGATGGGATGGGAAGGTCTCATCATGGATGGAATTTGGCTAATTAAAAGTCATCCCTGGTGGTTGATCACAGCCATCAATTAAAAGAACAGAAAGAATTAACAGTGTAAACTGTGGGCGAATTAGTCCAATTGTGAATGACACTTTGATCAGAATCAATACAAATACATTCAGGGGAGGAACATCAAAATAAAAGGGGTGATATCTGCTTTTTACTTTTTATCTCTTATTTTTAAAAGAACTCCTGCAAACACTCAGAATGCTGTAACTTGAAGCTTATAGAGTTTCCATCCCTTTTAGAAATTCTGTAATTTTACTTATTAGTAGCCATCTTTTAGGAAGCTCTACTCGACTTAGATTGTGCAAATTGAGTAATGAGTATGTATTTTTCCCTTGTGATGATTCCCAAACCATCCCAATACATATTGCAATTTGATGAAGCACCAAAGGAGATGATCCCAGGTGGGCCCCACATTGAAGTGTGTGTTTAAGCTAAAACGCGCACAGCGTGCGTCCATATTAAAATAAATTAATAATTAAACTATAGTTAACATGGCTTAATAATTATCATAACTGAAAAATGATTTTTTTTTTCTCAAGGAGCTTTAATAAACTTTGCACTAACCAATCCAACTGGCCACCAATCACTATCATTGAGCCTGCATTTTCCAATCCAAGCCGAATGGTGCCGTGGGTTTATTTTCTATTCCTTCTCTACTAGTAATTATTCTTCTTCTCATTTCTTTTCTCTTATACATTAAATAGAGCAAAGAAATGTAAGGTGTAATGGTAAAGAAAATGTATTAATAGGTACAATGGGCCCCCCCATGAGATCAATGGTTGGATTTTACATGAACAAACGTGTGTTACTGATGAAATTAGTTAAAAAGGAATAGAGTTACAGAAAGAGGAAATATTCTTTGATGTCTAGCTTTTAGATTCTTTTTCAATGCACCTAATATTCATACGGTTTGAAACCCCGAGCTGTTGGCCTAAGACTACGGTTTGTACCCGGAGGTTGAGGGTTCGAAACGGCACTGCCACACCGGGGCTACAGGGGATTTACCTTGCTTCCCTTGGGCCCGTAGGGATTATTCTGGCCCAAAGCGCTGAGATACCCTCCGTTACAATATATATATATATATATATATATATATATATATATATTCATACGGTTTGTTTGAAAACTTCTTTGTTTTGTTTTTTTTTGCTAGAAGAGGATATATTATATTAAACAACAGAAGAGATACAGTGTGAACGGATACCCAAACCCATCTGAATTAGTACAGAACGTCAAAACTACTCCACAGTATAATAGCCATTGAGTAAGGCATGTGGGTTGTGGTAGTGGTTTGTTTGGAAACCATATAGGATGTTGAAACTGATATGAAATGGAAATGAGGATACAAGAAGACTCAGAAAAAAATGACATGGAGAGAAATTGAATTATATGATAATTATGTTTATGCACAGATGAGGCATTTTTTATGACATGGTATTCCCTTGCAGTGGCGGACTCAAGATTTTCGTTTGAGCGAGGCGGTTAACGGTTAATTGAAAAAATGATACCCTTAGCAAAAAAAAAAAAAAAACCAACAATATCATAGGCTTCCCCATAAACAATAATACAAATAGAGAGCATAATTGTGAAAATTAGCAAATAGATGTAACAATTAAGGCACAACATGATACGACAGTAATATAAGCAAATCATAAATTCAAAGGCACATGGTCAATAAGAAATACAATTCACATAAGATCCAATTTTAATTTCTTTAAATCAAATAGTTTATGCACAAAACCTACAAATTAAAATCACTTTCATCCACATAAGAGATAACATACACGAATTGCAAGGATGGTAATATCACATATCAACGAAAGGAAATGTTAGACAACTATATGAAATTGCAATAAAAGTACAAGAAGAAACATGCAAAAGTCCTAATTACCTTTTCACCATTATGGAAAAAGAAGAAGAAATAATCGATTTCCAACGCTAAATCATCTAAAGGGGATTAAAAAGGAAAAGGGGGAAAGAATCACATAACCCTTACTGAAAACTAAGCTGGATCGGATCGAGAGGGACTTCCTGAGATTGGAATAGTTTGTGGGTGATCAAAAAGAAGAAGAAAATGATGAAGAATGTGAAGATAGTTAGAGAAAATTGGAGAGAAAAGGGTCAAAAGAAGAGCATTTTTTAGACAAAGAGAAGGAGACGAAGGTTTAGACATGAGACATAGGTGATGCATGGTCGAAGGTCCGCCCATGTTCCCTTGGTATTTTTATCCGACAGGATTCTTATTAGCACATGCACCCATGCATGACCTTGCAACACACATGCACCAAGCAAGACTGGATTAGAACTCAAACACAATATGTGAGGAGCAAACCCGCACATTATGCTGGTGAACCATCAGCACCCGGCCTTAAACATTCTAATTGGTTCGAGTCGGCCAAATATAAGAAAACTGATGAAACAATGAGAGAGAGAGAGAGAGAGAGAGAGAGAGAAGCAACTGAGAGAATTGAGATTTCATTCAACTGAACTAAAGATTACACAGTCATCACACAACCAACTAACTTAACTATTAATTAGTTTGAGCTGTTGATGGTCACCTGATTTTAATTTTTTATTTATTTTATTTTATTTTCTTCTCCCTAGAATATTTAATTTCTCCTTACAAAAAAAATATATAAATCAGAAAAGAGATGTAGAAGTATTGTTGAAAAACGGGTCAAGATTTCTCGGTCAACCCTTGGCTTGTTTGGCAACTTTACTATTAACGTCAAGTAAGGTAAAGCCTCCATTTCTAAAAAAAAAAGTCCCATCAAAAGTACTTTAATTTAAATTTCCCACCATATTTTTAAAAAAAAAATAAAAAAGTAACCTCATTTCCCAGACAAAAAAAACTCCACAAACAATGCAAAAAGTCAAAAGAATTCCATAATAAATAACTAAAAGCAAAATACAATGAATGGACCCCTCCTCAAGGGCAGGAGGTCGGAAAGTCTCCACAAGTCTTGGAAGCCTGCCCAAACAAACAAAATAAAAAAGAACGAAGGATCTGGAATCCAGGCTTTCACTTGACTTATTAAGATATCTTAATCTGACTTGACAGCCAAAAAAGTCAAGGCCTGGTTCCATTGATGAGGACATTATAAGCACATGATGAGCAGACCATCGAAGAAGAAGAGTTGCTGCCTTTAGACCACTCTTATCCACAAAATTTTTTCGATCCAGTGTAATTGTGCCTTCTTCTTCTCCTCCTCCACCTTTCTTTCATTTTTAAAGTCCTTGCATTTCCAACAGAACAGCAAAAAAGAATTTTCATGGGGAAAATCTCTGGAGAAGTGACACCGGAAGAGCATCGCCCGAATGATTTTGATGTCTCCGGACCTCCCGATCTCGGCTCACCCAACTGGTAAGATCAATCTTTTGAAATTCTGAGATATAAAGACTATCAGGCATCTGAACTTAGAGGTTGGAAATTCCTAGATGAAGTAAGTCCATTTGTTTATTGACTCTTATATTTTAGCATCTTCCCTATAATAAAATGATATTTAATACTTTTTTCTTCGAGAGCCAAATTATGTGTAGCAATTCTATTGCAAGAGGTGTCCAAGTACAGTATACCTCTATTCTCATATTTTTTTTAATCAAGTCTCTAATTTGTCATCTAGAAAAATTGGACATTGGGCACTTAGAAAAGTCTTTTTTTAGATTTAAATTTTTTTAAAAAAAAAAAATCCATATATTCCTTTGAAAAAAGTAACTAACAAAGGATTTCACGGATTTGACTGACCCATTGTTGTGTGGGCGCTTTGATTGAAAACAAACTTTGAACCAAAACATCATTTGATCTTCATTCATTTGTTTGTTTAAATCTAAACCAAAACTACTTCTTAAAATCTAATTTAAAACTCCTTCCTAAGACTCTCATATAAATTACAACCACAATCAACTAAATATTACATCAAAATTAAATAAAATTAGCTAACAATCAATAATATACATCAGATCTTAAAACCAATGATGACAGATTAGATGCGATCTCCTCCCGGTCTCTAATTTGAATATTTGCTTTTTTTTTTTTGTTGAAATCAAACCCAACTCTATCAAAAGAGCCCATTTCAATAATAGGGATTTATTCCCCTTTTCTTAAAAATCTTTCATGAATCAAGAGAACCCATTTAAAAAATGAGGACTTTTAAAAGATGGAGGGTTCTCAGGAGTTTTCCATATCTAACGGGGCCATTTCCGAAAATTTGTTTCGAAGTGATATGCAAAGGGGAGAGAAACTGCGAATGGGGCCCAAGCTCATTTATCACCGATTTGGGATTTTTGGTGAGAGAAAGAGAGAGAGTTTTATTCCATGTGGGCTGATGGGTATTGTTTCTTGGGGTTGGGCCAACCAACCGATATAAGCCTAATGGTTTTTTTTTTTTTTTTTTCAGATTTGTGCAACAACTAATACATAGGTCCGCCCCTACTGATGGGGATGGTTATAGGTTTTTCAGTTTTTGTTATGCATTGATAATCATATGTAGTAATTTGTTATCAATCATGCGATCAATCTTAGGGTCTGGGAACCCCCAAGGGGCAGCTCAGTTGGCCTACGACCACGGTTTGCACTCAGAAGTTGTGGGTTCGAAACTGCACTACCCAGTGGGGCTACAAGGGAATTTTATCCGGCTTTCTCTCCTGGGCCCGTAGGGATTATTCTGACAAGGCTGGGAACCTGCGTTATCAAAAAAAAAAAATCTTAGGGTCTGGGATATTACACATGCTGTAATGTTGTGGTCCTAACTATCCTTCATCCTTTGGTCGCTGGGATTGCAGGAAGGATTTGGACTACAGAAGAAGAGCAATAGCCTGCTTCACAGAGGCAGCATACCTTCATGAACGCGACAGACAAGAGAAGAGAACAGAAAGAAATAGCCGTGCTCCGACGTGGTGGAATGCCTTCCGCTACAAATTGACCCAGCCATTAGTGGATGATAAAGATGGCTCTATAATCGGAGTAGTTCTAGAATGGGATAAATGTGCAGCACTGGTAAAGTTGAGACATAGGAGCAGCGCTCCGAAAGCTATTTTAGCACTGAGAGGGACATTGCCGGGAGGCCAAACTTTCTTGAGGGATTTAAAGGAAGATCTGCGGTTTGCAACAGTTGGAAGTTTGAAGAAATCTCATAGATTTGGTGTAGTTTTGAAGTCGTTAGAATCATTGGTCTCCAAATTCAAGAGCTGCAATGTTTGTGTTGCAGGTCATTCCTTGGGTGCTGCATTCGCCTTCCAAGTGGGCAAGGCATTGGCGAAAAAAGGGGTATTTGTAGAGACCCATCTGTTCAATCCACCTTGTGTTTCATTGCGTATTCTTTTGAGAATCACTGCTGGGGAAGCTCGAGATGCTCTGAAGAAAGTCAAAGTTGAGTTTCCTTCAAATCAGCCCAATGGTGAAGAAGGGAGTGAGGCCTGCACGGCGCTTAAGAAATGGGCACCATATCTATATATCAACAAGGGAGATCCCATCTGCTCTTACTATGCACCTCCTGCCGGCACCAGTGATGCTCAAGCACACACTGGGGCCAAGGTCTTTGTGATATCCAAAGATAAACAGAACTTCTTTGAGGCTCATGGGTTGAAGCAGTGGTGGAAGGATGAATTACCACTTCAACCACAAATCCCCAACAGCAAAATTCTCGACAGCCAAGTGAAGTCGCTGTGCAGAACCGCGCCTGCAGGTAAAGCTGAGATAGAAAATAAAATAAATAAATAAATTTAGTTTGCATTGGTTCTCGGCGAATTCAGTTCCGACACCTATATGGGATTTTAAATTTAAAGTGATACTTTAAATTTGAAGTATTCGCAGCTGAATACTTAAGGAATTATATTTGAGATTTGACAAGTAAGTAGGGCCCAAATGGTTCCGGACTTAGAGTTGGCTAACAAGCAACCTTATTAGTGTGTTTATAACCTTCTATTCTCCACCAATCCAGCCTAGGCAAGAGTGGGAGACTTCAGGATGGTTACCACTATGTGACTTTAGAATCAGATTTTTTCCCATGTATATTCTGTTTGGGTTTACACTGTATATATAGATATACACTCTCTTTTATCATGGGATCTTAAAGATTCATAAAAATCTACAATTGCAATTTATGGATAGAGTGTTGATGAAAATGATCTTTTTTGGCTGTGCAGTCAATTTTGTGTTGATATACTAGATGATATGGGTTCATTGTCATCATTCTTTTCATTATCTCCATGAACCATACCCTTGACTGAAGAGCAAACAGCCGGGTTGGCATACATAGAATTTGTTGTGAAGCTCTGCTATTTTTTCTCTTAGAATTGTTAGAAATTCTCAGCAGTTGAAAATAAGCTTCACAGATTTTGTTTTTCAAATTAAGTTTAGATGATCTTATATAGAAAAGTCAAATAATCTAAGATACCAGTCGAACAACTATATATGAGCTGATACATGGCATTTTGACATTTGCTGATGTGATGTATGAAACTAATTTTAGAACCCCTGGCCCAAAAAAGCATAATTTTAGAACCATAAACTGAACTGCAATGGCCATGTTTTAAAACCATAATTGCGACAGAATCTAACAAAACAGACCCCACTTTCTATAATTTGCAATTCTTTCTTGAAGATGGTAGTGGTAGGCTTTAATAAATGTTAGTAGTGAACTACTAGATGACATATCGAGTACAACACATTGTCCTTGTAAAAAAAAAAAAAAAACCACCCCCAAGACGTTTGCTAGATTAAGAGAATTTTATGAGGAGAAGTTCAAGTTGGTGGAGTTTTTTACTTTTGGAGATGATGATTTTATCTTAGGAATTCTCCAGACACCTATGGTTTTGGAGAGAGAGATGAGATCGCTGAAAGTCTAATAATTTTAGAGAGATTCTTACAAGCACTCGCCTGTTCTTCATTTTTGCTCTCAACCCAAATTATTATAGATTTAGTGGTTATTATTTTGTTAGAGTGCGTTACTTTCATATAATTGAATTTCTATGAACTCTAGGGTTTTTTATTTCTACAAAACGGCTAAAAAAGAAGAATCAAAGGCGGCAATCTAAAAATGTTCATCAACTAAACCTTCCCTTTGATGAAAATTGAATAAAGCAGAGAGAAAATCAACCCCTAACCTCGCCTTAATCATTCAAATTCTAGGAAAATCAAGATCCTATTTATATTGCTACTTCCTATTTTTCATATCCCACCTCTTTAATAATCCTTGAGTGGAGCTCATTTAACCTTGATATCCCTTGTGTACAATTCCTATGTATTCTATTCAATTAAGAGGAATTAAAAAAGAAAATACCCCACCTAAAAAACGCCCATTTTTCATCCCCCATTTTCTGGGCATGGCCTAGCTTGCGCCAATCTAGCCTTCTCACACACACACCATTGCCTCGTGAATAGTCACAAGTCAAAATTCACGGTCATCCATCTTTTCCTCACCATTAGATTGAAACCATAAGAAGATGATGCCTCTAAAACCATTATGCTTTAGGACTATGGATCAAAGGGTGGGGATGATCTTACGCAATCTAAAATTTGCACATAGGTAGGTCTCATATAAATCTTTTCATCCAACGGATTTTCATGATAACCATGCATCCCGGTGGGTCCTATTAAGATGGGCGGTTTCTATCGCTGCCCTTCAAATAAAGATACCCTTGATTAGTAGGATTCTCCTAACCAAACAGGCTTAATCAATACCAAGTGAAAACTAGATTGATGAGTATGGCTCAGTCCTCTATTGTTGTTTTTGTAAATAAAATATGAAGTCGAGAAAAATGAAAGTATTTGCATTGGGCTCTGTCATTTCAATAATCAATCACAAAGTACCCTTTATACAGTTACACTATAGAAAGATGACTCTTTCTTGACTTGGCATGGTCATTGGCTGTCCTTATTCCCCTCACTAGGGGTTAATCACAGATTAGTCATTTACCAAAAAAAAAAAAAAAAAACATATCCATCTAAGCATTTCTAGCATTCTAATCTAAGGTAATGATGGTAACCCACCAACCAATTTTTTTCTTCTCTTGTACCATCATCAAAACTTTGGACATAGTGGTTAGGACTTGAAATCCATTCATATAAGATCGAATTTACCATTCATCTTCTGATAAACACTTGTAAGACTCTGCCTTCTTACTTACCAAGCCAGGATAATGCATTTTATATAGAAATGGGCAGCAGAGAAACGCAACTTAACCAGAGCGCCAATTGAACAAGAAAAATTGACAGGCACTCAGTGAATGTGTTTGTTTCCTTATTACTATAAAAAAAAATAAAGAACATGATATCTACTTTGCATCAATCCTCTATACTTCTAGAAACCACCTTTGAAAGATGACCTCTTAAACTCCCTCTTATTTTCATTTTTCACCTTGAAGGCATCATTTTCATCGGAGATTTAAAAGAGAGAGAGCTAATACCCATAACTCTAGGAATCTATAATTCAAAGAAAGCAGGGGAAATGAATAGAAGCCAATAGAGACACTGATCCCATTCCCACCACTTTCAATACCTAGGGTGCGCTTGTGCAATAAGAGGAATCCGCGGCAGGATTGAAGATTGTTCCTATTTTTCCGTGCAACACCCTTTTGGGTTATATGCATTTAGGGTTGCACATGGCCGGTTCGGATCTGTTAAACACTAAAACCAATAACCAAATCGAACCTGTCGGTTTTTTAATTAACCAATCCGATCTCACCGATGAAGAGGGCTTAAACCAAACCAAACCGAACCTTTTGTCGGTTAAACCGTTGTTTTTTATTTTTTATTTTTTTGAAAATCAGACATTGAAAATTTCAAAATGATGATATCTCGTCCTTTGCATTTATTCCAATGTTTAGTGCAAACATGAAAATCCAACATTCTAGACTGGACTAAACGAGTATAAAAAATAATTTTACTCCAAAAAGAGAGTTTGAACTAAACGCAAGCGCACAAAAAAAAAAAAAAAAAAAAAAAACCAGCTTGCAGTGAAACATTGATTCCACATGATACCATTTGGAATTACAATAGAATAACAGTTCATGTCAAGAAAAGTCACACACAAACGAAATCTGTATCGGAACCCACTGTATTTTTCAGAAATGAAAGTTTCTTAACACATTGATTAGGTGAGACCAAAACCAACCATCAAAATACTAGACTCTACTGGCTTTTCAAGCATTCTCAAGAGTGCGGCATTTTGAGAAAAACTTCATTGAAACGAGGTAGGAATTATGATAGAAGAAAAACACCTCGTACAATAATCCCTCCATCTGCAATGAAGTATCAAAAAGCATTTGATAGATTAGAGGAGATGCATTGAAGTACTGTTGACGGTTGAATTCATGTAAGAATGAAGTTGTAGAATGTAACTTTGAAAGTAATAAAAAACGAAACCCTAAGACTAAAATAATAAAAAAGAAATGTTAAATTATTGCATGCGGTCAGTTCGGTTTAAGCGATTAACCGTGGGCTCAAACCAATAATCGACCGATGTAAGCGGTTTTTATGATTTTCAAACCGTTAACCAAACTGATCTATTATAAATCGATCCGAACTGCCCGATTCGGTCGGTTCAGTTCGGTTTTGCGGTGATACCGAATTTTTTGTGCAGCCCCATATGCATTGATGCATTTTCCTTGAGGAATAAGAAGAAAATGAACTGATTTTCGTCAATAACTAGGGTTTTAATTCCTATATGAAAGGTAGGAATACGATATTTCTCTCTATCGTAAAAATGAAAATCTGCAGAGAGCGGAATCCTCTCACTACAGGAGTGGACCTCTAAATTAATACACCAAGGCTTGCCTGCAATTCTATCAGATGACTTTGCTTCTTACTTACCTGTCAAAAATTAAAAGAAGAATAAGATGATGCCAAACCTAAATCATTAGTAATTTAAATACCAAAGGGCAAAACTGCCTATTGGCTATCAAATTCCTAACAAAATTCTACGAGATTAAGTTTCATCAAAGTGGGTATTAAATAGGTGAGGAGAAAAGGACCCAAAAAAAGACATGTTGATCAATTATACTATATTAAAGCCAAGGGTTTTAAAGCGAAATTTAACTGTAACTACTGATTTGGACTAGGAGTTATATCCCTTCTAACTTATCCATGTTGTCTCCCCACTTCCACATGCACAACTCAACTTCTTTCCACTTTTTACTATTTTCAACAACTTCAGTTCCATTCCAAATCTCACACACTTACTCTATTTTTTCTCCTCTTTCCTTTCCACCTTACTTCTCTTACACCATTCTACACCACATACCCTTCCGGAGAACTGCAAACAATCACAACAGGAAACTTGCATCATTCTATTGGCATTTGTGATGGGCCCCACTTGTGTTTATATGTGGGTGGACCCCATTCATAAAGAGAAACCCCTCACAAGGAATCTCATGGTGATATGGATAAGAATAGTTTGAGTTTTATCTAACTCTCTATCCTTATTATATCTCCATTCAAATTCAAATTGAGAGCGTTTGATCCAACATGTTATTCTTATCATCTCTCCATTCGAATTTAAATGGAGCTCTCATCATATCTTATCACCCATTAGCCAAAGGGCTATATAAGATATCAGTTGGCACTACTTTCAACAATTCATCTTCTTTCCACTGAATTTACAATTTAATATCATCATCTTTTACATCCAGGGTGTCCTCTCCACACTAGCGCCTGTTGACTTTGTCCTTATCGCTAGTAGCCAGCTTGCATAGTTCCGTGCTTCCGCTGCATCTTCAACCTTCACATTTTGGTACATCTCTGGGAGATGAGAAACCTTTACTTGTTCGCATACAACCCAATTAGGCCGATATCAATCCTTCACAAAACCAAGCAAGCAATATTCCAATGGAACCTAACCTTCTCCATTCATCATTCAGTATCCCTTTCAGGACTCATTATATTTGCTTGGCTCCCTCCAGCAACAAGTTACCCCAAACTCAACTTTGGGCCTTGAAACATATCCTCAATTAATGCAGGAGTGGGAGGTATAATCCGAGATCATAGAGGCATTATGAAGGCTGCATTTGCAGGGCTAATCAAGGTGGAAAGTCCTTTGGAGGCTGAGCTTTAGGCATTAACTCAAGGTGTTGCAGTCTGTATAGCAAATGGAATAGACAAAGTTATTCTTGAAGGGGATAGTTTCGTTTTAGTGGAAAACTTCAAAGAGGAGCTCAGCTTATTTAGGGACTTTGCATGGAAGAGATTTCATAACCTTCTCAGTGAGATTCAAACAATGGGAGATTCACCCTTGCAAAAGGAACGAAAACAAAGGGGCACGTACTCTCTCCAAGCCAAATTCATTCCTCTAGGCTCACCATCTTCTATGATAACCTTCTTAAATCAGCTTTTGATGTATTTATTGATGAATGTTTGGATCCAAGAGGGTAAAAAATAACTCCCTCTCTATATCCAATCACAATCAGTGACCATGTTACCCCAAGGGATCCTGTGTTGTATAATTCCCTATGAGGGGCTTGTTTGGTTTTGGTTGAATAGATGTCTCTTTTCGGTTGTTCTATGTAGTAAGTGTTTGGGGATGATTCTATGTGATCTAATATGCCCGTGCTCAGCACATATTATTGTGCTAGTGTGTATTAAAATGAAACTTCAACTTAATATTTTTTTAACATTAATGAATATAATTCTACTTTGATTAAAGTAAAATCATTTAGACGAAATTAAAATAATGATATGCAGTTGTGATGAGTTAGTTTGACCCATGTGAACCTCAATTGTTTTTAATCCAAGTCGTTCAAACCAAAGAACCTCCCCTTAATATTTACTTAGCCAAATCTCATGATATTTGAAATCGTATAGCTGTTTGATTGATCTGTAAAAGTGGGGATCAATATCTAATCTTATTTTCCTTTTTTCTTTTTTTTAAATTGTGATTAAAAAAAATCCCTTAAATTTAAGAAAAACGGAAAAGGGCCCAAACACTTCATAATGATGTGTGAGGGCTTCCCACCACTTTTTTCTTTTTTCTTATTTTAGGATGAAGTGGGTATTCTTTAGGTCGGACTCAAAAGGATTGATTCCCTCGTACAAACGCACACGGACCAAATTTAGGGTTGTTTTGATGTAGGAAACAAATCCACACATTATGCCTCTCTACCAACTCTCAGGTGGGTGCATATGATATCGTGGAATGAAGGTCCTCTGCCATTAGAGTATCACAAGGTCATCCGACATTTTTTTTAGAATTTAAAAAGGGTTCTTTCCATAAAATCAATTTTTTCAACGTATTGGCCACTCTAACAGTGGGATACATCAATTGCACTGAAACTTGAGGTAGTACTGATTCCTTGATGGCCCATAGACAGTGAACGGATGTGATAAAAGTAAAGGAGGGGCCCGCACGAGCCCTGATTAAATCATCCCGTCCGTAGGAAAGTCCGTTAATTTTCCCGCGAACTTTGAGATGTGCTCGCCAACGTCTCGCTCGATTCAGGCCCAAAGCGAAACGAAAACTCCCTTTTCCGCTCTCTTTGTTTATTCCTTTTAGGGTTAGGGTTTTCTCTTCGAACCCTAAAAAAATACAATATCAATCTGATCTCTTTTGCCGTTTTCGGAGATCCCAATGCTCTTCTTCTCGCATTCGAAAATGGCACAAAACGACGACAGCAGCTTCCAAATCCATCCGGATTTGGCAATATATCGTTCATTCTTCCCCACATGCCTCGAAAGATTCGAACTTGAGCTTCCATGGATTCCACCACGACGAGGTTTCGCTTCAGAGACCAAGGGATGGATGATTCGACCGAATCTGATAGTAACGAAGATGATTCATTTAGTCCAGAGCCCGGAGATGATGAGTCGGAGCTCAAATCCATGACTGGAAAGGTAATTTTTTTTTACCAAGAAACTCAATCAGTTAGGGTTCTATCATGTGAAGCTTCTTTCAATTTGATATTTCTCGCCGATTGATCCATGTGTAGTATGGGTTGCTCCATGATTCATTCTGCAAGCAACAGCAAGAGATTTTTGAACTGAATTCAGTTCAAATCACAGGAGCTGTATCGTCCCACGGAGACTTGATATATAAACGTGTGCAGCATTAAGGAATGAGAATTGAGAAATCTCAGTCGGAAGGAAGATTGAATTGAGTATGGGAGAATTGGGGTTTTCTATATATATATATATATATATATATATATATATATTTATTTGAAGGGTTAGTTTAACTGATTTTGGGTATTTAGGTTATCAAATCTAGCACATGTTTTGATGCTTAAAAGTTGCAGGGTATTGTGTTAACTACAGTTTGCAGATTGAGAAATGAAGGCCAAAAAATAAATGCAGGGAGTATTTTATTTTAGGACAGTTCTCTAGAAATAACTCCAAGGTGTGAAAGAATTTGGGAGATTGGAACTGAGAAATGATGCTATTTCCTAAATGGAGTCCTGTTGTAATGATCTGACTGCACTGGAATAAGCTGGGGCCCTTATTTTCCATTTTGTAGGGTCCTTTTCGGATCACCATCGATCACTATGTAGGATGAGATGGGAAGGGAAGGTCCCATCATGTATTGGATTTGGCTAAAAGTTACCCTAGTTTGGGAAATTTCCTGGTTTCACACCCCTGAATACAATTATGGTTGGCTTTTAGTCTTGAAACCTTTTATTCTTATGCTCTTCTTTCTATTAATATAGTTACCATTGCCTCTCCAAAAAAACAAAAAGAAGAAGAAAAAGAAAAAAGGAGAAATGATTTCTTGAATCTCAGGTTGAGATTTGTTCTTAAAGACTATAATTCACACCCTTTTTGGGGCAAGTTATTGTTAAACCCATGACCTTAGGGTTCCTAGAATAAAATCTCCTTTTTTTTTTTTGGGAATGGTTCTAGACTAGAAGTTTATATTTATCAGATCATTGAACAGCTGGTTTAAGTTAAGGGTTTTAGTCTCAAATCTCTGATTCCATAAGTCTTTCATCAACATTGTCCCGCTCCTATAAGATCATTAAACTCAGATTCACGAGGCTAATAATCATTATCTTACCATAACCCATTGATCTCAGGTATGCTCGCCAGATTATACATGTTTCATAAATTTTAACTAAATGAGTATTTTGTTTCTTTAAAATCTTATGGGTTATTTGATTCTACCAGTAGAGGAAATATGGGTTAATTTTGCCGCTGTTTTTAGCATTCAGGTAAACATGTGTTATCATATTGCTAAATTTGGTTAATTTCTTCTTTCTTGTTGATCATTAGGGAATAAAGCGCCTTTGTTCGGAGCTTCTTGAACTAAAGAAGGCATCAGATGATGATTTCCACAAAAATGTATATTCAAATTACTCAGCATTTGTCAGGTAATTGTTTCAATTCTATCCCATTTAGGCAAATGGATGCAGTTGTATGGCCATCTCATATACAGTTGAATCAACATAGTTTATGGACTGATTTAGTTATAGTTTTGGCATTAGTCGCTTCTCTAATATCTACAATTCTTGTTACGTTACATTGACACCGGAAAGCTGATGTGGTGATGTCATATTATCAGCAAGTATTGAACAATGTGGGTATGGAATAAAAGCACATCCTTTTATGTTTCTTTATTCTCCTTGAAGAACTTGTCTATTCAACCTTTTTTTTGTTCACACTTCACACAACTTTTTCAATGAAAGCACCTGCTAGCCTGTTTCCTTTGCAGAAATGTAGCATTAGGTTTTTTCCTCCTTAAACACAAAACGAAAGAAAAAAGCCTTACCACATGTAGTTTGGTTTGGCCTTTTGACTTCTACTCCACTCATCTCTACTTCACCTTACTTCACCATCTCTATTTAAGGCTAACTTCTCCCTTTGTCTACAATCTAGTATTTAACTTCTCAGTACTTCATTCCAGGTCTATTTTGATATTCCCCTTTAGTATTTGTAGCATTTTAATTCTTCGTACAGGAATTTCTGGAATTTATGTGCTGGCAGTTCTTGAGTTCTTCTTTTTAAGCCACCTATAAACTTCCTCTTTTCTATTCATTGCTTTCTTTGTTGTTATGGCAAACGTTTCTCCTGTAGCCTATGCACCTAGACGACCTGCATGCGCTTTATATTTCTATTTATTCGCGGTCCAACACTCAGCTACATGCAACAATGTGTTCTTTCCTACTACTTAGCGGCCCTTTGATCTTAATGACATTTAATGATTATACAACACACCCAGCTTGTCTCCAACTTGCCCATCACACACTGTTTGTCTGATTTTCTGTTTAATTTTCCTCTTCAACTCTTTTATTTTACTTTTATAGTAAATCTCAGATAATGGAATACATTGCACTGTGGATTAAGTGGATCTCAATTTCACCCAGACCAGCCTCTCTACTCTTAGATCTACTAAAATATCACTCCTTGTATTCTATCATCGTTTGATAATTTTCAAACCATTTGATTGTTTGAGAATTTTCTAATCATTTGACTCAAACACCTTCAAAGTTCTATCATATCATTTACTCAAGTCTGTCTAGATTTTATTTTTAGCATTACTTAGTTATAATGCTATTGGATTAGATGTGTTGGTTATTAGTTCTATGAAGTGAAATAATTTCGATCTTCTTGGCTATTAGATTTTCATCTTGTGGCACTTTTGGGGCATCACATTATCCCGTAGACTATTTCATTTCCATTACAATCATCAATATTTTGTTTAACACCGTTCACTTAATGATAAAGCTGGATGCTGGGCTTTGGACTTTGGATTTCTTTTATATGTCTCTGCAGTGCTTTTGGATCTATGATATCCAGATATGGCAGGGACATGGATTTACACATAAAAAGCGAAGTATTGGATATGATATGATACAATACGTTGGCTATTTTGAAGTTCTAGGTATCATAGCTTTGGATGCTGCGCTTTGGACTTTGGGTATATTTAGCTTAGCTATTTCACTCTAGCAGTGTGCTCGTGTTTATTTCTCCCTTCTAATGGGGATCCTTAGTATTCATGCATTAACTGCTATAGTTCTTTAGCGCTCTTTTTTTAATCTTTTAATTTTTCTTTATACCAGTAGATAGTTAAGAACGTAAAACTGAATGTTCTCCTTTTATGCACAGAATATTTAAAGAAGTGGAATGCTTGGAAAATGAACTGATGGAACTGAAAAAACATATTTCAACTCAAAGAAAGCTTCTATATGACCTTACGCATGGGATCTATCTTGAGGTTTTGTGCGAGGAGTCAATAGAATCAATTGCTGAAGGCATTCTAGATACTGAACAGCAACCTCCTCTGTGTGAATTGGAGACTCACACCAATACCGTTACAGAAATGTTGGATATTCTTATCTCAGAATGCAGGGTAAATGAAGCTCTATTAATTTTCGAGATGGAACCCACAAAGTTAGAAAGGATACTCTCACAAGAAGATTTTCCATTAGAAATTGTGATGTCTTATAACTCTGCCATGTCAGAAAGGAGGAAAAGTCTTGCAGAGCAAATTGTCCGGGTAGCTGAACACCCAAGAGTAGCCGCACCAGAATTCCAGAAAGCACTTTCTGGACTTTGTAGGCTTGGCAATTTTCATAGGGCAAATCTTTTACTGTTCCAATTTTACAGTTCACGTTTTGAAGATGGTATACTTGATTTGCAGCATTCAAAACCATTTATGCATGAAACCTACATCAGAAAGCTTGCAAAGCATGTTTTCTCTGTGATTTCTCAAGCGGGCAAGAGCTCTGTCGCCTTACATGGTGAAACATCTCCTTACACTTCAGAATTTATGCAGTGGGCAAGAGAGAAAACAGAAGAGTTTGTATCCTATTTTGATAACTATGTCAAATCCATCTCAGAAACAACTGGTGGCTTGTCTATGGTGGTAGAAGCTGCGCAGCATGCAATGTCATTTTGTTCTTTGCTAGAATCACAGAAAATATTGTTGCATCCATACTTGAAAAGTATAATTCGCCCTTCTATGGAAAGGGTGTTTCAAAAGCATATAGACCATTTTAAGAAGGTTATTGGTATCTTTACGTCAACTGATCCTTGGGTCCCGGGTAGATATCTTGTTTCTGGACTCCTCAGTGGCACAACTTCTCACGTAGGGATTGGTGGGGAAATGGAGTATTGCCTGCTTACCAACAGTGGACGAAAATTTGTCACGGTTGTTCAGGTATGTTGGTTTCCTTTTATAAAAGCAACCACTATAGGTGTTGGGATGGGTTATACAAATGATGACAAGGTAAAGGTACACCAAAAGCTAACATTCTAAGTAAGTAAGTAGATGTATGTTGACGACCTGTTGGAAAACATAGAGCAACAAGTCCTATTGCCAAATTTTGTGCAATTTATGAAGATGATTGTGTGAAAATGTATGTAACGACCATTTGAGTGGATCACATGATAATGACCTGTTCTCTATTAGAGATCCACTGTAACCAACTCTGATTTTTAAATATCTTAAAAGAGCCTAGGATACGTACACAGATCTGAAACGTACCACCCATACGGCCTTTGTTGCCATTCATAGCTAGGGATGTCAATGGATATCTGATTAACTGAATACCTGAAGTCTCTGGTGAAGAAAAGTGGGTATGAAACCTGTTTTTGGATCAAGCAGAATTTTGGATCCAGATCTAGATCCATGCATATATGGTTCATAAGTTTTCGGATCTGGATCCTTGCATGTTCCAACCTTAGGATCCGGATCTTGAACTATATCTGTGTTTCAAAAAGATGCATTTCAAGATTCTACAAATCTTGAATCATATAGCTGTGTGAGTCTTTGAGGGTCTACAAAGCTCTGATCTCATTGCCATTTTAAGAGTCCGTATTTAAGCTCAAATGATCTAATTCGGAGCCCATTGATCCAAGTGTACTCATATTAGCCCCTCTTCTTGTCTTTGGTCCAGATCTGAAACCTGGACCCGAATACCAGATCTCCAGTTTTTTAGTTGATGGATCCTGATCCAGCACATAGGATCCATCCTGTAGACACTGATTAGACCCGGATACACTATTGTTCTGCCTTGGATCCGGTCCCTTCAAATCCCTTCTTAGAAGGTGTTACCCTTGTTCTTATCGTAGATTGGTAATTCATCTACCTGTTCTCTTTTATGCAAGACCTCATTGGTTGTTGCTGTTGCTCTTTCACTCCAAGTGAAATGGAAAACTTGACTGAAATAAAAGTGTGAATTGTAGGCGAGCAAGGATTCTTGACAAAGCATGCCTGTATCCTTCCATTATTCACTAACTCCAATTGTGAACTGCTGCTAAATTTCTTTTTGTTATTTATTTTCAGGCAATAGTTGCAGATGTTTTGCCATTGGTTAGCCTCCAAATGGAAAATTCGATTCTCCAAGGACTTTATGACCTCTTCAATACATATGTTGACATCCTAATAAGATCTATCCCAAATGAAGCAAATGCTATAGAAAAAGGCAGTCCAATAACCAATTTTGCAAACACTACCTACCAACAGCTTTCTCTTTTGGCCAATGCATCTACACTTGTTCTACACTTATTCTCGAGTGTTACTGGAAGTATCTTTAAAGGCATTGAATGTGCAGTTGATGAGACACTAACAGAGCAAGCAGAGTCTCTTCAACAGAAGGGAATCGATAGTTGGATTCTCTCAATTCAAGAAGCTGCTGATAGACTTAGAGCTTACTTCTGCCATCAGTTTGTATTAAAAGTCATGTCCCTTCAAGATGAACAAATTCTAAGCCCAGAAACTAACAAGAATGGACAGAGTGAATCTCATTCATTACATCCTCCGCTACCATCTATGGCATTTCAGGTTTGCATTGCTTTCTCCAGATGCACTTTTTGATGCTTTTACTTTGCTGAAATTTTCTGTAGAATGAGAGCTCCTACTCTATTGATCTTTGGAGGAAATATGCTTTTAGTTGTTTCAGTATGATAGAAATGTCCCTTGACACTACTGGCTTTTTAAGTCTTCTTTATCTATCTTTTCTAGCTATATTGAATAATGATTTTATTAATTAGCTAAGACTTATCTCACTGATGCAGAAATTGGTAAAAAAATATTCTCAGCTAATTTTTCAGTTTCATTGAAAGTGAAAATGGTGTAAGTACTATCAGGAAGATGATGTTAGACATTTCTTTAACATAGGCAAGATTTTTTTTTTTTCTTTTTGTGTCTTTAATTTTCGAAATTATTTACTTTTGGCCATATTTGGCTGAGAGCTTGAGAGTCAAAATGAATGCTTGGGAAAGTCTTGGGAAAATAAGAAGTAAGAATTCATTCTTATTTTTCGATTGTTAGAGAAAGGAACAGGTTGGCAGTTAATATAGAAATTTACTGGTTTAGATGATTCTACCAGGTTAAAAGCAACTGGATGGTTAATTTGAGAGTTACTGTTTATTGCTGCTAGTATCTGCTGCTTCTTATATCATTACTTTGGAGAATGATAATCAGGTACTGTTTCTACAACTGAGGCAATTAGAAACACTTGCTAGAGAAGTTTTTGTTGGGAGGGATTGGGAGGTGAAGGACCTACTGAGGGAGTTGATGGAATCAGTATTCTTTTGGCTTTCAAATAATGAGTTCTGGACAATCGATGGAGAGAGCTCAGTTGCTGAACAATCTAGTGGTTTTGAGAAGGTATATAGAATGCTTTTCTTCACTTGAAGGATGAAATGTAATGTATCTAAAACCAAAGCTGATGAAATTGTATTTCAACGAGAACATTCATGCATATCTGGAATTTAGTTTGATCTTCCTTAAATCTGTATTGTATGATAGAGCCATTGAAAATCGTGATACTTTATTTATTTCAATTCCCGACCCAATAGTCAGGATTTGAGTTGAATCTATGCTGGTTTCACAAATCATAGGATTTTAACAATTCTAAAGGACTACTTGGACTCAGATGTGCTTGGATGTGTTCATTTATTCACTTGAGAATGAAGACTTCATAGCTAGATCCTGAGGAAATAGAACAACTATAATTATGTTTTGTTCCTGATTCATGCTTGCAATTATGGTGCTTTGATGTTTTCATTTATAATTTCTTTTTCTTAATATCTTATCATTTGAAAATCCCATTTGGTGATAATTTATTATCCACTGTTTGCAATTCCATCTTGGTCCCCTCTCTTCTCGTTTGTTGTTATTATATTGCCCGTTTCACTTGCTGACATCTTCATTTTCTCTATCATCTCAACTCATATAACAGATCCTTCTAGATATGCAATTTATAGTGGAAATCGCAAGGTTTGGAGGGTACTTTTCGGAGAATCTGATGGATGCCTCATTGGGCCTCATAGAACGCATGGAAATGGCATTCCTTGCTGCTGGTTTGAATCCCAACAGTGACATACTTTATGATGGATGGGCTGCAAAAGCAGCTAAAGCAACAATTGACAAGCTACTGCAGATTGAGAAAACAATGCTTCTGCCTGTGGAAGGACCTGTGGGTACTCTTGGAGAGTATTTTGATGAACAGCAACATGAAGATGCAGAGGACTTTGTCGAGGAGGATGGTGGAAGACACTTAGAGGGTCCTTTAGGCTTTGATGAAAAATCTGCAAATGGCAATGAAGCAACTATCAGCAAGCTACAGGAGACGGAGAAAGCAGAAATAACAACATTGGAACAATCTCCAGGTGTCATTGAAGAGGCTGACTGTGATGACACTGCTGAAAGTTTATCCAACAGTTCTGTATGCTTTGATGATCCTCGAGCAACAAATTCTGCTAATGCAATGATTCCCATTTTTCAAGAGATGGAGGAAACAGTAGAACCTGTAGGTACTCTTGAAGAGTATTTTGATAAAAAGCAACATGAAGATTTGGAGGATTTTGTTGATGAGGATGGTGGAAGAGACTCAGATGATCCCGTAGGCTTGGAATACAGAAAATCTGCACTTGAAACTGAAGCAGATATCAGCAAGCAACAAGACATGGAGAAGGCAGAAATGACAACCATGGGAAAACCTCCAGTTGTAAATGAAGAGGCTGACTGTGATGGCACTGCTAGAAATTTATCCAACAATTTGGTGTACTTTGAAGATCCTCAAGCAGCAAATTCGTCTTATTCAATGACTCCTGTTTTTCAAAATATGGAGGAAACAGAAGTACCTCCTTCAGAAAGCTCCACGGGTATTCTAATGGAGGATTCTGATAAAGAAGCTGCAGAGGTCTGTGCTGAGGAGGATGTTCCAAGCTCCTGTAGTGATTACAACAGTATGTCGGACGAAGAGGCAGCAAATGCAGCCAGTTCAGTGATTGAAGATAATGCAGAACCGGAATCATGAGATGCAGGAGGCATTGAGCTAGTTGTTGGAGAAGATTCCTCTGAACTGCGTGGTGAAAGGTCAAGAACAAATAAAGCAGAAATGTTGATTGGCGAGCAACAAGAATCAGAGGGAGTTGATTTACCAGCTATGGAAGCGTATCAGTTTATTCTCGATGAAGGCTCCGACGAACTGGAAAAATAAGATTATGGAAACTCTGTTGAGGTGAGTTGCCTAATGCCCGCGTCAATTGCCAATTCTTGATAGTTGAGATTCATGGGCGATTCGGATTAATATTTAAGGATTGATGTCACCTCTCGTTTTCTATTCTTTCAAAGAAACTGAAATATTTGAAGTTTTTCTATATGAATTGTGTTACGTCTAATTTTGATTATTTTAAACAGATATTCGTAACTGCTTGTTTACAATATAGGCATGGTGATCAGTTGGACCTTTAATTGAGTAACATCTCTTTTTTCGATCGACCTCCTTAATCTCCAGGAGTTCAAATTTAGGTTTCAGTTCAAGTTAGTGAAGTGAGTAACTTGATAGATTCAGAAAGTTCGCTCCAGTGTCCCATACCTTACAGATCAGTAAGACTCAAATCACAGTCAGTGGTTTGGCTTTCTCTAAAATGAGTTTGGTTGTTTTCAACATACATGTGTTTGTTGGAGCTTTTCTCAGTTGCTGCCTTGTAGAAAGACTTTTAGTTCAACCATGGATTGTCCAACCGTTCAAGTGGGGGCCACATTTTGATTGTTTAAATAATTGATGCAGTGCCAAATGAAGGACGGCAGACACCCATTAAATACAAAACTATCAAATGATATTTAATCATTTATTGATTAATCAGAGCATTGCCAATGTGGACTATTGTTTTGAATTGTCCATTGTCGGCAGATGGTTACATTCTTCTCCTTGCAGGAATGTAGTGTCAATAAATTCCACGATGGTGATTATTAGTCAATGACTCTGCCATAAATTCTATTGCCAATATATATATATATATATATATATATATATATATATAAAGGGGGGTCTTCATATGCATCCATCCCTCATCATTTTTAGTGAGGGACACCCGTTTTGGGGAAGTTTCAAGTACAAAAGTGAGGAAGTACAAAGGTGTACTTGTTCACTTTTGTACTTGAAACACCCCCAAAAGGGGTGTCCCTCACCAAAAATGGTGAGGGATAGATGCATATGAACATTTCCCATATATAAAAACACACACACACTATTTAAGGATTGATCTTTTCATCCTTATGTTTGGAATGGTCTGGCCTGTGGGGGCCACATGATCCCCTCTCATCAATCTCAGTCCTTCTCATACGCTACCCCACGAATTGCCATCAACCCAAATTTGACACCTAATCAATTTTTCTACGCCTTTACAATTACAATTGGTCATATAAATTTTGGCTGAAATCAGGCCTTATATAGTGGTCAAAATTTGGACAATTTTTATGCCCTTATAAAAGGGCTTCTCTTGATCAGATGGTTTGTAATTTTTATGCACAGGTGTATCCGTGGTTCATCTAAACTCTCTCATTTTCAAATGGGCCCTAGAGGGTGGATCATTCCTTGCATAGGCACGGTCAGGTCTAGCCGTTCCTGAACGAGGTCTTGTGTATAGGAACAGTTAGACCTCTAAAGTGGGGTCGTTTATTTCAGTCATTTACACCTGGACAACATGGGGTTGCGGCAACCCCGCATGTCATCTGGATGCTTAGGAATTAATCCCCATATGCCACTCTTTCCATGTGTGGGCTTCTCTTCTCACGAATATGGGCTATCTTTTCCATTTTCGTAGGCTTCCTTTTCACACTTATGTCGGTATATGGACCCCTAGGTTGGGTTAAAAAAAGGGGGTTATGCTTGGCTATGTTTGTTTGTGAATGAGGTGTAAAAATGGTGTAAGTATCACTATTTCACTTGAAAATTTACACATCAAAGAGGTGCTAAAATGGTTACGCATGTTTCCCCTACCAAGGAAGGGTTATAGGTTTGAGCACTGTCAGTGACATTTTTTTTCATACTTTTGTGGGCCCAAATTCATCATCTGAGCCATCCATCTTCTTTGTAGGGCTAAGAAGCCCAAAGACATTTATTTTCATATTTAAATCTTTATGGATTTTGAGAAATTTGTAAAAAAAAAAAAAAAACCTAAATAAAAAAGTCCTAGTAGATAGATCTATTTTCTGCACTTCTATGGACCGGCCCGAGCCTGATCGGGGCCCGGTTCACTTTAGGCCAAGCTTGTGTCTAAGGTTTTAGTGCTAGGGCCGAGCTTGGATTTGGGTCCATTTGTTATACGAGCTGGTCTTGGATTAAGTGTTAGAGAGCCCAAAGCCCGACCCAGTCTCCCCCGAGTAAGAGGGATAAATGGACCCAAATCCAAGCTCTTTTGAAATTATGCATATAAGGATAAAAGAGATGGATAAACATTTCATTTTGCTCTAAAGAAATTATGGTGGTTAGAAGACTATTGATTTTGGGGACAAAGAAGATATTAAAATGAAAATGCAGGGACCCTCGGGCCTAGATATTGAACAGCCCAGCCGACGGCCTTGCCCATGAACATCCCGGTAAAAATGATGATTTTGGCAACCATAGTATGATATTTCACATACGTAATATTTGCATACATAACATTTATATACGCAAACACTTACCTATGTAAAACTTACATTGCTATCACATGTGTAAAAGCCAAACGACAAAGCTTTTATTTTATTTGGAGCACCAGCGGCAGTCGCAGTCGCAGGTGCGGCTCCCACCACATAAAAGAAGACTTCGTTAATTAGGTAGAAGAAACAAAAAAAAAAAAAAAAAAAAAAAAAAACAAAAACAAACAAACACATAGTTGAGCATCTCATCTATGTCACAAATGAAAATGAATCTCCTGTGATGGATAACCATGAGAATCCCCGGATTTTAAATCCTCATACAGACTGAAAGTCAACTGCTATAGGTTTTCTAAAAGGGAAAATGGTTCCACTATTACTCTACCACTCATCCAGTCTACCCAAAAAGATGAAAGTAAAATAAAATAAAGAGGGAGTGGGTCCTCAATTCCTCATATCCAAAGGAAGAGTCAAAGGTTGCCACCCACCAAAGGAAGAAAAACAGGTCGTAAGTTTCTGCTGCCGTTGAAAATAATAGACAATGAATCTAAAGCTGAAATCTTAGATTCCTTTTTTTCTTCTCCCCCAAAAGGGGTAATAACTATTTCAAATTTTCTTTGTTGACAAAAGTGTTCATACTAAAACAATTAATTCCTACAAAGTTTTGAATATTTATTTTTTCAAAAATTGATTATACATGTATTACTTATATTTAGGAAAAAAAAAAGACTAATTGCATACTAGGGCTCGTATTGACACCCACCACATCCTTATATGGACTAAATATTTGGATTACTACAAAATTATTATCATTTTTTTTTGGTGATAGGGATTAAGTTTCATTATAGAGAGGCAAGACCCAGGATTTTCGTTTGCGTGGTGTGGGTATATGGTCAAGTGAAGAAAAATGATAAAATCGGATTTTTTATGATTTTATCTAAGTCGTCTCTTGAATCACGCGGGTGCGACCGCATGAGCGTGCTAACACTTGGGCCTGCCCTGCATAGAGTAACAAGAAGAAAACATCCAAACAAGAGCAAAACAAGATAAGTCAAGAAGTATCATCTACCCAAGACCCCTAAAAAAAAAAAAAGGCAGAGTGAACAACTTGGATCAGGAAAATACAAATGTAACTATGTATTATGTTTCAGGTACATCAATGGTCTGGGCTGAGAGCAACCCAAACCAAACTTGTTAGGCCTGAGCATCTTAGATCTCCAGGCTATTTATATATTGGCATGAATTTTACATCATGACACAGACTAAACCCTCAATGGCCAAAGGGCTATGCGCCAAGATGGGCCCTTTCAAAAATTGTTCAGCCCTGACTCAGGCCCAATAAATCATTTTTTACTTTTATTTAACTAGAATTCCAAACGGGAATAGCTCAAGATATTGGGGATTCACAGGCATGATATGCTTTGTTCCCTTGGAATTTGAAATGCAATGTTTCTGTATTAGATTTCCAAATTCTAGCGATCTAAAAGTCTCAAATGACCTTTAGAATTCCCAAATTCGAGCCTCCTTCCAACCCTATTCATCATCGTCGTTGCCGTCATCACTTTTTCAATATTTTTATGATGATCCACGTAGAAAGACGCATTATCATCATATCTTTTCTTGGGTTGACTCTATATTCTACTTTTCCACTAGATTCTAGTTGAAGTTATTTCTCAAGAACTCGTGGATCTCCTCACTTCCTTATTAAGGGCCTAATCTTTTACTAGAATTTATAACAACAAACTGGTATAGTGGGGATTAATGGACATGATGTGATGACTTGTCTTTTAGAATTTACAAATGCCATTATCTTTACCAACATTACTTCAGCCGCCTAAGGGCTTGTTTTTTATAAGAATTTATAGAATTCTTGTCTAGAGGCTTACAAATTCTCTAAAAGCCGACTCCTAATTGGAGTTCCAAAATCTTACTCTTGGGTGGAACATTTGAAATCCCAGCAAAATGCAATGAGATTGGACCTTGAGGATTTTCAAAAGGCCATTTGGGACTTCTTAGGTTGATGGAATTTGGAATTCTGGACAAGCAAACATGGCATATTTCAGATTTTAGGGGATAGACATTACATCATGCCCAATCCAAGACAAAAAAAATTATTGTTAAACGCTTTAGTAAAGAAATTGCATACTCAAAGTCTCAAATGACGTTTGAAATCTATGGGATTCCGACCTCTTTGCTTTTTACTGGATTTCTTGCTCAAATACGGAATTCCACATGCTGGAGAATTTATAAATTCTCCATCCAAAAGTTCTTTGAAATCCTTTTAAGAAACAGGTGAGGATCTTTAGTAGTCTCTCATCTAAGCAATTCCTTGTACACATAACCCTTCAATACGTCCTACAAAAACTGTCTCTAATCCATGTAGAAAAAAAAAAAACAAGTACAAAAAAACCCTAGTTGACTTTAGTGCAAAACTGCCCTCCTTGATTCATCTGCTAATTGCACAATGGTTACAGGTCAGAATTAACCGATTTATGTTCATGAAATAACATGGTGGAGAGACCACATATGATCAAATCAAACAAGATGGCAATTCAAATATCTTCATTGTCATCATGATCATGATTGATATTTAGAGGCTATCCTTGGCACCATATATTATATTACTATATTAATGCCACTATTTGTGATTATCATCAGGCTTAATGTATAATGTATGAGAGAGAGGCATCCATTTGGTTATCATTATCACTAGGATTCTGTTGATATGAAGTTGGGTAGGTCCCGAAAGGGGTCTGTCTTCTTGTTAAAGCTATGGTGGGAATGGGATCTTGTACTAAAATCTCTTGACTTTTGGACTCACCTATGATACCAAGTAGAGTGAAAGACAAAAGAGGAACATCAAACACAAAGCCAACATCTTTTCATTACCATCAAAAGAAAGGAAAAAAAAAAATGGTAAAAAGACAGAAATAAGTGAGCTGTAATGAAAGCTAGGTTTTAAAGAGGATCACTCGACCACACCTTGAATTGTCTTTTATTCATTGGGGCACATTGAAACGACAAGAAAATAAATGTTCACCTGGCCCCATCCTTTGTAGCTTGTTTTCTACTTCATTCAGCATTGCTGTCATGGTTCAATTATCAGTAAGGAATCTTGCATTGACATATGGTTTATGTAGGAAATCGTGAGGTCTTTATGCCATGTGTCTCATATCAGACGAAGCAGACAGGTATCAATAGAGACTAAGAATCCCTATATATAAAAGACTTTATCTGTTGCAGATAAGATAGGGATTTGTAGTAAGCCATTTTTCTTTTTTTATTTGGCAGAAGGTAGTAATCCATTAGTGTATCCGATCTTATTCCCACTTAGCAGACTCCCATCACATCAGGATTAGGGTTTTTTTGGCGGAGAAGTCTCTACGAAATGTGGCCATTATTAGTTATATAATGGAGGGAGATGGGAGCCCTAAGTTGTGCACGATTGCACTGAAATTTGAATGCAGGAAATCTGTGGGGATTTTTACCGTTAGGAACACTGTAGATCTCTAATCGTGTATCGAAGTCTTCCACATTATGTAAATCTTCACTTACGGAGTGTTTCGATGGTTCAGCTCTTGGAGGGGAAGTCCCCATCATAGCAAACCTGGGGCTTCGATTTTGGCCCTAGTTTTCGTTATCAGTTTTCCATCCTTTGCAAGCAACAAAGAAGAAGGCCGGTCTTCTCGTTTTCCGTTTGTGCGGGCTCTTTTCCCTCTTGTGTGTGCTTTTTATTTCTACATGTGTGCGCTTCCTTCCCACTAGAATGAGCTGCTTTCCCGTGTATAAATGGGCTTACACTTGGGCCCAGCACCTTTGGCTAGGGTTAAAAAAAAAAAAAAAAAAGCCGTCGATATCCTCTTCTCTTTGCACGGAAGTCTAGGCAAAATAATTCAAACGTTGTTGAGTTGTTTTTGTTTTGTCCTTTTCCACCAGAAAAGACAAGCTCGGTTTTGAGCCAATGCACCGGCTCATCGGTATTAATCATATTACATGGGAATTAGATTTAATTCTTATGTATTGTATTCAAAGAAACAAGTCCTTTAATTTTATTATTGTTTGTTTTTTGAGGAATTTATGGGTAAAATCCCTTTAGGATTATATACGTCCCAACAGGACCTAGTTCTATGTTCGATACGGCAGGGATCCTCATATGGACTTTTTTTCCTTTTTTTTGTCGTTTTGCGATATGGTCGATATCGACCATGTAACTGAAAGGCATTTTTCCCTGCATGGTCGATATCGACCATATAAATGAAATGAATTTTTTTCTTATACGGTCGATATCGACGATTCTGCGGGAACCCAAATAAAAATTAGGTTTTTCAAGATGGAGAAAAGGGGAGGGGAGGAGGAGGAAGAAGAGAGGATGAGTCCTTTCACGGTCCCTTCTTCCTCATCGCCATTGTTCCTGTATATATACTTGAATTCTTTTGTAGGGCACCAGCCGGCACAATGGAACTAATTTTTCTCAGTTGTTTTGCAGCATTTTGCGGGTTAAAGAAGTTGAAGAGCATGGATCTCTCTTACAACTCGATTGAAGGAGGTATTGATCCTTGTCTGGGTGGTATCACTTCCCTTGCAAGACTTCATCTATCCAATAATCAATTCAAAGGGAACATTCCTTCTACCATTTTCAGCAACCTGATTAGCATTGAGGAGATCGACATCTCAAACAATAAGTTAGATGGGGCACTCTCATTTTCCATGTTCGCGAACCTCTCTAAGCTTAGTTTTCTAGACCTGTCAAACAATTACCAATTAGAGGTCGAAACCGAGTTCCCCACCTGGGCTCCATCTTTCCAATTGCATAGTCTATACCTTTCCAATTGTAACCTCAACAGACAAAGTGGCAGTGCCATCCCTACTTTCCTTTTCTCCCAGTACACATTGCAAGTCTTGGATCTGTCACATAACTTGCTCATGCAAGCCATTCCCTCTTGGCTCTTGTACAATGCCAGTTCATACCAACGGTTGAGGAATAACACGTTTGGTGGTCCATTTCCTTGGCCTTTCCATAACATGACTTCACTGCTCCTAGAACTTGATGTGTCTGTAAACAATGTCCATGGGATCCTTCCTCAGGATCCCCTCTTCCTCCTCCTCCTCCTCCTCCTCCTCCTCCCCCCCTCCCCTTTTCTCCATCTTGAAAAACCCAATTTTTATTTGGGCTCCCGCAGAATTGTCGATATCGACCATTCCGCAGAATGGTCGATATCGACCATAAAAATGGTCGATATCGACAATTCGCTAAACGACAAAAAAAAAAAATACAAAAACACTCATTGAGGATTTTATCCATAAATACGATGTATTTGGAACCTCAAAAGTGGTATGGGGTCCTATGGGGACCTATGCCGTAAATTCCTCTTGTTTTTTTATTAATCATGTAGGTGGGTTTTGTTGTGCTTCCAACAAACTTCTTTCTTCCTTGGGTATGAGTAAGGCTGTCAATCCGGCCCTTGACGAGGCGGCCCGGCCCGCAAAAGCCCTCAAAGAGAGGGCTTCTTTTTTGTCCTAAAGCCGAGGGGTAGGGCCCGATTTTGAAAAGCCCACAATATTGAAGGCCGAGCTAGGGCTTGACTTTTCCAGCCCAAGGGGGCCCGACCCGGCTCGCAGTTTATTAAGTATTAATATAAAATATATAATACATGATATATTTATAATATATATAAGTAACTTGGGCCTCTTGAAAATTTTTCAAGACCCAGGCCCAACCAAGCCTTTCATTTTCTCCATTTACAGCAATCAGAAATTATTTAAATGCCCAACCCACAGTCCCATAAACAATCACTTATTTGGGCATTTTAGACTTTTATTAAAAAGTCGTAATTACCCTACATGGGGTAAACTGCAACGGTTATATTGAGGGGTAATGTGGTCTTTTGATCCTAAAAAATGTCTCTCTATAAGATCTCTTTCTTCATTGTTGGGTAAACCTCAAATAACCAAAGTTCAAAGCAACATCTTCTCATTTTCGATCTCTCCCGGATCTTGAAGTTGCTATTAATCTTGCTATCAAAAGTCATTGCGCTCAGCATTTTTCTCAAAAAGATCAAGTATTTGAGATCATTTTTGAACAATTGAAAGTTCTAAAAAAATAAAAAGATGGAACTCAAAAAGAATGTCGTGTTGCTGAGTGTATGTATTGTAAGAAATAACTAAATAATGATAAAAGAAATGGAATTACTCACATAACTAGACACTTTAATAAATCATATTCCAAGAGACTTAGACTTAATACAAACGAACAATTATTGCCTAAGGCTTTTGCCAAAGCCAATGATACCTCAGTTATTCATAAATTTAACCAAAAACAATGTAGATTTAAAGCCGGTGGTGATGTAAGAAAATTTTATTTTCTTTAAAATTTGTTTCCCCTTTTTGGCCCTGGCCTGCCCCTAGCCCGGCCCTAACTCTTGAGGGTAGGGCAAGGGCCTAAAAATTACAAGCCCGTTATGAATGTCGAGGGCTTTTGCTCGATTAGGTCCTGCCCGCACATGTGAGGGTAAGATAAGGGCTTATCTCAGCCCGGCCCTTTGACAGCCCTAGGCATGAGCCACTATATGGGTTTCCTTTCCTAGCAAGAACTTTGAATGTAAATCCACCTCAAGAGTGTTTTTATTTATATAAAGCTCTTAAAGATTATAAGAGGTGTGTGAGGTATTTTGTTTCAGAGTTTTTCCAATTTTAATGTGTAGGACATCTCTTGTTTCCTCTGCCCTTCTTATAGTGAATTCGTTACCTTCATTCATGACAGTCCCGCAGGCCCAATTTTTCTTTAGTGAGACATGCATATTCTTGGAATCGGGATCCCTGATGTCACCATGGAATCCCCTGTCAAGATGCATGGCAGGTTACTCGTGGTGGCATGGCGGGTCGTGATTGGTCCACTCATGATCAATGTTGGAGAAATATTCATATTCTAGTCTCATTCATTCACCTTGTGACTTGAAGTGTGCATCTTTGGCTGTCTCACTTAGACTTGCTATTAGTGGAAAGACCGAAAATCTACATCAGACCTATTTATTAAAGATCTGAGGGGGTTTCCAAGTCTCAAACTCCACTTCAATAAGAGTTGGTCCCATCATGAGATTGAGCATATAATCAACATCGTAATTAACAAATATGATTGATAATGCATCACTCCTATATTGGGCTGCATCTCACATGTGTCCTTCAATGGGCATTGAAGATATTTAAATCCTTGTATACATCACTATCTGACCCACTACATATCATGTCACAAATTTCATATATAGCAACTTTTCCTCATATTTCCAAGTAGAATACATTGATCTAAAAAAGAGATTCGGCACCTTCTCCTTTTATACAATTAATTACAAGAGATATAATGGAGGTGGGTTTTTGTTACATTTCGATTCTTCCAGTAGTTTTGGGTTACAAATAGGCAAAAAGTGCTTGTTATGACTTATGGCAAACCTTGTAACATTAGTTTTATTATTATTCTACCCTTATAAAAAAGGCAAGATGGCATGGTTGCTTTAGTGCAACCACTGTGGGGCCCACCAAAAAATTTATAATTATAATTATATTATATTATATATTATATATTATATTATATTTCTATCTACCCTTATAAAAGAGGCAAGATGGCATGGTTGCTTTAGTGCAACCACTGTGGGGCCCATCAAAAAATTTAGAATTATAATTATATTATATTATATATTATATATTATATTATATTATATAAGGGTACCCTTATAAAAGAGGCAAGATTGCATTGTTGCTTTAGTACAACCACTGTGGGGCCCACCAAAAAATTTATAATAATATATAATAATAATAATATAATATATATACCCTTATTATCTATCTATCTCATACAAACTTTTTCACTACACCATTGTGGGGCCCACCCCCAAATATTATAATATCATATAATAATATATTATTTTGAGAAATTGTAAACTTTTTCACTACACCTTTGTGGGGTCCACCCCAAAATATTATAATGCAACCTTTTTCACTACACCATTGTGGGGCCCACCCCCAAATATTTACTATCTGCTATCTACTACTATACTATCATAAAAGAGGAAAAGTTGCAAACTTTTTTCGCTACACAATTGTGGGGCCCACCCCCAAGTATTATAATATAATTTAATAATATATTATTATGAGAAATTACAAACTTTTTCACGATACCTTTGTGGGGCCCAATCCCAAATATTATAATGTAAACTTTTGCATTACACCATTGTGGGGCCCATCCCCCAAAAAGTATAATATAATATAATAATATATTATTATGAGAAATTGCAAACTTTTTCACTACACCATTGTCGGGCCCACCTCCAAATATCCACAATCTACTATCTATCTTCTACTCTTATAAAAGAGGCAATGTTACATGGTTTCTTTATTACAACCATTGTGGGGCCCACCAAAGAAATTATAATAATATATAATAATATATTATATAATAATAATAATATAATATCTATACCCTTATTATCTATCTATCTCATACAAACTTTTTCACTACACCATTGTGGGGCCCACCCCCAAATATTATAATATCATATAATAATATATTATTTTGAGAAATTATAAACTTTTTCACTACACCTTTGTGGGGCCCACCCCAAAATATTATAATGCAACCTTTTTCACTACACCATTGTGGGGCCCACCCCCAAATTTTTATTATCTACTATCTACTACTATACCATCATAAAAGAGGGAAAGTTGTAAACTTTTTTCACTACACCATTGTGGGGCCCACCCCCAAATATTATAATATAATATAATAATATATTATTATGAGAAATTGTAAACTTTTTCACTATACCTTTGTGGGCCCAACCCCAAATATTATAATGCAAACTTTTGCACTACATCATTGTGTGGCCCATCCCCCAAATAATATAATATAATATAATAATATATTCTTATGAGAAATTGCAAACTTTTTCAATACACCATTGTAGGGCCCACCCCAAATATGATAATATAAGATAATAATATATTATTTTGAGAAATTGCAAACTTTTTCACTACACCTTTGTGGGGCCCACCCCAAAATATTATAATGCGAACTTTTTTACTACACCATTGTGGGGCCCACCTCCAAACATCTACTATCTACTATCTACTACTATTATAAAAGAGAAAAAGTTGCAAATTATTTTTCACTACACCATTGTGGGCCCACCCCCAAATATTATAATATAATGTAATAATATATTATTATGAGAAATTATAAACTTTTTCACGACACCTTTGTGCGGCCAACTCAAATATTATAATGCAAACTTTTTCACTACACCATTGTGGGGCCCACCCCCAAATAGTATAATATAATATACTAATATATTATTATGAGAAATTACAAACTTTTTCACAACACCTTAGTGGGCCCAAATATTATATTATAATATAATATAATCATATATTATTATTATATTATAATAATAATAATATAAAATCTATATCTATACCCTTATCATGCTTTTACTCTACATCTACACATTTGTAGGCCCCACTTAGTATTCTTATATTATATATAAAATAAAAGAGAACTACACATTTGTGGGACCTACTTAGCAGAAGAACTTGCATGTTTTTTCTTTACAAATCTGTGGGCCCCACTTAGTATTATTATATTATATTTTATATATGGAGAATATTCAAGTGCATCCATCCCTCACCATTGGTAGTGAGGGACACCCATTTTGCGGAAATTTCAAGTACAAAAGAGAGGTGTACTTCTCTTTTGTACCTCTCTTTTGTACTCGAAACTTCCCCAAAAGGGATGTCCCTCACCACAAATGGTGAGGGATGGATGCACTTGAAAATCCCCCTTTATATATATAATCAAAGAGAACTACACATCTGTGGGCTCACTTAGTATTATTATATTTCGATGAAATGCTTAGCTCAAATGATCATGAAAAGGGTTGTGTTTGAAGAATTTGTTCATTCACTACAACAACTCAAATAAGAAATTTTAGTTGAAATTTTCATGTATAGAAAATTTCAACTTCAATCCCAATGCCTGTAAAGACACAATTTGTTTGGAATCTTTGTGATTTATTGTTGATTCGTTTAAAGCTATGAGTTGTGTACTGTTTTGGTTGGTTAGTATTTTGTTTCATTGAATTTGGTATGTATTTGGCGCTAGGTTTTAGACAAATTTTAATGGAAAATGGGCCGGACTATCGATCTATATTGAAATTGGTGAGTGTTTTGCCTAATTATGTATGGCCAGAAAAGGTTGGTTTTCAACTTTTTTTTTTAAATTAGTTTCCTTCCATATATCTTGTTATCCCGTCTTCTTTTTACTTTTTTCTATTGAAGTTTTTACTAAATTTCATAAGAACAATGAGTGATTGTAAATTACTTAATTTGCCAAAAAAATGAGTTATATGTAAACTGGTCATTCTCCATTGGGATAGTTAATATTGAGTTTTTTAACGACTCCATTTTTTCAGATTATCATACTGAAAGAGTATATTCCTTGAAAGAGTATGTTCCTTGCACATGCATTGCATGTGCAGGGCTCCACTAGTAGTGATTAAAAAAGGTATGATACTCAAACATGTCCCCTCAAAGTAGGCACACATCTTTTGGAGCTATTCAACATAAAATCAGATAACTTAATGCGCACACACTTCTACCAATCGGGCCTAAAACTTGGTTCTGTGACCTGTCCAATTATTTGCGAGCACTACTTGTATCATATTACATTTTTCAATAGATCCAACCTGCATGGTCCCAAAAAGATATAGTTAATATGATGTGGACCACACCAACTTGGTCCAACCTACCTCATTAGAAGGCACCTATATCAATATTAACAAATTGAAAAATCAGTGCATAGTAATCAATGATCCCCGAAAGCAAGACTAGAAGTCGATTTGGACCTCTGATTAAATTAATTATATATCTAGCACAAGAATCCGTGCTAAGAACGGACATATTCACCATGCACATGTAAAATATATTCTATGATCCATTAGAAAAAAAATTTAGATCACGCAAAGTTATCCTCAAACACTTAAACTTACATAGATTTGCTTTAGATAGAGCACAAAATTTTAAAAAGAGAATAACATAAGAAGAGATTATAAGAGAACCTCTTTTCTCAATCCAAAAGTTGGTAGAGTAGAAATGGGTTAGGAGAAGTGGAGTTGGAAGAAAAGAGGATAATTAGATTTCGGATGAAAATGAAGTTGTGAGAGGAAAAAGTGGGAAGAAGACTTAAGTTGTTACAATGCAATTACATGTTGGAAGTGTGAGAAAGAAGTGACTCACTTAGTAGTAGAACATGGAAAATAACTTTTGATCCAAATCAACAGTTGTAGTCAAACTTAACTTCAAAACCCTTGACTTTAATATAGTATAATTCTTTGAACCTTGAAAGACAGCCATAATACAAGCCAAGTTCCCAATAAACAGTATCCGTGTATCCATATTAGAATTCAATTCCACTGATTAAACTAGTTGATTAACCTAAGTCCAATAAAAAAATAATCAACCACAAAGAGAATGAGACACAAGATTTATATGTGGAAAACCCTACTCGGGAAAAAACCATGGGCCTTACTGTCTAAGCCAACAGACAACTAAGCACTATAAATTGAAAGTTACAAAAACTCACAAACCCTTTTCCTAGTTGCAACTCAACCTAAGGACTGTTCGATTTGTTAACGCCTCGCTGTACACCTTCATCGTGCTTGAACCAACCACCTTGATAGCCTCTCCAAGGTGAATCTATCTTAAGAGAGTAGAAGAAAGAAAACACCAAAGTCTTTGAACTTCAGCACAGCCACTTGATAGAACTTTGGAGAAGAAAGAGTGATCTCTCAAATTCATTTTAAGGATTAGAATTGGAGAGAAGAGAAGTGGTGCCTTTAGGGTTGCTAGAGAATCCTATTTATAGGCCTTGGGACGTGCATTGGGTTACCTAAAGAGGATAGAACTCAACAAGCAAGTTGGCACAAATTAGAAAGATTTTTCTTGAAATAACTCAACTTTCTGCGAACCATGTGCTTGAGCGGCCTGTGATGTGCTTGAGCGTGTGTCTTTTCTGCCTCGTGTCAGCTCTTATGCACAAAGTGCAATCTAGCGAGGGTGCTCTCTGCCTGTTGTACACTTGAGTGCATGTGGGGCCGCTCTTGTAGAAAGATTGGCTCTGATACCAATTGAAAGACAGCCTTAACGTAGGCTAAGGTCCATTTTGAACAGTATCTCTATTAGATTTCAAGTCCAGTGATTAAACTAGTTGATTAACCTAAGTCTAATTAAAAACAATCAACCACAAAGAGAAACAGACACAAGGCTTATATGTGGAAAATCCTAAGCAAGCACTATAAATTGAAAATTATAAAAACTTATAAGTTGCAACTCAACCTAAGAAATGCAACGATCTTGCCGACGACTTGCTGTTCACCTTCACATGCTTGAACCAACTTTAAAAAGTAATGGCTTACAGATAAATTGCTTTGACCGATAGACTTGGTCAGTATCAATCGTTTAAAAGGGTCAATATTGACCATTTTCCTCATTGGAAGAAACTACTGACTTAAAAATAAATTTTGCTTCGATTGATAGACTTGGTCAATATCGATCGTTTAAAATGGTCGATATCGACCGTTTTCTTCATTAGCAGAAACTACCGAGTCACAACCAAATTATTTCGACTGACAAACTTAATTAGCATCAATCGTTTTAAAGGGTTGATATCGATTATTTTCCTCATTGGCAGAAACTACTGACTTACAGATAAATTGCTTCAACCGACAAAGTCGGTCAGTATTTATCGTTTAAAATGGTCGATATCGACCATTTTCTTCATCGGCAAAAACTATTGACTTACAAATAAATTCCATCGACTGACTAACTTGGTTAGTATTGATCATTTAAAATGGTCGATATCGACCATTTTCCTCATCGCTAGAAAATTATTTACTAGGTAACTACTAAGTAGGTCTAAACGACCAACACAGCCGGTCAAACATTCCTTGCAATTCATCAAACTTGTGACAATCTACGGTGGATCAATGATAGTTTACACCAAAATACATCCAGACAACACATTCCATTTTTCATAGGGGCTCAAAATCAGTTTTAATAAATCAAATTGGTCCCAATGACAGTCTACACCGAATGATCTGTTCATATAGCACAATGAAATCATACAACAAAATACAAGCAGAAACTGGATGTGAATGACATCCTATTATAAAATGATAGTTTTTTCTTACAACAGAAAGTGAGCAAAATACAACATGAAACTCCCTTATTGCTCCTTCTTGCAACACACGCCATCTTCATCGCAGATGCTAAAGTCACCAAAACCAACATAAGTGCACAATGTTAAGCTTCATGGGAAGTTAATCCAGTCAGTCAAACCCAGCCTACTGGTAGGGCCGGTTTTACCATAAAGCCAACAAAGCCGTTGCTTTAGGCCCCCAAAAAGGCCCTATAATAGCAGCTGAGATCTTTTGAAATTCTCAAAAAGCAAACTTGCCAACTATCATCTCTTTTTTTTCTCCCCAAAATATAAGGCCACATAATAACTCTCTCTTGAGAAGATACGATCAAGATTTTCATGGGGCCTTAAAGTGTCATTCATGGTCTATTATATTTCCAGATTTGCCCATTATATTTCTATTGCTAAGAGTTCAATTGATTTTAGCATACCATTATATTTCTAGCGGTCCATGTGTATCAAATCTCAACCTTACATTCAGTCATGAACTTGCTTCACAAGCCTTTCTCATTAATTTTTTGTATCCTATTTCAATAGGTGCTCATTCAGATTTGATCTATGATGCGGTTATAATAGATCCATAGTTTGGGATTCTAGCTCTAATAATAGATCTTAAAATTTATGATAAGCAATTGGCCTTCGCCGGAATTTATTCACTTGCCCATAGTGCATATGAGCACTGTACATCTGGAACATCTAATATGTGGGGCACACCTTTGATGTCCATCTTGGATGGTCTTGATTCATGGTGCATATGCGCACCGTGAGCAAGTGAAAATGCTCCAAACCCCACCAATAGCAGACTCAAGATTTTTGTTTGCGGGGGTGGAGCCAAATAGGTAATTGGGGATGGAGTTTTGGGGACCCAAGATTTCCACGTGAGTTTTGGGGATGGGCCCAGAATTCTCATGGGGCTTTGGAGGTGGACTTGAGATGGGTTAACAAAACTTGAATATAAAAACTTAATTAATTAGTAATTCTGCATCACAAAAAAATCAAGAAAAATAAATTTTAAATAGAATATTTATAATGATATTAAAACATAGAAAAAGCCTCATTTATGATTGTCGCTTTAGGCTTCAAATTTTCTCGAGCCGGCCCTGCCTATTGGCATTCAATTGCCAACTCCTTTTGACTATCTCCATGGCAACTTTGCTGCGAAAGTAGGGGATATTTGTTTACGTAAAGTTGATGCTATAGCAGTGCCACGGCGTTTTGCGAAAGCCATTGCAAAGAATCCAAAGTCATTTCCATTTTGCTAATGAGGGATGCCCGTCTTTACTAGCCATGACCATAGATATGGGTATGACCATCCAAAAATGAATATACCTTTCATTCAACCATCAATGCGATTATACAAAAGCAGGGGTCCAACCACCCAAACCCGCCCCCCCCCCCCCCCCCCCCCCCCTCCCGTTCTACAATCACTGTCTTCACTTCCACTTTTCAGTGGTCCAACCAGTGGTCCCAAGTATTCTTTGGCGCCTTCTTTCAAAGTTTATTCACACTTGCCGAGCACATGGAGGTATGAATTTTCAATTTTCTCTCATTTGTTCCCTAGCTGTAAACTTTGTGGGTTTTCATGGGACCGAGGCTGCAACTTTGTTTTTGTTTTCATTAATCTTAAACATCAATCCTAGTCCTTAGATGGAACATACTTAAATTGATTTTGTGCTTGCCAGCTGGTACAATTTCCTAGGGTAGAGATAGGTTATCTTCCACAGGTCTAGGTTTTCAACAACTCAATATTGAAAAGGAAGCACACTGACGACGTTTTAGGGTAGATAATGCAATATAAGAAGGTATTTAATGTGTGTAGCAACCTCTTAATGGAGTCCAACCACCACTGTGATGGACTTTTTTGGTGCTTTTGATGAGTTCACAAAAGATACACTTTCATAGCATTATTTTATGAGTTTTCAAAAATAAAAGAACTCAAAACACTATTTTTAGCAGAAAAATAATAAATTTCCTTTCCATCATGCTTTGCTCATATCTTTCCATTATAGATGGCCATTTGTATGTATTTATATGAGTTTTAATGGCTTCCATATAAAATATGTTCGAAAATACTCTTAATTATGTTAATTTTTCTTTATAGGTGTTAATTGAAGATTAATTTGAATATTAAAGTTGAGATTCAAGAGTTAAAAAAGAGTAATGATAAGTTTGGAAGACAATTGATGAAGAAATGACAAAGTTAGGCCAATAATAAGAAGAAAAATGAAAGACCTGATTTGGTATTTTGACCATATCTTTTTACTCTGGTGTCCGATTGAGGAGATCTCAGAAGCATTGGAAAGCTTGTTCTAAGATCTACAAATCATATTACACAACATATTTCCCAATTCAGACATTTCGGGGGTCAAAATAGCACATCAATCTGGGACTAGTTTCCTAACATGGGAATCACATTCATATGTTCATATTTTCATTCTTGTGAAGTACTGCATTGGAAAGAAACCAAAATAGAGTAAGGCAAATGTTTCTATATTAGGAAGGGAACTCTAGGCATTAGACACACAAGAAAGGAGAGCCGCCTCCTATTTACTTAAACTATTCGTATAATTGAGAGCAATTGTAGAGAGAAAGTGAGGAAAGCTTTGTAAAATTTAAAGATTTGTAATGAAAGCTTTGTCTTCTCCAATGGATGGCTAATCACTTTGATTGGATCTTCTACATGAAGCTAAGTTAATACTATTTATTTTGCTTATGCTCTTAATTCCCTTTGTTTATGTGCTTAATATGCTAGAATTGATTTTTCTTCATTGCAATTTGCTACCTTCCATGCTTATTTTCTATCTTAGCATTCATTTTACTATCTATGCTTAGGTTTGATAAATCATGCTTAGGAGTTAATATCTTTTAATGGTTTATGCTTACTTTTGATAGACAGTCATTAGGAATATTTTCTTTTATAAATGGAAGAAAGTCTTAGCTATTAGATTGTTAAAATCTATCTTAGAACTTTAAAGTTACATTTTCCAAATCTAAGCATTGATTTGTCATTAGATTTGAGTATTTGTTTGGAAAAATAGAAGAGCATTAGTGTTGGATTGGTGTCACTTAGTGGATTCTAGATGATTCAATTTATCCATTAGTATTACTTGTTTCTTATTTTACTTACTTTAGCTTGATTATATTCGCATTCTCATACACTTATTCACTTGTTTTAATTCTCACACTCCATTTCTCTATCCACACCATCATATCTATTAGCTTATTTGTTCTTACCTTCTACGTGTTTGTTTTTATTCCCCCTTTGATTTTACACTATTTTAGCAGACCTATTTTCATCTCCATCCATTAATTCCATATCTTACTCACTAGTTATTAGATCATTTCAATGGATGTTTCTACTTTCTTTTTATCTTGATCTTTCACTTGTTGTTTTCACACACTTACTCATTTGATCTATCTAACATTGGTCATTTGTTCTTTTTATTAACCTTGTTACTTTTCTTTTGTCATTAACTTTGTCACTAACCTTGTTCTCAGTTGATTTATTTTATTTCCACTCACATATCTTTGTTATCTAGTTTCTTATTTTCTTTTAGTTTGCATTTTTTTTATTTCCCTTGTATTATCTTGTTTTCATTGGTTTTTTTTTTTATCTCCATTTGCATTTGTTAGCTATATTTGAGTTGATATTCCTTTTCATTGATAATTGTTATTTTCCTTGTAACGATCCTCGTGGGAACGATATTCGGATTTTAATAATTTATATTACTTGAGACAACTGTATACTTGCAGGAATCAGCAATAGCTTTCTAAAAAGAAAAATCGCTAGAGCACATGTTAGAGTTGATGAAAAGGGACAATAAAGAAATGCATACTCGAGTTGACATATAAAGTAGTTTCTCATAATGGTCGATATCGACCAACATTATATATTCCATTGTCGATATCGACCATATCGCAAAGCGACTAATAAAAAAAAAAAAGTTGAAAAGCAACAGAAGGATCCCTTCCGTCTCCAAAGTCCTAGTGGGTCTTCACCTTTACTATGGTGCGTCCTATGAGGTATTTTCCTATAGTTTTCCCCTTATTCTATTTTCACAAAAAGAAAACGATGTTTGATACTAATTTTTGGATATTCACTTTTAAATTTTATTTTTAACTACTAATGTCGTATATATACTATGCAAACAAATAAGCACCTTGCATTATTATATTATTGATGACCGGCTAGTCGGCTAGATACACAAGTGCACTGAGCACTAGCCTCCTATGAAAACTTAAATCTAACCTACCGTGCCAAATTTACTAACCCTAATTTCCAACGATCCACAGCAGATACCATACCATCTATATCTAAAAGACAAATCCAATTTGATCCCATAGGATTTTATGCCTAGATGTCTGGCTTAAACTCCATCTTAGTTGTCAATAATTAGGCAGATGCAACTTTCAAGGAGTAAATAATATAAGAAGAAGAAGAAGAAGAAGAAAGAGGGTCAAAATTCAAAGTCAAAACTCAAAACACTATGGGTGGTTCTAACTTCTAACTAGAGGTAGGGTGGGTCCAGCTCTAGTGCAAGTTGGTCTGTCAGGGTCCAGTGCCTTTTACGCTTGGCTCTGAATTCTGATACATGTGCATCTGTTTTTTTTCCAAGAAACACCACAAAAAGGAAGTCTCCTTTTGAAATGAAAAGCACTGCTCCTGACTTCTTCCTTACAGTATCAAACCCTAATGATACATCTCAATCCAATTGTGGGCAAGATTCTCTCTTTCCGCTCTCTCTCATTCCCAACTGTGAGCTCCAAGTTTCAGACTTCAAAGTTAAAACCAAACATAACCATCCGTTGTATTTCCAGCATCTATTGCTCAATAGACTTCCAAATGTCTTCCACTGTTTGGAATCTGATTCTACCATTCTTTTCTGGTGGGCTTTTTCTCTGGAACCATATATGAAGTGTGGTCCACTGGATGAACAGGATCGTTTACAATCTGTTGAGATTGTGATGTGATGCATCATGCATGTGCTCATTAGGGGAGGAATGTTGAGATTGTAATGGGATGCATGTGTTCTTTAACTTAGAGAGATCCTGAGTTAAAGAATTGGAACTCTATAGAGGGGCCCAACTATTGAAATCTAAACCATTTAAGAATATGGGGTACCTCAAATTTCATGTCAATGTAAGTTTGTTCAACTGTTGGGTTGACCATTTGATAAAAAGCTTGATAATGAATATACATAATAAGATTATATTAATCGTATTTTTCATCAAACAGTTCACCTAATGGTGGATCAAATTCGAATTGACATAAAACTTGGTTATACAGCGGATTGTGTTTACCGGATCCCTTGTTTCGTTGAAACAGGGAGATACTGATTCATCCTATTAAAATTTGCTAACCATATAAAATCTCATCTTTTCTTTTCTTTTGTTTTTTTTTTTTTTCATTCGCAGGAAGAAATTGAAAGGGTGCATTAACTAGCATGAGATTTTAATTATAGAGTTTGTAAATTTTAATATGATTGAACAGTATATTTATTCTTCAACGAAACAGGGGATCCGAACTCACTGTTATCAATTTGGATTAAAAAAACATCGGCCCCACCACGGAGTCCCGGCCATTAACCCTGGATTTCTCTGGGTTAAAGCCTCAGAGGGATCGGATTCCAAAGGCTATTGGCTGATGGTTCCATGTATTAAGGTCTGCAAATTTTCAGATTTTTGTTCCAGAGGTGAATTGAAGTCTCACCAACAATCATGTCCTCACCAATTAATGACATTGCTTAATTGGCTTTTCCATGGAAGTGCCACACTACCATAGGCCCTGTCCCACATTGTCTTAATAAGGCACAGTTGATATGACAAAGGAAAATTACATTTTCTTAGCTGTATGATGTCCATTTAGGCCTACCTGTGGGTCTTCATCCGAATTGGAAACAGGTTGGATGTGATGAGCATCTGAACTTTTGGATTGCTTCCCAAATCTGCTCTAGCTAGATTAAGGGCCATTCATTATCCAAATATCTGATGCGTGCAAGTTTTTATTCAATATTAATCATGATGAGTCTATTTTGACCTTCTATATCTATTGATGGGACATGCTTTTAGGTAGGCACCATGGAGTTGACCTACACATAAATATGTGATCCACAATTCTTATAAAATGGTCCAATATGATAATTTTCATATGAACGTGAGTATTTTGTTTTTCTTTTAAGAGTCACTTGCTTAACTAGAATGCAAAGTAAATAAATGGTTAGAAGTTTAAGTATGATAAATGCACTGTGGCTGGAGTAGAGGTGTGAATTGGGCTGGGCCGCCAGGCCTGTCACGCCGGTCAACATGCCATGGCCCAGCTTGACACGTTGATCGGGCCGTGTTGGGCTAGGATGTCCTGGGCTGTGGTATAGCACGACACGGCCCATAGCAGTGGCCAAACTGCGTTGGGCCAGGGCGATCGAGTTGCGGCACGCCCAGTCCGGCCTTAATTTTATAAAATGATTTTTCTATTAAAGTTTGTGTATATATCTTAGGGGGTGGCTCTCTTAATCTCAAGCTTAGAATAAAGTAAGATCAAGTGTGTGGTGGGGTCCACCTAGAGATACACATGAAGATGGGGATGCGGGTATTTTAAGGACTCCCTTGGACCCTCCTCTTTGCATAAAATCATCCTCAATCGTGATCTCTATCATCTCCATCGGGGTCCCAAAAGTTTAATGGTCAACAGTCCATTTGGATCGGTACATAGTTGATACAACAGTATGGTAAATTCAGTTCTCCATCAAGCCTTACTTATTTGTTCTCATTTTCTTTTCTTTCCCTTTTTTTTTTTTTTTTTTTCATTTTAAGTTTTCCCCAAAAGTGGCAATATTTCTTTTTCCAAAGAGTCAAAACCATGTTAGAGTATGGCCACATGATGGAGGGGTAAAAGTATTGTTTTGAGGGAATTTGGAGGGGCTGGCAGGTCTGCCCCTGGTCCCTAGTATCGAGTTGCACTTCTGCCACTCCTAATTGAAACACTAGGCACATCCAGACTCCTTGAGCCTTTGACACAAATAAATTTTTAGTTGAAGGTGTGGAACTCCATACTACAAATCAAAGTTGCTCAAAATAAATGTCCTTATCCTGCATGAGATATTGTCAAATTTTACTCCAATATGGGTTAATCCCATCGCAAGATAGTCCATTTGACCGAGGATGTGATTAACACAATTTTATGCATTATCAATCATTTTCTTAATTATTCAAGTGGTCAATCATACAATGAAACTAACTTCTGTTGAGTTAAAATTTAGGAATATCCAATATACCGAGAGAACATTTATTTTGAGCAGCTCAAATTTGATAACGGGTGGGCCTCATTCCATGCCTTAAATTCAGGATTGCAAGAATTGGGAAATTCTACCATTACATAGCTTGTTTGTTTATAGTGTGGAGTAAAATGAAGTAAAATTGTATGTCAAATGAAGAGAAAAAGCAAGTAGAGGAAGTTGGGAGTAAAAGCACATTTTTTTTTTTTTTTGTAATTCGTTGCTTTTTAAGGGTACCTATTCTTTTTTTTTCCTTCCAAGAGTACATATTTTTTCCCAATATATGCATTTTGAAAGTACCTTTAAAAAAAATTCATTTTGTGCTTTTACAACCGCCTACTCGCTCCACTTTTTTCTTTTTATTCGACATTCAATATCATTTCATTTAACTTTATACTGAAAACAAACATACCCAATGTATACAAAAACTCTAAAACCAACCCTCTTCAAAAGTTATCTTTTTCAACTAAAAAGAGAATTTTACTGGAAAAAATCCCTTAGATGACATATGCATGAAAATGGCCTCATAGTTACCACCGCAGAGAAAAGGCTCTTCCGCCAATTTTAACTTTCAGCCATGCTACTTGTCCCGGATTTCATGTCCCGGGACAAGCACGACTCCACAGGCAGGGGCATTTTGGTCATTTTCAAAAATGACCAAAATGCCCCTGCCTGTGGAGTCGTGCTTGTCCCGGGACATGAAATCCGGGACAAGTAGACTTTTTCTTTAACTTTTTTTTTCCTCTTCTTTTTATTAAGTATTGCTTCAATTGAATAATGATATTGTTTCTCATGTCCTTTTCTTCCTCTTCAGTCTTCTCCCTCATCTCTCTCTATTTCGCCACTCCATTTCGTGTAGGGGCCATCGAAGGGGCCTTTTCTAATGTCAAAAGGCTATATGTCGGCGTGATCTCGACTATGGATTCGCCCCCAACGTTTTTCTATGACAACAGGAATGGCCATGTCCTTGTTTGCTCTGTATAATGTGGCAGTGGACCCTTTATGTGGCTGAGGGGTTGCATATCGCTTTGGAAGATGGTCTGGGCCACACTCAGGGCTATGTTATTGTCAGGGCGCATGTTGAAGAGGGTGTGGCCGAACTCCTGCACAACCATTGAGTCCATGTCCCCAACCATGCCCATAGGAGTGAACCCATCTACCCATGACTTGTAGTTGGTTTTTATGGCCTCGGAACAACTGATTCAAATCTTCTGACTCTAACCCTCCACAATACTTCTCCTCTTTTAGAAACCTGAACACCATACACCAACCAATTATTTTCTCACTTTTTCTCAGACTGCGTTTTCCTTCATTTTGCTATAATAACAAGATTATCATTAGAGGGCTATGGGGAAAACTTGGTGGGTGGTGGGTTGGGCGAGGAATCGAGTGGGACATATAGAAAAGGACATGGAAGAAGATGAAGAAAGAAGAGAAATAAGAAGATATGAGCGACAATATCGTTGCTCAGTCAGAAACAGTGGTGGACCCAAGATTTTAGTTTGAGCGATGAGGATCTTAATAGGTAGTTAGGTTTAAGGGGCAAATGGAGGATTTTCATGTGAATTTTGAGGATGGACTTACAATTTTTTGTGAATTTTTTGAAGTGCACGCACTTTAACAAGTGCAACCATACCCACGTGATTGTGTTTGGGTCCGCCTCCAATTAGAAAGGAAAAAAAAAGTTAAAATTGACGTAAGGATCTTTTTATGTGCAGTTAGAACTATATGACCTTTTTTAGTGCGCCGGCCATCTAAGAGATTTATTCTAATGAAATCCTAAGAAGGCCACTTACAGATGCTCCGAACTTAAGAATTCTAAAAATTCCTCTGCCTAAATGGACCCTAAGTCGAAATGGAGGATGAAGCCCCCCAATTATAGTCTTACTTTCAGCACCATAGCTTTTTTCTACATCACGTGGTGTCGTGGTCGGTCTGTGTGTTAAACTCCAGCCAGACGAAAAGTCGTATTTTACTTTCCCTCTTCCCACTTTGTAAAGTGGTGATCCCGCGACCGTGGAAAAATAAAGTAGAAATCATTAAAACCTTCCCCCCAAATGCTTACCAACTTGTAAATTCCATCACTACATCACACACAGGAGACAGAGCCGGGTCATAATTGTCTTTTCAAACTACCACAACAAAAAAGAGTAGGCAAAATAAAAAAAAAAACTCAAATTTGACCCATGTGGGTTTGTATGTGGGCCTGTCAATGGGCCAATCTCGTCTCAATTATTGAGTGGACTTGTTGGGGATTGTTCAATCCTGACCCTACGTTGAACGGGCTACATCAAATCTCATTCCGTGCTAACGCGAGCTAGGCCAACTGGTAGGGGCGGATTGACATATAATGGTCACCCAACCTAAAATGGCCCATTCGGCACCGGCCCCATTTGAGAAACCCATCAAGCGCTCCTCCCTTTCTTCAACTTCAAAAAGATGGTAGAAATCTTCTCTCTCTCTCTCTATCTCTTTCAAAAAGTCTTCAAATCAACAGAAATTAAGTGATCATTTGAATGGTTTTAATTTATTATGCAAATTAAATGATCATTTGAATGATATTTTTTAGAACTCTGAAATTATTCTGCCTATATAATTTATAGATTTAGGGCATATTTTTGTAAACATTAGAGTTGAGTAGGAGATTGACTTTTGACCATAGTCAGCCCCCCTCAAACCAAAATCCTAGGTCCTCCGATGCCTGCTAGTCAAGGGCTTGGCACGATATTGAATGCAATGAGTACTCAACATGTATGAGTCTATATTGCAAGCTTGTTGCGGTGATCTTGAATGCAATTTTTTTAGAAGGTTCACCTCATGCAATGCTACTACTACGATGACCAGTCCTTCAGAAGGTGGATGAAATCAATGTCTCAAAGGTGGTAATGTGAACCAAAATTGAACTCTATAGATCAGCTATGAATCAAAATTGGTTCGATTGGTTACTTTTTGCCTTATAATACTAGTCATGAGGATAGGAAGTCGAAAGAATATTGGTGTTTTTCTAGGGTGGCCAATTACATAATTCCTTTTGTCTGAGGGGGCCACTTGATGTCCTTCCATCTTACACATAACATTTTCTAGGGCTGTTAACGAGCTGGTTCTGATTCATACTGGCATGCGTCCAGGCATGAGTTCATTTAACGAGTTAAGATTGAGGAATTAGAATCCGGATCCCGATCATGGTCTCCATAAGCTAGGATTTAAGTACTCAATTTGGAAATGGCAGGACTCCATGTGTCTTTCATTTAAGCCCATTGGTAATTTCATACTATGATTTGAGCTTTATAGACACAAGTATGAAATTTATAAACAAAATAAAGTACTAAAAAACCCCTCTTTCATTTGAATTAACTAATGGGCATAAATATATCTTAACCATATATTCAAGTATAAAAAATAGAGAAAAAAATTAACTTTGCATTTTGATCACATAAAATAGACAATAATTAATAAGTCAAAAGAAAATTTTCATTCAAAATATAAATATCAAACTTACAGAAAAAGAAAATGCACAAAAATAATAAAATTCTGCACGGTTCGCTCCATATTCATTCAAACCGTGCTCCGAGGATGGTCGAACCGCATTCCGAAGAAGGATCCACTCCAAAAGCGCTGATCTGCGTTTTTGGAGCAGGGTTGAGAGGGCTGAGAAGAGGTTCCGGGCACTAAGTTTCATTAGACGGCTGATAGATTTGTAGTTCATGAGAGTAACCATCAAAGTCATTCTAAAAGGTTTCAGTAAATTTATGAAAAATTAATGAAATTTCCTTGCAGCCGGGCTGGGCCTATTCTGCCCATTCCCAATGCCATTTTATCCGGGCTTTAAAATAATTGTCCAAGTCTAACTCGTTGGGTTCAAATTTTTCTAAAAGCCCTGTATTTTTGGGCTTAGGCCGGGCCGGGCCGGATATTCATTTCAACGCTCAATTGACAGGCATATTTGTATGATTTTAGCAGGTGTCATCTAGGGGATTAATTTTATTAAGTCAAGGACCTCAGGGATATCCACGCTATAGGTTAACCCAAAAAAGTCCAAAGTAATAGGAGAGGGAACTCCATAGCATGGCCTTCGTTAAAAACCAAAATGTTTGTAATACATCAATCGCACACAACATGCATTCTCAAAATTTTATGTCAATATGAGTTTGTTGGTTATACTGTTGGATTGCTTGTTTGATATAAAGAAATGACCCACACAATCTTATGCACATTTGTTATCAATTGATTGTTTTTGAGAGAATTACAAAAAAAAAAAGACCCTAGATGGCCATGAATAAAAAAACAGGCCACTAGTCAATATTGTACGTAAGTGGTTCCCTGTGACCACTTCCGTTTTTTTTATTAAAGATATAAATGTGTGATGACGATGTTACTTAATCGCTGAAACCCCATTTTTCCCTTCTTCCTCCCATCGTTTTCCCCATTTCTATGGCGGTTTCCTTTCCTCCTTTCTTAGACTAGTGCTTTTTCTCAAACCCATGGCCTTAGTCACATTTGAATGGGATATTAGAGTAGGATAGGTTTTCAATTTGCAGAAGCTGGGTGGGCTGTACATGTTGTCTGCGTGTGTTAGGGAATATGAACGTAGTGTGGGGGTAAGGAGGGGCGTCATATCATAGGGGGATCAGGTGGATGCCACATGCATGATTTCTCTTATGACATATTATTGATAATAATAAACAAAAGAGAATAAAAGGCAGCCAGTTATTGCTTACTTTTTTCTTAGATTATCATTTGTCCATCATAATCTCTTCTCCCACTTCATACTCATTGCATCTGCTTTTGCACTTCCTCATTTATTGATGGACATTTAAGACATTTGAATGTAACTCACCGTTTTATTTCTTCCCATTTATTAATCTAAGAAAGGGGGAAAGGAAACTGTTAAAGAAAGAGGAAAAATGATGGGGAAAATGGAGTTTCAGGCGATTAAGCGATGACGTCGTCACACATTTAAATGGGATATTAAGCGACGATGTCGTCACATGTTTAAATATTTAATAAAAAAAAAACAGAAGTAGTCAGAGGGAACCACTTTTGTACCATATTGAATAGTGGCCTGTTTTTCGGTTAGTAACCATTTAGAGTCCTTTTTGTTTTGGTGGTTTTCTCTTTATTTTTATATCAAATGTCAATTCAATAGTAGAATAAAACTAAAACTTCCAATAGGTGGGCTCTACTTTAGAATTATACTCCTCAGCATTAAATGATTCAATCTTTAGAAGAAAAGGGCCTCATATCATTTTGACCAGGGGCCATGGATGCTGGAAGAATAGCGCATGAGATTCGTCGACTTTACATACATTTATGAGAAAAATAAAGAACATGTGTATATTGGACATGGATTGGATGGCACTTTGGTAATTTGACCACTCTCTTGTCCTAAACCATGTATATAAATAGGGCTTCCATTGCATCGTTTGGTAGCAGCAACCAGCAACTAGTAGGAAGAAAAACCAAACATGACTGTTGGTAGCTTAGAAACGGCGCGTGGTGATTTCACCCAAGATGGAACGGTTGATCTCAGAGGAAACCCTGTCCTCAGATCCAAGAGAGGAGGATGGAAAGCTTGCTCTTTTGTAGTAGGTAAAGCTACTTTTCTCTCCTTGTGCTTTAAAGTCAGTTTCAACGGTGGTTTCGTTCTCACATGACTTGTGTATACAAGGTGTCTATTTTGATGAGGAGAAAATGAAGGTGGAAATTTGTACTGTGGAGGATAGCTTTCTCAGATTGTTTTTCTCCACATCCAAACGACCCATTAAATCACTTGGGCTTGTGCGGAAAGGGAAATATTCTTTCTGTGAATCTTCATGTGTTAAAGACAAGAAGGTTGTACAGTCATTGTTCTTTTGATTGAGTTTGTTTGGATTCTGAATTGTGGTTTGTAGGGAAAAAGTTTTCACAAATTTTATTATTTATGGGGCATGGAAGTTGAGATCTCGCAGAGAAAGTGATTGACTTGAGGACTGGACTGAAAACTTAAGAATTATGGAGTGAAACAATTTTAAAGAGCTGAAGAAGTTTTCTGGAATCTGAAATGTTTGTGGAAACATTGTAGCTGGGTTTTCACTCTCAAATACTCAACATTTCACCTTTTAGCATATGGGTTTGGAGATGCAGAGAATGGGTCCTATTATTTTAGCTACAAGACTCTCTCTCTCTCTCACACACCCATGTGCACTGCTGTGTCAGAGTCAAAGATTTAGAATCATGTTAGTAGGAAATCTTTGATTTGAGTTTATGTCACATGGGAAACAAGTTTCCTAGAAAAAAAAAAAAGATTTCCCAGAATTTCTATTTTTTCTTTAAAATTGTTGCATAATTCTTACAAGTTTCAGTCCGGCTCTCAATGAATTGAAACTTGTACGATTTATGAAGAATTATAAGTTGAGGGCTAAACTGAAATTCACAAGTGCCCAAAAAAAAAAAAATGAAAATGTTCATGAAAGTTGAAATAGCAGTGGGAAAACAGTACTACTGTTGGATTTCACTCAAAATTTTAATGTTTCAGTTTTTTCACATTTCAGATTGCATTTCCACAAAATGGACCCTATTTTATGATTCTACTAGGCATGACGTGACACCCTCTCTAGTGCTCTCGTTTTCTCCTTATTTTGAAGTTTCCATTAGGAGAAAGTCTAAAAGTCCCGAAATCGGTCCCATGTCGGGACCGATTCACATGAGAGGAGGGTAAAATATTTATAAAAGAATGCTCATCCATCCCATATGAACCGATCCCAACATTGAGACCCATTTCGGGACTTTTAGAATTTCTCTTACATTAGAGGATGACAAAAGCAAAGGAATCTTGAGTTTCATGGAATCTCGATGTTTCAATTTTAACCACAAAACTCATGATTGAAAATGAAGAATAAAGGGCCGGAACCTCATCTGGAGAGCAAAGTGGGCAACTCTCTTTCTCTTTATGATCACCATATTACATAAAAGAATCATTGTAATGATTCATGTGATCTCTCTCTCTCTCTCACATGTGAATTGTCTATGTAGGGACAGGGTAGTGTTTGTCTCCTCTTGGATTTTATATTGTATTAATCATGCATGCTGCTGATTGGGGGCTTTTGTTTTCTCCTTTTTCTTTTGGTTGGACTTGTTACTGAGACCAGTGTATGAGGTGTTTGAGAGGATGGCGTTCTATGGCATTTCATCAAACCTTGTGTTGTATCTGACAAAGAAGCTACATCAAGGCACTGTTGCATCTGCAAATAATGTCACAAACTGGGTGGGTACAGTTTGGATGATGCCCATCTTAGGTGCTTATGTAGCAGATGCTCATCTCGGCCGTTACTGGACTTTTGTCATTGCCTCCTGCATTTATCTCTCGGTAATAGCTCCTTAATCTGACTTATATCATCACCATCATCATAATCATATTCATTTTTATGTAAGATGGAGATGGTCCATTCATTCGGCTCCAGGCCTGTTGTTCAGTGACCCAAAACTGTTGCTTTCATGCAGTCCACTAAGGTGATGTGATGTGATACCTCTGAACTCTACGGTATAAAAAATTGCCTGTCACCGTATTATAGTACGTAGCCGTTATGATGGTAATGGTTTATGCTATTACGATATTTTCAATATAATAGTCTTAAAAAGATAAAAGTAACGGCTAATGACAGTAATAACGGCCGTTATTTTAAAAATAACAATCAAAATATCGGTCGAATATGATTTGCTTTAATTTTCTTTCTCCTTCTTTCTAAACCAAACAATTTGTGGAGTTTTATGAGATTGTGCCAGAGCTTTCTTGTCTCTTTCTTCACCAAAGGTGAAGTGATTTGAAAGATTCTGGTGCATTCTAGTATGAAGGCTTCTTCCCTCATTATCTACAATATTCCTAAGCCTATATTCCATTGTTATTATTAATTAATTAGTTAATTAATATTAATGTAGTAGTAAATATTACTTAAAAATTGAAATTCACTATCAATTTACTTGATAATTGAGGACTGCACTACTACTACTCCTGGTTTCTTGATTTTAAGTGTTGAACACCAACAACGTTATCGTTGCAGTGAATACTGGAAACTTTGTGATATTTCGACTTATTTTAATAAATACATGTAAATCTATTTAATTTGGAACAAACATTATAAATTTTAGACAATACAATAGCACAAAATATTATAAATTATGGGGCGATATTTTGGTTTAAAGTATTTACTAATGGAAATAATATTATTTTCTAGTATTTTAGAATATTTTAAAAAATTTACATTGTTTCGGTCTTTTTAAAGGTAAAATAATAATTTAAACCACAGTAACTGCGACGCAATGCCACGTCATTACTGTTTTCAGAGTTGATCCCACTATAATTTTAAATGAATCCAAGCTCCTACAATAAGTCAATAACACACAAACTCCTTCCATTACCTACCTTAGCATGCTCACGGGCCATTTGATTAAAGTAGTAAACACCTAGGAAGCCTATGGAATCAAAAGGACAACCTCATATTTTATTAATGTTGCTGGGCCCTGCTTCTTGTTTGTCTTTTGTTCTCCTATTTCATTTAATGAAGCTCCTCATTCGTACCCAAAAAAAATGGAACCAAGGCTACCTACTGATTTCCCACCCAACTTTGAGAATGGGAGATTGGAACCCTTGATTAACTGACCGGGCATCTTCCTATCTATTTGAGGTTAGTAGGATTGAGAGAGATAGTATATTTGTCTTGAGTCCTGATGAAGGTGGATAGGGACTGGACAAATTTTCGAAAAAACTCTTCTTCCGTATCATTTTCAAGGTCGGAAAGACATCGTCTTCGTTTGAGCAGTCGAAGGAGAAAACTATTCGTGATAGAAATAGAATAAAATGAAGGGTTGAAAAGGGAAATTTCTTTTCCTTCCTTTTTGTACACTCCCTTATTTTATTGTCTTAGATTGGACAAATGGGTCCATTTTTCTTTATGGGCAGATGGTATCCACAAATGACCAGACGTACGAATTGGTCCATCTTATGTAGACACATCTGGTTGGACGTAGGAAATATTCTTTGGTTCACCACTCATGGGTCATGACTCTTCTCTTTCACTCTCTCATGCAAATACATATGATGCACAGATAAAGAGAGGTCCTTTGCAAGACACTTGTGCGTCAATCTGTGGGGCCCACCTCAGGGTGAGTCTATCTGTGGGGCCCACCTCGGGCCTTTTTATCCAAGAGAATGGAGGGAGGAGAAGGTCTCTACATATAGATAAGACCCTAAAACATTAGTTTACTGTGTTCATGTGAGTTTTTGGGATGACATAGAGTAATTATTTTTTACTCTGGCGCGCAGAGGAAAGCATGAAAAAAATTAAGGAAGAAAATTATCACCCTCAACTAAATGAAAAAAAAATCCTAAATTGACAAGGAGAAAAATTGGCTAAATCCATAAAAGACACATAATCTTGTAAATTCCAATTAGCAAACACAACAATGATTTAAACAGTGACCCAAAGCCTTTTTTCTCAAAATAGTGAAAGTTACTAAAAATTGTGAAAAATAAGAATTCATTAAAAAAAAAAAAAACCCTTGAACGGGGCTCTAAATTACTTTCGAGACCTTCCTAGAAAAATTCAGACTCAAATGGACTAAAAACACATAAAATGAGTATGATAGAAAATCACTATAAGTAGGATGTTTCGTAAAAAAAAAAAAGAAGAAAGTATTTTGACCTTCAAAATGATCTCAGATCACCTTGGAACCCATGTCGTAGAGCATGTTAATAGCTTTCATGAAATGAATACTTGTGCATCGTGTGACGATATTCGGATCAAAAGTTTTGGTAATTTGAAATTGAAAGTATAATTTTGGATGGATTTTAAATAATTTTCAAGTTTCATAAATTATTACTTTTTGCTAGAAATTCCATAAATTTTTTTGTCATTTGCTTTACATCATAATCCATTCAAGTAGAATGAGTGTCAGACGGCGACAGTGGCAATATCATTATCGCATCTTATTCTCTCTTTTAGTGGTGGGGGCACACTGCTGTTGGATTTATAGTGAATGGCACAGAGAATTCTCTTGGTCCTGCCATTTGATTTTTGAAACATTTATATGATATACATCTGATATTGATAAAGACCATCCCAAAGTAAACCATCTAAATCAATCTTAATGCCTAAATGATATGCAGTAGAATCATGCCCAAGTTATGAGAACTCGAAACAAGAGGCTTTGAATCTTGTAGCTTGCCTCGTTTTATCAATCAACTGCCATCACACCTCTTCTTCTGCTTATATGAGACGGCCTACAACTCTTATCAATAGCTTCCATTTGCTTTAGTTATAATGGCATAGTGACTTAACCTCAAACGGTATGTTTTTTTATTGCAGGGAATGTGTCTGTTAACACTAGCAGTTTCTGTTCCTTCACTCAAACCACCTCCCTGTTCACAAGCAAACAATGTGGACTGCAAGGGTGCATCTCCACTACAATTAGGTGTATTTTTTGGTGCACTGTACATACTTGCTCTTGGAACAGGTGGAACCAAGCCCAACATATCGACCATTGGTGCAGACCAATTCGACGATTTTGAGCCGAAAGAGAGGGCCCATAAGCTCTCCTTCTTTAACTGGTGGATTTTCAGCATTTTCCTTGGGACCCTCTTTGCCAACACTGTTCTCGTGTACGTTCAGGACAATGTGGGGTGGACCCTCGGCTATGGGCTTCCTACACTTGGGCTATTGCTTTCATTGATGATTTTCCTATGTGGGACTCCCTTTTATAGGCACAAGGTGCCATCTGGGAGTCCTTTTACCAGGATGGCTAGGGTTATTGTGGCTGCACTAAGAAAATGGAAGGTGGTCCATCCTAATGACCCTAATGAACTCTATGAGCTGGACTTAGAGTACTATGCCAGGAACTACAAGTTCAGAATCGAATCAACCCCATCTCTAAGGTCAGTAATTTCATCAATTTCCACCTGTGGTCTTTTGTAACTAAAGATATTTACCTGACTTTGTAATTTTACAAATAATGACCTCTATTAATCTCCATACCAACCTCCACGAACAACCACCAAAGTTTGGTTTTCAACTAAGTTGGTGACATCCACTGTAATTCACCCTAGAAAAAACAAAGACGACGAAATAATTTTGAACTAGTTCGATGGGCGCTCTTATTTTAGTTTGAATCATGGCCCAAAATTTTCTTCATCAACAACCTGGCCTTTTACTTAACCAGGAAAATGAAAATAAACTTCATGTGAAAGCCATGTGGCTTCAAATTTTTTAGACTTTGGAGAATCCTAGACTCATATGAAAGCGTAATTAAAGATAAGTTACTGCAATCATAGACTTAGGATGCTTTACAAGTATATATATTCATTGATGTAATTTTTAATGTAGTTTTCTAGACAAAGCTGCTGTAAGAACTGGCTCGAACTCTCCATGGATGCTATGTACAGTTACCCAAGTAGAAGAAACCAAGCAAATGCTTCGAATGCTGCCGATCTTGTTCGCAACCTTCGTTCCGAGCACGATGCTCGCCCAAGTCAATACCCTTTTTGTCAAGCAAGGTACCACACTAGATAGAAGTGTAGGCCCTCACTTCAAGATCCCTCCGGCTAGCCTTGCCGGGTTTGTAACAATATCCATGCTTACCACCATTGTGATCTATGACCGATACTTTGTACCAATGATGAGGAGGTGGACCAAGAACCCAAGAGGAATCACCCTCCTTCAGAGGATGGGAATTGGCTTTATACTCCATATCATAATAATGATAACTGCATCACTTGCTGAGAGAAGGCGACTTAGTGTTGCCAGGGCTCATGGTGTAGTTGAAAGTGGAAAACAAGTTCCTCTTACCATATTCACATTACTTCCCCAATTTCTGCTCATGGGGGTGGCAGATGCTTTCTTAGAGGTCTCAAAGCTAGAATTCTTTTATGATCAAGCTCCGGAGGGGATGAAGAGCTTGGGAACCTCTTACTCCACCACTTGTATTGCGACAGGGAACTTCGTTAGCAGCTTTCTTCTTTCAACTGTTTCTCATGTCACTGAAAAGCATGGTCACAAAGGATGGATACAGAATAACCTCAATGCCTCCCGTCTCGACTACTACTATGCGTTCTTCGCCTGTTTGAACATCCTTAATTTCATTCTCTTCCTGGTTATTGTCAAGTTCTATGTGTATAAAGTGGAGACCTTCGAAGGAATAGAAATGCTCAAAGAGTATAAAAAGGCTGCCGGCAATGGGAAAGTGAAAGGCGCCAACCAGCAAGTGTTGGAGAACTAAATAAAGAAACAGAGAAAAAGGATAGCATGGGTGTGATTCTTGCAATACTGTACCCAATGTCATGTGGTGTAAGTTTCCTGAATGGTGCAGTGGATGGGGCACGCTAGTGTGTTTGGTTGGGGTGGAAAGTTTTTGTTCTGGTTCAACTTGTTGCATACTAATTTGGATCTTCCTCAAAGATTAAATAAATAGGAAGATCATTGTATGAGTTCTTACATGCTGCTGGAGGTTTGAATGGGAAGGGTACTTCATGGGTAAACTGTAAGAGTCTTTTGTTGTAAATTATCTCAATAACATGCAAGGTGAGTTGGACTTATTGTGCTTTTATAATGTCGAAACATAATTAGATAAATGCATAAATACAATTAAGATACATAAACAGAAATCTTATGCAATGCCATTTCTTTCATTTGGTTTGAGAGAATCTCATCCAATAAGTGTTTCTTTTCACCATTTCTATCCCTTGTTGTGGGACAAAGTAAGCAAGGCATGCATTTAGAGAAGAAGAATTCCTAAAGGGAGTTGAAGAAGGCTCAAAGAAAAAGTCCAAGTTTAGGACCCTTAAATGGCTTGAATTTAGGTTATTATATATAAGCCTCTGCTTCTGCAAATCCAGAAAAAAATGATGTGTCAATAATACCATGTCAAGTCCTCCTTTAGACCCATCTTGGTTCATTGTATATGTTATTCATGTCTTGCAAAATTTAGGCGAGTCCTAATATGATTATCAACATTAGATGGATTCAGATATACATTTATCTTGCTATAAGAATGAACAACACACTAATAAAACGAAAGGCCTTTTCTTTTGGAAGGAGATGTATATTGATGCTGAGACATGACTTGAACCTAGGCAACACGATGTCGACTTGAATGACTCGACCCGATCAGTCAACCCCGGCCTGTCTGGGTTTTAAAAATTCTCCCATCACCTACTCTCCCATAGTACTTAACCAGCTTTTTCCCTACATAGAGGCCAGTAGAAAAGAACACAGTTGGGGTGGGTCTCTGTTTGAACCAAGCCCAATCCCTGCATACAGGAGTGCTCATCGGTCACACTGGGCTGAGACATAGATAGACCCAGACCAACTTTTGAAACACAAGCTCATATATAGACAGTTTTGTCAATGGGACTGTGCAAATTACAAACACTCATTATCTGGGTTGGTCAGGCTGGACTTTGGGCTTTCTAGAACTTAATCCAAGCCCAGACCAAATATTAAATGGGCCCATATTATATATCTAAGACTGGTCCAAATTGGGCTGGACCCGGGTCTGGACTGGGCTGGCTCTGGCCATGAAAATCCCACATGCATATGGACATAAATGGATGGCACTCTAGTAGTTATCATCTGTCTCATATCTTTACACAACTCCACTCAAATAAATCTTTTTATAAATGGGGCTTTCATTGCACTGTCTAGTAGTATTATGAAGCCCAAACATGGCTACTGGTACAGGTAGCGTAGCAAAAATTGATCATACATTTATTACTTATGTAGTTAGAAAAAAAAAAGGACAATATACATATTAGGGCTCCTATTGACACACCAACCACACCCTTGTACGGACTAAATATTTGGAATACTACAAACTTATTATAAACTGGCATGGGTTCAATGGGGTCCCAGCCCGGTTAACTGGGGTAACATAAAAAGAACCAAAAAAAAAAAAAAAAAAAGAAAAGAAATATGACAATTTGTACAGGTATGTAATTATGTATTATGTTTCAGGTATCAATCGGCAGGGCTGAGAGAAACTGGCTGGTTGGCACCCAATTTAGCCGGATAGCCTGAATTAAAATCTACTTGGAAAACTTAAGGCCCAATTTGAGAGGAGGCCAAGCCACACCTTTTACCAGACTAAAGCCCAATAAATCATTTTCCATTAGTATTTCAACAATTTTATAAGCCTAATTATTATGGGTCAAGAGTCTCACAAACTGAAGTGGTTGTATAGGCCTTCTCCTTTATTTAGTCTAGTATACCTGTTTTTTTTTTTACCTTAGAATTGCTGATGTGAATAATTCAATATGTTGGGGATTCAAAGACTTGATATGATGGCCTTGTTAACTTGGCATTTGAAATGCAATATTTCTTTGATAGGTTTCCAAATCCCAACCGGCTGTTTTTTAAGAACAGAACAATTCATTGCGTATGCACTACCTTTGTCTAGGTCTATACTTTTACTTGATATTTTGATAAGAATTTGGTATGTTGGGATTTTATGGACATGATGTGATGGCTTGTCTTATATCATTTGAAAATGCCATATTTCTTTATTAGAATTCCAAGATTTTAGCCACCTAAGATGTCTCGAATGCCCTTTTGAAGTTCTTGAAATTCCATTGCATTTTGCTAGAATCTCAAATACTCCAAGATTCTAGCAAAATGCTAAGAGATTCGAATTTTAAAAACTCCAAAAGGTCATTTGAGAATTTTTAGGTGTTTAGGATTTGAAATTCTGGTCAAAGAAATATATCATTTTAAATTTAAGGGATAAGTCATTACATCATGTCCAATAAAACCCTAACATGTTAAATTTTTGTCAAGAGAAACAAAACCCAAAACGCCTCAATTGACCTTTGGAATTCCGGAAATTACAGCTTTTTCACTTTTTGCTAAATTTTCTAAATGCTCAAATACAAAGGAGGATTCTTGAACTCCACCTGTTTCTCCAAACGAGAATTCTTTGAATTCCGATAAAGAAACATGCCAGTGTCTTTACTAGTCTCTCCACTTACTAAATTCCTTACACATGTAACCCTTCAATACGTCCTACAAAAACTGTTTCTAATCCATGTATAAATAAAACCATAGTTGAATTTAGTGCCAAACTGCCCTCCGTAGTGACCATGGATGATGCCATCAATTATGTTCATGATAAAATCAAAGATGGTATCCATACAAATATCTTCCTTGCAATCATTATCGTCATTGATACGTATGCATAGGCTATATTTGGCACTATATATTACATTATTATTAATGTCACTATTAATTTGTTATTCTCTTGAAGCTTAGTGCATAATATATGAGAGAGTCAAGCATCAATATGGTTATTGTTATCACTAAATTCTGTTGATGTGAAGTTGGGTAAGTCCTGAAAGGAATCTTCTTCTTCTAGTAAAAGCCATGGTATGAATGGGATCCTGTTATAACGTCTTTTTGACTTTTGAACTCACCTATCAGACAAAGACAGACAGTTAAAGACAAAGGAGGAAGACCAAATACAAAGCTAAATCTTTTCATAATCACTAAAGAAAAAACAGAAGAAGATAAGAAAAAAGCAAGCTGTAATGAAAGCTAAGTTTTGAAGAGAATCACTTGACCAGTTAATTTGAATTGTCTTTTATTTCATTCGGGCACACTGAAAGGACAAGAAGATATATGTTCACATGGCCCCATCCTTTGTTTCCATGTTCGATCTCTACTTAATTCTGTATTGCTATCATGCATAGTTAAAATATCAGGATCGATTCTTGCATTGACATATGGTTTATTGATATCATCATAATAGGTATAATTTTATTTTCAGATGGTATTCTTTTCAGGGTCTTTTGTTTCATTAGATTATAGAGGAATTGCATTTAATTTCTACATATTATTTTATGTAAACAAACGCGCCCTTAGAATTTTGTTGGTTTTTTATTTTTTCATTTGTTAAGATAACAGGTGGGTTTTGTTATGCTTACAAACTTCTTTCATCTTTTGGGCATGAGCTGCTATATATGGGTTCCCTCTCCTCATAAGAATTTTAATTATAAATCTATATATTGCAAGAGTGTTTTTATTTACACAAAAGGTTTTAGACATAGTTATTAATTTCGTTTCGTTTCGGCCGAAGTGGCCAAAATTTTTCGTTTCGGTCAAGTGGCCGAAATGAAATTTGGGCCAAAACTTTTCGGTTTGACTTTCGGTCAATAACGGCCGAAATGTAAATTTTCGGTCAGAATGAAATTTTACAAAATTAATTTTTTTTTACTTTTTTTACACATATATTTTGTATTTCTAATATTTTCACAAAATATAATTCCAAAAAAAATTACTATAATGGATTCAATCTATATTTATTACTTTTTCTATTTTTTTACTTATATATGTATATATATTTTGTTATATTTTTCCCGAAATGTAATTCCGAAAAGTTTCGTCGAAATTTCGAATCGGCCGAAACTTTTCATTTTCCAAGCCAGAGCGAAATGAGATCCGAAACGATATTAATAATTATGGTTTTAGACCATGTGAAAAGGGTGTGAGACATTGTGTCTTAGATATTTTCAGATTTAATATTTAGGACATCTCTTGTTTCCCCTCCCCTTCTTCTAATAATGAAATCATTACCTTCATTCATGACAGTCCCTAATGCCGGCCCCATTTTTCCTGTAGCTAGACATGTATTTTCTTGTCTCTTTGGTTGTGCACCTTTTGACTTTATTTTTGGAAAGACTTGAAGTCTGCATCTTCTGGCTGTCTAACTCTGGCTTGCCATGGGTCGAAAGACTGTAAATTCATATTGGACCAATCTGTTAAAAATCTGAGCCGGTTTTTATCGAATATACACTAAGTTTCAGACTTCACTTCAATAAGAGTTGATCCCACTATAAAACTATGCATATAATTAATATAGTAAATAACAAATATGATTATTAAGGCATCACTCCCATATTGGATAGCATCCAAGATATTTAGATCCTTGTATACATCACTATCTAGTATCTGTCGACCCACTTCATGATATCATGTCAAAAATTTTATATATAGCAACTCTTCCTCATATTTCCAAGTAGAATACAGTGAATTGAAAAAGAGATTCGGCACCTTCTCTTTTTATACAATTACAAGAGGTATAATGGAGGTAGGTTTTTGTTACATTTCGACAAAGGAAGCATTCTTTTATAGAATATCATTTCTTCCGGGGCCTTGGTTTTCAAATAGGCCAAAAGTGCTTGTTATATGAAACCTTTTTTTACATTAGTTTTATTTCATAGTGTGATTAAAGTATGATCAAACCTGTCCCCTCAAAGTAGGCACACATGGCGCATTTAAACATAAAATCAGATTGCTTTAATGGGCACATGCTTATAGCCAATTGGGCCTAATAGTAGGTTCTGTCCAGTTATTTGGGAGCACTACTTGTATTATATAACATTTTTAAATAGACCGAATCTGGATGGTTCTAAAAAGGTTATTGTTAATATGATACTTGCCCAATGAGTCGGGCTCGGCACGGTATCTTTCTGTATTGCAAAATAAATAACCACATATTAAAGAAATTACTTCTTTCCATAGACTAGTTGGATAAAATAGAAATAAAGAAATTGAAGCAAAAAGGATATAGTTACATAGGAACAACGTAAACATTAGTAGTTTGATGGAAAAAATGAATGGGCCGGTAGTTGCATTAGTTACATAACCGTCGGTCAAAATTATAACCGAAGGTCAAAATTGAAGCCAAAACCTCCGAACTTAATATAGTATAATGGGACCATACCAACTTGTCCAACCTACCTACGTCATTAGAAGAATCTATATCAATAATATTAGCCCAATTGAAAATCATCAGAGCATAGCTAGTAATCAATGATTCCCTAAAGCAGGATCAAAAGTCCATATGGATCTGATTAACTTAATAATGTAATTCTCTAATCCTTGATTTCATTGTACACATGAATAAGCATAGAATAACCCAACTGAGGAAGCCTAACAATTGTTTTCTTATAAACAAATCGTAATATAGTGATGATCTAATTCATTTTAGTCTATAAACTATACTATTGAAAGGGTAATATAAGTATATATATCTCTCTGTCTTGATATATACTATTTTGCAATGGATTAAATATTATCTTATCAATGACCTCAGAAGAACCAGATCATCTTTATGCTATATTACAGTATATTATTTATAGTTTGGAAGGTTGTGTTTGTCTCCACATTTTAAAGCATGATTTTAAAACACCATTTGGACACCTCATTAGCCAAAGTTATAAAACCTTTAATGTCGGCCAATAAATGATTTTCGGACTGAAACTTCGTCATTTTTTCCAGTACCCATTTTTTAAAAAAAATTTAAAAGGTATTGCTCAAGAAAGTTCTTTTTTAATTGATTTTAGGATTTTAAACGAAAAGGATTTTTTAATCATTTTTTGATATTCACCGTTGATATTCATTTATAATCACTTAGGGCATGAATCTCGTAATCAATTCCTATATATTCTATGCAAACAATTAGGCCCTTAGTTCTTCCCCTAATTTACATCCTTTTATAATGAGATATTGATGACATGCTAAATACATGAGTGCTTGAGAATTAGCCACGGTGATAACTTAAAGGGCTTTTTGTATATACCCCCCTAAGGTTTGTAGGATTTGTATATAGACCCTTGAGGTTTTAGTATTTATAAATAGGCTCCTGCCCTTTCTTTCTAATACCTTTGATATCCCCAAAATCAATATTCTTAACAAGAATGGGCAGTTACCATGAGATTCGTGTTGGATTTTTATATAAATGACAGCTTTACCCTTACATCTATTAAACAAGAAAGAGTATATTATTATTTACAAAATTACCATTATTTTATCTCAAGTCCCAATGCGTTCTCTCAATAACTCTTTCATGCAAATGACCAGGGGTAGACCCAGGTACAAGGGTCTGGGAACTGGAGCACCACTCATATCTGAGAACAAGCGCCCACCCCCACCCCCACCCCAAAATCAATTCTAAACATTAATGTGTTTTTTTTTTTTTTTTACACAATTCTAAACATTAATGTGTTTTTTTTTTTTTTATTTGCCCATTCCCCCAATATTTTTTTTACACAGAGGCAAACACCCCCCGCTGTAAATTCTAAAAATTAATATCTTTTTTCACATTTGCCCATTCCCCCAATATTTCTTTTAAACCCCCTATACATGAAGTATAATCAAGTATTTTGAGACTTTCATCAATCTAATGGTGGGTTATGTATGGATTGGATAAATTATAACCGGTTATAAGTGTCAATTGTCGTCAAGTTCAATTTGGTTTTAATAAAATGAACCATTTATTGATAAGAAAAAATGAATTTATGTATGGTTATTCTCTCCCACTAAGTGCAATTGTTAATATTACATGCTTTATAAAAACAATTAAGTCCAAGCTTTAGAAATTATGCATATAAGGATAAAAGAGATAAACAAAAGTGTCATTTTACTCTAAAAACCTATGGTGATCGGAAGACTATTGATTTTGGAGAACAAAAGGTATTAAAATGAAGATGCAGGGGCCTATTTATAAATACTAAAACCTCAGGTGCCTATTTACAAATCCTTCAAACCTTATGGGGTATATATAAAAAGTTTTAACTTAATTTTATCATTCTATGCCAATTTTACTTACCCTCTTGCTCATAACCCAAAACTCCCACACAAACTGTCACATATGTCCCAGATAAAAAAAAAAATTGCGGATCCATACTCTATTATTTTTGGCTAGAAAGGAGATATTTTTTTTTCTTTTTTTTTTTTAAATTTTATATCCTAGCTTTGGGCCCACTGGAGAGGAGGCCCTTGGGTGAGGTGGAGGGCCCTCTGGTGAGGGAAGTGAAATAGATGACGGGTCAGGTATCACAACCTCGATGAAAAATGGTATCTGCCCATTTTCGAACCCATGACAAGAAGTCAAAAACTGGCACCTACAAAACTGCAGCACAATCCACACTCTATCCTTATTAGATCTTAGAAGAAACAGACGGACAATTTCTGTACATTGGACAGATGATGCAATCAACTTGGTCAGAGTCTTAACTACAAAAGAAAGTGCATTATTGATTCTTAACACAAATATCAAACAATCCAAAGCAAACAGCACACCATCTGTAAATAAGAACAACTCCAATTTGATCCGATAAGATTTTCATGCGAGATGGCTGGCTTAAACTCCACATTGGCGGCAGATAATTAGGCAGATGAAACATTCCAAGAGGAATAATAAAAGAAGAACAAGAAGGCAAAAGAGGGTCAAAGCTCACCAACTCAATATGGGTTCCAACATCCAACTTGGGGTAGGAATTAGGATGGGTCCAAGTCTAGTGCAACTTGGCCTGTGAAGGGCCTTTTACGCTTGGTGCTGATACATGTACATCTCTTTTTCCAAGGCACATCACAGAGAATGAAGAAAAGTCTCCTTTGAAAAACATTGCTCCTGTCTTCCAGTCCTTGCAGTATCAAGGCCTAATCTTACGTCTCTATCCAATAGTGGGCAAGATCTGTTTCTGCTTTATCTCAACTGAGACTTCAAGTTTCTCAGTGTTCATTCCTACCATGAAAAACAGGTTCAGAGTTCACACCAAACATCAGTTTCTCAGTGTTCATTCCTACCATGAAAAACAGGTTCAGAGTTCACACCAAACATCAGTACATCACCATCCGCATTATTTGTAGCACCCATTGGTCAGTAGAATTAAGAGGCACGGTTGACCTGCACTAATCTTGGGCCTAACCCCACTCTTGTTTTTCTAAATGTGGACCACTGTTTGGAATCTGATTCTGCCATTCATTTCTGGTGGGCTTTTTCTCTGGAACCATAAACAGAGTGTGCCCACTGGACAAAGAGAAAAGTTTCACCAACAATGCAGACAGTTAGGCATAGGTTATTGATGTGATGTGTTCATTGGGGGTGGGCCATCGGCTGACTATCCTAACCCAGTCCTTATCCTCTGAGGCTTGAAACTAGAGAGAAATCTTGAGTTAAAATAGTGGAACTCCCTTGAGGGGTCCAAAGTTCCAGCCTTTCTTAGGATTTCTTTAAGGGCGTGTTTGGATGTGTGGTGAAGTGAGTTGAGGTGCGGTGAGGTGAGGCATCAAATCAAGACATCAAATCAAGAGAGAATAAAATATAAGGTGTTATGATGGTGTTTTGTTTTTAGTTGTTTGGTATGAAATTTTTTTGACTTTTTGTATAAAAAAGTTGAGTTTTTTCGTCTTTTAGTAGAGAAAGGATGATACTTTTTTGACTTTTTTTGAAAAAGATGGAGGGAATTTTGAAATTATATACTTTTGATATGACCAATTGTCTTTTCTTGTCTGGATAATGGAGGCTTTACCTCACCTCACAATTGTCTTTTGAAATTGTGTACTTTTGATATAACCAATTGAAAAAGATGGAGGGACTTCTTTTCTTGCCTTGATTTTGACTTATATATAAGAAAGGGCACGTTGGAAACCATCTGCGCTGCTGGGAATCCTCGTGCTTTTTACGCGCATTCATCGATTTTCTACATTTGGTTGGGGGTTGATTTTGAGAGGAATGACATTGGAAATCTGTAGATGCAAATATATATATATATATATATATATATATTGGGGGTCTTCATATGCATCCATCTCTCACCATTTTTGGTGAGGAACACCCCTTTGGGGGTGTTTCAAGTACAAGAGAAGTACAAGAGGGGTACTTTGTACCTCCCTCTTGTACTTGAAACACCCCCAAAAGGGGGTGTCCCTCACAAAAAATGGTGAGGGATGAATGCATATGAATATCCCCCTATATATATATATATATATATATATATATAAAGTACCCCTCTTGTACTTGAAACACCCCTTTTTGGGGTGTCCCTCACCAAAAATGGTGAGGGATAGATGCACTTGAAGATCCATATATATATATATATATATATATATATATATATTACATTTCAAAGCCAGGACCTCTAGTTTATAAGTGAACTTCCTAACCACTTGAACAATTTAAGTGTGGGTACAATTGAAGTGTGGGTTAGATGCAAATATTTCTGCAGTCAGGCCTCCTACTGTCAAATGTTGTAAATCCATGGAAGGAAAGAACACCGAAGCTATAGTGAAACCAACAATCACTTAGAGGTTATATGTTTTTTCTTTGGAAACCTACCTTTTGGATCTCAAAATCAAGGCCAAAAGTCAAAACCATTAATGACGTTTAAAGACTACAAAACAATCATCTAATAAAAAAATCAGCGGCTGATTCTCATAGATTTTAAGATATTTGCATAAAAAAGTCAAGACCATTGGACCACAATTTCTAAAACTTTGTGGCCCCCATTTGCACAATTGAAAAACCTGCTCTCTTCAAAAGGCCTAAAGCAGCTATGGGTTCAAATTTAGCAACCTGATTCGAAACAATCCGATTTTTCAAAAGACCTTAAACGGCTATGGGTTCAAATTTAGCAACTTGATTCATCATGGATCATGAGGAATTGGCTAAAAACTCTTAATCGTTGCTTTCATGTAGAATATAGAACGAGATGAAAAAACAATCCATTTTTTTTGAACTTTTTGGTTCTTGTGGGCCCCAAAATCATGATATGAACAGTGAATTATTTCTAGGTCAAACACGGCTAGTTGAACAAATCTCATCCGATGATCCTTACTCTATCTTGAGAAATTTGTAAAAATGTCCAGATTCTAGAAATTAACTTTTTATTCCTATGGGCCTCATTTGCAAGATCCAAACCGTTCAAATTCTCTAGTTGGCCAAGAACGGCTTTAAGGTAAAAGTCGAGATCTTAATTTTTCATGAATTTTGAAAAGAAATATAAAAAAAAAAACTTGTAATCATTGGATCATATATTCTACAAATTGTAGGAATCCTCTCTTAATACCAAATCTGAAGCTCTAATTGGATGTCCCATCTGAAGATGCATTGGATTTTAAAACTGGAGGGAATCCTCTAAACAGTGCCGTAAGTCCTCTGACTATTCAGAGTCCAAACCATAGTTATTAGTTTCGTTTCATTTCGGTCGAAATTGACGAAAATTTTCATTTCAGTCAAGTAGTCGAAACGAAATTTCGGCAAAAACTTTTCAGTTTGAATTTCAGTTAATCTAGGCTGAAATTCAAGATTTCGACCGAAAATGAGGGATTTCGACTGAGATGTGACTTCTCGGCTAGAATGGAATTTTACATAATTAATTTTTTTTTACTTTTTTTACACATATATATTTTGTATTTCTTATATTTTCAAAAAATATAATTCCAAAAAAAATTACTATAATGGATTAAATCTATATTTATTATTTTTTTTTTATTTTTTTTACTTATATATGTATATATATTATGTTATATTTTTCCCAAAATGTAATTTCGAAATATTTCGCCGAAATCTCGAATCAGCCGAAATTTTTCAATTTATAGGCGAAAGCGAAATGAGATTCAAAACGATATTAACAACTATGATCCAAACTCCTGTAGTTAATGGCTCATGCACCCATGTATTTAAGTTGAGGAAATTTTCGATTTTTTTCCGGTATCTTTAATGGCTGATGGATCCATGTATTTAAGTTGTGGAAATTTTCGATTTTTTTTTTTTTTCCAGAGGTGAATTTAAGTCTTCCTGACAACCAAGTCTCCTCACCCATTAATGACATTGTTTAGTCTTCTTTTCCATGAAAGTGCCATGCTGCCATAGGACCTGTCCCACACTGTCTTAATAAGGTACAGTTGATATAATAAGGAAATTGAATTTTCTTAGCTGTATGAGGTGAGGTCCATCTAGCTAGGTCTACTTTTAGGTATTTCTCCAATTTGGAAACAGGTTGGATGTGACACCCATCTGATCTTTACACTCAGCTTTGGATTGATTCTCAAAAATGACCTAGGTATAAACGAGTTTGGTCAAAAGTATCGATCAAGTCATCATGGAACAAAAATATCTGAGGGGACACTGTTTTAGATTTGAACTGCACATAACATAAACATATGTGATCCACTTTTCTGATAAAATTGTCTCATATGATAATTGTCATATGAATGTGAGTACTTATTTTCTTTTCTTAAGAGTGTCACTTGCTTAACTAGAATGCTTTATTATTTTTCAAGGTAAATCCATGGATTGAACTCTAGTATGACAAATGCACCTTAGCAGGATAATGTGATGGCAACAATAATGGTGTAATTTTACGGGTCCGAACCAAGGTGGAAGCGGACCCAGATCCATTTACTTATCGGAGCCTAAATAAGAACTCAGACCCGGTTTTTGACGGGTCAGCACATCTAGATAATTGAAGAATTGATGACTCATTTACATCCCTAGTTCTCAAACTGTGATGATTCATGAGAGAGAGAGAGAGAGAGAGAGAGAGAGAGTGTTCAAGGCCTTCAGTGTCACTGTAAGGTGTTTTTCTAATTGGATCATGGTTGATCATTTATTTGAACGACTTTGAAGTTTACATCAAAGTCATCTTAAATTTATGGAAAATCACAAGACTTATCTATAGAGTATAAGAAGATAAGTAAAGAAATTTAACATCAAAATATCAATATAATCTAAACATAATATAATGAGAGACTATTTCTCAAATCCAAATGATTCCAGCAAGAGTGATGAAGAAAATAATATGTGAGATTAGTGAAAGAAGCCAGGACGATGGATGGCTGGCTGAGTGGTGAAACTTCAACCAAAATTAGCCACCAGTACCATGAAAAACTTCAAAAAAATATATCTCAGCCATCAGTTTTTTTTTTTCCTGAAAAGTGCAAAACTGAAAAGACAGTTCCATATCTGTCATAATTAATTGTTTGAATTGGTTTCCAATGGACGTAATGATTCAGTTTGAACCATGGTTAAAACTAAAAAATAAAAATTCAAAAGAATATTTGTGGTCAATTTGAAAATAAAAGCATTTTCATCAGGCCTAATGAAGGAACAAAATCATTTAAAAATAATGGAGATCTTTACTTCCAAACAATTATATGGGAATGATCTACAAGGATATTGAACTGTTCATATTATAAATTTGGGCATACAGGCCTTCATAAATATCAAAGAATAGGATTAAGCTATTTTTGTATTTTTCACATGTACCTCAAAATTCATTGGAATCTAAGACTTACAACTTCATGCATTAAGGCTTGCCATTTTGTGAGAATATTGAATGATTTGGATCATGAAGTGGGCCCTATGTGAGTGCAAAACATAGGAAAATACAATTTGGCCATCCTTTTGTTGTTTGCATTGTGGACAAAATTAAAAGGGATATGAAAATCTACACCTCAGGGCTTATTAGGTGTATGAAAATGTCAAAGTTCTTAATAAATATAATTGATCAATAATGCATAAGATTTGTTAATTATGCCATTAAGTCATGTTCAATCTTGCAGAGGGACTAACTTTTGTTAGAACAAAATTTGGGGTTATCTCATACACAGGGAAGGCATCCCTAGTATAGAGTTCCACTTAGGGCTGGCAAACGGGTCAAGTCGGGCTAATTAGGGTCGGGTTAGAGGCAACCTTTGGTTGATCTGTTTTTAAAACGGGTTGCAATCCTTCAGCCCACACCTATGATGTCTCGGGTCGGGTTGACCCAACCAAACCCTTATAACTCAATTCCCAACCCAAACCCCCCCCCCCCCCCCCCCCCCCCCCCCCCCACACACACACACACACACACACACACACACACACACTGTTTTTGTATTTGGAAAATGGGCCATAGTCCATTAACATTTTCTACCATTATAATTCAGTAGATTCAAGCTCATAACCCTTTGGTTTTCAAGGGACCAACTTAACCACTGCATCACCTATCTCTTTCAAAGTTTCATCCAAAAATGATTAAAAGTAGTCAGATGAGGAAGGGACTTTAATCATGGACGTAGGAAAGTGGAAACTGAAAGTCATTATGATTAATGAAGATTCAAAACGGAGACAACTAATATTTCTGGACTTTGAAATTAAGAGTCGGTTAGGAATATGAGCTAAATTAGATGGGTCAGCAGGGTTAGACGGGCCAACCCCAGCCCAATCCGCTTTTTTTTTATACTGGTTTGGAAATTCTAACCCATGACCAGCCTTAATTTATATTTGCGAGTTGGGTATGACGGGTCAAATCCTGATGGGGTTTGTGGGTTTGATAACATTTTGCCACATCTATGTATAGTCCTGCCACCCTTTAGTTCCCTGACCCGCTTTCAAAAGTTGTGATCCCTTGACAGTGGGAAAAAAGAGAGGAAGGAATCATTAAAACCTCCCCAACATCCACAATACTTTAACAGTAAAAGTCATCATTTAAAGCTCACAAAGGACAGAGCAAGGTGATGCTTGTGTTTCTAAACTGACCGAGAAAAATGGTAAATACAAGAAAAAAAGACTAGCACATGCAAGGCGAGAATCAGCAAAAAGGGAACTCCTGAGTTAGAGGAGTGGGATGTCATGGCTAGTGTACATAGTGTATCCTCAAAATTTATCTCAATATGAGTTTGTGACACTGTTGGGTTAATTCTTTGATTAAAAAAGTGATTAACCCAATCTATTGCTATATTTTTTTAACGAATGTCAATCCAGTGCTGGATCAAAACTTGATTGTTGATTGAGATAAAATTTGAAGATTCCACGCATACATAGAGGGCAATTCTTTTTAATGGTTCAAATTTCAACGGATGGGCCCACTTTGGAGTTTCACTCTTAACTCAAGTAAGAAAATACGTCTATTGGGCTCTGCTTCCTGGTGAGGAAGGCAGATTTTAGAAGTTGGTGAGGGAAGTAGACTTTAGATAAGGTATCACAATCTCTGGTGAGAAAATGTGCCTATTGTGGTTGGAACCGAGGACCACATGTAAGAATTGGCTATTGGGCTCTGCTTCCTGGTGAGGAAGGCAGATTCCAGAAGTTGGTGAGGGAAGTAGACTTTAGATAAGGTATCACAATCTCCGGTGAGAAAATGTGCCTATTGGGGTTGGAACCGAGGACCACTGTAAGAATTGGCACCTCTTACCAGCTAGGGTAAGAGGCCCTTCTTATATATTTTGGATTTGGAGATAGATTGAATGGCACATTTGTAATTGGACCACTCTCCTGTCATAAACCTTGCCTATAAATAGGGCTTCCATTGCACCATTTAGTAGTAGCAACTAGTAAGAAACAAGCCCAAACATGGCTGTTGATAGCTTAGAAACGGCTCGTGATGATTTCACCCAAGATGGAACGGTTGATCTCAGAGGAAACCCTGTACTTAGATCCAAAAGAGGAGGATGGAAAGCTTGCTCTTTTGTAGTAGGTAAAGCTACTTTTCTCTCCTTGTGCTTTAAAGTCAGTTTCAAAGCTGGTTTGGGTCTCACATAACAGATGTATACAAGGCGTCTAGTTTGATGAGGAGAAAATGAAGGTTGAATTTGTACCGTATATAGCTTGTTTTTTCCACATCCAAACGACCCTTCAAATCAATTGAGCTTATGTGGAAGGGAAATATTAATCTTTCTGTGCATCTCCATGAGGCTAGAAGGTTCATAATCATTGTCTTTTGATTGAGTTCGTTTGGAAACTGAACTGTGTTTTCCTAGGAAACAAGTTTTCACAAATTTTATTATTTATGAGGCATATAAGTTAAGATCTCGCGAAGAAAGGATGTAGTGAAATAAATGTAAAGAAATGAAGTGGTTTTATGGAATCTGAAATGTTTGTAGAAACATCATAGCTGAGTTTTCACTCTCAACATTTCGGCTTTTGGTATTTGGGTTTGGAGTTTCAAAGCAAACAGGTTCAATTTTTTAGCTGCAGGAGGCTCTCTCTCCGATCCTTCCTGCTTCAAATACAAACACTTGGAATCATGCTATTATAGGAAATCTTTGATTTTGTTTTTGTCACATAGGAAACATGTTTTCTAGAGAACACGATTTCATAGAATTTCTATTTCTTTGAAGTTGTTTCATAATTCTTTCAAGTTTCAGTCTCAGTCTGGTGCTCAATCAATTTAAACTTACACGAGTTATGAAATAATGATAGCTTGAGGATAAACTGAAACTTACGACTGCCAAGAAATGAAAAATCTGATCAAATTTGAAACAACTGCGGATAGAAAAAAAAAAAAAAAAAAAAAACTAAAGATCAGTTTTCACTCACATTATCAATGTTACAGTTTATAGGATCTTACACCCTATTGAACTACCATTTATCCCAAAATTAATTGGCGATACGAAACGGCACAACAATAGTTTTGTGGTGAGTGTGAGGACTCGACCACAATTATAACTGTTCAAGAGTTGACCTCAACACAGTTTTCTCCGTTTCAGATTGCATTTTCACCAAGTGGGTGTCCCCATTTTTAAGATTTTAGTAGGCAAACGTGACACCCTATCTCTCTCTCTCTCTCCTTTTCTCCCAATTTTGATGTCTACATTATTTTGTTTTAGAAGATGACAGGCTTTGTTTTAGAAGATGACAGGCTATGCAATCTTGAATCGCATGGAATCTAGATGCTTCCGTTTTGACCATAAATACATGATTGAAAATGAAGACAACCTCGTCTGACTAAGCACGTCGGCAACTGTCTCTTTCTGAACCTTATATAAAAGGGAAATTTTCAAATAAGGTTTTAGGCTTTTTGCTTTATTTCAAAAAAGGATATAAGTTTCAAAACTTTTTAAATTAGTCCCTAAATTTTTTTAATAAAACTTCAATTAAGGCCAACTGGTCATTTAAAGGTATTTTTATGGTATTTTCTCTCAATTTTTTAAAAATACCCAGAGTAGCTTCATTTAAAGTCATGACATGGTTTTGACAGCCACTATATTTAGCCGATCTCGATGAAAATGTTAGTTTTTCTTGATCTCTATAAGGCTGTCAGTGAAAAAATTGAAGAAAATATAGAGGAAGTGAATGAGATTTTACTTCATTGAAGGATAATTTGGATAGTTTAAAAAAAATGAAGAAAAAAGTTGCCGGAAAATAGCTTTAAATGGATGAATGTCCTTAATTGAAAACTTCATGAAAAACTTAGTGACTAATTTAAAAACTTATGTCTTTTTTTGAAATAAGACAAAAACTTAAGGACTTATTTAAAGTTTTCCCTATTTAAAATGAAAGAATCCAGGCTTTTAATTTACGGTGACCATGATTGGACCTATCACGGTTCGTTACCTCACTGTAGAATGCCTGGACTGTAGGGATGCTTGCCGTGGGTGACTGTGATTGGCCAACTCATAGTCACCTTATGGGAAAGGCCTTAGAGGATCCGGACTCTAAATAAAAGCATTATGATCATGATTCATGTGAATGTCTGTCTATGGACATGGTTAGTGTTTGCCTCCTCTTGGATTTTATTGTATTAATTATGCATGGTGCTGATTGGAGTTTTTTTTTTTTTTTTTTTTTTTTTTTTTTTTTTTTTGTGGTTGGGACCAGTTTATGAGGTGTTTGAGAGGATGGCTTACTATGGCATTTCAACAAACCTTATCATTTATTTGACGACGAAGCTACATCAAGGCACTGTTACATCTTCAAATAACGTCACAAATTGGGCGGGTACCGTTTGGTTGATGCCCGTCGTAGGTGCTTATGTAGCAGATGCTCATCTCGGCCGATACCGGACTTTTGTCATTGCCTCCTGCATTTATCTCTCGGTAACAGCTCCTTAATCCAACTTATATCAATATCATTATCATTAGCATTATATTATAATATATTAAAGCCGAAGATTTGGGATTCGATTTTGATCGATTCCTTTTAATTTTGACTTTTTTAATTGGCTTCGATGAAAGAAAAAAGGATGCTAAAAATGCTTTGGTTGCAAGATTCGTACTTATAAATTTGTCTTTTTAATAAGTCCTCGGAGGATCCGGAATTACACTATCAACAAAGGACATGGGGTAGTTCCTTTTCATCCCTTAGTTTGTCCTTTGTTGATAGTGTATTTTACTCCATGCCGTAGATTGGACGAATAGAAATGACAAGTTGGTCCATTTCACTTTTTGGGTGGATGCCATCCACAAATGAATTGGTCTTTGTATGTAGATAGAGATGTAAATGGGTCACTTTCGGTCCGGGTTCATGGTGGATCTGGCACCGGTTCGGAACTAGTTTTTTTTATTCTGAAATCGGAACCGTTAATGAGAAAATGAAAACCAGAATCGGAACTGGTTCCGCGTATGAGATGGGTTCAAGTCTGGATTTAGGCTCGGGTTAGGGTGTAAATAATGATTTGGGGAAAAACTAACTTTTGGGAGGAATTGTAGAAATTGAAATAATATGTCGGGTCTCAGGTCCACGGGCCAGAGCAAAGGTGGACTCATTTAGGGTACAGGTAAAAAAAGGACCCATACCCTGACCCGTTCACTTATAAGAACCTAAATAAAGACTCAAACCCAATTATTGACAGGTCGGAATCTCCAGATAATCGAAGAATCGGGTGCTCATTTACATCCCTAGATATAGATCTTTTGGCCTCACGTATGAATTGGTCCATTTCATGTAGACCCTCCTGGCTTGACGTTGGAAATATTATTGGGTCCGCACTCTTGTATGATAGTATCTCTCTCTACAAATACATAAGATGTACGTAGAGACAGAGGTGCTTTGTAAGCCACTTATGCATCCCCTGTGGCTCCCGCCACTCTAGTAATCAAGAAAGTGGTGGGAGGAGAAAGTTCTACATAAAGAAATTAAAAGGGATATCCTAGAAAATTAGATTAATTGTGTTCATGTGAAGGTTTGGTTTTTAAAATTAGCAGGACAAAAAGTTAGAATAATTTTTTGTAAAGATGATTTTTAATTTTTTTTATTTTTTTGTTCTTCTTTAGCTAAACCTATGCGCTTAGGGATCAATTCCCGCATTTTATGGTGAGGGCGTGGGTCATATCTAAAAAGACAATCGTATCAAAAAAGACGCTAAGCCTATCATGTCAATACATTAATGGATCCCACTTTTGAGATTTAAGCCATTCAAGATCATTACCCCATCTCATTATACTATTAGTAATCAATGCTATGCCAATCTCATAATGATTCCATTTACAACATGTTTTACAATCAATACTCTCCTTCCCGGCATAACTTTAATTGTCGTAAAGCTTTCCTAAATAGTAGAACAAGGTGGGACAATGTCTTGAGGGTTTTTAAATTTGAACGGTGGGTACCATTTATGGAATTTTAGTGACAGGCACAAAGAATTCTTTGGGTCCTACCACTAAAGAAAGTGATTTTTAGTGGCTGAGATATCTGTTTTTACTGTTTTTTTTTTTTTTTTTCCTGCTGCTAAAAGTGCCGATTTCGCCTTTATACAAACCGCTACAGATATCTAACCATTTTAGCTGTGGAAAACAATTCCCGGAAGTCATGGTTTTTGTAGTACACCATTGGAGGTTATGAAACAGTTTAGAAGGTAAATTATAATATTAATAACGACCATCTAAAACCATCTAAATTAATCCGTATGCCAAAATAAAATTGAGTCGAATCATACCCAAGTGATGAGGATCAAAGCATCGATTTGAATGTTGTAGACTCGTTTTATTGACTTTCATCCTGCACTTTGATCTTCAATCTCTCTCATCTAGCTTACAATTATATAACTTGGATGTTAGAAACCTCAATGTGTTGGTCGAGGGGTCAGGACCACAGTTCCTCCTTCTTTTGGAATTAGAGGTTTTGGTATCGACCCCGGTTTCCTCTTGTTTAGGAATTGACGGTTGAGTAAGCTTCCCTCTATTTCAAAGGGATTAGTTCCGTCCAAAGGATCACATTAGATGGAATAATATAAAGTTGTTAGCCATGGAGGAATACTCATGAGATCAGCAAGTATTTGACTTGAAAAAACTTGGCATCACTATAATACTGTACAGGGCCTCCTGTTATGCCAGCAAGAAGTTGAAAAGAACATGTGGCATTGGAAGACCACACATTATAAGATATTTATAGCTTTGTCACTTCAACTGTCCATTGGGTGACCGCCAAGTTGGACGCGTGAGTTTGTTTTATGTGGTTGTTTATAATGTGATGCAATCCCAAGTGGGCAATGGGTCCAAATACTGACAGACAGAGTCTAACTGTAAAGGGCTATTCACTTATTTTCTCTTTATTACAATTCTTCACTTTAACAAATAAAATTAAAAAAAATTAAAATCAGATATGGAGCATACACTGTGGTTTTTCTACTGTGATTTTCAATTGTTTATTTTATTATCTCCATTAAACATCATTTTTTCAGCCAATAACTTATAGTGGGAAATTAAATTTCTCGACAGCCGAAATTTCTATCAGAAATTATTGCAATCAACTGCCCTCACACATTTTTAATTTTTTTTGGGTAGAAAGGGGAGTTCACTAAAAAAAGAAGCATGGAAACAACAGACAAGAAGAGGGAACAAGAGACAAACCACAAACAGCAAACAACAAGAGGAAACAAGAGACAAACCACAAACAAACAAACAGCAAACAACAAGAGGAAACAAGAGACAAACCACAAACAAACAGCAAACAGGAATAGGACACCCTATACCCAAGCCAACATGACCCCATCACAAAGAGAGTTCCTATTAAGGGAGTAGCTCAATTTAGCCCACAAGTGAGTAACTCCATTCAATCTCATAGGAACAAAAACAAAGATGACATGCACAAAAGAAGCTACGAATTTAATGTCTAGAATAATTGAATTAATAGCTAGTCCAATTACATGCTCCATTGATTGTTTGCACCGCCTACTTAGCAAGCCCTGATGAAACCTCTTTCCTCTATCCTTAGCCTTCATCAGCGCAAGGAGGACCGCCCTCGCTTATTCCTCGTTGTGAGAGAGAACCTTCGGCCCTTGAAAAGCATCTACACACATAATATTCCCTTTAATATTCAATATAAATCCAAAAGAAGCTTTACCATCAGCTGCCCTAACAACAGTGTCTGAGAAGACTAAAGAGTTCACCAACCTTGTTCCTCTTCTTTTGGTTGGCACACTTTTAAGGGAGGGCACAGCCTCCTCAAGTAATCTGAAGATGGATCGAATAATATTGCTAGGATTTAGGGGACCCATTTAAAAAAGAAGTCATTCCTCACTTTTCACATCATCCACCAACTACAGAAAATCCATTTTGTAGAATATACATAGTTAAGCATAGGAGTTGGGTGATCATGCTCGCAAAAATGTAACCACTAATCTACCAAACTCATAGTGCATATTATGGGTTAAAGGGCCAATAAGTTGGGAACCAAACCAACTTGCTCTCGGCATGGCCACACTGAAAGAGAGCATGCCATCACAACTCTTTTTCCTGCTATATGAGATGGCCTATAAGCCTTATCAATAGTTCCATTTGCATATGTAATGATGGCATAGTGACTTAACCTCAAATGGTATTTTTTTTTTCAGGGAATGTGTCTAATAACACTAGCAGTTTCTCTTGATTCACTCAAACCGCCTCCTTGTGCAAACAATGCTGACTGCAAGAGTGCATCTCCACTACAATTAGGTGTATTTTTCTGTGCACTGTACATACTTGCTATTGGAACAGGTGGAACCAAGCCCAACATATCGACCATTGGTGCAGACCAATTCGACGATTTTGAGCCCAAAGAGAGGGCCCATAAGCTCTCCTTCTTTAACTGGTGGATGTTCAGCATTTTCCTTGGGACCCTCTTTGCCAACACAGTTCTTGTGTACGTTCAGGACAATGTGGGGTGGACCCTTGGCTATGGGCTTCCCACACTTGGGCTATTGATTTCGGTGATTATCTTCGTAAGTGGGACTCCCTTTTACAGGCACAAGGTGCCCTCTGGGAGTCCTTTTACCAGGATGGCTAGGGTTATAGTGGCTGCACTAAGAAAATCAAAGGTGGTCCTTCCCAGTGACCCCAAGGAACTCTATGAGTTGGACTTGGAGTACTATGCCAAGAACCACAAGTTCAGGATCGACTCTACCTCAACTCTAAGGTCAGTAATCCCACAGATATTATCTGACTTCATAATCTTACAAATAATCACCTCTATTAATTTGAAGATCTAAGTAAATCTAAATAAATCTCTACGAACAACAACCAAAGTTTGGTTTTCGACTAATTCGATAACATCCACTGTATTTTACCCCCCAAAAAATAGACAAAAAATAAAATTCCATAGGTCTAATTTTAGTTCGAATCAAACCCAATGAAGGTTTGAAATAAAGTGTCAACCCTGATTAATTCACTTGGGTTTATTGCCTTATTCTATTTACTATTATTATTATTATTATTATTAATAAAAATCCCGAATTTTCTTGTGCATTACATTGTCATGATTGAATGGCTAGAAGTATATAAGTAACTAATTGGACTGACTTTTCAACATTTGCCTTATCCATAACCTGACCTTTTACTTCACAAGGAAAATGTACTTCATCTGAAAGTCATGTGGCTTCAAATTTCTTCTACTTTGAAGGATCCTAGACTCATAAGGAAAACTAATTAAAGAGAAGTTACCTGCAATCATAGAGTCCTTTACAATTATTCCTTGATTTAATTTTTCATGCAGGTGTCTTAACAAAGCTGCCGTAAGAACTGGCTCGAACACTCCATGGATGCTCTGTCCAGTTACCCAAGTAGAAGAAACCAAGCAAATGCTCCGAATGCTGCCTATCTTGTTCGCAACCTTTATTCCAAGCACGATGATTGCTCAAGTCAATACCCTTTTTATCAAGCAAGGAAAAACTCTAAATCGAAGCTTAGGCCCTCACTTCAAGATCCCCGCGGCTAGCTTTGCTGCTTTTGTTACAATAGCCATGCTCACCTCCATTGTGATCTACGACCGATGCTTTGTACCAATGATGAGGAGGTGGACCAAGAACGTTAGAGGAATCAGCCTCCTCCAGAGGATGGGTATTGGCATGGTACTGCATATCATAATAATGCTAACTGCATCGTTTGCTGAGAGGAGGCGACTTAGTGTTGCTAGGGACCATGGTGTAGTGGAAAAAGACCAAATAGTTCCTCTTACCATATTCATATTACTTCCCCAGTTTGTGATTATGGGGATTGCAGATGCTTTCTTAGAGGTGGCAAAGATAGAATTCTTTTATGATCAAGCTCCAGAGGGGATGAAGAGCTTGGGAACCTCCTACTCCATGACTAGTCTTGGGATAGGGAACTTCCTTAGCAGCTTTCTTCTTTCAACTGTTTCTCGTGTCACTGAAAAGCATGGTCACAGAGGATGGATATTGAATAACCTCAATATCTCCCATCTTGACTACTATTATGCGTTCTTCGCTTGTTTGAACGTTCTTAATTTCGTTTTGTTCCTGGTTATTGTCAAGTTCTATGTGTATAAAGCGGATTTCTCACAAAACATAGAAATGCTCAATGAAGAAGAAAGGGCTGCTGGCTTTGAGAAAGTAAACGGCAGTCATGAAGTGTTGGAGAGCTGAAGTACCAACTATTTGTAATCCTTACCATAGATTGCCACCCTTCTAAATAGAGAAACAGAGGAATGGTTAGTATGGGTGTGATTCATGCAACATTGTACCAAATGTCATGTGGTGTAACTATATATGTGGAGGGTGCAGTAGATATAGCTCACGGTGGCATTTGCGTGGTGTGGCAGGTTTTTGGTCTAGTTCAACTTGTTATATATTGATTTGGGTCATCCTTAAAGATGAAATAAGTAGGAAGATCATTGTATAATAATAGTTCCTACATGTTACTGAAGACTTGAATGGAATGGCTACTTCATGGGTAGAGTCATTCTTAATGGCCTAATAGATGATGGTTGGCTGTGTAAGAGTCTAGTGTTGAAATTTTCTCGGTCACATGCAAAGTGATTCGAAATTATTGTGTATGTTGAAATACAATCAAGATACAGCAATAACAAATTTAATGCAATGTCATTTCTTTCTTTTTGTTGGAGAGAATCCCATCCTATAAATGAATAAAAAGTGCTTATTTTATTGTATTTGCCTTCGAAGAATCGAGGATAGTATTGGGTTTATGCAATTAATCATGTGACGTTCTTGTTAGAATGCAATTAATCATGTTAGGATCTAGCCCTCAAAGGATTAGATCTTAATAATATAAAATCAAATTAAAGGTCAATTGTTCTATCTATTGATCACGTACCACTAGGTTGTTCTTCGTGAGAGATTTACAACTCTCTTTTAATTTCACTATGTCTATCTTATTGATGGGAAGCCAAATGATCCGATGAAATGAAGCTAGTTATGTTAGACCGTTTTATTTTTGTTTTTTCATCACAGCTCCCTCCCAGCATGGAACTTCTTAGATATATTGGAATTCCTCCCTTGTAATTAGTAATTATAACTATAATAAGAAGCTTTCTTTTCTTTCTAAGCCCCTGTTTGGCATCTGATCTATTTTAAACCTCTACTTCTCTCAATGTCTAAAACGGGTAGAGTTTCGAGAAATTAGAGGATTGACACACATATCTACCTTCTACCCACTTTAGAGAAGTAAAGGAATACCCTCTAAAAGCCAATTGGCCCAATTCTGAGCAGTTAAAAATGAGAGGGGAAAAAAAGAGGCAATGAATGGTAATTTGGGCCTCTTCATGACCCCAGTCCATTTTTTTTTAATTATAAGAGAGTAAATCAACATTCAAACCATTGGAATTGTTCAAAAGACCAAGCCGTTGGATCATCATAGATATTGGGATATTTATAAAAAAAAAAATCAACCATTTAATATAACTTCTTCAATTATTTGGGCTCCAAACACAAGAACCATCGAATCTCTTTGGAAGGATAAACACAACTTTGGGGGCAGATTTCAAAGCGTGATAACTCATGGATCTCGATAAATTTGCAAGCAAATATCAATAATTGATGTACAGTACTCAGTTCTGGATTGGTCCATAGGTAGTTCGGTTCTTCTCCTTTTTCTATTTTTGGGATAGTAAATTACGATCCAAATTACTGAAGTTGTTCAGAAGGTCTAACATTGCTACGGGTCCAAGTTTTAGGAGTTGTATCGTCACTCATTTCAAGATATTTGTAAAAAAAATGTGAATCATTTTATATTATTTTTTTGCATTCTGTGGGCCCCAAACACAAGATCCCAACCATTGATTCTCTTTGGAAGGCCTAGCTTTAAACCTCATAGATCTCGCGAAATTTTTGGGTCATTCTCCAATTTGAAAACAGGTTGGATGTGATACCCATCTGATCTTACACTTAGCTTTGGATTGATTCCCAAAAATGATTTAAGTTATTAACGAGTTAAATCAAAAGCCATCGATCAATTAATCAAGGAACAAAAATATCTAATGGGAGCTAATTTCTATTCAGTATTAATCATAATGATGAACACTATTTTAGATTTGAACTGCACATAACATAAATATGTGATCCGCTATTCTGATTAATTGGTCTAATATGATAATAGTCATAAGAATGTGAGTATTTTTTTTAATAGTGTCACTTTCTTGTCTAGAATGCTTTATTATTTTTCAAAGTAAATACATGGTTCGAACTGGAGAATGATAAATGCACTGTGGCTGGATAATGTGAAGGCAACAGCAATGGTGTAATTTTTTTTTTTTTATGGGAATTGACTTGTCTAGATATATGAAGCCTCGCATAGATGTTATATGATGGTTATGGCCATTTAGTTTAGTGACCAAAATATTGGTCACTCAAAAAGCAACACATGCGCAAATGAGTATAGCGAGAGAGGAGAGTAATAAGAAAAATATATGTCAAAAGGAATCATTGCATTAGGGAGCATTTAGATCCAGTATCAATAGGTGGTCATAAATTAGAAGAGACTCATTCATGATAGTTTAATTTGCATATTTATAACCACTCGAGTATCAACATAAATATTTCATCATAGTGGCAATCCTTCATGGAAAAATTTGGATTTTACAAAAAACAAGAAATAAAACTAGAACAATTGATAGGAAGTGCATTTTCATTTATATTCGTTGTAGAAAGTACACAAATTTTCGAGATGGACTTAGCACGCTCAGGTCTCATTCTTCACATAACATTATTAATATGTGTTACATTTAATGTAACTATTACATAAATTTAAGTATGGGCCCTCTAAGTATTACAGTGATATTTTATATTCACTATAAAATCAAGACTCGGTCATGAACATAGCATCTTTGAATGTTGAGTTTCATTATGTGCTTCAGTCGGGGAATGGCATGGTGGATGCTTTGGCTAGGTGGGGGGTAGATAGAGAGGTAGCTTTGCTTGCTCCTTTGTAATTTGTTGTTTTGTATTGGTATTTAGCTCATGTTGATTCTTTCCATTTTTATTGTATCTTTCTTAAGTCTTTAATATATTTTACAGTTACCAATAATAAAAAATTATTCTATAAAGGAGAGATCTGATGGCCATTTTTCTTATATGATAACCACTTGATGGAAATATTATATACTCCCCATATAAATTTGATGTTCATGAACATAAAGAAATGTTAGCTTACATAATCGTCAATGCAAGAACTAAGCATCGTAAAGACTCATTGATGTGACAATGAGAACGAAGATGTCATATTGGATGCAGAGATATTGCACATGATAACCAAGTGTACAAAAGATATATATATATATATATATATATATATATATATATATATATATGGGGGGTCTTCATGTGCATCCATCCCTCACCATTTTTGGTGAGGGACACTCATTTTGGGTGTGTTTCAAGTACAAGAGAAGTACAAGAGGGGGTACTTTGTACCTCCCTCTTGTACTTGAAACACCCCCAAAAGGGGTGTCCCTCACCAGGGGAATTTCCAAGTACAAAAGTGAGGAAGTAAAGTGAGAAAGTACAAAGGTGTACTTCCTCACTTTTATACTTGAAAATTCCCCTTTTGGGGTGTCCCTCACAAAAAATGGTGAGGGATGGATGCATATGAATACCCCCCATATATATATAGGATAATATTCAAGTGCATCCATCCCTCACCATTTTTGGTGAGGGACACCCCTTTTGGGGAGGTTTCAAGTACAAAAGGTGTACTTTGTACCTCCCTTTTGTACTTGAAACCTCCCCAAAAGGGGTGTCCCTCACCAAAAATGGTGAGGGATGGATGCACTTGAATATTATCCTATATGGGGGATCTTCAAGTGCATCCATCCCTCACCATTTTTGGTGAGGGACACCCCTTTTGGGGAGGTTTCAAGTACAAAAGGGAGGTACAAAGTACACCTTTTGTACTTGAAACCTCCCCAAAAGGGGTGTCCCTCACCAAAAATGGTGAGGGATGGATGCACTTGAAGATCCCCCATTTATATATATATATATATATATATATATATATATATATATATATATGGGGTATTCATATGCATCCATCCCTCACCATTGTGGTGAGGGACACCCCCTTTTTGGGAAGTTTCAAGTACAAAAGAAAAGTGCATCCATCCATCACCATTGTGATGCTCCTATGAGAGCATATCTCACCTTACCATGAGAAGTAAGGTGAGGGCCCTACTTTACTATCCAATGCCAACAACTAAAATGTGAAGGCCCCTACTCTTATTTCTCATAGTAAGGTGAGAGATGCTTAGGAGAACCTCCCACACACACACATATATATATATTTTTATATATTTATAAGGTGCAGTAAAGTTGAAGGAACTTACATACAAGACGGATTATGCTCCACTTGGGCACCCAACAAAACACTCTACATGGTTCAGTGAAGTAGTGTGAATGGCACAGAGTTAGTTCTTTGTGAGATGAAAAGAGAGAAAATGGAGGAAAGATGCAAAATCAGATGATGGAGATCTGTCATTTAAAAGGAAAGTTTAAAGTGGAGAGATCTAAGGGAGGAGATTGGGTGAGATTATTGTTATTGTAACCTTACAGAGAGTAAAAGAGGGACAGATGATGCAGATACTACTTGTATAATAAGAAGTTAAAAATATTTTAAGATTCAAGTCCCTGCAATGAGAGAGATTGCAGGGGAGGTGATTGGGTTGAGATTATTTATATTAATATTTTATTAGAGAGATAATTTAGGAAATAGACTTGGAGAGTAGTAGTTGAAAATGTGAAAACCAAATCATGTATGATTTTCTTAATATTTCTTCGAAAGGATAACTCCCTACCTGCTGAAGTGGCATCCCTTTGGAAGGCATGATTTTAAACCTAATTTTTGAATTATTCACTTATCCAACCTTTGATTTTCCAAATTTTATTGAAGATTAGAGTTAAAATATGCATCTTAGAAGGGCATTGATGAGTCGCCACATGCATGATTCACTACAAATAAATGAGTCCTGATCACCTATCGTAGGTATTACACTTTCATCGTAAGTGAACCAATAATATACCGCAACGTCATCTAAAAATGTAGATGATTCTCTTTCATCTTATTAAACTTTTTTAAACTCCAAAATCACCTAAATTTTTTGCTGATGTGGCAAACTGTTATTGGTCCACTCATAGTGAAGGTGTAACAAAGACAATAGGTGATCCGTACTCCAAATAAATGGGGCAAAAAGGACCACAACAACGCCAAAGGAGGACAACTTTTTTTTTTTTTATCATCATCTAATCTCCGCATTGCTTTGCACTCCTCATGTTGGTAGGGCCTGTCTCAATTGTTTCAATCATTTTGTCCATTTAACATGGAGCTCTATGGACCCACCCTATTTTGATAGTAAAAGTGATTGCAGTGGGGGTCCACAAACATGCCCGAATAAACATCTATAATCATTTGATTGGAATACTTATTCTCCACCCATGAGGTTGGATGCTCCTTCAGTCCTAAAAAATACCTTAGTTCTCATAAACCCAAATAAGATTTGTCTGATGCTCTTTTGGTCCAAAATTTTATTGACTTCAGATATCTGAATTAGTACATTAATAGAGAGTTAGTGTTGCCATTAAGAAGGAATTTAGTAGGATACTTGAGATGAGGTCGGGACCCAACCATCTGGTGAGAAAAGTAGATCTTGGGTGAGGTAGAACAACCCTTGGATGAGAAAAGGTGATTGTTTATGTTCGAATTTTGAACAGGCAGATAAAAACTGATGCCTAACTTTCTTGATGACGTGACAGACTGTTATTGGTCCACTGATGATGAAGGTATAACAACTGCGATAAGTGTTCCGGACTCCTTATCACTAGGGTAAAAGGCCCTTTTTATATTTATTAATCATATTATTAATGGAAATTTCTCGAGTGGGAACGCGAAAAATTCTAAAACCAACTCCCTTGAAAAAGTGATCACTTTTCATGATTTCTAGAACATAAGAATTCTAAAAAAATTCCTCTACCTAAGAATGCGGCCAATTAAAATCCCACCGTCAGCAGTCAGCACCAACCCTTTTTTCCTGCATCAGGCCGTGTGAAACGCAACGACGAAGAGTCGCAATTTTCTTCCTAATTATTAGTTCTCACTTCAAAAGGTAGAGGTTCCTTGAACGTCGAAAATAGAAGGAATAAATGATTAAAACCTCCCCCACAACCACAATACTTACCCAACTTATAAAATTTACTGTGAAAGGGCACAGGCCACAGAGCAAAGTGATCATTGTCTTTTCAAACTGACACCACAAAAATGGTAAATATAAGAAAAGAGGAATCCAAGATCCACGTAACCTAGACAAGTCATCAGTTTTTTTTTTTTTTTTTTTCATTAAAAGCTCACCAAAAGAGGAATCCAAGATCTCTCTCTGGCTTTAAAGCTCACTAATAGTTTTCTTTTTCTATTTTTGCATTTATCTTGATTTTTTAAAATCCCAATTAAGGGGGGTCTTTATACCAAATAATATATATAAAAAAATAAGGGCGGGCCTGGGAGAGACTAAGACATATAAGGAGAGAACCCGCAAACTCCAAAAAAATCCTCAATTAGAGGAGTGTGGAACTCCATGTCATGATGAGTCCGAATCCCCTGTTTTGTTCAAACAGTGGAGCCTAGTTTAGACGAATCGAGGGCTGACACGTGGACTAAAATGCTGAGATGGAAATAAAGAGAAGGAGAGAGAGGTTGGATTGTGGACATTTTGGTCCACGTGTTGCCCCCTATTCGTCCAAACAGGGCTCCCCTGTTTGGACAAAACCGGGGATCACAAACTCCCACTATTGATATCTTTCATAGTAAATACTGTTATGTTTGGACGAAACAGGAGATACTGGATTCCCACTATTGATATTTTTCACAATAAATACTTTAGGCACATCAGTACATGAGTTTGTTATCGTTAGATTGATTGTTTGATAAAAAAGATTGGTAAATCTGTACCATATTTTTCTTTTAAACAAATGTCAATCCAGGAGTGGAACAAAGCTGTATTGACGTAAAATTCGAGGATTTACCGTATGTCAAGAGGGCATTTATTTTAATTGGTTTATATTTCAATAAGTGAAACCCCCTTTACAGATCCGCTCTTTTAATTAGGGATTTCACAGGATTAAGGCCTCCAAGGATTCGGACTAAAAAATGGACCCCACTTTGGAGTTCCATTTTGACCGAGGGCCGTGGAACCCGGAAGAAGATCGCATGAGATTCGTCCACTTTATATACATTTGGCATAAGAAGAAAGAAAAACAAGAGGATGCATACGCATGCATCTTAGAGACAGATTGGATGGCACTTTCGTAATTAGACCACTCTCCTGTGTATATAACTTCCATTGCACCATTTAGTAGTAGCAACTAGTAAGAGAGAGACCCAAACATGGCTGTTGGTAGCTTAGAAACGGCTCGTGATGATTTCACCCAAGATGGAACGGTTGATCTCAAAGGAAACCCTGTACTTAGATCCAAGAGAGGAGGATGGAAAGCTTGCTCTTTTGTAGTCGGTAAAACTTAACTCTTCTCTCTTTATGATTTGCAGTCAGTTTCAAAGGTGGTTTTGGTCTCACATAACATATGCATACATGGTGTCTGTTTGTGGAGGATGAGGAGAAAAGAAAATGAAGGTGGGAATTTGTACTTTCAATACCTCTCTCAGCTTGCTTTTTCCACATCCAAACGACCCTTTAAATCACTTGAGCTTTTGATTAAGTTCGTTTGGAAACTGAACTGTGGTTTCTAGGAAATTAGACCTTTGTTTTACAAATTTGATTAGTTATGGGGTATAGAAGTTAAGATCTCACCACGAAAGTGATTTGACTTCAGGACTTTGACTGAAAACTAAAGAAATATGCACGTAGTGAAATACTTGTAAAGAAATGGAGAGGTTTTATGGAATCTGAAATGTTTGTAGAAACAATATAGCTGAGTTTTCACTCTCAAATGCTCAAACATTTCAGCTTTTAGCATTTGGGTTCGGAGTTTCAAAAAGTGGGTTCAATTATTTCAGCTGTTGGAGGCTCTCTCTCCTTCCTGGTTCAAAAACAAACATTTGAAATCATGTTATTAGGAATACTTTGATTCTGTTTTGGTCACATAGGAAACAGGTTTTCTAGAGATCACAATTTCATAGAATTCCTGTTTTGCTATGAAGTTGTTTCACAAATATTCTTAAACGAGTTTCAGTCTGGCGCTCAATCGATTGAAACTTAGACGAGTTATCAAATAATGGTAGTTTGATGGATAAAAACTATATCTTAGCTTTCACTCAAATCCTCAATATTTCAATTTTCTGCATTTCAATTCAGACTGCATTTCCACAAAGTGGGTGGGCCCTGTTTTCTGATTTTACTAGGCAAACGTGACAACGCTATCTGTTTGTCTCGTTTTCTTTAGGTTTACATTTTATTTTGTATTAGAAGATGCCCAATTATGGAATCATGAATTTCATGGAATCTCGATGTAGCAACTTTGACCACAAAATTCATGATTGGAAATGAAATAGAAAGGGTCCGAGCTAGGACTGTCAATTTGGCCATGAGAAAGAGAGCGCAGCCCGACCCTCAAAAAGCCCTTAAAATGAGCGCGTTTGTTTCTAATGAAAAGCCCTAGGACCGAGCTTGGACAATTTTTTACAGGCCCGGAGATTTGAGGGCCGGGCTTGGACAATAGTGGCCCTGGCCCTGACTCTCTTCTTTTTATTTATTTTATATATAATATATACATATATGTAAATATATATTAAAATGCCCTTATCATAGTCACTTTGCAATAATATGGGGGATTTGAAGGCAATTTCATACCCCCTTGTCAATTAAAAAATGTCCTAAAATCCATCCATACATACATGCATACTTCATTCATTTCAGCTATATTTAATTATTTAAGTTATGTATTGTACTTAATACATAATCAATAAGCGTTGCACAGTTGCTTCTTATTACTTTCTTTTAGTTTTATTGCTTTTTATTTAAGTATTTTATATTATTTTTGTAAAACATTGTTAGTGCAAAAGGGGGTATACTCATTTCTATTAATAATGATACACTTTTTTTCTCTATAGAGTTGCTTATGATATTAGCCAATTCATAAAGTTAGTTTGAATGTGCATGAAACTTTAAGGATATGGGGTAATTCAAACATCCTTTTAATTAGATAATTATAACTCTCAATTCTTAAAAGTTTAAACTAATAGTATTTTTTAAATATATTTATTTTTGTGACTGAAATCTAAGAATGCGTAATAGTCAGATTAGTGTTAATTAAAAATAATCTTAATTAATAAAAGGTATGTGAGTGTAAATGGTTTAAAATTCTCAAGATAAGATACTGCTGGAATGATTTCATACGTGGAAATTCATATGAAAGTCATATTAAAGGGTCAAATAGATCATACTCTTTAACCATTTTCTTTCTTTGTCAAAACAAATAAAATCATATGTCTGGAACCCAACCCAAGTCACCAAAGCATGTATGACTTTATTCGGTAAAAGAAACTTTTAGAGATGACTTATATTCTTCCAATGTTTTCTTAATGGTTCGTTTGCAATTGAGATTAGACAAGATAACATATGATTTCTTAATGATTTCTTTACAATTGAAGTTAAACAAGATAACAATCGATCACGCTCATAACGCTCGATCACACTCAGATTTTGATAACATTGTTAAAAAAAAATATCTTTTTTTTTGTTTTGAAGTCCTGAGCTCTGCCCCTTGGCCTGGCCTCGGCCCTCGAGGGTATGGTAAGGGCTTAGATAGTGAAGGCCCTCCGAGAGCTTTGGCCAACTCAGGCCCGGCCCTGCATATATTGAGGGTAGGGATAGAACAACCCCAGGCCCACCCAACCCGGCCCTTTGCCGGCCCTAGTTGAAACATCATCTGACGAGGTAACCAGGCCGCTCTATCTCAAAATTTTCAAAAAAGTACAAAAGTTTTGTCTCATTTTCAAAAGAAGGACATCAAGATTCTATTATTCTTTCAATCCAATCTTCTCCCTACATTTTTTTTTTTAAATGACAAAAAATACCCGTCATCATGGTACGTTTTTGTCTTTTATTGACCTTTTTCTCTTCATAACTAACTATTTTGATTTGTTGAAGTAGGTACCCTTAAGTCATTTGGGTTGGATTTTATTATTTTTCTTAAATGATTTATTAAAAGAAAGTTTTGAAAAATGACATAATGGTATTTTTTTTCATTTTTCAAATTTTTTTCTTAGAGAAGAATTGATTGAAAGAAATATGAAAAACTTTTATATTCTTTTAAGATATTCAAATTTTTTCTGCACGTTATTGAAAATAAGGCAAAAAATTTATACCGTTTTGAAAATTTCCACTTAAATAAAATAAACGCATCAGTATCGTGATTCTCTCTCTCTCTCTCTCTCTCACATGTGAATGTCTACGTAGGGACAGGGTAGTGTTTGTCTCCTCTTGGATTTATTGTATTTATGATGCATGCTTGCTGATTGGAGGCTTTGTAGGGACAGGGTAGTGTTTGTCTCCTCTTGGATTTATTGTATTTATGATGCATGCTTGCTGAATGCAGGCTTTGTTTATTTTGTCTCCTCTTGGATTTATTGTACTTATGATGCATGCTTGCTGATTGGAGGCTTTGTTTATTTTGTCTCCTCTTGGATTTATTGTATTTATGATGCATGCTTGCTGATTGGAGGCTTTGTTTATTTTGTTTTGGTGGGACTTGGTACTGAGACCAGTGTATGAAGTGTTTGAGAGGATGGCTTACTATGGCATTTCATCAAACCTCATATTGTATCTGACAAAGAAGCTGCATCAAGGGACTGTAAAATCTTCAAATAATGTCACAAACTGGGTGGGTACCATTTGGATGACGCCCATTGTCGGTGCTTATGTAGCAGATGCTCATCTCGGCCGATACTGGACTTTTGTCATTGCCTCCTGTATTTATCTCTCGGTAACAGCTCCTTAATCCAATTTATATCATCATCGTCGTCGTCATCATTGTCATATTATTATTTATGTGAGATAAAACTGTGATCCAAACTGTTGATTTCAAGGGACCCACTGAGGAGATGTGATGCCTCTGGCCCTTTGGGTGGCAATTGCTGACCCAAAGTGCCAACCCAACTGGCTGGTAATCTAGGCGAAATTGTGTACCCATGTAATAAATGTTTGGATGGAGCTCATTCCTGCCATGTAAAACCATTATCTTGGTTCAACCCGACCCAGTGTGGTTTTATCACCCACTAATCGAATTCAAATTCAACCCGTTTACGAGGGGTTGGGAATGACTCTTTTAACTTATGGGTTGATTTAGTGCTAACAAATTCAATTAACAAATGGGTCAATTTAGCCTGTATATGAGGCTCAAATGGATCCAAGCCAACCTGCCCATTGCCCACCCAACTTCCAGATTAGTAGATTATAACCTGTGGATAATTAACCCCAAGGGGTAACATAGTTGGCTAGGACCACGGCTAAGAAACCGGAGGTTGCGGTTTTAGGCTTGTGCTCTCCCTAGGCCCACTTGCCCGAGCTAAAGTCTGATTTATCCGATGCGTGGGAGGAGAGACTTCATGTGGCTAGTGGAGTAGTTGGTTCTCAAAGAGGCCGGACACTCTAAAAAATACCCTCGATAACTGGTTGGCCATCTTCCTATCTGCTCATTTGGACCATCCATTTAGTCTGATTGAGGCCAGACATCTTCTTCGTTTATAATTGAATAGAAAAAACTATGTTGATGAAATGGATTTCCCGTTGTCCTTTGGAGCATGTTTGGTAACAGGTGAGGAATCCCTAGATCTGATGATTCTTCACTACAACTGGAATAAGGATTCCTTACTGAGAATTTGTATAGTTGAGGATTTCACATTGATATTGGTGTGTATCAATGCATATATATAGCTAAGAAAAATAGGGTTCGGTGTGTAAATCCACTTAAGTGAGGATTTTCAAATCTTATGGGGGGTAGTTGGATCTGAAAATCCTAACAATGAAGATTTCCATTCTCCCAAATCCCCGGGAATTTATAATTGCCAAATATGGATTTACCACAACTTTAGGAAAACCGAAATCTTTTCCCTAAAGATTTGGTTGCCAAACATGACCTTGTTCATCATGTATGTTACTCGCCCTAGATTGGACAAATAGAAATGACCAATGGATCCATTCTTATTTTTGGGTAGATGCTATACACAAATGAATTGGTCATTTCCATGTAGACCCTTCTAGCCAGACGTAGGAATTGGTCCATTTCAGGTAGACCCTTCTAGCCAGGCGTATGAATTGGTCCATTTCATGTAGACCATTCTGGCTTGACGTAGGAAATATTCTTGGGTCCCTCTATTGGAGAATCTGGGTTATGAAGCAATTTAGAAGGTGTATCATGATATTGATAAAGGCCATCTCAAACTCATGTCTAAATTAATCCTTATGCCAAAATGAAATGGAGTAGACTCAGACCCAAGTCATTAGGATCAAAACCATAGATTTGAATGTTGTTGCCTTGTTTTATTCGACCTTAATCCAGGCCTTTGCTCTTCAGTCTCTCTCATCTAGAGAACCCTTATATAACTTGGATGCTGGAGATACCAACCTACCATGAGAGATTTGAGAGATGGAAGAATATAAAGTTGTTAGCCATGGAGGAATACTCATGAAATTAGCAAGCATTTGATTTATAATGAGATTACTGTATTAGGAATCTACGATTATACTGGGCCTCGTGCTATGCCAACAAGAAGTTTTTTTTTTGTTACCCAACTTGGGCGGGGGTTTGGGAGACCCCAGCTCTCTAGTGAGGGAAGTAGACCTCAGTTGAGGTGAGGGAGCCCTCTGGTGAGGGAAGTAGACCTCACTTGAGGTGAGAGAGCCAAAGTGCTACTCTCTAGTGAGGGAAGTAGACCTCAGTTGAGGTAAGAAAGCCCTCTTGTGCAGGAAGGTGCTACCCTCTGGTGGGAGAGCCCTCTTATGAAGGAAGCTGCTACCCAGCTCTCTGATGAGGGAAGTAGACCTCAGTTGAGATGAGGGAGCTCTTTTGTGAAGGAAGCTGCTACCCAGCTCTCTGGTGAGGGAAGTAGACCTCAGGTGAGGTGAGGGAGCTCTCTGGCGAGGGAAGTAAACCTTCGTTGAGGTAAGAGAGCCCTCTTGTGCGAGAAGGTGCTATCTTCTGGTGAGGGAAGTAGACATCAGTTGAGGTGAGGGAGCCCTCTAGTACGGGAAGTAGACCCCACTTGAGGTGAGAGAGTGCTCTTGTGCGGAAAGGTGCTACCCTCTGGTGAGGGAAGTAGACCGCATTTGAGGTGAGAAGGCCCTCTTGTGAAGGAAGCTGCTATCCAGCTCTCTGGTGAGGGAAGTGTTAGACATGAGTGGTCCTCATGACCACATGTGCAACATTGTTGAGACCCACGGTTTGATCCTACTAATTTAAGTTCCTTTCCCCTTTGGTTTTTGGATTTACTAATTTTATCTTGGATTCAATTTTAGTAAGTCTAAATTATATAGGACTCTTGTTGACTAATTTGATGGAACTAAGGAAACTTACTTTTATTAGATTTCTTTGATGGTAAGAAATCTCTTTAGGGCTTATCTATATATATGGTTTTCCGTTCCTCTCTCTTAACCTACAAGATCTGAAAAGTAACCATCAACTTCACGCATATTAGAGTGGGTGATAAGAGAGAAAGGTGAAAACCCAATTTCAGAAAAGGAGTTCTTCTCATTATCTCGATCATGGCGTAAGGTACGCTTTTATTATTTGAGATTATTCATTGTTTATGCATAGATCAAGATCCATAGGTTTGTTTTGTATCACAAACCATATTAGATCTCACAAGAAGTAGACCTCATTTAAGGTGAGGAAGCCCTCTTGTGAAGGAAGCTGCTACCCAGCTCTCTAGTGAGGAAAGTAGACCTCAGTTGAGGTGAGGGAGCCCTCTTGTGAGGAAAGGTGCCGCCCGGGTTCTAACCCTAGACACTCAGGTAAGAAGGCACATCTTACCGCTAGTGTAAGAGACTGATCTCGACAACAAGAGGTTAAAAAACATATGGCATTGGATGACCACACATGATGGGCAATTTCTAGCTTTTGTCACTTCGATTGTCCATTTAGCGGCCACCAGTTGAACCATGGGTGTCAGTTTGTTGAGTGTGGTTAGTTGTTTATAATGTCATCATGACAATCCCAAGTGGGCCATGGGTCCAAATACGACAGTCAGAGTCTTCATTGTAAAGGGCTATTCACTTATTTTCTCGCTATTGAAATTCTTCAGTCTAACAAATAAAATAAAAATCAGATTAGGAGAATACAGAGTGGTTTTCTACTGCGAATTTCAATTGTTTACGTCATTCTCTTCATTAAACATCATTTTTCCAGCCAGTAACTTCTTGTGGAAATTTGAGATTCAGTCAGAATTTCTATCAGAAATTCTTGCAATTAACTGCCATGGCACCTCTTTTTTTGGGTAGAGAGGAAAATTCATTAAAACGAAGCATAGAAACAACAAACCACAAGAGGAAACAACAGACAAACCACAAACAAACAGCAAACAAGAACACAACACCCCAATAACAAAGCTCACATGACCCCATCCCATTCAGGGAGTAGCTCAATTTGGCCAACGAGGGAGCAACTTCATTCAAACTACTGAGAAACAAAAACAAAACTGACCTACTCAAAAGAAGCTTGGGATATAATGTACTGAATAGTTGAATTAATAGTCCAATCATATGCTCCATTGATTGCTTGCACCACCTCCTTAGTGTTTGACAACATGCAAGTCCTGCTGAAATCCTTTCCTTCTTAGCATTCATCTGCGAAAAGAGGACCGCTCTCGCGTCAATCTCCTTGGGAGAGAGAACCTTCGGTCCTTGAACAGCCCCTGCACACACAACATTCTCTTTATTCAACATAAATCCAAAAGAATCCTTACCATCAGCTACCCTAACTGCAGCATCAGAGAAGACTAAAACGTCGTGTTCTCATTTGGGGGTATTAGGGGTTCACCAACCTTGTTCCTCTTCTATTGATTGGCACAATTAAGGGAGGGCAGATCCTTCTTAAGGAACTTTATGATGGATCGCGTTGTGCGCGTGGTGTGAAACTTGCAATCGAACAATCAATAATGCCACACAAGAGAGACAAGAGCATTTTACGTGGTTAGCATTGCCCCTAGATTCACGACAAGAGAGTATTGATTCCCATCTTGACTCTCTTCAGAGCCTAGGGTTACAGATTACAATTTATCTTAGCCCCTAAGAAAGCTCAGGTACAAGTACCAAAATACCTGAACCTGGTCCCTGGCAAACCCTATAGATCACTCCGGTTAACGTGGAATACAATACATAAACCCGACAGATCGAATAATATTGCTAGGATTTAGGGGAACCCCTTGTAAAAGGAAGTCATACCTCGCTTTCCATATGATTCACCAATTAGATAAAATCCATTTTTTTAGAATATACATCGCTAAGCATAGGAGTTGGATGATGATGCTCTAAAAAATGCAACGAATGTACCAAACTCATAAATTGTATATTATGGGTTAAAATGCTAAGGTGAGAACCAAACCAACAGGCTCTCGCATGGTCACATTGAAGAAGAACATGCCATCACATCTCTTTTTCCCGTTATATAAGATGGCATACAACTATTATCAATAGCTCCATTTGCATATGTAATGATGGCATAGTGACTTAACCTCCAATGGTATGTTTTAATGCAGGGGATGTGTCTGTTAACACTAGCAGTTTCTGTTCCTTCGCTCAAACCACCTCCTTGTACACTAGCAAACAGTGAGGACTGCAAGAGTGCATCTACACTACAATTAGGTGTATTTTTTTGTGCTCTGTACATACTTGCTATTGGAACAGGTGGAACCAAGCCCAACATATCAACCATTGGTGCAGACCAATTTGACGATTTTGAGCCCAAAGAGAGGGCCCATAAGCTCTCCTTTTTTAACTGGTGGATGTTCAGCATTTTCTTTGGGACCCTCTTTGCCAACACAGTTCTTGTGTACGTTCAGGACAATGTGGGGTGGACCCTGGGCTATGGGCTTCCTACACTTGGGCTATTGATTTCGGTGATTATCTTTGTAAGTGGGACTCCCTTTTACAGGCACAAGGTGCCCTCTGGGAGTCCTTTTACCAGGATGGCCAGGGTTATAGTGGCTGCATTAAGAAAATGGAAGGTGGTCCTTCCTAATGACCCTGAAGAACTCTATGAGCTGGACTTTGAGTACTATGCAAAGAACCACAAGTTCAGAATCAAATCTACCTCTTCTCTAAGGTAAGTAATTTCACAGATATCCACCTGTGGTTATTGCAACTGAAGATGTTTACCTCTATTAATCTAAAAATCTAAGTAGATATAAGCTAATCTCTACAAACAACAGCCAAAGTTTGGTTTTCGACTAATTTGATTGCATCTACTATATTTTTCCCAAAAAAAAGAAAAGAAAAAAGATAGAGAATAAAATGCCATAAATCTAATTTTAGTTCAAATCAAACTCTAGGTGTCAACCCTGTTTAATTCGGTTGGGTTTATTGCTTTTATCTTATTTTTCCCTTATCACTCTGAACTTAACCTGAACAAGATTATATTTAATGAAATAATAATAATAATAATTATTATTATTATTATTATTATTATTATTGGTATGTGAAAAAATATGCTGATTTTCCTCTGCAGTACATTGTCATGATTGAATGGCTGGAAATATAAAAATAACTAATTGGACTGATTGGACTGATTCTTCAACATTTTCCTTATCCACAACCTGACCTTTTACTTGTCCGGGAAATCGAACTTTATCCGAAAGCCATGTGGCCTCAAATTTCTTCAACTTCGGAGGATCCTAGACTCATAAGGAAAACTAATTAAAAAAAAGTTAACTGCAATCATATGAGTCCTTTACAAGTATTCCTTGAATTAATTTTTCATGTAGGTTTCTTAACAAAGCTGCCGTAAGAACTGGCTCGAACACTCTATGGATGCTATCTTCAGTTACCCAAGTAGAAGAAACCAAGCAAATGCTTCGAATGCTGCCGATCTTGCTCACAACCTTCATTCCAAGCACGATGCTCGCTCAAGTCCCTACCCTTTTTGTCAAGCAAGGTACCACTCTAAATCGAAGCTTAGGCCCTCACTTCAAGATCCCTCCAGCGAGTCTTGCTGGCTTTGTAACAATATCCATGCTCACCACCATTGTGATCTACGACCGATACTTTGTACCAATCATGAGGAGGTGGACCAAGAACCCTAGAGGAATCAGCCTTCTACAGAGGATGGGAATTGGCTTTGTACTGCATATCATAATAATGCTAACTGCATCGTTTGCTGAGAGGAGGCGACTTAGTGTTGCTAGGGACCATGGCGTAGTGGAAAAAGACCAAATAGTTCCTCTTACCATATTCATATTACTTCCCCAGTTTGTCATCATCGGGATGGCAGATGCTTTCTTAGAGGTGGCAAAGATAGAATTCTTCTATGATCAAGCTCCAGAGGGGATGAAGAGCTTGGGAACCTCATACTCCATGACTAGTCTTGGGATAGGAAACTTCCTTAGTAGCTTTCTTCTTTCAACTGTTTCTCATGTCACTGAAAAGCATGGTCATAGAGGATGGATACTGAATAACCTCAATATCTCCCATCTTGACTACTACTATGCGTTCTTCGCTTGTTTGAACTTTCTTAATTTCATTTTGTTCCTGGTTATTGTCAAGTTTTATGTGTATAAAGCAGATGTCTCCCAAACAATAGAAATGCTCAAAGAAGATAAAAGGGCTGCCGGCTTTGAGAATGTAAACGGCAACTATGAAGTGTTGGAGAACTAAAGTATGAACGATTTGTAATCCTTACCATAGATTGCCACCCTTCTAAATAGAGAAACAGAGAAAGGGATAGTATGGGTGTCTGATTCGTGCAGCATTGTACCAAATGTCATGATGGTGTAACTATGCTGAAAGGTGCAGTAGATGGGTCACCGTGGTGTTTGGGTGGGGTGGCAGGTTTTTGGTCTAGCTAGTTCAACTTCTTATATATTGATTTGGATCTTCCTTAAAGACGAATTCAGTAGAAAGATCATTGTATGAGTTCCTACATGTTACTGAAGGTTTGAATGGAATGACTACTTCATGGGTAGAGTCATTCTTAATGACCTAATAGATGATGGTTGGTTGTGTAAACTGTTAAGAGTCTTGCGTTGAAAATTACCTCGATCACATGCAAAGTGATTTGAGATTATTGTGTATGTTGAAAAATAATCAAGATACAGAAATAGAAAATTCCATCCAGCAAAGTGATTTCGTTCTTTTTGTTGGAGAGAATTCCATCCAGTAAATGAATAAAAAGTGCTTATTTTATTGTGTTTGCCTTTGAAGAGTCCAGGATAGAATTGGACCATGTCTCATGTGACTTTCTTGTTAGATTTATGCAATTAATCATGTTAGGATTTGGACATCATAGGATTAGATCTGAGTGCACAAAAGCTTACCCTTGATTTATTGTCTTCCAGAAGTTGCAAGCCTTCACTACTCACATGGGCCAAGCTAAGGAGAGCTTGTAAGCATGTGAAGAGGAAGAGGAGACGAGCAACAGAAGCAGCTTCATCTTTGCACTCTGGTGCTCACATAGATTGAGAGGATGCTTAAATTCATGATCTGCATAATAAACCATTAGTACTAACTGGTTTCCTAAATGACACCAGTTTCATGCATGATATGCTTAGAAAGCAAGATAAAAAAAAATACCATAATTCCCATTTATAGCATTTAGAAAGCAAGGGATGAAGGATATAAGGGGGACATACAGATAAAACTTTGACTTTCTTAGGTATTAAACTATAGGGTGATGGCTCGGTACTCTTTCCAGATTCAACATATTTCATATATAAAAATTAAAAGGGAATGCTTCAAATGAAAAAAATATATACAAAGTTGACTTTAAAAAACAGATTTCAAAATGCGATATCAAGCGAATCAAGAGCCAGAGGGTAGAATTTGGTTTAAAAGAAGTGAGATCTGGTTAGACAAATCTCTACTGAAGAAATTCAGGTATGGTCAGGTTAGTCTGTGCCAGTAAGTTACATTCTAATTTATAATTTTTACAAGCCTTTGGACCAAAGTAGCCCAACTTTAACTTCCCCCCATTTCCTACTTTAACATAAACATCACCCCAGCTCCAACCTTCTCCTTAACTGTAGGAAAAATACCAACATAGCACAAATTTCAAAAGAAAAAAAAAAAAATCAACCATTTTGTACTTCCCTCATGAAGAAAGTAGAAAAAATTAAAAATAAAGAATATAAAATTTTAATTTGTAAGTTAAGATCATCAGAAGGCAAATTAAACAAGGCATTTGATTTCGGATACTTTTGTCCTATTTCATTCTCTCCATTGACAACCTATTGATATATAACATAGTGCCCAACTGAAAGACAACCCAACTCCAACCCCAAACCCCATTTTTTTGGTTAAAAAGATAGTAACAAGTAGATATTTTCATATATATACTACTCATATGAATGTGCAAATATATGCACTTTTGGGCATATTCATTCTCTTTGAAGAAATCATGAATCATGATCAGGCCATTATAAATCAGGTGGGTTACTTAAGCCACAACAAGACTCCCAACCAACAATGAGAGTCATGTAGATTCATCATATGGAAGAGGAAAGAAACAGGAATAAAAGCAATCCAACAAAATGACTCTGTCATCAATTAAAAAAAAAAAAGAAACAAGAATAAATTAAAAAATGGAGATTTTGGAGATGGTAAACTTGAATGGGCAACAAATTAATCTTATAAAACATGGCCTCTGCATCTTTGGATTCCTCCAAGCCTATATAGCAATATCCATCTTTAAGAAAAGAGTAAGCAATTGATTAACAGATGATAGGAGTAGGAATTGGACAAAGCAGAAAAACAAACAGTAGAGAATCATAACATAAAGTAAATAATTATGGGTCACCTTGTAAATTTAAAGAGGAACATATTTACTGGAGACCCAAACAACACTATGCTTACCTTGTAAATCTGATTGCATGCAACCAAACTCAGTGTATCCAAAACTCCAAACAGGAGATACCAACCAAACTCTACAGCAACAACAACAATATCAAAGCCCAACCCAAACCCAATTCTATACAATACAAAAGATACTGTTGAAACAATATCTGCAAAGTCAAATAATCAAAATCTACATAAGAAGGAAATTGGAAAAGTTTATACCTAGGGTGAGATCAGAGCAGAAGAAGAGACTGGAAAATCTGTTGGTGTATTGTGTTTGTGTTTGGGTTTGGGTTTGGGTTCGGGGTCGCTCCGATCTTGTGCTCGGGTTTGAGATCGCTGCTGTCTTGCTGTTGGGGTTTGGAATCGCTCCCAGCCGTCGAGAACGGTTTGCTACAACCGTGAAGAACCGCGCCAAATTCAATGGTCCTGATCTTCATTTTTGGTGAAGTAGAGCTGGGACCAGGGCTGTCAAAATGCCACGCGTTTCGAAAACACGACACCAACCCGCACGATTTTATTAGGTTCCGATGGGCTCTTTATGGGCTTACGTCATTAACGGGTCCAATCTATTAATATGTTAAGTGAATGAGTCGTGTAGGAATTAAACTATTAACTTGTTAAGAAAATGCTTAACCTGTTAAAATTGTTTTAGTCTCTAAGTGTAGGTAGAATTAATTCATATTCATAAAGAAGAAATTAAATTAAAATTTATTATTTTATAATGGGGTTTTAGGTGGCATCCACTTGATCGTGTGGCTTATATATTTCTTCTCATTATATATTTTTGTATGGATTTTCTTTTAATTTTCGAAATGTCTTAATCACTTAACGGTTTAACAGGGTGGGTCATGTAACCCATTAAATTAACGAGTCGTGTTCGGGTTGGGTTTTTTGACCTGTTAAGTTAACGGGTCGTGTATTGGTTGAGGTGATTTTCGCACGAATTCGTTAACTCATAACCTGAATTTTTTAATCCGACACGATCGACAGCCCTACTTAGGAGTGAGGGAAGTACACATTGGGTGAGGTAGAATAACCGTCGAGTGAGAAAAGGTGACCATCAAGGTTCAAACCGTGGTACTCGAGTAAGAACTGATGTCTCTTACTAATGGGGTAAGAGTAGGGGTGTAAAGAGGCCGGGCCGCGACGTGTCGTGCTGGCTCGTGAAAATTCACAGGCTATGTCGTGTCGTGCCTAGGACATCTGCGTCAATCTATCATGGCCCACGACATGGCTTAGGTCGTGCCTAAGATGGGCTGGCCGTGCCACCCACGCGCAGGCCCACATGCCTCTCCTAATTTTTAAAATTCTTTTTGTATAAATCAAAAGAGATTCTATGCACTTTCATGACCCAAAATAAAAGGGTCCAGGATAACTTGCTTCATTTCATTGGATTATTTGGCATCCCATCAATAAGACACACATAACGGAAATTAGAAGAGAAATGTAAATCTCTCACATGTGATCAATAGATCTAATCATTTACCTTTAATTTGACTCCGTATTATTTAGATCTAATCCAATGATTGCTGGATCCTAACATGATTAATTGCATAAATTTAACAAGAAAGTCACATGAGACATGGTTCGATTCTATCGTGGACTCTTCAAAGGCAAACACAATAAAATAAGCACTTTTTATTCATTCATTGGATGGAATTCTCTCCAACAAAAAGGAAGAAGTCACTTTGCTGGATGGAGTTTTCTATTGATGTATCTTGATTGTTTCTCAATATGCACAACAATCTCAAATCACTTTGCATGTGACCGAGGTAATTTTCAACACAAGACACTTAGGCAGGTTTGGCAAAATTTCACTGCTAAGGAATCCTCGCCACTTTTCATGCTTTTGCGGACTTCTCATATTTGGTTAAGAGAGGATTTTGAGAGGAATGACATGTAAAATCCTCTAATGCATTTATTTCTCATATCAGACCCCCACCCCCCTTGCAGATGCAAGGAATCCATCAATGAGGAGAAAGGAGGAGCTACAGTGCATGCACAGTAACCTTGGACAATAATATAGTTTTATCGGTTTTTGCATTATAAATATCTCTTTTGGGTCACACAATCAAGATCCAAACCGTTAATAATGTTTAAACAATAAAAAATGCTAAATCCTCAAATTTCAGTCGTTGATTCCTCTTAGATCTTGAGATATTTGCAAAAACATCCAAACTGGGTCCGTTTGGATACATGCAGAATATAATATTTTTAGATTTAAATAGTAGCAGAATCAAATGTTGTTGAATATAATAGTACAATATTATAATATTGCAACATTGTCGCTGTTTGGCATTTTCTCAAGAATGCAACAGATTTTAAACTAAGCTGTTTGACAGTTGCTGAAGATTATAATATATGCTAAAACAAAAACATCACAGATTTTAAAGTCAAACAAATAATCATATGCAAATTTATAGTTTGCCGAAAAAGTTCATAACAAAAGAAATCAAGACGATAACTACAATCCATAATAAGCTTTTTATTGATGCTCATGCCGATCTCTTAGCCTTCTTGTGCGAATGCTGTATTCATCCCACATAGCATTTGTAATTGCTTCCCGCATTCTATTGCCCTCCTGACGTCGCCCATCCGTGCTATAATCATCATCTGGTTCATTGATATCCTCCTGTTCAGAAGACTGATTGTCATATTGAAGGTCATACTCTTCATATATCCAATCTTCACTGTTATAGTGGATATGAATGAAGTTGTGTAAGGTGCAACATGCAATTATTACATCTGTAACCGTGTCAAATGAATGAGAAGAAGTGTTCTTCAATATTGGAAAGCGATTTTTTATTACACCAAAAACATGCTCAATTGCATTCCGTAAGGAAGAATGGCGACGGTTGAATAGTTCTTTGGCATTTTGTGGGCCTATACTTCCACGAGCGAACTCTCTCAAATGATATTGCACTCCTCGGTATGGGGCAATGTAATTAGGAGTGTTTCCATATCCCTCATCAACTAGATAATATTTACCTGATAAAATACAAGTATGATTTTGATTAATAAATAAATGAGACTATTTGATCGAAGCGAAAAAAAATTACATACCTCGTGATACTTTGAAGCCCTCTTTTTCTGCGGCCCTTAAAATAATAGCGTCTGATGCTGAACCCTCCCATCCCGCTTGAATATGAATGAACTTCAAATCAAAAGTACAAGCGGCAATAACATTTTGTGATAATAATCCGTGTCGATTTCGATACGGTGCTTGCTTATGAGACTCGATGAACACAGGAATATGTGTGCCATCAATTGCTCTGATACAATCCTATATTACGTAAAATAAATCATTAAACTAATCATAAGTACATTGTCTAAATTAAAAGAATATTATTTACCTTGAAAAAAGAGTAAAAACGCATATCATTTGCAATTTCGATGGGAACATTGATTGATGGATCACGTATGTATTGTGTTGAAAGAGAAAGTATAGCTTGAAGAACTCCATTGAAATGACGACTGATTGTTTTACCTGAATGTTGAAAACGTTCTTGAACTTGACGATTGACAGCATTATGACCAATTGTGAATAGGAACATTATAAGTTGTTCTTCGAAAGTTATATCCCGTGTGTCACATAAAAGATTTTTGCTACGAATAACATTGCACAATTTCATAAATATGGGCCTTTCCATTCAACGAACTTGTCGAAAACGCTACAAATGACCAATTGATAATTTATTTACATAAGCTGCACCAGAAAGTGCTGAATCACGACATGGCTTTTTATCCAAATAAATGTCTATGTACCAACCAGCAACAGCTGCTACAGTAAGCATATTAAATTTAACCTGCTTCCTTCGACGAGCATTAATGTCATTATTAGACATTATATTTTTCTTTATAATTTCTAAAATAAAATAAATCTTTAGTTTTAAGAAATGAAATCCATCATTGTAAAATCAAATATATATTTACAAGAAAAATAAATACAATATTAAAGACATTCAATTAAGAACCACTAAAAATAATTCAAGCATTGATAAAATATCATTTGAAATCACACAATGTTTTAAATATCCTCAAACCCAATTTAAACGACGCAATGAAGCATTATTAAAAGAGTAACGAAAAAAGTTCTTAACATCATCAAATTGATAATAAACCTTGCAAAAAAGTTTATTAAAACCATTATAAAATAATAGAGATTTATGCATCAGGCCGCCTCCCACAGTTTTGACGAAGCCATCTTAATCGCAATGGTCCTTTAAGGGTCATAAATGCAATTGCATTTTGTCGATCTTGAAGAAATTTTACTGCTTCTATGATAGTGTCTTCATCTAGTTCTTCTATTTTTGAAGTTCTTCTAGGCATATTTCATACGAATCTTTCGTTGATGTAGGTGGAGTTACTGCACATAAGCGATCGGATGATGTAACCATTCTTGAGATTTCATCAGCTATTCTCTCACCAACACTAGTTCGACCTCTTTTTTGACGATTTAGTGATTTTGGCACTACAGAACAACGTTTGCTTCTATTATCTTTTTGTGTCATTATCACTACGTTCTCTGAGCTTGAACCAGACTCTTCCACTCGCTCATTAGATGGTGGTTGAGATATAGCAGGAGTAGCGCAATTCTAAATGGGAATTTGCTCTTCCACATATGGTTGTGTAATTGGGATGCGACTTGACTTTTGTCGCTTGCCCTCTGCCTACAACCTATAACAATAAGTTTATAATCAAAATTATTTCTTATCGTCATAATATGTATGATTTTATTAATTAATATATTAATATTATACTGTCATATATGATGCTAAGATTATCATATAGCGGAAAAGAAGTCCTTCTATAAGCTTTTGCTTCTGGGTGTGCCTGTGAAAAAAAATATAGTATTAATTATTAATAAACTTATTTCAAATGGAAAGTTTTTATTAATGAAATTTATGTTTCCATGCAAATATACCTGAATATAACGATTCCACACATCTTCATCTGCAATGCAAATCTGCATAAGGTCATCCCATCCAAATCCACTTTGCTCCCTCAACGCCTTCACAATCCGATATCATGCTTTCAAATCTGCCATATGACTTTTTAATTGTTGTATGGTTACCAAAATATTAAATTTCTTATTCAATTCTTCTGTTGCTTTTCTCCATCTTTCTTTCTTAAATCCATTATCAGAGAAGCGCCCTAAATTGCATTGTTCTGCTAAAAAATCGACTACAAATGCATCTTGTGCGGGTGTCCATGAAGCTCTGTTTCCACCTTTGGAGTCGGAAGGCAATGAAGACATCTTTCAAGTGACACTTGATCAATTAAAGTTCTGATTTTTAATACCTAAAGTAAAGCAATTGACATAGTAAACACAATGCATTTACATACATATGGTGTGACCATCTGTCTTGAACATCTAATTTCATTGATTTTTGCATGATGTGCTTCCATTGTATATGAGGAATTTTCATCTCCTAAAAGTTGTTTCAAGTGGTACCTAATCAACTGGATAGAATTTGGTCCATCATCAATTGAAACTAGGACAGTGATTTTGGCTGGCTTGGATTCACAGATGGGCCACAACGATGGATTATTGGGTTGACCTGACTCAATTCAATGACAATATTAATTAAAAAAAATGCAAAATTATCATATTAATAACATAAGAAATTTATAATACAGTGTAGGGTCTGAACTCTGAAGGTTTTCCTTTTCACCCTCTCTTGTTAAAATACTAAATTAATTCAAATGTCATGTTGTTTTGTCAAATGTGCTGTTTTTTTTTTTTTTTTTTTATAAGTCATTTGTTAAATGGGTTCTTTGAAGAAGTCACTCCACGTTGTGTACAAGTGTTTGGTAGTAGTTGTATTAATTCTAGAGTCAAGCTGTACATTTAACACTTGGTTGTGTTAGTCCTAGAGTCAAGGTGTACATGGGACACCTGTTCTGGTTGTGAGCTACTTAACTCTATTTAAGTATCTTCTGTAAAGGACCTCATGGATGAAAAACATTTAAATTTGATTCTCAATTCATCAATCCACTCAATTCTTCTTTGTCTCCTCAAGAAACATCACTACCGGTTCGGGTCTGAAAAGAGTTTCATAACATGATTATTTAGAGCTCCCCCCTTCAATATGCTTTCAGTTATCCCTACTCTGATCAGCAAGGGCAAGTCATAGGACCATGATTGTTGTAACTCTGTATGTAACCATTCATGGTGAGCAATGGGATCTTGCCACATCTTTGTACAGATCAATTTAAAATAAAAAGGCGAGAAAAATAGATCTTAGTGCTACAAACTACATAAGAGTGTTGAATTTAAATATAGGCCTGCTTTGCTTTTTCAATGTTTTTGCAGCAAAATAATCAAACAGTGATAATAGATTTTGTTGCATCTTCATTTATCATGATCCACAAGATACTACTGAAACAGGGGATTTAGAACAAAAGCTTATGAACTAGGTACCAATTATAACAAGATCTAGAGCAAGCATGATGAATATGATTAAAAACAAATAGAATTAAATAGCCATGGATGTCATGTACCCTCATCAAAATTGATGAATAAGGGTTGGATTGGGTGAGTGGGGATGCATGGCCTCCTTTGCCCCCATGTAGTTCCACCCCTACCTCCACTCCTTGATTATCACAGCCAATTAAGTCATCCATCATCCCCACCCAATTTGCCTTGTCATTGATACTTATCCCAGCAGCCCCTTTCTTCATCATGTACATCACGTTCCCACCACCTTTTCATGCCGAAGCAACTGGGGTTCTTCCCCTTCTCCTCCCATGGTAACAGTTGGGGATTTTTCTAAAGTATCGTATTTTCACAACCATACTGGGAAAACAACCCAAAGATTGGATTGGTTGGATGAGACCCACTTTTGATTGAGGAACAATCGGTGATTGAATCAATTGCTTCTCCCCTTTAAAAGCCAAGACACCTGAGCTGGGGTTCACTTGAGCAGTAAAAGCACTCCTCGTGACAGATTTCTCCCAACAAACAAGAGTACCCTGCCTACATCCATGTCCGATAGATATAATATAGAGTATCGATTAATCATGCAAAAGGATTAAAATATAAGACGAGATAGCTAATTCAGTTAAGACAACCCCATATGATAAGGCTAAACTGATATTTGAAAAGTAGGATACTAGATGAGAAAGTTTATTTGGTTAAGACAACCCCATGTGATAAGGCTAACATGATGTTGATTGCTTGGTGCTGACACACTAATTAGGGTGGTCTGAGAGCTATCTCACTGGCCACATCTTCTGGACTAACCCACACAATGCAGATAGACACACATGCGCTGCTTTCCCACAGTACCATCATCAGAGAGGGCCTTTGCCAGGTAACTGTACAAAATTGGGAATTTTCCACAGCTTCCTTCAAAACAGTTAAATTATACTAGAACTCCATCCACAACTCGAGGTTTTAGACAAATTCCATTTTATGTTGGCCAAGGTAACCTTCATTTCCTCGCTAATTAGAGGGATCCCCATTCTTAAATAGAGAGTAAAATGCCCATTCAGAAGATGGATCAAAGCCCACCACAACAGAGATCACCAAGCCCAAGGCAGTATCACTCAGCAGGTAGGCCCTATGAGATGGACCACAAGGCCATCAGATTTTTGTTAAAATCAAAAGCCCATCACATTCAACGTACATGTTTTACTAAGACGGAATCCAGGCGCAGGCAAGCGCTCATCAGTTTGACTGAGATCTTGCACATGTATGCATTCTTGGGATATACAGAGACGGACCAACAATGACTTACAAAGACCAAGAACGACGCCAAAAATAATCTACTCATCAAATTAAGGAAAATCATAACCAACCCCAAAATGTATGGAGGGACCTCAGCTAATCCATGTGTTTTAATATTGAAAAGCAAAATTCAAAAACAAAGAATGAGATTGTGTACCTTGCTTCCTAATTGGGAAATGGTATCCAGAAGGAGAGAAGAAGAAGACGCTGGGAGTGGGAAAGAGAAGGATGAGAGAGAGAGGAAGCGGGAGATGAAAATAAAAAGGAGGGGAAGAGAGGACGCACAAGAATGAGGAGATCCGTGAAATAACATAATGTAATCTTGAAAGATTCTTTCCTACACATTTGACCAAATTTCAACAGTTGATCCTTACTAGGGGTGAAGGAAAAAATCTTACAATATTTTAGAAGGATTGGAGATAATATTTGAAATTCTCAAGTTATCCAAACGGCTCATTTTAAAAGTTAAGAAAACTTTCTTAAAAATAAAAAAATATTGTGTTTTCTTGTTCATCCAAACAGGCCCTTAGGATGCAATTTTTGAGATTCTATGGGCCGAAAAATGGGATTAAATCTAGTCCGTTCTTTTTTATTTTCTGGTTCCTGTGGGCCCCCAAGATCGTGATCTGAACCAGTAGTTATTTCCGGAAGGTCAAACACGGCCATTTGACCAAATTTCAACCGTTGATCCTTACCATAACTTGTGATATTTGTAAAAAAATCTAAATACTAAAATATTAATTATTTATTCCTATGGGCCCCCTTTGCACGATCTGAACCGTTTAGATTCACTAGATGACCACAAACAATTTTGAGGTGAAAGTTGAGGTCTTGAATTTTCATGGATTTTGAGAAATTTTTTATAAAAATATTTATAACCATTGGATCTTACATTCTACAAATTGTAGGAATCCTCCCTCCATCCAAGCATGCAACTCTAAATGGGAATCCTACCTGAAGAGGTGTTAGTTCTTTGGAGATGGAGAAAGGATTCTTCTACGTTTGGTAAACGTACCCTTATTGTTTACACAGCCAACCGTCATCTATTAGGTCATTAGACTCCTATGTTTCTCGAATGACTCCTATCCATCAGTCAAACTCCCCTAATTTCAGCACCACCGCAAATAACCAGTCATTAGGAGAGTGCAAGAGAGAACCAATCCAAAATCCAAGTCTTGATGGCTACTAAATCATAGAATCAATTTATGCCTTCAAATCTAGTCAAAATCAACATTTTAACTGTTGAACTTTGGGCTTACTGTATATGTTGGGCTCGTACTATAAGAAGGTTGGATTATATCATAGACTCTATGCCCCTTTTGGCATCGTTCCCGTGTTGTTCTGGATTTCAGATTGTGCTGAGATCGGGTTTTTCCTTTTACTGAGATCAGGTTTTGCCGAGACTGTTTTGCGCAAAACTTGTTTAGCAATGTTATACAAAAATTTTCCATTGAGATTATGCTATATAGAACTTCTTTGATTATAAATACTCTTGGACTCATCTTAAATATTAAAAAATATTAAGGGCCCACTCTTGTAAAAATTATACCATGAGCGCTCAGTTAGAATATTTAACAATGTCGGACCACCTATATATAGGAATAATTAAATGGGCCCACTTTCTTAAGATTTACAATGTGCCCCTACTTTTATAGGAATTAAAATATGGGCCTACAATATGTTATGGAGAACATGTGACCCACCTTTAGAAATTATAACATGGGTCACCTTTTGTGATTGTATTAACATGGGACCCATCTTTATGAATTTTGGGAGTTGGAGCCCACCTTCATGTATAGCCACCTCTTGGAGCCTTTTTTCATCACTGATTGGATGGTTTGGGTCCACGTTTACTCACACTAACAGAATCTTCCTATAAAGTTTAAAAATTAACCAAAAGAAGATGAGAAATCAATTCTCATTCTTAGCCTTTTAACGTATGAGTTTGATGTTTTCCCTTTATAGGGTCTGCTCTGTCTCAGCTTTTGGCCTGTTGGGGGGCTTCTGCCCATGTTTCTCTTCTGTTTTTTTTTTTTTTTTTTTATAATTTTCAATTTCCCTTTCAGAAAAAAAAAAAAAAAAAAATGAGTTTGATGCCAAAGCAATTTTGCACCTTGAGAGGAAAGGTATTCCTTGCTCCCTTTGAACTTTAGATGTTACATTTTATGTACTATAATAGAAATAAAGAAAGAGAAAAGAGAAGAGAGGGATTGTAAGTGGTGGCTGGGTGAGGGAGAGGAGAGGAGAGGAGAAGAGAGAGGGGCGTTTGCATATAATTAGTAATATGATTAACATGCATTTATGGATTATTAATTATAACACCAATTATATTATTAATTTTATGCTCAATTTTGTGGTGGGCCTATAACTCTTCTTTGAGTAAAATTTAAAGATGTTAGGGTGCTATCATTTTGAGCGGCTTTGATTTTTAATAGATGTGCATCACATTAGATTCCACTCGACACTCGGGGACCCGGATCCAAAAGGCATTCATGTAATTTTACCAAGAGCCGCAGAACCCGGAAGAGGAGCACATGATTCTTCCCACTTTATCTCTAACAGAAAAGGAAATTGATATTATTATTATTATTATTATTCTACTCTGAGTGATTGAGATTGATTAATGGCACCTCCTACTTTTAGACACTGACTCTTCTTTTATAAACCTCATATCTTCCATAGTACCGTTTAGTAGTAGAAAGAAAGAGACCAAAACATGGCTACTGGTAGCATAGAAGCGGCTCGTTCTGATTTCACACAAGATGGAACGGTTGATCTCAGAGGCAACCCAATCCTTAGATCCAAGAGAGGAGGTTGGAAGGCTTGTTCTTTTATAGTAGGTAAGATCACCGTCTCTTTTTTGAGAATTTAATTCAGTTCCAAGGTAGTTTCATAATCACATAGCATAGATTTATAAGGTCACTCTTCCCATTCGCTTGCTGGAAAATGTCTTTGTTAGGGTCTAGGATCAGCAGAAAATGGAAGGTACAAAGCTTCCTCAAATTCTTCTTCTTATTCTTCTCTCTCTCTCTCTCTCTCTCTCTCTCTCATATCCAAGTACTAATAAAAGGTTTATAGAATTATAGTCATGGTTCTCTCTCTCTCTCTCTCTCTCTCTCTCTCTCTCATATCCAAGTACTAATAAAAGGTTTATAGAATTATAGTCATGGTTCTCTCTCTCTCTCTCTCTCTCTCTCTCTCTCTCTCTCTCTATCTCTCTCTCTCTCTCATATATCCAAGTACAAGTAAAAGGTTTATGGTCATGGTTCTTAGAAAACAGGATTTCATAGAATTTGTATTTTCACCCAAACTCAATATTTCAGTTTTTGAAATTGACCCTTTATAATTCTCTCTCTCTCTCTCTCATATATCCAAGTACAAGTAAAAGGTTTATGGTCATGGTTCTTAGAAAACAGGATTTCATAGAATTTGTATTTTCACCCAAACTCAATATTTCAGTTTTTGAAATTGACCCTTTATAATTTCAACATGCAGATGTGACTTGCTCTGTCACACACAGTTCATATTCTTTATCTTCCCTGATATTTCTCTGTTTACCCAGATGGTCCGGCCCGTTAAAAATCAAGTCTGGGTTTTTATTTAGGCCCCGATATGTAAATGGGTCGGTTCCACCTTAGTTCCAACCCATGGAACCGGGACTCAACATATTACCTCAATTTTCGAGAATCTTTCCTAAAATCTAGATTTTTCTTTCCATATCATTTTATCCGAACGCGGATCCGAACCCGTCCCATATATGGAACCAGTTCCAGCTCCATCTTCTCATATTAACGGTTTCGGATCAAGGTCCACCATGGACCTGAACTGGAACCAACCTGATTACATTCCTACCTCTGACCCATTACATCTGTCTGATCCCTGACATTGTACGTAAGGTACCCAAGATATAGCATAGGAAAAACCCACATTCTATTCTTCTTCTTTGCAGTCTCCTTGGTAAATTTTCCAGTTCTCCTGATGCAGCTTAAAAGTGTTGCTAGCTTAATCTTTCACCTATTACTGAACCCATAAAAATTTATTTCATCTTTGTGAATTTGTGACATTTCCAATGACCGTGGTGCTCTTCATGCCTTTTAGTCTACCAGATGTCGTTGTCGATGGAGATATTGGCAATAGTTGATGTCTAGATGCGAAGCTGGTCACTAAGGGCCTGTTTCTTTACGGGAATTTCTAGAATTTTTGTCTGGGGAATTCCTAAATTCCCAGACATAGTGGAATTCCTGAATTCCCCTTGGGCTTGAGCATCCAGGAATTCCACACAAATGCAAAGGGAGTGGAATTCCTAGATTCTCAAAAGTCAAAAGAGAACTTTCAAGTGGCTTAAATCTAGAAATGCTACTGAAGAAACATGGGATTCAGAAATTCTAGGGGACAACATGTCATATCATGTTCAGGAATTCCTGGACATGGTGAATTCCTGACAAATTCCAGAAAAGAAACAGGGCCTAAACTATGAAGCAGACCCTCGTGGGATAATTTCTTATCGTTATTGTTTTCTTATATGAGCTTATGCAAGGAAGAGGAGGTGGTGGAGATTTTTTTGGTAACTCATTCAAGTGGGATGGGACCCAAGAGAAAGCCTACAAACATATAAAAAGCAGCCCACTCAAGTGGTAAAAAAACCTACAAAAATGGGAAAAAAGCCCACGCAAGTGGGAAATGAGCCTATACAATCAGGAGGAGGTGGCATACCCAAAGTTCGAACCTTAGGCAGTCCAGTAAGAACTTGCTCTCCTTACCACATGGGTAAAAAGCCGTTTTTGAGGTGGTGGAGCTTGCAAGCTCGTTTTAGTCGGTGGTATTCTTTTTCATCTTTTAGTAAAATATTCAAGCTTTTTCTTAGTCTCACATCTTCTTCGCAAAGGATAGTAATTTGGTCGCGGAGGGAGTGCCAGAGGTGGAGGAGCTTGACATCACATAGGAGATGGGTTTCTATGGCTTGAGGAAATTAAAAAAGCAAGGAGAAAAGTACCAAAGGCGACCCCACGATATTGTGGATACGTGTGGGTGGAGGGAGGCACTTTGATTTAACATTTTTATATGTTTTTATTAGATGTATGTGGTCCTCAAGACCACACCTCTAATAATGATTGGGCCTCATATTGATTCCATTATATATGAGTCAGAATCCTGTGAGGTTTACCCCATATTGACCATCAGTGGACCCATCACAGTCTGCCACATCACTGTGGGGCAACCCTTGCATTGGATGGGACAACTCCACGTGCAGGGGCTACCCACGATGACATGATTGGTCCACTCAAGGCCATCATGGGTTAAAAACCTTAAGAGGATCCCGGTTCAATATATATGTATATAATCAGGAGTAACCCTCTTCGTGGGAGAGCAACACGTGATGCTCCCTTTTGGAGTTTTACAATGACAATGATTCGTGGCACACCCATCTCATTACATCCATTTGCATTTTTTTTTAATCTAAGTTTTTCATATAAATCTGGAAAGGCTTCAAAGAAAGTAACGGAAACGGATGTCTCCAATTTATGGATAATGATCAAATGTCGTCAAATATTATCCAATCTATTATTAAGCTTTTAATTATTTTTTAATTCTTCCCTATTTTTTAGCGAAAAATTCTACCTCCACATCCAATCTTCATATAAATCCTAGATCATACGTGATTAATCATTAATTAAGCATAATTAAGGTTGGGCGGTTAAAATGAATTAAATAAATAATAAAAAAATTTGAAAACATAATAAACCCGCACATTTGACCATTGACCATACCAAATTAATAAATTATGAATATAGATGTGAGTACAATTATTATTATTATTATTATTATTATTATGACGATGAAGACGGTGATAGCTTGGGCTAGAGCACTATGTCATTAGAGAATTCTCTCATCTTGATTCCTCTACAAAAAAAAAAAAAAAAAAAAAAAGAAAAAAAATTCATATTTCAATATATTTTTGTTTATGTTTTCTTTATATGAACAAATATTGCTTTTATATTGGAATATATGTTTTTTTTTCTTTTTTACGGGCCTCTCACACTTATTAATTATAATATGCATTCCCCTTTAGTTTAGATTTTAATAAATCCGCTTTGATTCATTTTAAGAAACCAATCCATTTAGGACTCTTGTTTTGCTAATCAATTATTATATATTATATACGTAAGCATCGATTTCGAAATTGGAGTCCAATTTTCTAATCGATTGCAAAATTAGACTCTAATCTTAAATCAATTTGAGAAATTGAATCTCAAATCAATTTCAAGAGATAAGCTTTATCAATCAATTCAGAGTCCACTTTTGTTAAGCTTCCTTATATGAATTCAAATTTTAATATATATCTATTATGGATAGGTGATTAAAGAGTTCAGATGAAAAAATCCACCTTGCTCAATAACTCTATCCAACCAAGTTAAAATGAGTCTTCTTTGGGTGGATTTAGAATTTTAATATATCTATTATGGTTAGAAAATCCTTAATGTTTGTGATTTTTAAAAGTGAATCATTGATGGTGATTTATACATATGAGCTCCACATACAATAAACTTTTTAAAAGTGGGCCTCATATTCAAATTCCTAAAGACGGGGCCATATGCAATTTTGCAAATGTTAATTTACATATGACTTGAAGTTTCATACTCATTTATATAAAAAGTAATATTTACTTTGTATAAATGTCGGGCTGGGCCATGCATCGAACCGTAATAGATGATATATTTGTTTGTTTTATATTTATTTTTCATTAATTAATATCTCATAAAATAGCCATAAATTGGACGTGTTTTTATTTCTGGGCCCGGGCTTAGCGCGGGCATGCTTTGCTAGTAAAAGAATTAAGTAAAATGACTTCTAATTGGATTTCTTTGATGGGAAGAAATCTCTTTAGGATTATTTATATAAGTGGTTTTCTAGAGATAATGTGGGCTCAATATTAAAATTAATGGGCTCAATGTGGGGCCCAATCATTATTAGTACGTCCAACAGTTTTGTCATTAACCTCTCCAAACCAAATTTAAGAGGCATTAATCTGCAAAAATGCCCTGTTTACCTTTTTTTTTTTAAATAAAAGATTCTCAAATGTTGTGGTCATGGCTTCCCTGTTTACTTTAAGAAGATTACATGTTGTGGAATCTTATATTTCATGGGATATCATTGTTCGGATTTTGACCGGCTCAATGATTGGAAAAGAAGAATAAAGGAACCCAACTAAGGAGCAAGTGGGTAACTGTATCACTTTGTAAAAACTTATAATAAAGAAGAGTACCATGCATGATAGTGATTCATGTCATCTCTCTCTCTCTCTCTCTCTCTCTCTCTCTCAAGTGAATGTCTGTGTAGGGTACTGTTTGTCTACTTTTGGACTTGTATTTATCTTAACAATGCATGCTGCTGATTGGAGGTTTGTGCTTCTGTTTTTTTGTATTGGGCTTGGTTTTGATACTAGTGTACGAGGTGTTTGAGAGGATGGCTTACTTTGGCATATCTTCAAACCTTGTATTGTATCTCACAAGAAAGCTGCATCAGGGGACTGTTACATCTTCAAATAATGTCACAAATTGGGTGGGTACCAGTTGGATCACACCCATCTTAGGTGCTTACATTGCAGATGCTCATCTCGGCCGATACTGGATTTTTGTCATTTCCTCCTGCATTTATCTCTTGGTAATGGCCCCATGATCCAACTCATATTGTCTTCATTGTTAGCCTAAGGAAAGCTGCTCGTAACAGAAACAAATAACCTCTTTGTTTCATGTAATTGAATATCTAGAATTGTATTTGTATTAGTGGTTAACAGTGAAGAATCTAAATGTGAATATCCAAAAATAATGATAGCATAACTTTTTTAGGGGATGCTTGTCAACGTGGATTTCCGTGGAAGCGTCTCCTCTTCATATTTGGTGCAGCAAGTTACGCAGTAGAAAATGATTAGAAATCAGTGTATTTAATTTCTATGTTAAGTTCAATTTTGATTTCCAACTTCCCTCTATCAGAAGCCAATTTTTCGGCGGCTTATCACCAAGTTATCTTCAATGAAAATTGAATCAAGGCAAGATGAAAGAGTACTCAACCATCATCTTAGCAATTTGATAACTACCAAAGTCCATTAGATTCCATCTACATCTTTGCTTTATATCCTTCATCCCTCACCTCATATTGTGGAGCTCTGTTCACCATGAATTCATATGTATTTTATGCAAACCAAGAGCCCTTAATATCCTCTCTATATATTTGACTAATAAAAATGATGATTTTCATAAGTGATTAATCCGACAACCTCCCTAGCTAATCTAATCAAGAACTTTAAATCCTTTCATTGTTTTAAATTTCTTTTTCAACTCAATATGTAGCAACTGCCATACAACTTAGTTTAAGATATATTGCATTCTTTAGAAACCACCTCGACAACAAAAATATCATCATATTATAATAGTTTTATATATTTTTTTATTATATAAAACTTTCTCGTACTACTTTTGATGTATGACAAGTTATCTTTTTTCAATTCAATCAAATGGTCTATTTGTAGAAATAGTCTACAAGCTCTATTTCAAATATATCAAAGGTTTTGAACAGGCAGTGACTTAACCCAAAATAGTACGTCTTTGATGGCAGGGAATGTGTCTCTTGACCATAGCAGTTTCAGTTCCTTCCCTCAAACAGCTTCCCTATGCACAAACCAACAATGCCCACTGCAAGAGTGCATCTACACTGCAATTAGGTGTATTTTTTGGTGCACCATTGTAAGGCCCCATCCCGAGTTAATCAAGATTAACTCTAATTAATTGAAATTAATGCTAGTTAATCATGTTTAATGAGAATAATGATAATTAATGACCAAACTCAATGAGATTAGTCTCAAATAAACTTAAGGAAATGTTAATGAAAGGGATTAAGTGAATTGAATGAGTTTGAAGCCTAAATTAAGAGAACAATGACTTTTTCGTAAATACGGATTTACACGTATCTTATCGAATACGGAAACTCTTGATACTAACGTAGGTATCTCGATGAGTACGTTAACTTTCGTAATAAACTCGAAGTTGTTTGACGAGAATCCGGTCAATTGACCCTTCGTTTGACTTGAATCGAGAATAAGAGAAAAGTCGAGGGTTTAAATGAAAAATGGGGACTTATGTAAATGAGATGAACTCCTTTGAGTTCATTCTCCTCCATTTCATTGAAGAGAAAACCCTAGGCAACTCTTTCCTCTTCATTTTTCCTCCCATTTCTCTCCATCTAGAGTCAAGATTGAGAGCTTGTTAAGTGATTGGAGTGAGGTTTCATCTTTTTCACCTTCTTCCTCAACTTGTTTTCTTCCTTTGGAGTAGTGAAGCTTGAGAAAGAACTCAAGAATCCTTTTTCTTGGAACTACAAGTAAGTAGTTGATCATTTAGTGAATTTCCAAGTTGTAATGGGTGATTAGGCATGGATTCTAGTACAAATAATTTATAGGAATGTGTTTTTTTCATGTTTTATAAAATTAGGGTTTGGAATTAGGGATTTAGTCTCAACATAAGCTAAACTAGAGGGCCCTTTGCTAATTGACTTCAAGAGGCAAGTATAAATGGTCATTTATGATTGAAATGTTAGTTTGCAAGTTTTCTTGAATTATAAGAGATGGGTTCTCAAACCCTTTCTTTGTTACAGAAATGGAGATTTTTATGGATTTGATTTAGTTGTATGGATTTCATGATGTTTTAATGATGGAATAGAAGTGTGGTGATGTATGTGGAATATTGATGGAGCATGGAACAGGAGGTTCCATTTTTGATATACAGGTGGTGAATGGAATGGAGGAAAGGAGAGTGAATGTTCAGAATTCCGAAAGTTTGGAGTTCTGGACAGTTCACTCGAGCGAACTAGTTACTGTATGAGACGAAATGGCGTCTATAAGTGTCCGCTCGAGCGATGAAGGTTGTTTGATGTGAACTGCAGTCTGTAGACGTTCGCTCGAGTGATCTTGGGTCCACTCGAGCGAATCCCCTGTCTGTTTGAGTCCGCTCGAGCGAACCTAATACTAGCCAAACATTAGCTGTGAGTGAAAATTTGGCCAATCGCTCGGACCCAGTGAATTTTGGATTTATGGGTGGTAATTGCGGAAACTATAATGCATACATCGATTATAAAATGTAATGCCCATCGAAAATAACACGTGCATTTGGTAACCGATGATTACACCTAAATAGTTGTCTAGATTTGAGGTAGAGTCAAGTAGAACCATAATTGATTAATAATTTCCCTAACTCATTTGGAATTATGATGAACAAACATAATGAACTAATGAACAGCTACTAAAGGTAACGATATAATGATTAATCCTACTGCAGAAGATGGTTGGGGTGTTTCGGAGCTCCGTGGTGATGCCAATGATCTCTGATTAAGACACCGGTAGATCCCACACATAGATTGAAAAGTCACTGAAAAGCCATTCATAAGTCATATAATGAAAATACTTATTGAATGAAAAATGATATTAAACTGAAAACTCACTAAATTGATAAGCCCCCTAATAATATTGGACTAAAGAGTCCCATAAGCCATCTAATAAATACTCAATGAAATCAATGAATGATATGAAATGAATGAAACGAACTGACTAACTACTTCCATTGGGAAGAAACTGAATTGAATGAGAATAATACTATTATAGTCGTAATTTAGTCATTGTTATTAATTGGATATACTGTACAGGATATTGTACTACTCTATATTTAATTGTCTAGAATTGTTATATTGAGAAATGGACAGACTTAGCATGAATTATCATAGATTTATTTATACATTGCTGAACCGTTGTGTTCATAGTGTTATTGATGGCATTACAGGAACAGTTGCCCGTCTCGGCCTTGCAGAGGCCGCACCACCAGCAGAAGAAGCCAATCCGATTCCTCCAGGAGGATTGATAGAATGGACGTAAATCGGAGGGCGAATGAATTTGAATATTTTGGAAATATTTTGGGAATTATTTTGATAAAGACTATTGCAGTAAATCATTTTGAGATGTAAATAGATGTCACCTGCATTGTATTTTGAATATGCAGTGGTGGACTTTATTAGACTGTAATTTTGTGTAAGTGGACTTTACTTTTAATGTAAAGTTAATCATTGTCAATGTATATATATTTCTGCAAAAATGTACATTTGACAGGTATGCAAGATAGATCCCTTGTGAGTCTTATCTTAACTTCGGTTAATTCAGGATTTACGAGAGTAAGTATGATCGCCTTCGCGACCCGGGGTTAGGCCCGATTGCTCTGATCTCAGGCCAGGGTCGTGACAACCATACATACTAGCCATTGGGACTGGTGGAACCAAGCCCAACATATCGACCATAGGCGCAGACCAGTTTGACGACTTCGAGCCCAAAGAGAAGACCCATAAGCTCTCCTTTAACTGGTGGATGTTCAGCGTTTACCTTGGGACCCTCTTTGGAAACACTGCTCTTGTGTACATTTAGGACAATGTGGGCTGGACACTGGGCTATGGGCTTCCCACTCTTGGGCTATTGGTTTCATTGATGATTTTCATAAGTGGGACTCACTTTTATAGGCACAAGTTGCCCTCTGGGAGTCCATTTACAAGGATGGCCAGGGTTATAGTGGCTTCTCTTAGAAAATGGAGGGTGGCTTTTCCTAATGACCCTAAGGAACTTTATGAGTTGGACTTAGAGTATTATGCCAAGAACAAGAAGTTTAGAATTGACTCCACCTCATCTCTAAGGTTAGTGATTTCATCAGATATCCATTCATGCTATTAGTCTGAAATCTCACTTGAGCTCCTTGAAAAGCAGCCAAGTATGGCTTTCAACTAATTGATGGGATCCAAAGTGTTCTCTGAAAAAAAAAAAAAATGAAAATGAAGTAGATCTAACCTAGTTTGAGTTAAACTCAAGGTGTCAATCCTGACTGAACTCTTTTCGCATTATAGTCCTTGATTTACCTCGAACAAGATTAAATTTAATGGATTTACTTTCTTTTTTTGTGGAGAGTTTGCTGCATTTGGTCAACCATTGAAAAGTCAACTTTTAGCAGTCAAGGTTGTTGGTTGAGATTTTTGTAATCCATTTGATTTTCCATAAGACTCTCTAAATTTTGTTTTAGTTATAAGTAACAGTTGTTGTAATATAAATCTCAAAAGTTCCATGTACTTTGAAGTGTGAAAGTATAGGCTGTCCAACTATTGGATCAGAGCCAAAGCATTTCCCCCTTCATGGGGAAGACTAGGATCAATCCCTAGTCCATTGGTCAGAATAATAGAAGACTTTCCAGAGAGCAAAGGGCACTACCATAGCTAAAAGAAGTATGAGATTCTAGATGTTTGGTAGCTTTGAGCACTAATTTGACTTAAATGATCATTTTTGTAGCAAACTAGAAGCAAAAGCAAAAGCAAAGAAATAACAGTCACTCCACTCATTATTAACCTGCTTTGCTCATTATCACAGTGAAAGGTTTTAATAAAACCCCTCTTCCCAGCAAACGCTGGGTCAGGGGAAGAAGATAAGGAGACCTGCGATATCATGAATCATGGTATCATTGTTACAGTTAACTTGTGAAAGCAAAAAAAAATTCATCATATTGGACAATCCAGGGACTGCGCATTTAATTTTCAAAATTGTCACACCTTGGTGGAAAACAAGTTCAAGGTGTATATTTTTGGTAAAAACCCCTTATAGTGATGATTATTAGTCAAAAGACCTGCTTAGAATTATTCTATAGTAAAAAACAAATCATTTGAGGTCATCATACATTTGGGTTTTATACAACTAGCTAGAAAGAAAGGCAATATTCTAAGGAACAACAGGAGAAACCTATGGCTATGGAAGATTTTCTTATGACTAACCAAGTTGCTAATGAATGGGGGAGATATTTGTCTATGAAAAACCAAGGAGGAATGCGGCTTCTTGATTCTTTGGGGTCATCATTCACTTGACTGGTCAGAGGAGATAGGTAGGTAGAGAATATTTTTTTAGGTTAGGATTTCTCTTTTAATGATTTTTTGTTGAAAGAGTCAAAAGTTAAAAAGTACTCAAAAGATTTTTAATTTAAGTAATTTTTTAACTTAGGATAGAAATCTAAGTTTCTTTTGGTTTGAAAAGAAGTCTTGATATTATTTCATGCATAATGTTCATGCAAGTTGGATCGGGTTTACACAATGAAGGAAGAATAGATATTGTGAGACTAGAGTGCCTTCCACTGCTTGATCGATCAATGCATTGGCTTTTCTTTCTTCAACCTCATTATACATTTTTAACAGAAAATTTAGATGAGTTCTTTTGCCAGTTGTATATATGTTTCATAAGATTGCATGTTTGATATAAGAGATGACTTCTTGTTACTTATGTATGTATTCTGCTCTTGCAAATAGTGTGTGAATGTGTGGGCGTGGCCTACTTTTATCCAAAGATTAGAATAAACGAATTGAACATCAATAGGATTCATTCACCCACACCAAGTTTAAGGGTTGGGTTGTGATATAGCATCCGCTAAAAGTAATTAACTCTTTGAGTTATTCCAAACTATCGATTATAAGACAATGAAATTGACAGTCAAGATATTTTTCCTACTCTGTTTTCGTTGTTTAATTGGTTCATATTCATAACATAAATCAAATGGTTAGAAATAAATAACTAATTGGATGATTTTTTTTGTCCAATGCATGCCTCCCTATTCACAACCTGACCTTTGGCTTGGTGAGGCAATTTAATTCCATCTGAAAGCCATGTAGCTTCAGCCTTCAAACTTTTCTTCCTAGGGAATCATTAACTCATAATGGAAGGAAAAGTTAATTTCAATACATATTGTCCTTGTCATTCATCCTTGATTGGGTTTTTTTCTTTTTTTTGCAAGTAGGTTTCTTAACCAAGCTGCTGTAATGACTGGGTCAAATACTCCATGGATGCTATGTTCAGTCACCCAAGTAGAGGAAACCAAACAAATCGTGCGAATGATACCTATCTTTTTTGCGACCTTCGTTTCAAACACAATGATGGCTCAAGTTAATACCCTTTTTGTTAAGCAAGGTACCACTCTAAACCGAAGATTGAGCCCTAACTTCAGCATCCCTCCGGCGAGCCTAAGTGGCCTTGTAACATTATCCATGCTCTATGATCGTTACTTTGTACCGATCATGAGGAGATGGACCAAGAACCCTAGAGGAATCAGCCTCCTTCAAAGGATGGGAATTGGCTATGTAATGCAAATCATAGTAATGGTAACTGCATCATTTGCTGAGAGGAGGAGGCTAAGTGTTGCCAGGGACCCTGGTCTAGTGGAAAGTGGGAAACAAGTTCCTCTTACCATATTTATATTACTTCCCCAGTTTGTCATCATGGGGATGGCAGATGCTTTCTTGGAGATGGAAAAGATGGAATTCTTCTATGATCAAGCTCCAGAGGGTATGAAGAGGTTTGGAACCTCTTAATCTCTTACTAGTCTTGGGATAGGAAATTTCCTTAGCAGCTTTCTTTCAACTATTTCTCATCTCACTAAGAAGAATGGTCACAAAGGATGGATACTAAATAACCTCATCGCTTCCCATCTCGACTACTACTATGCATTCTTCGCCGCATTGAACTTGCTGAATTTCCTTTTTTTCCTGATTGTTGCTGAGTTTTATGTGTATAAAGCCGAGCTCTCTGATCCATAAAAAATGCTTGGAGAAGAAAAAAAGGATGTTGGCCTTGAGTGTTTAGGTTGTAACCATGAAACACAGAAGAATTAGCCAAATTATATATGAACTAAATGTAATTTTTGTTGGGGAATTGAGAAATAAAGAAAGGGATATTATCATATGGTTTGTTTATGCCCAATGCTGTAGTAAATGGGGCACTGTGGTCTTTACATAAGGTGAGAGGTTCTTGGCCTGATTCAGCACGCTATACATTGATTTGGATCAATATTCCTCAAAGATATGAAAAGCAAAAAGATCATTGTATGAATTCTTACATGTTACTGAAGATTTGAATGAATGGTTACTTTCATGTTCATTTAGAGTGGCATGTTTGATCACTTTATAGATGATGGGGGCAATTATCTCAATCAAATGCAAAGTCAGTTGACATTATTTGCAATTATAGTGTTGAGACACAACTAGGATACACTGAAATCTGAATGTTGATAATTTTACTTGTTCTGGTTTTGTACTTTATAGGTTCTGTTAGAAAACATATATATTTTTTTTATAGATAAGCATTATCGAATAAATTAGAAGAAAATCCTTGTTATTAATTACTTGAGCTTGAGCTCTTGGGATCGACTGTTCTTCGTTGTACATTTCAATGAGTTGAGCTTGGTCTTGAAGATGGAGTTGGGGCTCATATACACTGTTAAGGGCTCTGTTTGGTTTTAATCCATTAGGCATGTAAACCAAGATTTTACATATATAGAACATGCTACAATATTTTTTTGCAAATTCTCCTTTTATACATTTTCAACTGTAATTCATTTTGGGAAATTTTACAAAAAAATTAAATTTAAACTCGTAATCCATGGGGCAATATAGAAATTTTAGAAATCATTGGTGGATGGAATGCGATGGAGGCCATGCTTACCATTCTTTTTTTTTTTCTCTCTTCATCTCAGTTGTCATACTAATCTTTTCTCACTCCATTCCTCCCACCAGAAAATGCCTTTGAATGCACCCCAAGTCTGTAGTGGGCCTTTTTCTCCCTTTAGAGTCTTTTGTTGTTCCTGGTTCTCTTTGTCTTGTCCCTGTAGTTCCTCTTTCTTGTCTAATTTAAGTCCTTTTCAAGCAAAATGGAAAAAGAAAAGGAATGCACCCCAAGTCCTCAAGTGTTTCATTTGACAACATCAGGAATGACTTGAGATCTCTTCTCTATGAATGTCTCTCTAATACCACTCACCCACCTAGGAAAAAAAAAAGTCCATTACCTTCACACACAGAAAAGAAAAGGTGGGGTGGGTGAATTCGAAATGGATTTTCTGAAACAACCCACCTAAGAACCAGCATAAAAAGCAAAAAGATGGAGAACCCATTTGAGAACACTAGAAGACTATTCCTATAATTTAGTGAAGTCATAACTTTGTTCAAAGGAAAGAGTGGCTCCAAGCATAGTGCAAGGATTGGGTCATGAATTAGGGCCCATGAAAATGCAAATAAATAAATAAACATACAATGGGATCATGATTTTTCTATGTTTTTCACATATTTCTCAAAACTCATGAAATCTAAGATATGAAACTTTATTAAAAGCTGATTTAATCATTACTCTTTAAACTATCATTTACAAAACTATTGAGATTATACTATTATTCTTTTCCCTAAATTTAGGGCGAACATCATAAGGTCAAAAATGATATTTCACCGGCCTTAATCCATAATCAAATCAATCTATCTTACATTCCAAACTATTGCTCAATTGGTTAGTTACATGTGAAGCATGAATGAGTGTGTGAGTTCAAATCCCTTGAAAAATAAATAAAAAGGTCAATGTCATGCATTTTCCTATGGGACTTAATCACTCAAAGGGCCCACTAAATAGAAAATGATTCCAGATTTAAAGGAGGTGTCCTTATTCATGGTATTTTATTACATACCATGTGCGTATTTCAGGGTCTCCCCTTACGCAGACACTTTTAGGCTGGGCCAATTCCGTCAGTGGACCTACACTAGCTAAGTCTCGTAAGATTGAGCATATGATTAATAATATTGATTAACTCAATCATATACACTATTAATCATATTCATTAATCACATTACTTAATCTTACGGTAAGACAAACTCCTATTACTTGATCTAATGATTTTAGCCTTCAATACATTTCATTAAATGCCCTCATTTTTTATGGGTCCTTGCCAAAATTGACTCCTACAGCAGTTAGCTATATCACTCCATTGATCACCATGAAACACTTAAAATTTTAATAATATCTTATTCACGTAACTTATTAGTAATTAATCTTAGAATAGGCCCAACTTTCATTGAAGTGAAACTTGATGAATTCATACAAGAGGAAAAAGCATTTTGGGCAATTTAGATTCTTCAAAAGTAGGCCCGTAGAGAAGTTGTCACAAATTCCTGATGAGTCCCAAATTCTATATGTAACTAAATCTTTTGTAAATAGTTAAAAGGGGTTTTGACCCTACAAGGGCTTGCCATGTTTGGCAATTAAGTTAAATTAAAGTGAGTGTAGACAAGAAATGACAAAGGGTCATATCAAAATTACACAATTTCAAAATTCCCTCTAAATTTTTCAAAAAAATGTAAAAAACGCAATCTCCTTTCTCTACTAAAAGACAAAAAAATTCTACTTTCCTATACAAAAAGTCAAAAAAACTCCATACTAAACAACTAAAGATAAAATACAATCATAACCCTTTATATTTTATTCTTTCTTGATTTGATGCTTCACCTCACCATACATCCAAACACGCCCACCTGTTTGATTTAGCTGGCATGGCGTTAACTTAACTTACAATTTTTTTTAAACCATCTTAGCGTTTATATAAAAAAAAAAAAAGTAGAAAAAGCAATTTTATTCTAATATGCCCCTTTTATGATACATTGTGGTCTAACATTTCTAATTTCTATGCACTAGCAGCTTTACCAACAGGAGGAGGTGTTGGTGATTGAAATGATCAAAGCACCTACCAATCATTGACCCTTTAATAGTGACCAATGTGGAGTTACATGGTTCTTGGTGTATGGATGGCATAAAATCATTGGTTGGAACTTGAGTGTATGCTAAAAGAGCAGATGGTTTAGCATGTGATGTTAGAAAGAGCTCAAGTGACAGACAGATATTTATTTTAGTTGTCATAGTGGGCATTTTCACAATGTTTGAGGAATTAAAATTATTTTGAGAATGACTAGAAAAAAATACATTTTCTATATAAACAATTATTTTGGCATTCACAGTGCAATGGCACAAAATTAAGTTTTGTGATAACGCAAACAAAGGGACACATTTAGAATTGCATTTCTCTTTGAGATAAAAACACCAATATGGTAAATAACGAGTCAACTCCATGTGAGTTATAACAGGCCATATGGTTAAAATCCCTAGTTAAAATTGTGTATATCACTCTGTTTATTTATTTATTTTTTAATACAGTAAAGGGGGTTGGAACTCAAGAGAGAGCTCGTACACTCACGGGAAGAAACCTTAACAGCCGTGCAAAAACTGCCCTACTAACCAGCAAGCTAGATGTCGTTCTTTGTGAATTGTGAACTACTCTTGTTAAAAAGGTAAAAGTAAGTCCAATTCCAACACAAATGAGGCACCTGATATGGGGCGGATTAGACCAAAAGTAAAATGCCCCCACACATGAAACATCAAATGGAGGTGGATTAGATCAAAGGAAAATGGCCTCACTTAGGATAAATATGCATGAGTTTCATGGTTTGAAATTGAATAGCTACTGTTGGGAGTTGGAAAGAAAACTCACAAAACAGACAGCATAGTTAAAACTTCCCTAGTCAAATTTCCAGTGTTTTTTCTAATACACACACAAAAATCTAGCACTGTCAACTTCCTTTTCAGCTCATCCTAGCCGTCCAAAACCGAATTATCTGCACAGCATTGGATTCAGATATTTTCTCCTCCCAAAGCCACGGTCGCCTGCAGGAGGAGAAACCCTCTCTCGTCTCTACTCCTTCTCTTCCACTCTCTTGATAGAGAGAGAGACCGTAAAAGAAGCCATGGATTCAGAACAAGGAAAGCTTTTCATTGGTGGGATATCCTGGGAAACAACAGACGAGAAGCTGAAGGAGCACTTTGGCAAGTACGGGGAGGTTTCTCAAACTGTGATCATGAGAGACAAGAGCACAGGAAGGCCCAGAGGCTTTGGGTTCGTTGGCTTTTCTGATCCTTCAGTTCTTGATAGAGTTCTTCAGGACAAGCACATCATCGATGGAAGGACGGTGAGATTGTCCTTCTCTTTTGTCACAACTCATCTTTAAATTAGATGTAGAGATAGATGATTGATAGGGGTTCTTTGTCTCTCCTTTTCATTTCTGGGTTTTGATTATTTTGAGTTGCTGTTAATGGGTCGTGCTTGTTTTGGAGTTTAATTTAAGGGTTTGTTTGTTGTCGTGATCGTCTTGTGGAATGTTGGGTGTTCCCTCTTCTCCTCTTTCCTTTATGGGTTTTGATTATTTTGTGTTATTTTTTATGGGTATTGCTTGTTTTGGAGTTAAGTTTAAGGGTTTGTATTGTAGGGAGCGTCTTGTTGAATGTTGTTGTCTAGTTTTTTCTTTTCTGGGTTTTGATTGTTTTATGTTATTTTTTATGGGTTATACTTGTTTTGCAGTTTAATTTAAGGGTTTGTTCATTATGGGGCTTTTTTTTTTGAATGGTGGGTGTTCTTGGATTTGGGTTTTTTTTTGGTAAAATGTTGGGATTGGGTATTCTGAGCTGGGTTTTACGGCTGGGGGTTGATGAATGTTGTTCTTTATAAGGTAATTCTATTGGTTTTTTAAGTGATTACTTTTGGGCGAGAGGAAGGGATGATTCACCTTTCTTTCTTTACTATATGTTAAGCTTTATTTATATGTGAGATTGTATATTTATGTCTAAGAACTTTTGCTGGAAAACTGTTACTCCGTCTTGTTGATTTTGGATGTTCCTTGTGTTTTATGCTTTGTAGTGATTGATGGGTTTCTATTAATGTTATTATGACCATCATCTGCTGCTCCCTGAAGTTGTCGTCGTAGTGTTTTAACTGCAAGGTGATTATTTTGGAGACGATTCAACAGTGATTATGTGACTTTCTGTTGATTTATTCCAATGCATTTGTTTTGTTTCTTGTGTAATATATTTATTTTTCTAGTATTGATCTATTTTTTTTTTTAATTCTATAGAATGGATGATTGTTGTATACCGTAATTTGAAGTTGTATACGGATTCAAGCAGCATATATTCTCATTGGAGCCTGTTCTTTTTATCTGCTTCAGCTCATCAATCCCGTGTTCTGTTTTGAACATTGTTGATTGAACGAAATCACTGCTCATTCATCTACTATATATTTTTTTATGAATGTACTGCTTATTTATTAATAGCATGCATAAGAACTGAAAAATAGCAACAAGCATTGTTATTAAAATTAGATTTCGGTCTGTTCTTATCAAATTCCAGGGAAGACGATTCATATTTGTACAATAAATTCCATTACAGGTAAATTTTAGGACTCAAGGTTCAATTGTATAATTCAATTCTTGGTATATCCATCATATAACTCAGGAAAATATTCCTGAGCGAGTAGCAATAGTTGAATGACCCATAGAAGCTCTTATTGTTGCAACCTTAAGGTTGTTGCCAGTCAGAAAAAAAAGAACTGGAAAGTACCAAATTATCTTGTTGTCTTTCTGCACCCTTTTTCATGGTTGACTATGTTTCAATTCAGGAATTTTCACTGTGATATTTATTTTATTCGGTAGCTGGTGACTTGTCATCTAATGTAGTCTCTCACTCTTTTGATTGGTAATGATGATATTTGCTTTCATCTGTTGGGTATTTGGATTTTCTCTTTCTTTCTTCTGGTAAGTTATGCTATTGAGTTTTGGCCTGTATCTATGACTGTTTACTGGTGGTTCCTATTTTGGGCTTTCCATGATAAAGAATGCTCATTTTGTAAAATAAAATTGATGGTGCTGTTATTACTTATTGTTTGAGATATGAGTTACTGGTTTTAGTAAAAACAAGTTGAAACCTAGCCCACTTTAGCACTCAAGATATATTGGACGAAGGTGGTGGTTTTTTTTTTTCCTAATCTAAAGAATGTTCCAGTGTATACAGCATTGGTTTTTCAGAATGCTAAATTTACACACTTTTTAGCTGGATGCTTTTGAGTGGAAATGTTGAGTTGAAATTATAAGGGCAGTTAATGCTAAAATAATCCCAAGTTTTTTTTTTTTTTTTTTTGCTAACGGAGGGTTCCCAACCCTTTGGGCTGGACTATTCCCTCCGGGCCCAGAGAAAAGCCAGGTAAAACCCCTGTGGCCCCTAGGTGGTAGCACAAGTGGACTCAACCTTCGATTCCTGAAGAGGGGGGAACCGAGGGTCGATACCAAGACCTCTAGCTCCGGAAGAGGGAGGAACCGTGGTCCTGACCACTCGGCCAACCCCTTGGGGTTGAAATAATCTCAAGTTACTGTCCAACAGTTACAACATAAATTAAAGTTGTAGTTCCTTCTGTAAAATAGCAATTTTTTTTTTCTTCATGTTGAATTATTTCTCTCAACTCGCACAACATACACTCTACAATCATTTTTAATGTAAAATTTTTGATTATTGTTGTTTGCCTTTTCCACACTTAAGGCCACTATTGAAATTTGTGATACTGATACATGTTAAATGGTTTGGCACTAGTTATCTAGTTTGCTAATAAGGTCATCCCCCAAACAGTGGACAGTTCATTTAAAAAAAAAAAAAAAAACTCGCATTTTGGCTTGCAAACTTTGCCAATAACTCGTCTTTGGGCCTTATAAATCCATTAGTGAGGCCCACTGATGAAGTCCAAGCTGCTCAAAAGCTATGTGCCCCACTTAATATTGATCGCTCTTAAAACATGGAATTCTACTTTTATTTTAATCATATATTTTACACATGATCAATTTGATGGTGGGCCCGGATCTGATTGGAGTGAAATTTGGCCTAGAGTTATTGTTAGGAAGGAAAGTTATTTTGAGTGGTTTGGATTTTGGATTTGGGCCCCAGTGATGGATTTAGAGAATGAACTTAAGACTAATTAGTTCCTTGAATTCAAATTCTGAAACAAACATGTTGAAAAGCAAATCAAATGAACCTACCCCATAGATGTTTGGATCACGAGTCAAATTACAATTTGCAAACTCAAATGCAAATTGGCTGAACTGTGAACTAGGTAACTATGTTTTAGCATTGCAAATTCTGTAAGTGGACTTCCTTTTGGGCTTTCAATCATGTTTCTATTATTGACTGAGCTTATTTGATGTATGAGTTTCTGTTTGGTGTGTAAGTTTCTGTATTTTGATAGATCCACTTAAGATTTTGTGATCCATTTTATTTCCTATTCTGCAAATGTGGATACATTATCGTGCATTAGTTTCTGTTATATATGACTGTCTTTCTCTGCCACAATTTATAACCTCATGCTTTGCTAATACAGGTGGAAGCTAAAAGAGCTCTATCAAGGGAAGAACAACATACAAACCCTAGATCTGGAGGGAACCCTAATGCTGGCAGAAGTTTTGCAGGAACTGGAAATATGAAGACCAAGAAAATATTTGTTGGAGGGCTTCCTCCCACCTTGACGGAAGAAGGATTCCGTCAGTATTTTGGGAATTTTGGCCATGTAACTGATGTAGTAGTAATGTATGACCAGAGTACCCAGCGACCTCGTGGTTTTGGATTTATCTCCTTTGATTCTGAGGAAGCAGTTGATAGTGTTCTGCACAAGACATTCCATGAGCTGAATGGCAAACTTGTGGAAGTCAAACGTGCCCTTCCAAAAGAAGCCAACCCTGGCAGTGGCGGCCGCTCGATGGGTGGTGGGGGCTATCAGGGCTATGGGGGATCTGGTATGAACAATAATGCCTATGATGGCAGAATGGATGCTAATAGGTATATGCAGCCCCAGGCAGGTGGTGGTTTTCCAGCATATGGTTCTTCTGGCTATGGTTCACCTGCCTATGGATATGCCGCAGCAAATAATGGTGTTGGTTATGGTGGATATGCTGTTGGTGGATATGGTGGTGCTAATGGTGGGTACACTAGCCCTGCTGGGGCTTATGGAAACCCAGCTGCTCCAAATGCTGGTTATGTTAATGGACTGCCTGGTGCGCCAAGAAGCCCATGGAACAGTCAAGCCCCTTCTGGATATGGCTCTGCAGGTTATGGTGCGAATACAGGCTATGGAGCAATGGCTGCATGGAGTGCTTCTGGTGTGGGGGGTGGTGCTGTTAGTGGTGGGAATGTTTCTGCACCAACAGGTCAGTCTACAAGTGGGGCTGCTGGCTATGGGAATCAAGGTTATGGATATGGTGGTTATGGTGGGAATGAGGGATCATATACTGGTTATGGTGCTGCAGCAAGCCGAGGTACTGGTGCTCCAGGTAATAACAGTGGTGGTGGTAGCACAGCAGACCAACAAGGGGCTGGTGCTGGTTACATGGGCAGTGGCTACGTTGATGCCAATGGGAGCACAGGATACCAGAATGCATCTTGGAGGAACGCTTCACAGGCTGGTGGTTATGGGGCCAGCCAAGCTAATGGGATGGCTGGTGGACAGGTTGGCTATGGGGGTGGATATGGTGTTTCTCAGTCCAGGCAGGCCCAGCAGCAGTGATCCCCAGATGATTTTGACTTCACGTAGGTCTTCTCTTTTTGAGGACAACCATTCTTTACCTGCTGAAAGTCTGGTCGGTTTTTCTTTTGATCTTGGAGAGAGGGCGCTTGCAGATGGAAGCAGATTTAGTACTGGTTGGATTGCTTGAATCTCGTTAGTTATCTATTTTGCTAGTATATAATGAGTGGTAGTTTTGGGGAGTTATAGATACCTTTCTTTAGTATTTGCTTTCAAGTTGTTGTTGTTAAAGTTTGGTTTGCTTAGAAGTGTCTGGTAACTGCATCTGTTGCTTTTTTTTTTTTTTTCCTCTAGTGTTAAAGCTAGAGAAGCTTATACTACTTTTTATGTTGTGTGGCTGGATGCTTTAGATATTTGTTAAGTTTATGAAATGGAGTTAGTATTATTTCCTAGCAGCTGAGTATACTAGAGAAAGTATCTAAGCATGATGGTTTAGATATTTGCTAAGTTAATATAGTACCTAAGCATCATGGTTAGAATTCTGCCTCATGCTATGGAATAGTGATGTAGAGAAAGTAGAATGATGGCGTGGCCTCATGTAATGATGGAGCAAGGAACTTGGACTGAATGAATGCCAATCATAACTTAAGGATTATCATAGTAGTAGTAAAGATGATTGTCAATTAGCATAATCATTTTTTTCCTGTATTTTTCCTTTGTACAGGAGATGCTGCATTATAGATTGGAATTGGATGTATAATCGGATTTGCCATCCTCGAAAGTGTTTTAGTGAGTCGAAGCGTAAAAAATTTACAGACATTAATCGACTCATTTGTGCTTGGAGTTAACCTGAGGTCTGAAGGGTGTGGGGAGCATGTTGCTGATCTTGAGGGATCTATTTGAGTATGCTGCTGAACTTGAGGACCCTCTTTGAGCCCAGTTCATTCAACCTATGGTATACCAACAGTTGTATCTGTCATCCAATTCAGTTAAGTTTTCTCTAGTCAATATTTTTTAAACCTACTGCACAACAAGATTCCATGGAAATTGATCAGGAAAAAGATTTGAAGCAATTTGTGGCCAACTTAGTGCATTCATGCTTTTCTAGGCCCATTTAGTTATAACATAAGCAGTGAAAAATGTTCCTTGCTGTCTCTGACATGTAATTCTGTATAAAATAGTACAACCCAAGGCAGTCTGATAAATTCCTGACACTATAAGAAACCATTTAATCATAACATCAAACTGAGCTTGTCTGTCTTCGGTAAGTGACTGTTTACTTGGTTGTAACCTATGATGCTCGGATACGGACACAGGTACGGATATGGGACACGGGAACGAGCGTCCGATACGTCAACTTTAAAATTTTAGGATACGGATACGGGTACGGCATTCTTAGAAATATATAAATATAAGTATTTTGTTAGGGATTTATTTTGGGTGGAATGTTTATTTTATCTCAATTTAGAGCTCAAATATTACAAGGCCCACTATTTGTTTCAAATTTTCAATGAGGTGGGTCTCCTCCTCCTCCTCCTCCTCTTTCTTCTTTTTTGTTTTTCCTTTTGATCAAACTAAGAGAGAGACAGAAATTGGCCGAAATGGAAAATCTGCCGAAATATTGGGCGAAAAATAACACAAGCCGTATCCTGAAATTGGCCCCCCGTATCCCAGCCGTATCTTGCCGTATCCCGTACCGGTATCCGTATCAGACATTTGCAGTATCCGGGTATCATAGGTTGTAACTATGACGATGGGTCTCAGTGATGCAAGACGGGGATGACTAGCGTAAATGATATCATTTTGAGATCAAGATATTAATTAATAGTTATAATTAAATCTCAAAAATTGAAGTTAGGCACACCATTTATTGTTAAATTCAGCAAGGAATTAATGGTGATCCAAGGCTTGTCACAATCCTGGAAGGTTAGGACTTCCACGTTGCCTAGGGAATCACCAACTCAAGTAGATTTGCGATGCCCTTTGAGGATTTGACGAAGGCTTGGCTCAAATGGTTTTCAATTGATAATTTGGGGAGTTTTGCAAGTTAAAGTTCTATTACAAATTTGAAGGAATTGATTCCCACAACTTTTTGAAGGCCTAAAGTCAAAATTCAGATCTGAAATATGGAATTAAATGGCCTGAAAATGTGATAAGAGGGGCTGATTTGTGTCCCAAAGTGGGCCGGCCCAATTGAAAATGGGCTGGACCAGGTTTGGCTGGGCCTGGATGGGATGGGGAATTGGGCCCAGACCAACTTCAGTCAATGCTGGTGGGGCTGGATCTTAGGTCTGATGGAGGTTTTGGGGTGTATTTGTGGTTTTGTTGGTGGATTGGGTGTAGATCCATGCTTGTATGAACTAGATGTAGATCTGATGTGGGTAGATCTAAGGTTTCGGTAATGGAGGGTGGAGATTGGTCAATGGAAAGGGGCTGGTTAGGGGATCTGAGAAGGTTGGATGGTGTGGATTAGGGTTTGGCTTGTGGTTTGGGGCTAGATGTAGGATTTCAATGGTGGGATGGATCTAAATCTAGATTTTATGGATGATCAGTGATGGGATTGGAGGAGATGAGGTATGACCAGAAAGTGAATGGGGTCAGTTGTTGGGTTTGAAAAGGTTTAACAGTTTGGTTATGGGTATGGAAGGTGGATCTAAGCTACATCTAGAATTCTAGTGAAGAACTAAATCTTTATCTCAAGGTATGTTGGGATTTGCAAGAGATTAATGAAAGAAAAGTGAAAGTGATGGAGAACACCTGATAACAGAAGATAAGATCCTTGCCTCATGGAAAATTCCCCATCACGGGCTAGGAAGAAGAAGATCTTGCTGGAGATGCTCTCAGGAAGGCTTCCGTGAAAGAATTCTTTATTTGTTTATCAATAATTGTCTTCTCCAAAAGGATACACAAGTTTTAAAAGAAAACCCAACAAGATCCCTACAATGAATGGCTCAGATCTAATTGCACTAATGACATAACCTTAATTAAGAACGAAGAAAATTCCATAAAAATAAAACAAAGAAAAAGAAAAAGAAAAGACAGAATAACGCACGAATCATTCTGCACTTTAAGCTGTGTGCCCCGCTTTTCGACTCCTCTTTCATATCTTTAATTTTAATTCTTTTCGAGCCCCATATCCTTTAGTCTTCAGGTAGTTTCTGTCCCGTGGGCCTTCCCGGTGTGGGGTCTTCCTCAAGTGTGCCTCAAGAGGCTTTCAGCCAGCTGGTCACCAGATCCAATGGTGAAACTTCTTCAGAAAACAGATCCAAGAGTGGATCTTCTTCAGCAAGCAGATCCAATAGTGGATCTCCATGATATTGATGGATTAAGCCCAGGAAGGGTTGATCCATCCACAAATTAGCTCTGTCGGCCTGTTCTTGTGACTTTGCCTTCGATAAACCTTGGAAATTGGAATACTTGGGACCGATGTCCCCATCACTTAACTGTAAGCATGCTTGTAGTTTGTCAGTATTTAGCCAATCTTTAGTTCAAGTTAATTAGATGTATGATTGACAGAAATATTTTGCTTATGCACCAGCCACAACTCTTGAGTTGTGAAACTTGTGAAGCCCACATAGTTCCATGCTAATCAGTGGCTCGAATGGGATTGGAAGGTTCCTCTGTAATTGGTGGATTGGACCCATTACCATACGAACACAATCTGCTGATCAAAGACATTAGTTGGACCAAAGCTTTAATGGTTATAAGTGCACAGTGCATTTTTAAAACTATATCAAATGGTTACAATCATTAGATCATGCCCATGTGGAGACTATCTCTGCTAATCTATAGATGGCCCTTCTAGTCCCACTCTGCTCCACCGATTGGCATATGGACCCCATAACAAGGTTTCAACTTTTTTGTGGACTGGTTCGTAGCTGGACCTTGAAAATGTAAATTGGAGTCTAGGCTGAACATTGAAAATGTAAGTTGGAGTCCAGATCATGACAACTTTTTGGTGTAGAATGATTTGATGGTTGATGAGCAGTTGTTAGCTGAACCTTGGGTTGTTTTATGTAGTTTGCCTTCTGGTGTTTGCATGGTAGCTTTTTTGTATATTTCTCTTGTACTGTTCAAGCTCCTCTTGATAGAATCAATTATCATTAAAAAAAGCTCATAGCGGAAAAAAACTGATACTGCTTTCCCAATTGTAATAACTTGACCAATAAGAGATTAATAATTTGAACTCAATTAATGCATTATCTATATTATGCATCAGTACTCTTATTTACTTGAACGGTTTTTTAAGTAAAAATGGTACTTACTACATGACACTCATCATTGCAATAAGATCGTCAGATTATATGGTGATGCTAAAGGAAACCGTGGTTCCTTTCATTTTTGAGGTGGTGTTTTCTGGAGCTATATCTTATACTAACACTCAATGTTTCTTTATTGACACACATGGGGTTCCATTATAAAAATGTGCTTAACCAATTCTTGATTATTATTGTGATTATTTATGAAGATGGAAGGGGATATCCATTATACCTTAGAATACTGGGGAACCTAAGAAGCATCCTGCGGAGGGACAAAAATAAAACTGTGTTAGAAAATTAGTACTCATAAATGAATTTTTCTACTTAAATTCATCACAAAAATATAGAAAACTATTTAAAAGCAGATGTATTCAATGTCATGTCAAGTAAAAAAATGGGAAAGCCCAAAAAGATCCAATTAATAAAACACAATCTTAAAAAAAATGGGAAAGCCAAAAAAGATCCAATAAATAAAACACAATCTTAAAGAACCCATGAAACATCTGTTAACATATCACTCAACTGTGTAGTTTTTTTTTTTTTTTTTTTTTTTTTTTTTTTTTTTTTTTTGTGTGCGTGCGTGTGCGTGCGCATAGCATCATGATTTGAAAAATGTATTAGGGATGTGACCTAACCTTGCTGCAGTGTTATCACCTTGTTCCAAAACATTGAAGTACAAGAGATGCTTCAAAAAGTTTTTTATCATTAAAATACTTTGTAAATAAAAAAAAATGATCTTGCTTTTGGAACTGAACATGGGGTTGAGACCTGCAAGAAATGGCTACTAATTACAGTATCAAACAAGCTTAATTGTTTGTTTTTCATAACTGTGTATCTTATAGAAGATGCTAATTAGAATAACGAAGTCTCTTCTCTACTGGTAGTTTTGCTTCACTGAGCTATGAATGAATTTATCTTACAGAGGCATCATATTCCATGTTCTGAATGGCATTCACATGACTGGAATCTCAAAGACTCTTCTACTCTCCAACCTAAAATCCCTACAGTTATACTATCATATTAGAGTACAAAGAAAGCTCTCTAACCCCAAACAAAATTACAATGTAATGGATTGAGACCTGCTCAATTATAGCAGTAGACTCCTTCCCTTTGGTACAATGGTTCCTAAGCTATTGCTAAGACCCTGATTCCTTTGCATCATAGCCAGTAAAACAATTTGTCATTCATTATGTACAAGTGTGTTGATTGCCATTCTCCTTTTTGGTTATCTCCTTTTCGGTAATTGAAATGTCTTCTTGAGGAAGCTGTTAGCCACAGGGTCATTCCTGTGGCATAACACTCTGAGGATGGTGTTTGGATCAGCTCTGTTCCACCTCCCTGTCGTCGGTGGCATTGGCAGCTTCTTCCCTCCTGCTGCTCCAATCCCTATTCCGCTCGCACCGCATGCGATTATACTTAAGTCTTCCACCAGCTGTTCAGTCGTCTGGCCGATCAGTGCGATTACCCCTTCCACCACCTCTGCAGCTCTGTCAACTACTTCCTCTGCAATCAACCCTTCCCCACATGTGAAGAACACACGCTTCAGGTTCCCAAAGTCTTCTGCTATTAGGTCATAGTCCAGCCTCGAGAATGTACGTGACCCTCCCCCAGCAAGCAGCACCATTAAGAAAGCCTCGAATGTGGCCTTCATGACCTCTTTTGTTGCCAGGGGTTGAGCTCGGTCAGTCAAAATGGTGGTGAGGACAGTAAAGTTCTGCTTGAGGATGCGCAATGCAGGGTGGATACGTGCGTTGGTTACATCACCTGTATAAAGGCCACTGTAGAAGACGGAGTTGGAGTCGAGGAAGATGAGACGAAAGGCAGCAACCTCTGAGACATGTTGGGTGGCATTCTGGATGGAGGTGCGTGCAAGTTCAAAATAGGATGGTGCGGTCGTGAGGCGGTGCCGGCTGTTGGGGAAGTGAGTGCGAATGGACAACGTGAAGGACTTGTCGAGGGAGTGGATACTGGACAAAAGGTAGTAGAGGGTGTTTATGCGGATGTAGAGGCGTTGTGTGCTGCGGCTTGTGGAAGGCCGGGGATTTTCACCATCAATTGAATTGAGCAAGTGCAACTCATCCATGCCTACAACTTTGCTTGGGGTTGCCTTCCTCCACAGCTTGAATATCTTCGAGCTTCGGCCGCATCTTGTTAGAGGGGGTAGTGGAGGTACGTAGCTTTGCTTTGTTCCTGGGCAGACATGGAATTATACTTTTTTGTAGGGTAAACAAGGTAGGCATTTGCAAATAGCTTTGAAATGTGGGCATTTACTATTAAAAAAAAAAAAAAAAAAAAAAGGTAGGCATTTGCAAATAGCGTTGAAAGCAATATCCATACCACATGATGAAACAAAAGAAGTGTAGTCTTGTAATAGAGATTCCAAGCTGTCTGCGAGGGCTTGAATCAGATCATCTGACATTCCTGGGATTTCAAAGAAGTCGTCCACAGCTCCCTTGGCCAGCTTTATAATATCCACTGCTGATTGTGCATGTGGCTCTGTTTTGGACTTTGGATTCCATGTCTGAAACATGGAAGAGTTTATGACTTAGCTTTACCTATGAAAAACTTGGGTATATATAACCTCATGCTTGCTGTCTCTAGGTTTGTTGGTGACTGGGGAGTTTACTTACCTCTGTATTTTTAGCTTTTTCAAGACGTTCGCTTCCTTCCTTCCTTCTCTCCTCAATCCATAGTTTCATAAGCTCAAAGATAACGGTGTCGACTTCGTATGGCACCATTTCCCTGACGATTGTCTTCCCACCATCTTCGCAGTCAACTGAGTCTTCGACGACCATCTGAACCAAGACCTTCTCAAGCTTTCCAGCTGCTTGCAAGACCTGAAACGCCTCAACTGTCAGCGTCGAGACCCTCTGTAAGTACTGTTTCAGCACAGCTCCATAGCAGTTGTGGAGGGTCACTGCTGCAACTCCTGCTGCGATTGGGTGCCATCTCTTCAAGACACAACTGTAGTATTCCTTCTCTCTTGTGCCCAAGTCCTCTGTTGCTCTTGCCAATCGGATGAGAGCTTCACTTGAATCTTCTTCCTCCTCTACTGACATGCTTTCAGTATTTTTGCTTTCTAAAATCTGTTAAACATCAAAAGAACTTGATGTGGAGAATCGAATCAAGATTTATCGAATTTCGTAGTGAAAACCGACATGGTTTTCAGTGTTCGACCAGCTCAAGGCATTACACGTACCTTTGCAAAGGCATTGCACATGGATGACCTTATATAGAAGTCAACTTTATTGCCCATGGGATCCTTGGCTTTGTTCTCTTTCTCCTGCAACACTCCTCCAGCACTCAAAACATCTTCACCTAGGACCTTCGCTGCCGAAAGAGCCACAGGAATAACATTTTCCATTGACCCAGTAGCGCCTTTTTGAAAGAACTCATGGTAATTGCGCAATTTCCTCTCTGCCCATCCCTGCATGGAGGCCAGCGTCGACGACAAGATCTTCACATGCAGGAGTTCTATGTCTGACCTCCTTGCATCGTTTGCCACCTCTGCCATCATTGTTAGAGAAGCGGAAAGAAGGTCATATTCAATTTGCCCTGTTGCCACAAACTGTTGGAAGAGCACCCAGGTGAAACATACATTATGCACCAACTTGTTAATGCCCAGAGTGGACCATGTCTTCCTCATCAGCTCCATAAGCTCATCAACCTCATCCAAGACTCCAGTTTCGTCCCTATGGTCGAAGATTGATTCGAGGAGGGCCAAGTAGAGGTGGAGGTTGAGCGGGTGGCCATCGGCCCAGTGACTTGTATCTGTTGGCGTGCCATTTGGGCTGCGCCATGCCAATGCCGACACATAGTTACTGAGGTTTTTCATGGTTTCCGAATTCTTGCCCGTGTCAATGACCCTGGACTCGCTTGATCGGATGATCTCTCGGAGGCGCATCGCGGAGGAGTTGTTTCGGTCGAGTGGGGTTGAAGGGTGTTGCAACAGTCCTGCTTCAATGATCTTCAGCTGGCGCCGTTGCCACAGGAAGTATTCTTGAGTGTTGTTGAATTCTGACTGTTTTAGATGGCGAAGGAGCTCCAGGGGAAGGATGATGGTCTCTACACGTTTACCCATCTGTTTGAAAATGAAGATAGATGATCAACACAATGCATTGGAGATCATTCCCCTCACAGGTATATAAACATTATGGAGAGAGAGAGAGAGAGAGAGAGAGAGAGAGATACCTGTCCCACGAGGGTCTTCATAAGCGTCTTCCTGAGCCTGTTGTCGCTTTGCTCAGTCACCCTCATCTGGTGCCTCATCAGCTCCGATGATGTCATAGGCCGCCTCTTCCTTCCTGGTGGTGTCCTTGGAGAACCCAGGCCTCTTGGTGAACCAAGGCTTGAACTCGAGATCGAGCTCGTAAGTGCCCGCTTTGGTGACAATGGTGACCGCTTCAACACCTTAAGCCCCAGCGCCCTCTTGATCCTGCTGGTGGCTACCATGCCCACGCCGTTGCTCTTCTCCCTTGGGGACGTGCGCTCGCCACCATTCTCATGTGAATAATAGTTGAGCGCGTTTCTCCCTCCAAACCCAGGCGAGGACCGACATGCTGTGAAGAAGATCTCATATGCGGTCTCTCTCAGGTCGTCACGGTCGATATCAACCTTCCCAAATGGCCATTCGAGCTGGTATGCTTCAGGGTCGAATTCAGACCGGGAAATGGAGGAAGAGGTGGGCGTGCGGTGGTGGGAGCTCGAGAAGGAGCGGCGGTGGCCCATCGTTCTTGAGGTGGGGTGGGGGTAGCCGTGAATCGGTTACCGTTGGTGATCGGTGGTCAGATGACCGGCAGGGAAGGAGAGGGTGAGGAAGAGCTTTTGCATGTTTTGCTGGAGAGAATGTATTTGACCGTTGTCAACGTTGTTAACGAAGAAAACGAGAGTGGTGGTGGTGGAGGCGCCAAGGAAGAGGAAATGGAGAGAAATGCGGCATTCGTTCTCTTCCTTTGTTTTTTAACGTTGGCTTTGCTGTCATTTCTCTATTACCTACGGACGGCTGTGATTCAATCCTTTTCCATACATTTGTATTCAAAGGATAAGGCCTTGTGCCAAAAAGCAGGGGACAGCTCTCATCAAGAAACAAAATGTTTTGTTTATTGGATGTTGTGGCCCACCTATCATCATCATCAATCCAAGCCATCCCTTCCCACACACTTCTACCGGTGGCATCTATCATTGCATGTTGTAGTCACAATAAACTTATGCATGGGAAATTATGTTCCCAACTATGCAATTATGAGACCATTAATTAAGCTTTGTCATCTCAAATCAAGGACAAGGGTGATATTGATTTATGTGATATTTGCCCAACCCACTCATCCACACCATTCCCTTCTGTACAACCCCAGGCCCTCATGGTTATATGCATTCAGGTAGGTCCTATAAAAACTGTAGTTTACCCATTTTATGTTTTCCTTTAATTCGTATGAAGAAGAGAAAATGCCGGTTGCATGTGGATAAGAGGGTTTGTATGTGCCCCTAGGGATTAGTTTTCAGCTATTTAAAATCAAGTGTCCCTCAGGAGATACTCTGAGGTTGTAAAAAATGGAAAGAAAGAAAGAAAATGTGAATTTCATATATAGATAAGATCCTCTATGGGTTGTGGGTTCCTAAATTAAACACATGGGAGGGTATATGGCCCACTATCATCCCAAACATAAAAGGGACTAACCATAAAAGGCAGGTTAATTAAAAGTTCTCGGATATATATATATATATATATATATATGTATATAAATTTAATGCCATGAAGTAGAAGGTGGGGACAAGAATTTTTAAGGGTTTTTTTTTTTTTGGGTAAAAGAATTTTCAAGGTTTGAGATATAAGCAACTTCATAACTATCAATGGACCTTAATTTTTGTGTTTCTTTTTCTAATTTCAATTAATTAATTTATTTTGTTTTTTTTTATTTAAATGATTTGGTCCTAAAGACCTCTTCTATTTAAGGAGGAAAGTGGGGCTCAGAAAGGAATCTTTGACATGCAACCAATGGTAAGGTGATATGGCACATAACAGAAAAAATTCAAAAATATATAGACAAAAATAATGAGGTGAGTCTATTTAAGAAGAAAGAGAATGCAAGTGTATAACCTATTTGACAATGCCCCACGGTGACAATCAAAGAAGCATGACAATGAAAACGTTTGGACATTTATTTTTTAAGATTACTTAAAGAAGATGTCTTGATCAAATGATCTTATAACTCTCACTTGTAGGCCCTCAAAGTAAAATTACATATCTAACATCAATTGACCTCATAAAGTGCTAAAATGGCCAAGCCAAGCCAATCTTGAGCCTCATTTTAGGTATATAGGCCCAACAATAAAAATGAGCTGGTCACAGAAGGGTTCAGCCCTGCCTGGAGTGATGCATTTGCAACCCTGATGATGAGGCTTATAATTGTCTTTATCTCAGTGTATGAGCCATATAACTTACATATTAAAAATAATTTTGGTTTTAATATCTTAGATTATGGCAAACATTAGTCCCAAGCCCCGATTATGAATTGTCAAAAAGGGAAAAAAATTGGTTTGATCGCGATCCACTAAACCAAACCAGTTATTAATTAGTTTTCATCTTTATTTACTCTTCACGTTGGAAAGGAGCCCGCAAACCCAGGAAGTGGTGGTGTACCCAGGATTTGAACCCTGGGCAGTCAAGTGAGATAGCCGTTGCTTGCCACTTGGGTAAGGAGCTGTTCTCAAATGACAAATACATTACCCACATAATTACAGATTTGGAGCTTCAGCAATAAGAGCTGGGATATCCATGGGTATCCGGTTCTCCCAAGCCTCAAATTGGAGAAAGAAGAGTATGGAACCTACTTTTATGCCCTGGAGAAATTTGAATCTGAATCAGGATCCATTGTTATATGAGAGCAAAGCTTTAGCTTAGACTTGATCAGAGTTGTTATCACAACCATAAGCTCACATCCACAAGCACAATGACCACCTCCCTTTTCTGGCTGATGTGGCCCACCAATGATGAGTCACCATTCAACTTGTAGGCACATTTGGACCATCTGGATTAAAATTTGATAAATTTTGCAACTTATAAAATCATTAAGACTTGGATGCCAATTAATTTAGGATAATTCAATCTGACCCTTATCAACCATGAACCTTTCCAACTTCTCTACTCTAATAATTCTCATGCATGTAGATAAGGCCCCACAATTACCTGAACATCACTCAAGGCATTACAACGTCCAAGACTGTCTCATCTTATTTCACCTCCACTAATAGGAACACTACACTCTGAACACACTTGACCATCACTTCAGGGATAGTGAACCCTAGACATAGTGAGGGAATTACAACAATAAATGTCTGTCTACACACCACAAGTGTTCTGTTTCTTCCATCAGAACACACTAAAACATTCACATACATAAACGTATACTTTTTGGTGATGATTTTGAGAAAGATGAAGGGGTCACACGGACGACAGAGGAAGGAAACCATGTTGAAGAGCGGCGCGCCATACTTGGTCCACGTTGAGAACTGTGTCCCCACACTCATGCACATCCCATCCTTCCAATGCATGCACTATTCCTGCTACGCGCCAAGCACTCAGTACCCTCCTTGGCAGCCAGTTCTATAATACGAAGAGGGAGGTATCGTTCAGTGGCGCTTTTTTAAAAAAGTTAGATTCAACAACATAGCTTAAGAGGGTAGATTACTTTTTTTTATTAAAAAAAGGAGAGAGCTTAGCTTAGCTAGGCTGAAGCTCAAGATTGAGCAACCTCGAATTTGAATCAAGGGGCTTAATATCAATTAAGCTCGAACAAGGACCGCTAATGAGTTTAACTTGAACTCAAATTCAAATTGAATTTGAGCCAGTCATGAAGAGTCTCCAACTTTAACTTGGCTTGAGAGATAATCAAGTGAAGTTGGACTCACCTCGCATGCGTGCATGTCTTCGAGTGCCTTAGGAATCCCCATGGCTGGGGTGCTGTAATAGACGCAGTCCTTGCGCACTTTCTTTGGAGGGAACTGGGAGAAGGGAATGAAACGTGTGCCTTTGGGTGCTCTTCTCTGTTCTTCCTCTGTTAATCCATCCCCTACCAACCATATCTGCCAACAATTCCCAAGAGAGTTAAACATAGATATGGATGCACCATTACCTGACATCTAAAGGACCTAAACCAACAAGATTGGGACCCATTTTTTATTTTCATCCGAACCAGATGAAGAAATAATATTCAGGGTTTGTTTGTTTCATGCAATTGAATACTTAGAATTGTGTTTCTATATGAGTGGTTAAAAATGAAGAACCGAAGGTGAATATCCAAAAATAACCATCAAATAGCCTCCCCCTTTAATCGAAGTTGAATCAAGGGAAGATGGAAAATGAATAACCAGTCATCACCTTGGTAACTCAATCTTAGAAAAGTCAAAGTCACATCTACATCCCCACATTATATCCTTCACCGGTCAACTTTTAATATTCTTTCGGTGAAACTCACGTCACCAAGAATTCATGTGTTTGATGCAAACAAACAAGCCAAATCCACAGAAAAGGAGAAGGATAGGGATCCGATTTTTTGTGCCCATTTGTTATCTTTGCTTGGTGCAGTTGTATTTTCCGAGGAAATCCCAATTTTCCGAGGAAATCCCACTTTTTCCATTTCTGCAGTATACAACAAGCCCTTAAGTTATTTTAGTGCCATGAGAGGATTCAGCAATGGAGAGGAAAACTATTTTGATTTTCAATTCAACTTATTATTTCTCTGTTTGGTCTCACAAATTTTTCTTTGTGAAAAGAAAAAACTTAAACTGATTTTCCTCGACAGGGAGATTTTAATTTCCTTTGGAAGGTGTAGGAATGCAAGATACCTCTCCCACATGGAAATATAAATTTGCATAGCAGAGAATCCTCTCATAGTACAAACAAGACATGTGCATCCCAACTTAAAAAATTCAATTCAAAGAAATGAAAGGGGAGAGAAACTCTACCTCAGAGGTGTAACTGTTGGAAAGGACCAAGTGACTCCCTTGCTTTCCAGGTAAACGTAATTTCAGCTTCTCAAATTCCTTCCTTTCTACTGTTACCACCTGTTCAAGTGAACCCTCTTTTATACAGAAGAAAGCAAACACATTGTCTAAATAGTTGGGTCATATGGGTCCAATCCCATTGATGGGCTCGACCTATCTGGATGAAAGTGCATTGTTTATGCTTAATTCTCCCATTTCAAACAGTAGAAGAGCATTAGTATATATTGTTAACCAATGTACCTGGACATTCATTTGCAATAAGGCTAGAGCAACAGCATATCCTGTCTTAGTGAGGTTCCCTCTCAGAAGGACTTGTGTCGTCCCCTGTGGAATACTGTTGAGCACAACAGCAACTGCTAAGCTAGTCCCATCTACAATTTTTGTGTTGAGCTTTGGGTGTTGTTGAATATAAAGCTCCCCATTTCTGTTTAGTTCCTCTCCCTGAAATTTAAAATCATTAACCAACTTTAGGACCCATTAAATGGCACATACAAATTAGCAATGCCAATTGGTACCCCAGTAAGTCTTCAATTTGTGAAAAGAACATTAACTTGCCTGGTTAAGAAGACCCAAACTAATGACCTTGACCCCTCTTTCATTTGCCTCTAGTATGGCTTTCTCAATGAAGCTATTGATTGCAGCTCTTTGCCATGACAGTAGATACTGCAAATTGAGCCCCATCAAAGCTCTAGATTAAACCCATCAAAATTAATGGCATAAGGTATGAAATTATAAAGTGGACATAAACATATCTTACTTGGAAAGTGTATCTTGGTATTGCCCATGTCTGCATTTTGAGCTTATCCATCCTGTTCCTCTCCACAGTAAAAGTGGAACCAAGCATCCATGTTAGCAACATGGAAGCCCATGTCACTGGCCACATTGCCCACAAATACCATTTGGAAGCATAAGGCTTAGAAGCCAAGCCAGCGAATGCTAGCCGTAGATGGTAGATTGAGTGCAGAGTAGTTGGATGGGTCAGATGAACCACATCTGGCATCTCCTTGCGCCCTTTATGCGAAGCTTCATAGAGAGAATCTGAAGACTTATCTGCTGTACCGTATAAGTAGTCATACATTGGCATGAACAGCGCGTAGTTGGTACGAAATTGGGTGTGGTGAAGAGAATGGAACCTGTTTGGGAAAAAAACATTCTACTCTTTATACTTATTACCAAGAGAAGCTGAGTAGAGAGATTTTTATTGAGTTAAGTCTTGATGTTTCAATAGTGAATTTTGCGAGCTAGAGTGCTTGAGTTTCCGTTTCCAATGTAGAAAAAAAAAAAAAGAAAAAAGAAAGAAGTCGCTCTCCGACAAATACCTCTGACAAATGTATGACTAGTGATTTAAGCACAAAGTGAGAGCAATTTGTGAGATGCAGGGTGGAACTGGAGACTTACGAAGGCGTATACAAGAGGTATTTGAGAGGGGGGAAGACGTCGAAGAGCCACTTGGGGACCAGCTCAAAGTTGCAGTGACCAAGGTTGTTCATGAAATCAATGTAAGTTTCATATCCAGCCATGGCAACAATGGAGTTGGTTCTGGTTAGCAACATTGCCATTAATGGGATTGTGAAAAGTGCAAAATACATTAGGTGTTCTGCAAATGGATGAATTACAGCTGCCAAAGACAAATCATAAGAAAACAACATTAGAGTTAAAATCCAAAACTCAAATTTATTTAAAATTTGTACTAACCAACATGTCTAATAGGGCCCACCCGATGATGGGACTTGTGGGACACATTGGCAAGATTGCTAGTAAGTTGTAAATAGTGGGATAGTCCACCACATGTGGGAAAACATACAATGAAATGATTTCAATGATAAGTAGATAAAGAGTCCTTACATGTAACGGGCTCTGTGACAATAGAGGAATGGTGATGAGAGTGGTAGCGGGCATAGAGATAATGATGGTGCAGTGCTCTGTGAAGCCAGTAGTAGAGGAACTCCACTGGACCCACATGGAGGAGAGTGGTGATAACTATACCTTTGGTGTTCCAAAATGGCAAATGATCGGCCCCAGGAGAATACTTACTGAACAGGAACATAAAAATGCCGTTCAAAAGGATCTGGTCATCCCTGCCATCCATTTCACAACCAAATTAGAGTTAGACAGAGATCTGCTAACAGTAATATTAAAAGCAGATTACTAGTTGGCGCTTTTCTAAAACCTCTTGAGTTTTACATCAAGTCTAAAAAAAACTGACTGCTTTTCTTGGTATTGTAAAATGTAAATTCCTTTTATACTGTCTCAACCAATTAAAAGACTAAGAATTCGATGAGAGTTTGATCATGGGGTCCTCTCCTTTGCGTGTGCAGGTGGTCTTTACCCCTCCATATGCTGGTGATGTTCATTCATTAAGCAATTGGATCCCTCATGAGTTCAGCCACCCTGGCTGGTAAAAATAAAAATCTAAAACCTGCACTAAATACCCAAATAACTTGACCATAACCAATTTTGTTGTCATTTCATGTTTTGTCATGAGGCTTCCTAATTAAGACCAGAGTCCTTTTCAAGATGGTATATATTAACAATTATAAGTTAGGGTTAAGTTATTTGGAACAGAGCAGAGTGTTTTTAATTTGAAATAATGGACATTTTGATATTTTAAATAATAAAACTTATGGAGGGAAACTGCAGTGTAAAAAGATTAAAAAAAAAAAAAAAAAAGAAAGAAAAGAAAAGAAAACCCAGTTAGGGTGCTTTAAAAGTCAAGAGTGTTCTGGATGTGCTTAAACCTACAGGTGATTTTAATTTTGAATTAATGAGATAATCAGGAGGTTTCTAGAAAACATCCCTAAAAATATGATAAGTGATAGAAGATGTCCCAAATACTGACTATGGAATGACAGGAAGATCTTCATAAGAAGGGGAGCCATATCATAGTTCTGGTTATTACTTAATTATGGTGTGATAAATGGCTTTTTTTATATTAATTGTCCCAATGAAGTTTCTAGACATAATGACAAAACCAAGTTTTACAGTAAGAAAGTGGTAATTGAAAGGGTGAAAAAGTCCTAAAGAAAAAATTAGCTCATTTCATGTAAAAATAAGCCATTCTAACTACCAAAATTTTAAACCGACGACCTATTTAAATGGGTTTACATATACAGGTCAACTCTAACTTGATCTGTTCAAATGGGTTATGCGAGTAATGATCCCTCCCAACCTACTTAAATGCAGGTCATTTTCTTTCTTTTTCTTTTTGACCTGTGACTAACCTGCATATATTGAAGGTCAAGTTTTGATGAGATTAGCTGATGACCTCAGATTTTGCCAACCTGGTATGTTAGGTTCCATTCAAATGACAATGAAACTTGTATAGAAATTCTAATGATGTACATTAATTGGTTGGCTCTGATACCAAATTAAAATCTCTTTAGCTAAGCATTCCTACCAAAATCTCAAGGTGTTAGTAGAAGCAGCATAAATTCTTTTCAATAATGATGCCAAAATTTAATCCTTACATGCAGGATATGATATCAGCCCTGTACCTTAAGATGACACATATGAAATGGTTAACTATAAAATTAAATTGGATTTAGAATTATAGAAGCTTATTTAAATGGTGAGTTTAACTGGTCACTTCGGAGAGAGGGGGCGAGTGTTAAACATTTACTATTATATTTTTAACCCTCACACTTTCTAAGGACGGTTGTTTAGTGTCCCTAATCAGCTGGCTACAACCCAAAAACATAGCTAAGTAAGTTGTCATGGTTGATATAAGAGGAAGGCATTTATTTTTTAGCAGCTATAATTTAAATGAGTTTTGAACAGCCCAATAGATTTAATCAAAGGGAGCATTTGGTTGCTAGAATTCAAAGAATTTGGATTGGGGAAAATTTATAATTCTCCAAAGTGTTCTATCTAATTTATGATCTTAGTAGCAATAATGTTTGAGTTTGGAGGGAATCGAAAAGACCAAAAAGTGACATTTCAAAGGCTTTTTTTTTTCTCTCTGTTTTGGAATTCCACTGATCAAGAAAGGAATCTCAGAAATTCCACAGATAACAGTCAACATCATTGTAAAATGCCAAACACATAGAGTTCTCATAAGAAATTGCAGTAACTAAATTACCCAATTACTGTTAGGGAAAAAATATATATAATTCTCTAAATGTCCCCTCCTTCACATTCTCCAAAATTTTCTGTCTCCATCCAAGATGCTAAGATTTAAAGAACTTAAGAGATCAAAAGTGACATTTCAACTTGGACTCAGATAGGCTAATACACACAGAAAAATCTTTTGGAAGGTTCGGATCTGAAAAGATATGCATTTAAAGTGCATGTGTATAAATTTGCCCCAGTTGAGAGAGAGAGCACTGACCAGTTTCCTTCTCTGTCCACCTGTTCAAAATCAATGCCCTTTTGGACGATCCTGTGCTTGCTTCTAGCTGTTTGGAAACGAGATAAGCTTATCCATAGCTGGTTGTGAAGCACTCTCCACAACATAAAAGGAAAAATGAGCAAGTTTGAAAGATCCCTCTCTCTTTCGTCTTTTGTCATGAATGAATACACACTCTCTGCTACAAATGGAGTTATCACCAAGTACTGCAAACACCCAGATATCAAAACAGAGATAAGAGTAAGAAAATAACTTACAACAACTAAAACACCACAAAAACCAACACACCCAAATTCATAAGAAACAACTAAAATAAGAGGTCAAGGGTATTGGAGCAAGGCCTCCTAGTATAGTAGTATATTTTAGAGATAAGAGTAAGAAAATAGCTTACAACAACTAAAACACCACAAAACCCCACACACCCAAATTCATAAGAAACAACTAAAATAAGAGATCAAGGAGATTGGAGCAAGGCCTCCTAGTCTAGTAGTATCTATTACCAAAATGAATAAGAGATCAAGGAGATTGGAGCAAGGCCTCCTAGTATAGTATCTTTTATTAAAATGAGTAAGAGATCAAGGAGATTGGAGCAAGGCCTCCTAGTATAGTATCTTTTATCAAAATGAAGGGTGGAACTGGAATTAACCTTGAAGCTTCCAAGCTTCTGCCATGGCCATTGGGTGAGGAGGCCTGGTTTGGTTGCCATCTTTCTTCTGCTCTCTTTCTGCAGGTTAGGTGTGTCTTCAAGGAATTTATAAAAGCAGGACATTCACACATGGGATGGCATGTCATGTGATTTTTTGGACATTTTGGGATAAATTTACATTGGGGTTTATTAAATGCAACTGCATTTTCAGATCATGCAACTAACACTGCCATTGTTTTGACGTAGAGGAGTGATTTTCTTTCTTCAATGACTAAATTACCCATGTTACTGCATGGTGGATATTATTGCTTGCCTGTTACTGTTTGTTTTCATGGCCATTTTAGGATTTAGGGGTGAGGGTGTTTAGAACTTGCATATCTGGGTGTGATAAGGATTGAAGGGCCCAACTCAGTCTGACTCAAGATTTGGCAGGGATAAACAGACCCAGATCTGAGTCCACCCAATAAGAATCATAGGAGGCTTGAGCCTACCCCCACTAAGGACCTGAATCCGGTAAAGCCTTATTGTCACCCAAAGAATTGTCTTTAAACCATCTGAGCAAAAGAAGAACAAAAATTATAATATATATGTATACTTAGAATTATATATGACATACATAGATATTAGAGATGCAAATGGGTAGGATCAGGCACACCCATGTTGGTTTCAGACCCAGATCTGGATTCAGATCCAATTCTAGCACGAAACATCTATATTGTATTCAGATTTGGAATTAATTTTTAAAAAATGATTTTGATTTCGAATCCAGATCCAAAATAAGATGCAAAGTGCATTAGTATAATTTGATAAAAAGAGCTTTAAAAAATCATATATAAATGGGAGATGCTCCTGTGAGAGCATCACTCACCTTGCTATAGAGATAGGGGTGGGGGCCCTCACATTTAAATTGTTGGCATTGGATATGGATGTGAGGGCTCCCTTCTTATCTCTCATAATAAGGTGAAAGTATCTCTCATAGGAGCATTCCCTTCTTATTTATATATCACAAGTGGGGGCTATTAAGTAATACACGATTAAAGCCATGTAAATTAAAAAACATGAACATAACTCAAGCTATTTAGATTCTTAAAATATATATGTATATCTAATAAGTTAATGTAATTTTCTTTGATCTGAATCCTTGGGTCGAAATATACAAGAATCAAGTTTTAGATCCTATATGCATGGATCCAGATTTCTATCCGAATTTCTACAGGGAGAAAATATAGGATTTGATTATGGATCATATATGCTTGGATTTAGACTTTGATATGAACTTCCCTCAGGTTCAAAAATAGGTTCCACTCCTTCCAATGCTCGAATAATTAGATACACATTTACAAACCTAGTAGACACAGACTCACACATATATGGATGGGCACACCACAAAGAGCCCTGCTACTTGTCCTGGGTTTTTCACCCGTGACAAGTCCCGACTCCACATGGGTCATTTGCCCCCCCTCCCATGTGGAGTCGGGACTTGTCACGGGTGAAAAACCCGGGACAAGTAGACTTTTTGCACCACAAAACACCCAGGTGGTTCGCAAAATAATGTCCCCTTGACTTTTATAAGAATGTAACTTTCCTTAATAAGTACTAAGAAGCATACACTAAGTATCATTTAATGGAAGGGAACATTTATTATCAAGAAATTTGAAGAAGAGAGAAAAGGACATTCTAGGTACTTTATATGAAAAGCAAACAACTCCGGAAGTCACTTCCCGGCTTTTTCGTTTCTTCCTCTTCCTTTCTACGGCTTTCTCGGTACAGGCTTTTGTGGTTCTCATTTCAAGTAAATTTGTGGGCCTTATAATGGGACACACCTATTTAAAAACTAAATGGCTCAAAATGACTACCTTTCAATGTGGCAAAATCTCAGTCTAATAGATTTTGGGCTCAAGAAAAGATTGGTCATGTATGACATGCTCAAACAAAAGATTGAGAAAATTATGTGGTTTATGAATTATCAATCTAACCGTGGGCCATTTTCTATCAAAGTGAAATTTGGTTAGGCTAATATAGAAAAATGAGCATGTATTTTACAAGGTTTAGATCTTTAATAGGTTGGTCCCCGACATAGCTTATACAATTTGTAGAATTTTTTTATTATATATATAGCTAAAAAATGCTACTTTTAATCGGCTTACTATGATGCATGATAATTGTAGAAGTTTGGTGGATGGAAGTTTTAGGCGTAAATGATTAAGATATGAGATAAGAGCCCCAAGTCCGTCACCATCAGCACTTCAATCAAGGATTGATCTCTGCTTATTTTTGTGGAAGGGGGTGTACCTCACCAATCACCACTGAGTTATCAATGGATTGGCAATTGTCTGAACCCCTTTTACCATAAGTCAATAGCTATAATTTTGTAGTTCTTAACGTAGTTTAATTGTAGGGTTGTAAACGGAATCGGTTTCAGATTGAAACCATATTAGACCCGGACCTGTTTCTAAATAACGGTTCCATTTCCGGATGCGGATCCGAATTCAGTTTTGACTCAGAACCTATTTTGTTGATTCCAAACTCGGTTCCGATAGAAAAAGTCGGATTCGATTTTGGAAACAGGTCCACGTAGAGGACTAGATCTAGTTCCAAAATTGGTTCTAACTTTTCTTGATTTTTTTCATTTTTTCTTAAAATAAGTATATCATTCAACCTATAGCAATGCATCAAGTCTACTACCTCCAGTATTATACATAAAAATGTCCAAAATTTTTTATTTTGAGGTACAGTTTGCAATATCAAAGACTCATATGCCGGGTCCCGGGTCCACGAGTCTGAACCTGTATGGACCTAGAACTAGACTCGTTTATCAATCGGAACTTAAATTGGGCTTCAAACCCAAACCCGTTTATGGATCGAAATATAAACTACGTTTCCGACCCGGTTTTTCCCGGTCTTAATTTTCGGGTAATCGGAGGATCAGATACCAATTTGCAACTCTAATTTAAGGACCCCTTATTATGTATTGTTAATATACCAATGGTGAGTTTGTTGATGACAGAAGAAAGATGCACCTGTTTTGGCGTGAGCTCACAAAAAATATACTTATAAGAATAAACCCGAACTTTTTATGGCACCCATTGTTTTTTATCGAACCAATTGTTTTTATTTTATTTTATTTTATGGTGCCCTCTCTACTTCTAGTTTATTTTGAGCCTTTTTTTATTAGCCTCGTTCATCTACAAATCACCCCCCTTTTTTTTGGTATGGCTCAGCGGCCATAAAACCTGAAGGAAAGCTACCCTTCCAAGGATTGATCCCTGGAGGGACCTGTGGAAGTGGGCAGGCTTAACCACAGCGACAACCCCATCTTCCCAAATCACCCCTTTTGAAGTCTCGATAAAATAAGCATTATCATTTGATGAAAGTGAATCTTATCATTGATAAAGGTTATCTTCATATAGATGAAAATCCATACCAGTAAATTTGACACTTGTCTTGTATTTCAATGTAGGAAAACTGGCTGCCTGTGGTTCAAACGCTTTTAGATATGCCATCTTTCCTCACTCAAGAGCTCTCTCACTTCACCTGAAGTCTACTTCCCCTATCCTAGGGTTCCATCACCCCACCCAAGATCTGCTACCCTCACTGGAGGGCCGCGTCCCAACCCTATAGCTGGGTACCAAAAAATTTGTACAAAAAATTATCACCACTAACCTTGATGGAAATCATGGTAGTTTTTTTGTTTTTCTATCCATATCTAACTATTGGTGGCAAGTATTAATGGTCGACCAAAGGATCGATTCCAGTACCTAGTGGGCGGTGGTTGTTGCCCATTTTGCCCATTGGTTTTGGAGACAGGATCCGTTGTCTCTTGCCCACTTGTCTAGATGCTTGGAAGTCCACCGTACGTGGGCCCGACAAGATGATAATCTGGACCATTCAATTTAAATCCCAACCCACTTTAATAAGAGTTAGTACCACATCCAAGCGATACTATTGGGGTCCTTGGCTATTGTTCTCGAGAAATGGCTGAGTTTAGCCCATTCCTCAAAAGAAGTTTTTATGTACTATCCCCCAAAATCTTCACTTCGACTGCTCCTTTTCCCAAACAACTCGTACAAAGAAACCCACCAGCAGTAAAGTACCTAGTGACCGATGGGTAGTTATAATTAGTTCCTTATCTTTCCTGTTCCCCTACCTATCTAATTTTACAGACGCGTAAATTACTGAACATGGTTCAAAATAGCAGCCGCTACGTAGCGTAGCGCCCGCATTATCAGCCGTAGCGGTCGAGGCTGCTACGCTATTTTGAAAATAACGGCGCTACGGTTTAAATTCTAATAGAGCCAAATAATTTTAGTTTTAAATGTTGTTTTTCCTATTTCTTCTCCTCAATAGTCTTTCCTAAAATTATCTCTACCCTTATATGGTTTCAAATCACTAAAGAAATATAATATTATTTGCTATGCAAGATTAAAAAAAAATTGTTCATTTAAAAAATTCACACCGCTACATATCGCCTCAACCGCTACGTATCGCCCGCTATATAACGTTTTGGCCACCGACTGCTACGCCTGCCGCAACCGCTATTTTAATCCTTATTACTGATACAATCTTATTATTATATATGAATTAAATAGGTTTCAATTGCTTCTAATTTTCAATTTGAAATCAATTTTGACTGTTCTCCAATCTTGACCTCTACTAATATCAACCGTTGATTAATGAATGATTTTCACTGTCTCTCATCACTCCAATTTCAATTGAGAAATCAATTCTAATTTGTTCAATAGATTTTGACCACCATAATGTTTGTCAATGATTGTTTGTTCTACCTTTTTACTTATCTAGGACATAATGAATGCAAAACGAAACTGCTCCATGATGCCTATTGGTATTTATATATCCATTTAAATTAATTAGGTGAAGCCCATTCTTTTAAGTTATTCAGACCATAACAATTGTGGGATCCACATGGCTACGTGATTGCAAATAAAAACTTTTGTTCCAGATGGCCATAATGAATGCAAACCAGAATTGCTCCATGGTGCCTGCTATTAATTATATAGCCATTGAAATTAATCACGTGGGACCCACTCTTTTAGCTTATCAAGGACATGATAGTTGTGGGATTGAAATGGCTATAGTGTTTGCATGTAAAAACTGCTCCATGATGCTTGTTTTTAATTAATTATACCTGCTCAATGATATAAAAATTAGACATTCAATATCAACCAGTCATCCGAAGCCCCCTTAATCCATATTCCAAATCTCCATTCTCATTTTTGCATGGGGCATTTGGTTGGAGGTCCCTCAAAGTATGATTTTATTGCAAACAGTACACCAAAAAAAAAAAAAAAAAAAAAAATCTTGCAGCCAAAGGTCCTCTAACACATTCTCATACTTGATATGTCTAATTTACTCTTTCTTTAAATCATATCTCATTATTGGTGGGATATCTCATTAACAATGGTCAACTACCATTTAATTGGCCAAATAAATCTCAAAAGATCTAAATAAATTTAAAAAAATGTAAATAAATTTAAAAAAATATAAATAAATTTCAAAAAATGAAAATAAATTTCATAATACGTAAATAAAATTAAAAAAAGTAAATAAGTTCGAAAAATACAAATAAATTCAAAAGAATGCAAATAAATTTAAAAAAAATGCAATAATTTCAAAAAACGCAAAAAATCTCAAAAGAACGCAAAGAAATTTAAAAAGACTCAAATAAATTTCAAAAGATCCAAATAAATTTCAAAAGATATAAATAAATTTCAAAAGTTGAAAATCAATTTAAAAAGACGCAAATAAATTTCAAAAGATGAAAATAAATTTCAAAAGTTCCAAATAAATTTTAAAAAATGCAAATACATTTGCCACAAGCTCGGATAGATTTGTCAGAATTTAGATAAATTTGTCCCATAACTCTAATAAATTAGCCAAAAACTCAGATAAATTTGTCCAAAACTCAGAGAAAATTATTTTAGAATTCCGATAAATTTACACAAAACTGAAATAAATTTGAAAAAAAAATGGAAAACTCATATAAATTTGTTAAAACTTAGATAAACTTGATAAAAACTTAGATAAATTTCATAATGGGGCCCACTTGATGACCCAAGGAAGAACGTGTGATCTTATTCTTCTTCAATCGTTCTATTCTACAACCAGAACAGAAGAACAGCCCTGCTGTCTTCTCTTTCCACGGCAACAGCACAGTAGCGACGGTGGACCCGATCCCCATGAGGCAACAGCGGTTGCAGTGGCGATTCCGGGGTGTTGTCCTCGGCGATGTGGGGTCCAGCCGAGAACAAACTGAATGTTGTTGATCCTCTGTTTCTTCTTCTTATATTGGCGCACAGAACTGCGAGCAAGCAGAGACTTGCTGAAGATCCGATCACCCCTTCTCCGATAGACCGATCACCCCTTCCGGCGTGCTGTCAAATTCGATCACCCCTTCTTCTTTTATTGATGCGCAGACCTCTCACTGTCAGATGGTGTATCGGTAGTCCATGATCCTTCTGCAACTACAGATGGTGCAGGTAGCCCATGATCCTTCTGTAACTTCAGATGGTGCAGCAGTAGGCGATGATCGATTATCTTCTTCTTCCGATGGAGTTTTCTGAGACAATAGAAAATGAGAGAGTACGAACAAGGGGGAATGAGAGATTTAAATTTTTAAAATTCAAAATTTCATGCTTAAACAGTTGAAAGGGCAAATTAGCCATAAAAATGTATGAGGTGGCGTATTTAGGGACCTCTCGCCACGAGGTGGCGTATCTAGGGACATCTCGTTGCGTGGACTACAGGCCTTAGAGGAAAAATTGATGGATTAGAGGCCTTACAAGACCTGTATGAGGGACCTTTTGCTAATTTTCTCTTTTTGTATTTAACTTCCAAGTTTATAATCAAACAAAAACACGGACAATTTCACTGAGAGTATGGGCTTATTCAACCACATGCACTTAGAATCTCCTGTAACAACGAAGACCACCTCTCTCCAATGTTTCCTCCCTTCATATGTTTCTCTTCGGGTACTATTCCAATACAGCCATCATTTATCTCTTTCCTTTTTAATTTATATGAAAATAATGTCCATTGTACTCTTGCCATCTATATATGGGTTGTCTTGATTATAGATTTTACCACTTACTTTGATTAATCGGTTAAAGAAGAAGGCACCTAGCTTTATCTTGGTATGTAAAAAACACGTATAGATTGTCGAATCTACAAAGCATTCGATGTTTTTTATTTTTTTCCATAAGGCCCCATTTTGGAGCCATTCAATAAGGCAAGGTAGATTGTGACTCTTCCTTTTTTGGGCTAAACTTAGTTCCAGTTGAGAGAACTCATTTTTCGTAGGCTTGAGACTAACCCAAAAAATAAGATAAGTTAGAAACTGAACCCATTGATAATAGCAATAGTTAGAAAAATTATGATGATGGGTAGTCTTTGTTTTAACCGGATGTACTTATCATTGATTTCTTTACCAATATTTTTTCTTCTTTATGTTTTGGATCCTTCAATTTGTTGATTCTATTTTCTCTTTTTTTATTATTATGTTGGCTTTTCTGATCTTATATTGTTTTGTGATTATAAATAATTATTAATGAAATTTATTTTTCATTTTTTTACAGAGCAGAATCATAATTGGTGAAATTATATAATCATTACAAAGGACACCAAGGGGAGATTGGGATTCTGTCGAATCTTTTTTTGGTATTAACCTCTTGTAGATTTGCCGTCTTTCCTATTTTTCCTTTTTCTCTTTTTGAACTTTTGATCACCTTCTCTTTTAGATGTGCAAATAATTTGTTCTTATGTAGAAAAAAGCTTAGTAAAAAAAAAAAAAAACCTCTTAATCGATGCCGAACAAGAGAGTAGTAAACGTTAAAGGGGCAAAGCGAAAAGACAATTTGGACCCTAAACTTTGACTCTACGTGGTCCATCTTTCCATTTTTTAAAGGATATATTACCTAATTAAAAAAAATAGTACAGAAGGCAACCTGACCTAAACACAAGACATATAAGTAAAAGTCATAGGATATGTAGAACCATTGCCTTTAGATAAATAAAAATATTAACTTTAATTATCAAGTTTATAATTAAATTTTGTAATTAATAATAAAGAAAATTTCTCTTTCTAAATCTAAATTTCTAGCTATTGCAAAATTGATCACTAAAATAGAAACTAATATATAGATTTTTTTAAAATAATTGCTCTAGAATAATTTAAAAAACATTGTATTTTATTTTTTAAGTCAATAATTATCTTAGATCTTTTTTTTTTTCAAAATATGGCCCGGGCAGCATGGGTTCAATGTGTTCTTATCAAGTTTCATTTTAATTTTTTTTCTTTTTACCCAATGAGTTCTCTTTATTAAAATTTATTATAATTTTTCGTTAAGTTTGCTACAAAGTTTAAGTGATCTTAGTTTATTTTCCTAACCAATCAAAGGGGATCGCAATTTGATGTAAGAATTTAGTAATATTTTTAGAGCCCGGGCTTAGCACCGGCCTTTGTTGCTAGTGTATTATTAATCAAAGGAGATTTTTATTAATCAAAGGGAATTTTCAAATAAGGCCTTATTTCAAAAAAGGATGAAAATGTCAAAACTTTTCAAATTAGTCCCTAAAAGTCTTCCAATAAGTTATCAATTGAGGATATCTGTTCATTTACAGTATTTTCTACCAAATTCTTCTCTCATTTTTTTTTTTTTTATGATATCCAATTACCTTTTATTTAAAGTCATGATATGATTCCAATAGCCACTACATGTAGCCAATCACTGTGGGGATACTGGTTGTCCTTGATTACCGTGAGAACACTAATGAAGTAAATGAGGAGAATATTGAGAAAGTGAAGGAGAATTTTATTTCAGTAAAAGATAATTTCGGTATTTTAAAATTTTTGAGGGAAAAAGTTACCAAAAAACAACTTTAAATGGACGGATGTCCTTTATTGAAAACTTAGAGGCTAATTTCGAATTTTCTGAAACTTGCGTCCTTTTTTGAAATAAGGCAAAAACTTAATGCCTCATTTGAAATTTTTTCCTTAATTAAATACCTAAATCATGCTATAAATCATGTTGAATTTAACTATATATAAAACAAACTCCAATTGAAATGAAATTTGAGAACACGTCGGATAAGAATGAGATTCATGATGAAGAGTTTCAGGCATTGTTTTAAGGCTGCGACGGGGATCCGGACTGATCTGTCTGGTGTGGCCATGTTGCACGTCACTGTGGGATGGTATAAATGTTGGAGTGGTGTCTCAAGTTGTTAGGTATATAGATGAGCAGATGTGGATCAAAGATGGGGCCCACACTTTCATTAACTAAGGCCGGTGGACTTGGATCAGATTTAACCTTCCCTTCATTTCAAGTGGCTCCAATTTAGTCGTACCAATGTGGTGTTGGGTAGTAAGTCCCATTCATTGGAGAATGCACTTTTAATTGACCCTTCCTGGGGCCACTGTCCGGTCCAAGTTCATGGGCACGTTTTGTTTTCTTACATTATCTCACTGCCTGGTAAAGTTATTTGTTTTTTACAGGTGCATGTGATTTTGCATACCGTGGTTGGTCCACTCATCATCATTATAGGAACTTTCATTTTTCTCAATGTTAATAAAGTTGTACCGGTTGAAAGACTACGACATGAAACTATATATTTACGTAGTCCATAATTAACTGTTTTCTAAAAATGAATGGATTTCTAGTATATCTAGTATCCCTCTTTTACAAAGAAATTCACAGCCAGACGGGTGTTATCCGAAATAAGTGAAAGGAGTGGAACTCCATACTATGCCTCGTCTTTTGAAAATTCAAACCACACCACTCTAATGAACTCCAACTCAAGATTTACTCTAATAGAAGTTGATTTTAATGTGTATGATGGATAATGTGATTACTGTAATAATTTATAATATCAATTATATTCATTAATCATAATGATCAGTTTTACAATGAAACCAACTCTCATAGGAGGAAACTCATCTCATCTGCACAAAAGACATTCATTTGATGCAGCTGAGATTTTTAACAGGTGAGCCTTGTTATGAAACTCCGCTTTTTCCAATAATAATTTTCTCTCAACACCCGTGGAATCGGATGTGGAGAGAGAGGCCAGGTGGCATTAAAGTAAACACGTGTAACTGGTGATGTGTAAAAAGGTTGAGAACTAGATGCTTGAAATCGACACATCTGAAGTATAACAAATAATAGAGAAACCATGACATGGTCTAAAAGTGAGTACTTCTAAAAATACAAAAAAATTTGTTTGTACTGCACAACCAAAGGGGCTATGACCATGGTAGCATGTCCCAAGTATGGAAAGTGCTCACAAAAGTGGGAAGAGAGCCTCACACTTATGAGAACGAAGCCTACACAAGTGGAAAAGGATAACATACTCTTAGATCAAATCCTGATAGCCGGGTGAGATACGTAGTCGCTAACCAGATGAGCTCTTATTATTAGAGGCTTTTATGTGATTTTTTTCTCTCATATGGGTTTTGACTATTTAAGTGCCCTAAAACCTGAGGCTTGCCTCGTAAGTGTTAAGACATTTAGAGATTTCCTGTAGAATAGCTCGTATAAAAAAGACTGATGCAGAAACAACAGTTTCCCCTCATAATGTGTAATAGCCTACACTTGTAGGATATCGCACAAAACCCTACTTCTTACCCTTTAAAATCCTCACTTCCTAGAAAACAAAAAGACCATTTATATTGCAGCCCAAGTTTGTGGGGGCCCTTTTTTATTATTATTTAATCTTTCATCCATTAATCAAAACAACAAGAAAATTATAACACAAAAAACTTCATTCCTTATGTTTTCTAAGGATAAGATCCAACTTATATATCTCCTATATATGATGAGTGAAATGGATGAAGCAAAGAATAGAAGAATATTATTTGTGGAGTTTTGGGTCATAATCTTAACGAAAAACAGAGATTACAAAAAGAAGGGAGTTTCTAGATTTGGGGAATTAGGTGTATGTGTAAAATCATATCGGCATAGGATATCGCACCTACACATAGTGGGGGACCCAGCATTTTTGGTTTGGGTGGGGGGCTGTAATTTTCATATTAGTTTTGGAGGTAGGTCCAAAATTTTTATATGGATTTTGGAAGCTGACTCAAGACTTTCATGCAAGTCTCGGAAGCAAATCCAAGTTCTACAGTGGTGACCCCCCCAACTATTTTTCTTTTTTGTGTGTATTGTTCCCTAGAGATTTTAAATATCAACACATGTGAGATAAAAGTCAAATCTTATGGTACTTGTGTGATCAAAATCCCTTATTTATTTATTTATATACACTTAATGAATGTTAAACCTAGTGATGGGACCATCCACCATTCTTTTATTTTTTTATTTTTCATTAAAAGAAACGAAGGGGAAAAGACGAGCAACAGAACAAAACATAGAAGTGGGCCTTTAAAGGAAAAAAAAAAAAAAAAAAGGTGGGGCAAAGAAAACACCAACCAAAGCCCTCTCACACCCAACATCCTGTTTAACATAATAACAAAACTTACCAAACAAGTGTGCCTGCTCATTCAAGAAGCTGGGAATATATTCAAAATCCACAAAACAAAAAATAGATTAATAGCCAAAATAATGGGATTGATCGACCAATCAACAATCACATCCTCCCTAAAGCTTGCACCACTTCCTTACCATTCTTTAATTTCTTAGTCAGAGATTTTTCATAAATGGCCATTCATGGTGGTTGAATGTACATCACCCCAAAGACACTGATTCTTCAATGGCTTAGCTTGATTAGAAGGTTGTAAAATCAAGTAGGAAACACTTCTAATCATAAAGTCCAACACTAGAACCAAAAAAGGAAAAAAGAAAAAGGAAGAAGAAAAACCCATGAAGTCAACAATATAGATTAAAGGGACAAGCATTAAACTTCATGGGATCAACAAATGACATAACATCTCAACGATGAGGTGATAACTGTGAATTAGTAAGCTATCAAAAATCAGTCTCGATCTTTAAATATTTTTATTCACCTAGACTTCAACATAAATAGGCAATTAGATTATTTCAGCTTAATCATCTACTTCATCTAAATGCCATGCAAATGCTCAATACAACTACTCTGATAGATCCCTATTGTATTAGGTGTGTCCCTTCATTTTTTTGGTGGGATTTGGTGTGTCACTTTACTCCAGCCCAGAAAGGTGTTCCTTGGTCTAAGCTGAGAGACTGGTGGGTTCACCTCAATCAATTGGTGGTTACATTATAATGAATATTAATGAAGGTGGATGAGTTCAACTACACCCCCATTTACGAACCCCAACTATATATATGTTGCATTTGATCGAAAACCAATGAGTTCACGTCATTTTCATGTGAACTTTCCAGACATGAAATATTTCCCTCTCAGAGGACAAAGTATACTACAAAATACACAATAAAAAAAAATAAAATCCATAAAAAGGCCTTTCATGGGACAACTGATACTCTGCCATTTCAATTCCCACTATCTTTGATTTGCTTCATTTTCTTTCCAAGGTCAGAAAAAGAAACGTCTTAGGACTGTTCTCTACACGTCAATTTTTCTTACCAGACCTATATATATATTAATGGATGCATAACTATACATTGCACAACTCCTTGAAAATTAGGGGTACACATAAAATCCGTAGATCCATAAATCCGATCCAATCCAATCTGATCCGCGGATTTTTATTCGATCCGAAGGTAAACGGATTGGTGACGAATTGAAAATTTTGTAACCCGTTAGCAACGGATCGGTGGCAGATTTCACCCTCAATCCGCGGATTCAATCCGATCCGATCCGTTGACATTAAATATAAAAATATATATAAGGGGTCTAAATATAAATTAAGATGTCTAAATTTAAAATAAGAAAAAAGAATATAAGGGGTCAAAATGTAATTTTTTTCACAACATATTTGATATTTTTCTTTTAACATTTGATTGAACGGATTAATCCGATCCGATCCGGTCCTCCACGGATCGGATTGGATTTTAACAGCCACAGATTGGTGACGGATTCCAAATCCGTCAATTTATAGGTAATGGATTGGTGATGGATTTAGCCCAATCCGCACTAATCCGATCCGTGATTGTTGAATTTTAATACCTGGACCCTCAAAGGCAGTTGCATTCAACCATTCAATTTCAGGTTGAGGTTGAGGATATAAAAAAGAAATGGCTTATGTGGTTGTATTGAATTGTTGGTTTCATGCAATTGAGAATTCATATTGGGGGTTTTGCCCCTAGAGTGCCGTTTGCCATGGGTAACCCTACTGTGTGACAAAAGTTGAGATATTTACCCTTAGGTGCCATGCAGTCTTTACAGACTAAAACGCCTTTAACTACGCTATATCGTGTAAACTGCCCCTGTTTGTGCAATTTTGCAAAGTGTTTTTTTTTAATTTATGCAATATCACACAAAGACTTCGCTCCTATGGGTTAAAGAAAGAATATATTTGTGTGACATCGCACAATATAATTTTATGTGATATCATACAATCAAGGGAAATTTAGTCCATAAAAGTTGCATGAGTACCTATAGGGAAGTATCTCAACTTTCTTCACTAGACGGGATCATTTATGACTAAAGGTTACTGTATAAGCAAAACCCCTTGAAATTGGGAAGAAAGATTATATGATTAGGTTGATTGAGGAAAATTCAAGTGGTCAAATTTTGTTTAGATGTGGAGAACTTGACAATAGATCACATCTTAAAATATATCTTAGTTAGTCTATCTAATGAAAAAATTGTTTGCACTTATTTACATATGTAAACGTTACAAATGTATCTGCACGTGAAATATTTGTGAAGGATTTCCCTTGATACTGATTGTTTTCAGATATTATACCTTGACATAGCTGTGTGTGTATTATACAGTCATCTCCTCGTGTATTCGGATCTTCAGTATGGGACCAAGATCTGAATTATCTATGGGTTCCTGCTATGGAAAATAATTGAGGCCCAAATTTAATATAGCTCCAGAGAGTGGACCCATTCCCAATATTTTCCATTGAAGTCTATATTTTGTCTTTTTTTTGAGCTGGGAAAATATTGGCATACCCTCTCATACACAATACACAAATCCCTGACCGACAAGGCTGACTGGGGATTGATATCAAAGTCATCTCTATGGAAGGAGAGGTGCCTACCACTAGGCTTGTCAATCTAGCCCTCTAACGAGGAGGGCCCGCCCAGCTCATTCCTCAAAGGACAAAAAAACAAAAAAAAAAAAAAAAAAAAAGAAGAAGAAACCGCAAAATGAGTGCTTTTGTTTTTACTACAAAGCTCTAGGGCTAGACTTAGGCAATGTTTTTTGAAAGACCACCATTTTGAGGACCGAGTTTGGACAATACCAGGCCCAGTCCTCCTATTTTACTGACGCGCGCGCACACACAACAGTATAGTAATGATATAGGGGAGTGGGTAGTAAAATCTCTCAACTATTCATTCTCAGTAGCTCTGTTTCCCCTGATTCTTTAGCCATTAGCAGCTCTACCTTTTCTTATCATTTCTGTACAGGTGCATATGTGGTATACGAGTGACTGAACAGAGGCAAGACAGATGTTTGAAAGCAACAGCCATGCTCAACATACAAGTAAGAATAAAGAAGATGAGGTGTTAGTGTTGGCATCCCAATCCAAACACAACTCAGGCGGTTCTGAGCGTTCATCTGATAGTTGACACTGGCATGGTTCTGGCCCATGAGGGTGGGGCTAGGTAGTGCAGGCCTTCCGAGGGCTTTGGCCTGCCTGGGGCCCGATCCGCATATTTTGAGTGTAGGGTAAGAATTACCCCGGGCCCGGCCCAACCTTTTGGGAGCTCTACCTACCACCGAACACTTGAACAGTGGATTGGCTCATTTGAGTCCTGGCATCATGAATTTTTTTCCCCCTTCTGGTTGATCATTAGTGAACCCTGGATACTCAACACTATCTATCACCCATTCGCACACCGTGTATTAGATAAGGCCCTAAACGATTTGAACCGGAGATCCCTCCAGCTCAGTGCTAGACATCCTAACCACTAGAACAATTTAAGTGTGGCACACATGATTTCATCTCCAGGTTGAGGAGCCTGACAATCTTAACAAAAGTGGGAAGCTAGAACAAGATAGAATACATGTGCCCAAACTGACATAGAAAAATCAACTAGATTCATTAAAAAAACTTGTATCAAAATAAGTTGAATAATCTTATTGATAGCACCAGTGGTTGAGTAACCATCATATTATAGGTACATACTATATACCTCTACATACTGTATATAAAATAAAAGAGCAAAGTTCAACACAACCAGCACCAGTGGTCTAGTGGTAGAATAGTACCCTGCCACGTTACAGACCCGGGTTCGATTCCCGGCTGGTGCAGTTCATTTTTTTATTTTATTTTTTTGCCAATTCTTGTAACATGACCACAACAAATAGAAGTGGATATTCATCAAGTGGGACCCATCATGGATCCATCACACACACCATTTTTGAACAGGTGAAGCCTTACTTTTCACCAGCTATATTGTCTGATGGGAAACCACATTCATGTCATTGATCTATCAACAGTGGGTCCTTTCTACACTATATATAAGTGCCTCATGACTCATGAGAGGGAGCACATTGGTCCCTATGAGGGTGGACACATATAAACAAGGAAAAGACTAAAAGAAACAGAGGAAAAGCATGTTTGTTTGAAATAGTTGAATTTCTAGGAATTTTATGGATTTGAGTTTTAATATTTGGTTATAATTGAAGAATCTAAGGTGAATATCCAAAAATGACATCAAATAATCTTTTTTGTTTAGTGGAAATTGAGCAAGAGAAGATTAAAAAAAAAAAAAAAAAAAAAAAAGGAGTACCCAGCCATCACCCTAATGATTCAAATATCAGTAAAGTCAAGGTCTTATCTACATCCTAACACATTCTTCACCCCTTACCTCATGACATTCACACTTCAAGTCTTTATTAATCCTTGGATGAATCAAATTTATCATGAGTTCTTACGGGTTCTCTGCAAATAAATAAGCCTTAAATATTAATATTCTTATACCTTATAAAGGCAAATATGTTTGTTTTACAAGTGGTAAGGTAATCTTTGCAGCGAAAAATAAAATAAAATAACTTTGTCATGTTTGGCTGGTCAAAACAAGTTTGAAAAATAAAGTTTCAGCCACCAAAAAAGCTTACTTTTATTTTACCAGACCCAAAAAAATAATAATTCATTCAAGACAAAGTAGTTACTTACCACTTGTTGACTTCTTACCTTAACCTTAAGAAAACAAATGCATTTTTACTTTACTAAAAAGTATATTTCACCTTCACCTAGCCATTACCTTTCCCATTGATTTTATATTTACTTTGCTAGCAAATTAAAAAATGCCACATAAATCATGAATGCTAAGAGCTATTACATAAATCATGAATGCTAAGAGCTATTACTCACGAACTCAGTCTAAAATTTAGAATGGCCTCCCATTGAATGCTCTATCCATCAACTCATATATGCCCATCTAAGTGGGACTTGCAAGATAAAAACCATACCCTTCTTATATTATCTAAATCAGGCCCACTAGATTGAACCACCTCCACATGATTGGCAAGGTGCCTGTGAAGCCCAAAAAAGTTGTCTCCTACAGTTATCTGAAGGGCCCAAACCTTTAACTATATATTCCTACCAAAGTTCATACTTAATGTGAACAGTTAACTAATTCAAGCAGTTTGATCTGAAAGAATTGCAAATTAATTTATAGACATTTAGTCACATATTGTTGAAGCGTTATATATGGACTTCTTTTTAATTAATTATGTTATAATGTAAATTTATAATTTGGCGATTGCACAAATGGTTTTATCATTCATTCAATCAATGTGTTTTTATTAAGTAATACTTGATTTAGATGTTGGGCATTATTCTAGTAAAGTACCAAACAGAGATTTGACTACTTTGAGATGAGGAACAACATCATAAAACTCTTAAGAGAACTTCACTATATGTAAATGAGTTTCAAAATCCTGATGACATTATCAATTAGAAGCTCCATTACATGTAGTATTATCATACAACAAGGGGGAGGAAAATTTCACCGTCCTGATGGCTTCACCCCGAAGAGCCCATGCCATTCACAAAAATGACCATCACTTGAGATGATGATCCTAAGACTGTTGAATTTCCATTCTAGGTGAAATGAACAAAGTAATGCCGAAAGTGGAGATGATCCATTTCCACTGGTAAGACCTTCAACCTCTCACCATCTACAACAACTCACATGTGCTGGCATGTGGTTCCGAATCCAAATCTCCAGGACAGATGGGCTGTGTTGATCATAAAATGCCCGACCAGTAGGCTCCGTTTGAGATCTACATTATTGCACAGATGCAGGAATCTACACCATCATCGGAGTCGGAGTCGCTTGAATCACTATAACCAACCAAACAAAGAAAAAAAAAAAGATGCAATCAGGGCATAAAGAAAGGATTTATTAAGTTCACCCGGTAAGGTAAGTGGCAATTTAGAAATTCAAATAGAAAACCTCAAAAAAAAAAAAAAAACATAATAATAATAATAAGCTGGCATTGGCTAAAAAATGCAGTCAGGGTATACAGAAAGGATTTATTATGTCTGCCAGGTAATTTAGAAATTCAAATAGCAAACCTCAAATAAATCAAAATAAGTTGGTGTTGGCTTGAAAAAAAATGCAATCAGGGCATAAAGAAAAGATTTACTAAAGTTTACCAGGTAAGTTGAAAGATAATTTAGAAATTCAAATAGCAAAACCCAAATAAATCAAAACAAGTTGGTATTTGAGAATGTGCATAACCATTGGAACATAAGGATCTAAATGACCCTTTTTTCTTTTGAAAGATAGAGAGAAACTTTTTTCTCTTTTCTCCTTTTTTTTTTTTTTTATAACTAAAGAAAAACTTAATTCATAGAAAGAAAAGTAGAAAAAATAAATCAATAATAGCCTTAGTCCCATAGAAATTCTTAAAGACTCCTTTGACACCCCACTTTGCCAAGGTTTAATAATTGTCTTGTGAACATCTGAATATACCAACATAGACTCATTAGGATGAGCAACATTAACCAGAGGAGTTTATTGCATTTCAGCAAGGCGGTGAAGAAAAAAAGCAACAAAAAAGAACAATAAAAGTAACGGCGTATTCATTTATTCAGGACAATTCAAAAGCATAATAAAACAAACACAGCTGCATCTAATAGCTACAGTGTATACACAATGGTTATATGATATAAAAACAGCTGCAGTGTATACACGATGATTATACAATATAAAAAAATGAAAAAGCGCTTGTATCTGGAAATTTTCTTAGGGCATGTTTCTTTCATGTATAATTGAATAGATAGGAATTGTAACGTTTTCATCTCTAACAGTAGTTAGAATCGACGAAAGTGAATTTCCAAAAATGACCATCATATTATCTCCCTCTTTAGTGTAAAATGAATGAAGGGAAGATAGAAAATGAATACCCAGCCGCCACCCCAGAAATTCAAATCCTAGGAAAGTGAGAGTTGCATCTACATCTCCAACATATCCTTCACCTCTCACCTCATATTCTTCACCCCTCACCTTGTTAATAAACCTTTGGTGGAGTTCATTTTACCATAACTCAGAGAAATTTATGCAAACAAAAAGGACCTTTCGGCCCATTTGTTTCATGTAATTTAGTTCCAAGAAATTCTAGGACTTGTATTTCTAAAATGGTCAAAAAGAAAGAGATAAAGGTGAATATCCAAAAATGACCATTAAATAACCTCCCCTTAATTAGAAAATGAATAAAAGGGAGATGGTAAATGGATATCCATCAATCACCCTAGTAATTCAAATCCTAGGAACTCTCATATATATATCTACACCTCAATATCCTTCACCTCACCTCTTTAATAATCATTTATTGGAGTCCATTTGACCATGAATTCTTATTAATGCTAATATTCAGTTCCATGCAAAAAAAGGTCTGTTAGATTGTTGAGGCAGAAAAATCAACCGATGAAACACTTCTATATTTGTCTTTTCTTTTTCTTTTTTCTTTTTGGGGACAAGCAACAGTAAAGGGGTTTTATTTACAATAAAAGATGTACAAATGAGATGAGTTTATTTAGGCAATAGACAACTGTTACATCAACACAAAATCAACCAAAAAACATTTACTTTCTTTTTTTTTTTTTTTTTTTGGATTGGTGACAAAGGATTATATTGATATTAAGAAATTAGAACCAGGACCAAAAAACATCACTCATCAAATCATATTGCAGAGGCAACACATTTTCGACCTTTAATAATAATCGTAAGTCCTTAAGCCAAACCAGTTGCCTTTCTCTCTAATCTCAAGGAATACGATGGAAGGATTCATCCAAAGGCTCAACTATTTTCATTAATTACTTGATATTACCCTTATTGGAATTTTATGGGTCCCCCTCAGCTATCAATGGTGGCAAATGAGTTTTTGAATAAATAACCCCCCCGTAATTGGCTCCATTTCAGCTCTATTTGAATCTCAAATGTTGCTTCAACCTGAAAAGGCAATAAACATTTTTTTGTCATTCTTAATTGTTCCCCCATGGTTTTGGCTTGCCAAGTGAGCTTCCATCAATGTTCAACTTCCACTAACCGTTTTGAACTTCAGCACTTCTAGTTCTTTCTTTACCACTAGTGATGAAACTTTTGATCACCACATCGTTGAAAGCGACTTGTCTAGTGCTATTGCTAGGATGGTAAATCCAAATAAAGTTCCCAGGAAGTTTCAGCACATTCTAATGAGATTAGATTGCTAGCTTCTTCTAGTCAGGTGATATTTTGTCATGCTGCTCGGTTTGTGAATGACAATGGACTTGCTGGCTAAACAAGGGGTAGGTAAAGATGAGCCTTTTGTAGGGTCATAGGGTTTTTAATGTAATTGAAGGTTTTGTGTTTCTTGGTTCTAGTGGTAAGTCTCTTATACCATCTAGCAGTACTTTCCTTTTTTATTAGTAAAGTTTATTGTTAGCAATCAAAGAAAAAGAAAAAGTGAAACTTTTGATCAACACATTAAATTCTGTATTTACACCAGAAAATGATGTAGCCTGGAATTCTTTTCCTTAAAGTACCTGTTGAAATAACCACACTTCCATTCATTCTAATACCACTTCCAAAAGAACTTTTCATACCTTGGAAAATTATTTTGTTCCTTTCTTTCCATGTCCTCGACATGATTGCCAACAGTACCATCCTCCATAATATTTTACCTCTTTCAAGAACAACCCACCATACTAATCCTCAATCAGACCCCAAATGACAGAGGAAACGGAAAGGACTAATGAGAAAAATTGCGAAAGAAAAAAACGAAATAAGACATTCAAAGTTACAATGCAAGAAAAGATGATCCCTTCTTCTAAAGACCAGCAAAAGAAGCAATGTTTGATAAAGAAAATGGTTGAGGTTATCAAATGTTAAATTTATTATTATTATTTTTTTTATGGAGAAAGCCATCCAACGAAAACCTTAAACCCTTGGTGATGCTAATAAATTCTTAACCTTTTTGCAAGGGAAATTTAGGTCGGATTACAAGTAAGGATCAAAAATAAGCTTTTACTTAAAAAAACCCAAAGAGTATTTGACATCCAAATTGATACAAAGGGAGAAAAACATAAAAGAAGTTATATATCCAGTAGAATGTAAAGATACATCAATTAAGGCATGCTTACTCTTGAGGTAACAAGTCTACACAATCAATCTTACAGGTTTCGAGTCCCAGATTATCCTAATCTTCACAAACAGATTTAAAGAGAAAAGGTCTAAGCTTGTTGGGCATGCTTTGTTTTCCTATCAGTTTCCTTGGAAAGAGGAGGGATGGGACATTCTTGGTGAAAGAAATAGAGCAATGGTTGGTTACAAAAAAGGAAGTGCTTGGTCAATTATCCTAAGGAAATGGTGGATATAAATCAGGTTCAATCATGACCAATGTCAGGGTAGTCTGGATCAATCAGGCCAAGTCTAATCAAGCCTAGAAATTTCTAAAGCTAAATTCCAGCACCACACACAAAACTCAGAAAGGCATAAATCCAAGCCATAATTAAGAATATGACAACAGCAAAAGGAAAATAACAGCATTAAGCAGATATTCAAACAGGTAATCCACTGCCCAATGCTATGATTGGTTCAGCAATAGGAAGCAAAAGTCGATTGTTCACTGTTCAGCACTTATTAAAAAAGGCAGATAGTGGCTTTCCACGTATATGTGGTGGTGGCCTCCACGTGTGGCCTTAGAGACTCCCTTAAACCTTTGGTACTGATTACAGGGTCAACTTGATCTACAAGGTTGGTTGGTTAGGAGATTTGGACAGGAAATCGATTGCAATCAATGTAAATTAAAATGGCACCAATTGGATGGCCAGCAGCTGTGTATAGTACAGCAAGTTCATGCTTGTAGCAGGTTGCAAGTAATTAAATGACTAGTGCCTTGAACTGGCAAGAGCTATGGTGAAAGTCCAACTCGATCATTAGAACTTCAGTGGTTTTGGCTTTTCAAAGGCTACAAGATGATAGCCGGCAATCAACAGCGAATCAAACGACGAGAGTTCTGCACCCACCTTGTGCTCTGAAGAGACTGACAAAAACACAGCAATGGTGATATACTAGACATGACTTCAATTTGACAAGAACTGCATGCTACCACCGTTAAGATGCAGCCAATGGAGGACAGCAGGTTCCACACTCACTGCAAGGCCTCACAAAGGGAAAAAGGAACTCAACCAAAGGAAGGACCTCATACCCAATGCCCATAATAGGCTTCTATCACAGAACCAGAAGTTCTCTTCTCAAACAGTTGAATAACATAACATTCACAAACAGAATGGCTGAGCGGCCCACACAGAAATTGTTCATTCAGTCAAATAAAATCTTATCAAAGAAAGGTGTGCAATCTTTTTTTTTTATATTAGAAGTAGGACCAAGAAGTTATGAGACCTAAAGCCTCAATTGCAATTTCAAATGCAGAAGCAAATGTTGCAGGTCGGAAACATTTATAACTTTCAAGTCAAATCAGCACATGCCAATAATAAAAGTGGAGCTCCAAAGAATTGATATTTTATGAGAAAAGAACTCAGAGCACCAGTTCTCTAAAAAGGGCTTTGACCAACCATGAGATCACCAATTCCACCAAAGATTCAAAAAAAAAAAAAAAAAAAAAAATATTTCCACACCAGATTTGCAAACTAGTATAACAGGTGAAACATCCTTTGCCCCTCACAGACATAAAATTCACGCATTCACAATTCAAAGTTTTCTATTGTGCCTTCTAAGTTGATAAGCTGTTAATATCCTATTAAAAAGAGCTGTTTGACAAAAGGCTAATGCCCTTCAGAGTTCAGAGAGACCTTGATCTTCCACAAGAAAACAAAACAACTGAACGCTTACTCACTACTCACTAACTGGTCATAGTTCATTGTAGAAAACTCGCCATTCTTATTCGCTGCCTGTACTTAGCAACCACCCCATTCCAAAAAAGAACCAATTGAACAAGACTTACAAGATATTCCAAGGATTGAACCTCACTATCATGAAGATTTAAACAAAAAATTGGGGACCAGTCACACCTCCCAATTTGTCCAAATTGTCAGAAACCAATGCCACAGGGTTTAATGCAATAGCAAAAAGAGACAGAAATCCCTCTTCTAACAGCCAAAATCATAAAAAAAAATCCTAACAAAATTGTTGGGAAATCTCTAATACATTATAGGATGAAAGGCTTTGGTTGGGTTGCCAAACCAGTCAAGATCCCAACTGTATTTCATCTTAAATCTCATAAACTTTCTTTTCCTCAAAACATTTTTATCTTTTTTTGTTGGGTTGACGAGTAATCGATTAGACAGTGTCAGCCCTTAGATGAAATGCATGTTTTAATATTTTTCACATTATCAAATCACCTGTGAAACTAGGTCAGACAAGTATCAAACAGGTGTGAAATCTTGGCACATTTCAACAATTCCATATTATGTCAACCCCCAATACTCTGCCCATAAACAGGTCATACATGACTATGAACAATTCTTGCCAAAAAAAGCTAAATAATCTTGATTTTGTTGGATGGGTCATTTGACAACCCATCCAATGGTACCAAATTTGCAATATATTGACCATTCTCTACCATACAGGTGTGAAAACATAAACTTCTATGCAAAAATCCCCAAACCGGAGAAAATACAATTCTCTACCACACCAACAGAATGAGAAGCCAGAAAGCATAAAAACCAAATCAGCAAAAACTACATTGATTCATTTCAAATCAAATGAAAGATATATGATCATAGAACATGAAAGAGCTCAATCAGATCAGAAAAAAAGAGATTACCTTGGCTGAAATTCCAAAACTTCAAAAAGCTTGTTGCCATTCTTATCATTCCATTGCACTTTCCGCCGCGAACTCCTCTCCCTCTCCGCCATTCCACCTCCACGAGGCGACAACAGAGAATTCGACTCGTCGTTTTCTTCCTTATCAACACCAACCTCGTCTTTCTCAGAAACCAAATCCACATCCTGTTTGCTCCTCTGCCTCTCACAGTTCCTAACATCCAGATCCATCGATTCTCGCAGAATCACTCAAACTCAAAAATCCAATCCCATCCATCAAGACAAGAGAATTCCAGATACACAAACCATCAAGCAACCCATTTTTTGGAAAAATATCGATAAATTTCAAAACACTAACCCTAGAATTCACAGCAGATTACGAATCTTATCGTGATTTCATCGGATTCATGTGGGATTTGGGATTCGGTCGCGATTGAGACAGTAGAGAAAGCCAACGATCGATTCCTGATTTGGGGTTTCCTTTACAAGAACAAGAAAGGATCTAATCGGAACTGATTGGGAAATGGCTTCGATCGATTCAAGTAATTTGAAATTTGTGAAGAAAGAAGAAAAAGGAGGAGAAGAAGGGATGCAAAGGGAGCGCGATTTTGTGAAGGTGGAAAGAAGGGAGAATGGTTAAATTACGTGTTAGGGTTGGGACAATCTGGGCCGTTGGATGGGGGAAGGAGGTGGGACTCTGGAGATCTGTGGTGGAGATTGGTTGATTCTTGATCGGACGGCTGTGATGTCTGTTGGTTGGAATGGAATGGTAATATTGATATTGCTTTCGTTTGGTTGTGTACGTGCTGGGTGTGTCAGCTGGGTCCCACTTGAATGTTGATTGGGACTCAACATATGAGTTTGATTTTTATTGGATAGGGGCATTTTTCATCAATAACATTTTTGCCTTTTTTTGGTTAGGGAGATTTTCAAAAAAGTATAAAACTTTTCGCGTTTTCAAAATAAGTGCAAGAAGATTTAGATATTTTAAAAAATATAAAAGTTTTCTATAATTTTTTCACTCAAATCCCTTTTCATATAATTTTTTTGAAATGAATATACTTTTCATTTTTTTTCTTAACCTATTTCCTCCGTGAAACTAGTCATTTTAATTTTGATGATAATAACCATTTGATAAAGCTAGGGCCGTTGAGGTAGGCTCTACTAGGTCATTTGGGTTTGACTCGATCATTTTTCTTACATGGTTTATTAAAGAAGGAAAAACTATCAAAAAATCCACATAAGACCCCATAGGACCGACGAGGACCTAGTAGCATGTTGAAGACAGGAGGGGTCCTCAAGTTCCTTTTCGGTATTTTTTTTTTTTTTTATCATTTTATGATATGGTCGAAATCGACCATTTTGTAGTGTTCAACAAATAAGATTGTTACATGTTGGAAAAATTTTGATCGATAGATTGGTCAATATCGACCAATCTATCGTGTTCTACAAATAAGATAGTTATAGATTGGAAAAAATCTAACTGACAGATTGGTCAATATCGACCATTAAAGCTAAATAGTGATAGTTGATATCGACCATTACAGTTAAGAAGAAGAAAAAAAGCGCTCCTCTCTTCCGCAGGCGAACGAGAAGAACACAGATCAGATGTTTGACAAAATGATTGAAAGAGTAACAAGAGCGATAGAGGAGAGAGAGTTGAAAGGGGGCGAAGAGAGCTGTCTTCTGAAATATATTTATGTATTTATGCAAGCTTTTGTATGTAAATGGGGTCAGCCTTGAGTGGGTTTAGACTCGGGTAAGAAAAAGGATGGTGCAGGCGCTGTGGCGGCGTGTCAATGAGTGCATGGGAGAAGAGAGGAAGGAAAACAAGATGGAGAGGGAGAAGGAAAGGAAGGGAGAAAGAAAGGGAAAAAGAAAAAAGAAAAGAAAAGGAAAAAGGATGAAGGAGATGGATGTGCAGTGCAATGGTGTAGGCGCAGTGCGGGGATAGAAAGTGCAGCAAAGGTGGGGGCAGGGAAGGGAGAAAGAAGAAGAAGGGACAAGAATGAACACTACATAATGGTTAATATCGACCAACCTACAGAAAAGGTCAAAAGACTCCTCCCTTCTTTAACATGCTATTGGGTCCTCGTCGGTCCTATAGGGTCCTATGGGGATTTTTTCGGTAGTTTTTCCTTTAAAGAAACTGAAAAGTGACATATGGGTATTTTTTTCATTTCTCAACATTTTTCATGGAGATGACTTGATCGAAAGAATTATGAAGAACTTATATATATATATATTATTTTTTTTTTGAAATTTTAAATCTTCATGTACTTTGCCTCTTTATATATATATATATATATATATATAGATATATAGGGAAGTGCTCCTATGAGAGACACTCTTACCAACTTTATGAGAGATGGGTGAGGGCCCTCATATTTAAGTTGGGGGTCCTTGCATTTAAGTTGGTGAGAGTGGATATGGAAGTGAGGGCCCCCACCCATCTCTCACTAAGTTGGTGTGTCTCTCATAGGAGCACTTCCCATATATATATATATATATATATATATATGGGAGGTGCTCTAGTGAGAGACACTCTCACCAAGTTAATGAGAGATGGGTGGGGGCCCTCACATTTAAGTTGGGGATCCTTGCATTTAAGTTAGTGAGAGTGGATATAGAAGTGAGGGCTCCCACCCATCTCTCATAAACTTGGTGAGAGTGTCTCTCATAGGAGTACCTCCCTACATATATATATATATATATATATATATATATATATATATATATCCTTCTCAAAGGAACTAGGGTGTGTTTGGTGGTTGGGGTTCTCAAAGGGACTTTTTGGGCTTTCTGCTTAAAGAAAGCCAAAAATCTTCCATAAGTATGTTCAGTCAGCCCATGTTTAAAAGGGCTTTGCAAAGAGCAAAAATTATAATTCCTCTTTCTGAATAAGTACCTCTCCACCCACTTCACATTGAAAAGGATTTTCTTATTTTTTGTAAGAAGGCATAGACTTATGCAAAACCAAATGGGTGCTGCAAATTCTCTCTCTCTCTCTCTCCTTTGTGTAGTAGACAATTCACTCACATTCATTTTCTCTAAAAACTATTCCTCTTTTGATCTTTTTCCTACCTATCTTGTTATTTCTTTTTTTCCCCCTTGATCTTTTTTCTCATTTCATTGATGTTGTAGACTTTTCAAAGAACAAAGGATTTTATTGAACGAAAGGATCAAATACAAATGGACACCTAATGTGCTAATACAACTATACCAAAACCCAAATGCCCAAAAGAGATTCATAGGGTTGCACAAAAAATCCGGTATCACCGCAAAACCCAACCGAACCAACAAAACCGGGCGGTTTTGATCGGTTTATAATAGATCAGTTCGGTTAACGGCATGGTTTAAAATCTCGGTCTCGGTCGCGGTATCGGCCGGGCCGAAAAACCGATATGATATCAGTATCGGTCGCGGATATCGGTTCGTCGCGGTCGTCGCGGTGTGAATTTTTTTTTAATCCAAACAAATTTGCAAAAATATCCAAAAAATCCAGAATATTAAAAAATGCTAGAATACAATATTTTTTCCATTAGTAACAACAATAAATCAAAATCTCGGTCACCTTAAGTTATGAGTCCTTTCTGTGTTGCAGTTCGCTATCTTTTTTAGTATTTCATATAATGCAACCATTATTGATGTTCATGATCAATTTATTAGTCTAAAATATAATCATCATTTAATGCTAACTCAATCATCAAATAAGTTGTGAAATTCAAGACCCTTAAGATGACACATTAAAATCAGAAACATAATAGTGAGATAGATAAATCATAAAGTACTTGGGCATCAAAAGGTTCATAATTCACCTGAAATTAGAGGGGACTAGTTTTAGGGAAAGATTGATGAGTATGAGTGTATGACAGATTGACAGCCTAATTCCAAGTGGAAATGTCGCCCTGGTTCAATATCATCATCATCATCATTTCTTCGGTATTGGCTAAAAAGATATGCTCCATACTGTTGCGCAGCACTACCATAACCATGACCATATTCATATTGTTCTTGATAACCATGACCATACAATGATCATGAATCATTAAAGGAACATATTTATGATGAAATCCCCAAAAAATGATATATTATAAATTAAAAAATCCGAAAATAAAATAATTAAAATAAAAATCTAAATCATGTTTATGAGTCTATGACTATGAGTAGATGTAGATCTATCATCTACACACTATTAATAAGCCTTTGGTATCACAAATATTCTAACAAGTTACAAGTAACAACAATTATTTTTAAGAAATTTTTTTTTAATAAAATCATTTTCAAAATCCTAAATACATAGATCTAGCATAAAAGTTTCTAAATCAATCATTTATACACCATACAATAATCATGAATCATTAAAAGAACATAGTTATGATGAAATCCCCAAAAAATGATATATAATAATTCAAATATCAAAAAATCCGAAAATAAAAAAAATTGGAAAAAAAGTTCAAAATCATGTGTATGAGAAGATCTAGCATGAAAATATGTAGATCTAACTTCTAAATGAAGAACACAACACAAATAACAAACCTAATGATTTCCATACTTCATCTAAAAAATTAAAAAAAAAAAAAAAACCACATGATAAAATGCTTTGGATTGATTTTCTCATACCTTAGATAATATTTTCTTCAAAAAATTAATGTGGGATTTGAAAATGTTGAAGAAGGAGTAGGGCTGGCTAGGCTGCTGCTATGGTTGGAGAAGAGAAGAGAAGAAGAGGAAGATGGGGAAAAAGTAGCAAAAAATAAGATTTTCAATCATTTTATATCATCTCGGCCGATATTTTGAAAATATCGGCCAAGATATCGGTTCACAGCGAGATCATCTCATCTCGGCTGATATATCGGGATTTTTTGGTGATATTTACCCGAATCCGATATCTCAGTGAGATATCGGTTCGGTATCGGCCGATATCCAGTCATATCGGCCGATATGACTCGGTATCGGCCGAGATTTTAAACCATGGTAACGGTTTGAAAATTATAAAAACCGCTTACATTGGTCAGTTATCGGTTTAAGCCCACGATTAACTGCTTAAACCGAACTGACCGTATGCAGTACTTAATATTGCTTTTTTACGATTTTAGCCTTAGGGTTTCGTTTTTTACTACTTTCAAAGTTACATTCCACAACTCCATTCTTACATGAACTCAACCGTCAACACTGCCTCAATGCATCTCCTATAATCTCTCAAATGCTTTTTGATACTTCATTGCAAATGGAGGGATTACTGTACAGAGTGTTTTTCTTCCATCATAATTCCTACCTCGTTTCAATGAAGTTTTTATCAGAATGTTGCACTCTTGAGAATGCTAGAAAAGCCAGTAGAGTCTAGCCTTTTGATGGTTGGGTCTGGTCTCACCTAATTAATGTGTTAAGAAACCTTCATTTATGAAAAATACAGTGGGTTATGATACAGATTCCGTTTTTGTGTGACTTTTCTTGACATGAACTATTATTCTATTGTAATTCCAAATGGTATCATGTGGAATGAATGTTTTACTACAAGCTGGTTGTTATTATTTTTTTATGTACTTGTGTTTAGTCCAAACTCTTTTTTTTTTTTAAGAGTAGAATTATTTTTTATATGCATTTAGTCCAATCTGGAATGTTGGATTTTTATGTTTGCACTAAACATGGGAATAAATGCAAAGGATAAGGTATCATCATTTTGAAAATTTCATTTTCTGATTTTCAAAAAAAAAAAAAACGATTTAACTGACCAAACCGAACCGAATCGTTTGGTTCGGTTCGGTTTGGTTGGAGCCCTCTCCATCGGTTGGATCGGATCTATTAATTAAAAAACCCTTGGTTTGGTTGTTGGTTTTAGTGCTAAACCGATCCGAACCGCCCATGTGCAGCCCTAGAGATTCACATAATAAACCGGTAAAAACAAGGTCTAGTATTATGACTGGCATATGCTTTAGCAGTGAAGACAAGTGAAGCAATATTCATATTAGTCAAGCTACTGGTTGCAGTTGCTAGATAAAATTGTCCATTTTCATGGAAAGAAAATATACAATTTTGTTGGTTGTTATCTTGCTAGTTTCTTCCAATAGTCGGTCCTCAATAGTTTCTTCCACAAAAGCAAGAACTCCCAAGATAAGGTCCCTTCCTTTTAGAGTTTGGGGCCAACATGAAATGGCATGTCTATGGTTTTATGTGGGCTAATTTATCCACCCACAAAGCTCTTGCATATTAATTGTGCAATTTGTTCTTTATAAAGATTTATATAAGTTATTGGATTACTTTATGCTAAAAGGCTATTTCTATATGTCTAACAAAACAATCATTTATGCTTTTGCTATTAAAAAATGTGTATAAAAGTTGAACTAACCAAACAACATTTTCACTTCAAAGCCGCTTTGAAGGAGTAAATTCTCGGAAGCTATTTTTAGAAAGGCATGTTTGATTTTTAATAAGCTGAACCAAACACGCACGTAGTGGTAGTTGTATATATCTTTTCTAGGTGAAGTAGTAGCTGTATGTCGATCATGGTTGATGAAGTGGCACGGGGCCACCGCCCTCTTTGTTTTGTGTCATTGTGGTGAGTCCACAAAATTAGGTCATCTTGTCATCATTTCATTTACACTAGTTTCATTGAATTGCACTCACTTTTATGATTTCATGCATTTGGGGTTATTTTTGAAAATATGGTCAAAATGAGTCAAAATTCACCACATGGCATAACTTTTGTGAAATGAAGGTTTTTCATCTCATTTATCACCCCAAAATTAGTTTTTGGCTTCATCAATGCATACCTGCTATTTTTGGCACCGTGTGCTATTTTTTGAAAGTTTTTCATTTCAGTGCATTATTAGGCATGTAGGGTCCCATGCATGATTCATGTTTATTTTCTTACTTTGATTAATTTTAAATTTATTTCCTTCAATTTCTAGGAGAAATCAACATAGGACCCACATTGATGAAATTTGAAAAGAGAGGTCAAAGGAAAGTCAAATAAGGAAGCAAGGAAAGAGTCCAATCATGCCTTGGACGTCCAACATGGGTTCCACACATCCCATTGCATGCCACTATAGAAGCTTCCATTTGTGCACAATTATTCTTGGATTTTTCAGGGATAGCAACTTAAAATGACCATAATTCTCAAACAGGGTGTCGGATAGGCTCAATCTAGTCATGGTTGAAAAGTTCTTTTCGAGTAGATATTCGTGGAGCCCAAGATTGCATAAATTAGAGCTATATTGATGGAAATATGACCTCGGGAAGTTGTTTGCTACAGTTTTTGGCGGGAATTGCAAGAAATCTCAATATTTGGAAAATTTCTTCCCTCCACATTATCATGCAATTTTTAGAAATATTCTTGGAATTATATAAGGAAGATAACATCATGAAACCTAATAAGGCAAGGAGATCTCTTAAATTTAAAAGTCTTTCCAAAGAAAGAAGTTAGCTTGGAGCCTAAGCAAGAATATCTACACGTGAAGGAAACAAGAGCCCTAAAGTTGAGAGATTCCTTACTAAAAATAAATTTACAAAAAGCATAAAAGGAGCCATGGGGGAGGGGTTGGACATTACACACCTTTGGAGGCTTTCTCTCGCTCCACTCCATTCCCTCCACCATTTCTCTCTCTCCACTCCATTCCCTCCACCATTTCTCTCTCTAAGTCCCTTTCTTCTTCTTCTTTATTCTAATTCTTTTAAACATAGGTTGAGAGGCCATGTTGAGAGAATGGAAAAAGAGAAGAGAATATTAATTTATTGTACGCAAAGATCAATAAATAAAGATATTACTTGGATTGATTCTGCGTGTTCTTTATGTAAGTGGTTTAGTTTTCTATTTTTTATTCTTTTATGTGTTTTGATTGGAGACAATATTTCACATGATTAGATCCAAGATTTTGAAAATAAAAAAATAAATTAAAAGTCGAGAGAAATCACGTAATCACTTGCATTTTTCCTATCTGAGAAGAGAGGAGAAGGACTACATAATCGTATTTTTGATGCTTGTATGATCGTCTAATTTTTAGATCTTTGATACATCTTTTCCACTTTTTATTTTATCACCTTTGTTCTTTTTACATTTAGTAAGTTTTCTGATTAATTTTACAACAGTTTTACTGATTAGGAAATTTTTATTTGCATTTTTTATGTTACATCAGAAATTTTCTATTTATGTTATTTGCATGATCTATGGTTGGAAAGTACTAATTGCATGCATTAGAATTAGAAATTTCATTTAAATGTAATTCTTCTACTGAAAAATCATGATTTAATGACTTATAAAGAATGTTAAATTCGGACCTGGTACATAGTTGAAAAACTGCGGCGTTTCAATTTGATTGTGTTCCAAAAGTGTGCAAGTTGAAAATCAGGAAAATGTGGTTTTTTTTTTTATCTCGAAAGATAGTAGGTTTAAAATTTATAATAAGGACTTCGAGAGCGCCAAATTTCAGCCAACAACTCCCTTGGGAAGTGGGTCAAATAATGACAAGAATAGGGGTACTCAGCAAGCTTGTATTAGATTTCAGCAGTACTGCATATTCAATTAGGCATATTTAAATAGTCATAACTTTCTTGTTTTAAAAGATTTTTCACTTCTGTATTTTTGGTTGTGCCCATGCATCATCAGAGTGTTGATTTCAGACATTAGATTTTGGTTTAGGTCATCTTAGGCAGGTCTTGCAGTCCAGTGAAAACAAGCCCGTGCACAAGTTTTTTTTCATACTTAGAATTTTTCAGCACTCATCATATTTTTAGAAACTTGTTTAGATATGCATTGTTTGCATTTAGGGCCTCATAAATCATCCATATTTGCATTGTAAATTATTTTGGGAAGTAGGATCTAATTTATAGGAACTTTTGTCTTGACTTTTCTCATATTAAATTGGTTGTTTTGATGAGTGTGTTATTTTAGCATGTTCTAGTTAGTTTAGAGTTTTCTAGCCTATGTTTCTTTTATTAGATTAGGGATTTTATTTTTGGACAGTCTGTATTTAAACTATTCAATTTCAATTGTTTTTAGCAACGTTCATGCAATTTGACTAGTTTCCATTTAGGCCATATTTTTTTTAGGACATGTTAAATTTGGAAAGTTTCTTAGAAAGCATTGCTCAATGTGGATTGGCCTGGCCTTACCAGTTATTATTACAATCTCACCCTCACACTTGGGGGTGACGAACACGTTGCTTATTAGAAATATGGATCCTCTATCCCAATTGCTATATACTCACCTTGAGTGGACCATTCACAGTGCGCCACATCACAACAAAACCTCTTGGCATTGTTCATTAGAAATTTAAATCCTCTATTACAGTTGCTATACATTCACTATAAGTGAGCCTTTCATGGTGCGCCACATCACAACAAAAATTGCTCATTGGCAACTGCTATCAATATTTAAAAGTATCCAAGTCATTTACATTGTAGCTTAAAATTAAAAAATCCGACGTTCCCAACCTTTCACCTTGTGAGAGGATTTTTTTTTCTTTTTAACAGAAAAAGTGTAAATGGTCTTTATTTTTCTTAATAATCGAAGATTGTAAGGTTTGATATGCTTAGAAAGTTACTCGTAGAATCACTTTCATTTGAAGGAATGTGTCAAGAATTTTATATGTTTGGAGCTTTTAATGGTAATGTTAATAGTTGTTATTAAAGCATTTGAGATCTTCTATGTAATTATTGAGATTTTAAAATTTTAGATTTTTAAACTGTAACTTCTAGCCTTTAGATATTAAGTGAATTTATACGTCTTTTAAATAGAAATTTAATGAGTTCATGCAAACAAACATGCCATACTTTTGAACTGACATACACCGAAAAAATCCAATCCTATATAATTCTAATCAAGGTGAAACTTGATATAGTCAGAACTAAGTTATGCTTGTAAACAAGGTTTCCCAAGATGATAGCTCCTCCCCTCTTTGTTTTCATGGACCTATCTTTTTCTCTTCTTTAAAAAGGTCACTATATTTTTACATAACCTCTCAAAGGGCCCCTATATTTTTCATTTTAACTAAAATTCCCCTTGACTAACAATCCAAGTGAAGAAAAAGTAACTAAACGGTAGATTTTTTTATACCTTTTGACCGATTTACTCTTAAGAAAAACTCAAACGGCCTATCATCTTAAGTTAAAGTATAGAATGATAACTTTGCCCCCTTAAACTTTGAAGACTTATAAACAAAGCCTAGGATTATTTGTGTGAGGCTCCGCCCTTGTGGACCGTCACTTATGTTTAATTTGTGTAAATTATAGTATATGATATCTAACTATACTAATTAATAGGGGTTAGTATGGGAAGATTGGTATTTTCCTAGGATTTTAGAAAATTTTAGAGCAATTACCCCTTTTTGTATTCTCTAGAACCTATAGGGTGTTTATTAGACTTTTAAAGGTTTGTTAGTTAGAGGCCCTTGCTAGTAATTAGAATCAATACAAGGGGTTTCTACATGAGAATCTTCAAACTGCACCTAAAATTTCCTAAATGCCCATGTACTTATCCTAAACTTAAATGAACCCAAAAAGGATCCTTGGACCTTTCCTTTTCAACATAAATCTATACAAGCCTCCATCATTCCAAACGATCTCTCATCTCTCATTCTCTCATTCTCTTCTCATTTTCCCTCAAATTCTCTCTCTAAAATCCTAGATCTAGGGTTTTTACTTACAAATAAGAAGAAGTACTTGCAAGCTACTTTTATTATCTCTCCTAAGGATCTCTGTCTTCTCCTAGATCTCTTCTCTCTCTACAAGACAAGGGAATTTCCTTCCCTTAGCTCAATTTTCATGGAGTTCTCTTTCTCTCTCTAGAATTTCCCTTTCCTTATGCAATTCTCTTGTGGATCTGGGTTTAGTAGCTGTAGATCTTCTTATATCTCAGTTTTGGGGTTGTTTGAGAGATTGGAAGCCATTAGAGATTGGATTTCATATTTGAAGCTTGGATTTCTTTATTTCTAACCTAATACCTTGCAATTTGGATTTGAGCCAAGTACAATATACCTATTTAACATAAAATGTATATTTTCTTTGTTTTATTATGCAATTTAAATTCATATGGGTGTTTGATTGTTAGATCTATCCCTTTAAGCCTTTTTTTCTTGGATTTTGGCCTTTTGTGGATGAGTTTTCTATTTGGAAGATCAATGGCCCAATTGATGATCGATTTCTGATGTTGGAGTGGTTTTGCTGATTGTGGATGGTTTTATTATTATTAGGGATGATTTGAGTTGGTTTTGATGGAAATTGGATTGGAATGGGAAAGATACAGAAATCTGGAAATTTGAATCTCGTGTGTACCCAGTCAATCACCCTTTGTAGGTGTCGATTGGATACATAGGAAACTCAAGAAAATAACTGGAATCTGAAATGTGTCTCAATCGTAAAAAATCAGTGTATCCGATCGACTGCCCTGGTTAGGATGTTGACCGGATATACTGCTCAACATGCTTTGAGAAGCAAGTCAGGCTCTAGCTACTCCAGCGTACCTAGTCGACCGCCCTTGCAAGATGTCGAACAGACACACTATAGAAATTCAGAAATTCAATTTTGCCTGCCAAGTTTTTGTCCAGAATTCCCTGTGTACCTAGTCAATCAGGCGCCCATGATGTCGACAGGATACACTAGGCAGGATGTCAACTTGGGAGTTAGAATCATGACTCTTCCAGTGTACCCGGTCGACTACCCTTGCAGGATGTCAACCAAATACACCGCGAACAATGATTTTCCAGATTTGTGTAATTTGATCTTGTGATCTATTATGGGCCCATTGGCCATCTAAGTGTACTTTCATTGATGTGCCAAGCATGAGTTAAGGGTTTGCCTTAATCATGACTCATGGGGCCACCAAAGTAGGGTCTATAGTGTATTGATTTGAATTTCGATTCAACCTTTAAACGTCGTTGAATACGCCCGTAACTTCAAGAGCACCAGATACACTTCCTTTGGCATTTGAAACTTCATTTAGGAATTGAATTGACTGACATTCACTTGGACCTAAACAATGGGCCATGACCTAGGATTAGACCTTTGTTATTCTCCCATTGACTGGCATGGATTGAGGGGTATTTAGACTTTATTCATTGCTGCTCATTCTTCTATTTATATATTGCTTATACCTGTTAATTAAATGGAAATTGGGGGACCTGAATCTATGATTTCCTAGTGGGACCAGATTCATGGATGGAGATCATTTGACCCGTGTTTGTGGCTAGGCGGGCCATCATATGGCCTTAGAATGGATGGATATGATTACCTTAGAGAAAATGATTGTTATCATAACTGGTAAACCCATTTATGAATGGAAAATGAAATGTACAATGGTGGACATGGATATTGATAAGGTACTTGGATTGTATTAGACTAAGGCCAGGGCATGGTGGGTCTTGGTTGTGGGTTTGATGATGGACTTGGACTATGGATTGTATGTTTAGATTAGACTTGGATACCGGACCTTGTATGGACATGTTATAACCTTGCCTCGTGCAAGGATAGCCTAGACAGACACAAACCTTTACTCGCTCCTGGAGTCGATGATGAACAGGTTAAGTCTCGTACGACTCGAATAATATATTAAAACTAATATCCCTTTCATATAAATCCATTTATAACAAAAAAAAAAGTTAAATCAACAAAAAAAAATTATGAAAAACAAACCTCTTTCTTCCCTTGATCCACGTGAGCATACACGTTTCATCTTAAAAACAAATGATTCACATGTAGTTATGCCCATTTTAAATACTATATAAAAACTTTGAAAATCACTTTAATTTATAGAGTTGGAAGGCATCCCTTTGATTTTAGGTCACAGCCACACAAATGGGCCCAAGAAATACATTCTTTCTCTTGAAATCTGTAAAATGGTTGGAAAAAAAACAAACCCATTCTCGAACCTCCAAAAGCCACGTCAGTAGTTGCACTCAAACTGAGATCCATAATCATAACTGAAACGCATCTCTTTACTTAAACTTAAAAAACTGAAAAGCATCTCTTAAACTCAAAAAATGACATGCATCTCTTTCCTTCATCCTCTTTTAAAGGCAATAAGAGAGAAACTTCTTGAATCCTTTTTCAACATCGTTTTAGAACAATGGAGGAAAAAAAAATTAAAATGCAGGAAAAAAATGAAATTCAAAAACTGAAGCAGCGGATCTCTAAACCACACATAGCCACTCTATAAAAACCGCCCCACGATATCACTTCCTTCATAACAATCCCTTTCATTTTCTAAGAGGGAAGAAAAATATTTCCAAACTCCCATTTGGGATGGTTGACGTCTGATTCTCATGGTGTTGGATGAGGATTGAGGAGAGAGCATGTAACTCTCTCTCTGGAACAGGTACATTTGTTTCTTGTGAATCTTTTTGAAGATGATGGGTACTGTTAGTAGAAGGGGATTTTAACAGGAGCTTTGGTGGGCTAGTGGAGCATGCCTCGAATTGTAAGATGGCTATTGTTGCTGTAGCTACAGAGGAAGCTTTTGAGTCTCTTCAGTTAGGCAAAGCATTAGGCGTCTCTATAGAAGAAAATGAAGCAGAGATTCTGCAGTAGCTAATTGAGGTGGAGGTTGCTGAGATAGAGGGTAAGTTTTGATATTTCTTGTTTACCCTTGTCCTGTTGAGGTTCTTTTCTTATCATTATGATTATTGTTTCTCTGAATGTAAGAGGGATTGGTAGGCTTGAGAAAAGTGTGGCTATTAAAAAGTTGATCAGGAAGCACAAAATTGATTGTTTACTTTTTCAGGAGACTAAAGTGTCATCTAATATTAACAATGCTATTCGGGAAATTTGGGGAAATCGAAGGTGTGATTGGAGTTGGGTCCCCTCCGTGGGGGCTTCAGGTGGGCTGATTTCTATTTGGAATGGGGAGGTGTTAGTGATGGAGGATGTCTTCTTGGCTGATAGGGTCGTGGCTGTCAAGGTTCGAGAAGTTAATGATGGGTTTGTTTGGGCTTTTGCCAATGTTTATGGGCCGAATGTGCGAGGGGATTTTTTGATGGGTTTGTTTGGGCTTTTGCCAATGTTTGGGCTCTTGCCAATGTTAATGAGGTGTTAGCGAGGGGATTTTTTGAATTTTCTTTCTAATGTTAAATCTCAATGGCGTATTCCTTGAGTTTTTTGTGGAGATTTTAATATGGTTAGATTTCCTCATGAGAAGAAAGGGAGGAGCTCCACTTCTCGCTCGATGGAATTATTTTCTAATTTCATCAGTGATAATGAATTTATTGATCTTCCGCTCCAAGGGAGAAGGTATACATGGTCCAATCTTAGACATCGGGCGACTATGAGTAGAATTGACAAGTTTTTATTGTCTAAAGAGTGGGATGACCATTTTCCTGGTACCATCCAAATAGCCCTTCCGCGACTATTCTCAGACCATTGTTCTATCAAATTGAGTTTTAACTCTGTTGATTGGGGGCCTAAACCTTTCCGTTTTGAGAATTGTCGGCTGAAGAACAAAGACTTCTTGGCTTTGGCTCGTTCATGGTGGAATCAAGTGGAAGTTACAGGCTACTCTGGTTATAAGTTGTGTAGAAAGCTTCAAGTTCTTAAAGATTGCATCAAAAAGTGGAATAGAGATGTATCTGGTAGGATTGATAAATCAAGAGAAACTTTTTCTAGATTGGTGGATGATATTGATAGAGAATGGGAAAGCTGGGATTTGAGGCCAGAAGAGATTGAAGCTAGGCGTAATGCTACTAAAGGGATTTGGGACTTAAATCGATGGGAGGAAATTTCTTGGAGGTAGAAATCAAGAGTGACTCGGCTCAAGGAGGGTGATAAAAATACTAGTTTCTTCCATCGTTTGGCTTCTATAAGGAGTAGAGTAAATTTCCTGAGGCAGATAAGACAAGGTGGTAGAGTGTTGGAGAATCCTTCTGAAGTCAATGAAGCGGCTGCTCGTTTTTTCGAAGATCTTTATAGTGGTGAGAATGTCGTGAGGCCTAAGCTTGATGGGATTTCTTTTCCCTCAATTCCACAAGATTCAAAGATGGTTGGAAAAGGAGTTTGAGGAGGAGGAAATTGCTAGAGCCTTAGAAGAATGTGATGGGGATAAAGCTCCAGGTCCAAACGGGTTTAGTTTTTCTTTCATAAAAGTAGGATGGGAGTTCCTTAAAGAAGATTTCAGTGATATGCCTTTTGAGTTTCATAGGAGGAGAAGAATTAATAAAGAGATGAATGCAACCTTCTTAACCCTCATCCCTAAAGTGCCTAATCCTGTGGAACTACGTGAATATAGACCTATTAGCCTTGTGGGCTGTTGGTATAAATTGTTAGCTAAGATCTTGGCAAACCGTCTTAAGAGTGTTATGCCTCTCATTATCAGCCATGTCCAAGGGGCCTTTGTGGCAAAAAGACAGATTCTTGATGGTGTGTTGATTGCGAATGAGCTAATTGATTCAAGAAAAAAGGTCTAAAGTTGATGGGGTCATTTTAAAGATCGATTTGCAGAAGGCTTATGATCATGTTGATTGGCATTTTATCGATTACATGCTTCTCAGATTCGGATTTGGGGAAACTTGGCGACGATGGATGCATTAGTGTATTTCGACTACATCTTTCTCTGTGTTGGTAAATGGATCTCCCTCGAAGTTGTTCAAAGGTTCCAGAGGCATCCGGGAAAGGGATCCCCTCTCCCCCTTTTTATTTACGATTGTGGTGGAGGCTCTAAGTTCACTTTTGGTGAAAACTAGAGAGATGAGAGTGATAAGTGGGTTTGAGGCTAGTAGAAATGGGGAGGTTATCACTCACTTGCAATTTGCAGATGATACGATTTTTTTCAGCTCCACTAGAAGAGAGGAAATCATGGCTTTTAAAAGAATTTTGCAGTGTTATCAGCTGGTTTCAGGTTTGAAGGTTAACATTTCCAAAAGTCGTTTGGTGGGAGTTGGGTAATCTGAAGAGACTACTCAGTCTTTGGCAGCCATGTTGCATTGCAAATGGGGGAGACTACCCTTGTTATACTTGGGCCTTCCGATTGGGGTGAAGTCAAGATATAAGTCTTTGTGGGATCCAGTCATTCAAAAATTTGAGAAAAAATTGTCTTCTTGGAAGCGACAATGTTTCTCTTTGGGCGGAAGGATCACTTTGATAAAAGCTTGCTTGTCAAACATCCCGGTGTACTATATGTCGCTTTTCAAGATGCCAAAAGCGGTGGTAGAAAGACTAGACCGTATTCGCAGGAACTTTCTTTGGGAGGGTAAGAGTAATAAGAAGAATTTGCATTTAATGAAGTGGAGTGAGGTGATTAAACGAAAGTCCTGTGGGGGTTTAGGCCTTGGTAATTTGGAGTATAAAAATGCAGCTTTATTAATAAAGTGGTGGTGGAGGTTTGAAGATGAGAGGGAGGCTCTTTGGAGGAAGGTTATTGCTGACAAGTATGGGGTAGACAATTCGGGGTGGTGGCGTAATCCAGGTCATAGGTCTCATAGATCAAGTTTATGGGGTGCAATTGCTTCAGTTGGGGATTTGTCTTCTATAAGTGGGGAACTGTTGTCCAAAGGGGTGGGTTTTGTGGTGGGGGATGGGGGGGATCTTAGGTTTTAGTTAGATGATTGGGTTGGAGTGGGTCCCTTGTGTGAATTGTTTCCTAGGGTCTTTAGTGTTCAATAAGGAGTCTGTTTATGAGGTGAGGGATGGTTGTACTTTATGGGGTGTGACCTTTAGAAGAAGTCTTTGTTTGTCAGAGGATGTCCAGTATTAGGAGTTGTTGAGTCTTCTCTCAAACGTTTTTTTGTGCAGGGTTTCTAAGGATTTTAGAATTTGGAAGCCATTCATATCCGGAGAATTCTCCGTTAAAGCCTTCTACTCGGCTTTGGAGGGGAACCATCTTCCTAGAGCTCTTTCTTCCCTTGTTCGGATGGGTTTGGTTCCTCCCCGAGTGGAGGCTTTTTGTTGGTTAGCAGTGGCAGCTAAGATCTCAACAGCAGATAACTTGAGGAGAAGAGGATTGACATCATCCACCATCAATGACACTTGTGTGATGTGTCATAAGGAGTTGGAGTCAGTGAACCATCTTCTTCTTCATTATGAGTTTACTTCCAGTGTTTGGGGCCATTTTATTGGTAGGTGTGGTGTTGATTGGTGTTGTCCTGAGAAGATTGCTGATGCGACAGAGTCTTGGTTGGGAGGTTGTCTTGTTGGACGCGGTCATATTCTTTGGAGGATAACTCCATTTGCTATTTTTGGTCCATTTGGAAGGAAAGAAATGATAGAATTTTTAGGGGGTCCTCTTCAACTTCTGCGGAGTTGATTTCTAAGATCACTTTAATGATCGCGAAGTAGGCTTTGTGTAGAAAGGAATTCTCTAATTTTTCTCTTCATGACATTATTATTAATTGGGAATCATGTATGGGGTGTGGCCCAGTCAAAGTAAGAAAATCTATTCTTTGGTCTCCTCCTCCTATTGGTTCGTTTAAGTTCAATGTTGATGGTGCCATTAGAGGGAAGCTTGAACCAGCTGGTATTGGAGGGGTGCTTCGAAATTGCAATGGGGACGTTTTATTTATGTTCTCCAAATATGTGGGGGTTTGTGACTCTAATGAAGCTGAGGTTTTAGCTATTTTGGAATCTCTTCGGTGTTTTTCGAGGTACTACCATGGCAATCTTATTATGGAGAGTGATTCTTCTAATTCAGTGAGTTGGGTTTCGAACCGGAAGGCTTATCCATAGAAGTTTCAGTTCCTCTTCAATGAAATCTGGGTACTATCCACTACCATTAATGTCAGCTTTCAGCATAAGAGTAGATCATCAAACATGATGGCGGACCCTTTAGCCAAACAAGGTGTTGAGAGAGTTTCCCCTTGGGAGGGTTTTATTATGTAGTTGTGGTGTGAGGGGGTACATTTCTCTTGTACATTTGTGTTTCTTTCCCCCTTTTTTTCTTTTCTTCTTGTACTCTTTGTTTGTATTCTATTCTTTTTAATATAAGTTACTGTTACTGATTAAAAAAAAAAAAAAAAAAGGAGCTTTGGTGATTTTCTTTCCTTTGCAAGATATTTGTCACATCCAATATAATAAAGGAAAGGAAAAGGAAGGAAGCAAATCACTTGCTCTGGATGTCTCTAACTTTTTTTTTTGGATAACCCTGGGTATGTCTCTGACTCTTAATCTACTGTGTGTTCCACCACTTCTAATGGAACATATTCTGTGCATTGGTGGTGAGATTTTGATGATAGTGATGGATGGCTTGTAGTATTCGAAGCTTAAGGACATGGAGAAGACAAATAAGCAGAGAAATCAAATAGTGTTTCAGTTCAGTATCAAAAAAACAGATTCCACCTTACAATTAAAGAAAGATAATGGTTCAGTAGATTACAGGCTCTTAAACCATCCAAACCGCTCATTTTGGGGTTTTCATTATGGCCGGAGGATTATCCAAAAAATTGCCGTGTTTGGACCCTCTGACCTTTTCTGTTTTCTTTTTCGTTTGTTGCTGTCATTAATTAGTCCTCCATAAGTTAAAACCTTTTGTGCCTCACATCACACATTTGGCATATGATCATGCCAATTTGGAAAGCTCCAGACTTGCCCATTTGAAGTCCCAGTGGAGGGTATCTTCTTTACGACAACCATATTTCCTCCTATATCTTTTTCCTTTTTTTTTTTTTTTCATACTGCAATGGGGCCTTCTGTTTGGAAATTTTTATAGAATACTTTATTTATTTTTATTTTTTCCATATTTATGGAATTTCTATTTGCATGGAATTTAACCGTGCGATGCACGGGGCTTTAATGCTAGTTTTATTGAAATGCACATAAGTGTTTTTTTATTGAAAAGGCACATGCATTTTTGAAAACACAAAATCAAGGGATACATTCACAAATGGGCTTTTTGAATGGGCCCAAAAATTTGACGTGGGTACTCTTAAGGCCGAATTGATTTTTTTTTTTCTTTTCCAACGGCTACCCACCAGCTTTAAAGAGTGAGTTCTCTGTTATATTTTTTTGCCTGCAGTGTGAGGCCTGTTCTTCTCTGGCTACCCCCACCACCAATTCGCCTTCTCCCACCACCCAGCAGCGCTTTTCCTCTTCTGGGTCCTCCTTGTTTTGGTAATTCTACATGAAAGTTCCCATCTTTTCGCCGTTCATGAAAGTTTGATGTTTCTGTTTGCTGTTTTGCTTTTCTTCTCGTGGATACAGTTATTGGTAAGGGACATCCAAGGGATTTCTGTTCATTTCAATATATGAACAGTTTTTAGTGGCGTTGAGGCTCTTTCATTGCTCAACGATGACCTTCTTTTTTGGTTATTTGGTGTTCTGTCTAGTACTTATTTTTAAGGCTCTTTGGGTTCTGAAAGATGGGTTGTGTTTGTTTACAGAAGCATATGTGCCCAAGGATTGTCAAGAGATGATGGGGATGCCACACATTAAAAAAAAAAAAAAAAAGACATTTGCAATGTGACTTTGAGGATGATGGGTTAAGGGTCTGGCTCTGGTTGATCTTATATTCATCAGGCACTCAATTGCGATTTTTCCGTTTTAAGTTGTGTGTTGTTTGGGGTGTTATATATTGTAATTTGAATTTGAGATGCGGGTTGGACAGCTCAGTTGGCTGCAGTGGTTCAGTCAGAGGGTATGCTGGTCTTCTCACTTCCCAGAGTATGATACATAGTAAGTATCTTCCGTGATGATATGCATTTTTTCCTCAAAGCCAAGAAAAAAGATCTGAGAAAGCTCTCCGCTACCCTCAAAGCTTATCAGGATTCCTCTGGCCAAACCATTAACCTCCTTAAAAGCCACCTTTTCCTCGGGAATTGCAATGTTAGTAGGGCTCACATGGTTACTGATCTCCTCCAAATTCAGCAATCTTCTCTTCCAACCAAATACCTTGGAGTTCCTATCTTTCTTGGTAGCAGTCGCCACTCCTACTTTTCTGAGCTTCTAGATTCTATCAGAGCCAGACTAGCAGGTTGGAAGGGCAAACTGCTCTCCTTTGTTGGTCGTCTAATTATGGTGAAGCATGTTCTCAGCTCTATTCCGTTGCACTTAGCCCTGGTTATTCCCCTCCCTTGCAAAACTTGTCTCCTTATTGAAAGACTAATGCGCAACTTCCTTTGGGGTGCTGATCCAGCTAATCCCAGGGGTCACTTCGTTAAATGGGACAAGATCTGCCTTCATAAATCAGAAGGTGGTCTAGGTCTGAGGAGGCTCAAGGAAATTAATGACTCCTGCCTTCTTAGGCTAGGCTGGTCTGCAATCACTGATTCCACTCTTTGGGCTTCCTGGTTCTCCTCCAGATATAGTAGAGGCCGTCCAATTTGGCATCCCAGTAACTCCAGATTTGGCTCCACCATTTGGAAGAAGATTAGAGCTCTTTCTTCTATTCTCCAGGCCAACAGTATATGGTCAGTTGGTAATGGGGAATCTATCACCCTTTGGTATGATAACTGGATCGATAATTCCTCTTTCGCTTCGAGATTCCCGCACATCCGTTTCTCGGAGGGGGACAAAGTTTCCTTCCTTATTGCAGGGTCTCAGCGGGCAATCCCTACCCAGCTTCCAGCCTCCCTGCAGGCCTTCCTTTCCAATGTCACTGGCAATATTCCTCTTAGCACTTCCCTTTCCCCATATACTTTATCTTTGGAAAATGCCATTCGGAAGCCTACCCTCAAAGAAGTTTGGAACCTAATCAGATCTCCAGGCATCCTAACAGACTGGTCCAACCTTACTTGGAATAGGGTACTGCTAAATGCACCCACTCTATGTACTAGCCTATGGGATAGGGGTGTCATGGCAGTATTTTGTTGCCTTGGTTTCGTTCTCTTTCACGTGGTACATCATTAATCTCTTGTTTTTTTATGCCTATGTAATCAATCTAAATGTGTGTAGTCTTATCATTATCAGAAATGTTATAAGAATGATGTGTACAAAGCCAAATGCCTTTGGCTGCTGTCTGCTATCAGCATCATCATCCACCTGTCCGTGCCATCTTTTGATTTGATACGATCATGCATTTTCAGTTGCAATTGCTTTTGCTATCAGCATCATCGCCTTACACGTGTCACCTCCCCCGGCCCCACTTACACGTGCTTACATGACACTCCATACGCGACACCGACCCTTTCCATCTCATTGGGTGCTTGCGTGTATTTAAAAGATACATGATGCATTTAAAAATGATGGGTGTGAAAACCACATGGCCCACACAGCATACGCCAGACCATCAAAACCACACAATTGAAATTACCATGCAAAGAAACACATCCCCAATAAAAGTTAATATTGTATCTAAATCTAGTAGGATAGATGATGAATTTTCGGAGATGAACGCCTTACAGACCTTTTATATTATTTTTTATTAAAAAAGAAATTCTACACTATCACTAGAATTCGGTGAGTCAGTGGACCATACACCATTATCCTCTATATTGTGAATGAGAGGCCATCCTCTTTACAATCCACCAGCGGGGTCCATTAATGATTTTGAATCCCCTCTGGACAAGTCAGCTCACGATCAATGGATTTCACTCGCATGCAAGTGGGGCCCACCATTTAAAGACTTGCAAGTGGGGCCCACTGTTAGACCACCTTACCGTTTATACCCCCTCCCTGCAAGTGGGGCCCACCGTTTGACCACCTGACCATTTGATACCCCCTCCCAGCAAGTGGGGACTTGGACACTTATAAGGTGGGGCCACTTGCAAGTCGCCTTCCACCTCTCTATAAAATAAGAAATCGGATAATACGAAAGTGACCCGATCCTTTTTCTTCGGGACAAGTGATTTAACTAGTTTTGGCTAGGGGTGCATTTCCCTAGGGGTGCATGTCCCAATTTTACACCATCGCCTTCCACCTCTCTATAAAATAAGACACCGCATAGCCCAGTGGTGCATTTCCCAATTTTACATCACCCACTACTGAACTTCGAACTTTGAAACAATTAAGAGACCCATGTCTCTTTTGGAAGTCAGGGAGAATAAAATTATGTATCTTTTGAAATCATAGATTCAACAGTTATGATTACATAATCCAATGAATTGTGTGGTTTTGATGGTCTTGCGTATGCTGCGTGGGCCATGTGGTTGTCACACCCACCATTTTTAAATCCATCATGCATCTTTTAAAAACACCCAAGCACCAATGAGATGGAAAGGGCTGGTGTCTTTGGCTAGGGGTGCATTTCCCTAGGGGTGCATGTCCCAATTTTACACCATCGCCTTCCACCTCTCTATAAAATAAGACACCGCATAGCCCAGTGGTGCATTTCCCAATTTTACATCACCCACTACTGAACTTCGAACTTTGAAACAATTAAGAGACCCATGTCTCTTTTGGAAGTCAGGGAGAATAAAATTATGTATCTTTTGAAATCATAGATTCAACAGTTATGATTACATAATCCAATGAATTGTGTGGTTTTGATGGTCTTGCGTATGCTGCGTGGGCCATGTGGTTGTCACACCCACCATTTTTAAATCCATCATGCATCTTTTAAAAACACCCAAGCACCAATGAGATGGAAAGGGCTGGTGTCGCGTGTGGGGTGTCATGTAAGCACGTGCAAGTGGGGCCAGGGGAGGTGACACGTGTAAGGCAATGATGCTGAAAGCAAACAGCGATTGCAACTGCAAAAGCATGATCCAATTAAATCAAAAGATTGTACGGACAGGTGGATCATGATGCTTATAGCAGACAGCAGCCAAAGGTACAACCATGACACCCTGTTCCATAGGATAGGCTAGTATATAGTGTTTGTGTTTCTCTCTCTCAGGTGGCCACACTCAAGGAAATTATTTTTTAAATGCACCTATAGGTATAGAGTGGGTGCAAGTATTGAATAGGGTGGGTGCATTTAAAAAATCCCTTTGGAATAACCTGATAAAACCCAGACTAGCCTGCTTCAGCTGGCGCCTATTGCACAGGAGTACCCTCTCAGATGAACGGGCCAAAAAGAAAGGCTGGTCAATGCCTTCAAGATGCCACAATTGCTTCTCATAAGAGGGATCACAGCTGCACTTATTTTTCTCCTGTTCTCTAGCCAAGGAGTTCTGGAGCTGGCTCTTTTCCTTCACTGCAATCAGGCCAATTTCTTTCTCAGCTGCTTCAATTTGGGACTGTTTAGCCAAGACAGCTGCAGGTTCTTCCAGGAAAAGTTCAGCAGCCATATTCCTCTCCTCTATCTTTGTCCTCTGGCAAATCAGGAATGAATCTAAGCACAACAGCAGAGTGCCTTCCCTGCATCGAGCCCAAGCAGCCCTTTTGGATCATCTAAAGGGTATGGCCTCAGAAAGCCCAGATAAGATCTCTCCTGCTCCTGCTCCTGCTCCTGCTCCTTCTCCTCTTCACCCTATCCTGATTGGTATAAGGAGCTTCCTGCAACAAGTTTCACTGCATCCTCCTTGACCCCCCAGTCCTGCCATCTCCCCCGGTCCAGTAGTCTCTTGCTAGCCTGCATTTGGTGGTGCCTTGGGGGATAATTCGCAGGTGAAGTCGGCATTGTGGATCTCTTCTCTGTCTCGGTTTAGTGAGGCTGTTTCTCCTTTTGGCCCTGTTTGGTTCCCTGCAGCTCTATTCCTCTTCCTGCTGTTTCATCAAGGTCGCCCTGGCTCTGTCCCAGCTTGGCTTTGGAAGTAGTGAAGTCTTCTGCAGCCTTTGCAGTATCGCCCATCTGGAGCATTCTTCCCCTGCCGTTCTGCTTCCTCGTCAATTGGCTGGTTGCTGCATTTTTTCTTGGCTGTGTCGGTCCTCTTCTAGCTTCTGTGCTCTGGATTGGTGGCTTCCTTGCTTTTTGCAGAGAAGATTTGCTTCCTTCTCCCTGCTGCGGTGGAGAGTTTGGTGCCTTTTTCCAAGTTCGGCTGCAGGGTCGATTTTTTTTCCCTGCTTCCTAGTTGGGCTGAGCTGCTGCTGTTTGTGCTTTTTGGTTTTTTTTGTGGTGCCTGTTTAGCCTGAAGTTCTCCTCTAGCCTCTTTGTTGAAGTTGCTCTCTTCTGGCCCCAACAGTGCAGAGGCTATTGCTTGAAGCCCTCCCTAGCTCATCTTTAGCCAGGAGCTGCTGCCCTCCTCTCTGTCGCTTGAAGCTCTCCCCTGCTCTTTTTTAGCTAGGAGCTGCTGCTCTTCTCTTTTTGGTTGCTGTCTCTGTTTTGTTTTTCTCTCCTGTTTTTTTCTCTTTCTCTGGCTTTTGTAGTCCTTTGGGCTGTTTCTGCCGCCTGTTTCAAGGGGTGCTTTCTTTTTTGTTTTTTTTGGCTTGTATTCTTCTTTCTCTTTGTCTTGGGGCCTTTGGCCTTCTTTCTTTTAATCCAAATTTACCATTCAGCAAAAAAAAAGTAAGTATCTTCTGTGCTTTTATGGTAATTCCAAAGTGGTTTTTTTAATAGAACTATCAGTCATATGTGCAACATTTTTCTTATCCACCATTGCTGTTTATATCTGGTGTTGATTCCAATACTTTCGTTTAGTTGATGACAATGCTGTGAATTGTATTTTGAATTTTCTTCTTTCACTCTGCTTGAAACAATCCCGTGTCTTGACCAAATTATGAGAATTTGGAGATTGTTGATCTTATTCATTATCATCGTCAAAATTGAAGCTTTATCCCATCTATCTGGGGTCAGCGACAGCATTGTGAGTTCTACTTTTCTACTTAAATCTATTAACATTTGCAGTTTTAGAAATCATACAATTCTTCATGTCTTTCTTCACTGTTCTCCCTCTTTTCCTAGTTCCTAAAGAAAACTCAGCAGAATAACCCAAATACCCTTAAGGTAGAATAAGTAGGAGAATAATGAAAGAGCTTTTCCCATGGAGAGATGAAATTCAAAGACCTCATAGGCATTCTGTTAATGAGATAGATGGCAGTGCAAAATGCATCAACCCAGTATTATAAGGGCATGTTGGCTGTAAACAATAATGTCAACCCATTTGCAACTAGGTGCCTCTGTTTTCTCTCGGCACACCCATTTTGCTCAGGGGTGTAGGGACAAGAGACTTGATGAATAATGCCACTCACTTCGAGTAAATTTTGAAATTTAGTACTCATATATTCTCCACCACCATCAGATCTAAAGTACTTAATTTTGGAAAATAAAACATTCTCAACTTGTAACTTGAAAGTGAGAAACACGGAGACAACTACTGACTTGCAGGGCATAGGAAATAACCAGCTGTACTTACTAAATTCATCAACAAACACAACATAGTATTTATATCCAGTAATGAAAAGCATAGGTGATGGTCCCCAAGCATTACTATGAATTATTTCCGAAGGAGCAGTGGTAACTGTTTCAGAAGATGGAAAAGAAAGCTTGCCGCGTTTAGCTAGCTTACAGAACTCACAAAATGTATGAGATATTTTGCCAATGAGAAGTAGAGCAGAAGATAGTTTCTGAAAAGTAGAAGAGGTAGGATGTCCAAGATGCCATACTTCAGTTGATGTCTTGATTCCTAATAGAGCAGCAGGTGTCCTAGGATTAGAGAAGAGAGAAGCAGGGAATGGATAGAGTTGTTACTCAACCCTTGGAAAAGCATCCTCCCTGAGGCTTGATCCTGTATATAAAAACCACGAGAGTCAAATACAAAGACACAATCGTTGTCTTTAGCAAATCTATTAACAGAGAACAAATTAGTAGCAATCTGTGGAACATGAAGAACATGTCTGAGTTTGAAAGGAGAATCGGGTGATATATGTATGATAGAGGACCCCGTGTTGGCAATTTGCAGACCTTGTCCATTGCCAACTGAGACTTGTTCTTTGCCTTGTTAACCTGAATGCATGGAGAGATTGTTCAGGTCATTCGTAATGTGGTTCATGGCCCCTGAATCAGCAACTAAATCAATGATTCAATTTAGATCCTTGTATGTATCATGATGCATAATAATTAACTAGTGTGCATCTGAACATATGTGCGTAAAATATGTAATAGCGCGTGCACACATATGCAACATATACATTTAGATATACAACTTAAAAAGTGAGGTATATGCAGATACAATGATGTATATGCAACATATACATTTAGATATACAACTTAAAAAATGAGGTATATGCATATACAATTATGTTAATCTGGTCTCCTTGGATAATTCCAATGCTAATCTAATCTCCAGAGATTATGATGGATAACAATAAGAATGGTAAATTGTAGGTACATGACAAAACATATTCCTTAGCTCTGACATCTTTAATTGCACTTGTGAGAGGTCTGCTAGCTAAGTCTGTGAAGATGTTCAACTTGCTTTTTATGACGTTTTAGACACGAGGAAAATAAGCTATGAGACTGATGTAATAAGTTGGTTCAAGCATTAGAATAAAATGCTCTATTTACCTTCAAGTACCTGGTTAAGTATTACTCTTTCACACATCCATCAATTTATGCAATGTGAGTTTATCCAAAGGATCAAAGAGATGCGGAGACTTTGTGCCCAACAATTCACTTGACACTTTATACAAGGAGGGCCGGAACTGGGGATTTTCATGGGTGCAAGCAAAAGCTAGTTTCACCAGCAAAACCAATTCTTGTGCAATGAGACCACTTGGAGGTTGAAGCCGTTGATCAAAGATATTTATGAGAGGTAACTGGTGTCGTTCAATTGGTAGCACTGAGAGAAGTTCTCCAGGGTGCTTTCCCATTACTACTTCCAGTGCAAGAACTCCAAAACTGTATACGTCACATTTTTCAGTCACCTTGAATGTTGTAGCAAGCTCTGCAAGAAACAATAGCGACAAAACAGAAGTTCATACTATGTCAGCAATGAAATTTATATTTACCTAATCCTCTTCCATGTTCATTTGGAAAGAGTCATACAAGCATTATCTAACACATTGGTATGAAATTGGCATGATACCATTAATACATGCTGCTGTTATTAGATACTCTTTCTACATGTTTATCATTTTCAAAATTCGGTTTCAAAGGGTTGTATTCACTTTATAGTTTAGACTGAAAAATAGGGGATTGTCAACCATTCATTCATTGCCTCTTGATTGGCTGGCAGTGTTCTTGTGGGTCCTCAACATACACTACCAACCATTGTCTCTAGGGCATTGGATGGACAGCAATCAACTGTGCTACATGATATCGTCATGTAGCTAATATAGCTGGTCATCGGAATTTACCTAAATAGTTCTTCTTTTATTCACTGGTCCTGCATTTCTCTGATTTTATGCAACTTTCTACTTACTCATCTTTCAGCATCTATTTAAACAATAGAAGTGCGGCATCTATTTAGACAGTAGAAGCGATGTACTGTAAGATCCATTGAATTAAAGTAGCTCATTCACCAAGTTTCTTTTGTAGAGCAGAACATCCCTACAGATGCCTCTTATGGCTCTATGTTTATTGGATTTTATAGACCTTATTAAAGGGTTCTATGTGAATATTTTGGGCACATTTGATATTCATAAGCCGAGTGATGGTGACTAGGTTTATACATTTGGATTTGGTGGAGCTTATTAAAGGGCTCCAAGTGTGGTTGATGGATTTGATCAGATCCGTGGGACCCATTGGATGTTCCTAAGCTGAGTTCAGTTGACCTGGTTTACATCTAAATGAGGCTTCATGCACTTCGCTGTCCTAAGTTACTGATACCTATTTTGCTCTTTGCCATAACCAATCATAGGGAACAGATTCACAGCTAAACAGAGTCCTGCACAACCAATTTCCAAGGATTTAAAAAAGGCCTTGATGATTTCTACAAATTTGGAGTAAAAGTCAATAGGATTTCATGGGCATAGCAAAGCAACCACTATAGAAAGTGTGTAGACAGAGTAAATGAAATTACCAGGGGCCATATAACCACAGGTGCCAACAGCCACTGTCAAGTTAGACGTATCCTTTCTCAGCAGCCTTGCCGCCCCAAAGTCAGAGATGTGAGGTTCAAACTCCGAATCCAACAAAACATTATTCCTTGATATGTCCCGATGCACTATAGCAGGATTACAGCCATGGTGCATGTAAGACAAAGCATTCGCCACTCCTTTGATAATCTTCACTCTTGTCTCCCAGTTTAACTTCATCCCTGATTCCTTTTCACGCAGAATATTTCCCAAGCTACCCATCTCCACATACTCATATATAATATACACATATTGATTGCGTAAACAATATCCATGCAGTTTCACAATATTTCGGTGCCGGATGAATGTCAGCGCTCGAATTTCATTCTCGAAACTCTTCCAATCAGCAGTGGTAAACTCGTTTAGAGTTTTGTGTAGACGCTTTACAGCAACGACAATATCTGTAAGTTCTGCTTTTACAATGCCTTGTCCACCTTTCCCTATACAGTACTTATCATGGAAATTTTCTGTTGCTTCAACAATGTCCTCAAATCGGAATCTGTCAGGATTCCACATTAATACTGGGCAATCATCTACCTTTTTCAGTTTGTGGTGATAGATGAAAATTCCAACAAAAATTGATATAAGGATTGGGATAGCAACACTTGGAATGACTACTGCAATAATTACCTTTCGTCTGCTTCTTTTGCAAGCACTTGTAGAGGAAGTGTTGCTGGTGCAAGGGTTCAAACCTTGCTCTTTTTTTCCACATAACCCCAAATTGCCTGCCAAAGCCTCTAAAGGAGCTTCTTGAAACGCCTTAATACTTGGAAGAGAACCTACAAGGTTGTTATGTGACAAATCGACTGATTGAAGGCTTATCATCCCTTGCAAGGTGGATGGTATTGAACCGGAGAACTCATTGTTGGAGAGATTCAAATGTTCCAATGATCTTAAGTTCTCCAGTTGCTGCGGTAGCTCGCCACTGAGCATATTTTGACTCAGGTCTAGCACAGACTGTAGGGAAACAAGATTTCCTATTTGAAATGGGATTGTTCCATGTAACTCATTGCTGTTGAGTCTCAGGGATACCAGTCGTTGACATTCCCCAATCTCTTCTGGTATCGGCCCACTTAGATTGTTCTTTGACAAGTCCAAGTGCTGTAGACGTGATAAATGTCCAATCTTCGGTGGTATCTGACCAGAAAGTTGATTCCCACTCAAATTTAAGCAGTACAGAAGGGATGAAGATCCAAAGAGCTCTACTGGTATATTTCCTTTCAATTTATTGGCAGCAATGCTCAAGACTTGTAGCTTCTTTAGTTTCCCGATATCTGGTGGTATTTTGCCTGATACAGAATTACTAGATAGTCGAAAGAATGAAAGCTTCACACATTCTCCCCAATTCGACGACAGTTCACCGAAGAGGCGGTTATCACCCAAGTCAATATATTCAAGATCTGGATATGTTCCAAATGCATTAGTAATGTCTCCTTGTAATTGGTTTCCATCAAGACGAACTCTGTTCAATCCACTGCAGTTTCTAAGGCTCTCGGGTATCGGCCCTGTGAACTCATTATGATTGGCTGCAATATATACGAGTGCCCCACCTCCACAGATATGAGGAGGAAGTGAGCCAGAGAAATTATTGGAGGAGAAGCTTACATTTCCAAGGAAAGGTGGACTGAAATCTTCTGGTATGCTACCAGAGAAGTTGTTAGCAGCAACATAGAAGAGTTTTAGTTTATTAAGGCGGGATATTGTTGAAGGCAAGGGACCCTGAAGATTGTTACGGCTCACATCAAAGGATTCCAGGCTTTCCATGTTCCCTATTTCATTTGGAAGGATTCCAGTCAGTTTATTATCAAAGAGACTCAAGGAAATAAGCCCAGTTAACCTTCCTATGCTCGAAGGGATCAAGCCAGTGAGGCAATTCTTGGAACAGTCCAGTTCGCTCAAGTTTGTTAAGTTCCCAATCTCAGGAGGTATGACACCCGATATTTGATTCCCATATAGGTACAAGAAATGAAGATCGCGGAGAGACCCAATTTCAGGAGGAATTCTTCCCGTAAAGCCATTATTCTGGAGTTGCAAAGAGATGAGTTTCGTCCAATTGGATAAGAAATCCGGACGAATTTCTCCTGATAAGTGATTATCAGACAACCCAAGTTCAGATATTTGGGTCAGTGATGCTAAAGAAGGCGGCAACGGGCCAGAAAGATTATTACCTGGCATTGCCAGATAGCTAAGGTTGGTGCAGAACCCAAGCTCGTGAGGGATGCTGGAATTCAATCCGGCATTCCAAAGGTTTAAATGCTGAAGCATACGAAGCTTCCCTATTGAAGCCGGTATTGGCCCTTGAAGAGGATTGCAATGTAATTCAAGGACTTGAAGGTTGGACAGAAGGCCAATTTCATCTGGAATCGATCCAGTTAGCATGTTAAATCCAATTTTAAGCTCTTCGAGCTTCTGAAGGCGTGAAATCTCTACGGGAATATTGTCTCCAAACGAATTCTGTGTGAGGTTTAGGAATCTGAGGTTAGTAAGATTAGCAGCAATTTGCACTGGAATGATTCCTTCAATCTGATTGTCAGAAAGATCTAAAAGCACCAGCTTCGGGCAATCAAAGACAAACAGAGGAAAACTCGGCCCGAGATTGTTGAAACTGAGCCAGATGTGTGTAACAGATGCCATGCCCGTAGTCCAATTCTGATCAGGAAGAGTAAGATAATTCCCAGCAAGATTGAAATGCCATACCTTCTGCAGATTTGTTAGCAGATAGGGAATGGCACCAGTGAAGCTGTTGTTGAAGAGGCGAAGAAATCGCAGCTCTGAGAGAGAACCCACCTCTGCAGGGATGGCGTTGGTGAAATTGTTGCTACCCAAATCAAGATGGTTGAGTTTGGAGAGATTGCCAATGCGAACGGGCAGTGACCCCATGAGGTTATTCGTGTCTAGATTGAGGGAGGTGAGGTTTGGAAAGGCGGAGAATTCGAATTCTTCCAGAGTGCCGTCGAGGCCTGAATTTGGGAGGTTGATCTTCACAACGCTTCTGACGTCATCGCATTGAATTCCAGTCCAGTTGCAGGGGCTGGTGGTGCTGCTTCCATTAGCTATAGACCATGAATTGAGAGAGTGGGAGAGTAAGCTGTCTCTCCATTTGAGTAGTGCTTCTGCTGAGTTTTTCTGTGCTGAGATCTCTATAGGGAGGAGGAAGAGGGAGCAGAAGAAGAAGAAACTTTGCCCTGTTTTCTCCATTATCTGCTTCAAAATGGTCTCTTTTCTGTAGTCCCGTGCTCTGTTTTATGTATACATGTAACCTGACCGTTTTTGTTTTAGGAGGAGTTTTCCGCGCTATAGAATCTTGAATTTTGGTTAGTTGTTTCCGAGCCTTGGCATTCAGTTTCTTGGGTGGAAATGATGATGGGTCAGAACATGCTTCTCAAACTCTGCTGGCCCAGGTAACGGGAGGGTATTTGAGTTGAGTAACTCGGATGAGTCGGACCGAGCTTTCGAAAGACATTGTTGCATACTCATTCAACTCGGTGCCTTCCGAGTCGAGTTGATTCAGTTAACTCAGGTCGAGTCGGTTTTTGAGTTCTAGAGTCTTTTTGATTAATCAACAAGTATAAAACGAAAGTTTCACTCAATAAATAATCGCGATTTTCTCGTCCATTGATTAACCCAACAATAAATATCACTCAATCTAAATCAATTCCTTCCTATATGTTGGGATCATATGATGGCTAAAAGCAAAAGTGGGCCCCACTTGGATCACCAGAAGTTAATGTTTCATGCCCACTATATGTTGGCTGTTGAAAAAAATAGCCCCATGTATATTATTGAGAAAACTACAAAAAAAAAAAAAGACTCTAGATGGCCACTAACCAAAAGGGGTATCCATAGTTTTTATGCAACAGAACCGGTGTTCTTACCAGAATATTCTTTTTTTTTTTTTTTTTGCCTTTTTTCAACAAGCGACGACGTCCTTACTTAATATAGAGAGTTGGCGACAACATCGTCGCTAATTCGTCAAATCTGCATCTTCTTCAACCTTCATCATCTTTGATTGCTAATTTTCTGTACCAAAATGAACCGGAACTCTATGTTACTGTTTTTTATACACACAGATATATATATATATATATATATATATATATGAGTGTGGGTCACAGATATGGAAGAGCAAGAGAGATGCTCAAGCGGCAGCTAAGAAAGAGTCCATCGACTGCTTGAAACTGTTGGAAGGAGAGCTTGAAGACAAGCTATTTTACGGTGGCAAGAGCTTGGGGTATGTGGATGTGGTGCTTGTTCCATTCACCTGCTGGGTCTATACGTGTGAGACTGATGGCAATTTCAGCATAGAGAATGAGTGCCCTAAGCTAATTGCTTCGGTGAAAAGATGCATGGAGAAGAAGAGTGTCTCCAAAGTCCTTCTAGACTCTCACAAGGTCTATGACTTTGTTGAAGATTTGAAGAAGAAGTATGGAGTAGAGTTTGGTAAATGGGGTTTACGGGGGAAAACGATGGGAGGAAGAAGGCATCAATGAGGGAAATACATACTCAAAAGGACCCTACATTCAAAACCCCATTAATGCCTTCTTTCTCCCATCGTTTTCTCCTATAAACCCCATTGAGCCTCTCCCTTGCTCTCCATATCCGTGACCCACACTCACATATATGTGTATAAAAAACAATAAATAGAAAACCAACAATCGCAGATGATGAAGGTTGGAGAAGATGTAGATTTGACGAATTAGCGACGACGTCGTCGCCAACTCTCTATATTAAGCAATGACGTCGTCACACGTTTAAATCTTTAATTAAAAAAAAAAAAAAAACAGAAGTGGTCACAGGGAACCACTTCCGTGCAATATTAACTAGTGGCCTCTTTTTCAACGATGGGCCATCTAGGGTTCTTTTTTTTTATAGATTCCTCAATAATGAACTAGTCTTAGTTCACTTTCTCGAGTCTAGACCAGAAAACATATGGCTATAAGGTTAGTCAGTTTGAGGGTCTAAACTCTGTTCTAACATCAATTGGGGCAATCCCCACTCCCTGATTAGTGGGGAACTCTTATTCAATATAATTATGATCTATCTCACAAATATGTATTCAATCTGAGCATCAAATCAAACTGCATATTTCGTCCAAATGGTACATGCCCCACTAGAAATAAGCTCTCATGCCCTTGAAAGAAAAAAAAAAATGCAGAAATTAACATTATGGCTATTGTCCTCTCCACTCAAATGAAGATCATGGATCCGGCCCCCGAAATGGTAATTAAGGGATATATTTTGGCCACTTGCACCAAGTATTTTTCTTTCTTTCTTTCTTTCCTTTTTTTTAAGTATAAACCCTAAGCCTGTTTGGATTGGCAAAAAATAGAGTAGAGTGAAGTTAAATAGGCCCTAACAGTCTCAAATTTCAACTCTACCATGTTTGGATGAGTCTGGCCCGATAGATGAAGTAATGTTGTAAGCCACATGTACTCCATTTCACTTCAACTCTAAATACTTCAATTTCATTGAGTAAAAGTGGGTTTTATTTCAAATCTTAACTTCAAAATAAGCATCCAAATGGAGTGAAGTGAAGTACTCTACTTTAACTTCAACCTATTTTTCTTCACTCCATTCCACATGTGAAATCCACTTCATTTTACTCAACTCCTCATTTATCCAAACAGACCCAGGGTCAAGGATGAAGTAAGTTAGGATGATCAATGGGGTTGAACTTTTGCATACGGCTAGCTCTCATTGAATCGTTCCATCCACCACCTCCTCCATGATAGGCAAGGTCCCAAGTCGGCCTCACATACGAGTTGTGCCAAACATGTGTAGACACACATAATTTCAAAAAAGTATTAAATGCGTGACACAACTTCAGATGATTAGAAGGGCAAATCAGTCATGCACATGTATGATCTGGCATACTTATGGACCTCCGCTTAAAATAAGTCTAGGTGCATGGACTAAAGGCCTTAACCGAAAATCATGTGGATTAGAGGCCTTACGGGCTTATGGCAATATTAAGGGACCTCTGCCTAATTTTTCCTTTTTTGTTTTTTACCTCAGTCAAGGGGGCTGGGAGTCAAGAGAGAGCCCGCATACACACAGAAAGGTAGCCCACTCAAGTGGGAAGGAGACCTGCACAAACGAAAAGGAAGCTCACACAAGTGGAAAAGGGGCACGCAAAAATGAAAAGAGGTGATGTACTTCGAGTTTGAACTCCAGACAACTAGGTAAAAACTGGCGCTCCTTACCACACATCTGCATGTTTGGTTACAAGCATATGGAGATATCTGGAATGAGGCATTTGGAGAATTTCAAAAGCTGTCCCATACTGCCATTCCCCAAAGTGGATTTCTTTTTTTCTTTTTTCTTTTTTTTTTTTTTTCTTAAAGTGGAATTCGAAATGGGGAATTCAGAATTCCATTCGGACAAAACCTGTATTGATGATATTGGGAACCATCAGAAATGCTGAAGGATACCTGTTATATCTTGGGTGAGATGAAATTATTTTGTCCGCATGTTAGACGCACCTATTGTCAACACATTTTCCACCTCCGTGGAAATTAAATGCTACAACACACATCAATTTCAGAAAAAAAAAAAGTCTCATGCCTAGCAGCTCTTTCACGCGGTTTCCCAGTACGATAAAAAGGAAAGTCTTCACCCTACTAGCTAAGATGGCATGGGCTACATTGATTTTTGAGAATTTTACCTAAAAAAGGACATTAGATGACCACTAACCAGAAGAGGTACCAATATTAGTATATATGGCACGAAAGTGGTATTCCCGCCAGATTTTTTATTTTTATTTTTCCCTTTTTCAACAAGCGACGACGTCGTTATATAGTTACACATTTTTTTCCACTAGCTTCTGTTAAGCAACGACGTCGTTGTACAAGTCACACACAATTTTTTTTGCACTGGTTTCTGTGAAGCAACGACGTCGTCACTGACCTTTGCAATCGAAAAAAATTAATGTTTGTATGATTTTGATGTGCGAACGCACTACAAGATCCAGAGGAATTACAAGCTTCTATCTTGCAATAAATTTCCATAACATATGAAGGGAAAAAGGCCATAGGACAAAAGAAGAAAAAATACAATGGCTTTGGATATAAAAAAGCAAGCCCAAACAATGGCAAAAAAAAAAAAGCTAAACTGCTCCTAATACTTTCACTAGAAAGAAAGCGCTGTAAAATAAAACACCCCAAACTAAAAGGAACAGAGAACGAGAGCAGCTACATAAGTAACACAACCAACTGACATTTTTAAGAAAGAACTCCACAACATCTGTCATCCAGAAAAACCCATAACAGTGGAACTAAGAGCACCAACAGCAACGAGAAAGGCAAAGCAGGGCCGTTCAACTACAAAACTGCACAAGACAAAAAGGAAGAAGAAGAAGCAACAAGGCCGCTGCTCAAAGAGCCACTACAGGAGTAAAAATGGCGAATTAATCATCCCAACCAAAGGCTCTCAATATAGCGCAAAATATATACTTTACAATCGCTTGATAAACCGCTAGAAAACTTGATGCTACAATCCAAAAGGTTGGAAAACGACCTTTGAGACCACCTTGACTAGCTTTTGGGGAAGGTAGAGACGAATCCACCAGGGGAAAAGGAAAAAGCGATGGAGGAAGAAGGGGGAAATGGGGAAGTGGAGTTTAAACCGCTGGAAAGCTTGACACTGCAATCCAATAGGTTGGAAAACGACCTCTTGGACCACCTTAACTGTCTTTTGAGGAAGGAGGAGACGAAACAACCAAGGGAAAGGTGAAAGTGACCGAGGAAGAAGGGGAAAATGGGGAAGTGGGGTTTCAGGGGAGTTTTATGGGTTGAATGTGCGATGACGTTTTCGCACGTTTCAACCATTAATAAAAAAAACGGAAGTGGTCCCCTCCGTGCCATATATACTATTGGTACCTCTTCTGGTTAGTGGCCATGGAGGGTCCTTTTTTAGGTAAAATTCTCTAACTTGTATATTTTTTTCAAATCAAGTGCTTGTGTTTTTATTCTATGGCCCGGTTTTCATCTCTAATTGCAGTACCATACTTGACGTTGAACCTATTAGATTGTCCCAATCCAGTGTGACAGCCCTTTCAATTCTCTTTCAGTGCAGAGTGATTCGTGTGGCTTAATTATTTCTGCTCGTAGCTCAGTTGAGATTGGCCGAGTGCAAATATGTTGGGTCATGATTTAAAAGAAAGTCCTTTTTCGAATCCTTTATATGATTCATAGTAGACAATGAGTCATCGTACAATTTATATTCTTAAAAGGTCGCCATATAATCATTCAGTGGGAGTCCAAACCTGCACACCAGGGCCACACTTTTGACTTAGGGTTGGTAGAGCAAGGGAACCACGAGGAATTGAAGATGCATTCTTTTTTTTTTTTTTTTCATAAAAAAAAATGATGCTCAGTTGTGTTTAATATAAGAGCAAGGCGTACTTGGCCAATTGATTGGATACTCTAATTCCCATTTAGTTGCCCAGGGTCGATCGTTGGGGTCTCGTTTATGCAAGAGTAGACTTCGCTTCCCATGAAAACATGCTTCTTTCCCATGGCTGGGATTTCTTATGTTCCCAAGTCCCTTGGTTGGGTATTGATAGTATGAAGAGGCTCAAACCAAATCTGACCCATTTATTAACTGGGTTAAAAATACAAATTGTTGCTTAATTGCTTATATGCTATGTCAGGCTAGGGTTGTTGGGTGGCCATGGCCCAATTGTTCAAATTGGATTAGATTTTGTCAGATTGGCTGGTTGAATAACCAGAATACACTCATCAGTACCTCTCATGTAAATCCCTCAGTACTCAGGAACTCGATGGTCATTTGGTAGGAATTTGTCAACTTGTCTGATGGAGAATGACATCACACGGATAAAACGCCGTGTCATATGGTTTTTCTTTCGTCGTCCATCATTTTCAGATGCCGGCCTTGGTAAAATAATGTCGCAAAATGACTCAAGACCAGTGTCCAGACTTAACCCAAAATTAAAAAAAAAAACGAGAGACTAGTGTCCAGAATCCAGATGCTTCCCATGAAAGGCTCATTTCGATGAGACAAACAAAAAGATGCATACCCACGGCACGTTTGACCGAGACACACAGAAAGATCCAAACTCAAAACGAAAAAACTTCCTTGCGCACCCCGGACCCAGATGATAGGCCCCACCGTGGAGGGGGGATTCCGAGTTGATTCCACAAGCAGCTTAATCTTATGATAAATAACGAAGTATGAAGACTCGGAGCATTGGCTCATGAAAAGTCACTTATATCCCTTTGGAATTCTCAAATTCCCTTTAACATTTTCTCAAAGTCACTTATATCCTAGGGAAAACTCGGTGCATTGACTCTTGAAAACTCGGGCATGTTTGCTTGCTATGGAATAGAGTAAAGGATGTCTGAAATAGAATCTATCAACGGTTGTATCTCTTTTACTCAAAAACGTATTTTGGGGTGATTGAAAGGGACATGTAAGGATAGCTTGTCTAACAAATGAACAGGCTCACACAATATATCTTAATTTCTATACAATTTTAATACGGTGAAATTAGATGCAAATGCTCTCCAAACCAATAGCGGCCACTGGCCTATTCCAAAGATCAATTCCAAAAAGCTCATGTTTTCATTCCCGGGTCATGAGGTGAGTTCAATGCATTGAGCTTTCTTTATTTACTTATCTACTCTTTCTAACCAGCTCTTTTAAGTGAGTTTTCTTTTTACTTGGGGGTTGTTTGCAATCATTTACGTATACATACAAAAGGTTACACGCCATTATTTCCTTTTATACTTATTTATGCATTTGGTGTGTAAATCAAGTGTGGAAATGGTGTGTAAATCAAGTCATTTTCATATAAAGATTTACGCATCTAAGACCTCAGTAATAAATAGAACCATAATGGCACTGCTACAGTGTTTTGGGCACTCCCCTTGGGGTCAACTTTTTTTTTTTCCATTTCTTTTAACATTGTTAGCCAGTAAATCAAAATTCAAACTGTTCATCCTCTTTAGAAGGCCAAGAACGGTTAGGAGGTCAAATTTCAACCATTGATTTATTATGGATTTTAAGATATTTGCTAAAAAAGCTCAAAACCTAAAATTTTCTATTATGGACTTCTTTGAACCCTATTTTCATGATACGCAACACTCATATCTTAAGAAGGTCCAAAAGGCCAATGGGGTCAGATTTCATGCCTTGATTTATCGTGGATTTGAGAAATTTATGGAATTGGGTCATTGGATGTAACTAATGTAAATGACATAATGCTCGAAACGTCCCTTGTGCCCAATCCTTTTTTTCAATTTTCCATTTTCCATCCTCTTCAGATGTCCAAAATTGACCGAGGGAAAATTTTGTCCATTGATTCATCACGGATTTTAAAATATTTACGAAAAAATTCAAACCTAAAATATGCCATTATCAACTTTTATGGGTATGTGGGCCCGGTTTTTATGATCCGAACCATTCATCCCCGAGAACGCTAAAAAAAAGAAGGCTTAGAGGGTCAAATTCCATGTCTTGATCATCAAGATTTTGAGAAATTTGTGAAAAAATGGTTAATAATGGGATGTACTCATATTTACATGTGAAGATATATGAAGAAGACAAACAATAGAATCTCCTTCACATGTGTATCATTTGCCTATGGAAATGATACACATGTTTTTTTTTTCATACATGTGCATCATTTACACATGTGAATCATTTTTACGTTATCTTTTTTTCTACGAATCCTCAATTGCACCTTGTTGGGTTTTTCTTGACCCCAATCCCAACCGAGGGCTATGATTGAATCTATCCAGCCTCCAGTCCAGGCAAATTCTTTTTAAGGGTTGTGGTCCAAGCAGCTAGACTGTTTGCAGCAAAAGATCCCTAAATCCACACAATCACATGTTTCAGGACTAATTTGCCCTTTCAATTGTTTTAGGCATAAAATTTTGAATTTTAAAATTTCAAATCTTGTATTCTCCTCCTTGGGCTTGAGAAATTCTAGTGCGTGGTTATTTCTTGCAGGAAAGAGAGATCGGAGAAGAAGGGTTCCAGAATCAGTTCGTTGTAGTGAACTGATCCAGGATCGTAGAAGATCAGTCTCTTGGTGGGCCACACAAATCGAAGAACCAGAACGAGGAAGAAGAGGTGACAAGGCAATGTTTTTCGGACGTCGCCGAAGAAGATCTGGTGATCTGGTCTCGCCGAAGCCATAGGTAGTCCAGCAAAGACGATAGATCTGTTGGTGGGCCATGGTTATCTCGTCAAGAGAAAGAAGACCCTTGTGTTGCAGAGAAACGGTGAAGAGGGGCGGTTCTGTTTGGGTCCTGATGGAGCGTCCAAACACAGCAAGAAGAAGGAAGAATCACCTGGTGATCGCCGTCGTCCGCTACCATCGCCTGGGAAGAAGAATCAGGAGGTGCCATCGCCAGAGTTTTCTTCTGTCACAGAGAAAAGGTTGCAGAAGAAGAAGTAGACAACGGTTTGGGATTTGTGTCCGGTTGGACCCCACATCGCCGTGAACAGCCTTGAACAGAAAACGGATCGCCTGAGTTGCCGTTGCGCGTCTCCGGAGAAGGAAGTTCGCCGCCGCCGTTGCCGCGCCGCGCCGCGCCGCTCCACTGCCATGGAAAAAGAAGCAAACCGGGAGAGGTTTCAAGTTCTGGTTCCAAAACATCGCAGAGAATGTGAAGAGGAAGCCCGGGTTCTGTCTGGGGAAGAAGACAGTGATTTGGGCTGGGTTTGGTTCAGAGTTGGTCCAGGTCAAGTCAAGCCTGACCTGTTCCAGAAGCCCATCCCTATTCCAGTTAAAGTCAAATTTATCTGAGTTCTATATTTTTTGTCAAATTTATTTGAGTTTTGGACCAATCTATCTGAGTTTTTGGCTATTTATCTGACTTTTGGGACAAACTTATTTGAGTTATGGACAAATTTATCTGAGTTCTGTACAAATCTAGTTGAGTTTCTGGTTATTTATCTGACTTCTTGAACAAATTTATCTGAGTTCTGGACAAATTTATCTGAATTCTGGACAAATCTATCCGAGTTTTTGGCTATTTATCTGAGTCTTGGAACAAATCTATCTAAGTTTCTGACAAAAAAGACTTGAGTTTTTTGTCACATTGTTCGCTAATTTGGAAAATTGGGTTAGTTTTGGCAAATGTATTTGCGTTTTTTTTAATTTTATTTGCATTTTTTAATTTTATTTGCGTCTTTTGAAATTTATTTATGTTTTTTTAAATAAATTTAACTTAGTTTTGGCAAAAATACTTGAGTTTTTGGCAAATTTTTCAGAAGTTTGGAAAATGATTTATCTTAGTTTTGGCAAATACTCGAGTTCTTGAATTTTATTTGCGTCCTTTGAAATTCATTTGCGTCTTTTGAAATTCACTTGCATTTCTTGAATTTTCTTTGGATCTTTTGAGATTTATTTGAGTCTTTTGGAATTTATTTATATTTTTTGAAATTTGTTTCGATCTTTTTAAACTGCATCTTTTTGAATTTATCTGCTTTTTTTTTAAATTTATTGCCTTTTTTTTTAATTTATTGCTTCTTTTGAAATTATTGCCTTTTTTTAAATTTATTTGTGTTATTTTGAAATGTGCTTGTGTTATTTTAGAATTTATTTGAAAATATCATTAATGGGATTCCTTTAATCGTGGGCAAATAAGTGATAGGGTATGATTCCTTTAATCTAGGGCAATTAATGGGATTTCTCACTAATCATGGGATATGATTTAAAGAAAGGGCAAATTGGACATTTCATGTATGAGAAAGTGTGTGAGGGACCTTTGGTTGCATGACTTTTTTTTGTGGACTGTTTGCATTAAAGTCACACTTTGAGGGACCTCTCGCCGAATCCCCCTAAAACTTTTCGATCATTTCCAAAAGAGTATATGAAAAATTGAATATGTCAAAAAGTTATAAAAGTTTTCCACAATTCTTTCAATCAAATCCTCTCTATAAGAGTTTTTTTGGAAAAGACAAAAGTACCCTTCTTTTATGGCAGATTTTTGTATTTTCTTCACCTCTTTCCTCCCCAAAATTAGCCACTTTGATTTTAATGATCATAATCATTTAACAAAGCTAATTTTTTAGTCATTTGGAATCCCTTTTTTAACCATCCATGCATAAAGGTAGTTTAAGTGGGCCCCACTAGGTCATTTGAGCTGAACTTAGTCATTTAACTCTTTAACAGTTTATTAAAGAAAATTTTTCAATAATGACATGAGGGTACTTTTGTCATTTCCTAGTTGATTTTCATGGAGAGGACTTCATTGAAAGATTTGTGAAAAACTTAAATGTTTTTTTAAATATTCAAATCTTCATAAGATTTGTTTAGAATGAGTAAAAAAATTTATACCTTTGTGAAATTCTCTCGAAAATAAATAAATAAATAACTCATAACGTGAAGAGTGTAGAATCAAAATGCCAAGCAAATATGAATAGTTAGTTAAGCACCAGCAAATAAAAAAGGGAATAATGAGCCAAGAACAAAATGACAAACTGCCGGCTGCAATTGACTTTGATACAACTACTTATATTTTTTAGTTGAGAGTTTTTAATCCCATGTAATAAATGTCCAAAACTCCACCGTGAGACCTAAATAATGATAATCAAAACTATTCAAGATGAATGTTGTCTTCTTCCATGATATATCCTCAATTTTCACTTCAATAGGATTGGATCCCACCGTCAAATTGAGCACATCACTGATAACGGGGTTAGGGCCCTTCTATTACTGAGGAAACAGAGAGAGGACTAGTTTACCACTCTAGGTAACAATCCAATAATTATGTAAGCACATCATCCCTCTCTTCTTTCATCAGTTATAAAAGGGTCACCACAAACCTTTTATCCAACCAGAGCAAGCACATTTGCACCACCACTCAAAATGGCTGCTGAGAAATATTTCTCTCTTCTCCTCTTCTTTCTAGTCATGATCCTGTCGGATTTCTTGTCTGGCAAATGTAATACCTTTGCAATGGAATCTAAGTTGCTAGAAGCTGAAGCTCTTCTCAAATGGAAAGGCAGTCTCCTTGAAAGTGAAGCTCTCCACTCATGGTCTCTCCCTGTTGTCAATGGCTCTCCCTGCAATTGGACCGGAATTACATGCAATGAAGATAGAAAGGTGACCAGAATAAACATATGCAATTGCAGTTTGCAAGGTAAGCTAGATCATTTGAGCTTTGCTTCCCTCCCAAACCTTGTCCATCTTGACCTTAGCGGCAACGCCCTCACTGGAACCATCCCAAACCAAATTGCTGATTCTTCCGAACTTGTCTTCATTGATCTCTCCATAAATCAACTCTCAGGCAACTTACCACTCTCACTAGCCAATCTCACTCATATTTTTGTACTCAACATCTCTGACAATGTATTAACTGGTGACATATCTCCTTACCTTTTTGCTGGTTGGATCAAACTTGCTTATCTTCAACTTCATGACAATCTGCTCAATGGGACGATTCCTTCTGAGATAGAGATTCTCACAAACCTTAATGAGTTGCACCTCTACAATAACTACATAAGTGGCTCAATTCCTCCTTCTCTAGGAAATTTAACCGAGCTAGTTAGACTTTGCCTCCACAAAAATGAGATTTCTGGTCATATTCCCCAAGAAATAGGAAACCTAACAAGACTCATTGTCCTCACCTTGCACTTTAACAACATCGCAGGTTCCATCCCTTCTACTTTCATGAGATTAACCAATCTTTATAGACTGCAGCTAAATGGAAACAATCTTTCGGGCCCAATCCCTCCAGAAATAGGAAATCTCAAGAACATGGACCAGCTAAACCTTTCCAATAATAGTTTAACTGGTCCAATCCATCCTTCTTTGGGAAATGCAACAGGGCTAAGGTTTTTAATTCTATGTCGAAATCTTATGTCAGGCACAATCCCACAAGAAATTGGAAAACTGAGAATAATAAGATCTCTAGAACTTTCTCGTAATTTTCTAACAGGTCCCATCCCTTTCACATTGGGAAATTTGACCCACCTCACCAGCTTAGGCTTGAGAGAGAATAAATTTTCAGGTCCGGTTCCTCCATCTGTGGGTAACTTGAGAAACTTGACCCGATTTGCTTTGTATAAAAATCAATTATCTGGTTCGTTACCTAAAGAAATGGAGAATTTAACACGTTTGCAATATGTTTACCTAAGCTTCAACAATTTCTCAGGTTATTTACCTCAACTATGCCACGGTGTCACACTTGCAGTATTCACTGCAACTGACAACAATTTCATTGGTCCTGTCCCTACGAGCTTGAGAAACTGCAAAACCTTACAGAAAATTTGGTTTCAAAATAACCAGATCACTGGAAATATATCCGAGAGTTTTGGGGTGTACCATAATTTATCTATCATTGACTTGAGTAACAATAGATTTTATGGGGAGCTCTCATCAAGCTGGGGAGACTGTCGAAATCTGACTTCACTAAAATTTACCGGGAACAATATCACCAGAAGAATACCACCTCATATTGGGCAATTGGCTCAACTTCGAATATTGGACCTTTCTTCCAACCGCCTGGAGGGAGAGATTCCCGGTGAACTGGGGAGGTTATCATTGCTATACAATTTGAGTTTAAATGACAACATGCTTTCAGGCTTAGTGCCACAAGAAATGGGACAACTGTCCAATTTAGAGCTTCTTGATCTATCTGGAAATAATTTCAGTGGACCCATTCCAAAAGAGCTACAAGAATGCACCAAATTGAGGTCTTTGAGATTAAACATGAATAATTTGAGTGGAAGCATTCCATTTGAAATTGGTAACCTTGAAAATCTCGAGACAATACTCGATTTCAGTCAAAATTTGCTCTCAGGAGAAATACCATCTCAACTCGGAAAGTTGAGCAAGTTGGAAACGTTGAATCTTTCTCACAATATGCTTTCCAGCTCCATTCCTTCATCTTTTAAAGAAATGATAAGTTTGTCATATGTTGATGTTTCGTACAATTATTTGGAGGGTCCCCTGCCTGATAACAAAGCTTTTCTTGAAGCCTCGTCAGAAGCATTTTCCAATAATGAAGACTTATGTGGTGAAGTACAAGGTTTACGACCTTGCAATTCCTCTCTAATAAATCATGGTGATGGAAAGAAAGACCACAAAGGTGCAAGAATCATTGTTCTCAGTCTCATAGGCATTTTACTCTTCCTTTATGCTTTGGTTGTCATATTTTTGCTTCTTCACCGGAAAAAAAGGAATGTAGAAAATGATGTTGAAGAAGTACGCAATCATGATCTCTTTTCAATATGGAACTATAACGGAAAGATCATATATGAAGAAGTCCTTCAAGCGACAGAGAACTTTGATGAAAAGTTTTGTGTTGGGGAAGGAGGATATGGAAAGGTGTATAGAGCGGATCTATCTACAGGGCAAGTAGTAGCTATAAAAAAACTCCACCCACGAGAAGATGGTGAGGAAATTGGCCAGAGGAGTTTTAGAAATGAGATAAAAGCATTAACAGAAATCCGTCATCCCAACATTGTTAAGCTTTATGGATTTTGCTCCCATCCAAGATGTTCTTTTCTTGTCTATAAGTATATGGAAAGAGGAAGTTTAGCTAAAGTCCTAAAAAATAGGGATGGAGTTTCTGAATTCAATTGGATCAAAAGGGCTAATGTTGTTCGAACTGTGGCCCATGCATTGTCATATATGCACCATGATTGCAATCCTTCAATCGTTCATCGTGACTTGTCAAGTAACAACATTTTGTTGGATATGGAGTATGAAGCTTCTGTCTCTGACTTTGGCACTGCCAGACTTCTAGAGCCGGATTCATCAAATTGGTTCACACTTGCAGGCACATATGGATATGTTGCTCCAGGTAAACTGTTGACACATTGTTTCTACTATTTTCTCACCTTTTTTTTTAATTAACTAGTTTTTTTAAACTTGTTTTGTTTAATAAAAAATATGTCATGCATACTAATATTCTGCTTATAAATTTTTATAAATAAATGAAAAAAGTTCTATATTCAGATTTTGAATCATCGATAAACCTTGTTCGCCTAGTGTTCTCTATGGCCACGTAAAGTAGGCCATTTTGAGGACATAAATGGAGAAGGAATGATGGGATCCATGGCGGGTAGATAAAGATGGGTGAAGTTTCAGCCAATCATACTGATATCCGCCACTAAAATTAGGGGCAAGCTTTTTAACAATCTACTAACTGTTAGTTTCAATCATTGATATCTAATGGCTGATATTGATCGCATTGGTTAAATCATTACCCTCTCAAGTCTATTTCTAAATTGTCAAATGGTAGTAGACTGACTAAAACATTCTAATGATTTTAGTTTAGGCCTATTTGTTTGCAGGAATTGAATACATAGAATTCCTATCTTAAGTAGTTAAAAATGACTCCTTTTTGTTTAGGACCTTTGATCTTCATTTTTAACCACTTAATGTATGAGACTACCTATTCAATTTCTATATATTTCTACGTATTTCACTAGTTGTTCAATGACTATATACCTTGCTCGATAATAAATCAAATTATATTAGAGAAAATGATGTTTTCTCTGTCCATGATGTAGAAAAACTTTCCTATACTTATAGTAGAAGGAAATTGGAAAGATGATTACGTTTCTCCTTTAAAAGAAATCCAAGCAAGAGAAGATAGATTTCTCTGTATTTTCCAATACTAGATTTGGAAGTAGTCAATACGTTAAGAAAGTCCTTTGAAATGCATATGGATTTATGAAATGGAAACTAATGTTGCTTTTTTCTTTCCAGAGTATGCTTACACAATGAAAGTAACTGAAAAATGCGACGTTTATAGCTTTGGCGTGATTGCTCTGGAGATAATAATGGGAAAGCATCCTAGTGAGCTCATCTCATCTTTATCAACATCAGAGGGCAAAGGTATATTGTTGAAGGATATATTAGACCAACGCCTCCCACCTCCCCTAGATTGGGAGATGAAGAAAGTCGTGTTGATAGTGGCATTAGCACTTGCATGTCTATGTTCTGACCCACAATCCCGGCCAGCCATGTATCATGTGTCTCGAAAGCTCTCTGTAGAACCTTTTCTCGTGTCTCATCATAAGCTTACTTTGTGTCAATTAATGGATCTCAACATATAATTATATAGATGAAAAGTTGTGATGTGGTTGTCTTAAGTTCTAATGGTCGACAAACATATGATTGGGCATATTTTTGTTTGTATTATATTTGATTAGTCTACCTTCGTCGTATTATCATGGAATGAAATGAAAAGTCAGTTTCTCCTTTAAATAAAATATGTGCACATGGAATGTAGAGTTGAGTAGAAAAGGGGTATTTGACCTACACTAAGCATTGATTATATAAAGTAAACTTTATGCTTTTATACCATGTATTTCCTTTATTGCATAGAAAATCAAGAGAATAAGCATTTTAAAGGAGTTTTGCAAAAATCAAGAAAATCAAGGGAATGTAAGAGCCTCCCAGACGAATGTGTCTGTCTAAGCTTATCTCCTTCTCTCCCAGCCAGATAAACAAGCCTTTTTCTGGTATGCCTCTTCAAGCCTTCTGCAATTCTTTAGGCATTTCTTTTACAAAGAATGACTAGCTACTGTATGGGTTTCTTTTTTGTTCCCCTCTAGTCTCCTCTGTTTTTGGATGACTCCTCTGGGTTTTTTTTCTTTTTCTTTTCTCTGCTGTTGAGGTCATCTGCTGTATAGGTGGTCCTTTTGTTTCTTTTGTTGGGGCGTTTAGCCTCCGTTTTCTTTCCCTTTCTCTAATAAAATTTACCTTTTAGAAAAAAAAAATAATAATAATAAATAAATAAAAAAAAAGGAATTTTGCATCAACTACTAGGTCTAAGTCATAATTTTTTTCAAAGGACGGTTGTCCTCGTCGCTCGGGAAATCGCACATGTTACAAGAGTTGATTCTCTCGCAAAACAAGATTTTACGCCCCATTCACCTTCATTTCAAGATATGCTTTGCTGAATGCACAGTAATTTCTCATACAATGACTTGGATAGTCCTCTCTCTAAATGACTCCGGCGAGTGCATTCATCAAAAAATAGTCTTATGGATGTCGGCAAGAAGATAATTCCTATTGCAAATTTCAGTGCATTCGGGTTAAAGGATCAGGATGCGGAAGACTTTGACACGTGGTCATAGGTTTGTAGTGTTTCTGATGATGAAAAGTCTCTGCAGATCTCTCCTGTGTCCGGATCTTACATAGAATCATGCTTCCTAGAGATTTCTTTGTCAAGAAGCTCAGGTCCCCTGATCCTAATGAGAGTCTATAACATGGGGATAAGATCCGATCTTGCTACTATATCCAATTACCGCAAGATCCCTATGTTATATGTCTTATATACAACAAATGAAGTCTTTTATTATCGTGGGACTCTTATTCTCTGTTGGAAACTATCATCTTCTTGATCTGATGTGGGCCGCGTAGCAATACCTATTCCTACACAGGTCTCATTCTGGGATAACAGCTCCTATTTCCCGGTCATTGCCTGGTTGGACAATGCCTCTTCCAATGCTAAAGGGTAGTCCTCTTTGTTTTCTGCCAGGGTTTGGGCCACTAGATCGATCCCTGAAACATGTTGCTCCCAATCCTTTGATGAATCTTAATTATGATGTTCAGATCCTTGAGGAAGATGTGGCTACTTCTACCTACCAAAGAATAGGAAAACTCCTTCATTTCGGTATTTCTTAAGCAACAAACACCCGTCCAATGCTGTGGAAAGTACCTTGAACTTCTCTATGGAAATCTACTTAAAACTATTTAACTCTGCACCCTTGAGCAGGGATCTTCCTCTTTAAACTTTCAAATTTTGAAGAAAGTCATAAAATTCTTGAGGAAGGCCCCTAAAATGTCTTGATCACCCTCTCATTATTCGTAGATGGTCCAAGAACATTACTCTTCGGAAAGAAGAGTTGAATTGGATCTCAATTTGGGTCACCTTCCCGAACCTCAACTTCCACTTTCAAATTGAAGATGGTCTGCGTTAGTTAGCAAGTCACATTGGTAAGCCTTTTTTCATGGATACCAAAACAACCTAGGATAACATATTGGGTTTTGAAGGGTGTGCATTCATTGAAGTCATTCCTATTGAAATCATTGTTGATTCACTCCTTTGTGATCGCATTATAGAGCCGATGATAATGAAAAAGTTTTCAATCAACATGTTGCTTTTGTAAAACTTTCAATTTATGATGCCCAGATGCAGCATGGACACGCCAAGGACACGAATTTTATAGATAAAAAGTGAAGTATATGATATACAGTACGAACATATCTCAGAAAGGGCATCCCAATTTAGCTCTACACTTACCAAATTGAACAACAAACTCATTAATTCGGATAAAGTTTATATAATAAAAACATATGAAATGAAAATAAATTTTTTTATTTATACCATAAAATTAAATGATATTTTTTATGACTTCTATTGCTGGAGCCTAGCATGGGGGCGTTTTGCTAGAATACTCCCATTTGCCAATGTAGCCAACCAAAAAGGCCCATTCTTATGTGATTATAAGGCACAAAAGTAATAGAAATTATAAGAGCCAAAAGCACATCGAGACTTCGAGTGGGATGGTGTAGCAAAAATAAATAAATAAATAAACCCTCAGATCTAATCCTTTGAGATTGTGGTATGTAAAAAGGAAATAGCAAAACGTACACAACCAAAATTCAAACTCCAAACCACAAATCTACAAATACGAATGTAGATAAAAGTAGATTAAAGATAAATAAAACCAAGACTAAAGTTCACTTATATGAAGAGATAGAGTAAGGACTAAGAAGACAATGCCAATCTAAGAAGAAAACACGCTGCAGAGCCCTGCTTTATTTTTCATTAGCATGATAATGGGATTAGGGAGGAACTCGAAAAGGGAGATTGGATCAGAGATCTTACACCTTATAGATATCCTGAAAAAATAAAGGTAAAACCATTAGAGGAATCGTTGATAAGAATTCTCACCTGTAATTACTAGGCATGACATCAATCCGTAGGCTTCATCATCACAAATAGTTACAAAGTGGAATGGGAAGCTATGGTTTGGGAAACATGCCTATCCCGACCTATAATAAGGATCTGGGGAGGAGTTAAAAGGGCATGTGAAATATTTGTGTGTGATGAATAAGGCATGTCTATAAAGGGGCAACCCCTGGCATACGCAAGTGGGTGGGGACCGCCTTTAAGAAATCTAATCTATTCATTGGTTCTAACACCCATTGTGGGATATATGTATATATATATATATATATATATATAATATTATTCAAATCAACAATATGCACACCATTGGATTAACTAAACCCTGAACACATGATTTAACTTTATTAATTTTCTCTCTCTTTTCTTATGGAAATAGAAGTTGGGCACATATTTAAAATCAACAGGTCAATCTAATAGTAGGCTCCACAAAATACACTTTGAAGTTATATTTGCAATGAACAGGATGTGTGTAAAAGATGATGGACGGATTGGATTTCTTAAGGGTGGGCCCCACCCACTTGCATATGCCAGGCGCTGCATCATACTAAGATGCAGCGCTGCTGTATGGCAGATTTGCCCTCTATAAAGAGTACTAGCGCAATGCATGATTTAATCTTATGCAAATTTAATATTTAAATTAATTATTTATTAATAAATAAAAAATATGAATGATAAATTCATTTGTGTGATTTCATGGCACCAACATTAGACACATGAGCGGGTTTGTAAGAGTGGGGAGAAAGAGAAAGAAAAGTTTGTGTGAGGTGCAGATGAAGATGAGTCTTAATGCTTTAGAATAGACGTTTCTTTAGGAGGGAGAGGTATTTTTGTATGTGAAGAGATGTCTCTATATGTGAAGGGTTAATTTTGTCCTTGGATATACCATGCTAATGTGGCTCAAGGAGAGGGGAGATCATTTGTCTTTTTTTTTTACCCCTCTATTTCCTCAAACTAACATTCAGCTTTAAGGTATAGAATATAATAGTACATGGAAATTACCCAAACGGGATGGAAAGGTCAAGAACAAATTGAATTGAGAATAAGTTACAAATGGGATAGGAAAGGTCAAGGCCGAATTGAATTAAGAATAAATTGCAAAAGGCATTGGAAAAGGTCAAAATAAATCTACAGGGTCAAAATTAATTGAATGAATTGAGGCTAATTTCTCAATTGAAATTAGTCAGCCTCTGATCCGACCCAACCATTTTCCAGAGGATGTAGGAGAAAGTGGGGTTCAATTTGAAACCAGTTCGCTTCATATATATATATATATATAGGAGATGCTCATATGAGAGATATCTCTCACCTTATATGAGAGATACGAGTAGTGACCCTCACATTTAAGTTGTTGGCATTGGATATTGATGTAAGGGCTCCCACATTATCTGTCATAGTAAGGTGAGAGATGCTATCATAGGAGCATCTTCCATATATATATAATTGAAATCCTATCAATATATTATAATTGTTATAATCCTAATGGATCATCCAATTAAGAAGAAAGAGAAAACCCTTTTCCCCTTCCTTCCATTGATCGTCATCCTAATAGCTAGGAAGAAGTCAATTCCAAAGCTAAATGCCAATTCTGTTGTAGTGTTTCTCCCCCATTCTGATATGGAGGCTATAATTATAGATGCAGTCATTGAAATATCTCACACCATTCAAGATAAAAGGAGCTTCTCTGGATTTCTCATCGTTGGTGTCCATGGGTCGGGCCGGACGTGGCCTAGGTATATTAGAAACACAAGCTCATGTCTGGCCTAAGTCCAACATGGGACTACCTTTGATGCACGGATACTTCAAAATAGGCAACGTATCATATTGTATCATATCCGATACTTCAATTTTTATGTAAAAAATCCATATCCTTGCCATGTCCATGGCGTGTCCCTACCGTATCCATCCCGTATCTGGACATCATAGGGGACTACGTGCTTGGCTTGAGCCCACTCATTCAGTCAACTGAGTAAATTTAACTAAAACATGGTAGGTATTTGTAAAGGCGAAAAGTGAGCAAAACCTGGTTGAAGAAGGGTTCACATATATGCTTCTCTTTTAACCAAATCGACATGAGAGAGAAGTTAACTAGCAAGCCCGGATCCCTTGTCGAGGCAGATCTCCACGATGGGCCCATATAAGGGTGAAAGATGAATATCATTCCCTATGGTAATGTGTCCTTAAATTTCGCTTTATTAGAAGTGATCTCACTATAAGACTGAGCAAATGACTATAAGGGGATCAAGGACACATAAGATTTTGCAACTCCATTTGAATTAAAATATGAGGATATATAACAGGAGGGATGGCATTGATCTTGAACATTCCGAATTATCCTTATGTAGGCCTCGCAATGGAGTTCTCAAAATCTATTACATTGGAAGCCTGTATAGACAGATCCGGAGTTGAAGTTTCAACAGAAGGGGATGATCACTCCTCACTTTCTTGATTTTTGTAAAGTCAAGCCTCAAGTTTCATCTAAGAGGAGGTTAGGCAGGGCTACCTCATTTCATGTCAATGGATAAGGTGGGATTAATAACTCAAGTTTTCAACATGTGGGCTCCATGAGTTCCGCTTCATCCACGAGTCTGGGTCACCTATATCGCTGTAGTTACATCTTCATTTTGAGTGGACCAATAACAGTTCGCCACAGCATCTAAAAATAAATTCATTAAACTGTTAAAAGGCGGTGGGTGGTAACCAGACTCTCAGGTCTTTTGGAGTCTTTAGGGCCGTTAAACTATTAAAGGCAGTGGGTGGTGACTAGACTCTCAAGTATTTCGGAGTCTTTAGGGCTATTAAACTATTAAAGGCGGTGGGAGGTGACTCTTGAAATGATAGATCTTTCTATGCAGGACCTTCCTGAGTTCCTGTCAAAGACTACTCAACACTTCCTCTATCAAGGACCACCAAGTAAAAAGTGAGGGAGCCGCTGCTGTTCACACACGTCATAGATATTGCAGAGATGAGATAGGTAACAAATTTTATATAAAAGATTACAAAAGCAAGTAAGAAACTCAATTCTAAATTGGTATGATTAAAATGATTAGGCATGATATTTACCATCGGCAAAATTCAGCAAAATGATAATTGGAAGCATTGATTGATTCTCAATTATCTGCTCGATTGGATGGCTGACCACGTTCAAGAGACTTTTTTATTTTTTTTTTAAGGAAACTAATGTAAATTCACTTTTTTAAATCCGAAGACACCAATTAAGGGCACCCTTGGTCTCAGTCACTTCATAGTGGGGACTTGGGAAGTCTTTTGAGGGCAAAGTCTGCATTTCCACAACAATGTGTAAAAAAAAGTATTCCAGTCCCAACACAGCAATAGCTTTTGGAGTGGAAAGAGTCTTTGACTACAGATTTTATTCTTATTTTTAAGTACACTAAAAATATAAGGGGTTTAAACATTTTACTCCCATTTAAATCTGATTTTATCAATTTTATGACCGAAATTCAGATAATGTCACCCAACTCACTTGACTCTGGTCAACATTCTTTTTTTAATTTTTTTTGTGTCATATCCCACCCATGATATCATAAGATTTATCAATTTCTGTATCATACACATTTTGGCACCAGCATGGATATTTGCTTTTTACATAATACAAAACAAAAAAGCATTTTTTTTTGAAAAAGTAAATACACATTTGACCGCCACTTCTCAAGTTCTATCATTCAGAAATAACTTTTCTAAGGTGTTACATGAAAGCCATGACATCATGGGAGAGTCCTATGATATCATGGGTTTTATCTTGTGACATGCATTGTTCCCATGTTATGATGGGATTTGGGGCAAAAAAGGCTTAAAAAGTTGTGGACCAAAGTCAAGCAATTCGGGTGACATTATATGAATTTTTCTTATGAAATTGGTGAAACCGATGAAAGAGGACTAATATGTCAAAACCCCAATATATAAAAATAAAGTCAAAACTGTTCAAAATAACTGTGTAGAGTCGCAAATATCATTTTTAGAGAATTACCATCTCACAAGAATATCAGAATATTCCCTGGTTTGGAGTTCTTCATCATGGGATTATTTTGAGAAAATTCTAGAAAAAAGATTACTTTTAAAAATATGTAAATCTAAAAATAGAGACAAATGCGAAAACTGTCAAAATTGATTCTTCAAAAAATTAGCTGATCTTTATCAATTTATTCTACTAATCACATATATTTTTTTCTTCTGATATTTATAGTTTTGAGAGTAACACGAATGAAAACTGATATCCCAATATATTTAAACTATTGTAATATATTTAGAAGTGTTTGGCTCTCCGTTCCTAAGAGGCAATCGTGAGAGATATATTTTTGGGGCCCACCTGCGGCCATTGCAACATGAAGAAGTAGGGGATGGAATCATCTCAATGAGACCTATAGCTCCTGATTGGCCTAACTAATTTTCGCCTCTATTTATCAAAATCTCTAAATCGGGTAGTGCTTTTGATAATAGTCATTTGGCAGCGTTTGATAGCCTTTTATTTTATTTTTTTTAGAGAAGTAGAGGCAATGCCTCTATTTCCACAGCCCACCATTGACAGTAGGTAGAATGTAGAGGAAAAAAAAAAAAAAGAAGCGGTCCAACAGTATGCTTGCTCATTCACACCCCAGTCCATATGTTTTTCTCAAAATCTAAGAGTGTAAATCAAGATCCAAACCGTTGGAAATGTTCACAAGATCAAACATGGCATGACATCAAATTTTAGTCATTGGATCATCACTAATCTTGATATCTGTGCGAAAAAATGTGAGCCATTGGATACGATTTTCTAGAATCTGTGGGCCCCAAACACAGAATCCACACCGTTAGATCTCTTTGGAAAGCTCAAAATGGGTATGTGGTAAAATTTCAAGGCTTGACACCTTGTGGATATCAAGATATTTGCAAATCAATATCCGTCATTGATGTATCTTGCTCTATATTATATTTGTCCATGAGCAGTAATGTTTTTCTATTTTTCTTATAATTTATGGAAGTGTAAGTCAAGATCCGAGCCGTTGGAAATGTTACAAAGATCAAGTAGAGCAATGACGCCAGATCCCAACGGTTGGATCATTACCAATCTCTAGATATGTGCGAAAGATATGAGCCATTGGATGCAATTTTCTGCATTATGTGGGCCCCAAACAAACAATCTAAACCATTAGTTTGCTTTGGAAGGCTAAACACGGGTATTGGGTCAATTTTGAAGGCTTGACAATTTGTTGATCTCTAGAAATTTGTGAAAAAAATTTCATCAATTGATATAAAAACTCTATTTAACATAGATCTTTGAATTACCGAACACTTCTTTTGATTATAGCCTCTTTTTTTTTTTTTAGCTTTTCTTTAATTGTTCTTTATTAGAATTTTTTACAAGAATTTGAAGTGTTGGGTTTTTTTTAATATGATGTGAAGGCTTCTCCCTGATATTTGTAAATGTCATGTTTCTTCATAATTAAAATTTTAAAATCCAACCCACCAAAAAGGTTTCAAATACCTTAGCAGAATTTTGAAATTCCAACCCGTTTACTTTTTGGTGAAATTTTTTAGATACTCAAATACAAACAAGCACCAAAGAATTCCTCTGTGCCTGGGAATTTAGAAATTTCATAACCAAAAATTCTCTCAAGTGAAGAAATGGGCCATTATATCTTCCCACACATATCCTCTACCCTGATTTGACACCATACCACCAAACCTGAGGTGAAGTTGGGCCCAATCAGTTTGACTTGGGGTCAAGCAAAAATGAGAAAGTGCTTGCTGGACTGGAATTTTCTTTGACACAATCAGTTTTACATTGTTTTTTCTTTTTTTCTTTTTTTTTTTTTAATTTAACAATCCGGTTTAACCGACACGTCTTCCCTCTCTTCTTTCGTCAGTTACAGAAGTCCCAGGAACCCTTCCCTAACACGAGTACACCCAGTTACACTACCAATCAGAATGGCTACTTGGAAATCATTCTCTCCTCTTCTCTCTTTCCTAGTCCTGGTGTTGTTTGGTTCCTTGTTAGGAAAATGCAATGCTGCAGCAACAAAACATGAGTTGCAAGAAGCCGAAGCTCTCGTCAAGTGGAAAGGCAGTCTCCTGCAAAGTGAAGCTCTCCACTCATGGTCTCTCCCAATTGTCAATGGCTCTCCCTGCAACTGGACCAGAATTACATGCAATGAAGATGGAAAGGTGACAGAAATAAACCTAAGCAATTGCAGTCTACCTAAGCAATTCCAGTCTGCAAGGTAAGCATGATCATTTAAACTTCACTTCCCTTCCAAACCTTGTCCGCCTTGACCTTAGCCGCAATGCTCTCAATGGAACCATCCCAACCCAAATCCCTGCTTCTTCCCAAATCGTCTTCTTTGATCTCTCTATGAATCAACTCTCAGGCGTCTTACCACTCTCGCTAGCCAATCTCACTCAGGTTTCCGTGCTCAATATCTCTGACAATGTATTGTATGGTGAAATACCTCCTTCTCCCGTTGCCAGTTGGATCTATCTTGTCTCTCTTCGACTTCATAACAATCTGCTTATTAGTGGGTCAATTCCCTCTGAGATAGGGCTTCTCACCAAGCTCAGAGAGTTACTCCTCTACAATAACCAGATAAGTGGCTCAATCCCTTCTTCTTTAGGAAATTTAAGCAATCTAGTCGCACTCGTGGTCCACGAAAATGAAATTTCTGGTCCCATTCCACAGGAAATAGGAAACCTGACAAAACTCAATCTGCTCATCTTGTACGAGAACGATACCATAGTTTCCATCCCTTCTACTTTTGTTAACCTGAGAAACCTGAACCGACTTGCTTTATTTTTCAATCATTTATCCGGTTCATTACCTAAAGAAATGGCGAATTTAACACGTTTGCAATATGTTTACCTAAGCTTCAACAATATCTCGGGTTATTTACCTCAAATGTGTCAAGGCGTCTCACTTGTAGAATTCACGGCAATTGACAATAGTTTCACAGGTCCAATCCTTGCAAGCTTGAGAAACTATCGAACCTTACGCTGTGTTTGGGAAGGGAGCAGGGGAGGGGAGGGAAAATTTGAGGGGGAAGGAAAATGAAGGGGAGGGGAGGGAAAATTAGTTTTCCCTCCTCTTGTTTGGGAAGTGAAAAAGTAGGGGAAGGAAAGGAAAACAGTATAATTTTATTTGTTTGTGAGGTAGGGAGAAAAAGACCATTGTACCCTTACTTTTGAAAAAATTATAATTGGTCAAGAAGGGGCAATTGTGTACTTTCCCCAACTTTCCCCTCTCCTCCCCTCATTTTCCCCCCATTTTTGGGGGGCAAATTTTTGTCACTAAAAGACAAAAATTTTCCCCCCTCTTTCCCCCCCTCCATTTTCCTCCCCCCCTTCCCAAACACACTTCCCTCTTCCCTCCCCCCCATTTTCCCCCCATTTTTTCCTTCCCAAACACATTGTTAGTGAAAATCTGGTTTCAAAATAACCGCCTCACTGGAAATATATCCAAAGGTTTTGGGGTACATCACAGTTTATCTATCATAAACTTAAGCATAAACAGATTTTATGGGGAGCTCTCATCAAGATGGGGAGACCGTCGAAATCTCACCTCACTAAACTTTGCCGGGAACAATATTATAGGTAGAATACCACCTCATATTGGGCAATTTACTCAACTTCGTATATTGGACCTTTCTTCCAACCACCTGGAGGGAGAGATTCCCAGTGAATTGGGGAGGCTGTCATTGCTTTACAATTTGAGTTTATATGATAACATGCTTTCAGGCTGTTGCGACTTCTTCGACCCCGGTGAAGCAGCAAAAGCTGCACGAGATAGACAGCGATCTCGTAATCTTCTCCGATCGGCTACGGACGGCGCGGTAGTACTTGTTGGTGAAGGGTTGTGACCGGCGACGACTCCAGCAACGAGAACACCTTCTTCTCCGGTCACGACAACTGCAATTACCAGAAGAAAAAACCAACAGAGATCGTCTATGTTCTCTCCGTAACAGGAACAGGGCAATTGAAAGTTCCGGATCCTTACCCTAGAGAGGGGGGGGGGGGGGGGGGGGGGGGGGGGGGGGGGTGAATAGGGTGAGTTGCAAATTGATTGCCAATTTTAATTTTCTTCAAATTAAACTCCAACTAGTGATGATTACAAGAAAAGGTGCGGAAGATAAACAAATCAATCACCACAAGTCATTCACCATTGCACAAAGATTTATAGTGGTTCGGCCTCAATGCCTACATCCACTACCGGCTTGTGATCTCACACCCCACCGGATTTCCACTATTTATGCTTTTCAAATGGCTAAGCAATAACCACTACAATATGCTTTCCAAGGATAAGCAATAACCTTACAATGTTGTTTTTCAAGGCTTAACAACAACCTATACAAGATGCTTTTCTAGGCTAAGCAATAACCTTCACACAATACTTTTCTTAGGCTAAGCAATAACCTTTACAAACAAATGATTTCTCTCAATAAAGTGTTTTCACAAAGCACTCTAAGAGATTACAATTAAAGCTCAATTTAATTGCCTCTAAATTAGGCGGATAAGAAAGTGTAAAGCAAACTCACACAAACACTATGAATGCAAAAATGTATGCTTATGAAGTGAGTGTGTGGAAACTTCAATCACGTTTTAAAATAAAGCTTAATCAATTTATGCTTGAAGCAATTAAAAGTTTAATACACATAAAAAGATTTGATTGAAGTAATATGCAAATCACATGTACCAAATACAAACTTGTAGAAGATATGAAATCGAAAGCTCACAAGTTGTATGAAATTAATTATGTCTAAACATGTGATGCATATTCAATGTTGTTTTCAAAAACAAACTAATTTAACTAAAGTTAAAATGAATGAAAACAACAAGGATGATTCAAACAAGTTAATGAAACATGTTTATAAAACAAGTCAAAGGTTTTGACAAAACATGTTTTATAAAGTATTAAAACAAACTTGTTTAGAAATCAAGGTGAAGAATCCAATGACTTAAATCAAAGATTAAAGGAGTAGAGGATCCAACACATCATAGTTTATATGCTAAAATCATTTACCAAAGATTAAACAATGCATAAAACAATGATTATAAAAAGGCAAAGCTTACTTGGTGATTTAACTTCATTAATCCAAGCTTTAGCTTTCCTTAATGACCCTTTAGCCTTCTTAGTTCATTCCCCTTTGATTGGCCTTAGAACACCTCAAAAATGGCTTCAAGAATCATCCCTTCTGGCCTTGGAATGAACTTCTTTTTATAGAAAAAATGGGCCAACGGCTATATGTCGGTTAGCCGACATCCAGGGGTCGGTTAACCGACACTCCCAACGGTCACTAGCCAACGGTCATAATTTTGAAATTTTGCTGACCAAAAAGCTTGCTTCGGTTAGCCGATATGTTCGGTTAACCGAGGCCTGACCGACACCCTAACCGACAGAGAAAATCTGAAAATTTAGCTCTCTGGAAATTGAACCGACAGAGGAGTTCGGTTGAGCTCGGTTCACGATCGGTTAGCCGAAACCTGACCGACAGGCTGACCGACAGTTTTAACAAAATCCCAACTTTTGTATATTTCAAAGAATTTTCAAGAGGGGATTTTTGGGCCATTAAACCAAGCATGATTTGAAACTTTAAAGTCAATGGCTAGCTTTGTTTATAAAAATTCTTTTTCAAATTTAAATGCATCCATGTTTAAAACCAAAACATGCATAAATCAAGGTTTACAAGATTTAAAACAATGCATGTGTGTGAATTCAAATGATGAATAAAGTGAATAGTGCATCCATCAAATTGCAAGATACAAAATCCTTAACAATGGCAATGCCCTTCTCCTTCTCCTTCTCTTCTCCGGTGATATGTGTGGCCCATCGTTATCAAACGATCTCCCTCCGCACGATCCAGAAAATACTATCTCAATCTTGAGATCTAATCCGTTGATCACGCAGCCACTACTCCAGCCCTTTGAGATCCGATCCGTTAGATTTCTTCCAATCACGCTAAATCTCTCTGATACCAGTTTGTTGTGATCTATGGCCTACGAGAAGAAATCAAATGGGCACAAGAGAACACAGAGATTTACGTGGTTCAACTTTTGGCCTACGTCCATATGAAGACGGGAGAATTCACTATGCAATCAGAAGAGGTTGTACATCGTAGAGACTCTGAATCTCTATTTATAATATCAGCCCCAAAACCCTGTTACACCCAAACCCTACTTCAAATCACAATAGACCTACTTTTAATCATAGTAGAACATGGACAATGCAGGGTCCCAGTTTACTAGATTCATTACTTCTATTGAGCCATACAACCTCACAAAGAGGGTCTGAGTAAGTTACCAAGTCACAATATTGGTAAGCCCCTTCCCATGGATACTAACATAGCCTGGGGTAACAGATTGGGTTATGGGATGATGTTCATGCATTGAAGTCATTGTTGATTCCTTCCTTTGTGATTGCATTATAGAGTCAATTATAATGAAAAAGTTTTCGATCAACGTGTGGCTTTCATAAAACTTTAATGTATGATGCCCATATGTACCATGGACACGGCAGGGACCCACCAGAGACATGATAATAAGTACACAGATTTTACAAATAAAAAGTGAAATATCAGATATGATACAAAACGATACATTGCCCATTTTGAAGAGTCCCTACATCATAACATTTAATCATATTGATGGCTCCTGCGTAATGAAAAAGAATACTAAGCAAGATTGGGTCCGTCCCTCAGCAATCAGTTGAATCTTCTCATGCTATTGGTTCTTCCAAGGACTCTAAAACCCATCCTATTCTTGATGAGACCGGGCTTCAATCAGCTAGATCTAAAGGCACTCCTCCTGCCAGTACTATGGCTACTTTGAAGTCAAGCCACAATAGCCCCAAGAAAATTTTAGGGCCCTACCTAACTTGGATGAGGATCCCAACACATCTGAAGAGGAACTTTAGATTGTAGATGTTGGCATTTGTGATGGAGCCCACCTGTGATTAACATGTGGGTGGATCCCAATTTCAAAAGACACCCCTCACAAGGATACATTGGCTTGCTATTATATCCTCCAAACTTGCATAAGATAAGGGTAAGAAGTTTACTTTTGGCTTCATGAGATCATTCTATTGGTTTTGCTTTTGTAATTATCTGGTCCATAAAGTCCCGAAGCTGAACAAGTTGAATATTACATATGGTTGCCCTATGAAAGCATGCAACACAAAGGATACATTTGGATGCTTACAGAATAAAATATTTACAGATTTAAATATCGTAAGAATAAAATAATATAATATTATAATATTTTTGTTGTTCGGCAATTTTGAAGAATATTATGGATTATAAATTGAGTTATTTGGAAGGTGTTATGATTAAATTAAATTACATTATTAAAATAATTTTGTATTAAATACTTTAATTTAAATGTAATTTACTACGTCTGGATAAAAAAATAGTGTGGTAAAATAAAGTTCAACTGCCACGTTTTATTCACCATAAGTTACTTTTCTTTTATCACATAAAACCATAATAAAGTGTAGTAAAGTAAAGTCAATACAAAATACCAACTACTTTACAACTTCTCTCCTAATTTACTTCATCTCACCTTACCTCACATTTTACCATGATGTGACATCAATCTTTATTTTACTTTACCACATGTGTAAACAAGTCAATTTTTATTTACCATATAAAACTACGATAAAATGTGATAGAGTAAACTCAAACAAAAGGAATTACTTTACCATTCCCTCCCACTTTACTTCACCACATACTTTACCCCACCTTTACCATAATATGATGTTTACTTTTACTTTACTTTACCATATATGTTAACAAATACATCATGATGGATTTGGTCAACTGAAGTCTTTACTTTACTCTACCACTATTTAATTGTCATTTTGAATTCTAGCTAAAAAAGTATTTGTCATTTAGAAAGATTTTTATATTGTAGAAAGTTTCATACAGGGGAGGGCAGTAGGAAAAAATATTGAACTTTTTGAAAGAAAATAATATTTTCTTCAAATTTTTCTTGGGTCACCAAACATACAAGATTTTCTACTTTAGAGAATGAAATATTATATTCTATAAACTATTACTTTCTTGTAGTTTCTTGTGTATCCAAGCAGGCCCTAAACAAGAGACATTGGGCGAAAGTAGACACTGATGACCCTTTGATTCATCTGCCACCTTTTCCCGACCATGAAGGGTAGATCTGTGTCCTAATTTTGTACAAAAGTAAAAATCTGCTTGGGCAAGTCTTTGTGGCTTACTCTCTGATTTGCAGAATCCATATATGGCTTGATCACATGATCTACACCAGTAAAATAATGGACCCGTTGTAGGTGATAACATCCCACACATCTCCCACGTTATAAGATCACAAAGTTCCCACCGAGCTTTTGTCAAGTGTTGACCATTTAATTTGTCCATGGTGAATGGCCATTTACTTTGTCTATGGTGATACAAACATATTTGCAGGTCATGGGGTTGTTGAAGGTATATGATCTTCCATTCTTGGAGATTTCATGGAACATACGGTGATCTGACCTATCAGATGAAAGTATAAAACTGTAAAATTTATGGAGCCTCTAATGCTGGAAAATCACAAGCTCATATTTTGCTCTAATAGGAGACGGTACCATACCCTTGCAAGATTGAGAACATGATATGAAACATGATTAATATGATATTCATTAATCAATCACTTATTGATCTATGCTCAATTTTATGGTGGCATGGGATCAACTCCTACAAGCAAACCATGCCCGTGCTGAGGACTGGCAAGAAATTAACAACATTTGCAACGCAAGAAAAACGATAGATAAAGAGAAGATGGAGATATTTTTTATTATATACATCCACCACATTGCAACCAATGACTGCAACATTGGTACCCATAAAACTGGTTTAATCACTTGCATAGAAATTATTAAAAATATTTTGCAACAGAGTTCATTGTTAGTGGAAGGCAGTATGCTACTACATGGTAGACATATTCATTACAAGAAAAGTGACAATTAGCAACGGTTTATAGCGGCGGTTTATTTATCCGTCACTACATCTTAGTATGAGTATACATACAGCGGCCGAAAATGTATTTTGCTGCGATAAACGTATTCATACTTACATATAGCAGCAGAAAATGTATTATGCCACTATAAACACTCGGCTGTAGCAGCGGAAAATGTATTATGCCACTATAAACACTCATGCATACTACGTCTTAACGTCCAGCAGCGAAAAGTATGGTCAGTCGCTACATCTATGTATATAATAATAACTAATACATATAGTAGTAGAAAATTAACGTCTAGCAACGAAAAGTATGGTCCGTCGCTACATCTTTGTATATAATCCTAATATATATAGCAGCAGAAAATATAGTATGGCACTATACATACACACTACGTGTAGCAACAGAAAATGTAGTATGCCACTATACATATTTTTTTATTACATATACATATAGCAGTATAAAAATGTAGTATGCCACTATACTTATACGTTTAGCAACAGAAAATTTATTCTGTCACTATACATACAGAAAACTTATTATGTCACTATACCAGAGGATGTACTATGTCACCATAAATAACCACTATATATTAAAAAAATATACATGTAGCAGCAGAAAATTTATTATGCCACTATAAATACTACATGTATTATATTTTAATTTATTATGCCACTATACCAGAGGATGTATTATGTCACTATAAATGACCACTATATATTAAAAAAATATACATTTAGCAGCAGAAAATTTATTATGCCACTATAAATGTATTTTTGTATAAATGGTAAATAAATAGTAGAATGTATAGCAACAGAAAGTATATTCTGCTACTATAAGTCTGCAATTCCCCCTTTCCTCACCCTTCCCCCCAAAACCCGCCAAAACCGAAACCAAAACCTCGTCTCTTCCCCACTTCTCCACAAAACCGAAACCAAAACCTCTTTTCGTCTTCCCACCCTAAACCCACACCCAGTCCCAAAACCCACGTCTCATCGTCGTCCAGTCCCAAACCCTTAGTAAAGTTGAAAATTTGATTGAAAATTTGATGCTTCCAAAGTTTAAATGAGACAACAGAATAGATAAGTTGGACAAGGAACCTCCTTATGAAAAAAATCTGATACAGTTATCATATAAAATTAGAGTTGATAATATAAAACATACCCTTAGTAATAAAACCAAGTCAAGCCTCAAAGTACAGTTGCTGTGCACAACTCCGTTTATGTAAATGGTACGACAACTGTTTTAAATAATCAGATTCATTGCATGTCGCTATTAGTCTACTTGGATTAATTAAATAAAAGTTACCTTCATTAGAGGTCACGGAGCCTCTGTTTGTTGGCTTGATCATGACATACATGTCCCTTTTTATTCATGGATAGGCATATAAAGATATTTTAATTAGAGGTTTTCAGTCTTTTCTTTATTTCCAAGATCAGTTTGAAGATGGAAGAATTTAATTCACTGTACAAGTGAATAATCTCCTCTTTGATAGGAAATTCATTTTGCTCTTACTGAAAGGCACTCCTTTCAAAAGTGTATTGCTTAATCAACTGTAGGCATAAATAGTCATCTGCCAAGGGTGATAGAAGCATATGAAGTAATTACAATTTTTGCCCTGTTTTAACTCAGTAATGGATCAATTTCTTGAATATTTACAGGTGGAAGGTGATTCTGCCATTTGATTCGGAGTGCAGCATGTTGAGAAAGTAACATGTTGAAAGGAGTGCCTTTCACTAAGAGCAAAATGGGTTGAATATATAGAAACTCATGGTAAAATGGGTTCCAAGAAACGATTAAATTGATAGCAAATTGCTCGATAATTGCTAGTTTGAATGCACTTGAATATATAGAAACTCATGGTAAAATGGATCCCTAGAAAAGATTATTTACCAAAGAAAGGGTGAACGATGATGTAGATGACATTTTAACTTTTTCCTAGGACTTGAATTGGTAGGGTGATAACTGGGTATTCACGAAGGGAGATCATTAGATGGCCATTTATGCATCTTTGCTTTTATTTCTCCGATTTTCATCACTTTTAGGAATACATCTTAGAATTTCTAGGATTTCAATTCCACAAAAACATATGGCCTTGGTCTTGATTTTTCATGCTAAGATTATTTAGAAATGCCTGTTCACCAAGGACAAGTTCTTAGAGTCCTTTTCACCTTTCTTTTTTATCAATCAATGTAGTTTATTTCTAAATGTTTTTAGAACAAGTTGTATTTTTTCTATTCTGATTTATATTAATAATCTAATGCTTGTTATTTTCTAGCTTACTGTACTTTTTAATTTTTTGGATTAAAGAACTCTAGCTTAATTTTTTGTTGTCTGTGTTCTCATTGCTAGGGTGCAAGCTGCTCTTCATAGTTTCTAGAAGGGAAAAATAAATAATCTCAATGAAAGATTCTCTATTAGGGACCAGTCCAACAAAATTAAGACAAACCATCTGGCATAAGAAATAGTAACATTGGTTCTGTTTTCTTTCTTGATTTAGATAGCTAAACATATAGTGGGCTTCCTCACCAATGACCAAACTGTACAGGATGTGACACATTTGTCAAAACCTGATTTGATTAAATTGATAATCAACCCAAAAGTTATTGGGGGACCAGAAATTTTAAATTTTTTTTGGGCACACCAGTGCAAACCATTGGATATCAATCTTGGGGTTGAAAGATCAAGACCCATTAAAATATCTCTTTGATCAGAGCAATATAAGCCCCTATGAGTGATGTAAATGGGCCTGGTCAGTGCCTAGTATTTAATTTGAAGATCTAGGATCATTGTCATCACCAACTTCAAACCCGAATTTTAAAAGTTATGATCAAAGAGAGGAGGATTGAGTCTGAAATTTAAAAAGATAGAGAACACCTAATGCTGTTTTCTTAATCTTTAATCTTTAATGAGAGGTTGTTGCAGAGCGTTGGCCTCCTTGCTGTTTACATTTTTAATCAAGTCTTAAACAAGAATTAGCATTATACTTCTTTAATGTATCATCATCATCAAAGCTTTGTTCCACCTATGTTTGGGTCAGCTACCAGAATTCTATTTCTCCATTTCAATCTGTCCTAACCCAAATCCTCAATTAGGTTACACTTCACCTGCTCTATGGTAATATATATACGTATTACCAACATGTTTTTTACATACTTTTCAACCAGATATTCAGATATGGTAGTAGACACAGATTGCTTGATTAACATGAATCACCCCATTGTTTGTGGTATCCCTACTTCTGTACTGAAACATATGAGGTAGAAAATGACTAAAAGTTGGGATCCCAAAGACCATGCACGCCTTCAACCAACAGGAACTTTCAAAAATTTTTTTTATTAACTTCTATTATAATTATTCTTTTTTATTTTTAGTTTTTGGCTTAATGGATTAGACTTAAACAACGACCACTGTGTGTGTGGTGTGGTTTCAATTTCAATTTCAAAGGTTGTACATCTGTCATGGTTCGCTAAAACTGGATGTGTTAGGGCTTCATGATTATGATTTGATTGTTTTAAAGCTGTTTCCAGTATCTCGTGATGTTCATATCTAAAGACTGAACTTGAAAATGCATTCTTATACAATTTTGATTGGATTCTGTGATGAAAAATTGGAAGGCCAGCATCTATTTCATATCTCAATTCATACAAACAGGCTCTATTTCTTTGATTGTCAAGATCCAATTTTTTTCAAGAGGTGCTATGTCTAATTCTCACTCTAAATGCTTATGATTCCTCTACTGGAGTTACTGAAACGGGCAGACAGCTGGTGGTTGAATACATTTGTGTGCAAGAATTGATGAGTTTTACTTAAAAACTGACTAAGCCCAAAATTCTGAATTGCAGAGACAGCTCAAAGAAAGACTTAGCCAACTTCCGGAAAGCTCACAAAGCAGGACAACATGAGATGACATCTTCACCCAAGTGATGGGAGAAGATAGACGTGGCTGGGTTCGTACGTTTGGATTAGGTGTCACTCCCTCTGATATATATGGCCCACGAGCTTCAATTGCTGAAGCACGAGCTGCAGTTGCTGAAGCGGCGAGGATAGCAGAGATGGTCAGAGCTCAGAGGATAGCCTTGCAAGAGGAAGTGGCCCAGATGCGAACTCAATTGAACCAATTGATGACATGGATGCAGAGCTTCACTGGGAGTGGCCCGTTGTCATCTTTGTCTGTGCCTGTGGGTAGCATACCATAGATTTAAAAATCAGTTATATTTGGATTTAATTCCTGTTAAAATTCATACTCAAATGATTGTTTTTTTGTACTAAATTTCCGGTGCTACTCCTAATGACATCCAGCGTGATGGTCCTGTTTAATGAACCAGTGCTGGTTAGTTCAGAATCTCCTTCGCAAAGCCAAAAAAAGCCAAAAAAACTGGCCTCTTTTGAGCACGCACTGCGAGTTGGGGATGGTATGAGCGGTGGAAGAAGGTGACATCATTGCAATGAGTGCGTATATAACGTTGTGCTATGAAGACAAAAGTTATCAAAATGAGATCTCAGAGCAGGTTGAGCTATACGTTGGTAAGGTCAGGCAATCTTTGGTCGCTTACATTCAGACACTAGCCTTCTCTTCATCTTCATCTTCATCAAAAAGGGAAATCGAAGTTTGTTTTGTGGTTTTATATATTAATCAAAGGTACTCATCTTGTTATCCTCTATTTATTTCATGGTTTATTATATTAGCATGATTGAATTAGCACCTTCATAACTCTCTCATATATATGACTACTATTGTTTTAGTAAAGATACCTACAACATGCCATGTAAATAACTCATGGATATTTGCTGTATTGACCCACGAGAGATCTTTTGTCCTATTTTTATTCTAATGTATCCCATCATCCAAATTGTTGATCCCATCTCTCTCTATATCTATCTCTCTCTCAATCTCTTGTTCTGTTTTATAAGACAAATGTAGAGAAAGATTTGTTTATTTCAAATGCTTTTGGTGAGAAAATGTTAAATATGAATGTCTCCCCCTCAAAGAAAATCTTCCTTTGCTCAAGCTCAAATGCGTCTTGTGCTTTGCATTCGCTTTCAATCAAGTTCATGGTCATCATCATCTGATACTTGTTCTAAGCTTGACCAGTAGTGGTACTCAACTTTAGCTAAAAGATATAGCTCAGGTTTATTGAAAAAACAAGGAGAGTCAATATGAATTCAAGCGCAAGATGTCATATGTTAGGATTTTAGTAGTTGGCTAATTCATAGAGTCCGGACAAAACAGGGTTTCTAAACTTGTATTTTGTTTAGAGTTCGGACTGTCAAGGATCCTCTTCCAAAAAGACTGAAGTTTCCAAGATTACTGAAGGATTTTAGTTCTGATAGGATTCTATGGGTCGCTTGAGCGAACCCATCACAGAGCATAAAATGCACGACCGAACTATGTGTGCGCTCGACCGTTCAAGGTTCTGTCTTGGAGATGTTTGTGACAGAAAGCAGTCCGCTCGAGCGAACTCCATCTATCACTCGAGCGAACATAGAAGTTTCTATTCCTGAAGAACCAATGTTTCCTATCTCATTCAAGATACAACTTGCTACTCCTAGAGCCTCTCAAGCACGAATTGAAGACTATTTAAAGGCTTCATCTCTCAACCTAAAAGAGTCACTGATTAAGAGAATTATTCCTAAGATTGAGATGTTGAGAGATCTATGTTCTTCCCCCAAGACTTCATGCTATTGCCGTGCTGAAGATTGAGAGTCTTGGTTCTAGTTTCCATCCCCTTCCCGAAGGCGGTTCTGTGCAAGCATGGTGAAGATACGTGACGATGTCAGCAAGATCTGAGGCAGTCCTTAGGTTGAGTAAACAACTGGGAAAAAGGGTTGTAAGTGTCTTGTAATCTTCTACGTTTTCATAGTGCTTGGTTGTCTGTTGGCCTAGACGATAAGGCCCGTGGTTTTTCTCCCTTTTAGGGTTTTCCACGTATAACTTCTGTGTCTTTCTCTATTTGTGGTTTGATTGTTTTATTAAATTGGTATTAGGATTAAATACTAGTTTAAACACAGTAGTGAGATATCCAATCGAGATCTAGTAATCGGGACCTCTGCCTGTGTTAAGGTAGAAATCACTTTCAATTGGTATCAGAGCGGGTTACACTAATCTTTTGTGTGATCACTTTACTGATCTCCAATGGATATCAACAGAGAAGGCACATCTACCACTAAGCCCCCTCTTCTGGATGGAACTAATTACTCATATTGGAAGTTTAGAATGATTGCTTATATGAAGGCTATCGATGACCAAGTTTGGGATGTTGTTAAGAAAGGTTACCTTGAACCTACCATGACTGTTGAAGGGGTAACTCAACCCAAACCCAAAGCCCAATGGACTCCTGATGAAAGGACTAGATCTAATTGCAACAACAAGGTAATTAATACTATTTACAATGGAATCACTGCTTCTGAGTTTCATAGAGTGTCTGCTTGTTCTACTGCAAAGGCTGCATGGGATCTCCTTCAAACTGTTTATGAAGGAACTGATATTGTCAAGCAAACAAAACTCGAGAACTTGACAACCGCTTTTGAGATGATACGCATGAAAGAGTCTGAAACCTTTGATGAATTTTACACAAAACTGTGCAAGATTGTAAACTCATGCTATAATCTGGGAGAAACTATTCCTCAAAACAAAGTTGTTAAGAAAATCATGAGATCTCTCCCAGAAAGATTTCGTCCAAAAGTAGTTGCCATTGAGGAGCACCAGGATCTGAATTCACTAACAGTTGAAGAACTGGTTGGTAATTTGTAAACCTTTGAGTCCAATCATTGTCAGCAGAAAAAGGGAAAGGACATTGCTCTAGTGTCCTCAAATTCACTGGATGTCCCTGAATTGAGTGACCATAGAAGTGATACTGAATTCACTTCCAAAAGTAGTTGCCATTGAGGAGCACCAGGATCTGAATTCACTAATAGTTGAAGAACTGGTTGGTAATTTGCAAACCTTTGAGTCCAATCATTGTCAGCAGAAAAAGGGAAAGGACATTGCTCTAGTGTCCTCAAATTCACTGGATGTCCCTGAATTGAGTGACCATGGAAGTGATACTGATGATGAAAAGTTTGAGGCATATCTTGCTAGAAGACTTAACAAGATTTGGAAAAACAGGTAGTCTTTTAGAAAAGATTCATCGAACCCGAAAGCTCCTCCTAAAGGGAAAGGTAGGTTTGTACCAAAATCTGAGCAAAAACCATTTTCAAATCCTTCTAACGGTACAACAAAACCTGTAAAATGCTTTGAGCGTCAAGGGTATGGACACATTGCTTCCAGATGTGCAAATCGCAGAGATAAGAATAAAGGCAAAGCCGCCTTAAATGTTGCATGGGATGAGGAATCTGAAGAAGAAATCTCTGAACCAGATTCACCATCAAGCGAGTTTGGAAAATATGTTGCTTTCATGGCTCTATCTAACATCTCACCTGTGCAGGAATCCAAGTCCGAAGATGATATAGACATTAACAAATTTTCTGATGAAGAACAGGAAGGAGATGAAGATTATCAACAATTGCTTCAGGAATCCATTCGTATGTCCAAAATAAGTGAGAAAAGAGCTTTGAAATTAAAAGCAATGGAGGAAAAGAACATGTCTTTGCAAGCTTCTCTACTAGATTCCCAATCTAAGGTAAAACAGCTGGAAGATCAACGAGGGATATTGTCTAATAAATTGATTCTTGCAGGACAAGAGAATGATCGCTTACAGCAACAATCTCAGAAATCTGAATCCCAACTGTTGACCTTGCAAAAAGAGCTGAACACTTGCAAATCTGAAAAAGAAAATCTTGCTGGAAAATTAAAGATGGCTCTTGTAGAGTTGGATTCAGCAAAAGCTTCTATCAACCGGATGAACACGGGATCAATGAAGCTGAATGAAATCTTAGGAAGTCAATTGCCTCCGTCTTCGAAATCTGGGCTGGGATTTGTAGGTTCTTCTTCATCAAAAGACAAAGGTAAAACTGTATTTATTCAAGGAACTACGATGAAATCCATGCCTCCTGTTTATCCAAATGCTAAATATCCTAAGAGTTATTATCCCTCGTATTTGTCTAGACCAAAATTTATCCCCATATGTCATTTTTGTGGAATAACATGACACATACGACTACACTGTAATAAACTGAGAAATTACAATAGAAATCAGCGTAGAAGGCCTAAACATTCTTCAAATCAGGTTAAGACCAAATCAGTCTGGGTCCGAAAATCTGATCTACGCTGTAATGTGTTCCTTACAGCACTTAGTGCTACAAACTCTGATGTTTGGTACTTGGATAGTGGCTGCTCTCGCCACATGACAGGAAACAAAGCCTTATTTACATCTCTAAAAAATTATAATGGTGTAAGTGTTCGATTCGGAGATGGAGGAAAGGCAAAAGTTGTTGGTAAAGGAGTTGTGGCAATCCCAGGTATGTCTAACATAAAAAATGTTTACTTGGTTGATGGTCTCAAAACAAACGTCTTGAGTATCAGTCAGTTGTGTGATAACAAACATGAGGTACATTTTACTTCAAAAGAGTGCATTATTGTGGACAAAAAGGGAAAAACGGTCCTTCATGGAATAAGAAATTCCGATAATTGCTATGTGGTCTCATCTGAGAAAGAAATGTCTTGTAATTCAGCAGTATTTAGCGACTTCGATTTATGGCATCAACGGTTGGGCCATGTGAATTACAAAGTTCTGGAAAAGTTTTCAAATCTTGAGTTTGTTCGTGGGCTTCTGAAACTCAAACGAGCCCCGAATACTGTGTGTGGTCCCTGTCAAGTTGGGAAACAAATCAAAGCTCTTCACAAAAAGGTTGACTCTCTTGTCACTAAGAGACCTTTAGAGCTGTTGCATATGGACCTTATGGGACCAACAAAAGTTGAAAGCATTGGTGGTAGAAAATATATATTTCTGACTGTTGATGATTTTTCCAGATTGACATGGGTAAGATTTTTGCATGATAAATCCGAAACTTTTGTTGTCTTTAATGATTTGTGGACTTTGCTTATTACAGATAAAGGACAACAATTTGGTGGTGTTTCAAGGATTCGTTCAGATCATGGAACCGAATTTGAGAATTCTGAGTTTTCCACTTTTTGTACCAAACATGGAATTAAACATGAGTACTCAGCTCCTAAAACACCACAACAGAATGGGGTAGTGGAAAGAAAGAATCGAGTGGTTCAAGATATGGCTCGGGTGATGTTGCACAGTAAAAGTTTGCCCCAAAGGTTTTGGGCTGAAGCTGTTAACACAACTGTTTATGTCATCAACCGTGTCTATCTTCGACCGGGAACAAAAACCACCCCTTATGAGATTTGGACTGGAGTCAAGCCAAACATTAAATATTTTCGAACTTCTGGCAGCAAGTGTTACATTCTTTGTGATTGAGAACACTTGTCAAAATTTGATTCTAGAAGTGATGAGGGAATCTTTCTCGGTTACTCCATGCACATCAAAGCTTATCGGGTTTTTCATCTCAAACATTCTGTTATTATGGAATCCATTAATGTGGTAGTGGATGATGTAGGTACCTCAGAGTATTTTTCCGATGATGATGATGAGGGACTGATTTTTTCTCCGTCTTCTGAACAGGTTAAAACTCCAACAGAAAGTCAAGCTAAACCTGATTCGGAATCACCCAAGGAAACAAACGCAGATGCTGATACATTTGATTCCATCGAACCTTCCTCCGAATCTATTGTTCCTGAAAGAACTCGGCAATTTGAAGAGCAAAGTGCAACTCCAAAATCTGTTCATCCTCGATCTCAAAACGGCCAAGTCATCAAAGATCATCCTTTGGACAAAGTCATCGGTGAGATTTCTGCTCCTATGAAAACTAGGAAATAGGTACGCGATGAGGTAAGTCATGTCTGTTATGTTTCCTCATTAGAACCAAAAAATATCAAAGATGCTCTTGTAGATGATTCTTGGATAAATGCAATGCATGATGAACTAGCTCAGTTTGAAAGGTACTGTGTATGGGAGCTTGTTCCTAGACCGTCCAATACAAATGTCATCGGAACCAAATGGATCTTTAAAAACAAAACCGATGAGACTGGTCAAGTCATTAGGAACAAAGCTCGGTTGGTAGCTCAGGGGTATACCCAAGTTGAGGGTATTGATTTTGATGAAACTTTTGCCCCTGTAGCTAGACTTGAATCTGTGCGCTTATTGCTTGCCATTGCTTGTTTCTTAAACATTAAATTGTTTCAAATGGATGTCAAAAGTGCATTTTTGAATGGGTTTTTGAATGAGGAAGTGTTTGTGGAACAACCAAAGGATTTCAAGATCCTCATCGTCCTGATCATGTTTATAAATTGCAAAAAGCCCTGTACGATTTAAAGCAAGCTCCGAGAGCATGGTATGAGAGACTGACTGAATTTTTGCTAGAGCATGGGTTTACAAGAGGAAGTGTGGATAAAACTCTATTCATCAAACAAGACAAGAACAGCATTGTCATTGCCCAATTAAGTCTATGTTGATGACATCATTTTTGGATCTACGTCTGAGGTTCTGTCCGATAAATTTGTTGCTAAAATGTCAAGTGAATTTGAGATGAGTATGGTTGGTGAGTTGTCGTTCTTCCTGGGGTTACAGATAAAACAAACTCCCTCTGGCATTTTTATTTCTCAACCAAAATATGCTAGGGAGTTGCTGAAAAAGTTTGAAATGAAATCTTCAAAACATGCTAGAACACCCATGAGCACCACTGTGAAAATAAGTCTTGATTCTGATGGACTGGATACTGATGAGAGAAGTTATCGAAGTATGATTGGTAGTCTGCTCTACCTCACTGCTAGTCGTCCCGACATTTCCTATAGTGTCGTTGTTTGTGCAAGATACCAGTCAAAGCCTAAGGTGTCTCATGTTCATGCTGTGAAAAGAATTTTAAAATATGTTTGTGGTACTGTTGAATATGGGATTTGGATGTCAAAAGATACCAACACGATCATTGTTGGGTATTCTGATGCTGATTGGGCTGGAAGTGTGGATGATCGGAAAAGTACTTCTGGTGGGTGTTTCTTTGTTGGAAATAATCTTGTTGCCTGGCATAGTAAATAGCAGACTTCGACTTTTCTGTCGACTGCTGAGGCTGAATACATTGCTGCAGGAAGTTGTTGTACACAGCTTCTTTGGATGAAACAGATGCTTCAGGATTATGGGATTGAGCAAGACACCATGACTGTCTTTTGTGATAATCAGAGTGCCATTGATATTTCAAAAAAATCCTGTCCAACACTCTCGCACAAAGCATATAGACATTAGGCATCATTTCATTCGTGACCTTGTGGAAAAGGGAACAATTTCTTTACACCATATTCCCACTGAAACTCAACTCGCAAATATCTTTACAAAACCACTGGATGCAACGCGCTTTGAATCCCTGCGAAAATCATTAGGAATTTCTCTTATTCCCTATTCTCCATAAGTTTCCGTTTATTTAGGTGCACACTCACTTGTACACTTGATCATTGTTTTTCTTTTTCTCACCGCACGGGTCGATTTTCGATTCTCTCACTGCTATCTCTTTCTTTATCCTTGAGAGATGTTGTGGTAATAAGGTTAACCCTGAGGAAGATGGCTACCTACGGTTGTGTGTGAAAGCTTCCATTTGATTGGTAATTTTCTCTTGGAGAAGGCTACCACGAATTTTAGTGTGAAAGTCACCAATGAAGGCTTAACCCGTCCTCATATCTATAAAAATAAATAAATAAAAAAAATTGAGGACTCAAGTGAGTTACAAACGAAACATATAAAAAAAATGCTACTCAAATGAGAATGAGTAAAAAAAAAAAATTTGGAGGAAACTATTTTACTCAACTTTGTGTTGATGGGTGTGCTCCCCATGTGACATTTTGTTCATCTCAAAGAGGTTTAAGGGGAGTAGATCAGACTGATTTTTATTTCATTTGTTTTTCTGGTCATAATATTCACTTTTTGCACTCTGTGCTTAAATTTACTAAAATTTGAATTGGTGCGTCTGCTTACACTGTTCAATGGAGGGATTTGACCAAACCGTGACCGTTAGGAATTTTTCGCGCGCTGCACCCTAGGGTTTGAAACCCTGGACAGATCGCTCGAGCGACCTTGCTCGTTCGCTCGAGCGACCCTGGCGGTTCAAATTCCCGAGACATTTCTTCTTCTTCATTCTTTTCTCTCTTCTCTTCTATTCTCCTACGCAGACGTCCATTTTCGCCCATTCTTCTTCTTTGCGTTTTCTCTTCCAAAGGTATGGTTTCTTTTCTTTTTGCACATTTTTGTTTTCCACTTTGTCTGACATACATATTAGTTCTTTTTCTCTCTTTTCATCGTGTTTTTATTCTGTTTTGCTCATTTTTTTCGAGTTAGGGCTTATTGAGTTTTTTTTTTTTTTTTTCCTAATCTATTCCACATATGTGTCTTGCATGCACTATTTCTTTCATTTGCACTATGGATGGATTCGAAATATTGATGGCCCTTAGTTCTTTTTCTCATACTCTTCTTATTGACGCAATGGTGTTTTGCCCAATTTCTTTCTCTTGGACTGTGATATTATTCATGATTGGTGGATTGTTGGCATTTTGATATCTCCTGGTCATTTGTGATGGCTGTGATCTCTGGGAGGTGAATGAGTATGGTTTGGCAAGATGGAACATGGTTTGGATTCTCTTTCAATTCTTTCTGTTTGCTGGAAATCCTATGTGGCATATTGTCTATGTGAGCACATCCTTGATGAAAACAATCTCTTGTTTGACTTGAGATTGGCTATATAAAATGATGGACTGTGACATTGTTTTGTTTGGTGAAATTTTGGCATATTCTGGAAATCTGTCTTGGTTGTGATGGAGTTTGGTTGGGAGAGATGGAGAATGGATTGGAGTTTCTGTGTTTTTGGCAATGGATGCCATTTTTTTTGCAGGATGAGATTTGTGTGATACATTGTGGCATTGAAGGCCATTTGTCTGCAGGAACTTGATTCAATGAATGCTTTTTGTGTGATTACAGTGTGCATATGGCCCCTAAGAAGAGATCCCATGCTGAATCTTCGTCTTCATCTTCATTTGATCAATCACGTTTTCCATCCATAGGAAAATCGAAGCAATTCGTTACATTGTTTGCAAATAGGAATGTCGAATCCGAAAGAGAAATTGCAGAAGAGTTACATGGCAAACGTGTCTTCCGGAGTCTTGCCACCCGGAACTGGTTTTCATTAGTGAAATTGAACACAACTTCCATCAATGTTGATTTAGTACGCGAATTCTATTGCAATTTGGAGGTATTGGAAAGTGGCTCAGTTAAGTCCTTTCTCCGAGGGAAGTGGATAACAATCTCAGCTCAAGATATTGCAGATTTTATCGAAATCCCCATTGTTGAGAATCCCGATTACCCCATTCCAGATGAACTTCCAGCACCCATAAATTATGATGTCGTGGCTTGTACTCTTTATAGTGGTGACACACGCTAGCCGGGGGGTATTCTTTCCCATGGACACTTAACTGATGAATACCGATTTCTGAATAGGTTCATGTGTCATAATTTGGAACCCCGGGGACACACTTCTGATGTTGCACAGAGAAATGGTTATCTTTTGTATTGCATTGGGACTGGGAGACGGGTTAATATCCCGCAGGTGATTTTGAATGTCTTCATCAAGACTCTCTCCGCAAAGAAAAACTCCCTTTTGCCATTTGGTATTCTCCTCACGGATTTCCTGGCTTACAAAAAGATTTCACCAAGGCCAAATGATTTACTGATGAAGATCAAAAATCCCATAAATGCAAGAACATTGTCATTGTCTATTTCGCACATTCCAGTTGGGCAGCAAGTTGCAGAGGCTGATGAGGAGCAGGCAAATGATCCTGCTCAGGGGGAGCAGCAACAGCCTCCGGTCGATCGCTATGGTCAGTTGGCAGCACAGGTACAGTATCTTACAGAAAGGGTCGACTCAGTTAGTGGCCACGTCACAGCCGGTTTCACACAAATGAACAATCAAATGATTGAGGGATTTGCTCGAATCAATGCAGTGATGGCTGATCTTCTCTCCCGCCTGGCTCCAAGAGATCCTTGATCTACTGTTTCCACTGCTTTGTTACATTTGATACTTTAATTTTGCTACATTGTTGGTTGGGATGTGATTGTTTTTGCTTTACTTTACTGCTAGATATTCCCCCCTATGGTTGTCAATTCTGAACAAAAAGGGGGAGACATTCTGATCCTTAGAAATGCTTCTCTTTCTAGAACTTTAGCACTTTATTTGTCTATATTTAATCTTGGATATTTGTGCCTACTCAGATATTATCTTTGATTTCTTTTATTATACTTGATCTGTTTTTTGGAAGTTATTGCAGGAAATTCGCACCATTGAATCCTTCTACATTGTCTAATCCTGTTTAGCTTGTCTTTAAGTTAGAAGAGTAGAATCTTTTCATGTAATTAGGGTTTTGTCCATGAATTGCCAAAGGGGGAGATTGTTAGGATTTTAGTAGTTGGCTAATTCATAGAGTCCGGACAAAACAGGGTTTCTAAACTTGTATTTTGTTTAGAGTTCGGACTGTCAAGGATCCTCTTCCAAAAAGACTAAAGTTTCCAAGATTACTGAAGGATTTTAGTTCTGATAGGATTCTATGGGTCGCTCGAGCGAACCCATCACAGAGCATAGATCGCACGACCGAACTATGTGTGCGCTCGACCGTTCAAGGTTCTGTCTTGGAGATGTTTGTGACAGAAAGCAGTCCGCTCGAGCGAACTCCATCTATCGCTCGAGCGAACATAGAAGTTTTTATTCCTGAAGAACCGATGTTTCCTATCTCATTCAAGATACAACTTGCTACTCCTAGAGCCTCTCAAGCACGAATTGAAGACTATTTAAAGGCTTCATCTCTCAACCTAAAAGAGTCACTGATTAAGAGAATTATTCCTGAGATTGAGAGGTTGAGAGATCCATGTTCTTCCCCCAAGACTTCATGCTATTGCCGTGCTGAAGATTGAGAGTCTTGGTTCTAGTTTCCATCCCCTTCCCGAAGGCGGTTCTGCGCAAGCACGGTGAAGATACGTGACGAGATGTCAGCAAGATCTGAGGCAGTCTTTAGGTTGAGTCAACAACTGGGAAAAAGGGTTGTAAGTGTCTTGTAATCTTCTACGTTTTCATAGTGCTTGGTTTTCTGTTGGCCTAGATGATAAGGCCTGTGGTTTTTCTCCCTTTTAGGGTTTTCCACGTATAACTTCTGTGTCTTTCTCTATTTGTGGTTTGATTGTTTTATTAAATTGGTATTAGGATTAAATACTAGTTTAAACACAGTAGTGAGATATCCAATCGAGATCTAGTAATCGGGACCTCTGCCTGTGTTAAGGTAGAAACCACTTTCATCATATGAGCTGGAGATCCGTCACCTGAGACTTAAAGAGAACTTGAAGAGTATCTTCTTGATACTTGGGAAGCAAAAAGCTTACTGGTGGTTCATATTGCAGAAAGAAAGAGAGGCTTATGAAGTTATAGTGGAAGATGGAAAGTTTGTCTACAAGAAGAATGGAAAGCTTCTTGACACATCTGAAGGAGACCAGGATTCTAAGTGGATCTTTGTTCTTAGCACATCCAAGGTGTTATATGTTGGCAAGGTAAATTTCTGATCTTGCAAACCAGACATATATATTTGCCTCGTATTGTGGTGCAATTGATTTCATTCTGTTTCCTCTTACCTTTTGCAGAAGAAGAAGGAAAGTTTCAGCACTCAAGTTTTCTGGCTGGAGGGGCTACTTCTGCAGCCGGAAGATTAGTTGTAGAAAATGGAATCCTTAAGGTATAGATTCTTATACTATTTCTTGGAAAGTTTTGTTCCTTTACAGGGAGTTTGTAATTGAATATTAAGGATGTTATGTCTTCTGTTTGTGCAGGCTGTCTGGCCACACAATGGGCATTACCGACCAACCAAAGAAAATTTTCAGGAATTCATGAACTTTCTCAGAGAAAAAAATGTTGATCATACTGATGTGAAGGTAGGAACTTAGCACTCTATAATCTTATATAATGCCCGATCAATATAAATGATGCCCTACGAACTACAGATGAAAACACCTTTTGGCGTTCTAAAGCCATTCATTGGGTGGGTCCTTTTCAGGCATGGGCTTTACCTTATTATCTCCCTGATCTGATGATCCTAGCCATCCATTTGGTGGATTACAAATTACAAATACATTGAGTGTTTTAACTATGATAAAAACAGACGGATCATTTGATGGGGGGAATTATTGCATCCTCCTATCCACTTCGGGACCCTGCACATGAATGGTTTGGTTCTTGAAAAGGCTGTGTTGACATTCCATTTTTGTAGAATCAAGCATATGGTTTTGCAGAGCTTAGTATATTTCCAGCGTTAGAGAAAAACCAATTTTTGATTTTCTTTTCCTTCGTGGTTTTCAGGAAAGCCCAGTGGACGAGGATGATTATTCTCTGAGCAAACTGAGTAGTTATTCTGCTCTTAGAATTGAGACAGGGAAAGAGAATTCCAGATTGAGATGAGGGCAATAGCCGGAATCCATCACAAGAACCTTGTTCGATTGCTGGGCTTTTGCGATGACGGCTCTCATAAGCTTTTGGTGTATGAGTACATGAGCAATGGCTCACTAGCAGATCTCATATTCAGACCCGAAAGCTGCCCAAATTGGGATGAATGAGTAAGAATCACACTTGATATAGCTAGAGGTATTCTCTATCTGCACGAAGAGTGTGAGACCCAAATCATTCACTGTGATATAAAACCACAGAACATACTCATGGATGCATCTCATTCAGCGAAGCTGTCTGATTTTGGATTGGCAAAGCTGATGAAGCCAGACCAAACAAAGATCTTCACTGGAATCAGGGGTAGAAGGGGATATGTAGCACCTAAGTGGCACAGGAACATGGCCATCACGGTGAAGGCTGATGTTTACAGTTTTGGAGTTGTTTTGCTTGAAATCATATGCTGTCGAAAGAATGTTGAGAGGGGGGCTCCAGAGAAAGAAATTATTCTTTCTGACTGGGCTTACAACTGCTTCAAAGCTGGTGAGCTCACTGGGCTGATCAGTGAAGAAGAAGTGGATGTGAGCATACTGGAAAAGATGCTGATGATTGGACTGTGGTGCATACAAGACGAGCCATCCCTTCGTCCTTCCATGAAAAAAGTGGTGCTGATGTTGGAAGGGATTGTAGACATACCAGTTCCTCCTATAAATTCATTTGTTAGCTCCTAGTATTCAGGCCATCAGAAAGATAACTGCCAGCATCAAAAAATGCATTTGAACTTGAATCTGCTGATTCACCTTGAGATGTTCCTTGTTTTGTTTCTTATAGTTATACCTCCTCCAATCATGTTGCATATAGCTGTTGTACCCTATGATATTTGTTTTGTTAATAATGCACAAATATCTTTTTGCAAGCTTAACTTTAGTTAGCTATAGTTGTAAGAAAAATAATGCACTTTGATATGTTGTATTTTTGAACTGTTGAAATTACATGTACATATATAGGCTGTAGCTCTACAATCAGACATGTGATTACAGATACGGTTCCTTACAGAGTGAAATAAATGGATTAGCAGCAGTTTATGATTTCTCCTGCTACAAGTTACAGCAGCAGTTTGTGATTTCTCCTGGTAAAAGTTTGCTAACTTGTAGTAGCAGTTTGTGATGTCCGCTGCAAAAAGTTTGCTATTGTAGCAGCAGTTTGTGATGTCCGCTGCTAGAAGTTTGCCAACTTGTAGCAGCAGTTAGTGATGTCTGCTACTACAAGTTACAATAATTAGTGGCGGTTTACAACCGCCGCTATTGATAATTTTTTTTTGCAGTAGCCCCCTCTTCCGTCGCAAATGAATTCAGCGACGGGAGTATCAATGACAAAAGTGACGGCGGACATTTTTCTGCCACAAAAGGTATTAGCGGCAGTTTTCATACATATAGCAGCGGTTTTTAACTACCGCTAAATGTAATTTTTCTTGTAGTGATTGAAACCTCAAAATGTTGTTCATTCATTACATATAAATGTAGTGAAAAGACCACCAATACAGATATAGTTATAACTCGGTTGCAATCATTGCTATTTAACTATGGCTGAAGTTAGTGGCTGTACCCACCAATTAATAAACAAAACATAGTGTTGAACGTGAAGACAATATGGCCGATTCAACGAGAATGAAAATATTGTAAAAGAAACGTCTTGTAATAGCATGGTGGATTCATTACATATAAACATTAAAAAAAAAAAAAAATGCAAGTAGAAGCTAAAAAACATCACCTACATACTTCAACAACACATAACAGTGAGATGTAACCCACTACCATATCAGATGATAATCAATCAACCAAGTCAAGTACTCCAAAATAATTTGAATCCTATAAGAACCATGGTCATGTACTTAAGTAAGCAAGTAAGATCTGGGTACTCAAGAATATATTTGAATTGCAATAGATGGTCAACCAATCTTTGAAGGTTGGAAAAGAGATTGTGATGCTATTTTGGCAAAAAAAACTTAAAACGCTTTCTCATTTTCCAGCAGGTCTGTGAAGAACCTCTCCATGAAAATTCTTTATATTGGTGCTTCAATTTCCCAGAAGAAAAGTCCTGAACAGCCCAGTAAGTATGAAAAATTTGTATCAGTATGCTCCCTAAGGGCCTGTTTGGATAGGCCAAAAATGGAGTAGAGTGAAGTTAAATGGGCCCTAACAGTCTAAAATTTCAACTCTACCCCGTTTGGATGAGTCTGGCCTGATAGATGAAGTAATGTTGCAAGCCACATGTACTCCATTTCACTTCAACTCTAAATACTTCCATTTCCTTGAGTAAAAGTGGATTCTACCTCAAGCCTTAACTTCAAAATAAGCATCCAAATGGAGTGAAGTGAAGTACTCTATTTTAACTTCAACCTACTTCTCTTAACTCCACTCCACATGTGAAATCCACTTCATTTTACTCCACTCCTCATTTATCCAAACAGGCCCTAAAGTTAGTTGAAAGCTAATTGAGTTGAATCTTACAATCCAACATTCCAACGTTCTTCCCTACCTTAAAAGCTAGATCATTCCTAGCGAAGGAATCTTCTTCATCCAAAAGTCTATCAACCGATGTGGATGATTCGTGAGAATGAGAATCTAAAAAAATAAAAGAGCACAGGCATCAACCCCTTCAACTTATTCCTTGTCCTTAGTAAGCCATCAACCTGAATGGCCAAACTTTTTCCTACTAAACTCATTGCTGGACTTCGTTGGACATGCCCAAATACTCAAACAAGTTTCTCAAAACTACAAGCTTCACAAAGCCTAAACATAAATAATGTAGTATTTGGCCAAATCCCACTCCCCTGATATTCTCTTCTTTTCTGAACCGAAAACGTTTTCCTCCATTCTTCTTCACCAAAAGATTGAATCTCTAGGCTACAATGCTTTCTTCTCTAACTCTCCCCACTCTAAAATTTCTTCAATCTGGTGCTTCACCAAAGCCTCTCCCACCTCATCTTTCTCTTTGGTAGACTTCTCTAGTCAACACCTTACTATATCCCTCTCTTCTTCTCTAAATGGTCCTTCTACCTTCTTCACTGGCATTTATGCCTCCACTACTACCATCCAAAGAAGGTCCCTATGGCAGTATCTCAGCTCCCCCCCTTTCCCTTCCCACTTCCCTTGGGCTGTCATTGGAGACTTCAATGTAGTCTCATCTGCAGCTTAGAAATTCAGGATACACCCAATTAATTCCCCTGCATCTTCTGAATTCAATTACATGCTAGCTACTTCTGGTCTCCTGGACATAAGCTTCACTGGTAGTAGATACACTTGGTCGAACAACAGACAAGGTAGGGCCTACGTTGCAACGAGGTTGGACCGCTCCCTTATCAACCAAGCCTGGTCCTTTTCCCGTCCTAACTCTCTTCTTCGGCATCAAATCAACCAAAATTCTTACCACAGTCCCATTCTTCTCTCCAGCTGTCCTCCAATTTCTTCAAATTTCATCCCTTTTAAGTTTGAGGAAATGTGGATTGGTGACCCTTCTTTCAAGAACCTGGTGTCAATGGTCTGGAGCATCCCTGTTACAGGCAATCCCCAGTTTATTCTCAATCAGAAACTTAAATCTCTCAAACTCAAGCTCAAGTCTTGGAACAAGGAAGTTTTTGGCTTACTCAAAGCTAACATCTATGCTGCTGAATCAAGTATTCTCAATCTTCAAGATAGCATGGATGCAGCCCCTTTGGATTCTACCAAAGCAGCCCTTAGCCAAGCCAAAAGCTCCCTGCAAAACCTGCTTCAGGCAAAAGAAACCCACTGGAGATAGAAATCCAGAGAAAAGTGGATGCAGGATGGAGATAGAAATACAAACTTCTTTCACCTTGCAGCAAAAATCAGAGGCTCAAATAACAAAATTGATAAAGTGGAGTTCAAAGGTAATTCTATTGAAGATTACTCTCAAATTAAAGAAGCTGCAGTGGAATTTTTTTCAAACATTTTCCAGCCATCTCAAGCTCAGTTTGATCCTATGCTCCTTCAAGTTAGCAGTGGTCAGGTTTCCCCAGCCCAAAATGCCTTGCTTAAGCGCCCCCCCACAACCCCCCCCCCCCCCCCCCCCCCCCGATGAAGAAGTTAGAGCTTCTATGTTCAGCCTCAAGAGTTCTAGCTCTCCAGGTCCTTATGGCTTCTCTGGTAGCTTCTTCCATAGTTGCTGGGATATAATAGGAAAGACTGTCATAGCTGCAGTTAAGAATTTCTTCCTTACCAAAAAGCTTCTAAAGGCTTCAAATTCTTTCTTTATCTCCCTTATTCCTAAGGTTGCAACCCCCTCCTCCTTTGAAGATTACCGCCCAATTAGCTTGCTAAACTTTTCTTACAAGGTTATCTCCAAGATCCTGGCTTCTAGACTAGCTTCAATTCTCCCAAACCTCATTTCTCTCCATTAGATAGCTTTCTTAAAAGGGAGGAAAATCCATGATCACATTGCTCTGGCGCATGAGTTGACTCAGCAACTTCAAAAGTGGGTTAAAGGTAAAGGCATTTGTCTGAAGCTGGACTTCTCCAAGACTTTTGACAAACTTGATTGGGCTTTCCTTCTTAAGGTTCTGGATTTTGTGGTTTTAGCAAGGATTGGATCCTTCTCATCCAAGAATGTGTTAGCTCTTCCAAAGGATCTATTCTCATAAACAGGGAGCCTGCTGGTTATTTCAATCTAGGGAGAGGTCTTAAGCAAGGGGATCCTCTTTCCCCTTACCTCTTCATTTAAGCGGAAGAAATCTTAAGTCTGAACATTGCAAAGCTAGTTACCCAGAATCAAGTGGTTCCAATCTACAAAGCTCCAGTGTCTCCCTCTATTAGCCATCTTATGTTTGCAGATGATATCCTTCTCTTCTTTCAAGCTTCCCCCAGGAGTATTAAAGCTATCCAAGGTGTGTTGAATGCTTATCAAATGGTTGCAGGTCAACACTTCAACTTATCCAAAAGCAAAATTCTATTCGGGAATAGTAGTCAGTCCTTCAAAGCAAGGATTTCAATATCCTTAGGCATTTCTCAGGCTTCCTTTCCGGTAAAGTATTTGGGAGTCCCCCTTTTCATTGGCAGTCCTAAAGCAAGTTACTTTGAAAGTTTAAAGGACTCCTTTAGGAAAAAGTTAGCTGGATGGAAAAGTAATTCGCTATCTTTCACCGGAGGGTAATTTTGATTAAGCATGTGCTCCAAAGTCTCCCTATTCACACCCTGCTGGTGATCCCCATTCCACGTTTGGTTTGCAAATTTATGGAGAAATGGATGAGAAATTTCCTTTGGACTTGAGGATCGACCCAATTGAAGAGGAGTCCTATCAACTGGAAAACCGTTTGTCTCCCTAAATCTGAAGGAGGGCTAGGCTTTCATCGCATAATGGTTTTGCAAATTGCAAGCTCAGTCCATTTAAGCTGGACAACCTTATCTTCTCCCTCCCTATAGGCTTCCTGGTTCAAAGCTAAGTATGTCAAAGGTTTCTCTCCTTGGCACCTAAAAGCCTTACTCCATGGTTCCTGCATTTGGAGGAATATCAAGAGAAAAGCCCATTTTTTGTTTCAAAACAGTCACTCGATCCTAGGTGATGGTAAAAGTACAAGCTTCTGGCATGATAAGTGGCACAATCCACTTTCTATGGCGCAAAAATTCCCAGAGATCCGTTTTCCTTAGTCTGAATCAGTGCAAGATCTTTTCTCCAGCACTCAATGGCTCTCCAACTCCTCCTAGCCTCAGTAGGTGATCCTTCTCTCCTCCTCTCTTTTGATGGACTTCTCCCTCTCCAACATCCCAGACTCGTTGATTTGGACTAGTTCCAACTCAAGTTATCTTCCCTTTGCTGCTGCCTGGGATTCCTTTAGAACCAAAAGCCCCCTTACAGTTTGGTCTAAGTTTGCTTGGAACAATCTCCTCAGGCCTTCCATAGCTTGCTTTGCCTGGAAATTGTTCCACAACAAACTTCCTACCAATGATTGGACCTAATTAATCGGAGTGCAGTTGGCCTCTTCCTGCTACCTATGCGGCAACCACCAAGTGACTTCATTCAGTTTATTCTTCCACTGTCCTTTTGCCAAAGAATTCTGCGCATGGATAGAACATAAAGGCAACATCAGCTCTTCTCCCTCTAGTTCAGCTGCTACCAAATGGAGCTCCTTTTCAGCTAACTCTTGCCTCAAAGCAAAAGGGGCTTGGGAGCCATCTTCTTACTGGCTATCTTCAGCTTATGGAAGGTCAGAAACTTGGCAGTTTTCAACAATATGAAGCCTTCTCTTGACAAAGTTATCTCCTTCTTGGCAGATGCTTCTATCTCTCTTCGTAAAATGTCTTCTCCTTTCTATAGCTCTACTCTAGACCATTTATTTTCCCTTTGTAATCAACTTTCTCCTGCTAGGAGATAGGTTGAGCTCTGTTCTTTCTCTGTTGTTCCCTTTTTTCTGGTTGCTTTCTTTTGTTGTTTCTCTCTTCCCTTTCTTAATTCAATTTGTAACTTAGCAAAAAAAAAAAAAAAAGGAAGAAAGACACTTCTCTAGTGAGTGGTAGAATGAATCTTCCAATGCGTAAATTAATTAAGTCTATCATCAGGGACCATCTGCATGGAGTGGCTTTCGTCGGGTTGACTTGATCTTTGCCCTGGGTTTTGCATCCTGCGCTTGGTGGTTTGCTGGTTTGTTTTTTTGCTTGCTGTGAGCTTTGGGCCTGGTTTAAGCTTCTGCTATTCTTTCTTTTCTGCTTTGTTTAGCTTCTGCTCTGTTTAGCTTTTTTTCTCTATTTTTTGTTTCTTATTTGTTTAGCTTCTTTGTCTCTGTGCTGTTGCCTTTTGGCTTGGGGGCCTGTGCCCATGTTTCTCCTTTCTTTCTTTAATTCATTTATCCATTAAGCAAAAAAAAAATGCATAAATTAATGTGCAATTTCTCATACCGAAGAAACGAGTTGCCAAACAAGTGTTGAATTCATGAATTTGCACATTTACGTATCATTTTAGGCTGAATTAGGGATTTAATTAGGTAAATTACATCATTATTCATATAATTACATCATTTCATGCATTTTCACCTAGAAACGTGAATTTTTATACTTTTAATACATTTTCTGCATTAATTTAGAATGTTTTGCAAATTTTCTCCGAAAAGTCCCAATTGGAGTAGAACTCTGTCCGGATGGGTCCCGCCTCAAAATTGGCTCTTCGGTATTTGATGTGTTGAATTAGAATGTGCAGAAAATGAGAATTACAGGCTTCTATCATGGAACCTACTTTCAAGCACACATTGTCATCCTGGGCCCGGCATTGCTGAATTGAAGTAAATTGAAGAATTCACCATGTGGACCCCACACACAAGCCATATGCAAATTAATCAAAGGAGGGGTCCACTCATCATGTCAATGACGAGTCCTAACTACAATAGAAGACTTCTCATAGGGCCCACTGTTCAAGCAGATGAAATGTCCCACTTGGCAGGGTCCACAGTAGTTGCAAATTTGAAATTATTAATGGATAATTCAAAAGTACAATTCTGATTGGAACAAAAGAAGAAGAGTTTGAATCATCGACATTTGATGTCCTTTCAAAAATAAAAGTTGTGGAGAGAGAGAATCCAATGCAAATCAAAATTTACAAGTTAATCCCATTTTTCTCGGGATAACTCATCTTCAAATGGCCATAACTTTCAATTTGACCGTCGAATCAATGAAATTTACCTACTGTTAGAAAGCTTATTTAGAGTAGATATCCGTGGAGCCCAAGAACGTGCAAATCAAAGCTATATTGACAAAGTTATGGGCCCGGAGATTTTCATGTTCATTTTTAGACGGAATTGCAATTAAATCCACACTGTTGATAATCAATTGTAACATATCTCTTGTGGGACCCTATCTGAAGATTAGCCAAGGACACCTAAATTAAGAAAGAGAATCATTTCAAAGCCAAAAGTCTTTTCAAAAGAAAAGTTAGCTTGGAAAACAAGAAAGAATCCCTACAAATAAGGAAAAAAGAGACCTAAAAGGGTGGTACTTCTTTACTAAAATGAGTTTGTAAAAAGCATAAAAGGAGACATGATGGAGACCCATAGGACCACATTCCATACGTCCAAAACAACCTCACCCATCTTTCTTTATTGATTTATTCTCTCCTAGCCACACCTTCTCTTCCTTACCTCTTTTCTCCATTATTTTATTTTGGTAGCCTTGGGCCATGTCCAAGGATTTATTTTGAAGGAGAATCTTTGTGAAGGAGAAGTTGTAAAAATGAAGTTCTCAATCAAAATCATATATTTTGCAATGGAGGAGTAGATTTCTGGATTGGAGCACACAGATGAAGCTAAGTAGATCTTTAATTTAATCTATGTTAATTTTTTATTTTATTTCTTGTCTCTTTTAAATGCATGCTCTATTAGAATAATAGATCTGTCTTCATACCTTAGGCAGCCTCTGTTTTGATTTCTAATGAAAATAGTTTGATGATTTATACTTATTTTGATAGATTATGCTTAGGGCTGAGATCCTTTGATAATTTATGCTTAATTTGATGAGTCATGCTTATGATTTTTCATTCTTTTATGAGGTGAAGAAGGTCTTGGGTTGTGACCTTATTCTTTTTATTAAAAATTGATTTTGCGAAAGACAAATCCTCCGGATCGAAAACATTGATTTGTTTCTGATCTGAGTTATTTTTGAGACAAATAGTAGAATAATTGCATGGATGGATTAATTATCTTGCTTAGTGGATTTTGGATGCTCTGATCTGTTTTATATATTTGTTTAGTTTGTGTTTTTAAATTTTTCTAGTTCTTTTTCTTGGATCTCAATTACTTATTAATCTTTGATATAAAAAAATCAGATTTTGAATTTTAACTTAGTAGTGCTCCTTATGGGATTCGACCTGTTCTTGCCATTGTCTCAAAAAGACACTGTGCACTTGCAATATAAAAGGATTGGATTTAAATTCACATCAACAAGGACTAATGAATCTATGGTCTAATGCAAAATGAGCTTCTTAGTAATAAAAGTGAGAGCTTTTTATCCTTTTTGCCATTGTCTCAAAAAGACAACTGTGCATTTGCAATATAAAAGGATTGGATTTAAATTCACATCAACAAGGACTAATGAATCTATGGTCTAATGCAAAATGAGCTTCTTAGTAATAAAAATGAGAGCTTTTTATCCTTTTTGTTGACTGAGCTTACCTTATGGCCAAAATATGAACACTAGAAGGGCAAACAACTAATGAGAAAGGGAGTCATTGTAATTTCCTCTATATTCATAGCATAGAAATTGTACTCTAAAAAAGAAAATCCAATAAAAAGCCTCCAATTGCATTTAAAATTAAAACACTTAAATGATTCATTGTTGAAAGAACAAGGCCAATATATAGACCAAATACCCAAATTCCATATTGCCATATGTTGTATGCGAAAAAAATTCACACTGATGTAAAAGGTGAAAAGTTCATCAACAATACTCATTCAATCTATAAACTCATACTGATGGCGATTTTTTGCCAGCAGATTCATCAAAATTAGAATGTTACTATGTACACTGGTAGAACAAATATAAAAATATGATTTGGGTTTTCCAAAAGCTAAGCAAGTTGAATATAAGTATCCGGTTCTAGATAGATCTGCATCATGAATTTAAGCGCCTATTCTAATATTTTTACAAGCTAATTAAATGAATATTTCTACAAGCTAATTAAATGATACTTTTTATGACTTCTATTGCCGGAGCCTAGCATGGGGGCGTCTTGCTAGAATACTGACAATTGCCAATGTAGCTAGTCAACAGAGCCAATGCGTATGTCATTATAAGGCACAAAAGCAATAGAAATTAAAAGTATTTTTAAAATATTAAGTAAAATCAATAAAGAGCCAAAAACACATCGAGAGTTCCAGTCGGCTAGTGTAGCAAAAAAATATAAATAAATATGAGATGAACAGATCTTGAAATAAACCTTCAGATCTGATCCCTTGACAGTGCGGGCTATAAAAAAGAAGCCCATAGTCATTCTGACTTACCGGAACTGATGGGCTCGGGATTCCGACTCCTGGATTGACCGTAAAGTTGAAACGTATGTTTAAGTTAAAACGTTAACTTAAAACTTAAAAAATTGGCCTCCGAGCGCCCAAACCTCGCAAACGGGCTCCGCTACCCATGAAACTGGACGGGCACAAGTCCATAGTCATTCCTGACCTGCTGAACCGACGGCTCGAAATTCCGACTCCCGAATTGCCCGTAAAGTTGAAACGTAGGTTTAAGTTAAAACGTTAACTTAAACTTAGAAAATTGGCCTCCGAGCGCCCAAATCGGGCAAACGGGCTCCGCTGCCCGTGAAACTGGACGGGTACGAGTCCATAGTCATTCCTGACTTGCTGGAACTAACGGCTCGGGATTCCAACTCCCGAATTGCCCGTAAAGTTGAAACGTAAGTTTAAGTTAAAACGTTAACTTAAAACTTAGAAAATTGGCCTCCGAATGCCCAAACCGGGCAAACGGGCTCCGCTGCCCGTGAAACTGGACGAGCACGAGCCCATAGTCATTCCTGACTTGTTGGAACTGACGGCTCGGGATTCCAACTCCCAGATTGCCCGTAAAGTTGAAACGTATGTTTAAGTTAAAACGTTAACTTAAAACTTAGAAAATTAGCCTCCGAGTGCCCAAACAGGGCAAACGGGCTTCGCTGCCCGTGAAACAAGACGGCCACGAGCCCATAGTCATTCCTGACTTGCTGGAACTGATGATTCGGGATTCCGACTTCCGGATTGCCCGTAAAGTTGAAACGTAGGTTTAAGTTAAAATGTTAACTTAAAACTTAGAAAATTGGCTTCCGAGCACCCAAACCACGCAAACGGGCTCCGCTACCCATGAAACTGGACGGTCACAAGTCCATAGTCATTCCTGACCTGCCGGAACTGACGGCTCGAAATTCCGACTCCTGAATTGCCCGTAAAGTTGAAACGTATGTTTAAGTTAAAACGTTAACTTAAACTTAGAAATTTGGCTTCCTAGCGCCCAAACCGGGCAAACGGGATCCGGTGCCTGTGAAACTTGACGGGCACGAGTTCATAGTCATTCCTGACCTGCCGGAACTGGCAGCTCGGGATTCCGACTCCCGGATTGCCCGTAAAGTTGAAACGTAGGTTTAAGTTAAAACCCTACCTTAAAACTTAGAAAATTGGCCTCCGAGCGCCCAAACCGGGCAAACGGGCTCCGCTGCCCAGGAAACTAGACAGCCACGAGCCCATAGTCATTCCTGACTTGCTGGAACTGCCGGCTCGGGATTCCGACTTCCGGATTGCCTGTAAAGTTGAAACGTAGGTTTAAGTTCAAACGTTAACTTAAAACTTAGAACATTGGCCTCCGAGCGCCCAAACTGTGTAAACGGGCTCCACTGCCCGTGAAACTGGACGGGCATGAGCCCATAGTCATTCCTGACCTGCCAGAACTGACGGCTCGGGATTCCAACTCCCAAATTGCCCGTAAAGTTTAAATGTAGGTTTAAGTTAAACGTTAACTTAAAACTTAAAAAATTGGCCTCCGAGCGCCCAAACTGAGCAAACAGGCTCCGGTACCCGTGAAACTAGACGGGCACTAGTCCATAGTCATTCCTGACCTGTCGGAACTGATGGCTCGGGATTCCGACTCTCGAATTACTCGTAAAGTTAAAACATAGGTTTAACTTTCAACGGTAACTTAAAACTTATAAAATTACCCTCTGAGTGCCCAAACCGAGCGAACGGGCTCCGTTGCCTGTGAAACTGTACGGGCACAAGCCCATAGTCATTCCTGACTTGCCGGAACTGACGGCTCGATTCCGACTCCCGGATTGCTCGTAAAGTTGAAACATAGGTTTAACTTTCAACGTTAACTTAAAACTATTAAAATTAGCCTCCGAGTGCCCAAATCGAGTGAACGGGCTCTTGTTCCCGTGAAACTGGACGGGCATGAGCCCATAGTCATTCCTGACTTGCTGGAACTGACGGCTCGAGATTCCAACTCCCGGATTGCTCGTAAAGTTGACACGTAGGTTTAACTTTCAACGTTTTAATTTTAATACTTAATCTTGTTTATATTTACTATATATTGCCAATTTTTATAATTAACTATTAATATTTATTTCCCGTTTTCTCTTCAGGTTTGAGAGCATCGGATTGATCACGACACCCTTCTCAGACAATATGTTTATTTTTGTTTTTTTTAGCTGGAATTGTAATGAATTTAATTTGTTGAAACTTTTGTAATGTTTTGAATATCATTAATATAATACTTTGTTTTGTTATTAGTATTTTTAACTGATTCTAGTAGTTGGATATAATATATTCAGGTACAGATATAAAAAGCAGGAACAAAATTGTGAAATTAGAGAAAAAATAAAAAAAAATACTTTTAGTGGTGGTTACAAAAGGTCTATTAGCGACCGCCATCGGCAGTCGCAAAAGGCGTTATTAAAAAAATAAATAAAATAAATAAAAAAAAAAAACTATTTGTGACCGCCTTTTTTAGCTTTAGTGACATGGTGGCCGCTAAAAGTTTTGACTAACCATTTTATTGACCGTCGCTAAGCCGTCGCAAAAAGTATTAGCGACCGCCACGTACTTTTTGCGACGAATTTTTTGCATCGCTCTCTTGGCCGTCGGTGAAACGTCGCTAAAAGGTATTAGCGGCCGCCAAAAACCGTCGCTAAAAGTAACGGGGTGGTCGCTAATACCCCTTTTTTTAGTAGTGGTGGATCCATAGCTTTTATTAGATTTTTCAAAGTGAACCAAGAATTTTCATATAGGTTTTGAATGCGCATAGCGGTGTGACGGGTGCGACTGCACCCACATCCCTGTACTTGGATCTGCCCCTGTCTGTGTATATAATATACATTCAAGTAGTTCTCCAGCGGGCTTTCGGCAGGATTTGAACTAATTGCTAAATCTCATAGGCTGACACTTTTACAACTTTCCGGCCCAGTAATTAAACGGATTTAAGGCTGAGCTGGTCTTGTCCAATGTCTCTCCTCTAGAAGAAACATTAGTGACTTGGGCCCTTAGTTTTTCGGCTTTTTTATTTTTATTTTTTGGTACACAGATTGAAATTTCATTATTTAAACAATTGGGCGGGACACTGTAGGTTCGGCTCCTACTGATTCGCTCCTTTTGTCATGGATCCAACATAAATTACTTGGGCCTTAAAATGGTGTGGCACCATAGGTGGACTTCTAACGATGGGCTCATACATCATGTCGTTCCACACAAAATTTTTTTTTCTCTCTTACTTTCTTTCAGTATGTTCTTTACTAAACCTCCCATATGGTTTACCAGAGTCCTTCTATCTAGCAATCATGTTGACTCTTTTAATGGATTTTCCCCTGTGATAATGTGCTGAACTTGTTTGATCCAATTTCTCTTCCTCTATCACAATTACTTCCCTGTTTATATGAAAAAATCCTACAGAAGAAATCATGTTGCTTGTTTAAGTTGATGATATCATCATTACAATGGAAGCTCCAGTCATGGCAAGAATTCAAAATCTAAGATTTGACCCTTTCTGGGAGTTAGGGCCCATTGTGATCCTAAAAGACTTTTGTTTAGCAAATCTAATAACTAAATTCGCCAATATTTGAATGAAACATTGATTAGAATTAAAGTAGTAGTACAAAATGCTACTCTCTATTCCAACATATAAGAAGATACAACATATTGACATGACTTTACTGGGGCTGTCAAGTAACAGAAAGTAGGCATGAAGAAGATGACAGACTCACACTCTTGGTTTCTTTTTACAAATATTCTATGGTCATGGCTCGACCTGATACAGACCCATACAAAATATACACATGATGAAACGACATGACAAACTCACAGTCACACCCCATACACCCTTGGTTTCTTTCAACCAAACTTTCAAATATGTAGATCATTCAAATGGCAGAGTGTAATTGTTGGGAATGGTTCCAAAGTGCACAGCCTATGACTTGACAAATTCTGATATACATCCCGCATGTTTGGTCGAGATTGTGGATTGGCACTTATGTATGTGAGAGCTACCACTGCTACAGATATCACTTCATCTGCATCCTGAGCAGAGGGGTGGTAAGAGACGCTGGTCCAACACATCCTTTAGCAGAATATTTTGAGCAGTTGAAGAATGTAAAGTGAGGATGAGATCTCGTGGATGCTTTCCCATTAGCACTTCAAATGCTAGCACCCAAAAGCTATAAACATCACACTTCTCTGTCACTTCCATTGTGTATGCAAGCTCTGCAATAAAATGTTTAGAATCATGCTTTGTGATGAACAACTACACAAACCTCCTTGGATATGACAATTCCTGTGATCTAGGGAAAATAATTACATGGATGAAATAAAGTAACATTTTATGCATGTCACCTTCCTATTGGGGAATGGGATATGTCATTGGTGAAGAAAAAACCATCTAAACACCTTTCACTTACCGTGATTTATGAAAACAATTTGAGAGGAAAAGGTTGTACAATAGAAGTGATGATGCACACCCTAGGTACAACTCAACCTTCAGAGATCAACTCTTCTAATCAAAACAAACTAGAGCCATACAGAATTGGTTGCCATTACATGAGAAAAGATATCAAAGTAGCACACTTAACTGCCATTGTAAAACAGATAACAACTCATCATAAGGTGATATGTGATGGGCTCAAGCATTTCTTTTCTGTAACCCAAAGGGCTGGCATTGGGCTGGACTGGCCAGTTGGGGCAATTTTTGACTGAGCATGGGGAGGCTCTTCACACCCTTGAGTTCCGGCTGGGCATATACAATATTATATATATATGTAGATATTAAATGTATAAATCACAATATATTTATGTTCAATATCGTTTTATTTAATATACATGTACAGTTAATATGAACATATATATAATATTTGTCCTAACTATCAAATCTATTATTGTCTAAAAGATTTAGACCTACCATTAATTAAAATAGTTCAAATGAAGATGTATTGTAGCTAAAAATGACTTTAATTAGCTTGCTATGGGGGTTTGGTTACTACTTCATTTAGGTCGCATTTGTCAACAAAATCCTCAGAGATTTCTTGTCAATTTTTCTAAAAATAATTTGAAAATCTACATTTGGCAATTGTAAGTCCTCGAGGACTTGGGCTAGCGGAAATCCTCATTTTTGAGAATTTTCAGATCCGACCGTCCTTCATAGGACTGGAAATCCTAATTTTGTGGAATTACGTACCGAACTAATTTTTGTCAGCTGTTTGCACTAATACAACTCCGAAATCAAGGTGAAATCCTCATTTTTATGGTGCGTCAACTTTCTGCAGCTGTAGCATTTTTTTTTTTTTTTTGAACTTTTTTGGTCAGGGAAATTTTGTTCACCCTATTTTCTCTTCTCCTTTTTGTAGTTCCAAATTTCCATTTTCTTTTTGTGGCTCCTTGGGGCTCTAGTTGTAGTATGGAGCTTAGCTCTCTAAGCCTTCTCTGTTGTTAATACACATTTGACATTTAGCAAAAAAGGGGGAAAATAGTTAAAACTATTGTAGTCAGTCCTGATTTTGAGGCTTCTTACGGATGGGCTGTGAATGGACACCACCCAACCTCACCCATGGGCACCTCTATTACCAACAATATGACAATTCAGCAGTGATTAGGTGGGCTGATCTATTGAATAGTTGATACAATCCATTTTCTATGTCAGAAATTGTGTTGGGTTTGATTTAGTAAAAGAGATGGGCTTGTGGACATATATCTAATCCAACATGCCTATTTGAAGATGATACTGTATCCATTAATTTTTCTAAGCCAGACTAATAACCAGCTGGTAAGAGGGCTTTGTTTGGTGCATACTAGCAGTTGTCATCTTGATCGGATAAGTGATAGCATTGGTTCTGGTAACTCACTCTATTATAGTTTGTTATACAACTTTGGCGTTTATGAAGATTTTGTGAGTGGGAGGGATTTTGAACTAAGCACTAATAATATGTATTGTAGGTTTGATCAAGCCCACAATTGTGGGGTCAGTATTTGGCTTCAATTTAAATCAGTTATGTGTATGCGTCACATCTAGGATGTCAAAACTTGATCTATGATTGGACGAAGATGATGCATTGAGTTTCCACTCAACTCATCATTTTACGATTGACCCAAATCGAACCCCTCATCACCATATCATTGAGTATTGTACAATATGTGCATCAGTGCATGTGGTCTAAGTAACCTGAAACAGTAGATTATAGGCCAGTCTTAAGTCCTAATATGTTCAGAGGAAACTAAGTTGTTCAAGCAAGCATTTACAAATGAAATGTAGACAAAGATCTGAAAGTCTTTAAACAACATTTTCATGCTTAAGGATCCTAAGGGGAAAAATTATATTAAGTAGGAAACAAAAATAGAAAAAGAAAAAAAATGGTGAGGATAATCTAAAACAAAGATAACATACCGGGAGCAACATATCCGTATGTGCCAGCCAGTGACGACCAATTTGATGAGTCGAGCTCTAGAAGTTTAGATGTGCCAAAATCTGATATGCATGCCTCAAGTTCTGAATCTAGCAATATATTGTTTGATGATATGTCCCGATGAACTATTGGTGTTGAGCAATCATGGTGCATATAGGATAGAGCACAAACCACACCTTTGATAACGTTGACCCTTCTAGGCCATTCCAATTCTAAAGCTCCTTCTTCACCACTCAAGATTCTAGCTAGCTTTCCCCTTTCTGCATACTCATAGACCAAAAGCATGCAACGTTCATGGGAACAAAATCCATAAAAGCTTCACAATGTTGCGATGTCGAATTTCTGTTAATGCTTCTATTTCACTGTTTAAACCTTTTATACCACACGTTATCCATTCTTCCAATGGGTGGAATTTCTTGACAACTACTGTTTCTCCAGATGATAGCTCTGCTTTGTAAACACACCCAGAAGCTCCCATTCCAATTAAATATTTTTCATTGAAGCTCTCTGTCGCTTGGACGATATCATCATACACAATCCTTCCATCATAATTCCATATCAAGAATAGATCGCCCTTGTTCCTTTCTTGCAACTTTGGTTCCAAATTCGCTGCTCTTCGTCGTTGGAAAAAAAAGGATCCCAATACATGCAAATAGAAGAAATAATATTCCAGAAATAGAAAGTATACTGATGATGACAACTTTGTGGACTTTATTCACATGTCCTTTGACAATGGAAGTGGTATTGCATGGTTGCAAACCTTAGGCATTTCCACATAAACCTTTGTTGTGGGCAAGAGCCATGAATGGTGCTTCTTGAAATGCTTTGTTTTTAGGAATGGGCTCCTCTTAACTTGTTATAAGAAATGTCAATGCACATCAAGCTGGAGATCTCTTGAAGTGAAGAAGGAATAGAACCTGACAGCATATTGTGGGAAAGATTGAGGTTTTCTAAAATCTTCAAATTTCCAAACTGTGATGGTATGTCTTTGTTGATGGAGTTTTGGCTATGATCTAACTTTTGGAAAGCAATTAGATTTCCAATCTGAAATGGAATGCTCCCACAAAAACTGTTTTTGCTCAAATTTTCACATTATCAAATCACCTGTGAAACTAGGTCAGACAAGTATCAAACAGGTGTGAAATCTTGGCCCATTTCAACAATTCCATATTATGTCAACCCCTAATACTCTGCCCATAAACAGGTCATACATGACTATGAACAATTCTTGCCAAAAAAAGCTAAACAATCTTGATTTTGTTGGATGGGTCATTTGACAACCCATCCAATGGCACCAAATTTGCAATATATTGACCATACCTGGCATCAGAAAACATAAACTTCTATGCAAAAATCCCCAAACCGGAGAAAATACAATTCTCTACCATACCATCAGAATGAGAAGCCAGAAAGCTTAAAAACCAAATCAGCAAAAACTACATTGATTCATTTCAAATCAAATGAAACATATATGATGATAGAACATGAAAGAAAGAGCTCAATCAGATCAGAAAAAATGATTACCTTGGCTGAAATTCCAAAACTTCAAAAAGCTTGTTGCCATTCTTATCATTCCATTGCACTTTCCGCCGCGAACTCCTCTCCCTCTCCGCCATTCCACCTCCACGAGGCGACAACAGAGAATTCGACTCCTCGTTTTCTTCCTTATCAACACCAACCTTGTCTTTCTCAGAAACCAAATCCACATCCTGTTTGCTCCTCTGCCTCTCACAGTTCCTAACATCCAGATCCATCGATTCTCGCAGAATCACTCAAACTCAAAAATCCAATCCCATCCATCAAGACAAGAGAATCCCAGATCCACAAACCATCAAGCAATCCATTTTTGGCAAAAGATCGATAAATCTCAAAACACTAACCCTAGAATTCACAGCAGATTTCGAATCTTATCGTGATTTCATCGGGTTTATGCGGGATTTGGAATTCGGTCGCGATTGATACAGTAGAGAAAGCCAATGATCGATTCCTGATTTGGGGTTTCGTTTACAAGAACAAGAAAGGATCTGATCGGAACTGATTGGGAAATGGCTTCGATCGATTCAAGTAATTTGAAATATCTAATGAAAGAAGAAAAAGGAGGAGAAGAGGAGATGCAATGGAAGCGCAATTTTGTGAAGGTGGAAAGAAAGGAGAATGGTTAAATTACGTGGCAGGGTTGGGACAATCTAAGCCGTTGGATGGGGGAAGGAGGTGGGACTGTGGAGATCATGTGGTGGAGATTGGTTGATTCTTGATCGGACGGCTGTGATGTCTGTTGGTTGGAATGGAGTGGTAATGTTGATATTGCTTTCGTTAGGTTGTGTACGTGCTGGGTGTGTCAGCTGGGTCCCACTTGAATGTTGATTGGGACTCGACATATGAGTTTTATTTTTATTGGATAGGGGCATTTTTCATCATTAACATTTTTGCCTTTTTTTGGTTAGCGAAATTTTCAAAAAAGTATAAAACTTTACGCGTTTTCAAAATAAGTGCAAGAAGATTTAGATATTTTAAAAAGTATAAAAGTTTTCTATAATTTTTTCACTCAAATACCTTTTCATATAATTTTTTTTGAAATGAATAAATATCCTCTTCATTTTTTTTCTTAACCTATTTCCTTCGTGAAACTAGTCATTTTAATTTTGATGATAATAACCATTTGATAAAGCTAGGGTAGTTGAGGTAGGCTCTACTGGGTCATTTGGGTTTGACTTGATCATTTTTCTTACATGGTTTATTAAAGAAGGAAAAACTATCCAAAAAAATCCACATAAGACCCCATAAGACCGATGAGGACCTAATAGCATGTTGAAGACAGGAGGGGGTCCCAAGTTCCTTTTCAGTAGTTTTTTTTTTTTTTTTTTTTTATCATTTTATGATGTGGTCGAAATCGACCATTTTGTACTGTTCAACAAATAAGATAGTTACATGTTGGAAAAAATTTGACCGAAAGATTGGTCGATATCGACCAATTTATCGTGTTCTACGAATAAGATAGTTATAGATTTGAAAAAATCTGACTGACAGATTGGTCGATATCGTCCATTAGAGCTAAATAGTGATAGTTGATATTGACCATTACAATTAAGAAGAAGAAAAAACGCTCATCTCTTCCGCAGGTGAACAAGAAGAACACAGATCAGATGTTTGACAAAATGACTGAAAGAGTAACAAGAGCGATAGAGGAGAGAGTTGATAGGGGGCGAAGAGAACTGTCTTCTGAAATATATTTATGTATTTATGCAAGGTTTTGTATGTAAATGGGGTTAGCCTTGAGTGGGTCTGGACTCGGGTAAGAAAAAGGGTGGTGCAGGCGCACCGGCGGCGTAGTCAATGAGTGCAGGGGGAGAAGAGAGGAAGGAAAACAAGATGGAGAGGGAGAAGGAAAGGAAGGGAGAAAGAAAGGAAAAAAAAAAAAAGGAAAGGAAAGAGGATGAAGGAGATGGATGTGCAGTGCAATGGTGTAGGAGCAGTGCGGGGATAGTAAGTGCAGCAAAGGTGGGTGCAGGGAAGGGAGAAAGAAGAAGGGACAAGAATGAACACTACATAATGGTTAATATCGACCAACCTACAGAAAAGGTCAAAAGACCCCTCCCTTCTTTAACATGCTATTGGGTCCTCGTCGGTCCTATAGGGTCCTATGGGGATTTTTCGGTAGTTTTTCCTTTAAAGAAACTGAAAAGTGACATGGGTATTTTTATCATTTCTCAACATTTTCATGGAGATGGCTTGATTGAAAGAATTGTGAAAAACTTATATATATATATATATTGAAATTTTAAAATTTTAAAAATAAGCTAAAAGTTTTATACCATTTTAAAGTTATCCTCTTATATATATATATATATATATATATATATATCTCCTTCTCAAAGGAACTAGGGTGTGTTTGGTGGTTGGGGTTCTCAAAGGGACTTTTTGGGCTTTCTGCTTAAAGAAAGCCAAAAATCCTCCATAAGTATGTTCAGTCAACCCATGTTTAAAAGGGCTTTGCAAAGAGCAAAAATTATAATTCCTCTTTCTGAATAAGTCCCTCTCCACCCACTTCACATTGAAAAGGACTTTCTTGTCTTTTGTAAGAAGTAAGGCATAGACTCATGCAAAACCTGCAAAACCAAATGGGTGCTGCAAATACTCCCTCTCTCTCTCTCTCTCTCTCTCTCTCTCTCTCTCTCTCTCTCTCTCTCTCCTTTGTGTAGTAGACAATTTACTCACATTCATTTTCTCTAAAAACTATTCCTCTTTTGATCTTTTTCCTACCTTTCTTGTTATTTCTTTTTTTCCCTCTTGATCTTTTTTCTCATTTCATTGATGTTGTAGACTTTTAAGAGAACAAAGGATTTTATTGAACAAAAGGATCAAATACAAATGGACACCTAATGTGCTAATACAACTATACCAAAACGCAAATGCCCAAAAGAGATTCATAGGGTTGCACAAAAAATCCGGTATCACCGCAAAACCGAACCGATCCAACAGAATCGTGCGGTTCTGATCGGTTTATAATAGATCAGTTCGGTTAACGATTTAAAAATCATAAAAACCGCTTACATCGGTCGGTTATCGGTTTAAACCCACGATTAACCGCTTAAACCGAACCGACCGTATACAGTACTTAATATTGCTTTTTTACTATTTTAGCCTTAAGGTTTCGTTTTTTACTACTTTCTAAGTTACATTCCACAACTCTATTCTTACATGAACTCAACCGTCAACACTGCCTCAGTGCATCTCCTCTAATCTCTCAAATGCTTTTTGATACTTCATTGCAAATGGAGGGATTACTGTACGGAGTGTTTTTCTTCCATCATAATTCCTACCTCATTTCAATGAAGTTTTTATTAGAATGTTGCACTCCTGAGAATGCTAGAAAAGTCAGTAGAGTCTAGCCTTTTGATGGTTGGTTCTGGTCTCACCTAATCAATGTGTTAAGAAACCTTCATTTCTGAAAAATACAGTGGGTTATGATAGAGATTCCGTTTTTGTGTGACTTTTTCTTGACATGAACTATTATTCTATTGTAATTCCAAATGGTATCATGTGGAATGAATGTTTTACTGCAAGCTGGTTTTTATTAGTTTTTTATGTGTTTGCGTTTAGTCCAGACTCTTTTTTTTTTTTTAGAGTAGAATTATTTTTTATATGCGTTTAGTCCAATATGGAATGTTGGATTTTTATGTTTGCACTAAACATTGGAATAAATGCAAAGGATGGCACTACGTCAAAAAGTCCATTTACCGACGGCCCATGCCCGTCGTTTTATGTAAAAAACGACGGCAAATGCCGTCGAGGTGTCCGTCGAAAAAAATGGAGTCGTTTAACAAAAACGACGGTCTACAGCCGTTGGTAAATTTAAAAATTACCGACGGCTAACCACAGTCGTAATTTACCGACGGTCATTGTCCGTCTGTATATCTTTTTTCTAAAATTAGTGGCTAAAAAAAACGACGGTCTATAACCGTCGATGTTTTAATTTCCCGACGGCCATCATCCATCTGCGTATATTTTTTCCGTAAATATATTTCTAAAAAACGACGGTCCATGACCGTCGTATTATTTTAATACGAATTTTTTAAAAAACGTTTTTTTAATTATTTTAAAAAACCTGCAAATGATTTTAAAAAATTGAATAGAGTACCAATTATAGAACCATCCATTTTCCATCCATCAAAAGGGCTCAAGTGAGCTAAAAACACTGGTGGTTAAAAGTTCATCCATCCATTTAATATGTAAACTTACATTATCAAGATAGTTATGAGAAACAACAAACTTAACAAAAAAAAAAAAACTATATTTCATACGAGCACTAGCACGGTTCCACATATGAAAGTAAATACAAAAAGTCATAATCATTTACATGTCATTGTTTGCAGTAAAATTAGTCGACCACAGTTCTAAATATCGGCCATGAAATAATATCGCCCAAAGTCAAATCCCCAAAAGTCGTGTCTCCGCCCAACAACAATTCATCAGCCTTCAAGATCCCATCTATAATAATCCTATAGCAGCCCTCCTCATCGATCGACAAACCCATCACACGGCCAACGGCAACAATAATCTCCTTCCTCAAATATGAAAGCAGCCTATATGAACCCTCTCTTGTATGTGAGGTGTCGTTCTGGTTCATGCCTGTGTGTACCTCCTCACGCGTGGAACCATCCTGGGCCTGCTCAAAGAAAGAAATATTTAGCTCATTAAATTGGGAAAAAAACCATCACATAAAAGTAGACATTAAGAATTAGCCATGTTTGAAGTCAGTACTTGGTTCTACCGAGAGTCTCATGGACTATTTGACTCAAATTCAGTGGCAATCGAGTCGATCACCGATGCTTAGATTTAAAACCATGTTTGTGATGTCATTTTGCCATGTAGCTGCAGATAATATGAAACTTTTTGGTTTGTTGGTTGTCATTTTGAATTGTTGGAAAAACAGGACCATAGAGATTGGTGGCGTTTCTGTTCTTATTGTATTTTTCATCTTCTGCATTGTGACAGTGGAAAAGTAGGTCTTTTTGGAATGCTATAGTAGTGGGATTATTAAATCTCCCGCCATTGCTTTCACTCGCAACCACAACGAGCGACATCATGTCTGGACCCCTAGATTGATTTGCAAAACTTGGTAATTGAATGAGTTCTTTTAGCTAAATTTCTTTCCAATTGTTTTTAAGCATTTGTTTTACTACTAGGCAAACAGAGACTTTGGTAGCGAGATGCATATGAGATATACATCTGGCTATTCAGATAAAAATTTAAATCACGTCGACTAAAAGTTCGATTGGTTTCTGACGGTTTCCATTTCTTAGTCTAATACATTGGTATCGTTCTTCAATACACACACAAATACAAATTAATGCAATTGCAATGAGGTTTTCAAACCTCAAATGTGATGTAGTATGAGATGATTTAGTTTGTAAGGTTCATGGGGAGAGAAGTGTACAGGGAAGGAGAGTTAAAAGAGTTCAATTCACTGTACATGGAACTAGAGTGCAATTACAATTCAATCTTGGTTATGACAGCATAGATTTAGTAGGCTCTAGTGCTCTACTACCTTGAAAAGAGTTTGCACATTTTAGAATGTGATGGCTCTTGTATGTGTTAATTAGTGGAGGATAGGGAAGGCGTTCAAGAGTGGTATTAGCTTGGTCACGATCTTATCTACGATGTTTAAAGCTTAATTTCAAATGAAGTTTCATCAGTAATCTTTGGCTGGTGGTATGAGAGGTATTTAGAGAGATTACAGAAGCATGGTGCAGCGGAACTTGATGATGCAAAACTAAATGCCCTGCTGATTGGATTGAAGAAAGCAACAAGGATTTTCAATGGGAAAATCATCATTGGAGGGATTCTAGGTGTTGGAAGATGGGCTGGTCCCAATGACCCTGTCCTGTGTCATCATGCTGATTGCATTGTGATCTTTGTGCCTACGTATTTGTAAGTGCTTCTCTCATTTTTTAACAGAAGAAAATTGGGAAGCTAATGTACTGTCCAAAAAGGTTGACTTCTGTTTTTGCTTTTATCCTATAATGATTTGTTTCATTTGATAATAGTTGTTGCCAAAGAAACAAAAATCAAACATATAGTTGCTTGAATTTTATTCTGTTCCTTTTGGCTGTCTTCTCTGTAGTTCCATCTGACCTGCCACTAAATCTTAAAAATACAAAATGAAAGCATATTCTTGTTGGGGTAGTAGGTGGAGTTTCCATTCAAAAAATCTAATATCAACTCTCAAGCTAGTGAATGTCACAAAATCAAAGTGCAATATAACTTCTTCGAAGAAGAACAAAAGAAACCCACATATACCCCAAAACCCACCAAAGGAGTATATATCTACATATATCATGATATTAGTAGCCCACATATACCCCAAAACCCATCTAACTTTTCCTCACCGTTGGAATAGAAATGCATGATATTAGTAGCCCATCAATGTATCTCATCAATTTAGATAATTCATTAAATTACTAAATCAATTTTGTAAAAGATGTTACTTTATACCTGAGATGAACTCTCATAACAAGTGGAAGAATGTTGCATCCCACGTTGAGAAAGAACTTGTTTGATCTCATCAATTTCCTCTTTCATCCGTTTCACTTGAGTCTCAAGGTGTGTATTGGCTTCATGTTCCTCCTCCAAGGCTCTCTTATAAGGAGCCGAATAATGTATGGTTGTCTTCGACACACCCATGCCTAAGCCAAGTACACGCCCTTTGCCATCACGTCCAAAGACCTATTAAAAAAGTGAAAAAATATAATGTCAACAATAACAAAAATAATACTACCGACATTAAAAGATACTACAATTAAAAGGTAAAAGAATATGTTCTTTTACCACAAATATTTCTCTCTTCCATCTAGAAGATATTCTTCTTTTCTTTTATGGGTTCACCTGGTTCAACTGCTCTTTTTCAGTAGTCAGACTACTAAGAGGCCAATTTTTCATTAACTGTATCATTTATGAAACACTTCTCAAAGGACCTTGTAAACATGGGAAGTGTTTGCCACTAGCCACTTCAATATTCAGCTTGTGATGCACAGTTTTGAGAGTTCCAGAATTGAATGTAGGCTAGCATTCAGCTGCTGAAACTTGAAGGAAAGAGTGAGTTGCGCTGTTTGGTCGTTTGAATTTGTAGATTCGTTTTTTTTTTCCTTTTTGTCACCCAAAAGACTGCTGTTTTTGTAAGCAGACTTAATGACAGTTTGCTCTTTCTTCACTGGTTAATGGATTTGAAAAAAGTTGGGATTCTGCTATTTACCCCCAGTCTACCAATTTCTGATGTAAAGCTATTGCAGAAGATATGATGTTGATGAAGAGAAGGAAAAAAAAAAGGACTAGTGTGTTTCCTGTTGTCTTTCTAATCTTGGAACAGCAGAAACTTCAAGACGTTTTCCAAAATTAAATAAAGGTTGTGGTCTGGAAGCTGTTTTTACCACAGATTTATTTAAAAGAAATATACCTTCGCCACTGCATCATTGTCTATATCGCTTTCCACCATGGATCTATCAGATTCACATGCAGTAATGACGGCATCCTGCAAATTAAATAATAAATAAGGGGCAATTAAATGATTTTTCTGCAATGGAGAGTAAAGAAAGATTGTTGGTTTAACAATAGAAAACTAAAAATAAGTTTTCAAATCACCCAAAGGAATATAGGTTTACTAGTAGCTTCAAAGGTGCCATAAAGATTAAAAGTGAAAGGTTCTTACCACTTCGGGGCTCGATGATGACCCATCCTTCCTTTTGTGTGTTGCCAGGAAGACATCCGTGCGAGTGACGGGCTCATTCGGCCTCTGTGCTTTCTATAAATAAAAAGAAAGTAACAATTGAGTATATTTGGTAAGATAATGTGAAATGAAGATGTCTTATGGAAAATAAATAACACTTACCAACTCAGCGGCCACCCTAGCACAGCCCTTCCGGCCCGCTGTGTGTGGGATGCGGGCTCTTCATCTTCGACCTAGCAGTCCTACCAACCTTACTGGCAGCTAGGGCTGTCTCTGTTGAGGATATGTCTACAAATCTCAGCCAGTCTTCTGTCTTAACATACTTCGGGACATCACTCTTCCTCTCCGCATCCGTGAGATATTTGTATATGTGATCACGACGGAGAACGAACTTCCAATCCTTCCATAATTTATTCGCTCTTTGCATGATATGATGTCTATGGATCACACCTATGGTATAGGTGCCCTGCAAAGAAAATGTAGTGTGAGTTATGAGTTTAATGAACAAATTATGAAACTACTTTAAATTAAAAGTTGCACAAGTACTCACACTAACTTCTTTCCAGATTTTCTCTTTGAGCTCACTGGGTACATCCGTCCATACAACATAAACAGGGGGCACATAGGTCTTCACCAGACGCCCTATTAAAGAACTCAATCGAGCAGCCTCTTGTCCGATAGGCTGGCCGTTCTCGCCAAAAGTAATAGGGGTAAGCACACCTATTTCAAATTGTCCAATTTAAGCATTAGTTTATTAAGAAGATACAAAAGAAATATCTTTAAAATGGTTGCTTTGAAATACGTACCATCGGGGGAATTACAAACCGATGGTGTAGATGCTGGCACCGAAGAACCATGTCCCAATGATCCATCATCTACCATACTACCTGCAAACCACAAATGTAAGAGTTCGAATAATGAGTTTTCATGAACTTATCCCTTGCCAAATCTGCAACAATACAAGTAGGGGCAACTACCCACTATAACAAACAAAGGTGCTGCAAAGACTCATTTGCCAACATGTTAGCAAGCCTAGTCCCTTTTCTAAACATATGAGAAATGTAAATTTGCATAAAGGGGTGAGAAATACAATTCAGCCATCTTATTTTCAGCTGCCAAGGAGGCAAGTAGGATAGATTCAAAAAACATTGAACCACAGCAAAGGATTCTATTTCAAAGGAAGCTTATTGACATGATCTTGTCACCTTAAATTAGTGAGGGTTGTTTTCTTCATCATCACCAATGAAATTGTCCTCTATGATGTCATCATGTAATGCTGTTGTTGAAGTGTTTTCATTCATTCTTGCAGCAAAGATTAACGGATCATCATAAGAATCCACGTCCTGATTAAGTTTTTTTGGAACATCCAACACAACATGCCACTCATCCATAGGCCGACTTTGATCTTTGCAATAGAAGACTTGATAAGCTTCAGAAGCAAGAATAAACGGCTCATCTACTTCTTTTGTCTTTCTTTGAAATTTTTTTAGATTAACATATCTTAAGTTTGTTTCTGGATCAACTCTTTGACTATTTGCATCCAGACTCACCCAATCACAATTGAATACCACTACTTTGAAGTCATGGTAATCTAGTTCTAAAATTTGTTTGATGATGCCATAGTAAGTGACCTCTTGAGTTATAAGTCTAGTGTCCTTGATACTAGACCTAAACTTGGCAATAGCTTTTGTGGAGACCCCGCTGTTCTGTGTTGTTTTGGTCATTTCGGAATCAGCTGTACAAAAAACAAATCCATTTATTGCATATGCGACGTATGAAATAGCTTCAAACTTAGGTCCATCAGCAATCCTTTTCAAGATACTATTTTCCTCATTTTGTAATTGTTGTCTAAGCCAAGGAATATAATCCATCGGCTTTTCTGTTCTTATGGGCCGTCTCCAATGTTGACATTGTGATGGGTGTTCCCGTACGTATCTATCATAATTCCTGCACATAAATTGACTACTGACGTTAGATGTGTTGTAAGTTTTTTTTTTTCTTTTAAAAAAAAGCCAAGGACAGAAAGATTGATCAGATTTTTCTTACTCTTCCCAAACGACATTCTCCGTAGACATGCGCAAAACCCATTTACATGCTTGCTGGTACTGCACATTCTCAAGATATTCAATCTTTCCCTTTTTATCAATCGGGAAGGCACATTCACGATCATCGTCCAGCCACGTTTCCCGTCCTTGCTTATGGCTTCCTTTTGTACCATCGGGCATGTAATTCATGGCATATATCATTGCTTCATCCAAAAGGAAGCACTCTGAAATAGAACCCTCTGGATAGGTATGATTCACTACGTATCATTTGTATGTTTTCATCATCTTGTCACATGTCTATTTAATAAGATATCAACGGTGAACATGAGTATGGGAGAAAGAAAAAGAAAAAAATAACTTTAACTATAAATTTGTCTTACCGCTCAAAAGGATACATCCATCGATATCTAACAGGCCTGCCTATTTGTGCCTCCTCCGCCAAGTGCACAACGAGGTGCATCATAGATACGAAGAATGAGGGTGGGAAGTATTTTTCGAACACACATAATGTTTCCACAATGCTAACTTTCATCTTCGCCAATTCTTCACGATTGATACTCTTTGAACACAAGACATTAAAAAATATCGATAACTGTTGAATAGCAGCACGTAATGGCCTGTGACCTTCAAATGCGTGCATCAACATCACCGGTAATAGTTGTTGCATGAGAATGTGATAATCATGGGACTTAAGGTTTTTTAGCTCCAAAGTATCCAGGCAAACATTATGTCTCCAGTTCCCACTATACCCGATAGGAACCTTTAAATGGTATAAGGTTTTACATATCAATTCTTTCTCCGATCGGGATACCGATCGGGATAGCATGTAGGGAGCATTTGGAAAGGTCAACTTGCCGTTCTTTTCCACGGGCCACAACTTTTTCTTGATCTTCATCTCTTTTAGGTCTTGGCGGGCTTGGAGACCATCTTTCGTCTTTCCCTTTACGTTCATGATTGTTCCAATTAGAATCTCTGCCACATTTTTCTCAATGTGCATCACATCCAGGTTATGACGAATGGGCAGATCCTATAGAAATTATACTTATTAGTATGCAAGCCTTTTATACCATGTTACTATAAATGTAAGATACATGAATGTTTAACATACCTTCCAGTATGGCAAGTCAAAAAAGACCGATCTCTTTGACCATGTAGTGGAATCACACTCATCAGTAGACCTCTTCCTCTTCTTACTCTTTCCAAAGTTAGTTTGAATAGTCTCCATTTTGTTTAACACTTCTGATCCACTCAAACGCCTTGGATGCCTCCTGTTTTCTTCATTTCCATTAAATTGTGATTTTTGACTCCGGAAAGAATGTCTTAGATTTGGTAGGAATCTTCTATGCCCCATGTAAGCACACTTCTTTCCATGGTTTAGCCACAATGAATTTGTCCCTTCACTACACACAGGACAACCGAGCTTTCCTGCAGTCCTACAACCCGATAAATGACCATATGCCGGAAAATCATGTATAGCCCATAGGAGAATTGCTTTCATTGTGAACCTACTCTTACTGTAAGAGTCATATGTTATGGTGTCAGTGGACCATAATTCATTCAACTCTTCGATCAATGGTTGCAAATAAATGTCAATATCATGCCCAGGACCTTTCTTTCCGGGAATCAACAATGTTAGCATTGTGAATTCCTTACGCATGCAAAGGGATGGAGGAAGATTATATGGAACAATCATAACAGGCCAGCAACTATAAGCGTTGCTCATGGTCCCAAAAGGATTGAATCCATCTGTTGCAAGTCCTAATCTAACATTACGTGCCTCGGAGGCAAAACCGGCACTTTTATGATCAACTTCTTTCCAACATGATGAATCCACCGGATGACGCATAACTGAGTCGTTTGGTACCGAGCTCGCATTTGCATGCCATGTCATGCTCTTTGCAATCCACGGTATACTATACATTCTTTGCAACCTCGGTGTCAATGGAAAGTACCTTAGTTTCTTCCAGGGCAAACGTGCACTTCTTGGCTTTGTGGGGTTTACCGGTTTCCATCTGCTAAGCTCACATTTTGGACAAGTATCCCTATTCTCATACTCTTTCCAGAAAAGTATGCAATCGTTGCGGCATGCATGTATAATCTTCTGCTCCATACGCAACGACTTGATCATCTTCTTGGCATTGTAGGTATTATCCGGCAAAGTGTTGTGTTTTGGCAGGATCTTTTTTATCATTTGTAATAACTCAGTAAAACTCTTTTTTGACCACTTATGTCTAGCCTTCATGCTCAACAATCCAACTGTCGCTGACAATTTCGTATCTTCAATTTGACATGAAGGATATAAGGGTTGTATGGCATCCTCCATTAACTTCTTGTATTGGATATTCTCCGGTGAGTTATCCTGAGCTTGAACATCTTCCTCGTGATTATCTTCATCCATGCGTGCAGTTGCATTACCCCCCATATCAGCTTCAATGTTCTCTTCAACGAAAACACGTGCGAACACATCATCCACCATATCAACCATTCTTGGAAATGCATCTTCATTGTGGTTAGTGGAATCCATGTTTAAACGACTTGGGGGATAGATTTCTCCATGGTGGGTCCATATCGTGTAAGATGTATCTACACCATCACATATCAAATGTTCACGAATATCTCTTAATGTCTTCTTGCCTCCTACTATATTACGACATTTTACACATGGACAACAATACCAATCATCACCTCCTAAGTTTTCTTTATTAGCCCTTAAGAACTCTATAAATTCTTCAACCCCCTGTAAGTATTCAGTAGATAACCTTGGTGCAGTCATCCACTCCTTGTTCGAGGCCATATTCTGGAAAATAAGCATTAGATATTAAATTAAAAAATAACACATCATAATTCATCCTTTTTGGAACATCTCCATTTTTATATGCTTTGGAAATTGAATATTCATATCATTACTCTAGTAAAAACGTTAGAGGAGAATCAAGGTCCCATCTATATCTATGCCTAAACCATTTAAAAATGGACCTCATATATTACAAGAATACACAAAATCATATATATATATTTATTTATTTATCTATATCCCCACACACATACATGGACAATTTTCTTTCATTTATATTAATGATAACATCTAGAAGGGGAATCAGTAACTTATGTAGATAAGATAAAGGGTGTGTGTGTGTGTGTGTATATATGTATATATATATATACGTGTACGTATATATATATACGTGTACGTATATATATATACGTGTATATATATATATACAGAAACCACCATCTAATGCCCTTTCATTTAGTGAGAAATGAATCAAGAGAATGAAGGTAGTAAACTCCTCCTTATCAAAGAAAGTTAGATTCTAATACTAAGGCATTAATTGTCTCACAACTAAAGCACTTCTCAATACTCATTTGACCAAGAATTTGCCTTCTTATTCCAATTTCTTGGAATATGATGGCATGACACAATTGATGACTCATCCATCTTCCTAATTTTTTTTCAGGGTTGGCCAACCTCCAAGGAGGGTTAGAGCTTTCTTGTGCTCACTTAATGGCATTGAAAGAATCAACCTCCATTGTTGAGTGGCTTGTATGAATTTTAAAAGGTCCCATTCTAGATAGACTTCACAACACAAGGCAGAAAAATGAAAGATGCTAAGACAGGGCCAACATGTATAGCAAAAAAACAGCGTGCTAATACTGTTAAGGCCTAAGAGAATGTGCTCTCTTAGTACAAAAATAAATTGAATTTCTTAGTAGTAGCCAAGTGCATGGCTTTCTTTCATAGTTACTAAGCCAAGGCTTTCTCTTAAGAGGCTGCCATCAAGTCTATGACATACATCATTGTAAGGGGCTGCATAATGCAAATGTTTGAAAATCAATGTGGGTTTTCTCCGCAAGTCTCGGTCATAGGTAGGCTCCCTGTTTCTAGCCACAACTTCATCATGACCCTCCAAACCCACATTGATTTTCAAATATTTTGATTGTTAGGCACTACAATATAGAGGAGACTTGAGACCCAAGCCATTGTTAGAGATACCCACTTGAGAAATAATGGTTTTAAAACACAAATGGAAAACCACAAATGTAATGTGACATAAAATTCTCCATCCAAATATTTCCACACACACTCGTCAAGAAAAATCAAGAAGAAGGAACAAGGTTTAAATCCATTCACCCATTCAGAAGGCTTGAAATCCTTAGGTGGGTGTGAGTTTAATACTCATTCATTCAATCCAACAGAATCATTTTTTTCACCCAAATGCTCCCATCCCTCTTTCTGTGACACTGGGTATATTTGAGTATGTATGTTAATAAATCTGTATATTTCAAAACTCTCATAGATAATGTGATTCTGATAAATATACTCAAAACTTGTAGAGGAAGAGCTATAAGAATCAAAAAAAGGGGAAAAAAAAAAAAAGGAAAGAAAGGGTGTGTTACAAACAAAGTTCATAATCATCATAAATCACTGAGGAGCTGTATGAGTTTGGAAAGAAAATACAGAGACAAAGCAGCGATAAACACATAGGGTTTGCTATTTTGATTTCAAGATGGCACATATTAACATATCAGGCATAAGGCCGTGAGATACAATATCAACAACTAGTGAGATACAGTTTCAACAACTATGTAACATTAAAAAAAAAAAAATGACACTCAATAAACTACCGTGTATGAGCCCATGCTCTATCAATTAATTTATAACAACCAACAGTTTTAAATGATTTCAAATACATTGTAGCATGGTGTAGCTCCCTTGCTAAACATATGGGTGAAACCCACTTCTTGAAAAATCAAGACCGCTTACAAATACTTCCCTAATTTTCTTTGTTTCTAAATAGAAAGAGAGTGTAAAACCCAATGATGATCTAACAGTTTCCCCATTGAATTTCACTGAGTATTTAGATAGAGAAAATACAATGGGTGTTGGGACATGCAAGAGGGTTTTGTTTCTTGAAAGGTAGGGCGCCTCACCCATGCATTTAGCAAGGGAGCTCAACATTGTAGTCCTGCCCTTCACAACTACTTGATCCGACGAAAAGGGTCTGGCCCCCAATCATATCTGAAAAAGACTTGGATTTTTTGAGAATCCGCCCACAAATTCTAAAAATTTATAAATAATTCTTTACATTTTTCCCTTCTCCAAATATTTCTTTTACATAAAGCCCCCTAATTAAGTTCAATTTCCTGAGTAGAAACCTACAAATTAGAGATGCTAATAACTAGATGCAGCAGTCCTGTGATTGGTGGGACACTAGCAAATCACTTAGAAATTATCCAAATGACCATTCCTCATAGGCCAGTTAACCAATTATGATCAACATATAACATTAGAGACCTTTGGAGACTTAAAGAGGGCCTCAACTACGATCATGACCTGGGCAGGAGTAGGATCCCTTCAGCGTTCAGCTAAGCAGGGGCAGGGGCAGGCTGGGTGCCAAGTGGGTTTGAGGCTTCTCAAAAAAAAAATTTATTGCCCATTTGTTGGGTTTGTTAAACTTCACCACTCTTCGAAATTCTCTCATGGTATTCAATTATAGCTGTGATTGTGCTGCCCCTGTTTCTCATTCTCAACTTACGACTGAAAGAAATTCGTACCTTCGAGCCGCCGGAGATACAAAGACAGAAGAGGTCCAGAAAAATGAAGATAGAGGATGGTCCAAGGAAGAGACAGAGGATGGCACTGTGTCTTCCGGTCTAGCTCCTATTAGACCAACAACGACGAGTGTGGCCGAGAACGTGGTTCCGATTTGGGAGGCGGAGGGAATGTAATAAGCAATATGAATATGAATACACAGACTTTTCTGATGTTGCCTCCTTCTGCCTTCGCTGCTGCTGGGACTTCTAATCAGATGTGGACTTTTCCTGCTCACGGGCTACCGATCGTAGATATGTCAGGCGGGCCGATCGAAAACCGTCGGTCTGAATCTCGCTACTGCCGTGCAAGTACAAGCGCCTCCTCCTCCTCCTGTTGTTGCCAATGGCACTTCTCCTTCGGCAGCGGATGTAGGGGGAAAGCAGGAGTTGTAGCTAATGGGCGGTTCGATGAATCAGCAGAACGTGGTCACTCCATCAAATCCATCAAATCCTGGGAACGAGTTGCTTTGGAGATGAGGAAGTTCAGAAAAAAAATGAAAATGGAGAAGACAGAGGAGGCCCGGAAAAATGAAGACCGAGAAAAGAGAGGATGGGCTCGTTGCTTTGGAGATGCTAGAGAGATGAAGACGAAGGAGAAGATGATAGTACCCTGTGAGAGATGGAGGAGGAATCGTCTATTGAAAGAGAGGGGAAGTGAGGGGTTTTGGTTTTTGGAGGGAGGGTAGGGTTTTTTTTTTGGAGGGAGCGGAGGGATTTGTTGGAGGGAGACGAGGGTGGGTTTTTGGAGGGAGGGGAGGGATTTTTACTTTTGTCAACGAGGCTGCCTGGGACCGTCGTCAAGTGCAAAAAATCCGTCACAAAAATGTGACGGCCACTGTGAGTCGAGTCCATATTGGTTCATGGGTCGACAATTGCTTCTTTTGACGTAGTGTGGGGTATCATCATTTTGAAAATTTCATTGTCTGATTTCAAAAAAAAAAAAAAAAGGTTTAACCGACCAAACCGTTTGGTTCGGTTCGGTTTGGTTGGAGCCCTCCCCAAAGGTTGGATCGGATCGGTTAATTAAAAAACTGACAGGTTCGGTTTAGTTGTTGGTTTTAGTGTTAAACCGATCCGAACCGCCCATGTGCAGCCCTAGAAATTCACATAATAAACCGGTAAAAACAAGGTCTAGTATTATGACTGGCATATGCTTTAGCAGTGAAGACAAGTGAAGCAATATTCATATTAGTCAACCTACTGGTTGCAGTTGCTAGATAAAATTGTCTATTTTCTTGGAAAGAAAATATTCAATTTTGTTGGTTGTTATCTTGCTAGTTTCTTCCAATAGTCGGTCCTCAATAGCTTCTTCCACAAAAGCAAGAACTCCCAAGATAAGGTCCCTTCCTTTTAGAGTTTGGGGCCAACATGCAATGGCACGTCTATGGTTTTATGTGGGCTAATTTATCCACCCACAAAGCTCTTGCATATTAATTGTGCAATTTGTTCTTTATAAAGATTTATATAAGTTATTTGATTACTTTATGCTAAAAGGCTATTTCTATGTCTAACAAAACAATCATTTATGCTTTTGCTATTAAAAAAAGTGTATAAAAGTTGAACTAACCAGACAAAATTTTCACTTCAAAGTCGCTTTGAAGGAGTAAATTCTCGGAAGCTATTTTTAGAAAGGCACGTTTGATTTTTAATAAGCTGAACCAAACACGCACGTAGTAGTAGTTGTATATATCTTTTTTAGGTGAAGTAGTAGCTGTATGTCGATCATGGCTGATGAAGTGGCACAGGGCCACCGCCCTCTTTGTTCTGTGTCGTTGTGGTGAGTCCACAAAATTAGGCCATCTTGTCATCATTTCATTTACATTTGTGGACTAGTTTCATTGAATTGCACTCACTTTCATGATTTCATGCATTTTGGGTTATTTTTGAAAATATGGTCAAAATAAGTCATAATTCACCACATGGCATAACTTTTGTGAAATGAAGGTTTTTCATCTCATTTATCACCCCAAAATTAGTTTTTGGCTTCATCAATGAATACCTGCTATTTTTTGCACTGTGTGCTATTTTTGGAAAGTTTCTCATTTCAGTGCATTATTAGGCATGTAGGGTCCCATGCATGATTCATGTTTATTTTCTTACTGTGATTAATGTTAAATTTATTTCCTTCAATTTCTAGCAGAAATCAACATAGGACCCACATTGATGAAATTTGATAAGAGAGGTCAAAGGAAAGTCAAATAAGGAAGCAAGGAAAGAGTCCAATCATGCCTTGGACGTCCAACATGGGTTCCACACATCCCATTGCATGCCAATATAGAAGCTTCCAGTTGTGCTCAATTGTTCTCGGATTTTTCAGGGACAGCAACTTAAAATGGCTATAATTCTCAAACAGGGTGTCGGATCAGCTCAATCTAGCCATGGTTGAAAAGTTCTTTTCGAGTAGATATTTGTGGAGCCCAAGATTGCATAAATCAGAGCTATATTGATGGAGATATGACCTCGGGAAGTTGTCTGCTACAGTTTTAGGCGGAAATTGCAAGAAATCTCAATATTTGGAAAATTTCTTCCCTCCACATTATCATGCAATTTTTAGAAATATTCTTGGAATTATATAAGGAAGATAACATCATGAAACTTAATAAGGCAAGGAGATCTCTTAAATTTAAAAGTCTTTCCAAAGAAAGAAGTTAGCTTGGAGCCTAAGCAAGAATATCTACACGTAAAGGAAACAAGAGCCCTAAAGGTGAGAGATTCCTTACTAAAAATAGATTTACAAAAAGCATAAAAGGAGCCATGGGGGAGGGGTTGGACATTACACACCTTTGGAGGCTTTCTCTCTCTCTCCACTCCATTCCCTCCAACATTTCTCTCTCTAAGTCCTTTTCTTCTTCTTCTTTCTTCTAATTCTTTTAAACATAGGTTGAGAGGCCATGTTGAGAGAATGAAAAAAGAGAAGAGAATATTAATTTCTTGTACGCAAAGATCAATAAATAAAGATACTACTTGGATTGATTCTGCGTGTTATTTATGTAAGTGGCTTAGTTTTCTATTTTTTATTCTTTTATGTGTTTTGATTGGAGACAATATTTCACATGATTAGATCCAAAATTTTGAAAATAAAAAAATAAATTAAAAATCGAGAGAAATCACGTAATCACTTGCATTTTTCCTACTCTGAGAAGAGAGGAGAAGGACTACATAATCGTATTTTTAATGCTTGTATGATCGTCTAATTTTTAGATCTTTGATACATCTTTTCCACGTTTTATTTTATCACCTTTGTTCTTTTTACATTCAGTAATTTTTCTGATTAATTTAACAGCAGTTTTATTGATTAGGAATTTTTTATTTGCATTTTTTATGTTACATCAGAAATTTTCTTTATATGATATTTGCATGATCTATGGTTGGAAAGTACTAATTGCATGCATTAGAATTAGAAATTTCATTTAAATGTAATTCTTCTATTGAAAAATCATGATTTAATGACTTATAAAGAATGCTAAATTAGTACATAGTTGAAAAACTACGGTGTTTCAATCTGACTGTGTTACAAAAGTGTGCAAGTTGAAAATCAGGAAAATGTGGTTTTTTTATCTCGAAAGATAGTGGGTTTAAAATTTATAATAAGGACTTTGAGAGCGCCAAATTTCAGCCAACAACTCCCTTGGGAAGTGGGTCATGACAAGAATAGGGGTACTGAGCAAGCTTGTATTAGATTTCAGCAGTACTGCATATTCAATTAGGCATATTTAAATAGTCATTAACTTTCTTGTTTTAAAAGATTTTTCACTTCTGTATTTTTGGTTGTGCCCATGCATCATCAGAGTGTTGATTTCAGACATTAGATTTAGGTTTAGGTCATCTTAGGCAGGTCTTGCAGTCCAGTGAAAAAAAGCCTGTGCACAAGTTTTTTTCATACTTAGAATTTTTCAGCACTCATCATATTTTTAGAAACTTGTCTAGATATGCATTGTTTGCATTTAGGGCCTCATAAATCATCCATATTTGCATTGTAAATTATTTTGGAAAGTAGGATCTAATTTATAGGAACTTTTGTCTTGACTTTTCTCATATTAAATTGGTTGTTTTGATGAGTGTGTTATTTTAGCAGGTTCTAGTTAGTTTAGAGTTTTCTAGCCTAGGTTTCTTTTATTAGATTAGGGATTTTATTTTTTAAAAGTCTGTATTTAAACTATTCAATTTCAATTGTTTTAGCAACGTTCATGCAATTTGACTAGTTTCCATTTAGGCTAGATTTTTTTTTGAGGGCATGTTAAATTTGGAAAGTTTTTTAGAAAGCATTGCTCCATGTGGATTGGCTTGGCCTCACCAGTTATTATTACAATCTCACCCTTACACTTGGGGTGACGAACACGTTGCTTATTAGAAATATGGATCCCCTATCCCAATTGCTATATACTCACTCTGAGTGGACCATTCACGATGCGCCACATCACAACAAAACCTCTTGTCATTGTTCATTAGAAATTTAAATCCTCTATTACAGTTGCCATACACTCACTATAAGTGAACCTTTCATGGTGCATCACATCACAACAAAAATTGCTCAGTAGCAACTGCTATCAATATCTAAAAGCATCCAAGTCATTTACATTGTAGCTTCAAATTAAAAAATCCGACGTTCCCAACCTTTCTCCTTGTGAGAGGATTTTTTTTTCTTTTTAACAGAAAAAATGTAAATGGTCTTTATTTTTCTTAATAATCGAAGATTGTAAGGTTTGATATGCTTAGAAAGTTACTCGTAGAATCACTTTCATTTGAAGGAATGTGTCAAGAACTTTATATGTTTGGAGCTTTTAATGGTAATGTTAATAGTTGTTATTAAAGCATTTGAGATCTTCTATGTAATTATTGAGATTTTAAAATTTTAGATTTTTAAACTGTAACTTCTAGCCTTTAGATATTAAGTGACTTTATACATCTTTTAAATAGAAATTTAATGAGTTCATGCAAACAAACATGCCATACTTTTGAACTGACATATACTGAAAAAATCCAATCCTATATAATTCTAATCAAGGTGAAACTTGATGTAGTCAGAACTAAATTATGCTTGTAAACAAGGTTTCCCAAGATGATAGCTCCTCCCCTCTTTGTTTTTCATGGACCTATCTTTTTCTCTTCTTTAAAAAGGTCACTATATTTTTACATAACCTCTCAAAGGGGCCCCTATATTTTTCATTTTAACTAAAATCCCCCTTGACTAACAATCCAAGTGTAGAAAAAGTAACTAAGCGGTAGATTATTTTATACCTTTTGACCGATTTACTCTTAAGAAAAACTCAAATGGCCTATCATCTTAAGTTAAAATATAGAATGATAACTTTGCCCCCTTAAACTTTGAAGACTTATAAACAAAGCCTAGGATTATTTGTGTGAGGCTCCGCCCTTGTGGACCGTCACTTATGTTTAATTTGTGTAAATTATAGTATATGATATCTAACTATACTAATTAATAGGGGTTAGTATGGGTGATTGGTATTTTCCTAGGATTTTAGCAAATTTTAGAGCAACTACCCCCTTTTTGTATTTTCTAGAACCTATTGATGGAACGCGCTCCAGATGCCGAGGGTGCTACCGGGGTCGGCGGACGTGGGAGTCCGTCGGGTCCGGCCCTTTCGCGCCTGGGGGGCTGAAGCTTGCATCAACATTTCTTTGTGTGGGTGTGCCAGATTTTCTATTTTACTTGAAATTGCAAGTGGTAATCCGGAGATCAACCTTCGCAAGTAAAAAGGAAATCAACTTCTTTCAAGTTTTCCATTGCACAAATATTTAAGAAAAGAGACATTTTCTTGGTTTGCCATTAAAGGCGATTTTGTTTGGCATTTATAGCCGATTTTGGCGTTTATAGCCGATTTACAATTCTTATCAATAATGAAAGACAAGAGTTGTGATTTTTTTTGTCTCTTTAGAAAAATACAAACTACAATGAAAAGCAAGAAAAGGAGGATCTAACTTCTCAGAAGATTGTGGGGGACTCGTTCAGATTGACGGTCGCAAGCCATGTGTGGGCTTCGCCATCATCCATGCAGATGAGAACAGTGGATGCTCTTGATTCGCTTGGCTTGGCTATAACCTCAGGTTTTTAGAGGACAAAGACCAAGAGAAGGTCATATGTCCAATAAAAAGCTAAGTAGACGGGCTGAAAAGCCACGTCTAAGCCATTGGAGGCAGCGGGAGAAGGCAAGGACCTTGGGGGGGGGGGGGGGGGTGGTGCCCCCCAAGGGACTTTTATCACCTTGTAGTGGTAGCCGGTGTAGGACTTTAGCAGAGTTTTCTCTCTTTTTCTTTCTCTCAGATTTCTGGATCTGTGGTGCTTTTTTTTGAAGTCCTCCCCGGAATGCTTGGGGTGCTCTCTTATTTATAGGCTTTCTGGTAGCCATTTAGGAGGGTTTATGAGCTTTAATTATCATAAAGCTACATAAATGGAGGAGTTACAAGGTTTAATTCCTTTATTTTGTAACTCTTGGATCTTGGCTTCTGATTGGCCGGTGGAGATTGAGGGCATTTAATCGCCATGATGGGAGGAGTTACAAGATTTATTTCTTGATTTTGTAACTCCTTTTTCCTTGAATTTGATTGGCCGATGGAGATTAAGGGCATTTAATCACCTTAATTACCATAATGGGAGGAGTTTCATGACTTGAATGCCATGAATCTCTTGATTTGTAACTCCCGAATGCTTGCTTCTGATTGGGCCGTCCAATAGAATGAGTTAATGACTGCCATAAAGCTAGCCAATTAACCACATTAATTGGTCGCCGAGCAGTCGAAGAGTCGCGGGCCGTGCCGTGTCTTCTGGAATTCTTCTGACGATGATCATCGATGGATCTTCATGCTGATCGACATTGGATGAACATGTAACTTCAGACATTGATAGCTAAGAGCGGGCCGGTGACATCTGTCCTGTCGATTTTTCGATCGATCGGGCGGAAAGCACACTGTTTTGGTCGCCCGGTTGGCGATCTTGGAGCGATCACTGATGATTTTATGCTTTTGAAGGCGGATCTAAGATGTCGTCGGATATGAGTCAATTTCAAGCACTAAAAATCACATTTTCAGGAAACCACAGGGGCCAAAGTGCGCGAAATGTGAAAAGGGACGGAAAAATGGGTCACCGGCGAAAAATCCGGTGACCCGGACTTCCATGGTCGCCAGCGACCATGGGCCGGCGACCCTGGGGGTTTTTCTCCCCTTTTTGGTCCGTTTTGAGGTCTTTTTCGTCGCCGTTTTCTTCTGTATTTTTCTTGACATTTCTTCTCATTTATTGGCTTGATTTTCCTATAGAAAACCTGATGAGAATCCTTGCATTTTTGGAGTGCAAAGTTTCCAATTTTCCGGGAAAGCCGAAGACTTTGTCGCGTAGAGCTGCTGATTTTCCGCCAGAAGCTGAAACTTGGTCAAACGATGTCGGAATGACCTGAAATTTGAGGTGAAGCCTGCTGAGCAATAAATAAGACCAACCATAGGTTTTTGTTTGAGTTTTGAAGCCGTTTGGGGTCCCGTCGCCAGTAGACTTGATTTTGCCGCGAGGGAGATGCCGCGCGTTGATGTGCGGTCAAACGATGTCCGATTGACCTGAAATTTGACAGGGAACCTATTGGAGTTATTTTGAGATGATCCACAGGCTCTGTCTTGGAAACCATGGTCCCGGGGAGCTCCGCCGCCGGTAGGCTTGATTTTCTTTCGGAGCGTCGAAACCTGGTCAAACGTTGTCGGAATGACCTGAAATTCGACGTGCAGCTTTTTGGAAGCATGTTGAAGCCACTCATGCACTTGGTTTGATGAGCGAAGGCTTCGGTGGTTCCCGCCGCCGGGAGGCTTGATTTTGCTGCTCGAGCATTGATGGAGGGTCAAGCGTTGTCGGTTTGACTTGAAATTTGGCATGGAGCCCTTTTGAGACATGCTGGAGTCATCTGTAGGCTCTGATCGAAGTTTTGACGTCTTCGATGATGTCGCCGCCGGGAGTGCCAATTTAGCTGTCGGAGAAGCGAAGTTAGGCCAAATGATTCTGAAATGGCCCGAAACTCCTTGTGTACTCCTCCCTTGGCTGTCTTGAAGGATCTTGCAGTTTTTGTTTGATTCTGACAAGATTTGATTTTTTGGAGAAGTTGCATTGCCTATTTATGGCAGGTTGCGACTTCATGCAGCTTTCTTGATGTTAAAGAGGCAAATGACATTTTTGGTGTCAACAAATGCCCCCTCGAGGTACAGCGACGAGTTGCTTGACTTTTGTAGTCGATGTGCCTCGAAGAGATTTTTTTTTTTTTTTTTCGAAGGAGAGCTTGTGTCTTGACCAAGAGTCTTTGAGCAATCTTTCCTTTGGTAGAATAGCCTTTGAGCTTCCAGGGGAATTTTATGGTAATGAAAGGAATCAAGTACCATCTCGAGGCAAAGTTTTGAAGATGACATCAGGGATGTGGATTTGGGTTTCTGTTTTTGATCTTGTGACCTAACCAGCTATATATGGCAGGTTAGGGGATCGGTTTGGTTTTGATCTTGTAGACCTAACAGGCTGTATGTGGCAAGTTAGGGGATCAGGATTTGGTTTTTGGCTTTGGTCTTGTGACCTAACAAGCTGTATGTGGCAAGTTAGGGGACCAGGATTTGGTTTTTGGTCACTCTTTGGGACTGTGTGGGTCCATTGGAGTGGTTTGGATTTTTGTGCAATGTCAATTTCAAGATTTTTGTTCAATTTGGTATATGAGGCTGGATGGTTTGATTCTTTGGAAGCTCATGGGGCTTGGAATTTTTTTGTATGGTTCAATTAACTCAAAAGAGGCATGGAACCATTTTTGTATGCTCTTGGTAAGAAGGATTTTTTTTTTGACTAAAAGCCCATTTTTTTTTTTTTTAGTGCCTAGGTGGTCAAACCTGGCTCATATGGGCTAACCCATGGGACCTTAAGCTTTTTAGGATGGCTTAGATCTCATGTGGGGCCATTTTTGTGAAGAATATCTAAAGATATTTCATTTGGATAGAGAATATCTAAAAATATCTTTAATTGGAGAGAATCTCTCATCTTCCCTTTATTTGGGAGAGAATATCTCAAGGTATCTTTCTTTTTGGGAAAGAATCTTTCTAATTCATTCTCTTTTGGTAAGGTTACTAATTAGTAGCACTTACATTTCTCTTTTTTGTTTCCTTCTTTGATTTGCTCTCTTCTATAAAAGCAAGGAGGAGGCTAGATCTCTTGCCCTTATTGCTTTCTTTTGCAACAATCTCAAGAGCGCTCCAAGACCAAGAGTTCTTATTCTTCAAGGATCTTCAAGCTTTTTCCTTCTTCTTCTCCATCAATGGCTTCAAGTAAGTTTTCTCTCTTGTTCTTTCAAGAAAACTCCATGTAGAGAATATAGGATGGTAAAAAAAAAGTTTCTCTCTCCCTTTTTATTCTTTTTTTTTTCTTTTCTTTTCTTTCTATTCTTCTTCTCTTTTTTTTTTCCACGTGATTTCTTTTTTTTTTTTTTTTCGTGCTTCCTTTTCTTTTTTTTTTTTTTTTTGCACGTTTTCTTTTTTTTTTTATTGTGGGCCGTACGGACAGATCCGTACGGATCTGGTCCGTACGGCCACGTGGCCTGTGGGCCACGGCCTGATGGGCCAGCCCCTCTCTTTTTTTTTTGCTGTTTTCTTTCTTCTTCTTTTTTTCTTCTCTCTTTTTTTTTGAGAAAGTTTCTTCTTTTTTTTTTTTTTTTTGGTTGCCCATGCATGCATTTTTTTTTTTGTAGATTGAATTTGAGAGCATGATAGCATACCTGAAAATCTTTGCAAATTTGGGAATTTGGAGCTCGCAGCGATGTTGAGCCCATCTTGATTTTGCGGAGATTTTGAGGTTTTGAAAGTTTGGAGTTTCGGAGCTTGCAGCAATGTTGAGCCCATCTTCAAACTTTCTATTTCTTTCGGGGGATTTCCCTTTTTCTTTGGAATTGCCCCGGAGTCATGCCAAAATTTCGCCAGATTTTTGGTGGGACAAAGTGACCCCTTTTTTAGCGAAATCCTGTCATTTTGATGACGATCTTTTTTCTTTTCCAACCTTTGCAGGTGGTTCATCCAGAGCGAACAAGGGTAAAGAGCCTGCTACAAGCGTACCTCGTCGATCTGCTAGATCTTCCAATGTGGCCGTTCAGCAAGCCCGGGAGAAAGTCCAGTTTGTGGAAAGAAATCTTGAAGAGTGCGACTCTCTCAACAGAGATGAGATGAGACAGCGACTGATCACTCTCAAGGGAGAGGAATTTTATAAGATCATGGTAAGCAGTTGACCGTGGGTTATGGACGATCAGAGGGTGTTGCCCAAGCCTACCTTCTTCTTTGGTGATGCAGTCCCTGACGACGTGGCATACCAGAGGAGATTCTTTCAGTTCTCTTACACAGCTGATGGTGAAGAGAAGACTGTTGCTACCCGGTCGACGTTTGATCGTACCGTCTCGATCATGAGCCTTGCTCCCACGTGGTCTAAGAGGGAAGATCCTCCAAGCTGGGTGAAAAGGACAAATGTAATCAAGACCGGGGTTTTTGTTGGCGGTCCTTCCGGATATGCGGAGAAGTCGCCTGCCGATATGCACATATTGATGCCGGCTAGTGGCTACCAAGGCTCTGATTATCCGTCGGTCGATTTGAGACCGGTGGACCTTGGCGTTTTCAGCGGTGACGGCAGTAATTGGGTGAAGCCTTTTCGACTTCGCGGTCGTTTTAATGCTGACTCCGATTGGAAGTCATGGACCGACCACACCTTGCTGATTGGGGGCGCCGTTTTGAAGGAAGCCGGGATTTTTGACGCGGTCCGTGCCTTCAGAGATACCGTGGCTTTTTCCGACGAGGCCTTCATGGCCATGTTGGAATCATTTCTCCCACAAACCAATACCTTCGTTGTAACGAATGGTGAGATTGATTTTTCCTTGAAGGAGTTGAGCGCCATTACTGGATTGCCCATCCTTGGCAAACTCTACGAGGAGTTCATGCCGATTGACAGCGTCCTTGAGGAGCAGTCAGAGGAGTTCAGGCTCCTATACTTTCAGCTCGTCGCCTTCTATGATTTTTTGAAGGAGAAGGAGGGCTCGAAAGTAAGATCCAGCAGTTGGAAGAGTTATGGCTCTTCATTCTTCAACTTCTTTGATAGCAAAGAGTCTTCTGACAGCATGACCCTGGAGGACCGGAAGAAGGCTTCCGCCATGCAAGAAGAGTTGAAAGACTTCTTCGCAGGTACAGATGTAATTTGTTCTGACATTGCACTGCGGAGAGAAATTGCAGTTTACCTCACTTATTGGCTAGGTGAGGCTGTGTTTGCTGGTGGAGATGGGACGCACATCAGGCCGCATTGTATTTTTTTGGCTTGTCAAATGGCGTTTGGAGAGCGGCTTGCTTTGGTACCGGCTCTCTACTCCTATCTATGTACCGAACTGCAAGCGGCTGCTTTCTTGGTTCGGCTTGGGCTCCCTATGAATAGGGTATTTTCAGCCCATATCTTTTATTCGTGGTATGTATACCACTGTCCTGGCTTCCATCGGCTTGGTGCTGCGCAGGATGATGATCCTCTGATGATTCGATTGGCTAAGGGAAAAGCCGTATCCGAATCACTTTTGTTTGCCCGCATGAGGATCCGACAGTTCAGGGACGACAAGATGGGGCAGTCTTCAGTGAAGCTTTCTCCGAAGTTGCGGAAGAAGGCTTTTGACTTTGGTACCCCCAGTGACTCTACCAGGGCAAGGTCAGGGAGACATTATGCTTTGACAAATGCAGAGAAGGAGTGGCTTTTCAGCATACGCGTCGGCACGATGGTGTACCGCAGACATCTTTTCGTCGACATCCAGCCGTATGTACCTTCTCGCTTTGCGCTTCAGTTGGGCTTCTCTCAAAGCGTTGTTGGAGCACCTTCAAGCATGGTAAAGCGCTTTGGGGGTTTGCAGGATGGCAGAAATGCATGGGCTTTTTATAGTGCTGAAGACACTACTGCCACGATTTCTTATCCTAAGCTGTCGACTTTCCGAACTGCCGGCTTCACGAAGTGGTTCGCGGAGAGCTTTCTGGCATATCGGGGGCTTTCCAAGAAGGAGCTTGATGTAAAGCTGTCTTCGGGGAAAGGTACTGGAAAGTCGGATGGCGTCCGGCGAGAGGAAGTTTGGGCCTTCCTTTCTGGAGAGAAGCACAACATAGGCTTTCTCGGTGACCAGGGCGTCATTGGTTCTGAAGCTGTTCGGGAAATACCTGATGATGCTTTGGAGCAGCTAGAACAGGAGGAAGCTGAGCTCGACGCTTGGATGCAAGCGGCACAGAGGCGAGCTTTCGTGGAGTCTACTGGCAAGAGCAGACCATCCAGTGAGGAGTCAAGTGGGAGACCTGACTCTGACAGTGGGGCAGGATCTTCTAGGAAGCGAGCCCACAGAAGTAAGAGGAAGAGGAGTCAGCGTCACACGGAGCGGGACGAAGACTCTCCTGATGTGGAAGTCCCTCTCACTGTCAATGAGGAGGTGCCAGGAGAAGCTGACGAACCTCCGGAGAAGAGGATTCGGGAAGAAGAGACCATCGGTGAAGGTATGATTCTTCCTTTTTCTTTTTCTGCTTCTTTCATGGGGCTTTCCATGTTCTAATTTGTTTTCTCACCCTGCTGCTGCTTTTTTTTTTTTAGCAGAGGATGAAGACTTGGCGATGCCTGAGGTTCCGACCGATGAGGCGGTGATGGAGCCGGTTATGGCATCTGAAGAAGAACCGAGGGACTCTGGAAGGATTCCAGAATCTCCAATTGGTATAACTTCTTTCGCTTTCTCTCTCTTTTTTTTTTTTTTTTTGCCTGCGACTTGATTTGCTAACATTTTTCTTGTCAGCTGACTTGCCACAGGATTCCGATGACTTTGAACCATCAATGGACGCAAATGTTGATGATGCTTCCGACGAGTTCATGGAGGAAGAGAGTGTTCCGCCAGTCGTCGAAGAAGGTACTTTGTAGTGATGACTCTGATGATTTTTTTTTAACAGGATCATATTCATACCTTTTTGTGTTTCATTTGCAGGTTTTGAAGTGACAGAAGAGAGTCCATCGCTTTCTTCAGAACCAGAGCAAGGGATGCCAGAGATCGATCCGGAGGTAGAGACTCCTACAACCAGTTCTGACGCGATAGAGGAGATACCTCGTGCTGAGATTCCTTCTCCAGTGGCTCCAAGTGGAAAGAGTTCTTTTGTTACTCTTCCAATGGGACATGACATGAGCAGCCGATCAACGGAGAAGGGTGAATCTTCATCCAGTTCGTCTCTTCAATTTGCGAAGAACGTGCTGGCTCGGGTTTTGAGTTCTTGGATCAAGACTCTCTTTTCTGGACACCTGGATACCGGATTTGGCATGATCCCACATGTACAGGAGATTCTCACTGATACCGAAGAGGTTGGTCTGGATGTCACAGGTGCCAGGGCGATCGTTGATAGGATCATTGCACTGGGTGACAAGTGGTTTGAGACCATGGATTTCCCTGACGACCAATTCTTCAAGGAGATGTTCTTGGACCCTGCTGATAAGGCTAAGTCTGACCTGAATGAGGCTACACAAAGCAAGAAGCAGCTAGTTCGGGAGAAGAACTTGGAAGAGCTAGCCATCATCGGATTGAGGCATGGCCTTAACGTCCTTGATAGGGAAGTTGAGGAGGCCAGGAAACATCTTGAGCATTTGAAGGCACAAGTTGATGCTAAGTGGACTGCTATAACAGAGGCTCGTGACAGGGAGAGTACTCTGATTCGCAGGATTGCAGATGCTGGTCAAGTTCTCGAGAGGAGGACTCTAGAAAACGAACAATGGCAAACTGCTGGGGAAAAGCTTCCCGGTGTAAAAGAAGGGTTACGGCATTCGCCAGCATCTTATGGCAAGTTCCTGAAGAAGCGTGCCTTAGAAACTCTGACGGCTGAGGCCAAAAGTTTGCTTGAGGAGCTGAAGCTTTGGTTGGAGACCAGTTTTGGCTGAGCTCCTGATTCTTTTATAGCAGAAACTACTCTTCTTTCTTTTGGTACCACATGTATTTTTTGGTATTTTTTTTTTAGTGCTTGTGAACACTTTCTCTTTTTTTGTACCACATGTATTTTTTGGTACTTTTCTTTTTTTTTTTTGTTTTCCCTACGCTCACTCAAATCTTTTTGTGATGAAAGCAATTGCTAAATGGGGTGTTTGTTTGAAAATTTGATCAAAAGGTTGTCTTTTTGTGAAAATCTTTTGTCAAATTATTGTTTTGGCATGGGAGCCTGATTTTGGTTGTGGCGTGAAAGCCGATTTTGAGATGGCATGGAAGCCGAAATTTTATGGCGTAAAAGCCAAAATTTGGGTTGGCATGGAAGCCGGTGTTTGTTTTGTGGCATCTATAGCCGGTTTGGTGACATTGATAGCCAATTTGTGGCATTTATAGCCGGTTTGGTAGCATTGATAGCCAATTTGTGGCATTTATAGCCGGTTTTGTAGCATTGATAGCCAATTTGTGGCATTTATAGCCGGGTTTTTTGAAAGCCAAGTTTTGGTTTGTTGGCATGAAAGCCGATTTTGGCGTTTATAGCCGAAAATTTTTTGTTTTGGCATTTATAGCCGGATTTTGGCATTTATAGCTGAGTTTTGGCATTTATAGCCGAGTTTTGGTTTTCAAAATGCAGGTATCGACTAAATGTCGCCTCCCCGCTGAATGGTCCTGCAAGTATCGATGGAATGTCGCTTCCTTGCTCATTCGGTTTTGCGAGTTTTGATGGAATGTCACTTCCTCGCGGGTTAGGTTTTGCAAGTATCGATGGAATGTCGCTTCCTCGCGGATTGGGGTGCAAATATCGACTAAGCGTCGCTTCCCTGCGTTTCCCAAAACATTTGGTTTTGCGGGTACTGACTTGATGTCGTTTCTTCGTGATTTTTTGAGGTTTTCTCGAACCATTTGAAATTTGGGTTGTGGATAGCAACTGGTATGTTGCGTCTCCACGATTTTTGAAATTTGGGTTGTGGATATCAACTGGTTTGTTGCTTCTCCACAATTTTCGAAATTTAGGTTGTGGATATCAACTGTTTGTTGCTTCTCCACGATTTTCGAAATTTGGGTTGTGGATATCAACTGGTTTGTTGCTTCTCCACGATTTTAGATGTTTTGGGAAGTATCGAATGGGGTTCGCATCCTTCCGATTTTTTGAGTCTCGCGAGTATCGACTAAGTGTCACTTCCCCGCGGTTTTTGAAAAACCATTTTTTTTTGTTTAAAGACACGAGGGTCGTAAATTTTGACCTAAAACCATTTGGCGGTAAAAGGTAAGGTGGACTAAGGTGGAAATCCCTGAATCCGGATTTTTGTTTCAAACCATGAATTTTGGTTCAAGGATCGAAAGTTTTGGTCAAGTCAGGGAGAGGCTCCTAAACTTGGATTTTTTTGTTTTTGAACAATGAAACGATAAAAGTAAGCATTGTTTTTGAATCTCTAGAAATTTTGACATTTGATATGAAAATTCTAAAGAGAGTGGGTTTGACGAGCGAGTACCTAAGAACAGGTTTTGGCCATACAGGCATTGCTCTTACCCAGTTGGGTGAGTCTTCAAGGGTAGTACCGATTCAAGAACTTGCCGTTGATAGGCAGCATACATCTGTCGCCTTCCATGTTTAGGAGGGCATATGCGCCGTTGGAGAAGACCTTGTCGATGACGTAGGGTCCCTCCCATTTTGGTTCAAATTTGCCTTTGGATTTGTGTGCGAAGACCATTGGTCTTTTTACCGCAAGAACCAAGTCACCTCTTTTGTAGGCTCGTTGCCGGACCCTTTTGTCAAAAGATCCTGCCATGCGTGCTTGGTAAAGTTCAATGCTTTGTCGAGCTTCGAGCCGTCTCTCATCGAGATTGTCCAGCTCATGAAGTCGTAATTTCGCATTGCTTTCTTGAGTCATGTCATTTTGTAGAGATACCCTCAGAGAAGGAATTTGGACTTCTAATGGCACGACAGCTTCGCATCCATAGACCAAGGAGAATGGTGTGCTATGGGTTGGTCCTCGAACGGTGGTTCGATAGGCCCACAAAGCTTCAGACAGTTTGTCGCTCCAGTCTCTTTTGTGACTAGAGACCATTTTCTTGAGGATTTTGCAGAGTGTCTTGTTGAAGGCTTCTGCTAATCCATTTGCTGCCGGATTGTATGGAGTCGAAGGATGCTTTGGATTTTGTATTTGTCGCAAAACCTGTAGAATCGATGATCCCGGAATTGTGGTCCGTTATCATGGACGAATCTTTTGGGTATGCCGAAACGACAAATGATGTTGGTGCGCAGGAACTGAAGAACTGATGAGGTCTTCATTTCGTTGAACGCAAATGCTTTTGACCACTTGGAGAAATAATCCGTTGCGGCGAAGATGAAGCGATGACCTTTGCTTGAAGGGGGAGAGATAGGACCTATGATGTCCATGCCCCATGCTTCAAAAGGCCATGAGATTTCAAAAGGCCATGAGATTGCTGTAGGATGCAGCCATTCTGGAGGCATGTGAATGTAGTCTCCATGAACTTGGCATTGTTGGCAGCGCTTAGCAAATTGCATTGCGTCGGGTACCATGGTAGGCCAGTAGTAACCCAACCTTTTGATTTGGTCGTAGAGCTTAGGACCAGCCTGATGAGCTCCACAAAGACCAGCGTGAACTTCTTTGAGTGTTTCTTCAGGTTCTTGTTATGACAAGCAGCGTAGGAGTACTCCATTGAAGGATTTCCTGTAAAGGATCTTTGAAGGGATATCCAAATGAAAGTTTGGGGCTCGCCTTTGGATGCTTACCCGTTCTTTTGGATCTTCAGGTAGGATTCCGAACATAGTGTAATCAATGAACGGATCCCTCCAGTCGCCGATTGAAGTTTGAAGGATAGAGATCCGACTTCCAACCACTCGGTGGCATTCAGCAACTGCTTGGTGTGTGTTAAGAGGAGGGAGGATCCTTCTCTCACACACTGTAATTTGCATGTTTTCCCCTTCTTGAATTGCCATAGATGCAACAAGTCCAGCCAGGGCATCTGCACGGATGTTTTCACCTCTACGAATGTGGGTGATGTTGCAAATGTCAAACTTTTGCAGAAGCGATTGTGCCTTGTTGTAGTAAGGCAGCAGATCAGGCTTCCTGACTTCATATTTCTGATTCATCTGGTTGACGATCAGTTGAGAGTCTCCAAAGACTTCCAGCATGATGATACCGGATTCAATGGCGAGTTCCAATCCTAGGATCAGAGCTTGGTATTCAGCTGCATTGTTTGTGCATGGTTCCAATAGCGAGAAAGCATGTGGAATCATGTATCTGTTAGGGCTAACAAAGAGGATGCCAACTCCCGAGATCAGCTGTCTTTTTTCATTTGTCCTGGTTGCACCGTCAAAGTACATGTCCCAAGAGGCATTTGGCGAGAAGGTCTCCACGTTGTAGACGGGTTCGTCTGGGAGATCATCTCTGAGTGGTGAATCTTTAGGCAATGGATGCTCTGCGAGGAAATCTGCTAGAGCTTGGCCTTTGATTGCTTTTTGTGGCACATACCTAATATCAAATTGTGATAGAAGGATGGACCATTTTGCCAGTCGTGCATTCAGAGAACCTGCTTTTGTAACAAGGACCTTCAAGAGGTTGATCCTTGAGACGAGGTAGACTGTATTGGAAAGCAAGTAGTGACGTAGCTTTTGTACGGCGAACATCACTGCAAGGCATTCTTTTTCGACTGGAGAGTAACGATGCTCTGCACCTATAGCATGCGGCTGAGGTAATATAGAGCAGCTTCCTTTCCCTCACCATTCTCTTGTGCAAGCAGAGCGCCTACAGAATAATCAAGAGCTCTTGTGTACAAGATGAATGATTTTCCAGTGGCAGGGGCAGCTAACACTGGAGGTTTGGTCAGGTATGACTTGAAATCTTGAAATGCGGCTTCACAGTCGGCATCCCAGACAAAGTCCACACCCTTTTTCATCAATCGAGAGAATGGACGGCATTTCCCCGAAAGATTGGAGATGAACCGTCTGATGTAGGCCAATCTCCCTTGGAGCCTTTTTAATTCTCTCAAGGTTCTTGGAGAGGGCATTTCTAGAATAGCCTTGACTTTTATGGGGTCAAGTTCTATTCCAGCTTTCCGAACAAGGAATCCGAGAAACTTACCCGACGAGACGCCGAAGAAGCATTTTAGAGGATTCATCCGCAGTTTGTGTTTGCGGAGTCGGAGGAAGACTTCCCGAAGATCTTTGAGATGGTCTTCTTTTCTTCTGCTTTTGACGGCGAGGTCATCAACGTAACATTCGACCGTCTTGTGCTGCATATCTTGGAATATTTTCATCATAGCCCTCTGATATGTGGCACCAGCATTTTTCAGACCAAATGGCATGACAGTGTAGCAATATACGCCAAATGGAGTCCGAAATGAAGTGTGCTTTTCATCTTCAGGATGCATCTTTATCTGATTGTAGCCAGAGAAGCCATCCATGAATGCCATTCGCTCAAATCCACAGGTATTGTCAATCATTACCTCTGGTATGGGGAGCGGGAATTCATCTTTAGGGCAAGCGCCTTTCAAGTCTCTATAGTCAATACAGACTCTGATCTGCCCATTTTTCTTTGTCACGGGGACAATGTTGGCCAACCATTCAGGATGTTGTTCCTCACGGATGAAGCCAACGCTTTTGAGTTTTTGAACTTCTTGTTCAATTTTATCCATCACATCCGGACGGAATCTTCTTTGGCCTTGTTTGACAGGCTTGATGTCTTCTTGAAGATTGAGTTTGTGGACTGCTACTTTGGGGTCTAAACCAGACATTTCAGCGTAAGACCAAGCAAAACAATCAACGAACTCACGAAGAAAAGAGATATACTCGGGTAACTCATCATCCTTTATATTCTTGCTTATGAATACAGGACGTGGGTTATCAGGTGTTCCCAAGTTTATCTTTTGAACAGGATCTTTTGTCGGAAGGTTCGAAGGTGGTTCCTCCACAATATTTTCGGAGGCTTCCAACTCAACGAAACCTTCTAGAGTTTCAACTGCATTACCAGACCAAGGCTCTGTTCCTTTCCATGGATTTTCTTGATTGGTGATCTCCTCAAGGCTTGCTATGAGATAGTCCCAATCGCCTTTTGAGTCTGGTATTTGTTTTGGAGACGAGGGTTCTTCTAGGTCAGGATGCCACCCGTCTGTGTCATCGGGCGATTCCTCTTCATCATTAGAGAAATCGTACCAATTGGAGGAGCTTCCTGGATCTTTGTCAAACGACTCTTCAAAGAGATATCCAGGGAGATCGATGTCTTTATGGACTTGAGATGTTGAGGCTTGGTCGGTAAATCGACTTTTAAGCCTTTGTGTCAACTGTCTCAGGGGGGTATCAGGATCATACCCTAACCCATGTGAAGACTTTTCTACATATCCGTAGAGTCTCCAATCTTCCAGCTGGCTTTTGGTCAAGGCGGGCCCCAATGGTGTGAGAATACCGCGGCCTTCCCCCAAACCGACTGGGTTCTGAGCGTCAAAGCCCATTTTCTTCATGATAGCTTGTGCCACAGGACTATATAGAGATAGTTGGGGCATACATTCGTTTTGAATCGGTTCAAGCAAGGATCTTGATAAAGAAGCATCCGATCTATGAAAGAAGATCGGTCTTTGCTTTGGTGATGTTGCCGGAACAACAAAGGTAGCAGACGTAGGATCTTCTACATCAGCAGGTGTCTCCATCGGAGTGAGAGCAGGCTGAACTTGCTGAGTGTCAGCTTGGCTTGACGATGCATCGTCTTCTGGCTCTGAGTCCGAGTCTGTGTCTTGCATGATAGACACGAGAGAAACAACAAATTTGCCCCCAGACTTTTGTTTTGCCTTCTTCACTTTAGTCGTGATGACCAAAGGTTTTGAATTCTTGAGGGAGATGACGAAGGGAGATTGACTACTCTCTTCTAATTTGCCGGAGGGTTTGTTTTCTTCCGGTGATTTTTGAGGAGCCTTGCCTTTATCTTTCTGGAGATTTTCAGCAGGGGGTTCTATTTCCTCTTCTTCTTTTTCTCCTTCATACATTTGGGAGTCTGCGAAGTGGACTTCTTTACCTTTGAAGGGTTTTCTGTCCGCAAAGACACGATGTACCATGCCGTCGTTGCCGACGAACTTGATGCATTGATGTAGAGTTGAAGGGACAACACCGTTCTCGTGTATCCAAGGACGTCCGAGGAGGATGTTGTAGCATGAGGGGGTTTTTATTACATACACAGTGACCTCAGAGATAAGATCACCGATTTGCAATTTGAACCTGATTTTGCCGATAGGCCTTTGAGTACTCCCATCGTATCCAAAGATAGATACGGATGTGTGGCTTAGCTTGCTGGGTGGGATGCCCAACTCTTCAAGAGCCGAAGTGGAGATAAGGTTGAGTGCAGAACCTGGGTCGATCTGAACTCTATGTATCGGCATTTCTTTGATGTACCCTGTGAAGTACAGGGGTCGGGTCGGTTGTGCCTTGCTTCGCCAAGTAGGAGGTCTTCCTTAGTGAAGGCGATGGTTGCACTGGCTGCTTTTTGCACCGAGAGGCATTCAATGCATGATCCCTCAGTTTTCTTTTCTCCCTTTGAGGAAGTTTCAGAGTTTTTGACCCGGTAGTCCATTTCAATTTGGAGGACTTGCGGGGCATGTTTGTCAACATCCTCATTCAGTTTTTGTAATTCTGAGATGAGATTATCACGAGTGCGTGGAGACATTCGCAATAAGTCTAGGATGTGAAGACGTGCAGGTATGTGTTTGAAGTGCTCAACCAAGTCATACTTGAAAGCCTCCTTGAGGCCTGCATGTTCATTGTTTTTGCCACTGGGGGCGCTTACAACATCTTTTCCCGAAGGATTTACATAAGTAAAGGAAGATTGGTTGTAATTCTTGTGGTAGTCCCGGCCAGAGCGGGTGCCTCTACCAACTTCGAGAGCTTCTTGAGAAGGATCTTCGTTTGGAAGATTGTCTTCAGGATCAAGAGGCTGTCGTTTTTCATCTACTGGGGATGTATCTGCAGCAGAGTTGCCATCCTCAGTGATTGTATTGCACGGAGCATTTTCCGGGAGCAAGTCCTGAACAGCATCCAGCAGATTTTCTTCTGTGTTGACTATTTCATCATCCCAAGCATCATTATCTGGGTTTTCTTCATGACGATCAGCCGGGAAGAATGTGTATCCTGAAGTCACAGCCTCAGGAGAAGAAACCTGAGAGGGTGTCATCTCTGTGAAAGTCACGTGAGACGAGGTAGCTCCAGAGGATACATTGCTAGGCGTCGTCAGAGTATAGGTAATCTCATCAGACGACGCTTCAGAAGAGCTAAAGTCCTGATATATTACATTACAGGAAGCTCTGATAGGAGATGTTGCCTGTTCGGAGTCAGACTCATCCTTGGATGTAAGAGGATCGTCTATCCAGCAATGTTCTCCATTTTCAGGAGTTAAGGGTGGATGTACCTGATTATCTTCGGGGACTTCAGGCTCTGGATTGTGAGGAATCTCGTTGACGCGGTCTTGCTCTTGTTTTAGAGCGAGACGCTGCAAGATCCTTGCATATTCTTCAAGATCAGGCATGGGAGCCAGATCCTCTTCTTCGTCTTCTCCGTGTGGCTCAACATAGTTGATTTCCACTGGAGCAATGACAGGTGCTGGGTTAACAGCATCTTCTTGTGCAGCCACTTGATCTTCTTCATCATCAGACCAGGATCCTTGTGGTTGCAAAGGGTTATACCAGATTACTGGCATAAGGTGAGTTTCAAGAACCCATTCTTCATCGGAGAGATATTCTCCTGTTTCAAGGGATTCCTCCCACTCATCGGTGTAGTTGGGCTCGAATCCATCGTCGGTGTTGCTGGACTCGTATCCATCAATGGAGAATCCAACTACCGAGTTGCAAGAGTATGATGCCCCCTGCATAGCTTCTTTTTTGAATCGAGGTGGCATGAAATCACTGAGAGTGAAGTTTCTTACCGCCTTTGAAGTCTCTGGAAGGGACGTTTCTGTTGCCCCGAGTGAAGTGGTAGAGGAGGCCTCTGCCTTTTCATTGACTTCTTGTTTTGGCTGGGTCTTCTCTTGCCGTTTGAGCCTGAGGAGATGTTTCCTAGCCTGCCTTCGCTGTTGAGCTGTCGGCTTTGTTTTTACGATCTCCCAATTTTCATCTTCCAGGAGATCGGGATGTACCCATATGGGTTGTCCGTCTGGTGTCGGGAAAGGAACCAACACTTCGGACGCTTGAATTTTGTTTATCACCATGAAGGAAGTAGTGATCTTTTTCTTCGGTGATTTTGGTGTTTGTCCACATGACACCATGTTGACGGAGGCAGTCCCATAGTTTTTGTCAAAGGTGATGACTCCGTTTTTCCACATCTCATTGATTTTCTCTCTCACAACAAAGCATTGATTGAGAGGATGCGAGACCATCTGGTGGTATGGACAGTATCGGGGATCATTGATTTTGGCAACATCTCCCGGTCTTTTGGGCTCTGGCAAAATAAGTTTGCCATTTGCTAGGAGAGTCTTAAAGATTTCTTCAACATCTTCATCGAACGGATATTTCTTTTCTACACGTTCTTTGAAGGCATCAGAGAGTTCAGGCCTTTTACCTGCAGTTTTGTTTTCAGGTTTCTTTGGTTGCTGAGGAGCTGACTTAGTCTGCATATTGAGGACCTCTTTCTTCTTTGGTTTTGAGGTTGCAATGGGAGTTGGCTCCTTCCTGGATGATTTCTGACTGTTAAGGTCTTTGATCACCGTTTCAGCTTCCATGGAAGCTTCCAGGAGTTCACCCAGGTTCTTTGATTTATTGCCGATAACCATGGAGCGGATTTTTGCTCTCATGTTGTTACGGCAGATGTCCACCAGCGACGCTTGTGGCAGTACATCTGAGCATTTGTACGCCATTGCTTTCCACTTGTGAATGAAGTCGTATGTTGACTCATTCTCTCCCTGTTTTAGGCTGCAGAGTTGAGCCATAGTAACAGGATGATCCTCACCTTGGAAGTGGGTCAGGAAGCGTGTCTCTAGCATTGCCCAGTTCTGGATGGAGTTCTCCGGTAGAGTGGAGTACCAATCGAAGGCCGTACTTTTTAGGGTACTTGCAAAGAGGCGGATCTTAAGGGCATCTTGATCTGCAATAGCTCCCGTCAGGATCTTGAAGTGGATGACGTGCTGTCTGGCTGATCCTTTCCCCGTATATGTTTGGAGAGTAGGATTTTTGAATTTTGTGGGGAACGGGACCGAGTCCATCCATAAAGGATATGGTGGCTTGATCCCATGCTCCTTGAGTATATCCTTTTCTTTTGCTTTGGCGAGGATACTGTCTACGTCCTTTTTGGTAAGGGCGCGTGACTCATTTTCTTCATGATTTTCCTCGTTATTGTGATGATTCGGAGGAGGCTCATTGTTCACCTGATTTTGGACAACAAGGAGAAGGTTTTCCATCAGAGTTTCAATCCTCTGCTGGCCTTGTTCCAACTGCTGGATGCGTGTGAGCGCATCATCTTGAGATGGATTCTGAGGTGGTGGCTCAGAATTTGTAACCAGGACGTTCATTCCTCGGGATTTAAACGAAGAAACCGTCCTGGTGACTGAGCTGGGGCTCCTCCTTTTTGATGAAGAGCTTGATGAAGGATTACTCTCCCGTCCTTGGCTTGAAGGGGCAGGAGATTCTTCGGGATGTCTTCGTTTCCTGGTGAAGCTACGGGTCACCGGACGTCGGACATGGATTTTTGATGCTGACTTTTGGCGTCTTCTGGTTTTTCCAATCATATGGACGGCAGCAACTTGGTCGGGTCTTTCTTTTTCGACCCATTTGTGGGAGACTTGAAGTGTAGGAGGCTGGGTCCGTTGCTTCTCTAGTCTCTTTTGTCGATATGACGCACGGCGGCGTGCTCGACGAGCGATTTGAGCTTCAGTCAGCTCTGGCTGGGCTTTAACAATGAAGGATGTACTCCCTCGGGCGCAGCAGCCGAGCTTGTCTTCTTTGTAATTGGGCAAGGACAGGATGCGGACCCGGTCCTTTGCCTGTTGCAGTGAAGCTTTGAACCTTTCGAGTTCGGCCCTTGTAGAGATGAAGGGTCGAACTGAAGGAGTGTAGACCTTGGCAGGTGCTTGTAGAGGCCTAGTGATGCATGATCTAATTTTGGGCTTGTGGGAGCAAGCTGGTTCATGCTGAGTTGACTTGGGAGTCAAGTTGGAGATGGGTCTCTCCTCTTTCATGTAGGCAAGAGGGTAGAACTGGTTCTCTTTGAGTGGGGCCAGGTATGCTGGCTTGGTGGAGGTTTGAGACCTTCTTTGTTTTGGGGAAGGTCTTGGAGACCAAGTCTTAGGGTAGACCTGGTTGGTTATTGGTTGAGGTTTCGCGGGGATGCCACAGGTTTTAGTATTCTTGGGGTTCGCCCTTGGTGTCACAGAGGTGACACGTTGAGGGGCGATCTTCTGCTTCTCGGCAGTTGCCTTTGGTGTCACAGTAGTGACACGTTGCGAGGCGACCTTCTGCCTTTTGGCAGGAGCAGTTTCTTCTTCGGGAAGTGGGAATGGTCCCAGTGTCCCGAAGACGATGGTCCGGGGAGTCGATGCCGACCCGGAGTTCAGAGAGTTACTGAGGGAGTTGGTGCTTCGGCAGCTAGCAGGGCGCTTGTAAGTGCGCTCGGTTTGCTTTTGTTGAAGCATGAGCTGGTGCTTGTTTTCATCGAAGGTGATGATCAGTGAAGCTGCCATTGTTAGTTTCAAAATTTCTGAAACAAGACCACATCCATTAGTAATCACAAGAATATGATGATCATAAATGGGGAATTCTATGATTTTGTCTTTTCAAGTCGCTCAAGGGACATAACCCAAGCAATATGAAGAAGACAAAAAGCCATAGAGGGTACAATTGTTCTGGTTGCAAGCATGGTAGGCTCGAAATGAGCGTTCCAATGACTGCTAGAAGCAATTGTATACCTAAATTCGACTTATCGAGAAGCGGAGCTTGCTTGAGATAAGAAGAATATAAGGTAGGAGTTACAAATGTGCCGGTCACAGATACAGTAGACCCCGAAAGGGCGTACTAGTACCGCTATGCACAAATGTTGGAGATCGCATCCATGAGATGGGATTCTCTGCTTTGAAAGGTCAGAAATGGATTCGTCAAAGAGAGCAGGTGGCATTCCAATCCGAAGACGGGCTCAACGATTTCCGCGAGCACCAGTACCCAGAAGGGAAGGAACCACAATTTCTCGGATCCGAATCTAAAAGTGACGAGTTTTTGAAGTTTTTTTTTTTTGAAAATTTTTTTTTATTTTTTTATTTATTTATTTTTTTTTAAATATTTTTTTTAAGATTATTTATTTTTATTTTTATTTTTTTTTGAAGATTTTTTTTTTGAAATTTTTTTTTATTTTATTTTTTTTTAAAATATTTTTTTTAAGATTATTTATTTTTATTTTTATTTTTTTTTTGAAGATTTTTTTTTTGAAATTTTTTTTTATTTTTATTTTTTTTTTAAATATTTTTTTAAGATTATTTTTTTTATTTTTTTTTGAAGAGATTTTTTTTTTATATATATATATATATTTTTTTGAAGGTTTTTAAAGACGAGAGAGTACACATAGGCCTCCTAACCCGGTCTTATGAAATCTCAATTGATAGAATTGCCCCTAGGTAAGGGTAGGATTACTTAATGAACCCGTTTGGAGGACCCTTGCCTAGAACAGTCGAGCTGTCTCCACACTCTGGACAAAGCTTTTCTTGAATCAATCGTGATCAAAGAACGCAATTGGTTTAACCTTAGTGGTCTATGTCTTTTTATTTATTTATTTAAAAAAAAAAAATTTAGATCCCTGACAGACTCATCGAAGAGAAACGATGGCCCAATCCCCGATCCGAACACGGGCTCAACGATTTCCGCGAGCACACATGCCCAGAAGAGAAAGGATCAAAGTTTCTCAATTTTGAATCCAAAACGAGAAATTTGATTTTTTTTATTTTTTATTTATCCCTGACAGATTCATCGAAGAGAAACGATGGCCCAAATCCCATTTCGAACAGGCTCAACGATTTCCGTGAGCACACGAACCATAGGAGAGGATCAAAGTTTCTCAATTTTGAATCCAAAACGAGAAAACTGATTATTTTTTTTTTTTTGAAATCTCTAATGAACTCATTGAAGAGAAACGATGACCCAAAACCTTAGTCGAACGGGCTCAACATTTCTGCAAGCACCAAAGAACGATAGGATAGGATCAAAGTTTCTCAATTTTGAATTCAAACTAAGAAAACTGATTTTTTTTTTTTTTTTTTGAAAAGAGAAAGAGTGGAAACAAACTCAAAGAAATAGAAATTTCCAAAAAATCCCATCTCATTTTTTTTAGGATGCAAAATCCAACATAGGCTACCAGCTAGAAAGTAGCCAAGGAATCCGGAAAAGAAGTATAAGCATAGAGCAAAAAGTATGATATGCAAATATTTCATTTCCGAGCACCGTGTTCTCAAATGAACGAGTCCCACCGGGTGTGCCAGCTTGATGGAACGCGCTCCAGATGCCGAGGGTGCTACCGGGGTCGGCGGACGTGGGAGTCCGTCGGGTCCGGCCCTTTCGCGCCCGGGGGGCTGAAGCGTGCATCAACATTTCTTTGTGTGGATGTGCCAGATTTTCTATTTTACTTGGAATTGCAAGTGGTAATCCGGAGATCAACCTTCGCAAGTAAAAAGGAAATCAACTTCTTTCAAGTTTTCCATTGCACAAATATTTAAGAAAAGAGACATTTTCTTGGTTTGCCGTTAAAGGCGATTTTGTTTGGCATTTATAGCCGATTTTGGCGTTTATAGCCGATTTACAATTCTTATCAATAATGAAAGACAAGAGTTGTGATTTTTTTTGTCTCTTTAGAAAAATACAAACTACAATGAAAAGCAAGAAAAGGAAGATCTAACTTCTCAGAAGATTGTGGGGGATTCGTTCAGATTGACGGTCGCAAGCCATGTGTGGGCTTCGCCATCATCCATGCAGATGAGAACAGTGGATGCTCTTGATTCGCTTGGCTTGGCTATAACCTCAGGTTTTTAGAGGACAAAGACCAAGAGAAGGTCCTATGTCCAATAAAAAGCTAAGTAGACGGGCTGAAAAGCCATGTCTAAGCCATTGGAGGCAGCGGGAGAAGGCAAGGACCTTGGGGGGGGGGGGTGCCCCCCAAGGGACTTTTGTCACCTTGTAGTGGTAGCCGGTGCAGGACTTTAGCAGAGTTTCCTCTCAGATTTCTGGATCTGTGGTGCTTTTTTTTTAAGTCCTCCCCGGAATGCTTGGGGTGCTCTCCTATTTATAGGCTTTCTGGTAGCCATTTAGGAGGGTTTATGAGCTTTAATTATCATAAAGCTACATAAATGGAGGAGTTACAAAGTTTAATTCCTTTATTTTGTAACTCTTGGATCTTGGCTTCTGATTGGCCGGTGGAGATTGAGGGCATTTAATCGCCATGATGGGAGGAGTTACAAGATTTATTTCTTGATTTTGTAACTCCTTTTTCCTTGAATTTGATTGGCCGATGGAGATTAAGGGCTTTTAATCACCTTAATTACCATAATGGGAGGAGTTTCATGACTTGAATGCCATGAATCTCTTGATTTGTAACTCCCGAATGCTTGCTTCTGATGGGGCCGTCCAATAGAATGAGTTAATGACTGCCATAAAGCTAGCCAATTAACCACATTAATTGGTCGCCGAGCAGTCGAAGAGTCGCGGGCCGTGCCGTGTCTTCTGGAATTCTTCTGACGATGATCATCGATGGATCTTCATGCTGATCGACATCGGATGAACATGTAACTTCAGACATTGATAGCTAAGAGCGGGCCGGTGACATCTGTCCTGTCGATTTTTCGATCGATCGGGCGGAAAGCACACTTTTTTGGTCGACCGGTTGGCGATCTTGGAGCGATCACTGATGATTTTATGCTTTTGACGGCAGATCTAAGGTGTCGTCGGATATGAGTCAATTTCAAGCACTAAAAATCACATTTTCAGGAAACCACAGGGGCCAAAGTGCGCGAAATGCGAAAAGGGACGGAAAAATGGGTCACCGGCGAAAAATCCGGTGACCCGGACTTCCATGGTCGCCGGCGACCATGGGCCGGCGACCCTGGGGGTTTTTCTCCCCTTTTTGGTCCGTTTTGCGGTCTTTTTCGTCGCCGTTTTCTTCTGTATTTTTCCTGACATTTCTTCTCATTTATTGGCTTGATTTCCCTGTAGAAAACCTGATGAGAATCCTTGCATTTTTAGAGTGCAAAGTTTCCAATTTTCCTGGAAAGCCGAAGACTTTGTCGCGTAGAGCTGCTGATTTTCCGCCAGAAGCTGAAACTTGGTCAAACGATGTCGGAATGACCTGAAATTTGAGGTGAAGCCTGCTGAGCAATAAATAAGACCAACCATAGGCTTTTGTTTGAGTTTTGAAGCCGTTTGGGGTCCCGTCGCCAGTAGACTTGATTTTGCCGCGAGGGAGATGCCGCGCGTTGATGTGCGGTCAAACGATGTCCGATTGACCTGAAATTTGACAGGGAACCTATTGGAGTCATTTTGAGATGATCCACAGGCTCTGTCTTGGAAACCATGGTCCCGGGGTGCTCCGCTGCCGGTAGGCTTGATTTTCTTTCGGAGCGTCGAAACCTGGTCAAACGTTGTCGGAATGACCTGAAATTCGACCTGCAGCTTTTTGGAAGCATGTTGAAGCCACTCATGCACTTGGTTTGATGAGCGAAGGCTTCGGTGGTTCTCGCAGCCGGGAGGCTTGATTTTGCTGCTCGAGCATTGATGGAGGGTCAAGCGTTGTCGGTTTGACTTGAAATTTGGCATGGAGCCCTTTTGAGACATGCTGGAGTCATCCGTAGGCTCTGATCGAAGTTTTGACATCTTCGATGATGTCGCCGCCGGGAGCGCCAATTTAGCTGTCGGAGAAGCGAAGTTAGGCCAAATGATTCTGAAATGGCCCGAAACTCCTTGTGTACTCCTCCCTTGGCTGTCTTGAAGGATCTTGTAGTTTTTGTTTGATTCTGACAAGATTTGATTTTTTGGAGAAGTTGCATTGCCTATTTATGGCAGGTTGCGACTTCATGCAGCTTTCTTGATGTTGAAGAGGCAAAGTGACATTTTTGGTGTCAACACCTATAGGGTGTTTATTAGACTTTTAAAGGTTTGTTAGTTAGAGGCCCTTGCTAGTAATTAGAATCAATAGAAGGGGTTTCTACATGAGAATCTTCAAACTACACCTAAAATTTCCTAAATGCCCATGTACTTATCCTAAACTTAAATGAACCCAAAAAGGACCCTTGGACCTTTCCTTTTCAACATAAATCTATACAAGCCTCCATCATTCCAAACGATCTCTCATCTCTCTTTCTCTCTTCTCTTCTCATTTTCCCTCAAATTCTCTCTCTAAAATTCTAGATCTAGGGTTTTTACTTACAAATAAGAAGAAGTACTTGCAAGCTACTTTTATTATCTCTCCTAAGGATCTCTGTCATCTCCTAGATCCCTTCTCTCTCTACAAGACAATGGCATTTCCTTCCCTTAGCTCAATTTTCATGGAGTTCTCTTTCTCTCTCTAGAATTTCCCTTTCCTTATGCAATTCTCTTGTGGATCTGGGTTTAGTAGCTGTAGATCTTCTTATATCTCAGTTTTGGGGTTGTTTGAGAGATTGGAAGCCATTAGAGATTGGATTTCATATTTGGAGCTTGAATTTCTATATTTCTAGCCTAATACGTTGCAATTTGGATTTGAGCCAAGTACAATATACCTATTTAACATAAAATGTATATTTTCTTTGTTTTATTCTGTAATTTAAATTCATGGGTGTTTGATTGTTAGATCTATCTCTTTAGGCCTTTTTTTCTTGGATTTTGGCCTTTTGTGAATGAGTTTTCTATTTGGAAGACCAATGGCCCAATTGATGATCGATTTCTGATGGTTGGAGTGGTTTTGTTGATTGTGGATGGTTTTATAATGATTAGGGATGATTTGAGTTGGTTTTGATGGAAATTGGATTGGAATGAGAAAGATACAGAAATCTGGAAATTTGAATCTCGTGTGTACCCGGTCAATCACCCTTTGTAGGTGTCGACCGGATACATAGGAAACTCAAGAAAATAACTGGAATCTGAAATGTGTCTCAATCGTAAAAAATCAGTGTATCCGATCGACTGCATTGGTTAGGATGTTGACCGGATATACTGCTCAACTTGCTTTGAGAAGCAAGTCAGGCTCTAGCTACTCCAGTGTACCCAGTCGACTGCCCTTGCAAGATGTCAACCAGACACACTATAGAAATCCAGAAATTCAATTTTGCCTGCCAAGTTTTTGTCTAGAATTCCCTGTGTACCCAGTCAATCAGGTGCCCATGATGTCGACAAGATACACTAGGCAAGATGTCGACTTGGGAGTTAGAATCATGACTCTTCCAGTGTACCCGATCAACTACCCTTGCAGGATGTCAACCAAATACACCGCAAACAATGATTTTCTAGATTTGTGTAATTTGATGTTGTGATCTATCATGGGCCCATTGGCCATCTAAGTGGACTTTCATTGATGTGCCAAGCATGAGTTAAGGGTTTGCCTTAATCATGACTCATGGGGCCACCAAAGTAGGGTCTATAGTGTATTGATTTGAATTTCGATTCAACCTTTAAACGTCGTTGAATACGCCCGTAACTTCAAGAGCACCAGATACACTTCCTTTGGTGTTTGAAACTTCATTTAGGAATTGGATTGACTGACATTCACCTGGACCTGAACAGTGGGGCCATGACCTAGGATTAGACCTTTGTTATTCTCCCATTGATTGGCATGGATTGAGGGGTATTTAGACTTTATTCATTGCTGCTCATTCTTCTATTTATATATTACTTATACCTATTAATTAAATGGAAATTGGGGGACATGAATCTATGATTTCCTAGTGGGGACCAGATTCATGGATGGAGATCATTTGACCCGTGTTTGTGGCTAGGCGGGCCATCATATGGCCTTAGAATGGATGGATATGATTACCTTAGAGAAAATGACTGTTATTATAACTGGTAAACCCATTCTAAAAAAAGACAATAAATAAATAAGGCAATAAATGACATGCATCTCTTTCCTTCATCCTCTTTTAAAGGCAATAAATAAGAGAGAAACTTCTTGAATCCTTTTTCAACATCGTTTTAGAACAATGGAGGAAAAAAAACTGAAATGCAGGAAAAAAATGAAATTCAAAAACTGAAACAGCAGGATCTCCAAACCACACACAGCCACTCTAAAAAAACCGCCCCACGATATCACTTCCTTCATAACAATCCCTTTCATTTTCTAAGAGGGAAGAAAAATATTTCCAAACTCCCATTTGGGATGGCTAACGTCTGATTCTCATGGTGTTGGATGAGGATTGAGGGAGAGCATGTAACTCTCTCTCTGGAATAGGTACATTTGTTTCTCGTGAATCTTTTTGAAGATGATGGGTACTTTTAGTAGAAGGGGATTTTAACAGGAGCTTTGGTGGGCTAGTGGAGCATGCCTCAAATTGTAAGATGGCTATTGTTGCTGCAGCTACAGAGGAAGCTTTTGAGTCTCTTCAGTTAGGCAAAGCATTGGGCGTCTCTATAGAAGAAAATGAAGCAGAGATTCTGTAGCAGCTAATGGAGGTGGAGGTTGCTGAGATTGAGGGTAAGTTTTGATATTACTTGTTTACCCTTGTCCTGTTGAGGTGCTTTTCTTATCATTATGATTATTGTTTCTCTGAATGTAAGGGGGATTGGTAGGCCTGAGAAAAGGCTGGCTATTAGAAAGTTGATCAGGAAGCACAAAGTTGATTGTTTACTTCTTCAGGAGACTAAAGTGTCATCTAATATTAACAATGCTATTCGGGAAATTTGGGGAAATTGAAGGTGTGATTGGAGTTGGGTCCCCTCCGTGGGGGCTTCAGGTGGGCTGATTTCTATTTGGAATGGGGAGGTGTTAGTAATGGAGGATGTCTTCTTGGCTGATAGGGTCTTGGTTGTCAAGGTTCGAGAAGTTAATGATGGGTTTGTTTGGGCTTTTGCCAATGTTTATGGGCGAATGTGCAGTCTGAGCGAGGGGATTTTTTGGATTTTCTTTCTAATGTTAAATCTCAATGGCGTATTCCTTGGGTTTTTTGTGGAGATTTTAACATGGTCAGATTTCCTCATTAGAAGAAAGGGAGGAGCTTCACTTCTCGCTCGATGGAGTTATTTTCTAAATTCATTAGTGATAATGAATTTATTGATCTTCCGCTCCAAGGGAGAAGGTATACATGGTCCAATCTTAGACATCGGGCGACTATGAGTAGAATTGACAAGTTTTTATTGTCTAAGGAGTGGGATGACCATTTTCCTGGTACCATCCAGATAGCCCTTCCGCGACTATTCTCAGACCATTGTCCTATCAAATTGAGTTTTAACTCTGTTGATTGGGGGCCTAAACCTTTCCGTTTTGAGAATTGTTGGCTGAAGAACAAAGACTTCTTGGCTTTGGCTCGTTCATGGTGGAATCAAGTGGAAGTTACAGGCTACTCTGGTTATAAGTTGTGTAGAAAGCTTCAAGTTCTTAAAGATTGCATCAAAAAGTGGAATAGGATGTATTTGGTAGGATTGATGAATCAAGAGAAACTTTTTCTAGACTGGTGGATGATATTGATTGAGAAGGGGAAAGCCGGGATTTGAGGTCAGAAGAGATCGAAGCTAGGCGTACTACTACTAAAAGGATTTGGGACTTAAATCGATGGGAGGAAATTTCTTGGAGGCAGAAATCAAGAGTGACTTGGCTCAAGGAGGGTGATAAAAATACTAGTTTCTTCCATCGTTTGGCTTCTATGAGGAGTAGAGTAAATTTCCTGGGGCAGATAAGACAAGGTGGTAGAGTATTGGAGAATCCTTCTGAAGTCAAGGAAGTGGTTGCTCGTTTTTTCGAAGATCTTTATAGTGGTGAGAATGTCGTGAGGCCTAAGCTTGATGGGATTTCTTTTCCCTCAATTCCACAAGATTCAAAGATGGTGGAAAAGGAGTTTGAGGAGGAGGAAATTGCTAGAGCCTTTGAAGAATGTGATGGGGATAAAGCTCCAGGTCCAGACGGGTTTAGTTTTTCTTTCATAAAAGCAGGATGGGAGTTCCTTAACGAAGATTTCAGTGATATGCTTTTTGAGTTTCATAGGAGGGAAAGAATTAATAGAGAGATGAATGCAATCTTCTTAACCCTCATCCCTAAAGTGCCTAATCCTGTGGAACTACGTGAATATAGACCTATTAGCCTTGTGGGTTGTTGGTATAAGTTGTTAGCTAAGATCTTGGCAAACCGTCTGAAGAGTATTATGCCTCTCATTATCAGCCATTTCCAAGGGGCCTTTGTGGCGTAAAGACAGGTTTTTGATGGCGTGTTGATTGCGAATGAGCTAATTGATTCAAGAAAAAAGGTCTAAAGTTGATGGGGTCATTTTAAAGATTGATTTGGAGAAGGCTTATGATCATGTTGATTGGAATTTTATCGATTGCATGCTTCTCAGATTCGGATTTGGGGAAACTTGGCGACGATGGATGCATGAGTGTATTTCGACTACATCTTTCTCTGTGTTGGTAAATGGACCTCCCTCGAAGTTGTTCAAAGGTTCCAGAGGCATCCGACAAGGGGATCCCCTCTCCCCTTTTTTATTTACAATTGTGGTGGAGGCTCTAAGTTCACTTTTGGTGAAAGCTAGAGAGATGGGAGTGATAAGTGGGTTTGAGGCTAGTAGAAATGGGGAGGTTATCACTCACTTGCAATTTGCAGATGATACGATTCTTTTCAGCTCCACTAGAAGGGAGGAAATCATGGCTTTTAAAAGAATTTTGCGGTGTTTTCAGCTGGTTTCAGGTTTGAAGGTTAACATTTCCAAAAGTTATTTGGTGGGAGTTGGGTGCTCTGAAGAGACTACTCAGTCTTTGGTAGCCATGTTGCATTGCAAATAAGGGAGACTACCCCTGTTATACTTGGGCCTTCCGATGGGGTGAAGTCAAGATCTAAGTCTTTGTGGGATCCAGTCATTCACAAATTTGAGAAGAAATTGTCTTCTTGGAAGCGACAATGTTTATCTTTGGGTGAAAGGATCACTTTGATAAAAGCTTGCTTGTCAAACATCCCGGTGTACTATATGTCGCTTTTCAAGATGCCAAAGGCGGTGGTGGAAAGACTAGACCGTATTCACATGAACTTTCTTTGGGAGGGTAAGAGTAATAAGAAGAATGTGCATTTAATGAAGTGGAGTGAGGTGATTAAACCAAAGTCCTGTGGGGGTTTAGGCCTTGGTAATTTGGAGTATAAAAATGCAGCTTTATTAATAAAGTGGTGGTGGAGGTTTGGAGATGAGAGGGAGGCTCTTTGGAGGAAGGTTATTGCTGACAAGTATAGGGTGGACAATTCGGGGTGGTGGCCTAATCCAGGTCATAGGTCTCGTAGATCGAGTGTATGGGGTGCAATTGCTTTAGTTGGGGATTTGTCTTCTGTAAGTGGGGAACTGTTGTCCAAAGGGGTGGGTTTTGTGGGGTGGGTGGGTGGGATCTTAGGTTTTAATTAGATGATTGGGTTGGAGTGGGTCCCTTGTGTGAATTGTTTCATAGGGTCTTTAGTGTCCAATAAGGAGTCTGTTTATGAGGTGAGGGATGGTTGTACTTTATGGGGGGTGACCTTTAGAAGAAGTCTTTGTTTGTCAGAGGACGTCCAGTATTAGGAGTTGTTAAGTCTTCTCTCAAACGTTTTTTTGTGCAGGGTTTCTAAGGATTTTAGGATTTGGAAGCCATCCATATCCGGAGAACTCTCCGTGAAAGCCTTCTACTCGGCTTTGGAGGCGAACCATCTCCCGAGAGCTCTTTCTTCCCTTGTTTGGATGGGTTTGGTTCCTCCCCGAATGGAGGCTTTTTGTTGGTTAGCAGTGGCAGGTAAGATCTCAACAGCAGATAACTTGAGGAGAAGAGGATTGACATCATCCACCATCAATGACACTTGTGTGATGTGTCATAAGGAGTTGGAGTCAGTGAACCATCTTCTTCTTCATTATGAGTTTACTTCCAGTGTTTGGGGCCATTTTATTGGTAGGTGTGGTGTTGATTGGTGCTGTTCTGAGAAGATTGCTGATGCGGCAGAGTCCTGGTTGGGAGGTTGTCTTGTTGGATGCGGTCATATTCTTTGGAGGATAACTTCATTTGCTATTTTTGGTCCATTTGGAAGGAAAGAAATGATAGAATTTTTAGGGGGTCCTCCTCAACTTCTGCGGAGTTGATTTCTCATATCACTTTAACGATCGCGAAGTGGGTTTTGTGTTGAAAGGAATTCTCTAATTTTTTTCTTTATGACATTATTATTAATTGGGAATCATGTATGGGGTGTGGCCCAGTCAAAGTAAGAAAATATATTCTTTGGTCTCCTCCTCCTATTGGTTCGTTTAAGTTCAATGTTGATGGTGCCATTAGAGGGAAGTTTGGACCAGCTGGTATTGGAGGGGTGCTTCGAAATTGCAATGGGACGTTTTATTTATGTTCTCCAAATATGTGGGGGTTTGTGACTCTAATGAAGCTGAGGTTTTAGCTATTTTTGAATCTCTTCGGTGTTTTTCGAGGTACTACCATGACAATCTTATTGTGGAGAGTGATTCTTCTAATGCAGTGAGTTGGGTTTCGAACCGGAAGGCTTATCCATAGAAGTTTCAGTTCCTCTTCAATGAAATCTGGGTATTATCCACTACCATTAATGTCAGCTTTCAGCATAAGAGTAGGTCATCACATATGATGGCGGACGCTTCAGCCAAACAAGGTGTTGAGAGAGTTTCCCCTTGGGAGGGTTTTATTATGTAGTTGTAGTGTGAGGGGGTACATTTCTCTTGTACCTCTGTGTTTCTTTCCTCCTTTTTTTCTTTTCTTCTTGTACTCTTTGTTTGAAATCTGGGTATTATCCACTACCATTAATGTCAGTTTTCAGCATAAGAGTAGGTCATCAAACATGATGGCGGACACTTTAGCCAAACAAGGTGTTGGGAGAGTTTCCCCTTGGGAGGGTTTTATTATGTAGTTGTGGTGTGAGGGGGTACATTTCTCTTGTACCTCTGTGTTTTTTTCCCCATTTTTTTCTTTTCTTCTTGTACTCTTTGTTTGTATTTTATTCTTTTTAATATAAGTTACTGTTACCGATAAGGAAAAGAGAAAAAAAAAGGAGCTTTGGTGATTTTCTTTCATTTGCGGGATATTTGTCACATCCAATATAATAAAGGAAAGGAAAAGGAAGGAAGCAAATCACTTGCTCTGGATGTCTCTAACTTTTTTTTTTTGCCTTTGATAACCCTGGGTATGTCTCTGACTCTTAATCTACTTCGTGTTCCACCACTTCTAATGGAACATATTCTGTGCATTGGTGGTGAGATTTTGATGATAGTGATGGATGGCTTGTAATAGTCGAAGCCTAAGGACATGGAGAAGACAAATAAGCAGAGAAATCAAATAGTGTTTCAGTTCAGTATCAAAAAAAACAGATTCCACCTTACAATTAAAGAAAGATAATGGTTCAGTAGATTTCTGGCTCTTAAACCATCCAAACCGCTCATTTTGGGGTTTTCATTATGGCTCGAGGATTATCCAAAAAATTGCCTTATTTGGACCCTCTGACCTTTTCTTTTTTCATTTTCCTTTGTTGCTGTCATTAATTAGTCCTCCATGAGTTAAAACCTTTGGTGCCTCACATCACACATTTGGCATATGATCATGCCAATTTGGAAATCTCCAGACCTGCCCATTTGATGTCCCAGTGGACTGTGTCTTCTTTACGGCAACCATATTTCCTCCTATACCTTTTTACTTTTTTTTTCATACTGGAATGGGTCCTTCTGTTTGGAAATTTTTATAGAATACTTTATTTATTTTTATTTTTTCCATATTTATGAATTTCTAGTTGCATGGAATTTAACCGTGCAATGCACGGAGCTTTAATGCTAGTTTTATTGAAATACACATATGTGTTTTTTTATTGAAAAGGCACATGTATTTTTGAAAACACAAATTCAAGGGATACATTCACAAATGGGCTTTTTGAATGGGCCCAAAAAACTGACGTGGGTAGTCTAAAGGCCGAATTGGTTTTTTTTTTTTCTTTTCCAACGGCTACCCACCAGCTTTAAAGAGAGTTCTCTCCTTTTCTTTTTTTTTGCTTGCAGTGTGAGGCCTGTTCTTCTCTGGCTACCCCCACCACCAATTCGCCTTCTCCCACCACCCAGCAGTGCTTTTCCTCTTCTGGGTCCTCCTTGTTTTGGTCATTCTACATGAAAGTTCCCATCTTTTCGTCGTTCATGAAAGTTTGATGTTTCCGTTTGCTGTTTTGCTTTTCTTGTCGAGGATACAGTCATGGGTAAGGAATACAGTCATTGGTAAGGGACATCCAAGGGATTTCTGGTCATTTCGTATATGAACATTTTTAGTGGCGTTGAGGCTCTTTCATTGCTCAATGATGACCTTCTTTTTTGGTTATTTGGTGTTCTGTCTAGTACTTGTTTTTAAGACTCTTTGGGTTCTGAAAGATAGGTTGTGTTTGTTTACAGAAGCATATGTGCCCAAGGATTGTCAAGAGATGATGGGGATGCCACACATAAAAAAAAAAAAAACCATTTGCAATGTGACTTTGAGGATGATGGGTTAAGGGTCTGGCTCTGGTTGATCTTATATTCATCAGGCACTCAATTGCGACTTTTTCCGTTTTAAGTTGTGTGTTGTTTGGGGTGTTATATATTGTAATTTGAATTTGAGATGCGGGGTTGGACAGCTCAGTTGGCTGCAGAGGTTCAGTCAGAGAGTATGCTGGTCTTCTCACTTCCCAGAGTATGATAGATAGTAAGTATCTTCTGTGCTTTTATGGTAATTCCAAAGTGGTTTTTTAATAGAACTATCAGTCATATGTGCAACATTTTTCTTAACCACCATTGCTGTTTATATCTGGTGTTGATTCCAATACTTTCGTTTAGTTGATGACAATGCTGTGAATTGTATTTTGATTTTCTTCTTTCACTCTGCTTGAAACGATTCAGTGTCTTGACCAAATTATGAGAATTTGCAGATTGTTGATCTTATTCATTATCATCGTCCAAATTGAAGCTTTATCTTATCTATATGGGGTCAGCGACAGCATTGTGATTTCTACTTTTCTTCTTAAATCTATTAACATTCGCGGTTTTAGAAATCATACAATTCATCATGTCGTTCCTATCTACTTCATCTAAGGTCTTCACTGTTCTCCCTCTTTCCTAGTTCCTAGAACATGTGACCCTTTTTTTTTTTTTTTGGTATAAGGAACATGTGACTCTTTAATATGCTGTACATGGCCAGTTTCTGGTCTTCTGCGTGGTTCCAAAAACATTTCCAACGACATGGATTGATTTTCTCTTTTATTGGAGCTACCCATAAGTTTCCTCTTTTGTGCATTTCCTAATTCTATCTATCCTTTCTTTTTAACTTCACAAATCCCTTCTTATCATGTGCATCTTGACAACATAGTCTATGATCTATGTGAAGCTTAAATGCTTAATTCCATCTTACTGTAGTATGGGATGGAACTGTGATACAAATAGCTCTTTTACATCTCAATTGCATAGCTTTGCATGGTGCTGATTAGACTGATGGCCTGTGTGCTTGTGGGGTAAGGCATGACCGTGTCTCAATGAAAGAAGGTGTCCCACGTGGGTTTCTGTTGAAACTACTTAGGAGTATGTGGCCTTTATTTTAGGGTGATTTGTTATTTTTTAGATGTTGTAATAGTGCCATTGGCTTGTTGGTATTTCTGTATATATGTTAAGAAAGCTTATCAATAAGATTCAGAATTTTCCTTTTCTCTGCAAACACAAGGTGCAATCTCCCTTAGAGTTTATCCATCAACTGCTTTCACTCTTTGAGCAGTGACTCTTAAACTGTCACCATAGCTCAGGGTCGCAAAAACCATCGTATCAAAATGGGTGTCAGGTACATCTATAATGAGAGTTTTTACCAATATCATCAGCAGCCAACCTGAAAGAAGGATGTCAAAAGGGTCGCATCTAAAGGGAATGTTGCATTTATCATTTAACACAATAAGTATGCCCAAGTCATTTTCGTCTCATCACAATTGTGTGGCTTGCAGAGAAATAATTGTATAAATCAGAATGGAAAACTAAGTATGTATTATCAAGAAGTGACAGGGGTGGCCTAAACTATCTCAGTTGGCATATGAGAACTGCCACCCAACCTTTGGAACAGACCAACATAATCTGTTACTAGTTTCATTTTGGTAAATTTTACTGCCTTACAGCTCAGATGAAAGCCTGATCTAGAGTCAACAGATTTGGAAGATCATCGTCGTCGTCATCATCAAAGCCTTCTCCTGCTTATATTGGGATCGGTTACTATAATTATGTTTCTCTATCTTGATCTAACTTGTCTAACCTTACTACTTCCATCCATGTCCTCTTCATCCTACTCCTTTTCCTTGTTAGGCCATCAACTTATATAGAAAGACTACCTCACCGGCACTATTGTTACCTTATGTTGGACATGTCAAAACTTTCTCAAATGAGCCTCTCTTAATTTATCATCCATTGATGCTACCCTTAAATGCTCCCAAATGTGCTCATTTCTAACTCTGTGTTTCCTAGTTTTACCATACGTCCATCTCAACATTCTCAACAAGGGTGAATTTGATTTTCACATAATGCTACATGGTGATGAAGTTCAGTTGTAATATATTGCTTCTAAAAGTGAAATGATTTAAGGATCAATTACCTCTATTTTTCGTCAAAACGAAATCTTTTAGAAAAACTGGTGTTTTTTATCAGAAATTTTATTTGACTGGTAATGACTAGAAAAGTATAAAACTAAGAAGGGTGTTTGACTTGGTGACTAGCAGATGCATCAGGTGTTAAAGGCATTAACTAATCTTGAAATTATCTATAAAAACAAGAAGTTCCTTAACTCATCCAAAAGAAATAGCACATTTTAGCCATATAATTAGAGCATTTAAATTCTGCTAAAATGTCAGAAGGAAAATGGAGTATCAAGCATGTGCATAATTTATCATTTTTTCTTTTGGTGGGAAACCCAAGTTGTGTCTTCATGTCTAGTACCACAAAAAGCACTTGATATTATTATTATTATTATTATTATTTATTTTTATAGAAAATGGAGTTTCCTTGTTTCATAGTTACTTTCATAAGCTATTTATATGTTTGTGGTAAAAAATTGTAAGAACTTTTTATGTTGGCTAATTCATGGGTTAGACAAAACTCTGGTTCCATTGAGTTGTATTTTTCTAATTTATTTTAGAATGGACTGTAGTTGCGTCACCGGAAGAGCTAAACAGAAGAAAAGAGAAGACAGGGCGAAATAGGGCAAAACACCCTATCCGCCCGATCGATCGAAGGGCTGACATGCGCCAGTTATTTCCCTGTCCGATCGATCGGATGGCCGCAGGAATTTCGGGAAAGTCTCTTAAACTGATACAATTTTTTGTCCCTTTGAGACTTTGTTTCCCAATTTGAGTTCTATTTGTGTTCTAAGTCTAAGGCACGAATTTGGGTCTATAAATAGGGTATTGCTCTCAACCCTAAAATACACCACATCTCTCATTAAGCTGAGTAAGAGATCTCTTAGAGAGAAATCTATTCTCTAGAGCTATAGAGAGATTGTTCTGAAGGGCTACTCTAGAAGATAATGATTGCTTCTACTTTCTTGTAGAAGATAGTTAATCTTGACTGACAAGGTGCGAGGGGATCAAGTAAGGAGAACAGTGCACGGTGGATGTTGTGGCAATGGATTTTGTGCAAGAACAACTACAGTCCTTAGGTCGAGGTACAGACTGAGGTAAAGGAGATGTGAGTATTTCTTGTAACTCTTCGTGAACTCTTGATTTCTGGTTCGTGGTTTTTCTCCCTGGATAGGGTTTCCACGCTAAATATTGTGTCTGCCTTCTTGTGGTATGTGATTGGTAGATTGTTAGTTCTATATTGTTTGTTTGGTTTTGTCCGCTGCATGTCGACCGATTAATTAGAACTAGTATCCATTCTGGTAGCCTGCAAAACTTTCAAAAATCTACTACAAGATTAAGATAGATGATTAACCGATGGGGTAGTTAGAAGTTGGAATGTACTGGGAACGAAACAACATATGACATGTGTAACATCTACCAAAAAAGGAGCATGTAAAACCAGTTTCTTCGTTAGAACCACTTGCAAGAAAGCAAAGTTCTGGTGAAACTCATGTCTTGTTGTCGTTCAGGGAAGTTCAGTCAGGCTGTTCCAAATGTATGTATGATGTGTTCTGCAATGTGATTGTGTCAAATGGGTAAACTGAGAGGACAGTACACAATTTAAATAGTCAATGGGCACAAGGACCTGTAAATAAGGAGGCAAGTGATGGGCTCAATGACTTTGAAAAACCTCAGGGTTTGTCGGTAGTGTTCTTTCATCAGCAACTAAATCAATGATTCAATTTAAGATCCTTGTATGTATCATGATGCATGATAATTAACTAGTGTACATCTGAACATATGTGTGTAAAATATGTAATAGCGCGCGCACACACACATGCAACATATACATTTAGATATACAACTTAAAAACTGAGGTATATGCATATACAATGATGTATATGCAACATATACATTTAGATATACAACTTTAAAAAGTGAGGTATATGCATATACAATTATGTTAATCTGGTCTCCTTGGATAATTCCAATGCTAATCTAATCTCCAGAGATTGTGATGGATAACAATAAGCATGGTAAATTGTAGGTACATAACAAAACATGTTCCTTAGCTCTGACATCTTTAATTGCACTTGTGAGAGGTCTGCTAGCTAAATCTGTGAGTATGTTCAACTTGCTCTTTATGATGTTTTAGACACGAGGAAAATAAGCTATGAGACTGATGTAATAAGTTGGTTCAAGCATTAGAATAAAATGCTCTATTTACCTTCAAGTACAAGAAAATAAATAAATAAAATGCATCTGCCAAAACTGGTTAAGTATTACTCTTTCACACATCCATCAATTTATGCAATGTGAGTTTATCCAAAGGATCAAAGACATGTGGAGACTTTGTGCCCAACAATTCATTTGACACTTTATACATGGATGGCCGGGACAGGGGATTTTCACGAGTGCAAGCAAAAGCTAGTTTCACCACCAAAACCAGTTCTTGTGCAATGAGACCACTTGGAGGTTGAAGCCGTTGATCAAAGATATTTATGAGAGGTAACTGGTGTCGTTCAATTGGCAGCAGTGAGAGAAGTTCTCCAGGGTGCTTTCCCATTACTACTTCCAGTGCAAGAACTCCAAAACTATATACGTCACATTTTTTAGTCACCTTCATTGTTGTAGCAAGCTCTGCAAGAAAAAATAGCAACAAAACAGAAAATTCATACTATGTCAGCAATGAAATTTATATTTACCTAACCCTCTTCCATGTTCATTTGGAAAGAGTCATACAAGCATTATCTAACACATTGGTATGAAATTGGCATGATACCATTAATACATGCTGCTGTTATTAGATACTCTTTCTACATTTTTATCATTTTCAAAATTTGGTTTCAAAGGGTTGTATTCACTTTATAGTTTAGACTGAAAAATAGGGAATTGTCAACCATTCATTCATTGCCTCTTGATTGGCTGGCAGTGTTCTTGTGGGTCCTCAACATACCCTACCAACCATTGTCTCTAGGGCATTGGATGGACAGCAATCAACTGCGCTACATGATATCATCATGTAGCTAATATAGCTGGTCATCGGAATTTACCTAAATAGTTTTTCTTTTATTTACTGGTCCTGCATTTCTCTGATTTTATGCAACTTTCTACTTACTCGTCTTTCAGCATCTATTTAAACAGTAGAAGTGCGGCATCTATTTGGACAGTAGAAGCGATGTACTGTAAGATCCATTGAATTAAATTATCTCATTCACCAAGTTTCTTTTGTTGAGCAGAACATCCCTACAGATGCCTCTTGAGGCTCTATGTTTATTGGATTTTGTAGACCTTGTTAAAGGGTTCTACGTGAATATTTTGGGCACATTTGATATTCATAAGCCGAGTGATGGTGACTAGGTTTATACATTTGGATTTGGTGGAGCTTATTAAAGGGCTCCAAGTGTGCTTGATGGATTTGATCAGATCCATGGGACCCATTGAATGTTCCTAAGCTGAGTTCAGTTGACCTGGTTTACAACTAAATGAGGCTTCATGCACTTCGCTGTCCTAAGTTACTGATATCTATTTTGCTCTTTGCTATAACCAATCACAGGGAACAGATTCACAGCTAAACACAGTCCTGCACAACCAATTTCCAAGGATTTAAAAAAGGCCTTGATGATTTCTACAAATTTGGAGCAAAAGTCAATAGGATTTCATGGGCATAGCAAAGCAACCACTATAGAAAGTGTGTAGACAGAGTAAATGAAATTACCAGGGGCAATATAACCATAGGTGCCAACTGTCACTGTCCAGTTAGACGAATCCTTTCTCAGCAGCCTTGCCGCCCCAAAGTCAGAGATGTGAGGTTCAAACTCTGAATCCAACAAAACATTATTCCTTGATATGTCCCGATGCACTATAGCAGGATTACAGCCATGGTGCATGTAAGACAAAGCATTCGCCACTCCTTTGATAATCTTCACCCTTGTCTCCCAGTTTAACTTAATCCCTGATTCCTCTTCACGCAGAATATTTCCCAAGCTGCCCATCTCCACATACTCATATATAATATACACATATTGATAGCGTAAACAATATCCATGCAGTTTCACAATATTTCGGTGCCGGATGAATGTCAGCGCTCGAATTTCATTCTCGAAACTCTTCCAATCAGCAGCGGTAGACTCGTTTAGAGTTGTGCGTAGACGCTTTACAGCAAAGACAATATCTGGAAGTATTGCTTTGTATACAATGCCTTGTCCACCTTTCCCTATACAGTACTTATCATGGAAATTTTCTGTTGCTTCAACAATGTCCTCAAATCGTATACTGTAAGGATTCCACATCGATACTGGGCAATCATCTAGCTTTTTCGGTTTCTGGTGACAGATGAAAATTCCAACAAGAATTGATATAAGGATTAGGATAGCAACACTTGGAATGACTGATGCAATAATCACCTTTCGTCTGCTACTTTTGCAAGCACTTGTAGAGGAAATGTTGCTGGTGCAAGGGTTCAAACCTTGCTCTTTTTTTCCACATAAACCCAAATTGCCTGCCAAAGCCTCTAAAGGAGCTTCTTGAAACGACTTAATACTTGGAAGAGAACCTACAAGGTTGTTATGTGATAAATCGACTGATTGAAGGCTTATCATCCCTCGCAAGGTGGATGGTATGGAACCGGAGAACTCATTGTGGGAGAGATTTAACTGTTCCAATAATCTTAAGTTCTCCAGTTGCTGTGGTAGCTTGCCAGTGAGCATATTTTGACTCAGGTCTAGCACAGACTGTAGGGACACAAGATTTCCTATTTGAAATGGGATTGTTCCATTTAATTCATTGCTGTTGAGTCTCAGGGATACCAGTCGTGGACATTCCCCAATCTCTTCTGGTATCGGCCCACTTAGATTGTTCTTTGACAAGTCCAAGTACTGTAGACGTGATAAATGTCCAATCTTCGGTGGTATCTGACCAGAAAGTTGATTCCCACTCAAATTTAAGCTGTACAGAAGGGATGAAGATCCAAAGAGCTCTACTGGTATATTGCCTTTCAATTTATTGGCAGCAATGCTCAAGACTTGTAGCTTCTTTAGTTTCCCGATATCTGGTGGTATTTTGCCTGATACAGAATTACTAGATAGTCGAAAGAATGAAAGCTTCACACATTCTCCCCAATTCGACGACAGTTCACCGAAGAGGCGGTTATCACCCAAGTCAATATATTCAAGATCTGGATATGTTCCAAATGCATTAGTAATGTCTCCTTGTAATTGGTTTCCATCAAGACGAACTCTGTTCAATCCACTGCAGTTTCTAAGGCTCTTGGGTATTGGCCCTGTGAACTCATTGTCATTGGCTGCAATATATACGAGCGCCCCACCTCCACAGATATGAGGAGGAAGTGAGCCAGAGAAATTATTGGAGGAGAAGCTTACATTTCTAAGGAAAGTTGGACTGAAATCTTCTGGTATGCTACCAGAGAAGTTGTTAGCAGCAACATAGAAGAGTTTTAGTTTATTAAGGCAGATGATTGTTGAAGGCAAGGGACCCTGAAGATTGTTACGGCTCACATCAAAGGATTCCAGGCTTTCCATGTTCCCTATTTCATTTGGCAGGATTCCAGTCAGTTTATTATCAAAGAGACTCAAGGAAATAAGCCCAGTTAACCTTCCTATGCTCGAAGGGATCAAGCCAGTGAGGCAGTTCTTGGAAAAGTCCAGTTCGCTCAAGTTTGTTAAGTTCCCAATCTCAGGAGGTATGACACCCGATATTTGATTCCCATATAAGTACAAGATTTGAAGATCGTGGAGAGACCCAATTTCAGGAGGAATTCTTCCCGTAAAGCCATTATTCTGGAGTTGCAAGGAGATGAGTTTTGTCCAATTGGATAAGAAATCCAGACGAATTTCTCCTGATAAGTGATTATCAGACAACCCAAGTTCAGATATTTGGGTCAGTGATGCTAAAGAAGGCGGCAACGGGCCGGAAAGATTATTACCTGGCATTGCCAGATAGGTAAGGTTGGTGCAGAACCCAAGCTCGTGAGGGATGCTGGAATTCAATCCGGCATTCCAAAGGTTTAAATGCTGAAGCATACGAAGCTTCCCTATTGAAGCCGGTATCGGCCCTTGAAGAGAATTGTAATGTAATTCGAGGACTTGAAGGTTGGACAGAAGGCCAATTTCATCTGGAATCGATCCAGTTAGCATGTTAAATCCAATTTTAAGCTCTTCGAGCTTCTGAAGGCCTGAAATCTCTACTGGAATATTGTCTCCAAACAAATTCTGTGTGAGGTTTAGGAATCTGAGGTTAGTAAGATTAGCAGCAATTTGCACCGGAATGATTCCTTCAATCTGATTGTCAGAAAGATCTAAAAGCACCAGCTTTGGGCAATCAAAGACAAACAGAGGAAAACTCGGCCCGAGTTTGTTGAAACTGAGCCAGATGTGTGTAACAGATGCCATGCCCGTACTCCAATTCTTATCAGGAAGAGCAAGATAATTCCCAGCAAGATTGAAATGCCATACCTTCTGCAGATTTGTTAGCTGATAGGGAATGGCACCAGTGAAGCTGTTGTTGAAGAGGTGAAGAAATCGCAGCTCTGAGAGAGAACCCACCTCTGCAGGGATGGCGTTGGTGAAATTGTTGCTACCCAAATCAAGATGGTTGAGTTTGGAGAGATTGCCAATGCGAACGGGCAGTGACCCCATGAGGTTATTCGTGTCTAGATTGAGGGAGGTGAGGTTTGGAAAGGCGGAGAATTCAAATTCTTCCAGAGTGCCGTTGAGGTCTGAATTTGGGAGGTTGATCTTCACAACGCTTCCGCCGTCATCGCATTGAATTCCAGTCCAGTTGCAGGGGCTGCTGGTGCTGCTTCCATTAGCTATAGACCATGAATTGAGAGAGTGGGAGACTAAGCTGTCTCTCCATTTGAGTAGTGCTTCTGCTGAGTTTTTCTGTGCTGAGATCTCTATAGGGAGGAGGAAGAGGGAGAAGAAGAAGTAGAAACTTTGCCCTGTTTTCTCCATTGTCTGCTTCAAAATGGTCTCTTTTCTGTAGTCCCGTGCTCTGTTTTATGTATACATGTAACCTGACCGTTTCTGTTTTAGGAGTAGTTTTCCGCGCTATAGAATCTTGAATTTTGGTTGGTTAGTAGTTTCCGAGCTTTTACCATTCAGTTTCTGGGGAGGAAATAATGATGGGTCAGATCATGCTTCTCAAACTCTACTGGCCCAGGTAACTGGGAGGGTGTTTGAGTTGAGTAACTCGGATGAGTCGGACCGAGCTTTCGAAAGACATTGTTGCATACTCATTCAACTCGGTGCCTTCCGAGTCGAGTTGATTCAGTTAACTCAGGTCGAGTCGGTTTTTGAGTTCTGTAGTCTTTCTGATTAATCAACAAGTTTAAAACGAAAGTTTAACTCAATAAATAATCGCGATTCTTCTCATCCATTGATTAACCCAACAAAAAATATCACTCAATCTAAATCATTTCCTTCCTATATGTTGGGATCATATGATGGCTAAAAGCAAAAGTGGGCCCCCGCTTGGATCACCAGAAGTTAATGTTTCATGCTCACTGTATGTTGGCTGTTGAAAAAATAGCCCCATGTATATTATTCTATGGGTGTTTGGAAGTTGCTGGGCCTTTTCATATCTGCATTGGTGACATTGTTTTGGGTTTATGCGCCCTGGTTACCCCAAAATATAAGGTCATCTTGATTGGAATCGTCTAAGAAGCTTCCATCATCAAGAGTCCGAATTCCTGTTGCTTCTCTTGCTAGCTTTCCTTGCAAGTGCAGATGCCTGGAACTCCACCATGGGGTCCACACGATGATAGTCCGGGCCGTTCATCATGAATCCCATTCCCATTCACTCTAGTGATCGTGTCTTTAATTTTCACTTCAATAGGAGTTCGTTCCACCATTACACCGGATATATTACTGATTAGCAGAGTCTTATTATTAAGCAAATACATTAATCTTGTTAGCAATCATGTGCACAATCTAACAGTGGGACAAACTCTAGTTGTAATAAAACTTGAAGATATGTCATTGGAGGAGATTGAACGGTTCATATTACTATCATGATGTAGGGCCGCCCTATGGTGGAGTTCGAGGAATCTATCACTAACATTCAAACTTTCAGCTAAAGAAACCCAACCATTTTACTTCCATTGAATGGCAGTGTGCCAGTGTGGAAACTATAAATGATGCTTCCCAGTCCCACCCTCATCTACCAGGTTGCTTCACAATAAAGAAAGTCTTGGGAAATGACCCAATGGACCAGAAAGCAGAAATGTGGAATCACCTGAAATTGTGGAATTGTGGACATTGATGGCAATGGCCAATGGGTCAGGTTAAATTGATCACCTGTTGTGGGATTTTCAGTCAGGTCAATTCAAGTCTAGTTTGGCCTAGATGTGTTTTGTGGCATTTGGTAATTTACATATCCTAAAATCTATCCAAGGCAAGTGGGGTGTGACTTGTGAGTGAGGGAATGTATGAATTCATGGGATGTAAAACTTCTTCCAGATGCTATAAATAATGAACTGGTCTTTGTTCACTTTCTCGAGTCTAGACCAGAAAACATATGGCTGTAAGGTTGGTCAGTTTGACGGTCTAAGCTCTGTTCTAACATCAAATGGGGCAATCCCCACTCCCTGATGAGTGGGGTACTCTTATTCAATATAATTATGATCTGTCTCACAAATATGTATTCAATCTGAGCATCAAATTAAACTGAATATTTCGTCCAAACGGTACATGCCCCATTAGAAATAAGCTCTCATGCCCTTGAAAGAAAAAATAATGCAGAAATTAACATTATGGCTATTGTCCTCTCCACTCAAATGAAAATCTTGGATCCGGCCGCTGGAATGATAATTAAGGGATATATTTTGGCCACTTTCACCAAGTATTTTTCTTTCTTTCTTTCTTTCCTTTTTTTAAGCACAAACCCTATGCCTGTTTGAATTGGCAAAAAATAGAGCAGAGTGAAGTTAAATGGGCCCTAACAGTCTCAAATTTCAACTCTATCCCGTTTGGATGAGTCTGGCCCAATAGATGAAGTAATGTTGTGAGCCACATGTAATCCATTTCATTTCAACTCTAAATACTTCCATTTCCTTGAGTAAATGTAGATTCTACTCTAAACCTTAGCTTCAAAATAAATATCCAAATGGAGTGAAGTGAAGTATTCTACTTTAACTTCAACCTACTTCTCTTCACTCCATTCCACATGTGAAATCCGCTTCATTTTGCTCAACTCCTCATTTATCTAAACAGACCTTGAACTTTACTTGCAGAATGAAGTCAGTAAAGCCTCAAATATTGAAAACATAAAATATGAGTGAGTTATGATGATATTTTGTCTTTAGTTGTTTAATAGGCAATCTTTTTTACTTTTTGTTTAAATGTGGGTGTTTTTTTTTTGTCTTTTAGTCAATAAAGGAAGTTACTTTTTGTCTCTTTTTTTTTAAATGAGGGAATTTTGAAAATATGTACTTTTGATGTGACCCTTTCTCTGAAAATTGGAGACTTACTTCACTCCACTCTACCGGTGAAGTTCCCAAACAGCCCGGCTCGTTTGAAGCATGAGAGGTGAAGTAGAAGTGGAGTGAAATGTGACATCATGAGTGAAATGAAAGTGTGGTAGGATGAAATGAAGGTAAATGTGTTATTTTGTTGTATGTTTGGATGCTTGGTGTAAAGTAAAATGCCAAAGGCCAGATACAAATTTGTACTCGGTGCCATTTGCCCCTTCCTTCTGGGCATTTTGCCAAGCATATTTGTGGCTTTTCGGATGGTTAATTTGATGCGATCCCAATCGGAATTATTATCATAATTAAAAATCTTATAAATTTTATCATCAATATCATATGAACAAATCTTGCGTATTTCATCATCAACGTCGTATGAAAAAAAAAAAAAATTGCAATTCATTGTCTTGATACCTGGACCTGTCAGAAGACTATGCTAATGTGGAGTGTTTTAAAAGCGAGTGGAGTAAAATTAGTAGTAAAGACACTTGTGCCAGGATTGTATCCAAATACCAATTAGAGTAAAAATTTGAGGATTTTACTGGTAAAATTCCGAAATACACCCATATATCCCAATGGGTCCTCGCCACATTTGCAGCACCAATGTGGTCTTCCCGCCAGTTTTTTATTTTTTTTTCATTTTTTATTTCGAGTGACGATAGCGTCACTCGAGTGATGCTATCGTCACCATGCGCGCCCTTTATAACCACCCATGGTGCCCTGGTTTCCATTCATTTTCCATCCAATCTTTCCCAAAAGTTGTACTCTGCCTCCATCCAAAGGTAGGTACTTTCTCTGGCCTTGTATACCCACTTTATTGCTCCTTTTCATTTCATTTTATTGGTTGTTGATCTCCATTCAAGAGGTCTGTGCATTTATGCCGACTTTTGCAGACCTACATGAAAGAAATCAGCATTTCGTCTCGTTTTTTATGCTTTTCCTTTTACTTTGGTATAAAATTAGTTAAAGAAGAAGTTAGACAAGCACACAGACATTTGTTTTGTTCATTGGTATACAAAGTCTGTTAAAATGGGTGATGTATGTCGTTTGAGATTGTTGTTTGATGAAATTCCTACAGTTAAAAATAAAAATCCCATCCCTGTACTATATAAGACTCACCTAATAAGGATCAACTATTGTCCCTCTTTATCCCCTTGCTACCTCACACTTCTTTGGTTAATGTTGTGTTCTTGGCATTTTTGAGTATATGTTTGTATAGTATTAATGCAAAAATAATAATTTTCTGTTTTTTAATTAGGATGTCGGGTGGTGAATTGATTGTGATATTCCACTACGACGGGAAATTTAAATTTGACATGATTCACCTGGTATACGAAGGCGGAAAACAGAAGATGAGGTCCATTCAAAGTGACATAACATTTCCCGAATTAGTGAAAATAGCTCTTGAAAGTTCACAATGGTTCAGATTACTATCATGATGTAGGGCCACCCCATGGTGGAGTTCCAGGAATCTATTACTGGCATTCAAACTTTCAGCTACAGAACCCAACCATTTTGCTGCCATTCTACTTCCATTGAATGGCAGCGTGGTAGGGTTGTAAAGGGGTCGGTTCCGGTCTGGATCCATGGTGGACCCGGAACCAGAACTGTTAAGGAGAAAGTGGAACCGGATCCAGACCCGGAACCATTTCGGAATCAGTTTCTTGGCTCCGGAACCGGAACTAGAACCATATATGGGACTGGTTTGAATCTAGGTGTAGGTTTAGGTAGAGAATGATATTAAAAAAACATGGTTTCTAGTAGAGATTTTCAAAAATTGAGATAATATATCGGGTCTCGGGTCTACTTGTCCGAACCAAGGTGGAACCGGACCCAGACCCATTTACTTATCAGAGCCTAAATAAGGACCCATACCCGGTTTTTAACGGGTCGGAACCTCCGAGTAATTAGAGAATCGGGTATCCATTTACATCCCTACAGTGTAGAAACTATAAATGATGCTTCCCAATCCCACCGTCATCTACCTCCTTGCTTCACAATAAAGAAAGTCTTGGGAAATGACCCAATGGACCAGAAAGTAGAAATGTGGAATCACCTGAAATTGTGGAATTGTGGACATTGATGGCAGTGGCCAATGGGTCAGGTTAAATTGATCACCTGTTGTGGGATTTTCAGTCAGGTCAATTCAAGTCTAGTTTGGGCCTAGATGGGTTTTGTGGCATTTGGTAATTTACATATCCTAAAATCTATCCAAGGCAAGTGGGGTGTGACTTGTGAGTGAGGGAATGTATGAATTCATGGGATGTAAAACTTCTTCCAGATGCTATAAATAATGAACTGGTCTTAGTTCACTTTCTCGAGTCTAGACCAGAAAACATATGGCTGTAAGGTTGGTCAGTTTGAGGGTCTAAACTCTGTTCTAACATCAATTGGGGCAATCCCCACTCCCTGATCAGTGGGGTACTCTTATTCAATATAATTATGATCTGTCTCACAAATATGTATTCAATCTGAGCATCAAATCAAACTGCATATTTCGTCCAAACGGTACATGCCCCATTAGAAATAAGCTCTCATGCCCTTGAAAGAAAAAAATAATGCAGAAATTAACATTATGGCTATTGTCCTCTCCACTCAAATGAAAATCTTGGATCTGGCAGCCTGAATGGTAATTAAGGGATATATTTTGGCCACTTGCACCAAGTATTTTTCTTTCTTTCTTTCTTTCCTTTCTTTTTTTTTTTTTTTTTTTTTAAAGTATAAATTCGAGGCCTGTTTGGATTGGCAAAAAATAGAGCAGAGTGAAGTTAAATGGGTCCTAAGAGTCTCAAATTTCAACTCTACCCCGTTTGGATGAGTATGGCCCGATAGATGAAGTAATGTTGTGAGCCACATTTACTCCATTTCATTTTAACTCTAAATATTTCCATTTCCTTGAGTAAAAGTGAATTCTACTCCAAACCTTAGCTTCAAAATAAGCATCCAAATGGAGTGAAGTGAAATACTTTAACTTCAACCTACTTCTCTTCACTCCATTCCACATGTGAAATCCACTTCATTTTACTCTACTCCTCCTTTATCCAAACCGACCCTGAACTTTACTTGCAGAATGAAGTCAGTAAAGCCTCAAATATTGAAAAAATAAAATATAAGTGGGTTATAATAATATTTTGTCTTTATTTGTTTGATAGGCAATCTTTTTGACTTTTTGTTTAAAAGTTGGTGTTTTTTTTGTCTTTTAGTCGATAAAGGAAGTTACTTTTTGTCCTTTTTTTTAAATGAAGGAATTTTGAAAATATGTACTTTTGATGTGACCCTTTCTCTGAAAATCGGAGACTTACTTCACTTCATTCTTCCGGTGAAGTTCCCAAACAGCCTGGCTCGTTTGAATGCATGAGAGGTGAAGTAGAAGTGGAGTGAAATGTGACATCATGAGTGAAATGAAAGTGTAGTAGGATGAAATGAAGGTAGATGTGTTATTTTGTTGTATGTTGGGATGCTTGGTGTAAAGTAAAATGCCAAAGGCCAGATACAAATTTGTACTCGGAACCATTTGCCCCTCCCTTCTGGGCATTTTTCCAAGCTTATTAGTGGCTTTCGGATCGTTAATTTGATGCAATCCCAGTCGGAATTATTATCATAACGAAACAATTTGATAAATTTTATCATCAATATCATATGAAAAAATCTTGCATATTTCATCATCAACGCCGTATGACAAAAAATTGCAAATCATTTTTTTTAGGGGGCTTCTATTGGCACCACAAATATTTCTCTCTCCACCACTATTAGAAGACAAAAAAAAAAAGTTTTTCCTAAATTACCCCTCCCCCCTTTCTCCCTCTCCCTCCCTCCTTTTCCCTTCCTCTCCCAGCCTCCACCCTCTCACCTCATCTAATCCCCCTCAATCGCCAGCGGGGAGGGAGCCCCGGCCGACTGGCTGGTCTTGCTCCTCCCCCCCCCCCCACCCCCCCCCCCCCCTCTTCCCCCTCTCTCCCTTCCTCTTCTTCCCTCTCCTTCCCTCCTTACTCTTCTTCTCCCTCTCCCTCTCCCTCCCCCTCCTAGTCGCCAGCGGAGAGGGAGATTGATGGAACGCGCTCCGAGGCGCCGTTGGGGCGGCTACCGGGGTCGGCGGAACGTGAGAGTCCGTCGGGTCCGGCCCTTTCGCGCCCTGGCGGGCCCTGAAGCGTGCATCAACATTTCTTTTATGTGGGTGTGCCAGATTTTCTATTTTACTTGAAATTGCAAGTGGTAATCCGGAGATCAACCTTCGCAAGTAAAAAGGAAATCAACTTCTTTCAAGTTTTCCATTGCACAAATATTTAAGAAAAGAGACATTTTCTTGGTTTGCCGTGAAAGGCGATTTTGTTTGGCATTTATAGCCGATTTTGGCGTTTATAGCCGATTTACAATTCTTATCAATAATGAAAGACAAGATTTGTGATTTTTGTCTCTTTTAGAAAAATACAAACTACAATGAAAAGCAAGAAAAGGAAGATCTAACTTTTCAGGAGATTGTGGGGGACTCGTTCAGATTGACGGTCGCAAGCCATGTATGGGCTTCGCCATCATCCATGCAGATGAGAACAGAAGATGCTCTTGATTCGCTTGGCTTAGCTATAACCTCAGATTTTTAGAGGACAAAGACCAAGAGAAGGTCCTATGTCCAATAAAAAGCTACGTAGACGGGCTGAAAAGCCACGTCTAAGCCATTGGAGGCAGCAGGAGAAGGCAAGGACCTTGGGGGGGGGGGGTGCCCCCCAAGGGACTTTTGTCACCTTGTAGTGGTGGCCGGTGCAGAACTTCAGCAGAGTTATTTCTCTCTTTTTCTTTCTCTCAGATCTCTTTCTGATCCCTTTTTTTTTCTGATCTTCTGATTTTCTCCTCTTTTTTCCCGATCCCAATTTCAATGGAATGCTCTCCTATTTATAGGCTTTTGGTAGCCATTTAGGAGGGTTTATGAGCCTTAATGGCTTTAATGGGAGGAGTTACAAGATTTATTTCTTGATTTTGTAACTCCTTTTTCCTTGAATCTGATTGGCCGATGGAGATTAAGGGCTTTTAATCACCTTAATTACCATAATGGGAGGAGTTTCATGGTTTAAATGCCATGAATCAATTGACTTGTAACTCCTAAATGCTTGCTTCTGATTGGGCAGTCCAAAGAAATGAATTAATGACCATAATAAAGTTAGTCAATTAACCACATTAATTGGTCGCCGAGCAGTCGAAGAGTCGCGGGCCGTGCCGTGTCTTCTGGAATTCTTCTGGCGATGATCATCGATGGATCTACATGCTGATCGACATCGGATGAACATGTAACTTCAGACATTGATAGCTAAGAGCGGGCCGGTGACATCTGTCTTGTCGATTTCACGATCGGTCGGACAGAAAGTGCACTTTCTTGGTCGACCGGTTGGCGATCTTGGAGCGATCAATGATGATTTTATGCTTTTGACGGCGGATCCGAGATGTCGTCGGATATGAGTCAATTTCAAGCACTAAAAATCACATTTTCAGGAAACCACAGGGGCCAAAGTGCGCGAAACGCGAAGAAAGACGGAAAAACGGGTCACCGGCGGAAAATCCGGTGACCCGGACCTCCATGGTCGCCGGCGACCATGGACCGGCGACCATGGGCCATGGTCGCAGGGGCCTGCGACCATGGGCCATGGTCGCAGGGGTCTGCGACCCTGGGGGATTTTTCCCCTTCGGAGCCCATTTTGCGGTCGTTTTGAGGTCTTTTTCGTCGCCGTTTTCTTCTGTATTTTTCTTGACATTTCTTCTCATTTATTGGCTTGATTTCCCTGTAGAAAACTTGATGAGAATCCTTGCATTTTTAGAGTGCAAAGTTTCCAATTTTCCGGGAAAGCCGAAGACTTTGTCGCGTAGAGCTGCTGATTTTCCGCCAGAAGCTGAAACTTGGTCAAACGATGTCGGAATGACCTGAAATTTGAGGTGAAGCCTCCTGAGCAATAAATAAGACCAACCATAGGCTTTTGTTTGAGTTTTGAAGCCGTTTGGGGTCCCGTCGATGCTTCACTTGATTTTGCTGCGGGGAAAATGCCGAGCTTTGATATGTGGCCAAACGATGTCCGATTGACCTGAAATTTGACAGGGAGCCTATTGGAGTCATTTTGAGACGTTCCATGGGCTCCGTTTTGGATGTCATGGTCCCGGGTTGCTCCGCCGCCGGTAGGCTTGATTTTCTCTCGGAGCATCGAAACCTGGTCAAACGTTGTCGGAATGACCTGAAATTCGACGTGCAGCCTTTTGGAAGCATGTTGAAGCCACTCATGCACTTGGTTTGATGAGCGAAGGCTTCGGTGGTTCCCGCCGCCGGGAGGCTTGATTTTGCTGCTCGAGCATTGATGGAGGGTCAAACGTTGTCGGTTTGACTTGAAATTTGGCATAGAGCCCTTTTGGGACATGCTGGAGTCATCTGTAGGCTTTGATCGAAGTTTTGACGTCTCCGATGATGTCGTCGCCGGGAGCTCCCGTTTAGCTGTCGGAGCAGTGAAGTTAGGCCAAATGTTGTCGAAATGGCCCGAAACTTCATGTGTACTCTTCTCTTGGCTATCTTGAAGGATCTTGCAGTTTTTGTTTGATTCTGAAAGATTTGAATTTTTGGAGAAATTGCATTGCCTATTTATGGCAGGTTGCGACTTCATGCAGCTTTCTTGATGTTGAAGAGGCAAAGTGACATTTTTGGTGTCAACAAATGCCCCCTCGAGGTACAGCGACGAGTTGCTTGACTTTTGTAGTCGATGTGCCTCGAAGAGAGTTTTGAAGGAGAGCTTGTGTCTCGACCAAGAGTCTTTGAGCAATCCTTCCTTTGGTAGAGTAGCCTTTGAGCTTCCAGGGGAATTTTATGGTAGTGAAAGGAATCACACACCATCTCGAGGCAAAGTTTTGAAGATGACATCAGGGATGTGGATTTGGGCTTTTGTTTTTGACCTTGTGACCTAACAAGCTGTATGTGGCAGGTTGGGGGTCGGGTTTTGGTTTTGACCTTGTGACCCAACAAGCTGTATGTGGCAAGTTGGGGGATCATGATTTGGTTTTTGGTTTTGGTCTTGTGACCTAACAAGCTGTATGTGGCAAGTTAGGGGACCAGGATTTGGTTTTTGGTCACTCTTTGGGACTGTGTGGGTCCATTGGAGTGGTTTGGATTTTTGTGGAATGTCAATTTCAAGATTTTGGCTCAATTTGGTATATGAGGCTGGATGGTTTGATTTTTGGAAGCTCATGGGGCTTGGGATTTTTTTTGTATGGTTCAATCAACTCAAAAGAGGCTTGGAACCATTATTGTATGCTCTTGGTAAGAGGATTTTTTCTGACTAAAAGCCCATTTTTTTTTTTTTTTTTTAGTGCCTAGGTGGTCAAACCTGGCTCATATGGGCTAGCCCATGGGACCTTAAGCTTTTTAGGATGGCTTAGATCTCATGTGGGGCCATTTTTGTAAAGAATATCTAAAGATATCTCATTTGGATAGAGAATATCTAAAAATATCTTTAATTGGAGAGAATCTCTCATATTCCCTTAATTTGGGAGAGAATATCTCAAGGTATCTTTCTTTTTGGGAAGAAATCTCCAATATCCTTTTTTGTTGGAGAGAATCTCTCATTTGATTGATTTTGGGAGGAAATCTCTCAAAGACATCTTTCTTTTTGGGAAAGAATCTTTCTAATTCCTTCTCTTTTGGTAAGGTTACTAATTAGTAACACTTACCTTTCTTCTTTGTTTCCTTCTTTGATTTGCTCTCTCCTATAAAAGCAAAGGAAGGTAGGATCTCTTGCCCTTATTGCTTTCTTTTGCAACAATCTCAAGAGAGCTCCAAGGCCAAGAGTTTTTCTTCTTCAAGGATCTTCAAGCTTTTTCCTTCTTCATCAATGGCTTCAAGTAAGTTTTCTTTCTTTTTCTTTCAAGAAAACTCTATGTAGAGAATAGGATGGGAAAAAAAGAAAGTTTCTCTTCTCTTTTCTTTTCCTTTCTTCTTGTTTTTTTTTTCTTTCTTTTCTTCTTCTCTTTTTTTTTTTTTTTTTTTTCCACGTGATTTCTGTTTTTTTTTTTTTTTCACGTGTCTCTTTTCTCTTTTTTTTTTTTGTGTACGGATCTGTCCGTACGGCCACGTGGCCTGATTTTTTTTTTTTTTGAGAAAGTTTCTTCTTTTTTTTTTTCTTTTCTTTCTCCCTCTTTTTTTTTTTGAGAAAGTTTCTTCTTTTTTTTTTTCTCTCTTTTTGCTCATCATGATAATGCATTTTTATGCAAATCTAGATGTTCATGCATGTACTTTTTGTAGATTGAGCATGATAGCATACCTGAAAATCTTTGCAAATTTGGGAATTTGGAGCTCGCAGCGATGTTGAGCCCTTCTTGATTTTGCGGAGATTTTGAGGTTTCGAAAGTTTGGAGTTTCGGAGCCCGCAGCAATGTTGAGCCCATCTTCAAACTTTCTATTTCTTTCGGGGTATTTCCCTTTTCTTCGGAATTGCCCCGGAGTCATGCCAAAATTTCGCCAGATTTTTGGTGGGACAAAGTGACCCCTTTTTTTTTTAGCGAAATCCTGTCATTTTGATGACGATCTTTTTCTTTTCCAACCTTTGCAGGTGGTTCCTCCAGAGCGAACAAGGGTAAAGAGCCTGCTACAAGCGTACCTCGTCGATCTGCTAGATCTTCCAATGTGGCCGTTCAGCAAGCCTAGGAGAAGGTATGATTCTTCCTTTTTCTTTTTCTGCTTCTTTCATGGGGCTTTCCATGTTCTGATTTGTTTTCTCAGCCTGCTGCTGCTTCTTTTTTTTTAGCAGAGGATGAAGACTTGGCGAACCTGAGGTTCCGACCGATGAGGCGGTGATGGAGCCAGTTATGGCATTTGAAGAAGAACCGAGGGACTCTGGAATGACTCCGGAATCTCCAATTGGTATAACTTCTTTCGCTTTCTCTTTTTTTTTGCCTACGACTTGATTTGCTAACATTTTTTTTCTTGTCAGCTGACTTGCCACAGGATTCCGATGACTTTGAACCATCAATGGACGCAAATGTCGATGATGCTTCTGATGAGTTCATGGAGGAAGAGAGTGTTCCGCCAGTCGTCGAAGAAGGTACTTTGTAGTGATGACCCTGATGGTTTTTTTTTTGAACAGGATCATATCATATCTTTTTGTGTTTCATTTGCAGGTTTTGAAGTGACAGAAGAGAGTCCATCGCTTTCTTCAGAACCAGAGCAAGGGATGCCAGAGGTCGATCCGGAGGTAGAGATTAGTTCAGACATGATTGAGGAGATGCCTCGTGTTGAGATTCCCTCTCCAGTGGCTCCAAGTGAAAAGAGTTCTTTTGTTACTCTTCCAATGGGACATGACATGAGCAGCCGATCAGCGGAGAAGGGTGAATCTTCATCCAGTTCGTCTCTTCAATTTGCGAAGAAGGTGCTGGCTCGGGTTTTGAGTTCTTGGGTCAAGACTCTCCTTTCTGGACACTTGGAGGCAGGATTTGGCATGATCCCACATGTACAGGAGATTCTGACCGACACCGAAGAGGTTGGTCTGGATGTCACAGGTGCCAGGGCGATCGTTGATAGGATCATTGCACTGGGTGACAAGTGGTTTGAGACCATGGGTTTCCCTGACGACCAATTCTTCAAGGAAATGTTCTTGGACCCTGCTGATAAGGCTAAGTCTGACCTGAATGAGGCTACACAAAGCAAGAAGCAGCTAGTTCGGGAGAAGAACAAGGAAGAGCTAGCCATCATCGGATTGAGGCATGACCTTAACGTCCTTGATAGGGAAGTTGAGGAGGCCAGGAAACGTCTTGAGCATTTGAAGGCACAAGTCGATGCGAAGTGGGCTGCTATAACAGAGGCTCGTGACAGGGAGAGTACTCTGATCCGCAGGGTTGCAGATGCCGGTCAAGTTCTCGAGAGGAGGACTCTAGAAAACGAACGATGGCAAACTGCTGGGGAAGAGCTTCCCGGTGTAAAAGAAGGGTTACGGCATTCGCCAGCATCTCATGGCAAGTTCCTGAAGAAGCGTGCCTTGGAAACTCTGACGGCTGAGGCCAAAAGTTTGCTTGAGGAGCTGAAGCTTTGGCTGGAGACCATTTTTGGCTGAGCTCCTGATTTTTTATAGCAGAAACCATTCTTCTTTTTTTTTGGTACCACATGTATTTTTTGGTACTCTTTTTTTTTTCTTTTTTTTTTGTAGTGCTTGTGAACACTTTCTTTTTTTTTCTTTTTGGTACCACATGTATTTTTGGTACTTCTTTTTTTTTGTTTTCCCTACGCTCACTCAAATCTTTTTGTGATGAAAGCAATTGCTAAATGGGATTTGATCAAAAGCTTTGTCATTTTGTGAAAATCTTTTGTCAAATAATTGTTTTGGCATGGGAGCCTGATTTTGGTTGTGGCGTGAAAGCCGATTTTGAGATGGCATGGAAGCCGAAATTTTATGGCGTAAAAGCCAAAATTTGGGTTGGCATGGAAGCCGAAATTTTGTGGCATTTACAGCCAGTTTGGTGGCATTGATAGCCAATTGGTGGCATTTATAGCCGGTTTGGTGGCATTGATAGCCAATTTGTGGCATTTATAGCCGGTTTGGTGGCATTGATAGCCAATTCGTGGCATTTATAGCCGGTTTTGACATGAGAGTCAGGTTTTTTTTTTTTTGTGTGTGGCATTTGTAGCCGAGTTTTTTGAAAACCAAGTTTTGTTTTATTGGCATGAAAGCCGGTTTTGGCGTTTATAGCCGGAAATTTTTGTTTTGGCATTTATAGCCGGATTTTGGCATTTATAGCCGAGTTTTGGTTTTCAAAATGCAGGTATCGACTAAATGTCGCCTCCCCGCTGAATGGTCTTGCAAGTATCGATGGAATGTCGCTTCCTTGCTCATTCGGTTTTGCGAGTATTGATGGAATGTCACTTCCTCGCGGGTTAGGTTTTGCAAGTATCGATGGAATGTCGCTTCCTCGCGAATTGGGGTGCAAATATCGACTAAGCGTCGCTTCCCTGCTTTTCCCAAGACTTTTGGTTTTGCGGGTACTGACTTGATGTCGTTTCTCCGCGATTTTTGAAATTTGAGGTTTTCTCGAACCATTTGTAATTTTTGGGTTGTGGATAGTAACTGGTATGTTGCATCTCCACGATTTTTGAAATTGGGTTGTGGATATCAACTGGTTTGTTGCTTCTCCACGATTTTAGGTTTTCTCGAACCTTTGAAATTTGGGTTGTGGATATCAACTGGTTTGTTGCTTCTCCACGATTTTAGGTTTTCTCGAACCTTTGAAATTTGGGTTGTGGATATCAACTGGTTTGTTGCTTCTCCACGGTTTTTGGATTTTGCAAGTATCGACGAAATGTCGCTTCCCTGCGATTTTGGGTGCAAGTATCGATGGAATGTCGCATCCTTGCTTTTTTTCAAAATTTTTGTTTTGCGGGTACTGACTTTGATGTCATTTCCCCACGATTTTTGAAAAACCATTTTTTTTTTGTTTAAAGACACGAGGGTCGTAAATTTTGACCTAGAACCATTTGGCGGTAAAAGGTAAGGTGGACTAGGGTGGAAATCCCTGAATCCGGATTTTTGTTTCAAACCATGAATTTTGGTTCAAGGATCGAAAGCTTTGGTCAAGTCAGGGAGAGGCTCCTAAACTTGGATTTTTTTTGTTTTTGAACAATGAAACGATGAAAGTAAGCATTGTTTTTGAATCTCTAGAAATTTTGACATTTGATATGAAAATTCTAAAGAGAGTGGGTTTGACGAGCGAGTACCTGAGAACAGGTTTCGGCCATACAGGCATTGCTCTTACCCAGTTGGGTAAGTCTTCAAGGGTAGTACCGCTTCAAGAACTTGCCGTTGATAGGCAGCATACATCTGTCGCCTTCCATGTTTAGGAGGGCATATGCGCCGTTGGAGAAGACTTTGTCGATGACGTAGGGTCCCTCCCATTTTGGTTCAAATTTGCCTTTGGATTTGTGTGCGAAGACCATTGGTCCTTTTATAGCAAAAACCAAGTCACCCTTTTTGTAGGGGCGTTGCCGAACCCTTTTGTCAAAAGATCCTGCCATGCGTGCTTGGTAAAGTTCAATGCTTTGTCGAGCTTCGAGCCGTCTCTCGTCGAGATTGTCCAGCTCATGGAGTCGCAATTTGACATTGCTTTCTTGAGTCATGTCATTTTGTAGAGATACCCTCAGAGAAGGAATTTGTACCTCTAGGGGCACGACAGCTTCGCATCCATAGACCAAGGAGAATGGTGTGCTATGGGTTGGTCCTCGAACGGTGGTTCGATAGGCCCACAAAGCTTCAGACAGTTTATCGCTCCAGTCTCTTTTGTGACTAGAGACCATTTTCTTGAGGATTTTGCAGAGTGTCTTGTTGAAGGCTTCTGCTAATCCGTTTGCTGCCGGATTGTATGGAGTCGAAGGACAGCTTTGGATTTTGTATTTGTCGCAAAACCTGTAGAATCGATGATCCCGGAATTGTGGTCCGTTATCATGGACGAATCTCTTGGGTATGCCGAAACGACAAATGATGTTGGTGCGTAGGAATTGAAGAACTGATGAGGTCTTCATTTCGTTGAACGCAAATGCTTCTGACCACTTGGAGAAATAATCCGTTGCGGCGAAGATGAATCGATGACCTTTGCTTGAAGGGGGAGAGATAGGACCTATGATGTCCATGCTCCATGCTTCAAAAGGCCATGAGATTGCTGTAGGATGCAGCCATTCCGGAGGCATGTGAATGTAATCTCCGTGAACTTGGCATAGCTGGCAACGTTTGGCAAATTGCTTTGCATCAGCAACCATGGTAGGCCAATAGTAACCTAACCTTTTTATCTGATCATAGAGCTTAGGACTTGCTTGATGGGCTCCACAAAGACCAGCATGAACTTCTTTAAGTGTTTCTTCGGCCTCTTGTTGTGACAAGCAGCGTAGAAGTACTCCGTTGAAGGATTTCCTGTAGAGGATTTTTGAAGGAATATCCAAATGAAAGTTTGGGGCTCGCCTTTGTATGCTTACCCGTTCTTTTGGATCTTCAGGTAGGATTCCGAACATAGTGTAATCAATGAACGGATCCCTCCAATCGCCGATTGAAGTTTGAAGGATAGAGATCCGACTTCCAACCACTCGGTGGCATTCAGCAACTGCTTGGTGTGTGTTAAGAGGAGGGAGGATCCTTCTCTCACACACTGTAATTTGCATGTTTTCCCCTTCCTGGATAGCCATTGACGCGGCAAGTCCGGCCAGGGCATCTGCACGGATGTTTTCACCTCTACGAATGTGGGTGATGTTGCAGATGTCAAACTTTTGCAGAAGCGATTGTGCCTTGTTGTAATAAGGCAGCAGATCGGGCTTCCTGACTTCATATTTCTGATTCATCTGGTTGACGATCAGTTGAGAGTCTCCAAAGACTTCCAGCATAGTGATACCGGATTCGATGGTGAGTTCCAATCCTAGGATCAGAGCTTGGTATTCAGCTGCGTTGTTTGTGCATGGTTCCAGTAGCGAGAAAGCGTGTGGAATCATGCATTTGTCGGGGCTAACAAAGAGGATGCCAACTCCCGAGATCAGCTTTCTGTTTTCATTTGTCCTGGTTGCACCATCAAAGTACATGTCCCAGGAGGCATTTGGTGAGGAAGTCTCCACGTTGTAGACAGGTTCGTCTGGGAGATCATCTCTGAGTGGTGAATCTTTAGGCAATGGATGCTCTGCGAGGAAATCTGCTAGAGCTTGGCCTTTGATTGCTTTTTGTGGCACATACCTAATATCAAATTGTGACAAGAGGATGGACCATTTTGCCAGTCGGGCATTGAGAGAACCGGCCTTCGTGACAAGGACCTTCAAGAGGTTGATCCTCGAGACCAGGTAGACTGTGTTGGAAAGCAAGTAGTGACGTAGCTTTTGTACGGCGAACATCACTGCAAGGCATTCTTTTTCGACTGGAGAGTAGCGATGCTCTGCACCTACTAGCATGCGGCTGAGGTAGTATAGAGCAGCTTCTTTTCCCTCACCATTCTCTTGTGCAAGCAAAGCGCCTACAGAATGATCAAGAGCTCTTGTGTACAAGATGAATGGTTTTCCAGTGGCAGGGGCAGCTAACACTGGAGGTTTGGTCAGGTATGACTTGATATCTTGAAATGCGGCTTCGCAGTCGGTATCCCAGACAAAGTCTACACCTTTTTTCATCAATCGAGAGAATGGACGGCATTTCCCCGAAAGATTGGAGATGAACCGTCTAATGTAGGCCAATCTCCCTTGAAGCCCTTTTAGTTCCCTTAGGGTTCTTGGAGAGGGCATTTCTAGAATAGCCTTGACTTTTATGGGGTCAAGTTCTTTTCCAGCTTTCCGAACAAGGAATCCGAGAAACTTACCCGACGAGACGCCGAAGAAGCATTTTAGAGGATTCATCCGCAGTTTGTGTTTGCGGAGTCGGAGGAAGACTTCCCGAAGATCTTTGAGATGGTCTTCTTTTCTTCTGCTTTTGACGGCGAGGTCATCAACGTAACATTCGACCGTCTTGTGCTGCATATCTTGGAATATTTTCATCATAGCCCTTTGATATGTGGCACCAGCATTTTTCAGACCAAATGGCATGACAGTGTAGCAATACACGCCAAATGGAGTCCGAAATGAAGTGTGTTTTTCATCCTCGGGATGCATCTTTATCTGATTGTAACCAGAGAAGCCATCCATGAATGTCATTCGCTCGAATCCGCAGGTATTATCAATCATCACCTCCGGTATGGGGAGCGGGAATTCATCTTTAGGGCAAGCGCCATTCAAGTCTCTATAGTCAATACAGACCCTGATCTGCCCATTTTTCTTTGTCACGGGGACAATGTTGGCCAACCATTCTGGATGTTGTTCCTCACGGATGAAGCCAACGCTTTTGAGTTTTTGAACTTCTTGTTCAATTTTATCCATCACATCTGGACGGAATCTTCTTTGGCCTTGTTTGACAGGCTTGACGTCTTCTTGAAGATTGAGTTTGTGGACTGCTACTTTGGGGTCTAAACCAGGCATTTCAGCATAGGACCATGCAAAGCAATCAACGAACTCACGAAGAAAAGCGATATACTCGGGTAACTCATCATCCTTTATATTCTTGCTTATGAATACAGGACGTGGGTTATCAGGTGTTCCCAAGTTTATCTTTTGAACAGGATCTTCTGTCGGAAGGTTCGAAGGTGGTTCCTCCACAATATTTTCGGAGGCTTCCAACTCAACGAAACCTTCTGGAGTTTCAACTGCATTACCAGACCAAGGCTCTGTTCCTTTCCATGGATTTTCTTGATTGGTGATCTCCTCAAGGCTTGCTATGAGATAGTCCCAATCGCCTGTTGAGTCTGGTATTTCTTTTGGAGACGAGGGTTCTTCTGGGTCAGGATGCCACAAGTCTGTATTATCGGACGATTCTTCTTTATCATCAGAGAAATCATACCAATTGGATGAGCTTCCTGGATCTTTGTCAGGTAACTCTTTCAAGAGATATCCAGGGAGATCGATGTCTTCATGGACTTGAGATGTTGAGGCTTGGTCGGTAAAACGACTTTTAAGCCTTTGTGTCAACTGTCTCAGAGGAGTATCAGGATCATACCCTAACCCATATGAAGACTTTTCTACATGACCGTAGAGTCTCCAATCTTCCAGCTGGCTTTTGGTCAAGGCGGGCTCCAATGGCGTGAGAATACCGCGTCTTTCTCCCAAACCGACTGGGTTTTGAGCGTCATAGCCCATTTTCTTCATAATTGCTTGTGCCACAGGACTATATAGAGATAGCTGAGGCATACCTTCATTTTGGAAAGGTTCCAGCATGGAATTTGATGAAGAAGCGTCCGATCTATGGAAGAAGATCGGCCTTTGCTTTGGTGATGTTGCCGGAACAACAAAGGTAGCAGACGTAGGATCTTCTACATCAGCAGGTGTCTCCATCGGAGTGAGAGTAGGCTGAACTTGCTGAGTGTCAGCTTGGCTTGACGATGCATCGTCTTCTGGCTCTGAGTCCGAGTCTGTGTCTTGCATGATAGACACGAGAGAGACAACAAATTTGCCCCCAGGCTTTTGTTTCGCCTTCTTCACTTTAGTCGTGATGACCAAAGGTTTTGAATTCTTGAGGGAGATAACGAAAGGAGATTGACTACTCTCTTCTAATTTGCCGGAGGGTTTGTTTTCTTCCGGTGATTTTTGAGGAGCCTTGCCTTTATCTTTCTGGAGATTTTCAGCAGGGGGTGCTGTTTCCTCTTCTTCTTCTTTTTCGCCTTCATACATTTGGGAGTCTGCGAAGTGGACTTCTTTACCTTTGAAGGGTTTTCTGTCCGCAAAGACTCGATGTACCATGCCGTCGTCGCCGACGAACTTGATGCATTGATGTAGAGTTGAAGGAACAACACCATTCTCGTGTATCCAAGGACGTCCGAGAAGGATGTTGTAGCATGAGGGGGTTTTTATTGCGTACACAGTGACCTCAGAGATAAGATCACCGATTTGCAATTTGAACCTGATTTTGCCGATAGGCCTTTGAGTGCTCCCATCGTATCCAAAGATAGATACAGATGTGTGGCTTAGCTTGCTGGGTGGGATGCCCAACTCTTCAAGAGCCGAAGTGGAGATAAGGTTGAGTGCAGAACCTGGGTTGATCTGAACTCTATGTATCGGCATTTCTTTGATGTACCCTGTGAAGTACAGGGGTCGGTTGTGCCTTGCTTCGCCAAGTAGGAGGTCTTCCTTAGTGAAGGCGATGGTTGCACTGGCTGCCTTTTGAACCGAGAGGCATTGGATGCATGATCCCTCAGTTTTCTTTTTTTCTTCTTTTAAGGAAGTTTCAGAGTTTTTGACCCGGTAGTCCATTTCAATTTTGAGGACTTGCGGGGCATGTTTGTCGACATCCTCATTCAGTTTTTGTAATTCTGAGATGAGATTATCACGAGTGCGTGGAGACATTCGTAATAAATCCAGGATGTGAAGACGTGCAGGTATGTGTTTGAAGTGCTCAACCAAGTCGTACTTGAAAGCCTCCTTAGGGCCTGCATGTTCATCATTGTTGCCACTGGGGGCGCTTACAACATCTTTTCCCGAAGGATTTACATAAGTAAAGGAAGATTGGTTGTAATTTTTGTGGTAGTCCCGACCCGAACGGGTGCCTCTACCAACTTCGAGAGCTTCTTGAGAAGGATCTTCGCTTGGAAGATTGTCTTCAGGATCAAGAGGCTGTCGTTTTTCATCTACTGGGGATGTATCTGCAGCAGAGTTGCCATCCTCAGTGATTGTGTTGCACGGAGCATTTTCCGGGAGCAAGTCCTGAACAGCATCCAGCAGCTTTTCTTCTTCGTTGACCCATCCATCACCCCAAGTTGGGTTTTCTTCATGATGATAAGTCGGGAAGAATGTGTATCCTGAAGTCACAGTCTCAGGAGAAGAAACCTGAGAGGGTGTCATCTCTGTGAAAGTCACGTGAGACGAGGTAGCTCCAGAGGATACATTGCTAGGCGTCGTCGGAGTGTAGGTAATCTCATCAGACGACGCTTCAGAAGAGCTATAGTCCTGATATATTACATTACAGGAAGCTCTGATAGGAGATGTTGCCTGCTCGGAGTCAGACTCATCCTCGGATGTAAGAGGATCATCTATCCAGCAATGTTCTCCATTTTCAGGAGTTGAGGGAGGAGGTACCTGATGGGCTTCAGGGACTTCCGGCTCTGGATTGTGAGGAATCTCGTTGACGCGGTCTTGCTCTTGTTCTAGAGCGAGACGCTGCAAGATCCTTGCATATTCTTCAAGATCAGGCATGGGAGCCAGATCCTCTTCTTCGTCTTCTCCGTGTGGCTCAACATAGTTGATTTCCACTGGAGCAATGACAGGTGCTGGGTTAACAGCATCTTCTTGTGCAGCCTCTTGGTCTTCTTCATCATCAGACCAGGATCCTTGTGGTTGCAAGGGGTTATACCAGATTACTGGCATAAGGTGAGTTTCAGGAACCCATTCTTCATCGGAGAGATATTCTCCTGTTTCAAGAGATTCCTCCCACTCATCGGTGTAGTTGGGCTCGAATCCATCGTCGGTGTCGCTGGACTCGTATCCATCAATGGAGAATCCAACTACCGAGTTGCAAGAGTATGATGCCCCCTGCATGGCTTCTTTTTTGAATTGAGGTGGCATGAAATCACTGAGAGTGAAGTTTCTTACCGCCTTTGAAGTCTCTGGAAGGGACGTTTCTGCTGCCCCGAGTGAAGTGGTAGAGGAGGCCTCTGCCTTTTCATGGACTTTTTGTTTTGGCTGGGTCTTCTCTTGCCGTTTGAGCCTGAGGAGATGTTTCTTGGCTTGCCTTCGCTGCTGAGCGGTCGGCTTTGTTTTGACGATCTCCCAATTTTCATCTTCCAGGAGATCGGGATGTACCCATATGGGTTGTCCGTCTGGTGTCGGGCAAGGAACCAACACTTCGGACGTTTGAATTCTATTTATCACCTTGAAGGAAGTAGTGATCTTCTTCTTCGGTGACTTTGGTGTTTGTCCATATGACACCATGTTGACGGAGGCAGTCCTATAGTTTTTGTCAAAGGTGATGACTCCGTTTTTCCACATCTCGTTTATCTTCTCTCTCACAACAAAGCATTGATTGAGAGGATGCGAGACCATCTGGTGGTATGGACAGTACCGAGGATCATTGGTTTTGCCAACGTCTCCAGGTCTTTTGGGCTCTGGCAAAATGAGTTTGCCATTTGCTAGGAGAGCCTCAAAGATTTCTTCGACGTCTTTATCGAACGGATATTTCTTTTCTACTCGCTCTTTGAAGGCATCAGAGAGTTCAGGTCTCTTACCTGCAGCTCTATTTTCAGCTTTCTTTGGTTGCTGAGGAGCTGACTTAGTCTGCACATTGAGAACCTCCTTCTTCTTTGGTTTAGAGGTTGCAACAGCAGTCGGCTCTTTCTTTGATGATTTCTGACTGTTGAGGTCTTTGATCACCGTTTCAGCTTCCATGGAAGCTTCCAGGAGTTCCCCCAGGTTCTTTGATTTATTGCCGATGATCATGGAGCGGATTTTAGCTCTCATGTTGTTTCGGCAGATGTCGACTAGCGACGCTTGTGGCAGTACATCTGAGCATTTGTACGCCATTGCTTTCCACTTGTGAATGAAGTCATAAGTTGACTCATTCTCTCCTTGTTTTAGGCTGCAGAGCTGAGCCATAGTAACAGGATGATCCTCACCTTGGAAGTGGGTCAGGAAGCGTGTCTCCAGCATAGCCCAGTTCTGAATGGAGTTCTCCGGCAGAGTGGAGTACCAATCGAAGGCCGTACCTTTTAGGGTACTTGCAAAGAGGCGGATCTTGAGTGCATCTTGATCCGCGATAGCTCCCGTCAAGATCTTGAAGTGGATGACGTGCTGTCTGGCTGATCCTTTCCCCGTATATGTTTGGAGAGTAGGATGCTTGAATTTTGTGGGGAACGGGACCGAGTCCATCCATAAAGGATATGGTGGCTTGATCCCATGCTCTTTGAGTATATCCTCTTCTTTAGCTTTGGCGAGGATACTGTCTACGTCCTTTTTGTTGAGGGCGCGTGACTCATTTTCTTCTCCATTTCCCTCGTTATTGCTATGATTTGGAGGAGGCTCATTGTTCACCTGATTTTGGACGACAAGGAGAAGGTTTTCCATCAGAGTTTCAATCCTCTGCTGGCCTTGTTCCAACTGCTGGATGCGTGTGAGCGCATCATCTCGAGGTGGATTCTGAGGTGGCGGCTCAGAACTTGTAGCCAAGACGTTCATCCCTCGGGATTCGAACGAAGAAATCGTCCTGGTGACCGAGCTGGGGCTCATTCTTTTTGATGAAGAGCTTGATGAAGGATTACTCTCCCGTCCTTGGCTGGAAGGGGCAGGAGATTCTTCGGGATGTCTTTGTGTCCTGGTGATGCTACGGGTCACCGGACGTCGGACATGGATTTTTTATGCTGACCTTTGGCGTCTTCTGGTTTTTCCAACCATATGGATGGCAGCAACTTGGTCGGGTCTTTCTTTTTCGACCCATTTGCGGGAGACTTGAAGTGTAGGAGGCTGGGTCCTTTGCTTCTCTAGTCTCTTTTGTCGATATGACGCACGGCGGCGTGCTCGACGAGCGATTTGAGCTTTGGTCAGCTCCGGCTGGGCTCTGACGATGAAGGATGTGCTCCCTCGGGCGCAGCAGCCGAGCTTGTCTTATTTGTGGTTGGGCAAGGACAGGATGCGGACCCGGTCCTTTGCCTGTTGCAGCGAAGCTTTAAACCTTTCGAGTTCGGCCCCTGTAGAGATAAAGGGTCGAACTGAAGGGGTGTAGGCCCTAGCAGGTGCTTGTAGAGGCCTAGTGATGCATGATCTGATTTTGGGCCTGTAGGAACAAGCCGGCTCATGCTGGGTTGACTTGGGAGTCAAGTTGGAGATGGGTCTCTCCTCTTTCATGTAGGCAAGAGGGTAGAACTGGTTTTCTTTGAGTGGGGCCAGGTATGCTGGCTTGGTGGAGGTTTGAGACCTCCTTTGTTTTGGGGAAGGTCTTGGAGACCAAGTCTTGGGATAGACCTGGTTGTTTGTGGGTCGAGGCTTCGCAGGGGTGCTGCGGGCTTCAGGCTTTTGGGCGCTCGCCTTTGGTGTCACGGGAGTGACACGTTGAGAGGCGATCTTCTGCCTTTTGGCAGGCGCAGTTTGTTCTTCGGGAAGTGGGAATGGTCCCAGTGTCCCGAAGACGATGGTCCGGGGAGTCGAGGTCGACCCGGAGTTCAGAGAGTTGCCGAGGGAGTTGACGCTTCGGCAGCTGGCGGGGCGCTTGTAAGTGCGCTCGGTTTGCTTCTGTTGAAGCATGAGTTGGTGCTTGTTCTCATCGAAGATAATGGTTAAGGCTGCCATTGTTAGTTTCGAAAAAGTTCTGAAAACAAGACCACATCCATTAGTAATCACAAGAATATAATGATCATAAATGGGAATTTCTATGGTTGTCTTTTCAAATCGCTTAAGGGATATGACCCAAGCGACATGAAGAAGGCAAAAAGCCATAGATGGTACAATTGTTCTGACAGCAAGTATGGTGAGCCCAGAATGAGCGTTCCAGTGACTGCTAGAAGCAATTGTAAACCTAAATTCGACTTATCGAGAAGCAGGGCTTGCTCGAGATAAGAAGAATATAAGGTAGGAGTTACAAATGTGCCGGTCACAGATACAGTAGACCCTGAAAGGGCGTACCAGTATTGCTATGCACAAATGTTGGAGATCGCATCCATGAGATGGGATTCTTTGTTTTGAAATGTCAGAAATGGATTCGTCAAAGAGAGCAGGTGGCATTCCGATTCAAATACGGGCTCAACGATTTCCGCGAGCGCCAGTACTCAGAAGGGAAGAGACCACAATTTCTCGAATCTGAATCCAAAAAGTGACGAGTTTTTGGAGATTTTTTTTTTTTGAAATGATTTTTTTTTATTTTTATTTTATTTTTTTTTATTTTTTATTTTTTTTTAAAATATTTTTTTTATTTATTTTTTTATTTTATTTTTTTTTTGAAAATTTTTGTTTTTTTTTTTTTAAGATTTTTTTTTTTGAAAATCTTTTTTTTTTATTTTTATTTTTTTTTTAATTTTTTAAGATTTAAAGACGAGAGAGTACACATAGGCCTCCTAACCCGGTCTTATGAAACCTCAATTGATAGAATTGCCCCCAGGTAAGGGTAGGATTACTTAATGAACCCGTTTGGAGGACCCTTGCCTAGAACAGTCAAGCTGTCTCCACACTCTGGACAAGGCTTTTCTTGAATCAATCGTGATCAAAGAACGCAATTGGTTTAACCTTAGTGGTCTATGTCCCTTTTTTTATAAAAATCCCAAATAGACTCATCGAAGAGAAACGATGGCCCAAAACCTTAGTCGAACGGGCTCAACATTTCTGCAAGCACCAAAGAACGATAGGATAGGAACAAAGTTTCTCAATTTTGAATCCAAACTAAGAAAACTAATTTTTTTTCATTTTATTTTTTTTAATATATTTTTTTTGAAATCTCTAATGAACTCATCGAAGAGAAACGATGGTCCAAAACCTTAGTCGAACGGGCTCAACATTTCTGCAAGCACCAAAGAACGATAGGATAGGATCAAGGTTTCTCAATTTTGAATCCAAACTAAGAAAACTGATTTTTTTTTATTTTTTTTTTTGAAATCTCTAATGAACTCATCGAAGAGAAACGATGGCCCAAAACCTTAGTCGAACGGGCTCAACATTTCTGCAAGCACCAAAGAACGATAGGATAGGATCAAAGTTTCTCAATTTTGAATTCAAACTAAGAAAACTGATTTTTTTTTTTTTTTGAAAAGAGAAAGAATGGAAACAAACTCAAAGAAATAGAAATTTCCAAAAAATCCCATCTCATGTTTTTTTTTAGGATGCAAAATCCAACATAGGCTACCAGCTAGAAAGTAGCCAAGGAATCCGGAAAAGAAGTATAAGATAGAGCAAAAAGTATGATATGCAAATATTTCATTTCCAAGCACCGTTTTCTCAAATGAACGTGTCCCACCGGGTGTGCCAGCTTGATGGAACGCGCTCCGAGGCGCCGTGGGGGCGGCTACCGGGGTCGGCGGAACGTGGGAGTCCGTCGGGTCCGGCCCTTTCGCGCCCTGGCGGGCCCTGAAGCGTGCATCAACATTTCTTTTATGTGGGTGTGCCAGATTTTCTATTTTACTTGGAATTGCAAGTGGTAATCCGGAGATCAACCTTCACAAGTAAAAAGGAAATCAACTTCTTTCAAGTTTTCCATTGCACAAATATTTAAGAAAAGAGACATTTTCTTGGTTTGCCGTGAAAGGCGATTTTGTTTGGCATTTATAGCCGATTTTGGCGTTTATAGCCGATTTACAATTCTTATCAATAATGAAAGACAAGATTTGTGATTTTTGTCTCTTTTAGAAAAATACAAACTACAATGAAAAGCAAGAAAAGGAAGATCTAACTTTTCAGGAGATTGTGGGGGACTCGTTCAGATTGACGGTCGCAAGCCATGTATGGGCTTCGCCATCATCCATGCAGATGAGAACAGAAGATGCTCTTGATTCGCTTGGCTTGGCTATAACCTCAGATTTTTAGAGGACAAAGACCAAGAGAAGGTCCTATGTCCAATAAAAAGCTAAGTAGGCGGGCTGAAAAGCCACGTCTAAGCCATTGGAGGCAGCCAGAGAAGGCAAGGACCTTGGGGGGGGTGCCCCCCAAGGGACTTTTGTCACCTTGTAGTGGTGGCCGGTGCAGAACTTCAACAGAGTGATTTCTCTCTTTTTCTTTCTCTCAGATCTCTTTCTGATCCCTTTTTTTTTTTCTGATCTTCTGATTTTCTCCTCTTTTTTCCCGATCCCAATTTCAATGGAATGCTCTCCTATTTATAGGCTTTTGGTAGCCATTTAGGAGGGTTTATGAGCCTTAATGGCTTTAATGGGAGGAGTTACAAGATTTATTACTTGATTTTGTAACTCCTTTTTCCTTGAATCTGATTGGCCGATGGAGATTAAGGGCTTTTAATCACCTTAATTACCATAATGGGAGGAGTTTCATGGTTTAAATGCCATGAATCAATTGACTTGTAACTCCCAAATGCTTGCTTCTGATTGGGCCGTCCAAAGAAATGAATTAATGACCATAATAAAGTTAGTCAATTAACCACATTAATTGGTCGCCGAGCAGTCGAAGAGTAGCGGGCCGTGCCGTGTCTTCTGGAATTCTTCTGGCGATGATCATCGATGGATCTACATGCTGATCGACATCGGATGAACATGTAACTTCAGACATTGATAGCTAAGAGCGGGCCGGTGACATCTGTCTTGTCGATTTCACGATCGGTCGGACAGAAAGTGCACTTTCTTGGTCGACCGGTTGGCGATCTTGGAGCGATCAATGATGATTTTATGCTTTTGACGGCGGATCCGAGATGTCGTCGGATATGAGTCAATTTCAAGCACTAAAAATCACATTTTCAGGAAACCACAGGGGCCAAAGTGCGCGAAACGCGAAGAAAGACGGAAAAAACGGGTCACCGGCGGAAAATCCGGTGACCCGGACCTCCATGGTCGCCGGCGACCATGGGCCATGGTCGCAGGGGCCTGCGACCCTGGGGGATTTTTCCCCTTCGGAGCCCATTTTGCGGTCGTTTTGAGGTCTTTTTCGTCGCCGTTTTCTTCTGTATTTTTCTTGACATTTCTTCTCATTTATTGGCTTGATTTCCCTGTAGAAAACTTGATGAGAATCCTTGCATTTTTAGATTGCAAAGTTTCCAATTTTCCGGGAAAGCCGAAGACTTTGTCGCGTAGAGCTGCTGATTTTCCGCCAGAAGCTGAAACTTGGTCAAACGATGTCGGAATGACCTGAAATTTGAGGTTAAGCCTCCTGAGCAATAAATAAGACCAACCATAGGCTTTTGTTTGAGTTTTGAAGCCGTTTGGGGTCCCGTCGATGCTTCACTTGATTTTGCTGCGGGGAAAATGCCGAGCTTTGATATGTGGCCAAACGATGTCCGATTGACCTGAAATTTGACGGGGAGCCTATTGGAGTCATTTTGAGACGTTCCATGGGCTCCGTTTTGGATGTCATGGTCCCGGGTTGCTCCGCCGCCGGTAGGCTTGATTTTCTCTCGGAGCATCGAAACCTGGTCAAACGTTGTCGGAATGACCTGAAATTCGACGTGCAGCCTTTTGGAAGCATGTTGAAGCCACTCATGCACTTGGTTTGATGAACGAAGGCTTCGGTGGTTCCCGCCGCCGGGAGGCTTGATTTTGCTGCTCGAGCATTGATGGAGGGTCAAACGTTGTCGGTTTGACTTGAAATTTGGCATAGAGCCCTTTTGGGACATGCTGGAGTCATCTGTAGGCTTTGATCGAAGTTTTGACGTCTCCGATGATGTCGCCGCCGGGAGCTCCCGTTTAGCTGTCGGAGCAGTGAAGTTAGGCCAAATGTTGTCGAAATGGCCCGAAACTTCATGTGTACTCTTCTCTTGGCTATCTTGAAGGATCTTGCAGTTTTTGTTTGATTCTGACAAGATTTGAATTTTTGGAGAAATTGCATTGCCTATTTATGGCAGGTTGCGACTTCATGCAGCTTTCTTGATGTTGAAGAGGCAAAGTGACATTTTTGGTGTCAACAGAGATCGGGCTGGCCTTTCCTCTTCCTCCCTCTCCTTCCCTCCCTACTCTTCTTCTCCCTCTCCCTCCCCCTCCTAGTTGTTGGTGGGGCCCTCCCCCTCCAAATCGCCGGTGGGGAGGGAGGGAGGGGGAGGGAGAGGGAGAAGAAGAGTAGGGAAGGAGGGAGAGGGAGAGGGAGGAGGGGTAGGTTAGGAAAAGTTTTTATTTTTTATTTTATAGTGCGGTGGGGAGAGTAGTTTTTGAGGTGCCAATAGAACTCTCCTTTTTTTTTTTATTTATTCCTGGACCTGTCAGAAGAGTAAGCTAATGTGGAGTGTTTTAAAAGCGGGTGGAGTAAAATTAGTAGTAAAGACACTTGTGCCAACATTTTTGCTTCATTTATCGGTTGGATTGTATCCAAATACCGATTTGAGTAAAAATTTTGTTCATTTGAGGTCATTTCACTTTATTTTTTTTTGGATATCCAAACGGGTGTGCATCCTCTTCTATAACTATACTTTATCAAACTGCATTGATTTACTAATTTTCATTCCCTTAAGAAGAGATTACATTTCAGCTTCAAATGAGTGATTAGCTGTAATTTGTGAGGTATCAGGGGCAATCATTTCCCCCTCATGGTCTCTTATGATGCCACCTAATCCTCCATTCAGTGATAGTTAATGAAAAAATATATAGAACATTCTTAAGCACCCTCATATGTCCACTAATCATAATTTTTTGGTAAATTTGAATAGCAAGAAATGAGTATATCAATTCAAGTCCATGCCTCTAGGCCCTGTTTCTTTAGTAGAATTTCTGGTAGGAATTCTTGGACATGATGTGACATATTGTCTCCTGGAATTTCTGAATTCTACGTTTCTTCACTAACATTTTTGGATTCCAACCACATGAAAGGTCCCTTTTGACCTTTGGGAATCCAAAAATTCCACTCCCTTTGCATTTTGGTGGAATTCTTGGATGCTCGAGCCCAAAGGAGCATCCATGAATTCCACTATGACTGGAAATTCAAAAATTCTCCAAACAGAAATTCCTGGAAATCTAGCAAAGAAACAGGCTTTAAGACCTAAACAATTTTCACCATAACCAATTTACAAAATTCTGAAGTTGTCACATCAAGTTGCCACATCACTGTCTAATAGTCTACCATGTGCCCCTCATCAGCATGAGCCTCCATGGGGAGAAAAAGTGTCCCTTCCCGAGGATATTTGGCTTTGACTTTGTATCACTTAATGCTGTCCTTTCAATGCAATTTGCATTTCTTTCCCATTAATCCAAAAGTCACCCACGGTTTGCACTCGGAGGTTGTAGGTTCGAAACTGCAGTATCACACTGGGGCTACAAGGGAGTTTATCCGGCTTCTCTCTAAGCCCGGAGGGATTAGTCCAGCCTAAAGGGTTAGGAACCCTTAGAAAAAAAAAATCCAAAAGCCAATGTCAACTTTCTTTGCCATTTAATTAACAGTTATAAGTAATATATAAATAGAAGAATGTTATAACTATATAAATAGAAGAATGAGCAACAATGAATAAAGTCTAACAGACCCCTCAATCTATGCCAATCAATGGAAGAATAGCAAAGGTCTAATCCAAGGTCATGCCCCCCTTTCAGGTCCAGGTGAATGTCAGTCAATTCCATTCCTAAATGAAGTTTCAGATGCCAAAGGAAGCGTATTTGGTGCTCCTGAAGTTACAGGCGTCTTTGACTACGTTTAAAGGTTGAATCGAAATTCAAATCAATACACTAAACCCTACTTTGGTGGCCTCATGACTCATGGTTAAGCCAAACCCTTAACTCATGCTTGGTACATCAATGAAAGTCCCCTTGGATGGTCGATGGACCCATAACAGATTATAACAACAAATTACACAAATTTGGAAAATCACTGTTTGCGGTGTATCCAGTTGACATCCTCCAAGGGTGGTCAACCGAGTACACTAGAAGAGTCATGATTTTGACTCCCAAGTCGACATCCTGCCTGGTATATTTGGTCGACATCATGGGCGCTCAGTTGACTGGGTACACAGGGACTTCTGGACATAAACTTGGCGGGCAGAATTGAATTTCTGGATTTCTACAGTGTGTCCGGTCTACATCCTACAGGAGCGGTCGACCAGGTACATTAGAGTAGCTGGGGCCTGACTTGCTTCTCAAAGCATGCAGCGTGGTATATTCGGTCGACATCTTGGCCAGGGTGTCAGGTATACTGATTTTCTGCAACTGAGACACATTTTAGATTACAGTTATTTTCCCGAGTTCCCTGTGTATCTGGTTGACACCCACAAAAAGTGGTCGACCGAGTACACACAAGATTCAAATTTACATATTTCTATATCTTTCCCATTCCAATCCATTTTTCATCAAAACCAACTCAAATCATCTCCAATCATCAAACCCACTCCAACCATCAAAAAATCGATCATCAATTGGGCTATTGGTCTCCCAAATGGAAAAACCCATCCACAAAAGGGCAAAATCCAAGAAAACAAGGCTTAAAGAGAAAGACCTAATAGTCAAACATCTATATAAATTGAAATTGCAGAATAAAACAAAGAAAATATACATTCTATACTAAATAGGTATATTGTACTTGGCTCAAATCTAAATTGCAAGGTATTAGGCTAGGAATATAAAAATCCAAGCTCCTAATATGAAATTGATGTGAATTTAAATCCAATCTTTTCATATTGCAAGTGCACAGTTATCTTTTTGAAACAGTGGCAAGTACAGGTCGAATCCTACAGGGAGCACCACTGAAATATTTTTTTATTAAAATCTGAATTTTTTTATAATGAAAATAAAAAATAAATCAAGATTTTAATGTGAGATAAAGCTAATATGCAAGATGAACGGATAACAGTAATGATAAAGGTAGATCTGAGCAACAAAGAGTCCATTAATTAATTTCAATTCTCAATTCATATACTCTAATTTAGTCTTTTGTCCTGCAAATAACTCAGATCAGAAACAACTCAATGTTTCTGATCCGGAAGATATATATATTTTTAATTCAATTCTTAAGCAGAAGAACCCAAGATCTCCATCACCTCATAAAAATATAAATTACTTTGAGCGTCAGTTAACAAATTAAGCATAAAATATCGAAGGCATAAAAACCTAAGTATATTTTATCAAAAGAAGATTAACTAATCAAAAAGAAATTTATTAAAAATATAAAGCGGAGGTTTACTTGTGGCGTGAAGGCAGATCTATTATTCTAATAAACATGCATCATAGGGACAAAAGAATTAAATTAAAGACACAGAACGAAAACAAAATCACTTAACTTCATTTTGTGCTCCGATCCAAAAAATCTACTCCTCCATTGCAAAAGATATGATTTTCATTGAGAACTTCATTTTTACAACTTCTCTTTCACAAAGATTCTCCTTAAAAATAAATCCTTGGACATGGCCCAAGGCTACCAAAATAAAATAATTGAGAAAAGAGGTAAGGAAGAGAAGGTGTGCTGGGAGAGAATAAACCAATAAAAAAAACATATGGGTGGAGCTGTTTGGATGTGTGGCAATGTGGTCTCCTCTGGGGTGTCTCCATCATGCCTCCCCTTTTATACTTTTTGCAAAGCCCATTTTAGTAAAGAAGTACCACCCTTTTAGCTCTCTTTTTTCCTTATTTATAGGGATTCTTTCTTGTTCTCCAAGTTAATTTTTCCTTTGGAAAGACTTTTGCCTTTGAGATGATTCTCTTTCTTAATTTAGATGTCCTTGGTGCACACACCTTCCTTATATAATTCCAAAAATATCTCCCAAGATTGCTTGTTGACGTGGATGAGAAAATCAAAGGTTGTGCACATAAGAGAGTCTATAAGTATGGAATGCCCATGCATGGTTGGGACCCCTTTGGTTAGACTTCCAAAGTGCTTGGGCACTTCCCTTTTTTTTTTTTTCTACTTTAATTTCTTTTCAAGTGGATCGCCAAAAAAACTGAAGATTCCCTATAAGAATAAAAAAAAAAAAATTCAGCCATAATATGTATAAAATTCATAAATGTCATCCATGGGACCCGAATGAGATCAAGCACATGAATGCACCACTAGATGATTTTCCATGAACTAATTGATGATGCAAGAATAAAAAAGCTAATTGGTGTGACACTAAGATGATGTAAACCAATGATTTCATAAAATTCATGCAAGATTGATGATTTTGACTGAAATTCCAACTTTAATGCTCAAATGCATGGAATTATGAAATTGAGTGCAAATTACCCTAATTAATTCTACAAAGTAACATAAAATGATGATGACAATTACAATTTTGTGGACTTATCACACCCCAAACCAGCTTTTTGCTAGTCCTCGAGCAAAATAAGTGCAAAAGGAGAAGTTTACTATCCTAACAAAAGTAGAAAAAAAAAAAGAAAAAAGAAAAATGCCACTTTCGCTGGCTCTCTCGACTGCATTTAGCGTATGCAGCAAGCCCTTAAACCCCTAGATTCCCCCTAGTGGACGAGTTGTGCCTCGTGAGGGTTTGCGGTGAATTTACCCACGAAATTCTTTTTGTCTTCAAAAGAATGATTAAAACCAATCAAAATCTAAGGAAACTTCTTCCAAAAGAAAATCTTTTGACACTGACTATTCTCGATTCTTGGAATTTTCAAAGACAAATCTTAAATTCGGTTCATCAATCCCATCTTTTGGTTAGAGATTCTCAAAATCATGCTAATTGATCGTGTACGGTGAATAGTATATATACGAAATAAGCATCAAATGATCCACCAAGAATTTCCGTAAAAATAATTTTTTTTTTAAATTCTGGCCACGTAAACTTAGCAAAGAAAAACAGTCTTCCTCTCAAGGCAATAATGACAGCTTTCGCACTACTGTTTTTTCAAAGGCCACAAATTTTTTTTCTTTTTTTTTTTTTTTTTTCAAACACACACATGTGACTGTGCAATGCCTAGGTCCCTTAAGCTTTCTAATTAACCCATGTAATGAGCATTAGGCCAGTGACTCCCAAACCAGATGGCTTTAGGGCAATATGTATGTAAATACCCCTAAGGGCTTACTAGCTTTGGTTAAAAAGGCTACGAACTCAAACTAGTCACAAAACTTTTTATTCTTCTCAAGACTTCTATACACTTTTATTTCTTCTTTTTTCCTTTTTTTTTTCGCGGTCCCCAACAATAAGCAGCCATTTCCATGTATCCACCCGTCGAACCAGGAAGCTTTGTATACTAAGGGTGGATTTTCCATTTTTTCGAATCATCAAAGAAAAACGGAAATCATAGCTTCACATTCAAAACCTCAAAAACGTATACAATGTGTAAAAGTGAGGGATAAAAATTCAGCACTTTTCCAAAAACCCTTTCCATAAATAAAATAGTGAGCCATTGTTTTCTTTTGCCCAAAATAAATATCTTCAGCCAATAAAAAAAAATCTCGAATTTTTTTTTTAAATCTCCTAAAAACCAAAGCAAAGTGAAAAAGAAAAGGTATAATAAAAATTGAACAAATGATCACATGTCAAGTTCTAACTCACACCCCCAAACATAAATTCAACATTGTCCTCAATGTTATGAATGCATGTGTAGTGTGAAAATAAACAGTAAGGAAAATTAGAACATCTTACCATGTGGGGTGATTGCAAAAGAATGTGATCAACCAGCTCAATTACCTTCCAAAATTGGGTTGCCTCCCAAACAGCGCTAAGTTTAATGTCGTCAACTCAACATGACCAAAAGTGATTAGTCCTGGTAAATTGGGTCTTCCAGAAGGATATTCTTAACGTTTTTATCCTTCAGTTCCAAAAACAATTTCAACCGTTGACCATTAACCTTGAAAACATCCCCATTCTTGGGATTTTCAATTTCCACAGCACCATGAAAGTAAACAGTCTTGACAATGAATGGACCAGTCCACTGAGTTCATAATTTCCCTAGAAACAGGTATAACCAGGAGTTATACAAAGGACTTTCATACCCAGTTCAAAGGATTTTCTTAAAATTGGCTTATCATGATTCAACTTCATTCTTTCCTTGTAGATCTTGGCATTCTCATAGGCATCATTTCGAAGTTCTTCCAATTCATTGAGTTGCAATTTGCATAGAGTACCCGCAGTGAGTAAGTCAAAATTAAACTTTTTAATGGCCCAATAAGCTCTATGCTCCAATTCAATAGGCAAGTGGCATGCCTTCCCATAGACCAACCTATATGGCCCACAGTGCGTCAATCAATCGCAAAGATTAGTCTTTCTGAGAGGGATTGACCGTCTTTTTCAGAATTTGTTTAATTTGCCTATTTGAAATTTCCACTTGGCCACTTGTTTGTGGGTGATAGTGGGTGATAAGGTGTAGCAACCTTATGGGTGACATAATATTTTTTCAACAAATACGCAAATGGACGATTGCAAAAGTGAGTGCCTCCGTCACTAACGATCGCTCTAGGGGTACCAAAGCGAGAAAACATACGATCTCTCACGAACTTAATCACCACATGGTGGTCATTCTTTTTTGTCGATATGGTTTCTACCCACTTGGAAACATAGTCTACTGCCAGCAAAATGTAAAGATTTCCAAAGGAATTTGGAAATGGCCCCCATGAAGTCAATTCCCCACACATCAAAAATTTCCATCACAAGTATGGGATTCAAGGGCATCATGTTCCTTCGATTGAGCTTGCCAAGCTTTTGACATCTCTCACAGTTCAAACAGAAAGTGTGGCAATCTTTAAAGATAGTGGGCCAGTAAAATCCACACTACAAAACTTTTACAGCTGTCTTTTTCGAACTAAAGTGGCCCCCACAAGCATGATCATTGCAAAAGGAAATGACCGAGTAATGGTCATGATCAGGAATGCATCTCCTAATGATCTGGTCCAAGCAGTACTTAAAGAAATACGGGTCATCCCATAAAAATTACTTGATCTCAGCTACAAATTTCGATCGATCCTGTTTTGACCAATGGGCGGGCATCTCCCCTGTAACAAAGCAATTGATTATATCTGCAAAGCAGGGGATTTGAGAAATACTGAGCAATTATTCATCTAGAAAAATTTTCATTCAGTGGGACCTCATTTGATGGCTTTAAAGGTATCCTCGAAAGATGATCTGCTACAACATTCTCATATCCTTTTTTATTTCTTATTTCCAAATCAAACTCTTGTAGCAAAAGGATCCACCTTATCAATCGGGCTTTTGCATCCTTTTTTGATAGAAGGTATCTCAGAACTGCATGATCCGTGTAGATGATGACTTTGGACCCTATCAAGTAGGACCGAAATTTCTCCAAGGCAAAAATCACAGTTAGCAATTATTTTTTAGTGGTTGTGTAAATTAGCTGTGCATCATTGAGGGTCCTACTTGCATAGTAAATCACATGAGGTAGCGTCTCAATCCATTGACCCAAAACAGCTCCAATAACAGTATCGGATGCATCACACATTAGCTCAACTGGAATGGTCCAATTAGGTGGCTGAATTATAGGGGCTGAAGTTAGTTCCCTTTTCAGTTTCTCAAAAGCCTTTAGACACTTCTTATCAAATTCAAACGGGGCCTCTTTCGTCAGCAATTGGCACAAAGGTTTAGCAATTTTACTAAAATCCTTGATGAATCTACGATAAAAACCAGCATGGCGCAGGAATGATCGAATCTGCTTAACTGATTTTGGTGGTAGCAATTTGGAGATTAAATCATTTTTTGCTTTGTCGACCTCAACTCCATTATCAGCAATGATGTGTCTTAGAACTATGCCCTCTTTACTATAAAATGACATTTCTCCCAATTTAATACTAGATTCTTTTCTTTGCATCTTTCAAGTACCGGGGACAAATGATGTAAGCACTCCTCAAAAGAATTGCCAAAGACCCAAAAATCATCCATGAAAACCTCAATGAATTTTTCTATCATGTTTGAAAATATGCTCAACATGCACCTTTGAAAGGTGGCCGGTGCATAGCATAGCCCAAATGGCATGCGTCTATAAGCGAAAGTGCCAAACGGACAGGTGAAGGTGGTCTTTTCCTGATTCTTGGGTGCAATTGAGATTTGATTGAAACCGGAATAACCATAAAGAAAACAATAATATGCATGTCCGGCTAGCCTTTCGAGCATCTAATTCATGGATGGGAGGGGAAAATGATCTTCCAAAAATGTCCATGCTTCATTCGCTGTCTTCTGTGTAAACTTCCCACTACAGAAAGATTCTACCATTTGCTTAGTAGGATAATCCAAACCCTCATACACGATCTAGACCAATCGGATTTTTTCAAATCCATGGTGGGGTCACTGGATTAGGAGGTCCTTGAACAGTTCCAAATAATTGTAAAGTGTCTCCCCTTCCATTTGATGGAATCCATTGATGGCTTGCCTATTCGAAGAGGTTTTCTATTCGGAGTAGAATCTTTTGTAAAATTCTTCTACTAGCTTGGCCCATGTAGTGATGGACCAAGCCTGTAAGGCATAAAGCCAAGCTTTAGCCTTTTCTTTTAGGGAGAAAGGAAATAATCTAAGTTTAAGGGCCTCCTTAGTCATGTGATTAATTCTCATGGTCCCATAGATGTCCTCAAATTCCCTAACATGTTGATATGGGTTTTCCTGGTCTAGCCAACGGAATACTAGGAGCATCTGAATCATGCCAGATTTCAACTCAAATGTGGCATTGGTTTGAGGCAGGGTGATGCAGGACGGTTGAGTTGTCCTTGTGGGGTACATGTAGTCCTTTAAAGTCATGGTTGGGTCCATTTGATCAACCATTCTAACAATTTCTTTAAAGATTGAAAACTTTCCGACAATGGTTAAGGCTAATTTGGGCTCTATCCTGACTAACCTTTTACTCTTGCGTACCCACAGTTTCTCTCTCTCTCTCTCTCTCTCTCTCTCTCTCTCTCAGGTCTAGAGCGCATGCATCAAGTTCAACCTTAAAGAAATGCAAGCCTAATCTATATATGCCGGGTCCCAATGGTTTTACTAGATGATGCACAAGCAGTCAAGCACAAAGATTGATCACAAGAAATTATCCTAGGGTTAACCTAATTCACTAGATAGCTCCTAACTGATTTGAAGAGTGCACTAAGGCCTGTAATCTGATCTTATGAAGCCACATTGACCAGGTAAGTCCCTAGGATGAGTTGTGGGGTCACAATGCACTTGGCAAGGGTCCCACTTAAGAACCAAACTCTTAGAATAGAGACTGCCACTCTTTGGAGGGACAGGACTTACCTAGACATCGACTTGACCAAAGAGCGCAACTGGTGCAATCTTTTGTGGTCTTCGTCCTAATGAGCTCGAGTCTTATGGTTTCATTGCTACTTGATTTTAATTAAAGTTAGGATCCTAATGTGAGAGATAGTTAACCTAAATGGGCAAGGATCTGGTGATGAAATCCAGACCTTATCTTTTAGGGGTGGATTGCCCTTAATTTTGTGTGTCCAATTAGATGGTGTGTCAATCAAGCATTCACACTTTGCAAAAATTTAAATCACCCAATCCCCACTTGCAAGTAAAAGATTTATGGGGTAAAGTTTAGAAACTCTTACAGCAGACCCACGCTAATCCTTAAACTATGTAAGCTTAACCTCTTTTTTTTTTTTTTTTTTTTTTTTGTGGCAAATTTAGCAATTCTGAGAGCAACTTGTTTGCTTAAAGCAAATCCATGCAGTTTCCTGCTTTTGTGCAACTCTCCTCTTACGAAGGTAACCTATTCAAAAGAACTCTTGTTAGTAAATCCTAAGTTAACACATCAACTCAAAATTCTATCTTATCCTAATTTAAAAATAAAAGATAAGAAAATTCAAAAGACACCAAGTTAATAAAAACTCTATCAAAGTGGATTCTAAATTATTGAAACAAATCAAAAATTCTATCCACAAAATAAAAAAAAATCAGAAATTCTAAATTATCCAAACAAGTGTCCAGATATAGTTAGAGTTTTCAAAAAGTTTTCAATTATAAGAAATCCAATCTTATCCACTTCAAATTTAAAATTTTAAAACTCTAACTAATCTAAACAACTTAAGATGGAATTTTAAAATTTCCAACAACCTAATTTCAGAATTCAAAGGTCAGCATATTAATCAAAACAACTAGTCCTAAAGATTTTAAACTCTCTCTTATCAAACCTAATCTAATCAAGACATTAGTTAAACCAATCTAAAATAAAAGTTTTTTTTTTGTTTTATTTAATGAAATTCAGAATTAAAGGAAATCCTTAAAAAAAATTGCTTTTTATTAATTAATTATTTATTCCGAAAATTGAATTAATTATAAAAAAATATTAGAAAAATAAGAAAAGTCTGAAAAATTAGCAAAGTGAAATACTAACTAATACTAATTGCAAAGAAAACTACTAATGCAAATTAGATGACTAAACAACTCATGCAACCTAAATATGAGCATGCATATGAATCTAATAAAAAAAAATCAGAATTTTAACAAAAACTCAGATTTGGCTCCCCTGCAATGGCACCAAAAACTTGATGTGAATTTAAATCCAATCTTTTAATACTGCAAGTGCACAATGTCTTTTTAAGACAATGGCAAATATAGGTCGAATCCCACAGGGAGCACCACTGAAATATTTTTTATTAAAATCTGAATTTTTTTATAATGAAAATAAAAAATAAATCAAGATTTTAATGAGAGATAAAGATACTATGCAAGATGAACGGATAACAATAATGATAAAGGTAGATCAGAGCAACAAAGAGTCCATTAATTAATTTCAATTCTCAATCCATATACTCTAGTTTAGTCTTTTGCCTTGCAAATAACTCAGATCAGAAACAACCTAATGTTTCTGATCAGGAAGATATATATATATATATATATTTTTTTTAATTCAATTCTTAAGCAAAAGAACCCAACATCTCCATCACCTCATAGAAATATAAATTACTTTGAGTGTCAGTTAACAAATTAAGCATAAAATATCCAAGGCATACAAACCTAAGTATATTTTATCAAAAGAAGATTAACTAATCAAAAAGAAATTTATTAAAAATATAAAGAGGAGGTTTGCCTATGGCACGAAGGCAGATCTATTATTTTAGTAAACATGCATCATAAGGACAAAAGAATTAAATTAAAGACATAGAACGAAAATAAAATCACTTAACTTTACTTTGTGCTCCAATCCAAAAAATCTACTCCTCCATTGCAAAAGATATGATTTTCATTGAGAACTTTATTTTTACAATTTCTCCTTCACAAAGATTCTCCTTCAAAATAAATCTTTGGACATGGCCCAAGGCTACCAAAATAAAATAATGGAGAAAAGAGATAAGAAAGAAAAGGTGTGGCTAGGAGAGAATAAACCAATAAAGAAAGATGGGTGGAGTTCTTTGGACGTGTGGGAATGTGGTCTCCTCTGGGTTGTCTCCATCATGCCTCCCCTTTTATGCCTTTTGCAAAGCTCATTTTAGTAAAGAAGTATCACCCTTTTAGGCCTCTTTTTTCCTTATTTGTAGGGATTCTTTATTGGTCTCCAAGTTAACTTTTCCATTGAAAAGACTTTTGGCTTTGAGATGATTCTCTTTCTTAATTTAGATGTCCTTAGTGCACATAACTTCCTTATATAATTCCAAAAATATCTCCCAAGATTGCTTGTTGATGTGGATGAGAAAATCAAAAGTTGTGCATATATGAGAGTCTATAAGTATGGAACGTCCATGCATGGTGGGGACCCCTTTGGTTAGACTTCCAAAGTGCTTAGGCACTTCCCCTTTTTTTTCTCTAATTTCTCTTCAAGTGGATCCCAAAAAAAACTGAAGATTCCCTACAAGAATAAAAAGAATAATTCAACCATAATATGTATAAAATTCATAAATGTCATGTATAGGACCCGAATGAGATCAAGCACATGAATGCACCACTAGATGATTTTCCATGAACTAATTGATGATGTAAGAATAAAAAAGCTAATTAGTGTGACACTAAGATGATGTAAACCAATAATTCCATAAAATTCATGCAAGATTGATGATTTTGAATGATTTTGACTAAAATTTCAACTTTAATGCTCAAATGCGTGGAATTATGAAATTGAGTGCAAATTACCCTAATTAAGTCCACAAAGTAACATAAAATGATGATGAAAACTACAATTTTGTGGACTTATCAAAAATCCAATCTCTAATGGCTTTCAATCTCTCAAACAACCTCCAAACTCAGATCTAAGAATATCTACAGCTCTTAAACTCAGATCCACAAGAGAATTGCATAAGGAAAGGGAAATTCTAGAGAGAGAAAGAGAAGTCCATGGAAATTAAGCTAAGGGAAGGAAATTACCTTGTTCTGTAGAGAGAGAAGAGATCTAGGAGATGAGAGAGATCCTTAGGATAGATAATAATAGTAACTTGCAAGAACTTCTTCTTTGTAGGTAGAAACCCTAAATCTAGGATTCTAGAGAGAGAATTGGAGGGAAAATGAGGAAAGAGAAAGAGAGGCGGGAGATCGTTTGGAATGACGGAGGCTTGTATATATAGATTTGTGTTGAGAAGGAAAGGTCCAAAGTGTCCTTTTTGGTTTCATTTAAGTTTAGGATAAGTAAATGGACATTTAGGAAATTTTAGGTGTAGTTCGAAGATTCTCATGTAGAAACCCCTCCTATTGATTCTAATTACAAGCAAGGGCCTCTAACTAACTAACAAACCTTTAAAAGTCTAATAAACACCCTATAGGTTCTAGAAAATACAAAAAGGGGCTAATTGCTCTAAAATAGGCTAAAATCCTAGGAAAATACCAATCTACCCATACTAACCCCAATTAATCAGTATAGTTAGATATCATATTCTATAATTTATATAAATTAAACATAAGTGACGGTCCACAGGGGTGGGGCCTCACACAGATTATCCTAGGCTTTGTTTATAAGTCTTCAAAGTTGAAGGGGGCAAAGTTATCATTCTATCTTTTAACTTAAGATGATAGGCCATTTGAAACTTTCTTAAGAGTAAATCGGTCAAAAGGTATAAGAAAAAATCTACCGTTTAGTTACTTTTTCTACACTTGGATTGTTAGTCAAGGGGAATTTTAGTTAAAATGAGAAATATAGGGGCCCTTTGAGAGGTAATGTAAAAATATAGTGACCTTTTTAAAGAAGAAAAAAAAGACAAGTCCATGAAAAACAGAGGGGAGGAGCTATCATCTTGGGAAACCTTGTTTACAAGCATAATTTAGTTCTGACCATATCAAGTTTCAGATTGATTAGAATTATATAGGATTGGATTTTTTCAGTGTATGTTAGTTCAAAAGTATGGCATGTTTGTTTGCATGAACTCATAAAATCTCTATTTGAAAGACATATAAATTCACTTAATATATAAATTTTGGAGAATTTCAAAGGCTAGAAGTTACAATTTAAAAATCTAAACTTTCAAAATCTCAATAATTACATAGAAGATCTCAAATGCTTTAATAAGAACTATTAACATTACTATTAAAAGCTCCAAACATATAAAACTCTTGACACATTCCTTCAAATGAAAGAGATTCTACGAGCAACTTTCAAAGCGTATCAGACCTTACAATCTTAGATTATTAAGAAAAATAAAGACCATTTACATTTTTTCTGTTAAAAAGAAAAAAAATCCTCTCAGAAGGAGAAAGGTTGGGAAGGCCTAATTTTTAATTTTAAACTACGATGTAAATGACTTGGATCTTTTTAAATGTTGATAGCAGTTGCTAATGAGCAATTTCTGTTGTGATGTGGTGCACCATGAAAGGTTCACTTATAGGATTGTGCACATGATTGCTAACAGGATTAATGTATTTGATTAATAATACATAAGACTCTGCTGATCAGTAATATATCCGATGAAGTAAAAATTAAAGACACTATCACTAGAGTGAATGGGAATGGGATTCATAATGAATGGCCCGGACTATCATCAAGTGGACCCCATGGTGGAGTTCCAGGCATCTGCACATGCAAGGAAAGCTAGTAAGAGAAGCAACAGGAATCCGGACTCTTGATGATGAGGATGATAAAGCTTCTTAGACGATTCCAATCAAGATGACCTCATATATTGGGGTAACCAGGGGGCATAAACCCAAAACAATGTCACCAATGCAGATAGGAAAAAGCCCAGCAACTTCCAAACGCCCATAGAATAATATACATGGGGCTAATTTTTTCAACAGCCAACATAGAGTGGGCATGAAACATTAACTTCTGGTGATCCAAGTTGGGGGGCCACTTTTGCTTTTAACCATCATATGATCCCAACATATAGGAAGGAATTGATTTAGATTGAGTGATATTTATTGTTGGGTTAATCAATGGATGAGAAGAATCGCGATTATTTATTGAGTTAAACTTTCGTTTTATACAGCTTGTTGATTAATCAGAAAGACTCCAGAACTCAAAAACCGACTCGACCTGAGTTAACTGAGTCAACTCGACTTGGAAGGCACCAAGTTGAATGAGTATACAACAATGTCTTTCGAAAGCTCGGTCCAACTCATCCGAGTTACTCAACTCAGATACCCTCCCAGTTACCTGGGCCAGTAGAGTTTGAGAAGCATGTTCTGAGTTCTGACCCATCATCATTTCCACCCAAGAAACTGAATGGTAAAGGCTCGGAAACTACTAACCAAAATTCAAGATTCTATAGCGCGGAAAACTCCTCCTAAAACAAAAACGGTCAGGTTACATGAATACATAAAACAGAGCACAGGACTACAGAAAAGAGACCATTTTGAAGCAGATAATGGAGAAAACAGGGCAAACTTTCTTCTTCTTCTTCTTCTCCCTCTTCCTCCTCCCTATAGAGATCTCAGCACAGAAAAACTCAGCAGAAGCACTGCTCAAATGGAGAGACAGCTTAGTCTCCCACTCTCTCAATTCATGGTCTATAGCCAATGGAAGCAGCACCAGCAGCCCCTGCAACTGGACTGGAATTCAATGCGATGACGTCGGAAGCGTTGTGGAGATCAACCTCCCAAATTCAGGCCTGGACGGCACTCTGGAAGAATTCGAATTCTCTGCCTTTCCAAACCTGACCTCCCTCAATCTAGACATGAATAACCTCATCGGGTCACTGCCGGTTCGCATTGGCAATCTCTCCAAACTCAACCATCTTGATTTGGGTAGCAACAATTTCACCAACGCCATCCCTGCAGAGGTGGGGTCTCTCTCAGAGCTGCGATTTCTTCGCCTCTTCAACAACAGCTTCACTGGTGCCATTCCCTATCAGCTAACAAATCTGCAGAGGGTATGGCATTTCAATCTTGCTGGGAATTATCTTACTCTTCCTGATAAGAATTGGACTACGGGCATGGCATCTGTTACACACATCTGGCTCAGTTTCAACAATCTCGGGCCGAGTTTTCCTCCGTTCGTCTTTGATTGCCCAATGCTGGTGCTTTTAGATCTTTCTGACAATCCTCTTCAAGGGCCCATACCGGCTTCAATAGGGAAGCTTCGTATGCTTCAGCATTTAAACCTTAAGAATGCCAGATTGAATTCCAGCATCCCTCACGAGCTTGGGTTCTGCACCAACCTTACCTATCTGGCAATGCCAGGTAATAATCTTTCCGGCCCGTTGCCGCCTTCTTTAGCATCACTGACCCAAATATCTGAACTTGGGTTGTCTGATAATCACTTATCAGGAGAAATTCGTCTGGATTTCTTATCCAATTGGACAAAACTCATCTCTTTGCAACTCCAGAATAATGGCTTTACAGGAAGAATTCCTCCTGAAATTGGGTCCCTCCGCGATCTTCATATCTTGTACCTATATGGGAATCAAATATCGGGTGTCATACCTCCTGAGATTGGGAACTTAACAAACTTGAGTGAACTGGACTTTTCCAAGAACTGCCTCACTGGCTCAATCCCTTCGAGCATAGGAAGGTTAACTGGGCTTATTTCCTTGAGTCTCTTTGATAATAAACTGACTGGAATCCTGCCAAATGAAATAGGGAACATGGAAAGCCTGGAATCCTTTGATGTGAGCCGTAACAATCTTCTGGGTCCCTTGCCTTCAACAATCATCCGCCTTAATAAACTAAAACTCTTCTATGTTGCTGCTAACAACTTCTCTGGTAGCATACCAGAAGATTTCAGTCCACCTTTCCTTGGAAATGTAAGCTTCTCCTCCAATAATTTCTCTGGCTCACTTCCTCCTCATATCTGTGGAGGTGGGGCGCTCGTATATATTGCAGCCATTAACAATGAGTTCACAGGGCCGATACCCGAGAGCCTTAGAAACTGCAGTGGATTGAACAGAGTTCGTCTTGATGGAAACCAATTACAAGGAGACATTACTAATGCATTTGGAACATATCCAGATCTTGAATATATTGACTTGGGTGATAACCGCCTCTTCGGTGAACTGTCGTCGAATTGGGGAGAATGTGTGAAGCTTTCATTCTTTCGACTATCTAGTAATTCTGTATCAGGCAAAATACCACCGGATATGGGAAAACTAAAGAAGCTACAAGTCTTGAGCATTGCTGCCAATAAATTGAAAGGCAATGTACCAGCAGAGCTCTTTGGGTCTTCATCCCTTCTGTACTGCTTAAATTTGAGTGGGAATCAACTTTCTGGTCAGATACCACCGAAGATCGGACGTTTATCACGTCTACAGCACTTGGACTTGTCAAAGAACAATCTAAGTGGGCCGATACCAGAAGAGATTGGGGAATGTCGACGACTGGTATACCTGAGACTCAACAGCAATGAGTTAAAGGGAACAATCCCATTTCAAATAGGAAATCTTGTGTCCCTACAGTCTGTACTAGACCTGAGTCAAAATATGCTCACTGGCGAGCTACCGCAGCAACTGGAGAACTTAAGATCATTGGAACATTTGAATCTCTCCCACAATGAGTTCTCCGGTTCAATACCATCCACCTTGCGAGGGATGATAAGCCTTCAATCAGTCGATTTATCACATAACAACCTTGTAGGTTCTCTTCCAAGTATTAAGGCGTTTCAAGAAGCTCCTTTGAATGCATGAGAGGTGAAGTAGAAGTGGAGTGAAATGTGACATCATGAGTGAAATGAAAGTGTAGGAGGATGAAATGAAGCTAGATGTGTTATTTTGTTGTATGTTTGGATGCTTGGTGTAAAGTAAAATGCCAAAGGCCAGATACAAATTTGTACTCGGAACCATTTGCCCCTCCCTTCTGGGCATTCTGCCAAGCATATTTGTGGCTTTCGAATGGTTAATTTGATGCAATCCCAATCGGAATTATTATCAGAATAAAAAAATCTTATAAATTTTTATCATCTATATCATATGAACAAATCTTGCATATTTCATCATCAACGTCGTATGAAAAAAAAATTGCAAATCATTTTTTTTATGCCTGGACTGTCAGAAGACTATGCTAATGTGGAGTGTTTTAAAAGCGGGTGGAGTAAAATTAGTAGTAAAGACACTTGTGCCAAATTAGTAGTAAAGACACTTGTGCCAGGATTGTATCCAAATACCGATTAGAGTAAAAATCTTGATCATTTGGGGTCATTTCACTTTATGTTTTTGGATATCCAAACGGGTGTGCATCCTCTACTATAACCACTTTATCGAACTGCATTGATTTATTGATTTTCATTCCCTCAAGATGAGAATGCATTTTAGCTTCAAATGAGTGATTAGCTGTACTTTGTGAGGCATCAGGGGCAATCATTGCCCCCTCATGGTCTCTTATGATGCCACCTAATCCTCCATTCAGTGACAGTTAATGAAAAAATATATAGAACATTCTTAAGCACCCTCATATGTCCACTAATCATAATTTTATGGTAATTTTGAATAGAAAGAAATGAGTATGTCAATTCAAGTCCATGCCTCCGGGCCCTGTTTCTTTAGTGGAATTTCTGTTAGGAATTCACCATGTCCAAGAATTCATAGACATGATGTGACATGTTATCCCCTAGAATTTTTGAATTCTATGTTTCTTCACTAACATTTTTAGATTCCAACTACATGAAAGGTCCCTTTTGACCTTTGGGAATTTAGAAATTCCACTCCTTTTGCATTTTGGTGGAATTCTTGGATGCTCGAGTTCAAAAGAGCATCCAAAAATTCCATTATGTCTGAAATTTCAAAAATTTCCCAAACAGAAATTCCTAAAATTATAGGAAAGAAGCATGCTTTAAAACCTAACTAGTTTTCACCATAACCATCTTACAAAATTCTAAAGTTGTCACATCACTGTCTAATAGTCCACCATGTGCCCCTCATCAGCATGAGCCTCCATGGGGAGAAAAAGTGTCCCTTCATTGTATCACTGATATCTGGCTTTGACTTTGTATCACTCCATGCTGTCCTTTCATTGCAATTTGCATTTCTTTCCCATTAATCAAAAAGTCACCCACGGTTTATACTTGGAGGTTGTAGATTCAAAACTATACTACCATACTAGTGCTACAGGAGGGCTTATCTGGCTTCCCACTGGGCCCAAATGAATTAGTCCAGCTCAAAAAGTTAGGAACTCTTTCGATAGAAAAAAAAAAAAATTCCAAAAGTCAATGTCAACTTTCTTTGCCATTGGAAAATATTGTGTTGAACTTTTCAACACAAAAAAAAAAAAAAAAAAAAAACGGAGCTTTTACAGCAAGGACTAAGGTGATATTCATATAATATGCAGATATAAGGAGGTATATTATTACATATTCATTTGTAGTGTAATTACATTATGTTTATTATTTTCATATGTTGAGTTGACCAACTGACCTGAACCCATTTATTGATTGAGCAATAACAGAGGACAAACATGAATTCTTTTGGGTAGTGTCCTTCAGCCTATTTAAAAATCACAAACCCTAGATCATGATCTTGATCAAACCCAATGATATCAATGATAACTTTTAAACGACTAACTATATAAGCCTCATCATGAGTTTATTCTACATCTTAATTTATATAAGAATAAGATAAGTAATCGCTCATTTTGATTAAAAAAAAACCCTTATTGCCTATTCTTAAGAGGATGGATAGGAAAAGAAAAATGATCTTAATGCATGGTGCTTTTGTAGAGAGGATAGAAAAAGAATGACCGAGATATCGTTGTAGAAGCATAGGAGTGCCGACCATGGCCGGCCTATCGAAACCAAATTGATAGTGGGCTATTCTCTAATATAATGATAAGGAATGCAGTTTAAAGTCAACATTTAAAAACCTAAAGCTTACTTCATTTAAAAACCTAAAGCTTATTCTTTATAACCTACTTGCTAACCTATTGTTAGTATATCTAATAATCAAATCACTAATCCATGCCTAGACCTAAAGTTTATTCTCTCTAACCTACTAACCTATTCTTAATATCTCTAATAATCAAATCCAATCATCCATATGCCTAGGAACAATCCCCCCTCATAACGGGCTGGACTCTTTACATTATTTCTTTGACAAACCATTAGATCAAACTCCCCGGCTCGAATGTTGCAGTCATCACAGTAAAATTAGTGCTGAATTTTAATTGAACCAGTGCATATGATGTGATTAACTCATCCATCTAACAATGGTCATTTCCAGTGACACAATTCAAATGTAAATGTCACTTACATCATGGCCTGTGGTGAAAACCAAAACATAGGATCTCGAATTTGTATGTTTTAAGTTGGGAAAAGTTCAAATAAGTCCTTAAGATTTTGCCTTGTTTCAAATAAGGACACAAGTTTTAAAACTTTTCAAATTAGTCCCTAAGTTTTTCATGAAGTTTTCAATTAAGGACATTCATCCATTTAAGGCTAATTTTGGGCAACTTTTTTCTTCAATCTTTTTAAACTATCCAAATTATCTTTTAATGAAATAAAACCACAATTCACTTTCTCTATATTTTCTTCATTTTTTTCACTGGTAGTCTTATAGTGATCGAGAAAAACTAGCATTTCCAATTAGATCTGCTAAATGTAGTGTTTGTCAGAACCATGTCATGGCTTTAAATGAAGGTACTCTGGGTATTTTAAAAAAATTGAGAGAAAATTCCATAAAAAATACCTTTAAATGACCAAATGGTCTTAATTGAAGTTTTATTAAAAAAATTTAGGGGCTAATTTGAAAAGTTTTGAAACTTGTGTCCTTTTTTGAAATAAGGCAAAAACCTAAGGCCTTATTTGAAAATTTCCCTTTTAAGTTTGGTAGGTTAGTGCATGAGTGGGGTTGATTTTAAATGGAGATGATGAATGAAGGGGTAGCTGATTTTGAATAAAGATGATGAATGAAGGTGGGGCACATCCCGTGGAGCCCATCTATTATAAAGAAAGATGGCCAAATTTGGAGTGTAATGTGGTCAAACTTGTCAAACTGGAAGCCTTATTTTGAGTAGATTCTCAATTTTGATGGAAAATGAGGGTAAATCTGGTTAAACCAATTCCAAGGTAACAGATGAATAATAATGGGTTGGATGGTGCTACTGGGGCCCAGTTTATTGAGCATAGATGGTTAGATTTGAGACATTTGGGGGTTTGATTTAGTTAAAAGAAAACCTTATTAAACATTAAGGGTTCTCAATCTGAAAATGCTCATGGCGGAAAGTCACATTTATATCATTCTTAATCCTCATGCATCTTTTTTTTTTTTTAAATAAGGTTTGCTGTAGTGAGCACCTTCTGTTGTGCCATGGGCTGTTGTCATTCTTTATCTTTTCTAATTGTTATGCATGATATTCAAATTAACCCCACTGGCCAAGTTGCTTTGGGTAACTTATGGACAAAAATCTATGTAAAAGTCATCTAAAAAACATAGAAGAGACTTATGGGCAAAAATCTATGTAAAAGTGACGTAAAAATCTTAGAAGAGCTTTTTTTTCCTGTTTTAAATTCAATGAGCCTTCTTCTTTCTAAGAAATGTTTAGAAACAATTACCGTATGGACGCTCATAAAGCTGACAATAGCCCCAGAACAGTCAAAAAATGTATATTTACTGCAGAGCTGTTCGATCCGTAGGATATCGCAGACTGCGATATCCAAGGGATGTAGGGATGTAGGATATCCCATAATCAGAAGCGGGAAGACTTGAACAATCCGTTTTTTTTTTTTTTTTTCTTTTCCTTGACTGTGGGACCACCAAACCACTATCCAAACCGCTGGATAGTTGTATGAGTGTAATAACTAATATTGCACCAAGTTTGAACCGTTGATCGGTGGTCCCACAGCAAAGGAAAACAAATAAATACATGGACTCTTCCGGTGATTGTGGGATATTTTACATCCCTAGGATATTATATATTTTTGGACTGCTATGAGGCTATTGTTAGCTTTATGACCGCCGGTAGTGTAATTGTGCCAAATGTTTATAAAGTCAAAGTCAAATCCATGCATATGTGATTCATTGTTAGTCATGATAAAACTCTGAATGCTATCAGGCCATGTGCTTGAAAAGTACACGTGAGTGTGACAGTCGCCATTGTTTTAACCACAGCTTTAGTCGAAGTAGTTGATCTTGCACCAATGCATAAGTTGACCAATTGTTCAGCACATGACTTTATGTGCTGAAACAAACATTCGAGGGAAATATTTCCCTGCATGATGCAGAATGCTATCAAATGAATGTGTGCCTTTCGTAATGGGAACGTCTGCAATTCAGGGATCTTGCTTTATGGAGTTGTAACAAAAATTCAAAAATCAAGTCTCTCTCTTTTTTTTTCTTTTTTTTTTTTTTATAGAAAAGTAAAAAAACCAATCTCTCATTCCATTATAAGACAAAAAAAAAAACCTCTCATATTGACCCAAAACGTCAAAAAAGTTCATCCACATACCTCATAATGACAAAAAGTTAATAAAGTGGATTTTGAAATTTTATATTTTTGATAAGACACCTCTTTTTTTCTTTCTCTTTTAAACGGCCCTTCAGCTTATAAGTGAATTACCAAATGAGCAGCCTAAATTTGTTCAATCGTAAGCGTGGTCCTATTCAATTTCTTTGGCTAGATGTTAATGTAATCAGCTAAAATGGGGCCCATTTCAATTGACGTTACGCGCAAGTTTCGAGCAATGTAATGCCTTCTCCACAAGGTAGCTAACCCAAAACATCTCTACCATGAATGTGAATGATCAGTCGCTATAAGCTCAACCAAGGTTAAGCCCAAACCCTAATCAAGCTTGACAAACAAAGCTCAATGTCACACGTCCTGCTCCCAAGACGTTCAATGTGTAGGGCCATGCCACGGCACGTTGACCAGCGCGCCCCGGCCTGGGTAGCCCAACCCAATTTACACCCCTAATCAGGGCCTATAAATTCTGGTGACATTCCCCTATGAACGTCTTGTGTGCAGGAAGCGTGACATTGCTGCTATGGGGCCTTTAAAATCAGGAGGGTCCCCCTCTTTTGATGGGCCCCATCCCTCCTTTACCGTCGACACTCAAAACCAATGGTGGATCAATGATTCTGGTTTGAGGGGGTGGACCCAACTAAACAGGTAGTTGAGTTTTAGGGGTAAATCCAAAATTTTCACGTGAGTTTTTAAAATTGTACCTACGAATTTCATATGAGTTTTGGGGCTTTATCGAGGTCCGATGGGAGCGAGTGCCCCAAAAACCATTTACGTGGGTATGTTTCGCACTCCACCAAAATAAATACTAAACAGGTAGGTTAATGAGAAACGTAGACTTTTTGATTTTGTTGTGTTATAAAAAGAAAGAGCACGACCATGTAATTACAGTCAACTCTTAATGTGGTTGGGAGTTGGAAGCGTGATCTTGTTGTCTCAAAAGAATAAGAAAGGGAGAAAATTTTAATAAGCCGCGTCGTTTGACTCAGTTTCACAAGGGTGAAATTGAAGTTTCATACTAATCACAAGAGCTAATTGAACAAGAGACAGAACATTTATTTATGTTAAGGGCTAATGTTCTCCTCCTACCCCAGTAGACTTCATATTGCTTATATACATCTCAATCTATGAGGTCCATTTAACTCTAAGGAATAGCCCAATTAACCTAGGACTACGGTTTGCACTCGGATGTGTACATTTGAAATTGTACTATCACATAAGGCTACATGGGAGTTTACCCGGCTTCCTTTTCGGCCCGGAAAGATTATTCCAGCCCGAAGGGTTGGGAACCCTCTGATAAAAAATAAAATAAAAAAAAACCTTTGTGAGGTCCATTTAGATGAATGTTTATCAATGAAAATAGGTCAGATAAAAAGGTTTCTTTATAGACATGGGAGCCGAAAAATCAGCCCCATTAGAACATTCTATTCCTTGATCTAAATGTCTTAAAATCTAATGACATCTTAACTGTAAATTTCTTTGAGATTCATCCAAACATGGGTAATGTTCAATGAGTGTAAAATTAGGTTTGTTGTCCAGCCCAAAGGGTTGTGAACCCTCTGATAAAAATAAATAAAAAAACTTGTGTGAGGTCCATTTAGATGAATGTTTATCAATGAAAATAGGTCAGATAAAAAAGTTTCTTTATAGACATGGGAGCCGAAAAATCAGCCCCATAAGATCATTCTATTCCTTGATCTAACTGTCTTAAAATTTAATGACATCTTAACTGTAATTTTTTTTTGAGATTCAACCCAGCATGAGTAATGTTCAATGAGTGTAAAATCATGGGACGATATAATTATCAAATTGTCTGCACTGATAGAAAGTGGGCTCAAATGGGGCTCATACCATGGGGGAAAGCTAACAGGTGTGGGCTACAAGCACGTGCAAGATTTTTCTTTCTTCTAAAGGCAAGTATGGGTTTTATTGAAGAAAGGGAACAATGGTTTCATTACTATTACCGAGTGGGGCCATTTTGAAAAGTTGAATAGTTTCCTACAGCCGGGCCTTTAGAAATTCAATCTACTTACAATATTTTTCTAGAGTGTGTTAGCAAGGACGATTAGGATTCTGGTGGTGGTGGTGGTGGAGGTGATTACGACGGTGATGATGATATTGTGGGTAGTAGTGGAGACGATGATAGTATTGAAAAAAATGGGATATAGTTGCGGAAGAATAAGACAACAGGTAAATTAAATGATTCTAATCCTTAGTTTTAATGTCCACATAATTTAATGGCTACACGTCATGTAATTTTCTTCTTCTTCTTCTTCTGCTCCTGCTGCTACTGCCGCTTAAATCAACAGTAAATAATGTTAAAAATAGTGCAAAATCTGAACTTGTGCCAAACAAGGAGGATTATGTGTAAATTGACTGGATCGATTGACAGTGGGCCAAGATATGAAAATATTGAAAGGAGCATTGGAAAAAGAAATTATATGTAGAATTTGAATTCTAACTCTAAAACCAACAATTCAACAACCACTTTTGAAGTTTATATTTTCCTTGCGCAGTTGTTCTTTGAGTAGACCAGTCAAAATTAAAGGCCCCTGACTTTTTCCAAATGGATTTATTTGGAAGGTAGAATTGTGGGCCATCATCATCTCATCATATTCTTCTAATGATTAAATCATCTTGGATGTCTCATTCATTGGATTATTACTACTAATATAATTGTTGTTGTTGTTTTTTGTTTGACAGAGTACTATAATTTGTCAAAATTGCTTCTAGAAGAGAAACCAGAACCTCCATGTAGGAATATGGAAATCCTGAACTGAGGTTACAAATCCATCACTGGGGCTGAGTGGGCCCTACCATCAGATTGGAACACACGCCAAAACTCTGAGATAAAAATAAGCAAATAATGGATGTGAGATCCTACTATCATGGCAGGACGGCCGAGTAAACTGTGGTGTCAACCTGATAGGGACCACCTTCATTTATCTAATAAAAGTTGGGCTCAACCATGATGAATTAAAAAAAAAAAAAAAGTTTGTTTGGGATGGCTTCAACATGTTATAGTGGAGGAAAGAATTTTCTACGCAAAACACTAAAAATGTAGATAAACGTAGCAAGAATACATCTGAAGAACCGCAACAAACATAATTAGAACTTCGATGATGATAACGATGAGTTGGGCTTACCGTCACATTGAGAATAAAAAAACAGTCATAGGACAATTCCGCAAAATTGAGGTTCTTCATGTGTTTGGATAACATGAGCTCCCCAGAAGTAGAAATTGATTTAGATTTCTTGCCTCAACCACTTCGACAAATAGATTTCAGGCTACAAAGTAGCAGTGAGTTCATTCAGTCCCAAGGGTTAAGCAGTCCAATTGCAATGGGTGAACCCATTGGCATATCACAATTTCCAAGATGGCCCACCAAATGGACAGTCCAGATCACCCATTGTCCCACCAGTAGGACCCACCCAGTCATTGCCGACCCAACATGAATCTCCATTTTGCAATATAAAAAAGGGTCCACAAGTCGGAGTACTTTTCACTCTGAAATTCCACACTTTCCTGGCCAGCCTTTTGTATTTTGTAATCTTGTTGGATTGTTTTAAGTTTTTACCCCACAAAACCTTTTGACTCTCTCCTGCTCTTATATAGAAACATGGAACAGAGGATAACCCAATCCATTCATCCTAAAAAAAAAACCAACACAAACACCAACCACTTCCAATGAAAAAGATTCTAAAGCAGCCTCTTCTCGTTCTTCTGTTATTACTTCTTCCCTTGGAGAAGATAACTGCAGCAACAGAAGCAGAGGCACTTGTCAAATGGAAAAGCAGCTTAACCTCCTCTGGTTTTCTCAGTTCATGGTCCCTCTCCAACGCCACCAACCTCTGCCTCTGGACTGGGATCACCTGCGACGCCACCGGAAGCGTTGTCAAGATCATCCTCCCCAGTTCGAATCTCGCTGGGACTCTTGGTGAATTTGACTTTGCATCACTGGCTAACCTCACCCAACTCAACCTCAATTTGAACTTGCTTGTTGGAGCGATCCCATCCAATATTTCTGCGCTATCGAAGCTCACCCACTTGGACCTGAGCGGCAACAACTTCACCCAACCGATCCCCTCAACCATTGGACGCCTTTCCGAGCTCCAGGATCTCCGGCTTTACAACAACAGCCTAAGTGGTGTCATCCCTTACCAGCTTCTCAATCTTCAGAAGGTACGCCACTTTGATCTCGGATCGAATTACCTAGAATCTCCAGAGTCCACTACCACTGCAGACATGCCTGTTGTGACTTTCCTTGCGCTCAACCTCAATCAGATGATATCGGAATTCCCACCGTTCATTCTCAATTGCAGCACTTTGACATATCTAGACCTATCACAGAATAAACTGACTGGCCCAATACCAGCATCACTTGCCACCGAGCTTAACAAGATTGAGTACCTCAATCTTACAGACAATTTGTTTCAAGGACTAGTGCCTGCAGCTGAATTGGCCAAACTTCCGGGCCTCAAAGACCTTCGACTCGGGAGGAATGGCTTCACCGGCAATGTCCCACCAGAAATTGGCTCCATTTCTAATCTCCAGATTCTTGAGCTTTATGAAAATTCATTAATGGGGCCTCTTCCTTCTTCTATAGGCCAGCTAGGAATGCTTGAAAGGCTCAGTATCCTGAGTGCCGGATTGAATTCTACGATTCCATCAGAGCTTGGCGACTGTACTAACCTTACCTTCATTGACCTCTCCATCAATAACCTCACAGGGGCTTTACCTCCTTCCCTATCCAATCTTACAAAGTTATCCGACCTTGGAATATCAAGCAATATGCTCTCAGGTGAGATCTCATCTTCCTTCATCACCAATTGGACACAGCTCATCTCCCTGCAGCTACAGGATAACACCCTTACCGGAATCATACCATCTGAGATTGGCCAATTGACAAAGCTTAACTTCCTGTTCCTATATAGCAATCAAATTTCAGGTCAAATTCCGGCTGAGATTGGGAATCTGAAGAACTTGGTACAGTTGGACCTCTCCATGAATGCCATCACAGGTCCCATCCCTTCAACACTATGGAACCTGACCCAGCTTGAAGTACTTAAACTCTACTCCAACAATCTCAATGGCACATTGCCACCGGAGATTGGAAACATGACTTCCCTACAAGCATTTGATGTAAACCGCAACCGGCTGGAAGGAGAATTACCAAATACCATCTCCCAACTCAAAAATCTTCAAACCTTCCAGGTCTACACCAACAAATTCTCAGGCAGCATTCCAAATGATTTCGGGCAGGGCACCTACTTAAACAACGTCAGCTTTTCAAACAACAGCTTCTCAGGCGAACTGCCACCGCAGATTTGCAGCGGTCTCTCAATCACATACTTTACAGCAAATGGAAATGACCTCACAGGACCAGTTCCAGCCTGCTTCCGAAACTGCTCAGAATTGGTCAGAGTCCGTCTGGATGGGAACCGTTTCACAGGAGACATATCACAAGCATTTGGGGTGCATCCACAACTGGTGTACATTGATCTCTCCGGAAATCAGTTCTCAGGTGAGATATCGCTGGAGTGGGGAGAGTGCACTAATCTCACTTTCTTGAGCATGGCGGAAAATAGAATTTCAGGTGAAATCCCTAAAGAACTAGGGAAGCTGACCCAATTGCAAGATCTGAGATTATCTTCCAACAATTTGAGAGGGACCATTCCACCCCAGCTGGGGGACTTGGGGTTAGTGTTCAACCTCAACTTGAGCAACAACCAGTTATCCGGCGTAATCCCTTCGAGAATCAGCAACCTATCGAAGCTCCAAAAAGTCGATTTGTCTGCAAATACACTCAATGGAAGTATACCCCAATGGTTTGGGGATTTCTCTAATTTAATTGCAATGAACTTGAGCCATAACCAATTAACAGGTGAAATTCCTTTCCAGCTGGGTAATCTCAACCTGCAGTTATTTCTAGACCTCAGCAGCAATTCACTTTCTGGGTCAATCCCTTCCAACTTGGGCAAGCTAAGCAACCTAGAGAATCTCAATCTCTCCCACAACAACCTCTCGGGAAGCATCCCATCGACGTTTTCAGGCATGAAAAGTCTAACCTCAACCTCGGTCGACTTCTCAAACAACAATCTACAAGGACCCATCCCATCTTCAAATGTATTCCTAAATGCATCACCCAATGCGTTTAACGGCAATTCAGGCCTTTGTGGAGCAAAGGGGCTGCCTAATTGCGATTCAACTCTCACAGGCATTTCCACAAACAGAAGGCGGACGAGAAACATCATCATCATCGCAACCGTGATCCCGATCGTAATTCTCATTACAATCACTTCCCTAATCCTAATCTCTCGCAGAAAACCCATCTGGGGTGGAGGGAGATCGATCGCCCGATCGGCTGACGAAGCATCTCAGAAGCTGATTTGGGACAGAGAGGGGAAATTCACCTTCAAAGAGATCGTCAAAGCGACGGAGGACTTCGACGACAAGTACTGCATTGGAAAAGGGGGGTTCGGGAGAGTGTACAGGGCGGAGCTGGAGAGCGGGCAGACGGTGGCGGTGAAGCGGCTGGAGATTTCCGGCGACTATCCGGCGGAGAGGTGGAGGAGCTTCGAAAGCGAGGTGAGGGTGCTGACGGAGGCCCGGCACCGGAACATCGTGAGGTTGCACGGGTCGTGTTCGACGAAAGGCAGCATGTACTTGGTGTATGAGTACATGGAGAGGGGGAGTTTGGGGAAGGTTTTGTATGGGAAGGGGGAGGACATGGGGTGGCCGGAGAGGCTGAGGGTGGTGCGGGGGGTGGCGCATGCGGTGGCGTACCTGCATCACGACTGTAATCCGGCGGTGGTGCACAGAGACATTTCGGTAAATAACGTGTTGTTGGAGGCGGGTTTTGAGCCGAAGGTGGCGGATTTTGGGACTGCAAGGTTGCTGAATCCGGACTCGTCGAACTGGACCACTGTTGCTGGGTCTTACGGGTACATGGCACCTGGTAAGCCAATAGCTTTAAATTTACTTTTCGGCTCAGTTCTTACATTTTACTCATTAGCGGTCGAAGTTTAAATATTTCCCACAAATCTATTGGGAGCTTAGTGATATTGCACACATTGTACCATGTAATATCTTAGAATCTCGGGATATTGCACCGTCACGTATCACTCTGTGCGGTACCCTAGGATCACATTAAATTGCACCATTTCTGTACCACCGGCTTAGGAGGAAATATTTAAACTTTGAATTATGTTTCGAAGGTTATGGGTCAAGGAGAGCTGGCCTGCATTTAAATGTGTCAGGTTAGGAGGTCAACCTGCATAGCCCACCCAACCTATTTAAATGGGCCGGATTGACCAGGGTATCTAAATTCTACCTTCATTTAAACAAGTTTGTTGTTTAATATTTTGGCGATTAGAATAGTACTCTTCTTTTTTGTTATCTATATGGAAGTAGTCAGCCTTGTGTTGGGCTTATTTTTGGCATGCAACTTTAACTCAAATACAGCTTTAATATTTGATACTTTCTAAAATAAATGCCATGCACCTTTTTAGATAAATCACATAAAAATGGCAGGCTCTTCCTTAGATTGCTTGCCTGCAGGCCAATGCACATGTTATAGTGTCACCACCATCTAGTGGTAGCAAGCATGGAACAGAATATTCTGACATAATATATGGACAATCATTTCATGTGATGAAAAGTAGGAATTATATTCTCTCCAGCTGCATAAGAACAGGTAAAAGTCTGTTCAGAAAGATGTTCCACAACTTCCTCATTGTGGGGCTCTCATGTCATGGTTTTCTTATTAGGACCACTGGTTTGACTGGGTTATCAATGCATGTATAAAACATGTATGCTGTCCTCATCTACCAAGAATATGCCATAACCTTCACATACTTTGGCCTTTCCTAGCCACTTGTAAGTGGGGTGTTTTCATCAGTGACAGTGATTTCTATAGTATTGCCATCAATGATGGAACAGCCATTTGAACTAAATCCCACCAAAAGATCGCCTTGAGTGAAAGATCCTAACCCTTCAATCAATAGCCCTGAAATGGATATTTGAGACCATTATGACCTGATTAAGCCCACAGAAGTGAGGGACTGCAATTTCCTAGATTCCCGGATTAGATTTGGAAATCATTGACCTCTATATCATGGGTTCCACTTGTTGAGACTGGGTGCGTTTCAATGAAAAGGTGCTATTTTCAAGGATCCAATAATGATGTAAAGACTAACTTCTCACCTCTTTCCTACCACTCCTTTTTAATCTTTGGTTTTGGCACGTGCAGAACTTGCTTACACCATGAGGTTCACAGAAAAGTGTGATGTGTATAGTTTTGGAGTGGTAGCTTTGGAAGTTATGATGGGAAGGCACCCAGGTGAGCTAATTACTACTCTGTCATCATCGTCATCGTCGCTATCCAATGAAGAAGATCTATTGTTGAAGGATGTGTTGGACCAACGTCTCCCACCTCCCACTGGACAGTTGGCCAAGGAACTCGCCTTTACTGTAAAGATGGCACTAGCTTGCACGCGGGCCAACCCCGAGTCGCGACCCACCATGCGGTCTGTAGCCCAAGAGCTGTCAGCTCAAACCCAAGCATATCTATCCGAACCATTTCGCTCTATTACCATGAACAAACTAACAAGCTTTCAGAAGTAGCCTACTATCATTGTTGGATAATAATGATATGCATTGTTGGTTAAATACTTGTAATATCTTTTTTGTATCAAGCTTTACTTGGTTTGAAGCAATAATGTAGATGTTTGAGTCACATATCCACAGCTTAAGGCCTGTTTGAATAATAGTGAAATGTCTATCACCAAGCAGACCTCAGGTAAAATCTGTCATGGACTGAATCTGTCATCTGATTTTAAAGGGGCATCAAAGCTTACTCTTAAGAGGACACTAAATTATTCTTGTTTTTGATGGATTAGAAGAGTCTAAACATACAACAAGCTTACATCATCAGATACTGAGTTCAGATCATATCCTTTTGACAGGAAAATGGAATTTCCTCAACAGGTTGAACTTGAGTTCCTCATAGAAAGTCTGGTTATCTAACACTGCCAAAAGATTTTTCTTCTCTCAGACTTGTTCCCTGGGTCCAGAAGGTGTTGGGTGTTGACCTACATCTGTGGGACACATGCGACAAGACCACACACACACACTGTTGGCTTTTTTAATGAATTTTATTTTATCATTCAAAAAAAAAATTTTTTTTTCCTATTAGAATCCAAGACCTCTTGATGGATTAGGAATTTCTAAGGGATTATTTAGGAAATATGTAATGTTTCTATCTTAAATTCAAGCATCAATTAGCCATAGAGAACAAGATTTTTATCGCAATGGGCTACCAACATTGCCATCGCATCTCTTGACTTCTGGTACATTTTATGTTTTATACTATTCTGTGATTGTTGTTTTCTGCAATCCTAAATAGATCTAATCCAAGGATGGGTTTGTGGTAACAGAAAATTGAAATATCTCATCATTTGATATCAATGCTCATTCTCACTTTGACACTCTACCTATCTGATGCTCCATCTAATTTATTGACCATTGGGCTTATGTAGTACATGGATAACAAGCAGAGCCTAGAAAATCCCTAGTCTAAACCAGTTGCAACCCCAATTTTTAGGCGATATCAAAAAGAAGATTTACTAATCCAGAAATGTATGAGCTTTAATCTATAATGATTCTTGTGGTCATTTCTTTTTAAGTTTGGAAGATAGTAAGGAGTTATATATATTTCCAACCACGATCCAGACAGGGCTAAGATCTAGAACTAAGAAAAAAAATTGCTAGTACAAGATGATCCAAGGCAAAGAATTCTAACAAATAAAGGAACCTCATGTATGTAACTGAGTAGCCCAACAAATCAAATCAATTCCAGCTCCCAACTAGAATGTCATGAATATGATATCCGAGGATATCTTTAGAGAAGTCTTATCTTCTTAGGTTGACTCTTACGGCAGGTATTCTGAAAATGAATCGTAGGCTCCTCACCATTCGGACTATTAGAGGTCTGTATAAGATATAGCATCTGTTAATTAACAATGGAGTAGCAGCCTATGATATCTTTCTTAATCATTGATATATTACTTTCATGACCAATCAAAAAACTTTTTATAAAAGGGTAGCTGAAGTTTAGCATCATTCAATTTCACAAGGCATGAAACATATTTTGCAGGTAGATATATATTAGCACCGATTACCGAGAATTCTGTATATTTCCAGCTAATATGCTCTTGAATGGGTGTTCCGCACACTCTCCAAGATAATTAAACTAAGAGCTTGAAGCTTTGGCAAAAACAGGGTTGATCAAAAAAACAACCGTAACCCAAAATAAGTTCGGTGCTGCAATACGTTTTCCATTCTCTTGGGTTGCAGTCTATTATATTAATTGACTGGTCTATTCTTGATGTACAGTTTCTTTCTGCTGCATGTCATCAGGGCAAAAGTCTCACCACTTTGAATTTAAAAGGAAAAAACGGTATATTGTGTGCAGAGAGATTGTATGTTGCTAACGCATTTCACTACATATGCTTGGCTCTTCATAATGAAGTCTCTGTTGTCCTAGTCTATTATATTGAGTGCAAAACTCACTCTTGGTTCCTTTTTACCATATGCATATAGAGAAAATCTATTGACTTGCTGCCTAACATCACTTGGATCCTTTCAAAATATATACACATGAACGAGATGGCAAAATCAAAGCTTTCAACCAATCTTTCAAATATCAAGATCATTCAATTGGCACAATGTGATGGTTTGGAATGGTTCCAAAGTGCACAACCTATAACTTGACAATTTCTGAGATACATTCCGCATGTTTGGCCGAGATTGCGGATTGGCACGTATGCATGCAAGTGCTACCACTGCTATGGAGATCACTTCATCTACAGTCTGAGCATAGGGAGGTGAGAGACGTTGGTCCAACACATCTTTCAATAGTATGTTTTGGCCAGTAGAAAAATGTAGAGTGTGGATGAGATCTCTTGGATGCTTTCCCATTAACACTTCAAACGTCAACACCCCAAAGCTATAAACATCACCCTTCTCAGTCACTACCATTGTGTATGCAAGCTCTGCAATAAATTTTTAAAATCATATTATGCGATCGAACAGCTGCACAAATCTCCTTTTGCATCTATAATTTCATTGACTCGAGAAAGAAATAAAGGTTCATTTCATCCATTTAATTACCTTCCTATTGAGAAAGAGGATGGGAAAATTTTATATAAAAAGAAAACATTTAAACACCCTTTAACTTCATCTACTTCTTGAAAACAAAGTACATGTCCATCATAGTTTAAATAAGCAAATAAACCTTTACTTTAACACGGTAGTGTATTTATTAGTGTTTTTAAAGATGGCCAACTTGGTGGATAGGCGAGTTTAGTCTAAACTAGTATGGCTCGCAGATATGGCCACGCCATTTGAACTATGTACTAGTGATTCAATTAAAAATATTTAAAAAAAGAAAGTGATACATTAAAAGAATTTATTTCAAAACATCTTAAAGGTGTAGTTTGTATTTCACAATGCAATAAAAAAGAAAAACTGTTTAGGTAAAAAAAAAAAAAAAATGAAAATGATAAGCACAATGTCAAAAGATAAATATTCAAATAAACAAATAACATGCATTACTTGGAGCAACATATCCATATGTTCCCGCAAGTGACGACCAATTTGATGAATCAAGATTTAGAAGTCTAGATGTGCCGAAATCTGATATGCATGCCTCAAGTTTTGAATCTAACAATATATTGTTTGACGATATGTCCCGATGAACTATTGGCAGAGAGTAATCATGGTGCATTAACGATAAACCACTGGCCACACCTTTCACAACATTGACCCTTTTAATCCAATCCAATTCCAATGCTCCTTCATATCTCAAGATTCCCGCCAACTTACCCCTTTCCATGTACTCATAAACCAAAAACATGCATTGTTCATGGGAACAAAATCCATACAACTTCACAATGTTGCGATGCCAAATTTCTGTCAATGCTTTTATTTCATTATTGAAGCTTTTCTGATCACATGTACTCCCTCCTTCCAATGGGTGAAGTCTCTTTACAACTACTACCTGGCCAGTTGATAGTTTTGCTTTGTAGACACTTCCATAACCTCCCACCCCAATGCAATAATTGCTATCAAAGTTGTCCGTCACTTAGATGATATCATCGTAAACAATCCTTCCATCAAAATCCCATATTGAAAATGCATCACCCTTCCTCATTTCTTGCAACTCTATTGCCATATGCCTTGCTCTTCGCTTTAGAAAGAAGAATATCACAATACATACAAGTAAAAGGAAGATTAACCCAGAAATAGAAAGAGTAATGATGATCACAACTTTGGAGACTTTCTTCAAATGTCCTTTGTCAATGAAAGTGGAATTACATGGTTGCAAACCTGTGGCATTTCCACATAAGCCTTTGTTGTGACTGAGAGCCTCGAATGGTGCTTGTTGAAATGCTTTGTTTCTAAGAATGGGACCCTTCAAATTACTAAAGGAAATGTCAATGGATGTCAAGCAGGAGATCTCTTCAAAAGATGATGGAATATGACGCGACAACATATTGTGGGAGAGATTGAGGTTTTCTAACCTCTTGAAACTTCCAAGTTGTGATGGTATCTCTTTTCTGAGTGAATTGTGGCTGAGATCTAAATTTTCAAGATCAACTAGAGTTCCGATTTGAAATGGAATGCTCCTACTAAAATCATTTCTGTTGAAATTTAGGGACAACAACTTGAAACAACTCACCAACTCTTGTGGAATATGCCCACTTAAGTTGTTTATCGATAGGTCCAAGACATTCAAGTTTGATAACGTCCCAATTTCTAATGGTATATTGCATACCAGAAAGTTCATTATCATTTAAACTCAAGGAGTATAATGCAGACAATCTTCCCAGCTCTTTTGGGATCTCGCCAGCCAGGTTGTATGAATTAAGCCGATTACTTGCAATTGGCTTAGTTCTCCAAATCCAGGTGGAATTTTGCATGTGATCTTATTACCGAATAATCGCAACAATATCAAACTTTAACATTCTCCCCATTTTGGCGAGAGCTCACCATACAAGTCGTTGTAGCTCATATCCATATATATTAAATTTGGATAGTGTCCGAAAACCATGGATGTATTTCCAGTGAGATGGTTATTTTCAAGGCGGACTCTTATTAAAGCCATACAATTCTGTAGGGATTTAGGGATAGGACTAGTTAAATGGTTGCTAAATGCAGTAAATTTTGTTAGTGATCCTCTGTGGCATATTTTTTCCGGTAAATGGTCAGAGAAGTTGTTCTGATCTAAATAAAGTTCAATTAAATGTGTCAGATTTGTAAGTTATAAAGGAATTGGACCAGAGACCTAGTTTGTAAAGGCAATCAATCTGGTAAGGTTTCTCAATTTACCAATAGTTGATCGGATTGGACCTATTAAATTATTCGTGGACATAACAATATCATTAAGATGTCGTAGATATCCTATTTCTTGAGGTATGGAGCCAGAAATGCTATTTTCATCAATGTACAAGTTGGTGAGCTTTGTCAAGTTTCCTAGAGTGGGAGGACTTGTTCCTGTTAGTAGGTTTATTGACAAAAATAAGTCGGTTAGGTTTTTCAAATAGCCTATTTCTTGAGGTATGAAGCTAGAAATTTTATTTTCATGGATGTACAAGGAGGTGAGTTGTGTCAAGTTTCCGAAAGTGGGAGGGATTGTACCCGTTAAAAAGTTTGTTGACGCTACCAAACTGATTAGATTTTTCAAGCAGCCTATTTCTTGAGATATGGAGCCAGAAATTTTATTTTCATAGAAGATCAAGAAGGCGAGCTTTGTCAAATTTCCTAGAGTGGGAGGGATTGAGCCGTTAAGAAGGTTTTTATATATTATCAATTCAACTAGATTTCTCAAATATTCTATTTCTTGGGGGATGGTTCCAGAAATATTATTTTCATAGATGTACAGGGTGGTGAGCTTCGTCAAGTTTCCAAGTGAAAGCGGCAGATAACCGAAGAATTGATTCATAGAGAGATCAAGGATGTTGAGCTTTGTGAGAGTTCCGAAGTGGGCCGGAATGGTTCCATAGAGTGCATTGTTGCTGAGATTGAGAATGGTGAGTTCTGAAAAGGAGGAGAAGCTGAGGTTATCAAGCTTACCTCTTAAACTTGCATTGAACAAGTTTATCCTTGTGACTCTCCCTGCAGCGTTGCATATTATCCCAAGCCAATTGCATGTGGAGTTTCTCTTGCTTTCTGTGGAAGCAGTATTGCTATTGATGTGGAGGGACCATGAATTGAGAAGAAAATGGTTTTCAAGGCTAGCTTTCCATGCAAGGAGAGCCTGAGCCTCAACTGCTTCTTGGGTCACTGGTGCTGGAGCTACTGCACGGACATTAAGAAAAAACAATAACTGAAGCAATGCAAATGAGAGGACAAGTAAGGAGAGTAATGATTTCTTTCTCTCGGCCATGATAGGTTAGCAATGGTGGATGGTTGTGAAAGTTCTGTGATTATTTTGAGCCGAAGGTGTAGCTTTTTTTTTTATTAGAGAAAAGGCACTTATGAAAAGCGTTCAGAAAATAGGACTGTCGCTTGGGATGGGCCAAGGGTAATCCCCACATGACCTCAGCTTCCATGTGGATGTTCCCTCTTGGCATTTTATTTCAACCCAATCTTTTGCAATGCATTAAAAAAGGTGCCGCTGAAAGACATCATAAAAAAGGGATCCACTGCAGAAGTCTTCTAGGATTGTTCTTGAGTATTGCTGAGCCCTTTCATTATCTGATTCTAATTGAATGAATGTTGTCTAAATCTTTTACTTAATGGGTAGTAGGTGCATTGCACATTTGCACGTACATGGACGTTGTTGCAATGGTTTACTTAGTGGGTAGGCGCATTGCACATTTGCATGTACATTGACGTTGTTGCAATGGTCTAAATCTTTTACTAATGGGTAGGTGCACTGCACATTTGCACGTACATGGACGTTGTTGCAATGGTTTAGTTAAAGCGCAGGTGCATTGCATATTTGCACGTACATGGACGTTATTGCAATGGTCCACTTCATGTCTCTCCATGATACACATTTTTTATTATAATATTTGTATACCCACTTCACGTCTCCATTTTTGTCATACACGTTTTTCCTTTATAAGAAAAAGAAAGACAGACTTGAAGTCCTCCTGCATTATTAAGAGGTTTTTTCATGCTTTATGTCACTTCTCTTTATCAAGTCCTTTTCCAACTTTTCCTTTCTAGGAAAACGTGATAGTGGAAATGACCCTTGACCACACAACTTTCCTTTGTACAAGATCTTCATCTAGTCATGGTACCATATACAATCAGAACGAAAACAAATTTCATTTATTATTGTCCAACTTAAAAGATTGTTGAATACTGTGTTCAATCTAATATGATTTGTAACATAAATCAAACATGTGGATCTAGACTTACAATGCATGGATTGTTTGAATTAGAGTTGTTTTTTTTTTTTTTTTTTTACAAAAAGACTCCTATATTTTTATAAAACTTAAAAAAGGCTCACACGCCTTTTATGGTTTTTTTTTTTTTTAAACGGTAACAAAATTTATTAAAAAGAGAAAACAAGTACAAAGCTAAAAAAGTAAAAGAGAGCACGTTAAAAGAGAAGGTACAAGAGTATTATACAAACTCCAACCCAATTACATAATCACACCCACCCATGGAGACAACTTCTCAATCCCTTGCTTGGCTAGTGCATCCGCGATTGAGCTGGTTGATCTAACCTCATGACGAAAAAAGACATATAGAGTGGTCGAAAGCCCTCTAATTTCTCTAAAATGGAATTGAAATTTCCTAGGGAAATCTTTTTTGTTAGATACCCAATTGATCACATTTGAATAATCACTTTCCACTATGAGAGCACCAATATATCTCCTTGCAAACAACCTAAGACCCCCCCAAAATAGCTAACACGTCAGCTTCGTTCGAGTCACAAATGCCCACATTCTTAGAAAATATAAGGAATACCTCACCCTTACAATTACGCAACACGCTTCCAATTCTTGCTGGCTCTGGCTTATCCCTAGAAGCTCCATGCACATTGAACTTTAAAACCCCAAAAGGAAGGGGAGACCAAGGGGCAGATCTTCTCTCCTTAAAAGGGAGACACCCCATACAAGCTTCCCAATTATAGATAATATCATTCAAGTTTATATTTGTAAACTCCTTTCGAATTGAAGCCCATTTTGCAATCCTAAAAGACACCTTAGCAATCAAATCAACCACGGAAGATGAAGAGCCTCTAAACTCCTTCCGAATTGAAGCCCATGTCTTTTATGTTTTTGCCATCCCTACACTCAAGCTGTATATAAAGTAAGTAACAGTTTTTTATTTTTGACCATTTTACCCCATGTGTTTGAAGCATGGGTGATGTGTTTATGGTTCGCAAGACCAATGGTGGATCCAGTATTTTCTTTTGAGGGGGTGGACCCAACTAGTCAGGGCCTATAAATACTAAACCGGTAGGTTCATGAGAAACATTTTCAATAGAGAAAGACTTTTTTTGATTTTTTGTGTTAAGAAGAAAGACCATGACCATGTTAATACAGTCAGCAAGTAATGTAGTTGGGAGTGTGTTTTTCTGTCTTCTTAATAGAATAAGAAAAGGGAGAATACTTTAAGAAGCCGCACCATTTGACTCTCACTTCCACAGGGGAGAAACTGAGCACACTACCATATTTGATGACCAGAGTTAGTAAAAGAGATGAATGTAGACTTCATATTGGTTATATGGCCATTTAGATGAATGTTTATCAATGGAGATGGAAAGAGGATGGATAAAAATATTTCATTATGGACATGAGGAGTAGAAAAATCAGCCCTATCAAATTATTCTAGCCCTTGGACATTTTAACTTGTAGATTTTTTTAAGATTCAACCCAACATGAGTGAATGTTTAATGAGTGTAAAGCTAGGTTTGATTAGGAATATTATGGAGAATGAGGTGTTACTTGGATAGTTCAGAATCCTGCCTCTCACCTTGCCAGCACTGGATTATTTGGATGCATGGCATCTTGCCCTACCCGTGTGTGTGGCTCTCCTTCTAATGTGTTAGCTTTCTTTCCACTTGTGTGGGTGACTACTCCACACGTTTGGGCTCTCTCCCCTTCATGTGTAAAAACTCTCTTGGGTCCTTGCGACCTTGACTAGGATGCCAATATATATATATATATATATATATAGAGAGAGAGAGAGAGAGAGAGAGAGAGAGAGAAACAGCGCCCCCCTATATATATATATATATAGAGAGAGAGAGAGAGAGAGAGAGAAACAACCCCCCCCCCCCCCCCCCCCCACACACACACACACACACAGAGACAGAGACAGTGACACACACACAAAAGAAGAAGAAATCAACAGAATCTCCCCCCACAGCACTTTCGGAATTAATGTATTCATATATGGCTGTTTGGATGAACAAATAAGAGTATAATATATATCAAAAGAATATAATTTTTTATTTTTTTTAAATTTAAAACTAAAAAAAAAAAAAAAGAATGGATGAAAAGATTGTCTTATCTTAAAAAGTTGAATATTTTCCTACAGCCGAGCCTTAAGAAATCTAATTTACTTTCAATATTTTTCTAGAGTGTGCTAGTGAGGACGATCAGGATTCTGATGCTTGTGGTGGTGGTGATTACAACGGTGCTAATGATATCGCAGGTATTGGTGGAGATGATGATAGTGTTGAAAAAGATTGGAAATAGTTGAGGAAAAATAAGATATCAGGAAAATTGAATGATTCTAACCCTTATTTTTAACGTCCTCAAAATTTAATGATTATAATTAAACCATGCAATTTTCTTCTTCTTTTGTGTAAAATCTGAACTTTTGCCAATCAAGGACGATTAGTGTGCAAAGTGATAGGATCCATTGACGGTGGGCCAAAATATGAAAGGAGCATTGGAAAAATAAATTATATTTAGAATTTGAATCTTACTTTAAAACCAACAACCACTTTCCATTTCCTTGTGCAGTTGTTCATTGAGTAGACTCGTCAAAATTAAAGGCAGTACTTGCCCAGAAGGAACAAATGGACAGTCTAGATCACCCATTGTAACGCCCCAATTCCGAATAGTGAGAAAACCGTCAAGGTACCCAAGTTGACGCGCTACTTCCCGGAAAATCGGAGAACTTCCAAGATCGTAAATCCGCAGTGAGATCCGATCGACACTTAGATGTACAACACTTAACTGCAAGACTATGATGTCGTCAAGTAGTAAAGGACTCAAGAGTCCGGATTATCAATCCCATGGAGAAAGGATGGAAAAATCAATGAATCCAATTTAAGTAGAATTGAACTAAGATATAGATAATATAGACAAATGAATTGAAAAAATAAAACTAGTAAACTATATAATATAAATGACTAATTAACAATCTAAAATGAGACTAAACTAGTGTATGAATAGTGATGGAAATGGAAGATTTAAGGTGAAGATGTGGTGTGAAATGTGTATGATTTTAAAACAAGTGGTGTAAAATGTGAATGATTTTAAAACAAGGAATCAAATTAACAATAATAAAAACAAGATATTAGGCAATCCAAAATCTATTAAGTATGTAATTAATCCAATTAATACATGTTCTAATTCAACTCCCAAATTTACAATCCAATTAGCAATTTCTTGCCTAATTGGATTGGATGATACAACAATGAAGATTAAAGTAAAGAAAATCAAAAGCCAAGATCCTAGATTATAACCTAACTATCTTAACAATTAATTATCAAAATCAAGTTACAAAAGATCAAAAATAAGAGCTCTAGAACATGCTATGTGAGAACTTAATCCAACTATAAAGCATCAATTATTATCTAAGCATCAAGTGTAGAGATGGAGCATGAGAAATGAGAGAGATTAGCACAATTAGATCTAAAATCTGCTAATCAATTAAGAACAAGTATGTAATTTAAACTAAAACATGCATGTAATTGAACTAATCACATTACTTAGCTTAAAAAAGAGAGCCTAATCCAAGAGCTTTAACCACCAAACATCAAGAAAGAGCTCTAAATCTTCATTAATGATCTTTAATTACACACTCTCTTTAGATTAGTTACAAAGAAGCTCCTAATTACAATCTAAAAGTAAAAATAAAATTGCAAATGACTAACTTGCCAAAAAATCTCCTCCACTCTACGAATGCATTCTAATTTATAGAAACATTGAAGACATTTGATTGACTCATTTCATTTCACAAGGATTGCTTTGCTTTATGTGGTCCTTCATTTTGGAAGCTTTTGATTTGCTCATATTCTTTCACATGGATTTGTGCCAAGGCAAGCTTTGATTGGTGGAGAGGTGAGTTGGAATATTTTATGGATAAAAAAATAATATGCAATTGTTGGGATTTGAACCCATAACCTATTTCATGCTAACCCAAGCTCTAACCAATACACAAACCACTCCTTTATGTTAAAAAATTACTTCTATTATCCTTAAAGTCTTCTCCTCATAGTTTGGAATTCTTCAACACTTCATCGAGATTTCTTCAATAAGATCTCTTTTCGATGCCTTGGGATACTAGCCGAAAGGTTGGGGTAGTTGCGGGGTCCACCTACACAAGAGAAATTATATAAAAATGCCTTACAAATAATCAGATTTATGCAAGATAATCCGATAATTCATTAATGTGATAAAATGATAAAATCTCTGTGTAAAGCAAATGATATGGATATGAGATGCCAATAAAATTCGGACTAATGAGGGGTAAAATATGCAATATTTAACGCTCATCAAGGTCCAATTTAAAACTTTTTGAACAATGTAATAACAACGGTTAAATTGTGGAAGCATATAAAATGTAGCGGAAGCAAATGTAACAATAGTGGAAGCAGATATAAGGTATCACATATCTATAACAAATGTGTAGGGCTGACGTTTAGCCTAAAATATCAAAGTTATGAAGATCAAAGGTTTATTAAATATTTCAACTACCACACGGCTCAATACAAAATCGCTCTAACCCCAAAATAAAGGTGTGCTCTCAAACCTCCGGTATTGTCACTCCATCCTTCAGCTCGACCTCCTGGTCGGCTAGTCCCCAACCGTAGTCACCAGCTACGGGTGCCTTGACGATCGCATCGTCCTCATAGTAGGGTCAACACCTAAGCACTAAGAATGAGTCAGATCCAAAGATCTGACGAGTCACAGTATACAAGTAACATAGGATGTATGCATTAAATGAGTAAAGGCGATCATATAGTTAAAAGAATAACAATGGTAAATAATCTAGGCAAGATAAAGCATTTAGATTATGGATAATAAGTAATTTGTCTAATATACATCCATGTGGCACATTCACACAAGCTGGAACATCGTGGGATATTATGCCCTCGGCCCTCCCATACTAAACACAGTCACAGTGGAGAAATCTCACAAGTGCTGGGGAATGACGAACCCCGTAAATCACTCATCCATCTCATCACACTCATCACTTAAAAGATCGGACCCGGTATCACATCGTCCGTCTATAACATAGCTAATCATGATAGCTCACGCAACACTCATAAATAGCTCATACCAGTGATGATCAGTCAACAGGCTGAGCTTAAAACAATTGAGTGAATGTCCATGCCGACTTAAGGAAACAATAATGGTCTGTGTCTATCTAGGCTTTGCCTTACGTAAACAAGTTCTTAACAAAGTCTCTAAGAGGTCCAAGTACCCATCCAGTCTATGGAACACCATCCAAGTCCAAGTCCAAGTCCAATTATTGGATCCATACCAAGGCTCACCAAATACTTGGCCTGGTCTAAAATAATCCGAGTGAAGTAACAAGTCCATTCCCGATGATAAACAGTCCATTCTCATCCATAATGAGTTATAAGTCTACAACAAACAGCTTCTCTAGTCTAAGGTATCATACATCCATACTTAGGCCATAAAAGGGCCCGCCTAGCCACATACACCGGTCAATGTTCACCCAATCACACCACTAGGTCACCTCTAAGTAATTCTGAGTTCAGGTCATTCATTTTCCATTTAATTAACAGGTATAAACAATAGAAAGGATAAAAGAGTGACAATGATGTAATAGATAAGATAAATCTCCAATTCAAAGGAATCAACGGGAATATCAAAGTCCAATCCTAAGTAATGGTCCACATTGAGGTCCAGGTCCAATTCAGTTAATTGGATCCCTAAATGAAGTTTCAGATGCCAATGATACTGTGTTTGGTGCTCCTGAAGTTACAGGCATCTTCGATGATATTTAAGGACTAAATCGACGTCAATTCCAAGACCCAAACCCTACTTGGTGGTCCCCATGAGTCAAGGTTGAGCCACACCATTGACTCTGACTTGGCACATCAATAGAAGTCCATTTGGATAGTCAATGGGCCCCACAAACGAGCACAACCTCAAAAAGTGAAAACTGGAAAATCATTGTTCACAGTGTCCTCGGTCGACTTGGCACAGTGCTCGATAGACCGAGTACACTAGATTGTCAGGATTTTGACTCCTAGGTCGACCCTCTGCGCAGTGTGCTCGGTCAACTGCCTGGCTTGGTCAGTCGACTGAGTACTCTGGAAAAATAGTGTCAGGCACCTAGCAGGTATGATTTGATATCAGGAATTCTCTATCTGTCTGATCGACCTCCCGGCCTGGGCGATCGACTGCACACACAGAAATCTTGGAAAAATGATGTCCCAGCTCTCAATCATTACCCTTGAAATTTTTGTGTTCCTGGTCGACCTGGCATAGGGCTCGGTCGACCGGGTGCACTGATTTCTTGGTCTGAGGAGGAAGTTCAGCTCTTAGTTATTCTCTGAAAAAACCTGTGTATTCGGTCGATCGCAAACAGGGTCCGGTCGACCGAGTACACTGAACCTGCGAACCCCATAGGTTTGTAATTGAGACCTGGATTTCCTGTAATTCAGTGTGCTCGGTTGACCTGACTGCAGGTCAGTCGACCGAGTACACTAAATCTGCAGCATTTCTAGATTTTTCGAATTCAACTCTCTCGGTCCAATTTCCATCCAGATTACATCCAATCTCGTCCAGCCATCATAGAAACATCATAAAACAAGAAAGGCACTCCAATACAAATCTAACCATCCATTCATGTGCCATTGATCTTCTAAATGAGATGAAGCCCATCCATCCATGGCCAAAAACCCATCAAACAAAGCTCAAAGGTAGATCTATCAATTCTAACATCATATGAATGGAAATTACATAATCAAATGGAGAAAAAACAAGCATTCTATGCTAAGTAAGTATATTGCACTTGCCTCAATCCAGTTGCAATGAAAATAAAGAGAGAGAAATCCAAACTCAAATATCAAAATCCCACTCCTATGGCTTTCCAATCACACAACCAGCCCAAAACTCAGATCTAGAGAGATCTATAGATCCTAATCCTAAAACCACAAGAGAATTGCAATAAGGAAAGGAAATAGAGAGAGAAAGGGAATTTCTAGGAAAATCCAACTAGATGGAGATAAATACCTTGATTAGAAGGAAGAGAAGAGATGTAGAAGATAAGAGAACTCCTTAGAAGAGATTGTAGCTGAGATTGTTGAAATGATCACCTTCTTCTTCTTGTTAGTGCTTTAGATCTAGGGTTTCTAGAGAGAGAGAGAGAGAGAGAAGAGATGAGAGAATTGGAGGGAATTGAGAGAGAATTGGAGGGAAATTAGGGAAGAAGAGAGAAAAGAGAGGGAATGGTAGCCAATGTATGGCATGAGAGAATGTAGTATAAATAGGTTATGTTGGGTGACTAATGACCAAAGGGTCCTTTTAGTTTGAATAGAAATGGGGATAAGGCCATGGCCAATTGGGTCTTTGGATAGGAATTCTAGAAGCTTCTCAAGTGGAAACCCCCCTAAAGTAAATCCTAATTCCTAGCTAGAGCCTCTAACCAACTAACTACTAACCAACTAACTAACTCTAAAATTATAAAAGACACCCTATGGACCTATAAAGTACAAAAAAAATGCTAATTAGACTAAAACATAGGAAAAATACATATCTACCACTTACTAACCCCTATTAATTAGTATAATTATGTACTATAGACTATAATACAATTATAGTATTCAAGTTCAAATTGAGGACCTCACACCCATTGTCCCACCAGTAAGACCCCAGTCATTGCCGACCAAACGTGAATATCCATTTTGCAATATAAAAAAGGGTACATAGGTCGAGCTTTACACATCAAATTGACGGGTGAGAACTTTCCACTCTGAAATTCCACACTTTTCTTGTTACACCCCGACCTGATTTAATCTTGATTAGTACTACTTAATTGTGTCTTAGCCAAATTAATGGTGTTTGATTGCTAATTATGGTATTTAGTGTTTATTAATCCTTATAGACTGAGTTAGTTGAGTTTTGACCTTATATAGGTGAGTAGAATCCGGGTGACTCAATTGAGTAGGGTCAAGGGCTTTTTCATAAATATGGACTTTCGCATTTTGCATTGTTTACACGTCATTTTAACATCATCACGTGTATTTTGACGAGTACGTCGATTTTCGTTTTAAGCTCTCCTTCATTGGACTAACCATTGAGTAATTGGACCTCCATTTGACTCAAAATTAGAATACATGAGGTTAGTGGGCTTTCTTACAAAAAGGGCATTTCCATTCCTTTATATACAATCTAATCCCTTTCATCCCATTTCTTTCATTCTCCTTCTCACTGCTCTCCTTCTCCACTTCTCTTCTTCACTTTCCCCTTCCTTAACCATCAAAGGCTTGTGCATGTGCTTTGGAAGCTAGAAAGAGGACCCCTCATCATCTTCTTCTTCTCCCTCTCACCTTTGTTGCCAAGGTTGACAAGAACCCACTTCCTTTATTCCTCATCCTTCTCAACTTCAAATTTCTTGTTGAGGTAAGAGCCAAGACACTTTCTTTTGTGTTTGTAGTAGTGCATTAGAGTCAAAGGACTCTTGGACATTTATACGTGCATATTCATATAGTTTTTCCATGTGTATTGGTGTGATTAGGGTTTGGTGATTTGGGCTTTTTGGATTTCTTGAGTCAAGCGTGTAGAAAGCTCTTATTAGAGGAAAGTATAAGCATTAATATGGATTTAGATCTTGTTTATTTTCATTGATTCCATGAAATCCTTACTCGATGTTTTAGTTCTTAATAAATAGATGCATTTGGTTTATTATATGATTTATAATGATGAAAATGAATGAAATGAGATTGTATGATGAAAAGGGAGCAAGAAGGCTCTAATTGTGCAAGTAATGAAGTGGGAAGAAGTTAGAAATGAATGGAAGGAGGAACGAATGAGAATCCTGAATCCAGGAATTCTGGACAATCCGCTCGAGCGAATTGGACACTTCGCTCGAGCGAACTGCCTAACTGGCCGAACTGCCTAGCTGCCTAACTGGCCAAACTGCCTAGCTGCCTAACTGGCTGAACTGCCTAGCTGGCAGAACTGCCTAACTGGCCAAGCTGCCTAGCTGCCTAACTGGTCGAACTGCCTGGCTGGCCGAGCTACCTAGCTGCCTAACTGGCGAACCGCCAAACTACCGAACTGCCCTTTGAAACAATGGGTCGAGCGAACAATGAAATCACTCAAACAAATACCTCTCTGGATGGGTCCACTCGAGCGACCATCCTCCTGGAACCCTCACTCAAGAGAAACGAATTGTGTCGCGCGAGCGACCAATCCTCCGGAGAGAGTCCGCTTGAGCGAACTTGGGGTTCGCTCGAGCGAACCTGAAATGACTAACTGGGCTTTTTCTAACCCATTTGTAGGGGTGAATTATCACCCTTAATCCATAACAACCCACCTTAATCAGCCCTAATAGATAATTAAGGTGCTTACCTTTATCCCATAGGAATTTAGGAATCTTTAAGACCTTATGACCCTAGAATGGACCCGTCAACCTTATTAACTAGTCCAATGGGTTTCCTTTAGTTTAATACTATGCCATGAAGGTTAGTTGGAAACTCAATGTACTTCTCAGAAAGAGTGACACCTAATGAGGTAGTATTACGTTGATTTTCCTAACCTACCTTGTATTGGATAGTGGAAGACGAGAGATAATAATATAGTATTGGTTAGTAAGGATGCCTTAATTCCCTTAAATTATTGCATTTCATATTGAAGCATAATTTCATCCTTGATATCAACTCTTATTCCATAGATTGATAGTATCATTTGTATTCCTTCGAGGATTAATATTTTAAATTCAGTTGTAATTTCGTATTGTTTATTCGATTTATAATCATTGGAAATGAGGATCGAGTAAGTAATTTGAGTATAGGTGATTATTATTCGATTTGATTATGACTAAATGAATATAGTCTTACTCGAATTTGATTTTTATTTTGAGTATCATTTGATTCTATTGAGTCGACACTACTTAGCTTCAACGATGTGATACCCGTCGGGGTTATACTTAGTTTAATTATTTGAGACTATTGTAGTAAGTCATTTGGAGCATCGGAACTCCAGACCCGGGTAGCCAGCTCGCCTTTGGCCGGGCAGCTGGTGACATCCCAACTAGATTTGTTCTCTATTGAGAGGACGAGCTTAATATAGTAGCCAATTAGTATGTTTCCCTTATATTTGATTCACAATACATAAATTTATTCATTATTGTGCAAATTGCCTAGTTGATACGTATTATTGACATCTGTTAATTTATTCGTCTTAAATTCAATTTGATACATTATGTATTTTCCTTATTATTGCCTATACCTGCTTAATTGTCGTATTGATGGTACTACTCTCGGTGTCACTGTCACAGGTTAAACCTTTGGTCCTAAGAAGGCTGAGGAGAGAGAGGAGGTACCCAAAAGGTACCTTCAGGGCTAGAGGAATGGCCCGAGCCTAAAGCCAAATAGATCCGTTATCTTCGCAGAGCGTAACTAGCTTTTGGAGCCTATAGAAGAGAGTGGTCAGCTTTTTTTTTTTTTGTGTGTGTGGGCCACACTTAGATGAATAGTAATTCTTTTGTTATACTTTTGGTATTGCTATATAAGGTTCCTTGTTACACCCTCTTTTGTAAAATAATGTATATAATTGTATAATTTTTGTATTACAACTTAAAATACTAAATGGACTGAATGAGAAATTGATACCTCACAAGAATGAAATACAGCTTCCACTATTATTACTTGTTACTGATGAGTTCTAGTGAGTTCTTCTCACGCGTGTGGAAAGTTGTTTTCTCTCCTTCATGTGTTGTATTTGGCTTGAGACAGGTACAGCACGCGGGAGTACGTGTGACACATCTCGGAGATTACCCTAGGCCAGGGTGATTTGGTTCCGGAATGTGATTTTTCTGGCTAGTCTTTTTGTATTTTGTAATCTTGTCGCATAGTTTTTAGTTTTTACCCCCACAAAACCTTTTTGACTCTCTCCTGCTCTTATCTCTTTGTTTGCAGCTCTTACTTTGATAGAGTGGTCTTATTCTTTATGTGTAGTTTCTGCTTTCATCAAAGAAACACTATTGCTACTACTAAAAAGGAAGGGGAAATGAATAGAGATGATTGTATGTAGCTAACAATATATCACAACATATGGTATGACCCTTCATGATGAGTTCTCTATTGTCCTAGACTCAAAGGTGCACTCTCCGTTCATGTTCCACCATTTTGACTCCAGTTTCTTCTTTCTAGTAATTCTTGTGCCCTTTAGCTCTTTGTTTGTGGGCCTGATCAATTTCTTTATCTAATATACCATCTTTCAGGTGATGGTTAGGAAGACACATTTTCAGATTTAAGTATCATTCTTTGAAAGACTACGACAGTTAGGAAGGGACTATTTTGCTATCCCCCACCTTTTACTAATTTCCATCAAGGGAATTTCCAGAAGGTTTAAGCTCAGTGAAAATGAAGTCACTCACAATAACTACAGGAGCACATTTTGCAGTAATAAAACAAAATTAAAATTCAAGAGCAGAATCTCATTTTACCTTTCCCTAACAAATAAGATCACTTGGATTAAGGGTAGTGTACAAATAACTAGAAGCAAAGAAAGTGATGAAAACCTCAGGGGCCAAAGCAGTGGCTTGCAAATACTCACCCACTCTTAAAAGAATTTGCCCTTGTCACATTGGTAAGAAAGAGTCGATTTTGACCCAAATCAAGGAGAAAATTGAAACCAGATGAATAGACCATTGGAGAACAATTGTTGAGTCATGATCTGCCTCCTTATCACTCACTTGAGAAATGAATGCCAGTGAAGGATGACGCAGAAAGCAGGAAAAAGAAAAGATAAATTACAAAATAAGGAGTCTCTTGGAATGCAATTATGCAGGCCTACGCCAAACCTCAAGTTGTTAAAATACATATATGTATATTTGGAGAAGCCAAGCCTCTCAAAGTTGCTAGCCAATAATCCATTTTCGGATTATTGGCTAGCATCTTTTATATGGTATTAGAGCCAATATATGCTGAGTTTGAAACCACATAGGGCAAAAATCCCTTATGCCGCGTTGAGTTTTTGTGCAGGTGCAAGTGCATAGGGAAAGAAGGCCCATGCCACGTTATAATCTTGTGCGGGTGTGTGTTTTGGATCCCTGTGGCATCCCGCCCGAGGGGAGGTCTTCGGTAGTTATCTGTTTTGTTTCCTATCACCAATTGATTTTGGAATTACTAGCTAGCAACTTTGAGAAAGCCAAGCCTGAGCCCAAGCTTGAATTCTACTCGTTTGTAATTGAGCCCCAGCTCATGAGTGAACTGGGGACAGTTGAGCTTGAGCTTTCCTTAAGCACAACCTATAGATCAGGCTGTCAAATTTGAGCCTCGTTCACAGTTCTAGTGATATTAGCAGTGTATCAGTGATACTGTTGTGAATCAAGTACATCACATTCATTGAGAAATCTCCGTCAGCTGATACCATATGGTAAGGTGCAGTTCCTATGGGCCCATCTTTAAAGCCTTAATTGATGCAGAATACTCTGATTGTTGAGTAATCTTGTTTGGGTTTGCACGGTTGCAGTAAGCTTTCAGTCACCTTTCAATGCAGTTATAAGCCAACACAGTGGCTGGAAGTGTCTGCAAAATGGTTGTGGATGTACCAGGTATGGGCCCATATTTAAGGCCATGATTAGTGCAGAATAGTCTGAATGTTGAGTTTATATTAATCATGTTCGGGGTTGCACGGTTACAATCACCTTTCAATGCAGTTATATAAGCCAGTCTGATCAATTTGTTTACAGACAGTGGCTGGAAGTGTCCCCAAAATGGCCATGGATGTATCAGGTATGGGCCCATATCTAATGCCATGATTGGTGTAGAATAGTCTGATTGTTGAGTTTATCTTAATCATATTTGGGTTTGCACGGTTACAATCACCTTTCAATGCAGTTATAAGCCAGTATGATCAATCAAGAACTGGTGGCTGGACTCTCTACAAAATGGCTATGGATGTACCAGGCTGCCAACATCCCTGATTGGTTACTTCTCAATCAACAGCTAATGTAACGCTCCTGAGTCCCACATCGACTATAGAGAGGAAAGTGAATGGGGTTATATGTAGAGCTTACACCTTTACCTTGCATGAGGCCTTTTGATGGGTTGAGGCCCACCAGAAGCAAAACCGTGAGGCAAGATTGGATGCGCTTGGGCCAGGTCCTCCGGTCAAGTAGCTCATGAGCTAAAGCGGACAATATCATGCATGTGTGAAGGGTGGGGCGTTACAAATGGTATCAGAGCCGACTCTCGACTAGTTCGAGTGTGGGTCCCCTGCCGTGGCAAGCTACTGCACAGGGACGTGCAGAGCCTTAAGTGGGGTGGAATGTAACGCCCTTGAGTCCCACATCGACTATAGAGAGGAAAGTGAATGGGGTTATATGTAGAGCTTACACCCTTACCTTGCATGAGGCCTTTTGATGGGTTGAGGCCCATCAAAAGCAAAACCGTGAGGCAAGATTGAATGCGCTTGGGCCAGGTCCTCTGGTCAAGTAGCCCATGAGCTAAAGCGGACAATATCATGCATGTGTGAAGGGTGGGGCGTTACAGCTAAAACAAGACAGGTTAAAGGCGGGCATTCAATTGGTAAATAGGTAAAGTACTGATTGCTGGAATCATCAAACCGGCATAGTTATCCAAAATTTCATCATCCACAGAGGGAACCACTGGGTGAATAATAGATGGCCTTCATCCACCATTCCACATATCATCTCTATAGCTTATGGACCAACCTGCTGATTTTGTCTAGTCAGCATCATTACTCAACACTCACGCTTAATGTTTTCATTTAATCAATGAACTTTTTTGTTCCATTTCTTTTACATTACTAGCTACATTTTTCTTTTTATTAGTAAGGTGACTTGAGCCCACAACCTTAAGGTTCCAATGATGAGCACCTTCTACTGTGTGCCTCGGACTCTCATCAAGTTACGTATTCTATCTACAATATTGACTCAGGTAATTACTTGATAGGTGCATATGTTAAACAGTAGCAACAATTAATTCAGTTGGTAAAAGAGAATTGAAAAGGGGGCTCCAATTTTGTAACACCCTACCCTACACCCATATATGATATTGTCCGCTTTGGCCTACGGGCCTCACGGTTTTGCTTCTGATGGGTCTCAACCCATCAAATGGCCTTATGCAAGGTAAGGGTGTAAGCTCTACATATATCCCCATTCACTTTCCTCTCTATAGTCGATGTGGGACTCCGGGGCGTCACATTCCACCCCCCTAGGGTTGCATGTCCTTGTGCAGTAGCCTGCCAGCCAGCCCTCTTGGCTAGCCCACATGGAGACCCGCCCACTTGCACCTGACCACGGCAGGGGACCCACACTAGAACTAGTTGAGAGTGGGCTCTGATACCATTTGTCACGTCCCCCAAAATAAGAATTGGGGAAAAACGTGAAAAAAAATAAAACAAATTCAAATTTCTTGTGTTTAATACAACACGATCCAAAAGTGGACCCACATAAAATTTCAACATGTGATGACTCAAAATAAATTTCATTAAATGCAACGGAAGCTTTGTTCAATTGGTATTCAAGGTTCATAAATGAAGCCCAACATAAAATCAGATAAACATTAATAATTAAAGTTGCAGAATGAATTAAATAATTTCTAAAAGAGATCTCAACACTAAAAGAAAGTTCATTTAAAATAATTCTAAGATGACATGCTCTCTTGTGCAGGCTCAGATGGCTCCGAAGCCATCTCCGGCATCCCACTCGGGTTCATCAGTTGGCTCAAACGTTTGAAACGTTTGACCTTCCTCCGTCTCCTCAATAAAGTAGGGCTCAGTACCTATGCACCAAATATTACAAAGTAAATAGTAAGTACATAATCATAATTTGAAATTAAATACAATAACGAGAAGAATATAGACAAGTGTAATCATATAGAAGTAATGACAAGAAAAAACATATAACATAATCCAAATAAAGCAAAAGGAGCAATATGATTCACATGAAGACAAGTGTCCCCGTTGTGGGTGGTCAGCCCTAAATAAATCGAGAAAGCCCGTCTATAATGTCGGTGGTCATAAACAGATCAAATAAAAAATCAAGATAACCTGTTCACATTCATAGCGGATTATAAGTAATCCGGTCACATCGGTGATCCACCGTCCATATATCGATCTGCAGTCGCCCATAAATGACCCACATAAACATAAACATAAATATAAGCATATAAACGTAATAGACTTGATTAATAAAGCTCTGACACAAGAGTTCTAAGTCAAAGTAAAGTGCCGGCCTTTCCACATTCTATATCATAATCAAATCGTCATACAAATTTTGCCAAGCCACTTTATAGTCCATAACACACAATAGGGTATGCATCTAATGGAATACACATCATAAACTAATATATATATGCATGCGAAGGTTAAGACATAGATACGAATCAATCCTAAGGTCAAACATAAGATCTCGTACCCATCAACCACATGAATCTCTAATAAATAAAAGATCAATGCATCCCTTCTCCATCAATGGTGTATAGACCCAATTAAGGGTTTTCTAATAGAGATGGGTTGAACTCGAATCCACTAGGATTTTCCCGAGGTTATACAAAGTACTAAACCCCGCATTAGTAAGATACTGTTTGCCCGGACGGTATTTACTTGGTCTAATGATCCGATTAATAAGGTCCAAAATTATAATTTTGACACATTAAAAATCAAAGATAACATTTAATACTTAATTTACAAATTTATAATGATAAATGACCTTAGTTTATAATTTTAGAAAGCTTGGGGTCCCATCTTAGTGTATTTCCAAGAATATAGATCTTAAGACTCCAATGGGTTCATTAATAAAGTATCAAAAATATAATTGTAACACATTAAAACCCATAGATATCATTTAATGTTAATTTGCAAATAATAATAATCTTAGTTTATAATTTTAAAAAAACTCAAGGATCCCACCTAACACATTTTTCAAATTTAATTCTTTATAAAATAAGTCAAGGGCTCTAATCTGAATTCATTAAAAGCTAAGGATCCTTTTTTCTAATTTCAAAAACTAATGGGCCAAAATATTAAAATTAGTCAAATGTCATTTATGTCACAACAGTTGTAACAGGAGGACTCATCCCTTTCTTTTCTTTTCTTTTCTTTTTTCTTTTTTTAAATCTAATGTCCATGTACCGTTACAACTCAAATCTGTGACTTATCTCATCCCTCCCCCACATATCAACTTCACTCTCTCTCTCCTTAATTATCCCCTCACATCATCACTCTCTCTCTCCTTATTTTTTTTTTCAATACCCATTCAAGTCAAAACCGTCCTGCTTCATCATTCTTTCTCCTTATTTTATTTCAATATCCATCCAAGTCAAAACCATCCCTGCTCCCCGTTTCATTACAGAACCCAGTCTCGGGATGTGGAGGTTTCACGCGTGGTGTACGTGGCACTTGGGCAGTGAGCCCCACTGATAAAAAATATCCAGATCGTCCCCGTAAGAAAATGTCGCCCAACCCTGTATGGTTTGATGACCAGACCAAATTTGTGATCAGGTCCGCTAGTGGGTCCCACCATCACTACACACTAACAACTTTCATGGTTTTATATCATGGGCTCTGCTACAGATTCAATCCTAGCGGGCTTGGTGGATTGGGGTATCAACAGTGATGACTAAAATAAAAAAAACAATTCAATCATCCCCATTCCCTCATCTCATCACAAAAACAATTAACATCATAAAAAGGGCATCAAAGGATTTCTATATCCACCACAATGGAATCAATGAGAAACACATGTATTAAATTAACAAATTATGTTTAGGTACTTGCATTTTACCGGGGTTGAAGAAAAATACACAGATCCTAACCAATACCCAAACCGAGATTCCCACAGCACTCAAGAATAATCCTATCACCAATCTGACAAGGAATATGGGAAAGAAATGCTCAAATGAATAGATCTATGGTTCTCTTAACCAAATCTACCATTGAAAAGAAAAATGAGATAACCCAAGAAATAGATCTACTTCTAATGATTTGAGGAAAGGGTTACCTGAGATAAAAAAGTTGAGCGAAGAATGATGATGTCCTCTGATCTTGGTTCTGATGGCTGAATCCTAAAGCTGCAATGGCTTGGGAAGTTGAAAGAGGAAGAAGACGGAAAGTAACGGGAGGAGTTGCAGACAAAAGTGGAGATAAGAACGTGCAGTTCTTTAAAACAGGGATTAAGTTAAAAGAAGATATTCTTTGGGCTTAAGTCATTGGGTCAAACTACGGGTCAGGTCATCTACCCACTATCCCAACTTACTGATCCACACATCTAATCTAATGTGTGCCCAACTTAATCCTACCCACTTAAATAACTAAAATACATTTAATTAAAAAATAATAATATTTTAATAATAAATATAATTAATAGTGGGGCCGGATCTTACAAATTTTGTGCTTGATAATCAGTTTACTTTGTTTCTCTTTTGTTTTTAAGGCCTGCTAGTGTACGGTGAAATTCCTGCTTGTTTGGGATGTGCTTTTGATTTACAAAAGAGTATTGCTTTGCGTAGAGTTATGATATGTATTTCCATGTGATATTTAATTACTTAATGTCTCATTATATGGTCTTCTCATAGGATGGAGAGGAAATGCATGGTTCTTTCGTAGAAAGGATAGGAAATATTGGGCTATTGCGGAAGCGTTAAGATGAAAAGAGCAATATCCTAATATGATGTCACATCTCGGGCCAAGAATTGCCCAATTAAGGTAGTTTCCAAGGTGATACGTTTTGATTTTTTATATATAATTATTTATTTTATTATTATGCAATTGATTATATTAAATACGCGATTGGTCTAGTGGGGACCATGCTAGACTTAGGTTGGCGAGTTAGGCTTGTGGGATTGTATCTTAACCCATAGTTAACCCGGGCCTAGTTTAGTGGGTATAATTCTTCTCTGATCAAAACTCTTATCAACTCAAACTCTATTCTTTTTATAATATAAGTCAAATTACAACTCTTATTCACATTCCCTATTTATATGTCACACTCTTTTATTTTGACACATAGCTCTCTCTCTTCCAACTTTTCTCTGTGATATCACTTTTAGGCTTTGGAAGTAGAAATTCTAGACCGTTTCCTTCAAACAAGGACCTCAGGCAAGTACCTAGCTATAATTTGTAGATTTAATACTTGTGTTCCTCCTTGATTTTCGTGTTGGTGCATATAGAAATCCCTTTTATGCCTGATGATCCATTTCTGTGATGAGTTTGGAGATTAGGGGGATGATTCCATCAATTTTCTCACATATACATTACTATTACTATGTCTTGCACTGCAGTTGCCCACAACACACTTGTGTTTTTAAACCTCTTTTTTCATCACAACTATGAAGATTTTGTTAATTAGTTAGTAAGGTAGGTAGAGGTGTTGGCGAGAACAAGCCTTCGTGGGGGCCAATGTTTGATTGGATCGCAGATTTGGGCCGGCTATTGGGCTGGATATGGCGGGGCAACTTTGAGCAGTGGGGCCCACTATCTGAGTGTCCCAGTCTGGTTGGCGTGAGCTTTATTATAGAACCTTGTTCTGTTCTATGTTGAGAGAGGGGAGACGTCTGGACCTGTACTTGTATTGGGAACAAAAGAAAAGAAAGGAATGAATAGAGATGGTGAAGACGAGTGTGGATTAGTGAGAAAGGGAGATAGGGGTGACCCGGTGACGTGTGTGGTTAAGTGAGAAAGGGAGATGGAGGTGACATGTGAGAGGTGCGAATGGTGATAACACGGGGATGAGAGAGTTTAGTTTTTTTTTTTTTTTTTTTTTTTTTTGTTTTATAATGCAAGTTCCAGCTCTTTGGACCAGAATAATCCCTACGGACCCAGGAGAGAAAGCTAGGTAAAATTCCCCTGCAAGCACCACTGTGGTAGTGCAGTTTCGTACCAACAACCTTCGGGTGCAAACCGTGGTCCTAAGCCAACTGAGCTATCTCTCGGGGTTAGATAAGAAAGTTCGTTGTTAACGTAACTTATGACTTTTAACTTCCATCCCATTAGTTTTTAGAAATTAAAAAAAAAAAAGGAATTTAGTCTTTAATAAAGCCCATTGGACTCTTAAGCTTTATATTCTTGGCAATACACTAAGATGAGGCCCTAGGTTTTCTAAGAATTATAAATTAATATTTTTATTCATCACTATTATTTGCAAATTAAATATTAAATGATATCTTTGATTTTTAACGTGTTAAAATTATGTGTTGGACCAAGTAAATACCGTCCTGCCACACGGTACATTACTAACGTGGGGTTTAGTATTTTGTATGATAGTGGATTCGAGATCAACCTATCTCTATTGGAAAACCCTTAATTGGGTCTATGTACCATTAATTAAGAAGGGGTGCGTTGATCTTTTATCTATAAAAGAATCTTGTGGTTGTTGAGTACGAGACCTTGTGTTTAACCTTAGGATTGGCTCGTGAATTATCCTAGACCTTCGGGGTTGCATATATATATATATATATATATGGGACTGAGATTGATGTTGATTTATTTGCTGCATACCCTACATGGATTGGATATGGACCATGATGTGGTGTGGCAATCGAGGGAGATATTATAGAGGTTTAATTGAATGATTTGATTGATATTCGATTGTGGATTGTTGTATAGCCAGCCATTCACTTTGACCTAGGTTTCTATGTCAAAGCTTTACAAAATCACTAGGTTTATTTGATTATGATATATCTATATATGTACAGCAATTGGGTCATAATTGAACGACTGCAGTTGTAATTGGACAGCTGATCGCCGATGTGAGCGGACACAGTAATAACCGAATTGATTGATTGATTGACCGATATTCAGGATTATTGATCGGTTTATGACCGCTGACGTGATTGAGACAGTTAGGGCTAGCCACCCAAAACAGTAGCAGTGCTTTTGTGTGATTATTATATTGCTCTATTCTGTAGATTGGATTTAGGATATACGTTCTTTTCATCATTGTCCCATTGTTAATCTCTTATGATCATTACATGTCATTACTCACATTGATCTTGTATTTTATTCATAAATTATGCTTTCGTGCTGCTTGTTTACTTTGCTTATTGGTGCATAGGTACTGACCCCTACCTTGCTGAGGAGACGGAGAAGGGTCAAATGTTTCAAGCGTTTAAGCGAGTTAACAAACTTGACTAGAGTGCCGATGACAGCTACGAAGTCGTCTGACACCGCACGGGAGTGACTTTCATCATACTGACTATTTTAGTAGCAAATTATTCATAACAAACTTAATTTTTATGTGGTTTTTTTATTTACATTATTTTGGAAACTTTAAACCTTAAATATTCAGCTAGTTACACGTTGGTTTAATTTTGGATATTAATAATACCAATTGATTTAATGCTTTCTCATATATTTTATTATGAATCATCATGTTTCGGAATTTTGTAGGTTCATATTTGGGAGCTTTTATTGCATTAAACACAGGAAATTGAATATTTATTTTTATTTTTCACATTATCGACCCTTGGTTGTATTTTGGGGACGTGACACGAGATGTGACATACGTACTCCCGTGAACTCGCACCTATTCCGGACCAAGTTTGAATTCATGAAGGAGAGCTTTCCACTTTTCACGTATGAGGGCCACTCACTGACACCTGTCAATAAACATTTATTTGCGGAAGCATTTACAATGTCAATACCAAAGACATGAGCGGTCCATTAAACAATCCATTACACTACAATTTATCCTTAACAAAGCTAATAATTTAAACTTTCATATGGATACTTAAGCTAAGTGCAAGAGGAAATATCTAATTTTAAACTCATGATTACCACTCATGTACGTACTCTGGGGTCAAGCTAACCACTACCTTTACCAATCCAATCTCTAATCTCTAGAACTATCAAAGATCCTCTTCAGTACTTTGGATCCCTATGACACCAAGTGTAGCACTATGAATACGACAATTCAACAATGTATGCGTAATTAAGATTTAACACATGTTATTTCAATTTGAATTATTGATAGAAGAAAATGTGTCAATTAATTGTCAACTAGGCGAATTGTGCATTAAGAATAAATCATGCTTTTCAAATCATAAATCAGTTTCATACTTTTCTAGTTGGCTACCACATAACCTCGCCCATCTTCTCTTTTAGAGAGAGGGAATCATGTCGGGATGTCACTAGTGGCCCAGCCAAAGGTCTTCCTGGCTACCTGGGTTCTAGAGTTCCAATGCTCTAGACTGTCTACTGCGCATGCAGCAACGTTCAATTTTAAACCAATGTTCAACCTCATCAAGTATCGTCCAGTCGAAGCTCAGTAGTGCCGACCCATTCGATTCAATCAATAGGACTTGAGTAAGACTTTTACATTCAATTAACTTCGAATGTATACGATTCTTTCTATTCATTCAATTCATTCTAATCATTTCAGTCAATCTAGTCACATACTCATTCCACTTATCACATCAAGGTATGATACATTTGTAAGACAATAGTAACAATAATTGTGAAGTAATATGATTGATGCATATAAACAAATTTTCAGACATTTGAGGGCAATAATCAAGTCAATAACAATATGCAATGCAATATGATTAATAGAATCGAGAACATTTACTAGCCAACCCTAATCTAGTTATCCGTCGTTTCTAACCATCCATTTCGATGTAGTTTTAGATAATTTGATGCACGTACTACATTTTCTCGGTGTCACGTTGTGTATGTGAGAAGTACATCGAATTCCTCTAAATCAACACCCATGGCGAAATTCTAGACGAGACAGATAAGCACATATGTTGATCTTAACCCAAGATTCTCATGTGTTATAATTTCCATCAGACCATATTAATCGGTTTTGGGTTCCATGTCTAGGGACCTATAAGTCAATCCTTTCAATCCCTAAGAACCTTATTGGTGTAGTGTTTGTGTCAAAGTCATCGTCAGGGATTGATTATGCAAGGTTTAGTCGATGGGTACCAACTTAGGGGTCCAAACTAGCTTTAAAGTCTTTTTTTTTTTCCAAAAGAGACAAGGCCTAGTTCAATGGTCCAATATTCACTCTCTCCCAATCTCTGATCATTAGGCTATGTGGTCTATCTACGTTTCGAAAGCTTTCCAACTGTATGTGGAACTCCAAAATCCGATGTACGGATCAAAAGTTATTGCTATTTTAAGTAGCCTTGGTCACTAACAGATGTCAGGTTTGCTCGAGCAAGCGTTTATGTGCTCGAGCACACATCATCCCGAGAGCATGTGCACTCGAGAAGGGATTCATGCGCTCGAGCGCACAGTCCGGAAATTGCATCCTAAAGCCTAGAATTTTTTTTCTCTTCATTCTAAGGCTATCCATTTTCTCTCCAATCTTTTCAAGGACTATTGTCTACACAATTTGAACCTCTAATGTTCTCCTACATTCCATCCAATCTCATATATATTTCATTCATCAATTCATACATTCCATTCCAAGAACCCATAAGAAGATTTATCTAATTTGAATGAAAAGGCTAAAATTTATAACATAATAGAATTCTATTGTTCAATCAAGAAATAATCAACATGCATGGCCTAATAATTGCTCATACTTGCCTCTTTTTGTTGCTTTTCCACCCTAATCTTCTCTTCAACTCAAATTATGCTAAATACCCAAATTGGCCAGCTCAAAAGACACTCCTACAATATGAAATGCAATAATGAGAGCTGATTAGCATGTATGCAACTAAATTACATTCCTACAACCCATTGTAGCTTGGAGGGTCATTTATAAGTTGGTTTCTTACCAATGGAGAAAGAGAAAGAAGATGGTGATGTAAGAGATGAGATTCTACAATGGTTACAGCTAGAATGAGAAAGAAGAAGATGCATGCACTTCTTAACAATTCTAATTACCATTTCAAGCAAGATTAAGGGATTATGAGAGAAAGATGGCTTACTAACGGACTGTGTAGTGAGTTAGAAGAGGTGAATAATGAGAGCTTGTAGGAGCTAGAGATGATGTTAAAGAAGAAGATGTAGTCTAAAGCACCCACATGCATGAGCTCCTGATAACAGTCAAACCCGGTCCACACCGAGAATCACATAACAGAAGATCTTCCAGCTCATGTCATTATCCTCCAGCTCATGTAATTATCCATTGCTACAGTTTAGTCTTTCAAACATGTCATCCCTAAAATCCCTCTGTACCGTTTATGTACAACTCACTGTATCTTCTATAAAAAGACTTCTCATTGCATAAGGAAGCATGAGAGAGATTTACATACTTCCTACTGTGGTGTGATTGCTTACATGGTATCAGAGCGGGTTCCGATCCCGTTGTTCTTGTGTAGCCCACATGACAGGCATGTCCATGAAATCTATTAGGCCTGCACGTGAGGGGGAGTGTTGGGAAGTCCCACATCGCCTAAGTAATAGGCTTGACATGTCTTAATATACATGTACGGGCCTTCCACCTATGAGCTTAAGCGTTTGGGTTGATATATAGTTTATTACATGGTATCAGAGCTACATAGGGTTCTGTACCCATTGGTTTCTTTTTTTCTCTCTGCAACCTTCCTTCTCTTTCCCACCTGCACCATTTCTTCTTCTGGCCATGCCTTCCAGCTCTACAACACCTCCTTCCCCACCATCTTCAACGTCCTCTTCCTTGCTGCTAGCTAATATATCGAACCTAGTTTCCATCAAACTTGACTCAGACAACTTCCTTCTATGGCCCAGTCAGTTTGAACCTCTCCTTCACATGCACGATCTGTATGGGCATGTCGACGGTAATACTTCTTGTCCTGCAAAATTTTTGTTGGATGCTGCTAGCAAATCACCCATGGGTATTGAAGCCTTATGAATGATCTCAACCGACTCTTTGCTATGAAAGACTTGGGCCCGCTTCATTATTTTTTAGGTATTGAAGCCTAGAGGTCACCCATGGGTCTTCATTTATGTCAAACAAAATACACCATTGATATTCTTCAACAAGCTTCAATGTTTGGTGCGAAACCCATTCATTTGCCATCTGCCTCTGGGTCCAAGCTTTCATCCAAGTCCGGTGACCCGCTTAGTGATGCTACTCACTATCAAAGTGTTGTTGGGGCTCTACAGTACTTAACCTTGACTAGGCCAGATATTGCCTTTGCAGTAAATCAGGTCTGCCAATTTATGCATGCCCCTACCGCCAACCATTGGCAAGCTATCAAACGGATCCTACGGTTTCTCAAGTCTACTGTAGGGCAAGGCCTACAGTTTCATCGTGGTTTTATTACTCTTAGTGCCTATACTGATGTGGACTGGGCTGGTGATCCAGATGATAGACGATCCACCAATGGCTTCTGTGTTTATCTTGGGCCTAATCTCATCTCATGGAGTGCAAAGAAGCGGCCTACCGTTACCCGATCTAGCACAAAAGCTAAATATCGTTCTCTTGCTCATACTTCTGCTGAATTATTCTGAATAAGGACTCTGCTCAAAGATTTAGGACTTTACTTGCACACTGCACCTATCATTTGGTGTGACAATATCAGTGCCATTCATCTTGCTGCAAATCCAATCTTTCATGCACGCACAAAGCAAATTGAAGTGGACTATCACTATGTTCGGGAACAAGTTGTCCGTCGTGCTCTTAATATTCGATATATAAACACCGCTGATCAAGTTGCAGATATTTTTACAAAGGGTCTATCCACTGCAAGATTTAAATGACTACGTGACAAGCTCAACGTCACAACTGCGCCGTTGGGGTTGAAGGGGTGTGATAACAGTCAAACCCAGTCCACACCAAGAATCACATAACAGAAGATCTTCCAGCTCATGTCATTATCCTCCAACTCATGTAATTATCCATTGCTACAGTTTAGTCTTTCAAATATATTGTCATCCCTAAAATTCCTTTGTACCGTTTATGTACAACTCACTGTATCTTCTATAAAAAGACTTCTCATTGCATAAGGAAGCATGAGAGAGATTTACATACTTCCTACTGTGGTGTGATTGCTTTCAGCTCCCCTTTGATGCTTTGAGAAGAAGAAGATGATAGAAGGAGACGCTTTTATCTAGAATAAACGAAGGAGGAGTTTCTGCCGAATGACATGAAGAGACGGAAGTGGACCGTGGATGGGTTCATTTTTAAATGGTAAATTTTGTACCATTGCATGCAAGTCCACCTTCTTGAATAAAATCTGGGAAAAGGACTTTTATTTTTAAATGGGCTTGGATATGGCTTGGGTTGGGTTCAATTAGGTTGAGTCCAAATATAAAGTTTAATATTAATGACATGCTTACAAACTGCCCTAAACCCATTAAACTTTGGCAACACATGAGTGGCCCCAAATTATCAAAAGATCATAGCTCTACCTAAGTTGGCTCGAAAACTGTTGGAGATTGGAGATATTTGGAGATATTCTCGGTTGATTGGAGAGTTTTTTGGTTGGGATCTTTTCCTATTGCTGGAGATTTTCTCTCCTTATACTTTAATCTCTTTTTTTGGCTAGTCTTTCCTTGATCTTAGGTTGTTTCCTTAATTATAGATTTGTACAGCTCTTCCCTTCTTATATATATGTAACCGTATGAATCAATGGAGAAGCAGATTTTTCTGTGCCCAAAATCTTCATGGTATCAGAGCGAGGTTTGTGAATCGAAACTTTGAGAATCGCCATGGCCGGAGGAAATGGCAGTGACAAAAACAAGAACGATGCAGTCACGACGTATACACTGTAGACTCTGACTTCGTTTGATAATCCTGGAGCACTTGTGACTCATGTGCAGATGAAAGGAACAAATTATGAAGAATGGGCAAAGGCCATGAGAGTGGCATTACGGGCAAAGAAGAAACTTGGTTTTATCGAAGGAACAATTCCACAACCAGTGGATAATCCAACCGAAATCGAAGATTGGTGGATGGTGAATTCCATGTTGGTGGCATGGATATTCAATACCATTGAGCCGACTTTGCGTTCGACCATTACTTATCGGGAGAACGTGAAGGAGCTTTGGGATGATTTGAAATTGCGATTTGTGATTGCCAATGGACCGCGCATTCAACAATTAAAATCAGAGTTGGCTGAATGCAAACAACGGGGACAGCCTGTTGCAACCTATTTTGGGCGATTGAAGATGTTGTGGGATGAATTAAATGACTATAGGCCGATCTTGACTTGTGGATGTGACGGGTGTAAATGCAAAATTACGGAGCGTTTGATCAAGAGACCCGAAGACGAGCAAACCCATCAGTTTTTTATGGGATTGGAAGATTCAGTGTTTGGTACAGTGTGCTCTACCATACTGAATATGGAACCATTGCCAGGCTTAAATCGGGTCTATGCAATGATTGTTACGGAAGAAAGACATCGCGAGATTGCCCGAGGAAAAGACGACAGGAGCGATGCTGTTGCTTTTGCTGTTCACGCGAAGGGTCGTGACAGTAATGAAAAGAATGAGACTTGCAGACACTGTGGAAAAACGGGACATGTTGCAAATGGGTGTTTTCAGATTATTGGATATCCAGAATGGTGGGGAGACCGACCTCGTGGAGGCGGACGTGGGACAGGACGTGGTGGACGCGGCATGGATCGTGGACGTGGAACAGCCCGGGCAAACGCCGTGCAAGGTGTGAATGGGGGTGGCGCAACACCATCTATAACCGAGGCAGATAGTGCAGGCCTACCTGGGCTTACCGAAGATCAATGGGCAACACTAGTCTCAATGTTTAACGCCCAAAAGATCAATCCCACAGAGAAACTGACTGGTAAGATATCTGAACAACAGTGGATACTTGACTCAGGCGCTTCGCATCATATGACCGGATCCATTGATCTACTTATTGATATTTGCGAAGTTGCGCCATGTCCCGTGGTACTACCGAATGGAGATGAAGCGATGGCGACAAAAGAAGGAATAGTGGTTTTTGGAGATAAATTAAAATTGTCACATGTTTTATTTGTTCCTCAGTTGAATTGTAATCTGTTGTCTGTTGGTAAATTACTTTGTGCAGCAAATTTTATAATTACTCTTACTAATAAGTTGTGTGTGATACAGGACCGTACCTTGAGGACTCTGATTGGAGTGGGTGAACAAAGAGACGGGATCTATGTTTTACGGGGTGTGACACCGGCACGGGCGCACAAGGTGGAACGCAAGGATGATGTTGAGCTGTGGCATCGTCGTATGGGACATCCTTCTTATCATATCGTAGGAAATCTACCACATTTTGATTCAGTTGTTATTAATTCGAAAAATAAAGCTTGTGAAATTTGCCTTCGTGCAAAGCAGACTAGAGATGTTTTTGAACAAAGTGGTCATAAAGCCCATGAACCTTTTTCCTTGATACATTGTGATATATGGGGGCCATATCGTGTCCCGTCCTCGTATGGCGCTGTTTTTTTTTTAACCATTGTGGATGATTTTACTAGAGCAGTGTGGATTTATTTGCTAATTGAAAAATCTGAAGTGAATATTGTTTTGAAAATTTTTTGTTCTATGACTAGTAGACAGTTTGGCAAGGAAGTGAAAATATTGAGGAGTGATAATGGAACTAAGTTTACATCTCTAAATTCTTTTTTTGTTGAAAAAGGAATTGAATTTCAGACATCTTGTGTTGGCACACCTCAACAAAATGGTAGAGTTGAAAGAAAGCACCGATATATTTTGAATGTTGCCCGTGCCCTGCGTTTCCAAGCTAGTCTTCCCATCCAATTTTGGGGTGAATGTGTGTTGGCCGCCGGGTATTTGATTAACAGGACACCCTCTTCTGTTTTAGGTGGCAAAACCCCATATGAATCTCTTTTCAACTCTGCTCCGTCATATGATAATATTCGTACTCTTGGATGTTTGTGCTTTGCTCGAATTCAGGAAAATGACAAATTTGCATCTAGAAGTCGTAAGTGTGTGTTTATGGGGTATCCGTTTGGGAAAAAGGGTTGGCGGTTGTATGATTTGGAGAAAAATGAATTCTTTGTTTCTCGTGATGTCGTTTTTAGTAAGGGGGAGTTTCCTTTCAAAAAGTCTCCTACTAGTTCTAATGTCGACCCCAGCATCGCCTTTATGGTTGAGGATGCTGCGGATGATTCTATTCCCATGAATCCGCCATTACAGTTGGCTACAGATGATGATTTGGAGCAGCCTACGATAGGGGGAGTGTTGATAATGGTGTCAATAATGAGGATACCACTCCCAGCACCACCGAGGGACGTACACAACGTACACGTCGTCCTCCGAGTCGTTTGCAGGATTATGTGTGTCACACCGCTCGCTGTCCTGATCCAGTCACACCGAAACCTACTCCTCCATTGTCCTCAGGTACTCCCTATCCCATAGCTAATTATGTAAGATGTGATAATTTCTCTGCACCACATCGTCGGTTTTTGGCAGCCATTACAGCCGAGACTGAGCCCACCCGATTTTCTGAGGCTGTGAAACATACAAAATGGCGCAATGCTATGCAAGAAGAAATAAAGGCTCTCGAAGATAGTGGGACTTGGACTATTGAGACTTTACCTCCTGGGAAGAAACCCATTGGTTGCAAATGGGTTTACAAAACAAAGTACAATTCCAATGGTACAATTGAACGACATAAGGCTCGCCTGGTGGTGCTCGGCAACAATCAGAAAGCAGGGATTGATTACAATGAAACGTTTGCTCTTGTTGCTAAAATGACTACAGTACGAGTTTTGTTAGCTGCGGCAACCGCAAAGAATTGGGATTTGCATCAAATGGATGTGCGTAACGCGTTTTTACATGGGGATCTTGACGAAGAAGTCTATATGCGCCCTCCTCCTGGTTTTTCTGGCTCCTCTCCTGGCAAAGCGTGTCGCTTGCGGAAATCTCTGTATGGTTTACGGCAGGCTCCCCGGAATTGGTTTGCTAAACTCTCCTCTGCTTTAAAGACTTATGGATTTCTACAATCTTATTCTGATTATTCTCTGTTTATTTTTAAACGGGATGGTGCTATTCTGGTCGTCCTTGTGTATGTTGACGATTTAATTATAGCAGGCAATGATTTGGTGATGTTGTCTCGGTTTAAGGCATACCTCAATACATGTTTTCACATGAAGGATCTTGGTAAACTGAAATACTTCTTGGGGATTGAAGTAGCATGTGGTTCCAATGGCATATTTTTATCTCAACGCAAATACGCGTTAGACATTGTCGCAGAAACAGGAACGTTAGGCGCCAAGCCAGCAATTATTCCTTTGGAGGAGAATCATGGTCTTGCTTTAGATGATAGTCCTTTAATGGACAATCCGGAGCCATATCGCCGCCTTGTTGGCCGACTGATTTATTTGACGATCACACGTCCTGACTTGTGCTATTCGATTCATACATTGGCTCAATTCATGCAATCCTCGCGGACACATCATTGGGAAGCTGCTTTGAGAGTGGTTCGTTATATCAAAGGACATCCTGGGCAAGGAGTTCTTTTGCGGTGCTCACACCGACATTCCACTAATTGGTTATTGTGATTCTGATTGGGCTAGTTGTCCTGTCACTCGCCGGTCCATTACCGGATAGTTTGTGCTTCTTGGGTCTTCGCCAATCTCATGGAAAACTAAGAAACAACACACAGTTTCTCGTTCATCCGCTGAGGCTGAGTACCGATCTATGGCCACGCTTACTTGTGAGCTTAAATGGTTGAAGGGTCTATTATCTTCTTTGGGAGTTTCGCCAACACGGCCTATGCGTGTCTATTGTGATAGTCAAGCTGCCATGCATATCGCAGCTAATCCGGTCTTCCATGAACGAACCAAGCACATAGAAGTGGATTGTCATCTTGTTCGGGATGCTATCCAGGATGGTCTGATTTCTACTCACTATGTTCACACCGGTGATCAATTAGCTGATATATTCACCAAAGCTCTCAGGCAGAAACAATTTGCGACTTTCCTCAACAAGTTGGACATTCGAAATCTTCATGCACCAACTTGAGGGGGAGTGTTGGAGATTGGAGATATTTGGAGATATTCTCGGTTGATTGGAGAGTTTTTTGGTTGGGATCTTTTCCTATTGCTGGAGATTTTCTCTCCTTATACTTTAGTCTCTTTTTTTTGGCTAGTCTTTCCTTGATTTTAGGCTGTTTCATTAATTATAGATTTGTACAGCTCTTCCCTTCTTGTATATATGTAAAAGTATGAATCAATGGAGAAGCAGATTTTTCTGTACCAAAAATCTTCAAAAACCCCCCACTAATCTACCTAATTCCACGTAAATTCACCCAAAACAATTATTTAACACCTAATAAAGGCTAATTAGGCATAAAATAAACTTAGGCAGGGTCGGAGTCTAACATATGATGACAAGGAATGCAGTTTGAAGTCTTTATTTAAAAACCTAAAGCTTATTCGTTTTAACCTACTCTCTAACCTAATGTTAACCTAATAATCAAGTCAATAATCCATGCCTAGAGCTAAAGTTTATTCTCTCTATATAACCTACTAACCTTATTCTTAGTATCTCTAATAATCAAATCCAATAATCCATGCCTAGGCACGCTCCCCAAAGTAACAAGCTGGACTTTTACATTATTTCTTTACAAACCATTAGGTCAAACTCCCCGGCTTGAATATTGCAGTCATCATAGGGTCGGGGTCTAACATATGATGACAAGGAATGCAGTTTGAAGTCTTTATTTAAAAACCTAAAGCTTATTCGCGTTAACCTACTCTCTAACCTAATGTTAGTGTATCTAATAATCAAGTCAATAATCCATGCCTTGACCTAAAGTTTATTCTCTATATATAACCTACTAACCTTATTCTTAGTATCTCTAATAATCAAATCCAATAATCCATGCCTAGGCACGCTCCCCCAAGTAACAAGCTGGACTCTTACATTATTTCTTTACAAACCATTAGGTCAAACTCCCCGGCTTGAATATTGCAGTCATCACAGTAATATAGCTGCTGGATTTTAATTGAACCAGTGCATATGATGTGATTAGCTCATCCATCTGATTTTTATCATATCCGGTAATTCAATTCAAATGTAAATGTCACTTCGATCAAAGTGGTGATATTAGATATGTCTACATCATGGCCTTGGGTGAAAACCAAAACATAGGCTCTCGAATTTGTTTGAGTTTCTCTTCTTTTTTTTCTTTTTGGTAACCCACTTAAGGGGGCCGGGACTGAGGAGAGAGCCTGCATACATACCGGAAGGTAGCCCGCTCAAGTAGGAAGGAGGCCTACACAAGCGGTAAGAAAGCCCACACAAGTGGAAAAGGAGCCCGCACAAACAGGAAGAGGTGACGTACCTAGGGTTTGAACCCCAGACAGCCAAGTACAAACTGATGCTCCTTACCACTTGGGTAAGAAGCCATTCTTTAAGTTTGGTGGAGTTAGTGCATGAGTTGGCTCAATTCTGTGGAGCCTCTCTATTAACAAAAAGATGGCCAAATTTGGAGTTTAAAATGGTCGAACTTGTGAAACTGGAACCCTTATTCTGAGTAGATTTTCAATTTTGATGGAAATTGAGGGTAATTTTGGTTCAACCAATTTCAAAGTAACAGATGGATAAAAATGAGTTGGATGATGCTAATGGAACCCAGTTTATCAAGCATAGATGGCTGGGTTTAATACATTTGGGGGTTCGATTTAGTGAAAAAAACTATATCATTTGGGTTTCTCAATCTGAAAATGCTCATGGCGGAAATTTGCATTTATTTCACTCTTAATCTTCATGCATCTTTTTTAAATAAAGTTCGCCATTGTGAACACCTTCCACTGTGTCAAGGGCTCTTGTCATTCTTCATCTTCTCTAAGTGTCATCCATGTCTTCGATCTTAACCCTACAGACCAAGTAGCTTTTGGTAACTTTTATATATTTGAAAGTCATCTCAAAAAACTTAGAAGAGCCTTTATATTTCCTGTTATAAATTCAATTAGCCTTTTTCTTTCTAAGAAATGTTGATAAAGTCAAAGTCAAATCCACGTGATAGGGGATTGGGACCCAAGAGAGAGCCCGCATACATAGGGGAAGGTAGCCCACTCAAGTGGGAAAGAAGCCCGCACAAGGGGAAAGAGGTGACGTACACGGCGTTCGAACGCCGGGCAACCAGGTAAGAACAAACAAGGAGCCGTTCTTATCAAGCCATGTGCTTGAGAATTACATGTAGGAGAGTGATAGTGATCATTGTTTTGCAGGTAGGGATGTAAACAGGTCGATTCCGGTCCGGGTCCATGGTGAACTCAAACCCGGAACCATTTCGGAACAGGTTTCTTTGTTCCGGAAACGTTAATGAGAAGATGGAACCGGAATTAGAACCATATATGGGACGGCTTCGGGTCTAAGTAGAGAATGATATGAAAATTTCTATTTTTCAGGAGAGATTATCAAAAATTGAGGTAATATGTCGGATCCCGGGTCCACGGGTTCGAACCAAGGTGGAAGCCGACCTTTATCCATTTAGGTCATAGGTCCAAAGAAAAGGACCCAAGGCCAAATCCATTTACTTATCGGGTCCCAAATAAGGACTCAAACCCGATTTTTAACGGGTTGGAACCTCCGAATAATCAAAGAATCAATGACCCATTTACATTCCTAGATGCAGGATGCGATCAAATGAATGGGTGCCTTTCGTCATGGGGCCGTGTATGTAATTCAGGGATCTTGTCTTATGGAACAGTGGAATGGATGAAAGTTCCAACATATTATTGCCCGTAGGGGAAACATTTTTTTGATGTTTGAGTGCTTTACATTATTCCGGAAAGTTTACGTGGACATGGTTTTTAATCAATTTTAAGTCCTTTACTCCTCTTTCTTAAAAAAATGAAAAATAAAATAAAAGGTAGCCATTTCAAACAAAATGAGATTGTTTAAAGCAGTCAAACATTATCCTACGATAAGTTTACCTATATTACTTTGACAATACAAAAAGTTTGGCTACACTATTTCTACACCCTAGTCAGGGCCTATAAATACTAAACAGGTAGGTTCATGAGAAACAGTTTCAATAAAGAAAGACTTTCTTTGATTTTTTGTGTTAAGAAGAAAGACCATGACCATGTTAGTACAGTCAACAAGAAATGTAGTTGGGAGTGTGTTCTTCTGTCTTCTTAATAGAATAAGAAAAGAGAGAATAATTTAAGAAGCCGCATCATTTGCTCTCTACTCCACAGGGGAGAGAAACTGAGCACACTTCCATATTTGATGACCAGAGTTAGTAAAAGAGATGGATCATTTATTTTAAGGGCCAATGTTCTCCTACATGTGGACTTCATATTGGTTATATGGTCATTTAGATAAATATTTATCAATGGAGATGGAAAGAAGATAGATAAAAAGGTTTCGTTGTGGACAGGAGGAGCCGGAAAATCGGCTCTATCAAATTATTCCAGCCCTTGAACATTTTAACTGTAGATTTTTTTGAGATTCAATCAACCCTGCATGAGTGAATGTTTAATGAGTGTAAAATTAGGTTTGATTTCAGATCATGGGATGATATGATTATCATATCGTCTGCACTGATCGAAGGTGGGCTCAAACAGGACATATCCAATAGGAGAACATGTTAAAAAAAAGTGTTTATGAAGTAACACAACCCACTCGACAGTTTTAAGGAGCACGTGCAAGAATTTTTTTGAAAGGTAAGTATAAGTTTTATCGAAAAAAGGGAACTATGCTTTTATTACGAACACCAGGTGGAAGAATTTTTTTGAAAGGTAAATATCAGGCTGATTGAATGATTCTAACCCTATTTTTAATGTCCTCAAAATTTAGTGGTTATACTTACACCATGCAATTTTTTTCTTCTTCTTCTGTGTAAAATCTGAACTTTTGCAGTTTTGCCAATCAAAGAGGATTAGTGTGTAAAGTGATTGGATCCATTGACAGTGGGCCAAAATACTGAAAGGAGCATTGGAAAAATAAATTATATGTAGAATTTGAATCTAACTTTAAAACCAACAACCACTTTCCATTTCCTTGTGCAGTTGTTCTTTGAGTAGACTAGTCAAAAATTAAAGGCAGTACTTGCCCAGAAGGAGCACAGTATCATTTTTTTCTAAATGGGTTTAGTTGGTAGTCAAAATTGTTGCCCATCATCTCATCAAACCGTTGTAATAATTTCATCATCTTGAATGTCTCATTCATATAATTATTATAACTAATTTTTGTTGTGTTTTTGACATAGTACTATAATTTGTCAAAATTGCTTCTAGAAGAGAAACCAGAACCTCCATGTAGGAATATGGAAATCCTAAAATGAGGTTACAAATCCATCACTGGGGCTGAGTGGTTCCTACCATCAGATTGAACACATGCGTAAACCCATAGATAAAAATTAGCAAAATAATGGATGTGAGATTACATGATTTTCACATGACCAATCTGATGAATGAGGCCCACTATTGGGCTGTGAATTGGACCAGAAGCCAATACATGAGTGGAAAGCAATTTCCAGTGGTCTAGATTTCAATATGTGGGACCCTGATGATAGATTATATAGGCCTCATTTTACTATTTCTTATACTAGATTGGGCTGGTGACTTCTACCAAACATCAAGTGTACGAAGATACACACTACAATTAACAACACTAGTATTGTTTGGTGAAGCAGCAGCTTGGGTCATAGTGGGACCTACTTTCGAAGACCTATCATAAAAAAAAAAAAAAAAAAATTACATGCAAAATATAGACCCTAGATCCTACTGTCGTGGCACGACGACTCGAGTAAACTGTGGTGTCAACCTGATAGGGGCCACCTTCATTCATCTAATAGAAATTGGGCTCACCATGATGAATTAAAAATAAAATTATTTGAGATGGTTTGAACATATCACATTCGAGGAAAAGAATTTCTATATAAAATACTCAAAAAAAAAAACATAAATGAACCTAATAATAATAGATCTGGAGAAGTACAACAAATATAATTAGAACTTTGAAGATGATAATGATGATCAGTTGGGCTCACCGTCACATTGTTAATAAGAAAAGAGCCATAGGACCTGCAGTGCTTTCATATAGCGTTCGCAGGTAAATTCCGCAAAACTGAGATTCTACATGCTCTTGGATAACATGAGCTACCCAAAAGGAGAAATTGATTCATATTTTTTGCCTAAACCAACTCGATAGTTAGATTTCAGAGCGAAACTAATACAAGGCACAGTAGATCAAGGATCTGAATGTGACATCAGATGTGATCGAAGCAGCAGTGAGCCCAACTTTTCAATTTGAGTTGTTTGGATTACCAAAAGTAGACCCCATGATGATTGCACCCTGTTGCCCTGGATTGGATCCGGCTACCAAGTGGGTGTGAGCCCGCCCATTTAGTCCCAAGGGTTGAGCCGTCCAATTGCAATGGGTTTACACTTTACACCCATTGGCATATCACGATTCACAGGATGGCCCACCAAATGGACAGTCCAGACCACCCATTGTCCCACCAGTAAGACCCCATTCTTGTATTTTGTAATGTTTTTGCATTGTTTTTAGTTTTTACCCCACAAAACCTTGACACTCTCCTGCTCTTATATATAGAGACATGAAACAGAGGATGAACTTACGACCCAATCCATCCATCCATTTAAAAAAACCAGCACAAACACCAGCCAGTTCCAATGAAAAAGATTCTAAAGCAGCCTCTTCTTTTTCTCCTGCTATTACTTCTTCCCTTGGAGAAGATAACAGCAGCAACAGAAGCAGAGGCACTTGTCAAATGGAAAACCAGCTTATCCTCCTCTGGCTTTCTCAGTTCATGGTCCCTCTCCAATGCCACCAACCTCTGCCACTGGACTGGGATCACCTGCGACGCCACTGGAAGCATTGTCAAAATCATCCTCCGCACTTCGAATCTCACAGGCACACTTGATGAATTTGACTTTGCATCACTGGCCAACCTCACCCAACTCAACCTCAATTTGAACTTGCTTGTTGGAGCGATCCCATCCAATATTTCTGCGCTATCCAAGCTCACCCACTTGGACCTGAGCGGCAACAACTTCACCCAACCAATCCCCTCAACCATTGGACGCCTTTCCGAGCTCCAGGACCTCCGGCTTTACAACAACAGCCTCAGTGGTGTCATCCCTTACCAGCTTCTCAATCTTCAGAAGGTACGCCGCTTTGATCTCGGAACGAATTACCTAGAATCTCCAGAGTCCACTGCCACTGCAGACATGCCTGTTGTGACTTTCCTTGCGCTCAACTTCAATGAGATGAGATCGGAATTCCCACCGTTCATTCTCAATTGCAGCACTTTGACATATCTAGACCTATCAAAGAATCAACTGACTGGCCCAATACCAGCATCACTTGCCACCAAGCTTAACAAGATTGAGTACCTCAATCTTACAGGCAATTTGTTTCAAGGACTAGTGCCTGCAGCTGAATTGGCCAAACTTCCAGGCCTCAAAGACCTTCTACTCGCGAAGAATGGCTTCACCGGCACTGTCCCACCAGAAATTGGCTCCATTTTTAATCTCCGGAATCTTGAGCTTTACGAAAATCCATTAATGGGGCCTCTTCCTTCTTCTATAGGCCAGCTGCGAAACCTTGAAAGGCTCAGTATCATGAACGCGGGATTGAATTCTACCATTCCATCAGAGCTCGGCCACTGCACTAACCTTACCTTCATTGACCTCTCCACCAATAACCTCACAGGGGCTTTGCCTCCTCCCCTATCCAATCTTACAAAGATATCCGAGCTTGTAATATCAGGCAATAAGCTCTCAGGTGAGATCTCATCCTCCTTCATCACTAATTGGACACAGCTTACCTCCCTGAAGCTACAGAATAACAACCTTACTGGAAATATACCATCGGAGATCGGCCAATTGACAAAGCTTAAAATCATGTACCTATACAGTAATCAAATTTCAGGTCCAATTCCGGCTGAGATTGGAAACATGACTTCCCTACAAGAATTCGATCTAAGCAGCAACCATCTGGAAGGAGAATTGCCAAATACCATCTCCCAACTAAAAAACCTTCGACACTTCCAAGTCCACACCAACAAATTTTCAGGCAAAATCCCGAATGATTTCGGGCAGGGCACCTCCTTAGACAATGTCAGCTTTTCATACAACAGCTTCTCAGGCGAACTGCCACCGCAGATATGCAGCGGTCTCTCAATCTCACACTTTACAGTAAATGGGAATAACCTCACCGGACCGGTTCCAGCCTGCTTCCGAAACTGCTCAGAATTAGTCAGAGTCCGTCTGGAAGGGAACCGTTTCACAGGAGACATATCACAAGCATTTGGGGTGCATCCACAACTTGTGTACATTGATCTCTCTGGTAATCAGTTCTCGGGTGAGATATTGCCGGAGTGGGGAGACTGCACTAATCTCACTTTCTTGAACATGGCAGAAAACAGAATTTCAGGAGAAATCCCTAAAGAACTAGGGAAGCTGACCCAATTGGAAGATCTGAGATTATCTTCCAACAACTTGAGGGGAACCATTCCACCCCAGCTGGGGGACTTGGGTTTAGTGTTCAACCTCGACTTGAGCAACAACCAGTTATCAGGCGTAATCCCTTCGAGAATCAGCAACCTATCGAAGCTCCAAAAAGCCGATTTGTCTGGAAATACACTCAACGGAAGTATACCCCAATGGTTTGGAGACTTCTCCAACTTAATGGCAATGAACTTGAGTCATAACCAATTAACAGGTGAAATTCCAGAGGAGCTAGGCAATCTCATCAGGCTGCAGTTATTTCTAGACCTCAGCAGCAATTCGCTTTCTGGGTCAGTCCCTTCCAACTTGGCCAAACTGAGGGCACTAGAGAATCTCAATCTCTCCCACAATCACCTTTCGGGCAGCATCCCATCTACGTTTTCAGGCATGATCAGTCTAACCTCAACCTCGGTCGACTTCTCGTACAACAATCTACAAGGACTCATCCCATCTACAAATCTATTCCTAAATGCCTCACCCAATGCATATAAGGGCAATCCAGGTCTTTGTGGGGCAAAGGGACTGCCTAACTGCAACTCAACTCTCACCGGCATTTCCACAAACAGAAGGCGGACGAGAAACAACATCATCATTGCAACCGTCATCCCGATCGCAAGTATCATAATTCTTATCACAATCGCTTCCCTAATCCTAATGGCTCGTAGAAAAGCCATTTGGGGTAGAGGGAGATCGATCGCCGACTGCAACACATCTCAGAAGCTGATTTGGGACAGAAAGGGAAAATTCACCTTCAACGAGATCGTCAAAGCGACGGAGGACTTCGACGACAAGTACTGCATTGGAAAAGGGGGGTTCGGGAGAGTGTACAGGGCGGAGCTGGAGAGCGGGCAGACGGTGGCGGTGAAGCGGCTGGAGATTTCCGGCGACTATCCGGCGGAGAGGTGGAGGAGCTTCGAAAGCGAGGTGAGGGTGCTGACGGAGGCCCGGCACCGGAACATCGTGAGGTTGCACGGTTCGTGTTCGACGAAAGGCAGCATGTACTTGGTGTATGAGTACATGGAGAGGGGGAGTTTGGGGAAGGTTTTGTATGGGGAGGCGGAGGTTGTGGAGATGGGGTGGCCGGAGAGGCTGAGCGTGGTCCGGGGGGTGGCGCATGCGGTGGCGTACATGCATCACGACTGCAATCCGGCGGTGGTGCACAGAGACATTTCGGTAAATAACGTGTTGTTGGAGGCGGGTTTTGAGCCGAAGGTGGCGGATTTTGGGACTGCGAGGTTGCTGAATCCGGACTCGTCGAACTGGACCACTGTTGCTGGGTCTTACGGGTACATGGCTCCTGGTAAGCCAATAGCTTTAAATTTACTTTTCGGCTCAGATCTTACATTTTACTCAAGCGTCCAAGTTTAAGTATTTCCAACAAATATGTTGGTGCGATATTCTAGAGCTTAGTGATATAGCACACCTTGTACCATGTAATATCTTAGAATATTGAGATATTACGTGTATCACTCTGTACGGTCTCCTATGGTCATATGATATTGCACCATTACTTTACCACCGGCTTAGCTGGAAATATTTAAACTTCGATTGCTACGAGGCACACCTTGTACCACGTAATATTTTAGAATCTTGAGATATTACATGTATCACTCTGTACAGTATCCTATGATCATATGATATTGCACTATTACTTTACCACCGGCTTAGCTGAAAATATTTAAACTTCGATTGCTACGAGGCAAATGTCAGCTCAAGCTTAGGATAACGTAAGCTCAAGTGTGTGGTGGGGCCCACTTGGGGACCCGCATGAGGATGGGGGTGGAGGGGATTTCAATGACTTCCTTGGACCATCTTCTCTTTAAAAAAATCAGTCCAACTGTGATTTCTATCATCTCCATATGGGCCCAAAAGTTTAATGGTTAATAGTCCGTTAAGATCAATACATAGTCGATCCAACAGTCCAGTAAATTCAGATTTGACCGAAAGTTAGTAGACATGTGTAATTTAGGAGGGTCATGTGTTTGGTTCATTTAGATGGACCAAAGCTGGGCCCCACAAGCATAAGGTTACGAAATTTTCTCCACAGCAGAGAGCCTTGCCCATATATATATATGGGGGATATTCAATTGCATCTATCTCTCACCATTGTGGTGAGCAGGGGCGGACCTACATGTAGGCCTGAGGGGCCATGGCCCCCCCTAAGTTTTCAAAATTTTATTTTTTACTACTAAATTTTTTGTAATTTTTTACTTTTACCCCAAATTGTTAAGATTTTCTTTTAATAATTTTCATTTGGCCCCCCCTAATTCCATTTTCTGGGTCCGCCCCTGGTGGTGAGGGACACCCCTTTTTTGGCAATTTTCAAGTACAAAAGTACTTGAAAATTGCCAAAAAAGGGGTGTCCCTCACCACAATGGTGAGAGATGGATGCACTTGAATAGTCTCCTATATATATATGTGTGTATATATATATATATATGATATATATATATATATATACACATATATATGGTGAGGGATAGATGCACATGAAGACCCCCCATGGATAATATATCATATATATATATGAGAGCATCTTTCACCTTAGCATCTCCAATAATGATGTAAAGACTAACTTCTCACCTCTTTCCTACCCCACCTTTTTAATCCTTTTTAATCTTTGGTTTTGGCACACGCAGAACTTGCTTACACTATGAGGTTCACAGAAAAGTGTGATGTGTATAGTTTTGGAGTGGTAGCTTTGGAAGTTACGATGGGAAGGCATCCAGGTGAGCTTATTACTACTCTGTCATCATCGTCATCGTCACTAGCTAATGAAGAAGATCTATTGTTGAAGAATGTGTTGGACCAACGTTTCCCACCTCCCACTGGACAGTTGGCCGAAGAACTGGTCTTTACTGTAAAGATGGCACTAGCTTGCACGCGGGCCAACCCAGAGTCGCGACCCACCATGCGGTCTGTAGCACAAGAGCTGTCAGCTCAAACCCAAGCATATCTATCTGAACCATTTCACTCTATTACCATGAGCAAACTAACAAGCTTTCAGAAGTAGCCTACTATCATTGTTGGATAATAATGATTTGCATTGTTGGTTAAATACCTGTAATATCTTTTTTGTATCAAACTTTACTTGGTTTGAAGCAATAAAGTAGATGTTTGAGTCACATACCCACAGCTTAAGGCCTGTTTGAATAATAGTGAAATGTCCATAACCAAGCAGACCTCAGGTAAAATCTGTCATGGACTGAATCTGTCATTTGATTTTAAAGGGGCATCAAAGCTTACTCTTAAGAGGACACTAAATTATTTTTGTTTTTGATGGATTAGAAGACTATAAACATACAACAAGCTTACATCATCAGATACCGAGTTCAGATCATATCCTTTTGACAGGAAAATGGAATTTCCTCAACAGGTTGAACTTGAGTTCCTCATAGAAAGTCTGATTATCTAACACTGCCAAAAGATTTTTCTTCTCTCAGACTTGTTCCCTGGGTCCAAAAGGTGTTGGGTGTGGACCTACATCTGTGGGACACATGAGACAAGACCACACACACACTGTTGGCTTTTTTAATGAATTTTATTTTACCATTCAAAAAAATAAAGTTTTCCTATTGGAAGCCAAGACCTCTTGATGGATTAGGAATTTCTAAGGGATTATTTAGGAAATATGTAATGTTTCTATCTTAAATTCAAGCATCAATTAGCCATAGAGAACAAGATTTTTATCGCAATGGGCTACCAACATTGCCATTGCATCTCTTGACTTCTGGTATATTCTATGTTTTATACTATTCTGTGATCGTTGTTTTCTGTGATCATCCAATCCAAGCATGGGTTTGTGGTAACAGAAAATTGATATATTTCATCATTTGATATCAATGCTCATCCTCCCTTTGACACTCTGTATGATACTCCATCTATTTTATTCACCATTGGGCTTATGTAGTGTAAGACCCCGAACCCGCCTTAATGTGATTAGTATCTAATTAATCATGATTAGGTTCTTAATGTCTGTTTTGGATGGTTTTGTGATGGATTAGGTAGATTAGTAAGGTGTTGATCCCACTAAGTAGAACTTATGACCTTTTTGATAATTTGGGCCACACATGTTTTTATATAGTTTAATGGTTTTAAGTGCATTTCATTAAGCATGTCATTAGCATTAGGTTTCATGTTTAGACCCAACCCATTCGGACCCAACTTGATCCATATCCAAGCCCAAAACAACCCCAAGCCCTTTGCCCAAATTTCATTAAAGAAAATGGACTTGCATGCAAAGTCCAACCAAAATACCCTTTAAAACACCACCAACCGATCCTCTCTTCTGGTTCTCCTCTTCCATCTCCATTTCAGCTCAGGAACCTCTTTCTTCTCTCCTCCTTTTTCATATCAATTGCTAGAATAACCATTAAAGGAGCTTGCATGTGAGAATCTTGGGGTCCAGTCATCTTCTTCCTCAACTATGTCTCTCAGCTGGATCCTCTTTTCCTTCATCCATCACTGTTAATCTCAGACCTCTTATTCAAATCAGTTGGACAGAGCATTGCATGGATGATATTCAACATCAAGACTCTCCCTGTCATCTTCCCCAACAATTTATTTCTTCATCAAGCATGCAATCAGCTCTACCCTCTTACCATTTCCTTCACAGGTAAAGTTAACCTTATGTCACCCATATCCTCTTACTGTGAATCATTCATTGAGAGTGAATTGTAGTGCATACATGCCCATCAGATTTCATTTATTGCATTTTTCATTGTAGGAAGTGATGGAGCTTAGAAAATTGGGGGTTTTGCTTGATTTGACTCAAGAAGAGAAATTAGATTGGAAAGCACCAAAAAGAGGCAAGTAAATGAGCAATTTAAGATATATGCATGCTATTGTTCCTTTATTGAGCAATGTTACTCTCTTGAATGATAATTCAGCCTTTTCTTTGAATTAGAATTATAATGTAAAATAAATGGGTTCTTGTAGTGAATTATGGTAGACTGTAATTGGATGGATTATGGGTTTTGTGAGCACTTTGGAGGCTCATTTTGGTCCAAGTTATGCCTTGTAAAGATGGGTTATAGGTGTGGAGAATAGACCCCAGAAAACAGAGCACTTCAGCTCAGTTTATGCCCAGAAAATGGGCCATAACATGCTGTCCGCATTGGGTCGCGGGTCGGCCCATTGGGCCCAACAATGCCAACTTTGAATGGCCATAACTTTTGACCCACACGTCCGATTTTTTAGTTCCATATATCGTTGGAAAGCTCTTGGAACGTAGAAACCAATGATGCGAACATCCTAGCGATCAGAGATTAGGAGATGAAGTTGATATGGGGACAATTAAACCGAGCCCTATCTCTTTGGGAAAAAGAGACTTTAATACTAGCTTGGACCTTAGATTGGAGGAACCCATAGACTAAAACCTTATAATCATTCCCGAAGATGATTGTGATATAAAAACTAAACCAATAAAGTCTTAGGTTGAGAAAGGAGTGACCTTGTAGGTCCCTAGACATGGAACCCTTAACCAAATAAATAAGTCCAATGGAAATTGTAACACATGAGAAATCTTGGGCTGAGATTAGCTCATGTGCCTATCCGTTTGTCTAGCACCTTTCCATGGGTGTTGGTTTAGGGAGTTCGGTGCATCACGCACACACACAATGTGACACCAATAAAAGGTAGCACGTGAATCGAATTACCTAAAACTACATCGAAATGGACGGTTAGAGTCGGCGGGTAATTAGATTAGGTTTGGCTAGTAAATCTTCTTGATCCTATTAATCGAATTGCATTTGCATATCGTTATTGACTTTATTATTGCCCTCAAATGTCTCGAGATTTGCTTATATGCATTGTTCGTATTACTTCTCAAATGTTATTACAAATGTTCTATAAATGTATCATGAATTGATGTGACTATCGGCCTGAGTAAATATGACTAGATTGATTGAATGAATAGAGTGGAAGCAAAACGAATTGAGTGTAAAAGTCTTACTCAAGTCCTATTGATTGAATTGAATGAGTCGGCACTACTTAGCTTCGACCGGATGAAACTCGACGGGGTTGACTCTTGGTTTAGATTTGTGTACGTCACTGCAGTAGACAGCCTGGAGCACCGGAACTCCAGAACCCGGGTAGCCAGGAGGACCTTTGGCCGGGCCCCTGGTGACATCCCAAAATGCGTGCTCTCTATTAAGGGAGGATTGGGCAAAGGTAGTAGCCAACTAGAATGTAATTTTTTGTTTTGTGATTCGATAAAGCATGATTTATTCTCAAAAGCACAACGTGCCTAGTTTTCGATTATTTGACATCGTGTAATCTTCTGTCAATAATTCAAATTTGATATACTATGTGATATATCTTAATTGCTCATAGATATTGTTGAATCGTCGTATTCATGGTGCTACACTTGGTGTCACAGGGATCCAGGATACCAAAGGGAATAGCTAATAACCCTTCAGACTAGAGATTTGATCAGTAGGGTTCATGGTTAGCCTTGACCGTCAGAGTACGTACAAGTGCGGTAATTTATAACTTGAGATTAGATAGTGAATCTTGCACTTAGTTTAAGTATGCATTGAAGGTTTAAATTATTAGCTTTGTTCTAGACTAATTATTCTGAAACGGTATGGTTAATTGACTGCTCATGGCTTTGATATTTATATTGTACATGCTTCCGCAGTTAAATGTTGATTAACAGGTGTTAGTGAGTAATCCTCACACATGAAATGTGGAATTTTCTCCTTCGTGAATTCAGACTTGGTCCGGAACAGGTGCGAGTTCATGGGAGTACGCGTGTCACATCTTGGGAACCACCCTAATCAGGGGATTCTCGGGTCCGGGATGTGACATACGTAAGTATGGTATCAGAGCATGAAAAGCTTGTTTTTAAAAGACTTAGAAACCCTAGGAAACGTGGTGAGGACATGATAGGACATTGGGAACTTTAATTCTAAGGTTTGTTTAGGCTTGTTTATTGTATTCCGTAGTAAGTAAACAACCGAATTACAGAAGATGCCGCCTCGACGAACCGCTCGAGTGAGCGTACGATCGCCAGAGATGGTTCGATTCCAACCTCCGTCGATGAGAAGGCCAATGCCTCCCGTGCAATAACCCCAAAATACAACGCAAGGCCAACAAATACCAACTCAGCAGAGACCGGTTCAACAGATGATGAGACGCGTGTATGCAATGACTTACGATGAAGCCGGTTCAACAGATGACGAGACGCGTGTACGCAATGGCTTAAGATGAAGCTGAAGCGACAAACATTGTGGAAGAAGGTAAGATAGTGACTATTTATTATGAGTCTAATATTTGTTGAGTCTTGTTGATTCTTAGTTTCACACACTATCTTATTACATTACACTCTGTTGTTATTTCCGAATTAGACCGTGCAACCGCAGGTTGTTCTTTCGATGACGTCTTTGGTAAGTTAGTGCGAATCACCTTATCATCGTTGTAATTTAGAAAGTTAAACTCCCTAGGAAGCTAGAAAAGATCTTAGCAGTTGTGAGTTGGTAAGGCATTCCCTAGGAAGAGCTCGAATACATGATTAGTAAGTAAACCATCGGGCAAGTATAGATTACTTCATAAGATAGTGACCTATAGATAGGTGAATTTAGTACAATTGTAGAATTGAGGATCCTAAAAATAGGTTGAATATCCAATTAGTATAGCCTTGAGGTAGAGGAATTAGTTGTAACGATTACTAGTCCCATAGATTTATTCTGAAAGGTGAAAGTAACCTTAGTGGCTAGGGGTATTTTAGGAACTTGTGAGATTTGTTGACTTGTGAGAATTGTTGACCCTCTTCCTTTAGTTAGGGATAGAACTATCCAATATTGAAGGTAGACTACACCTTAGTTAATCTTCGAGATAAATGTAGTATTGACACAGATTGGTAATAGGAGACTTAGTCCTAAAAGAATTAAATTAGAACACACTTACCACATCTAGGAAATAGTGATTTTTAGATAGATGAGATTAGTGCAGGTAGTGATGATTGTATATTAGTGGTTGAACTGATATGGACTTAGTAAACCAAGACAGTTAAATCAAAACCTTAGTTACTTAGAACGGTGATAAGATTATAGACAAGTTAAGTCTTAAGATTGGAATAGTTACACGCAGGTTAGCCTTGATCCTTTGAGCATAAGAACTAGTTAGCCTGTGAGCATAAGAACTAGTTAGTAAGGATGGAGACAATTACATAGCTATTCTCGAAGGTGGACGACCTAAAAAGGGAGAAGTTGTTTTAGTAACTTGTACATTTACCAGACTTGTTTTCCAAGAAAGAGCAAGACCTACAATCATGAGAGATAAGAGACCTATCATAGGATTGATACCAAATATAGTCTTAGAGTTATCCTTACCGAATAAGAAGGATAGTAGGAAACTGGATTAGTACCTAAGGACTACGACTTGGTTTATGACTAGTTGATGTTTACGTTTGATGCAAACCCAAAAAGTAGTAACTATAGGTCTCGATCTATATAGTCGCGGAATCATGAGAATTAGTACGACGCGCCCATTAGAGTTGTTATAGTGGCTTTAGGTTGAAGTTTGGAAAACAAAAATTATTTTGACCTTAGGATGTAGTAGCACCTTAAATCCACACCAAATGGAAAACGAGACAACGAGTTGTATTAGAAGATAACTTCCTTAGCAAGCTTAACTAGCAATGATGTTAGTTGAGGAGTTCGACTACTTAGATGTCGAAGTCAAGTGGATCAGAGATAGGTGATGTGTTAATTAGGTGAAACTATAGTTGTTGACAATCCAACTAAATTAGTATGACTAGAGTCACAGCTTTGAATGTTTAGGGATTAGTGTTAGGACCACAACAGATTCGATTCTAGAATAGTGTTCTTCGGTCTATCACCTCCGACAAGTTAGTTATTTATTTCTTAATCTTGAGGCTTATTCCGATCATAGGACTTGACCATATTCTATTTTCTTCGTGGGATCTAAATTTGAGATAGACCAATTGAATTAGGAGCTAATTCCCTTACCTAGTATATGTGAGGAATGAGTGTTGGTTGACGAATGACTGTTAGTTGACAAATTCAAATGGTTAGAAATTGAAATCTAGTTAATTAGAAACTGGTATTTGGTGACTATTATGTTGTTAGAGTTGAGCCATTGACGATTTGTAGATTTGGAATAGCTAGTTGAAAACCATGACTCATAGAATTAATAATGAGCTCACTGACAGGTTAGATTTTAGAAGGACCAATGTGTTCCAATGCTTATAGTGTTAGGCACGGTTAGTCGTCTTATCCCTTAGTTTTGATTATCAATTAGGCAGGCATAGATCCCGGTCAACTTTTAGTAAAACATACGATCTGCAATTGATGATTAACCAGAGGGAACAATTGTGACTTTGAAGACGCACTTAGACCACATGTGTTCGACTTACAGGAAGTGGAATCGAGATGGACTCACTGCAATTAACGGACAACAATAACTTTACCATGCGAATATGGACAAGATATAGCACGAGACTTTCTATGACAAGCGACGCAGTCATCAGTGTGTAAAAAAAAAAAAAAAAAATCTTCATGGGCTTGATTCGATGAAACTGGTGTTAAAAAAAAAAAAAAAATTGCACCAAGGTATTGGAGACAATCGCAGTAGTAAGCAGAGGAACTATAATGGCAAGTAAGGGGTGTTAATATCAAAATGGCTCAGCGGGAAGGTGAAAAGCATCATTCGATTCAGACAGAAGACAAGTGTCACCTCGTTATATTGAACTTTTGAGATTTACCATGGAGTCAGTGATGAACCACAGATCGAGATAATTACCAAGTCAAACAGTAGTACATGATGTACTTCATGAATCCAGATAGTGAAGATACGTTCTAGAACCATCTTTCCATATCTAGTTTGAATTTTCAAAAAAAAAAAAAGAAGCAATCTATGAGGATAATTGTTGTCTGTGATCAATATTAAGGCATAGTTGTCGTATGACCAGATTATCAGAAGACTCAAAGTGGTAGAGCACTCTATGGCAGAGAGAACCACGTGAGAGTTTGATTCGCATGTGTTGAGAAAACATTCTCATCTCATATCCGGAGTAGGTTTGCATTTGGAGGACCAAATGTCCTAAGGGGGGAGGAATGTAAGACCCCGAACCCGCCTTAATGTGATTAGTATCTACTTAATCATGATTAGGTTCTTAATGTCTGTTTTGGATGGTTTTGTGATGGATTAGGTAGATTAGTAAGGTGTTGATCCCACTAAGTAGAACTTATGACCTTTTTGATAATTTGGGCCACACATGTTTTTATATAGTTTAATGGTTTTAAGTGCATTTCATTAAGCATGTCATTAGCATTAGGTTTCATGTTTTGACCCAACCCATTCGGACCCAACTTGATCCATATCCAAGCCCAAAACAACCCCAAGCCCTTTGCCCAAATTTCATTAAAGAAAATGGACTTGCATGCAAAGTCCAACCAAAATACCCTTTAAAACACCACCAACCGATCCTCTCTTCTGGTTCTCCTCTTCCATCTCCATTTCAGCTCAGGAACCTCTTTCTTCTCTCCTCCTTTTTCATATCAATTGCTAGAATAACCATTAAAGGAGCTTGCATGTGAGAATTTTGGGGTCCAGTCATCTTCTTCCTCAACTATGTCTCTCAGCTGGATCCTCTTTTCCTTCATCCATCACTGTTAATCTCAGACCTCTTATTCAAATCAGTTGGACAGAGCATTGCATGGATGATATTCAACATCAAGACTCTCCCTGTCATCTTCCCCAACAATTTATTTCTTCATCAAGCATGCAATCAGCTCTACCCTCTTACCATTTCCTTCACAGGTAAAGTTAACCTTATGTCACCCATATCCTCTTACTGTGAATCATTCATTGAGAGTGAATTGTAGTGCATACATGCCCATCAGATTTCATTTATTGCATTTTTCATTGTAGGAAGTGATGGAGCTTAGAAAATTGGGGGTTTTGCTTGATTTGACTCAAGAAGAGAAATTAGATTGGAAAGCACCAAAAAGAGGCAAGTAAATGAGCAATTTAAGATATATGCATGCTATTGTTCCTTTATTGAGCAATGTTACTCTCTTGAATGATAATTCAGCCTTTTCTTTGAATTAGAATTATAATGTAAAATAAATGGGTTCTTGTAGTGAATTATGGTAGACTGTAATTGGATGGATTATGGGTTTTGTGAGCACTTTGGAGGCTCATTTTGGTCCAAGTTATGCCTTGTAAAGATGGGTTATAGGTGTGGAGAATAGACCCCAGAAAACAGAGCACTTCAGCTCAGTTTATGCCCAGAAAATGGGCCATAACATGCTGTCCGCATTGGGTCGCGGGTCGGCCCATTGGGCCCAACAATGCCAACTTTGAATGGCCATAACTTTTGACCCACACGTCCGATTTTTTAGTTCCATATATCGTTGGAAAGCTCTTGGAACGTAGAAACCAATGATGCGAACATCCTAGCGATCAGAGATTAGGAGATGAAGTTGATATGGGGACAATTAAACCGAGCCCTATCTCTTTGGGAAAAAGAGACTTTAATACTAGCTTGGACCTTAGATTGGAGGAACCCATAGACTAAAACCTTATAATCATTCCCGAAGATGATTGTGATATAAAAACTAAACCAATAAAGTCTTAGGTTGAGAAAGGAGTGACCTTGTAGGTCCCTAGACATGGAACCCTTAACCAAATAAATAAGTCCAATGGAAATTGTAACACATGAGAAATCTTGGGCTGAGATTAGCTCATGTGCCTATCCGTTTGTCTAGCACCTTTCCATGGGTGTTGGTTTAGGGAGTTCGGTGCATCACGCACACACACAATGTGACACCAATAAAAGGTAGCACGTGAATCGAATTACCTAAAACTACATCGAAATGGACGGTTAGAGTCGGCGGGTAATTAGATTAGGTTTGGCTAGTAAATCTTCTTGATCCTATTAATCGAATTGCATTTGCATATCGTTATTGACTTTATTATTGCCCTCAAATGTCTCGAGATTTGCTTATATGCATTGTTCGTATTACTTCTCAAATGTTATTACAAATGTTCTATAAATGTATCATGAATTGATGTGACTATCGGCCTGAGTAAATATGACTAGATTGATTGAATGAATAGAGTGGAAGCAAAACGAATTGAGTGTAAAAGTCTTACTCAAGTCCTATTGATTGAATTGAATGAGTCGGCACTACTTAGCTTCGACCGGATGAAACTCGACGGGGTTGACTCTTGGTTTAGATTTGTGTACGTCACTGCAGTAGACAGCCTGGAGCACCGGAACTCCAGAACCCGGGTAGCCAGGAGGACCTTTGGCCGGGCCCCTGGTGACATCCCAAAATGCGTGCTCTCTATTAAGGGAGGATTGGGCAAAGGTAGTAGCCAACTAGAATGTAATTTTTTGTTTTGTGATTCGATAAAGCATGATTTATTCTCAAAAGCACAACGTGCCTAGTTTTCGATTATTTGACATCGTGTAATCTTCTGTCAATAATTCAAATTTGATATACTATGTGATATATCTTAATTGCTCATAGATATTGTTGAATCGTCGTATTCATGGTGCTACACTTGGTGTCACAGGGATCCAGGATACCAAAGGGAATAGCTAATAACCCTTCAGACTAGAGATTTGATCAGTAGGGTTCATGGTTAGCCTTGACCGTCAGAGTACGTACAAGTGCGGTAATTTATAACTTGAGATTAGATAGTGAATCTTGCACTTAGTTTAAGTATGCATTGAAGGTTTAAATTATTAGCTTTGTTCTAGACTAATTATTCTGAAATGGTATGGTTAATTGACTGCTCATGGCTTTGATATTTATATTGTACATGCTTCCGCAGTTAAATGTTGATTAACAGGTGTTAGTGAGTAATCCTCACACATGAAATGTGGAATTTTCTCCTTCGTGAATTCAGACTTGGTCCGGAACAGGTGCGAGTTCATGGGAGTACGCGTGTCACATCTTGGGAACCACCCTAATCAGGGGATTCTCGGGTCCGGGATGTGACATACGTAAGTATGGTATCAGAGCATGAAAAGCCTGTTTTTAAAAGACTTAGAAACCCTAGGAAACGTGGTGAGGACATGATAGGACATTGGGAACTTTAATTCTAAGGTTTGTTTAGGCTTGTTTATTGTATTCCGTAGTAAGTAAACAACCGAATTACAGAAGATGCCGCCTCGACGAACCGCTCGAGTGAGCGTACGATCGCCAGAGATGGTTCGATTCCAACCTCCGTCGATGAGAAGGCCAATGCCTCCCGTGCAATAACCCCAAAATACAACGCAAGGCCAACAAATACCAACTCAGCAGAGACCGGTTCAACAGATGATGAGACGCGTGTATGCAATGACTTACGATGAAGCCGGTTCAACAGATGACGAGACGCGTGTACGCAATGGCTTAAGATGAAGCTGAAGCGACAAACATTGTGGAAGAAGGTAAGATAGTGACTATTTATTATGAGTCTAATATTTGTTGAGTCTTGTTGATTCTTAGTTTCACACACTATCTTATTACATTACACTCTGTTGTTATTTCCGAATTAGACCGTGCAACCGCAGGTTGTTCTTTCGATGACGTCTTTGGTAAGTTAGTGCGAATCACCTTATCATCGTTGTAATTTAGAAAGTTAAACTCCCTAGGAAGCTAGAAAAGATCTTAGCAGTTGTGAGTTGGTAAGGCATTCCCTAGGAAGAGCTCGAATACATGATTAGTAAGTAAACCATCGGGCAAGTATAGATTACTTCATAAGATAGTGACCTATAGATAGGTGAATTTAGTACAATTGTAGAATTGAGGATCCTAAAAATAGGTTGAATATCCAATTAGTATAGCCTTGAGGTAGAGGAATTAGTTGTAACGATTACTAGTCCCATAGATTTATTCTGAAAGGTGAAAGTAACCTTAGTGGCTAGGGGTATTTTAGGAACTTGTGAGATTTGTTGACTTGTGAGAATTGTTGACCCTCTTCCTTTAGTTAGGGATAGAACTATCCAATATTGAAGGTAGACTACACCTTAGTTAATCTTCGAGATAAATGTAGTATTGACACAGATTGGTAATAGGAGACTTAGTCCTAAAAGAATTAAATTAGAACACACTTACCACATCTAGGAAATAGTGATTTTTAGATAGATGAGATTAGTGCAGGTAGTGATGATTGTATATTAGTGGTTGAACTGATATGGACTTAGTAAACCAAGACAGTTAAATCAAAACCTTAGTTACTTAGAACGGTGATAAGATTATAGACAAGTTAAGTCTTAAGATTGGAATAGTTACACGCAGGTTAGCCTTGATCCTTTGAGCATAAGAACTAGTTAGCCTGTGAGCATAAGAACTAGTTAGTAAGGATGGAGACAATTACATAGCTATTCTCGAAGGTGGACGACCTAAAAAGGGAGAAGTTGTTTTAGTAACTTGTACATTTACCAGACTTGTTTTCCAAGAAAGAGCAAGACCTACAATCATGAGAGATAAGAGACCTATCATAGGATTGATACCAAATATAGTCTTAGAGTTATCCTTACCGAATAAGAAGGATAGTAGGAAACTGGATTAGTACCTAAGGACTACGACTTGGTTTATGACTAGTTGATGTTTACGTTTGATGCAAACCCAAAAAGTAGTAACTATAGGTCTCGATCTATATAGTCGCGGAATCATGAGAATTAGTACGACGCGCCCATTAGAGTTGTTATAGTGGCTTTAGGTTGAAGTTTGGAAAACAAAAATTATTTTGACCTTAGGATGTAGTAGCACCTTAAATCCACACCAAATGGAAAACGAGACAACGAGTTGTATTAGAAGATAACTTCCTTAGCAAGCTTAACTAGCAATGATGTTAGTTGAGGAGTTCGACTACTTAGATGTCGAAGTCAAGTGGATCAGAGATAGGTGATGTGTTAATTAGGTGAAACTATAGTTGTTGACAATCCAACTAAATTAGTATGACTAGAGTCACAGCTTTGAATGTTTAGGGATTAGTGTTAGGACCACAACAGATTCGATTCTAGAATAGTGTTCTTCGGTCTATCACCTCCGACAAGTTAGTTATTTATTTCTTAATCTTGAGGCTTATTCCGATCATAGGACTTGACCATATTCTATTTTCTTCGTGGGATCTAAATTTGAGATAGACCAATTGAATTAGGAGCTAATTCCCTTACCTAGTATATGTGAGGAATGAGTGTTGGTTGACGAATGACTGTTAGTTGACAAATTCAAATGGTTAGAAATTGAAATCTAGTTAATTAGAAACTGGTATTTGGTGACTATTATGTTGTTAGAGTTGAGCCATTGACGATTTGTAGATTTGGAATAGCTAGTTGAAAACCATGACTCATAGAATTAATAATGAGCTCACTGACAGGTTAGATTTTAGAAGGACCAATGTGTTCCAATGCTTATAGTGTTAGGCACGGTTAGTCGTCTTATCCCTTAGTTTTGATTATCAATTAGGCAGGCATAGATCCCGGTCAACTTTTAGTAAAACATACGATCTGCAATTGATGATTAACCAGAGGGAACAATTGTGACTTTGAAGACGCACTTAGACCACATGTGTTCGACTTACAGGAAGTGGAATCGAGATGGACTCACTGCAATTAACGGACAACAATAACTTTACCATGCGAATATGGACAAGATATAGCACGAGACTTTCTATGACAAGCGACGCAGTCATCAGTGTGTAAAAAAAAAAAAAAAAAATCTTCATGGGCTTGATTCGATGAAACTGGTGTTAAAAAAAAAAAAAAATTGCACCAAGGTATTGGAGACAATCGCAGTAGTAAGCAGAGGAACTATAATGGCAAGTAAGGGGTGTTAATATCAAAATGGCTCAGCGGGAAGGTGAAAAGCATCATTCGATTCAGACAGAAGACAAGTGTCACCTCGTTATATTGAACTTTTGAGATTTACCATGGAGTCAGTGATGAACCACAGATCGAGATAATTACCAAGTCAAACAGTAGTACATGATGTACTTCATGAATCCAGATAGTGAAGATACGTTCTAGAACCATCTTTCCATATCTAGTTTGAATTTTCAAAAAAAAAAAAAGAAGCAATCTATGAGGATAATTGTTGTCTGTGATCAATATTAAGGCATAGTTGTCGTATGACCAGATTATCAGAAGACTCAAAGTGGTAGAGCACTCTATGGCAGAGAGAACCACGTGAGAGTTTGATTCGCATGTGTTGAGAAAACATTCTCATCTCATATCCGGAGTAGGTTTGCATTTGGAGGACCAAATGTCCTAAGGGGGGAGGAATGTAAGACCCCGAACCCGCCTTAATGTGATTAGTATCTACTTAATCATGATTAGGTTCTTAATGTCTGTTTTGGATGGTTTTGTGATGGATTAGGTAGATTAGTAAGGTGTTGATCCCACTAAGTAGAACTTATGACCTTTTTGATAATTTGGGCCACACATGTTTTTATATAGTTTAATGGTTTTAAGTGCATTTCATTAAGCATGTCATTAGCATTAGGTTTCATGTTTTGACCCAACCCATTCGGACCCAACTTGATCCATATCCAAGCCCAAAACAACCCCAAGCCCTTTGCCCAAATTTCATTAAAGAAAATGGACTTGCATGCAAAGTCCAACCAAAATACCCTTTAAAACACCACCAACCGATCCTCTCTTCTGGTTCTCCTCTTCCATCTCCATTTCAGCTCAGGAACCTCTTTCTTCTCTCCTCCTTTTTCATATCAATTGCTAGAATAACCATTAAAGGAGCTTGCATGTGAGAATTTTGGGGTCCAGTCATCTTCTTCCTCAACTATGTCTCTCAGCTGGATCCTCTTTTCCTTCATCCATCACTGTTAATCTCAGACCTCTTATTCAAATCAGTTGGACAGAGCATTGCATGGATGATATTCAACATCAAGACTCTCCCTGTCATCTTCCCCAACAATTTATTTCTTCATCAAGCATGCAATCAGCTCTACCCTCTTACCATTTCCTTCACAGGTAAAGTTAACCTTATGTCACCCATATCCTCTTACTGTGAATCATTCATTGAGAGTGAATTGTAGTGCATACATGCCCATCAGATTTCATTTATTGCATTTTTCATTGTAGGAAGTGATGGAGCTTAGAAAATTGGGGGTTTTGCTTGATTTGACTCAAGAAGAGAAATTAGATTGGAAAGCACCAAAAAGAGGCAAGTAAATGAGCAATTTAAGATATATGCATGCTATTGTTCCTTTATTGAGCAATGTTACTCTCTTGAATGATAATTCAGCCTTTTCTTTGAATTAGAATTATAATGTAAAATAAATGGGTTCTTGTAGTGAATTATGGTAGACTGTAATTGGATGGATTATGGGTTTTGTGAGCACTTTGGAGGCTCATTTTGGTCCAAGTTATGCCTTGTAAAGATGGGTTATAGGTGTGGAGAATAGACCCCAGAAAACAGAGCACTTCAGCTCAGTTTATGCCCAGAAAATGGGCCATAACATGCTGTCCGCATTGGGTCGCGGGTCGGCCCATTGGGCCCAACAATGCCAACTTTGAATGGCCATAACTTTTGACCCACACGTCCGATTTTTTAGTTCCATATATCGTTGGAAAGCTCTTGGAACGTAGAAACCAATGATGCGAACATCCTAGCGATCAGAGATTAGGAGATGAAGTTGATATGGGGACAATTAAACCGAGCCCTATCTCTTTGGGAAAAAGAGACTTTAATACTAGCTTGGACCTTAGATTGGAGGAACCCATAGACTAAAACCTTATAATCATTCCCGAAGATGATTGTGATATAAAAACTAAACCAATAAAGTCTTAGGTTGAGAAAGGAGTGACCTTGTAGGTCCCTAGACATGGAACCCTTAACCAAATAAATAAGTCCAATGGAAATTGTAACACATGAGAAATCTTGGGCTGAGATTAGCTCATGTGCCTATCCGTTTGTCTAGCACCTTTCCATGGGTGTTGGTTTAGGGAGTTCGGTGCATCACGCACACACACAATGTGACACCAATAAAAGGTAGCACGTGCATCGAATTACCTAAAACTACATCGAAATGGACGGTTAGAGTCGGCGGGTAATTAGATTAGGTTTGGCTAGTAAATCTTCTTGATCCTATTAATCGAATTGCATTTGCATATCGTTATTGACTTTATTATTGCCCTCAAATGTCTCGAGATTTGCTTATATGCATTGTTCGTATTACTTCTCAAATGTTATTACAAATGTTCTATAAATGTATCATGAATTGATGTGACTATCGGCCTGAGTAAATATGACTAGATTGATTGAATGAATAGAGTGGAAGCAAAACGAATTGAGTGTAAAAGTCTTACTCAAGTCCTATTGATTGAATTGAATGAGTCGGCACTACTTAGCTTCGACCGGATGAAACTCGACGGGGTTGACTCTTGGTTTAGATTTGTGTACGTCACTGCAGTAGACAGCCTGGAGCACCGGAACTCCAGAACCCGGGTAGCCAGGAGGACCTTTGGCCGGGCCCCTGGTGACATCCCAAAATGCGTGCTCTCTATTAAGGGAGGATTGGGCAAAGGTAGTAGCCAACTAGAATGTAATTTTTTGTTTTGTGATTCGATAAAGCATGATTTATTCTCAAAAGCACAACGTGCCTAGTTTTCGATTATTTGACATCGTGTAATCTTCTGTCAATAATTCAAATTTGATATACTATGTGATATATCTTAATTGCTCATAGATATTGTTGAATCGTCGTATTCATGGTGCTACACTTGGTGTCACAGGGATCCAGGATACCAAAGGGAATAGCTAATAACCCTTCAGACTAGAGATTTGATCAGTAGGGTTCATGGTTAGCCTTGACCGTCAGAGTACGTACAAGTGCGGTAATTTATAACTTGAGATTAGATAGTGAATCTTGCACTTAGTTTAAGTATGCATTGAAGGTTTAAATTATTAGCTTTGTTCTAGACTAATTATTCTGAAACGGTATGGTTAATTGACTGCTCATGGCTTTGATATTTATATTGTACATGCTTCCGCAGTTAAATGTTGATTAACAGGTGTTAGTGAGTAATCCTCACACATGAAATGTGGAATTTTCTCCTTCGTGAATTCAGACTTGGTCCGGAACAGGTGCGAGTTCATGGGAGTACGCGTGTCACATCTTGGGAACCACCCTAATCAGGGGATTCTCGGGTCCGGGATGTGACATGTAGTATGTGGATAACAGGCAAAGCCTAGAAAATCCTTAGTCTAAACCAGTTGCAACCCCAATTTTTAGGCAGTATCATGAAGAAGATTTACTAATCCAGGAATGTATGAGCTTTAATCTATTATGATTCTTGTGGTTATTTCTTTTGAAGTTTGGAACATAGTACGGAGTTCTATTTCCAACCACAACCCATTCAGGGTAAAGATCTAGAGCTGAGAAAAAAAATTGCTAGTACAAGATGAACTAGGAAAAAGAATTCTAACAAATAAAGGAACCTCATGTATGGAACTGAGTAGCCCAACAAATCAAATGAATTATGGCTCCCAACTAGAATGTCACGAATTTGATATCCAAGGATTTCTTTAGGAGCTGCAATATGTTTTCCATTCTCTTGGGTTGCAGTCTATTATCTTAATTGACTGGTTTATTCTTGATGTGCAGTTTCTTTCTGCTTTCATCAGGGAAAATGTATCGCCACCTTAAAAAAAAGAAGGGAAAAAAAGGTATATTGTGTATAGAGAGATTGTATGTTGCCAACGGTATATCCTTGGACATGACCCGAGCCCGAGATTCTGATTAATCAGAGTTAACCTCTAGTCGCGTCGCATACTTACTCCCATGAACTTCAATCACATAAAAATTCACAAGAGATATCAAATAACACATTATGCGGAATATAAACAAATATACATTTCTCATGTATAAAACAAAAACTCATATACAATAAGCACAACCATTCACTTGTACATTTAAATACAATGCAAGGAATGAATAGTGTGAAACGTTTCCAACCATTTCTACAAAGTTCTCATTTCATTCACTGTTTCCATTCCTCAAAAGTCACATCAACTAGTCCAGAATTCTGAACAGTTTTCTTCTTCCATCCAAATCATCCATAACCTGCAAAAGAACTATGGAACCTCCTATTCCCTTCTTCAATCTCATTCATAATCAAACATAACACTTCTATTCCAACTATACACCATTCAATCAATTCAATCAACCCACATATGACATTCAATCTCATTCAATTCCTAACAAAATAGGGCTGAAATTATAGTTGCTACAAATCAAAAGAAAATCACATAAACTAGCATTTAATCATCAGTAATCTATTTATACTTGCCTTATAGTCAAGTTGATCCAAAAACCCCTTTCTTTTCAATCTATATTTGATTCAAAACCTCCAACTTCCAAACCCTAACATCAAGAATAAACCCAAATGAAATTCTTGAATTGATTGTGCTAAAAATCACTCCAAATCACTTAATAAAACTCAAAAGTTCTATAAAAACAACTAAACACTTACTTGACAATTTGTTCAATGGAAACTTGAGATTTTCCCTAAACTTTAACTCCAAGAAATTCAACCAACTTGATGAAGATGATGGAGAAGAGATGAAGATTACAAAATCCTCTTCAAAATCACTTACAAGAATCCTTTCCAAACACTTGATAGAGAAGAAACGAAGAAAGAAGAAGAAACTGGACTTAGGCCACTTGAGCTCTCTGGAACAATCGAGTGACTGAAAATGGGTTCTTTTAGAACCTTTTGCATATAAACCCCTTATTTCACACATATTTCTTGTTTGAGTCAAATTAAGACTCACTTGCTTCATTTGAGGTCAAATGAAATCACTTACCTTATGAAAGTTAATGTACTCATCGAAATACACTTGATGATCTCAAGTTTTACCATATTCAATGAACTACGCATAAATCCGTATTTACGGAAATATCCTTAATTTCACTAATTTGGGTCTAAATTCAACTCAATTAAGTCAATCTCTTTCAAACTTGTTTATTATGCTTAATTCAATCCTTCGTGCATAATTCAATCCATTTTGATCACTAATCACATTTAACTTGACTAATCATGCCTAATTTGCATTAATCTCAATTAACTATAGTTAATCTTGATTAACTCAGGATAGTGTGTAACACCTTGACTCAACATAATGACTGGTTTCTCATGCTTCTAAACATCTATATAAATCCATCCAACTTCCAAGTGGAGGAAAAATAAGTAATTTCTTCTATATAAACTCTTTTGATTCCTTCTCCCCAAGTTTCTCCTTATCCAAACATCAATTTTATACTTAGAAGCAATATGCATAATTGTTGTTCACGCAGAAATTACTATGAAAGTTCAATGGGTTTGTGGAAACCAGTAAAACTCAAAAGATGCATGAGGACATTTAATAAAATACTCATGAACCTTTAAATCAGTAAACCACACAAACTATTTCACCCATCATATTTTGGAATATGTAGAGATATTTGTCTACATGGGCTTTTGAAGATGAAATGATTTGTGTTGATTCAAAGTGTATTTCCAGACAGATTGGAATCAAATAGAAACCACGTTCATAAGAAACAAAGTGTGATGTGCACACTTGTTTTCTTGCATTGGATAGTGATAGCCCGTACCTGAAAGAATGATGGTATACTATGGCTACAAACACAAACAATAAAAAAAGACTTGAGATGAATGTTCACTGTTAAATACATCAATTCATTCTTCTTCTTCTTCTTCTTTATTTTTCTTTTTTTTTCCTTTTTTTTTTTTTCTATTCATGAAAAGAAATTTACAATGCCACATTATCTACAAGCAATAAATTTCAGAGAAAAAATCAGAAAATGTAGACTCAAAAAGAGGTTCTACACATGCAATTCCCATTTTATCACTCTACATGAAATGCAAATAGACAATAAAAAAAATGTAGGGATTTGGCTCAAAACTAGGAAATCATGCTCCATCACTTGATGGAGGCATGATCCTAATCCTTAACCTGCTTCAAATCTTCTCTTCGGGAATGATCTCTTCGTTTGATAATTCCGGCAGCGCGTTGTCGAAAAATGGTAGCGTAGTTCTATCTCTTTATATATATATATATAGGATAATGTTCATATGCATCCATCCCTCACCATTTTTGGTGAGGGACACCCCTTTTGGGGAAGGTTTCAAGTACAAAAGTGCACTTTGTACTTCACACAAAGTACACTTTTGTACTTGAAACACCCCCAAAAGGGGTGTCCCTCACCAAAAATGGTGAGGGATGGATGCACATGAAGACCACCCATATATATATATATATATATATATATATATAGGGGCCAGCTCTCCTAAGCTGCAGCTTAGCTTATCATAAGCTGAAATAGGGCTGGTCCCACAAAATCAAAGTCGATTATGCTTTTTTTTTGCATGATAATCGTCTCCAAAATCAAGATAAATCCAATCAGAACTGGATTTTTCAGTTCCATCATGCAAAAAACATATTTAATCATATTTGATTTGTGGGACCAGCTTAGGATAAGTTCAGCTGCAGCTTAGGAGAGCCCTGCTCATATAAGGGCCATCTCTCCTAAGCTGCAGCTTAGCTTATCATAAGCTGAAATAGGGCTGGTCCCACAAAATCAAAGTCGATTATGCTTTTTTTTGCATGATGATCGTCTCCAAAATCAAGATAAATCCAATCAGAACTGGATTTTTCAGTTCCATCATGCAAAAAACATATTTAATCATATTTGATTTGTGGGACCAGCTTAGGATAAGTTCAGCTGCAGCTTAGGAGAGCCTGCTCATATATATATATATATATATATATATATATATAATTCTGCAGAGTTCTTCTATAGCCTCCTCCTTCCCTCCTTGCACAAGTAGTGGCTTTTATAGGCTTCTTCTAGCCATTACCACTACGTATGGTTAGATAACCATGGGAGTTGCTTCCCACTTTGTTTCCCACCTTTCTACCTACTTTAAGAAATGGGTAGAGATGGTTGCATGTTCTTCTCTCGTGGCTTGCAGTGGATGGACACCTGTCCTCTCCTAAAGGTCATGGGTACATGTTGGCTGCCCATTTCGTATGAGTAAATGGGCCTTTACCTTCATCCAAGGAGCAAGTACTCCTCTTGGCTCCACATGTTCTTTGACTACACATTTGCAAAGGACATGGGAACCATCACATGATTGATGGTCATGAAGCAATATCAACTTGATTATTACACCATCATATGATTGATATGATGGTCACATATTCATACAATTTTGGTAATGAACCTAAACTACCAGGCCCATATGTAATGGTCCACCCATAATCTATCAAGATTGGTCATATTGCTTAAACCGAAAGACATGGACTAGATGTATGCATTGCACCCAACATGACATGGTCTCAAAAATTGACTTGGACCTGAATATCTGCATTGGATCCAACATGACATGATGGTCACAAAAAATTGGCTTGGGCTTGGATTTGTACATTGGACCCAACATGACATGGTCCCACAAATCAGCTTGGCTTTACATAAATATGGCCATGGGAAATTAATTGGATAGAGATCCATTACTAGTCATAGGATATAACATGGGGTGTGACTCACATAAATAGGTGGCCAATTATTAACTTGAGAGTGAGCCCAATGGCTAAATGGATTTAAACATGTCAACACATAAGTGAGCCCAATGCATAGCTGGGTTCAGGCCCATCTAAATTGATCTCGCAACAATAGATTTTATGTCCCATAGATTGTCATTTTTTATCTTGGATCAGGCCTAGGCCAGAATTTAGCTTTGGCTTAGACCAAGATTGGTCACATAACTTAGGCCAAAAATGACCCCCCTCTACTCAATCAAAATTGGCCATATGGACTAATTCATATGGTTTAGGCCAGAAATTGGCATGGATTCGCCACAAATTGGCATGGATTAATTCACATGGCTCAGGCCGGAAATTGGCATGGATTGGCCACAAATTGGCATGGATTAATTCATATGGCTCAGGCTGGAAATTGGGATGGATTGGCCACAAATTGGCATGGATTAATTCATATGGCTCAGGCCGGGACCATCATCAACAAAGGTTGCTCACATGGCCTGGGTTAGAAATTGACTTGAGCCTGACTCAACCAAAATTGGTCATGTGTTTTAGGCCCAAAAATTGGCTTGGACTTGAATCAACCAAAATTGGTTATATGGCCTGGGTTAGAAACTAACTTGTGCCTGAATCAACCAAACTTGGTCATGCTGCTTAGGCCCGAAAATTTAACTTGGGCTTCATTGGACTTGACATGATATGGTTATATAAGTGGGCTTGAACCTTTATTTATTATGTTAAATTCCCTCGTAAATTCAAGAGATCTTGATAGGACCCACCAAATTCATTAGGGTACAATTCCATGCCATGTAGTGGTCACCAATTATTGGCTTAGGGATGGGTCTGGTGGCTAAATTGATTTAGTCCCACTTGATCAAGATCGTGCTGGATACAATCCAAGCATTGATGATGATGAACATATATATATTATCTTCCAACAATTGTGTGTGCTTTTTTTTCTTGTATTATGTTTAATAATTAGAGTGTTTGTGTGTGTATTTTTCTTATATTATGTGAATTAGAACTATTTGCTAGCAAAGAACAAAAATCAAGAGGAAACTAGGAGAAAAACCCCCATAGGACCCCATAGGACCAACGAGGACCCAGTAGCATGTTGAAGACGGGAGGGGTCCTCAAGTTCCTTTTCAGTCTTTTTTTTTTTTTTTTTATCATTTTGCAATATGGTCTATATCGACCATATTGTAGTGTCCAGCAAATAATAAAGTTACATGTTGGAAAAAAATATGACTGACAGATTGGTCGATATCGATCATTCAGAGGAAGTAGTAATGGTCGATATCTACCATTTTGTTGTGTTCAACAAATAAGATAGTTATAGGTTGGAAAAAATCTGACTGGCAGATTGGTCGATACACGATGATAATATTTCGTGAGACTGACTAATTCCCATCTTTCATATTCTCTCTCTCTCTCTCTCTCTCTCTCTCTCTCTCTCTCTCGATCTTTGTTTCATTTTCTTTCCATCAAATTTGGTATCCTCTTTGTTATCAGGGCCTTCAACATCAAAGTGTACAACAATAGCATTCGAGCTATGTATGGCCTATCCCACTATCATTTGGCTGTGGACCTGACAGTTCTGCAAAGTATTATCAAATGGTGGATATGTTGATGATAATCCCATATACAATATTGTATGTACGTACTCTCAAATCGCTCAAGGCGAATTCATGCCCTCCCAGGAATCCAGCCATGACTCTTTAGTGCAAGATCCTATGGAGATCTGTGTAGCTATGATGTCCAAGGAATTGTTCCGATATCAGGTCTATATATGAAAGGCTTGATAAAATCAGGGTGCCATGGCAAGATGCTCTCATCCCACAGAATCTTAAGCAAAGAGGATTATCCCTGCACTAAAGATTTGATCATGGTATCGGTGACAAGAAATAAAGCAGGCTATCTTGATCTTTGTTCCATTTTCTTTCCATCAAATTGGGGGTTTTGTTGTTTTTGCCTGAGTGTCTTATTTTTGGAAGATTGCGTGAAAATTGTGAAGACAAGATTATTTTAGGGGTCTATTTGTGAGAAAAATCGCAGCTTTGAGGATTTTGAGCTCATATTTCTTATGGGAAAGTTTGTGTAAGCGCACAAAAACAGACAGACCCGGGGGGGTGAATTGAGGCCCACTGGAAGAGGGAGGAGATTGCAGCTCCTTATAGATGAGAAAGACCGCTGCCTGCCTTGAACCTGAGAAAGGGAAAGAAAAAGAGGACGGTGAAGGACCCTGGCATGGGCAGCGCAGGGCTCTCCGATGCCTAAGTTAGTTGCAGGACTAAAAAAAGGTTGGAGATGGATTCGGGGAGGAGATGGCATACCAGTATCTGTTGTGTTCGTTCCCCCCCTTGGTCTGGAGCTGTGGCTGTCTTTACATAGAGGAAGAGAGAAGACAAGAGGGTGGCTCTGTCAGAGCATTGTCCCATCACAGTCTACTCTCTTTTAATTGCTATCCCATCGGGCCTTATCTTGTTGATTCCTGGGCCCAGTCCCATCAGGCCCTATCTTGAGCCATGCACTTGGCAGAGGTGGAATATGGGGGAGAAAATATCACCCACACAAAGCCCCCCAGCTTTTAACTTCTTAGAGTGCTCCTAACTCTTGGAAGTTGAAAGCTAAATAGCCTGACGGTCTATCCGAGCTTGATTTTTCCGAAGCTGGTGCCACCACCGAGCTTGATTTTTCATACGCTGGTGCCATCACCGAGCGTGATTTTTTCGAAGCTGGTGCCATCACCGAGCTTGATTTTTCCGATGCTAGTGCCATCACCGAGCGTGATTTTTTCGAAGCTGGTGCCATCACCGAGCTTGATTTTTCCGACGCTGGTGCCATCATCGAGCGTGATTTTTCGAAGCTGGTGCCATCACCAAGCGTCATTTTTTCGAAGCTGGTGCCATCACCGAGCGTGATTTTTCGAAGCTGGTGCCATCACCGAGCTTGATTTTTCCGACGCTGGTGCCATCACCGAGTGTGATTTTTTCGAAGCTGGTGCCATCACCGAGCTTGAGTTTTCCGACGCTGGTGCCATCACCGAGCATGATTTTTTCGAAGCTAGTGCCATCACCGAGCTTGATTTTTCCGACGCTGGTGCCATCACCGAGTGTGATTTTTTCGAAGCTGGTGCCATCACTGAGCTTGATTTTTCCGACGTTGGTGCCATCACCGAGCGTGATTTTTTCGAAGCTGGTGCCATCACCAAGCTTGATTTTTCCAACCCTGGTGCCATCACCGAGCGTGATTTTTTCGAAGCTGGTGCCATCACCGAGCTTGATTTTTCCAACGCTGGTGCCATCACCGAGCGTGATTTTTTCGAAGCTGGTGCCATCACCTAGCTTGAGTTTTCTGACGCTGGTGCCATCACCGAGCGTGATTTTTTCGAAGCTGGTGCCATCACCTAACTTGAGTTTTCCGACGCTGGTGCCATCACCGAGCGTGATTTTTTCGAAGCTGGTGCCATCACCTAACTTGAGTTTTCCGACGCTGGTGCCATCACCGAGCGTGATTTTTTCGAAGATGGATTTTGTAATTGGCTGGTACTCTTACTGGAACCAGTGTAATCCTGTGGGCAGCGATCTGGTGCAGGACTGAGATGCTTTATGCTGGGATCGGGAAGTAACTGGCTGGTACTTTTACCGGAACCAGTGTAATCCTGTGGGCAGCGATCTGGTGCGGGACCGAGATGCTTTATGCCGGGATCGGGATGTAACTGGCTGGTACTTTTACTGGAGTCAGTGTAATCCAGTGGGCAGCAATCTAGTGCGCGACCGAGATGCTTTATGCCGGGATCGGGACGTAACTGGCTGGTACTTTTACCGGAGCCAATGTAATCCTGTGGGCAGCGATCTGGTATTATTACCGAGATGCGCTTATGGCCTAAATCGGGGCATTACTGGCTGGTACTCTTACCGGAGCCAGTGTAATTTTTGTGGCTAGCGATATGGTACTATTACCGAGATGCGCATATGCCGAGGTGGCGAATGACAATGCTGCCAAGCTGGAGAAGGCGCGGCTGCTGAGCTGGAGAGGACCGAGTTATGCTTGCCCAGCTGGTAATGTTACCAGAACTGGTGGCCTCGATGCACTACTGCCGAGCTGAAGAGGTCCCTACTGTCAAGCCGGAGAGTGGCATTGCTGCTGAAGTTGATGAAGTGGGGGCACTTGACCGAGCTGATTGAGTCCGAGTCCTGCCGAGATGAAAAAAGGTGGTGCAGGAGGCCGAGGTGGAGCGTCCAGTCAGTGCTATGGGGAATTCGGAAATATCCCCCCACACAGTAATCATTATATTTCTTTGATTCCATTGCCAACGATATAAACTAGCAGGTCATTGCTTTAGTGGCCCACCATTCTGCCCCCTTCTGCGAACCTAGAACTACATCTCGATCTGCACCCTCCTTACCGTTGAATTGCTGCAAAACCCTCTCCGAAGCTCAGATTCCTCTTCTTCGTGTCGGGATCTTCTGAAGAGAATCTCAGGACTCCGAGAATTTTCTGGAATCAAACCCCGAGAGTAGGAAGATTCCAGGAAAAGATGTTGAAACCGTAGGAATTTCAAGAATCGAAGTGGAACAGGGAGGAAACCGCTTTCTAGGAGCTAGGAAACCAGTGGTGGTTTTAGGCAGAGCGGTTCACATAAATCGAGTATGAAGTACATAAAAGAATTCCTAGCTGGACACATGACCTAGATGGACCTGCCGATCTGGTCGTGCTGCCGAACTGGTGACGTCTACCAGCTTGGGACCTCTGCCGAGATGGACCTGCCTGCTGCACTAGTCGTGCTGCCGAACTGGTGACGTCTGCCAGCCTGGGACCTCTGCCGAGATGGATCTGCCTGCTGGACTGGTCGCGCTGCCGAACTGGTGACGTCTGCCAAATGGAAAGCAGTCCTCTGCCAAGCTGAAAGTCTTCCGAACTGGGAGACTTGCCGAGCTGGAATGCGTGCTGAACCGGAGAGATCAACCAGCTGGAAGACTGGTCGTGTCTGCCGAAATGGTGGAGCTGCCGAGATCGGATATCAGGACGAACTCAGTTGTTTGAATTGCTGACAGTGTAAACATCCGTCCCAGCCATCGTCTTGGCTACGTAGTCGGCGCTGAGAGCGATGTCGAAGGCGTGCTTGGGCTGCCACGAGACATGCAGCACCGACGCAAAGGGCGGCGCTGCCACGTGCCGCTGTTTGAGCACCGGCCGATACGCTACGGCATTTGAGAGATTTTGCTTGGCGTCTTCGAATCGGGCGGATATATCAGATCCGATGCGGGATAGGTGAGTGTGGAAGGAGAAGGAGAAGGATAATCGGACGGCCGACGGAGCTCATCAATTACAACACCGATCTCATGAACAAGGTGAAGAGTCTGTTCGGCTTTGACACTGTGGAGGCCGGGGTTTGGCCGGTGCATACCGACCAGGGGGAGAACGACCCATCGGCGCTCTGGATCACGGAGCCCTCCGTCACCGTCGAGATCAAGGACTCCACAGCTGCTCCAGAGATTTCCACGTCGACCGTCTTTGAAAATGGCAACTCCAGCACCTTAACAGAAAACCCAAGTTCAAACCAACTCATCCCTCTCAGGCTTTTCGAGGCATGGTGTTTGGGAAGATGGCTTTTTATCCTTTCCCCACAGGCGGCGCCAATTGTAAGCGCACAAAAACTCACAGACCCGGGGCGGGGGGGGGGGGGGGGGGGGGGTGGGGGTGAATTTGAGGCCCACTGGAAGAGGGAGGAGATTGCAGCTCCTTATAGATGAGAAAGACCGCTGCCTGCCTTGAACCTAAGAAAGGGAAGAAAAAGAGGACGCTGAAAGACCCTGGCTTGGGCAGCGCAGGGCTCTCCGATGCCTAAGTTAGTTGCAGGACTAAACAAATGTTGGAGATGGATTTGGGGAGGAGATGGCATACCGGTATCTGTGGTGTTCGTTCCCCCCCTTGGTCTGGAGCTGTGGCTGTCTTTACATAGAGGAAGAGAGAAGACAAGAGGGTGGCTCTGTCAGAGCATTGTCCCATCACAGTCTACTCTCTTTTAATTGCTATCCCATCGGGTCTTATCTTGTTGATTCCTGGGCCCAGTCCCATCAGGCCCTACCTTGAGCCATGCACTTGGCAGAGGTGGAATATGAGGGAGGAAATATCCCCCACACAGTTTGGATTTTTTTTTTCACTTGTTGAGTTGATTTGAAATTTCTTTCACAAATGACCGGGTACGAGAATGACTCCGGAGCTATGTCACCGTTATCTAGGCCAGTGGCGTCCTCGCAACACCCTCGCTTCACTCGCCTCCGATAATAACTGAAACAAAAAGATCGTCAGAAACATTACAGATCGACTAAGTTGCAAAAATGTCAAAAGACTCATCCTATCTTCAAAATATTATTGGGTCCTCGTTGATCCTACGAGGTCCTAAGTGAATTTTTCCCTAGTTTCCTCAAAAATCAATAGTAAGAACAAATTAAAAAAACGCCTATGTTGGAATTAACTTTCATACAAAAAAAAAAAAAAAAGGTCGACTCTTTCATTAAAAAAGAATTGCATGGTCAGTAGTATATCTTGATTATGTGACACCCTTAAAACTCTTAATGCCACCTTACTATATAAATCAAATGAAAATGGCAAAGTCTTCCTTAGTTTGGTTGCCTGCCGGCCAATGCCCATGTTATAGCGTCACCACCATCTAGTGAGGTTAGGCTAGCAAACAAGGTACGACATGCAAAAGGTAAGGGACTACAATCTTCCTAGATTCCAGGATTTTATTTGGAATTCAATGACCTCTAAATCATGGCCCCCACTAGTTGAGAATGGGTGCATTTCAATGAAAAATTTGTTATCTTCAAGGATGCAATAAGGATATAGAGACTAACTTCTCACCTCTTTCCTAGCTTTTGGCACATGCAGAGCTTGCTTACACCATGAAGTTCACAGAAAAGTGTGTTGTGTATAGTTTTGGAGTAGTAGCTTTGGAAGTGATGATGGGAAGGCACCCAGGTAAGCTAATTACAAGTTTGTCATCATCATCGTTATCATTATCGAATGAAGAAGATCTAGTTTTGAAGGATGTATTGGACCAACGCCTCCCACTTCCGACGGGACAGTTGGCTGTGAAAGTGGTCGTTCCTGTAAAGATGGCACTAGCTTGCATCCGGGCCAACCCTGAGTCAAGACCAACCATGCGATCTGTAGCCCAAGAGCTGCCCGCTCGAACCCAAGCACATCTATCTGAGCCATTTCGCTCCATTACCATGAGCAAGCTAACAAGCTTTCAGAAGTAGCCTGCAATCACTGTAACCTTCTGGGATGAATAATGGTATGCATTGTTGGTTAAATTCTTAGTGAGTTCTGTTTTGTAGCTAATTTCACTTGATTTGAGGAAATATATTTTTCTGTTTCGAGTCATTTTGCTGCACCTTAGTGTCTGTTTGAATAATAATGAAATGCTCATAACCAAGCAGGACTCAGGTAAAATCTATCGATGAACGGAATCGGTCATCCGATTTTAAAGGGGCATCAGAGCTTAGATGTATTAGAGAACTCTAAACATACAGCAAGTTTACATCATCAAAACAATACTGATTCATTTCACATCCGTTTACAGGAATATGGAATTCCTCAATAGTTATCTAACACTTGTAAAAGAATTTTTTTCTTTTCTCAGACCTTTTCCTTGTTCTGGGTCCAGAAACTGTTAGTGTGGACGCACTTCTGCGGCCCACATGAAACACCCACACTAAAGCACACACACCAGACTTTTCTGAAAGGGTTGGACTAGGAGGGCTTTTAGTTATTGACATTGAGGTATCCTATTGGAAGGCAAGACCTCTTGATGGATTACGAGTTTCCAAGTGAATATTTAGGGAGGATCCTTTTCTATTTTGAACTCATGCAACAATTATGCATGGAGTAGAAGATTTAGATCCCAATGGGCTACAACAATGTCATTGAATCTCTTGGCTTCTGGTATGATTTTATGGTTTATACTATTCTGTAATTGTTGATTCCTGTGATGCTAAATAGATCCAATCAGAAAGTTGCATTATTTCATCGTTTCACATCAATGCTAATGCTCTCTTTGACAATTACACGCCTGTCTGATGCTCCATCTAATTTATACACCATTGGGTTTTGGATAACAGGACTGAGCCCAGAAAAGTTTTAATCCAAACCAGCTGCAACCCCCACTTTATAGCCCGTATAATGAATGAGATTTACTACTCCAGGGGTATATGTGAGCTTTATTCTAAAATGATCCTTCTGTTTGTTTCTTTTTAAGTTTGGAAGATAGTGTGGGATTCTATTTCCAACCACTACCCAATCAGGGCTTAGAGCTAGAATAAGGAAACTGTGAAACAAAAAAAAAAAAGGCTAGTACAAAATGAACTATACAAAGAATTCATACAAATTAAGGAAGAACCTAATGCATGGAGCAGAGCAACCCAACAAAACCAAAGAGTTATTACTATAATGAAACGTTAGAATAATGAGATTATTCACCTAATGCAATCTTTCTATCCCCTACCCACATTCATCAGCATGCATCTGCTGGGACCCACGAACAGGAACATGAGCAGGAGGAGAGCAAATAACTTTTTTGCTCCCTTCCCACCGACCCTATTTGTTCTGTGTCTATCCACCTCTCTCTCGTTCTCTCATTCCTCTCTGTCTTTCCCTTTTATTCCTCTTTTCTGTCCCTCTCTCCCCTGTGTCTCTTGTCTCTACTTACTCTCTCTTTTTTACTCTCCTCCCCCATAAGTTCCACCGTAGGTTTGATAAGAACCCCACCCATTTTCCACAGAAAGGGGGGCCAGATTGGGCACCTTCCTCGACACCGATTGGTGCAGCAGGGAAACAGGATTGGAAAAGCGCCTTTTAGGCATGTTCGTCGCAAGTGACAGGATCCAGACTTCCAATTTGGCCTGTTTGTTTGCCTGGAATTGAGTTTTACGGATCCATGGTGAAATGGGTTCAAACTACTGAAGTGGTGAGTGATGAAGGCCATAGGATGGAGGATGTGAATTCAATCTGCAGGCTACAAATTTAAACTTGGAGGACTATTTTTTACATGGAATTTAGTAGTGGCGGACTCTAGGATTTTTCTTAAGTGGGGCTAAATTTTTGCTCAACTTTGCTAATTTTTTTCAGATTAACGGTATCAAAAGAGAAAATTTTCATTTAAATAGAAAAAAAAAATTTCCTTCCTTAGATCTCTTGCCTAATTAAGGATTCTAATTTTAGTTTTCAACCTCAGTAATAAATAGGTCAAGTTCAGGCTGCACCTACACATGTTACCCTTAATGCTCAATCCGACCCAAACACAATCCAGACATACCAACCAATAGATATCATAATGCCGTGTGCTAATGTTGATCAGATTGGCCCAAATATTGAGCCGGCCAAATTTATGCCATCTTGGTCCTAGTGTAATGCCACATATTATGCATTGAATTAAACAAAATGCCGGCCATTGCTCATGACATCACGCCTGCTTAATCTAAAGTCAAGAACTCGTGGTCATTGCTCCCCCATTGCCATCAAGGCGGCTAGGTATAGGGAGGGGAGGATACATGTAAGACCCCGCCCGAGTTAATCAAGATTAACTCTAATTAATCGAAATTAATACTAATTAATCAAGTCTAATTAGACTAATGATGGTTAATGCCCCAACTAGATGAGATTAGTCTCAAATGAACTTAATGAAGGGATAATGACGAGATTAAATGAATTGGATGAGTTTTAAGTCTAAACTAAGAGAACATGACCTTTTTCGTAAATACGGAGTCATACGTATTTTGTCGAATACGGAAACTCTTAATACCAACACGTGTATCTCAACGAGTACGTTAACTTTCATAATAGACTCGAAGCCGTTTGACGAGGATTTCGTCAAGTGGCCCTTCATTTGACTCAAAATGAAATAAGGATAAACAAAAGGGAGTTTTAGTGTGAACAACCTTATATTAGAATGAAATGAGCCTCATTCCTTCATTTCTCTTCAAGACAAACCCTAGGTTCTTTTTCTTCTTTTCTCTTCCATTCTCCTTCATCAAAGAGAGAGTCTAGGAGTGATTTAAAGAGGGGTTTTGAGGAGTTCATCTTCAACTTCATCTTCTTCCTCAAACCATTCCTCCATTGTGGAAGTGTAGAGCTTGAGAAAGGTCTCAAAATCCATTCCTTTGAACCTCAAGTAAGTAGATAAGTGTTTTAGTATGACTTTCAAGTTCCATTGGTTGGTTAGTGAAGGTTTCTAGCACAAATAACTCAATGGTTGTGTGTTTTCATGTTTTCATGGAGTTAGGGCTTCATTTGGGGGTTTCATCTTCAAAATAAGCTAAACAAAGAGGATTTTGGGGAACTAACCTTCAATAGAGGCAAGTATAAGCATTTGGTTGTAATTATTGTTAACCATTGTAGAAATGCTTGGAGTTTCCATGGATCTAGATTTTTTGTGCATATTATTGAGTTTTGAGTTTTCTCATGGATTGAATAGAATGAGAAATGGATGTTTAAATGTGTAGTTTTGTTGATGGATTGTGTATAAGGAGGGAAACAGGAGGTTTCCAATTGATTTGTAAGTTTAGAATGTATTGGAAGTAGAAAAAGAGGAAGAGGAAATCAGCTGTGAGCTGATTCATAGCTGGGTTTCGTCCCAGGTCCGATCGATCGGACAGTCCCTAACTGGGACATGTTTTCAGTCCGATCGATTGAACCTGAAGGTCCGATCGATCGGAGGGTTCATTTTGAGTCCGGTTGAGATCGGCGATTAATTGTGCCGGTACTTTATTTATGATTGAGAATGGACTATAAATGAGTCCTAGAACTAACTATAATGCTCCAGTGAGTTTTGGAGTTTCGCGAAAGTGTGTAGCACTCCTTGTAAGTATAATGTTTCTAAATTAATTCGAAGACTAATCGTGGAGTAAAGTGAAATGATTGAGAATTAAGGATAATGAAGGAAGAACTTCATGGTTAATAAATTGTGGTCTAAAACTCCATGGATGTTAACCATAGGGACTATAATGCACACACTAAAAATAAATGTGATGCTCATCAAGAATAACACGTGCATTTAGTACCGTTGGCTATACCTATATGGTGGTTTAGATTTAAGAAAGAATTAAATAGAATCATGATTGTCCAGCAATTCTTTATTGTAACATTGTGTCCCAATCTAATGTGATTGGTGTCATTACTCTTCTCTTATTATGAAGCGAATCATGGAACTGAATTGAATCCAAAAATGGATTGCTCATTGAGAAGTATGGACCCTTGAGTCAGGCACTACCTAGCTATTGTTTAGAACTTTAAATGAGTTCAATGAATGAATAAATGAGACAAATGTCTAATCCTACTGCAGTAGATGGTATTTGGGGGCGTTCCGGAGCCCTGTGGTGATGCTAGTTGTCCCTGGCCCGGACACTAGTAAGTCCCACCAATTCCGATCGTATATATGGGTATTGATCGATGACTTCCATTTGGAAGAGGAATCCTTCCTTTGAGGGAAGATGGTAAATGAAATGAAATGAAATGGAAATGAATGCTATGGTAGTAACCACCCAACACATGACCCCAAGTTTAGCCGTTATGTGCGCACATCCTATGGTAGGAACTTTCCAGACTTATCTGGTATTGGAACTGTTATTAATAGATGGAATGAGTTTAATTTATGGGTTAACATGCTCTTACAATATCTGTTTATACATTGTTGAACCGTCGTGTTCATTAGTGTTATTGATGGCATTACAGGCCCATTTGCCCTTGCCGGTACAGCAGCGCCCCCGGCGGGAGCAGAGGAGACCGCTCCGGTTCCTCCAGGAGGATTGAACGAATGGAATGGCCGGGATACCGTTTGATATGGGCATCCGAGCGCGAGAAGGAATATTTTGTTTTGAGGAACATTTTGTGAAGTCATTCTTTTTGTATAATCATTTTGGGATGTAATTAATGGTCATTGCACAATATTTTGGACATGCACTATTTGACAAGTAAATGATGGATAGGATACATGTATAAGAAACATTGTTTTGTATACATGTAAATTGTAATTGATGTTGTCAAGTGAAATTGTTTCCGCAGATTTGTGTAATTGACAGGTTTATTGAGATTGTTATCCCTTGTGGATTTCGTTTTAACTTCGGTTAATTCGGGATTTACGGGAGTAAGTATGGGCTCACGACTCGGGATTACCGGATCTCGGGCGCGGGTTGTGACAATACATGTTAATTAACCCTCAGGGGCGGAGGCAATTGTTGGTTTAAAAAAATATCTTGGTTTCTCGTAAATTTTATTTTGAAAGTTTAAAATAATTTTTTGAAACATAAAAAATATTTTTGTTTCTTGCAATTTTGCCCCTCCTCATTTGCCCTTCTTTTTTTTTTTTCCATTCACAAAAGGAGAGAACTTAGAAAAGTCTTGAGGTTAGTTTTATCTTGTGCTTATTTTTTTAAGTGGCGTTTTAAGGAATTAACTATAGTAAATCATTCCTTCTCTCCCCTTCCATCTCCAAATTGGAAGTCTCCTAAGAGACATTCCTCCACAATTTTTTCGAGAAATCTAGAAATAGTTGGATTTGGACATATAACTATCCTTTGGATTCAAATAGGAGTTGGTCCTTTGTTTAAATTTTAATGTGCTCAATCTTATGGCGGGGCCAACTTATATTGGAGTAAAATATGATGAAAGTCCACTTAAGAAGATGTTTTTTCTTAGCATCATGGATATTACACCTCGACTCTTCACTTTTTTTAATGGTATTAATGACTATCAGTAGTATGCTCTCCATCATCCATGCCCACCACAGGCATCACAACCCATCAAACAATCACAAATAAGCAATCAATGGGTTTTTAATCATCTATGAATTTGTATTTTAATTGTTCTCAAGGTCTTGAAAACTAATGTCCTTGCAACTATTGAAGTTTCTTCAAATTTAGGAATTTCTCTAGATATTAGTAAAGAAACTCTACAAAAACACATTAATTTATTTTTAAATTAGAAGTAAAAAATCAATATTGTTGATCCCCTCTAGAAACAAAATTCTGACCCCTACTCCCTTTTACTAGAAAAAAAAATATAAAAAAAATATAAAAAAAAAAACCACCTCTTTTCTTAATCCTTGTAAGAAAATCCTAACTTTGCCGCTGCTTATACTTCTGTTTAACTAAATCAAAGCAAGTGGCAAGCCCTGTAGACTGTACTAGAGGATCTGCAATATGAATTCGTGACTTTCTTAGTTTTTGAAAATTCTAGTCTTTACTCGTATGCAAGAGGAATGTTTTCGGCAGGGCTCACCTCATTTTATTCTCAATTAGTAGGGTGGGATTGATGGAGAATGTTCTTGCATATTTATTTATAAGGAGTCCTATTTGTGGGGCCCATTTAGATGAATGTCTATCATATGAATGTCTCTCAATGGGAGAAGGATAGATGAAATGGTGTTCTTATGGAAAGGGAAAGCCAAAAAGGCAGTCCATGGATTTTCTTTTAACCCTTGATTTAATAGCCTGAGTTTAATAGTATATTAATCATAGATAATTTTGAGATTTAACGGGCCCTACTATGAATGATGATGTTCAATTAGGGGTGTAAAATGGGCCGTTTCAGCGGCAAATTGGCCAGACCTATCATGCCTGGGTTGTGCTGTGCCGTGCCGTGCCCTGCCTGGGCGGCTCTGGGTCACGACGCAATTACCGGCGTACCAGGCCTGGGCGGCTGGGGCCAATTTATAACCCTAGTTCAACAAACCTAAAATTAGGCCCGTCAAGAAAGCATCCAATGAAAACAACCGCGGGTAGCATGTGGTGACACAAAGTTTCAAAGGGCCACCACAAAAATTGACTCGGAGACTTGTTCAAAAATACCAATTATACCCTCCCACTCACCTCAGGATGGATTTCGTCTAATAAGAGAGTAGTTGGCATTTTTGGATTTTCTCAATAGCTGCGACATTTGGCAATAACACATCTTTTCTTTTTATGCGAAAAAAAAAATAGCTGCGACATGATCTTTTTGACATTTGGCAGTAAAACATCTTTTGGCAAAGAAAACGTTTTTTAAACTCAGTTGCTGCAATAGGACACAAAACCAACGCCACCAATATAAATGGGGTTATGGGGGCTCAGACCACAACCATTTCTCCAACAAGACGACCCACAGTTATTACTTATCACACCCCCAACCGACATGACCACCGAGATATCAACAATATTCTCTCTTCTCATCTCCCTACTTGTCCTCCTGTTGTTCAATTCTTTGTCTGGCAAATGCAATGCCGCAGCAATGAAATGTGAGTTGCAAGATGAAGCCGAAGCTCTCCTCAAATGGAAAGGCAGTCTCCTTCAAATTGAAGCACTCCTCCACTCATGGTCTCTCCCCACTGCCAATGGCTCTCCCTGCAATTGGACCGGAATTGCATGCAATGGAGATGGAAAGGTGAAAGAAATAAACCTAAGTAATTCCAGTCTTCAAGGTACGCTTTATCCTTTGCGTTTCTCCTCCTTGCCAAATCTTGTATGTCTTGACCTTAGCATCAATGCTCACCCTGGAAACATTCCTAACCAAATCAGCACTGCTTCTCTCCTTGTCTTTCTTAATCTCTCTATGAATCATCTTTTAGGTGCCCTGCCACTCTCACTTGCTAATCTCACTCATATTTCCGTGCTCAACATCTCTGACAACATAATAACTGGTGAAATATCTCCTCTTCCTTTTGTCAATTGAACTAGTCTTTCACATCTTCAACTGGATGGCAATCAGCTCAGTGGTCAAATTCCCTCTGAAATAGGACTGCTCACCAACCTCACTGTCCTATACTTGTACATTAACACCATAAGTGGGTCAATCCCTCCATCTTTAGGAAATTTAAGCAAGCTAGCGGACCTCGCCTTGAATTGTATGACAACAATATCACAAGTTCCATCCCTTTGACTTTTGAGAGATTGAGCAATCTTTTGTACTTGCACCTCTATAAAAATATCAAATTTCTTGCACAATTCCTCTAAAAATTATAAACATGAGAAGTCTGGTTTCATTGGACCTCAACGAAAACAATCTCATCGGATTTATTCCTCCCACCTTGGGAAATTTGACCTAACTAATTGCTTTGCATCTTTTCAAAAATCAAATTTCTGGCACAGTTCCTCTAGAAAGTGAAAACATGATAAGTCTGGTTTCATTGGACCTCAGTGAAAACAATCTCATCGGATTTATTCCTTCGACCTTGGGAAACTTGACCAAACGTCCACTAAAATAAGAATTGGGGAAAAAATTGTGAAAAATTAAAACCAAATTCAAATTCATTTGTTTAATACAACACAAGCTTCCGAAAGTGGACCCACATAAAATTTCAACCCGTGGTGAGTCAAAATAAATTTCATTTAATGCAACGGAAGCTTTACTCAATTGGTACTCAAGGTTCATAATTAAGATCCAACACGAAAATCAAATAAACAATAATAGTTAAAGTTGCAGAATAAATTAAATAATTTCTAAAAGAGCTCTCAACACTAAAAGAAAGTTCATTTAAAATAATTCTAAGATGACCTTCTCTCTTATGCAGGCTCAGGCGGCTCCAAAGCCATCTCTGGCATCCCACTCGGGTTCGTCAGTTGACTCAAACATTTGACACATTTAACCCTCCTCCGTCTCCTTGGTAAAGTAAGGCTCGATACTTATGCACCAAATATTACAAAGTAAATAGCAAGTACATAATCATAATTCGAAATTAAATACGATAACGAGAAGAATATAGACAAGTGTGATCATATAGAATTAATGACAATGATAATGACAAGAAAGAACGTATAACATAATTCAAATAAAGCAAAAGGAGCAATATGATTCACACGAAGACAAGTGTCTCCGTTGTGGGTGGTTAACCCGAAATAAATCCGGAAAGCCCGTCCATAACGTCGGTGGCCCTAAACCGATCAAATTAAAAACCAGGATAACCTGTTCACATTCATAGCGGATTATAATGATCCGGTCACATCGGTGATCAACCGTCTATATATCGATCTGCAGTCATCCATAAATGACCCATATAAACATAAACATAAACATATAAGCATAATAAACCCGAATAATAAAACTCCGACACAAGAGTCATAAGTCAAAGTACAGTGTTGGCTATTCCACATTCCATATCATAATCAAATCATCATACAAAATTTACCAAACCACTTTATAGTCCATAGCACACAATAGGGTATGCATCTAAAGGAATACATATCTTAAACCAATATCTATATGCATGTGAAGGTTAAGACATAGATACAAATTGATCCTAAGGTCAAACATAATGTCTCGTACTCAACAATCACAGGAATCTCTAATCGATAAAAGATCAACGCATCCATTCTTCATCAATGGTGCATAGACCCAATTAAGGGTTTTCCAATAAAGATCAACGCCCCACTGGACCCAGTCCCACATCAACTCCTCCAACTAGGTCGTCCAGCCAAGTACAGACGTATATATGATCGGGCTAAATTTGTGATCCGATCAATCATTGGGTCCCACAACCTGATTAAATACAAATAAAATATTCCAAGAGTACTCACGCCTCCCATATTGTAAACACAAGATGGCAACCAGACGGGGTTCAAATTGACCCATATGAAGATGGTGCGCAAATTGACCAAACAAGTTTCAAAAATGAGATACAAGCATTAACAGAATTTCGTCATCAAAGCATTGTTAAGCTCTATGGATTTTGCTCTCATACACGATGTTCTTTTCTCGTGTATAGTATATGGAAAGAGGAAGTTTATCTAAAGTCTTGAGAAATGAGGAAGCTATGGAATTAGACTGGATAAAAAAGGCTAAGGTTGTTCAAAATGTAGCCCATGCTCTTTCGTACATGCACCATGATTGCAATCCTCCTTTTGTTCATCGTGACTTGTCAAGCACCAACATTTTGTTGGACATGGAGTTTGAGGCTTAATTATATTCTGACTTCGGTACTGCCAGACTTCTAAAGCCCGATTCATCCAATTGGTCCACACTTGCAGGCACTTACGGATATGTCGATCTAGGTAATTCTTGACATGTTTTGTTCATTCTATTTTCCATCTTTTTTTTATATTTAACTACGTTGTATTGTTTGTATCATTGAATTTTAAATGAGTTTTTAAATACTAATATATATATATATATATATATTATAGAAAGAACTACATCCATGGTTCAAATCATCCATTATTAACCTTGCTCATGAAGAGTTTTCTATTAACAAAGTAAAGTGGACCATCTAAAGGCTTTTCGTGGGGAGGGAATGGTAGAATGTGTAGGGGGGAATTCTTTCATATAGGTAAGTGAAGTTTCACCCAATCTAAATGACACACACCATTGAGTTTAGGTGCAAACTTTTTTAACAATTTACAAAGTTCTAACTTCTGTCATTGCTATCCAATGGTTGATCCAAATAGCATGTTGTATTGTTTGCATTATTGAATTTAAAAAGAGTTTCCGAATACTAAAATATTAATTAATATATATATTATAGAAAAACTACATCCGTGGTTCAAATCATCCAAAACCTTGTTCATGAAGAGTCTTCTAAAGTTGAACATCTAGAGGCCTTTCATGGGGAGGGAATGACGGAATGTGTAAGGACTCTTTGATATAGGTAAGTGAAGTTTCACCCAATCTAAATGACATGCACAATTGAATTTAGCTGCAAAGTTTTTTTTTACAATTTACAAAGTTCCAACTTCTGTCACTGCTATCCAATGGTTGATCTAGATAGCTCATTGTGAAGAATTACGCTCTAAAGCCCTACTTAAATTGATGACTCCGTGTAAATTAATCACAACATCCTAATTTTTTTTCCCATAAAGTATTCATCTTCTTATTTAAGTAAGTTTACAGATAGAGATCGGCTAGATGGAAATGGAACTTCACGCACCTTCAACCGATTAGATCCCTGGCACATTTAACACCTTGTCCTTGAGTGAAGCTCCTAGTTGGCCAATTTTACTTGTCATTGGAGATGCTTCGTGACCACGAACGAGAATATTTAGACTCTAACTAACTTGTGAGTATTAGAAAGTTGCATGATTTTTAGGAAAATTTTCAACATATGGCTCATGTTTTTTGAGTTTTCAAAATAGGAGAAAAATCCCAAAAAAGCTTTCATATCAGGACATCTGAAATACTTTTCTGCCTATGACTTTTCCCTCTTTTTGAAAATTCCCAAAATGTCCTTTCAAGGCAAATCCTCTGCCGTCCGTGCGCCCCCTCATATCCAAATCTTCATCCCTTTCGTTTTTTCTGTACATCATACGAGTTCTACACATTTTCTCAGTCGATTCCTTGTTCTGGTCACAAGGAACGCCTTGTCTGCAACTGTCTCTGGGCCCACACGGATGTGTCCATGCCCAATAAAATTGACTTCTTCTCTCAACTGCTAAGTAAACATCAACTTCACCAGAACAACTGATTAGGTCCTGTTGCAACTGGCGTAGTTGCATGCATGGCAGAGGTGTCAAATAATAAGTCTCATCTACACTCCACGTGTAGTCAGAAAGTATTTATTTGTTGTGATGGATGACACAAGGAAAAAGGACTATCGTCTCAATTGGGTCACTCGGTGACCTTGCTCGCTCGCTCTCTCCCTTTCTTCTCCATCCCAACACAAGAAAGCAGAGAGAGGGCGAGAGAAGCATAAGAAATGTACCGCACTAGTAGCGTATTATATATATGTGTGTGTGTGTGAATTAATGGTTTAATGAGTTCTGAAAGGTTATCAAAGAGGTGGCTTGCCACTGGAAACACTATAGATGATTTTCTACGTAAGAATGTGCCAGGTCATTTAACTCCTCTCAAACACGAGTAGACAGTATGTGTTTTTTTTTTTTTTTTTCTCAGCAGAACTTGCTTATACAATGAAAGTAACTGAAAAGTGAGCTTTGGCGTGATTCCTCTAGAACTGATTATGGTATAGTTGTATGAAGCAAGCTAGATTCTATGAACTCTAGCATTCCATGAACCCAAGCAAATACTTATTATGGTATATTGTTTTATGTAGATGCATTGTTTCTTGTAGTTTCTTTTGAGTTTCCCATGTATCCCTTGGGTTTTCTCTATGCCTTTTGGATTATTCATGTATCTTAATTACTAAGTTGTTGCTCAGGGAAGTGTAAGGGATTAAATGATGTTTAATTCCGGGTTAGAAATGGAGTCTATAAATCCATCCATGTATCTCTTTGCAAATCAAGTTGTTTGAGTGAAAACTTGAGGTTCTTTGGTTGTATTATCCATTGGCCTTATTTTCTTTCTGATTAAGATCAAAAGAGCAAGTGTAAGGACCCAATTTCTCAATTTTATTTTAAATTAATATTAGCCGTAGATTATATCTTATGGGGACCCTACCTGTTTTTTAAAAGTTATTTTGATTATTATTATCTCTTATGTTTATTAGCATTTTCTTAATAAGACCCATCTAAGGATAAGAGGTGTTGTAACTTTGTAGGGTTTTGTTCAAAAGATAGATTGGACTCTTCTTAAGTTTTAGTGGTTGTGATAGGATTGGAATTGTCTATTTTTGAACTAAGGTTTTCCGGATTTGATAAGACTTCCTTTTCCTCTTGAGAACTTAACTTGAACCCAAACTCTTATCTTTTACTCTATTTAGCCAATAACAAAAGAAATCTTATTTCATACATATCCTACTTTACTTTTATACTCTCTCTCTCTCAGTCTTCTATAAATGCACCCCCCTCTCATACGAATCTCCATACTCTCTCTCTCTCCCTCATAGGATCTACCCACCTTCAAGCTTCCTTTTCAAGATCTCTTCCAGGTAACTTTTTACCCTATCTTTACTTTATTTCAATTTTTAGTTATTGCTTTTGAAGCTGATGCAGGTATGTCCTTACCCTGTGCTAGTTTCCTTCTAGTGACTGTTGTCTCTTTCACTAGTCTTCCTTTATAGTTGCTTTACTGTTACTATTTCTTTTTCATTATTTTGGTCTCATGCTTCTTTGACCATTATCTCAAGACCACCCACACAGGGACCACTTTAGGAATAACACCAATCCACATAGACTCAATCTACCTATCTTGCCCAGTACACCAACTGTCCCCTTGATGTAGCCCCTGAATGTAGCGGCTTATGCCTTTTGGTTAAGGGCATGAAACGTCCAGTTGGGTTCTCCACTCATGCTTTTGAAAATCCTATCCAATTTGGAACATGTGCTCCCAAACCGTCACAATTCTCATTCCTCCAAATAAATTGGGTAGCATTATTTTTATTATCTTGTGTCAGATTCTTTCTGAGCTGTTCTTATCAGATTTCTTTTTTGTTAAAACTATAAAATATGATGACCTACTGCTAATGTTGACTCTATATGACCTTTTAATAGTGAGTAGTGTTTGCCCTTTTGATCCAACATTTTTAATCATCTGATTGTATGGACTGTACTACTCATCTTTTCTTTTTTCCTTCCAATATGTAAACATGTTTTTTTTCTGTTGTTCTTTAACATACCGTTCCATCTTTCCATGACTTTGTGCACTTATCTTCTATGGACGTGCTTTAGATAATCTTAAATGACATTCTCAGATTTTTCTCTTTCATTTAAACCACCTGCAAGTTCTCTCTCTCTATGTAGCATAATTCTATCTATTCATTAGCATAATTTTATTTATTCATTAGGCTCCACACATCCATCGTACTTTGCACACTCAGCTACCTGTGAGTTTTTAGTTGCCAATATTCAGCTCCATACAATCAAGTAGATCTAATTGTTGTTCAGTGAGAATTAATGAACTTCTAGTTGTAGTGGCACTCCATGATTGAATAACACCTCACTAATATTTCTCTACTTTGCCACCTTGTCCTTATTATATTTCCTTGTTTTAGACGTCCTAATGGCTATCAAACACTGAAGCTCCTTTGCTTTCATCCCTTTCTATTTCGTTTCTCCACTAACCAGACTCCACGCCCTTTTGTTATGTTTATTTTCCTAGTGTCAGCAAAGCCACCTTGCACTGGGACCCATTTTAAAACCAAACAGTTTGAACTTAGTTATCTAGACACATCTCCATATAGCCAAGGGAGCCCACATACTCCACAGTCTTGACCCACTTGGGCACATCAGATTTTCACTTGTTTCTGACCACTAATCTATACTTGAACATGTTCACTCAACCCACTTACGCAACGCACTCGCTGACCACGTGGAAACTATCCTTGACAGGGACCCACATCTCTACATCAAAGAGTTTAACACAGGGCAGGTCAAATTAGTCAGATCCATCATCCACTATTGATCAAGGCAAGTAACCTTACTATGCTTCTCTAGTACTTAGAGTTTTCAATTCTTTGTCTCCAATATGATATATCTAAGGATTTGTTATGATTCCATTGTAATCTATGCTTGGATGCGTGGTAAGAGCACCCGATCCTTGCATCTTAGAATTTTAGAATATTTGTTTATTATTGATTTGGTTAGAGAATAATAAATTTTTACTCAATCCTGATTAGTGGTATTAGCTACAATCAAATTTGTTGGACTTGATATTCCCCTTAAGATCATAACTTTGTGAAATTGAACTATCGTTGAGAAATACATTCCATGAGCTATCTAAATTACATCCTAAGGTTGAAACTTTGTACATTAATACATGGTTTGATTCGTTTTTCCAGCCTTCCTTAATTAGTAGATTGAAACTGAACGTTATTGAACTTTGAAAATATATACCATTGACCTCTAAGGCATCCTCTAAAGTATGGGCAACGCACCGTGGGGACGCTCACACGCGGATTTTAGCCCCTTTGGGTATGACATTTGGGAACTGGGAACCCCTTTGTGCGAAAATTACTAGTCTGCAGCTAGCTCCCTTTTGTTTTGATTTGGTTTGGTTACCGATAACGCTGGCCTTGTGCCAGTTAATTGAGATTATAAAATGGTTGTACCTGGCGGGTATCTTTGTGCTTTGGTCAATTTTGACAAGTATACTTTGTTAATTTAGTTTGCTGAGGAGGTGCCTTATCTTAGTATTAATTCAGGGTATTTTGCTCTATTAATCTGATATCATTCCATCCAATCTACCTTGTTATTTTGATTACTTGACCTTGACATTTGGGCTTTAGAATATTTGCGCATCAATGACCCATATCTTAAATTTGCTGCCAATTGACTGAAAAATCGTTTGCTACGGTTTCATAGTCTGTTTACTTGTGGAGTTTTACTCATATGGCTGTTTTGTTCTTTTGTTTCAGATTTTGAGGTCGATCAGAAATCTGAGGAATCTTAGGTTGTTTACAGGGATGGGCAGAGACTTGAGCAGCGCATCACCTTATTTTATTAGCTAGTAGATTTGAGAAAGTATTTAGGTTGTGGATCTTTTAGATTCCTTGTTTAGATATAAGCCATTTTGAGATTACCATATTTTTATGGATGATTATCTAGTGTGCAATGACATATTTGAGTTATTTCTTTCTTTTATGTGATATAATTTAATTTAATACATGAGCTGGAACTGTCACGTCACGAGATTTGAGGGTCCCAGGGGCTTCAGATCTCGGGGCGTGACAGCAAGTTTCTTATCTTGAATCTCAACTCCATTCTCATTTGTGTTTAGAGTTACCCCCTTCAAAAGCATCTTGGCGAGCTCCTCTTATCTTAATCAGATTACACCAAGGATCGCTACTTAAAACTTACAAAAGAAAAACAGAAAGGGAAACTAAGCTCAGACTGAGAGAATTTGGAAACTCTTAGTCAAGTAGCTCTACTTCTAATTACTTCTACCCAGATAGGAGGGCTGGCAATCCCTTTTATAGACAAAATTTACAATAAATTATTGCGGACTTGAATATGCTTGAAGTCCAGAAGTTGTTGAGGCTGCTTGAGGGGCTGTATCTCGATAATTGAGGCGGCTTCATTGTGACTCCGGATGCGATTGCATTTGAAATTCGGAATGCATGTATTCAGGCTTCATTCGGTGCATTGTTTATGACTATGCACTATTTGGTACTATTTGAATAGTGACCATGAATAGTTACCACAATATTTTAGTGCATCGTTTGTAATTTTGATGAATAGTGAATAGTGCTGCATAGTGGCCGAATAGTGGCTGCATAGTGTCAAATAGTGGCTGCATAGTGGCAAATAGTGATTTTTGAAAGTGACGTTTTTTTATTTGGTTTTGAGATGTCACTTTCGGCTGGCTTGATATGTTTGACTGCAGAGGCCATGCGGAGCTTGCATGAAGAGGACTGTATAATATTGATTGTCAGGTGGAATTATTGCAGAGGCTTGAATGCTTTGGCAGAGGCATGCTTGGGGGAGCTGTATTAGGATGGCGTAGCAGGTCTAGATAGCAATCTAGAATCCGTCTTCGCCAGGAGATTGAATAGCATCAGAATCTTTATTGACAGAAGATGCTGCAGATGGAACTGCTGCGAGAGGCTTTATTGTAGACGTTGATTACAGTGATTACTCTAATCAGAACTCCAGGAATCAGACCAGTGATCTTCAAATTGAAGAGCAGTGATTAATTGAGCCTGGGTTTCTGCAGTAACGTCAAGAGTCATGAACATAAATTTTTCTAATATTTCTTCAAGAATAGCATGTCCTGATCGAATGGGATCATAGAACACGTGTGTTTGATCGGCGAGGTCGTCGTCGATACAGATAATTCTTCTACCATCACTCCAAACGCCTTTGTAAGTGCTGGCAAATTCAAGGTGTCTTTTGAGGGTAATGAACTGCTGAATTTGATCTGCTTGCACATTGTATGATTGAAGACGCTCGAGACTGTAATTGAGAGTGGTAGCATCTGAAGTTTCGAACCATTCGACTGGATTATCATAAGTGCCATAATCAGTAGAACATGCACTGAGCTTCCTACAGAATAGGTCGCCATCTTCGATATTGGTGAGAGTCCACAATTGATATGGTTGATAAAAGTGAGTTTCTTCTCGTTCTCCGAGGGAAGAGGAGATTGTGACTAGAAGATACTGCTTGGTGATGCCGAGGCAGCTGAGAATATATTTAAAAATGGCTGGTAGTTGGCAGAGCATTGTAGAATCATTTCTATCAAGAATGAATCTTTGAACCAGTCCTTGTTCAATATAAGAGATATTAAATTCTTCAATTGGGAGAAACATTTTTGGAAAGCCGGTAGTCCAGCTGAGGTATTGAGCTTTAGACATAAAGCTTTCTTTGAGCTGGCAGGAAAGAGTTTGAGCTCTAATCCGCACAGATAAATCATCCGGAAGGAGGGTATCAACCTTTTTCAGGAGTTGTTGTCTGAATTGCTTTTCAATTCGTTTATTGGGTGACAATGCACATTGTTGTTCAAGAAATTGGATCCTTGATTCTAAGGATTTGAGATGTGTAGCCAAATCAGAGATATTTTTTCTCATTCAAGAATTTCTTTGGCCAGTGAGATGGGTGCTCCATATTCTATCAAGAAGAACTTGAGACTCGGCAGAAGGGAGTGGATTGGAAGAAGGAAATCGAATATGAATTGGAAACAACTCTTGAATGGTGGCAGGCTGATTGGAAGAAATTGGCAGCTTTCCTTTGTCAAAAGACATTAGTGGCTGAGAGAAAGAAAGGAGATATTGTGTAAATATTTGATAAAATATGAATGAATGAATGAACAAAACTATGCATTGAATTGAAAGATGACCTTTTGATTATTTATAGTGGTGTGTAGGCCTGTTGTAGTTACTGAAAAGGGCTGGATTTGAGTTATAAAAGGTGTTCCGAGAACTAGATTATGCTGGAGATTTGGAACAATAACAAAATTAGTAGAAATACCGATATTATCTTTCAAGATGGTGGCATTAGTTATTTTATATTGGATGAGACATGTATTTCCATTAGCGGTGCTTATCGAAGAAGGTTTATGTTCTAGAAGACCTATGGGGATGAGACCTTCTTTGATGCAATTTATATCAGCTCCTTAATCAATTAGAACAGTGAGTTCATAGGAAGATTCATGAATTTGTAAAGTGATTGTGGTGTACCATTTTTTAAAAAGATTATTTTGGATGGAGCCACAAAAACTTTCAATATTGGTGGTAGTTGACTCTTGGAATGTTCTTTCTAAGAGATCAACCTGGACTTGTAAAGTATTAATGAGATGTTTTAAAGTTGATACTTCTTTTTGCAAAGAAGATACTTCATTGGAGAGAGTATCATGATTGTGAATAGGAGAAGAGGATGTTTGGGTTTGCAGTCTATCATAGACTTGCTGCATAGTGAAAACAGGTGTTGCATAAGGAATTTGTTTGACCTGTTTACTTTTGATGTTTTGAGATATTAATTAATTAAAGAATTCATTTTTTGTAAGAGGATCTTGAATTTTTTGAATCATTTCAAGAATTAGTTGTTCATTTGCAGAAAGCATATTTATTGATGGTGTAGAGGAGGATTCATATTCGGAAAATGATTCCTGGCAAGAATGGCAAATATTTTCGTGGTCAGAATTGTCACTTGATTTATCAGAATTGGATTGGTGTTTGATATCATTAATTTTCTTTTTTGTAGTTTTGGAAAAACATTTATTTGCAAAATGACCTGGTTTGTTGCATTTAAAACAACGTTGATTGGTATCATTATTTTTGGGGAAGGATAATGGTATTTAGGTTGCGGCCTTTTATTTTTAGTATTCCTGAAATTTCGACGCTTTCGTTGATTAGGAAAGAAAGTATTATTGGAATTGGTTTTATTTTTAGAAGAAGTTTTTCTTCTAGAAGGACTTATAATTGGGTCATACCCAAATTGATAGCAAAAATCGCCCAATTCCTTTTGGTTATTGGACCGGTTTTTTTTCATTTGGTGTTTGAGATTGAGGTCAGCACAAATACTGAGACCAACTTGTGCCATGTGCATCATATTCCCTGTCTTCATCGGAAGGAAGTGAGCAGACTTCGTAAGACGGTCTATTATAACTCAAATCGCATTGTTTCCCCTCTTTTACCGACGAAAATAAAACGTCGGTAAAAGTCATTTTATTATTTTTATTTTTCTTTTTCATTTTACCGACGAAAATAAAACGTCGGTAAAAGTCATTTTATTATTTTTATTTTTCTTTTTTATTTTACCGACGAAAATAAAACGTCGGTAAAAGTCATGTCATTTTTAATTTATTTTTCTTTCTTCTTTTACCGACAAAAAAAAACGTCGGTAAAAGTATTTATTAAATTTTTAGAAAAGTAAAATCCTATTGCCGACGTTTATAGAACGTCGGTAAAAGCCAAATAATCGTCGGTAAAAATCATATTGTACTGTCACTCGAAACAAGAGAATCAGCAAATGCCAGTATACTCGAATGAATAGTATGATCCCTGCTTTAAGCCAGATCTTGATTTTATGGTTGATGTTGGATCCAGATCCAACTTAGGAAGTCTACCTTTTTTTTTTTTTTTTTTTTTTTCTGAAGTGTCCCTTTTTTTCAGTACGAACCAAAAAAATTTGCAAGATAATATGTAACTTGGCCAAATATTAATACGTAATAAAATACAGCATTTATTGGGCGTTGCTACCGTGAAAAAGTTTATCTTATTTTTGTTGAGAAGTGGGCTCCACCCAAGGAGAAATATTAAAAAGTATTCCGCTGCCTATATTAATATCCTAAGGTTTTAATGGAAATTGCTAGCTAAATAAATTTAAGACTATTAATTAAGGCACCGGCTCCCCAACCAACCGCTCATTGCCTTCCACACTCTGGCACCCTCCGTCTCGGTCCTTTCGTATAGGCTGAAGACTTGAAATGTCAAGGCAGGCCGTGTGGAGATTGGTGTTTCCACGTCCCCATTGGGTTTACTTATTACACCACCAATCATAATGTTGCTTCTTTTTATACAAAGTTTTTCACAGGATGGAAGTAACCGAAAAGTGCCAAACACACTCATGGTTGCATCGTGTTCAATCCTGGGGTCTTCAACTGGGAACACCCCTCCTAATTAGTAGGCCAACTAAGTTAAAAAATAAATAACAAAAATAACAAAAAAGTACGACGTCTATAGATTTGGATGGGATTATGCAAAACATCTAAGCGATTCTCTCATCTTTATCAGCGTTGGCGGCAAAAGGTATATTGTTGAAGAATATATTAGACCAACGCCTCCCTAAGTCCCACCGATTGAGAGATGAAAGAATTGATTTTGATAGTGGCATTGGCACTTTCATGTTTATGTTCCGACCCACAATCTCGACCAACCATGTCTAATGTGTCCCAAAAGCTATCCACCACTAGAGAACTATGAAATTAGGTCTTGAGCTCGATACAATTAACTTTTGTCAACTTATAGATCTTAAGACATCAGTCGATGGATGAAAGCATAAAACTTCACTACTAGTAGGCCCCAGGTCACAACATGGGACTATCCAATGATACCAAAACCGATAAATCCTATTATATTACGGGACTATCCAATGATACCATGGGATACATGGCAAAAAAATCTTAAAAAGAAATATTGACCATAGTCAAGCGACTCTAGTGACATTATCTGAATTTTAGTCATAAAATTGAAAAAATCGAATTTAAAGAGACCTAATGTGTCAAAACCCATAGAAAAAAAAAAAAGGGACTGTTGCAAACATTGCCATCCCTCTTAATGGAGGTGATAATTGAGAAGGGCAGAACTTCAGTGGTACTGCATGGCATACCATTTGAACATTCAACCGGTACATAAACAATTCAGATTTTCAGAAGGTATGCTCCCACTCGTGAGTTCAATGCCAATCTATACATTTTTTTCACTTGGGGCCCACCTACACGGGGCCACTTTAGACATTCTATGAGGCCCACTTTTACAAATATATGGGGCTTACTTTTAGAAATTTGTGTGCATGAAGTCCACGTTTAAAAATTACAATGTGAGGCCAACTATTAAGATTATAGTATGGACACCTTTATATTTACAAGGGGGCCCACCTAAAGAATTTGTGGTAAGTGGGACCACCTTTAGAAATTGAGGGCAACGTAGAGTCATCGGGAAGTTGTCGAAGTAATTCCTGAAATCTTAAATGGGTGCTAATATTTGAAAACTCATTATAATTTTGAACCCCTAAAACTTGTATTAAAGAAAAAGAGAATTTCAAGCTGTCCTAAAAATTCGCTAATTAAAAAATTTGAATGACTCAAAATAAACTTGTTTGTATGAGATCAATACTTTTAAAATACATTATTTTTAGATTAGTTATCAAGAAATTAATAAAAAGAAAAGGGCCTTGTTCAATTTACCAAAAATGTAGATAGAGGCAATAATTGAGAATTGTTACCTGCTTACACTATCATCTTACAACAAGTAATGTCCAAAAATGCTCAAAGGACTTCATAATTACAGAAAGATGATTGAGCCTATCTAGCTGTGTTGATGGTGAGTTTAACCCACCATGAAAATGGCAGGGACTCTTTCCTCTTACTTACAAGTCGAAGCATGTGGTGAAACAAAAATCCTGTGCATAAAAATTCTCAACAAAGAATCCCTGCTCCAGGGCTAGTTAGGAAAACCTCAAATCTACAGATTCTTCACTTGTTAAATGATCACTGCCCCGTCAAATGATCACTGCCCTTAATTTACGGCCATCAAAGTTCAATTTGCATATATCACGCAAACTATTACAATGAGATCCAACTGTGGCTACTCTCTATATCTGTCTCAAACGAAGCCCAATGCCAATTCAACTGAGTGGAGGTGTGTGAAATGGATTGATCACAGGTGGGACCCATATGAAAACTAGAAGGAGTTTGTAAGGTCCTCTACCTTATCGTGTCAGTTGGGCCCAACAGCAGGCCCGTTGACAGACGTGACAGAATCCCCAGTGGAGGTTGGTGTTTTGGAGAATTTCTCATGTTCCCACACTTATATATAAAGCCCAGGTGTATGACAAACTCCTCACACTCTTATTGACTCTCCAAACCCAAGGAAAGGAAAAAGAAAAATGAAGGGAAGTTCAAAGACCCTTTCCGGGATGTTGAGGAGAGTTGTGTTATTATTGCTTGCAGCTCTGATCATGTCGCCTGGCCAATCACGTCAACTAGGAAAATAACGTCCCCAAACAGGTATTTCTCTGTGATTTCCTCGTTTTCAGTTGTTAGAGGACAAGGAATTGGGCCTATTTGGTTAGAGTCATTTTCGATAGGGAATTGGGCTTGTTGGAGATTTATGACATGATGTGACATCTTGTTTCATGAACATTCCAAATGCGCTATTTGTTGCAAGAATTCAGAATTTCAAACCACAGGAAAAGACACTTTAAGCCTTGTGAATTCTCTTAATTCCAGCATTCCAAATGATAGTTGGGGGTTGAGCATTTAGAATTCTATTTTAGAGGACAGCATTTAGAATTCTCATAATTCTCCTAAACATGAATTCTCACAATTCTTCTAAACAAACCAGCCCTATGACTGCAATTATTTTTACCATAATGTTTAACCTTTTCTTTCTTAAATGCTATGGGGAGCTTGGTGCTAATGACCAAAATACCCCTGGACCCTAAAGCTAGATCCTGATTAACCCGCAAGAATGGACCAAGACATAACCCAGCAGTGGTGAACGAGAAATTGATTTTCATTGGACTTGGTTTACCATAGGCTAAACATTTTCTACCAAATGGGAGATTACATGATGGCCATTTATTGATATTCGCTTTTGTTTATTCAATTTTAGCAACAGCAGTAGCAATAGACTTCTTAAAAACTCTAAATTCAGTTCCTTTGTAGGCAAATGGGTGATTGAATTCTTCAAAGCTATTTGTAATTATTTAATTTACAACTCGTTCAAATTTAGTGACCTAAATTGGTGAACTAGCCTTAGGACATTTCTCATGCACCTGGGTCGCTGGCTGGCCCAAAATGAAGTATAGCAAACACTGGGTGAAACCAAAAAGTGTGTTTGTTACTTCAAATACAATATTTGGACTTTTTACGGTCAAAGCTAAATCCAGCAACTTCCTCCAAGTCGAAAGGAGGGCCCAGTTAGGAAGGTGAACGTGTATCAAGCAATGATGTTGAAAAGCATGTGAAAGTCGATGGGGCAGATTAACATAACGTCCCAAAAACTAAAACCCCGCTGGCCTCTTCCATCTTTCATCTTTATATAGAAGCCTTTAGGGGCTTTGTACGGTTCAAACAAGCAATGAGTCACTCAATGAAAATTTTAATTAAAACCGGCCTACTTTCATGTCATATGAACTACTAAGGTATTTTTTTTTTTTTTTTTGTTAGTGGCCATCTAAGGTGGTTTTTCGAGTAAATTTTTAAATCAGTTCTAAATACATTAATAAAGAAAACTAAAAGGAATAGGGCCTTGTTCAATTTACCAAAAGTCTAGATAGAGGCAATAATTGAGAATCGTTAGCTGCTTCTATATTTACTGTACACTTTCATCTTACAGTGGGCTAGTAATGCCCAAAACTGCTGAATTTTGTAGATATATATTCAACCAAATGATCTTCCATAAGTTAGGATTTGAGAGGTTTTCCCCTTCCGTTGGGGTCCCCCATGTAGGCCGAACCCCAGAATCATGGTTCTCTCCATTTACTTGTGCGTACTGTCACTTTAAACGAGAATCACCAAATGCGAGTGTACCTGTATGAATAGTATGATCCCTGTTTTGAGCCAGATCTCTGATTTTATGGTTGATGTTGGCTCCAGAATCCAGATACAACTTGGGAAATCTACTCGCTGTAATACGCAGACATAACCATGATTTTTGGATTGGAATTACAATGGCAGCCCGCCTGAGCTGGGCCCTTTGACAGCCCTCGCTTTATATTACACCCCGACCCGATTTAATCTTGATTAGTACTACTTAATTGTGATTTTGCTAAATTAATTATGTTTTAATGCTAATTATGGTAATTAGTTTTTATTAGTCTTTATAAACCGAGTTAGTTGAGTTTTGAACCTTGAATATGTGAGTTATAGTAGAGTTGACTCAGTTGGGTAGAGTCAAGGCTTTTTCGTAATTATCGATTTTTCGCATTTTGCATCATCTGCACGTCATATTGGCGTCGTCGCGTGTATTTCGATGAGTACATCGATTTTCGTATTTGACTCTACTTTATTCGAGCAACCGTTGAATAATTGAACCCTCATTTGACTCAAAATGGAAATAAACAATTTCAATGGGTTTTCTTTCAAAAATGTCAACCTCATCCCTTATATATATATATATATATATATATATATATATATATATATATATATAGGGTCAGCTCTCCTAAGCTGAAACTTACCTTATCCTAAGCTGGAATAGGACTAGTCCCATAAATCAAAGTTGATTATATCTGTTTTTGCATGATGGAACTGAAAAATACAGTTCTGATTGGATTTATCTTGATTTTAGAGACGATCATTATGCAAAAAAAAAGCATAATCGACTTTGATTTGTGGGATCAATCATGTTTCAGCTTAGGATAAGCTCAGCTGCAGTTTAAGAGAGCTGGCCCCTATATATATATATATATATATATATATATATATATACCTTATTCCTTCTTTCCTTTTCTTTTCATTCTTTTCTCTCTACTCTCCTTCTTCTACTCCACTATTCTTCTACTTCATTCCTCCTTCCCCCTTCTCAATCATCAAGAGGGGTTTTATGAGCTAAAGTGGATGGACTCTCCTTCATCTTCATCATCTTCCTCTATTCCTTGAGGGCAAGAACCCTTCTCCTCCACCTCATATTCTCTTCAAATTCAAATTCATTGTTGAGGTGAGAGCCAAGACCTTTTAATTTCTTTTGTGTTTTGAGTTACATTAGGTCGAGAGACCTTCTCAAAACCATGCATGGATGTTTGTTGGCGTTGTGATGTGATTTATGCGATTAGGGTTAGGAGATTTTGGGGATTTTTGGGTTCTTAGAGCAAGTGTATAAGAAGAGTTGAAAAGCCCTTATTTGAGGTAAGTATAAGCTCTAATTAGGATTTATATGATGGTATATTTCCATTGATTCCAATGAAGTTCTCTTTCATAATTTCATTTCTTGATACATGAGTAGGTTAGATTATTTATAATGTTTTGATTGATGAAATGAAAGGAATGATTGTATGATATGAAAATGTGCAGGTGTGAGGTGGAAAGAAATTAGAAATGAATAGAAGAAGAACATAATAGAATTCCGAATTCAGTAGTTCTTGGCAGTTCGCTCGAGCGAAATGGAGCATTTGCTTGAGCAAACATCCTTCTGAAGCTTTGGGTCGAGCGATCAAAATGGACTGCTCGATCGTCTACACCTCTAGATAGGTCGTTCGAGCGAGCACACCCCTGAACACTTCGCTCAAGCGAACGAATTGTAGCGCGCGAGCGACCAACCTTCTAGATTGGTCCGCTCGAGCAAACTTGGGTTCACTCGAGCGAACCTTAAGCTGTGAACTGTACTTTTCCCGACCCAATTTAGGGGTGAATTATCATCCTTAACCTGTCATAACCCACCTTAATCTTCCCCAAGTAGATAATTAAGGTGTTTACCTTTACTGCCATAGGAATTTAAGAATTTTTAGACCTTTATGACCGTAAAATGGAACCGACAACCTTATTAATTGGCCCAAAGGTTACTTATTAGTCTAACACTATGCCATGAAGGTTAGTTGGAAAATTCAATGTACTTCTCATAAAGTGACACCTAATGAGGTAGTGATTCGTTGATTTTCCAACCTACTTTGTGTTGGACGGTGAAAGACTAAAGACAATATTATGGTGTTGGTTAGTAGATATATCTTGATTTGCCTTAAACTATTGCATCTCATATTAGAGCACAAATTCATTTTGGATCTCAAATCCTACTCAATAGATTGATAGCATCGTTCGTACCCTTTAAGGTTCGATCTTTATATTCAGCTTGTAACTTCGTATTGTATATCCGATTGATAATCATGGGAAATGAGGATTGAGTAAGCTAGATGGGCATATGTGATTATTATTCAATTTGATTATGATTAAATGAATACAAACTTACTCTAATCCAAATTTAATTGAATATTATTGATTCGATTGAGTCAACACTACTTAGATTCGACCCTATGATACCCAACGGGGTTACACTTGGTTTAGTTATTCGAGACTACTACAGTAAGTCATCTGGAGCACCGAAACTCCAGACCCGGGTAGCCAGTTAGCCTTTGGCCGGGCCGTTGGTGACATCCCAATTAGATTTGCTCTTTATTGGGAAGATGAGCTTAAGGTAGTAGCCAATTAGTATGTTTTCGTTATACTTGATTCATAATACATAAATTATTTATTTTTGCACAATTTGCCTAGTTAATACGTATCATTAACATCTATTAATTGACTCGTCTTAAATTCAATTTGAAGCATTATGTATTTCCTTATTCTTGCCTATACTTGCTTAATCGTCGTATTAATGATACTACTCTTGGTGTCACAGTCGCAGCTTGTAAGGCCCCGTCTCGAGTTAATCAAGATTAACTCTAATTAATTGAAGTTAATACTAATTGATCATGTTTAATTAGGCTCATGATAGTTAATAACCAAACTCAACAAGATTAGTCTCAAATGAACTTAATGAAGTGATAATAAAGAAGATTGAGTGAATTGAATGAGATCTAAACTCGAACTAACGAAACAAGGACTTTTTCGTAAATAAGGATTTTCGCGTATTTTATCAAATACTGAAAATCTTGATACCAACGCGCGTATCTCGATGAATACGTTAACTTTCATAATAACTCGAAGTCGTTTGACGAGAATTCGGTCAATTGACCCTTGGTTTGACTTGAATTGAGAATAAGAGAAAAGTAGAGGGTTTAAATCCAAAAAGGTGGCTTATGTAAATGAGATGAACTCCTTTGAGTTCATTCTACTCCATTCCATTGAAGAGTAAACCCTAGTCACTCCTTGGTCTTCATTTCTTCTTCCATTCTTCTTCATCAAGAGTGACTTTTGGAGATATTCAAGTAACTTTTGAAGAGGTTTCATCTTCTTCATCTTCTTCCTCAACTTGTTTTCTTCTTTTAGAGTATTGAGGCTTGAGAAAGAACTCAAGAATTCATTTCTCTTGGAATTATAAGTAAGTAATTGGATCCTTTAAGAACTTCGATGTTCCATTGAATTGTTTGAAGTAGCATTTAGCACAAATAGCTTATAGAATTGTGTGTTTTTCATGTTTTCATGGAATTAAGGTTTAAATTAGGGATTTTTAATCTCAAACCAAGCTAAGTAAAAAAGGGTTTTCTTGCTAGTAGACTTCAAGAGGCAAGTATAAATGTTAATCTATGATTAAAATGCTAGATTACATGTTTTCCTTTGAGTTATAAGAATTAGGTTCTTAAATTCTTTCTTGTATAGAAATGGGGATTTTATGGATCCTTTGCTATAGAAATGGGGATTTTGTGGATTGGATTTTGTGGATTTGAAGTGTTGTTGTGATATGTGTGAAGTGATGATAGAGGTGGGAACAAGTGGTTCCAAATTTCCTATGCAGGTTGTGAATGGACTGAAGTGAATAAAGAGAGAATGTTCAGGATTCCTGAATTGGAATTCTGGACAGTTTGTTCGAGCGAACAGGGAGTCCGCTCGAGCGAACTGTCATCTGTGAACATCCTTTCGACTGAATATATGTCCGCTCGAGCGATTAAGGTTCTGTCTAATGACTGTCTGTCATCACTTGAGAGAGTGATGTTGGTTGCTCGAGCTATACAAAATTCCAAGCCATTGTCAGTTCTCAAGCACTTGATTTGTTTACCTGTCTGCTTCTCAATCATAGCCTTCCATTGCTTAAACCGTGCAAAAGCCTCATGTTTGTGCTTTAAGATATACACCCAGACCTTCCGAGAATAGTCATCAATGAAAGTCGACATGTATAAACCACTACCAAGAGACGGAACAAGAGAGGGACCCCAAAGATCAGAGTGGATGTAATCCAAAGTACCTTTGGTCCGATGAACGGTTGTCTTGAACTTGACCATACACTGCTTTCTGAAGACATAATGCTCACAAAAATCCAACTTTCCTGTTTTCTGACCACACAGCAAACCCAGTTTAGTCAACTCATCCACACCCCTCTCACTCATATGCCCTAGCCGTATATGCCATAACTTGGTAGTTTCTGAATCTGAATCTGAGGATGACACAGCTGCAGCACCTGTAACTGTACTACCTTGAAGAAAGTAAAGGCCATTATGCTTCAGTCCCTTCATCACTATAAGAGCACCCTTCGAAATTCTCATAACTCCGCCTCCAGTTTTGTAGGTACAACCGTTGGAGTCATGCGTACCCAAGGAAATCAGATTTTTCTTCAACTCTGGAACATGCCTAATATCTGACAAAGTTCTCACAATACTATCATACATTTTGATTTTGATTGCACATATCCCAACAACCTTACAGGCTGCATTATTTCCCATAAGCACTTTACCTTCATCAATAGATTGATAATTGGTAAACCATTCTCTATAAGGACACATATGATAGGAACACCCTGAATCAAGAATCCACTCAGTAGCTGAGCTACCAACAGTAACCGAAAGAACTTCTGCACCATCAGAATTACTCTCCACAACTTCGGTTGCAACTCGGCAATTTCTCCAGAATCAGATTTCTGCTTCCCTTTACACTCTGAACAATCTTTTCTAAAGTTTCATTCCTCGTGACATTTGAAGCACTTTAATTTCTAGTTTTTTATTTTGATCTAGATCGGCCTCTTCTATTCTGCTCTTTCTTCTCTATTCTGCCACGCGCTACCAGACCCTCACCAGAACTGTCAGTGTTTTTAATTGCAACGTTTTTCTTCAACTCCTTAGAATTCAAGTCCGACTCAACATCTTCTTTAGAAAAAGCTTCTTTACCATACATCATAGTATCAATAAAGTTCTCATACGAGGGTGGTAAAGAGCATAGCAACATGATGGCTTGGTCCTCATCATCAATGTGAACATCTATATTTTTAAGATCCAAAACAGCTTTTGTAAAAGAAACAAGATGGGCTGAAACAGACGTACCTTCCTACATTTGTAAGGTGAACAATCACTACTTCAGGTATAAACGATTCGTGAGAGACTTCGTGATGTATAAGTTCTCCAATTTCTGTCATATGCCAGCAGCAATTCTCTCTTAAGCAACTTTTCGCAGTACACCATCGCTAAAAAATAGCAGAATCTGGCCGTACGCTTTCTCCAGTAACTCTTCCTTCTCATCATCTGACAGTTTGTCAGGCAAAGCATTCTTTCCTTTCAAAGCTTTCTGTAGCCCATTCTGAATCGGCAAAGCGTGCTTCTTCAAACGCCATAGACCAAAGTCATTATTTTCGTCGAATTTCTCAATCTCAAATTTAGCAACCATTTAACAAATCTTTCACAGTAACTGCGTAGATCTCTTTGATACGAGTCCGTAGGTTCAAACGGATCTCAAATCGGACTCCAGGTCGTCAAGATATTGCGAAAACAATTTTTAGCCGTCAATTGGTCAAAAGAGCCTTTGGCCGTACAGATTTGCTGACGTCGGCGCTTTTTCTGCTTCTGGCCTTCTTCTGCACGGGGGTCGGGCTGACCTGGACTGGCCAGCACTAGAACCGACCCAATTGTCTTCCTCTCTGGGCTCTGTTGCAATCGAGTCGGGCTGACCCGACCCGACCCGAGCCTGTCCTATTCTTCTTCTTCAAATGGTTCTGTTTCAAAACCAGAAAGACGCACTTCCCTTCTTCTTCCTTCCTCGCTTCGGCCAAGGGACAACGGCAGCACGGGCTATGACGACACGCAGCGGCAGCGGCGGGGATGATTCCGGAGAAGATTTCACGGCGGGGTGGGGACCAGCTGAAAATAGATCTTCCAAATCGATCTCACCCTTCCTTCCTTTTCCTCTCTGATCAGCACCGGCGATGAGAGACTCCGACAGTTTTCAACAGGGATTTGGATCGTCTTTGCTCTCTGTTCTTCTCTGTTCCGCAACACGCAGTACGTCTCTTTTCTCTCTTCTCCTTCGACGATCGTGACCCACCAGCAGATCTACGCACAATCTGCGGCCCTTTCGAAATCCGATTCAACGGATCTCCTCCGATCATGCAAAATCGCTCTGATACCAGTTTGTTGTGATATAGGGCCTATCAGAAGAGATCAATCACGCACAAGAACAAGGGAGATTTACGTGGTTCGGCTTTTAGCCTACTTCCACGAGGGAAGACAAAAGAATTATAATGCATTTAGAGGTGTATATAACCTAGAGACACTGGTCTCTATCTATAATATCAGCCCTAAACCCTGTTACACCCAAACTCAACTTCTAATCACAGTAGACCTACTATAGTAGACCTACTTCTAATCAGAGTACAACTTGGACAATCTAGGGGCCCGGTTAACCAAGACTTACTAATTTCTAGTGAGCCATACAAATTACGTAAACAATACTATTCTAGAATTGTGCTTTATACACCGCAACAGAATGGAGTTGCAGAACTGATGAACAGGACTATTCTAGAGAAGACCCAGTGTATTCTCTCTAATTTAGGGTTACCTATGAAGTTCTAGGCGGAAGCTGTTAACACAGCTTGTTATCTGATTAACCGGTCTCCATCAACAGCTATAGAATGTAAAACTCTTATAGAGGTATGGTCTGGATCTCCGGCTGATTACACCAACTTGCGGATATTTGGTTATCTTGCCTATGCTCATGTGAATGATTGAAAACTTGACCAAGGGTAAGAAAGTGCATATTTCTAGGATATGCAGATGGTGTGAAAGGCTATAGGCTGTGGTGCCTAGATGGGAAATCTCCCAAATGCATTATAAGCAGATATGTGACTTTTGATGAGTCTGCTATGTTCAAACCAAAGGAGTGCCTTAATGCTGGAAAACAAAATGATGTCAGTAAAAAAGTGGATGATAAAAGCAGTGTCAGTAAACAGGTGGAGCTTGAGAAGGAAGCTTCAAAAAACTTGCAGGATAAGGTGTAAGTAGATGTCCCAGTTCGACAGGATGTAGAGGAGATGCAAAGCTCAAATGAGGAAACTGCAGTTCCAAATGATTACATGCTTACCAGGGATAGAGAGGAGGCATATTAAGCAACCTGAGAGATACGGGTATTAAGATATTGTTGCCTATGCTCTTAATACAGCTGAGAGTATTGAGTTAGAGCCGGTTACATATCGGGATGCCGTCACTAGCAAAGAATCAGCACGATGGGTTGTAGCCATGGGTGAGGAGATTGAATCTCTTTACAAGAATCAAACTTGGGAGCTGGTGAAACCTTCGAAAGGCCAGAAGATTGTTGGTTGCAAATGGGTCTTCAAGAAAAAGGAAGGAACTCCAAGGATGGAAAATGCTAGGTTCAAAGCACGACTGGTTGCAAAAAGCTATACTCAAAAGATAGGTGTTGACTTTAATGAAGTGTTCTCTCCTATGGTGAAGCATAGTTTTATCCGGGTGCTACTTGCTATGGTTGCTGAATTGAATTTAGAGCTAGAACAACTTGATGTCAAGATAGCGTTTCATGACGAGCTAGAGAAACAGATATATATGCATCAACTAGAGGGGTTTGAAATTTATGGTAAGGAAGACCACATATGTTTGCTGAAGAAATCATTGTATGGCCTGAAGCAATCTCCTAGGCAGTGCTACAAGAGTTTCGATACCTTTATGGTTGGAAATGGTTATTACAGACGTGCATACGACGGTTGTGTCTATCACAAGAAGCACTCAAATGGCTCGTATGTCTATTTGCTGTTATATGTTGATGACATGTTGATTGCTACAAAGGACATGTCTGAGATCAATAGGTTAAAGGCTCAGCTAAATGGTGAATTTGAGATGGAGGACTTAGGTCCTGCAAAGAAAATTCTTAGAATGGAGATTCGAAGGGACCGAAAAGCAGGCAAATTGTCTTTGTCACAAAACGGGTACCTTGAAATGGTTTTGGAGTGCTTTGGTATGCAAAGTTCGAAACCTGTGAACACTCCATTGATAGCCCATTTCAAACTTTCCGCTGCTTTGTCACCACAAACTGAGGAAGAGGTTGAGCACATGTCTTGTGTTCCGTATGTTAGTGCAGTTGGGAGTATGATGTGTGCCATGGTTTGCACGAGGCCAGATATTTCTCACGCGGATAGTGTAGTTAGCAGATACATAGATAACCCTGGGAAGGCCCATTGGCAGGCAGTGAAATGGATACTCCATTACTTGAAAGGTACTACTGATAGAAACAACAACACTTCTGGAAGTATTATTGGATATGTTGATTCAGATTTTGCTGGAGATTTAGACAGAAGAAGGTCCTTGACAGGTTATGTCTTCACTTTTGCTAGCGCTGCCATTAGTTGGAAGGCAGCATTGCAATCCAAAGCTGTCTTGTCTACCACTGAAACAGAATATATGCCAGCTACAGAGGCAGTGAAGGAAGTCATTTGGTTGACGGGCTTGGTTGGAGATATGGGATTGGAATAGAAGCTGACAACTGTTTTCTATGACAGTCAGAGTACGATCTATCTAACACACAATCTTAAGTATCATGAAAAGACCAAACACATTGATGTTAGGGCACACTTCATTCGAGATATCATCGCTGAGGGTGCTATTGCAATAGTTAAGATTGCTATGGTGGAGAATTCAGCAGACATGATGACTAAGACTATTCCAGCAGACAAGTTCAAGCATTGGTTAGATTTGATCAATGTGGACAGTACCTAGGTGCCGTTAGAGGCAGGCGGAGATGGTGAGTCATGTTATGTGCATGAAGATCAACTTCAATGTTCGCCAAGGTGGAGATTTGTTAATTTGTATGGCTCACTAGAAATTAGTAAGTCTTGGTTAACCGGGCCACTGGATTGCCCAAGTTGTACTTTGATTAAAAGTAGGTTGATAAGAGCATAATATTTAATATTTTTAATTCCTTTATATTTAGTTTTGTTACGTATTTTTTTTTTAAGTGTGTTGATTAATATGTTTATTGAATCAGGGAAGCATTGAAGGTAAAAGACTGGATATGGAATATATTGTGCAAAGATTCTAGCTTTTAGGCAGATTTGATCCCTGGAGCTTCAATTGAGATTCGGATGGCATTAGAGTTTCAGAACGAGAAAGTGGTCTTCATGAAGTTTTTAGAGGACGTCAAAGGTCTGGTTCGCAAAAATCCGAGTTCGTTTGGGCCTCCAAGCGTTGCTTCAAAGGCAGGCCCGGAAAGCTGATCCGAGATTCCTGTTCGAACCAGTAAACTTCAATGGGCCATAACTTGAGTTTCCGAAGTCCAAATCGGGTGATTTAAAATCCTAGAATCATCTACACATCCAGGGCTACAACTTTCATGAAGAGACCAAGTCAAGATTCCGTCATTATATGATAGAAAACAGCCTCACAAGTTGCTGTACAATTTCTGAGATTTCTGTCAATCCGTTTTGAATTTCCTATACTTTCGGGATTTGAGTTGAACACATTTGAGGGAAGTTATCATATGTTTTATATGTCTATTTAAGGCTTCTTGAAGTAGGGTGAGGAAAGGACGTTTTTGTTTTTGGTTTTACATCCTTTTCATAGAGTTACGTCTTCCTTAAGATGACGGGCTAAACTCTATTTTCTGGTTGAAGGATAATTGAAGTTTTGATTCAACAACAATTGTGAGATCTGATTTAATTCAGTTTGTTCATTATTCTTGAGTATTTATATATTTTCTGCAAATCCTTGAGATGATTATTTTGGTTAATTGAATAAAGGTACCATTATTTGATTGCCTGAATATTCTACTGCCAATTGAAACAGCAATTTCGTATATGATTGATTGTTTTAAAGTTGTAGTAAATAACATAATTGATTACGGACAAATTTTCAATTTATGTTATGAAAATATATGATCTAATTTAAATATACCGAGCTTGTGTGTTTATTAATTAGAATTGGTGATCTCTCTAACTCTTAAAGCTGTTAGTAAATTAAATCTTAAGAACTGGTTTAGGGTTATTTATTAATAAGAGAAGTAATCAAAGAGCATGTTTTGGTTGCCAAGAAATTAAGGAGAGATAGGCTATTAGAGCTTATTAATAGCCATAACTAATTTATTCAAGAGTATATGGCAATCATCCTTTCATCAATGATCAATTGCATGAATCAAAACTGAGATTAATCCTTTGGCCAGAACTTTGACTCGTATCGTTTCAATCCTATTTAATTTGTCTTCTTGTTATTTAATTTAATTATTTTAGTTCAATCTCACAAAACCCTTTTTTTTATTTGCTTTGTTTTATAAGAAATAAATCTACCCCGATCTCTGTGGATTCGACCCTACTCGTCATTATACACAAAATCATTTTTGGAGTAGGAATTTTTATTTTTGTTGGTTTCGACACCCATCATAGGTCTACTATGATTATAAGTTGGATTTGAGTATAACAGGGTTTGGGGCTGATATTATAAATAGATACCAGAGTCTTTAGGTTGTATACATCTCTGATTGCATAGTGATTCTCCTGTCTTCCCGTGGACTTAGGCCAAAAGCCAAATCACGTAAATCTATGTTCTTCTTGTGTGTGATTGATCTCTTCTGGTAGGCCCTAGATCACAACAATGATAGTATTGAAAAAAATCGATATTGGCTTCCGATATTTTTCTAGTCCGTGCTAGTGAGAACCATTAGGATTCTACTAGTGGTGGTGGTGGTGATTACGACTGCGATGATGATATCGCAGGTAGTGGTGGAGATGATGATATTATTGAAAAAAATCGGACATAGTTAAGAAAAAACAAGATATCAGGTAAATTAAATGATTTTAACCCTGAGTTGTAATGTCTATAGAATTTAATGGCTACACACCATGTAATTTTCTTCTTCTTTTGCTGCTGTTGTGTAAATCAACGGTAAATTATGTTAAAAATAGTGCAAAATCTGAACTTGAGCCAATCAAGGAGAATTTATGTGTAAAGTGAGTGGATCGATTGACGGTGGGCCAAAATATAAAAATATTGAAAGGAGCATTGGAAAAATAAGTTATATGTAGAATTTGAATTCTAACATTAAAAGTAGAAAAAGTCAATTTGGATAAACTTTTGGACCGAATTTAGGACAACTCACCACGTGGCGCTGTTTGAGGTGAACATTGGATTCAAATTTTGAGAGAGCTGGAGAATGGAAAAAACTTTTTGTATGGAGTTATCCCAAATTCGGTCCCCATAGTTTGTGCATGTAGCAAAACTCTTAAAAGTAACAAGTCAACGACCACTTTTAAACGTTCTATTTCCCATGCGCAGTCGTTCTTGGATCGATTGACGGTGGGCCAAAATATAAAAATATTGAAAGGAGCATTGGAAAAATAAGTTATATGTAGAATTTGAATTCTAACATTAAAACTAACAAGTCAACAACCACTTTTCAACGTTTCTATTTTCAATGGGCAGTCGTTCTTTGAACAGACCAGTCAAAATTAAACGCCCCTGACTTGCCCTGAAGGAACACGGTATCATTTTTTTACAAATGGATTTACTCGGTTGCTAGAATTATGGGCTATCATCATCTCATTGTATTGTTCTAATAATTACATCATTTATTTTCAAAGCACTTTCAGTCGGTCTAAGATCACAGTTTAGTCTCGGAGGTTGTGAGTTCGAAACTGTACTACCACACGAGGACTATAGGGAGTTTACCCGGCTTCCTTTTGGGCTCGGAGGGATTAGTCCAGTCCAAAAAGTTGGAACCCTCCTATAACAAAATTAATTAATTAATTAATTAATTAAAAAAATACATCATCTTGAATGTCTCATTTATTGGATTATTACTACTATAATATTTTTTTTTTGACACAGTATTATTATTTGTCAAAATTGCTTCTAGAAGAGAACCCAGAACCTCCATGTAGGAATATGGGAATCCTAAAATGAGGTTACAAATCCATCACTAGGGCTGAGTGGGCCCTACCATTAGATTGAACACATGCCAAAACTCATATATAAAAAATAGCAAATAATGGATGTGAGATCACATGATTTTCACATGATCAATCTGATGAATGAGTCCCACAATTGGGTTGTGAATTGGACCAGAAGCCAATACATAAGTGGAAAGTAATTTCCAGTGGTCCAGATTTCAATATGACGATAGATAATATTGGCCTCATTTTACCATTTCTCATACTCGATTGGGCTGGTGACTTCTACCAAACATTTAAGTGCACGAAGATACGCACTACAATTAACGACACTAGTATTGTTTGATGAAGCAGCACCTTGGGTCATAGTGGGACCTACTTTGGAAGACCCATCATAAAAAAATTTACATGCAAAATATAGACCCTAGATCCTACTATCAATTCACGACGACCGAGTAAACAGTGGTGTCAACCTGATAGAGAATTTATCTAATAAAAGTTGGGCTTACCCATGATGAATTAAAAGGAAAAAAATTTGTTTGCGATGGTTTGTCCATATCATAATTGAGGAAGAAATTTTCTATCCAAAAAAAAAAATAGAGATGAACGTAGCAAGAACAATAGATATAAAGAAGTGCAACAAACGTAATTAATTAGAACTTCCATGCAGATAATGATGAGTTGGAGAACCAAACGTGAATATCCATTTTGCAATATAAATCAAGTTCACGGGTGAGAACTTTCCACCCTGAAATTCCACACTTTTCTGGCCAGCCTTTTTGTATTTTGGAATCTTGTTGGATTGTTTTTAGTTTTTACCCCACAAAACCTTTTATATAGAAACATGGAACAGAGGATGAACTTACAACCCAATCCATTCATCTAAAAAAAAAACCAACACAAACACCAACCACTTCCAATGAACAAGATTCTAAAGCAGCCTCTTCTTTTTCTTCTGTTATTACTTCTTCCCTTGGAGAAGATAACAGCAGCAACAGAAGCAGAGGCACTTGTCAAATGGAAAAGCAGCTTATCCTCCTCTGGCTTTCTCAGTTCATGGTCCCTCTCCAATGCCACCAACCTCTGCCACTGGACTGGGATCACCTGCGACGCCACCGGAAGCGTTGTCAAGATCATCCTTCCCAGTTCGAATCTCACTGGAACTCTTGGTGAATTTGACTTTGCATCACTGGCCAACCTCACCCAACTCAACCTCACTTTGAACTTGCTTGTTGGAGCGATCCCATCCAATATTTCCGCGCTATCGAAGCTCACCCACTTGGACCTGAGCGACAACAACTTCACCCAACAGATCCCCTCAACCATAGGGCGCCTTTCCGAGCTCCAGGACCTCCGGCTTTACGACAACAGCCTCAGTGGTGTCATCCCTTACCAGCTTCTCAATCTTCAAAAGGTACGCCGCTTTGATCTCGGATCGAATTCCCTAAAATCTCCTGAGTCCACTGCCACTGCAAACATGCCCGTTGTGACTTTCCTTGCGCTCAACGACAATGAGATGACATCGAAATTCCCACCGTTCATTCTCAATTGCAGCACTTTGACATATCTAGACCTATCAGAGAATCAACTGACTGGCCCGATACCAGCATCACTTGCCACCAAGCTTAACAAGATCGAGTACCTCAATCTTACAGACAATTTGTTTCAAGGACTAGTGCCTGCAGCTGAATTGGCCAAACTTCCGGGCCTCAAAGACCTTCGACTCGGGAGGAATGGCTTCACCGGCAATGTCCCACCAGAAATTGGCTCCATTTCTAATCTCCAGATTCTTGAGCTTCATGAAAATTCATTAATCGGGCCTCTTCCTACTTCTATAGGCCAGCTACGAATGCTTGAAAGGCTCAATATCATGAGTGCCGGATTGAATTCTAGGATTCCATCAGAGCTTGGCCACTGTACTAACCTTACCTTCATTGAGCTCTCCACCAATAACCTCACAGGGGCTTTACCTCCTTCCCTATCCAATCTTACAAAGATATCCAAGCTTGGAATATCAGGCAATATGCTCTCAGGTGAGATCTCATCTTCCTTCATCACCAATTGGACACAGCTCATCTCCCTGCAGCTACAGGATAACACCCTTACCGGAATCATACCATCAGAGATTGGCCAATTGACAAAGCTTAACACCCTGTTCCTATATAGCAATCAAATTTCAGGGCCAATTCCGGCTGAGATTGGGAATCTGAAGAACTTGGTAGAGTTGGACCTCTCCATGAATGCAATCACAGGTCCCATCCCTTCAACACTATGGAACCTGACCCAGCTTAAATTACTTCAACTCTACTCCAACAATCTCAATGGCACATTGCCACCGGAGATTGGAAACATGACTTCCCTAAAAGAATTCGATGTAAACAGCAACCATCTGGAAGGAGAATTGCCAAATACCATCTCCCAACTCAAAAATCTTAAAGTCTTCCTAGTCTTCACCAACAAATTCTCAGGCAAAATCCCGAATGATTTCGGGCAGGGCACCTCCTTAGACGATGTCGGCTTTTCAGACAACAGCTTCTCAGGCGAACTGCCACCGCAGATCTGCAGCGGTCTCTCAATCACATACTTCACAGTAGATGACAATAACCTCACAGGACCGGTTCCGGCCTGCTTCCGAAACTGCTCGAAATTAGTCAGAGTCCGTCTGGATGGGAACCGTTTCACAGGAGACATATCACAAGCATTTGGGGTGCATCCACAACTTCGGTACATTGATCTCTCTGGTAATCAGTTCTCGGGTGAGATATCGCCGGAGTGGGGAGAGTGCACTAATCTCACTATGTTGAACATGGCAGAAAACAGAATTTCAGGTGAAATCCCTAAAGAACTAGGGAAGCTGACCCAATTGCAAAATCTGAGATTATCTTCCAACAACTTGAGAGGAACCATTCCACCCCAGCTGGGGGACTTGGGGTTAGTGTTCAACCTCGACTTGAGCAACAACCAGTTATCAGGCGTAATCCCTTCGAGAATCAGCAACCTATCGAAGCTCGGAAAAGCCGATTTGTCTGGAAATACACTCAACGGAAGTATACCCCAATGGTTTGGCAACTTCTCCTACTTAATTGCAATGAACTTGAGTCATAACCAATTAACAGGTGAAATTCCAGAGGAGCTAGGCAATCTCATCAGGCTGCAGTTATTTCTAGACCTCAGCAGCAATTCGCTTTCTGGGTCAGTCCCTTCCAACTTGGCCAAACTGAGGGCACTAGAGAATCTCAATCTCTCCCACAATCACCTTTCGGGCAGCATCCCATCTACGTTTTCAGGCATGATCAGTCTAACCTCAACCTCGGTCGACTTCTCGTACAACAATCTACAAGGACTCATCCCATCTACAAATCTATTCCTAAATGCCTCACCCAATGCATATAAGGGCAATCCAGGTCTTTGTGGGGCAAAGGGACTGCCTAACTGCGATTCAACTCTCACAGGCATTTCCACAAACAGAAGGCGGACGAGAAACAACATCATCATTGCAACCGTCATCCCGATCGCAAGTATCATAATTCTCATTACAATCACTTCCTTAATCCTAATCTCTCGCAGAAAACCCATCTGGGGTGGAGGGAGATCGGCTGACGAAGCATCTCAGAAGCTGATTTGGGACATAGAGGGGAAATTCACCTTCAAAGAGATCGTCAAAGCGACGGAGGACTTCGACGACAAGTACTGCATTGGAAAAGGGGGGTTCGGGAGAGTGTACAGGGCGGACCTGGAGAGCGGGCAGACGGTGGCGGTGAAGCGGCTGGAGATTTCCGGCGACTATCCGGTGGATAAGTGGAGGAGCTTCGAGAGCGAGGTGAGGGTGCTGACGGAGGCCCGGCACCGGAACATCGTGAGGTTGCACGGTTCGTGTTCGACGAAAGGCAGCATGTATTTGGTGTATGAGTACATGGAGAGGGGGAGTTTGGGGAAGGTTTTGTATGGGGAGGGGGAGGAGATGGGGTGGCGGGAGAGGCTGAGGGTGGTACGGGGGGTGGCGCATGCGGTGGCGTACCTGCATCACGACTGTAATCCGGCGGTGGTGCACAGAGACATTTCGGTAAATAACGTGTTGTTGGAGGCGGGTTTTGAGCCGAAGGTGGCGGATTTTGGGACTGCGAGGTTGCTGAACCCGGACTCGTCGAACTGGACCGCTGTTGCTGGGTCTTACGGGTACATGGCTCCTGGTATGCTAATGGCTTTAAATTTACTTTTCGGCTCAGATAGTACATTTTACTCATTAGCGGTCGAAGTTAAAGTATTTTTCATAAATATGTTGGTGTGATATTCTTAGTGATATCGCACACATTGTACCATGTAGTATCTCAGAATCTTGAGATATTACAAGTATCACTCTGTGCAGTATCCTATGGTCATATGATATTGCAACATTACTTCATCACCGGCTTAGCTAGAAATATTTAAACTTCGATTGCTTCGAAGCAAATGTCAGCTCAAGCTTAGAATAAGATAAGCTCAATTGTGTGGCGGAGCTCACTTGGAGAACCGCATGAGGATGGGGGTGGGGGGGATTTTAAGGACTCCCTAGGACCCTCTTCTCTACAAAAAAAAATCAGCCACAACCATGATTTCTATCATCTCCATATGGGCCCAATAGTTTAATGGTCAATAGTCTGTTATGGTCGATACATAGTCGATCCAACGGTCCAGTAAATTTGAATTTGGCCGAAAGTTGGTGGACATGTGCAATGTAGTGGGGGTTATGTGTTTGGTTCATTTGGATAGACCAAAGGTGGGCCCCACAAGCATGAGCTTACGAAATTTTCTTTTAAGCTTAAGCTTAAGAGAACCTTGCTCATATTCATATATATATATAGGATAATGTTCATATGCATCCATCCCTCACCATTTTTGGTGAGGGACACCCCTTTTGGGGAAGGTTTCAAGTACAAAAGTGCACTTTGTACCTCACACAAAGTACACTTTTGTACTTGAAACACCCCCAAAAGGGGTGTCCCTCACCAAAAATGGTGAGGGATGGATGCACATGAAGATCCCCCATATATATATATATGAGGGAGAATATTCATGTGCATCCATTCGGACCATCCCTCACCATAGGGTGAGGGACACTTCCATAAATAGAAATTTTCAAGTACATAGGGTGAAGTACACTTCCATAATTCATGTGGAAAAAGGGAAAGTGCCCTTACCCTATAATGAGGGATAGATGCACATGAATGTCCAAGGTGAGAGATGCTCTGATAGGAGCATCTCCCAATAATGATGTATATACTAACTTCTCACCTCTTTCCTACCCCTCCTTTTTAATCCTTTTTAATCTTTGGTTTTGGCACATGCAGAACTTGCTTACACCATGAGGTTCACAGAAAAGTGTGATGTATATAGTTTTGGAGTGGTAGCTTTGGAAGTTATGATGGGAAGGCACCCAGGTGAGCTAATTACTACTCTGTCATCATCGTCATCATCGCTAGCCAATGAAGAAGATCTATTGTTGAAGGATGTGTTGTACCAACGTCTCCCACCTCCCACTGGACAGTTGGCTGAGGAACTGGTCTTTACTGTAAAGATGGCACTAGCTTGCACGCGGGCAATCCCCGAGTCGCGACCCACCATGCGGTTTGTAGCCCAAGAGATGTCAGCTTAGACCCAAGCATATCTATCTGAACCATTTCTCTCCATTACCATGAGCAAACTAACAAGCTTTCAGAAGTAGCCTACTATCATTGTTGGATAATAATGATATGCATTGTTGGTTTAATACTTGTAATATCTTTTTTATACCAAACTTTACTTGGTTTGAAGCAATAAAGTAGATGTTTGAGTCACATACCCATAGCTTAAGGCCTGTTTGAATAATAGTGAAATGTCCGTAGCCAAGCGGACCTCAGGTAAAATCTGTCATGAACTGAATCTGTCATCTGATTTTAAAGGGGCAACTCTTGGCTTCTGGTATATTTTATGTTTTAGACTATTCTGTGATCGTGGTTTTCTGCAATCCTAAATAGATCCAATCCAAGCATGGGTTTGTGGTAACAGAAAATTGAAATATCTCATCATTTGATATCAATGCTCATCCTCCCTTTGACACTCTGTCTGATACTCTATCTAATTTATTCACCATTGGGCTTATGTAGTACGTGGATAACAGGCAGAGCCTAGAAAATCCTTAGTCTAAACCAGTTGCAACCCTAATTTGTAGGCAGTATCATGAAAAAGACTTACTAATCCAGGAATGTATGAGCTTTAATCTATAATGATTCTTGAGGTCATTTCTTTTTAAGTTTGGAAGATAGTACGGAGTTCTATTTCCAACCACAACCCAGTCAGGGCAAAGATCTAGGACTGAGAAAAAAAATTGCTAGTACAAGATGAACTAAGAAAAAGAATTCTAACAAATAAAGAAACCTCATGTATGGAACTGAGTAGCCCAACAAATCAAATGAATTACGGCTCCCAACTACAATGTCACGAATATGATATCCAAGGATTTCCTTAGGAGCTGCAATATGTCTTCCATTCTCTTGGGTTGCAGTCTATTATATTAATTGACTGGTTTATTCTTGATGTGTAGTTTCTTTCTGCTTTCATCGGGGAAAATGTATCACCACCTTAAAAAAAAAAAAAAAAAAAAAGGAAAAAAAAAGGTATATTGTGTATAGAGAGATTGTATGTTGCAAATGGTATATATATCCTTGACTCTACATAATGACTGGTTTCTCCTGCTCCTAAACATCTATATAAATCCATCCAACTTCCAAGTGGAGGAAAAATCAGTAATTTCTTCTATTTAAAGTCTTTTGATTTCTTCTCCCCAAGTTTCTCCTCATCCAAACATCAATTTCATACTTAGAAGCAATATGCATAATTGTGTCTGCATGTTTTTCTTGTATTATGTTAATTAGAGTGTTTGTGTATGTATTTTTCTTATATTATGTGAATTAGAACTATTTCCCTGCAAAGAAGAAAAATCAGAACAAATTAAAAAAACACCTATGTTGGAATTAACTTTCATAATAAAAAAAAAAAAACAACCAGATCAACTCTTTTATTAAAAAAGAATTGCATGGTCAGTAGTATGTATCTATCTTGATTATGTGACACCCTTAAAACTCTTAATGCCACCTTCCTATATAAATCAAATGAAAATGGCAAAGTCTTCCTTAGTTTGGTTGCCGGCCGGCCAATGCCCATGTTATAGTGTCACCACCATCTAGTGATGTTAGGGTAGCAAACAAGGTACGACATGCAAAAGGTAAGGCACTACAATTTTCCTAGATTCCTGGATTAAATTTGGAATTCAATGACCTCTAAATCATGGCCCCCACTTGTTGAGAATGGGTGCATTTCAGTAAAAATTTGTTATCTTCAAGGATGCAATATGCCAATAAGGATATAAAGACTAACTTCTCACCTCTTTCCTGCCGCTCCTTTGTAAACTTTGCTTTTGGCACATGCAGAGCTTGCTTACACCATGAAGTTCACAGAAAGTGTGATGTGTATAGTTTTGGAGTAGTAGCTTTGGAAGTGGTGATGGGAAGGCACCCAGGTGAGCTAATTACAAGTTTGTCATCATCATCGTCATCATTATCTAATGAAGAAGATCTATTTTTAAAGGATGTGTTGGAGCAACGTCTCCCACCTCCGACGGGACGGTTGGCTGTGAAAGTGGTCGTTACTGTAAAGATGGCACTAGCTTGCACACAGGCCAACCCTGAGTCAAGACCAACCATGCGGTTTGTAGCCCAAGAGCTGCCGGCTCGAACCCAAGCACATCTATCTGAGCCATTTCGCTCCATTACCATGAGCAAGCTAACAAGCCTTCAGAAGTAGCCTGCAATCATTGTAACCTTCTGGAATGAATAATGATATGCATTGTTGGTTAAATTCTTAGTAAGTTCGGTTTTGTAGCTAATTTCACTTGATTTGAGGAAATATATTTTTCTGTTTCGAGTCATTTTGCTGCACCTTAGTGCCTGTTTGAATAATAATGAAATGCTCATAACCAAGCAGGGCTCAGGTAAAATTTATCGATGGACGGAATCGGTCATCTGATTTTAAAGGGGCATCAGAGCTTAGATGTATTAGAGAACTCTAAACATACAGCAAGTTTACATCATCAAAATAATACTGATTCAGTTCACTTCTGTTTACAGGAATATGGAATTCCTCAATAGTTATCTAACACTTGTAGAAGATTTTTTTTCTTTTCTGTCACGACCCGGGCCCGAGATCGGACTAATCGGGGCCTAATCCCCAGGTCGCGAATCCAACATACTTACTCCCGTAAATCTCGAATTAACCGAAGTTAAGACGAAGACTCACAAGGGATCTAACATACATACCTGTCAATGTACATTTTTGCGGAAACATATATATACATTGACAATAATTGACTTTACATTACAAGTAAAGTTCACATATACAAAATATAATCCAATGAAGTCCACCACTGCATATTCACAATACAATGCAGGGGACATCTAATTACATTTCAAAATGATATACAAAAGTATCTATCAATGAATTCCCAAAATAATCTCAAAACATTAAAATCAATGCCCTCCGAGCTATGCCCACTCGGCTAAACCTCCTGGAGGTATCGGATGGGCCTCCTCCGCACGCGGCGCGGCCTCTGCAAGACCGGGAGGGGCAACTGGGCCTGTAATGCCATCAATAACACTATGAACACGACGGTTCAACAATGTATAAACACATTTATGATAACACATGCTAAACTTGTCCATTATCAATATAACAACTCTAGACAATTACATCTAGGTTAATGCAATATCATGTACAGTGTAGCCCATTGATACTCAATGGCTAAATTTACAAATACAATAGTGTTACTATCATTCAGTTCATTTCATTTATTTCGTGTCATTTCGTTTCATTTCGTGTCTTCCAACGGAAGAAACTTAAGCGCGAGGCGGAAGGGCAAACCGTTCATGGCCTGGCTTTATTTCACTTTCATTTAATCAATTTAATGAAGCACAAGGCGGAAGGGCGAACCATTCATGGCCGAGGCTTCCATATTATTTCAGTTTTCCTTACATGGCTTATCAATTCATTGACTTTTCAGTCTATATGTGGGATCTACCAGTGTCTTGATCAGAGATCACTGGCATCACCACGGAGCTCCGGAACACCCCAATCATCTGCTGCAGCAGGATTAATCGTTATTCATTGCATTTATTCATTGTTCAGTGGTTCAGTGTATTCATTCGTTGTTCGGTGGTTCAGTGTATTCAGTCATTATAGACTCAAGGGGATTAGATGAATCATTAATTACTCACGGTCCTACTTGTCTCTATCCCAATTTAGACAAATTCTGGGTGTAATTATTAGTTACTAAATGCACGTGTTATTTTCGATGGACATCACATTTTCATTTAATATGTGCATTTAGTCCCCAAAAATTTTCCACCCACAATATCAAAATCCACTGGACTCAAATTGAGTCCCACAATCGATCGGACCGTTAGGTCCGATCGATTGGACAAATTTTTGCTTACAATTTCATGTTTGGGCCAGTATCAGGTTCGCTCGAGCGGATCCAAGTTCGCTCGAGCGGACCCAGACAGAACCTTCATCGCACGAGCGCACCTAAAGTTCGCTCGTGCGGACACTTTTTCGCGTCAGACAGTAACTGGTTCGCTCGAGCGAACTGTCAAGTTCGCTCGAGCGAACTGTCCAGAACTCCATTTCTGGAACTCCGAACTTCACTCCTTCATTCATTCCTTTCAACCACCCTTTGCATATACATTAAGGATCTTCAATCCTCCCCTCATTCATCATTTAATACACATTTAGCACTTCTATTCCATCATTAACACATCATAAAACCATACAAATCACATTCAACCTAATCTCCATTTCATAAGAAAGAAAAGGGGTTTTGAGAACCCATCTCTAACAACTCAAGGAAACTTATAGATTAGCATTTGAATCATAAATGAACATTTATACTTGCCTTTAAAGCCTATTAGCAAGAAACCCCTTTGCTAGCTTGACTTTAAGTTGAGAAATCCCCAAATCCAAACCCTATTTCCATAACAATATGAAAGACACAACCCTATAAGTTATTTGTTTTAAACACTACTCCAAAATACTCAATAGGCTTGGAGAATCCTAAGACAAGGTTATCTACTTACTTGTAGATCCAAGTTCAAGAGGTCTTGAGCTCTTCCTCAAGCTTCAACACTCCAAAATGGAAGACAAGCCAAGGAGGGTGATGAAGAAGGTAATGTTTCTTCAAAACTTGCTTGAGACACTCCAATCTCTCACTCTCTCTTGATGAAGAAGGATGGGAGAAGGGAGAAGACCAAGGGTGTCTAGGGTTTCCTCTTCAATGCAATGGAAAATGGAAGAGAATGAACTCAAAAGAGTTCATCTTATCTCTTATAAGACCTTTTTGCAACTAAACCCTCTCTTTCTTTCTTATTTTCAATTCAAGTCAAATGGAGGCTCACTCGAGTCAATACTCGTCGGATGACTTCGAGCCTATTATGAAAGTTAACGTACTCGTCGAGATACACGTGTTGGTATCAAGAGTTTCCGTATTTGACAAAATACGTATAAATCCATATTTACGGGAAAAGGCCTTGTCCTCTTAGTTTGAGTTTAAAATCTCATTCAATCCATTCAATCCCCTTCATTATCATTTCATTAAGCTTAATTCAATCATTTGAGACTAATCTCATCGAGCTTAGTCATTAGCCATCATTAGCCTCATTAAACGTGACTAATTAGCATTAACTTTAATTAATTGGAGTTAATCTTGATTAACTCGGGGCGGGGTCTTACATCTCTCCCAACTTTTAGAACCATTCGGTCCTCCGAATGCAATACAATTCAATATAAGTTAGTTAAGTAATTCAAAAAAAATGTAAAATTACCTGAACAAACAGTTCGGGATACTTCTGGGCCACTTGCTCTTCAAGTTCCCAGGTAGCTTCATTTGGTCCATGATGATCCCAAAGGACCTTGACCCATTTGATTGTCCTAGTACGCAGAACTGCCTCCTTTGTATCTATGATCCGAATTGGCTTCTCAACATAAGTGGTGTTAGGCAACACTTCGATCTCTTCATGACGAATGACATGTGAAGGATCATGCACATATTTCCGAAGCATAGAAACATGAAATACGTTGTGAATACCAGAGAGTTCTGCTGGGAGATCGAGACGATAAGCCACATCTCCAATTCGGCTCGTGACCTTGAAAGGTCCAATGAATCTCGGGGATAGCTTCCCTTTCTGCCCGAATCGAATAGTGCCCTTCATTGGGGAGGTCTTCAAAAAGACCAAATCATCGACTGCGAACTCTAGATCACGCCGACGATTATCAGCATAGCTTTTCTGCCTTGATCTGACAACCTTCAATCTGTCTTGTATCTTTTGGACTTTTTCTGCTGTCTCAGCAATGATAGTGGGACCGTGGAAACTTCGGGTCCCAACTTCTTCCCAACTAACTGGAGTTCGACATCTCCGACCATACAGTGCTTCAAACGGTGCCATCTCAATACTGGAGTGATAGCTGTTATTGTACGCAAATTCGCACAATGCCAAATGGTCATCCCAATCACTCCCGAAATCAATCACACTGGCACGAAGCAAGTCTTCTAGAGTCTGTATAGTCCTTTCTGATTGTCCATCTGTCTGTGGATGATAGGCCGTACTAAACTGAAGTCTAGTGCCAAAAGAGTTCTGGAATGACTTCCAGAATGTGGACACAAACCTACTATCTCGATCGGAGACAATCGAGACCGGTGTTCCATGCAATCGAGTCACCTCTTTGACGAACAGCTTGGACATTTCACTGAATCCTATATCCTTTCTGATTGGAACGAAATGTGCGGACTTTGTAAGCCGGTCAACGATCACCCATATGGCATCGTGTTGCTTTCTCGTCCTCGGTAGACCAGATACGAAGTCCATTGTAATGTGCTCCCATTTCCATTTAGGGATTTTCAGTGGATGAAGCAATCCCGGTGGTTTCTGATGTTCAACTTTTACACGTTGGCAAGTCAAGCAGGAAGATACATAACCTGCTATTTCTCGTTTCATGTTGTTCCACCAAAACCTATCCTTCAGATTTCTGTACATTTTTGTACTTCCAGGATGCATAGAATATCTGGTGTGATGAGCTTCAAACATTATAGCTTGTTTCAGATCTTCTTGAGCTGGGACACACAGTCTGTTTCTAAAGTACAGAACTCCTCCCACTAACACGAAATCCGGTTTAGTGGCAATGTTGTCCTTAATTTTCTCCAATTCAAGGTCTTGAAACTGCCTATCTTTAATTTCCTTGATAAGCATTGGTTCAAAGACGGACATTGCTGCAATCATCACCTTACTGTCCACCATTTCAAAAGCCACATCTAAATCTTTGAATTCTTCAATTAAATTCCATTCACCCACCAATGATGCCAAATTAGCAGATTTCCGACTCAAGGCATCAGCCACGATATTACCCTTCCCAGGCACATACTTGAAGGGAAAGTCGTAATCCTTGATCAGCTCTAACCAACGGCGTTGCCTCGAATTAATATCCTTCTGAGTGAACAAGTACTGAAGGCTTCTGTGATCGCAATGGACTTCAAAAGTCTCTCCGTACAGATAATGCCTCCATTGCTTCAATGCAAATACAACCGCCGCGAGCTCTAAGTCATGAGTGGCATAGTTCTTCTCATGCTCTTTCAACTGGCGTGAACCATAAGCAATGACCCTGCCATTCTGCATCAATACACATCCCAATCCAATACCCGAGGCATCTGAGTAAATTTCAAATCCTCCTCTTCCTTCGGGTAAAGACAAGATTGGGGCTGAAATTAACTTCTGCTTCAGGGTTTGAAAACTAGACTCACATGCATCATTCCATTCAAAGGAAGTATTCTTCCGAGTCAGTTTCGTTAATGGCGATGCTATCCTTGCGAAGTCCTTGACGAACCTCCTGTAGTAGCCTGCCAATCCCAAGAAGCTTCTAACTTCAGGCACATTTTTCGGACTTTGCCAATTAGTAATTGCCTCAATTTTAGCTGGATCAACTGCTAATCCATCTCCTGAGATGATATGGCCCAGAAATGCAACCCGCTGCAACCAGAAGTCGCACTTTTCGAGTTTTGCATACAACTGATTTTCTCTCAGTGTCTGCAAGGCTGTTCTCAAATGACGTGAATGCTCCACCTCTGACTTTGAATATACCAGAATGTCATCGATGAAGATTACAACGAACTGGTCCAGGAAAGGAGCAAACACTCTGTTCATTAGAGCCATAAACACTGCAGGTGCATTCGTTAGACCAAAAGGCATTACTAAAAATTCATAGTGGCCATAACGAGTCCTGAATGCTGTCTTCTGCACATCTTGATCCTTGACCCGAATCTGATGATACCCAGATCGGAGATCAATCTTAGAGAAGTACGATGCACCCTCGAGTTGATCAAACAACTCATCAATCCTAGGCAGAGGGTACTTGTTCTTGATTGTCACTTGGTTTATCTGCCTATAATCGATACACATTCGAAGGGTGCCATCCTTCTTCTTCACAAACAATACAGGCGCTCCCCACGGTGAGACACTGGGTTTAATGAAACCCTTGTCGAGCAAATCCTGTATTTGTTTCTTCAACTCATATAACTCTGATGGTGCCATTCGATATGGTGCCTTTGATATCGGTGCAGTACCGGGCACAAGTTCAATGGTAAAATCTACTTCTCTTGCTGGAGGTAGACCTGGCACTTCATCCGGAAATACATCAGGAAATTCACAGACTACCGGAATATTCCTTAACTCTTGTACAGGCTTCTCTTCAGAGATGAACGCGATGTAGCCTTCACAACCGCTGAGCATCATTCGTTCAGCCTTGAGTGCTGAAACTAGCCTGGTATCGTATTTCTTTTGGACTCCTTCAAAGAGTACACTGGCACTGGCTTCTTCAACTCTGAAGGTAATGATCTTGCGAAAACAGTCTAAACAAGCCCTGTACTTCGCAAGCCAGTCCATACCAAAAATTACATCGAAATCATTCATTTCTAATATAACCAGATCAGCTGGCATTGACACTTCCCCAATTTTAACACTGCACTGGGGGATAAACAATTCACAAACTACTTTTGTCCCTAAAGGAGTAGACACAGTAAAGTCATATGGTAATTGTATTATTCGATCCCGCATATCATATGCAAATGGAGGTGCTACAAAAGAGTGTGTAGACCCGGGATCAAATAGTGCAATTGCAGATCTATTATCTACAAGTATTGTACCTTCAACCACGTTGGCTGCAACATCAGCTTGCTCTCGGTTAGCTGCATAAACCAATCCAGCTCTTTGTTGTCTATTGGGTTGATGTTGCTGTTGCTGCCTTGGCTGCTGTCTCTGCCACTGACGTGGTTGTCCTTGGGGTTGAGGTTGTTGCTGCTGTGGTCTAGGAGGAGGAGGAGGAGCTGGCAAGGCTAGACGTGGAGGAGGAGCAGGTAATGCTACTTGCCCTTGAGCAGGCGGCTGATACGGAGCTCTATCTTCTCTCCTTGCCCTTGGACATTGTGCCATCTTGTGCTCCATTGAGCCACATACTAAGCAAGCTCCGGAAGTCCTCCAACATAACTCAGTCCTGTGACTTTTACCACAAGTCCCACAGACTGGTTTATTTTCTCTCCTCTCATATCCAGGATGATATCTCTGCTTTTGCTTCTTGTTCTTCGATTGTCCCCCTTTCCTAAACCAGGAGTCACCACTTCTCTTGGGGTGTACAGACTCTGCTTCCTTTTCTCTCTCCTTTTCTCTTTGAATTCCTTCCGCCGTGTATGCCCTATCAACGGCATCATCAAAAGTTGCAGGCTTTTGTCCAGCAAATACAATTGACTTGTATTCTGGATTTAGTCCTTGAAGGAACCTCTTGACCTTTTTCTCCTCAGTGTCCACTAAGTCGGGAGCATACTTGGACAATTGCAAAAAGGTATGAACATAAGCAGCAACGGTCAGTTGACCTTGCTTCAAGTGTAGGAACTCGGATTCCTTCTGTTGCTGCACATGCTCAGGGACAAACTTCCTATGAAACTGCTTCTTGAAGACTTCCCAGACATCGGGTGCGGTCATGTCCTTGAACACATCCTTTACACTCTTCCACCATAAATTAGCTCCCCCTCTAAACATGGTAGAGGTGAGCAATACTCTTTGTCTCCGGGTGCAAACAACTGTATCAAACACATCCTCGATGTGTTCCAGCCACTCATCTGCCTTCTCCACATCCTCATTGCCGAAGAACTCAGTGGCTCCCCTCTTCCGGAATCTCTCATAAATGGCATGAGGATCCGCATCTTTGTGCTGTAATATCACCTGAGTCTCAACATGAGGTGGTGGGACCGGTGCTACAGGTGGAGCTTGCAATTGAGCTTGCAACTGAGCTTGTTTTTCTAATAATGTGGTAATTTGGGCTTGCATGCCCATTTGAGCCTCATGGCTCTTTGCCATCTGCTCTCGGTGCTGGGCCTGCATGGCCACTTGTGCTTCATGATTCTTTGCCATTTGCTCTCTATGCTGAGCTTGCATGGCTACTTGCGTTTCATGACTCTTCACTAATTGCTCTAGTATTGCAGCCATTCTCGCATCCGTATCCGACGCTGGAGGAGGGGGTGTGGTACTATCATTGACAGGAATTTCGATAAAGCCATCATTCCCCGATCCAGATGCCATGCTGCAGACAATACGGAAGGTAAGATACATATCTCAACACTTCCATCACATATATATCATATATAGTGAAATCAATAAACAAAATCCAAGTTGGATTTGCCTTAATCGCAACGTTCCTCACTTCGTTCTTAGTATTTCTAACATTCTAAAGTTGTCTTAACCTAGCTTCTTAACTAGGCTCTGATACCATACAATAAGTATGTCACGACCCGGGCCCGAGATCGGACTAATCGGGGCCTAATCCCCAGGTCGCGAATCCAACATACTTACTCCCGTAAATCTCGAATTAACCGAAGTTAAGACGAAGACTCACAAGGGATCTAACATACATACCTGTCAATGTACATTTTTGCGGAAACATATATATACATTGACAATAATTGACTTTACATTACAAGTAAAGTTCACATATACAAAATATAATCCAATGAAGTCCACCACTGCATATTCACAATACAATGCAGGGGACATCTAATTACATTTCAAAATGATATACAAAAGTATCTATCAATGAATTCCCAAAATAATCTCAAAACATTAAAATCAATGCCCTCCGAGCTATGCCCACTCGGCTAAACCTCCTGGAGGTATCGGATGGGCCTCCTCCGCACGCGGCGCGGCCTCTGCAAGACCGGGAGGGGCAACTGGGCCTGTAATGCCATCAATAACACTATGAACACGACGGTTCAACAATGTATAAACACATTTATGATAACACATGCTAAACTTGTCCATTATCAATATAACAACTCTAGACAATTACATCTAGGTTAATGCAATATCATGTACAGTGTAGCCCATTGATACTCAATGGCTAAATTTACAAATACAATAGTGTTACTATCATTCAGTTCATTTCATTTATTTCGTGTCATTTCGTTTCATTTCGTGTCTTCCAACGGAAGAAACTTAAGCGCGAGGCGGAAGGGCAAACCGTTCATGGCCTGGCTTTATTTCACTTTCATTTAATCAATTTAATGAAGCACAAGGCGGAAGGGCGAACCATTCATGGCCGAGGCTTCCATATTATTTCAGTTTTCCTTACATGGCTTATCAATTCATTGACTTTTCAGTCTATATGTGGGATCTACCAGTGTCTTGATCAGAGATCACTGGCATCACCACGGAGCTCCGGAACACCCCAATCATCTGCTGCAGCAGGATTAATCGTTATTCATTGCATTTATTCATTGTTCAGTGGTTCAGTGTATTCATTCGTTGTTCGGTGGTTCAGTGTATTCAGTCATTATAGACTCAAGGGGATTAGATGAATCATTAATTACTCACGGTCCTACTTGTCTCTATCCCAATTTAGACAAATTCTGGGTGTAATTATTAGTTACTAAATGCACGTGTTATTTTCGATGGACATCACATTTTCATTTAATATGTGCATTTAGTCCCCAAAAATTTTCCACCCACAATATCAAAATCCACTGGACTCAAATTGAGTCCCACAATCGATCGGACCGTTAGGTCCGATCGATTGGACAAATTTTTGCTTACAATTTCATGTTTGGGCCAGTATCAGGTTCGCTCGAGCGGATCCAAGTTCGCTCGAGCGGACCCAGACAGAACCTTCATCGCACGAGCGCACCTAAAGTTCGCTCGTGCGGACACTTTTTCGCGTCAGACAGTAACTGGTTCGCTCGAGCGAACTGTCAAGTTCGCTCGAGCGAACTGTCCAGAACTCCATTTCTGGAACTCCGAACTTCACTCCTTCATTCATTCCTTTCAACCACCCTTTGCATATACATTAAGGATCTTCAATCCTCCCCTCATTCATCATTTAATACACATTTAGCACTTCTATTCCATCATTAACACATCATAAAACCATACAAATCACATTCAACCTAATCTCCATTTCATAAGAAAGAAAAGGGGTTTTGAGAACCCATCTCTAACAACTCAAGGAAACTTATAGATTAGCATTTGAATCATAAATGAACATTTATACTTGCCTTTAAAGCCTATTAGCAAGAAACCCCTTTGCTAGCTTGACTTTAAGTTGAGAAATCCCCAAATCCAAACCCTATTTCCATAACAATATGAAAGACACAACCCTATAAGTTATTTGTTTTAAACACTACTCCAAAATACTCAATAGGCTTGGAGAATCCTAAGACAAGGTTATCTACTTACTTGTAGATCCAAGTTCAAGAGGTCTTGAGCTCTTCCTCAAGCTTCAACACTCCAAAATGGAAGACAAGCCAAGGAGGGTGATGAAGAAGGTAATGTTTCTTCAAAACTTGCTTGAGACACTCCAATCTCTCACTCTCTCTTGATGAAGAAGGATGGGAGAAGGGAGAAGACCAAGGGTGTCTAGGGTTTCCTCTTCAATGCAATGGAAAATGGAAGAGAATGAACTCAAAAGAGTTCATCTTATCTCTTATAAGACCTTTTTGCAACTAAACCCTCTCTTTCTTTCTTATTTTCAATTCAAGTCAAATGGAGGCTCACTCGAGTCAATACTCGTCGGATGACTTCGAGCCTATTATGAAAGTTAACGTACTCGTCGAGATACACGTGTTGGTATCAAGAGTTTCCGTATTTGACAAAATACGTATAAATCCATATTTACGGGAAAAGGCCTTGTCCTCTTAGTTTGAGTTTAAAATCTCATTCAATCCATTCAATCCCCTTCATTATCATTTCATTAAGCTTAATTCAATCATTTGAGACTAATCTCATCGAGCTTAGTCATTAGCCATCATTAGCCTCATTAAACGTGACTAATTAGCATTAACTTTAATTAATTGGAGTTAATCTTGATTAACTCGGGGCGGGGTCTTACATTTTCTCAGACCTATTCCTTGTTCTGGGTCCAGAAACTGTTAGTGTGGACGCACTTCTGCGGCCCACATGAAACACCCACACTGAAGCGCACACACCAGACTTTTCTGAAAGGGTTGGACTAGGAGGGCTTTTTAGTTATTGACATTGAGTTATCCTATTGGAAGGCAAGACCTCTTGATGGATTATGAGTTTCCAAATGAATATTTAGGGAGGGTCCTTTTCTATTTTGAACTCATGCAACAATTAGGCATGGAGTAGAAGATTTAGATCCCAATGGGCTACACCAATGTCATTGAATCTCTTGGCTTCTGGTATGATTTTATGGTTTATACTATTCTGTAATTGTTGGTTCCTGTGATGCTAAATAGATCCAATCAGAAAGTTGAATTATTTCATCGTTTCACATCAATGCTAATGCTCTCCTTGACAATTACACGCCTGTCTGATGCTCCATCTAATTTATACACCATTGGGTTTTGGATAACAGGGCTGAGCCCAGAAAAGCTTTATTCCAAACCAGCTGCAACCCCCACTTTATAGCCCGTATAATGAATGAGATTTACTAATCCAGGGGTATACGATCCTTCTGTTTATTTCTTTTTAAGTTTGGAAGATAGTGTGGGATTCTATTTCCAACGACAAACCAATCAGGGCTTAGAGCTAGAATAGGGAAAATGTGAAAAAAAAAAAAAGGCTACTACAAAATGAACTATACAAAGAATTCATACAAATAAAGGAACCTAATGAATGGAGCTGAGCAACCCAACAAAACCAAAGAGTTATTACTATAAACTAGAATGTCATGAATATCATATCCAAGATAGCTCCAGAGAAGTCTCGAGGTCGTCTTGTAATTGGTTTCAATTTCCTATGTTTGACTATTGCGGCAGGTGTTCTAAAAAGGAATCTTAGGCTTCACATCAGGCAGATTGCAGGAGGTCTGTGTAAGATATAACATTTTTTAATTTACAATGAAATAGCTTGAGTTGAGCATTATACAATTTCAAATGGCATGACGTCTTTCTTCTTTTAATATAATTTGGCATTACCGATCAAAAAAGCATGGCATGAAATGTATTTTGCAGTACTAGTACTGATTTATAATGAATTCTGTATTTTCCACAGCTAAATATGCTCTTCGATGAATGTGGCCTTTTCTCCAAGATAATTGAACAAAGAGGCTGAAGCTTTGGAAAAAACAGGGGTGATCAGATGAAAACTGTAATCGAAAATCTATTCAAAATTGCAATATCTTTGCCATTCTATTACTTTGATAGACCGGTCTTATTCTTTATGTGCAGTTTCTGCTTTCATCAAAGAAACCCTATTGCTACTTCTAAAAAGGAAGGAAAAATTGTATAGAGAAGATTGTATGTTGCTAATGTTAGGAAAATATGCTTGAAAACAACAAACACCCTTTCCCCCTTGAGTGAACCTGTGAGGAACAATTGAACACAAGCAATGGAAGAATATGCAAACCACATATAAGGTATTACCAATCAACCACAATCAGCCACAGTGAACCCAAGAAACTTTTTACGTGGAAAACTCCCTCAAAGAGAAGGATAAAAACCACGGGACCTTTCTCGGAGTCCACCCAAATCTTCACTATAATGTTTAGGCACAAAACCTAACACCAACAAAGTACAAAACCTCCTCAACTCCAACAACAATGGAATCCACAAAATATAGGTGAAGATAAAGCAAATGACAAAAGAAACAAGAGAGAAAAAGGTGAAGATCTCACCAAAAACGTCCTTTGAAATGGACACAGGAACCTGATGTGGAAAGCTCTAAATCAGAAATCAACCATTCAGAATGTAGACCAATGAGTCACGAAACTGCTGACAAAAATTCAGCCCAATCGGACCACGGATCGACCTCCGATCGTCGGTTTGAAAAAACTGCTGCAGGGAGCCCCTTTTGGACGAATTTCTGCACACTCTCTCTGTCTTAGGTTCTTTTTTGCTTTCTACCGAAATAGGGCTTCAAAAAGGAAAAAGTGCTGAGATTCAGAAGGACCATATTGCCCCTCTAGTAGCACAAAAACTCCAAAAAACCCTTATTGGGCTGGACCTAGGCCCAACAAATCTCCCCCTCCAGCCCAATGAGGGAGATTCCAACATTAACTGCTCAAGAGGAATCCATGCCGGCTTGATTCCGACAAAACTCAAACTTCTCTCTCGGAAGTGCCTTTGTCATCATATCTGAACCATTGTCTTCGGTGTGTATTTTCTCGAGCTCCAACTCTTTGGCCTCTAATGTGTCTCGTATCCAATGATACCTCACATCGATGTGTTTCGATCTCGCATGAAAAGTGGAGTTCTTTGCAAGGTGTATAGCACTTTGGCTATCACAAAATAATACATACTTTTCTTGAGTGAGACTAAGTTCCTTCGTAAACCCTTTCATCCAAAGCAACTCCTTGCATGCTTCAGTTGCTGCAATGAATTCAGCCTCTGTTGAAGATAAGGCAACACACTTCTGTAATCTTGATTGCCAAGCCACAGCTCCCCCTGCAAAATTAATCATATAACCTGAAGTAGATTTCCTCGTATCAACATCCCCTGCCATGTCTGAATCAGTATACCCAACAACAATTGGCTTATCACTTCCAAATGAAAGTTTCACACTAGAAGTGCCTCGAAGATATCTTAAGACCCACTTCACTGCATTCCAATGCTCTCTACCTGGATTGGAATTAAACCGACTAACTACTCCAACAGCATGAGCTATGTCTGGCCTTGTGCAAACCATTGCATACATCAAACTACCCACGGCTGATGCATAAGGAACTCTTTTCATGTCTTCCTTCTCTTTCTTACTTGATGGACGTTGTTTCTTGCTAAGCTTAAAGTGTGTAGCAAGAGGGGTGCTCACCACTTTAGCTTTATCCATATTGAACCTTTGAAGCACTTTCTCTATGTACTTCTCTTGAGACAACCATAACCTCTTGGCCTTTCTGTCGCGACTGATCTTCATACCAAGGATTTGCTTAGCTGGCCCCAAATCTTTCATTGAAAAAGACTTGCTCAAATCATGCTTTAACTTTTCAATCCTCGAAGCATTCTGACCAACTATAAGCATGTCATCCACATAAAGCAGTAAAATGATAAAGTCATCTTCGGAGAACTTCTTCATAAAAACACAATGATCGTAAGTGGTCTTCTTATAGGCTTGCTCCCCCATAAAAGACTCAAACTTTCTATACCATTGTCTTGGTGCTTGCTTCAAACCATATAGGCTTTTCTTTAGCTTGCAAACATAGTTCTCTTTACCTTCCACTTTGAAACCCTCTGGTTGCTCCATGTATATATCTTCCTCCAAATCACCATGAAGGAAAGCAGTCTTCACATCCATTTGCTCAACCTCAAGATCAAGACTAGCTGCCAATCCCAAGACAACTCGGATTGAAGACATTTTCACAACGGGTGAGAAGATTTCATCATAGTCAATTCCCTTTTTCTGACTGAAACCCTTAACAACTAGTCTAGCTTTGTATCGAGGAAGTGAAGTATTCTCATCATGCTTCAATCTTTAAACCCATCGATTCTTCAAAGCTCTCTTACCCTTAGGCAATGTTACTAACTCAAAGGTATGATTGTCATGCAAAGACTTTAGCTCATCTTCCATTGCATCAATCCACTGATTCTTGTTCACATCCTCCATTGCTTCTTCAAACCTTTCAGGCTCACCTGCATCAGTCAGTAGCACATACTCATTAGGAGAGTATCTAGTGGATGGATGGCGGTCTCTGATAGACCTTCTTAAAGTGGTAGCTGGTGGAACGGTAGGTGCATGTTGCTGAACATCAACAGTATCACCATCCTGAGCATCGCTATCATCTACACCCTGCTGGTCATTCTGAGTTTGATCCTAAATCTGATCATGAACATCATGCTGAGTACCGTCATCAATCTGATCATGCAACTGTCTCTGCAACTCTGTGGATGGGATCGAGTCAATCTCAATCTGTATATCAGAATCTTGGGAAATTGTCTTCTCTACCCTCTCAATATCCATTATGGTCTGATTCTCAACAAATACTACATCTCGACTTCTCACAATTTTCTTCTCAATTGGATCGTAAAGTCTGTAGCCAAACTCATCAGAACCATAGCCAAGAAAGATGCATTCTCGTGTCTTGGCATCCAACTTGGACCTCTCATCCCTTGGAACATGAACAAAAGCTTTGCAACCAAATACTCTCAAATGGTCATAGGAGATATCCTTGCCAAACCAAACTCTGTCCGGCACATCACCATCCAAAGCAACAATGGGAGATAAATTAATAACATGTGCCACTGTATTCAAAGCCTCGCCCCAAAAAGATTTTGGCAATTTGGCATCTGAAATCAGGCACCTTACTCTCTCAACCAATGTTCTGTTCATTCTTTCTGCCACACCATTCAACTGAGGTGTTTTAGGAGGTGTCTTTTGATGTCGAATACCCTGTTTTCTATAGTACTCATCAAAGGGTCCGATGTACTCACCACCGTTATCTGATCGGATGCATTTCAACTTCTTTCCTGTCTGTCTCTCTACTGAAGCTTGAAACTGCTTGAATACATCTAACACTTGGTCCTTCGTCTTCAAGGCATAAACCCAAAGTTTCCTTGAATGGTCATCAATGAAGGTCACAAAATAAGCTGCACCACCAAGTGTTAGAGGTTTTATTGGACCGCAAACATCTGAATGTACCAATTCCAATAAATCTGATTTTCTAGAAGGAGGGTGACTTTTGAATGAAACTCTTCTCTGTTTTCCTGCCAAACAATGCACACACTTCTCAAGCTTTGCACTCTTCACTCCGGAGAGTAAATTTTTCTTAGCTAATAAGCCCATACCTTTCTCACTCATGTGACTAAGTCGCTTGTGCCATAACTCAACTGTATTCTCATCTTCCACGGCATTACAAATACCCTTGGAAATTTTGGCTTGCATCAAATACAAAGAAGATTCCTTCTTTCCTCTAGCCACAACCAATGAGCCTTTGGTGAGTTTCCACTGTCCATTATCAAAGGTATTGCAAAACCCTTCATCATCCAGCTTCCCAATCGAAATCAAATTCAGGCGAATATCCGGTACATGTCTGACATCTCTGAGAACAAGCCTTGTTCCATTACTGACCTCCAAACACACATCTCCCACACCTACAACTTCGGCCAAGCCATCATTGCCCATCTTCAAAGTGCCAAAGTTTCCCGGTGTGTAGGAAGTGAAGAACTCCTTCTTTGAGGTGATATGAAGCGAAGCTCCACTATCAATAACCCAACTTGTGTCATTACAAGCAAAATTCACATTATTGTCATAACAAACAATGATAAGCTCTTCAGTGGCAGCGGCAACCCGACCATCCTGATTATGATCCTTCTTTTCATTATTGTCACTACCATTTTTCTTTTCTCTTTTCAGCTTGAAGCAATTTTTCTTAATATGACCCATCTTACCACAATGGTGGCACTCAACATTCTTTTGCCATGACCTTGACTTGCTTCGGTTCTTGTTTTTACCTTTTGGACCTCTACTCTGACTTCTCCCCCTACTCTCGGTAATTAAAGCTTCAGAATGGGACGAAGAACCTTGAGATTTTCTTCTCATCTCCTCATTCAAAACACCACTCTTAGCAAATTCCAAGGTGACAATACCATCAGGAGCAGAGTTACTTAATGACATACGAAATGTCTCCCAAGAATCCGGTGGAGTACCAAGTAACCAAAGTCCTTGTAACTCATCTTCAAATTTAACATTCATGGCTGAAAGTTGATCTATCACTCCTTGAAACTCATTCAAATGATCGGACATAGATTGACCATCTTTATATTTCAAGCTCATAAATTGTTTTATCAAATACATTTTGTTGTTGCCGGTTTTCCTTGCATACAAAGATTCAAGCTTATTCCATAGAGTCCTGGCATGTGATTCTTTACTAATGTGATTCAAAACATTATCATCAACAAATTGTCGAATGAACCCACACACCACTTTGTGCTCAAGAGCCCAATCGGCATCGGTCATGTTGGCGGGTTTGTTCTCACCGAACACCGGTAGATGCCAACGCTTCACATACAGAAGGTCTTCCATCTTACCCTTCCAAACATGATAATTCCTTCCATTTAAACTAACCATTCTGTTTAAATTTGGTTCCATTGTTCACACAAGAATTTTATCAAACACCTTGAAGGCGAACCTGGCTCTGATACCACTTTGTTAGGAAAATATGCTTGAAAACAACAAACACCCTTTCCCCCTTGAGTGAACCTGTGAGGAACAATTGAACACAAGCAATGGAAGAATATGCAAACCACATATAAGGTATTACCAATCAACCACAATCAGCCACAGTGAACCCAAGAAACTTTTTACGTGGAAAACTCCCTCAAAGAGAAGGATAAAAACCACGGGACCTTTCTCGGAGTCCACCCAAATCTTCACTATAATGTTTAGGCACAAAACCTAACACCAACAAGGTACAAAACCTCCTCAACTCCAACAAGAATGGAATCCACAAAATATAGGTGAAGATAAAGCAAATGACAAAAGAAACAAGAGAGAAAAAGGTGAAGATCTCACCAAAAACGTCCTTTGAAATGGACACAGGAACCTGATGTGGAAAGCTCTAAATCAGAAATCAACCATTCAGAATGTAGACCAATGAGTCACGAAACTGCTGACAAAAATTCAGCCCAATCGGACCACGGATCGACCTCCGATCGTCGGTTTGAAAAAACTGCTGCAGGGAGCCCCTTTTGGACGAATTTCTGCACACTCTCTCTGTCTTAGGTTATTTTTTGCTTTCTACCGAAATAGGGCTTCAAAAAGGAAAAAGTGCTGAGATTCAGAAGGACCATATTGCCCCTCTAGTAGCACATAAACTCCAAAAAACCCTTATTGGGCTGGACCTAGGCCCAACAGCTAACTGTTAGAAATAATAAACTATGTGGGTTTCTTTGTAATCTCCTATGATGGACCTGGCTGTAATATCTGAAAGCGCATTTGAATATATTGAGTTCACCTCTCGATTAGGTCCTGAGCTCTTTTTTGCTTTCTTTCTCTCAATCTCACGAATCTCTCTCAATCTCTCAAACAACATGGTATCAGAGCATTCGGTCCTCGCGTGAATCGTCATCTCTCCGGCCTCATCTCTTCTTTCCTCCTTTCTCCTTTTTCTCTTTTATCTCCTTTCTTTCTTCTTCCGTCCTTGGTTCTGGTTCCAGCGGCTATGTAGGCTTGTGCAGGCACAGTCGGCTGCCTGCACAAGCCGTGAGGTTCAAGTCGGCACAGAGTTCAGATGTGAGGGTCATCTCGTCATCTTGTAGTGAGCCCAGAGCAACCCGACCTGCAACGTTCTCCATCAACACAATGTATTGCTGGTTCAGTTGAGAGAATCAAGTCTTTGTGTAGCTTCTCTGTTGGTATGTGATTTGGATATTTGTTCCAAGGCTTCTGTGTGTTATTTGCCTCATGTTCTCTGGGTTGTTCAGTTTATCCTTATTGTAATGGCTGAATCCTCATATTCTGGAGTTGTTCCAACTGACACCATGGAAAATGGGTCCATGTTGCGATTGGCAAATGAAAACCCTAACATTAAGATTACTAATGTTCCACTTAACATGAAAAATTACATTCAGTGGTCAAGAGCTGTAAAAATGTATTTAGGTGGAAAATTGTTGCTTGGTTATATTGATGGAACTGTCACAGAACCGGAGGCTAATGACCCACGTCATGCTGAATGGAAAGCCTATAATATGATGGTGATGTCTTGGATGTTAAATTCCATGGAATCCGATGTAAGTGAAGGGTTGTATCAATTAGATACAGCCAAGGAAGTGTGGGACACTCTACATGAATTGTATGCACAAAATAAATATGGCTCGCATTTATGAGATCAAGCAGCTTATTGCTAATCATAGGCAAGGAGATAAGTCTGCCTCTTCTTACTACACAAAGTTAAGAAGCTACTGGCAAGAACTCGCATACTTGAAGGATATTGAATTTCATTGTCAAAAGGATGCAGCGGAGTACAAGAAAAGAGTAGAAATGGACCAAATATTTGATTTCTTAGCTGGGTTGAATTCCGATTTTGAACCAGTACGTGCTAAAATCTTGAATGAGAATGTTTTACCTTCACTCAGTGGAGCTTATGCCTTGGTTCTTAAGGATGAAAAACGAAGAGCAGTAATGTCTACAAATCCTCCAGAAAGTTCGGCTCTAGTGGCAATGCAAGGAAAAGGTCAAGGCAGAGGTCATGGAAATGCCACTGCTACCCTTGGCCATGGAAGAAATCAAGGAAGAGGACAAGGAAAAGGGGCTGGTCGTGGTCGTGCTCGAGTTGAGAACCGAGTATGCACACATTGTAGTCGTAAAAATCACACTGTTGAAATGTGTTGGGACTTGCATGGTAAACCACCAACACGAGGTGCTAATATTGCTGCAATAGAGTCCAATGTAACTCAGGTAGAGAATTCCTACAACACATCAAGTATTGTTGCAGCATTTGATGTTGTTGCAGCATTTGATGAGGCTTCTCCCTCGGGTGAACCTGTTCAATTATCCAAGGCTGATTTTGATGCTCTCATTTAGAGAGTGTCTCGTCTTGAAGGGTCATCAACTGCTTCCACTGCTTTGGCTCAGACAGGTATACCTTCTGCATTCCATGTGTCTTCTTCCTCAAACTCTTGGGTCATTGACTCAGGAGCCACATATCAGATGTCAGGTACTGTTCAGTCCTTTCAATCTCTTATTACTGATAAATATCTTGGAAATGTGAAATTAGCCGATGGGACTCTAACTACTATCGGTGGGAAGGGATACATCCAAATCTCACCATCCCTGACATTGTCCTCTGTCTTGCATGTTCCAAATTTGTCCTCAAATTTATTGTCAGTAAGCAGCCTAACCAAAAATCTGAATTGTTCTGTGACGTTCTTTCCAACTCATTGTGTTATCCAGGACCTGCAGACGAGGACACTGATTGGTGGAGCTAGTGAAGAAAAAGGGTTATACGTGTTTCACTCGAGAAATCCAGAAAGGTTTCTTGGGAATTGCATTTTGGTTAACGAGGAAGACAAATACAAGTGGCATTGTCGATTGGGACATCCTTTTGGTCCAGTTTTGAAAACTTTATTTCCAACTATGTTTAAGAATGATAGCAATTTGCATTTTGATTGTGAAGTTTGTGTGTTTTCCAAACATCATCGCAGTGTTTATCCTCATAGAAATAAGAAGTCTAATTCTATGTTTTCTATTGTTTATTCTGATGTGTGGGGTCCTGCACCCAATACTCCTATGGGTTATCGTTATTTTGTCACCTTTATCGATGATGCATCACGAATGACGTGGGTATATTTGTTGAGAAGTAAGGATGAAGTATTCTCTGCCTATAAAATCTTTCATGAATGGGTTAAGACTTAGTTTCAAACAAAGATTCGTATTTTTCGACATGATAATGGAAAAGAATACTTGTCTAAAGCTTTTCTTGAGTATGTGCAGGGTGAAGGTACGGAGTCTCAAACAACGTGTCCTTATACTCCAGAGCAAAATGGAGTGGCCGAGAGAAAGAATCGGCATCTTCTTGAAGTTACAAGAGCTTTGCTTATAGGTATGTCGATGCCCAAGTCTTATTGGCCTGATGCTATTTTTGCTGCATGTTACTTGATTAATAGACTCCCAACTAAAGTGTTAAATGGTTTGTCTCCTATTCAATTTTTTTCATAGTTTCATCCTGTATCAGATATTCCACTAAAAATATTTGGTTGTGTTTGTTATGTGTATAACCATGATCCAAATAAAAACAAGTTGTCTGATAGGGCCATTAAATGTGTTTTTTTGGGGTATTCATCATCTCAAAAAGGATATAAGTGTTTTGACCCAGTTGCAAAAAGGAAATATGTTTCCATGGATGTCAAGTTTTTTGAAGATGTTCCTTATTTCTCAGACAAAGGGAAATGTCTTTCGACACGTGAACCGAGTGTGGTTGTTCTTCCCATTCTTGATAGCATCCCTGCACCCAGTGATGTTGTTCTTCCCACTCTTGATAGCATCTCTCACAAAATGCATCCTGAAAGGGTGTCACCATTAGATAATGCTACTAATGAGTCTGCTTCAGAACTACCACGATCAGATAAACCTTTGCAGGTTTACTCACGAAGGACATCACGTAACCCTATCTTCAATACTCCACAGGATCAAGTAGACTCGGACAAAGGTAACTCTCCTTCACCCCCTTTGTCTAATTCTCCTGTTGTTACTGATCCTATTTCAAGTCCTTCATTACAGCTACCTATTGCCCTTCGTAAAGGGAAACGCTATAGCACTTCTCGTGTATATCATCCAATTGAAAACTTCATTTCTTATCATTGTATTTCTCCGTCTCGTTGGGTCTTTCTTGCTGCAATTCATTTGAGTCGGTGCCTACAAGTTTTGCAGAAGCATCCCGTCATCCTTCCTGGAGAAAGGCAATGGAAGAAGAAATGAAAGCCCTAGAGAAGAATCAGACTTGGGAATTGGCAGATTTACCCAAAGGGAAGAAACTTGTGGGGAGTAGATGGGTATACACAATTAAATATAATCCTGATGGAAGTGTTGCAAGATATAAGGCAAGGTTAGTGGCTAAAGGCTTCACACAGATCTATGGTGAAGATTATTATGAAACATTTGCTCCGGTTTCAAAGCTTAGTTCAGTTCGTGTGGTTATTTCTATTACTGCTAATTTGGGGTGGCCATTGTATCAATTAGATGTTAAGAATGCATTTCTTCATGGAGACCTTAATGAAGAAGTCTACATGTCCTTACCCCCTGGGTTTGTGTGTAAGGGGGGGCAACAGAAAATATGTCGGTTGAAAAAGTCTTTGTATGGATTGAAGCCGTCTCCTAGAGCATGGTTTCAGAAATTTAGTGGCACTCTCTCGAGTATTGGCTTCCATCGCTGCAATTCGGATTATTCTGTGTTTGTTAAAAGAGGCGGACGAGGAACTATCATTTTAAGTGTGTATGTTGATGATGTCGTTCTGACTGGAGATGATCAAACTGGAATTCTCCAGTTAAAAAGGCACTTGAGCAAAGCGTTTGAAATAAAGGACTTGGGCAATTTAAAGTACTTTCTAGGAATTGAGGTTTCCAGATCATGTAAAGGGATTTGCTTGTCCCAACGCAAATATGCCTTAGATCTTCTCCGTTCAACTGGTAATTTGGGAGCAAAGCCGGCTGATACGCCTGTTGAGATGGGCCATAAACTATCTTTAGAAGATGGAGATTTACTTGAAGATGCTCAAATGTATCGTCGGCTCGTAGGTAAACTCATTTACCTTACAATTACTCGACCGGATATATCACATGCTGTTAGTATGGTGAGTCAATATATGCATGCCCCTCGAACTTCTCATTTAGAAGCCGTAAAACGTATACTGCGGTATATTAAAAGCTCTCCTGGAAAAGGAATCTTCTATGGATTTCATGGGCATTTGAATATTGTTGGGTATTCAGATGCAGATTGGGCTGGTTCACCGGATGACAGACGGTCCACAACGGGGTATTGTACCTTTGTTGGAGGGAACATCGTTACGTGGAAAAGTAAAAAACAGTCTGTGGTAGCTAGATCGAGCGCTAAAGCCGAGTATCAAGCAATGGCAAAGACTGCATGTGAACTTATATGGTTGAGAAGCCTTGTAAGAGAATTGGGCTTTAATGTGAAGGAGCCTATGCAAATGCATTGCGACAATCAAGCAGCCATATATATAGCTTCAAATCCAGTGTTTCATGAGAGGACAAAGCACATTGAGGTAGATTGTCATTTTGTCCGGGAAAAGGTTACTATGGGTTTGATAAGTACTCCTTATGTGAGGTCAGAAAATCAGCCAGCAAACATGTTCACTAAAGCCTTGTCGAAGCATCGGATGACCACTATCTTAGACAAGCTGGGTATGATTGATATCTATGCTCCAGCTCGAGGGGGAGTGTTAGAAATAATAAACTATGTGGGTTTCTTTGTAATTTCCTATGATGGACCTGGCTGTAATTTCTGAAAGTGTATTTGAATATATTGAGTTCAGTTCTCGATTAGGGCCTGAGCTCTTTTTTGCTTTCTTTCTCTCAATCTCACGAATCTCTCTCAATCTCTCAAACAACACTAACAATATATCATAACATATAGTATGACCCTTCATGATGAGTTCTCTATTGTCCTAGACTCATAGGTGCTCTCTCTGTTTGTGTTCCACCATTTTGACTCCAGTTTTTCTTTTCTAGTAATTTTTATGCTTTTTAGCTCTTTGTTTGTGGGCCTGATCAATTGTTATATCTAATATACCATCTTTCAGGTGACGGTTAGGAAGACACATTTTCAGATTTTAGTACCATTCTTCGGAAAACTACGGAAGTTAGGAAAGGACTATTTTGCTATCCCCCACCTTTTACTAATTGCCATCACGGAAATTACCAAAAGGTTTAAGCTCAGTGAAAATGAAGCATAATTAAACTCACATTGACTACAGGAGGATATGTTGCACCAATAAAAACAAAATTAAAAATCAAGAGCACAATCTCATTTTACCTTTCCCTAACAAATAAGACCACTTGGATTAAGGGTAGTGTACAAATAACTAGAAGCAAAGAAAGTGATGAAAAACTAGGGGGCCAAAGCAGTGGCTTGGCAAATACTCAGCCACACTCTTATAAGAATTTGCCCTTGTCACATTGGTAAGAAAGAGTTGATTTTGACCCAAACCAAGGAGAAAATTGAAACCAGATGAATAGACCATTGGAGAACAATTGTTGAGTCATGATCTGCCTCCTTATCACTCTCTTGAGAAATGAATTCCAGTGAAGGATGACCCAGAAAGCACAAAAAAGAAAAGAGAAATTATCAAATAAGGAGTCTCTTGGAATGCATTTATGCAAGCCCAAGCCCAACCTCAGGTTGTTAAGATTCATAAATGTATATTTGGAGAAGCCAAGCCAAGCCCAGGCCAAAGCTTGAATTCTGCTCTATGTAATTGAGCTCTAAAAGCTTGAATTCTGCTCTATGTAATTGAGCTCTAGCTCAGTGAAGTGGGGAAAGGTGAGCTTGAGCTTTCCTGCTTAAGCATGACCTATAGATCAGCAGTCAAATTTGAGCCTCGTTTACACTCCTAGTGATATTATCAGTGTATCAGTGATACTGGTGTGAATCAGGTTATCAGTTTCATTGAGAAATCTCCGTGTATCAGCTGATACCAAATGGTAAGGTGCAGTTCCTATGGGCCCATCTTTAAAGCCGTGATTGGTGCAGAATACTCTCATTGTTGAGTAATCTTGTTCGGGTTTGCACGGTTACAGTCACCTTTCAATGCAGTTATAAACCAGTCCGATCAATCGACACAGTGGCTGCAAGTGTCCGCAAAATGGCTGTGGATGTACCAGGTATGGGCCATATTTAAAGCCATGATTGGTGCAGAATAGTCTGATTGTTGAGTTTATCTTAATCATGTTTGGGGTTGCACGGTTGCAATCACCTTTCAATGCACTTGTATAAGCAGTCTGATCAATTTGTTTACAGACAGTGGCTGGAAGTGTCCACAAAATGACCGTGGATGTACCAGGTATGGGCCCATATCTAAATCCATGATTGGTGCAGAATAGTCTGATTGTTGAGTTTATCTTAATCATATTTGGGTTTGCAAGGTTACAATCACCTTTCAATGCAATTATAAGCCAGTGTGATGAATCAACAAATGGTGGCTGGACTATCCACAAAATGGCTATGGATGTACCAGGCTGCCAACTTCCCTGATTGGTTACTTCTCAATCAACAGCTAAAACAAGACAGGTTAAAGGCGGACATTCAATTGGTAAACAGGTAAAGTACTGATTGCTAGAATCATCAAACCGGCATAGTTCTCCAAAATTTCATCATCCATAGAGGGAACCACTGGGTGAATAATAGATGGCCTTCATCCACCATTCCACATATCATCTCTATAGCTTATGGACCAACTTGCTGATTTTGCCTACTCAGCATCATTACTCAACACTCATGCTTAATGTTTTCATTTAATACATGCATATTTTTTTTGTTCCATTTCTTTTACATTACGAGTTACATTTTTCTTTTTATTAGTAAGGTGACTTGAGCACACAACCTTAAGGTTCCAATGGTGAGCACCTTCCTCTGTGTCTCGGACTCTCATCAAGCTACATATTCTAACTACAATATTGACTCAGGTAATTACTTGATAGGTGCAGATGCTAAACAGAAGCAAGGATTAATTCAGTTGGTAAAAGAGAACAGAGAAAGGCTCCGATTTTGTTCTTGATAATCAGCACACTTTGTTTATCTTTTGTTTTCAAGGCCTGCCAGTCTATGGTTACCAATAGCAGAAATTCCTGTTTGTTTGGGATTTGCTTTTGCATGAGTAATGCACATGCAATTACATATCATAACTCTATGTTATTTTTAATTCAGCATAACTAATACAAACTTCTGTATTTAGGATGAAAAGAGATGCCCATTATCATAATGTTTTAAATTTCTTTGCACTTCCTTCTTGCAATTTATATTAACCATACAACACATAAGCTCACTGTCACATACAAAAAACTGCATTAATACTAAAGCAATTCAGAATCACTTCTGGGAGTCACAGAATTGGCGGATAGGAATGTGCATAACGATTCGACATTGGTTTCAAACATAGGTCTGGTACTTTGTCATGCACTCCGACTTTGTCATTTATCAGCTCACAAGATTCATCAATAAAAATAACCTAACCGTGTGGAAAGGCTTCTCAGAAGGTGGTTGGCATGGAGAAGACTTTGAGGCACGTCCTCTGATGTCGGTCGATAGAGGGAATCCACCAGTAAACATGCAAGAGCTTGCCCCATTACTGAAACTACAACTTCTGGAACTTCGGCTGTGGGGGGTGAGAGACATTGTGTATTAGCTTTCATGTTAAGCACTTCGGTATAATTACATGATGACATCCATATATGAAACTGAGGAATCATAAACTCAAATTGGTGAATGTTCTTCAAAAAGAAAACTTGCTAAAATTGAAAGAAGAAACTTACAAGAAATTTAATTCAACTACATCTCAGGATTTAATAGTTGATCCATTGCAATTGAGTTGAGAGGCTCTTGAAGTTGAATTCTATTGGCAGATAGCTCTTTAGAAACAGTTTGCATGGTCGGTCGAGATTGTGGATTAGCTCTTATACATTCAAGTGCCAGAAACATGGCCAAAACGATTTCATTTGCATTCTCATCAGTGGGAGGTGGTAGGCGTTGGTCCAATACATCCATTAGTAGTATATTTTGGAAATGTGTGTAGAATAGCGAAGAAATTAGTTCTCCTGGATGCCTTCCCATCATCACTTCAAGTACTACCACTCCAAAACTATAAACATCAGATTTTTCATTCACTTTCATTGTGTATGCAAGCTCTGAAGGGAAAAAAAGAATATAAGAGGAAAATTAAGTTAGTTCCCTAACATGTTCATTTCCACATAATTTCTCAATTGGCTATCTAGTACTCAAGTAATGTGTGCACTTCGATCAATGAGTCAAAATACATCATGTCTTGTTGTTAGAAGTAGGGATATTTTTTCCTTCTATCAGGAGACATTTCTAATTAATTCTATAAAACAAAGTACTTGCCTATTTTCCAAGACATAAGAAATTGAAATACATGTATTTTAATTTTCTCCAAGAAAAGAAGAATTTAAGTTTAATAATCTCTTTCATTTTTGTGCCTAGGAAACAGGAATTGAGACAATGGACCTTTGAACAGAAATGAAAATCTCACCCTAATTACAGAGCACGATCTTATAAAAGTTCCACATATCATTACAGCTTTGATAGGGCTGCATGTACCTCCAGTACTAAGTAGTTCATGGAACTGAAATCATCCAAAGATTTTCAAAAATAGTGGAAAAGGAAAAGGCTAGTAGTGTCTGATTACCTGGTGCGATATATCCATAAGTGCCTGCGAGAACAGTCCAGTTAGATGACCCATGCTCTAGAAATCTTGCAGTGCCAAAGTCAGAGATAGAAGCCTCAAATTCTGAGTTTAACAACACGTTGCCAGTAGATATGTCACGATGAACAATTGGTGGAGTGCAATCATGGTGCATGTAAGATAAGGCATGGGCCAGTCCTTTAATGATGTTTATCCTATTAACCCAATCTAAAGCCACAGCTCCTCCATCATCATTTAGGATAGCAGACAAGCTTCCCCTTTGCATGAACTCATAAATCAAGAACTCATGTGAACCATGTGAGCAAAATCCGTAGAGCTTCACAATGTTACGATGACGAATAGCTGTCAATGCCTGAATCTCACTCCTAAAGCTTTTCTGATCACCTTCCATGGGGTAAAGTTTCTTTATGGCAAATGTCTGCCCTGTTGGTAACTCTGCTTTGTAGACACGCCCATAGCCTCCCATTGCAATGCAATATTTATCGCTGAAACCCTCAGTCGCTTCAATTATATCTTTGTACACGATTCTTCCATCATAATTCCATATCGAAAATATATCCCCGTCGTTCACCTCATTCTCTAAGTTACTTTCCCTTCCCTGAGTGAGTGAAATCATTCTAGCCCTTCTACGAGTGAATGAAATGATTCGAACAATGATGAATAGAGAAAATAATAGCCCCAAAAGAGGAACAACAATGATGATTGCGATTTTGTAGCCTTTCATTGAACCACTTTTATTTACCGAAGAGGAATTGCAAGGAGTCATACCTTGTATACCACCACATAAACCTTTATTGTTTATGAAAGCATACTTTGTTGCATTTTTAAAAGCATTATTTTCAGGTAGAGGACCCTCTAACTCATTATATGATAAGTCCACTGATGACAAACTAAGCATACCTTCAAAAGAAGATGGAATCGAACCTGAGAGCATGTTATGAGAGAGATTCAGGCTTTCTAACTTTTCTAATTTCCCAAGCTGCTGTGGTATCTCTCCCGTTAGGGAGTTATTACTGAGATCTAGCACAATTTGTAGGTCTACCAGATTGCCAATTTGAAATGGAATGCTTCCATTTAAACCATTTCCATTCAATTTCAAGTAAATCAGTCTAGAGCAATTCCCTAGCTGTTCTGGAATAGGCCCACCCAGGTCGTTATTTGATATATCAAGGATCTGCAGATTAGATAGTTGTCCAATTTCAGGCGGCAGCTGGCCAGAAAGACGATTATCATTTAAACTCAGATTCATTAAAGAAGACTGCTTCCAAAACTCTTTTGGTATCTCTCCTGTAAGATTATTTGAAGAAAGGCTAAGTACTGCCAACTTAGTTAACTGCGCAAAACCAGGTGGTATACTGCCAGTGATTGCATTTCTTGACATTTGCATCCTAGTAAGATTTCGGCTTTCTCCCCAATTTGGTGAGAGCTCACCATACAATTTGTTGTCACTCAGGTCAATGAATTCAAGGTGTGGATACACCCCAAAATCTTCAGATATATTTCCTGTCAGCTGATTTTCGTCGAGACGGAGTGTGGTTAAGCTCGTGCAGTTCTTCAAGCTTTCTGGGATTGGACCTGTGAATTGGTTGCTAAATGCCGCGAAATTTTCGAGTGATCCACCTCTGCATATTTGTTGCGGTAAATGACCTGAGAAGTGGTTACTACCCAAATTGAAAGAAGCCAACCGTGATAAATTTGTAATTCCTTCAGGTATTGAACCTGACAACTGATTCTCATAGAGACCTATTCTGGTGAGCTTCTTCAAATTACTTATAGTTTCAGGGATAGTTCCAGTGAGGTTATTCACCAGCAAGCTGAGGTCAACCAGATCTTTCAGATTTCCAATTCCTTGGGGAATTGGACCAGAAATCTGATTATTGAAGAGTCTCAAGACAGTAAGTTTAGTCAAATTTCCTAAGGTGGAAGGGATGGAACCTGTTATGCCATTGATAGCCAATTTTAGCTCAGTAAGGTCCTTGAGATTTCCTATCTGGGTAGGAATTGAGCCAACAATATTGTTTCTTGAAAGACTCAAGTGTGTAAGCATGGTTAAGTAACATAAAGTAGAAGGAATGGAACCTGTAAGAAAGTTATCAGACAAGTTCAACTCAATCAAACCCGTCAAATTTCCTAGTTCTTGAGGAATTGCACCCGAAATTTGATTCCATGAGAGATCAAGGAAGACCAACTTGGAAAGATTCATGATGTGGGCCGGTATGATTTGAACAAGTGAGTTGCGGCTGAGATCAAGATGCAGGAGATCTGGAAAGGATGAGAAGCTGAAGTTGTTGAGCTGACCTTGCAAACTGGCATTTGGTAGGCTTATTCTGGCAACTTTCCCTGCACCATTGCATGATATTCCAGTCCAATTGCATGGGCTTGTGTTGGTGCCATTGATGAGTGACCAAGAATTGAGAGAGTGCGATTGGAGGGTGGATTTCCACTTGAAGAGAGCATCAGCTTCTGATGATGATGATGATGATAATAGAGTGCAAGAAACTGAAATGACCCAAATAAATGCAAAGATAGCAGCAGGAGATTTCTCTGATGCCATGGTTGCTTAATGTTTTTGGGTGATGGGTGGTGGTGTTTATTATGATTTTACAAGAGTTTTATATCCAAACACAGATACGGATCAAGGTGTGGTCTGGTGAGCAAGAAGAAAAGTCAGACTCGTCGACAGAAGCAGCAATAATTCAATCAGTACAGGCCAAAAACAGGCAAAAGGAAACTGGGTGGAAGCTGCAGAAGATTGAAAATAAAGCATCCAAGGAAGACTAAGGGGTCTTTGAGAGATAGAGATGTGAATAATTTTTTGTGTGTGGAATCTAGTTATGAAAGGGATGACTTGGAGATTGTAAGGTGGAATTCTCTTGGGTTCTGTCCATATACCTTCCTGTTTTTTTTACAATCTGACATGTGATAATATATGTGCATGCATTTATTAAGTAGAAAGTATCTCATGCTGACCCCTGTTTGTAGTATTTAAATCAAATCAAATAAAATCATTTAAATTTTTGGATCACGTAGCGAATTTTTATTGGTTCACTTACGGTGAAGGTATAACAATTCCGATAGGTGATTTGAACTCCCTCATTTGGCATGAGTGGAACTACCTTTTTGCTTGGTCCTAAAAATTGAAAGTGTTCTTAACGATAGAGATAAACCGACGCTTGCCATATTCATATGGTTGAAGAAATATTCATGCATGGATCCAGCCCATGGGCCTGAAAATTAGACCCTGGCCTAGCCAATTTGCAAAATGATTAAGGAATTGTGCTAAACTGTCTGGGCTTTGTCTTAATTGACAGAAAATTAGCCTGAGTTTCAGACCATGGATTCTAAAGCAAAGCCCAAACCGGGCTCATACAGGCTTGGTATGGGCTGTTCAACCATGAGCACTTACACCTTCCCTCCAATATCCTTTCCAAAATATCACTTGAAAGTATTTCATTCAGTTGAATTGATCATGCTAAAAGAGTCTCTATTGAGTCCAACTGTCCAACCAGGGTTATTCTCCTATAGGAGTCCCATATGGCTGCCATGGAGGATTTTCAATCACGGCCTTTAATCCAAAGGGTGGTTTCTCTTTATGGATGGCCAAGATTGAAAATCTTATACTACCCTATGTGGGACCCAGCATGCGAAAAGTTTGCATTGTTTAACTCCACAGTAGAGTAGAAACCGTCCTACTAATTAATTCATAAATTTCTTCAATAATATTTCTCACCAAACTGTTAAACACTTCATAGGAATTTCTTAAACAGAACATTTAACAATTGAGTACTCAAGGGACATTCCAATTGAAGTAAATAACTCGACTTGTGAGGGTGCATCAGTGCGTCGTATCAAACAAGGGCAGGCCAAGTTTTGAAACTAAAAAAATTGAATAAATTAGCCAAAGGTTTCTCAATAGGGTCTTGTAAAACCTCCAGTTCAACAACTTTTTCTCTAATGCCTATAGTCCATAGAGCTAAAAATATTTTGGCGAGAGCTTCCTAGGTATGCCATATCAGACATTTTCATGACTAATTTTTCCTTTCAACTGATCAGGCATAAAATTTTGAAATTTAAAATTTTATATCTTCCATTCTCCCTCTTCTTCTTCTTCTTCATCAATCCGGACATGGACAGAACCTAGCCAGAGCCCTTTTCTTCCCAAAAAAAAAAAAAAAATGGGGGGGCCATTGCCACCGTCAGCCCCATTTATTATATTAGTAAAGTAAAACCATGTGAAGTGGCAAAGATCAGTGTAGCAGCTGATATTGGTGATTACCCTAAACTGATTGATGCTTGGATGATCATATCAGTTTTGTTGGCACCAAAAATGGCCCGTAGCTCAAGCATCCCACTTGTTGGTATTGGACAGCCACTTGGGAGTGAAAATGACCTGCTGATAATGGGAAAAATGAAAGAGATCAACTTCATGTGTTTTGATAATTTGACTTATCAAAAAGAAAGAAAACTTCACGCGTTTCGACAAGGAAGATGTCCCAAAAACAGTGTTTTTGGGGGGTGGGTTGGGGGCCCTGATTTCTTTCATCATGTTTAAAATCGAACACCATCATGTTTAAAATCAACACGGTCACGGGTATCAGTCGCGGTCGTTCATCATGTGCAAAATCAATAAAGTTACGGTATGAGTGGCGGTTGTTGTGGTCTGGCAGAGAAAAAAAAAAAAAAACCACTTATCCTAAAATATTTTTAAATATATCTAAAATACACAAAATATTATAAAATGCTAGAAAACGTGCAATTTTTTCTATTAGTAAAACCTATAAAATAAAATATCGATCCCCCTAAATTATAACATCCCGAATTGCTATTTATTCATTACATGTATTAAGTTTTTGTGTTTAATCTTAGGCTTATCATTATTAATGTATTTATTCTTTATCCTTTTGATTAACCATTATTTAACACCTACATTTTTAATACTTTATTCATATGAATTATAAATGATTAATATGATAGTCCATAAGTCCAACAATTCCTATTTGAATAAGTTTTATTGAGGACCCATTTAGGATGGCATTTATTTTAAATGATTTATATTTTCTATAAGGGGGCCCTAATAGTATGGTACTTAAGTCAAAATAAATAGGGCATTTAATTAAGCAAGTTAGGTCTATAAACTGCAGGCCTATTTTAGAGCCCACGGAATTATCATAAATCATAGAAAATATGGCATTTAATTGAGCACTTCAGATTTTTGTCAAAAAAAAAAAAAAACAAATTTGAGCAGTTTAGACTTATATGGTGGCCCGATCACTCTCCCTTTTGGCACAATAAATATAGAATGGACAATCCATTTTCTTCCTCTCTTCACCCCTCTTTCTTTTCTTTTTTAAAATTTTCAGCCCTAGGAACCGATACGGAATATGTATTGGCTGATACCCATTTTTTGGCTGATATTGAAATAGCCAGCAAAATACCGGTTCAATTATGGCCAATACAAATACTTATCAGCTGATACATACCGGTATCGACCAATATTTTAAATATTGGGTGAACAAGATGAATAACCTGTAGTTCATCAAGTGCAATAATACCCTTTGTCACGGTCGAACGTTCAAGGCCCGTTTGGATACATGCAGAATATAATATTTATAAATTTAAATAACAAAAGAATAAAATATTAAAGAATCCAATAGTACAATATTAAAATTTGCAATAATGTAACTGTTTGGCAATTTTTGAAGAATTCAACATATTCTGAGCTTAGTTGTTTGGTAGTTGCTTGAAGATTATAATATATGCCGGAATTAGGTATTAGGATATAGACATCTCTTAAGTCCTCAAACCAATACTCTTAGATTGATTGGATTTCATCATACTCGTTATAGATTTTATTTTATTTATCATTTATTTATTTTTGCACATACAATGCATTGGAAACCTTTCAAATTCCTTTGTACTTACCGGCGGCATCCTAAAAATGACTCATTAAAGTGCATTCCTAGACTCCAAAGTTGTGTCTGTAAGTGATAAGACCAAACTGTTTCAAAGAGTTCTAATAACTATATTAATTCTCTAATAACTTGATGATGCCATGAGAATATGGTGGAAGAGCTACATAAATTTTCCTAAAAAGTTCCAATTTTCAGTACTGGGATTTCCTAGGTACACTCCTTTGTCCTGCTCTGCCCTTTGAGACTCATTTACTATCCAAAGCTTGAAACATGACTAGTATTCAAATTTGATTAGAATTGGGAGATGTCCTTGCAAGAAAGGTGTTCATTGAAAGGATGAGATTTTTCAATATGAAGGCCGGCCTCCACTCATAGGAATTCTAGAACCATTAAGACGATTAAAGCCACATGAGTTTTTACTTGATTTTTATAAAAGATAGAAAGAGAGTTGTTCTTCCTCTTATTCTTTCTCCTAACATAAACTTACCTTTTCTCCATCTCTGTTTTTCTTGTTCTTGTTCCAATCTATTCCATTCCATGACAAAATCAATCTCTTTTTTTTTCTTTTACTTTAACTTGTCACAGTCCTTTGTTGAAGCCATACTAAAAATTAAATTCTAATCCATTCAAGCAAAGAAGCCCTAAAATACAAATAAAACCCTATAACAATAAAAAGCAAGGCTCCCCTAAGCTCAAGCTTAGGATAAAATTTCCTAAGCCATGCTTGTGGGGGCAACCTTTGGTCCATCCAAATGGATCAAACACATGACCCCTCTAAATTGCACATGTTTACCAACTTTCGGTCAGATCCAAATGTACTGGACCGCTGGATCGACTATGTATCAATCACAATGGACTATTGACCATTAAACTTTTGGGCCCATATGGAGATGATAGAAATCACGATTGGTGCTAATCTTTTGCAGAGAGGAAGATCCCAGCGAGTCCTTGAGATCCCCCCCACCCCCAGCCCCATGTGGGTCCCCAGGTGGGCCCCACTACACAATTGAGCTTACCTTATCTTATTCTAAACTTGAGCTTAGGAGAGTTGGCCTCAATAATAAAAGCATAAAATATAGTTTGTAGTAAGTGATTGTGACTGGAAGATGTTGTCGATGGTGAGATAAAATTGGGTATTTTGTATGTGATGAAAACCAGCAAAAAGCCTATCAATGCTACATGGTGGATATGGGAATTTGGAACTGAAAAGTAAAGAGGGAGAGGATGAGGACGACATGGAGATTGAAAATGAAAAGGGTAATAAAGAAGTGAAGGACAGGGATATAAGGAAAAGGATAGGAAAAAACAAAGGAGAATAGATCTGGGATGGGGTATTAAGGAGAGTAGAAGAGGAAGAGAAAGAGAAGAACAAAGAGGTCTGAAGAGATATAATAGAGAAAGCAAAAGAGAAGAAGAAGAAGAAGAGAAGTTCCAGAGACGCCGAGAAAGGAAGAAAGGTACTTTTTTGTAAGGGCACGTTTGGCAAAGGGCATGGCCAAGGAATCCTCACCATTATCCATGTTTTCGAGGATTTTCCACGTTTGGTTGGGAGATGATTTTAGAGGACTGGTGTGAGTTTTCCTCTAATGGGATTATTTGCAAGATAAGACACCGCCCCATCAGACCCAAAGAATCCACTCATAAGTGGAAAGGCGGAGCTATAGTGTAGCTACAGTGCTTTTAGACGGTAATGTGCAGCAGGCAGGGTTTTGCATTTTTAATATATGTTTTAGGTCCCACAATCAAGATCCAAACCTTTAATAATGTTTAAGCAATCCAAAACGACCATCTCACCAAATTTCAGTCGTTGATTCATCTTAGATCTTGAGATATTTGCAAAAATATCCAAACCGTTACATTGCAATTTTTGAAATTATGTGGGTCAGAAGGAGGATTAAAATCAGTCCATTCTTTTCAATTTTTTGGTTCCTGTGGGCCCCAAGATCATGATTAACTAGTAGTTATTTCTGGAAGGTCAAACACGGCTAGTTCACCAAATTTCAACTATTGATCTTTACTATATCTTGAGATATTTGCAAAAACGTCCAAGTACTAAAATATTAATTTCTTATCCCCGTGGGCCCCCTTTGCACGATCTGAACTGTTCAGATTTTCTAGATGGCCACAAACAACTTTGAGATGAAAGTTGAGTTCTTGATTTTTCATGGATTTTGAAAATTTTTATAAAACACATTTATAACCATTGGATCATACATTCTACAATTTGTAGAAATCCTCCCTCCATTCAAACATGGAACTCTCTTTGGGAATCTTACTTGAGGATTGTGGCCTTGTTTGGAGATGGAGAGAATCCTCTAAATAGAGGACTCTTCTACGTTTACCAAACGTGCCCTTAAAGAATTGGTAATGTCGTGAGTGAAGCCCGATAAATGCAAGAAAATCTTCATATAGATTTTCTCCTACAGCGTGAGGGTGTAAGAACAAATCTTTAGATATTTTAAAAGAAAAGCAAATAATATGTTATTTTCTTGAGTTACCCAAACTGCTCCAATTTAGAAGATGAGAAGACTTTCTTAAAAATAAAAAAATCTTGCATTTTATTATGCATACAAACAGGCCCTTAACTTTGGAGTTCTTATGGGACCTGATGCCGCACGGCTTTAAAACGCGTCATGTTGAGTTAGGACAATATTTGACTTTTAAGCCTCGGATCAGAACTTGGAAATTTTCGATGTGGGATTTGGACAAAGCCTAACGGTGCCACCGAAGCATTACACCCTTACCCCTGCTAATTTCCCTTTTTTGTCTCACAGGATCATTTGACCTTTTGACTTGGTCTTGCCCTAAGGATTTACCCAGGGGATTAGGGTCTCGCACTCTCTCGCACCAGAAATAGAGCCATCCTCAGCTTTGTCACACCCCCGCCCAACTCAATATGATATTGTCCACTTTGGCCCACATGCGCACAATAACTTTCTGAGCCGTCACCTATCCCGGTATTGTTCCCGCTCAAGCCCGCTTAACTCCGGAGTTCTTTTGAGGTCCAAGACCACACGACTTTAAAATGTGTCATGTTGAGCGGTCCCCACCCTTCAGTCTAAACTAACTCATTCGCTCCACCTTATATCCCCCGCTCAAGTTACAAGTTCCCGCTGCAAAACTTGACTTTTAAACTTGTCATGTTGAGCGGTCCCCGCCCTTCGGTCTAAACTAACACATTCACTCCACCTTATAGCCCCCACTCAGGTTACAAGTTCCAGCTACAAAACTCGAATTTAAAAGTCATCATGCTGAGTGGTCCCCACCCTTCATTCTAAACTAACTCGTTCACTCCACCTTATAACCCCTGCTGAGGTTAAAAGTTCCCGCTACAAAACTCAATAACCAACTATCACACGGTCACCCATCTCGATACTAGTCCTGACAGATAACGCTTAACTCCGGATTTCTTATGAGATCTGGGACTGCACAGCGTCATGTTGAGTTAATACGATGTTTGACTTATAAGCTTAGGGTCAGGACTTAGATATTTCCAATATGAGACTCAGACAAACCATCACGGTGCTAACCGAAACACTCCACCCTTACCCATGCGAATTTCGTTTTTTGACTCACATGATCATTTGACCTTGTCTTAGCCTAAGGAATTACCCAGGCAGATTGGAGTCTCACCCCCTTCACATGAGCCATGTTTGAAAGTAGATGCCACCTATTAATGCAAGAGGCCCCCTCAATATTATCATGCATGGCACAACAAATGGACTCCTGCACAAGAGAACTCACTCTCTTCTGATGGTTGGTTTTACGCTGGGCTTAAGTTGGTCTGTGCTGTTCAATTGGCAACCCCAGATGCTACCTGGCCACCCAATGATCCATCCAAGAGTATACCACTCCCTCCCACATTTGCGGGCTCCTCTTTCCATACATATAGGCTTCCTTCCCACTTGTGCAAGCTTTCCTTCCCATTAGGATCCTTTGATATATATTGTTACGTCATTCTCTAATAACTCTAGCTTTTGGTGGTTTTTTTTTTTTTTTCCTCGTTGGGGAACATATTTTTGGAGCAATGGTGTGGGCTACCTTGGGTCTCAGACCCTGGTTTGGGCTGTAGATGTTTAGACAGTCAAGTAAAATGCTCCACAGCACTTAATGGAATTGGAAGTCTCAATTACTGTGGGGCCATCTTGATGCATGAAAACAAATGAGATTTCCATATTTGAAGGTAAAGCAAATTTGACAGAAAAATAAACAAAAGAAAAATCTTGACTAATTAAATTTTTAAATGGGTAAGGGATCAAAACCTTAGACACCAAAAAGGAGAAAAAACACAACCGACTAAACAATAACCGTTCAAGAAAAAATTCAGCAGTTTCTTTTCTTTTACTGACATTTGGCATAGACATGTCGTCTGCTCAATGGTTCTGCTTTACTTCTCCTTCAATTCAGCTCAGTTCAGAAATTCTTATCCTTTCTCTATCTGATCTCTCCTTTCTTCTCCAAAATCCTATAATTTTCAGTGTCACCTTTTTCAAATGGCTTGCAGAAGAGCCACTTTCCAGCTTCTGAGAAGGAGATATCTGTCCCAATCTGTTGTAAGAAGCTTTTATATATTTCCCTCATATCTACTTCTTCCCAAGATCAAAGAAACTTGCAATTTCATTTTTTTTGGGGAAAAAAATAAGATTTTTTGAAGAACTGTCACTTGAAAAGGTGTTGAAGATGTTTGTCTGTGTTTACTTGTTATTATAGCATGGTAGCTCAATTCCTAGAAGCACTGCATCTGCACAGTATAGTTTCCTTTTATGCTTTTATCAGTGTATCAAACTGCTGGTTGAGCTAAGTCTTGTAGTTTGTGTTTGTACTTTTGAGAGTACGTTTTCTTTTGGGTGTTTTTCCTTTCTTTTTTTTTTTTTCAAACAAGCAAATTAACTGTAATGGGAAATAATATCAACACTATCTGTATTAGGAGTGGGATCTTGGGAAGATTGATCGTGGAGAACATCCTTGAGCAGGGAGTTTTGTTCATAATTTCTGACATGAATCTTGAAAGCTTGCGTAAATGGAGGTGTGAAAAGCAAGTGGTTTAAAGCATTACGCATGTTACTATTACAGGGCGGTGCCACTGAAGGTCCGCTAAATCGGATCGAACCTACCGAACCGGGTGGTTCGGATTGGTTTTATAGTAGATCGGTTTAGTCTACGGTTTGAAAAACGTAGAAACCACTTAGATCGGTCGATTATCGGTTTGAACCCCCGGTTCATCGCCTAAATCAAACCGATTGGTATATTATGTAATTTGAGTATTTATATTTTATGGTTTTATTTGACTGGCATTCAACAACTCATGTGCTTCTTGAGCCTCTTCTACGGTGTCATCATTTTGAAATTTTGAAATTTCTGATTTTCAAAAAAAAAAAAAAAATGGCTTAACCGACTGAACCAAACTGAATACTTCAGTTCGGTTTGGTTCAATCTAAGCCATCTCCATCGGTCAGATCAGATTGGTTAATTAAAAAATTGATTGATTCAGTTTGGTGGTTGGTTTTAGTGCTAAACCGATCCAAACTGTCCATGTGCAACCCTAGTGGTTTGTTTTCTATTTTTCATGTTTGTGAATTTAGGGGCTCCTAAATCAAGATCCGAACTGTTTGATGACTTTAAAAAGAAAATAATAATAATAATAATACTAAAGTCATGGAGTCAAAACTCAAATTCAGTCATCACAAGATTTTGAGATATTTGCAAAATGATATTGACTCTAAAAGCTGCCATTTTGGACTTTTATGGGATACATTTTCACAATTAGAATTCAGTGCTTTGATTTATTATGGATCTCGAGAAATTTGTGAAAAACCGTGAACCGTTGGATATACCTATTAATTTTACACTTGCTTTTCACTTCCCTTTGCACTCAGTCCATTTTCTTTTTCAATTTTTCTATTTCCCAGCCCCCCTAAATCATGATCCGAACCATTAATTCTCTTTATAATATCCAAACAGACACGGGTCTTCTAAATTCATCACAAATCTTGAGATAGTTGTGAAAAGGTCCAAACCCTAAAATCTTCCATTTTGGACTTCTATTAGAACCATTTTCACGATGCGAACCATTAATCCTCTTTGAAAAGGCAAAAAAGTGTTAAGAGGGGCAAATCTTCTGTCTTGATTTATCATGACTTTTGAGAAATTTATGAAAAATAGCAAATCGTTAGATGTACTCTAATTCACATGCAAAGAGGTGTGAAAATGACAACAAAAAAAAAAAAAAGAGTTTCACATGTGATTCATTTGCCTGTTTAAATTATTCACATCTGAATCATTTACACATGTAATCCATTTTCCTAATTCTTATATGAAAATGCCAAATGAGCCCTAAAGGGTCCATTTTGGCCCCCAAAATTTACACTTTTACTGGCATTATTCACTGTTGGATTTCTCAAGATTTACACTTTTATAAGTCTTACAACAGCTGCATATTAATTTGCATATGTTGTAGCAGGCTCAAGAAGGATTTGGATCTTCCAGCAGCAACCCCTTAAGAGCATTGGCACTTCTGGGAGCTGGTGTTTCTGGCCTTCTGGGTTTAACAAGCATTGCACCTGCTACTGATGAAGCCTTGGAGGGGTTAGCACCTCCAAGCTATCCTTGGCCTCACAAAGGCATTCTCAGTTCCTATGACCATTCATCGTGAGTAAAGGAGTATCTCTTAATTATCAAGCAACTCTATGAAACAATCATAATTTTTTAGAATTACATGATGTTCATTTATAGTAGCTTATTTCAATAGACTGCTTCCCTCGTATCCTTATGAAATGAAGAAATTTGAGAACATTACAGAATTTGCATAGGGTTATAACAACTCCTGCATTATAATATGCCAATCTTGTTCTACATCTTTGAGTTCAAACTTGACATGAGCAGGATTCGACGCGGCCACCGAGTTTATCAGGAAGTCTGTGCTTCTTGCCATTCAATGTCTCTGCTTTCATTTAGAGATCTTGTGGGTGTGGCATATACAGAGGAGGAGGCAAAGGCTATCGCAGCTGAGATTGAGGTGGTTGATGGACCTAATGATGAAGGTGAGATGTATACTCGCCCTGCTGAGTTAAGGGATCGATTCCCTCTGCCTTATCCAAACGAACAAGCAGCAAGGTATCCTCCTGATCTAAGCCTCATCACCAAGGTAACCTCTAATGGTTTTTTAACATTTTGACTTTTTTTTTTTCATTATATTGTACTTCTGCAACTGGATTCTTGATGTGTTTCAGGCACGGCATAATGGTCAGAACTATGCTTTTGCACTTCTCACTGGCTACTGTGATCCTCCCGCCGGAGTCGAGGTAATCATCTTCATTTCCAACAAGATATCTTATTCAGTAAATTGTGATGACTTAATGAAAACTCCATTGCATCTTCAAAATAAGGACCTGTTCTGGCTTCTTTTTTTCCGGCTAGGTTGGCCTGTTAGCCGAGAGTCATACTAGCAACCTACCTAGGGATCGATTCCTGGGCATTTGTGTAATACCGTAGTGCGAACACCACTCAACCATGAGTTTGTTGGAGTCTTGGACAAACATTTTTTTGCCTTATCCAAGTGGATTGGTGATACGTATACGAGTCATGATCCTGCTGTTCTTGTTGGGCGTTGGTCTTTCCATTGTGGTACATGGTTCCATCTCTCAAGAATGAAACCATCAATGAACTAGCGAGTTTACAAACTTTACATTGTTCCTCTCTTAACCCCAATGGGAATATGGGAATGTGCATATCACAAGCAATGTAAATTAAGTAGGATGATTGAGATGTGTACAATCTTGTGCAAACCACAAACTAAGCCTCCTAATTTGAGTGTGGGCATGATATACATTGCTCCACTTCTGTAGACATCTAGTTTCATTCTACTAACCCATTTCATCATCTCATCCATGGAATTTTATTCCAGGTTCGAGACGGCCAGTACTACAATCCGTACTTCCCCGGTGGTGTGATAGCTATGCCCCAAATGCTTATTGATGGTGCTATTGAATATGTAGATGGTACTCCTGCGAGTGAATCTCAGGTACTTATGCAGATGAATCTGCAATGTCCTACCAAGAACTTACCTATATCACATGCATTGTATTTGCAAATTTGTGAACTTATGGAAGCTCATATTCCTCTTGGCAAATGTTATTGTAGATGGGAAAGGATGTAAAAACATTTTTATCCTGGGCAACAGAACCTGAGATGGAAGAGAGGAAAATGGTAAATGGTCTTTTGTCCTCCTGCTTCATGATTTCAATTTTGAACAACTTCAGCTATAATCCTTTGTTCTGTGTCTCAAGAAAGATTGGTATGTCTTGTATGCAGATGGGGTTCAAATGGATATTTCTTCTGTCACTAGCTCTTCTTCAAGCTGTTTATTATAAACGCTTAAAGTGGTCGAATCTCAAATCGCGCAAATTGATTGTTGACGCTGTTAATTGAGCTTGCAGTACTGTACTTTTTTGTGTATGTAATATGATTGGGATTAATGAATGTATAATATGGAATTTAGCTGCCTTGCAGGGTTGAGCCAGGAACTGCTAAGCTCAAGTTTTTTTTTTTTATTCTTTTTATAAATTTACTCACTCTTGGTAACTTGTGTCTTTTTTTCTTCCCTTGCAGCCATCCTTCATGATGGCTGATTTTTATTTTATTTTATTTTGCTATCAGAGGTTTCTAATCCTTTAGGCTAAACTAATCACTTCAGGCCCAGAGAGAAGTCGGGTAAACACTCCTGCCCCAAGGTGATAGCACTAGTGAACTCAACCTTCGATCCCTGAAATGAAAGGGGGAACCGAGGTTGATACCAAGACCTCTAGCTTCGAAAGAGGGAAGAACCGTAGTCCTGACCACTCGGCTAACCCATTAGGTTTAATGACTGCTTTTATTGAACTAAACATAAAATGATGCTTGTTTTATCTTTAAGAGAGATCCTTTCTTGTTCGAGTTATTACAAAGTGTGAATCCCATGCTGTTTCCTATTTTTCCCCTTTCTTTTGGATTTTTTTGGGATCCTATGCTGTTTCTTTTGGAGTTTTGAAACACTTATTCGCTTACATTTTTGCACAGAAAGACATCAATATTACACAAGAAAGGCTTGGAGGATTACAAGGTCAAAAGTTTCATTCCATATGGATTTTTGTAGAATATTTATAACCATTGGATTACTTTTTAAAATTCCACTAATCACTCGAGCAATTTTAGAAATTTCCATTATGCAATGGGTTATGGTGCTAGCATGTTTTGACAACCAAACCCTTAGGTAGCGTTTGGTTCGCTGGAATGGTTGTAGGGAGGAATGGAATGGAGACCGGAATGACAATGGAATGAAATAAGGTAGGAATAGTCAATTTCATTCCAGCGTTTGGTACGCTGAGGAATCAACCCAGAAATGGAATCTTGATTCCTATTCCTGCATTTGGTATGCTGGAATGCTGCCTTGAATGTAATCAAATTTACATAAAATTGATCAAAATACCCTTGTTAGATTCTACTGTCACATTTGCATTGTTTGTGGTGGATGATTTGGGGGTGGGCCCCATAAAGGTGTAGTAAAAAAGTTTGTAGTTTCTCATAATAATATATTATTATATTATATTATATTATACTATTTGGGGGTGGGCCCCACAATGTGTAGTGAAAAAGTTTGAATTATAATATTTTGGGGTGGGCCTCACAAAGGTGTAGTGAAAAATTTTGCAATATCTCAAAATAATATATTCTTATATTATATTATAATATTTGGGGTGGGGCCCACAATGGTTGGTTGAAAAAACCATGCAACATAGCCTCTTTTATAATAGTAGATAGATAGATAGATATAGTATTTTGGGTAGGCCCCACAATGGTTGGGTGAAAAAGATATTATATTATTATTATTATGATATAATAATATATTATTATATTTTATTACAATATTTTGGGTGGCCCTACAATGGTTGGGTGAAAAATATATTATATTATTATTATTATGATATAATAATATATTATTATATTTTATTATAATATTTTGGGTGGGCCCCACAACGGTTTGGTTAAAAAAGATATTATATTATTATTATAATATAATAATATGGGTGGGCCCCACAATGGTTGGGTGAAAAAGATATTATATCATTATTATTATAATATAATAATAATATTACAAGCGAGGGTATTTTGGTCTCAATAAAAAGTTAGAAATGAATGAAATGGTGATTCCTTCCCATTTTGGATGGAATGGTGATTCCCTCACATAAAGGAATGGGATTCTGGAAGTAATGGTCATTCCGCTCCTTTTTGGCGAACCAAACGCTGGAATAGTCATTCCGTTGGAATGACCATTCCATTCCGACCTCTATTCACGCGAACCAAACGCTACCTTAAAAGAGAAGATTTCTGCTTTTTATAAAGTCGTGGAAAACCCATGTTTGGGTATCATAAATCCTCGATTTGAACCGACGTAAATCCTCATTTGTGGAGATTTTAAGGTCCTACCACCATTTATGGGATTTGGAAATTCTCACTTTTGTAGATTTATATACTGCCATAAATTTTCTCAGAATGAAATCGATGTACTATCTTCATCCTCACAAATTCTGAAATCATGCCCCAAAAACCAAAGGTGTTTGTAGATTCATCATAGATACCTCACCTGTTACTGAAAATGCTTGTGTTGTGTGGGTGCTCGACCAGGCAGGGCCGGGTTGTGGGAATCCAGGATCGGGGCCCCACTTTAAAAACATAGGCTTAGGCCCAATCTAAGTCCAACACGGGGCCATAAAAGTCAGGCTCAAGCCCATCCATTTAGTCAAAAGGGCTGGGCCAAACCGGGCTTTTTACCAATTGTTCGGAGAAAATGCACTACATTATAAATAAGTAGGGTTGTAAACGGGCCTGTTCCGGTCCGTGTCCATGGTGGACCTGGAACCGGAACCGTTAAGGAAAAAGTGGAACCGGATCCGAACCTGGAACCGTTTTGGAACCTATTTCTTGGCTCCGTAACTGGAACGAAAACCATATATGGAGTGGATTTGGATCCGGGTCTGAGTCTAAGTGGAGAATTATATTAAAAAAATATGGTTTTCAGGAGTGATTTTCGAAAATTGAAATAATATGTCGGGTCTCGAGTTCACGGGTCTGAACCAAGGTGGAACCAGACCTGGATCCATTTACTTACCGGGGCCTAAATAAGGAACCAGACCTAGTAACCTTAGGGTAGACATTCCTACAAATAAGGCTCTACATCATTTCATAAGCTGTATTTTCCCATTTTACTCTACTGGACCACTGGTACTAATCGATTACTAATTTTTCCAATGTTATAAATGGCCCACCATATCAACGGCTACGATCACCAAATAAAAACTCCACGAACCCCATTCAAATACGAAGGCCATAATCCAAACCACAAACCTGTCCGATCTGGGACCCACTTCAAATGCAACGTGGCGTCTTCCGAGGCCGAGAATTCGAACCCTGCGTAGAGAAGAGAAGACCCATTCCAGAATATCTCCTCAAATCTCACTATCTGTATTCTTCTTCTTCCTTCGATTTTTAGGGTTTCTTCTGCTCAAACTCTTCTCCTTCGATTCTCTTTCAGGTATGAAAATCAAATCCGTCCTCTTCTTTTCGAATCTCAGCGCTTTCTAAATTCTAATACTCAGGTGCTTTTTCTGCAACAAAATCGATTCAAATGGCTTCTGGAAGAGCCATTTGCCAGCTTCTCAGCAAGAGATTCCAGTCCCAATCTACCGTAAGAAGCTTTTCTTTTTCTCCTACTTTCTATTTCTAATCTGCTGTTGTCGATCTCAATCTGTTCATTTGGTTTCGATTGGATTCTCTTCACTGGATATGGACATTTTGTGGAAAATCTCTTTGAAAGCATTCATCTTTCGTAGCAGTGAAATTAAGAGAAATGATAGTCCTATTTTTTTATGCGCGGGGCCCACTTAGTGTTGGGATGAGATAGTATATGGATTTTACTCTAGCGAGAGTGATATACGCCTTTAAAAACTCTGTTACGAGTGAAATTTGGACAGTCCTCTCTATTTACATTGAGAGGTTTGTAATGTGAGCTAGTTGGATCAAGCATAGGTGGGGCCGATCGGATTGAATCAAGTTTTTAGCTGCTATTGGGCCATTACTGTTAGATCAATTGGCTAGAGCATCTCAATTGAATGGGTTATGATAGTTTCCTTTTGTCCTTTTTATCATTTCAACAGAACGCTGGTTGATCTAGGTCTTGTAGTTTGTATTTTTGGCTGTATGTTTTATTTGCTTTGCTATGCATTTCAGATAATAATTCTGTTTTGCATTGTCCCAAAAAAAGGAAAACAGATTATGAAGTATATTAAAATTATCTGTGTTATTAATGGAAATTTGGGAAAGTTTGAGCTTAGTGGATTTGCTTGAATAACATATAGCCATCATTGCATGGTTTCTTTTAAATGGTGATGGATTCAATAATGAAACCAAGAATGCTGATCAAACGATCCACCCCCAAACACCCCAACACACACACTTGTGGAAATGTAGGTGGATCGTATGATCTACATCTCCTATAGGTTTTTTTTTTTTTTAAAGATAAATGAAGGAATCTTTTATGTTCATGATATGACATCACATAAAAAAAAATTCCCTAAATGAATGTTAACAGAAAAGGGGGTTGTATGACAGAATATATAAATAGTTCCCTAAATGTGATGTTATACTGTGCACATAAAAAAATCCTTCTTTTTTTCCTCTTTCTTTTTAAATTATAGAAAATTAAAAAAAAAAAAAAAATTTTAAAACAAAAAAACAAAAAAAAAAAAAAAAAAAAAAAAACAAAAACAAAAACAAAAACACACTATGGGAGATGTAGATCAACAATCCTCCTCGTGTCTATTATTAGAAGTATCAAATTAATACACTTTAAAACAAAATTAACAGAAAAATAAAACTGACCTAAATCAATTATGAGTTCTTAAGTCTAATCTAAATGGAAATGCTGACAGCTAAAATCCATACCTTTGCTTTTTTACATCCAGTTGTTGTATCAGTTGGATCAGACCCTCTTTTTTTCTTTTCTCTTTTTTTTTTTTGGTTGTCATTATTGAATTCACCACTTTTACTTGTCATTCTTTTGAGCATTCCATTCTTCTCCCGTGAAAGGAACAGAGTATTTAAGGAATCTTATCATTAAAGGTTTGTAATGGAATCTATCATTTTTCTTTGGCTGACTTAGACATTGGTAATTCAATGTCTAGAAATTGTTCTGTGAGTAGGAGATCATTGTTTTTCATGCAGGGGGCACTTGAAAATCTCCTGCAGATAATAGTTGTCCTGAAGTTAAAGATCATGTTTCACTATGCTTTGCCTCACAGTAGCTGCATATTGATTTGCAGGCATCACCAGTTGTGTCATCATTTATGCTGAAGCAGGATCGAGATGGATTTGGATCTTCCAGTAGCAAGTTCTTAAGAGCATTGGCTCTTCTTGGAGCTGGTGTATCTGGTCTTCTGGGTTTAACTAGCATTGCTGCCTCTACTGATGAAGCAGAGCATGGATTGGCATGTCCAAACTATCCTTGGCCTCACAATGGCATTCTCAGTTCATATGACCATTCATCGTGAGTAAATAAGTGTGTGAATATTCAAACCGCTTTTACTAAATAATTATCATCATAGGAGATTATGATGATGATGATTGTAACAAAATAATCAGAGTGTTAGAACAGCATGATTTTTATCTTATGATATCTTACTTAAATAGATGTCAAGGATCCTATACAAATGCCATAATAGTATAAAATTCGTGAGAAAAAAAAAGAAAAAAGGGAAAAGAAAAGGACAGAATAGCTACTTTATTATATATATCAACAGTGTGTGACATCTTTTAGAACTTCACATGAGCAGGATACGACGTGGTCACCAAGTTTATCAGCAAGTGTGTGCATCTTGTCATTCAATGTCACTGATTTCATATAGAGATCTTGTGGGTGTGGCATATACAGAGGAGGAGACAAAAGCTATGGCAGCTGAGATTGAGGTGGTTGATGGACCCAATGATGAGGGTGAGATGTTTACTCGTCCTGGTAAGTTAAGTGATCGATTCCCTCGAATGAACAAGCAGCAAGGTTTGCAAATGGAGGGGCGTATCCTCCTGATCTAAGCCTCATCACCAAGGCAAGTTTAGATCTTTATGGATTCCCAGTACTCAACTTCTTACATTTTTATCTTTTCTGTTGTATTCTGCTTTCACAACCTATGTCTTCATGTATTTCAGGCACGTCACAATGGTCAAAATTATGTGTTTGCCCTTCTCACCGGCTACCGTGATCCTCCTGCCGGAGTTTCGGTAATTTTCTTGACCTCCAACATGGTATCTTTGTGAAAATTTGTTGGCGTCTATGAAATCAAGATGCCTATGGCAATGTTTTTTGCCAGAATTAAGTTGTTCTGCAGCTTTATCCAAGTAGCTTTGTGATACTTGAATGAGCTTGTTTATGCTACTCTTATCAATCCCAATGTGTAAACTGCAAAAGATAGATTTTCCTGCTCAAAATGATAAGAGACGACTTAGATTCTAGTTGTACATTAGTTCTGTCAATCTAGTCCTCCCAGTTGAGTATTGGCATGGCATCTAGTACCTCCATCTTTTTGCCAGATCTATCATCCCCTATTTATTTTGTGATCCATTAAACCATTCTGGAATCTGGTTTCAGATTCGAGACGGTCTGCACTACAACCCGTACTTCCCCGGCGGTGCAATAGCCATGCCCAAAATGCTTAATGATGGTGCTGTTGAATATGAAGATGGTATTCCAGCAACTGAAGCCCAGGTATTTGTTTTTATGAAGTTGCAATGTTTTGTCAGTAACTTCTCAATATCTCATGCATTGTATTTTCAAATTTGTTTTATAAAATTGTGGAAGATCATATGCCTTTTTCCAAATGTTACTGTAGATGGGGAAGGATGTTGTAACCTTTTTATCCTGGGCAGCAGAACCTGAGATGGAAGAGAGGAAACTGGTAACCAGTTTTTTGACCTCATGCTTGCATTCTTTGAATTTCAAACATCTTCAGCCATAATTCCTTGATGAGTTTCAAACAAAAAATTTGTATCTTGGATGCAGATGGGCTTCAAATGGATATTTGTTCTGTCACTAGCTCTTCTTCAAGCTGGTTATTACCGGCGCTTGAGGTGGTCTATTTTCAAGTCACGCAAATTGGTTGTTGACGTTGTCAACTGATCCTTTTCCAAATTTTATGCATTTGAGAGAAATATAATGGAATAATGAGTGCATGATTGTCTTGCATGGTTTAGCTTGAAATTGCCAACACAGCAAGATTGCTACTATCTCCTTTTTTTTCTCTGAGAGATAATAAGCTATTCTTGGTTCCTCGTGCCTAAGTAAGTTATGTTATTCCCAGTTTTTACTGTTCGAGGGGGATGATTTTGCTTAACTTTGGTATGGGCTTACAGTTTCATCTTGGGGAACAAATCCTGTTTCAGTTAAACTCTGAAGCCCTTTTTTCACATAGTTAATATACTTCAAATACATGCTTATGAACACTTTAAACAAAAGCTGTCCTCTTTATTGCATCAGCATTATCACAAATGTTTGCAGTATCATAGACATTCTGATATTTTGAAAAAAAAAATCATAAAATGAAATTATCTCAAGAATATCGCAGTATATTTTCAGAAAATCTTGCTCAAATTCTCTTGAAAAAGTTTTCAATAGATACATTTCGAGTAATTTTGTTGATTTTTTTTTTTTGGATATATCTTGGAGGTTGAGGGTTCAAAACTGTGCCACCACACTGTGGCCACAGGGAATTTACCCAGCTCCCTTGGGCTCATAGGGATTAGTCCGACCCAAAGTGTTGGGACACTCTCCGTTATAAAAAAAAAAAAAAAAGAAGATATTTTATGTAGAGGATTTCCTTGAACGTTTCCTGAGAATCTGAGATGAGTTCGAGTTTGGAAATTTTCTCCAGACAGGTCATTGTTTGAGGACAAGGTTACTGGTTAATGGTCTCTAACTGAATCTAAATGTGATTGTTTGAAAAGTGATACTAGATTTCCAAAGTTTTCCTTACCAGCTTATATATGGGATGACAATTGTTAATAGACAAATGTGAAGACGCGTTCAAAAGCTACAATGAAGACCTCCTGTAAAATGTAATCGTTTGTTTCACTAGCTCTTTCTTTCTTAGCTCACCATCGTTGCTTTGCTCAAGTCTATTCTGTGCTATTCTTCATTTTTTTTCTTAACTTTGGCCATGATGGACTAATCAATGTTACATAATCTATTTTTTTTCATGAGCTAATCGATAAAGCAGAATGAAGTCTACCTTCATCGCAAGGTAGTGATGTATATGGAATTTATATGGAGGGCTGGATCTCATATCCTCCAAGAACTCCTACAGGGAAAAAGGATCTCTGTAACATTAAACTCTGGTACTCCACAGAGGCTACATTGTTCAGTGTGAGTTTCCAGTGGGATGAGGATCTATCAAGTTGCAACAATGGATGACATAAATGCGTGTTGCAAGCCCTTTGACAATGAGAGAGGAATACATGTAATTTTATGATGAAGTACTAGTTGATGATGATGAATACTGTAATAAAAGAGATGAATGCCCCCAAAATCTTTTGGCAGCAATATAAAAGGTCATATAAACAAATGCACTTGTTGGTTGGCTCAAGCCATTGTTTAGGACTCAGGAAGCCAATTCAAAGTTGATGCTCCAGCAGCATGGGTGTGTAGCTAATATGAAGCTGAATTGGAAGGCCCTGAAAGGCCAGGCACAATTGAGTGGCATTAGCGGAAACAGATTTTTTTTTTTTTTAATGGACTACGTCGTATTCGCAATTATTCGTATATCTATGCTTATGGGTGATATAAATGATTTAATCCATTTTTCATTCGTAATGGGAAATTATTCTGTTTGGCAACTCATATTTTTTCCCTAGCTTGGTCGAATGTTGCAATTTCATTAGCACAGTTGTCTCTGGTTGGCGTTTGATAACCAAATGATTGGAAACATAAAACAAGTGTAAGTTTTAGGTTTCTTACCCAACCCCAGTTGCTTCTGGTTGGAAAGATCCAACAAGTTTTGGGTTATTTTCCTCAGGAGCTGATATGGGGTGATGAATTTGATGGTTCTATGGGTGCAATGAACTGATCGGGGCCATGACAGTCACGGTGGAGGTGGATGTGTCTCGGGGAGAACAAAATGTCAACCCGATTAATTAGATCACCCTAACCCCTTTATCTATGGCCTTCATGTCTAACGGCTTTACAAAAATGGCTGGATGTTAAGAGGCAGGCCTAGGTGAGTTCATTGCACTAGATCAGGAGCCTTCTTCCCTCTATATTATGGCCAATCATTTTGCTGATTACAGTTGTGGTACATACACTGAATGGATGAGATAGATGGCCCAGTGAGTAATATATAAACCACATTGGACTAAATTCCCATTGAATTCCTAGTAATTCATAGCCAGGTGATCATTTCTCACCAAATTGGGTATATTTTGGTTGAGCCGCAGGCTAGCCCATTGCCACCCTGCCACCTAACTGTAGTGTTTACTGGATCTGACGTCACAGTCCCAGTAAAATCTACATAAACATTAGAAAAAGTTACTTGGTGGTCTACTGTAATGAATAATGGCTCAAAACATTTCAATTTCATCAGCAAAGGAGCTCAAATCAAAGCTCATGAGTCATGACATGCTTGGTGTGATTAGGAGAGAGATTGGTGAACTGCTGCTCTTCATCAGTACAAAATCCTGATTGCCATGACATTTCTTACAATCAATTCTAATTCCCTTCCTGGGCATGCATTGTATGGGTCTTCAAAATGATAATCTTGAAGTAAACCTTTCACCAGCCTCAATGAAGGTGCAAATAAAAAGACCATAAATATAATGTAATAAGTAGCTAACTCCTTTATTTTATTACAAGTCACTAGATAAATAGAGAGGTCTGAGGTCTCCTCTAAATTTGCCCACTGCCTTCATCTGCCCATATCAAGCTTTTCCCATTGCACAGATGAAATGGCCTCACAAGATCCATATAAAGGGCCAAACAGTCCAATGCTCATTTTGCAGATGAAGTTTCGGCATCCTGAGTTTTGGCACGCTTGCTGGGAGGGGATATGGACTCCCCTTCGGTATTTAGCTTGAGATCATCCGGTTGCTCGGTCGGAGGCATCTTCTGCTTGCCATCCATCTGCAGGGAGCTTTCTTCTGTTCTTTTCTCCTTAATGGTATTGGTTTCAGTATTTTCCACTTGATCCATTAATTCTGATGTTTGAGCTGATGGGTCTTCTGAAGTGGAAGGCACCTTGAGCTTGTCACCACCAGCCTTGCACTGCTTCTCAAACATCATTTGCAGATACCTTCCTTGTTCTTCTATTCGCAACTGCAGATTTCTCTGAATCTGCAAGGAAAAAAGATGAGAGAGAGAGAGAGAGAGAGAGAGAGAGAGAGAGGACTCAATCTGAGATCTAACAGTAACTGTCTAGCAAGATGCAGATTGTATGGCTGCAGCAAATTTCAAAAGTGCTCCCAAATAAGTCAAATAAATGTACTGGAGAAGCCAATTTCATATGCAATAAGCAGCAGAATGAAGGGTTTAAATATAATTGTTGCAGCATGACTGATTTCTAAGCTTAGATACTCTTGAAAGTTGGTTTGGTTCTGTTAAAGAGCTAGAGCTTGTCCAAAGTCCACACAGGAATTTAAGGCTTTTTTTTTTTTTTTTTTGAGAAGTGGAGAACTCAGACCACTATTACACAAACTTTCAGCTTTCAAGAGAATCATGGAATGAATAATTGAAATATAATCATTGTAGTACAATTGGTTTCTATGCTTTGACATTATTAGAGGTTCGCTTTGCTTTAATGAAACTAGGAGCGTCCGAAGTCCAGACTGGACATACACAGTTCTTTAAAGTGAAGAACTAAAACCACTGTTACAAACATACTTTCAGCTTTCAAAGAATCATATCATAAGTTTAAAAGGGTAAGAGTCTTCGGTCATAAAATCCATACCTCAAGCTGTTCATGTAGTCGTTTCTGGACTTCCATTTGGAGCCTCAGTGCTTCAGTAATCTCAATACCCCTAGAAATTTAAGTAGCATCTAAAGGTTAGAAACAAAGGCAGATCCAGCACAAGAAGTAAGGCAGTATTTGTTTCCTTTACATGCAGGTAGCACTGGCAACTTGCTTTTCAAGGATTCTCTACTCACCATAATAGAAATGAGCCAAAAATACAGCGTCAATTAATAATTAAAAACATTGTGGGAAGCATGACTTATATCACTATTCTGTGCTGAAAGTAGCGAGTTGCATTCATTTCAGTTTATAGATCAAACAGATTGAAGCAAAAGACTCTTGACAAAAGCTCGCAAGTAAAACCAAGTTCCAATGGCCTCCCAACAACTCCAAACATATTCCACTTCCCCAGAGAGCCTATTAAAACATTGTCCTAAGCATGGCCTGATAACCAGGATAATAATTAGTGTGAACTGGCATGAGAAACATATGTGCAACAAATCTCACGTTACGAACTTCACAATGGCAGTTTAACCACATGCATTAGAGAAGTACTTCGTAGAGGACATTGATTTCCCATTTGGTCAGACTTTGGTTCATTTGATTTGTTTAGATATCTACAATAGTTTGCTCATTTATAAATACTACTTAGAAACTACTGGAAGCTATTGAGTTGAACAGTCAGTTATTGTACCACTTGCAAAAGATTTTTTTTAAGTATCTATCTATCTCTATATATATATATATATATATATATATTAAAAAAAAGGGTAAAAATTGTACAACAATAGTCTGACTATGGCTATCCTGCGTGTGCCATGTCTCTAAAGCTAAAAACTGAAAAGGTCCCCCCAATGCAGACCCAGTTACCATATCCTAATCTCCTTCAGACAGGCAATCATTGGAGGATGTTGTGCACTAAATTTCTATATACAAATGCAAAAATTAATCTGTAATCCAAATACCAATTTTAAATGCATGAGCATGCATATATCAGGCAGTCAGTAATCAATGTATCCCAATACCATAGAAGCTAAATAGAGGTTGTGCATTGTGATCAAAGTGCCAAAATGGCTATAAACAGAAATTGAAATAAACCTCGAGATTCCCCTAGATAAAGGCATTATCATTAACCTACGTTTTTAGGTCTAGAGCTGACATTTCTTCAAGAGGGGTAACCTTTCTCTCTGACGTTCCTGCATTGAGTAAAATATCAAACAGTTTCAGGCATAAACATCATAAAGCTGTCCTAATAGAAGAGAAAAAAACAAGGGATTCCATTGGGGATGGTTTAAGCATGTAGAAAGAAGAACAAAAACACCCATGCACAATGTATGGCAAGGTTCCTTGAGGAACTGCAACGAGGATACCAATAGAGACATTAAACTAAGCAGTGAGAACAGCATGATAGACTTGACTGGCGAGTAAAACAAACATGGCTTTAAGTACGGTTAAATGAAAAGTATAGCTCACAATACCGACTCTAGAGATATATGATAAAGCACAGCGATGATAATGAGCTGTTCCAACTTATGCAACACATGAACAAATAATTAGTTCAATGATAACAGAAAAATGTACAAACACAGACTGGGGCATGACCAAAAGTGGAGACAAGCATACTGAAATGTCCAACAACAATCAGAAATAGAAATAAAAACTGTGAAGAAATGTTTTGAAAGGCCATAGCTTTGTTAAACATGAATATTATAGATGATGGTAAAATACCTTCAGAAGAGTCCGGCCGGTACCTGGCTGTCCTATATTTCTGCAACTCAAGAAGTGTCAAATCAAACTCAAGAAAAGAATGCAGCTCAATGAAATAAATTTTCAAAGGAAAAACCTCTATACAAACCTGCAAGTGGCTCTTCACGTGGTAGATAGTCAAACCTTCAACTTTCATGAGTTTCAGCACACCTTTAGGAGTAGCTCCTGTGTGTCAAAAATAACAAATCAATAGATAACTTTTGCCAACAAGGTCAAAAAAACAATGCAAATGAACACTCTGACTTGGACTTCCACAAGGTCAAGTCAACTCATATGTTTTAGACTAACATTCAAAGCTCATTTGGAGAAAACAAGTTGGCATTTATAAATATTTACCGGTAGCAAAATCACAGTAAAAAAAACAAAGATAAAATGGGAGTCAATTAACTAATGAGAAAGAAACTGAAGGAGTTGCTTCTTAAAAACTTAAGTCGACAAAAAAATGTCAATTAACTAATATACGGTTAAGGAGTTCCAATACACTACAAAAGTTCAAGAAACACTTGAGTTGGACATCCTCAAAGTCAACTCAACTACATACTATAGCAATAGTCAATGCCCATTTGGAGAAAACAAGTTGGCATTAAAAAATATTTACCAGTAGCAAAATTTCAGTAAAATAAACAACAAAATTTGGGACTCAATTAACTAATAAGAAAAAAAAGAAACTGAATGAGTTACTTCTTAAAAATTTAAAGTGACTAAAAACTGGACCCAGCCAGGTCCAATTAAGCAAGAAAAATCCTAAATCAACTCGCTATATCTTCCAAATTTCAGCTAAAACCTTGCAAGACTCAGCTTGCATGCACTCATTAAGTTTCCAAATTAAGGCCACAAGCTTTAACACAATCTACAAGCAAAGTCTAAGTGCCTGCTTGAATTCAAGAAGAGTCATAATTTTTTGAACTACGAGTAAATACAGCATGCCCAAAATGGTTACCCACTTTCACCACCACCAAGCTTATTGACAGCGTCTACAAAGCACTCATGGAGTTCTGGAGTCCACCGCATCCGTGGTTTGGATGGGGCACCATTAGTAGAGGACGGAGAACTGGCAACAACACATACTTCAATAGAGGGAACATGAATCTGCTGATTAATTTGTGGCTCGCACACTGACAAAGTTGAAGATGAGTTGGACGCCGGGCACAGAGTCTACAAAATGAGAACAAAGGGCATGCCAAAATTATGCAAATCAAAACAGTCAAAAGCAGGAATGATACAGGTCATGTCCACCAGGTAGACTACAATGCTAGTCTTTCACAACTCAGAATTCTGTGGCAGCTCATCAACCGCACAAGTAACATGCACGATGCCACTCTAGACAATCCAATGTTGGGTTGCGTTGGCATGGACATAGACTGAAAATCACCAATAGAGAATAACCTTGCCAATCCATTTTGGCCATCAAATGGGTAGTTGAGAAGAAAAATGGTCAAGGATCCAATCCAATGGCAAAACCAAAAGGTTATAACCTATGAATCGGTGAAAATCCAAAGCACCCTCAACCACAGTGGAGTTCACCAGAAAACCTGCATTGGTGTGCCTGTATTAACACATGTATGTTGCAATACTAGCATTGTAGTCTGACCCATGTCCTCACGTAAGATGCAACCAAAGTTTCTGTCTCTCCCAGGTGAATGACACCAACCTTTGGCTTAGGATCCACAGCACTAACATCAACAAGGTCATTCCAAGTAGGGGCCAAATTGTCATCATCTGCTATAAACCATTCCTGCCAATCATTTTGCCTCATTTGGTCCTCAGAAGACACAACAGAACTTTGGATTTGACTGTTGTGAACAGACACATTATCAGGAAAGTCAAGAAAACCCTGCAGGGGATCTGTACACCATTCAGTGTTTTCTGTAGCAGAGCTACTCAATGTCTCAGATTGAAAGAGTCCCGAATGAGAAGAGTCTGGTAAAAGCACGGATGTCCTGCTATTTGATGACTGAGAAATGAATGGAGCATTAAAAGAATGTCTCTCAGGGAGTGAATTGGAAGAAAAATGAAGATCCGAAGAGAATCCTGAATCTGATGAAAATAAGTGTCCGACAACAGCGCTATTGGAAACTAAGGGAGTTGCACATGCAGTTGTTGGAGTTGTCCTCATTTCTCTTCCCATGGAAACCTCTTGGGCCTCTGGCATCTTTGGGTACTTTGGCAGAGCTGGTAAAGGCGATGACATAGCTCCAGGAAATTCCAGGTTGCTTAGCTGTTATGGGGTCTCTGCATAGATGAAAAGAGGGTGACCTGCCATTCCTTTACATGTATATAAATAATGCACATGGTAACTGTGAATCATCTACTTGAAAATAGCAAGAGTATGTTCCCTCCACAATGTTTCCAAAATCAGTAAAGGCACTTATTCATACTACAAGTTTTAATAATGAAAACGGAAAATGTCAGCACTAAATTGTCAATTAACTGAGATATTTGTACAATAAAACCAAGCACAACAAGGATAAAACTATGATCTATATATTATCTCAACATAATATGCAAACGTTGCTGCTGCTGCTGCTGTTCAATCAATGAAGGAGATTCGGCCTATGCCATCAATTGCATAAGTGATAGTCACGCTGCCTCATGGAGGTTAGCCAACACAATTTTGTACACGTCAGGAAAGGTTCTAATCGGGAGGCAGACATCCTAACCAAATCTGAAAATATGGCATTTCTTATGTAGGATGACTTCCATCATAATCACCACCAGGTTTTTTCATCTGGGGACTTTTTCTTGGTTCCAGGGGGTGATGTTTCTTTCTATTTGCATACATATGCTATACCCTTTTTACTTCATTGAAGAATTTGTTCTCCTTGCATATCCTCACTGAATGCAATTCATATTCTGTCTTTGTATGACTTATTTTAAAACCCTTGAAATTCAAAACCTTCCGCCATCTTTCAAGTTTCACATTCACGTCATCTCTCAATTGATTCACCAACACCATATCATCTGCAAATAATATGCACTATGGTACCTGCTAGCCTCTTGACTATGAAAGGTTAACTTGTCTATAATTAGTAAAACAAGATAAGGTATTAAAGCTAACCCGCGATACAAACCTGTCATTGGAAACTCACATGTCTCTCCACCATTTGTTCTTGCACTCATTACCATTCCCACGTACATTCCTCAACAATGTCAAAATAACATCTTGGGACACTCCTTTTGTCTAAAATCCACCAAATCAAATCTTTGGGTACCTCTATCATAAACTTTCTCTAGATCAATGAAAACCTTATGAAGATATTTCCTCATCTCAATATTTTTCTATTAATTGTATAAGTGAGAAAATAGCTTAGAAAATTGATCTCATTGACATGAAGTTAAATTGATTTTCTGATATCTTTGTCTTTTGCCTAAGTTCATGATGTGAATTATAAGTTTAATCCTATGATAATTGGTGCAACTTTATATATCTCCTCTGTTCTTGTATATGTGTACTACACCACTTATTCTCCATTCCTCTTACATTTACTTTGAACTTAATATATTATTGAAGAGCCTAGTTAACCAAACATATTCAATTTCTCTTAAGCATTTTCAAGTCCCTATCAAAATGCCATTATCCTGTAGCATTTCTTCTCTCCATTCTTGCCTATGCTTTCTTCATGTCTGCTATTTTAATTTTGCATTAGAAGATACACCATGCTAATGGAGTTTCCTAACCTACTTATGAACTCAAATGTTACCAGTACAAAGTACGAAAAGAAGAGGAGTCCAATAAAGACTTCGAAAGACAACAGTTCGAAGTGGTGGGACACGAATTTAGCCCCAACAAGAGACTTGTGAATAAGTTGAAGTCATGAACTCAACCCCAAATGGACAGGATAAAACTTCAAAGATGAAGATGAATCAGGTTCCATAACAAACTCACATCTCAACATCAATATTCAATGGACTTTTGTAGAATTGTTCATTCCACCCCCCATACAGCACAGACCTTAACACAAGCTTCGGTTTGTACACCTATTGCCCCAATTCTAAACACAAATTTCCGCATATTTACGATCTGGCGGCATTCATTACCAAAGTACTATGGATTGAATTACTATTCCATCATCATCATCATCATCATCACCATCACCACATGATAAACATCCCACAAAAAAGGGTATTGATTTTTATATAAATAACACTTAAAAACACCCAATCACAGTTTCACATGAAAAAAGTTATCGAAACCCATGAAAGTATATCCATGGTATCCATCAATATGCCCGTTCCATTCAGAAAATCCACAACAGGAGGAGACACAAATAATCCCAGAACAAAACCCATTGACAGATTCCAATCTCCCAAACTATCCAAACACATAAACAAACACAAAAGATCATATCCCACACAAAAAGGAAAATCCCACGTGGATTCCTTCATTAGAAAAAACAAGGCGCACCCATACAAAACCCAAACCCAATTTTTGTTTGATAAACAACCCAAACCCAATCACCCAGAAAAGGTAAGGTTTCTTCATATTCCAACAGAGAACCCAAAAAAACGGAATGGGTCATCCAGTTTCTACTAAGAAAAGCATCATACAAGAGAAAAATGGATTCTTTTCGGATTCTTACCTCCAGAAGAAGATGAAATCTATTCCCGAGCCTTATGAAAAAGCCATGACTCTGGTATTACTATGCTCTGGAGAAGAAGAGGGGAAGAGAGAGGAAGAGAACTATTCGTATGTGGTCGTGTGTTGTGATTTGTGAAAGGATGCATTCATCAATGGGACAGCGTTGGAACTAGGAAGGGGAAAAACAAAGAGAGCTTTCTGTTTGTACCCTTGCTCTTTTATCTATTCTTAAACAAATCCAAGAAATCAATAATGAAAAGTTGAAAAGTGAAACCCTACTTTTCTTGTGAAAATGTTAAAATATGAAAGGAGAAAATTTTGACTGCAGGGAAAAAAAAAATTGAGGAGTTAAATTAGTTAAAACAAGCATTTCTAGAAGAGAACCTAAAGGGCTTGTTTGTTTTAAGGAAATGGATTTCTAAAATTCTAAGAAATGTATTACTAAAAGTAGCAAAAATAAAATAAACGTGATGGTTACTTGGAGGTGGGCACACAGAAGTTCAGATCAAGCCCGTGGGAGGCCCATCTTATACAAGGAACTGAAACAAGATAAATCTTATCGGTCCTTATTGTTAAAAGTTACGGTAGGAAGAAGATTAATTAGAGATTTCTCTTATTTACATTAAGCATGTGAGTCAATTGGCCAATGAATTGAAGATATATTATCTTAAAGTATAGTTTACTTGGCTGCATAAAGATCTATAGATGATTATTTAATTAGAAAATGAGTTAAAGGGAGATACAAAATGAATCACCAGCCATATCCTGGAAAATCAAATCTTAGGAAAGTTAGAGCCCAATCTATGTTTTCACCTATATCCTTCACTAGACTACTCTTTAATAATTCCCTTTCAAACCAATTTTACCACAAATTCAATTCCATGCATACAAATGGGCCCTAATTAAGCATCTATTTTAGAACATATGTGTCATTTAGTTATTTTTTACTAGACTCCACCCTCCCTAGTAAAAATATAGTGGGGGGGTAGTGCAGAAGCAGACCTAAGTGTAGTGACGCGGGTGCAGTCGAGAAACTCCTTAAATAATGCTTTAAGTTTTTTTATTATATTATTTGATTTCTTAACTTGACCATTGCTTGTACCACCGAAATGAAAATCCTAAATTCGCCGCCATTGGATCCATGTAAATAACTCAAATTTAGTAGTCCATCAAAACTATTAAGAACATATCCTTATCATTACTATCACACATCATGCAATCACAAAATCATGCTTGAAGAAATAAATAGTAACAATGAGTTTTCGATCTTCTTCCCGTATTTAGATGAGTTTGTTAGCTTTTTGGTGAATCCCACTCATATTTATACATATGAAAATGTTTGAGAAAAAGATATTTTCTAAAAATAAATAATGGTGGTTTTATTTCATTTTCTTTCTAAAGGAAGCACATTGAGATTTTGATTAAAACCCATGAGAAATACTTTCATCTGCAACCAGTAATTCAACAAATGTTAGAGAACCATATCCAACCATAGGTGTTCTTTTACTAATAAGAGAAACAAGAGGTGGTAATCTGTAAAAAACCCAAAAAGGCCTGACAATGGAAGAGTGCGCCACCTTTATTATTCCTTGTTTATTATATCATTGCGCCGTGCGGTGTAAAAGCTCGCGAGATAACGACTTCATTTTGCCGCGGTTTTTTGGCGGGATATTGACATGTATGGGACCATCAAATAGCCAAATGGTTAATAAACACATAGAAACTACCCCAATTGACGTGTGTGGGACCCACCTTCTTGACCATCGGACGCCCCACTTTCAATAGGCACTTAGATCTCATTACATATGGAGAGTTCTACGGAGCCTTATTGGGCTCACCTTTGATCAGTGCAAATCCTTAGATTAGAATATTCTCAATTTTATACCTATTGAGCATTTAATATCTTTGGACTAAATCTAAAAGGAAGAATGTTTATAACTAAGATATCATTAAATTTTTAAGCGGTTAAATCATGTGCTAAGATATTCTAGTGGGGCCCTTTTTTTTTTATATTCTCCTTTATATAAGAAGCAATTTCTGTTGGACCTCGTGCTATTGCTAGACATCCATCTAAATAGGCCCCATGATTTGGATTGCATATAAAAATATAAATGTGCTCATAGGAGAATACTTCTCATCCAAATTATGATTACAAACGGAAATCCAATTATTTGAGTGTCCCAAAATTCCGACCAGTAAAAAAATCGGATTTCGAATTTATTTTAGACTCCTAATTAAGATTCTAAATGATAAACGGGTCCGATTTTGAGTACATAAAATATTGCGCGCGAGATGTTTTGCCAACATGCATAATGTAGAGGTGATACTTAATGCATACACATTTCGGCCAGTGCCAGCAGAGAGATTAAACGGTTTAGATCATCTTCGTGTGTGTCGTGCACCTGTTGAACGTACGATGAGAAACGCGCCACGTCACGTGGATCATTTTTAGCAATTCTCCTGTTAGTGGAAAAAAAATAAACAGTTTTAAAGAGAGATTATAACGAGACTAACATCTCGCGCGATATTTAAACACGCGGGCGGGCGGAAACTTCTTTGCTGTTTTCGTCCCACTTGTGTTGAATGTATTGAGACTTGAGAGGCCTTCCTTTGGCGGAAAGTACACCTGCGGGCATCCTCCTTGTCATCTCTCATTCCTCTAAAACCCCTTCTAAACCTTCTCCAAAAACAAATCCGGATCTTCATTTTGTAATAAATGGATGGATCTCATTTTTTTAAGCCCACGTAGACATAATTTATATTTTTTAAGGTGAATGTCATCCCCTTCTTCGCGACAGGAGATGCTGAAATTCAACACGAACACGGTGAATGATCTCCATGTGGGCCTCGCGATGGAGTTTCTTATTCGGGAAAATTGGATTAAGAAAAGATCTTGCTTCGATCCAGTATTTTAAAATAGACGGATTGTGTTTTACTTGAACCAATACCTTCTTCACCAGTCAATTAGATAAATCTGTTGGTATTAGTCAAAAAATTTGTCGAAAACCTGTAAATATTAGCTGTTTGGTTGTTTATTCTCTCATTATATTTTGTAAGGCTGATACATAATATGAGCGAGGACAAAGTTTTTAAGTCGTGGGTACTTTATTTTATTATATAATAATTTATATATATGATGTAATTTGTAAATCATAAGTTCGTTAGCAAAAAGAGAGACTCCGCTTTATTTTTTATGAGCACAAATACAGTCATGGTGAACCCTTTTTGCGTGTTTGACTGTTTAATTAGTGGATCGAAAGCATCAGTTTTCGTGCACAGTATTGTTCTGTGGTTATTTAATTAGGGTGAACTAGGTTGACCACAATATATTTTGTCATTGTTTAATAAACTCTGTCTCAAAGACCTTGAATGTTACCGTCTTATGGCGTTTTGGTTCAAATTCTGAATCGTATGCCACCCTTGTGTACTTCTACTTACAAGACCATCAAATGGTGGTTTGAATCATGCAATTGCCGAGGCCCATTCATGCCAAGTCCAGATGTAGATCCAAAATCATGTGCCACACCCATATGAAAGGTCGAATTGCTAATCAAGTGGGCCTACCTTTGGATCATTCCATTAACCTTTCCCCAATAGGACCTTTTAAAATCCCCCGGATCAAGCTTTACAGCAATGGGCCTGTGGTGGTTTTTTTTTTTTTTTTTTTTAATTTTTTTATTTTTATTTTGCTATTATATGGATGAATTGTAAACTATCTTAGCCCTAAACTAGCATCATCTAAGGCCAAATAAACTAATTCTAACTGTACGCAGATGGTGTCCGAAGTCAATCCCTACCACTTATGATGAGCTGGGGTGCCGTTTACCACTTAGGCTATCGAGCGTTTCTATACAGTAGGCCTTGTAGACATGGTTGAAAATTGAAATCTAATTAAACATAGAGTACTAAAGAAAACTGCCTAGCCTCGTATGATTGGACTCATCATTACTAGTAACAAAGGCCCGTGCTTACATAAATATGTATATTAATTCTTTTTAAAATACTATTAAGAGAGAAATGAATAAAAAAAGGCAAAAAAAAAAAAAAAATTTATCATTGTTAAAATCTAACCTATGTTCAAAATATAAAGAAGAACAAATGAAAGTAGGCTTACAGAATGTGACGACATGTTGAATTTATAGGCATAAACTTATAAACATGTAAATGATATATTTAAATGTTCAGTTGTACATTGCTCGCATGGTTTTAAACTCTTACTGCTTTCACTTTTTTTCAAAATTTTGATTTATAGCAAAATGATAGATCTATCTTTTTCCGGTAGTAATAACAAAAATATAGCATTATTTATAAGATTTTTTTTTATCAATATTATGATTTATTATTTGAAGTTTCGAATTGAATGGATATACCTCATCGTAAATACATTTGTTCTCATATTGGTTTAAATTTCGGCCCAAGCTTAATGTGTCCATGACCATCTCTGTTTGCATTTCTTATTTTGAGGGATAGAGTAGAGCTTAAGTTTGGTCAACCCTTATTTAATACTATCCAATTTGCAAAGCATTCTTGAACATTTTATTGTGTTACTCTATTGTTTTTGAATAATTACATATGTGATTTTGAAAGAGAAGAAAAAAGACTAAATAGTGACGAGGCCATGTGTACATGTTCGTCCATCCTATGGTTTTAAAAGCCCACCTTCTTATTTTACAATGCTATGGTGATCTCTTTACAACTTTTTTTTTTTTTTTTAAAGAAGGATTGCAAGCTGCAGAGGGAACATTAGGGAGAATAGAGACGCAATGAAACATGAAAATGGAGCAAGGCGGTCACATAGAACAATAAAAAGGTAAAGAAAACAACAATAACATCAAAACCAACAGCTTCATATAAAAAGATGGAGGGTTATCGCCGAAGGATGCATCTTTATACTTGCACCAAAAGCCACCCGGCCACAACGTGTGATCTATCCTAATTCCACTTTTATTGTGTAGACGAAGAAAAAATAGTCGAAAATGATGGTTTTGAAAAGAAAATTAAGTATGATAAAAATATATATATTTACAAGAAGTTGATAGGAGATTTTTTTTTTTTTTTTGGTCCCTAATTTATAGGGAATTTGAAAAGAAAACGTTATATGGAAGAGGGAACGTGCATGTGGAGTTAAGATATTCAATCCCTAATTTATAGAAGATTATTGGTAAGAAGTTAATAGGAGATTTTTTTTTTTGTCCCTAATTTATAGGGAATTTGAAGAGGAAACGTTAATTTTGATTAGGATTTGAAGAAGGACATGCTTGAGGAGTTAAGTTGAGGAGTTACTGAAGTGAAAAGAAATAAAGGCTTGATGAGTTACAATATTGAAAAATCTTTTAAAGGGAGGAGTGTGTAAATCATTTAAAGGGGTCAAAATAAAATTGGAATGGTCAAAATTAAAATAGTCGATCTTTGATTTCTACAATTAGAAACAATTAGCTTCATATATAATAATAGATACATGGTTAGGTCATGACCCTTTAATTGGAAGCCAAAAAATTGAAGGTTAAAAATTCAAAAAGAATGATTTTACACCATTATTTTCATTACTTACAGCAGTAAATCACTTGTATGATTTGTGATAGACCAACTTTCCACCCGATTGAACCCCGCTCATGCCAAAGTTTGTTAACAGTAGTTAAAAAAACCGAAGGGGGCGGGGGTTTCTAGTTGGCCTAAAAAGGGTGGGCCTGACACAGGAGTTTGATCAAGCCAAGTTGGGTGCAGGAGTTCTGTTAACAGTAGTTAAAAAGAGAGGGCTAGTTGGCATACAAAGGGTGGACCTGACACAGGAGTTTGATCAAGCCAAGTTGGGTGCAGGAGGTTTGGGTGGGGGTTGGTAGTTGGCATACAAAGGGTGGGCCTGACACAGGAGTTTGATCAAGCCAAGTTGGGGGGGGGAGGGGGGGGGGATCAAGCCAAGTTGGGTGCAGGAGTTTAATCTGGCCTAGTTGGGTGCCATACAGAATAAATTAGATGCTAAGATATTGGTGATATTATTCTAATATGATTTGTCAAATGTAATAAGACAGCAGACCAGCCAGAACAAAAGTGCGAAATGGCTGTGTCTGATCTTTCAGCTTCCATCATTTCAAGCATCCCCATCTATAGGGGGCCATCTATTCAACACAAAAGTACATAACTATTAACACCATCTACGTGGAGATGCAAAGTATCTAGGAGGACGAGTGTTCTTTTCATGTCAAGTCACACCAACCCACTCGAAAGAAAAAGAGTACTGGGAAGGAAATGAGGGCGACCCAAGTGGACTGCTACAGCGTTTACATTTGCTACAGCGTTTAAATCAAAGGACATGACTTCAAACACTATGCTGCTTCCACATTTATCATCGGCTTTCATTTAATGTGATTGGATAGTCCGGCCCATATGTTCATGGAAGTAAAGGTAGTCTAAGAAATGTAATCTTAAAAAAGTGGCTGAAGATCTATAGAAGGCAGCACAGATCCGTCACACCGGTTCCATACTGTCTGCTTTTGAGTTTTGACCTTTCCATTGTGAGATTGGATTGTTCCATTCTTCTCCACTCGGAACCGGGATCCGTCCTCGACTCTGATACCATTTTGTTACGGGCCCGTCCCACGAGCCCTGATATTGTCCGCTTTGAGCCTTTCCGATGTGGGATTGAATTGTTACAAAAGGCCACCAAGTAATCTTCCCTCTAATGAAAGATGACTTAAATACTAGTAAATTAATGAAAGGGAGATGAAAATTAATGATCTCTCAACCAATCTCCTAGTAAATTAAATATTAGTCAAGTTTTCATCTATATCTCCAACTTAAATTCTTCACCTGTGATCTTTTCAATATTCCTTTGGAACCCATTTTACGATGAATTCCTAGGAATTCAAGTTTACCAAACAAATGGGGATAGAAATCATCTAGATTGAGGCCTGTGTGAGTCAGGTTTAAATATTTGAAGTGCGTCTTCAAGAGTACGATCAGCCTTTGATATGTTGGGTCCAAAAAACCCAGCCGGAATTCGAGTGTTCTCTCATCCCAAACCTGCCTGAAATCTGAATGGGTGAACCATAACCTGGAAGAGCCATGTCTGGTCAGGAATACCCAACCATGGATACAGTCAAGTCTAACCTTGTTTGGAGCCTATTCAAATTGAGTCGGTTAGAAGGAATAAAGATAGCACAGGTTTGCGGCTGTGTTTGGTTCTTCAAACAGGTTCAATTAGAGTTTACAGGAACTTTTATGGGCCTGAACTTGTAACAAGGTTATAGCTGCAACTGGGTTCCATCTAGGATCAAATGAGTTACTTTCTATAGGGGGTATTGATTGTCCAATGCAGGATTTTTACAATGGATTTGACAGAAGAATTTAATAGGTTGCATAGTTTTTTTTTTTTTGGATATTTTTAGCAAAGCTCAGCGGTAGAATCGCAGTTGATTGTCAGAGTAAACTTAGAGTGGTTTAAAATCTTAGAAGGGACTGTCATATTGGCTAGGGTTTTGGGTTAGATCACTGGATGAATTAAGGAAGGTCATTGGAAGGGGCCCACATTTGGTAGGGAACATTTGTATAAAAGCCTGTTTCTTTGCTTGAATTCATTGAATTCCTATTTGGAGTATTCTAAAACTCTCGGATATAGTGAAATTTTTGAATGCTCTTCAAGTACATCTAGAAGTTCCACCAAAATGCAAAGGGATTGAAATTCCTGAATTTACAAAGGTCATTTGAGAACTTTTAGGTTGCTGAAATTTTGAAATGCCTGTGAAGATATATGACATTTGCAAATATTAGGAGATGAGATGTCACATTATGTTAATCTAAAATAATAAAAAAAACCAATAAAAAAATTCTTATAAAAAAAAATTCTAGTAAATAAACATGCCCGCATACGGTCGAGAGAATATTTGGAGTCTCAAATTGCCTACATGGTGAGAAGTTTATTATTCCCAAGCGGAAAATCCTAATGTTGATATCATATTGTATTAGGATTTTCCTAGACAGGTAAAGATTTTAGTGGAAAACAAGACTTGAGGAATGGCCATGAAATTTCTGGAATTTCAGACATTCCATCCCTACCAAACATGGAATTTAGTGGTTGACTCGACGTTGTTTTCTTTTCTCCTCTTGAGATAAAATTCTGTCTTATAGTTTATTTTTTAACTCCCAAGATTCCTCAATCAATGGACCCTATGTCTGTCCAAAGTCCATGAATGAAGACCTGGATTGGGCCATAAGCCAGCCCCTGTGCTTTGTCGTAACAGGCCAAGTATGGATCCAGCACAGGTTCCAAAAGAGCTGTGACAATGAACTCCCTCCAACTGTGCCACAGAAACTGGTGCATTCTGATAAAAGAATTTATGAATAGTAGTTTCTACCTTTTTATGATGTACTCTACAGATGGCAATGCAAGATGAACAGTGTCATTTTATTGAACAAGAAGGGAGGAATTGGTGCTTGATAACCAATGCATTTTTTTTTAAATGAACCACAATTATAGAACACTGCCAAATCAACTCACCCAAGTTAGTTCTTCAAGTGCTTCTATTTCTCTTCTTGTGAAAAAGGCAAGCTGCAAAAAATAACAGAAAACCTGTTAGATTGATGTCTCCAAGCATTAAATCCAGCAGCACTCAGGGAAAGCTATACAACAATGATGTGTGCATAAATAGTCTTCATCAGATCACACACATGACAACAGTGGTGAAATGGAGTCTCCACTTCAAGTGGGATCTAAACCAAATCAAACCATTTGGATCAATTATTAGATTTGGTGGACAAAACAAAACAGACAAATGAACTGGCACTTTTCAGCCAAAAAAAAAAAGCTGCTTGCACTTGCAAGCTTGGTGGTTTCTCTTACCTATGATTAACAAACCTTGCTGCATTTCCATAAAATGTTGCATCCAGACAAAGGGCTTCTTCATCTTTCAAGACTCCTGATGAACCCCATCAGCATATAGAACCAAAACAAGCTCAATACTTTTCTCTCTATCATATGCCTGAGATGAAAATGGACATGTAAGAATTAACGCCTCTTACCACTAGGGTATCCAAGTGGGCTCCACAAGTTTGATTGTCTTAAGATGAGGAATCCAAGTGGGCTCCACAAGTTTGATTGTCTTAAGATGAGGAATCCAAGTGGGCTCCACAGATTTGTTTCTCTTAAAGATGAAAAAGAACTTAGAGGCCAGTTTCAAGCAACTAACACAGAGTCCTGTGAGTCCATTTGTGTGTGAGTATTCTCAAGTCATCGGTCAGATCATCTTAACCCTTTTGACTTTTTACCCTCGAGTTTAATGATTTTAGAATGCGTCATTTTTTTTTTATATTAATCTAAAGGTTAGTCCCATTTGTGTTGTTATAAAAAAATTGGAATTTAGAGTGGTTATGTGTATCCCATTCGGATTGATTTAGGAGGTCAGTTCGTTGTGCTCATGTAATGCATTTACAGTTAAACTTACCTACGCATTTCTCCATACATACGATGAATATGTCATCCATACATATTATAAGACTTGCACATGCAGGAGGAAGGAATGACCTCGATCCTTCGTTCATATGGGTGATAGGCGGGGTTCCCAACTAACCTAGCTAGTGGCGGAACCACAGTAAGGCCCGGGGGGGGCCTGGCGCCCCCTGGCTTTGGAAAAATCTTTTAAACTCACCAAAATGGGCCCCCCCTAAGATTTTGGAATTATTAAAAGTTAAAATCCATCCTGGCCCAGTGGCCCCCCACTTTAGAAGGCCTCTTTTTCAGAAAGCCTTTCCAGACTTGAGACTTCCCACCCACTTTAACTTTGGAAGCCTCTTTTTTTGCAAACTTTTTCCAGACTCCAGCCCTAACCCTTTTCCAGTTTTCCTTCTTCTCCTTTTCCAGACTTCCAGATTCCAGCCACTCAGACTCAGGTACTCTTTTTTCTTCAAGGAAAGTGATTAGAAAGAGGGGTTTTGTCTGTTTGCCTCTGTTCTTCTGCATTTCATCTGTTTTGCTAAATATTGCAAAGTATCTATGGTATTTCATATTTGTTGTGATTTTTCTTGGGTTCCTTTCTAAGTTCAGTAAGTTGTGTTTTTTTTTTGTATAGTTGGGGTAACTTCAACATGGGGAAAACATTTTATTTGCAGGTGAAATATGTTGATACCTCAAAAATAGGAGTGCAATAGGTAAAATGGTTTTTTTTTTTTTTTTAATACCTGTTGGTCTGAATCTGGATTCCACAAAAGTCACAAAAAACACTTTCACCTTGGAAAATGACAGCGAAAGAAATCATTTTAGATATAAGCCAACTAGCTACCAGACATTATTGGGTGCCGTTTAGCAGGTTACACCATAAACTCCACTATTATGACACTAAACATGATTGAGAAGAAGAGAGGACTAAAAAGTAAAAACTCGAGATGGGTTGAATCATTCATTTACCAACTTGGTGACTGGGGTTACACTGTTACAGTGTTCAAGTTTTTTTTTTTTTTTTTCTCTCTCTAAGTCTTTGCACAGCAAAGAGTGATTATGCGATTGGAAAATAAATTAAACAAGTGATTCATCTAGCATGGTGGCTTGCTTCTCTTATAACTATAATAGTTGCATTTATGCCAAATAGAAAATGGTCTGTGAAGTGTGAAGTGTGAATTGTGAATTTGTGATCAAATATGATAGGAGGTGGCCAGGTGGGATTTGGGCACTTGGTTATTGTTGTTATTTTGATCAAAGAATGGTGGGAGTTGCCCTGCCCATTGCAATTTCTGTCTATTGGAGTATTTGGATTAGTGAAGATTAGTATATAGGCATCTGTGATCTGTGATATTTGGATACTTCATATTAGGCAATTTATCTATTTGATGTAGGCAGGATCAGAGATTCAGATTGCTTTTTTTCATGAGATTTGGGCTTTTTTTGCTGAGATTTGGTTTTTTTTTTTTTTTTAATCTATTCCTGAAGATTGTGAATCTTTTTTCGACTCATACTAGTTAGTACCAACAGGCAACAGTGATCATTTTAGTTAAGAAAGTGAATGTCTTCAAGGTGAATTTGGGGTTGGGTTTGCCATATATATATATATATATATATTGAGAAATATCAATATAAGATGCAACAAGTATAAATGGTTGGTCTTTTATTCTTTCACCATACCAAATATGATTTTGGACATATAATAAATATGATTTTTATTTGATTTGTAGATGGGAAAGTCATCTACAATTGATGGATTTTTTAAAAGAAAAAATCCTCAAAACTTAGAAGTCGATGCATCATTGCCGACCTCTAATGTTGAGATTCCAATTTCTGAAGATCGTCCTACAAAATCACAAAGAACTGAAATCAATGAAGTTGGTATTGGTTCATTAGAGCGTGATCCAGAATTGCGTCCACAGATATGGGATTATGACATTAATCGACGTGATGAAATTCGACGGAAGTACATTAAGGTTGGTCCATACCAACCTATGCTCTCAAAGTATCCGAAATCTGGATCAACAAATCATCTTCGTACCTTTCAACATTCGTAGTTCAAGCTATTTCCGTCATGGTTGGAATATTCTCCAGAGAAAGATGCTTTTTGTTGTCTACCATGCTTTCTTTTTAATAAGCAAACTGGACTTGCTTCGCAAAATGCATTCACTCTTACTGGATTTAAGAATTGGAAAAAAGTTAGAGATGGAAAAAATTGTGCTTTATTGAGTCATGTGGGGAAGGATCCTAACTCTCCTCATAAAGTTGCTGAGAGATCATGTGAAGACTTGATGAATCAATCTCAACACATACAGAAAGTGCTTGAGAAATTCACTTCAGAAGAAATTGTAAACAATTGACTACGGCTTACGGCTTCAATTGATACAGTCTGATGGCTTACATTTCAAGGTTGTGCTTTTAGAGGCCACGATAAAAGTCATAGTTCAATCAATCGTAGAAATTATATTGAAATGTTGAATTTGTTGAGTTCTTATAATGATAAAGTTGCAGAAGTTGTGTTAGATAAAGCACCAAAAAATGCTTCATACACATCACCAATGATCCAAAAAGAAATTCTACATGTTTTTTCAACCAAAGTGAAGAAGATAATTCGTGATGAAATTGGTGATGCAAAATTTTGTATAATTGTTAATGAAGCTCGTGATGAGTCAAAGAAGGAGCAAATGGCTATAGTTTTGAGATTCGTCGACAACAATGGTTTTGTGCGAGAGCGCTTTTTTGGGCTTGTTCATGTCTACAAATAGCATTGACCTTAAAAAATGAGATATATGCTGTGTTGTCTTATCATAATCTCGATATTCAGAATATTCGAGGACAAGGATACGATGGTGCAAGCAATATGCGGGGTGAGTAGAATGGATTACAAGCTTTGATTATGAATGATTGTCCATATGCTTACTATGTCCATTGTTTAGCACATCGCTTGCAATTGGCATTAGTTGCAACATCAAAAGAAGTTAATCCAATTTACCAATTTTTTACTAAATTGACTTCTATTGTCAATATTGTTGGTGCTTCATGCAAGCGTAATGATGAGTTAAAAGTTGCTCAAGCTGCTGAAGTTGCACATTTGATTGCCATTGATGAGCTCGAAATTGGGAGAGGACTTAATCAGATTGGTTCTTTACAACGGACAGGAGATACTCGTTGGAGTTCTCACTTGAAATCAGTTTTTAGCTTGATAAAGATGTTCAGTCCAACATGTGCAGTTCTAATTAACATCATTGACGACGGAACTACTTTTTCTCAACGAGGAGATGCAGACTCAGCTTACGAGGCAATGACTTCTTTTGAATTTGTCTTCATCTTGCATCTCATGAAAGAAATCATGGAGATCACTGAATTACTTTGTCAAGCTTTGCAATGTCAATCTCAAGACATTTTAAATACCATGCATCTTGTTTTTAAAGCACTTATCCAAAAATTAAGAGATGTTGGGTGGGATGCTTTACTTACCAAGGTGAAATCATTTTGTGAGGCACGCAATATAGATGTCCCAGATATGAATGCTCGTTAAGTTATGAGACGAGGTCGAGCCCGCCATCAATAAGATGAGTTTACAATTGAGCACCATTATCGAATAGAAATTTTTTATGCTGCAATTGATTCTCAATTACAAGAATTAAATGGTCGGTTTAGTGAGCATGTAGTACAGTTGCTTATTCTTAGCTCAGCTTTGGATCCTCGAAATGCACATGAATCTTTTAGAAGCGATGATATTTGCAAGTTGGTAGACAATTTTTATCCTCAAGACTTCACAGAAAATGAAAAAATGCAATTGAGAATGCAACTTCACCATTATGAGTATAATGTAGTTCGACATTCAGACTTTCAAAAATTGTCAACTGTTTCTGATCTGTGTCAATGGTTGGTAAAGACTAGAAGATCAACAATCTACCAACTTGTTTTTAGAGTAATTGAACTTGTGCTTAATCTTCCTGTTTCTACTGCAACTACTGAACGATCATTTTCAGCCATGAATATTGTCAAAACTAGGCTTCGCAGCAAAATGGATGATGATTTTCTCTCTGACTCTTTGATTGTGTACATTGAAAAAGAAATTGCCGAGAAGCTTAGCACAGACTCAATCATAGATGATTTCCGAGATTTGAAAGAACGTCGAGTTCCATTTTGATAGATGATTGAGTTGAAATGTACTAAGAAACATTTATTTTACGACTTTTCTTTGCTTATATTTTGTTAAGGCTGAATGGATACTGGTTTTAATTTTCTTATAAAATTTAGTCTTGAATCGTAATATATTTTTCATACTTAAACTTACAACTATGTCGAAGGAAAACTTAAAAATATGATAGTTATAATAATTGGTGAAATAAAAATTTATTCAAGTTTTGCCCCACCCCCCCCCCCCCCCCCCCCCCGGAGATGAAATCCTGGCTCCGCCCCTGAACCTGGCAACCCCTCGTTTTCTCTTTGATATATGACTTTCTTATGTGTAATCTTAATTGTGTGAAGAGCCTCTGAGGCTCTAATGGATTTTAGTTTGGCTACATGTATTGATACATACCAACAAAAATAGAGTTCAGATTCTCCAAGCATCTCATTGATGGAGGGCTTACCTATTAAAAATTCGAACTACTCAAAATGAATACAATGAATACCCTCACTTTACATAAAATATCTTTTAAATTTTACTTTAATAGAAGATGATATTGCCACTAGCTAGATTCAACAAATGATTATAGTGAAACAACACAATCTTTTACATTATTAATCTCGTAGGCCTCATATGCAAACAAGTGCGCCTGTATCCTTTTAGATTTCATCTTGACCTATTGATATCAAATGTCAATAACTTTGGCCACAAAAGACACATATACTACTACTTTTTTTCTTTATTTTTTTGTTCTTCCTTTTGGTGGGGGGGATGGGGGCAAGGATGGAAACTATTATAGTGCAATACGTGAATACCCTTTAAAACCTCAATTATGTACCATATTGTAAGTTGATATCCATCTGAAGTAAGAGTAACCTTAAACATCTATTAACCATCACAATAGAGGTTTTCCATTTAATTAGCATATGCTATTTAATTACATTGTTTCAGGCATTCAGATATTCACACCAGGCAACGTATGCAGCAATGTTTCACTACAATCATTTCTCAATTTATCTTGAGTTCTTGACAAGATCAATCAAGAAGCATTATTCTTTTGTTGAGGAACAAAATGAATCACCCACATGTATGTCATGACAAAAAAAATATGAGAAAAAACAGAGGCCAAAAACACCCTCTTTCCCCAGTCCCCAAAGAGACAGGAGCTCATTTTCTTTTTCACAAATCAAAACACCCCAAATGCATCCTCTATACAAATTCCCTTTTCCCCCCATTTTATCACAGAACCTTCATCCGAGCTTCACCTCTTCTTGAGAATTTAGCACCCCTCAAAAATTGCCAATATCACCCCCAAACCCCTCGATTTTCTCTCTAAAATCACCTCCTTTGATTCCCAAAGATTAATGTATCCTTTCAATAGTCTGCACAAATAGCCAAAACAAAAAGTTAATTATCATAGATCAAAAGGATGACATAGTTGTCAAATTCATTTCGGATCCCATTTCAATCTGACCTCTAAGATGAAATAATTCGGCCGATTTAAAATCTCGTTGAAACGCTTTGGAGTTTCATTTTGAAAAAAAAAATCAATATATATATATGTTAGAAAAAAAATTTATATATTTAAGTCATTACAATAAAACATTATTATGACATACAAATATAAAATTTAGGCACATTCCTTATCACCATAAAGTTTAAACATGCTTTTCATAACAATAAAAGTTAACAACATTTAAGTTTGAGGTTTAGACATATTCCCCACAACATTTCGTTTTCGGTAAAGTTTGGAGTTGATCAAAAGTCCAATAAAAAAGTTATATTATTCATTTTGTTTTGGCTTCATGACTAAAACGAAAAATTTTGGCCATTTCGGCTGAAATGAAAATATATTGATAACTATAAAGGACGGTCAACAAGTTGCTTAAGTGCCCATATGGATGAGGGGATAAGTAAGGTGGAGAAAACCTACTTCATATAGAAACATCTTTCCGTTGTTTGGATATTATAGAAAGGAGTAAAGCAATTCTCCTTTCAACAACTTTTTGCAAAATGCAGAAATAACTCTCTCCTTAAGGCAGGGGAGAGAACAAATTTATGCTAGTGAAAAACTAAAATTTTCATTATTTAAATTTGATTTTTCGCCATATAATATTTATTTTAGTTTTGAAGTTTTTTCAAAATGATTTACCCTTGTCGCTTTCTCCATTCAAATCAAATTCCCGCGGAGAACTACTACAAGAGAAAAGTGATTAATCATTAATCTACCCACCCCCATTGTCCATTTGTTGGGGGTTTAAAGTCTCCATATATCATTTTCTATCCAACTGAATGAGCCTTTGCTTACCATCCCGTTTCGTCAGCAACGATCTGATGAAAAGCAGACTGCTAACCACAAAAAACAAACCAAAAGCCCCTCCAATCACAATAGCCACTGTCTTTCCTGTGTCCTGGCTTGATCCTGTTACAAATAAGAAGTTTTAATGATATTTTCTTCTATTGAGATTGAAATGGAGAAGTAAAATTGGTAAAACCGACCCGGCATATCTAGAACAAGATTTTTGACAACCATGATAATTACCTTTGTACCAAAAAAAAAATTAATAGATTCCAGAATTCAAAGTGAAAGTGGGTGGAATTGCTTTCCAACAACAGACCTATCTACACAAGGACCAATGCAATCCAAGTCCAATACTTAGGTGTGACGGTTCAGTTTGTTTCACCAAGAAAGTACTGTTCAACATGTTTTTTAGTAAAGGAATGATTCTGGGGTTAGTTAACATACATGCCAAATCACAGAAGAAAGAAAGAAAGGCCAGTTTGACCAACTCATCCAACCAATGCATTACCACACCAATCCAAGCGATCTCATGGACTTATAAGGTCATTATATTTGGATCAGTGACCAAAAACAAAATCATTATATTTGGGTCAATTTTCATCACATGACCTTTCATCTAACCAGAAGTAGAAAAGACCCTCTACTTGACTTTCAGCTCAAAATCATACTCCTTTATTGGCATAAATTCAAATTTCACACCAATTGGGGTTGCACGCACCTAGACTCACTCGTATTAGGAACTTAGGACAAAATATGACAATGTCCCATCTGTTATGTGTGTTTTAATCATATATTTTATACGTGCTGAATTAATCCGTATGTCAATCTTAAGCTTGGTGGCCAACCGCCTGTACATGGTAGAGCGTGATTTTGAGCAGTTTGGATTTAACTCAATTAAATTAGAATCGAGTGGAGATAAGTCACAAGTCAATGGTGTTTTGAATCATTTAATCTCTATGAGATAGTGAATTTCAGATCTCACTATGATTGAATTAGCTTGTTCTGTTTCCTAATCCTGCAACCTCACAAAATTCACACTACAACCCAACTCCGCGAGCCCAAACATTAATCCATTAGAGAAGCTGTGAATGAGATTGAAAGCCTTAAAAAAGAAAAGAAAAATCCAGAGGAACTCACCTGAAGAATCATCCCCAGAAACTCCATTTGGGTAATATTTGTAGCTTATATAGCACCGAAGCAAATACATCTGCCCGGAAACCGCCCTCCCACACGCTTCCTCCGCCTGTTGCAGCGCCCCCTTCACGCATTCCCCACAATCTCCGCCGCTCAAATCCCCCTCGCACTGCCCCATCACATACACCGATTCAAATGTCGTCGCATAGAAGTCGCTCCCGCTGGCAAACCCTGTTCAAAAATTTAGTAACTACATCTTGATAAATTCACCATGGTAGGTTTCAATGAGAATTGTTTGGCTATTTATAGAGTATAATAAAGATCATTAACTTAATCACACCAATTTGATGAAAAAAGAACTTAATCACACCATAAATCTAATCTAATACTAACCGAATTATCGAAGATAAAGTCACCCTTGTTATAATATATGGAACATTCATCACTTACTTGTGCAATGAGAGGATTTCTTTTTCTTTTCATTTTTTTTTTCTTTTCTTTTGTTTTTTTTTTTTTTTTTTTTGCTATCGGATGTTCCCGATTCTTTGGGCTGCACTAATTCCTCCGGGCCAGAATGAAGTCGGGTAAACACCCTATAGCCCTAAGGTGATAGCACTAATGAACTCAATCTTCGATCCTGAAGAAGGGAGAATCGGAGGTCGATACCAAGACCTCTAACTCCGGAAGAGAAAGGAACCGTGGTCTCAACCACTCAGCCAACTCCTTAGGGTTAATTAGAGGATTTCTTGCGAGAGAGGAATCCGGTAGTAGTTTAACTCTCTCGAGGAAATCAAAATCCTTTATCTCGGGAAAAATTAGTTTATTTTCTCCTTTCGCGGGTAAGGAAGTGCGTCTCATTAGATTAGATAATAGAGTTCACGAACAATCAAACTAAATTTTCTTCAATGTAAATTTTCTTCACTGTCGCAGAATCCTCTCTTTTAAAACCATGCACTCCTTTTAACATTTTCTGTTACCTGCTTCCAGCTGAGAGAAGGCCTTGTCCCTCTTATCCTGAAAGCTTGCCTCCGATGACCCGCACACTTTGTACTGCATCTGGGTGCCGGAGACCTGAGGATATCCGGCGAGTGAGTACTGGATAGAGCAGCCCGCGAGCTGTATCTGGGCGGCGACAGCGTCACCGCACAAGGATGTGGCCATTTGGGGGACTCTGCTTACACAGCTGTTGCAGTCTGCGAAGGCGAGGTCGCCCCGGCATTGGTAAAGACCGGAGACGGCGGTCTGGCCGGCGCCGGAGGAGGCCTTGTAGAAGTGAGTGGTGGAGGCTTGGGTGGAGAAGGAGTTAAAGAGTGAGGTGAGGGTGTCTTGAAAGCCATTGCTTTCTGTGAAGGTCTGCTTTGCGCAGTCATTATAGACCAAGTCATAGATGTCTGAAGCAGAAATTGGGATGATAAGAAAAGCTGAAACAGTCAGCAGAAGAAAGGATATGGAGAAAAAGGAAGATTTGGAGAAACCCATCTTTGAGTTCTGTTTAAATCATGGCTAAACAAAATGGGATTTTGGTGGTTTTGGGAGATGGGTTCTCTGACTTTCTCTTTAAAGAGAAGGAGAAACTGGAAATGAAAGAAAGAGTGTGGATTTGGAGCAAGTGGGTTTTTTCTGTTAAGTCTAATTCATGGTTGGAATGGTGGGGGTTTTCTGAAGTTGAATTGTTTTGATGGATATCTTTAATGGTTTGAGATGTTGGAGGGAGAAGAGAAGACAGAAGAGCATGGATTTAGAAAGACCCACATGGGTTTTACTTTAATTCATGGGTGGGGAGGGTGGTTTTGTGAAGGCTTTGGAGTTATTTTGATGGATGGCAATTGGTTAGAAATATGGAGAGGAAAGAAGCAAAAGTAGATTTGGTAAGACCCACCTGGGCCTTTCTTTAATTTATGGTTGTAAAGGGTGGTTCCTTTTGTGGGATTTGGATTGTTTTGATTGATGGATGGTAATTGAGTAGAAATGTTTAGATGATGTGAAGGAAAAGAAACTAGTATAGATTTCTGGGGGACAAAAAAAAAAAAAAAGAGGGTATGTGTATATGAGGACACCCACCGGAGTTTGGTTAACTTTAAGTGGAAAAGAGGTTCCTTCTGGGGTTGCTTTCAGGGATGGGTTTTGGTTGTTAGAAGTAGGGAGATTCTGGAAGGGATGATGTATAAATTTGGGAAGTTCTTTAGGTGGAGAGGGGGCTTGTTTGGGTGGCCTACCTCAACTTTATTGTGGCACAAGAGTGTATCTTGTACTCTTGAGTTTTGAATTTACTAATGCCAACATCAAAGCATGTTGCTTTTGTTATTAAAAAAATAGTTTCTTTGAGAATGAGAATAGATGAGTCTTGTTTTTCTGTCAAATCACAAATGTGAGAAGAACCAAGATATTCTGTAAACCAGAAAGCTATTCTTAAGATTCAGGTATTCAACAGAAAGATAGTAAAACGTTTGACCGTGGAATTCATTTGATTTGGTTGCTTGCTTTCTTCTTGTTGGAATGCGATTGGATTGCTTGCATGGTTGAGTTTTGAGGATGAGGCCTATGAAACCTCCAACTTGAGTATAGGAGCAAGTCCGAACCCCCTCATCAGATTTTCAGACAGAGGTCCCACCTATGATCAATTTAGGCCTTTAGCATACTCCTTCCTCCTTGAATTGGCAATGTTCCTATTTTGGCAATGACCTGAGTATTATAGTCACCATTGATTTTTGTCACTATAAGTTTATATGATGTATTAAGAACTTACTTGGCTGCCCGGGGTTCGAACCTCAGGTATGTCACATCTTCCTGCTTGTGCGGGCTTCCTTCCCACTTGAGTGGACTGCTTTTCCGTGTGTATGTGGGCTCTCTCTTGGGTCCCAGCCCCCTTAGCTAGGGTACCAATAAAAAATTTATATGATGTACTGTCATTAAAAATTTGAGGAACAATATTAATAATATCCCCATCCAAGATCCACATCCAAGCCTATGAATCCCTCTCCATCTTTTGATTATCACTTTAAATGGGCATTTTCTTGAGAAATAAAGCCTAGGCATTCCATTAGGAGCTACCTGAAGCTATTGCAAGTCTAAGCCTTAGCAGGTGGGTTTGGCCTTCAATTAGGAGGTACCTCCAAATTTTATGGAGGAGTTTGGATTACCTGAAGCTAAGCCTTAGCAGGTGGGTTTGGCCTTCAAGAAGTAAAAACATTTAAAACTTTTGGGGGGGGGGGGGGGGGGGGGGGGTGGGGGGGCCTTAGCAGGTGGGTTTGGCCTTCAAGAAGTAAAAACATTTAAAACTTTGGGGGGGGGGGGGGGGGGGGGGTGGGGGGGGAGCCCCATTAGCTGATGTGGCGCCCATCGATTGGATGCTTTACTATTGCAAGTCTAGGCTATAGGTGACCCGAAGTAGTTAGAAAGTGCAACGGCTTGCTCACCTCTGATCCGAACTCTTTGTTAGAAAGTGCAGCATGTTGCTCACCTCATATCCAAACCGCTCACATGCTTGAGTCCTTTTGATCTACATGCTCCAGCTGCAATTTCATTTGGAACTTATAATTTGTATCACAAGAGGATTTTCATTTGGTAATTGTAATTTGTATGACAAGAGGATTATGTGACCTGCGGATTTATATTTCTTTGGGAGAAAGAAATCCTACGTTCTTAACCCTTTGATAGGAAACAATAATGTGTGTCGCAGAAAACGGAATGGTGGGCTGAAAAGAAATCCAACCAATTTTTTCCTTTATCAATGAATCCTCTCATCTCACAAATCCACTGTTGCATGAGAAAACCCAAACAATTTTCCTACCTATCATGGAATCCTCTCGTCCAACAGTCGAGACTTTGGAATTCTCATTGCTTGGGTACAAGTTTGCATTCTTTCGCAGAAAAGGCAAAGCACTAGTCAGCGAGATTTAATTTTGTGCATGAAAAAAAAAATTATGCCTTCCCATTGGCACAGGATTCTCAAGTGAGCCATTTTTTCCTTCTTTTTTATGCTATACTGGGCTATTGATCCAGCATTCTTATTTCAACTTGAGGACCATAGGATCCCTCCTCGGGCATGCATGAGAAATTGAGGAGTCGACACCACTCAACCATCTAGCAGTGTCATTACTCTATACAGCTGCTTCCGCACATTCAGATATCACTGGAGAATAACTAATTTCCAGTCCTCTTGAATGGCTGTGATCATTCCACTACTGCAAATGTTGGGTTCTATGTAATCTGTCACGAGTGGCCTCTTCACTCCCTCTCCTTATTGGAACTTGGAATGACTAAACTTAAGAGCTGAGATCATTTGATTGAAAAGATAATAAATACCTCTACTCCAATTCCTAACCTATCAAATCTTCGTCTCCCTCGAAGATCAAACATCCAAGTGGGCATAAAAGGAGGGGGGTGCTTCTTAAGGTAAACTGTCAGGCGCCCATCTAGAGTAAATTATTATTCCTGCATCAAACCCATGCATTCCATCATCTTTGTATCTATCTAAGATAATTCAGTGTATCCAGAAGTTTGAGAGACAACATATTTAATTTTAGTTCAAAACACAATAGTCAAGAGTTTAAAGGCCTCATCTCAAGACTCTGAAAACAAGAGCTTTCTTGCGCATGCAAAATCCCTGTCCTTTCAAGATAGAAAACGCTCAACAAACAAAAACAAATACAAAAAAAGATGTGCACCGAAAAAAGCTGCTGCCTCTTAAAATCGGCTAGACCAATCAAATTAGATACTGCACCAGAACGGCAAAATATGTTCTCTCAAATAAATATAATGTACCAAGGAGACAGTACTACTTGCTCTCTCCAAGGATCAGCTGAGAGCTGAAGCCTCTGATGGGTTGGAATCATTCCCACGCTTGGTTCCCCGATGCACCTCTTTCTTGCCGTGGGGCCCGCTGGTGGAAACCATTCCCCCTTGGCCTATTGTTGCTGTAGTCTCTGTCACCAACATCTTGACTGCCTCCCCTTCCTGAAGTCTGAGCACCAAAACGGCCCCTCGGGCCTTCTGATTGATAACTGCCCCTGCCTCTACCCCTTCCTGTTCAGAACAATTCAAGCAACATAAAAGCATTTAGAAGTCGTTGGACCCTTGATGTGTTTGTTTCATGAATTGCACATATCAAAGTTGCACAAAACAGAACTTCAGCTGTCCGGAGAAATAAGGATGACTGGATCACAATCACAAAATTACCATGCAGCAATATAGCAATGGAAGCATGACAGCTAGATCTTCCGAAAATCCCTATAGGATTGGTGAAAACACAGATGTCCTAGAAACAATTTTTTTAATATTAACAATTCAAAGCAAAAACCTTATCAGTACAAGAAGAGAGCTATTTTAAAAAAACAAAAAAACCAAAAAAAAAAAAAAAAGGAAAAAGGAGACAAAAACCACCAAAAAACAACAGATGGAAAAAAAAAAAACCAGAGACGAAAGCCAACAGAAAACACAAATGGCTATAAACCTTTAAAAGGGAAGGGTCATCTCCCTCCAATTCCTCCGGATCAGCTCCAAAGTGATGATCCCTTGTAATTGGGGAAGGATACATAACCACGAAGCAATAGTAAACTTAAGCCTGTAAGAGAGAACTTCAGCTGAGGAGACAAAGTCCTCGAAATAGAGAGAATTCCTCTCCTTCCAAATAGTCCAAAGAACAGCCGGAAAGGCAGTCTTCCACATAAACCCCCCTTTATCTGAACCAAGCTCCAAGCGCCACTCCTTAAACAACCCTAGAACCGAACTCGGATGAGCCCAACAACAGTCAAACCATCTTAGATGCTTAAAACCATAGGCCTTGCTCCATCTTGCAGAACAATAAGAGATGATAGACTGTTTGCTCGCCCGCTAAGCACATGAGACAAGCATTGACAATAATCTTCTTACACTTGTGAAGATTGTCCATAGTTAAAATCCCACCATGCAGGGCTAACCAGCTAAGCATCAGAACCCTGGGCGGAATCTTCAATTTCCAAAGCCTAAACAGGGGACTTTTATGGTAGTCCCCTGACATGGCCAAGAAAAAGGAAGACACAGAGAAGGTCCCCTCTTTCAAAGCTGTCCATATCCTACAATCTTCCACTTCCGGCGTAACAACGACCTGACTTAGAATACCAAGGAGAGAGAAGAAATTGTACAGCTCTGACTCTGTTAGGCTTCTTCTAAAAATAGGCCCTCACTGCATTTGAGAACCATTCCTGACTGTATAGCTAGGTGTCCTCGAAACATAATGCAGTAAAATAGATAACTCATACTGAAACATGTAACTTCTTGATAGATATGTAGCTTAGCGAGTAATAAATAAATGTAAAGAGGCAAGTTAAGGGTCTTAAGGGTCTTGACCTCAAGAAGTAGCCATCTCATTTTCTATGGGTTAACAAGTAATAAATAAACATAAAGACGCAAGTTAAGGGTCTTGACCCCAAGAAGTACCTATCTTATTTTCGTATTTTATTTATATTTCATTTGGGTCTGCATGTAAGTCGAACTGGGACCAGGCACATAGTACAATGCACACGAAAGGCATAGAACTGAAGAAAATATAATCTAATGCCATTTGTAAGAAATGCTCTAATACCAATTTGTAGAAACATGAAGGTGTAGAGTGTGTGCGCTTGTGTATGTGGGGTTGTACGGCCAAAGGGCTGTACAAAGCCCCTGCTCTGAATCAAATGAACAAACACTTATATAACTCAAACCTTAAGATAACAATACACCAACACTTGGACAATCTCTTAGACCTTCACCACACACACTCTTGGCTCGCACTTTCTTCACACACTAGAAAACAACACAAACTTATATAGACTACTAAAGGACATTTCCAAAAGACATGACTTTACATATATCAAGACAACAATAAAAACCCATGACCTTTAGCTTTTCTAGAAGACCTTTGACCTTTTAGACTTCCCAAAATGACTTGAATTCTCTAGGAGATTTCTTGATTTTCTCATTGGAATATTAAAAGTAATAATTCCAACATAACTCTCCCTTACTTTAATAATCAATTCACATTGGAGTTGATGATCGTTCCCCGGATTTCAATTCTTCAATCTTTTTCTCATAGCCCTTGATGCGAGCTCCATAAAAATTCTTCATAACCTACGCCGAAGCTTTTAGAAGATTGTAAAAACACTGCATGTTTTTTCATATTATTATCAACTTCGTCAGGATCATCACACCTATTAACATCGATCACTTTGATTACTCCCGAATCCTGAAAAACTTTCAACTTCTTTGATGACTTTTGATGCCCAGCAATGGAGTAGGAATACTCATTGAGTATAAAATGAACTGTCGCAGCGAACTTTGGCCCGTGGTCAAGTCCAATTCTAAGAGATACATACTTAGGAGGGACACATCTGAGCTTTTTATTGTAGCTTCTTGTAATTCAGTTTTAAAAGGGATTTCAACTATTGTCATTCTCTGAACCATTTTTTTTTTAACAAAGAAATTCAGCTAAGAGAAGAAACTTGTTCTCTTAATTATAAACCATGGTGGTACACTACATATCAAGAGAAGAAACTTGTTCTCTTGAGATACCTAAACCAATCAAGAGAAGAAACTTGTTCTCTTGAGATACCTAAACCAATCAAGAGAAGAAACTTGTTCTCTTGAGTCTTGAAAACAAAATCACAGATTTTGTTCTCTTTTCTCATCCCCTTTACACAATTCCTTTTCTTCTTTCTCTTCTTTTTTTTTTTTTTTTGAAAAACAAATCATTTCATTCTCCCCCCTCATGTTTAAAATAGTAAATTCTTTCTTCCGTAAAACATAAAACCTGAACCACTTGGAAATACTTTTTTTTTTCATAAACAATGTGTAGCCTTAAAAAAAAAATTCCAACAACAAAAATTAATTCAAGATCGATGCTTTGAAATTTGTCAACATAGCTCTGAAACCAATTTATAGAAAATATGATATCTGATACCACTTTGTAGCAAACATGCTCTGATACCAATATTGTATAAATATAAATGTGTGGAGTGTGTGTGCTTGTGTATGTGAGGTTGTATGGCCAAAGGGCCGTACAGAGCCCTTGCTCTGAACTAAATGAACAAATATTTATATAACTCAAACTTAAGATAACAATACACCAACACTTGGACAATCTCTTAGACCTTCATCACATACTCTTGGCTTGCACTTTCTTCACACACTAGAAAACAACACAAGCTTATATAGACTACTAAAGGACACTTCCAAAAGACATGACTTTACATATATCAAGGCAACAATAAAAACCCAAGACAACAATAAAAACCCATGACCTTTATCTTTCCTAGATGAACTTTGACCTTTAGACTTTCCAAAATGGCTTTTGGATTCTCTAGAAGATTTCTTGATTTTTCTCACTGGAATATTAAAAGAAGTAATAATTCCAACAGGAGCCGCGCATGTTAAGTGTCCATATTCCATAAAGAACATACTGGTTTGTTTGTAAATTTTAGAATGGAAAGATAACATTTAGTGCAAAAGAAAATGGATTTTCAAATGGGAGAACCAGTCAACCTAGGCCAGAGCAGTATGGTGAAAAAAATTTAATCTTTTTTTCTTCCAACAATTGTGGTCTCTTTAATGTGCATCTCTTCTAGTAGGTTTATTTAAGGTAGAAGTTGAAATGCAGCCGAAGCGGGGCACAGAAATGCCACAAAGTGGTTGCACAGTTGAACAAGCAAGGCACACATGCCACAGAGTTGAATAGTTTAAGGAACCATCATTAAATGTCCCAAGTTTTGCAGCACATTTCAACAGCCGGTACAGAAAATAAATCATTACTGAAACTGGAGCACGTTCCATTTTCCCCACAAAAAGAAAAAAGAAAAAAAGAAAAAAAGGTATCTCTATTAAAAGAAGAAATATTGATGATTTCTCTATGTATGACTGATTACTCACTCACTTGTAGACAGCAACTCTGACAAAACAGTGCTTGGCAACACATGGGTAAGATAAGATGATAAAATACTAGACCATATCAACAAATATAAGAAATAAGGGGCTCTTATCTCAATTCAAACTAGATGCATTTTCCTCCATCACATGCACACTAATTTCCAGATGTCCTTAAAGTTGACAGAACAAAGCATCTTGAATGATGATACTCATAGCGAAAAGTCTCAGAGTACTTACTTCCTCCTCGAGATGAGCTACCACTTGCTCTACGCTCCTCAATGTGTACCTGCCGTCCACCAAGTTGTATAGGAGATTCCTGCAAAAAGAGAAACGAGATATAGATCAAACAAGTAAAAGAGTGAACCAAAATCTAAACTAAGGTGGACCATCAAGCTTAACAGATAGGTGAACAGTTAGTATCCTAATTCTTTATATTTTTGGCAAAACAGAAGTGAGGAAAACAAAATGCCATCCACAGAATTTCTTTGGGTAGGAAAAAAAATCAGCCTGAGAACTGATTACAAGATACTGTTGCATCAAAGTAATTCTTTCCAATTATGCTACAGGTGGATGAGCATATTAAGAGATGCGAAAGGAGACAACAAAGATCATAAAGGCAAGGCTAAGAATATCAGAAGAATTTCCATTTCTGTATGGAATTGTAAAAAATTAAGAGAAGTGCAAAGCTGACCTTAATTGCATTTTGTACACTAGAGGCATCTTCGAATTCAACAAAGGCATAGCAGACACCAATATCCTGCACAGCCACATAAATGCAAGTAAATAAGGCAATAATTAGATTAGCTTCAAAATATTAGAGACACCAGTGAAAGAGGCTGCTATGAAAGATACCTTTCGATTCCTGACAACGACACCCTCAGACTTTATTCTACCGAAGTTCTTGAATTCCCTCTCAATGTCAGAAGCTGAAACGGTAGAGGGCAAGTTTCTCACATAAACAGATCTCCCTTCACCTGAAACGTTTAGAGAATAGGCATAAAAAATCAATAAACAAAATAAAAGCTAAATGTGAGGCATCCAAATATTCTGCACAACAATGATACCCTATGTAAGGGTAGATGAAAGCCTGCTTGAAACAGTCCTTCTCAAACCAAATGATATGATAACAGTCTGGCAATTTTCCAAACGATGCACATAATTGAGTTTCTAAAATTCAGATTGTTAATGGCTGGTCAAAGAAAACACGACCTATTTAGGGTAAACATAGTGAGATAGAAAAGAATAGAGGAGCAAAACATTAAATAACTACAATGAGCTTAGAACAGTTTAAGATGTTAGAGGCATAGAGGTTTTCAGTAAGTTGCAGATTTCAATCTTAACAAGCTATATTACAATTGTATCAGACAAATCACATAATGAGAGAACACTTTGACTACATAGGAAACTCGCAATTCAGGAAGTTAACCTTCTTCTTCCAGTGTCGTGACTTCCTCAACTGCTTCCACATTAGACCTCTCAGGCACAATTGAGGATGAAGGACGAGATTGTTGAGTAGTTTGTGATGCAAGAGGCCAATCCGATGCCGCTGGAAGGGAAGTCCTGTTTACATAAGCCTGATGAGCTACAGGAGGCCTGCTTTGTCCTTTCGCAACCCGTAACTTCAAGTTCACAACATTAAAATGACAAGGAAATAAAGATTAGTCCAAAGCAGCATTTATTTGATAGCAAGAGGATTATCACTATGAGAATGGTGCATACAATAGATGCATAAGTTTGCTTTGTAGGTTCTTCAGCAGGTTCCTCAACAGGAACATGTAGGGGCTCCTGCACAGTATCCATTAAAGGCGGATATGAAACATAGGACTCTTCTGCAGGAGTTTCTTCTACAACCTCATCGACTTCAGCAGCTTGTGGTGGCGGCTCTGGTATACTGTACTTGTCAACCATGTCATTTTCTTCCACAGGAGTTGAATCCACAAACTCCCTGGATTGAGTTTCTCCTCCCAGTGTATAGTCTGAAATGCCAAAGTCATCATTTGTTTGATGCCATAAAACATAGATCAGTAGTTTGTAAAGAGTAAAGACTGAAAAGGGTAATGATACAAAATATGGTAATGGTAAGATTTACAAGGAAAAACTAGGAACATGTTCAACCCTCCTATGCTAAGTAGTACATTTGTAATTTCTACCTTTCAACTTAAAAGGCATTAGCCAATTGGACGAAATTATTTCTCTTTATGCATGTATATTAAATAATGATTGTCATTACAAAAAGAAAAAAAAAAAAAACTAAAAGCAGGATTAATTGCCCATTCAAGTCTTACCCATAATAGTTTTTCTTTATAGTCTATAGTGATTACAGTTTAGGCAAAAGTTCAAAATACTCCCCAAGGTTTGACTTGATATTAGAAAAGGGTTTGATGAATTGATAACATAAAGCAGGTCTTTAATTTTCTGATATAGCTTTCAGACAAGACCTTGCCATCAACTTAATGTCTCATAAAACATGAAATACTGTAAACAGCTACCCATCTGCAGCAATTCATTCATTTTGTACTTGGGCTTCCATCAATCTTAACATCCCCATTTATCTATATGTTCCAACCCATATTCAGCCTCCATGCTCATTCTCATCTTCCTAGCGACAATGCCCAGAGGTGGGATGTTGGCTGATTCTTACATCTTCCCATGTCCTTTGCCTCTTTTTTTTATTATTATTATTATGGATGATGAGGGCAAGAATATAGGTAGATTTAAGTTATGTTTGGGGATTGGGTAAGATAAGAGTTTGGGGGTTGGTTTTGGTGAAAAAAAAACACATGGAGTTTTGATTTTCTTGAGTTTGGGTAGAGATTAGAGAATGGGTAGTTGGATTCTGACTGGACACGGTTAAGAGGGGTGGGGTGCATCTTGTGGGTTCCATTTATTGTCAAATGGTGGCTGGTTTTGGAATGTAGATTGTAGATTGAATTTGTGAAGATGAAAACCCTACTTTGAAGAGGTTCTCAAATTTTCATGAGAAATGGGAGTGAATATGGTCGATCCAAGTTAGGTAATAGACCGTGATAGGATGGATAATCTAGTGGGGACCATTTAGTGGAGAACGGATAATGGGATTGGGTGCATTTGAGGTTGAAAATTTTTGGGCTTCAATTTGAAATTTCATAGGGAATATAGGTGCAATTCGGGTGGCCAGGCTGGGTGTTGACCTAGTGCCCAAGCCAGGCAGGTATCAAGTATGAATAAGTCTGAGTATGAGCCCAAGCCGGAATGAACTCAAATGTCCAAGTGGGAGCCTGAATTCAATATGTAAGCACAAGTTCAAACCTAACCTCATATGAAAACCCTCACCCTCGCCCATTTCTCTCTTCCTACTCTCTAGAAACTGGACCTCAAAACAAATTCATGCCAACAAGAGAAGCAAAAAGAGAATGACATGCTATTGAAACTGAGAGAAGATAACAAGAAAAAGTGATGGATGGATTGTTGTACATCTGCTACATTTGGTGGGAGAAGATAGATAAGAGAAAAAGAAAGGAGAAAGAAGGGCATAGTACATTAGTTTTAGCAGAGGTGTTTACAGAAAATCCCTTGAGATGAAGAAGCCAGTAGCAAAAGAACTGAATCTGTGATAAAAGTGAGTGCATCTTATCCTCTCTCAATGATCATCCATTGTCAATTTTCTCTTTGTATGGATTTGCTCCTTTTCCTCTAACTTGAAACTTGAAAGCATATTTCACTAATTTGCCCATTCTCTATAATGAGAGAGAACAAAGGCTATGGTAGAAAAGGATGGGAAGGACATGTGGGGAGAGACTCTAGGAGGGAATATGAGAGAGAGGTAGAGACTAGAGAGGCAGGAATAATGGGTGAGATACCATATGGAAGGGTGGATTTTATAACATGTCAGCTGGGTAACAAGCCAACTAGGGGCCTGAGGCTCCAGCCTGAGCCACAGCCTGATTTTCACTCAATCTTCAAATATAAGGCCCGAGCTTGAGACCTAACCCAAACAAGTTTAGTGTGACTTGCATTTTCATGCAGGCCGAGACATATGGCTTGGGTATAGCCTGTCCAAGTTGCCCTCCAATAGGGAAAGGAGGCATTTAAGTCATTTCCCGTCTTCCCCCCACATATTTCCTAACAACATTCATGTAAGTAAGAGCAACGACCAGTTAGAAAGCTGCCTCAAAAATTAAGGGCCTCTTTTATATTATCAATTCATCAAACCCTTTATCATTGTCATTGTTCATATATCCCTTGAAAGATCAAATTCCATTTACATTTCCCCAAAAGCAGTAAAATCAACATTATTTTTTCCAATTGCCTAAATCAGCACTCCTAGTTAAGTAGTTATTTAGATATGCCCAATGTTACCTAAGCAAGTTGAATGCACATTTGAAATTTGTTAGAATCTAAGCATTGTAACAACATACCTGGCTCTGGAAGAGGGTTTGTTGCATTCAGCTCGGAACCAAAACTTTCAAGGGTCAAGTTGTTTCCTGGGTGCTGATGGATTTGTTCATCATCAAAAAAATGGAAGATATCATTGAGAACGAAGAAACCCTTCTCTTGAGGAGCAAGAAAAAAAGTCTGCATAAATCTTCTCTTGCTATTAGAGCCCTTAGTTTGCACAGAACCAGAAACCATCACCAAAACACCACTGTTCCAAGAATCCAGAGAATGTAAAGTTTTGACCTCGATTTCAGCCAAGTTCAGTGACATAATAAGTGAATGAATTTGCTGCAAAAAAAGAAAAAAAAAAAAAAAAAAAAAAAAAAAAAAAAAAAAAAGAGTGTTGATTAATTTTCCATACAAAATCTTTTTAAGTGATATATAAATTCTGACCCAGAAGTAAATAAAGATGGGGAAACAGACAGCAGCCTGCATCACCGGTTTCCTGAAAATCTAAGAAGCCAGCTGATACCAATGAGAGCAAAGAGTTAAAACATTCATTTTGCATAGTTAATAACGATAAAGATATCCAGACAACTATTGTGGATACAAACATGTCCATCACAAAAAAAAAAAAAAGGAAAAAAGGAAAATGAGGCAAGTTGGCGGACCACTGGGTCATGGTGTTTGGCAGATTATGTGTCAGTCAACAAAGAGAGAGTGCTCATGAGCCATTGGTGTTTCTTATTCTTCTTTTTATGTTAAGCCATTCAATTCATTGCCTTTAATCGTATAGCTAGCAATGTTTGATGTGGTTAATGCTTAGAAGATACCCAATCCACCAACATACATTGTATATGTGGACCTATAAGTCCATCAATTGTCATGTGCCCCTTCTTGACAGATTCATTGCTTTGTGTATGCACCATACTACAGTGTTTCGTCTGGCTATCATTTCTCTAATTTTAAATAGTCAAGCACTGTCAGAGTGCCAGCAACAAAGCAATTCAGAAAATGCCAGCGAATAGGTCAATATGTACCTAACCGTAGGCAAAATACTGTCCCAAAAAATTATTAACCATAGAATTACAGGATTTTAAATAATCATAGTTAGAGATTGCTCAATAAATAGAAGTGGTTTCAGAAGGGGAATAGGTGATGTCATTCACATCACTGATCAAACATAATATGATCCTCCAAAGCACTAGGAAAATTCAGAATTTCATCAATAATTGTGTATAATCTTGTAAACCTATGTATTTCTCTTATTCACATCCCATGTGAAAACATATTGACAACATCCATAAATGAAGAAAGCCCAATCTCTGTAAAGAAGCATTAATAAAACTTGAGCAATCAAACCTTGAGTTTTTAAAGTGTGATGACAGAATGGTAAAGAGTAATTTCACTTGCTCTAAAAGCCTTCATGTCTTAATCTTCAATCAATAAAAAAAATGGTCATTTAAAAACAGAATGTTGGAAATTTATCATCATAACCATCACAGAAAAATATATGACTTAAAAAATATATATATCAAAAGAGCCCCAAAAGAACAATATTGACCAAAAAAACAACCTAACAGATATGGAGCAACATGCTGCAAAACATGTCTGTTAGTCACATTCAAAGGCTATGAATCAACCCACCATACAAATTACCGCAACGAAGCAATTTACATTCGGAACTCAACAAGCAGGATAGAACCGGAGACTTACGAAGCTGTATTATCTTATTAAACATAAAATTTCACAGTTAAATCCCTCCAAAAATTGTATATGGAACTGTGCTTTCTTAATTCCAAAAATTGTACCCACAAACAGAAAATCCCAATAACTACCATATAAACTAATATTCGAACCAGAATTCGAGCATTGCAACAAATTAGTACAACTTTGCCCAATCAAGAAAAACAACAATGGCTAGTTTTCTGGTAGAAACACTCACTCAAACAAAATTTCTAATCACAGGCAGAGCTACAATGGTTTAAAATTCGGAAAAATGGAAATCAAAGAAAAGACCGCGATTTTACCAGCATTGCGGTCGCAGTCTCGCTCGCACTCCCGTCCACACGGATCATCGTGCTGTCATCCGTGTAGAAGTGATGAGCTAATTCCGGCTGCTTTCTCAAAACCTCATAGTACTGCCCAACAAAGTAAGTCCCAACCTAGAAATAGAATACAAGAACACTAAAATCCATTAAAACCAAAAGAACAAAAGAAACCCAATTGAGAAAACAAAGATCACATGTAGAAAAAGAGGGATATAGAGAAAAGAAGAGTTTCGATCACCTGAACAGCACTGACAGAACTGGAAAATGAAGAAGCCATAGTGGTTGGAATGGATGGATCTCAAAACCCTAACAACAAGAAACTCCCAAGGGTCTTAGATCTGCAATGCAAGGAAGAGAGAGAAATAGATGATGAAGAAGAATAATCAAAATCAAAACCCTAGAAGAACCTATTGGGAAAGTAAGAATCGATCTAGGGAGAAAGGAGAAAGAGAAAGAGAGATCGAGAGAGATTTTGTTTGGAATGATAAGATCTGATTGTGTTTGGAGGATAAAATGGAAAGATTGGTTTGAAACCTGAAAGGATTCAGAGATAGATCTCGATCTCTTTGCTTTGCAGTAGAATTTCTGTTTCGATTGACTCTTTTTCAGAGGCGGCGCTTTTTTCTTGCGTTTGGCGTTTGTGAGAGCAAACCTCCTATCCTCCTCCTCGTGCACTAGTTTTATATATATAGGAGTTTGCTAATAATCTGACGCATGGGGCTGAGTCAAAACGTGACAGAAGAAAATCTTGACGAAACCGGACTCAGTATGTTCAGCGAGTTACGGGAAGTCCACCTTAGAGCCCACTTATTGAAAATTTAGACAGAGAGTTAAAAGATATCAACCTTTTAGCGCCTAGGTCACTTTATTCTACCTGAATATTTTACTTTGGAAAAATGAGATTCTGTCTTGGCCTGCAAATCGAGAGAAATTCTAGTGGGATGTTGGTCCATGTATCTAATTATACCGAGAAAGTTTTAAAACGATTTGGTATAGATAAGAAACATTCATTAAGCACCCCTATGGTCGTCCGGTCTCTAGATATAAAGAAAAATCCATACCATCTCATCGAGGAAAATAAAAAGGTATTGGGTCCTGAAGTACCATACTTAAGTGCTATTGGAGCCCTAATATACTTGGCACAATACATTAGATCGAATATTGCATTTTTTGTGAATCTACTTGCCAGATATAACTCTGCATCAACTCAAAGGCACTGGACTGGTATTAAACACATCCTATGATAATTGTGTGGAACAACTGATTTATGAATATTTTATTCCTATGATCATAAAGTTTCCAGTTTTATAGGATATGCAGATTCGGGTTATCTCTCTGATCCTCATAAGAGTCGATCACAGACAGGTTATGTGTTTCTGAATAGTAATGCCGTCATTTCTTGGCGTTCTACTAAATAGATTTTGGTAGCTACTTCCTCTAATTATGCTGAGATTTTGGCTCTTTATGAAGCCAGTAGGGAATGTGTATGGCTAAAATCTTTGATTCAGAATGTTCATAGTTCTTGTCAATTACCATATATTGCAGGTATCCCGAACATTATTTATGAAAATAATGAAGTATGTATAAAACATATTCGAGAATGTCTCATTAGAAGAGACAAGACTAAGCATATAGCATCGAAGTTCTTCTTCACTCATGAACTTCAGAAGAACAATGAAATTGAAGTCAAGTAAGTTTATTCGAATAACAACATGGCTAATGTCTCATTAGAAGAGACAAGACTAAGCATATAGCATCAAAGTTCTTCTTCACTCATGAACTTCAGAAGAACAATGAAATTGAAGTCAAGTAAGTTTATTCGAATAACAACATGGCTGATCCATTCACCAAATTTTTGCCAAAATCAATATTCCATAAGTTTGTATATGAGATTTACATGCGTAGAGTTCATCATCAAACTATGTAAATGGTTGCTATCATCAGGGGGAGTAGTTATCAAGAGGGCATTCTGAAGTATGCTACTTAGGACATTTGTGCGTTGTACTCTTTTTCATTTTCTAGGTTTTATCCAACTGGGTTTTCCTAGTTAAAGTTTTAACAAGGCAGCATTATGCACGTCCAATACCAGTTCAATGATCCTCAAGAATGTTATACTCTTTTTCCCTACACTTTGGTTTCTTTCTATTAGGTTTTTCCTTAGCAAGGTTTTTAATGAGGCACCTGTCATTGAATGGTGGTCATTCAAAGGAGAGTGTTATGAGATATAGATCATGGGTGGATGCCCACATAAGATAAGTTAGGGTTAGAATCTTATTGTAATTAGGGTTTCTCCATTAGGATGTTACTTTGCCTATAAATAGGCCTCATCCCTTGTATTTGTATATATATTGAGATAATAGAAAAGCCCTATACTTTTCTCTCTAAATTTCTCTCTTTTTTAACAAAATGTCATTTTTTCATGGAATATGTTGAGATTTTACTTTAATTAATATTAATTAGTCCCACTATAAGATTGGATGGTTGATTAATACGACCTTTGGTGCTATTTCTTTTCTGCTTAATTTTACGATGGGATAAACTTCTACTGTAGTAAATTTATGGGCAACCTGTACGAGGAGAGTGTGTTTATTTTGATTGTTGAGACTTTCATGGTATGTTATTGATAAGGTACATTCGTTTGCACGGAATTGGATTCGAAGAAATCAAATGTAAAGAAAATGTCTCATGGAATTCTTAGGACCTGGATTCCATGAAACAAACAAGCCCTAAAATTGTATGGGGTCGTTTTCCTTTTACATGTGTGAGAGAAAAATGGGATTTGCATGCATGTGTAAAAACTATGTATACAAATTTTATATACATGAAATATATTACCATATTTGTTGAAGTGAACATTTTTATTTACAAAAAAAAATTTGGTTTTAGATTTGTTTGCATATTTTCATAAATTTGTAAAAATCCTGAAATCCTGAAATGTTCAAATCATTAACTAGGGCCTAAGAAGTGTGAAAAAGTTAGATTTATAGGTTGAGACCTTTTCACTCTCTCTAAAAATCTATGAGGATTTTTATTAGCTTCGACACCTTGTGGTTTATTAGTTCAATAAATAATGCGAATGGTTTGGATTACATGTATGGGGCACATGGGAATGGTGAAAATAATGGTGGTCGATGGGCCCTTCCAAGAATACATTCACCTTGTAAGCAATGTATAGACGTCTTGTTTTGCAATAGTCACTTACACCATAAGAATTGAATACATAGGAAGTCATGTTGGAAATGAACTCTACTAAAGGAATAATAAAGAGGCATGGGGAAAAGGATATAAGGTGGAGAAATAAATAGGACCATCATTTTCCTATGTATCTAATTACTTGGGTAATGGGTATCCATTTCACATCTTCTTTTTATTTTACTTCCCGAAAAAGGAAAGGAGATTTGATGTGCACCGTTGAAAATTCACATTTTATCTTCCTTTTTAACCACACCTATAATGTGAATAGTATGTTTTCAATTCCTATGTATTTTAATGCAAGCAACAACTAAACAAGCATACCTATACCATTTATCCCGTTATAAGACATTTCTGTCTTACTCATTTTCCTACTCCCCTTTGGCCCTTTTCGCCAGGTGAAATGACTTTTTGACCATCCAAAAGTGATACAAGTGGATGGTGAACTGACTTCTCATTTTAAGCTCTGATTCTCATCTGCTGGAACATTTGTGTGGGTTAGCTAGTTAGCCATACCTTTCTTGGCCTTTTGGCTGAGATCAAGGGTTAGCTAGTTAGCCATGTTGGAAATCAAACAGAGGACATGTAATGTGGCTGCTGTATCCTCCTTGTCTCTTGGCTTGGCAGCTCTTGTCATTCATATCTTGAAATGCTTATATTCGTACCGGTTTTGCGGTGGATGTCCATTATAATATATTAAGCTAAGAGGTTTTGGATTCAGTTTTGACTGCTAGTTATGATTTTGACCGGAAGTTACATCAACTATTTTCTTTCTCTCTTTATCATAACCACTAATAACTGCTCTCCACTTTTCTTGTCTATTTTTTTTTTCAAATACTTTGTTCTAATCCAAACTCTATCATTCCCTTTCTACTCCAATTCTCATTTTTTTCATTCTATGATACCAACTCTTGGATTTCAAACATACATACTCATAAAAAGAAATTTCTTTTGTTTTCTTTCTAAAAAAGCTATGGATTTTTTTATAAATTAATATTTAAATTACAATGTTTGAGATATCCGTGCTGAGCACGGGTAATTATGCTAGTTATGGGATGACCCTTGTCCCTTTAATGATGCCACATTCTTGGCGGCACCTATGATGGGCTCTCTATCTCTATGTTGTTTCATGTATGGCCTTCGGCTCTGAAAATATAACGCCCTCGCGCCGAACAATGGCTAACAGGAGATCATGTGCTTCATGGACGCGGAGGACGTGTGCAGCGTGCTCCCCGTCCTCATGCATCTTGATTTTATTTTATTAGAGTGGCAGAGGGAGAGGAAAGAAACTAGATGGGAGTTTGCTATAACTAAATAAATGTTTTAATGAACAGGAATTTCATTCAAGATCATTAAGCACTAGCAAAACAAGCCTGTGCTTATAATCCATAATAATATTAAAATATAAAAACTAAAAACTTTATAGAAAATGTAAAATAGGATAATTTTTGTCTAAGTTATATTGAGATGGAAATAATTAATAGGAAATCTAAATGCGACGTTTTCTTAACCGGATAGGATTTGATAGTGAGTTTTTTTTTTTTTTTGTTGGCCTAGTGGGCCGGAGATGCAAGAGGAAGCTACTACTCTAGGTTTCGAACCCTGGAGGGAGCTGTGAGAGGTGGGTGTGCTATCCATAGTCACACAATGTGATTCCTGGTTTGATAGTGAGTTGTTCGGGTTAAAGTGGTGCTCATATGAATTTATATTTCAATATGAAAAATCACAATCAAAATAAAGAATATGAAAAAGAATTGATTTCATGGTTTACGGTTGCAATGAGTTTCCCGACTTTGATCGAGTCGGACTCGGAGTGGGTTAAACTTTGGGTTTGGCCTAGCCCCGCTTGCCTTTAAATTATATATTTTGTATTAAAAATTTCAATCTAAAGTTATAGTTGCATAATTTTTAATATGCAATACATATTATTTCTTAATGGGTTCAATTACTATCCACCATGAGTATTTTTTATTTTAAAATAAAGAGAGAATCATCCATTATGACATCTAATCCAACCAGTACAGTCACAGGTCGGGTCAGCTACAGGGCAGAGAATTTTATTATTAGATTGGCCTAAACCTTAACCCGACCCAACTCATTGACAAAACAAATAAAAATACACAAGACTTCAAAATTTTATAAGATATGTGAAATTATTATATATTATAGGTGTAGAATTCGATTTTGAAATTAGAGTCTAATTTCGCAATTGATTGAGAGATTCGCTTCCAATTTTAAATTGATTTTAACTAATCTAAAGAGCCCAATTTAGAGAGAAGTTCCTATTGTGATTCTATCTCTTTTAAATTTCTCTGAAAAGTTCATTTCCAAAAAAATCCCCTTAATCTAATCAAGTTTTAGAAATTTTGAATTTAAACTTATATAACTATGGTTTAAAACTTTAAATTGAATGAGATGATCACATTGAGATATATAAATGGATAAGTGCGGCCATATGAGAAGACGTAATCCTCAATGGAAACTCAGCTATACCTTAATAAAACCATCCAAGTCTCCAAACCCACCAAGGAAACCCAAATTCCTCCATTAATGAATGTTTCGACCCGCACCATTAATTACCACAAATGAAAGAGCCCACTAAATCGTCCAATAATGGTTTAAAAATCTTATTGTTTTTAATCTTATAAATTTATTACCCATGCTAAGCGCGAGCATTAGGCCTGTCAATGGGATGGGCCGGGCTTGGGCTTGGGTTTTCTATTCCCTTCTCGAAAATAGGACTGGCCTGCCAGGTGTTATCCAATCACGGCCCTAAATTGAACGGGCCTACATCTAATCCCGTCCCATACGGGCCTGGGCTTAGCCTGATCCTGGAGATAAGCAAAATATTCTCTAATTTTTCCTACTGTCACCAGACACCCGATGTGAACTGGACTTTATACCCTCCTCCTTTTTCCGGGCTTGGGACCAGCAATGCAATGCAACAAGCAACATGGCGGAGTTCAAATTTTTTTTTTTTTTTTGCTGGTGTGACAGTAGAAAATCAGAAAATCAATAGAAATGAATAAGTATCCTATAGGCTATATGGGTCAAGTAATGTAGGAACAATTGAAACCTTTTTTTTTTTTTCGGTAAAAATAGAAAATCAGAAAATCAATTGAAATGAATGAGAATGAGTATCCTATATGAGTCAAGTTAAAGTAATGTAGGATCGGTTAAAAACTTTTTTTTTTTGGCCGGTGAAACTAGAAAATCAGAAAATCAATAAAATAAATGAGAATGAATATCCTATCTGGGTCAAGTAATATAAAGAAGAAATCAATAGTAATTATTTTTCTTTTAATATGTCTAAAACATCAGTTAGTGCATTCCCATCATTTATTAAAATCACCATCACTAGTTGGGTCATGACTAAACCAATCTTGGGCACAAACTAATGTTTTTACCGTATTTGGTTTCAAAGAAGTTCTATGTAGGTCAAGTACATTCCCTCCTGTGCTAAATGCTGACTCTGAAGCAAAGGTAAAAACTGAAATTGTTAAAATATCACAAGCCATTCGAGATAAAATAGGATACTTAGTTGAATTTAATTTCCACCATTGTAATATATCTATTGTGTCATCCTCACTGCAGACTTGTTATCAAAATAACGATCTAATTCTGTTTTTTCTTCCACAATTGCCTTATTGGTGATTTTATTTCGATACTTCAAAAAAAGAGAACGAGCCTTTCTATGTTCATCATCACCGGCCTTTCTTTTAAATGGCCTACTAGTTGCATCATTTTTATCTACTATCTGATCACTTTCTTTAGCACCAAATCTCATGCGATACTCCTCATAAATCTTTTTAAATAGATTACGAGCTTCAATCATACGATTATTTCTATATTTTGTTGTTTCATGTAATATCTTAAAAACTCATTCCAAACACACTATCTTAGAGGAGGGATCAAGTAATATGGCTATTTCAAACATTTGATTATAACTATTCCAATATTTGTCAAATTTTTCCATCATCACTTTAGCCATTCCTGCAGAAACAATATAAAAATCACCTAATTTTTGTACTAATTCATTATGTATTGTACAAACTTTAGGTAAAAAGGTATGTATAGTTGAATACTTTCTAGTAGAGAATCTATTTGTAGCTTTATAGAACCTTTCCAAAAAATTATTAAGAGTAGCAACCTTGTCCCATTCCTCATCCGAAGGAATCAAAGTCTTATAGTGTAAGTCATTTGTTAGACATAGATAAGAAAAAATATCTCGAGAATAGAATGCTGAAGATATCATAAGATATGTGGAGTTCCATCTAGTTTGAACATCAAGAGGCAATTCCCTTGTAGAACTGAGCCCTTTTGCACTTACAATATCACGAAACTGATGTATATGACTCAAGCTATTCTTAATGTATTTAACTACCTCCCTGATGTTCTCAATAATTAGGCCAATATCTTTAAGTGCATCTTTCACTATAAGGTTAAGAATATGTGCAGCACAACGCATATGAAAAAAATTTACCATTTAAGATGAGAGCATTGGTTTTCATAAGTTGATTTATAAGTGTCTTTACAATACAATCATTTGTAGAACAATTATCTAATGTCAAATATTATAATTTATTCTCAATATTCCAATTAAGTATACTTAGAGTAATATTGTTAGCTAGCATTTGGCCAGTGTGGGGAGGATCAACATTATGAAAGTTAATTATACGAGATCTAAGAACTCAATCAGAGTTAATATAATGTGATGTAATAGCCATATAACCTAAATGTTGGTTGGATGTCCACGTATCTACTGTGAGAGCAATCTTGAGCAATCTTGCTAGTGAGATCCTTGAATTCTTTAAAGATCTTATTCTTTTTTCCATTGTATATTTCTATAAAATCTGCCTTCACAGTGTTACGTGATACAATCTTGAATTCAGGTCGTAGAGTCGCACAGAAATCTTTAAAACCTCGTTGTTTAACAACATTAAAGGAAGATCATGAAATAACAACATTTTTGCAAGGGCTTCTTGACTCTTTTTTTGTTCAAATTTAAAAACACCAACACCGGTTTTTGTTTGAGCATCAGTCCTTATACGTTGTTGTTTTTTTGACTTATCAGTGCTTGGTTTCATTAGACACGATTTCAAGTGTCTATGCAGGCGTGAAGTTCCATCCTCAGGTCTACTGACTACAGAATTCTTGCAATATTTGCACACCACTTTAACTTTAGGGACATCCTTCCCATTAACTTTCACAGAAATTTCCATTTTTCCAAAGTGTTCCCAAACCACTGATTTGAGCCTTCTTGCATTAGTCTCATTTGAAATTACTTCATCATTGGGAGAGGGGATGGGAGGCACTTGCTCATTACCACCACTACCCATCTCATCACCAATGGGGATGGAACATGTGCAGGAATGAGAATGCCACCAACACTACTAGAAGGTATACCAAAAGACATATTTAACTATTCAAACAAAAAAAAAAAGTTACTAAACAAGTAAAGCAGTTATCCACAACTAAACAACTAAACAAGTAAAGCAGTGTCTACTATCCACAACTAAGTAGTTATTAATCAACTACAATCCACAACTAAACAAGTAAACAAATTTAAAAGAGGAAGAGTCAAGAGACGTATCTTAGTATCCTGCAATCTCAAACTTATGGATGCCTGCCACTCGATTGACTCTAAGATTTCCTTAAGAAAAATAACCTAACAAAAGAACACATATAATTAAGGTGCTGCAGAGATCAACAAAAATTAATAGAAAAAATATAAGTCATAAATATCAAATGGTGTTGCAGGAAATCACTGCTCAACAAATCACAAATTAACAAAGCAAAATTCACTACTCATATACTCATAATCATGCAATCAGAAAATCACTACTCATATACTCATAATCAATGCTCAACAAATCACAAATAGTGTTGCAGGAAATCACTACTCATATACTCATAATCATGCAATCAGAAAAAATATAAGTCATATAAATCAGAAACTAAATTCACTGCTCAACAAATCACAAATTAACAAAGCAATAGATGTAGAGAATAACTTGATTTACCTTGAGTTGCTAAGTAGTATCTCTGAGCCATGGGCACTGAGCAGTATCTCTGAGCATAGACTGAGAGATAGAGAGAGGAAGCGGGAGAGGAAGAAAGGGATTGAAATAGAGAGGGATAGAGAATATGGAAGATGGAGGGAGGGCGAGGATAAGAGAGGGCAGAAGGCGAGCGAGGAAGAGTGAGAGAGGGCTAGGGCAAGAGAGAAAGAGGGTGAGAGAGGGAGACTAGGCAAGGCGAGGGAGGTAGGGAGAGATGGCTAGGGAAAAGAGGGAGAAGGGCAGCGTCACTGTGCTGCGTGCGTGCCTCGGTGCGACAGGTATGCTTCGTGCGTCGTGACTGTGTGAGAGTAGAGAGCTGAGCAAGAGTAAAGACTAAAGAACAAAGAGCTGAGCAAAGCAATGGATGATTCAGAGGAAGAGCGCCGAGAGCCGTGCTGCGTGCGTCATGAGTCGGTGCAATGGCTTGCCTTGATGGTGAGAATATGGAAGAGAGCTTGGATCCTGAGATGATTCAAATGAGACAGCGAGAACAGTGCAGAGAGCTTGGATCCTGAGATGATTAAGATGAGCACTGAGAGCCTGGGAGAGTGGGAGCCCTGAGCGAGAGGAGAGCAGATAAGAATGAGAAGAGGCAGAGGTAAGAACGAGAGGAGAGAGCTGAGAACGTGAAGAATTAGGGTTTTTTGGGCGCTGAATGGTCTGGGTTTTATTAGAGACTAGAGAGGGAGGTGAAGTTACAAAACTGCCCCTCCTAATTAGCCATTTTTTGTTGTTAGTGAGGGGCAGTTCAGTAATATATAAATAATTATTATTAAATGACTTTGCAGTTGGCTGGGTCAGGCCTGAACGGGCTGGGTTGTTTCTGCCCAATCACAGTCCCATTTTTGCTGGGCTTTAAAATGTATTGTCCAAGCCCAGCCCACTAGGCTCAATTTTTTTTTAAAAGCCCTGTATTTTCAGACTTGGAACGGGCCGGGCTGGGCTTTCTACCCATTTCAATGCGTCCCATTGACAGGCCTAGCAGGCTTGTTTAGCTAGTATGACATTATCGGTATAAGTTATGCTGAGATATAAAAGATTGCGATCAAAATAAACAACATAGAATATATTTTATTCAATGGTTTAGCGTTGCTATGAGTCTCTGGACTTAATCAGTCAGGATCGAGGTGGGTTTAGGCTTTGGGTTTGACCTAGCATATTTACCTTTTGACTTTTATATTACTTGATGTAACCCAAAGGGTAGCTCAATTGGCCTTGGACCACGGTTTGCAACCGGAGGTTGAGGGTTTGAAATCACACTACCATACTGGGGCCACATGGGATTTACCAGGCTCCCCTTTGGCCCGTATGGATTATTCTGGCCCAAAGACGCGGGCACACCCTCCGTTATAAAAAAAAAATAAAAAATTGTAAAGTTATAGAAACGTAATTTGTAATATGCTACATTCAATTATATCCACCTCCAAATAATTTTTTTATTTTAAAATGAATAGAAAGCCATCCAATAGAACACCTGACCTGACCTATACCAGACACAGTCAGGTTTGCTATAGGGCAAAGAAATTGTCATTCGAATCAGTCTAAACATAAACCCCACCAGATTGAACAAATTGAGTAGGTCAAGATTGAATCCCATATCAGTATCTTTTATTATTAGATTATATAAATCAATGGTTCATAATAACCATCCTCAGGATCAATACATCATTTTTATCAAAGACAATGGTGGAATTTTTTTTTTCACTCCCCCACTTCAAACCATAGTTACATTAATGGTTCATAATAACCATCCTCGGGATCAATACATCATTTTTATCAAAGACAATGGTGGACTTTCTTTTTTCACTCCCCCACTTCAAACCATAGTTACATAAGACTTTCTTTTTTTTTTTTTGTAGTACCAAAAACTGGAAGTTAGACATAATATCAGTTGGCGACACCAAGCGATGAGGATCCTAAAAAAAAAAAAAATCATCTGCACCAATCAAACCATAGGTGCCACGGCATTTCAAAGTGAACCCTAGACCATGCCAATGGTTTTTGTAATGCAAAATGTTCTACAGATGAAATCAAAGATCTACATGGGTAGACCAGCCTTCTGCACAAATGTAAATAGATTGAAAAAATAGGTCGACAATCTTTACATCCCAAAATCAAATCATCAGAACATACCTGCCTTTTTCTTTCTTGTACACAGAAGTAGTGAGAATAGCTTTCCACCAAATAACCATGCACCCACGGCCAATACCATGCTCATCTTCCTTTCTCATGCATTCACTCGCCATTTCTTGCAATTTGAATATGACCAAATCTACTGAATCAAATCTAGAATCTTGCTTTGAAGCCATATACCAAAAAATCAATTCCTATAATTTAAGTAAAAAAGAAAAAGACATCAAATCATACTTTTGCTCAAAGAAGGGATAAGAACAGAAGGAAAAAGAGAAAGCAATAGAGATTGGTAGATGGAGCCAAAGAGACGTTTCCTCTAGTATTATCAGGAATGTGCGAGGGTTTAAAGGAAATGGAAATTAAAAATGCAATTAAGTTACAATTACCATCAAAATTAAGTTAATTTAAGTATATAATTAAGTTACAATTAACATTAAAATTAAATTACAATTTGCAAAAGAAATGAAAACAGAATAAGGGAGGGGGATATAGGAAGGTGGAGTGACATTGAGAAGGGAAAGTCAAAACAAGTTGAGCACATGGTCAAAACCAATTCGCTGATTTCTCAATTGAAATCAGTCCCTTTCATATATAAGAACTAGCAAAGTGCCCCCGTGCTTAGCACATGGAATGCAATTCATAGCAAAGTTCAGAAAATATAAAAAACTAGTGGTGCACTTGTAAATTTTCAACCTACAAAAAAGATCATCATTAGGATTAAGACAATCATTAGTTGTATTAATTTCACGGCCTGAGAATGGAAACTTTAGTGGCATCCATCTGATGTAACATAATTTGATTGCAACTACTACATACTAATTGATTCATTTAAATGTTACAAAACCAAAAAAAATGATATTGCATTGCAATCAATTGAAATTGTTTATCATATTTAAGGAGTCTAATACCTGTTTATCTTTTCCTTGAAAAGAACTTTTAAGCCTTGCAGCTACAATTTTAGGTTATAATTTAACACATGTATATGGAATTCTTATAATATCAATTTTTACTCGTTTCTTATAGGAAAACCATGTCTACATGAGCGGATTGTCGTTCCTAGGCCTTACAGATAAAATAACGCCTCCTCTTTGCCATGCTACTCGATATTTTCCTCATATTCTTCAAACCAGTGATGTTGACTCATTGTCAAAGAAATAATAATAAATTTAAGAATTCCAAGATCTTATTCAAGAAAGAGAGACTCATATTTAAAAATTGTCACATGGAAAAAGGAGCTTAGAGAGTAAGAAGTTGGGAAAAAAGTTGTCACTGCCAAAAAGAGCTGAGAGATTCAAAACTCAAGAGAAAATAATTAAGTCAAATGCATTCAGAACCAATGGTCCCACATCAGTATTTCCAAATTGTTCACTAGCTTGTACACAGTCGAATATATTTATTTTTTAATTTTTTATTTTACAGAAACCATAATATTGGAGTCTCAAAAATTTTCTTATATTAAGTGGGTCAATCATGATAGAATCTATGACAAACTATGTGTGAGCTTTCAAAATCTGCCTTATTATGGCATTACAACATACAGTTGGAATGCATAATGAAATCAAGCCTAATGCAAAGCAATATCACGAAAGCCCATCATCAAAGCTAAACATAAGGCACTCTATAAAACATCATGAATATCTTTAGTTTTTTTATTATTTTCACAGCAACCATAAGGCACTCTAAATATAGTCAATTGAATAAAAAAGTAAATAAAATCAGTCACTAAATCAAGCCTAGACAAAATGGAAAGGTCATTTTTTTTTTTCCAGAGGTTAAGTAAAAGGAATTTGATTTGGTACCTCTACTTTAGGAGGGGGTGTTAGCTGAAGATAAAAACCCCAAAAAGTCTATTTGGACAAACTCTATGGACAGAATTTGGGACAAACTGTCCACATGGTGCAATGTGATTGGGCTCTTTCAAAAGTTGAAATGCATTGTCCCAATCACGTTGTGCCACGTGAACAGTTTGTCCCAAATTCTGTCCATGAGTTTGTCCATGTAGACAAACTGTAAAAACCCACCAGTGATCTGGTTTTGGTGGACGATAAAGACCGTGGAGTGACGTGCGGGGATGATGATGAAGAATAATTCTGAAAGATAAAATGTAATCAAGGGAAAGAAAACGATAGAGGAGAGACGCGAACGATAAGATAAACAGAACATTATAAAGAGAGAGAGGAAATGCCTAATTCATTTACCCATGAAGACTTCCACTTGCACGTTACAAAATCGTTGATGAGAAGGGCAAGGTAGCTTTTCCATTTTCCGGAAGAGAGGAACGAAAACACTGGTAACGGAAGAGAGTAAAGAACAAAACGTAAATGCATCTTCTCCATCTGGGAGAGAATGAAAATGCCTGTGTAACCGAAGGGGGCAATTTAATGAGTTATCGTGGGTCAGGTTGTGAATCGTCAGTTTTGAATCTCAATTAAGAAACATTCAAAAGCATTTTCATCCTAAATTGGTCGGGTTGTGTTGGGTTAATAAGCATCAATGGACCAGCAGTTTTGGATCTCCATTAAGAAACTGACAAAATCCGGAGGCTGATTTCTCAATTGAATTCAATTAGAAACAGTCCCTTTCATATATTAGAATTTGGTATTTGGGGGCTGTTCTATTCTTCAATTTCATCATACAATATGTATTAAAAGATAATGGACAAAGAATCAAAACTATTACATCCAATGAGTCCAAAAAATAACTTTTAACCTTTCTCATATCCACCAATTTCCATCTCCCTATTCAATAAATCTAACATAACACAGACATTACTAATTTCAGGGTGTGACCCATCTCCTGCAAGGAATACATCCACTCTGTTCTTCACCTCAATCCAACTGCACCCTGGCTGTTTTTTAACACCTCTCTCCTTCATCAAAACCCACAACATCTCTGCATCCCTCTTCCTTCCAACAACCAGATATATCTCAGCCAGAATCATGTATGCACCAGCATTCCAAGGTTCCATCTCCAATACTCTCTTCCCTGCAATCTCACCCATTTCAAAATTTCCATGGATTCGACAGGCCCCTAGTAATGCTCCCCACATACTCGCGCTAGCCTCAATACCATCTTCTCTCACTCCATGAATAAACTTCATTGCTTCCTCTACAAATCCAGACCTCCCTAACAAATCGACGATACATGTATAGTGTTCGCAGGTTGGCTGAAGAAAGTACTTATATCTCATGAGATTGAAATAGTGTTTCCCCTCATTGATCAAACCCACGTGGCTACAAGCTGAGAGAACGCCAATGAACGTTACCTGATCTGGTTTAACATTTGTTGATCTCATCCACTCGAAGAATTTTAGAGCTTCTCTAGCATTGCCATGCTGAGAGAATCCACATATTATGGAATTCCAAGAGATAGTATCATTACTAGGCATGTAAGAAAAAGCCCTTTCAGCTGAATGAATGCTTCCACATCTTGCATACATGGTGACAATAGCATTGGAGACAGCGACAAACTGATCGAACCCTGATTTTATTATCTCTGCATGAGCTTGTTTACCAAAAGGTAAAGATGGTAAGATAGAACAGATGTTTAGAATACTAGTAAATGTAGCATGATCAGGATTGAAACCTTCCCCCTTCATTCTCAGAAAGAATCTCAAGCCTTCTTCACCACAATCATTCTCTCCCAATCCAAAAATGGTAGCATTCCACAAAGTTTCATCATGATCAAGTGCTAATTTGAAAAGCTCAAGAGCTGTGTGAACATTGCCTTTTTCAAAATAACCAACAATCAAATTTGTCCTCGTGACAATGTCGCTAAACGGGTTCTTCTCAAAAAACGCATGAGCCTCTTCAACAAGCCCGCTTCGAATCAATCCTAACAAAATCGAATTCCACGAATGTGGGGTTCGATGAGGCATTTCTGAGAAAAATCTTAGTGCATTGTTCATATGTCCATTTCCAGCCAACCCATCAATAATTTCATTCCAAGAGATCGAATCTCTCTCCGGCATCTTCACAAACAGACTTTCTGCAATTTCAATTCTCCCATTATGGATGTATCCAGCTATCATCACATTCCATGCTTTAACATCTCTCTCAGGCATTTCTTCAAACACCCCACGAGCCTCACTAATCCTACCATTATTCACTAGCCCAGACATCATGATCGTCCAAGAAGCAACATCCCGGACAGGCATTTCATTGAAAAGCTTCTCTGCAAGCTCAAAAGACAGAGAATTCACAAGACCCGCCATCACAATATTCCAAGAAATAGTGTTTCTCTCTGGCATCTTATCAAACACCAAAAGCGCTTCATTCATCAGAGAGTTGCGCACGTAACCCACAATCATCGAATTCCAAGAAACAACATCTCTGACAGGCATTTCATCAAACACCTTCTTTGCACCATCCGCATCGCCGTAACGCATCAGCCCGGCGATCATGGTGTTGAAGGAGAAGATATCACGAGACGGCATTTGATCGAACAGATGAACGGCTCGATCGAGCTCCCCATTTTGGAAGTAACCTCGGATCATCGAGTTCCATGTGACCGTGTCTCGGTGAGACGTTTCGTCAAACAGCTTCTGTGCAAGTTCGATGAGGCCATTTCGCATGAAGCTTGCGATCTGGGTGTTGGTGGATATCTGGGGCTTAGGGCGGATTTTTCCGGCATGGTTCCGTCGGAGAAGAGATGGGTTTGTGAGAAACAGACTGATCGAACGGCGAAGATTGAAAGATTTGATGAGTTGAGAGGAGCAGACGATGAAGAACATAACTCCATGAGAGAGTCTTTACTCAAAAGAGTGGAGAGTTTCATGTGTGACTGAGGACCATCTACAGCTTCGGAAAACTTGCATATTTGTACGAGACAAACAGACACAGTCAGTCATGTGCTCACTTTGGGCGTATTTGGCAATTAACTGGTTAAAGTAGAAGTAAAGTAAAGTGAATTCAAATAAGGAATGACAAGAGGTCATATAAAAAATATATAATTTCAAAACTCCCTCTGAATTTTTTAAGGAAAGTCAAAAAAGCAACTTATCTTTCTCCACTAAGATAAAAAAAAAACTATACTTTTCTATAAAAAAAGTCAAAAAAATTCCATACCAAACCACTAAAAACAAAACACCATTATAACACCTTATATTTTATTCTCTATTGATTTGATACTTCACTTCACTATACTTCAATTCACCATATATCCAAATAGGCTGGTGCCAAGGGGAACCAATGAAATTCAACTTGGAGTCTCCATGTAAAAGAAATAACGGGAAGGGGTAAATGTAAAATATATATATTAATTTTTAAAATTTGCAATAGAATTTTTAAAAATTCTAAGATTTTTAAGGTATGGGTGGGGGTTCAACCCCAGACCCGTGTACTGTTAGACCCTAAGTTATGTTTGCAATTTGATGTCCAACATTTGCATCATGATCATCTCATATCATTTCTCAAAGGTTTATCTTGAAAATCACAGGATTTAAATCAACTTGCTCAAACTTTGTTTTAAACCTTTTGGTTGATTTTAGTCTTATTTTGAAAAGCTTTTTCTTGAGAAAACCTTGTCTCAATCACCTTTACATTCTGTATTTCAAGAGCTTTCAAAACTTAGATTTTTACTTGTAAACTCAGATCTTCAGAAAACAGTCTGACCATACTGTCGGTCAGCCTGTCGGTCAGGTGTCGGCTAACCGACATTGGACCGAAGTCTAACCGAACTCACTCGGTTAACTTTTCAGAATGGTGTTTCAGTTGTCGGTTTGTGTGTCGGTTAAGTGTCGGTTAACCGACCATAGAAATTAGACTAACCAAACATCTTGTTGGTCAGATTTCCAGAAAGATGCATTGTCATATATTTTCACGTCGGTCAGCATGTCGGTCAAGGCTCGGTTAACCGACGTTACTTCAGAACCTGACCGAAGCTCTCTCGATTAGAATTCTAGAGAGATGTATTCTGACCCTGTTTTCACTGTCGGTTTGAGTGTCGGTCAGGCCTCAGTTAACCGAACATGTCGGTTAACCGAACCATGCTTTTTGGTCAGCAAAATTTCAAAATTATGACCGTTGGGCCTGTGACCGTTGAGGGTGTAGGTTAACCGACCCCTGCATGTCGGCTAACCGACATATAGCCGTTGGCCCAAAATTTCTATAAAATGAAGTTCATTCCAAAGCCAAATAAGATGATTCTTGAAGTCATTTCTGAGGTGTACTAAGGCAAATAAAAGGGAATGAACTAAGAAGGCCAAAGGATCATTAAGTTAAGCTAAACTTGGATTAATGAAGTTCAATCACCAAGTAAGCTTTGACTTTTCCTAATCATATGTTTTTATGCATTGTCTAAATTAATGGTAAATGATTTTTAGCATATTAACTATGATGTGTTGAATCCATTCCTCTCTTAATCTTTGATTTAAGTTATTGGATTCATCGCCTTGATTCAAATCAAGTTTGTGGTAGAAAACTTCTTAGACATGTTTTATCAAAATCTTCAATTTATGTTATAACATGTTTCACTAACTTGTATGAATCTTCTTTGTTGTTTTCAATCTTTAAAACTTTAGTTGAATTACTTTGATTTTGAAAACAACATATCACATGTTTAGACATAATTAATTTCATACAACTTGCAAGCTTTGGATTTTCATATCTTCAGCAAGTTTGTACTTTGTTCATGTGATTTGCATATAACTTCAATCAAATCATTTTATGTGCATTAAACTTTTTCAAAGCATAAACTGATTGAGCTTTCATTTTCAACTTGATTGAAGTAACACACACGCACACATCATGAGCATTCATCTTTGCATTTTATAGTGTGTTGTGTGAGTTGATTTTCACTTTAACATTCGCCTAGTTTAGAGGCAATATATATCGTGCTTAATGTATTTCTCTCATAGTGTTTAGACACCTTTTTGAGAAAGAAAAACTATTTGTATGAAAGGTTTTTGCTAAGCCTAAGGGCGTGTTTGGATGCGTGGTGAAGTGAGGTGAGGTGAGGTAAAGCCTCCATTATCCAGACAAAAAAAGACAAGGGGTCATATCAAAAGTACACAATTTCAAAATTCCCTCCATCTTTTTCAAAAAAAGTCAAAAAAGCTACCTCATTTCTCCACTAAAAGACAAAAAAACTACACTTTCTTATACAATTTCAAAAAAAGTATACAATTTCAAAATTCCCTCCATCTTTTTCAAAAAAAGTCAAAAAAGCTACCTCATTTCTCCACTAAAAGACAAAAAAACTACACTTTCTTATACAAAAAGTTAAAAAGATTCCATATTAAACAACTAAAAACAAAACACCATCATAACACCTTATATTTTATTCCCACTTGATTTGATGCTTCACTTTACCATACTTCAATTCATCATACATCCAAACAGGCCCTAAGAAAAGCAAATTGTAAAGGTTATTACTTAGCCTATTAAAAGCATAGTGTGTAAAGGTTATTGCTTAGCCTATTAAAAGCATAGTGTGTAAGGGTTATTGCTTAGCCTTTTGTAAAAGCATAAATAGTGGAAATCCGGTGGGGTGTATGATCACAAGCCGGTAGTGGATGTAGGCATTGAGGCCGAACCACTATAAAACATTGTGTAATGGTGAATAACTTGTGGTGATTGATTTGTTTATCTTCCGCACCTTTTCATGTAATCATCACTAGTTGAAAGAAATTAGAATTGGCAATCAATTTGTAGATCACCCTATTCACCCCCCCTCTAGGGTTAGATCCCGGAACTTTCATGTACCTGGTTCCACTTCCACCCCTGGATGGTGAGATCCACTCTTATTGAACTTATATTTTAAAATGTCATCGGAGAGAATAACATTCATCGTGGGCGGTCTGGATTATCATTATATAGGCTTGACCTACAAAGACATTATATAAGGGGATTTGTTCTAGTGTGAACTGTTTTCACGGAGTCGTCGTGAGAGCTTTTTGTTGGGCCCATTGGGGTTCCATTTTGGGATGAGACCGGTGGGGATTGAAAGATCTATATGGGACCACTCCGAATATAAGTTTGGCCCCAATCTCATTCTCCTAATCCCTTCATCCATTGCCGGCAATCCAATGGTCCAGTTCATTCACATTGGTGCCAAACCCTTGGGGTGAGACTATCAAGGGGTGTGTCCATTATAAGGTTTAGATTGGGTGATAGGTGGGCCCCACCCATAATTCTCACGGTTTGAACCGTGACAGCTATTCTCATCTGATTATTTTCCTTATATGAGAGCGTGTAATAGTTGGAACAGCGGATCTAAACTCTTATAAGAATTGAATGGTCATGATCACTCAACTTCGTGTTAGTTTTAGATGGGGCTGCATTAACCGAATGAGAGTCCGATAACACTAGTGGACTGTACAATAGGGCCAACAGGCTGAACTTAGATCTAATTCTAAGTGTTGAGTTCTATTTATTTTTGGATCCACCTAACTTGAATTCCAACTCTTTAATAAGCTCAATGGTGGTTAGTAAGTTCAAGCCTTCATCAACCAGGCCAACCCAATCTCCCTATACTATCTCGGGCATGCCGACTCAAACTTTAACTCAAGCCTATAAATCATTATTTTACCTGGGCCGGAACCAGGTAAGTCCAGCCCAAATTTGGTTTGATTTTAGCCCTACAGTTAGGGGCCGTTTGGATTCTTGAATTTTTGTATAAAAGTGGGTGTTTTTTTGTCATTGGAAGAGTTGCTTTTTAAAAAAAACTTGAAAAAAATAGGGGAGAGTTTTAAATTTGTGTAGTCTTGATGTGATCCATGTATCTTTTCATATATCGGAAATGAAAGCTTTACTCTTTTTTTTCCTTTGGGCTGGACTAATTCCTCAGGGCCCGGAGAGAAGCCGAATAAACATCTATGTGGCCCCAATGTGATAACATTAGTGGACTCAACCTTTGATTATTAAAGAATGAGGAATTGGGGGTCTATACCAGACCTCTAGCTCCAAAAAATGGAGGAACCGCAGTCATCACTTTGCCTTTATGTTATTTGTAGGTTTCGGAGGTCAAAGCCCATCATTTCAACAGTAAGGGACATCATCAATGGGCCCCAAATCACAACTTCATTGATCTATTCCTCCCCCACACCAAATATTGATCCCATGGAGCCCAAAGAATCACATGGACCTCGTTCTTGCAAGTGTAAAAAGTGGGAAAAAGAACAATAGAATTTCCTAGGTGGAAAATCCCACCTTATCCCACTTATCTCAACCCATCTCACTGGCCAGCCCTCACCCACGTAATCTCAATACCATACCCCCATCCCTCTCTCCTCTCTCTCTCTCTATCTCTCTCTCGTCATAGCTGAAAAATCGTAACTTCCATCACCCCACACCTCTGAACCAAAACTCTACGTACAGCAATGGCAGCTGTTGGGTCTTGTTTTACTGCTGCCTGTATCAGATCCAAGCACATATCATCCTCAGATAATGTCTTCAGGCTCTCATGTCTGCGTGCACTTCCAGTTGTTACAACTGTAGCTTACACTCACCATTTAGACTCTCTTTCCATCTCCATCGCCTTGCCGAAGAGGCGTCTGTCAAAGATTTATTCTTCTGTGGCCCAAGAAGAAGCGGCCGGGGCTGCAATTGAGACACAATCAAATGAAGTGGAGAAGGAGGAAGAGATCGTTGGAGAGGAAGAAGGTCCAGTGCAGGAAGAAGAGATGGTGAATAGTGATGTTGGTTTGAACACTAAGCTTTATTTTGGTAATCTGCCTTATAATTGTGATAGTGCACAGTTAGCTGGAATTATTCAAGACTATGGAAGCCCTGAGATGGTTGAGGTGAGTCATCTTCCCTTATCTTCTAGTAATTTATTCATTTATAGCAGTCTTTGTGTGGTAGTTTTTGTTGGTGGTGGTCCTTCTCATTTGTATTGATGTTTTTTTTCATGGATCTTTTTTACATGGGGCACTTTTTTTTGGTAAATTTTACATGGGGTACTGGGGAATTACAAACGAAACAAATGAATAAACACACAATCCTAGTGGATATTAAGTAATTGGTGCATTTGGGTAATCGGTAGTATGCTATGTAGGGAACAGAGCCTTCCTTTCTATGTATGAATTGTATTGAACACCAAGGTAAAAGTAAACACAGTAACCAAAATCAATTCCTAAAACTAAATAATAAAGTATGCATCACAGATTTATAGGGAGGTGCTCCTATGAGAGCATCTCTCACCTTACTATGAGAGATAAGGTGGGGCTCTCACATCCATATCCAATGTCAACAACTTAAATGCGAGGGCCCCCTCCACTGTCTCTCATATAAGGTGAGAGATATCTCTCATAGGAGCATCTCCCTTATATGAAAAACCCATCTACATAGAAGAAAAACTTGATCAGCTCTGAAACAAAAATTCACCATAAATATGGAATAGTGTGATGTTCATTTTGATTTTAGGTATTTTAGGTCTAAACTTGAGGTACTATATCTATGTGTGAGAGGGAGAGAGAGAGAGAGTACCATAAAGAAAACCTCCTCACCACTGCCCCTCAAGAAGTTTCCTTTGTAAACAATTGAAATTCTGTTAATGTTTTCATTGGTATTATTTGTTTGATGTTGTGAAGTGTTAAGCTTTTAGTATGTCATTTTAGTATGAAATACCATTTTAGAAATAGTGGGTGTTAAGTGGTTGTTTGTGCAGTTTCTTATTACCAATTAGTTTTAAGATTATTGACTAGCAACTCGGAGATGGTATCAAAGCCAACAAGTCCAGACTTCGAAACCATGCAGGACAAAAATACTCCATGCTGCATTGTAGTTATTGTAGTCTTGTGCGGACGTATGGTTTGAAATCATGAAAGATATAGTAACCAATTGGTACGAGCAACCACACTGGTCACCTTATGCCTTATGGATGGGCTGATTGTAGAATTGAAATGGGGTGGATTTCTTATTCACGAGTTTCATTTTCTACTCCTTCCTTAATGCATGTTTGTTTGCAGAAAATGCATAGGAGTTGAATAATAGGACTTCTTTGTGAAATGAGCTCGACTGAAGAATTATAAAAGAGATTAACGGTGAAGGACATTAGAGGACTTAGACTTTACTAGGTATTGAATTACTAGAGTGATGCCTGTGCATTTTCCATCTCCCTTAAATTCAACTTCCAGTAAAGGGGACTTTATTTGATTGTCATTTTTGGATACTCACCTTTATTCTTCAATTTTACTCTTTAAGAAATACAATCCTAGGTATTCCAATTACATGAAACAAACCGGCCCTCGATTTTTTTTCTAACAATTACCTCTCTTATGGCTCACTGTGGTTGTGAAGACAATCAGAGAAATGCTAGAAACTCAGATGGAAAACTTAAAATTTAGCTGAAACCAGAGGACAATTAGCTAATATTTGTTGTGATATGATTTTATTTTGCTTTTCCATCTCAAAGTAGCCTATTTTTGTCAAGAATATTAACTTGTTATCTGTTGTGCTGATTGGTTGAAGGTGCTTTATGATCGAAATACGGGAAGAAGCAGAGGCTTCGCTTTTGTTACCATGAGCAGCATCGAGGATTGCAATGCAGTCATTGAGAATTTGGATGGAAGTGTAGGCCATCTCTCTCTCTCTCAAACACACACACACACACACGACATGCATATTATGCTGCTTCTCTGCTTTTGATTAGGCTTGTATTTGATCATATAATAGCATCAGAGACTTCTCTGCTTCTGATTAAGCTGCTGCTGCTGCTAACAAATAAGAATCGCAGGAATACGGCGGCCGGACATTGAGGGTGAACTTCTCGGACAAACCAAAGCCCAAAGAGCCTTTGTACCCTGAAACCGAGTACAAGCTATTTGTGGGAAACCTCTCATGGTCAGTCACCTCAGAGGGTCTGACAGAAGCCTTCCAAGAGTATGGCAATGTGGTGGGAGCAAGGGTGCTGTATGATGGAGACACCGGCCGGTCTCGGGGTTATGGTTTTGTGTGCTACTCATCCCAACAAGAGATGGATGCTGCAATCGAAAATCTCAATGGAGTGGTATTAAGTCTTGTTTTTTGCTTCACACCCACACTGATAGGCAGAACAGACACCCACACTGATTGAAAGAACATAGATACATGGTACCCAATAGGATGAAAAATGGGCCAAGTCTGGGTCTACTCCTTGGCACCTGAACCCATACCCAAACAACTGAATGTGGGGTCTCTTTGCCCTGTGCGTATTTCCCTCTTTGCCCATTATGGATTCGAACCCTGGATTTGTTGGCTTTGATACATCTCAAGTTGCTAACCAATAAATCCAAAATGCTTGGGCGATAAAGGAGCGGCAAACTAACTACTTAACATGGGATGGGGGGAAACGTGGTCCAACCCTGGACCTGATATGGGTCCACTTGTATTGCATTGGTACCACCAATGGCGGACCCAGGAAATTTTCCTTGAGGGGGCTGTTGTGTAAACTTAACAATGTGTGTGTGGTGGCACCATGGCCAGTGGTGGTATCCAGTCTAGGTATTTGAGTTCTTGGTATGTACCCCATATACCAAGATATCTGACCCAAAATTTTATCTAGTTCAATGTCCTGAATCCAGACGCCACACCCAAACTTAAGACATTCAAAATCCTGGTACCATGGTTGATTTCCCAGGGCAAGAACTTGGGATAATCAAGCATTTTGATTCTTGTATGAACACTTTGTATTCTATTACTCCATTCGGGTTTTGGATTGGTTTAGAATTTTTTAGATAGATAACAATGAGACATGTTTCTGTTGGATTTTCAGGAGCTGGAAGGCCGAACAATGCGAGTGAGCGTGGCACTAGGGAAGCGCTCCTAAAAGAAAAAATGTCCATAGATATGAAGACTTGAGATCTCAAGAGTCCCCTCTCCACACTAACTGACATCACTGAAGGATGGATCCCTTCTTTTACTTCTACAAAAGCATTCCCTTTCCTTTAGTTGATTGAGAAATCCTGCTCTTCATTTGCCTATAGCAGGGTTTCTTGTCTTACTATTGTGTTGTTTATGGATGGAAAGCATTCCCTTGTAGAGAACTTGAAAAAGATGCCCTAATGGGAAGCAGGTATTTGAAATTTGGATGAGTTTTGACTGTCAAATGAGGTCTTATTCCAACTCATTCATTAAAATTGGTCAAAATTCATTTATGCACAGTACTTCATTCTGAGTGATTGATTGCATTTTTGTGTTCTGTTTGTAAGATTAATGATTATATGATCAAAGAACTTTTCCAATGAAACCTTAGAAACCAGAATCTCACTTTGGCGACTTCTGTCGATCAAAAGAAAAATCGGATACATGCTATGGTCAGGAGTCAGGACCGACTGTAAAGCATCCAGGAAAAAAAAGGCAAAGGTATTGAACTAGGAATGGGGACGTGTTTGGTATCATTGAGGGTAAAACCATTGGCTTGACAGGAACTCTCCCCTTCCTATCACCCACATATATTCAGGTTTGGGACCGACAAAATAAACTGGTGAAGTTAGCTTGGTATATATTGTTTGTAGATTATGTAGTGTTGGTGGATGAATCAAAAGATTACGTGAATGCAAAACTTGTAAAATGATGTGAGACTTTAGAATCCACGGCTTTCAAATAAGTTGTAAAGACAAAATATATGACTTGGTAGGGCTGTGTATAGAGATGAAATACTTGTGAGAATTGAAACTCAAGAAATAGCATAAGAAAACTTATTTCAATACCTCGATTGGAAAAAGAAAACCTACTAATTGATTTATAGTTTAGAGATGTGGTATCTTGACTTTTATTTAGTATAAGCAAATCTATTTTAAATTTGGGTTCAAACCTTGGGCTAGAATGGTTTGTCGGCATGTTTTTTTGCATTAAAACACACATAAATTAAATTATTAAGGTGAATGTTGGGTATTCATTTTCAACTTTCTTCTAATTTTATTTTCTAAAAAAAAAGCTGATTAATTTGATTTTGTTTCCTAAAAGGAAAAGTTATTTAATTCCCATTTAAAAAACAAATTCACCTTTCATCTACACTTTTAACCACTCATGAAATTAACTATATAATCAATTCCTGTGTATTCAAATCCAAGACAAATAAATTTGGGCCCTGCATTTTCCCCAATTGGAGGGCAGTTTCGTCATTATCCGAAAATCTATAAACACCAGTTGCTGGTCCGCTCAATTCTCTTTCCCCATTGCAAAATCGGCATGGCTTCCGCAACCTCACCTCTCCTCCCCCGCCCACGCCCGCATCTCACTCGCCGCCGGACCATCTGCGCCGCGCACGACGCCCCCAAACGTGCGCCCCACGTCCTCCCCGGCCGGCGCCACTGTCTCCTCCTCCTAACTGCGTCGACGGCGGCGGCGACGAGAGATCTGGCCGCGATGGCGCAGGACATTCCTCTGTTCGGGCTGCGGAAGAACCTGAGGAAGGCGGAGGAGGAGGCGGACGTGATACTGAGAGAGGGGGAGAAAGCGTTGGAGAAGGGGATTGAGACGGCGGAGGTGGGGATTGAGAAGGCGGAGGTAGGGATCGTGACGGCGGAGCGGGAGATCGGAGCGGTGGCGAGTTTCGGAGTGGCGGGGGACTTGGCGCAGGCTGGGGTGGTGACTGGGGTGGAGGTGGTTGGGGTATTGGTGGCTTCTTCAGTTGTGAATGCAATTCTTGGGCCTGAAGGTCGGAAACCCTAATGAACTTAACTTCTTTTGTATTTGTTGTAGATGATGTTTGATGTTTTGCATGAAAATCCACCAATTGTAGTAATGAAAGTAACCTATATGCTTTACTTATCTGTATCTATAAATGGATTGAATTCTCTGGTAGAATGGAAGTATTAAAGGGGCCATAATCTAAGGGAAGACCATTCAAGGTATGAATGACAGGGTATCTGAAAGATGCTTGATCTTTTGAATATGTTCAGATATAGAATGAGACCTTGATGAGGAGGCAAACCCGTGTTCCAATGCAACCCAAACTTCTCTAGGTGATTTCAGCCCAACAACATGAGCCAACACAGCTTCCGATAGTGTAGCATTAATCCAACATAGCACATTTTGGTATTGATGGATACAGGTGTAGAAATTTGGATTGACATCTTTGGATGCATTTCCATTAAGATACATCAAAAACTCACGTGGACAAGAAAAAGTCCCATCCACAAATTCAGGCAGTTAGTTCATTAGCACGAAGGAGAAGTAGGAATTGGGATTTCCATAGCAGGTAATTTTGATTTTCTAATTTCTCAGAAGCTATTAAGCTTCCAATATTTGAGAGAAGAAAACCTCAATAAAATGAGAATAAGTAGATGAAGAAGATAGATCGCAACAGTTGTTTTCTAGATGAAGTTGACGATCTTCTCTATACAATCAGAGAAGAATTAATGCTTGTTGCAAAGATCACCTTGCATGCAGAGATTTGTCTTACAGAAATCTGGTTGTTGTTTTGTTTGTTTGTTTGTTTTGCTAGTTCAGAGTACTGGCGAGCAGGACGTCACATGAATCTACACGCCCAGGGATCGTACCCTGGGCGCTCACATGAAACTGAGGTATCAGTGCGCTGAGTACTTTGAAAATCGTTTCAACGATGAAGTGCACACACACACACACAAAAAAAAAAAAAAAAACAACCCCTCAAGGCAATGGCTTGGCCCCTCCATCATGTGGCCACCCCCCTCTAATTGTTTAGGACTTTTTTTAACATGGTTTTGACTCTTAGAGAAAAATGAAATAAAAATATTGTTGATTTTTGGAAAAACTTAAAATGAAAAAAGGAAAGAAAAGAAAACGAAGGGAAAGGAAATGGAAGAAAGGAGAACAAATAATAAAGGCTTGATGGATATTGGAGAAGAGATTCTCAATTTTAATTCAAACCAATCTACTCTTGCCCCAAATCTTATGATCCAAGAGAAGAAGAGGAGAAAGCACAACTTCTTGTTGGAGATCTTAAAAGGAGTTGATTTTTTTTTTTTGCTGAAATCTTAAAAGGAGTTGTTGCTTGCAGACTTGAAAAGACTTGAGGTATGAATAAATGAAGAAGAACCACAAACCCACTTTCTCTTTTATATATATTTTTTACATTGCATAGATGTCCTAATTTTACTACATGTCATTATGTATTTTCAATCTTTGTAGTTTATATTGAAATCTAATTCGCTTAAAATCAATGTATGTTTGTGTTTTTATCATTACATTAATTTTTAGCTCAATCGGAGCTTATCCATTGTGGATAAAGAAATATAGTTGCAATTTTTTTTTTTTGGTTATTATTATCCATGTCAGAAAAATATGGTTAAAGAAATTTATTTTAAGGAGATAAAAACTGGTGGAACCATGCTTTTGAATGGTTTAGATTTTAGATATTGAATGCTATTATTTCTTTTCTTTGAGGTTTTAAAGAATAAAGTTTTAAATTATAACTTACAAGTTACATGCGTAAGAATGGATTTACTTACTTCGGTATACGTATGGTAGATGTACTAATGCATTCTCAGCCATGAAGATTGTCAAAACTGCACTTTGCAACATAATGGAGGATGAATTTCTTACGAATTATTTAATTGTATATATTGGAAAAGAATTGCAGAAAAGTTCAGTACTAAAACAATAATTGACGATTTCAACTCAATGAAAGAACGTCGAGCATAGCTTCAATAATTTGAAAGAACCCCCCACCCACACCCAACAACAACAACAACAACAACATTCCTGGTTCTGCCCCTTGTCTTGCAGCTCTGATACCTAGAGAACATGACTAAAACCAGAAACACAGAACAGAGAACTGAAGAAGAAGACGACGTTCTATTTTCATTGAATCATTCAAGCTACCATTATAGAATTTAAGATTTCTATATAGAGTAGAACAGAGAGATTAGTTACAGAAGAAACTAATAAATAATTACAGCTCTAAGCTGTTATATTTACAACAGTATTCATGTAAGAAAGACATGAGACTGTGAGTGTTATATCTGATGGACGAATGTCAGTTATAACTGTAAGTGTTCAGCTGAGTTATGACTCAGTTACTTCTGTTAATCTGAGCAGTTCAATTCTGTTGAGTGTCAAGAACATTGAGTATCAAAATTTAAAAAATAAAATCCCCCTTTCTTATGTTGATCTGCTTCTCATGTGGAGTGTATTTTATTGAAGAGGAAATCCACATTCTATAAAAGGATACAGATCAACTTAAGAAAAACAATACAAAAAAACGTTTGCCATAAGATTTATTCCACTATTAAAACTTATGATAATCACTTACAAAAGTTTTCATCCATCTCATCATATATTGAGATCCATTAATTGACACAAAGTAACCATGGGATGAGGCTCGAGAACAAGTTCTTCGGTGGTAGATAACTGTTGAAACGCTTGACACATGGTTGGTCGAGCTTGTGGGCTAGAACTTAAGCATGCAAGTGCCAATGCCAGTATCAATACCACTTCCTTCATCTCCCAATAAGTGGGAGGCGTTTGTCTAAACTCTAATATATCCTTCAACAATATACCTTTTGCCTCCGACATTGATAAGGATAAGAGGAGCTCGCCAAGATACTTTTGAAGGGGGTAACTCATATCACAAATGAGAATGGAGTGGAAATTCAAGAGAAGAAACTTGCTGTCTTAATCTTAAACAAAAAGAAAATAATGCCAATGGATAATAAAACCAAGAAACCTCAAGTTTTCACTCAAACAACTTGATTTGCAAAGAGATACATGGAATTTATAGACTCCATTTCTAATCCGGAATCAAACATCATTTGATCCCTTACACTTTTCTAAGCAACAACTTAATAACTAAGATACATGAGGAATCCAAAAGACATATAGAAAACCCAAGAGATACATGAGAAACTCAAAAGACACTACAAGAAAAAAATGCATCTACATAAAACAATGTACCATATTAAATATTTGCTTGAGTTCATGGAATGCTAGAGTTCATAGAATCTAGCTTACTTCATACGGCTTTCCCATAATCACCTCTAGATCAATCACACCAAAGCTCACTTTTCAGTTACTTTCTTTGTGTAAGCCAGCTCTGCCCAGAAAAAAAAAAAAAGCAAATCGTCAACTCATGTATTTGAAAGGACTTAAATGGCTTGGCACATTCTTACACAGAAAATCATCTATAGTTTCCAGTGCCATGCATGGATATGATGGATATTAAGGTGCTAGTCTGTGGGGCACCACTTGATTATTTTGACCATTGGATTGTACACCGTTGGATTGACTGTGCAACTTGTTTTGGATAGTTGAAACATATCAACTATTGATCAAAGGGGTTAGAATGATAATCTAAGCCTCTGTCACCACACATAGGTAGGTAGGGGGAGATCCCCCAATTCCCAACACAGGAGAGGAGGGCAATAGTGGTATTTAAGAAGCGAACAAAACACCATAAGTAAATACAAAAGTTGCATGTTAGAAATGCTATATTGATAGATGCATAGGATTAAAAAGTTAATTTGTTGATTCAATTGAAAGTTACATTTATTTGCCTTTTTGTTTTGGCAGTTATTCAACCACTGAAACAATGACTTCCATAACTTTTATTTTTCATAAGTTATTTTTATAGTATTTTCATGGTTAACGTAAATATCTTTCAACTTAGATTTAAATAATCTTCTCATAAGCCAACTTACGGCTTGAATTGCCTCGGCTTTAGAATAAAAAATAAAAAAAAAAATTCAATTGCTTGAAGAGATTTTGTCATATAGATGGGAGAAGCTAAGGTGTTGTATTAAATAATTCAATACTTGTTATGGCAATGGAATTATTGATCAGTGGAGTCAATTTCATAATGGTTAAGTGGTAAGGCATCCCCTTTTTCACAAACACGATCATGGATTGATCTTCGGTTGTTGCCCTTCTGGCATACGGATGGGAGAAGCTAAGGTGTTGTATTAAATAATTCAATAATCGTTATGGCAATAGAATTATTAATCAATAGAATCAATCTTACAATGGTTAAGTGGTAATGCATCTTCCTTTTCACAAGCACGATCATGGTTCGATTCTCAATTGTTGTCCTATTACTTAGGGATTTGTGCAATGTGTGCGATGTGATCAGGACAGAGTTTTGGGTCATCTCCACACCCAAAAACCTTACTCATTCCACCTCTGCTCCCATATCAATCAAAGTTAATTGGTTGTTTAGGAGACCATGTGAATAGCTAGCCGTTGGGTGAATTTTTACCATTATCCGATCAATCATGGGCAAATGTCACGTGTCCAAATCATTAGCCCTAAAATGATTGGATGGGGTGAATCTTCATGACTATCCATGTGGTCTCATAGTCATCCAACTAGACTTATACCAGAATAAACATGACCTAATAAACATTAAAATTAGAGTTTTTCTATATACCCTAGTAAGGTTTACCGGAGTTGTAAGTAGGCCCTTGTGATTTTAGTATTTAGTTATAAATCATTGTTTTTTTTCATTTTAATACCTTCCATGTCCCTTAAATATGAGAGATTTGAAGGGCCATTGGACCGCAAAGAAAGAGCTTCTTTCTTTTATCTGGACCCATTAGCTTTAAAATGCAATTAAATAATCTGGTATCACAAGGAAAAAATTTGCAATGTTTTGCAAAGAAAAAAGAAGACAATTTAAAAAAAACTTAAAATGAAAATGTAAATAAATACTTAGATATTCAAGTCTTAGACTTAAGCATATCCAAATAATCTTTCTTTTAAGTATACGGTATGATATACACCTAGCCAATTGAAATTATCCATTTGGGATTGAACTAGTGAGCTGTATGGATTATTAGTGCAGTTTAGGATTTATGGGTCTTATGGATTGAATATGTGAGATGTATGGATTACTGGTTCTTGATCTAATTTGTTTTTATCTAAAGCTTGTAACTTTCATCTCCTATATCATCAACTTAATTACAATTGATTTACCGTTATAATCTATTTTTCTCTACTTAATACTAAATAATGGTATAGTTTCTGGTTGGGATAACCCTACATAAATCCATTTCTATCAATAATATATGAAGCTCATTCATGAAATCTAAACTGATCATAATGACCATCAACTTATATAGGCAAACTTTTTCTTATCGGCGCCTTTACTAGCCTGCATTACATATGCCCAAACTATCTCAAAAAGTGTTTGGAATTTGGATTGAGTTTAACATGCCAAAGAGCAATTATTCCAACCCAGATTGGCCTATTGAAGTTGGTCACAAGTCATTTATGAACAATACTGTATTCTGTGTAAGTAATTGCATCTTATATTCTATTTGTATGACGAATGACTATATGATCAAAGAAATTATCCCATGAAGTTGGTCACAAGTCATTTATATACAGTACTTTATTATGTGTAAGTAATTGCATCTTGTGTTTTATTTGTATGATGAATGACTAAATGATCAAAGAAATTATCCCATGAAGCCTTTAGAACCAATATCTCACTTCAAAAAATGTTGTCATTCAAAAGAAAAATGAATACCCATATGTGGTCATTATTATGCATCCAGTGCACACCAAAAAAAAAAAAAAAAGAAAGAATAAGAAGAAGAATAAAACATAAAAAAAAAAAAAAAAACGAAGGTTTGCAAACGGATTAGTTAGGACTGTCGTCTCATTGATTGTGTGTGAAGGATGTAGTTTAAATCAACCAAACAGAAGGAGTGGAGTAGCATATTTTAGATTTAATAGATTTGATGCAGGTCCTAATTGATTAGAGTAAAAATATTCTTTGGGAGTCAATTCAAGTGACAATTTTAGTTTCAACAGTTTTGATTTTGAAAATAGGCCTACTATCTTGACACAGGGTATCCTTACTTTTATAAAATGCCAATTTCTTATTTAGGTTTCATAAACTGATCAGAAAGAAATAAAAAAATCACCAATTGCAGTAATGAGAATAACCTAGTGTAGAAGTACATACTTTAGTCAGGTATTCATGTGTATCTATCAATCGATTCCTTTCCCGGTTATCTGCAGGGATAAAATATCATCAAGTTAAGCATCAAAATCGAAAAAGAATAAATTCAAATACCCCCTTTTCATGTTGCTCTACTTTCCATGTGGGGAGTATTTTATTGCAAAAGAAACTCACATTCATAATTAAAATTTATGGCAATAACTTACATAGGTTTTCGCCCATCTAATTATATCTCGAGATCCATTAACTGGCAAAAGTTAATTGTGTGACGAGGCTCAGGAAGAAGGTCTCTGGAGGTAGATAGCTTTTGGGATACATGATACATGGTTGGTCGAGATTGTGGATCGGAGCATAATCATGCAAGTGCTATTGCCACTATCAAGACCACTTCCTTCATTTCCTGATCAGTGGGAGGTGGGAGGCGTTGGTCTAATATGTCCTTCAACAATGTACCTTTCGCCTCCGACGTTGATAAGGATGATAGGAGATCACCAGGATGCTCTCCCATAATCACCTCCAGAGCTAGCACACCAAAGCTGTATACGTCGCATTTTCCAGTTACTCTCATTGTGTAAGCAAGCTCTGCAGAGAAAAAAAAAGTGACTATGATTTTCATATAATGAACTCAGGTGGGAGTTGGTGGAGTGGCATGAGGCATGGGTTTGTTCCCACATCTTGTGTTTGAAACTACACCAGATTTGCCTGGTGTGTGTTTGTGTGGGGTTTTGCGGGTGCCATCCTGGTAATTAGTCATGATGGGTCAAAGTCTTAAAGACCTCAGGGACACACACATATATATTATGAACTCACATACATTTAAAAGGTGTCTACCATAATTGCTAATAGTTTCAAAGCTAGCCTAAGAATTAAAAAGGAAAAATATTGACATTAAGAAACAAAAAACAACTTCATCTTACTCCATTTCGCCTGATTTGGATGGGGAAAATCTATTCTTTATAAAAACTTATGTTCTCATATTTGGTTTTTCAAAAAAGAAGGGAAAAAAGCTTGTACATTCTACTGTGAAGTACATTAAAAAAAAAAAAAGAAGGGAAAAAAGTTTTCTGCTTAAGTGGGAAAGAGAAAACACACTTTCCAATAGTTTAATTGGGATTTTATTACTACAAAGACATTTAGTCATGTAATAGTTATTTGTTTGTCTCAAAGAAATGTTTCAAAATAGTTTCTTTCCAATAAAACTTTATACATTCAAATCCCATCGGTTGGAAATCATTGCTCCTGAATTCCAAATGGGGGTTTATACCTCCTCATTTCTCCACCCAGTATGGTCACCATAATACAACAGTTACAACCTCAAAACACTAGATTAATAATATAAGCATAGGTTAAGAAAGTTTATTGGTTCAGTTAAATGTTACATTGACTTGCCTTTTACTTCTGTAGTCATACAACCACTTTGTATTGAGAAACAAAAAGGCTAAAACAATGACTTCTATAATTTCTTCTCATAAATTATTTTTAAAATATTTTTAAGGTTCACATAAATCTCTTTTGGTTTAGACAAAATAATCTTCTCACAAGTGAACTTACAAATTGCCTCAGTTGTAGAAGAGAACCTAACGCGTCGATCATATAGTTTTTTGTTGGACCAAACTGCCATTCTTTGAACCATTAGCACCTCGGGCCATAACATGAAGTATGTGCACTTGCGTGCAATCTCACCCTTCAAACCGCGGTGCGCTTCCAAAATCTATATGGGAAATCTTGGTCCACTTCCAAAAGTCCAACAAAAATCGTGGGTTCATCCTCAAAATCCACATAAATGCCTTTGGTTTGCCCCCAAAACCAAACTACCTATTAGGGTCCGCAACCCTCAAACAAAAATCCCGGGTTTGCCGATGCTAATTGATAATTTTGCATGATGAGTTTTTGGGTCATCGATTTGTTCTAAACCTAAAGGAGCAAATGGGTCCAGATCTTCATCTGTAAGCAGCATAAGAAAATTTACATTGTAGGAACTTGGCATGTACGTGCATTTACATTGCAGTGAATTATTTTTCTAAGGGATCAACATTGATAATATTTTATTGTCAGAAATGAAATAAGTAGATATCTTATCGACCATTAATCAATAGATCCTACAAGATGTCTTAAGATATGTTATCTACTATTAATGAAGAGGCGCTCCTTGTGAAGTTGAAGTTTACCGTGCATTTGAGAGAGGCTATTGGGTAATGAAGAGGCTTGTATGATGAAGAGAGAAAACGAAAAAGGATGGAGATTTGGAAATGGGGAAGGGGTGTATGGATGCCTGAGAATCTCCCTTGAAAGGACATTTTGGGAATTTTAAAAAAGAGGGAAAAGTCAAAGGCAAAAAACTATTTCAAATGTCATGATTTGAAAATATTTTTTTTTGGGATTTTTGTCCTATTTTGAAAACTCAAAAAAACATGAGCCATTTGTTAAGAATTTTCCTAAAGATTATGTAACTTTATTATACTCACAAGTTAGTTAAGAGTTTAAATATTCTCCTTCCGGTCCCAAAGCATTTTCAATGATAAAAGTAAAATTGGCCAACTAGGAGCTTCACACGAGGACAAGGTGTTAAATGTGCGAGAGATCCAATGGATTGAAGGTGTGTGAAGTCCCATTTCCATCTAGCTGATATCTTTCTATAAACATATTAAATAAGAAGATGAGTACTTTATGGAAAAGAAAATTAAGATGTTGTCATTGACCTAAATGGAGTTATCGATTTACGTAGGGATTTAGAGGGTAATGCTTCACAATGTGCTATCTAGATCGACCACTGCACAGCAATGACAGAAGTTAGAACTTTCTAAACTGTTAAAAGAGTTTGCATCTAAATTCAATGGTGCATGTCATTTAGATTGGGTGAAACTTCACTTACCTATATCAAAGAATCCCCCCCTACACATTCTACCATTCCCTCCCCACGAAAGGCCTTTAGATGGTCCCCTTTACTTTGGCCATAGAAAACTCTTCATGAACAAGGTTATGGATGATTTGAACCATTGATGTAGTTTTTTCTATAAAATATATATATATATATATAAATATTAGTATTTAAAAACTCATTTAAAACTCAATAATAGAAACAATACAACGTAGTTAAATTAAAAAAAAGATGGAAAATAGAATGAACACAACATGTCAAGAATTACCTGGAGCGACATATCCGTAAGTGCCTGCAAGTGTGGACCAATTGGATGAATCGGCCTTTAGAAGTCTGGCAGTGCCGAAGTCAGAGATACAAGCCTCAAACTCCATGTCCAACAAAATGTTGTTGCTGGACAAGTCACGATGAACAATTGGAGGATTGCAATCATGGTGCATGTACAAAAGAGCGTGGGCCACACTTTGAACAACCTTAGCCCTTTTTATCCAGTCTAAGTCCATAGCTTCCTCATTTTTTAAGACTTTAGATAAACTTCCTTTTTCCATATACTCATACACAAGAAAAGAACATCGTGTATGGGAGCAAAATCCATAGAGCTTAACAATGTTTCGATGACGAATTGTTGTTAATGCTTGTATCTCATTTTTGAAACTTGTTTGGTCAATTTGCTCACCATGTTCATGTGGGTGGAGTTTTTTTACGGCTACTACCTGACCTATAGGTAGATCTGCTTTGTAAACTTTCCCATATCCTCCTTCCCCAATGAAATACTTATCATTAAAATCTTCTATAGCTCCAATGATGTCTTCATATATGATCCTTCCATCATAGTTCCATATCGAGAAAAGATCTGGATTGCGTCCTTGAATGTCATTCTCTACAATCTTTTTTTTCCGATTAAGAACAAAATATATGACAGCCAAAGCAAAAAGAAGGAATAAAACTCCCATGAGAGGGAGAACAATGGTTATTGCACCTTTACGAGCTTTCTTTTTGTCACCACGACTTATCACAGAGGAATTGCAAGGTCGTAAACCCTGTACTTCACCACATAAGTCTTTATTTCTGATGAATGCTTCCGGTGATGCTTGCAGAAATGCTTTGTTATTTGGTAGAGGACCCTCTAAATCATTGTATGATACATCGACAGATGACAGACTAAGCATCTCCTCGAAAGAAGATGGAATCGAATCGGAGAGCATATTATGAGAAAGATTTAACATTTCCAAGTTCTTCAACTTGCTGAAATGAAATGGTACTTCTCCCGTGAGAAAATTTTGACTCAAATCGAGTACCATCTGAAGGTTTTCAAGATTGCCAATTTGAAATGGAATGCTTCCATTCAAATTATTCCCATTTAATTTCAAAGATCGCAGTTTGGTACATTTCTCTATATGTATTGGAATGGGTCCAAAGAAGTCATTCACTGATAGATCAAGAAGCTCGAGGTTAGACAGTTGTCCCAATTCTTCTGGTACTAAACCTGAAAGTTTGTTGTCATTTAAACTCAAATTGTATAGCATTGTTAACTTCCCCAACTCTTTGGGAATTTCTCCCTCTAAGTAGTTTGAAGAAATGTCTAGCAAATTGAGCTGAGATAGATGCCCAACCTGAGGTGGAATCTTCCCTGTAATATTATTTGAGGAGAATTTTAGCGATGTCAAGTTTAAGCATTCTCCCCAAGTTGACGAAAGCTCCCCACTTAATCTATTGTAACTCATATCAATGTATGTTAGGTTGGGGTATACACCAAAGACTTCAGATATATTTCCACTTAGTTGATTTCTTTGAAGCCGAACTTGCTGTAAGGTCGTACAATTTTTCAAGCTTTGAGGAATTGGACCATGGAAATTGTTGTTGCTTGCTGTGAACCATGTAACAGAGCCACCTTGGCATATTTGAGGTAAATAACCCGAAAAGCCATTGGAAGTCAAGTAAATTAACTGCAACTGTGTTAAGTTTGCAATTTCTTCAGGTAAGGAACCGAACAATTGATTTTCTATTAAATTGAGTCTTGCGAGTTTGGTCAAGTTTCCCAAGGTGGGAGGAATAAATCCGATGAGATTGTTTTCGCCGAGGTCCAATGAAACCAGGCTCCTCATGTTTCCAATTTCTTGAGGAATTGTACCAGAAATTTGATTTGTGAAAAGATACAAAGTAGTTAGTTTGGTCAAGTTTCCCAAGGTGGAAGGAATAAATCCGATGAGATTGTTTTTGCTGAGGGCCAATGAAATTAGGCTTCTCATGTTTCCAATTTCTTGAGGAATTGTGCCAGAAATTTGATTTTTGTAAAGATTCAAAGTAGTTAGTTTGGTCAAGTTTCCCAAGGTGGGAGGAATAAATCCGATGAGATTGTTTTCGCCGAGGACCAATTAAACCAAGCTTCTCATGTTTCCAATTTCTTGAGGAATTGTGCCAGAAATTTGATTTTTGTAAAGATTCAAAGTAGTTAGTTTGGTCAAGTTTCCCAAGGTGGGAGGAATAAATCCGATGAGATTGTTTTGGTAGAGGGGTAGTTCAACAAGGCTTCTCACATTTCCAATTTCCGGTGGAATTGTGCCAGAAATTTGATTTTGTTGAATCCACAATTGAGTGAGTTTGGTCAAGTTTCCTAAGGTGGAAGGGATGTGTCCAATGAGATTGTTTGCGCTTAGCAACAATGAAATTAAGCTTTTTAGGTTTCCAATTTCGGAGGGAATTTGACCACTGAGCTGATTGCCACCAAGTTGAAGATGTGAAAGACTGTTCCAATTGACAAAAAGAAGAGGAGATATTTCACCACCTAATATGTTGTCAGAGATGTTGATGACGGAAATATGAGTGAGATTAGCAAGTGAGAGTGGCAGGGCACCTGAAAGTTGATTTATAGAGAGATCAAGAAAGACGAGGTGCGAAGAAGCACCGATCTGGCTGGGAATGTTTCCAGAGAGAGCATTGATGCTAAGGTCAAGACGGACAAGATTTGGCAAGGAAGAGAAACTCAGAGAATCAAGCGTACCTTTCAGACTAGAATTGCTTAGGTGTATTTCTTTCACCTTTTTGTCATCATTGCATGTAATTCCGGTCCAGTTGCAGGGAGAGCCATTAGCAGTGGGGAGAGACCATGAGTGGAGGAGCGCTTCACTTTGTAGGAGACTGCCTTTCCATTTGAGGAGAGCTTCGGCTTCATCTTGCAATTCATATTTCATTGCTGCAGCATTGCATTTGCCAGACAAGAAATTGAACAACATGAATACAAGTAGGGCGATGAGAAGAGAGAATATTGTTGATCTCTTGGTGGCCATGTTGGTTCGGGGTGTGATATGTAATAACTGTGGGTCTTCTTGTTGGAGAAATGGTTGTGGTCTGAGCACCACCATTTATATAATAGTTTAGAGATCTCTCTTCTTTGTGGCGTTAGTTTTGTGTCCTATTGCAGCAATTGAGTTTAAAAAACGTTTTCTTTGCCAAAAGATGTTTTTCTGCCAAATGTCAAAAAGATCATGTCGCAGCTATTGTTTATTTTTTTTGGTATAAAAAAAAAGATGTGTTATTGCCAAATGTCGCAGCTATTGAGAAAATCCAAAAATGCCAACTACTCTCGTATAATTGGCAATTTTGAACAAGTCTCCGAGTCATTTTCTGTGGTGGGACTTTGAAGTGTCACCAGTTGTTTTCATGGAGATTTGTTGACGGGCCTAATTTTAGGTTAGTTGAACTAGGGTTATAAATTGGCCCGAGCCGCACAGGGCCGGTACGTCGGTGATTGTGTCGTGACCCAGCCTGGCCCTGCACACCCAATGAGCCGCCCAGGCAAGGCAGGGCATGGCACAGCATGACCCAGGCACGGCTGGTCTGGCCAATTTGCCACCGGAACGGCCCATTTTACACCCCTAGTTGAACATCATCATTCATAGTTGGGCCCGTTAAATCTCAAAATTATCTATGATTAATATATTATTAAACTCTAAGGCTATTAAATCAAGGGTTAAAAAAAATCCATGGACTGCCTTTTTGGCTCTCTCTTTCCATAAGAACACCATTTCATCTATCCTTCTCCCATTGATATACATTCATCTAAATGGGCCCCACCAATTGCACTACAATATTGATTTTTTACTTCTAATTTAAAAATAAATTAATGTATTTTTGTAGAGTTTCTTTACTAATATCTAGAGAAATTCCTAAATTTGAAGAAACTCCAATAGTTCCAAAGACATTATTTTTCAGGACTTTGAGAACAATTAAAATACAAATTCACAGACGACTAAAAACCCATTGATTGATTATTTGTGATTGTTTGATGGGTTGTGATGCCTGTGGTGGGCATGGATGATGGAGAGCATACTACTGATAGTCATTAATACCATAAAAAAAAACAAAGAGTACTCGAGGTGTAATATCCATGATACTAAGAAAAAACAACCTCCTCTTTAAGTGGACCTTCATCAGATTTTACTCCAATATGAGTTGGCCCCGCCATAAGATGGAGCACATTAAAATTTAAACAAAGGACCAATTCCTATTTGAATCCAAAGGATAGCTATATGTCCAAATCCAACTATTTGTAGATTTCTTGAAAAATTGTGGAGGAATGTCTCTTAGGAGACTTCCAATTTGGAGAGGGAAGGGGAGAGAAGGAATGGTTTACTTTAGCTAACTCCTTAAAACTCCACTAAAAAAAATAAGCACAAGATAAAGCTAACCTCTAGACTTTTCTAAGTTCTCTCCTTAACATGTATCCTCCCCTCCCTGTACCTTGCCGCCTTGATGGCAATGGGTGAGCTATGACCAGTTCATGACTTTGGATTAAGCAGGCGTGAGGTCATGAGCAATGGCCTGCATTTTGTTTAAATCAATGCATAATATATGGCATTACCCGAGGACCAAGATGACATAAATTTGGCCGGCCCAATATTTGGGCCAATCTGATCAACATTAGCACACCGCATTATGATATCTATTGGTTGGTTGGTATGGCTGGATTGTGTTTGGGTCGGATTGAGCATTAAGGGTAACATGTGTAGGTGCAGCCTGAACTTGACCTATTTTTTTTTTTTTTTTTCTTCTGAAGTTGAAAGCCAAAACTAGAATCCTTAATTAACAATTGGAGTTGGGTTGGAATAGCAGGTCATCATACTATCATCATAGTGCAGCTAGCAGGTTGGGTTATGTTTGAGTCAGACTTGTGGGCTAACACGTCAGATTTAAACAGGACCCAAGATTAAATGGGTGGGCTTCCGATTGAATCAATATATGTATACCTTATAGCCTTCAGATTGGTATCCTTCAGGTCGGGTTATGTTTAACTGTTGGGGCCCCATGTATATTTTGAAATTAATAGAGATTTAAATGTGCTGAGGTGTCCCACGTATATTTAATAAACAATCACCCCATGTCTAAATGTCTAAATCTTATTATCGCCCCACATCGCAAAACCTTGATTACCAAAAGTACTAGATCCTCTTTACGCCTTTCTCTTTTGACATCGTCTTTTTACCAATAGTTCGAGATCCTCATTGCGCCAATTGAGCATTTTGTTGCCGGTTCTTTCGTGGATAGTCTCTCTCACCCCAAATAAACCTAAATGAAGCAATCTTCCTCCTTCCTCATATGTAGTACAATCATAATCACTCTATATCTAAATATGAGCCCTTAAACTCCAAATCCTAATTTCAAACCCCAAATCATAATCCAAATCCTAAGCCCTAAATCACATAATCTGAGCATATCTACAAGTTAAAAGATGACCAAATCACCAATAGGCACACTTTAATCTTCAATTCAGACATAAATCAAGCCTTAGGGTTCATATGTTTGGATAACTTGAGTTATATTTAAGTGATAATTTTTCTTCTTTTCCATGAGCCCATGATCAGTTATAAGAAATTATTCTTACAGCTACGTAAGTGCAGGCAACCAAATTCCTTAGATTAAAATAAAACCCCTTTAGAAATCCAAATTCGGTAATTGGGTGGTTACCCAAACCATCGTTTCAGCGCATCCAAACACCTAGGATTAGAGAAAATATTATGTTTTGATGATTATGAATTGATGATCATTTGAATTTGGGCGAGGTAGTAGTAATACCCTTCAATTAGGCAAGAGATCTGAGCAAGGAAATTTTTTTTTTCTATTTAAATGTAATATATTCTCTCTTTTGATATTGTTAATGTGAAAAAAGTCAGCAAAATTGAGCAAAAATTTAGTCCCACCTAAAAAAACCCCTAGGCCAGCCACTGCTAAATTCCATGCAAAAAATAGTCCGCCAAGTCTAAATATGTAGCCTGCATATTTAATTCACATCTCCATCCTATGGCCTTCATCACTCACCAATTCAGTAGTTTGAACCCATTTCACCATGGATCCGTAAAACTCAATTCCAGGCAAACAAACAGGCCTAAGAATGCGTTTGGTAATGGCCGCGGATTTCCTCTTCCATGGCACCGCTTTTCTACCGCTCCAAGTTGGAAGTCTGGATCCTGTCTCTTGCGGTGAACATGCCTAAAAGGCGTTTTTCCAATCTTGTTTCCCTGCTGCACCAATCGGTGTCGAGGAAGGTGCCCAATCTAGGCCCCCTTTCTGTGGAAAATGGGTGGGGTTCTTATCAAACCTACGGTGGAACTTACGGGAGAGGAGAGTACAAAGAGAGAGTAAGTAGAGACTAGAGATACAGGAGAGAGAGAGGGGCAGAACAGAGGAATAAAAGGGAGAGACAGACAGGAATGAGAGAACGAGAGAGAGGTGGAGAGACAGAGAACAAATAGGGTCCCAGCAGATCCATGCTGATGAATGTGGGCAGGGGATAGAAAGATCGCATTAGGTGCATAATCTCATTATTCTAACGTTTCATTTCATAAGTTTAAGATAGTGAGTGTGGAGAAGGTGGGTCCAACTTACAAATCGGAAGGATCTCACCCTCTTAAATCCAAACTTGTCACAAATTCCGTTGATGAGGAATCAACCCAACAAGAAATTCATGAGCTTTTAGTTGATTGCTGCAAATTGACATCCAAGAAATCATGTAATGTCCCAAATAGAAGATGCTTGGGATTCTCATTTCAAGGTTCTACGGGAGAATAGGGCGATATATCTTAGCGATGTAATCAATACAGATTGCAGCTATCGTTAGGTTCCAACTTCCATAGTTAAGCATCACAATTGAAAATAACTAAATTTCCCTTTCATGCTACTTTACCACGTGGGACTTATTTGATTTTAGAGAAGAAATTAATTCGCTTTTCATATAAGGATAATACAACAAAGATGGACTAGTGAACATAATACAAACATAAAGATGTACAAACGTAAGAGAATCACTATGCAACTTTTCATCCATCCAATTATATCTTGAGATCCATTAGCTGGCAAAAGGTAATTGTGTTATGAGGCTCAAGAAGAAGTTCTCCGGAGGCAGATAGCTTTTGGGACACATGACACATGGTGGGTTGAGCTTGTGGATCGGAACATAAGCATGCAAGTGCCAATGCTATTGTTAAAACCACTTCTTTCATCTGCCCATCAGTGGGAGGTGGGAGTTGCTGGTCTAATATATCATTCAACAATATACCTTTTTGCCTCTGATGTTGATAAGGATGAGAGGAGCTCACCAGGATGTTTTCCCATTATCACCTCTAGAGCAATCACACCAACGCTATAGATGTCGCATTTTTCAGTAACTATCATTGTGTAAACAAGCTCTGTAGTTGAAGAAAAAGGAAAAAAAAATGCATTCTGTTTCATATCATGAACTCAAGAATCTGAAAGAGTGAAAAGTTACTAGTATCAAAGCTAACTTAAAATTCTTACCCTTTAGAATTTTCTCGTGATTTGGTGAGTAGAAAATTGGAGAGGGAAGAGCTTTTCTTTAAAGAAGTTTATTTCTCATTTTTGGATCTCATTTATAGGAAAAAGAAAATTTTACTTTATGACAAAAATTATAATAAAAGGTTACTTTATGACAAAAATTATAATAAAAGGCTTTCTCCCAAAGGGGAAAGAGAAAATACCTTCCCCTCTAGTATATTTGGTTACCACAACTACTACTCATACATATCATCACTGAAAAATTATTTTTTAGTTTTTTATAGGTGCTGTAAATACTCTCACACTGGCACACACTACCCAAGTTTATAACCAACAAAGCTTTAATTTCCATTGAAGGGAGATGCCTCACCAATGAGATATTAGTGGATTGGTTTATATAGTTATTTGCTAGTTTCAAAAAATGTATAAAAGCAAATTTTGCATTCCATTTTGTCCATTTAAATCCAAAAATCAAAGATTTAGTACTAAGTGTCACTCCCCATAAGAGGACTGTCTCTCTAAATATCTCCTCATTTATCCACCTTATAAAGATATTCTTTTTGTCATTGTTTCCTCATCTAAATATCCTTCAGAATTACATAATGTGGTCAATATTCTACCAAAAAGTAAAAAATAAAAAGAAATGCGGTCAATAAAGAGAATTTTCATTTGCAAAGTGATACCATCTAGGAGAATCAAAAGGACAAATTTTAGCAAGCTTTTGTGCTATTCAATTTTTACAAATGTTCAAATGTATTGTAGGAGTCGATCATTGGATAGTGTGCCAATTTGCTCAATAAGTGACATTGATACACAGGCTGGTATATCAATTTGCACGTTGGTAAACTTCTCTCACAACCTCATGATGAATCCTATAAAAAAAAAAAAAAAAACCATTTTGTGTTCATCCTAATGCATTAGATTTGAGATTTGAGAGAGTGTAACTTATCTAATAATATGGGCCAAGACTGGACTAGAGAAACATAAATGATGTAGCTGATCCTAGCATAGCTGGACAAGGGTTTGACGATGGACATAATATCATAAGAAAGAGGAAAAATTTTAACTATAGTTGAGACAACAAGGATTTGATGATGAAGAAAATATCATAAGATAAAATACAAAAGTTGGGTCCCACTTGTAGTTCGGATGGTTAGGAATAACTGATGCCTCCATTAGATAGAATGCTTTGTTTTTTCTTTCTTTTTTTCTTTTTTTTTTTCTTTTTTTTTTTTTTTTTTTTTTTTTTTTTTGTGTGTGTGTGTTAAGTAATGACATTCATGCGCACCCTGTGCCGATCATGTGCACTTGTTCATGGCCCCACTTGATGATTAATTCAGGGGGTCCACACAGAGGAACCCCCTCGAATCACACTTGATGATTAATTCAGAGGGACCCACACAGAGGAAGCCCCTTGAATCACGCAGATTCCATGGCTTTGCACCCATTCGATTGGATTCTCTAATATTTTTAAGATATAAAGCCGATGAACTTAGTGTCCTCCGTTGACCAAGGGATTAGGGTGATCAAGTGGGCATCAAATTTTGTACACAAGTAGGGCTCATCCAGATCTTCCAAACCCACCCAGACCATCCCTAGGTGGGGCCCATAACAAAAGGTGCACAGTGATCCTCTTCAGGCCTTTTGCTAGAGGCCCACCTACAGATGAGTGGTTTTGAAGGCCCTACTTGTGTATTAAATATGGGGCCCACGTGATCTCCTAACTCTTGATCACCGACACAAAAATTTTCACCCCTTAAAGAAATTTTACACAGTTGATCCGACGGTGCAAAGTGAAATAAATATATCCATAATCAACGGTTGATAAAAGTTAAACATCCAGTCTCCCATATCATTAGCCCCAAGATTTTAGGATAGGGGTGAATCTTCCTTCACCCACAACTATCCATGTAATTGTAGAAGTATATGCGTTACTTATGTGTGTATCTCTATAAATGGATTCTCATGTAGAATAGAAGTATTAAAGGGGGCCATAATATGAGGGAAGGCCGTTCAAGCTATGAATGACAAGTTATCTGAAAGATGCTTGATCGAATAGGTATCGATATAGATTGAGACCTTGATAAGGAGGCGCACTCCAATGCAACCCAAACTTCTCTAGATGTTTTCAGCCCAACAACATGAGCCAACGCAGCTTCCGACATTGCAGCATTAATCCAATCGAGCACATTTAGATCTTGTTGGATCCAGGTGTAGAAATTGGGATTAACATCTTTGGATCCATTTCCATCAAGATCCATCACAAACTCAGGTGGATAAGAAAAAGTTCCATCCACAAATTCAGCCAGTTCATTAGCACCGTTAACACGAAAACATGTAGGAATTGAGATTTTCATAGCAGGTAATTGTGATTTTCTAATTTAACAGAAACTAAGCTTCCAATATTTGAAAGAAGAAAACCTCAAGAAAATGAGAATCAGAACATGTAGACGCTAGATCAGAACAGTCGTTTTCTGGATGAAGATGACGATCTTCTCTATACAATCTGAGAAGAACGCTTGGTGCAAAGATCACCTTGCACTGATCTATCCTACAGAGATCTGCCTTGCAGAAATCTTTTTTTTTTGTTGCTAGTTCGGAGTACAGGCTAGTGGGACGTCATGTGAATCTACATACCCAGAGAGACGCCCAGCAATAGATCCCTAAGCGCTCACGTGAAACTAAGGTACCAATGCCACTGAGGTATCAGTGCGCTGGCAATGAAACCTGGTTTTGCAGAGATCTTTCTTGTTGAAAAAGATGACTATTGTTAGGTTTTTGAGTGTTGGCTAATTCATGGGTTGGACAAACTCTGGGTCCATTGAGTTATAAATTTTATCTTTAGAAAAAGGACTCTGAAGATAGAAAATTGGAAGGACTAACAGAAGAAAGTCTAGCAGAATTAGAAGTTAGAAGACTGCAAGAATTAAAAGTTAGAAGATTGGAAGGATTAAACGAAAAAAGTCTTGCAGAATTAGAAGTGGGAAATCATATAGAATTACAAGTATGCTAAACGGAGAAAAAGAAGTCTAATAGAATTGGAAGAGGAAAGTTTGGAAGGAAATAGAAGTGCTGTATTTTTGGATATCCAAAATGGGCACTGCTCGAGCAACCACCTTCTTCTGCTCGAGTGGACGTTGTTAGATAGCAAATAGATGCCGAACAGTTTTTTTTTTTTTTTTTTTTTTTTTTTTTTTTTTTTTTTTTGTGTGTGTGTGTGTGTGTGCTAAAACAGAACCTCATCCGCTCTAGCAGACCTTCCATTACCTCGAGCAGACAAGGCGACAGAGTCTGACGAAAATTAGATTTGTGTTTCTAATCTTGCCCAAATTGCTTGTTTTAGTCCTAATCTTCGTAGGCAACCTTAAGCATGTCCTAAAGGCTATTTAAAGGACTCATGGGCTGCCTAAAGACACACCTCACCTCCCGAAGTTCTGAGTTGGAAGATCTAATTGAGATACTTCTCTAGAGGTTTTTTTTAATTATTATTTTTTATTGAAGACTTATGCTGAAGAGATCATCTAGAGAGCAACTTCTTCTACTTCACTAGTAGAAGATCATCTTAATTCGTAGAAGATTTGAGGAGTCAAGCGTTGGTTTGAATCTATTGCAATCAACAGTGTGAAGTTGTTGAGGCGTGAAGCTACACAAGTCCTTAGGTAGGGGATATCTAGGGAGGAATCTGTGAGTGTCTTGTAATTGCGAGATTCATAGTGCTTGATTATTGATCTAGTTCGGATCCATGGTCTTTCACCCGGTTAGGGTTTTTCACGTTATATTTGGTGTCCTTGTGGTGTGTGCTTTTGCTGTTTATTTCCACTGCGTATCTTATTGTTTTTGCACACTATTGGGCTGTTGATTTGACCAATCTAGAGATCTATACCCGAACCTTCAAGTACTTTGAAGAGTAATCGTCTCAAAGAAGAAGATGAATTGTGCACGACCTTAAGACGTTGGTCTTGCAGCTCTGATAACTCGAGAACTTAAACATGACTAAAACCAGAAACACAGAGCAGGAAGATGTTCTGTTTTCATTGAGTCATTCAAGTTACAGTTATAGAATTTAAGATTTCTATATATAGAGTTGAACAGAGAGATTAGTTACAGATAAAACTAATAACTAATTACATCTCTAAGCTGTATTATAGTTACAACAGTATTCATGTAAGAAAGACATGAGATAGTGACTCTTGTAACTGTTGGAGAAATGTCAGTTATAATTGTAAGTGTTCAGCTGAGATATGACTCAGTCACTTCAGATAATCTGAGCAGTCCAATTTTTGTTGAGTGTCAAGAATGTTAAGCACCAAAATTTAAAAATAAAATCTCCCTTTCTTATGTTGCTCTGCTTCTCATGTGGAATGAATTTTATTGAAAAGAAAATCCACATTCTATAAAAGGATTATACAAGATAGATCAACTTAAGAAAAACAATACAAACATTTGGCCTAACATTTATTCCGCTATTAAAGCTTATGATATTCACTTACACAAGTTTTCATCCATCTCATCATATCTTGAGATCCATTAATTGACACAAGGTAACCATGGGATGAGGCTCGAGAATAAGTGCTTTGGCAGCAGATGACTGTTGAGACACATGACACATGGTTGGTCGATCTTGTGGGTTAGAACTTAAGCATGCAAGTGCAGTATCAAAACCACTTCATCTCCCAATCAGTGGGAGGTGGGTGGCGTTTGTCTAATATACCCTTCAACAATATTCATTCTGCCTCCAACATTAATAAGGATAAGAGAAGCTTAACAGGATGCATTCCCGTGTGTGACCAAAGTTATAAATGTCACACTTTTCAGCCACTTTCAATGTGAAAGCAAGCTTTGCCATGTCATCAACTCATGTATTTGAAAGCAGACATAAATGGTCTGGCACATTCTTAACATAGAAAATCATCTACAGTTGGAAGTGGCATGCATAGATATGATTGATATCAAGGTGCTAGTCTGTGGGGCCCCGCTTGATCATTTTGACCGTTGGATTGACTGTGCGACTCATTTTGGACGGTTAAAACTTGTTGGCTGTGTATCAAAGGGGTTAGGATGATCATTTGAGCCTCTGTCACCTTACATAGGGAGGTAGGTAGGGGGGAGATCCCCTAATTCCCAGGATAGGAGGGGAGGGCAATAGCGGTATTTAAGAAGGGAACAAAATATCATAAGTACAAAAGTTGCATGTTAGACACACTATATTGATAGATGCATAGGATTAAAAAGTTAATTTGTTGGTTCAATTAAAAGTTACATTTATTTTCTTTTTAATTTGGTAGTTATTCAACCACTGTGACTTGAAAAAGAAGACTCTGAAACAATGACTTCCATAATCTTTTTTCTCATAAGTTATTATTATAATATTTTCATGGTTCAAGTAGATCTCTTTCCGTTTAGACTAAATAATCTTCTCATAAGCCAACTTACTGGTTAAATTGCCTCAGTTTTAGAATAAAAAAGAAAACAAAATTCAATTGCGTGAAAAAATTCTGGCATAGCGATGGGAGAAGCTAAGGTGTTGTATTAAATAAGTCAATAATTGTTATGGCAATGGAATTATTGATCGGTAGAGCCAATCTTGCAATGGTTAAGTGATGAGGCATCTCCCATTTCACAAGACTAATCATGGATCCATCTTCCTTTGTCCTGTTAGTGACGGAATTGTGCAATGTGTGCGATATAATAGGACGGATTTTGGGTTTTCTCCACACCCAAAAACCTTACTCAATCCACCTTTGCTGCCATGTCAATTGAAGTTGTAAGTCATGAGTCCAGATCCCCTGTTTCAATAAAACAGGAAAATACTGTTTCGTCCTCTCACCGAGAGCCACCTGTGTAAATTGTCATCTTTGCCCTTTTCATTTCAAGGAAGCAATTGAGAGGGTGCAATTAGATGAAATCACATTTTAAACATGCGGCGCTCGTGGATAGGCCGAAACAATATTTCTTATTTCATTGAAACAGGGGATCTAGACTCATCGGTCATGGGCAAATATCATGTGTCCAAATCATTAGCACCAGAATGATTGGATGGGGTGAATCTTCATGAGTACCCTTGTGGTCCCATAGTCGTCCAACAAGACTGAGACAGGAATAAATACGACCTAGTAAACATTAAAATTAAAATTTTTCTATATACCCCTCTGAGGTTTACCGAATTTGAAAGTAGGCCCATGTGATTAGAGTAACTAGTTATATATCACTGTTGTTTCATTTTAATACCTTCCATGAACCCTAAATATGAGAGATTTGATGAAGGGCCATTGGACCGCAAAGAAAGAGCTTCTTTCTTGTATATGGACCATCACTTTAAAATGCAAGAGAATAATCTGTTATCACGAGGAAAAAAAAAAGGTTTCGCTATGTTTTGCAACAAAAAAAAAAAGGTTAAAAAAGTTTTAAAAAGAAAAGGTAAATAAATACTTAGATATTCGGATCTTAGACTTGAGCATATCAAAGGTAATTTTTCTTTTAAGCATTCGGTGTGTGATATACACTACCAATTGCAACTATCCATTTGGGATTGAACTAGTGAACTTAATGGATTATTAGTGCAGTTTAGGATTTATGGGTCGTATGGATTGAATATGTGAGATGTATGGATTACTGGTTCTTTATCTGACTTGTTTTTATCTAAAGCTTGTAACTTTCATATCCTATATCATCACCTTAATTATAACTGATTTATAGTTATTATCTATTTTCCTCAACTTAATACTAAATAATGGTATATTTCCTGGTTGGGATAACCCTACATAAATCCATTTTTACCAATATGAAGCTCATTCATGAAATCTAAACCGATCATAATGACCATCAACTTACATAGCTAAACTTTTTCTTATCGGCATCGTTACTAGCCTGCATCAGACATGCCCAAACCATCTCAAAAGGTAATTGAAATTTGGATTGAGTTTTAAAATGCCAAAGAGCTGTTATTCCAACCCACATTGGCTACTAAAGTTTGTCACAATTCATATATGAACTGTAATTTATTCTGTGTAAGTAATTGCATCTTATGTTCTATTTATATGATGAATGACTATATGCTCAAAGAAATTATCCCACATGACTATATGCTCAAAGAAATTATCCCATGCAGCCTAAAAAAATAAAAACCATTATCTCACTTTAACAAATGTCGTCATTAAAAAAAAAAAAAAAAAAAAAAAACCTAAATACCCATCTATGTTCACGATCATGCATCAGTGCACCAAAACAAAATGAATAAAACGTAAAAAAAGGGGGATTTACCAAAAGAATCCCACTAAAAATGAGAAACACAATTGAGGACCTCAAATATTTTAATATTAGAGGAGGACCTCCCACCCAAATCCCTCTATTTTTTTTTCCATTCCGCCCCCAGTTTGTTGGTTTCAACAACACCTTGTTTCCCCAATCGATAGAAGAAAGAAAGAAGAAGAAAAGGAAGAGAGGAAGAAGAAGAAAGTGTGCTAGAGTACATCCTTACTCATTCCGCCATCAAAACTCGTGATTTTTTGGATGCATTCACTAAATTCACACCTCTAATCATCTCCAACCCTAGAACATCTTCTCATCTATTCTCACCTTCTTCATTCATCTCTATCTTCGAATCCACACTTCTTCTCATATTCCCATCTCTTTTCATCTCCATTCACTTTCATCTTTTCATCTCATGAACCCACTTTATTTTTCTTGTTCTTTGCCTTATTTACTTTCATCTCCATACTGCCATCTTTTTTTTTTCCTTCGTTCATAGTCTAAGACAAAGGTTTTTTTTTTTATGTCAACAAAATTTTCGTCGATATCAATATAAAATTTGTCAATAACGACAAAAATGGACTGATTGCCAATTCTTAGTTTGCAGTGTAAGACAGAGTACCTGTCGATGTCAGTAAAAAGTTGGTCGATATCAATGAATATGCATTGATAGCCATTTTTAGTTTGCAGTGTAAGACAGAGTATCCGTCAATATCGGAAAAAAAGTTTATCAATATCAACATAAAATCTATCAATCTCAACGAATATGCACTGATAGCCATTTTTATTTCACACTATAAAACACAGTATTCCTCGAAGTTGACAAAAAAATCATTGATATCAACATAAAATTTATCGATATCAATGAATATGCAGTGATAAATTCTAGTAGTAGCTACAAATGTTCGTTTGGTCAAGTTAAACCGTATTGCATTGATGAAGTTCCTTTGAACAGTTATTGGGGCATTCAAATATAGAATAAAAAATAACCCACATTTACAATCATCCTCATAGAAACCTATGTTTAATTTTCACGCAAATTTTTCATCCACATCAACAATTGGGTTTTTGTCAGCCTACAAAAGAGGCAAGCATTGTCCAATTTCTCATATTATAGAGACTAATATATTTCAAAACTTGTATATATGCTCATATGCATAGAAAACAAGAAAGCAACATTGGCCTCAGAAAATCATCCTGCCTAACTTCATAATATAAAATGTTCAAAGGGAGGAGTCAACAACATTTATGAAACTGCACCATGATTGGACAGTTCCACATTTATAAAACATTGTTTACAAATCCACAAAACATTCTAAAATAATCTAAGGTGCTCAAATGCCAATCCACTGACAACATTTCTTTTATCAATGCAAGTGAAATTTTATTAAATAGAGACGAAAAGCACAACATTAAATCTCTAAAATACAAAATGAGAAGCAAACAAACATTGCTTTCTTCAACCGTATTAAGAGCATCCATCAAATTACAATGAAAATAAACTATATTGAAAGAGACTCTAAAACTCACATAAAGTGTTCCTTGGTTTGCTTCTGAAAATGGAGATAGCCTCTGTTTTCTCATTTTTGGATTTGAAAGTTTCAATCTGCCAATACATAAAAGAAAGTGAAAAGAAAAATTTCATCAGATACCAGTCTGTCTAGAATTCCAGCTTGAAAAATGCTCAAATTACATGACCACCAATATAACCATAAATTCACATGACAACCAGTATGTCACAGATCACATCATATAACCACAAACTGCTCCTATATTATCCATTCACATAACCACCAAATAACTCACATGACCACGACAGGTTTACAAATTATTTGTTTCAAGAGCACAAATTGACCTGTTTAAGTTTACAGAATGAACAATACAAAATCATAAAAATGCCTCTCATGACAATTCATTTTTATTGACGAACCGTAATACAATTCTTATTATTAGCTGTATAGGTCCACCACTATTTTGCATCTTTAGTGCATGATGTCTCGCTGTGTGAAGGTAATAAGGTGGTGCAAGATGGCTTGCCTTGCAAATGTACTCAAATCACCAATAATAAATGCACTCACATTATTACCAATAATTACTAGAGAGAGCACCTAGAGTCAAATAACCACTTCAGTGGAAGTGTGTCTCATTCACTTACATACACAGAGGCACACTACAAGGAGAAAAAGATTCTAGAACTAATGTCAAGATCATTTAAAGAAACACAAATAAAACAAGCATCCATTGGACAAAACCTATATAATAATCTTTAATTCTCATGTGGAAAAAAATCTCAGAAGAACTTAGAGAATGTGGAAAGTCTTCATATAAAAATATAGAACATTTGATGAGAATTACATGATGATTGAACTACCCCTTGAAGTATGTAAATGTTCTTATTGCACAGGAAATCATGAAATCTACTTGGTGATTGCAGGTAATTAAAGAAACTACCATTCACTACCTAGACACAAATATCCAAGATCCTTGATATTCCATGATGGAAAATTAGATTTCATGTCCACTCCAATTGCCACACTACCCATGTTCAAGTGGCTCCCATTAATGCTCTTCCTTGCCATCCTTAGATACTTCTTTGTCGTTCCCTTCTTATCTATGAAGTCCACATTCCCATTTTATCTATCTTAAGACTGAGGATCAAATAAACCCAATTCCTCTCCTCCACTTCAACTCTAGACATCAATATGAAAAAAAAAAAAAAAAAAAAAAAAGCTACTCTCTACAGAAAAATGATAAGAAAATACAACTTAGGCAATCTAACAAGCACTTTCAACTCAGGGTCATCACCACCTTCATCCCTTTTCTCCCACAAACCACCTTCAACCTTCTTTCTCAAAAGCTTGGCTTCACTTCATTCGCTTTTGATGGAAGAAATCTATTAATCCACTCTCTAGTTGACAATCAACCCAGATGAAATATTCAACTTTTATGTCGAATTGTTAGCTTTAGCCATGACTTTTTAAACCAAAATTAATCAAACAAAGTGATTTTCTGATCATAACATAAAAAGAACAGAAGAGAGACAAAGTTGTTTTCCAATCCTATTCTTCATAACTACCACAGAGAAAAAAAAAAAAGTAACATAGGGTGAGAGACTCAAACATCAATGTTGCAACCAGATGGATGTTGGACCCTTTAACCATGTAAGTTGGACAAGTAACGTAGACATGGCAGTGGCTAGAGACTCATGTCCTTGCATTCCATCTCACCCTTCGCCCTCCAGCTTCAGACACACCATTCCAAACAACCAACCAAGCCTAGTGCAAATAGCCTTTTAAAAATCGAGTCCCAAATGCACAACCCAATGCACCCAAACACCCCAATGCCTTAGCAATCCCTCAACGAGCCCAATTGCACAAGCCCAAAAAAAAGTAGAAGAGGGCTACATCCATACCTAGAGAAGAAAATGGTTGTTGTAGGTATTTGGCTGCTGATAATGGTCACTGCTGCTGGGAGAAGAAGACGTGGAGGCAAGGAAGAAAAGGAAAAAAAAAATGAGAGTTTTGTAAGTGGATAATTTCATCATAATGGATTGCAGTCAACTTATGGAGATGAAAATTGGCAATGGAGATGGAGGTAGATCATCGCTCTTCCTGGGATTTTTTTCGTTTTTCCCCTTTCCTGCAACACAACGGGTGTATTTTCTCTTTTGTTATTTTGTTTTTTCAGGGGATTTGTTGATATCAACGAATGAGGGGCAAAAGAGCCAAAGAAAATGAGAATTTCAGAATTTGGGTGGGAGGGCCTCTTCTAATATTATAAATATTTTGGGTCCTCACCTGTGGTTTCCATTTTTAAGGGGATTTTTTTGGTAAATACCCCAAAAACAAATACTAATTGCAAAGGGATAATAAGCTAGGCTCATCTTCTGATTGATAATGTGTGAAAGATGTAGTTTACATTAACAAAAGAAGAGTAGAATCGCGTATTTTAGATGTAAGCGATTTGACGCAGGTCCTAATTGATTATAGTAAAAATATTCTTTGGGAGTCCATACAAGTGGCAATTTTTGTTTCTAACAGTTTTGATTTTGAAAATAGGCCTACTATCTTGGCACAAGATATTCTTGCTTTTACCTACTAAGCGTTTCTTTTAAACTTGGTTTTTCAAACCTATGATTCAGATATTTTAGATTTTGTAAATTTAGGCCAACTTTAGCACAAGGTCTAGGAACATTAGTATCTTAAAAGATGAATAATGTTGATTTTTTGTTGACATGGGACCCACATTTAGTAGATTTTTTTCCTTTTAAGCAGGCAACTCGAGGCGGTTTTGTTGTTATCGGAAAAAAAAATGTTCGGGGTGTTCATACATTTTGGGCTTGAAGGTCAGAAACCTTCAGCTCCGCTGTGGATTTAAATAATCCCAATTTCTTATTTAGGTTCCACATATCTTATGTTTTACATGAAAAATCACCAATTGCAATAATGAGAATAACCTAGAGTAGAAGTACATACTTTAGTCATGCGTATCTATCAATGGATTCCCTTCATATATGTTTATTTGCAGGAATAAATATATCATCACGTTAAACACCAAAACCGAAAAAAAAAAAATATCAAATACACTTTTCTCATGTTGCTCTTCTTTCCATGTGGGGAGTATTTTATTGCAAAGAAGTTCACATTCATAAAAGGTTTGTACAAGGAAGATGGAATTACGGAAAACAATACTAACACAAATATGTCCTAATATATGTTCTGCTAAGAAAACTTACAACAACAACTTACATAGGTTTGTATCCATCAAATTATATCTTGAGATCCATTAACTGGCAAAAGCTAATTAATTGTGTGATGAGGCTCAAGAAGAAGTTCTTTTGAGGCAGATAGCTTTTGGGACACATGATACATGGTTGGTCGAGATTGTGGATCGGAACACAAGCATGGAAGTGCAACTGTCACTGTCAAAGCCACTTCCTTCATTTCCTGATCAGTGGGAGGTGGGAGGCGTTGGTCTAATATATCCTTCAACAATATATCTTTTGCCTCCGAAGATGATAAGGATGAGAGGAGATCACCAGGATGCTCTCCCATAATCACCTCCAGAGCAATCACGCCAAAGCTATATACATCGCATTTTTCAGTTACTCTCATTGTGTAGGCAAGCTCTGCAAAGAAAAAACTAACTTTAGTTTTCATATCATATTGAACGCAATTGGGAGTTGCCAGAGTGGCATAAGGCGTGGGTTTGCTCCCACGTCTTGTGTTTGAAACATTCCAGATTTGCTTGCTGTGTGTTTCAATGGGTTTAGCGGGCCCGACCCGGGTAATTAGTCATCTCGGGTCAAAGTCTCAAAGACCCAGGGACACACACACATATAATGACCTGACATACATTTAAAAGGTGTCAATAATAATTGTTACTAGTTTCAAAGCTAGCTTAGGAATTAAAAAGGAAAAATATTGACATTGGGAAAAAAAATTCATCTTACTCCATTTCACCTGATTCGGATGGGGAAAATCTATTCTTTAAAAAAATCAATGTTCTCATATTTGATTTCTCAGAAAAAAGGAGGCATTGGTCTAATAAATCCTTCAACAATAGTTTTGAAGTACATTAATTGAAAAAAAAGAGGAGGCAAAAAAGTTTTCTCCTTATTTGGGAGAGAGAAAACACCCTTTCCAATAGTGTAATTGGAATTCTTTTACGTACTATAAAGGCATATAGTCATGTAATAGCTAGTTATTTGTTTCAAAGACATGTTTCAAAATAGTTTCTTTCCCATAAAACTTTGTAGATTCAAATCCATCTGTAGAGAATCATTGCTCGTGAAAACTGGTGAATTTCAAAAGGGGATTTCTATGACTAAATATCACCTAATTTCTCCACCCAGTGCAGTTACCTTTTTCTGAGGAATAAAAAATACTAAATTTAGCAAGAGTTTGTCCTATGCCATATCAATAAATGCTCAAGCATGGTAGGGCTCCGTTAAAGGATGGATCAGGTCTTATACAAATGCACCAATCTACTTGAGTGAGATCCGTATGTGATATGGTGTATGTTACATTTTACAAATGCACATGTTTACATGCAAAATCTCCAACATTACAATCAAGTTCAAACCAGCATCAGAGTGAGAGTAGGTCTATCGTGTCACACGAAATTTTACATCATAGGAACTTCTTGGCATGTATGTGCGTTAACATTATACGAAGATTTTAAACAAACAAACACTAGTGTGGTGATGTGTAGGATCCAAACTCTGTAAAAAGTATAAATTAGGAGGAATCTCAAAACAGGGCTCATGTTTTTGAGTGTTTTCAAGCAGACTGATCCATCCAAGAGACCCATTTGGGATTGACAGTCCCTTGTCGTTTTCTCATCACAAGAGATAAATACTTTCTGACTATAAGAAATACTCTATGCATTTTCCTTTTCTGATCACAAGAGATAAATAGATCCCAAGTTTCCAACGTCCCACTCCATAAACAAACACTCCTTCGAATTATTATGGGAAGAGGAACACTTGAAGAACAAAAAATTAAATTACAATGTGTTCTCAATCTACACCGATTCATTAATTTACGAATGGGCTTTAGAGGGTAAAGTTTCACAATGAGTGATCCAAGTCAACTATTAGATGAGAATGGCTACAGTTATCATTGGGAGGTCCAAGCTTCAATCGTGGCCTTCCCTCTTCTTGAACATGTGCCTTATTATTACCTCATATGTGAGTTGTGCCTCCTCACATGTGCATGTCTCAATTACCTCGCATGTGTGTGTTGTGCCTGTGCGAGTTCCCATCACCTCGCATGTTTGAGTCTCAGGTCCCAACCCCAGATGAACAATATAAACAAAATTTAACAATCAGATAACAATGACAGAAGTTCGAGCTTTGTAAATTGTGAAAAAGTTTGACCCTTAAATTCAATAGGGTCAATCATTCGTATTAAGTGAGACTTTACATGTAAGAGTTCCCTCCACGTGAAAGGCGACAAGATGGTCCATTTTGTGCATGAATTGAACTAGGAATGTATTGCTTTTTTTTTTTCTTTAAAGGATTTTACCAGAAAATGGGGACTACACAAAAAAGGCCCTCTTACCCTCACAATGAAATCTCTCTCACTGATCCTACTCACAATGAAATCTCTCTGTCACTAATCCTACCCAAAGTCTCTCCCGTAGTTTTTCCATTTTGCTTCGAACTGTTGTTTCCTAGCATCATCTCTCTCTCTCTCTCTCTCTCTCTCTCTCTCTCTCTCTCTCTCTCTCTCTCTCTCCACCTTCTTGATGATGAAGGCAACAAGTGGGTTGCTTGATGGGTTGGGCTGATCTGAAGGTGCGGAGCAAGATGGGTTGGATTGATTTGCAGTCGGGATCTATGACGGGTTACAAATGATGAAGATAACGAGTTGGGTGAGGATGGATAGGGCTCTCTCTCTCTCTCTCTCTCTCTCTCTCTCAGCTTATTGAGGAAGAAGGTAACAAATGGGGCGCGTGATGTGTTAATCTACATATGGGTGCAGATGATGAAGAGAGCAGGTTGGATGCCGATGGGTTAGGTTGATCTATAGGTGGGGCTTGTAGTGGGTTGGGTTGGATAAAATAGAATGGAATTTATAATTTTTCCCAATTTCTTAACTCATGACTTGGTTTTCAACAAAACTAACAGAATCCGACGAATTGATGAAGGTGATTTTCACATAGGAATGTAACTGAGTCTCCAAGTGAGATACTCATTATGCAATATATATAATTTTGGATTTTGATATGCATTTGGTTATAATGTCAAACAAGTGTTAAGGCACATATTTATGAAATGTAATTACCAAACAAATTCTAGAGAGCACAAACCCAGCACAACCCAATCCCAGCATAAGATTGGGAACATTGAGGAACAATGCCAAACAAGCCCTATGGTTTTTGCGTTTTAAGGACCCAGCTGAGGGTTGATAGGGAGGGTCAATATCGATCCAGATCGCATTTCACAAAAAAAGAAAAAAAAAAGGAAGTGGTCAAGGAAACTAAGAGGGCCTTTTTGGTGTAGTTCGCATCTAAGGTGATATTTCTAGTAAAATCCTCTTTTTTTATACTTGTCTATTTATGAAAAATAAAAGATCTGTTTTTAAACTTTAGTACCCTATGACTTATTTCGAATTCAATTGGACAAATCCATACAACCTAGTTAAACAAAAAGAATAGGAAAAATATAATGATCACAAAAAGTCAAAAAAAAAAAAAAAATACCTGGAGCGACATATCCATACGTGCCGACAAGTGCAGACCAATTGGATGAATCATGCTTCAGTAGCCTAGCAGTACCAAAGTCAGATACGCAAGCCTCAAACTCTACGTCCAATAAAATGTTGTTACTTGACAAGTCACGATGAACAATAGGAGGATTGCAATCATGGTGCATATATGACAAAGCATGAGCCACACCTTGGACAACCTTAACCCTTTTAATCCAATCAAATTCCACTACCCCTTCTTCAATTTTCAGGACTCTAGCTAAACTCCCTCTTTCAATATACTCATACACAAGAAAAGAATACCTTGGATGGGAGCAAAACCCATAGAGCTTAACAATGTTACAATGACGAATTTTTGTTAATGCTTCTATCTCATTTATAAAACTTCTTTCATCAATTTGCTCACCATGTTCCTGTGAATGGAGTTTTTTAACAGCTACTACCTGACCTGTAGATAGATTAGCTTTGTAAACTCTTCCATATCCTCCTTCTCCAATGAAGTATTTATCATCAAAATCCTCCGTAGCTCCAATTATGTCTGCATATACGATCCTTCCATCATAGTTCCATACCGAAAAGAGATTAGGATTGTGTCCTTCTTGAACCTCATTCTCTACATTCACTTTTTTGCGGTGAATTGCAAAATGTATAGATGGAAAAGCCACAAGAACGAATAAAACCCCCATGAGAGAGAGAACAATGATTATTGCACCTTTGTGAACTTTCTCTTTGTTACCGTGACTTATCAATGAGGAGTTGCAAGATCGTAAACCCTGGACGTCACCACATAAATCTTTGTTTTTGATAAATGCTTTGGGTGAGGCTTGCAAAAATGCTTTGTTACTTGGTAGAGGACCCTCCAAATCATTGTATGATATATCAACAGATGACAAGCTGATCATGTTCTTGAAAGAAGATGGAATTGGACCACAGAGCATATTATGAGAAAGATTTAACTTTTCCAACTTGTTCAACTTCTCGAGTTGAGATGGTATTTCTCCGGTGAGCCGATTTTGACTAAGATCAAGTATCATCCCAAGATTCTCAAGATTGCCAATTTCAAATGGAATGCTTCCATTCAAATTATTCCCAGCTAATTTCAAAGAGAACAATTTGGTACATTTCTGTATTTCTCTTGGAATGGATCCAATTAAGTCATTCATTGATAGATCAAGAAGTTCCAAATTGGATAGTTGTCCTAGTTCTTGTGGCATTAAACCGGAAAGTCTGTTATCATTTAAACCCAGGTTGTATAGCATTGTTAACCTCCCCAATTCATTAGGAATCTCTCCCTCTAGGTGGTTAGAAGAAATGTCTAGCAACCTGAGTTGAGATAGTTGCCCAACTTGAGTTGGAATTTTCCCCGTAATATTATTTGAAGCAAATTTCAGTGCAGTCAAATTCAGGCACTCTCCCCAGTATGATGAAAGCTCCCCATATAATCTATTGAAACTCAAGTCAATGAATGTTAAATTGGGGTATACACCAAAGACTTTAGATATATTTCCAGTGAGTTGACTACTTCGAAGCCTTAATTCTTGTAAGGTTCTACAATTTCTTAAACTTTGAGGAATTGGACCTATGAAATTGTTATAGCCTGCTCTGAAGTTTGTAAGAGAGCCACCTTGGCATATTTGAGGTAAATAGCCCGACAAGTTGTTGTAACCCACCGAAAATTTCTGCAAATTTGTTAAGTTTGCTATTGCTAAGGGCAATGAACCAGACAATTGATTTTTGAACAGTTTTAGTTGGATTAGGTTTCTAAAGTTACCAACTGATGGAGGAACAAGACCAAAAATTTGATTTTGGGAAAGATTCAAAACAGTTAGTTGGGTCAAGTTTCCCAAGGTGGGAGGAATAAATCCGGTGAGATTGTTTTCGCTGAGGTCCAATGAAACCAGGCTTCTCATCTTTCCTATTTGTGGTGGAATTGTACCAGAAATTTGATTTATGGAAAGATGCAACTTCGTTAGTTTAGTCAAGTTTCCTAAGGTGGGAGGGATATGTCTAATGAGATTGTTTGTGCTAAGGCCCAACGAAATTAAGCTTTTCATATTTCCTATTTGTTGAGGAATTTTTCCAGAAATTTGATTTTGGAAAAGATGAAAAGTAGTTAGTTTGGTCAAGTTTCCCAAGGTGGGAGGAATAAATCCGGTGAGATTGTTTTCGCTGAGGTCCAATAAAACTAGGCTCCTCATATTTCCAATTTCCAAAGGAATTGTCCCTGAAATCTGGTTTTTGTAGATGTGCAATTTCAAAAGATTGCTCAATCTCTCAATAGCTGAAGGAATGGAACCTATAATATTATTGTTAGACAAGCCGAGGTCGGTTAGCTTACTCAAGTTTCCCAAGGATGGAGGGATTGATCCGCCTATGTTGTTACTGTACAAGTACAGGAGTGTGAGGTTGGAGAGCTGTCCTATTTGGAAGGGGATTTGACCACTGAGCTGATTGCCATCAAGTCGAAGATGTGAAAGACTGGTCCAATTGACAAAAAGAAGAGGAGATATTTCACCACCTAATATGTTGTCAGAGATGTTGAGGAAAGAAATATGAGTGAGATTAGAAAGTGAGAGTGGTAGGGCCCCTGAAAGTTGATTCATAGAGAGATCAAGAAAGACGAGGTGGGAAGAAGCACCGATCTCGCTAGGAATGTTTCCAGAGAGAGCATTGATGCTAAGGTCAAGACGGACAAGATTTGGCAAGGAAGAGAAACTAAGATGATCAAGCTTACCTTTCAGACTACAATTGCTTAGGTTTATTTCTTTCACCTTTCCATCATCATTGCATGTAATTCCGGTCCAGTTGCAGGGAGAGCCATTGGCAGTGGGGAGAGACCATGAGTGGAGGACCGCTTCGCTTTGAAGGAGACTGCCTTTCCATTTGAGGAGAGATTCGGCTTCGTGCAAATCATATTTCATTGCTGCAACATCGCATTTGCCAGACAAGGAATTGAAAAACATGAGGACAAGTAGGGAGATGAGAAGAAAGAATATTGTTGATCTCTCGGAGGCCATGTTGGTTGGGAATTGGGGGTCTAATTATAAGTAATAACTGCGGGTACTTGTCTTGTTGGGGAAATGGGTTGTGGTATGATCTCCATTTTTTATAATGAGATTAAAGATGGAAGAGGCCAGCGGGGGTTTTGTTTTGTCTCCACTAGCTCGGACGTTATCCTAATCTTCCCCATCGACATTCACATTGGTAATGGTATCTCTAAAAAGGATCCGGATCCCTGTTTGGGAAATCCTATTTGTTTGGACTAATCAGCGTCACCCCTTGATTGGTGGGTTCCGGTTCCCACTAAAAAGTCTACCAGTAAAGAGACTCTGGATTTTTGTTTCACCACTTGCTACGACTTGTCAGAGGAAAGAGATGTGAAGGTAGTGCTTTTAAAAGAGCTACGTTTTCATGGTCATGGGTTAAACTCACCATCAACACAGCTAGCAATGCCCAATCATGTCTCCGTAATTATGACGTCTTTTGAGCATTTTTGGACATTACTCACTGTAAGATGATAGTGTACAGTGAATACACAAGCAGGTAACGATTCTCAATTATTGCCTCTTATTTACATTTTTGGTAAATTGAACAAGGCCCTTTTCTTTTTTATTTTTGTATTAATTTCTCGATATCTAATCTAAAAATCATTTTGTTTTATGGCAGGCTCATTAGTAATATATATTAAAAGTATTAATCTTATAGAAGAAACATTAATTGTGTGATGAACAATGCTGATTATTGTGACCTGGGGCCTACTAGTAGTGAAGTAATATGCTTTCATGCATCGACTCATGTCTTAAGATCTATAAGCTTAGAAAAGTTAATTGTGTGAGGCTCAAGAGCTAATTTCTTGGTTCTTTAGTTGTGGATAGCTTCTGGAACACATTAGACATGGTTGGTCGAGATTGTGAGTTGGAACATAAACATGAAAGCATCAATGCCACTATCAAAATCACTGCTTTCATCTCTCAATCGGTGGGACTTGGGAGGCGTTGGTCTAATACATTCTTCAACAATATACCTTTTGCCGATGACGATGTTAAGGATGAGAGAAGCTCGCTAGGATGTTTTCCATAATCACATCCAAATCTATAAATGAAGCACTTTTTTGTCATTTATTTATTTATTTTTTAGTTGGCTTACTAATTAGGAGTGATATTGTCACTTGAAAACCCCAGTATCCGTATCCAACACGACATAACCATGAGTGTGTTTGGCACTTTTCGGTTACTTTCATTGTGTAAAAAAGCTTTAGAATTAAACCAACTGATCAGCCCCATGTCCACTTGAGGAATGTTATGCATCTTCTGTGACATTTCTATAGTGCCTTCCCTGGGAGTGTTTTACATATGGATGGTTTGGATGATTAGTGGTACAATCATTTGTACTTTGGGTCACCAAAAACCAAGATGATTTCTCTCAAATATAATCTAAATACATGAAATGAAATGGATGATAACTGTTGAGATTAAGTGACCTGTTTTGTAAATGACTGTTACGCTTGAAAATGTAAACAACTCATATTAATGGTAGCCATGGTAGCTCAGTGCAGTGCCTCATTGGTGAGGAAAAAGAAATAATAATCGATACACTGTGAACCCGATATTAACAGTTCAAGTGGTGGGGTCAATGCTTTACCAATAATTTAACTTCTACTTTGTATTCTTTGACTCTTTGAATAGTAGTCCATCTCCATCCTTGTCGCATTGGCCAGTGTCTTCATCTGCTCTTTTCCGCACCCTCCTCTTTCAGATGGGATTGGGAGGGCATTTTTTTCCGCACCCTCCTCTTTCAGATGGGATTGGGAGGGCATTTTTTTCCGCACCCTCCTCTTTCAGATGGGATTGGATTTGGGCGATGTCTTTTCAGCATCGCTTTTGTGCACAAAAGAAACACGGAGTCTGTGAAAATCACTTTTCTGTGGGTGTTATAACCATACTTAAAAAGTATATGAAGTATTTGTCCAACATGTTCCTTTGCTTTGAAGATTACATCCAAAATAAAGACGTTTTAGGACGCGGCTGTGTAATGCTACGAAAGAAAAAAGGAAACGCGCTCCAATAACAGATTTTGACAAGAAGGTCCAACTTTCTCATCCACATCTGAATCATTTTCTAAGATACCATGGATAAAACCGTGGGCACACAGATTTCTATTCCGGTGGAAGAAAAAAAGATCTTAGGTTTTGTTTTAAGCTAAGTATTTGCACACCTGCACAAGACGGACACAAGTGGTACTCAAGGTGGCATGAAGACCCACAGACACCAAGGTACCGATTGGGAAGGGAGTCAAATAGGGGAGGAAGAAAAATGGGGGAAAATGGAGGGAAAATGAAAAATATGGGTGTTTGGAAAGGGGGGAGGGAAAGTAGAGAAGGGGAAAATGAAGGGAAAAAGAGTGTGGGGCCTACTAAAAAAGTTTCCCTCCAAAATAGGGGAAAAATGAGAGCAAAAGGAGGGAATTTGTAGGAAATTACTAAACTATCATTTTTGTCCAATTGAAACTTTTATAAAAATAAGGGTAAAATAGTCTTTGTTTCTCTACCTCTACACACAAACAAAATTATACTTTTTCACTTTTATTCCCTTTACTTTTTGACTTCCTAAACAAGAGGTGATAAAATTAATTTTTTCTTCCCTCCCCTCCCCAAACATAGCACAGGTCCTATAAGCAAAGGCCCCACTTATGACAATGAAAGCCATTGGTTTATTGCGCCAGTCCAAAATACATGCCCATGGTAGGTACTATGGACTTTGATTTGATATGTGGGTCATATAGTTAGAATGCTCATTTTTTTTAATAACAACTTCCCCTCGAATGATTGAATGCTACTGGAGAGGCGTGTGATATTTACATGGACAACCACCTCAAAAGGACCCCCTTCACAGGAGGAACCAGAGAGATTAGAAAATTAACTAACACTTAATACTTCATGAAGCCATTGGCCGGTCTTGGTGATTAAAGAATCCCATATCAAATGCACAAGTGCGTGTCGGATCCATAATTGGGATTCAATGAGCCTTACGTACATTGACGCCCGGAGGATCCAGACTCACAATTTTATGGTTAAGTACCTCTTTCTAATGGGTTAGGGCCCACGTACGCGAACCTATTTGCCCGGGACCATATTCTGAATATCATTCTCTTAAATTATTGCCACAGTAAAATGTTGAGTATTTTCAAGTTCCATACTCTACTCTCTTAGGGCATGTTTGGCAATGGTACTTATCAATGTGGAATCCCGGCTGGTTTTTGTCGCATTCATGGAAAGCCCATGTTTGGAGGACTGCAAAAAATGGACGGGAGGCTTCCGTGTTTCCATCCATTCAATTATTTCATGCATCCGACCCTTCCCCTTCGAATTGTTTAAATGCGCGGATTGACATAAAGGCGCTACTACAATAGGGCGGGTGGGCAGGTCCACTTGGGTCATTGGTTTTTGTGATGTTTTGATTTTTATGGGTCCCACAATGGAGATCCAAACTGTTCATCATTTTTAAAATCCCCAAAACGGCTGATAGTCCAAATATCAGCCATTGATTCCTCTTAGATTTTAAGATGTTCACAAAAACATTTAAACCATTGGATCACAAAATCTGGAACTTTATGGGTCCCTTTTGCTAAATCTGGTAGGAATTCTTTGTGATTACCAAACCTGGATCTTTGCACAGAAATCCTCTTTGAGGATATCTTGATTTCAAGAGATGGAGGGAATCCTCTAAGTAGAGGACTCTTCTCTAATAGCCAAACCTGCCCTTATTGTTACTGAGAAACTATCTAGAAAGTTCAATTATTCTTTGAATAGTTAATATAAAAATAAAAACAAAAATTTCATTAAAATTATTTCTATAAATTCTTTTTTATTCTGATATATATAATTGTTTTTGGCTCATGCATGACAATATATATATATATATATATATATATATAATTTTCGAAATATAGTCTGATATTCGGTACAAGGACCACTTGGATGGCACATTGGATGGCCCAGGGCTTGAAAAACCAACTCATGTCAAGCTGGACTCTGCAACATTAAAGGTCTTGGATCCAATGTTCTTCAACTTCTTTCAACCTTGGGGTGTAATTTTTTATCCTATTCCTTGTAGAGGTTGCCATTGGATCATTAAGTAGTGGGAAGGCTGACTCAAAATTGAAATATTCCTGAGTTAAAGGTGCCCACAATTTCGTAAGAGAAAATTGTGAGTAGTCTGGATTAGGGGTGAAAATATGAGCGGGCGGTCGGCCCAGGCCCAGCATGAAACCGGCATGAAAAAAACGTGCCTGGGCCGTGCCTGGGCCCGTTGACCACGTCAACGGGCTGGCCCTGCCCGTCCTGGCAGTCCCACTGGGCCGTGCTGGGCCAGGGGCTGCCAGGCCCCTGCTATACCCCCCCAATTGCTATAAAACGGTCATATGAGGGGGTATTTTATGTCATTTTATCACTTAGGAATTCTATAAATATCCCTCATTCCTCTCATTTCTCTACACTCATCTACTCTCTCATTTCTCACACAACCTCTAAAGTTCTAAGGCTCTAAGCTCTCTTAAGTCTCATTCTAAAGTCTAAGCTCTCTATACAAAGTTTTCTAAGAAGTGAAGAGTGAGTGTGACTTCTCTAAAGTGGAGGATTCAACTAAGAAGAGCTTCTTCATTAGCTTTCCCTCTCTCATAAAGGTATTTATTATCTTTAATTTTGAATTTTATTTAGTAATAATATACATAGTAATATTATATATTAAGTCTCATCGCCCCCGCCCCCTGCCCCCCCCCCTTTTTTTTGATAACATGGGAACCCGCCGACCCCTTTCGGATGATCATTGGTAAACCCACGGATACATAGAACCACCCATTAGCCCTATGTATCGGGAAAGGCCTTAAGGATTTGAAGGCAGGGCATCCAGGTTAAAACTGGACTTCCTAACCACACGAACATTTTAAGTGTGGGTAACATTCATCTTCTCCCCTTTCTTATATAAATTATCACAAAAAAACACACTATACATAATTATTTATTAAAAAAATTTATCTTTTATTTAGAAAAATCGCTGGACCATCACAACCTTGACTTATCTCTAAATGAGAAAGATCCTGGATTTATTGATTTAGATCAAACTCAGGGCATAAAAGTAGATAGTAATAGTCCCCAAAATCCTGCATTTTCGATTTCTACAACTAAAAAGAAGAGAAAATCAAGATTGACTTCTCCTGTATGGTCTCATTTTGTTAAAGTTATTGTCCCAAGTCCCACGGGAGGAACAGAGGAAAAGGCACAATGTAATTTTTGCAAAGATCTCCTCAGTGGTAAATCATCAAGTGGCACTGGCCACCTTAGTAGACACATGAAAAAGTGTATGCGCAAACACAAGAATACCGCTAACGATGGGAAAAGAGGTGGGATGGTTCAAACACAACTTTCTCAAACAGATTCATCTGGGGGTTTAGGAATTTTCAATTATGACCTTACTAATGTTAGATATCAACTTATTAAGTTTATAATTTGTCCCCAATTTTCATTTATACTTTTCGAAGACCGATGTTTTGAAAGATTCTTGAGGTCTGCCTTTGTTCCTTTATGGCAAAAAATATCTAGAGTTACTGCTAGAAATGATGCAATAAAAACTTTTTTGAAAGAAAAAGAGAATTTAAAAAATATTTTTGAAAATTTACCTGGAAAAGTGGCTTTAACTTCAGATTTATGGATCTCTAAACAAAATCTAAGGTACATTACAATCACATCACATTATATTGATAGTGATTGGGTGATGCAGAAAAGAATTATTTCATTTTCTATACTAGAATTTCCACACACTGGTGCTAGGATAGGGTCCACCATCCTTGAAAAACTTAGAGAATATAAAATTAAAAATAAAATAATTTCTATAACTTTAGATAATGCAAGCACTAACAATGTCGCAGTAGATTTATTAAATCTATTTCACAATATATGTACATGCCACATCATAAATCTTATCGTACAAGCAGGGGTGAAATTAAATAGAGATGATTTAGAGACTGTTAAATGGATCGTAGGATACATTTTTTATTATCCCTCACGAAAACAATGGTGGAGGGGCATATGTGTAAATTTGAATATAAGACCAAAGAAAATATCATATGATGTAAAGCATAGATGGAATTTTACCTATAAAATGTTAAAAGAATCATGTGCCTATAAAATGGCACTAAATCAATATTGTCAACTTTATTTGGAGTATGAAAATATTTTTATAAGTGATGATAAATGGACCCTTCTTGAGATAATAAGAGATTTTTTAGAAGTTTTTTATGATGCAACATTGTTTTTTTTCCAGGGTATATTATCCCACATCAAATCAAGCTTTAGCCCATTTTTATGAAATAAGTCTTACTTTTAAAAAGTATAGAGATTTTCTAATTTTTCAACTCATGTGTGTACAAATGGAGGCAAAGTTTTCATCATATTGGAGAACAGCTCCTTTAACATTTTATATAGATGCTGCATTAGACCCTATATTGAAATTACAAGCTGTAGAATCCCTTTTTGATGAAATAAACTCTAATATGAATACAACTAATATAAATGATATAAAAACAATTAATATACAATTAAAAACACTTTATTTGGATTATGCTACCCGATTAGGTAGATCCATAGCACCCATGGTCGCAATAGGCCATCCCCAAGTACATAAAGGAAAAAAGAAGGCTATTTGGAGTATTATGAGGAAATCTTATGGAAGTAACTCCTCTTCTTCCGAAGGATCTTATAACCTTAATGAATTAACAATGTACCTGGGGAGCGATCCTATTACAATCTCGGATGATGAAGAAGATGATTTTGATCTTTTGTAATGGTGGAAATCATTCGAAACTAAGTTTCCCGTACTTTCCGCCATAGCTCGTGATATACTAACAATACTAGTGTCTACAGTTGCATCAGAGCAGGCATTTAGTGCAAGTGGGGCGCCTTATTGACTCCAGGAGGACTATGCTTACAGAAGAAACCTTTGAAATCTGCATGTGCTTACGGGATTGGTATCAAGCATATGATAGGGAACAACACCTCGATGATGATGAGATCAAGATAGAATACGAGCTAGCGGCGTTACATATATCATAGTATAATTTTTTGTAGAATGTATAATAGGCTTTCAACTTGTAATTTATTTTTTAGAATGTGTCATAGGTTTTTAAAGTTGTAATTTATTTTTTAGAATGTATCATAGGTTTCTAAAGTTGTAATTTATTGTTTAGAATGTATCATAGGTTTCTAAAGTTGTAATACTTTTTTTTATTTATCAGAAGGTTTGAATTTCATTATAGATATTGATCCAAGTTCAAACTTGTAATTTTTTTGAACTTTTGTAACTTAAATTTCAAGGAAATACAATTTATTTGATGTATTTTTTCAAAACATCATTAGTGTTATTCTACTTGTTATTTCTCTTAATTTCTTTATTTTAATGAAATTGGTCCAAGACTAAGAGTGAAGAGCCTAAATGTCTAAGTCTCTAAGGCTTAAAAGAACCTAAATTTTTTTTTTTTTTTTAAAAAGGGAGGGGCATATGTGGGCCGCCCATGGGCTGCACAGCCCAGCATGACACGACCAGAGCCATGCCCTGGGCCATGCTAGGCTGACCCCAGTGGCCCTGGGCCAGGCACGGCACGGCCCGCATAATTATCATGGGCCGTGCCGGCCCGGCCCGGTCACGACTGGGCCCTTCTTTAGTGCCGGCACGGCCCAGATTTTCACCCCTAGTCTGGATAGACCATCTATTAAAAACAGCTTTTAAGGACATTTCTAGGAACAAATCTAAGAATTTTTAATAGATGACTAAAATAAGATATAGTCAAAAGAAATCGTTGTCTTAAATTGAATTGCTGGAAATATGGAGCTTATTATTAAGCAGGTGACCAATTCGTAATACCCTTTTCAATTTGGCATTGCCATTAGACTAGAGATGTCAAAGTGCCGTCACGGAACGACCCAGCACGGGAGTCAACGGCATGGCTCTTGGCCAAGGGGCCTGGCACGGGATGCACAATTGAGCACGGCCCGTCAGGCACGATAAACTGCTATTTTTTGAAAAAAGTCTATTTTACCCTCCCCTCAACAGCTATAAATGGTCACATTGTTTTTAAAAAATTCATTTTATCAACCTCCCCCCCCCCCCCCTCCAAAAAAAAAAAAAAATAATAAATCATATAACGGTCATACACGCCCCCCAAAAAAAAAAATAAAAAAAACATATAACGGTCATATAAGAGGTATTTTATGTTTTTTTTGAATTTTACAAAGTCTATAAATACCCATCGGCCACCCTCAAACAATCACTACCCATCAACCACCTTTAATCAATCTCGGCCCATCGGCCACCCCTTTAAATCAATTTCGGTCCATCGGCCTTTCACTTTGATCACTTGTGTATCATACACAAACTCACAGAAATCACAAATTGATATCTCATTTGTATCATCACTTTGATTTGAGAAAATTAACCTTTAAACCCTAATTTGCCAAGGGATTCGAAGAGGTTACCCGAGAACGGGGCCAATCTTCTTCTTAAATATTTGGCACATCCCCCTTTATTTTATTTATTTACTTTTAATTTAGTGCATTTGGATTTGATTTAATTCGATTCATCTTCCTTATAAACTTGGACCATCCCCCTATCTAGACCTTACAACGACCCCTATTAAGACCCTCAAGCTTGACCCATTTATTGAGACCCGAATTAAAGTGACAGGACAACCGTTGAGTGCTGTCGGCAGTACATCAGACGAGAGTAAGAACCCACCCATTTATTTTCTTTTATTTTTTCGTTGACTTTCATTGAAGAAAGATCGATGTTACGGCCGTACCGTAGCTAGCAATCGTGATCCATCGATTTTGAGGGTAGTCGGAATTTTCATTTTCGACGTACAATTTTAAATATCATATATATATATATATATATTTATGAATGGCGATCTCTCTCCCCAAGGAGATCAAAATTCACATCCGACAACCACGTGTTACTATGCATGTTCAAGTAGTGATGTTTGGAGTTAGTTTCTCATTTACTCCTCAATGTATTTGAGCAACCCAATATATCTTCTTAATCTACTTATGGAATAAAATATAATTTCATATGGTCCTACCTCAAATAATAAGTGCAGCCCACTTTTATTTTTGGCTAAAACTTGACCTATACCCATGTTGCACTATCCATTTTTCCAACAACCTGAACTTGACCTATTTGTTGTTGAAGTTCAAAATCTCAACTAGAATCATTATTTAACAATTGGAGTTGGGTTGGGATAGCAAGTCATTATCCTATCATAGTGCAACTAGTCAGGTTGGGTTATGTTTGAGTCAAGAGTTGTGGGCCAAAACATCATATTTAAACAGGCCTCAAGATTAAATGGGTGGGCTTCTGATTTAATAAATATCTCAATACCTTATAGCTTTCACCACTCACCTTTTTATTATTTAATTATTGGATCCCATATTACCATGGACTCCTAGGAGCTAATTAAATTCGATGAAAAAAAAAAAAAATTCCTCCAAGTTTAAATTGATGGCCTTCTGATTGAATTCACATCTCTCCATCCTATGGCTCTCTTCACTCACGTCTTTAGTAGTTTGAGCCCAGCCATTTCACAATGGATTCGAAGGAACTTAATCCTATCCAAACAATCAGGCCTAAAAGGGTGCATTTGGTACCATTTCCTTTTCTGCAGCACAGCTTTCCTACCACTCCATGTTGGTTGGATGGGTCCCCATTCCCTTAGCTGAAGCTCAGAAGTTCCGTCCGATTGAAGCCATCGAAGAACATGGCGATGTGGTGGGATTGTGGGAGCAAGGGTTTTATATGATGGAGACACTGGCCGGTCTCAGGGTCATGGTTCTGTGTGCTACTCGACCCAGCAAAGAGATTAACTCTGCAGTTCAGCATCTCAATGGAGCGTTTGTTGTCAGCTTTTGTTTTCGATTCACACCCACACTGACACTACATGCAGTGGTGTCTGTGTATTTGGGTCTGTTTATTTATCACGTGATTGTATTTGGGTCCACACTATTTGGGTCCACACTTGTAGTGTGGACCCAAATACAATCACGTGAGTGCGGTCGCACCCGTTAAACTGCGCGCGCTTCAAAAAATTCACAAAAAATTGTAAGTCCATCTTCAAAATCCACATGAAAATCGTCGAGTTGCCCCTTAAACCAAACTATCTATTAAGGTCCGTACCTCTCAAACTAAAATCTTGGGTCCGCCACTGAATGGGGACAATGGTTCCCAGTAGGATGAAAAAAGGGTCCAGTTTGAGTCAATTCCACGGTACCCAAACCATGCCCAAACTGCTGATCGATTTATACATTTAATGATCAATTTAGACCCAAATTTTAACCCCGAACAATAATAAATAAAAATGTCATGGTTAAGGCCACTTTTACCTTTTTAGAATATTCTCTATTATCATTTTTTGTACTTGGTATTGAATTCTCAAAGATTGTTTGTTTGTAAAATACATAAGAATTGAATACATGAGAATTTATGCCCTAAGTAGTTAAGAAAATGATCAAAGCTAAATAACAACAAATAAGTACATAGAAATCTTTCCTTTTATAGAAATTGAGTCAAAGGAGCCACGATGAAAAATGAAATATCCAACCATAGTAATTGAAACCTTAGAAAAGTCAAGGTCACATCTATTAGTAAACATAATGTAAAGCCTCTATTTTTCATACAAAGGGGTTAAATCAAAAGTATACATCTTTAAAATTTTCTCATTCTTTAAAAAAAAATTTAAAAAAATCTTTTCTCTACTGAATGACAAAGAAACACTCACTTCTTACAAAAAAAAAAAAAAAGTCAAAAAAAGATTCTTTACCAATCTACTAAAGATAAAGTATCATCATATCGCTCTTATATTTTACTCTCTCTTAATTTGATGCTTTACCTCACTTTTATTCTAATAGAAAATTGTCGAAGTGCCCTGGGGCGGACCCCTTAAATAGTTTTAAAGATAGCTAATTTAGCCTTGAATTCCTTTTTATTCTCCGTGCATAAACCAGCCCCAACAAGTGATGGTAAGATGGGTTGATTTGAAATGTACCGGAAACTTAGACCCCCATCTTAAAATTTTCCCCTTGTTCTCACAATCAAACAGTTGAAAAGCAGTTTCCTATAAACATCCCTCTCGCTCGAATGAATCTCCTGCTCCAGTCCAAAATGCATGACTTCCAGAACCAGAACCCCATCTCTCCTCCACCTCCCACGTGCGGAGGACATTCCGATGTTGGGGCTGAGAAGAAGCTGAAGAAGGCGGAGGAGGAGGAGGAGGCCGAGGTGATGCGGAGGGAGGTGAAAGGGCGTTTGGGGACGGAGGAGAATTTGGTCGCGTATACAGAGGAGGATGTGGTTGGAGCGTTGGAGGTTGCTAATGGGATTCTTTATTCTGAAGGTGAGAAACCCTAACTCGATGATGATGATGCATTTGCATTTGATGTATATTATATTGTATATGAAAGCCCAATTAATCTCATATTTAGCTTTTACCAATGATTCAGATCAGATGTGTATGAAAAACCACCAATTACTTATCTAGAGCAATGTTTTAAAATGTTCTTCTTCCAGCTAATGCAAGTACTGTTCATCACTGTGGGGCTCACTTGGCGCCACCTGTACAGATATTCTCATCTTATAATCTCGTATCAGGCCCAATTTTAGATTCATTATTGAACTTTTACTCACTTTGAGTTGAATCTCAAGATAATCTACAGTTCCAAGATGTCATTAAGTTTCAATCTGCTCTCCTCCCATTATAGACTTAAATCTAAGTGGCCCCACGTGCTGGTCTGCAAGTGAGCAGATTTTGATGCTTCAGTATAGTTTGAGGGCTGAACAGAGTCCTAGTATACAAAGACTGTGTAGGGGATGGTAACTGTATAGATGGTTCAGCTGTAGCTGGCACAGTAGTATGTACAGGGAGCATAGTTGATGTGGACTGGGAGCAGTGACTTGTCGTAGTAGGTAATGTGTCTGGGTGTTGAATTGTCATAAGCCTATCTGTAGATAATATTGTAGGAGTTGAATGTTGATGCAAAGGTCCCATTCCAGAGGTACACAATTGGTAGAGGGAGGTGAAAATCGTCCAAGCACTGATGGGGAAGGGACTGTTGGTGTCATCCATTTTTTTTTTTTTCCTGATAACAGAGTGTCCTAGTCCAAACCTAGTCCAAACCGGACTAATCCCTACAGGCCCAAGAGGAGCCGGGTGAATCTCCTGTAGCACAATTGGTGTCATCCATTTTGTTAAAGGGAAAAGACAAAGTGAATCGGCTGGAGGTGATGGACATGGACTGGGCGCTGCTGCAGTCTTCTAAGAGAATGGAAACACATCTTCATTAAACACCACATGTCTGGAAAGATATATCCATCCTGTAGATATCTCTAAACAATGATAGCCTTTGTGATTCAGGCTATATCCATGAAACACACAACAGTTGGTTCTAGGTTCTAACTTGTGTTGAGCATAGGGTCTGAACTATGGGAAGCAGGCACTACCAAAGACTGAGTGTGTAGTAGTTTGGGTTTTGATGAAACAACTTCTGCCAAGGGGATATGGAGCCCAAATGACGCATTGGCATTCTGTTAATTAGGTGATTTGAGGTAGAGAATGCATCGGGCCAAAACCGAGGCATGGAAGCATTAAACATCAACGGAAGACCGGTCTCAACCAAGTGATGGTGTTTCCTTTCTGCTCACCTATTTTGTGGGTGTGTAGGGACAAGAGATTTAATCTAAGATCCCACTGTTCATTGGCAAAGATTTGATCCTTTTTCTCATATACTCTTCCCCCGCCATCAAAACAGAGACTTAATTTCTAAAGAGAGAAGATTTTCAGCTGGAAGTTTCAATGTAAGAACAGCAGAAGAAGCATCTGATTTGCTCACTATTGGGTAAAACCAAGTATATTTGCTAAATTCATCAAAGAAAATAGTATAATACTTAAATCCACAATCAGATGAAAGTGGAGAACGTCCCCAGACATCAATGTGTACAAGTTCTAATGGATTATTCGAAACAATAGATGAAGAAGAAAAAGGCAATTTACAGCATTTGCCAAACTAAAAGAAATCACAGAAGGAAACATTATGAGCACCTATTACAGGAAGATGAGGAGTTCAGAGAATCTAATATCAGACTTCATACTGATTGACTATGGTTAGTTACAATAGAATGCAGAAATGAAAAAGTTATGTCAGGTTACTTATAGTGAGGGTTATGAGATTCAGAGATTTAACTGTAACAGTCTCATGTTTTGTCTCCTTTGAGCTGATCTGTCTTGATAGGAATCACCCACAACAAGAAATTCCTGAGCTTTTAGTTGATGCCACAAATTGACAAAGAAGAAATGCAATATCCCAAATACAAGATACTTGGATTCTCAATTCAAGGTTCTACAGGAGAATAGGTGATATATTTTAGCTATGCAATCAATCCAAGTTGCAGCTAGCATTAGGTTCCATAGTTATTTGCATGATCATGTATCTTCATGTTAAGCACCGCAATTGAAAAATCAAGTATCCCTTTCATAGCTCTACATTACCATGTGGGGCTTATTGAATTTGGAGAAGAAATTCACTTTTCATATAAGGATGATACAACAGAGATCAACTAATGAAAATAATACAAACATAAATATGTACAAACTTATGAGAACCACTCTGCAGTTTTTCATGTATCTAATTATATCCTGAGATCCATTAATTGGCAAATGCTAATTGTGTCACAGGTTCAAGAAAAAGTTCTTTGGAGGCAGATAGCTTTTGGGACACATATCACATGGTTGGTCGAGCTTGTGGGCCTGAACATAAGCATGCAAGAGCCAATGCTATTGTCAAAACCACTTCCTTCATCTTCCCATCAGTGGGCAGCTTGGAATTCTTTGAGGACTGCTGCAGCAGAAGTTCCTTGGCATAATTTGATCTGGAATAATATAATAAATCCTCACATTGCCTGTATGAGCTGGTGCTTGCTTCTCAGAAGAACTTTGATGGACAGTTGGGCAAAACGAAATTCATTTGTTCTTCTCCTGTAATTTGGCAAATAACTTCTGGCATTGGTTACTCTCTCAAAGAGGGACCCATCCTTCCTCTTCTCTCTCTGCATCTTCAATTTGGACGGCCCTGAATTCAGATGGAGATATCCAAGGAAGAAAATGTGCAGCAGCTATCTTCTTCCACGCTATCTCTGTCCTATGGTTCCTCCGCAATAACTCTAAGCACAACACCAAGATCCCCTCCCTTCAAGGAGCTAAAGTGATCTTCATGGTCAATTTAAATGGAATGGCTTCTACTGTCAAAGAGCTGCATCCTCACCCCATTTTGGTTGCGTTGGGCATTCTTTCCTAACCGCTCACTGTTTTCTCTTCTCTTTAGTGAAGAGCCTCTGGTATCCTTTTCTATGTTCAGTTTTTTGGCAACAGCCTTTCTCTTCGCTTCCCCTTCCTTTAGCTGGGAGTCCTGAGGCTTTCCTGGAGTTCTTTTGAGCTTTCCCAAGAGTCTTGAAGCAATGTGGCGCCTTGTAGCAATGTGGACTAGTTTTCTTCTTGTCGTCCCTGTATTGGCTTTGCTTTGCCCTATGAGCAAAGTTGCTTCAGTACCGTGTTGTAGTGCTGGGTAGTGTTCTCAGAGCCATCAAGTTCTGCTCTTCCATGGCTGTTACAAGTCCTCAGAGATGTAGTGCAGCGTCAGCTGTTTCTGTGTTCATTTTTTTTGGCTTTTTTGTCTCCCTTGCTCTGTTGTTGCTGAGCCAAGATATATCAAGAAGCAAAGGAACTTTCTCCTACAGGATTTCCTCTCTGCTACCAGCGGCTAGTGTTATATTTATTTGCAAGCCTTTAGCCGTGCAGAAGGAGCTTCTTCATTTTATGCTGTGCAGAGTTCTGCTGATCCCTTGTGCAAAGCTGCTTTCCCATGCAGTGCTGGTTAGCTGTGATGTGCAGTAGTGCAAGGTTTAGTTTTCGAGCCTTGATGTGTTGCTTTCTGTGGTCTTTTGAAGAGCATAGCGGTGTTATGCATCCCTGTGCTGTGCTGTTCTATAGTGCTACTTTTTGCTGTGAGTAGCTTCTTGATGTTTTTGTCTCTCTCTGTTCTTAGTTTTCCTTCCTCTCTTTTTGGGTTTTCTTGCTTTTCTGGGATGGCATTTTTTTGTGAGCCATCCCCCTCTGTTTTGTCTTGTTTTTGGGGGCTCTTGCCCAGTTCCACTTTTCTCCTAATACAAAGTTACCTTTTACCAAAAAAAAAAATATATATATATATCTCCCCATCAGTGTGTGGTGGGAGGCGTTGGTCTAATAAATCCTTCAACAATATACCTTTTGCCTCTAATGTTGATAAGAATGAGAGGATCTCACTAAGATGTTTTCCCATTATCACCTCTAGAGCAATCACACCAAAGCTATATATGTCACATTTTCCAGTTACTTTCATTGTGTAAGCAAGCTTTGTAGTAAATAGGTAAAAAAAAAAAAAAAAGGAAAAAAGAAAGGAACATTATGTTTCATATCATGTACTCGTGCATTTGAAAGTGTGAAACGTTACTAGTTCTAAAGCTAACATAGGAAATAACAAAAGAATCTTGAAATTAAGTAAAAATAACTATTAAGAATTTCCACCTGGTTTGGAAGAGTAGAAAAGTAGACACGGAAAAGCTTTTCTTGAGAGAAGTCCTTTTAGTATAATTGGTTTATCATTTTACTATAATAAAAAATAAAGAAAGAGAAAAAGTCTTCACCACACAATCTTACAATTAAAAAAAAAAAAAGAAAAAAAAAAGAGAAAAGGTCACCCAAAGTGACCAAGTCTAGATTATTTCCTTTCTTTTTTTTTTTTTTTTCGCTAGATGGGTGAGTTGTACACATTGAATGGGGGCAACTTATTTGTTGAGGGATCGATCCCTAAATAGCTATATGTGAGATGAGACACTCATGCCACTAGAGTGTTTCGAGTTTCTAGAATAACTTGCTTTTAATATGTAAACATTCGTTTGAGAAACTTTCCTTTAAAAAGTCACAAACCAATACAGATTCTAAGAGTAATCATTCTCTGAAGTCTTTATTTTTTGGCTCAAGCTTCAGGTGAGTAACAGTGAAACTCTAGTGGGGCTTAGTCACTGCAAGTCCGAATTGCTCATAATGAAGGCCGTCCTCTTCCAATAGGTTGTTCCTAATTTGTACTTAAATTGTGGTTAATCTTCCATACTGGTTAGTCTCAAAGATTGAAGATACAATTAATGATATGATTAATGCACTAGATTAATAATTAATATAGAAGAGTTAAAAAGGGACGCACCTTGCCCGATTGGCATGAGTCATGAAATGAGGTGAGCCCAACAGATGTCTGTACTTTGATGAGAGAAATATGTGAAGACTACTAGACTTTTCAAAGGTTAAGAAAATCAATGTGCAGCGGAAGTCTTCTCTTGGATGACAATAAAGACTAGATTTTTCAAAGATTAAGAAAATCGGAGTGCAGATGCTCCCCAGCCCCACTGCTAGTCGTGTCTCTTTACGAATAAGAGATCGGTTGAGTCGTGGGGCATCTACCTATTCAAATGGAAGAATGGGGACCAATAAAAAAACAAGGGATTTTGCCCCCATAGCTGCGTTAGATCTGAAATTCACCTATTAACCGTTGAAGTTTAATAAATTCCCACTAAGGTATTCGTGCGATGTCTCACATATTGCACTATGCAATATCCATATATGGGATATTGCACCTTTGTTATACGGACTTTATGTCAATTTGTAAAACTTCAATAATTGAAGGGCAAATGTTATGTCTTACTTCTCATTAGCAATCTTAAAAATATCTGCCATATTTGTAACATATGGAGGTATCCTTTTCAATTAATGTTACTCTCAAGACTATAAATGACATAAGAAACTCTGAGAAATATTGATAAACTCAGCTATTTTACAGAGTGAGTTTTTACAATATTTATATTTATTTTCTATTTTTGCATTTAGACATTTTAAAATAATTTATGCTCAATAAATCATCCAATATTAACTCAAGAAAAAAAAAAAAAAAAAACCCAAACTTGAGAATGTTTGGATTATCATTTCCCAGACAGTAATCTCCTAAGAACAATATATGCCACTTTGCATGTTTAGTAGAACCATTTTGCATTTTTTAAAAATCCTTTTCTCTGCGAGGAAATCTTGTCTGCTCTCAATGAATGAATGGCCGGGATTCTGCCCCCCTTCATTTGCTGAACAGTGGAGATTTTATGTAATTACTGCATGTGCTTTTGGACATATACTAAGATAATGACATGGATTTAAATGATGCTCTAGGATTTGGTATTGGCCATGTAAAAAATTAATAAATATCGAGAAAATCACCTTAGATGTCCGACACACTAAAAAGGCCCTCATTGTTTCTCTATAGTAGTAAACGCCATCTGAACATTTTTCACTTTTGTTTGAGCGACGATATCGTTACTTAAGATATCGTCACTCAAACAAACGTGAAAATTAGCAGGAACACCTTTACTGTTACTGAGGAACTATGAAGGCCTTTTAGGCGCACCAGACAACTATGGTGATTTTTTCATTAATTCTCTTTTTTATCATTAACACTTACAAATATCTGCAGATTTCAACCAACAAGTGTTAGCTCAATTGGGCAAGGACTTTGCGCTTCAGGAAGCGAAGAGGTATTTGTTCCACAATTACCTTTGCAAGCCACCTCCCATAGTTTTTCCCGGTGCATGTGGATAGGAGGGGTTGCATGTGCCCCTAGTGATTAGTTCTTGGCTGTCCAGAGTTGAGTATCCCTCGGGCACAAGGCCAAGGCTCCTGGGCTGCGCTAGGTAAGTGATACCTAGATTATTATAAAAGAAAAAAAAGAGTATATCTGTAAATCTCAAATGTCTGGAGTTATCATTTTCTATTAATGTTAACCTCAACTATAAATATTATAAAAAAATCCCAGAAATATCATATCTTAATAAAATGGTAAAATCAGCTTTTTTACAGAGTAAATTTTTACGGTATTTATATTTTTCTTCTCCTTTTGTCTTTAAAATTTTCAAAAATAATTTACTTTCAAATACTTTTTAAAGAAAAAACCTCCAAGCCTGAAAATATTTTTTGATATTCTTCCGAGACAGTAATTTCCTAAGAACAACATTTTCGACCCATCACATTTATTTGAACAGTAATGCAGTTTCTTAATTTTTTTTGTTCTATGTGATTGAAATTCTGTTTGCAGTGATTGAACGGATGTCCGAGATTTTGTCTACTTACAATATGTCCTGTTTTGACATATAATGACATAATGACATGGATTTAAATGATGATCTAGGATTAGCTATCGCCCATGCATAAAGAATTGATAAATATCTCTGGCTCATGGTCTGATTTCCTTTTTTCTATTTTTGGTAAAAAAATATGTAATAGCATTTACCAGCCTAAAAATATGTATTAACATTTACCATAATAAATATGTCATTCGGTAAAAAACAATTTAGGTTAAAAGATGTTTTAGCAGTGGATTTCTAGTCATTAGTTTTTTTTTTTTTTTTTTTTTTTTTGCCACTTTTTTGTAGCGTCTGAAATTTTAATCAGCCGCTTTAACCAATAGTGACATTATCTTTTAGAATGGGAAATAGCGGTGGAAAATATTTTTGTGGCTGATTTTGGCTTTTAGCTGCATATTTTTCCACCGCTAAAAGTAACTTTTCGGGCATATTTGGGTTACATCCATGAAGAGGAATCCTCTTTGAATTTCCTCAAAATCCCACATTTGGGTGAAGAGAGGAAAGTGAGGATTTTCCAAATCCTCACTGCCATCAGAAATCTTCTCTTCCACTGATTTCTCAATATCCACTATTCACCTCCCCCATCGAATTTTGCAAATCCACATAGTGTTCTTCAAACATCGAATGCAGTGATTCTTCTCCTCAAAAATCTTCAGATAAGATAGCATGGTTTAAGAGAATGAAGCAATGTTCCGATAGATGATACCTCTCTATTTACCAAATGTCCTGCCTTCTAGTGCCTCTCACGAAATCCAATAATTCATGGCCCAAAATGGTGTAGCCATTACCCAAGAATGACCCTGACAAGATATTCCACGACTTATGATATATCCATGCAAATTGAAAAGTTGAGAAGTGAGAAAGAAACAAATCAAATCGTGGTTGTATGAGAGAATGGGTTGATATAGGATAAGTGACCGAACCATATGTGGCACATATATATAATTCAGAGGTTTGAGAACACAATCTACAATAATGCAATTCAACCACTTGGCATACTAGTGTCCTTTATAATACTAGTTCTATCGATTATCGATCCTTGTAAATAATAATGAAAATTACTTAATATAAAAACATATACTTTAGTAATTATGCAATCAAAGCAATGTGCATCCATCAGTGGCATTCCCAACTCTCAAGTCATATGCAGAGGTAAAATTTCGTCATGTTTATTTATTTATTTATTTTCTTTGGTAATTCAATTGGGAGTTAGGACCTAAGAGAGCCCACATACGTGAGATTTAGATAAGCCTACACAAGTGGGTTGAGTGACATTTACAACCAGAGATTGAGCCCTAAATAGTGAGTGAGATGCAGGGTTGCCAACCAACTGAGCAACCCCTTGGTTCTCATTTCATCATGTTAAGCATCACAATCAACCTTATGATGCTCTATTTTGCTCAACTTTCCATGTAGGTCATATTTTATTTTTGGGAGAAAGTCTTTTTTTATTCTTTAGATATAAAGGACTTGAACTCACACACCCATCTGCTTGTGTATAACAAACTGAGCAACAGCCAGTGACATAAAAAAGTTCACTTTTGATACAGGATAGTGCAACAAAGATCAAACTCATGAAATAGTTCAAACATGATTATGCCCTAACATAGATTTCACTATAAAAAAAATCAAGACAACAGCTTTGCAACTTTCCATCCAAGGAGTTATATCTTGAGATCCATTAATTGACACAAAGTAATTCTGTGATGAGGCAGCTCCAGTCCTAGTTCTCTACTGGCAGATAGCTCTTGAGACACATGGGACATGGTCGGTCGCGACTGTGGCTTAGAAAGTAAGCATGCAAATGCCAATGCTACAGTCAAAACCACTTCTTTCATCTCTTGATCTGTGGGAGGGGGCAGGCGTTGGTCTATGATATCCTTCAACAATAAACCTTTCGCCTCTGAGGTTGATAAAAATGATAGGAGCTCTCCAGGATGCTTTCCGATTATCACCTCTAGAGCAATGACCCCAAAGCTATAAACATCACATTTTTCAGTTACTTTCATTGTGTAAGCAAGCTCTGCATAGATAAAAGCAACATTATTATTCATATCACGAACTCATACATTTTCAATGGATTATTTTTTTCTAGCTATAATACCATAGTCAATAGTTCCGAAGCTAACAAAGGAGATTAAGAAACTATCTTAACGTTAAGAACAAAAAATAACTAACGTTTTGCATTTTCGGACGGTTTTGATGAGGGGAAAAGCTTTTCTCTAGACTAATCTATTTTATCTTGTTTGGAGTTCTTCAAGAGGAGAAAAGAAACTATTCCTTTTAGTGCTTTATACAAAAGGCAGGAGAAAGGTTTTGGTGATTTTCCTTTTTCTCCACCCAGTGGAGAAACCCTTCCCTACTTTGTGATTTTCTCACCCAAGTTCCATTAGCATTAAGGAATAGGGTTAATAAAAAATTTTGGGACCTGCAAAGTGATATTATGCAATGATAAAACTGAGATGCATTTTGAGTAGTTAAAGGGGGAGAAACTTTTAGCAAGCTTTTGTTGTATGCCATTTTTACAATGCTCACATTTGTTGTAAGGCTTAGTCAATGCCCATTTTCACAAATGATATCTTCCCCCGAGATGCTCCATCTTTTAATGCACATGCTGGCATGGAAACCTCTTATTTATCTATATTGAATAGTGCTTTTGTTGTATTCAAGTGGTCCAAATCATTAGATTTATGATAATTGGATGGGAAGAATCTTCATTCACTCCCACCCACCATGTGATCCATCCAGATCCCACCAACCCTACATATAAATAATCATCTAAATGCGCCCACAGAAAACAGCTAAACTGAACTTACACCTGACTAAATACGATTATGAATTTGATCAATCTTACAGCCGAAATCGACCATGTCAACATTAAGATTATGTTCAAAATGGCATTAGATTAAGAGTAGGTCTGCCATCTGATATCTTGACCCGTACCTATTCACATGATGAAATGGGATTTTAAAGAAGCAATGAGTTAGATCCTCAACGGTGAGCACCATAGGAAATTCCAACTGCAAAATAAAAATGGTCCACATGGTATGTAGGTGGATTCCATTTGTGACCCATGGTGATTTCTATCCGTTCAATCTAAGGTAACGAGATGGGTTATCAAAATTATTTTTTTCAATCTAAGGCAACCTGTGTGGGCTCTTCGGTCTTAGTCCCAAGGCTTGACTACCAAAAAAAAGAAGAGACTAAGATCTATGGGAACGAGGGGTTACCCAATTGGCTAGCCGCTCCGCCCCTCACCCCGAATCACCAGTGATCAATCTCTGGTCTCCCTCTACTTCTCGCATGTACGGATTCTCTCTCCCCTCGCATGTGAGAGTAATCTCGTACGTACGTAGGTCCCAGCCCCCTTGAGCTAAAAATAAAATAAAAAAAAATCCCATATATATATATATATACAGTCATAGAGTATTTTCTATGGAAAAGGCCGGGCCACCTAGGGACTCACATGGTTAATTTACCATGGAATTTACCAGACGGAAAACATGAACACTTGGTAAAATTCATTAACTAGTGTTTGTCAATCTACTAGGATTCATCGATTATATTGGGTGAACTTCACTCCTCTTGTCCAAGAACCGCTATTAATTCCACAATTTCCTTCACATGTGAGGCCCCTAGATGGCTCATGTTACTTTGGCGACAGAGAACTCTCCAACAACAAGGTTGCATACGACTTGATCCTTGAAAGTAGACTGTAGTGTTTTGTTAATCTATTTATGGAAGAACTGTACTGAAAATTTGGCATCCGTCAGGATTCAACAGGACAAAAAATAAACAACCTTATTAAAATGGAAACAGGGAAAAACAATGAGCACAAGATGTCAACAGTTTACCTGGAGCGACGTATCCGATTGTGCCAGCAAGTGTTGACCAGTTGGATGAATCCGGCTTTAGAAGCCTAGCAGTGCCGAAGTCAGAGATACAAGCCTCAAACTCCATACTCAACAAAATATTGTTGCATGACAAGTCACGATGAACAATGAGAGGATTACAATCATGGTGCATGTATGAAAGAGCATGGGCTACACTTTGAACAACATTAACCCTTCTAATCCAATCCAACTCTGTAGCTCCCTCTCCATTTTTAAGGATTCCAGCTAAACTTCCCCTTTCCATATACTCATACACAAGAAAAGAGCACCGTGGATGGGAGCAAAACCCATAAAGCTTTACAATATTGCGATGGCGGATTTCTGTTAATGCTTGTATCTCATTTTGAAAACTTCTTTGATCGATTTGCTCGCCAACTTGGTGGAGTTTTTTTACGGCTACTGCTTGACCAGATGATAGATTTGCTTTGTAAACTTTCCCACACCCCCCCTCTCCAACGCAGAACTTCTCATCAAAACCTTCAGTTGCTGCAATAATGTCTTCATATACAATATTTCCATCATAGTTCCATACTGAAAACAGATCTTGATTGTGTGATTCTTGAACCTCGGTCTCTTCATTTCTTGCTTTCTTATGAAGAAGAGAAAATATGATGACAAAAGCACAAATAAGGAATAAAGTCACTGCAAGAGGAACAACTATGATGACTACAGTTTTGTGGCCTTTCCTTTCATTACCACGACTAATTAGAGAGGAATTGCAATGTCGTAAACCTTGTACATCACCGCATAGGTCTTTATTTTGAGCAAAAGCTTCTACCGAAGCTTGTTGAAATGCTTTGTTCTTAGGTAGAGGACCCTCCAAATCATTGTGTGAAACATCAATGGATGACAAACTTATCAGCTCTTTGAAAGACGGAGGAATAGAACCAAAAAGCATATTGTGAGAAAGATTTAAGTCTTCCAACTTGCTTAACTTCCCGAGTTGAGTTGGAATTTCTCCTGTGAGCTGATTTTGACTGAGATCAAGAATTGTACCAAGGTTTACAAGATTCCCAACCTGAAATGGAATTCTTCCATTTAAACTGTTCCTGTTTAGTTTCAAAGACCTCAGTTTGGTGCATTGTTCAATTTGTTCCGGAATGGGTCCACTAAGGTTATTCACTGATAGATCAAGAAGCTCTAAATTGGACAGTTGTCCCAATTCTTGTGGCACTAGACCTGAAAGTTTGTTATCATTTAAACTCAAATTGTATAGCATAGATAGCCTCCCCACTTCACTAGGTATCTCTCCTTGCAGGCGGTTGGAAGAAAGGTCCAGTATACTAAGCTGAGTCAATTGCCCGATATGAGGTGGCATTCTTCCTGTAATATTATTCTTTGCAAATTTTAACGTGGTCAAATTTCGACAGTCTCCCCAATCTGACGAGAGTTCCCCATAAAATCTGTTGTGACTTATGTCAATGATAGATAAGCTCGGATATGCTCCAAAGCCTTCTGATATATTTCCGGTGAGCTGATTATTTTGAAGCCAAATTTTTTCTATGCTTTTGCAGTCTCTCAAACTTACAGGGACAGGACCAGTGAAATGGTTGTCCCATGCTGTGAATTCTATAAGAGAGCCTCCTTGGCATATCTGAGGTAAATGACCTGAGAAATTGTTGGAAGTCAAGTAAAGATACTGCAGACTTGTTAAATTGGCCATTTCTTCAGGTAACGACCCAGACAATTGGTTGTCAAATAAAACAAGCCTAGTTAGGTTTCTCAGATTTCCTAAAGATGGAGGAAGAGGGCCAGAAATTTGATTTTGGAAAAGGTGTAAAGTTGTAAGCTCAGTCAAGTTTCCCACTGTGGAAGGTATGTGACCTGTTAGATTATTAGTAGATGCTTGTAGAGCTATCAGCCCTTTCAAGTTTCCAATCTCTAGTGGGATTGAGCCCGAAAGTTGATTGTCATACAGGTACAAAAACTTGAGTCCCGTTACATTTCCTAGAGAGGGAGGAATTGAACCTGTTAAAAAGTTGCCATCAAGGTCTAGGTGAGCCAAATTTTTTAGATTTCCTATCTCGCGAGGGATTGAACCAATGAGATTGTTTCGGTAGAACTTGAGAATGGTTAAACTCGTTAGGTTTCCAATTTGCGGCGGAATAGAACCAGAAAGTGGATTTATGGAGAGGTATATTTCAGACAACTTACTCAAATTTCCTAGAGACGGAGGGATGGGACCAGTGAAGTTGTTTCTATCCAGAGACAAATAAACCAGACTCTTGACCTTTCCAATTTCCGGAGGTATGAAACCACTAAAGGAGTTATTGTAGAATTCCAAGAAAGTGAGATTTGTGAGCAGGTCTATTCCGGGTGGAAATTTCCCACTGAGTTCGTTACCACTGAGTCTAAGATAGCCAAGGTTTGGAAAAGAAGAGAAACTGAAGTGATCGAGATTACCTCCAAGACCGTAATCAAGTAGGTCTATTTTTGTCACCTTTTTGTCACCATTGCATGAAATTCCAGTCCAATTACAGGGAAAGCCATTGACAGTGGACAGAGACCAAGAGCGGAGAGCTTCACTTCGTAGAAGACTACCCTTCCATTTGAGGAGAGCTTCTGCTTCTGATGAATCTCCATTGCATTTCCAAGAAAATATAACACCCAGGACCAAGGAGAGCAGCAAGGATACAAGGGAAAATGAAGTGTTAGTGGCCATGTTTGGTGTAGTTCAAAATTTGAACTGTGAAGAGATGGTGATGGAAGAATGCCACCTTATATGTTAGCCAATGCAGATGGGCATTTATATTTTTCTCAATTAGGAAGGAGTGCGGTCTTTGGCCTTTACTTGGTGATAAGTATTGAATGGGAATGGGACACCCTCCATTATCCAAAAAAAAGTCTTGAATGGTTGGCCACATGTCCACTTGCGCTGTGCAAGTTGGAAAAATTAAGAAGAGAAGACACTGCAACCAATTTTAAACAATATCTAAAGTTGAATAAGTTGGTGTGTACTGGTCGATTGTCTCTTTTCCTATTTCTCAAAATTATTGGAACCTGATGAAAAATTCAAATAGCATTGAATTTGGTTATAGGATTGACCATGGATATATAAAATTTGGGGTAGGGTTGGATTGATTAGTGGATTGATTAACAAGTATTGATCAAGTACTACAAACCAAACCAAATATGGTGCTAATCGTACAAGAAATATTATCCAAAAAGAAACACATGCATGGAATTGACACCTTTACATTTAGAACTAGAAGAGAAACCTAAACAGCAGGTTATTTTATCTTGAGAAGGATTTAGTCTTTCGGACCCACTGTGAAACTTGTTAGATGGATAGAGACAATCCCAATGGTCACATCTGGTATGGGACTATCCATCCCAATGGCATGGTCACATATAGTATAGGACGAAAATAACTACAGAATGAATGTATTGGATACAGTGAGGCTGGGACATGGGCTGTCAATGAGCTGACCTAAGCTCCTATCCTCCCATTAATTTTTTTTTTTTTTTTTTTTTTTTTGGGGGGGGGGGTGGTTTGTTTAAAAGAGAAGTTTGCGGATCAACCATTTAGTAAAACTAGTGCAACAGGTCTACGTCCATCGCAGGCCATGATAAAAAAATAATTAAATTGTAATTAAAAAACATTTATAAATGTTTAAGTTAATAATATATAAACATTAATATATGATTCATAATACAAACACAATTAAAACTGAACTTTAAAAATAATTTTTTTTAAAGAAAAGAGTAAGTAAAATGATCAAATCGAATTATCTAATATGTGATATTGAAAGAATGACTCAATTACATAGCATAACAGGCCAAAAAAATAGAGAAGTTGAAGAGTAGTTACAAATAATATAATATGTAATGAAGAATAAAATATATAAAAGAATAATTAGTTTGAATTATTGATGGTATCAAAACTGTTCGTGCTTGGATGACTCTACCTATTGCTTGGTCCAACACCTTAACTTTTCAGGTTTTATTGTTTCTTTGATTCTGCATATTTATTATTTAGTTAAATTAGTACATATAAATGATAAAAAAAATTGTGATAAAGATGGAAAGTCGTGATAGAAATTTTAGGGAGCTGGGAGATTTTATAGGAAGATCAAGTAAATAGTAGATACTTTAGAACGTTGATTTGATTATATTTGTGCTTAGACATAAATTAAGTGTCAGTTTCAAAATTAAATATGGATTTTGATCAATTGGCTTCCACAATGGGCCCCATAGATCAATCCTATCGAATATTGAAAAGAAAATAAGGAGAAAAATTAGTAAAATGCAGCCTATGAAAGTGGGCCCTGAAAATCATGAGTTTGGAAATAAAGAATAACATGGCTTTCGCAATGGAACCCATAGATTGTCCGAACTTCGAAAAAAAGAAAAAAAAAGTCTTTTAGATTGATTAAAAGTAACAAAGATGAAGTCGACTATGATTTGTAAGTGTGCCCCATATTTTAACAATTTGGATTTGATATGAGGGTGCCACAAATTAATTTGCAGTAAAATTTAGCACAGACATGTCCACCTATCATAAAAATGATAGCTACTTGATCTCTATATTTTTCACCAGGCTATAGGCCCACCATCAAAGCCAAAAGGCCCTTTATTAGGCCCACCATCAAAGCCAAAAGGCCCTTTATTTTTTCTCTCTTCTTCACTCTCTTGCATTTTGCATGGGGCTTTTCCCTATTCAGAAACGAAGCTAGTGGGTCCACAGTATCGAAGGCATTATAGGTCGGCAAAAGGCCTTTTGTCCTGTGTGGTACTGGTGGGTGAATGAATGAAAGCCCACATGGCATGGTGTTGGAAAAGATAAGGATTGATAGAGGAAATGGGTGAGAACTGTAAGGCTTCTACACTTTATTATAATTGTGAAATTTGCTCTCAGCTGCTGCTAGTGGGGAGACTAGAAGGTACAAACTGACCGCAATAAAGGGTTTCAGGTATTGACAATGTGTAATATGACCTTTGATGATTGGAATGGGCTGAAAAAGCAAGGTAAGTCTGGAAAGCAGACCCAATCATCAAAGCGCGTAGGTGCGGCACTTCTGAGATAAAGTTTCCATGAATGTATTTTATACCCTTTTCGAATCAAAGGAATGGAGAATGTGAAGCAAATTCCAATGAGCAACGAAAAGACTTGTTGTGGGAGGAATCAGGGGCCAAAATTAAGAAATTATTAAAATTTCTAATTAAATATATCTAAATATTTAAATAAATTATAAATAAATATTAATATATAATTCCTAATAAAGATGGAAACTCATTAGAAAAATTTTAGGTAGCTGGAAATATTTAGGGAATGATCAAGTAAATAGTAAAGATTTTAGGATATTGATTTGATTATATTTGTGCTTAGCCATAAATTGAGTGCCATTTCAGAATTAAATGTGGATTTTGAAATTAATTGTCTTCCACAATGGACCCCATAGATTAATTAATCCTACCAAATATCCAAAGAAAAACAAGGAGAAAAATGTCCATAATGGCCTCATATATTAATCTTACTAAATATTGAAAGGAAAATAAGGAGAAAAAAGTAGTAGCGTACAGCCTACAAAAGTGGCCCGCGCTTTAATATAAAAAAGCTCTTATTGTGTTGGTATAAAAAAAAGTGGACCCCATAAATTGTGAGTTTTTGGAAATAAAGAGAAGTTATTATTATATGCAATGTTTTTGGAAAGGGATAAGTATCTTATTTCAAGAATATTTTAAATTTGCATTGAGATATTTTAGGTGATGAGATTATATTTGAAGGGTAATTCTGGAATGTAGCATTGCAAAAAGGTTTGAGGATGCGTCACGTGTCTCTTTCCAAGGAAGTCCCTTGTTCGCACGTGTCACACCCCCATGAATTCACTTACTGTCTTTTATTATATAACTAGCGCTTCAAGGCCCGCCCCCAATGCGAGCCTTTAATTCATGGAAGGAAAACTCAATTTAAATTGAAAGTAGAAACCGATAACCCAATCTTTTGGAGAACCCCATATACCTTTATGCCTTCCCATCCATAGGGCGTAGATATTTGATAGAGATAGTTTAGTTGAAAGTAAATTTAAATATAAATAGGAAGTAATTGTTGGTCAAAATGCATATGAGAGTGTCTCTCATTAGAACACCTCCCTATATATATATATATATAAAGGCAAATATTTTAAAAGAATCTTATATATAAATCTAAATCAATCTCAAAAGCAAAACATTAAATCATGTTCGAGTCAAACTTACCGTGTTCTTTATGGTACCGTGTTTATGCCATTCTTCTCATTTTTTAAAGTTGATATTCACTTATCTGTTTAATGACAAATTTCCATAGAACGACTTATAACAATTATTAATAAACTAGTTTTATTTAATATAAAATTAAAATAATATTTATTGAATAGGTTTTCACCTGTAGATGTTATTGTTTTTCATTTTAACGTAGTCTTTTCATTCGTAACAGTTGAGTTTGACGTTATTTTGCAATCTTGAAAGAATTCATATCTTCTTGATATGCCATTTTTAATTAAAGATAAGAGAGGAAGATGTTTGTTCCTTGTATCATGCGAAACAAAAGGGATTAATATGTGATTGTTACAAGTTTAAAATGGGAATATAAAGGAAGATACACGTGACCAACAATAATTGTAAGGTCCGTGACCTTACTGGGTCAGTTGGGCCCAACAACAGGCCCATTGACCCTTTTTGTTGATAATTATTTTATTAATTGTATTTTAGATATTTAAGTGGGTTTAGAGCATGAGCGAGTTTCTTTTAGCATTAGAATAGTATCTGCGAAGTTTCGTGCGATTCCGAGTTCGTTTGTTGATAGCAGGGGGGTAGTTTGCCATTTAGGGAAAATTGTGTGTTTTTCCGAAATATTCCAAACGCCGTGATTTATGGGTTCGTTGGAAAGGTTTCGTCGCGCTGATCATTTTTGTCTCTTGACTCATCGTGATCCGACAACTGGAAACCCTTCAAGTGGTCCATTCTTTCACCGGACCCACTTAAAGGGCAACTTTGGTCTTTTCCTCCCTATCTTCTTCTTAACCTAATCTCTCTCATTATCCTCTGCAATTGAACGAAAGAAACTGCAGCCCCATTCTTCTTCTTCTTCTTCCTTTCACTAGCCAGATCTCTAGCCTAGAGAGATCAACTCGAAGATCCGATCCGCTAGTTCTCATTCTCTCGATCTCCTCTTGCTTCCGGTATCAATTTGGTAAGCGTTCTTATACTTTCATCTTTTCATTCGTATTCTTTTGGTTAGATTTAGGTCTGATCTTAATTCTTTTTCTTCCTATCTTCTTCTTGGCTTCCTAGATTTCGTTTTATCGGGTTAGATAGTGGATTTTGGGGTAGAAAGGCTTCTCCTCGAGTTTTGCCCAAATTCTATCATCTTCTTGGTTGAGGCAAGTAGATCTGCATTGTATTTCTAAGCATGTATGTTTGTTTCTATTTGATTGGCTATGATTCCTTGTTAGAATTCCTTAATTCCAAGCCTGTTCTGATTTAGGGATTATTATTGTTAATTATTGGTTTAGGTTGATTAAATGTAAATTGGAAATAGTAGTTATTTGATTCAATTAATGGAGTGGAATGGAATGTGGATGGACTGGATTGTGGGGAGAGCAGGTGGCTCATTTTATGCAGGTTAGCCATGGATTGGCCGGAGGAAAAAGGGCCAGAAAAACCAGTTTTTGGCCATTTTCGGGGTTCAGGTTGCAGTTCCGATCGATCGGACCTGCAGTCCGATCGATCGGCACTGTTACTTAACTGTGGCTGATTTCAGACCGATCGATCGGAGCTTTTGTCCGATCGATCGGACTGCCTTTTTTTGACAGCACAGGCGAACTTCGGAAATGTATAACTTTTAATCCGTCCGTTGGAATTACACATATAATATACCGTTGGAAAGCTCTCGAGATGTAGAATCCAATGGTTCTAGTTTCATCAGGATCGGAGGTCGGGAAGTGATGTAAATGTTCAAATTATTGCTTCAGCTTATGTTTTATTGTAAATGAGACTAATAACTTAGGTTTGGGCCTTAGATGTTGGAAACCATGCACCCACACTCATTTGACCATTAATAGGGTTAAAATCGTAGCACGTGGCTTGGTGTGTTTCGATAGGTTGTCTAGGTATTCGTGTATTGCACATGAATTAACCGAATGCGTATGAAATTGTTTCATTAGATGCTTAACATGATTGTACACCAAGGAATTTCCCTAAAAGCATCGTTGATCCATTTCCACACGTACTCCGCTAGAACATGTGGAATACAAGGATGACACCACTTGCCTAGGTTGGATTGTAATTCCCCCTTGACTTGTGAATTCTATCCGTTGATATTATTCCTTGTATACTCTTTTGGCATAAAACACTTAACTAATTATGAAATATAAATTCTTATAGAATTTAGACTTGGACCTGACTTAGAATGTATCGTAGGAACCTTGTCTTGTATTGATGAACATGACTGGCTAGCAATGAAAGGGATTATTACGTGGTTTGCTTGTATGGTATTGTTTTGAATGAGATAATCCCTATGATCGTGTCTTGTACATTGAACTAGCCAGATTTGCTTGTCTTGTTTGTCCTTGTGTCAAAACCACTTTATTATTGTTTGCATATCATGGCCATCTGCAGTTTGGGGTTTACTGACGAACCGGTTACTCGGTTGTCGGGATGGGCAGTCGGCTTTGGACGGCGTCCATGGCGTTGAATAGCTGGGAGCGGGCATTGGACCGTGCTGCTATTCCCAGGACCGGGAGCTAGGATCCTACTGGAGCCGGACTTTGGTATCAGTAGTCCAGATTGGGATTGTTACTGGTACCCCGTGAGGTGGCATTGGACATCCTCGGAGTCTCCCTCTTGTTCTTGTTTTGCATTGCATGATAGTGGTTATTGTTAGATGGTTGTTTGGATTCCTATTATGATTCTATCGATCATTATTCTTGCTTTATGCCTAGACTCACTTTCCTTGTGTTCATATGATGTGTACTTGTCATTACTCTATATTTGATGCATGTCATGTTTATTATGCTATGCTTATCTATTGCTCAACATGTCGTTGACTCTATTCCTTGGTGTGCAGACACCTCAGGTGGTTACTACTACTATGAGGAGCAGACCGGTGAGGAGCAGTCGAGGAGGAACGCGAGTGGCGTGCCGATGACGTAGAGTAGCGTCATCACTCCCGGCACCAGAGAGATTCACATGAACTCATTAGATATATTCATTTATTTATTTTCTCTCGTTGGACCTTTTCTTTCATTGACTTGATTTAATTTTATTGGCCTTGTTTATTGCGATTGGCCAATGTAATAAATTACTTTAACTCCTTTAATAGTTTTTAATTATTCTTTCTTGCAACTTTTAATTTAATGAGAAGTATTATTCATTGACTGATATTCCATATGCCTAGACTTATATGAGGTTTGAAATGTAATATCCTCACAGCGGACTTACGATCCGTGGGCCCAAAGGACAAAAATTTTAATTAGTCCTAAAATTCACTCTCCGGATCCGGTTTATTCTTAATCGGGTTCGGGGGACGTGACAATAATACTTCATCTATTAGGACAAATTGATTCGAGAAGGGAAGGGTTGAAAAATTAAACTATCAGGGTGCATTTAAATTCAGTACTTTACTCTATTTTTTGCCTATCTGATATAAATCAATCTACAAATCGAATTACTGTACATAAAAAGGCTGAAGTTAGAATTGATTTTTTGATTCAATTATTGCCACCCTTGCTATATTGACTTTTTATCTTTTAACCATTCTTCATTTGATCATCTCTCTCTCTCTCTCTCTCTCTCTCTCTCTCCAGCTTCGTTCTGTTTAAATACATCATGATTCTTACTGGTTTCCTTTCGTTAAAAAAAAATTCATTCAATTCAAATCTTGATGATGGGTCATAGAAAAGTGATGCCTTCTGCATGGCATATGTGTGATCAAAACCATTCATGTTCATATGAGTTTATTAAAAAATTCATAGTTATATGAGTTCATTAAAAGAAAAAATTATTCAATTCATACCTTGATGATGGGCCACCAAAAAATGATGCTTCCAAATCACCTTACAACTACAAGTGGGCTGAGGGGATGGGACATTGAGACAACAACTGTTGTCCCTGCTCTCCATTCTTGAGCCGTTGACCTCTTGTTTTTTTGGAGATGATCCACCTGTAGACTTTCATTATAATATTAATAAAAAAATCAAATCATTTCTCCTTGAGCTATAGTTAACAACACCACCAAACTTTGACTCTATAAACTCAAATTATTAAACGTACTTAACTGTGCTACCATAGTGATGTTTAGCTAAGTCCATGTTAAATCCTCTGATTAATTGGTATTGCGAGGGGAGGGGTTGGAATGTACATATCACCCATTCCATGGATGTCACACCCCGAGCCCGAGAATGCACCCATCTCGAGGCGCGACAAACGCCCGCATGGGGATTCAAGTCAAACTCATTAACCCTTGTCCCCACGAATGGAATTCACCACATGATTTCACGTGTGAGGTTTCAAATTTTCCATTTACCTGTATTTCCACCTGTGTAATTCTGTTAAATATATAAATATCAAATCGTAATCCAACAACATCAAATGCCTCAAGATATAGAGCATAAGGTTCGTGAGCATAGATTAATAGTTTACGTTTAAGAATTGAAGATATATATATATATATATATAGAGATAGAGAGAGAAGTAAGTTAGTTAAGGTTTACAATCCAAATCCCAAACAAGTTATAAACTATAACAAAAGATGTGGTAATCTAAACCACGGTCCATGGGTCATTTTCGTCCAAATCTCAACGAGTGGATGTCTAGAAGACATCATCAGAGGTCCATTCAGCTACATGACGGGGAGATTCCTCCTCCTCGTTGATCTCCGGGGCAATGGCATTGAAGTACTCACCTGTAACGCCAAGTGTAGTACCATTAGACTAAGCTAAACAAGGTAAACAGATATAAATCATATAACATGTGACAAATGAATTGTTAAACAGATGTAATTCATATGAGGTCAAAGTATAATTACTAGGCAAATCTGAGCATGAATAAACATGAGACGTACGAATCATAATTTACAGGTATACACAATAACCGAACTAAATGGCACATCCACATTAGCTAAATTATCTCAAATTAACCATGTAAACATGTATATAAAGTGAGAGCAGAACAGAACAAGGTGGTGCCACTAGGAGACAGAGGGCCCAAAACTCTCCATTGTGGACCTAGGGTGTCGGTCAACCCTCAGAATATAATCCCATCTGCAGAGGGCCAGAATATTACTAAACCCACACTTAGCCGGGTTCGACTTAGGTAGGGTCGAAGCCAAGTGGTGCCGACTCACGGAACAAAAAGAAAAATTAACAGAACATATCATATCATAATTCAGAACTTATCAAGGTTTAACTGACAAAAAATGGAAACAAAGATAATATAAACAGGTATATAAGCAAGATATACGTAACTAGACAGAAGTATGATCAAGTCATACGAGAGTACTGACAACGGAATGCAATGCATGTACATAAATCATATACGGAATAAAGATTTAAAACAAGCCAATCCTATGGTCTTGGGAATGCTCGAGGTCTTCGCCGTCCAACTCGGTGTAGTATTAAGGATTTCGGTGTGGGTGGCCTACAAAAGAACTCTTGGCATTACTTAATTTGGGCACCGAATCCCTTAGTATAACACATTTGGTTCGGTTCTCAATTTCGAAGAAAACGAGGTCTCTTGTGAGTTCACAGTTGCTCAAACCGCATCCACATAATATACAAATCCATTGGTCATGATAAAATGGTCAAGGTATCCATCCTTAGGGTCCAACTATTAGGCCAATTAAGCTAAACATGCTACAATTCAACATTTGGCTCGCGGTACCATCCGGTTAGCATATCTAAAGATAAAATCCAATATCCACTTCTTCCCCAAATTTCAAATCAAATATATGTATGGACCATTGGATTCTACTCTTCAAGAGCTTTCCAACGGTATGTGAACCTCCCAAAACGAACGTACGGTTAAAAAGATATGGCGGTTGGAAGTTGACACAAAATTCATGTGTCAGGTGCGCTCGAGCGGACAAACACGCGCTAGAGTGGACACAACCAGAAGCCATGCGCGCTCGATTCACGCTGCTAATAGGCGCTATCAGAGAGGACCGTGTGAGAGATAGAGAGTGAGGAGGAGGGAGAAAAGAATAGCGAGGGGAAGAAGAGGGTTGCTCCAGTTGAGATCGAAGAGACTCTATAAAATTGGAGATATTTCAGAACCTATTTTGTAGGAAATTTATAAAATAGAAAGGGTCGTGTGGTGTCAAAGGGCCGTGTGAAGTGAGTCCTAAAATTGGGTACATCTTTATCAAATCTTTACCGTGTGGTCCCCATTCAATGGGCCCCACTTGTTTAGGTTCCAAAGGAAGTGGCTGTATATTTATTGGGACCGGTAATGGAAGAAGAACCTTTTAGGCCCACCGTTTTTTTGGGATGAACGGTCGAGATCCCCATCCGATGGGCCCCCACTTGTTTAGGTTTCAAAGGAAGTGGCTGTACATTTATTGGGACCGGTAAGGGAAGAAGAAGCTTTTATGGCCCACCCTTTTTTTTTTGGCTCATACACAACTGTACGAAAATATGTGTATGGTTATTATGTAGGAAAATTAGAGAATTCAGATTTTCACATCCCTAATAATAAATGACATACTAATAGGAGACCTATTCATAATCTACTAGCAAAACATGCCCGCGCTTAGCACGGGCAATGTAATTTATAATATTAAAAAGAATATAATTTTTAAATAATATTTAATTTAGATTATATTGAGATGGTAAAAATCACAATCAAAATTAAAATGTATAAGAAGGCACGATGACGCAGTCTACGTCATATCTCTGACAAGGTGTGGGGCCGGATTAGGTAGATCTCACTGTAGATGAAGGAATAGGTTCGAATTTGAAGAAAGCAATCCATACCCAAAACTTGTAAAAAAAAAAAAACTCTCAATAACACTTGCATCATCCAAACTCTTTAATCTTCAGGCCATAATTGATATTTTAAAATTTTAAATTCACCTAAAGAAGGTTAACAAAAGTGGACTCTCGATGTAAATCTTAATTGGAGTTCCAATTTCACAATTTAAAATTGAAATTGAGATCCAATTTCTCAATCAATTGCGAAATTGGACTCCAATTTCGAAATTGAGTCCCTTGCCCATGCCAATAGAATCATAATATAAAAAATTATAAAAAAAACTTTATGACTAGTTTCTTTAAAATTAAATGCAAAAGGACTTAGGCTGAGAGAGAGGGAAAAAAGAAAAAAAAGAAGTGCATAAAAATTCAATACCTATTCCATATAGTTTAAAAAAAAAAAAACAAAAGCCCATCAAAATTGAAGATTAATGATCAAGAAAACTAAAAAACAAAATCAAAACAAACAAACAATATAAGCTATGAATAAAATCCAATGAAATTTGAAAGACACATAGAAATAAAATATAGAAATGAAAATCCATAATCAACTCAATAACATAAGCAATTTAAAATAATCAAACACTCATGAGAAGAAAAAAAAAAGAAACTAAAAAATGGAGCACAAATGGGCAAAGACAAAAGAACCCATAAATTCATGAAAAACCATCATAAAAGGAAAACTAAAAACCCATCACAAGTGAGAAATTATAATAAAAGGAAATAAATTTTATTAAAAAGGCTATAAAAATAAATATAAATAAGGATCCATAAACAATACAATGATAAAAGAAATTTAAAAGAACCAAACCAACTTATGATAATCTAATACTCAAAAATAGAAATCTGAAGCCACAAAAGAGATAAGAAATATCCATAAAAAGATTTCACAAAGAGAACTTAAAGAACCCAATGAAAGTAAAATAAATAATTAACACATATTAAGCATAAAAAAATAAAAAATACAACAGACAAATGAGAATTTATAGAAAATCTCATTATAAAAAGTGATTTAAAAGAAAGAAAAAAAACCAAGGAGAACGTAGGACCCAAAATTTGAAACAAAAAAGGGGAAAAAAGAAAATCACAATCTATGAAAAACTACTAGAATATTGACTTTTGGCACTGCAGCAAAAAATACCATTAGCGACCGCCTTAGCGGCCACCAAAGGCGGTCGCTAAAAGCCCCGTTTCTTATTTCTTCCTTTCCTTTCCCCTGTTTTTTTCCCATCCCGCCCTCTGCCCTCTTGAGCTTTTCTTTTCCTTTCCCCTATTTTTTTCCCCTCTCGCCCTCTGCCCTCCTGCGCTCTGCTCTCCCGCGCCCAAACTGTGCCCGCACGCCGCACTGCCACTACACCGCCGGAGCCACCACCGGCGCTCTCTCTCCCTCCCTCCCTCCCTCCCTCCCCCCCCCCTCTCTCTCTCTCTCTCTCTCTCTCTCTCTCTCTCTGCACTGTGCCCTCCCGCGCGCCGGAACAGCCACCAGTCCTCTCTCTCGCTCTCCCTCCCTGCGCCGGAGCCGCCACCGGTTGTCTCTCTTTCCCTCCCTCTCCCCCTCCCTCTCTCTCTCTCTCTATTTCTCTCTTTCCCGATTTATATATGTATATACTTACAGAAATTTTTTTGTTTCCATTCTCTTGCTCTTGCTTTTTTTGTGTATTGAGTGTAGGAAACCCTAGCTCGCACCAAGATTGTCGATTGTTACCTCTACACAAACCCTCTTCGGTTTCGTCAGCTGCTGTTTGAACAAGGAACTAGTCCTTTTCCCCATTTGAAGGTATGCGTGTTTGATCTCCTTCATTTAATGAATGGTACACTCCTGTGCCATAAATGTTTTGAGAAGCCAAAGATTTTGGTATGAATTCATTTTGGTGGTGTTTTGGTGGGTGATGTGCTATAATGTTGTTTTATATACAAATTAGTCAGTTGTATTGAATATAAAACAAAGGGATTTTCTTCTCTTTGTAATTTAGATGATTTGCTCCAAAGATCGCATTTTTATGTCTCTTAAGTAAGATTTCGAAGCGAGTATGTGATTTCTTGCTAGAATCAACCACGTTTTGTTCGAAAAAGTCTGATCTGAAATGAATAAGATGTTAGATTTGTGTATAAATCGTTTTGGGAAAAGGGCATGTGGGTTGTTGGAACCACTGAAAAATAGATAATGGTGTGTGTTTGTTCCTTTCTCTTTTCTTTGTTTTTTTGCTAACAATCTTGTTCTCATTACTAGTTTTTGCAATGTTGACATGTTTGTTAGTGGATGGAAACTATTAATTGAAATAAATTGAAATGCAAATGCTTGTGCTCTTTCTCTGTTCACCAAGCGGTTTTTTTCGTTAATCGCTATCAAGATTTGGTTGAGCAATCTTGTTAATTTAATTAAATAAAGTGCACCATTTTGACCCAAAGCTTTATTTTCTTTCATTCTATCCAAGAGAGACTTCTGGTCTAAGATTTTGTTGTTCACTCTCTGATTGGGTGAAACATTATCATTTTTTTCACTTCTAATCTCAGTATTCAGTAGCTATTTAAAACATGTTTACCATCTATTAATAAATAATAAATAACCATCTAGCTTCTAGTAATAATAACAGTGTGTATATGAGGGAAATTTACATATAACTACCTATATATTTTTTTAAATAATAAATAACCAACAACCTTTAATTTTTCAACTGTTCAACCACCTTGACTTGGAATGAGATGCAAGTTGTTTACCAATTAATACGGCACATACTAAAGAACGATTTCTTTTTTTTTTTTTTTTTTGCTGATTTGAATTAAAGTGAATGCATTTGACAGCGGTAAATTGACTAGGATTTTATGATTTTTTTCAACACTATATCTTTGAGTTTAACATGAGCCAACATTAGATTTAAAGGGTTTTCATCATATAAAGATAGAATGAGAATTGTCATATAAAAAATAAAAAAGACATAATGAGAATTTAATTAATTGATCTCCATAGAAGCCATTGAGTGATGGTAAGGTGGTCAATTGAGATTTTCAAAACAACAGAGGTGGTTACTTGCATAAAAGAGAAAATGCATGTGTCACATGTAATTAGCAGAAAATACAAGTGGTTGTATGTAAATATCCCTTCATATAATTTTGACAAGTATACACGGATACCATGCGCTAATAGAGAAGTGAAGCATCAGCTTATCTTCTTGCTTTAAATTATTGATTTGTTCAAACTTAAGGAAACTAAATATTATTCATGGGTATACTTGTATTTGCAGCAAAAGTTCCTCTTATAGTCTCATATAACAGTATAAATGGCAACCCCTGTTATGGGATGTATTGCATACTGTCAATTAGTGCAGCTGTCAATTACATCTCATCTCTAGTTTGGATATTCAAAAAATGAAAGCATGTACAGTCATGAATCCTTATTTGTCATAGGTTTGTGGAGTTCTAGCTTGGAGCATAGAGATGCTATACTTACCACATTTTAAAAATAACATAATGTTCTCTCTCTTTTTTTGAACTTATTTTATGACAAGATCATTATATGGTACAATATGATTCTGGATTTGGATTTCTCCAGCTACAATATTTTTTCCATCTATAACTGAATCCTTTTTTACAATTCCTTTAGCAAAGCAACCGAGGTCATAATCTCATTCAAAATAGAAGTTTAATTCTTCTATAGCCTGCAAAACACACTAGTTAAAAATTGTGAATTCCATCTCATTACGCTCTCTCACAATAGTACAAGAAACACATCTGCATTCAGATAACTACACTCACATACACCTTCTCGGAGACAGCATCATCAAGAAGCCTTGAAGAATAGACATTACGCAAATACCTTGGTTTTGCTCCGAAATTGAGAATGTTATTGACAATCATAGCGACCTGAAAAAAAAAAAAGCATCATAGATTTGTAGTCAACCCAGGGGGGGATAAAGCTTGAAATGATGACTATCCATCCAAGACCCAGTCTGAATCATACCACATCAATCCCAATAGTTTCATGAATTCCAGTTTCAATGTCAAGCTTGAGTTTACTTCCCACACCATATGAAGTCAAAACCATGTAATCATCATCCCCTGTTAATCATACAATGTGAAATACATGATGAACATACATCATGAACAAACTGTAAGTGATGAGCAATATTCTATAAAGATTGCAATCTTTTGAAAATAAGAGCCTTTTTCTCCTTAGTTTAGTTTAGGTCCGACAAAATCAAGATTCAGTATAGACTATTTCAGATATATGTTAAGTTTAGTTTGTTTAGTTTGAAACAAACGAAATAGTAGATTGTTTAGTTTGAAAGAAATGTTCCTGGACCATTTCCAAATGTTGTGTGTTCAGTGCTTCCTTTTACTTTCTATCCTCCACTGGAGTTGAGGACCAAATTTATGTCTTCATGTTTTTAATTTCTATTGCCGAGTTTCTTGTTTCAAGTCAGAAATATTTGTGGATTATCTGCATATAAATAATCACTTGGCCATGTTTGTGAGATGATAAGTGGAAATCATCGATGAGAGCATTGGCCTCATCTGGGTTTTATGTTTCTTGCAAATGGAAAGTAACAACTTGATGTTCTCATGTTCAAAACAAGAAGGCGTTTGAAGATGGTTAAAGAAAAGGGCTTTGCCATAAAGTTGATTTTGGAACAACTTGATTATTTTTTTTACTTTTTATCATCTTCCTATGATATAGAGGGTGAGAAGAATTATTTTGGAACTCGTCAACTGCTTCTTTTTCCTGTAAAATGTGTTGATTTTACCAAAAATTGTTGAGAAAGCAAATAACAAAAAAAGTTGATGTTTTTGGGTTTCCTTTGCCTCTGTTTTTGAAGATATCTTAGTTGGTTATTCATTTCAAGGTATTCTGAATCACATTATCAAGCATAAACATTAAATACAACAAGTGGATATTTTGTTTGAGACATGTTTCCTGAGTTGGATTTCTCTGACAGATTATGTTACAGACATCATTCTGAGACGATCTCACAAAATAATAAGCTGTTTATTTATCGGATGCTATAAAATCACTGATTTTTGTAGTTAGAGATTGCTATGTGTGTATGTGTGAATTTGTTCTAAGGAACGATTAGACTTGTAAACTTAGTAGTTGTCTTTCCATTGAACCCCACCTGCCCCCTTCTAAACCTAATCACTGCCACCGTCCTCATCCACGATCTGGGTCTCTTGATTTTTTTGCTCAAAATCTCTTGGTTCTTTTTCATGATTTGTTTATATTGTTGATTCTGATTGCAAAGTATTGTTTGATATTCAGTTGTTATCTATAAGGCTCATATTTCATACACATCTTGTCGTTTGGTCTGCTCTTGCCTTGGAGTGTGACCTCATGATCTGAGCCCCCATGCCTTTAATTGATTTTGTTTTCCAATTGGTCCACAAATGCACGGATATAAATGAGTAGGATCTTGCTGTTCGAACACAAAGCCATATAGAATGGGGTCCATCTCTATTTTAGAGCTCACGTGCACGTGTTAAATCTAGATCCGATATCGATTAAAAAGCTTGATTTATATGAGTTCTAGAAGGTCACAGTTGATGATTTTACAAAAGTTGATATGTACATGCTACAATCAGAATCTTTCCTGGCCACATGCATGCAGCAAAGTCTTTGAACATGCCCTTCTGGCACCAGTGGCTTAGCCAAGATTTCCCATGAAGCTGCATCATCTCTTTCTTGAGAGTAATTTCCGTATTGAAAAGTCCTGATCAGAAGTTCACAATAGCTACCATTCAAACATTTATGTGGGAATTGAATCAAAGATAAGAGTGGTTTGCTTATAAATGTTTGAATGGCCCACTTGTGTAAGACCCCGCCCCGAGTTAATCAAGATTAACTCTAATTAATTGAAGTTAATACTAGTTAATCACGTTTAATGAGGCTAATGATGGTTAATGACCCAACTCGATGAGATTAATCTCAAATGATTGAACTAAGCCTAATGAAATGATAATGACGGGTATTAAGTGAATTGAATGATCTTAGACTCAAACTAAGGAAACAAGACCTTTTTCGTAAATACGGATTTATACGTATTTTGTCGAATACGGAAACTCTTGATACCAACACGCGTATCTCGACGAGTACGTTAACTTTCGTAATAGACTCGAAGTCATTTGACAAGGATTTGGTCGAGTGACCCTTCATTCGACTCAAGATATGAATAGTCTTGATAATGGGGGCTCAAATGCAAAATGTCTCTTATAAGACTAAAAAGGGGCTCCCTTGAGTTCATTTTCCACCCCATTTCCATTGAAGAGAAACCCTAGACCTCATTTCTCTTCTTCTCCCTCATTCCTCATCAAGTGACAAGGATTGTTAGTGGCTTGGGTTGAAGTTGGAGCAACTCCATCTCCATCTTCATCTTCTTCTTGTACTTGCTTTCTATTTGAAGTATTAAAGCTTGGAGGAGAAGCTCAAGGATTCCATAACCACACTACAAGTAAGTGTTTGAGTATTTTATGGGATTCTCAAGTTCTATTAGGTGCTTAGGAGTGATTGCTTGCCCATTTAGCTCATAGGGTTTGTGTTTTGATGTTTCCATGGAAATAGGCTTGAAGAGGGTTTTCATTTGGGGGTTTTTGTCTCAAAGTCAAGCTATCAAGGGGTTTCTTGCTAATAGACTTTAAAGGCAAGTATAAATGCTTCTCATGATTGAATATGCTAGTATACAAGTTGTTCTTTGAGTTATAAAGATGGGTTCTCAAACCCTATTGTAGAAATGGAGATTTGGGAACTTGGTTTGGTTCCATGGATTTTGATGCTTTAAATGATAGAATAGAGGTGTTATTTGTGTATTAAATGATGGATGAGGAAGGGATAGAAGATCTTTAAAGGTGTTGCAAATGGTGGTTGAAATGAGTGAATGAATGAGTGAATGTTCGGATTCCAGAAATGGAGTTCTGGACAGTTCGCTCGAGCGAACTCCCAGTTCGCTCGAGCGAACCAGTTACTGTCTGACGCGAAAAAGTGTCCGCACGAGCGAACTTTATGTGCGCTCGTGCGATGAATGTTCTGTTTGGGTCCGCTCGAGCGAACTTGGATCCGCTCGAGCGAACCTGATACTGGCCCAAACATGAAATTGTAAGCGAAGAATTTTCCAATCGATCGGACCTAACGGTCCGATCGATCGGGGGACTCAGTTTGAGTCCAGTAGGTTTTGGATTTTTGCGTAAACTTGGAGCACTCCTCGTGAGTGTCGATGCTCCCTTATATTAGTTTTAAGACTAATCATGGGGTAAAGTGAGACCGATAAGAATTATGAATAATAAAGAAGGGATCTCATAGATAATTTATTGTGGACTAAACTTCCATGGGTGATAATTATGGGGATGTGAATGCACACACTAATATTACAAATGTGATGTCCATCAAGAATAACACGTGCATTCGGTAACCAATAGTTATACCTCATCGGTTGTTTAGATTGGAGATAGAGTTAAATAGAAACAGGGCTGACTGACAAGTCCCTCATTGTAACTGTGTGCCCCAATCTAGTGGGATTGGTATCACTATTGTTTCCTTCCCTCGTCATGATGGGAATTATTGAATGGAATTAAATCCAGGATTGGGTTACTCCCTGAAAAACATTAACCCTGAAGTCTGGCACTACCTAGCAATTGTACTAGAACTCTAAATGAGTTCAATGAATTAATAAATGAAAGAAATGACTAATCCTACTGCAGTAGATGGTATTTGGGGGCGTTCCGGAGCTCCGTGGTGATGCTGGTTGTCCCTGGCCCGGACGCTAGTAAGTCCCACTAAATTCCGATCGTATCTATGGGTATTGATCGATGCCTTCCAATTGGGAGATGAATCCTTCCTTTGAGGGAAGATGGTAATGATAATCCTTCCTTTGAGGGAAGATGGTAAATGAAATGAATGAAATGACAATGAATGCTATGGTAGTGACCATCCATAACGTGTCCACAAGATTGACTTTTATAGTTGTATATTGTATTGTAGGAACTTTCTAGACTTATCTAGAATTGGAACTGTCACTAATAGATTGATTAAGTTTGACTTATGTACTAACATAATATTGTGAGAATTGTTTATACATTGTTGAACCGTTGTGTTCACTCGTGTTATTGATGGCATTACAGGCCAGATTGCCTTTGCCGGTGCAGCAGCGCCCCCGGCGGGAGCGGAGGAGACCGCTCCGGTTCCTCCAGGAGGATTGATTGAGTGGAATGGCCGGGATGCCGTTTGATACGGGCATCCGAGTGCGAGAAGGAACATTTGTTTTGAGAAACATTTTGTGAAGCTATTCTTTTTGTATAATCATTTTGGAATGTAATTATGGTCACTGCACAATATTTTGGACATGCATTATTGGAAAAGTAAATGATGGATTTGATACATGTATAAGGGACGTTATTTTGTATACATGTACATCTTGATTGATATTGTTAAGTGAAATTGTTTCCGCAGAATTGTGTAATTGACAGGTTATTGTGAATGTTATCCCTTGTGGATTTCGTTTTAACTTCGGTTAATTCGAGATTTACGGGAGTAAGTATGGGCTCACGGCTCGGGGTTACCGGATCTCGGGCCCGGGTCGTGACATACTTATTGTATGGTATCAGAGACTAAGGTTAAAAAAAAAAAAAAAAATCAAAGAAAACTTAAAAGACTTAGGAAACTCTAAGCACGTTGTGAGGAACGTTGAGTTGCGTACAAATCCACTCTTGGATTTGTGTTATTGCTTTTACTACATGTGATGTGTATATTATGGAAGGGTAGAGATGTGTATCTTACCTTCCTTATTGTTTTCAGATGGCATCTGGATCGAGGAGCGATAACTTCGTTGAAGTTGTTGTTAATGATGGTACTACACCTCCTCCTCAACCGTCAAATGCTGATGCAAGGATGACCGCTATGTTAGAACAGTTAGTAAAGAGTCAAGAGGCACAAGTGGCTATGCAAACCCAAATTGCCTCTCTACTGCAAGCACAGAATCAGATGCAAGCCCAAATACAGGCTCAGTTACAAGCTCCGCCTGTACCACCTCCTAATGTGGGGACGCAAGTGGTAATACAATCTAAAGAAAAGGATCCTAATGTCCTTTATGAACAATTCCGGAAGAGAGGAGCTACTGAGTTCCGTGGCATCGAAGGTGCCATATTAGCAGATGAATGGTTAGAACACACCGGTGATGTGTTCGGTACTATAACCTGCACGAAGATCCAGAGGGTACAGCTTGCCACATCCATGTTAAGAGAGGAAGCTAAGACATGGTGGAAGGATATTAGTGATACACTCTTGGCAACACCAGAAGGAGATATCTGGGAAACCTTCAAGGAGCAGTTTAGAAGGAAGTTCGTGCCAGAACACATCCAGCAGAGGAAAGAGTCAGAATTCCTGAATCTGAAACAGGGACAGATGACCGTGGCTGTGTATGTGCACACTTTCCAGCAGTTGTCTAAGTATGCTACTGACTTGGTAGATACCGAGGCAAAGAAGGTGAAGAGGTTCCTTCATGGTTTAAACCCCACTTATAAGAAGATGGTAGTGGCATCGAATAAGCCCACTACATTTGCTGAAGCAGTTGATAGAGCCTTTACGGCTGAAGAAGTGCACAGAGAGGAAATGGCTGAGAGCTCCAAGAGGAGTAGTAGTGGTACTACTGGCTCCTGGTTCAAGAAAAGCGGAGGACAGTATAAGAGCAAGAACAAGAGGCAAAAGTTTGCTGCAAGAACAGAAAATAGGCCAGTCTGTGAGACTTGTGGCAAATCTCATAGGACTGAGGCGTGTTGGAGGACAACCGGAGCGTGCCTAGTCTGTGGTTCTTTGGAGCACAGAATGGCTCAGTGTCCAAGAGGCGGGAGAGATAATAGAGCTCCATATCAGCAGCCTGCTCAAGGGCAAGCAGTGATTCCTGCTCCTCCACGGCAATTGGCCTTACCAGCTCCTCCTAGGCAGCAGCAGCCTCCACGTCAAGGCCAGCAACGTCAATGGCAACCAAGGCAACAACCACAGCAGAATAGGCCACAGCTTGTAGGAAGGGCTTATGCGGTGAACCGTGAACAAGCAGAAGTTGCCACCAATGTGGTCGAAGGTACAATTCTCGTAGACAATAGACCTGCAGTTGCTTTATTTGATCCCGGGTCTACTCATTCATTTGTAGCACCCTCATTTTGTTGTGATATTCAAGAACGAGTAATGCAATTGCCCTACGATTTTGTTGTAACTACTCCGTTAGGAAAACGAGTAGTGTGCGAGTTGTGTATTCCCCAGTGTAGTGTGAAAATTGGGGAAGTATCAATGCCAGCTGATTTGGTGTTGTTACCAATGAACGATTTTGATATAATATTTGGCATGGATTGGCTTGCGAAGTACAGGGCTTGTTTAGACTGTTTCCGCAAAATCATCACTTTCAAAGTGGATGAGGCCAATGCCAGTGTAATGTTTGAAGGAGTTCGGAAGAAGTATGATACCAGGCTGGTATCAGCACTCAAGGCTGAGCGGTTAATGCATAGTGGTTGTGAAGGCTACATTGCTTTTGTTTCCGAAAAGAAGCCTGTACCGGAGTTAAAGGACATTCCGGTAGTTTGTGAGTTTCCAGACGTATTTCCAGATGAAGTGCCAGGTCTACCTCCAGCAAGGGAAGTAGACTTTACTATAGAACTTGTGCCGGGTACTGCACCAATATCAAAGGCACCATATAGAATGGCACCGTCAGAATTGTTTGAATTGAAGAAACAAATACAAGATTTGCTAGACAAAGGTTTTATACAACCAAGTGTCTCACCTTGGGGAGCACCCGTGCTATTTGTGAAGAAGAAGGATGGCACCCTTCGTATGTGTATTGATTATAGGCAGATAAACCAAGTGACAATCAAGAACAAGTATCCTTTGCCTAGGATTGATGAGTTGTTTGATCAACTCGAGGGTGCATCATATTTCTCCAAGATTGATCTCCGATCTGGGTATCATCAGATTCGGGTCAAGGATCAAGATGTGCAGAAGACAGCATTCAGGACTCGTTATGGCCATTATGAATTCTTAGTGATGCCTTTTGGTTTAACGAATGCACCTGTAGTATTTATGGCTTTAATGAACAGGGTGTTTGCTCCTTTCCTGGACCAGTTTGTTGTAATCTTCATCGATGACATTCTGGTCTATTCGAAGTCAGAGGTGGAGCATTCACGTCATTTGAGAACAGCCTTGCAGACACTGAGAGAGAATCAGTTGTATGCAAAACTCGAGAAGTGCGACTTCTGGTTGCAGCAGGTTGCATTTCTGGGCCATATCATCTCAGGAGATGGATTAGCAGTTGATCCAGCTAAGATTGAGGCAATTACTAATTGGCAAAGTCCGAAGAATGTGCCAGAAGTTCGAAGTTTCCTAGGGTTGGCAGGCTACTATAGGAGGTTCGTCAAGGACTTCGCAAGGATAGCATCGCCATTAACGAAACTGACTCGGAAGAACACTTCCTTTGAATGGAATGATGCATGTGAGTCTAGTTTTCAAACCCTGAAGCAGAAGTTGATATCAGCCCCAATCTTGTCTTTACCTGAGGGAAGAGGAGGATTTGAAATTTACTCAGATGCCTCGGGTATAGGATTGGGATGTGTGTTGATGCAGAACGGTAGAGTCATTGCCTATGGTTCAAGGCAGTTGAAAGAGCATGAGAAGAACTATGCCACTCACGACTTAGAGCTCGCGGCTGTTGTGTTTGCATTGAAGCAATGGAGGCATTATCTGTATGGGGAGACTTTTGAAGTCCATTGCGATCATAGAAGCCTTCAGTACCTGTTCACTCAGAAAGATATTAATTCGAGGCAACGCCGTTGGTTAGAGCTGATCAAGGATTATGATTTTCCGTTCAAGTACGTACCTGGAAGGGGTAACGTCGTGGCTGATGCCTTGAGTCGGAAATCTGCTAATTTGGCGTCATTGGTGGGTGAATGGAATTTAATTGAAGAGTTCAAAGATTTGGATGTGGCCATTGAAATGGTAGATAGTAAAGTGATGCTTGCGGCAATGTCCGTCTTTGAGCCAATGCTTATCAGGGAAATTAAAGATAGGCAGTTTCAAGACCTTGAGTTAGAGAAAATTAAGGACAACCTTGCCACTAAACCGGATTTTGTGCTAGTAGAAGGAGTCCTATATTTCAGAGACAGACTATGTGTCCCAGCTCAAGAAGATCTAAAACAAGCTATAATGTTTGAAGCTCATCACACCAGATATTCTATGCATCCTGGAAGTACAAAAATGTACAGAAATCTGAAGGATAGGTTCTGGTGGAACAACATGAAGCGAGAGATAGCAGGTTATGTATCTTCCTGCTTGACTTGCCAGCGTGTAAAGGTTGAACACCGGAAGCCACCCGGATTGCTTCATCCACTGAAGATCCCTAAGTGGAAATGGGAGCACATTACAATGGATTTTGTATCTGGACTACCGAGGACAAGAAAACAACACGATGCCATATGGGTGGTCGTCGATCGTCTTACAAAGTCTGCACACTTCATTCCAATCAGAAAGGATATAGGATTCAGTGAGATGTCCAAACTGTTTGTCAAAGAAGTGACTCGATTGCATGGAACACCGGTCTCGATCGTCTCCGATCGAGATAGTAGGTTTGTATCCGCATTCTGGCAGTCATTTCAGAAATCCTTTGGCACTAAACTTCATTTTAGTACAGCCTATCATCCACAGACAGATGGACAATCAGAAAGGACTATACAGACTCTAGAAGACTTGCTCCGTGCCAGTGTGATTGATTTCGGAAGTGATTGGGATGAACATTTAGCTTTGTGCGAATTTGCGTACAATAACAGCTATCATTCCAGCATTGAGATGGCACCGTTTGAAGCACTGTATGGTCGGAGATGTCGAACTCCAGTTAGTTGGGAGGAAGTTGGAACCCGAAGTTTCCACGGTCCCACTATCATTGCTGAAACAGCAGAGAAGGTCCAAAAGATACAAGACAGATTAAAGGTTGTTAGATCAAGGCAGAAAAGCTATGCTGACAATCGTCGGCGTGATCTAGAGTTCGCAGTTGATGATTTGGTCTTTTTGAAGACCTCTCCAATGAAAGGTACTATTCGATTCGGACAGAAGGGGAAACTGTCCCCGAGATTCATTGGACCTTTCAAGATCACGAGCCGAATTGGAGATGTGGCTTATCGCCTAGAGCTCCCACTAGAGCTTTCTGGTATTCACAATGTATTCCATGTGTCTATGCTTCGGAAGTATGTGCATGATCCTTCACATGTCATTTGTCATGAAGAGATCGAAGTGTTGCCTAACACTACCTATGTTGAGAAGCCAATTCGGATCATAGATACAAAGGAGGCGGTTCTGCGTACTAGGACGATCAAATGGGTCAAGGTCCTTTGGGATCATCATGGACCGAATGAAGCTACCTGGGAACTTGAAGAGCAAGTGGCCCAGAAGTATCCCGAACTATTTGTTCAGGTAATTTTATATTTCGAATTACTTAACTGGCTTATATTGAATTGTTTTGCATTCGGAGGACCGAATGGTTCTAAAAGTTGGGAGAGATGTAAGACCCCGCCCCGAGTTAATCAAGATTAACTCTAATTAATTGAAGTTAATACTAGTTAATCACGTTTAATGAGGCTAATGATGGTTAATGACCCAACTCGATGAGATTAATCTCAAATGATTGAACTAAGCCTAATGAAATGATAATGACGGGTATTAAGTGAATTGAATGATCTTAGACTCAAACTAAGGAAACAAGACCTTTTTCGTAAATACGGATTTATACGTATTTTGTCGAATACGGAAACTCTTGATACCAACACGCGTATCTCGACGAGTACGTTAACTTTCGTAATAGACTCGAAGTCATTTGACAAGGATTTGGTCGAGTGACCCTTCATTCGACTCAAGATATGAATAGTCTTGATAATGGGGGCTCAAATGCAAAATGTCTCTTATAAGACTAAAAAGGGGCTCCCTTGAGTTCATTTTCCACCCCATTTCCATTGAAGAGAAACCCTAGACCTCATTTCTCTTCTTCTCCCTCATTCCTCATCAAGTGACAAGGATTGTTAGTGGCTTGGGTTGAAGTTGGAGCAACTCCATCTCCATCTTCATCTTCTTCTTGTACTTGCTTTCTATTTGAAGTGTTAAAGCTTGGAGGAGAAGCTCAAGGATTCCATAACCACACTACAAGTAAGTGTTTGAGTATTTTATGGGATTCTCAAGTTCTATTAGGTGCTTAGGAGTGATTGCTTGCCCATTTAGCTCATAGGGTTTGTGTTTTGATGTTTCCATGGAAATAGGCTTGAAGAGGGTTTTCATTTGGGGGTTTTTGTCTCAAAGTCAAGCTATCAAGGGGTTTCTTGCTAATAGACTTTAAAGGCAAGTATAAATGCTTCTCATGATTGAATATGCTAGTATACAAGTTGTTCTTTGAGTTATAAAGATGGGTTCTCAAACCCTATTGTAGAAATGGAGATTTGGGAACTTGGTTTGGTTCCATGGATTTTGATGCTTTAAATGATAGAATAGAGGTGTTATTTGTGTATTAAATGATGGATGAGGAAGGGATAGAAGATCTTTAAAGGTGTTGCAAATGGTGGTTGAAATGAGTGAATGAATGAGTGAATGTTCGGATTCCAGAAATGGAGTTCTGGACAGTTCGCTCGAGCGAACTCCCAGTTCGCTCGAGCGAACCAGTTACTGTCTGACGCGAAAAAGTGTCCGCACGAGCGAACTTTATGTGCGCTCGTGCGATGAATGTTCTGTTTGGGTCCGCTCGAGCGAACTTGGATCCGCTCGAGCGAACCTGATACTGGCCCAAACATGAAATTGTAAGCGAAGAATTTTCCAATCGATCGGACCTAACGGTCCGATCGATCGGGGGACTCAGTTTGAGTCCAGTAGGTTTTGGATTTTTGCGTAAACTTGGAGCACTCCTCGTGAGTGTCGATGCTCCCTTATATTAGTTTTAAGACTAATCATGGGGTAAAGTGAGACCGATAAGAATTATGAATAATAAAGAAGGGATCTCATAGATAATTTATTGTGGACTAAACTTCCATGGGTGATAATTATGGGGATGTGAATGCACACACTAATATTACAAATGTGATGTCCATCAAGAATAACACGTGCATTCGGTAACCAATAGTTATACCTCATCGGTTGTTTAGATTGGAGATAGAGTTAAATAGAAACAGGGCTGACTGACAAGTCCCTCATTGTAACTGTGTGCCCCAATCTAGTGGGATTGGTATCACTATTGTTTCCTTCCCTCGTCATGATGGGAATTATTGAATGGAATTAAATCCAGGATTGGGTTACTCCCTGAAAAACATTAACCCTGAAGTCTGGAACTACCTAGCAATTGTACTAGAACTCTAAATGAGTTCAATGAATTAATAAATGAAAGAAATGACTAATCCTACTGCAGTAGATGGTATTTGGGGGCGTTCCGGAGCTCCGTGGTGATGCTGGTTGTCCCTGGCCCGGACGCTAGTAAGTCCCACTAAATTCCGATCGTATCTATGGGTATTGATCGATGCCTTCCAATTGGGAGATGAATCATTCCTTTGAGGGAAGATGGTAATGATAATCCTTCCTTTGAGGAAAGATGGTAAATGAAATGAATGAAATGACAATGAATGCTATGGTAGTGACCATCCATAACGTGTCCACAAGATTGACTTTTATAGTTGTATATTGTATTGTAGGAACTTTCTAGACTTATCTAGAATTGGAACTGTCACTAATAGATTGATTAAGTTTGACTTATGTACTAACATAATATTGTGAGAATTGTTTATACATTGTTGAACCGTTGTGTTCACTCGTGTTATTGATGGCATTACAGGCCAGATTGCCTTTGCCGGTGCAGCAGCGCCCCCGGCGGGAGCGGAGGAGACCGCTCCGGTTCCTCCAGGAGGATTGATTGAGTGGAATGGCCGGGATGCCGTTTGATACGGGCATCCGAGTGCGAGAAGGAACATTTGTTTTGAGAAACATTTTGTGAAGCTATTCTTTTTGTATAATCATTTTGGAATGTAATTATGGTCACTGCACAATATTTTGGACATGCATTATTGGAAAAGTAAATGATGGATTTGATACATGTATAAGGGACGTTATTTTGTATACATGTACATCTTGATTGATATTGTTAAGTGAAATTGTTTCCGCAGAATTGTGTAATTGACAGGTTATTGTGAATGTTATCCCTTGTGGATTTCGTTTTAACCTCGGTTAATTCGAGATTTACGGGAGTAAGTATGGGCTCACGGCTCGGGGTTACCGGATCTCGGGCCCGGGTCGTGACAACTTGTCTGGACTTGCATGATCAAGGGCCTGTGAGGCCCATCCCTGGTGCTCAGTTGTTGACCATCAACCCCTACTTTCTTGTGTTTGTGTGATGACTGATAAACCAAATTTCTTGTGGCTGTGTGATAACAATAGATGAGATAGAGAGAGAAAGCACAAAAGATGAGAGAGAGAGAGAGAGAGAGAGAGAGAGAGAGAGAGAGAGAGAGAAGGGTGGGTGGAACGTGCAGGAATTGTTGGTTAGGCTTAGGTAGTAAATTAGTTTCTATGGGAGGTGGAAAAAACCGGCCAGGTAAGAGGGGTCCGTTCATGAATACCAGGCAGATGATTGCATAGCATGCGACATCTTACAGTCAAACAGTCAACTCATCCCACAAGCAAAATTATCTTTCATTGGTCCCATAATTACCTCATTTAAGTAATGTAATCGTCTCGCATTATTCATAATTTATGAAAGGTTCATTTCTTAGATGAGTCATGCATGACATGGTGATTTCTTCTTTCAGCTTTTATGAGGAAGATTCTGAAAAAAAAAATTCCAAAGGTAATGAGTAGATGTGTATGAAATATGAGCCTTATAGATAAATACTTTTAAGGGTATTTTCAGTATTGGGATGCTGTTGTGGATATAAGATCCACTAATAATGTCAATTCATTTGCATTTTGGGGCATGCGATGACCAGAATAAGGCGGATACTGCTTCCATGTCATGTTCCAAACAAGCACAAAAAAAAAAAAAAAAAATTATGACAAAAATTTATAGCAATAGGTAATATGACTCCTAAACATGTTTCATACATGGATCATTGTTACCATTTGTATGGAGCATTGATGAGATTTCTTATATATATTTGTGAAGTTGGTCTCATATGGAAGATATATATTCTTCATCTCTGTAAACATTGCATGCAACTTTTATTTATATATTCTTGATTTTTGTATTATCTCTCCATGCACAAGTTGATTTTATTTATATATTCTTGATTTTTGTATTACCTTCCACTGCAACTTTTATTCATTTGCATGCATTAGTGAAACTTAGACCCGTTCGAGCAGATATGTCCGGTCGAAAGAGGAGAGATCGTCCGCGGACGATGGACGAGCTGCTGCGCCAGGCCCAGGCCAGCATGCGATCTGGGGAGCCTAGACCGACATCGGATGCCGCATAGTCTAGTTCGATGGCCCCACCGAGTAGGCCATCGACGTCTCATCCGGGTCCATCCACCCCAGTAGACGCTTCGGCGTCGACTTCTTCAGCTCCACCGTCTCGGCTTGCATCGGCCGATACACAGACCGGTATAAGTTTATTTAATTGAAACATTTTAATTCTAGCAAGTTATTTTATTTCAATTTAATTAGATTATCTCTAATTTGAACAGGTGCTACGAGCACGACCCCATCTTCCAGCAGGGGGAGAGGCCCTGCTAGAGGGATCCGGACGTGGAATTCAGGTCATCGCATTGATGTGGAGTTTGATGAGACGTGGTATCCGGTGGGTCCGCATGCTCGCGAGCTCATCAGCCAGTTGGGACATATAGTCCGGGATCCATATGCATTCCCTTTGACTACACTCGATTGGGAGGCATTCCCGGTGGGGATATTGGATCGTACCTGGCAGCAGGTTAAGGTAATAATTTAACATTTCTCATCAGGATGTGTCAATTTAAACCATAACTTAATGAAAAATTATTTGTCCTTTTCAGGAAAATTTGAGGGCATGTCCTGATCTCTTCCGACCAGTTTGCATGTCGAAGTGCCGGAAGTTATGGAAAGATCATAAAAATAAAATAAAGATGCAGCACTGGAAGCCACACCAGGATGCCCCTGACATACTGACGCGAGTTCCAAGGGGCGTTCTTCCTGATCAGTGGACTCAGCTCGTTCGGTACTGGACGAGCGAGGAGGCACAGGTGAGAAACATGTAATTTTTTCATTTTAATTTTAACAATTTACTAGTGACTAACGTAACTAACAAAAATTAACTGATAAATATTGAAACAGAGAGAGGCTGCTACGAATGCGCGGAACCGTGCAATGCAGGGTCCCGCACACAGGTTGGGGACTCGACACATCATGCAGGTCCGCCACGAGGTAAAAAGTTAGATCGTACATGTAATTTATATTTTTGTCATTTTGTATGATATTATACTAATAATATGACTCTCCACCAAACAGTTGCGGACTGAGGGCGGTCCGGTCGACAGGATATATGTCTGGATGCGTTCTCGAGATCCTCGCCACTCTGAGGTTGCAGCTATAATCGTAAGTTTTTATATTGAACCGCTTATAAATTACTTATTAAATTCGCTTCCAAGCGCCCAAACCGGGCAAACGGGCTTCGGTGCCCGTGAAACTAGACTGGCACGGGCCCATAGTCATTCATGACCTGCTGAAACTGACGGCTCGGGATTCCGACTCCCGGATTGCTTGTAGTGTCGAAATGTAGGTTTAAGTTAAAACGTTAAGTTAAAACTTAGTAAATTGGCTTCCAATCGCCCAAACCGGGCAAACGGGCTTCGTTGCCCGTGAAACTGGACGGCCATGGGGCCATAGTCATTCATGACCTGCTGGAACTGACGGCTCGGGATTCCGACTCCCGGATTGCCCATAGTGTCGAAATGTAGGTTTAAGTTAAAACGTTAAGTTAAAACTTAGTAAATTGGCTTCCAAGCGCCCAAATCGGGCAAACGGGCTCCGGTGCTCGTGAAACTGGATGCGCATGGGCCCATAGTCATTCACGACCTGCTGGAACTGACGGCTCGGGATTCCGACTCTCGGATTGCCCGTAGTGTCGAAATGTAGGTTTAAGTTAAAACGTTAAGTTAAAACTTAGTAAATTGGCTTCCAAGCGCCCAAACCGGGCAAACGGGCTTCGGTGCTTGTGAAACTAGATGGGCACGGGCCCATAGTCATTCATGACCCGCTGGAACTGACGGCTCGGGATTCCGACTCCCGGATTGCCCGTAGTGTCGAAACGTAGGTTTAAGTTAAAACTTAGTACATTGGCCTCCGAGCGCCCAAACCGGGCAAACGGGCTCCGGTGCCCATGAAACTGGACGGGCACGGGCCCATAGTCATTCATGACCTGCTGAAACTGACGGCTCGGGATTCCGACTCCCGGATTGCCCGTAGTGTCGAAATGTAGGTTTAAGTTAAAACGTTAAGTTAAAACTTAGTAAATTAGCTTCCAAGCGCCCAAACCGGGCAAACGGGCTCCGGTGCTCGTGAAACTGGACGAGCACGGGCCCATAGTCATTCACGACGTGCTGGAACTGACGGCTCGGGATTCCGACTCCCGGATTGCCCATAGTGTCGAAACGTATGTTTTAAGTTAACTTAGTAAATCGACCTTCGAGCTTCCAAAACGGGCTCCGGTGCCTGTGAAACTGGAAGGGCACGGGCCTATAGTCATTCATGACTTGCTGGAACTGACGGCTCGGGATTCTGACTCCCGGATTGCCCGTAGAGTTGAAACGTAAGTTTAAGTTTCAAAATTTTAATTTTAATTTTTCATTTTTTCATTTTTACTTTATATTGCAAATTTTTATAATTGACTATTAATATTTATTTTCCTTTTTCTCTTCAGGTTTGAGAGCATCGGATCGATATCGTTAGCCTCCTCAGACAATTTGTTTATTTTTGTAATGAATATAATTTGTAGAAACTTTTGTAATTGTTGGAATTTGTTGGACCTTTTGTAATGTTTTGAATATCATTAATATAAGACTTTGTTTTGGTATTAGTATTTTTAATTGATTTTCATAGTTTAATATAATATATTAATATAATATATTCATATACAGGTATAAAAGCCAGGAAAAATTAGCAAAAAAAAAATATAAAAAAATTTTGAAAAAAAAAAGACTATTACTGGCGGTCGCTAATACCTTTAAAAATTAAAAAAATAGAAAAAAAAAAATTTTTGGCTGTGGTCGCTGGCGGTCGCTAATGGTGAATTTAAAAAAAAATAAAACTACAATGGCGGTCGCTAATGGAGATTTAGCGACCGCTAATCCACCATTAGCGACCGCCATTGGCGGTCGCTAATACCTTTAAAAATTAAAAAAATAGAAAAAAAAAATTTTTGGCTGTGGTCGCTGGCGGTCGCTAATAGTATTAGCGACGAAGTTTCCGCGGCCCCTCCTTGGCGGGCGCTAAAGACTATTAGCGACCGCCAGTGGACTTTTAGCGACGGCTTTTGGCGGCCGCTAAAAGTCCTTTTCCTAGTAGTGAAACCATACAAATACAAACCATAAAAATATTGCAAATCTATAGAAATTTTAAAATGATGATTCTTTTGTATAAATCATATTAAAATGACATAATTAAAATTGCTCAAATAAAATATGATGAACTCAAAAGTAAATGAATTAAAAAAGATGTACCTCTCAAATTGAAACGTTTAATTATTGCATCAATTGTCTCAAGATGCTCACATTTTAAAATGGGTTGGACACTGATCTAAACTAAGCATGCAAATGAGACATGAGATTGTACTAAAAAGAGATACAAATAAACAAAAAAATTATTGAAGTTTCTTTAATAAAATACAATGAACTTTTTTTTTTTTTTTTGACAAGGAATTTGTAAATTTCATTAAAACGAATCAGAAACCAGTACATCAATGATAAACGAGGGGGGAACATAACTCCACTCCTCAAGACCAGGCCCAGAATCTGCAGCTCGAGCTAAAGCATGAGCTACTCGATTCGCTGCTCTACGCACAAAAGAGAAAGTGCAATTCCTTAAATCCCTGGAAAGGATTTTACAATCATCAACTATTGACCCAAAATAAGATAAATCAGAAGACGAACCATTAATCGCATGAATCAATAATTGAGCATCGGACTCTATAAGGACATTGGAGAGGCCGAACAACTTGAGCCAGCTCAAAGCTTCTCTACATGACAAAGCTTCTGCAATAGAAGGTTCCATGGGACCATTTAATAAGCCATTCCGAGCAGCCACCATTCTACCTTCATCATCCCTAAGGACGCACCCAAACCCAATACGCTTTGACTGACTAAACAGAGCCGCATCGATATTACATTTGAACCACCCAGCTCGAGGCCTCTCCCAGGTTAGTTTTGTCATAGCAGTACCTACCAATGACCGTGCAACCCAAACTTCACGTGCATGTACCCATTGATCATGGATTTGTCCCGCACTGTGCATCACCAGCTCAGCATTCTTCCATTTCCTCTTCCAGACCAGCTCGTTCCTATTGTTCCACACGCTCCATGCTAGCATCGCCGCCATATTTGCAGTGTCTGAATCCTGGTCATTAAATACCCGCAACAACCACTCACCAAAATCAGTGACATCTCCTCTATTCTCTCCAATAGTAGAAATTCTCCATACTGCTCTAGCATGAGAACAACTAACCAGAGCATGAATTACATCTTCAGGGTTACTATTGCAAACTGGGCATACCTCACACACATCCACCATTTTGGCTCTTAAAGCAGTCATTGTGGGCAAGCAACCTGTAATAGCTCTCCATAAAAAATTCTTTACTTTAGGGGGAACTTGCAAGGACCAAAGCTGATTCCAAACAGGTGAAAAGTTACCAAGAGAATGAATGGGACCCTCCATTATTAACCTCCTGTACCCACTCTTGACCGTGTATATACCCTTCTTTTCCCAAAGCCACAACCAACTATCTTCCTTTCTTCTAACACTGAGAGGTATTTCCATGATAAGACTTATATCCCTTTCCACAAATGAATGGAAAAAATGAAAGTTTTCTTGTTGACATAGAGAAATAGAATTATACTGGAAAAAGTAGAAAATGATGATAACAAGAATGGGCTTAATTCTTCATTTAGATGGACCAATATTATTGGAGATTCTTTTTACCATTAGTTCCGCATTCTTAAAAAAAAGTGTACAATCAAAATCAATCGATAAAAAAGAAACCAAACAACCCAGAACCAAAAGTGGATTAAATAAAAAAGACTAATGATTAAATAAACCAGACAACCCAGAAATTATCATTTCACATTCTTAAAAAAAAAAAAAAGGAAAAAATTTATATAATCAGAACAAACTAAAATACATGAAATTCCTTAGATTAGTGACACTTAAACACTGTGACCTATTAACACTCAAATGCTATTGCTTTGATAGAAATAGGATTATATTGGGAGTTTCTTAATAGACAAAAGGCATGATGTCGAGTCCAAATCACAGAAAAAACTTCATTTGAAAAACTCTAGTATTTTGTATTTTTTTTACCAGAAAATCAATTTGACCGTGGAAATAACTCGGAATGAGATGAAAATTTGAGGTATCCCATAAATAGTAAGAATGTATGTCTTAATGATTGTGATTTTTAATAGATAGGGTATATCGTAGTGTTCCACTCCATTTACATCACGATTGATAAAAATTAAAGCTACACACATAAAAAAGAAAAAAAAAAAAACAAAAAACAAACTTCACACTTTCTCCCTCGGCAAGCTTGCATGGTAGCACATCAGTTACATGGAAAGTTTTCTGCCTCCTCTTTAGCTCCACACTGTTGTAGCGACTTTTTCTTTTTTCGATAATATTGTCATTTTCTTATTAGTATGAAACTTATTATTTTTGTTGATCAATTCCATATATTATATATTCATTTGAGTTTAGTTTTATTGTAAAATGGTTGTCGTAGAAAATTAAAGTCGTAAAATGGTTGTCATAGAAAATTAAAGACTATATAGGAAATCATATAAAATAGTTATTTCAAAAGTTTGATCATCTATGCTTAAAGTACAATGCATAAGTATGAAAATAATAACAATAGTATTTATAGGGGTCAATATTCTAAAAATATAGTTATTTTTATAAATATATAGTAAATAAATTTCAACTCCCGGTCAATAATCCAAAGTGGGGCTGGGTCCCTTCCTCATTAGCTAATTTTAAGTTTTTGTTGACAATTATTAACAAAAAGATGCTCTGTGGCGTAGTGGCGTTAACTAATTTTAAGTTTTTGTTGACAATTATTAACGAAAAGATGCTCTGTGGCGTAGTGGTAGGGTTGTTCCTTTAAAATTCATGTTGTTCTGAGTTCAAGTCTCAGCACATACCATAATTAATTTTTGTCATGTCATTTTGCTAGGGTCAAACTAAATTAAATTGATGAGTCAAAATCAATTGAAGCAAATTGGAATTGATTTCCACTTCGCTTCATATATATATAATTGCTAGCCTAGTATATCTCAAAATCTGATATAGTCTATCAACGTAACTCATGATTTTCATATCTCAACCTTCTTTATAATGTTATTATCTATTAAATGGAATGTGAGTTTGCCTTCTGTAATAGTCTAGTTTTTTTTTTTTTCCTATTCCTTGCAAAGAGTCCTCCTACATATGATCAATTCAAGCTATTTATTCTTGGAAGTCCCACTATATGACGATATGAGGAATGTGTCATTCATCAGGATCTATGACCAAATCGAAATTGGTTTTAGCAGGTCAACTCTTGTGTTGGGCAGAAACGGCTCCTATTATATAGAAAAATTAGAGAATAGTGGTTTGGTGAGATTAGATGGAAGGGCAATTCTGGAATGGGCATTGCAAAAAGTCTGAGGATACGTCGCGTGTCTTCCTCCCAGAAAATCACCTAATGTCGTTTATTATATAACTAGCAGCAAAGCCCCGGGAGTTGAAGATATATAAAAATTTAAGAGTTTTTAAATATAATTAATGAAAAGTAAATCTAAAATAATATATTATAAAGAATGGATGAAAGGAATTATATTACGATGGATTATAAAATCCACTAAAAATAATATCTTTATTTTTTAAAAGAAAATCCATAGAAACAGAAAGAAAAACCATATGCTAGTCGATTTGGGAAAGAAACCTAACAAATTAACAAAAATAAGATTTTTCTCTCCTTGGAAAAAAATAATGTATAATAAAACCTCAATGAAATTCACAAAAGTGATTATAATCTCTTTGAAAAAAAGACAAAACAGAAACCAGCTCATTCAATAAAGTCTATCTACCATTAGATTGAACATATTTCTTCAAGAACTAAGGTAAAAGCAATTTGTTTAAACATATTATAAAAGTAATTAGTACATTGCTAATACCCACTTTCTTTGTCAAGTAACGACACGAATTAGCGATTGATTGGCCTTAATGAAAATTGTAGATCAACTTTAGATCTTCATTCAGATTTGAAATGGTTATGTAGAGCTGCTCAATGTGAAGACATGGGTGGGCTTCAAGTGTAGGCTAAATGGGATGAAATGGGTTCAAAGGCCAGGATGAGGCAGCAGCAAGTAGGCTAATTATGGATTTTAATTTAGGGCTGATTGGTTGGTCAGCAAAGGCGGTAATTTCGACTGGATCTAGAAACTTCTAGGCTTGGCAATTTTACATAAATAACTTGAATGGGGCGGCAAAAAATCACAATATGGAAAAGAGAAAAAAAAAAAAAAAAAAAAACCCCACTTCAGCACTAGTGGAAATGGTGCTGACAATATGGTTATTAGTAAATTTCAGAGGTAGACGAAATCCTCTTCTATCAACAAAACCAGACCACCTGAATTAATGACACTAAGAATTTCACACAAGCTCTTCGAAATCGCCCTCAGAGGTGGATGGTACCTTCGAATTTAGTATATTGAAATGTTTGTGGATTGGGCTAGGCTCAAGTGTAGCCAGGCCCAACTCATTCATTTATCGGGCATAAATTTAAGTTGGGGTTAAGCTACAACACTGAAAGTTAGGCCCAGAGCTATCAAAGGTAAAATAAATATGCCCCTTTGTACTGATTTTTTTTTTACTATCTGGGCCTTTAGGATGGAAAGTCACAGGCCTGCTCTGTTTAGCTTATCTGGGCAGAAAATGCAATCTGGGCTCATTACATGGGCTCTAAACACAGCCCAAATCCAACGCATTAATGTCCATGAATACCCTTAGTAGTAACTTCTTTTTATGCAGTTTAGGGTTTTAGATGTAATGTCCTTTTTTCATTTTTTTAGTGGGACTGTTATAAAATGGTGATTTTTCCTTGAAAAGGTTTTTCTCTGTTCCTCCTTCAAAACGAACACTCAAGAAAATGAGTGAAAATGAATATTTCGGAAAAACAATAAAAAAAGAATCAATGCCCATGAAAATGAAAAAAAAATGTATAATCAATCATAGGTAATTTTCCTAAAAATAAATCCAAACAATGAGAAATGAAAGGGCTTCCTCGGTGGTGGTTTTTTTTTTTTTTTTTTTTTAATCCTTGGGTTGGCCCAGATGAAAGTTTAAACCACAAAGAGCCACTTCGGATTAGAAGGAATTGAATTTGTAAGAATTTTAAGAAATGCCAACTTAAAAGTTTGTTAAAATTGAACATTTAAGTATGGGGATGACAAAAACTTGCCCTTGATGTGATGTTGATTCTACTAGAAGTGGACATTTCTAGTTCTGGAAAGCCTGCCCGTTTTTTTTATCAGAATCCCAAGAATTTATGTCTGGGAGAATTTCAAATTCTCAAAAGTTGTCCCCTTAGGTGGAATTCCAAATCCCACTTTTTTTATGAAGGATTTGAAATTCCAACAAATAGTATAGAAAGTGGAATTTCAAGAATTCCAAAAGGCTTTTTGGGTGGCTAGAATTTGAAATTATAATGAAAGAAACAGAGTATTTCAAATATCAGGGGACAAGATGTCACATCATGTAAAAAAAAAAAACCCAACCTCCCAAATTCTAGTCATAATTTTCGATAAAGAAACAGGCCGAGTCTTTCCTAGGCTTGGGGACTTTTAAGGATCTGGATCCTCTTTGGGATTTGACCCATAGTCAATCACGGTCCGCAATGTCATCATGGGACAATCCTGCTTTGGACACGGATAGGCTACCCGCGGTGACGTGTCACGGTGCATTAAGTTACAGCAAGGTAAAGCCTCACCAGATCTGGAATCGACTTTGAAATGCCTAGTCTCTCTATGCTCCATGCTTAGTCTCCAAAAGCTTCTCAACTCTTCACTAGCCTGTTTGTTTGGTGGAATTTCTCAACTCTTTCCTTGTTTGCTTGGTGGAATTGACTCAATAAGACTTATACTTTTGAAAGTAATTAAAATTCAAAAAATAAATTGTTATAAATGACCATCAAATTATCTCCTTCTAATAAAAGATGAAACAAGGGGAAATGAAAAATAATAATACCCTGGAACTACCCTAGTAATTAATTCAAATACTAGGAGAATGACAGTTGCACCTAAATCTATTCATTATGCCCTTCAACTATATAAAAGAGATATTTTTAGAATTGTCACGCAGTCCCATTTTGGGCTGTCTATGGCCAAATAAATCAAATCCAAAAAAAATATCCTGCCACTACACCAATATACAGTAAAAAGAACAGAAATACAAAAATTAATGGTGAATGAACGGTATTAAAAAAAACCTCAAATGTGACTTGTAAAGCCTTCTCAATCTCCTAGGATATTCCACATGATACAAGAGAGAGGAAAAATAAAGCAAAAGCAGTGCTTTTATTAATAATTTTATTCTTGGGTACTGTAGCTGCTATTGTAATGAGGACCCATACATCCTTTACAAAAAAAAAAAAAAAAACACCCTAGCTAGTAATCTTACCATGATTGTGTTCTAACATAATTTGGAATCTCTAATAACTATTTCTAAATCAAAGCAACCACAAGATACTTAAAAAACATGAAGAAATTAGAGGATTTCCAGATTCCAGGTTGTTACAAATCCGGCCGTGGGGCACATGTGGCCCACTTGATCTTGAAAAGACCCAAATGCCCCAAGTTACCGCACGTCCTGCCTTTTTTTTTTTTTTTTTTTTCATAATTTATGAAAATTGCATACAACACCCTGCAATTCTTTACAAAACAGCCCCTCATAATTGAGCACAATTCTGAGCCGTTTGGGCTCAAATTTTCAATCAAAACTTGACGGGATCCCTGCGGGCCATCTTGGGATGCCCCAATTGGGCCTTATAGGAATTCATCTAGTGCAATAACGTCATCATCATAAAACTCTACATCAAATTGGGTTAGGCCTTCCTCATTTACTCCCTTATATTTTTCAGTTCAATCTTGTATTTTACACCTGGTTAGGCCTTCCTCATTTACTCCCTTATATTTTTCAATTCAATCTTGTATTTTACACCTGGTCGTTCCAACAGTCAGATAAACTGGAACTCGTCGGGGTAGGCCCAAGTAGAGGCATATGGGTGCGGTCGCACCTGTCAAACCGCGAAGCGCTTCCAAAATAGATATGAAAATTCTGAGTCCACTTTAAAAAAAATTATATATGAAAATCTTCAAGCTTGCCTCCAAAACCAAATTACCTATTAGAATATGCACCTCTCAAATGAAAATCCTGACCTTGCAACTAGGAAGTGGGCATGGCCAAAAACATGGCCCACATGGATTTTGAGGTGTTTTCAGATATAAAGTGGACCCTACTATCTAGCTTGTAAAACAGTACACCTTAGTTCAAGCATGGTAAAAAGAAAAAAAACAAGGAAGAGGGCCAAGGTAAAAGACCCCTTAATCCTTAGCCCTTCTTATACTTTCCGTATGACTTTTCATTTTTCATTCCTCTTTTCCTCATCTTATTTCTAACATTTCCACCCCTTCAATTTTCTTCAACAGCAAATCTAAGCAAATTTTACATCTTCAATGATCAAATATCTTCAAATGAATGAAAGCATTTTCTTTTATAGTCTAGTTTTTTTTTTTTCTTTTTATTATTCTAGATTTACATCATTATAATTTGGGAACGGCGCTATGTTTTTAATTCCTATGATTCAAATAGGACCTTAGAAAACGCAGAGGGCATTTTTAACAAATAAATAAATAAATAAATAAACAACTTTGGGGTGTTGGGACCAACCCTGGCCAATACATGAATAGAACCATGATTCAACTACATGCATGATGCCTCCAATCCAGATCATCATCATAAATCCGTTAACCTCTTCCATACTTCCTGAAAAACAAAAAAAAAAAAAAAAGATACCCTTTTTTAAAGGCATCAGCTACATAAACAATCCCGTGTTCCGTAGTGAAGACTTGAAAAGTCTTTTGCCCAAAGAGCATGCAAAGCTCCAAGTGGAAAAAATCAAGTTCCCACACCACAAGTGGCCATGAAGGCTAGGAAAGCAACAGAATCAGTTACCCTGTTCTGCACGGGTCCTCATGGAATGTTCTCTATTTGTTGTATTGATGGTTATAAAAGGGCCAAGACCCAGTCCCTCTTTCTCCCCCAAGAGCACGCACATTTATCCTGTGAGTCCTTTCATCCATCTATGAATAGTACTCCTCGTTCAAAGGCGCAAAGCCTTCAAAAACAATCTTGTTCGGTGGTGAAGTCTTTAAGAAGAGATATCTCAAAGACCTGTTCGCTACGTTGTTGCTTGTTGTCTTTACTGGTGTGGGGTCGGGACTTGGGCGACGTGAAGAGAACATGACAAAAGTACTCCGTCTGCGAGACGTTATGACTCTCTCTCCCCCACTCTTCTTGGATTGATGATTATATAAGGGCCGAAAGCAAGCATGCACTATTACAACTTACAACCCCACCCAACAAACATGGCTAGTGAGAAATCATTCTCTCTTCTCCAGTCTTTGCTTGTGCTGATCCTGTTTGACTCTCTGTCTAGTGAATGCAATGCTGCAGCAGCCACGTCTAACATGAAGGAAAAAGAAGCTCTCCTCAAATGGAAAAGCAGTCTCCACGGAAATGAAGCTCTTCAGTCATGGTCGTTGATCCCCACTATCAGTGGCTCTCCCTGCAAGTGGACCGGAATTACATGCAATGGTCGGGGAAAGGTGACGGAAATAAAGCTAAGTAATTGCAGTCTGCAAGGTAATCTCGATGAGTTTAGCTTCTCTTCCTTGTCAAACCTAGCCCATCTGGACCTCAGCGGCAATGCACTCCATGGAAACATCCCAAACCAAATTGGTGATTCTTCCCAACTCTTTTTCCTTGATCTGTCCTTAAATCAACTGTCAGGTGTCTTGTCTCTCTCAATAGCCAATCTCACCCATCTTACCCATCTTCGACTTCATAAAAATCAGCTCAGTGGTAAAATTCCCCCTGAAATAGCCTTGCTCACCAGCCTCACTCTCTTGCACTTGTACAATAACCAAATCTCAGGCTCAATTCCACAAGAAATTGGGAACTTGAAACGGTTGGAAGATCTCCAAGCAGAATACAATCATCTTTCAGGGCCTATCCCCACTTCAGTAGGAAATCTAACCAAGCTCACTAGGCTGGTCCTAAAAGAAAACCAAATTTCCGGTTCAATTCCAAACTCTTTGGGAAATTTAACTAAACTTGTTAGACTAGAACTAAGATTTAATGAGATTTCGGGCACAGTCCCACTGGAGCTTGGAAATCTAAAGAATTTAGAATTCCTATCCTTGGTCTCAAACAGCCTTACTGGCCCAATTCCTCCATCTTTTGGTAATTTAAGGAACCTAGCGTTCCTCTATCTGACTGAAAACCAATTTTTTGGAACTCTACCTCAAGAAATTACAAAGTTGACACGGTTGCAAAAACTTCACGTGGGTTCCAACAACTTGTCGGGTCATTTACCGCAAGTATGCTTGCATGGTTCACTTGTACGCCTTCATGTGTACAACAACCATTTCACTGGCCCCATTCCAACGAGCTTGAGAAGTTGCGCAACCTTGCAAAGAGTTCAGCTTGAGAATAATCAGCTCACTGGAAATATATCAGATTTCTTCCAAGTGTGTCCAAATTTATCATACATCGATGTAAGTCGCAACAAATTTTATGGACAGCTCTCAAAAAAATGGGGAGACAATCAAAATCTGACCTTGTTCAAAGTCGCTGGTAATAGTGTTTCAGGCATGATACCACCTGAAATCGGGAAGTTGGCTAAGTTACGCAAACTTGATTTGTCGTCAAACCATTTGTTGGGAGAGATTCCGAAAGAGCTGGGGAGATTATCCTCGCTATATGAGCTCGTTTTAAAGGGTAACCAACTTACAGGTTTGATACCGCAAGAAGTTGGGAAATTAACCAGTTTGGAAACTCTTGACCTATCAAACAACAACTTAAGTGGGTTCATACCAGAAAAGCTAGGAGATTGCTCCAACCTCAAGGACTTGAATTTGAGCAAAAATTATTTGAATGGGAGCATTCCAATCCAAATTGGTAACCTAGCAAGCTTGAAGAAGCAATTAGATCTCAGTCACAACATGTTAACTGGACTGATACCACAACATCTTGCAAATTTAAGAATGTTGGAAAGTTTAAATCTTTCTCACAATTTTCTCTCCGGTACAATTCCGACTACTTTGCAAGAGATGTCCAGTCTGTTCTCAGTTGACTTATCATACAATGATCTGGAGGGTCCCCTTCCCACTAGCAAAGCTTTCCAAGAAGCTCCATTAGAGGGATTTATTGAAAACGAAGGTTTGTGCGGTGGAGTGAAAGGCCTACCTCGTTGCAACTCCTCTTTCATCAATCAAGTTGATGGTAAGAAAGGCAACAAAATTGTGAATACCATTGCCCTTTCTCTCGCGGTGGCAGTCTGCCTTCTCTCTATTTCTCTTTGGGTTTATTTTTTATGCCAATGGAGAATGAGAAAAGCAAAGAAAATGGTCCTTGAAATGAACAAGAGAGATCCATTTCATATTTGGAATTATGATGGGAAGATTATGTATGAAGACATCATCAAAGCAACAGAGAATTTCAATGATAAATATTTCATTGGGGAGGGAGGATGCGGAAGAGTTTACAAGGCAGATCTTCCAACAGGCCAAGTGGTAGCTGTAAAGAAGCTTCACTCATCAGAAAATGACGAGGTGTTGGATCAAACCAGTTTTAATAATGAGATTCAAGCTTTAACTGAGATTCGACATCGTAACATTGTCAAGCTTTATGGGTTCTGCTCTCATTCTCGATGCTCATATCTAATCTATGAGTACATGGAGAAGGGAAACTTAGCTATTTCTCTAAGCAATGAGGAAGTAGCAGTGAGTTTAGATTGGACAAAGAGGATGAAGGTCATAAGAGGTGTTGCCCATGCTCTATCATATATGCATCATGATTGCAATACTCCCATTGTTCATCGTGACTTGTCAAGCAACAATATTTTGTTGGACATGGAGTTTGAGGCTTCCATATCTGATTTTGGAACGGCTAGACTTTTGAAGCCTGATTCATCGAATTGGTCTATGCTTGCTGGCACTTATGGATATGTAGCCCCAGGTATGATGATGTATTTTTTATCTTTACTCACTTTAATTTTTTTTTTCCAGTATATTGTCTATACTTAATGTTTCTATCTTCTACTCCTTAATTTACTCCTCATCTTATTAATGTTAGTTATTTAGATCCACTTTACTATAAATTATGAGGATATCAATACAAAGTAGGCAAACAAGCCCTCAGTAGTGGTTTAGTTGTTATGCTATTATTAACATGAACCCTAAGATCGTGAACAACATGATAATCACATGTAGGATTTAATCTTAAATAAATTAAAGAGTACCTCCAGACATCCTGACGCAGAGAGCTTTCTGATCCTGTAGTCTGGTGCTGTTACTGATTGATGCTGTAATCCGTCGAGAAAGAGGATAGGTGAATGGTTTCGATTTCTCTTTTCTTGCCTATAAAACCTGATGTGTTGATTTTTGTGAACCGCTTTGTAATGGACGAAAGGGCTTGTTTTATAGGTCGAAAGAGGACCGAATTTCCAATTAGAGTTTCCTTAGGCTTAATCTCAACCATCCATCAAGGTAGAGAATATTATGAAATACATCTTATTAAGAAACCTTTTTGAGTAAGTAATAGCATATATCCTATGAAAACGGATTTCCTATAATGACCACAATTCGGAAAGGAAAGGACTTGTGGTCCAAGTAATTGACTTAAAGGTAATTTCCTTACATTAGTTTCACAATTTCTTTACTGATTTTGCTTAACAAATCATATAAAATCCATGTGGAATAAAAGGCCTTAGCTTCTTAGATCGACGAGTGTTTCAAATATTGCACAAGTGAGGTGGAGAAGGCAAGCTATACGTGACTAGCTATAAGATTACTTAGAGCTAACAACAAAGGGGCAACCCTTTGTTTTGGTATCCATCTCTAACTAAACATCCTAGGGTTTGATCCCTGGGTCCTATCCCCTCCATGTGGTAGCAATCCTCTTACTGCATGTCTTGGGTTTCACTCTTGCATGTGTCCGCTGTATGATGGGTTCAACCCCATTGAATGGCATCCGAAAAAAGATCACTTAGAGTCCTTTTACTACAACAGTACTGACATGAAGTTCTTATTAAATTTCCTCCGCTAACCAATCCCACTAAAACCATGAGGTAATAGTGGAAATACCTTTCAACATTTGCCTTGTGTAGAACCTGGTCAGTGCACATTTTAACGCTAAGTCGTCCCACATAGGGTCTAACTCATGACTTGTTGGCTCCGTCCCCATATTAAATTTTTTCTGTTAACCAATCATACCAAAGCCTCAAGGGATTAGTAGAGGCAATAAAAATAATTTTTTTTATAGATTTAACTACGCCTTTCTCTAGGGTCTGAAAGGAAAGGATTTTGGTGAAAAAAAAGAAGAAGAAAATAATCGTCCCCATTTGTATAGAATGTGATTATCTAACCATCTCCACCACCTATTGGAGGAAATCTCATCAAAGAAAACACAGGAAACCTAATCAAAAAATAAATTTTAGCCTAATATAATCTACATCCAATATAAGCTAATCTCGATTAAGTGGTCGAGCATCTCCCGGGGTGTGCATACGTGCATGAGTATTTACAAGACTGGAAAAAAAGAAAAAAAAATCTATATTATTATTACTTTATATTCTTTGAATTTGATAAATTCTCTCCATGCATCAAAATATCCAGCATAGTAGAGAAAATTTGTGTGAAACTCATATAAGGTTTCAATGTTAGTTATTCAAGATTTGGCCGTTTGATGCAGAACTTGCTTACACAATGAGGGTGACAGAAAAGTGTGATGTTTATAGCTTTGGTGTTGTTTCATTAGAAGTGATAATGGGAATACATCCGGGTGAACTCATTTCATCACTTCTAACATCTGGGGGTGCGGAGATGGTGTTGAAGGATGTGCTAGACCAACGCCTCCCACAACCCAACGATAAGGAGATGAAGGAAGTGGTTTTAACAATGATATTGGCACTTGCATGCTTGAGTGCTGATCCACAACGTCGACCAACCATGTATCATGTGTCTCACGAACTGTCTACAAACAAGCCTCTATTTCTGGAGCCACTACTCCACACAATTACACTGAGGCAACTTATGGATCTCAAATTATAAGTATATGTTAGTTGATGCTAGATATATGGGGTTTCTTTAATTTTTATTTTGCCATAGAAGTTGAACTTCACAACCTTGTGAAGTGAAAAAATTAAAGAAATATGCAGGCAGGTATTTTTGTGAGTCTTATGTAAAATGGTGATCACAGATGTTATTTATTTTCCTATGTCGTCTGAAGCGTCTTTATATCTCTCTTTTGTGTATCTTAACAACTCATCTTCTAGATTGTTAGAGCTTGTTATACATTTACATGTGTTTAATCGATCCATGACATGTGCCGTCTCATGACATTTGCTGACTTCATGGGATATTTCTCTCTGCTGTTAGAATTTTAGTGTTGGCCAAATTCATGGGTTGGACAAAACTCTGGGTCTTTTGAGTTGTATTTCTTTTTTAGAAAAGGACTAGATTGGAAGAGCTCAGAAGAAGAAGGTCTGAAAGAATTTGAAGAAGTCTGCTGAAGATTTTGTGCTGATTTTCCGGATCAACAGAATGGGGTCCGCTCGAGCGACCAGTTCATCCGCTCTAGCGAACAGAGTCAGAATAGCCATCGCTGAAATAGAACCTCATCCGCTCGAGCGGACAAGGTGCAGAGAGTCCTACGAAATTAAAAACTGCTTTTCTGATTGTGCTCAAACTGCTTGGTTTAGTCCTAATCATCTTAGGTAACCTTAAGCACGAACCAAGGGCTATTTAAAGGACTCATAGGCTATTCCAAAAGAGAGAACCTCGCCTCTTAAAGTTCTGAGTTAGAGATTATTATTGAGAGAATTCTTCTCTAGAGTTTTTATGAAGTTGTGCTGCCAAGTTCTCTACAGTCAGTTCTTCTGCATCCCTTGTAGAAGATTATCTTCCTGCGAGAAGATCTGAGGAGTCAAGTGCTGGTTTGAATATGTTGCAATCAACGGTGTGAAGTCGTTGAAGCGTGAGGCGACACAACGTAACTTCAGTCATTGGGTAGGGGATATCTAGGGAAGAGATCTGAGTTTCTTGTAATTGCGAGATTCATAGTGCTTGATTTGATCCAGTTCGGATTGATGGCTTTTTACCCGGTTTGGGTTTTCCACCTTAAATTTGGTGTCCTTGTGGTGTGTGCCTGTTGATTTTATTTTCCGCTGCATATTGTTTATTTCTACACACTTTTGGGTTGATTGTTTGAGTAGACCAATCTAGAGATCGCGGACCCTAAAATATTTTCATCTGTTGTGTATTATGCTGGCTGTTTATTCTTGTAATTGTTATTCTTGGAGCATTACGAAGATGGATGAAATCGGCTTCTTTTTGCTGATTGCTAGAGAGTGGGGCTTGACCGGTATCTTTATGTTGGCTGCGTTACGGTATGAACGTGTAATGTAGGATCTCTCTGCTAACGGGGAAGCTATCTTTCCTTTCATGAAGATTTTAAAGAAATTTAAAATAAATCACTTTCCATAGAGTCACATAGATTTCATTCCCACAGACTTTTCAATTTATACAAGAGAGATAAACTGATAAAATAATAATTTAAAATTCAAACTCCTAATTTGCCCCTAAGATTTCTAACAATCTTAACCTCATCTCTAATAATTAAATAGCCTTTCTCGAAAAGGGTCACTAATTGTCACCTTAAATAAGATAAAACCCTTTTTATCTCTGAAAAAGGATAAGTCTTTTTAATAGAAAGGAATTCCGTCTATCTATGGATCCATCACTTCGCTGCCTGCTCTTCTAGCTGGGAATCCGTTACCGTGTGTGGACCATTCAGGGTCCCCCACGTCACCGCGGGCAGCTCCTATCCGGATGCATGGCGGCTGCCCGTGGTGACGCGGCAAACCATGAATGGTCCACTCAGAGTTACTCTGGGGTTTTAGCTCAACAAATCCGGACTACTCTTGACTCAGTCGGTGTCGGTGGTCCAGTAGATCAAATCTGATACAATCTCTTCCAGAAGCTTTGATCGATGGAGATTTGATGAAGATGATGAGATTTGAATGGATGGATGAAAGCGAGGGTGTTTCATTTAAAAGAAAATTGTCAGTGATTATTGATGATTATTGTGGTAGGAAAGGATCGTGACCGATTTGATCACAAGACCATCACTGGGTGCCGGTCTCTGATACCGTAAAGAAATTTAAAATAAATAAAGCACTCATTCCGATAACTTCTCAATTTATACAAGAAAGATAAACTAATAAGATAACAATTTAAAATTCGAACTCTTAATCTATCTTTAAGATTTGGAACAACCTAAACCTAATCTCTAACCAATTTCATGAGATGATGCTGAGACTGCTGGTTTGATGAAGCGGAAGTGTTAGCTATATTGGAAGCTCTAAGGATATGTGTCTCAAATAATTTTCATAGCATAGTGGTGGAAAGTGATTCCTTAAATGCGATTTCTTGGATGTCTTGTTTGGAGAAGGGTCCATGGAAATTTCAATTTCTTCTCAATGAAATCAAGACTTTGTCATCATCTTTGAATGTTGAGTTTCATCATGTGCTTCGGTCGGGGAATGGCATGGCGGATGCTTTGGCTAAGTTGGGGGTTGAAAGAGAGGTAGCTTTGCTTGCTCCTTTGTAATTTGTTGTTTTGTATTGGTATTTAGGTCTAATACCTTCGCATGTTTTTTCTTTCCATCTTTATTGTACCTTTCTTAAGTCTTTAATATATTTTTACCGTTACCGATAAAAAAAAAAAAAGATGGTTGCTCTCTTTGTACAGCTGGACTGGTTGGCTCATGGGCTTTATCAAAAATAAAGTGTCTGTTAGGTTTTAGAAGTGATTTTAGTTGCTCAAGAGCTGTTTTAGATTTTCTTTGTCATGAGAAGTGTTTTCTAGTTTTCTAGTTAAGATATTGTTTAGAGAGTCCACTTAAGTGATATAAATGCTTACAGCTGATTTCTCTTAAAGATAATCGAAAATTTACCTCTTCCTTTTCTTTTTCTTTTTCTTTTTTTTAATTTTTTTATTTGTGCCTCGCAAGAAACTGAAAGCCATGCACCCACAATTACACGTCCCTAACAGAGGCAGAGGAAATCTACTTTTGAAGTGTGAAAATCACATGTAATTTGTCTAGTTGAAAACAACTTTTATAACAGTGTATCGAAACACAATCTAATTTTCCATCTAAAAGGAATTTATCCATTCGACAGTGAGGCTGTTGTCTCTTCTAATTTCGTACGGCCCAAAAGTCAGCATATGTAAATACAGAAGAGAATCTCATACATTTTAGAGACCTTGGTGAATAATTTCCCCATCGATCATGATGTCAAGGGGGGGCTACCTATAGGTCTCATCCCATGATATATAGTAAGAATCTAAGTTAATTAAGTTTTAAGGTTTTCATAACTATTTCTAATATTGTTTAGTTTTGAGGTTCTTAAATATATTGGTGATAATGATTGTGGTATCCGGCGCTTTTTACCTGTTCCTAATTAATGAGTGACCGCGCTTTTATTTCTGTTCTAAACCTTTGATAAGGTAAGGTCGAACACAAGAAGAATTTGCAATTTCTCCCCGAATTCTCTATTTAAAAAAAAGTTAGAGTTGACTAATAAAATAAAATAAAACAGGGGGGAAATAATGAAAGACTACATTGTAGAAAAAAAAAAAAGGATAAAATAGAAAGAACGGCAGGCTAATTAAAACTAAAACCACCAATATGATTTCCCAAAATTCCAGATGGACAGACTCTCCTTTAAAAGAATTTCGAAAGAAACCCAAGTTTCAGTTGGGGTCTCGAATTAAAACATAATCTTACCATTTTTTTACCAAAAAAGAATATATATATATATATATATATGGAAGATTCTCCTATGAGAGCATCACTCACTTTACTATGAGAGATAAGGTGGGGGCCCTCACATTTAAGTTGTTCGCATTAAATATAGATGTGAGCCACCCTACCCCACTCCACCTTATTTCTCGTGATAGGGTGAGAGCATCTCTCATGGGAGCACCTGCCATATATAATCTTAGCATTTCTGGCCTAGCCGGCTGCTAGACTTTTAATGTTGTAGCCCAACCGAGTGGTCTTATATCATCATAAAACTTATATAGTGTTTTGTTAGTTAATAATGTCATATATTCAGAGAATACTAGGTGCGATTTTAGTAGGCAAAAAAAGAAAATCGACATGATGAAACTTGATGAGGCACCCATTTGACTTGGTCGAGTGGCATAAGCCATGCGTTTGCAACACTCCCCACGTCTTGTTTACGAGATTGCCTTAAATTTGATTGTGTACATTTGTGTGGAGGATGCAGCAGGCGCCATCTAGGACATTAGTCCTGTGTGGTTAAAAACCTCAAGGGTACCCATGTCATTAATTAAAAAATAAATAGATTTGATCAGACGGGTAGTAGTGTTCATTCAATGAGGTTGATTTTTTTTTTTTCATATAAATTACTAAATACATTATTTTTTTATATATAGCCGAGCTGGTGGGCCCCACGTACAATATTCTACCTATGTTGAGAATCTTCATAAATCCCGCGAGTCGTTTTCTTCCTTAAAAACAATCTTGTTCGGTAGTGAAGACTTTGAAAAGTCTTTTAGGACAAAGCATGCTGGATGCAAATATATGGACTGAAACGAACCAACTTTTAAAAAAGAAATCTCAATGTCCTCTTTGTTACGTAGTTTTAATTTGGTCCCCACTTTGTTGGCTGCTGTCTTTTTCTATAATGAATTCCCTCCTAACCGATCGAAGAGGACACAGAGCTGCAGACTTCTCAAAACTAGAAGAGTCAGAAGGATAAAATTTATTGATGTGGGGTTTGGCGTGGAGCGATCGAACCCGACAAAATTACTGGAGTCTGACTTGGTCACAACCAGTAACTTCTTGTGTTGAAGATTATAAAAGGGGCAAGGGCAAGCACGCACTGTTACAGCACCACCAAACAAACATGGCCACTGTGAAATCATTTTCTCTTCTCCTGTCTTTGCTTGTGCTGATACTGTTTGATTCTCTGTCTGGTGAATGCATCGCTGCAGCTGCGACATCTGACATGCAGGAAGCAGAAGCTCTCCTGAAATGGAAAAGCAGTCTCGACGGAAATGAAGCTATTCAGTCATGGTCGCTGATCCCCACTGTGAATGGCTCTCCATGCAATTGGACCGGAATTAGATGCAATGGTCGCGGAAAGGTGACGGAAATTAAGCTAAGTAACTGCAGTCTGCAAGGTAATCTCGATCAGTTTAGCTTCTCTTCCTTGTCAAACCTTGCCCATCTTGACCTCAGCGGCAATGCACTCCAAGGAAACATCCCAAACCAAATTGGTGATGCTTCCCAACTCTTTTTCCTTGATCTGTCCTTAAATCAACTGTCAGGTGTCTTACCACTCTCGCTAGCCAATCTCACCCATATATCCGTGATTAACATCTCTGACAACATTTTAACTGGTGAAATATCTCCTCGTCCCTTTGCCAATTGGACCAAACTTACCCATCTTCAACTTCATAACAATCAGCTCAATGGTAAAATTCCCCCTGAAATAGACTTGCTCACCAACCTCACTTTCTTGCACTTGTACAATAACCAAATCTCAGGCTCAATTCCACAAGAAATTGGGAACTTGAAACGGCTGACGAACCTCCAAGCACAATACAATCTTCTATATGGTCCTATCCCCTCTTCATTAGGAAATCTGACCGAGCTCACTAATATGGACCTTACATATAACCGAATTTCCGGTTCAATTCCATACTCTTTGGGAAATTTAACTAAGCTTGTTAGACTAGAACTAAGATTTAATGAGATTTCGGGCACAGTCCCACTGGAGCTTGGAAATCTAAAGAATCTAGAGTTCCTATCCTTGGCCTCAAACAACCTTACTGGCCCAATTCCTCCATCTTTTGGTAATTTAAGGAACCTAGCGTTCCTCTATCTGACTCAAAACCAATTTTTTGGAACTCTACCTCAAGAAATTACAAAGTTGACACGGTTGCAAAAACTTCACGTGGGTTCCAACAACTTGTCGGGTCATTTACCGCAAGTATGCTTGCATGGTTCACTTGTACGCCTTCATGCGTACAACAACCATTTCACTGGCCCCATTCCAACAAGCTTGAGAAGTTGCGCAACCTTGCAAAGAGTTTGGCTTGAGAATAATGAGCTCACTGGAAATATATCAGATTTCTTCCAAGTGTGTCCAAATTTATCATACATGGATGTGAGTCGCAACAAATTTTATGGACAGCTCTCAATAAAATGGGGAGACTATCAAAATCTGACTGTGTTTAAAGTTGCTGGTAATAATATTTCAGGCATGATACCACCTGAAATCGGGAAGTTGGCTGAGCTACACAAACTTGATTTGTCCTCAAACCATTTGTTGGGAGAGATTCCGAAAGAGCTGGGGAGTTTATCCTCGCTATACGAGCTCGTTTTAAAGGGTAACCAACTTACAGGTATGATACCACAAGAAGTTGGGAAATTATCCAGTTTGGAAACTCTTGACCTCTCAAACAACAACTTAAGTGGGTTCATACCAGAAAAGCTAGGAGATTGCTCCAACCTCAAAGACTTGAATTTGAGCAAAAATTATTTGAATGGGAGCATTCCAATCCAAATTGGTAACCTAGCAAGGTTGAAGAAGAAATTAGATCTCAGTCACAACATGTTAACTGGACAGATACCACAACATCTTGCAAATTTAAGAATGTTGGAAAGTTTAAATCTCTCTCACAATTTTCTTTCTGGTACAATTCCGACTACTTTGCAAGAGATGTCCAGTTTGTTCTTAGTTGACTTATCATACAATGATCTGGAGGGTCCCCTTCCCACCAGCAAAGCTTTCCAAGAAGCTCCGGTAGAGGCATTTATTGAAAACAAAGATTTGTGCGGTGGAGTGAAAGGTCTACCTCGTTGCAACTCCTCTTTCATCAATCAAGTTGATGGTAAGAAAGGCAACAAAATTATGATTACCATTGTCCTTTCTCTTGCTGGGGTAGTCTGTCTTCTCTTTATTTCTCTCGGGATTTATTTTATATGCCACTGGAGAATGAGTAAAATAAAGAAAATGGTGCTTGACATGAACAATAGAGATTTATTTTCTATTTGGAATTATGATGGGAAGATTGTGTATGAAGATATCATCAAAGCAACAGAGGGTTTCAATGATAAACATTGCATTGGGGAGGGAGGGTACGGAAGAGTATATAAGGCAGATCTTCCAACAGGCCAAGTGGTAGCTGTAAAGAAACTCCACTCACCCGAAAATGGTGAGGTGATGGAGCAGAGAAATTTTATAAATGAGATACAAGCATTAACTGAGATTCGACATCGTAACATTATCAAGCTTTACGGGTTTTGCTCCCATTCTCAGTGCTCGTAACTAATCTATGAGTACAAGGAGAAGGGAAGCCTAGCAATTTGTCTGAGCAATGAGGAAGAAGCGGCAAATTTAAATTGGATGAAGAGGATGAAGGTTATAAGAGGTGTAGCCCATGCACTATCATATATGCATCACGATTGCAATCCTCCTATTGTTCATCGTGACTTGTCAAGCAACAATATTTTGTTGGACATGGAGTTTGAGGCTTCCATATCTGACTTTGGTACTGCTAGACTTTTGAAGTCTGATTCATCAAATTGTTCAGTGCTGGTCGGCACTTGTGGATATGTAGCCCCAGGTATCCTCTCTCTCTCTCTCTCTCTCTCTCTTCATTCTTAAATATTTTCCTTTCTAATACGTTGTGCACTCTTTTTCAATGATTCTTAGTATAATAACTCTCAGGATTCTTTTGAGGAATAAATCTTGCAAGTATAATTTTTGAAGGAATAGATAAATATGTATAATGTTCTGTGATATAATGGAATAACCGGATATTCCTTGATATCAGGAAATGGGGGCAAAAACATAAATAAATTAATCGGTCGGAGGTCCTTTTCCATCATTTTAACAAGTTTGGGTGCTCAGTCTTTTTATTGGGTTTTAAGGGTTTTTTTTTTCTTGTTTGGTAAAAGCCCCTAAAGAAGCTATATTTCTAATATTTTATGTTCTCTGAATTTGACCCATTGTCTCTGTGCATCAGTATCTTCATCGTTGTATGCAAAATTTGTGTTGAACTCGTAAGTGTCCATTGGTTAATAACTCAAGGTTTGGCCTTTCCATGCAGAGCTTGCTTATACAATGAGGGTGACAGAAAAGTGCGATGTATATAGCTTTGGTGTTCTTTCTTTAGAAGTGATAATGGGGATGCACCCAGGTGAACTCGTTTCATCACTTCTATTATCTGGAGGCAAAGAGATACTGTTGAAAGATGTGCTAGACCAGCGCCTCCCACAACCCGATGATCATGAGATGAAGGAAGTGGTTTTGACAATGGTGGTGGCATTTGCATGCTTGAGTGTTGATCCGCAATGCCGACCAACCATGGATCATGTGTCTCAGGAACTGTCTGCAAGTAGGCCTCTGTTTCTAGAGCATCTCCACACAATCACACTGAGGCAACTTGTTGATCTCAAGCTATAAGTAGACGTCAGGTGATGCTTGAACTTCACAACCTTGTGAAGTGGAGGTGTCTGTCGAGTTTTTCAAGTGGTTGTTTAGTTGCTCAAGAGCTGTTTAGATTTTATTTGTCATGAGAAGTGTTTTCTACTCATTAGTGTTGATGTCTTGTCAAGGAAATGCACTTAAAAGAATAAGTAACAGAGTTTAGTAGTAGTTTACGGCTGATTGCTCTTAAAAATAATGGAAACTTTACCTTTTTCTCCTTTTTAATTAGGGACTTGAACTTACACGCCCATGGGATGGAGAATTTACTTTCAACAGTCGAAAAATACATGTAATTTAAAACCTTTCAAAAAAATACATGTAATTTAAAATCTTTCAAAAAAATTAAAACCTTTCAAAAAAAAATTTAAAACCTTTCAAAGAAATACATGTAATTTATTTGTGTCTCTCTCTTTTTTTTTTTTTTCTAAAATGCAAATAGTATATTAAGAGAGGGAAGGAAAGAATTGAATGAAAACCCCCAAAGAAACAACAACAAAGAACTCCAAAGAACTTAGCTCAACAGGCCAGGGCAAAAGCCAAAAGAAGAAATAATTACATGGGGTATAAGCTCCCAAAAAACGATGAATATATGTGATAGTCTGGCCAAGGAAAGGCTTAGGGTACTGATCTAGAGCTGATTTCAACCAAATCCAAAGAAGCCTTATGGCTGAGGTTAAGGATGGCCTTTCTCCTTCTAAACGAATCTCATTTTTGAATTTCTAGAGGGCCTAAATGGTCACACAGAAAATCATAACAATATTTTATTTGTCTTGTTGAAAACAACATTTTAGAACAGAGTATCGGCATACCCTCTAATGGAGAATGAATCCACCTCAGTGGTTCAACCTCTATACAACCCAAGACAACTTGACCCATTTGACCTGACCTGAACCATTGGCACTCCTAAACATAGAGGTGTCAAATGGGCCGTGCTGCTAGGCATGGCACAAACCGCATGCATATGGAATGGCATGACCCAGGCGTGGCAAACTGTGGAAATCTTTCATAATTTGTGTATTTTTTATGGTTAACCCTTCCAATGTAGTCTTTTACGTTTTTATTTTATTTATTATCCGCAAAAATTGTAAAGATCTTGAAGGTAATTCTATTGAAAAACCTTCATTAAAAGAAAAGATCCAAATAGTTCTCTTCTAAGTAAAGCAAGTTGAGTTTGACTCAACCGCTTAAATCTGTATGTCATACTCTTTTTTGTGTTTATCTTTAAAATTTTTTAGCTTAAAACACTAAAACTAGAACCCGGCGGGAAAGCCCAGCACGAATGGCACGGTTCAGACATGATTCAGACACGACATGAGCCACGCCATGCCAGCGGGCCATGCTGGGCCGAGATGTGGCTGTCAGACATGCCGGAACGGCACGACACGACTGATGGGTGTTTGACACCCCTACCTAGACTCAAACCTACATGCCAAGTGATCACGGCTTAGCTCCAATCCATTGGCATTCAGCTAACTACTGGTTGCCCTCTGTTTCCGTCATGGAGATTTCAGCCTGGGATCTTTTTGCCTACTGTCCTTATGCCAAGAAGCTCTGGTCATGGCTTCAATGAGCTCTTTCAATCACCAGCTACTCCAGTCATCATATTTCTGCATTGTGGAGTACTATTTCCCAGGGTGCCAACTCTAGAGATATCAAAGGCTCGAAAGCAGTCTCTTTCCAAGTGAAGCTCTCCACCCCTTGTAATCACCATCACCATCATCATTGTTACACCCCGACCCAATATAATCCTGATTAGTATTAATTAACCATGTTTTGGCTAAATTAAATGTGTTCAATTGCTAATTATAGTGGTTAGTGTTTATTAACCCTCTTAGACTGAGTTGGATGAGTTTTGCACCTGGTATAGGTGAGTGAAAACCGAATTGACTCAATTGAGTTGAATCAGGAACTTTTTCGTAAATATAGGTTTTCGTGTTTTTTTCAGGATTTGTGCATCATTTTGACATCATCGTGTGTATTTTGATGAGTACATCGATTTTCATATTAGGCAATTCTTCATTTGACCAACCGTTGTGGAATTGGACCCTCATTTGACTCGAAATAGAAATATGCTTTTGGAAGTGGACCTTCTTGCAAATGGACACTTTACTCTTATATATATATATATATGTGACCCTATCCTTTCTTTCGTTCCTTCTTCCTTTCTCACTACTCTTTTCCTCCTTCTTCTTTTCTCTCTTCCTCAAACTATTAAGAAGGAATTGTGCATGTGCATTGGAGGCTCGGAAAGTTTGAGAAGGACTCTACTACATCCTTATCATCATCTTCTTCATCTCCTCCTCTTCATTCTTGGTTAGAAACTATCTCCACCCTCCTTCAATCCTTCCAAATTCGAAATACTTAGAAGAGGTAGGCTTCAAGAAACTTTTGGTGGGATTTTAGAGTTGCATTTGAGTAAAAAAGACTCTTGGTTGAGCAACATGCATGTTTATGTAGTTTTTATGTGTTTATTGTTGTTAGGGTTTGCTCATTTGGGGCTTTTGAGATTTTCTTTGAACCAAGTGTGTGAGAAGTTTGGAGAACTCTTCTTTGAGGCAAGTATAAGCATAATTTGGGGTTTGCATTTTGTGCATTTTCGATTGATTCTAGTATTCTCTTTCTCTCTCAAAAAAATTTTTGGGTTTTTATGTTGATAGATGATAAATGAGTTGGATTCCTTCATGTGGGTTTGTTTTGGAATGTATGGAAGTCTTATGTATGTGTTATGGGGAGCAAGGAGGCCCATTTTGCAAGGATTAAAGAAGGAAAATTGAACTTCGTAAGTTCTACCGGAAGTACTACCGGTAGAAGTGTGGCTCGAAAATTGACAGAGAGCTAAGAAATTGAGAACCCTTAATTCTACCGGAAGTTCTACCGGTAGAAACGGTCAAAAATGTGGCAGAGAGCCTGGAAGGGGTGATTCAGTTGCTTAAACCGGAAGTACTACCGGTAGAGATGTTTCTACCGGAAGTACTACCAGTAGAGACGCTTCTACCGGAAGTACTACCGGTAGAACTTCTTAGACTTTTTTTTTTTTTTGCTCAAATAATGGTGTGTTGACCCTTCTGGGGTATTTCCAACCTCCTTAATCACTCATTTAGTGGGTTTTGGAGTACACCCTCACTTCCGTAGGAACTTAGGAAATTTTTGAATCTTATGACCATAGAATGGGAACTTTAACCACATAATTGGGCCGATGGATATTCCTAGTCTAAAGCTATGCCATGAAAATTCGTTAGGAAATTCAACGTATTCCCTGTAACTGGTAACACCAAATAAATGTAGTAATTCGTTGATTTTCCCAACTTATTTTGAAATGGACGGTAGAGGACTAGAAATATAAAAATCTAGAGTTAAATTGTAAAACAAAATAGCTTGATTTCTAATTTATTGCATTTCATATTGGTGTATGAATTCCCTTCGAACCTCAGAATCCTACTTAATAGATTGATAAATTCTTAGTAATCCCTTATATCTTATGTTTTATATTCAATTGTAATTCCATTTGAATATTTCCAAATTGATGTTTGGTAGAATGAAGATTGAGTAAGAAATTGAAAAGATGTGATTATCATTTGATTTGATTTCGAATAATGAATATGAGTTTACTCAATTCTACTTTTATTTCAAGTATTATTGATTCTATCAAGTCGGCACTACTTAGCTTCGACCCAGTGATACCCGACGGGGTTACACTCGGTTTATAAATTGAGACTACTGCAGTAAGTCATATGGAGCTCCGGAACTCCAGACCGGGTAGCCAGCTAGCCTTTGGCCGGGCCGCTGGTGACATCCTAACTATATTTGCTCTCTTTGAGAGGATGAGCTTAAGGTGGTAGCCAAGTTGCGCGTTTCCCTTTTTACTTGATCCATCATGCATAAATTATACAATTAAGCACAAAATTTCCAGTTGGTATCTATTGTTGATTTCTATCAATTTAACTGTTTTAAATTCAATTGAATCTTATGTACTTCCTTGTTTTGCCTATGCTTGTTTAATCGTCGTATTAATGATACTACATTTTGTGTCACAGTCTCAAGTGCAGCCTCCGGCCCTCCAGAGGCCTAGGAGAGAGAGAATGCTACCCATGAGGTACCTTCGGGTTTAGTGGAGTGGCCCAAGCCTGAGGCCCATTGAGCTTATCTCCCGGGGAGAGTGTCAATACTTTTTGGAGACTCTTTTGTGGTGTGGCTAGCCCCTTTTTGAGTGGGCCACACTTAGACTATAGAATTCTTTTGTTTATATTTTTGGTATTGATGTATAGGGTTCTTTAGTTCACCCTCTTTTGTATAACGATGTAATTAATTGTATAATTCTTTTGTATTAAAACTTGAACTGTTATATAGACTGAAGGAATTTGATACCTCACATAAATGAAATATAACTTCCGCTATGTTTAGTTGTTTTTAATATGTTTAGTGAGTGTAATCTCACGCATGTGGACAGTTGCTTTTCCTCTCCTTCGTGTGTTAACTTGGCTCGAGACAGGTACAACACACGGAAGTAAGTATGACACACCTCGGGGATTACCCTAGGCTAGGGTGATTCGGGACCGGGATGTGACAATCATCATAATTATCATCATCATTGCTCTCTCCATTAAGCTCAACTGCGTTTTTCAAGGCCACCAAGCGTCTCTTGGATCTACAAGTCAAATATTCGTAGCAGAATGTTCCATCTCTCTCAAGAGTCGTCTGTAGCATCTCTGAAGAAATTCTCATATATGCTCAATCTATAGGCTGCTTCCTGTTTTCCTGTGCAAGGCTCTGTTAAATAGTGCTTGTACAAATGGAAAGGTGGAGCTCTCTTCAAATGAAGATGCAGTCTCTTTCAAAGTGAAGCTCCCCGCCCATGGTCTTGAAGGTAATTCTATTGAAAAACCTTCATTAAAAGAAAAGATCCAAATAGTTCTCTTCTAAGTAAAGCAAGTTGAGTTTGACTTAACCGCTTAAATCTGTATGTCATACTTTTTTTTGTGTTTATCTTTAAAAATTTTTAGCTTAAAACACTAAAGCTAGAACCCGGCGGGAAAGCCCAGCACGAATGGCACGGTTCAGACATGATTCAGACACGACATGAGCCACGCCATGCCAGCGGGCCATGCTGGGCCGAGATGTGGCTGTCAGACATGCCGGAACGGCACGACACGACTGATGGGTGTTTGACACCCCTACCTAGACTCAAACCTACATGGCAAGTGATCACGCACTACAAGAAAAAACATGTTTGGTGACATGAATAAATGTCACTGAATGCCCATTTTTTGTCACCTATTATCATTGGTGACACGGGATGGGGTGTCATTATATCCATGACACTAAAAGTCAAGGGTGACAAATTTTGTGCACTTGTCACGGAATGATGTCAACGGTGACAAAAATATGGTGCCGTGGAAGAAAGATTTTTCATGACATAGTAGGGTGTCACTGAAAGCAATGGTGACAACAATGCGGGTGCCATAGAAAAGAGATCTTCTGTGACAAAAATTGTCACTAAAAATATTTACCATGACAACCAAATGTGTGTCACCGATAATATTACCAGGTTGGCAAACAAGGATGACATACACTTTTTGTCACAAAAAAAACACAATCAAAATATTTGTGCCACCCAAATTATCATTTCGCACCTGCTTACAAAGTTTCAAATATTTGTATTTAGATACACCCATTAGCAAAACTTATACAACAAAGACGCAGAATATTATTCAAATCAAATATCCAAAAAGTCAACATTCTATCATCCAAGCTCACAACCCTTCAAAATATTCATCCTTCAACAATAAACACTTCAAAGTTAATTAATAGTTTTAGCATAACTACAAAACATCTATACACGGTGTGTCGTGTCAAATGACAAAAATAATTCAAAACAAGTGTTACAGTTAACCAGAAAAAGTCTTCAACTCCATCTTGGTCATCTTGGTTAAATGCCAAAAAGTAACTCCATTTTGATAGTTACCTACCTGCATAAAATCGCAACAAAAAAATGTAATTACTTAACATGTTATGAAGCAAGCAGGCTGTCTTACTATTATAATAAACTCATCCCAAGAATATATTGTCACACCAGACTTTTTGGCCTCTTCTTTTTGTTCATTTGTAACCTTCCCAAAGCTAACAATTGCTTTATTATAAAATATCAACTTCAGTATGCATCAACTAACACAGTACCAGGACCAAGAAAGAAAGAATAAAAAACCACTTACTTCTCAAAAATTTCGTTGTATTAGGAAATATTTTCAACACCTAAAAGAAAGGAGACCTGCAAAAACTGAATAAAAAACCAATTAGTATATTCTAAGGTGATTCATATTTGGCCTCTGTCCACAAAATTAACACAGTAACTTGACATCAGTGTCATATTTATGGATCCATACACAGATCTTTTTTGAATCAGCAATAAGCATCTGTAGTATCACACAAACAAAAAAAAAAAAAAAAAGTTCCAGGTTTGTAATCAACAATCTAAAATGAAGCTTTTAGTATGGGTTGCATTTGAAATTTACTTTAGCTTTCTATTTTTCTCCAAAGAGAGATAATATATATATATTCTTTATAACCTGTATAAAGGTTATCCTGCTAAATCACAAGCAAACTCCCACAAAAAATGTTAAATACTTAAATGTCAACGAAACTACACTGCCAACACTCTTTTAAATCACAAAACTCACAAAATGGTGCATTAAGAAAGTACTGATCTCAGTAAGTTATATCAAACAACTCAAGTGCAGGAATATTCTACTAATCAATGCATAAAGGGGGAAAAACAGCTTCAAAGTGGAGAAAGGCTTGGCTTACTTGAAACACTTAGCATCCAGCAGGGTCTCACCCTCAAAAGGCTCTTGACCTTCAATCATGGCATTAACACGCTCCTTCTGACCTTCATCACCCTGCGCCACCGAGCTGTTAGATTCGTATGCAGTAATAACATCATCCTGCAATAACAAAAAGGGATAAATAAGAAGCATAAACACATTTTGGCAAACAATAACGTAAACTTCATAAAAATGTTCCTAAGAAAAATTTCAAATGTAAAAGATTTCTCGAAATTTCGGCAAAATCTCCCCTGTACATGTGACATTTAATTTTTTTTTTTTTTTTTACAACCTGTTACGTACCTGTACATAAAAAAAAAAAAAAAGAAAAAAACATCTCAATACCCCCGACACACTACAAGGTCATTCACCACTACGTCATTAGTCATTTACCATTCAACCATAGCACTTCAATATATGAGCACTTCAATATATGGGCCTCACCTTGGCGGACGACACTCCCATAAAGTCCAACACCTGTTCCTTGGCATCAAACATGCACATGCACATATACACACACATACACATATATTTTATTTCCTACTAAGCTTTATATCCACATCTATACATCCAAAAAGAGATATCAACTACACTAGAATATCACACCCTCTCTTTTACAACAATTCTAATTGTGGCCCAAGTTCAGCCCATGACATTTATATCAAGTCTGGACTTAGAAATGCCCTCTGGGGCCCCTTGGGACTCAGATGCCTTGCACTCAGGTGACAAAGAACAAAACAATTATTTGTTATCTTGGGCTAATCCAACTATCATGTTATCAACTGATTGTTGTCACTTGTCGGGATTAGTTTTCTACTGGTTTCATCTGTTGTTTAAAATTCAACGTAGCAACAAGTTCGTCAAAACTGCAGTCATGAAAAGTCTTTGAATAAAGAATTCACTTCTAGAAAGAAATTAACCATGGTGTATTGCATCACTGTCTCCAATTTTCTCAAAATCACAGTCTGTACGGATTTAGATTTTTGAAATCAAGGTCTCTTTTAGATACAGTTAACTAAATCGGGAAGAATGAAACATGGTGTATTGACATTCCTAAGTAATTCACTGAAGAAGTACACTCAATTGCTTGTAGATAACTCTTTAAGTCCAACTGAAAATAAGGCAAATACAATCTAAAGTTCAGTCTCTTAGTATGCCTACCAGGGAAGCTAATTACAATTCATTCATTTTGTCCAGTAATGCTAATTATAATTCAATCCAATTGAATTGGCATTCAATGGGTTTAAAGTGTTCTGTATCATGGTGATTTGCATGCTTGATGACATCTGTCCATAAACATAAAACCATAAAAAAAGAGCAACCTCAACTCCAACCTAGACTTTGGAGCTAAGCATCACAAAATCTTGGTCGTAAGAGTTTGAACTAAGCATAAAAAAACCTTGGTTAAGATCCTCAGACTTTCAAAAATGGGGAAAAGAGATGCTCTGCTTCCTAAAATCTGGTAGCTTCATTTAAAACAATGTGGTGATAACGGTGCCTAAAATTGAAATAGAAAAATCCATGTCAATAAATTGTGGTAATTTGAAGCAAAATAGAATACTTTTTGTCTTACAAATGTTAGTAATTTGCAAAATAGAAAACTAAGTATTAATAACACTTGTTTTACTTATCTTTAAGAAGAAAATGAATAAATGAACAAGGGAAGGTAAATAGAATACCCGTCTTCTTGCAATAGCTTTGAGTTTCTTTGGGGTAATGGTAGTTCCACCATACATGACAACCTTCAAGGAAGAGGTTAAATACTTGGCATAGGTTAGTAGAAGGAAGGAAGTGGAGGTCACATACTGCATATTGCTGTCACTCATCTTGTATAGAAGACCAACTGTTCAATCCAAAAACACCATTGAGACTGCCAGACTATATGAGAGCAAATGACAATAGGTAAAAGAGGCAATGAGAAAACCTGGGGTGTATTGGGCTTGAGAGAAATGAGCTCCTGGTATGAGAGAGCATACGTAGTTGCCTGTGTGCCCTTTGTAGTCATGGAGGGATCTCACATTTTGGATTATAAAAGCCTGAAAACACAGCAACCAACTAAGAATGTGTAAGAAAAAAAGAAAACTCATATAAAAGGAAGAGTGTTAAAAACTCATATAAAAGGAAGAGTGTTCCTTTTCTCTCTTTCTGCAGTACCAAGATGGAAAAGAAAAGGCAGGAAAAGACCAGACCTTAAAGAAGGGTCCTAGCCCCCACATGTTTGATATCCCATCCAAAGGTATTGTCAATCTGAAGGGTCCTAGCCCCCACATGTTTGATATCCCATCCAAAGGTATTGTCAATCTCATCAGCTCCAAGCATCTGGCCATTCGCTTGAATGTAATTCAGATAAGTTGGGTTTTTGGTAAAGGAGTGTCCATGAGTGTCCAACCCATTCAGGTATTGTCAACCCATGAGTGTCCAACCCATTCATACCCGTATTGTGGGCAAAGGAGGATCATTGGACTCTTCCATCAACAACACTTGATTTAAAAGAGGATAATTTAAATCACTCAACATAGTAGGAGGATCTTCCAACAAAAACATGGAAAGGACAATCTCATATTAGTGATATACTTGGCCTTCATACAACCATATACAACTAACTTGTATCATAACCAACAAGGGCAACTATTAAAGCATAAGAATATAGCAACTGGGTATGAGGATTATAAAACACAAGATGTAAAGTTCATGGGCTTGTTTCTGGGCCTAGAAAAATTGGAGCTAACCATTACACTGAGCCCCCCGGAATACTAGTATTGGTTATGGTTTGTTGTCTCATTGACACAACATTTGAGTGCAGGAAATGTTTGCAAGAGCCGTGGTGCACTAGGAGTCAAGATTTACCACTTACAAAGCCAAGAATCCGCATTTTGCAGCTAGAATTGTACCCTGCAATCTTGTTATTGCTCGTCCTTGTTTGGTGAGTAATTTATTCTCTCTTTTTTGCTTCTATCACATGACCAACCAGTGAGGCTGACCTAGTACTTAGCCAGACTTTCATGGTGACATTTTGCCCAATTAGTAGTTGTGCTTTGGTGGATCAGTCGTAGTCAGTGTTACCTTCAGGGATAATTAGATGCCCGTGCCCCCATTTAATATATCCATCATGAATTGCCTTGTCTAACCTTTCAAAAAAAATTAAAATAAAATAAAAAACCATGAGCCCCCATTTTAACCCATCTCCCTTACACCCATGATTAGTAGCAAGAAAATGGACCTTGCTAACTATGGTGTAACTTGGGAAATTTGGGTCCACTCTCACACCTGGAACATAACCTGTTCCCAGCTATGTATGTGATTGCTCTTCATTTTGCATTCTCTTGGTATAATTTTCTACAGTGATCTGATTTAGGTGATCAACAGAAGGGCCCTTCATGTCCTACTGCGTTGACCAAATCCCATATTTCAATTCATCCCATAAATGGTCTATTCATGCGGTGACCAAAACCCATATTTCAATTCATCCCATAAATGGTCTATTCATGCGGTGTAGGTCTGAAACTTCACACGCTTCAGAGATTCAAATAACTTATGGGTGGAACAGTCACACAGTAGGCACTAAAAGCACAACACTTGTTGTTGCAGGAACACAGCTCGAGCATTTACAGAGGTTCTTGTTGCAGGGGCAAGTCTAAAGTTTCATATGCTTCAAGATTTCATTAACTTTTTTTTTTTTTTTTTGGTAGGAAAGATTTTATTAACTTACTGATGACAAAATAGCTCTACAAATATAACCATATGCAGGGGAACACACCAAGAACTTTAGGAGACACTTATTACAAAAGCAGAGAAATGATCTGATAACTATAGCAATTAAAAAAACAAACCTTACTCTTACCACGAAGCTACTCTGTTCATTGTTCAAGAAAAAAACAAATAAACTATATCATTCAAAGACCAAAACAAGTCATACACAAAGAATAGGGGCATGTTGCACTATTGGGGAACACAATCAAAGTAGCCATGTCATATACGCATAGAAGTAAAGTGTCTTTGTGTGTTCCATTGGTTTCGAGGAGAGGTTGATTCAATCAATATTTTTTATTTGGAATAAATCTGTAATTAAATTGGAACATAGTAAACCAGGAAAACAACAAAATATTAGTCTCACACATATTCCTAGACTCCAACAATCCATAGTTCACTACCTTAAAAATTATCCACAATATGATAAACTTACCAATGTGAAGTGCAATGCAAACCCAAAACAGTATGCAACTCTGAAATCATCCCGATCAACAGTGAATTCTCAGATATAAACACATGAAACCACTTCCACTATTACAACATCACACGAAAGCAAATGCATATAAAACGATTATCCGCTCAAGAAGAAATATTATTATTACAACCCAACCCCCTCAAAACCCCCTCATCGTCAACACCCAGAAACCCAAATCGAATCCAATTCCCAAATCCACCGTTCCTGTCCTTGCCTCGTACAACCCAGCCAAACCCCACCCCTTCGTTTTCATCACCATACCCTAAAGAAGAGAAATACAAATATACAGAGAACCCTCACCACCCCCACCCACACCCACTGCCCAAACTCCTTTTCACCAAAACCCCAGAAACCCCACTACCGAAATCCCACAAATTTCCCAACCCAACAGTCCCAAATCAGAATTCCCCACCCTATCATTTTCCACACTCAGATCCAAAATCCCAATCGACAGCAACCCAATCCCTTTCAAGACCAGCTCAAACGACACCCTCAGACCCAAAATCGAAACGTCCAGCCAGCATCATCAGACTTCCCCTCATCATTTTCGAGCCCATTCACCGAGCACCCCTCTACCTAAATTCCCCACCGATATCCCATCCAACCCAGAACCAAGAGAAAAAAAAAAAAAAAAAAAAAAAAAAAAAAAAACAGAGAGAACAGAAACGGAGAAGGAGAGAGAACAGAAAAGAGAGGAACGCAAAAGGAGTACATACCTGGGCCGTCGTCCTCGTCGCCTGCCACGTGCGTCGTCACCGTTAGCCTCCACTCCACCGAAATCGCCATTGATTTCCATCTCCCCTTCATCAGTTTCGAACAGCAACGAAAAGGGTTGAGAACCTCTTTTTTTTCTTTTGCGCGCCAGTCCCGAGGCGCCCCACATGTGGGCCTGCATTACAACAGGCCCTCTTCCACCTTTTGGGCCTTTGTTGGGGTTAAGTTCGACCCAACAACAGCAAGTAGTAAAAAAAAAAGAAAAAAGAAAAGAAAAGAAAGGGGCCCAGCAAACCAACAGGGAGCTAAGCCCACTGAAGCACAAAATTTTCTGCTTGATCACTCTTAGTCGTTGATTCTTAATGGGTGACATCTTGGCCAACTAGCATCCGATCAACGATCTGTTTACATGCGAATACTTCTGTCCACAAGATCTAGGTCAATCAATTTTGCGACGCACTAAATTTTCTATTCTTCCATTGAAGTCAATATGCAAATCTTTGGGTACTCCAATGAAGTTCAAAGATTGTTGTATGAGCATAAATATGGAGATTGGTATTATGCAAGTGAGGTATACTTTGACCAATTCCTTAATATGAAACAAGGAGATTGGACAGTTGACGAATATTCTGATTGATTTTCAAGGCTACAAGAAATATGTGAATTGGAATAGAGTGAGCTCCATGATTTGAATCGCTTTATCAGAGGCTTAAGACCAAACATATTGCAAAATATGAATAACTGTAAAACCATTCATGATGCCTATTGGGAAGCAATTCGTGTTGAACGCATGCTTAAACATGGGTTTTCCACGCCATCACAGAAAATCGGGATGGATTCTCATCCGAAGACTTTTGCCAAACATGCCCTTAGGGTTTTAGGATGAATGTGGAGGGGTTTAGGGTTTTGGAGGGTTTGGGAGAAGGAGAGTGTGGAAGAGGCGGGAGGGAGAGTGTGGTGGGTCTTACTGCTTCCATGAAACAACATGCCTAAATGAGGAGGAGCCCGCCAACACGAAATTTAGATCTTTCAGTGACAAGTTTGTACTTGTCACCCAAAATTCATCTTTCGGTGACAAAATTTTTGTCACTGAATCTCCTCTTTATTTGGCACCTTGGTTAAAGCTTTTCCGTGACAAGCAAAAACAATTTTTGTCACCTTCGTGTGCGTTCCGTGTCAACATTGATTTTTTGTCACCAAAGGGTGTCACCAATGATGTTTTTTGTTGTAGTGACGGCTTAGCTCCAATCCATTGGCATTCAGCTAACTACTGGTTGCCCTCTGTTTCCGTGATGGAGATTTCAGCCTGGGATCTTTTTGCCTACTGTCCTGATGCCAAGAAGCTCTGGTCATGGCTTCAATGAGCTCTTTCAATCACCAGCTACTCCAGTCATCATATTTCTGCATTGTGGAGTACTATTTCACAGGGTGCCAACTCTAGAGATATCAAAGGCTCGAAAGCAGTCTCTTTCCAAGTGAAGCTCTCCACCCATTGTAATCACCATCACCATCATCATTGTTACACCCCGACCTGATCTAATCCTGATTAGTATTAATTAACCATGTTTTGGCTAAATTAAATGTGTTCAATTGCTAATTATAGTGGTTAGTGTTTATTAACCCTCTTAGACTGAGTTGGATGAGTTTTGCACCGGGTATAGGTGAGTGAAAACCGAATTGACTCAATTGAGTTGAATCAGGAACTTTTTCATAAATATAGGTTTTCGTGTTTTTTTCACGATTTGTGCATCATTTTGACATCATCGTGTGTATTTTGATGAGTACATAGATTTTCATATTAGGCAATTCTTCATTTGACCAACCGTTGTGGAATTGGACCCTCATTTGACTCGAATTAGAAATATGCTTTTGGAAGTGGACCTTCTTGCAAATGGACACTTTACTCTCTTATATATATATATATATATATATATATATATATATATATATATATGACCCTATCCTTTCTTTTGTTCCTTCTTCCTTTCTCACTACTCTTTTCCTCCTTCTTTTCTCTCTTCCTCAAACTATTAAGAAGGAATTGTGCATGTGCATTGGAGGCTCGGAAAGTTTGAGAAGGACTCTACTACATCCTTATCATCATCTTCTTCATCTCCTCCTCTTCATTCTTGGTTAGAAACTATCTCCACCCTCCTTCAATCCTTCCAAATTCGAAATACTTAGAAGAGGTAGGCTTCAAGAAACTTTCGGTGGGATTTTAGAGTTGCATTTGAGTAAAAAAGACTCTTGGTTGAGCAACATGCATGTTCATGTAGTTTTTATGTGTTCATTGTTGTTAGGGTTTGCTCATTTGGGGCTTTTGAGATTTTCTTTGAACCAAGTGTGTGAGAAGTTTGGAGAACTCTTCTTTGAGGCAAGTATAAGCATAATTTGGGGTTTGCATTTTGTGCATTTTCGATTGATTCTAGTATTCTCTTTCTCTCTCAAAAAAAATTTTGGGTTTTTATGTTGATAGATGATAAATGAGTTGGATTCCTTCATGTGGGTTTGTTTTGGAATGTATGGAAGTCTTATGTATGTGTTATGGGGAGCAAGGAGGCCCATTTTGCAAGGATTAAAGAAGGAAAATTGAACTTCGTAAGTTCTACCGGAAGTACTACCGGTAGAAGTGGCTCGAAAATTGACAGAGAGCTAAGAAATTGAGAACCCTTAGTTCTACCGGAAGTTCTACCGGTAGAAACAGTAAAAAATGTGGCAGAGAGCCTGGAAAGGGTGATTCAGTTGCTTAAACCGGAAGTACTACCGGTAGAGACGCTTCTACCGGAAGTACTACCAGTAGAGACACTTCTACCGGAAGTACTACCGGTAGAACTTCTCTACCGGAAGTACTACCGGTAGACGGACCTGACCCCGTTTCTTAGACTTTTTTTTTTTGCTCAAATAATGGTGTTGACCCTTCTGGGGTATTTCCAACCTCCTTAATCACTCATTTAGTGGATTTTGGAGTACACCCTCACTTCCGTAGGAACTTAGGGAATTTTTGAATCTTATGACCATAGAATGGGAACTTTAACCACATAATTGGGCCGATAGATATTCCTAGTCTAAGGCTATGCCATGAAAATTCATTAGGAAATTCAACGTATTCCCTGTAACTGGTGACACCAAATAAATGTAGTAATTCGTTGATTTTCCCAACCTATTTTGAAATGGACGGTAGAGGACTAGAAATTTAAAAATCTAGAGTTAAATTGTAAAACAAAATAGCTTAATTTCTAATTTATTGCATTTCATATTGGTGTATGAATTCCCTTCGAACCTCAGAATCCTACTTAATAGATTGGTAAATTCTTAGTAATCCCTTATATCTTATCTTTTATATTCAATTGTAATTCCATTTGAATATTTCCAAATTGATGTTTGGTAGAATGAAGATTGAGTAAGAAATTGAAAAGATGTGATTATCATTTGATTTGATTTCGAATAATGAATATGAGTTTACTCAATTCTACTTTTATTTCGAGTATTATTGATTCTATCGAGTCGGCACTACTTACCTTCGATCCAGTGATACCCGACAGGGTTACACTCGGTTTATAAATTGAGACTACTGCAGTAAGTCATATGGAGCTCCGGAACTCCAGACCGGGTAACCAGCTAGCCTTTGGCCGGGCTGCTGGTGACATCCCAACTATATTTGCTCTCTTTGAGAGGATGAGCTTAAGGTAGTAGCCAAGTTGCGCGTTTCCCTTTTTACTTGATCCATCATGCATAAATTATACAATTGAGCACAAAATCTCCAGTTGGTATCTATTGTTGATTTCTATCAATTTAACTGTTTTAAATTCAATTGAATCTTATGTACTTCCTTATTTTGCCTATGCTTGTTTAATCGTCGTATTAATGATACTACATTTGGTGTCACAGTCTCAAGTGCAGCCTCCGGCCCTCCAGAGGCCGAGGAGAGAGAGAATGCTACCCATGAGGTACCTTCGGGTTTAGTGGAGTGGCCCGAGCCTGAGGCCCATTGAGCTTATCTCCCGGGGAGAGCGTCAACACTTTTTGGAGACTCTTTTGTGGTGTGGCTAGCCCCTTTTTGAGTGGGCCACACTTAGACTATAGAATTCTTTTGTTTATATTTTTGGTATTGATGTATAGGGTTCTTTAGTTCACCCTCTTCTGTATAACGATGTAATTAATTATATAATTCTTTTGTATTAAAACTTGAACTGTTATATAGACTGAAGGAATTTGATACCTCACATAAATGAAATACAGCTTCCGCTATGTTTAATTGTTTTTAATATGTTTAGTGAGTTTAATCTCACGCATGTGGACAGTTGCTTTTCCTCTCCTTCGTGTGTTAACTTGGCTCGAGACAGGTACAACACACGGAAGTACGTATGATACACCTCGGGGATTACCCTAGGCCAGGGTGATTCAGGACTGGGATGTGACAATCATCATAATTATCATCATCATTGCTCTCTCCATTAAGCTCAACTGCGTTTTTCAAGACCACCAAGCGTCTCTTGGATCTACAAGTCAAATATTTGTAGCAGAATGTTCCATCTCTCTCAACAGTCGTCTGTAGCATCTCTAAAGAAATTCTCATATTTGCTCAATCTATAGGCTGCTTCCTGTTTTCCTGTGCAAGGCTCTGTTAATTAGTGCTTGTACAAATGGAAAGGTGGAGCTCTCTTCAAATGAAGATGCAGTCTCTTTCAAAGTGAAGCTCTCCGCCCATGGTCTTTCCCACTATCAATGGCTGTCCCTGTGATTGCAGTCAGGAAGATAAGTGTGAAAGTCACCAATGAAGGCTTAACCCGTCCTCTTATCAATAAAAATTAAAGAAAGAAAGAAAAAAAAAATTGGGGACTCCAGTGAGTTACAAAAAAAAAAAAAAAAAAAGAAAAACAGAGAACGGAAAAATTAGAGGAAACTATTTTACTCAACTTTGTGTTGATGGGTGTGCTCCCCATGTGATATTCTGTTCATCTCAAAGAGGTTTAGGGGGAGTAGATCACACTGTTCTTATTTTATTTTTTTTTCTCTGGTCATAATTATTCACTTTTTGCACTGTGTGCTTAAATTTAATGTAATTTGACTTGGTGCGTCTGTTTACACTCTTCAAATGGAGCAATTTGACCAAACCGTGATCGTTAGGAATTTTTCGTGCGCTGCACCCTAGGGTTTGAAACCCTGGACATATCGCTCGAGCGATCATACATATTCGCTCGAGCGACCATGGCGATTCATATTCCCAAGGTCCTTCCCCTTCTTCATTCGTTTCTCTTCTTCTTCATTCTTTTCTCTCTTTTCTCCTACTCTCCTGCGCAGAAGGCGATTCCGCCCCCTTGCTTCCTCCTTGCGTCTCGTTTCCCTTTGTCTCTTCCAAAGGTATGTTTTCCATTTTCTTCTTTTTGTTGCATTTTGATCGCATTTTTTTTGTTGTTTGCTTATCGTTCTCCATTATTTTTTTTCGATTAGGGCTCATTACTTTTCACATATCTTTTGTGTTTTTCAATTTCCATACCCATTTGCATTCCACATGCACATTTGATTTTATTTAACACTGGACGATTTCGAAAGTTTGGATGGCCCAGTATTCCATTTTTCATGTTCTATACTGTTACTGGTGTTCTGCCCAATTTCCTTCGCTGGCACTGTGATTCTACTGATCTTCGGTGTTTATTTTGGATTTTTGTGATCTCCTGTGTATTTGTGATGGTTGTGAAGTGATGGAACATGGAGTGCAGTTGTCTCTGTTTTGGCATTTTTGGCCAAATTTCTTCTTTGCAGGGTGGGAGTGATATTGGCTGGAGTATTTCCTATGTTTTTAATTTTATTGTTGTGTTATTGGCCGTGTTGGGTTGGAGTTTACATGGGAAAAATGGACAATGAAGTGGAGTTCGTGTGTTTCTTGTGTGGCATTTGTATGCAATTTTTTTTTGCAGGACCGGTTTGTTGATTGGATTCTCTTCTGTCTTTGTGGTTCAGTCCGTTATGGCACCTAAGAAGAGAACTCATGCTGAATCTTCGTCTTCCTCTTCTTTTGATCAATCACGTTTTCCTTCCATCGGAAAATCGAAGCAATTCGCTACATTATTTGCCAATCGAAATGTTGAATCCGAAAGAGAGATTGCAGAAGAATTACATGGCAAACGTGTCTTCCGGAGTCTTGCCACACGGAACTGGTTTTCATTAGTAAAATTCAACTCTTCGTCCATCAATGTTGATTTAGTTCTTGAATTTTATTGCAATTTGGAGGTATTGGACAATGGGTCAGTTTAGTCCTTTCTCCGAGGGAAGTGGATCCAAATCTCAGCTCAAGATATTGCAGATTTTATCGATATCCCCATTGTTGAGAATCCTGATTACCCCATTCCAGATGAACTTCCAGCACCGATAAATTATGATGTCGTAGCTTCTACTCGTTGTGGTGGGGACACACACTGGCTAGGGGGTATTCTGTTCCATGGACTCTTAACTGATGAATACCGATTTCTGAATCGGTTCGTGTGTCATAATTTGGAGCCCCGTGGACACACTTCTGATGTTGCACAACGAAACGGTTATCTTTTGTATTGCATTGGGACTGGGCGACGGGTTAATATCCCGTAGGTGATTTTGAATGTCTTCATCAAGACTCTCTCCGCGAAGAAAAACTCCCTTCTTCCATTTGGTGTTCTTCTCACGGATTTTCTGGCCTACAAAGTGATCAACCCAAGGCCAAATGATTTACTGATGAAGATAAAAAATCCAATTAATGCCAGAACATTGTCTTTATCTACTTCGCACATTCCTATTGGGCAGCAAGTTGCCGAGGCCGATGAAGAGCAGGTCGGTGATCCTGCTCAGGGGGAGCAACCGCCTCCGGTCGATCGCTATGGTCCATTGGCAGCACAGGTACAGCATCTTACCGAGAGGATCGATACAGTCAGTGGCCAGGTAACAGCAGGTTTTTTCTCAAATGACTGAGGGGTTCGCACACATAGATACAGTATTGGCTGACATACTCTCTCGCCTGGCTCCTGGCGATCAGTGAACTGTTGATATTTCTGCTCTTGTTGATATGAATACTTTCCTTTACCTTGTTGGGTTTTCAGTCCTTTCTTTTAATTGCACTATTAGTTGCAGTTGAATTGTTTTTGCTTATCTTAACTGCTAAGTGTACTACCGTTGACAATTCAGACAAAAAAGGGGGAGATTAATTAGCTCTTTCTTTCTTGTTATTTCTCTTTGTCTGTTCATATTTAAACTTGGAATTATGTGCTGCACTTGATATGTCTTTTCATGCTGCACTTGATCTGTTTTTTTTTTCGAAGTTATTGCAGGAAATTCGATCTTGGATCCTTCTACATCGGTTTATCTTGTTTAGGATAGAAGGGTAGAACATCTTTTCTTGTAATTAGGTTTTTGTCCATGAATTGCCAAAGGGGGAGATTGTTAGGATTTTAGTTGTTGGCTAATTCACAAAGTCCGGACAAAACATGGTTTCTAAACTTGTATTTCCATTAGATTTCGGATTGCCTTTGAACCTCTTCCAAGAAATACGTTTGTTTCCAAGTTTGCTGAAGAGTTCCAGTTCTGAAGGGATTCTATGGGTCGCTCGAGCGAACCCACATTCGCTCGAGCGAACCCATCACAGAGCATAGATCGCACGACCGAACTTTTTGTGCGCTCGACCGTTCAAGGTTCTGTCTTGGAAAGTTTATGACAGAAAGCAGTCCGCTCGAGCGAACCCCATCCATCGCTCGAGCGACCTTAGCAGTTTTTATTCCTGAATTGATGAGAATTCCTATTTCTATCAAGATGCTATTTGCTAATCCAAGAGCCTCTCAAGCACGAATTAAAGACTATTTATAGGAATCATCTCTCAACCTAAAAGAACAACTGATTAAGAGAATTTTACCTGAGATTGAGAGGTTGAGAGATCCATCTTCTCCCCCAAGACTTCAAGTTGTTGCTGTGCTGAAGATCTGAGTTTTGGGTCAAGTTTCCATCCCTTCTCCGAAGGCAGTTATGTGAAAGCACGGTGAAGATTCGTCAACAAGATCAGAGGCAGTCCTTAGGTTGAGTCAACAACTGGGAAAAGGGTTGTAAGTGTCTTGTAATCTTCTACGTTTACATAGTGCTTGGTTGTCTGTTGGCCTAGACGATAAGGCCCGTGGTTTTTCTCCCTTTTAGGGTTTTCCACGTATAACTCTTGTGTCTTTCTCTACTTGTGGTTTGATTGATTCATTAAAGTGGAATTAGGATTAAATACTAGTTTAAACACAGTAGTGAGATATCCAATCGAGATCTGGTAATAGGGACTTCTACCTGTGTTAAGGTAGACATCTTTTTCACCATGTTTGGTGTAGTTCAAAATTTTAACTGTGAAGAGATGGTGATGGAAGAATGCCATCTTATATGTTAGCCAATGCAGATGAGCATTGATATTTTTCTCAATTAGGAAGGAGCGCGGTCTTTGGCCTTTACTTGGTGATAAGTCTTGAATGGGAATGGGACACCCTCCATTATCCAAAAAAAAAAAGTCTTGAATGGTTGGCCACATGTCCACTTGCGCTGTGCAAGTTGGAAAAAGAAGAGAAGACACTGCAACCAATTTTAAGCAATATCTAAAGTTGAATAAGTTGGTGTGTACTGGTCGATTGTCTCTTTTCCTATTTCTCAAAATTATTGGAACCTGATGAAAAATTCAAATAGCATTGAATTTGGTTATAGGATTGACCATGGATATATAAAATTTGGGGTAGGGTTGGATTGATTAGTGGATTGATTAACAAGTATTGATCAAGTACTACAAACCAAACCAAATATGGTGCTAATCGTACAAGAAATATTATCCAAAAAGAAACACATGCATGGAATTGACACCTCTAGATTTAGAACTAGAAGAGAAACCTATACTGCAGGTTATTTTATCTTGAGAAGGATTTAGTCTTTCGGACCCACAGTGAAACTTGTTAGATGGATAGAGACAATCCCAATGGTCACATCCTAGTATGGGCTATCCATCCCAATGGTCACATATAGTATAGGACGAAAATAACTACAGAATGAATGTATTGGATACAGTGAGGCTGGGACATGGGCTGTCAATGAGCTGACCTAAGCTCCTATCCTCCCATTGATTTATTTTTTTTTTCGGTGCGGGGGGGGGGGGGGGGGGGGGGGGGGGGGAAGTTTGCGGATCAATCATTTAGTAAAACTAGTGCAACAGGTCTACGTCCATCGCAGGCCATGATAAAAAAATAATTAAATTGTAATTAAAAAACATTTATAAATGTTTAAGTTAATAATATATAAACATTAATATATGATTCATAATACAAACACAATTAAAACTGAACTTTAAAAATAATTTTTTTTAAAGAAAAGAGTAAGTAAAATGATCAAATCGAATTATCTAATATGTGATATTGAAAGAATGACTCAATTACATAGCATAACAGCCCAAAAAAATAGAGAAGTTGAAGAGTAGTTACAAATAATATAATATTTAATGAAGAATAAAATATATAAAAGAATAATTAGTTTGAATTATTGATGGTATAAAAACTGTTCGTGCTTCGATGACTCTATCTATTGCTTGGTCCAACACCTTAACTTTTCAGGTTTTATTGTTTCTTTGATTCTGCATATTTATTATTTAGTTAAATTAGTACATATAAATGATAAAAAAAATTGTGATAAAGATGGAAAGTTGTGATAGAAATTTTAGGGAGCTGGGAGATTTTATAGGAAGATCAAGTAAATAGTAGATACTTTAGAACATTGATTTGATTATATTTGTGCTTAGACATAAATTAAGTGTCAGTTTCAAAATTAAATATGGACTTTGATCAATTGGCTTCCACAATGTGCCCCATAGATTAATCCTATCGAATATTGAAAAGAAAATAAGGAGAAAAATTAGTAAAATGCAGCCTATGAAAGTGGCCCCTGAAAATCATGAGTTTGGAAATAAAGAATAACATGGCTTTCGCAATGGAACCCATAGATTGTCCGAACTTCGAAAAAAAGAAAAAAAAGTCTTTTAGATTGATTAAAAGTAACAAAGATGAAGTTGACTATGATTTGTAAGTGTGCCCTATATTTTAACAATTTGGATTTGATATGAGGGTCCCACAAATTAATCTGCAGTAAAATTTAGCACAGACGTGTCCACCTATCATAAAAATGATAGCTACTTGATCTCTATATTTTTCACCAGGCTATAGGCCCACCATCAAAGCCAAAAGGCCCTTTATTAGGCCCACCATCAAAGCCAAAAGGCCCTTTATTTTTTCTCTCTTCTTCACTCTCTTGCATTTTGCATGGGGCTTTTCCCTATTCAGAAACGAAGCTAGTGGGCCCACAGTATCGAAGGCATTATAGGTCGGCAAAATGCCTTTTGTCCTGTGTGGTACTGGTGGGTGAATGAATGAAAGCCCACATGGCATGGTGTTGGAAAAGATAAGGATTGATAAGAGGAAATGGGTGAGAACTGTAAGGCTTCTACACTTTATTATAATTGTGAAATTTGCTCTCAGCTGCTGCTAGTGGGGAGACTAGAAGGTACAAACTGACCGCAATAAAGGGTTTCAGGCATTGACAATGTGTAATATGACCTTTGATGATTGGAATGGGCTGAAAAAGCAAGGTAAGTCTGGAAAGCAGACCCAATCATCAAAGCGCGTAGGTGCGGCACTTCTGAGATGAAGTTTCCATGAATGTATTTTATACCCTTTTCAAATCAAAGGAATGGAGAATGTGAAGCAAATTCCAAAATGAGCAACGAAAAGACTTGTTGTGGGAGGAATCAGGGGCCAAAATTAAGAAATTATTAAAATTTCTAATTAAATATATATCTAAATATTTAAATAAATTATAAATAAATATTAATATATAATTCCTAATAAAGATGGAAACTCATTAGAGAAATTTTAGGTAGCTGGAAACATTTAGGGAATGATCAAGTAAATAGTAAAGATTTTAGAATATTAATTTGATTATATTTGTGCTTAGCCATAAATTGAGTGCCATTTTAGAATTAAATGTGGATTTTGAAATTAATTGTCTTCCACAATGGACCCCATAGATTAATTAATCCTACCAAATATCCAAAGAAAAACAAGGAGAAAAATGTCCATAATGGCCTCATATATTAATCTTACTAAATATTAAAAGGAAAATAAGGAGAAAAAAGTAGTAGAGTACAGCCCACAAAAGTGGCCCGCGCTTTAATATAAAAAAGCTCTTATTATGTTGGTGTAAAAAAAAAGTGGACCCCATAAATTGTGAGTTTTTGGAAATAAAGAGAAGTTATTATTATATGCTATGTTTTTGGAAAGGGATAAGTATCTTATTTCAAGAATATTTTAAATTTGCATTGAGATATTTTAGGTGATGAGATTATATTTGAAGGGTAATTCTGGAATGTAGCATTGCAAAAAGGTTTGAGGATGCGTCACGTGTCTCTTTCCAAGGAAGTCCCTTGTTGGCACGTGTCACACCCCCATGAATTCACTTACTGTCTTTTATTATATAACGAGCGCTTCAAGGCCCGCGCCCAACGCGAGCCTTTAATTCATGGAAGGAAAACTCAATTTAAATTGAAAGTAGAAACCGATAACCCAATCTTTTGGAGAACCCCATATACCTTTATGCCTTCCCATCCATAGGGCGTAGATATTTGATAGAGATGGTTTAGTTGAAAGTAAATTTAAATATAAATAGGAAGTAATTGTTGGTCAAAATGCATATAAGAGTGTCTCTCATTAGAACACCTCCCTATATGTATATATATATATATAAAGGCAAATATTTTAAAAGAATCTTATATATAAATCTAAATCAATCTCAAAAGCAAAACATTAAATCATGTTCGAGTCAAACTTACCGTTTTCTTTATGGTACCGTGTTTATGCCATTCTTCTCATTTTTTAAAGTTGATATTCACTTATCTGTTTAATGACAAATTTCCATAGAACGACTTATAACAATTATCAATAAACTAGTTTTATTTAATATAAAATTAAAATAATATTTATTGAATAGGTTTTCACCTGTAGATGTTATTATTTTTCATTTTAACGTAGTCTTTTCATCCGTAACAGTTGAGTTTGACGTTATTTTGCAATCTTGAAAGAATTCATATCTTCTTGATATTCCATTTTTAATTAAAGATAAGAGAGGAAGATGTTTGTTCCTTATATCATGCGAAACAAAAGGGATTAATATGTGATTGTTACAAGTTTAAAATGGGAATATAAAGGAAGATACACGTGACCGACAATAATACTTCATCTATTAGGACAAATTGATTCGAGAAGGGAAGGGTTGAAAAATTAAACTATCAGGGTGCATTTAAATTCAGTACTTTACTCTATTTTTTGCCTATCTAATATAAATCAATCTACAAATCCAATTACTGTACATAAAAAGGCTGAAGTTAGAATTGGTTTTTTGATTTAATTATTGCCACCCTTGCTATATTGACTTTTTATCTTTTAACCATTCTTCATTTGATCATCTCTCTCTCTCTCTCTCTCTCTCTCTCTCTCTCTCTCTCTCTCTCTCTCTCTCTCTCTCTCCAGCTTCCTTCTGTTTAAATACATCATGATTCTTACTGGTTTCCTTTCGTTAAAAAAAAAAAATTCATTCAATTCAAATCTTGATGATGGGTCATAGAAAAGTGATGCCTTCTGCATGGCATATGTGTGATCAAAACCATTCATGTTCATATGAGTTTATTAAAAAATTCATAGTTATATGAGTTCATTAAAAGAAAAAATTATTCAATTCATACCTTGATGATGGGCCACCAAAAAATGATGCTTCCAAATCACCTTACAACTACAAGTGGGCTGAGGGGATGGGACATTGAGACAACAACTGTTGTCCCTGCTCTCCATTCTCGAGCCGTTGACCTCTTGTTTTTTTGGAGATGATCCACCTGTAGACTTTCATTATAATATTAATAAAAAAATCAAATCATTTCTCCTTGAACTATAGTTAACAACACCACCAAACTGTGACTCTATAAACTCAAATTATTAAACGTACTTAACTGTGCTACCATAGTGATGTTTAGCTAATTCCATGTTAAATCCTCTGATTAGTTGGTATTGTGAGGGGAGGGGTTGGAATGTACATATCACCCATTCCATGGATGTCACACCCCGAGCCCGAGAATGCACCCATCTCGAGGCGCGACAAACGCCCGCATGGGGATTCAAGTCAAACTCATTAACCCTTGTCCCCACGAACGGAATTCACCACATGATTTCACGTGTTAGGTTTCAAATTTTCCATTTACCTGTATTTCCACCTGTGTAATTCTGTTAAATATATAAATATCAAATCGTAATCCAACAACATCAAATGCCTCAAGATATAGAGCATAAGGTTCGTGAGCATAGATTAATAGTTTAAGTTTAAGAATTGAAGATATATATATATATATATATATATATAGAGAGAGAGAGAGAGAGAGAGAGAGAGTAAGTTAGTTAAGGTTTACAATCCAAATCCTAAACAAGTTATAAACTATAACAAAAGATGTGGTAATCTAAACCACGGTCCATGGGTCATTTTCGTTCAAAATTTCAACGAGTGGATGTCTAGAAGACATCATCAGAGGTCCATTCAGCTACATGACGGGGAGATTCGTCCTCCTCGTTGATCTCCGGGGCAATGGCATTGAAGTACTCACCTGTAACGCCAAGTGTAGTACCATTAGACTAAGCTAAGCAAGGTAAACAGATATAAATCATATAACATGTGACAAATGAATTGTTAAACAGATGTAATTCATATGAGGTCAATGTATAATTACTAGGCAAATCTGAGCATGAATAAACATGAGACGTACGAATCATAATTTACAGGTATACACAATAACCGAACTAAATGGCACATCCACATTAGCTAAATTATCTCAAATTAACCATGTAAACATGTATATAAAGTGAGAGCAGAAAACAGAGCAGAACAGAACAAGGTGGTGCCACTAGGAGACAGAGGGCCCAAAACTCTCCATTGTGGACCTAGGGTGCCGGTCAACCCTCAGAATATAATCCCATCTGCAGAGGGCCAGAATATTACTAAACCCACACTTAGCCGGGTCCGACTTAGGTAGGGTCGAGGCCAAGTGGTGCTGACTCACGGAACAAAAAGAAAAATTAACAGAACATATACAGAACATATCATATCATAATTCAGAACTTATCAAGGTTTAACTGACAAAAAATGGAAACAAAGATAATATAAACAGGTATATAAGCAAGATATACGTAACTAGACAGAAGTATGATCAAGTCATACGAGAGTACTGGAAACGGAATGCAATGCATGTACATAAATCATATACGGAATAAAGATTTAAAACAAGCCAATCCTATGGTCTTGGGAATGCTCGATTTCTTTGCCGTCCAACTCGGTGTAGTACTAAGGATTTCGGTGTGGGTGGCCTACAAAAGAACTCTTGGCGTTACTTAATTTGGGCACCGAATCCCTTAGTATAACACATTTGGTTCGGTTCTCAATTTCGAAGAAAACGAGGTCTCTTGTGAGTTCACGGTTGCTCAAACCGCATCCACATAATATACAAATCCATTGGTCATGATAAAATGGTCAAGGTATCCATCCTTAGGGTCCAACTATTAGGCCAATTAAGCTAAACATGCTACAATTCAACATTTGGCTCGCGGTACCATCCGGTTAGCATATCTAAAGATAAATTCCAATATCCACTTCTTCCCCAAATTTCAAATCAAATATATGTATGGACCATTGGATTCTACTCTTCAAGAGCTTTCCAACGGTATGTGAACCTCCCAAAACGAACGTACGATTAAAAAGATATGGCCGTTGGAAGTTGACACAAAATTCATGTGTCAGGTGCGCTCGAGCGGACAAACACGCGCTAGAGCGGACACAACCAGAAGCCATGCGCGCTCGATTCTCGCTGCTAATAGGCGCTATCAGAGAGGACCATGTGAGAGATAGAGAGTGAGGAGGAGGGAGAAAAGAATAGCGAGGGGAAGAAGAGGGTTGCTCCAGTTGAGATCGAAGAGACTCTATAAAATTGGAGATATTTCAGAACCTACTTTGTAGGAAATTTATAAAATAGAAAGGGTCGTGTGGTGTCAAAGGGCCGTGTGAAGTGAGTCCTAAAATTGGGTACATCTTTGTCAAATCTTTACCGTGTGGTACCCATTCAATGGGCCCCACTTGTTTAGGTTCCAAAGGAAGTGGCTGTATATTTATTGGGACCGGTAATGGAAGAAGAACCTTTTAGGGCCCACCTTTTTTTTGGGATGAACGGTCGAGATCCCCATCCGATGGGCCCCCACTTGTTTAGGTTTCAAAGGAAGTGGCTGTACATTTATTGGGACCGGTAAGGGAAGAAGAAGCTTTTATGGCCCACCCTTTTTTTTTTTTTTTTGGCTCATACACAACTGTACGAAAATATGTGTATGGTTATTATGTAGGAAAATTAGAGAATTCAGATTTTCACATCCCTAATAATAAATGACATACTAATAGGAGACCTACTCATAATCTACTAGCAAAACATGCCCGCGCTTAGCATGGGCAATGTAATTTATAATATTAAAAAGAATATAATTTTTAAATAATATTTAATTTAGATTATATTGAGATGGTAAAAATCACAATCAAAATTAAAATGTATAAGAAGACACGATGTCGCAGTCTACGTCATATCTCTGACAAGGTGTGGGGCCGGATTAGGTAGATCTCACTGTAGATGAAGGAATAGCTTCGAATTTGAAGAAAGCAATCCATACCCAAAACTTGTAAAAAAAAAAAAAAAAACTCTCAATAACACTTGCATCATCCAAACTCTTTAATCTTCAGGCCATAATTGATATTTTAAAATTTTAAATTCACCTAAAGAAGGTTAACAAAAGTGGACTCTCGATGTACATCTTAATTGGAGTTCCAATTTCACAATTTAAAATTGAAATTGAGATCCAATTTCTCAATCAATTGCGAAATTGGACTCCAATTTCGAAATTGAGTCCCTTGCCCATGCCAATAGAATCATAATATAAAAAATTATAAAAAAAACTTTATGATTAGTTTCTTTAAAATTAAATGCAAAAGGACTTAGGCTGAGAGAGAGGGAAAAAAGAAAAAAAGAAGTGCATAAAAATTCAATACCTATTCCATATAGTTTAAAAAAAAAAAACAAAAACAAAAGCCCATGAAAATTGAAGATTAATGATCAAGAAAACTAAAAAACAAAATCAAAACAAACAAACAATATAAGCTATGAATAAAATCCAATGAAATTTGAAAGACACATAGAAATAAAATATAGAAATGAAAATCCATAATCAACTCAATAGCATAAGCAATTTAAAATAATCAAACACTCATGAGAAGAAAAAAAAAAAAAAAAAGAAACTAAAAAATGGAGCACAAATGGGCAAAGACAAAAGAACCCATAAATTCATGAAAAACCATCATAAAAGGAAAACTAAAAACCCATCACAAGTGAGAAATTATAATAAAAGGAAATAAATTTTATTAAAAAGGCTATAAAAATAAATATAAATAAGGATCCATAGACAATACAATGATAAAAGAAATTTAAAAGAACCAAACCAACTTATGATAATCTAATACTCAAAAATAGAAATCTGAAGCCACAAAAGAGATAAGAAATATCCATAAAAAGATTTCACAAAGAGAACTTAAAGAACCCAATGAAAGTAAAATAAATAATTAACACATATTAAGCATAAAAAAATAAAAAATACAACAGACAAATGAGAATTTACAGAAAATCTCATTATAAAAAGTGATTTAAAAGAAAGAAAAAAAACCAAGGAGAACCTAGGACCCAAAATTTGAAACAAAAAAGGGGAAAAAAGAAATTCACAATCTATGAAAACCATACAAATACAAACCATAAAAATATTGCAAATCTATAGAAATTTTAAAATGATGATTCTTTTGTATAAATCATATTAAAATGACATAATTAAAATTGCTCAAATAAAATATGATGAACTCAAAAGTAAATGAATTAAAAAAGATTTACCTCTCAAATTGAAACGTTTAATTATTGCATCAATTGTCTCAAGATGCTCACATTTTAAAATGGGTTGAACACTGATCTAAACTAAGCTTGCAAATGGGACATGACACTGTACTAAAAAGAGATACAAATAAACAAAAAAATTATTGAAGTTTCTTTAATAAAATACAATGAACTTAAAAGCAAATGAATGGAAAAAATGAAAGTTCTCTTGTTGACATAGAGAAATAGAATTATACTGGAAAAAGTAGAAAATGATGATAACAAGAATGGGCTTAATTCTTCATTTAGATAGACCAATATTATTGGAGATTCTTTTTACCATTAGTTCCGCATTCTTAAAAAAAGGTGTACAATCAAAATCAATAGATAAAAAAGAAACCAAATAACCCAGAACCAAAAGTGGATTAAATAAAAAAGACTAATGATTAAATAAACCAGACAACCCAGAAATTATCATTTCACATTCTTAAAAAAAAAAAAAAGGAAAAAATTTATATAATCAGAACAAACTAAAATACACGAAATTCCTTAGATTAGTGACACTTAGACACTGTGACCTATTAACACTCAAATGCTATTGCTTTGATAGAAATAGGATTATATTGGGAGTTTCTTAATAGACAAAAGGCATGATGTCGAGTCCAAATCACAGAAAAAACTTCATTTGAAAAACTCTAGTATTTTGTATTTTTTTTACCAGAAAATCAATTTGACCGTGGAAATAACTCGGAATGAGATGAAAATTTGAGGTATCCCATAAATAGTAAGAATGTTTGTCTTAATAATTGTGATTTTTAATAGATAGGGTATATCGTAGTGTTCCACTCCATTTACATCACGATTGATAAAAATTAAAGCTACACACATAAAAAAGAAAAAAAAAAAAAAAACAAACTTCACACTTTCTCCCTCGGCAAGCTTGCATGGTAGCACATCAGTTAATGGAAAGTTTTCTGCCTCCTCTTTAGCTCCACACTGTTGTAGCGACTTTTTCTTTTTTCGGTAATATTGTCATTTTCTTATTAGTATGAAACTTATTATTTTTGTTGATCAATTCCATATATTATATATTCATTTGAGTTTAGTTTTATTGTAAAATGGTTGTCGTAGAAAATTAAAGTTGTAAAATGGTTGTCATAGAAAATTAAAGACTATATAGGAAATCATATAAAATAGTTATTTCAAAAGTTTGATCATCTATGCTTAAAGTACAATGCATAAGTATGAAAATAATAACAATAGTATTTATAGGGGTCAATATTCTAAAAATATAGTTATTTTTATAAATATATAGTAAATAAATTTCAACTCCCGGTCAATAATCCAAAGTGGGGCTCGGTCCCTTCCTCATTAGCTAATTTTAAGTTTTTGTTGACAATCATTAACAAAAAGATGCTTTGTGGCGTAGTGGTAGGGTTGTTCTTTTAAAATTCATGTTGTTCTGAGTTCGAATCTCAGCACATACAATAATTAATTTTTATCATGTCATTTTGTTAGGGTCAAACTAAATTAAATTGATGAGTCAAAATCAATTGAAGCGAATTGGAATTGATTTCCACTTCGCTTCATATATATATAATTGCTAGCCTAGTATATCTCAAAATCTGATATAGTCTATCAACGTAACTCATGATTTTCATATCTCAACCTTCTTTATAATGTTATTATCTATTAAATGGAATGTGAGTTTGCCTTCTGTAATAGTCTAGTTTTTTTTTTTTTCCTATTCCTTGCAAAGAGTCCTCCTACATATGATCAATTCAAGCTATTTATTCTTGGAAGTCCCACTATATGACGATATGAGGAATGTGTCATTCATCAGGATCTATGACCAAATCGAAATTGGTTTTAGCAGGTCAACTCTTGTGTTGGGCAGAAACGGCTCCTATTATATAGAAAAATTAGAGAATAGTGGTTTGGTGAGATTAGATGGAAGGGCAATTCTGGAATGGGCATTGCAAAAAGTCTGAGGATACGTCGCGTGTCTTCCTCCCAGAAAATCACCTAATGTCGTTTATTATATAACTAGCAGCAAAGCCCCGGGAGTTGAAGATATATAAAAATTTAAGAGTTTTTAAATATAAAATTAATGAAAAGTAAATCTAAAATAATATATTATAAAGAATGGATGAAAGGAATTATATTACGATGGATTATAAAATCCACTAAAAATAATATCTTTATTTTTTAAAAGAAAATCCATAGAAACAGAAAGAAAAACCATATGCTAGTCGATTTGGGAAAGAAACCTAACAAATTAACAAAAATAAGATTTTTCTCTCCTTGGAAAAAAATAATGTATAATAAAACCTCAATGAAATTCACAAAAGTGATTATAATCTCTTTGAAAAAAAGACAAAACAGAAACCAGCTCATTCAATAAAGTCTATCTACCATTAGATTGAACATATTTCTTCAAGAACTAAGGTAAAAGCAATTTGTTTAAACATATTATAAAAGTAATTAGTACATTGCTAATACCCACTTTCTTTGTCAAGTAACGACACGAATTAGCGATTGATTGGCCTTAATGAAAATTGTAGATCAACTTTAGATCTTCATTCAGATTTGAAATGGTTATGTAGAGCTGCTCAATGTGAAGACATGGGTGGGCTTCAAGTGTAGGCTAAATGGGATGAAATGGGTTCAAAGGCCAGGATGAGGCAGCAGCAAGTAGGCTAATTATGGATTTTAATTTAGGGCTGATTGGTTGGTCAGCAAAGGCGGTAATTTCGACTGGATCTAGAAACTTCTAGGCTTGGCAATTTTACATAAATAACTTGAATGGGGCGGCAAAAAATCACAATATGGAAAAGAGAGAAAAAAAAAAAAAAAAAAAAAACCCCACTTCAGCACTAGTGGAAATGGTGCTGACAATATGGTTATTAGTAAATTTCAGAGGTAGACGAAATCCTCTTCTATCAACAAAACCAGACCACCTGAATTAATGACACTAAGAATTTCACACAAGCTCTTCGAAATCGCCCTCAGAGGTGGATGGTACCTTCGAATTTAGTATATTGAAATGTTTGTGGATTGGGCTAGGCTCAAGTGTAGCCAGGCCCAACTCATTCATTTATCGGGCATAAATTTAAGTTGGGGTTAAGCTACAACACTGAAAGTTAGGCCCAGAGCTATCAAAGGTAAAATAAATATGCCCCTTTGTACTGATTTTTTTTTTACTATCTGGGCCTTTAGGATGGAAAGTCACAGGCCTGCTCTGTTTAGCTTATCTGGGCAGAAAATGCAATCTGGGCTCATTACATGGGCTCTAAACACAGCCCAAATCCAACGCATTAATGTCCATGAATACCCTTAGTAGTAACTTCTTTTTATGCAGTTTAGGGTTTTAGATGTAATGTCCTTTTTTCATTTTTTTAGTGGGACTGTTATAAAATGGTGATTTTTCCTTGAAAAGGTTTTTCTCTGTTCCTCCTTCAAAACGAACACTCAAGAAAATGAGTGAAAATGAATATTTCGGAAAAACAATAAAAAAAGAATCAATGCCCATGAAAATGAAAAAAAAATGTATAATCAATCATAGGTAATTTTCCTAAAAATAAATCCAAACAATGAGAAATGAAAGGGCTTCCTCGGTGGTGGTTTTTTTTTTTTTTTTTTTTTAATCCTTGGGTTGGCCCAGATGAAAGTTTAAACCACAAAGAGCCACTTCGGATTAGAAGGAATTGAATTTGTAAGAATTTTAAGAAATGCCAACTTAAAAGTTTGTTAAAATTGAACATTTAAGTATGGGGATGACAAAAACTTGCCCTTGATGTGATGTTGATTCTACTAGAAGTGGACATTTCTAGTTCTGGAAAGCCTGCCCGTTTTTTTATCAGAATCCCAAGAATTTATGTCTGGGAGAATTTCAAATTCTCAAAAGTTGTCCCCTTAGGTGGAATTCCAAATCCCACTTTTTTTATGAAGGATTTGAAATTCCAACAAATAGTATAGAAAGTGGAATTTCAAGAATTCCAAAAGGCTTTTTGGGTGGCTAGAATTTGAAATTATAATGAAAGAAACAGAGTATTTCAAATATCAGGGGACAAGATGTCACATCATGTAAAAAAAAAAAACCCAACCTCCCAAATTCTAGTCATAATTTTCGATAAAGAAACAGGCCGAGTCTTTCCTAGGCTTGGGGACTTTTAAGGATCTGGATCCTCTTTGGGATTTGACCCATAGTCAATCACGGTCCGCAATGTCATCATGGGACAATCCTGCTTTGGACACGGATAGGCTACCCGCGGTGACGTGTCACGGTGCATTAAGTTACAGCAAGGTAAAGCCTCACCAGATCTGGAATCGACTTTGAAATGCCTAGTCTCTCTATGCTCCATGCTTAGTCTCCAAAAGCTTCTCAACTCTTCACTAGCCTGTTTGTTTGGTGGAATTTCTCAACTCTTTCCTTGTTTGCTTGGTGGAATTGACTCAATAAGACTTATACTTTTGAAAGTAATTAAAATTCAAAAAATAAATTGTTATAAATGACCATCAAATTATCTCCTTCTAATAAAAGATGAAACAAGGGGAAATGAAAAATAATAATACCCTGGAACTACCCTAGTAATTAATTCAAATACTAGGAGAATGACAGTTGCACCTAAATCTATTCATTATGCCCTTCAACTATATAAAAGAGATATTTTTAGAATTGTCACGCAGTCCCATTTTGGGCTGTCTATGGCCAAATAAATCAAATCCAAAAAAAATATCCTGCCACTACACCAATATACAGTAAAAAGAACAGAAATACAAAAATTAATGGTGAATGAACGGTATTAAAAAAAACCTCAAATGTGACTTGTAAAGCCTTCTCAATCTCCTAGGATATTCCACATGATACAAGAGAGAGGAAAAATAAAGCAAAAGCAGTGCTTTTATTAATAATTTTATTCTTGGGTACTGTAGCTGCTATTGTAATGAGGACCCATACATCCTTTACAAAAAAAAAAAAAAACACCCTAGCTAGTAATCTTACCATGATTGTGTTCTAACATAATTTGGAATCTCTAATAACTATTTCTAAATCAAAGCAACCACAAGATACTTAAAAAACATGAAGAAATTAGAGGATTTCCAGATTCCAGGTTGTTACAAATCCGGCCGTGGGGCACATGTGGCCCACTTGATCTTGAAAAGACCCAAATGCCCCAAGTTACCGCACGTCCTGCCTTTTTTTTTTTTTTTTTTTTCATAATTTATGAAAATTGCATACAACACCCTGCAATTCTTTACAAAACAGCCCCTCATAATTGAGCACAATTCTGAGCCGTTTGGGCTCAAATTTTCAATCAAAACTTGACGGGATCCCTGCGGGCCATCTTGGGATGCCCCAATTGGGCCTTATAGGAATTCATCTAGTGCAATAACGTCATCATCATAAAACTCTACATCAAATTGGGTTAGGCCTTCCTCATTTACTCCCTTATATTTTTCAGTTCAATCTTGTATTTTACACCTGGTTAGGCCTTCCTCATTTACTCCCTTATATTTTTCAATTCAATCTTGTATTTTACACCTGGTCGTTCCAACAGTCAGATAAACTGGAACTCGTCGGGGTAGGCCCAAGTAGAGGCATATGGGTGCGGTCGCACCTGTCAAACCGCGAAGCGCTTCCAAAATAGATATGAAAATTCTGAGTCCACTTTAAAAAAAATTATATATGAAAATCTTCAAGCTTGCCTCCAAAACCAAATTACCTATTAGAATATGCACCTCTCAAATGAAAATCCTGACCTTGCAACTAGGAAGTGGGCATGGCCAAAAACATGGCCCACATGGATTTTGAGGTGTTTTCAGATATAAAGTGGACCCTACTATCTAGCTTGTAAAACAGTACACCTTAGTTCAAGCATGGTAAAAAGAAAAAAAACAAGGAAGAGGGCCAAGGTAAAAGACCCCTTAATCCTTAGCCCTTCTTATACTTTCCGTATGACTTTTCATTTTTCATTCCTCTTTTCCTCATCTTATTTCTAACATTTCCACCCCTTCAATTTTCTTCAACAGCAAATCTAAGCAAATTTTACATCTTCAATGATCAAATATCTTCAAATGAATGAAAGCATTTTCTTTTATAGTCTAGTTTTTTTTTTTTCTTTTTATTATTCTAGATTTACATCATTATAATTTGGGAACGGCGCTATGTTTTTAATTCCTATGATTCAAATAGGACCTTAGAAAACGCAGAGGGCATTTTTAACAAATAAATAAATAAATAAATAAACAACTTTGGGGTGTTGGGACCAACCCTGGCCAATACATGAATAGAACCATGATTCAACTACATGCATGATGCCTCCAATCCAGATCATCATCATAAATCCGTTAACCTCTTCCATACTTCCTGAAAAACAAAAAAAAAAAAAAAAGATACCCTTTTTTAAAGGCATCAGCTACATAAACAATCCCGTGTTCCGTAGTGAAGACTTGAAAAGTCTTTTGCCCAAAGAGCATGCAAAGCTCCAAGTGGAAAAAATCAAGTTCCCACACCACAAGTGGCCATGAAGGCTAGGAAAGCAACAGAATCAGTTACCCTGTTCTGCACGGGTCCTCATGGAATGTTCTCTATTTGTTGTATTGATGGTTATAAAAGGGCCAAGACCCAGTCCCTCTTTCTCCCCCAAGAGCACGCACATTTATCCTGTGAGTCCTTTCATCCATCTATGAATAGTACTCCTCGTTCAAAGGCGCAAAGCCTTCAAAAACAATCTTGTTCGGTGGTGAAGTCTTTAAGAAGAGATATCTCAAAGACCTGTTCGCTACGTTGTTGCTTGTTGTCTTTACTGGTGTGGGGTCGGGACTTGGGCGACGTGAAGAGAACATGACAAAAGTACTCCGTCTGCGAGACGTTATGACTCTCTCTCCCCCACTCTTCTTGGATTGATGATTATATAAGGGCCGAAAGCAAGCATGCACTATTACAACTTACAACCCCACCCAACAAACATGGCTAGTGAGAAATCATTCTCTCTTCTCCAGTCTTTGCTTGTGCTGATCCTGTTTGACTCTCTGTCTAGTGAATGCAATGCTGCAGCAGCCACGTCTAACATGAAGGAAAAAGAAGCTCTCCTCAAATGGAAAAGCAGTCTCCACGGAAATGAAGCTCTTCAGTCATGGTCGTTGATCCCCACTATCAGTGGCTCTCCCTGCAAGTGGACCGGAATTACATGCAATGGTCGGGGAAAGGTGACGGAAATAAAGCTAAGTAATTGCAGTCTGCAAGGTAATCTCGATGAGTTTAGCTTCTCTTCCTTGTCAAACCTAGCCCATCTGGACCTCAGCGGCAATGCACTCCATGGAAACATCCCAAACCAAATTGGTGATTCTTCCCAACTCTTTTTCCTTGATCTGTCCTTAAATCAACTGTCAGGTGTCTTGTCTCTCTCAATAGCCAATCTCACCCATCTTACCCATCTTCGACTTCATAAAAATCAGCTCAGTGGTAAAATTCCCCCTGAAATAGCCTTGCTCACCAGCCTCACTCTCTTGCACTTGTACAATAACCAAATCTCAGGCTCAATTCCACAAGAAATTGGGAACTTGAAACGGTTGGAAGATCTCCAAGCAGAATACAATCATCTTTCAGGGCCTATCCCCACTTCAGTAGGAAATCTAACCAAGCTCACTAGGCTGGTCCTAAAAGAAAACCAAATTTCCGGTTCAATTCCAAACTCTTTGGGAAATTTAACTAAACTTGTTAGACTAGAACTAAGATTTAATGAGATTTCGGGCACAGTCCCACTGGAGCTTGGAAATCTAAAGAATTTAGAATTCCTATCCTTGGTCTCAAACAGCCTTACTGGCCCAATTCCTCCATCTTTTGGTAATTTAAGGAACCTAGCGTTCCTCTATCTGACTGAAAACCAATTTTTTGGAACTCTACCTCAAGAAATTACAAAGTTGACACGGTTGCAAAAACTTCACGTGGGTTCCAACAACTTGTCGGGTCATTTACCGCAAGTATGCTTGCATGGTTCACTTGTACGCCTTCATGTGTACAACAACCATTTCACTGGCCCCATTCCAACGAGCTTGAGAAGTTGCGCAACCTTGCAAAGAGTTCAGCTTGAGAATAATCAGCTCACTGGAAATATATCAGATTTCTTCCAAGTGTGTCCAAATTTATCATACATCGATGTAAGTCGCAACAAATTTTATGGACAGCTCTCAAAAAAATGGGGAGACAATCAAAATCTGACCTTGTTCAAAGTCGCTGGTAATAGTGTTTCAGGCATGATACCACCTGAAATCGGGAAGTTGGCTAAGTTACGCAAACTTGATTTGTCGTCAAACCATTTGTTGGGAGAGATTCCGAAAGAGCTGGGGAGATTATCCTCGCTATATGAGCTCGTTTTAAAGGGTAACCAACTTACAGGTTTGATACCGCAAGAAGTTGGGAAATTAACCAGTTTGGAAACTCTTGACCTATCAAACAACAACTTAAGTGGGTTCATACCAGAAAAGCTAGGAGATTGCTCCAACCTCAAGGACTTGAATTTGAGCAAAAATTATTTGAATGGGAGCATTCCAATCCAAATTGGTAACCTAGCAAGCTTGAAGAAGCAATTAGATCTCAGTCACAACATGTTAACTGGACTGATACCACAACATCTTGCAAATTTAAGAATGTTGGAAAGTTTAAATCTTTCTCACAATTTTCTCTCCGGTACAATTCCGACTACTTTGCAAGAGATGTCCAGTCTGTTCTCAGTTGACTTATCATACAATGATCTGGAGGGTCCCCTTCCCACTAGCAAAGCTTTCCAAGAAGCTCCATTAGAGGGATTTATTGAAAACGAAGGTTTGTGCGGTGGAGTGAAAGGCCTACCTCGTTGCAACTCCTCTTTCATCAATCAAGTTGATGGTAAGAAAGGCAACAAAATTGTGAATACCATTGCCCTTTCTCTCGCGGTGGCAGTCTGCCTTCTCTCTATTTCTCTTTGGGTTTATTTTTTATGCCAATGGAGAATGAGAAAAGCAAAGAAAATGGTCCTTGAAATGAACAAGAGAGATCCATTTCATATTTGGAATTATGATGGGAAGATTATGTATGAAGACATCATCAAAGCAACAGAGAATTTCAATGATAAATATTTCATTGGGGAGGGAGGATGCGGAAGAGTTTACAAGGCAGATCTTCCAACAGGCCAAGTGGTAGCTGTAAAGAAGCTTCACTCATCAGAAAATGACGAGGTGTTGGATCAAACCAGTTTTAATAATGAGATTCAAGCTTTAACTGAGATTCGACATCGTAACATTGTCAAGCTTTATGGGTTCTGCTCTCATTCTCGATGCTCATATCTAATCTATGAGTACATGGAGAAGGGAAACTTAGCTATTTCTCTAAGCAATGAGGAAGTAGCAGTGAGTTTAGATTGGACAAAGAGGATGAAGGTCATAAGAGGTGTTGCCCATGCTCTATCATATATGCATCATGATTGCAATACTCCCATTGTTCATCGTGACTTGTCAAGCAACAATATTTTGTTGGACATGGAGTTTGAGGCTTCCATATCTGATTTTGGAACGGCTAGACTTTTGAAGCCTGATTCATCGAATTGGTCTATGCTTGCTGGCACTTATGGATATGTAGCCCCAGGTATGATGATGTATTTTTTATCTTTACTCACTTTAATTTTTTTTTTCCAGTATATTGTCTATACTTAATGTTTCTATCTTCTACTCCTTAATTTACTCCTCATCTTATTAATGTTAGTTATTTAGATCCACTTTACTATAAATTATGAGGATATCAATACAAAGTAGGCAAACAAGCCCTCAGTAGTGGTTTAGTTGTTATGCTATTATTAACATGAACCCTAAGATCGTGAACAACATGATAATCACATGTAGGATTTAATCTTAAATAAATTAAAGAGTACCTCCAGACATCCTGACGCAGAGAGCTTTCTGATCCTGTAGTCTGGTGCTGTTACTGATTGATGCTGTAATCCGTCGAGAAAGAGGATAGGTGAATGGTTTCGATTTCTCTTTTCTTGCCTATAAAACCTGATGTGTTGATTTTTGTGAACCGCTTTGTAATGGACGAAAGGGCTTGTTTTATAGGTCGAAAGAGGACCGAATTTCCAATTAGAGTTTCCTTAGGCTTAATCTCAACCATCCATCAAGGTAGAGAATATTATGAAATACATCTTATTAAGAAACCTTTTTGAGTAAGTAATAGCATATATCCTATGAAAACGGATTTCCTATAATGACCACAATTCGGAAAGGAAAGGACTTGTGGTCCAAGTAATTGACTTAAAGGTAATTTCCTTACATTAGTTTCACAATTTCTTTACTGATTTTGCTTAACAAATCATATAAAATCCATGTGGAATAAAAGGCCTTAGCTTCTTAGATCGACGAGTGTTTCAAATATTGCACAAGTGAGGTGGAGAAGGCAAGCTATACGTGACTAGCTATAAGATTACTTAGAGCTAACAACAAAGGGGCAACCCTTTGTTTTGGTATCCATCTCTAACTAAACATCCTAGGGTTTGATCCCTGGGTCCTATCCCCTCCATGTGGTAGCAATCCTCTTACTGCATGTCTTGGGCTTCACTCTTGCATGTGTCCGCTGTATGATGGGTTCAACCCCATTGAATGGCATCCGAAAAAAGATCACTTAGAGTCCTTTTACTACAACAGTACTGACATGAAGTTCTTATTAAATTTCCTCCGCTAACCAATCCCACTAAAACCATGAGGTAATAGTGGAAATACCTTTCAACATTTGCCTTGTGTAGAACCTGGTCAGTGCACATTTTAACGCTAAGTCGTCCCACATAGGGTTTAACTCATGACTTGTTGGCTCCGTCCCCATATTAAATTTTTTCTGTTAACCAATCATACCAAAGCCTCAAGGGATTAGTAGAGGCAATAAAAATAATTTTTTTTATAGATTTAACTACGCCTTTCTCTAGGGTCTGAAAGGAAAGGATTTTGGTGAAAAAAAAGAAGAAGAAAATAATCGTCCCCATTTGTATAGAATGTGATTATCTAACCATCTCCACCACCTATTGGAGGAAATCTCATCAAAGAAAACACAGGAAACCTAATCAAAAAATAAATTTTAGCCTAATATAATCTACATCCAATATAAGCTAATCTCGATTAAGTGGTCGAGCATCTCCCGGGGTGTGCATACGTGCATGAGTATTTACAAGACTGGAAAAAAAGAAAAAAAAATCTATATTATTATTACTTTATATTCTTTGAATTTGATAAATTCTCTCCATGCATCAAAATATCCAGCATAGTAGAGAAAATTTGTGTGAAACTCATATAAGGTTTCAATGTTAGTTATTCAAGATTTGGCCGTTTGATGCAGAACTTGCTTACACAATGAGGGTGACAGAAAAGTGTGATGTTTATAGCTTTGGTGTTGTTTCATTAGAAGTGATAATGGGAATACATCCGGGTGAACTCATTTCATCACTTCTAACATCTGGGGGTGCGGAGATGGTGTTGAAGGATGTGCTAGACCAACGCCTCCCACAACCCAACGATAAGGAGATGAAGGAAGTGGTTTTAACAATGATATTGGCACTTGCATGCTTGAGTGCTGATCCACAACGTCGACCAACCATGTATCATGTGTCTCACGAACTGTCTACAAACAAGCCTCTATTTCTGGAGCCACTACTCCACACAATTACACTGAGGCAACTTATGGATCTCAAATTATAAGTATATGTTAGTTGATGCTAGATATATGGGGTTTCTTTAATTTTTATTTTGCCATAGAAGTTGAACTTCACAACCTTGTGAAGTGAAAAAATTAAAGAAATATGCAGGCAGGTATTTTTGTGAGTCTTATGTAAAATGGTGATCACAGATGTTATTTATTTTCCTATGTCGTCTGAAGCGTCTTTATATCTCTCTTTTGTGTATCTTAACAACTCATCTTCTAGATTGTTAGAGCTTGTTATACATTTACATGTGTTTAATCGATCCATGACATGTGCCGTCTCATGACATTTGCTGACTTCATGGGATATTTCTCTCTGCTGTTAGAATTTTAGTGTTGGCCAAATTCATGGGTTGGACAAAACTCTGGGTCTTTTGAGTTGTATTTCTTTTTTAGAAAAGGACTAGATTGGAAGAGCTCAGAAGAAGAAGGTCTGAAAGAATTTGAAGAAGTCTGCTGAAGATTTTGTGCTGATTTTCCGGATCAACAGAATGGGGTCCGCTCGAGCGACCAGTTCATCCGCTCTAGCGAACAGAGTCAGAATAGCCATCGCTGAAATAGAACCTCATCCGCTCGAGCGGACAAGGTGCAGAGAGTCCTACGAAATTAAAAACTGCTTTTCTGATTGTGCTCAAACTGCTTGGTTTAGTCCTAATCATCTTAGGTAACCTTAAGCACGAACCAAGGGCTATTTAAAGGACTCATAGGCTATTCCAAAAGAGAGAACCTCGCCTCTTAAAGTTCTGAGTTAGAGATTATTATTGAGAGAATTCTTCTCTAGAGTTTTTATGAAGTTGTGCTGCCAAGTTCTCTACAGTCAGTTCTTCTGCATCCCTTGTAGAAGATTATCTTCCTGCGAGAAGATCTGAGGAGTCAAGTGCTGGTTTGAATATGTTGCAATCAACGGTGTGAAGTCGTTGAAGCGTGAGGCGACACAACGTAACTTCAGTCATTGGGTAGGGGATATCTAGGGAAGAGATCTGAGTTTCTTGTAATTGCGAGATTCATAGTGCTTGATTTGATCCAGTTCGGATTGATGGCTTTTTACCCGGTTTGGGTTTTCCACCTTAAATTTGGTGTCCTTGTGGTGTGTGCCTGTTGATTTTATTTTCCGCTGCATATTGTTTATTTCTACACACTTTTGGGTTGATTGTTTGAGTAGACCAATCTAGAGATCGCGGACCCTAAAATATTTTCATCTGTTGTGTATTATGCTGGCTGTTTATTCTTGTAATTGTTATTCTTGGAGCATTACGAAGATGGATGAAATCGGCTTCTTTTTGCTGATTGCTAGAGAGTGGGGCTTGACCGGTATCTTTATGTTGGCTGCGTTACGGTATGAACGTGTAATGTAGGATCTCTCTGCTAACGGGGAAGCTATCTTTCCTTTCATGAAGATTTTAAAGAAATTTAAAATAAATCACTTTCCATAGAGTCACATAGATTTCATTCCCACAGACTTTTCAATTTATACAAGAGAGATAAACTGATAAAATAATAATTTAAAATTCAAACTCCTAATTTGCCCCTAAGATTTCTAACAATCTTAACCTCATCTCTAATAATTAAATAGCCTTTCTCGAAAAGGGTCACTAATTGTCACCTTAAATAAGATAAAACCCTTTTTATCTCTGAAAAAGGATAAGTCTTTTTAATAGAAAGGAATTCCGTCTATCTATGGATCCATCACTTCGCTGCCTGCTCTTCTAGCTGGGAATCCGTTACCGTGTGTGGACCATTCAGGGTCCCCCACGTCACCGCGGGCAGCTCCTATCCGGATGCATGGCGGCTGCCCGTGGTGACGCGGCAAACCATGAATGGTCCACTCAGAGTTACTCTGGGGTTTTAGCTCAACAAATCCGGACTACTCTTGACTCAGTCGGTGTCGGTGGTCCAGTAGATCAAATCTGATACAATCTCTTCCAGAAGCTTTGATCGATGGAGATTTGATGAAGATGATGAGATTTGAATGGATGGATGAAAGCGAGGGTGTTTCATTTAAAAGAAAATTGTCAGTGATTATTGATGATTATTGTGGTAGGAAAGGATCGTGACCGATTTGATCACAAGACCATCACTGGGTGCCGGTCTCTGATACCGTAAAGAAATTTAAAATAAATAAAGCACTCATTCCGATAACTTCTCAATTTATACAAGAAAGATAAACTAATAAGATAACAATTTAAAATTCGAACTCTTAATCTATCTTTAAGATTTGGAACAACCTAAACCTAATCTCTAACCAATTTCATGAGATGATGCTGAGACTGCTGGTTTGATGAAGCGGAAGTGTTAGCTATATTGGAAGCTCTAAGGATATGTGTCTCAAATAATTTTCATAGCATAGTGGTGGAAAGTGATTCCTTAAATGCGATTTCTTGGATGTCTTGTTTGGAGAAGGGTCCATGGAAATTTCAATTTCTTCTCAATGAAATCAAGACTTTGTCATCATCTTTGAATGTTGAGTTTCATCATGTGCTTCGGTCGGGGAATGGCATGGCGGATGCTTTGGCTAAGTTGGGGGTTGAAAGAGAGGTAGCTTTGCTTGCTCCTTTGTAATTTGTTGTTTTGTATTGGTATTTAGGTCTAATACCTTCGCATGTTTTTTCTTTCCATCTTTATTGTACCTTTCTTAAGTCTTTAATATATTTTTACCGTTACCGATAAAAAAAAAAAAAGATGGTTGCTCTCTTTGTACAGCTGGACTGGTTGGCTCATGGGCTTTATCAAAAATAAAGTGTCTGTTAGGTTTTAGAAGTGATTTTAGTTGCTCAAGAGCTGTTTTAGATTTTCTTTGTCATGAGAAGTGTTTTCTAGTTTTCTAGTTAAGATATTGTTTAGAGAGTCCACTTAAGTGATATAAATGCTTACAGCTGATTTCTCTTAAAGATAATCGAAAATTTACCTCTTCCTTTTCTTTTTCTTTTTCTTTTTTTTAATTTTTTTATTTGTGCCTCGCAAGAAACTGAAAGCCATGCACCCACAATTACACGTCCCTAACAGAGGCAGAGGAAATCTACTTTTGAAGTGTGAAAATCACATGTAATTTGTCTAGTTGAAAACAACTTTTATAACAGTGTATCGAAACACAATCTAATTTTCCATCTAAAAGGAATTTATCCATTCGACAGTGAGGCTGTTGTCTCTTCTAATTTCGTACGGCCCAAAAGTCAGCATATGTAAATACAGAAGAGAATCTCATACATTTTAGAGACCTTGGTGAATAATTTCCCCATCGATCATGATGTCAAGGGGGGGCTACCTATAGGTCTCATCCCATGATATATAGTAAGAATCTAAGTTAATTAAGTTTTAAGGTTTTCATAACTATTTCTAATATTGTTTAGTTTTGAGGTTCTTAAATATATTGGTGATAATGATTGTGGTATCCGGCGCTTTTTACCTGTTCCTAATTAATGAGTGACCGCGCTTTTATTTCTGTTCTAAACCTTTGATAAGGTAAGGTCGAACACAAGAAGAATTTGCAATTTCTCCCCGAATTCTCTATTTAAAAAAAAGTTAGAGTTGACTAATAAAATAAAATAAAACAGGGGGGAAATAATGAAAGACTACATTGTAGAAAAAAAAAAAAGGATAAAATAGAAAGAACGGCAGGCTAATTAAAACTAAAACCACCAATATGATTTCCCAAAATTCCAGATGGACAGACTCTCCTTTAAAAGAATTTCGAAAGAAACCCAAGTTTCAGTTGGGGTCTCGAATTAAAACATAATCTTACCATTTTTTTACCAAAAAAGAATATATATATATATATATATATGGAAGATTCTCCTATGAGAGCATCACTCACTTTACTATGAGAGATAAGGTGGGGGCCCTCACATTTAAGTTGTTCGCATTAAATATAGATGTGAGCCACCCTACCCCACTCCACCTTATTTCTCGTGATAGGGTGAGAGCATCTCTCATGGGAGCACCTGCCATATATAATCTTAGCATTTCTGGCCTAGCCGGCTGCTAGACTTTTAATGTTGTAGCCCAACCGAGTGGTCTTATATCATCATAAAACTTATATAGTGTTTTGTTAGTTAATAATGTCATATATTCAGAGAATACTAGGTGCGATTTTAGTAGGCAAAAAAAGAAAATCGACATGATGAAACTTGATGAGGCACCCATTTGACTTGGTCGAGTGGCATAAGCCATGCGTTTGCAACACTCCCCACGTCTTGTTTACGAGATTGCCTTAAATTTGATTGTGTACATTTGTGTGGAGGATGCAGCAGGCGCCATCTAGGACATTAGTCCTGTGTGGTTAAAAACCTCAAGGGTACCCATGTCATTAATTAAAAAATAAATAGATTTGATCAGACGGGTAGTAGTGTTCATTCAATGAGGTTGATTTTTTTTTTTTCATATAAATTACTAAATACATTATTTTTTTATATATAGCCGAGCTGGTGGGCCCCACGTACAATATTCTACCTATGTTGAGAATCTTCATAAATCCCGCGAGTCGTTTTCTTCCTTAAAAACAATCTTGTTCGGTAGTGAAGACTTTGAAAAGTCTTTTAGGACAAAGCATGCTGGATGCAAATATATGGACTGAAACGAACCAACTTTTAAAAAAGAAATCTCAATGTCCTCTTTGTTACGTAGTTTTAATTTGGTCCCCACTTTGTTGGCTGCTGTCTTTTTCTATAATGAATTCCCTCCTAACCGATCGAAGAGGACACAGAGCTGCAGACTTCTCAAAACTAGAAGAGTCAGAAGGATAAAATTTATTGATGTGGGGTTTGGCGTGGAGCGATCGAACCCGACAAAATTACTGGAGTCTGACTTGGTCACAACCAGTAACTTCTTGTGTTGAAGATTATAAAAGGGGCAAGGGCAAGCACGCACTGTTACAGCACCACCAAACAAACATGGCCACTGTGAAATCATTTTCTCTTCTCCTGTCTTTGCTTGTGCTGATACTGTTTGATTCTCTGTCTGGTGAATGCATCGCTGCAGCTGCGACATCTGACATGCAGGAAGCAGAAGCTCTCCTGAAATGGAAAAGCAGTCTCGACGGAAATGAAGCTATTCAGTCATGGTCGCTGATCCCCACTGTGAATGGCTCTCCATGCAATTGGACCGGAATTAGATGCAATGGTCGCGGAAAGGTGACGGAAATTAAGCTAAGTAACTGCAGTCTGCAAGGTAATCTCGATCAGTTTAGCTTCTCTTCCTTGTCAAACCTTGCCCATCTTGACCTCAGCGGCAATGCACTCCAAGGAAACATCCCAAACCAAATTGGTGATGCTTCCCAACTCTTTTTCCTTGATCTGTCCTTAAATCAACTGTCAGGTGTCTTACCACTCTCGCTAGCCAATCTCACCCATATATCCGTGATTAACATCTCTGACAACATTTTAACTGGTGAAATATCTCCTCGTCCCTTTGCCAATTGGACCAAACTTACCCATCTTCAACTTCATAACAATCAGCTCAATGGTAAAATTCCCCCTGAAATAGACTTGCTCACCAACCTCACTTTCTTGCACTTGTACAATAACCAAATCTCAGGCTCAATTCCACAAGAAATTGGGAACTTGAAACGGCTGACGAACCTCCAAGCACAATACAATCTTCTATATGGTCCTATCCCCTCTTCATTAGGAAATCTGACCGAGCTCACTAATATGGACCTTACATATAACCGAATTTCCGGTTCAATTCCATACTCTTTGGGAAATTTAACTAAGCTTGTTAGACTAGAACTAAGATTTAATGAGATTTCGGGCACAGTCCCACTGGAGCTTGGAAATCTAAAGAATCTAGAGTTCCTATCCTTGGCCTCAAACAACCTTACTGGCCCAATTCCTCCATCTTTTGGTAATTTAAGGAACCTAGCGTTCCTCTATCTGACTCAAAACCAATTTTTTGGAACTCTACCTCAAGAAATTACAAAGTTGACACGGTTGCAAAAACTTCACGTGGGTTCCAACAACTTGTCGGGTCATTTACCGCAAGTATGCTTGCATGGTTCACTTGTACGCCTTCATGCGTACAACAACCATTTCACTGGCCCCATTCCAACAAGCTTGAGAAGTTGCGCAACCTTGCAAAGAGTTTGGCTTGAGAATAATGAGCTCACTGGAAATATATCAGATTTCTTCCAAGTGTGTCCAAATTTATCATACATGGATGTGAGTCGCAACAAATTTTATGGACAGCTCTCAATAAAATGGGGAGACTATCAAAATCTGACTGTGTTTAAAGTTGCTGGTAATAATATTTCAGGCATGATACCACCTGAAATCGGGAAGTTGGCTGAGCTACACAAACTTGATTTGTCCTCAAACCATTTGTTGGGAGAGATTCCGAAAGAGCTGGGGAGTTTATCCTCGCTATACGAGCTCGTTTTAAAGGGTAACCAACTTACAGGTATGATACCACAAGAAGTTGGGAAATTATCCAGTTTGGAAACTCTTGACCTCTCAAACAACAACTTAAGTGGGTTCATACCAGAAAAGCTAGGAGATTGCTCCAACCTCAAAGACTTGAATTTGAGCAAAAATTATTTGAATGGGAGCATTCCAATCCAAATTGGTAACCTAGCAAGGTTGAAGAAGAAATTAGATCTCAGTCACAACATGTTAACTGGACAGATACCACAACATCTTGCAAATTTAAGAATGTTGGAAAGTTTAAATCTCTCTCACAATTTTCTTTCTGGTACAATTCCGACTACTTTGCAAGAGATGTCCAGTTTGTTCTTAGTTGACTTATCATACAATGATCTGGAGGGTCCCCTTCCCACCAGCAAAGCTTTCCAAGAAGCTCCGGTAGAGGCATTTATTGAAAACAAAGATTTGTGCGGTGGAGTGAAAGGTCTACCTCGTTGCAACTCCTCTTTCATCAATCAAGTTGATGGTAAGAAAGGCAACAAAATTATGATTACCATTGTCCTTTCTCTTGCTGGGGTAGTCTGTCTTCTCTTTATTTCTCTCGGGATTTATTTTATATGCCACTGGAGAATGAGTAAAATAAAGAAAATGGTGCTTGACATGAACAATAGAGATTTATTTTCTATTTGGAATTATGATGGGAAGATTGTGTATGAAGATATCATCAAAGCAACAGAGGGTTTCAATGATAAACATTGCATTGGGGAGGGAGGGTACGGAAGAGTATATAAGGCAGATCTTCCAACAGGCCAAGTGGTAGCTGTAAAGAAACTCCACTCACCCGAAAATGGTGAGGTGATGGAGCAGAGAAATTTTATAAATGAGATACAAGCATTAACTGAGATTCGACATCGTAACATTATCAAGCTTTACGGGTTTTGCTCCCATTCTCAGTGCTCGTAACTAATCTATGAGTACAAGGAGAAGGGAAGCCTAGCAATTTGTCTGAGCAATGAGGAAGAAGCGGCAAATTTAAATTGGATGAAGAGGATGAAGGTTATAAGAGGTGTAGCCCATGCACTATCATATATGCATCACGATTGCAATCCTCCTATTGTTCATCGTGACTTGTCAAGCAACAATATTTTGTTGGACATGGAGTTTGAGGCTTCCATATCTGACTTTGGTACTGCTAGACTTTTGAAGTCTGATTCATCAAATTGTTCAGTGCTGGTCGGCACTTGTGGATATGTAGCCCCAGGTATCCTCTCTCTCTCTCTCTCTCTCTCTCTTCATTCTTAAATATTTTCCTTTCTAATACGTTGTGCACTCTTTTTCAATGATTCTTAGTATAATAACTCTCAGGATTCTTTTGAGGAATAAATCTTGCAAGTATAATTTTTGAAGGAATAGATAAATATGTATAATGTTCTGTGATATAATGGAATAACCGGATATTCCTTGATATCAGGAAATGGGGGCAAAAACATAAATAAATTAATCGGTCGGAGGTCCTTTTCCATCATTTTAACAAGTTTGGGTGCTCAGTCTTTTTATTGGGTTTTAAGGGTTTTTTTTTTCTTGTTTGGTAAAAGCCCCTAAAGAAGCTATATTTCTAATATTTTATGTTCTCTGAATTTGACCCATTGTCTCTGTGCATCAGTATCTTCATCGTTGTATGCAAAATTTGTGTTGAACTCGTAAGTGTCCATTGGTTAATAACTCAAGGTTTGGCCTTTCCATGCAGAGCTTGCTTATACAATGAGGGTGACAGAAAAGTGCGATGTATATAGCTTTGGTGTTCTTTCTTTAGAAGTGATAATGGGGATGCACCCAGGTGAACTCGTTTCATCACTTCTATTATCTGGAGGCAAAGAGATACTGTTGAAAGATGTGCTAGACCAGCGCCTCCCACAACCCGATGATCATGAGATGAAGGAAGTGGTTTTGACAATGGTGGTGGCATTTGCATGCTTGAGTGTTGATCCGCAATGCCGACCAACCATGGATCATGTGTCTCAGGAACTGTCTGCAAGTAGGCCTCTGTTTCTAGAGCATCTCCACACAATCACACTGAGGCAACTTGTTGATCTCAAGCTATAAGTAGACGTCAGGTGATGCTTGAACTTCACAACCTTGTGAAGTGGAGGTGTCTGTCGAGTTTTTCAAGTGGTTGTTTAGTTGCTCAAGAGCTGTTTAGATTTTATTTGTCATGAGAAGTGTTTTCTACTCATTAGTGTTGATGTCTTGTCAAGGAAATGCACTTAAAAGAATAAGTAACAGAGTTTAGTAGTAGTTTACGGCTGATTGCTCTTAAAAATAATGGAAACTTTACCTTTTTCTCCTTTTTAATTAGGGACTTGAACTTACACGCCCATGGGATGGAGAATTTACTTTCAACAGTCGAAAAATACATGTAATTTAAAACCTTTCAAAAAAATACATGTAATTTAAAATCTTTCAAAAAAATTAAAACCTTTCAAAAAAAAATTTAAAACCTTTCAAAGAAATACATGTAATTTATTTGTGTCTCTCTCTTTTTTTTTTTTTTCTAAAATGCAAATAGTATATTAAGAGAGGGAAGGAAAGAATTGAATGAAAACCCCCAAAGAAACAACAACAAAGAACTCCAAAGAACTTAGCTCAACAGGCCAGGGCAAAAGCCAAAAGAAGAAATAATTACATGGGGTATAAGCTCCCAAAAAACGATGAATATATGTGATAGTCTGGCCAAGGAAAGGCTTAGGGTACTGATCTAGAGCTGATTTCAACCAAATCCAAAGAAGCCTTATGGCTGAGGTTAAGGATGGCCTTTCTCCTTCTAAACGAATCTCATTTTTGAATTTCTAGAGGGCCTAAATGGTCACACAGAAAATCATAACAATATTTTATTTGTCTTGTTGAAAACAACATTTTAGAACAGAGTATCGGCATACCCTCTAATGGAGAATGAATCCACCTCAGTGGTTCAACCTCTATACAACCCAAGACAACTTGACCCATTTGACCTGACCTGAACCATTGGCACTCCTAAACATAGAGGTGTCAAATGGGCCGTGCTGCTAGGCATGGCACAAACCGCATGCATATGGAATGGCATGACCCAGGCGTGGCAAACTGTGGAAATCTTTCATAATTTGTGTATTTTTTATGGTTAACCCTTCCAATGTAGTCTTTTACGTTTTTATTTTATTTATTATCCGCAAAAATTGTAAAGATCTTGAAGGTAATTCTATTGAAAAACCTTCATTAAAAGAAAAGATCCAAATAGTTCTCTTCTAAGTAAAGCAAGTTGAGTTTGACTCAACCGCTTAAATCTGTATGTCATACTCTTTTTTGTGTTTATCTTTAAAATTTTTTAGCTTAAAACACTAAAACTAGAACCCGGCGGGAAAGCCCAGCACGAATGGCACGGTTCAGACATGATTCAGACACGACATGAGCCACGCCATGCCAGCGGGCCATGCTGGGCCGAGATGTGGCTGTCAGACATGCCGGAACGGCACGACACGACTGATGGGTGTTTGACACCCCTACCTAGACTCAAACCTACATGCCAAGTGATCACGGCTTAGCTCCAATCCATTGGCATTCAGCTAACTACTGGTTGCCCTCTGTTTCCGTCATGGAGATTTCAGCCTGGGATCTTTTTGCCTACTGTCCTTATGCCAAGAAGCTCTGGTCATGGCTTCAATGAGCTCTTTCAATCACCAGCTACTCCAGTCATCATATTTCTGCATTGTGGAGTACTATTTCCCAGGGTGCCAACTCTAGAGATATCAAAGGCTCGAAAGCAGTCTCTTTCCAAGTGAAGCTCTCCACCCCTTGTAATCACCATCACCATCATCATTGTTACACCCCGACCCAATATAATCCTGATTAGTATTAATTAACCATGTTTTGGCTAAATTAAATGTGTTCAATTGCTAATTATAGTGGTTAGTGTTTATTAACCCTCTTAGACTGAGTTGGATGAGTTTTGCACCTGGTATAGGTGAGTGAAAACCGAATTGACTCAATTGAGTTGAATCAGGAACTTTTTCGTAAATATAGGTTTTCGTGTTTTTTTCAGGATTTGTGCATCATTTTGACATCATCGTGTGTATTTTGATGAGTACATCGATTTTCATATTAGGCAATTCTTCATTTGACCAACCGTTGTGGAATTGGACCCTCATTTGACTCGAAATAGAAATATGCTTTTGGAAGTGGACCTTCTTGCAAATGGACACTTTACTCTTATATATATATATATATGTGACCCTATCCTTTCTTTCGTTCCTTCTTCCTTTCTCACTACTCTTTTCCTCCTTCTTCTTTTCTCTCTTCCTCAAACTATTAAGAAGGAATTGTGCATGTGCATTGGAGGCTCGGAAAGTTTGAGAAGGACTCTACTACATCCTTATCATCATCTTCTTCATCTCCTCCTCTTCATTCTTGGTTAGAAACTATCTCCACCCTCCTTCAATCCTTCCAAATTCGAAATACTTAGAAGAGGTAGGCTTCAAGAAACTTTTGGTGGGATTTTAGAGTTGCATTTGAGTAAAAAAGACTCTTGGTTGAGCAACATGCATGTTTATGTAGTTTTTATGTGTTTATTGTTGTTAGGGTTTGCTCATTTGGGGCTTTTGAGATTTTCTTTGAACCAAGTGTGTGAGAAGTTTGGAGAACTCTTCTTTGAGGCAAGTATAAGCATAATTTGGGGTTTGCATTTTGTGCATTTTCGATTGATTCTAGTATTCTCTTTCTCTCTCAAAAAAATTTTTGGGTTTTTATGTTGATAGATGATAAATGAGTTGGATTCCTTCATGTGGGTTTGTTTTGGAATGTATGGAAGTCTTATGTATGTGTTATGGGGAGCAAGGAGGCCCATTTTGCAAGGATTAAAGAAGGAAAATTGAACTTCGTAAGTTCTACCGGAAGTACTACCGGTAGAAGTGTGGCTCGAAAATTGACAGAGAGCTAAGAAATTGAGAACCCTTAATTCTACCGGAAGTTCTACCGGTAGAAACGGTCAAAAATGTGGCAGAGAGCCTGGAAGGGGTGATTCAGTTGCTTAAACCGGAAGTACTACCGGTAGAGATGTTTCTACCGGAAGTACTACCAGTAGAGACGCTTCTACCGGAAGTACTACCGGTAGAACTTCTTAGACTTTTTTTTTTTTTTGCTCAAATAATGGTGTGTTGACCCTTCTGGGGTATTTCCAACCTCCTTAATCACTCATTTAGTGGGTTTTGGAGTACACCCTCACTTCCGTAGGAACTTAGGAAATTTTTGAATCTTATGACCATAGAATGGGAACTTTAACCACATAATTGGGCCGATGGATATTCCTAGTCTAAAGCTATGCCATGAAAATTCGTTAGGAAATTCAACGTATTCCCTGTAACTGGTAACACCAAATAAATGTAGTAATTCGTTGATTTTCCCAACTTATTTTGAAATGGACGGTAGAGGACTAGAAATATAAAAATCTAGAGTTAAATTGTAAAACAAAATAGCTTGATTTCTAATTTATTGCATTTCATATTGGTGTATGAATTCCCTTCGAACCTCAGAATCCTACTTAATAGATTGATAAATTCTTAGTAATCCCTTATATCTTATGTTTTATATTCAATTGTAATTCCATTTGAATATTTCCAAATTGATGTTTGGTAGAATGAAGATTGAGTAAGAAATTGAAAAGATGTGATTATCATTTGATTTGATTTCGAATAATGAATATGAGTTTACTCAATTCTACTTTTATTTCAAGTATTATTGATTCTATCAAGTCGGCACTACTTAGCTTCGACCCAGTGATACCCGACGGGGTTACACTCGGTTTATAAATTGAGACTACTGCAGTAAGTCATATGGAGCTCCGGAACTCCAGACCGGGTAGCCAGCTAGCCTTTGGCCGGGCCGCTGGTGACATCCTAACTATATTTGCTCTCTTTGAGAGGATGAGCTTAAGGTGGTAGCCAAGTTGCGCGTTTCCCTTTTTACTTGATCCATCATGCATAAATTATACAATTAAGCACAAAATTTCCAGTTGGTATCTATTGTTGATTTCTATCAATTTAACTGTTTTAAATTCAATTGAATCTTATGTACTTCCTTGTTTTGCCTATGCTTGTTTAATCGTCGTATTAATGATACTACATTTTGTGTCACAGTCTCAAGTGCAGCCTCCGGCCCTCCAGAGGCCTAGGAGAGAGAGAATGCTACCCATGAGGTACCTTCGGGTTTAGTGGAGTGGCCCAAGCCTGAGGCCCATTGAGCTTATCTCCCGGGGAGAGTGTCAATACTTTTTGGAGACTCTTTTGTGGTGTGGCTAGCCCCTTTTTGAGTGGGCCACACTTAGACTATAGAATTCTTTTGTTTATATTTTTGGTATTGATGTATAGGGTTCTTTAGTTCACCCTCTTTTGTATAACGATGTAATTAATTGTATAATTCTTTTGTATTAAAACTTGAACTGTTATATAGACTGAAGGAATTTGATACCTCACATAAATGAAATATAACTTCCGCTATGTTTAGTTGTTTTTAATATGTTTAGTGAGTGTAATCTCACGCATGTGGACAGTTGCTTTTCCTCTCCTTCGTGTGTTAACTTGGCTCGAGACAGGTACAACACACGGAAGTAAGTATGACACACCTCGGGGATTACCCTAGGCTAGGGTGATTCGGGACCGGGATGTGACAATCATCATAATTATCATCATCATTGCTCTCTCCATTAAGCTCAACTGCGTTTTTCAAGGCCACCAAGCGTCTCTTGGATCTACAAGTCAAATATTCGTAGCAGAATGTTCCATCTCTCTCAAGAGTCGTCTGTAGCATCTCTGAAGAAATTCTCATATATGCTCAATCTATAGGCTGCTTCCTGTTTTCCTGTGCAAGGCTCTGTTAAATAGTGCTTGTACAAATGGAAAGGTGGAGCTCTCTTCAAATGAAGATGCAGTCTCTTTCAAAGTGAAGCTCCCCGCCCATGGTCTTGAAGGTAATTCTATTGAAAAACCTTCATTAAAAGAAAAGATCCAAATAGTTCTCTTCTAAGTAAAGCAAGTTGAGTTTGACTTAACCGCTTAAATCTGTATGTCATACTTTTTTTTGTGTTTATCTTTAAAAATTTTTAGCTTAAAACACTAAAGCTAGAACCCGGCGGGAAAGCCCAGCACGAATGGCACGGTTCAGACATGATTCAGACACGACATGAGCCACGCCATGCCAGCGGGCCATGCTGGGCCGAGATGTGGCTGTCAGACATGCCGGAACGGCACGACACGACTGATGGGTGTTTGACACCCCTACCTAGACTCAAACCTACATGGCAAGTGATCACGCACTACAAGAAAAAACATGTTTGGTGACATGAATAAATGTCACTGAATGCCCATTTTTTGTCACCTATTATCATTGGTGACACGGGATGGGGTGTCATTATATCCATGACACTAAAAGTCAAGGGTGACAAATTTTGTGCACTTGTCACGGAATGATGTCAACGGTGACAAAAATATGGTGCCGTGGAAGAAAGATTTTTCATGACATAGTAGGGTGTCACTGAAAGCAATGGTGACAACAATGCGGGTGCCATAGAAAAGAGATCTTCTGTGACAAAAATTGTCACTAAAAATATTTACCATGACAACCAAATGTGTGTCACCGATAATATTACCAGGTTGGCAAACAAGGATGACATACACTTTTTGTCACAAAAAAAACACAATCAAAATATTTGTGCCACCCAAATTATCATTTCGCACCTGCTTACAAAGTTTCAAATATTTGTATTTAGATACACCCATTAGCAAAACTTATACAACAAAGACGCAGAATATTATTCAAATCAAATATCCAAAAAGTCAACATTCTATCATCCAAGCTCACAACCCTTCAAAATATTCATCCTTCAACAATAAACACTTCAAAGTTAATTAATAGTTTTAGCATAACTACAAAACATCTATACACGGTGTGTCGTGTCAAATGACAAAAATAATTCAAAACAAGTGTTACAGTTAACCAGAAAAAGTCTTCAACTCCATCTTGGTCATCTTGGTTAAATGCCAAAAAGTAACTCCATTTTGATAGTTACCTACCTGCATAAAATCGCAACAAAAAAATGTAATTACTTAACATGTTATGAAGCAAGCAGGCTGTCTTACTATTATAATAAACTCATCCCAAGAATATATTGTCACACCAGACTTTTTGGCCTCTTCTTTTTGTTCATTTGTAACCTTCCCAAAGCTAACAATTGCTTTATTATAAAATATCAACTTCAGTATGCATCAACTAACACAGTACCAGGACCAAGAAAGAAAGAATAAAAAACCACTTACTTCTCAAAAATTTCGTTGTATTAGGAAATATTTTCAACACCTAAAAGAAAGGAGACCTGCAAAAACTGAATAAAAAACCAATTAGTATATTCTAAGGTGATTCATATTTGGCCTCTGTCCACAAAATTAACACAGTAACTTGACATCAGTGTCATATTTATGGATCCATACACAGATCTTTTTTGAATCAGCAATAAGCATCTGTAGTATCACACAAACAAAAAAAAAAAAAAAAAGTTCCAGGTTTGTAATCAACAATCTAAAATGAAGCTTTTAGTATGGGTTGCATTTGAAATTTACTTTAGCTTTCTATTTTTCTCCAAAGAGAGATAATATATATATATTCTTTATAACCTGTATAAAGGTTATCCTGCTAAATCACAAGCAAACTCCCACAAAAAATGTTAAATACTTAAATGTCAACGAAACTACACTGCCAACACTCTTTTAAATCACAAAACTCACAAAATGGTGCATTAAGAAAGTACTGATCTCAGTAAGTTATATCAAACAACTCAAGTGCAGGAATATTCTACTAATCAATGCATAAAGGGGGAAAAACAGCTTCAAAGTGGAGAAAGGCTTGGCTTACTTGAAACACTTAGCATCCAGCAGGGTCTCACCCTCAAAAGGCTCTTGACCTTCAATCATGGCATTAACACGCTCCTTCTGACCTTCATCACCCTGCGCCACCGAGCTGTTAGATTCGTATGCAGTAATAACATCATCCTGCAATAACAAAAAGGGATAAATAAGAAGCATAAACACATTTTGGCAAACAATAACGTAAACTTCATAAAAATGTTCCTAAGAAAAATTTCAAATGTAAAAGATTTCTCGAAATTTCGGCAAAATCTCCCCTGTACATGTGACATTTAATTTTTTTTTTTTTTTTTACAACCTGTTACGTACCTGTACATAAAAAAAAAAAAAAAGAAAAAAACATCTCAATACCCCCGACACACTACAAGGTCATTCACCACTACGTCATTAGTCATTTACCATTCAACCATAGCACTTCAATATATGAGCACTTCAATATATGGGCCTCACCTTGGCGGACGACACTCCCATAAAGTCCAACACCTGTTCCTTGGCATCAAACATGCACATGCACATATACACACACATACACATATATTTTATTTCCTACTAAGCTTTATATCCACATCTATACATCCAAAAAGAGATATCAACTACACTAGAATATCACACCCTCTCTTTTACAACAATTCTAATTGTGGCCCAAGTTCAGCCCATGACATTTATATCAAGTCTGGACTTAGAAATGCCCTCTGGGGCCCCTTGGGACTCAGATGCCTTGCACTCAGGTGACAAAGAACAAAACAATTATTTGTTATCTTGGGCTAATCCAACTATCATGTTATCAACTGATTGTTGTCACTTGTCGGGATTAGTTTTCTACTGGTTTCATCTGTTGTTTAAAATTCAACGTAGCAACAAGTTCGTCAAAACTGCAGTCATGAAAAGTCTTTGAATAAAGAATTCACTTCTAGAAAGAAATTAACCATGGTGTATTGCATCACTGTCTCCAATTTTCTCAAAATCACAGTCTGTACGGATTTAGATTTTTGAAATCAAGGTCTCTTTTAGATACAGTTAACTAAATCGGGAAGAATGAAACATGGTGTATTGACATTCCTAAGTAATTCACTGAAGAAGTACACTCAATTGCTTGTAGATAACTCTTTAAGTCCAACTGAAAATAAGGCAAATACAATCTAAAGTTCAGTCTCTTAGTATGCCTACCAGGGAAGCTAATTACAATTCATTCATTTTGTCCAGTAATGCTAATTATAATTCAATCCAATTGAATTGGCATTCAATGGGTTTAAAGTGTTCTGTATCATGGTGATTTGCATGCTTGATGACATCTGTCCATAAACATAAAACCATAAAAAAAGAGCAACCTCAACTCCAACCTAGACTTTGGAGCTAAGCATCACAAAATCTTGGTCGTAAGAGTTTGAACTAAGCATAAAAAAACCTTGGTTAAGATCCTCAGACTTTCAAAAATGGGGAAAAGAGATGCTCTGCTTCCTAAAATCTGGTAGCTTCATTTAAAACAATGTGGTGATAACGGTGCCTAAAATTGAAATAGAAAAATCCATGTCAATAAATTGTGGTAATTTGAAGCAAAATAGAATACTTTTTGTCTTACAAATGTTAGTAATTTGCAAAATAGAAAACTAAGTATTAATAACACTTGTTTTACTTATCTTTAAGAAGAAAATGAATAAATGAACAAGGGAAGGTAAATAGAATACCCGTCTTCTTGCAATAGCTTTGAGTTTCTTTGGGGTAATGGTAGTTCCACCATACATGACAACCTTCAAGGAAGAGGTTAAATACTTGGCATAGGTTAGTAGAAGGAAGGAAGTGGAGGTCACATACTGCATATTGCTGTCACTCATCTTGTATAGAAGACCAACTGTTCAATCCAAAAACACCATTGAGACTGCCAGACTATATGAGAGCAAATGACAATAGGTAAAAGAGGCAATGAGAAAACCTGGGGTGTATTGGGCTTGAGAGAAATGAGCTCCTGGTATGAGAGAGCATACGTAGTTGCCTGTGTGCCCTTTGTAGTCATGGAGGGATCTCACATTTTGGATTATAAAAGCCTGAAAACACAGCAACCAACTAAGAATGTGTAAGAAAAAAAGAAAACTCATATAAAAGGAAGAGTGTTAAAAACTCATATAAAAGGAAGAGTGTTCCTTTTCTCTCTTTCTGCAGTACCAAGATGGAAAAGAAAAGGCAGGAAAAGACCAGACCTTAAAGAAGGGTCCTAGCCCCCACATGTTTGATATCCCATCCAAAGGTATTGTCAATCTGAAGGGTCCTAGCCCCCACATGTTTGATATCCCATCCAAAGGTATTGTCAATCTCATCAGCTCCAAGCATCTGGCCATTCGCTTGAATGTAATTCAGATAAGTTGGGTTTTTGGTAAAGGAGTGTCCATGAGTGTCCAACCCATTCAGGTATTGTCAACCCATGAGTGTCCAACCCATTCATACCCGTATTGTGGGCAAAGGAGGATCATTGGACTCTTCCATCAACAACACTTGATTTAAAAGAGGATAATTTAAATCACTCAACATAGTAGGAGGATCTTCCAACAAAAACATGGAAAGGACAATCTCATATTAGTGATATACTTGGCCTTCATACAACCATATACAACTAACTTGTATCATAACCAACAAGGGCAACTATTAAAGCATAAGAATATAGCAACTGGGTATGAGGATTATAAAACACAAGATGTAAAGTTCATGGGCTTGTTTCTGGGCCTAGAAAAATTGGAGCTAACCATTACACTGAGCCCCCCGGAATACTAGTATTGGTTATGGTTTGTTGTCTCATTGACACAACATTTGAGTGCAGGAAATGTTTGCAAGAGCCGTGGTGCACTAGGAGTCAAGATTTACCACTTACAAAGCCAAGAATCCGCATTTTGCAGCTAGAATTGTACCCTGCAATCTTGTTATTGCTCGTCCTTGTTTGGTGAGTAATTTATTCTCTCTTTTTTGCTTCTATCACATGACCAACCAGTGAGGCTGACCTAGTACTTAGCCAGACTTTCATGGTGACATTTTGCCCAATTAGTAGTTGTGCTTTGGTGGATCAGTCGTAGTCAGTGTTACCTTCAGGGATAATTAGATGCCCGTGCCCCCATTTAATATATCCATCATGAATTGCCTTGTCTAACCTTTCAAAAAAAATTAAAATAAAATAAAAAACCATGAGCCCCCATTTTAACCCATCTCCCTTACACCCATGATTAGTAGCAAGAAAATGGACCTTGCTAACTATGGTGTAACTTGGGAAATTTGGGTCCACTCTCACACCTGGAACATAACCTGTTCCCAGCTATGTATGTGATTGCTCTTCATTTTGCATTCTCTTGGTATAATTTTCTACAGTGATCTGATTTAGGTGATCAACAGAAGGGCCCTTCATGTCCTACTGCGTTGACCAAATCCCATATTTCAATTCATCCCATAAATGGTCTATTCATGCGGTGACCAAAACCCATATTTCAATTCATCCCATAAATGGTCTATTCATGCGGTGTAGGTCTGAAACTTCACACGCTTCAGAGATTCAAATAACTTATGGGTGGAACAGTCACACAGTAGGCACTAAAAGCACAACACTTGTTGTTGCAGGAACACAGCTCGAGCATTTACAGAGGTTCTTGTTGCAGGGGCAAGTCTAAAGTTTCATATGCTTCAAGATTTCATTAACTTTTTTTTTTTTTTTTTGGTAGGAAAGATTTTATTAACTTACTGATGACAAAATAGCTCTACAAATATAACCATATGCAGGGGAACACACCAAGAACTTTAGGAGACACTTATTACAAAAGCAGAGAAATGATCTGATAACTATAGCAATTAAAAAAACAAACCTTACTCTTACCACGAAGCTACTCTGTTCATTGTTCAAGAAAAAAACAAATAAACTATATCATTCAAAGACCAAAACAAGTCATACACAAAGAATAGGGGCATGTTGCACTATTGGGGAACACAATCAAAGTAGCCATGTCATATACGCATAGAAGTAAAGTGTCTTTGTGTGTTCCATTGGTTTCGAGGAGAGGTTGATTCAATCAATATTTTTTATTTGGAATAAATCTGTAATTAAATTGGAACATAGTAAACCAGGAAAACAACAAAATATTAGTCTCACACATATTCCTAGACTCCAACAATCCATAGTTCACTACCTTAAAAATTATCCACAATATGATAAACTTACCAATGTGAAGTGCAATGCAAACCCAAAACAGTATGCAACTCTGAAATCATCCCGATCAACAGTGAATTCTCAGATATAAACACATGAAACCACTTCCACTATTACAACATCACACGAAAGCAAATGCATATAAAACGATTATCCGCTCAAGAAGAAATATTATTATTACAACCCAACCCCCTCAAAACCCCCTCATCGTCAACACCCAGAAACCCAAATCGAATCCAATTCCCAAATCCACCGTTCCTGTCCTTGCCTCGTACAACCCAGCCAAACCCCACCCCTTCGTTTTCATCACCATACCCTAAAGAAGAGAAATACAAATATACAGAGAACCCTCACCACCCCCACCCACACCCACTGCCCAAACTCCTTTTCACCAAAACCCCAGAAACCCCACTACCGAAATCCCACAAATTTCCCAACCCAACAGTCCCAAATCAGAATTCCCCACCCTATCATTTTCCACACTCAGATCCAAAATCCCAATCGACAGCAACCCAATCCCTTTCAAGACCAGCTCAAACGACACCCTCAGACCCAAAATCGAAACGTCCAGCCAGCATCATCAGACTTCCCCTCATCATTTTCGAGCCCATTCACCGAGCACCCCTCTACCTAAATTCCCCACCGATATCCCATCCAACCCAGAACCAAGAGAAAAAAAAAAAAAAAAAAAAAAAAAAAAAAAAAACAGAGAGAACAGAAACGGAGAAGGAGAGAGAACAGAAAAGAGAGGAACGCAAAAGGAGTACATACCTGGGCCGTCGTCCTCGTCGCCTGCCACGTGCGTCGTCACCGTTAGCCTCCACTCCACCGAAATCGCCATTGATTTCCATCTCCCCTTCATCAGTTTCGAACAGCAACGAAAAGGGTTGAGAACCTCTTTTTTTTCTTTTGCGCGCCAGTCCCGAGGCGCCCCACATGTGGGCCTGCATTACAACAGGCCCTCTTCCACCTTTTGGGCCTTTGTTGGGGTTAAGTTCGACCCAACAACAGCAAGTAGTAAAAAAAAAAGAAAAAAGAAAAGAAAAGAAAGGGGCCCAGCAAACCAACAGGGAGCTAAGCCCACTGAAGCACAAAATTTTCTGCTTGATCACTCTTAGTCGTTGATTCTTAATGGGTGACATCTTGGCCAACTAGCATCCGATCAACGATCTGTTTACATGCGAATACTTCTGTCCACAAGATCTAGGTCAATCAATTTTGCGACGCACTAAATTTTCTATTCTTCCATTGAAGTCAATATGCAAATCTTTGGGTACTCCAATGAAGTTCAAAGATTGTTGTATGAGCATAAATATGGAGATTGGTATTATGCAAGTGAGGTATACTTTGACCAATTCCTTAATATGAAACAAGGAGATTGGACAGTTGACGAATATTCTGATTGATTTTCAAGGCTACAAGAAATATGTGAATTGGAATAGAGTGAGCTCCATGATTTGAATCGCTTTATCAGAGGCTTAAGACCAAACATATTGCAAAATATGAATAACTGTAAAACCATTCATGATGCCTATTGGGAAGCAATTCGTGTTGAACGCATGCTTAAACATGGGTTTTCCACGCCATCACAGAAAATCGGGATGGATTCTCATCCGAAGACTTTTGCCAAACATGCCCTTAGGGTTTTAGGATGAATGTGGAGGGGTTTAGGGTTTTGGAGGGTTTGGGAGAAGGAGAGTGTGGAAGAGGCGGGAGGGAGAGTGTGGTGGGTCTTACTGCTTCCATGAAACAACATGCCTAAATGAGGAGGAGCCCGCCAACACGAAATTTAGATCTTTCAGTGACAAGTTTGTACTTGTCACCCAAAATTCATCTTTCGGTGACAAAATTTTTGTCACTGAATCTCCTCTTTATTTGGCACCTTGGTTAAAGCTTTTCCGTGACAAGCAAAAACAATTTTTGTCACCTTCGTGTGCGTTCCGTGTCAACATTGATTTTTTGTCACCAAAGGGTGTCACCAATGATGTTTTTTGTTGTAGTGACGGCTTAGCTCCAATCCATTGGCATTCAGCTAACTACTGGTTGCCCTCTGTTTCCGTGATGGAGATTTCAGCCTGGGATCTTTTTGCCTACTGTCCTGATGCCAAGAAGCTCTGGTCATGGCTTCAATGAGCTCTTTCAATCACCAGCTACTCCAGTCATCATATTTCTGCATTGTGGAGTACTATTTCACAGGGTGCCAACTCTAGAGATATCAAAGGCTCGAAAGCAGTCTCTTTCCAAGTGAAGCTCTCCACCCATTGTAATCACCATCACCATCATCATTGTTACACCCCGACCTGATCTAATCCTGATTAGTATTAATTAACCATGTTTTGGCTAAATTAAATGTGTTCAATTGCTAATTATAGTGGTTAGTGTTTATTAACCCTCTTAGACTGAGTTGGATGAGTTTTGCACCGGGTATAGGTGAGTGAAAACCGAATTGACTCAATTGAGTTGAATCAGGAACTTTTTCATAAATATAGGTTTTCGTGTTTTTTTCACGATTTGTGCATCATTTTGACATCATCGTGTGTATTTTGATGAGTACATAGATTTTCATATTAGGCAATTCTTCATTTGACCAACCGTTGTGGAATTGGACCCTCATTTGACTCGAATTAGAAATATGCTTTTGGAAGTGGACCTTCTTGCAAATGGACACTTTACTCTCTTATATATATATATATATATATATATATATATATATATATATATATATATATGACCCTATCCTTTCTTTTGTTCCTTCTTCCTTTCTCACTACTCTTTTCCTCCTTCTTTTCTCTCTTCCTCAAACTATTAAGAAGGAATTGTGCATGTGCATTGGAGGCTCGGAAAGTTTGAGAAGGACTCTACTACATCCTTATCATCATCTTCTTCATCTCCTCCTCTTCATTCTTGGTTAGAAACTATCTCCACCCTCCTTCAATCCTTCCAAATTCGAAATACTTAGAAGAGGTAGGCTTCAAGAAACTTTCGGTGGGATTTTAGAGTTGCATTTGAGTAAAAAAGACTCTTGGTTGAGCAACATGCATGTTCATGTAGTTTTTATGTGTTCATTGTTGTTAGGGTTTGCTCATTTGGGGCTTTTGAGATTTTCTTTGAACCAAGTGTGTGAGAAGTTTGGAGAACTCTTCTTTGAGGCAAGTATAAGCATAATTTGGGGTTTGCATTTTGTGCATTTTCGATTGATTCTAGTATTCTCTTTCTCTCTCAAAAAAAATTTTGGGTTTTTATGTTGATAGATGATAAATGAGTTGGATTCCTTCATGTGGGTTTGTTTTGGAATGTATGGAAGTCTTATGTATGTGTTATGGGGAGCAAGGAGGCCCATTTTGCAAGGATTAAAGAAGGAAAATTGAACTTCGTAAGTTCTACCGGAAGTACTACCGGTAGAAGTGGCTCGAAAATTGACAGAGAGCTAAGAAATTGAGAACCCTTAGTTCTACCGGAAGTTCTACCGGTAGAAACAGTAAAAAATGTGGCAGAGAGCCTGGAAAGGGTGATTCAGTTGCTTAAACCGGAAGTACTACCGGTAGAGACGCTTCTACCGGAAGTACTACCAGTAGAGACACTTCTACCGGAAGTACTACCGGTAGAACTTCTCTACCGGAAGTACTACCGGTAGACGGACCTGACCCCGTTTCTTAGACTTTTTTTTTTTGCTCAAATAATGGTGTTGACCCTTCTGGGGTATTTCCAACCTCCTTAATCACTCATTTAGTGGATTTTGGAGTACACCCTCACTTCCGTAGGAACTTAGGGAATTTTTGAATCTTATGACCATAGAATGGGAACTTTAACCACATAATTGGGCCGATAGATATTCCTAGTCTAAGGCTATGCCATGAAAATTCATTAGGAAATTCAACGTATTCCCTGTAACTGGTGACACCAAATAAATGTAGTAATTCGTTGATTTTCCCAACCTATTTTGAAATGGACGGTAGAGGACTAGAAATTTAAAAATCTAGAGTTAAATTGTAAAACAAAATAGCTTAATTTCTAATTTATTGCATTTCATATTGGTGTATGAATTCCCTTCGAACCTCAGAATCCTACTTAATAGATTGGTAAATTCTTAGTAATCCCTTATATCTTATCTTTTATATTCAATTGTAATTCCATTTGAATATTTCCAAATTGATGTTTGGTAGAATGAAGATTGAGTAAGAAATTGAAAAGATGTGATTATCATTTGATTTGATTTCGAATAATGAATATGAGTTTACTCAATTCTACTTTTATTTCGAGTATTATTGATTCTATCGAGTCGGCACTACTTACCTTCGATCCAGTGATACCCGACAGGGTTACACTCGGTTTATAAATTGAGACTACTGCAGTAAGTCATATGGAGCTCCGGAACTCCAGACCGGGTAACCAGCTAGCCTTTGGCCGGGCTGCTGGTGACATCCCAACTATATTTGCCCTCTTTGAGAGGATGAGCTTAAGGTAGTAGCCAAGTTGCGCGTTTCCCTTTTTACTTGATCCATCATGCATAAATTATACAATTGAGCACAAAATCTCCAGTTGGTATCTATTGTTGATTTCTATCAATTTAACTGTTTTAAATTCAATTGAATCTTATGTACTTCCTTATTTTGCCTATGCTTGTTTAATCGTCGTATTAATGATACTACATTTGGTGTCACAGTCTCAAGTGCAGCCTCCGGCCCTCCAGAGGCCGAGGAGAGAGAGAATGCTACCCATGAGGTACCTTCGGGTTTAGTGGAGTGGCCCGAGCCTGAGGCCCATTGAGCTTATCTCCCGGGGAGAGCGTCAACACTTTTTGGAGACTCTTTTGTGGTGTGGCTAGCCCCTTTTTGAGTGGGCCACACTTAGACTATAGAATTCTTTTGTTTATATTTTTGGTATTGATGTATAGGGTTCTTTAGTTCACCCTCTTCTGTATAACGATGTAATTAATTATATAATTCTTTTGTATTAAAACTTGAACTGTTATATAGACTGAAGGAATTTGATACCTCACATAAATGAAATACAGCTTCCGCTATGTTTAATTGTTTTTAATATGTTTAGTGAGTTTAATCTCACGCATGTGGACAGTTGCTTTTCCTCTCCTTCGTGTGTTAACTTGGCTCGAGACAGGTACAACACACGGAAGTACGTATGATACACCTCGGGGATTACCCTAGGCCAGGGTGATTCAGGACTGGGATGTGACAATCATCATAATTATCATCATCATTGCTCTCTCCATTAAGCTCAACTGCGTTTTTCAAGACCACCAAGCGTCTCTTGGATCTACAAGTCAAATATTTGTAGCAGAATGTTCCATCTCTCTCAACAGTCGTCTGTAGCATCTCTAAAGAAATTCTCATATTTGCTCAATCTATAGGCTGCTTCCTGTTTTCCTGTGCAAGGCTCTGTTAATTAGTGCTTGTACAAATGGAAAGGTGGAGCTCTCTTCAAATGAAGATGCAGTCTCTTTCAAAGTGAAGCTCTCCGCCCATGGTCTTTCCCACTATCAATGGCTGTCCCTGTGATTGCAGTCAGGAAGATAAGTGTGAAAGTCACCAATGAAGGCTTAACCCGTCCTCTTATCAATAAAAATTAAAGAAAGAAAGAAAAAAAAAATTGGGGACTCCAGTGAGTTACAAAAAAAAAAAAAAAAAAAGAAAAACAGAGAACGGAAAAATTAGAGGAAACTATTTTACTCAACTTTGTGTTGATGGGTGTGCTCCCCATGTGATATTCTGTTCATCTCAAAGAGGTTTAGGGGGAGTAGATCACACTGTTCTTATTTTATTTTTTTTTCTCTGGTCATAATTATTCACTTTTTGCACTGTGTGCTTAAATTTAATGTAATTTGACTTGGTGCGTCTGTTTACACTCTTCAAATGGAGCAATTTGACCAAACCGTGATCGTTAGGAATTTTTCGTGCGCTGCACCCTAGGGTTTGAAACCCTGGACATATCGCTCGAGCGATCATACATATTCGCTCGAGCGACCATGGCGATTCATATTCCCAAGGTCCTTCCCCTTCTTCATTCGTTTCTCTTCTTCTTCATTCTTTTCTCTCTTTTCTCCTACTCTCCTGCGCAGAAGGCGATTCCGCCCCCTTGCTTCCTCCTTGCGTCTCGTTTCCCTTTGTCTCTTCCAAAGGTATGTTTTCCATTTTCTTCTTTTTGTTGCATTTTGATCGCATTTTTTTTGTTGTTTGCTTATCGTTCTCCATTATTTTTTTTCGATTAGGGCTCATTACTTTTCACATATCTTTTGTGTTTTTCAATTTCCATACCCATTTGCATTCCACATGCACATTTGATTTTATTTAACACTGGACGATTTCGAAAGTTTGGATGGCCCAGTATTCCATTTTTCATGTTCTATACTGTTACTGGTGTTCTGCCCAATTTCCTTCGCTGGCACTGTGATTCTACTGATCTTCGGTGTTTATTTTGGATTTTTGTGATCTCCTGTGTATTTGTGATGGTTGTGAAGTGATGGAACATGGAGTGCAGTTGTCTCTGTTTTGGCATTTTTGGCCAAATTTCTTCTTTGCAGGGTGGGAGTGATATTGGCTGGAGTATTTCCTATGTTTTTAATTTTATTGTTGTGTTATTGGCCGTGTTGGGTTGGAGTTTACATGGGAAAAATGGACAATGAAGTGGAGTTCGTGTGTTTCTTGTGTGGCATTTGTATGCAATTTTTTTTTGCAGGACCGGTTTGTTGATTGGATTCTCTTCTGTCTTTGTGGTTCAGTCCGTTATGGCACCTAAGAAGAGAACTCATGCTGAATCTTCGTCTTCCTCTTCTTTTGATCAATCACGTTTTCCTTCCATCGGAAAATCGAAGCAATTCGCTACATTATTTGCCAATCGAAATGTTGAATCCGAAAGAGAGATTGCAGAAGAATTACATGGCAAACGTGTCTTCCGGAGTCTTGCCACACGGAACTGGTTTTCATTAGTAAAATTCAACTCTTCGTCCATCAATGTTGATTTAGTTCTTGAATTTTATTGCAATTTGGAGGTATTGGACAATGGGTCAGTTTAGTCCTTTCTCCGAGGGAAGTGGATCCAAATCTCAGCTCAAGATATTGCAGATTTTATCGATATCCCCATTGTTGAGAATCCTGATTACCCCATTCCAGATGAACTTCCAGCACCGATAAATTATGATGTCGTAGCTTCTACTCGTTGTGGTGGGGACACACACTGGCTAGGGGGTATTCTGTTCCATGGACTCTTAACTGATGAATACCGATTTCTGAATCGGTTCGTGTGTCATAATTTGGAGCCCCGTGGACACACTTCTGATGTTGCACAACGAAACGGTTATCTTTTGTATTGCATTGGGACTGGGCGACGGGTTAATATCCCGTAGGTGATTTTGAATGTCTTCATCAAGACTCTCTCCGCGAAGAAAAACTCCCTTCTTCCATTTGGTGTTCTTCTCACGGATTTTCTGGCCTACAAAGTGATCAACCCAAGGCCAAATGATTTACTGATGAAGATAAAAAATCCAATTAATGCCAGAACATTGTCTTTATCTACTTCGCACATTCCTATTGGGCAGCAAGTTGCCGAGGCCGATGAAGAGCAGGTCGGTGATCCTGCTCAGGGGGAGCAACCGCCTCCGGTCGATCGCTATGGTCCATTGGCAGCACAGGTACAGCATCTTACCGAGAGGATCGATACAGTCAGTGGCCAGGTAACAGCAGGTTTTTTCTCAAATGACTGAGGGGTTCGCACACATAGATACAGTATTGGCTGACATACTCTCTCGCCTGGCTCCTGGCGATCAGTGAACTGTTGATATTTCTGCTCTTGTTGATATGAATACTTTCCTTTACCTTGTTGGGTTTTCAGTCCTTTCTTTTAATTGCACTATTAGTTGCAGTTGAATTGTTTTTGCTTATCTTAACTGCTAAGTGTACTACCGTTGACAATTCAGACAAAAAAGGGGGAGATTAATTAGCTCTTTCTTTCTTGTTATTTCTCTTTGTCTGTTCATATTTAAACTTGGAATTATGTGCTGCACTTGATATGTCTTTTCATGCTGCACTTGATCTGTTTTTTTTTTCGAAGTTATTGCAGGAAATTCGATCTTGGATCCTTCTACATCGGTTTATCTTGTTTAGGATAGAAGGGTAGAACATCTTTTCTTGTAATTAGGTTTTTGTCCATGAATTGCCAAAGGGGGAGATTGTTAGGATTTTAGTTGTTGGCTAATTCACAAAGTCCGGACAAAACATGGTTTCTAAACTTGTATTTCCATTAGATTTCGGATTGCCTTTGAACCTCTTCCAAGAAATACGTTTGTTTCCAAGTTTGCTGAAGAGTTCCAGTTCTGAAGGGATTCTATGGGTCGCTCGAGCGAACCCACATTCGCTCGAGCGAACCCATCACAGAGCATAGATCGCACGACCGAACTTTTTGTGCGCTCGACCGTTCAAGGTTCTGTCTTGGAAAGTTTATGACAGAAAGCAGTCCGCTCGAGCGAACCCCATCCATCGCTCGAGCGACCTTAGCAGTTTTTATTCCTGAATTGATGAGAATTCCTATTTCTATCAAGATGCTATTTGCTAATCCAAGAGCCTCTCAAGCACGAATTAAAGACTATTTATAGGAATCATCTCTCAACCTAAAAGAACAACTGATTAAGAGAATTTTACCTGAGATTGAGAGGTTGAGAGATCCATCTTCTCCCCCAAGACTTCAAGTTGTTGCTGTGCTGAAGATCTGAGTTTTGGGTCAAGTTTCCATCCCTTCTCCGAAGGCAGTTATGTGAAAGCACGGTGAAGATTCGTCAACAAGATCAGAGGCAGTCCTTAGGTTGAGTCAACAACTGGGAAAAGGGTTGTAAGTGTCTTGTAATCTTCTACGTTTACATAGTGCTTGGTTGTCTGTTGGCCTAGACGATAAGGCCCGTGGTTTTTCTCCCTTTTAGGGTTTTCCACGTATAACTCTTGTGTCTTTCTCTACTTGTGGTTTGATTGATTCATTAAAGTGGAATTAGGATTAAATACTAGTTTAAACACAGTAGTGAGATATCCAATCGAGATCTGGTAATAGGGACTTCTACCTGTGTTAAGGTAGACATCTTTTTCACCATGTTTGGTGTAGTTCAAAATTTTAACTGTGAAGAGATGGTGATGGAAGAATGCCATCTTATATGTTAGCCAATGCAGATGAGCATTGATATTTTTCTCAATTAGGAAGGAGCGCGGTCTTTGGCCTTTACTTGGTGATAAGTCTTGAATGGGAATGGGACACCCTCCATTATCCAAAAAAAAAAAGTCTTGAATGGTTGGCCACATGTCCACTTGCGCTGTGCAAGTTGGAAAAAGAAGAGAAGACACTGCAACCAATTTTAAGCAATATCTAAAGTTGAATAAGTTGGTGTGTACTGGTCGATTGTCTCTTTTCCTATTTCTCAAAATTATTGGAACCTGATGAAAAATTCAAATAGCATTGAATTTGGTTATAGGATTGACCATGGATATATAAAATTTGGGGTAGGGTTGGATTGATTAGTGGATTGATTAACAAGTATTGATCAAGTACTACAAACCAAACCAAATATGGTGCTAATCGTACAAGAAATATTATCCAAAAAGAAACACATGCATGGAATTGACACCTCTAGATTTAGAACTAGAAGAGAAACCTATACTGCAGGTTATTTTATCTTGAGAAGGATTTAGTCTTTCGGACCCACAGTGAAACTTGTTAGATGGATAGAGACAATCCCAATGGTCACATCCTAGTATGGGCTATCCATCCCAATGGTCACATATAGTATAGGACGAAAATAACTACAGAATGAATGTATTGGATACAGTGAGGCTGGGACATGGGCTGTCAATGAGCTGACCTAAGCTCCTATCCTCCCATTGATTTATTTTTTTTTTCGGTGCGGGGGGGGGGGGGGGGGGGGGGGGGGGGGAAGTTTGCGGATCAATCATTTAGTAAAACTAGTGCAACAGGTCTACGTCCATCGCAGGCCATGATAAAAAAATAATTAAATTGTAATTAAAAAACATTTATAAATGTTTAAGTTAATAATATATAAACATTAATATATGATTCATAATACAAACACAATTAAAACTGAACTTTAAAAATAATTTTTTTTAAAGAAAAGAGTAAGTAAAATGATCAAATCGAATTATCTAATATGTGATATTGAAAGAATGACTCAATTACATAGCATAACAGCCCAAAAAAATAGAGAAGTTGAAGAGTAGTTACAAATAATATAATATTTAATGAAGAATAAAATATATAAAAGAATAATTAGTTTGAATTATTGATGGTATAAAAACTGTTCGTGCTTCGATGACTCTATCTATTGCTTGGTCCAACACCTTAACTTTTCAGGTTTTATTGTTTCTTTGATTCTGCATATTTATTATTTAGTTAAATTAGTACATATAAATGATAAAAAAAATTGTGATAAAGATGGAAAGTTGTGATAGAAATTTTAGGGAGCTGGGAGATTTTATAGGAAGATCAAGTAAATAGTAGATACTTTAGAACATTGATTTGATTATATTTGTGCTTAGACATAAATTAAGTGTCAGTTTCAAAATTAAATATGGACTTTGATCAATTGGCTTCCACAATGTGCCCCATAGATTAATCCTATCGAATATTGAAAAGAAAATAAGGAGAAAAATTAGTAAAATGCAGCCTATGAAAGTGGCCCCTGAAAATCATGAGTTTGGAAATAAAGAATAACATGGCTTTCGCAATGGAACCCATAGATTGTCCGAACTTCGAAAAAAAGAAAAAAAAGTCTTTTAGATTGATTAAAAGTAACAAAGATGAAGTTGACTATGATTTGTAAGTGTGCCCTATATTTTAACAATTTGGATTTGATATGAGGGTCCCACAAATTAATCTGCAGTAAAATTTAGCACAGACGTGTCCACCTATCATAAAAATGATAGCTACTTGATCTCTATATTTTTCACCAGGCTATAGGCCCACCATCAAAGCCAAAAGGCCCTTTATTAGGCCCACCATCAAAGCCAAAAGGCCCTTTATTTTTTCTCTCTTCTTCACTCTCTTGCATTTTGCATGGGGCTTTTCCCTATTCAGAAACGAAGCTAGTGGGCCCACAGTATCGAAGGCATTATAGGTCGGCAAAATGCCTTTTGTCCTGTGTGGTACTGGTGGGTGAATGAATGAAAGCCCACATGGCATGGTGTTGGAAAAGATAAGGATTGATAAGAGGAAATGGGTGAGAACTGTAAGGCTTCTACACTTTATTATAATTGTGAAATTTGCTCTCAGCTGCTGCTAGTGGGGAGACTAGAAGGTACAAACTGACCGCAATAAAGGGTTTCAGGCATTGACAATGTGTAATATGACCTTTGATGATTGGAATGGGCTGAAAAAGCAAGGTAAGTCTGGAAAGCAGACCCAATCATCAAAGCGCGTAGGTGCGGCACTTCTGAGATGAAGTTTCCATGAATGTATTTTATACCCTTTTCAAATCAAAGGAATGGAGAATGTGAAGCAAATTCCAAAATGAGCAACGAAAAGACTTGTTGTGGGAGGAATCAGGGGCCAAAATTAAGAAATTATTAAAATTTCTAATTAAATATATATCTAAATATTTAAATAAATTATAAATAAATATTAATATATAATTCCTAATAAAGATGGAAACTCATTAGAGAAATTTTAGGTAGCTGGAAACATTTAGGGAATGATCAAGTAAATAGTAAAGATTTTAGAATATTAATTTGATTATATTTGTGCTTAGCCATAAATTGAGTGCCATTTTAGAATTAAATGTGGATTTTGAAATTAATTGTCTTCCACAATGGACCCCATAGATTAATTAATCCTACCAAATATCCAAAGAAAAACAAGGAGAAAAATGTCCATAATGGCCTCATATATTAATCTTACTAAATATTAAAAGGAAAATAAGGAGAAAAAAGTAGTAGAGTACAGCCCACAAAAGTGGCCCGCGCTTTAATATAAAAAAGCTCTTATTATGTTGGTGTAAAAAAAAAGTGGACCCCATAAATTGTGAGTTTTTGGAAATAAAGAGAAGTTATTATTATATGCTATGTTTTTGGAAAGGGATAAGTATCTTATTTCAAGAATATTTTAAATTTGCATTGAGATATTTTAGGTGATGAGATTATATTTGAAGGGTAATTCTGGAATGTAGCATTGCAAAAAGGTTTGAGGATGCGTCACGTGTCTCTTTCCAAGGAAGTCCCTTGTTGGCACGTGTCACACCCCCATGAATTCACTTACTGTCTTTTATTATATAACGAGCGCTTCAAGGCCCGCGCCCAACGCGAGCCTTTAATTCATGGAAGGAAAACTCAATTTAAATTGAAAGTAGAAACCGATAACCCAATCTTTTGGAGAACCCCATATACCTTTATGCCTTCCCATCCATAGGGCGTAGATATTTGATAGAGATGGTTTAGTTGAAAGTAAATTTAAATATAAATAGGAAGTAATTGTTGGTCAAAATGCATATAAGAGTGTCTCTCATTAGAACACCTCCCTATATGTATATATATATATATAAAGGCAAATATTTTAAAAGAATCTTATATATAAATCTAAATCAATCTCAAAAGCAAAACATTAAATCATGTTCGAGTCAAACTTACCGTTTTCTTTATGGTACCGTGTTTATGCCATTCTTCTCATTTTTTAAAGTTGATATTCACTTATCTGTTTAATGACAAATTTCCATAGAACGACTTATAACAATTATCAATAAACTAGTTTTATTTAATATAAAATTAAAATAATATTTATTGAATAGGTTTTCACCTGTAGATGTTATTATTTTTCATTTTAACGTAGTCTTTTCATCCGTAACAGTTGAGTTTGACGTTATTTTGCAATCTTGAAAGAATTCATATCTTCTTGATATTCCATTTTTAATTAAAGATAAGAGAGGAAGATGTTTGTTCCTTATATCATGCGAAACAAAAGGGATTAATATGTGATTGTTACAAGTTTAAAATGGGAATATAAAGGAAGATACACGTGACCGACAATAATACTTCATCTATTAGGACAAATTGATTCGAGAAGGGAAGGGTTGAAAAATTAAACTATCAGGGTGCATTTAAATTCAGTACTTTACTCTATTTTTTGCCTATCTAATATAAATCAATCTACAAATCCAATTACTGTACATAAAAAGGCTGAAGTTAGAATTGGTTTTTTGATTTAATTATTGCCACCCTTGCTATATTGACTTTTTATCTTTTAACCATTCTTCATTTGATCATCTCTCTCTCTCTCTCTCTCTCTCTCTCTCTCTCTCTCTCTCTCTCTCTCTCTCTCTCTCTCCAGCTTCCTTCTGTTTAAATACATCATGATTCTTACTGGTTTCCTTTCGTTAAAAAAAAAAAATTCATTCAATTCAAATCTTGATGATGGGTCATAGAAAAGTGATGCCTTCTGCATGGCATATGTGTGATCAAAACCATTCATGTTCATATGAGTTTATTAAAAAATTCATAGTTATATGAGTTCATTAAAAGAAAAAATTATTCAATTCATACCTTGATGATGGGCCACCAAAAAATGATGCTTCCAAATCACCTTACAACTACAAGTGGGCTGAGGGGATGGGACATTGAGACAACAACTGTTGTCCCTGCTCTCCATTCTCGAGCCGTTGACCTCTTGTTTTTTTGGAGATGATCCACCTGTAGACTTTCATTATAATATTAATAAAAAAATCAAATCATTTCTCCTTGAACTATAGTTAACAACACCACCAAACTGTGACTCTATAAACTCAAATTATTAAACGTACTTAACTGTGCTACCATAGTGATGTTTAGCTAATTCCATGTTAAATCCTCTGATTAGTTGGTATTGTGAGGGGAGGGGTTGGAATGTACATATCACCCATTCCATGGATGTCACACCCCGAGCCCGAGAATGCACCCATCTCGAGGCGCGACAAACGCCCGCATGGGGATTCAAGTCAAACTCATTAACCCTTGTCCCCACGAACGGAATTCACCACATGATTTCACGTGTTAGGTTTCAAATTTTCCATTTACCTGTATTTCCACCTGTGTAATTCTGTTAAATATATAAATATCAAATCGTAATCCAACAACATCAAATGCCTCAAGATATAGAGCATAAGGTTCGTGAGCATAGATTAATAGTTTAAGTTTAAGAATTGAAGATATATATATATATATATATATATATAGAGAGAGAGAGAGAGAGAGAGAAGTAAGTTAGTTAAGGTTTACAATCCAAATCCTAAACAAGTTATAAACTATAACAAAAGATGTGGTAATCTAAACCACGGTCCATGGGTCATTTTCGTTCAAAATTTCAACGAGTGGATGTCTAGAAGACATCATCAGAGGTCCATTCAGCTACATGACGGGGAGATTCGTCCTCCTCGTTGATCTCCGGGGCAATGGCATTGAAGTACTCACCTGTAACGCCAAGTGTAGTACCATTAGACTAAGCTAAGCAAGGTAAACAGATATAAATCATATAACATGTGACAAATGAATTGTTAAACAGATGTAATTCATATGAGGTCAATGTATAATTACTAGGCAAATCTGAGCATGAATAAACATGAGACGTACGAATCATAATTTACAGGTATACACAATAACCGAACTAAATGGCACATCCACATTAGCTAAATTATCTCAAATTAACCATGTAAACATGTATATAAAGTGAGAGCAGAAAACAGAGCAGAACAGAACAAGGTGGTGCCACTAGGAGACAGAGGGCCCAAAACTCTCCATTGTGGACCTAGGGTGCCGGTCAACCCTCAGAATATAATCCCATCTGCAGAGGGCCAGAATATTACTAAACCCACACTTAGCCGGGTCCGACTTAGGTAGGGTCGAGGCCAAGTGGTGCTGACTCACGGAACAAAAAGAAAAATTAACAGAACATATACAGAACATATCATATCATAATTCAGAACTTATCAAGGTTTAACTGACAAAAAATGGAAACAAAGATAATATAAACAGGTATATAAGCAAGATATACGTAACTAGACAGAAGTATGATCAAGTCATACGAGAGTACTGGAAACGGAATGCAATGCATGTACATAAATCATATACGGAATAAAGATTTAAAACAAGCCAATCCTATGGTCTTGGGAATGCTCGATTTCTTTGCCGTCCAACTCGGTGTAGTACTAAGGATTTCGGTGTGGGTGGCCTACAAAAGAACTCTTGGCGTTACTTAATTTGGGCACCGAATCCCTTAGTATAACACATTTGGTTCGGTTCTCAATTTCGAAGAAAACGAGGTCTCTTGTGAGTTCACGGTTGCTCAAACCGCATCCACATAATATACAAATCCATTGGTCATGATAAAATGGTCAAGGTATCCATCCTTAGGGTCCAACTATTAGGCCAATTAAGCTAAACATGCTACAATTCAACATTTGGCTCGCGGTACCATCCGGTTAGCATATCTAAAGATAAATTCCAATATCCACTTCTTCCCCAAATTTCAAATCAAATATATGTATGGACCATTGGATTCTACTCTTCAAGAGCTTTCCAACGGTATGTGAACCTCCCAAAACGAACGTACGATTAAAAAGATATGGCCGTTGGAAGTTGACACAAAATTCATGTGTCAGGTGCGCTCGAGCGGACAAACACGCGCTAGAGCGGACACAACCAGAAGCCATGCGCGCTCGATTCTCGCTGCTAATAGGCGCTATCAGAGAGGACCATGTGAGAGATAGAGAGTGAGGAGGAGGGAGAAAAGAATAGCGAGGGGAAGAAGAGGGTTGCTCCAGTTGAGATCGAAGAGACTCTATAAAATTGGAGATATTTCAGAACCTACTTTGTAGGAAATTTATAAAATAGAAAGGGTCGTGTGGTGTCAAAGGGCCGTGTGAAGTGAGTCCTAAAATTGGGTACATCTTTGTCAAATCTTTACCGTGTGGTACCCATTCAATGGGCCCCACTTGTTTAGGTTCCAAAGGAAGTGGCTGTATATTTATTGGGACCGGTAATGGAAGAAGAACCTTTTAGGGCCCACCTTTTTTTTGGGATGAACGGTCGAGATCCCCATCCGATGGGCCCCCACTTGTTTAGGTTTCAAAGGAAGTGGCTGTACATTTATTGGGACCGGTAAGGGAAGAAGAAGCTTTTATGGCCCACCCTTTTTTTTTTTTTTTTGGCTCATACACAACTGTACGAAAATATGTGTATGGTTATTATGTAGGAAAATTAGAGAATTCAGATTTTCACATCCCTAATAATAAATGACATACTAATAGGAGACCTACTCATAATCTACTAGCAAAACATGCCCGCGCTTAGCATGGGCAATGTAATTTATAATATTAAAAAGAATATAATTTTTAAATAATATTTAATTTAGATTATATTGAGATGGTAAAAATCACAATCAAAATTAAAATGTATAAGAAGACACGATGTCGCAGTCTACGTCATATCTCTGACAAGGTGTGGGGCCGGATTAGGTAGATCTCACTGTAGATGAAGGAATAGCTTCGAATTTGAAGAAAGCAATCCATACCCAAAACTTGTAAAAAAAAAAAAAAAAACTCTCAATAACACTTGCATCATCCAAACTCTTTAATCTTCAGGCCATAATTGATATTTTAAAATTTTAAATTCACCTAAAGAAGGTTAACAAAAGTGGACTCTCGATGTACATCTTAATTGGAGTTCCAATTTCACAATTTAAAATTGAAATTGAGATCCAATTTCTCAATCAATTGCGAAATTGGACTCCAATTTCGAAATTGAGTCCCTTGCCCATGCCAATAGAATCATAATATAAAAAATTATAAAAAAAACTTTATGATTAGTTTCTTTAAAATTAAATGCAAAAGGACTTAGGCTGAGAGAGAGGGAAAAAAGAAAAAAAGAAGTGCATAAAAATTCAATACCTATTCCATATAGTTTAAAAAAAAAAAACAAAAACAAAAGCCCATGAAAATTGAAGATTAATGATCAAGAAAACTAAAAAACAAAATCAAAACAAACAAACAATATAAGCTATGAATAAAATCCAATGAAATTTGAAAGACACATAGAAATAAAATATAGAAATGAAAATCCATAATCAACTCAATAGCATAAGCAATTTAAAATAATCAAACACTCATGAGAAGAAAAAAAAAAAAAAAAAGAAACTAAAAAATGGAGCACAAATGGGCAAAGACAAAAGAACCCATAAATTCATGAAAAACCATCATAAAAGGAAAACTAAAAACCCATCACAAGTGAGAAATTATAATAAAAGGAAATAAATTTTATTAAAAAGGCTATAAAAATAAATATAAATAAGGATCCATAGACAATACAATGATAAAAGAAATTTAAAAGAACCAAACCAACTTATGATAATCTAATACTCAAAAATAGAAATCTGAAGCCACAAAAGAGATAAGAAATATCCATAAAAAGATTTCACAAAGAGAACTTAAAGAACCCAATGAAAGTAAAATAAATAATTAACACATATTAAGCATAAAAAAATAAAAAATACAACAGACAAATGAGAATTTACAGAAAATCTCATTATAAAAAGTGATTTAAAAGAAAGAAAAAAAACCAAGGAGAACCTAGGACCCAAAATTTGAAACAAAAAAGGGGAAAAAAGAAATTCACAATCTATGAAAACCATACAAATACAAACCATAAAAATATTGCAAATCTATAGAAATTTTAAAATGATGATTCTTTTGTATAAATCATATTAAAATGACATAATTAAAATTGCTCAAATAAAATATGATGAACTCAAAAGTAAATGAATTAAAAAAGATTTACCTCTCAAATTGAAACGTTTAATTATTGCATCAATTGTCTCAAGATGCTCACATTTTAAAATGGGTTGAACACTGATCTAAACTAAGCTTGCAAATGGGACATGACACTGTACTAAAAAGAGATACAAATAAACAAAAAAATTATTGAAGTTTCTTTAATAAAATACAATGAACTTAAAAGCAAATGAATGGAAAAAATGAAAGTTCTCTTGTTGACATAGAGAAATAGAATTATACTGGAAAAAGTAGAAAATGATGATAACAAGAATGGGCTTAATTCTTCATTTAGATAGACCAATATTATTGGAGATTCTTTTTACCATTAGTTCCGCATTCTTAAAAAAAGGTGTACAATCAAAATCAATAGATAAAAAAGAAACCAAATAACCCAGAACCAAAAGTGGATTAAATAAAAAAGACTAATGATTAAATAAACCAGACAACCCAGAAATTATCATTTCACATTCTTAAAAAAAAAAAAAAGGAAAAAATTTATATAATCAGAACAAACTAAAATACACGAAATTCCTTAGATTAGTGACACTTAGACACTGTGACCTATTAACACTCAAATGCTATTGCTTTGATAGAAATAGGATTATATTGGGAGTTTCTTAATAGACAAAAGGCATGATGTCGAGTCCAAATCACAGAAAAAACTTCATTTGAAAAACTCTAGTATTTTGTATTTTTTTTACCAGAAAATCAATTTGACCGTGGAAATAACTCGGAATGAGATGAAAATTTGAGGTATCCCATAAATAGTAAGAATGTTTGTCTTAATAATTGTGATTTTTAATAGATAGGGTATATCGTAGTGTTCCACTCCATTTACATCACGATTGATAAAAATTAAAGCTACACACATAAAAAAGAAAAAAAAAAAAAAAACAAACTTCACACTTTCTCCCTCGGCAAGCTTGCATGGTAGCACATCAGTTAATGGAAAGTTTTCTGCCTCCTCTTTAGCTCCACACTGTTGTAGCGACTTTTTCTTTTTTCGGTAATATTGTCATTTTCTTATTAGTATGAAACTTATTATTTTTGTTGATCAATTCCATATATTATATATTCATTTGAGTTTAGTTTTATTGTAAAATGGTTGTCGTAGAAAATTAAAGTTGTAAAATGGTTGTCATAGAAAATTAAAGACTATATAGGAAATCATATAAAATAGTTATTTCAAAAGTTTGATCATCTATGCTTAAAGTACAATGCATAAGTATGAAAATAATAACAATAGTATTTATAGGGGTCAATATTCTAAAAATATAGTTATTTTTATAAATATATAGTAAATAAATTTCAACTCCCGGTCAATAATCCAAAGTGGGGCTCGGTCCCTTCCTCATTAGCTAATTTTAAGTTTTTGTTGACAATCATTAACAAAAAGATGCTTTGTGGCGTAGTGGTAGGGTTGTTCTTTTAAAATTCATGTTGTTCTGAGTTCGAATCTCAGCACATACAATAATTAATTTTTATCATGTCATTTTGTTAGGGTCAAACTAAATTAAATTGATGAGTCAAAATCAATTGAAGCGAATTGGAATTGATTTCCACTTCGCTTCATATATATATAATTGCTAGCCTAGTATATCTCAAAATCTGATATAGTCTATCAACGTAACTCATGATTTTCATATCTCAACCTTCTTTATAATGTTATTATCTATTAAATGGAATGTGAGTTTGCCTTCTGTAATAGTCTAGTTTTTTTTTTTTTCCTATTCCTTGCAAAGAGTCCTCCTACATATGATCAATTCAAGCTATTTATTCTTGGAAGTCCCACTATATGACGATATGAGGAATGTGTCATTCATCAGGATCTATGACCAAATCGAAATTGGTTTTAGCAGGTCAACTCTTGTGTTGGGCAGAAACGGCTCCTATTATATAGAAAAATTAGAGAATAGTGGTTTGGTGAGATTAGATGGAAGGGCAATTCTGGAATGGGCATTGCAAAAAGTCTGAGGATACGTCGCGTGTCTTCCTCCCAGAAAATCACCTAATGTCGTTTATTATATAACTAGCAGCAAAGCCCCGGGAGTTGAAGATATATAAAAATTTAAGAGTTTTTAAATATAAAATTAATGAAAAGTAAATCTAAAATAATATATTATAAAGAATGGATGAAAGGAATTATATTACGATGGATTATAAAATCCACTAAAAATAATATCTTTATTTTTTAAAAGAAAATCCATAGAAACAGAAAGAAAAACCATATGCTAGTCGATTTGGGAAAGAAACCTAACAAATTAACAAAAATAAGATTTTTCTCTCCTTGGAAAAAAATAATGTATAATAAAACCTCAATGAAATTCACAAAAGTGATTATAATCTCTTTGAAAAAAAGACAAAACAGAAACCAGCTCATTCAATAAAGTCTATCTACCATTAGATTGAACATATTTCTTCAAGAACTAAGGTAAAAGCAATTTGTTTAAACATATTATAAAAGTAATTAGTACATTGCTAATACCCACTTTCTTTGTCAAGTAACGACACGAATTAGCGATTGATTGGCCTTAATGAAAATTGTAGATCAACTTTAGATCTTCATTCAGATTTGAAATGGTTATGTAGAGCTGCTCAATGTGAAGACATGGGTGGGCTTCAAGTGTAGGCTAAATGGGATGAAATGGGTTCAAAGGCCAGGATGAGGCAGCAGCAAGTAGGCTAATTATGGATTTTAATTTAGGGCTGATTGGTTGGTCAGCAAAGGCGGTAATTTCGACTGGATCTAGAAACTTCTAGGCTTGGCAATTTTACATAAATAACTTGAATGGGGCGGCAAAAAATCACAATATGGAAAAGAGAGAAAAAAAAAAAAAAAAAAAAAACCCCACTTCAGCACTAGTGGAAATGGTGCTGACAATATGGTTATTAGTAAATTTCAGAGGTAGACGAAATCCTCTTCTATCAACAAAACCAGACCACCTGAATTAATGACACTAAGAATTTCACACAAGCTCTTCGAAATCGCCCTCAGAGGTGGATGGTACCTTCGAATTTAGTATATTGAAATGTTTGTGGATTGGGCTAGGCTCAAGTGTAGCCAGGCCCAACTCATTCATTTATCGGGCATAAATTTAAGTTGGGGTTAAGCTACAACACTGAAAGTTAGGCCCAGAGCTATCAAAGGTAAAATAAATATGCCCCTTTGTACTGATTTTTTTTTTACTATCTGGGCCTTTAGGATGGAAAGTCACAGGCCTGCTCTGTTTAGCTTATCTGGGCAGAAAATGCAATCTGGGCTCATTACATGGGCTCTAAACACAGCCCAAATCCAACGCATTAATGTCCATGAATACCCTTAGTAGTAACTTCTTTTTATGCAGTTTAGGGTTTTAGATGTAATGTCCTTTTTTCATTTTTTTAGTGGGACTGTTATAAAATGGTGATTTTTCCTTGAAAAGGTTTTTCTCTGTTCCTCCTTCAAAACGAACACTCAAGAAAATGAGTGAAAATGAATATTTCGGAAAAACAATAAAAAAAGAATCAATGCCCATGAAAATGAAAAAAAAATGTATAATCAATCATAGGTAATTTTCCTAAAAATAAATCCAAACAATGAGAAATGAAAGGGCTTCCTCGGTGGTGGTTTTTTTTTTTTTTTTTTTTTAATCCTTGGGTTGGCCCAGATGAAAGTTTAAACCACAAAGAGCCACTTCGGATTAGAAGGAATTGAATTTGTAAGAATTTTAAGAAATGCCAACTTAAAAGTTTGTTAAAATTGAACATTTAAGTATGGGGATGACAAAAACTTGCCCTTGATGTGATGTTGATTCTACTAGAAGTGGACATTTCTAGTTCTGGAAAGCCTGCCCGTTTTTTTATCAGAATCCCAAGAATTTATGTCTGGGAGAATTTCAAATTCTCAAAAGTTGTCCCCTTAGGTGGAATTCCAAATCCCACTTTTTTTATGAAGGATTTGAAATTCCAACAAATAGTATAGAAAGTGGAATTTCAAGAATTCCAAAAGGCTTTTTGGGTGGCTAGAATTTGAAATTATAATGAAAGAAACAGAGTATTTCAAATATCAGGGGACAAGATGTCACATCATGTAAAAAAAAAAAACCCAACCTCCCAAATTCTAGTCATAATTTTCGATAAAGAAACAGGCCGAGTCTTTCCTAGGCTTGGGGACTTTTAAGGATCTGGATCCTCTTTGGGATTTGACCCATAGTCAATCACGGTCCGCAATGTCATCATGGGACAATCCTGCTTTGGACACGGATAGGCTACCCGCGGTGACGTGTCACGGTGCATTAAGTTACAGCAAGGTAAAGCCTCACCAGATCTGGAATCGACTTTGAAATGCCTAGTCTCTCTATGCTCCATGCTTAGTCTCCAAAAGCTTCTCAACTCTTCACTAGCCTGTTTGTTTGGTGGAATTTCTCAACTCTTTCCTTGTTTGCTTGGTGGAATTGACTCAATAAGACTTATACTTTTGAAAGTAATTAAAATTCAAAAAATAAATTGTTATAAATGACCATCAAATTATCTCCTTCTAATAAAAGATGAAACAAGGGGAAATGAAAAATAATAATACCCTGGAACTACCCTAGTAATTAATTCAAATACTAGGAGAATGACAGTTGCACCTAAATCTATTCATTATGCCCTTCAACTATATAAAAGAGATATTTTTAGAATTGTCACGCAGTCCCATTTTGGGCTGTCTATGGCCAAATAAATCAAATCCAAAAAAAATATCCTGCCACTACACCAATATACAGTAAAAAGAACAGAAATACAAAAATTAATGGTGAATGAACGGTATTAAAAAAAACCTCAAATGTGACTTGTAAAGCCTTCTCAATCTCCTAGGATATTCCACATGATACAAGAGAGAGGAAAAATAAAGCAAAAGCAGTGCTTTTATTAATAATTTTATTCTTGGGTACTGTAGCTGCTATTGTAATGAGGACCCATACATCCTTTACAAAAAAAAAAAAAAACACCCTAGCTAGTAATCTTACCATGATTGTGTTCTAACATAATTTGGAATCTCTAATAACTATTTCTAAATCAAAGCAACCACAAGATACTTAAAAAACATGAAGAAATTAGAGGATTTCCAGATTCCAGGTTGTTACAAATCCGGCCGTGGGGCACATGTGGCCCACTTGATCTTGAAAAGACCCAAATGCCCCAAGTTACCGCACGTCCTGCCTTTTTTTTTTTTTTTTTTTTCATAATTTATGAAAATTGCATACAACACCCTGCAATTCTTTACAAAACAGCCCCTCATAATTGAGCACAATTCTGAGCCGTTTGGGCTCAAATTTTCAATCAAAACTTGACGGGATCCCTGCGGGCCATCTTGGGATGCCCCAATTGGGCCTTATAGGAATTCATCTAGTGCAATAACGTCATCATCATAAAACTCTACATCAAATTGGGTTAGGCCTTCCTCATTTACTCCCTTATATTTTTCAGTTCAATCTTGTATTTTACACCTGGTTAGGCCTTCCTCATTTACTCCCTTATATTTTTCAATTCAATCTTGTATTTTACACCTGGTCGTTCCAACAGTCAGATAAACTGGAACTCGTCGGGGTAGGCCCAAGTAGAGGCATATGGGTGCGGTCGCACCTGTCAAACCGCGAAGCGCTTCCAAAATAGATATGAAAATTCTGAGTCCACTTTAAAAAAAATTATATATGAAAATCTTCAAGCTTGCCTCCAAAACCAAATTACCTATTAGAATATGCACCTCTCAAATGAAAATCCTGACCTTGCAACTAGGAAGTGGGCATGGCCAAAAACATGGCCCACATGGATTTTGAGGTGTTTTCAGATATAAAGTGGACCCTACTATCTAGCTTGTAAAACAGTACACCTTAGTTCAAGCATGGTAAAAAGAAAAAAAACAAGGAAGAGGGCCAAGGTAAAAGACCCCTTAATCCTTAGCCCTTCTTATACTTTCCGTATGACTTTTCATTTTTCATTCCTCTTTTCCTCATCTTATTTCTAACATTTCCACCCCTTCAATTTTCTTCAACAGCAAATCTAAGCAAATTTTACATCTTCAATGATCAAATATCTTCAAATGAATGAAAGCATTTTCTTTTATAGTCTAGTTTTTTTTTTTTCTTTTTATTATTCTAGATTTACATCATTATAATTTGGGAACGGCGCTATGTTTTTAATTCCTATGATTCAAATAGGACCTTAGAAAACGCAGAGGGCATTTTTAACAAATAAATAAATAAATAAATAAACAACTTTGGGGTGTTGGGACCAACCCTGGCCAATACATGAATAGAACCATGATTCAACTACATGCATGATGCCTCCAATCCAGATCATCATCATAAATCCGTTAACCTCTTCCATACTTCCTGAAAAACAAAAAAAAAAAAAAAAGATACCCTTTTTTAAAGGCATCAGCTACATAAACAATCCCGTGTTCCGTAGTGAAGACTTGAAAAGTCTTTTGCCCAAAGAGCATGCAAAGCTCCAAGTGGAAAAAATCAAGTTCCCACACCACAAGTGGCCATGAAGGCTAGGAAAGCAACAGAATCAGTTACCCTGTTCTGCACGGGTCCTCATGGAATGTTCTCTATTTGTTGTATTGATGGTTATAAAAGGGCCAAGACCCAGTCCCTCTTTCTCCCCCAAGAGCACGCACATTTATCCTGTGAGTCCTTTCATCCATCTATGAATAGTACTCCTCGTTCAAAGGCGCAAAGCCTTCAAAAACAATCTTGTTCGGTGGTGAAGTCTTTAAGAAGAGATATCTCAAAGACCTGTTCGCTACGTTGTTGCTTGTTGTCTTTACTGGTGTGGGGTCGGGACTTGGGCGACGTGAAGAGAACATGACAAAAGTACTCCGTCTGCGAGACGTTATGACTCTCTCTCCCCCACTCTTCTTGGATTGATGATTATATAAGGGCCGAAAGCAAGCATGCACTATTACAACTTACAACCCCACCCAACAAACATGGCTAGTGAGAAATCATTCTCTCTTCTCCAGTCTTTGCTTGTGCTGATCCTGTTTGACTCTCTGTCTAGTGAATGCAATGCTGCAGCAGCCACGTCTAACATGAAGGAAAAAGAAGCTCTCCTCAAATGGAAAAGCAGTCTCCACGGAAATGAAGCTCTTCAGTCATGGTCGTTGATCCCCACTATCAGTGGCTCTCCCTGCAAGTGGACCGGAATTACATGCAATGGTCGGGGAAAGGTGACGGAAATAAAGCTAAGTAATTGCAGTCTGCAAGGTAATCTCGATGAGTTTAGCTTCTCTTCCTTGTCAAACCTAGCCCATCTGGACCTCAGCGGCAATGCACTCCATGGAAACATCCCAAACCAAATTGGTGATTCTTCCCAACTCTTTTTCCTTGATCTGTCCTTAAATCAACTGTCAGGTGTCTTGTCTCTCTCAATAGCCAATCTCACCCATCTTACCCATCTTCGACTTCATAAAAATCAGCTCAGTGGTAAAATTCCCCCTGAAATAGCCTTGCTCACCAGCCTCACTCTCTTGCACTTGTACAATAACCAAATCTCAGGCTCAATTCCACAAGAAATTGGGAACTTGAAACGGTTGGAAGATCTCCAAGCAGAATACAATCATCTTTCAGGGCCTATCCCCACTTCAGTAGGAAATCTAACCAAGCTCACTAGGCTGGTCCTAAAAGAAAACCAAATTTCCGGTTCAATTCCAAACTCTTTGGGAAATTTAACTAAACTTGTTAGACTAGAACTAAGATTTAATGAGATTTCGGGCACAGTCCCACTGGAGCTTGGAAATCTAAAGAATTTAGAATTCCTATCCTTGGTCTCAAACAGCCTTACTGGCCCAATTCCTCCATCTTTTGGTAATTTAAGGAACCTAGCGTTCCTCTATCTGACTGAAAACCAATTTTTTGGAACTCTACCTCAAGAAATTACAAAGTTGACACGGTTGCAAAAACTTCACGTGGGTTCCAACAACTTGTCGGGTCATTTACCGCAAGTATGCTTGCATGGTTCACTTGTACGCCTTCATGTGTACAACAACCATTTCACTGGCCCCATTCCAACGAGCTTGAGAAGTTGCGCAACCTTGCAAAGAGTTCAGCTTGAGAATAATCAGCTCACTGGAAATATATCAGATTTCTTCCAAGTGTGTCCAAATTTATCATACATCGATGTAAGTCGCAACAAATTTTATGGACAGCTCTCAAAAAAATGGGGAGACAATCAAAATCTGACCTTGTTCAAAGTCGCTGGTAATAGTGTTTCAGGCATGATACCACCTGAAATCGGGAAGTTGGCTAAGTTACGCAAACTTGATTTGTCGTCAAACCATTTGTTGGGAGAGATTCCGAAAGAGCTGGGGAGATTATCCTCGCTATATGAGCTCGTTTTAAAGGGTAACCAACTTACAGGTTTGATACCGCAAGAAGTTGGGAAATTAACCAGTTTGGAAACTCTTGACCTATCAAACAACAACTTAAGTGGGTTCATACCAGAAAAGCTAGGAGATTGCTCCAACCTCAAGGACTTGAATTTGAGCAAAAATTATTTGAATGGGAGCATTCCAATCCAAATTGGTAACCTAGCAAGCTTGAAGAAGCAATTAGATCTCAGTCACAACATGTTAACTGGACTGATACCACAACATCTTGCAAATTTAAGAATGTTGGAAAGTTTAAATCTTTCTCACAATTTTCTCTCCGGTACAATTCCGACTACTTTGCAAGAGATGTCCAGTCTGTTCTCAGTTGACTTATCATACAATGATCTGGAGGGTCCCCTTCCCACTAGCAAAGCTTTCCAAGAAGCTCCATTAGAGGGATTTATTGAAAACGAAGGTTTGTGCGGTGGAGTGAAAGGCCTACCTCGTTGCAACTCCTCTTTCATCAATCAAGTTGATGGTAAGAAAGGCAACAAAATTGTGAATACCATTGCCCTTTCTCTCGCGGTGGCAGTCTGCCTTCTCTCTATTTCTCTTTGGGTTTATTTTTTATGCCAATGGAGAATGAGAAAAGCAAAGAAAATGGTCCTTGAAATGAACAAGAGAGATCCATTTCATATTTGGAATTATGATGGGAAGATTATGTATGAAGACATCATCAAAGCAACAGAGAATTTCAATGATAAATATTTCATTGGGGAGGGAGGATGCGGAAGAGTTTACAAGGCAGATCTTCCAACAGGCCAAGTGGTAGCTGTAAAGAAGCTTCACTCATCAGAAAATGACGAGGTGTTGGATCAAACCAGTTTTAATAATGAGATTCAAGCTTTAACTGAGATTCGACATCGTAACATTGTCAAGCTTTATGGGTTCTGCTCTCATTCTCGATGCTCATATCTAATCTATGAGTACATGGAGAAGGGAAACTTAGCTATTTCTCTAAGCAATGAGGAAGTAGCAGTGAGTTTAGATTGGACAAAGAGGATGAAGGTCATAAGAGGTGTTGCCCATGCTCTATCATATATGCATCATGATTGCAATACTCCCATTGTTCATCGTGACTTGTCAAGCAACAATATTTTGTTGGACATGGAGTTTGAGGCTTCCATATCTGATTTTGGAACGGCTAGACTTTTGAAGCCTGATTCATCGAATTGGTCTATGCTTGCTGGCACTTATGGATATGTAGCCCCAGGTATGATGATGTATTTTTTATCTTTACTCACTTTAATTTTTTTTTTCCAGTATATTGTCTATACTTAATGTTTCTATCTTCTACTCCTTAATTTACTCCTCATCTTATTAATGTTAGTTATTTAGATCCACTTTACTATAAATTATGAGGATATCAATACAAAGTAGGCAAACAAGCCCTCAGTAGTGGTTTAGTTGTTATGCTATTATTAACATGAACCCTAAGATCGTGAACAACATGATAATCACATGTAGGATTTAATCTTAAATAAATTAAAGAGTACCTCCAGACATCCTGACGCAGAGAGCTTTCTGATCCTGTAGTCTGGTGCTGTTACTGATTGATGCTGTAATCCGTCGAGAAAGAGGATAGGTGAATGGTTTCGATTTCTCTTTTCTTGCCTATAAAACCTGATGTGTTGATTTTTGTGAACCGCTTTGTAATGGACGAAAGGGCTTGTTTTATAGGTCGAAAGAGGACCGAATTTCCAATTAGAGTTTCCTTAGGCTTAATCTCAACCATCCATCAAGGTAGAGAATATTATGAAATACATCTTATTAAGAAACCTTTTTGAGTAAGTAATAGCATATATCCTATGAAAACAGATTTCCTATAATGACCACAATTCGGAAAGGAAAGGACTTGTGGTCCAAGTAATTGACTTAAAGGTAATTTCCTTACATTAGTTTCACAATTTCTTTACTGATTTTGCTTAACAAATCATATAAAATCCATGTGGAATAAAAGGCCTTAGCTTCTTAGATCGACGAGTGTTTCAAATATTGCACAAGTGAGGTGGAGAAGGCAAGCTATACGTGACTAGCTATAAGATTACTTAGAGCTAACAACAAAGGGGCAACCCTTTGTTTTGGTATCCATCTCTAACTAAACATCCTAGGGTTTGATCCCTGGGTCCTATCCCCTCCATGTGGTAGCAATCCTCTTACTGCATGTCTTGGGCTTCACTCTTGCATGTGTCCGCTGTATGATGGGTTCAACCCCATTGAATGGCATCCGAAAAAAGATCACTTAGAGTCCTTTTACTACAACAGTACTGACATGAAGTTCTTATTAAATTTCCTCCGCTAACCAATCCCACTAAAACCATGAGGTAATAGTGGAAATACCTTTCAACATTTGCCTTGTGTAGAACCTGGTCAGTGCACATTTTAACGCTAAGTCGTCCCACATAGGGTCTAACTCATGACTTGTTGGCTCCGTCCCCATATTAAATTTTTTCTGTTAACCAATCATACCAAAGCCTCAAGGGATTAGTAGAGGCAATAAAAATAATTTTTTTTATAGATTTAACTACGCCTTTCTCTAGGGTCTGAAAGGAAAGGATTTTGGTGAAAAAAAAGAAGAAGAAAATAATCGTCCCCATTTGTATAGAATGTGATTATCTAACCATCTCCACCACCTATTGGAGGAAATCTCATCAAAGAAAACACAGGAAACCTAATCAAAAAATAAATTTTAGCCTAATATAATCTACATCCAATATAAGCTAATCTCGATTAAGTGGTCGAGCATCTCCCGGGGTGTGCATACGTGCATGAGTATTTACAAGACTGGAAAAAAAGAAAAAAAATCTATATTATTATTACTTTATATTCTTTGAATTTGATAAATTCTCTCCATGCATCAAAATATCCAGCATAGTAGAGAAAATTTGTGTGAAACTCATATAAGGTTTCAATGTTAGTTATTCAAGATTTGGCCGTTTGATGCAGAACTTGCTTACACAATGAGGGTGACAGAAAAGTGTGATGTTTATAGCTTTGGTGTTGTTTCATTAGAAGTGATAATGGGAATACATCCGGGTGAACTCATTTCATCACTTCTAACATCTGGGGGTGCGGAGATGGTGTTGAAGGATGTGCTAGACCAACGCCTCCCACAACCCAACGATAAGGAGATGAAGGAAGTGGTTTTAACAATGATATTGGCACTTGCATGCTTGAGTGCTGATCCACAACGTCGACCAACCATGTATCATGTGTCTCACGAACTGTCTACAAACAAGCCTCTATTTCTGGAGCCACTACTCCACACAATTACACTGAGGCAACTTATGGATCTCAAATTATAAGTATATGTTAGTTGATGCTAGATATATGGGGTTTCTTTAATTTTTATTTTGCCATAGAAGTTGAACTTCACAACCTTGTGAAGTGAAAAAATTAAAGAAATATGCAGGCAGGTATTTTTGTGAGTCTTATGTAAAATGGTGATCACAGATGTTATTTATTTTCCTATGTCGTCTGAAGCGTCTTTATATCTCTCTTTTGTGTATCTTAACAACTCATCTTCTAGATTGTTAGAGCTTGTTATACATTTACATGTGTTTAATCGATCCATGACATGTGCCGTCTCATGACATTTGCTGACTTCATGGGATATTTCTCTCTGCTGTTAGAATTTTAGTGTTGGCCAAATTCATGGGTTGGACAAAACTCTGGGTCTTTTGAGTTGTATTTCTTTTTTAGAAAAGGACTAGATTGGAAGAGCTCAGAAGAAGAAGGTCTGAAAGAATTTGAAGAAGTCTGCTGAAGATTTTGTGCTGATTTTCCGGATCAACAGAATGGGGTCCGCTCGAGCGACCAGTTCATCCGCTCTAGCGAACAGAGTCAGAATAGCCATCGCTGAAATAGAACCTCATCCGCTCGAGCGGACAAGGTGCAGAGAGTCCTACGAAATTAAAAACTGCTTTTCTGATTGTGCTCAAACTGCTTGGTTTAGTCCTAATCATCTTAGGTAACCTTAAGCACGAACCAAGGGCTATTTAAAGGACTCATAGGCTATTCCAAAAGAGAGAACCTCGCCTCTTAAAGTTCTGAGTTAGAGATTATTATTGAGAGAATTCTTCTCTAGAGTTTTTATGAAGTTGTGCTGCCAAGTTCTCTACAGTCAGTTCTTCTGCATCCCTTGTAGAAGATTATCTTCCTGCGAGAAGATCTGAGGAGTCAAGTGCTGGTTTGAATATGTTGCAATCAACGGTGTGAAGTCGTTGAAGCGTGAGGCGACACAACGTAACTTCAGTCATTGGGTAGGGGATATCTAGGGAAGAGATCTGAGTTTCTTGTAATTGCGAGATTCATAGTGCTTGATTTGATCCAGTTCGGATTGATGGCTTTTTACCCGGTTTGGGTTTTCCACCTTAAATTTGGTGTCCTTGTGGTGTGTGCCTGTTGATTTTATTTTCCGCTGCATATTGTTTATTTCTACACACTTTTGGGTTGATTGTTTGAGTAGACCAATCTAGAGATCGCGGACCCTAAAATATTTTCATCTGTTGTGTATTATGCTGGCTGTTTATTCTTGTAATTGTTATTCTTGGAGCATTACGAAGATGGATGAAATCGGCTTCTTTTTGCTGATTGCTAGAGAGTGGGGCTTGACCGGTATCTTTATGTTGGCTGCGTTACGGTATGAACGTGTAATGTAGGATCTCTCTGCTAACGGGGAAGCTATCTTTCCTTTCATGAAGATTTTAAAGAAATTTAAAATAAATCACTTTCCATAGAGTCACATAGATTTCATTCCCACAGACTTTTCAATTTATACAAGAGAGATAAACTGATAAAATAATAATTTAAAATTCAAACTCCTAATTTGCCCCTAAGATTTCTAACAATCTTAACCTCATCTCTAATAATTAAATAGCCTTTCTCGAAAAGGGTCACTAATTGTCACCATAAATAAGATAAAACCCTTTTTATCTCTGAAAAAGGATAAGTCTTTTTAATAGAAAGGAATTCCGTCTATCTATGGATCCATCACTTCGCTGCCTGCTCTTCTGGGAATCCGTTACCGTGTGTGGACCATTCAGGGTCCCCCACGTCACCGCGGGCAGCTCCTATCCGGATGCATGGCGGCTGCCCGTGGTGACGCGGCAAACCATGAATGGTCCACTCAGAGTTACTCTGGGGTTTTAGCTCAACAAATCCGGACTACTCTTGACTCAGTCGGTGTCGGTGGTCCAGTAGATCAAATCTGATACAATCTCTTCCAGAAGCTTTGATCGATGGAGATTTGATGAAGATGATGAGATTTGAATGGATGGATGAAAGCGAGGGTGTTTCATTTAAAAGAAAATTGTCAGTGATTATTGATGATTATTGTGGTAGGAAAGGATCGTGACCGATTTGATCACAAGACCATCACTGGGTGCCGGTCTCTGATACCGTAAAGAAATTTAAAATAAATAAAGCACTCATTCCGATAACTTCTCAATTTATACAAGAAAGATAAACTAATAAGATAACAATTTAAAATTCGAACTCTTAATCTATCTTTAAGATTTGGAACAACCTAAACCTAATCTCTAACCAATTTCATGAGATGATGCTGAGACTGCTGGTTTGATGAAGCGGAAGTGTTAGCTATATTGGAAGCTCTAAGGATATGTGTCTCAAATAATTTTCATAGCATAGTGGTGGAAAGTGATTCCTTAAATGCGATTTCTTGGATGTCTTGTTTGGAGAAGGGTCCATGGAAATTTCAATTTCTTCTCAATGAAATCAAGACTTTGTCATCATCTTTGAATGTTGAGTTTCATCATGTGCTTCGGTCGGGGAATGGCATGGCGGATGCTTTGGCTAAGTTGGGGGTTGAAAGAGAGGTAGCTTTGCTTGCTCCTTTGTAATTTGTTGTTTTGTATTGGTATTTAGGTCTAATACCTTCGCATGTTTTTTCTTTCCATCTTTATTGTACCTTTCTTAAGTCTTTAATATATTTTTACCGTTACCGATAAAAAAAAAAAAAGATGGTTGCTCTCTTTGTACAGCTGGACTGGTTGGCTCATGGGCTTTATCAAAAATAAAGTGTCTGTTAGGTTTTAGAAGTGATTTTAGTTGCTCAAGAGCTGTTTTAGATTTTCTTTGTCATGAGAAGTGTTTTCTAGTTTTCTAGTTAAGATATTGTTTAGAGAGTCCACTTAAGTGATATAAATGCTTACAGCTGATTTCTCTTAAAGATAATCGAAAATTTACCTCTTCCTTTTCTTTTTCTTTTTCTTTTTTTTAATTTTTTTATTTGTGCCTCGCAAGAAACTGAAAGCCATGCACCCACAATTACACGTCCCTAACAGAGGCAGAGGAAATCTACTTTTGAAGTGTGAAAATCACATGTAATTTGTCTAGTTGAAAACAACTTTTATAACAGTGTATCGAAACACAATCTAATTTTCCATCTGAAAGGAATTTATCCATTCGACAGTGAGGCTGTTGTCTCTTCTAATTTCGTACGGCCCAAAAGTCAGCATATGTAAATACAGAAGAGAATCTCATACATTTTAGAGACCTTGGTGAATAATTTCCCCATCGATCATGATGTCAAGGGGGGGCTACCTATAGGTCTCATCCCATGATATATAGTAAGAATCTAAGTTAATTAAGTTTTAAGGTTTTCATAACTATTTCTAATATTGTTTAGTTTTGAGGTTCTTAAATATATTGGTGATAATGATTGCGGTATCCGGCGCTTTTTACCTGTTCCTAATTAATGAGTGACCGCGCTTTTATTTCTGTTCTAAACCTTTGATAAGGTAAGGTCGAACACAAGAAGAATTTGCAATTTCTCCCCGAATTCTCTATTTAAAAAAAAGTTAGAGTTGACTAATAAAATAAAATAAAACAGGGGGGAAATAATGAAAGACTACATTGTAGAAAAAAAAAAAAGGATAAAATAGAAAGAACGGCAGGCTAATTAAAACTAAAACCACCAATATGATTTCCCAAAATTCCAGATGGACAGACTCTCCTTTAAAAGAATTTCGAAAGAAACCCAAGTTTCAGTTGGGGTCTCGAATTAAAACATAATCTTACCATTTTTTTACCAAAAAAGAATATATATATATATATATATATATGGAAGATTCTCCTATGAGAGCATCACTCACTTTACTATGAGAGATAAGGTGGGGGCCCTCACATTTAAGTTGTTCTCATTAGATATGGATGTGAGCTACCCCACCCCACCCCACCCCACCCCACTTCTCGTAATAAGGTGAGAGCATCTCTTATAAGAGCACCTCCCATATATAGTCTTAGCATTTCTGGCCTAGCCGGCTGCTAGACTTTTAATGTTGTAGCCCAACCGAGTGGTCTTATATCATCATATCACTTATATAGTGTTTTGTTAGTTATTAATTTGTCATATATTCAGAGAACACTAGGAGCAATTTTAGTAGGCAAAAAAAGAAAATCGACATGATGAAACTTGATGAGGCACCCATTTGACTTGGTCGAGTGGCATAAGCCATGCGTTTGCAACACTCCCCACGTCTTGTTTACGAGATTGCCTTAAATTTGATTGTGTACATTTGTGTGGAGGATGCAGCAGGCGCCATCTAGGACATTAGTCCTATGTGGTTAAAAACCTCAAGGGTACCCATGTCATTAATTAAAAAATAAATAGATTTGATCAGACGGGTAGTAGTGTTCATTCAATGAGGTTGATTTTTTTTTTTCATATAAATTACTAAATACATTATTTTTTTATATATAGCCGAGCTGGTGGGCCCCACGTACAATATTCTACCTATGTTGAGAATCTTCATAAATCCCGCGAGTCGTTTTCTTCCTTAAAAACAATCTTGTTCGGTAGTGAAGACTTCGAAAAGTCTTTTAGGACAAAGGATGCTGGATGCAAATATATGGACTGAAACGAACCAACTTTTAAAAAAGAAATCTCAATGTCCTCTTTGTTACGTAGTTTTAATTTGGTCCCCACTTTGTTGGCTGCTGTCTTTTTCTATAATGAATTCCCTCCTAACTGATCGAAGAGGACACAGAGCTGCAGACTTCTCAAAACTAGAAGAGTCAGAAGGATAAAATTTATTGATGTGGGGTTTGGCGTGGAGCGATCGAACCCGACAAAATTACTGGAGTCTGACTTGGTCACAACCAGTAACTTCTTGTGTTGAAGATTATAAAAGGGGCAAGGGCAAGCACGCACTGTTACAGCACCACCAAACAAACATGGCCACTGTGAAATCATTTTCTCTTCTCCTGTCTTTGCTTGTGCTGATACTGTTTGATTCTCTGTCTGGTGAATGCATCGCTGCAGCTGCGACATCTGACATGCAGGAAGCAGAAGCTCTCCTGAAATGGAAAAGCAGTCTCGACGGAAATGAAGCTATTCAGTCATGGTCGCTGATCCCCACTGTGAATGGCTCTCCATGCAATTGGACCGGAATTAGATGCAATGGTCGCGGAAAGGTGACGGAAATTAAGCTAAGTAACTGCAGTCTGCAAGGTAATCTCGATCAGTTTAGCTTCTCTTCCTTGTCAAACCTTGCCCATCTTGACCTCAGCGGCAATGCACTCCAAGGAAACATCCCAAACCAAATTGGTGATGCTTCCCAACTCTTTTTCCTTGATCTGTCCTTAAATCAACTGTCAGGTGTCTTACCACTCTCGCTAGCCAATCTCACCCATATATCCGTGATTAACCTCTCTGACAACATTTTAACTGGTGAAATATCTCCTCGTCCCTTTGCCAATTGGACCAAACTTACCCATCTTCAACTTCATAACAATCAGCTCAATGGTAAAATTCCCCCTGAAATAGACTTGCTCACCAACCTCACTTTCTTGCACTTGTACAATAACCAAATCTCAGGCTCAATTCCACAAGAAATTGGGAACTTGAAACGGCTGACGAACCTCCAAGCACAATACAATCTTCTATATGGTCCTATCCCCTCTTCATTAGGAAATCTGACCGAGCTCACTAATATGGACCTTACATATAACCGAATTTCCGGTTCAATTCCATACTCTTTGGGAAATTTAACTAAGTTTGTTAGACTAGAACTAAGATTTAATGAGATTTCGGGCACAGTCCCACTGGAGCTTGGAAATCTAAAGAATCTAGAGTTCCTATCCTTGGCCTCAAACAACCTTACTGGCCCAATTCCTCCATCTTTTGGTAATTTAAGGAACCTAGCGTTCCTCTATCTGACTCAAAACCAATTTTTTGGAACTCTACCTCAAGAAATTACAAAGTTGACACGGTTGCAAAAACTTCACGTGGGTTCCAACAACTTGTCGGGTCATTTACCGCAAGTATGCTTGCATGGTTCACTTGTACGCCTTCATGCGTACAAAAACCATTTCACTGGCCCCATTCCAACAAGCTTGAGAAGTTGCGCAACCTTGCAAAGAGTTTGGCTTGAGAATAATGAGCTCACTGGAAATATATCAGATTTCTTCCAAGTGTGTCCAAATTTATCATACATGGATGTGAGTCGCAACAAATTTTATGGACAGCTCTCAATAAAATGGGGAGACTATCAAAATCTGACTGTGTTTAAAGTTGCTGGTAATAATATTTCAGGCATGATACCACCTGAAATCGGGAAGTTGGCTGAGCTACACAAACTTGATTTGTCCTCAAACCATTTGTTGGGAGAGATTCCGAAAGAGCTGGGGAGTTTATCCTCGCTATACGAGCTCGTTTTAAAGGGTAACCAACTTACAGGTATGATACCACAAGAAGTTGGGAAATTATCCAGTTTGGAAACTCTTGACCTCTCAAACAACAACTTAAGTGGGTTCATACCAGAAAAGCTAGGAGATTGCTCCAACCTCAAAGACTTGAATTTGAGCAAAAATTATTTGAATGGGAGCATTCCAATCCAAATTGGTAACCTAGCAAGGTTGAAGAAGAAATTAGATCTCAGTCACAACATGTTAACTGGACAGATACCACAACATCTTGCAAATTTAAGAATGTTGGAAAGTTTAAATCTCTCTCACAATTTTCTTTCTGGTACAATTCCGACTACTTTGCAAGAGATGTCCAGTTTGTTCTTAGTTGACTTATCATACAATGATCTGGAGGGTCCCCTTCCCACCAGCAAAGCTTTCCAAGAAGCTCCGGTAGAGGCATTTATTGAAAACAAAGATTTGTGCGGTGGAGTGAAAGGTCTACCTCGTTGCAACTCCTCTTTCATCAATCAAGTTGATGGTAAGAAAGGCAACAAAATTATGATTACCATTGTCCTTTCTCTTGCTGGGGTAGTCTGTCTTCTCTTTATTTCTCTCGGGATTTATTTTATATGCCACTGGAGAATGAGTAAAATAAAGAAAATGGTGCTTGACATGAACAATAGAGATTTATTTTCTATTTGGAATTATGATGGGAAGATTGTGTATGAAGATATCATCAAAGCAACAGAGGGTTTCAATGATAAACATTGCATTGGGGAGGGAGGGTACGGAAGAGTATATAAGGCAGATCTTCCAACAGGCCAAGTGGTAGCTGTAAAGAAACTCCACTCACCCGAAAATGGTGAGGTGATGGAGCAGAGAAATTTTATAAATGAGATACAAGCATTAACTGAGATTCGACATCGTAACATTATCAAGCTTTACGGGTTTTGCTCCCATTCTCAGTGCTCGTATCTAATCTATGAGTACAAGGAGAAGGGAAGCCTAGCAATTTGTCTGAGCAATGAGGAAGAAGCGGCAAATTTAAATTGGATGAAGAGGATGAAGGTTATAAGAGGTGTAGCCCATGCACTATCATATATGCATCACGATTGCAATCCTCCTATTGTTCATAGTGACTTGTCAAGCAACAATATTTTGTTGGACATGGAGTTTGAGGCTTCCATATCTGACTTTGGTACTGCTAGACTTTTGAAGTCTGATTCATCAAATTGTTCAGTGCTGGTCGGCACTTGTGGATATGTAGCCCCAGGTATCCTCTCTCTCTCTCTCTCTCTCTCTCTTCATTCTTAAATATTTTCCTTTCTAATACGTTGTGCACTCTTTTTCAATGATTCTTAGTATAATAACTCTCAGGATTCTTTTGAGGAATAAATCTTGCAAGTATAATTTTTGAAGGAATAGATAAATATGTATAATGTTCTGTGATATAATGGAATAACCGGATATTCCTTGATATCAGGAAATGGGGGCAAAAACATAAATAAATTAATCGGTCGGAGGTCCTTTTCCATCATTTTAACAAGTTTGGGTGCTCAGTCTTTTTATTGGGTTTTAAGGGTTTTTTTTTTCTTGTTTGGTAAAAGCCCCTAAAGAAGCTATATTTCTAATATTTTATGTTCTCTGAATTTGACCCATTGTCTCTGTGCATCAGTATCTTCATCGTTGTATGCAAAATTTGTGTTGAACTCGTAAGTGTCCATTGGTTAATAACTCAAGGTTTGGCCTTTCCATGCAGAGCTTGCTTATACAATGAGGGTGACAGAAAAGTGCGATGTATATAGCTTTGGTGTTCTTTCTTTAGAAGTGATAATGGGGATGCACCCAGGTGAACTCGTTTCATCACTTCTATTATCTGGAGGCAAAGAGATACTGTTGAAAGATGTGCTAGACCAGCGCCTCCCACAACCCGATGATCATGAGATGAAGGAAGTGGTTTTGACAATGGTGGTGGCATTTGCATGCTTGAGTGTTGATCCGCAATGCCGACCAACCATGGATCATGTGTCTCAGGAACTGTCTGCAAGTAGGCCTCTGTTTCTAGAGCATCTCCACACAATCACACTGAGGCAACTTGTTGATCTCAAGCTATAAGTAGACGTCAGGTGATGCTTGAACTTCACAACCTTGTGAAGTGGAGGTGTCTGTCGAGTTTTTCAAGTGGTTGTTTAGTTGCTCAAGAGCTGTTTAGATTTTATTTGTCATGAGAAGTGTTTTCTACTCATTAGTGTTGATGTCTTGTCAAGGAAATGCACTTAAAAGAATAAGTAACAGAGTTTAGTAGTAGTTTACGGCTGATTGCTCTTAAAAATAATGGAAACTTTACCTTTTTCTCCTTTTTAATTAGGGACTTGAACTTACACGCCCATGGGATGGAGAATTTACTTTCAACAGTCGAAAAATACATGTAATTTAAAACCTTTCAAAAAAATACATGTAATTTAAAATCTTTCAAAAAAATTAAAACCTTTCAAAAAAAAATTTAAAACCTTTCAAAGAAATACATGTAATTTATTTGTGTCTCTCTCTTTTTTTTTTTTTTTTCTAAAATGCAAATAGTATATTAAGAGAGGGAAGGAAAGAATTGAATGAAAACCCCCAAAGAAACAACAACAAAGAACTCCAAAGAACTTAGCTCAACAGGCCAGGGCAAAAGCCAAAAGAAGAAATAATTACATGGGGTATAAGCTCCCAAAAAACGATGAATATATGTGATAGTCTGGCCAAGGAAAGGCTTAGGGTACTGATCTAGAGCTGATTTCAACCAAATCCAAAGAAGCCTTATGGCTGAGGTTAAGGATGGCCTTTCTCCTTCTAAACGAATCTCATTTTTGAATTTCTAGAGGGCCTAAATGGTCACACAGAAAATCATAACAATATTTTATTTGTCTTGTTGAAAACAACATTTTAGAACAGAGTATCGGCATACCCTCTAATGGAGAATGAATCCACCTCAGTGGTTCAACCTCTATACAACCCAAGACAACTTGACCCATTTGACCTGACCTGAACCATTGGCACTCCTAAACATAGAGGTGTCAAATGGGCCGTGCTGCTAGGCATGGCACAAACCGCATGCATATGGAATGGCATGACCCAGGCGTGGCAAACTGTGGAAATCTTTCATAATTTGTGTATTTTTTATGGTTAACCCTTCCAATGTAGTCTTTTACGTTTTTATTTTATTTATTATCCGCAAAAATTGTAAAGATCTTGAAGGTAATTCTATTGAAAAACCTTCATTAAAAGAAAAGATCCAAATAGTTCTCTTCTAAGTAAAGCAAGTTGAGTTTGACTCAACCGCTTAAATCTGTATGTCATACTCTTTTTTGTGTTTATCTTTAAAATTTTTTAGCTTAAAACACTAAAACTAGAACCCGGCAGGAAAGCCCAGCACGAATGGCACGGTTCAGACATGATTCAGACACGACATGAGCCACGCCATGCCAGCGGGCCATGCTGGGCCGAGATGTGGCTGTCAGACATGCCGGAACGGCACGACACGACTGATGGGTGTTTGACACCCCTACCTAGACTCAAACCTACATGCCAAGTGATCACGGCTTAGCTCCAATCCATTGGCATTCAGCTAACTACTGGTTGCCCTCTGTTTCCGTCATGGAGATTTCAGCCTGGGATCTTTTTGCCTACTGTCCTTATGCCAAGAAGCTCTGGTCATGGCTTCAATGAGCTCTTTCAATCACCAGCTACTCCAGTCATCATATTTCTGCATTGTGGAGTACTATTTCCCAGGGTGCCAACTCTAGAGATATCAAAGGCTCGAAAGCAGTCTCTTTCCAAGTGAAGCTCTCCACCCCTTGTAATCACCATCACCATCATCATTGTTACACCCCGACCCAATATAATCCTGATTAGTATTAATTAACCATGTTTTGGCTAAATTAAATGTGTTCAATTGCTAATTATAGTGGTTAGTGTTTATTAACCCTCTTAGACTGAGTTGGATGAGTTTTGCACCTGGTATAGGTGAGTGAAAACCGAATTGACTCAATTGAGTTGAATCAGGAACTTTTTCGTAAATATAGGTTTTCGTGTTTTTTTCAGGATTTGTGCATCATTTTGACATCATCGTGTGTATTTTGATGAGTACATCGATTTTCATATTAGGCAATTCTTCATTTGACCAACCGTTGTGGAATTGGACCCTCATTTGACTCGAAATAGAAATATGCTTTTGGAAGTGGACCTTCTTGCAAATGGACACTTTACTCTTATATATATATATATATATGACCCTATCCTTTCTTTCGTTCCTTCTTCCTTTCTCACTACTCTTTTCCTCCTTCTTCTTTTCTCTCTTCCTCAAACTATTAAGAAGGAATTGTGCATGTGCATTGGAGGCTCGGAAAGTTTGAGAAGGACTCTACTACATCCTTATCATCATCTTCTTCATCTCCTCCTCTTCATTCTTGGTTAGAAACTATCTCCACCCTCCTTCAATCCTTCCAAATTCGAAATACTTAGAAGAGGTAGGCTTCAAGAAACTTTTGGTGGGATTTTAGAGTTGCATTTGAGTAAAAAAGACTCTTGGTTGAGCAACATGCATGTTTATGTAGTTTTTATGTGTTTATTGTTGTTAGGGTTTGCTCATTTGGGGCTTTTGAGATTTTCTTTGAACCAAGTGTGTGAGAAGTTTGGAGAACTCTTCTTTGAGGCAAGTATAAGCATAATTTGGGGTTTGCATTTTGTGCATTTACGATTGATTCTAGTATTCTCTTTCTCTCTCAAAAAAATTTTTGGGTTTTTATGTTGATAGATGATAAATGAGTTGGATTCCTTCATGTGGGTTTGTTTTGGAATGTATGGAAGTCTTATGTATGTGTTATGGGGAGCAAGGAGGCCCATTTTGCAAGGATTAAAGAAGGAAAATTGAACTTCGTAAGTTCTACCGGAAGTACTACCGGTAGAAGTGTGGCTCGAAAATTGACAGAGAGCTAAGAAATTGAGAACCCTTAATTCTACCGGAAGTTCTACCGGTAGAAACGGTCAAAAATGTGGCAGAGAGCCTGGAAGGGGTGATTCAGTTGCTTAAACCGGAAGTACTACCGGTAGAGATGTTTTTACCGGAAGTACTACCAGTAGAGACGCTTCTACCGGAAGTACTACCGGTAGAACTTCTTAGACTTTTTTTTTTTTTGCTCAAATAATGGTGTGTTGACCCTTCTGGGGTATTTCCAACCTCCTTAATCACTCATTTAGTGGGTTTTGGAGTACACCCTCACTTCCGTAGGAACTTAGGAAATTTTTGAATCTTATGACCATAGAATGGGAACTTTAACCACATAATTGGGCCGATGGATATTCCTAGTCTAAGGCTATGCCATGAAAATTCGTTAGGAAATTCAACGTATTCCCTGTAACTGGTAACACCAAATAAATGTAGTAATTCGTTGATTTTCCCAACTTATTTTGAAATGGACGGTAGAGGACTAGAAATATAAAAATCTAGAGTTAAATTGTAAAACAAAATAGCTTGATTTCTAATTTATTGCATTTCATATTGGTGTATGAATTCCCTTCGAACCTCAGAATCCTACTTAATAGATTGATAAATTGTTAGTAATCCCTTATATCTTATGTTTTATATTCAATTGTAATTCCATTTGAATATTTCCAAATTGATGTTTGGTAGAATGAAGATTGAGTAAGAAATTGAAAAGATGTGATTATCATTTGATTTGATTTCGAATAATGAATATGAGTTTACTCAATTCTACTTTTATTTCAAGTATTATTGATTCTATCAAGTCGGCACTACTTAGCTTCGACCCAGTGATACCCGACGGGGTTACACTCGGTTTATAAATTGAGACTACTGCAGTAAGTCATATGGAGCTCCGGAACTCCAGACCGGGTAGCCAGCTAGCCTTTGGCCGGGCCGCTGGTGACATCCTAACTATATTTGCTCTCTTTGAGAGGATGAGCTAAAGGTGGTAGCCAAGTTGCGCGTTTCCCTTTTTACTTGATCCATCATGCATAAATTATACAATTAAGCACAAAATTTCCAGTTGGTATCTATTGTTGATTTCTATCAATTTAACTGTTTTAAATTCAATTGAATCTTATGTACTTCCTTGTTTTGCCTATGCTTGTTTAATCGTCGTATTAATGATACTACATTTTGTGTCACAGTCTCAAGTGCAGCCTCCGGCCCTCCAGAGGCCTAGGAGAGAGAGAATGCTACCCATGAGGTACCTTCGGGTTTAGTGGAGTGGCCCAAGCCTGAGGCCCATTGAGCTTATCTCCCGGGGAGAGTGTCAATACTTTTTGGAGACTCTTTTGTGGTGTGACTAGCCCCTTTTTGAGTGGGCCACACTTAGACTATAGAATTCTTTTGTTTATATTTTTGGTATTGATGTATAGGGTTCTTTAGTTCACCCTCTTTTGTATAACGATGTAATTAATTGTATAATTCTTTTGTATTAAAACTTGAACTGTTATATAGACTGAAGGAATTTGATACCTCACATAAATGAAATATAGCTTCCGCTATGTTTAGTTGTTTTTAATATGTTTAGTGAGTGTAATCTCACGCATGTGGACAGTTGCTTTTCCTCTCCTTCGTGTGTTAACTTGGCTCGAGACAGGTACAACACACGGAAGTAAGTATGACACACCTTGGGGATTACCCTAGGCTAGGGTGATTCGGGACCGGGATGTGACAATCATCATAATTATCATCATCATTGCTCTCTCCATTAAGCTCAACTGCGTTTTTCAAGGCCACCAAGCGTCTCTTGGATCTACAAGTCAAATATTCGTAGCAGAATGTTCCATCTCTCTCAAGAGTCGTCTGTAGCATCTCTGAAGAAATTCTCATATATGCTCAATCTATAGGCTGCTTCCTGTTTTCCTGTGCAAGGCCCTGTTAAATAGTGCTTGTACAAATGGAAAGGTGGAGCTCTCTTCAAATGAAGATGCAGTCTCTTTCAAAGTGAAGCTCCCCGCCCATGGTCTTGAAGGTAAAGATCTTGAAGGTAATTCTATTGAAAAACCTTCATTAAAAGAAAAGATCCAAATAGTTCTCTTCTAAGTAAAGCAAGTTGAGTTTGACTTAACCGCTTAAATCTGTATGTCATACTTTTTTTTGTGTTTATCTTTAAAAATTTTTAGCTTAAAACACTAAAGATAGAACCCGGCGGGAAAGCCCAGCACGAATGGCACGGTTCAGACATGATTCAGACACGACATGAGCCACGCCATGCCAGCGGGCCATGCTGGGCCGAGATGTGGCTGTCAGACATGCCGGAACGGCACGACACGACTGATGGGTGTTTGACACCCCTACCTAGACTCAAACCTACATGGCAAGTGATCACACGGCTTAGCTCCAATCCATTGGCATTCAGCTAACTACTGGTTGCCCTCTGTTTCCGTGATGGAGATTTCAGCCTGGGATCTTTTTGCCTACTGTCCTGATGCCAAGAAGCTCTGGTCATGGCTTCAATGATCTCTTTCAATCACCAGCTACTCCAGTCATCATATTTCTGCATTGTGGAGTACTATTTCTCAGGGTGCCAACTCTAGAGATATCAAAGGCTCGAAAGCAGTCTCTTTCCAAGTGAAGCTCTCCACCCATTGTAATCACCATCACCATCATCATTGTTACACCCCGACCTGATCTAATCCTGATTAGTATTAATTAACCATGTTTTGGCTAAATTAAATGTGTTCAATTGCTAATTATAGTGGTTAGTGTTTATTAACCCTCTTAGACTGAGTTGGATGAGTTTTGCACCGGGTATAGGTGAGTGAAAACCGAATTGACTCAATTGAGTTGAATCAGGAACTTTTTCATAAATATAGGTTTTCGTGTTTTTTTCATGATTTGTGCATCATTTTGACATCATCGTGTGTATTTTGATGAGTACATAGATTTTCATATTAGGCAATTCTTCATTTGACCAACCGTTGTGGAATTGGACCCTCATTTGACTCGAATTAGAAATATGCTTTTGGAAGTGGACCTTCTTGCAAATGGACACTTTACTCTCTTATATATATATATATATATATATATATATATATATATGACCCTATCCTTTCTTTTGTTCCTTCTTCCTTTCTCACTACTCTTTTCCTCCTTCTTTTCTCTCTTCCTCAAACTATTAAGAAGGAATTGTGCATGTGCATTGGAGGCTCGGAAAGTTTGAGAAGGACTCTACTACATCCTTATCATCATCTTCTTCATCTCCTCCTCTTCATTCTTGGTTAGAAACTATCTCCACCCTCCTTCAATCCTTCCAAATTCGAAATACTTAGAAGAGGTAGGCTTCAAGAAACTTTCGGTGGGATTTTAGAGTTGCATTTGAGTAAAAAAGACTCTTGGTTGAGCAACATGCATGTTCATGTAGTTTTTATGTGTTCATTGTTGTTAGGGTTTGCTCATTTGGGGCTTTTGAGATTTTCTTTGAACCAAGTGTGTGAGAAGTTTGGAGAACTCTTCTTTGAGGCAAGTATAAGCATAATTTGGGGTTTGCATTTTGTGCATTTTCGATTGATTCTAGTATTCTCTTTCTCTCTCAAAAAAAATTTTGGGTTTTTATGTTGATAGATGATAAATGAGTTGGATTCCTTCATGTGGGTTTGTTTTGGAATGTATGGAAGTCTTATGTATGTGTTATGGGGAGCAAGGAGGCCCATTTTGCAAGGATTAAAGAAGGAAAATTGAACTTCGTAAGTTCTACCGGAAGTACTACCGGTAGAAGTGGCTCGAAAATTGACAGAGAGCTAAGAAATTGAGAACCCTTAGTTCTACCGGAAGTTCTACCGGTAGAAACAGTAAAAAATGTGGCAGAGAGCCTGGAAAGGGTGATTCAGTTGCTTAAACCGGAAGTACTACCGGTAGAGACGCTTCTACCGGAAGTACTACCAGTAGAGACACTTCTACCGGAAGTACTACCGGTAGAACTTCTCTACCGGAAGTACTACCGGTAGACGGACCTGACCCCGTTTCTTAGACTTTTTTTTTTTGCTCAAATAATGGTGTTGACCCTTCTGGGGTATTTCCAACCTCCTTAATCACTCATTTAGTGGATTTTGGAGTACACCCTCACTTCCGTAGGAACTTAGGGAATTTTTGAATCTTATGACCATAGAATGGGAACTTTAACCACATAATTGGGCCGATGGATATTCCTAGTCTAAGGCTATGCCATGAAAATTCATTAGGAAATTCAGCGTATTCCCTGTAACTGGTGACACCAAATAAATGTAGTAATTCGTTGATTTTCCCAACCTATTTTGAAATGGACGGTAGAGGACTAGAAATTTAAAAATCTAGAGTTAAATTGTAAAACAAAATAGCTTAATTTCTAGTTTATTGCATTTCATATTGGTGTATGAATTCCCTTCGAACCTCAGAATCCTACTTAATAGATTGGTAAATTCTTAGTAATCCCTTATATCTTATCTTTTATATTCAATTGTAATTCCATTTGAATATTTCCAAATTGATGTTTGGTAGAATGAAGATTGAGTAAGAAATTGAAAAGATGTGATTATCATTTGATTTGATTTCGAATAATGAATATGAGTTTACTCAATTCTACTTTTATTTCGAGTATTATTGATTCTATCGAGTCGGAACTACTTACCTTCGATCCAGTGATACCCGACAGGGTTACACTCGGTTTATAAATTGCGACTACTGCAGTAAGTCATATGGAGCTCCGGAACTCCAGACCGGGTAACCAGCTAGCCTTTGGCCGGGCTGCTGGTGACATCCCAACTATATTTGCTCTCTTTGAGAGGATGAGCTTAAGGTAGTAGCCAAGTTGCGCGTTTCCCTTTTTACTTGATCCATCATGCATAAATTATACAATTGAGCACAAAATCTCCAGTTGGTATCTATTGTTGATTTCTATCAATTTAACTGTTTTAAATTCAATTGAATCTTATGTACTTCCTTATTTTGCCTATGCTTGTTTAATCGTCGTATTAATGATACTACATTTGGTGTCACAGTCTCAAGTGCAGCCTCCGGCCCTCCAGAGGCCGAGGAGAGAGAGAATGCTACCCATGAGGTACCTTCGGGTTTAGTGGAGTGGCCCGAGCCTGAGGCCCATTGAGCTTATCTCCCGGGGAGAGCGTCAACACTTTTTGGAGACTCTTTTGTGGTGTGGCTAGCCCCTTTTTGAGTGGGCCACACTTAGACTATAGAATTCTTTTGTTTATATTTTTGGTATTGATGTATAGGGTTCTTTAGTTCACCCTCTTCTGTATAACGATGTAATTAATTATATAATTCTTTTGTATTAAAACTTGAACTGTTATATAGACTGAAGGAATTTGATACCTCACATAAATGAAATACAGCTTCCGCTATGTTTAATTGTTTTTAATATGTTTAGTGAGTTTAATCTCACGCATGTGGACAGTTGCTTTTCCTCTCCTTCGTGTGTTAACTTGGCTCGAGACAGGTACAACACACGGAAGTACGTATGATACACCTCGGGGATTACCCTAGGCCAGGGTGATTCAGGACTGGGATGTGACAATCATCATAATTATCATCATCATTGCTCTCTCCATTAAGCTCAACTGCGTTTTTCAAGACCACCAAGCGTCTCTTGGATCTACAAGTCAAATATTTGTAGCAGAATGTTCCATCTCTCTCAACAGTCGTCTGTAGCATCTCTAAAGAAATTCTCATATTTGCTCAATCTATAGGCTGCTTCCTGTTTTCCTGTGCAAGGCTCTGTTAATTAGTGCTTGTACAAATGGAAAGGTGGAGCTCTCTTCAAATGAAGATGCAGTCTCTTTCAAAGTGAAGCTCTCCGCCCATGGTCTTTCCCACTATCAATGGCTGTCCCTGTGATTGCAGTCAGGAAGATAAGTGTGAAAGTCACCAATGAAGGCTTAACCCGTCCTCTTATCAATAAAAATTAAAGAAAGAAAGAAAAAAAAAAAATTGGGGACTCCAGTGAGTTACAAAAAAAAAAAAAAAAAAAAAAAAAAAACAGAGAACGGAAAAATTAGAGGAAACTATTTTACTCAACTTTGTGTTGATGGGTGTGCTCCCCATGTGATATTCTGTTCATCTCAAAGAGGTTTAGGGGGAGTAGATCACACTGTTCTTATTTTATTTTTTTTCTCTGGTCATAATTATTCACTTTTTGCACTGTGTGCTTAAATTTAATGTAATTTGACTTGGTGCGTCTGTTTACACTCTTCAAATGGAGCAATTTGACCAAACCGTGATCGTTAGGAATTTTTCGCGCGCTGCACCCTAGGGTTTGAAACCCTGGACATATCGCTCGAGCGATCATACATATTCGCTCGAGCGACCATGGCGATTCATATTCCCAAGGTCCTTCCCCTTCTTCATTCGTTTCTCTTCTTCTTCATTCTTTTCTCTCTTTTCTCCTACTCTCCTGCGCAGAAGGCGATTCCGCCCCCTTGCTTCCTCCTTGCGTCTCGTTTCCCTTTGTCTCTTCCAAAGGTATGTTTTCCATTTTCTTCTTTTTGTTGCATTTTGATCGCATTTTTTTTGTTGTTTGCTTATCGTTCTCCATTATTTTTTTTCGATTAGGGCTCATTACTTTTCACATATCTTTTGTGTTTTTCAATTTCCATACCCATTTGCATTCCACATGCACATTTGATTTTATTTAACACTGGACGATTTCGAAAGTTTGGATGGCCCAGTATTCCATTTTTCATGTTCTATACTGTTACTGGTGTTCTGCCCAATTTCCTTCGCTGGCACTGTGATTCTACTGATCTTCGGTGTTTATTTTGGATTTTTGTGATCTCCTGTGTATTTGTGATGGTTGTGAAGTGATGGAACATGGAGTGCAGTTGTCTCTGTTTTGGCATTTTTGGCCAAATTTCTTCTTTGCAGGGTGGGAGTGATATTGGCTGGAGTATTTCCTATGTTTTTAATTTTATTGTTGTGTTATTGGCCGTGTTGGGTTGGAGTTTACATGGGAAAAATGGACAATGAAGTGGAGTTCGTGTGTTTCTTGTGTGGCATTTGTATGCAATTTTTTTTTGCAGGACCGGTTTGTTGATTGGATTCTCTTCTGTCTTTGTGGTTCAGTCCGTTATGGCACCTAAGAAGAGAACTCATGCTGAATCTTCGTCTTCCTCTTCTTTTGATCAATCACGTTTTCCTTCCATCGGAAAATCGAAGCAATTCGCTACATTATTTGCCAATCGAAATGTTGAATCCGAAAGAGAGATTGCAGAAGAATTACATGGCAAACGTGTCTTCCGGAGTCTTGCCACACGGAACTGGTTTTCATTAGTAAAATTCAACTCTTCGTCCATCAATGTTGATTTAGTTCTTGAATTTTATTGCAATTTGGAGGTATTGGACAATGGGTCAGTTTAGTCCTTTCTCCGAGGGAAGTGGATCCAAATCTCAGCTCAAGATATTGCAGATTTTATCGATATCCCCATTGTTGAGAATCCTGATTACCCCATTCCAGATGAACTTCCAGCACCGATAAATTATGATGTCGTAGCTTCTACTCGTTGTGGTGGGGACACACACTGGCTAGGGGGTATTCTGTCCCATGGACTCTTAACTGATGAATACCGATTTCTGAATCGGTTCGTGTGTCATAATTTGGAGCCCCGTGGACACACTTCTGATGTTGCACAACGAAACGGTTATCTTTTGTATTGCATTGGGACTGGGCGACGGGTTAATATCCCGTAGGTGATTTTGAATGTCTTCATCAAGACTCTCTCCGCGAAGAAAAACTCCCTTCTTCCATTTGGTGTTCTTCTCACGGATTTTCTGGCCTACAAAGTGATCAACCCAAGGCCAAATGATTTACTGATGAAGATAAAAAATCCAATTAATGCCAGAACATTGTCTTTATCTACTTCGCACATTCCTATTGGGCAGCAAGTTGCCGAGGCCGATGAAGAGCAGGCCGGTGATCCTGCTCAGGGGGAGCAACCGCCTCCGGTCGATCGCTATGGTCCATTGGCAGCACAGGTACAGCATCTTACCGAGAGGATCGATACAGTCAGTGGCCAGGTAACAGCAGGTTTTTTCTCAAATGACTGAGGGGTTCGCACACATAGATACAGTATTGGCTGACATACTCTCTCGCCTGGCTCCTGGCGATCAGTGAACTGTTGATATTTCTGCTCTTGTTGATATGAATACTTTCCTTTACCTTGTTGGGTTTTCAGTCCTTTCTTTTAATTGCACTATTAGTTGCAGTTGAATTGTTTTTGCTTATCTTAACTGCTAAGTGTACTACCGTTGACAATTCAGACCAAAAAGGGGGAGATTAATTAGCTCTTTCTTTCTTGTTATTTCTCTTTGTCTGTTCATATTTAAACTTGGAATTATGTGCTGCACTTGATATGTCTTTTCATGCTGCACTTGATCTGTTTTTTTTTTTCGAAGTTATTGCAGGAAATTCGATCTTGGATCCTTCTACATCGGTTTATCTTGTTTAGGATAGAAGGGTAGAACATCTTTTCTTGTAATTAGGTTTTTGTCCATGAATTGCCAAAGGGGGAGATTGTTAGGATTTTAGTTGTTGGCTAATTCACAAAGTCCGGACAAAACATGGTTTCTAAACTTGTATTTCCATTAGATTTCGGATTGCCTTTGAACCTCTTCCAAGAAATACGTTTGTTTCCAAGTTTGCTGAAGAGTTCCAGTTCTGAAGGGATTCTATGGGTCGCTCGAGCGAACCCACATTCGCTCGAGCGAACCCATCACAGAGCATAGATCGCACGACCGAACTTTTTGTGCGCTCGACCGTTCAAGGTTCTGTCTTGGAAAGTTTATGACAGAAAGCAGTCCGCTCGAGCGAACCCCATCCATCGCTCGAGCGACCTTAGCAGTTTTTATTCCTGAATTGATGAGAATTCCTATTTCTATCAAGATGCTATTTGCTAATCCAAGAGCCTCTCAAGCACGAATTAAAGACTATTTATAGGAATCATCTCTCAACCTAAAAGAACAACTGATTAAGAGAATTTTACCTGAGATTGAGAGGTTGAGAGATCCATCTTCTCCCCCAAGACTTCAAGTTGTTGCTGTGCTGAAGATCTGAGTTTTGGGTCAAGTTTCCATCCCTTCTCCGAAGGCAGTTATGTGAAAGCACGGTGAAGATTCGTCAACAAGATCAGAGGCAGTCCTTAGGTTGAGTCAACAACTGGGAAAAGGGTTGTAAGTGTCTTGTAATCTTCTACGTTTACATAGTGCTTGGTTGTCTGTTGGCCTAGACGATAAGGCCCGTGGTTTTTCTCCCTTTTAGGGTTTTCGATGTATAACTCTTGTGTCTTTCTCTACTTGTGGTTTGATTGATTCATTAAAGTGGAATTAGGATTAAATACTAGTTTAAACACAGTAGTGAGATATCCAATCGAGATCTGGTAATAGGGACTTCTACCTGTGTTAAGGTAGACATCTTTTTCACCATGTTTGGTGTAGTTCAAAATTTTAACTGTGAAGAGATGGTGATGGAAGAATGCCATCTTATATGTTAGCCAATGCAGATGAGCATTGATATTTTTCTCAATTAGGAAGGAGCGCGGTCTTTGGCCTTTACTTGGTGATAAGTCTTGAATGGGAATGGGACACCCTCCATTATCCAAAAAAAAAAAGTCTTGAATGGTTGGCCACATGTCCACTTGCGCTGTGCAAGTTGGAAAAAGAAGAGAAGACACTGCAACCAATTTTAAGCAATATCTAAAGTTGAATAAGTTGGTGTGTACTGGTCGATTGTCTCTTTTCCTATTTCTCAAAATTATTGGAACCTGATGAAAAATTCAAATAGCATTGAATTTGGTTATAGGATTGACCATGGATATATAAAATTTGGGGTAGGGTTGGATTGATTAGTGGATTGATTAACAAGTATTGATCAATTACTACAAACCAAACCAAATATGGTGCTAATCGTACAAGAAATATTATCCAAAAAGAAACACATGCATGGAATTGACACCTCTAGATTTAGAACTAGAAGAGAAACCTATACTGCAGGTTATTTTATCTTGAGAAGGATTTAGTCTTTCGGACCCACAGTGAAACTTGTTAGATGGATAGAGACAATCCCAATGGTCACATCCTAGTATGGGCTATCCATCCCAATGGTCACATATAGTATAGGACGAAAATAACTACAGAATGAATGTATTGGATACAGTGAGGCTGGGACATGGGCTGTCAATGAGCTGACCTAAGCTCCTATCCTCCCATTGATTTATTTTTTTTTTCGGTGCGGGGGGGCAAGTTTGCGGATCAATCATTTAGTAAAACTAGTGCAACAGGTCTACGTCCATCGCAGGCCATGATAAAAAAATAATTAAATTGTAATTAAAAAACATTTATAAATGTTTAAGTTAATAATATATAAACATTAATATATGATTCATAATACAAACACAATTAAAACTGAACTTTAAAAATAATTTTTTTTAAAGAAAAGAGTAAGTAAAATGATCAAATCGAATTATCTAATATGTGATATTGAAAGAATGACTCAATTACATAGCATAACAGCCCAAAAAAATAGAGAAGTTGAAGAGTAGTTACAAATAATATAATATTTAATGAAGAATAAAATATATAAAAGAATAATTAGTTTGAATTATTGATGGTATAAAAACTGTTCGTGCTTCGATGACTCTATCTATTGCTTGGTCCAACACCTTAACTTTTCAGGTTTTATTGTTTCTTTGATTCTGCATATTTATTATTTAGTTAAATTAGCACATATAAATGATAAAAAAAATTGTGATAAAGATGGAAAGTTGTGATAGAAATTTTAGGGAGCTGGGAGATTTTATAGGAAGATCAAGTAAATAGTAGATACTTTAGAACATTGATTTGATTATATTTGTGCTTAGACATAAATTAAGTGTCAGTTTCAAAATTAAATATGGACTTTGATCAATTGGCTTCCACAATGGGCCCCATAGATTAATCCTATCGAATATTGAAAAGAAAATAAGGAGAAAAATTAGTAAAATGCAGCCTATGAAAGTGGCCCCTGAAAATCATGAGTTTGGAAATAAAGAATAACATGGCTTTCGCAATGGAACCCATAGATTGTCCGAACTTCGAAAAAAAGAAAAAAAAGTCTTTTAGATTGATTAAAAGTAACAAAGATGAAGTTGACTATGATTTGTAAGTGTGCCCTATATTTTAACAATTTGGATTTGATATGAGGGTCCCACAAATTAATCTGCAGTAAAATTTAGCACAGACGTGTCCACCTATCATAAAAATGATAGCTACTTGATCTCTATATTTTTCACCAGGCTATAGGCCCACCATCAAAGCCAAAAGGCCCTTTATTAGGCCCACCATCAAAGCCAAAAGGCCCTTTATTTTTTCTCTCTTCTTCACTCTCTTGCATTTTGCATGGGGCTTTTCCCTATTCAGAAACGAAGCTAGTGGGCCCACAGTATCGAAGGCATTATAGGTCGGCAAAATGCATTTTGTCCTGTGTGGTACTGGTGGGTGAATGAATGAAAGCCCACATGGCATGGTGTTGGAAAAGATAAGGATTGATAAGAGGAAATGGGTGAGAACTGTAAGCCTTCTACACTTTATTATAATTGTGAAATTTGCTCTCAGCTGCTGCTAGTGGGGAGACTAGAAGGTACAAACTGACCGCAATAAAGGGTTTCAGGCATTGACAATGTGTAATATGACCTTTGATGATTGGAATGGGCTGAAAAAGCAAGGTAAGTCTGGAAAGCAGACCCAATCATCAAAGCGCGTAGGTGCGGCACTTCTGAGATGAAGTTTCCATGAATGTATTTTATACCCTTTTCAAATCAAAGGAATGGAGAATGTGAAGCAAATTCCAAAATGAGCAACGAAAAGACTTGTTGTGGGAGGAATCAGGGGCCAAAATTAAGAAATTATTAAAATTTCTAATTAAATATATATCTAAATATTTAAATAAATTATAAATAAATATTAATATATAATTCCTAATAAAGATGGAAACTCATTAGAGAAATTTTAGGTAGCTGGAAACATTTAGGGAATGATCAAGTAAATAGTAAAGATTTTAGAATATTAATTTGATTATATTTGTGCTTAGCCATAAATTGAGTGCCATTTTAGAATTAAATGTGGATTTTGAAATTAATTGTCTTCTTCAATGGACCCCATAGATTAATTAATCCTACCAAATATCCAAAGAAAAACAAGGAGAAAAATGTCCATAATGGCCTCATATATTAATCTTACTAAATATTAAAAGGAAAATAAGGAGAAAAAAGTAGTAGAGTACAGCCCACAAAAGTGGCCCGCGCTTTAATATAAAAAAGCTCTTATTATGTTGGTGTAAAAAAAAAGTGGACCCCATAAATTGTGAGTTTTTGGAAATAAAGAGAAGTTATTATTATATGCTATGTTTTTGGAAAGGGATAAGTATCTTATTTCAAGAATATTTTAAATTTGCATTGAGATATTTTAGGTGATGAGATTATATTTGAAGGGTAATTCTGGAATGTAGCATTGCAAAAAGGTTTGAGGATGCGTCACGTGTCTCTTTCCAAGGAAGTCCCTTGTTGGCACGTGTCACACCCCCATGAATTCACTTACTGTCTTTTATTATATAACGAGCGCTTCAAGGCCCGCGCCCAACGCGAGCCTTTAATTCATGGAAGGAAAACTCAATTTAAATTGAAAGTAGAAACCGATAACCCAATCTTTTGGAGAACCCCATATACCTTTATGCCTTCCCATCCATAGGGCGTAGATATTTGATAGAGATAGTTTAGTTGAAAGTAAATTTAAATATAAATAGGAAGTAATTGTTGGTCAAAATGCATATAAGAGTGTCTCTCATTAGAACACCTCCCTATATGTATATATATATATAAAGGCAAATATTTTAAAAGAATCTTATATATAAATCTAAATCAATCTCAAAAGCAAAACATTAAATCATGTTCGAGTCAAACTTACCGTTTTCTTTATGGTACCGTGTTTATGCCATTCTTCTCATTTTTTAAAGTTGATATTCACTTATCTGTTTAATGACAAATTTCCATAGAACGACTTATAACAATTATCAATAAACTAGTTTTATTTAATATAAAATTAAAATAATATTTATTGAATAGGTTTTCACCTGTAGATGTTATTATTTTTCATTTTAACGTAGTCTTTTCATCCGTAACAGTTGAGTTTGACGTTATTTTGCAATCTTGAAAGAATTCATATCTTCTTGATATTCCATTTTTAATTAAAGATAAGAGAGGAAGATGTTTGTTCCTTATATCATGCGAAACAAAAGGGATTAATATGTGATTGTTACAAGTTTAAAATGGGAATATAAAGGAAGATACACGTGACCGACAATAATACTTCATCTATTAGGACAAATTGATTCGAGAAGGGAAGGGTTGAAAAATTAAACTATCAGGGTGCATTTAAATTCAGTACTTTACTCTATTTTTTGCCTATCTAATATAAATCAATCTACAAATCCAATTACTGTACATAAAAAGGCTGAAGTTAGAATTGGTTTTTTGATTTAATTATTGCCACCCTTGCTATATTGACTTTTTATCTTTTAACCATTCTTCATTTGATCATCTCTCTCTCTCTCTCTCTCTCTCTCTCTCTCTCTCTCTCTCTCTCTCCAGCTTCCTTCTGTTTAAATACATCATGATTCTTACTGGTTTCCTTTCGTTAAAAAAAAAAAATTCATTCAATTCAAATCTTGATGATGGGTCATAGAAAAGTGATGCCTTCTGCATGGCATATGTGTGATCAAAACCATTCATGTTCATATGAGTTTATTAAAAAATTCATAGTTATATGAGTTCATTAAAAGAAAAAATTATTCAATTCATACCTTGATGATGGGCCACCAAAAAATGATGCTTCCAAATCACCTTACAACTACAAGTGGGCTGAGGGGATGGGACATTGAGACAACAACTGTTGTCCCTGCTCTCCATTCTCCAGCCGTTGACCTCTTGTTTTTTTGGAGATGATCCACCTGTAGACTTTCATTATAATATTAATAAAAAAATCAAATCATTTCTCCTTGAACTATAGTTAACAACACCACCAAACTGTGACTCTATAAACTCAAATTATTAAACGTACTTAACTGTGCTACCATAGTGATGTTTAGCTAATTCCATGTTAAATCCTCTGATTAGTTGGTATTGTGAGGGGAGGGGTTGGAATGTACATATCACCCATTCCATGGATGTCACACCCCGAGCCCGAGAATGCACCCATCTCGAGGCGCGACAAACGCCCGCATGGGGATTCAAGTCAAACTCATTAACCCTTGTCCCCACGAACGGAATTCACCACATGATTTCACGTGTTAGGTTTCAAATTTTCCATTTACCTGTATTTCCACCTGTGTAATTCTGTTAAATATATAAATATCAAATCGTAATCCAACAACATCAAATGCCTCAAGATATAGAGCATAAGGTTCGTGAGCATAGATTAATAGTTTAAGTTTAAGAATTGAAGATATATATATATATATATATATAGAGAGAGAGAGAGAGAGAGAAGTAAGTTAGTTAAGGTTTACAATCCAAATCCTAAACAAGTTATAAACTATAACAAAAGATGTGGTAATCTAAACCACGGTCCATGGGTCATTTTCGTTCAAAATTTCAACGAGTGGATGTCTAGAAGACATCATCAGAGGTCCATTCAGCTACATGACGGGGAGATTCGTCCTCCTCGTTGATCTCCGGGGCAATGGCATTGAAGTACTCACCTGTAACGCCAAGTGTAGTACCATTAGACTAAGCTAAGCAAGGTAAACAGATATAAATCATATAACATGTGACAAATGAATTGTTAAACAGATGTAATTCATATGAGGTCAATGTATAATTACTAGGCAAATCTGAGCATGAATAAACATGAGACGTACGAATCATAATTTACAGGTATACACAATAACCGAACTAAATGGCACATCCACATTAGCTAAATTATCTCAAATTAACCATGTAAACATGTATATAAAGTGAGAGCAGAAAACAGAGCAGAACAGAACAAGGTGGTGCCACTAGGAGACAGAGGGCCCAAAACTCTCCATTGTGGACCTAGGGTGCCGGTCAACCCTCAAAATATAATCCCATCTGCAGAGGGCCAGAATATTACTAAACCCACACTTAGCCGGGTCCGACTTAGGTAGGGTCGAGGCCAAGTGGTGCTGACTCACGGAACAAAAAGAAAAATTAACAGAACATATACAGAACATATCATATCATAATTCAGAACTTATCAAGGTTTAACTGACAAAAAATGGAAACAAAGATAATATAAACAGGTATATAAGCAAGATATACGTAACTAGACAGAAGTATGATCAAGTCATACGAGAGTACTGGAAACGGAATGCAATGCATGTACATAAATCATATACGGAATAAAGATTTAAAACAAGCCAATCCTATGGTCTTGGGAATGCTCGATTTCTTTGCCGTCCAACTCGGTGTAGTACTAAGGATTTCGGTGTGGGTGGCCTACAAAAGAACTCTTGGCGTTACTTAATTTGGGCACCGAATCCCTTAGTATAACACATTTGGTTCGGTTCTCAATTTCGAAGAAAACGAGGTCTCTTGTGAGTTCACGGTTGCTCAAACCGCATCCACATAATATACAAATCCATTGGTCATGATAAAATGGTCAAGGTATCCATCCTTAGGGTCCAACTATTAGGCCAATTAAGCTAAACATGCTACAATTCAACATTTGGCTCGCGGTACCATCCGGTTAGCATATCTAAAGATAAATTCCAATATCCACTTCTTCCCCAAATTTCAAATCAAATATATGTATGGACCATTGGATTCTACTCTTCAAGAGCTTTCCAACGGTATGTGAACCTCCCAAAACGAACGTACGATTAAAAAGATATGGCCGTTGGAAGTTGACACAAAATTCATGTGTCAGGTGCGCTCGAGCGGACAAACACGCGCTAGAGCGGACACAACCAGAAGCCATGCGCGCTCGATTCTCGCTGCTAATAGGCGCTATCAGAGAGGACCATGTGAGAGATAGAGAGTGAGGAGGAGGGAGAAAAGAATAGCGAGGGGAAGAAGAGGGTTGCTCCAGTTGAGATCGAAGAGACTCTATAAAATTGGAGATATTTCAGAACCTATTTTGTAGGAAATTTATAAAATAGAAAGGGTCGTGTGGTGTCAAAGGGCCGTGTGAAGTGAGTCCTAAAATTGGGTACATCTTTGTCAAATCTTTACCGTGTGGTACCCATTCAATGGGCCCCACTTGTTTAGGTTCCAAAGGAAGTGGCTGTATATTTATTGGGACCGGTAATGGAAGAAGAACCTTTTAGGGCCCACCTTTTTTTTGGGATGAACGGTCGAGATCCCCATCCGATGGGCCCCCACTTGTTTAGGTTTCAAAGGAAGTGGCTGTACATTTATTGGGACCGGTAAGGGAAGAAGAAGCTTTTATGGCCCACCCTTTTTTTTTTTTTTTTGGCTCATACACAACTGTACGAAAATATGTGTATGGTTATTATGTAGGAAAATTAGAGAATTCAGATTTTCACATCCCTAATAATAAATGACATACTAATAGGAGACCTACTCATAATCTACTAGCAAAACATGCCCGCGCTTAGCATGGGCAATGTAATTTATAATATTAAAAAGAATATAATTTTTAAATAATATTTAATTTAGATTATATTGAGATGGTAAAAATCACAATCAAAATTAAAATGTATAAGAAGACACGATGTCGCAGTCTACGTCATATCTCTGACAAGGTGTGGGGCCGGATTAGGTAGATCTCACTGTAGATGAAGGAATAGCTTCGAATTTGAAGAAAGCAATCCATACCCAAAACTTGTAAAAAAAAAAAAAAAAAAAAAAACTCTCAATAACACTTGCATCATCCAAACTCTTTAATCTTCAGGCCATAATTGATATTTTAAAATTTTAAATTCACCTAAAGAAGGTTAACAAAAGTGGACTCTCGATGTACATCTTAATTGGAGTTCCAATTTCACAATTTAAAATTGAAATTGAGATCCAATTTCTCAATCAATTGCGAAATTGGACTCCAATTTCGAAATTGAGTCCCTTGCCCATGCCAATAGAATCATAATATAAAAAATTATAAAAAAAACTTTATGATTAGTTTCTTTAAAATTAAATGCAAAAGGACTTAGGCTGAGAGAGAGGGAAAAAAGAAAAAAAGAAGTGCATAAAAATTCAATACCTATTCCATATAGTTTAAAAAAAAAAAAAAAACAAAAGCCCATGAAAATTGAAGATTAATGATCAAGAAAACTAAAAAACAAAATCAAAACAAACAAACAATATAAGCTATGAATAAAATCCAATGAAATTTGAAAGACACATAGAAATAAAATATAGAAATGAAAATCCATAATCAACTCAATAGCATAAGCAATTTAAAATAATCAAACACTCATGAGAAGAAAAAAAAAAAAAAGAAACTAAAAAATGGAGCACAAATGGGTAAAGACAAAAGAACCCATAAATTCATGAAAAACCATCATAAAAGGAAAACTAAAAACCCATCACAAGTGAGAAATTATAATAAAAGGAAATAAATTTTATTAAAAAGGCTATAAAAATAAATATAAATAAGGATCCATAGACAATACAATGATAAAAGAAATTTAAAAGAACCAAACCAACTTATGATAATCTAATACTCAAAAATAGAAATCTGAAGCCACAAAAGAGATAAGAAATATCCATAAAAAGATTTCACAAAGAGAACTTAAAGAACCCAATGAAAGTAAAATAAATAATTAACACATATTAAGCATAAAAAAATAAAAAATACAACAGACAAATGAGAATTTACAGAAAATCTCATTATAAAAAGTGATTTAAAAGAAAGAAAAAAAACCAAGGAGAACCTAGGACCCAAAATTTGAAACAAAAAAGGGGAAAAAAGAAATTCACAATCTATGAAAACCATACAAATACAAACCATAAAAATATTGCAAATCTATAGAAATTTTAAAATGATGATTCTTTTGTATAAATCATATTAAAATGACATAATTAAAATTGCTCAAATAAAATATGATGAACTCAAAAGTAAATGAATTAAAAAAGATTTACCTCTCAAATTGAAACGTTTAATTATTGCATCAATTGTCTCAAGATGCTCACATTTTAAAATGGGTTGAACACTGATCTAAACTAAGCTTGCAAATGAGACATGACACTGTACTAAAAAGAGATACAAATAAACAAAAAAATTATTGAAGTTTCTTTAATAAAATACAATGAACTTAAAAGCAAATGAATGGAAAAAATGAAAGTTCTCTTGTTGACATAGAGAAATAGAATTATACTGGAAAAAGTAGAAAATGATGATAACAAGAATGGGCTTAATTCTTCATTTAGATAGACCAATATTATTGGAGATTCTTTTTACCATTAGTTCCGCATTCTTAAAAAAAGGTGTACAATCAAAATCAATAGATAAAAAAGAAACCAAACAACCCAGAACCAAAAGTGGATTAAATAAAAAAGACTAATGATTAAATAAACCAGACAACCCAGAAATTATCATTTCACATTCTTAAAAAAAAAAAAAAGGAAAAAATTTATATAATCAGAACAAACTAAAATACATGAAATTCCTTAGATTAGTGACACTTAAACACTGTGACCTATTAACACTCAAATGCTATTGCTTTGATAGAAATAGGATTATATTGGGAGTTTCTTAATAGACAAAAGGCATGATGTCGAGTCCAAATCACAGAAAAAACTTCATTTGAAAAACTCTAGTATTTTGTATTTTTTTTTACCAGAAAATCAATTTGACCGTGGAAATAACTCGGAATGAGATGAAAATTTGAGGTATCCCATAAATAGTAAGAATGTATGTCTTAATGATTGTGATTTTTAATAGATAGGGTATATCGTAGTGTTCCACTCCATTTACATCACGATTGATAAAAATTAAAGCTACACACATAAAAAAGAAAAAAAAAAAAACAAAAAACAAACTTCACACTTTCTCCCTCGGCAAGCTTGCATGGTAGCACATCAGTTACATGGAAAGTTTTCTGCCTCCTCTTTAGCTCCACACTGTTGTAGCGACTTTTTCTTTTTTCGATAATATTGTCATTTTCTTATTAGTATGAAACTTATTATTTTTGTTGATCAATTCCATATATTATATATTCATTTGAGTTTAGTTTTATTGTAAAATGGTTGTCGTAGAAAATTAAAGTCGTAAAATGGTTGTCATAGAAAATTAAAGACTATATAGGAAATCATATAAAATAGTTATTTCAAAAGTTTGATCATCTATGCTTAAAGTACAATGCATAAGTATGAAAATAATAACAATAGTATTTATAGGGGTCAATATTCTAAAAATATAGTTATTTTTATAAATATATAGTAAATAAATTTCAACTCCCGGTCAATAATCCAAAGTGGGGCTGGGTCCCTTCCTCATTAGCTAATTTTAAGTTTTTGTTGACAATTATTAACAAAAAGATGCTCTGTGGCGTAGTGGCGTTAACTAATTTTAAGTTTTTGTTGACAATTATTAACGAAAAGATGCTCTGTGGCGTAGTGGTAGGGTTGTTCCTTTAAAATTCATGTTGTTCTGAGTTCAAGTCTCAGCGCATACCATAATTAATTTTTGTCATGTCATTTTGCTAGGGTCAAACTAAATTAAATTGATGAGTCAAAATCAATTGAAGCAAATTGGAATTGATTTCCACTTCGCTTCATATATATATAATTGCTAGCCTAGTATATCTCAAAATCTGATATAGTCTATCAACGTAACTCATGATTTTCATATCTCAACCTTCTTTATAATGTTATTATCTATTAAATGGAATGTGAGTTTGCCTTCTGTAATAGTCTAGTTTTTTTTTTTTCCTATTCCTTGCAAAGAGTCCTCCTACATATGATCAATTCAAGCTATTTATTCTTGGAAGTCCCACTATATGACGATATGAGGAATGTGTCATTCATCAGGATCTATGACCAAATCGAAATTGGTTTTAGCAGGTCAACTCTTGTGTTGGGCAGAAACGGCTCCTATTATATAGAAAAATTAGAGAATAGTGGTTTGGTGAGATTAGATGGAAGGGCAATTCTGGAATGGGCATTGCAAAAAGTCTGAGGATACGTCGCGTGTCTTCCTCCCAGAAAATCACCTAATGTCGTTTATTATATAACTAGCAGCAAAGCCCCGGGAGTTGAAGATATATAAAAATTTAAGAGTTTTTAAATATAATTAATGAAAAGTAAATCTAAAATAATATATTATAAAGAATGGATGAAAGGAATTATATTACGATGGATTATAAAATCCACTAAAAATAATATCTTTATTTTTTAAAAGAAAATCCATAGAAACAGAAAGAAAAACCATATGCTAGTCGATTTGGGAAAGAAACCTAACAAATTAACAAAAATAAGATTTTTCTCTCCTTGGAAAAAAATAATGTATAATAAAACCTCAATGAAATTCACAAAAGTGATTATAATCTCTTTGAAAAAAAGACAAAACAGAAACCAGCTCATTCAATAAAGTCTATCTACCATTAGATTGAACATATTTCTTCAAGAACTAAGGTAAAAGCAATTTGTTTAAACATATTATAAAAGTAATTAGTACATTGCTAATACCCACTTTCTTTGTCAAGTAACGACACGAATTAGCGATTGATTGGCCTTAATGAAAATTGTAGATCAACTTTAGATCTTCATTCAGATTTGAAATGGTTATGTAGAGCTGCTCAATGTGAAGACATGGGTGGGCTTCAAGTGTAGGCTAAATGGGATGAAATGGGTTCAAAGGCCAGGATGAGGCAGCAGCAAGTAGGCTAATTATGGATTTTAATTTAGGGCTGATTGGTTGGTCAGCAAAGGCGGTAATTTCGACTGGATCTAGAAACTTCTAGGCTTGGCAATTTTACATAAATAACTTGAATGGGGCGGCAAAAAATCACAATATGGAAAAGAGAGAAAAAAAAAAAAAAAAAAAAAACCCCACTTCAGCACTAGTGGAAATGGTGCTGACAATATGGTTATTAGTAAATTTCAGAGGTAGACGAAATCCTCTTCTATCAACAAAACCAGACCACCTGAATTAATGACACTAAGAATTTCACACAAGCTCTTCGAAATCGCCCTCAGAGGTGGATGGTACCTTCGAATTTAGTATATTGAAATGTTTGTGGATTGGGCTAGGCTCAAGTGTAGCCAGGCCCAACTCATTCATTTATCGGGCATAAATTTAAGTTGGGGTTAAGCTACAACACTGAAAGTTAGGCCCAGAGCTATCAAAGGTAAAATAAATATGCCCCTTTGTACTGATTTTTTTTTTACTATCTGGGCCTTTAGGATGGAAAGTCACAGGCCTGCTCTGTTTAGCTTATCTGGGCAGAAAATGCAATCTGGGCTCATTACATGGGCTCTAAACACAGCCCAAATCCAACCCATTAATGTCCATGAATACCCTTAGTAGTAACTTCTTTTTATGCAGTTTAGGGTTTTAGATGTAATGTCCTTTTTTCATTTTTTTAGTGGGACTGTTATAAAATGGTGATTTTTCCTTGAAAAGGTTTTTCTCTGTTCCTCCTTCAAAACGAACACTCAAGAAAATGAGTGAAAATGAATATTTCGGAAAAACAATAAAAAAAGAATCAATGCCCATGAAAATGAAAAAAAAATGTATAATCAATCATAGGTAATTTTCCTAAAAATAAATCCAAACAATGAGAAATGAAAGGGCTTCCTCGGTGGTGGTTTTTTTTTTTTTTTTTTTTTTAATCCTTGGGTTGGCCCAGATGAAAGTTTAAACCACAAAGAGCCACTTCGGATTAGAAGGAATTGAATTTGTAAGAATTTTAAGAAATGCCAACTTAAAAGTTTGTTAAAATTGAACATTTAAGTATGGGGATGACAAAAACTTGCCCTTGATGTGATGTTGATTCTACTAGAAGTGGACATTTCTAGTTCTGGAAAGCCTGCCCGTTTTTTTATCAGAATCCCAAGAATTTATGTCTGGGAGAATTTCAAATTCTCAAAAGTTGTCCCCTTAGGCCCTGTTTCTTTCCTGGAATTTCTGCCAGGAATTCACCATGTCCAGGAATTCCTGGACATGATGTGACATGTTGTCCCCTAGAATTTCTGAATCCCATGTTTCTTCAATAACATTTCTGGATTCAAGCCACTTGAAAGTTCTCTTTTGACCTTTGGGAATCCAGGAATTCCACTCCCTTTGCATTTGTGTGGAATTCCTGGATGCTCAAGCCCAAGGGGAATTCAGGAATTCTACTATGTCTGGGAATTTAGGAATTCCCCAGACAGAAATTCCAGAAATTCCACTAAAGAAACAGGCCCTTAGGTGGAATTCCAAATCCCACTTTTTTTATGAAGGATTTGAAATTCCAACAAATAGTATAGAAAGTGGAATTTCAAGAATTCCAAAAGGCTTTTTGGGTGGCTAGAATTTGAAATTATAATGAAAGAAACAGAGTATTTCAAATATCAGGGGACAAGATGTCACATCATGTAAAAAAAAAAAACCCAACCTCCCAAATTCTAGTCATAATTTTCGATAAAGAAACAGGCCGAGTCTTTCCTAGGCTTGGGGACTTTTAAGGATCTGGATCCTCTTTGGGATTTGACCCATAGTCAATCACGGTCCGCCATGTCATCATGGGACAATCCTGCTTTGGACACGGACAGGCTACCCGCGGTGACGTGTCACGGTGCATTAAGTTACAGCAAGGTAAAGCCTCACCAGATCTGGAATCGACTTTGAAATGCCTAGTCTCTCTATGCTCCATGCTTAGTCTCCAAAAGCTTCTCAACTCTTCACTAGCCTGTTTGTTTGGTGGAATTTCTCAACTCTTTCCTTGTTTGCTTGGTGGAATTGACTCAATAAGACTTATACTTTTGAAAGTAATTAAAATTCAAAAAATAAATTGTTATAAATGACCATCAAATTATCTCCTTCTAATAAAAGATGAAACAAGGGGAAATGAAAAATAATAATACCCTGGAACTACCCTAGTAATTAATTCAAATACTAGGAGAATGACAGTTGCACCTAAATCTATTCATTATGCCCTTCAACTATATAAAAGAGATATTTTTAGAATTGTCACGCAGTCCCATTTTGGGCTGTCTATGGCCAAATAAATCAAATCCAAAAAAAATATCCTGCCACTACACCAATATACAGTAAAAAGAACAGAAATACAAAAATTAATGGTGAATGAACGGTATTAAAAAAAACCTCAAATGTGACTTGTAAAGCCTTCTCAATCTCCTAGGATATTCCACATGATACAAGAGAGAGGAAAAATAAAGCAAAAGCAGTGCTTTTATTAATAATTTTATTCTTGGGTACTGTAGCTGCTATTGTAATGAGGACCCATACATCCTTTACAAAAAAAAAAAAAAACACCCTAGCTAGTAATCTTACCATGATTGTGTTCTAACATAATTTGGAATCTCTAATAACTATTTCTAAATCAAAGCAACCACAAGATACTTAAAAAACATGAAGAAATTAGAGGATTTCCAGATTCCAGGTTGTTACAAATCCGGCCGTGGGGCACATGTGGCCCACTTGATCTTGAAAAGACCCAAATGCCCCAAGTTACCGCACGTCCTGCCTTTTTTTTTTTTTTTTTTTTTTTTTTTTTTTTTTTTTTTGTTTTCATAATTTATGAAAATTGCATACAACACCCTGCAATTCTTTACAAAACAGCCCCTCATAATTGAGCACAATTCTGAGCCGTTTGGGCTCAAATTTTCAATCAAAACTTGACGGGATCCCTGCGGGCCATCTTGGGATGCCCCAATTGGGCCTTATAGGAATTCATCTAGTGCAATAACGTCATCATCATAAAACTCTACATCAAATTGGGTTAGGCCTTCCTCATTTACTCCCTTATATTTTTCAGTTCAATCTTGTATTTTACACCTGGTTAGGCCTTCCTCATTTACTCCCTTATATTTTTCAATTCAATCTTGTATTTTACACCTGGTCGTTCCAACAGTCAGATAAACTGGAACTCGTCGGGGCAGGCCCAAGTAGAGGCATATGGGTGCGGTCGCACCTGTCAAACCGCGAAGCGCTTCCAAAATAGATATGAAAATTCTGAGTCCACTTTAAAAAAAATTATATATGAAAATCTTCAAGCTTGCCTCCAAAACCAAATTACCTATTAGAATATGCACCTCTCAAATGAAAATCCTGACCTTGCAACTAGGAAGTGGGCATGGCCAAAAACATGGCCCACATGGATTTTGAGGTGTTTTCAGATATAAAGTGGACCCTACTATCTAGCTTGTAAAACAGTACACCTTAGTTCAAGCATGGTAAAAAGAAAAAAAACAAGGAAGAGGGCCAAGGTAAAAGACCCCTTAATCCTTAGCCCTTCTTATACTTTCCGTATGACTTTTCATTTTTCATTCCTCTTTTCCTCATCTTATTTCTAACATTTCCACCCCTTCAATTTTCTTCAACAGCAAATCTAAGCAAATTTTACATCTTCAATGATCAAATATCTTCAAATGAATGAAAGCATTTTCTTTTATAGTCTAGTTTTTTTTTTTTCTTTTTATTATTCTAGATTTACATCATTATAATTTGGGAACGGCGCTATGTTTTTAATTCCTATGATTCAAATAGGACCTTAGAAAACGCAGAGGGCATTTTTAACAAATAAATAAATAAATAAATAAACAACTTTGGGGTGTTGGGACCAACCCTGGCCAATACATGAATAGAACCATGATTCAACTACATGCATGATGCCTCCAATCCAGATCATCATCATAAATCCGTTAACCTCTTCCATACTTCCTGAAAAACAAAAAAAAAAAAAAAAAGATACCCTTTTTTAAAGGCATCAGCTACATAAACAATCCCGTGTTCCGTAGTGAAGACTTGAAAAGTCTTTTGCCCAAAGAGCATGCAAAGCTCCAAGTGGAAAAAATCAAGTTCCCACACCACAAGTGGCCATGAAGGCTAGGAAAGCAACAGAATCAGTTACCCTGTTCTGCACGGGTCCTCATGGAATGTTCTCTATTTGTTGTATTGATGGTTATAAAAGGGCCAAGACCCAGTCCCTCTTTCTCCCCCAAGAGCACGCACATTTATCCTGTGAGTCCTTTCATCCATCTATGAATAGTACTCCTCGTTCAAAGGCGCAAAGCCTTCAAAAACAATCTTGTTCGGTGGTGAAGTCTTTAAGAAGAGATATCTCAAAGACCTGTTCGCTACGTTGTTGCTTGTTGTCTTTACTGGTGTGGGGTCGGGACTTGGGCGACGTGAAGAGAACATGACAAAAGTACTCCGTCTGCGAGACGTTATGACTCTCTCTCCCCCACTCTTCTTGGATTGATGATTATATAAGGGCCGAAAGCAAGCATGCACTATTACAACTTACAACCCCACCCAACAAACATGGCTAGTGAGAAATCATTCTCTCTTCTCCAGTCTTTGCTTGTGCTGATCCTGTTTGACTCTCTGTCTAGTGAATGCAATGCTGCAGCAGCCACGTCTAACATGAAGGAAAAAGAAGCTCTCCTCAAATGGAAAAGCAGTCTCCACGGAAATGAAGCTCTTCAGTCATGGTCGTTGATCCCCACTATCAGTGGCTCTCCCTGCAAGTGGACCGGAATTACATGCAATGGTCGGGGAAAGGTGACGGAAATAAAGCTAAGTAATTGCAGTCTGCAAGGTAATCTCGATGAGTTTAGCTTCTCTTCCTTGTCAAACCTAGCCCATCTGGACCTCAGCGGCAATGCACTCCATGGAAACATCCCAAACCAAATTGGTGATTCTTCCCAACTCTTTTTCCTTGATCTGTCCTTAAATCAACTGTCAGGTGTCTTGTCTCTCTCAATAGCCAATCTCACCCATCTTACCCATCTTCGACTTCATAAAAATCAGCTCAGTGGTAAAATTCCCCCTGAAATAGCCTTGCTCACCAACCTCACTCTCTTGCACTTGTACAATAACCAAATCTCAGGCTCAATTCCACAAGAAATTGGGAACTTGAAACGGTTGGAAGATCTCCAAGCAGAATACAATCATCTTTCAGGGCCTATCCCCACTTCAGTAGGAAATCTAACCAAGCTCACTAGGCTGGTCCTAAAAGAAAACCAAATTTCCGGTTCAATTCCAAACTCTTTGGGAAATTTAACTAAACTTGTTAGACTAGAACTAAGATTTAATGAGATTTCGGGCACAGTCCCACTGGAGCTTGGAAATCTAAAGAATTTAGAATTCCTATCCTTGGTCTCAAACAGCCTTACTGGCCCAATTCCTCCATCTTTTGGTAATTTAAGGAACCTAGCGTTCCTCTATCTGACTGAAAACCAATTTTTTGGAACTCTACCTCAAGAAATTACAAAGTTGACACGGTTGCAAAAACTTCACGTGGGTTCCAACAACTTGTCGGGTCATTTACCGCAAGTATGCTTGCATGGTTCACTTGTACGCCTTCATGTGTACAACAACCATTTCACTGGCCCCATTCCAACGAGCTTGAGAAGTTGCGCAACCTTGCAAAGAGTTCAGCTTGAGAATAATCAGCTCACTGGAAATATATCAGATTTCTTCCAAGTGTGTCCAAATTTATCATACATCGATGTAAGTCGCAACAAATTTTATGGACAGCTCTCAAAAAAATGGGGAGACAATCAAAATCTGACCTTGTTCAAAGTCGCTGGTAATAGTGTTTCAGGCATGATACCACCTGAAATCGGGAAGTTGGCTAAGTTACGCAAACTTGATTTGTCGTCAAACCATTTGTTGGGAGAGATTCCGAAAGAGCTGGGGAGATTATCCTCGCTATATGAGCTCGTTTTAAAGGGTAACCAACTTACAGGTTTGATACCGCAAGAAGTTGGGAAATTAACCAGTTTGGAAACTCTTGACCTATCAAACAACAACTTAAGTGGGTTCATACCAGAAAAGCTAGGAGATTGCTCCAACCTCAAGGACTTGAATTTGAGCAAAAATTATTTGAATGGGAGCATTCCAATCCAAATTGGTAACCTAGCAAGCTTGAAGAAGCAATTAGATCTCAGTCACAACATGTTAACTGGACAGATACCACAACATCTTGCAAATTTAAGAATGTTGGAAAGTTTAAATCTTTCTCACAATTTTCTCTCCGGTACAATTCCGACTACTTTGCAAGAGATGTCCAGTCTGTTCTCAGTTGACTTATCATACAATGATCTGGAGGGTCCCCTTCCCACTAGCAAAGCTTTCCAAGAAGCTCCATTAGAGGGATTTATTGAAAACGAAGGTTTGTGCGGTGGAGTGAAAGGCCTACCTCGTTGCAACTCCTCTTTCATCAATCAAGTTGATGGTAAGAAAGGCAACAAAATTGTGAATACCATTGTCCTTTCTCTCGCGGTGGCAGTCTGCCTTCTCTCTATTTCTCTTTGGGTTTATTTTTTATGCCAATGGAGAATGAGAAAAGCAAAGAAAATGGTCCTTGAAATGAACAAGAGAGATCCATTTCATATTTGGAATTATGATGGGAAGATTATGTATGAAGACATCATCAAAGCAACAGAGAATTTCAATGATAAATATTTCATTGGGGAGGGAGGATGCGGAAGAGTTTACAAGGCAGATCTTCCAACAGGCCAAGTGGTAGCTGTAAAGAAGCTTCACTCATCAGAAAATGACGAGGTGTTGGATCAAACCAGTTTTAATAATGAGATTCAAGCTTTAACTGAGATTCGACATCGTAACATTGTCAAGCTTTATGGGTTCTGCTCTCATTCTCGATGCTCATATCTAATCTATGAGTACATGGAGAAGGGAAACTTAGCTATTTCTCTAAGCAATGAGGAAGTAGCAGTGAGTTTAGATTGGACAAAGAGGATGAAGGTCATAAGAGGTGTTGCCCATGCTCTATCATATATGCATCATGATTGCAATACTCCCATTGTTCATCGTGACTTGTCAAGCAACAATATTTTGTTGGACATGGAGTTTGAGGCTTCCATATCTGATTTTGGAACGGCTAGACTTTTGAAGCCTGATTCATCGAATTGGTCTATGCTTGCTGGCACTTATGGATATGTAGCCCCAGGTATGATGATGTATTTTTTATCTTTACTCACTTTAATTTTTTTTTCCAGTATATTGTCTATACTTAATGTTTCTATCTTCTACTCCTTAATTTACTCCTCATCTTATTAATGTTAGTTATTTAGATCCACTTTACTATAAATTATGAGGATATCAATACAAAGTAGGCAAACAAGCCCTCAGTAGTGGTTTAGTTGTTATGCTATTATTAACATGAACCCTAAGATCGTGAACAACATGATAATCACATGTAGGATTTAATCTTAAATAAATTAAAGAGTACCTCCAGACATCCTGACGCAGAGAGCTTTCTGATCCTGTAGTCTGGTGCTGTTACTGATTGATGCTGTAATCCGTCGAGAAAGAGGATAGGTGAATGGTTTCGATTTCTCTTTTCTTGCCTATAAAACCTGATGTGTTGATTTTTGTGAACCGCTTTGTAATGGACGAAAGGGCTTGTTTTATAGGTCGAAAGAGGACCGAATTTCCAATTAGGGTTTCCTTAGGCTTAATCTCAACCATCCATCAAGGTAGAGAATATTATGAAATACATCTTATTAAGAAACCTTTTTGAGTAAGTAATAGCATATATCCTATGAAAACGGATTTCCTATAATGACCACAATTCGGAAAGGAAAGGACTTGTGGTCCAAGTAATTGACTTAAAGGTAATTTCCTTACATTAGTTTCACAATTTCTTTACTGATTTTGCTTAACAAATCATATAAAATCCATGTGGAATAAAAGGCCTTAGCTTCTTAGATCGACGAGTGTTTCAAATATTGCACAAGTGAGGTGGAGAAGGCAAGCTATACGTGACTAGCTATAAGATTACTTAGAGCTAACAACAAAGGGGCAACCCTTTGTTTTGGTATCCATCTCTAACTAAACATCCTAGGGTTTGATCCCTGGGTCCTATCCCCTCCATGTGGTAGCAATCCTCTTACTGCATGTCTTGGGCTTCACTCTTGCATGTGTCCGCTGTATGATGGGTTCAACCCCATTGAATGGCATCCGAAAAAAGATCACTTAGAGTCCTTTTACTACAACAGTACTGACATGAAATTCTTATTAAATTTCCTCCGCTAACCAATCCCACTAAAACCATGAGGTAATAGTGGAAATACCTTTCAACATTTGCCTTGTGTAGAACCTGGTCAGTGCACATTTTAACGCTAAGTCGTCCCACATAGGGTCTAACTCATGACTTGTTGGCTCCGTCCCCATATTAAATTTTTTCTGTTAACCAATCATACCAAAGCCTCAAGGGATTAGTAGAGGCAATAAAAATAATTTTTTTTATAGATTTAACTACGCCTTTCTCTAGGGTCTGAAAGGAAAGGATTTTGGTGAAAAAAAAAGAAGAAGAAAATAATCGTCCCCATTTGTATAGAATGTGATTATCTAACCATCTCCACCACCTATTGGAGGAAATCTCATCAAAGAAAACACAGGAAACCTAATCAAAAAATAAATTTTAGCCTAATATAATCTACATCCAATATAAGCTAATCTCGATTAAGTGGTCGAGCATCTCCCGGGGTGTGCATACGTGCATGAGTATTTACAAGACTGGAAAAAAAGAAAAAAAATCTATATTATTATTACTTTATATTCTTTGAATTTGATAAATTCTCTCCATGTATCAAAATATCCAGCATAGTAGAGAAAATTTGTGTGAAACTCATATAAGGTTTCAATGTTAGTTATTCAAGATTTGGCCGTTTGATGCAGAACTTGCTTACACAATGAGGGTGACAGAAAAGTGTGATGTTTATAGCTTTGGTGTTGTTTCATTAGAAGTGATAATGGGAATACATCCGGGTGAACTCATTTCATCACTTCTAACATCTGGGGGTGCGGAGATGGTGTTGAAGGATGTGCTAGACCAACGCCTCCCACAACCCAACGATAAGGAGATGAAGGAAGTGGTTTTAACAATGATATTGGCACTTGCATGCTTGAGTGCTGATCCACAACGTCGACCAACCATGTATCATGTGTCTCACGAACTGTCTACAAACAAGCCTCTATTTCTGGAGCCACTACTCCACACAATTACACTGAGGCAACTTATGGATCCCAAATTATAAGTATATGTTAGTTGATGCTAGATATATGGGGTTTCTTTAATTTTTATTTTGCCATAGAAGTTGAACTTCACAACCTTGTGAAGTGAAAAAATTAAAGAAATATGCAGGCAGGTATTTTTGTGAGTCTTATGTAAAATGGTGATCACAGATGTTATTTATTTTCCTATGTCGTCTGAAGCATCTTTATATCTCTCTTTTGTGTATCTTAACAACTCATCTTCTAGATTGTTAGAGCTTGTTATACATTTACATGTGTTTAATCGATCCATGACATGTGCCGTCTCATGACATTTGCTGACTTCATGGGATATTTCTCTCTGCTGTTAGAATTTTAGTGTTGGCCAAATTCATGGGTTGGACAAAACTCTGGGTCTTTTGAGTTGTATTTCTTTTTTAGAAAATGACTAGATTGGAAGAGCTCAGAAGAAGAAGGTCTGAAAGAATTTGAAGAAGTCTGCTGAAGATTTTGTGCTGATTTTCCGGATCAACAGAATGGGGTCCGCTCGAGCGACCAGTTCATCCGCTCTAGCGAACAGAGTCAGAATAGCCATCGCTGAAATAGAACCTCATCCGCTCGAGCGGACAAGGTGCAGAGAGTCCTACGAAATTAAAAACTGCTTTTCTGATTGTGCTCAAACTGCTTGGTTTAGTCCTAATCATCTTAGGTAACCTTAAGCACGAACCAAGGGCTATTTAAAGGACTCATAGGCTATTCCAAAAGAGAGAACCTCGCCTCTTAAAGTTCTGAGTTAGAGATTATTATTGAGAGAATTCTTCTCTAGAGTTTTTATGAAGTTGTGCTGCCAAGTTCTCTACAGTCAGTTCTTCTGCATCCCTTGTAGAAGATTATCTTCCTGCGAGAAGATCTGAGGAGTCAAGTGCTGGTTTGAATATGTTGCAATCAACGGTTTGAAGTCGTTGGAGCGTGAGGCGACACAACGTAACTTCAGTCATTGGGTAGGGGATATCTAGGGAAGAGATCTGAGTTTTTTGTAATTGCGAGATTCATAGTGCTTGATTTGATCCAGTTCGGATTGATGGCTTTTTACCCGGTTTGGGTTTTCCACCTTAAATTTGGTGTCCTTGTGGTGTGGGCCTGTTGATTTTATTTTCCGCTGCATATTGTTTATTTCTACACACTTTTGGGTTGATTGTTTGAGTAGACCAATCTAGAGATCGCGGACCCTAAAATATTTTCATCTGTTGTGTATTATGCTGGCTGTTTATTCTTGTAATTGTTATTCTTGGAGCATTACGAAGATGGATGAAATCGGCTTCTTTTTGCTGATTGCTAGAGAGTGGGGCTTGACCGGTATCTTTATGTTGGCTGCGTTACGGTATGAACGTGTAATGTAGGATCTCTCTGCTAACGGGGAAGCTATCTTTCCTTTCATGAAGATTTTAAAGAAATTTAAAATAAATCACTTTCCATAGAGTCACATAGATTTCATTCCCACAGACTTTTCAATTTATACAAGAGAGATAAACTGATAAAATAATAATTTAAAATTCAAACTCCTAATTTGCCCCTAAGATTTCTAACAATCTTAACCTCATCTCTAATAATTAAATAGCCTTTCTCGAAAAGGGTCACTAATTGTCACCATAAATAAGATAAAACCCTTTTTATCTCTGAAAAAGGATAAGTCTTTTTAATAGAAAGGAATTCCGTCTATCTATGGATCCATCACTTCGCTGCCTGCTCTTCTGGGAATCCGTTACCGTGTGTGGACCATTCAGGGTCCCCCACGTCACCGCGGGCAACTCCTATCCGGATGCATGGCGGCTGGCCGTGGTGACGCGGCAAACCATGAATGGTCCACTCAGAGTTACTCTGGGGTTTTAGCTCAACAAATCCGGACTACTCTTGACTCAGTCGGTGTCGGTGGTCCAGTAGATCAAATCTGATACAATCTCTTCCAGAAGGTTTGATCGATGGAGATTTGATGAAGATGATGAGATTTGAATGGATGGATGAAAGCGAGGGTGTTTCATTTAAAAGAAAATTGTCAGTGATTATTGATGATTATTGTGGTAGGAAAGGATCGTGACCGATTTGATCACAAGACCATCACTGGGTGCCGGTCTCTGATACCGTAAAGAAATTTAAAATAAATAAAGCACTCATTCCGATAACTTCTCAATTTATACAAGAAAGATAAACTAATAAGATAACAATTTCAAATTCGAACTCTTAATCTATCTTTAAGATTTGGAACAACCTAAACCTAATCTCTAACCAATTTCATGAGATGATGCTGAGACTGCTGGTTTGATGAAGCGGAAGTGTTAGCTATATTGGAAGCTCTAAGGATATGTGTCTCAAATAATTTTCATAGCATAGTGGTGGAAAGTGATTCCTTAAATGCGATTTCTTGGATGTCTTGTTTGGAGAAGGGTCCATGGAAATTTCAATTTCTTCTCAATGAAATCAAGACTTTGTCATCATCTTTGAATGTTGAGTTTCATCATGTGCTTCGGTCGGGGAATGGCATGGCGGATGCTTTGGCTAAGTTGGGGGTTGAAAGAGAGGTAGCTTTGCTTGCTCCTTTGTAATTTGTTGTTTTGTATTGGTATTTAGGTCTAATACCTTCGCATGTTTTTTCTTTCCATCTTTATTGTACCTTTTTTAAGTCTTTAATATATTTTTACCGTTACCGATAAAAAAAAAAAAAGATGGTTGCTCTCTTTGTACAGCTGGACTGGTTGGCTCATGGGCTTTATCAAAAATAAAGTGTCTGTTAGGTTTTAGAAGTGATTTTAGTTGCTCAAGAGCTGTTTTAGATTTTCTTTGTCATGAGAAGTGTTTTCTAGTTTTCTAGTTAAGATATTGTTTAGAGAGTCCACTTAAGTGATATAAATACTTAGAGCTGATTGCTCTTAAAGATAATCGAAAATTTACCTCTTCCATTTCTTTTTCTTTTTTTTTTTTTTAATTTTTTTATTTGTGCCTTGCAAGAAACTGAAAGCCATGCACCCACAATTACACGTCCCTAACAGAGGCAGAGGAAATCTACTTTTGAAGTGTGAAAATCACATGTAATTTGTCTGGTTGAAAACAACATTTTATAACAGTGTATCGAAACACAATCTAATTTTCCATCTGAAAGGAATTTATCCATTTGACAGTGAGGCTATTGTCTCTTCTAAATTCGTACGGCCCAAAAGTCAGCATATGTAAATACAGAAGAAAATCTCATACAGTTTAGAGACCTTGGTGAACAATTTCCCCATCGATCATGATGTCAAGGGGGGGCTACCTATAGGTCTCATCCCATGATATATAGTAACAATCTAAGTTAATTAAGTTTTAAGGTTTTCATAACTATTTCTAATATTGTCTAGTTTTGAGGTTCTTAAATATATTGGTGATAATGATTGTGGTATCCGGCGCTTTTTACCTGTTCCTAATTAATGAGTGACCGCGCTTTTATTTCTGTTCTAAACCTCTGATAAGGTAAGGTCGAACACAAGAAGAATTTGCAATTTCTCCCCGAATTCTCTATTTAAAAAAAAGTTAGAGTTGACTAATAAAATAAAATAAAACAGGGGGGAAATAATGAAAGACTACATTGTAGAAAAAAAAAAGAAGATAAAATAGAAAGAACGGCAGGCTAATTAAAACTAAAACCACCAATATGATTTCCCAAAATTCCAGATGGACAGACTCTCCTTTAAAAGAATTTCGAAAGAAACCCAAGTTTCAGTTGGGGTCTCGAATTAAAACATAATCTTACCATTTTTTTACCAAAAAAGAATATATATATATATATATATATGGAAGATTCTCCTATGAGAGCATCACTCACTTTACTATGAGAGATAAGGTGGGGCCCTCACATTTAAGTTGTTCTCATTAGATATGGATGTGAGCTACCCCACCCCACCCCACCCCACCCCACCCCACCATATTTCTCGTAATAAGGTGAGAGCATCTCTTATAAGAGCACCTCCCATATATAGTCTTAGCATTTCTGGCCTAGCCGGCTGCTAGACTTTTAATGTTGTAGCCCAACCGAGTGGTCTTATATCATCATATCACTTATATAGTGTTTTGTTAGTTATTAATTTGTCATATATTCAGAGAACACTAGGAGCAATTTTAGTAGGCAAAAAAAAAAAAAAAAAAAAAAAAATCGACATGATGAAACTTGATGAGGCACCCATTTGACTTGGTCGAGTGGCATAAGCCATGCGTTTGCAACACTCCCTACGTCTTGTTTACAAAATTGCCTTAAATTTGTTCATGTACATTTGTGTGGAGGATGCAGCAGGCGCCATCTAGGACATTAGTCCTTTGTGGTTAAAAACCTCAAGGGTACCCATGTCATTAATTAAAAAATAAATTGATTTGATCAGACGGGTAGTAGTGTTCATTCAATGAGGTTGATTTTTTTTTTCATATAAATTACTAAATACATTATTTTTTTATATAGCCGAGCTGGTGGGCCCCACGTACAATATTCTACCTATGTTGAGAATCTTCATAAATCCCGCGAGTCGTTTTATTCCTTAAAAACAATCTTGTTCGGTAGTGAAGACTTTGAAAAGTCTTTTAGGACAAAGCATGCTGGATGCAAATATATGGACCGAAACGAACCAACTTTTAAAAAAGAAAATCTCAATGTCCTCTTTGTTACGTAGTTTTAATTTGGTCCCCACTTTGTTGGCTGCTGTCTTTTTCTATAATGAATTCCCTCCTAACCGATCGAAGAGGACACAGAGCTGCAGACTTCTCAAAACTGGAAGAGTCAGAAGGATAAAATTTATTGATGTGGGGTTGGGCGTGGAGCGATCGAACCTGACAAAATTACTGGAGTCTGACTTGGTCACAACCAGTAACTTATTGTGTTGCAGATTATAAAAGGGGCAAGTGCAAGCACGCACTGTTACAGCACCACCCAACAAACATGGCTAGTGAGAAATCATTTTCTCTTCTCCTGTCTTTGCTTGTGCTGATACTATTTGATTCTCTGTCTGGTGAATGCAACGCTGCAGCTGCGACATCTAACATGGAGGAAGCGGAAGCTCTCCTCAAATGGAAAAGCAGTCTCGACGGAAATGAAGCTATTCAGTCATGGTCGCTGATCCCCACTATGAATGGCTCTCCCTGCAATTGGACCGGAATTACATGCAATGGTGGGGGAAAGGTGACGGAAATAAAGCTAAGTAACTGCAGTCTGCAAGGTAATCTCGATGAGTTTAGCTTCTCTTCCTTGTCAAACCTAGCCCATCTGGACCTCAGCGGCAATGCACTCCATGGAAACATCCCAAACCAAATTGGTGATTCTTCCCAACTCTTTTTCCTTGATCTGTCCTTAAATCAACTGTCAGGTGTCTTACCAATCTCACAAGCCAATCTCACCCATATATCCGTGCTTAACATCTCTGACAACTTTTTAACTGGTGAAATATCTCCTCGTCCCTTTGCCAATTGGACCAAACTCACCTATCTTCAACTTCATAACAATCAGCTCAATGGTAAAATTCCCCCTGAAATAGACTTGCTCACCAACCTCAGTTTCTTGCACTTGTACAATAACCAAATCTCAGGATCAATTCCACAAGAAATTGGGAACTTGAAACGGCTGAAAAACCTCCAAGCACAATACAATCCTCTATATGGTCCTATCCCCTATTCATTAGGAAATCTGACCGAGCTCACTAACATGGACCTTGCATATAACCGAATTTCCGGTTCAATTCCAAACTCTTTGGGAAATTTAACTAAGCTTGTTAGACTAGAACTAAGATTTAATGAGATTTCGGGCACAGTCCCACTGGAGCTTGGAAATCTAAAGAATCTAGTATTCCTATCCTTGGCCTCAAACAACCTTACTGGCCCAATTCCTCCATCTTTTGGTAATTTAAGCAACCTAGCGTTCCTCTATCTGACTGAAAACCAATTTTTTGGAACTCTACCTCAAGAAATTACAAAGTTGACACGGTTGCAAAAACTTCACGTGGGTTCCAACAACTTGTCGGGTCATTTACCGCAAGTATGCTTGCATGGTTCACTTGTACGCCTTCATGCGTACAACAACCATTTCACTGGCCCCATTCCAACAAGCTTGAGAAGTTGCGCAACCTTGCAAAGAGTTTGGCTTGAGAATAATGAGCTCACTGGAAATATATCAGATTTCTTCCAAGTGTGTCCAAATTTATCATACATTGATGTGAGTCGCAACAAATTTTATGGACAGCTCTCAATAAAATGGGGAGACTATCAAAATCTGACTGTGTTTAAAGTTGCTAGTAATAATATTTCAGGCATGATACCACCTGAAATCGGGAAGTTGGCTGAGCTACACAAACTTGATTTGTCCTCAAACCATTTGTTGGGAGAGATTCCGAAAGAGCTGGGGAGTTTATCCTCGCTATACGAGCTCGTTTTAAAGGATAACCAACTTACAGGTTTGATACCACAAGAAGTTGGGAAATTATCCAGTTTGGGAACTCTTGACCTCTCAAACAACAACTTAAGTGGGTTCATACCAGAAAAGCTAGGAGATTGCTCCAACCTCAAAGACTTGAATTTGAGCAAAAATTATTTGAATGGGAGCATTCCAATCCAAATTGGTAACCTAGCAAGGTTGAAGAAGAAATTAGATCTCAGTCACAACATGTTAACTGGACAGATACCACAACATCTTGCAAATTTAAGAATGTTGGAAAGTTTAAATCTCTCTCACAATTTTCTTTCTGGTACAATTCCGACTACTTTGCAAGAGATGTCCAGTTTGTTCTCAGTTGACTTATCATACAATGATCTGGAGGGTCCCCTTCCCACCAGCAAAGCTTTCCAAGAAGCTGCGGTAGAGGCATTTATTGAAAACAAAGATTTGTGCGGTGGAGTGAAAGGTCTACCTCGTTGCAACTCCTCTTTCATCAATCAAGTTGATGGTAAGAAAGGCAAAAAAATTATGATTACCATTGTCCTTTCTCTTGCTGGGGTAGTCTGTCTTCTCTTTATTTCTCTCGGGATTTATTTTATATGCCACTGGAGAATGAGTAAAATAAAGAAAATGGTGCTTGACATGAACAATAGAGATTTATTTTCTATTTGGAATTATGATGGGAAGATTGTGTATGAAGATATCATCAAAGCAACAGAGGGTTTCAATGATAAACATTGCATTGGGGAGGGAGGGAACGGAAGAGTATATAAGGCAGATCTTCCAACAGGCCATGTGGTAGCTGTAAAGAAACTCCACTCACCCGAAAATGGTGAGGTGATGGATCAGAGAAATTTTATAAATGAGATACAAGCATTAACTGAGATTCGACATCGTAACATTATCAAGCTTTACGGGTTTTGCTCCCATTCTCAGTGCTCGTATCTAATCTATGAGTACAAGGAGAAGGGAAGCCTAGCTATTTGTCTGAGCAATGAGGAAGAAGCGGCAAATTTAAATTGGATGAAGAGGATGAAGGTTATAAGAGGTGTAGCCCATGCACTATCATATATGCATCACGATTGCAGTCCTCCTATTGTTCATCGTGACTTGTCAAGCAACAATATTTTGTTGGACATGGAGTTTGAGGCTTCCATATCTGACTTTGGTACTGCTAGACTTTTGAAGCCTGATTCATCAAATTGTTCAGTGCTGGTCGGCACTTGTGGATATGTAGCCCCAGGTATCCTCTCTCTCTCTCTCTCTCTCTCTCTTCATTCTTAAATATTTTCCTTTCTAATATGTTGTGCACTCTTTTTCAATGATTCTTAGTATAATAACTCTCAGGATTCTTTTGAGGAATAAATCTTGCAAGTATAATTTTTGAAGGAATAGATAAATATGTATAATGTTCTGTGATATAATGGAATAACCGGATATTCCTTGATATCAGGAAATGGGGGCAAAAACATAAAAAAATTAATGGGTCGGAGGTCCTTTTCCATCATTTTAACAAGTTTGGGTGCTCAGTCTTTTTATTGGGTTTTAAGGGTTTTTTATTTCTTGTTTGGTAAAAGCCCCTAAAGAAGCTATATATCTAATATTTTATGTTCTCTGAATTTGACCCATTGTCTCTGTGCGTCAGTATCTTCATCGTTGTATGCAAAATTTGTGTTGAACTCGTAAGTGTCCATTGGTTAATAACTCAAGGTTTGGCCTTTCCATGCAGAGCTTGCTTATACAATGAGGGTGACAGAAAAGTGCGATGTATATAGCTTTGGTGTTCTTTCTTTAGAAGTGATAATGGGGATGCACCCAGGTGAACTCGTTTCATCACTTCTATTATCTGGAGGCAAAGAGATACTGTTGAAAGATGTGCTAGACCAGCGCCTCCCACAACCCGATGATCATGAGATGAAGGAAGTGGTTTTGACAATGGTGGTGGCATTTGCATGCTTGAGTGTTGATCCGCAATGTCGACCAACCATGGATCATGTGTCTCAGGAACTGTCTGCAAGTAGGCCTCTGTTTCTAGAGCATCTCCACACAATCACACTGAGGCAACTTGTTGATCTCAAGCTATAAGTAGACGTCAGGTGATGCTTGAACTTCACAACCTTGTGAAGTGGAGGTGTCTGTCGAGTTTTTCAAGTGGTTGTTTAGTTGCTCAAGAGCTGTTTAGATTTTATTTGTCATGAGAAGTGTTTTCTACTCATTAGTGTTGATGTCTTGTCAAGGAAATGCACTTAAAAGAATAAGTAACAGAGTTTAGTAGTAGTTTACGGCCGATTGCTCTTAAAATTAATGGAAACTTTACCTTTTTCTCCTTTTTAATTAGGGACTTGAACTTACACGCCCATGGGATGGAGAATTTACTTTCAACAGTCGAAAAATACATGTAATTTAAAACCTTTCAAAAAAATACATGTAATTTAAAATCTTTCAAAAAAATTAAAACCTTTCAAAAAAATTTAAAACCTTTCAAAGAAATACATGTAATTTATTTGTGTCTCTCTTTTTTTTTTTTTTTTCTAAAATGCAAATAGTATATTAAGAGAGGGAAGGAAAGAATTGAATGAAAACCCCAAAGAAACAACAACAAAGAACTCCAAAGAACTTAGCTCAACAGGCCAGGGCAAAAGCCAAAAGAAGAAATAATTACATGGGGTATAAGCTCCCGAAAAACGATGAATATATGTGATAGTCTGGCCAAGGAAAGGCTTAGGGTACTGATCTAGAGCTGATTTCAACCAAATCCAAAGAAGCCTTATAGCTGAGGTTAAGGATGGCCTTTCTCCTTCTAAACGAATCTCATTTTTGAATTTCTAGAGGGCCTAAATGGTCACACAGAAAATCATAACAATATTTTATTTTTCTTGTTGAAAACAACATTTTAGAACAGAGTATCGGCATCCCCTCTAATGGAGAATGAATCCACCTCAGTGGTTCAACCTCTATACAACCCAAGACAACTTGACCCATTTGACCTGACCTGAACCATTGGCACTCCTAAACATAGAGGTGTCAAATGGGCCGTGCTGCTAGGCATGGCACAAACCGCATGCATATGGAATCACTACAAGAAAATACATTTTTAGCGGCGGACTTATAGCGGCGGCCGTCCAAAAGTGACGCTATAAGACACTTTTAGCGGCAGCCAAATCTGACCCCCGCTGCAACTCAATTTTTAAGCTACTTATACCGGCGTCCAAATCTGTGCCCGTCGGAAAAAACATTTGTCCGATGGCGCCAAAGCTTCGCGGGAAATTTTTTATTTTTACCGTCGAATATATAGCGGCGGCAAAAATATTTGAGGGTAAAACGTATTTTTAGCGGCGGTCGGGTTTTGGACGCCGCTAAAAATTATCTGTAGCGGCGGCCATAAGTGTCCCTGACGGTAAAAGTTTCCCAACTTTCACCCTCATATCCCTCTCGTTATCTCATTTTGGCGCCCATTATCTATCTCACTCTCCCACTCTCCAACCCTTGTGCAACCCTCTCTCTCTCTCTCTCTCTCTCTCTCTCTCTCTCTCTCTCTCTCTCTCCCTCCCCTGCGCCCTCCATCTCTCGACCTCCTTCATCTCTCGGCACTCTCCTTCTAATCAGCCGATCCACCTGTTCTCTCACTCATCCCTCTCAGCCGATCCACCTCTTCTCTCACCCTCTCCATTCGAAAACCCCAAATCTCCAACCCTTACCCTCGTCTCTCGAACCATCGTCCTTCCCATCATAAAAAACCCTCCATTCGAAAGCCCTCAAATCATCGACAACCCTCGAACTCTCTCGACTCTTTCTCGGTTTCTAGGCAGCACAAAACGAAGGAAGGGAACGAAGAAGAAAAAGAAAAAAGGAGAGAGGAAGAGGAAAAGAAATGCCTTGAAAACTCAGGTATAAGGTATGGGTTTTTTCTTCTCAGATTACATGTTCTGATTTCCCCTTTTTAGCAATTTTCAGAATATGTTGTCATGTTCTAGCATTTCCCCTATTGATGGCTTCTTGTTCAGTTGATGTTCTTCTATTTCCTTTGTATTGTGATGTTCTGTTTAGATTGAAGGTGAAGAGGGATTTTGGGTGTTTCCTTTGTATCGGAGGTTGGTTTGATGTTCTGGGTTTTGATTTTATTGAGCTTCCGATATTTGGGTTGTTTAGATTTTGGTTTCGGTTGATTTTTCTGATAATGAGCTGGTGCATTTGGGTTTCTTTGTATTAGATTGGAGGGCTTCTTTTGTAATGGATGTTGGGTTTGGGGTTCTGGGTTTTAACATGATTGATCTGTGGCAAACTGTGGAAATCTTTCATAATTTGTGTATTTTTTATGGTTAACCCTTCCAATGTAGTCTTTTACGTTTTTATTTTATTTATTATCCGCAAAAATTGTAAAGATCTTGAAGGTAATTCTATTGAAAAACCTTCATTAAAAGAAAAGATCCAAATAGTTCTCTTCTAAGTAAAGCAAGTTGAGTTTGACTTAACCGCTTAAATCTGTATGTCATACTCTTTTTTGTGTTTATATTTAAAAATTTTTAGCTTAAAACACTAAAATTAGAACCCGGCGGGAAAGCCCAGCACGAATGGCACGGTTCAGACATGATTCAGACACGACATGAGCCACGCCATGCCAGCGGGCCATGCTGGGCCGAGATGTGGCTGTCAGGCATGCCGGAACGGCACGACACGACTGATGGGTGTTTGACACCCCTACCTAGACTCAAACCTACATGCCAAGTGATCACGGCTTAGCTCCAATCCATTGGCATTCAGCTAACTACTGGTTGCCCTCTGTTTCCGTCATGGAGATTTCAGCCTGGGATCTCTTTGCCTACTATCCTTATGCCAAGAAGCTCTGGTCATGGCTTCAATGAGCTCTTTCAATCACCAGCTACTCCAGTCATCATATTTCTGCATTGTGGAGTACTATTTCTCAGGGTGCCAACTCTAGAGATATCAAAGGCTCGAAAGCAGTCTCTTTCCAAGTGAAGCTCTCCACCCATTGTAATCACCATCACCACAATCATTGTTACACCCCGACCCAATATAATCCTGATTAGTATTAATTAACCATGTTTTGGCTAAATTAAATGTGTTCAATTGCTAATTATAGTGGTTAGTGTTTATTAACTCTCTTAGACTGAGTTGGATGAGTCTTGCAGCTGGTATAGGTGAGTGAGAACCGAATTGACTCAATTGAGTTGAATCGGGAACTTTTTCATAAATATAGGTTTTCGTGTTTTTTTTCACGATTTGTGCATCATTTTGACATCATCGTGTGTATTTTGATGAGTACATCGATTTTCATATTAGGCAATTCTTCATTTGACCAACCGTTGTGGAATTGGACCCTCATTTGACTCGAAATAGAAATATGCTTTTGGAAGTGGACCTTCTTGCAAATGGACACTTTACTCTTATATATATATATGACCCTATCCTTTCTTTCGTTCCTTCTTCCTTTCTCACTACTCTTTTCCTCCTTCTTCTTTTCTCTCTTCCTCAAACTATTAAGAAGGAATTGTGCATGTGCATTGGAGGCTCGGAAAGTTTGAGAAGGACTCTACTACATCCTTATCATCATCTTCTTCATCTCCTCCTCTTCATTCTTGGTTAGAAACTATCTCCACCCTCCTTCAATCCTTCCAAATTCGAAATACTTAGAAGTGGTAGGCTTCAAGAAACTTTTGGTAGGATTTTAGAGTTGCATTTGAGTAAAAAAGACTCTTGGTTGAGCAACATGCATGTTCATGTAGTTTTTATGTGTTTATTGTTGTTAGGGTTTGCTCATTTGGGGCTTTTGAGATTTTCTTTGAACTAAGTGTGTGAGAAGTTTGGAGAACTCTTCTTTGAGGCAAGTATAAGCATAATTTGGGGTTTGCATTTTGTGCATTTTCGATTGATTCTAGTATTCTCTTTCTCTCTCAAAAAGAATTTTGGGTTTTTATGTTGATAGATGATAAATGAGTTGGATTCCTTCATGTGGGTTTGTTTTGGAATGTATGGAAGTCTTATGTATGTGTTATGGGGAGCAAGGAGGCCCATTTTGCAAGGATTAAAGAAGGAAAATTGAACTTCGTAAGTTCTACCAGAAGTACTACCGGTAAAAGTGGCTCGAAAATTGACAGAGAGCTAAGAAATTGAGAACCCTTAATTCTACCGGAAGTTCTACCGGTAGAAACGGTCAAAAATGTGGCAGAGAGCCTGAAAAGGGTGATTCAGTTGCTTAAACCGGAAGTACTACCGGTAGAGATGTTTCTACCGGAAGTACTACCAGTAGAGACGCTTCTACCGGAAGTACTACCGGTAGAACTTCTCTACCGGAAGTACTACCGGTAGACGGACCCGACCCCGTTTCTTAGACTTTTTTTTTTTGCTCAAATAATGGTGTGTTGACCCTTCTGGGGTATTTCCAACCTCCTTAATCACTCATTTAGTGGGTTTTGGAGTACACCCTCACTTCCGTAGGAACTTAGGGAATTTTTGAATCTTATGACCATAGAATGGGAACTTTAACCACATAATTGGGCCGATGGATATTCCTAGTCTAAGGCTATGCCATGAAAATTCGTTAGGAAATTCAACGTATTCCCTGTAACTGGTGACACCAAATAAATGTAGTAATTCGTTGATTTTCCCAACCTATTTTGAAATGGACGGTAGAGGACTAGAAATATAAAAATCTAGAGTTAAATTGTAAAACAAAATAGCTTGATTTCTAATTTATTGCATTTCATATTGGTGTATGAATTCCCTTCGAACCTCAGAATCCTACTTAATAGATTGATAAATTCTTAGTAATCCCTTATATCTTATCTTTTATATTCAATTGTAATTCCATTTGAATATTTCCAAATTGATGTTTGGTAGAATGAAGATTGAGTAAGAAATTGAAAAGATGTGATTATCATTTGATTTGATTTCGAATAATGAATATGAGTTTACTCAATTCTACTTTTATTTCGAGTATTATTGATTCTATCAAGTCGGCACTACTTAGCTTCGACCCAGTGATACCCGACGGGGTTACACTCGGTTTATAAATTGAGACTACTGCAATAAGTCATATGGAGCTCCGGAACTCCAGACCGGGTAGCCAGCTAGCCTTTGGCCGGGCCGCTGGTGACATCCCAACTATATTTGCTCTCTTTGAGAGGATGAGCTTAAGGTAGTAGGCAAGTTGCGCGTTTCCCTTTTTACTTGATCCATCATGCATAAATTATACAATTGAGCACAAAATTTCCAGTTGGTATCTATTGTTGATTTCTATCAATTTAACTGTTTTAAATTCAATTGAATCTTATGTACTTCCTTATTTTGCCTATGCTTGTTTAATCGTCGTATTAATGATACTACATTTTGTGTCACAGTCTCAGGTGCAGCCTCCGGCCCTCCAGAGGCCGAGGAGAGAGAGAATGCTACCCATGAGGTACCTTCGGGTTTAGTGGAGTGGCCCGAGCCTGAGGCCCATTGAGCTTATCTCCCGGGGAGAGCGTCAACACTTTTTGGAGACTCTTTTGTGGTGTGGCTAGCTCCTTTTTGAGTGGGCCACACTTAGACTATAGAATTCTTTTGTTTATATTTTTGGTATTGATGTATAGGGTTCTTTAGTTCACCCTCTTTTGTATAACGATGTAATTAATTGTATAATTCTTTTGTATTAAAACTTGAACTGTTATATAGACTGAAGGAATTTGATACCTCACATAAATGAAACACAGCTTCCGCTATGTTTAATTGTTTTTAATATGTTTAGTGAGTTTAATCTCACGCATGTGGACAGTTGCTTTTCCTCTCCTTCGTGTGTTAACTTGGCTCGAGACAGGTACAACACACGGAAGTAAGTATGACACACCTCGGGGATTACCCTAGGCCAGAGTGATTCGGGACCGGGATGTGACAATCATCATAATTATCATCATCATTGCTCTCTCCATTAAGCTCAACTGCGTTTTTCAAGGCCACCAAGCGTCTCTTGGATCTACAAGTCAAATATTCGTAGCAGAATGTTCCATCTCTCTCAACAGTCGTCTGTAGCATCTCTGAAGAAATTCTCATATTTGCTCAATCTATAGGCTGCTTCCTGTTTTCCAGTGCAAGGCTCTGTTAATTAGTGCTTGTACAAATGGAAAGGTGGAGCTCTCTTCAAATGAAGATGCAGTCTCTTTCAAAGTGAAGCTCCCCGCCCATGGTCTTTCCCAATTCCCACTATCAATGGCTGTCCCTGTGATTGCCGTCAGGAAGATAAGCTGGATCGTTTGATCTTCTCTTCCTTTCCAAAACTTGTCCCATCTTGATCTCAGTCGCATTGCTCTCCATGGAAAACAAAATAGGTGCTTCTTCCCAACTTGTCTTCCTTGATCTTTCAATAAATCAACTGTCAGGAATATTACCAGTCATCTCTCGCTCTCAAATTTCAGTGCTCAACATCTCTGACAACAAATTAATTGGTGAAATATCTCATCTTCCCTTTGCCGAATGGACCGATCTGGTTTCTCTTATGCTCAAGAACAATCAGTTCAATGGACAGATTCCATCTGAAATTGACCTGTTGAGGATACAAAAAAAAAAAAATTTTGAAGATTCGGTACGGTGCTTTGGCCTATTTTTGAGCCGTTCCTAATAAGAGACGATTTCCTCGTTAAAAAGGCCAACTATTTTATATTTTGAAATAAAAAGAAATTAATTAAAAAAATTCTATTGACTTTCTTGTTTAGAAAACCCTCTAATGTTAAATCCCTGTATTCTATGTCTTAGAAATAAGAGTAGTTACAAATACATTTCTATTGACATCAGCAGTAAAATATAATTGAACTGAAATAAGTGGTTTTGACATATTGGTTTACTTTAAATTTTGTTTTTTCAATTTCATGACCTAAATTTAGATAATGTCATTAAAGTCGTTTGACTTTGGTCAACATTATTTTTTTAACTTTTTTGCACCATATCTCATGGTATCTTGGGATTTATTAGTTTCTGTATCATATATTTTTTGCAACTAGTAAATAAATTCATTTTTTTATATAACACGAAAATGGATATTTTGTGAAAAGTAAATACGCATCTGATCACCATTTTTCAATCCTAAGATGCTGCATAAAATCCATCCTATCATGGAATTTATCAATTTATGTGACATACACTCTTCCCATGATATAATGGGATCTGAATTTTAGTTATGAAATTCGAACATCTAAGTTTAAAGAGGACTAATATGTGAAAACCTCTTGAAATAAAAAATCATACCTTGTTATGTGGTGAGACAGAGAGAGAAAGGAGCGCAGAGAGAGTAGAAAAGGAGAGCTATAGAACGAGGGTTTCACTCATGAAAAGTCGTAGTGTTTCACTCCTGCTCTTGTGATTTCCCAAGTTTGAGATAATTGAAAAATGGGGTTCAGTTCGGATTACCGTGGAGGAGGGTGTTTGCCAAGAAAGAACGGATCATGAGGGTTTATTTTACCTTTTCCTCGGAAACTGCATAAAAAAACAAAATGAGAGGCATCTCCTTCTCTACTTCTTCTTTAACGCAGAAACTATAATAAAACAGGTTTGAAAGTTTTGTGGGCTACCAGAATGGATACTAGTTCTAATTTAACCAATCAACATGCAGTGGATATAACCAAATAAACAGAGTAGAACTAGCAATTTACCAATCACGCACCACAAGAAGGCAGACACAATATTTAGTGTGGAAACCCTATACAGGAAGAAAAACCACGAATCAAAAATCAAGAACTCACGAACAGTTACAAGATATACTCACATCTCATTTCCCTCTGTCTGTATCTCGACCTAAGCGCTGTAATTATTCTTGCACAATATCCACTGGCATGACATCCACCGCGCACCATTCTCCTTACTTGATCTCCTCACACCTTGTCAGCCAAGATAAACTATCTTCTACACGAGAGTAGAAGCAATCATAACCTTCTAGGGCAGCCATTCAAAACAATCTCTCAATGGCTCTAGGAAATAATTCTCTCTCAAAGATATCTCTTACTCAGATTAATGAGAGATGGCGTGTTTTTCTAGGGTTGAGAACAATATCCTATTTATAGTCCCAAATTCGTGCCTTAAACTTAGAACACAAATAAGACTTAAATTGGGAAACAAAGTCTCGAAAGGAAACAAACTCGTATCAGTTTAGGAGACTTTCTCGAAATTCCTACGGCCATTCGATCGATTGGATAGGGAAATAACTGGCGCATGTCAGCCCTCGGACTCCGATCGATCGGACAGGGTGTTTCGCCCAATCTCCTCTTTTCTACAGTTCAGCTCTTTCGGCGACACAACCACAATCTATTTTAAAATAAATTAGAAAAATACAACTCAATGGACCCAGAATTTGTCTACCCCATGAATTAGCCAACATAAAACTACTAACAAGGTTGTTTAAGTTTCTCCCACCCTCTCTATACTCGATCTCTGAGCAAAAACGTAGTGACCGATTCACCTCACAGAGCTCCTCTCGTTTTGGGTGGTTTGAATGCTAAAACTCATTTGGCTCATTTGATTTCAAGTAGTTTGGTTCCCTTTCTCTGTCAATGATCTTAGCCTTCTCTCTATTTTCGTTCTTCTCTCTCTGTTCTTTTCTTTTCTTCTATTTTATTTTAATCTCTACTTTTTACCTTGTTGCCTTGTTTTGCAAAATTGCCTGGTGTCAAGGTAAATTTTGTTAAGCGACTGTAAGTATTGGGTTTTCGTATCTCCTATTTTGACTCAAGTTCAGTTTTCAGATAGGTCTTTAGTTGTTTCTTATTCTCACCACTCTTTTCCCGGGCTTCCAACTATGGGTGATTCTGGTCAGGCTTTCTGGTTTTCCTTGGTGGCACATTTCAGTTTTGTGATATACTTTTTTTTGTTTTTGAGTAAAGGGTAAATTTTTATTGAAAGAAAGGAGAACAAAGAAAGAGAGCCCTAAAAAGGGAAATGAAACAGAGAAAGAAAAAACAAAAGAATAACAGACTGTTTGTTTGGTGGAATTTCTCAACTCTTTCCTTGTTTGCTTGGTGGAATTGACTCAATAAGACTTATACTTTTGAAAGTAATTAAAATTCAAAAAATAAATTGTTATAAATGACCATCAAATTATCTCCTTCTAATAAAAGATGAAACCAGGGGAAATGAAAAATAATAATACCCTGGAACTACCCTAGTAATTAATTCAAATACTAGGAGAATGAGAGTTGCACCTAAATCTATTCATTATGCCCTTCAACTATATAAAAGAGATATTTTTAGAATTGTCACGCAGTCCCATTTTGGGCTGTCTATGGCCAAATAAATCAAATCCAAAAAAAATATCCTGCCACTACACCAATATACAGTAGAAAGAACAGAAATCCAAAAACTAATGGTGAATGAACGGTACTAAAAAAACCTCAAATGTGACTTGTAAAGCCTTCTCAATCTCCTAGCATCCACATGATACAAGAGAGAGGAAAAATAAAGCAGAAGCAATGCTTTTATTAATAATTTTATTCTTGGGTACTGTAGCTGCTATTGTAATGAGGACCCATACATCCTTTACAAAAAAAAAAAAACACCCTAGCTTGTAATCTTACCACGATTGAGTTCTAAGATAATTTGGAATCTCTAATAACTATTTCTTAATCAACGCAACAATCAGAAGATACTGAAAAAACATGAAGAAATTAGAGGATTTCCAGAATCCAGGTTGTTACAAATCTGGCTGTGGGGCACATGTGGCCCACTTGATCTTGAAAAGACCCAAATGCCCCAAGTTCCGCACGTCCCAAATCACCCTGGCCTAGGGTAATCCCCGAGGTGTGTCACACGTACTCCCGCGTGCTGTACCTGTCTCGAGCCAAGTTGAACACACGAAGGAGATGAAACCAACTATCCATATATGTCAGTTAAAGCTCACAAAACGCATTAAAGCAATTAAACATAGCGGAAGCTGTATTTCATTTGTGTGAGGTATCAAATTCCTTCAGTCTATATAACAGTTCAAGTTTTTCTACAAAAGAATTATACAATTAATTACATTGTTATACAAAAGAGGGTAAGCTAAAGAACCCTATACATCATTACCAAAAATATCAACAAAAAAAATTGCTATTAACCAAGTGTGGCCCACACAAAAAGGGCTAACCACACAACAAAATAGTTTGTCCAAAAAGAGGTGACGCTCTCCACGGAAGACAAGCTCATGGGGCCTCGGGCCACTCTACTAGGCCTGAAGGTACCTCATAGGTAACCTTCTCTCTCTCCTCGGCCTCTGGGGGACCGGAGACTACATCTGAGACTGTGACACCAAATGTAGTATCATTAATACGACGATTAAGCAAGCATATGAAAAAAAAAAAAAAGGAAATACATAAGGTTTCAATTGAATTTAAGCAGTTAAATTGATAGAAATCAACATGCAATAGATACCAAATGGAAATTTTGTGCTCAATTGTATAATTTATGCATGATGGATCAAGTAAAAAGGGAAACGCGCAACTTGGCTACTACCTTAAGCTCATCTTCTCAAATAGAGCAAATCTAGTTGGGATGTCACCAGCGGCCCGACGAAAGGCTAGCTCGCTACCCGGTCTGGAGTTCCGGAGCTCCATGTGACTTACTACAGTAGTCTCAATTTCATAAACCGAGTGTAACCCCGTCGGGTATCACTGGGTCGAAGCTAAGTAGTGCCGACTCGATAGAATCAATAATACTCGGAATAAAAGTAGAATTGAGTAAACTCATATTCATTATTCATAACCAAATCAAATGATAATCACATCTTTTCAATTTCTTACTCAATCCTCATTTCTACCAAACATCAATTTGGAAATATTCAAATGGAATTACTAAGAATTTATCGATCTAGTAAGTAGGATTATGAGATACGAAGGGAATTCACACATCAATATGAAATGCAATTAATTAGAAATCAAGTTATTTTTGTTTTACAATTTAACTCTAAATTTTTTTTTCTAGTCCTCTACCGTCCAATTCAAAATAAGTTGGAAAAAATCAACGAGTTACTATATTTATTTGGTGTCACAAGAAAGACGTTGAACTTCCCAACGAATTTTCATGGCATAGTTTCAGACTAGGAATATCCATCGGCCCAATTATGTGGTTAAAGTTCCCATTCTATGGTCATAAGATTCAAAAATTCCCTAAGTTCCTACGGAAGTGATGGTGTACTCCAAAACCCACTAAATGAGTGATTAATGAGGGTGGAAATACCCCAAAAGGGTCAACACACCATTATTTGAGCAAAAAAAAAAGCTTAAGAAACTGGGTCAGGTACGTCTACCGGTAGTACTTCCGGTAGAAGCAGTTCTACCGGTAGTACTTCCGGTAGAAGCATCTCTACCGATAGTACTTTCGGTAGAAACATCTCTACCGGTAGTACTTCCGGTTTAAGCAACTGAATCTCCCTCTCTAAGCTCTCTGCCACATTTTTTACTGTTTCTACCGGTAGAACTTCCGGTAGAACTAAGGGTTCTCAATTTCTTAACTCTCTGTCAAATTTCGAGCCTCTTCTACAGGTAGTACTTCCGGTAGAACTTACGAAGTTCAATTTTCCTTCTTTAATCCTTGCAAAATGAGCCTCCTTGCTTCCCATAACACATACACAAGACTTCCATACATTCCGAAACAAAACCACATGAAGGAATCCAACTCATTTATCATCTATCAACATAAAAACCCAAAATTTTTGAGAGAGAAAGAGAAATACTAGAATCAATTGAAAATGCACAAAAATGCAAACCCAAATTATGCTTATACTTGCCTTAAACAAGAGTTCTCCAAACTTCTCACACACTTGGTTCAAAGAAAATCTCAAAAGCCCCAAATGAGCAAACCCTAACAACAATAAACACATAAAAACTATATGAACATGCATGTTGCTCAACCAAGAGTCTTTTTGACTCAAATGCAACTCTAAAATCCCACCAAAAGTTTCTTGAAGCCTACCTCTTCTAAGTATTTCGAATTTGGAGGGATTGAAGGAGGGTGGAGATAGTCTCTAGCCAACTAGTGAAGAGGAGGAGGTGAAGAAGATGATGAAGGTGTAGAAGAGTCCTTCTCAAACTTCCTAAGCCTCCAATGCACATGCACGATTCCTTCTTGCTAGATGAGAAAGGAAGAAAAGGAAAAGTGCAGAGAGAGATAGAGAATGAAAAGGAAAGAGAGAAAGGCTGGGTCAAACTTTATATAGAATGGGAATTGCAAGAAGGTCCATTCAACCGATTTATTTCCATTTCGAGTCAAATGAGGGTCCATTTGTGCAATGGTTGGTCAAATAAAGAAATGTCTACTATGAAAATCGATGTACTCATCAAAATACACACGATGACTTCAAAATGATGCGCAAATCATGAAAAACACAAAAACCCGCATTTACGAAAAAGCCCTTGACTCAACTCAATTGAGTCAACTTCACTATAACTCACCTATAACAGGTACAAAACTCATCTAACTCAGTCTATAGAGATTAATAAACACTAACCACCAAATTTAACAGCTAAACACAATTAATTAATAATAATCAGGGTTAGATCGGGTCGAGGTGTAACAGTTTACAAGGCAGATCTTCCAACAGGCCAAGTGGTAGCTGTAAAGAAGCTTCACTCAACGGAAAATGACGAGGTGTTGGATCAAACCAGTTTTAAAAATGAGATTCAAGCTTTAACTGAGATTCGAATCGTAACATTGTCAAGCTTTATGGGTTCTGCTCCCATTCTCGATGCTCATATCTAATCTATGAGTACATGGAGAAGGAAAACTTAGCTATTTCTCTAAGCAATGAGGAAGTAGCAGTGAGTTTAGATTGGACAAAGAGGATGAAGGTTATAAGAGGTGTAGCCCATGCTCTATCATATATGCATCATGATTGCAATACTCCCATTGTTCATCGTGACTTGTGAAGCAACAATATTTTGTTGGACATGGAGTTTGAGGCTTCCATATCTGATTTTGGAACGGCTAGACTTTTGAAGCCCGATTCATCGAATTGGTCTATGCTTGCTGGAACTTATGGATATGTAGCCCCATGTATGATGATGTATTTTTATCTTTACCCACTTTAATTTTTTTTTTCCAGTATATTGTCTATACTTAATGTTTCTATCTTCTACTCCTTAATTTACTCCTCATCTTATTAATGTTACTTATTTAGATCCACTTTACTATGAATTATGAGGAAATCAATACAAAGTAGGCAAACAAGCCCTCAGTAGTGGTTTAGTTTCACAATTTCTTTACCGATTTTGCTTAACAAATCATATAAAATCCATGTGGAATAAAGGGCCTTAGCTTCTTAGATCGACAAGTGTTTCAAATATTGCACAAGTGAGGTGGAGAAGGCAAGCTATACCTGATTAGCTATAAGATTACTTAGAGCTAACAACAAAGGGGCAGCCCTTTGTTTTGGTATCCATCTCTAACTAAACATCCTAGGGTTTGATCCCTGGGTCCTATCCCCTCCATGTGGTAGCAATCCTCTTGCTGCTTGTCTTGGGCTTCACTTTTGCATGTGTCCGCTGTATGATGGGTTCAACCCCATTGAATGGCATCCGAAAAAAGATCACTTAGAGTCCTTTTACTACAATAGTACTGACATGAAGTTCTTATTAAATTTCCTCTGCTAACCAATCCCACTAAAACCATGAGGTAATAATGGAAATACCTTTCAACATCGGCTTTGTGTAGAACCTGGTTAGTGCACATTTCAACGCTAAGTCGTCCCACATAGGGTCTAACTCATGACTTGTTGGCTCTGTCCCCATATTAAATTTTTTCTGTTAACCAATCATACCAAAGCCTCAAGGCATTAGTAGAGGCAATAAAAATAATTTTCTTATAGATTTAACTATGCCTTTCTCTAGGGTCTAAAAGGAAAGGATTTTGGTGAAAAAAAAGAAGAAGAAAATAATCGTCCCCATTTGTATAGAATGTGATTATCTAACCATCTCCACCACCTATTGGAGGAAATCTAGCTCATCAAAGAAAACATAGGAAACCTAATCAAAAAATAAATTTTAGCCTAATATAATCTACATCCAATATAAGCTAATCTCGATTAAGTGGTCGAGCATCTCCCGAGGTGTGCATACGTGCATGAGTATTTACAAAACAGGAAAAAAAGAAAAAAAATCTATATTATTATTACTTTATATTCTTTGAATTTGATAAATTCTCTCCATGCATCAAAATATCCAGCATAGTAGAGAAAATTTGTGTGAAACTCATATAAGGTTTCAATGTTAGTTATTCAAGATTTGGCCGTTTGATGCAAAACTTGCTTACACAATGAGGGTGACAGAAAAGTGTGATGTTTATAGCTTTGGTGTTGTTTCATTAGAAGTGATAATGGCAATACATCCGGGTGAACTCATTTCATCACTTCTAACATCTGGGGGTGCAGAGATGCTGTTGAAGGATGTGCTAGACCAACGCCTCCCACAACCCAACGATAAGGAGATGAAGGAAGTGGTTTTAACAATGATATTGGCACTTGCATGCTTGAGTGCTGATCCACAACGTCGACCAACCATGTATCATGTGTCTCACGAACTGTCTACAAACAAGCCTCTATTTCAGGAGCCACTACTCCACACAATTACATGGAGGCAACTTATGGATCTCAAATTATAAGTATATGTTAGTTGATGCTAGATATATGGGGCTTCTTTAATTTTTATTTTGCCATAGAAGTTGAACTTCACAACCTTGTGAAGTGGAAAAATTAAAGAAATATGCAGGCAGGTATTTTTGTGAGCCTTATGTAAAATGGTGATCACAGATGTTATTGATTTTCCTATGTCGTCTGAAGCGTCTTTATATCTCTCTTTTGTGTATCTTAACAACTCATCTTCTAGATTGTTAGAGCTTGTTGTACATTTACATGTGTTTAACCGATCCATGACATGTGCCGTCTCATGACATTTGCTGACTTCGTGAGATATTTCTCTCCGCTGTTAGAATTTTAGTGTTGGCCAAATTCATGGAAACTCTGGGTCTTTTGAGTTGTATTTCTCTTTTAGAAAAGGACTAGATTGGAAGGGCTCAGAAGAAGAAGGTCTGAAAGAAGTTGAAGAAGTCTGCTGAAGATTTTGTGCTGATTTTCCGGATCAACAGAATGAGGTCCGCTCGAGCAACCAGTTCATCCGCTCGAGCAAACAGAGTCAGAATAGCCATCGCTGAAACAGAATCTCATCCGCTCGAGCGGACAAGGTGCAGAGAGTCCTACGAAATTAGAAACTGCTTTTCTGATTGTGCTCAAACTGCTTATTTTAGTCCTAATCATCTTAGGCAACCTTAAGCATGAACCAAAGGCTATTTAAAGAACTCATAGGCTATTCCAAAAGAGAGAACCTCACCTCTCAAAGTTCTGGGTTAGAGATTATTATTGAGAGAATTCTTCTCTGGAGTTTTTATGAAGTTGTGCTGCCAAGTTCTCTAGAGTCAGTTCTTCTGCATCCCTTGTGGAAGATTATCTTCCTGCGAGAAGATCTGAGGAGTCAAGTACTGGTTTGAATCTGTTGCAATCAACGGTGTGAAGTCGTTGAAGCGTGAGGCGATACAAGGTAACTTCAGTCCTTGGGTAGGGGATATCTAGGGGAAGAGATCTGAGTTTCTTGTAATTGCGAGATTCATAGTGCTTGATTTGATCCAGTTCGGATCGGTGGTTTTTTACCCGGTTTGGGTTTTCCACCTTAAATTTGGTGTCCTTGTGGTGTGTGCCTGTTGATTTTATTTTCCGCTGCATATTGTTTATTTATGCACACTTTTGGGTTGATTGTTTGAGTAGACCAATCTAGAGATCGCGAACCCTAAAATATTTTCATCTGCTGTGTATTATGCTGGTTGTTTATTCTTGTAATTGCTATTCTTGGAGCATTACGAAGATGGATGAAATTGGCTTCTTTTTGCTTATTGCTAGAGAGTGGGGCTTGACCGGTATCTTTATGTTGGCTGCGTTGCGGTATGAACGTGTAATGCAGGATCTCTCTGCTAACGGGGAAGCTGTCTTTCCTTTCATGAAGATTTTAAAGAAATTTAAAATAAATCACTTTCCATAGAGTCACATAGATTTCATTCCCACTGACTTCTCAATTTATACAAGAGAGATAAACTGATAACATAATAATTTCAAATTCAAACTCCTAATTTGCCCCTAAGATTTCTAACAATCTTAACCTCATCTCTAATAATTAAATAGCCCTGTCTCGAAAAGGGTCACTAATTGTCACCATAAATAAGACAAAACCCTTTTTATCTCTGAAAAAGGATAAGTCGTTTTAATAGAAAGGAATTCCGTCTATCTATGGATCCATCACTTCGCTGCCTACTCTTCTTGGAATCGGTTACCGTGTGTGGACTATTCAAGGTCCCCCACGTCACCGCGGGCAACTCCTATCTGGATGCGTGGTGACGCGGCAAACCATGAATGGTCCACTCAAAGTTACTCTGGGGTTTTAGCTCAACAAATCCGGACTACTCTTGACTCAGTCGGTGTATTTAGAAATTTGTAGAGTAGTGAAAAATTAAAATAAAAACATTGAACAAATGTGAACAAATATCAACAAAATCAGAAATACATTGGACAAATGCGTAGGGTATTGATGTATAACATGCTCGGCCAAACGGCAAGGCTCAAAACATGCATGAGAGCTGAGTTGGGCCAGTCCAGTTTGGGGCTGGCCTGGTATATCCCAATCCCTGCCCTGAAATTGGAGGGCCCGCAAAAACTGGGACCTGCGCCTTAACTAACTGGGTTACTTAAGGCTGTGTAATACGCAATCTGAGTGTTGCTTGTTTCTTGCAAAAGAAGGAAAAAACAAAGAAGTACAAATGGCAAAATTCATCAATACCCACTATACATCAGCAATAGAATTTCCACATTAGCTTGAAAAACTCTGAAAAACAAGTAACCAATTTCTGAAAGCTATTACAGTCATGGAGAAAGGACTACCCAACGAAAAGCCAGAATCAAGGAGGAAGAAGTTTACAAGTATCCAACAAGTGGCTCTAATGCATGCTTTAAAAATTAAAGAGACAGTTTAGAAATGAATTTGCAGGAATCACTTCATTCAATAATATTTCACACCTACATCTCCAAATCATCTTATAGCAGCTTAAAAAGCATTAGTCTTGAGAGAAAGAGAATATTAAAGAATTACATGCACAATTACATTGTAATATGTTTTGAAGTGTTTCTATTAAATGCATGGTGTTATATGTTACTTTCTTTCTATGAAAACACCTCTCTCATGATATTACTGCTATGTTGCTCTCTCTTTTGGAAGAAAGAGGGTTCTGTTACTGGAGTAAGCTATCGAAAGTGAAGAGTTGCATAGAGGCAGTAATAATCTTTGAGGGGAAATATAATATGCTCATGTCTCTACAGTGTTTTAAACTTCTATGCACAAAATAATTGTTGCTTGGTCATGGCTTGGTGGTTTAGAAATATCTGTTCCATCAGCTGCCACTCATCTCAATCTGATCTTACAGATCTACGTAAGATAGAAAATGTCTCATCATGGATGGGAGTCAGGAAATCAGATCCATTGGACCATTTCATCCCCTAACTTAATTATTTTGGTAAAGTCATCCCTTAATTTAATGGTCTCAAAGTTTTACTAAGATTCTTGAGATTCAATCCAATAGTGAGTCTGACTGTCGAATTGTGGTGGGGTGAAATCACAGGGGCTAGTGAGTGAGACGAGGAAAATTGATCATTCATTGCCCTGGTGGGCCCCACAAGCCGGACCACTTATTACATTATATACGACCTGTTCTTAGGTGAGAATTTTACCGTATACATGCATAGAAAGTTTGACTTTACATTGCTCAATTGAAAATCAGCTGTAACAGGACACTGACCTTTCCTTTGATGCTTTCTATACCATAATCAGTAACACATATGCAGGAATCAATTGGAGTACTTCTAATTGGACCCTGAAACAGTAGAAGGTGAATCAAATCTTCTTCATCCACTTTGTAAAGTCAATAAGATACAGGAATGATGTTAAAAATCAAATAAGATTCTATGACATTTAACAATGTACACATGAATCTGAACTCAAAAGCAATTTAAAATGAAAACTCAATCCAACAAAAAAAAAAAAACATTTCTTTATTTATCTTATAAATCACAACTTTGTGGACCACAGCACCAAAAATTGGCACTCACATTGAGGAAGGCTGTGCCTACTGAACATAAAGATGGTACCAATTAGCATCAACATGAATAGTTGTTTGTCTCAAAGGCTTTGTTTGAATGTTGAGGCTTCCTTTCTTTTCTGTAAATTGGCCCTCTTTTGTTTTTTCCTTGTAATGTGCTTCCTTCTAATAGAATAGAAGGAGGAAGAGAGAGAGGTGGTGGCAGAGAGAGAGAGGGAGGAAGAGAAAAAAAGAAAAGAAAGAAAAAGAAGTAGGAAGAAGAGGTGGTGGCAGCGCAGGTGGGTGCAAGGGAGAAGGAGAAGAGAAGGGGAAGAGGAAGAAGAAGAAGAAGAAAAGAAAAGGAAAAAGGAAGAGGCGCAATGGCAATGAAGAGAAGGTGAGTGCGCAGGTGGAGGAGGAAGAACAGGAAAAGAAAAAGAAAAAGGAAAGGGAAGAAGAAAGAAAGAAGGAGGGAGGAGGTGTGCAGGGCGCGGGTGCAGGGGAGGAGAAGGAGGAGAGAAGGAAAGAAGAGAAGGGGGGAAAGAAATAAAGAAGAAGAGGAGAGAGCAGTGAGGAGAGAGGGCGTGCTGTGGTAGGGAAAGAGAAAAGAAAAGGAGGAAGAAAGAGAGAAAGAAAGGAAGGAAGAAGAAATGGAGAAGACTGTGCAGGGGGCTGTGGCAGGGCCGAGAAGATGGGTGTGGGGTGCGCAGTGAAGGGAAGATGGGTAAGTGCCGGTGGTGGAGAAAGAAAAGGAGGAAGAGGAAAGGAAAAAGAAAAGGGGAAAAAGAAAGAAAGAAGAAGAGGAGAAGGCGTACGAGGTGCAGGTGCAGGCGGGGGAAGAAAACAGGGGAGGAAGGGAGAGAGGAGGAGGAAGAAGAAGGCGGAGGAGAGAGAGGGTGACAAGGGAAGAAGAGAGGCGTGCAGGCGCATGTGCAAGCGGAGGAAGGGCGAAGAAGAAGAGAGGAAGAGAAGGGAGAAAGAAGGGAGAGGGCGCAGGAGCAGGTGGGCCCGCAGGCCAAGGGAGGAAGAAGGGAAGAGGAAGAAGAAGAAGAGCGGGAGGCGGAGGCACAGGCGCAGGTGGGCGCCAAGGCCAGGGAGGAAGAAGGGAAGAGCAAGGGAGGAAGGAGAGCAGAGGAAGGAGGAGGAAGAACAGGAAGCGCATGCGCAGGTGGTGTGTGTGGGGATGCAGGGGTGAGTGCAAGGGGGAGATAGAGGAGAAAGGAAGTACCTGTTCCGGAGTCCGGTGGCGAGGCGGAGGAGGCGGTGCTGCTAGGGGCGATGCTGGAGAGGATGGTGAGATCGAGAGGGAGATGGGTTCTGAGCCTGGGTGAGTGGAGGACGAAAGAGAGGAACCAGGAGAAGAAGGGTGCGGTGATGGATTGAGTGGAGGATGAAGAAGGGTTGATGAGGGATGGGGGTGTTGGGCGTGAGGCTGGAGAGGAACCAGGAGAAGGAGGGAGAGGTGATGGATTGAATGGAGTTCTGCGAGAGAAAGGCTGAAGGAGGTTACTCTCACCGATTTCACTTGTCTAGGTCATATTTGGTTCATTTCGTCGCCCTTGCTCGAAAAAGAACCGCGAAGTCCGATCCGCGCGTCAATAAAAAGAGAGCAATTTTTTTTAACATTCCCAACCAAAATTTTCGGTCGCCAATAATCTAAAATTTTGGCGCAAAAAATTAGCGGGTATATGTTTATTATTAACGACTAGTTGGTCAGTAAAAGAGGCTGAATTTATATTTTCGATATTCGCCGACCAAAATATTAGTCGCCAAATGATAAAAATTGGTCGGGAAAAGTTCAATTGGATCCAGTTAAATTTACGCCCATTGCCGACTATTTCGTCGGTAAAAACTCCACCTTTAGTGACCAACTCGTCATTGGTCGGCAAAGATAGTCGCCAATTGTGCTATTTATTGTAGTGTGAACAAATAGCAGCCACTGTGACAGGAACCAAAATTAAGGTTGACCCATACATCATCGCTAAGGCCTTAGGATACACCCCAGTGGTTAGGGAGAGAATTACATACCCTAGGCCTCAAAATACTCCCTTGGAAATTCCCTATGCCCAATTGGTGTTGAGAGAAGAGGCTGTGGTGGAAGGGACAACCACAGTTGGAAACTTGAATGGGGAGGCAGGGATGTTGAACAAGATAATGCATTACAACATTTTTTCTCGAGGTGATGAGAAGATGCTAGGAAAGAAGGAAATGGAATTGTTATGGGTGATTTGGAGCCCAAATGAAAGGATGAATGTGGCTCAATTCATCTATAACCAGATGAGGAGGTACCCAGAAGAGTCCACAGCGAAGGCTGCACTCCCTTACCCTTGTCTCATCACTAAAATATGCTTGGATCAGAAAGTGGAGAAGGGTCCAGATGATTAGCTTTTGCCTAGTGATAGAGGAGCAATCACTGTCAAAACAATGGGAAAGGCCCGATCTCAAAAGAGGGACCCTCCAGCAGCAACTCAGTCTTCTTCTCTCCCAAAGCAAGTGAAAGGCTCCTCATTTCAGACATATATGAAGGAATTGTTGAAGTGGATTGGGTGCAAAGTGGATGACTGCATTGAGGGACAGAAAGTGATTAAACAAGAACTGGAGAGGCAGAGATCCCGGTAAGAGTATCTGATGAAAGTTGCTGTGTCACAAGGAGCTGAGCCATATGTATCACCTTAGAGAGAGGCAGAGGCAGGTCCAAGCCAGCCAAAAGGTGATGGTGATGCTGCAGCAGAAGGAGAGACCGAGGGAGAAGATGATGATGAAGATGATGATGATGGGGAAGATGAGATAGAAGATTTAGCCAGTGAATGAGTTGTCCAGTTGGTGGTTGGTCTTAGTTTAGTTAGTGGGTGATATTTCATTTGTCTCATTTTATATTTTGTCAAGTGATTTGTTGATGGGCACGACCAAGGGGTAGTTGACCCAAGTCATGTAAGGCCGTGCCCTATTTTGTCTAAACTTTCCTTTGTTAACCCTTTCACTTCAAGCCTAAAGTCCTTATTGAATCTTTTTGTGTCATTACTTCCATCAGCATGCATGTTTGAATTATATGCTACTTTTGTGTTGTTCTATATGTGTGTGATGTTAGAATAAGCATCGTGAGATTAGTTTTCATGGGATATGTTCGTTCAAATGTGTGACATTTACTTGAGTGATGTGCTTTTGTGAGTTTTGGAATTAATTTTGATGTGATGATTAACTCATTATAATCTGAGCATCTTGATTGAATGTTTTATTCTATGAGATGTAGTTATTAATATTTTCATGGTCTTAGACATTTGTTTCGATATGGCATAAGTCATGTATTTCCACGTTTAAATGAGAATTGTCTGTACAGGGTAGATGGCTTCTTCTTAATTTGCTAGGGACTAGCAAAGTCCAAGTTTGGGGTTGGGGGGGGGGGGGGGGGGGGGGGGGGGGGGGGGGGTGGGGGGGGTGGTGATAAGTACCTAATTGTTAAGCAATTGGAGACTTAATTGCCTTTCCATCACCTTCATTCTTGTTTAATTCCGTTGATTTCATATAATTTTGCACGAGTATTGGTTTTTGGTCATTTGCAGGAAATTTGTGAAGAATGAAGCTTTTTTATGATGAATAGATCAAGTACAGATTGAAGGAGCAAATGAAATTGAAGTTTGAGGCAAAATAAAGAAGGAAATTGAAATTCAACACTCCAACCCGAAGATCTACCAGTAGAAATGGCCAAAACCTGAGCAGAGAGCTGAAGAAATGGAGTTCCATCATTCTACCGGAAGTTCTACCAGTAGAAATTTTCCAACCGCAAGTTCTACTGGTAGAAAAGGCTGAAATCCTGACAGAGAGTTGAAGAAACTGAGAGCCACAGTTCTACCGGAAGTTCTACCGGTAGAACTGCTTCAACCGCAAGTTCTACCGGTAGAAAAGGCTGAAATCCTGGCAGAGAGTTGGAGAAGAGATCTTCACTGTTTAAACCGGAAGTTCTACCGGTAGAACTTCTTCAACCGCAAGTTCTACCGGTAGAACACTCGGATTTGAAGAGAATTTTGCTTTTAGGGGTATTTTTGTAATTAAAGATGTGGGGACCTATATAAAGCCTGGTAACTCGAAAATTTTGGTTATCTGGGAATTGTCTTAGTTTCCCAGCCTTCTTTTCTCTCTTTCTTCCATAGATGAATGCATAGTGAGTTTTTATGTGAAGATTAGTGTTCGATTTTAGTAAATTCTTGTATTGAGACAGAATCCTTCATATTATTTCAAGTTTTAATAGAGGTAATATTTCAATTATGTTCTTTTTGATCTTTTGTATTCATAGAATATGTTTGAAGACTTCTCCATTAATGGAGGGGTAGAATCATAGATGGTTTAACCTAAGGGAAATTCACCCTAGGATTTACATGAATTGTCTTCCGGATTAATGTTTTGATGATAAACAATAGTTTCCATTGATGTTCTGTTTTCAGAAATCGTAATTGAGATGTTAAGCTTTTGACTGATTGTGTTCATCCATGATGATACAATAAGTGCTTAGGTCGATGACTCCCAGATTACTGAATTGATTGTCTAAGAATCTCTTTGGGAATTATTAAATTAGATTTCTATTTGATTTCTATGAAGAAATTTTCCAGGGAAGATTGGATTGATCCAAATCTTACCTGTGTAATGAAAAGGAAGATGAAATCATGTAAATCCAGGTGAATTGAACCTAAGGTTGAACCATCTCTTTAACATAATAGTTTTATTCAGTTCTCAGCAGTTTTAGTCAGTTCTCAGCATAGATTTAATTCCATCAATTGAAAAAGTTGGTCACTCTCGACCAAAAGAAGTTCTCCATAGCCTAAAACCTCTAGATCGTTCCCTGTGGATTCGACCTCTTTATGAGCGAAGTGCTACTCAGCGATGAAATTGTCCTCCGCTTAGGACACACACTCAAAAACAGCTAAGCAATGGGACAGTCCTACTTTGGACACGGACAGGCTACCCGCGGTGACGTGGTGGACCAATCACGGTGCATTAAGTTATTGCGAGGTAAAGCCTCACCAGAACCGGACTTGACTTTGAAATGCCTAGTCTCTCTATGCTCCATGCTCAGTCTCCAAAAACTTCTCAACTCTTCACTAGCCTGTTTGTTTGGTGGAATTTCTAAACTCTTTCCTTGTTCGCTTGGTGGAATTGACTCAATAAGACTTATACTTTTGAAAGTAATTAAAATTCAAAAAAGAAATTATTATAAATGACCATCAAATTATCTCCTTCTAATAAAAGATGAATCAAGGGGAAATGAAAAATAATAATACCCTGGAACTACCCTAGTACTTAATTCAAATACTAGGAGAATGACAGTTGCACCTAAATCTATTCATTATGCCCTTCAACTATATAAAAGAGATATTTTTAGAATTGTCACGCAGTCCCATTTTGGGCTGTCTATGGCCAAATAAATCAAATCCAAAAAAAATATCCTGCCACTACACCAATATACAGTAAAAAGAACAGAAATCCAAAAATTAATGGTGAATGAACGGTACTAAAAAAACCTCAAATGTGACTTGTAAAGCCTTCTCGATCTCCTAGCATCCACATGATACAAGAGAGAGGAAAAATAAAGCAGAAGCAGTGCTTTTATTAATAATTTTATTCTTGGGTACTGTAGCTGCTATTGTAATGAGGACCCATACATCCTCTATATTATGCTTAAGACCACAAAAAAAAAAATAAAAAATAAAAAAATCACCCTAGCTAGTAATCTTACCATGACTGAGTTCTAACATAATTTGGAATCTCTAATAACTATTTCTTAATCAAAGCAACCACAAGATACTAAAAAAACATGAAGAAATTAGAGGATTTCCAGATTCCAGGTTGTTACAAATCTGGCTGTGGGGCACATGTGGCCCACTTGATCTTGAAGAGACCCAAATGCCCCAAGTTACTGCACGTCCAGCCTTTTTTTTTTTTTTTTTTTTTTTTTGTCTCCATAATTTCTGAAAATTGCATATAATACCCTGCAATTCTTTACAAAACAGCCCCTGAATTCATAATTGAGCACAATTCTGAGCCGTTTGGGCTAATCAAAACTTGCCGGGATCCTTGCAGGCCATCTTGGGATGCCCCAATTGCGCCTTATAGGGATTCAGCTAGTGCAATAACGTCATCATCATAAAACTCTACATCAAATTGGGTTAGGCCTTCCTCATTTACTCCCTTATATTTTTCAGTTCAATCTTGTATTTTACACCTGGTTAGGCCTTCCTCATTTACTCCCTTATATTTTTCAGTTCAATCTTGTGTTTTACACCTGGTCTTTCGAACAGTCAGATAAACTGGAACTTGTAGGGGCAGACCCAAGTAGAGGCACGTGGGTGCGGTTGCACCTGTCAAACCGCGAAGCGCTTCCAAAATATATATGAAAATTCTGAGTCCACTTTCAAAAAAATTCTATATAAAAATCCTGAGTTTGTCTCCAAAACCAAACTACCTATTGGAATACGCACCTCTCAAATGAAAATCCTGAGCTTGCAACTAGGAAGTCGGCATGGCCAAAAACATGGCCCACATGGATTTTGAGGTGTTTCGAGATATAAAGTGGACCCTACTATCTAGCTTGTAAAACAGAACACCTGAGTTCAAGCATGGAAAAAAGAAAAAAACAAGAGGGCCAAGTTAAAAGACCCCTTAATCCTTAGCCCTTCTTATACAATCCGTATGACTTTTCATTTTTCATTCCTCTTTTACTCATCTTATTTCTAACATTTCCACCCCTTCAATTTTCTTCAACAGCAAATTTTACATCTTCAATGATCAAATATCTCCAAATGAATGAAGGCATTTTCTTTTATAGTCTATTTTTTTTATTCTAGATTTACATCATTATAATTTGGAAACTGCGCTATGTTTTCAATTCCTATGATTCGAGTAGGACCTTAGGAAATGCAGAGGGCATTTTTAGCAAATAAATAAATAAATAAATAAACAACTTTGGGTGTTGGGACCAACCCTGGCCAATACATGAATAGAACCATGATTCAACTACATGCATGATGCCTCCAATCCAGATCATCATCATAAATCCGTTAATCTCTTGCATACTTCCTGGAAAAAAAAAAGATACCCTTTTTCAAAGGCATCAGCTACATAAACAATCCCGACTTCCGTAGTGAAGACTTGAAAAGTCTTTTGCCCAAAGAGCATGCAAAGCTCTAAGTGGAAAAAATCAAGTTCCCACACCACAAGTGGCCATGAAGGCTAGGAAAGCAACAGAATCAGTTACCCTGTTCTGCACGAGTCCTCATGGAATGTTCTCTATTTGTTGTATTGATGGTTATAAAAGGGCCAAGACCCAGTCCCTCTTTCTCCCGTGTGTGGACCATTCAGGGTCCCCCACGTCACCGCGGGCAGCTCCTATCCGGATGCATGGCGGCTGCCTGTGGTGACGCGGCAAACCATGAATGGTCCACTCAGAGTTACTCTGGGGTTTTAGCTCAACAAATCCAGACTACTCTTGACTCAGTCGGTGTCGGTGGTCCAGTAGATCAAATCTGATACAATCTCTTCCAGAAGCTTTGATCGATGGAGATTTGATGAAGATGAAGAGATTTGAATGGATGGATGAAAGCGAGGGTGTTTCATTTAAAAGAAAATTGTCAGTGATTATTGATGATTATTGTGGTAGGAAAGGATCGTGACCGATTTGATCACAAGACCATCACTGGGTGCCGGTCTCTGATACCGTAAAGAAATTTAAAATAAATAAAGCACTCATTCCGATAACTTCTCAATTTATACAAGAAAGATAAACTAATAAGATAACAATTTCAAATTCGAACTCTTAATCTATCTTTAAGATTTGGAACAACCTAAACCTAATCTCTAACCAATTTCATGAGATGATGCTGAGACTGCTGGTTTGATGGTTGCTCTCTTTGTACAGCTGGACTGGTTGGCTCATGGGCTTTATAAAAAAATAAAGTGTCTGTTAGGTTTTAGAAGTGATTTTAGTTGCTCAAGAGCTGTTTTAGATTTTCTTTGTCATGAGAAGTGTTTTCTAGTTTTCTAGTTAAGATATTGTTTAGAGAGTCCACTTAAGTGATATAAATACTTACAGCTGATTGCTCTTAAAGATAATCGAAAATTTACCTCTTCCTTTTCTTTTTCTTTTTTTTTTTTTTTAATTTTTTTATTTGTGCCTTGCAAGAAACTGAAAGCCATGCACCCACAATTACACGTCCCTAACAGAGGCAGCGGAAATCTACTTTTGAAGTGTGAAAATCACATGTAATTTGTCCGGTTGAAAACAACATTTTATAACAGTGTATCGAAACACAATCTAATTTTCCATCTGAAAGGAATTTATCCATTTGACAGTGAGGCTATTGTCTCTTCTAATTTCGTACGGCCCAAAAGTCAGCATATGTAAATACAGAAGAGAATCTCATACATTTTAGAGACCTTGGTGAATAATTTCCCCATCGATCAAGATGTCAAGGGGGGGCTACCTATAGGTCTCATCCCATGAAATATAGTAAGAATCTAAGTTAATTAAGTTTTAAGGCTTTCATAACTATTTCTAATATTGTTTAGTTTTGAGGTTCTTAAATATATTGGTGATAATGATTGTGGTATCCGGCGCTTTTTACCTGTTCCTAATTAATGAGTGACCGCGCTTTCATTTCTGTTCTAAACCTTTGATAAGGTAAGGTCGAACACAATAAAACAGGGGGGAAATAATGACAGACTACATTGTAGAAAAAAAAAAGATAAAATACTAAGATCGGCAGGCTAAAACTATAACCACCAATATGATTTCCCAAAATTCCAGATGGACAGACTCACCTTTAAAAGAACTGCGAAAGAAACCCAAGTTTCAGTTGGGGTCTCGAATTAAAACATAATCTTACCATTTTTTACCAAAAAAGAATATATATATATATATATATATATGGAAGATGCTCCTATGAGAGCATCATTTACTTTACTATAAGAGATAAGGTGGGGGCCCTCACATTTAAGTTGTTCGCATTAGATATGGATGTAAGCCACCCCACCCCACCCCACCCCACCTTACCTTATCTTTCATAATAAGTTGAAAGCAACTCTCATAGGAGCACCTCCCATATATAGTCTTAGCATTTCTGGCCTAGCCGGCTGCTAGACTTTTAGTGTTGTAGTCCAACTGAGTGGTCTTATATCATCATATCACTTATATAGTGTTTTGTTAGTTATTAATTTGTCATATATTCAGAGAATACTAGGAGCAATTTTAGCAGGCAAAAATAAAATAAAAAAATTGACATGATAAAACTTGATGAGGCACCCATTTGACTTGGTCGAGTGGCATAAGCCATGCGTTTGCAACACTCCCCACGTCGTGTTTATAAGATTGTCCTAAATTTGCCCGTGTACATTGTGCCATCTAGGACATTAGTCCTGTGTGGTTAAAAACCTCAAGGATACCCATGTCATTAATTAAAAAATAAATAGATTTGATCATACGGGTAGTCGTGTTCATTCAATGATGTTGATTTTTTTGTTTCATATAAATTACTAAATACATTATTTTTTTATATAGCCGAGCTGGTGGGCCCCACGTACAATATTCTACCTATGTTGAGAATCTTCATAAATCCCGCCAGTCGTTTTCTTCCTTAAAAACAATCTTGTTCGGTAGTGAGACTTTGAAAAGTCTTTTACGACAAAGCATGCTGGATGCAAAAATATGGACTGAAACGAACCAACTTTGCAAAAAAGAAATCTCAATGTCCTCTTTGTTACGCAGTTTTAATTTGGTCCCCACTTTTTTGGTTGCTGTCTTTTTCTATAATGAATTCCCTCCTAACCGATCGAAGAGGACACAGAGCTGCAGAATTCTCAAAACTAGAAGAGTCAGAAGGATAAAATTTATTGATGTGGGGTTGGGCGTGGAGCGATCGAACCTGACAAAATTACTGGAGTCTGACTTGGTCACAACCAGTAAGTTATTGCGTTGAAGATTATAAAAGGGACAAGAGCAAGCACGCACTGTTACAGCACCACCAAACAAACATGGCTACTGTGAAATCATTTTCTCTTCTCCTGTCTTTGCTTGTGCTGATACTGTTTGATTCTCTGTCTGGTGAATGCAACGCTGCAGCTGCGACATCTAACATGGAGGAAGCGGAAGCTCTCCTCAAATGGAAAAGCAGTCTCGACGGAAATGAAGCTATTCAATCATGGTCGCTGATCCCCACTATGAATGGCTCTCCCTGCAATTGGACCGGAATTACATGCAATGGTCGGGGAAAGGTGACGGAAATAAAGCTAAGTAACTGCAGTCTGCAAGGTAATCTCAATCAGTTTAGCTTCTCTTCCTTGTCAAACCTTGTCCATCTCGACCTCAGCGGCAATGCACTCCAAGGAAACATCCCAAACCAAATTGGTGATGCTTCCCAACTCTTTTTCCTTGATCTGTCCTTAAATCAACTGTCAGGTGTCTTACCAATCTCACTAGCCAATCTCACCCATATATCCGTGCTTAACATCTCTGACAACTTTTTAACTGGTGAAATATCTCCTCGTTCCTTTGCCAATTGGACCAAACTTACCTATCTTCAACTTCATAACAATCGGCTCAATGGTAAAATCCCCCCTGAAATAGACTTGCTCACCAACCTCAGTTTCTTGCACTTGTACAATAACCAAATCTCAGGCTCAATTCCACAAGAAATTAGGAACTTGAAACAGCTGAAAAACCTCCAAGCACAATACAATCTTCTATATGGTCCTATCCCCTATTCATTAGGAAATCTGACCGAGCTCACTAACATGGACCTTGCATATAACCGAATTTCCGGTTCAATTCCAAACTCTTTGGGAAATTTAACTAAGCTTGTTAGACTAGAACTAAGATTTAATGAGATTTCGGGCACAGTCCCACTGGAGCTTGGAAATCTAAAGAATCTAGAATTCCTATCCTTGGTCTCAAACAATCTTACTGGCCCAATTCCTCCATCTTTTGGTAATTTAAGGAACCTAGCGTTCCTCTATCTGACTGAAAACCAATTTTTTGGAACTCTACCTCAAGAAATTACAAAGTTGACACGGTTGCAAAAACTTCACGTGGGTTCCAACAACTTGTCGGGTCATTTACCGCAAGTATGCTTGCATGGTTCACTTGTACGCCTTCATGTGTACAACAACCATTTCACTGGCCCCATTCCAACGAGCTTGAGAAGTTGCGCAACCTTGCAAAGAGTTCAGCTTGAGAATAATCAGCTTACCGGAAATATATCAGATTTCTTCCAAGTGTGTCCAAATTTATCATATATCGATGTTAGTGGCAACAAATTTTATGGACAGCTCTCAAAAAAATGGGGAGACTATCAAAATCTGACCTCGTTCAGAGTCGCTGGTAATAATATTTCAGGCATGATACCACCTGAAATCGGGAAGTTGGCTAAGTTACACAAACTTGATTTGTCCTCAAACCATTTGTTGGGAGAGATTCCGAAAGAGCTGGGGAGATTATCCTCGCTATACGAGCTCGTTTTAAAGGGTAACCAACTTACAGGTTTGATACCGCAAGAAGTTGGGAAATTATCCAGTTTGGAAACTCTTGACCTCTCAAACAACAACTTAAGTGGGTTCATACCAGAAAAGCTAGGAGATTGCTCCAACCTCAAGGACTTGAATTTGAGCAAAAATTATTTGAATGGGAGCATTCCAATCCAAATTGGTAACCTAGCAAGCTTGAAGAAGCAATTAGATCTCAGTCACAACATGTTAATTGGACGGATACCACAACATCTTGCAAATTTAAGAATGTTGGAAAGTTTAAATCTCTCTCACAATTTTCTCTCCGGTACAATTCCGACTACTTTGCAAGAGATGTCCAGTCTGTTCTCAGTTGACTTATCATACAATGATCTGGAGGGTCCCCTTCCCACTAGCAAAGCTTTCCAAGAAGCTCCATTAGAGGGATTTATTGAAAACGAAGGTTTGTGCGGTGGAGTGAAAGGCCTACCTCGTTGCAACTCCTCTTTCATCAATCAAGTTGATGGTAAGAAAGGCAACAAAATTATGATTACCATTGTCCTTCCTCTTGCTGGGGTAGTCTGTCTTCTCTTTATTTCTCTCGGGATTTATTTTATATGCCACTGGAGAATGAGAAAAATAAAGAAAATGGTGCTTGACATGAACAATAGAGATTTATTTTCTATTTGGAATTATGATGGGAAGATTGTGTATGAAGATATCATCAAAGCAACAGAGGATTTCAATGATAAACATTGCATTGGGGAGGGAGGGTACGGAAGAGTATATAAGGCGGATCTTCCAACAGGCCAAGTGGTTGCTGTAAAGAAACTTCACTCACCCGAAAATGGTGAGGTGATGGATCAGAGCAATTTTATAAATGAGATACAAGCTTTAACTGAGATTCGACATCGTAACATTATCAAGCTTTATGGGTTTTGCTCCCATTCTCGGTGCTCGTATCTAATTTATGAGTACAAGGAGAAGGGAAGCCTAGCTATTTGCTTGAGCAATGAGCAAGAAGCGGCGAATTTAAATTGGATGAAGAGGATGAAGGTTATAAGAGGTGTAGCCCATGCACTATCATATATGCATCACGATTGCAATCCTCCTATTGTTCATCGTGACTTGTCAAGCAACAATATTTTGTTGGACATGGAGTTTGAGGCTTCCATATCTGACTTTGGTACTGCTAGACTTTTGAAGCCTGATTCATCAAATTGTTCCGTGCTAGTCGGCACTTGTGGATATGTAGCCCCGGGTATCCTCTCTCTCTCTCTCTCTCTCTCTTCGTTCTTAAATATTTTCCTTTCTAATATGTTGTGCACTCTTTTTCAATGATTCTTAGTATAATAACTCTCAGGATTCTTTTGAGGAATAAATCTTGCCAGTATAATTTTTGAAGGAATAGATAAATATGTATACTTGTTGAATATAGTTGCAGGATTCCACCCTCTCATGCACATGATTGTTTGATCTGCATTTAATTACTAAGAATTTAAAGCAATGCCTTCCTACCAATGGGTTTAAAGATCAAGAATTCTACATGTTAGTGGGAAATAAATATTACTTGGCCATCATCCTTGTAAAGGAAATATTGAGAAAATATCACATGTACATCTCAATGATTAGGCATTTTCCTCTCCATAGAAACAGCGAGAGATAGGTTCCATATGTGTGGGTGTGTCAGTATTTTAATTCGGAGATAAAAAAATTCCATGATATCAGAGAACTATTGATGGATAATTATCCAGAAGCTAATTCCATCTTACAAAATTCTCCTTGAGGTATTTTTGAACTCTACCGCATGTTTACAAATAGTCAAGATGGCCCACCTCATTTTAAAAAAAATAATGATATCACGGTACTATTGAGTGATAATTAAACCTGTTATTGCAAAACTGAAATCCTCCCTATAGTATTCATGGACAGTAACTATATATTTACAAATTAGTCAAGATGACAGGTCTGAAGGTGGACCATGTTTGAAAAAAAAATTAAAAAAAAATGTTCTGTGCTATAATGGAATAACCGGATATTCCTTGATATCAGGAAATGGGGGCAAAAACATAAATAAATTAAAGGGTGGGAGTTCCTTTTCCATCATTTTAACAAGTTTGGGTGCTCAGTCTTTTTATTGGGTTTTAAGGGGTTTTTTTTTTTTTTTCTTCTTTGGTAAAAGCCCCTAAAGAAGCTATATTTCTAATATTTTATGTTCTCTGAATTTGACCCATTATATTCTCTCTGTGCATCAGTATCTTCATCCTAGTATGCAAAATTTGTGTTGAACTCGTAAGTGTCCATTGGTTAATAACTCATGGTTTGGCGTTTCCACGCAGAGCTTGCTTATACAATGAGGGTGACAGAAAAGTGCGATGTATATAGCTTTGGTGTTCTTTCTTTAGAAGTGATAATGGGGATGCACCCAGGTGAACTCGTTTCATCACTTCTATTATCTGGAGGCAGAGAGATACTGTTGAAAGATGTGCTAGACCAGCGCCTCCCACAACCCGATGATCATGAGATGAAGGAAGTGGTTTTGACAATGGTGGTGGCATTTGCATGCTTGAGTGTTGATCCGCAATGTCGACCAACCATGGATCATGTGTCTCAGGAGCTGTCTGCAAGTAGGCCTCTGTTTCTAGAGCATCTCCAGACAATCACACTGAGGCAACTTGTTGATCTCAAGCTATAAGTAGATGTCAGGTGATGCTTGAACTTCACAACCTTGTGAAGTGGAGGTGTCTGTCGAGTTTTTCAAGTGGTTGTTTAGTTGCTCAAGAGCTGTTTAGATTTTATCTGTCATGAGAAGTGTTTTCTACACATTAGTGTTGATGTCTTGTCAAGGAAATGCACTTAAAAGAATAAGTAACAGAGTTTAGTAGTAGTTTACGGCCGATTGCTCTTAAAATTAACGGAAACTTTACCTTTTTCTCGTTTTTAATTAGGGACTTGAACTTACACGCCCATGGGATGGAGAATTTACTTTCAACAGTTGCAAAATACATGTAATTTAAAACCTTTCAAAAAAATACATGTAATTTAAAATCTTTGAAAAAAATTAAAACCTTTCAAAAAAAATTTAAAACCTTTCAAAGAAATACATGTAATTTATTTGTGTCCTTTTTTTTTTTTTTTTCTAAAATGCAAATAGTATATTAAGAGAGGGAAGCAAAGCATTGAATGAAAACCCCCAAAGAAACAACAACAAAGAGCTCCAAAGAACTCAGCTCAACAGGCCAGGGCAAAAGCCAAAAGAATAAATAATTAATGGGTATAAGCTCCCAAAAAACGATGAATATATGTGATAGTCTGGTCGAGGAAAGGCTTAGGGTACTGATCTAGAGCTGATTTCATCCAAATCCAAAGAAGCCTTATGGCTGAGGTTAAGGATGGCCTTTCTCCTTCTAAACGAATCTCATTTTTGAATTTCCAGAGGGCCTAAATGGTCACACAGAAAATCATAAGAATATTTTATTTGTCTTGTTGAAAACAACATTTTAAAACAGAGTATCAGCATCCCCTCTAATGGAGAATGAATCCACCTTAGTAGTTTAAATCCTTATAAAAATTAGGGTTGCATCGACATTAAAAAACCCTTTTGTGTTCTTTCATGCTTAGCCTCAACGACGCACTCTTGATGTGGTGCTGAACCCGGTTGGACTTTCATAGTTTTGATAAGTCTAAAAGTGGTCCTGAACTCTCAGTTCTCTCTTTCTCCACTCTCCAGGGCCATTAGTGGAGGGTACTTTTAAATGCCACTCTTTCTACGCCAAGTCCGACAGGCAGAAAATGATGGAACTGTGATAAATATTCCTCTGGAAGGCTGACTGCAGGAGTTACATTCCAAGGTTATCTCCATGTATAGTGCAGGTCTAGATTTCGCTTTCGCTCAGTTGGGGTGAGGTCCACGTGAGATTTTGCTCCCGTTTCCTTGTCCAAACATTCCTAAATCTGTTCATTTTATGCTAGAAGTCTAAGGTAGCGTTTGGTTCACGTGAATAGAGGTCGGAATGTTCCAGTGTTTGGTTCTCCAAAAAGGGGCGGAATGACCATTACCTCCGGAATCTCATTCCTTTATGTGAGGGAATCACCATTCCATCCAAGAAAGGAAGGAATCACCATTCCATTCCTTTCTAACTTTTTGTTGAGACCAAAATACCCTCCATTGTAATATTATTATTATATCATAATAATAATAATATAATATCTTTTTCACCCAACCATTGTGGGCCCACCCAAAATATTATAATAAAATATAATAATATATTATTATATCATAATAATAATAATAATATAATATCTTTTTCACCCAACCATTGTGGGGCCCACCCATAATATTATAATAATATATTATTATATCATAATAATAATAATATAATATCTTTTTCACCCAACCATTGTGGGGCCCACCCAAAATATTATAATAAAATATAATAATATATTATATAATAATAATAATAATAATATAATATCTTTTTCACCCAACCATTGTGGGGCCCACCCATAATATTATAATAAAATATAATAGTATATTATTATATCATAATAATAATAATATAATATCTTTTTCACCCAACCATTGTGGGGCCCACCCATAATATTATATCTATCTATTTACTATTATAAAAGAGGCTATGTTGCATGGTTTTTTCAACCAACCATTGTGGGACCCACCCCCAAATATTATAATATAATATAAGAATATATTATTTTGAGAAATTGTAAAATTTTTCACTACACCTTTGTGGGGCCCACCCCAAAATATTATAATGCAAACTTTTTCACTACACATTGTGGGGCCCACCCCCAAATAGTATAATATAATATAATAATATATTATTATGAGAAATTACAAACTTTTTCACTACACCTTTATGGGGCCCACCCCCAAATCATCCACCACAAACAATGCAAATGTGACAGTAGAATCTAACAAGGGTATTTTGGGCAATCTTATGTAAATTTGATTCCATTCCAGGCAGCATTCCAGCGTACCAAAAGCAGGAATAGGAATCAGAATTCTATTACTGGGTTGATTCCTCAGTGTACCAAACACTGGAATGGAATTGACTATTCCTGCCTCATTCCATTCCATTGTCATTCCGGTATCCATTCCATTCCTGCCTACAACCATTCCAGCGAACCAAACGCTACCTAAGTACATTCCACATATATATACACACACCCACACACACACACACCCCCCTACAAATTAACAAATAAAATGTATGGAGCTTAGCCTGACATCTGCTAGTTAAGTAGGGTTGGTTCGAGTTTAACGAATTGCAATGTGGGTTATGTTGGTCGGGTCGAATTGAACCGCATCATGTGCATGTTGGATTATTTGATCCTTTAAAAAAAAAAAAAAAAAAAAGAATGGAGACGTTCAACGTCTATACAACCCAAGACAACTTGACTCATTTGACCTGACCTGAACCATTGGCACTCCTAAACATAGAGGTGTCAAATGGGCCGTGCTGCTCAGGCACGGTACAGACCGCATGCATATGGAATGGCATGACCCAGGCGTGGCAAACTGTGGAAATCTTTCATACTTGGTGTATTTTTTATGGTTAACCCTGCCAATGTAGTCTTTTACATTTTTATTTTATTTATTATCTGCAAAAATTGTAAAGATCTTGAAAGTAATTCTATTGCAAAACCTTCATTGAAAGAAAAGATCCAAATGGTTCCCTTCTAAGTAAAGCAAGTTGAGTTTAACTAAACCGCTTAAATCTGTATGTCATACTTTTCTTTGTGTTTATCTTTTAAAATTTTTTAGTCTAAAACACTAAAACTAGAACCCGGCAGGAAAGCCCAGCACGAATGGCACGGTTCAGACATGATTCAGACACGACATGAGCCATGCCATGCCAGCAGGCCATGCTGGGCTGAGATGTCACGGTCAGGCATGCCGGAACGGCACGACATGACTGATGGGCGTTTGACACCCCTACCTAGACTCAAACCTACATGCCAAGTGATCACGGCTTAGCTCCAAGAGCCATGCTACTTGTCCCGGGACTGGCCCGACTCCACATGGGAGGGGCAGTTTGGTCATTTGCCAAATGACCACCCATGTGGAGTCGGGCCAGTCCCGGGACAAGAGTCCCGGGACAAGTATACTTTTTGTAGCTCCAATCCATTGGCATTCAGCTAACTACTGGTTGCCCAAATGACCAAACTGCCCCACCCATGTGGAGTCGGGCCAGTCCCGGGACAAGTATACTTTTTGTAGCTCCAATCCATTGGCATTCAGCTAACTACTGGTCGCCCTCTGTTTCCGTCATGGAGATTTATGCCTGGGATCTTTTTACCTACTGTCCTTATGCCAAGAAGCTCTGGTCATGGCTTCATTGAGCTCTTTCAATCACCAGCTACTCCGGTCATCATATTTCTGCATTGTGGAGTACTATTTCTCAGGGTGCCGCCTCTAGAGATATCAAAGGCTTGAAAGCAGTCTCTTTCAAAGTGAAGCTCTCCACCCATTGTTATCACCATCATCATCATCATCATAATTATCATCATCATGGCTCTCTCCATTAAGCTCAACTGCGTTTTTCAAGACCACCAAGCGTCTCTTGGATCTACAAGTCAAATATTTGTCGCAGAATGTTCCATCTCTCTCAACAGTCGTCTGTAGCATGCATCTCTGAAGAAATTCTCATATTTGCTCAATCTATAGGCTGCTTTCTGTTTTCCTGTGCAAGGCTCTGTTAATTAGTGCTTGTACAAATGGAAAGGTGGAGCTCTCTTCAAATGAAGATGCAGTCTCTTTCAAAGTGAAGCTCTCCGCCCATGGTCTTTCCCACTATCAATGGCTGTCCCTGTGATTGCAGTCAGGAAGATAAGCAGGATCGTTTGATCTCCTCTTCCTTTCCAAAACTTGTCCCATCTTGATCTCAGTCGCATTGCTCTCCATGGAAAACAAAAAGGGTGCTTCTTCCCAACTTGTCTTCCTTTATCTTTCAATAAATCAACTGTCAGGAATATTACCAGTCATCTCTCGCTCTCAAATTTCAGTGCTCAACATCTCTGACAACAAATTAATTGGTGAAATATCTCATCTTCCCTTTGCCGAATGGACCGATCTGGTTTCTCTTATGCTCAAGAACAATCAGTTCAATGGACAGATTCCATCTGAAATTGACCTGTTGACGATAAAAAAAAATGAAGATTCGGTACGGTGTTTTGGCCTCTTTTTGAGCCGTTCCGCATAAGAGACGATTTCCTCATTAAAAAGGCCAACTATTTTTATATTTTGAAATAAAAAGAAATTAATTAAAAAAATTCTATTGACATTCTTTTTAAGAAAACCCTCTAATGTTAAATCCCTGTATTCTGTCTTAGAAATAAGAGTAGTTACAGATACATTTCTATTGACATCAGCAGTAAAATAGCATAGAACTGAAATAAGTGGTTTTGACATATTGGTTCACTTTAAATTTTATTTTTTCAATTTCATGACCTAAATTTAGATAATGTCATTAAAGTCGTTTGACTTTGGTCAACATTATTTTTTTTAACTTTTTTGCACCATATCTCATGGTATCATGGGATTTATTAGTTTCTGTATCATATATTTTTTGCAACTAGTAAACAAATTCATTTTTTTATATATCACGAAAATGGACATTTTGTGAAAAGTAAATACACATCTGATCACCATTTTTCAAATTTTATCATTTGGAAGAAAACTTTCTTAAGATGTTGCACAAAATCCATGATATCATGGAATTTATCAATTTATGTGACATACACTGTTCCCATGATATCATGGGATCTGAATTTTAGTTATGAAATTCGAACATCTAAGTTTAAAGAGGACTAATATGCGAAAACCCCTTGAAATAAAAAAAATCATACCTTGTTAGGTGGTGAGACAGAGAGATAGAAAGGAGCGCATAGAGAGAAGAAAAGGAGAGCTATAGAATGACGGTTTCACTCATGAGAAGTCATAGTGTTTCACACCTGCTCCTGTGATTTCCCAAGTTTGAGATGGTTGAAAAATGAGGTTTAGTTTGGATTACCATGGAGGAGGGTGTTTGCGAAGAAAGAACAGATCTGGAGGGTTTATTTTACCTTTTCCTCAGAAACTGCATGAAAAAACAAAATGGGAGGCATCTCCCTCTCTACTTCTTCTTTGACGCGGAAACTATAAAAAAACAGGCTTGAAAGTTTTGTAGGCTACCAAAATGAATGCTAGTTATAATTTAACCAATCAACATGCAGCGGATATAACCAAATAAACAGAATAGAACTAGCAATTTACCAATCACACACCACAAGAAAGCAGACACAATACTTAGCGTTGAAACCCTGTCCAAGGGGAAAAACCATGAACCAGAAATCAAAAACTCACGAACAGTTACAAGATATACTCATAGCTTATTTCCCTTAGTCTGTATTTCGATCTAAGGACTGTAGTTGTTCTTGTACAATATCCACTGACACAACATCCATCGTGCACCGTTCTTCTTACTTGATCTCCTCGCACCTTGTCAGTGAAGATAAACTATCTTCTACACGAGAGTAGAAGCAATCATAGCCTTCCAGAGCATCCCTTCAAAACAATCTTTCAATGGCTCTATAGAATAATTCTCTCTCAAAGATATCTCTTACTCAAATTAATGAGATGTAGCTTTTTTTTCTAGGGTTGAGAGCAATACCCTATTTATGTCACAAATTCGTGCCTTAGACTTAGAACACAAATAGGACTTAAATTTGGAAACAAAGTCCCAAAAGGAAACAAACTTGTATCAGTTTAGGAGACTTTCCCGAAATTCATGCGGCCATCCAATCGATCGTACAAGGACATAACTGGCGCATGTCAGCCCTCCGATCGATCAAACATGGTGTTTTGTCCTGTTTTACCCGGTCTTCTCTCTTCTTCAGTTCAGCTCTTCCGGCAATAGCTCTTTGGCTTCCAGATGTTATAAATGCTTCAAGGATGAGGAAAACGAAATTCATTTGTTCTTCTCCTGTAATTTGGCAAATAACTTCTGGCATTGGTTGCTTTCTCAAAGAGGGACCCGTCCTTCCTCTTCTCTCTCTGCAGCTTCAATTTGAACAGTCGTGAATTCAGATGGAGATATCGAAGGAAGAAAATGTGCAGCAACTATCTTTTTCCACGCTATCTCTATCCTATTGTTCCTCCGCAATAACTCTAAGCACAACACCAAGATCCCCTCCCTTCAGAAAGCTAAAGTGATCTTCATGGACAATTTCGAAGGAATGACTTCTACTGTCAAAGAGCTGCATCCTCACCCCATTTTGGTCGCGTTGGGCATTCTTTCCTAACCGCTCACTGTTTTCTCTTCTCTTTAGTGAAGAGCCTTTGGTATCCTTTTCTATGTTCAGTTTTTTGGCAACAGCCTTTCTCTTCGCTTCCCCTTCCTTAAGCTAGGAGTCCTGAGGCTTTCCTGGAGTTCTTTTGAGCTTTCCCCTGAGTTTTAAAGCAATGTGGCACCTCGTAGCAATGTGGAGTAGTTTTCTTCTTGTCGTCCCTATATTGGCTTTGCATTGCCATATGAGCAGAGTTGCTTCAGTGCTGTGTTGTAGTGCTAGGTAGTGTTCTCAGAGCCATCAAGTTCTGCTCTGCCATGGCTGTTAGAAGTACTCAGTGATGTAGTGCAGCGTCAGCTGTTTTTGTGTTCATTATTTTTGGCTTTTTTGGCTTTTTTGGCTCCCTTGCTCTGTTGTTGCTAAGCCAAGATATATAAAGAAGCAAAGGAACTTTCTCCTACAGGATTTCCTCTCTGCTACCAGCAGCTGGTGTTATATTTATGTTCTGTTTTGGTTGCAAGCCTTTAGCCATGCAGAAGGAGCTCCTTCATTTTACGCTGTGCAGGGTTCTGCTGATCCCTTGTACAGAGGTGCTAGCTTTCCCTTGCTGTGCAGGTTAGCTGTAATGTGCAGTAGTGCAAGGTTTAGTTTTCGAGCCTTGATGTGCTACTTTCTGTGGTCTCTTGAAGGGCAGAGCGGTGTTATGCATCCCTGTGTTGTGCTGTTCTGTAGTGCCGCTTTTTTGTTGTGAGTAGCTTCTTGATGTTTTTCTCTCCTCTATTCTCAGTTTTCCTTCCTCTCTTTCTGGGTTTTCTTGGTTTTCTGGCATGGCATTTTTTTGTGAGTCATCCCCCGCTGTTTTGTCTTGCATTTGGGGGCTCTTGCCCAGTTCCTCTTTTCTCCTAATACAAATTTACATTTTAGAAAAAAAAAAAAAAAAAAAAGCTCTTTCGGCAATACAACTATAGTCCATTCTAAAATAAATTAGAAAAATACAACTCAATGGACCCAGAGTTTTATCGAACCCACGAATTAGCCAACATAAAACTATTAACAAGGTTGTTTATGTTTCTCCCTCCCTCTCAGTACTCGATCTCTAAGCAAAAACATAGTGACCGATTCACCTCAAAGAGCTCCCCTCGTTTTGGGTGGTTTGAATGTTGGAACTCATCTGGCTCATTTGATTTCAAATAGGTTGGTTCCCTTTCTCTGTCAATGATCTTAGCCTTCCCTCTCTGTTCTTTTCTTTTCTTCTATTTTATTTTAATCTCTACTTTTTGCCTTGTTGCCTTGTTTTGCAAAATTGCCTGGTGTCAAGGTAAATTTTGTTAAGCGACTGTAAGTATTGGATTTTCATCTCTCCGATTTTGACTCAAGTTCAGTTTTCAAATAGGTCTTTAGTTGTTTCTTATTCTCACCACTCTTTTCCCAGGCTTCCAACTATGGGTGATTCTGGTCAGGCTTTCGGGTTTTCCTTGGTGGCACATTTCATTTTTGTGCATATACTTATAATAATAGTAACACTAGTTGTTTTTTTCAGGTACAATGGGACTTTTGTTTCATTAATAATTCTGGAACTTTTAGACAAAATGGAACTAGGAGATGTAAGTCATTAAATTGTAAGTGGTTAGTCATCATAGTTAGGTAGGCTATGGCCATTGTCCTCGGATGTAAGGTGGAGAAGAAGAAATAAAAGGGAACAAAGAAATGGTCTATGAGTGCTAGTATCCTTTCAGTATACATCATGTGCAATGCAATCCATCATTTCAGTGTACATGTGCAATGCATGCAATCTAATGGACTCTAATTGCCCATTGATTACTGCATGCAACTCAGACTCAGCCAAGAACACTATATTATATCTTGTCATGCTCTCATTATTACCTTTTGTGTTGTTAAATCTTTATTACTAGGTTTTTTTTTATCAAAGTGGTAAGAATTTAGGTAATTGCCTGGGCATTATTCTAAAATTTGATTGGAACTCAAGAAAATGATGTGTAGGATCTTACACCCAATGGAGCTACCACTTATCCCAAAACCAATAGGTGATGGGAAACGCAACAACAATGGTTTTATGGTAAGGGTGAGGACTCGACCACAATTATGACCGCTCAGGTACGAGGTTGGACGTTGACCTCAACATGATGCTATAAGGATATATCTAAAACAATTTTCAAACAATGACAATGAGATTGTAATAAGATTAAGTTGTTCTTCTTTTGCAATGTTCTTTTGTTTGAAAAGATACATTGTAATTTGAAAGCTGAAAGAAAATTTTTAACTATTTGTTTTATAACTTGAAACTTCAGTGTGTATTTTAAAACCAGGGAATCAAAAGTAAGCCCACCCCATCTGCCTAGCTGGCCACTTTTTTTTTTTTTTTTTCTTTTTTTATGGCAAGGGTGAGGACTCGACCACAATTCTCTCTCTGTTTTTTTTTTTTTTTTTTTTTTTTTTTTTTTCTATAAGTGAGAAATGAGAATACATATAAGCAGACAGAAGTCCCATGGACGACAGAGGACCAAAACAAACAATGACATCGAGACCTCAACAACAGTGCAATTGACAACAAATCTACGCAAGACAACACAGAACCTACCATGACACACCAATCAAAGATAGTCAAGGACACACACAACTAGAACTACAGAGACTACTACTAGGCCAAAGCTAGCAACAAGCCTACAATCTTTAACCCCCCATTAAAAAAAAACACAAAAAAAAAAAAAAAAAAAAAAAAAACAACAACAACAACAACACAAAAGCTTTACTATTCTATTGGTTTGTATAATTCTTCTGTGTTTTCATTTACATACCAACCATGTCTCCAAAAATTATTGGCCTTGCAAAGTTTTAGAGTGGAATGACAGTTTTGTCCATTTCTTTATCCCTATATGCATTATTTCAAAAGTTTGGCCTTAATTTTTCTTTAAAGTTTGTAACATTGATAATAATTATACTACATTTATTGGGAGAGAGCAACCTACATAAATGCATTTTTATTAATACAAGTTTCGTTTCATTAAAGCTGGATTAATCATGATAACAATCAACACATGTACTTATAATTGGTTATAATTAACCCAAACCATACAATACCCATAGTAGGATTGATGAAAGTTTAAAATACATTATTAGGCTTCATGTGCATAAGAGAGTTACCGAGAGAAAGACGCCTGGGACTTGCCATAATATAATGGTATTTATATAAATAATAATGCTCATTTTTTTTAATGAGTGAGCAAAGTTGTCATTTTTATAAAAATTCAATACAAACTGTGTAGGGTTTACGCATTCTCATTAAGATCACTAATTTGGGGGACATAAATCTATTGAAATTAGAAGTAGGAATCTATGACTAAGAAGATCCACCCATCACAAGACTTCATTATTACGTTGGGTGACTTGGGTCTCTTTTTTCTTTTTCATTAACTTGGGGCTAGTGGATCAGGATTCAGGAGTGAAACAAAGAAACTTTAACTCATCCAACAGCACCAAGGACCAAGGGATCCGTGGACATGGATGTGATACTAATCCAACAGCACTCAACCATGACTTTCTCCTCAAGGCCCGTTCAGTGGGGCACGTCTCGATGATGACTCAGGATTGATAGGTCCCTTTCTAAATAATAGGGAGGCTACACATTGGTCAGTACTAGCATCCTGAGCCCGGGAGGATCTTCTCATCAATCTGACCACTCAAAATTTTTAGAAAAAATATAGGGGATTTTGGCCATAAGTCCCGCATGATTTGATTTTAAAGCCTAAGGTCCTGGACAACTTTTCGTAACGGCGGCAGTCCTCTCGTGATAATGACGCGCTAAGAAAGACGAAAATGCCCCTGTACACGTCGGCCCCTGTACACGTCGGCAACAACGCTCCTATTCTACCTCTTCCATTCCTAAAAAAAAGATGTACAATACAACTTCTTCTGAACAAAACTAAAAGCCCAATTTCATTTCGTTCTTATCTGATTTTATCTATTCTTTATGTTCAAATCTATGTACACAATGGTTAGAACAAAGTCCTCACTTACCTCAAGCCAAGGGAAAAAGCAATCAACAGTACAACCAAAGCAAGAGCAAGGTCAATCAAGAAACAGATAGGGTTTTCTTAGTTTTAAACAATTTATCTGACTTTCAAATCTATCAAATAAAAAAGGACTTCAAATCAGTTTATTTCTTTCAAACTTGGTCCAGACTCAGATAAATTTGTTCGCAACTCAAAAAAGTTCTTCAAAACTCAGATAAATTTATCTGAGTTTTGCAAGAGGTTAAGATAAGTTGTCATAAAAATCAGATAAATTTGATATTTCTCTGAGTTTGCTGTTAATTTATCTGCACGGACAAATTTGCTTTGGTCCAGACTCAAAAAAATTTGTTCGCAACAAAAAGAGGTTCTTCAAAACTCAGATAAATTTGTATGAGTTTTCTGAGAGGTTCAGATAAGTTTCAGAAAACTTAGATAAATTTTGAATTTGCTGTTATTTTATCAGCTCGGACAAATTTGTGTTGGTCCAGACTCATATACATTTGTTCGCAACTCAGAGAAGTTTTTCAAAACTCAGATAAATTTGTCTGAGTTTTGCAAGAGGTTAAGATAAGTTTTCAGAAAACTTAAATAAATTTGATATTTCTCTGAGTTTGCTGTTAATTTATCTGACTGGACAAATTTGCTTTGGTCTAGACTCAGATAAATTTGTTTGCAATTCAGAGAGGTTGTTCAAAACTTAGATAAATTTGTCTGAGTTTTCTGAGAGGTTAAGATAAGTTTCAGAAAGCTCAGATAAATTTTCTGTTTTTCTGAGTTTGCTGTTATTTTATCTGAGTTTTTATATATGCTATCTAATTTTGGCATGAAGTTATCTGACTTTAAAATAAAGTTATCTCTGTATTTATATGAATTTATCTGTTTTTTTGTGTTTATTTGTACTTTGTAGCAACGACAGAACAAGAAGAAGAAGAAGAAGAAGAAGAACTATACAAACGGTTAGAAGGGCAAATCAGTCATAAAAAAAGTATGACGTGTCACGCAAGGGACCACCGCCCGAATAAATCCCATGCGCAAGGGACCTTAGCCATTGAACAATTCTTGTCTGTACTGGAGACTTTATAGCCCAATAATCAGGGATTTATCATTAATTTACCCAAAAATATAAGGTAGGAAAGACATAACATAACGCCGAAAATTGAGCATCGATGAAAGTATCTGAGGTGCGATTACTTAGCATGAGGATTCTATGCTATGTGAATTTCTTAGTGCAAGCCTCAAAATCTGGTTCTTAACTTCATCCATTGATTAAAAAATGCTTTTAGGTGGCAAGTGGACCGAAAAGGTCACTGTAGGAGACTTGGCACCAAACAAGCCTTCTGGCCTGAAATTCTTTTTTTTTAGTTGTTTTTCGAGGGTCAACATTGACCCTCGCTAAAACTAATGAGGGTCCATGCTGACTCTCCCTATAACAAGTGAGAGTCGACGTCGACCCTACGTAGGGAAAAAACAGGTTTCCTCATCTTCTTCCTCTCTTCCCCTAACCGAATCTAATGAATGAGAAATCCACATGAACACCTCCTTTATCTCAAAATGATGGAAAATTCACATGAACATGTAAAAAGCTCACACACTTCATCTTCTTCCTTCTTCCCTGCTTCCCCAAACCCAATCCAATGGGGATTCACATGGTTGGGAATACTTCAAAATGAGATGATTTGTTTAGTTGGATCGTTGGAGAAGTAAGGTCTAGAAGTTCTTGTGCTGTTGTGTTTGCCTTTTTACTTGGTCCTTGTTTTTCAATAACGGAGGGTGTCCCAGCCCTTTAAGCCGTACTAATCCATATGGTCTCAGGAGGAGCCTGGTAAATCCCATGTTGCCTCAGTGTGGTAGCACAATTTTTTTTTTTTTTTTTTGGCTTAGTTTTTCCTTTCTTTCCTTTGTTTGAATGATGAAGGAGGCAGCAACTTTCTCTATCCAATATGCAACAAATCGATTTTGTCAAGGTGACAACGGTCTACCATGAAACCGAATCTTACGGCACATAAGCTAGACCCCATCGTTCACTTGTAATAAAATACAGATGCAGTTAAATTAGTTTATTTGTACAGCTTGAGGCTCCTAGAATTGCAGTTACCGGATGATGGAGAAATTCACAAGAATATGGCAAAGTTAACAAAGAAAAAAAAAAGCAAGTAAAAAGGCAAACACTAATAAAACAACACAAGTACTTCTAGACCTCACTTCTCTAACAATCCAACCAAAGAAATCATCTCATTTTGAAGCATTCCCAGCCATGTGAATCCCATTGGATTGGGCTTGGGGAAGAGAGGAAGAAAGAAGATGTAGTGTGTTAGCTTTTTACATGTTCATGTGAATTTCTCCATCATTTCGAGATAAAGGAGGTGCTCATGTGAATTTTTCTATCATTGGATTGGTTTGGGCAGGAGAGGAGGAATGAAAAAAAGGAGGAAAACTGGTTTTTTCTGCTTGCGCAGGGTCAACGTCGACCCTGGAAAAGGCAGGTAGAAAAAAAAGGAAATTTCAGGCGGGAATGCTAATTTGCTGCCAAGTCCCCTAAAGTGACCTTTTTGGTATACTTATCACCTAAAGTATTTTTTCTGGTAAAATCTCCAAATAAAATTGTACGACAGCCAACATTGAAAATTCTTGTGCGAAAAATTAGGGACATTCTGTTTTGGGTCTCTTCTTTTGCAGGGTTTGCCTATTCTCATTAAGATTATTAATATGGGGACATGAAACATGTTAAAATTAAAAGCAAGATCTATTACTAAGAAAATCCTCCTATCACAAGACTTGGTTATTATGTTGGGTTTCCTTCTTGTTTTTTAATTTGGTTTTAACTTTAACTTTGGCCTAGTGGACCAGGATTTGAACTTTAAATTGAGGACCCATGGACCTTATTGAGGAGTGGCTCCATTCAAGATGGTATTAGAGCCAACCGGTCGTGAGTTCTAATCACAGGAGGAACGTCTCGGCGCCAAAAAAAAGAAAATGCGTGTCGCCAGAAGTGCGCCGGCTGGGTTTCACCTGATGGGGAGTATTGAGGAGTGGGTTTCATCCAAGGGAGAATATTGAAAAGTATTTCTGCTCCCTCTACTAACGCCTCGAGGTTTTGGTATGAATTGTTAGCTAAAGAAATTCAAGAGACCTATGAATGTGTGTGATACTAATCCAATAGCACTCAAACATGCCTTTCTCCTTCAGTGGAGCGTTCAGTGGGGCACGTCTCGATGATGACTTGGGAGTTGGGATTGATAGGTCCCTTTCTAAATATATAGGTCCACACGGTCGGTGGAAGGACCCACACATGGGTGAATACTAGCGCCCCGAGTCAGTCCGGGAGGATCTTCCCATCAGTCTCTGCCTTGGATAAGTCTTGACATGAAGGAGTGGATTCCCATTCTAAGGATCCACGTATTGAAAATCTAAACTGTTCAAAATTTTGAGAAAAAAAAATATAAAAAAGGAAGAGCATAATATAATCCTGAAAGTCGAGCATGGAAAGTACTTTAGGTGCAATTACTTAGCATGAAGATTTTGCGCTATATATGTGAATTTCTTTCTTAGTGCAAGCATGAAAATCTGATTCTTAACTTCATTCATTGATTTTTATTTTCCTTTTCATTATAAAAAAAATAAATTAAAAAGTACCTTTATAATATAAAAACGTGATAGCCAACATTGAAAAATTCTGCCGTGCCAAAAATTAGGGACTTTGTTTTTTTGGTCTCTTCTTTCGGCAGAATTACAAACACTTATGCTTGATGTGATGTTGATCTACAATTGGACATTTCTAGTTTTGAAAAATCTCAGCTTTCTCTGGTCACCAGGGACTTAGTTAGTCTTCCCGTGACACATGCTTGCTTTTGAACGACGACTCAAGTCTTGGCTACAGTTCTTTTTGCTTCTTGAATACTTAGGAATGGTAAGACTTCCACTTGTAATAATGGTTAAAACTGAAAAGAAAAAACTTCATCAGTTTTCAAAAAATGCCTATCCAATTATCTTTTCTCTAATTAAAAATGAAATAAGGAGATGAGAAATGAATACCTAGCGGGCAACCACTACCCTTGTGATTCAAATCCTAGGAGTGCTTACGATAGAGCACATTTGATTATCGTTTTTGCTGTATTCAATTTCTACGAAATTTATGCGAACAAACATCTCCCACATAAAACATCGATCTTGAAAAAGCATGTAGGTAGACCTACCAGCTCTCCTCTTTGCTAGCTAGACCGTTAGCATGGTTGATCTAAATTGTTAGGTCATTTACTAACAGCTCAAGCTTCTCATGTTACTAGTTATTTATAACATGGTATCAGAGTTGGATACGTAATCTCCATTTGTTTGTTCCATCGGTCTGTTGGGAATCCATGATTTACTCCCCCATATATTTGAGTTCAATATTCATTTTTCACATGATCATTCTAACGGTGAGATAAACCTGAACAGGGCATAACCAATACATATCGACCAACATGGATTTTGAGCTGTTTCGAAATATAAAGTGTACCCCACTATCTGGCTTGTAAAACAGTAAACATGAGTTCAAGCATTAGAAGGAGAGGAAAAAAAAAAAAAAAGGAAGAGAGAGAAGTTAAAGAAAGGACCCATTACTCCTTGAGCCCTTCTATCTTCCGTTTATCTTTTCATTTTTATTTTCATCTTTCATTCCTCTTTTCCTCATTTTATTTCTAACATTTCCACCACTTCATTTATCTTCAACAGCAAATCTTTGCCATTTTACATCTTCTTGTTAGATAGTATATTAGGATTGTCTCGTCAGGATTAGTTTGTTAGATTAAGATAAAGGAGAAAATTGTTACAATTTTAAATTATTATCTTCTCTTGGCTTTGTAAAAACTGATTTGGCTAATTATTTTTTACAAAATTCAGTATTAGTGCACATTGCTAGCTGTTTGATGGAAGTTAAATAAGTTGGCAGTGTTCAATGAGGCTGATTTGTTTTATTTTTATAAAATTAATTAAAATCCTCTCTTCTTTTATATGGCTGGCTGGGGGGTCCCAGCCGCATTATCATCATAAATCCGGCGACTCCTCTCATCCTTCCTTAGAAAGTTTTCTTTTTTCTTTCTTTTTTTCTTTCAAAGGCAGTGGATTCTAAAACAATCGCTATTTCTTTAGTAGCATTCCTGACCAAAATTCACCATGCCAGGAATTTCTGTAGATAAGGTGCTGATGGCTGTCCCCTTGCATTTCCGGATGTACTCTTTTTTTCTTTTCTTTTTTTCTTTTTTTTTTTTTTATTGCGTGTATATGTGATAGAATTCTAAATTCCAACCACCAATAAAGGCACAACTAACCTTTGTAGTTTTCAGAATTACAACCTCGGAATTTCAAGATTATGCACTAAAAAGTATAATTTGGAAATTCCATTAACGGGTCTTTGGAGAAAAAGCAAGCCGCGTAGAAAGATAGGTGTTTGAACGTTCCAAGTGGGAAAAGAAATCTAGTCCCCCACCTCCCAAATGGCTGTGATGACAGGAGAGGATTTCATACTAAAACTACTTTTCAAAAACTAGAAAACTACTAGAGTGGACTTGGACCCAACCGGTTACCCCGTCATCTACGAGTCGTCATGAGTCATGACCCCAAATGGCCGTCATCTTGTATTGATGATTATAAAAGGGCCATGACCCAGACACAGTTACAACACCACCCAGCAAATATGGCTACTGAGAAATCATTCTCTCTTCTCCTTTCCTTGCTTGTGATGATCATGTTCAATTCCGGTCCTTGTCTGGCAAATGCAATGCTGAAGCGGCGCCATCTAAGACGCAAGAAGCTGAAGCTCTCCTCAAGTGGAAAGGAAGTCTCCACCAAAACCAAGCTCTCCAATCATGGTCGCTCTCTGCTGTCAATGGCTCCCCGTGCAATTGGACTGGAATTACATGCAATGGTCGCGGAAAGGTGACAACAATAAACCTTAGCAGTTGTAGTTTGCAAGGTAAGCTTAATGAGTTTAGCTTCTCTTCCTTGTCAAACCTTGTCCATCTCGACCTCAGCCGCAATGCACTCCATGGAAACATTCCGAACCAAATTGGCGCTGCTTTCCAACTCGTATTCCTTGATTTGTCTATCAATCAGCTTTCAGGTGTGTTACCACTCTCACTTGCCAATCTCACTCATATATTCGTGCTCTACATCTCGGACAATGTTTTAACTGGAGAAATATCTCCTGGCCCTTTTGCCAATTGGACCAGACTCGCCCATCTTCAACTTCATAACAATCAGCTCAATGGAAAAGTTCCCTCTGAAATAGACCGGCTCACCAACCTCAATGTCTTTCACTTGTACAATAACCAAATAAGCGGTTCAATCCCTCCATCATTGGGAAATTTAAGCATGCTAGCCGATCTGAATCTAAATGACAATGGAATTTCTGGTCACATTCCCCACCAACTTGGAAACATGACAAGGCTTAATTTTCTCCACTTATCCAATAAAATTATGATTGGTTTCATTCCTTCTACTTTTGGGAGATTAACTAATCTTTCTATCTTGCACCTACCTTTTTTTTTTTTTTTTTGCTTAATGGCAAATTGAATTGAAGAGGAGGGAAAAGGCCAAAGGCCCCCAGAAAACAAGGAGACAGCCACCAAAGAGGGCAAAACAAAAAACAAAAACCAAAACATACAAGAAAAAGCAAAAGAAGGGGGAGCCTCTCCCAGACAGCACCACCACGGGGAGAGAACCCAACACCCCAAGCCACAGCTCTACCAACAAACCAAACGAAAACAGAGAAGAGGCAGCAAAAGAAGAGCTGAAAAGCAGAGACAACCCACTGGCCGAACAGCCCTGAACCTCTTCCACTGCAACAGCTCAGAACAGAGCCAAAGGGAAGAGAAAGCAGAACCGAGGACCAGGGGGAGCAGAAACCAGCTTCTGAAAACGGACTTGCACTAACAGCACACAAAACGCACTCCGCTAAAAGTAGAAATAGAGACCACCAAAACAGCACAGCAAACTGCCGAAACTCCCAGACCTCTCAGCAACATAGCAAAAGGCAGCACAACCAACTGCAGGACTGATCAGCGCCAGCAACCACAACAACCACAAAGGAAGGAAGAGAAAAACTACAGCAGAAGAACAAACAGAAAGAATCTCCTCCCAGCAGAGACACCACAGGCAGCGAGAAAAATCAGCAGAGGACAGCACCAACTCAAGGCAGAATCAAGAGCCAGAGAAGCCAACAACTGGGCAAACAGCCAAACACCCCACAGCACCAAAGCTCCACAGCAACTTAAACTCTGCAGCAACTGAAGCCAGAACCACAAAGAAACTGAAAGAAAACCAGGAGAACAGGGGGGAGCGGCGGCACTGACAAACCAGCAGAAAAAGCACTCCTGACCAAACACCAACAAAGCAAAAATCCAGCACAGCCCTCCACTGAACTACACTACTCCAAAACCAAAGCAACAGCTTAGGGAAGGAAGAGAAAAGCAACTACAGACTGCCCAGCAGAGAGAACACCTCCACAGAGCCCAAGCTAACAAGCAAGACAGAGAGCCAATGGCAACCACAAAACGCAAGATCACTCAGCGAACTATTCTTTCGCCTTTTATCTTGCACCTACAACGAAACAAACTTTCAGGCCCAATCCCTGGAGAGATAGGAGATCTCAAGAGCATGTATCAACTAGACCTCTCTAATAACATGTTAACAGGTCCAATCCCCCTCTCTTTGGGAGATGCAACAAATCTTGTCTTCTTGTACCTCTATCGAAATCAGATTTCAGGCTCAATCCCACAAGAAATTGGAAACTTGAAAAGGCTAGCTGTTGTACTAGTGCAAAACAATCTTCTTTCAGGTCCTATCCCTTCCTCATTAGAAAATCCGACCGAGCTCAGTGACCTGGCACTGTCTAAAAAACGAATTTTTGGCTCAATCCCAAAATTCTTAAGCAACTTGACAAAGTTAACTACGCTAGAGCTGGTCGAAAATCAACTTTCTGGCTCTATCCCTTCCTCATTAGAAAAACTATCCGAGCTCAGTGAATTGGTGCTATCTTAAAATCAAATTTTTGGCTCCATCCCAAAATTCTTCGGAAACTTGACAAAGTTAACTATGCTAATCCTGGGCAAAAATCAACTTTCTAGCTCTATCCCTTCCTCATTAGGAAATCTGACCGAGCTCAGTGGCCTGGTGCTATCTAAAAATCAAATTTTTGGCTCAATCCCAAAATTCTTAGGAAACTTGACAAAGTTAACTACGCTTGACCTGGGCGAAAATCAACTTTCTGGCTCTATGCCTTCCTCATTAGAAAATATGACCGAGCTCAGTGAACTAGTGCTATCTAAAAATCAAATTTCTGGCTCAAACCCAAAATTCTTAGGAAACTTGCCAAAGTTAACAAGGCTAAGCCTAGCCGGGAATCAACTTTCTTGCTCAATCCCAGTAGAGCTTGGAAATCTCAAGAATCTAAAATCATTATCGATGGCCTCAAACATCCTTATAGGTCCAATTCCTCCATTTTTTTTGGTAATTTAAAGGACCTAACTGTCCTCGCTCTGACTGAAAATCAGTTTTTTGGACCACTACCTCAAGAAATTACAAACTTAACAAGTTTGCAAGAACTTCACTTGGGTTACAACGACTTGTCAGGTCATTTGCCTGAAGTATGCCTGCATGGATCACTTGTACGCTTTCAAGTATATGAGAATAACTTTGCTGGCCCTGTTCCCACTAGTTTGAGAAACTGTGGAACCTTAGAAAGAGTTCGGCTTGACAAGAATCAGCTCACTGGAAATATATCTGAGGCCTTCGGAGTGTATCCTAGTTTGTCATTCATTGATTTGAGCTTCAACAAACTTTATGGAGAGCTCTCACCAAATTGGGGAGATTGTCAAGATTTGACAGTGTTTAAACTTGCTGGGAATAATATTACTGGCATGATACCATCTAAAATTGGAAGCTGGCTCAATTGCACCTACTTGATTTGTCCTCAAACAGTTTGTTTGGAGCGATTCCAAGGGATTTGGGGAGTTTTTCCTCACTGAATGAGCAGATATTAAAGGGTAATCAACTTACAGTTTTTATACCGCATGAAGTTGGGAAATTATCCAATTTGGATGTTATGGATCTATCAAACAACAAATTAAGTGGGCTCATACCAAAACAATTAGGAGATTGCTCCATCCTCCAAGTTTTGAATTTGAACAAAAATTCTTTGAATGGGAGCATTCCATTCCAAATTGGTGACCTGGCAAACTTGAAGATTGCATTAGATCTCAGTCACAACACGTTAACTAGAAAGATACCACCACATCTTTCAATGCTACGCATGTTGGAAAGCTTAAATCTCTTTCACAATATGCTATCTGGTTTAATTCCAACTTCTTTGGAATGGATGTCCAGTTTGGTCTCGGTTGACTTATCATACAATGATCGGGAGGGTCCCCTTCCCCTTACCACTGCTTTTCAAGAAGCTCTGTTGGAGGCGTTTATTGGAAACAAAGGTTTGTGCGGTGGAGTAAAAGGTCTACCTCATTGCAATTCCTCTCTCGTAAATGAAGTTGAAGGTAACAAAGGCAACAAGTTTGTGATTACCATCATCCTTCCTCTCGTGGGGGCAATATGTCTTATATATGTTTCTCCCTACATTTTTTTATATGCCATTCGAGAACGACAAAGACGAAGAAAGTGGTCCTTGAAATGAACAATAGAGATTTATTTTCTATATGGAATTATGACGGGAAGATTGTGTATGAAGACATCATCAAAGCAACAGAGGGCTTCAATGATAAATATTGCATTGGGGAGGGAGGAAATGGAAGAGTTTATAAGGCAGATCTTCCAACAGGCCAAGTGGAAGCTGTAAAGAAGCTTCACTCACTAGAAGATGGTGAGGTGGTGGATCAAAGAAGTTTCAGAAATGAGATACATGCTTTAACTGAGATTTGACATCGCAACATTGTCAAGCTTTATGGCTTCTGCTCTCACTCTCAATGCTCGAATCTAATCTATGAGTACAAGGAAAAGGGAAGCTTAGATATTTGTCTGAGCAATGAGGAAGAAGGGGTGAATTTAGATTGGAGGAAGAGGATGAAGGTAATATTTTTATTCTTTCCCACTTTAATTTTTCTTTCCAATATGTTGTCTACACTTAACTTTTATATCTTTTTTAGTAAGTTACTCTGAAGAACAAATCTTATAAGTATAATTTTTTGATAATATATCAATATATGCAAACATTTTTACCAACATCATGCTAGTTGTGACAATAAGCAGATTTCTATGTATGTCACTTGCTTTCCTCTATTTTATTTGTTACTCTGAGGTCATGTTCGAAGTATAAATTGATACACAGACCCAGTAGGTTTGGTATGATCCTAATACGGGTTAAATTCAGTTTTAGTATTCCAACCTCATGCAAGTGCTTAGGTAAAGTTTGTTTGATCTACATTCAATTCCTATGAATTCAAAGTAATGTCGTCAAAGATCAACAAAACGAGATTGAAATAGACTACATGCATTTTGATGGGAAATAATTATTTGGCCATTATCCTTGTAAATTAATTACTAAGAAAGCGAGAGTCTATTGAGCTATCTCTCTGGACTATATCATTTAGTCCTCATCTCTTTAATATTACTTCCTAAGACCCACTTTACTATAAATTCTAAGGAGTACAAAGCAAACAAGCCCTCAATTGTGGTTTAGTTTCACAAGTTCTTTACACTTTCGGTTTACCAAATCATATAAAAGCCATTTGGAATAAAGGGCCATAGGTTATTGCATTTACAAGCGCTTAAAGTATTGCACGGGTGAGGTGGAGAAGACTAGCTATACTTGACTTCAAGACTACTTAGAATCAACAACAAAGGGATAGCCCTATGATTGGGTATCCCATGTCTCACAAAACTGCCTAGCCTTTGATCCGTGGGTCCTTGATAAAGACTGACCCACTGCCAATGAAGACAGACCCATTTTTATCAATCATTTCCCCTCTATTGGCAGGCAATCCTCTTTCCTGCATGTGGTGTTGGAGTTTACTCATTCGTCTATCGCCTCTCTAATGGTCCAACCCCTTTAAAGTTCTTATTAAATTTCCTCTGCTAAGTAATTATACCAAAACCTCAAGGCGTTAGTAGAGGCAACGAAAATCCTTTTTATCAATCCCCCTCAAGTGGAACATGGTCAATGCACATTTCGCAACACGCACATTTTAGCGCCGTATAGTTTTACCAGGATCCAAACTCACAACCAATTGGCTCCAGTACCATACTAAATTCCTTCCTCCGCTAACCAATCATACCAAAACCTCAACTAATTAGTACAGACAAACAAAAAAATGCTTTTCAATATTTTGAACCATGCCCTTCTCCAAGGGGCTAAAAGGAAATGATAAGTGGTAAAAAACAAAAAATATCTCCATTTTGATAGAATACGATTATCTAACTTCCATGCATCCTAGTAAAATGAAATTAATCCCATCCATAAAAGTTTATAGGGTACGTCTCTTCAAGTTTTTTAAGTGGTTTTATTAAAAATAGCTAACAACTATTTAAAAGAGGATAACAAAATATATTGAATCAAAATAGAAATCCTAATCATACCGATATCAGGAAATCTCATTAATTAAAAAAATCGGAATCCTAATCAAGTAATAATTTTAGCCTAATATAATCCACATCCAATATAAGCTAATCCCAGATTAAGTGGTTAAGCATCTCCTCCCTGGGGTGTGGGTACGTGCATGAGTATTTACAAGACAAGGAAAAGAAAATAAAAAAGAAGCTATATTACTATTACTTTATGTTCTTTGAACTTGGTTCATTCTCTCCATGCATCAAGATATTCAGCATAGTTAAAAAAAGTTTTTTTTTTTTTTTTTATGTTGTGTGAAACTCGTAAGGGTTCATTGTTAATAATTCATGATTTGACCTTTTCATGCAGAGCTTGCTTACACAATGAGGGTGACAGAAAAGTGTGATATTTATAGCTTTGGTGTTGTTTCATTAGAAGTGATAATGGGAATGCATCCGGGTGAACTCATTTCATCACTTCTAACATCTAGGGGTGAAGAGACACTGTTGAAAGATGTGTTTGACCAACGCCTCCCACAACCCAATGATCAGGAGATGAAGGAAGTAGTTTTGACAATGGTGTTGGCACTTAACATGCTTGAGTGCTGATCCACAATGTCGACCAACCATGCATCATGTGTCTAAGCAACTTTCTGCCAACAAGCCTTTATTTCTAGAGCAACTCCACACAATTGCATTGGGGCAACTTATGGATCTCAAGCTATAAGTAGATGCTATATGGGGCGGTTTTTTGTTTTCATAAAAGTTGAACTTCACAACCTTGTGAAGTGGAGAAGTGTATGTTGAGTTTTTCAAGTTGATGTTTAGTTGCTCAAGAGCTGTTTAGATTTTCTCCGGCATGAGCAGTGTGTTCTATTTGTTAGTGTTAATGTGTTGTCAAGGAAGTGCACTTAAGCATAAGTAACATAAAGTTTACAACTTATTGCTCTTAAAAATAATAAAAAATTTACCCCTTTTCTTTCTTTTTCTTCAAGGGACTTGAACTCATGCACCCACATGTTATATGACTCTAACCGAGACAGAAGATTTACTTAAACGTGTGCGGAAATTACATGCAATTTGTCTTATTGAAAACGACATTTTGAAACAGATTATCGGTATCCCCTCTAATGGAAAAGGAATATAGAAGAGGTAGGAGATGCATAGCCAGCCCTTCACCCTAGTAATTCAATTCTTAGGAAAGGAAGGGTCGCATCTCAATTGACACCTCATATCCTTCAGCCCTCACCTCTTTAATTGTCTTTTGGTGTAACTCATTTGAGCATGAATTCTATACAAACAAACAAGGCTTTCAAAATTACAAAATTTGAAAAAACATGATATAAGGCAATAAATTTGAGTCCAGTATACTTTAAGATCCAAATTTAACCCATAAAAATTAGCTATCGATAAAAGCATTTGGGGCACATTTGTGTAGCATCAATGACTATCCCATGCTCTGAACTATTCTTTTTATACAAAGGCACTGTATCTTTAGAAACCTCAAAAAGGCCCGTATCTTTTATTTTAATTTTTTTCAAAAACAGCCTTGGTTTGACTGTAAATTGTGACTGCTAGTTTTTTTTTTTCAATAAATGAAAAAAAATCCCAGAAGGAAATTAAGGAATGAAAAAAAATATCATTGACTTTAAGCTTAGCAAATCTCACTAACACAAGTTACTTTTAGTGGGGCCCACCTAAATGCATGATGGCCAAGAAAGGCAAGGCAATGGAAAGGCTTGGATGTAGATTAGAAACATATGAAACATCAGCCCATCAAATGAAGCTAGCTTTTGGTTTTAGGTCTTCAAAGTTTATGTGGTAGGATTATCTTTTTATCTTTTAATTCAAGTGATGAATTAGAGAGCGCCTAAATGCACAAACGATCTTTTTTTCCAAATACTGCTTGTCTCCGCACCCACCACTTAAAATGAGAGTTCCAAAATATTACTTTCTACACACCCCATATTTCCTAAACACCCCTAACCTCTACTCTTTCGACTTCTCTCTACAACTCCCTTCTCCAAACAACCTCTCTTCCTCTTCCTCCTGCTCTCCCTCTCCTTATCCGCCTGCCGCCGCCCGCTCTCCCGCTCCCTCTCCCTTTTCTTTCCCTCTCTCCCTGCCCGCCTCTGCCTATCGCTTGCTCTCTCTCTCCCACTTTCTCTCTCCCTCCATATCCCCCCCTCCTCTCTGTTTCTCCCTCCCTCTCCCCCTTCGGCGGTGCTGCCGGAGGGGGCGGTAGTGGCTGGGGTGGCGGTGGGGTTAGTTTAGGGTGGGCGAGGGTAGAAAGAAGTTGGGGTGGTAGAGAGACTTTGATGAATGTCCTTTTAGGTATAGTCATTAAAAATTACAATGTGTGGAAAGAGATTTCCGTTATGCATTTAGCAGATCTCGATGAGTTATTTGATTTACTCTTAAGGGTACATTGGTCAATATTAAAATATTGATCTATCAAGTTAGTTTTTGTACAGTTGAACTCCTAGTCAAGGAAGGTTTGGTCAAAATAAAAAATATAGAGACCTTATTCAAGTTTTGTAAAAAAATAGGGGCCTTTTTGTAAAAAAAGAAAACACTTCTAGTTTTCTCTCCATCACAATATATAGTGTTAAAAAAAATCACCTTTTAACATGAAAATAGATCGCAACATTCATCAAAAAAAGCGTTTTCTTTTCTTTTGCATAATATTCACTGACGAGGAATTTTTTACTATCCGATTTTTTTCCTCCATTTAAGTGTAAAAAAGTTATTCTATGTAAAGAGAGCAGGTAGACCGTAGACATGCTTTTCATGAAAGTCCCCATGGAAAAGGGGGTTGGATATTTCGCTTCCTTTCTGTACCATTGATGTGACGCTGATCTAGAGTTGTACTTTTCTAGTTTTGATGTGGGTTTGTTTCTTGACTTGAATTCAAGAAATTTTGCCAGGAAAATTTTCAAATTCTCTAGTATAGGGGAATTCATGAATCCCCCATTGCACTTGAGTATCCAAAAAATCCCACTAAAAATCGAAATGATTGAAATTTAAAAAGTTCCAAAGGTCATTTGATACCTTTCAAGGTGGATGGAATGTTTGGAATTCTTTCAAGCCATGATGGAATTTGCCAATGCCAAATGACAAGCCATCACATCATGATGTCAAAAGAAAAAAAAAACACACCAAATCTTTGCTAGAATTTCCACTGGCCAATTCCGTTTCCTGGATTTCAAGAATTCATGTTTGGAGAAATTTAAATTCTCCAAAAGTTGTCACTTTAAAGTGGAATTCCAAATCACTTTTCGTGGTGTAGCATTTGAAAATCCAATAAAAAGAAAAGAGAATTGAATTCTAAGAATTCTATAAAGTCACTTTAGACCTTTTAGATGACTGGCATTTAGAATTCTAATAAAAAAAATGGAATTTCAGAAGTTATAAGACAATCCATCACATCATGTGACAAAAAAAGGCACCTAGCATCCAAAATTCTTATCATAAATACTGGTAAAGAAACATCCTTTAATACATAAGAAATTAACCCGAACTAACAATTATCTCTAATCTCGTGGGCCAAAATCAGTGGGGAGACTTCTAAATGCCCATCTTTCAACGTCGCCGAGTCCAACAGGTCAAGAAAGATGAAAATGTAATAATATTTTTCTAGAAAGATGATATGAGGGGGTGGGAATAAGTACAGTGTCGCTTTAGCATAATATGTTACAGAAACGTCTTCCTTCCAGGTTTTTTTCTATTTTTTATTTTTGTACCCCAGCTAAGGGAGTTGGGACGACCCAAGAGATAGCCCGCATACACACTGGAAGGAGGCCCGCACAAACAAGAAGCCCACACAAGTGGAAAATGAGCACACACGTACAAGCGGGAAGAGGTAATGACCTCGGGCAGCCAGCTAAGAACGGACACTTCTTACCAGTCGGGTAAGGAGCCGTTCTTCCATTCAGTTAATGGTAGCTACGTCTTTGGAAATTTAAAATGTCAGTCACTCTTTTCCATGATTCCTCCAATGTCCATGTGAGTTGTTATTTGCACATCCATAATTGATAATTGCACATTCAGATTTTTTAAGACCAACATCCCCATTAATGAAATGATGGAATTGGACATCGCTAAAGGTTTTTATAGTCTTCCAATTTCTCCGTACACTACCGTTGGAAAATATTGATTTTCCCTCCATTTTGTCTTCTTCCTCTTTCCTTCCTCTTCCACCATCATTCTCCTCTTCTCTCTCTTCCTCTTCCATCATCGATTCTTCTCCTTCCTCTTTTCTATCCTCATTCCCTTCCATTCCCTATGCTTTCATCTCCAAAAGAGACAATTTTTTTTTTCTTGCCGAAGGGATGCCACTAAGTTCTTCCACGTCTTGTTTGACTGTTTCGTCCCGAACTGTTCGTACATACAGGGCCAAACACTAGTGTGACTGTTCAGCCCTGAGTGGTCGAACATAAACCACTTGTTCGGCCACTCATGGCCGAACATTAGTACATCTGCTCGACCACTCAGGGCTGAACAAAACTGCTTTGTTTAGCCCTGAGTGGCCAAACACGTTTAAACTAAATGATAAACCATCCAATACATATGTATCGTAAACAATAAAATGCAACATCCAATACATATTCAAAACAAAAAAAGAAAAAAACAAAGAAAGAAAACATCCATTGTTCAAAGTGTACAATAAAAAAAGAAAGAAAACATCCATTGCACATCCGGGTCATATACAAAACCCATCAAACCTCTCTTTAACCAAAAAAAAAATCAAAGCTGGTACCCCTCTCGGGTGCAAGTGCGGGTGTATGGCTGGGTATGTAGCATGGCTTGCTGGGCTTCTTCGATAGACACCCCTCAACTCAATATGTCCACCTGCTCAATAGCCAAATATAGGGTGCTTGGATCGCGAAAAGTCAAATCACGTCCCCTCTGAAAAATCGGTCCCGTGATGCTCTACACATCTGCGACAAGCTACATTCGAAAATCATACAAATAAATCCGTGCTTGATTAGTGCAACCGATCGAAATATAGCATGAACAAGATAATCGGTACCATTAACCAGACAAGTTAAGGGTCTATAGTGGAGTCACCCTGAGAGTCCTGCACGCGTGGGTCAAGCGTGGACGTCCGATTTGGGTTCTAGATAAGCAGGTGAGACACCCGTGCATACCAATCCATATACACGGGTACAAAGTCTCATGGCTAAGTCATTGGCTCAGCACGATTTAGAAGAGACAGTAAATGATAGGGCCAACTCTCCCATACACGGTTTAGGTACTGGTACACAATCTGATATTGGTCTACAGTGGACCCTAAACAAATGATAGGGCCAACTCTCCCTAAGTCACTGGTACGCGAGGTGTGCACCTAAACAAGGGTGCGAAAGGAATCATGTGTACCCTACCAAACTGCCTCAGCACTCTGTCGGAATGGTATGGCTCGACAATGTCCATACATTTCAAGCAGCCGGTATAGAAGGCAACCTCATGGAATAGACGATCACCCCTTTGATGATAATACGAATCCCACACTACGTGCACAACGTAGAATAGATGGACTATAATAGAATTCTATTTAACAAACACTGTTAACATACAGAGTACCCCAAAATAATCATATTACCTCATGAGCTCTTAGCCTGTCAAGAGCCTCCCGACATACATGTAAAAAAGACGTGTCTCCTCCAGTCTCCCTCCACTACCAAAAAAATGACTTTTAGCGTCGGACTTTTTGCCGCGGCCAATATTTTTGTGGCAATTTCTTACTTGTTGCCACGACCAATAGAGTTAGTGGCAACAAATCCCATTTTGCCTCGCCCGTGTCTACCCGTGACAAAACGTGTCCTTATTGCAACCACTTCGACCTGGCCGTTGCTTTAAGTTGTTCCTTTTGCCACGATCATGTTTTGGCCGCGGCTTTAAGTATATATTTTGCTTCGATTGCGGCAATAAGATATAATATTTATTTTCTGAAAAAAAAAACAAAAATAAAAACAAAAAAACGTCCGCGCGGTTTTATGGTTTCCCTCCCTTCGTTTTGGTGAAAAAAAAAAAGCTCCAACCGCCAAGGGTTCTTTTCCCTCTCCAAGTCCTTTTTTCCCTCACTCATTTCTTTCTCTCCCAAACCCATCTCCATCTCCGGAATCGCCCAAACCCATCTCCATCTCCATCTCCGGAATAGCTAGCAGCCCGACGATCAAAGCAGCTCCTTTTACCTCTCCAAGTCCTTTTTTCCCTCACTCATTTCTTTCTCTCCCAAACCCATCTCCATTTCCAGAATCGCCCAAACCCATCTCCATCTCCGGAATCGCCAGCATCCCGACAATCACAGCAGCTCCGCCAAAACCCTCCAGAACCCATCTCCTCTCACCCCTTTCTATCTTCCCCTCCCTCTCCAAACCTCTCCTAGGCGCACGACGATCACAGCAACCCCCGGACGCCCGCCTTGCCATCATCTTCCTCCTCGCGCCGGTACACCCCTCCCCGTCTCATCTCTCTTTCTTCTCTGTTCTCTCTCTCCCTCGTCATCTGTCTGTTTCCTCTCTGTCTGCTCTCCTCCCTCCCTTCCTCTCTTCTTCTTCCTCCCCTGTCTCCCCCCGCCTGCGCTTGCTGCAGCGCCCACCTGTTCCTCTCCCTCTCTCTCTCTTCTCTTCTTCCTCCCCTGTTCCTCTCCCTCTCCCCTGCTTCCTCCTCTGTTCCGCCCTGCGCCCACCTGCATACAACTCCCTCTCTCCCTTAGTTCTCTCTCTCTCTCTCTTCCTTTCCATCCCCCATTTTTACATGGATTTGATTGAGATTGTATTGTGCTTGAACGAATGACCTTAGGATTCAGAGATTAATATGTTAGGTTGCTGTTTCAGCCTTGCAATGGATTAATGAGTCGACTATTAGAAAAAATGGAAGTTACAGTTGAAGCAGCCTAAGAAGCTCGTACAGAGAGTTTTTTTTTTTGGTTAATTTCAGGGCTTCTCTCTGTTTGATGGTGTTTTTGCTGTTTTGATTTGAGTTTTTCATCTCTTGTTGAATTGGGAGAATTTGAAATTGGGTATGGTTCTGCATTAGTGGTATGCATTCGGAATGTGGGTTGTAGTTGAAACTGTTGTTTACTTTTCATGAAATGAATTTCAGGTTTCTGTAGATGAAACTGAACTATTTTCATGCCTATTGTTTTGTTTCTATTTGATGATGCTTGTATTGTTTTTTATGTGGGTTTTACTTCTCATGTTGATATAAGTAAAATTTTGAACTTATATTGGTTTTGGATTACCGGTTCTGTATTTGGAGTATGGGTTTCTGTTGAAACTGTATGTATTCTTGCTGTAGTGAATTTCAGGGTTTTCTGTAGGTGTAAAGAGCTACTTCCGTGCCAGTTTTTTTCTATCTGTTTCATGCTAATACTTGTGTTGTTGATGAAGTTGGTTTCGGTTTTCTTTTTGTTTAAGTGAATTTAGAGTTGCCTATGGTTCTGTATTTGGAACATGGGTCTCTGTTGAAACTATATGTAACTTCACTAAAGTCACTTTAATGGGTTTCTGTAAATGGAAGAGAACTATGCCTGTGTTTCTTCGTTTCTATGCGTGTGACGGCGAGCATTGTGTTTTGTTTGTTTCATTCATTCATTATATTTTTCACCATATATTGGAGTGCATTTGGAAGTAGGTGTAGTTCAGGATTATTGGTTCTACATTTGGAATTTTGGGTTCAATTGAAACTATTGGTAACATTTGTGCAGTGAATTTCAGAGGTTTCTGCTGGGATTTGATAGTAACATGAGACTAGTGAAGTTGTTTAACTAGATTTGATTGTTTCCTATGGTGTTACCAAAATTTGAATTGTGTGTGCATTTGGAATTTGGATATAGTATTTAACACTAGCTTCCTTGACAACTCTTCTTACTATTTAGAATTTAACTTTTGATTTCTTGATTATTTTAATCACCTAGCTTGCCCCAATTGAAATGCTAAATCAATAAAATTGATGATTCTTTGAATGATTTCCATGTTAGTGTTGAGAAATTTGTTTGATAAACTTAGTTATATTTGCATGTGATTGATTGCATGCTAGTTATATTTAAATTAATGTTGCTTGATATGATATTCTTGCTGTACAACATTGTCTTATTTATTTTATTTTTCCTGATGTAGTTGTAGTTCACTACTTACTGGTTAATGGATAAAAGTTGGATGGATCCGACTATGGGAAAATGCAGTCGTAAGTATATACTAGGTTGTCAGAAATTTATCGAGTTTGCTTGGAATAATCGTATCGAGGAACTCGGTGGTGAGATCTACTGCCCATGTGTCCGTTGCATTAATCTATTGTTATGGCCTAAAAATGTAGTGGAATATCATATACTGAATCGTGGTATACTACGGAGTTATGTCCGTTGGACAAAGCATGGGGAGAGTGGGGAGGTGAATACTAGTCGTGAGCCCAATGAGGGTGACGATATGCATACAATGTTGCAAGATGGTTTTGGATTTCAGAACGCCGTTGATATAAACATTTTGACCTTTTGATATGGAACCTCTTGGAGTAATCTTTAGTTATCCATTTTATTTCCCTTCGAGATTGGGTTTTGTACCTGTACATGTGCCTCCTATGTCAACAAGTACAATGGACTAGAAAAAAAAATAGAAAGAAAAAGGGTAGTAGTCCAATAGTTGAATAATATATGAAATGAGGGAGAAGTTGATGGTCTTTTGTTGGATTTTCAGGCTGGAACTCAAGTACTTTGATCCTTTTCTTCTTTTGGACGAATTCTCAGGTGGGTATCTGTCATTCTTCAATTTGATCCTTGTAGCCATGAAAGTTCTATATATTAATTACATCTGTGTGACTTGCAGTATCAGCTCCTGCTGGATTTCCTGACCATCCACACAGAGGTTGGTTGGTCTTACATCCTCATTCCATACAATTTGTTGACAAATGGGTTAGCATTGGAAGTACTTGAGAAGGGTTGGATATTGATATTTTTTTTTCATTCTGTCCTCTGTTTCATTTCAGGCTTTGAGACTGTGACATACATGCTGCAGGTATCTATCTAGCCTCACTCTGTATATGATATTATATTTAACACAATGCAATCTCTGTAGTGGCATGCTTTATGATTTTAAATTCAAATGGAAAAAGAAGTGAGCGTGACCACTTTTCTTCATGTTGAGCACTAACATCTTGGTAAGTTTATTTATTTATTTAAGATAAGTGCAATTTGCATTGAAGGGCTAAGGTTTTAGGAATTTATCAAAGGGATCTTCATTAACCAATTCAAATGGGGAGTCTCTGAAAGTTTTCTCTAGGGCAAAGCAACATGAGCCCAGCTGAGGGCCCCACAGGGGAAAGGTGAGGATGGGATCTGCCCATTAGCTTACCGTATGCCTTTGGTGTAAAAATCACGACTCTCTTCAATTACAATTGCCTAATTTATTATTGATCTCATCATATTTTATGTTTATGTGTTATTTCGTCATTTATTTTTTGAAGCATCACGAGCGACATTAATTTATGGACTGACAAATTAGCTTGTGATTTTTTTTTTGCAGTACATGGACGATTTCAAACTTTTATGGTTTTTGTGATTTTGGGGCAGATGATATGCAGAATACAGTATGGCTATGTGTGCTGGTTGTTTTGATTTTAAACTTCGATCATGGGGATATTCAGTTCAGATATTTTGGAGATATTTTTTTGGAAAAGGTATTCAACACAAGGAACTAGGAAAAATGTTGTTTCAGCAACAATAGAAGAAACAGGTTGACAGTTTCTCAGCACTTTGGCCTATATTTATGTTCAATTTATGTAGTTAAATGTTCGGAGTTTCGATGGGACCAATTATCCAAGTAAGATTTGAGGATACTTGATTGCATTCAATTTTAATGAATCATCAGTAGGAGGGTGATACTTATGCTGTATTGGACAAAACTGAGTGGCCCATATCTCCATTCAATTAGCAACATAGAAATCCAACTGTTCATCTCTTTCTAAATGTAGAAAGTGAGAAACGCATCCCTCTAACCACGCCCATATAGAATAGTCTGGCATAGCTTTCAAGAGAGCGAGAAATGGAACCACCTTCTTCTCAACAGATGATGTAAATAACAACGTTGTTGATGCATTGTTACGTTTTTCAACTCAAGCTTTTCTTTGCCCTTTTTCTTCTTCATGTTGCTTTTTAGACTGCTTGGATTTGTGACGTTTCAGTGTGTGTTCTGACGCAGCTGCTTCTGTTGGTATGACTTTACCCTCGTCTTGCTTGAGTTCTTGTGCTGTAACAACTGTTGTGATTTCTTGTGTTGTGACTGCTTCTGTTAAGAGATCAGAATAACAACTTTACACACTACCCAGATGTGTTTTTTTTTTTTTTTTTTAATTTTTCTGGTATCTAAGTTGTCGTGTGTAACAATTAAAACAAGAGGGTTCAGATCAGATCCCATGTTGTTTTTAAGTTTTTTCATCTTCTCATTGATTTTAATCCGATTTGGAGACCCATGTTGGATTGTTGTCATCTCTTCTCTCTTGTCTTCAGCAAAAAAAAAAAAAAAAAAAAGAGAAGTTGGTGTTGGATGCATATGTATGAAAGATTGTCAGCATCTTAAGCACACATCTTAATAACGTGTGTGGTGTGCATCTATGTTGATTTAGACACTTGAAATTCGAGGAGCATCAAATTTGAGGGGCCATTTAAAAAAAAAAAAACCACTGATCAGAGGATCCTAACCGTACGATCGGTGGCCATGGAATGCATATATTTTGGGCTTTGTGTGTTTTGGTTTATGGTTTTATGGTTTAGGTATTCAATAGCTTTATGGTTTTAGTACACAAACTAGATCTATATTTGTTTTTTATTCTAAAAAAAATTTTTTTTTTTTGCTGCGGCCACTTGCTGCAAAAAGAAGAACAAAGTAAATTATGGAGAAAAATTTATTGCTGCAAACCGTGGAAATAAATACTTTTTGCAGCGGTCATGCCCGCGACTAAATGATATTAATTAATTAAAAAAGTAAAAATAATTTAAATATAAAACCATTTGTTGCCTCGGCACGACCGCGGCTAAATGTTTACTCTTTTGCCGCGGTGGCAAAGGTCGTGGCAACAAACTTCTTTCCACACCAAATACTGTCTTGGTCGTGGCTAAAAGTTTTTCCGCGGCAAAAACGTTTTTGCCACGTAATTTGGACTTTTAGCCACCAAAACTGGCCGCGGCAAAATCTTGTATTTTTGGTAGTGTTCTGTGATATCCAATGATGCACTTGAGGCCGACGAGGCATGTACCCGCTTTGGGAGTGGGTCTGAACTGCCTGAAATGCTCGTACATCCAAGGCTCCAGAAGCGTCAAATAACCACCTATCTGCTTGACGGAAACCCGAGTGGAAAATCCCTACTTTCTATTCAGGTATACCAATGCAGCAGCACCCCAGGCATATGTATCCACCCAATCCACATCTGTCGGCAATTGCAGATAAATGACCAGGACCTGCGTACCGGTCTTTTCAGCAAACAGTGTGCTGCCCAATATGTACAACAGGTATGCTTTAGCAGTATGCCTAATACTGTCCTCTGGGTCCACATCAAACACCTATCCAAAAATGCCACTCGGCCATTCCAACCCGACTGATGTATCTCAAGCACTACTAAGCTCATCGTGTGCATACTCGGGTGAGACGCCAATTTTGAGCTCACGTGGTCAATAGTTGCGCCAGGTGATAGTAGATCGGTCAATACTAATCTACCATCAGTGGAGTCCTAAGAATGGTGCACACATCATCTAATGTGATCGTCATCTCACCAAAGGAAATGTGAAATATGTTTGTCTTCGGGTGCCACCTCTCAACAAAAGCCAATACGAGCTGCTTTTTGATGTATTTATATGACGAAGAAATGAGCTGAGACAGCCCTTACTGGACGACCAAATCTCTGAAAATGGTGTTCGGCACACCATTGTGATGGCTGGCCAATGTCGGAGTTTGCCACCATGACTGACGCACTTCAACGCCCGGCGCACCTGCAGTGCAAGTGACCATATATTAGTAAAATCACTACAATTAGTGCATGGGAACATATAACTATTAAATTCATTGCAATTATATATGAATACCTCTCCTTTCCAAATGGCCGGTGGTTCCGTTGCTGAAACTCGGTAGCAATGTAAAATCGACTGGACCCCAGGAAGTGGTCCAGTGTCTTATGCATCATTGTCTCCATCTCCGATGTCCGTTGCATCATTAGGCTAGCCATGCTCATATCTAGCCCCAGCTTCTTCCTCTGCCTCCTCCGAAACCTTGGGCTCCTCACGCGGCTCGGCTACCACTGCTTGACGTCGTGCAGCGTTACTTTTCCTGTGCGAAGTTGGAGGCCGAATTTGAGAACGTCTCGGCTTGTCCATGACTGATTGGAAGGGGTGCGGGGCCAACTGGGACACCGAGCACTCATCACTGCCGTGCAAGAGGTGGACCCCTCTGATCAGATTGGTGGAACCTCTGTGCTATGGGACCCACCTGGAGCTCCCACCAAACAGTGATCGGTTGGCCCTATCACTGTGTAAAAGCTTATTAGGCCCATCAGATCGTCCTGGCTCTTTACTGCATGGCCCATAACTTTACCAATTTAAAATTAAAAATAAATAAAATCATAACTGATCCAAGAGTTCAGATCACTTGGATTGGAATCCTGTTACGGTTAGGGTGCTTTGCATTTGTGTAATGCGTCTTTCAATCATAAATGAAAGGAGATGGGGTGTTAATTTTCTAGCACAATCCTCGTCACTATTTGGTGCGGTCACTATTCGAGGTTGGAAACCCTATTTTATGGGTTTTTCTTTGATAGAGACGATCTAAACTTCCCCCGACATGATAGGAAAGCTGTGTAGCGCTTCCTTAGCCGTTTACCTGTTGGATGATCAGCTTCAATGTTTGCCAAGGTGGAGATTTGTTAATTTGTATGGCTAAATAGAAGTTGATTAATCATGGTTAATCGGGCCCCTGGATTGCCCAACTTGTACTGTGATTAGAAGTAGGCCTGTTTTAGGTTTACTGTGATTAAGAAGTAGTGTTTGGGTGTAATAGGGTTTTGGTGTTTATATTATATATAGAGACAAGGAGTCTCTAAGATGTACACCTCTTCTGATTGCATAGGGAATTATCCCGTCTTCCTCGTGGACGTAGGCCAAAAGCCGAACCACGTAAACTTCTGTGTTCTTTGTGCCTGTCTAATCTCTTCTCATAGGCCCTAGCTCACAACATTACCAAGTGCACCCTTATATGTATTTAATCCATTTGAAATTATATTTAAAAAAAATATGACTCTTTCAGGTCTCCACGTTTACTTGTATACTAGTTACGTTAAGCTACGTCCAAGGGCACTCCTCTTGGCTTAGTGTAAGAGGTAAAAAATGTGAGACTCGCAGGGGCAAATCTACATGTAGATGACATGGGGCTCAATTTTGAATTTGCTAGAGACTCGAATGGGCTTGGAACTGTCCCACATATATTTAACAAAGAGTCACCCCATATCTAAACCTTGTGATCGCTCCACATCACAAAACCTTGCTGAAGACACTCCTATTCTCTTTTGACTTCTTCTTCCTACCAAGAGTACTAGATCCTCTTCGCGCCATTCTGTTTAGACATCTTTCTACTGGCCGTTCCTCTTGTGGTTAGTCTCTATCTCTCTCACCAAATAACTCTAAATAAAGCAATTTTCCTCATCCTCAGATGTAACATAATCCTAATCACTCTGTACCTGAATTAAAACCCTTAATCTCCAAATCATATTTTCAAGTCATAATCCAAAACCTAAGCCTTAAATCACCAAATTATCTGAGCATATCTACAAGTTCGAAGATGACCAAATCACCATTGGGCACACTTTAATATTCAATTCATATAAATTGGGTCTTAGGGTTCATATGTATGGATAATTTGAGTTACATTTAAGTGGTAATTTTTCATTTTTGCCATAAGCCCATTATCAACTATAGGAAATTATTTTTACAACTAAGGTAAGTGTAGGGAATCAAAATTCCCTATATGCAAATAAAATCCCTATGGGAACCCAAATTAGGTAATTGGGTGCTCACCCAAATCACTGTTTCAGGGCATCCAAACACTAGGGTTAAAAGTAATATTATCTTTCACTGTTTTGATGATGATGAATTGATGATCACCTGAGTTTGGGAGAGGTAGTGAAAAAACTTTTCAATTGGGCTGGAGATAAAAGTTAGCAAATTCGAGCAAAAGTTTAGCCCCATCCAAACAAAAATCCTGGATCCGCCACCGAAGACTCACTTAGAAGCATTTATAATTGATAGCAAAAATCCTTTGAAACCGATAACTTAATTCGTAAAAATAAGATAAGATCTAAACAAACAATCCTTAACTTTCAAAATCCTATTAAGGAAATTGAAAATATATTATGATATGCAATATAGACAAGCTCTGCTTGGGTTATGATAAGCCTAATGTTAATTTGCTTCTTACATGATCTTAAATTAGACTTAGGCTCAGCTAATATTCAATCGAGAATTTAGGCCTAGGCTTGGGCTATGATGACAGAATTAACCTTTCTCTCCATCTTGTTCTAGTGATAGGAGAAAATAGCGTACAAAGTAGCATGAACTCAACCATGACTTAATTTTATTATTTATATCATATATGTTGTATTTTATTCGTATCCACAACCCTTCTAAAAAAAAGGAGCACACAAAAATATTTTTTGAGTAAGTTAAAAAGTGTCTACTTGAGAAAAAAAAAAGAGAGAAGAAATTATATATACAATCGATCTAGAATATATTTTTTAAAATAGTGATTATAGAAATAGAATAGCAAAACTAATAATAGAAATAAAATAATATTTTCATAAAATTAAAATATATATATATATATATATATCAAAATAAAAAGATACATTGGATTCTGATGTGGTGATCAGTCGGGTTGTAGTTATGTTGACAAAGATCATTCTTGCTGTCATCCATGTTGGAGATTCTGTGAATCTGATGTGGTGAGTTGAAATGAATCATGGAAGAACTTCCTTCCTTTTGATTTTCAAAATCCTTGCCGGCTGATGTGGGAAATCTGTACATTGGATATGCACAAATCTATTGTAATGGGGCTTGATGATCCGGTGGCTCTGGAGTTGGCTGGAATCAAAGAAAGAGATGATTTTTTTGTAAGTTCGAAGGATTTGGAAAATCGTCTCTCACTTTTTCTCTTCATCCAAACCTGAATTTTACTCGGAATCGAAAAAAATGAGAGAGGATTCATCTCTGATGACTTTACCCAAACATGCACTTATTTGAAATGCATGCGCTTGCTCCCCCAGCCAACTACTCCAGTTATTTACACCTGTCTGACACCCTTTGTCTCAGTCACTTCGTGTACAGTGAAGAGCTGAGCAGACGTCTTTTAAAGACAAATTTTGTGAAGATTGGCATTTGCACGTGCCTAGCGTAGAAAAGATCCAAGTTCCCACCACTAATAGCAGGGAACTGGAAGACTTTTTGATGTCCAGCATGACATTTTTGAATGAAATAGGTGGTGTTGGGCTTATGCATTCTCACGAATGGGATGAAGACAAATTGGGCTTTTAGAACCACTGAAAGGAAAGTCTTCATTTCATTCACAAAGTTCTTCGAACAGCTAATTTTTACCAGAAATAAGTACTTCAAAGTTACGGAGTTTCCTTTGCAAAAAGGGGGAAGAGTTTGACCAAAGGTAACCTACTAGAAGAAATTCATGCATTTCAAGGATTCTACGGAGCAGACGAGGCATTTATGATTAGAAGAAGGAAGATTTTAAAAAAATATAAAACTTTTCGATCATTTCCAAAAGAGTATATGAAAAATTGAATATGTCAAAACGTTATAAAAATTTTCCACAATTCTTTCAATCAAATCCTCTCAATCAAATCCTCTCTATAAGAGTTTTTTGGAAAAGACAAAAGTACCCTTCTTTTATGGCAGATTTTTGTATTTTCTTCACCTCTTTCCTCCCCCAAATTAGCCACTTTGATTTTAATGATCATAATCATTTAACCAAGCTATTTTTTTAGTCATTTGGAATCCCTTTTTTGAACCATCCATGCATAAAGGTAGTTTAAGTGGGCCCCACTAGGCTATTTGAGCTGAACTTAGTCATTTCTCTTAAACTGTTTATTAAAGAAAAAAATTTGAATAATGACATGAGGGTACTTTTGTCATTTCGTAGTTGATTTTCATGGAGAGGACTTGATTGAAAGATTTGTGAAAAACTTAAATGCTTTTTTAAATATTCAAATCTTCATAAGATTTTTTTAGAATGAGTAAAAAATTTTATACCTTTGTGAAATTCTCTCAAAAATAAATAAATAAATAACTCATAATGTGAAGAGTGTAGAATCAAAATGCCAAGCAAATATAAATAGTTAGTCAAGCACCAGCAAAAAAAAAAAAGGGAATAATGAGTCAAGAAAAAAATGACCAACTGCCGGCTGCAATTGACTTTGATACAACCACTTATTTTTTTAGTCCGGAGTTTTCAATCCCGTGTAATAAATGTCCAAAACTCGACCTTGAGACCTAAATATTGATAATGAAGACTGTTCACGATGAATGTTGTCTTCTTCCATGATATATCTTCAATTTTCACTTCAATAGGATTGGATCCCACCGTCAAGTTAAGTACATCACTGATAACAGGATTAGGGCCCTATTACTGACGAAACAGAGAGAGGACTTGTTTACCACTCTAGGTAACAATGCAATAATTATGTAAGCACTTCATCTCTCTCTTCTTTCATCAGTTATAAAAGGGTCACCACAACCCTTTTATCCAACCAGAGCAAGCACATTTGCACCACCACTCAAAATGGCTACTGAGAAATATTTCTCTCTTCTCCTCTTCTTTCTAGTGATGATCCTGTCGGATTTCTTGTCTGGCAAATGTAATACCTTTGCAATGGAATCTAAGTTGCAAGAAGCTGAAGCTCTTCTAAAATGGAAAGGCAGTCTCCTTGAAAGATAAGAATGCACCAAATTGAGGTCTTTGAGATTAAACAGGAATAATTTGAGTGGAAGCATTCCATTTGAAATTGGTAACCATGAAAATCTCCAGACAATACTTGATTTCAGTGAAAATCTGCTCTCAGGAGAAATACCCTCTCAACTCGGAAAGTTGAGCAAGTTGGAAACTTTGAATCTTTCTCACAATATGCTTTCCAACTCCATTCCTTCATCTTTTAAAGAAATGATAAGTTTGTCATATGTTGATGTGTCATACAATTATTTGGAGGGTCCCCTGCCTGATAACAAAGCTTTTCTTGAAGCCTCGCCGGAAGCATTTTCCAATAATGAAGACTTATATGGTGAAGTACAAGGTTTACGACCTTGCAATTCCTCTCTAATAAATCATGGTGATGGAAAGAAAGACCACAAAGGTGCAAGAATCATTGTTCTTAGTCTCATAGGCATTTTACTCTTCCTTTCTGCTTTGGTTGTCATATATTTGCTTCTTCACAGGAAAAAACGGAATGTAGAAAATGATGTTGAAGAAGTATGCAATCATGATCTCTTTTCAATATGGAACTACAACGGAAAGATCATATATGAAGAAGTCCTTCAAGCGACAGAGAACTTTGATGAAAAGTTTTGTGTTGGGGAAGGAGGATATGGAAAGGTGTATAGAGCGGATCTATCTACAGGGCAAGTAGTAGCTATAAAAAAAACTCCACCCACGAGAAGATGGTGAGGAGATTGGCCAGAGGAGTTTTAGAAATGAGATAAAAGCATTAACAGAAATCCGTCATCCCAACATTGTTAAGCTTTATGGATTTTACTCCCATCCAGGATGTTCTTTTCTTGTCTATGAGTATATGGAAAGAGGAAGTTTAGCTAAAGTCCTAAAAAATAGGGATGGAGTTTCTGAATTCAATTGGATCAAAAGGGCTAATGTTGTTCGAACTGTGGCCCATGCATTGTCATATATGCACCATGATTGCAATCCTTCAATCGTTCATCATGACTTGTCAAGTAACAACATTTTGTTGGATATGGAGAATGAAGCTTCTGTCTCTGACTTTGGCACTGCCAGACTTCTAGAGCCGGATTCATCAAATTGGTTCACACTTGCAGGCACATATGGCTATATTGCTCCAGGTAAACTGTTGACACATTGTTTCTATTATTTTCTCACCTTTTAGTTTTAATTAACTAGTTTGTTTAAACTAGTTTTGTTTAATCAAAAATATGTCATGCATACTAATATTCTGCTTACAAATTTTTATAAATAAATGAAAAGAGTACTATATTCAGATTTTGAATCATCCATAAACCTTGTTCACCTAGTGTTCTTTATGGCCACGTAAAGTAGGCCATTTTGAGGACATAAGTGGAGAAGGAATGATGGGATCCATGGCGGGTAGATAAAGATGGGTGATGTTTCTGCCAATCATACTGATATCCGCCACTAAAATTAGGGGCAAGCTTTTTAACAATCTACTAACTGTTAGTTTCAATCATTGATATCTAATGGTTGATATTGATCGCATTGGTTAAATCATTACCCTCTCAAGTCTATTTCTAAATTGTCAAATGGTAGTAGACTGACTAAAACATTCTAATGATTTTAGTTTAGGCCTATTTGTTTGCAGGAATTGAATACATAGAATTCCTATCTTAAGTAGTTAAAAATGACTCCTTTTTGTTTAGGACCTTTGATCTTCATTTTTAACCACTTAATGTATGAGACTACCTATTCAATTTCTTTATATTTCTACATATTTCACTAGTTGTTCAATGACTATATACCTTGTTCGATAATAAATCAAATTATATTAGAGAAAATGATGTTTTCTCTGTCCATGATGTAGAAAAACTTTCCTATAATTATAGTAAAAGGAAATTGGAAAGATGATTACGTTTCTCCTTTAAAAGAAATCCAAGCAAGAGAAGATAGATTTCTCTGTATTTTCCAATACTAGGTTTGGAGTAGTCAATACATTAAGAAAGTCCTTTGAAATGCATATGGATTTATGAAATGGAAACTAATGTTGCTTTTTTTCTTTCCAGAGTATGCTTACACAATGAAAGTAACTGAAAAATGCGACATTTATAGCTTTGGCATGATTGCTCTGGAGGTAATAATGGGAAAGCATTCTGGTGAGCTCATCTCATCTTTATCAACATCAGAGGGCAAAGGTATATTGTTGAAGGATATATTAGACCAACGCCTCCCACCTCCCACAGATTGGGAGATGAAGAAAGTCGTGTTGATAGTGGCATTGGCACTTGCATGTCTATGTTCTGACCCACAATCCCGGCCAGCCATGTATCATGTGTCTCGAAAGGTCTCTGTAGAACCTTTTCTCGTGTCTCATCAAATGCTTTTTTTATGTCAATTAATGGATCTCAACATATAATTATATAGATGAAAAGTTGTGATGCGGTTGTCTTAAGTTCTAATGGTCGACAAACATATGATTGGGCATATTTTTGTTTGTATTATATTTGATTAGTCTACCTTCGTCGTATTATCATGGAATGAAATGAAAAGTCAGTTTCTCCTTTAAATAAAATATGTGCACATGGAATGTAGAGTTGAGTAGAAAAGGGGTATTTGACCTACACTAAGCATTGATTATATATATAAAGTAAACTTTATGCTTTTATACCATGTATTTCCTTTATTGCATAGAAAATCAAGAGAATAAGCATTTTAAAGGAGTTTTGCAAAAATAAAGAAAATCAAGGGAATGTAAGAGCCTCCTAGACAAATGCGAAAATCTGTCTGTCTAAGCCTATCTCCTCTCCCAGGCAGATAAATAAGCCTTTTTCTGGTATGCCTCTTCAAGCCTTAACTTCTACAATTCTTCAGGCATTTCTTTTACAAAGAATGACTAGCTGCTGTATGGGTTTCTTTTCTCTTCCCCTCTAGTCTCCTCTGTTTTTGAATGACTCCTCTGGGTTTTTTTCATTTTCTTTTCTCTGCTGTTGAGGTCATCTGCTGTATAGGTGGTCCTTTTGTTTCTTTTGTTGGGGTGTTTAGCCTCTGTTTTCTTTCCCCTTCTCTAATACAATTTAGGGATTTTTACGAAATAATTAAGTTTAGAGTGTGATTCAACGTTTTGATGAAGAATGATAAGAAAAATACGAATGAGTGGTTCGTACATTTTATTTTGACATTTTTGCCCCAGTTGACGATATCATCAATAGTTAATGATATCGTCAAAAAGCCTTGGTGGAAAAAATCCCAAATCAACAACCCACTTCGTCTTCCTCCTCTTGAATTGCGATTTTCAGGAAGGAATAGATCTTGCATTCACCTTATTTGTTTGTTTTCTTTTGTTCATAGTATTTGTATAGTGTGTGTTTGATTGGGAGAACAAAGAGAAGACAAGCTTTTGCCGCTAGGACAATGGCAAACTCTGCACTGGAAGCGGAAATGCAAGCCTTCTTACGGTGAATATAACTGTGCAAAGTTTAGGGGGTGGTTGATGTCATCATAAAAGGGGACTCCTTCATCATTTGGAGTTCTCTCAACTTGAATGAAGGATTTCCGTGGACATTAATGCCTCTCTGGCGAAGGATCCAACTAACCTTAGAAACTCTTCCAAGTTGGAGAGTGGACCTTATTCACAGATTAGCCAATTGTGTTGCAGACCAACTGGCAAAATTAGGGCCACCAATGGAAATGGTGTTCCATTCTTCCCTACCAATTCACATTTGGCATACTTATTTGTGGAGTTGTTTGCAGTTGGTGGTGAACAAGTTGCAATGTCCTCTAGTGGAGTTGCAATTGTGGATGGTGAAGATGGGTGCTGGCCGTTTGCAAGTCGGTTCAACCGTTTGAGTCTGGTGATGATGAGAAAGAGGGATGGATGAGGAAGATGGCCCAGATCTGGTGATAGAGAAGGGTGAAGATGGCGAATCTGAGATGGAGTTAGGAAGAAGATGAGAGGTGGGGGTTGTCTTCTGTGAATGGGTTGTGCTTGTTTGTTAGTGGGGATATTTCCACCATTTTCATCCTCAACCTCAATTAGAGCATCCATCATCTTTTTCTCCACTTGCACATTTCTTCACAAACTAAATTCAAGGAAAATCTAAGAGAAATGAAAGCAGATTACCCACAAAAATTGAAGAAAATGAACAAAAAAAAAAAGAAAAAAAGAGATAGAAGATGAAATGTAGTTGAAAATTCGGGGCTTCGTGATGTCTTTGGTTATACAGGTAGTTGGCGATATCGTCAACAAAGTTGGCGATATCGTCAAATTAGTTGACGATATCGTCAACTGGGGTATTTTTGTCCAAAATAAATGTACGAACAACCAATCTGTAGTTTTATTATTTTTCTTTATAAAATCGTCTAATTTGGCTATAAGCTTAATTATTTCGTAAAATCCCCTACAATTTACCTTTTAGTAAAAAAATAAATAAATAAAAAGGAATTTTGCATCAACTACTAGGTCTAAGTCATAATTTTTTTTCAAAGGACGGTTGTCCTCGTAGCTCGGGAAATCGCACATGTTACATAAGTTGATTCTCTCGCAAAACAAGATTTTACGCCCCATTCACCTTCATTTCAAGATATGCTTTGCTGAATGCACAGTAATTTCTCATACAATGACTTGGATAGTCCTCTCTCTAAATGACTCCAGCAAGTGCATTCATCAAAAAATAGTCTTATGGATGTCGGCAAGAAGATAATTCCTATTGCAAATTTCAGTGCATTCGGGTTAAAGGATCAGGATGTGGAAGACTTTTACACGTGGAATTGGGGTTCCCCGCCCCCGCCCTTCGGGGTAATTTATATTCCCCGTCCCCGCCCCGCCCCTCAATTGTAAAAATTTTAAATATGCAAGACTTAAGATTCGAACTCGGGTGGGTGAGCAACCAAAGCTTTGCCTTACCACTAGACTAAACTTCATTTCTTGTAATGTTTTACCGTATTTAAAATATATTAATATATTCAAGATTGTTACACACATATACATACTTCACTTACTTACTATATATATTATGACTTATATATTATTTATCATTTATTTAAAAGGAAAATGTTAAATGTAGACAACTAAGGAATCTAATTGGAAACCTTAAAGCTACATTGAGCTCGTTTCCATCTCTTGGATTTTGAAATCTTTTGGTCTTGTGAAATGAATGGAACTTTATTTTAAAAATAATAATTTTGCTGATCAAACATTTTGTTTGGATATCTATTGGACTCATGGCTTGGAAATTCTAGAATCCTTTGAAATTCTGAAATATTTTTTTGGACATCAATTGGGATTGGGCCTAATTATTTCTTCTTGTGTTTCTCAATAAAAGCTTCGAAATCTTTATCACATGAATTAGGAGTGCAATCATAATATGCCCTGCCTGTTTAAGATGAAAATATGATAAGCACCCACCAAAAGAAAAATTACACAATTTGCAATTCAAATTTATAAAAGTCTTGAAATGTAGAAAAAATTCTAAAAACATATACTAGTAATTTTGTTTAAAAAAATAGAATTTATATATGAACTTCAAGTATTGTCATATGAATATTAAATCATTATTTATTGTATAGCTCTGAATTCATGAACCTCCTATAGCGGGCCCGGCTTTATTGAAAGTACATACTATATTGAAACCCTCATTATCAAAGCCTTGTCCCAGGCTCCCAGCTGTGACGGTGTTGGCTACATATATTCTTTTTCTCCATTCTAAATCAATACCCAAATAAGAAAAATTTTCTTAACTTCATAATTTTTCTTTCAAGGCAAAATAAATTAAATTTTGGATTGACTACAAAGAAAAAGGTAAATTCATTCATTTTATATGGTAAAAAGCACATTAATGATTCATCTATGTTGTCTCCATGCCTTTAATAATATTAATAAAAAAAAAACCCTCAACCATGCTGACTCATTTGCCCGAAACTCAGGCCCCTCTCAAAACATCAGTCTTCCTACGGACCATGACATTTTTCCCAAAATAGAATAAAAAAATCTCCCCGCATAAATATTTTATAAGTGTGGGGCACTATTAGATTGTTTAAAATTTTTTAAATTATCTAATATTAATATTATAAATTTTCCTTTTCCTAAAATTTTACCTATTTAAAGTGAGATTTATTCATATAAGATTTTCTCTAAACCCTTGAAGGCCAATAACATACACTTGAAAATATCATATATGCTTTGAGACATTTTTTATAAAAAAGACAATATCTCTCTAAAATATCAAGAACTCCATCAATACATGGTTTCACTTCATTTCTGGTATTGAACTCCACTCACTAATAAAGAGGTTAATTACACATATAATTAAAATTAGTATAATGTATAGTGTTGTTAGTATGATTAGAATCATATTAAGTTACTAACTATAATTTACCTTGTTATTTCTAATCGTATGAGTTATTATAAGCTTATAGCATGATATATCTTGTAATGCTATATCAAATTAGTATAATTTATATTGTTATTAGTATGATTAGAATCATACCAATTATAATTTACCTTGCTATCTCTAATCATATATATTATTATAAGCTTAAAGCATGATCTATCATTCTATTATATTCGTTTTATTCAATATGATTTATCATGTCGCAATTTAACATTATATATGATTAAAGTCAAATAAGCTTAGATAGATTTTTAACAACTTTAATTTCATTAAATTTGAATTAGAGGGAATGTGATCATATTATATGCTTTTATAATGTCTAGGGTTCAATCAATTACATGTTTAACTTTAAAAAAAGTCTTCAATCAATCTACTTAACCCTTAATAACAACATAAAATCAATATATACATTTACATATAAATATGTTTATTTATTATAAAAGAAATCTAAAAAATATATTTTTTTTAGAGGATTATTAATTTCGGGGCAGGGCAACGGGGCGGGTAAACGGGGCGGGGCATGGGGTGAGGTAACGGGGCGGGGCATGAGGCAGACCCATCCCCGCCCCGCCCCGGCTTCGGGGTATATTTTTTTGCCCCGTCCCCGCCCCGTCTAATATTCGGGGCGGGGAAAACCCGTACGGGGCGGGGCGGGCACTCCGGGTTGGGGCGGGGCGGGTTAAAAATGCTATCCCTAACGTGGTCATAGGTTTATAGTGTTTCTGACGATGAAAAGTCTCTGCTGCAGATCTCTCCTGTGTCTGGATCTTACATAGAATCACACTTCCTAGAGATTTCTTTGTCAAGAAACTCAGGTCCCCTAATCCTAATGAGAGTCTATAACATGGGGATAATGTTGACACCAAAAATGTCACTTTGCCTCTTCAACATCAAGAAAGCTGCATGAAGTCGCAACCTGCCATAAATAGGCAATGCAATTTCTCCAAAAAATCAAATCTTGTCAGAATCAAACAAAAACTGCAAGATCCTTCAAGATAGCCAAGAGAAGAGTACACATGAAGTTTCGGGCCATTTCGACAACATTTGGCCTAACTTCACTTCTCCGACAGCTAAAATGGCGCTCCCGGCGGCGACATCATCGGAGACGTCAAAACTTCGATCAGAGCCTACGGATGACTCCAGCATGTCTCAAAAGGGCTCCATGCCAAATTTCAAGTCAAACCGACAACGTTTGACCAGGTTTCGATGCTCCGAGAGAAAATCAAGCCTACCGGCGGCGGAGCAACCCGGGACCATGACATCCAAAACGGAGCCCATGGAACGTCTCAAAATGACTCCAATAGGCTCCCCGTCAAATTTCAGGTCAATCGGACATCGTTTGGCCACATATCAACGCTCGGCATTTTCCCCGCAGCAAAATCAAGTGAAGCATCGATGGGACCCCAAACGGCTTCAAAACTCAAACAAAAGCCTATGGTTGGTCTTATTTATTGCTCAGGAGGCTTCACCTCAAATTTCAGGTCATTCCGACATCGTTTGACCAAGTTTCAACTTCTGGCGGAAAATCAGCAGCTCTACGCGACAAAGTCTTCGGCTTTCCCGGAAAATTGGAAACTTTGCACTCTAAAAATGCAAGGATTCTCATCAGGTTTTCTACAGGGAAATCAAGCCAATAAATGAGAAGAAATGTCAAGAAAAATACAGAAGAAAACGGCGACGAAAAAGACCTCAAAACGACCGCAAAACGGGCTCCGAAGGGGAAAAATCCCCCAGGGTCGCAGTCCCCTGCGACCATGGCCCATGGTCGCAGGCCCCTGCGACCATGGCCCATGGTCTCCGGTCCATGGTCGCCGGCGACCATGGAGGTCCGGGTCACCGGATTTTCCGCCGGTGACCCGTTTTTCCGTCTTTTTTCGCGTTTCGCGCACTTTGGCCCCTGTGGTTTCCTGAAAATGTGATTTTTAGTGCTTGAAATTGACTCATATCCTCCGACATCAGTCAAAATCACGGGTCAACCTCCAAAAGCATAAAATCATCATTGATAGCTCCAAGATCGCCAACCGGTCGACCAAGAAAGTGCACTTTCTGTCCGACCGATCGTGAAATCGACAAGACAGATGTCACCGGCCCGCTCTTAGCTATTAATGTCTGAAGTTACATGTTCATCCGATGTCGATCAGCATGTAGATCCATCGATGATCGTCGCCAGAAGAATTCCAGAAGACACGGCATGGCCCGCGACTCTTCGACTGCTCGGCGACCAATTAATGTGGTTAATTGACTAGCTTTATTGCAGTCATTAATTCATTTCTTTGGACGGCCCAATCAGAAGCAAGCATTTGGGAGTTACAAGTCAATTGATTCATGGCATTTAACCCATGAAACTCCTCCCATTATGGTAATTAAGGTGATTAAAATCCCTTAATCTCCATCGGCCAATCAGATTCAAGGAAAAAGGAGTTACAAAATCAAGAAATAAATCTTGTAACTCCTCCCATTAAAGCCATTAAAGCCCATAAACTCTCCTAAATGGCTACCAAAAGCCTATAAATAGGAGAGCATTCCATTGAAATCCGGGTCGATCAATCGGAGATCACTTGAAAAAGCACCACAGATCCAGAAATCTGAGAGAAAGAAAAAGAGAGAAAAACTCTGCTGAAGTTCTGCACCAGCCACCACTACAAGGTGACAAAAGTCCCTTGGGGGGCACCCCCCCCCAAGGTCCTTGCCTTCTCCCGCTACCCCCAATGGCTTAGACGTGGCTTTTCAGCCCGTCTACTTAGCTTTTTATTGGACATAGGACCTTCTCTTGGTCTTTGTCCTCTAAAAACCTGAGGTTATAGCCAAGCCAAGCGAATCAAGAGCATCCTCTGTTCTCATCTGCATGGATGATGGCGAAGCCCACACATGGCTTGCGACCGTCAATCTGAACGAGTCCCCCACAATCTCCTGAGAAGTTAGATCCTCCTTTTCTTGCTTTTCATTGTAGTTTGTATTTTTCTAAAAGAGACAAAAATCACAACTCTTGTCTTTCATTATTGATGAGAATTGTAAATCGGCTATAAACGCCAAAATCGGCTATAAATGCCAAACAAAATCGCCTTTCACGGCAAACCAAGAAAATGTCTCTTTTCTTAAATATTTGTGCAATGGAAAACTTGAAAGAAGTTGATTTTCTTTTTACTTGCGAAGGTTGATCTCCGGATTACCACTTGCAATTCCAAGTAAAATAGAAAATCTGGCACACCCACACAAAAAAATGTTGATGCACGCTTCAGGCCCGCCAGGGCGCGAAAGGGCCGGACCCGACGGACTCCCACGTTCCGCCGACCCCGGTAGCCGCCCCACGGCGCCTCGGAGCGCGTTCCATCAGATAAGATCCGATCTTGCTACTATATCCAATTACTGCAAGATCCCTATGTTATATGTCTTATATACAACAAATGAAGTCTTTTATTATAGTGGGACTCTTAGGGTGCGTTTGGCATTGTGCCATTTGGATGTTCCCACAAGATATAGGTGTAGAAAACATGTTTGGTATGTATAAATGATTGTTCCGAATTTTGTTCTCATGGGAAGGAATCTCAAAATCTTAACCCGCCATCATAAGAAAGTTGAAACAAAAAAACTTAGTTTTTTTTTTTAAAAAATAACTTGCTGGCACAATTGTTTCTTTCTTATCTTTTGCCTTTTAAAGAATATCATTTGAAGATCCTAAATCCTCTTACTTATCCTAAATGCAGGCCCCCACGTTCGCAATTCCAAAGGAGGTGGCCCCACTTTATAATTCCTAAAGGTGGGTTATATGGTCACAATTACAAAAGGTGGGCCCCTATTATAATTCTTTAATGGTGGGATCACATTATAAATCGTTTATAAAGGTAGCTAGGCATCATGTTGTAATTTCTCTTAGTGGGTCCTGTGTCCACAATCACATTTTAATGGTGGCCCCATATTCGGATTTCTAAATGTGGATACCATATTGTAATTTTTTAAAGGTGGGTCCCGTGTTCACAATTAACAAAAAGTGTGACCCCACATTTTAATGATGGCCCCATGTTCGGATTTTTAAATGTGGGTACCACTTTGTAATTTTTTAAAAGTGGGTCCATGTTCACAATTAACAAAAAGTATGGCCCCACATTATAATTCCTATAAAGGTGGGCCCGCATTGTAAATTTTATAAATGTGCTACCCCATTTTTTAATTTTTAAAGGTGGGCACCACATTCTAATTTCTAAAGGTGGACCATGTGTCTACAATTATAAAAAATGTGGCTCTGCTTTGTAATTCATAAATATGAGTCACATGGTCTTGTTTACAAAAGGTGGACCCTTATTATAAATCCTATGCATGTAAGCCCATATTTTAATTTCTAAAGGCGGATCCCATATTTACATTTACAAAAAGTTGGCCCACATTACAATTCCTATAAAGGTGGGCCCACATTATAAATCCAATGGATATGGGTTACGTGTTCTAATTTTTAAAGGTGAGTACCACGTTGAAACTTCTACAGGTTGGTCCCATATATGATAATAATAGTACTACACACAATAAAAGGTGGGGTCCCACATTGTAAATCCTATGTTTGCTACTTGGAGCAAAACTTTTACAATATTACCAAACAAGTTCCGCAGAGTATAGACTCGGCACAATATGATCTCAGCACAACCTAATCCGAGCATAGAATTGGAAACAACAAGAGAACGATGCCAAACAGGCCCTTATTCTCTGTTGAAACTATCATTTTCTTGATCTGATGTGGGGCCCCGTAGCAATACCTATTCCTACACATGTCTCATTCTGGGATAACAGCTCCTATTTCCCGGTCATTGCCTGGTTGGACAATGCCTCTTCCAATGCTAAAGGGTAGTCCTCTTTGTTTTCTGCCAGGGTTTGGGCCACTAGATCGATCCCTGAAACATGTTGCTCCCAATCCTTTGATGAATTTTAATTATGATGTTCAGATCCTTGAGGAAGATGTGGCTACTTCTACCTACCAAAGAATAGGAAAACTCCGTCATTTCGGTATTTCTTAAGCAACAAACACCCGTCCAATGCTGTGGAAAGTACCTTGAACTTCTCTATGGAAATCTACTTAAAACTATTTAACTCTGCACCCTTGAGCAGGGATCTTCCTCTTTAAACTTTCAAATTTTGAAGAAAGTCATAAAATTTTTGAGGAAGGCCCCTAAAATGTCTTGATCACCCTCTCATTATTCGTAGATGGTCCAAGAACATTACTCTTCGGAAAGAAGAATTGAATTGGATCTCAATTTGGGTCACCTTCCCGAACCTCAACTTCCACTTCCAAATTGAAGATGGTCTGAGTAAGTTAGCAAGTCACATTGGTAAGCCTTTTTTCATGGATACCAAAACAACCTAGGGTAACATATTGGGCTTTGAAGGGTTTGCATGCATTGAAGTCATTCCTATTGAAATCATTGTTGATTCACTCCTTTGTGATCGCATTATAGAGTTGATGATAATGAAAAAGTTTTCAATCAACATGTTGCTTTTGTAAAACTTTCAATCTATGATGCCCAGATGCAACATGGACACGCCAGAGACACGAATTTTATAGATAAAAAGTGAAGTATATCAGATACAGTACGAACATATCTCAGAAAGGGCATCCCAATTTAGCTCTACACTTACCGAATAGAACAACAAACTCATTAATTCGGATAAAGTTTTTATAATAAAAACATATGAAATCAAAATAAATTTTTTTATTTATACCATAAAATTAAATGATATTTTTTATGACTTCTATTGCCGGAGCCTAGCATGGGGGCGTTTTGCTAGAATACTCCCATTTGCCAATGTAGCCAACTAAAAAGGCCCATTCTTATGTGATTATAAGGCACAAAAGCAATAGAAATTATTAAAAGTATTTTTAAAATATTTAATAAAATCAATAAAGAGCCAAAAGCACATCGAGACTTCGAGTGGGATGGTGTAGCAAAAATAAATAAATAAACCCTCAGATCTGATCCCTTGAGATTGTGGTCTGTAAAAAGGAAATAGCAAAACGTACACAACCAAAATTCAAACTCCAAACCACAAATCTACAAATACGAATGTAAATAAAAGTAGATTGAAGATAAATAAAACCAAGACTAAAGTTCACTTATATGAAGAGATAGAGTAAATGCAATAAGGACTAAGAAGACAATGCCAATCTAAGAAGAAAACACGCTACAGAGCCCTGCTTTATTTTTCATTAGCATGATAATGGGATTAGGGAGGAACTCGAAAAGGGAGATTGGATCAGAGATCTTACACCTTATAGATATCCTGAAAAAATAAAGGTAAAACCATTAGAGGAATCGTTGATAAGAATTCTCACCTGTAATTACTAGGCATGACATCAATCCGTAGGCGACATCATCACAAATAGTTACAAAGTGGAATGGGAAGCTATGTTTTGGAAACATGCCTATCCCGACCTATAATAAGGATCTGGGGAGGAGTTAAAAGGGCATGTGGGTTTTCGAATCGTTTTCCGAAATATTTGTGTGTGATGAATAGCATGTCTATAAAAGGGCAACACCTGGCGTACGCAAGTGGGTGGGGACCGCCTTTAAGAAATCCAATCCATTTATTGGTTCTAACACCCATTGTGGGATACACATATAAAATATTATTCAAATCAACAATACGCACACCATTGGATTAACTAAATCCTGAACAAATGATTTAACTTTATTAATTTTCTCTCTCTTACCTTAGGGAAATAGAAGTTGGGCACATATTTAAAATCAATAGCTCAATCTAACAATAGGCCCCACAAAATACACTTTAAAGTTATATTTGCAATGAACAGGATGTGTGTAAAAGATGATGGACGGATTGGATTTCTTAAGGGTGGGCCCCACCCACTTGCATATGCCAGGCGCTGCATCATACTAAGATGTAGCGCTGCTATATGGTAGATTTGCACTCTATAAAGAGTACTAGCACAATGCATGACTTAATCTTATGCAAATTTAATATTTAAATTAATTATTTATTAATAAATAAAAAATATGAATGATAAATTCATTTGTGTGATTTCATGGCACCAACATTAGACACATGAGCGGGTTTGTAAGAGTGGGGAGAAAGTGAAAGAAAAGTTTGTGTGAGGTGCAGATGAAGATAAGTCTTAATGCTTTAGAGGAGACGTTTGTTTAGGAGGGAGAGGTATTTTTGTATGTGAAGAGATGTCTCTATATGTGAAGGGCTGATTTTGTCCTTGGATACACCATGCTAATGTGGCTCAAGGAGAGGGGAGACCATTTGTCTCTTTTTTTACCCCTCTATTTCCTCAAACTAACATTCAGCTTTAAGGTATAGAATACAATAGTACATGGAAATTACCCAAACGGGATGGAAAGGTCAAGAACAAATTGAATTGAGAATAAGTTACAAATGGGATAGGAAAGGTCAAGGCCGAATTGAATTAAGAATAAATTGCAAAAGGCATTGGAAAAGGTCAAAATAAATCTATAGGGTCAAAATCAATTGAATGAATTGAGGCTGATTTCTCAATTGAAATTAGTCAGCCTCTGATCCGACCCAACCGTTTTCCAGAGGATGCAGGAGAAAGTGGGGTTCAATTTGAAACCAGTTCGCTTCATATATATATATATATATATATGGAGATGCTCATATGAGAGATATCTCTCAGCTTATATGAGAGATACGAGTAGTGGCCTTCACATTTAAGTTGTTGGCATTGGATATTGATGTAAGGGCCCCCACCCTATCTCTCATAGTAAGGTGAGAGATGCTCTCATAGGAGCATCTCCCACATATATATAATTGAAATCCAATCAATATATTATAATTTTTATAATCCTAATAGATCATCCAATTAAGAAGAAAGAAAAAAGCCTTTTCCCTTTCCTTCCACTAGATCTGAACCATTGATCGTCATCCTAGTAGCTAGGAAGAAGTCAATTCCAAAGCTGAATGCAAATTCTATTGCAGTGTTTCTCCCCCATTCTGATATGGAGGCTATAATTATAGATGTAGTCATTGAAATATCTCACACCATTCAAGATAAAAGGAGCTTCTCTGGATTTCTCATCGTTGGTGTCCATGGGTCGGGCCGGACGTGGCCTAGGTATGTTAGAAACACAAGCTCATGTCTGGCCTAAGGCCAACATGGGACTACCTTTGATGCACGGATACTTCAAAATGGGCAACGTATCATATCGTATCGTATCCGATACTTCACTTTTTATATAAAAAATCCATGTCCATGGCATGACCCTACCGTATCCATCCCGTATCTGGGCATCACAGGGGACTACGTGCTTGGCCTGAGCCCACTCACTCAGTCAACTGAGTAAATTTAACTAAAACATGGTAGGTATTTGTAAAGGCGAAAAGTGAGCAAAACCTGGTTGAAGAAGGGTTCACATATATGCTTCTCTTTTAACCAAATCGACATGAGAGAGAAGTTCACTAGCAAGCCCGGATCCGTTGTCGCGGCAGATCTCCACGATGGGCCCATATAAGGATGAAAGATGAATATCATTCCCTACGGTAATGTGTCCTTAAATTTAGCTTTATTAGAAGTGATCTCAATATAAGACTGAGCAAATGACTATAAGGGGATCAAGGACACATAAGATTTTGCAGCTCCATTTGAATTAAAATATGAGGATATATAACAGGAGGGATGGCATTGATCTTGAACATTCCGAATTATCCTTATATGGGCGTCGCGATGGAGTTCTCAAAATCTATTACATTGGAAGCCTGTATAGACAGATCCGGAGTTGAAGTTTCATCAGAAGGGGATGATCACTCCTCACTTTCTTGATTGTTGTAAAGTCAAAGCCTCAACTTTCATCTAAGAGGAGGTTAGGCAGGGCTACCTCATTTCATGTCAATGGATAAGGTGGGATTAATAACTCAAGTTTTCAACATGTGGGCTCCATGAGTTCCGCTTCATCCACGAGTCTGAGTCACTTATATCGCTGTAGTTACATTTTCATCATGAGTGGACCAATAATAGTCCACCACAACATCTAAAAATTAATTCATTAAACTATTAAAGGCGGTGGGTGGTAACCAGACTCTCAAACCTTTTGGAGTCTTTAGGGCCGTTAAACTATTAAAGGCGGTGGGTGGTGACCGGACTCTCAAGTCTTTCGGCGTCTTTAGGGCCATTAAAGTATTAAAGGCGGTGGGAGGTGACTCTTGAAATGATAGATCTTTCTACGCAGGATATTCCTGAGTTCCTGTGAAAGACTACTCAACACTTCCTCTATCTATCAAGGACCACCAAGTAAAAAGTGAGGGAGCCGCTGCTGTTCACATACGTCATAGATATTGCAGAGATGAGATAGGTAACAAATTTTATATAAAAGATTACAAAAGCAAGTAAGAAACTCAATTCTAAATTGGTATTATTAAAATGCTTAGGCATGATATTTACCATCGGCAAAATTCAGCAAAATGATAATTGGAAGCATTGATTGATTCTCAATTACCTGTTCGATTGGATGGCTGACCACGTTCAAGAGACTTTTTTTTTTTTTAACTAATGTTAATGTAAATTCACTTTTTTAAATCCGAAGACACCAATTAAGGGCACCCTTGGTCTCAGTCACTTCATAGTGGGGACTTGGGAAGTCTTTTGAGGGCAAAGTCTGCATTTCCACGACAATGTGTAAAAAAAAGTATTCCAGTCCCCACACAGCAATAGCTTTTGGAGTGGAAAGAGTCTTTGACTACAAATTTTATCCTTATTTTGAAGTACACTAAAAATATAAGGGGTTTAAACATTTTACTCCCCTTTAAATCTGATTTTACCAATTTTATGACCGAAATTCAGATAATGTCACCCAACTCACTTAACTCTGGTCAACATTCGTTTTTTTAATTTTTTTTGTGTCATATCCCACCCATGATATCATAAGATTTATCAATTTCTGTATCATACACATTTTGGCACCAGCAAGCAAATTTGCTTTTTACATATACAAAAAAAAAAAAAAAAAGCATTTTTTAGAAAAAATAAATACACATTTGACCATCATTTCTCAAGTTCTATCATTCAGAAATAACTTTTTCTAAGGTGTTACATGAAAGCCATGACATCATGGGAAAGTCCTATGATATCATGGTTTTATCTTGTGACATGCATTGTTCCCATGTTATGATGGGATTCGGGGCAAAAAAGGGCTTAAAAAGTTGTGGACCAAAGTCAAGCAATTCAGGTGATATTATATGAATTTTGCTTATGAAATTGATGAAACCGATCAAAGAGGACTGATATGTCAAAACCCCAATATATAAAAATAAAAGTCAAAACTGTTCAAAATAACTGTGTAGAGTCGCAAATATCATTTTTGGAGAATTACCATCTCACAAGAATATCAGAATGTCCCCAGGTTTGGAGTTTTTCATCATGAGATTATTTTGAGAAAATGCTAGAAAAAAGATTACTTTTAAAAATATGTAAATCTAAAAATAGAGACAGATGCGAATACTGTCAAAATTGATTCTGCAAAAAATTAGCTGATTTTTATCAATTTATTCTACTAATCACATATATTTTTTTCTTCTGATATTTATAGTTTTGAGAGTAACACGAATGAAAACTGATATCCCAATATATTTAAACTATTGCAATATATTTAGAAGTGTTTGGCTCTCCGTTCCTAAGAGGCAATTGTGAGAGACATATTTTTGGGGCCCACCTGCGGCCATTGCAACATGAAGTAGGGGATGGAATCATCTCAATGAGACCTATAGCTCCTGATTGGCCTAACTAATTTTCGCCTCTATTTATCAAAATCTCTAAATCGGGTAGTGTTTTTGATAATAGTCATTTGGCAGCATTTGATAGCCTTTTATTTTATGTTTTTTAGAGAAGTAGAGGCAATGCCTCTATTTCCACAGCCCACCATTGACAGTTGGTAGAATGTAGAGGAAAAAAAAAAGAAGCGGTCCAACGGTATGCTTGCTCGTTCACACCCCAGTCCATATTTTTTTCTCAAAATCTAAGAGTATAAATCAAGATCCAAACCGTTGGAAATGTTCACAAGATCAAACACGGCGTGACATCAAATTTCAGTCGTTGGATCATCACTAATCTTGATATGTGAGAAAAAATGTGAGCCATTGGATGCGATTTTCTAGAATCTGTGGGCCCCAAACACAGAATCCACACCGTTAGATCTCTTTGGAAGGCTCAAAATGGGTATGTGGCAAATTTTCAAGGGTTGACACCTTGTGGATATCGAGATATTTGCAAATCAATATCAATCATTGATGTATCATGCTCTATATTATATTTTTCCATGAGCAGTAATGTTTTTCTATTTTTTTTTATAAGTTATGGAAGTGTAAGTCAAGATCTGAGCCGTTGGAAATGTTAAAAAGATCAAACACAACGACGCCAAATCTCAATGGTTGGATCATTACCAATCTCGAGATAGGTACGAAATATATGAGCCATTGGATGCAATTTTCTGCACTATGTGGGCCCCAAACACACAATCTAAACCATTAGTTTGCTTTGAAAGGCTAAACACGAGTATGGAGTCAATTTTCAAGGCTTGACACTTTGTTGATCTCGAGAAATTTGTGAAAAAAAATTTCATCAATTGATATAAAAACTCTATTTAACATAGATCTTTGAATTACCGAACACTTCTTTTGATTATAGCCTCTTTTTTTATAGCTTTTCTTTAATTGTTCTTTATTAGAAATTTTTAGAAGAGTTTGAAGTGTTGGGTTTTTTTTTAATATGATGTGATGGCTTCTCCTTGATATTTGTAAATGCCATGTTTCTTTCATAATTAAAATTTTAAAATTCCACGCACCGAAAAGGTTTCAAATACCTTATCAGAATTTTGAAATTCCAACCCATTTACATTTTGGTGAAATTTTTTAGATACTCAAATACAAATGAGCACCTAAGAATTCCTCTGTGCCTGGGAATTCAGAAATTTCCCAACCAAAAATTCTCTCAAGTGAAGAAATGGGCCGTAATATCTTCCCACACATACCTTCTACCCTGATTTGACACCATACCACCCAACCTGAGGTGAAGTTGGGCCCAATCAGTTTGACTTGGGGTCAAGCAAAAATGAGAAAGTGCGAGCTGGAATTGACTTTGACACAATCAGTTTTACATTGTTTTTTTTTTTTTTTTTTACAATCCGGTTTAACCGACACGTCTTCCCTCTCTTCTTTCGTCAGTTATAAAAGGGCCAAGACCCCTTCCCTAACACGAGTACACCCAGTTACACTACCAATCAGAATGGCTACTGGGAAATCATTCTCTCTTCTTCTCTCTTTCCTAGTCCTGGTGTTGTTTGGTTCCTTGTTCGGAAAATGCAATGCTGCAGCAACAAAACATGAGTTGCAAGAAGCTGAAGCTCTCGTCAAGTGGAAAGGCAGTCTCCTGCAAAGTGAAGCTCTCCACTCATGGTCTCTCCCAACTGTCAATGGCTCTCCCTGCAACTGGATCGGAATTACATGCAATGATGGTGGAAAGGTGATAGAAATAAACCTAAGCAATTGCAGTCTGCAAGGTAAGCTTGATCATTTAAACTTCACTTCCCTTCCCAACCTTGTCCGCCTTGACCTTAGCCGCAATGCTCTCAATGGAACCATCCCAACCCAAATCCCTGCTTCTTCCCAAATTGTCTTCTTTGATCTCTCTATGAATCAACTCTCAGGCGTCTTACCACTCTCACTAGCCAATCTCAATCATGTTTACGTGCTCAATATCTCTGACAATGTATTGTATGGTGAAATACCTCCTTCTCCCTTTGCCAGTTGGATCAATCTTGTCTCTCTTCGACTTCATAACAATCTGCTTATTAATGGGTCAATTCCCTATGAGATAGGGCTTCTCACCAATCTCAAAGAGTTACTCCTCTACAATAACCAGATAAGTGGCTCAATCCCTCCTTCTTTAGGAAATTTAAGCAATCTAGTCGCACTCATCGTCCATGAAAATGAAATTTCTGGTCCCATTCCACAGGCAATAGGAAACCTGACAAAACTCAATCTGCTCATCTTGTACGAGAACGATATCACAGGTTCCATCCCTTCTACTTTTGGTAACCTGAGAAACCTGAACCGACATGCTTTATTTTACAATCATTTATCTGGTTCATTACCTAAAGAAATGGCGAATTTAACACGTTTGCAATATTTTTACCTGAGCTTCAACAATATCTCGGGTTATTTACCTCAAATGTGTCAAGGCATCTCACTTTTAGAATTCACAGCAATTGACAATAGTTTCACAGGTCCAATCCTTGCAAGCTTGAGAAACTGTCGAACCTTAGTGAAAATCTGGTTTCAAAATAACCACCTCACTGGAAATATATCCGAAGGTTTTGGGGTACATCACAGTTTATCTATCATAAACTTAAGCAACAACAGATTTTATGGGGAGCTCTCGTCAAGCTGGGGAGACTGTCGAAATCTCACCTCACTAAAATTTGCTGGGAACAATATTACAGGTAGAATACCACCTCATATTGGGCAATTGACTCAACTTCGTATATTGGACCTTTCTTCCAACCACCTGGAGGGAGAGATTCCCAGTGAACTGGGGAGGCTGTCATTGCTTTACAATTTGAGTTTATATGATAACATGCTTTCAGGCTTAGTGCCACAATCAATGGGACAACTATCCAATTTAGAGCTTCTTGATCTATCTGAAAATAATTTCAGTGGACCCATTCCAAAAGAGCTACAAGAATGCACCAAATTGAGGTCTTTGATATTAAACAAGAATAATTTGAGTGGAAACATTCCATTTGAAATTGGTAACCTCGAAAATCTCGAGACAATGCTTGATTTCAGTCAAAATTTGCTCTCAGGAGAAATACCATCTCAACTCGGAAAGTTGAGCAAGCTGGAAACGTTGAATCTTTCTCACAATATGCTTTCCAGTTCCATTCCTTCTTCTTTTAAAGAAATGATAAGTTTGTTATCCGTTGATGTGTCATACAATTATTTGGAGGGTCCCCTACCTAATAACAAAGCTTTTCTTAAAGCCTCACCGGAAGCATTTTCCAATAATGAAGACTTATGTGGTGAAGCACAAGGTTTACGACCTTGCAATTCCTCTCTAATAAATCATGGTGACGGAAAAAAAGACCACAAAGGTGCAAGAATCATTGTTCTCAGTCTCATAGGCATTCTACTGTTCCTTTCTACTTTGGTTGTCATATACTTTATTCTTCACCAGAGAAAAAGGAATGTAGAAAATGAGGTCGAAGAAGTATGCAATCGTGATCTCTTTTCAATATGGAACTACAACGGAAAGATCATATATGAAGAAATCATTGATGCAACAGAGGACTTTGAAGAAAAGTTTTGTGTTGGAGAAGGAGGATATGGAAAAGTTTACAAGGCAGATCTACCTACAGGTCAAGTGGTAGCCGTAAAAAAACTCCACCCACAAGAAGAAGGTCAGCAAATTGACCAAAGAAGTTTTAGAAATGAGATAAAAGCATTAACAGAAATCCGTCATCGCAACATTGTTAAGCTTTATGGATTTTGCTCCCATCCACGTTGTTCTTTTCTTGTCTATGAGTATATGGAAAGAGGAAGTTTAGCTAAAGTTCTGAGAAGTGGGGAAGGAGCTTTTGAATTCGATTGGATGAAAAGGGCTAATGTTGTTCGAAGTGTGGCCCACGCATTGTCATACATGCACCATGATTGCAGCCCTTCAATCGTTCATCGTGACCTATCAAGTAGCAACATTTTGTTGGATATGGAGTATGAGGCTTCTATCTCTGACTTTGGCACAGCGAGACTTCTAAAGCCAGATTCATCAAATTGGTCCACACTTGCAGGCACATATGGATACATCACTCCAGGTAAATTTTTGACACATCGTTTTTTCACCTTTATGTATTAATTAACTAGTTTTTTAATTTTTCCTGTTTAATCCAAAATATTTCATGGGATACTAATATTCTACCTACAATTTTTATGAATACATTCATATAAAAAATTTTGTTAAATGACTATATATCTTGCTCAATAATAAATCGAATTATATTAGAGAAAATGATACTTTCTTTGTCCATGATGAAGAAAACCTTTCCTACCACTCATAGTAAATGGAAGTTGGAAAGATGATTAATTTTCTCCTTTAAAAGAAATCCAAGCAAGAGAAAATAGATTTATTCGTATTTCCCAATATTAGCTTTGGAAGTAGTTGATACGTTAAGGGGGTCCTTTGAAATGCATATGGATTTATGAAATGGAACTTATTGTTGCTTTTTTCTTTTCAGAGTATGCTTACACAATGAAAGTAACTGAAAAATGCGATGTTTATAGCTTTGGTGTGATAGCTCTGGAGGTAATAATGGGAAAGCATCCTGGTGAGCTTATCTCATCTTTATCAACATCAGGGGGCCAAGGGATATTGTTAAAGGATATATTAGACCAACGACTACCACTTCCCACAGATTGGGAGATGAAGAAAGTCGTGTTGACAGTGGCACTATCACTTGCATGTCTATGTTCTGATCCACAATCCCGGCCAACCATGTATCATGTGTCTCAAAAGCTATTTGCAGGCAAAGAACCTTTTCTCGAGCTTCATCAGATGCTTACCTTGTGTCAATTAATGGATCTCAACATATAATTCCATAAATGAAAAGTTATGAAGTGGTTGTCATAAGTTTTAATGGTCAAACAATATACTTGGGTATATTTATGTTTGTATTATGTTTGGTTATCTATCTTTGTTGTATTATCCTGAAATGAAAAGTGAGTTTCTTCTTTAAATAAAATAATATGTGCACATGGAAAGTAAAGCTAACTAAAAAAGGGCTATTTGACCTATTGATTGTGGCGCTTAACTTGGATTTCCATTGATGACTACACACAATATTGATTATAAATGTAGATAAAGTATATACTTCTTTACCATGCATTTTCTTCATTGCATAGAAAATCAAGAGAATAAGCATTTTAAAGGAGTGTTGCAGCAACTACTAGATCTGATTCATAATTTGTTCAAAGGAGTGTTGTCCTCACAGTTCAGAAAATCACACAAGTTACAAAAGTTGAATCCCTTGCAAAAACATGATTTTACACACGATCCACCCTCATTTCAAGAAGCTTGGCGCGATGTTCTCATAGAATGACTTGGATGGTCCTCTCCCTAATGAGTCTTCAAAATAGCTCTGGCGGAGGCATTCATCAAAAAATAGTCTTATAGATGGTAGCAGGAAGATAATTCCTATTGCAAATTCCAATGCCAAATCCCTTATATCCAAATCAATTGCATCATTAGGGTTGAAGGATCGGGATGTGGAAGACTTTGACACGTGGCCAGAGATTTATAGCGTTCCTAAAGATGAAAAGTCTCTACAGACCTCCTACGTCTGAATCTCAGTGTGGATGGTACACACTCACGGCTCCCAAGTTACTTATATAACTAACCAGAAGAGTCACACTTCCTAGGGACTTCTTTGTCAAGAAATCATATCTCCTAATCCTAATGAGAGTCTATGATGTGGGGATAAGATCCGATCTTGTTAATATATCCAATTACTACAAGATCCCTATCTTATCTTATCTACAAAAACCAAGTTTTTTTTTTTTTTTTTTTTTATAGTGAGACTCCTATTCTCTGTTGGTAATTGTCATATGCTTGATCTGATATGGGACCCGTAGCATGCGAGCCATATGATTTCCTACACGGGTCTCATTCTAGGATACCAGCACATATTCCCCGGTCATTGCCCAGTTTGGACAATACCTCCTCCAAGGCTAAAGGGCATGTCCAATTTGCAAAAAGGATGCATGTTCAATGTATTTGAAGCATGGACGAAAGCTATGTTTCATGTGCCACCGTCGTTTCTTGCCGCTCAGGCATGCTTGGCGAAGCCGTTACAGGGATCACTTTAATGGTAATATCGAGCGCCGGTCGAAACCTAAGAAATTATCTGGGGATGAAGTTTCCGCACAATTAGAATGTGTCCAACCTAATGCCTATGGCAAGGCACCAAACAATAAGAAGAGGAAACGTACTGAAATGGAGTTGAATTGGACAAAGAAGAGCATATTTTTTGAATTATCGTATTGGCGAGCGCTAAGGCTTCGATATAATCTGGATGTGATGCACATAGAAAAAAACATTTGTGATAATGTGTTAGGAACATTGTTGAATCTAGATGGGAAAACAAAAGACACCGTGAAAGCTCGCATGGATTTAGAGGCAATGGGTATACGAAAAGAATTACACTTAATCCTAAAAGGTGATAAAGTAATGGTGCCACCTGCATGCTATACACTTTCTGGTGCAGAGAAAAAGAGTTTTTGTGAATGGTTTAAATCGGTTAAGTTTCCAGATGAATATGCATCTAATATATCTCGATGTGTGAACACTACAGATGGTAAAATATCAGGATCGAAAAGTCATGACTGTCATGTCCTTTTACAACGGCTTCTCCCGATTGTAATACGTGGATATTTGAATGATGATGTTTGTATCCCATTGATTGAGTTGGGTATTTTCTTTAACGAGTTGTGCAGCAAGACATTAAGGTTGCAGGTGTTAGAGAAGATGGAAAGAGACATTGCCATAATACTTTGTAAGCTAGAACGAATATTTCCACCGGTATTCTTTGATGTCATGGTTCACTTAGCAGTTCATTTACCATATGAGGCTAAAATTGGTGGACCTGTGCAGTACCAATGGATATATCCTATTGAAAGGTGATGTGTATAAGTATTTCATTTTTACATGATGTCTTTATGAATGTAATTTCTTAATTTTTTATTAACTATAAAATTATAAGCAGATTCTTGCACACTCTAAAGCAATATGTGCGCAACAAAGCACGTCCAGAAGGCTCAATTGCATAATCATATATTGACGGTGAATGCCTCTCATTTTGTTCTATGTATCTCGAAGGAATAGAAACAAAATTCAACCGTGAAGAACGGAAATCATGCTAAGGGCTTCATGTTTTTGGACAAATGGTTCGACCATTAGGATCTAGATCATATGAGATATTGGATACAGTGGAGTATAACAAAATTCGATATTACGTACTAAATAATTCTAAGGAAATTGCGTCATATCGTGAGTAAGTGAACTATGTACCTATAAAATAATTGCATATGAGGTATTTATATATTAAATCTTGCATTCGTATTATAATGGTATATACCTCTTATATAGGGAGCACAAGTCAGAGCTTCAAGGGGAAAGCATACACAATGTCCAACAAAGACATCAAAGCCAATTTGCTAAATGGTTTAAAAAACATGTAAGTGTTCATACATATAAGGTGCTTAAATTATATGCAATTCAAAATATATACTGACATTTAGACGTATGTGCCGTATACTTTTTTATCAATAGATGCAACTTTTGCACCAACAGAAATCACCCGAAGCTACTGATGCTTTATATTCATTAGCATGTGGTCCTGATAATCGAGTGACCACTGCATCGTTAATGGGATTAGGTTTCACTCAAAGGAACGAGAAAAGTATTGTCGAACTCAAAATAGTGGTGTTGTTGTGAAAGTGTATGAAGGTGATAAGGAGATCCAATATTATGGTGTATTAACAAACATTATTGAATTCGATTATTGCTTCAAAAAACGAGTTATATTGTTCAAGTGTGACTGGTGGGATGTTGGTAATAAAAAGACAGGAATTCATATAGACACATACTTCACTAGTGTTAATGTATCTCGAACGTGCTATAAAGATGATCATTATGTGCTAGCGTCTCAAGCCATACAAGTCTTTTATCTCAAGGACGCCAAACTTAGAGGTGATTGGCAAGTTGTCCAAATGATACAGCCGAGAAATGTCTATGATGTTTTAGAGGTTGAAGAGGAAGAGCAAGATTTGGTTGGGGGAGATGCATTCCAACAAGAGGAGCAATTAGAAGTTGACGGGATTGTCGACATCATCAAACTCCTGATGTCATGGATAATGAAGAAAATGATGAGGAAGTTGAACCATTGTCTTTAAATAGGACGAACGTTGATGCATATGAAGTTGATGCTAATGTTATGGTAATCAACGTGGAGTCAGATCAGACAGATGCCGGTTTCATTAATGATGATGAAAGTAATATAGAAGATGATATGTTGACGGACTATTGTACTGATGATGAAGAGCAAATGCCGACTGACGATGATATTGATATAGATTCTTAATTTTTATTTTATTTGATATTATTTTCTACAATAAAGCATTATGACGCTTTCTTGTAATTTCACAAGATAAAAAAGCTCAGGGTGTCAAAAAATAATAGTAATAAAATATTCTGAAATATCAAGACTCACCATATCAGGAACCATGTCAAATATGCTTGACCACCTCTTCCTTCTGCTTGAATTTTTCTGTCAGATGAAATACTTCTGAGCACCTTTTTTGTGCTCACCCTTTTAATGCAAATTCTCTCAGTTATGAGGTATTTGACTATTGGTTTCTGGTGTCTCTTTCGTTGTTGTTGCTGTGCTGTGCTTGGCTTTGGTGGTGCTGTGCAGTGTTTTGTGGTGCTATTTTGTTTAGTTTTGCTGCCGTGTTCTGGTGCTGTGTCGTTGTGGTGCTGTGCAGCTCTCTGCTTCTGTGGAGTTGTTTTGACTCTCTGCTGCGTAGTGGAGCTGTGCTTGATTGGGCATATTTTTGTTTGTATTATATTTGATTAGTCTACCTTCGTCGTATTATCATGGAATGAAATGAAAAGTCAGTTTCTCCTTTAAATAAAATATGTGCACATGGAATGTAGAGTTGAGTAGAAAAGGGGTATTTGACCTACACTAAGCATTGATTATATATAGTAAACTTTATGCTTTTATACCATGTATTTTCTTTATTGCATAGAAAATCAAGAGAATAAGCATTTTAAAGGAGTTTTGCAAAAATCAAGAAAATCAAGGGAATGTAAGAGCCTCCCAGACGAAGGCGAAAATCTATCTTTCTAATCTTCTCTCCTTCTCTCCCAGCCAGATAAACAAGCCTTTTTCTAGTATGCCTCTTCAAGCCTTCTGCAATTCTTTAGGCCTTTCTTTTACAAAGAATGACTTGCTGCTGTATGGGTTTCTTTTCTGTTCGCCTCTAGTCTCCTCTGTTTTTGGATGACTCCTCTGGGTTTTTTTATTTTTCTTTTCTCTGTTGTTGAGGTTATCTACTGTATAGGTGGTCCTTTTGTTTCTTTTGTTGGGGCGTTTAGCCTCTGTTTTCTTCACCCTTCTCTAATACAATTTACCTTTTAGCAAAAATAAATAAATAAATAAAAAGGAATTTGGCATCAACTACTAGGTCTAAGTCATAATTTTTTTCAAAGGACGGTTGTCCGTCCTCGTAGCTCGGGAAATCGCACATGTTACAAAAGTTGATTCTCTCGCAAAACAAGATTTTACGCCCCATTTACCTTTTCATTTCAAGATATGCTTTACTGAATGCACAGTAATTTCTCATACAATGACTCGGATAGTCCTCTCTCTAAATGGCTCCGGCTAGGCATTCATCAAAAAATAGTCTCACGGATGTCAGCAAGAAGATAATTCCTATTGCAAATTTCAGTGTCAGATCCCTTAGATCCAAATCAGTTGCATCATTCGGGTTAAAGGATCAGGATGTGGAAGACTTTGACACGTGGTCATAGGTTTGTAGTGTTTCTGACGATGAAAAGTCTTTTCAGATCTCCCGTGTCTGGATCTTATATAGATCTTATATAGAGTCATACTTCCTAGAGACTTCTTTATCAAGAAACCCAGGTCCCTAATCCTAATGAAAGTCTATAACATGGGGAGAAAATTTGATCTTGCTACTATATCCAATTACTGCAAGATCCCTATGTTATATGTCTTATATACAACAAACCAAGTCTTTTATTATAGTGGGACTCTTATTCTCTATTGGAAACTATCATCTTCTTGATCTGACATGGGCCCCGTAGCAATGCCTATTCCTACACAGGTCTCATTTTGGGATAACAGCTCCTATTTCCCGGTCATTGCTCGGTTGGACAATGCCTCTTCCAAGGCTAAAGGGTAGTCCTCTTTACAGGGTAGTCCTCTTTGTTTTCCGCTAGGGTTTGGGCCACTAGATCGATCCCTCCCAATCCTTTGATGAATCTTAATTATGATGTTCACAAGATGTGGCTACTTCAACGTACCAAAGAATAGGAAAACTCCTTCATTTCGGTATTTCTTAAGCAACAAACACCCTCACAATGCTATGGAAAGTACCTTGAACTTCTCTATGGAAATCTACTTAAAACTATTTAACTCTGCACCCTTGAGCAGGGATTCTTCCTCTTTAAACTTTCAAATTTTGAAGAAAGTCAAAAAATTCTTGAGGGAGGCCCCTAAAATGTCTTGATCACCCTCTCATTATTCTTAGATGGTCAAAGAACCTTACTCTTCGGAAAGAAGAGTTGAATTGGATCACAATTTGGGTCACCTTCCCGAACCTCAACTTCCACTTCCAAATTGAAGATGGTCTAAGTAAGCAAGTCACATTGGTAAGCCTTTTTTCATGGATACCAAAACAACCTAGGGTAAACATATTGGGCTTTGAAGGGTGTGCATGCATTGAAGTCATTCCTACTGAAATCATTGTTGATTCACTCCTTTGTAATCGCATTATAGAGTCCATGATAATGAAAAAGTTTTCGATCAACATGTTGCTTTTGTAAAACTTTCAATCTATGATGCCCATATGCAGCATGGACACACCAGGGACACAAATTTTATAGATAAAAAGTGAAGTATACCGGATACAGGACGAACATATCTCAGAAAGGGCATCCAAATTTAGCTCTACACTTACCTAACAGAACAACAAACTCATTAATTCGGATAAAGTTTTTATAATAAAAACATATGAAATCAAAATCAAAACTTTTATTTATACCATAAAATTAAATGATACTTTTTATGACTTCTATTGCCGGAGCCTAGCATGGGGGTGTTTTGCTAGAATATTCCCATTTTCCAATGTAGCCAACCAAAAAGGCCAATGCATATGTGATTATAAGGCACAAAAGCAATAGAAATTAAAAGTATTTTTAAAATATTAAATAAAATCAATAAAGAGCCAAAAGCACATCAAGACTTCAAGTCGGCTGGTGTAGCAAAAATAAATAAATAAATAAACCTTCAGATCTAATCTCTTGAGACTGTGGGCTGTAAAAAATAAATAGCAAAACCTACAAAACCAAAATTCAGACTGCAAACCACAAATATACAAATACAAATGTCGATAAAAGTTGATTGAAGATAAATAAAACCAAGACTAAATTTCACTTATATGAAGAGATAGAGTAAATATTGCAATAAGGACTAAGAAGACAATGCCAATCTAAGAAGAAAACACGCTACAGAGCCCTACTTTATTTTTCATTAGCATGATAATGAGATTAGGGAGGGACTCGAAAAGGGAGATTGGATCAGAGATCTTACACCTTATAGATATCCTGAAAAAATAAAGGTAAAACCATAAGAGGAGTCGTTGATAAGAATTCTCACCAGTAATTACAAGGTATGACATGAATCCGGAGGCTTCATCATCACAAATAGTTACGAAGTGGAATGGGAAGCTATAGTTTGGGAAACATGCCTATCCCGACCTATGATAAGGATCAGGGGAGGAATATTTGTGTGTGAGGAATAAGGCATGTCTATAAAGAGTACTAGCGCAATGCCCCGTGCATCGTTTAATCTTATGCAAATTTAATATTTAAATTAATTATTAATTAATAAATAATATAATATAAATGATAAATTCATTTGTGTGATTTCAAAATATAAGTTCATATTATTACATGATTCACTAAAAAGAGCATAATAACGTTTAAGCTAAATTCTCAATAATGTTAGAAGCACATTTAGATTTTAACTAAAAATTGGGGGCAGTCTTATTGAATTGAATTACAAACACGCATTTAAAATAGGATTAACCATACCTTCATCGGAATCCGAGAGCATATGTGATAAATGGAGTAGCGCCAATAGTAGACACATGAGCAAGTTTGTGAGAGCGGAGAGAAAGAGAAAGAAAAGTTTGTAAGAGGTGCAAAGGAAGATAAGTCTTAATGCTTTAGAAGAGATGTTTCTTTGTGATGGAGAGGTGTTTTTGTATGTGAAGAGATGTCTCTATATGTGAAGGGTTGATTTTGTCCTTGGATATACCATGCTGATCTGGCTCAAGGAAAGGGGAGATGATTTGTCTTTTTTTTTTCCTCAAACGAACATCCAACTTTAAGGTATAGAATACAACAGTACGTGGAAATTACCCAAACGGGATGGCAAGGTCAAGAGCAAATTGAATTAAGAGTAAGTTACAAAAGGGATAGGAAAGGTCCAAACCAAATTGAATTAATAATAAATTACGAAAGGCATTGGAAAATGTCCAAACAAATCTACAGGGTCAAAATCAAATGAATGAATTGAGGATGATTTCTCAATTGAAATAGTCAGCCTCTTACCCAACTCGACCCGTTTGCCAGAGGATGTAGGAGAGAGAGGGTTCAATTAAACCAATTCACTTCCATATATATATATATATATATATATATAAACTGAAATCCTATCAACATATTATAGTTGTTATAATCCTAATAGATCATCCAATTAAGAAGAAAGAGAAAATCCTTATCCCTTTCCTTCCACTAGATCTGAACCGTCGATCATCATCTCCTTCACCTAAAGTATCCATCCTTATCTCATAACAGCTAACTATGGCCATGGCCCCCTTAAATTGCAAAAGGCCCCTAAATTTTATAGAGAATTTTAGAGTTTTTTTACATTGCACCTCCTAGAAATCTTTTTTCCCCCGTTATATTGCAGTGTTTCTCCCCCATTCGGGTCTGGAGGCTATAATTATAGATGCAGTCATTGAAATATCTCACACCATTCAAGATAAAAGGAGCTCCTCTGGATTTCTCATCGCCGGTGTCCATGGGCCGGGCCCGACCGGGCCTAGGTGTGTTGGAAACACAGGATCCTGTCTGGCTCAAGTCCAACATGGGCCTGCGTGCTTGGCCTGAGCCCACTCATTCTGTCAACTAAGTAAATTTCCTAAAACATGGTAGGTATTATTTGTATAGGCGATGAATGAGCAAAACCTGGTTGGTGAAGGGCTCACGTGCTTCTCTTTTAACCAATCACGTGCTTCTCTTTTAACCAAATCGACATGAAAGAGAAGTTCACTAGCAAGCCAGGATCCCCCGTCGTGGCAGATCTCCACGATGGGCCCATATTAGGTTGAAAGATGAATAGCATTCCCTACAGTAATGTGTCCTAAAAAAGCGATCCCACCTTCAGATTGATTAAATGAGTAAATGACTATAAGGGGATTAAGGACACATACGATTTTGCAATTCCTCCAATTGAATTAAAATTTGATGATATATAGCACGTGGGATGGCATTGATCTTGAACATTCCGAATTATCCTTATGTGGGCCTCGCGATGGAGTTCTCAAAATCTATTACATGGGAAGCCTGTATAGACAGATCCGGAGTTGAAGTTTCAGCAGAAGGGGATGATCACTCCTCACTTTCTTGATTTTTGAAAAATCAAGCCTCAACTTTCAACTAAGCGGAGGTTAGGCAGGGCTACCTCATTTCATGTCAATGGATAAGGTGGGATTAATAACTCAAGTTTTCAATATGTGGGCTCCATGAGTTCCGCTTCATCCACAAGTCCGGGTCACCTATATCGTTGTTGTTACATCGTCATCATGGGTGGACCAATAATAGTCCCCCACAACATCCAAAAATAAATTCATCTAAATTTTTGGATGACATGGCGGACTGTTATTGGTCCACTCACTGTGAAGGTATAACAACTGCGATAGGTGATCCGGACTCCTTCATCCACCACCCCTTTCACACCCAGAGGAATCAGACTCTTTGAAAATTAGTGGGTGGGCTCCACATGGATTCCGGTAAGACCACAACATATTGGCCAATAACATCCCTACTATTAATGGGCTTTTTTTGTATAGGAATAGGATTTTTATTTTATTTTATTTCTTCTTTCGGAAGAACACTTACATGGTGAAGGGAAATTATCATGACTGTCCTTTCTTGAGGGCTCATTTTCTTATTTTCGGTTAGAGATGAATCAAATCCCTTGACACCTAATTGTCCCCTTCAAATGGTAGTAATCCTACACCCCTACTATGATATTGAGAAGGGCATCAGTGAACTTTAAACACTTCAACCATCTGAGTCTCCGACCCTGTTTGCTTTAAAAAAAAAAAAACAACACACACACACACACCCATCAGACCCAATATTTTGTGTCCCCATAAACTATGTCCAAACTTTCTTATCTCCTGTCTCGTTTAACAACTATGGATCCATGGAAGCCTCTCTCAAGGCGGACATTTTTAAGCGGGGACGACTAAATGCTATTTAAGCATTGGTTGCAACACTTTCAATTGGACTTTTCTGGTCCCGGATTCCCATCCCAATCTTCATTCGTCTTCACGGCCATTAATGGTGGTGACTTTGAAATCCCAGTCTTTCTACGCTACTTAATACGTCCTCAAAAAATTCTCGAACTTATCTGCTAAAGCAGGGGGAGAGCGTATAAAGATATCATTTCCAGACATGGAACATGGATTTTTATGCCTAAAAATTAAAGCATTGGATTTTTAGATTAGCTCTTCTATAATAAAAATTTTTTAAAAAAAAAAAGTATGAAAGAAAATTAAAACAAAACAAAAAAAAAGGGAAAAAGGCCTTGCTGAAGGTTGCCTTCTTCTATATTTATTATACACTTCCATCAGATTGCTAGTAATTTTCAGTAACGCTGAATTTTGTAAATAGTTTTCGGAGGGATCCAAAGCTCTTTCATTAGTTTAGGATCTTTATTTTATTTATTTATTTATTTATTTATTTTTGGGAATCTTACCAGAAAAGTACCCTTATTGTAGTTGAAGACCAAAAAGGCCCTTAAACTTCAATATATACCATAAAGGCCCTCCCTCCTCAGTGAAGATTATGAAGCACTTTTTTATAATAAAGTTTACCACACCGCTCCACCTTTTTAACCCTAATAACACGATGAAGTGAAATTACATCACATGCGACTGCTCCCTCCAATGACCGCATGCCACATCAGCTATTGATGAAAGAATTGGCATTTCAAGAGTTCCCATCCACCGCTATTAATGGCGATAACGAATCGAGAAGACTTGAGAGCCTAGGTCTTTTGGTACACAAAGTTTTCCAAGCCAAATTCCATGCCTTAAGTTGGATGTGAGTCAGAGGAAACAGAGGAAGAAAAAAAAAAGTCAATTCTCCTCTCTGGTTGAGCCACATCAGCATGGTATATCCAAGAACTTCTCATCCCTTAAATTTGGTTAGGGGTTGCAAGTCGCACTACACCTCTTTACTACTCCTCATAATACATGCCTCTTAAGTCATGCCTCTTAATATTTCACCCATTTGAAACGCTTCAAAAATACGTCTAAGTATTAAGAACCACCTCTTAAGTCATACCTCATAATACAAGCCACTCGCTGTTGAAAAAAGCTGGGCAAGGTATTTTGCCTATGATGAGTGTGACACTGGGTCCATTGATTAAGATGGGCATCACCATGGTCTAGCCCTCTAAATCTACGCCTCACAATACATGCCTCTCAAGTCATGCCTCTTAACATTTCACCCATTTGAAATGCTTGAAAAACACGTCTTAGTATTAAGAACCACCTCTTAAGTCATGCCTCATGATATAGGCCTCTCGCTGTTGAGAAATGCTGAGCAAGGTATTTTGACTGGTCCATTGATTAAGATTGGCATCACCATGGTCTAGCCCTCTAAATCTACGGCCCATAATACATGCCTCTCAAGTCATGCCCCTTAACATTTCACTAATTTGAAACGCTTGAAAAACACGTCTTAGAATTAAAAACCACCTCTTAAGTCATGCCTCATAATACGCTCTCACTATTGAGAAATGCTGAGCAAGGTATTTTGACTGGTACATTAATTAAGATGGGGATCACCATGGTCTAGCCTTCTAAATCTATGCCCCATAATACATGCCTCTCAAGTCATGCCTTTTAACATTTTACCTAGTTGAAAAGCTTGAAAAACACGTCTTAGTATTAAGAACCACCTCTTAAGTCATGCCTCATAATACAGGCCTTTCACTGTTGAGATGCCAAATTCCATCTTAAAGCTTATGTGGCAATTTAAAGGTTTGAAATTTCGCATCTCTTAAAGTAGGAACTCCTTTCCATATGTCAAATTTATTATTTTATTATTTTTTTGTCTTCTTATGGAATCGACATCATATAAGAAAAAAAAAAGAGGTTTTGCATTATTGCATTCTTGTGAGCCCCCATTGTATAAAATAATCCAAGATATTAAAGGCATGTGCCTTTTTATACTTCAAATTTAGCATATCCATTGTGATGTCAAATGCCAAGTCGCATAAGGCATGACTGTTGGAGATGCTCTAATTAAAATCTCTCTTCCAAAGCATATGTATTTAATAAATGATATTTATTTCCAATAACCTTTTTTTATGCTAACATGCAAGTAATTTGTATTGAGAAGGAACGAGAAAGAGCTAAGGATATAACTCCCAAAGAAAAGGGAGCAAAAAACAAAGAGAAGCTCAATAGACCTGAGCTAACCAAAAAGGAAACAAAATTACAATAGAGGAAAATCTCCCAAAAAGAAAAAAAAAATCCAATAATACCTTTTACAATCTCTTTTCAAATTATCCTTACAAATTTCTTTCCAAATCCACTATTTCAAAATTTATTCCAAACTCCATTGTGCTCGGAGTCGGGCCCACCATCGAGTTTGATGTATTAAGAGATCAATTAAGTGATTAAATAATAAAATATATTTTACATCTTTTAATGAATAATTGAGAGATTGATTAATAAAAATATGTAGCACATTCTAAATAATAACTGAGCGATTAACTGATAAATCATATGTTACATATTTTTTATATTTAAATCTTGTGTTAAAAGTATGATCAATCTGATAGTTAGGGACACTCCACTCTGCTTGAAGCCGGAACCACATAAGTTGTAACATATTAAGGGAATCATAAAGTGATTAAAAATCATTACCCAAAGTAATCGCATGTAAAAATATAGAAGTCGACTCCTATTTTTTATTTTAATATTCTATAAAAAAGAATAATCAGTCTCATAGTTGGGGATACTCCAATTGGAGTTTTCATTCAAAAACGTTAGTTTGACCCAAGTCTAGGTTCAGGTTCAACACTAACCCTAGATCTTAAGTTTGAGCCCTTCCAATAAAAAATATATGAGATCTAAGCGCTCACCGAAATACCTGTGTTTGAATAGACCTCAGGTCCACACCATTTTTTTTAATTATTTAGTCACTTTATTATTCATTTAAAATGCACAACATATTCATTTATCAACATACTTCTTAACTATTTAATTGCTTAATTATTTATTTTAAATATGCTATATTTTCCAATTACTAATTGCTTTTAATTCTTCGCTTAATACGTCAATAAGATCGTGTGCCTAACTCTATGTAAAGTGAAATTTGGCCAATGACAATAACTGATGTAATTGTGATTTTGCGCGGTTTAAATATAAATGTGAGCCCCATTGGTGGACTTCATAAGGCATAGTTTAGAGAATCTTAGGAGAATTTCCTCTAGTGAAAGCTTTTATAGGTCGAAAGAAAGACACGAGAGATAAGATCATGAAATAATGAAATAATGGCTTTGGGAAGAATTCTCATGTGTAAAGCTAATTTGGAAATCAAAATAAATATAGCTTTTATTTCTCTTTTTGTTGTAATTGACCCTTTAACGTAAGCATAATTGGACTGGAGGGAGTACGTCATTGCATTGAAGAACCATAGTTTTTTATACGATTCTTTCTCTTTAAATCTGAATATTGGTTGGAAAAAAAAAAAACCCTCAATTATGGTCTTAGGAGAAGCTACATCAGCTTATTGGGGCCCATTTGTGAATGTGTACTTTTCAAGACACATAATATTTGCCTTCCAATAAAATGCGTCTCTTGGATTACATATGTGCATTTTCAATAAAATGTGTCTCTTGTGCCCATTTATATGGATGTGACCCAGTTCAAAGGGATACCTTCCAACTTTATAAATTAAGGCTATTTTCAAAGTTTTGATATAGTATTCAAAATGAGCAAAAATGCAAACGAATTCTTTATTTTTAAGATGAAACATGTATGCTGACGTGGATTAATGGAAGATTATTTTTTTTTTGTTGATTTGAATTTTTTAATTATTTTGTTAGATTTATAAGAAAGGAATATTAATTTTAATATAATATTTTGGTCTCACGAGACTCAACCTGCATCGCACCGGGGGGCTTCATGCTAGTGTTGATGAAACGTCTTGGTCCCAAAGGACCAGACTCTCAAGTCTTTTGGAGTTTTTAGGGCCATTAAAGGTGGTGGGTGGTGACCAGACTCTCACGTCTTTTGGAGTCTTTAGGGGCCATTAAAGGCAGTGGGTGGTGACTCTTGAAATGATGGATCTTTCTACACAGGATCCTTCCTGTGAAAGACTATTCAACACTTCCTCTATCAAGGACCACCAAGTAAAAACGTGAGGGAGCCGCTGCTGTTCATACACATCATAGATAATATTGCAGAGATATGAATATAGAGATGAGATAGGTAACAAATTTTATATAAAAGATTACAAAAGCAAGTAAGAAACTCAATTCTAAAGTGGTGAAATTAAAATGATTTGGCATCACCATCAGCAAAATTCAGCCGCTGGTTCGAAGCATGGAATGATTCTCATGTATCTGTTCGATTGGATGGCTGACCACGTCCAAGAGACTTTTTTTTTCTTCTTTTTTTTTTTTTTTTTTTTTTTTGTGTGTTTAAGGAAACTAATGTAAATTCACTTTTTTAAATCCGAAGACACCAATTAAGGGCACCCTTGGTCTCAGTCACTTCATAGTGAGGACTTGGGAAGTCTTTGAGGGCAAAGTCTGCATTAATTTCCTCAACAATGTGGAAAAAAAATTATTCCAGTCCCCACACAACAACAGCTTTTGGAGGAGTGGAAAGAGTTATGCTCATTTTTAAGTACACTAAAAATATTAGGGGTTTTAACATTTTACTCCCCCTTAAATCTGATTTTGCCAATTTTATGACCGAAATTCTGAAAATGTCACCAGACTCATTTGACTCTGGTCAACATTCTTTTTTAATTTTGTTGTGTCATATCCCACCCATGATATCATAAGATTTATCAATTTCTATATCATACACATTTTGCCACCAGTAAACAAATTTGCTTTTACATAATACAAAGAAATAGCATTTTTTGAAAAATTAAATACACATGTGACTGCCGTTTCTCAAGTTCTATCATTCAGAGATAACTTTTTCTATGGTGTTGCATGAAAGCCATGATATCATGGGATTTATCCTGTGACATGCATTCTACCCCTGTTATGATGGGATTTGGGGCAAAAAAGTCTTCAAAAGTTGTTGACCGAAGTCAAGCAATTCGGGTGACATTACATGAATTTTTCTTATGAAATTGGTGAAACCAATCGAAAAGGACTAATATGTCAAAACCCCAAAATATAAAAGTAAAAGTCAAAAATGTTCAAAATAACTATGTAGGGTCGCAAATATCAGTTTTGGAGAATTGCCGTTTCACAAGAATATCAGAATATTCCCAGGTTTGGAGTTCTTCATGGGATTATTTTAAGAAAATGCTAGCAAAAAGATTACTTTTAAAAATATGTAAAGCTAAAAATAGAGACAAATGAGAATACAGTCAAAATTGATTCTGCAAAAAATTTATCTGATTTTTATCAATTTATTCTACTGATCACATATATTTTTTTCTTCTGATATTTATAGTTTTGAGAGTAACACGAATGAAAATTGATATCCCAATATATTTAAAATATTGCAATATATTTAGAAGTGTTTGGCTCTCCGTTCCTAAGAGGCAATCGTGAGAGACATATTTTTGGGGCCCACCTGCGGCCATGCCAACATGAAGAAGTAGGGGATGGAATCATCTCAATGAGGCCTAGCTCCTGTTTGGCATAACTAATTTTTGCCTCTATTTATCAAAATCTCTAAATCGGGTAGTGATTTTGATAATAAAGTCATTTGGCAGCTTTTGATAGCCTTTTATTTTTTTTTTTTTTTTAAGATAAGTAGAGACAATGTCTCTATTTCCTACAGCCCACCATTGATAGAATGTAGAATGTAGAGGAAAAAAAAAAAGCGGGTGAACAATATTCTTGCTCATTCACGCCCCAGTCCGTATTTTTTTTTTCTCAAAATCTAAGAGTGTAAATCAAGATCCAAACGTTGGAAATGTTCACAAGATCAAACACGGCATGACATCAAATTTCAGCTGTTGGATAATCACCAATTTTGAGATGTGCGAAAATACGTGAGACCTTGGATGTGATTTTCTGGAATCTGTGGGCCCCAAACACAAAATCCACACCGTTACATCTCTTTGGAAGGATGAAACTTCCATTGTGGTAAATTTTCAAGGCTTGATACCTTGTGGATCTCGAGATATTTGCAAAACAAAATCAGTCATTGATGTATTATGCTCAATATTAGATTTGTCCATGAGCAGTAACGTTTTTCTATTTTTCTTATTATTTATGGGAGTGTGAGTCAAGATCCAAGCCGTTGGAAATGTTAAAAAGATCAAACACGGCCATGACGCCAAGTTTCAACCGTTGGATCATTAACAATCTCGAGATATGTGCAAAAGACGTGACCCATTATATGTGATTTTATTGGATTATGTGGGCCCCAAACACACGATCCAAACCGTTAGATCTCTTTAGAAAGCTAAATATAGGTAAGGGGTTAATTTTCAAGGCTTGATACCTTGTGAATCTCGATAAATTTATGAAAAAAATTCATCAATTGATATAAAAACTCTATTTAACATAGATCTTTGAATTACCAAACACTTCATTTGATTATAGCCTATTTTTTTATAGCTCTTTCTTTCATGGCTCTATTTTGATGGGTCTCTAAAAAAAAAAAGGGAGTAGAGATACCAAACAAGCCCTGGTGGTGTGCAAAATATCAACCCCCAATAAATCATCCTGACCCATTCATTCATGACCCTCAAGGTTTTTTTTTTTTTTTAACATAGTTTTAGAATTTCAATCTCCAACAATGAATAACAGTTTAATGTCCGTTTAAATTTGGGCCGGTGCCAATTCACAGAGGATAATACATGTGGGGGTGTTGGGATGATCATAGAGACGTGCTAAGACTATTGCAGATATTTGTAAGAATAATGATGATGCTTGTTGGAAGGTTTGGCATAATAGAAAGAGACTGGTCGTAGTGGAGGCGGCATCTCCATTCCTTGATTTTCTGAATGTTTGAAAAATAATTTAGGATGTATGTTCAGTTAGGCCCATCTCATTTCATGACTTGGGTGGGATTAAAAGGTCCTTCTCTAACTTTTCATGACTTGGGTGGGATTAAAAGGTCCTTCTCTAACTTTTGTTTTTCTTTCTTTTACATGGGTGAATGGCTTCCTAGCTTTCATATTAAAGTCCGAACCATTTAAAATGAGCTCTCTCTCATAGGAATTTTGCATGTATGAGAATCCAACGATTCTTCCAAATTCTTTAAATTTTTCAGTATTTCTTTCTCAGAATTTTTAACAAGAATTTGAAGTATTGGTTTTTTTTTTTTTTTTTTCAATATGATGTGATGGCTTCTGCCCTGATATTTTTAAATGTCATGTTTCTTAATAATTAAAATTTTAAAATCCCACCCACCGAAAAGGTTTCAAATACCTTTGCAGTATTTTGAAACTTTAGCCTCTTTATTCTTCGGTGGAATTTTTGAGCTGGCAAAAAAAAAAAAAAAGAACTTCTCTTTGATCGAAAATTCAGAAATTTCTCAGCCATTGATGAAATAGGCCTTAATTTCAATATCTTCTACTCTGATTTGACACCATCCCACCAAACCTGAGGTGAAGTTAGGCCATTCCGGGTCAAGCAAAAATGACAGTGCTAGCTGGAATATTTGACTTTCACACAATCGGTTTTACATTGCCTTTTTTTTTTTTTTTTTTTCCTCAATCCGGTTTAACCGACACGTCTTCCCTCTCTTCTTTGGTCAGTTATAAAAGGGCCAAGACCCCTTCCCTAACGAGAGTACACCCAGTTAGACAACCAATCAGAATGGCTACTGAGAAATCATTCTCTCTCCTTCTCTCTTTCCTAGTCCTGGTGTTGTTTGATTCCTTTTCTGGAAAATGCAATGCTGCAGCAACAAAATATGAGTTGCAAGAAGCCGAAGCTCTGGTCAAGTGGAAAGGCAGTCTACTCCAAAGTAAAGCTCTCCACTCATGGTCTCTCACCACAGTCAATGGCTCTCCCTGCAACTGGACTGGAATTACATGCAATGACGGTGGAAAGGTGACAGAAATAAACCTTAGCAATTGCAGTTTGCAAGGTAAGCTTGATCATTTAAACTTCACTTCCCTTCCAAACCTTGTCCGCCTTGACCTTAGCCGCAATGCTCTCAATGGAACCATCCCAACCCAAATCCCTTCTTCCCAAATCGTCTTCTTTGATCTCTCTATAAATCAACTCTCAGGCGTCTTACCACTCTCGCTAGCCAATCTCACTCATGTTTCCGTGCTCAATATCTCTGACAATGCATTGTATGGTGAAATACCTCCTTCTCCCTTTGCCAGTTGGATCAATCTTGTCTCTCTTCGACTTCATAACAATCTGCTTATTAATGGGTCAATTCCCTATGAGATAGGGGTTCTCACCAATCTCATACAGTTGGACCTCTACAATAACCAGATAAGTGGCTCAATCCCTCCTTCTTTAGGAAATTTAAGCAATCTAGTCGCACTGGTCGTCCATGAAAATGAAATTTCTGGTCCCATTCCCCAGGAAATAGGAAACCTGACGAAACTCAATCTACTCACCTTCTTCGGTAACAAAATCACAGGTTCCATCCCTTCTACTTTTGGGAGATTAACCAATCTCGATAAATTGCAGCTACAAGGAAACCAACTTTCAGGCCCAATTCCTCAAGAAATAGGAAATCTCAACAAAATGTCCCAACTAGACTTTTCCAATAATAATTTAACAGGTCCAATCCCTCCTTCTTTGGGAAATGCAACCGGGCTACAGTTTTTATACCTGTATGGAAATCTGATTTCGGGCTCAATCCCACAAGAAATTGGGGAACTCAAAAGGATGATATTTCTACACTTTAATGGAAATTTTCTAAAAGGTCCCATCCCTTCCACATTAGGAAATCTGACTGAACTCACAAGCTTAGGTTTGAATGAAAATGAAATTTCTGGTCCTATTCCTCCAACTTTTGGTAACCTGAGAAACCTGAACCGACTTGCTTTATTTATCAATCATTTATCTGGTTCATTACCTAAAGAAATGGCTAATTTAACACGTTTGCAATATTTTTACCTGAGCAACAACAGTATCTCGGGTTATTTACCTCAAATGTGCCAAGGCGTCTCACTCGTAGAATTCACGGCAATTAACAATAAGTTGACAGGTCCAATCCCTGCAAGCTTGAGAAACTGTCGAACCATAGTGAAAATCTCGTTTCAAAATAACCAGTTCACTGGAAATATATCCGAAGGTTTTGGGGAATATCACAATTTATCTACCATTGACTTAAGTAACAACAGATTTTATGGGGAGCTCTCATCAAGCTGGGGAGACTGTCGAAATCTCACCTCACTAAAATTTGCCGGGAACAATATTACAGGTAGAATACCACCTCATATTGGGCAATTGACTCAACTTCGTATATTGGACCTTTCTTCCAACCACCTGGAGGGAGAGATTCCCAGTGAACTGGGGAGGCTATCATTGCTATACAATTTGAGTTTAAATGATAACATGCTTTCAGGCTTAGTGCCACAAGCAATGGGACAACTCTCCAATTTAGAGCTTCTTGATCTATCTATGAATAATTTCAGTGGACCCATTCCAAAGCAATTAGAGAGATGCACCAAATTGCGGTCTTTGAAATTCAATAGGAATAATTTGAATGGAAGCATTCCATTCGAAATTGGCAACCTTGAAAGCCTTGGGACAGTACTTGATCTCAGTCAAAATTTTCTCTCGGGAGAAATACCATCTCATCTCGGGAAGTTGAGCAAGTTGGAAAAGTTAAATCTTTCTCACAATATGCTCTCCGGTTCCATTCCTTCTTCTTTTAAAGGAATGATAAGTTTGTTAGCTGTTGATGTGTCGTACAATTATTTGGAAGGTCCCCTACCTGATAACAAAGCATTTCATAATGCTTCACCTGGAGAACTTTCTAAAAATAAAAACTTATGTGGTGAAGTACAAGGTTTACAACCTTGCAACTCCACTCTATCAAGTCATGGTGATGGAAAGAAAGACCACAAAGGTGCAAGAATCATTGTTCTCAGTCTCATAGGCGTTCTACTCTTCATTTCTACTTTGGTTGTCATATATTTTGTTGTTCACCGGAGAAAAAGGAATGTAGAAAATGAAGTTGAAGAAGTACGTAATCCAGATCTCTTCTCAATATGGAACAATGACAGAAATATCATATATGAAGAAATCATTAATGCAACAGAGGACTTTGATGAAAAGTTTTGTGTTGGAGAAGGAGGCTACGGAAAAGTTTACAGAGCAAATCTACCTACAGGTCAATTGGTAGCTGTAAAAAAAATCCACCCACAAGAAGATGGAGAGCAGATTGACCAAAGAAGTTTTAGAAATGAGATAAAAGCATTAACAGAAATCCGTCATCGCAACATTGTTAAGCTTTACGGATTTTGCTCCCATCCACGATATTCTTTTCTTGTCTATGAGTATATGGAAAGAGGAAGTTTAGCTAAAGTTCTGAAAAATGTGGAAGGAGCTTTTGAATTCGATTGGATGAAAAGGGCTAATGTTGTTCGAAGTGTGGCCCATGCATTGTCATACATGCACCATGATTGCAACCCTTCAATCGTTCATCGTGACCTGTCAAGTAGCAACATTTTGCTGGATATGGAGTATGAGGCTTCTATCTCCGACTTTGGCACAGCGAGACTTCTAAAGCCAGATTCATCAAATTGGTCCACACTTGCAGGCACATATGGATACATCGCTCCAGGTAAATTTTTGGCACATTGTTTTTTCACCTTTTTGTTTTAATTAACTAGTTTTTTTATTTTTCTTGTTTAATCCAAAATATTTCATGGGATACTAATAATCTACCTACATTTTTTATGAATAAAATTAATATAAAAAGGTACTATATTCAGGTTTTGAATCTTCTATAAATCTCGTTCACCTAATGTTCTCTATGGCCACCTTAAGTAGGCCATTTTGTGGGCATAGGAATGATTGGGTCCATGGCGGGTAGGTAAAGATTGGCAAAGTCTCAACCAATATAATTGATATCCACTACTAAAACTAGGGGCGAACTTTTTAACAATTTACTAACTACTATAGTTACTATCATTGATATCTAATGGGTGATATTGATCGCAGTGGATGAATATTTACCTTGATCTAAAGCTTATTTCTAAATTGTTGAATCATAGTAAACCAACTGAAACATTCTAACGATTTTTGTTTAGGGCATGTTTGTTTGCATTATAATACATATATAGGAATTGAATACATAGAAATCCTACCATAAGTAGTTAAAAATGAAGATCAAAGATATGAATCCATTTTGTTTATCACCTTTGATTTTCATTTTTAACCACGTATGAATCTATGCATTCAATTTCTATATATTTCAATATTTGTTAAATGACTATATATCGTGTTCAATAATAAATCGAATTATATTAGAGAAAATGATTCTTTTTCTAACCATGATGAAGAAAACCTTTCCTACCACTCATAGTAAAAGAAGTTGGAAAGATGATTAATTTTCTCCTTTAAAAGAAATCCAAGCAAGAGAAAATAGATTTATCCATATTTCCCAATATTAGCTTTGGAAGTAGTCGATACGTTAAGGAGGTCCTTTGAAATGCATATGGATTTATGAAATGAAACTTAATGTTGATTTTTTCTTTTCAGAGTATGCTTACACAATGAAAGTAACTGAAAAATGCGACGTTTATAGCTTCGGTGTGATTGCTCTGGAGGTAATAATGGGAAAGCATCCTGGTGAGCTCGTCTTCTCTTTATCAACATCAGAGGGCCAAGGTATATTGTTGAAGGATATATTAGACCGACGACTCCCACCTCCCACAGATTGGGAGATGAAGAAAGTCGTGTTGACAGTGACAGTACTGGCACTTGCATGTCTACGTTCTGACCCACAATCCCGGCCAACCATGTATCATGTGTCTCAAAAGCTATCTGCAACCAAAGAACCTTTTCTTGAGCTTCATCACATGCTTACCTTGTGTCAATTAATGGATCTCAACATATAATTCCATAGATGAAAAGTTATGAAGTGGTTGTCATAAGTTTTAATGGTCAAACAATATACTTGCGTATATTTATGTTTGTATTATAATTGGTTATCTATCTTTGTTGTATTATCCTGAAATGAAAAGTGAGTTTCTTCTTTAAATAAAATAATATGTGCACATGGAAAGTAAAGCTCACTAAAAAAGGGGTATTTGACTTATTGATTGTGGCCCTTAACTTGGATTTCTATTGATGACTACACACAGTACTGATTATATATGTAGATAAAGTATATACTTCTTTACCATGCATTTTCTTTATTGCATAGAAAATCAAGAGAATAAGCATTTTAAAGGAGTGTTGCAGCAACTACTAGATCTAATTCATAATTTGTTCAAAGGAGTGTTGTCCTCACGTACAGTTCAGAAAATCACACAAGTTATAAAAGTTGAATCCCTTGCAAAAACATGATTTTACACACGATCCACCCTCATTTCAAGAAGCTTTGCTCGATGTTCTCATAGAATGATTAGATGGTCCTCTCCCTATGATCATGTCTTCAAAATGGCTCCCGCAGAGGTATTCATCAAAAAATAATCTTATAGATGGCAGCAGGAAGATAATTCCTATTGCAAATTCCAATGCCATATCCCTTATACCCTATTGCATCATTAGGGTTGAAAGATCAGGATGTGGAAGACTTTGACACGTGGCCAGAGATCTGTAGCGTTCCTAATGATGAAAAGTCTCTACAGACCACGTACGTTTGGATCTTAGTGTGAAGGGTAGATCTGTGTCCTAATTTTGTACAAAAGTAAAAATTTGCTTGGGCAAGTCTTTGTGGCTTACTCTCTAATGTGCAGAATCCATATATGGCTTGGTCACATGATCTACACCAGTGAAATAATGGACCCGTTGTAGGTGATAACATCCCACACATCTCCTCACAAAGTTCCCACCGAGCTTTTGTCAAGTATTGACCATTTAATTTGTCCATGGTGATTGGCCATTTAATTTGTCCATGGTGATACTAACATATTTGCAGGTCATGGGGTTGTTGAAGTTATATGATCTTCCATTCTTGGAGATTTCATGGGAATTACGGTGATCTGGCCTATCAGATGAAAGTATAAAACTGTAAAATTTATGGAGCCTCTAACGCTGGAAAATCACAATTGCTCATATTTTGCTTTAATAGGAGATGGTACCATACCCTTGCAAGATTGAGAACATGATAAGAAACATGATTAATATGATCTTATGCATTATGAATCATATTCATTAATCAATCACTTATTGATCTATGCTCAATTTTACGGTGGGATCAACTCCTACTAGCAAACCATGCCTGTGTGGAGGACTGGCAAGAAATTAACAACATTTGCAATGCAAAAAAACTATAGATAAAGAGAAGATGGAGTTATATTTTTATTTATATACATCCACCACATTGCAACCAATGACGGCAACATTGGTCCCTATAAAACTGGTTGAATCACTTGCATAGAAATTATTTAAAATATTTTGCAATAGAGTTCATTGTTAGTGGAAGGCAGTATGCTACTGCATGGTAGACATATTGCAACCTCAAAATGTTGTTCATTCATTACATATAAATGTAGTGAAAAGACCACCAATACAAATATAGTCATGACTCGGTTGCAGTCATTGCTATTTAACTATGGCTGAAGTTAGTGGTTGTACCCACCAATTAATAAACAAAACATATTGTTGAACGTGAAGACAATAAGGCCGATTCAATGAGAATGAAAATATTGTAAAAGAAACGTTCTGTAATAGCATGGTGGATTCATTACATATAAACATTTTTATAAAAAAAAATGCAAGTAGAAGCTAAAAAACATCACCTACATACTTCAACAACACGTAACAGTGAGATGTAACCTACTACCATATCAGATGATAATGAATAAACCAAGTATGCAAGTAAGATCTAGATACTCAAGAATATATTTGAACTACAATAGATGGTCAACCAATCTTTGAAGGTTGGAAAAGAGATTGTGATGCTATTTTGGCAAAAAAAAAAAACTTAAAATGCTTTCTCATTTTCCGGCAGGTCTGTGAAGAACCTCTCCATGAAAATTCTTTATATTGGGGCTTCAATTTCCTAGAAGAAAAGTCCTGAACAGCCCAATAAGTATGAAAAATTTGTATCAATATACTCCCTAAAGTTACTTGAAAGCTAATTGAGTTGATTCTTACAATCCAACATTCCAGTGTTCTTCCCTACCTTAAAAGCTAGATCATTCGTAGCGAAGGAATCTTCTTCATCCAAGAGTCTATCAACCGATGTGGATGACTTGTGAGAATCTAAAAAAATAAAAGAGCATAGGCATCAACCCCTTCAGCTTATCCCTTCCCCTTAGTGGGCCATCAACCTGAATGGCCAAACTTTTTCCTACTGGAGTCGTTGCTGGACTTCGTTGGACATGCCCAAATAATCTCAAACAGGTTTCTCAAAACTACAAACTTCACAAAGCCTAAACATAAATAATGTAGTATCAACTTCTCTAGTGAGTGGTAGAATATTGAATCTTCCAATGCATAAATTAATGTGCAATTTCTCATGCCGAAGAAATGAGTTGCCAAACAAGTACTAATGAATCTATGGTCTAATGCAAAATGAGCTTCTTAGTAATAAAAATGAGAGCTTTTTATCCTTTTTGTTGAACGTGAGCTTACCGCTTATGGCCAAAATATGAACAGGGGACAAACAACTGATGAGAAAGGGAGTCATTGTAATTTCCTCTATATTCATAGCATAGAAACTGTACTCTAAAAAAGAAAAACCAATAAAAAGCCTCCAATTGCATTTAAAATTAAAACACTTAACGATTCATTGTTGAAAGCAAAAGGCCAATACGTAGACCAAATACCCAAATTCCATATCTCCATATGTTGAATGCGGAAAAAAATTCACACTGATGTAAAAGGTGAAAAGTTCATCAACAATATTCTTCTCCAAAAGCTAAGCAACTTGAATATAAGTATCTGGTTCTAGATAGATCTGCATCATGCATTTAAGCACCTATTCTAATATTTCTACAAGTTAATTGAAGCATCTTTAGAGTTGTTTATGGACATATTGTAAGCTTGAAAAACAATTTCGTAATCTCTTATTTTCTAATAAAGTTGGAACATTTTTTTTTTCTTTTTTATTCTTTGTTTTTTTTTCTTTCTTTCTTTATTTATTTATTTTTTTGTGGGGGTGGGGGTGTAAAAGTTGGAACATTTTGAGTAAAGTAAAGTTATGGTCCACCAACAAGTAAAAGTGCACATACATTATGGGTTTTGATTTCCGTGTCTTTTTTTTTTTTTTTTAATCATTCTACTGTTTTCTGCAGAGGCATCTCTGTACCATAGGAAGATAGGTTTCTTCTAGTATCAGCTCTCTCAAAATATACGTTCATACCTATATGCTTCAAATACAGCAAGGGTCATTTTACAGAAATTAAAAATAAGAATAACAATAACTTTTCCATTCCAAGGCTTCAAAACTTTTACTGTCAATTCTGAGTTCCCCTTTGTCAATGACTTTATCCTCTAGGTTGTGCAAGACCAAACACTACATGATGAACTGACATGCCATGCATGCAAATGTAACTTGCAAATGAGAAGAACAAAAGCACTTGTGCTGGTTCCATCTATACTTCATGACATTGAAAGACCAAGTTAAAGTAGTAGCTATGGAAGACCACCTAGGGCCTTTGGAATCCAAAACATTTCCTGATACAAAAATAGTAGTCATATTCAGGGCCGGCCCTAGGCCTAGGCCACTTAGTTGGCTGCCTAGGGCCCCCAATTTTTGCAAATTTTTGGGGCCCCCTATTAAGAATTTTAGTTATGAGTATATATATTTTGGATAGGCTGGTTTGAGACTTGAGAGGGCCCAAATTTTATTGATAGGTCCATTTTATTGATAGGCCCAAACTTACCTAGAAAATTGCTCCCAGCTGTAGTAGACTGTTAGACTTCTACAACAAGGATAATGTCTTACTCTCTCTCTCTCTCCTGTAGTCTTGTTAGACTTCTACAGCTATAGTAGACTGTTAAGATTTAACGGCAGAATATTTTTTTTTTTTTTGTTCAGGATTTAACGCCACTCTCTCTCTCTCTCTCTCTCTCTCTCTCTCTCTCTCTCTTTGTGAAGTTTGAATCTGAACAAAGAACACCTTTTGTTGGAAGATATATTAGCTATATTATCTATTGAAAAAGATATATTAACAAAACTTGAATATAAAAATTTATATCAATATTTTTCCATCTCAAAAAGCTAGAAAAATATCTTTTAAATGAATATATTTTAATAATTATTGCCTATTAATAGGGCCCACTTTCATATTCTCGCCTAGGGCCTCCGGATTTATTGGGCCGCCCCTGGTCATATTTACCTTATTTTCAAGGTTAAAAGTAGAGAGAAGAAGACTTGGCACTTTTCATCTAAAACTAAGTTCAACTTGGGACTGCAAAATCATGTTAACAGGTCACTTTGTGTAATTAACATCTCAGCCTGTAAAAATGCTAATTAGGTGAAATCAAAGAAGTTTGAAAGTACATAAAGCAAATTTAAAGTTTGCCAAAGCTCTAGCCTCAATTTGATTCCAAAACTTGTCTCCCAGAGCCTTTATTTTGACCGGCAAACAAGATTTACTGAATTCTGAATTTTTTTTTTTATAAAAGGATAATTTCATTCGACACAGAGATCAAACAAATACACCAAAGAGCAAACAACTACGCAACCTCCTCTTGTCCCAATCAACACAAGTTCTAGGAAACTATGACATTTTAGCAAAATTGTCAGATACCCAACTATGTTGGAGTGTCAATTCCAAAGAGGTCTCTTTAAGGCTCCTAATTATCTCTCATTTTTCAATTCCTATTCATTTAATTCAATTTACTTCAATTTACCATACATCCAAACACACACGTCATGTTTGACTTACACCTTTCAGTGTAGTTGATGAGTAATTTTAAACCATCATCCCATTGGACGATTGCCTTTTACACATGCAACTAAGCATAAAGTTTATTTAAAAGTCTTTATCAGATAAATATTTACCAATTAAGTTAATTTTTGTCTGATAGGTAATTCACTGTCTAAAAGCATCATTTTTTTATGAGATATTGAGAAAAGTCTTGGTTACTAAGATTGTTATATACCAGTCAGATAACCACAATGATCAATATCAACCAAATTCTATGATTCTATTTCTCAAAACCTAGATCTGCTTGAGTTATTATCCAAATTCACATAATCAAATATCTAGATCACTAAGAAGTTAAGGTGGGAATATGATAATCAGATTAAGGGCTTGAAATATTCGAGGGTTAGAGTATTATAAATAACACTAATAAATTTAGAAAAAGAATAGGAGGGTTAGAGTTGACAAACTCACGATCACAGAAAAGAGTTTCAGAATACTCTTGAGAATGTATTAATTTGTGTATTTTTCTATGGAGATTGTCCATCAATATATAGGTATTTACATGCCTTTAATCCAGGCTCTAAGAAAGGAAAGCCATCTAATTATATCAATCACTAATCTAAGTTAAGAAAGCAACTAATTACAACAATTGTTATTCTAAGGAAGGAAGGCTACAGCTGTCTCAATATTGACCCAAATCAATTCCACGTGAGATATAACATTGGTCTGACTACTGATGGGCTTTGGGCCTTGGGCCTATTTAACACACCCCCCCCCCCCCCCCCCCAAAATTGATGCGGGAGAATCAACAAGCATCAATTTGTCAACCAAGAACTGATGGCGTGGTCGTGGAAGGCCTTTGGTGAGAATATCAGCAATTTGAAGTTCAGTGGAGACATGTGGAAGGCTGATGACATCACGTTTAAACTCATCACGTATGAAGTGACAATCAACCTCTATGTGTTTAGTGCATTCATGAAAAATCGGATTTTCAGTAATCCGAATTGCACTTGTATTATCCGCATAGAGGGGGGTAGCTCCTTCTGCAGAAAACCAATGTCAGAAAGCAAACCACGGAGCCAAAGAATTTCGGAGCATGCAGCAGACTGTTGACACCAAAAAAGTCACTATGTCTCCTCAACATCAAGAAGCCTCGTGAGGCTGCATCCTGCTAAAAATAGGCAAGGCTACTTCAAGCATCAGATTTTGTCAGAATCAGACAGAAACTGAAAGATCTTTCAAGACAGCCAAAAGAGGGGTACACCTAAGGTTTCGGGCCATTCCGACATCGTTTCGCCTAACTTCACTGCTCCGATAGCTAAACAAGCGCTCCCGGCGGCGACATCATCGAAGACAGCAAAACTTCAATCAGAGCCTACGGATGACCCCAGAATGTCTTCAAAGCGCTCCATGCCAAATTTCAAGTCAAACCGACAATGTTTGACCTTCCATCAACGCTCGAGCAGCAAAATCCAGCCTCCCGGCGGCGGGAACCACAGAAGCCATCACTCATCAAACAAAGTACATGAGTGGCTTCAACATGCCTCCAAAGGACTGCACGTCGAATTTCAGGTCATTCCGACAACATTTGACCAGGTTTCGATGCTCCGAGAGAAAATCTAGCCTACCGGCGGCGGAACAACCCAGGACCATGACATCCAAAACGGAGCCCATGGAACGTCTCAAAATGACTCCAATAGGCTGCTCGTCAAATTTCAGGTTAATCGGACATCGTTTGACCAAATATCAAAGCTCGGCATTTTCCCCGCAGCAAAATCAAGTCAAGCATCGATGGGACCCCAAACGGCTTCAAAACTCAAATAAAAGCTCATGGTTTGTCCTATCCACTGCTCAAGAAGCTTCACCTCAATTTTCAGGTCATTCCGACATCGTTTGACCTAGTTTCGACTCTCGACGGAAAATCGGCTACAAAGTCTTCGGCTTTCCCGAAAAATGGGAAACTTTGTGCTCCGATTTCGCGCAGGTTCTCGTCAAGATTTCTCCAAGAAAATCAAGTCAATAATTGAGGAAAAATGTCAAGAAAAATACAGAAGAAAAAAGGAACGAAAAAGACGAAAAACGGCCGAAAACGACGCTCGACGACCAAACGGGCCAAAACCCTATGGTCACCGGCGACCCTGGGTGCATGGTCGCCCGGCGACCCTGCAAATCCGGGTCGCCGGATTTTGCACCAAAAGCCCCGTTTTTCGATCCTTTTCGCGTTTCGGGTGTTCCTGCCTCTGTGATTTTTTGAAAATCCAATGTTTGATGCTTGAAAACGACTGATCTTCACCGACATCTCGGATCCGCCGTCAAAAGCATGAAATCATCACCGATCGCCTCAAGATCGCCAACCGGCTGACCAAGAAAGTATACTTTCTGTCCGACCGATCGTGAAATCGACAAGACAGATGTCACTGGCCCACCAACATCAATCAATGTCTGAGATTACACTGTAATCCGACATCAAACAATGCGTAGATCCACCTGTGATGATCGCAAGAAGAATCTCAAAAGACGCGGCGCGGCCCACGACTCTTCACATGCCTTGGCGACCACTTAATGACGTTAATTGACCCGTTTATGACAACTTAATGCGGTCATTAACTCATTATTTTGGACTGCCCAATCAGATTCAAGCATTTGGGAGTTACAAATCCAAGCAATCATGGCATTTAACCCATGAAACTCCCATCATCATGAAGCTTAAAGGGAATTAAATGCCCACTACCTTCATCGGCCAATCACAAGCCATGAAAAAGGAGTTATAAAATCAACTTGTAACTCCTCATCAATTCTCTCATCATGACTATCAATGCTCATAATCACCTCATGGCTATCAAAGGCCTATAAAAGGAGATCCATTTCTAAGAGAGAGACAGCTATCGGCAAATCGATACACACATCGACTTGAAATTTTGCATTTCTCCCAAAGATATCCAGACGAAGTCCTGCTGCTCTGCTGCAAGAAGCACCACAAGGTGATCAACGTCCCTTGGGGGGCCATCCCCCCAAGGTCCCCTCCTTCTCCAACATGGCCTAAACGCGGCTTTTCAGCCCGTTTACTTGGTTTTTCATTGGATATAGGACCTCATCTTGGTCCTTGTCCTTTAAAAAACTGAGGTTAGGAGCCAAGCCAAAGAATCAAAGCATCACTTGTTCTCATTTGAAGGACGATGGCGAAGTCCATACATGACTTGCGACCGTCAATCTCAACGTGTCCCCACAATCTCCTGAGAAGTTAGATCCATTTTCTTACTTTTCTATTGTAGTTTGTATTTCTTAAAGAGACAAAAAGAAATCACAATTCTTGTCTTTCATATTTGATGAGTTTTGTAAAATCGCCTTTCACGGCAAAATCGCCTTTCACGGCAAACAAACAAAAAAACGCCTCCTGCGGCATTCTCAAAAACAAACTTGTCTCTTTTCTTAATATTTATACAATTTGAAAAGTTAGAAAAAATGATTGATTTCCTTTCCACTTGTGAAGGTGAATCTCCGGATTATCACCATTCCAAATTCCAAGTAGAAAGTAAATCTGGCATACCCGTACAAAAAATGTTGATACCCGCGATTTTCCCTCCTCCGCCGAGACCCAGGTCAGCCCCCGGGGTGCGGAAGGAGAGGACGGAAGATTTCCGAGGGTCCATCACAGACATGGCTCGGTATTCGGCCTCGGTAGAGGATTTGGAAACTTTTTCATGTTTCTTGCATTTCCAAGAAATGAGACTATCACCCAAAAATATGCACCATCCTGTCGTCGATCGGCGAGTATCCGGACAACCAGCCCAATCAGTATATGAATAAGCTTTGAGAGATAGAGGATTGTTGGATGGAAAAAATAACCCACGAGTCGGTGTGCGAATAAGATACCGAATGATGCGGCGAACAGCAGCTAGATGAAGGTGACGAGGAGCAGTCATGAACTGACTCATCAGGTTTACTGCATAAGAGATATCAGGACGAGTGATCGTGAGGTAGATCAAGCTGCCAACTAACTGGGGATAGGCAATAGGATCGGAAAGAAGATCACCCTCCTCGCGACTAAGTTTGACATTCAGTTCGACCGGCGTATCTACAGGAGCTGAAGCAATAAGACCAGCCAAGGCAATGAGATCAACAGTGTATTTGTGCTGACTGAGAACTATACCTCGAGTCGATTGATGAACTTCAAGACCGAGGAAATAGTGTAGGGGGCCGAGATCCTTCATGTGAAATATCTCACGAAGAGACGCTTGGAGCTTCTGAATCATTGTGGCATTAGGACCAATAATGACGATGTCATCAACATAGACAAGAAGTACAGTGATCCCGGATGGAGCATGATGTAAAAACATAGAAGGATCATACGGGCTTGGATGAAAATTCAAGCGTAGAAGAGCAGCTTGAAATTTCTCAAATCATGCGCGAGGAGCTTGTTTCAGACCATAGAGGGAGCGACGAAGTTTTGCAACCATATCGTTCGCGGAGGAGCAGCCCTGAGGCAGCCACATGTAAACATCTTCTTTGAGATCACCATGGAGAAACGCATTTTTGACATCCATTTGATAGAGAGGCCAAGACTGAGATGCAGCAACAGTAAGAATAGTGCAGACGGTGGTCATCTTGGCAACCGGAGCAAAAGTTTCATCATATTCAATGCCATATTCCTGCCGATTTCCAAGAGCGACAAGACGCGCCTTATATTGATCTAAAGAGCCATCAGATTTTAACTTGAGAGAAAAAACCCACTTACAGTAAATAGGTTTAACACCCATAGGAGATGGGACAATATCCCACGTATGATTTTGCGCTAACGCATCCAAATCATCTTGCATAGGCTTGTTCCAACATGGGTCCTGCACAGCCTGAGAATAGGATTGGGGAATGGAAGAGGAAGACAAAGTGGTCATTAAGGAAGTATGTGAGAACCCATAACGGGCTGGTGGTACCGAAATACGAGTGGAGCGACGCAGTAAAGAATGTCTAGATGGATCAAGTGTCGGTGTTGGACCGGATGTCGGAGGAAGATCAAGAGGGGGATCCCTGATAGGCGCTGCGCTGTTCCGTCTGTGATACACAAATTTAGGATTAAAACAAACAACTGACGGGTCGTCAGAAAAACCAAGTAATGACACAAAAGAGGAGTCAGGAGGATCAATGTGTTTTTGAAAAAAATACTGATGTTCAAAGAAAACGACATTCCTAGAGGACGTAAACGACGAATGTGAAGATCATAACAAATGAACCCTTTCTGGAAGGGTGCATAACCTAAAAACACACACTGAGCTGATTGTGCCGTTAGTTTTGTCCTCTCAGAAGAAGGCAAGTGCACAAAACAAATGGAGCCAAAAACATGAAGATCATCATAGGATGGAGAGGTCTTGTACAATCGGTAATATGGGCTTTGATTCTCAATAGAGGTTGATGGCATACGATTGATAAGATGAGCTGCCGTAACCAGTGCCTCAACCCAAAAACGAGTAGGAACCGATGATTCCAGAAGAAGGGAACGAGTGACATCGAGGAGATGTCTATTTTTCCTTTCAGCGATTCCATTCTGCTGGGGAGTATAAGGACAAGTTCTTTGAAAGATAATGCCTTTGTTTTGCAAAAACCGTTGAAAATATGAGGACACATATTCCCTGCCTGAATCAGATCACAAGATTTTAATGCAGGTGGAAAATTGATTCTCAACATAAGCTAAAAAGATTTTAAAAACATTAAAAGCATCAGATTTTGAATGCAGAAAGTAGACCCATGTGAACCGACTGAAATCATCAATAAAAGTCACAAAATATTTATAGTGAGCGTGGGAAAGAGCTGGAGCAATTCCCCATACATCACTATGAACTAAATCAAAACACTGAGAGGTGTGTGAAGTGGAATAAGGAAACGGAAGAGTTTTGCTCTTTCCCATTTTACAAGTAGCACAATCAAAAGGCACACAAGAAGATAAACCAAGAGATTTATTTAATAAACCAAAATTTAACATAAGGGACAAAGCCTTAGAATTAGGATGTCCGAGTCTATTATGCCACAACCGACAATTATCTCTAAAAGAAAAACAAAACACATTATTGTCAAATTGAATCCTAGAAATTTTAGAAAAATCCAGCGGAAACAAGCGTCCACACTTAGGCCCCCTTGCGATCTCCTTCCCGGACATCTGGTCCTGCACAACACAACCAGAAGAAGAAAAGGAGATGTTACAATTATTTTCAACAAGTTGTTCGACTGACAATAGGTTGGAAGTTAAATTAGGACAGAGGTAAACATTTCTCAATGGGATGGGACCAGGGATATCTCCGATAGCAGTAATGGGAACATGTCCGCCGTCAGCAGTTTGTATTTGAAGATGGCCATTGTAACTTGTCATATTGGAGAAAGGGGTGTGGGAATACGTCATATGATTAGACGCCCCGGAATCAAGGAACCATGTAGAAAATGAAGGTGACTTACCTGAGAGACTAAAGGCAGAAAGGGCATTGATAATCATTTGTTGAACCAATTCAGGAGGAGTGAGAGATGATGAGGGCCCAGGCTGTGGGGGTGCAGATGTAGGAACAGGCATAACCGAGGAAGCCACATATGCATGTGGAGTCTGAGATTGTGGATTTTGATACTGCGGAGCCGAATACTGTAGAGTCTGATACTGTGTCGACGGACGTGGTGGACGGCGGCGACATTCAGAGATGATATGTCCCGACTTTTTACAGTAACTGCAGACTTTCTATTTGCATTGAGATGGAAGATGCCCAAATTTCTGACAACTGTAGCATTGAGTTTTGCTCAAGTCTCGAGGCGGAGGCTGAAAAGTTTTATTTACCGAGAACGCGACTGAATAGGTTTCAGTCTTTTGTTGAGCAATATGAGCCGAGGTCGTAAGGCGCTGTTCTTCGCGTAAGAGTTCATTCAAGCAGACATCCAATGAAGGTAGGGGCGTCCGATTCATCAGAGCAGATCGGAGACTTTCATATTCATTCCGCAGTTTCATAAAAAATTGATCTCGCTGACTAGAGGCCTGAAGGTCTTGAATTACTGCCAACACATTGTCAGCCACATCCGCATACTTAATACTATCGTATTCCGACCACAGTGTACGGAAACCTGAATAGTAGTCTTGTACCGACAAAGTCCCTTATGTATATTCAACAATTGCACATTCAAGATGAAATTGTCGCGCAGAGTTATCTTGATGGTATACTTTCTTCAAATACCCCCACATGGCTTTAGAAGTGGGGTAAGGCTTGAGATTCATTATCAGATGAGGCTCAACGGATCCCAGAATCCAGAATTTGATTTTGGCATCTTTAGTATGCCAAGATGAGATCTTCTTCTCATCTCAGTGGGTTTAGGGTCCGTGCCAAAGACAAATCCCCACAATTCCTTAGCTTCTAGGTATATTTGAAATTGGAAAGACCAAGCAGGGTAATTTAATCAACGTGACCTCAGATTTTTCCATTGCAACCAAATTGGAAACAAATCGATTTGAACAGAGAAAGAACTAGCCACAGACAAGAGAAAATATGTAGTATGTCTTCCCTGTGTGTAGGAACCACAATCCAACCAAGCAAAGAGAGACAAAACACAATCAGCAATAAATTGTTCAAAAAAAAAAACAGCCCAGACAAACTGGACAAGGGCTGTTTTTCCACTACGTGGGCCCCACTTAAGGATCTAGCCCCAGATCAGACAACGGATCTATGATATCCCTCTATTCTGGCTTCTACTGAACCAAATTTGAACTGATCCTACTGAGTATCCAAGATTCTGGACGGTCTTGATGAAAACAATATAAATTTCTAGAAAATCTTGAGAATGAGTAAAACACCAACCTTGAGTCTCTGAAAAATTCTGGAAAAATCACTAATATACTTAGAAATATGGGGCGACCATGAGTGGGTGATTTCTGAAGTTGATCTGATCGATTAAGAGTGGGCCACCAACAGGACGTTGCTGACGCAGGAGGAAGATGTCACTGGCACTGTGTCGCTGGAGATTTCTTGAAAATAGATCCTGGATCTATTTGCTGCACGAGAGAGACTTATTCTCTCTATCTCTATTCCCTTAAAACTTTGTAAGATGTCTAAGATCAAGACTGCCTTGAGCCTTGCTCTGATACCATGACAAACTCAAGATCACAGAAAAGAGTTTCAGAATACTCTTGAGAATGTATTAATTTGTGTATTTTTCTATGGAGATTGTCCATCAATATATACGTATTTACATTCCTTTAATCCAGGCTCTAAGAAAGAAAAGCCATCTAATTATATCAATCACTAATCTAAGTTAAGAAAGCAACTAATTACAACAACTGTTATTCTAAGTAAGGAAGGCTACAGCTGTCTCAATATTGACCCAAATCAATTCCACGTGAGATATAACATTGGTCTGACTACTGATGGGCTTTAGGCCTGTTTAACAAAAGTAAGTATTATAGACTTTGTAAAATTGAAAAGGACACAAAATACCCCTTATATACCGTTTTATGGCTATTTGGAGGGGTAAAATGGACAATTTAAAAAAAAAAAAAAACTACTACTTTTGGGCGGGCCAGGCGGGCCGTGCCTAGTGGGCCAGGCCTGGCGTGCCCATCCTGGCGGGCTGCAGAGGGCAGCCCACGTGCCAGGCAGGCCCGGTCCAAACGGGCCAACGGGCCCATGCTCCATGGCACTAGCCGTGCTGGGCCACGGCCCGTTGACTGGTTTGGCCCGGCCCAGCCCATTTGGACACTCTCTCTTTTCAGTGTAAAAAAAAAAAAGGGATGACACCAACAGTCCCTTCCCCATCAGAGCTTGGACGATTTTCACCTCCCTCTACCAATGGTGTACCTCTGGAATGGGACCTTTGCATCAACATTCAACTCCTACAATATTATCTACAGATAGGCGTATGACAATTCAACACCCAGACACATTACCTACCACGACAAGTCACTGCTCCCAGTCCACATCAACTATGCTCCCTATACATACTACTGTGCCAGCTACAGCTGAACCATCTACACAGTTACCATCCCCTGCACAGTCTTTGTATACTAGGACTCTGTTCGGCCCTCAAACTATACTGAAGAATCAAAATCTGCTCACTTGCAGTCCGGCTCGTGGGGCCGGGCAGATTGACAGGTCTCCTCATGGAGAAGAGGGATCCAAAAATCAGCCCTACAAAGATTATCCTATCCATTGATTTAGCAGCCTTAAAACTTAATGACATCTTAGAACTGTAGATTATCTTGAGATTCAACTCAAAGTGAGTAAAAGTTCAATAATGAATCTAAAATTGGACCTGATACGAGATTATAAGATGAGAATATCTGTACAGGTGGCGCCAAGTGAGCCCCACAGTGATGAACTGTACTTGCAGTAGCTGGAAGAAGAACATTTTAAAACATTGATCTAGATAAAGTAATTGGTGGTTTTTCATACACATCTGATCTGAATCATTGGTAAAAGCTAAATATGAGATTAATTGGGCTTTCATATACAATATAATATACATCAAATGCAAATGCATCATCATCATCGAGTTAGGGTTTCTCACCTTCAGACTAAAGAATCCCATTAACAACCTCCAACACTCCAACCACATCCTCCTCCGTATTCGCGACCAAATTCTCCTCCGTCTCCAAACACCCTTTCACCTCCCTCCGCATCACCTCTGCCTCCTCCTCCTCCTCCTCCTCCTCCGCCTTCTTCAGCTTCTTCCCAGCCCCAACATCGGAATGTCCTCCGCACGTGGGAGGTGGAGGAGAGATGAGGTTCTGGTTCTGGAAGCCATGGATTTTGGACTGGAGCAGGAGATTCATTCGAGCAAGAGGGATGTTTATAGGAAACTGCTTTTCAATTGTTTGATTGTGAGAACAAGGGGAGAATTTTAAGATGGGGGTCTAAGTTTCCGGTACATTTCAAATCAACCCACCTTACCATCACTTGTTAGGGCCTGGTATATCTCTTAGTTTAATTCCAGATTATGCAAATTAACATTGATCGGAAACCTAACTCTGAGGCGGACCTCAGAGATAAGTTTTTCCCATGAAACTTCACTGTTTTGTCAAAAGTGGGACCGAATAGCCCAGGTAGGGGCTGGGATTTCAGCTTTTCTTATAAACATCTTTACTGTACCTCTAGACTTAGGGATGTCAACGGCACGCTCCGGCCTGCCAGTCAACGGCCCGCAGCCCGGCCTGCACATGGGCTGGGCTGGGCTGGGCCTAGGTGGCTGGGCAAGCTGGCCCGTTTGGCCCGGGCCCGCCAGGAACGTGGGCTGGGGGCTGCAGCCCGCCAGGCCCGCTGGGATCGGCCCGCCAACCCGCCCAACGGCAGGCCCGCCCAACGTCCATAAGCCCCTTTTTTTTAAAAAAAAGTCCTTTTTACCCCCCACCCCCTCCCCCTCCCCCCTCCCCCACCCAACAGCTATAAAACGGTCATATAAGGGGTATTTTGTGTCAGTTTTCATTTTACAAAGTCTATAAATACCCTAACCCTCCCATTCTCATTCCTCACCAATTTACACAACTCTCTCATTCTCTTTATACATTCTCTAGCTCTCTCTCAAAGCATTCAACTCTTTCACTCTCTCTAAGAAGTTTTTGGAGGGCCAAAGATAAGTCATCAAGAGATAAGATTAAAGGGGCCTTCAAAGATTTAGAGGTATTTATATTATTTAAATTTGAGATTCCATATATATAAGTTTATATTATATTATATTAACTCTCATTTTCTCCCCTTTCTTATATTAATTATCACAAAAGAAGGCTATTAGAGCCTATTATTGTTATTACTTATAAATTTTATATTTTGAAATATGGCTGGAAGATTTCCCATAGAATCATCTTCAGTTAATTTAGGGGAAGAAGAAAATTTTATTGAATTACAAGATGAAGTAGGTGATTTACCACCCTCCTTTCCTCAGAGTTCCCGTAAACCAACTAAGAGGAATAGAACTTCACCAGTTTGGGAAGCATTTACAAGGTTTGAGGTTGTTGAAAATGGAAAAACAGTTGAAAAGGCAAAATGCAAATTTTGTAGTAAAATTTATGGTGCCCAGTCAAAAATGGGTACCAGCCATTTGGCAAGGCATATGCGTCTATTATGTCCAGGCATTAAAAAGGCAACGGATGCAGGGACAGGGAGGCCTGGATCACAGACCCAAAATTCTAGTACTAGTGGTGGTAGCAGTAGTAGCAGTTTGGGTCTTTTTTCTTTTAATGCACAAAGTTGTAAATAAAATCTTGTTAAAATGATTGTGTTATCCGAATTCCCATTTTGTTTTGTTGAAAATGAGTTTTTTGAAGAATGGGTCCAGAAATACTGTCAACCACAATTTCACAGTATTTCAAGAAATACAGCCAGAAATGATGCTATTAGACTCTGGCAGGAAGAGAAAATAAATATAAAAAATTACCTTGAAGAAATTCCTGGTAGAATAGCCCTAACCACAGACATGTGGACATCTAAAGGGGGTGACAGTTATCTTTGTCTTACTGCACATAACATAGATTCAAAACGGATTATTAATAAATGTATAATTAGTTTTAGTAGTCTTGAATGGCCACACAATGGCACTAGAATAAGAACATTTATTTTGGAAAAACTAGATGAATATAATATTAAAGAAAAAGTTTTATCTATAACTTTAGATAATGCCAGTAATAATACAGTGGCTATTGAATTAATGAGAATGCAGATGCCATTTGCAACTCTGATAGATAGCTCTATTTTTCAAAATAGATGTGTATGTCACATCTTAAATCTCATTGCAAAGGTCAGTTTAAAGCATATTGTAAGTTACACAGATGCTATTAAAGACATTGCTAGATTTATTTTCACCTCCGCACAGAGAAGACAATTGTATGCTGGAATATGTGCGAGGCAATGCATATCAGCTATTAAATTGCCTAAGGAGGTAGAACATAGATGGAATCTATATATGATTTGTTAAACAAGGCACTTGATCAGAGAACTGTTTTGAATGAATTTTGTTCTTTTCATGCACAACATTTGATGATTAGTAATGAACATTGGGAGTTATGTGCCCAAATAAGAGATTTATTAGAAGCTTTTTATACTTCAACATTATTTTTTTCTGGGATATATTATCCCACATCTAATGAAGCTTTTTAAAATTACTTTACAATTCAGTAGATTTAGAGATCATTTTTTACTGAGTAGCACTATTATAAACATGGAAGAAAATTTTAATAAATATTGGAAAGAGGCTCCAATGACATTTTCTTTAGCTGCCGTATTTGATCCTAGGTTAAAATTAAGTGGTGTACAATTTTTTATTGATGAAATAAATAAAAACATGAATTATATAGATTTAAATGTTTTTTCAAATATTAGGGCAAATTTACAAGCACTTTTTCAATTTTATTGTGAGCAAATGGGTACAACTGGGCTTAGTATGGGCCATTCAGAAGTCCAGCAAACAGGTGTTGGTGAGTGGGATGTGTGGTATTCTTCCCTTTCTACGGGCATGGCATCCAGCTCAAGCTCAAGTAACACTGTGACGGAGTTATCATCGTATCTTGACGTCGGTGTAATATGGGTGCAGGATGCATCTAGTTTTGACCTTTTAGCTTGGTAGAAGCAACAACAAAGCGTTTATCCGGTGTTGGCCGCCATGGCTCGTGATCTATTGACTATTCCAATGTCTTCTGTAGCATCAGAACAGGCTTTCAGTGCAGGTGGACGTGTGGTGGATGACAAAAGAACCAATCTGACTGAAGAAACAGTGGAGTGTTGCGTTTGCCTACGAGACTGGTATTTGGCAGATAAGAGGAAGCAAGAGTTGACATCAATGGAAGATTATGATCCAGTAGAATACATTAGTGGACTACACATCTGATTTTTTACTTTTTCCTTGATTGTAATTTTTAAATTTATAAGTTTTTCATTCTTTTTTATTTTTATTTTCTAAAAAGTTTGTAAGGTTTTGAAGGTAATCCTATTTAGAAACCTTCAAGAAGTTAAGATCCAAATGGTTCTCTCTTCTCAGTGGAGTAGGTCGAGTTTGACCGAACCACTTAAATATCTTTGTCATTCTCCATGATTGTGTGATGTTAAAATTTTTTACTTATTTGATAATTCAATAGCCACTGTAGAGAAAATCCATTAATTTTTAACTGTTTCATTATTGAAAATACAGTGGCTATAACTAGATAATGCCAGTTAAAATCCAAATGGTTCTCTCTTACACTAACTGTGTCTTTGACTTTTTCTATATGAACTCAATTTCTATGTATTCTATACTAACCAACATAAAGGATGGTAATTATAAACAAATAGTTTCACTAATGATTTTTATTTTTATTTTTTGTTACAATCACTGATGAATTTATAGTGTTGAGCTCATAAAATCCTTTTGAAGCCTTATTGTAGAGCATCACGAAGTATTAAAAATCTATAGTTAAATAATTTCAATCACCTGAATTTTTTTAGTGAACTAGGTTTGATTGTTCACAACAAATGGAAAAACAAAGTTTTAGTAACAAAAAAGTTTACTTTTACTTTATCAGAACCTAAACATTTTACTTTCTAAAAGACAAGTAAAGTAATTACACTACCATTTGCCAACTTTTCACTTCATTTCTTGAAAGACATGTTAGTTTTTGTTTTATTCTTTTTTTTTAATACTGGAAAAAAAAAGGAAAAAAAAAAACAGTGCAGGCCCGCCTGGCCCGCTGGCCCGGCCCGGCCCTCTCCAGCCTAGCCCGTGGCTGGCGAGGCCAGCGGGCCGTGCTGGGCCAGGGTTTTTCCCTGGAGGGCAGGGCCGGGCCGGCTAGCTAGCTGGGGCGGGCCGGGCTGGCACGGCGGGCCAACTCTGAAGCAGCCGGCCCGGCCCGTTTGACATCCCTACCTCTAGTTTACTTCCTATAATAGGGCCCGTTTGATAATTTTACTGTAAAATAAAGATAAAGTAAAGAATCAAATCAATAGAAAATAAAATATAAGTGGGTTATGATGGTAATTTGTTTTTAGTTGTTTGGTATAGAATCTTTTTGACTTTTTATGTAGAAAAGTGAAATTTCTTTGTTTTTTATTGGAGGATGTTGCTATTTTACTCTTTTTTTTTTGGAAAATGAGGGATTTTGAAAAAGGGTACGTGACTCCTTGTCTGGAAAATGGAGGCTTTACTTGACTTTTACTAAACTAGTAAAGTGCCAAACGAGCCAAACGTAATTGTTTCACCTGATATGTAGGCTTTTCTTTTGGAGTTTGTTCTGTTTTGGATTGGACTAACCAATGTTTTGTTACTTAGTTTTTTGTTGTCTTTTTACTTGTGAAACAAAGTTCAACATGAAAAAAAAAATTATGGATTCACCTGACATTCATTCCTTCATTCTAACTCATGATTTCAAACATTAATACACCAAACTTCTGCAAAACCAGTTCACTAAATCATTAGAGAAAAAATAAAGTTCAAGTTAGACTTAGACACAAACAGTTGATATTTATCCATCATAGTTAACACTATCTCCCTAATGCAACTCATTCCATGGCAACTTCTATATGAAACAAACATATCACCAGAAAAAAAAAAAATTCAACCGTCTAAATGCAAAAACGAATTAAAACTCATCAGAACATATGAACAAACAAATAGATCACCAGAAAATTTTTATAAAAAAAAAACCCCATCAAATAATTTTTCAAGAAATTAAATAGAACAATGAGCTAATCAAACTCAACTCACTTGAAATCGTGCAAACAACGGCTGATCTACCTATCCCTGCAAAGGATACCTTCGATTGCTGCTACATAAAATCAAATCATCTGAAAATCAAAAAGAAGAAGAAGAAGAGAAGAGAAATCGAAGAGAGAGGTGATGGGTTAAAAAAAAGGATTGGAGAAGCAGAAGACAAAACTGTATATCTATTGATTACACATTATATATGGTTATTCAAATAAGAGAGGACAATGGATCGATGGCCCTTGTCGTTTCTCTTGTCGCTTGGAGGGATTAATCCAGCGCAAAGGGTTGGGAACCTCTGATAGCAAAAAAAAAGTACACGGCAAGCAGAAGGGATCACAAGGTCCATCAATATTAAGTGGGAATAGTGGATTTGTAATCAATAAAATAGTCCAATCTTATGTATAAATAAAATGAACTAGAATATATAAGATATTTATTGTCTAATGTAGATAGATAAGAAGAAAGTTGGACTTCAACTTGGCTACAACTTATTGAAGGTGAGTGCAGGCATACTTGGCCCATTTTAATGAATGTCAAATTGTCAATTATAGACAAGGAGGAGACTAAGAGATCTCAACTTGGATCAAGGGCGAGTATAAAATTGGAGGATTTACTGATTATGAGCATTTATCTAAAGGGGCCCAAAATTTAACTATCTTATTATACTATATTAAGCTAAAGGCTTTTGGATTTAATTTTGACCCACATTTATACTTTCACATTCTCTCTCCACTACTCATGCAATTACCCACTTTTTTTTTTTTCATCAAACCACTCATGTTTTAGTTGTTCCTTTATATAACTATTCCCTTTCTGTATCAATTTCTCTATTTCTGTTTTATACAACTTGCCCTATGGAAAGAGCTAACTGTTTTTGATACATGATTATTTATTTTACAGTAGAGGTATCATATTAAGCACGGGTTATTGGGCCAATCTACTATTAAGATGGTTTTAGAAACTATAAACCAATTTTTAAGGTAGTTTAAAGATTGAAAGAGGTCCTATGACATTTAATTTGTTTGTTTCATTGTCATTTTTTGTTATTCATCCATTTCAATACAAGAAACAAATGGGTCCTATGGGCCTATTTCTTTATATAGAATATGCAGGAATTGAATACATAAGAATTTATATTTTAAGTGGTTAAAAATGAAGATCGAAGGTGAATATGCAAAGCAAATAACCCATTATAATATATTAAGCTGAAAGGTTTTGGATCTAATTTTGACTTTCCTTTTTAATTTTTGACCAAAAGTTATTTTTGATTTCTACAATTATTAGCAGGTTATTTTTAGTTTCTATAACTACTAACATACTCTCCATCCACTTTCTACTAATACACTTCCCCTACTTATGGACTCTCGTCTTCCCCCTTTGGAACATACATAGAATCCTCTTTCTTCATCATGCCCGTGATTAGCACGGGTTTTCGTGCTAGTAGTTCATCATCATAGTGGTATGAAGGGGGCTCTATATACCCATTTGTGAATTTATTATTAGAGTCAAAGTAATGTAAAGCCACCTCCGGATAAATGGTCATATCAAAAGTATACATCTTCAAAATTCTTAAAAAAGGTGAAAAAAAAAAAAATAAAACCTCCTTTAACCACTACATGACAATAATGCATTTACTTTTTTCACAAAAAGTCGAAAAAAAATTCTTACAAATCTACTAAAGAAAAAATACCATCGTAATCCCCTTAAATATTATATTATCTTAATTTGATGCTTTACTTTATCTTTATTTTATGATAAAATTACCAAACTGGGCACTTTGGTATAGTATTCGCCCTTACCATCCTCCCATTCCATGGGATATGATTTTCTAAGAAATTACAAAACTAACTGTTCCCGTACTCAATTTTTTTCAAATAAATGGTGTAGCATCAAACCATGAAAAATATATGACTTTGGAAAGACATTTTTCCCACATCATTTCCCATGAACATATGAAATTACAGATTCACATGACCTCTTTCACAAACTAGTAGCCGTTTAAATGTTTGGATTATCCACAGTGACATTCTTGTAGTTCATGGAGATGTTTGAGGGCAAAATATAGAACACTGTTTCGATAAGAAGAATTTGGACTTCTGTCTCCTGCCGCTCTTCTCATTCGGGAGAGAGAGAGAGAGAGAGAGAGAGAGAGAGATTTCATTCACCCCCAGAAGAAGGCTATTGTGATCGATGAGCAGCTTCACAGTAAGATCTCCTAAACCCCATTAAAATCCCAATTCTTTTTACATACTCGATACAGAACTTTACGTTGGTTTTTCCCCCAAAAGAAGCCCATCTTTCCAAAATTGCAATTTTCTATATCAAATCAATACAACATCCCCTGTATCTACTTCTGTAAAACCTTCAAAACCCATATCCTAAAACCTGACATATCCCATCTGCGTTTGTGTTATTCGAATTCTGGGCAGTTTAATCAATGCGAAGTGGTGGGTCGATCTTTACCTACCCCATCTTATCAACACCCAAAGATATGCCACATGAATGTATATCCAACAAACGAAGTCACAGAGAAATCCAAATACGGGTACTTTTCTTCTTCTTCTTCTTCTTAATTTTTTCTTTGAGCTTGATTTTTTTTACTGCTTCTCCTTTATTATTCCTTTCTACAAAAACCCATTTCAGGTGTTTCCTGAGAAAGCCAAATAAGTTGACGAAGGGCAGCAATGGGCATGTACTTGTCATTGACAAGGTATTTTTTTTGTGCCTGTTCCAATATAATCTGCATCCATTTGTTGAAATCAGAATGTGAGCATATATAATTGTTCTGTTATGACTGTAAGTCTGGGTTTTGCCAAAAAGAAAAAAAAAAACAGGGGGATATTGCTCATACAACTGCCCTTAAATCTGATATTTGCCCAGGAGCAGGTGAAGTTTAAAATTTTCCCACAGAGCTGTTGGCATAAAAATGGTGCGATATCGCACAAAACTAGGATATCGCATGGGGCGATATGTTTGATATCGCACTGCCCTGTGATATCGCACGGTCTGATGTGTGTGACATCACATGACCCTAGGAGATCACATGAACAGTTCCATGGGACAGGCAGTTTAGAAAGCACCCTGCTAGGTGACCAGGGGTTTGGAGTGGCATGAAAGCCTGGCAGAGTGACCCCACCATAGGTTTTTGTTTTTAGATTAGCAATTTGTTGAGAATCAGTCTCATTAGATGTTACTAGCTCTAGATCTCCGATCAAGAGAAATGGAAGTGGATGGTTGATATGAAAATAGTGAACAGCTTGAAATGATTCCCTTCTTCTATGAGACTGATCTTTTCTGTCACGACACGAGTTCATTTTGATTCAGAATGGCTGACTTCTCTCTGTTGTTTAGAATATTTCATGAAGCACATGTCTTGTATGTTAAATATGCATTTTTTTTTTCAACTCCTTGTGGTTCCTGTGTGGTAATTTCAGGCCTCTGTGATCATTGGAGGTTGTGTTAGAAGACCCATACGATGTTTGGAGTATAATGCCAGCAGTAGTAATAAAAGTTCCAAGCCAATTGCGATGGCCGAGGGACCTTCTATGTCATTCCGTTCATTGGTTCAACCATTGTGGAAGATTCAGAGCTTAGCATCCCAATCTTGGTTATTACTACGTGGTTATGGAACTGCAAAGTTTGGGGAATGTGCAGCACGCCTTCACAAAGTAATAAATTGGAAGGAAAAGTTCAAAATCAGTTTCCTTGTACTTTTTATTCGGTTGGCTGTAGGGGCGATGCTTGTAGTGTCTCTTTATGTGGCTGTTAGTAACACTTCATCTTGTAAGTTTGGCTGTCATTAGGTTCTTTGATTGGAATGTTTTTTCTTTTTTCCTTTGTAGTATATTTGTTTGGAACTTGTAAAGGGAAAACCATTGCTGATATTTGTTTGCAATTCAATTTTAGGGGCACTCACGGAAGAGAATCTCATTTTCTTGGAGGCGTGGAGAACGGTTGACCATGCATATTATGACAAAACTTTTAATGGTCAAAGTTGGTTTGGGTATCAAGAAAATGCACTTGGCAATGAACTGATGAATACGAAAGAAGAGACGTGTGAGGGTTCCATTCTTTTGCTCTTACAAGCTGCTGGTGGCTTGCATTTGTCAGTGCCTAAATTCATGTTAGCAGTAGCACAAAGAAATTTGCTTATGCGTCTTTCTTTTTGGTTTGTGATTTGTTTTTTGCATTTAGAGAGACAAACAGTTACTTCGTTTTAGTTGTTTCTGTCCCTTTGGGTTCTAATGCTAAAAGCAAGAGTGGTACTTGAAAAGTAAGTTATCTTTAATGATATGAACGTATTGAAGCTCAATACCAGCATGATCGAGAAAACTTGCCATTTCATGAAAAATTGGTTCTTCCATTCATTTTAGTGGTGGCTGAATGATTGATCAGTCACATGGCAGTGGGGATTCCTTTTCCATCACTCTAAACAGAAGTTTGTTCCATCCCCAATTAATAAATATATTAATGCACTCAATTTGTGCATTAGTTTTTATTATTATATTTTTCATTAATTCCTGATTAAATCTTACTGGTACTTATTTCAGATACTGCAATCAAGAAAATGCTTGCCACCTTGGATGATCCTTTCACTCGCTTTTTAGAACCAGAAAAGTTCAAGAGTCTGAGGGTAATGAACTGTTTTTTTCTCACCACCTCTAGTTACTGTGTCTCTCACTGGTGACAACCTGAATTAGCAAGTTAAAATATTTTATTTGGCAATTTCTGACGTAATCTGAGAACGCATTTATTTTACTGTGTGTTTATCTCCTGAAACATGCCATTGGCTTCCTTGAAGGCAGTCTGGTACTCAAGGATCTCTTACAGGTGTGGGGCTGTCAATTGGTTATCCCGCAGGAGCTAATGGATCATCTGCTGGATTAGTTGTGATTTCATCTTCCCCTGAGGACCCTGCAAACAGGGCTGGAATTATGCCCGGCGATGCTATTTTATCAATTGATGATACAAGCACAGAAATGATGGGGTTATATGATGCAGCAGAATACCATTATGGTGTTTGGATTTCCATGTCTTCTTCTTTTTTTTTTTTTTTTTTTAAATGGAAGAACTGAGCAGAATTTTGCAGCCCCAAGATGGTTTGTTCTTTCTTTTTATTTTAATTTTCTATTTGTGAAATGTAAATCTGTCACTTTTTTTTCTGCAAGTGTTTTTTTTTTCCTGCAAATGTTTTTCTTGCCTCCCCACTTTAACCCCTACCCCACCCCACCCCCGCACCCACCAAAAGGAAAAAAAGGTGAAGGATTTTTAAAATTCTTGGAGGGCTCAGTGAGGCCTTTTTTATACTCACAGCCATAATAGCCAGCAGGTACTTCTATTGTTGAAAGTGTTGCTTTTATTCTTCACTTCATTAAAAAAAAGGTGCACTACTAACTTATTCGCCTATTGATTTACCTTATAGGGGCCCTGAAGGAACCATGGTGGAATTGGTCGTTCGTAGTGGACCTGATATAAAGCAGTTAACCTTAAAGTAAGCTCAATATTCTACTATTTCCTTGTCCATGGATAAAAATCAAGTTGTTAACTTTGAAGTCTGTGATCTTTACTGAATGCTCTTTGATGAGCACTCGATTTCTTGTTTGCTAATATGTAATATTATAATTTCGGGTCCAAAACCAGTTATGCCTGGATTCTTTGAGCTAAGTTACCAGCAATTGAATCATTTATTAACTAACGATGCGATGACCTCTTGCTGGTAGGCGGGAAAAAGTGACTCTGAACCGAGTGAAGTCGAGGCTATGTGAGGTCCCAGGTACTGGGAAGGGCTCGTCTAGAATTGGATATATCAAGCTAACATCATTCAATCAAAATGCTTTTGGTGAGTTCGCTCTCTCTCTCTCTCCCCTTTTTTTAAGGGTTCTTTTTGCTGTTTGCTGTTATGTGTTAGTATGTTATATGGAGGTCTTTTTTGAAGCAACTTAGTCATTCAGATGAATTGAACTGCCTGGTGATCCATTTATGCAACTGGTTTATGCTTGCATGTATGAGAATAAGTCATTGACAACTTGGAATACTCTCACATACATTTGGCCATAACCAAAAAAACCTGGTTTACTTTTTTATATAGATATATATATATATATATATAGAAATTGGAACCGACAGTGATCAATTCAGACCCTCACACAGACCTCCCCTCCCCTACTTACCGATTTTAACAGTGATCTGACCAAATCCACTGGTGGATTGAACTGCATGAGAAAATCTCACTTTGAACTGCAGTGATCAATTTAGACCCTCAAAACTGTTGAACAAGGCCCTAAAATCAAGGGATATAATCATCTCGGAGTGACATTTGGCCAACCCCTATTTCACTTTAAAACTCTGTACGATGATTGGGTTGCATCTGGATGGACCCCTCAAACAAAGGTGCACTTTAAGGTGTGCACCTGGCTGAGCCCCACAAACTTTGTGGTGGATCTCGGCCTGTGAAAAATCACTGTTTATAAAATTTGAAAGTTTCTATTGCTTTAATCACAATCGTAGAAACCATTTGAGACGAATACAAACTTGATCTAATTGCATATCGTCATCAAAATATTTGCTGGAAATTTAGTTTTTTGAAAATAAAAGAAGGAAAGAAATATTTGCTGGAAAATCTCCCGTTAGTTTTTCTTTTCTTGGAAGCACCCTCGGTGACTGTATTTAAAAGGTGAAATGCTTGTTTAGTAAACATCTGAGAATACCTGTCCGGGAATATCAGAGAATTCCAAATACTTTCTCCTAGATGGATTCACAAATGCTCAAGGACCCTTGAGTATTATGAAAGTTGATATTTAAGAATTTGGAGAATTTTGCAAGCCAAAAACGCCAATCTACGAAGGCTGAATTTTTTAAAAGGCGCAAACTGGCCAACAGACATTCTATCAGAAATTCCCATCAGCTAGAAATCCCCTCAGAAATTCTTGTGAACAAATGCCCGTGGTTGCCAAACAAATAATAGTTGTAAGAAGGAAAATAAGTAAGGTTGAGTCGGGTAATATGCATGGGCCAAAAGCCAATTTCTTTATATATTTTGAAGAAAGATTCTAGTATCTAGTTCAGTATAAGATATGGATAGTTTACATTGTGGAGAAATAACATGTGTGATATTAGATATTCACTAGTTATATATGATGTTTGTCTATGTGTGAATTATCTACAATGATCTGGCTCTTCTAAAAAGATAATGTTCCTGTCTGTGGCATAGTTGTCAATTCTATTCCGGTTTGACCCTGTACTGGAATGTTTTGGCATTCTGATATTCCATTCCGGAAAAGATGCAATTGAAAAATAATACTAAAAATGAATACTTAGATCACTTAAATGAAACTACAATCTACAATTGACCATTTCCTAGTTTTCACTGCATATGAATGGAAGTATGAAACCTTGGCCGGAATGGGGCGGAATTGGTTCGGAATTGGGACCGGAACGACTTTAATCAGGACCTGAAACTTTTAGGGGGCCAATCCGTTCCGCCCAAGGCTAATTCCAGAACGTTCTGGCCAATTCCGGCCGAAACTTATACTCTAGTTCAAATACTTGCTGATAGAATTTGCGATAAGAATGAACAAATAGGGGACATTGGGCATTCTTGCCTGAGTCCACGACTCGCCTTGAAGAAATTTGACGATCTGCTGTAGATGGGGAAATCCAAGGCCCATTGATAATTGATAAGTCCACAAAACTAGGTCATTAACTCATCATTTCATTAGCATTTGTGGACTTAATTAGGTTTAACTGCATAGAATTGCATTTAATTTCATGATTACATGCATTTGAGGATATTTTTGGAGAAATGGTCAAAATTGGTCAAAATTCATTGAATTGCATGGCTTTTTGAAATTAAGTTTTTCTCATCTCATTTATCACCCCAAAATTAGGCTTTTGGTTTTATCAATGCATATCTTGTTATTTTTGGCACCATGTGCTATTTTTGAAAAGTTGATCATTTTGGTGCATCATTAGGAATGTAGGGTCACATACATGGTTCATAATTATTTTCTTACATACGATTAATGTTAAAATTGCCTCTTTCAATTTGTAGGAGAAATCAACATGGGACTTACATTGATGAAATTTGAGAAGAGAGAAGTCAAATAAGCAAGCAAAGAGAGAGTCCAAGCATGGTTGGAAGTCCAACATGGGCCCCACACACCCCATTGCATGCCAACATAGAAGCTTCCATTTTTTGCACAATTATTCCTAGATTTTTCAGGGGCAGCAACTTAAAATGGCCATAACTCTCAAACCGAGTGTCGGATCGGCGCAATCTAGCCACCGTTGGAAAGCTATTTTCGAGTAGATATCCGTAGAGCCCAAGATTGCCTAAATCAGAGCTATATTGAGACAGATACGACCTTGGGAAGTTATCTGCTACAGTTTTAGGCGGGAATTGCAAGAAATCTCAATATTTGGGAAGTTTATTCCCTTTACATCATCATGTAATTTTTAGAGATATTCTTAGAATTATACAAGGAAAGTGTATGCATCAAGAAACCTAATAAGGCAAGGAGATCTCTCAAATTTAAAAGTCTTTCCAAAGAAAGAAGTGAGCTTGGAGAACAAGAAAGAATTCCTACAAATAAGGAAAAAGGAGACCTAAAAGGAGGGTACTTCTTTACTAAAAGGGGTTTGCAAAAAGCATAAAAGGAGGCATGATGGAGACCCATAACATATTCCATACGTCCAAAGCTCTCCCTCTCTCATATTCCTTTCTTTTTCTCTTCCTTTCTTCTTCTCCATTAGTTTTATTTTTATTTTTGGTAGCCTTGGGCCATGTCCAAGGATTTATTTTGAAGGAGAAGTTGTAAAGATGCAATTTTTAGTGATAAATCAAGAAGCATTCTTTGCAATGGCGGGCTAATTTTCTTGATTAGAGTTATGGATGAAGGTAAGTAATTGTCTTTTTATTTGTTTAGTAATTTTAATTTGTATTCCATGATTATGCGCTTAATGATTAATAGGCTTGTCTTCGTGCCCTAGGCAAATCTCTACTTTTTATTTCTAAAAATAAAAATTAGTTTTTGATTACTCATGCTTAGGTTTGATAGGCCATGCTTAGGATTTAGATCTTTTGATGGTTTATGCTTACTTTTGATGGGTGGTGCTTAAATTATTTTTATTCTTTTATGAGATGAAGGAAGTCTTGAGTTTTGAATTTTTATAATTAAAAAGGGATTTTGAAAGTTAGATTTTCCAAATTAAAAACATTGATTTGTCTTTGATTTGAAGTAAAAATTGGAACAAGTTTGGGTTACTTGATAAATAATTGGTGGATGCTTATTGGATTCCTTTACTCTAATCATCTTCATTAATTGGTAGATTTCGAATATCTATATTAGTTGCTTAATTTTTAAATATAAAGTCAACTTTTCTTAAATTGTTAGTTAATTAGTTTTCTTAATTTAAAAGTTTCTTTAACTAGCTCCCTGTGGGTTCGACCCGTTCTTGCCACTGTCTCATCTAGACACCCGGGCAGTTGCGGTATTTTATGATTGATTTTGATCACATCAAGTTTTTGGCGCCGTTGCCGGGGAGCCAATTTGAAAAGAATCTTTTAGTTAGGATTTCTAGCATTATTTGTTCATATCATAGCAGACTTTTTAGTTAGTTGCATTCATAACTTGCATTTGGTTTAGTTTTTGTGTTTCTTAAAGATTGTGGTTGCTTTTTTTCAAGTTTTTATTGCTGTTCTTTAATTAATTTTCTGACTGATTTCAAGTGGTTACATAGAATACAAATTTCAGCACTAATTTTTTGACAGATTTGACTTGGTTTTTCTCCAAAAGTTCGCACTTTGAAAACCAGTCAAACGAACTCCTTTTGACTTGAAATTTGGGTGGATAGGGCTTTGTTATATTGACTTTGAACCATCAAAATTTCAGTAAAAAATACGTTTTGGAAGTCCAACTTTTAGTGCTGTGAATAGGGCCAATCAGTCAGGCAGATTCTGTAATCAGCAGAAAAACTGGTTCAAGTAGCCAACTTCATTATAGCATAACTTCTTTGTCCTTTATCCTTTTTAGTCTCTGTTTTTTTTTCTTTGTTTCTTGCATATTAGGAGATTACATCCCAGCCATTGCTATCAGTTTTTTATTAATACAAGTGGGTCGTACTGATCTGTAAACTTGGGCCTGTGCAATAGGTCCCAACACTTAGAATTTTTTTCAGCACTTGACAGGAAGGTCTCTATTTAGCTTAGGACTGCATTAGGAGTTTTAGAAGTGCATCTTTCATTCAAATTGCAATAGTTTAGGGTTGTGAAATTTAGATTATGTTTATTTTTCAATTTAGGAGTTTTATTTACAATTGTTAGCTATATTTAGTAGATTATTTAGATCTAACATTTTAGTTGTTTTCTTTGAGGTTACATTCTGAATTTTGAAGGACTCTAAAAGGAAGGAAATAGCGGGGATTGCTTTTAAGCAAACAAATTGCTCTCAGAATTGCAAAGTTGCTAAAAAATTACAGGTTAAGCTTGCACAGTTTAAAGATTTGCGTGGAACCGCTGTAAGAGTTTCTAAACTTTACCCCACGAAACTTTTACTCGCAAGTGGGGCTTGGATGATTTAATTTTTGCAAAGTGTGAATGCTTGATTGACACACCATCTAATTGGACACGCACTTAGTTAAGGGCAATTGACCCCAATAAGATAAGGACTAGATTTCATCACCATATCCTTGCCCAATTAGGTTTAACCACCTCTCACATAGTAACCTAAACATTAATTAAAATAAAGTAGAAACGAGACCATAGGACTCGAGCTCATTAGGACGAAGACCACAAAAGGTTGCACCAATTGCGCTCTTTGGTCAAGTTGATATCTAGATAAGTCATGTCCCTCCAAAGGGTGGCAGTCTCTGTTCTAGGAGTTTGGTTCTTAAGCGAGACCCTTGCCAAGTGAAAGTTCCGGATCCTAACCCTAGAGAGGGGCGGGGGGGGGGGGGGGGGGGGGGGGGGGGGGGGGGGAATAGGGTGAGTTACAAATTGATTGCCAATTTTAATTTTCTTCAAATTAAACTCCAACTAGTGATGATTACATGAAAAGGTACGGAAGATAAACAAATCAATCACCACAAGTCATTCACCATTGCACAAAGATTTATAGTGGTTCGGCCTCAATGCCTACATCCACTACCGGCTTGTGCTCTCACACCCCACCGGATTCCCACTATTTATGCTTTTACAAAAGGCTAAGCAATAACCCTTACAATGATGTTTTTAAGGCTAAACAACAACCTAATTGTGTGGTTTTTTAGGATAAGCAATAACCTTTACAATTTGCTTTTCTTAGGCTTAGCAATAACCTTTCATACAAATAGATTTTCTTTCTCAAGAAAGTGTCTAAACACTAGGAGAGAAATACATTAAGCACAATATATATTGTCTCTAAAATAGGCGAATGAGAAAGTGAAAATCAACTCACACAACACACTATAAAATGCAAGGATGAATGCTCATGATGTGTGTGTGTGAAAACTTCAATCAAGTTGAAAATGAAAGCTCAGTCAGTTTATGCTTGAAGCAATTAAAAGTTTAATACACATAAAAAGATTTGATTGAAGTAATATGCAAATCACATGTACCAAATACAAACTTGTTGAAGATATAAAATCAAAAGCTCACAAGTTGTATGAAATTAATTATGTCTAAACATGTGATGCATATTCAATGTTGTTTTCAAAAACTAGTGAAACAAAGGTTTATGATTGTGAAAACAACATGAATGCTTCAAATAAGTTCAACAAAACATGTTATCAAACAAATCCAAGATTTTGACAAGAACATGTATTAAAGTTTTAAAGCAAACTTGTTTTGAAATCAAAGTAAAGAATCCAATGACTTAAATCAAAGATTAAAGAAGTAGAGGACTCAACACATCATAGTTTATATGCTAAAATCATTTACCAAAGATTACACAAAGCATAAAACAATGATTAGGAAAAAGTCAAAGCTTACTTGGTGATTGAGCTTCATTAATCCAAGCTTAGCTTTACTTAATGATCCTTTAGCCTTTTTAGTTCATTCCCTTTGATTTGCCTTAGTATACCTCAGAAATGGCTTCTTGAATCCTCATCTTTGGCTTTGGAATGAACTTCCTTTTATAGGAAAAATGGGCCAACGGCTATATGTCGGTTAGCCGACATCCAGGGGTCGGTTAACCGACACCCCCAACGGTCACTTGCCAACGGTCATAATTTTGAAATTTTGCTGACCAAGAGGCTTGGTTCGGTTAGCCGACAAGTTCGGTTAACCGAGGCATGACCGACACCCTAACCGACAATGAAAACAGGGTCAGAAAACACCTCTCTGGAAATCTAACCGAGAGAGTTTCGGTCAGGATCAAAAGCAACGTCGGTTAACCGATCCTTGACCGACATGCTGACCGACGTGTAAAATATATGACAATGCAGCTCTCTGAAAATCCGACCGACAAGGTGTTCGGTTAGTCCATTTTCTATGGTCGGTTAACAGACACATAACCGACACATTGACCGACATCAGCAACACCATTCAGAAAAGCTAACCGAGTGAGTTCGGTTAGGCTTCGGTTCAAGGTCGGTTAGCCGACACCTGACCGACAGGCTGACCGACAGTAAGGTCAGACTGTTTTCTGAAGATCTGAGTTTACAAGTAAAAATCTAACTTTTGAAAGCTTTTGAAACACAGAGTGTAAAGGTGTTTGAGACAAGGTTTAATCAGGAAAAAGCTTTTCAAAATAAGACTAAAATCAACCAAAAGATTTGAAACATAGTTTGAGCAAGTTGATTTAAATTCTGTGATTTTCAAGATAAACCTGTGAGAAATGATATGAGATGATCATGATGCAAATGTTGGACATCAAATTACAAATACAACTTAGGGTCTAACAATCTCCCCCTTTGCAATTTGATGGCAACATACTAAAAAGGCTAAGAAATATAAAGCACATCACTAACACACATTCATTCATTTCTTCAACATTCATGATCTTCATGAGTTGAATATTTTGGCTTCTTCATGATCTTCCATGATCTTCCTTCCTTTCTTTGCTCCCCCAATCTTCTAGGTCTCCCCCATTGTGTGTGCTTCCACACAAATTCTCTCCTACAATCTTTTTCTCCCCCATAGTCTTAGAAATCATACTTAGCCATTTCCATTTCTTTCAATTCTTCTCCCCCATTGACATCAAATTGCTAAAAAGTCTGCAAAAGCAGCTCATGCAAACATATACCTTTCTCAGAGCATAGCATTGATATCATTTGATAAATTTTGAATATAAAAGTAAAGGAGAAACTACCATGTAAAGACAAAATGGATTCATAAGTTTTCATTCATGTCTAAAATGAAAATGTTTACATCATTAGTGAAACACATAAACCATAAACATAAACATTCTCATAACCACCATCAACATTCAACACATCCATCAAAACCAATTGAACCAAATTACACCACCAATCATACTACCAATTAGAAAACAAAAATAGTGGTGACATCAAGTATTTTCTACTCCGAATCAGGAGGTGGTGGTGACGGAGAAGGTGGAGCTCCAACATCATCTCGACTACAGCTTTTGGAAATTCTGGAGAGATACTGAAACAACTTGTTTAGTGTCTTCTTGTTCTTCTTTTGCTCCTTCTTTATGTAAGCCATATCTCTCTCAAGAGCTGCCAAGCGGTCCACTGAAGAGGAGGGACGAGGAGATGGTATCGATGTTGAGCCATGAGTAGGAGAAGGTGGTGCTTGAGCCAAGGGAGGGTCATCAGCTATAGGGATTTGAGCGTTGGGAATAAGATTCATTTGATTCACATTAGTTGGTGATAATGGAGTTTTGAAAACAGGTTGCTCCCCAGAAGGCTTAGGTATCCCAAATGAGAATGCCAATTGAGTCATCAAATATCCAAAAGGTATTGCACTTTTCTGACCTACGTTGTTATGAAATTTGATGATGGTGTGACAAATGATGGAAGGCAAGCAAATGGGTGTACTAGTTACCACCTTGGACAAGAGATTAGCCATATAGGCTGTAAGTTCAGTCCTATTTCCCATCCTAGGGTAGACATTGTATGTAAAGCAATGATGAATAATCCTATAAATGGGAAAGAGAGAATTTAGGGTAAGATGATGTTTTCTTTTATCCCATGGGGCATTAAAACCACAAATGTCCCTAGTGGCCTGGGTTCTCTCATCTTCATTAGGGGAATCTGAAACCAATGTAAGTCCATTCGGGGTGCAAGGTATCCCCATGATGTTCCTTATCCTCTCAGGTGTGATCTCTACATTCCTATCTTCAAAGGAGATAGTAAAAGAACAAGTGTTTTCTCCAATGTGTGTGCTTGAGATTGATGCGTACATAGATCTCACCAATGTGGGATAGACATCTCCACCCCAATGAAGTATCCCATCCCATCCTACTCTATGTACTATTCCCATTAAGTCATGATTTTTTATTTGGTTTACTAACACTCTCCTTTCCATAGCTATAGACCTATTTCTCAATAATTGTAGAGTGTTAGTATCAATCCTCAGCTCTATGGATGGTGGAGGAGGGGATTCACTAAAGTCTGAATGTTCATCTATAGGCCTACTGGATGTGGCAGTGGCCTTCCCCTTTTTAGATGGCCTAGGTATGGCTTTTTTCATTCTTGGAGGCATGTTGGTTGGCCAAGATTGAAGGCTTTTCTTTAATGTGAATTAGTATAAATCTTTTTCCCAATGCTCAATAGGTGAGAAGGTCACTGAAGATTAAGCAGATTTGGTTGAGACAATTCGTCAAACACCTAGTGTGCAGGCTAAGGAGATGAAAACACAGTTGGCTGTGGATGCCCCAAAGTATGGATCTCAAGACCTACAATACATGCATACATTCCACAAAGACTATAAATAAACCAATCATTCCAAGAAAATTTAAAGAAGGGAGTTTTGGGAATTTTTGGATGGAACAGTCACCTTGATCTTTAGGGGAAAAATGATTGATCCCAGCTTGGAAGAGAAGACTCTTTTGATGACGATGATTCCTTTGAAGAGATCAGAAAATGCTTGCAAGAAATCAGAGAAAATGACCAAGGCTTGATGATCTCACAGATTCTCGTTGACTGTCAAGGTCTTGAGGCTCCAACGATGATGAAAGAGATGAGAATGACGATGACTTGCTTGGAGGATGATTGAGAGAGGATTTTAATTGTATTGAAAGAAGTTTTTCGAGCAATGAGGGGGAGATTTGACTAATTTGAGTATTTGGAACAAGAGGATTTCGTCTAGGGCACAAAGGGGGAAGATGATGAATAGTGCAGTGAGTTTCCAGACCGTGCGCAGGGTTTTATTCGACCCTGTGAGTTGTCGATTAGCCGACAACTTAAGTGTCGGTCAGCCGACACCTGTAGAGAAGTGAAATAATTCACTAATCTACAATTTTGACTAATGATCACTAAACTGAGGATATTTAAGATAATTTGACTAGAGAAAACAATTAAGATGATCATAAGAAACAATCTAATAAATTCTTTTTCAAAATTCATTGATTAAACACATGCATTTTAACATAAAATACCTTTTGAATTTTTAAAAATGCATTAATACTCAACCAAGCAAAATTTAAACATGTAGAGAATGCCTAAGGAACTTAGTATCATCTAGACTTAGGACCAATAAAAAGATGTTCATTTTGAGAAGTGATTGGTCTATTCTAATTCCAAAGGTTTTAATGTTTGTCTAAGATTCTAACCTTAGCTATCCATCTAAGGTCTTGAGCCTTTAAGCCTATGTTTGAGTTTCCACCAACCAAGGGAGATAACTTTTCAATTTTAGTAGACTTGTCATCAATTTTTGGTTTGACAATTTTATAATGATGATTAGTCTTTGATGGTTGGTGATGATTTTTCACTATGTTCTTATTTCTTTTAACTTTTCCTCCTTCTTTTTGCATTTTGAATTTTAATTTCAATTGTTCAACCTTTTTCAAAATTTCTTTCATTTCCATGGTTAAAGGAAGTAAAGTGAGATGTTTCTTGTTGATAGATTTAACTTGATAGCTTTGGACTTGATTTGTCCTTTTAAAATCTATCTTAGGAGACTCTTGTTGAATAGATTTGACTTGTTTGAACTTTAAAGAGTCTTCCTTTGATTTAAATGTCTTACCCTTCATAGAATTTGATTTTACTTTATTTGATTCATAGATGGGTTTTGACATATGATTTCTTCTTAGTTTGCACTCAAATTTGAAATGCCCTTCTTTTCCACAATAATGACATTTTGTTTTGGGCAACTTGGTGTGAGTGCTAGAGAGAGAGGACTCACCTTTAACAAATTTGTTGATGAACTTAGGATCATGGTAAATATGTTTATTAAATCCAAGACCCGTCCTATCTCCATGTGATTTACCCAATTTAAACAAATTTTCAAGTTTCTCTTCACTTTGGGTAAATTTGCACTCAAACTTTTGCTTGTGGGTCTCAAGTTGAGTGACTTTGTTTTTAAGAATTGAATTTTCATTATTTGCTTTTATGAGTTGAATTTCAATTCCATTAAACTTGTTTATCTTTTCATAAGCAAGTTTCAATTCAAGTTTTAGTTCATTCACATTAGATCCAAGTTGTAGAGTTTTTAAATCACTTTGAATTTTTGATAAATTTTCCTTGGTGATAATTAACTTGGATTCTAAATTAGAAATGTCTTCAACTTGATTCTTCATATGATCACTTATATTTGTGTTTTCTTTGAGAAGTTTATCACAACTTATCTTAGATACATTTAATTCTTCTTAAACCTTTGACAAGTTATCCATAGAAATTTTTAATTTTGATTCTAGATGGATATTGTTTTTATCTTGTCCTTTTAGAGTATCTATTAAACTCAAATTTTCTTTCTTTAGCTCATCATTATTTGTTTCTATTTTATTTTGTTCATTTTGAGCATTAGACAAGTTGTGTAAAGTGATCATAAACTTAGAGTTTAGGCATTTTATAGCTTCATCTTTCTCTCTAAGTTCATCTTTTGAAGTGACTAAATCTTTGTTTAGTCTTTTAGATTCTCCTTTTAACTTGTTATGACTTTTAACAAGCTTTAAGTATAAAGTATACAAATCATCATATGCTTGTTGAAGATCATCTTGATTTTCATTTTCTTCATCACTTGATTCAAGTTGATATTCATTATGTTCAAGATTTGAATCTCCAATGGATGGAAGAAGGTGACTAGGAGAATCTACAAGGGAATCTACACTCTCTATCTTAGTGGAATCCATAAAGATGATTTTCAAGATAAGTCCAACTAGGGTCTAAGCTTTAGATTTTTACACCTAATCAAGAGTTCCAAACCACTTGATCCTAAATATAGAGCACGAGGCTCTGATACCAATTGAAAGTTCCGGATCCTAACCCTAGAGGGGGGGGGGGGGGTGAATAGGATGAGTTACAAATTGATTGCCAATTTTAATTTTCTTCAAATTAAACTCCAACTAGTGATGATTACATGAAAAGGTGCGGAAGATAAACAAATCAATCACCACAAGTCATTCACCATTGCACAAAGATTTATAGTGGTTCGGCCTCAATGCCTACATCCACTACCGGCTTGTGCTCTCACACCCCACCGGATTCCCACTATTTATGCTTTTACAAAAGGCTAAGCAATAACCCTTACAATGATGTTTTTAAGGCTAAACAACAACCTAACTGTGTGCTTTTCTAGGATAAGCAATAACCTTTACAATTTGCTTTTCTTAGGCTTAGCAATAACCTTTTATACAAATAGATTTTCTTTCTCAAGAAAGTGTCTAAACACTAGGAGAGAAATACATTAAGCACAATATATATTGCCTCTAAAATAGGCGAATGAGAAAGTGAAAATCAACTCACACAACACACTATAAAATGCAAGGATGAATGCTCATGATGTGTGTGTGTGAAAACTTCAATCAAGTTGAAAATGAAAGCTCAGTCAGTTTATGCTTGAAGCAATTAAAAGTTTAATACACATAAAAAGATTTGATTGAAGTAATATGCAAATCACATGTACCAAATACAAACTTGTTGAAGATATAAAATCAAAAGCTCACAAGTTGTATGAAATTAATTATGCCTAAACATGTGATGCATATTCAATGTTGTTTTCAAAAACTAGTGCAACAAAGGTTTATGATTGTGAAAACAACATGGATGCTTCAAACAAGTTCAACAAAACATGTTATCAAACAAATCCAAGATTTTGACAAGAACATGTATTAAAGTTTTAAAGCAAACTTGTTTTGAAATCAAAGTAAAGAATCCAATGACTTAAATCAAATATTAAAGAAGTAGAGGACTCAACACGTCATAATTTATATGCTAAAATCATTTACCAAAGATTACACAAAGCATAAAACAATGATTAGGAAAAAGTCAAAGCTTACTTGGTGATTGAGCTTCATTAATCCAAGCTTAGCTTTACTTAATGATCCTTTAGCCTTTTTAGTTCATTCCCTTTGATTTGCCTTAGTATACCTCAGAAATGGCTTCTTGAATCCTCATCTTTGGCTTTGGAATGAACTTCCTTTTATAGGAAAAATGGGCCAACGGCTATATGTCGGTTAGCCGACATCCAGGGGTCGGTTAACCGACACCCCCAACGGTCACTTGCCAACGGTCATAATTTTGAAATTTTGCTGACCAAGAGGCTTGGTTCGGTTAGCCGACAAGTTCGGTTAACCGAGGCATGACCGACACCCTAACCGACAATGAAAATAGGGTCAGAAAACACCTCTCTGGAAATCTAACCGAGAGAGTTTCGGTCAGGATCAAAAGCAACGTCGGTTAACCGATCCTTGACCGACATGCTGACCGACGTGTAAAATATATGACAATGCAGCTCTCTGGAAATCTGACCGACAAGGTGTTCGGTTAGTCCATTTTCTATGGTCGGTTAACCGACACATAACCGACACACTGACCGACATCAGCAACACCATTCAGAAAAGCTAACCGAGTGAGTTCGGTTAGGCTTCGGTTCAAGGTCGGTTAGCCGACACTTGACCGACAGGCTGACCGACAGTAAGGTCAGACTGTTTTCTGAAGATCTGAGTTTACAAGTAAAAATCTAACTTTTGAAAGCTTTTGAAACACAGAGTGTAAAGGTGTTTGAGACAAGGTTTAATCAGGAAAAAGCTTTTCAAAATAAGACTAAAATCAACCAAAAGGTTTGAAACATAGTTTGAGCAAGTTGATTTAAATTCTGTGATTTTCAAGATAAACCTGTGAGAAATGATATGAAATGATCATGATGCAAATGTTGGACATCAAATTACAAATACAATTTAGGGTCTAACACCAAGTGCATTGTGACCCCACCACTCATCCTGGGGACTTACCTGGTCGATTTGGCTTCATAAGACCGGATTGGAGGCCTTAGTGTACTCTTTAAACCAGTTAGGAGCTGTCTAGTGAGTTAGGTTAACCCTAGGATAATTTCTTGTGCTCAATCTTTTTGCTTGACTACTTGTGCATCATTTAGTAGGACCATTAGGGCCCCGCATATATATTAGGCTTTCATTTCTTTAAGGTTGAAACTGATGCATGCGCTCTAGACCTGAGAGAGAGAAACTGTGGGTACGTAAGTGTAAAAGATTAGTCAAGATAGAGCCCGAATTAGCCTTAACCACTGTCGGAAAGTCTTCAATTTTTGAAGAAATTGTTAGAATGGCTGATCAAATGGACCCACCCATGACTTTAAAGGACTACATGTACCCCACCAGGACAACTCAACCGTCCTGCATCACCCTTCCTCAGACCAATGCCACATTTAAGCTGAAATCTGGCATGATCCAGATGCTCCCAGTATTCCTTGGGCTAGATCATGAAAACCCATATCAACATGTTAGGGAATTTGAGGACATCTGTGGGACCATGAGAATCAATCACATGACTGAAGATGCCCTTAAACTTAGATTATTTCCTTTCTCCCTAAAAGAAAAAGCTAAAGCTTGGCTTTATGCCTTACAGGCCGGGTCCATCACTACATGGGCCAAGTTATTCAAAGAATTTTACAAAAAATTCTATTCCAAGCAGAAAACCGTTTTGATTAGGCAGGCCATCAATGGATTCCATCAAATGGAAGGGGAGACACTTTACAGTTATTTGGAACGGTTCAAGGATCTCTTAATCCAATGTCCCCACCATGGATTTGAGAAAATCCGATTAGTCCAAATTGTGTATGAAGGCATGGATTACCCAACCAAACAAATGGTAGAATCTTTCTGTAGTGGGCAATTTACACAGAAAACAGCAGAAGAAGCATGGACATTTTTGGAAGATACCGCTGAAAACACATTACAGTGGGACCCTATTAAGAGGGAGCCCATCAAACCCACCATTCCTGAAAAAGGAGGGATGTTCAAGATTGAACCCAAAATTGAGGTAGATGCAAAATTGACCACACTGGTGAGAAGAATAGAGGCCTTAGAGCTGAACCAAAAGCCCACTCCAAACACTTTGGAGTCATTAAGATATAATCAGGCCATGAATGGAGGGATTGACCCAACAATTTTGGGTCAGACTGAGTCTGTTGAGGAGGTGAATGCACTATATCAAAACTCTCGTTTTGATAATCGTCCGAGGTATGACCCGTACTCTAACACTTACAATCCAGGTTGGAGGGACAACCCGAACTTTTCTTGGACCAAAGGCCCAACTCAAGGTGGCCCATCTCAGTCCACTCAATTTCAGCCCAATCAATCTCACGTGAGTGCCCCACCCGGTTTCCAAAAACCCAATTTCAATCCCAATCCATTGACCCAGAGGGTAGATTCTTTAGAAGAGGCCATGAAACTCATGTCTCAAACCACGGCCCAATTGACCCAGAGTACTGCTCAATTCCAGCAGACCACTACTCAACTTTTGAATGGCCATACTCAAACCCTTGCAAAATTAGAATATCAGATGGGCCAACTGGCCAACTCCATTAGCGTCAGAGACAAGGGAACCTTCCCTAGTCAACCCGAACCTAATCCAAAGGGCCAGGTTGTTCATGATCCTAAAGGAAAAGGGCCGGAACAAGTCAAATCCATAATCACCCTTAGGTCTGGTACACAGGTTGATAACAAGGTCAAACTACCCAAGGAACCTGAGGACGAATCAAGTGAGAAAGTAGAAACTGGAGAACCAAGTGTGAATGCTGAACCTATATTAGAACCAAAGAACCCAGTCAATGCTGAACCATCACCTAGTGAGCCTACTCTTAGGACCTATGTTCCCAAGGCACCATACCCACAGAGGCTAGGCCCAGCAAAATCAACTATTCAATTGGATAAAATGCTAGAAGTATTCAAACAAGTGAGGATTAATATCCCACTACTTGATGATATCCAACAGATTCCGGCCTATGCAAAATTTCTGAAGGACCTTTGCACCTTCAAAAGGACTACCAATGTACCCAAGAAGGCTTTTCTCGCCCAACAAGCTAGCTCAATCATTTCCTGTCCAACTTCGATCAAATACAAGGACCCAGGGTGTCCTACCATTTCTTGCCAGATAGGGGACCATCACATAGAGAAAGCTTTGCTAGACTTGGGTGCAAGTGTGAACCTTCTTCCATACTCTGTTTATGAAGAATTAGATTTGGGGGAGTTGAAAAAGACCCATGTGACCTTGCAATTGGCTGATGCATCAATTCGATACCCCAAGGGGGTAGTCGAAGACGTTCTTATCAAAGTCGGAGACTTTGTGTTCCCAGTCGATTTTATTGTTTTGGATACCAAACAAACATCTGGGGCTGAACCCAAAATTCCAGTTATCTTGGGGAGACCATTCCTAGCCACCTCAAACGCCTTGATCAATTGTAGGAATGGAGTAATGCAAATTTCTTTTGGAACCATGACAGTCCAAGTGAACATTTTTAATGTTAGTAAGCAACCTCCTGATGAGGATGATCAGGTTTTTGAAGTTAGTTACATTCATGAATTGGTAGAAAATCACTTACCCCATTTGAACCTTGAAGATCCACTAGAGGCTTGTCTAGCCCACTTTGGAAGTGAATTTGATATAGATGGACATATTGAGAAAGTCAACGCACTATTAGATTCAACCCCATCCATGGATTTCTCCAGGTGGCAACCGAAGCATGAGATTCTAACTCCATCTGCTTCTCCACCTGTCCCATCAATTGTAGAGCCTCCTAAGTTAGAACTCAAGCAATTGCCGGATACCTTGAAATATGTATTTTTAGGCCCGCTAGAAACCCTTCCAGTGATTATAGCTTCAGACTTGGACCCTGTCCAAGAGGAAAAACTCGTTAAAATTTTGGAAGAGCATAAGGAAGCTATAGGGTGGTCCATTGCAGATATTAAAGGAATTAGCCCATCTGTGGTCCAACATAAAATCCATTTGGAAGAAAATGCAAAAACTTCTCGTGAACTACAAAGGCGACTAAACCCTGCAATGAAGGAAGTGGTCAGGTCGGAAGTCTTAAAATTACTCGATGCAGGAGTACTTTACCCCATATCTGATAGTGCATGGGTGAGCCCAGTTCAAGTGGTACCAAAGAAATCTGGAATAACAGTGGTTCAAAATGGAGGCAATGAATTGGTACCCACTCGGATACAGACTGGATGGAGGGTGTGCATTGATTATAGGAAATTGAACTCAGCCACTCGAAAAGATCATTTTCCCCTCCCATTCATGGATCAAATGCTCGAGAGGCTAGCCGGTCATGCATATTATTGTTTTCTTGATGGTTATTCTGGTTATAATCAAATCCCAATTGCACCCGAGGACCAGGAAAAGACCACCTTCACTTGTCCGTTTGGCACTTTCGCTTACAGACGCATGCCCTTTGGGTTATGCAATGCACCGGCCACCTTTCAAAGATGCATGTTGAGCATATTTTCTGACATGGTAGAAAGATTCATTGAGGTTTTTATGGATGATTTTTCAGTCTTTGGCAATTCTTTTGAGGAGTGCTTACATCATTTGTCCCTTGTGCTTGAAAGATGCAAAGAAAAGAATCTAGTATTAAATTGGGAGAAATGTCATTTTATGGTAAAAAGGGGCATAGTTTTGGAACACATTATTTCTGATAATGGAATTGAGGTGGACAAAGCAAAAATTGATTTAATCTCCAAATTGCCACCACCAAAATCAGTTAAGCAGATTCGATCATTCCTGGGCCATGCTGGTTTTTATCGTAGATTCATCAAGGATTTTAGTAAAATTGCTAAACCTTTATGCCAATTACTGACAAAAGAGGCTTTGTTTGAATTTGATGAGAAGTGTCTAAAGGCTTTTGAAAGACTGAAAAAGGAACTAACTTCAGCCCTATAATTCAGCCACCTGATTGGACCATTCCATTTGAGCTAATGTGTGATGCATCCGATATTGCTATTGGAGTTGTTTTGGGTCAACGGGTTGGGAAACTACCTCATGTGATTTACTATGCTAGTAGGACCCTCAATGATGCACAACTCAATTACACAACCACTGAAAAAGAATTGCTAGCTGTAATTTTTGCCTTAGAGAAATTTCGGTCCTACTTATTAGGGTCTAAAGTTATCATCTACACTGATCATGCAGCCCTGAGATACCTTCTGTCCAAAAAGGATGCGAAAGCCCAATTGATCCGGTGGATCCTTTTACTACAAGAGTTTGATTTGGAAATAAGAGATAAAAAAGGATGTGAGAATGTTGTAGCAGACCATCTTTCGAGGATACCTTTAGAGCCTTCAGATGAGGTCCCACTGAATGAAAATTTTCCTGATGAACAATTGCTCAGTATTTCTCAAATCCCCTGGTTTGCAGATATAATCAATTACCTTGTTACAGGGGAGATGCCCACTCATTGGTCAAAACAAGATCGATCAAAATTTCTAACTGAGGTCAAGTACTTTTTCTGGGATGACCCGTATCTTTTTAAGTATTGCCCGGATCAGATCATCAGGAGATGCATTCCTGATCATGACCATTACTCGGTCATTTCGTTCTGCCATGATCATGCTTGTGGGGGCCACTTTAGTTCGAAAAAGACAGCTGCAAAAGTTTTAGAATGCGGATTTTACTGGCCCACTATCTTTAAAGATTGTCACACATTCTGTTTGAACTGTGAAAGGTGTCAAAAGCTTGGCAAACTCAATCGAAGGAACATGATGCCCTTGAATCCTATACTTATAGTGGAAATTTTTGATGTATGGGGAATTGACTTCATAGGGCCATTTCCAAATTCCTTTGGAAATCTTTACATTTTACTGGCAGTAGACTATGTTTCCAAGTGGGTAGAAGCCATACCGACAAAGAAGAATGACAACCATGTGGTGATTAAGTTCGTGAGAGATCATATATTTTCTCGCTTTGGTACACCTAGAGCGATCATTAGTGACGGAGGCACTCACTTTTGCAACCGTCCCTTTGAGCATTTGTTAAAAAAATATTCTGTCACCCATAAGGTTGCTACACCTTATCACCCACAAACAAGTAGCCAAGCGGAAATTTCAAATAGCCAAATTAAACAAATTCTAAAAAAGACGGTCAATCCCACTCGGAAAGACTGGTCTTTGCGATTGATCGACGCACTGTGGGCCTATTGAACCGCTTATAAGACACCTATTGGGATGTCCCCATATAAGTTGGTCTATGGTAAGGCATGCCACTTGCCTGTTAAATTGGAGCACAAAGCTTATTGGGCCATTAAGAAGTTTAATTTTGACTTACCCACTGTGGGTAATCTGCGCAAATTGCAACTCAATGAGTTGGAAGAACTTCGAAATGATGCCCATGAGAATGCCAAGATCTATAAGGAACGAATGAAGTTGCACCATGATAAGTTAATTTTAAGGAAATAATTTGAACCAGGTATGAAAGTCCTTTTGTATAATTCCCGGTTACACCTGTTTCCCGGGAAGTTACGAACCCGGTGGACTGGTTCATTCATTGTCAGGACTGTTTACTTTCATGGTACAGTGGAAATTGAAAATCCCAAGAATGGGGATATTTTCAGAGTGAATGGTCAACGGTTGAAACCGTTTTTGGAATTGAAGGATAAAAACATTGAGGATATCCTTCTGGAAGACCCAATTTACCAGGACTAATCATTTTTGTCATGTCGGGCTGACGACATTAAACTTAGCGTTGTTTGGGAGGCAACCCAATTTTGGAAGGTAATTGAGCTAGTTGATCACATTCTTTTGCAATTACCCCACATGGTAAGATGTTCTAAATTTCCTTATTGTTCAATTTCACATTACACATGCATTCATAACATTGAGGACAATGTTAGATTTAGGTTTGGGGGTGTGAGTTAGAACTTGACATGTGATCGTTTGTTCAATTTTCATTTTACATTTTCTTTTTCGTTTTTCTTAGTTCAAAAAAAAAATTATTAGAGGGAAACGTCCGAGAGAATTTTTATTGGCTGAAGATATTTATTTTGGGCAAAAGAAAACAACGGTTCACTATTTTATTTACGGAAAGAGTTTTTGGAAAAGTGCTGAATTTCGATCCCTCACTTTTACACAGATTGTATACGTTTTCAAGGTTTTGAATGTGAAGCTATGATTTTCGTTTTTCTTTGATAAAAAAAAAATTGGAAAATCGACCCTTAGTGTACAAAGCTTCATTGTTCGACGGGTGGATACATAAAAAGGGCTGCCTATTGTTGGGGACCGCAAAAAAAAAAAAAAAAAAAAAAAAAAGAAGAAAAAATAAAAAAAAAGCGTTTAGTTAAAGTCTTGAAAAAAAAAAAGAGAAAAAAAAAATTTGTGACTAGTTTGGGTTCGTAGCCTTTTTAACCCGAGTTAGTAAGCCCTTAGGGGTATTTTCATACCTAGTGCCCTAAAGCCATCTGGTTTGGGAGTCATTGGCCTAATGCTCGTTACATGGGTTAATTAGAAAACTTAAGGGACCTTGGCATTGCACAGTCACATGTGTGTGTAAAAAAGAAAAAAAAAAAAAAAAGAGAGAAAAAAATGCGCCATTTGAAAAAACAGTAGTGCGAAAGCCGTCATTATCGCCTTGAGAGGAAGACTGTTTTTTTATACGTTTAGGCGGCCCTGAACCAATTTAAAAAAAAATTAATTAATTATTTTTACGAAAATTATTGGTGGATCATTTGATGCTTATTTCGTATACATGCTCTTCACCGTGCACGATCAATTAGCATGATTTCGAGAATTTCTGACCAAAAGATGGGATTTGTGAACCGAATTTAAGATTTGTCCTTGAAAATTCCGAGAATCAAGAATAGTCAGTGTCTATAGATTTTCTCTTGGAAGAAGTTTCCTTGGATTTTGATAGGTTTTAAACATTCTTTGCAAAAAAAAAAAAAAAAAAGGAATTTTGTGGGTGTATTCACTGCAAACCCTCACGAGGCACAGCTCGTCCACTAGGAGGAACCTAGGGGTTTAAGGTCTTACTGCATACGTTAAATGCAGTCAAGAGTACCAGCGAAAGTGGTGTTTTTCATTTCTATTTTCTACATTAGTTTGTTTTCTTTAGGATTAGTTTATGTGTTTTATTCCTTGTCGCTTATTTTGCTAAGGGACTAGCAAAAGGCTGGTTGGGGAGTGTGATAAGTCCACAAAACTAGGTCATTAACTCATCATTTCATTAGCATTTGTGGACTTAATTAGGTTTAACTGCATAGAATTGCATTTAATTTCATGATTACATGCATTTGAGGATATTTTTGGAGAAATGGTCAAAATTGGTCAAAATTCATTGAATTGCATGGCTTTTTGAAATTAAGTTTTTCTCATCTCATTTATCACCCCAAAATTAGGCTATTGGTTTCATCAATGCATATCTTGTTATTTTTGGCACCATGTGCTATTTTTGAAAAGTTGGTCATTTTGGTGCATCACTAGGAATGTAGGGTCCCATACATGGTTCATAATTATTTTCTTACATATGATTAATGTTAAAATTGCCTCTTTCAATTTGTAGGAGAAATCAACATGGGACCTACATTGATGAAATTTGAGAAGAGAGAAGTCAAATAAGCAAGCAAAGAGAGAGTCCAAGCATGGTTGGAAGTCCAACATGGGCCCCACACACCCCATTGCATGCCAACATAGAAGCTTCCATTTTTTGCACAATTATTCCCGGATTTTTCAGGGGCAGCAACTTAAAATGGCCATAACTCTCAAACCAAGTGTCGGATCGGCGCAATTAGCCACCGTTGGAAAGCTCTTTTCGAGTAGATATCAGTAGAGCCCAAGATTGCCTAAATCAGAGCTATATTGAGAAAGATACGACCTTGGGAAGTTATCTGCTACAGTTTTAGGCGGGAATTGCAAGAAATCTCAATATTTGGGAAGTTTATTCCCTTTACATCATCATGTAATTTTTAGAGATATTCTTAGAATTATACAAGGAAAGTGTATGCATCAAGAAACCTAATAAGGCAAGGAGATCTCTCAAATTTAAAAGTCTTTCCAAAGAAAGAAGTGAGCTTGGAGAACAAGAAAGAATTCCTACAAATAAGGAAAAAGGAGACCTAAAAGGAGGGTACTTCTTTACTAAAAGGGGTTTGCAAAAAGCATAAAAGGAGGCATGATGGAGACCCATAACATATTCCATACGTCCAAAGCTCTCCCTCTCTCATATTCCTTTCTTTTTCTCTTCCTTTCTTCTTCTCCATTAGTTTATTTTTATTTTTGGTAGCCTTGGGCCATGTCCAAGGATTTATTTTGAAGGAGAAAATTTGGAAGGAGAAGTTGTAAAGATGCAATTTTTAGTGATAAATCAAGAAGCATTCTTTGCAATGGCGGGCTAATTTTCTTGATTAGAGTTATGGATGAAGGTAAGTAATTGTCTTTTTATTTGTTTAGTAATTCTAATTTGTATTCCATGATTATGCGCTTAATGATTAATAGGCTTGTCTTCGTGCCCTAGGCAAATCTCTATTTTTATTTCTAAAAATAAAAATTAGTTTTTGATTACTCATGCTTAGGTTTGATAGGCCATGCTTAGGATTTAGATCTTTTGATGGTTTATGCTTACTTTTGATGGGTGGTGCTTAAATTATTTTTATTCTTTTATGAGATGAAGGAAGTCTTGAGTTTTGAATTTTTATAATTAAAAAGGGATTTTGAAAGTTAGATTTTCCAAATTAAAAACATTGATTTGTCTTTGATTTGAAGTAAAAATTGGAACAAGTTAGGGTTACTTGATAAATAATTGGTGGATGCTTATTGGATTCCTATACTCTAATCATCTTCATTAATTGGTAGATTTCGAATATCTATATTAGTTGCTTAATTTTTAAATATAAACTCAAAACTTTTCTTAAATTGTTAGTTAATTAGTTTTCTTAATTTAAAAGTTTCTTTAACTAGCTCCCTGTGGGTTCGACCTGTTCTTGCCACTGTCTCATCTAGATACCCGTGCACTTGCGGTATTTTATGATTGATTTTGATCACATCAATAATCCTTTGATCCAGTTTACCATTTCTCGGGAGAAGAAAATTTTGAGGAGAGTTATTAATATGGCCTGTGGTGCCCCATATTGGATCCTCTGTGACCAGTCCCCTTGCCCTTCAACCCCCAACAAATTCAAAATCGCATATGAATTTTGCTCCCTCTTGGTTTGATCATGCAAAAAACTTGAAAATTGGAGTTTCTCTAACATTAAAAAAACTGAAACTTTGAGGACCTTAAATCTATTGGTAGAATGATCTAGTCTTCATTTTTTGCACAAGGCTAGGTCAAACATTGACCTCCTATCTTCTGGTCTCCATTTTTTTTACTGATTTTTTTTTTTTCAAAATCATCCTAAACAAGGATAATATGAATTCTCAAACTGAGTGAACATCTTATGGTTTCAAAACTTCCTTTAGTATCCTAAAGGATGAGTAGATAATTTTTCCTTCCAAATCAATTTATGAAGTGAAAGAATCCTTTCTTATATGACTTTTATGAACTTCCACTCATCATCATCTTAGCTGTATTCCATCAATCTGGAGTTGGATTTGAACTTCGTTGTTGAACTTAAACCATTTCCATTTGAGAATATGTACTTCGTAGGTGAACAAAACGTGTTAAAGATTTGTTTGGTTGATGCTATGATTTGTTGATTTTAAGTATACATCCATTCATTTCATGCTCATCATGGAGTGAATTTTGATGATGCCAAACTCTGGTTCAAACACCACCGGTCAAGTAATAATGATAAAATAATTAATGAAGATAAGTGAGAGATTTATAGTGGTTCGGTCAGTGTGACCTACGTCCACTTCAAGGGCAATGGTCGCCGGAATGTATTAATTTCTCAAGTGTGTCGGTGATTACAAACTTGGGATAGCGTGTAGAAGGGAGATTATGGCTTTTTTCTCAAGTATCAAGAGGCTCTTTAATTTATAGTCTTCCCCTAACAGATGGGGACGACTTTACAGCGCCGTTCACGAGGAGCCTTCGAGGTGTCCTCGACTGGCGAGGCAGTTGGGATATTCTCCGCAGGACTTGGTAAAAGCGGGACGTGGCCTGACTGCTTCCGAAGCGACGTGGGTTGCCTTGACGTGGCCAGGCCTCATGGATCTGGGCCCGGACCTCAATGGACTCAACGGATCTCCACTAACTTGGGCTTGGCTCATGACGAAATGGGCCACTTGGGCGGGCCTGACTCATCATTTGCCCCTCAATGCCCCGCGCCCAAAGAAGCTTTCAAAGGGGGGCATTTTGAATATTCGGGCTTCTTCCCCATCCAAATGATTATTTACCGCGTTCCTCTCCTTGCGAGTTTCCTATATTCATCCCAGGCCCTGAGGAGAAGTATTTTTTGGGAGAGTTATTTTAGTATGGGACTCCTCTATTTTTAGTTTGGGGCTTTAGAAATCCTAGGCTAAAATCCCTTTTTAAAGAGAAAAGACCATCCCTTCAAACCAATCCCTTCTTCAATTGTTTCCCTTTCCAGAGAAAGAAAATCTTTCATCTTCCCCTTTCTTACTTTCTCCACTCATCTTCTTTACCCCCAAAGGAGAAAAACCCACCATGGCTTCCCGGAAGGAAATGCACAGCAGGCTGGCAGCCTGTGTAAACGCTGGCAGCATGGGCGATGCAGGTATCGGGGACGAAGGCGGCGCAGTTGACGTAGGTGGCACGGACGACGTAGGGGTCGTCAGCAAGGCAGCGCCCATCCCGGGCGCCCCGGCGGTGGCAGCGCCCGGCGGCCCAAGCGTCCTGGCGGCTCCTGGTGTTGGCGCACGCGTGGCAGCAGCAGCGCCCGGCGTCGGCGTACGCTTGGCAGCAGCGCCCGGCGTCAGCGGCAGCATGGCGGGCGTGGCAGCAGCGTCCGGCGTCGGCGCACGCGTGGCAGCAGCGCCCGGCATCGGCGGAAGCGTGGCGAGCGTGGCAGCGGCGTCCGGCGTCGGCGCAAGCGTGGCAGCCGCGCCCGGTGTCGTCGGCAGCGTGGCATCGGCAGGCGCGGCGAACGCGGGGATGGCCGCTGCGGTCGTTGCCACGGGCGGCGATGGCGCTGCCTCGAGCGGCGCCGCCCACAGCGGCGCGGGTACCGGGGGTGCTGGCAGCAGCGTGGCGTCGGCAGGTGCGGCGAACGCGGGGATGGCCGCTGCGGTCGTTGCCACGGGCGGCGATGGCGCTGCCTTGAGTGGCGCCGCCCACAGCGGCGCGGGTACCGGGGGCGCTGGCAGCAAGGTCGTCGCCGGCAGGGGCGCTGGCGAGGTTGACCAGGCGAGCGCGGGTCCCAGCGCGCCACGGACGGCGTCGGGCACTGGCGCCGTGTCACGGGAGGCGCCGAGCGCAAGTGTAGCGCAGCGGGCGTCTGGCGTGGACGGCGTCGCCCCTGCCGCCGATGGCTCGGTAGGCCCGGGCGCGGCTGGCGTCGGTGCGACGTGTTCGGGAGCGGGCGCCCAGGAGGACGTGAGGAAGATAATGACGCCTGGCGCGGGCGTGGCGCGCATGGAGGCGCCCAAGGGCGTTGGCGCCCAGGCAGGCTTGAGGTCGAAGTGTTCGGTGGTGGCAGCGTGCGAGCGGGGCCCTGCGGGCGAGGGCGCAGGTCCTAGTAATGTACCTACCAGAATTTTGCGTCGTCGCACAAAGTATCAAGGAAAAGTGATTGTTGAGGATGCCGGATCCAAAGTAAGCAGTATTTTCAGTGTACTCAAAACAGACAGTGAACTTTTGAGGATTACTGTTTGTATCCCTCCGACTGTGATGTGCCGCCGGGCCGAGGCGGACGAGACAGCTTGTAACGATTCTTCTGGTGACATCGTGATATACGAAGAGATGATCGAGGCCGGGTTAAGATTTCCAATACCTTCCCCCATTTGCCGTACTCTTCACTATTTTTCCTTAACTCCGGGGCGATTAGCACCTAACGGATGGAGAGTTCTGCTTGGCTTCTTTGCATTGTGGCGGAGAGTACATCAAGAGGACGCTTCTCCTCTTGAGTTTCATGCTGCCTACAGTTTGATCGAGTCCCCAGCCCCAAACAGGGGATGGTACTATTTTACCCCTAGGGGCGGCAAGTTACTCACGGGATTGCGTTCCAACTGCCACGATTGGAAATGTCGCTTCTTCTTCATTGGTGGAGAGTGGGTTGCTGAGTCAGATCGACCTTTGGTACCACACGATGGATTGACGCCAAAAGACTCGGTATGTTCTCAACTGTCCTTTTCTCCGTACCTTTATATATATATATTTTTTCACTGTCTTTTTGCAGATCCTCCCATACTTTCAAAAGATCAAGAATCGAAGCTGCAAGCGGTGAGGGATCACCCTGAGAAAGACTTGGGAGTTCTTATTCCCAAAGATAGTGGTAAGGCCAGTGGACCTCCTCCGGGCTCTTCTTCAGATAGGACAAGCGGGTCCCCCTCCGGACCGTCATCCAAAAGAAAAAGTAAGCTACTCCTGCTTTGGCAATAATCTTAAACTTTACCTGATATGTTGTATCCATGTACCATTCGCTAACACTTCTCTTTAATAGGCATAGAGATAAGCAGAGAGATGATTGGAGCCCGCTTTTCGACCCGCTTCTCGGATATGGGTACCCCTTCCCCCAAGGCGGCGAGGACGAAGGATGCCTCTCCAAGAACCTCTCCGCCAGCGACTCGCGTCGAGCCCCAGGTGCCTCCTCCTCGAGTGGCTTCACCCACAGTGTCTCCTCAGGCAGGGATCTCTTCCGTTAAGACTGCTTTCCCGCAGTCTTCCTCTTCAGCTACACTTCCTGCCCCTCAACTGTGTCCTTCACAACCGGGCATTTCTACAAGGGTATCGGCTAGGACTGGTTCCATGCTGGGCCATTCGTGGGAGATGCGGGACAGGCTAGGGAGATATGTGCTGCCGCATGAGGTTTCTCGGGTTAATGCCTTGGGCACCGAGGGGGTTATTGACTCATTTGTAGAGGGCCTGGCTCAGGTAAAGGTTCACTATTCTTTATTCCTTTTTCTCCAGACCGTTACCCCTTTATTTCTTTTTAACCGTCTCATTTCTCGTCCCTTATCTCTTCAGGTCTCCACCGCATCCATCTGCTTGCTGTCGAGAGCCCAATCTTATGGTCAGATGAGACGGGAGAAGGAGGCTGTGCGGCTAGAGCTCTGCGCTGCTCAAGAGAAGATTACTGCTCTGGAAGCCGCTGGTAGGGCTTCGGGGATTGATCTTGCTGCGGCCCGTGAGAGGGTGAGCGAGCTTGAGATCGGACTTTCAGCAGCCAATAAGAGGGCGGCCGAGGCAGAAGTTGAACTTTCGAAGACCTGCGAGAAGGCTTCGCTCAATGAGGCTGAGCTTACGAAGGCCCGCGAGAGGGCTTTGCTCAGTGAGGCTGAGCTTATGAAGGCCCGTGAGAGGGCTTCGCTCAGTGAGGCTGAGCTTGCTCGGACCCTTGAGAAGGCGAGGCTCAGAGAAGTTGCTGTGGAGGTAGAGACGAAGGCAGCGTACGAGAGAGCTTCTCAAGCTGAGAGGGACCTACAGATTGGCCTTGCAGATGCCTTCATTGATGGCTACGAGGAGCTTCGAGAGAAGATTTCGGCTGCCTTTCCAGACATTGACATATCAGGTTTTGTGCCGATGGAGGCGCCTGATGATGGTGGCAGCAGCTCTAGTGATGCTGGGGACGATGCAGAGGAGGATAACGAGGAGGGGGATGAGAGTGATTAGAGTATAGGGACTATTGCTTCTGTTTTTTCTTTTTGTAAAGGCAGGTAGCCTGACTTTTGTACGTAAGTCTATCTTTTGGAACATGCAACTTTTTGTCATAATACAAACATAGAATGTTTTATTTATTCATTGCTTGAACAATATTGACAGAAATTTAAAAAAATTAAATCAAGCCCCACACCCTCACTATTCTAATCCTCTTCTGATGTTACTGGTAGTATTTCTTCAAATGTTCCGCATTCATGGATGAGGTAAGACCTTTCCTTCAGAGTTCTGGATTCTGTAGGTGCCCGGTCTCACCACTTCTATTATGAGATACGGACCTTCCCAATTTGGACCCAACTTTCCTTCACGAGAGTCCTTTGTGGCGAGAATCACCTTTTTTAGGACAAGGTCTCCTGGTTGGAAGGCACGAGGCTTCACCCTCGAATTGTAGTACTTGGCCATGCGTCGTTTGTACTCCGCATTACGGACCACAGACATTTCTCTTACCTCCTCTAGCAAATCGAGGTTGAGGCGGAGTCATTCCTCATTGGTGGTAGGGTCGTAGTGGTGGACCCTTAGGGAATGTACCCCTATTTCGACAGGAATGACCGCCTCAGTCCCAAAAGCAAGAGAGAAAGGGGTTTCCCCGGTGGGAGTCCGTGGCGTGGTTCGATAGGCCCATAATACCCCCGGAAGCTCGTCGACCCACAGACCTTTTGCTCTTTCAAGCCTTGTTTTAAGGTTGCGCAGGACTGTTCTCACCATCACCTCTGCCTGCCCATTTGCCTGGGGGTGTGCCGGGCTAGAGTGAGGCTGCTTTATTTGAAGGTCAGCGCAGAAGGAATTGAAGAGCCTGTTGTCGAACTGCTTGCCATTGTCACTGACAATGGTGTGAGGTATCCCAAAGCGACAGACCAGGTTTTTCCAGACGAAATCCTTCACCTTGGAGTCTATTATCTTTGCTAGGGGTTCTGCCTCCGCCCATTTTGTGAAATAGTCTATGGCGACGACTATGAATTTGCACTGGCCTCTACTCAAAGGCAGGGGGCCCAAGATGTCAATGCCCCACTTGGAGAAAGGCCATGGGCTGAGGATGGTAGTCAGCTCCTCTGGTGGCTGCCTTGACACAGTGGCCAAGCGCTGGCATTTATCACACCTCTTGGTGAATTCTTTGGCGTCTTTTACCATGCTTGGCCAAAAGTACCCTTGCCTAACTGCTTTATGGGCGAGGCAGCGTCCTCCAGAGTGATTTCCACAAATCCCTTCGTGAATCTCTCTAAGGGCGTAGTCAGCTTCTTCTGGAGAAAGACAGCGCAGCAACGGTAGGTTGTAACCCTTTTTGTAGAGTACGTCTTGTAGGATGGTGAACTTAGAAGCTCTCATCCTGAGTTTCTTGGCTTCCAGGGAATCATCTGGTACTGTTTCTTCTTGGAGGTACGCCTTGATGGGGGTCATCCAGGTCGATTCGGCCGTGGTGCAGTTGATGCTGGTGGTGTCCGTATCTAACTTACTTGGCTCGAACTGGTGCCCCATGAAAGTTGGTTCCGCATATGAGGCCTCAAAGGATGAGGCGAGCCTGGCGAGTGCGTCGGCTGCTATGTTATCCCCTCTTGGGATGTGACAAATCTTGAAGTGCTTGAACTGCTGGATTAGTCTCTTTGCCATGGCAAGATATTCCTGCATCCTTGTCTCCTTCGCTTCGAACTGCCCATTGACTTGATTCACTATCAATTGTGAATCGCTATGGGCGACGAGGTACTGGGCGCCCATCTCAATCGCCAACTTCAGGCCAGAGAGAAGGGCCTCATATTCGGCTTCATTGTTCGAAGCATCGAAGTGGAATTTTACAGCATATTTGATGGGTGTACCATCTGGGCTGCTCAGAAGGAGTCTTGCGCCACCTCCTTCACTTGTTGCGGAGCCATCAACATACAGCTTCCACTGAGGCATAGAAGAAAAGTCTGATGTCTTGGTAAGCATCTGGTCCCCAAGCGAAGAATCAGAGGTTGCCTGGGCGTCGGGAGCAGAATTCTCCGAAGGTGTCGGGGCGCCAAGAGAGGATTGGGCCCCAGAAGAGGTCTGGGCGCCGAGAGAGGAGCTCTGGGCGCCTACTTCAGTATGGGCGCCCAGAGGTGTCTGGGCGCCCACTTCAGAGTTCTGGGCGCCCAGTGATGCCTGGGCGCCCGGGGGAGAGGCTCGGCCCGCAGGCAGCAACATGGTGGGGTCCTCTACATGTGTAAGCTCAGCAACAAAGTCAGCCAGTGCCTGTGCCTTGATGGCGACCCTTGGTTGGTACTGAATATCAAATTCGCCCAATTCTACTACCCACTTGAGGAGTCTCCCAGATACGTCAGGTTTTGCCAAAACTCTCTTCAGAGGTTGATCAGTGACGACGATGATTTTGTGGCCCTGGAAGTAATGACGTAGACGCCTTGCAGTCGAAATGAGGGCGAGCGCCAGTTTTTCCAATTCTGAGTATCTGACCTCTGCCCCTCGGTATGCTCTACTCACATAATAGATGGGTTTTTGCACCCCACTATGGTTCGTAATGAGGACAGAGCTTACCGCTGAGGGAGAAGCAGAGAGGTACAAATACAGCACTTCCCCAGGCGAAGCATGTGAAAGGAGAGGAGGTGTGGCCAGGTAGGCCTTAAGCTTCTGGAAAGCATCCTCAGCCTCAGATCCCCATTCAAAAGCTTTTCCAAGAATTCTGAAGAAAGGCAAACACTTATCTGCAGATTTTGAGACGAACCTGTTTAGTGCTGCAATTCTTCCATTGAGGCGCTGCAGCTCCTTAGTCGATGATGGCGACCTCATATCCAGTATAGCCTTGATTTTATCAGGGTTTGCCTCAATCCCCCTCTGATTGACCATGAAGCCCAGGAACTTTCCTGATCCCACGCCGAAGGCGCACTTCTCGGGGTTCAGCTTCATGTTGTAGGTCCTGATAATACCGAAGGTCTCTTGAAGATGACCGAGGTGATCTGCTACAACAAAGCTCTTCACCAGCATGTCGTCCACATACACTTCCATCGTTCGCCCGATCTGGGAGTGGAACATCCTGTTCACCAGGCGTTGGTAGGTTGCTCCAGCGTTCTTTAGTCCGAAGGGCATAACCCTGTAGCAGTAGGTGCCCTTCGGAGTGATGAATGATGTTTTTTCCTGGTCTTGAGGGTGCATGTTAATCTGGTTATATCCAGAATAAGCATCCAGGAAGGAGAGAAGCTCGTGTCCCGCTGTGGCGTCGATGAGGAGGTCAATCCTGGGCAGCGGGTAGCTGTCTTTTGGGCATGCCTTGTTGAGTTCGCTGAAGTCTACGCAGAGGCGTCACTTCCCGTTCGCTTTGGCCACCATCACCACATTGGAGAGCCATTCAGGATACGCAACTTCCCTGACCGCCCCGTTATCAATCAGCTTTCCGACCTCCCTGTCTATTGCCTGGGCCCTTTCAGTGGAGGCGCCCCTTAGCTTTTGCCGAACAGGTTTGTGGAGAGGGTTAACATTGAGGCGGTGGGTGGCGACAGCTGGGTCGATTCCTTCAAGATCCGCATGTGACCATGCGAATATGCCCATGTTATCCCTCAAAAAATCTGTCAATCGGCCAACCAGATCCTTCGGGAGTGAAGAGCCAACGTACACTTTCCTTTCTGGATGCTCTTCATTCAAGATTATAGGGGTAAGTTTTTCAACAGGTTCCCCTCTTTCTGTGGTGGCATCATCTCTTGGGTCCAAGACTTCAACCTGCAGCGCCTCCTGCGTTATCTTGGCCTTTATCGAGGTGACGTAGCATTCTCTTGCTGCTACTTGGTCTCCTCTAACCTCCCCTACTCCATTCGGGGTTGGGAAGCGGAGGATGAGATGATAGGTGGAAGGGACGGCTCTTAAGGAGTTAAGAGTAGGTCGCCCCAGAATGATGTTGTAAGCTGATGGACAATCTATCACCAGGAAATTGACCATTGTGGTGGAGGTTCGGGGGGCCGTCCCGGCTGTAACCGGTAATGTGATTGCCCCTAGGGGATACACTTTCTCCCCCGAAAAACCAATGAGAGGAAATTTGACAGGCTGCAACCTCTCTCGGCCCAGCCTCAGCTTATCATAAGCTTCTACAAACAAGGTATCTCCAGAGCTTCCACTATCCACCAAGATCCTATGTACCTGGAAATTGGCGATGGTCATTGAGAGCACCAGAGGGTCGTCATGAGGGTGTTGGATCCCTTCTAGATCTTTATCCGAGAAGGATATAGTTTCGTCAGCGTTGTGCCTCGGTGCTTTCGACGGGCGTGGCTTATCAGGATGCCTCGCCTTCCTGGCATAGGCTTTCATGGCGGAGAAAGACTCCGCTAACCCTCCAGAGATGGTTCGGATTTCTCCAATAGGGTGCTGTTCTTCGGCATTGCGAGGCGGTGGTGGCGCCTGCCCCCTACCAGCAACATATTGGCGTAGGTGTCCACGCTGGATGAGATCCTCAATCTGCCTTTTGAGGTCGAAGCAATCATCAGTGTCATGACCATGGTCGCGATGGAAGCGACAGTATTTGGTCATGTTCTTGCGGTTTGGTGGAGATTTCATTTTCCCCGGCCATTTTACTGCAGGATCATCTTGTATTTCAAGTAGAATGTGCCCAACGGCAGCATTGAGAGCCGTGAAAGTTTGTTGGTTTCTCGGCGGAACAGGGCCGAGTCGGTCTCTCTGGGGAGCAGGACCGAGTCGGTCTCTGGCAGGTATCCTCTCGGTTCTGCTCCGCTTATTGCTTGGCTCCCTCTTGTCGTCTCTATCGTGCTTTCCTTTGTCCGCCGCTCTGGAGGACTCGCCTCGCCTGGCCCTAGTAGCGTCCTCAGTATTCATATATTTCTGGGCCTTCGCCAGTAGCTCCGTCATGCTCTTTGGCGGGCGCTTCATTACTGAGAAGTAGAAACTGGAAGGACGGAGGCCTCCCAAGAAGGCTGTCATGGTTACTTTGTCATCGGCTTCCTCAATCTGAAGTACCTCCTCGTTAAAACGAGTGAGGTATGCCCTGAGGCTCTCATTACTATCCTGCTTTACACTCAGCAGGTGTGTGGCTGGCTTTTGGTGGCGGCGTCCTCCAATGAAATGTGATACGAAGGACCTGCTTAGCTCCTCGAATGTGGAGATGGAAGCTGGGGTGAGATTGGAAAACCACTGTCGGGCGGAACCCTTCAGCGTGGTTGGAAACGCCCTGCACATAATCTCGTCCGGGATACTGTGCAGCTGCATTATTGTTTTGTAAGTCTCTAGATGATCCAGCGGATCCTTCGCTCCATCAAAGGTTTCCACGGATGGCATCTTGAACTTACAAGGGAGTGGATAGTTCACCACGTCAGGCTTGAACGATGTGTCCGTTCGCCTGACTAGGTAATCCACTGTCTCTGGTGCGTGTGCCTTCATGGCGTTGAAAACATCGCCCAGTTGATCTTGCATCTCTCTGAGCTTCTCGTCCCATCAGTTGGGGGCTGCTTTGCTCGAATCATAGAAGTAGCTCGCGCCTTCCAGCTCCTGATTCTCACTTTCCCCTTCTTGGAAATGAGGATCCTCCCCATCAGAAGCGGAGGGAGGATGTGAAAATTCTCCGTGATTTGACCCTCCCGGAGGTGGGGGTCCTCCAAACTGGGCCCCACGGGGGGCGCCCTGGGAACGGGCGCCAAGGGGTACACCATGGGCGCCCTGTGCCTGGGCGCCCTGGGCATGGGCGCCCTGGGCATGGGGGCCAGGAGCATGGGCGCCCGGGGCCTGGGCGCCTAGGTGGGGAGCTCCTCGCCGTCGTGGAGCTCTTTGATGCCCCGGGCGTGTTCCTCCTTGCGGTACTCCTCCGACTCCTCCTTGCCCCGCGAGCATGAGTTGTAGTATTTGATGGTTTTGGGCCACCATCTGTTGCATAGTCTCCAACATTAGCTGAGGAGTGGGAGCAGGAGCATTCGGGCCAGGATTAGTCAGTGGAGGACCATCCTCGCCCTCTTCGCGTCTTGTCGATCTGGTGGTCACCATAATTTGAATGAGGGTGAAAACTTTTTGTACGTTTCCCACAGACGGCGCCAAACTGATGATGCCAAACTCTGGTTCAGACACCACCAGTCAAGTAATAATGATAAAATAATTAATGAAGATAAGGGAGAGATTTATAGTGGTTCGGTCAGTGTGACCTACGTCCACTTCAAGGGCAATGGTCGCCGGAATGTATTAATTTCTCAAGTGTGTCGGTGATTACAAACTTGGGATAGCGTGTAGAAGGGAGATTATGGCTTTTTTCTCAAGTATCGAGAGGCTCTTTAATTTATAGTCTTCCCCTAACAGATGGGGACGACTTTACAGCGCCGTTCACGAGGAGCCTTCGAAGTGTCCTCGACTGGCGAGGCAGTTGGGATATTCTCCGCAGGACTTGGTAAAAGCGGGACGTGGCCTGACTGCTTCCGAAGCGACGTGGGTTGCCTTGACGTGGCCAGGCCTCATGGATCTGGGCCCGGACCTCAATGGACTCAACGGATCTCCACTAACTTGGGCTTGGCTCATGACGAAATGGGCCACTTGGGCGGGCCCGACTCATCAAATTTGAATAGGATTCTGATGGAACGACTTGCACATCTTCTGTTCTGAAAAAGATTTTGATTGCAGGAGCTGTCAAAGAAGCTATTGAAGCTTTAAGACGAAACAATGTCAGTGCTTTTGGTGTTGGACCTTCGAAATAACAGGTAATTAGGTTGTTAATGTACGCATTTGCCTTCATCCAATAAGGAGGCTTCTGATACACTGTATATGGTGCAGTGGTGGTTCTTTCCCTGAAGGAATTGAAATTGCCAAGATATGGTAAGCTTCCTCATATGACCAATGTAACAAAAACAAAGCTGATCTTCTATAGTATTTCTGTCTGTTTCACTTAAAAAGGTTCCCAAAATAACCATTGACAGTACCTAAGAAATTGGTTACTAGAACACTGCATGCAAGCACAGCAAAAATTATATCACTCTGGACTCCTACCAGACTTGCATATCAATGTAGGTCACTCATGCAGAACTTTTGGATGGTTCTGTATAGACTACAGCTGGGCCATGTCCTAATCAGGCATAGACCAACCTTGAGCTCACTGGCCAGCTACTGGGTTACGTAGCATTTAAACTTTAAAACAAGCCATTTGGAATTCTATGATGGAGGACCCATTCAATTGATGGAATCATGGTGGGATCACCCTATGAATGGGTATCATGAGGGGGCCACCAAATGATGGAAATCTTAGTGGGTCCACCTGCATGCTTACCAAAATTTTGTCTTAGGGAATTCTCCTACAGGCTTTCCAATTGATTTGAGACCCTGTTCCAGATTTTACCTGTTAGGTTGAGTACTGACATAGTAACTGTTGCGAAGCAGGGCCACTATGTGTTCCCGGACCATCTAACCACCATTTTGTCCCTACAACGGTGTTAGAAGCTTCTGTGAAAAAATAGGCCTTGGTGGCGATTATCAAGGTTGGCGACCCCAATAAGGGAATACACAATGGAGCCAGTTCAAATTACAAACCAGAGGAAGCCTATCCAATAAAGGGGCCACAATGGGGCTAGTCAATTATAATAATCGAACTGGAGCTTTCTTGATGGCAAAAATCACAACTGGTTCCCCAACATGACAACCTAAGTATCCTCTGGTGTGTTTGCGTTCAAGGTGAATTACCATGTTGTAGTGAATTTATAACGAAGTGAAATAAATTTTCGTGTCAACAAATTCTTTTGAGGTTAAGAGAAATTTGGTGGTGCAGTTTTACTAAGAAGTTCAACGCCCAGGCGAACCTGGGAAATTTTCCTTGAGAGGGCCAATACATGACCCGCCAGCGCTAATTGTATCAGGGAAATGGTAAATGACCATGATAGCCTCTTTGTTTTAAGTGGTCTATCAAGGAAGGCGTTTTACAATCTAGTAAGAAGTCACCTCGTGATATTTGGCCTAGTATATATAGAAAAAAGATGGTTTTTTTTTATCAGTAATAGTATCACTCATTAAAGGAAAAGAAGAGGGGAAGGAAAACATAAGAGAGGAAAAGAAGAGGGGAAGGAAAACATAAGAGGGTACAATAGCATCGAACCATCACCCCCCAAAGAGAAATTGCACAATAAGACCCGCCCAAGGAGACAACCTCTCAACCCCTTGCTTGGCTAAACTATCTGCCATAGAGGTAGTACATCTAACCTCTTGGCGGAAAACAACATTGATACAAGAAGATAACGCCCTAATTTCATTAAAAAGAAATTGAAATTTCCAAGGGGGAGCGTTTCACTTGGACACCCATGAGATGGCATCGGAGGAATCGCTTTACACGATAAGCACCTCATTGCAATATCTTGAAAACAAACGAAGAGCTTTCAAGATAGCAAACACCTCCACCCCATTAGAATCGCCCCTCGAAGCTCCATCCACATTGAATTTCAAAACCCCTCCAGGAGGTGGAGGGCATTTTGCCTAGTCCCTTAATTAAGATGGGCATCACCATGGTCTAGCCCTCTAAATCTACGCCCCATAATACATGCCTCTCAAGTCATGCCTCTTAACATTTCACCCATTTGAAATGCTTGAAAAACACATCTTAGTAATAAGAACCACCTCTTAAGTCATGCCTCATAATACACTCCCACTGTTGAGAAATGCTAAGCAAGGTATTTTGACTGGTCCATTGATTAAGATGGGCATCACCATGGTCTAGCCCTCTAAATCTACGCCCCATAATACATGCCTCTCAAGTCATGCCTTTTAACATTTCACCCAGTTGAAACGCTTGAAAAACATGTCTTAGTATTAAGAACCACCTCTTAAGTCATGCCTCATAATATAGGCTTTTCACTGTTGAGATGCCAAATTCCATATTTAGGCTTATTGGCAATTTAAAGGTTTGAAATTTGGCATATCATAAAGTAGGAACCCCTTCCCATATGTCAAAATTTTATTTTATTTTATTATTATTATTATTATTATTATGATTTTGTCTTCTTATGGAACCAACATCGTATAAGGAAAAAAGAGGTTTTGCATTATTGCATTATTGTGGGCCCCCATTATATAAAATAATCCAAGATATTAAAAGCATGTGCCTTTTTTATTCTTCAAATTTGGCATATCATATGTGATGTCAAATGCCAAGTTGCATAAGGCAGGACTGTTGGAGGTGCTCTAATTAAAATCTCTCTTCCAAAGCATATGTATTTAATAAATGATATTTATTTCCAATAACCTTTTTTATGCAAACATGCAAGTAATTTGTATTGAAAAGGAACGAGAAAGAGCTAAGGATATAACTCCCAAAGAAGAGGGAGCAAAAAACAAAGAGAAGCTCAATCGGCCTGAGCTAACCGAAAAGGAAACAAAATTACAATAGAGGAAAATCTCCCAAAAAGGAAAAAAAAAATCCAATAATACCTTCTTCTACAATCTCTTTTCAAATTATCCTTACAAATTTCTTTCCAAATCCACTCTTTCAAAATTTATTCCAAACTCCATTGTGCTCGGACTCAGGCCCACCATCGAGTTTGACGTATTAAGAGATCAATTAAGTGATTATATAATAAAAATATTTTTTACATCTTTTAATGAATAATTGAGAGATTGATTAATAAAAATCTGTAGCACATTATAAATAATAACTGAGCGATTAAATGATAAATCATATGTTACATATTTTTTTATATTTAAATCTTGTGTTAAAAATATGATCAATCTGATAGTTGGGGACACTTCACTCTGATTGAAGCTGGAACCACATCAGTTGTAACATATTAAGGGAATCATAAAGTGATTAAAAATCATTACCCAAAGTAATCACATGTAAAAATAGAAGTCCACTCCTATTTTTTATTTTAATATTCTATTTATTAAATATTAAAAAAAAAAGAATAATCAGTCTCATAGTTGGGGATACCCCAGTTGGAGTTTTCATTCAAAAACGTTAGTTTGACCAATGTCTAGGTTCAGGTTCAACACTAACACTAGATCTTAAGTTTGAGTCCTCCCAATAAAAAATATATGAGATCTAAGCGCTCACCTAAATACCTGCGTTTGAATAAAGCTCAGGTCCACACCATTTTTTTTAATTATTTAGTCACTTTATTATTCATTTAAAATGCACAAAATATTCTTAGTTACTCAATTTCTTAATTATTCATTTGATGAACATACTTCTTAACTATTTAATTGCTTGATTATTTATTTTAAATATGCTATATTTTCCAATTACTAATTGCTTTTAATTCTTCGCTTAATACGTCAATAAGATCGTGTGCCTAACTCTATGTAAAGTGGAATTTGGCCAATGACAATAACTGTAATTGTGATTTTGATCAGTTTAAATATAAATGTGAGTCCCAGTACTGGTGGACTTCATAAGGCATAGTTTAGAGAATCTTAGGAGAATTACCTCTAGTGGAAGTTTTTATAGGTTGAAAGAAAGACACGAGAGATAAGATCATGAAATATTTGCCTTGGGAAGAATTCTCATGTGTAAAGCTAATTTGGAAATCAAAATAAATATAGCTTATATCTCTCTTTTTGTTTTAATTGACCCTTTAACGTAAGCATAATTGGAAAGAGAGTTTAAGAAACCGAGGTAAAAGTCCTTCATGGTTGGCTGATGTGGCATAGGGTCATTGGACTGCTGGAGGGAGTAGGTCACTGCATTGAAGAACCATAGTTCTTGAAACGATTCTTTCTCTTTAAAGTTGAATGTTGGTTAGAGAAAAAATAAAAAAAATAAAAAAAAAACCCCTCAATTATGGCTTTAGGAGACGCCACATCAGCTTATGGGGCCCATTTGTGAATGTGTACTTTTAAAAACACATAATATTTGCCTTTTCAATAAAATGTCTCTTGCATTACATATGTGCATTTTCAATAAAATGTGTCTCTTGAGCCCATTTGTATGGATGTGACCCAATTCAAAGGGATATCTTCCAACTCTATAAATTAATGTTATTTTCAAAGTTTTGATATAGTATTTAAAATGAGCAGAAATGCATACGAATTCTTTATTTTTAACATGAAACATATATGCTGATGTGGATTAAAGGAAAATCATATTTTTTTGGTTTATTTGAATTTTTTAATTATTTTGTTAGATTTATATGAAAAGAATATTAATTTTAATATAATATTTTGGTCTCACAAGACTTAACCTTTCGCACACAGGGGCTTCATGCTAGTGATGATGAAACGTCTTGGTCCCACGGGAACCAGACTCCCAAGTCTTTTGGAGCCTCTAGGGCCATTAAAGGCAGTGGGTGGTGACTCATAGATCTTTCTACGCAGGATCCTTCCTGTCAAAGACTATTCAACACTTCCTGTCAAATATGACCACCAAGTAAAAACGTGAGGGATCCGCTGCTGTTCATATACGCCATATAGATATTGCAGAGATATGAATATAGAGATGAGATAGATATTGCAGGGATATGAATATAGAGATGAGATAGGTAGCAAATTTTATATAAAGGATTACAAAAGCAAGTAAGAAACTCAATTCTAAATTGGTAAAATTAAATTGATTTGGCATTACCATCAGAAAAATTCAGCTGCCGGCTGGAAGCATTGATTGATTCTCATTTACCCGTTCGATTGGATGGCTCATGCCCACGTTCAAGAGACTTTTTTTTTTTTTTTAAGGAAACTAATGTAAATTCTCTTTTTTAAATCCGAAGACACCAACAATGTGATTTTGATGGAATCATCTCAATGAGACGTAGCTCCTATTTGGCATAACTAATTTTTGCCTTTATTTATCAAAATCTCTAAATCGGGTAGTGATTTTGATAATAGAGTCATTTGGCAGCGTTTGATAGCCTTTTATTTCAATTTTTTTTTTTTGTAGATAAGTAGAGACAATGCCTCTATTTCCCATAGCACACCATTGATAGAATGTAGAAAAAAAAAAAAAGCGGGTGAACACTATTCTTGCTCAGTCACACCCCAGTCCATATTTTTTTATTTTTTTCTCAAAATCTAAGAGTGTAAATCAAGATCCAAACGTTGGAAATGTTTACAAGATCAAACACGGCATGACATAATATTTCAGCCATTGGATCATCACCAATTTTGAGATGTGCGAGAAAACATGAGACCTTGGATGTGGTTTTCTAGAATCTGTGGGCCCCAAACACAAGATCCACACCGTTAAATCTCTTTGGAAGGGTGAAAATGCGTATGTGGTAAATTCTCAAAGCTTGATACCTTATGGATCTCGAGATATTTGCAAAACAAAATCAGTCATTGATGTATTATGCTCAATATTAGATTTGTCCATGAGCAGTAACGTTTACAAAGATTCTTCCAGATTCTCTGGAATTTTTGGTATTTCTTTATTAGAATTTTTAACAAGAATTTGAAGTATTAGGTTTTTTTTCAATATAATGTGATGGTTTCTCCCAGATATTTATAAATGCCATATTTCTTAATAATTACAATTTTAAAATCCCACCCACTGAAAAGGTTTCAAATACCTTCCCAGAATTTTGAAATTTTAGCCTTTTTATTTTTTGTGGAATTTTTGAGCTGGTAAAAAAAAAAGAATTTCTCTATAATCGAAAATTCAGAAATTTCTCAGCCAGAAATTCTCTCCAGTGATGAAATAGGCCTTAATATCAATATCTTCTCACACATATCCTGTACTCTGATTTGACACCATCCCACCAAACCTGAGGTGAAGTTGGGCCAGTCGGGGTCAAGCAAAAATGACAAAGTACGTGCTAGCTGGAAAATTTGACTTTGACACAATTTTAATTTATTTTATTTTATTTTTTTGTCACAATCCGGTTCAAACGGCACGTTTTCCCTAAAAAGGGCCAAGAAACCTTCCCTAACAAGAGTACACCCAGTTACACTATCGATCAGAAATTCAGAATGGCTACTGAGAAATCCTTCTCCCTCCTCCCTTTCCTAGTCCTGGTCTTGTTTGATTCCTTGTCTGGAAAATGCAATGCTGCAGCAACAAAATATGAGTTGCAAGAAGCTGAAGCTCTCGTCAAGTGGAAAGGCAGTCTACTCCAAAGTGAAGCTCTCCACTCATGGTCTCTCCCCACTGTCAATGGCTCTCCCTGCAACTGGACAGGAATTACATGCAATGATGGTGGAAAGGTGACAGAAATAAACCTAAGCAATCGCGATTTGCAAGGTAAGCTTGATCATTTAAACTTCACTTCCCTTCCAAACCTAATCCGCCTTGACCTTAGCATCAATGATCTCAATGGAACCATCCCAACCCAAATCCCTGCTTCTTCCCAAATCGTCTTCTTTGATCTCTCTATGAATCAACTCTCAGGCGTCTTACCACTCTCGCTAGCCAATCTCACTCATGTTTCCGTGCTCAATATCTCTGACAATGCATTGTCTGGTGAAATACCTCCTTCTCCCTTTGCCAGTTGGATCAATCTTGTCTCTCTTCGACTTCATAACAATCTGCTAATTAATGGGTCAATTCCCTCTGAGATAGGGGTTCTCACCAATCTCATACAGTTGGACCTCTACAATAACCAGATAAGTGGCTCGATCCCTCCTTCTTTAGGAAATTTAAGCAATCTAGTCGCATTCTCTGTCCATAAAAATGAAATTTCTGGCCCAATTCCTCAAGAAATAGGAAATCTCAACAAATTGTCCGCATTAGACCTTTCCAATAATAATTTAACAGGTCCAATCCCTCCTTCTTTGGGAAATGCAACTGGGTTACAATTTTTAGACCTGCATCGAAATCTGATTTCGGGCTCAATCCCTCAAGAAATTGGGGAACTCAAAAGGATGATAATTCTACAGTTTTCTGGAAATTTTCTAAAAGGTCCCATCCCTTCCACATTAGGAAATCTGACTGAACTCACGAGCTTAGATTTGAGTGAAAATGAAATTTCTGGCCCTATTCCTCCAACTTTTGGTAACCTGAGAAACCTGAACCAACTTGCTTTCTTCATCAATCATTTATCTGGTTCATTACCTGAAGAAATGGCGAATTTAACACGTTTGCAGTATTTTTTCATGAGCATCAACAATATCTCAGGTTATTTACCTAAAATATGCCAAGGCGTCTCACTTGCTGTATTCAGGGCATCCAACAACAATCTCACAGGTCCAATCCCTGCAAGCTTGAGAAACTGTCGAACCTTACAGATAATCACGTTTCAAAATAACCAGTTCACTGGAAATATATCCGAAGGTTTTGGGGTATATCACAATTTATCTACCATTGACTTAAGCAACAACAGATTTTATGGGGAGCTCTCGTCAAGCTGGGGAGACTGTCGAAATCTCACCTCACTCAAATTTGCCGGGAACAATATTACAGGTAGAATACCACCTCATATTGGGCAGTTGACTCAACTTCGTATATTGGACCTTTCTTCCAACCACCTGGAGGGAGAGATTCCCAGTGAACTGGGGAGGCTATCATTGCTATACAATTTGAGTTTATATGATAACATGCTTTCAGGCTTATTGCCACAAGCAATGGGACAACTGTCCAATTTAGAGCTTCTTGATCTATCTGTGAATAATTTCAGTGGACCCATTCCAAAGCAATTAGAGAGATGCACCAAATTGCGGTCTTTGAAATTCAATAGGAATAATTTGAATGGAAGCATTCCATTTGAAATTGGCAACCTTGAAAGCCTTGGAACAGTACTTGATCTCAGTCAAAATTTGCTCTCGGGAGAAATACCATCTCATCTCGGGAAACTGAGCAAGTTGGAAAAGTTAAATCTTTCTCACAATATGCTCTCCGGTTCCATTCCTTCTTCTTTTAAAGGAATGATAAGTTTGTTAGTTGTTGATGTGTCATACAATTATTTGGAGGGTCCCCTACCTGATAACAAAGCATTTCATAATGCTTCGCCGGGAGAACTTTCTAAAAATAAAAACTTATGTGGTGAAGTACAAGGTTTACGACCTTGCAACTCCACTCTATCAAGTCATGGTGATGGAAAGAAAGGCCACAAAGGTGCAAGAATCATTGTTCTCAGTCTCATAGGCGTTCTACTCTTCATTTCTACTTTGGTTGTCATATATTTTGTTGTTCACCGGAGAATAAGGAATGTAGAAAATGAAGTTGAAGAAGTACATAATCCAGATCTCTTCTCAATATGGAACAATGACAGAAATATCATATATGAAGAAATCATTGATGCAACAGAGGACTTTGATGAAAAGTTTTGTGTTGGAGAAGGAGGCTATGGAAAAGTTTACAGAGCAGATCTACCTACAGGTCAATTGGTAGCTGTAAAAAAACTCCACCCACAAGAAGATGGTGAGCAGATTGACCAAAGAAGTTTTAGAAATGAGATAAAAGCATTAACAGAAATCCGTCATCGCAACATTGTTAAGCTTTACGGATTTTGCTCCCATCCACGATGTTCTTTTCTTGTCTATGAGTATATGGAAAGAGGAAGTTTAGCTAAAGTTCTGAAAAATGGGGAAGGAGCTTTTGAATTCGAGTGGATGAAAAGGGCTAATGTTGTTCAAAGTGTGGCCCAAGCATTGTCATACATGCACCATGATTGCAACCCTTCAATCGTTCATCGTGACCTGTCAAGTAGCAACATTTTGTTGGATATGGAGTATGAGGCTTCTATCTCCGACTTTGGCACAGCGAGACTTTTAAAGCCAGATTCATCAAATTGGTCCACACGTGCAGGCACATATGGATACATCGCTCCAGGTAAATTTTTGGCACATTGTTTTTTCACCTTTTTGTTTTAATTTACTAGTTTTTTAATTTGTCTTGTTTAATCCAAAATATTTCATGGGATACTAATATTCTACCTACATTTTTTATGAATAAATTAATATAAAAAGGTACTATATTCAGGTTTTGGATCTTCTATAAACCTCGTTCACGGTTCACCAAATGTTCTCTATGGCCACCTAAAGTAAGCCATTTTGTGGGCATAGGAATGATGGGATCCATGGCGGGTAGGTAAAGATTGGCAAAGTCGTAACCAATTTAATTGATATCCACCACTAAAACTAGGGGCGAACTTTTTAACAATTTACTAACTACTATAGTTACTATCATTGATATCTAATGGGTGATATTGATCGCAGTGGCTGAATATTTACCCTGATCTAAAGCTTATTTCTAAATTGTTGAATCATAGTAAACCAACTAAAACATTCTAATGATTTTTGTTTAGGGCATGTTTGTTTGCATTATAATACATATATAGGAATTGAATACATAGAAATCCTACCATAAGTAGTTAAAAATGAAGATCAAAGATATGAATCCATTTTGTTTATCACCTTTGATTTTCATTTTTAACCACGTATGAATCTATGCATTCAATTTCTATATATTTCAATATTTGTTAAATGACTATATATCTTGCTCAATAATAACTCGAATTATATTAGAGAAAATGATTCTTTTTCTGACCATGATGAAGAAAAACTTTCCTACCACTCATAGTAAAAGGAAGTTGGAAAGATGATTAATTTTCTCCTTTAAAAGAAATCCAAGCAAGAGAAAATAGATTTATCCATATTTCCCAATATTAGCTTTGGAAGTAGTCGATACATTAAGGGGGTCCTTTGAAATGCATATGGATTTATGAAATGAAACTTAATGTTGATTTTTTCTTTTCAGAGTATGCTTACACAATGAAAGTAACTGAAAAATGCGACGTTTATAGCTTCGGTGTGGTTGCTCTGGAGGTAATAATGGGAAAGCATCCTGGTGAGCTCGTCTTCTCTTTGTCAACATTAGAGGGCCAAGGTATATTGTTGAAGGATATATTAGACCTGCGACTCCCACCTCCCACAGATTGGGAGATGAAGAAAGTCATGTTGACAGTGGCACTGGCACTTGCATGCCTACGTTCTGACCCACAATCCCGGCCAACCATGTATCATGTGTTGCAAAAGCTATCTGCAGCCAAAGAACCTTTTCTTGAGCTTCATCACATGCTTACCTTGTGTCAATTAATGGATCTCAACATATAATTCCATAGATGAAAAGTTATGAAGTGGTTGTCATAAGTTTTAATGGTCAAACAATATACTTGCGTATATTTATGTTTGTATTATATTTGGTTATCTATCTTTGTTGTATTATCCTGAAATGAAAAGTGAGTTTCTTCTTTAAATAAAATAATATGTGCACATGGAAAGTAAACTCACTAAAAAAGGGGTATTCGACCTATTGATTGTGGCGCTTAACTTGGATTTCCATTGATGACTACACACAGTATTGATTATATATGTAGATAAAGTATATACTTCTTTACCATGCATTTTCTTTATTGCATAGAAAATCAAGAGAATAAGCATTTTAAAGGAGTGTTGCAGCAACTACTAGATCTAATTCATAATTTGTTCAAAGGAGTGTTGTCCTCACAGTTCAGAAAATCCCACAAGTTATAAAAGTTGAATCCCTTGCAAAAACATGATTTTACACACGATCCACCCTCATTTCAAGAAGCTTTGCTCAATGTTCTCGTAGAATGATTAGATGGTCCTCTCCCTAATGATCATGTCTTCAAAATGGCTCCGGCGGAGGTATTCATCAAAAAATAGTCTTATAGATGGCAGCAGGAAGATAATTCCTATTGCAAATTCCAATGCCATATCCCTTATACCCTATTGCATGATTAGGGTTGAAAGATCAGGATGTGGAAGACTTTGACACGTGGCCAGAGATCTGTAGCGTTCCTAATGATGAAAAGTCTCTACAGACCTCCTACGTTTGGATTATCAACAGTGACATTCTTGTAGTTCATGGAGATGTTTGAGGGCAAAATATAGAACACTGGTTCGATAAGAAGAATTTGGACTTCTGTCTCCTGCCGCTCTTCTCATTTGGAAGAGAGAGAGAGACGAGACAGAGAGAGGGAGAGAGAGAGAGAGGGATTTCATTCACACGAACAAGGCTATTGTGATCGATGAGCAGCTTCACAGTAAGATCTCCTAAACCCCATTAAAATCCCAATTCTTTTTACACACTCGATACAGAACTTTGCATTGGTTTTTCCTCCAAAAGAAACCCATCTTTCCAGATTGCAATTTTGTATATCAAATCAATACAACATCCCCTGTATCTACTTCTGTAAAACCTTCAAAACCCATATCCTAAAACCTGACATATCTCATCTGCGTTTGTGTTATTCGAATTCTGGGCAGTTTAATCAATGCGAAGTGGTGGGTCGATCTCTACCTACACCATCTTATCAACACCCAAAGATATACCACATGAATGTATATCCAACAAACGAAGTCACAGAGAAATCCAAATCCGGTTACTTTTCTTCTTCTTCTTAATTTCTTCTTTGAGCTTGATTTTTTTTACTGTTTCCCTTTATTATTCCTTTCTACAAAAACCCATTTCAGTTGTTTCCTGAGAAAGCCAAATAAGTTGAAGAAGGGCAGCAATGGGCATGTACTTGTCATTGACAAGGTATTTTTTATGTGCCTGTTCCAATATGATCTGCATCCATTTGTTGAAATCAGAATGTGAGCATATATAATTGTTCTGTTATGACTGTAAGTCTGGGTTTTGCCAAAAAGAAAAAAAAAAGGGGGGATATTGCTCATACAACTGCCCTTAAATCTGACATTTGCCCAGGAGCAGGTGAAGTTTAAAATTTTCCCACGGAGCTGTTGGTATAAAAATGGTGCGATATCACACAAAACTAGGATATTGCATGTGGCGATTCGTTTGATATCTCACTGCCCTGTGATATTGCACGGTCTGATGTGTGTGACATCACATGACCCTAGGATATCACATGAACAGTTCCGTGGGAAATACTTGGACTTTGATCGTTCATGGGTGCTCCCCCAAGCCCCAAAGGAAACAAAGTATAGGTGGGACAAGCAGTTTAGAAAGCATCCTTCTAGGTGACCAGGGGTTTGGAGTGGCATGAAGGCCCGGCAGAGTGACCCCACCATAGGTTTTTGTTTTTAGATTAGCAATTTGATGAGAATCAGTCTCATTAGACGTTACTAGCTCTAGATCTCCGATCAAAAGAAATGGAAGTGGATGGTTGATATGAAAATAGTGAACGGCTTGAAACGATTCCCTTCTTCTATGAGACTGATCTTTTCTGTCATGACACGAGTGCATTTTGATTGAGAATGGCTGACTTCTCTCTGTTGTTTAGAATATTTCATGAAGCACATGTCTCGTATTTTAAATATGCATTTTTTTTTTCAACTCCTTGTGGTTCCCATGTGGTAATGTCAGGCCTCTGTGATCATTGGAGGTTGTGTTAGAAGACCCATACGATGTTTGGAGTATAATGCTACCTGTAGTAACAAAAGTTCCAAGCCAGTTGCGATGGCTGAGGGACCTTGTATGTCATTCCGTTCATCGGTTCAACCATTGTGGAAGATTCAGAGCTTAACATCCCAATCTTGGTTGTTACTACGTGGTTATGGAACTGCAAAGTTTGGGGAATGTTCAAAATCAGTTTCCCTGTACTTTTTATTCGGTTGGCTGTAGGGGCGATGCTTGTAGTGTCTCTTTCTGTGGCTGTTAGTAAGACTTCATCTTGTAAGTTTGGCTGTCATTAGGTCCTTTGATTTGAATGTTTTTTCTTTTTTCCTTTGTAGTATATTTGTTTGGAACTTGTAAAAGGAAAACCATTACTGATATTTGTTTGCAATTCAATTGTAGGGGCACTCACGGAAGAGAATCTCATTTTCTTGGAGGCATGGAGAACAGTTGACTGTGCATATTATGACAAAACTTTTAATGGGCAAAGTTGGTTCCGGTATCGAGAAAATGCACTTCGCAATTAACCGATGAATACGCGAGAAGAGACGTGTGAGGGTTCCATTCTTTTGCTCTTACAAGCTGCTGGTGGCTTGCATTTGTCAGTGCCTAAATTCATGTTAGCAGTAGCACAAAGAAATTTGCATATGCGTCTTTCTTTTTGGTTTGTGATTTGTTTTTTGCATTTAGAGAGACAAACAGTTACTTCTGTCCATTTGGGTTCTAATGCTAAAAGAAAGAGTGGTACTTGAAAAGTAAGTTATCTTTAATGATACGAACGTATTGAAGCTCAATACCGGCATGATCGAGAAAACTTGCCATTTCACCAAAAATTGGTTCTTCCATTCATTTTAGTGGTGGCTGAATGATTGATCAGTCACATGGCAGTGGGGATTCCTTTTTCATCACTCTAAACAGAAGTTTGTTCCATCACCAATTTATAAATATATTGATGCTGTCAATTTGCGCATTAGTTTTTATTATTATATTTTTCATTAATTCCTGATTACATCTTACTGGTACTTATTTCAGATACTGCAATCAAGAAAATGCTTGCCACCTTGGATGATCCTTTCACTCGCTTTTTAGAACCAGAAAAGTTCAAGAGTCTGAGGGTAATAAACTGTTTTTTTCTCACCACCTCAAGTTATCGTGTCTCTCACTGGTGACAACCTGAATTAGCAAGTCAAAATATTTTATTTGGCAAGTTCTGACGTAATCTGAGAACGCATTTATTTTACTGTGTGTTTATCTATCTCCTGAAACATACCATTGTCTTCCTTGAAGGCAGTCTGGTACTCAAGGATCTCTTACATGTGTGGGGCTGTCAATTGGTTATACCACAGGAGTTAATGGATCATCTGCTGAGTTGCGATTTCATCTTCCCCTGAGGGCCCTGCAAACAGGGCTGGAATTATGCCTGGCGATGCTATTTTATCAATTGATGATACAAGCACAGAAATGATGGGGTTATATGATGCAGCAGAACGCTTACAGTAAGATTTGTAAAATACCATTATGGTGTTTGGATTCCCATGTGTTTTTTTTTTTTTTTTTTAATTTTCTAAATGGAAGAACTGAGCGGAAGTTTGCAGCCCCAAGATGCTTTGTTCCAAGGACATTCTCTTTCTTGTAAAGGTGTCTCCAACTATTATAGCAGTCTTTTTCCTCTTCTTTTGTTCTTTCTTTTTATTTTAATTTTCTATTTGTGAAATGTAAATCTGTCACTTGTTTTTCTGCAAGAGTTTTTTTTTTTCTTTTTTCCTGCAAATGTTTTTCTTGCCTCCCCTAAAGAAGTGCACCACTAAAGAAGTGCACTACTAACTTATTCGCCTATTGATTTACCTTATAGGGGCCCTGAAGGAACCATGGTGGAATTGGTCGTTCGTAGTGGACCTGATATAAAGCAGTTAACCTTAAAGTAAGCTCAATATTCTACTATTTCCTTGTCCATGGATAAAAATCAAGTTGTTAACTTTGAAGTCTGTGATCTTTACTGAATGCTCTTTGATGACCTCTCGATTTTCTTGTTTGCTAATATGTAATATTATAATTTCGGGTCCCAAACCGGTTATGCCTGGATTCTTTGAGCTAAGTTACCAGCAATTGAATCATTTATTAACTATACGACACGATGACCTCTTGCTGGTAGGCGGGAAAAAGTGACTCTGAACCCAGCGAAGTCGAGGGGTACTGGAAAGGGCTCCTCTAGAATTGGATATATCAAGCTAACATCATTCAATCAAAATGCTTCTGGTGATCTCTCTCTCTCTCTCTCTCTCTCTCTCTCTCTCTCTCTCTCTCTCTCTCTCTCTCCCCCTTTTTTTAAGGGTTCTGTTTGCTGTTATGTGTTAGTATGTTATATGGAGGTCTTTTTTGAAGCAACCTAGTCATTCAGATGAATTGAACTGCCTGGTGATCCATTTATGCAACTGGTTTATGCTTGCATGTATGAGAATAAGTCATTGCCTACTTGGAATACTCTCACATACATTTAGCCATAACCAAAAAAACCCGGTTTACTTTTTTTATATAGATATATATAGAAATTGGAACCGGCAGTGATCAATTCAGACCTCCCTTCCCCTACTTACCGATTGTGACAGTGATCTGACCAAATCCACTGGTGGATTGAACTGCATGAGAGAATTTCACTTTGAACTGCAGTGATCAATTCAGACCCTCAAAACTGTTGAACAAGGCCCTAAAATCAAGGGATATAATCATCTCCGAGTGACATTTGGCAAACCCCTATTTCACTTTAAAACTCTGTACAATGATTGGGTTGCATCTGGATGGACCCCTCAAACAAAGGTGCATTTTAAGTTATGCACCTGGGTGGGCCCCACAAACTTTGTGGTGGATCTTGGCCTATGAAAAATCACTGTTTATAAAATTTGAAAGTTTCTATTGCTTTAATCACAATCGTAGAAACCATTTGAGACCAATACAAACTTGATCTAATTGCATGTCGTCATCAAAATATTTGCTGGAAATTTATTTTTTTGAAAATAAAATAAGGAAAGAAATATTTGCTGGAAAATCTCCCGTCAGTTTGTCTTTTCTTGGAAGCACCCTTGGTGACTGTATTTAAAAGGTGAAATGCTTGTTTAGTAAATATCTAAGAATACCTGTCCAGGAATATCTGAGAATTCATAATGCTTTCTCCTAGATGGATTCACAAATGCTCAAGAACCCTTGAGTATTATGAAAGTTGATATTTAAGAATTTGGAGAATTTTGCAAGCCAAAATCGCCAATCTGCCAAGGCTGAATTTTTTAAAAGGCGCAAACTGACCAACAAACATTCTGTCAGAAATTCCCATCAGCTAGAAATTCCTTCCGAAATTCTTGTGAACAAATGCCCATGGTTGCCAAACAAATAATATTTGTAAAAAGGAAAATAAGTAAGGTTGAGTTGGGTAATATGCATGGTCCAAAAGCCAATTTCTTAATATATTTCGAAGAAAGATTCTAGTATCTGGTTTAGTATAAGATATGGATAGTTTACGTTGTGGAGAAATAACATGCGTGTGATATTAGATATTCACTAGTTATACATGATGTTTGTCTGTGTGAATTATCTACAATGATCTGGCTCTTCTAAAAAGATAATGTTCCTGTCTGTGGCATAATTGTCAATTCTATTCCGGTTTGACCCTGTACTGGAATGTTTTGGCATTCTGGTATTCCATTCCGGAAAAGATGCAATTGAAAAATGAAAAAACGAATATAAAAGAATACCTAAAATGGAAAAAATAGTTGAATGCTAAAATAATACTAAAAATGCATACTTAGATCACTTAAATTAAACTACAATCTACAATTGACCATTTTCTAGTTTTCACTACATATGAATGGAAGTATGAAACCTTGGCCGGAAAGGAACGGAATTGGGACCGGAACGACTTGAATCAGGGCTGAAACTTTTAGGGGGCCAATCCGTTCTGCCCAAGGCTAATTCCGGATCGTTTTGGCCAATTCCGGCCGGAACCTATACTCTAGTTCAAATACTTGCTGATAGAATCTGTGATAAGAATGAACAAATAGGGGACATTGGGCATTCTTGCCTGAGTCCACGACTCACCTTGAAGAAATTTGTCGGTCTGTTGTAGATGGGGAAATCCAAGGCCCGTTGATAATGCTTTGATCCAATTTACCATTTCTCGGGAGAAGAAAATCTTGGGGAGAGTTATGAATATGGCCTGTGGTGCCCCATATTGGATCCTCTATGACCAGTCCCCTTGCCCTTCAACCTCCAACAAATTCAAAATCGCATCTGAATTTTGCTCCCTCTTGGTTTGATCATGCAAGATACTTGAAAATTGGAGTTTCTCTAACATTAAGAAAATTGAAACTTTGAGGACCTTAAATCTATTGGTAGAATGATCTAGTCTTCATTTTTTGCACAAGGCTAGGTCAAACATTGACCTCCTATCTTCTTGTCACCATTTTTTTTGACTGATTTTTTTTTTCAAAATGATCCTAAACAAGGATAATGTGAATTCTCAAACTGAGTGAACATCTTATGGTTTCAAAACTTCCTTTAGTATCCTAAAGGATGAGTAGAACTTTTTTTCTTCCAAATCAATTTATGAAGTGAAAGAATCCTTTCTTATATGACTTTTATGAACTTCCACTCATCATCATCTTAGCCTTACCCCATCAGTCTGGAGTTGGATTTGAACTTTGTTGTTGAACTTCAACCATTTCCATTTGAGAATATGTACTTCGTAGGTGAACAAAACGTGTTAAAGATTTGTTTGGTTGATGTTATGATTTGTTGATTTTAAGTATACATCCATTCATTTCATGCTCATCATGGAGTGAATTTGAATAGGATTCTGATGGAACAACTTGTGCATCTTCTGTTCTGAAAAAGATTTTGATTGCAGGAACTGTCAAAGAAGCTATTGAAGCTTTAAGACGAAACAATGTCACTGCTTTTGTGTCGGACCTTCGAAATAACAGGTGATTAGGTTGTTAATGTACACATTTGCCTTCATACAATAAGGATGTTTCTGATACACTGTATATGGTGCAGTGGTGGTTCTTTCCCTGAAGGAATTGAAATTGCCAAGATATGGTAAGCTTCCTCATATGACCAATGTTACAAAAACAAAGCTGATCTTCTATTGTATTTCTGTCTGTTTCACTTAAAAAGGTTCCCAAAATAACCATTGACAGTACCTAAGAAATCGGTTCCTAGAATACTGCATGCAAGCACTGCAAAAATTATATCACTCTGGACTTCTACCAGACTTGCATATCAATGTAGGTCACTCATGCAGAACTTTTGGATGGTTCTGTATAGACTACAGCTGGGCCAGGTACTAATCAGGCATAGACCAACCTTGAGCTCACTGGCCAGCTACTAGGCTGCGTAGCGTTTAAACTTTAAAACAAGCCATTTGGAATTCTATGATGGAGGACTCATTCAACTGATGGAATCATGGTGGGATCACCCTATGAATGGGAATCATGAGAGGGCCACCAAATGATGGAAATCTTAGTGGGTCCACCTGCATGCTTCCCAAAATTTTGTCTTAGGGAATTCTCCTACAGGCTTTCCAATTGATTGAGACCCTGTTCCAGATTTTACCTGTTAGGTTGAGTACGGACATACTAACTGTTGCGAAGCAGGGTCATTATGTGTTCCCCGACCATGTAACCACCATTTTGTCCCTACAATGGAGTTAGAAGCTTCTGTGAAAAAATTGGCCTTAGTAGCGATTATCAAGGTTGAACTTTCACTGTTAAGATGCCAAATTCCATCTTTAGGCTTATGTGGCAATTTAAAGGTTTGAAATTTGGCATATCCTAAAGTAGGAACTCCTTCCCATATGTCAAATTTATTTTTATTTTTATATTTATTTATTTATTATTTTTTTGTTTTTCTTTTTGTCTTCTTATGGAATCGTCATCATATAAGGAAAAAAGAGGTTTTGCATTATTGCATTCTCTTGGGCCCCCATTGTATAAAATAATCCAAGATATTAAAAGCATGTGCCTTTTTTATACTTTAAATTTGGCATATCCATATGTGATGTCAAATGCCAAGTCGCATAAGGCATGACTGTTGGAGATGCTCTAATTAAAATCTCTCTTCCAAAGCTTATGTATTTAATAAATGATATTTATTTCCAATAACCTTTTTTATGCAAACATGCAAGTAATTTGTATTGAGAAGGAACGAAAAAGAGCAAAGGATATAACTCCCAAAGAAAAGGGAGCAAAAAACAAAGAGAAGCTCAATCGGCCTGAGCTAACCAAAAAGGAAACAAAATTACAATAGAGGAAAATCTCCCAAAAAGGAAAAAAAAAAATCCAATAATACCTTCTACAATCTCTTTTCAAATTATCCTTACAAATTTCTTTCCAAATCCACTCTTTCAAATTAAAATTTATTCCAAACTCCATTGTGCCCGGAGTCGGGCCCACTGTCGAGTTTGACGTATTAAGAGATCAATTAAGTGATTAAATAATAAAAATATTTTTACATCTTTTAATGAATAATTGAGAGATTGATTAATAAAAATATGTAGCACATTCTAAATAATAACTGAGCGATTAAATGATAAATCATATGTTACATATTTTTTTATATTTAAATCTTATGTTAAAAGTATGATATCTGATAGTTGGGGACACTTCACTCTGCTTGAAGCCGGAACCACATTAGTTGGAACATATTAAGGGAATCATAAAGTGATTAAAAATCATTACCCAAAGTAATCACATGTAAAAATAGAAGTCGACTCCTATTTTTTATTTTAATATTCTATAAAAAAAGAATAATCAGTCTCATAGTTGGGGATACCCCAATTGGAGTTTTCATTCAAAAAAGTTAGTTTGACCCAAGTCTAGGTTCAGGTTCAACACTAACCCTAGATCTCTAAGTTTGAGCCCTCCCAATAAAAAATATATTAGATCTAAGCGCTTTTGAATAAAGCTCAGGTCGACACCCTTTTTTTTTTAATTATTTAGTCACTTTATTATTCATTTAAAATGCACAAAATATTCTTAGTTACTCAATTTCTTAATTATTCATTTGATCAACATACTTCTTAACTAATTAATTGCTTGATTATTTATTTTAAATATGCTGTATTTTCCAATTACTAATTGCTTTTAATTCTTCGCTTAATACGTCAATAAGATCGTGTGCCTAACTCTATGTAAAGTGAAATTTGGCCAATGACAGTAACTGTAATTGTGATTTTGAGCGGTTTAAAGATAAATGTGAGCCCCACAAGTGGACTTCATAAGGCATAGTTTAGAGAATCTTAGGAGAATTACCTGTCGCGGAAGTTTTTATAGGTGGAAAGAAAGACGCGAGTGATAAGATCATGAAATAATTGCTTTGGGAAGAATTCTCATGTGTAAAGCTAATTTGGAAATCAAAATAAATATAGCTTAAATCTCTCTTTTTGTTTTAATTGACCCTTTAACGTAAGCATAATTGGAAAGAGAGTCTAAGAAACTGGGGTCAAAGTCCTTCATGGTTGGTTGATGTGGCATAGGGTCATTGGACTGCTGGAGAGAAGTCACTGCATTGAAGACCTATAGTTCTTGATACGATTCTTTCTCTTTAAAGCTAGGTGTTGGTTGAAATAAATAAAAAAAAACCCTCAATTCTGGCCTTAGGAGAAGCCGCATCATATTCTTGGGGCCCATTTGTGAATATGTACTTTTAAAAACACATAATATTTGCCTTTTCAATAAAACTAGCATTCGAAGCCCGTGCGGTGCACGATTTTTAATCTCATAGAGGTTGAATGGGTATTTAGAATTAATATTCTAATTAATTATTTATTTTGACCTATTCTATTAATATATACCATAACAGTAAATAATTCAACCATTACAGAACTCCATTAGATTAGTTAAACATAAGAGTTAAAATTAAATATGTAGAAGAAAATAGCTAATCATTAAAGAGTCAATAAATATATCAAAATCAGGCTATAATGAAAGAGTCATTAAATATATCAAAATCATGCTACAAATTCAATACGGAAAGAAAAATATGAAAATGTCGAACACCATGTAAATAAAAAATCAACAAAGGTCTCATACCAGAAACTCATTTCTAAGTATAATGCAGAGACCATATCAAGACAAAAGAAGCTGAGAAGTCAAAATTCTTAAAACAAAAGAATCAAATGGCACTTGGGGGTGGCAAGTTGCAGACTTTTGGAGTGAAAAGTTGTTCTTTTGGCCCAATACCCAACAGAGGCTAGGGCTCTGTTTGGCAAAATAAGAGAGAGGAGTTTCTCTCTCAAATGGTGGAAAAGACCACCAATCGGACGAAATTAAAACCAAAACCATTTCTTTATCAATCCTACAGCTAAATGCAACTGAACTGCAGCATTACCAGAAACTCATTTCGTCATATAAGTATAATGCAAAGACCATATCAAGACAAAGTAAACTGAGAAGGCCAAATTCCTAAACAAAAGAATCAATTGGCACTTGGGGGTGGCAGGTTGCAGACTTTTGGGGTGAAAACTTATTACTTCGCCCCAATGCCCAACAGAGGCTAGGGCTCTGTCCGGAAAAATAAGAGAGAAGACTTTCTCCCTCAAAAGGTGAAAGGACCACCAATTCTACAGTTAAATGCAACTGATTTGCAGCATTGGCAAGAACGGACAAGAAAAGAATGAATGCTGAAAATGAAGAAATGATCTAAGTTTTTTTTTTTTAGATTCGCAAAAAACGGACAATTATATGTTGCAGATTCTTTTTAAAGTTGGTGAGAGTGTCTCTCATAGGAGCACTTCCCATTTTTAAAACTTTAAGCCTCAATATTCAGTAGTTATGTATTGGTTTAATTTTGGATATTGTTACCAATTGATTTAAATGATTCCGCAAATAATTTATTATAACTCATCATGTTTCGAAATTTTGTGGGTCCATATTTGGGAGCTTGTGTTGCATTAAATACAGGAAAATGAATATTTATTTTTATTTTTCACGTTATCCCATGGTTGTATTTTTTCGGACGAGACAAAAAAAAAGTCTTAAAAAGTTGTTGACCAAAGTCAAGCCATTTGGGTGACATATTTATATGAATTTTCCTTATGAAATTGGTGAAACTGATCAAAGAGGACTCATATGTCAAAACCCCAAAATATAAAAATAAATGTCATAACTGCTCAAAATAACAGTGTAGGGTCGCAAATATCATTTTTGGAGACTTACCGCCTCACAAGAATATCAGAATATTCCCAGGTTTGTAGTTCTTCATGGGATTATTTTGAGAAAAATGCTAGAAAAAATCATTACTTTTAAAAATATGTAAAGACAAAATAGAGACAAATGCGAATACTATCAAAATTGATTCTGCAAAAAATTAGCTGATTTTTATCAATTTATTCTGCTAATCACATATTTTGTTTCTTCTGATATTTATAGTTTTCAGAGTAACACGAATGGATACTGATGTTAAGATATTGCAATATATTTAAAAGTGTTTGGCTCTCAGTTCATCAGAGGCAATCGTGAGAGACATATTTTTGGGGTCCACCTGCGGCCATGCCAACGTGAAGTAGGGGATGGAATGATCTCAATGAGATCTAGTGGTGTGCAAAATATCATTTCCCAGTTAAATCATCCTAACCCATTTATTTATGACCCTCAAGTTATTTTTTCTTTTAAGAAAAATAACATAGTTTTAGAATTTCATTCTCCAACAATGAATAACAGTTTGATGTCTGTTAAATTTAGGCCGATGCCAATTCATAGTGGATAATGCATGTGGGGTGTTGGGATGATCATAGAGACGTCCTAAGACTGTATTGCAGATATTTGTAATTTAGAATATTGATGATGCTTGTCGTTTGTCGGTAGGTTTCGCATAATATAAAGAGACTGGTCGTAGTAGGGCGGCATCTCCATTCCTTGATTTTCTGAATGTTTGAAAAGTCTAGTCTCCAATGTAATTTAGGATGTATGTTCAGTTGGGCCCATCTCATTTCATGACTTGGGTGGGATTAAAAGGTCCTTCTCTAACATTTCTTTTTCTTTCATTTACCTGGGTGAATCGCTTTGTAGCTTTTGATATTAAAATCCGAACCATTCAAAATAAGCTCTTTCTCTTTCATAGGAATTTTGCGTGTCTGAGAACCCAAAGATTCTTCCAAATTCTCTAAAATTTTCTGTATTTCTTTATTAGAATTTTTGACAAGAATTTGAAATATTGGGGTTTTTTTTTTTTCCAATATGGTGTGATGGCTTCTCCCCTTATATTTATAAATGCCAAGTTTTTTAATAATTAAAATTTTAAAATCCCAACCACAGAATGGTTTCAAATACCTTCGCAGAATTTTGAGATTTTAGCCTCTTTATTTTTTTGGTGGAATTTTTTAGCTGGCAAAAAAAAAAAAAAAAAAAGAATTTCTCTATGATTGAAAATTCAGAAATTTCTCAGTCAAAAATTCTCTCCAGTGATGAAACAGGCCTTAATATAATATCAATATCTTCTCACACATATCCTCTACTCTGATTTGATACCATCCCAGCAAACCAGAGTTGAAGTTAGGCCATTCGGGGTCAAGCAAAAATGACAACGTGCTAGCAGGCATATTTGACTTTGACACAATCAGTTTTACGTTCCTTGTTTTTGACAATCAGGTTGAACCGACACGTCTTCCCTCTCCTCTTTCGTCAGTTAAAAAAGGGCCAAGAACCCTTCCCTAACTCTTGTGCACCCAGTTACAGTACCAATCAGAATGGCTACTGAGAAATACTTCTCCCTCCTCTCTTTCCTAGTCCTGGTCTTGTTTGATTCCTTGTCTGGCAAATGCGCTGCTGCAGCCATGAAATATGAGTTGCAAGAAGCTGAAGCTCTCGTCAAGTGGAAAGCTAGTCTCCTTCAAAGCGAAGCTCTCCACTCATGGTCTCTCCCCATTGTCAATGGCTCTCCCTGCAACTGGACCGGAATTACATGCAATGATGGTGGAAAGGTGACAGAAATAAACCTAAGCAATTGTAGTTTGCAAGGTAAGCTTGATCATTTAAGCTTCACTTCCCTCCCAAACCTTGTCCGCCTTGACCTTAGCCGCAATGCTTTCAATGGAACCATCCCAACCCAAATCCCTGCTTCTTCCCAAATCGTCTTCTTTGATCTCTCTATAAATCAACTCTCAGGCGTCTTACCACTCTCGCTAGCCAATCTCACTCATGTTTCCATGCTCAATATCTCTGACAATGCATTGTCTGGTGAAATACCTCCTTCTCCCTTTGCCAGTTGGATCAATCTTGTCTCTCTTCGATTTCATAACAATCTGCTTATCAATGGGTCAATTCCCTCTGAGATAGGGGTTCTGACCAATCTCAGAGAGTTAGTCCTCTACAATAACCAGATAAGTGGCTCAATCCCTCCTTCTTTAGGAAATTTAAGCAATCTACTCGCACTCGTTGGCCATGAAAATGAAATTGCTGGTCCCATTCCACAGGAAATAGGAAACCTGACAAAACTCATTCTGCTCATCTTGTACGATAACCATATCACAGGTTCCATCCCTTCTACTTTTGGGAGATTAACCAATCTCAATAAATTACAGCTACAAGGAAACCAACTTTCGGGCCCAATCCCTCGAGAAATAGGAAATCTCAACAAAATGTCCCAACTAGACCTTTCCAATAATAGTTTAATAGGTCCAATCCCTCCTTCTTTGGGAAATGCAACTGGGTTACAAATTTTACACCTGCATAGAAATCTGATTTCGGGCTCAATCCCTCAAGAAATTGGGGGACTCAAAAGGATGATATTTCTCCACTTCAATAGAAATTCTCTAAAAGGTCCCATCCCTTCCACATTAGGAAATCTGACTGAACTCACGAGCTTAGATTTGAGTGAAAATGAAGTTTCTGGCCCTATTCCTCCAACTTTTGGTAACCTGAGAAACCTGAACTGGCTTAATTTATATCTCAATCATTTATCTGGTTCATTACCTAAAGAAATGGCGAATTTAACACGTTTGCAATATTTTTTCATGAGCATCAACAATATCTCAGGTTATTTACCTGAAATATGCCAAGGCGTCTCACTTGTTGTATTCAGGGCAACCAACAACAATCTCACAGGTCCAATCCCTGTAAGCTTGAGAAACTGTCGAACCTTGCAGATAATCACGTTTCAAAATAACCAGTTGACTGGAAATATATCCGAAGGCTTTGGAGTATATCACAATTTATCTATCATTGACTTAAGCAACAATAGATTTTATGGGGAGCTCTCGTCAAGTTGGGGAGACTGTCGAAATCTCACCTCACTAAAATTTGCCAGGAACAATATTACAGGTAGAATATCACCTCATATTGGGCAATTGACTCAACTTCGTATATTGGACCTTTCTTCCAACCACCTGGAGGGAGAGATTCCCAGTGAACTGGGGAGGCTGTCATTGCTTTACAATTTGAGTTTAAATGATAACATGCTTTCAGGCTTAGTGCCACAAGCAATGGGACAACTGTCCAATTTAGAGCTTCTTGATCTGTCTGTGAATAATTTCAATGGACCCATTCCAAAGCAGTTAGAGAGATGCACCAAATTGCTGTCTTTGAAATTCAATAGGAATAATTTGAATGGAAGCATTCCATTTGAAATTGGCAACCTTGAAAGCCTTGGGACGGTACTTGATCTCAGTCAAAATTTGCTCTTGGGAGAAATACCATCTCATCTCGGGAAGTTGAGCAAGTTGGAAAAATTAAATCTTTCTCACAATATGCTCTCCGGTTCCATTCCTTCTTCTTTTAAAGAAATGATAAGTTTGTTCTCTGTTGATGTGTCATACAATTATTTGGAGGGTCCCCTGCCTCAAAACAAAGCATTTCTTAACGCTTCGCCAGAAGCACTGTCTAAAAATAAAGACTTATGCGGTGAAGTACAAGGTTTACGACCTTGCAACTCCACTCGATTAAGTCATGGTGATGGAAAGAAAGACCACAAAGGTGCAAGAATCATTGTTCTCAGTCTCATAGGCATTTTACTCTTTATTTCTGCTTTGGTTGTCATATATTTGGTTCTTCACCGAAGAAAAAGGAATGTAGAGAACGAGGTTGAAGCAGTACCCAATCAAGATCTCTTTTCAATATGGAACTATGATGGAAAGATCATATATGAAGAAATCATCGATGCAACAGAGGACTTTGATGAAAAGTTTTGTGTTGGAGAAGGAGGCTATGGAAAAGTTTACAGAGCAAATCTACCTACAGGTCAGGTGGTAGCCGTAAAAAAGCTCCACCCACAAGAAGATGGTGAGCAAATTGATCAAAGAAGTTTTAGAAATGAGATAAAAGCATTAACAGAAATTTGCCATCGCAACATTGCTAAGCTTTATGGATTTTGCTCCCATCCACGATGTTCTTTTCTTGTCTCTGAGTATATGGAAAGAGGAAGTTTAGCTAAAGTTCTGAAAAATGGGGAAGGAGCTTTTGAATTCGATTGGATGAAAAGGGCTAATATTGTTCGAAGCGTGGCCCATGCATTGTCATACATGCACCATGATTGCAACCCTTCAATCGTTCATCGTGACCTGTCAAGTAGCAACATTTTGTTGGATATGGAGTATGAGGCTTCTATCTCTGACTTTGGCACAGCGAGACTTCTAAAGCCAAATTCATCAAATTGGTCCACACTTGCAGGCACATATGGATACATCGCTCCTGGTAAATTTTTGACACATTGTTTTCTCACCTTTTTGTTTTAATTAACTATTTTTTTAATTTGTCTTGTTTAATCCAAAATATTTCATGGAATACTAATATTCTACCTACAATTTTTATGAATAAATTCATATATAAAGATACTGTATTCAAGTTTTGAATCTTCTATAAACCTTGTTCACCTAATGTTCTCTATGGCCACGTAAAGTAGGCCATTTTGCGGGCATAAGAATGATGGGATCCATGGCGGGTAGGTAAAGATTGGCAAAGTCTCAACCAATTTAATTGATATCCACCACTAAAACTAGGGGTGAACTTTTTAACAATTTACTAACTACTATAGTTAGTCTCATTGATATCTAATGGGTGATATTGATCGCAGTGGTTGAATATATACCCTGATCTAAAGCCTATTTCTAAGTTGTTGAATCATAGTAAACCAACTAAAACATTCTAACGATTTTTGTTTAGGGCATGTTTGTTTGCATTATAATACATATATAGGAATTGAATACATATAAATCCTACCATAAGTAGTTAAAAACGAAGATCAAAGATATGAATCCTTTTTGTTTATCACCTATGATTTTCATTTTTAACCACGTATGAATCTATGCATTCAGTTTCTGTATATTTCAATATTTGTTAAATGACTATATATCTTGCTCGATAATAAATCGAATTATATTAGAGAAAATGATGCTTTCTCTGTCCATGATGAAGAAAACCTTTCCTACCACTCATAGTAAAAGGAAGTTGGAAAGATGATTAATTTTATCTTTTAAAAGAAATCCAAGCAAGAGAAAATAGATTTATCCATATTTCCCAATATTAGCTTTGGAAGTAGTCGATACGTTAAGGGGGTCCTTTGAAATGCAAATGGATTTACGAAATGAAACTTAATGTTGATTTTTTCTTTTCAGAGTATGCTTACACAATGAAAGTAACTGAAAAATGCGACGTTTATAGCTTCGGTGTGATTGCTCTGGAGGTAATAATGGGAAAGCATCCTGGTGAGCTCGTCTCATCTTTATCAACACCAAAGGGCCAAGGTACATTGTTGAATGATATATTAGACCAACGACTCCTACCTCCCACAAATTGGGAGATGAAAAAAGTCGTGTTGATAGTGGCATTGGCACTTGCATGTCTACATTCTGACCCACAATCTCGGCCAACCATGTATCATGTGTCTCAAAAGCTATCTGCAGCCAAAGAACCTTCTCTCGAGCTTCATCACATGCTTACCTTGTGTCAATTAATGGATCTCAACATATAATTCCATAGATGAAAAGTTATGAAGTGGTTGTCATAAGTTTTAACGGTCAAACAATATACTTGGGTATATTTATGTTTGTATTATATTTGGTTACCTATCTTTGTTGTATTATCCTGAAATGAAAAGTGAGTTTCTTCTTTAAATAAAATAATATGTGCACATGGAAAGTAAAGCTCACCAAAAAAAAGGGGTATTTGACTTATTGATTGTGGCCCTTAACTTGGATTTCTATTGATGACTACACATAGTATTGATTATATATGCAGATAAAGTATATACTTCTTTACCATGCATTTTCTTTATTGCATAGAAAATCAAGAGAATAAGCATTTTAAAGGAGTGTCGCAGCAACTGCTAGATCTAATTCATAATTTGTTCAAAGGAGTGTTGTCCTCATTTTAGGATACCAGCACATATTCCCTGGTCATTGCCCAGTTTGGACAATACCTCCTCCTAGGCTAAATGGTAGTCCTCTTTGTTTTTCGCTAGGGTTTGGGCTACTAGATGGGTCCCTCAAATCTGTTGCTCCCAATCCTTTGATGAATCTTAATTATGATGTTCTCATCCTTGAGGAAGACGTGGCTACTTCTACTAAAGAGTAGGAAAACTCCTTCATTTGGTTATTTCTTAAGCAAGAAACCCCTTTACAAAAATGTGGAAAGTACCTTGATCTTCTTTGTGTAAATCTACTCGAAACTATTGAACTCTGCACTCTTAAGCATGGATTCTTCCTCTTTAGATTTCCTAGTTTTGAAGAAAGTCATAAAATTCTTGAGGAAGGTCCCTAGAATGTCTTGATCACCCTCTCATTATTCGTAGATGGTCCAAGGACTTTACTCTTCAGAAAGAAGAGTTGAATTGGATGCCAATTTGGGTCACCTTCCCCAACCTCAACTTCCATTTCCTAATTCAAGAGGGTCTAAGCAAGTTACCAAGTCACATTGGTAAGCCTCTTCCCATGGATACTGACACAGCCTAGGGTAATAGATTGGGCTATGGAATGATGTGCATGCATTCATGAAGTCACTGTTGATTCCTTCCTTTGTGATCGTCTTATAGAGTCAATTATAATGAAAACGTTTCCGATCAACATGTGGCTTTTGTAAAACTTTAATATATGATGCCCATATATACCATGGACACGGCAGGGACGCACCAGAGATATAATAAGTACACAGATTTTACAAACAAAAAGTGAAATATCAGATATGATACAAAACGATACATTGCCCATTTTGAAGAATGCCTACATCATAACATTTAATCATATTGATAGCTCCTGCCTAATGAAAAAGAATACTAAGCAAGATTGTGTCCGTCCCTAAGCAATCAGTTGAATCTTCTCATGCTATTGGTTCTTCCAAGGACTCTAAAACCCATCCTATTCTTGATGAGACCGGGTTTCAATCAGTTAGATCTAAAGGCACTCCACCTGCCAGTACTATGGCTACTTTGAAGTCAAGCCACAATAGCCCCAAGAAAATTTTAGGGCCGTACCTAACTTGGATGAGGATCCCAACACGTTTGAAGAGGAGCTTTAGGTTGTAGATGTTGGCATGTGTGATGGAGCCCACTTTTGATTAACATGTGGGTGGATCCCAATTTCAAAAGACACCCCTCACAAGGATACATTGGCTTGCTATTATATCCTCTATCCTTGATAAGGATAATTAAGAAGTTTACTTTTGACTTCATGAGATCATTCTATTGGTTTTGCTTTTGTAATTATCTGGTCCATAAAGTCCCGAAGCTGAACAAGTTGAATATTACATATGGTTGCCCTACGAAAGCATGCAACACTAAGGGTACATTTGGATGCTTACGGATTTAAATATTGTAAAAATAAAATAGTATAGAATAGAATAATATAATATTATACTATTATAATATTTTTGTTCTTTGGCAATTTTGAAGAATATTATGGATTATAAATTGAGTTCTTTGGAAGGTGTTATGATTAAATTAAATTACATTATTAGAATAATTGTGTATTAAATACTTTAATTTAAATGTAATTTACTACGTCTGGATAAAAAAATAGTGTGGTAAAATTAAGTTCAACTGCCACGTTTTTTTCACCATAATTTAATTTTCTTTTATCACATAAAACCATACTAAAGTGTAGTAGACTAAAGTCAATACAAAAAAACCAACTACTTTACAACTTCTCTCCCAATTTACTTCATCTCACCTTACCTCACCTTTTACCAAGATGTGACATCAATCTTTATTTTACTTTACCACATGTGTACGTAAACAAGGCACTTTTTATTTATCATATAAAACTACGATAAAATGTGATAGAGTAATGTCAAACAAAAAGGAATTACTTTACCATTCCCTCCTACTGTACTTCACCATATACTTTACCCCACCTTTACCGTACTGTGATATTTACTTTTACTTTACTTTACCATATATGTTAACAAATACATCATGATGGATTTGGTCAACTAAAGTCTTTACTTTACTCTACCACTATGTAATTGTCATTTTGAATTCTAGCGAAAAAAGTAATTGTCATTTTGAAAGATTTTTATATTGTAGAAAGTTTCATACAGGGGAGGGTTGTAGGAAAAAATATTGAACATTTTGAAAGAAAATAATCTTTTCTTCAAATTTTTCTTGGGTCACCAAACGTACAAGATTTGCTTCTTTAGAGAATGAAAGATTATATTCTAGAAACTGTTACTTTCTTGTGGTTTCTTGTGCAACCAAGCAGGCCCTGAACAAGAGACATTGGGCAAAAGTAGACAATGATAACCCTTTGATTCATCTACCACCTTTTCCCGACCATGAAGGGTAGATCTGTGTCCTAATTTTGTACGAAAGTAAAAATTTGCTTGGGCAAGTCTTTGTGGCTTACTCTCTGATGTGCAGAATCCATATATGGCTTGATCACATGATCTACACCAGTGAAATAAAGGACCTGTTGTAGGTGATAACATCCCACACATCTCCCATGTTATAAGATCACAAAGTTCCCACTGAGCTTTGTCAAGTATTGACCATTTAATTTGTCCATGGTGATTGGCCATTTAATTTGTTCATGGTGATACTAACATATTTGCAGGTCATGGGGTTGTTGAAGGTATATGATCTTCCATTCTTGGAGATTTCATGGGAATTACGGTGATCTGGCCTATCAAATGAAAGTATAAAATTGTAAAATTTATGGAGCCTCTAACGCTGGAAAATCACAATTGCTCATATTTTGCTTTAATAGGAGATGTTACCATACCCTTGCAAGATTGAGAACATGATAAGAAACATGATTAATATGATCTTATGCATTATTAATCATATTCATTAATCAATCACTTATTGATTTATGCTCAATTTTACGGTGGGATCAACTCCTACTAGCAAACCATGCCTCTGCGGAGGACTAGCAAGAAATTAACAACAATTGCAACGCAAAAAAACTATAGATAAAGAGAAGATGGAGTTATATTTTTATTTATATACATCCACCATATTGCAACCAATGACAGCAACATTGGTCCCTATAAAACTGGTTGAATCTTTTTTTTGCTATATGGGTAATTTAATTAAAAGAGAAGGAAGAGCAGAGAAAGAATATACAAGGATCAAATGGACCCCCAACAGTGAAGATGAAGAAGCTCAAACACAGAGCCCAAAAAAAGACAACAAAAACCAAGAAGAGAAATGTCCAAAATTACCTGACAAAATGGACTTTCAAAAAAATTGCAAATGTTCATCAACTGGGGACTAGAGAAGGGCTTTCTGATCTTGTGCAAGGAGAAAGAGAGAGCCTCTTGTAGCGGCAGAGTGATCTTATTAAGAGGCTGGCTGTGGTCTTCAAAAATTTTTTAGTTTCTTACCTTCCAGGTTGCATAGATAACTTCTATGAATATAGCTGCCATGTATTTTGAGCCAGTAGAGTCACTACCTTGAGAGAGAGCTTGCCAAATGCCTGATGCAGAGGGGAGGGAAGGGAGCCTCATCTTAGCTGCTGAGAAAAGCCAATGCCAGATTTGTCTAGCTCGAGCACTGGAGAAGAAGAGATGAGCGGTTGATTCCTCAGCTTGATTGCAGCCACTACATCTAGAGGCTAGAGAAAATCCCAGGCGTTGCAGGTGAGTTTCTGTCGGAGTTTTCTTGTGCAGCAGACGCCAGCCAAAGCAGTTTGTTTTTGGAAATGAGATGGAATTCCAGAGAAGTGATGTCCAGGGGAGAGCCTCTTCTCTGTGTCTGACTAAGTGCTAGGCTGCCTTGAGGGAGAGTTGGCTGTTTGGAGAGTCTTTCCATTTTAGACAGTCTCTAGCTTCAAGCCTAGGAGAAAAGATTGAAAGTTGGCTAGAGAGCTTGGTGAGGACTTCTGGAGGGAGGCCTTCTTCCATTTTAGACAGTCTCTAGCTTCAAGCCTAGGAGAAAAGATTGAAAGTTGGCTAGAGAGCTTGGTGAGGACTTCTGGAGGGAGGCCTTCTGGGAGGGACCAGGTCCCTGACTGGATGAGCGAGGAAAGAGGACAGTCTGTAGGAAAATGAAGGTGGGGAAATCTTCCTGAGATTGGCTTGTTACCATTCCAGGAATCCAGCCAAAGGTTGATGTCTTTACCATGGCCAGGGATCCAGGTGCTACCCTCTTGAATCAGAGGAAGGAGACGTTTCAACTTTCTCCAAATGCAGGAACTAGAAATCAAGGAGGATTGGCACCAAATAGATTTAAAATTAAAGTACCTATCCCTAAACCATTTAGCCCAAAGAGAGCAGGAGGAAACTGGTTGAATCACTTGCATAGAAATTATAAAAAATATTTTGCAATAGAGTTCATTGTTAGTGGAAGGCAGTACGCTACTGCATGGTAGACATATTGCAACCTCAAAATGCTGTTCATTCATTACATATAAATGTAGTGAAAAGACCACCAATACAAATATAGTCATGACTCGGTTGTAGTCATTGCTCTTTAACTATGGCTGAAGTTAGTGGTTGTACCCACCAATTAATAAACAAAACATAGTGTTGAACGAGAATGAAAATATTGTAAAAGAAACGTCCTATATTAGTATGCTGGATTCATTACATATAAACATTTTTATAAAATAAAAATGCAAGTAGAAGCTAAAAAACATCACTTACATACTTCAACAACACATAACAGTGAGATGTAACCTACTACCATATCAGATGATAATGAATCAACCAAGTCGAGTACTCCAAAATAATTTGAATCCTATAAGAATCATGGTTATGTACTTAAGTATGCAAGTAAGATCTCGATACTCAAGAATATATTTGAATTACAATAGATGGTCAACCAATCTTTGAAGGTTGGAAAAGAGATTGTGATTCTATTTTGGAAAAAACAAAAAAAAAACTTAAAACGCTTTCTCATTTTCCAGCAGGTCTGTGAAGAACCTCTCCATGAAAATTCTTTATATTGGTGCTTCAATTTCCCGGAAGAAAAGTCCTGAACAGCCCCAGTAAGTATGAAAAATTTGTATCAATATGCTCCCTAAAGTTACTCGAAAGCTAATTGAGTTGAATCTTACAATCCAACATTCCAACATTCTTCCCTACCTTAAAAGCTAGATCATTCGTAGCGAAGGAATCTTCTTCATCCAAGAGTCCATCAACCGATGTGGATGATTTGTGAGAATGAGAATCTAAAAAAATAAAAGAGCATAGGCATCAACCCCTTCCCCTTAGTAAGCCATCAACCTGAATGGCCAAACTTTTTCCTACTGGAGTCGTTGTTAGATTTCATTGGACATGCCCAAATAATCCCAAACAGGTTTCTCAAAACTACGAACTTCACAAAACCTAAACATAAATAATGTAGTATCAACTTCTCTAGCTAGTGAGTGGTAGAATGAATCTTCCAATGCGTAAATTAATGTGCAATTTCTCATGCCGAAGAAATGAGTTGCCAAAGAAGGACTAATGAATCTATGGTCTAATGCAAAATGAGCTTCTTAGTAACAAAAATGAGAGCTTTTTATCCTTTTTGTTGACTGTGAGCTTACCGCTTGTGGCCAAAATATAAACAGTAGAAGGGACAAACAACTGATGAGAAAGGGAGTCATTGTAATTTCCTCTATATTCATAGCATAGAAACTGTACACTAAAAAAGAAAACCAATAAAAAAGCCTCCAATTACATTTAAAATTAAAACACTTAATGATTCATTGTTGAAAGCAAAAGGCCAATATGTAGACCAAATACCCAAATTCCATATCGCCATATGTTGTATGCGAAAAAAGTTCACACTGATGTAAATGGGGAAAAGTTCATCAACAATACTCATTCAATCTATAAACTCATACTGATCGAGATATTTTGCCAGCAGATTCATCAAAATTAGAATGTTACTATGTACTCTGGTAGAACAAATATAAAAATATGATTTGGGTTCTTCTCCAAAAGCTAAGCAACTTGAATATAAGTATCCGGTTCTAGATAGATCTGCATAATGAATTTAAGCGCCTATTCTAATATTTCTACAAGTTAATTAAATGATAATTTTTTTTACTTTTATTGCAGGGGCCTAGCATGGGGGTGTTTTGCTAGAATACTGCCATTTGCCAATGTAGCCAACCAACAAAGCCCATGTGTATGTGATTATAAGGCACAAAAGCAATAGAAATTAAAAGTATTTTTAAAATATTAAATAAAATCAATAAAGAGCCAAAAGCACATCGAGACTTCGAGTCGGCTGGTGTAGCAAAAATAAATAAATAAATAAATAAATAAATAAATAAACCCTCAAATCTGATCCCTTGACATTGTGGTCTGTCAAAAAGAAACTGCAAAACCTACAAAACCAAAATTCCGACTCTATAAAACAGATCTACAAATACGAATGTAGATAAAAGTTGATTGAAGATAAATAAAACCAAGACTAAATTTCACTTATATGAAGAGATAGAGTAAATGCAATAAGGACTAAGAGGACAATGCCAATCTAAGAAGAAAACACGCTACAGAGCCCTACTTTATTTTTCATTAGCATGATAATGAGATTAGGAAGGCACTCGAAAAGGGAGATTGGATCAGAGATCTTACACCTTATAGATATCCTGAAAAAATAAAGGTAAAACCATATGAGGAATCGTTGATAAGAATTAATTCTCACCTGTAATTACAAGGTATGACATCAATCCGGAGGCTTCATCATCACAAATAGATACAAAGTGGAATGGGAAGCTATGGTTTGGGAAACATGCCTATCCCGACCTATGATAAGGATCTGGGGAGGAATATTTGTGTGTGAGGAATAAGGCATGTCTATAAAGAGTACTAGCGCAATGCCCCGTGCATCGTTTAATCTTATGTAAATTTAATATTTAAATTAATTATTAATTAATTAATAAATAATATAAATGATAAATTCATTTCTATGATTTCAAAATATAAGTTCATATTATTACATGATTCACTAGAAAGAGCATAATAATGTTTGATCTAAATTCTCAATCATGTTAGAAGCACATTTAGATTTTAAGTAAAATTGGAGGCGGTCATATTGAATTAAATTACAAACACGCATTTAGAATCAGAACCATACCTTCATCGGAATCCGGGAGCATATGTAATAAATGGAGTAGTGCCAACACTAGACACATGAGCAAGTTTGTGAGAGTGGGGAGAAAGAGAGAAAAGTTTGTGTGAGGTGCAAAGGAAGATTTGTCTTAATGCTATAGAAGAAATGTTTCTTTGCGAGGGGAGGTGTTTTTGTATGTGAAGAGATGTCTTTGTATGTGAAGGGTTGATTTTGTCCTTGGATATACCAAGCTGATGTGGCTCAAGGAGAGGGGAGATCATTTGTCTTTTTTTCCCTCTATTTCCTCAAACTAACATCCAGCTTTAAGATATAGAATACAACAGTACGTGGAAGTTACCCAAATAGGATTGGAAAGGTCGAGAGCAAATTGAATTAAGAATAAGTTACAAAAGGGGTAGGAAAGGTCTAGACCGAATTGAATTAAGAATAAATTACAAAAGGCATTGGAAAAGGTCAAAATAAATCTATAGGGTCTAAATCAATTGAATGAATTGAGGCTGATTTCTCAATTGAAATCAGTCAGCCGTTGACCCTACCCCTCCCGTTTGCCAGCCCCAGTGAGAGAGGATGTAGGAGAAAGAGAGGGGTTAATTGAAATCCTATCAGTATATTATAATTGTTATTAATTGTCATAATCCTAATCGGTCATCCAATTAAGAAGAAAGAGAAAAGCCTCTTCCCCTTCCTTCCACTAGATTTGAACCGACGATTGTCATCTTCTTCACCTAAGGTGTCCATCCTAGTCTCACAATGGCTACCTGTGGCCATGGCCCCACTTAAATTGCAAAAAGCCCCTAAATTTTATATAAAATTTTAGAGTTTTTTTACATTGCCCCTCCAAGAAATCTTTATTCCCCCGTTATATTTTTTGGTTCAACCACTATTAGAATGCAGTTTTGAACTCAAGTGATAATCCAGTTGTTTCCACTTTTTTAGGATCAAGAAACCTCATATTCCTCACACAGAAACCAAAGCCGGTCTGGGTCGCTGTTGCTCCTCCTGCATTGGACTCCCCTGCTGGTCCAGCGATGAAGAAGTCATCTCCAAAGCTGAATGCAAATTCTATTGCAGTGTTTCTTCCCCATTCTGGTATGGAGGGTATAATTATAGATGCAGTCGTTGAAATATCTCACACCATTCAAGATAAAAGGAGCTCCTCTGGATTTCTCTTTGTTGGTGTCCATGGGCTGGGTCCAACCGGGCCTAGGTATGTTAGAAACACAAGCTCATGTCTGGCCTAAGTCCAACATGGGCCTACGTGCACGGCCTGAGCCCACTCATTCAGTCAACTAAGTAAATTTTCCTAAAACATGGTAGGTATTTGTAAAGGCGATGAATGAGCAAAACCTGGCTGGTGAAGGGTTCACATACATGCTTCTCTTTTAACCAAATCGACATGAGAGAGAAGTTCACTAGCAAGCCCGGATCCCCTGGCGTGGCAGATCTCGACGATGGACCCATATAAGGATGAAAGATGAATATCATTCCCTATAGTAATGTGTCCTTAAATTTAGCTTTACTGATTAAATGAGTAAATTAATGACTAAGGGGATTAAGGACACGTAAGATTTTCCAACTTCAATTGAATTAAAATTAGAGGTAATATAGCACGAAGGATGGCATTGGTCTTGAACATTCTGGATTATTGTCATGTGGGCCTCATCATGGAGTTCTCAAATGGGAACCTTGTATAGACACTTCCGGAGTTGAAGTTTCAGCAGAAGGGGATGATCACTCCTCACTTTCTTGATTTTTGTAAAGTCAAGCCTCAACTTTCAACTAAGAGGAGGTTAGGCAGGGCTACTTCATTCATGTCAATGGATAAGGTGGGATTAGTAACTCAAGTTTTCAACATGTGGGCTCCATGAGTTCCGCTTCATCCACGAGTCTGGGTCACCTATATCGCTGTTGTCACATCATCATTATGAGTGGACCAATAACAACCCACCACAACATTCAAAAATAAATTCATCTAAATTTTTGGATGACATGGCGGACCGTTATTGGTCCACTCACGGTGAAAGTATAACAACTGCAATAGGTGATCCTGACTCCTTGATCCACCAACCCCTTTCACACCCAGAGGAATCAGACTCTATGAAAATTAGTGGGTGGGCTCCACATGGATTCCGGTAAGACCACAACATATTGGCCAGCAATAACATCCCTACTTTTAATGGGCTTTTTTTGTAACTTTTTTTTTTTTTTTTTCAGAAGAATGCTTACATGGTGAAGGGAAACTATCATGACTGTCCTTTCTTGAGGGCTCATTTTCTAATTTTCGGTTAGAGATGAATCAAATCCCTTGACACCTAATTGTCCCCTACAAACGGTAGTAATCCTACATCCCTACTATGATATTGAGAAGGGCATCAGTGAACTTTAAACACTTCAACCTTCTGAGTCTCTGACCCTGTTTACTTTAAAAAAAATAAAATAAAAAAATAAAAAAATAAAAAAAATAAAAAGAAACACAAACACACACATCAGACCCAATATTTTGTGTTCCCCATAAACTATGTCCAAACCTTCTTATCTCCTGTCTCCTTTAACAACTATGGATCCATGGAAGCCTCTCTCGAGGTGGACATTTTTAAGCGGGGACGACTAAATGCTATTTACGCATTGGTTGCAACACTTTCAATTGGACTTTTCTGGTCCCGGATCCCATCCCAATCTTCAGTCGTCTTCACGGTCGTTAATGGTGGTGACTTTGAAATCCCAGTCTTTCTACGCTACTTAATACGTCCTCAAAGAATTCTCGAATTTATCTACTTTAGCAGCGGGAGACCATATAAAGATATCATTTCCAGACATGGAACATGGATTTTTATGCCTAAAAAGTAAAGCATTGGATTTTTAGATTAGCTCTTCTATAATAAAATTTAAAAAAAAGTATGAAAGAAAATTTTAAAAAAAAAAGGAAAAAGGCCTTGCTGAAGGTTGCCTGACTGCTTCTTCTGTATTTATTATACACTTCCATTAGATGGCTAGTAATTTTCAGTAACGCTGAATTTTGTAAATAGTGATCGAAGGGATCCAAAGCTCTTTCATTAGTTTAGGTTCTTTATTTTATTTATTTATTATTTTTGGGAATCTTACCAGAAAAGTCCCCTTATTGTAGTTGAAGACCAAAAAGGCCCTTACACTTCAATATATACCATAAAGGCCCTCCCACCACAGTGAAGATTATGAAGCACTTTTTTATAATTAAGTTTACTACACCGCTCCACCTTTTTAACCCTAATAACACGATGAAGCGAAATTACATCACATGCGACTGCTCCCTCCAATGACCCCATGCCACATCAGCTATTGATGAAAGAATTGGCATTTCCTTCCAAACCAATTACTATACCTTAAAGCTGAATGATAGTTAGAGGAAACAGAGGAAGAAAAAAAAAGTCAAAATCTCCCATCTCGTTGAGTCACATCTGCATGGTATATTCAAGGACTTTAATACTTAACCCTTAAATTTAGTTTGGGGTTGCAAGTCGCACTGCACGTCTTTACTGCGCCTCATAAAACATGCCTCTTAAGTCATGCCTCTTCACATTTCACCCATTTGAAACGCTTGAAAAACACGTCTTAGTATTAAGAACCACCTCTTAAGTCATGCCGCATAATACAGGCCACTCGTTGTTGAGAAATACTGGGCAAGGTATTTTGCCTATGATGAGTGTGACACCAGGTCCATTGATTAAGATGGGCATCACCATGGTCTAGCCCTCTAAATCTACGCCCCATAATACATGCCTCTCAAGTCATGCCACTTAACATTTCACCCATTTGAAATGCTTGAAAAACACGTCTTAGTATTAAGAACCACCTCCTAAGTCATGCCTCATAATATAGGCCTCTCACTGTTGAAAAATGCTAAGCAAGGTATTTTGACTGGTCCATTGATTAAGATGGGCATCACCATGGTCTAGCCCTCTAAATCTACGCCTCATAATGCATGCCTCTCAAGTCATGCCTCTTAACATTTCACCCATTTGAAATGCTTGAAAAGCACGTCTTAGTATTAAAAACCACCTCTTAAGTCATGCCTCATAATATAGGCCTCTCACTGTTGAAAAATGCTGAGCAAGGTATTTTGACTGGTCCATTGATTAAGATGGGCATCACCATGGTCTAGCCCTCTAAATCTACGCCCATAATACATGCCTCTCAAGTCATGCCTCTTAACATTTCATCCATTTGAAATGCTTGAAAAACACGTCTTAGTATTAAGAACCACCTCTTAAGTCATGCCTAATAATATAGGCCTCTCACTGTTGAAAAATGCTGAGCAAGGTATTTTGACCGGTCCATTGATTAAGATGGGCATCACCATGGTCTAGCCCTCTAAATCTACGCCCCATAATACATGCCTCTCAAGCCATGCCTCTTAACATTTCACCCATTTGAAATGCTTGAAAAACCCATCTTAGTATTAAGAACCACCCCTTAAGTCATGCCTCATAATATAGGCCTCTCACTGTTGAGAAATGCTGAGCAAGGTATTTTGACTGGTCCATTGATTAAGATGGGCATCACCATGGTCTAGCCCTCTAAATCTACGCTCCATAATACATGCCTCTCAAGTCATGCCTCTTAATATTTCACCAATTTGAAACGCTTGAAAAACACATCTTAGTATTAAAAACCACCTCTTAAGTCATGCCTCATAATACGCTCTCACTGTTGAGAAATGTTGAGCAAGGTATTTTGACTGGTCCATTGATTAAGATGGGGATCACCATGGTCTAGCCTTCTAAATCTACGCCCCATAATACATGCCCCTCAAGTCATGCCTCTTAACATTTCACCTAGTTGAAACGCTTGAAAAACACGTCTTAGTATTAAGAACCACCTCTTAAGTCATGTCTCATAATACAGGCCTTTTATTGTTGAGATGCCAAATTCCATCTTAAGGTTTATGTGGCAATTTAAAGGTTTGAAATTTGACATCTCTTAAAGTAGGAATTCCTTTCCATATGTCAAATTTATTATTTTATTATTTTTTTGTCTTCTTATGGAACCAACATCATATAATAAAATAAAAGAGGTTTTGCATTCTTGCATTCTTGTGGGCCCTCATTGTATAAAATAATCCAAGATATTAAAGGCATGTGCCTTTTTTATACCTCAAATTTAGCATATCCATCTGTGATATCAAATGCCAAGTCGCATAAGGCATGATTGTTGGAGATGCTCTAATTAAAATCTCTCTTCCAAAGAATATGTATTTAATAAATGATATTTATTTCCAATAACCTTTTTTATGCAAACATGCAAGTAATTTGTATTGAGAAGGAACCAGAAAGAGCTAAGGATATAACTCCCAAAGAAAAGTGGAGCAAAAACCAAAGAGAAGCTCAATAGGCCTGAGCTAACCAAAAAGGAAACAAAATTACAATAGAGGAAAATCTCCCAGAAAGAAAAAAAAAATCCAATAATACCTTTTACAATCTCTTTTCAAATTATCCTTACAAATTTCTTTCCAAATCCACTATTTCAAAATTTATTCCAAACTCCATTGTGCTCGGAGTCGGGCCCACCATCGAGTTTGATGTATTAATTAGAGATCAATTAAGTTATTAAATAATAAAATATATTTTACATCTTTTAATGAATAATTGAGAGATTGATTAATAAAAATATGTAGCACATTCTAAATAATAACTGAGCGATTAAATGATAAATCATATGTTATATATTTTTTTATATTTCAATCTTGTCTTAAAAGTATGATCAATCTGATAGTTAGGGACACTCCACTCTGCTTGAAGCCGGAACCACATCAGTTGTAACATATTAAGCGAATCATAAAGTGATTAAAAATCATTACCCAAAGTAACCACATGTAAAAATAGAAGTCGACTCCTATTTTTTATTTTAATGTTCTATAAAAAAGAATAATCAGTCTCATAGTTGGGGATACCCCAATTGGAGTTTTCATTCAAAAAAGTTAGTTTGACCCAAGTCTCGGTTCAGGTTCAACACTGACCCTAGATCTTAAGTTTGAACCCTCCCACTAAAAAATATATGAGATCTAAGCGCTCACCTAAATACCTGCGTTTGAATAAAGCTCAGGTCCACACCATTTTTTTAATTATTTAGTCACTTTATTATTCATTTAAAATGCACAACATATTCTTAGTCACTCAATTTCTTAATTATTCATTTGATCAACATACTTCTTAACTATTTAATTGCTTGATTATTTATTTTAAATATGCTATATTTTCCAATTACTAATTGCTTTTAATTCTTCGCTTAATACATCAATAAGACCGTGTGGCTAACTCTATGTAAAGTGAAATTTGGCCAATGACAATAACTGTAATTGTGATTTTGAGTGGTTTAAATATAAATGTGAGCCCCACTGGTGGACTTCATAAGGCATAGTTAAGAGAATCTTAGGAGAATTACCTCTAGTGGAAGCTTTTATAGGTCGAAAGAAAGACGCGAGAGATAAGATCATGAAATAATGGCTTTGGGAAGAATTCTCATGTGTAAAGCTAATTTGGAAACCAAAATAAATATAGCTGATATCTCTCTTTTTGTTGTAATTGACCCTTTTTCGTAAGCATAATTGGACTGGAGGGAGTAGGTCATTGCATTGAAGAACCATAGTTCTTGATACGATTCTAACCATAGTTCTTGATACGATTCTTTCTCTTTAAAGCTGAATGTTGGTTTAAAAAAAAAAAAAAAAAAACCCTCAATTATGGCCTTAGGAGAAGCCACCTCAGCTTATTGGAGCCCATTTGTGAATGTGTACTTTTAAAAACACATAATATTTGCCTTTTCAGTAAAATGTGTCTCTTGGGTTATATATGTGCCTTTTCAATAAAATGTCTCTTGGGCCCATTTGTATGGATGTGACCCAATTCAAAGGGATACCTTCCAACTCTATAAATTAAGGTTATTTTCAAAGTTTTAATATGGTATTCAAAATGAGCAAAAATGCATACAAATTCTTTATTTTTAAGATGAAACATGTATGCTGACGTGGATTAAAGGAAGATCATATTTTTTTGGTTGATTTAAATTTTTTAATTATTTTGTTAGATTTATATGAAAGGAATATTAATTTTAACATAATATTTTAGTCACACGAGACTTAACCTGCATGGCACATGGGGTTCATGCTAGTGATGATGAAAGGTCTTGGTCCCAAAGGATCCAGATTCTCAAGTCTTTTGGAGTCTTTAGGGCCTTTAAAGGCGGTGGGTGGTGACTCTTGAAATGATAGATCTTTCTACGCAGGATCCTTCCTGTGAAAGACTATTTATTCAACACTTCCTCTATCAAGGACCACCAAGTAAAAACGTGAGGGAGCCGTTGCTGTAAATTTTATATAGAAGATTACAAAAGCAAGTAAGAAACTCAATTCTAAATTGGTAAAATTAAAATGATTTGGCATTTCCATCAGAAAAATTCAGCTGCTGGCTGGAAGCATGGAATGATTCTCATTTATCTGTTCGATTGGATGGCTCATGCCCACGTTCAAAAGACTTATTTTTTTTATTTTTTAAATCCGAAGACACCAATTATGGGCCAGTTTGTCTCTGTGGACAAACTCATGGACAGAATTTGGGACAAACTGTCCACTTGGCGTAACGTGATTGGGACAATGCATTTCAACTTTTGTGAGAGTCCAATCACGTTCTGCCATATGGACAGGTTGTCCCAAATTCTGTTCATAGAATTTGTCCCAATAGAATTTTTTATTAAAGGCATGCACCCTCGGCCTCAGTCACTTGATACTAATAGTGACGACTTGGGAAGTCTATGAGGGCAAAGTCAGCACCACGCAGCAACAGCTTTTGGAGGGGTGTCGGAGAAAGAGTCTTTGACAGGGGACTTTATGCCTATTGTAAAGTACACTAAAAGTACATTTTAATATATTAGTCTCTCTTAAATCTGATTTTGTAAGAAAGTAAATACACATGTGACTGCCGTTTCTTAGGTTCTATCATTCAGAAATAACTTTTTCTAAAGTGTTGTATGAAAGTCATGACAGCATGGGAAAGACCTATATATGATATCATGGGATTTATCAGTTCCTGTGACATGCATTATTCCCAAGATATATATGATGGGATTTGGGGCAAAAAAGTCTTAAAAAGTTGTTGACCAAAGTCAAGCAATTCGGATGACATTATATGAATTTTCCTGATGAAATTGGTGAAACTGATCAAAGAGGACTCATATGTCAAAATCCCAAAATATAAAAATAAAAGTCATAACTGCTCAAAATAACTGTGTAGGGTCACAAAAATCATTTTTGGAGAATTACTGCCTCACAAGAATATCAGAATATTCCCAGGTTTGGAGTTCTTCATGGGATTATTTTGAGAAAATGCTAGAAAAAATCATTACTCTTAAAAATATGTAAAGACAAAAATAGAGACAAATGCGAATACTATCAAAATTGATTCTGCAAAAAATTAGCTGATTTTTATCAATTTATTCTGCTAATCACATATTTTGTTTCTTCTGATATTTATAGTTTTGAGAGTAACACGAATGAAAACTGATGTTAAGATATTGCAATATATTTAAAAGTGTTTGGCTCTCAGTTCATAAGAGGCAATCATGAGAGACATTTTTAGGGCCCACCTGCGGCCATGCCAACGTGAAGTAGGAGGGGATGGAATGATTTCAATGAGACCTAGTGGTGTGCAAAATATCATCTCCCAGTAAATCATCCTAACCCATTCATTTATGACCCTCAAGTTTTTTTTTTTTTTTATTTAAAAAAACGTAGTTTTAGAATTTCAATCTCCAACAATGAATAACATGCAGTTTGATGTCTGTTAAGTTTGGGCCGATGCCAATTCATAGTGGATAATGCGTGTGGAGTGTTGGGATGATCATAGAGACGTCCTAAGATTATATTGCAGATATTTGTAAGAATATCGATGATGTTTGTTGGAAGGTTTCGCATAATAGAAAGAGACTGGTCGTAGTGGGGGCGGCATCTCCATTCTTTTCTGAAGGTTTGAAAAGTCTAGTCGCCAATGTAATTTAGGATGTATGTTCAGTTGGGCCCATCTCATTTCATGACTTGGGTGGGATTAAAAGGTCCTTTTCTAACTTTTCTTTTTTCTTTCATTTACCGGGGTGAATCGCTTTCTAGCTTTTGATATTAAAATCCGAACCATTCAAAATGAGCTCTCTCTCTCTTTTATAGGAATTTTGCATGTCTGAGAACCCAAAGATTCTTCCAAATTCTCTAAAATTTTCTGTACTTTTTTATAAGAATTTTTTACAAGAATTTGAAGTATTGGGTTTTTTTTTTTTTAATATGATGTGATGGCTTCTCCCTGATATTTGTAAATGCCATGTTTCTTTATACTTAAAATTTTAAAATCCCACCCATCGAAAAAGTTCTAAATACCTTCGTAGAATTTTAAAATCTCAGCCTCTTGACTTTTTGGTGGAAATTTTTAGCTGGCAAAAAGAAAAAAAAAGAATTTCTCTATGTTCGAAAATTCAGAAATTTCTCAGCCAGAAATTCTCTCCGGCAATGAAATAGTCCTTGATATCAATATCTTCTCCCACATATCCCCTACTCTGACTTGACACCATCCCACCAAACCTGAGGTGAAGTTGGGCCATTCGGGGTCAAGCAAAAATGACAAAGTGCTAGCTGGAATATTTGACTTTGACACAATCAGTTTTTCTTTGCCTTTGTTATTTTACAATCCGGTTTAACCGACTTGTCTTCCCTCTCTTCTTTCGCCAGTTATAAAAGGGCGAAGAACCCTTCCCTAGCAAGAGTACACCCAGTTACACGTACCAATCAGAATGGCTACTGAGAAATCCTTCTCCCTCCTTCTATCTTTCCTAGTCCTGGTCTTGTTTGATTCCTTGTCTGGAAAATGCAATGCTGCAGCAACAAAATATGAGTTGAAAGAAGCTGAAGCTCTCGTCAAGTGGAAAGGCAGTCTCGTCCAAAGTGAAGTTCTCCACTCATGGTCTCTCCCCACTGTCAATGGCTCTCCCTGCAACTGGACCGGAATTACATGTAATGATGGTGGACAGGTGACAGAAATAAACCTAAGCAATTGCAGTTTGCAAGGTAAGCTTGATCATTTAAGCTTCACTTCCCTTCCAAACCTTGTCCGCCTTGACCTTAGCCGCAATGCTCTCAATGGAACCATCCCAACCCAAATCCCTGCTTCTTCCCAAATCGTCTTCTTTGATCTCTCTATGAATCAACTCTCAGGCGTCTTACCACTCTCGCTAGCCAATCTCACTCATGTTTCCGTGCTCAATATCTCTGACAATGCATTGTATGGTGAAATACCTCCTTCTCCCTTTGCCAGTTGGATCAATCTTGTCTCTCTTCGACTTCATAACAATCTGCTTATTAATGGGTCAATTCCCTCTGAGATAGGGGTTCTCACCAATCTCATACAGTTGGACCTCTACAATAACCAGATAAGTGGCTCAATCCCTCCTTCTTTAGGAAATTTAAGCAATCTAGTCGCACTCGTTGTCCATGACAATGAAATTTCTGGTCCCCTTCCCCAGGAAATAGGAAAACTGACAAAACTCAATCTGCTCACCTTCTTCGATAACAATATCACAGGTTCCATCCCTTCTACTTTTGGGAGATTAACCAATCTCGATAAATTGCAGCTACAAGGAAACCAACTTTCGGGCCCAATCCCTCGAGAAATAGGAAATCTCAACAAAATGTCCCACCTAGACCTTTCCAATAATAATTTAACAGGTCCAATCCCTCCTTCTTTGGGAAATGCAACTGGGTTACAGTTTTTATACCTGTATGCAAATCTGATTTCGGGCTCAATCCCACAAGAAATTGGGGAACTCAAAAGGATAATATTTCTACACTTTAATGGAAATTTTCTAAAAGGTCCCATCCCTTCCACATTAGGAAATCTGACTGAACTCACAAGCTTAGGTTTGAATGAAAATGAAATTTCTGGTACTATTCCTCCAACTTTTGGTAACCTGAGAAACCTGAACCGACTTGCTTTATTTATTAATCATTTATCTGGTTCATTACCTAAAGAAATGGCTAATTTAACACGTTTGCAATATTTTTACCTGAGCAACAATAGTATCTCGGGTTATTTACCTCAAATGTGTCAAGGCGTCTCACTCATATACTTCAGGGCAATTAACAATAAGTTGACAGGTCCAATCCCTGCAAGCTTGAGAAATTGTCGAACCATAGTGAAAATCTCGTTTCAAAATAACCAGTTCACTGGAAATATATCCGAAGGTTTTGGGGTATATCACAATTTATCTACCATTAACTTAAGTAACAACAGATTTTATGGGGAGCTCTCGTCAAGCTGGGGAGACTGTCGAAATCTCACCTCACTCAAATTTGCCAGGAACAATATTACAGGTAGAATACCACCTCATATTGGGCAATTGACTCAACTTCGTATATTGGACCTTTCTTCCAACCACCTGGAGGGAGAGATTCCCAGTGAACTGGGGAGGCTATCATTGCTATACAATTTGAGCTTAAATGATAACATGCTTTCAGGCTTAGTGCCACAAGCAATGGGACAACTGTCCAATTTAGAGCTTCTTGATCTGTCTGTGAATAATTTCAGTGGCCCCATTCCAAAGCAATTAGAGAGATGCACCAAATTGTGGTCTTTGAATTTCAATAGGAATAATTTGAATGGAAGCATTCCATTTGAAATTGGCAACCTTGCAAGCCTTGGGACGGTACTTGATCTCAGTCAAAATTTGCTCTCGGGAGAAATACCATCTCATCTCGGGAAGTTGAGCAAGTTGGAAAAGTTAAATCTTTCTCACAATATGCTTTCCGGTTCCATTCCTTCTTCTTTTAAAGAAATGATAAGTTTGTTATCGGTTGATGTGTCATACAATTATTTGGAGGGTCCTCTGCCTGATAACAAAGCATTACTTAACGCTTCGCCAGAAGCACTGTCTAAAAATAAAGACTTATGCGGTGAAGTACAAGGTTTACGACCTTGCAACTCCACTCTATTAAGTCATGGTGATGGAAAGAAAGACCACAAAGGTGCAAGAATCATTGTTCTCAGTCTCATAGGCATTCTTCTCTTCCTTGTTGCTGTGGTTGTCATATATTTGGTTCTTCACCGAAGAAAAAGGAATGTAGAGAACGAGATTGAAGCAGTACCCAATCAAGATCTCTTTTCAATATGGAACTATGATGGAAAGATCATATATGAAGAAATCATTGATGCAATAGAGGACTTTGATGAAAAGTTTTGTGTTGGAGAAGGAGGCTACGGAAAAGTTTACAGAGCAGATCTACCTACAGGTCAAGTGGTAGCCGTAAAAAAACTCCACCTACAAGAAGATGGTGAGCAAATTGACCAAAGAAGTTTTAGAAATGAGATAAAAGCATTAACAGAAATCCGTCATCACAACATTGTTAAGCTTTATGGATTTTGCTGTCATCCACGATGTTCTTTTCTTGTCTATGAGTATATGGAAAGAGGAAGTTTAGCTAAAGTTCTGAAAAATGGGGAAGGAGTTTTTGAATTCGATTGGATGAAAAGGGCTAATGTTGTTCGAAGTGTGGCCCATGCATTGTCATACATGCACCATGATTGCAACCCTTCAATCGTTCATCGTGACCTGTCAAGTAGCAACATTTTGTTGGATATGGAGTATGAGGCTTCTATCTCTGACTTTGGCACATCGAGACTTCTAAAGCCAGATTCATCAAATTGGTCCACACTTGCAGGCACATATGGATACATCGCTCCAGGTATATTTTTGACACATTGTTTTTTCACCTTTTTGTTTTAATTAATTAGTTTTTCAATTTGTCTTGTTTATAATCCAATATAGTTCATGGGATACTAATATTCTACCTACAATTTTTATGAATAAATTAATATAAAAATATACTATATTCAGGTTTTGAATCTTCCATAAACCTTGTTCGCCTAATGTTCTCTATGGCCACGTAAAGTAGGCCATTTTGGGGGCATAGGAATGATGGGATCCATGGCGGGTAGCCACTAAAATTAGGGGCGAACTTTTTAACAATTTACTAACTACTATAGTTACTATCATTGATATCTAATGGGTGAAATTGATCGCAGTGATTGAATATTTACCATGATCTAAAGCGTATTTTGAAATTGTTGAATAATTGTAAACCAACTAAAACATTCTAACGATTTTTTTCTAGGGCATGTTTGTTTGCATTATAGTACATATGTAGGAATTGAATACATAGAAATCCTACCATAAGTAGTTAAAAGCTAAGATCAAATATATAAATCCTTTTCGTTTATCACCTTTGATTTTCATTTTTAACCACTTAAGGTATGAATCTATGCATTCAATTTCTATATATTTCAATATTTGTTAAATGACTATATATCTTGCTCAATAATAAATCGAATTATATTAGAGAAAATGATACTTTCTCTGTCCATGATGAAGAAAACCTTTCCTACCACTCATAGTAAAAGGAAGTTGGAAAGATGATTAATTTTCTCCTTCAAAAGAAATCCAAGCAAGAGAAAATAGATTTATTCGTATTTCCCAATATTGGCTTTGGAAGTAGTCGATACGTTAAGGAGGTCCTTTGAAATGCATATGGATTTATGAAATGGAACTTAATGTTGCTTTTTTCATTTCAGAGTATGCTTACACAATGAGAGTAACTGAAAAATGCGATGTTTATAGCTTTGGTGTAATTGCTCTGGAGGTAATAATGGGAAAGCATCCTAGTGAGCTCGTGTCATCTTTATCAACATTAGGGGGCCAAGGTATATTGTTGAAGGATATATTAGACCAACGACTGCCACTTCCCACGGATTGGGAGATGAAGAAAGTAGTGTTGACAGTGGCACTGGCACTTGCATGTCTATGTCCTGACCCACAATCCCGGCCAACCATGTGTCATGTGTCTCAAAAGCTATCTGCAGCCAAAGAGCCTTTTCTCGAGCTTCATCAGATGCTTACCTTGTGTCAATTAATAGATCTCAACATATAATTCCATAAATGAAAAGTTATGAAGTGGTTGTCATAAGTTTTAAGGGTCAAACAATGTACTTGGGTATATTTATGTTTGTATATATTATATTCGGTTATCTATCTTTGTTGTATTATCTTGAAATGAAAAGTGAGTTTCTTCTTTAAATAAAATAAAATGTGCAGATGGAAAGTAAAGCTCACTAAAAAGGGGGTATTTGACCTATTGATTGTGGCGCTTAACTTGGATTTCCATTGATGACTACACACAGTATTGATTATATATGTAGATAAAGTATATATTTCTTTACCATGCATTTTCTTTATTGCATAGAAAATCAAGAGAATAAGCATTTTAAAGGAGTGTTGCAGCAACTACTAGATCTGATTCGTATATAATTTGTTCAAAGGAGTGTTGTCCTCACAGTTCAGAAAATCACACAAGTTACAAAAGTTGAATCCTTTGCAAAAACATGATTTTACACACGATCCACCTCATTTCAAGAAGCTTTGTGCAATGTTCTCATAGAATGTCTTGGATGGTCCTCTCCCTAATGATCATGTCTTCAAAATGGCTCCGGCAAAGGCATTCATCAAAAAATAGTCTTATAGATGACAGCAGGAAGATAAATATTCCTATTGTAAATTCCAATGCCAGATCCCTTATATCCAAATCAATTGCATCATTAGGGTTGAAGGATCGGGATTTGGAAGACTTTGACCCGTGGCCAGAGATCTGTAACGTTCCTAATGATGAAAAGTCTCTACAGACCTCCTACGTCTGAATCTTAGTGTGAATGGTGCATACTCATGGCTCCCAAGTTACTTATATAACTAACCTGAGAAGTCACACTTCCTAGAGATTTCTCTATCAAGAAATCATGTCTCCTAATCCTAATGAGAGTCTACATTAATGTGGGGATAAGATCCGATCTTGTTAATATATCCAATTACTACAAGATCCCTATCTTATCTTATCTACAAAAACCAAGTCTTTTTTTTTTTTATAGTGAGACTCGTATTCTCTGTTGGCAATTGTCATATGCTTGATCTGAAATGGGACCCGTAGCATGCGAGCCATACGATTTCCTACACGGGTCTCATTCTAGGAATACCAGCATATATGCCCCGGTCATTGCCCAGTTTGGACAATACCTCCTCCAAGGCTAAAGGGTAGTCCTCTTTGTTTTCCACCGGGGTTTGGGCTACTAGATGGATCCCTGAAATATGTTGCTCCCAATCCTTTTATAAATCTTAATTATGATGTTCTCATCCTTGAGGAAGACGTGGCTACTTCTACTAAAGAGTAGGAAAACTCCTTCATTTGGCTATTTCTTAAGCAACAAATCCCCTTACAATGCTGTGGAAAGTACCTTGATCTTCTTTGTGTAAATCTACTCAAAACTATAGAACTTTGCACTCTTGTGCATGGATTCTTCCTCTTTAGATTTCCTAGTTTTGAAGAAAGTCATAAATTCTTGAGGAAGGCCCCTAGAATGTCTTGATCACCCTCTCATTATTCGTAGATGGTCCAAGGACCTTACTCTTCAGAAAGAAGAGTTGAATTGGATGCCAATTCGGGTCACCTTCCCGAACCTCAACTTGCACTTCCTAATTCAAGAGGGTCCAAGTAGTCACATTGGTAGGCCTCTTCCCATGGATACCGACACAGCCTAGGGTAACAGATTGGGCTATGGAATGATGTGCATGCATTGAAGTCATTGTTGATTCCTTCCTTTGTGATTGCATTATAGAGTCAATTATAATGAAAAAGTTTTCGATCAACATGTGGCTTTCGTAAAACTTTAATGTATGATGCCCATACGTACCATGGACACGGCAAGGACACACCAGAGACGTGATAAGTATACAGATTTTACAAATAAAAAGTGAAATATCAAATATGATACAAAACGATATATTGCCCATTTTGAAGAATCCCTACACGATAACATTTAATCATATTAATAGCTCCTGCCTAATGAAAAAGATTGCTAAGCAAGATTGGGTCCATCCCTAAGCAATCAGTTGAATCTTCTCATGCTATTGGTTCTTCCAAGGACTCTAAAACCCAACCTATTCTTGATGAGACCAGGTTTCAATCAGTTAGATCTAAAGGCACTCCACCTGCCAGTACTATGGCTACTTTGAAGTCAAGCCACAATAGCCCCAAGAAAATTTTAGGGCCCTACCTAACTTGGATGAGGATCCCAACACGTCTAAAGAGGAGCTTTAGGTTGTAGATGTTGGCATCTGTGATGGAGCCACCTGTGATTAACATGTGGGTGGATCCCAATTTCAAAAGACTCCCCTCACAAGGATGCATTGGCTTGCTATTATATCCTTTATCCTTGCATAAGATAAGGGTGAGAAGTTTACTTTTGGCTTCATGAGATCATTCTATGGTTTTGCCTTTGTAATTATCTTGTCCATAAAGTTCCGAAGCTGAACAAGTTGAATATTACATATGGTTGCCCTATGAAAGCATGCAACACTAAGGGTACATTTGGATGCTTACAGAATAAATATTTACAGATTTAAATATTAGAAGAATAAAGTAGTATAGAATAGAATAATGTAATAATGTAATATTATAATATTATAATATTTTTGTTGTTTGGGAATTTTGAAGAATATTATGAATTATAAATTGAGTTATTTGGAAGGTGCTATGATTAAATTAAATTACATTATTAGAATAATTTTGTATTAAATACTTTAATTTAAATGTAATTTACTTCATCTGGATAAAAAAATAGTGTGGTAAAACAAAGTTCAAGTGCCACGTTTTTTTCACCATAAGTTTCTTTTCTTTTATCACATAAAACCATAATAAAGTGTAGTAAACTAAAGTCAATACAAAAAACCAATTACTTTACAACTTCTCTCCTAATTTATTTCATCTCACCTTACCTCACTTTTTGCTATGATGTGACATCAATCTTTATTTTACTTTACCACATGTGTAAACAAGTCACTTTTTATTTACCATATAAAACTACGATAAAATGTGATAGAGTAAAGTCAAACAAAAAGGAATTACTTTACCATTCCCTCCCACTTTACTTCAGCATATACTTTACCCCATCTTTACTGTCCTATGATATTTACTTTTACTTTACTTTACCATATATGTTAACAAATACATCATGATGGATTTGGTCAACAAAAGTCTTTACCTTACGCTACCACTATGTAATTGTCATTTTGAATTCTAGCAAAAAAATTAATTGTCATTTTGAAAGATTTTTATATTGTAGAAAGTTTCATACAGGGGAGGGTTGTAGGAAAAAATATTGAACTTTTTGAAAGAAAATAATTTTTTCTTCAGATTTTTCTTGGGTCACTAAACGTACAATATTTTCTTCTTCAGAGAATGAAAGATTATATTCTATAAGCTATTGCTTTCCTGTGGTTTCTTGGGCATCCAAGCAGGCCCTAAACAAGAGGCATTGGGCAAAAGTAGACACTGATAACCCTTTGATTCATCTGCCACCTTTTCCCGACCATAAAGGGTAGATCTGTGTCCTAATTTTGTAAAAAAGTAAAACTCTGCTTGGGCAAGTCTTTGTGGCTTACTCTCTGATGTGCAGAATCCATATACGGCTTGATCACATGATCTACACGAGTAAAATAATGGACCCGTTGTTGGTGATAACATCCCACACATCTCCCACGTTATAAGATCACAAAGTTCCCACCGAGCTTTTGTCAAGTATTGACCATTTAATTTGTCCATGGTGATTGGCCATTTAATTTGTCCATGGTGATACTAACATATTTGCAGGTCATGGGGTTGTTGAAGGTCTATGATCTTCCATTCTTGGAGATTTCATGGGAATTACGGTGATCCGGCCGATCAGATGAAAGTATAAAACTGTAAAATTTATGGAGCCTCTTAATGCTGGAAAATCACAATTGCTCATATTTTGCTTTAATAGGAGATGGTACCATACCCTTGCAAGATTGAGAACATGATAAGAAACATGATTAATATGATCTTATGCATTATTAATCATATTCATTAATCAATCACTTATTGATCTATGCTCAATTTTATGGTGGGACGTGCTGAGGATTGGCAAGAAATTAACAACATTTGCACTGCAAAAAAATTATTGATAAAGAGAAGATGGAGATATATTTTTTATTATATACATCCACCACATTGCAACCAATGACAGCAACATTGGTACCTATAAAACTGGTTTAATCACTTGCATAGAAATTATTAAAAATATTTCTCAATATATAGAGTTCATTGTTAGTGGAAGGCAGCTTATGCTACTGCATGGTAGAAATATTAAAACCTGAAAATGTTGTTCATTCATTACATATAAATGTAGTGAAAAGACCACCAATACAAATATAGTCATGGACTTGGTTGCAGTCATTGCTGTTTAACTATGGCTGAAGTTAGTGGTTGTACACACCAATTAATAAACAAAACATAGGGTTGAACGTGAAGACAGTATGGCAGATTCAAGGAGAATGAAAATATTGTAAAAGATACGTCTTGTAATAGCATGGTGGATTCATTACATATAAACATTTTTTTTTTAAATGCAATTAGAAGCTAAAAAAATCACCTACATACTTCAACAACACATAACAGTGAGATGTAACGTACTACCACATCAGATGATAATGAATCAACCATGTTAGATTTTTTATGTTGGCAATTTCTCTTAGTTAGAACAAAACTCTTTATTTCAGTCCTACTTGAGTTGTATTTTCTATTTCTTTTAGATAAGGACTGTGAAGGAACTCCATTGTGGAGAAAGACTTCTGTTGGATTCGTGTGATCTATTTTAAAGACTCCTTGCACTTGAAGATCCCCTGCAGAGTTCTACTGGAGATGTTTTGCAAATAACTGACTGTTTCCAGAACATGGTCTCGCTATAGCGAGCCACTATTCTGGCTCTTCCAGGGACTAAGCTCGCTATAGCGAGGTCCCTGCTCGCTATAGCGAGGTGTCGTGTCCAGAACTGTTTAGGACTCTATCAAGCTGAAGTTCTCTACTTCTTTAAGAAGTTCTTCCTTCTTTCTATGAGTCTCCTGCACGAATCAAAAACCCCTTGCATCCTCTATAAAAGGGACTGGAGAGCTATCACCAAGGGTGCATCAAGAGTTATTCTTTCTCTCAAGTTCCGCAAGGGTGTCTGCGCTGAAGTTCTGATTCTTATTCTTCTTCTCTCAATCTCCTTGAAGGGGCATTCAAGGAGGGTTTCAAGCGAGCACGTGGAAGGTGAACGACGGGTCGTCGGCGAGTACTCCACAGTCCTTTAGGTTGAGTTTCAACTGGGTCAGGTCCTGTGAGTTCTTTGTAATCTTCATACTCATAGTGCATTGCTTTCTGTGGCTTTTGCCACTCGTGGTTTTTTCCCGAGAAGGGTTTTCCACGTAAATCTCTGTGCCTCTCTTTGTGTGGTGATTGTTTATATTTGTTTAGCATAATTTCCTTGTTAATTGCATATAATAATCTAAGAAATGACCTTAGCCTGTGTTAAGGCTTAAATAGAAGGTTGGATTCAAACCTTCAAACCAAGTCAAGTACTCCAAAATAATTTGACTCCTATAAGAACCATGGTTATGTACATAAGTACGCAAGTAAAATCTGGATACTCAAGAATATATTTGAATTACAATAGATGGTCAACCAATCTTTGAAGGCTCGAAAAGAGATTGTGGTGCTATTTAGGCAAAAAAACTTAAAACGCTTTCTCATTTTCTAGCAAGTCTGTGAAAAACCTCTCCATGAAAATTCTTTATATTGGTGCTTCAATTTCTCAGAAGAAAAGTCCTGAACAACCCAATAAGTATGAAAATTTTGTATCAATATGCTCCCTAAAGTTATGATGTAGTGCAGATTGAAGCAGATGAATACATGGATGCATTGGATCGAAGTAAGGCACATCGTACACCGCCCAAACGGTACTAGGCGAAATTAGGGTCCCGGAGTCGAAATCACGAACGAAACCCCATTCTGGAAAGGAAACGGCAAGATCTTCAAAATCCATTCTCCGTAATGGACTGTGTGTTTTAGGCCGAATTCCATCGTTTAGGCCTTGGAAAAGGCATTTTTTCCATTTTGGCAAATTCTTGTTTTTGGAATAATTCAAGTATTATAAGTCAGAATCGCGTCTCGTCGATTCTGCCTTCACTCCAGCACTCATTATTAGTAGATTCTATGTTCGGTAGGATTTTGCGTTTTTTCGCAAATTTGCCATATTTAATAAATTTCATGTTCTGTGAGATCTAGGGTTAATTCCCTATATATTTGATTGTAAGCCAGAATGCATGACAGTTTTGGAATAATATTAAAAGTTTATTTTAGAGAGTTTTCTCTTTCCCTATTGTTTTGGTAGTCGTAGGGATCAACAAAACAGTAGATGCCCATCGTTCCTGGTATTATTCTTTGAGAATAATCAACAGGTTTCATGAAAGATTGTGCATATGTCGTCATCCACTAACGCTCACTGCATCAGTTGGTATCAGAGCAAGGTTTCGTTCTAGCAATCATGCCGCTTAGACGTGCTGCTGGTGGTCGAAATGCACACATCAACGATGTGTTCGAACATGATGACATCACCCGATTAACACGACAGATCGAGAAGTTGACTGCCCAGGTCGCTGCATTAGCGGCTAGGGACGATCGACAGAGGGATCAATCTCCATCGCTACACTCTATGGAAAAGGAGGAAGTTGAGGACGAGTTCGACAACCCCTTTGTTGGTAATGCCCGAGGAGGAAGGGGGCCCATGATGGGGAACCCCAGGGATAACCGTGAATCACGATCACGGTGGGACGCTGGACTAAAGATTGACATCCCAAATATTCAGGGGAGCGTACAACAGAGGAATTTCTGGACTGGATCTATGTTGTAGAGTAGGTCCGAGATTTCAAAGAGGTGCCCAAAAATAAACGGGTTCCCTTAGTGGCAACCAGATTTCGGGGAAGGGTTGCTGCATGGTGGCAACAATCTAAGTTGATTCGTGCTCGATAGGGAAAACAGAAGATTGATTCGTGGGAAAAGCCGAAGAAACATCTGCGTACAGCATTCCTAACCCACAACTATAAGAGGATGCTATACCAACAATTGCAGAACTTATGGCAGGGCAGCAAGACGATTGATGAATATACCACAGAATTTTACTAGTTGGTCGCTCGTAATGATCTAGCTGAGACGGAAGAGCAACTGGTATCCCGGTATATTGGAGGAGTGCGACCTCAGTTTCAGGATACACTTAACCGATTCGACCCATTGAATGTTTCAGAAGCACACCAGAGGGCCATACAGCTGGAAAGACAGTTCAGTCGTAGGGCTGGCAGTTCTACGTGGGTTTGTGGTGGAAATAGTAATCAGAACCCATCTATCCCCACTAGGATTTTCAACCAACCAGGTGGTGCTGGAAAACCACAAGTCGGAGGGAAGCCCAATAGAACTCCTAGCATGAGTGGTGGACTACGCTGTTTTAAGTGTGGAGGGGTATTTGGTCTCAACGAAAAGTTAGAAAAGAATTGAATGGCCATTCCTTCCTCTCCCCAATGGAATGATGATTCCCTTACATAAAGGAATGGTGATTCCGGAGGTAATGGTCATTCCGCCACTTTTTTGCGAACCAAACGCGGTAATGATCATTCTATTGGAATGACCATTCCATTCCGACCTTCATTACAGCGAGCCAAAAGCTACCTTAGAGTTGTTTATGGACATATTGTAAGCTTGAAAAATAATTTTGTAATCTCTTATTTTCTAAGAGAGTTGGAACATTTTTCTCTCTCTTTTTTTTTTTTTTTTTTTTGGGGTGGGGGGGGGTTGGGTTGGTAAAAGTTGGAACATTTTGAGTAAAGTAAAGTTATGGTCCGGTAAAAGTGCACACACATTTTGGGTTTTGATTTCCCTTTTTTTTTTTTTTTTTGTGTCATTCTACTGTTTTCTGTAGAGGCATCTCTGTACCATAGAGGTTTCTTCTAGTATCAGCTCTCTCAAAATATACCTTCATACCTATATGCTTCAAATACAGCAAGGGTCATTTTACAGAAATTAAAAATAAGAATAACAATAACTTTTCCATTCCAAGGCTTCAAAACTTTTACTGTCAATTCTGAATTCCCTTTGTCAATGACTTTATCCTCTAGGTTGTGCAAGACCAAACATACACTACATGATGAACTGACATGCCATGCATGCATATGTAACTTGCAAATGAGAAGAACAAAAGCACTTGTGCTGGTTCCATCTATACTTCATGACATTGAAAGACCAAATTAAAGTAGTAGCTATGGAAGACCACCTAGGGCCTTTAGGATCTAAAACATTTCTTGATACAAAAGTAGTAGTCATTTTTACCTTATTTTCAAGGTTAAAAGGAGAGAGAAGAAGACTCGGCAATTTTCATCTAAAACTAAGTTCTACTTGGGACTGCAATATCATGTTAACAGGTCACTATGTTTAATTAATATCTCAGCCTATAAAAATGCTAATTAGGTAAAATCAAAGAAGTTTGAAAGTACATAAAGCAAATATAAAGTTTGCCAAAGCTCCAGCCTCAATTTGATTCCAAAACTTGTCTCCCAGAGCCTTTATTTTGACCGGAAAACAAGATTTGCTGAATTCTGAAATTTTGACATTGGTTTGGTAAAATGAGAATATATCTCTTCGTTTTAATTCCAGATTATACAAATTAACATTGATCAGAAAGCTAACTCTGAGGCAGACCTCAGAAATAAGTTTTTCCCATGAAACTTCACTGTTTTGTGAAAAGTGGGACCGAATAGCCCAGGTAGGGGATGGGATTTCAGTTTTTCTTATAAACATCTCTAGTTTACTTCCTAAACGTCATTGTTTCACCTGATATTATGACAGGAAGGTATAACATTTAGAAGAAGAGAAGATTTTCTGTGGAAAAGTCCTCATCTCCCTTAGGGATCGACTATCATTATATAGAAATCAATTGGCCTCAATTACAGTCAATGTACAATCAAAGAATGAATCTAAATGCTAATTACAGCACAATCAAAATCTCCTAGAATGGTAATATAAAGTCATGATACAGTCACCCATATTGAGGATATCTCTGCCATAAATGGAGTAGATCCCAAGAATGGATCCTAAGTGGATCATGGACTTGGGTTATTAACCTAGGTCTAGTGGGTCACTTTGACACCCCCCTCAAATTGATGTGGGTGAGAACTAAACAGCAATTTGGAGACAAGGAAATCATGTCGTCGACAAGGCAAGGCTTTAGTGAAGAGATCTTCCACTGAAGCTCAGATGATACATGAGGAAGATGAAGAAGGCCAGTGAGTAGATGCTAACGAATATGTAGGATCTTACACCCCATTGAACTACCACTTATCCCAAAACCAATTGGTGATAGGAAACGGCACAACAATGGTTTTATGGTGAGGGCGAGGGTTCGACCACAATTATGACCGCTCAGGAGTGAGGGTGGACGTTGACCTCAACAATCCCTCCCTCAACGGCATACCCACCGCGACTCCTGCTGCGTAACCCACAAAACGAGTATCCTGTGACTCGAACACCCGACCTACCAGGCTCTGATACCACTTGTAGGATCTTACACCCCATTGAACTACCACTTATCCCAAAACCAATTGGTGATAGGAAACGACACGACAATGGTTTTATGGTGAGGGCGAGGGTTCGACCACAATTATGACCGCTCAGGAGTGAGGGTGGACGTTGACCTCAACAGAATAAAATGACAATCAACTTCAATGTGCTTGGTTCTTTCATGGGAGACATGATTGTTGGCGATTTGTATTGCACTAGTATTGTTAGTATTGAGCGAAGTCGGACCAATAACAGGAACACCAAGTTCACGCAGGAGACGTCGAAGCCAAATTACCTCACTACTTGCAGAAGACATGGGTCCGTATTCTGCTTCCGCAGAGGATTTTGAAACCGTGGGTTGCTTTTTGCACTTCCAAGAAATAAGGGATGTCCCAATGAACATACACCATCCGGTAATTGAACGTCGGGAATCTAGACAACCAGCCCAATCTGCATCGGCATACCCATGAAGGTCCATAGAGGAAGTGAATGAGTAAAAAAGGCCTCGTTCAATAGTACCACGAAGATATCGAAGAATCAGGTGGATTGCAACGAGATGTGGTTTGCAAGGGTTACTTACAAATTGACTAACATTCTGTACTGCATGAGAGATATCATGACGAGTCATGGTAAGATATATGAGACTACCAACAAGACGCCAGAATAATGTGGGATCAGGAAGAGGACTCCTTTCCTCGTTCCGAAGTTTGGCATTAAGCTCTAATGGAGTGGCAGAAACCTTAGAGTCAGTAAGGTGAGCTAAGGCAATTGAAATCTACTGCATATTTCTTTTGACAAATGCGAATGCCAGCCTTGGAGCGAGTTATCTCAAGCCGAAGGAAATAAGTGAGGGCTCCAAGGTCTTTCATATGAAAATGATTCATAAGATAGTTTTTTAGAGCTGAAATTCCAGAGGCATCATTACCACTAATAATCATATCATCCACATAAATAAGCAAGAGAGTACAGCCATGTGAAGTCCGTCGAACAAATAAGGAGTTATCATTTGGACTCTAGTAGAACCCAGCTTGAAGAATTACGCCTCGGAATTTATCAAACCATGCACGGGGAGCTTGCTTGAGACTATAAAGGGACTTTCGTAGTCGACAAACATGATGTGGAGGAGAAGCGTATCCTGGCAGGGGTTTCATAAAGACAGTCTCCTGGAGATCACCATGTAAGAACGCATTCTTAACATCCATTTGCCACAAAGGCCAACCCCTAATTGCTGCCATTGCAAGCAAGACCCGGACTGCAGTCATTTTGGCTACTGGAGCAAATGTTTCTTCGTAGTCGATTCCATAATTATGTTTATATCCTTGAGTAACTAGACGAGCTTTGTGTCGATCAAGGCTGCCATCCGATTTCAATTTAAGTGAATATACCCATTTACTGCCAATGACTTGAGCACCCGGAGGGCAGGGGACCATATCTCATGTTTGATTAGATTCAAGAGCAATCAATTCCTCTGTCATAGCATCTTGCCAACATGGTATTTCTTTGGCCTGTGAAAATGAAGAAGGAAAAAAAGTAGAATCCAAGCTAGATAAAAGGCAAAGCCAGTCAGGTGGTTTGGAAATACGAGTGGAACGACGGAAATTCGAAGGAGGTTCAGGAGAAATATTACCTTGAGAAAAAGAAGCGGGCCCGGGTAAGGGATCAGGAATAGGTGCGGTAGTAGGCGGAAGTCGTGGACGTCGACTATAGACCTGCAATGGTTTGTCAGGAACATGAGGAGCATCGGGGAACTGAGGTAGATAAGAGACATCGAGGATACGTGAATCCTGCTTAAGGGAGTAAAATGGAACATGTTCAAGAAATACTACATTACGAGAGATACTAGTATGGTGAGCTACTGGATCATAACATAAAAGAACCTTTATGTTCATCAAAATATCCTAAGAAAACACACTTAGCCGCCTGTGCAGAGAACTTGTTTCTTTCTAAATAAGGGAGATGAACAAAACAAAGATAGCCAAAAGTATGCAAGTGAGTATAAGATGGAGGATGCTGAAATAATGATTCAAATGGAGAGATATTGTTTAGGACAGGAGTGGGCAATCTATTAATCAAGTAGATGGCAGTATGAACTGCCTCGCACCAAAAGGTAGTAGGAACATGAGACTCGATCATTATAGATATGACTGTCTCAAGAATGTATCTATATTTCCGTTCTGTTGTCCTATTCTACTGAGGTGTATATGGACAAGATTTCTGATGAACAATGTCTTTTTCAGATAAGAAAGATGAAAAGTCTCCTGAAAGATACTCTCCTCCAGAAGCAAAGCGAAGAATCTTAATGTGGGCATCAAATTGAGTCTCTATATATTTGCAAAGTTTCTTAAATGTAGGGAAAACCTCAAATTTGAGGCGTAGAAAATAAACCCATATGAAACGTGAGTGATCATCAATAAAGGTGACATAGTATTTATATCCCAACCTACTTAAATGTGGTGCAATACCCTAAACATCAGTATGTATCAATGCAAAAGGGGCAGTGGCCCATGAGTAATGAACGGGAAATGGCAGAATATTACTTTTAATCAAGCAACAAGATGCACATTTGGATTTTGACAAAGAACCAAGTTCAGTTTTATTGATAGAATCTAAATAATCCACTTTTAAACAAGTAAATAAGTTTGGCATTATTCAAATGACCAAGGCGTTGATGCCAAATGGTCCACAACTTATCAGTCAGAGCAGAAGAAGCAAATAAAGATCCTAATCCAACATCCAACAAGAACGTCCACCCGCGTTTACTCTTTTTCCCGATCACCTTCCCATTGTGCCGATCCTGTATGACACAATCAGAAGAAGTGAAGTAAACAGAATAACCACTGTCAACTAATTGACCAACAGATAGTAAATTAGCTGATAGAGTAGGCACAAAGTAAACATTAGAGAGGGTAAGAGATTGGTTTTGTGGGGTTCTAAGATCAACTGAGCCAATACCAGAAATGGACAAAGTGTTGCCATTAGCAACAATAATTTGTTCTGCCCCAGTATAAGGTTTTGTTTCATTGAAATGTTGTTCCATTGAAGTCATGTGGTTGGAGGCCCCTGAGTCTATATACCAGTTGGATGGAGAAATAGAAGCAGCAAAGGAAGAGGAATTGTACCGACCACTAACACCCATCGAGGTGAAGGCAGAGGCGACAAAGATATTGATCATATCTTGAATTTGCTCCTGAGTCAATTATATAGTCTGGGATGCAGTATTTTCAACTGGAGGTACAACTTGCGTAACGCCCCAATTCCGAATACCGAGAAAAACCGTCAAGGTACCCGAATTTGGCGTGCTATTTCCCTAAAAGTCCGGGAACTTCCAAGATCGTAGGTCCGCAGTGAGGTCCAATTTAAAACTTTTTGACCAACATGTAATCAATGGTTAAATTTGCGGAAGTGTAAAGAGTAAAGCGAAAGCATAAGGTATCATAGAGATATATCAAGTGTAGCAGGGCTGAAGCCAGCCTAAATCTCAAAGTATAATTAAGAACATATTTATAAACATATCAGTCTAACTCCCTGCTCACCACATAAGAAAACACTCAAACCCAAAAAGATAATCACTCAAGCTCCCGATACAGGCGCTCCATCCTCCAGCTCGACCCCCTGGTCGGCTGGTCCCCATCCATAGTCTCCGGCTATGGGTGCCTCGACGAGTGTGTCGTCCTCATAATCGGAGTCATCACCTAAGCACTAAGAATGGGTCAGATCCAAGGATCTGGCAAGTTACAGTATACAAATAACATAGGATGCATGCATCAAAGGAATAAATACAGTAATAAGATCAATAAGAATATCCAAGGTACAAATGCTAGGCAATTGAGCAAGATAAATATTTAGAATCAGGAAAATAAGATAAGCCAATCTATCTACACAACATGGCACATTCACACAAGTTGGATACCGCAGGATATTATACCGCGGCCCTCCCATACTGAACACAGTCGCGGTGGGAAAATCTCACCAGTGCTAGGGATAACTAACCCCGCAAAACGCTCATCAATTTCAAACACTCATCACTCAAGAGACAGGACCCGGTATCATACTATCCGTCTAAAACACAGCTTATCATGATAGCCTACTCAACACTCATAAATAGCTCATACCAGTGATGATCAGTCAACAGGCTGAGCTTAGAACAACTAAGTGAATGTTCGTGCCGACTCAGAAAACCAAGGTACAGGTCTGTGTCTATCTAAGTTTGCCTTGCGCGAGCAAGGTTCTATCAAATCCCTAAGAGGTCCAAGTACCAATTATTGGGAACATACCAAGGCCCATCAAGCCATGACCTTAGTCTAAATAATCCAAGAGAGATCACCAATCTCAATCCAACATCAAACAATCCATACTAATCCAGAATGAGTTACAAGTCTAATCACAACCACCTCTCCATCGAGGGTTCACACATACAACTTAGGCCGTATGAGGGCCCACCTAGACGCAGACACGGGTCAAATTCCTCCAAACTACATTACGAGGTCACCTCTAGGACTTCCTAGGTTTAGGTCCTTCATTTTCCACTTACATTAATAAGTTTATAACAAGAACTAGGATATGAGAGAAGTACAATGTATAATAACCTCCAAGCAATAGAATCAAATGGAATAAAGCAATGGTCCAACCTAGGTAATGGTCCACTCTCAAGTTCAGGGCTTCATCAAATAATTGGATCCCTAACTGCAGTCTCAGATGCCAAAAATGTTATATTTGGTTCTTCTAAAGTTACGGGCATCTTTGACTACGTTTAAGGGTTGAATCACTGATAATTCCAATACCTAAATCCTACTTAGTGGTCCCCACGAGTCAAGGTCGAGCCACACCATTGACTCGTGCTTGGTACATTTATGGAAGTTCATTTGGATGGTCAATGAGCCCCACAATCAATCAATCATAAAACAAAGGCTAAACTCACAACTTAGTGTTCACAGTGTGGCAGGTCGACCTGGCAAAGGTCGGGTCGACCTGCTCCACAGGAATCAGGGTTGGAACTTGGCTTGGATTCTAGAATCTCCAGTGTACTCGATTGACCAGGTGACCAGCAGGTCGACCTAGTACACAGGTCTACCTGAATTAACAGATTCCAGGCCAAATCTCAACTTCTGCGGTTTTTAGTGTGTCCAGTCGACCGCGCATACTGAACTCTGGGTTTGAGGGAAAATCCAAGTCATATACTAGAATTCCAATTGGGTTCATAAAATGCTCAAGGCTTATTCTAATTCTAAAATCTAATGTAATTTCTAAAAATATAAATCTTAAGGTTCCAAACTCAATTTAGGTTCATTAAAACTTGTGTCTGGAGTGCAGTTGGGTTTAGGTGAGGACAACGCTGAGGCGCTTCATTTCTCCTTGGCGGGCGCCTAGTGCACTCAGAAATAACATGTCCATTGCGCTTACAGTAGTTGCAGAATTTTTTCTTTTTACAATTGCGCGAAATATGCCCATATGCTTTGCAATCAAAACACTGTAGTGGCTGTCCCTTACCAACAATAAGGGCCTTCTCATCAAATGCAGGTGCAGCTGAAGGAGCAATGAAAGCTTTTGGTTCCTCCAAAAGGGAGTGTTGTGATTGAAGGCGTATCTCTTCTCGAAGTACCTCCTGAACACAAGTATCTAAATGCGAAGAGGTCTCTCTATTCATCAATGCTGCACGGACTGATTCAAATTCTGGTCGCAAGTTCATTAAGAACTGACTAATATGGGATTCTTCTTGCACTTTAGTCACTTCAGCATGCGCAGTACTGGACACATTTTCAAGGATCATTGAATCATTTTCATTCCACAATGTGAGAAACCCATTATAATATTGTTGATAAGATTTATCACCTTGACTGTACTTAGCCAATTCTATGTCAATATAGTATTTTCGGGCTTTATTTGTTTGGTGATAAAGTGCTTTCAAATGAGTCCACATTTCAGAAGACTTTTTGTAAGAATGCAAAAAGACAATGAAATAGAAGGATCTATAGAGTTTAAAATCCATGTAACTACTTTGGAGTTATTTTGACTCCAAGTATGCCTTTCCTTAGTGTCTTTTGGTTCAGTAGTAGTTCTATGCAAAAACTTAGACAGCCATTTTCCTTCGACGAAGTGTTGGAGATGGAAGGACCATCCGACATAGTTGGTACCATTGAATTTGACTGGAATTACATCAACCTTATCCATTTGCAGCAAGGATTTCAGAAAATCAGTTCACAAAGGAAACAATCGAATTGATCTTTGATCAATAATGCAGTTCCTAAATGATGTTGATATGTAATTACAGTAGGTGTGTACAAAAACTCATCCACATCCAACGATTGAATAAATAGATTTCCACTATTAATTAAAGCAGTTTCAAAGAAAACTATTAAAGCAGGAAAGAGGTCTGACACTAACCTTCTGATGCCCGAAAAAATGCAGGAAAAATCTCAAAACAATTGGGTGTCCCTACTGCCGATGATAACAGAGACGATGGTGATTGTTCTACGGCAGAACCCAGAAAAGCTTAAGAGAAGTTCGAATCTACCCAAACAGGATAGATGATTGTTCCAAGAAGAAATCACCCCACAATCGATTTGCTAAAGATAGTATATCTGAACTCAGATGGAACCACAGTAGATGATGATGAACAGAGACGATGGTGACTGTTCTTTGGCAGACTCCAGAATAGCTTAAGAGAAGTCTGAAGATAGATCCTTTTTATAGATTCAAAAGACATACCCAATGTTTGTCTATACCCAACAGCACAACTTTAGAGAGCAAACCCAGATCGTACCAGTGCTCTGATACCATGACAGGAAGGTATAAGATTTAGAAGAAGAGAAGATTTTCTGTGGAAAAGTCCTTATCTCCCTTAGGGATCGACTATCATTATATAGAAATCAATTGGCCACAATTACAGTCAATGTACAATCAAAGAATGAATCTAAATGCTAATTACAGCACAATCAGAATCTCCTAGAATGGTAATATACAGTCATGATACAGTCACCCATATTGAGAATATCTCTGCCATAAATGGAGTGGATCCCAAGAATGGATCCTAAGTGGATCATGGACTTTGGTTATTAACCTGGGTCTAGTGGGTCACTTTGACAATGTAGGCTTTTCTTTTGAAGTTTGTTCTATTTTGGGTTGGACTAAGCAATGTTTTGTTGCTTAGTTTTTGTTGTCTTTTTATTTGTGAAACAAAGTTTAAAGTAAAAAAAGAACACTCATGGATTCACCTGACGTTCATTCCTTCATTCTAACTCATGATTTCAAACATTAATACACCAAACTTCTGCAGAACTAGTTCACCAAATCATTAGAGAAAAAATTAAGTTCAAGTTAGACACAAACAGTTGATGTTTATCAATCATAGTTAACACTATCTACCTTGATCGAACTCATTCCACGGCAACTTCTACATGAAACAAACATATCACCAGAAAAAAAATTTCAACAGTCTAAATGCAAAAATAAATTAAAACTCATCAGAACATATGAACAAACAAATAGATCACCAGAAAAGTTCAAAAAAAAAATCCCATCAAAAAATTTTCAAGAAATTAAAGATAACAATGAGCAAATCAAACTCAACTCACTTGAAACCATGCAAACAGCAGCTGATCTACCTATCCCTATAAAGGATACCTTCGATTGCTGCTACGTAAAATCAAATCATTTGAAAATCAAAAAGAAGAAGAAGAGGAGAAGAGGAATCAAAGAGACAGGTGACAGGAAAAAAACGATTAGAGAAGCAGAAGGCAAAACTGTATATCTATTGATACATTATGGTTATTCAAATAAGAGAGGACAGTGGATCAATGGCTCTTGTCGTTTTCCTTTGGGCCCGGAGGGATTAGTCCAGCGCAAAGGGTTGAGAACCTCTGATAGCAAAAAAGAAAGAAAAAAGAAAAAAAAGTACACGGCAAGCAGAAGGGATCACAAGGTCCATCAATATTAAGTGGGAATAGTGGATTTGTAATCAATAAAACAATCCAATCTTAATGGCCTTCTATATTGCATAGCATTTTATGTATAAATAAAATGAACTAGAATATATAAGATATTTATTGTCCAATGTAGATAGATTAGAAGAAAGTTGGACTACAACATGGCTACAACTCATTGAAGGTGAGTGCATGCATACTTGGTCCATTTTAATGAATGTCAAATTGTCAATTATAGACAAGGAGGAGACTAAGAGATCTCAACTTAGATCAAGGGTGAGTATAAAACTGGAGGATTTAATGATCATGAGCATTTATCTAAAGGGACCCAAAATTTAACTATCTTATTATACTATATTAAGCTAATGGCTTTTGGATTTAATTTTGACCCACAGTTATGCTTTACATTCTCTCCCCACTACTCATGCAATTACCCACTCATTTTTTCATCAAACCACTCATGTTTCAGTTGTTCCTTTATGTAACTATTTCCTTTCTGCATCAATTTCTCTATTTCTGTTTTATACAACTTGCCCTATGAAAAGAGGTAGTTGCTTTTAATATATGATTATTTATTTTACAGTATAATATATGATTATTTATTTTACAGTAGAGGTATCGTGCTAAGCACGACTTATTGGGCCAGTCTGCTATTAAGATGGTTTTAGAAAATGTAAACCATTTTTTAAGGTAGTTTTAAGATTGAAAGAGGTCCTATGACATTTGTTTGTTTAATTGTCATTATTTGTTATTCATCCATTTCAATATAAGAAACAAATGGGTCCTCGGCCTAGTTCTTTTTATAGAATATGCAGGAATTGAATATATAAGAATTTATATTTTAAGTGGTTAAAAATGAAGATCTAAGATGAATATGCAAAGCAAATAACCCATTATAATATAGAGGATTTTACCAAAAAGAAGTAGATTAGATGACTAGTGGCCCCAAAAGATCATTTTAACCGTCCCTGCACCAGATCAGTCATTTTGCCCGAAAAGGTGTTTTTTTTTTAGCACTTTCTACTAGCGTCCCTAGAGACCTTAGTTTTATAACGTTAAGGGTCGCTAGGGACCCTGCGGTGTATACGAAGTAGAACAAAATAGGGTTTTTTGTCTTCTCTTTCGCTGTCAACTGGTTATTTTTTCTTCACCAAGTTGTCTGCGCATGATTCCATTCCTTCTTCCCATCAAAATGTAGTCTTGTGGACGGCCATTATTTCTTCTTACTCGCTGAATCGCCTGTCTCTGCAAGCTCTGAAGCTTTTCTGTATTTGCTATGGTGATTTCTTTGCATTGGGGATAGTACCCAATTCCCATACTTTCAGCATAATGCTAAAAGTGTGTGCGGATATGCCGTCTCGAGCAACTACAGATCAGATTCATGCTCTCATTGGAAAGCTTCTGGATGAAGAAGATAAAGGAAATGTCTTTGTCTAGAACTTGTTAATAGATTTGCATTCAAAATTCGGGGATTTGACCAAGGCAACGAAGATTTTCAATGGACTGAAGTGGAGGGATCTGGGTACATAGAATACTATTATGGCTTGTTACACCCGTCGATCATTCATTAGTTGATAAAGCTCTTGAAGTTTTCTTTTCGATGAAGGAAAAGGATACTCTCTCTTGGAACATTGTAATGTCCTATTTAGGAGAGAGTGGTCGTGGGGAGGAAGCTTTGATGCTCTTTCATCATTTGTTAAGGTTGTCAACTCCTCTGAAGCCCAACCCATCTACTTACACAATCATATTAACTATTGACAAAGAAGGAGAAGAAAAAAAAACCATATTTTGTTCTACGTCGTATATACCGCAAGGTCCTTAGCGACCCTTAACGTTATAAAACTAAGGTTGCTAGGGATGCTAGTAGAAAGTGCTAAAAAAAATACATTTTCAGGCAAAAATGACTAATCTGGTGCAGGGAAGATTAAAATGATCTTTTGGGCCACGGATTATCTAATCTGCTCTTTTTGGTAAAATCCTCTATAATATATTAAGATGGAAGGTTTTGGATCTAATTTTGACTTTACTTTTTAATTTTTAACCAAAAGTTATTTTTGATTTCTACAACTATTAGCAAGTTATTTTCAGTTTCTAAAACTACTAACATACTATCCCTCCACTTTCTACTAATATACTTCCCCTACTTATGGACTCTCGTCTTCCCCCTTTCTAACATACATAGAATCCTCTTTCTTCATCATATTCATGATTAGCACGGGTTTTTGTGCTAAAAGTTCATTATCATAGTGGTATGAAGGTGGCTCTAAATACCCATTTGTGAATTTATTATTAGAGTCAAGGTAATGTAAAGCCACCTCTAGATAAGTCGTCATATCAAAAGTACACATCTTCAAAATTCTTAAAAAAGGTAAAAAAATAAAAAAAATAAAAAAATAAAAAATAAAAAAAATAAAACAGCCTCCTTTATCCACTACATGACAATAATGCATTAACTTTTTACACAAAAATTCAAAAAAAAATTCTTACCAATCCACTTAAAATAAAATACCATCATAACCCCTTTATATATTATATTGTCTTGATATTATGCTTATTTTATCTTTATTTTACGATAAAATTATCAAACGGGGGAAACTTTGGTATATTATTCGCCCTTAACTTTTGCCCATTCCATGGGATATGATTTTCTAAGAAATTACAAAACTAATCGTTCCATACTTAAACCATGAAAAATATATGACTTTGGAAAGACATTTTTCCCACATCATTTCACATGAACATATGAAATTACAGATTCACATGACATCTTTAACAAACTAGTAGCCGTTCAAATGTTAGGATTATCCAGTGACATTCTTGTAGTTCATGGAGATGTTTGAGGGCAAAATATAGAACACTGGTTCGATAAGAAGAATTTGGACTTCTGTCACCTGCCGCTCTTCTCATTTGGAAGAGAGAGAGAGAGAGGGATTTCATTCACACGAACAAGGCTATTGTGATCGATGAGCAGTTTCACAGTAAGATCTCCTAAATGCCATTAAAATCCCAATTCTTTTTACATACTCGATACAGAACTTTACGTTGTTTTTTCCTCCAAAAGAAACCCATCTTTCAAAATTGCAATTTTCTATATCAAATCAATACAACATCCCCTGTATCTACTTCTGTAAAACCTTCAAAACCCATATCCTAAAACCTGACATATCTCATCTGCGTTTGTGTTATTCGAATTCTGGGCAGTTTAATCAATGCGAAGTGGTGGGTCGATCTCTACCTACCCCATCTTATCAACACCCAAAGATATACCACATGAATGTATATCCAACAAACGAAGTCACAGAGAAATCCAAATACGGGTACTTTTCTTCTTCTTCTTAATTTCTTCTTTGAGCTTGACTTTTTTTACTGTTTCTCCTTTATTATTCCTTTCTACAAAAACCCATTTCAGGTGTTTCCTGAGAAAGCCAAATAAGTTGAAGAAGGGCAGCAATGGGCATGTACTTGTCAATGACAAGGTATTTTTTATGTGCCTGTTCCAATATAATCTGCATCCATTTGTTGAAATCAGAATGTGAGCATATATAATTGTTCTGTTATGACTGAAAGTCTGGGTTTTGCCAAAAAGAGAAAAAAAAAGGGCGATATTGCTCGTACAATTGTCCTTAAATCTGACATTTGCCCAGGAGCAGGTGAAGTTTAAAATTTTCCCACAGAGCAGTTGGTATAAAAATGGTGTGATATCGCACAAAACTAGGATATTGCATGGGGCGATGCGTTTGATATCGTACTGCCTTGTGATATAGCACGGTATGATGTGTGTGATATCACATGACCCTAGGATATCACATGAACAGTTCTGTGGGAAATACTTAGATTTTGATAGTTCATGGGTGCTCCCCTAAGCCCCAAAGGAAACAAAGTATAGGTGGGACAGGCAGTTTAGAAAGCATCCTTCTAGGTGACCAGGGGTTTGGAGTGGCATGAAGGCCCGGCAGAGTGACCCCACCATAGGTGTTTGTTTTTAGATTAGCAATTTGATGAGAATCAGTCTCATTAGACGTAACTAGCTCTAGATCTCGGATCAAAAGAAATGGAAGTGGATGAAAATAGTGAACAGCTTGAAATGATTCCCTTCTTCTATGAGACTGATCTTTTCTGTCACGACACGAGTGCGTTTTGATACAGAATGGCTGACTTCTCTCTGTTGTTTAGAATATTTCATGAAGCACATGTCTCGTATTTTAAATATGCATTTTATTTTTCAACTCCTTGTGGTAATGTCAGGCCTCTGTGATCATTAGAGGTTGTGTTAGAAGACGCATACGATGTTTGGAGTATAATGCCAGCAGTAATAACAAAAGTTCCAAGCCAGTTGCGATGGCCGAGGGACCTTCTATGTCATTTTGTTCATTGGTTCAACCATTGTGCAAGATTTAGAGCTTAACATCCCAATCTTGGTTGTTACTACGTGGTTATGGAACTGCAAAGTTTGGGGAATGTGCAGCACACCTTCACAAAGTAATAAATTGGAAGGAAAAGTTCAAAATCAGTTTCCCTGTACTTTTTATTCGGTTGGCTGTAGGGGCGATGCTTGTAGTGTCTCTTTCTGTGGCTGTTAGTAAGACTTCATCTTGTAAGTTTGGCTGTCATTAGGTTCTTTGATTTGAATGTTTTTTCTTTTTTGCTTTGTAGTATATTTGTTTGGAACTTGTAAAAAACCATTGATGATATTTGTTTGCAATTCAATTGTAGGGGCACTCACGGAAGAGAATCTCATTTTCTTGGAAGCGTGGAGAACAGTTGACCGTGCCTATTATGACAAAATTTTTAATGGGCAAAGTTGGTTCCGGTATCGAGAAAATGCACTTCGCAATGAACCGATGAATACGCGAGAAGAAACGTGTGAGGGTTCCATTCTTTTGCTCTTACAAGCTGCTGGTGGCTTGCATTTGTCAGTGCCTAAATTCATGTTAGCAGTAGCACAAAGAAATTTGCATATGCGTCTTTCTTTTTGGTTTGTGATTTGTTTTTTGCATTTAGAGAGACAAACAGTTACTTCGTTTTAGTTGTTTCTGTCCCTTTGGGTTCTAATGCTAAAAGCAAGAGTGGTACTTGAAAAGTAAGTTATCTTTAATGATATGAACGTATTGAAGCTCAATACCAGCATGATCGAGAAAACTTGCCATTTCACCAAAAATTGGTTCTTTCATTCATTTTAGTGGTGGCTGAATGATTGATCAGTCACATGGCAGTGGGGATTCCTTTTCCATCACTCTAAACAGAAGTTTGTTCCATCACCAATTTATAAATATATTAGTGCACTCAATTTGCATAGTTTTTATTATTATATTTTTCATTAATTCCTGATTAAATCTTACTGGTTCTTATTTCAGATACTGCAATCAAGAAAATTTTAGCCAACTTAGATGATCCTTTCACTCGCTTTTTAGAACCAGAAAAGTTCAAGAGTCTGAGGGTAATAAACTGTTTTTTTTCTCATCACCTCAAGTTATCGTGTCTCTCACTGGTGACAACCTGAATTAGCAAGTCAAAATATTTTATTTGGCAAGTTCTGATGTAATCTGAGAACGCATTTATTTTACTGTGTGTTTATCTCCTGAAACATGCCATTGTCTTCCTTGAAGGCAGTCTGGTACTCAAGGATCTCTTACAGGTGTGGGGCTGTCAATTGGTTATCCCACAGGAGTTAATGGATCATCTGCTGGATTAGTTGTGATTTCATCTTCCCCTGAGGGCCCTGCAAACAGGGCTGGAATTATGCCCGGCGATGCTATTTTATCAATCGATGATACAAGCACAGAAATGATGGGGTTATATGATGCAGCAGAATGCTTACAGTAAGATTTCTAAAATACCATTGTGGTTTTTGGCTTTCCATGTCTTTTTTTTTTTTTATTTTCTAAATGGAAGAACTGAGCAGAAGTTTGCAGCCCCAAGATGTCTTGTAAAGGTGTCTCCAACTATTATAGCAGTCTTTTTCCTCTTCTTTTGTTCTTTCTTTTTATTTTAATTTTCTATTTGTGAAATGTAAATCTGTCACTTTTTTTTCTGCAAGTGTTTTTTTTTTTTTTTGGTCCCTGAAAAAATTTTTCTTGCCTCCCCACTTTAACCCCAACCCCACCCCACCCACGCACCCTCCAAAAGGAAAAAAAACGGTGAAGGATTTTTAAAATTCTTGGAGGGCTCAGTCAGGCCGTTTTTATACTCACAGCCATAGTAGCCAGCAGGCACTTCTATTGTTGAAAGTGTTGCTTTTATTTTTCACTTCATTAAAAAAAAGGTGCACTACTAAAGAAGTGCACTACTAACTTATTCACCTATTGATTTACCTTATAGGGGCCCTGAAGGAACCATGGTGGAATTGGTCTTTTGTAGTGGACCGATATAAAGCAGTTAACCTTAAAGTAAGCTCAATATTCTACTATTTCCTTGTCCATGGATAAAAATCAAGTTGTTAACTTTGAAGTCTGTGATCTTACTGAATGCTCTTTGATGAGCACTCGATTTTCTTGTTTGCTAATATGAAATATTATAATTTTGGGTCCAAAACCGGTTATGCCTGGATTCTTTGAGCTAAGTTACCAGCAATTGAATCATTTATTAACTATACGACGCGATGACCTCTTGCTGGTAGGCGGGAAAAAGTGACTCTGAACCCAGTGAAGTCGATGCTATGTGAGGTCCCAGGTACTGGGAAGGGCTCCTCTAGAATTGGATATATCAAGCTAGCATCATTCAGTCAAAATGCTTCTGGTGAGCTCTCTCTCTCTCTCTCTCTCTCTCTCTCTCTCTCTCTAAGGGTTCTGTTTGCTGTTATGTGTTAGTATGTTATATGGAGGTCTTTTTTGAAGCAACTTAGTCATTCAGATGAATTGAACTGCCTGGTGATCCATTTATGCGACTGGTTTATGCTTGCATGTATGAGAATTAGTCATTGACAACTTGGAATACTCTCACATACATTTAGCCATAACCAAAAAAGCCTGGTTTACTTATATATATATATATATATATATATATATATATATATATATATAGAAATTAGAACCGGCAGTGATCAATTCAGACCCTCACACAGACCTCCCCTCCCCTACTTACCGATTTTGACAGTGATTTCACCAAATCCACTGGTGGATCACTTAAAAACTGTTGAACAAGGCCCTAAAATCAAGGGATATAATCATCTCAGAGTGACATTTGGCCAACCCCTATTTCACTATAAAACTCTGTACCATGATTCGGTTGCATCTGGATGGACCCCTCAAACTAAGGTGCACTTTAAGGTATGCATCTGGCTGGGCTCCACAAACTTTGTGGTGGATCTCGGCCTGTGAAAAATCACTGTTTATAAAATTTGAAAGTTTCTATTGCTTTAATCACAATCATAGAAACCATTTGAGACCGATACAAACTTGATCTAATTGCATATCGTCATCAAAATATTTGCTGGAAATTTATTTTTTTGAAAATAAAATAAGGAAAGAAATATTTGCTGGAAAATTTCCCGTCAGTTTTTCTTTTCTTGGAAGCACCCCTGGTGACATATTTATAAGGTGAAATGCTTTTTTAGTAAATATCTGAGAATACCGGTCTGGGAATATCTGAGAATTCTAAATGCTTTCTCCTAGATGGATTCGCAAACACTCAAGGACCCTTGAGTATTATGAAAGTTGATATTTAAGAATTTGGAGAATTTTGCAAGCCAAAAACACCAATCTACCAAGGCTGAATTTTTTAAAAGGTGCAAACTGACCAATAGACATTCTGTCAGAAATTCCCATTAGCTAGAAATCCCCTCAGAAATTCTTGTGAACAAATGCCCATGGTTGCCAAACAAATAATATTTGTAAAAAGAAATAAGTAAGGTTGAGTTGGGTAATATGCAAGGGCCAAAAGCCAATTTCTTTATATATTTCGAAGAAAGATTCTAGTATCTGGTTCAGTATAAGATATGAATTGTTTACGTAGTGGAGAAATAACATGTGTGTGATGTTAGATATTCACTAGTTATATATGATGTTTGTCTGTGTGTGAATTATCTACAATGGTCTGGCTCTTCTAAAAAGATAATGGTCCTGTCTGTGGCATAGTTGTCAATTCTGTTCCGGTTTGACCCAGTAGTGGAATGTTTTGGCATTCTGGTATTCCATTCCGGAAAAGATGCAATTGAAAAATGAAAAAATGAATATAAAAGAATACCTAAAATGGAAAAAAAAAAAAAAAATAGTAGAATGCTAAAATAATACTAAAAATGCATACTTAGATCACTTCAATTAAACTACAATCTACAATTGACCATTTTCTAGTTTTCACTACATATGAATGGAAGTATGAAACCTTGGCCGGAATGGGGCTGAATTGGTTCGGAATTGGGACCGGAACGACCTGAAGCAGGGCCCGAAACTTTTAGGGGGCCAATCAGTTCCGCCCAAGGCTAATTCTGGAACGTTCCGGCCAATTCCGGCGGGAACTTATACTCTAGTTCAAATAATTGCTGATAGAATCTGCAATAAGAATGAACAAATAGGGGACATTGGGCATTCTTGCCTGAGTCCACGACTTGCCTTGAAGAAATTTGACAGTCTGCTGTAGATGGGGAAATCCAAAGCCCATTGATAATGCTTTGATCCAGTTTACCATTTCTCGGGAGAAGAAAATTTTGAGGAGAGTTATGAATATGGCCTGTGGTGCCCCATATTGGATCCTCTATGACCAGTCCCCTCCCCCTTCAACCCCCAACAAATTCAAAATCGCATCTGAATTTTGCTCCCTCTTGGTTTGATCATGCAAAAAACTTGAAAATTGGAGTTTCTCTAACATTAAGAAAATTTAAACTTCGAGGACCTTAAATCTATTGGTAGAATGATCTAGTCTTCATTTTTTGCACAAGGCTAGGTCAAACATTGACCTCCTATCTTCTGGTCACCATTTTTTTTTACTGATTTTTTTTTTTTCAAAATGATCCTAAACAAGGATAATATGAATTCTCAAACTGAGTGAACATCTTATGGTTTCAAAACTTCCTTTGGTATCCTAAAGGATGAGTAGATCTTTTTTCCTTCCAAATCAATTTATGAAGTGAAAGAATCCTTTCTTATATGACTTTTATGAACTTCCACTCATCATCATCTTAGCTTTATCCCATTAATATGGAGTTAGATTTGAACTTCGTTGTTGAACTTCAACCATTTCTATTTGAGAATATGTACTTTGTAGGTGAACAAAACGTGTTAAAGATTTGTTTGGTTGATGCTATGATTTGTTGATTTTAAGTATACATCCATTCATTTCATGCTCATCATGGAGTGAATTTGAATAGGATTCTGATGGAACAACTTGCACATCTTCTGTTCTGAAAAAGATTTTGATTGCAGGAGCTGTCAAAGAAGCTATTGAAGCTTTAAGATGAAACAATGTCGGTGCTTTTGTGTTGGACCTTAAAATAACAGGTAATTAGGTTGTTAATGTACACATTTGCCTTCATCCAATAAGGATGCTTCTGATACACTGTATATGGTGCAGTGGTGGTTCTTTCCCTGAAGGAATTGAAATTGCCAAGATATGGTAAGCTTCCTCATATGACCAATGTTACGAAAAAAAAGCTGATCTTCTATAGTATTTCTGTCTGTTTCACTTAAAAAGGTTCCCAAAATAACCATTGACAGTACCTAAGAAATTGGTTACTAGAATACTGCATGCAAGCACTGCAAAAATTATATCACTCTGGACTTCTACCAGACTTGCATATCAATGTAGGTCACTCAAGCAAAACTTTTGGATGGTTCTGTATAGACTACAGCTGGGCCATGTACTAATCAGGCATAGACCAACCTTGAGCTCACTGGCCAGCTACTAGGCTACGTAGCGTTTAAACTTTAAAACAAGCCATTTGGAATTCTATGATGGAGGACCCATTCAACTGATGGAATCATGGTGGGATCACCCTATGAATGGGAATCATGAGAGGGCCACCAAATGATGGAAATCTTAGTGGGTCCACCTGCATGCTTCCCAGAATTTTGTCTCCTACAGTCTTTCCAATTGATTGAGACCCTGTTTCAGATTTTACCTCTTAGGTTGAGTACTGACATACTAACTGTTGTGAAGCAGGGCCACTATGTGTTCCCCAACCATCTAACCACCATTTTGTCCCTACAATGGAGTTAGAAGCTTCTGTGAAAAAGATTGGCCTTAGTGGCGATTATCAAGGTTGGCGACCCCAATAATGGAATTATTATAGAACCCATTCTATGATGTAATCAAGGTTGGCGACCCCAATAATGGAATACACAATGGAGCCAGTTCAAATTACAAACCAGAGGAAGCCTATCCAATAAAGGGGCCAAAATGGGGCTGGTCAATTATAATAATCGAAGTGGAGCTTTCTTGATGGCAAAAATCACAACTGGTTCCCCAACATGACAACCCAAGTATCCGCCGGTGTGTGTGCGCTCAAGGTGAATTACCATGTTGTAGTGAATTTATAACGAAGTGAAATAAATTTTCATGTCAATAAAATTCTTTTGAGGTTAAGAGAAATTTGAGGCGAACCCGGGAAATTTTCCAGAGGGCCAATACATGACCTGCCAGCGCTAATTGTATCAGGGATATTTGGCCTAGTATATATAGAAAAAAGATGCTTTTTTAAATCAGTAATCAGTAATATCCATATGTGATGTCAAATGCCAAGTCGCATAAGCCATGAGGCATGACTGTTGGAGATGCTCTAATTAAAATCTCTCTTCCAAAGCATATGCATTTAATAAATGATATTTATTTATAATAACCTCTTTTATGCTAACATGCAAGTAATTTGTATGGAGAAGGAACCAGAAAGAGCTAAGGATATAACTCCCAAAGAAAAGGGAGCAAAAAACAAAGAGAAGCTCAATCCGCCTGCGCTAACCAAAAAGGAAACAAAATTACAACAGAGGACAATCTCCCGAAAAGAAAAAAAAAATCCTATAATACCTTCTACAATCTCTTTTTAAATTATCCTTACAAATTTCTTTCCAAATCCACTCTTTCAAAATTTATTCCAAACTCCATTGTGCTCGGAGTCGGGCCCACCATCGAGTTTGACGTATTAAGAGATCAATTAAGTGATTAAATAATAAAAATATTTTTTACATCTTTTAATGAATAATTGACAGATTGATTAATAAAAATATGTAGCACAGTCTAAATAATAACTGAGCGATTAAATGATAAATCATATGTTATACAAGTTACCATTTCAAAAAAAAAAAAAAATCATATGTTATATATCTTTTACATTTAAATCTTTTGTTAAAAGTATGATCAATTTGATAGTTAGAGACTCCACTCAGCTTGAAGCCGGAACCACACCGTTGTAACATGTTAAGGGAATCATAAAGTGATTAAAAATCATTACCCAAAGTAATCACATGTAAAAATAGAAGTCGACTCCTACCTTTGATTTTAATATTCTATAAAAAAGAATAATCAGTCTCATAGGTGGGGATACCCCAATTGGAGTTTTCATTAAAAAAAGTTAGTTTGACCCAAGTCTAGGTTCGGGTTCAACACTAACCTTAGATCTCTAAGTTTGAGCCCTCCCAATAAAAAATATATTAGGTCTAAGCGCGTTTGAATAAAGCTCAGGTCCTCACCATTTTTTTTAATTATTTAGCCACTTTATTATTCATTTAAAATGCACAACATATTCTTAGTCACTCAATTTCTTACTTTTTCATTTGATCAACATACTTCTTAACTATTTAATTGCTTGATTATTTATTTTAAATATGCTATATTTTCCAATTACTAATTGCTTTTAATTCTTCACTTAATACGTCAATAAGATCGTGTGCCTAACTCTATGTAAAGTGAAATTTGGCCAATGACAATAGCTGTAATTGTGATTTTGAGCGGTTTAAATATAAATGTGAGCCCCACAAGTGGACTTCATAAGGCATGGTTTAGAGAATCTTAGGAGAATTACCTCTAGTGGAAGTTTTTATAGGTCGAAAGAGAGACGCAAGAGATAAGATCATGAAATAATTGTTTTGGGAAGAATTCTTATGTGTAAAGCTAATTTGGAAATCAAAATAAATATAGCTTATATCTCTCTTTTTGTTTTTATTGACTCTTTAACGTAAGCATAATTGGAAAGAGAGTTTAAGAAACCGGGGTAAAAGTCCTTCATGGTTGGCTGATGTCGCATAGGGTCATTGGACTGCTGGAGGGAGTAGGTCACTGCATTGAAGAACCATAGTTCTTGATACGATTCTTTCTCTTTAAAGCTGAATGTTGGTTGGAGAAAAATGAAAAAAGCCCTCAATTATGGCCTTAGGAGAAGCCACATTAGCTTATTGGGGCTCATTTGTGAATGTATACTTTTAAAAACACATAATATTTGCCTTTTCCATAAAATGTGTCTCTTGCATTACAAATGTGCATTTTCAATAAAATTTGTCTCTTGAGCCCATTCGTATGGATGTGACCCAATTCAGAGGGATATCTTCTAACTCTATAAATTAAAGTTACTTTCAAAGTTTTGATATAATATTAAAAATGAGCAGAAATGCATACGAATTCTTTATTTTTAAGATGAAACATGTATGCTGACGTGGATTAAAGGAAGATCATATTTGAACGTATCCTGTCAACACCCAGTAAAAACATGAGGGGGCCGCTGCTGTTCATATACGCCATAGATAGTGCAGAGATACTAATATAGAGATGAGATAGATATTGCAGGGATATGAATATAGAGATGAGATAGGTAGCAAATTTTATATAAAAGATTACAAAAGCAAGTAAGAAACTCAATTCTAAATTGGTAACATTAAAATGATTTGGCATTACCATCAGAAAAATTCAGCTGCTGGCTGGAAGCATTGATTGATTCTCACTTATCTGTTCGGTTGGATGGCTCATGCCCACGTTCAAGAGACTTTTTTTTTTTTTAAGGAAACTAATGTAAATTCTCTTTTTTAAATCCGAAGACACCAACAACGTGATTTTGATGGAATCATCTCAGTGAGACGTAGCTCCTGTTTGGCATAACTAATTTTTGCCTTTATTTATCAAAATCTCTAAATCGGGTAGTGATTAATAGAGTCATTTGGCAGCGTTTGATAGCCTTTTATTTCTTTTTTTTTTAGATAAGTAGAGACAATGCCTCTATTTCCCATAGCCCACCATTGATAGAATATAGAATGTATAGGAAAAAAAATAGAAGCGGGTGAACAGTATTCTTGCTCATTCACACCCCAGTCCGTATTTTTTATTTTTTTTTCTCAAAATCTAAGAGTGTAAATCAAGATCCAAACGTTGGAAATGTTTACAAGATCAAACACGACATGATATCAAATTTCAGCCGTTGGATCGTCACCAATTTTGAGATGTGCAAAAAAAACGTGAGACCTTGGATGTGATTTTCTAGAATCTGTGGGCCCCAAACACAAAATCCACACCATTAGATCTCTTTGGAATGATGAAAATGCCTTTGGAATGATGAAAATGCCTATGTGGTAAATTCTCAAGGCTTGATATCCTATGGATCTCAAGATATTTGCAAAACAAAATCAGTCATTGATGTATTATGCTCAATATTAGATTTGTCCATGAGCACTAACATATACAAAGATTCTTCCAAATTCTCTAAAACTTTTTGTATTTCTTTATTAGAATTTTTAACAAGAATTTGAAGTATTGGATTTTTTTTTTCAATATGATGGGATGGCTTCTCCCCTGATATTTATAAATGCCATGTTTCTTAATAATTATAATTTTAAAATCCCACCCACTGAAAAGGTTTCAAATGGTGTACCCACACGGACACCGAGAGGGGGGGTGAATTAGTGTCGGTCTTGAAAAAAAATTATATGCAAATAATCAATCACACAACCACGACACAGAAGTTTTTACGTGGTTCACCCGCAGGCTACGTCCACGGTGCACAAATAATGCACTTTCACTATTTTAGCAACACCAACTGCCAGGAGCACCAACCCCTTCCAACTTCGCCCGCACCAACGACAGGAGCACCAACCCCTATACTCAAGCACCCACTTGAGCGATTACAAGGATATAAAGAATTTATGACACTCGCAGGTGCCTTACAATAAAACTCCAGCAACACACACAGACACACACAGGTATCAAAAATATCAATCACAGTTCTCAATTAAAACAGTGATCAGTTCTCAATGAAATAGAGAGCAGGATGACCTTACCGCATATGAAGAACGAATCAGCATATCCTAAAGAACACTTTCATAAATTAGATCATAAAAACCGCAGCAGTTCAACACAATAAAAAATCACAACCCAGCCACCATAGAGAAACAGCCACACAATCACAGTAAGACCTTTCGCCATACAAACCACCGGCCAAGACCTTTCACCGTTCAAAAACAAGTGACGATTTTGCCCAGCAAAAGAGAGACTACCCCAGCCAGCACTTTTCACACGTCACAACTCTCTGTTGAAAAAAATAAGTCCACGTTCAGTTCAAACCGAAGCAGCCATGACAGTACCTAGAAGAAGGCTACAACAGGCACTGGACGAAGAAGCAGAGTGACCGGCGCTTGCAGGTCGTCGCCAGACGAAGGAGGTCGCTGCAGGTCGTCGCCGGCCGAAGGAGGTTGCCAGTGGCGGACCAAGGATTTTTGTTTAAAGGGTGCGGAACGATGGCAATTGAAACAGTCCAAAAATATTATTTTGTGATATTTTCTTCACATTAATAATGATAAAAGAGAAAATATATTGCATTTAAATGATTACAAAATTTAGTTAATTTTTTTTCACATTAATACATTCTTCACATAAATCCCATCATTTGTTTCGTAGAGAATACTAAGAAGATCTCAGACTTTAGAAAGTTAAGGGGTTTTTTTTTTTTTTTTTTCTTCCATTAATTTAGTTTATACTCTTAAAGAAGCAGTTAATGTATAGAAAGTTGATTCCTTGAGTGATTGCATAAATATTAGGACCCATTAGCAGATGACGAACGCAGTACTCCCAATAACAAAGATCTCAAAATATTAGCATCAACCACATTTTACAATTCTGATTTCTAAAGAGCTTGTTTCTGGGTTAATATAACATTACCAAACAACAATCAGCCCCATCAACAAACAGATTAATCAAAAATGAACTGCATTTGATATCAAAATGTCTCTACGCTACGGACTTATGAAATTCAAACCACTTTTCACATAATCCAAAACAAAGCTTTAAAAAGAAAGTAAGGAAACACATGAAAACTCATAAGTTTAAAAAAAAAAAAAAATGAAGCTTAATCCATTCCAAATCCACTGTTTTAAGGGGAAAAATCAGAAAAAAAATATTTTTAACTCGACAGCAATTGCATCAAATAAATAGTAAAATCAAAAAATACGAAGCATGGAGTATTACTTGGAGTTGGTTCTATCTTCTCCTCTTCCATGTCTTTACATCTGTAAGATTGCAAGTTTTGAGCCTCATCAATCATCGACTTAAAACCGCACGCAAGAAAAACAAGGAGGGAGAAGAACGGTTGATTTGGTCCGTTAATGAAGAGTTTCCAATAGACATTGGAGAGGAAAAAGGGCTGGAGAGATACAAGAGTTTTCGATTTGGGGGAAGTAAGAGTGAGAGGATTTCTCAATTGTTGATGTGGATGGGTGCATTTTAAGGATGAGCTTTAAATGGGAGGTGTAAGATGGATTTTTAAGTGGGGCAGGGGTGCATGACCCATATCCCTCTAAAAGGGTTTTCAAAATTTACCGGGTGCACCTACATGAGGCCGCCCCTGAAGGTTGCTGATCCGACGATGCACTGGACGGTGAAGCACTGCTTGACCGATCTCTGCGTGCTTCACTGTTTTTTTTTTTTTTTTTTTTTTTCTCTTCTCTGTTTTTTGTTTTCTTTCGATGTATCTTGTTTCTTTTGCTGCAGTGCCCTAAAAACAAAAAAACTGAACAACCAAAGATGGAGCCCTTACGTAACCGTTGTGGGCCCTACACGATTGGGCTGTTGCAAGTGGGCTGCCCCACTAAAAAGGCTGCCCTGCACGACTTTGCTGAAAGTGGGCTGACCCAGTAAAATGATCATGCTATGTTGACAACAATTTCAATTCCAACTCCAATTCAGAGTATGATCAACATCAAATACCTTCGCAGAATTTTGAAATTTTAGCCTTTTTATTTTTTGTGGAATTTTTTAGCTGGTAAAAATTTTTTTTCTCTATAATCGAGAATTCAGAAATTTCTCAGCCAGAAATTCTCTCCATTGATGAAATAGGCCTTAATATCAATATTTTCTCACACATATCCTGTACTCTGATTTGACACCATCCCACGAAACCTTAGGTGAAGTTGGGCCAGTCGGGGTCAAGCAAAAATGACAAAGTACGTGCTAGCTGGAAAATTGACTTTGACACAATTTTATTTTATTTTATTTTATTTTATTTTTGTCACAATCCGGTTCAAACGGCACGTTTTCCCTAAAAAGGGCCAAGGACCCTTCCCTAACAAGAGTACACCCAGTTACACTATCAATCAGAATGGCTACTGAGAAATCCTTCTCCCTCCTTCTCTCTTTCCTAGTCCTGGTCTTGTTTGATTCCTTGTCTGGAAAATGCAATGCTGCAGCAACAAAATATGAGTTGCAAGAAGCTGAAGCTCTCGTCAAGTGGAAAGGCAGTCTCCTCCAAAGTGAAGCTCTCCACTCATGGTCTCTCCCCCCTGTCAATGGCTCTCCCTGCAACTGGACCGGAATTACATGCAATGATGGTGGAAAGGTGACAGAAATAAACCTAAGCAATCGCGATTTGCAAGGTAAGCTTGATCATTTAAACTTCACTTCCCTTCCAAACCTAATCCGCCTTGACCTTAGCATCAATGATCTCAATGGAACCATCCCAACCCAAATCCCTGCTTCTTCCCAAATCGTCTTCTTTGATCTCTCTATGAATCAACTCTCAGGCGTCTTACCACTCTCGCTAGCCAATCTCACTCATGTTTCCGTGCTCAATATCTCTGACAATGCATTGTCTGGTGAAATACCTCCTTCTCCCTTTGCCAGTTGGATCAATCTGGTCTCTCTTCGACTTCATAACAATCTGCTTATTAATGGGTCAATTCCCTCTGACATAGGGGTTCTCACCAATCTCATACAGTTGGACCTCTACAATAATAAGATAAGTGGCTCGATCCCTCCTTCTTTAGGAAATTTAAGCAATCTAGTCGCATTCTCTGTCCATTAAAATGAAATTTCTGGCCCAATCCCTCGAGAAATAGGAAATCTCAACAAATTGTCCGCATTAGACCTTTCCAATAATAATTTAACAGGTCCAATCCCTCCTTCTTTGGGAAATGCAACTGGGTTACAATTTTTAGACCTGCATCGAAATCTGATTTCGGGCTCAATCCCTCAAGAAATTGGGGAACTCAAAAGGATGATAATTCTACAGTTTTCTGGAAATTTTCTAAAAGGTCCCATCCCTTTCACATTAGGAAATCTGACTGAACTCACGAGCTTAGATTTGAGTGAAAATGAAATTTCTGGCCCTATTCCTCCAACTTTTGGTAACCTGAGAAACCTGAACCAACTTGCTTTCTTCATCAATCATTTATCTGGTTCATTACCTGAAGAAATGGCGAATTTAACACGTTTGCAGTATTTTTTCATGAGCATCAACAATATCTCAGGTTATTTACCTCAAATGTGCCAAGGCGTCTCACTTGCTGTATTCAGGGCATCCAACAACAATCTCACAGGTCCAATCCCTGCAAGCTTGAGAAACTGTCGAACCTTACAGATAATCACGTTTCAAAATAACCAGTTCACTGGAAATATATCCGAAGGTTTTGGGGTATATCACAATTTATCTACCATTTACTTAAGCAACAACAGATTTTATGGGGAGCTCTCGTCAAGCTGGGGAGACTGTCGAAATCTCACCTCACTCAAATTTGCCGGGAACAATATTACAGGTAGAATACCACCTCATATTGGGCAATTGACTCAACTTCGTATATTGGACCTTTCTTCTAACCACCTGGATGGAGAGATTCCCAGTGAACTGGGGAGGCTATCATTGCTATACAATTTGAGTTTATATGATAACATGCTTTCAGGCTTATTGCCACAAGCAATGGGACAACTGTCCAATTTAGAGCTTCTTGATCTATCTGTGAATAATTTCAGTGGACCCATTCCAAAGCAATTAGAGAGATGCACCAAATTGCGGTCTTTGAAATTCAATAGGAATAATTTGAATGGAAGCATTCCATTTGAAATTGGCAACCTTGAAAGCCTTGGAACAGTACTTGATCTCAGTCAAAATTTGCTCTCGGGAGAAATACCATCTCATCTCGGGAAACTGAGCAAGTTGGAAAAGTTAAATCTTTCTCACAATATGCTCTCTGGTTCCATTCCTTCTTCTTTTAAAGGAATGATAAGTTTGTTAGTTGTTGATGTGTCATACAATTATTTGGAGGGTCCCTTACCTGATAACAAAGCATTTCATAATGCTTCGCCGGGAGAACTTTCTAAAAATAAAAACTTATGTGGTGAAGTACAAGGTTTACGACCTTGCAACTCCACTCTATCAAGTCATGGTGATGGAAAGAAAGGCCACAAAGGTGCAAGAATCATTGTTCTCAGTCTCATAGGCGTTCTACTCTTCATTTCTACTTTGGTTGTCATATATTTTGTTGTTCACCGGAGAATAAGGAATGTAGAAAATGAAGTTGAAGAAGTACATAATCCAGATCTCTTCTCAATATGGAACAATGACAGAAATATCATATATGAAGAAATCATTGATGCAACAGAGGACTTTGATGAAAAGTTTTGTGTTGGAGAAGGAGGCTATGGAAAAGTTTACAGAGCAGATCTACCTACAGGTCAATTGGTAGCTGTAAAAAAACTCCACCCACAAGAAGATGGTGAGCAGATTGACCAAAGAAGTTTTAGAAATGAGATAAAAGCATTAACAGAAATCCGTCATCGCAACATTGTTAAGCTTTACGGATTTTGCTCCCATCCACGATGTTCTTTTCTTGTCTATGAGTATATGGAAAGAGGAAGTTTAGCTAAAGTTCTGAAAAATGGGGAAGGAGCTTTTGAATTCGAGTGGATGAAAAGGGCTAATGTTGTTCAAAGTGTGGCCCAAGCATTGTCATACATGCACCATGATTGCAACCCTTCAATCGTTCATCGTGACCTGTCAAGTAGCAACATTTTGTTGGATATGGAGTATGAGGCTTCTATCTCCGACTTTGGCACAGCGAGACTTTTAAAGCCAGATTCATCAAATTGGTCCACACTTGCAGGCACATATGGATACATCGCTCCAGGTAAATTTTTGGCACATTGTTTTTTCACCTTTTTGTTTTAATTTACTAGTTTTTTAATTTGTCTTGTTTAATCCAAAATATTTCATGGGATACTAATATTCTACCTACATTTTTTTATGAATAAATTAATATAAAAAGGTACTATATTCAGGTTTTGGATCTTCTATAAACCTCGTTCACGGTTCACCAAATGTTCTCTATGGCCACCTAAAGTAAGCCATTTTGTGGGCATAGGAATGATGGGATCCATGGCGGGTAGGTAAAGATTGGCAAAGTCTTAACCAATTTAATTGATATCCACCACTAAAACTAGGGGCGAACTTTTTAACAATTTACTAACTACTATAGTTACTATCATTGATATCTAATGGGTGATATTGATCGCAGTGGCTGAATATTTACCCTGATCTAAAGCTTATTTCTAAATTGTTGAATCATAGTAAACCAACTAAAACATTCTAATGATTTTTGTTTAGGGCATGTTTGTTTGCATTATAATACATATATAGGAATTGAATACATAGAAATCCTACCATAAGTAGTTAAAAATGAAGATCAAAGATATGAATCCATTTTGTTTATTACCTTTGATTTTCATTTTTAACCACGTATGAATCTATGCATTGAATTTCTATATATTTCAATATTTGTTAAATGACTATATACCTTGCTCAATAATAACTCGAATTATATTAGAGAAAATGATTCTTTTTCTGACCATGATGAAGAAAAACTTTCCTACCACTCATAGTAAAGGAAGTTGGAAAGATGATTAATTTTCTCCTTTAAAAGAAATCCAAGCAAGAGAAAATAGATTTATCCATATTTCCCAATATTAGCTTTGGAAGTAGTCGATACATTAAGGGGTTCCTTTGAAATGCATATGGATTTATGAAATGAAACTTAATGTTGATTTTTTCTTTTCAGAGTATGCTTACACAATGAAAGTAACTGAAAAATGCGACGTTTATAGCTTCGGTGTGGTTGCTCTGGAGGTAATAATGGGAAAGCATCCTGGTGAGCTCGTCTTCTCTTTGTCAACATTAGAGGGCCAAGGTATATTGTTGAAGGATATATTAGACCTGCGACTCCCACCTCCCACAGATTGGGAGATGAAGAAAGTCGTGTTGACAGTGGCACTGGCACTTGCATGCCTACGTTCTGACCCACAATCCCGGCCAACCATGTATCATGTGTTGCAAAAGCTATCTGCAGCCAAAGAACCTTTTCTTGAGCTTCATCACATGCTTACCTTGTGTCAATTAATGGATCTCAACATATAATTCCATAGATGAAAAGTTATGAAGTGGTTGTCATAAGTTTTAATGGTCAAACAATATACTTGCGTATATTTATGTTTGTATTATATTTGGTTATCTATCTTTGTTGTATTATCCTGAAATGAAAAGTGAGTTTCTTCTTTAAATAAAATAATATGTGCACATGGAAAGTAAACTCACTAAAAAAGGGGTGTTCGACCTATTGATTGTGGCGCTTAACTTGGATTTCCATTGATGACTACACACAGTATTGATTATATATGTAGATAAAGTATATACTTCTTTACCATGCATTTTCTTTATTGCATAGAAAATCAAGAGAATAAGCATTTTAAAGGAGTGTTGCAGCAACTACTAGATCTAATTCATAATTTGTTCAAAGGAGTGTTGTCCTCACAGTTCAGAAAATCACACAAGTTATAAAAGTTGAATCCCTTGCAAAAACATGATTTTACACACGATCCACCCTCATTTCAAGAAGCTTTGCTCAATGTTCTCGTAGAATGATTAGATGGTCCTCTCCCTAATGATCATATCTTCAAAATGGCTCCGGCGGAGGTATTCATCAAAAAATAGTCTTATAGATGGCAGCAGGAAGATAATTCCTATTGCAAATTCCAATGCCATATCCCTTATACCCTATTGCATCATTAGGGTTGAAAGATCAGGATGTGGAAGACTTTGACACGTGGCCAGAGATCTGTAGCGTTCCTAATGATGAAAAGTCTCTACAGACCTCCTACGTTTGGATTATCAACAGTGACATTCTTGTAGTTCATGGAGATGTTTGAGGGCAAAATATAGAACACTGGTTCGATAAGAAGAATTTGGACTTCTGTCTCCTGCCGCTCTTCTCATTTGGAAGAGAGAGAGAGACGAGACAGAGAGAGGGAGAGAGAGAGAGGGATTTCATTCACACGAACAAGGCTATTGTGATCGATGAGCAGCTTCACAGTAAGATCTCCTAAACCCCATTAAAATCCCAATTCTTTTTACACACTCGATACAGAACTTTGCGTTGGTTTTTCCTCCAAAAGAAACCCATCTTTCCAGATTGCAATTTTGTATATCAAATCAATACAACATCCCCTGTATCTACTTCTGTAAAACCTTCAAAACCCATATCCTAAAACCTGACATATCTCATCTGCGTTTGTGTTATTCGAATTCTGGGCAGTTTAATCAATGCGAAGTGGTGGGTCGATCTCTACCTACACCATCTTATCAACACCCAAAGATATACCACATGAATGTATATCCAACAAACGAAGTCACAGAGAAATCCAAATCCGGTTACTTTTCTTCTTCTTCTTAATTTCTTCTTTGAGCTTGATTTTTTTTACTGTTTCCCTTTATTATTCCTTTCTACAAAAACCCATTTCAGTTGTTTCCTGAGAAAGCCAAATAAGTTGAAGAAGGGCAGCAATGGGCATGTACTTGTCATTGACAAGGTATTTTTTATGTGCCTGTTCCAATATGATCTACATCCATTTGTTGAAATCAGAATGTGAGCATATATAATTGTTCTGTTATGACTGTAAGTCTGGGTTTTGCCAAAAAGAAAAAAAAAAGGGGGATATTGCTCATACAACTGCCCTTAAATCTGACATTTGCCCAGGAGCAGGTGAAGTTTAAAATTTTCCCACGGAGCTGTTGGTATAAAAATGGTGCGATATCACACAAAACTAGGATATTGCATGTGGCGATTCGTTTGATATCTCACTGCCCTGTGATATTGCACGGTCTGATGTGTGTGACATCACATGACCCTAGGATATCACATGAACAGTTCCGTGGGAAATACTTGGACTTTGATCGTTCATGGGTGCTCCCCCAAGCCCCAAAGGAAACAAAGTATAGGTGGGACAAGCAGTTTAGAAAGCATCCTTCTAGGTGACCAGGGGTTTGGAGTGGCATGAAGGCCCGGCAGAGTGACCCCACCATAGGTTTTTGTTTTTAGATTAGCAATTTGATGAGAATCAGTCTCATTAGACGTTACTAGCTCTAGATCTCCGATCAAAAGAAATGGAAGTGGATGGTTGATATGAAAATAGTGAACGGCTTGAAACGATTCCCTTCTTCTATGAGACTGATCTTTTCTGTCATGACACGAGTGCATTTTGATTGAGAATGGCTGACTTCTCTCTGTTGTTTAGAATATTTCATGAAGCACATGTCTCGTATTTTAAATATGCATTTTTTTTTCAACTCCTTGTGGTTCCCATGTGGTAATGTCAGGCCTCTGTGATCATTGGAGGTTGTGTTAGAAGACCCATACGATGTTTGGAGTATAATGCTACCTGTAGTAACAAAAGTTCCAAGCCAGTTGCGATGGCTGAGGGACCTTGTATGTCATTCCGTTCATCGGTTCAACCATTGTGGAAGATTCAGAGCTTAACATCCCAATCTTGGTTGTTACTACGTGGTTATGGAACTGCAAAGTTTGGGGAATGTTCAAAATCAGTTTCCCTGTACTTTTTATTCGGTTGGCTGTAGGGGCGATGCTTGTAGTGTCTCTTTCTGTGGCTGTTAGTAAGACTTCATCTTGTAAGTTTGGCTGTCATTAGGTCCTTTGATTTGAATGTTTTTTCTTTTTTCCTTTGTAGTATATTTGTTTGGAACTTCTAAAAGGAAAACCATTACTGATATTTGTTTGCAATTCAATTGTAGGGGCACTCACGGAAGAGAATCTCATTTTCTTGGAGGCATGGAGAACAGTTGACTGTGCATATTATGACAAAACTTTTAATGGGCAAAGTTGGTTCCGGTATCGAGAAAATGCACTTCGCAATTAACCGATGAATACGCGAGAAGAGACGTGTGAGGGTTCCATTCTTTTGCTCTTACAAGCTGCCGGTGGCTTGCATTTGTCAGTGCCTAAATTCATGTTAGCAGTAGCACAAAGAAATTTGCATATGCGTCTTTCTTTTTGGTTTGTGATTTGTTTTTTGCATTTAGAGAGACAAACAGTTACTTCCTTTTAGTTGCTTCTGTCCATTTGGGTTCTAATGCTAAAAGAAAGAGTGTTACTTGAAAAGTAAGTTATCTTTAATGATACGAACGTATTGAAGCTCAATACCGGCATGATCGAGAAAACTTGCCATTTCACCAAAAATTGGTTCTTCCATTCATTTTAGTGGTGGCTGAATGATTGATCAGTCACATGGCAGTGGGGATTCCTTTTTCATCACTCTAAACAGAAGTTTGTTCCATCACCAATTTATAAATATATTGATGCTGTCAATTTGCGCATTAGTTTTTATTATTATATTTTTCATTAATTCCTGATTACATCTTACTGGTACTTATTTCAGATACTGCAATCGAGAAAATGCTTGCCACCTTGGATGATCCTTTCACTCACTTTTTAGAACCCGAAAAGTTCAAGAGTCTGAGGGTAATAAACTGTTTTTTTCTCACCACCTCAAGTTATCGTGTCTCTCACTGGTGACAACCTGAATTAGCAAGTCAAAATATTTTATTTGGCAAGTTCTGACGTAATCTGAGAACGCATTTATTTTACTGTGTGTTTATATATCTCCTGAAACATACCATTGTCTTCCTTGAAGGCAGTCTGGTACTCAAGGATCTCTTACAGGTGTGGGGCTGCCAATTGGTTATACCACAGGAGTTAATGGATCATCTGCTGAGTTGCGATTTCATCTTCCCCTGAGGGCCCTGCAAACAGGGCTGGAATTATGCCTGGCGATGCTATTTTATCAATTGATGATACAAGCACAGAAATGATGGGGTTATATGATGCAGCAGAACGCTTACAGTAAGATTTGTAAAATACCATTATGGTGTTTGGATTCCCATGTGTTTTTTTTTTTTTTTTAATTTTCTAAATGGAAGAACCAAGCGGAAGTTTGCAGCCCCAAGATGCTTTGTTCCAAGGACATTCTCTTTCTTGTAAAGGTGTCTCCAACTATTATAGCAGTCTTTTTCCTCTTCTTTTGTTCTTTCTTTTTATTTTAATTTTCTATTTGTGAAATGTAAATCTGTCACTTGTTTTTCTGCAAGTGTTTTTTTTTTTTTCTTTTTTCCTGCAAATGTTTTTCTTGCCTCCCCACTTTAACCACCCCAACCCCCCCCCCCCCCCCCCCCCCCCCCCCCCCCCCCACCCCACCAAAAGGTAAAAAAAGGTAAAGGATTTTTAAAATTCTTGGAGGGCTCAGTCTGGCCTTTTTTATACTCACAGCCATAGTAGCCAGCCGGTACTTCTATTGTTGAAAGTGTTGCTTTTATTTTTCACTTCATTAAAAAAAAAAAGGTGCACCACTAAATAAGTGCACTACTAACTTATTCGCCTATTGATTTACCTTATAGGGGCCCTGAAGGAACCATGGTGGAATTGGTCGTTCGTAGTGGACCTGATATAAAGCAGTTAACCTTAAAGTAAGCTCAATATTCTACTATTTCCTTGTCCATGGATAAAAATCAAGTTGTTAACTTTGAAGTCTGTGATCTTTACTGAATGCTCTTTGATGACCTCTCGATTTTCTTGTTTGCTAATATGTAATATTATAATTTCGGGTCCCAAACCGGTTATGCCTGGATTCTTTGAGCTAAGTTACCAGCAATTGAATCATTTATTAACTATACGACACGATGACCTCTTGCTGGTAGGCGGGAAAAAGTGACTCTGAACCCAGTGAAGTCGAGGCTATGTGAGGTCCCAGGTACTGGAAAGGGCTCCTCTAGAATTGGATATATCAAGCTAACATCATTCAATCAAAATGCTTCTGGTGAGCTCTCTCTCTCTCTCTCTCTCTCTCTCTCTCTCTCTCTCCCCCCCTTTTTTTAAGGGTTCTGTTTGCTGTTTGCTGTTATGTGTTAGTATGTTATATGGAGGTCTTTTTTGAAGCAACCTAGTCATTCAGATGAATTGAACTGCCTGGTGATCCATTTATGCAACTGGTTTATGCTTGCATGTATGAGAATTAGTCATTGCCTACTTGGAATACTCTCACATACATTTAGCCATAACCAAAAAAACCTGGTTTACTTTTTTATATAGATATATATAGAAATTGGAACCGGCAGTGATCAATTCAGACCTTCACACAGACCTCCCCTCCCCTACTTACTGATTGTGACAGTGATCTGACCAAATCCACTGGTGGATTGAACTGCATGAGAGAATTTCACTTTGAACTTCAGTGATCAATTCAGACCCTCAAAACTGTTGAACAAGGCCCTAAAATCATGGGATATAATCATCTCCGAGTGACATTTGGCAAACCCCTATTTCACTTTAAAACTCTGTACAATGATTGGGTTGCATCTGGATGGACCCCTCAAACAAAGGTGCATTTTAAGGTATGCACCTGGGTGGGCCCCACAAACTTTGTTCCCTCTTGGTTTGATCATGCAAAAAACTTGAAAATCATGGTGCATGTATGAATTTTGCTCCCTCTTGGTTTGATCATGCAAAAAACTTGAAAATTGGAGTGTCTCTAACATTAAAAAAATTGAAACTTTGAGGACCTTAAATCTATTGGTAGAATGATCTAGTCTTCATTTTTTGCACAAGGCTAGGTCAAACATTGACCTCCTATCTTCTGGTCTCCATTTTTTTTACTGATTTTTTTTTTGTTTTTTCAAAATCATCCTAAACAAGGATAATATGAATTCTCAAACTGAGTGAACATCTTATGGTTTCAAAACTTCCTTTAGTATCCTAAAGGATGAGTAGATCATTTTTCCTTCCAAATCAATTTATGAAGTGAAAGAATCCTTTCTTATATGACTTTTATGAACTTCCGCTCATCATCATCTTAGCTTTATTCCATCAATCTGGAGTTGGATTTGAACTTCGTTGTTGAACTTAAACCATTTCCATTTGAGAATATGTACTTCGTAGGTGAACAAAACGTGTTAAAGATTTGTTTGGTTGATGCTATGATTTGTTGATTTTAAGTATACATCCATTCATTTCATGCTCATCATGGAGTGAATTTGAATAGGATTCTGATGGAACGACTTGCAGATCTTCTGTTCTGAAAAAGATTTTGATTGCAGGAGCTGTCAAAGAAGCTATTGAAGCTTTAAGACGAAACAATGTCAGTGCTTTTGGTGTTGGACCTTCGAAATAACAGGTAATTAGGTTGTTAATGTACGCATTTGCCTTCATCCAATAAGGATGCTTCTGATACACTGTATATGGTGCAGTGGTGGTTCTTTCCCTGAAGGAATTGAAATTGCCAAGATATGGTAAGCTTCCTCATATGACCAATGTTACAAAAACAAAGCTGATCTTCTATAGTATTTCTGTCTGTTTCACTTAAAAAGGTTCCCAAAATAACCATTGACAGTACCTAAGAAATTGGTTACTAGAATACTGCATGCAAGCACTGCAAAAATTATATCACTCTGGACTTCTACCAGACTTGCATATCAATGTAGGTCACTCATGCAGAACTTTTGGTTCGTTCTGTATAGACTACAGCTGGGCCATGTACTAATCAGGCATAGACCAACCTTGAGCTCACTGGCCAGCTACTAGGCTACGTAGCGTATAAACTTTAAAACAAGCCATTTGGAATTCCATGATGGAGGACCCATTCAACTGATGGAATCATGGTGGGATCACCCTATGAATGGGAATCATGAGAGGGCCACCAAATGATGGAAATCTTAGTGGGTCCACCTGCATGCTTCCCAAAATTTTGTCTTAGGGAATTCTCCTACAGGCTTTCCAATTGATTGAGACCCTGTTCCAGATTTTACCTGTTAGGTTGAGTACGGACATACTAACTGTTGCGAAGCAGGGTCATTATGTGTTCCCCGACCATCTAACCACCATTTTGTCCCTACAATGGAGTTAGAAGCTTCTGTGAAAAAATTGGCCTTAGTGGCGATTATCAAGGTTGAACTTTCACTGTTAAGATGCCAAATTCCATCTTTAGGCTTATGTGGCAATTTAAAGGTTTGAAATTTGGCATATCCTAAAGTAGGAACTCCTTCCCATATGTCAAATTTATTTTTATTTTTATATTTATTTATTTATTATTTTTTTGTTTTTCTTTTTGTCTTCTTATGGAACCGTCATCATATAAGGAAAAAAGAGGTTTTGCATTATTGCATTCTCTTGGGCCCCCATTGTATAAAATAATCCAAGATATTAAAAGCATGTGCCTTTTTTATACTTTAAATTTGGCATATCCATATGTGATGTCAAATGCCAAGTCGCATAAGGCATGACTGTTGGAGATGCTCTAATTAAAATCTCTCTTCCAAAGCTTATGTATTTAATAAATGATATTTATTTCCAATAACCTTTTTTATGCAAACATGCAAGTAATTTGTATTGAGAAGGAACGAAAAAGAGCAAAGGATATAACTCCCAAAGAAAAGGGAGCAAAAAACAAAGAGAAGCTCAATCGGCCTGAGCTAACCAAAAAGGAAACAAAATTACAATAGAGGAAAATCTCCCAAAAAGGAAAAAAAAAAAATCCAATAATACCTTCTACAATCTCTTTTCAAATTATCCTTACAAATTTCTTTCCAAATCCACTCTTTCAAATTAAAATTTATTCCAAACTCCATTGTGCCCGGAGTCGGGCCCACTGTCGAGTTTGACATATTAAGAGATCAATTAAGTGATTAAATAATAAAAATATTTTTACATCTTTTAATGAATAATTGAGAGATTGATTAATAAAAATATGTAGCACATTCTAAATAATAACTGAGCGATTAAATGATAAATCATATGTTACATATTTTTTTATATTTAAATCTTATGTTAAAAGTATGATATCTGATAGTTGGGGACACTTCACTCTGCTTGAAGCCGGAACCACATTAGTTGGAACATATTAAGGGAATCATAAAGTGATTAAAAATCATTACCCAAAGTAATCACATGTAAAAATAGAAGTCGACTCCTATTTTTTATTTTAATATTCTATAAAAAAAGAATAATCAGTCTCATAGTTGGGGATACCCCAATTGGAGTTTTCATTCAAAAAAGTTAGTTTGACCCAAGTCTAGGTTCAGGTTCAACACTAACCCTAGATCTCTAAGTTTGAGCCCTCCCAATAAAAAATATATTAGATCTAAGCGCTTTTGAATAAAGCTCAGGTCGACACCCTTTTTTTTTAATTATTTAGTCACTTTATTATTCATTTAAAATGCACAAAATATTCTTAGTTACTCAATTTCTTAATTATTCATTTGATCAACATACTTCTTAACTAATTAATTGCTTGATTATTTATTTTAAATATGCTGTATTTTCCAATTACTAATTGCTTTTAATTCTTCGCTTAATACGTCAATAAGATCGTGTGCCTAACTCTATGTAAAGTGAAATTTGGCCAATGACAGTAACTGTAATTGTGATTTTGAGCGGTTTAAAGATAAATGTGAGCCCCACAAGTGGACTTCATAAGGCATAGTTTAGAGAATCTTAGGAGAATTACCTGTCGCGGAAGTTTTTATAGGTGGAAAGAAAGACGCGAGTGATAAGATCATGAAATAATTGCTTTGGGAAGAATTCTCATGTGTAAAGCTAATTTGGAAATCAAAATAAATATAGCTTAAATCTCTCTTTTTGTTTTAATTGACCCTTTAACGTAAGCATAATTGGAAAGAGAGTCTAAGAAACTGGGGTCAAAGTCCTTCATGGTTGGTTGATGTGGCATAGGGTCATTGGACTGCTGGAGAGAAGTCACTGCATTGAAGACCTATAGTTCTTGATACGATTCTTTCTCTTTAAAGCTAGGTGTTGGTTGAAATAAATAAAAAAAAACCCTCAATTCTGGCCTTAGGAGAAGCCGCATCATATTCTTGGGGCCCATTTGTGAATATGTACTTTTAAAAACACATAATATTTGCCTTTTCAATAAAACTAGCATTCGAAGCCCGTGCGGTGCACGATTTTTAATCTCATAGAGGTTGAATGGGTATTTAGAATTAATATTCTAATTAATTATTTATTTTGACCTATTCTATTAATATATACCATAACAGTAAATAATTCAACCATTACAGAACTCCATTAGATTAGTTAAACATAAGAGTTAAAATTAAATATGTAGAAGAAAATAGCTAATCATTAAAGAGTCAATAAATATATCAAAATCAGGCTATAATGAAAGAGTCATTAAATATATCAAAATCATGCTACAAATTCAATACGGAAAGAAAAATATGAAAATGTCGAACACCATGTAAATAAAAAATCAACAAAGGTCTCATACCAGAAACTCATTTCTAAGTATAATGCGAGAAGTCAAAATTCTTAAAACAAAAGAATCAAATGGCACTTGGGGGTGGCAAGTTGCAGACTTTTGGAGTGAAAAGTTGTTCTTTTGGCCCAATACCCAACAGAGGCTAGGGCTCTGTTTGGCAAAATAAGAGAGAGGAGTTTCTCTCTCAAATGGTGGAAAAGACCACCAATCGGACGAAATTAATACCAAAACCGTTTCTTTATCAATCCTACAGCTAAATGCAACTGAACTGCAGCATTACCAGAAACTCATTTCGTCATATAAGTATAATGCAAAGACCATATCAAGACAAAGTAAACTGAGAAGGCCAAATTCCTAAACAAAAGAATCAATTGGCACTTGGGGGTGGCAGGTTGCAGACTTTTGGGGTGAAAACTTATTACTTCGCCCCAATGCCCAACAGAGGCTAGGGCTCTGTCCGGCAAAATAAGAGAGAAGACTTTCTCCCTCAAAAGGTGAAAGGACCACCAATTCTACAGTTAAATGCAACTGATTTGCAGCATTGGCAAGAACGGACAAGAAAAGAATGAATGCTGAAAATGAAGAAATGATCTAAGTTTTTTTTTTTTTAGATTCGCAAAAAACGGACAATTATATGTTGCAGATTCTTTTTAAAGTTGGTGAGAGCGTCTCTCATAGGAGCACTTCCCATTTTTAAAACTTTAAACCTCAATATTCAGTAGTTATGTATTGGTTTAATTTTGGATATTGTTACCAATTGATTTTAATAATTCCGCAAATAATTTATTATAACTCATCATGTTTCGAAATTTTGTGGGTCCATATTTGGGAGCTTGTGTTGCATTAAACACAGGAAAATGAATATTTATTTTTATTTTTCACGTTATCCCATGGTTGTATTTTTTGGGACGAGACAAAAAAAAAGTCTTAAAAAGTTGTTGACCAAAGTCAAGCCATTTGGGTGACATATTTATATGAATTTTCCTTATGAAATTGGTGAAACTGATCAAAGAGGACTCATGTGTCAAAACCCCAAAATATAAAAATAAATGTCATAACTGCTCAAAATAACAGTGTAGGGTCGCAAATATCATTTTTGGAGACTTACCGCCTCACAAGAATATCAGAATATTCCCAGGTTTGTAGTTCTTCATGGGATTATTTTGAGAAAAATGCTAGAAAAAATCATTACTTTTAAAAATATGTAAAGACAAAATAGAGACAAATGCGAATACTGTCAAAATTGATTCTGCAAAAAATTAGCTGATTTTTATCAATTTATTCTGCTAATCACATATTTTGTTTCTTCTGATATTTATAGTTTTGAGAGTAACACGAATGGATACTGATGTTAAGATATTGCAATATATTTAAAAGTGTTTGGCTCTCAGTTCATCAGAGGCAATCGTGAGAGACATATTTTTGGGGTCCACCTGCGGCCATGCCAACGTGAAGTAGGGGATGGAATGATCTCAATGAGACCTAGTGGTGTGCAAAATATCATTTCCCAGTTAAATCATCCTAACCCATTTATTTATGACCCTCAAGTAATTTTTTTTTTTTTAGAAAAATAACATAGTTTTAGAATTTCATTCTCCAACAATGAATAACAGTTTGATGTCTGTTAAATTTAGGCCGATGCCAATTCATAGTGGATAATGCATGTGGGGTGTTGGGATGATCATAGAGACGTCCTAAGACTGTATTGCAGATATTTGTAATTTAGAATATTGATGATGCTTGTCGTTTGTCGGTAGGTTTCGCATAATATAAAGAGACTGGTGGTAGTAGGGCGGCATCTCCATTCCTTGATTTTCTGAATGTTTGAAAAGTCTAGTCTCCAATGTAATTTAGGATGTATGTTCAGTTGGGCCCATCTCATTTCATGACTTGGGTGGGATTACAAGGTCCTTCTCTAACATTTCTTTTTCTTTCATTTACCGGGGTATATCGCTTTGTAGCTTTTGATATTAAAATCCGAACCATTAAAAATAAGCTTTCTCTTTCATAGGAATTTTGCGTGTCTGAGAACCCAAAGATTCTTCCAAATTCTCTAAAATTTTCTGTATTTCTTTATTAGAATTTTTGACAAGAATTTGAAGTATTGGGGTTTTTTTTTTTTTTTCCAATATGGTGTGATGGCTTCTCCCCTTATATTTATAAATGCCAAGTTTTTTAATAATTAAAATTTTAAAATCCCAACCACCGAATGGTTTCAAATACCTTCGCAGAATTTTGAGATTTTAGCCTCTTTATTTTTTTGGTGGAATTTTTAGCTGGCAAAAAAAAAAAAAAAGAATTTCTCTATGATTGAAAATTCAGAAATTTCTCAGTCAAAAATTCTCTCCAGTGATGAAACAGGCCTTAATATAATATCAATATCTTCTCACACATATCCTCTACTCTGATTTGATACCATCCCAGCAAACCAGAGTTGAAGTTAGGCCATTCGGGGTCAAGCAAAAATGACAACGTGCTAGCAGGCATATTTGACTTTGACACAATCAGTTTTACGTTCCTTGTTTTTGACAATCAGGTTGAACCGACACGTCTTCCCTCTCTTCTTTCGTCAGTTAAAAAAGGGCCAAGAACCCTTCCCTAACTCTTGTGCACCCAGTTACAGTACCAATCAGAATGGCTACTGAGAAATACTTCTCCCTCCTTCTCTCTTTCCTAGTCCTGGTCTTGTTTGATTCCTTGTCTGGCAAATGCGATGCTGCAGCCATGAAATATGAGTTGCAAGAAGCTGAAGCTCTCGTCAAGTGGAAAGCCAGTCTCCTTCAAAGCGAAGCTCTCCACTCATGGTCTCTCCCCATTGTCAATGGCTCTCCCTGCAACTGGACCGGAATTACATGCAATGATGGTGGAAAGGTGACAGAAATAAACCTAAGCAATTGTAGTTTGCAAGGTAAGCTTGATCATTTAAGCTTCACTTCCCTCCCAAACCTTGTCCGCCTTGACCTTAGCCGCAATGCTTTCAATGGAACCATCCCAACCCAAATCCCTGCTTCTTCCCAAATCGTCTTCTTTGATCTCTCTATAAATCAACTCTCAGGCGTCTTACCACTCTCGCTAGCCAATCTCACTCATGTTTCCATGCTCAATATCTCTGACAATGCATTGTCTGGTGAAATACCTCCTTCTCCCTTTGCCAGTTGGATCAATCTTGTCTCTCTTCGACTTCATAACAATCTGCTTATCAATGGGTCAATTCCCTCTGAGATAGGGGTTCTGACCAATCTCAGAGAGTTAGTCCTCTACAATAACCAGATAAGTGGCTCAATCCCTCCTTCTTTAGGAAATTTAAGCAATCTACTCGCACTCGTTGGCCATGAAAATGAGATTGCTGGTCCCATTCCACAGGAAATAGGAAACCTGACAAAACTCATTCTGCTCATCTTGTACGATAACCATATCACAGGTTCCATCCCTTCTACTTTTGGGAGATTAACCAATCTCAATAAATTACAGCTACAAGGAAACCGACTTTCGGGCCCAATCCCTCGAGAAATAGGAAATCTCAACAAAATGTCCCAACTAGACCTTTCCAATAATAGTTTAATAGGTCCAATCCCTCCTTCTTTGGGAAATGCAACTGGGTTACAAATTTTATACCTGCATAGAAATCTGATTTCGGGCTCAATCCCTCAAGAAATTGGGGGACTCAAAAGGATGATATTTCTACACTTCAATAGAAATTCTCTAAAAGGTCCCATCCCTTCCACATTAGGAAATCTGACTGAACTCACGACCTTAGATTTGAGTGAAAATGAAATTTCTGGCCCTATTCCTCCAACTTTCGGTAACCTGAGAAACCTGAACCAACTTGCTTTCTTCATCAATCATTTATCTGGTTCATTACCTGAAGAAATGGCGAATTTAACACGTTTGCAATATTTTTTCATGAGCATCAACAATATCTCAGGTTATTTACCTGAAATATGCCAAGGCGTCTCACTTGCTGTATTCAGGGCAACCAACAACAATCTCACAGGTCCAATCCCTGCAAGCTTGAGAAACTGTCGAACCTTGCAGATAATCACATTTCAAAATAACCAGTTCACTGGAAATATATCCGAAGGTTTTGGGATATATCACAATTTATCTACCATTGACTTAAGCCACAACAGATTTTATGGGGAGCTCTCATCAAGCTGGGGAGACTGTCGAAATCTCACCTCCCTAAAATTTGCCGGGAACAATATTACAGGAAGAATACCACCTCATATTGGGCAATTGACTCAACTTAGTATATTGGACCTTTCTTCCAACCACCTGGAGGGAGAGATTCCCAGTGAACTGGGGAGGCTATCATTGCTATACAATTTGAGTTTAAATGATAACATGCTTTCAGGCTTAGTGCCACAATCAATGGGACAACTGTCCAATTTAGAGCTTCTTGATCTATCTGTGAATAATTTCAGTGGACCCATTCCAAAGCAATTAGAGAGATGCACCAAATTGCGGTCTTTGAAATTCAATAGGAATAATTTGAATGGAAGCATTCCATTTGAAATTGGCAACCTTGAAAGCCTTGGGACGGTACTTGATCTCAGTCAAAATTTGCTCTCGGGAGAAATACCATCTAATCTCGGGAAGTTGAGCAAGTTGGAAAAGTTAAATCTTTCTCACAATATGCTCTCCGGTTCCATTCCTTCTTCTTTTAAAGGAATGATAAGTTTGTTAGTTGTTGATGTGTCATACAATTATTTGGAGGGTCCCCTACCTGATAACAAAGCATTTCATAATGCTTCGCCTGGAGAACTTTCTAAAAATAAAAACTTATGTGGTGAAGTACAAGGTTTACGACCTTGCAACTCCACTCTATCAATTCATGGTGATGGAAAGAAAGACCACAAAGGTGCAAGAATCATTGTTCTCAGTCTCATAGGCATTCTACTCTTCATTTCTACTTTGGTTGTCATATATTTTGTTGTTCACCGGAGAAAAAGGAATGTAGAAAATGAAGTTGAAGAAGTACGTAATCCAGATCTATTCTCAATATGGAACAATGACAGAAAGATCATATATGAAGAAATCATTGATGCAACAGAGGACTTTGATGAAAAGTTTTGTGTTGGAGAAGGAGGCTATGGAAAAGTTTACAGAGCACATCTAGCTACAGGTCAATTGGTAGCTGTCAAAAAACTCCACCCACAAGAAGATGGTGGGCAGATTGACCAAAGAAGTTTTAGAAATGAGATAAAAGCATTAACAGAAATCCGTCATCGCAACATCGTTAAGCTTTACGGATTTTGCTCCCATCCACGATGTTCTTTTCTTGTCTATGAGTATATGGAAAGAGGAAGTTTAGCTAAAGGTCTGAAAAATGGGGAAGGAGCTTTTGAATTCGATTGGATGAAAAGGGCTAATGTTGTTCAAAGTGTGGCCCAAGCATTGTCATACATGCACCATGATTGCAACCCTTCAATCGTTCATCGTGACCTGTCAAGTAGCAACATTTTGTTGGATATGGAGTATGAGGCTTCAATCTCCGACTTTGGCACAGCGAGACTTTTAAAGCCAGATTCATCAAATTGGTCCACACTTGCAGGCACGTATGGATACATCGCTCCAGGTAAATTTTTGGCACATTGTTTTTTCACCTTTTTGTTTTAATTAACTAGTTTTTTAATTTGTCTTGTTTAATCCAAAATATTTCATGGGATACTAATATTCTACCTACAATTTTTATGAATAAATTAATATAAAAGGGTACTATATTCAGGTTTTGAATCTTCTATAAACCTCGTTCACCTAATGTTCTCTATGGCCACCTAAAGTAGGTCATTTTGTGGGCACAGGAATGATGGGATCCATGGCGGGTAGGTAAAGATTGGCAAAGTCTCAACCAATATAATTGATATCCACCACTAAAACTTGAGGCGAACTTTTTAACAATTTACTAACTACTATAGTTACTATCATTGATATCTAATGGGTGATATTGATCGCAGTGGATGAATATTTACCCTGATCTAAAGCTTATTTCTAAATTGTTGAATCATAGTAAACCAACTAAAACATTCTAACGATTTTTGTTTAGGGCATGTTTGTTTGCATTGTAATACGTATATAGGAATTGAATACATAGAAATCCTACCATAAGTAGTTAAAAATGAAGATCAAAGATATGAATCCATATTGTTTATCACCTTTGATTTTCATTTTTAACCACGTATGAATCTATGCATTTAATTTCTATATATTTCAATATTTGTTAAATGACTATATATCTTGCTCAATAATAACTCGAATTATATTAGAGAAAGGAAGTTGGAAAGATGATTAATTTTCTCCTTTAAAAGAAATCCAAGCAAGAGAAAATAGATTTATCCATATTTCCCAATATTAGCTTTGGAAGTAGTTGATACGTTAAGGGGGTCCTTTGAAATGCATATGGATTTATGAAATGAAACTTAATGTTGATTTTTTCTTTTCAGAGTATGCTTACACAATGAAAGTAACTGAAAAATGCGACGTTTATAGCTTCGGTGTGATTGCTCTGGAGGTAATAATGGGAAAGCATCCTGGTGACCTCATCTTCTCTTTATCAACATCAGAGGGCCAAGGTATATTGTTGAAGGATATATTAGACCAACGACTCCCACCTCCCACAGATTGGGAGATGAAGAAAGTCATGTTGACAGTGGCACTGGCACTTGCATGCCTACGTTCTAACCCACAATCCCGGCCAACCATGTATCATGTGTCTCAAAAGCTATCTGCAGCCAAAGAACCTTTTCTCGAGCTTCATCACATGCTTACCTTGTGTCAATTAATGGATCTCAACATATAATTCCATAGATCAAAAGTTATGAAGAGGTTGTCATAAGTTTTAATGGTCAAACAATATGCTTGCGTATATTTATGTTTGTATTATATTTGGTTATCTATCTTTGTTGTATTATCCTGAAATGAAAAGTGAGTTTCTTCTTTAAATAAAATAATATGTGCACATGGAAAGTAAAGCTCACTAAAACAGGGGTATTTGACCTATTGATTGTGGCGCTGAACTTGGATTTCCATTGATGACTACACACAGTATTGATTATATATGTAGATAAAGTATATACTTCTTTACCATGCATTTTCTTTATTGCATAGAAAATCAAGAGAATAAGCATTTTAAAGGAGTGTTGCAGCAACTACTGGATCTAATTCATAATTTGTTCAAAGGAGTGTTGTCCTCACAGTTCAGAAAATCACACAAGTTATAAAAGTTGAATCCCTTGCAAAAACATGATTTTACACACTATCCACCCTCATTTCAAGAAGCTTTGCTCGATGTTCTCATAGAATGACTGGATGGTCCTCTCCCTAACGATCATGTCTTCAAAATGGCTCCGGCAGAAATATTCATCAAAAAATAGTCTTACAGATGGCAGCAGGAAGATAATTCCTATTGCAAATTCCAATGCCATATCCCTTGTACCCAATTGCATCATTAGGGTTGAAAGATCAGGATGTGGAAGACTTTGACACGTGGCCAGAGATCTGTAGTGTTCCTAATGATGAAAAGTCTCTACAGACCTCCTACGTTTGGATCTTAGTGTGAAGGGTAGATCTGTGTCCTAATTTTGTACAAAAGTAAAAATTTGCTTGGGCAAGTCTTTTTGGCTTACTCTCTGATGTGCAGAATCCATATATGGCTTGATCACATGATCTACACCAGTGAAATAATGGACCCGTTGTAGGTGATAACTTCCCACACATCTCCCACGTTATAAGATCACAAAGTTCCCACCGAGCTTTTGTCAATTATTAACCATTTAATTTGCACATGGTGATTGGCACTACAACAATTTACACATTTAGCCACGAAAATTTTCATCGGTAAAAGTCAATAAAACGTCGATAAAACTCTTTACCGACGAAAAAATTTTCGTCGGCCAGATATCGGTAAAAACTCAGGATTAAAACATTTTACCGACGAAAAGTTTTTCCATCGGCAAAAACTAAATTTTTACAAACGATTATTTTATTTTACCGACGTTTATAGAACGTCGGCAAAATTATTTTAATTTTCTAAATATTTAATAAATACATTTACCGACGTTTTTTGTTCGTCAGTAAAACAAAAAAAAAATTAAAAATAAAATACTTTTACCGACGTTCTAATATTTTCGGTAAAATAAAAAAGAAAAATAAATAAATAATAAAAAGACTTTTGACGACGTTTTCCTTTCATCGGTAAAAGAAAAGATAAATAAATAAAAAATACGAAGACTTTTCCTGACGATTTTTTTTGTCGGTAAAAGTAAAAAGAAAATAAATAAAAAATAAAAATACTTTTACCGACATTTTTGTTTCGTCGGTAAAAGTAAAAAGAAAATAAATAAAAAATAAAAATACTTTTACCGATGTTTTTGTTTCGTTGGTAAAAGTCTTTTTATTTATTTTTCTTTTTACTTTTACCGACGAAAAAAAAACGTCGGCAAAAGTATTTAATTTTTTTAACATTATATTTGTTTTTTCAATATAATTTTCCTATAAACTTGTTTATACACCTGTATCAAAAATAAACATGTTCGTATACCTATATTCAATATAAAAAATGCATCCAAACAAAAATTGCTAAATCAACATACTTTACCAAATCATTATCTCATTAACCAAATATTACAATCAATAACGATATACAGTGTCCAATATACATATACAAATAAATGTCCAATATACATATGCAAATAAACAAAAAAGAATAAAACACCCTCAAAAGTTTGCAAGTGACCCCAAAGCGTCAATCAATCTGCAATGACAAAAACAACATTAGAATCTTTTCAATGAATTAAATTATAAATGAAAGGTAAACATGTATATATATATATATATATATATATATATAAATCTTTTCCTAAACATATACATATATAAATCTTTTCCTAAGTTCGATTCACTAACCGTAAATTCATACAAGTTACTTTGGCCTTGAACAAGGTACCCGTGCTGGTTTCTGGGCTGTCCGATGGCCATTTCCCGTTTTCGACCTCCGACAACCTATTTTCAAGACAAAGTGTTAAGAATCCAACGTTTTTAGGTCTAATTCGTTAATCGGGAATCCGATTTACGAGCCATCAGTTCCTGCAAGTTAATTTCGACTCAAGCGAGGTGCTCGTGTCGGTTTCTGATTTTTCCGGGGGCCAGTTCCCGTTCCGAACCCCCGGCGGGCCGCTTTTGAGCCTAAGTGTTGGATAATCCGACGTTTTCGCTTCTAGTTCTCTAACCGGAAGTCCTATCTGCGAGCCGTCAGTTCCTACAGGTCACTTTACCCTCGAGCGAGGTGCTCGTGCCGGTTCCCGTTTTGGACCCCAGGCGGGCCGCTTTCGAGCCTAAGTGTTGGAAAATCCAACGTTTTCGCTTCTAATTCTCTAACCGAGAGTCTTATCTGCGAGCCGTCGGTTCCTACAGGTCACTCTACCATCGAGCGAGGTGCTCATGCCGGTTTCTGATTTTTCCGGGGGCCGGTTCCCGTTCTGGACCCCCGGCAGGCCGCTTTTGAGCCTAAGTGTTGGATAATCCGACGTTTTCGCTTCTAATTCTCTAATCGGGAGTCCTATATGCGAGCCGTCAGTTCCTACAGGTCACTCTACCATCGAGTGAGGTGCTCGTGCCGGTTTCCGATTTTTTCGGGGGCCGGTTCCCATTCCGGACCCCCGGCAGGCCGCTTTCGAGCCTAAGTGTTGGATAATCCGACGTTTTTGCTTCTAATTCTCTAACCGGGAGTCCTATATGCGAGCCGTCAGTTCCTACAGGTCACTCTACCCTCGAGCGAGGTGCTCGTGCCGGTTTACAATTTTTCTGGGGGCCGGTTCCCATTCCGGACCCCCGGCGGGCCGCTTTCGAGCCTAAGTGTTGGAAAATCCTACGCTTTCGCTTCTAATTCTCTAACCGGGAGTCCTATCTGCGAGCCGTCAATTCCTACAGGTCACTCTACCCTCGAGCGAGGTGTTCGTGCTGGTTTCCGATTTTTCCGGATGCCGGTTCCCGTTCCGGACCCCCGACGGGCCGCTTTCGAGCCTAAGTGTTGGATAATCCGACGTTTTCGCTTCTAATTCTCTAACCGGGAGTTCTATCTGCGAGCCGTCAGTTCCTACAGGTCACTCTACCCTCGAGCTAAGTGCTTGTGCCGGTTTCCTATTTTTCCAGGGGTCGGTTCCCGTTCCGGACCCCCGGCGGGCCGCTTTCGAGCCTAAGTGTCGGAAAATCCGACGTTTTCGCTTCTAATTCTCTAACCGGGAGTCCCATCTGCGAGCTGTCAGTGCCTACAGGTCACTCTACCCTCGACCGAGGTGCTCGTGCCGGTTTCCGATTTTTCCGGGGGCCGGTTCCCGTTCTAGACCCATTTATACATATTTAACACTGTATATGCATGTACAGAGTAAAGAACATGGGCTTGATAACTGAAAGAATAATACATGCTCTTGAATGAGATCTCTGAAGCAGGTAGATGATGAGAGGCTTTGTGCAAGTCAAACACTGCAGTACAGCATTGGCATAGCAGCTGCAAGATTGAAAACAGGAAAAAAAAAAATAGAAGGAAACTATTAAGCACAATATATATGAAGTAACCAGATAATGCGCCAAGGAGAAGTTCCAAAACAATGAATGTAAGAGATGACTTAGTGCATGCTAAAAGATAATAACCATCATTAAAGACCTAAGATATATGAAGTAACAATAAAATACACCTGAAGAAGTTTCTTATGTTCCACCCTAACTGATCAGATTAATATGCAAGGAGAAAACTAATATATGCAGGTCAAAGAATACGAGTACAAGAGATATAACAGTATGCTAAAAGAAAAAAAGCAGTCCACCCTGTTACTGAAAAACAACAAGAAGAAAATCTTGTTTCAGTCAAAGGAATGCAGCTATAGAGCCCCACAACTATGACGAGCTAAGCAGTAAGCAATTGTCTAAGAAGAAAGCTCAAAAGAAATTCATCTGATACAAGCACCCTCCACCGTAACATTGGTGATCAGGCAGAAGTTGTAATTATCTTTAAAAAATGAGAACATTTTTTAACAGGTGTTCAAGATCAACACAAATTTAAACACCCACAGGAGTTTATATATATAGGGTATAACAGAAGGAGGTGTAAAAGGATGTGTGCTAAATGAAAAAAAAAAAAAAAATCAAACTATGCCTAGATACCTGATATAGTTATACATCAATCCATGCATAAGTTCAACCCACACCATTTTTTTTTATAATATTCCTATCCTGCCACTTCTTACACGACAAAACCCACTTAAGATTTAACAATTCCAATACAGTTCAAAAACATCAAAACTGGCTCAACTTTGTCCATCAGTGTCAAGGACTGACCCAAAGAATCAGATGGATCTACTCAAGAATCTGTATTTTTTGAAAATCTATTCTAAGATGTTATTCATAATTCATTAACATTTGAATCTTAGGAAAGATGCATATGTGACAAAGCTGGAGAATTATGCATTATCTTTTTCTTTTCTTTTTTTTGAATAATGAGAACTATGCATTATCAAGAGGTGGATTATGAAATCTAAAATCAAGCAGAATAATTGCCCGACAAGGGTCAATGCTCTATTCAGAATAGATTGAAAAGAATCAGAGAGAGCGACTCAAGACTCAGTTCAGTCTCTAAAATGTTGTATACAATTCATGAATTAACAAATGAAGAAAAGTTGGTGAATTTGTAACAGTTGAAAACCATTGTGCATTATTAACAGGTAGAAAACTACATAAAAACAAAAGAACCCCATTTAGTCAAGTCTCTCAAACTGAGTTTGCAATGTTACTCAACTCAAAGAAGGTGACCTGACTAAGAACTCAATTCAGCCAATTTAACCATAGTCACTAAACTGAGATTTTAATCAACTTGGCAAGTTTTACAACAAATCTTCGAAGCGAGCCTCAAAAAAAAACAAATCATTGAAGCCAGGCTCAACAGCAAGTAGCAATCATGCACAGATGGGATCACCAAACTGGAAGTGCCTTATTCTTTGATTGAATTTGTAGCAGCTGTTCAATGTGCAACCTTCATTAACATTTACATCAGTGACTCCTATTTCCTCTTGCACCCCATATACAATTTATTGCAAAGAATATGGAAACAAAAGAGGGTGGTCTAAGAGCTCTATATGACCTCTACTCTACAATAGCAAGACAAACAAAGAAACCAAATAACAAGCAGTTGTTCGGTTTCTTTGACTTGTACAATAACAATAACAGTACTACCCATTTATACATATTTCAGGCTTATCAATTACAGATTCAATTACAATTTTTTTTACCCCGCAATTAGCTCTTTTGGCCTATAAGATCATGAAGACTGTAGAATAACTGAAAATAAAAACTCACCTGGTGAAGTATATCGAGAGTGAATAGAAGACCGGTGCTGTTGATACGTACTATGTGAAGAACGGCAACTTAATGCAAACCCTTTTTTTCCGGAAAACACCATGGCCTTTCAATATCAGTCATCTTAAGAGATCTGAAACATGCTAGAAAAAGTACAAGTCGGGAGCAGTCAAGTATCTCAACTTGTTTTAGGTAATTAGAGCCACAGATTTACAAGCTGTTAAGTAACCAAGGCTCCTCAAGGAACTACTCTCCAAGATTAGCTAATCAAAAACAAAGAAGCTTTAAACTTTCATGAACAGTAAATTCCACTAGTACAAGAGGCATTAGATATCATTAGGCTTCATAGTAAAGTGGTTTGTTAAAATAATTAAAAATATATAGATAGGTGAAAGTACAATGAGAACTTACAGCTACTAGTTTAACATGCCTAATTGAATCTGCCAAGATATTCCAAAGCTTGTAAAATGGATCAACATGCCTGCAAAAACTTGCAATATTATCATCATCATCTAACCCATCAATTTAGGGTGGGTCAAAAAATCTCAGTATTAGAATATTCAAGGCTTTGCATCGGAAATGAAGTAGCAGTAAATATATAAATAAATTTCCAAGCATAAGTGAAGTGAATGTCATAGTACCAGAATTACGTTAAGACAAATAGAAAACAACATAAATAGATCAAAGGATCAAGAAAGTGATAAAAAGACATCTTTTCATACCTTGCTCTTGTATGTATCTCAATGGCATCCACAACATCTTGCTCAAGGAGTTGACAAGTGGAAGAAGCATCTCTAATGTATGAATGACCTCCTGAAAAAGTACATCAAGTTCAATAAAAAAAAATAGAGTAGATGTCAAGTTGTCAACAAATATTGTTATAAACCCACAGAATGAGACATGGTACACGAGGAGACTATTAAGCAATACAAGCAACTTTACAGTCAGTTGTACACATGAAGGCTCACGGGAAGGTAAATCTTTACGAAAAAAATAAATCTGCATAAAAGTCAATACTCACATGTTATCATATGGACAAATTGGGAAGCAACGACCACAACCATAGCAGCGTTCCTTTATAACTCCACCCTGCAGATGAAGAAAAACAGCTTCAACAGAAGAAAAGTAGGAAAGAAATTTATACGAAGTGTAACCTGCTAGAGTTAACAGAAACCACACGAAACACTTTGAATTTAACACATTACACATGCACTAGCATATGGGTGATCCTTCTTCCATCATTACCTTCTTCAGTGATATTGCATTGGCAGGGCAAACCATTTCACATGGCCTTGAACAATCAGCCGGGCATTCTTCTGGATCAAATTCTGTGTAGAAAGTTACCAGAGTCAAAACAGGGATACTGATGGTATTAGAATGAAAGCTACAATTTTATACAAGTGGATCTCATAGTTCAATGACCCGAACCATTCATTTGATGGGTTCCATTATGGATAGTGGATTCCTTTTAAGTACTACATATTGGAAGACATAAACAACCATACCACCAATACCAAGGTCTTTATAGATTCTATACACATACAATTTACAGCTGGGGTTGGACAATCCAAATCTGCCATTGTGGATGGCTGATTGGCAGGCTGGGGCACCAACACAAATTCGGTAGGAATCCCATTTGAAATTTGAATTTCAATTACTTTTTCTACCTAACATCCATTCCTACAAGTTACTCTACCCTCGAGCGAAGTGCTCGTGCCGGTTTCAAGTGCCATATTCCATTCCGAGGTTTTGAAAATGCCACATTTTTAGTGTTTATAAATTTCGACTAGTTATTATGTTAAAATTTCAAGAGAATAATCTACTAACCAAAGGGTCGCATCATGATCTCCAGTAGCTGTGCCATCACCAGCAGAAGTGGTCCCTCTTGTGATGTCGAAATAGGTGGTTGGATCTATCCCTGCCGCAGCTGCCAACTGTTGAACGAGGGCCTCAAGTGCACGTGTCCTTCTGTCCTGCTCAGCCTGCCTCCTGTCTTGCTCAGCCTGCTACCAGTCCTGCTCAACCTGCCTCCTAACCTGCTCAACTAGCTGCTCCCGTAGGGCGATCACCTCAGGATCTGGGGCCCGAGACTGTATGGAAGATGAAAAGGTCCTAGTGTACATCCCATACCCTTTTAAGCATCCCGACCTCTTCCCAAGCACATCAACAACAATCTGTTCCTCAGTCATCGGAGCTGTGACAAAGGGCTGCAACTGCTCCTCAGTCCACTGCACCAAGGCCTCCTGTCATTTAAATCAATAAGAGATTTAAATGCTTTTATGGCATTATTGATCATAATTGATTTATTAGCAAACGTACATGTCTCTGCTGAGCCACCTCATTTACCCACTCATTACTCTTTTCTCTATAGTGGGTGTCGCGGAAGAACTGAGTAATAGGCGGCGCTTGACCGGCATTCTGTGTCGTCTGTCATTTGAAATAGCTTTGTATTAGATATGAACCCAGCTACATATTGATAAATTAATAAACTTAATCAAGTTTCTTCATATGAATATAATTAGTACCATCAGAGATATCCTCGATGCAAATGACCTGGAGCCACTAGTATGATTATATGGCAGCTTGGCTCGACTCTCTTGAGCTTTTTTCGACTTCGACTACATAGAAAAACAATAATACAATAGCAGTCATTTATAAAATCATTACTAATAGAATTACGTTGGAATATAATTAATTGTTGTAGATAACATCCCAAAGTTACCTTCCAGGCTGGTGATTCCCAACATTGCGAGACCATCAACTGCCAGTCAGCTGGATCACAACCCTCTGCTGGGTGGTCCTAGGGTCGGGGAACCCCCTGCTCCAACAACTCGAGATAGTGACCATGCAGCTCATACTTCCAACTCCTATACAAAACCCCGCATTGGCGATCAATGTCCGCTCTGAACTGCATATTGCCCTTGTAGTCCCCGATATAAAAAATTTGCTGCAATTAGGGGAGAGCCATATAAAGATTAGTAATAACAAACTATAATCAAATTTTGTAATGCGGATCACAACTATAATCAGTTTGGTTGATACTTCTCGTTGAAGTTTACTTGAACTGCAGCAATGACGGCAAGCTTGATCCCACTGTCAAGCTTCTTCCAGCCATGGGGCCTGACTGGGGCAACCTTTCTAATGGCTAACCTTTTAAACAGGCCCAAGGCCCATGGAAGTTTTAGTTATATCTCACGTAGAGTGAGTGATGACACAGATGTACATGTTAATTTTGTAGCTTTCCTAGATAGTTTATGAATAGCTTTCCTATCTCTAGATGGATTGTGGTTTTCCTAGAACTAGAATAGATATTGCTGTAATACCTATATATAGTGAGGACTTCTCTCCAATAAGATACAATAATAGAATACTATTCTGAAACTGCTCGTCATTCTCTTGTTCTTGTCATGGTATCAGAGCGGGTTTCAATCCCGTTGTTCTTGTGTAGCCCACGTGTCGGGCCCGTCCATAAAATCTATTGGGCTTTCACGTGAGGGGGAGTGTTGGGAAGTCTCACATCCCACATCGCCTAAGTAATAGGCTTGTCATGTCTTAATATACCTGTATGGGCCTTCCACCTATGAGCTTAAGCTTTTGGGTTGGTATATGGTTTATTACATCTAGAAATCAATCTGACAATAATGTGTTTTGTTTTTCTCTTAGAGATAATTTCCGATTGTGGCATAATAGACTCGGACATCCTAATTCCAAGGCTTTGTCTCTTATGTTAAAGTCTGGTTTATTAAATAAATCTCTTGGTTTATCTTCTTGTGTGCCTTTTGATTGTGCTACTTGTAAAATGGGAAAGAGCAAAACTCTTCCGTTTCCTCATTCCACTTCACACACCTCTCAGTGTTTTGATTTAATTCATAATGATGTATGGGGAATTGCTCCAGCTCTTTCCCACGCTCACTATAAATATTTTGTGACCTTTATTGATGATTTTAGTCGGTTCACATGGGTCTACTTTCTGCATTCAAAATCTGATGTTTTTAATGTTTTTAAAAGTTTTTTAGCTTATGTTGAGAATCAATTTTCCACCTGTATTAAAATCTTGCGATCTGATTCCGGTGGGGAATATGTGTCCTCCAATTTTCAACGGTTTTTGCAAAACAAAGGCATTATCTCTCAACGAACTTGTCCTTATACTCCCCAGCAGAATGGAATCGCTGAACGGAAAAATAGACACCTCCTTGATGTCACTCGTTCCCTTCTTCTGGAATCATCGGTTCCTACTCGTTTTTGGGTTGAGGCACTAGCTACGGCAGCTCATCTTATCAATCGCCTGCCATCAACTACCATTGAGAATCAAAGCCCTTATTACCGATTATACAAGACCTCTCCATCCTATGATGATCTTCATGTTTTTGGCTCCATTTGTTTTGTGCACTTGCCTCCTTCTGAGAGAACAAAACTAACGGCACAATCAGCTTAGTGTGTGTTTTTAGGTTATGCACCCTTCCAGAAAGGGTTCATTTGTTGTGATCCTCTCATTCGTCGTTTACGTACCTCTAGGAATGTCGTTTTCTTTGAACATCAGAATTTTTTTCAAAAACACATTGCTCCTCCTAACGACTCCTCTTTTGTGTCATTACCTGGTTTTTCTGACGACCCGTCCGTTGTTCGATTTAACCCTAAATTTGTATATCACAGACGGAACAGCACAGCGCCTACCAGGGATCCCCCTCCTGATCTTCCTCCGGCGCCCGGTCCACAACCGGCCCTTGATCCCTCTGGACATCCTTCATTGCGTCGCTCCACTCGCATTTCGGTCCCACCAGCCCGTCATGGGTTCTCACATACTTCCTTAATGGCCACGTTGTCTTCCTCTTCCATTCCCCAATCCTATTCTCAGGCTGTGCAAGACCCATGTTGGAACAAGGCTATGCAAGATGAATTGGATGCGTTAGCGCAAAATCATACGTGGGATATTGTCCCATCTCCTGTGGGTGTCAAACCTATTGGCTGTAAGTGGGTTTTTTCTCTCAAGTTAAAATCTGATGGCACGTTGGATCGATATAAGGAGCGTCTTGTCGCTCTTGGAAATCGGCAGGAATATGGCATTGATTATGCTGAAACTTTTGCTCCGGTTGCCAAAATGACCACCGTCTGCACTATTCTTGTTGTTGCTGCATCTCAGTCTTGGCCACTCTATCAAATGGATGTCAAAAATGCGTTTCTCCATGGTGATCTCAAAGAAGATGTTTATATGCGACTGCCTCAAGGCTGCTCCTCCGGGAACGGTATGGTTGTCAAACTTCGTCGCTCCCTCTATGGTCTGAAACAAGCTCCTCGTGCATGGTTTGAGAAATTTCAGGCTGCTCTTCTCCGCTTGGATTTTCATCCAAGCCCGTATGATCCTTCTCTGTTTTTACATCAGGATCCATCCGGGATCACTGTACTCTTATCTATGTTGATGACATCGTCCTTACTGGTCCTAATGCCAATATGATTCAGAAGCTCCAAGCGTCTCTTCGGGAGACATTTCACATGAAGGATCTCGGCCCCCTACACTATTTCCTCGGTCTTGAAGTTCATCAATCGCCTCAAGGTATAGTTCTCAATCAACACAAATACACTGTTGATCTCATTGCCTTGGCTGGTCTTACTGCTTCCGCTCCAGTAGATACACCAGTCGAACTGAATGTAAAACTCAGTAAAGAGGAGGGTGACCTTCTTCCAGATCCTACCACATATCACCAGTTAGTTGGTAGCTTGATCTACCTCGCGATCACTCGCCCTGATATTTCATATGCAGTCAACCTCATGAGTCAGTTCATGACTACTCCTCGTCATCTTCATATGGCTGTTGTTCGCCGCATCATTCGGTACCTTATTCGGACACCGACTCGCGGGCATCAAACAATCCTCTATCTCTCAGAGCTTATTCCGATGCTGATTGGGCTGGGTGTCCGGATACTCGCAGATCGACAACAGGGTGGTACATGTTTTTGGGTGATAGTCTGATTTCTTGGAAATGCAAGAAACATGAAAAAGTTTCCAAATCTTCTACCGAAGCTGAGTACCGAACCATGTCTGCTGCGTGTTCCGAAATTCTTTGGCTACACGGACTCCTTTTCCGATATTGGGTTTCCCGCAGAAGGTGCTACCCCACTCTATGCGGAAAATATCAGTGCTATTCGGATTACTGAAAATCCGATTTTTCATGAACGCACTAAGCACATCGAGGTTGATTGTCACTTCATCCGTGATGAACTTAAGCGCGGTGTCATTAGTCTTCCACATGTTTCCACTGAGCTTCAACTTGCTGATATTCTTACTAAAGGCCTTCCACGACCACGTCATCAGTTCTTGGTTAGCAAATTGATGCTTGTTGATTCTCCCGCATCAATTTGAGGGGGGGTGTTAAACAGGCCTAAGGCCCATGGAAGTTTTAGTTATATCTCACATAGAGTGAGTGATGACACAGATGTACATGTTAATTTTAGTAGCTTTCCTAGATAGTTTATGAATAGCTTTCCTATCTCTAGATGGATTGTGGTTTTCCTAGAACTAGAATAGATATTGCTGTAATACCTATATAGAGTGAGGACTTCTCTCCAATAAAATACAATAATAGAATAATATTCTGAAACTGCTCGTCATTCTCTTGTTCTTGTCATAACCCAAGATGGTTAACCAATGATGGGGCATGTTCCCCTTCTAGCCTATGACTAGAGATGGGGATCAGGACTGGGATGTTATGACCCAGCTGTCTCCTCAGCTTTGTCACATTCTTCCCTCGCGTAACACCACTTACACGGCTCGGAACCTCTGAAACTGGGGCTGATGCTGTTAAGATGAAAGTGCTAAATGAGTTAGTGAACACAAATCATTAAATTAAGGTGAACCATTCTGAATCTTAAAAGGTCATAATTTTCTCACCTACGCTGCTCCTGACTGTATGAGGACTCGTCGGAAGCTGGGACGGCTGAGGCTATGTCGGCGAGGGCTGTGTGGTCGAAGGTTGAATCGGCAGAGGCTGGGGGGCTGCCAGATCAGAGGTGCTCCCTGATCCTCCAGACCGTGTAACTAGAAGAGCAGCCGGCGGAGGCTGTGTCGAGGCCTCAAGTGTGACTAGAAGTGTAGCTGCGATCCTCCGAGCACGTTTCACCCTATTTTCCCGAGACATATCTGCAATCTGGCATAAAGCAAAGTGACAAAGAAAATAAATAATTATTAGCAAAAATCAATAATATTAGTAAAGTGAATGTCAACAATTTACATTAAATGGAAATGGAAATCATTTTAGCATGAGTGTCACCGTCAAAACTAATATTTTCAAGTACACGTCATAGACATTCACAAAAAGATTACCTCATCCAATTGAGACCAAGATGTCTCGTCATCTACATCATCTTCGCGGGGAATGTAGTTCTCATCCTTATCATTCCCACTAACATTCCTCTTTCCCTTCTCGTTTGTCCCTTTAGCCGAACCAAATATAGTACATGCGGTCGGCAGGAGCCCTAGAGATGCAAGTTTTTCTGCATTCTGCTTAATTGTCTTTTTTCTCTTTAATAAATAATTAGATGCTTGCACTTGACGGGACAACTCTCCTGGTTTGACCCATTTTTTCCCTCTGTTTGGCATCTTTTGCAACTATGATATATAGAAATAACAATAAAATGTGAAATGTAGAAATGTCTTATCCATATATGAACAAATCAGAAGAGTAAATGAAATTGAAGACAATGTCATTATGTAAGACAAGATTTTTATTAATTTACTTAATCGTTACATATGCAAAACCTGAAACAAACACTGCATGTCATATTCCATGTCGTCATCTTCCTTACTATGAACATCATTTTCTTCATCATCTTCGTACTCCGCCAGTGTTTCATCCTCGTCTTGGCCATCCTCTTCTGCTAACTCATCACTGAGAACAATCTCAGGATCTATATCATCCCTAGAGTATTGGACACTAGTACCATCGACGAGGACTGGGACAACAAATGTTGTTTCATCTTGCTGAAATGCATCATTAGGCACATCGTCGTCGTCATCCCGCTTAGCAGGTACATCCCATACTCCCCGAGGCTTGACCCGTTCTACGACTCTCCAATTTTTTCATCTGCTGGTGTCATTAACGTAGTAGACTTGTGTCACCTAACTTGGTAGGACAAATGGATCATCCGTACACCAACGACCCGTGATATCAATGCTTGTAACATGGACTTCGATGTTTATCTTATGCTTGGTACTAGTGTTGTACCATTCACATTCAAATAAGACCACCTTACCCCCATGCCGATAGGATAATTCCCAGACTTTGCAAATGTAGCCATAGTAGTCATGCTTCACCCTTTGGTATTTCCCTTCCACGACCAAGCCGCTACTTTGGCTCCTACGACATTTCTCACGATCTATAGTGTGGTATCGGATGCAATTGCAATCACACTCCTGGTAAAGATTCACTAGGGATCTAGGGCCATTTGCTAATGACCACATCTCATCAAAAGCTTCTTGTGACCCTAGAGTTCGCAATTGATTCATCTAAATAAGCAGATTAAGACAAATGTATTAGACTAATGTTATTTTAAGTGTAATCCAATAATATCTAGCAATTAAAATGATGATATTTTATATGTCTTACACATTGTTTGAACCATCCTGCAAATTCTTTTCGTTGTATCTGCCCAACATCTCCACCTCTTTGATCTTGCACTAAATTCTTGTGTTCCCTACTCAAGATAGCTTTTAATGAATAAGAGTAGGAAATGAATAAAGGAGTTAACAAGCAATGCATAAATATGGCTAGATTGAAACACTACTGTAGATACGGTTCCACCTTGGGGCAATTATTCAGCACAAACCAATGAGCCATGTCACGCTCTCTTTGAGAAGGATCATATGCCCTTGGCATCAGTCCGATGGGATGGACAGTTTGTGTGAAGACTGACATCCCCGGGCCACGTTCGCCACCATCATCATAGCGCTCTACTCGATCAGTCTGCCTTAAATACATTGAGTAAAAAGTGAGGCACTCTTTGACAATGTAAGCCTCAGCGATCGAACCTTTAGGCCGAGCTCGGTTGCGAACGTACCCTTTTAGGGTCTTCAGAAACCTTTAGACAACCAATGATAACAATTACGATTTTCAATGCAAGGCAGTTAGTCGCACTAATACATAAATAATTAATCAATGGTCATCAACTATTACCTTTCTATCAGGTACATCCACCAATATTGCACCGGTCCACCAAGCATGGCCTCGCGTGGCAAGTGAACCGATAGATGAACCATCACATCAAAGAAAGTAGGAGGAAAAATCCTCTCCAGCTTGCACAATATTAAAACTATCTGCTCCTCCAATTTTTTCAAATCATCGTCTCTGTGTTTTTGAGCAGAGGTCTTGGAAAAACACTACAAGAAATTGCACTTTTAGAGACGTTTTTTAGCGATGTTTTCATAAATTTGTCGGAAAAGAGTACTCATTACCCCGACGTATGTTATTTCATCGGTAAAAATCAAACTTTTACCTACATTTTCTGTAAAACGTCAGTAAAATGCAGGCTTTCACCGACGTTTTCTGTAAAACGTCGGTAAAGTTTGATTTTTACCGACGAATTTGTTAAATCGTCGGTAAAAGGTTAATTTTATAGAATTAACTTAATTTCAGAGAAGGTAAAAAATCAGATATTTTTACCGACAGTTTCAAAAACGTCGGTAAAACTGATTTTTAGCGACGTATTTTTTTAAAAAGTTGGTAAAAGGTTAATTTAAGAATTAACTTAAAAATCATAATATTTTACCGACGTTTTCCAAAACGTCGGTAAATCCCTCTAATTTTTCCCACTCCTTTTTTTCCCTCTCCCGCCAGCAAAACCCCTATTTTCTCTCTCTCTCTCTCTCTCTCTCTCTCTCTCTCTCTCTCTCTCCAAAAACCCATCTCTGTTATCAGGCGCAAACCCATCTCTCGCTCAGGTGCCCCCTTTTCCGATCGTCTTCTCCAAAGCCAGCCAGCACGAGTTTGACCCCTTTTCCAGTCGTTTCTCCAGACGCAGCACAAGGTCGACTCCTTTTCTGGTTGTCTTCTTCAGAAGCATTTGCCCTTTTCTGTAACAGAGAATCAAAAAATGAGGTATTTTAGTTTGCTTTGTTCATGACTTGTATTTTTTTTATTTTTTCCTTTGGTTCTTTAGTATGTGTGTTTTGATTTGGTTGCATGAGATTCTAGGGAATGGTTGAATGATTGGATTGGATCGGTCAAGGTTCTGGGTGAGTGATTGTGTGTGTCACTGCAAACAACAGACAGCATAAATACGATTAACCAGAAACCCTAGCAATATCATCAATCTAGTCCTATAGATTAGTTGCTAAGCATCAAGTTCTTTCCAACACGCCTTGTTGAATCAACAGGCATCCAGTTCTAACCCACCAAAACACTTATGTCAAATGTATTGAAATCTAAATCCAATGAAACAGAAAATTAAGCCATTCCTAGATCGACCCACTTCAAAAACCTCAAATTTATCATAACTTCTTCTCCTATCTTCTCGATCACCAATATTGAAATGGGTTGTGATCTAATCCCACCCAAAATACAATAAAATCATTCTGGGTTCAACCAACTTAATAAAAGCACAAATAGGAAACACTAATAACAAGATGAAAGATGAGAACAAAAACAGCAAAGAAGTCCACACTTAAAAATTTTCTACTTAGACAATTCTCTGCGCTTGTCTTCTCCGCCTAGTTTCTCATATCCAAAAGAGGCTAAAGCAAAAGAGAGAAATCCATAAAGGAAAAAAAAAAGAGTTGAAGAAAGAATTTGGTGTGGAGAATACACCCCAGGATTTCTTTATTATACCTGAAAATTGCCACAATATCAATGGCATGGAATGGTTGGACTTGTTTGGCCCATAATTGTGTAATTTATTGTCTAAATGTCCATCCATGTATATTCTATTCTATCCATCTCTTTTAACTTCTTACTTAGGACAATGTACTTCTCTCACTAGCTTTCAACTTACTCTTGGTTTTCCCATGCTTTTTCCTATGTTTTAACTGTATGCTTTTTACTAGTAACATTTCTTTTGTGACTACCCACTCTGTTACCTTTTTAGAGCTGTAAAAATGCTAGGCCTAGCCCATGACCAGCCTCTCTCATTTATAGTTGAAATTGGACTAGGCCTTGGGATGTGCCTCAAGGCCCTCAACAAAAACGGTGTATAAATTATAGGCCTAACCACGACCCATTTAGAAGTCAAGACCTTTTGGCCAGATTGGCCAATGAGAGTGGTTTCTGGTCAAACTGAAAGTGGACAGTTAGATTGATGTTTGTTACAGTACTTTCTTGGTGTGCTTCATCTATGTTTTGGAGGTCTAGTAGAGACTAGAGGGATGGTTTGTACAACTAAAAGGGTGGAAAAGAACTGCTAGTGCAAGGAATAGAAGGTTCAGCCAAGGACGAACTTCCCCTTTGAGCAGGGTGCAGGTGCAAATTAACAAGTTGAACACTTGGGCTGGGCTCGTAAAGTCAAAACTCATGAAATATAAAGTCAATACCATTAAGTCAAAACTCATGAAATATAAAGTCATTCTAAGAAAACCACACACAAACTTGAAATTATGATTGTAGAAAAGAAAAACTCGTAACTTAAACATGAGTCATGAAATGAAACATGGGCACTCAAGGGGAAAAAAAAACTCATAGAGCCCAATTCCAAATATCAAATAAAAACCATGTAGCATGAATCCCATTACAATTTTCTTTTCTGTTTTTCTTTTTTTTTTTTCAAGAAAAGCTAAATGTATCTTTCCCTATGCTCTCAAAAGTACAGGCATCTCAAAGCTTGGTTTTTATTTTTCCTCCTTGTTTTTCTCTGTAAAGAAGAAAATATAGCAAAGATACTCCTTGAACTTCCAATTTACAAAGACCCAATTGCCTACAACTAATTTGTGATTCAAGAAAAAAAAACAGAAAATGAAAGGAAAAGAGAGAATAAAATGAGAAGTACTTTAGAGCAAGAAGATAAACACATGACCTTCTGCGTACATTTATGTATACAAAGAGAAAGAAAGAAGATGGTGTCTTATTTCTATCCGGTCTTGCTATATGTTTTGGCATAAGGACATTCAGAGTTTAGGCATCTCAAATCTTGGTTTTCATTTTCCTTGTTATTCTCAAGAAAAGAATATAGAAAGGAAAGTCCTAAGACTTCCCAATTCCGATTTACAAAGACCCAATGACACAGAAATGATTCAAAGAAAAAAGAAAAATAATGAAAGGAAAAGAGAAAATAATATGAGAAATCCTTAAACAAGAAGATGAACGCATGAACTCCTTCATACATTTATGTATAAAGAGAGAAAGAAAGAAGATGGTATGTTATGTTTTTTCAAATGAGGTCAATCAATGAAGTGACAAAACAACCTCACTTTCATTTTTGGGCTATTTCTATTTCTAATTTCTAATTTCTAATTACTTGTGATTAGGTCATATATGGACAGGAGTTGGATATTACATTATCAGAACCGATTTAGTGCGGAGTACATAGCTGGGGTGATCTCATTTATTGATTTTGCAAAGGCGAATTCGGGCGGGGCAGTGTTGATTAACTGCCCGTGTAACGATTGTTGTAACCATCGAAAGCATGACTATGTAACCGTGAGAAATCATTTGCACATTCATGGAATGATGGTCTCATACCTACGGTGGATATATCACGGGGAACCTATAGTTCAACCCGATGATTCAGATGAGAGCGATGATGAATCAGAAGAGAATTAGGATGAATACGATTAGTTGATAGAGCACCATCGTAGGGGAACTTACTTGGAGGAAGATACTCAAGAGAGGGATGACGTACAGGATTTTGAAAACTTGTTGAAGGCTTCTCAGCGTGGCCTGTACCCAGGATGCAAAAGCTCAGATACTCTGTTATCGTTTGTCATCAAGATATTGCATGTGAAGGTAGAAAGTGGGTGTAGCAACAAGTCGTTCGGCAAGGTTCTGCAGATTTTTAAGGACTTCTTACCTGAAGGTCATGTGGTGCCGGCCTCAGTTTACGAGGCGAAGAAATTATTACGTGACTTGGGCATGGGATACAAGAACATAGATGACTGCAAACACAATTGTGTGTTGTATTGGAAGGAGAATGCTCAATTGGATAAATGTCCAGAATGTGAAGAGCCTAGGTACAAGGTCAATGATGGCAAGCAAAAGAAGATCCCTCATAAGGGCGCTCCGTTACTTCCCATTGACACCGAGGTTACGCAGATTGTATATGTCAAGAAAGACAGCCATAGAGATGAGATGGCACAGTGATAAGCGTGTTGACGATGGGATAGCGCGGCATCCGGCTGATTCAGTGGAATGGAAAGAATTTGATAAGAAATATCCAGAGTTTGCCCAAGAGACACGTAATGTGAGGCTGGGGTTAGCCACTGATGGATTCAATCCTTTCGGTAACATGAGCACCACTTATAGCATGTGGCATGTCATACTTATGCCCTATAATTTGCCACCATGGATGTGCATGAAGGAGCCATTCTTGATGATGTCATTACTTATTCCAGGACCAAGCTCACCGAGAAACGATATCGATGTATATCTTAGGCTCTTGGTTGATGAGTTGAAGGAGCTGTTGGATCATGGTGTATCGACTTATGATGCCTCCACTAAACAAACCTTTCAAATGCATGCGTCTGTGATGTGGACGATAAATGACTTTCCTGTGTATGGTAACTTGTCTGGGTGGAGCACAAAAGGTTATAACGCTTGCCCCTCGTGTAACGACAGCTCGTTAAGGGTGAAGTTGAAAGATAAGATTGGGTACATTGGCCATCGAAAATACTTGGAATTGAACCACCAATGGCGTAGAAGCAAGGCCTTCAACGGTCAGCCTGAGCATGAAAAGAATTCTTTGGATTTACAGGGGCAAAAGGTACTAGACCGGCTAGAAGAACTAGCGCCGGTCAAGTTTGGCAAGAATAGCAAAAGACCACGTGACTCCGGAGAACTGAATTGGACAAAGAAAAGCATCCTATTTGAATGGCCCTACTGGAAGTGCAAAAAACTCCGACACAACCTTGATCCTATGCACATTGAGAAGAACATCTGTGTAGCTTTGGTTGGAACAATTTTGGGCATAAAGGGCAAAAACAAGGACACCAAAAAAGCGCGTAAGGATTTGAAAAATATGGGCATCAGGCCAGAGTTGCATCTAGTGGTGAGGGGCGATAGATCCAGCTTGAAGCCGCATGCCTCTTACACTTTGGAAACAAAACATAGAGATGGATTTTATGAATTCTTGAAGTCGATCAAATACCCAGACGGCTATGCGGCGAACCTCTCAAGGTGTGTAACCTCGAAAATGATAAATTAGCTGGTTTAAACAGCCATGATTGACACATCCTTATCCAACGCATCCTTCCTATTGGCATGCGCGGCTTTCTGAATAAGGATATCTGTACAACATTGTTTGAGTTAGGTAGCTTTTTCCAAGATCTCTGCTCGAAAACACAGAGACACGATGATTTGAAAAAATTGGAGCAGATAGTTTTAATATTGTGCAAGCTGGAGAGGATTTTTCCTCCTGCTTTCTTTGATGTGATGGTTCATCTATCGGTTCACTTGCCACGCGAGGCCATGCTTGGTGGACCGGTGCAATATCGGTGGATGTACCCGATAGAAAGGTAATAGTTGATGACCGTTGATTAATTATTTATGTATTAGTGCAACTAACTGCCTTGCATTGAAAATCGTAATTGTTATCATTGGTTGTCTAAAGGTTTCTGAAGACCCTAAAAGGGTACGTTCGCAATCGAGCTCGGCCTGAAGGTTCGATCGCTGAGGCTTACATTGTCAAAGAGTGCCTCACTTTTTACTCAATGTATTTAAGGCAGACTGATCGAGTAGAGCGCTATGATGATGGTGGCGAACGTGGCCCGGGGATGTCGGTCTTCAGACAAACTGTCCGTCCCATCGGACCGATGCCAAGAGCACATGATCCTTCTCAAAAAAAGCGTGACATGGCTCATTGGTTTGTGTTGAATAATTGCCCCGAGATGGAGCCGTATCTACAGTATGTGCTTTAATCTAGCCATATTTATGCATTGCTTGTTAACGCCTTTATTCATTCTCTACTCTTACTTATTCATTAAAAGCTATCTTGAGTAGGGAACACAAGAATTTAGTGCAAGATTAAAGAACTGGAGATGTCGGGCAGATACAACAAAAAGAATTTGCAGGATGGTTCAAACATGTAAGACATAAAATATCATCATTTTAATTGCTACATATTATTGGATTGCACTTCAAATAACATTAGTCTAATACATTTGTCTTAATCTGCTTATGTAGATGAATCAATTGTGAACTCTAGGGTCACCAGAAGCTTTTGATGAAATGTGGTCATTAGCAAATGGCCCTAGATCCCTAGTGAATCTTTACCAGGGGTGTGATTGCAATTGTGTCCGATACCACACTATAGACCGTGAGAAATGCCGTAGGAGCTAGAGTAGTGGCTTGGTCGTGGAAGGGGAATACCAAGGGGACCAAGGGGTGAAGCATGACTACTATGGCTACATCTGTAAAGTCTGGGAATTGTCCTATCGGCATGGGGGTAAGGTGGTCTTATTTGAATGTGAATGGTACAACACTAGTACCAAGCACAAGATAAACATTGAAGACCATGTTACAAGCATTGATATCACGGGTCGTTGGTGTACGGATGATCCATTTGTTCTACCAAGTCAGGTGACACAAGTCTTCTACGTCAACGACACCAGCAGAGGAAAAAATTGGAGAGTTGTAGAACAGGTCAAGCCACGGGGAGTATGGGATCTACCCGCTAAGCGGGATGGCGACGACGATGATGATGATGTGCCTAATGATGCATTTCAGCAACATGAAACGACATTTGTTGTCCCAGTCCTCGTCGATGGTACTAGTGTCCAATACTCTAGGGATGATCTAGATCCTGAGATCGTTCTTAGTGATGAGTCAGCAAACGAGGATGAAACACTGGCGGAGTACGAAGATGAAGAAGAAAATGATGTTCATAGTCAGGAAGATGACGACATGGAATATGACATGCAGTGTTTGTTTCAGGTTTTGCATATGTAACGATTAAGTAAATTAATAAAAATCTTGTCTTACATAATGACATTGTCTTCAATTTCATTTTCTCTTCTGATTTGTTCATATATGGATAAGACATTTCTACATTTCACATTTTATTCTTACTTCTATATATCATAGTTGCAAAAGATGCCAAACGGAGGAAAAAAATGGGTCAAACCAGGAGAGTTGTCCCGTCAAGTGCAAGCATCCAATTATTTATTAAAGAGAAAAAAGAAAATTAAGCAGAATGCAGAAAAAATTGCATCTCTAGGACTCCCGCCGACCTCATGTACTATATTTGGTTTGGCTAAAGGGACAAACAAGAAGAGAAAGAGGAATGTTAGTGTGAATGATAAGGATGAGAACTACATTCCCCGCGAAGATGATGTAGATGACGAGACATCTTGCCATCTTGGTCTCAATCGGATGAGGTAATCTTTCTGTGAATGTCTATGACGTGTACTTGAAAATATTAGTTTTGACGGTGATACTCATGCTAAAATGATTTCCATTTCCATTTAATATAAATTGTTGACATTCACTTTACTAATATTATTGATTTTTGCTAATAATTATTTATTTTCCTTGTCACTTTGCGTTATGCCGGATTGCAGATATGCCTCGGGAAAATAAGGTGAAACGTGCTCAGAGGATCGCAGCTGCACTTTTAGTCACACCTGAGGCCTCGACAGAGCCTCCGCCGACTACTCTTCTAGTTACACGGTCTGGAGGATCAGGGAGCACCCCTGATTTAGCAGCCCCCCAGCCTCTGCCGATTCAGCCTCTGACCACACAGCCCTCGCCGACCCAGCCTCAGCTGTCCCAGCTTCCGACGAGTCCTCATACAGTCGAGAGCAGCGTAGGTGAGAAAATTATTACCTTTTTAAGATTCAAAATGGTTCACCTCAATTTAATGATTTGTGTTCACTAACTCATTTAGCACTTTCATCTTAACAGCATCAACCCCAGTCTCGGAGTTTCCGAGCCGTGTAAGGGGTGTTACGCGAGGGAAGAATGTGACAAAGCTGAGGAGACAGCTGGGTCATAACATCCCAGTCCCGATCCCCATCTCCAGTCATAGGCAAGAAGGGGAACATGCCCCATCACTGGTTAACCATCTTGGGTTAGCCATTAGAGAGGTTGCCCCAATCAGGCCCCATGGATGGAAGAAGCTTGACAGTGGGATCAAGCTTGCCGTCATTGCTGCAGTTCAGATAAACTTCAATGAGAAATATCAACCAAACTTATTATAGTTGTGCTCTGCATTACAATTTGATTATATATTTTCATATTTGTACTTGGGTATCATTTCTCATATATATTTTCTGACTTGCCATTTCAAAAAAAAAATTAAATTCCATTTCAAAAAAAAATATCTGACTTGCCTTTGCAACCATCTGAATTCAATCAATAATGCAGTTAGAACTTCTATTTTGGCTAGAAGTGTAAAACATGCTTTTGGGTTGTAACATAGACATGCTATCATATATGATATCATCTATAACCTTATTCCGACAATGTAGTGTAGGTTGAGAGCTACTTTCATAAAAATGTAGACTCAAATTCTGATCCGATGAAGTTTTATGAGTGATGAACACATTGCTCACTTTATTTTTGCTTAGAGAAAGGGACATCAAATAAGGGGCCATCGAAGGAAAGGCCATCCTTAAGGACGTCCATTTGGTACTGGAATTGGAAAAATACTTGTCTGGTAGTTGTTTGATGGAAAAATGAGTTGTTTGATGGAAAAATGAGTGGGTAGTTGCATGATATATAGTTACTTAACCGTCGGTCAAAATTATAACCGACAGTCAAAATTGAAGTTTAATATATTTTAGTTTGTTATTACTAATCTTTATAAGGCTCTCCCCTAATTGCAGCAAATTTTTGATATCGAGGACTACGAGGGCGATATGCAGCTCAGGGCGGACATTGACCACCAATGAGAGGTTTTGTATAAGAGTTGGAAGTATGAGTTGCATTGTCACTATCTCGAGTTGTTGGAGCAAGGGGTTCCCCGACCCCAGGACCACCCAGCGGAGGATTGTGATCCGGCTGATTGGCAGTTGATGGTCTCGCAATGCTGGGAATCACCAGCCTGGAAGGTAACTTTGGGATGTTATCTACAACAATTAATTATATTCCAACGTAATTCTATTGGTAATGATTTTATAAATGATTGCTACTGTATTATTGTTTTTCTATATAGTTGAAGTCGGAAAAAGCTCAAGAGAGTCGAGCCAAGCTGCCATATAATCATACTAGTGGCTCCAGGTCATTTGCATCGAGGATATCTCTGATGGTACTGATTATATTCATATGAAGAAACTTGATTAAGTTTATTAATTTATCAATATGTAGCTGGGTTCATATCTAATACAAAGCTATTTCAAATGACAGACGGCACAGAATGCCGGTCAAGCGCTGCCTATTACTCAGTTCTTCCGCGACACCCACTATAGAGAAAAAAGTAATGAGTGGGTAAATGAGGTGGCTCAGCAGAGACATGTACGTCTGCTAATAAATCAATTATGATCAATAATTCCATAAAAGCATTCTAAATCCCTTATTGATTTAAATGGCAGGAGGCCTTGGTGTAGCGAACTGAGGAGCAGTCGCAGCCCTCTGTCACAGCTCCGATGACTGAGGAACAGATTGATGTTGATGTGCTTGGAAAGAGGTCGGGATATTTAAAAGGGTATGGGATATACACTAGGACCTCTTCATCTTCCACACAACCTCGGGCACCAGATCCTGAGGTGATCACCCTGCGGGAGCAGCCAGCTGAGCAGGCTAGGAGGCAGGCTGAGCAGGACAGGAGGCAGGTTGCACTTGAGGCCCTCGTTCAACAGTTGGCAGTTGCGGCAGGGATAGATCCGACCACCTATTTCGACATCACGAGAGGGACCACTTCTGCTGGTGATGGCACAGCTACTGGAGATCATGATGCCACCCTTTGGTTAGTAGATTATTCTCTTGAAATTTTAACATAATAACTGGTCGAAATTTATAAACACTAAAAATGTAGCATTTTCAACACCTCGGAATGGAATACTGCAGATAATTTGGTCTTGGCTGCGAGCAAATGAATTGAGCGAGGATCCAATACATTTGAGTGGCCGGTTTTGTGATGAATTTCATGATGATATGGCTTCTTTTCAGTGCCTACCTCCTACCAGTGAGCCACGTGTTTCTGATCACATGAGCCAGATTATTGATATGATAACTCAGGTACCATTTTGCATCTTATTTAGGTTAATTGAATGTGAACTATATGCAATTTTTATCCATTTTGAGCTTAGCAGCAGTAGATGGCGCTTGGGTTTCTTGAATTTACGTTCATACTAATCTTGTATGGTGGTATTTTCTTGGATTACAAGTAGAGAAACTTGAATGAGATGTTACAACTTCATTGATTTTATCTGCAGGTTTCTGCCACTGAGAAATCTATTTCTAATGGTAGTAAGGTGCCAGAAGTTCAGGTCACCACATTGATTGAGATGCTCATGAGACAAGCTATCAAGCTCGACAGCATCTCTACAGAAGGAGATGTATCAGCACAGAAAATTTTACAGGTTTGCCTTTGCATCTCTCTCTCACAGTTGTGTTGAAATTATAGAACTGGAATGATGTAGCCTGTGTAAATTAATAAACCACCTCTATCATCCAATTACTGCACATAATTCAATGCCATCCCCCCAAAGCTGCATACTTGCTCCCATCTGATGAACCAACCTGTTTGATTAATGGGCATATTGTGGATTTGTATGTTGTTAATTTACCAAAAACAGGCTACTGTTTGTGCTTAAAGATCAGTAGTCACACATGCTTTGATTGCATGGTAAAGACGGTTTAAACTTTGGGTTTTGATGTGTGGCTTTGGATTATAGATTCCTAATGCAAGAGGGCACGTGCAGTGTCCTCTTCTGCTCATCCTAAACAGGATGGCCTGTGTTTCTATGATCCAGAACACTTTCTGGGTGCCACATTGCGTGGGGGATGCCACAAAATGTTCCGGAAAGGAAGATCCTAGCATTCAGTCATTTATTATCTAACTTATCTCCCCCACCCCCCCCACCCCCCCCAAAATCTATGGGACCATATTTACAGTCACTTAACTTCCCTTTCGATATGATGTTCTGGTAATTCAGTCACTGCTTAGGTTCTAGGTTCAGTTTTTATTTTTCCTTCAAACTTTAGATGTTCAATAACGCTAATTGATTATTGAGAAAATTGGAGGACCCGAAGAATTGAAGCTTCAGATGCCCATTTTGCAGGCTAAGAGAGTGGTATATATTAGAAATGGTAAATAATACTATACATTGCATGAAGCAAAAATTGGACAAAATCCTTGGTCCATGGTTCTGATCTGGGTTACTCCATAGTCCTTGCTTTCACATTGCTTCTGATCGGGGTTACTCCATAGTCCATGGTACAGAGTGTGCATGTGTCCACTTTTATGGTTATCATTATTCTCATTTCTGTGCAACTGCAGCAAGTAATTTTGAGCTGCATGATATTTTGGTCCCCTCATCTCAAGTTTTCCAGACTGACACACCTATGTCATGGCATTTCAAACTCAAAATACATATGTATTAGCTACTTCCAAGTTGAAGTTGTTTTGTATTTGTATATAAATAAGGCTCAAGGTCTAATAATGAGAAGGAGAGGAGGCAGGAATCATCCATGTATGGGTATAGATGGAGCTCTGCAATGTGACTGCAGGGCCTGATTACATTCCTTGTCTTGACAATGAGAAAGCGCTCAAGAAGGTTCGTAGCACCAGGCACTTTCAGCATCGAGAGAGGCATTTCCCCGATGAGAATCCTTCCTGCCTTGTTCGTATTCCAGAGGGATACAAACGATCAATTGAGTGGCCTAATAGCAGAGACAAGGTGAATTCATGAATGCTCTCATCTCTCTCTCTTTCTCTGTCTCCATTGCAATTCATTTACATCAATGATGATAGTTTATACTTGTCTCTTATATGTGTTTGTTGTTTTTGCAGATATGGTATGCGAATGTTCCTAATTCTAAGCTGGCTGAAGTGAAGGGGCACCAGAATTGGGTGAAAGTAACTGGAGAGCACCTCACCTTCCCTGGTGGTGGCACCCAATTCATACATGGGGCACTGCATTACATTGATTTCATTCAACAGGTAATGAGATTTCGCAAGATCATTTCAGCTTTCTTGTAATGCATTTCATACACAGCTGCTTCATTTTTATAAATCAATGAGGAATTCCTTGTCTTGCGAACCCTGCTTCAACAATGGATACTCTGTAGTGATATCCATTTAAAAAATACAAGAGGAAATTTTAAATAAGAAGCAATTAAGCACATATATAAGCTCTTAAAGAACATTTGTTCAATATTATCTCTCCCAAGTCCCCTCATTCTATTGGATGGTTCAGAGACTTTTACATTCGTTGTTTGTTCAATATTGGACGGTTCACTGATAGGACTCCTGGTTAGAGAATTAGAAGCGAAAATCGACGATTTTCCAACACTTAGGCTCGAAAACGGCCCGCCGGGGGTCCGGAACGGGAACCGGCCCTCGGAAAAATCGGGAACCAGCACGAGCACCTCGCTTGAGGGTAGAGTGACTTGTAAGAACTGACGGTTCGCAGATAGGACTCCCGGTTAGAAATTTAGAGGCAAAAACATCAGATTTTCCTAACACTTAGGCTCGAAAACGGCCCGCCGGGGGTCCGGAACAGGAGCCGGCCCCCGGAAAAATCGGGAACCGGCACGAGCACCTCGCTGGAGTGTAGAGTGACTTGTAGGAACTAACGGTTCGCTGATAGGACTCCCGGTTAGAGAATTAGAAGCGTAAATCGACGATTTTCCAATACTTAGGCTCGAAAACGGCCCGCCGAGGGTCCGGAATGGGAACCGGCACGAGCACCTCACTTGAGGGTAGAGTGACTTGTATGAACTAACGGTTCGCAGATCGGACTCCCGGTTAGAGATTTAGAGGCGAAAACATCGGATTTTCCTAACACTTAGGCTCGAAAACGGCCTGCCGAGAGTCCGGAACGGGAAACAGCCCCCGGAAAAATCGAGAATTAGCACGAGCACCTCGCTGGAGGGTAGAGTGACTTGTAGGAATTGACGGTTCGCAGATATAACTCCCGGTTAGAGAATTAGAGGCGTAAACATCGGATTTTCCAACACTTAGGCTAGAAAACGGCCCTCCGGAACGGGAACTGGCCCCTGGAAAAATCGGGAACCGGCACGAGCACCTCGCTGGAGGGTAGAGTGACTTGTAGGAACTGATGGTTCGCTGATAGGACTCCCGGTTAGAGAATTAGAAGCGAAAAACGACGATTTTCCAACACTTAGGCTCGAAAACGGCCCGCCGGGGGTCCGGAACAGGAACCGGCCCCCGAAAAAATCGGAAACCGGCACGAGCACCTCGCTGGAGGGTAGAGTTACTTGTAGGAACTGACGGTTCGCAGATAGGATTCCTGGTTAGAGATTTAGAGGCGAAAACATCGGATTTTCCTAACACTTAGGCTCGAAAATGGCCCGCCGGGGGTCCGGAATGGGAAATGGCCCCCGAAAAAATCGGAAACCGGCACGAGCACCTCGCTCGAGTCGAAATTAACTTGCAGGAACTGACAGCTCGTAAATCGGACTCCCGGTTAACGAATTAGACCTAAAAACGTTGGATTCTTAACACTTAGTCTTGAAAATAGGCCGTTGGAGGTCGAAAATTGGAATCGACCATCGGACAGCCCAGAAACCAGCACGGGTACCTTGTTCAAGGCCAAAGTAACTTGTTGGAATTTACGGTTAGTGAATCGGACTTCTGGTTATCGAATTAGACACAAAAACCGCCCGATTCTCAACACTTAGGCTGGAAAATAGGCCGCCGAAAAACTTAGGAAAAGATATTTATATATATACAACATATACATGCTTATCTTTCATTTATAATTTAATTCGTTGAAAAGATTCTAATGTTTTTTTTTTCATTGCAGATTGATTGACGCTTTGCGATCGGTTGCAGACTTTTGGGGGTGTTTTATTCTTTTTTGTTTATTTGTATATGTATTTTGGATATTTATATGGGACTGTATCATTGTTGATTGTAATATTTGGTTAATGAGGTGAATGATTAGATGAAAAATGGCGATGGTTGTTTGTTAATTTAGCAACTTTTGTTTTGACGGATTTTTTATATTGAATATATAGGTACACAAATAGGTTTACTTCTGATACAGGTGTATAAACAGCTTTACAGGAAAATTATATTAAAAAAACGAATATGGTATTTTTTTAAAAAAATAAAATCACTTTTACCGACGTTCTATTTTCGTCGGTAAAAATGGTTTTATTTTTTATTTTCTATTTTACCGACAAAAATAAAACGTCGGTAAAAGTTGTTTCAATTTTTTTTATTTTTCCTTTTTATTTTAACAACGTAATAAAACATCAGTAAAAGTGGTTTTATTTTTTTTATTTTTCCTTTATATTTTACCGACGAAAATAAAACGTCGGTAAAAGTGGTTTTATTTTTTTTATTTTTCCTTTTTTATTTTACCGACGAAAATAAAACGCTGGTAAAATCATTTTTTTTTTTTTTCATCGGTAAAAGTGCCGCATTTTTTATTTATTTTTTATTTTTTCTTTTGCCGACGAAAATAAACGTCGGTAAAAGCATTTTTTAAATTTTTAGAAAAGCAAAATAATATTGCCGACGAATTTAAAACGTCGGTAAAAATCCAATTTTTGCCAAAGGAAAAATATTTCGTCGGTAAAATCTTTTGCTCACGTCTTGTTACCGACGTCTGGCCGACGAAAAGATTTTCGTCGGTAAAGGTGTTTACCGATGTTTTATTGACTTTTGGCGACGAAAAATTTCGTCACTAAAAGTGCAGTTTGTTGTAGTGAAAGTTGCCTAACTCAAACAATGTTGTATAAATATCCTTATTCAGAAAGCCGCACATGCCAATAGGAAGGACGCGTTGGATAAGGATGTGGCAATCATGGCTCTTGAAACCAGCTAATTTATCATTTTTCGAGGTTACACACCTCGAGAGGTTCGCCGCATAGCCGTCTGGGTATTTGATCGACTTCAAGAATTCATAAAATCCATCTTTATGTTTTGGTTCCAGAGTGTAAAAGGCATGCAGCTTCAAGCTAGATCCATCGCCCCTCTCCACTAGATGCAACTCTAGCCTGATGCCCATATTTTTCAAATCCTTACACGCTTTCTCGGTGTTCTTGTTTTTGCCCTTTATGCCCAAAATTGTTCCAACCAAAGCTACACAGATGTTCTTCTCAATGTCGGAGTTTTTTGCACTTCCAATAGGGCCATTCAAATAGGATGCTTTTCTTTGTCCAATTAAGTTCTCCGGAGTCACGCGGTCTTTTGCTATTCTTGTCAAACTTGACCGGCGCTAGTTCTTCTAGCTGGTCTAGTAACTTTTGCCCCGGTAAATCCAAAGAATTCTTTTCACGCTCAAGCTGACCGTTGAAGGCCTTGCTTCAACACCATTGGTGGTTCAGCTCCAAGTATTTTCGATGGCCAATATACCCAATCTTATCTTTCAACTTCACCCCTAACGAGCTGTCGTTACACGAGGGGCAAGCGTTATAACCTTTTGTGCTCCACCCAGACAAGTTACCATACGCAGGAAAATCATTTATCGTCCACATCACAGCCGCATGCATTTGAAAGGTCTGTTTAGTGGACGCATCATAAGTCGATACACCATGACCCCACAACTCCTTCAACACATCAACCAAGGGCCTCAGATATACATCGATATCGTTTCCCTGTCAGCTTGGTCCTGGAATAAGTAATGACATCATCAAGAATGGCTCCTTCATGCACATCCATGGTGGCAAATTATAGGGCATAAGTATGACATGCCACATGCTATAAGAGGTGCTCATGTTACCGAAAGGATTGAATCCATCGGTGGCTAACCCCAGCCTCACATTACGTGTCTCTTGGGCAAACTCTGGATATTTCTTATCAAATTCTTTCCATTCCACTGAATCAGCCGGATGCCACGCTATCCCATCGTCAACGCGCTTATCACTATGCCATCTCATATCTGTGGCTGTCTTCCTTGACATATACAATCTGCATAACCTCGGTGTCAATGGGAAGTAACGGAGCACCCTTATGAGGGATCTTCTTTCGCTTGGTGTCATTGACCTTGTACCTAGGCTCTTCACATTCTGGACATTTATCCAATTGAGCATTCTCCTTCCAATACAACACACAATTGTGTTTGCAGGCATCTATATTCTTGTATCCCATGCCCAAGTCACGCAATAATTTCTTCGCCTCGTAAACTGAGGCCGGCACCACATGACCTTCAGGTAAGAAGTCCTTAAAAATCTGCAGAACCTTGTCGAACTACTTGTTGCTACACCCACTTTCTACCTTCACATGCAATTCTTGATGACAAACGATAATAGAGTATCTGAGCTTTTGCATCCTGGGGACAGGCCACGCTGAGAAGCCTTCAACAAATTTTCAAAATCTTGTACGTCATCCCTCTCTTGAGTATCTTCCTCCAAGTAAGTTCCCCTACGATGGTGCTCTATTAACTCATCGTATTCATCCTGATTCTCTTCTGATTCATCATTGCTCTCATCCGAATCATCGGGTTGAACTATAGGTTCCCCGTGATATACCCACCGTAGGTATGAGACCATCATTCCATGAATGTGCAAATGATTTCTCACGGTTACATAGTCATGCTTTCGATGGTTACAGCAATCGTTACACGGGCAGTTAATCAACACTGCCCTTCCCGAATTCGCCTTTGCAAAATCAATAAATGAGATCACCCCAGCTATGTACTCCGCACTAAATCGGTTCTAATAATGTAATATCCAACTCCTGTCCATATCTGAACTAATCACAAGTAATTAGAAATTAGAAATTAGAAATAGAAATAGCCCAAAAATGAAAGTGAGGTTGTTTTGTCACTTTATTGATTGACCTCATTTGAAAAAACATAACATACCATCTTCTTTCTTTCTCTCTTTATACATACATGTATGCAGGAGTTCATGCGTTCATCTTCTTGTTTAAGGATTTCTCATATTATTCTCTATTTTCCTTTCATTATTTTTCTTTTTTCTCTGAATCATTTATGTGTCATTGGGTCTTTGTAAATCGGAATTGGGAAGTCTTAGGACTTTCCTTTCTATATTCTCTTCTTGAGAATAACAAGAAAAATGAAAACCAAGATTTGAGATGCCTAAACTCTGAATGTCCTTATGCCAAAACATATAGCAAGACCGGATAGAAATAAGACACCATCTTCTTTCTTTCTCTCTGTATACATAAATGTACGCAGAAGGTCATATGTTTATCTTCTTGTTCTAAAGTACTTCTCATCTTATTCTCTCTTTTCCTTTCATTTTCTGTTTTTTTTTTTTTTTCTTGAATCACAAATTAGTTGTAGGCCATTGGGTCTTTGTAAATTGGAAGTTCGAGTATCTTTGCTATATTTTCTTCTTTACAGAAAAAAACAAGGAAGAAAAATAAAAACCAAGCTTTGAGATGCCTGTACTTTTGAGAGCATATGGAAAGTTACATTTAGCTTTTCTTGAAAAAAAAAAAAGAAAAAAAGAAAAGAAAATTGTAATGGGATTCATGCTACATGGTTTTTATTTGATATTTGGAATTGGTCTGTGTCGGTGTTTTTTTTTCCCCTTGAGTGCCCATGTTTCATTTCATGACTCATGTTTAAGTTACAAGTTTTTCTTTTCTACAATCATAATTTCAAGTTTGTGTGTTGTTTTGGAGAATGACTTTATATTTCATGAGTTTTGACTTATGGTGAGAAGGACTGATGTTTTAAGTTATGATCTTTTTGTTTACTGGTGATAATTTGCAATTTGTTTGTGTTGTTTGATGTTTTCAAGAATGATTTTAATATTTGCAACTTGTTTTTAGCATTTGATACAACAAAAGAAACAGGCTCAGATTCATTAGAGTTGTTGTTTGGTGCAACAAGCTAACAACAGATTCCTTGATGATTCCTATGTGTCGGTGTTTCGTACAACATATTTCTACATGGGAAAATAATTATACAAGTATTTTTTTACCTAATATAACACATGATAAACTTGACTACATTCATCAAATTATACTAGCGAAAAGCCCCCGTGTTAAACAGGGGCAGCGTGATTCATAATATTAAATATTAAACATATATATTATAAAATCTAAACTATATTGTGGTGCAGGAAAATCATTATTAAGACATGTATTGGCAATATTAAATATACTCTGAAGTCTAAAGGACTACCGCAACAGTAATAATTGGAACCTATGGTTGATGCATCATATGGATTAGTACACTTCTTTATGAATGGTAAATTTTATGAGAAAGCATGGCCAAAAAAGTTTTTATGAATGGTAAATTTTATTTGTTTATTCCATCAATCAATTAGTATAAATAAATAAATAAAGAAAGAAAGAATGAAAGAAGACATCTTGAAGTTGGAATCTTATCATCCAAATTGATGCACGAACTAAAAGGAGGATGAAGATTCATTGTCACGTAACAGATGAAATTCTTCACTCACACAAGGTAACATCCAAACAAGACAAAACATCGATGGTTTCCCAAATCATAAACAACATAGGACTGAAAAATAAATTTCATTTCCTTTTGGTAGGCAAGCACTAATCATGACATGCTACTGGAGAATAACTTAATTGGACTCATTAAAAAAATCTTAATTGGAGTCTACTGTACCAATGCAAGCAACACCAAGCAAACAGACTTGAGATACAGTCATACAGACATGGAGACTAGGTGTATATAGGATTTTCAAGTTATAAATCCTTTTCTTGGTCAGGCAATGATAGAGCCGATAAATTTATTGAAACAATCCTGGCCCAAAACCTAGTCCCTTGCTAACCCAATGAACCAATCTAATTAACTCGAGATACAAGACTTAAACCCAACGTCAGCAAATGCAACAGTTTTGGATGTTACAGAATATCCCCAACAAAAGGACCCCAGTGGCAGCAGTATCAAGAGTTCAGCATGTTGTGGCATCCACTCATTGTATTAGATAACAGAAAATCAGTGGCAGCAGTATACAAGAAACCAGCTTTAAAAAAATATAACAAAAAAAAAAAAATCATCAATCAGATTCATCAATTTTCTAGGCCCACCCTAGACAGCATGAGACATTGCTAAGAAAATAAAGTTGATGGTCTTCGTGAATACAAATTTATATTTAAAAGACAGTGAATACAAATCTCCACATTGGCTTGAACAAGATTGAAGATTTACCACCACAGAATTCAGTAAGATACTACCAAAATCCAATTCTCCTATCAGCAAATAAAGTACACAGAAAATGTACTAAACCATTCAGGAACTACTTTATCTGACTGCAAGTGAGAACCTAAAGGTTGCAACAATAAGCACATAACAATCTCACTAATTTTCATAAATTCAACAAACCAATCAAGCAGTCCACTAATGCCACCTTTGAAACTGCACATGAACCAGTAAACTACCAACAACTTCCCCAACCAGATCTCAAAACCCCACAATCAACTGAATCACAACCCAAATGCTCAACCTACCCAGACTCCCCAAGCACCACTATACCAACTCCCAACAAATGAACACATCATTCCCAAATTCTCCCCAACTCCCACATCTGATCAAACAAACCACCACCACAGACAACTTCAGATTCCAAGCCCTCACTCCAAATAAAAAAAACACAAAACACACACAATCACTCACCCAGAACCCTGACCGATCCAATCCAATCCAATCATTCAACCATTCCCTAGAATCTCATGCAACCAAATCAAAACACACATACTAAAGAACCAAAAAAAAAAAAAAAATACAAGTCAAGAACAAAGCAAACTGAAATACCTCCTCCTTTTTCGATTCTCTGTTACAGAGATAGAGCAGAAAAGGGCAAATGCTTCTGGAGAAGACAACCAGAAAAGGAGTCGACCTTGTGCTGCGTCTAGAGAAACGACCGGAAAAGGGGTCAAACTCGTGCTGGCTTTGGAGAAGACGACCGGAAAAGGGGGCACCTGAGCGAGAGATGGGTTTGCGCCTAATAACAGAGATGGGTTTTTGGAGACGAAGAGAGCGAGAGACAGAGAGCAGAGAGCAGAGAGAGAGAGAGAGAGAGAGAGAGAGAGCAGAGCAGAGCTGAGGGAGACTGAGAGCGAGAGAGAGCAGAGAGAGAGAGAGACCGAGTGAGCGAGAGATCGCACACAGAGAGAGAGAGAGAGAGAGAGAGAGAGAGAGAGAAAGAGCAGAGAGAGACAGAGGAGAAAAGAGGGGTTTTGGTGGCGGGAGAGGGAAAAAAAGGAGTGGGAAAAATTAGAGGGATTTACCGACATTATAAAACAAACGTCGCTAAAAATTACTTTTACAGATGTTTTGGAAAACGTCGGTAAAATATTATGATTTTTTACTTTCCTACAAATTAAGTTAATTCTAAAATTAACCTTTTACCGACGTTTAAAAAAAGTAAACGTCGCTAAAAACCACTTTTACCGACATTTTGGAAAACATCGGTAAAAATATCTAATTTTTTACCTATCCTAGAAATTAAGTTAATTCTATAATTAACCTTTTACCGACAATTTAACAAAAACGTCGGTAAAAATCCAACTTTTACCAACGTTTTACAGAAAACGTCGGTGAAAGCCTGATCCAACGAAATAACATACGTCGGTAAAGAGTACTCTTTACCAATGAATTTATGAAAACGTCGCAAAAAAACATCGCTAAAAGTGCAATTTCTTGTAGTGTGGCCACTTAATTTGTCCATGGCGATACTAACATATTTGCAGGTCATGGGGTTGTTGAAGGTATATGATCTTCCATTCTTGGAGATTTCATGGGAATTACGGTGACCTGGCTTATCAGATGAAAGTATAAAACTGTAAAATTTATGAAGCCTCTAATGCTGGAAAATCACAATTGCTCATATTTTGCTTTAATAGGAGATGGTAGGTACCATACCCTTGCAAGATTGAGAACATGATAAGAAACATGATTAATATGATCTTATGCATTATTAATCATATGCATTAATCAATCACTTATTGATCTATGCTCAATTTTACGGTGGGATCAACTCCTACTAGCAAACCCTGCTTGTGCGGAGGACTGGCAAGAAATTAACAACATTTGCAATGCAAAAAAACTATAGATAAAGAGAAGATGGAGTTATATTTTTATTTATATATTATATACATCCACCACATTGCAACCAATGACAGCAACATTGGTCCCTATAAAACTGGTTGAATCACTTGCATAGAAATTATTTAAAATATTTTGCAATAGAGTCCATTGTTAGTGGAAGGCAATATGCTACTGCATGGTAGACATATTGCAACCTCAAAATGTTGTTCATTCATTACATATAAATGTAGTGAAAAGACCACCAAGACAAATATAGTCATGACTCGGTTGCAGTCATTGCTATTTAACTATGGCTGAAGTTAGTGGTTGTACCCACCAATTAATAAACAAAACATAGTGTTGAACGTGAAGACAATATGGCCGAGTCAATGAGAATGACAATATTGTAAAAATCACGGGGTCGGTCGAGGGGTGAAAATCTGTCGCACGCAGCACCCGCACGACGTCGACCACAGCACCTGCACGACGTCGTTCGCAGCACCGTCAGTGCCTGCACGACGTCGTCTGCAGCAACCGCAACACCTGCAGGATGTCGTCTGCAGCAGCACAGCACGATGTCTGCACACAGCACGGACAGACCGCACGCGGCCGACAGCAGCACGCACGGACGGACTGTGCACCGAGACGACCGACCGAACAGGCCGGCGCAGCGACACGCAACGACAGACCGCATAGGCCGACACAGCAGCGTCATCAGGCACGAAGGCACGGACAGACCGCACGCGGCCGACGTAGCAGCGCGCACGGACGGACCGTGCACCGAGACGGCCGACCGAATCGACGGCGCAACGCCAATACAAGGTAGGGGCCGGTGTAATAGCATGGTGGATTCATTACATATAAACATTTTTATAAAAAAAAAAAAATGCAAGTAGAAGCTAAAAAACATCACCTACATACTTCAACAACACGTAACAGTGAGATGTAACCTACTACCATATCAGATGATAATGAATCAACCAAGTCAAGTACTCCAAAATAATTTGAATCCTATAAGAACCATGGTTCTGTACTTAAGTAAGCAAGTAAGATCTGGATACTCAAGAATATATTTGAACTACAATAGAAGGTCAACCAATCTTTGAAGGTTGGAAAAGAGATTGTGATGCTATTTTGGCAAAAAAAAAAAACTTAAAACGCATTCTCATTTTCTGGCAGGTCTGTGAAGAACCTCTCCATGAAAATTCTTTATATCGGTGCTTCAATTTCCTAGAAGAAAAGTCCTGAACAGCCCAATAAGTATGAAAATTTTGTATCAATATACTCCCTGAAGTTACTTGAAAGCTAATTCAGTTGAATCTTACAATCCAACATTCCAGTGTTCTTCCCTACCTTAAAAGCTAGATCATTCGTAGCGAAGGAATCTTCTTCATCCAAGAGTCAATCAACCGATGTGGATGACTCGTGAGAATCTAAAAAAATAAAAGAGCATAGGCATCAACCCCTTCAGCTTATCCCTTCCCCTTAGTGGGCCATCAACCTGAATGGCCAAACTTTTTCCTACTGGAGTCGTTGCTGGACTTCGTTGGACATGCCCAAATAATCTCAAACAGGTTTCTCAAAACTACAAACTTCACAAAGCCTAAACATAAATAATGTAGTATCAACTTCTCTAGTGAGTGGTAGAATATTTAATCTTCCAATGCATAAATTAATGTGCAATTTCTCGTGCCGAAGAAATGAGTTGCCAAACAAGGACTAATGAATCTATGGTCTAATGCAAAATGAGCTTCTTAGTAATAAAAATGAGAGCTTTTTATCCTTTTTGTTGACCGTGAGCTTACCGCTTATGGCCAAAATATGAACAGTAGAGGGGACAAACAACTGATGAGAAAGGGAGTCATTGTAATTTCCTCTATATTCATAGCATAGAAACTGTACTCTAAAAAAGAAAAACCAATAAAAATCCTCCAATTGCATTTAAAATTAAAACACTTAACGATTCATTGTTGAAAGCAAAAGGCCAATATGTAGACCAAATACCCAAATTCCATATCTCCATATGTTGAATGCGGAAAAAAATTCACACTGATGTAAAAGGTGAAAAGTTCATCAACAATATTCTTCTCCAAAAGCTAAGCAACTTGAATACAAGTATCTGGTTCTAGATAGATCTGCATCATGAATTTAAGCACCTATTATAATATTTCTACAAGTTAATTGAAGCATGAGCATCTTTAGAGTTGTTTATGGACATATTGTAAGCTTGAAAAACAATTTCGTAATCTCTCATTTTCTAATAAAGTTGGAACATTTTTCTTTTTCTTTTTTATTCTTTGTTTTTTTTTTCTTTCTTTCTTTATTTATTTATTTTTTTGTGGGGGTGGGGGTGTAAAAGTTGGAACATTTTCAGTAAAGTAAAGTTATGGTCCACCAACAAGTAAAAGTGCACATACATTTTGGGTTTTGATTTCCGTGTTTTTTTTTTTTTAATCATTCTACTTCTTTCTGCAGAGGGATCTCTGTACCATAGGAAGATAGGTTTCTTCTAGTATCAGCTCTCTCAAAATATACCTTCATACCTATATGCTTCAAATACAGCAAGGGTCATTTTACAGAAATTAAAAATAAGAATAACAATAACTTTTCCATTCCAAGGCTTCAAAACTTTCACTGTCAATTCTGAGTTCCCTTTGTCAATGACTTTATCCTCTAGGTTGTGCAAGACCAAACACTACATGATGAACTGACATGCCATGCATGCAAATGTAACTTGCACATGAGAAGAACAAAAGCACTTGTGCTGGTTCCATCTATACTTCATGACATTGAAAGACCAAGTTAAAGTAGTAGCTATGGAAGACCACCTAGGGCCTTTGGGATCCAAAACATTTCCTGATACATACCTTATTTTCAAGGTTAAAAGTAGAGAGAAGAAGACTTGGCAATTTTCATCTAAAACTAAGTTCAACTTGGGACTGTAAAATCATGTTAACAGGTCACTTTGTGTAAATAATATCTCAGCCTGTAAAAATGCTAATTAGGTGAAATCAAAGAAGTTTGAAAGTACATAAAGCAAATATAAAGTTTGCCAAAGCTCCAGCCTCAATTTGATTCCAAAACTTGTCTCCCAGAGCCTTTATTTTGACCGGAAAACAAGATTTACTGAATTCTGATTTTTTTTTTTTTTTGATAAAAGGATAATTTCATTCGACACAAAGATCAAACAAATACACCAAAGAGCAAACAACTACGCGACTTCCTCTTGTCCCAATCAACACAAGTTCTAGGAAACTATGACATTTTAGCAAAATTGTCAGATACTCAACTATGTTGGAGTGTCAGTTCAAAAGAGGTCTCTTTAAGGCTCCTAATTATCTCTCCTTTTTCAATTCCTATTCCTTTACTTCAATTTACCATACATCCAAACACACACGTCATGTTTGACTTACACCTTTCAGTGTAGTTGATGAGCAATTTTGAACCATCATCCCATTGGACGATTGCCTTTTACACATGCAACTAAGTATAAAGTTTATTTAAAAGTCTTTATCAGATAAATATTTACCAATTAAGTGAATTTTTGTCTGATAGGTAATTCATTGTCTAAAAGCATCATTTTTTATATGAGATATTGAGAAAAGTCTTAGTTACTAAGATTGTTATATACCAGTCAGATAACCACAATGATCAATATCAAACAAATTCTATGATTTTATTTCTCAAAACCTAGATCTACTTGAATTATTATCCAAATTTACATAATCAAATATCTAGATCACTAAGAGGTTAAGGTGGGAATATGATAATCAGATTAAGGGCTTGAAATATTCGAGGGTTAGAGTATTATAAATAACAATAATAAATTTAGAAAAATAATAGGAGGGTTAGAGTAAGTATTATAGACTTTGTAAAATTGAAAATGACACAAAATACCCCTTATATGACCGTTTTATGGCTGTTTGGAGGGGTAAAATGGACAATTAAAAAAAAAAAGCTACTTTTGGGCGGGCTAGGCGGGCCATGCCTAGTGGGCCAGGCCTAGCGGGCCCATCTTGGCGGGCCACAGAGGGCAGTCCACGTGCCAGGTGGGCCGGTCCAAACGGGCCAACTGGCCCAGGCTCCTTGGCACTGGCCGTGCTGGGCCACGGCCCGTTGACTGGTTTGGGCCGGCCCAGCCCATTTGGACACTCTCTTTTACGTGTAAAAAAAAAAAAAAATGGATGACACCAACAGTCCCTTCCCCATCAGTGCTTGGACGATTTTCACCTCCCTCAACCAATGGTGTACCTCTGGAATGGGACCTTTGCATCAACATTCAACTCCTACAATATTATCTACGGATAGGCCTATTGACAATTCAACACCCAGACACATTACCTACTACGACAAGTCACTGCTCCCAGGCCACATCAACTATACTCCCTGTACATACTACTGTGCCAGCTACAGCTGAACCATCTATACAGTTACCATCCCCTACACAGTCTTTGTATACTAGGACTCTGTTCAGCCCTCAAACTATACTGAAGAATCAAAATCTGCTCACTTGCAGTCCAGCTCGTGGGGCCGGGCAGATTGAAAGGTCTCCTCGTGGAGAAGAGGGATCCCAAAAATCAACCCTACAAAGATTATCCTATCCATTGATTTAGCATCCTTAAAACTTAATGACATCTTAGAACTGTAGATTATCTTGAGATTCAACTCAAAGTGAGTAAAAGTTCAATAATGAATCTAAAATTGGGCCTGATACGAGATTATAAGATGAGAATATCTGTACAGGTGGCGCCAAGTGAGCCCCACAGTGATGAACAGTACTTGCATTAGCTGGAAGAAGAACATTTTAAAACATTGCTCTAGATAAGTAATCGGTGGTTTTTCATACACATCTGATCTGAATCATTGGTAAAAGCTACATATGAGATTAATTGGGCTTTCATATACAATATAATATACATCAAATGCAAATGCATCATCATCATCGAGTTAGGGTTTCTCACCTTCAAAATAAAGAATCCCATTAGCAACCTCCAACACTCCAACCACATCCTCCTCCGTATTTGTGACCAAATTCTCCTCCGTCCCCAAACGCCCTTTCACCTCGCTCCGCATCACCTCTGCCTCCTCCTCCTCCTCCGCCTTCTTCAGCTTCTTCCCAGCCCCAACATCGGAATGTCCTCCGCACGTGGGAGGTGGAGGAGAGATGGGGTTCTGGTTCTGGAAGTCATGGATTTTGGACAGGAGCAGGAGATTCATTCGAGCGAGAGGGATGTTTATAGGAAACTGCTTTTCAACTGTTTGATTGTGAGAACAAGGGGAGAATTTTAAGATGGGGGTCTAAGTTTCCGGTACATTTCAAATCAACCCACCTTACCATCACTTGTTAGGGCCTGGTTTATGCACAGAGAATAAAAGGGAGCACATATCTCTTAGTTTAATTCCAGATTATACAAATTAACATTTATTGGAAAGCAAACTCTGAGGCGGACCTCAGAGATAAGTTTTTCCCATGAAACTTCACTGCTATGTGAAAAGTGGGACCGAATAGCCTAGGTAGGGGCTGGGATTTCAGCTTTTCTTATAAACTTCTTTACTTTACTGTAACTCTAGTTTAGGGCCCGTTTGATAATTTTAGCATAAAATAAAGTTAAAGTAGAGAATCAAATCAATAGAGAATAAAATATAAGTGGGTTATTATGATATTTTATTTTTAGTTGTTTAGTAAAGAATCTTTTCGACTTTTTTTTATAGAAAAGTAGAGTTTTTTTGTCTTTTAGTGGAGAAAGGATGTTGCTTTTTTACTTTCTTTTTTTTTTTAAAAGGAGAGAGTTTTGAAAAAGGGTAGTGACTCCTTGTCCGGAAAATGGAGGCTTTGCTTGACTTTTACTCAACTAGTAAAGTGCCGAACGGGCCAAACATCATTGTTTCACTTGATATGTAGGCTTTTCTTTTGGAGTTTGTTCGGTTTTGGATTGGACTAACCAATGTTTTGTTACTTAGTTTTTTGTTGTCTTTTTATTTGTGAAACAAAGTTTAACGTGAAAAAAAAAAAAAAGAAAGAAAAAAAAAAAAAAAAACTCATGGATTCACCTGACATTCATTCCTTCATTCTAACTCATGATTTCAAACATTAATACACCAAAATTCTGCAAAACCAGTTCACTAAATCATTAGAGAAAAAATAAAGTTCAAGTTAGACTTAGACACAAATAGTTGATATTTATCCATCATAGTTAACACTATCTACCTTAATCCAACTCATTCCATGGCAACTTCTATATGAAACAAACTTATCACCAGAAAAGAAATTTCAACATTCTAAATGCAAAAATGAATTAAAACTCATCAGAACATATGAACAAACAAATAGATCACCAGAAAAGTTTTTTTAAAAAAAACCCCATCAGATAATTTTTCAAGAAATAAAATAGAACAATGAGTAAATCAAACTCAACTCACTTGAAACCGTGCAAACAATGGCTGATCTACCTATCCCTGCAAAGGATGCCTTCGATTGCTGCTACATAAAATCAAATCATCTGCAAATCAAAAGGAAGAAGAAGAGGAGAAGAGAAATCGAAGAGAGAGGTGATGGGAAAAAAAGGATTGGAGAAGCAAAAGGCAAAACCGTATATCCATTGATTACACATTATATATGGTTATTCAAATAAGAGAGGATAGTGGATCGATGGCTCTTGTCGTTTCCCTTTGGGCTCGGAAGGATTAGTCTAGCGCAAAGGGTTGGTAACTTCCGATAGCCAAAAAAAAAAATAGTACACGACAAGCAGAAGGGATCACAAGGTCCATCAATATTAAGTGGGAATAGTGGATTTGTAGTCAATAAAACAGTCCAATCTTATGTATAAATAAAATGAACTAGAATATATAAGATATTTATTGTCTAATGTGGATAGATAAGAAGAAAGTTGGACTTCAACTTGGCTACAACTCATTGAAGGTGACTCCATGCATACTTGGCCCATTTTAATGAATGTCAAATGGTCAATTATAGACAAGGAGGAGACTAAGAGATCTCAACTTGGATCAAGGGCGAGTATAAAATTGGAGGATTTAATGGTTATGAGCATTTATCTAAAGGGACCCAAAACTTAACTATCTTATTAAACTATATTAAGCTAAAGGCTTTTGGATTTAATTTTGACCCACATTTATACTTTCACATTCTCTCTCCACTACTCATGCAATTACCCACTCATTTTTTTCATCAAACCACTCATGTTTTAGTTATTCCTTTATATAACTATTCCCTTTCTGCATCAATTTCTCTATTTCTGCTTTATACAACTTGCCCTATGAAAAGAGGTAACTGTTTTTCAATACATGATTATTTATTTTACAGTAGAGGTATCGTACTAAGCACGGGTTATTGGGCCAATCTACTATTAAGATGGTTTTAGAAACTGTAAACCATTTTTTAAGGTAGTTTTAAGATTAAAAGAGGCCCTATGACATTTGTTTGTTTAATTGTCAATTTTTTGTTATTCGTCCATTTCCATACAAGAAACAAATGGGTCAATTTCTTTATATAGAATATGCAGGAATTGAATACATAAGAATTTATATTTTAAGTGGTTAAAAATGAAGATTTAAGGTGAATATGTAAAGCAAATAACCCATTATAATATATTAAGCTGAAAGGTTTTGGATCTAATTTTGACTTTACCTTTTAATTTTTGACCAAAAGTTATTTTTTATTTCTACAACTATTAGTCGGTTATTTTCAGTTTCTGCAACTACTAACATACTCTCCATCCACTTTCTACTAATATACTTCCCCTACTTATGGACTCTCGTCTTACCCCTTTCGAACTACATAGAATCCTCTTTCTTCATCATACCCATGATTAGCACGGGTTTTCGTGCTAGTAGTTCATTATCATAGCGGTATGAAGGTGGCTCTATATACCCATTTGTGAATTTATTATTAGAGTCAAAGTAATGTAAAGCCACCTCCAGATAAGTGGTCATATCAAAAGTATTTATCTTCAAAATTCTTAAAAAAGGTAAAAAAAAAAAAAAAGAAAATCTCCTTTATCCACTACATGACAATAATGCATTAACTTTTTTTCACAAAAAGTCGAAAAAAAATTCTTACAAATTTACTAAAGACCAAATACCATTATAATCCCCTTATATATTATATTATCTTGATTTGATGCTTTATTTTATCTTTATTTTACGATAAAATTACCAAACGCGGACACTTTGATTTTCTAAGAAATTACAAAACTGATTGTTCCTGTACTCAATTTTTTTCAAATAAATGGTGTAGCATCAAACCATGAAAAATATATGACTTTGGAAAGACATTTTTCCCACATCATTTAAGATGAACATATGAAATTACAGATTCACATGACATCTTTCACAAACTAGTAGCCGTTCAAATGTTAGGATTATCCACAGTGACATTCTTGTAGTTCATGGAGATGTTTGAGGGCAAAATATAGAACACTGGTTCGATAAGAAGAATTTGGACTTCTGTCTCCTGCCGCTCCTCATTTGGAAGAGAGAGAGAGACGAGACAGAGAGAGGGAGAGAGAGAGAGGGATTTCATTCACACGAACAAGGCTATTGTGATCGATGAGCAGCTTCACAGTAAGATCTCCTAAACCCCATTAAAATCCCAATTCTTTTTACACACTCGATACAGAACTTTGCGTTGGTTTTTCCTCCAAAAGAAACCCATCTTTCCAGATTGCAATTTTGTATATCAAATCAATACAACATCCCCTGTATCTACTTCTGTAAAACCTTCAAAACCCATATCCTAAAACCTGACATATCTCATCTGCGTTTGTGTTATTCGAATTCTGGGCAGTTTAATCAATGCGAAGTGGTCGGTCGATCTCTACCTACCCCATCTTATCAACACCCAAAGATATGCCACATGAATGTATATCCAACAAACGAAGTCAGAGAGAAATCCAAATACGGGTACTTTTTTTCTTCTTCTTCTTCTTAATTTCTTCTTTGAGCTTGATTTTTTTACTGCTTCTCCTTTATTATTCCTTTCTACAAAAACCCATTTCAGGTGTTTCCTGAGAAAGCCAAATAAGTTGAAGAAGGGCAGCAATGGGCATGTACTTGTCATTGACAAGGTATTTTTTATGTGCCTGTTCCAATATGATCTGCATCCATTTGTTGAAATCAGAATGCGAGCATATATAATTGTTCTGTTATGACTGTAAGTCTGGGTTTTGCCAAAAAGAAAAAAAAAGGGGGGGATATTGCTCATACAACTGCGCTTAAATCTGACATTTGCCCAGGAGCAGGTTAAGTTTAAAATTTTCCCACGGAGCTGTTGGTACAAAAATGGTGCAATATCGCATGGGGTGATACGTTTGATATCGCACTGCCCTGTGATATCACATGGTCCAATGTGTGTGACATTGCATGACCCTAGGATATCACATACAGTTTTTTGGGAAATACTTAAGACTTCGATAGTTCAAGGGTTCTCCCCTAAGCCCCAAAGGAAAAAAAAGTCCTTGGGAGTGGCATGAAGGCCCAGCAGGGTGACCCCACCATAGGTTTTTGTTTTTAGATTAGCAATTTGATGAGAATCAGTCTCATTATTCGTTACTAGCTCTAGATCTCCAATCAAAAGAAATGGAAGTGGATGGTTGATATGAAATAGTGAACAGCTTGAAATGATTCCCTTCTTCTATGAGACTGATCTTTTCTGAAAAGCTAATCAACTGGACCTCTCTATTTTATATGGTAGGACCATTGAGTCCTACCTACATGAAACATGTCTTGCATTCAAGTGTAGTTACATATGTCACAACACTAGAGCATTTTGATTCAGAATGGCTGACTTCTTTCTGTTGTTTAGAATATTTCATGAAGCACATGTCTCACATTGTAAATATGCATTTTTTTTCAACTCCTTGTGGTTCCTGTGTGGTAATGTCAGGCCTCTGTGATCATTGGAGGTTGTTTTAGAAGACCCATACAATGTTTGGAGTATAATGGCAGCAGTAGTAATAAAAGTTCCAAGCCAGTTGCGATGGCCGAGGGACCTTCTATGTCATTCCGTTCATTGGTTCAACCATTGTGGAAGATTCAGAGCTTAACATCCCAATCTTGGTTGTTACTACGTGGTTATGGAACTGTAAAGTTTGGGGAATGTGCAGCACTCCTTGACAAAGTAATAAATTGGAAGAAAAAGTTCAAAATCAGTTTCCCTGTACTTTTTATTCGGTTGGCTGTAGGGGCGATGCTTGTAGTGTCTCTTTCTGTGGCTGTTAGTAAGACTCCATCTTGTAAGTTTGGCTGTCATTAGGTTCTTTGATTTGAATTTTTTTTCCTTTGTAGTATATTTGTTTGGAACTTGTAAAAGGAAAACCATTGCTGATATTTGTTTGCAATTCAATTGTAGGGGCACTCACGGAAGAGAATCTCATTTTCTTGGAGGCGTGGAGAACAGTTGACCGTGCATATTATGACAAAACCTTTAATGGGCAAAGTTGGTTCCGGTATCGAGAAAATGCACTTCGCAATGAACTGATGAATACGCGAGAAGATACGTGTGAGGGTTCCATTCTTTTGCTCTAACAAGCTGCTGGTGGCTTGCATTTGTCAGTGCCTAAATTCATGTTAGCAGTAGCACAAAGAAATTTGCATATGCGTCTTTCTTTTTGGTTTGTGATTTGTTTTTTGCATTTAGAGAGACAAACAGTTACTTCGTTTTAGTTGTTTCTGTCCCTTTGGGTTCTAATTCTAAAAGCAAGAGTGGTACTTGAAAAGTAAGTTATCTTTAATGATATGAACGTATTGAAGCTCAATACCAGCATGATCGAGAAAACTCGCCATTTCACCGAAATTGGTTCTTCCATTCATTTTAGTGGTGGCTGAATGATTGATCAGTCACATGGCAGTGGGGATTCCTTTTCCATCACTCTAAACAGAAGTTTGTTCCATCACCAATTTATAAATATATTAATGCACTCAATTTGCGCATCAGTTTTTATTATTATATTTTTCATTAATTCCTGATTAAATCTTACTGGTACTTATTTCAGATACTGCAATCAAGAAAATGCTTGCCACCTTGGATGATCCTTTCACTCGCTTTTTAGAACCAGAAAAGTTCAAGAGTCTGAGGGTAATAAACTGTTTTTTTCTCACCACCTCAAGTTATCGTGTCTCTCCCTGGTGACAACCTGAATTAGCAAGTCAAAATATTTTATTTGGCAAGTTCTGATGTAATCTGAGAACGCATTTATTTTACTGTGTGTTTATCTCCTGAAACATGCCATTATCTTCCTTGAAGGCAGTCTGGTACTCAAGGATCTCTTACAGGTGTGGGGCTGTCAATTGGTTATCCCACAGGAGTTAATGGATCATCTGCTGGATTAGTTGTGATTTCATCTTCCCCTGAGGGCCCTGCAAACAGGGCTGGAATTATGCCCGGCGATGCTATTTTATCAATTGATGATACAAGCACAGAAATGATGGGGTTATATGATGCAGCAGAACGCTTACAGTAAGATTTCTAAAATACCATTATGGTGTTTGGCTTTCCATGTCTCTCTCTTTTTTTTTTTTTTTTTTAATTTTCTAAATGGAAGAACTGAGCAGAAGTTTGCAGCCCCAAGATACTTTGTTCCAAGGACATCCTATTTCTTGTAAAGGTGTCTCCAACTATTATAGCAGTCTTTTTCCTCTTCTTTTGTTCTTTCTTTTTATTTTAATTTTCTATTTGTGAAATGCAAATCTGTCACCTGTTTTTCTGCAATTTTTTTTTCCTGCAAATGTTTTTCTTGCCTCGCCACTTTAACCCCAACCCCACCCCACCCACGCACCCACCAAAAGGGGCAAAAAGGTGAAGGATTTTTAAAATTCTTGGAGGGCTAAGTCAGGCCTTTTTTATACTCACAGCCATAGTAGCCAGCAGGTACTTCTAATGTTGAAAGTGTTGCTTTTATTTTTCACTTCATTAAAAAAAAGTTGCACTACTAAAGAAGTGCACTACTAACTTATTCGCCTATTGATTTACCTTATAGGGGCCCTGAAGGAACCATGGTGGAATTGGTCGTTCGTAGTGGACCTGATATAAAGCAGTTAACCTTAAAGTAAGCTCAATATTCTACTATTTCTTTGTCCATGGATAAAAATCGAGTTGTTAACTTTGAAGTCTGTGATCTTTACTGAATGCTCTTCGATGAGCACTTGATTTTCTTGTTTGCTAATATGAAATATTATAATTTCGGGTCCAAAACCGGTTATGCCTGGATTCTTTGAGCTAAGTTACCAGCAATTGAATCATTTATTAACTATACGAAGCAATGACCTCTTGCTGGTAGGCGGGAAAAAGTGACTCTGAACCCAGTGAAGTCGAGGCTATGTGAGGTCCCAGGTACTGGGAAGGGCTTCTCTAGAATTGGATATATCAAGCTAACATCATTCAATCAAAATGCTTCTGGTGAGCTCTCTCTCTCTGTCCCCTTTTTTTAAGGGTTCTGTTTGCTGTTTGCTGTTATGTTTTAGTCTGTTATATGGAGGTCTTTTTTGAAGCAACTTAGTCATTCAGATGAATTGAACTGCCTGGTGATCCATTTATGCAACTGGTTTATGCTTGCATGTATGAGAATAAGTCATTGACAACTTGGAATACTCTCACATACATTTAGCCATAACCAAAAAATCCTGGTTTACTTTTTTATATAGATATATATAGAAATTGGAACCGGCAGTGATCAATTCAGACCCTCACACAGACCTCCCCTCCCCTACTTACCGATTTTGACAGTGATCTGACCAAATCCACTGGTGGATTGAACTGCATGAGAAATTTTCACCTAAAAACTGTGGAACGAGGCCCTAAAATCAAGGGATATAATCATCTCGGAGTGACATTTGGCCAACCCCTATTTCACTTTAAAACTCTGTACAATGATTGGGTTGCATCTGGATGGTGTAGAAGATAGTATGGATTTGGACTTTGGCCCACTTAGGCCCAGCCCACTGTACATAAAATCCCACGTGTGGGATCATTGTTTAATAGATTAGATTTTGTTGCTAATTTCCTTGTACTATTTCCTTATATAGATTAGGAGATTCTTTCATTCCTTGATTCATTCTAAGATTGTATCTTAACATAATTAGTGCCTTGATTAAAGGTAACTTTTGATTATATAATGGAACAATCGATGATCAATTGATCATTGAGTTTTCTCCCCATATTGCTGTCTTCTTCCTCATCTCATCACAGACTCTCACAGAGTCTTACATGGTATCAGAGCTAGGTTATGATCAATTATCATTGATCTTCTTCTTCTCTCATTGATCCAATAATTTTTCCTGGCTTGGATCTTCTCTCTAATAGTGCCTGATAATCTCAGATCAGAAGTGGCCCACCAGCGATCATCATCATCATAGCAGCGGAAGCGGCCCATGTTGATCGTCTAGTTCTCCTCTTATTTATGAATATTTTTTCAAGATTTTTGGGTCATCAGAGGTAGGATATCCACCTGATTTTGTGATATTTCAGTTTTGTGCAACAATTTTCATCACAGCCGTTCAAATATGTGGATTTTGATCCGTTTTGAGTAAGACTTTGGCCTGGAGTTGCGAAAATACTTTGTCCTTCCATCCCCAACCTCAGATCTGGTCACTGATCCTCTAATGGACCCCACGTGGAGATCGATCCACTGATGACATTGTCGTCTGACGACGTTGCTTCCCAATTTGCCACTGTGGACTACTGACGATCATCAAGAAGCCTCCATCCCTACATACAGGAATGGTCGACTGGGTTTTCTGGGAATTATGGTGATTTTTCTGGATTTTTTCCATCACCTTTGAGGTAGTTTCCAACCTCTTCATCATCTGACGGTTTTCTCAAAAGGATTTCATCACCACCGTCCAGATTTGTGGATCTTTTTCCAAATCTTATCAGATTTGGACTGAAGGAAGTCAATTTGATCCACTTTACAGAGATCCAACCTGATCTATGATTAGACAACCCTGTGGGGGCCACGCACAGATCCAGGTCCAAATTTCCAGTTCGTCTGGCACTTGTTTTTTGCAATTTTGGGTATTTTCTGCACTGTTGGGTTTGGTTCCTGTTTGGAGTTCATCCTCTTACTCCAGTTAGCCATTTGCACCAGAAATTCAGCCTTTCTTGCTGATTATTGCTGTTTCGTTCTCTTCATCCCTCTCGGTCAGAGATCATGGAAAAGTATGATGTGATTCCCGTTAAGTTTAATGGGCAAAATTATATGTCTTGGTCCTTCCACTTACGGAACTTTGTCGAAGGCCAGGGTCTTTTTGGTTATCTTGATGGATCGATAACCAAGCCTCAGATTACAAGTACTGCAGACTCCAAAGGTCTAGCCACTTGGTCCAAAGAGAATGCGAAAGTCATCACTTGGATCCTTAACTCTATTGATCCTTCTCTAGTTGTGGCTCTTCAAGCCTACACCACAGCAGTTGATATGTGGGCTCATCTGAAGAAAGTCTACCATCAAACCAATAAAGCCCGGAAATTTCATCTCGATAGTGAAATTGCCAGATACAGTCAAGGGGATAAAACTGTGCAGGAATACTTTAATGGTTTCCTCACCTTATGGACTGAAAGGGATTCTATGCTGATCCAAACGGTCTCTTCTGGATTTCTGTCTGAGGCTCTCCAGTTATAAGAAGAAACTCATATTAGCCAGTTTCTTATGAATCTACGACCGGAATTTGAATTTGTTCGGTCTGCACTAATGAATAGGGAGAATACTGCTAATGTTGATACTTGCTTCCAAAAAGCCCTTCGCGAAGAACTTCGTCTCACTTCACAGCGCACTATGCTCGAAGCACCTGAAGCACCCAAAGTCTTCCTTGTGCCTCTTCCTTGTTCCATCCGCATTTCAGGCTCAAGCCCCAATATCAGATACAGGCAGCACTTCCTCCGGGGCCATCTCCATGACTCTTGCTCAAATCCAAGAACTGATCTAGAGCACAGTCACCCCTGCCTATGCATCTATGGGCTTCTCTGGTGGTCGGTATCAACCTCATTCTCATATAGCATCTCCTGCCTTTCATTCTTCTGCATCTCTTTCTTCTTCTATTACCTCTTCCACTTGGTTTTTAGATACAGGAGCCTCCAATCATATGACATCTGTAGAACATAGCTTTACAGATTCACACCCTTACCTTGGAAAAGAAAAAATTACCACTGTCAATGGTGATCAACTACCCATTTCTGGAGTTGGTCACATTACTTTATCTAGTGTCACTGGTCAGTCCATCACCCTTTTTAATGTCTATTTTGTTTCAAAATTATCAGCCAACTTACTTTCTGTAGGACAACTTATTGATGATGGCTATCTAGTTCACTTTTCTTCCTCTGGTTGTGTCATACAGGGGCGGCAAACTGGGAAGGTGATCGCGACGGGGAGTAAACATGGGCGCCTGTTTTTGCTGGACATTGGAGATCACTCCTTCTTTGCTTCTTCTTCTCATAATTTTAAAAACTTGTGGACAGTTTGGCATAAACGTCTTGGTCATGTGAACAATGCCTATTTAATTTCTTTATTTCAACTTGGTTGTTTGGACTCTACAATTGATAATAAAATGATGTCTTCTTTATCTCAATCACAATGTGAAATTTGTTGTTTAAGTAAGAGTCATATTTTGCCATTCTCTGTTCATAATTCTCGTGCATTAGAATCATTTGACATCATTCACACTGATGTCTGGGGCATAGCTCCTACCTTGAGTAGGGTAGGATTCAAGTACTATGTGACATTTATTGACGATCATTCTCGATATACTTGGATTTATTTCATGCGTTTAAAATCTGAAGTGTTTTATGTTTTTCAAAGATTCTATAACATGGTCCACACCCAATTTAAGAAAGATATCAAGATCCTTAGACCTGATTTTGGCAGAGAATACATGTCTCATGAATTCTCTACTTTCCTCTCTGATAAAGGAATTCTTCATAAAAAAATCTTGTCCGCACACTCCACAGCAGAATGGAGTTGCGGAAAGAAAGAACAGACATATTCTTGAAACTATTCGCACCCTTTTATTGGCATCCTTAGTTCCTCCTGAATTTTGGTGTGATGCTGCCCAGACTGCGGTATATCTGATCAATCGTCTTCCTAGTACTATTCTAGGCAAGACTACTCCTTACGGAGTTCTCTTTGAACATCATCCTTCATACTCTCACTTACGTGTGTTTGGTTGTCTGTGTTTTGTTCATCTTCCATCGACTGAACGCACTAAGCTATCTCCACAGGCTGTCAAATGCATCTTTCTTGGCTACAGTTTTGAACACAAAGGGTTCTTGTGTTATGACCGATTTGAAAAACGCATGCGAATCCCTCAAAACGTGATTTTCCTAGAACAAATCCCTTTCTTTTCCCTGCGTTTAGATCATCATCCTATTGTTGTGTCCTATTTGCCACAATTTCAGGAATCTGCTCCTGCCTCACCTGCTGTCCAGGTCTATGTCCGGCGTAACAAGGGTCTTCCTATGGTGCCTCCCTCTCCTGATCATCTCTCAGTGCAGCCTCCTGCTCCTACAGGTAATCATGCTTCTTCTGATAATATTCTCTCTCTGCAACGATCTAATCGTCCTTCTATTGCCCCTAACCGCTATGGCTTTCCTGCTCTCTTTTCATCCTTAGATAATGCCCCTATACCCACTTCATATTCACAGGCCTCGAAGATTGCTTACTGGCAGGATGCTATGAATGAGGAATTACTCGCTCTCAAAGCAAATCAGACATGGGACTTGGTACCAGCTCCTGACGGCGCCTCTGTGATTGACAGTAAATGGATATACTCCATCAAAGTTCACTCCGATGGGAGTCTTGATTGCTACAAAGCCCGATTGGTGGCGCAGGGATATAAACAGGAGTATGGAATTGATTATGAAGAGACATTTGCACCCGTGGCTAAAATGACCACAGTCCGTACTCTCCTCTGTGTCGCTGCAGCCCGCAACTGGCCTCTGTGGCAAATGGATGTCAAAAATGCCTTTCTCCATGGGGAGTTGCGAGAAACAGTTTACTTAAAGCCTCCTCCAGGATATGCTTGTCCTCTTAAGCATGTTTGTAAGTTGCGAAAATCTTTGTATGGACTTAAGCAGGCTCCTAGGGCTTGGTTTGATAAGTTTCGGACGGCGATTCTTCAAGTAGGGTTTCGTCAGAGTCATTCGGATAGCTCACTCTTTTTTAGGTGGACATCGAAGGGCTACACTTTCCTGTTAGTATATGTTGATGATATGATTATCAGTGGCAATGATAGTGCTAGCATTACGAAACTCAAACATCATCTCACTCGCCACTTCAGAATGAAGGATCTTGGTCCCCTCACCTACTTTTTGGGGCTGGAGTTCTTGCGTAACAAATCTGGCATTCGGGTTCATCAGCGGAAATATGCTACAGATTTAATTACTTCGGCAAGACTCGATGATGCTCACACTTTTGATACACCAATTGAGTTGAACACCAAGATCAGTGCGGATGATGGCCCTCCCCTGGCTGATCCCTCTGTTTTCTGGAGGATAGTTGGTAGTTTGCTCTACTTAACTATGACTAGGCCGGATATTTCTTATGCCGTTCATACGGTTAGCCAGTTTGTGAGCAATCCTCACAAACCTCACCTTGCTGCTGCCTTGCGCATACTCCGCTATGTCAAAGGTACTCTTAATCATGGTCTCTTCTACTCTTCGGGCGCTTCTCTGTACTTATCTACTTATGCGGATGCTGACTGGGCTGGTTGCCCTGATTCTCGGCGCTCTACCATTGGTTGGTGTATGTTTCTTGGGGACTCTTTGATTTCATGGAAGTGCAAGAAGCAAACCACAGTTTCAAAATCGTCTGCTGAGGCAGAATATCGGGCCATGTCATCTGCGAGTGCTGAAATCATCTGGCTGCGCCGTCTTCTCTGTGAGTTCGGTGTCACTATTGGTAGCTCTACACCTCTTCATGGGGATAACACCAGTGCTACCCGAATTGCAAGCAATCCGGTCTTTCATGAACAGACAAAGCATATTGAGATTGATTGCCACTTCATCCGTCAGCATGTTGTTATTGAGAAGATAACTCTGCCACATGTCTCTTCTCATGACTAGTTGGCAGATATCTTCACCAAAGCTCTTCCCAAACCGTGCCATCATGATCTCACTAACAAATTGATGTTTTCTGCATTACCACATCAATTTGAGGGGGAGTGTAGAAGATAGTATGGATTTGGACTTTGGCCCACTTAGGCCCAACCCACTGTACATAAAATCCCACGTGTGGGATCATTGTTTAATAGATTAGATTTTGTTGCTAATTTCCCTGTACTATTTCCTTATATAGATTAGGAGATTCTTTCATTCCTTGATTCATTCTAAGATTGTATCTTAACATAATTAGTGCCTTGATTAAAGGTAACTTTTGATTATATAATGGAACAATCGATGATCAATTGATCATTGAGTTTTCTCCCCATATTGCTGTCTTCTTCCTCATCTCATCACAGACTCTCACAGAGTCTTACAGATGGACCCCTCAAACTAAAGTACACTTTAAGGTATGCACCTGGCTGGGCCCCACAAACTTTGTGACGGATCTCGGCCTGTGAAAAATCACTGTTTATAAAATTTGAAAGTTTCTATTGCTTTAATCATAATCGTAGAAACCATTTGAGACCGATACAAACTTGATCTAATTGCATATCGACATCAAAATATTTGCTGGAAATTTATTTATTTGAAAATAAAAGAAGGAAAGAAATATTTGCTGGAAAATATCCTGTCAGTTTTTCTTTTCTTGGAAGCACCCCTGGTGATTGTATTTAAAAGGTGAAATGCTTGTTTAGTAAATATTTGAGAATACCTGTCCGGGAATATCTGAGAATTCCGAATGCTTTCTCCTAGATGGATTCACATATGCTCAAGGACCCTTGAGTATTATGAAAGTTGATATTTAAGAATTTGGAGAATTTTGCAAGCCAAAACCGCCGATCTACCAAGGCTTAATTTTTTAAAAGGAGCAAACTGACCAACAGACATTTTGTCAGAAATTCCCATCATCTAGAAATCCCCTCAGAAATTCTTGTGAACAAATGCCCATGGTTGCCAAACAAATAATATTTGTAAAATGGAAAATAAGTAAGGTTGAGTTGGGTAATATGCATGGGCCAAATGCCAATTTCTTTATATATTTCAAAGAAAGATTCTAGTATCTGGTTCAGTATAAGATATGGATAGTTTACGTTGTGGAGAAATAACGTGTGTGATGTTAGATATTCACTAGTTATATATGATGTTTGTTTGTGTGTGAATTATCTACAATGGTCTGGCTCTTCTAAAAAGATAATGTTCCTGTCCGTGGCATAGTTGTCAATTCTATTCCGGTTTGACCCTATAGTGGAATGTTTTGGCATTTTGGTATTCCATTCTAGAAAATATGCAATTGAAAAATGAAAAAACGAATATAAAAGAATACCTAAAATGGAAAAAATAGTTGAATTCTAAAATAGTACTAAAAATGCATACTTAGATCACTTAAATTAAACCACAATCTACAATTGACTATTTTCTAGTTTTCACTACATATGAATGGAAGTATGAAACCTTGGCCGGAATGGGGCGGAATTGGTCCGGAATTGGGATTGGAACGACCTGCATCAGGAGCCGAAACTTTTAGGGGGCCAATCCGTTCCGCCCAAGGCTAATTCCGGAACGTTCCGGCCAATTCCGGCCGGAACTTATACCCTCGTTCAAATACTTGCTAATAGAATCTGCGATAAGAATGAACAAATAGGGGACATTGGGCATTCTTGCCTGAGTCCACGACTCGCCTTGAAGAAATTTGACGGTCTGCTATAGATGGGGGAATCCACGGCCCGTTGATAATGCTTTGATCCAGTTTACCATTTCTCGGGAGAAGAAAATTTTGAGGAGAGTTATGAATATGGCCTGTGGTGCCCCATATTGGATCCTCTATGAGCATTCCCCTCCCCCTTCAACCCCCAACAAATTCAAAATCACATCTGAATTTTGCTCCCTCTTGGTTTGATCATGCAAAAAACTTGAAAATTGGAGTTTCTCTAACATTAAAAAAATTGAAACTTTGAGGAGCTTAAATCTATTGGTAGAATGATCTAGTCTTCATTTTTTGCACAAGGCTAGGTCAAACATTGACCTCCTATCTTCTGGTCTCCATTTTTTTACTGATTTTTTTTTTTTTCAAAATCATCCTGAACAAGGATACTATGAATTCTCACACTGAGTGAACATCTTATGGTTTCAAAACTTCCTTTAGTATCCTAAAGGATGAGTAGATCTTTTTTCCTTCCAAATCAATTTATGAAGTGAAAGAACCCTTTCTTATATGACTTTTATGTACTTCCACTCATCATCATCTTAGCTTTATCCCATCAATCTGGAGTTGGATTTGAACTTTGTTGTTGAACTTCAACCATTTCCATTTGAGAATATGTACTTCGTAGGTGAAGAAAACGTGTTAAAGATTTGTTTGGTTGATGCTATGATTTGTTGATTTTAAGTATACATCCATTCATTTCATGCCCATCATGGAGTGAATTTGAATAGGATTCTGATGGAACAACTTGCACATCTTCTGTTCTGAAAAAGATTTTGATTGCAGGAGCTGTCAAAGAAGCTATTGAAGCTTTAAGACGAAACAATGTCAGTGCTTTTGTGTTGGACCTTCGAAATAACAGGTAATTAGGTTGTTAATGTACACATTTGCCTTCATCCAATAAGGATGCTTCTGATACACTGTATATGGTGCAGTGGTGGTTCTTTCCCTGAAGGAATTGAAATTGCCAAGATATGGTAAGCTTCCTCATATGACCAATGTTACAAAAACAAAGCTGATCTTCTATAGTATTTCTGTCTGTTTCACTTAAAAAGGTTCCCAAAATAACCATTGACTGTACCTAAGAAATTGGTTACTAGAATACTGCATGCAAGCACTGTAAAAATTATATCACTCTGGACTTCTACCAGACTTGCATATCAATGTATGTCACTCATGCAGAACTTTTGGATGGTTCTGTATAGACTACAGCTGCGCCATGTACTAATCAGGCATAGATCATAAGACCAACCTTGAGCTCACTGGCCAGCTACTAGGCTACGTAGTGTTTAAACTTTAAAACAAGCGATTTGGAGTTCTATGATGGAGGACCCATTCAACTGATGGAATCATGGTGGGATCACCCTATGAATGGGAATCATGAGAGGGCCACCAAATGATGGAAATCTTTGTGGGTCCACTTGCATGCTTCCAAAATTTTGTCTTAGGGAATTCTCCTACAGGCTTTCCAATTGATTGAGACCCTGTTCCAGATTTTACCTGTTAGGTTGAGTACTGACATACTAACTGTTGCGAAGCAGGGCCACTATGTGTTCCCCGACCATCTAACCACCATTTTGTCCCTACAATGGAGTGAGAAGCTTCTGTGAAAAAGATTGGCCTTAGTGGCGATTATCAAGGTTGGCGACCCCAATAATGGAATTATCATATAACCCATTCTATGGTGTAATCAAGGTTGGCGACCCCAATAATGGAATACACAATGGAGCCAGTTCAAATTACAAACCAGAGGAAGCCTATCCAATAAAGGGCCCACAATGGGGCTAGTCAATTATAATAATCGAAGTGGAGCTTTCTTGATGGAAAAAATCACAACTGGTTCCCCAACATGACAACCTAGTATCCGCTGGTGTGTGTGCGCTCAAGGTGAATTACCATGTTGTAGTGAATTTATAACGAAGTGAAATAAATTTTCATGTCAATAAAATTCTGGTGGTGCACTTTCACTAGTAAGTTCAACGCCCAGGAGAACCCGGGAAATTTTCCTTGAGAGGGCCAATTCATGACCTGCCAGCGCTAATTGTATCGGGGAAATGGTAAATGACCATGATAGCCTCCTTTTTTTTTAAGTGGTCTATCAAGGAAGGCGTTTTACAATCTAGAAAGAAGTCACCTCGTGATATTTGGCCTAGTATATATAGAAAAAAGATGCTTTTTTTTTATCAGTAATAATATCACTCATTAAAAGAAAAGAGAATGTAAGGAAAAGAAGAGGGGAAAGAAAACATAAGAGGGTACAATAGCATCAAACCATCACCCCCCAAGAGAAATTACACAACAAGACCCACCCAAGGAGACAACCTCTCAACCCCTTGCTTGGCTAAACTATCTGCCATAGAGTTAGTAGATCTTACCTCTTGGTGGAAAACAACATTGATACAAGAAGACAATGCCCTAATTTCATTAAAAAGAAATTGAAATTTCCAAGGGGGAACCTTTCGCTTGGACACCCATGAGATGGCATTGGAGGAATTGCTTTACACGATAAGCACCTCTTTGCAATACCTTGAAAACAAACGAAGAGCTTCCAAGATAGCTAACACCTCCAACTCATTAGAATCGCCCCTCGAAGCTCCATCCACATTGAATTTCAAAACCCCTCCAAGAGGTGGAGATCATGTAACAGATCTCCTCACCTTAGAAGGACCACATCCCATGCAAGCTTCCCAATTAAATAGAATATCATTTAAGTTGAAATTGGAGAACTCTTTTCTCACCAGAACCCATTTTGCAACCCTCAAAGCCGTACTTGACACCAAATCTGCCGATGACATAGAAGATCCCCTAAAAATCAGGTCATTCCTTTCGTTCCAAATAGACCACAAGATGGCAAACGGTGTCATCTCCATAAGATGCGGCTACGCCCTACAAAGTGGCCACCCATCCAAGACTGCCGCACCAGTAATATCTTTCGGGCATAGCAGAACCATTTGGCTTTGACACCAAAGATGTTGGGTGCTTTTTCTGTGACGCGGAATAGTGTTTGAATGGGGCTTTCTTTGAGGGAAGCCAGTCCCCGTAAAAGATTTAGTTGTGGCAAATTCTTCATGATTTTCATTCATAAATCCATGATAAATTTAAACACAGCATGACAACTCCTAAGACAACCACTGAAAACAAACTACCTAGACTCCACGTTCTAGACTCCACTTTGTCACACACTAGCACTATAGACTCGGTAAACCTGCTAACAAAAACATGACTCATATAACTTCCTAGACCAAGTAAACAACCCACTAAAGGACCTGAAGACTCATTCAACCTGAAGAGAGAACTCCCAGTCAACCCACATGTGCCATCCTGCAATCTTGCACGTATCAGATTAAAACATTGGTGTCTTCCTGAAAATGACTCATGGTATGTGTGAAGTATGGGGCCTTTAGAAAGATCTAGGTTCTGTTCTATGCTTTCAGTCCGATCTCAGGTTGCAGTCAAATGTGGCCTGGCCTGTTTGCCATATTACAACCACGTAAAACTTCTTCTCCAAGTAGCTTGAAGAAGTTGGTTGCAACTATTTTTTGAGAGTAATGCTGCTCAACAATGGTTTTAGTGTTGAAAATATAGTCTAAATGATCCATGTAAAATGTGGTTGCATTTTTTTTTCCCGCTAATAAATTGTGGTTGCATTGTGATTATTGTATGAATTTTAAGTTTTCATTTTGAAATCAAGAGGATGTAATTTTGAAATATGAGACATTTTTATTCTCGGATTTTTCTTTTAGGTTAGAAAAAGGTGTTATCGTGTATATTTGTGATAGTCGTGGTGTTCGAGATATATATGAGACGGATGGAAGCAATGTGGTAGCTGCATCAGAACCTCTAGCTGTGTTGGTAAGCTCCCTTCTTTCCAACAAGATTTCTTAGGCTGTGCTTGGTTATTCCCATTTCCATGGAAATGTACCTTAAATCATCCCTTTCTTTTATTTCATGGTTTCTGCTTCTCTACTCAAAAGCGGTGCATTTCCATGGAATTCCAAGCATCAAAACATAGCATTAGTTTCTTGCATGCAACCATGTTGAAAGCTGATGAAACCTTTGGTGGCGTCCAACTTGAGAAAGTAAATGCAGTGTGGATATATTTTTGATGTTTTGCTTCAGTTTCAGAATCTATCACATATTTCTACTTTTCAACCCATCTGCGGCAACTTTCCAGGTGCCTTTTTCCTTAGCTATTGTGCTATTCTAAACTTTCAAAACCTGAACTTTTAAAATGATTAATTGAAATCATATCTAGAATACCTCTGGCTATAATGAAATGTTGTCTCTTGGATTTGTCTCTTATATTTGGTCATGGATTATGATAAATTTCCCTACATCCTGTGGTTGTGGTGGTGACATTTTAATTTCCAACATATTCCTGCATGCAAATATGATATCTGTAAGGGGCCGTTTGTCATTTTCACGTGTGGTTCACATGTGTAAATGATTTATTTACATATGCAAATGAGATGTGCTTTTAGTCCTATTTTCGGAAAATTCTCCTATGGATTATGTTTTGAATTTTGCAAAGGAAAGTTTATCAATGACACATCAATTCCAGTATGTACTCTGGCATACTCCGGGCAAGATCATTCCAACCGACCGGATAATTCTTTTGAGCCATTTTCCTATCTTGTTATTCAAGTTCATAAGCCTTCTGGTTCCTCCCTCAATAACTTTCTGGGAAGATCAGAATCTTCCCATTGTCGACCTCCTGATTCCATGTCGTATCTTGTTATTCAAGTTCATAAGCCTTCTGGTTCCTCCCTCAATAACTTTCTGGGAAGATCAGAATCTTCCCATTGTTGACCTCCTGATTCCATGTCGACACTACCAGTGTTGACCAGATATCCCATTGTTGACCTCCTATTTGGTTTTGTTGCACTCTGCTTTCTCTAAGGAACTGATTACCCTTTAGGAAATTATGTCTGATAAAATCTTCTGCTGTGTTGCTTGTAACTTCTGATTCTCTATAGGTAAATAAAGGAACTGCTAGTGCAAGTGAGATATTAGCTGGAGCCCTGAAAGACAACAAGCGGGCAGTGCTTTTTGGAGAGCGCACGTTTGGAAAAGGGTAACAAATTTTTTTTTCCTCGAGAAAAATGTAATAGATTTGTCTCTGTAGAGCATCATGAATTTTTATTACTTTATCTCTAATCGTTTTGTCCAATACGCAGGAAGATCCAGTCAGTTTTTGAGCTATCTGATGGCTCTGGTTTGGCTGTTACAGTGGCTCGGTATGAGACTCCTGCTCACACTGACATTGACAAGGTTTGTCACTGCTCATCAGGGTTTAAAATCGCGGTTCGCGGTCATCGCGTCGCGGCTCGCGGTTATCACGGTTCGCGGTCATCGCGTCGCGGTTCGCGGTCATCGCGGCCCATTGCGGAGCGAATTTTTATTTGACCCCAAAAAAATCCGAAAAAATATCCAAAAAATCCAGAATATTATAAAATGATAGAAAATAATGTTTTTTTCCATTAGTGCACACTTTAAAGCAAAATAACGGTCCCCTCAAGTTATAAAATCCTGTATCATTGCTGTATCGATTTATATACTAAAATAAGCTGAAATATCATAAAATTGACATAATGCAACAATTATTTTGGACAAACTAATAGTGTTAAACATTTAAAGTCTACAAGCAAGCAATAAATACTAATAGAGTTAGTACATGTGCCTAATGCGGTAATGCCAGAACGAGTGGCGGCCTGGCTCGATATTATCACCTTAAAACATTAGATCTGGGGAAAAACTAGTGAGTAACATCATATCTAAGTATCTAACTCAATATAAAGCCTTTGGTAGTTTGGTTCATGTATTAGTGTATTACACAATCTTTTTTAAAAAAAAAAACCTATAATAATTCGGATTTAAATAATGAAAAAAGAAAAAATACTACAAAAAGTGCTAATACTCACACTTTTTTGTTCCAAAAGTGTAGACTATTTTAAACTAACACATTATTAATGCATTTGAACACTAATTTGAAAAAATGTAAATGATATCAAGAAAAGCCCCAAATTTTTGAAATAAAAAAAATCTAGATCTACACCTTAAAACACTAGATCTAGGGAAAAATTAGTGAATAACATCATATCTAACTCAATATAAAGCCTTTGGTCCATGTATCAGTGTATTACACAATCTTTTAAAAAAAAAAAAAACCTAAAATAATTAGGATTAAAATAATAAAAAAATAATAAATATTACAAAAAGTGTTAAAACTTGAATTTTTTTGCTCTAAAAGTATAGATCTAACACATTTCAACCATCTCTAAGTTATTTTGATGTTGAATCTTGAAAAGAACTCCAAAAAATAAAAAAATAAGCTTACCAAAGAGGTCCCTTGAGTTTGATTAGCTTTCCCCACACATAAATCCACTCAAAAGTAGCTAAGATTTAAGCTATTCCATGCATTAGAAGTTGTAAAAGCCCTCAAGTATGCTTAGGAAGCTCTCATGAAGAAGAAGAATGAAAAGGGAGAAAGAAGAAGGAAACCACACTCAGCACAGTGAAGAAAAAACACAGCAGAACGTGTTTTTAAAAAAAAAAACAGCATCAGCAATATAACGGCCGTTATATTGAATATAACGGCCGTTATATTGAATATAACGGCCGTTATATTCAATATAACGGCCGTTATAACGTTACGGCCGTTATATTCAATATAACGGCCGTTATAACGTTACGGCCGTTATATTCAATATAACGGCCGTTACAGGCCGATATTTTGGCGATATTTTCCCTGATATCGTATCGGGGCCGTTATATACCAAATATCGGCGCGTTAACGGCCGTTACCGTTACATAACGGCCGTTATGTAACGGTAACGGCCGTTATTTTAAACCCTGCTGCTCATTATGTTTCTTTGATACCTTCTACATACCTAGTACAATCCTGTTGGAGAAGTTATAATGGCTGTTTAGCTTTCAAAACCAGGGGTAGTGATTGGAAGCCTGTTAGAATTATCATTCTTTTTCTATGTTTCCTTGCACAGTATATAGCATTGGTAGACTGTGTTCTGTGTTACCTCACTTTAATGTAATTTATGTCATTGCTTCTCAAACTACAAATAATCGTAACTTTTGATATGCAGTCATTTTGCAAGAAAGTATCTTCCTTGAACCGTCCCTTTTACTCTCAAGCCATTCGTTTTGAAATCCAACTGAAATACTTTCTTAATGTTTCTTGTAGCAGTTGTTTTTTGTTTTTTATTTAAAAAAAAACATGAATGTAATGTCATTACCTAATAACAACCCTAAGTATGACATGTCACTAGTCACTTTTGCAGTCATACAATTTTTTTGAATTTGATTAATTATTTTCTATCCATATGCTTTTGTATGTTCAAGGTTGGTGTGATGCCTGACCATCCTCTACCCACATCATTTCCATTGGATGAAGATGGATTCTGCAGCTGCCTCAAGGATTCAGCTTCTTCGTGTAGCCTCAACAATGTTAAGCTATTTACAAGGTGATTAGATTGTACAACACAAGTGTAACTTGACATTCTTTGACATGCACAGTTTGGTTAGTGCAATTGCTAATCAGCATATTAATTTGGTTGCTGCATTGCAATTTGTAAATGGAGGACTTGAATTTGTTTCTAGAGTTCAAAAGGATATTTGTCTCTGTTGGCTTTAGTGTCAATGAAAATCTAGTCGATGGTGGTTGTTTCAACTTCGTCTTATCAGATTGTTTAATAGAGTTTTAAGCAATGTTAGTTCGAAAAGTAAATGAAATCGTGCAAGGGTTATTCTTGATACGAAAGGGCAATTTTTATAGTCCCATATGAGAACAAGTAAAAGCCTAATCCATGATAAGGAGATGATTACCCTCCTTTCACCTTACCAAAATGAAACAGGAATAAGATGGCCATTTGTAACTTCCTCTTTCCATCCTTTTGGTGGAATCCTCTTTTCAAGAAATTTAAAGACCTGTTTCATAGGGTGAAGATTGAGGAGAATTTTCACCTGCCAAGGGGGTGTCTGTTATTTAATGTGCAAATACTTAGCCGAAGGCAAAATCTTCTGGGTCTTGGGAATTCCGAGCTTGCTTATGTCTCATCCTTAAATTACTCCTGATGTGATATGATATCTTCTTCTTTTGAAAATTCAAAATTTCTCCTACCATATCAACAAATTCTTTTCTTGGAAGATTTATGATACTTCATTTTCCATCTGATTCTCCTTACCAATGAGCCCTCTGCATTCAGTGTGAATTTGTTAGATGTGCCATAAGATTTTGGATAAAGCCTACAATGAAATGGAATTGGAAGTTTGTAGGAGGCAACATAGTATGTAATTTATATTTGATAGAGCTTCTGCACCTCCCAAATTGATATTTAAGACTGTATTCCTAATACCAAGACTACGGAGTGGTATTTCCCTTGTGCAGTGGGGCTGTGGAGCCTTAGCTATCTTAGCATGCTTGCTAAAAGTATAACAATTTTATTGATCATCAAAGCCTTGTCCCAACTATGTGGGGTTGGCTATTTGAGTTCTGTTTTTCTCAATAATTTTTGTTTGGGTTGTGATAAAAGGTTTAAGCTAGGTGTTAACCTACCAAATCCAACGCTCATTTGTTCAACTTGGGACTGATGGTAAAAAATGGCGAGTTCATTATTAAAATAATAATAATAATAATAATAATAATAATAACAATATTATTATTATTGCGATTTTATATAAAAAAAAGATCTCCTTAAAATTGGATATGATGACCATGGACCCAAACTCTGAATATTGGTGGTACAAGACCTCGCGTCCAATTGTTTCTTTTAGTTAACTTTTTTGCCCCTATTTCCTTATAGGGATCAATAATGGGGACATTCATTGGTTTTATTTATTTTTTTTCCACTTTTTTCCTCTTCTTTGTCTCCTCTATATCCCTTCTTTGATTCAAGTCATCATCATCTTTTTCAAGAAAGAATCGAGGGAGAGAAGTAGCAGAGTGCGTCATAGAGGTAGCCGGAGAAGTGGTGGGGGTTGACGGAGAAGATGAGGAGTCTAATAGAGAAATAGATGGAGAGGAAAAAGGTCTCAGTAAGGATGGAGTCGGAGTTGAAGATGGAGTTAGAGTTGAGGTGGAATTGTGGGGTTCTTGAAGGATGGGGTAAATGTTTTCTTCATCTGCGATGGGATTTTTGAGTTGTGGTCGCAGAGGTAGTGTTGGATTAGGAGCTTATCAATGGTTATATAACCATATCATCTAGACACAATAAAAAAAAAAAAAAATTGACCCAATTGATTCTCTCTTGAAAAAAATATGGCAATGATAAACTAAATCAAAGGCCCTATTTCTTTAGTGAAATTTATGTCAGGAATTTACTACGTCCAGGAATTCCTGGACATGATGTGACAAACTGTTTCTGGAATTTCTGAATCTCATGTTTCTTTTTTGGATTCCAACCTCATGAAAGTTCTCTTTTGACCTTTGGAAATTCAGAAATTCCATTCCCTTTGCATTTTAGTGGAATTCCTGGATGCTTATGCCTAGGAATTCCTAGATGCTTATGTTTAGGAATTCAGGAATTCCCTAGATAGGAATTCTTGGAATTCTAGCAAAGCAACAGGCCCAAAAAGAGGTTATATAGAAGAAGTCCCAATTATTATTATTACACAACTATATTTGTGACCCATCTACGATGGTCTAATCTATTGATGATCATGGATCATCTAATAACATGTCAATCTTTCAGATCAATGCATACGATGATTTCATCTGTGCCTGTTCTTACATATTCAATATGTAGACTCTAACCATAAGAACTATGTAGACAACAAATGGTAAGCAATGAAGCTCAAAAAGGCATCCATTTTTAACATCTTTAATATATGCAGGCCAACCTTACCCTCCAAAGATTTGATGCTTGTTTATAAAAATCCGGGCTTACATTTTCCATAGCACAAAGGAGTTTATATGGTCTCACCATGGTTCATGCCATTCCCAAGTATGGGAGGGGCAATTCGGGTATGGTTTGGATTGGGATCAATCAAATGTCACCCTAATCATGTAATCCAATCTCTCGATTTTGGAGCTTCAAATTTTAACATGTTATAACTGCATTTTTATCATGTTTTAATCCTTAACTGAATTAGATTAAGATCACTAAAAGGCTCATTTGTTTTCATGAAATTGAAGATTCCTAGAATTTTTAGGAAATATATTCATGTCAAAGTGGCTAAGATTGTAGAATCAAATATGAACATCCATGATAGGACCATCTTATTCTTCTATTTGGTGGAAAACAACATTTACATATCAGCATGTTTGTTTGCATTTGCACTGGAAAAATATCCACATGTGTAAAATGAGTTGTGAATATGGTACTTATTCCGCCTCCTTGCTATATGGTTTCACACCTCCAAAGCAAGAGGCACAATCTGTAATTTTGCCAAAGTGGAAATCTTGTGGGGCCCAACAAAAAGATCTATTTTTTCATTCATATGGGCCCTTAATTCACAATCCAAACAATTCATCTTATTTACCTAGCTCAAAACGGCTTAAAAGGTCAATTTTCATGTTTTGATTTAACTTGGATTACGAGAAATTTGTGAAAGTGTCCAAGCGTTGAATCTAATCTTTTGGACTTTTGTAGGCAACCAATCATGATCAGTTAAAAACTAAGAGGTGAGATATATTGTAATAAGTCTTCGTGAATCTTGAGAAATTATGGTATAGTGAAAATATGAAAAGAAATAAATCAAGGAAGAAGATTACCGCCTTTGACCCGATATCAACAACTTAACTCCACAAGGAAGAGTTAGGAAAACCCAAAAAAAAATTTCGATTGATACTCTTCCTTAAAAAAAAATATTACATCATTTTTATAGTGTCCCGAAATCTTAAATTACTCGAAATAGAAAACTTACTAAAAATAGTAAAACAAATTAAAAAATTACATCAAAGCTCCTTGACCATCCCTAAATAACTTTCTTAGACTTTCTACAAAAAATAAAACTCAAACAGACTAAAAAAACCCCTAAAATATGCAAAACAACACCTTACCATAAATCGGAAGTTTTGTAAAAATATATATTTTTTGACCTTCAAAATGACCGTATTTGTTTTCCGGCAACTTCAACCACCTTTGGCTGTTGTCTAGAGCGTAGAGATCATTGATAACTTCAAAATGCATGGTTATGGGCCGATTGAAGTCGGCAGCATGGATTAAGCATTCCCCCTTGACTTCTTACAATCTTCTTATACCAGAATTTCTTTTGCGAGTTATTCTATATCGAGGACAAGTCGATCGACTTGTTTCATAAATTCTTTTACAACATATTCTATATCAATGAGAAGATGATTGACTTCTCGCAAAGGAAATTTCTTGTTAGATTTTTTTTTTTTTGGGGGTTTGATGTTGAATTTATTTTTTGAAATGTTGTTATGGTTATGGGGGCGATTAGGTAACTTGGACTAATAGTTATGTGATCTTTTTTTCTTTTTTTTTTTTTTTAAAAACTAAACTCAATAGATATTTTTTTTCTGTTAGCTTATTTTAATTTACATACTCATTATAAATGCATTTATATATATTTATATGTATTTAAAAATGCAATTTTTACCCAATACCTCTATATTTTGTGTAATTAATATTTAGGGGCTTTTAGCGGCTGGTCCCTCATCATTTGCTTTTATAGCTTGAAGTCCACAATATTTTATCGTACCTACGACAGTCCTCTCATAAAAATGATGCATTGAAAAAGACAAAAAGACCCATGTACAAGTCAGCAAAAGCAGAACTCAGAGAAATTTATCTGAGTATGGCAAAACTCAGATAAAACTCAGATAAATTTGCCAAAACTTAGATAAATTTGTTTGAAATAAAGCTGTTAAACTTTGAGGCCCTTGAAGGGTTACTATCGTTTGGTATATTTAGCCCATCCCTTGTCCACTTCCAAATCTGTCCATTTCCCAGCTACGTATAGACCGCAAATACATACAGGCACACACACTAAGATGGAGAGAGAGAGAGAGAGAGAGAGAGAGAGAGAGAGAGAGAGAGAGCGTTTGAATGGCTCCTCATAATTTCATAGTCGTTACTTTATTTCATGCTCATGGCATGTTTAGAATCGTAGAGTAGAACTTTGATGGTTGACCCATGTTTAGGATATGGCAGCTTGTGAAAATCCGATTCATCAAGGAGACGATCTTTTCCCACTTGGACGTTAACGCCCCATTCCTACACACATGCATGATATTGTCCGCTTTGGCCCACCGGCCTCACGGTTTTATTTCTGATGGGCATCAACTCATCAAAAGGCCTCATGCAAGGTAAGGGTGTAAGATCTACATATAACCCCATTCACTTTGTTCTCTATAGTCAATGTGGGACTCCGGGGCATCACAAGCGACACAATCCACCTCCCTTAAGGTTGCACGTCCTTATGTAGTAGCCTGCCAGTCTTTGTAGCCTGTCAGCCCTCTTGGCCCGCCCATATAGAGACTCGCTCACTTGCATCAGACCACGACAGAGGACCCACACTCGAACTAGTCGAGAGTCGGCTCTGATACCATTTGTAACGCCCCACTCCTACGCGCATGCACGATATTGTCCGCTTTGGCCCACCGACCTCACGGTTTTGTATCTCCTCAACCCATCAAAAGGCTTCATGCAAGATAAGGGTGTAAGATCTACATATAACCTCATTCACTTTTCTCTCTACAGTCGATGTGGAACTCCGAGGCGTCACAAGCGTCACAATCTCGGCTTTTACCTTTTTCAACACCTCTGGATTGTTGAGTAGAAGTGACATAGCCCACTCCATTGTCGCGGACAAAGTTTCTGCACTGGCCACCACCATTACCTGATCACAAGTGAGATAGGTACAGTTTTTGTTAAGTCCGTCAACGGTTGGGACTCAGGTCCTACTCACCCGTGTCCAAGTCCAAGTTTTATTTACAATTGAGAAGTCTTAATATGGGTGCAAGTTCAGCTATTTGGAAAAGGGCAGATGATCATTTGCCGTAGCGATTCTAACCGAGGGTGTCTTTGGGTGGCTGCTTGTGGACGTTGTTAATGAGTGCAACATAGAACTACTTGTGAGATAAATAGCTTGATGAACATTTTTCTTTGCCTGAATTGGCCATAATTTATCTTAGTTTTGCCAGAAATTTAGATAAGCTTGCCTAAAACTCAAATAAATTTATCTGAGTTTTTGTCTAGTTTATCAATGTTTTTGGAAAATGAGCTCGGCGACATCAAAAGTCAGAATACAGAAAATCATATTATAATAAAAATCGAAATCTAAAATAAGAAAACACTTGATGACCATGATCTAATCGAGAAAAGAGAGAGGGAAAACAAGCAAAAGAGCAAACTCATCTCTTTCAAATCAGTTGTAGAGAGAGACAGATTTGGAAGAGACTTCTGATGAAAGAGTTAGAGAAAGTAAAACCGTTTCTATCTTTGAAGAAATGAAGGAGAGAGAATCGGAAGTCATGGTGGTGACGGAATGTGCTCTAAAACGATACTCCATAACCATGAAAAGGAACGGAAAATGAAAAATGAGAGAAAAGAAGACGGAATGAGTTATTTGGGATAATAGAGAATAAGAGAGAACTCGGCCTATGAATGATGGTTGAAAGGGGCAAATTAGTCATGAAAATATATGACGTGGCATATTAGGGACCTCTCACCAAAATATCTCTAGCTATTTGGACTATAGACATTACAGAAAAAATTATTGGAGTGGATGCCTTAGAAGACCGTGATATTATACTACGTACTTATCCAGACACCCCCTTTTTAGTTTTAATCTAACCCTAATCAGGGGCATTTCCGTGAAAAAACGAATGACTCATTTCCACTCATGCATGTGGGCGATCTATACAGTCCGATTTATAAGCTATCTCTCTTTATCTTAATAAAACTATAAAACTATTTAGGTTTCTCTTATTTTCCTTCTCTGGCGCACTTGTGTTGTGTCCTATGATGCCCTTCATACGAAATACAATCTTCCGATACAGCTTCAGAAACCCTAACCCTAATCCTTCCAACTCTCACCACCTCCTATCCTCTCTTTAATCTTCAATTCGCTGCTGTTTTACGTAGATCTCGAGACGTCGCAGAATCGGATCAAATTGAGGTACAATCTTCTATCTCGATCTGGATTTGCCGCTGGTTTTATTTGCTGTTCCTGCTGGGGATTATGTGGAATTCACATGTTTTTTCCTTCAATCTAGACGAATTTGTCCTCTGTAACACCATGATTTCATGATCTTTCAGAAGATTGAGCCCGTTCTCCTTTTCGTTGTTGATCTTTGGTTTTTGTTGATTGTTTGAAATAACTGTAATCATGTTTTTGACAGAGATTGGACTGGTGATTTCAATTTTCGGATCAAGAGCCCTTTTTTTTTCTTGGTTATAGGAGATGTAATTGTGGTGTTTGTTTATTTGGGAATTGAATTACAAATGATGGATTGGCAATTGATTTTGGTTCTTTTGATGGTGATTGTGCGCTTGCGATTCCCACATTTGTTTGGATGCTATTGCACTCTTTCATTCTCTTTCTGCATGACTTCTTATTCACAATAGCCAATGAGGGGTTCCCATCAACAATTCTCTCCATTTTGGAATTACAATTAAAGTTTTGGTTTTCATTATGATTAACATTGGACACTGCCTTGTCCCTCATATGCACCCCAGATCCTAATCAAGAATATTATCGTCATCGCAGCGAGAAACTTCAGGTTATTTTTTGTCCCACCTAAAATCTCTGATTTTTGCACCAACCCAAGCGCAGTATACTGGATAACCATTAATTTTCTCAAATTGTCTGCATTAACTATGATTTTACGTTATATACAGATTTCCCCATAAGTGAGTTCCCTATATACTGATATCATCCTCAAGCAGAGGCTTATCTCGTAAATCTGTTGCCGGATCTATTTGAAACAACAGACGTGGAAATTAGCAAATGTCACTTTCTATCGTTTCCGAGCTTAACTGCATTTGTCGACATTTCTTTTTCGTATATAGCTTTCTTCATTATGAGTATCTAAGCTTTTGTCATCTAGCTATCAAAATTTTAAGCCAATCAGCTATGTGTTACTGTTTCCAACATGGCATCTCTCTGATCTTGCACGGTCCAGTCATTCAGATTTTCTCCGATGTTGTGAGATTTATTGGTCAATGTGAAATTTATTGATTGAGAAATGAAAATATTCGAAAGGAGCAGTACTTATCTACTGCCTGACAGCTTTAGAGAAGGACTTTATGTTGAAGTTATTTGATAATTGATCCTTTTTTATTTGTATTATTTATGTAGATTATAATTGTTATTGGTTTTTTGACTAGATGGAAACATGTAGCTTAGTTGGTATTTTTTCAAATGTTGTTTTTGGTTTTTAGCTGTTGTCAAAGTGGACTTTTGTTTTTGGAGGAGAAAAAAAGTTTCGAGTGCAAATGCATCTGGCCTGGATGCTTTTAGATATAATGCCCATTGTTTTCCAAAATGAGTGCAATCAGGATTTTACTAAGAGATATATGTTTTACAGACTTGGCAGATTGATGGCGAATCTTGTTGGTGCAGTATTTAAACAAAATAGTCTCTTGGTTTGAGGTATGCATTGTGATTTCACTATAGTTTTTCTTTCGGATCCTTATTTGAACTACAAAGTAGTTTTCGTAGTCTATGTGGCATATCCATTTTGAAAGTGCTCTGTGAATCATACTGTTTAGGACATCATGTTGATGTAATCTGTAGGAGCATGAGGTCCAGAGAACAAGATGAGTGAGTCGTGGGGAGATGTGAATGTGGCTTCCACCTCAACTTCACCTTCTTGTAGGCAGTCTCTGTTTACACAATTTCCACCCCCTTTAACCTCCAGATGTGGGTAAGGTTCTTCTCCCTTTTGTGTAAAATTCTTCAGTATTTCCCCCAAACATTCCTGCCACAGGAAACATCCTTATTTGGAGGAGTGGCATTTTTCTTTTTTGGTTTTTTGCATTATAATTCTCTTATTGTCTGCATGGATGTATGGGTAGTGGGAAACAAGTGGAGAAAAATCCTTGCAGTCTCGAGTACCCTTTTTATTCTATTGTTCTATTTAGCAAATAATGATGCTTTTAGAACTTTTGCTGTATTATATTTTGCTATACTAAAATAGTGCTGGGAAATTTATCTTGACAAGCAATGAATTCTTTGTTCTGTCCTTAGGACCCTCAATTATGTTTCAGAATAGATTTGCCAAGAGGTCAAATCTCACAAGTGGCACCAGATATTCAAATCAGAGTTGATGCACATTGTAAACAAGCCCTTGAACTATAATCACGCCAAGACATAGGGATGCCAATTCTTTTCAAAAAAAAAAAAGAAAAAAAGAAAAAAAGAAAAAGCAAACGTAGGGATGTCAATGGACCTTTGGTTACCCAAAGGACCCAACCTGAAAAATTTTGGGAATGGACTATCTTTCTGGACTGGTTTATAATCGAATCTGGTTTCAAGTTCACTCGAGTCCTTATCTGAAAACACTTGCACACGAGTTATATGTAAAAATAGTATATGCACAGTAGAAAGGTACTAATTTTCACAACTGGGGAGTGCTAGATAATGCCTGGCCGTTTTCAAAAGCAAAATCGTCCCCTCCATTTGACCAATACAAAATGGAGAGTTAATTATATGAGTTGCTTTACTGGAGATTGTATCCTTTTTGGAAAGAGAGCTAAATAGTTGGCTGATGTTTCTCCATTTTGAATTCCCTACTTTTTCTCCCTTTTGAATTCCTTATGTTTCTCCTGCATTATATGGTTTTCCAATTTATGGTGTGAATGGGTCCATACATAAATCCAATGGCCATTAATGTTGAAATGGTATTAAGTTGGGAATAATCACAATTCGTGGGGATATTTGAGTTTAAAGGGCTTGGATTTATGCAAACTAAATTGATGACTTGGGCTTGGGGCCCACCTCCAACTTGATGACTTTAGAAACCTTGCATTTTTATAATTTAATGGTGGTTATTCTCAATTCATAGTATGAATGGGGTCCATGCATGAATCCAATGGCCCCCTCCAAATTGTTTACTTTAGAAACCTTGCATTTTAATAATTAATGGTGGTTATTCCCAATTCATAGCATGAATGGGGTCCATGCATGAATCCAACGACAGTTAATGGTTGGATCAATATCAGTTTGGAAACAATCACAATTATGGGGAATGGATGATTTTATAGGGTTAGAATCTATACAAACCAAATTTCATTCAACATCAGTTGGGCCCACTTCATATTGATTACTATAAAAATAAACTTAACATTTTCAAATTCTAACAATGGGCTCAACTCCCATTGTGATGATATTTGGTGAGGACCCACGATAGCTATTTGAGTTGATTTATTTATTTGGATATTTGATAAGTGGTCCCCCCTTAGGGTTATCAAAAAGTTGTGATTAATTTCATATTCGAATCGGTGGTTTTTTGGTAGACATGTGCACATTGGTGTTGTGCCGAGGATTTCCAGGGATGATAGTCATTACAATTGACTTTTTTGAGTTGTCATTCATTTAAATGGAAACCTGTGTTTATCTTTGGTGAGGATTTTTAGGGATGATAGTTAACAAATGTCGTATTTTGGCTGGATTATATAACGGAGGCAAAAACGCCCCTTTTTGAAAGGGGAGTTATGTAGAATCCTCTATATGAAGAACGCTAATGCGTCTGGTTTCTCTCACTCCTGGTGAGTTAGACTTGTCATAAATGAAAGTAAACGGGACCTTAAACAACTCCGACCTTTTCTCTCTTTAATTTCTTCTTTATCACTTCTTAACTACTCTGTTTCCTCTCACACTCTACATCTTTTTTTTTTCTATCTCCAACTAACGTCTTCAATTGAAGTATCCTCGATTTGGCATTAATCACCATTGAAATAAAAGAAAAGAAGGTCCCACTAATGTATTTTTAGTGTTGCCAAAGATGAATACTGTTGATCCATTGGCAGGCCTCTGTATAAAAATCCGAACTGTGCAGCGCACCTATAAAATTCCAAATTACCTAGCTGCCTACAGAACCCTAATTGTGCAGGCGCACCTATAAATATCCAAACTAGTGGTGTGGCCCACAACATACAAAATTAGGCTCATCAAAAGAGAACATGAGTGTGTAAGACTTTAATTCACCTAAAGGTGTGCCCACAATATACAAAATAAAGACAAAAAAAAGAGGGCATTTTTTATTCTAAAACTCACAGCCCACCTCTTCTATTTTGTCTCCTATTTTCCCTCACTTCAAACTCTCAAAGGGTATCCTTAATAAGAAGTTGAATGGTCGGTTTCTTTTGAATCAAGTAATGCTGTTTCTTCTCCTATTTTCTCTCTCCTCATCATCTTGTCTTGGAGTTAGAAATGTTATTTATTTCATGGCTTGTGTCTTATACCGTTGATGAAGGGTTCATTTAATCCATGTGATGTGGCGTTATACTAGTGGACCATCCAAAAGGGGCAAAAACGCCCCTTTTCTAAAGGACCATAAATAACCCCCTCCTCTCCTCCCCACAGCCTTATTTACACTGGATTAGTTGGGTTTTCACAGACGTGAATGGACTGGACCGTTGGATTGAGGGTCATATATATATTTATTTCTTTGATATAAAGCTGTTAAACTTGTGGGCCATGGATGAAGGGGTTATAGGCATGGGATTGACCCCAAATTCGATATCTATATATGGACCCATCCCGGACGACTCTTTCCATTCCCCTTGGTCCCATTATCAATGGAGCCCCAGGTGGGCCCCATCCATCTAATTCTCATGGAAGTTCCGTGTGAGGTACAGTGCCCGGGCATTTTTTATGAGAAAAATGTCCGTCTTAGTTGGGCCCACTGGGATGCATGATGATCATGAAAGTCCATTGGATAGAAAGATCTATATGAGACCTACGGCCTACCTATGTTCAAAATTTTAACTCCATAAGAACATCCTAACCTTTTGATGCATGGTCCTAAAATTTAATGGTTTAGAGGCATCATTTTATTATGATTTCAATCCAATGGCAAGGAAAAGTTGGATGAGTGTCATTGTTCAAGTGGGTGTATGTATGACTGACTTGGCAATGCTGCACTGTTGGCTGGTTCTCTTTGTTTCAAAATGCAGGTAGGCTCGAATCTTTTTACCAGTTTCTCACATATTTTAATGTCTGTATATTTTTAGTCGCATCTGGTTGAGTCCACTGGATCCTGACCAGATTCTACTATATACTTAATCAAATCATGATTCCAGGTCCATCGACATTTCTATCTAAACACTGCACATGACCGCCTGAGTGTCAGAACTGCATTTCTGAACATTTCATCTGGAATTGGTACATTAATCTGATTGTCAATGCCTGTATTTTTAGTTATATCACAGTGATCTGCGATGTCTATATTTCTGCTGTTTGATTATGGCAGGATGTACCGTAATATAGATGATTAGTAATGATGAGGACATTTAAGAGAATCAGCTTTCAGAAATATAGTTCACTTATATGTCAAACTAAATGAACTATAGCTATCAAATTTTTTTTTTTTTTTTTTGATAACGATAAAATTTTATTAAGAAACGAAAAGAAACAAAACAGGACTTAGCCACAACTTGCCAGCTCAAACAAAAACTCCAACTATAGCTGTCAAATAGTCGTGCATTATTGCCATACAGAGAGAAAGCACATATGCATGGTAGTCTCATCTGCATCATTGTGGAAATTTCAGATGGTAATGGTCTTAAATGTTGGTCTCGTATTTTGGTTGCCGTCCCAATTCTCTAGTGATTGTACCGTGTGAACTTGCTGAGAAACTCTGTTGTCTGTGTGTTTGACTTGACCACTTGCTAACTCAAAATTCTTTTATCCACATATCATGATGGTCATAACCAGAGTTATGTTTGCTTTACCTTTTTTCCCCTAAATTCATTCTACCTATGCTGAATTTTGTATATGTTCTTTTGACTTGTTGCTCCATTGATCTGAGTCAAATCTTACTGGTTCTTATATATTTTACCTTTGTATATTGTTTTCATATTAATATTCCTTTTTCTTTTGAATTTATTTTTCAGTGGTAGCAATGTTTTTCGGTTGTTAGCATGGAGGGAAATTTCTCCTCGAACAAAACACTTGTCAAAAAGGTTGTGGGGAGAGACTTCTAAATGCTCTGTCGATAATATTGTGCGAAAAATTGAAGCAACAGACGCAAGACATGGCCTTATTTCATGGTAAAGTATCTTTCTTTATTGCGCAGAACAGGTGGCCATCTCTCACCTGAATGCTGCACTTATGCATTTGCTTAAGAATTAAAGAACTTTATACATATGACACTGTTACAGATCAGCGTATTATTTGTTTGCATTAACCTATTTGAATTGGTAAATTGTAAGGAAGAGGTTTATTTTTTAATCAACCTCAAATTGGGTCAGGTGCAGTAACTAGTGTTTATTTTTTCCTGGAATAATTATGACCTTTCAGGGCAGAAGCAGAGTCATTGCAGCATTTATCAGCCAAATATTGTCCTTTGGTGCCCCCACCAAGGTCTACTATTGCTGCAGCCTTCAGTCATGATGGAAAAACACTTGCATCAACACAGTAAGTTGATGCCTCTTCATTCTTTCTTCAGTTTTTTCTTTTTTCCTTTTTCTTTTCTAAGAAGTCTTATTTTGTTACCAATACTTATGTTATTCTGTGTTTGCAGTGGTGATCACACTGTTAAGATTATTGATTGCCATACGGGAAGGTGCTTAAAGGTGTTAAGTGGCCACAGGCGGACACCTTGGGTGGTGGGCTCACTTTCTGTTTATGCATCAATGCATATCTTTAATTTCGTTGTATATGTATATGCATGCCTTGATCAATTATTTGGTTTGTTCAGTCAATTTTTATTGGTTTGCTGCCTTGTAACTAGAATAAAATGGGTCAAAGAAAATATGGTTGTGCCTATTCTGGTTTTTCAAATAAAATTGTATCTATCCAAATGATGATGGTTGCAGTCCATTGCACTCATCTCACCGATGTGAAACCCCATCAGTCATTTGGTAGTGCTCTGTACCGTTTAAGAAGTATGTATGCACATTCATGTCTTTTTTTTTCTTTTTTCCATACTAGTTTTCTCATGGAAAGTTGTGTCTCTATCTTGTTATTTCATCTATGTAATTGACTTATGATCTTTTCATCTATGTAATTGATTCATGATCTTGTTTTTTCTGCAATTCAATCACCGATACTTTTTACAATTTCTCCGCACCACTGATATATTGCTAGATCTGTTTCTACTTCTGCGGGTTAACTAGTTATAGAACATAATGAGTTTATTTATTTATTTATATTTTTTTCTGCTGACCTTCTTCATGCACATCTGAGAATCAATGCTGTAGCTTTTTGCATATGTTAGTGTGTTTGTTTGATTTCTTTTGGGTTTTGTTCACCGTTAAATTTGTCCTGGTCTGCAATTTCAAATTTACAGCTGTTTTAGTATGTAGTAAGCCTCAAGTTGTCAAAATCCTATGATTCATATTGCATCCTAAGGAAATTGATTTGTATCTATGCAATGAATCCCATTTATAGGTGAATCTTAGGATTCACATGAATCTCACAATTGGATGCTTGTTTCATCAAATTTTACGACTCAAATGATTCAGCTGATAATAGTTATGGCCAAGAGGTTAATATTAATATTCTTTTTTTCTCTTTTTTCCTTTTTGTTGTTAGCATTTCTATTTTTAACATATTGTTTAGTGCTGATTAACACCACGTCTTTAGAATTTCTACGGTTTTGGGGAGGCTTTAAAGATGAATAAGGAACAAGCATTCGACTAAAGTGTAGGATTGTACATATGAGGTTTTGATTTAATGAGAACCAAAAAAATGAGAGAATTGCAAATTGTTCATTTTTCCTAGTACACTGTACATTGATAGCTTAAACATATTTAACACGTCATTTATGATATATAAATAAATTACAACGATGTTATTTTTATGATTGTATCATAGAATTATTTGTTATATTTATGAAGCTGTGGATGTATTATGAATAACTATTTTTTTTTTTCCATTATATAAGAGAAAAACATCCTCTGATTCGCGATATGATTTGATTTTCAAAACAATGAGCAAACCTTCATAAGTCAAGTTATTTTCAGTACTTTTTAGAAAGGATGAAGTGCCATGTGTTAGTTTATCTTCTATTTCCTAGTTTAATAATCTACTATAAATTTTGGCTTCATTTTATTTATTTATTTATGTAATGAAGATATATATTTTTTTGTAGTTTCTTTCTTTTCCCTCAAACTGATTTATCTGATCCTATTTCTGTTCATATACAATGCATAAGCTTACTCACACCTTAGCCCTTGTGTGAAACTACCCTGACCTGTCTTATGTAGCTGTGTCAATGTGCTTTACGCAGGTTAGGTTTCATCCTGTGCATCCAGAAATACTTGCAAGTGGAAGCTTGGATCATGAAGTTCGCTTGTGGAATGCAAATACTGCAGAGTGTATAGGACATCGTGATTTTTGTAATTTCTTTTGCATGATTCTTTATGTAGTTTTCATGACATGAAAGTAATATTTTCACCTTGTTGATTTTGCCTTTATTCCATGCTCACGAGTCATTGTGTTTGTTACAAGCAGATCGTCCTATCGCGTCTATTGCTTTCCATGCCCAAGGAGAAATTCTTGCTGTAGCTTCAGGTCACAAGGTAAAAGAAGTTCTCTCACTCTGAGTCTGGCATAGAATTTAATTTCTGAGATGATTCTATTGTTTCCATATAAAATAGCTGAGGTTGTGACCTGTGAACCTTTGCATATTACTCACTAAAGTTTGATTTTGTGATCCTGTTGTAGCTGTCCATATGCCACTATACCAAGAGTGGATCACTGACCTCTCCAATCATTGTTCTGAAGACAAGGCGTTCACTGAGGGCTGTACATTTTCACCCACATGCTGCTCCTTTTCTTCTGACTGCTGAGGTGAAAAGGTTTTCAAGTTATATTAATCTGTTCCACCCCCCTCCTCTCTTCCCTTCTTTTCTACTATAAAGCCTGTTTTCCCCACTGGTTTCCAGGTCAATGATCTTGATGCTTCAGATTCTCCTATGACACTTGCAACATCTCCGGGTTACTTGCATTATCCTCCTCCCACGGTTCTTTTTGCGAATTCTCAAACACAAGTTCGTCCAAATTTGGAAGCCAACGTATCTCTTATGGCTTTCCCTTGCATGTTCTGGCCTGCATATGTTGGACATTATGGCAGACCATCATTGCAGCATGATAACAGGACTTTTGCCGCAACTATTGGACAACAAAATGTGGACTCTCCTCCACAGCTTCAAGTGGACTCAAATATGGGGAGCCTGCATAATCATTTGATATCCCCTATGGAGATGTCTCCTGTGATTCCTTCTAGCTCAAATCAAGTACCAGAAGACACATCTGCTGATATTTTACTAAGTGAAATGGAGAATGCAGATTCTGACTTTGTTATGGATGCTATGGAAATTGCCGAAGGGCAGGATACTGATCGTGTTCAACAAATGATCTCCAACGATACGGAAATGTCAAATAGTACAAATAATATCCCACCACCCACTCTTCAATCTAATGGAGTAGCTTCAAGAATGCCCATTAGACAGTCTAGAATAGGTGTTGAGGTTACCTCTGGCACCCAGCCATCTAGCCTTCCTGGAAATGTAGACCTTCAAATGCTCTTAAGAAGTGCTGATAGTGGACAGCTTCAACAAAATTTTCCCTTTGGTGACCCTGGATGTTGGGAACTACCATTTTTACAGGGTTGGTTAATGGGTCAGACTCATGCTGGCTTAAATCCGATGCCATCTCTTAATGATACCACTCAAGAAAATCCTTCTAGAGTTCGAGGAAATGGCTCTGACGTCTCTGCCTCTGAATTTTTGGTATCACATGATATGGGTGCTCAACTGTCTTCAGCTACGGCAACCCGTTTTAGCCAATCTAGGGTCACTATGCGCTCTGGTGCTAGACTTCGTTCACGATCTCGTTTGTCAGCAAATGCAGGATCTGGGGAGGGTGCTGCTGCTCTTGGTATTGCAAATGATGAAAGTGATCCTCAACCTGGAGTAGGAAGAATTGAATCTGAACTTGCTACATCGCTTGCAGCAGCAGCAGCTGCAGAATTGCCTTGCACTGTGAAGCTAAGAATTTGGCAGCACAGCATGCAGGATCCTTGTGCTCATCTTGATGCAGACAAATGCCGCTTAACTATACCGCATGCTGTCCTTTGTAGGTATGGCATTTTCTTTCCTTTTTTTTCCCTGTAGATAACAGCAAGTACTTTTATTAATAGACTGTGCGGTAGGTTCATTAGGGCATGGATCAAAATAGCTATGTAGCGGCCGCTATATCGGCCGTAGTAGTGAAGACTGCCACATCTGTAGTGTCCACTATGGCTGCTACGGGGCTGCCACGCCTGCCATGGGGCCGCTACGGAGTGAGAGATTCCTACTTTTCAAAAAAATTTAAAATGCATAAGAAGACTTATTTATTTTCTTCTCTCCAAATAACATTTCTACGCAACTCTTCTACCCTTCTATGCTTAAAAGAACAAAAAAAAAAAAAAAAAAAGATCTCACCGAATTATAGTCGATATAGAGAGTTCTTCTCAAGGGCTCTTCTCTATGTACATCCTATTAGACACCCCCTTTGCTAGAGGTATTCTTTTCTCTACACTCAACAAAAACACATTGTTTGTTTTGATGAGAGGTAAATTGTTATTTGGTTTGAACTTTAAATTTGAACTCTAAACTTTATTTACGCGTTATTTTATAAATTATATATCCTTTGTTATATACAGTTGTACTCAATTGCTTATTTGAATTATGAATTTAAAAATGAATGATAGAATCTAACTTAGTATAGCTAACCAACATGAATACATGAAAGAATTATATCAATATTGTTTTTTTAATAATCATTCAGCATTACAGAATTTCTCTACATTGAAGGGACTGCTACACTCCTCTATCTTAGTTATTATATAAAAAGCATCAAATTCTAACATTTTCCAAAATTTTTAATATTTTTGACAACTTTTTCGATTTACACCGCTACACCGCTACGTATTGGCCACCACATAGCGATTTGGCCATAGGCCGTTATGCCCGCCGTAACTGCTATTTTGATTCTTTCTCGTCGCTTTCACTTCTATTAAGGCCCTCCAAACCTCGAGACCTGAGTTACTTTTGGAGTGGCCATCTATGTTTACTCAACCCACCAGTTTTGAAGCAGGAGGTCATTTTGCCACAATGTCAACCTTCAGTGGGGAATAAACTATGGTATTTTTTCTGTAAAGGGAATAAATCAAGATCTTAGTCCGAACCTTTTAATTCTTCTGCTCTTCTGGCCTTTTCCATAAAATATCCTCTTTTCTTTGCTCCCAGACGGCCTGAGTGAGTGCTAGTGACACCATCTTTGACATAATTTGGCCTATAACACTAATAAGGATTTGAAACAAGGAATGAATACTGCATCAAACTGAGATATGTTCAAGAAGAGAGGATGAAAGACAGCCAGCTGGTAGTCATCTTGCATTGGAGAGACAAATAATGAGTTCATAGAGTTAGGATTTTTTCTTGACATGTGGCCTAGAAAAAGCGCAAGATACCTCCTAAATGTTATTAAGTAGTTTGAACTTCTAATATCAATAAGCAAAACTAAAATCCAAAGAGTTCTAACAAAAGGTTGGGTTGTTCCCTGATGAGAAAGAAGATGAGAAAGAAAATAAATATATTTACCCTCAAGAAGAATAATACAATGATCATCATCGTCATGACGCAGTCCCAATTTGATGCAATCGGACTGGTTAGGGCCCAAATAAACCAAAACAGAGAATATTCCAGCAAACAGAGTAAATTGCAGTAAATTAGTGAACTTCCAGAATGAAATAAGTGAAAGGAATAATGCAGAATCACCCAAACTCTGACCTTAACAGCCTTCTCAATCTTCCATGTACCCAGTCGTCACAAGGAGAGAGAACACAAACTGTTGTGTTTTATTCACTATTCAAAACTGTTACTGTCGACCATAAAACACACACACAAACATCTTTACAACCCTAATGAAATCCTAGCCATCCATCAAGATTTTATGAATAATGAAATCCTAAAAATTAGAACTCTATTACATTCAAACTAGGAGAGAACAAAAATAAAGAAACCAAAGAAATAAAGAGATTTACATTTCAACGTCATTATTTGGATGGGCATGGGCCCCACTTGATAGCTTGAGATAATCCAACTGTTTTTTCTTCTTTTAAGAGTCATCATGGAATGCTAATGGGAATAACAAAGTAGGAAACTTCCAAACAGTTGTATGGATCTTTTTGCACAATCGTAGGGCCTAAAGATTATCTACCTATCCATCCTCCGTATTCATTGCAGCAAGTCTGCGTTTGAAAAAGATGCCTTTTATTCTAACAACCTCTTACCATCTCAAGCAGCTAAAAATATAGGTAGATATTAAGAAGGATGGAGACCGAATCATTCACAAAGTCTGCATTTGGAAAAGATGCCTTTTATTCTAAGTTTCTAACAACCTCTTACCATCTCAAGCAGCTAAAATATGGGTAGATATTAAGAAGGAAGGGAACCAAATCATTCACAAAGTTTGCGTTGATTCATAGCATGAGCAGTACTTTAGAGGCCATGGGCCCCACAGCGTGGTTATATGGGACCAATCAGTTGCTGAAATATGCCCCCTAGTTCTAGGCATCTTGGGCTGCTTGCTGCCTTTCATGGATTGGACATGGCCTGTACTCCTATTTAATGGGTCCAAACCACCTAACTTGCTGTCCATAATTTTAGGATTTCTCGATGTACACGGGCTTGGAATAATTTGATGGCACAAATGGGGTGGAATTGATCTGACTCGATTCCCTTGTTAATTCAGAATAATTAGAATTAATTCTGACATTTATTTTGAATCCATCGTGACCATCCACTTTTCCATCCAAAGTTAGATTTGAATTGTTTTCTTGATCAGGCCTCCGATTGAGATGATCCAAAAATCCTTGTGATTGATCAAATCGATCCAAATAAGCAAGGGCCTGTTCAATCATATCAACCATTGAATTTAGGCCATATGCTCCTGCATCATGTCATGATCATTAGAGCATTGTCCCAACTTGAATTCTGTTTTTCCATTCCGGTCTTCCTTGGGCCAAATCCTCGGGCAGGGAATGCCCTAGCATGACCGTAGAACGTTGTTTTCTCAAAATTCAAGTTTAAGTTGTGACAAGTTTTAAGCTGGCTGTCGCCTACCTAACGCAATCCTCTTTTATCTGGGCTGGGACTGGTGGTAAAAACTGGCTAACTTAAGAATAATACAATGATAATTAAAAAAAATCTGTTATTATTATTATTATTGTTTTTTGAATGAGACCCAAAAAATTTCATACACTACCATAACAGTTCGCCGGATTGTTAGCTCTTACAGATGAATGTAAAGTCTAGTGGATCGTTACACTTGGCTTAAGGAGATGATGATGATGATGGAGGGAGAACTGATTAAGAGAAATTAAAAAAAAAAAGGTCCACACCCCGTTACAACTTTCTTAATTTTTTTCCTCATGTTTCTTGAGTTCTTTCTTAAAAAGGCTCTCTAGAAATTTCTAGTAACAGAGGGTAAAGAGATTATCCATTCTTGTGGGTTTGAGGCATTTAAAACTAACACTTAAAAACATAAACCCTTCAAAAACCTTAGTTCCTTCCTCCTTTGATCGGGTATCAATGTTGAATATTGACATTAGTTCCAAAATAGTTTGGCATTATATGGTAATTGTGGGGTTATAAAAAGTGACCTCAGAGAGATTTTAGATGTTCTTGGGCTGGTCAGCAATGGATTTCCATGTATAATAGAAATACCAGTCATCAAGGTTCAAAGATTATTGCAAATGAAAAGCTTATGGGTCAGTCATAGTAGAAGGGGATTTTAATAACTTCTTTGTTGGGCTAGGGGCTATCATTCTCAGGATACTTAGCAATTGGTAGGCAATATGTATCCATGTATCCTATACTTTGATTTTGTATAAAATAGTTGTCCCTGGCTCCCTGCTGTATCTAGGCATCATAGTATCGGAGCATGTTAAACACCCTTGGCACCTTTACTACCTAGTAATGAAATTAAGGGAGTGATTAAAGCAATGGATTCATCATTCAGTCCTACCCAAAGGAGAATAAATTCCAAGGTGGATGTTTTGGCTGGGGCATCAAGGGGCTCTTCTTACTGCAAATGATATTTCTTGTGATACTTAATAGTTTTATCTGCATTTTTATGTTCTCCTTAAGATCTTTGTCTCATTGATCTTGGGTGTCTCATAGTCTTCTATTTCTGTACAGAAGTTCTATTGTGTGATGTCCGGATACTTAAAAACAAGCAACTTCTTGTATCGTGTCCGATACTTCACTTTTTACGTGTAAAATCTGTGTCCCTGCATTTCCATGCTGTGTCCTTGCTGTATCCATGCTGTATATGGGTATTAGAGGTTCTATTGACGTTAAAAAGAAAATTGGTTTGCATCCTATTTTCTTCCCTTCCGATTTTTGGGTGTATTCTTTTGTCATCGGAGCTCTTCAAAGGAGTCATCATAATATTCTCAGATTAGCCATAATTATAACTGGATATTACAATTGATAATTTGATCTACCATTTTATTCACTGCTATTTTATGGTCTTTCATGGTGTTTGTATGCAATTTGCATTTGGATGTTAAAACATATCAAACTTATGATGGCAGTGAAATGGGCGCACACTTTTCACCTTGTGGGAGGTTTTTAGCAGCCTGTGTTGCATGTGTTCTTCCTCGAGTAGAACCTGATCCAGGGCTGCCATCACAAGTTCAGCATGATGTCACTGGGGTTGCAACGTCCCCGACACGGCACCCAATTTCAGCTCACCAAGTTATGTATGAGCTCCGTATTTACTCCCTTGAGAAGGCAACGTAAAGCTTCAATCCTCTAACTTGTTTACTATACCCATTCAAATTGCTAGTGCCATCATGTACCAAACAGTTGCCATATTTTTATACTAATTTTATGTTCCTTTTTGGGTCTGTAGCTTTGGTTCGGTGCTTGCGTCTAGGGCAATCAGAGCTGCTCATTGTCTTACTTCCATTCAGGTTTTGTTGCATTCTGAAAATTGGCATCTTGTCCTATCTATTCTGTTCTATTTGTATATGAAAAAAATAACAAATGAAGCAAACTATATTTAAAGAAAGTAGGCCATCACCTTAATCAACTACTCCCAGCGATAGAATTTATATACAATTGGAATAACCTTGAGTTTTTCCCTAATGGGAGGGCCTTCTGTAAAAAAAACTGGAAATTAAAAATAAAAAAAGAAAACATCTACATGGGATTCTATTGAAATTGGGAAATTCGGCCTATTTTGGATCGACAAATTCAAAACTAGAACAGAGATTTTGACCAATAGTTCCAAATATTGGATTGAATATATTGTAGGGGGTTTGGTTTAGTGTACTAACCGAACTGAATAGTTTCGACCAACTTGACCGAAACGAACTGAATTTGACTACTATGGACTACATTGCTAAAGGTGAGATTGTTACACCGAACTCTTTGCTTCACTAGAATGCCCTCTTGTTTGCTCTATGGAGAACATGCTTGAAGGGACGGTTTTTTGTGTGGAAGTTGGGTTTTCCCCTTCATCTCTTGGATGGAGTGATGTCATATGTCATCGCCTTCATGGTTGAAGTTATTATCTCTTCCAGGAGAAGGCAATAGTGTGATTCTAATGCTTTCTCTTTTTTTGGTTTTTCTCTGCCATCCCCATTCCCCACCCAAAACCCCAGCTGCCAACAAGAAAAAAGAAAAAACACCAAGGACCAAATCACCATTCAACCAAGCTTTAACCCTATTCCAACTCCCATTCTCAACCTTAGAGCTCAAATAGCCATCATTGTCTGGGAACATCAATACTTTATATATGACCTATTATGGCTCTGGCAGATGTCAGATGCTTATGTTTTCATTTCTCGAAAGTTTGATTCTATATCACTCCATTTGGTACATTGGCCATGCATTAAACCATCGGTATGTTTTCTTCTATCCCAATTTTGGTACCATGTTTCATTATTAAGTGGTGATTTTATTATTATTATTATTATTATTTTTTGTTTGTTGTGTGGGTGTGGGTGTGGGGCGCGGTTGGGTTGGAAGGTTGGGCTTTGTGTGTGTTTTTATCTTTATTTATTGCATTATGCTAGGAGTTGGTCATGACTAAATTTTTAGTTTAGCGGTGGATTGTGTCCTAGTTAAAGCTTCCTTCTTTGAAGAAAGTTAGAAACGGAGCATTTTCTATTTTTTTTAAATTATAACTGACCTAATTTGTGCTAGCCAAGTCTGTTGGCCAAATTATATGTATATGTGAATTTTGATCTTTTAATGGATTAGTCTTTTAAATATGTTAGATGTCAAAACTCCATCCAATTTCATTGGTCTTTTTGTTGAATGTGTTTTTTTAATATTCTGCAGTTCTCACCTACATCTGAGCATATATTATTGGCATATGGTCGTCGCCATAGTTCTCTTCTTAGAAGCATCGTTGTTGATGGAGAGACGGCAGTTCCCGTTTATACAATATTGGAGGTATAAATACATGGTGCATTTAATCTCGCAGTTTGTTTTATTTTTCCATCTTGTCATGTAAGATTTTGAGTTGAGAGATTGTCTTTTTAAGAGAACTTTATGATAATAAATTGACATGCAGTGTTCCATCTCTACCTTTCTTTTATTGCATCCCTCATTGTTAGCTCTGATGATATGCTTCATTTTTTAAGGGAAGAATATGAATTTTAGAGTAACTGCTAATGTTTGAGGTTTAATCTAGTGAGCTGAAGTTGCATTCGAGCTATGGATGATCGGGGTTAGGGCGATGAAGATGAGGTAGGTTGAGTTGGTTTTGGGATGGTCCAGGCCGTGCCTTCGATTAGGGTTTCTGTGAACAGTGGGGTTGTGTTCGGTTGAAGTGGGATGGAGGGTGGATGGATGATGATGGTTTCTGATGGTGGAAAATGGATGGAGATGATGATGATGGGATATGTGTAGGGGATAGAATCTGGAAGGGACAGTTGTCCTACCTCCGATTGCTCTTCGGCTCTGATACCAATTGGTACAGCTCTGGACCCGCGATCGAAAAATGGATCAATTTCCCGAAGGATTGATCGAATCCAAGGATGATTCAGCTGCTGGAGAAAACACCATATGAGATAAATCTCAAAGAAAACATTGACTGAAAATAAGCATTGCTTTTCAATGAGGCCTAACATCCTCATATAGAGGAGTTGGCTTGATCCCTAAGAAACAATACTTTCTAATATTTGAATAATGCCTAAAAAAAATAGGAAACTCACAAATATTAATCCTAATTAAATCAAACTACTGAATAATACTCCTAAATAAATGAATGTTCCGTTGGGCCTAACCGGGCCCAATGGGTTGGCGGACCTATTGTCTGTTCTGCATCAATTGGCAAGTTGCATGAACAACTTGGAGTTCGTATTTGTAAAAGAAAGTATTCCCCTTTTGAAGGTAATGATTGCAGATTCAAAGCCAAGGGATCTTTTAGAACTTCAGAAGTTTCTTTGGTGGTGGAAAGTGAATCTTCAGATGCTATCTATTGGGTGTCCTGTTGTGTCAGGTCCCTTGGAGATTCCAGTTCTAATTCAATGAAATCAAGACCTTATTATCGTCAATTCAGGTTAAGTTTCAGCACATTAGGGTATCTAATAGTTTTGCGGATGCTTTTGGCCAAACAAGTGGTTACCGTCTTCATATTTAGTTGCTTTCATTTTGTAATAGTTGCTTTTTGGGTGTGGTATATCTCTTTTTATACCATTGGTCTTGTTCTGACACTCTGAGGAATTCTCTTGTTCTGCTGTAATCTTTCCTTAATGTTATCGTTACTGATAAAAAAAAAAACTTTTTAGAAAGGTCTTTTTTACATTTTTTTAAAATAATTGATGCATATATATATATATATATATATATCTATATTGGCTACTGGCACTGGTAAGGAGTGCTACTTTATATTTGAAGATCCAGGGATCGATCCCTAGGCATGTGTGTGATATTAGGGCTCCAACACCACTCAACCATTAGGTCGTGTTTGGCAACCAAATCTTTAGGTAAAATATTTTCGGTTTCCCTAAAGTTGTAGTAAAAATCCATGTTTGGCAATTGTAAATTCCTGAGGATTTGGACGAATGAAAATCTTCATTTGATAGGATTTTCAGATCTGACCACCCCCCATAAGATTTGAAAATCCTCACTCAAGTGGATTTGCACACCAAACCCTATTTTTCTCAGCTATATTCATCAATACGCACCAATATCAATTTGAAATTCTCAACTATACAAATCCTCAGCGATGAATCCTTGTTTCAGTGGTAGTGAAGAATCATAAGATCTATGGATTTCTCGCTTGTTACCAAACATGCCCTTAGTGTGTTGGCTACACACACATACACATGTATATATGCATGTTGTATGCATATTACATAATGGACAACGGGCATATACAGTTATTCGAAATCTTCACCTATAGGAGTCACACTCAAGGATGGTGCCGGATTTTCAATCCCCACCTCATACAAGAGTGGGAACCCTTCATTTGAAGGTGCTGATTGAAAATCCCACATGGCTACCCTGTGAGACTCCCATAGGAGAAATTCCCCATTCATATATAGAGTCAAATGATGCGATGCGATCGGCGTAGGGTGCAATGAAGGCATTGGCCTCTCGCACACACTACCTCCCATGAACTGGGATTGGCCCAAATTTGACAGCCATCCAACCATTACCGTTGGATTGAGACTAATAAAAAAAAAGAGAAAAGCCTTTGAAAACTGTTAAACTTGAGGGCCATAGATCAAGGGGTTAGGATGGTCTAAAAGTTTTGATATTTTCACATTGATAGGTCTCATTGAACTCTTTCAATTCCCCACCTCCATGATTGGTTTGGCCTCAGGTGGGCCCGCCATATATGATTCATCGAACCAGATCAAATCCTCATATATATATTTACTAATTTATTTATGGACAAAGGGCCAGTCCGGGCTGGGTCTTTCAGTCTCAAGGTGGTGGGCCAAGCCAGGCCCACTCGTAATAGGACGGATTGAGAGGCCTAGTTGTTGGATTGGCAGTTCACTGTGGATTCTTTATGGATAATCTTTTCAACTCATTGTTGCTCCTGTCAGTTATCTTTCAAAATGGGCAAAAAAATGTTGCTCCTTATGCGTGCAATGATAACTTAAGTTCTGTTATTCTGTACTAAGACTGTGAGGAGAAAGTAAATGCTTTATGATTCAATCTTAACGTGATTTTTAGTTGCATAGTTTTATTGTTCTTTTTTTTTTTCTTTTTGAAAAATGTAGTTTTAAGTCTGACAATAATTTGTCATTGCATATTTTAGGAGCAATACAAGTAATGCTACTAAGGCTCTTGTTATCATGTAATTTTGGTATGGACAAATTTTGAAAGTTTGTTTTGTGTTGTAATCTCCAGATATATAGGGTCTCGGATATGGAGCTTGTGAGAGTCCTTCCAAGTGCAGAAGATGAGGTTAATGTTGCATGCTTTCATCCTTTAGTTGGAGGAGGGCTTGTTTATGGAACTAAGGTATTTGACACTTGATAATAATTCATTGTTGGGAATTGTACATGTCGACTATCTTGACCTTACAAAGTTGTACTTTGTAAATGCAGGAGGGGAAGCTTAGAATCCTTCAGAATGAAGGTTCTCATGGTTCAAATTGCACGAGCTCAAATTTCCTTCTTGATGAAAATATGCTGGAGGTAGAAACATTTTTTACTCCAAGGTTCTGTTAGGGAATCTATTTTTAATCTTATTTTTAATAAATGTTTCCGGAAATATCTGGCTGCCATTTTTTTATTCTTTAAGGGCCAGTTTGGTAACTCTACTAATATAGTCAAGTCAAGTAAAGTTGATTTTGAAGAAATAATAAAATATAAGTGGGTTATGATGGTATTTTGTTTTTAGTTGTTTGTTATGAAATCTTTTTGACTTTTTGTATGGAAAAGTGGAGTTTTTTTGTATTTTAGTGGATAAAGGTAGTTGTTTTTTGACTTTTTGTATGAAAAAGATGGAGGGAGTTTTGAATAAAGTGCATTTGATGTGACATCTTGTCTGGAAAATGAAGACTTTACTTGACTTTAATTGTATTAGTAAAGTGCCAAACGGGCCCTAATAAGGCATTTTTGGGGAGGATAAGCTAATTAAGTTTTTCCCAATTTAAGTAATTCATTTTTGTGGACAACCATTGCGTTTGTGCAAGAATGGAGAATTGAATTCAGTGGGCATGACATCCCATTTTGTCAATCTAAAAAATTGCTAGATTGGTTTTTGTGGCCAATATAGGGGTTCTCATCTGTTCTCATGTGCTCACTCTCGTCCCACAGGCAGAACTGCACTTCAGCTCATAAGCATGTATGTATGTGTGTGTAACCCGGGCTTGGTTTCAATGATCTGACCTGTTGGTATGATATCCCGAAACTAGATCTTTCAAGCCCCATAAATAGCTTGAATCGAAGTGATTGTTTTGTCATCATTACCTACTTTGGCGCCCAGTATTTAACAAAAATCGTATTTGCGAATATATGCTTAATTGGCTTTAAAATTAAATAACATTCATCATCTTTGAAGCCCGATCCAGTCGATCCAATGTGGATGGGGTCAGCATGCTCCGATGTGATGTGTATCGGTCAATTTATCAATCACATTGGCCGATACACCCTGTTATGTATCAAATGGCATCTGTTTAAACTAGGAGCCTCTCTTTTTTACATTATTTTGAGGAAAAGATCGTTAGAATATTTTTGTGCCTTTTGTTTTTGTAAAAAAAAAAAAAAAAAAAGACAATGAGATGCACTTATAGATGAATAATTGAAGTTGATTACACCTCCTGGAGCTTTAGGGTTTGTTTGGTAAAAATACTTGTAGGGTGAAGTGAGGTGAAGTGAAGGTTGAAGTGAGAATGAAATATTAAGGGTCTAATCATAGTATGATGAAATTTTATTTTTAGTGGCTTGATAAGGAATCTTTTTTACTTTTTGGGTAAAAGATAGATGGATTTTGTCTTTTAATGGCATGAGAATGTTGCTTTTTGACTTTTTTTATTAGTGTTCTCTGTAAGCATCTTCTGCAACTCAATGTGGAGTCCAAACAGAAAGTGTTTGGATAATTGGTTTTTGCTGTGGTTTTTGCTTGCATTACTGTGCCTCTTCTTGTTCATCTTCTGCTTTTTTTTTTTGACCTTTTGTCTTTGCAACTTTGCCATATGAAGTTTCTGGCTCATTGCATCTTTGACATATAACCATTGAGCTACAGCTAGCGTTGTTAGTTGTTTTGATTTACAGCGACATCTTGGAGTAATTGCATCTGTTAGTTGTTTTTCTGTAGGTGCCAACGTATGCTTTAGAATGCTGAAACCCATTGATAAGGTGCATACTGATGTTATGTACTAGTGTTCTCCTATCTCTGTTCTACCCACCGATGCTGTACTGCTCTGTTATAATCTTCATTTAACATTGATGGCCTTTTGGAGAATCCATGAAAGCAAAAAGGTGACAGTTAGTTACCTGCTTAATTGTTTAAATATTTGATGTAGTGCTAGGATTTTGAATGCTGGGTACAGAAAAAATCATTTTGAAGTTATTTTTAGCTATTTATTGGAGCTCACTGGGAAAATTCTTCTTCCTTTATAGCAATTTGAATTTGTATATTGTTGAATCAACTTGCATTTTAACGTTTGTCGTGGCATGCTTCAGGGACAGTGATGTGCCTGTGTATATGAAGTGGAGAAATGCTTGCATACCTGTATTGGTGCGGACAGCTTGTTGCAACTTCCGAAGAACTTTTTGTCTTTTCATCCTCCATACTTGTAACACCGAAACCCGTCTCATTTTTCATCCTTTGGAATATGTACACGCCAAATTACATTTTTCAATATAAGTTATTCTTACTATCTGCTCCTTTAATGTGTCATTCTTACTATCGGCCCAACCATCTTCAAACGCCATCATCTTTCAGGGTTCTCTGTGAATTCTCAAGGACAGTTTCATTGTAGGAGAAACCAATGTACCAAAACTATTCTTTATCACTGCATGCTGCGTGTGGAACATGTGGTTTGTTTATGCAGAACTGCAGCGAATATGGACCAGACCTTTGAGGAGAGTTTTCTCCTACAAGCATATCCAGTCCAGCTCATGGGTGCCCACTTAGGCCCATTTTTTATCAGTTTAATTCTATCCTCACAACTGTCCATGGTTCGGTGCCAGGCCCAATTTGACACACATCTCATGTTTACTTACTGTTGGATTACATTTCAAATGATCTCTGGTTGAAACACTGAAGCTTTAAGGCTTTTAAATAAAAGATTAGGAGCCTTAAACCAAAGGTTAGGACAACTCAACGGCAACTGATTTTCTTCCTAAATCTTATCAACAATGAGCCTTTTATGCATGCATCTCTATTGGCCTCGCTGTGTTTATGCACAGACAATATAAGTTTCACTTTTTTGGTGAGATGTCGTTCACGCTTGATGCAGCAACATGGATCAGAGAACCTTTCCTCGTATCAGTCCTAGGCCATGGGTGTGCATTGTACTATGTTTTTAATTTTTTTTTTTGTCATACAATATTTTAAAGCCTGTGAATTCCATATATATATATATATATAATATATATATATATATATATGGGAAATATTCATATGCATCTATCCCTCACCATATATGTATGTTATGCATGTCTTGTGTGTCACAGGCTTTAGGGTTGGTGTGAAATTCATATATCCTTGTCCTTTGAATTGCAGTTGCAATAAACCTTAATTAATGATGAAGTTGCAGATTTTTGCCAAAAATGAAATAACGTACCTATGGGGGGATTTATTTTTTAGCCCAAAGTAACCATCCATAGGTCTCTAAGAACCAAAAGGACTCTTCTGTTCAAGAATTTTTTTTTTTTTTTTTTTTTTAATCAATGTGATAGCGGACACATTGAACATTGATTTTGTTCCGTCAAGCAATTTTTTTATGGTGTTTATCGAAGGGATTGAAGTTGTTTTTGTTCTGGATTATTTGATCTCTCATCAAGTGTCCGCATTATCGTTATGTTCTCCTTTTAGTTTTCTCTGTATCATGCTCTGGAAGCTGCCTTCGGTTGAACATGGAAGGTCATTCCGCCCCCCGAACCCCACCTTTTAATTCAAATGTCGAATCCTCATGGAAGGTGATAAAGAGATGGAGTCAAAACCAGGCTAAAGTGGTTGCCGAGGGACGGGGATTTTCACAATGCAAAGAAGACTTCTAAGTTGTCTGATTCTGAGGACTCTGAACCCACTGCCTCTAGTGATGATGCGAGTTGCAGGACCCAACAGTAAGCCCACAACCACTTTGCCATATGGCAAGAGGCGATAGCAAAAGAGACTAGGGGTCTCGCTGGAATCCTAGAGGAGAGTAGTAGGTTGTTGGCTCCCTTTTGTTCTCTTGCATAAGCACAAAAAGGAGACAGATAAATCTCCAAAACCGTTTTGGTTGTGTGGTATTGACACCATTTTACACACATGGTCAAGGATTGATCCCTAGGTGCTCATATTAAATTATCATCCGACCCGTGAACCAATTGTTCAACCTAGCAGCACGAAGAAAAAACCCCTCTCCCACTAAGATAATTAATCTTTAGTTGGTTTATTGTTTCCTTTTATTTTTCATTTTTTAACTTGTCTCTTTTCCAACATGTGCCAGAGTTCTATTTTATCTTTAACATGCATGGGACTAGAATGTCACGTAGCATTGAGAGTAAATCTTGGAAAGGCTGTAAAAAGACATTCCGCTTACATTTATGTTCCCGTTTGTTTCATGTAATTGAATAAATCTGAATTCGTGTGAATTTTAATTAAGACTTGTATTTCTAAAAGTGATAAAATTTGAAGAAATAAAGTGGCTATCCAAAAATAACCACCAAATAATTTTGGGATATTTTCTTGAAAATACCTCATAGGCTTTGAAATTCCCATGGAGTACTTACCTTTGGTATATATTGCCTGCAAATTATACCTCACTTTGAAAAAAAAAAAAAAACCCTTTCATTTCTTTCATTCCCATATGGGAAACGACTTCTCATTGGAAAATCTCAAATCTCCTATATTAAATTGATTAAATTGACATGGGCATATATGATGAGACTCGTTTGACACATTGGGCAGATAGTATGAGAAAAGTGAGATGTCCATCTCGGAATATAGAATTTACTATATCCCAATCTTTCAAACTCTTCCCAAAATGGGAAAATTGGAGGGAAACCCTTAGGAATTGTTATAGGAGACAGAGCCATTATCGATATAGGAAAGACTATAAGGTTCCTGTATGAGAAGATTTTAAAATAAAAACAAAGCCCTCCTTTCAGAGAGCAATTGTTGGCTTTCTTCATGGAGTTTTCACTAGTGAAATCTCAAAATTGTAATTTGCTTTTTTAAAATGGAGGAGAGATGGGTAGGGATACAATGAACAAAGAAAGGAAGAAGTTATGCATGACAAAACCTCACTTTCTTCAAACTAGCAATCCAACGCGTCAAATAAGATCCATCATATTGGTTCATATCAGTCTAGACACATGGAATACAGGGGACTTTAGATTTTTTTTTTTTTTATATAGGATCCCTTTTCCTTATGGAAAATGAAAGGGCATTTGAAAGTATCAATTTCATCGGAGTGATCTATATGAGTCACTCTGCAGGTAACATGCAAAAACGTAGGTATTCTGTGGGGAATTTCAAAGTCTATAAGGTAGTTTTAGAAAAATGTTTGAATAATTTACCCTTTAATAGAAAATGAATAAAATGGAATGATAAAAGAATACCCAGCTGTCACCCTACTAATTCATATGCTGGGAAAGCCAATTAATGTCCCATCCATGGTTCCAAGCTTAATTATATCTTTCACCCCTCATCTCCTAAGGAGTCCTTTCTTCTTTTTTCTTTTGGTAACCCACACAAGGGGGCTGTACCCAAAAAAGAGCCCCCACACATACGGGAATACAGCCCGCACAAGCGGGAAGAAGGTCCACATAAGTGAGAAATAAGCACGCACAAGTGGGAAGAAAGCCCATACAAGTGGAAAAAGGTGGCATATCCAGGGTTCGAACCTTGGACAGCCAGATGAGAACTGCTGCCACTTACTAATGAGGTAAGTTGCATATTACCTCAATTTTCAAAAATCTCTCCTAAAATTCATGTTTTTTTTTTTTTATTATCATTCTCTACCTAGTCTCAGGCCCAGATCTAGATCCGTCCTATATATGGTTCTGGTTTCAATTCCAGAGCCAAAAAATCGGTTCCGAAACAGTTCCAGGTCCGGATCTGGTTCCACCTTCTCTTTAACGGTTCTAGGTCCAGCATGGACCCTGACCGGAATTGAGCTGTTTACAACCCTATCTCTGCCCTGACCGGAACTAAGCCGTTTACAACCTTATCTCTACCACTACAAAAATTGACTTTTTTCTTTGGGTAAGCAAAAGAAAAACAAAAAACAAAAAGAGCTAGCCCCTTAGCGGCAGGAATAAAAAGCGACTTTTAGCTTTCGAGAAAAAAGGCCTTTAGTGGTGGGTTTTTTCCATCGCTAAAAGTACTGTTTTCAGCTCCCTCCTACTGTCTTAAGAGTTTCCGCCCATTTCAGTGACCAAAAATTTCTAAAAATTGAATAAATGAAGCTTTTAGGGGTGGAAAATAACCATAGTAGTGGCTTTTTTTTCTGCCGCTAAAAATTAATTCTTTTTATAGTGTGCCAAAGTCCAGATCGCACCTTTCTCTCATTTGAGTTCTAAAACTGTTCTAAAACTTCGTTTTAACTTGTGTTATATTCTTGTAATTACTGGTATAACAATGCAACTTTCTTCCTCTCAACGTTTGGTGAGAGGATAACTTCAACGAAAACTCTGTTACTTTCAGGGGAAGCAACGTTGGTCTTTATTTGCAGTGATTTATTTTTCTTGCAATATAAACTATCTTCTTTCACCTGTATGATGGCCAGATTCAGTTCATCATGGCATTTGGATATTAACTAGTTATGGAGAAGAAGGTGGCATGTTACTCTTTATCATCTATAAAGAAACATGACCAACATGAATTAACATAGAGTAACATCGATACTCTCTCTCTCTCTCTGGATTGTTGGCTAGAGGTAGATAGCATAATTGGATCATCGCTTGACAACAAAATGAAAGGACATTTGCCTAGTTTTCTAGAAGAACTCCGAATGCATTGAGTTTGGTGTTGTGCCTATCTTTTAAATAATTAAGAAGACTTGTGATGATTTCCATCAACTTGAAGAAATTTGAATTAAGAGATGCTTAAAGGAGTAAATTGAGAATCACATTACTGTTAAGAGATATGTGAATATAGAGGTAGTTTGCTTATTACATTTTATTCAAGAAACAATCTTGCAGAGATATAATGTTATAGAAGCACAAGAAACGATAAGAAGTAGGGAAGACTATAGAAAGTGATATAAGGGAATATAAACTCATTGTCATAATTATCAAAGCCTTGTCTCAAATATGTTGGAGTCAACCGCATAAATTCTGTTTTTCCAATTTAATCTACTCTGGCCAATCCTCGGATACGTTCTTCATATTCATCTTTACTACTTCCATTCACACCTTCTTCAGCCTATCCCTTTTTCTAAGCAAACATTAACCTACAAAAAATAAACTTTTTAGTAGTGATGTTGTTGGCCTACATTAGATATGTCCTCACCTCGTCAAATGAGTATGTTTATCTTGATTTATCATCTATTGATACCATCCGAGTGCCCATAAATGAGCATTTTTCCGATACTATGTTTCTTATTTTTAGCATCCATCCATTTTAGCATTCGCATATTTGTTATGTTCAATTTTTGCGTGGGTTGTTTCCTAATTGGCAAGCATTTTGCTCTATAGGTCATAATTGGTATAATTGCCATCTTATAAAAAAAAAAAACTTTTATCAATGTTATTGGTATTCATTGTATCACTAGCATTTGAAAAATAAGTTTTAACTTCAACCATCCCTTTATACTTGACAATTGCTCCAAAATTGTTGGAAAATACATAATGCCCAAGAATTGTTCGTACATGAAAGGATGCTGTGAAAGTGGCAATTTTAGCCTTAATTGTGTGATGTCCTAGGGTTGTAGGATATCACACAATGTGATATCTTATAAGGCTGTAGGATATTGCATAAATTCAAAAAACTTTTACTCTCTTCATTTCTATTGAAGAGTCTGTAAAACATAGAAACAGAGAAAAGCGAATGTGGTAAAAACTTTTATTTATTGAGTTCAACTTCTTCGATTGTCTTATGGGTTTCCCTCCATTTTCATTTAACAATCTTGCTTTAGATACGGTAGGAATACATCCCTCCACTCCATTTCCTTCTTCATTCATCGCAACTTCTTTGATCTTCAATGACTTAGGGCTTCAAAGCGAAAAATGATAGAAGGCACGCATGTACCTGTTGTGATGACTAGAATATATAAACTCTGAACGATAGAAAATGGTATAGTAAGAGCCCTCAAGAATCCACGAGTAGAAACGAAAAAGATAAAATAGAGTCATGAATTCGTGGTGAAAATGTGCTTTGCATTTGGATGGAAAGGGGTAATTTTGCGATAGGATATTACATCATGTGATATCCTACATTACAGGGATGTCGCACCACGAAATATCCTAACACCATAAAATATTGCAAGATTAAGGGTAAAATCACCACTTTCACGATGTCCTTCCGTGTATGAACAACTGCATGGGAATATTGTATTTTCGGTGGGAATTATGTATTTTTAATAATTTTGGGAAAAAAAAAAAACTATGATGATGGCGGCAACATCAAGGAATGAGTATGAAGATGGTAATGGTGTACTTCCCTGGAAGCAATGAATTCTTGAAATAAGCTATAAACACAAACTCTTTACAAAACCAAAAGTACTAAATATATAATCTATCTAGAATAAAATCTTCAAAGAAGGTCGTGGATGGGAGGATGAGTACAACACTCTCATCCTCATTCAAAAAGAGAGTTTAAGGCACTGAAGCCAAATAGCAGTCCAGGGGCCAAATAAAACACACTTGTGTGTCGTCACGTCAAGCCCACATCCAACCGACCAAGACACAAGGGACAAACCAACCTCACCCAGAAATCACCCAGTCAAAGAAACCCCACTTTAAAAAGAAGAAACCCAACAGCTTTCACCTTGTTATATTCCTCTTCTTTTTCCAAATGGGTGCTCTTCTAATCAATCTGAACCGTCCATGTTGTTAATCTCATCGGTTATCATTGATCCACTAACCCAATGCCTAGCATGAAATAAACCCATGACACATCTGCATTTTTCCAAGTCAAGAAAAGGAAGGATTGAGATTTAATCCCAGCCCTTCTGGTCAAAGTGCATTCATAGCTCATTTAGAAGATCAAATAAGATTACTTTGAATGGGACATGAATTGACTGGTGAGGTCTTTTCTTGACTAAAAACACACTACTAACAAACCTTCTAAATGATAACAACCATGACAAAAAACAAGCTAGCAGACAGCCCTCCATTAAAAGGAGGAGATGGTGGAGGAGGAGAAAGGGAAGAATTACTAGGGAGAAGAGGAAGAATCGAACTTGTAGTGCTTGTCGACGGGGACCAACACATCCCAAGTGCAACTAAGTCCTTTAGGAATAACAACAAGATCGCCTGCCCCGAACTCAACGAACTCGGAGGAGCCCTTGGTGTAGGCCTTCACCTTCCCCTTGAGGAGATAGCATGTCTCTTCGGCGTCGAACTTGAGCGGGAACTTTCCTGTAGGACAACCCCACCTACCCAACAAAACCGCCACCAAAAGGAGGGAAGGTTAGTATTAAGTACAACCAAGAAGAAGAAGAAGAATATGATGATGATGATGATGATGATGAAGATTACTTGGGCCATGATTTGATACCCAATTCAGATAAGCGTGATTCGGGTGGATTTCTTTCTACAAGGATGATTAGATTCTCTTCCTGGGTGTTGGGTTTAAACTCCATGGGAAGAATTTGTTAAGAGAAGAAATTAAAGTCGATGAAAGGAAAGAGAAGGAAGAAAAGAAAAAGAGTGATAGTTCTTTGGGTTTGTATGCTTGTAGGAGTCTTGAAGTGGTTGTAGTTGAATTGAAGACGGTGAGGAAGAGAAGGGAAGAAGGATCTTTTATGTGGAAAGGATTAATGTAAGAGAGAAAAAAGTGGCGCTTGCTTCATATATGGTTGTTAGAGGACAGACAACTGTTTAAGAGGGCACGTGATAAATGGGAGTCCCCTTTTTGGCCTTTTGTATTTGCTCCTGCAAGTTCTCATCTTTTTGTAAAAGACCCTTCACATCTCACTATTAATAAGACATCCCCAATTTCAGTTTATTTTGTAAAGACCCCATGACTCATTAATTTATTATAAAAATGGTTGACTTACCTTCATTAGTAGTGATTTCAGAAGGTGGGGTTGGAGGGTGGGGTGTAGCGGGGCCATAGCTCCCCAAAATTTCTAAAAACCCCCTTATCATTTGAAAATTATTTATTTACTCAGTGTTCCCCCCCACCCAAAAAAAAAAAAAAAAAAAATTTCCTTGGGTTAGCATCTACTTTTATTTTTCTATTTTATGTAAATTCTCACTTAGTAAATACGTAAAGATAAATGACCCCTTGTTGCAGATAAAATACCGCACTGATTATGGCTAAAACATGGTTTATTGTGTTTGTGACTCACCTAAAATAAATGACCCCTTGTTGCAGATAAAGTACCATATTGATTATGGTTAAAATACGGTTTATCGTGTTTGGGAATCACCAAAGTATGATCAATACATCTCATCTGCCACGAGTATCTCTGTATCATAACTATCTCAAATTTCTTTTGAATTGGCGTGAACAGTTGGATTAAGTTTTGTGTAAAACAAATAACTACATTTTACATCCAATAATAATTGTGTGGGGATATTTCTTCCCCCTTATCCACCCCTGCCAGGTGCATGGATCAGAATGGCCTGATGGGACTGGGCCCAGGAGTCAGGCCCGATGGGACTGCAGAGTGGGCTGTGATGGGATCAGGCTTTGACAGAGCCTCCCTCTTGTCTCCTCTCTTCCTCTATGTATACACAGCAACAGCTCCAGAAGGATGATGGCCAATGAACACCACACTCACTGGTATGCCATTTCTTCTCCAACTACATCTCCTACCTCTATTCTAGTCCTGCACCTGCAGCTAATAAAGGCACCGCAGAGCCCTGCGCTGCCCAAGCAAGAGTCCTCTGACCTTCTTCTCTTTCCCCTTTTAGGCTCGAGGCAACGGTTTTTCTATCATCATCGATGAGCTACACTCTCCTTCCTCCTCCAGTGGGCCTCAAAATCACTCCCCCCCCCTGGGTCTGTGAGTTTTTGTGCGCCTACAATAATAATTAGGTGAAAGTTGGGTTGGCTCTCATACAAGATAAACTATAAGTTATGAGCGGCTTTAATCACTCTACATTTGCCTCACACAAGATAAATTAGCTTTTAGTGATATGAAGTTTTACGGAGATTTTACTATGGGATGGGAATCCGGTACGAAAACTATGGTAGTGTATCGATGGGTGCCTTTAATTCAGGAAGATCCACGTTACATATGGTGAGAATTGAAGATCTCTACTTGCGCTTTATCAAGACTCCAATGGGAAAACCTTTCACTAATGACAGCACAAATGTATTTCTCATTCCTAATTTGGTCTCACGGAGGGGTTAGCTTTTTATGTGGAAAGTTTGAGAAAAGACGAAGGAGCTCTTGGTAAGAGAAGATAACAGATTACAAAACTAATCCAGTCTGGTCAAAGGAGTTGACCAAAAATCTAACCACGTAGACACGTGGCAGTTGTTTAATGGGTTTGACTATTTGACCCAGATGGTGAATCGCAAACGTTGCTTTTGTCTTGATTGATAAAAGGTCGATGCTCTTCAATAAAAATCCACTCCACCTTCCTTTGAGTGGACGGTACGTAGATTGGCTATTTCTGCAGATATGGACACTTTGTAAAAGATGATCTCAGCCATCCAATCCAGTTGGACTAGATGACTACCACAAGATGCGAATGGTGAATTTTTTTTTTCTGGAATTTTTAAAAAATGATAAAACTTTTCGATCATTTTAAAAATTAAATGAAGATAAAAATATTTTTTTCAATCAAGTTCTCTCCATAACTTTTTTTGAAAAAAGAATAAAAAAAAAATACTTGTGACAAGTTTTCGTCTTTTCTTAACCTTCTTTTATCCCTAAAATAAACCTAAAAATCACTTTATGGGCCTCATTGATCGGATGCTGATGGTTTGGGGCCTTGTTTTGGTCTCAGTCACCTAGGAGAATGCTGGAAATAGTCAATTGGAAACCTTTCTTTTTTAATGATCCATGCATGAAGGTCGCTAAAGTAGGCCCCACTAGGTTGTTTGGATTGGAATTTTTCATTTCTCTTAAATGATTTCTTGAGGAGAAATTTTAAAAAATAACATGACGATCTTTTTGTCCTTTTTTCAAAATCTTTTATTGTGAGGACTTGATTGAAAGAAATATGGAAAACTATTATAATCTTTTGACATATTCCAATCTTCATATACTTTTTTTTTTTTTTTTTGAAAATGAGTTAAAAGCCTTATACTAGTTTCAAAATTTTCCTTTTTTTTTTTGGTACCCAAATGGTGAATCTTATTTTTTTGGTACCCAAATGATGAAATTAACTCTATCAAATTAATAACCAAATAATTATTAAAGTAGCGAGGGGTGAAGGATATAAGGCGAAGACGCATATAGGACCATCACTTTTATATATATTAAATTACTGTGGCGATAGTTGAGTATTCATTTTTTCATCTTCTTTTGATTCTATTTCCTAACATAAAGGGTTATTTGGTGTTCGTTTTTGGAAATTCACTTTTGATCTTCATTTTTAATCTCTTTATGGTATGAATCCTATACATCTATTCCTATGTATTTTGCCGCAAACAAACAGGCCCTGTGAATTTGCAATGCTAGAAGCATTTCTCCTTGTAGAATGAAAAGAAGTGTCCATGTTCTTAATATCATTTCATAAAATGCACATTGTTAATTCATTTTTAAATAAGGAATTACCTATCAACTCATTACGACATGACAATCATCATTGAAGCCATATGTCATACACCTGGGTCAGCTTGGATTATGTTATCATCCTACCCAAATTCCAAAACAACCGGAGGATGAAATATCAATGGGTGTTGAAAATTCACTCTGTAGTTCACTATGAAGACGTTTATGGCCTTTCATCAAGGTTCAATGAGAGCGATGCCCATTTTCATATTGTTGTAAGATCCTTAGAAAATTAACACTGGATTATCTTCCTGGATTCTGAGTCCGTAAAAGGGTTTTCCATCTGGACGTTTATTTATTTATTTATTTATTTATTTTTATGGATTAAGATATTCATTTCTATTTCATCTCATTCATCGTTGTTTTAACTATTTCTATGCAGGAGACTGAGATATTTCAAGCACTACCTCAGGCATAGATTGCAATAACGCTCGGTGAGAAGGGCTTGGATTGTTTTTTAAGTGCTCAGTGATGGATCTGGATATTGAGACTCTGCAGGGCCGGCTCAAGACAATTTGAGGCCAGAAACAAAAATCCTAAATGAGGCCTTTTTATTTTTTAATATTATTATAAATATTTTATTTAAAATCTATTTTTCTCACTTTTAGTGATGCAATTCCTAATTAAGTCGTTTTTTTTTTTTTTTTTTTTTTTTTTAAAGATTGCAATTGCTATTATTGGGCCTTGTGTTTTGCTATTGGTCAAATCTATTTAAAGTGGACAAAGAGAGGCCAGAATATATATATATATATATATATATATATATATATATGGGATGTGCTCTTGTGAGATACACTCTCACCTTACTATGAGAGAGAAGGTAAGGGCCCTTACATCCAAATCCAATGTCAACAACTTAAATGTGAGGGCCCCCACCTTTATCTCTCATAGTAAGGTGAGAGTGTCTCTCACAAGAGCACCTCCCTATATATATATGAGCCAGTTTTCATGAGCTGAAGCTTAACTTATCTTAAGCTAAAACAGTGCTGGTCCCACAAATTAAAGTTGATTATATCTGTTTCTTTGAATGATGGAACTGGAAAATCCACTTCTGATTAGATTTATCTTGATTCTAGAAATAATCATCATGTGAAAAACAACGATAATCGATTTTGATTTGTGGGACCAGTACTATTTCAGCTTAGGATAAGTTAAGCTGCAGCTTAGGAGAGCCCTGCTCATATATATATATATATAGGAGGTGCTCCTATGAGAGTATCTCTCACCTTACTATGAGAGGAGCACACCTCCCACATATATATTTATATTGGGGGGGGGGGACATAAGACATGGGCATATATTTTTGCGATGGGTGATCTGAAGAATTGATTAGGCAAGAGGAAATGAAGATCTTGATTGTATCTTCTCAAGAGAAAGTTATTATGGGGCATTATTTTTATTAGGGAGAAATAAAAGGATGTCAGTTATTGTTTAGAAATTTGAAAAGATGACAGTTGCTATTATGGGGCCTTATGTTTTGTATTTTTGGGGCCATATTTTTTTGGGGCCTAAAGCAAGGCTTTCCTTGCTTCTTGGTAAAACCGACCATGAGACTCTGACATGCGGCCGGAGATCTATGTACATTTTGGCGATTGAGAAGTTCTGCGGATCTCTTCACATCTGTCTAACCTTTGGAATGGAGAGCATCCAACCCTACTACCCTAGGGCTCCCTTATCTTATGTAGATAAGTTCCAAATAGTCACACTTAATAGAGACTTCTTCATCATGAAACCCCACATCTACTAATCCTATTGAGAGTCTTATTTGTGGGGACAGATTAAGTCTTATATTAAGTGGGATTGTATTCTTTGTAGGCATCTATGTACCTTGCTTGATCTGACCCGGGGCCCTTGGCATGCGGGCCACACGATTTCCTACACTCAGGATAGAGAAGAATTTCTATTTTTGGGAAAAGAAAGCTTAAAGTAAAAAAAAAAAAAAAAAAAAAGGTTCTTTTTGCAGTTTTTTCTCCTTGCAAAAAGAAACAAAAATCTAAAGAATCTAGAACCTCTTTCTAGTGCTTTCCTGCAATAGATCCGGATAACCTCTCTCTTCTCTGATCGAACCCATCCTATAAATATTCTTTTCTGGACAATAGTTCATAATAATTTTGCATTCGATTTGCTTCTGTCATCTTTTTAAATTTTTAAAATTTTTTATTTTTATGTTAGTTGGAAGGCTTTCGGTGTAATTATATCCAAGTTTCTTTGATTTTGGATTTTTTTTTTCATTGCACTTTCTAATGATTTGTTATTGTTGGGTTTTAGTTGTTTTCTTTAGAGTAACTTTTTATTCCACAGGCAGATGAACTTGCAAGACAAGTTGCGATCATGGAGCCCATCTTGCCAAATGCCCAATTCAAAACTGTGTTAAAATGTAAGCTACCCGTTCTTCATTTTCTGTGTCTCTTTCTTGTAATCTCCATCTATGTGGTGTGTGTTTTTGGTATTGAACCAAAGGTCCTGACATTTTACTATTAATAAAAAACATGATTTTATAAAAGATTTTGGAAACGAAGCTATTTTCATGACTTGACATTCTTTAATTTTGTAATATTGGCCACTTCGGCCCACGCGCACACTCTGATACCGGCATGATATCGTTCGTTTTGGTGCATGTGCACATGCGAGTACTTTCCAGGCGAGCATACGCTAACTTCAGAGTTCTTATGGGGTCCTGGGCTGCACAACTTTAAAGCAGGTCATGTATAGTTAAGACGAGATTTGACTTATAAGCCAAGAGTCAGAACTTAGATATTTTTTATGTGGGACTTGGATAAACTTTACGGTGCCAACCGAAGCACTCTGCCCTTATTCCTGCGGATTTCCCTTTCTTGCCTCAAGGGAACACCCATGTAGATTGGGGTCTCACAATATTTGATTAGAAATTACAAATGCTTTTCTAATGACTTATTTATACAACTCAATTGTGGGGCCAACTTAATGTATGCCTACTGGACTATAAGGGGTTCAGGTTGATAGGTGATTGTTAAATTGTGTTCATAGGGGTATTATAGGTGGTGGGGGATGGCTAAAATAATTTTATGGTCTAATAGTTGCAATGATAAATTGATGATTTTATAATGAGTTTTGGTTTATGCTCATAAGCACTTCATTTGTAGTTTCTTTTCTACCATTTCTCAAGTGGAGATTAGAAAGATGACTACCCTCCTAAGATATAAGAATTATCGATCTATAGCACAACTAGCATATTTTTAGTTTTGGTGGGTCAATCAAATATCTGGTTAGAGGGTTAGCTGGCCGGCTGGGCTTGTGACTATGAATGGTTAAAAGCCTGCCTCAGCCTGACATATATAGCACAAAAGGTCTATATATTTTTAAAAAGGTCTGGTGGGCTTGATATTAAGGCCCAAGGGCCAAAATCTTGACCTGAATAAGGAGGTCTCTTTCTGAAATTGAGATTCTCACCAAGAAGTAGCTCAAGATCACATTCACAAGAAACTAAAACATTCCATCAATAACATCTATCCTTGCTTCCTCTATTAGATTAGCCATTAAAAATATCTTGCATGTGCACTCAAATTTCAACATAGAAATGTGAGGAAAATTAGATCATATTTCAAAAAATTTCAGCAGATTCAAACCTTGTATAATAAACATTTGTAACATTTCTGTTGCTACCAAACACGACTAAATTTGTACAACATTTCATCCTTACACTTATATCTCCAGAGCTAATAATTTGAACTCGGACTTGAACCAAACTTCGCACACACGATCTTAATAATTAATCGGTCCTATTTGGCTTCTATTAAGCTTAATCAACTAACACTGTAATTAACTAGTCTAATTACACTCTCGATATCCGGGACTTTACACCATGAGTGGAGAGCCTGATTTTGGTGGAGACTGTCTTTCCATTTGAGGAGAGCTTCAACTTCTTGCAACTTAGATATTATTGGCAAATTAGCATTGCATTTCCCAGAGAAGGTATGGAAGAACATGGGGACTAGAAAGAAGAGCATAGAGAATGATTTCTCAGTAGCCATGCTGGGTGGTGGGGTGATTTTTCTTGCACAAATGCTATAAGAGAAGGGCTAAAATGGTGCTATTTCTCCTGAGCTACGTACAGCTGGGGAGACTAGATGTTAAAGACCTGCACCATGACCTGCACATGCAATAGAAGGGAATGATCCGTGCAAATATTCTTTTATGCCATTCGAATGGTACGAGGAGAGAAGTTCGCCGGCCAAACACTGATACAGATGAAGCAGAGACTTCCCTTTCAGTGGTTCTGGAGAACCAATTTGTTTGGGTCCGTTTGGATGTACACAAATCTGCCAAAGAGAATTTGGGCTTTCATCATATTCATAAGAATACCCAGGCCCCCTCTCATATGAATAACTTCCAATATCCTTTTTTTTCTTCTTTCATTTTGCCCTTTCTCTAAGTTTTTGTTATAAAATTCTATTCCGTGGCCTTGTAATCAAAACCTGTAAACATGTAATATGTAAATATAGTTTAATTTTACCTAGATGCATGACTCATTCTCAAAGCCTTTTTTTTTTCCTCTCTCTCTCTCTCTCTTGCTAAACATTGGGAATTTGAAATCATTCAATCTAACTAATGCGCTCACGTCCCTTACCAGCTAAACTTTAGCTCAAAGGACTTCTCAAAGCCTTTTTTAGCATAATCGAAGTACAAAAGCTTTTGCCCTTGGGGAAGTTGGTAGCAAATCTGGATCCATCTTTAAATTCAATTTATTACAAGATAACTATAAATTTTATATATGATTGCGTCAGCAACTGAACTATGTTCTTTTTTATTTATTTTAATATTTCTTTATATTTTTTTGGGCTACTAGTCTAGAGTATTGATACTTTAAACTTTAAGTTGGAGGAATCAATCTCGGACATGTGTGATACTACTGTGCCAACACCACTCAATGAGTGTGACGGTGCACTTGAACTATTGTTGCCGGAGAAGAACTTTCTCCTCTATGGAGCCCACTTGGCCCCACCTTGGATTAGTGCAACATCTTTGATACCCTTGTCAACATATGATTCATTATGAGGCCTTGTTTTATCCAAATTGAATTTTCACTCACTGTTGGATTGAATCTAAAAAAATTAGTATAAGACCTAGCTTTATACATATTGAACCTTCACTCATGATTGGACTGAATCTAAAAAAAAGTCATGGTTAAGACCCCATTATATATATTAAAGCAATATAGAGGGAGACTGTAGAGAGCGCCACATCAGCACCCGTAGAGTTCTCTTTTCAAAAAAAAAAAAAAATTATATATATATATATATACACAAAAAAAAAAAAACTTACAGTAATTTAAGAAGCCATGTCATCACATTCTACTATTGTTTTCTCCAAAAGTCTTTCTATCCATATCCTCTATCTCCTAAAGTCTCTCAATCAATATCCCCTAAAATCTCTTTATTTTGCTACAGTTATTCTCTTTTAATATCATCTATCTTACATCTTCTCAAAATTATCATGTTTCTATTTTAATACTTGGTGTCCACCTTTCAACAATCTACATTGATAAATCTTTGTTAATTTGGTTAAACACTTACAAAACAATTTAAAAACAACGGATCTATTCATCTCTTGGTCTCACTGTTGTGCAATTGAATTGAATTTCTTGAAGTTATTTTTCGTAGTTGTTCCCTTAGTGTGGTTACAATATCAAAGATAATAACTAAAAATGAAAGTAAGACAATAGGTAAACTATATATATGTCTAACCCATTGAAATATTTAATATGTTAATACTCTATCTTTTAATTCTAATTATGTATATGTTCTAAGGTGGAGAGTTTCAATTGTAATGATTTTTATCAAATTGGATTAAAAGTTCCAAAATGATTCAAGTATATTTAGAAACTACATTAAGTAATTTTAAATTTCCCAAAGAAATATATGAAAAATTAAAATATATTAAAATCTATGAAAGGAAATCTGAATCTTATTCTATGTAAGTTTATTTATTTTTCTTTTCTTTTATCTTTTGAGTAAAGTTTATATATAGACTTTTAATAATAATAAATTTAAGTTTCTTTATGTACATTTCTTTTTACCAATAATAATTTAAATAAAATCTCATATTTTAATATATTTTTAGTTTTTGGGCCAGGGCTTAGCATGGGCCTTTGTTACTAGTTAAACTTTAAGGTTGCTAAATAGAGGGCTAGGCCGGGGCGGAACCAGGAATTTTGTTTAGATGGGGCCAAAGAAAAAAATTTAAACAAAATTATAAAATTTAATAATCAAATGCGTAATAATCAAATTATTGAAGTTGTACTCGACGTTCTTTCATTGAGTTGAAATCATCAATTATTATTTCAGTATTGATTATTTCTACAATCTCATGGTGGGTACTAGTCATTTCTTATGTATGTAACCTGTAAGTTAAAATTTAAAACTTTAGTATTTAAAACTTAAAAAAAATAAAAAAAAATGATAGCATCCTATATCTAAAATCTAAAACATTAAAAAGCATGGTTCCACTCGTTTTTATCTCCTTAAAATAAATTTTTTCAATCGTGTTTTCCTGACATGAATAATAATAATTAAAATTAAAAAAATATAATTATATTTCTTTATCCACAATGGATAAAACTCCGATTGAGCTAAAAAATTATGTAATAATACAACGCAAATGGACATTGATTTTTAGTAAATTAGATTTTAATATGAGCAACAGAGATTAAAAATACCTAATGACATGTATTGAAATCAATACTTCTATTCAATTTAAAAAAAGACTAATAAAAGAGAAAGTGGGTTCGTCATTCCTCTTCTTTATTCATACCTCAAAATCTCTGCAAGTATGCAAGATCTAAAACAAAAAGACGTACTTTCTCATCTTCCTCTCTTGGATCATAAGATTTTGTGCAAGTGTCGATAAATTAGAATGATAATTAAAAAATCTAGTCTCCAATTTCCATCAAGCCTTCTTTATTTGTTCTCCTTTCCTTTCTTTTCCTTTTCTTCTTCTTTTTAAGTCTTTCCCAAAATCAATAACATTTTTGTTTCATTTTTCTAAAGTCAAAACTATGTCTAGAAAAAAAAAACTCAATCATCAATGTGTTAGGACATGCCAAGCAATATTGACATTTCACATCAACTGCCCATTTGCATGCTAAAGGCCCCCATCTAGGTGGGACCACTTGATAGGCGAGCCATATACATACACTATTCCTTTTATATGTGATCAATCTGATGGTGGGCTCAACTCTATTCCTTTCACTGAGTGATCGATCTGATGGTGGGCCTAACTCTATCCCTTTCACTGAGTGATCGATGTGATAGTGGGTCCAAGTTTGATCATTTCTTTGTAAATTGGTCAAAGAGAACAAAAATAATTAAGAGAAAAGATCGACTTTAATAGTGCAAAAGGGCTGGTCAAACAGAAGACAAATGAAACAGCGAAGTTTTAGCAGGACTTGCTGGGTTTTACTCTATTGTTTTTGAGGGGTCTGAAGCCAATATAGCAGGCCTTGTAGTGTAATTAGCTTACTAAGGTCAAAGAAACAGGTGAAACATATAATGGATGGGACCAAAGCGTCGGAAATCGTTGAGTTCGGGTCATCTGAGACAGGGTCTCACCAGGTGGCTAAGGCTTGCATTAATTAAGGATGTGCCACATCAGCCACCATCTGCTTTTTTGATATTTTTATTTGTATATATATATATTTTATCTTCCAAACTCTTAAAATAGATTTTTTGTTTCCAAGCTTTCAAAATAAAATTTTTTAAATATACAAGTGGGGATAGTAAATGGTACATAATTAAAGTAACTCCGAGAACGTGTCTTACACGTGTGGTAAGACAAGTAAGTTTTCACTGGGAGATCCAGAGTTTGACCTTGACCTCCCCCATCTCCTTGCATGTAAGATCCCCATGTTTGCAGGTTCTTCTCCTCGTACATGCAAGTTTCCATGTAGAATTAGCTGGGATATAAAAAATGCCTTGTAACCTAAATATATTTTTAATATATGAATATAATTCTTGTAGAATTAGATCTTCATGTCGATAACTATAGGGATACGGTTTCGGATCAAAATGTTTTAGATCTTATGTGCACATGTTTGAATCCAGATCCAAAATTTTCCGGATTCAAAATTCTAGACCACCTTTTTTCGGAATCAAATCAACTTGGAATATGCCAATAATACCCATTTGTAACCCCACTGCGAAATGAAAGTTTTACATTTGATATCTACAAAAACCAGCCCCATTAGGGTTTTAAACCTAAACAGCGGCTTGACTCTCAAATTTGGCCTTCAGGGAACATTGGGTACCTAAAATCAAGTTACTGATATCAACTCGAAGGTATTCAAATCAGACCTAGGGCCCTTGAGAAACTCTCTGAATGTTTTAGATTTTGGATCGGGCTGCACCAACCCATATGAGCCCGAACTACTAGGCCTGCTACATATTGCGGTTTTTGGTTCAACCAAAGCCGCTTTCCTTGAGTTAAATCATGTGATTTATGTAGCTCAACCATCGATTTTTGAAGAATTGCTCCTTACCCGAGTGGTAGGGAGCGTCAGTTCTTGCCTAGCTGCTTGGGCTTTGAACCCTGGGTACGTTACCTCTTTTTGCTTGTGCAGGCTCCTTTTTCCACTTGTGTGGGCTTTCTTCTCACTTGTGCGGGCAGCCTTCCCACTTGAGTGTAATGTATTTCCGTGTGTTTGTGGGGCTCTCTCTTGGGTCCCGGCCAAAAAAACCAAACAGTTACAACTAACTGGTTATTTAAGAATCGGCCAAATACAAAAGCCAGAGAACAAATTGTAGATTAATTCTAAAATTTGGAACTGTTATTAGTTTCTATAGCTTTAAAATAACTTCAACATATTTTTACAAATTGAACCATTAATTTTAAACTCTACATTTTTATGATTTGTCGTTTGAAAAACACATCAGAACTTCTTATCTACTTTCTATGAGTTGTGATGATTCATCATACGCCTCTGTCCGATCCAATGCTAGCTTTCATCAGTTCCATCGCCGGTTGAGTTATCACTCAAAACATTGTCCCATCCTGTACAAAGGAAGAGCTTAAGTTTTCATATGAGAAGGAGAGGTCATGTCGCTTGTGAAACAAAGACCAACAAAAAGCCAACTCTGAAAGGCATAGGGAAAAGACTTGTCATCTCCTTACATATGAAAATAAAATAGATTTGTCTATCTCCATCCTCTTGCTAAGTTCAACTCTCCTTTCTTCTGGCCTATATGTCGGTTTGTTTAGTGTAATTGAACCACTAATAAGAATTCCAAGACCCTATATTTCTATAAGCAGGTAAAATGAAGAATCAAAAGATGCACATCTAAAAATGTCAATCAAATAACTTCTCCTTTAATAAAAAATAAATTAAGAAATGATAGGAAATGAATACCCGACTATTGGCTTCCATAATAATTAAGAGACTAGAAAAGCCAAGGTCTATCTATATCGCTAGCTTATATTCTTCACCCCTCACATTTTTAATAATCCTTGGGTGAAGCTCATTTGATCATGAGGTGATGGGTGAAGGACATATGTAGTGATGTGGACGAGACCTTGACTTTCCTAAAATTAGAATTACTTGGGTGATCACTATGTATTCATTTTTTATCTTCCCTTGATTCAATTTCCGTTAAATGTGATGTTAATTGATATTTTTTTATGCACGCCTTTAATTCTTAATTTTTAACCACTAGTATAAATTCAATCTTAGAAATTCAATTACATGAAACAAACAAAGAAGCCTAATTATTTTATGATTAGAAATACGCACACACGACAACACTAATAGATTCCTAACCACCAAAAGAGCATAACATATGCATCCTCTTTTTCTTTGCTTCATATAGGTGAGAATGGTTATTTTCATATCCAATGAAAAAGCATAACTTACGGATGATCCTTCTTTGCCTTAACTCCAACTCAATTACATGAGAATGGATCCTAATCCTCCATGTGCTAGGAAGCTTTGTGCTGCTTTTCAAAATAGGACACTTTTAGATTTTATGAGGCTCATTTGCCAACCAAGTATAAGTACAGAAGGGCTTTGGCATTTATCCATCTACAAAGCCATTAGCCTATCAAATTTGTATATATTCATCTACAAAAAATAAGGTTCGTTAGATGCTACTAATTATAAGGCCACGAAGTGGAATTTGGAGACATACCTAATTTTTGTAAAGATGACTAGATTCCAAAATGTTCTTTTATCCAATATGCTAGCCAATTAGCCCCCACAAAGTCTATCATATTCCCTATTATTTAAAAAAAAAAAAAAAGCAAAGAATTTCTTGTTGATCTTACTCCTATTTCGTTGTGTTTTGGGCTTTGAGGCCTTTTTGTTTCTTGTAATTGACTTCCTAAGAATTCTAAGATTTTACATTTCTATAATGGTAAAGAATGAAGAATGAGAGGTGAATATTCAAAAATTAACATCAAATAAATTCTTTCAGTGGGAATTGAATCTAAGGGAAGATGAGAAATGAATACCCTGCCATTACATGGTAATTTAAATTCTAAGAAAGTCAAAGTTTCATCTAAAATTTAATCAAATATCCTTCACCCCTCACCTATTAAATAATCCGATGCTGAAGCCCAGTTGACCACAAATTCCTATGTATTCTATGCAAACAAACATGCCCTTGTAAATTACACAATAGCTTAAAATATAACCATCCATATTTTTATAGCTAACATTCTTTGCAGGGTCCTAAGAACATCTTATTTGCAGTAACTACAGTGAATGAGTTTAGAAAAAAGTTCTAGTTTTATGAGGTGCTTAACCCAACACTGTTTTTTCTTATTTTTCATAAATGAAAACTTGGAATCACTGTGAGGCAACTTTCAAATTTTAGATAAATAACAATTCTTGCTGCAATAGTTGAAATAATTGACAGCCACTTTAGAGAAAAGGTTCTGTTTCCTATTGCTTTCTTTCTCAATTTTATGCCCCCAATTTTGTGCAAGACAGCAAGTTGATGATTAGGGATACTTTCTACTTTTAAATGGCCTTACAACAGTAGAAAGTTTCTCCTATAATACTACAATTATGACACAGTAAATCCCCCTGGTGTGAAGTCAAATTTTACCTTTTTTTTTAATCCGGTACTGTAGGGGTTGTTTACCTAATGCAATATTGTTTAGCAGTTGGTTGCTGTTCGGCTGTCAACTCTATTGTCCATATGCATGGGCCTGGCCTTCTGTTATCCAAAGTTAGGAGCTTAGGATTCCATACCATGAATAGTATTGAGTCACTTGTAAATTGTAATTTAATTTGTCAGGATCTGCTGCTCTGTTGTATCATCACAGTAATATTGTGATTAACCTATATATATATATATATATATATATATCCCGTAAGAATTGATAACTTAAAAATAAAGGTATTTGATTAACTAAGACAAAATTTTCAGCGTCGGCCACGTATCTGGCCCACCCTATCTATCATTAATCTAAACCCCTCACACTCCCTAGCTCCATACATTAACATAACTAGAGCAAGTTTTACTACTCATCGGATATTTTTTTAGGCCTTTAGATTGATTATGCAAGTTTTAGATTAATTTGATGTTGATTGGACTTCTACCATTTTCGGCATGCAGATGGGTCATTGGCCTTGGGGTACCTTTCAAACCCGTCTCTCACCTAATAATTATTATGCTTCTAAGCAGGCCCCACAGGCCAAGTCATTCCATGCATGAAGCAAAGATAAATCCCTCATTTCAGGTATTAGACATTTTTTTTCTTTTTGTTTAATAATTTATTTTATTTCCATATAAACAATTTAAGTTCTTATTTGCTCATGCCTCAACTCCACAATTTATGTTAAATCAATGCTCTGTCATCTCACACATTTTTGGAATGATTGAAATATGACCCATATAATGTTGATACTTTGGAAAATATCATGTGGAACTTCCATCACAAATAAGGACAACCCACCAAACAAATGTCATTTCATTGATCAGAATCCAAGGAACTAATCTCACATGTTATAATGTCCATCCAATGAAAGGATTGAGCTAAACACATACTTATCCTATCTGATTCGTCTTCATTTGTCAATGAGTATTAGATGGATCTTAACCAAAATTTAGACTTTCACAGTTCACTTCCTTGCCGACTATGGTTATCAATGCTGATCCATGAAATTTATACAAGGTGTCCATCTTCAACCGCAGAATGACCACCAGCCATCTGCTGGATCATAAAAGAACTCTTTTTCTACCGATGATCAATCCAACTCCCTCAACTCACTAACTCCCATAAATTAGCACTCTAATTTGAAACTAATATGCATTGAATTAAATTTCAGAGAAGATGTAATTTGAGAAACCGTTGAACCTTTATAGTGCCTAAATCCTGATGGAAGTGATGATCTAGTTGAGATTATTTTGGTGTAAAATCGTATCCAAAATTAGACTTTTCCACCACACCATCCTCCCACTATTTGCATGCATTCAAATAGGTTCCAAAAGGACAAGGGGAGCTTAGAATTTTACATCTCACGCAATCCGTAAGAGTTACCTCTTTACGGAACATATATAACCCTATTAGATGACAATATAAAAATATATAATTATAATATAAAGAATAGATCTTAGCTCCATCTATTTAAAATTCCATAAAGCCAAATTTATTCTCTCTTGCGTACATATGCTTCCTACCATTGGATTCATCACATGTAGTACACTAATTAGTTCAACTCAAATTAATTCCATGTATTACACTTCATGAATGCTTTCTACCCTACCTATGATCAATTTATCTATGGACTCTGCTTGATTGAAGTGAAATTTGTTGCGGTGTTGCCCTCACATTCTTAAGTTAGGACATAAGTTACATAAATCCAATTGCAGTAGCACCAACATTGTAAGGGCTCTGAAAGAGAAAAACATACACAGAAAAGTTTGAATTGAATTGGACAGATTCTCCATTGAGTAGAAGGTAGAAATAGAATGACTGGTATGCATGTAAGTCTTGCTCCCTCTCTGTCAGTTCCGTTTCATAGAGTTATTCATTGTCTCCTCTCAAAAGTCTACTGAGTCTGAAACATCAACTACAGAAGTCTCGTGATTTTCGCCGTGACTTAAGTGAGCATCTTTCCTGCCAGACAACCCACTGACCCATTGGGCCCCACCCCAAATGAGGCATTGTTTGGTACCCCATCATACTATCTGAATCAGTAGCCCCCTCCCTATCAATATCACAAATTTCAACCATTTTTTGAAAAAAAAATGTGGCTGTAATTATCATGGAAAATAATATCATGATATTTTTAGATATTTAACAGTAGCCCCCTCCATATTAATATCACAAATTTCGGCGATTTTCGAAAAAAATGTTGCTGTAATTATCATGGAAAATAATATCATGACATTTTTAGATGTCGTAGAGATTAAATTTCTCATTATATGGAGTCATCAAATGAAAATAAAATAGTAATTTTTTTTATAGAAATCCATTTTCAATAGTAACTTATATTTATTCTCAGTTTTTTAATGTTTTTTTTTTCTATTTTAATTTATTTATTTTCTAGGACACTTCTATGATAGTAACCCAAGAAATACCCAAAGTATAGTAGGACAATAACTTCTTGAGAAGAATATTTGTGTGCACACTGTACACTGCACAGTGTCTCTCTCTCTCTCTCTGCATACAGTAGTGCCGGCCACAGTACAATGTTTTGGCTACCAAGACTGCTGACTTTATGAACCCCACATTGGTACAGCACCAACATCTTGACCCTCATAACATAATGGTATTTTTTTTTTTATAAACAATGATGTAATTATCTGTCTAATAAATTTGAGGGTATAGTTATTATTTTTATAAAAACTCAACACAAATTTTTTGGTGGTCGTCTTTTCTCGTTATGACTAATGGTTTTGGAGATATGAAAGGTATTAAAATGAAAATGTAGAAGGGTATATGCAAATATTGAAACTACAAGGGCCTATTTACAAATTCTATAAACCCTATGGGTATATAAAAAAACTTTACTAGTTTTTAAGGGCCTCTGATCAATGATCATAAATGATTTGGATCTAAACCAGAAGACTTTCTAGAGTAGAGGATAATCATATCATATCAGCCAACCCCTAAATGCTAACTCCTATGTGGGAGAAGAACAGCAATAGTATAGTAGTAGTAGCAGTTAAGATGAAGATGGTGATACATGCTACGTGAGGGATGGTAAGACACTTTTATTCATTTAACTTACAAGAGATTCAACTCACTTAGGCATAGCAAAGATAAATGACATCAAAACCATTCATTCCATTTGCAGACCATAGCCCAAAAGATTTATATGATTGGAAGATCGCCTATTAAAGTATCCAACTAGAGGAATTCTTTTGCTGGAAAGAACGAAGGGTTAGTGCATGAAACATTAGTTAAGAACTTTTTTTCCTTTCTCATGCAAACCATATTCAAATATCTAGTTTGAAATTCGATTTCTTTCCTTTCTCATGCAAAAACTCACTTTTGGCGGTGGACGAAAAGAGACTAGACGACGAAAAGAAAGAAACCGCCACTAATTCTCGATTTTTGCAGCAGAATTTTTTTTTCTGCCACTATTTCCTACCCATTTTCTTAGGCGGTCCAGAAAAAGAATAAAATGGCAATTGTAGCGGCAAGGAAAAAATATCTGCCACAAAAAATGACCTTTAACAGTGGAAAGAAAAACCGCTACTAAAGGGCATTTCGTCCGCCGCTAAAAGTCACTTTTTTTTTTTAGTAACTATATTGCCTTTGTTCACACTCATTTGTGCGAGAGAGAGAGAGAGACAGAGAGAGAGAAAGAGAGAGTAAGAAACAAAGATTTATGATTTTGTCTCGAGCAGAACACATTAATCACAGCTTAGGTAACAATGACCGGGATGATGATGATAATTATTTCACCAGGCTGATGATTTGATTAATCCATCCAAAATAGGACCTGCTTGGAACGTTCATTATAATTTTACAAAAAGATGTATCCCAACACTCTTTTGTTATATTAGCTACCCTGTTGAAACTTTAACCACTCCCATACAGAGACCTTTTCCACACCATAATTTATTCATCAGAGTCATTGGTGGAGCCACCCAAACAGCTCCAACATAACACATAACACACCCCACATCAAGCATTTTCTCATCCACGAGACTTCTCATGCTGTGCAGGAAATTTATGTCTCCCACTCCTCTCTCCACCACACTCCATTAACATATATATCAATCTATCCAAAGACTAAAAGAGATGAAACTCCTCTTCTTCTCTATAGGAACCAAAGCCATGGGCAGTGCTTCAAGCAAGCGTAAAACCAAACCATTTGAAAGCAACTCTACTACACATCTGATAGAAAATCTAAGGTTCCTACAAGAGGAGATCATAGAAGTCAATTGCAAGAGAGAGCGAGAGAGCCGCGCTCACAAAAGACTGTTGAGCACGTTCGCTGCCAAGCAGGCTGAATGGAAACGAGAGAGGAAGAGATGGAAAGATGAGGTGAGGAGGCTGCGAATGCGGTTGGAAGAGAAGGAAGAGATTGTGTCGCAATTGGAAGAAGAAGCGTTGGTAGCAGTTGAAGGAGACAAGGAATGGCAGATAGAGAGAGCCAACTACTTGGTAGAGCATCTGAGGCTGGAGCAAGTGCACAGGGAGGAGGCTGTGGAGAAATGGAAGCAGTTATACCTTGCCATTAAGACCGAGCTCGATGATCTCATCCACAGGACACGCCAAGGTATGGACATGAACACATATTTGATGGATACCATAGCACAATTGGCTTTAAAGTTTCAGCCCATATTGCACTGGTTAGTGTATAGAGTGATGTGTTGGGATACTTCGTTTTAGTATCTACATTAATGTTAGAAGATCATAGTCTTAAAACTCAGCCCAAACTATTATAATGTGCTTGCAGGTCTCCACAGAGAGTGAGAACAATTCTCCATGGCTTTCTTTAGTTCAGAACCTTAAAAAGTGCTAAAGCTCTGTTCTTACTATATTAATATTATACTTTACTATGTTCTTAGTTACATCTAAAATGACTTATAAGTACTTAACCGGAATTGCACTTTTCTTAGATTTTTTGAGTTTTTTTCATTATGAAAAACAAAGCTTAAACGAACTGTGATTATGGGTCTAAGATCTATTTATGAGCCAATAATGGAAAGGTTTTGGCTTTGACAAACTGGAGGTCCCAAGGACTCTGTTTAAAAAGGTATTTACTATTGAGAATTACCAGCATGCATCGCAATAAATATGTTAAACTGGTGTTCACTCTGCTAAGATTTTAGTGTTTGTGTTGGAATGGCCAACAACTACCAGTCCAAATTGTTGATATAGTGGTCCATACACCTCAAATGACCATGCAAATCAATCATTGAAAGGAGACCACTATGTTGCAAATATCACTTTAGTATATTGGATACAAGTGTTACTTTACCTCAAGAGAATAGGTGTAAACAGCTATGTACAAATGAAATTATAGGTTTCAGTTCGGAGGTGGATATCAATTGGCACACAGTGCTGATTTTGACAAAGAGGTATTTTAGCTTTACACACAGCCTTATAAAGTATGTCGGCAGGGTTGAAACCCATGGGGCCTATGTACTGTTTATGGTACAATATTTTTTTTTAAAATGTTTCGGATTTTTGAAGTTTTCGAAGTTGATGAAATTAAATACAGGTCCAACCTCCCCAAATAAATCTTATTTTCACTAATTTTTGAGAATAAAAGCCTCATGTTAACAATTCATTTTTTGTCCTCCATCCTCGTAAAAAGTAAAAACAGTGTGGACCCATTTCTAAAAGGAGAAAATTGTATTCCGCATATTCTAACTTGCAAAAATGAAACCCCCGTCAAACACACACACACACAAAAAGTCAAACCCCAAATGCATCAAGGAATTTATTGATTTGAGCCAAGTTTTAAAACCTTTTTTTATTGAAAGTTTTACATTTATTAAATTTGTTTCCACACATCCGCAAGAGGTAAATTAGCACATCATCTTTTTTCACTGGCTGGCAAAGTGAAGGATTGCTTTAAGAGACAATTAAAGGAAAGGGGTCATATCCCAAAGTATAAAATCTCAAAAATCACCTCTACTTCTTCTTTTTTTTTTGGTTAAAGTCAAAAAGTTATCATCTCATTCCACCAAATGATAGAAACACATCTTCATTTTATCAAAAAAAAGGTAAAAAGAAAGTTCTTTCGCATGCCACAAAATGACAAAAAAAAAACTCAAGAAAATGAATTTTGAGATTTTATACTTTTAGTTTTAGATATAACCCATCTTTTTTTCTTGTCCCTTAAAATGAGATTTCACTTTAATTCACTTTAGAAGTGAATTATCCAAACATGTGTGTCCGTACTACTAAAAAGTCCCCTCTTTACCGATTTAAATTTCCTCAATAGAGGAATCCCATGTTCCACTCCCCTTATATAAGAAATCAAAATCCCCTCTATAAAAAAGAAAAGTCTTTTTTTTTTTTTTTTTTTTTGAACTTTTCCACGTAGTAAAAAGTTCTACAGAAGAGTGGAATTCTTGTTAAAAATCTTCCCCTCAAAAACAAGAACACCACAACACTAACAGTACTATTAATTATTCTAGTGTTTGTACGAGCCTGTCCTATCTTCCCACGTCGAGTTCAATGCAGCCAATTAGAAGGCACCATGACCATACAATCACATACAATCAGAGAAGAAGGCCCCCACACTGATACAATGTGGACTGATAGATGGCTACACGCATAATGTATTATTATTGAGTGGGGCCTACACCGTTCACGGGGTTCTATCTACATAGCACACTGCAAAAAAAATATTTCGTGGTGACTGGTGTGGCCCCCACCAGCACCAATCCACGTCATGTCCTACAAATGGGACCCTGGTTCTTATTTTCTCGTACAGGGGAATCAGGTCACGCTGTTATTTATTAGTTATGATGAAAGCTGAAATTCCACATTCATTTGTTTCATTTGAATTCAATCAATCAATCCCACATTAGGTCTGCAGCTACTTATTATATAGGGATATTGCTCCCCACAGCTGTCCTTAGAACTCGCAGCCAGTTCAAAAATATTTCCCACATAGTTGTTCGTATGATGATATGGAACACATGATATTATGTGATATCTTAAAGCCGTACAATATCAAATTGTCATTATATGAACAGCTCCTCTGGAAATATTTAAGTTTCAACTGTTTTAGAACAAATGACAGGAATAAGGGCAATCTTCCGGTTAGAATCCCCATTATATATGCAACGGAATTAGATGGGGTTGATGAATGAGTGAAGCTTGGTGAGTTACAAGTTTGGTAGGTCCCATTGCCGGATTCACAAATATTGTGGGTATTTTGATATTATTACATACTATCCTCATATTATTGGAATTTAGTAACTTCTGATAATATCAAGACATCTTAAAAATACCAGAAACATTGAAATGATGGAGGAAGCTCACAATTCACAAAATCATCTAAGATGAAAATTTAAAGAACAGTATAAAAATATGTAAAAAATAAAAAATAAAATAAGTTTTGAAATCATTTCTACTTTTATTTTTCATTATTTAGAAGTTGGCATAATTTCACAAAGGTTTCCTGCTGATATCATGAGAAAAACCCAAAATTTTCACAAGACAATAATTTCCTGATAATGATATTCTGTTAACTGTTGGTAGTGATGTATGCATATTGGAAATGGGAGCCCATGAAGTGTAAAGTATGATGCTACTGCAGCATTGGTTAAGGCATGAATAGCCGAGCTTGTATTGTTATTTATTCGAGAACAAGAGACATTTCAAACTAATGTTTGTTTCCTGTTTTCAAAGAACAAAATCTCTATTGATGAAAAAAAATGAAAAATACAGACAGAAGTATGTTATTGTTCCTGATGAAAAGGTCGATAGTCTGATCTCAAAGGGAAAAGGTCAGCAATATATTATTGTCCCTAAAGTCACATCCAAGATATGGGCAATTTTCACTTGTGGAGGTCCACACACTTCTCATGCACGAAAATCACTCCCCACCTTTAATTCAGCAGAGCCCGCTCTGCATTGAAGGCTGGGATTGATTTTCCCAGGGACGTCCCATGCGGACGCAGGAGAAATTCCACTCCAATGTATTATGGAAATACTTATCTTCAAAGATTACATATATATGTTTGATAGCCCAGTGTATGTTTTTACCATGTAAAGTAGAGCTTAGAAACGATAGTTATTACAAGTACACTAATCAAAGAAGAAGAAGGAAGGAAGAAAGGAAAAAAGAAAGAAAGGTTATTAAGACTAGCTATTGAAGAAGTTGGTTCCACATTTTCCTTGTATGTTTTGCTAGTTGTCACTCTAATACTTCAAAATATGTGACCTAACATAGTGTACTGTACCTGATGATTCATTTTCTGCAAAAATCTGTCCCTGCCATTTTTGTTGGCATGTCCCGACGTATCTGAGCATCATAGCAGTGGGTCCCACCATAAATGTCCAATGATCCCAGGAACTTTTGTGCTGATAATTCTTTTCATGTATAAATATGCACGTTTTCAATTTCTTAGTGAGTGGAAAGAATCATCTGATGAAGGCTAGCCTAGGCGATCCAAGCCGACCTTTTTCCTATCCAACAATTTAAACATTTCCAAGGTGGGTCCCACTGCTAAGATACAAAAGTGAGACATGAATCAAATAAAGTTGTGACAATAAAAATGCTTCGCAGGTGAGAGATTGTCGTGGGAAGCAGAGGACGATGTGATAGAAACGCTGCAAAGAGAATTGAAAGCCAAAGAGGAGACAGTGGAAGCTCTACGAGCACAGATATCAGCCATGGAGAACGTGGGAGCCAAGAGGGAAAGGGAGGTTGACATACTAAGGCAAAGCCTACGAATCATGAGCAACCCGATAAGAAGAGGCAATGTCTCAAAATGATCTCTTGAAGCCCGCACTTGTGAACAATGGGAGAAATAAGAACAGAAAAACTGTCATCTAGTTCATTTAAGACGGTCCAATTTCAGCAACTCAATGTTGTTTAGCACATCAAATGTGAAAAATCATCTACAAGATCACAAGAAGCAATCATGCATCTCCTGTCTTGTGTTGTTCAGTGATTTTCTCTATCTGATACAATCCAGTAAAATTGATATGCATATGGGAGTTGCTAAATAGTATTGGAGCCTGATGTTGGGCACCTATGGATCATACACTATTGGGCTTGTTGCATGGAAATCTGAATTGAAGGTGGTAAAGTATTTTGCAAATTTATGTTTCAAGTAGTTTGACTTTGGATCTTAAACCCCATGAGGCTTTCCCCCCAAAACCCAAATACTGAGGCCTCCAATCCTACAATTGAACCATGATAGGAAGATCAATGATCTTAACAGCAAATATGATTCGTGGGAGCTTAAACCCCATGAGGCTTTCCCCCCAAAACCCAAATACTGAGGCCTCCAATCCTACAATTGAGCCAAGATTGAAAGATCAATGATCTTAACAGCAAAAATGATCACTGGGAGCCTGGAAGTGGAAGGTCTCTGTCATAGCAAGAGTGCATTATCTTGAAGTCCGCAAAGCTTGTGACCATTTTACTCGATGGTTCAATTTTAAAGCGAGATGAGATGCAATGAGCTCAGACACAACTAACAGCTATCAAGCTAAATGTTTTGACAGAATCAGGAATCCATAAACGTGAAAGGGAAAATCTTTTTACTAGGAACGAAAACACTGGCATTATTACATGCTTAAGCACTAACTTTGAAAGATGATTCATCCTTAACTATATACAAATTGAGTAAAAAGCAAATTTGATTGCTATTACAGTACAAATACGCCTGACTGCATGAATCATATAAATTAACAAGATCAAATGTCAGCATTTTACATAACGAATCCCAACAGATGAGCTGGTGACATACCTTAAGAGTGGTAGACTTTTAACAGAAGGACAAGAGTTACGCTGGAAACCAGAAGGTTGGAAACTACAGATTCAGCTAGGCACTCAATATGTTACTTTCATTGTCATTTGAATTGTCAACAGTTCTGTAGTTCAATCTCACGCTCTGCAGAGAACATGTACTTGTCAAGGGAAGTTGGAACCAAATAACTATCATACAACACAAAGTGAAGCACATCAGTGTGTTTACAAGATAAACAAGTAGAACATTTATACTGAGTCCATATTTTATATCTTTAATATTTGTGCCGGTCACTGCCGAGGGACAAACTTAATGGGGCCCACCCAGCGACACACTGATCATGGAACTTGTGGGGGATGAAAAGAGACAGCCCATATATCAAGTTTGGGGTCAATCCCATGCCTCTAACCCCTTCATCCGTGGCCCACATATTTAACCAGTTTATATGAAAGGAAAAATCTTGACCCTCGATCCAACGGTCCAATCCATTTGGATAGGTGAATATTCAATGGATCTAGTGTACCTAAGGGGGTCCTATGTGTGTGGATGGTTCGGATGTATCATAAAGTCAACCCTACTCTGTTGTCCCTCACCGTAATATGGTGAGGGATGGGTGCACATGAATATATCCATATATATATATATATATATATATATATATCCTTTACTCATGCACATTATATAGGCTTGCACTTATATATACATTTTTTTTAAACGAGTAACGTGACTGAAACCCACAACATCACAGTTGCAACAATGAACACTTTCATACTATGTAATAAGCTCTTGTATTGTATGTATATTTAAAATAATGTTATGCTAGGAGGTACCTCTCACAGATTTGCATGAACAATAACCTTTTTACCACTTTGTGGGAAACACACAGGTAAGGCAAAGCACGTTCTTTTAAAGAAGCATCTGGTCACATCATTCTTTCCTTAGTTAACCCACCTTTTTTTCTAAAAGGTATTGTAGTAATTCCGGATCTATCCTACTTGAAATTGCTCTCTCATATTAAAAATTCTGTCTAGTGGCATTCAATCACAGAAGCCCTTGAAAGATGCATAAATCACTAATTTTTTTTTTTTTTTTCAATTGGAAGCGGTTCATATTGTGGTTGTTTGGACACTTCTGTAAGCCTTGCATCCCTATTTGGTAATGCCTGAGTCACAACATCAAGGTCTGACCAAATTAAGCAAGGGCGGCCACACACTAATTAAGTGCATGACCAAGGCCTTGTCATGAGCTGGACCCGAACCAGCATTTCTGGAAGCAAAAGAAAGATCCAGCTTTCTACCTTTCATTCTGATCGTGACTTTTGTTAACCCAGTTCCCACACACATAGCATAGCATTCCAGGATTATAGGAAAAAAATTGTACAGGCAGTAAAACAAATCAGAAATTTAGGGTGTTCAAATCAAATTTGTCCAAACTGTATAGCTGTGTAGTGGCGAATACAAACAATTTTCTACATACCCATCTTTTCATAAGATACCAAACTTGAGGAAGGAGCTTGTGAGACGTGCACATTTCTGATGAAGAAATTTAAAAAGCTACAATATATAATTGACTGATCAAGAGATTCAAGAGTAGGATTGTGCGAGCTTACTGCACGAAAGGAATGGAGGCGTCGGGGATGGAGGTGGAGTGGAGCGATGGGCTGCCGTCATCGGTGGTCATGTTCTTCCGGTTCACGGTACGCTTTGCTTCTTTCTTTCTTCTCTCTCTCTCTCTTTTTTAACTTCTCTGCTTCTCTCTCTCTCTCTTTATTTTTTTATTTTTTTTTATTTGGGTTTTCAATGGAGAAGGGGACTGAAGGTTTGGAAGTGGGTGGTGCCAGGCTGTGGTGATTGGGATCGTAGGGGTGGAGTAGGTTTTTGGGGTTTCAAAATTAGGGATTTGGAATCAGGGGCATTTGAGGATCTCGGTCTGGGCCGTCTGGCTGTATTTGGCCTTTAGGAAAGTTCGGTTGAGGTTAAAAGTGGCTTGGATTGGGGTCTGCTGATTGGTTTAGGTTTGATGCAATTTGGTAGGGGATGGCAGGGATGATGGGATCACGGAGATTTAGGGTTTTGTTTGTTCAGGATTTTGGGGAGATTGGTTTAGGGAGTTGAGTTGGGTTTTGATTGTTCGGGATCTTGAGGTTTCTGCTGTGACTGTGAGGGGTTTTGGAGAGTTCGGCTGTTATGGATTCAGTGGTGGGAGGCTATAGGTTTCAGTTGCTGTGGGATGGTTGTCCGGGCTACGAAGGTGGATGTGGTGATAGGTGATGGTTTGGCAGGTGATGGCGGAGTGCCAAGAATCAAATCCGGGTTGGGTCAATCTTCGGCTCTCATACCAATTGATGCAGTGTGGAGTACCAGATGCAGGGTGGGTAGAGATGGAGGGTGGAAGGGACAGGTCAGGCTTTCGCCTAAAAATTGGCCTCACGCCAAACTCCCCATCGTGGGTGAGGAAGAAGAGAGAACTTGGGAAGACCCAAAATCACTCGATAAAAATTTCACTAATCATTAATTGTCTAAGTCAAGAGGCTTTACATCACTTATATAGGAAAATAATAAAACCTAAAACTAATCTGGATCATCCAAACACATTCATAGCCAGTATTAAAACATCCAACATAAACCATAAATAGCATAAAATGTAACTCTAATGATCTAAAACATAAAAATAAATGGACTGGGCCCAATGAGCTTGGTCGAGATGGATGGGCTGGGCCCATTAGCGGGTCAACCCATGGGACTATGGGTCTGTCCTGCATCAGGAAAGCAGTCTAATACATTCTATATTATAGCTTGCACATTGTAAAAACAAAAGTTCTGCCAAAGTTCCTGATGAATCTTTGAAATATGAGTGCAAATAGGCATGTTTCTGCCAGTAAAGTGATTATCACAAACAAGTGTAAGGAAAGAGGTCTGATATACTATATGATAGCCCGCACATTGTAAAAAAAGAAAGGTTTGTCAAATATCCTGTAAATCCTTGCAATGTGACTTCAAACAGGCATGCTTCTGTTAAGTGATTGTCAACTCATAAACTGTCTTTAAGCCACAATATAAAGATGAGCTTATGAGCATATTCTCAAGTCCCAGTAATAATATGCTATAGTTTAACTACAGAAGCTATAACAGCCCGTCAGTTGGAAATTAAAATATAGTTCGGCAATACTCAGTCGCAGCCATGGTCAAAGCAGCAGCAGGACTTCATATATTATTAAATTGATCAGAGCTAGGAAATAATTGCATACTGTGCAGTATGACAAGGAAAATAGTGTAAAACCTATGCCATTGAAAACCCATAGACCCGCTTTTGATATTTTTGACAATACTGAATCATTTTAAGTATTTCAAGTAGGGAAAAAGAAATAGCAGACCGCATCTAATGCTTCAAGCATCTAAATTCTTTTAGAACCATAGTAGAAGAATGACTGCATCATAACAAATATCGCAAGCATCCAAATTTCACATTGCTGTTATTAACCGCAAAACAAAATAATTCATATAGATGATTATGTATAAAGATAAAGAAAGCACCTCCAAAAGTGTAATATAATAGAAGTCTTCCATATGCTGCATGAGACCGGTCCCATCTCTAAGTGAGCGGAAGAGATTTATTTCAGCATGCAATATCTTTTCAATAAGTTCTTTCTCCCCTTTCATCTGCACAAAATGTTCATATTTCAACATAGAATCATAAATTAGAACTACACTAATCTAATCAGTAGATGAGAACCTAAACCAGCTGACATTTTGAGGTCATCAGTTTCAACCATGTATGTGAACGCACAGAGGTACAGAAGAATGTCAGCCACATGTGGTCATGTTGATATAAAGAGATTTGTAAGTATAGGAGTCCCACGCCCCAAGAAAGGAAACCACATCATCATCCATTTTTTTTTTTTTTTATAAAATTCGTACCACATCATCATACATTATTGACTGACTGACTCTTATCATCATCGCCGTCACCGAAGTCCATCCAATCTATCTAGGGCCAGCTTTGTGTGTTCCATTTTTCCGCTCAACTTATCTAATAACTGTCAATCCAAGCCCAAACTCATTGGCCCATTAAGGCCCCGTTATTGTATTTTAACATTAGTCAAAGCACACATGTACAAACTTAGTTGGTTAGCTACATTTTAGGATCTGAGATATGATTAGATACTAATTAGGATGTAATTAGGGCAATCAGCCCCTTTATATATGCAACAACAGTCGACCCTCAAAGGGTACTGTATTCAACATATGAATGTGTTCTACTTCAAACCTCTCTCAATGACATGGTATCAGAGCCAAATCGATCATCTGATCGTCTCCTGAGTCATCTTCCAAGCCTTGGAAGCCATCTGTGATCATCTTCTTCAGCTGGATCCTCTCTAATCATCCCTGATCATCTCTGATCAGGCGTGGCCCACCTGTGATCAACATCACCAATCTCAGCGGATTCTTCCCTCTTGGTCGCCTGAATATCTTCTTGTTTATGAAGTTTTTTTCAAGATTTATTGATCATCAGAGGTAGGTCTTCTACCTTTTTTTGTGAAAATTCAGTTTTTCCCACTTGTTTTCATGTCGGCCGTCCAAAATCCTGGATCTAGATTTTTTTTGACCGAGACCACTTCCAAAAGTTGCATAAATTTGCTGTTAACTCATCCCCATCCTCAGATCTGTCATCAGATCACTTGGGGGGGCCCACGTGTAGAATTTCCTTGTGACGACAGGGTCGTCTGAAGCCATTCAGCAGCACTGTTTTTGTGCACTGTTCATCTAGTCCTTCTGGGAACTGTTTTGGGCATCTTAAAACACAGATCTTGGCTGCCGGTTGCTGTCTGCTGCAATACATCACCAATCCGACCCTTCTGATTGTGTTTTTCCCCACTGATTGTGGTCTGATCCGTCTGCTATTGATCTGCGACAGTGCTGCTGCCATATCTAAAGCTAATTCCTGTTGATTCTTGCTGCTGTTGCTATTTGCTAGTTACTGCTATTACTGTTGATTGCTCATCCTTCTGCTGATCTGCTAGTAATTCATCATTCTGGTTGTTTATTGCTGTTGGGTTGATTGCTTGTTCATCCTTCTGCTAGTTAGTGCCATTACTGTTGATTGATCTAGTTACTGCCATTCTGGTTGTTTACTGCTTTCTGGATTGATTGCTTGTTCTGGGTAGTCATGGACAAATATGAAGTTACCCTGGTTAAGTTTGATGGAAAAAATTATACCTCATGGGCCTTCCACTTTCAAATTTACTTAGAAGGAAAGGAACTCTAGGCACACATTGATGGATCTGAACCTAAACCCGAGGAAGATGACAAGAAGATTTTAGCTTGGAAAACTAAGGATGCTAAAATAAAAACCTGGTTATTGAGCTCAGTTGACCCACATTTTATCCTCAACCTCAGACCTTGCAAAACTGCCCGTGACATGTGGGACTATCTTAAAAAGATCTATCAACAAGGCAATGTTGCTCGTCAATTTCAATTAGAAATTGACATTTCTCAATTTACTGGCACCCAGTTTGTTCAGGAGTATTACAATGGCTTTCGCAGACTATGGTCCGAATACGATAAGATTAAGTTTGCCACGGTCTCTGAAGCTCTCCTACCTGAACTACTTCTCTTACAGCAAAGTAGCCATCAGGATCAGTTTCTTATGAAACTTCGTATAGGGTTTAAGACAGTTAGATCTAACTTGATGAGCAGGGCTTCTCTTCCTAGCCTAGATGACTGTCTTTAGGAGCTTCTACGGGAAGAAGAACGTCTAGTCACTAAAACTACTCTGGAACAACAAAGGTCTGTTGAGGCTCCGCTTGCCTATGTTACTACAACCAGACCACCTCCTCGGGACATCAGTAAAGTTCAGTGCCATAACTGTAAGAAATACGGTCACTATGCAAATCAATGCAAGGCAAAAATCTGCAGATATTGTAAAGCCACTGGTCATGTTATTGAAGAATGTCGGAAGAAGACTCGCAACTCTACTTCCTGCACCTATGTGCAGTCTACCCCTGGTACATACACAGTGCCGTCAGCTCTTAGTGCTTACACAGTGACCACTCCACCATATGCATCGTCTGACTTCAGCAGTTCTCTGCAGTATGATTCTTCCTCCCAACCTGGTTTCTCCTCCCAATCTGCGTCACCAACTCCTCTCACCCCTGAGATGGTCAACCAAATGATCATCAATGCCTTAGCATCCATGAACATCGCAGGTACTAATTCATCTCTTTCCAATACATGGTACTTAGATTCTGGTGCGAGTAACCATATGACCTCTTCACCCATAAAATTGCAAAATGTCTTTCCTTACACTGGTCATCTTACTGTCCAAGCTGCCAACGGAGATCATCTTCTCATCACCTCTGTTGGTGATACCCCTGGCCCCTTACCATTAACCAATGTTTTCGTTTCTCCTCATCTTGCTATCAATTTAGTTTCTCTGGGTCAACTTGTTGAAAATAACTACAATGTCTCCTTTTCTTCTTCTGGTTGTGTTGTGCAGGACCAGGAGTTGAGGGAAGTGATCGCGAGGGGGCCTAAGCGTGGACAACTTTTTCCCTTACCAGTGTCTTCATTTATTCAGGATAAAAATTTCCATCAGTTATTTTGTTTTTTCATTCAGAATAATTCTCGGTTGTGGCATAATAGACTTGGTCATCCGAATGCCTCTACAATGTCTACTTTATTTCAATCTGGATTATTAAATAAACCTATTGCCTCTGCTTCTTTTGAATGTGATGCTTGTAAATTAGGAAAGAGTAAAACTTTACCTTTTTCACACTCTACAACTCGGAGCACTGCATGTTTTGACTTAATTCACAGTGATGTTTGGGGCATTGCTCCGACTCTTTCCCATAGTCATTTCAAGTACTTTGTCACATTCATTGACGACTACAGCAGATTTACTTGGATTTATTTATTACATTCGAAGTCTGATGTTCTTACGGCATTTAAAATTTTTGTTAGATATGTTGAAACCCAATTCTCCAAATGCATTAAGAATTTGCGCTCAGACTCAGGGGGGGAGTATGTGTCCAATGATTTTCAATCTTTTCTAAACGATAAATGAATCATTTCTCAACGTACCTGTCCATATACTCCACAACAAAATGGAGTCGTGGAACGAAAAAACAGACACCTCCCTGATGTCACTAGAACACTTCTCATTGAATCATCCGTTCCCCCTCGTTTTTGGACTGAAGCTCTCACCACAGCAGTTTATCTCATAAATCACCTTCCATCACCTACCATTGCTCATTTTACACCTCATTTTAAATTGTTTGGTCATCAACCTATGTTTGATCACCTTCATACATTTGGATGTGTTTGTTTTGTTCATCTACCTCTCACGGAACGAACCAAACTAACCGCGCAATCTCGCAAGTGTGCGTTTTTGGGTTATGCCACTAATAAAAAAGGTTTTGTTTGTTATGATCCCATTGGACGTCGTATTAGAGTTTCTCGAAATGTTATTTTCTTTGAAAATCAGTATTTCTTCCAAACTCACATGGACTGTCCTCCTCCATCTTCACCAGCTCTCTTACCTGGTTTCTCGGATCAAAAAACTGTTACTAGGTTTAATCCTGATTTTGTGTATCATCGACGGGAAAAACCTACCACTGCAGATGGCCGTTCTCCTAATCCTCCACCGACAAATGGTTCCGCGCCTACTCAAGCCTTGCGTCGCTCCTCCAGAAATTCTAGATCGCCTGAGAGGTATGGATTTACCCATACTTCTTTGATAACAACCCTATCTTCTGTCCATATCCCAAGTTCTTATTTGCAGGCTGTACAACAAGATTGTTGGAACCAGGCCATGAAGGAGGAATTGGCTGCATTGGATCAAAATCACACCTGGGATATTGTGGAGTGTCCTTCAACAGTTAAACCCATTGGTTGCAAATGGATCTACTCGATCAAACTTAAATCTGATGAGTCCTTGGATACTTGTGGCACTTGGAAACAGACAAGAGTATGGCATTGATTATGAGGAAACGTTTGCACCTGTGGCAAAACTGACATCGGTATGGTTACTTCTCGCCATCGCTGCATCTAAATCCTGGCCATTATACTAAATGGATGTCAAAAATGTCTTTCTCCATGGGGATCTGCAAGAAGAAGTCTATATGCGGATACCACAGGGGATCCCCTCTCCCTAAAAAAGGACTGTCTGTCGCCTGCGAAAATCGCTCTATGGTCTAAAGCAAGCTCCTTGGGCATGGTTCGAAACCTTCAAAGGTCGCTTATGCGAGAGTGGCTTTACTCAAAGCCCTTATGATCCATCTCTCTTTCTATGCCACACATCTACTGGTGTTACTGTGCTTCTCGTCTATGTTGACGATATTATTATAACTGGCACAGATGATGGTATGATCAAATCTCTCCAAGCCTCTCTCAGGGATTCCTTTCATATGAAGGATTTGGGCCCATTGCATTATTTTTTGGGCTTAGAGGTGCATCAATCTCCCAAAGGTATATTTGTTAATCAACACAAATATACATCAGATCTTATCGAGTTGGCTGACCTCCATGATTCCTCGCCTGTTGATACGCCTGTAGAGGTCAATCTCAAGTTGAGTAAAGATGATGGTGATCTTCTTCCTGATCCTCATACCTACCGGCGCCTGGTAGGAAGTCTTGTCTATCTCACCATCACTATACCTGACATATGCTACGTTGTTAATCTTGTGAGCCAGTTCATGACAGCTCGTCGACACCTTCATTTGACAGCTGTGAAGTGCATTATCCGCTATCTGCTGAGAAATGTCCCTCGTGGTTTATATTATCCAACGGATAATTCTCTTCATTTGACCGCTTATGCGGATGCTGACTGGGCAGGCTGTCAAGACACACGTCGTTCTACTACTGGTTGGTGCATGTACCTTGGAAAGTCTCTCATTTCTTGGAAATGCAAGAAACAAGAACGTGTGTCCAGATCTTCCACCGAAGCTGAATATAGGGCGATGTCATCTGCTTGTTCTGAGATCTTATGGCTACGGGGACTTCTTTCGGAACTTGGGTTCGCTCAAACCTCTCCTACTTCATTACATGCAGACAATACTGGGGCCATCCGCATCATTGAAAATCCAGTCTTCCATGAACGCACCAAGCATATCGAAGTTGACTGCCACTTTATTCGAGATGAATATAAGCGTGATGTCATTAGTCTACCTCATGTCCCTACAGAGTTTCAGTTTGCAGATATCTTCACAAAGGGACTTCCTCGGCCTCGACATCATTTTCTTGTCTCCAAATTGCTGCTTTATGACTCCCCAGCATCAATTTGAGGGGAGGTGCCAATCCAAGCCCAAACTCGTTGGCCTATTAAGGCCCCGTTATTGTATTTTAACATTAGTCAAAGCACACATGTACAGACTTAGTTGGTTAGCTACATTTTAGGATCTGAGATATGATTAGATACTAATTAGGATGTAATTAGGGCAATCAGCCCCTTTGTATATGCAACAACAGTCGACCCTCAAAGGGTACTGTATTCAACATATGAATGTGTTCTACTTCAAATCTCTCTCAATGACAATAACAGTTCTCTATAGCTCCTCAACCTATCATGTCTTTCCTCACTACTACATTCAAGATCCTTCTTGGTCTCACTCCTCCCTAGTTCCTTGAAATCATATGCTTCAATTGATCGTTCAATGTCTCTTCTTTTTTATTCACCTGTATGTCCAATGTTAGGCCCTAATATAATGGTGTCATTCTATTTTCTAGTACATATAAATAATGCAATTCTTGAAATTGGTCAGTATATTCATTAATTGTCAAATTTTCTTGCTTCAAACTAAGGCACAACTCAAAGCAAATTCATAAAACCAATCTCCAAATTTGTATTGATATAAAATTCTTTGACATAATTGAAGCTCCAAAGCTTCTCATACAAATATGGACTGAAAAGGGCCATAAAAGATAACAATTGGTTTTCAAGGATGGGTTGTAAAAGGGATTGTTGTACAGATTCTGCAACCTGAAGAAGTTGGCAAGAAAAGAGGGATTCAACCAAGGGTTTGTGGAGGGTTAATTAGCTTGATGAGTGGGAGGGGTTAGGGTTTTGTATTGTGCAAATTTTAGGGTCTAAAAGTCTTAAATTCGTGGGAACAATTTTTTGGGGTATTTTCGAAATTAGGATTTAGCGCCAAAATTGGGGATGACTTGGGGCTCAATTTGAAGGGCTTTTAAGGTTTGTGATTGGGTATGGGTTAGGGTTACTTTGTGAAAAAGAATTGAAGGGTTTGGTGGGTTTTTGAAGGTTGGATTTTAGGGGTTTAAAAAGTTATGAAAATTGAATGAAATTTTTAAAAAATAAAATAGGAAGGATGGAAGAAGAAGAAGATCAGCTCAATAATTGGTTGACACAGAGCATGAACCACAGAGGATTTCTCTCTGATACCAATCAACGCAGCTTCCACCCCAAGCATAGGCACCTTCAAGCGCACACATAATTCTAGGATTCTACCCACAGATAAGAGAATGTCTAGAGTTTTATTTTTAATGATGAATGACGCAATCACAAGTACCAAAAGGAACCCAAAGACGTTATTCAATCTGTCAAATACTGCTGCACAGCAGTATACAATAACTGCTGTATCTTGGACTTGAAAGCAGACAAGGGAAAAGTAGCGATGGACCACTCAATATGTTGATTTCAATGCACAGATACCGTACACACAATGGAGAATAATGGAGAGAATCTATAATGGATAAAATCACAAAAGAAGAAGCCTCTTTCTACATAATACTCACTGCCTGAATTGTCAACTGATACATTCTTAAAAATGCTATAATAATAAAATCCAATCATCAGATTCTTAACTAATGCTGATAAACCCTGATAAAATCCTATCACCAGTGGTATCCACTTGATGAGAAGAAATCAATGAATCTCGCCAATTCTAAAAACAGGGTCAACTGAAGAGTTATGAGCATTTCTATCCATGAGGCCGCCCACATGGCCCACTTAATCAGTTGATGGAAGCTGCCTGATGACTGTACACCCCTAGCCGACCCAGTGGCCTTGGACCCAGCTGGGTTTGATCCCTTTTGGCCCACTGATCATGGGCCAAAAAGTCAGATAGTGACGAACTGGTTGTTCTATTTTTTTTTCATTCAATTTTGAAGAATTACAACATGTAATGAATATTAAAACAGTCCTCAAAATGTGGAAAAACTGTGCAAGCTTGGACCTGTTTGGGTTCTCTAATTAAATCGGACCTGTCACATATGCATTAAGACGCCCTGTGACCGATCATATGCATCCATATTAGCCAATGCTTGCCCAATTATGCGATTTTCATCGCGAACCGCATCAATGAATGTTTTAAAAATACATAAGAGATCCTTAAATAGGCATCTTTGACATCCAAAGAGGGAGTTTTCCTTTTTACACATTGATTATCTTTCCCCAAAATAAAAGATTCATTGAACTTAGACCCTAATAAAATAAGAGAAAACATAAAAAAGAAGATACTTTAATAAGCCTAGCAAATATAATAAAGGACATTAATGTATTGCTTTGTTGATCCTGTTGACTTGCACACTGCTGGCTTGGGCAGGCCAATCACAGCAAACCAGGGCCTGGCCCATGAGTCTTTTTTATGGTAAATATGAATCTCGAACTGATATCGCCCATTGTTGGAAGCTCATTCTGCGGCTTGGGCTTCATTACTAAAGCTACATAAATAATGCTGTGATTTCATTTTCCAGAAAGTTTATGCACATTAAAAAAAAATCAATGTAGTTTTATACTTTTATTTCATTGAAGATTCTAGAAGAAGCCCGAAATTGAGAATTAGTAAATAACAAGTGTCAAAGAACATACAAACTCATTGACAAGAACGTCAGGTGTGTACTCCCCAATAAGATCGCCTTCATACCCATCTCCCGAAAATTCCATATTTGCCTGAAACTGATGTTTTTGAAGAAAACAGAATATTATTGAAAGTAGATGAGTGCTTGTGTTCAACATTCAAGAGATATAAAGCCCATGGCTTATCAGGTTCAATTATATAGTATATGAGAAAGAGACTGGACTACGTATGAAAGGAACTTTCACCATTTCTGAATATAAAAGGTTGAAATGAACTACTCAAGCTATATATCACATTTTTTAGGGAAAATTTCAAAAAAGTATATACATTTTGGCTCATTTTCAAAAAAGTACGTGAGGGTTTGAATATTTCGAAAAAGTATAAAAGTATTCCAGTTTTCTTTTAATCAAGTCCTCTCCATAAAAGAATTTTGAAAATTGACAAAAATACCCATATGACAGAAAATTTTCAATCCTTGGAACCCATATAACTCCTTTTTTTTAACCATCTATCCACAAAGATAACTTAAGTGCCCCCACCCCACTAACTACGTTGAGAAATGATATAAATACCCTTATATCATTTTTCAAATTAAGCCTCATTTAAGAGAAATGATGAAGTCCAACTCAACATAGTGGGGCCCACTTCAGCTATCTTTTATGCGTAGATGGTTAAAAAAAGGAGGAGTTATATGGATTCCAAATGATTGAAGATTTTCTGTCCTATGGGTATTTTTGTCAATTTTCAAAAAAAAAAATTATGGAGAGGCCTTGATTGAAAGAAAACCTGAAGGCTTTTATACTTTTTTGAAATATTCAAATATTCATGTACTTTTTTGAAAATGAGCCAAAAGTTTGATTCTTTTTTGAAAATTTCCCCCTTTTTATGATCAATAACTATGTATTTCTTTCATCATTCATTCACTAAAACATGAAGCTTAGAACAAAATGATAGAATAAAAAAACATTAAGACACTAGGTAAAATATACAAGGTTGTTCTTGGAATAACCACTAGGTAAACAAGATGACATCGTAGAGGTCTTTTTTATGTAGAGCTGGGATTGACAGCAATGGCCATAACTAATCAATTTTCGTGTATCATATAATATGGAAGTTCAACCCCCAAGGGGTAGCTCAGTTGACCTAGGACCACGGTTTGCTCCCAAAGGTTGAGGGTTCGAAACTGCGCTACCACACTGGGGTCACACGGGATTTGCCTAGCTCCCTCTGGGCCCGAAGGGATTGGGCCGGCCCAAAGGGTTTCTCCGCTATAAAAAAATATATATAATATGGAAGTTCAGTGAGACAGGAGTCAAAATAAAATGTATAAGAGATCCTAGTTCCATAGAAAAGTTAAAGGGGGGTTGTGTTTGCCCATTCCAGTGCAGTTGCAAAGTGTTGAAATATGTCACTTCCCTCCTGAATTTCTAAGGCTTCAACTACTTCAAGAAATTGGATTGCTGTGACAACTAACCACCTAGCCATACATATAGCCTTTCAATCCAATTTTCCATGAGGAGATGAAACACGTCAGGATTTATTCCAAATTTTGGAGGGAAAAAATGGCTTCCAGAGATAATTTTAAACTAATTCTTTTTACATAAAATCGGGCAGCCAATATCCTTACTAAGGCAACTGCTCGCGTTAGGCTCACTGCAACTTTGAGCAAGCCGGGCATATGTAACATCTATGCTCCAGCTTGTAGAGAACGAAGGCTTGAGTCTTCACATTCGTGACTAGAAGCACCATACTCCTAACTAGAATCACCATACTAACTTTATTTCTAATGGTAACATGAGTCATGACTCATGACTCAAACCTGAAACCTTGCGATTGTGACAGCAACTTATGTGCTACGGGCTACTTTTTATCATTTGGTCAGGACTCAGGATCACCATCCTAGCTATACATAAGGAATGCTGTTTTAAACATCTATCTCCTTGCCAGTCACTTGATTGTATGAGATATGATTTGACTGGGAAATTCAGTCCTAACTATATTGAATGAGGGAATTATATGAAGAAGAGATGGTGAAAACCTTGGAATTCAAGTTTTTTTCCTCTCATATTTCTTCCTTCCTCTTTGCAATGTTTCTTCAACAAAATTACAATGCTGTAACAAAACTTGGACATTTGTTTCATTCATTTCTGAGATAAGAAAATTGGGTTAACAGATCAGCTCGCTCAAAAGAGTTGATAAAAAGTCCAATTTTATTAGCTTTTTTGAGTTGCATTCCTAATGGATGAATGTTTCGCATTTCATGTAGCTTATGTCTTTATTGTATCCATCTGTACGTTCTGTAGAGTCACTTCTAAAGCTCATACAATTCTATTTCTGTACACTTTCTAAATCTTTCTTTAAACTCTTAATACAGTCAGTACATCACATAGTAGAAGACATTATAAGTGCCTTGCTTCTGTAGGCTTGTTAAATAATTCATCGAGAAGGAACTTAAATTTTCCTTAACTCTTTCGATAAAAAATGCATATCTTCCACACTCAATTTCAATTTTCTGTAATAGCTTGATAATTACAAGTGAATGTAGGAGTTGGGTCAACAACATTAAGTTCTACCTTTTCGTGTTCCGGTTACAGTGTTTAACAGGATTTCTACTGCAAGTTTGCAACCATATAATAAAGAATTCATTATTCCAAGAGTACTGTAAAGTGGCGTGGATGCTAATGCAACTCATGAATTACAATATAGAGGCATGCCAATTATTGGTTAACAGAGAACAATAAATTTTAGAAAAACCACTGAAATGATGGCATAATGCAACACTTGTATTTGCCAATGAAACTATTATTGACCATTATTTGAGTCCATCAGACATAAACTTGCTTTAAAATTTATGGACACCTAAATAATTATGGATCTCAAAACAGAATACCCACCAAAGCATCCCTAAAATCTCCAGCAGCAAGATATACTGGTTGAGCCACATGGCAATAGCCCATTAACCGTGGAACAGTCGGGATAATATCTCTGTGATTCACGATTCTCCAGCTATCTTTAACTTTCTGCAAATTCCATTTATAACAGAACAAGATTCAACTTATGTGTGTTTAAAATTTCCTTTTTTTTTTTTTTAAATGGTATGTGTGTTTAAAATTTCAAACATCAAGAAAGAGTAACACGATCAGTTTTACTACTGGGCCAAAAAAAATTAAAAAATAGTAATAATAAACAGTAGTAACTTTCATTAACACGAGGTATTAACCAAAATAAAAACCCTACAGGTGGCATTTGCAACAAGATGCCTTAGAAACCAAGGAACCTGAGCGACAGCTCTCTGGGTTTCCATAAATTAAATGAACATGGCCCAGTAAACCTGGTTGTAATGGAGTAACTAAATATGACAAGACTTCTGCACATCAAATGGAAATATGGAATGACTGACACCCCTCTCTTCTTTCTCTTTTACTTATGTATTTATTTAAGAGTTTTTAAATTTTTTTAAAAAGGCCCGTGCACTCTCAAGAAACCTCCTCAAAAAGGCCTGTGTTTTTGGTTTTACCAAAATAAAACTGTACAATAAATAACTGCTTCCTTTCTCCCTCTCCCTTCTTGGTTTTTAACTGACTTATCCTGAGAAAAATTCAAATGAATTATTCCTTGAGCTAAAAGTAAAACGATAATTTTACCATATAAATTCAACCTAAAAACAGAGACTTACTAGGGCAAGGCATGGGGAGAATGGGCTATGATCAGCCCAACAGGAATAAATCTTATTTTTTCATCTGAGGCGCCCACTTTCCTAGAAGGGTTTTAGATTGTACTTAATAAAAATTTAAGAAGATGGTTGGTTGACTCTCTTTATTTATTTAGTTTTTTTCTTTTTTTATTTTTTATTTTTTTATTTTTTGAATGGCTAAAAGCAACAGATGAGAAATACATTGCCACTCCGCTGAAAATGGGTCCAAGTCCCCACCATAAAAAAGCCTCTTTCGCACTATCCATGATGTTCCTCATTATTAACAAGCAAGGTATGGGCTGCCCACAGCCCAATCTACCCATCCAAGTCTTCAATTGGTCTCTTTATTTTTGGGATGGATCTATATAAGCAAACTTGTCTTTATTACTTTTAACCAAGGGATAACTCATTTTCCTCATGCTTAAATTGGTCAAAAAATATTTAAAAAAAAAAAAGGAGAGAGAAATGGAGCAGTTATTTATTGTACAATTTGACTGTCAGTCAAGGGGGATTTTAGTAAAAACAAAAAATACAGGGGCCTTTTTGAGGTTGCATGAAAATACAGGGGCCCTTTTAAAAAAACTCTTTCCAGGCAATATAGGTGGGCATACTGAAAGTATATTTTGATGTTCAACATCTATAGAACTTTTTATTTTTTACACCTTGCAAGGATTTGTTCGAACCTGATATACCTTTTTTTAAGTGTTTCTGTCATAGTGTCATCTTCTACATCTTTAAGGGCACTTATGCAATTCTATAGAATCTATATGCACTTCAGGGAAAAAAAAGAATCTCTTACATTTTCCTTGTTTTATAATCCTTAGGAACATGAATGAAATCATCAAAATCAGAGTCACAATAGTAAAAAAATGTGCAGTGCTTCAATCACAGCAGCAGAAGGCGAAAGTACTTTGGTTTAGTAAAATGAAAATAAGTATATGCAACTTCTGTTACCTCATTATAAAGTTCTGCAAATCTTTTATTCCCAACCCTGGGAGAGCCAAAGTTATACATGGTAACAGAAATTGCACCATACCTATGTGTAAACCAGAAAGAGCAAATTAGCAAATATAGTTTACTTTACAAAAAGAACTATAACGAATGGATGGAGCAAACTAACAAGAAATAACAACCGATTAGATATGAATACAAAACCAACTGTTATATCAATACAAAACCATGTACTGATTCTAATTACCATAAAAGTATACCACATACAATATAAACTAGGGTCATCATCAAGAAGTTCACAAAGGAAAGCTAATCAAGATGAAAAAAGATAGGAGATAAATTCTGTTCAATTTCAATCAGCTCAATACCAGTTATCTTCAGTAAATTTTTCAGAATAACAGAAGTGATCTCATCTCACTTGCTAACCCGAATTTGATTAAGAACAAGATCCAAACAAGGTAAATGCACAAGTCCATGAATCTCATAAAAAAAGTGGTTAATGTAATGTTAATATTCAACAAATGCTAGATTTAAGGCACATCTTCACACGATCAATTGTGCATTCACTTCCCTAATAAAGCTAGGACAAGAAAACACATGGGATAGCTAAGAAATCCTAAGGTGACAAACAAAATTGAAATTCCAGCCAAAAAATTGGCAGAAATATCGACTTGGCATCCCCAAACTGTGGCATGTGATGGTTTGAACTTTCATGGTCAATATAGTTCTAGATAAATAAGAGAACTTATTTTTTGAAAAAAAAAAAAAAAAAAGTAAATACCACAAAAATGCTTTATTAATTTCATCATAGATGCAAACAGTCTTGATTTGTGACAAGGGCTGTCAACAAGTTGTAACCTCGGATGGCATGGGCTCAAGCTTGAGTCATGAGCCAGTTAAGCCAAGCTGAAGTCATACATAAGTTTATGTATATTAATGAGCCAAGCTTGGGCTTGAACTTGGTGTTAGGCACATATGTAATGTTAGCTTAATGAATCCAAGCCAGAGCTCGAGCTCGAGCTCAAGCCAAGAAGCACTTAATCGAGTTGAGCTGCTCAAGCCCTATTGCAAACTCGGTTTGTGAGTTAGTGGAGCTGAGAACCTAATGTCAAGTTCAAGCCTGAGCTCGGCTCATCAATATATAGAAACTTACATATGTGGAAAATAGGCCTCGAGCTTGACCTCAGCCGAGCTCGGTAAAGTGAGGAAAGCCAAGCTCAAGTGTGGCTACTTGAAGCTCAATCCAAGTTGGATCAAACAGTTGAGCTTCAGTTTGAGCATGATAAAGCTTGCTAAGCTCATTGACGCCCCTAGTAGGTATACTCAATGTATAAGAAAAAAAAAAGAACTCACTTTGCCATTTGACTTGACGAAAGCTCAAGGGCAAGAAGAGTAGCCAAGGCACCACCTAAACTATGGCCCGTCACGTAAACATGCCACTTCTGCATATCATCTACACCATCCTCCCTGGCATATAAACACATTGTACATTTCTTACAATAGAAGTCACATCCTAACAATTATTATGTACTGATTATAAATAGAGAAGCTTTCTAACTTTCAAAATAATAATAAAAATAAACTAAAATGTTTAGCCTTCTACCTAAAGAAAGTGGATTGACAAAGAACTTCGATTTGAATCTTATAAAAGGAAGCAATTTTTTATGTCTAACCAAATTTATAAGATTTAACCTCCATCGTTTTCCTGTTCCAGAACCATAGTTTATGTCGCCTTATTTGTTGCTTAAGATTTAACCTCCTCTTTTTCTACCATATAATTTAATCAATAATCAAAACTACATGTTAAAATTGTTTCTTGTTTAAATGTGACAAGTTTTATTACATATGTTTAGGTATTATCGTACTTGGCAGAAGCAAAATGATATATTTCTTTATTTATTATAACAACATGCAGTCTTACTTTTCTTTTATAACTTTGCTTTAGTCTTACTTTCAACGAGCAGTTTGAAATCTGTTGGACCTAGGGAGAGTCAGTAGATCTCCTTTTTGTTCTTTTTGTTTTTTCTAATTCATGAGCAAATAAATTTCATTATAGAGAAGAAAAGAACGACAACTCCTCTAGTTTTCTACTGCCGGTCCGAAGCCTAGGTAAAGGAGGATGGTGTAAATGCAAAACTCAAGAGATGGTGAGAAGCTTTAGAATCCAAAGGCTTTAAAATAAGCCGTACAAAGATGGAATATATGGATTTTAACTTCAGTGGGCAGATAGAAAAAACTGAGATTACTGTGAAAATTGAAGACCGTAAGAGATTCTTTCCGTTACATTGGCTCTATAATTAGTAAGGATGGGGACATTGATGAAGATGTCAAACATAGGATAAAAGCTGGATGGTTGAAGTGGAGACTTGCTTCTATAGTGCTTTGTGACCGACGAATGCCAACAAGATTGAAGGAAAAAATTTATAGGACAACGATTAGACCAGCTATGACTTATAGAGCAAAATGCTGGCCAATCAAGAAGCAACATATGTACAAAATGGAAGTAGCAAAGATAATAATATTGAGGTGGATGTATGGTAAAACTAGGAATAATAAAATTAGAAATGAACGCTTTTGAGAGCAATTGGGGTAGCAACAATAGGGGATAAAATTAGAGAAACCCATTTGAGATGGTTTGAGCATGTCCAACGTAGCCCATCAACGGCACCGGTAAGGAAAAGCTTGGCTATGAAGGTTGATGGCCCACCAAGGGGAAAGGGTAGGCCAAAGAGGAAGTGGACGGAGGTAGTAAAAATAGATCTGAAGAAGTATAACTTATTTGAAGATTTGGCTCAAGATAGATCCAAATGGAGAAATAGAATTCATGTAGCCAACCCCACAGTTGGGACATGACGATGATGATGATGATGATTATGATGATGATGATGAGAAGAACAGAACGACAAGAAAGAGGATGAGATATCCATTCAAAATAGAATTAACAAAGAAAACAGAATCAAGAACAAAATGTAAGTTAGAGAGAGAGAGAGAGAGAGAGAGAGAAATCACAAATTGTTAGTTGCTTGGTGATGGTTTCAAGGGAACTATACTTTATTGATGGTAGCTATTCTATTTTTTGATGCATTTATAAATATTTTTTACAATTAAATGAAGGTTCACTGAGCTGTATGTGTACGTACGTGAATGTACATGCACACACGTTTATGGTTGTGCTTGGTTAAAAGTGCAATTTTTTTTTATGGATAATTTATGCTAGAAGCATTTTTTTAAAGAGAACCAACTATTTTTATCGGTGAAGGTAAATTATATTAAACCAAACAAGGAAGATTACATGGGAGACACAGATGAAACATTTATGCTAGAAACATTAACATATCCCTAGCCAATTTCCTACTAAGATTTGTCCATAAGACTAGTCAACATTAGAATGTTGTTTTTCATTTAATGCCAAAAATATTTAATATCTAAACCTTTATGCTTTGAATTTACTTTAAAATAAAATTTTAAGACAGACAGACTTACACGAAACCTATGGAGAGTTTAATGAGAGACATGATTCTATTCCTGACTGAATCATATGCGCTCAGAAACCCGCTGTGAACCTGGAAAAGGCAGCACTCTTTTTGACTTAAAATATTTATGAGACAATTGGTTTTAGTTGTCAGTCAACATGTTCGAGAAAAAAAATGAAAAACAAAATTATTGTACAAAATAAAAAATCAACATGTCAGCCTCACCTGAACTTCTTGCTTAAAGTCCCCACCAATCCTCTCAGGGTTTAGCCTGAAAAAAGTAAAGAAATTTTTTGAAACTATGAAATGAGATATTCTTTCTCCCCAACCCTTGATCCTTCCACACTTTCTGGAAGTCAAGCGATGCAATACGGAAGGTTAAAAGAGCCCCTGTGCCCACAAGATGGACCCAGCCTTTGGGTTCAGCCCACAGGCCCAATTGGCTGAGAAGCTACAGTGGCATTCTAATTTTATCTTAAGTTTAATTAGGAATTGTTTCTTGTTTTATTAGGATTAGTAACTTTCTATTTTAGAATCCTTATTACATTATATATATAGAAGCCCTCCATTGTATTAGAGCATGCCTACTTTCAATCAATAAGAGATTTCTTAGGTCCTCTCGTGAGTTTTATGGGTTGGTTTATGGTTTTGTTTGTGCCCTAGTGGCTGGAATCCATCTTGGATTCGATCAATCCCTCGGGAGATTGATCTATAGCATCAATCGCGGATTCGGTGCTGCACCATCAAGTCTCGGAAATCGCTGACACTTGCCCAAGAAACTTGGGGTAAATGAATGACAAATGACTCCAACATTGAACTTAGCGTGTCAATCTTTTTAGGTTCATTTGTTTGCACTCGTTTACATATATGTAAATGATGCACATGTGTAACACTTACACATTATTATATTTTTTTGCAGCGTGTAAATGTTGTATAATTGAGGGCATTTTAGACTCTCATTTACTACCAGAGGAGGCAGTAAACAATTACATACATAAATGAGGGGAAGGGGCTGGTACACATACAATAGAGCTTCTTCCTGGTACAGGTTGCGGGATTGAACCCCTTCAACCACTTTTTTTTTTTTTTTTTGCACTTCTGTGGGTCCCAAATTGGTAAATCCAAGCCGTTCATCTTCTTTATAGATCTAATAAAACCTAAGATGTTTAATTTCATATCTTAAATCTTCATAAACTTTGAGAAATTTGCGAAAAAGTCAAAAAAAGATCCCAACCTATAGATCTAATTTTTGCACTTTTGTGGGCCCCCAACTGATGATCCAAATCGTTCAATATTCTCATATTAATAAGCATCAAAATGTTTATTTTCATATCACAAATTTTCATAGATTTTGAAAAAAAAAAATTGCAAAACACATGAACATGACTAAAACCGTTGGATGTATTTATTTACTTGTGAAAATGGTGATTTTGACAAGCATGTTCACGTATGCAACATTTGCACATGGCAAAGTTACTTATGAACCCTTCACATATGTAGAATGTATTTTTCTTATCCCATGAGTAAAAGGTAAACGACCCCTATGTTTCTCTGATAATAATAGCAGCATTAGCATATTACCCAGCAGGTGCTAGCATCAAATCAGTTCGCAGATCCTTCCATTTTACCTGACCAAGAAATTAATATGTTCAACATAAGAAAAATGCAAGTAAAAGACTATATCTGAAAATCATCATCTCTGCCATATGCAACTCACTGTTCTTGTACCACTAAAATCAATATGTTCGCTAAAACAACTTACTTGTTCAGTTCCTCTGAAAGCAACAACTAGTCTTTTCTGCAGAGAGTCACGCCAAAGAGCTACCTGCAACACTTCAAGTATAACAAATCACTAGATAAGAAACAGACTCCATGAAAAGAAAAAAAAAATGTATCTTTAAATGAGTTGTTCAATGCAAGATCTGCCCACTTCTGAAATTCGTGATTTATAGGGAAACACATAGTGTTTTCCTGCCAAATATGACCATGTAACCAGTGGCGGAACTAGGGGGGCTGGCAGGGGCCATGGCCCCCTCAAAATTGAACCCCTTGAGGTTTTAAAGAATTATGTGATATTTTACCTATGCTCCACCCCAACCTTCCCCAAAGTTTTCAAAAAAACCTTTACATAATTTAAAAATTATATGCAATTTTTTATATGTGGCCCTCCCAAGATTTTATTTCTACATAGTGGCCCCCACAAGAAAGAATGCCCAGGTCCGGCCCTGCATGTAACATAAGCAGGTAACTAAGAAAAAGAACATGCCTGTGTATCAGTGGAGATGTTATCCAGGAAGCATATTTTCTCGAATTCAGATTTGATGAAACTTGGGCGACCCAGTGAAGTGGCAAGCATAGCCCAAGCCTCCATTGCACTCTCTGCAGTTGAAAATAATGCTTTCATCTCTTCTGCTTTTCTTTCATCTAAGACTGAACCCTCTGGATTGGCACCAACCGTTTCATTACTCGAATAACCTGTAACACCATCTCCCATGGAAGAGGCATCCTTTTTACTCTCATTTTTCACCACTGAATGTGCTTCCTCTGTTTGCTGAGAAATGGCTGCAGTTAGTACCATGAATGATCCTAAAATAGCATCCGTCTTGCTTAACAAATCCAAGGATGCTGACTTAATATCTGGTAATGTTGCCTTAATATCTGCTAATGAAGACTGAATCTCATTTAGAGTAGACGGTAGAGTAGATGGTAGGCTAAATTTAGTCTTCTCATCCTTATGGTTTGGAGTTGCAAGCCCAGATTCAACATACCATGCTTCTGCCATCCTCCTTGACTGTGAACCCACTCTCTTTAATAATTCAAAGCTGTCCCACTTTATTTTCTCACTAACAGGAAAATCGAGCTTCTGGGCAACAGTTTGATTGATAACATCTGCTAAGTTTTTCCAAAATTGTTCATCTGACTGCATAGAGTCATCAACAGTTCTCTCAACCAAAGAGTTACTCTCCTTACCTCTTACATCAGAAAAAGTACGAGGCTCAACTAAGTTGTTCTCTGTACTGCCACTTGAGTCATCTACAGAACCTTCTGGAGTCCTCTCCTGCTGTAAAAACTGATTTGAAAAATCACCAAGAGAACTCAATGATTTCGTGGACTCTTCCACGTCACTACCATCCCCATTTGGGTATCTACCTTTCTGAAGATACGTATAATTGAATGATCTTAACTGCCCAAATGCAGACTGCACAAATTGACGAGCTTTGACATTTTCAGAACCAAAAGCCATCTTTAAAGTAGATGCAAACTCATTATTCATAAGAAACCGTGACACAAATGGTATCTTCCACCACTGTTTCTCTTTATCAATTTCATCAAAGTTTTTATACTGGACCTGATAATCCACACAAATAATAATGGAGACCATGTCAACATGATGGGTAAAGAACACAAAAACCATATCAGAATCCGTGTTATAATTTTTCAGAGTTGCACAAACAGAAATGATAGTGATCTGCTGAAGAGATGCAACTGTGCAAGTTGTTTCATTTTGTGTGTGTATATTATCCGTATGCATGAGATGCAGATTCATGAGGCAAAGACCAAGAAGATCACATGGTAGCCCAATCCTTGGCTTATCCGGAGGACTATGATCATGTGAATGGAACCTCGACTCATGTATGAAGGTTCTGAGTTCAGACCCATTTAGAAGCCAAATTAGCCGTTAAGTACACTAGAACTTGGACTGATATACAGAATAGTCCCTCATGGGGACTGCTGTGCTGAATAAGTGAGCTATGGGCCCAATAGAGGTCTGATTTGGGCCCTCGATAGGATGCTGCCACAGGGAGCACCTGATTCAAATGGAACTGCATTTAGGCCCAAAGAGGCCCAAAAACCTGGTTGTTCAGCCCAATTACTATTCATAGATTTGTGCCTGCGGAGACTTTCACAACTTCTTCTCTTCATTCTATTTTTTTTTTTTAGAAGTCGTGAGATGGATGGGATTTGATATCTATTCCATTTAAGTGTAGGATCAACAGGTACGATTGCTCTTAGGGTTTAAACATTATTTCTCATATTAATAGGGAAAGAAGCAGCTGGTCCTGTTCTTTTGGTTTACTGGACGTTTGAAGAAAAAAAAGTCCCTTTGAACACATGAATGCAAAAACAAAACAAAAAAAAAAAAAAAAAAAGAAATGATGATCGTAACTCATTTCTTCTTCCTTTCTTCCTTCGTAATCTTTTTGCGCTGGTGTTTCAGAGAATTCTGTTTGCTTTCTTACTTTTCAACAAATAATGTCAGAAAAGACTGTAAGTATAATTAATCAAGAAATGTAGTACAGGTGAAAATTGACTATACAAAAATCTTAATATAAAATATGAAATTTCATACTATTTATTAAATCTGTATATGTGTCCTCTATTTTGTAAAGTGTACAGTCACACTCATATAACATCCCCCAAAGCCCATATCCCTGTTCTTATATGTACTGTATATGGGAATCATAAATAATATACAAAGAAAGCACATTTTCTTTGCTGAAATGTTAGAAAGTTGAAAGGGTAATGAGTCTCCCGTCTCCACAATTAACCTGATATAGCTAAAGTGTCTAAGTTATCAAAATCTGTAACATTTTAGAATGAAAGCGATGGGTTTCCCTTTCCATCAAGGCACTTGATGTAGTCAGAAGTTTCTATATAAAAATGTGATTACAGTTACCTCTAATTGTATCTTTCCACCACCTCCCATGCCCTCCAACTCCACCAGAACTTCATGCAAGTTTCCTAGCAGAAGTCAGAACGCATCACCTTCCATTTTATGACCAGACATTTGCTGGGTCTACACCCAAATTTCATTTTGCTCAAAAATTTAATAAAAAAGCAATCATCATAAATAGCCGGCCGCACCATGGTTAGCATTGCACATCAATTCACCACAAAATTCATACCAGTGAGCTAGCCAGTAGATAGAAGGAATTTCTTCCTAACTTTAATGGTGTTAAACCATCAGGCTGATTTTTTCTTTTCTTTTTTTTTATATTGCCCCACTGGCAAGGAAGTGATACTTCCAACCTAACAACCAAGGATGGATCCTTGGTTGTCTACATGAAACTGGTATGCGTTGCCAGTTGCCACTGATCCATCATTGGGCTGTATTTGATCATTCCTCATATAACATATAAACCATTATTATATAAATCCTTCGTCCATGGAGTTGGGTAGATGGTTATTCTATCATGTTACCGATGAAGTAAAAATACAAGAAAAGAAATTATAATTCAATATTGGTGATTAATCAATTCATCTCAACACAAGTATGTGGCTTATAAACTTTAATGAGAGATAAATGAGAAGGAAGAAAGAATTTGTGATTGAATTGAGTGAGTTCTCTTCATGAGTTGTTACATAGAGTTTCATGTAGAGCTATACCCAATATATTGGGCTTGACTACAATCTAATCAGATCAGATAATAACAAAATGGTTAAGCTAATCATATTGGTATTGCTTCATGTGCATGTAAAATTGTGTGCTGCTGCACTGGTATAGTTCTCTGTAGGACTATGTTTTCTTCGTCACATGGTTAACAACAGGTGTATGAAGAGAACTTTCAAGCACTCCCTTTCATAGATGAAAATAGCGGCCGCTACGCTTATCGGCCGTGGCGGCCCTAAATTGAAAAAAACAGTGTTCTGACCGCTACGCGAATGTAGCGGCCGCTACGGGGCCGCTACGGGGTGAGAAAAAAATTCTACTTTTCAATTTTCTTTAAAATGCATAATAAGACTTATTTCTTTTCTTCTTCTCTCCAAATAACATTTCTACACAACTCTTTTACCCTTTTATGTTTAAAAGAACACCAAAAAGCACATAATCTCGCCGAATTGTAGTCGATACAAAGAGTTCTTCTCAATGATTCTTCTCTAAGTACATCTTATTAGACACCCCCTTTGGTAGATGCATTTTTTTCTCTAGGTACTCTTAAGTCTTGACTTCATGACATAATTTTTTCTTTTATAAGCCTTTCATTAGTTTCTAAATTAGCATAACTAAGTAACATGAACACATGTAAAAAAAATGATCATTACTATTATTTTCTATTTATACAGCGATACAGGACCTCATATAGTGAGGGGACCGCTACGCCCCCTTACCTTAGTTACTTTTGCAAAAAAAATACATTTTCTCTCATTTTCCACTATTCTAGATTTTCTAGAATTTTTTCATATTTTTTTGACGATTTTTTCAAATCGCACCGCTACACCGCTACGTAGCGTTTTGGCGGCAGGCCGCTACGCCCGCCGCTACCGCTATTTTCATCCTTGCTCCCTTTGACGACAGACAGCCAACTAGATACTTAAAAGAAGGAAACAGATTCCAAATAAAAGTAATATTCGTGATTTATGAAAAATGATATTGCTCATATCAATTATCAAAATTAATTATGTCTACAAAAGGAGAAAATCATTCTCACCATCACATATGGGTTCCAGGCTAATGCCAGCATTACCCATACGTTTATGTGGTGCTACAAGATTTGCATCCCAAACTGCAACCTGTGATTTGAACCACCATTCAAAAATAAGGATTACAATTTGATCATGATATTATATTACAATGGCAGTCAAAACTTAGTAATCTGAATAATCCCAGAGAAATCATTAAACGGTAGATATTTAACCAAGACAATTACATCAATTTTTAAGGTACAATGAAGAGGTAAGGAAGGGAAACCTAATCAAATCAGGAAACAATAAAAACAACTATCCTTTCAGATAATCAGAATCTAACTTTGATATATCCTATAGCGAACATCTCCTCTTCCCCCTTCCCCTCACACCACCACCGCAACCCATAATAATAATAATAATAATAACAATAATAATAATAAAGAATACTAATAGCAATAATAATCTTGAGTTTGCATTGTATGGCTGAATAAACGGTAAAAATTCCTTAAGGATCTCCTCAAACCTGTAGATATTTTGCCGGGTGTTTCTTGACATTTATAGTTAGGTCTTCATTCCAAACTGGCCTTTTGGTCCTGCAAGGATCCATTTATTCACAATCAAGAGTTGCTAGAGTATGATAGATGGACTGCCAAGATGGAAAGAATAGATGATTAGTTATTTAGGTAACTTCATAATAGTCTTTTTAATGAAAAAAAAAATGCATACTATAACCTTCTTCAACTAATGCGGGAAGTTATTCATGACTAGTTTCTAACTTATAACAACTACTAATCATTGAAAAAGATATTCAAAATATGTAGCTTCCATGCTTGGACTAGAAATTGAGTGAATAATTGAAGCACCACTTAATCAAGCTTTTATTTCATCCACTGCATTAGCCTGGACTGGAGCAAAAATTAGCAGATTTGCTCTGCCCAACATAGATTCCTTACTACTAGAACAAAACTCCCCTTTTCAGTTGCAGTTAAGTTCCTTCTAACAAATAAACAGTAATCAAATCAGTGGACCATATTATGCTCATATGACATAAGACATGCTGATAATTTATTGCAAGGGAATATAAGAAAGATGACCAAGAATAGACTATCTGAACAAATAACAAAGTCAAAAGAACACAACTCCCACCAAGGCAATGGATTGGTGAAGCCATCTAATAGGCCAGTATATCAATATGAAAACTAACTTCAGTGAGAGCACCACATCTGCATTTCCATCTTTATGTACAAGGGTGGAAACTAGCAAGAAACATCTAAATATGACACCAACAAAATAAAATTTCTGACTTTGAACAGAATGCAGTCCGTCCAAGTGAAAGCATTTCTTGAATCAGATTCTATAACTATTTGCACTAATTTTTTTCTTACTATTATTAGTATTATTTATTTTATTTTTTTGGGATGAAGTTCTTTGCACTGAAATGACCTTAGACCTTCCCATACTGCTGAAATCTCACAACCTCAACCCCTGCAACAAGATCTGAGAAGACCAAGGCCACCGACCTATGTCATACTTGACTCTTTTGCCTACTTCCTAAGTTCCCTATACAGTTGGCACCAAAATTTAGCTTCCAAGGACCCTTTGGAGGGCAATAACACGATACAAATCTTTTCTTGTTTGGTTCATTTGTCCTTAAACTCAAACAGTAAGCCAAGATGTCTTTCACTGCTAGATATTCACTGGCAGAGTGCATCCCATTAGAAACTCTTCTGTTTATTTCTTGGGTTCAAAATGTAATTGACAGTAGTAGCTATTAGCCTATTAGAGCCATTCACGACATGGACCCACGTGGGACCCACAAGTCTTCTCGATCCCATAGATTATTCATATGATCTAAAATATCAACCAAATCTAGCAGAAGGAAAATCCGCAGTGATTAGTTGACTTCTGTGATTGATTGTAATTAGTGGAAAACTGATTGTGATCAACCCAATTAAAGGGGATACATTTGCTGTAATATCTACCATGTATAGCGCACTCAGTACGATAAAATGGAAGGTCACCCAAAGGGAAAGACACTCAAGTTATCCACCAATATTTGATCTTCTCTTGTGATTCAATCCGTTATAAATTTGCTATGGTAGCAGAGCAGGATAAGATTGTGATTTTGTTAGTTAAAAGCAGCCCACGGACTTGTCAGCTGAGAAGAAGTCAACTCCTCCAGGCGGCAGTATCGATCGACTTTTGTGTGGCCCCCTCTAATGCTCCATTTCAGATGAGATTACATACCCTGGGTCATCTATCAGTGAGGAGATTTATAGAGTTTTTGCAGTTTTTTTGGTGATCAAAGGTAGGGATTCTTGCTGATCTTCTATTTGAGCATTTTCTGATATTTTCTTATCAAGACCATCAAAAAACCGTGGATTTTCGTTGGAATTGTCTGAAATTTGGTCCTAAGATGCTCAACTGACTAGGCTTCATATCTTGCACTCTGATTTGGATTTTCTACTTTCAAAAGGAGGCTGTGTGGATTCTAGCACCAGTCGACAAGGTCAATTTTCTATGCAGGATTTTTTTTTTTTTGGTTCAGTATCGCCAGGGTCAACCCCATTTAATCAGTGGCTATCTAATGTGTAAATGAAAGGATTCGCTTTGGACTATCTAACAGTTGGTTGACTATGGACTCTGCAATTATGCTTTTCAAAGCAACATGGACTACATACTACTTCCAAAGAATAGATAATGATGATGATGATATGATGACCCATTAATCATCAAAGAAAATAAGAAATTACCAACTTCAGCTCAAAATCAAAATGACATGTTCAAGTAAAAAAAAAGTAAGTTCTCAAGTCAAACTTGCACTATGCCAACACCATGGTAAGTTCTACAACAATGCTAATAATGGAAAGAAAATTATCTGCTTCCACATTAAGTTCTACACAAGGGAAACTTACGCCCATTTGACCTTGCTTTTTGCAACCTGACCATCCAACTGAATGACAACATATGGATCACTTGTTCCCTGAAAGTTTAATTCAAAATACAAAAAAAAAAAAAAAAAATCCAGTTAGAATTTGAAATGCTAAGACTGCAAAACTATACAAATGGATGAGATGGACTGATGGATGAATCTGTAAGCAACAAATTATGTATTCCAACCTTATAAATATGTATGGAAAAATATTTGGTTTCTAATTGTTTGTTCAGAATATCCTCTAGGAAAAAAAGATTGACATGTTGTTTGATAACAATTCATTCTCTTTCCATGTTATTTATCATGAAGTGATGAACCAAACAAGAGCCTCAGTTCTTAACAGAGTAAGAAAAGGGATGTCCTTTTTCATAGAAAAAACCAAGAATACACATAAATTGTATTCAAAGAGGTCGAGTTCATTTCATTATTATGGATTGAAGGATCTTATTTTGTTATTTAAATTAAACTTGAGTAATCAATGGGTCAACCAGGATCGTTTTGGGATTTTTTTCGATGGATAGTCATTTCAGTGGTACTCATAAAGCTGACCCAAGATTGACAAGATAAGGATTCAGTGATGAAGATGATGATTATTCCCATGATGAGGGATTCTCAAGCATTTAAAAAAAATGCAGTTATAAAGCTCTCTATGTAAACTAGGTTCAGACTTAGATATATCAAAATACATTTGATTAGAATAACGCTTTTCACCAACATGTGAGAATCAATTGTGACTGGATGCGTTGTCTAATTTTTCCAATCAAAGACGTATAGTCGTTTTGTTCAACTTCAAATTTCATAGTCCTCTAAGACTAAAGCCATTTGATCACAAATTGTAATACTTACTGTAAACTGTAGCTCATCATCTTTACCACACATATAGCACAATGGCATGTGAATACAAATTTGGGACTCTTAATCTACTGTAGCACCATGTGGATGGTCAATAGGCCGAAACTTGTATCAACCATGTTATCTTAGCAGCCTGTGCAATGGTCTGCTGATGATGCTTAAAAAGTTGACAGTAATAATGGTGATGAGAGTCAGCCAAACCATTGGTGCAATGGTAAGGCACACCCCCATGTCATGGGGAAGCCCATGGTTCAAACCCTGGTGTTTTCTTTGAAAACAAAAAAGCTTGTCAATAAGGCAAGTAGCACATATAGCAAAAAATTAAGAATTATAATGATGACGATGATTATGATGATGATGGTTGTGAGACCCAAATCAACCTGGGTAATCCTGTAAGAAAGATCAGGTCAAGTGATCCTACAAGTCAAGAAGGGGGAATCCACAGGGGTAAGGGTGGAGTGCTTCGGTTAGCACTGTGAGGCTTTGTCCAAGGCCCACATCATTAATATCCAAGTCCTAACCCTAGGCTTATAAGTCAAACCCCATTTTAACTTGACATGACGCGTTTTAAAGTTGTGAAGCCTCTGGTCCCATAAGAACTCCGAAGTTAAGTGTGCTCGGGCGGCGGGAGCAGTCCCGGGATTGGTGACCGCTTAGGAAGTCCCCACGCTGGCACGTGGGCCAAAGCGGACAATATCATGCTGAGTTGGGCGGGGTGACAATGGTTCTTGATTTTTTTTAATGTTATTCATGAATGTTAAAACTGAATTAGAAAGAAACTGTACCCACGGATCCATTTGAGGCAAATCAAGACCTCTTTTCAACTTTATGAACAGCTGCCCATCATACACCTCACGTAGAAATAGCCTGCATAAATTAAAAATCAAATGTAGGACTATGGTAACCACACTATTTGTTCAACTTTACAAATAAATGTTAAGGTAGAACATTGCACATTCATCCTCCATTTCTTTCAAGTTATTTTGGAAGAACACTATTATCAAAGCATTCCCTAGAAGTGACATGCATGCAAAGGCAGACCAAGTTGTAGCAAGAAGTAAGCAAGAGTGGCTCCCATAAAATTAAGAATTGAGCAAGAGTTGCCCATGGCCCCTCATGGAAGTGACATGCAACAAAGACACTCAGATGCCATGAAAAATAGGCAGGCTTTCAAATTTCCAAGGGTGCATAAACATAAAAACTAAAAAAAAAAAAAAATTAAAAGAAGGTACCTCTTAATGTTAGGTTTTGTCTGTTGAAATATAAAGTACTTATATTGTTTGACAGTGAAGAGCACCAAGTTGATAAATAACAAAAGGAGAAAAGGTACAGATATAGCATGCTTACAAGAGACTATTAAGGGCCTGTTTGTTTGCATTAGAATACATAGGAATTGAATACATGGGGTGGTTTAATATGAAGATCAAAGGTAAGTTTTCAAAAATGAACACCAAAAAACATTGTCTTTTGGAAAAACGGAATCAACAGAAGACGCTATTTGATGCTCATCTTTGGAAATCCACCTTTGATCTTCATTTTTAATCACCCCTATGTATTCAATTCCTCTGTATTTTAATGCAAACAAACATGGCCTAACTTAACTGGAGGAGAAAGAACAAGATTTCTTCGTCAAAGAATTCAGGAATTCAATGCCTACTCCGAAAGAAACACCGTGTGGCAATCCGCAGCATCGACTTCGCGCTTTCCTGCATCTTTCTGCGCCAAGAAACCAAAATTTAGCACGAACAGAAAACAAAAACACAAATCGAGTTCCAGAAAAAGACTAAGAGAATTCCAATTCCACGAAGTAGGAACTTACTGGTGGACTCAGATAGGCTTCGAATGCGAATCCAGCGAGCACGACTGCGAGATTGAGATCGAACCGAGGCCGGTCGCTCTCATCTGTAGTAGATTTCTGTCCGGTTTGAGGAATCGGCTGCTGGGAAGAGCAACGAAAAGTGCGATTCCGGATCTTAGAATAGATGGATTGAGAAAGGCGGAGTCTTTTGGGGTTTCTGAGGAGGAGAAGATTGCCATATGAAGATAGAATAGGGTTTTGAAGGTGGAAAAGGCAATTTGGCGAAGAAGGAGAAGGAGAAGAGAGGACGTGAAGGAGTGGGAGATGGTTTTGGGAGTAGTTAATTATAGATGCCATTGATGAAGATTCTGCAACTTCTTCTGCAATTTCAGAGAGAGAGAGAGAGGATGAGAAGAAGAAGAAGATCAAATGTGAAATGGCGATGGACGACTGCTGCGGAATAGAAGTATGAAGAAGAAATGTGGACGGCGTAGAGACGAAAGCGACTTTTGAGAACTTTGGAGTGCGATAACGAAAAAAACATGACGTTAACGAACGCCTGGTGAGTGTTTGATCGATATGGAATGTGATGGGACCCAACTTTCTCTCTGTTTTTCAATTAGGGTATCCATACGAGGGTTCCGACCCTTTGGGTTATACTTATCTCTCCGAGCCCAGAGGGAAGCCGAATAAATACTCATGTGACTCCAAGGTGGTAGTACTAGTAGGCTCAACCTTCAATTCGTGAAAAAGTAGAGAACCGAGAGTCGATACTAATATCTCTAGCTCTAGAAGAAAGAGGAACCGTGGTCCTGACCACTTGGCCAACATTCGATTAGTAAAGGTAGTAGCACTAGTGGACTCAACCTTCGATTCGTGAAGAAGTGGGGAACTGAGAGTCTATACTAATACCTCTAGCTCCGGAAGAAAAAGGAATCGTGGTCCTGACCACTCGACCAACCCCTTGGGATTAATAGGGTATCATTCAACTCCAAAAAATCAAAGAGAAATTCTAAACACACCCATATCATTTGATGAGCACACCCACATTTATTTTTTTTAATTACCAAAATACCTGTATGTGACTTCATCTATGCATGGATATGCAGATCCGTGCATATTAGACGTGCACAGTTTTCATATGCTGAGCAAAAAAATTATGCATAGATACGTAGATCTGTGCACGTTTAACGTACACGGATACGCAAGCCTACACGAATTTGTGTATCTGTGCATAATGCAAAACTTTTTTTTTTTTTTTTGCGATCCGTAAGCCTTCTCCTCTCTCCCATCCCTTCTATTCAACTATATTTCCCTCCCAATTGAAACCCACACTCCATTCTATTTACATAGATTACATGTTTATTTAATTGGAAAAAAAATTAATAAAGAGGAAAACAAAATGTAAGAAGTTGAAGATGAAGAGGTACGGGGAGATGACGCACTTCAATTTATATGCCGAAGAAGTGCTGACGACGAAGAAGGGAAGAATATGAGCTAACGAAGAAGCTCAGAGGAGATGCTCGGACGAACGAAAATGATGTTGCACGTTTTCTCAATGAACGGACAGAAATGAGCAAGAAGGGAAGAAGGAGAAGAAGAAGGGACACGTTGGTAATTTTCTGTGGGTGGCTCAGTAAAGAAGGGGAGTTTATATTTTTTTTATAGGTGAGCTTAGCATATGGGTTGGCTCAGCAAGTGGGGTGGGTGTGTTTAGAATTTCTCAAAATCAAAATATCTTTCAAATCCAAATCCGTTTATCAATTAGAATTCAATCCTGACCCATTTATGAATTAGGACCTTAAATAAGTTTTATACATGGTTCTGATAGTTAGAGAATCAGGTATCCGTTTGCATCCCTGATTGGACTACCGGCAAAGAGTGATTTTTTTTTTTTTGTGGTATTTTAAAAAATATCACCAAAGCTAAGAAATATTGCAACAAGAATGAAAAAGAGAGAAATCTATAAGATAGTTTTTACATTTTATTTTTTATTTGTTTTATGATTATTTTTATAATTCTTTTAAAAAATAATTTATTCTCTTGAGAAATAACGGATTTGAGAAATCTCAACTATCTTCCCAGGATAGATGCATGTTCATGATAGTGTTGACCATTGAAGATCATGATGGTTCATAATCGAGAGGATGATGCAACTTAGTTTTAGTACCATGACCATGACATGATATCAAATGACCTCCTCTTTAATTGAAATGAAATCAAGGGAAGATGAAAAACGCATAACCCGTAATCACCCTAGTAATTCAACATGTAGAAAAGTCATGGTCGCATCTACATCTACAACTCTTCCTTATACAGTTAGTCCTTTGTCTTTGTCTCATCCTTCGCACTCACCTCTTTAACAATCCTTCGGTGGAGCTCATTCACCGTGAATTCCTACATATTTAATGCAAACAAACAGTCCCTTGCCCTAAATAGGAATTCAAGTATTCAAATGCGCCCAGGACTTCAACGGCCAAGATGAGAGGATAGGCATGCATCTAGATGGGTCCCATTAGCTGGACCATGTTCATATTCCATCCATCCACTCCTATAAGAGAGTTCCCTTACATCATTCAATTAGATTGTAACAATAGAAACACCTCCAGCTCAAAATGAGTTTAGTCAGTGATTTTTTTATGCTAACAAAAATGTGTGAACTACATAACCGGATGAAGACATTTTCTACCTCCTACTATGGAACCAATTAAAATTGAAAGAGAAGTTTGATATATGATTTGTTAAAAATTGAAATGTGAAATACACGTTGGCATGGATACCTTGTCACATTGGAAGGGGGCTATCATCGCATATAGCACCATACCCCAAGAAACAGCTCAGGCTGCTATAATACAATGTGCAAATTACATCAACATGTAGGAATGAATCAAGCTTTCCAAAATTAGAAGCCATGGCCCCTTCCCCTCAGCTGGGAAATCCACAGCAAGGCAACAACAAACACTATCAAGCAAGCACATCAGAAATGCCTCCTTTTGAAACTGTACATTTGAAATATAATAGAATAGGAAGGCTCCAACATCAAACCCAGTAATATCGATCCAGATGCCTCGAAAAGAACCCATGCTCGCTCATACTCCCCTTTAAGCGGTAAAAAGCCAGCCTACTGCGCATTTTTCTTAGGGGACCAGACCTGTTGTGCCTTGTTAAGGACCGAGCTCCCCCAACTATGGTTGACTCTGAAACCGGTCTGTTTATCTCTTCAAGCGGACCTGAGCAGTACTCCATTGTTACATAGGGAGAGGAGTATGCGTAAGTCAAACGTGGGGTACTCCCATTCCACCAACTGCTGTCCGCGCCGGGGTCGCCCCCAAAGCCACAATCAGGATCAAATGACGACTCCTTCTGACTGCATGAGTCCCCGCATGTCTCGTCCATATCATTGTATACAAGCTTGAGTGCCTGCACAACTTCTCCCATGAAGGGCCTCTGTGTCACCTCAGGGTGAACGCACATCAAAGCAATGGCTGCCACCTTCGCCATGTTGTCGAAATTGTAATTTCCACATAGAGAAGGATCCACTAATTGCTCCAGTCCTTCTCTGGTTGTCAAAAGTGGTCGTGCCCATGTCACAAGGTTTTCCTGTCCCTGAGGTTGGGACATGTCTACAGGCTTCCTGCCGGATAAAAGCTCAAGCAGAACAACCCCGTAACTGTAAACATCGCTCTTAACAAGTAGATGTCCTGTCATTGCATATTCTGGAGCAACATACCTACAAAATCACAGTTTGTTCTGTCAAAGGAATCACAAGAAAGCTAAAATATCGAAATGTATTTGATAACCCAAATTATAATTGTAAAGAGGAGTTGAGATTTTTGGCTTGCTAACAACCATGACATGGAAACTAGCTTCACTTCCATGTCGCTGTTGTGCCATGGTGGCACCATCGTTAAGACAGTCTGCACAAAAAAGATGCTCTAGCTCCAAGACAGTCTACAAATTAGATATTGTACAAAATAAATGGCAGTGTGAAAAATGTTTTCCAATGGACTATGAATGCTATCTTCTCACTTAGACAAATAATGAAAAAATATACTGAGAGAAGAACAAAAACCTTCATATAGTCTTTATTGGTTTAGAGAAAGCCTACGACAAGGTACCTAGAGATTTAATTTAGCGGGTTCTAGATAAAAAGAGTATCCCATGAGGTTATAATGACATCATTAAAAACATGAATGAGGGAATGGTAAGAAGTGTGAGAACAACCTGTAGAGAAACAAGTGAGTTATAGTGACCTTAGGTTTGTATCAAAGGTGTGCTTTAAGCCCTTATCTTTTAGCATTGATTATGGACAAGTTGGCTGCTAATATTCAACAGGAGATGTCTTGGCCTATGTTGTTTGCAGATGGTATAGTGTTAGTGGATGAATCAAGACACAACATTCTTCAACAATAGTTTACTCAACAAACTCCTACGGAGAAGCTTTGAAGGGAAGCATTTGAACAAGTCCTCTAATGGGAAATACAAAACCACCTGGTGCCTAGATCCCAAAAACCATTTTCTGGCTTCCATTGTTTGGCCACCACTAGACCCCTCAAGAGTGAAGCTTCCATTTAGATTTTAGAGTTTAGACAACCACCCGTTAAGAAGATCATGACACGACCACCCAAAGTAAGAAAGGAAAGATAATTCTCTCTATCAAACACTTAACTATGTGTTGGTTCAGCAAGGAGTTGCTGGACCATCTGGTTCAATGTCAGACGATCATTTAATTTATATCCTTTCTCACATCTTCTCGTTTCTTTGGGTTATCCCTTGCTTTTTTTTTTTATTCCTTTTAAGCCATCATGAGAGCTCACTCAAATGGTACTTTTCAGGCTCAAGAAAAGATTTTCGAAAAATGTTGACGCTTACAATCCCTCAGGATACCTGGAAGGAAAGGAACAGGAAGATACTTGATGAGCAATGGATTATTTGAATGTGGCCGCATAAACTTAGTGGGAGGGGCGGTAGAAGCAGATGAAACATCTCTGCTTAAGAGGAGATTGGGGATTAGCCATTAATGAATAAAGCAATGTGGACAACCAAGTTCAAGATGGTACGCCACTCCTACGGGAAAATAAATATCGATGAAGCCCAATGGAGGTCCTTTGAAGAATGGAAAGGAAGGGGGAGAGGAGGGGAGGGTGGGCGGCAATATTTTTGGATTTTTTAGGATATCCATAGTGCATTACATAAATATTTTTTAATTGCTTATTTTTGTATTTTTTAGGATCGTCCATAGTGCATTACACCAATATTAATAGGGTCGAGTTGCTTGTGAGATGAGAAGGTATGGGCCACTAAGATTCTTAGATTGTATATTAGGAGTGGAAGAGTACTCCAAAACCACAATCTCTTGGGCAAAAGACGGACTAAGACACTACGCCTTCCAAGAAAGATTTCAGTTATTTAACACCCCAGGGTGTAGACGTTAATGATATTGCCAGTAAACAAGCCAAATCAAAGTTTACTAGAATCTCAATATATGTTGGTCATGTACCAAATTTTGCAATTTTGTGCCCCACCATCAGCTTATTAAAGGTTGACTTCTACATTATCTTTTCTCCTTTAATAAGAACCGTAATTGCTACCTAATTTTTCTTATTTTAAAAAGAACATTCAATGTCCATGCAAGGCTAGCTTAACAAGAGGACGAGCTTGATATTTAGGTCAAGTATTCTTCACAGGACCATATGCATCATATAATGTGTCTATGAAGGGGAAAGAGTTACTCATGCACCAAAAATATGAGGAATACCCGAATGTTCCCATGACCCGAGTGGAAATATGCTGACTTCCTTCTGATGCTTCTCTTGCCAAACCAAAATCAGAAACCTTGGGGGTAAAGTCATCTTCTAGCAGAATATTACTGGCCTTAAAATCACGGTGTATGACACGCGGGTTGGAATCCTCATGAAGGTAAGCCAGCCCTCTCGCTGCGCCGAGGGCAATCTTCATCCGAGCATCCCAATCAAGAGGCCCTTTTCTCTTATCAATGCCTAAAACATAAAATTAATGTAAACCACAAGAATCCAGGATAAAGGAAGTGACAATGGGTAAGAAACTACCATGCAAGTGGGACTCGACACTTCCATTGTGAACAACCTCATAGACCAAGCAGCGCGTGTGGTCTTCAATACATATACCAACGAGTTCGACAAGGTTGCGATGATGTAATCGGCTAAGCATCTCAACCTCAACAATGAACTCACGATCTCCACTCTGGTCGTCCCTCCTAAGCAACTTAACTGCTGCTTCACTTCCATCTTCCATTATCCCATGATATACACGTCCAAAGCCCCCTTCACCCAAAATCCTGTCAGAACTAAATTTATCTGTAGCTTTCCCAAGCTCAGCTAGCGTAAATGTCTTTACTGAGAGCATGCAAGTAGCCATGGTTGAAGTGAGAGATAGTGGCATCGAGCTAGCAACACTACTTGACAAAATGGACTTGATGCCTGCATAAGATTTTTTAACAGAGACATCAACAGACCAACAAGAAAAACAATGTCTTTTTTTTTTTTTTTTTTTTTCTGCAAGAGAGATGAATGAGAAGGAAAAAGGAGAGAAAAAAACAACAATCATCGCCATATCCTGGTTACCACACAAAGTGGAATAAGCTCATACATGCTCTTACCAGATCTTTTAGTAATTGATGATGTAACTGCAGGACCAACAGTGGATGAAGGTCTTCCAAGCCTCTTGAATTTTAAAATGGTGCAGAGAACCCCAACACACATCAAGAAGAGTACAAAAGAAGAAAAAGAAATAAGAACAACTGTTCTAGCATTCATCTTCTGACCCTTGTTGATCACATTTGCCATGAAAGGACGTTCATGATTACCAGGTACAGAACCGCTGCCACCACTAGGGCCAATCCCCATGGACCCAACATACGGTGGTGAGGAAGGAAGCCCTGTTGACGACATAAACAGAAAAGGTTATAATATAAACATACAATAGCAAGTGTACAACTGAGAAGACTAGAAGGCTTATTACCTGGATAACGGACATATACCACACTATAATCACCAAAAAGGGTCATATTGATTGACACCTTCTTCAGCCAAAACCTCTCATAAGTCAGCCGAGCAGTCGTGCTATCAAACTTCTCACCTAGTGGCACTAAGTCAATGTTCACTGTCGTCTTTCCCTGATCTAGACTATTGGCAGTGGCACCCATTATCCTCACTTGACTTTGTTTCAGATATGTCCCTGCTGCAATCTCAATCTCCAACTCAGGGACTAGAGGAAAGACAGCAAAAGGTGCCACCTCAAGGTCAAGTTTCACTTGCATGGGATATACACAACCACAAGGTGAACCAATGGGAGTTGACGTAAGTGGATCAGAACAAGTGATCTGCTCACATCCTGAGAAATTGCAATAACCACATCAAACACCTAAAATTCTTTAGATAAAGAAGCAAATAGCAAAGAAATGAGGGATATACACTTGTGAGGAACTGATTAAAGAACATTTTTGGTCTAAGTAATCAAAGCTAATACCTTGGTCGTGTGATGGAGCAAATGAGACCGGTGGGAGTGCATGGTGTTTCCTCCTGTGGTGTTTTAATGGGGTCCTACCAGGACTGAGAGCAAAGCCTGAAAAAGATAAGTTTGTTAAATAATGACAAATTAATAAGGTAGAGGTAATAATGGAAATTAAGTAGGAATTGAAAACACAAGCACCTCGATATTTCGGAGGTAAGGAAGCTCTGTATGATGGTCCCAAGGTTGGCTTATATGTCACACTTTGAGGACTTCCTGATGGAGAAAGCACTGAGCTTCTTGTCACAGAACTCTCTGAAGAGGAGGAGAAAAGGTTAAAAAAAATCTGCAACAACCTTGGATGCCTATCTAAAGTATCAATAGTCATATGTAAATATAAAAACCATCTACAACACCTTGAATAAGTGGCATAACTGATACTCCCTACGTAGGGAGTAATTGCATGAATGATGCCAGGGCCAAATTACTAAAGAGATAAAATTGTCATGTAAAAAAAATTATCATCATACTTCAAATAATGGGGATTAATACAATGGTTGGTTTGGATAAAGAAGAAATAGTTTCCACATGCACAGACATCATAAGCCTTACTGTAGGAAAAAAAAAACATTAAAATAAAAAAAGGCAATCGCCCAATCGGCCCTACCCTTTTGTTTGGAGGGAAAGAAAAGAGGAGGGAAAAGGAGAGGAGAGGGAAGTTGAAGAGGAAGGAGGGGAGGAGGGGAGGAGGGGGAGAAGATGAGGCAGCACCTCATTCACTCATGCAGCTGCAGAAGAAGAACAAAAGGAGGAGGGGAGAAGGATAAGAAGAAGACCGCATGATTTACCCCACTCCCCACTTTTCTCCTTTTTTCTTTGTTGTTTGTGTGTTTTTCTTTTTTTTTTGAAAAAACATATGTCAAGGACCAAAATTTTAGATCTCGGCTGAAAATGTCCAAACTTTGGCCGAAATCGAATTTCCCACTACGGTTTAGGCTCTAAGCTACGACTCGACTAGGCCTGACTTGAGAGGTATAAAATCACTCACCAACCAACACACCGACTTTAGAGGAATAAAATCACTTACCAACCAACACACACACTTGGAGGAGTGAATGTGACTACTGAGAGTGGTTCCCGCAAACATAATATATTAAAGATGTTGCTAAACTTTGTTTTCTCATAAGTAAGATAGTTCCTTTCAAACAGGGAAAAGAATAACTAGGCTCTGTATCTAAAACAAACATAAAGCACAATGCCTCAATAAGATCATGTAATGTTCTTCACACTTCCATGACAGGTATGCACAATAGTTAGAAGTTTTAACTCGTATGTTTTAAAAAATCAACAACAATATAGCACTATAGCAGTTTAATTGCTAGTGCACACAATCACATTCTTACCATGATCGAATGATAGCTGCTTCACAGAAAATTGTTGCTCTGTCAAAACAGAAGGAGACAAGTTTATGTGCAAAAGCTGATTGCCTGCAGGAGAACAAGGGTCATTGCAAATTTGGGGCTGAAAAAGAGATAGAGTAATACCTTGGAAAAAAATTAACGAAATCCATCTACTTTTAGAATGCAGATATACCCTTTAATGACCATCATATAATCTCCCCCTTTTATGGAAAGTGAATCAAGGGAAGCTGGGAAAAAGAATACCCAACGATTACCCTATTAATTCAAATCCTAGGAAAGTCAAGGCCCCATCTAAAATGCTACCTTATATCATTCACCCCTCACCTCGCATCATTCACTTCAACTCTTTAATAATCCTTCGGAAGATCTCATTTGACCATGAATTCCTAATTATTCTAATGCAAACAAACAGGCCTTAAGTGTTCATTTTCCTTTCTAAAAAATAGAAATATAATGGGCAACAATGCAAAGAAGGCAGTTGCAAGAAAGGTTGGGCCGAAGCATCAAACTAATTCAAAGATCTCTGTTGATAGTGGTTGGCTGAAGTGCCAAATCACTGGGGAAAAAGTCTTGCCAAAGTGGAGTCCATGTCCATGAACCTTGGACCCCCACCAGACACCATCCCTGAACACCTTCAAAATAATTATCACTGGCAATGGTGAAAGGCACACAGCACAGAGTCAAGCAACCCCAACATTTCTATGTCCCTGCATGCATCATCTTTAGATAACAACCCTTTCCCTCGTTACCTTTCCTCCACTTATCCGACCTAATGTGCATTCACCCCAGTTCCTCACACACCCCTTAGTGATCCACCACGACACTGGCCTAGAACTTGCCCTTAATATGAATAACAAAGGCTCTGTTATCAACAAGCCTTGTCATTAATTCCGAGATAAATTCAGAACCCATTTTGTCCATTCCCGATCGCTCTGGATTACACTTGACATCTCATGGGGGAGATGATGATAGCAAAGGAGCTCCAATCATAGATTGGGGATTGGGGCAACTACAACAAGGTATTAACAGGAAGCCAGTCTATCAGAAGCAATATGATTTCATCAATTATAGATGCTTCACAAGATGCATATCTGTGGCATTCACTGCTGTGATGCTCAAATTACAGTTGGTGACACTCATAGACCTTATCCCATTCACTACAGGCATTTCCATTTCTCATTTTTAATCCCAAATCATAAAACAAACATTTCAGACCACCCTTAAATCTTCGTGTTTCTCTTTCAACTCCATCAATACATGGCAGGACCCGCCCAACGAAACACCAGGACCATAGACTGCTGCACAGCCCATCCAATTCGAATGCAGCAAACCACATATAGAAATCCGTCCATGGCAATCAGATTAGAATACCCCCAACAAAAAAGAAAGATCATATCACCCTCTTTGCACATTTGCAAAATCTCGAGCTGGGTAGTTCTTAAATCAGTTTATTCATGAAGTGGGTCAGTGGGTTTATTCATCCAACAACAAGAAACATCAGTCAACTAACTATTTCAATCATATTATCACCCCAAATCAGCAAATGGGAAGTTGTTTCTGTTTCATCAAACCCATAATCACTTCAAATGGTCAAAAAAATTCTTAGCAGGTACATACAAAGAACTTCCAGCTTCTCTTCCCATCTAACCAATAACCCCCAAAACCCTCAAATTCGCAATCTCAGAAACAAGGAACAAACAAAAGATTCCAATTTAACATAAAAAAGAGTCCAAGATTCAAACTTTATACTAAAGAATGGGGGAAAAAGAAGAAAGCAAACACAAGGGGCAAAATCAGTAACTGGGGTTTCAGAAAACCGACCTGACCGATAAGAAGAAACCGAATTTAGCAGAGAAACAACCAGCAGCACAGCCATCAGAAACTGCATCTTCCTTCAAACCCAGAATTTCCTCAAACACAACATCGTCAGAAGCAGAAACGAAGATGGAAGCAGATATAGATGGATTCAGGGCAAAAAAAGATGAAATCTTTGGAAATCTCTTGGTGGGGTTGAAGGAACCGCCCGAACTCGTTCGAGTCTGATCTGAGCAGCCGCATGGTGCCGACAAGAGAGGAGAAGGGTTAGGTGAAGCTGAGATCATGAAAACCCAAGTGGGAGAGAGCAATGCAGGTAGAAATGACAAGGGGGAGAGGGATTTTGCAGATCCATGAAATGAGGGTTTTGGTTTGGAGAGAGAGAGCAGTAGATTACTTGATGGAGTAGATCTTGGCTTGTGTTTGCGTAGTGAAAAGGAGATGTAGAAAGAGAAATACCAACAGACCGCTGAAGCCAAACAGCTGACTATAGATGGATTAGACCAAACTAAACATAGGTGTCTTTGCTTGGGGGTTTTGTCTTTTTTTACATGGCCCACATTTGAGATGATCTGGACCATTGATGTGATTGGCATGTTCCTTTTTCAGAATTCCAACAATTTATACATGGGAGAATTTTAAATTCACCAAAAGTTGTCTCCTCTTAAATGAATTCTAAATCCTCCGCTTGATCGAGAATTCGAAATTCCGACCGAATACATACGGGTTTTATGCTTATTCAAAATTTATAATTAGAGTTTTGGGTGTTTGGGTATTTTTTAATATGATGTGATATCTTACCCTTTTGAGTTTTGTCTACCAAAATTTTAAATTTCAAACCCACCTAAAAGATATCAAATAACCTTTTAAAATTTTTGAAATTCCACTCTCTATATATTTTATTAAAATTTTAAATATTATATATGGATGAGGGATTATGAACTCCACACTGGAAACAACTTTCGAAGGATTTGAAATTCCCATGGACATAAATTTTTGAGATTCTAATAAAAAACATGCTCAAGATTTTATGGAGTTCTGAAAATTTAAAAAACCATTTATATGGCAAGAATTTGAACTCCAGAGAGAAAAATATGGCATTTCAAATGGGAGGAGACGAGCCCTCACATTATATGAAAAAAAAAATTTCATGCCTTCCAAATTCTTATCATAAATTATGTACCAAAATGTCTTGAAATGTGTGAAGTGAACTTATGGTGTGATGGTTGTAAGTGACTTATTATGTTGGCATCTTGTGTAATGTGTTTTGCCTCAATTGGTCAAATTTGTATGATCCGTACGTCACATGTCCCACAGTACTTCAAATATGATCTCAATCAGAGTTATAATGTACGATTACATTGACCAATACTTCAAATATATAACTTCAATAAGTGATCTGGTTGAATTTTAGGGCCCATTTCCAGTGGTGGGCCGACAAGATTCTCCAGGAAAAAAAAATGGAAGACTTTTAAGGGATCACATTGGGTATTTTTTCCTCATTTTGGAAGAAGAAAGTCCCGGGTAACTTAGGTCCCCATGGTTCCTCAAAAAGTTATTTACATGTATTGTATAGTAAAAGTGAAGTAAATGTATATATAAGAAAAGATAAAAGATAAGATATAATGAAGTAATAAAGTAAAAGTGTTAGCAAATGTTTGTTTGGATGAGAGCTATGGTCTTTTTTTTTCCCCATCCACTCAACTTTTCCACTTACTAAGGAAGTGAAGGGTGAAAGAAATAAGGCGGTAATGTAGCGGACGTTGACTTTCTTAGTATATGATTTAATAGGGTGATGGCAAAGTAATAATTTTTCTTTTATTCGGAGATTATTTGACGGTCATTTGAGGATATTTTCCACTTTACGCAAATGGAATATGCATCTTAAAATTCCTATCAATTGAATTCTAGGAAGATTTGAGCTTCATGGTATCAATGGTATAGATCAAAAGATCAACAAAATGTAATCTAGAGGTGCATGACTTTCAAAGATAAAGACCGTTTATATATAGTCACATCATGCATGATTAATGAATGGTTTGATTGTTGGATCTTTTTCATCTAAAAATGTGTGGACCTTCCACCAAACTATCCACTTTAATTAAGCTTCAGTCGGTGGTTTAATATTGTTTGTTGTAGTAAATTTACCTGAACCAGGTGTCTGTTTTTGTATCAGAGAAAATTTGGTCCCAACTACCTGCATTGATAAAATTCTACAGATTTCATGAAAGACCTCAAATCATTGATCCTCCTGCAGGAGGGCCATAACCCACACATGGCTTGATTAAAGATGCTAGATCCATCCATGACTTTTGATTGATAGACAAACCATCTGATTTGTATTTTTATTTTTTTTGTTATAGCCAAGGGGCTTGTTACTTGTATCCCTTGGGATCCTGAACTAACATGGGAGTGAACCCGAGAGCACACATTGCGGAGAAGATCACTTACACACACACAGAAGAAATGACTAAATGATCAAATCCTAAGCAGTTGGGTGAGAACGGAACTCTCAACCATCGGGCTATCCTTTTATTCTTTGACAAATCATTCGATTCGAATGTTCCAATGTGAGTGGTGAACATTATTGTCATAAAAAATTAAAACCTGGCGTGCCTTGAAGGATTTCTTTATTTGAGTATGGGGCCCATGATTTGGACAGTCTGGATTGAGCTACTTATATAGTTGTAGTCAGAGCAAAGACCTCATTCAACCAATTTAATACAGTAGAACCCCCATCAATTGAACAATGTTTATTATTATGACTTATGAGTGTGGTTTGGTAAACCAATTTCTTAAATAATACTGTCCCTCACTATACATGAGTTTTACCTAATCTGGTAGGCCAATACAGTGGGCCCCACCAATCTAGAGAAATGGCCCACCTTACTTCATCTGGGTGTAATGGAAAAGGCACTTTTATCATTTTCCTGATGTTTCCAGATTGTTAATTTAAACATTGCTTGAATTGTACTCTTTGCTTTAGCACCTTATTACAAGTTACGCACTGCTGAGAATGGCAGTTAGGTGATGCTTGCCCATCATACATCATACTTTTATATGATTAGAGTATACTGATTTTGTCTGGAATTGTCATATTGGTAAACTTTTTAAGATATAGCTATTACAGGGTGCTATTTGGGCGCGTCGGATTCAAGCTTGGCCCAACACAAGGCCAACCTGAATTGTGGCATGTTGGAGCAAACAAGTACCAAAACCTGTATGTAAGTAGGGGTGTAAAAGAAAACCCAAAAATCGTCTAACCGAACCGAACCGAACCATGGTTAATAACCGTGCTTCATGGCTCAGTTACGGTTACGGTTATTGACATCGAAAAACCGTGCTTCTCGGTACAATTACAGTTTTTATCTTGACTCACAGTTATTAATTGATCCGAACCATTTCGCTAATAAGAAAAAAACTTAAGGGCTTGAATGAAAATTACTTCTTTTTTTTTTTTTTTACAGTAACATATTATGGCAAAATTTTCACAATTTTTTTTCAATGACAATTAACCGTAACCAAACTATTAACTACGGTTAACCATGGTTCAGTTTTTCACGGTTCGGTTATGGTTATGGTTTTCAAAAGATAAAAACCGTGAAACACTGTTTGGTTAATGGTTTTTCCAAAATGAGTGGTTAAGCGAATCGTTACACCTCTGGATGTAAAAAGTAAAGGGCTCCTACTAGGGTTCGAAGCCAGGTTATAGAAGGAGAGGTCAATTATGAACAGTTTGGATTGAAGAATGTGAGCCTACATTTGATTATTTTGGTTGCGCACAAAGAATTTAAGCACAACTTCTGCTAATGCAAAGCAACATGTACAAGACCCCATAACAGTTTTACAATCTTTCATCTAATTATGGATTAGCTTTATTCCATCTCATAGGCAAGAATTTTCAAAGAAATGGATCTGCTGCCCAGCAAACTTTCACAAGACATCATCAGGAGAAGACCTTACAGACACTCCAATCTCTAAGAACAAACTCAACCCACAAAAAACAATATAACATATGCATGACAGTTTAAAAGGTGGGGCATTGATTCTCTCCCATTGAGAATCCTTGCTTTCAATTTTGGCTTTGGCTGTCTCCCACTCCAAGAGTGTTCTTCACACTTACCACTGCTCCCTGTGCCATGTTCTTCATTTGCTCCCCAGTCTACAACAAGATTGCAAAATCATCAGTGGGAGATGACAAGGAATAATTATTCAAGTCTGTGGCCCACGGACTTGGCGTATGAAAATGCTAAAACAATTAGGATCCCATCACCCCATCATTATAAGTGGGGTACACCTGTAGAAGGTGGGCCAAGTGATGACATGATTCAAAAGAGGAATGGGTTTGGTTCATGGGTCATGGCAGGCACATCCCATTTAGATTGGCTTGGACCTAAATCTCCGGGTCAACGGGAAGGCCTTTACATTATTAACAGTCCGATCCCCTATTTCTACTGTTTCATCCAATCCTAAATCGCCAAACATAGGATATCCAATTATCTAAATATCTCCAGTAAGGGTAAAATGGTTTGGAGCTTGTTTCAGGTATGGGAGAAATTCAAATCCGGATCCTAATCCAGAAGCATGGAATCCCAGATCCATGTCTATTCCCACCCACCAAGGATCTATAATCTGACTATAGAGCTTGAATCATATAGCCAATTCAAGTGCCCTACTCGTCCACTCTAAAAGACCAATTGGTACTTCGGTGAGGAATCCATACATGTGAGGATTCCTCGTTGACCCCGGACTGGGATTCCTCACTAAAGATTGACACAACTAAGGATTTCACATTGATATGGGATATAACTGAGAAAAATCAGTATCGTTGCATAAACCAAAGGATTTCCAATCTTGTGGGAGATGGTCGGACCTGGACTGGCCCAAATCCTAGGGATTAATTTATAGTTACCAATTGTTGATTTCCTACCATTGTAAGGTAAATCAATGAGAAGTTCTTGAGAATTTGATTGCCAAAGATGACCTAAAAGATTTATGCTAATTAGAACTCAATCATTTGACCCTCACTTCTGGACTCTTATCCAAAAATCATGGGATCTAAAGTTTTTCACTTGATTCCCAATCCAACATAGAAGACCCTTGTTGGACCTAGATCAAATGACAGATTCATCTCACAAAAATGGATTTGGATCTGGATTAAAAAAAAAAAAATGATTTTGCCTTGGACTCGACCCATTAACATCCCTACTGGAAAGCCACATCATGGATTCCCAAGGCCCACTTTGATAATCTCATTCAGATGATCCTAGCCATCCATCAAATCCATCTCAAAGTAGGCCATTGGACTGAAAAATCCCGAAAATTGTTGATCTAAAACTTTCTTCATGGATGGGCGTCTAGGATCATCCAATCAACCATACAGATGTAGGACCCATAAGATCCAAGACGGCCCACCATCAAGAGTGGGCCCCACTGTTTGTACCTGCTGGAGAAATCCTGCGGCAGATTCCTTGTTCTCTTGGGCTGGTTCCTTGTCCTCTTGGGCTGGTTCCTTAGTGGATTGGGCCTCATGGCCCATCTGATCAGGGGGCATGTGTCCACTCTCTCTGGCTGATTCCATCAATTGCTCAGTCCTCTCCTGCAAAAATTGGCCATGCACAAACATGGAACTGTTTCAGTGCTCCGCGTCACCACCCGAATTTAATTAAGCAAACATGAAACAACCCATCTACCTGGATCAGGCTATGGGTTTCACCACCCCTGTGCATTTGCTGACTGCTGGACATGATTTCTAATTCTGAAGAATGGAATGTATGCTTTAGATAAAGAAAGAGAAATTGAGTTCTTGGTGCTGTTTACAGCAGTAGTCTGTGGCTCAGATGGGTCTGGTACTTAATATAGCTTTTGTCATGGAGGGGGACCAAGTCTCTCTGTTCCATGCAACTGAATTTCTGATTCTTAGGGTTCCAGAAATTTTTGCTGAAAAGGTGTGGTGTTTGGAGCAATAACAATCATCCGAGCTGACTGGTTCAGAAATGCTCAGATCCATCATGGGCCCAGATGAGTTGCAAGTAGCCCAGGTTCACATGTGGCCCATGGGAAAATCCATGTGGACTAATGTAACTTTGGTGGGTCAATCTGGTGTTGGCCTGGCCCATTCCCAGTTGGCCTACTCAAGTAGAACCCCTGTGAGAAATGGTCGGGTCTTATCCTAACAGCCCAAAAATGGTGGTAGTGATGACACCTGTATGTGGATGGCTTTGGCAAGAAGTTGTATAAATTCTCCTCCATTTAGCATTCTCAAGGGGAATTGTGATTGGTTGATTAATCATACAGTTGTGAAAAAAAGGAGGAGAAATGGCATCAGAAGATCTTAGTCACAAAGCTGGGGAGATGAAAGGCCAAGCTGAGGTATGTGGCCAATGAAATCATGTTTTTTTTTTTCTCCATGGTTGATAGATGATAAAATGTCAGATGGGCCTCTTCATTCCTGTTGGTTTTGTTTTGTTTCAGGTGAAGAAGGATCAAATGGCAGACAGCGCAAGCAACACTGCCCAATCTGCTAAGGAGAGTTGCCAACAGGGCAAGGAGAATACCGGCAACTTCATGCAACAAGTATTATCCTTCTCACTTCATATATTCTGAATGGGGCCCTATATTCTGAATGATCTTAGATTCATTCCCCCCACCCCCTTTGTAGCTGAATTATTCCTATAGGTTAAGCAAAAAAAAAAAAAAGAAGGAATTATTCCTATAGTGATGTTTGATTTACTTTCTTTTCTTTCTCAGACTGGTGATCAAATGAAGGGCATGGCACAAGGGGCTGCAGATACAATGAAGAGTACTCTTGGAATGGAGAAATAAAAACAACTCATTTCTCAACCATTGATAATTGCTTTCCATGTTAATGTGTTGAGACTTATCTGTGGGTTTGTTTCTTTCTAAATTGCTCATCTTGAGGGCTGGCTAGGGATTGCCCTTTCAAGAGGAAACCTAAATTGGCATGAAATTCTTTTGTTCCCCTAGCTATGTATTGGTCTAATAAATGAATTGCCAATCTGCATTTATTTTTCAATCTTTTTTTTTTCTTCATGTGGCCACTAAAAGTTATTACTGATGATGGGAATATTTTGCATAAAACCCACCTACATGTTATGAAAATTATAAACAACCAATTTAAATGATTAGTCTGATAATCTCAATCAGACACCTTCATTGTAAAATTAGGGGCTATTTTTGACATGTTGATGAAATCCAACAATTTTTTTATGCAAGGATGAAAAATTCCAAATTCCTTATATTTAATCTGATTCAAATCAAACTAAGAGTGCTATTCCCAGTCAGATTTACGGGTTTAATGGGGTTTTTCTTTTTTCAAAAATAATGCCATGTGCTTAATTCAGACCGGGTTAGATTTATGGAAATTATCATCCATTCACAATAAAAGAGTGGAATTTGCTCACTATTGCAACTTTGAGGTTATGGGTTCGAATCATGTTGGTACAAAATAGAAAATTAAAAAAAATAAGGTTGTTGGTTAAAGTGCTTGATTATGCATAAAAATACAGGTTGTTGTCTCTGAAATTCCCTTGACGAAATTGGCAAAGCAATAGATAAGCAAGTGAATAGGCATGGCACAAAGCACCAGAATGTACGAATCACACAACAGACCATGGGAATGAACGACTTTTCGCTGGATGCAAGGGGGATTCCTTTGGTCTGATTTTAATCAGGATTTACAACAGTAACACAAATGAACAACAACATATCACATAGCCTCTACAGCTGCCAAAAAAAAAAAAAACACAACCACCATTCAGGCCTCTGAAAAACTTGAATCTGTAATGTGACTTCCACACTTACTAACTAAAATCCCAAACAAGCACTTCAAGATCCAACTTTAGGGTGTAAACTGTGCCCAAACTCGTAACCCAAATGAATATTCTTCATGAAAGGAATGGTTATCCATTCATCTCTAGGGTGCAACTTGGGTTACAATACAAACCCTCAAAATCCAACCGGATCAAAAGTGTGATTTGTGTTGGGGTTTGAATTGGGCTCGGGTTTGAATTTTGAAACCTGCATCTTGTACAGGTTGAAATAGAGTTTTGGCAACTGCCGTGGGTACCAAGTCATTCATGGAAAATAACACTTCAAGAGAAATCCTCCCCCTTTCCATCTTTCCTATTGCACTTGCAATTAACCTCATCATGAATAAAAAAAAAAAAAAGTTGTGTTTTCAATCTTTGATTCACCTCAATGTATATTTAGCAATCCATCAAAAGTTCAATAATTTCACAAATCGAAGCAAGCAAAGGAAGCACGTGACAAACAACGACAGGTCTTGTATAATGAATCAAAAGTGTCTTGCAAATAAAGAACACAATATACATAACAACGTCTCAATCACATAATTCATGCAAAAATGAAAGAAAACCACATACACTGCCATAAGCACACAGTTACTCTGACACCAGACATACACCATTTACACTTACAAGAAGATGAGGATTTTATCCCCCAAACAGGAACTGGTGGCTAGATGCTAGAGCAAACCATAAACTTCACAACCCTTTATTGCCAATTTCCTGATGGTAATTCTAAGCTAGCTTATGAGCTAGAGGATGTAGAGGAAGGGTTGAAAACCTCCTGTTCCGCGCAGCTAAGAACATCATGAGGCCCAGCAGCCTCTCGACCGACTCCCATTAAATCAAGGTAATAAAGGTAGTGTGAGATGATGTTGTTCATAGAATCAATTTCACCCTGACCACATACTGAATCCCCATATAGAATATTCATCGTGGTCCCAAAACCGGGCACCCTCTTGGCCAAGGTGTCATTTTTCGTGGGTTTCCAGTTTCCTACAAACACATCGTGTGCTGAAGGTTGCTTCTTCTTCATTGGGGTCATCCACCTCCACATGGCAGCTTGGAAAGCTTTTGTTGCATTCTGCTCAAGATATTCGGGATGGTCCAACAAATCTAACTTCAATCCATCACCAATGATACCATAGTTGAAGTTCCTGAAATCAGCAACCAAATGAAAAACCTGATTATGAGGTGGTCTCCCTCTAAAACTTAAATGTTAATCAGTTCCAGTGGTCCTATTCTTTTCAATTTCATCGTTCCACTTGTTTGGAAACAACAGACTTTGAAAACAGAAACCAGTCCACAAAATTTAAGCCTGATTCATTATAATGAAGGGTTTTTATACTCAAATTCTTTATTAACCATCACAGTGCCAACCATGCATGCAGCCATTGTTGGTTTAAAGGCACCTTCCCACTTAAGGGGACAAGTCCTGGGGTGGAGTTGATTAAATTCATTACTGGTTTCAATCTGCCTGACCCATTATGTAATAACTGCCACATAAAACAGTTAACTTCTGACATATATTAAGAGCATCAGAAGACTGACTAATCTAATCAAAAGATTAAAACAGGTAAAAAACACAGCCAAAATGATTTGTTCTGATCAATAAAACTTGATAACAAGCAAAATTATAGAAAGCAGGACATTTTCACAACATACCAATACACAGGAATGGCACCTCGACCATAGTAATCAACACCAGGGGTGCAGGGGTAAAGGTAGTTTGGATTGCAGTAAGACTGACTTGGGCTCATTTCATGGTTGTAGCATAGCCCCCACGCATATGGACCACCAGTTGCAACATTGTACCCACCTACACAGGTTGAAATAGATTAAGATCATACAAAATTATACAACTAAGCAGGGCATCTCTATGATGAGCAAAGAGAGGAAAGAATCTTATCACTTTCATAAATATTCTATGTCTAAAAGAAACAGAGAGGCTACTATGGTTTTTCAATGCATTCTACCAATAAAATATACATTTGACAATGCTTCTTTGCAATTTAGTTTTTCATTTGTTTTCCAATGCCTTTGTAACTTCTCTCCTACAATCACCTGCAAAATTATGTAAAACCTACAATCACCAAACCTACTGGTCAACTCAACTAGGTAATTGGCCTGAATCTAGTTGACCCACTGGATTGGAAAACTATCAGAATGCTACAAGAATGAGCAATAGGAACCTCAAATCAAATACCACCAATTGCAAATTTGCAATCCAACGATCAAAGTAATCCAACTTATGAATGACATCCAGAACAATTGAACAAGCAAACCCACCATCAAATTCTTTCATCCTAAACCTAAATTGAAAGCAATGAACATGATGACCCAACAATCCAGAGGTAACCCAGAACGTAACTGATGCAATCCACACAAATGAACAGTCCAGATCCATCAATCAAGCAAACCCATCACCAATTCTACACCCTAGAACCAAAATCAAAATCAATAAACAGGACCATCAATCAAACAATCCAGAGGTACCCCAGATCACAAATCACTCTTCCAACATAAATGAACCATCCAGATCCAATTCAGAAACAAACCCAACAACCAATTCAGCACCCTTAAACCCAAATCTCATAAAACAAGAACAGGAGGAAGAAGAAATCTTACAAGAGGTCTGGCTTCCAACATGACCCAGAAAAGCAGCGATCTCCTTCATCTGCATCTGCTTCCCGCCTGTAGTCCCAAACCCAATGGGCTCGAAGAGCGCGGCGGCGGTGATGAACGAGTGGTAGTCCCAAAACCCAACGGCGTGGGCGACTGGGGTGTTCCTCTTGGCGAAAAGATCCTCGAAATTGTAGACTTTGAACAGATCCGAGATGGTGTCGTTGCAGCAGAAGACCCCCTTACATTCCCAACCCTTGTCGCAGATCTTCTCCTTCTTCGACGCCCAGCTCAAATCCACCATTAAAAACACCATGAAAAGCAGAAGAATTGCTGCTGAAGATTTTCTCTCCATTCTGATGATCATAGAACAGATGGAAGTGATTGTTTGAAGGGTGTTGTTATTGTTGTTGTTGAAATGGAAGAAGAATGATGAAGAGATGATATGGAAGAAGGAATAAAAGGGAATGAATGGACTTGCAGAGGAAGTGTGGAAGGTAGAGAGAGAGAGACACAGAGGTGTCGGTGGAGTTAGCAGATCTCTGGGTTTCGTTTTGAGGAAGGATTGAATGTGGATCCAACGGCCATGATTGATAAGTTGAGAGAGAAATCTGGAAGGTTACAGGCTGGAAATAAAAGAACATCTGACCTAACGCTATGAGGTCAGAGGCTCCTCTTTACTAATTGTAACATTTTTGTTTACATGGGGGAAAGTCGGGTGTAAAAAAAAAAAAAACTACTAATAGAATCCAACCGAACCGCAGTTAATAACCGTATTTTACTGTTCGATTACGGTTACAGTTAATGAAATTTAAAAACCGCACTGTTCGGTTCGATTACGGTTTTAATAATAATTCACGGTTATTAACCAAACCGACTGTATGAGGTTAACCGTACCGTTTACAAATAAAAGAAAAAAATAAGGAGCCGTAACCGTACGGTTAACTGTATAATAAAGATTACCGATCAATAGGATTTTTATTCAATTGCTCCTTATGTGTCATTTTACCTTCAATTATTCACATTTATCCCCTTATATGAGGAAGGCATTCCACGGTTATTAACCTAACCGAACCGTTTAATACGGTTAACCGCGGTTACGGTTTTCTACAATTTTTGTGGATACGGTTACGGTTACGGTTTTAAAAGACAAAAAACCGCGGTTATGGTTCGGTTAACGGTTTTCCCAAATTGACTGGTTAACCGAACCGTTAAGGTATCATTTTTATAAGATTTCAAGAACAAATATCTTGGTGGTTGCTCATTCTTATTAGGGTTATTAATTTTTGAGAGGTGAAATATGTTTAAATGAAAAGGCATGAGAGATATATAAATGCTGAAATTAAAGGGTCCTATTTATAAATTATATAAACTTTAGGGGTATATTTGTAAAAAAAAATTTACTTTTTCTTCACCTTCAAAGGGAGTTGCTATTTGCACATTCCTTAGGGCACGTTTGGCAATTGTCAACCCTTCCTGCTCGGCCGGTAGAGTTGGTCGAGCTAGGAGAGGGAGAGAGGGAAGGAGAGGGGAGATGGGTAATTTCGGAATGTCTTGGAGGGGTCAATGAGGGGTCCCATGAATGGACGTGCAAGGAGCAACAAGGGAGGTGCATATAGCAGCTCCCCCTTCAAAATCTTTTAGGGGTATAAGACTTAGAAAAACCCATAAAGTTATTGAGAATTTTAGTTTTTGTTATATATGAGACCTTCGAAAATTCTTTTTACATAATGGCCTCGTAAGGCGAATTTCTTGGTCCTGCAAATGATTTTAGAACCTGTTTCTTTACTAGAATTCCTAATATGTTTTAAGGCTATCTGGGAATTCAGAAATCTTGTTAGAAACTTATTGGTTTTTAACCAGAATTCCTAGGCTTTTCAAATGCGGCTTTTCAAATTCAAGGCATTTGAAATCCCCAATATTCTAGCATTTGAAAAGCTACTTCAACCAAGAGGATTTGGAAATCTCTCTTTAGACCAGACTTTGGGAGACGGATGATAGCATTCCGACATCATCCAACGGTCACCTTCTGCATTCATTTTCCGGCAATGCCAACAGAAGAGAAGGTGTGCCTCTTCTACTTTTACACTTCCTCTTCATTTCCCTGTATTTTTCTTCTTTTCTCCCTATTTTGTTGCTTGTTTGTTTTTACACTTATATTTGATCTTTTGCATTCGATATTTGAACTTACAAATTATGTAATATACAATATATTTTTTCTTTTGTTTTCTTTATTGTTGTACTTTTCCTACATGTATAAAGTTATTAATTTGAATGATTATCATGAATACATATAAATAAATATATTTTTATATTTTACAAGTCATGGATTCATTTTTAAATACTTTTAAAATTGTTTAAAAAAATACGACTCTTCCTAATCTTCGCATTGACTCTATCCGAGTCAATTCTTTTGCATTTGACGAGTCGAGTCCGAGTCACGAGTTTTCCAACCTTTGTTTATAGGGGTGCACAAAAAATCCGCCGATCCATAAAACCGATCCGATTCGCTCCAGTCCATGGATTTTTAACTGAACCGAAGGTAAACGGATTGGTGACGGATTGAAAATCTTGTAATCTGTTAGCAACGGATCGGTAACAGATTTCATCCTCAATTCGCGGATTCAATTCGATCCAATCCGTTGACATTAAATATAAATAAGAAAAACTTAAGGGGTCTAAATATAAGTTAAAAGGTCTAAATATAAAAGAAGAAAAGACTTCAGGGGTCAAAATGTAATTCACTTTTATATATAAGTATATTAGTAATTTGTAGTTTTTTTTTTTTTGGATTGTTAGTTTGTATGCTGAAACTCTTTATAACATGTTTGATCTCTTTCTTTAATATTAGACTCAACGGATTGAACGGATTAAACCGATTTGATCCGGTCCTCCACGGATTTGATTGGGTCGGTTTTTAACAGCCACGGATTGGTAACGGATTCCAAATCTATCAATTTGTAAGTAATAGATTGGTGATTGATTTGGCCTAATCCGTACCAATCTGATCCATGTATACCCCTATTTGTTTATCCCCGAATTTTGATCCAATCAAAGGCACTAATCTTATAAGAGTAAATTTGGGGACATCCCATAAATGAGGAGGACATTCACTTTTAGAGTTAAATTTTTTTTTTCTATGAAATAAAAAAATGAGTTCAGTGCAATAAAGGGGCCCCACTATGCATTTAAATAGAAATCATGTATTTATAATTATGCATTTTCATGTGAACCATACCCCAGACCCACCCATACCTGGAGGGTTGAAAAACTTAGAAATTCTACAATTTTCCCTCCATTTAGAGAAGTGGGAATTAGAAAATCTACAGGTTTTCCTCCACTTAGAGTAGTGAAAAAGGTGAATAGAGTGGGAAATTAGAAAATCTACGGGTTTTCCTCCATTTAGAGTGGTGGAAAAGTTGCATAGGGTGGGAAATTAGAAAATCTGCAGGTTTCCTCCACTTAGAGCTATGAGAAAGTTGCATAGAAAATCTACAAGTTTTCCTTCACTTAGAGCAATGGGAGAGTTGCACATGCAGTAAACCAGCGGTTTTGGCTATTTTTTTTCTTGTAAACCACCCAAGGCGCTAGAACCCAAGAGAGAGTCCCGCACACACAGAGGAAGGCAACCCACTTAAGTAGGTAAGGAGCCCACACAAGTGGGAAGCGGTGATGTACCCGGGGTTCGAACCCCAGGTAGCTAGGTAAGATAGGCTAAACCTGCAGATGGTTTACTTTCATCTTGTCTCGGCGCATGTCATTTATTCCAAAGTAGGGGTACTGATGAGTCAAGCCAGCATAAGCTTAACCTAAACTTGACCAACATAATATTGGAATTGGGTTGTGCTCTTAGGCCCGTGGGCTAAACCAGAGCTTGACTTATTAGCCTTGCTAGCATATTTAGTATGAATAATAGTACATATGATTTCAATTCAGATGAGCCTCAACCTTTATTTTAGGGCCATGACTAGATGCAGTTAAGGATGTCAAATGCGCTGGGCCGGTTCCAGTCAACGGGCTGTGGCCCTGCACGGCCCGTGACACGGGTCGTGCTGGGTCGAGGAGCCTAGGCCGGTTGGCCCGGGCCCGCCATCCAGCCTGGCACGTGGGCTTGTGCCTCCAGCCCACCAGGATAGGCCTGCTAGCTCGCTCAACCAGCCCGCTGGCCGGCCCAACTGCTGGCCTGCAAAGCCCGCCCAACGTCCATATCCCCTTTTTTTTGAAAAAAGTCCATTTTACCCCCTCAACAATTATAAAACGGTCATATAATGAGTATTTTGTGTCATTTTCATTTTACAAATTTTATAAATACCATAACCTTCCCATTCTCATTCCTTACCAATTTACACAACTCTCTCATTCTTTATACATTCGCTATCTCTCTCTCAAAGCATTTAACTCTTTCACTCTCTTTAAGAAGTTTTTGGAGGGCTAAAGATCAAGTCATCTAGAGACAAGATTAAAGGGGCCTTCAAAGATATAGAGATATTTATATTATTTAAATTTGAGATTCTATACATATAAGTTTATATTATATTATATTAACTCTCATTTTCTCTCCTTTCTTATATTAATTATCACAAAAGAAGGCTATTAGAGCCTATTACTGTTATTATTTATAAATTTTATTTTTTGAAATATGGCTAGAAGATTTCCTACAGAATCTTCTTCTGTTAATTTAGGGGAAGAAGAAAATTTTAGTGAATCACAAGATGAAGTAGGTGATTTACCACCCCCCCTTTCCTCAGAGTTCGCGTAAACCAACTAAGAGGAATAGAACTTCAGTAGTTTGGGATGTATTTACAAGGTTTGAGGTTATTGAAAATGGAAAGAAAGTTGAAAAGGCAAAATGCAAATTTTGTAGTAAGATTTATGGTGCCAAGTCAAAAATGGGTACTGGCCATTTGACAAGACATAGGTAAAAATGTTTAGCCTTACATAAGCAGGCGGATGGAAGGACAGGGAGGCTGATTCACAGACCCAAATTTCTACTACTGGTGGTGGTAGTGGTAGTAGTAGTAGTAGTTTGGGTCTTTTTTCTTTTAATGCACAAAGTGCTAAACAAAATCTTATTAAAATGATTGTGTTATCCGAATTACCATTTTGTTTTGTTAAAAACGAATTTTTTTAAGAATGGGTCCAGAAATACTGTCAACCACAATTTCAAAGTATTTCAAGAAATACAGCGAGAAATGATGCTATTAGACTCTAGTAGGAAAAGAAAACTAATATAAAAAATTACCTTGCAAAAATTCCTGGTAGAATAGCCATAACCACAGATATGTGCACATCTAAAGGGGGTGATTGTTTTCTTTGTATTACTACATATAACATAGATGCAAAATGGTTTATTAATAAATGTATAATTAGTTTTAGCTGTCTTGAATGGCCACACAATGGCACTAGAATAAGTACATTTATTTTGGAAAAACTAGATGAATATAATATTAAAGAAAAAGTCTTATCTATAACTTTATATAATGCCAGTAATAATACAGTGGCTATTGAATTAATGAGAATGCAGACGCCAGTTGCAACTTTGATAGATAGCTTTATCTTTCAAAATAGATGTTGTGTGGGGATATTTCTTCCCTCTTATCATCCCTTGCCAAGTGTACGGCCCAGAATGACCTGATGGGACTGGGCCCAGGAGTCAGGCTCGATGGGACTACAGGGTGGGCTATGATGGGATCAGACTCTGATAGAGTCTCCCTCTTGTCCCCTCTCTTCCTCTATATGAGCACAGCAACAGCTCCAGAAGCTGGATGGCCAACGAACACCACTCACTGGTATGCCATTTCTTCTCCCATTACATCTCCTACCTCTGTTCTAGTTCTGCACCTGCAGCTAACAAAGGCATCGGAGAGCCCTGCGCTGCCCAAGCCAGGGTCCTCTGACCTTCTCCTTTTTCCCATTTCAGGCTCGAGGCACCGGTTCTCCTATCATCACTACCAAGGATCTCCATCCTCATCAAAGTGAGACGAAAAATCACTTCCCCCCGGGTCTGTGAGTTTTTGTGCTCTTACAATTGGCGCCGTCTGTGGGGAAAGATCAAAAAGCCATCTTCCCAAACACCATGCCTAGAAGAGCCTGAAAGGTTTTCGGTTAAGGTGCTGGAGCTGCCATTTTCAAAGACGGTCGACATGGAGATCTCTGGAGCAGCTGTGGAGTCCTCGATCTCGACGGTGACCGAGGGCTCCGTGATCCAGAGCGCCGACGGGAGCAATTCAAACAATGAGTTCGACCTGATATCCGATCTTGGCAGCTCCGTCAAGCTCGGTAGGACCAGCTCGGCAGAGAGCACCACCTCGACAGAACTCCATTTCAGCTCGGTCGTCTCCCAGCTCGGAAGACTCTCAGCTCGGCGACGCCCGAAGTCACCGACGATTTCTGCAGACGTCTCCCAGCTCGGGAAATGTCTCCATCTCGGCAGATCCAAGCTCACCGGGCATAGGATAAAGACGCACGGCTCCATTTAGCTTCCAGGCTACAACAGGATGCCCGAGCTCAGACACCAGGCTACATGGCCTTGGGATCAGGACTGGACCCCGATTACGATGCTCGTAATTGTGTTTACTCAAGTTTGCTGTTTAAAAAAACAAAATATATGTATCACCTGATCTCCCCATCTCGGCTGAGTTCGTCACTTCGGCACCGTCAGTAGCAGCTTCATCTCGGCAGAACCCCTAGGTGGCCGTCTCCATCTCCCAGCTCGGGCCGGGATTGCTTCTCAGCTCGGCAACAGACGTCTTCAATTCGGCAGCCACAGCCAGCTCGGCAGAGGCTCTAGGTTCGGCGGTCACAGCCCGCTCGGCAGATGCTCCTAGTTCGGCAGCTCCCGCCAGCTCGGCCAGCTTTGCCTCCTGTGACAGTCGTCCACATGGCAAACGCGCCCTCCCGCGAGCACGTGGCTCTCAGACCTGGGACACTTGCCGCGGCCAGCCCGTAGCCGTCTGATGCGCCACCGACGGCCTCCTCCTCTGCCGGGATTGCAACTCCAGCTCGGTAGGTCACCGGAGACAGGCCTCTCACAGGAATCTTCTTGCTCTTGTGTGACAACAGAAGACAACAGAAACAGAGCACATAAGCTCAGTGCATCCCATGTTATGTGACTCTTCTCTGATTTGCCCTGCCCTGATTTCGTTGAAGTACCAGTTTTCTCACATATATTCACCAACCACAGCTTTCTCCTTCATTGCATCTCAATGATGGAGGGTGGAGGGTAGAAGACGAGGGAGCCCAAGAGAGAAAATCTTCAAAATGATGTGATAACATGATGTGAACGTCCCAATCTTCCCAGAGGGTCTTTCAAAGCTATCACATCATAGGTTTGGTATGGTAATCCTACTTACCACCTAAATTGGTGATCCTACTATCCACTCCCCTGACAGCATTGAGTTCCAATGTTTTACTCCACTTGCAACACATGCATCTAAAAAAGTCCACATGGGCCACCACCTTATACCACACGTATATGTAACGTGTCATGGGTATATGAGAGATGTCATGCACATATATCGAAAGAAAAAATCAGGCTCGGTGATGCCACCAGCCTCGATAAAAATATTACACTGGCTCCGATAACAGTACCAGCCAGTTACGTCCCTCATCTCAGCTACGCGCCAGATTCCGCCTACGCGGTGACAGACTACACTGGCTCCAGTAACAGTACCAGCCAGTTACGTCCCTCATCTCGGCTACGCGCCAGTTTCCGCCTACATGGCGAAGGACTGCACCTCTGGTGACGAGCCAGCAGGTCGTGTTGCTCAAACTCGGAGACGGATAAACCATCAGGCTATTTAGCTTTCAAACTTCTAACGGGTTGAATCACCCTAAAGAAGTTAAAAGCTGGGGGGCTTTGTGTGGGGATATTTCTTCCCTCTTATCCTCCCTTGCCAAGTGTATGGCCCAGAATGACCTGATGGGACTGGGCCCAGGAGTCAGGCCCGATGGGACTGCAGGGTGGGCTATGATGGGATCAGACTCTGATAGAGTCTCCTTCTTGTCCCCTCTCTTCCTCTATATGAGCACAGCAACAGCTCCAGAAGCTGGATGGCCAACGAACACCACTCACTGGTACGCCATTTCTTCTCCCATTACATCTCCTACCTCTGTTCTAGTTCTGCACCTGCAGCTAACAAAGGCATCGGAGAGCCCTGCGCTGCCCAAGCCAGGGTCCTCTGACCTTCTCCTTTTTTCCATTTCAGGCTCGAGGCACCGGTTCTCCTATCATCACTACCAAGGATCTCCATCCTCATCAAAGTGAGACGAAAAATCACTTCCCCCCGGGTCTGTGAGTTTTTGTGCTCTTACAGATGTGTATGTCACATCTTAAATCTAATGGCAAAGGTTGGTTTAAAGCATATTGTAAGTTACATAGATACTATTAAAGACATTGCTAGATTTACTTTCTCCCCCACACAGAGAAGACAAGTGTATGCCCAAATATGTGCGAGGTAGGGCGTATCAGCTATTAAAATACCTAAGGAGGTAGAACATATATGGAATTCTATATATGATTTGTTAAACAAGGCACTTGACCGAAAAACTGTTTTGAATGAATTTTGTGCTTTTCATGCACAAGATTTGATGATTAGTGATGAACATTGAGAGTTATGTGCCCATATAAGAGATTTATTAGAAGCTTTTTATACTTCAACATTATTTTTTTCGGGGATATATTATCCCACATCTAATGAAGCTTTAATGAAGCTTTTTAAAATTACTTTACAATTCAGTAGATTTAGAGATCATTTTTTACTGAGTAGCACTATTAGAAACATGGAAGAGAAATTTAATAAATATTGGAAAGAGGCTCCAATGACATTTTCTTTAGCCGCCGTGTTTGATCCTAGATTAAAATTAAGTGGTGTACAGTTTTTTATTAATGTGCTTGCTAGTGAACTAGACTTTATTCTAAATGTCACAACACCAGTAGGGAAACAAGTTGTTTGTAGCACATATCACCCTAGTTGCACAGTTAAGATAGGTGATGTCACATTCCTAGCAGACCTTATCTAATTAGACATGCATGACTTCGATGTTATTTTGGGGATGGATTAGTTGTCTGGACATCATGCTAGTATGGACTGTTTTAACAAAATTATTTCCTTTAAGTTGGATGGATCATCATCAGGGGTGGAATTTCATGGAGAGAGAAAGGTTTCACAGGCTAGTGTTATTTCAGCATTGTCAGCAGTTAAATTGTTGAGAAGCGGATGCAAGGGATTCATAGCATTTATCACAGAGGACAAACAGTCCCAAGGGGTGGAGCAAATCCCTGTAGTGTGCGAATTTTCAGATGTATTCCCAGAAGAGATTCCAGGATTGCCACCAGTTAGGGAAGTGGAGTTCACCATAGAGCTTATGCTCGGAACAGCTCCTATTTCCATTGCACCGTACAGATGGCTCCAACAGAATTAGGTGAATTAAAATTGCAGTTGCAAGAGTTTTTGAAGAAAGGTTTTATCAGACCAAGCATTTCACCGTGGGGAGCTCCGGTGTTGTTTGTCAAGAAGAAAGATGAAAGCTTAAAATGTGCATAGATTACAGAAGATTGAACCAAGTGACCATTAAAAATAAGTATCCATTGCCAAGAATAGATGAGTTATTTGATCAGTTGCAAGGAGCAGAGTTTTTCTCTACGATAGACTTGAGATCCGAATATTATCAGCTAAGGGTAAGAGAATCAGATGTATCGAAGACAGCCTTCCGGACGAGATACGGGCACTATGAATTTTTAGTAATGCCCTTTGGACTGACGAACGCACTAGCGGTGTTCATGGCTTTAATGAACAAGATCTTTGCACCTCATCTAGATAAGTTTACTGGTGTCTTTATTGATGATATTCTAGTATATTCCAAGTCTACAAAAGAGCACGAGCAGCACCTGAGGACATCGTTGCAGTTATTGAGGGACAACCAGTTGTATGCAAAGCTTGAAAAATGTGACTTTTGGTTGACACAAGTTTCTTTCCTTGGTCATATTATTTCCAAAGAAGATTTAGCAGTTGATCCAGCAAAGATAGAAGCAATCATCAATTGGGAGAGGCCAAAGAATGTAACCGAGATCAGGAGTTTTCTAGGTTTAGCGGGCTACTACAGAAGGTTTGTGCAGGGATTTTCATCTATTGCAGCACCTTTGACCAAACTGACCCGGAAGAATGTGCCATTCGTGTGGACCGAGCAGTGTGAAGCAAGTTTTGAAGAGTTAAAAAGAGATTGACCACAGCTCCAATTCTCACCTTACCTTCAGGCAGTGGGAATTTTGTAGTTTATACCGATGCATCGACCGTGGGATTGGGATGTGTGTTAATACAAGATGGCAAAGTCATAGCGTATGGCTCAAGGCAACTGAAGGAGTACGAGAAGAATTATGCAACGCACGACTTAGAATTGGCAGCGGTTGTATTTACATTGAAGATGTGGAGACACTATTTGTATGGAGAAAAAATTGAAGTCCACACGGATCACCGTAGTCTCTAGTATTTGTTCTCCCAAAAGGAATTGAACATGAGGCAGAGAAGATGGATGGAGTATATCAAAGACTACGACTTTCCAATCAAATACCATCCAGGAAAAGTAAATGTCGTGGCAGACGCATTGAGCAGAAAGTCAGGGAGCATGGCTAGTTTGCGAGGAATGGGCGCACTCCAGCAGTTCGAAGAATTGGGAGTTGAGTTTCAACCGTTGAGACAAGGTGTTATACTAGCAAATATGACAGTGTCTGAGCCAACTTTCATTCAGAAAATCAAGGAGACTCAGTTACAGGATCCAGACTTAGCTAAAATTGTGGAGCACATCTCAGATCACCCAGATTTCAGAATCATGGATGGAGTATTGTACTTTCGTGACCAATTGTGTGTTCCAAACATTGATGATTTGAGAAATGAAATCATGGCTGAAGCCCATAGCACCAAGTATTCTATGCACCTAGGGAGTACAAAGATGTACTAAAATTTGAAGAGCAGATTTTGGTGGAACAATATGAAGAGAGAAATTGCAGCATTTGTGTCCCGATGCATGACTTGTCGGCTGATTAAGGCAGAACATCAGAAACCAGCAGGTCTTTTGCAGCCATTAGAGATTCCACAGTGGAAATGGGAATATCTTATGATGGATTTTATCTCGGGTTTACTGACGACTAGTAGAGGGAACAATGCCATATGTGTTTTAGTTCACCGACTGATGAAGTCTGTACGTTTCATTCCGTTGAAGATGAGAAAGAAGATGCAAATGTTATCACTGGCACAAACGCTTGTTAACGAGATCGTCAGCCAACATGGTCAACCAGTTTCCATCACATCAGACAGGGATAGCAGATTTTCTTGAGATTTTGGAAGACTCTGCATGAATCCATGGGTACAAAACTTCAATTCAGCACAGCGTATCACCCACAGACAGATGGACAGTCAGAAAGGACCATTCAGACATTGGAGGACATGCTTAGGGCATGTGTGCTTGACTTCAAAACTTAGTGGGACGAAAGTCTACCTTTTTGTGATTTGCATATAACAACAGTTACCACTCGAGTATAGGGATGGCGCCTTTCGAAGCACTATATGGAAGGAGATGCAGAACTCCAGTGTGTTGGGAAGAGGTCGGAGAATGCAGTTTTCATGGACCGACATTAATTGGTGAGACCAATGAAAAAGTTAAACTCATTCATAAATGTTTGAAGACTGCGAGAAGCCGACAGAAAAGCTATGCAGATGTTTGAAGGAAGGACCTACAGTTTCAAGTAGGAGATAAAGTATTTTTGAAGGTGTCACCAATCAGAGGAACCTTGAGGTTCGGTCAGAAGGGTAAATTGTCAAGTAGATTCATTGGACCGTATGAGATCCTGAGTCGTATTGGTGAAGTGGCTTACAGACTTGCCCTACCGCCAGAGCTTTCGGGTGTACACAATGTGTTTCATGTATCGATGTTGAAGAAATATGTTTTAGACCCCTCACATGTACTACGACATGAACCATTGGAGATTCGAGAAGATGCCACTTATGTTGAGAAACCGGTTAGAGTCATTGATACGAAAGAGCAAGAATTGAGGAACCGGACAATTCATTGGGTAAAAGTGCTTTGGGAGGATCATGAACCAGAAGAAGCCACTTGGGAATTGCGTGATCAGGTTCAGAAGAAGTACCCGCACTTGCTACCAGAGGTTAGTGTTCATTTGGAGGACCAAATGCCTCTAAGGGGTGGAGGATGTCAGGCCCCGACCCAGGTTCAGTATATTTTATGACTATTCTAATCGTGATTAGTCTCTAAGTGGGATTAGAAGACGATTATCTTGGATTTTTAGTTAGATTAGAATTTTGAATAGTTTTGGGGAATTTTGAGCGCGTTGAGTCTGGTTTGACCGGGTCCGGGGTGGCCTGTGTGACGCGTGTTAGTGTGGGAATTCGATTTATTTGATTTTTGAAAATATGGATTTCAAAATTTTTGAGTTTGTTATTTTGATCCCAACAACTTTCGTATTTGTTCCGTTTGCATTTGAAACTCAGAAATCACATTTTTTGAGAAAAAGGGACAAAATTCGTCTTTTTCCCTAAATCTGTGCATAAATTTCGGAATTTGAAAATCACGAGGAAAGTATATTTTTTGAAAACTAGATTTTTCAACGATCATTTTTCTCTTCTTCGTCGACTTCATCCGGGACCCATAAACATGAGTTTTAAAGCCCAAAAGTTTTAAGATCAAATGGGCCCCACAAATACCCATTTAAAATGGTCAAATGGGTCTTCATCTTCTTCATTTGCACGGTCCCTGTAGCAGCTGAAACCAGTGCTTCTTTTTTATCTCTTCCATTTCAACTTCTCTCCTCTTGCATGTGTGGAAAACAAACTCAAATTGGAAAATAAATTTCACCAATCTCTTCCCTATCTTCCAAGCTTTCCAAAGATAAAATTTTTGTGAGATTTCAACTGGGTTTCATCTCTTCTCCAAGCTCCTCTTTTTCATTAGAGCTTTCAAAGGTTAGCAATGGCTTCTCCTTCCCAAACCTTGGTTTTATTGGATCAAAAGAAACTTCTTTTCATTCATGCAAGAAATCTTTGGTAGAACTTCATTGTTTTCCAAGTTTTAGTAGATTTTTGAAATGGGTTCTTCCATGGTTTTTTTGATAGAACTGCAGCTTGTTGTATTAGAGGAGTTGTTGGAGTGTTTTGAGACCCATTGTGATTGAGGCAAGTGAATAATCAGACCTAAATATGCATGCTAGAAATGTTTCTCTTTTCTTTGAAATTCTAGCTTGAAACTTCAAATTCTTGAAATGGATGTGGGTTGTGAAGTTAGCTTGTTTCTCTTTTGATTCTGATTTCATTACAGGGGATATTGATTTCATTTCAGGTTGTGTGTTTGAGTGTGTGAAAGTTCAAGTTTTCTGTTTCAGCTTAAGGACTGAAAACAAATTTGGAAGTCACTGAGTTTCTACCATTTGAAATCCAAAGATCTGTTTACTTTCTTTGTTATATGATTCATTGTGATTCATAATCCTTAATAGATGATTGAAATGAGCTTGGTGTGGTAGTTTAATGGAGTCATTGGAGGGGAATAGAAATTTGAAAAGAGAAGAAGGAACAGGAAAAGAAAACAGCTAGCAGAGAGGATGGAAATGGTCAGCTGAAACCGGACAGGGCATAAGCCCAGGCGCTCGAGCGAACATTGAGCTCGCTTGAGCGGCCCAGCTTATGTGACAGTCCGCTCGAGCGAGCGGTTCTGCCCCAGGTCATTGTAAATACATATTTTTGGGCTATTTTGAGTAGTTTTAAGCCCGTTTCGAGGGTGAATGATTTCTAATGACTCATGAATTATCGAGCATTAAGAATTTGAGCCCAAATCAGCTTGTTTGAACAAAAACAATGGAGAAAGTTTAGAAATGTAATTACCGGGGATTTTCCTTTAGTCTTAATATATGCTTTGTGCCCTCGAATGTCGGGAACCTTCAAAGACACCAACTCATTCACTTATAAACTGACATGGAGACTCTAAGTATATATCGAGACGCCCCTGGTAAACCATCAAACACTATCAATCATCTTTATTATCCTATTCCAAGTTCGAATAATTCTACGTTTTCTCATGAATTGATTTGAAGTGAAGTTAAGTGATTTACTACGTTTGAAAATATTGGTAAGACTACTCATTTGGTTCGTTCGATTTTATTTATCTGTATTTGTTTGGAGTAGATCTTCTTATCAATTTTGAAAATGTATTATTATGGTTTGATTTATATCAATTCAGGTTTTGGTTTGAAAGGCACCACTAAGCTTAGGTCACTTTGTCGGGTTGATCACCCGGCTTGGGATCTTTAAATTATCTGCCAACTGTAGTTTGGATTCTGTTTGCTCCGGCCATGGCAACGGTTCTGTTCTCCGGTCCCACGAGTAGTGGCAACGGTTTTGTTTTCCGGTCCCACGAGTAGTGGCTATGGTTTCTGCCATTTTGCATGGCATCTGTTCTGGCCATTTTGTATGGCGACGGTTTTGTCTGTTTGCTTTTGTTACTTCGGTAATAGGAGAATATAGCTATATGTGGGTTGCCATTATTTGAAAAAATTATCCATCAGTTTGAAGAGTTTTGTTATAACTTTGGATATGCATCATTTGTTTAATTAAATTGTTTTGTACATACAGTTTGCCTTCAATACGCTTTTATGATTTTAAATATGATTTGAGTAAAATTTGTATATCATTTGTATTATTCACCTGTCAGACCATCGTGTCTGATACTTTCTGTTTGGTGTCAGATGTTGGACCCGCAGCCCTTGAGGCGGAGCGCGCGGAGGAGGCAGTAGAACCTCCGGTGGAGCAAGAGTGGCAGCCAAATGATGTCATGTAGACGTCATGTTGGATTTGGAGTTTCGATAACATTTTTTGGGGAGCGACTTCTATTCTTTTGGGAACTTTGTTTATGGCCTCTGTTGGTCTTGTTGGGTTGTATAATTAATATACTTTTGTGATCCTCACAATTTTAACTAACTTTATGGTTATGTTATGTATATATTTCTCTTTTGATGCCAAGATTGTGTACCCGTCTTGTGTTATATTTGATTTTGAATTTTGCTACACGTTTCCGCATACTATTATTCGTTGTGAAAATTAACTATTTGGTTGTGATGGATCGTTTGGAATCCTCACCGTGGAATCCTGTGGGAAAATAATTAGCGCGTGTAGGCAGAATTTTTAGACCCGTCGCACCATGTTCCCGGATTAAGGACTTGTTTATTAGGGCCTCGGTCCGGGGGCGTGACAATATAGATTTAAATATTTTCTCAAATATTAGGGCAAATTTACAAACTCTTTTTCAATTTTATTGTGAGCAAATGGGTACAACTGGGCTTAGTATGGGCCATTCAGAAGTCCAACAAACAGGTGTTGGTGAGTGGGATGTGTGGCATTCTTCCCTGTCTACGGGCATAGCATCCAGCTCAAGCTCAAGTAACACTGTGACGAAGTTATCATCGTATCTTGACGTCGGTGTAATACGGGTGCATGATGTAGCTAGTTTTGATCTTTTAGCTTAGTGGAAGCACCAAGAAAGCGTTTTTCCGGTGTTGGCCGTCATGGCTCGTGATCTATTGACTATTCCAATGTCTTCTGCAGCATCAGAACATGCTTTTAGTGCAGGTGGACGTGTGGTGGATGACAGAAGACCAAATCTAACTGAACAAACAGTGGAGTATTGTGTTTGCCTACGGGACTGGTGTTTGGCAGATAAGAGGAAGCAAGAGTTGACGTCAATGGAAGATTATGATCTAGCAGAATACATTAGTGGACTACGCATCTAATTTGTTACTTTTTTCTTCATTGTAATTTGTAAATATATAAGTTTTTCATTCTTTTTTAATTTTTATTTTCTAAAAAGATTGTAAGGTTTTGAAGGTAATCCTATTTAGAAACCTTCAAGAAGTTAGATCCAAATGGTTCTCTCTTCTCCGTGGAGTAGGTCGAGTTTGACCGAGCCACTTAAATATCTTTGTCATTCTCTGTACTTGTGTTCTATTTTTTTAATACTGAAAAGGAAAGGAAAAAAAATTGAAAGAGGCCCGTTGGCCCGGCACGGCTCGGCCCACTCCAGCTCATCCCATGACGGGCCATGTCGTGCTAGGGTATTTCCCTGGTGGCCCAGCCAGGCCCGGCCCATTTGACATCCCTAGATGCAGTCCTAAACTTAGGCTTGATAACCAAACGGGTCATTGTTCACAATCTTTGGCCTGGTTAGACCTAGACAATAAAAAACCATCATGGCCTAATACCAAGAGGAGTGGCAAGGGTACTAATAAAACTTCATGAAACAAAGTACATCCATGGGAACCTGAAGCTCATCAACATCCTCTGAAACCCTTTTTTAAAATCACAAAGTATATGTTTCTTTTTTTTTTTTTTTTTTTTTTTTTTTTTTTTTTTGTTGTGTTTGGAAATGATAGGCAGCTTTTGTAAAAAAGAAAAACTGAGAAAAAGAAAAAGAAAGGAAACAACTTCACAATTGTCTCAAGTAATTTTGAACTTGCAGGTGCTGAAAGGATGTTTAGAATAAATCTTAATTGGATCATCTGTATATTTTGGTCTAAAATGAAAAGGATTTAATAAATTGATAAAATATTAACTGATTTCTTATGTTTATTATTTATTATTTTTGCTAAAAGGCAAATTGAATTAAAAAGAGGGAAAAGGCCAAAGGCCCCCAAAGAAAGAGAGAGAGAGAGCCACAAGAGGAGGCAAACAGAAAAATCCACCCCAGCAGCACCAAGAAACAAAAGAAAAAATACAGAGAAAGAGGACAAAAGAAAGATAAATAACAACCAAAAGCTCAACCAAAGCAGAAGAGGAGCAGCACCAACAAAGGACCAAACTGCAGCAGCTGGGCAATTTTGCAACTCAGCAAAACGCAGCTCCAAACCAAAGCTGCAGCTCTTGGTGGTAGAGAAAAGCAAAGCAGAAGCAGAGAAAGAAACCAAGCACTTCCCAGAACCAAAGCTGAATGCAACAAGCAGCAGAGAAGCACGAAGCAGCTATTGCTGAACTGCAACACAACACAACTAGGACAAACAGCACCACAGCCACCACAAACAGCACACAGCAGACTGCAGGAACGGCTGCTACCCAGAACAGCAGAGGAGAGGAGAGCACAGCGAAAACAAGAGCACAGCAAGCATAGAGAAGAGGAAGAGACCAGCGACACTAACTCAAACAGCACCCTCCAGAACACAGATCAGCAGTTGCAGAGAGACTCAGGACGGCTGAACTGCCCAGCACAACCAGAAGGCGCAGCAGAAGCCCTGAACAGCAAGAACAAGATCACCCACTTGAAAGGATCGAAACTGAGGCCTGAGGAGGAACCTGGACTCTGGGGGAAGAAGAAGAAACACTTCAGAAGCCCAACTGAAAACCAAAGCACAAACGGCAGCAGAACCAGCACTAAGCAGCTATTGCTGAACAAGAAAACAAAGGAGCTCCTACACTCTCAGCACTCCTACAACAGAATTGAAGACTCTAGGAACAGAGAGAGGAGCAAAACAGAGGGGCTCAGCTACAACAAGGGAGCTGCAAGCAAAAAACTCAGCTGGAACAAAAGAGGCTAGCAACTCTAGCCCAACCTACACCCTCCAGAAAGCTCCACAAATAAACAGCACCTACAGGGACACTCAGAACTGCAGCAGAAAGAACTCCCCAGCACAACCACAAAGAACTACAGAAGCCTACCCTGGGAGACTGAACCAACAAGGCAAGCAGCAATCCCCAAATATTTTTTAAGAGCAGTAGTGTCCTTAAATTGCGTTTGCTCATCACAATGAACCTATTCAAAAAAGTAAACTAACTTATAATTCTCCTTCTGACTCTTTATATTCTCCGATTGAAATCCCCAAATAATCGGATATTTCTTGAACTTTCACTCAATCACAGTTTTGCTAATCTGACCAAAGGCTAAAGAGCTCGATGGTCTTACACTAGCTAGGACCTTACTCTTCCCTTAATAAGGGCTAGACTGAGTCAAGCGAGGTTATGCCTTAGCCTGGCCCTTAAGATGACCGGCTTTCCCAACCTTATTTTAGTTTTAATTAAGCTAATCACTTATAAGACAACTGTTCATCAATGTGCATCAGAGTCGTCAAACCCAAACAGTAAAATTAAAGACTAGTTGTCAAAGAACAATCACAACAAAAAGAAATGATATCTTATTTGAACATTTTCTATCAATACTTAATACACTGGTCTGGTGGGTCTAAAATAGAGGATTATCACCAACTAATTGCAGCGATGGAACTTGCAAACAATCCGATCAGATCAGACGACGCATGCAAATCCCCTTTCGGATCTCCTCATCCGCTTTCCTTCGTCCACCTCTCTCCGGCATCCCTTCAAAGTAATATCCATGAATATACTCGAGAGAGTAGCCGTTCACTTCATCCTATGTCATGACATGGCCGTGCCACTCCCAGATCCATTGTTTGGGCACCTGCTTAGCTTATTTTGGGTGTGTGTCCTAAGCGGAGGACAAATTCATCATTGAGTAGCACTTCACTCATGAAGAGGTCGAATCCACAGAGAACGGGCTAGGGTTTTTAGGCTATGGAGAACTTCTTTTGGTCGAGAGTGACCAACTTTTGTTCAAAGGGTTGAATTAATTCTAAGCTAATGACTGATTAACACTGCAGAAGACTAATTGAAATTGTTAAGCTAAAGAGATGGTTCAACCTAGGGTTCAATTCACCCGGATTTACATGATTTCATCTTCCTTTCCATCACACAGGTTAGATTTGGAGCAATCCAATTCTTACCTGGAAAATTCCTTCGTGGAAATCAAATATCAGTCTAATTGAATAATTTCCAAAGAAATTCTTGATATTCTATTCAATAATCTAAAAGTCATCGACCTAAGCACTAATTGTATCATCTTAGATGAACACAATTAGTTAAAGGCTTAACATCTCAATTATGATTTCTGAAAACAGAAAGTCAGTGGAAACTATTGATCATCATCAAAGCATAATCAGAAAGAATAAACCATGTAAAACCCGGGGTGAATTCCCCTTAGGTCACATCTGAGATTTTACCCCTCCATTAATGGAGATCTCTTCAAACAGATTCTAAGAAAACAAGAGAACAAAAAGAACATAATTGAAAGATTATCTCTATTGAAAACTTGAATTAAAATGAAGGATTCTGTCTTAATACAAGAATTTAGCAAAATTGAACATTGATCTTCAATTAAAACTCCCTATACACTCATCTATCAAAGAAGGAAAGAAAAGGGGGCTGAGAAACAAAGACAATTCCCAGATAACCCTAATTGTCGAGTTACCAGGTTTTATATAGGTCCCCACATCTTTAATTACAAAACTGCCCCAAAAAGCAAAATTCTATCTAAATCCGAGTGTTCTACCGGTAGAACTTGCGGTTGAAGGAGTTCTACCGGTAGAAGTTCTACCGGTAGAACTTGCGGTAGAACTGCTGTTCTCAGTTTCTTCACTCTCTGTTAGAAATTCAGCCTTTTCTACCAGTAGAACTTGCGGTAGAAGCAGTTCTACCGGTAGAACTTCTGGTAGAACTGTGGAAGCTCCATTTCTTCAGCTCTCTGTCCAATTTTTGGACATTTCTACCAGTAGATCTTCCGGTTGGAGTGTTGAATTTCAATTTTTCTTCTTTATGTTGCTTCAATATTTCAATTCCACTTGTTCCTTCAATTTGTATTTGATCTATTCATCATCTAGAAGCTTCATTCTTCACAAATTTCCTGCAAATAACCAAAAACCCATACTCGTGCAAAATTATATGTAATCAAATGAATTTAAACACGAATGATGGAAATAAGAAGATAAATAAGTCCCCAATTGCATAACAATTGGGTACTTATCACACCCCCCAACTTGGACTTTGCTAGTCCCTAGCAAATTAAGAAGAAGCTATCTACCCTGTACAGATAATTCTCATTTAAACATGGAAATACATGACTTATGCCACATTGAAACAAATGTCTAAGACCATGAAAATGTTAATATCTACATCCCATAGAATAAAACATTCAATCAAGATGCTCAGATTAAAATAAGTTAACCATCACATCAAAATTAATTCCAAAGCTCACAAAGGTATATCACTCAAAGCAACTGTCACTCATTTCAACAAACATATCCCATGTAAACTAATTTCACTATGCTAGCTAACATATCACACATACAGAACAACACTAAAGTAGCAAACAATTCAAACATGCATGCTGATGGAAGTAATGACACAAAAAGATTAATTAAGGATTTTAGGGCTGCATTGAAAGGGTTATCAATGAAAGTTTTTAGACAAATTGGGGCATGGCCTTACATGGTTTGGGTCAACTACCCCATGGCCATGCCCATTTACAAATCCATTAACAAAATGAACAAAAACAACATCATCCACTAACAAACCCAGGACCAATCACCACTGGACAATTCATTCACTGATCAACTCTTCTGTGTCATCCTCCCCATCGTCATCATCATCATCATCTGTTTCATCATCATCCTCTCCCTCAGTTTCTTCTTCTGCAGCACCACCAACATCTGGCTGGCTTGGGCCTGTCTCTGTTTTCCTCTGAGGTGACATGTAGGGATCAGCTCCTTGAGACACAGCAAATTTCATCAGATATTCTTGCCTGGATCTCTGCCTCTCCAGTTCTCTTTTAATCACCTTCTGCCCCTCAATGCAGTAATCAACTTTGCAGCCAATCCATTTTAATAAGTCCTTCATATAGGTCTGAAATGAGGAGCCCTTCACTTGCTTTGGAAGAGAGGAAAGAAGGTTGAGTTGCTGCTGGAGGGTCCCTCTTTTGTGATCGGGCTTTTGCCATTGTCTTGACAGTGATATCCCCTCTATCACTAGGCAAAAGCCAATCATCTGGACCCTTCACCACTTTCTGATCCATACATATTTTGGTGATGAGGCAAGGGTAGGGGAGGGCTGCCTTAACTGTGGACTCTTCCGGGTATCTCCTCATTTGATTATAAATGAACTGAGCCACATTTACCCCTTCCTCTGGGTTCCAAATCACCCATAGTAATTCCATTTCCTTCTTTCCTAGCATCTTCTCATCACCTCTAGGAAAAATGTTGTAATGCATAATTTTGTTCAACATCCCTGCTTCTCCATTTAAATTTCCCACTGTTGTGGTCCCTTCCACCATAGCTTCCCCTCTCAACACCAATTGATCATAAGGAATTTCCAAAGGAACATTTTGAGGCCTAGGGTATGTGATTCTCTCCCTAGCCACTGGGGTATATCCTAAAGCCTTAGCAATAATATATTGGTCTACTATAATCTTGGTTCCTTTCATAATGGCTACTATTTGTTCCCCTCCCACTATGACAAGTTCCATAGATTTGTAGAATTGACGAACAAAGTTAGGAATATACCCCGCAAAGGCAGTGTCCATGTACTCCAGCTTGCTATTGATCACTGCTCCGAAGCATTCCCCATTTCCCAGCTTTCCCACATCCACCCTCCGTTCAATCACAAATGATTTCTTGTCTACCTTCTTCTCCCATTTAATTTGCCCTGCACTTTTCTGTGGAGGAGGGGGTGAGTACTTCCTAGGTCTCTTCTCTGCTCTTCTCTCACTTTGCCCTGAAGTGCTACCTTTGGATTTTCTGCCTTTCGCAACTGCACTACTCTTTGGTGCACCCCCCACATTTGGGTTCTTTGTTCTAGGCATGGTTTAGGGTTTTGGAGAATGAGGAGGGTGAAATGTGGAATGAAGAATGAAGCTTCTGGAAAGGTATGGAAGTGAGAAGCAAATTTTGGGGGAAGGATAGGGATTTCGGAATGTAGGGTTTTCTTGGGATTTATGGAAGTTTGATCCGAAGGTTGAGGGAAAAATGGTGATGAAGAGAAGGTATTTGGGTGTTTTGGAAGAAGATTGATAGGATTGGTGGAGGTTTTGGAAGTTTGGGAGTTAGGGTTTATGGAGGAGAAGCTATCGGATCGAGAGAAAGGAGAAGAACGAAAGGAATTGAGAAATAGAACAGGGGAAACATATATATAGGCTCACCTGGGCCCGCACGTTCTACCGGTAGAACTACCGGTAGAGAATTAGTAGCAAAATAACCTAGCTTCTCTGCCTAAGATTCTTCATTTTGAACCGGTATTTCTACCGGTACTGAGATTCATTTCTATGTGTCTACCGGTAGAACTTCCGGTAGAACTGCTCTTCTTTCTTTTTCTAAAACTTCACCTCTCTGCCTCAGATTTCTCTTTTTGAACCGGTATTTCAACCGGTACTGCCATTCATTCATCATCATCATTCAATTTATTTATTTATTTATTTATTTTTTGAATGAATGACTACAAAGTCAACACCTTCTTCCTTTGAATTTCAACCATTTTATTCCACGAATATCTGCAGTCATGAGCCTCACTTATAGACCATCGAAGCGACTCATTCACGAATTTCACAAACTGTGCAACGGACTACTGAAAAAGAAGAAGTCTCAATGAATCCATCTTCATAAAATGCCTTCATTTCAGCCACTCAAAAACTCCACTACAAAAGCATAGAAGATCAACTCCACTTTAAAGTTATCCTTATACTCATCACAACCAAACCCAATTTTCAATAACCAACCATTTTTCACCTGCAGAAATCACCCCAAAACCCCCCATTCCTCCTCGCCTCCTTTACACCGGTTCCCTAAGGTTTAGCACAAGAATAAGGGAATATAAAACATGGCTCAAACAAGGGTACAAGGGTGACTCTTTTCTGGTTTCATAAACAACAAAATTTCCTTGTATTAACAATTTGTGCCACCACTTCCAAAAGAGACAAAATGAATGCAATTCAAAGCTACAAAAGTGTAAACTTGCAAGTGTGTGGAATCTAATCTATCCCTCAAAACACTCTAAAAAACAAGGGATACGGTACGAATTCAATTCAATGAGATGATTAATTCACACAATAATTCAAAGACACATAGTAATCAAAGAAGGCATAAATCATGTATTTCACGAAAGTTGAATCTCCAAATGAGAATTTCGATGAAATGAATGCAAGGCTTGGATTAACAAATTCTAAATAGCGAAAAATGAACTATATGCATGTATGAAAAATTAACTATATGCATGAAAGAATTTCATGCCTCTCCCCCCAACTTAAACGAAACATTGTCCTCAATGATTAAAAGAACTAAGAACAAAGGGAAAAGAGAGGAACAAAGTTACCAATTTACCAAGGTTATTGTTGTAGAACGAATAACCTGCTAAGACTTAGACACCAACCATTGGTTAGAAACAAAAAATGGGGTAAGCACAAATGGTGCACCCAAAAATCTTTCCACTTTTCATTGGTATTTTAAAGTCAGATTCCAAGACATCACACGAAAGAACGATGTGATACGGAGTAGCATCATCCGCTATTTATTTGAAGATGCAATTAGGCCAATCATGCACATAGACGAGAAATAGACATAAAACAGAGGAAAACAGAATGCATGCAAGTTGGCACAAACAAAGTCAAGAAAGATTAAGAACTAGTGGGTTCCGGATAAACCGGATCCACTAACTCTTCCACAATTTCCTCTTTTGCAAAATTCTCAAGAAATGGCTTAAACCTTTGCCCATTAACTTTGAAAATCTTACCATCATTTTTATTAAAAACCTCAACAACACCATGAGGGTAGATTTTGTGCACAAAGTAAGGTCCAGCCCATCTTGAACGCAACTTTCTCGGGTGGAGATGAAGTTTTGAGTTATATAAAAGGACCTTTTGCCCAACCTCAAAGTTTTTCCTCACAATGTTTTTATCATGGAAAGCCTTGACCTTGGATTTGTAGATGCTAGCGTTCTCATAGGCTTCTCTCCTCATCTCTTCTAACTCATTCAATTGGCACTTCCTAAGGACACTTGCCTTGGGCAAGGAGAAATTTAAAGTCTTGAGAGCTCAGAATGCTTTATGCTCTACTTCGACTGGAAGGTGACAAGTCTTGCCATACACAAGCCTGTAAGGAGACATCCCTAAAACTGTCTTGTAGGCCGTTCGATAGGCACATAAGGCATCAGTCAACCGAGTTGACCAATCCTTCCTATTAGGATTCACAGTTTTCTCTAAGATGTGCTTGACCTCCCTATTGGCTAACTCGCCTTGCATTGGTTTGAGGATGATAGGCAGTGGACACCTTATGAGTGATCCCATACTTGGCCATCAAGGCCGCGAATGGACGATTGCAGAAATGAGTGCCTTGATCACTAATCATGGCCTTCAGCATCCTAAACCGAGACAAGATATTCTCCTTCATGAATTTTACCACAACCTTGTGGTCATTGGTCTTAGTGGGAATAGCCTTTACCCACTTGGACACATAATCGACAGCCAGAAGAATGTAGAGGAATCCATAAGAACTAGGGAAAGGGCCCATAAAATCTATACCCCAACAATCGAAGATCTCTATGATAAGCATGGGCTGAAGGGGCATGTCATTCCTCTTGGAAATAGCGCCTAATCGCTGACATTGAGGACAAGATCGACAGAACTCATGGGCATTTCTAAAAAGAGTGGGCCAGAAGAAACCACACAGCAAAATCTTTGCAGTGGTCTTCCTAGATGAGAAGTGACCCCCACATGCTTCAGTGTGGCAGAAAGACAAGATACTCTGCTGCTCTGACTCCGGGACATACCTCCTAATGATCTAATCAGCACAATACTTGTAAAGATAAGGATCATCGAAAGCGTACTTCCTCACCTCCACTAAGAACCTCCTTCTCGCTTGAGAAGTCCAGTCACTAGGAAGCTGCCCTGTCACAAGATAATTGACGATATCCGCATACCACTGACACGTCGACACAGAATATAGCTGCTCATCGGGAAAAGAATCAAGGACTGGGAGATGGGATGACTTATCCTCAAAATCAAGTCGCAAAAGATGATCCGCGACGACATTCTCAACCCCTTTCTTATCCTTGATAGTGATATTAAACTCTTGGAGCAACAGAACCCACCGAATGAGACGCGCTTTCGCGTCTTATTTGCTCATCAGATACTTGAGCGCTGCGTGATCAGTAAAAACAACAATAGGAGAACCTATGATATAGGATCTAAACTTATCAAGAGCAAAGACCAAAGCAAGCAACTCTTTCTCTGTGGTGGTGTAATTACGCTGAGCATCATTTAAAGTTTTGCTTGCATAAGCAATAGCATAAGGGACTTTACCTCTTCTTTGACCCAAAACGGCACCAATGACATAGTCACTAGCATCGCATATCAACTCAAAAGGAAGATTCCAATCCGGGGCTTGCATAATAGGTGGAGAAGTGAGGCACGCTTTCAAAGCGCTGAAGGCTTTCTCGCAAGCCTCGGTCCAAACAAATGGTGCATCTTTGGTCAAAAGATTGCACAAGGGGAGTGCAATAGCGCTGAAAGCACGAATGAAGCGCCTATAGAAACCACAGTGACCTAAGAAGGATCGGATATCCTTAACACATTTGGGTGAAGGTAATTGAGAGATCAATTCCACCTTTGCCTTGTCCACTTCAATACCTCTAGGAGAAACTATATGGCCTAATACAATCCCTTGTTTCACCGTGAAGTGACACTTCTCCTAATTCAGGACTAACTTCTTCTCCTCACACCTCTCTAGGAATTTCTCTAAATTTTCTAAACACCCCGCAAAGCTATCTCCAAAAGCAGAAAAATCATCCATGAATACCTCCAAGAAGTCCCCGACCATGTCATCAAAAATACCCATCATGCACCTCTGAAAGGTACCTGGGGCATTGCACAACCCAAAGGGCATGCGCCTATAAGCGAAGGTCCCAAAGGGACAAGTGAAAACAGTCTTCTCTTGATCTTCTAAAGACGCCTCAATCTGATTATATCCTGAATAGCCATCCAAGAAGCAATAGAAAGTATGACTGGCTACTCTCTCAAGGACTTGATCAATGAAGGGAAGAGGGAAGTGGTCCTTCTTCGTACTGGCATTAAGCTTGCGGTAATCAATACAAACTCTCCATCCCGTGGCAACTCTAATAGGGATCAATTCTCCTTCTTCATTAGCCACAACAGTTACCCCTGCCTTCTTAGGCACTACCTGTATAGGACCCGTCCATTTACTATCAGCTACATGATAGATAATCCCAGCATCTAGCAATTTCAGAACCTCCTTCCTAACCACATCTTTCAGAATAGGGTTTAATCTACGCTGAGGTTGGCGGGAAGATTTGACATCATCTTCTAAATGAATCCTATGGGTGCAAATTAAGGGACTAATCCCTTGTATATCAGCTAAGGTCCACCCAATTGCTCTATTGTGCCTACCTAAGACCTCTAATAGTTGGGTCTCTTGGTGTTCCTCAAGAGAAAAGGAAATCACCACAGGATATGACTCATCGACACCAAGAAAAGCATATTTTACCGAAGAAGGTAAAGGCTTCAACTCAAGCTTAGGGGCCTCCTCACTACTAGGCATTGGCTTAGATTCCGATTTCAGAAGCTCCTCAAATTTTGGTGCCCAAAATGCAGCACCCTTCACCTCCTCAACATCATCCAATATAGAATAAAGATACTCGACCTCGGGGAACTCAAGAAACTCCCTCTCCTCTTGGGTCAAGAATGTCTCTAATGGATCTGAATATAAGTGTGTGTCCACATGTTCGTGAACCAAGCTCTCTACCAGAATTCTCGCCATTTCTACCGGTAGAAATTGCGGTAGAAGAAGTTCTACCGGTAGAACTTGCGGTAGAACTGCTGTTCTCAGTTTCTTCACTCTCTGCTAGAAATTCAGCCTTTTCTACCGGTAGAACTTGCGGTAGAAGCAGTTCTAGCGGTAGAACTTCCGGTAGAACTGTGGAAGCTCCATTTCTTCAGCTCTCTGTCCAATTTTTGGACATTTCTACCAGTAGATCTTCTGGTTGGAGTGTTGAATTTCAATTTTTCTTCTTTATGTTGCTTCAATATTTCAATTCCACTTGTTCCTTCAATTTGTATTTGATCTATTCATCATCTAGAAGCTTCATTCTTCACAAATTCCAGCAAATAACCAAAAACCCATACTCGTGCAAAATTATATGTAATCAAATGAATTTAAACACGAATGATGGAAATAGGAAGATAAATAAGTCCCCAATTGCATAACAATTGGGTACTTATCACACCTTTCAACATGCCAATCGGATGCTGATGTACATGTTGTGCCCGCGAATCGTGATGGGTTGGCCAGAGTTTGGTAGGAGCTAGGCGGTATCACCGTCAATAATGTTACGTACAATCTCTCTTTCTATTTCAGCTTCCTCATTGTCCACATAACCGATTTCGGCATCATATGGGTCGTTGGGGAGGAGGGAGGGATCCAGAATGAGGCTTTCTAGAAAGAGACTCTTGTACAAGTCATAAGGCAAGCTCATGTTGGGCTTTCCGAGGGTTTGGTATTTTCTTATGCAAGAAAGAAAAAAAAGGCTGGATTTTCACAGGACAGTTGGGGGCAGAAAGGAGAGAGGGCATTTATTTGTTGTGCATGTTTCGAGGTTGATTCCACCTTCTCTCTCTTCTTGATATGAAAGTGTTAGAAGACAACTTCCTTAATAATCTTTTGCCTGGGCACTTTTGTACGGTGCTTCGGAAACTGAACCAGTTGAGAGGCTTTTATGGGTTTTCCTAATAAATCAAGTTTGACCCCATTTAGAAAGGATTTTTTTTTTTTTTGGAATCACGAAAAAGTCAATTAACTTTTCTGGTTTTTCTTATGAAAAAGTTGTCATAGGAGATGGTACTGACAACCTACGAGCTTCTTCTTCAACAATAACAATCAATCAAGAACATTTGTCAATGGAAGAGGAGTGAGATAGGGAGGGCTAGGAATTGAGGAGATTAGATGGTAGATGTGTTGAAAGGAGCAAGCATTGCTATAGGGATAACTCGGTTGGATCCACTTGAGAGATGATCGTTGCTCTCAAACAAGTTGAAGGAATTGTTCGGGCATATATTTTCTATAGGTTAGAGACGTCTCTAGGATTTTGCTTATCTTGAAAGAAAGCAGATGCTAAGAAATGACCAGGAGGAGATTTTTGTTTTGGCGTTTAAAGAGATAGATGGAGGCATTATTTAAAGGTAGTAGAAGACAAATATGGAATAAACATGATTTGTGACCAGGTTATTTTGATTTGCAAGCTAATGGTCAACAAATCATTATAAAAATTTAAAAAAAAAAGAGATAAAAAAGGAAAGAACATTGTATTGATAGGCGCCGTGGCTATGTTTAACCAAATGAAATATTTTGAGTCTCAAATACAAAAGCGTACATAAATGTCTCTATCTCTCTCACCAAACACCAAAACCTTGTACCTGCTCATTTTCCCCCTTTACCCGCTTCAAAGATCCGAAAATCCCACAAATTATATCAACATGGATTTGCCAGCTATTTAGATTTTTCCAGCTAGCAATTGTCAACAACGCCTTTTATGAGAGGGAGAGAGGGGTGAAAGGACAATTAATCAATGGGCCCGCCTAGAAACCACATGCATTGCATTCAAGTTGTTAATGTATCAGGGGAAGGCATTGTTAACTGGATTTTTCTATAAAAAGGGGATTTTATCAGTGAAACAATCTCATGACATATAAACACTGGATTTTATGTTTGAAATGGAGAGATTTCTCTCCCTTTTTTATATGATCATTTAATTTTGATTTAAGGTTTCTTTTCATTCAGTCAGTAAAAAATAGATACATATTTGTGAATGGGTGCACATCATATGCCTCAAATTGAATGCATGCATCTTGACACATATTTGTAAATGGGTTCACATTAAACGCCGTAGATTGAGTGCATGAATCTTGATACAATGTTGCTTTGTTTTCCATAATCATTTAACTTCCCTTCAAGTATGTACTAGCAATAAAGCTCGGGTAATAAATCAGAATATATTCAAATTTAATATTTTCTTTAAAATACCTTTGATAAAAATATAAATTAAAAAATAAACAAATATATTATTTTGAAAAAAACTAGTAAATTGTGTTTAATGCGAAAAAGAAAGGCAAGGGGGCAGTGGTACTTGTCATCTTCTTTTGTTTGTACCAATCAATCAAGTACCCCACACATAATTTTAGGCTTTTAGATTAGTAAAAAAAAAGGTGGAACATTACAGTACAAATTTAGAAAGACATAATGGGTGCATCAATCAAAATACATGGGTGTATTTATAATTGAATCTATATGGCAGGGACCAAATATATTCTCAGATAAGTTGGGGTTATGATGACCATATGTATGCATAGCTTCAACCAACCATACAAAAATGCAGAGAAATGAGCTCTCTGGTTTCTGAACCGAACTTGGTTCAGTGAGGGTTGGAAAGCCTAATTGGTTAACCGAACCTTGACCGACAAGTCAACGACCAGTATAGGATGGACTCAACACGAAAAAATTTATCCAATACGGGCATGCATATCTGAACTTAGGCTGAGTGCGGGCTAACCTCTCCCATTGATCTAGTCCTAACTGGACCACTTCCATCTCTAGGATAGGCATATCTCAGTTGGCCAAAAAGTTACTCAAGGTTTGGTCAAGCTGAGCCTAACGTGTTTAGCCCCTATTTTTTTTTTTTTTTTCAAATCAAAAGTAAAGGCATTTAGATGGATGAAGAATGAAAAATTATAATGCTTGAACTGCTACAAGGATTATTGGTGGGCTGAGTTAGGTTGTCAGTCTAGGATAGCAAGTTTAAGTCGAAAAAAAGATTATATTTATTGTTAGACCTCTTTAGATTGCAATTTGATGTTAGCATATGCATTCATTTTAATCATATCTTGTAGTTTCGCATATGCATCATTATCTCGAAATCATGAAATCTAGACTTGTGTCTGGATTGCATGGTTAGGCAAAATCATGTTTTAAACAAACATAATTTAGTTGATTTCAACATGTTTTTAAACTTTACAAAGATCTTTTTTTAAAAGGGATTCTAGGTGAGATCTTCAAGTCACCAAGAAGCTCAGTTTTTACATGTCGGCGACTTGTCAGTCAGGGTTCGGCTAACCGAGTTAGCGACTGACCTTCACCGAACCAACTTCGGTTCCAATTCGGGAAAGCTCAGTCTTTCAGCCTTACCGATTCCATCACGAAACTCACTTTTCATCGGTAAGGATCCGATCCCAAAACCCTAGATGATATTAATTTATCACCATAGGATTTAATAACGAGTGGACACCATGCGATTTTCTCACTTCTCACTCACTAATTGCTTCATATTTCGTGAACTTACTTTACCAGGGAAGTAAAGTGAAGGTTAATTCGAGAGACAATATAAACAAAGGGGTCAAATAAAAAAAATCTACATTTTGAAAATCACCTCTTCTATCTTGTAACAAAAAAAAAAAAAAAAAGAGTTAAAAAGTTACTTTCTCATGCCACTGAATGACAATAAAAACTTAGGCTGTTCTTGGACAGGGTTGGGCTAGGCTGAGGAATGTCCAAAACGGCCCGACTTCTAAAGTAGAAGCCTAAGTCTTGCCCAAGCTTGAGTGTTGCTGGCTAAGCCTAGCCCGCATGGAAATGATGAAGCCCAAGCCCGACCCTTGTTGGAATCATATAATGAAAAAAGTGAATTTCTCACCATGTCCTAGGCCAGCTCAACTAGTCTGGTCATATCACCTTCTTTGAAAAGTCATGGGTTTGAGTCCCCCCATTACTACTCCCTCTCGTACAATTATATATATGTATTTGTGCCGGGCAAGGAATCCGAATCTCAACCACTGAGTCCATATAAAAAAAGTATAGGTACGGCCCATCTATTATAACCTGTATCCCATGCCCGACCCAATATGAGCCGGCCCTATCCACGAGCACCCTTATAAGAAAAACTCTTCTTAAGATAAAAACTCAAAGATCTACTCTATCACCTTTTGATTTTGCCAAACCGTTACTTTTGTTCTCTCTTTGTATTTAACCATTCACTTTACTTCACCAGTAAAGTAAAATCACCAAACAAGTGATTTACTGTGTGATTTGATAGTATTGCGTTTAAGCATTAATTATACATGCCCATCCATCATTGTGTTGACCAAAGCCCCGACCTATGACCCCACCAAGATGTAAAAAAGGGTAAAACAAAAGAAAATCCGTTTGCAAGTTTTCCTTCTGTTAGATGGGAGGAAGTCTTGCAAATGCGACTTTACAGCTGTTTTCACTGACAGTATAGCTGGAAATGCAAGTTTTCCTCCTCTCTCCTCTCAAACAGGAGGAAAACCTGCAAATGCGACGTTACTGCCCATATAAGCAACGGTAAAGTTGCGTGAGTGCCCAAATCCATTGCAAGCGGGCATTTCCATTTCCTTTAACATAAAACTAGTAACACGCTAAAATTTAATATTTTCTTAAAATATTATCAACAAATAAAATGTAATAATAAAATTTATTATTTTGGAAAATGGCTTGGGTTGTCCCAAAAGTACGTGCTTATGAAAAAAGCAATGGATAAATAAATAAATATTATCTTTTCTCAATAAGGCAATGTAATGTGTAACATGAAGAAAAAAAATAAAAGAACACATATATAATAACGGACGGTGTCCACATTACTTTGGACCCCACCTTAATTACCCAAAGGACTTGAACCCAAAATATCCAAGTATAGACCCTTTTGGACTCCATAAACACTGACATTTGGCTGCAATTGCTCATTTCATTTAAATGTTAACCATACGTGGTAATACGTCAATGTGTGGAGCTGACCCCTGACCCATGACCCGACCCAGTTATTAAAAAAAAGAAAGAAAAAAAAAAAACCAGTTTACAACTTTGCTGCCGTAATCATCAACGGTGAAGTTGCAAGTTCAGTTTCAAGTTTTCGTATAAGGACACTGGTTAAATAACTAAAGTACACTCAACTTTTAGAAGGACCAAACGCGGTTTCATTCAGCTGGATTCAACCTAAATTCCAGAAGGGCCAACCCACAACCCACTTAATGCAAGTTCACCTCTATTAGACCTATTTGTTATTGACACCAAAATCCCAATCTGATTTGTGTGTCATATCCCAACTAAAAAGAAGAGGGAAAAAAACTCTTTTATCTTACCATGTCCATAATGAGATCACCTCAATAAGATCCCATTCCATTTTCATGACTTTTTTCTTACCACAAAATACCTTAATCAAAGTGTGAAGCATTTCTTTCTCCTTTTTTTTTTTTTTTTCTTTTTTCATTTTTTTTTTTGATAGCACTTCTTATCGTAGTCTATATCTTGTTGAACCGCGATCTAAAGATCAGAGCTGGGACAAAAAAAAAAAAAAAAAAAAAAAAAAACACAGTAGCAAACTTTGGCTATTGACACAGGCCTTAATGTTCACCCTATTGTTCTGAAGGGTTACTCTAGAAGGTTTTGTTGCTTCTACTCTCTTGTAGAAAATTGATCATCTTGGTTGACAAGGTGCGAGGAAATCAAGTAAAGAGAATGGTGCACGGTAGAATTCGTGTCAGTAAAAGTTGTGCAAGAACAACTACAGTCCTTAAGTCGACGTATAGACTGAGGTAAGGGAGCTGTGAGTATATCTTGTAACTGTTCGTGAATTTTTGATTTCTAGATCGTGATTTTTTCTCCCTAGAAAGGGTTTCCACGTTAAATTTGTGTCTACCTTCTTATGGTGATTGCTTGGTAGATTTATATGCTACTTCTATCTTGTTTGATTGGTTACATCCGCTGCATTGATTTGATTAATTAGACTATCATCCATTCTAGTGGGTCTTGCAAAACCTTTAGGCTGTATCTACAAGTGGCTCAGTGTGGGATTTTCTTTTTCTTTAATACAAGTTTTAGGGGTCAAAAGTTATAATGAGTTTTCAAATGTTAGCACCCATTTAAGATTTTAGGAATCACAGCGACTTCTTGATTACTTTACAGCGTCCTCAATTTCTGAAGGTAGTCCCACTTGCCACAAATTCTTAAGGTAGGCCACCTTGTAAATATCAAGTGGGCCATACTGTAATCTTAATGGTGAGCCTCACATTGTAATTTCTAACTATGGACTCCATGCAGATAAAATTTCTATAGGAAGGCCGGCCCCTTATATTTGTAAAAGTGGGACTCATAGATTACCTAAAGTGGCCCAATGCAGGTGGGCCCCAAGTGCAAAAATGTAAAAATGGCCATTGAACTCATGAGTGGGGCATACCTTTTGAAAATCCAAACTATCCATTTGAATGTTCAAATGGCACGCCATGCAGTACTTATCACCTCCATTAAGAGGATTGGCAAAGCATTGGAAAGCCTTTTTTTTTTTTTTTTTATGGGTCTTGATATATTAGTCCTTCTTAAATTTGATTTTTTTTTCATTTCATGATAAAATTTTAGATAATTTCAGCATAGTCGTTTCAGCATAGTCGCTCTGGTCAATAATTTTTTTAAAGAATTTTTGCCCTATGTCACTTGATATCATGGGATATTCCCGTGAAGTAATATGATCTAATGGGATTCATCAGTTTCGGTATCATACACTTTGTGCAACCAACTGAAAAACTTAACTTTTATATAATGCAAAAAACTGTATTTTGTGAAAAATAAATACACATCTAACCACCATTTCTCAAGCTCTATCATTCGATTTTTTTCCCCTAAGATGCTATATAAAAGTTATGACATCATGGGATAGTCTCATGATATCATGTGATTTATCAGTTTTCATGACATACACCGTTCATATCATGAATCTAAGGCAAAAGGCTTGAAAAAAAATGTCGACAAGCGACTTTTGTGACATTAAATGAATTTTGTCTTAAAATTGGGAAAATCAGGTGTGAAAGAACTAATATGTAAAAAAACCCTTTTATTTATTTATTTTTTTCCTAAGAAATAATTTAAAAATCATTTTCTTTTATATGGTTGGGATAGTGGATTCTTCTTATCTTACCTCAAAAGCACCTCTGGCTTCTAGTTAGCAAGACTTGAGGACTCTTTGTCCTTATTTTAGATGACTTGATAAGTCTTTGTCCGTTGCTAAGAAGACTTAGAGTTCTTTGTCCATGAAACCAGGAGCGTGGAAAGATTTGTATTTCTCAGTCCCCAGTCCCCACCACTAATGGCCGGGCCGGAATGCTAGAGAAGACTAGAAGAGTTGAATTGTAGAATAGCATCACATCAAGGAAGAGTTTTAAGTCATGCGAGAATTCCACAAAGGAAGAAAAAATCATCACTTATTTTTGGCACCACAAGATTTTCTTCTTAGATGTTTGCATGATACATTTTCATATGAAATGGAAGTTTTGGACTTATACATTTTCATATGAAAAGGAAGTTTTGGATTTTTGTTTTTGTGATATAGAGAAAATCAAAATTCTATGGAGATGATTCAGATTTATGTTAAAAAAAATGCAGGGCACATGATATCTTGCTACACAAGCAGTCCTAGAAGTTGGAATATTGATATGAACTTGTAGATTCATATCCATAAATCAAAACCTGGAGTTTTTTGTTCCCAAATAAATTATCAGGCCATGAAATTAAACCTGAAGATTTCAGAGAAGCGGAAGTTCTGATTAGTTGTTAGGACCAGAAGTTTTACTTCAAATCTAAAGATTTGACAGAACCAGAAGTTCTAATCAATTGTTAGAACCAGAAGTTCTACTTCAAGCCTGAAGATTTGATAAAACCAGAAATTCTACTTCAAGCCTGAAGATTTGACAGAACCGGAAGTTCTACTTTAATCCTGAAGATTTGATAGAATCAGAAGTTCTGATCAATTATTAGAACCAGAAGTTCTACTTCAAACTTGAAGATTTGACAGAACCAGAAATTCTGATTGATTGTTAGAACAAAAAGGTCTGATAAATTGTTAGAAAGAACTAGAAGTTCTACTTCAAACCTGAAGATTTGACAAAACCAGAAGTTCTGATTAATTGTTAGAACCAGAAGTTCTACTTCAAACCTAAAGATTTGATAGACCCAGAAGTTTTGATCAATTGTTAGAACCAGAAGTTCTACTTCAAACCTGAAGATTTGATAGAACCAGAAGTTCTGATAAATTGTTAGAACCAGAAGTTCTACTTTAAACCTGAAGATTTGACAAAACGAGAAGTTCTACTTCAAACATGAAGATTTGACAGAACCGAAAGTTTTGCTTCAAATCAAAAGCTTCAACAAAACTTGTAGTTCTAATTCATGTGTTATGAACGTAAAGTTTTAAAACAAACCTGAAGTCTTAACAAAACAAGCAGTTCTGATTCTTAAAGTTGAGAACCTAATGTTCCAACTTTTCATTGGCTAACTTATTTGCATGAACAATTCCTCCCATAATTTATATTTTGAAGTTAAGTTTTCATTTTTTTTATTTTGTTGATTATTTGCATTCATATATCTTTTATTACAGTTCTTGTATGATGCCAAATCTGGCAAAACTTGACTTTTTAAATAAATGGGGTCAGTTACTTATCTTAGCAATTGGATGCTAAAATCCATTTGCAATCAAAGAAACTTGTAGAGACCATAAAAGAAGGTTATAAAAGGTCCCCGTAGGACAAGGCATTAGCCCTCATCTTCTAGTGTCGTCACGCAGATGACGATCTCAAAAATGAATATCTAACTAAGGAAGACCCAGTAGGTCTTTAGGAAATCCCTGAAGGATAGGTATGATCACCAAAACATGGTCATATTACCAGCTACTCAGAATAAATGAACAAACCTAAGGTTACAAGATTACAAAACAGTATTTGAATATAACTCCGCCCTCTTTAATATTGTTTCCCTGGAGATTAGAGATTTCTTTGAATATGAGGATAGCCAACCTTTGAGTAATGAGGCATTTAATACTCAATTAAGAGCATTCCCTAGCATGGTCTAGAAGATCAATAACTCTTTGAACTTAACAAACTTAGTTTTTTTTTAATTCCTTTAAGATGCATATTTTTAGACTTATGGTTTATGTTGGGTTTTTATTTAATTGATGTTCTGTCTTATGGTGAATGGCTTGATCTTTATCATGTGGTTGTATAGTTATATTAGTTTATTTTATTTAAGATATGAATCGTGGAACTGAGGACAATCTATGTTTGGTAGACAGTGCCACTGCACACACCGTTTTGAAAAATTAGAATTTTTTCTCAGAATTAGTGTTCAATCCACGAAAGGTATCCACCATAAATGGACATGTGCAAATAATTTAAGACTCCAGAAGAGTCCATATGATGTTACCTAATGATACCTATCTATTCATTAAAGATGCATTGTTCTCAAGTAGTTCCCGAAGAAACTTGATTAGTTTCAAGGACATCAGAATAAATGTGTACCACATTGAGACTGTAAGTGAATGTAATAAGGAATACTTATGCATCGTTATTAGTATTGGAAGCCAGAAGTAAATATTAGAAAAACTAAGTGCACTCTCCTTAGGGTTATATTACACGACAAACTCTAATGTCGAATCACATTCGATTATGAGTAAAACAAAAAAGTCAAGCCCGAAGCTTAGTGATCCTAAGACATTAAAGCTTTGGCATGATAGGAGCCCTAAGCGCACTAAGATGGAAACACAACGTAGATTGAGAATCTATGTAGGTTATGACTCTCCGATATCTAGAACCAATGATAGGAGATGTCTTCACTGCTCGTTTTCCAGATTATCAAATCAATGAGATAATATTCCAGCCGTTAAGGGGAGATAAGATAATTCCTAAAGAACGTATTATTCCTGTAGAACAACTCGTTCCTAAAGAACGACTAGAATTAACATGGAATACTTTCACTTTATCTAATTTAGATCCACGAACTTCATAATGTGAAAATGAAGTACGGAGAATTGTGCACTTATAAGAAATTACAAACAGATTACCTAATGCATTTAACGAGTAAAGGTGACAAAGTCACATGTGCTAGCTATGAATATAGTGACTAGGATTAATGTGCTTATAGGGCAAAGTCAAAAATATAGAAGCAAAAGAATCTGCAATACGCCAGAAGTGTGGCAGACCTATAGGTTTAAAGTACTTATCTCCGCGGAAAATGAGAAATGACCAATTATCATCATGTCCTCCCGAAGAGACATGTAACGCTCCTGAAGAGGTTTCTCCCGAAGAGGCATGTAATGCTCCTGAAGAGGTGAGGTATGTAATGCTCCTGAAAAGGTTCCTCCCTAAGAGGCACATAATGCTCCTCAAAAGGTTATGGTAAAATCCATTATCTCTAGAATAATAAAAGTCCCTGGTGAGACTTTGAAAGCCCCTGAAGAGGCACCGGTACTGGATAATGAATAGATTTCTATACTTTACAATTATTCAAGAGAGAGATAGAATATAAATGATATTGTCATCGATGACGCATTTGCATATGCGGTAACTACACAGATATAAAAAATGATGATGATGATTGGGACACAGAAGAGCTCGAAAAAATGGTTGATTATTTAAAGAAATATTCATACCGTCCCATCGAGAAAAATGAAAAGGTATTGGGTCGTCCCGAAGTACCATACTTTAGTGCTATTGGAGCCCTAATGTACTTGGCACAATGCACTAGACTAGAGATTGCATTTTTTATGAATCTACTTGCCAAATATAGCTTCACACCAACTCAAAGGCACTGGATTGTTATTAAACACATCCTACGATATTTGCGTGGAAAAACTGATTTAGGAATATTTTATTCTTATGATCGTGAAGATTCCAGTTTTATAGGATATGCAGATTCAGGTTATCTCTCTAATTCTCATAAGGGTCGATCACATACAAGTTTATGTGTTTCTTAATGGTAATGCTGCCATTGGCGTTCTACTAAACAAACTTTGGTAGCTACTTCCTCCAACCATGCTGAGATTTTGGCTCTTTATGAAGCCAGTAGGGAATGTGTATGGCTAAGATTTTTTATTCAGCATGTTCGTAGTTCTTGTCAATTACCATCTATTGCAGGTATCTTGAATATAATCTATAAATATAATGAAGCATGCATAAAATAGATTTAAGAAGGTTTCATTAAAGGAGACAAGACTAAACATATAGCACCGAAGTTCTTCTTCACTCATGAGCTTCAGAAGAACAATGAAATTGAAGTCAAGCAAGTTTGCTTGAATAACAACCTGGTTGATTTGTTTACCAAATCTTTGCTAAAATTAGTATTCTCGAAGTTTGTATATGAGATTGGCATTCGTAGAGTTCATCATCAAACTATGAAAACGGTTGCTATCATTAGGGGGGGGGTGGCTTATCAGGGAGTATCCTGAAGTATGCTACCCAGGACATTTGTGAGCTGTACTCCTTTTCCTTTTCTAGGTTTTATCCCACTAGGTTTTCCTAGTTAAAATTTTAACGAGGCAGCATTATGCACGTCCAACACCAGTTCAATGATCTTAAAGAATATTGTAATTTTTTCCCTTCGCTTTGGTTTTTTTCCACTGGGTTTTCCTTAGCAAGGTTTTTAATGGGGCAACTTCTTTGAATGGTGGTCATCCAAGGGGGTGTATTATAAGATATGAATCTTGGGTGAATGCCCACTTAAAGATGAGTTAGGGTTAGAATTAGGGTTCCTCAATTATGAGGGTACTTTGCCTATAAATAGGCTCTCTTTCATTTGTATTTGTACACACACACACACACACACACACACACATTGAGATAAAAGCTCTATCTTCTCCCTCTAATCTTCTTTCTCTTAGTCACTCTCTTTTCTAACACTATCAAGATTATAGTATGGACACCTTTATATTTACAAGGTGGCCCACCTAAAGAATTTGTGGCAAGTGGGACCACATTTAGAAATTGAGGACGGTGTAGAGTCATCAGGAAGTCATCGAAGTAATTCCTAAAATCTAAAATGGGTGCTAACATTTGAAAACTCATTATAATTTTGAACCTCTAAAACTTGTATTAAAGAAAAAGAGAATTTCAAGCAGTCCTAAAAAATCACTAACTAAAAAATTTGAATGACTCAAAATAAATTTTTTTGTATGAGATCAATACTTTTTTTTTACCAATGAACCTATCATATAACAGAATAATTTTTAAATTAGTTCTCAGGAAATTAATAAAAACAAAAAGGGCATTGTTCAATTTACCAAAAATGTAGATAGAGGCAATAATTAAGAATTGTTACCTGCTTACACTATCATCTTACAACATGTAATGTCCAAAAATGCTCAAAAGACTTCATAATTACAGAAAGATGATTGGGCCTTGCTAGCTGTGTTGATGGTGAGTTTAACCCACCATGAAAATGGCAGGGGCTCCACATCCACTGCTCCATCTGAATCTCTTTCCTCCTACGTCCCCACCACCAACAGTGACTCGGAGACTTTTCGGAGATTCCATTACAGTGTTGACGGGGAATATCAACATAACGACGAAAACTGCCTCCAATTTAGGCTTGTCAATGAGATGGAATGAAATGGGTAAAAAGCCCGGCTCGGCCCTTCCCAAGCCTAAAAATAAAGGGCTTTTAAAAAAATTTGAGCCCAATGGGACTGGGTTTGGACAATACATTTTAAAGCTCGGCCAAAATGGGACTAGGACTGGGCAAAAACAACCCAGCCCGTTCAGGCCTGGCCCGGCCCGCTGCAAAGTCCTTTAACAATAATTATATATATATATATATTGAGGAACAGCTATAGAAGTCGTTCTTACAAAAATACAATAGGGAAGGAGGAGAATATTGTGGAACAATTAAGGGGTTCACTGGTATATGGTCAATAGAGTGGAGCCTCAGCGGCTCTTGTGTCCATTGTAACTCATAGGCCAATACCTTCTTTTTCGAAGGCACCATTCTTTATCCACCTAAAGACTGGAAGTATTTTTCGATCCAACCAACCAACCCAGAACTTAAATGATGATCACATAAGCTACCAATTAACATATATGGTTGATAGACACTATTTCCTGCATCCAATTAAGAGGAAAATAATACTGAACTAGCATTATGATCTAAATCTCTCATCCATGGAGGGTGCTGATGCCACAGGACAACAAGCGTTGAATGAGAAAGAATCGGTAGATTAAAGGGTTATGATCATCAAAAGCAATGCCTATTATGATAGATGATATTTCTCTTGGTATAAAATATTTGCTTGATGCATCAACTCAAGAACACCTGAAGGTCCCAATTATACTATCTCTCTGCTCAAGTGTCCCGAAGAGGGTGTTTACCACCAGGGCCTTGAGTTTATGATGCAGATTGCTTGTAGGATGACCCCTAAAAAATCTCCCAAATGTGGCAACCATACACCATTACAGCTGATCTGAATATAGAAAAGTCCATATGATGGACCCATAGAATGTTACAAACTACTGAAGCATATAATGGGTTTTGCTACAAACCTGAAGGTCCCAATTAGAGAATGTTTTGCTTATGTCCAGGATCGGGCTAATTCCAGGCCCGGCCCTGTCCCAGCCCCTGCCCGTACGGGACGGGATTAGATGTAGGCCCGTTCAATTTAGGGCGGGGATTGGGCAACACCTGGCAGGCCCGTCCTATTTTCGGGACGGGATTGGACAACCCAAGCCCAGGCCTGGCCCGGTCCATTGACAGGCCTACTCCAATTCCCTGCTTGAAAGGAAAAACTCTTCTAAAAGTGGATCCCATGTCACAGATGATCAGCATTGTTCATTGGATAAGTCCAAAACGTCCTTTTTCATATGAAAATGTATCATGCAAACAGCTAAAAAAAGTCGTCATGCCAAAAATAAGGGACGATTTTTTCTTCTTTGTGGAATTCTCGTATGACATAAAAGCATGTCTTGATGTGATGCTATTCTACAATTGGGCTCTTCCAGTCTTCTCCGGCCCGGCCTTTATTGATGGGACTGGAACTGGGACTGGGACTGAGAAATGCAAATCTTTCCACACTTCTGATTTCATGGACAAAGAACTCTAAGTCTTTTTAAACAAAGGACAAAGACTTATCAAGTCTTCTAAAATAAGGACAGAGAGTTCTCAAGTCTTGCTAAATAGAAAGGAAATTGACTGAGCAGTTGGCCGTGGAGCCAGACGTGCTTTTGAGGTAAGATAAGAAGAATCCACTATCCCAACCATATAAAAGAAAATGATTCTTAAACTAGTTTTTAGGGAAAAAAATAAAAAAATGAAAGGGGTTTTTTTACATTTTAGTTCTCGTACTCCCGATTTTCTCAATTTTTGGACCACAATTCCAATAATCATGTCACAAAAGTCGTTTGACTATAGTCGACATTTTTTTTTCAACTTTTTTGCCTCAGATTCAATGATATCATGAGAACAGTATATTTTATGAAATTGATAAATCACATGATATCATGAGACTGTCCGATAATGTTATGATTGTTATGTAGCATCTTAGGAAAAAAATTGAATGATAGAGCTTGAGAAATGGTGGTTAGATGTGTATTTACTTTTCACCATATATAGTTTTTTGTGTTATATAAAAAATAAATTATCCAGTTGGTTGCACAAAGTGTATGATACCGAAAATGATAAATCCCATCATATCATATTATACGATGGGACTATCCCATGATATCAAGGGACATGGGGCAAAAATTCTTTAAAGACTTCATAATTACAGAAAGATGATTGGGCCTTGCTAGCTGTGTTGATGGTGAGTTTAACCCACCATGAAAATGGCAGGGGCACCACATCCACTGCTCCATCTGAATCTCTTTCCTCCTACGTCCCCACCACCAACAGTGACTCGGAGACTTTTCAGAGATTCCATTATAGAGTTGACGGGGAATATCAACATAACGACGAAACTGTTAAAAATTGGGAACTGATTGACCGGTGTTTATAGAAACTTCCTCCAATTGCCTGCTTGAAAGGAAAAACTCTTCTAAAAGTGGGTCCCATGTCACAAATGATCAGCATTGTTCATTGGATAAGTCCGAAACTTCTTTTTTCATATGAAAAGGTATCATGCAAACATCTAAAAAAATTCTTGTCGTGCCAAAAATATGGGACGATTTTTTCTTCCTTTTTGTGGAATTCTCGCATGACATAAAACTCTGCCCTGCTGTGATGCTATTCTACAATTGACTCTTCCAGTCTTCTCTGGCATTCCGGCCCGGCCATTAGTGATGGGGACAGGGGATTGGGACTGAGAAATGCAAATCTTTCTACACTCGTGATTTTATGGACAAAGAACTCTAAGTATTCTTAAGCAAAGGACAAAGACTTATCGAGTCTTCTAAAATAAGGATAGAGAGTTCTAAAGTCTTGCTAAATAGAAAGGAAAGTGACATGTGCTTCTGAGGTAAGATAAAGAAGAATCCACTATCCCAACCATATAAAAGAAAATGATTTTTAAATTAGCTCTTAGGGAAAAAATTAAATAAATAAAACGGTTTTTCTTTTTATATATTAGTTCTCGTACACCTGATTTTCCCAATTTTTAGACCACAAGTCAAATAATGTCACAAAAGTCGCTTGATTATAGTTGACATTCTTTTTCTACCTTTTTTTGCTCTAGATTCAATGATATATATATATATATATATTAGTTCTCGTACACCTGATTTTCTTAATTTTTAGACCACAAGTCAAATAATGTCACAAAAGTCGCTTGATTATAGTCGACATTCTTTTTCTACTTTTTTGCTCTAGATTCAATGGTATCATGGGAACAGTATATTTCACGAAAACTGATAAAGCATATGATATTATAAGACTGTCCCATGATGTCATGACTTTTATGTAGCATCTTAGGAAAAAAAAAATCGAATGATAGAGCTTGAGAAATGGTGGTTAGATGTGTATTTACTTTTCACCATTTACAGTTTTTTGCGTTATATAAAAATTAAAGTTTTTAGTTGGTTGCACAAAGTGTATGATACCGAAACTGATAATTCCCATTATATCATATTATATCAAGTGACTATCCTATGATATCAAGTGACATGGGGCCAAAGTTCTTTAAAAAAATTATAGACCAGGGTGACTATGGTGACATTATCTGAATTTTTATCATGAAATGAAAAAAAAAATCAAATTTAAGAAGGGCTAATATATCAAGACCCATAAAAGAAAGGTTTTCCAATGCTTTGCCAGCCCTCTCAATGGAGGTGATAAGTATTGCATGGCGTGCCATTTGAACATTCAAACGGACAATTTGGATTTTCAAAGGTATGCCCCACTCATGAGTTCGATAATGGCCATTTTTACATTTTTGCACTTGGGGTCCACCTGCATGGGGCCACTTTAGGTATTCTATGAGTCCCGCTTTTACAAATATAAGGGGCCTTCCTACAGCAATTTTGTATGCATGGTGTCCATATTTAGAAATTACAATGTGAGGCTCACCATTAAAATTACAGTATGGCGCACTTTATATTTTCAAGGTGGCCTACCTTAAGAATTTGTAGCAACTGGGACTACCTTTAGAAATTGAGGACGCTGTAAAGTAATCAAGAAGTCACTGTAATTCCTAAAATTTTAGATGGGTGCTAACATTTGAAAACTCATTATAACTTTGACCCCTAAAACTTGTATTAAAGAAGAAGAAAATTCCACACTGAGTCCACTTGTAGATACAGTCCAACTCAACTCCTCCTTGATGTGAGGCTGACTTTTCTTGCCTCAGAAAGTCTTGGTACGAGACCCTCTCATGTCCTGGTCTTCACGGCTCTCAACAAGTCTTCACAAGAGACGGGCCGAGTATCGAATTCCTAAAATTTCACTTATTAAAAAAATCGGAACCACTAAAAGTAATTTTTTTATTAAATTAATTCCTGCAAAATATATATATATATATATAATAGAATGAATTTTAGATTAGATCTCGAGAAGTTAATACAAAAGTTAAAAAAGAAAAGGGCCTTGTTCAATTTACAAAAATTGTAGATAAGAGGCAATAATTGAGAATCGTTACCTGCTTGCGTATTCACTGTACACTATCATCTGACAGTGAGTAATGTCCAAAAATGCTCAAAATACTTCATAATTACGGAGAGATGATTGGGCTTTGCCCGTTGTGTTGATGGTGAGTTTAACCCATGACGATGAAAACGTAGCTATTCTAATAATAGAACTACCTTCACATCCACTTGCTCCATCTCTTTCCTCTGACAAGTCGACGACATGGTGAAACAAAAATCCAAAGTCTCTTTACTCGTAGACTTTTCAGAGATACCATATTACCAATGTGAAAGACGATGGGGAAGATTAACATAACGTCCGAGTGGAGACAAAACTAAAACCCCGCTGGCCTCTACCATCTCTCATCATTATAAATAATGGGGCTCAGAGCACAACCCATTTCTCCAACAAGACAGCCCACACTTATTACTTATTACACGTACCCCCAACTCCCAACCAACATGGCCTCCAAGAGATCAACAATATTCTCTCTTGTCGTCTCCCTACTTGTCCTCATGTTTTTCAATTCCTTGTCGGGCAAATGCGATGCTGCAGCAATGAAATATGATTTGCACGAAGCTGAAGCTCTCCTCAAATGGAAAGGCAGTCTCCTTCAAAGCGAAGCGCTCCTCCACTCATGGTCTCTCCCCACTGCCAATGGCTCTCCCTGCAACTGGACCGGAATTACATGCAATGATGATGGAAAGGTGAAAGAAATAAACCTAAGCAATTCTAGTCTTCAAGGTACGCTTGATCCTCTCAGTTTCTCTTCCTTGCCAAATCTTGTCTGTCTTGACCTTAGCATCAATGCTCTCTCTGGAAACATTCCTAGCGAGATCGGTGCTTCTTCCCACCTCTTCTTTCTTGATCTTTCTATGAATCAACTTTCAGGTGCCCTGCCACTCTCACTTTCTAATCTCACTCATATTTCCGTCCTCAACATCTCTGACAACATATTAGGTGGTGAAATATCTCCTCTTCTCTTTGTCAATTGGAACAGTCTTTCACATCTTCAACTTGATGGCAATCAGCTCAGTGGTCAAATTCCCTCTGAAATAGGACTGCTTGCCAACCTCACACTCCTGTACTTGTACAGTAACAACATAGGCGGATCAATCCCTCCATCCTTGGGAAACTTGAGCAAGCTAACCGAACTCGGTCTTGAAGCAAATGAACTTTCTGGTCTGATTCCCCATGAAATAGGTAACTTGACAAGACTTCGTGTGCTCGGCTTGTATCTCAACAATATTACAGGTTCTATCCCTTTGACTTTTGAGAGATTGAGCAATCTTCTGTACTTGCACCTCTATGAAAACCAAATTTCTGGCACAATTCCTCCGGAGATTGGAAACATGAGAAACTTGGTTTCATTGGCGCTAAGCACAAACAATCTCACCGGATTTATACCTCCCACCTTGGGAAACTTGACCCAACTAATTGCTTTGTATCTTTTCAAAAATCAAATTTCTGGCACAATTCCTCTAGAAATTGGAAACATGAGAAGCCTGGTTGAACTACACCTCTACGAAAACAATCTCATTGGATTTATTCCTCCCACCTTGGGAAACTTGACCAAACTAACTCTTTTGCACCTTTTCTCAAATCAAATTTCTGGCACAATTCCTTTAGAAATCGGAAACATGAAAAGCTTGATTTCATTGGCGCTAAACACAAACAATCTCATTGGACACATCCCTTCCACCTTAGGAAACTTGACCAAGCTTACTAAATTGAGGATTTACCAAAACCAAATTTCAGGCTCAATTCCTTCAGAGTTGGGAAACATGAGAAGCATCGACTTATTGGAACTCGAAAATAACAATCTCACCGGATTTATTCCTCCCACCTTGGGGAACTTGACCAAACTGACCCTTTTGTATCTTTTCACAAATCGAATTTCTGGCAGAATTCCCCAAGAATTAGGAAACATGAGGAGCATTGTCCATTTAGCACTAGACCAAAATCAAATTTCGGGTCATGTTCCTCCATCATTTGGAAACTTGAGAAACCTAGCAGAACTCCATTTATCAGAAAATCAATTGTTTGGTTCCTTACCTGAAGAAATTGCAAACTTAACACAATTGCAAGTTCTCAACTTGAATTCCAATGAGTTGTCAGGTCATTTACCTCAAATATGCCTAGCTAGCTCTCTTATAGAGTTCAAAGCAAGCAATAACAATTTCGTAGGTCCAATTCCTCAAAGCTTGAAAAATTGTAAGACCTTACAACAAGTTCGACTTCAAAGAAATCAACTTAGTGGGAATATATCTGAAGTCTTTGGTGTATACCCCAACCTAATATACATTGATATGAGTTGCAACAAATTAAATGGAGAGCTTTCGTCAACTTGGGGAGAATGCTTAAAGTTGACATGCCTGAAGTTTTCCTCAAATAATATTACAGGGAAGATTCCACCTCAGGTTGGGCAACTATCTCAACTCGAGTTGCTAGACATTTCTTCAAACCACCTAGTGGGAGAAATTCCCAAAGAGTTGGAGAAGTTAACAACGCTATACAATTTGAGTTTAAATGACAACAGGCTTTCAGGTTTAGTACCAGAAGAATTGGGACAACTGTCTAATCTGGAACTTCTTGATCTATCATTGAATGGCTTCTTTGGACCCATTCCGAAACAGATAGAGAAATGCACCAAACTGCATTCTTTGAAATTAAATGGGAATAATTTGAATGGAAGCATTCCATTTCAAATTGGAAATCTTGAGAACCTTCAGATGGTGCTTGATTTGAGTCGAAATTTTCTCGTGGGAGAAATACCATTTCAGTTCGGCAAGTTGAAGAAGTTGGAAATGTTAAATCTTTCTCATAATATGCTCTCAGGTTCTATTCCATCTTCTTTCGAGGAGATGCTCAGTCTGTCATCCGTTGACATATCATACAACCATTTGGAGGGTTCTCTACCTAATAACAAAGCATTTTGGCAATCCTCATTAGAAGCAATAGTCCCAAATAAGAACTTGTGTGGTGAAGTACAAGGTTTACGACATTGCAATTCCTCTATGATTAGTCGTGGTAATAAAGAGAAGGTTCATAAAGGTGCGAACATCATCATTCTCCCTCTCATGGGGGTTTTGTTCCTGCTTTTTACATTGGCCTTCACATATTTTGTTCTTCACCAGAAAAGAGTGAAGTTAGAGAAGAAGGGCGTTCCAGATGGACACAATCCAGATATCTATTCGGTATGGAACTATGATGGGAGCATCATATATGAAGACATCATTGAAGCAACAGAGGACTTTGATGATAAGTATTTCATTGGAGAAGGAGGATATGGGAAAGTTTATAAAGCAAATTTACCTACAGGTCAGGTAGTAGCCCTTAAAAAACTCCATCCACAAGAAGATGGTGAGCAGATTGACCAAAGAAGCTTCAGAAATGAGATACAAGCATTAATAGAAATTCGCCATCGCAACATTGTCAAGCTATATGGATTTTGCTCCCATCCACGATGTTCTTTCCTTGTGTACGAGTATAAAGAAAGAGGAAGTTTAGCTAAAGTCCTGAAAGTTGGAGGAGTTCTTGATTTTGATTGGATTAAAAGGGCTAAGGTTGTTCAAAGTGTGGCCCACGCTCTTTCGTACATGCACCATGATTGCAATCCTCCAATCGTTCATCGTGACTTGTCAAGCAACAACATTTTGTTGGGCGTGGAGTTTGAGGCTTGCATCTCTGACTTCGGCACTGCGAGACTTCTAAAGCCTGATTCATCCAATTGGTCCACTCTTGCAGGCACTTACGGATATGTCGCTCCAGGTAATTTTTGACATGTTTTGTTCATTCTATTTTCCATCTTTTTTTATTTAACTAAGTTGTATTGTTTCTATTATTGAATTTAAAATGAGTTTCCAAAAACTAAAAAATTAATTCATATATATGTATATACATATTATATAGAAAAAACTACATCCATGGTTCAAATCATTCTTAACCTTGTTCATGAAGAGTTTCTATGGACAAAGTAAAGTGGACCATCTGGAGGCCTTTCATGGGGAGGGAATAGTGGACTGTGTAGGGATTCTTTGATGTAGGTAAGTGAAGTTTATTTTACCTAATCTAAATGACATGCACCATTGAATTTAAATAGGTGCAAACTTTTTTTAAAATTTACAAAGTTCTAACTTCTATCATTGTTATCCAATGGTTGATCTAGATAGCACATTGTGAAGCATTACCCTCTAAAGCCCTATGTAAATCGATGATCCATGTAGATTAATGACAACATTTTAGTTCTTTTTTTTTTTTTCATAAAGTCATCGCGTGAAACTTCTAATTGGCCAATTTTACTTTTGTCATTGAAAATGCTTCGTGATCACGAACTAGAATATTTAGACTCCAACTCGTGAGTATAAGAAAGTTGAATAATTTTTAGGAAAGTTTTCAACATATGGCTCATTTTTTTTAGAGTTTTCAAAATAGGAAAAAAGATCCCAAAAAAGTTTTCAAAACAGGACATTTGAAATACTTTTCTCGCTGTGACTTTTCCCACTTTTTTAAAATTCTCAAACTGTCCTTTCAAGGCAAATCCCCAGCCGTCCATACACCCTTTCGTTTTTTTTTTTCTATTTATCACACGAGTTCTACACATTTTCTCAGACGATTCCATATTTCTGGTCACAAGGAACACCATGTCTGCAACTGTCTCTGGGCCCACACGGATGTGTCCCTGCCCAATAAAAGTGACATCTTCTCTCAATTGCTAAGTAAACTTCAACTTCACCAGTCTTGTGATGGATGACACAACACAAGGAAGAATGACTGTTGTCTAAATTGGGTCTCTTGGTGAGCTCTGCTCTCTCTCTCTCTCTCTCTCTCTCTCTCTCTCTCTCTCTCTCTCTCTCTCTCTCTCTCTCCTTCTTCTTCTTCTTCTCCTTAACACAAGAAAGCAGATTTTGGGAGAGAGAAACCCTCCTGCTCAGTCTATTTTGGTTGTGGGATTTGTGTTGAATATGCCCTGAGGGTATTTTAATAAAAGAGAGATGAAAGTCGCCGGCTTGAAGAGGTTTTAAACGTATGTCCTATTTTGAAAACTCATATTCTTCTTGTCCTTTCTTGAAAACTCTCAAAGACATGAGCCCTATTTTGAGATTTTTTATAATTTTTATCTGTTATTATAGAGTTTGGTCCGGCACAATAATCTCAATATGAAGTATACGACACTAGCGTCTTTTTTTATTACATAGAATACATAGAAATTTAATATATAAGAATTAATGGTTTAATGAGTTCCGAAAGATTAATCAAAGAGGTGAGGGATGAAGCATATGGGGTGGGGGTGATGGATATAAAAGGTAAATGACATAGATGGGAGTTTAGGCATGAAAATCTGGGCCGTGCCGTGCTAGCATGGCCCACTCAAGGCCGGCCCTATCGTGCTCGGGTTGTGCCGTGCCATGCCCATTGCCATGAGGGTCAGCCTAGCACGGCCCTGGTCGTCCGGTGCTGGGTCGTGACCCAGCCGGGCCTGGGCCTTGCTGCCCGTGGGCAACCTACTTCTTTTTTTTTTTTTTTTCAGTTGGACTTCACTTGGACTTGGTCTTGGGCTCTTCTTCCTCTTTTTTTTTTTTTTTTCTTTTCACCCATATGAAGTGATCAGTAGAATTCACATGGTCATTACTATGGATGGGCCACAATCAATGGAGCACATTGAATAGTTTTTTCTCCTACTGTGAATTTGTCAAATGAGATGATATTTGAAGAGCAGCTGCTCATCATCCAGGCCCATCACATGATAGTGGAGCTCATCTAGAATTCAACATTCTTGCCTTCTTGGCATTTCTTTCTAAAGGTGGCTGTACGATTTTGATATCCTGACCGTCCATCTTCTGTATGGCCCATTGTAAAGGAACCATGATAGAACATTGCTATTCTCCCATCTACCTATGCGCTTTGAAGGTCCATATACGATTTGCATTTATAATGAAGGACCTGTCAGATCCAGATCCAGGCCAGATCAGGCCCAATGATGAATATAACTTGCCTAGACTTGTGCACATGCAGTCGGGTCGGGCTGGGCTGCCCACGGGCTTGGGGCCCTGGCCCAGCATGGCCCAGTGGGGACTGTCGGGTTGGGTCGTGCTGACCCGTTGCCCGTGCTGGGCTTGGGCCGCCAGCCCATATTTACACCCCTAGATGGGACTTTAACCTTTCTAAGAATATTTGAATGATGGCATGGTATTCAATTTCTCATCTTTCTTTAATTTAATTTCCAGTAAAGAGGGAGTTATTTGACTGTCATTTTTGGATATTTACTTTTGATTCTTCATTTTTAACTATTTAGAAAAATAAAAAATTCTGATATACGAAAGAAAAAAGTTTAGTGTGACACTTAGGTAGGATCTATTGATTAATAGTAGATAAGACATATACTTATTTTATTTCTGACAATAAAATATTGTCAATGTTGATCCCTTTGAAAAATAATTCACTGCACATTGCTGGCGTTCGTCGCACGTGCAGAAAAGTTTTTCCCACAATGTCAATGCACCTACATGCCAAGTTCCTACAATGTAAATACTATTTACTTTTGTTCTTAAATACCATTTCATTTGGATGAGAGTTTTGCAATGTACCTATATATATTCACTTCCTACCGTAGATGCTTTGAGAGCAAGGCGAAATGGAGTAAGATGAAGTTATTTTTTGTTTCTTAATGTCGATATTTTCCCTTTCTATTTCCTAGCTAGGTTAGCTTTGAAACTATTAACAATTTTGGTAGACAACCTTTTAAATGTATGTGAGTTCATAATATATGTGTTATGTGTGTGTGTGTCCCTTAGGTCATCTTTGAGACTTCGACCCATCATGATTAATTACCCAGGAGGCGACCGCTAAACCCCACACAAACACACACCGAGCAAATACGCCTCATGCCACTCCACCAACTCCCACCCGAGTTCATGATATGAAAATTAAAGTAATTTTTTTTCTTTGCAGAGCTTGCTTACACAATGAGAGTAACTGAAAAATGCGACGTATACAGCTTTGGTGTGCTGGCTCTGGAGGTGATTATGGGAGAGCATCCTGGTGATCTCCTATCATCCTTATCAACATCGGAGGCAAAAGGTATATTGTTGAAGGATATATTAGACCAACGCCTCCCACCTCCCACTGATCGGGAAATGAAGGAAGTGGTATTGACTGTGGCAGTAGCACTTGCATGCTTATGCTCCGATCCACAATCTCGACCGACCATGTATCATGTATCCCAAAAGCTATCTACCTCCAAAGACCTTCTTCCTGAGTCTCGTCACGCAATTAGCTTTTGTCAGTTAATGGATCTCGAGATATAATTCGATGGACGAAATGTAAGTTATTGCGATATGTTTTAATTCGATGGACAAGCCTATTATGAATTTGAGTTTCTTTTGCAATAAAATACTCCCCACATGGAAAGTAGAGAACGGGTATTCGATTTTGATGCTGAACATGATGATATTTTATCCTTGCAGATAACCAAGAAGGGAATCCATTGGTAGATACACATGACTACATGACTAAAGTATGTACTTCTACACTAGCTAGGTTATTCTCATTACTACAATTGAGTTTCTTTTTTTTTTCCTCCTTTGCATTTTGCAAAGCATCAGATCTGATTAGTTTATGAAACCTAAATAAGAAATTGGGATTATTTAAATTCGCTGTAGAACATAGGGTTTCTGACCATTAGGACTGAAATGTGTAGACACCATTAACATTTTTTTTCCCTGATAATGACGAAACCGTCTCCATCAATTGCATGCTCAAAGGGAAAACTCTACTAAAAGTGGGTCCCATGCCACAAATGATCAACATCGTTCATATACAAACTCTAAAACATCTGAATCACAGGTTTGGAAAACTGAATTTAAAAGAGATTGCTTAATAGGTAAAAGTAAGGATACCCTATGTCAAGATAGTAGGCCTATTTTCAAAATCAAAACTGTTGAAACTAAAATATCCACTTGCATCGACTCCCTAAGAAATATTTTTACTCTAATTAATTAGGACTTGCATAAAATCTTTTACATCTAAAATATTCTTTTCCACTCCTTCTGTTTGGTTAATTTAAACTACATCCTTCACACACGATCAATCATACGACAGGGCTAACTTTATCCCTTTGCAAACCTTAGTATTTTTTTGTGTTTTCTTCTTTTCTTTTTTTTTTTTTGGTGCACTGGATGCATAATCCCGACCATATATGGGTATTCAATTTTCTTTTGAATGACAACATTTGTTGAAGCGAGATATTTATTTTTAAGGCTTCATGGGATAATTTCTTTGATCATATAGTCATTCATCACACAAATAGAACATAAGATGCAATTACTTACACAGAATAAAGTACTGTTCATAAATGACTTGTGACCAACTTCAATAGGCTAATGTGGGTTGGAATAATTGCTCTTTGGCATTTTAAAACTCAATCCAAATTCCAAACACCTTTTGAGATGGTTTGGGCATATCTAATGGAGGCCGGAAAAGGCGCCGGTAAAAAAAACTTTGGCTATGTAAGTTGATAGTCATTATGATCAATTTAGATATCATGAATGAGCTTCATATTGATTAAAAAAATGGATTTATGTAGGGTTATCCCAACCAAAAACTATACCATTATTTAGTATTAAGTTGAGATAAAAATAGATTATAACTGTAAATAAATTATACATAAGTTGATGATATAGGAGATGAAAGTTACAAGCTTTAGTTAAAAACAAGTCAGGTCAAGAACCAGTAATATCCATGCATCTGACATATTCAATCCATAAGACCCATAAATCCTAAACTACACTAGTAATCCATACTGCTCACTAGTTCAATCCCAAATGGATAGTTTCAATTGGTTAGGTGTATATCACACCGAATACTTAAAAGAAAGATTATTTGGATATGCTTAAGTCTAAGACTTGAATATCTAAGTATTTATTTACATTTTCATTTTAAATTTTTTTTAATTGCCTTTTTTTTTTCCTTTTGCCAAACATTGCAAATTCTTTTCTTTTGATATCAGATTATTCTTTTGTATTTTAAAGCTGATGGGTCCAGATACATAAAAGAAGGTCTTTCTTTGCAGTCTAATGGCCCTTCAAATCTCTCATTTTTAGGGGACATGGAAGGTATTAAAATAAAAAACAATAGTAATTTATAACTAAATAATTAAATCACAAGGGCCTCCTTACAAATCCGGTAAACCTTACTTAGGGTATATAGAAAAAACTCTAGTTTTAATGTTTAATAGGTCATGTTTATTCCGGTCTAAGTCGAGTTGGACGACTATGAGACCACGTGGATACTCATGAAGATTCGCCGAATCCAATTGTTTTTAGGCTAAAGATTTGGACACATGATATTTGCCCATGACTGATCGGATAATGGTAAAAATTCACCCACTTACTAGTTGTTCACGTTGTCTCCTAAACAACCAATTAACTTTGATTGATATGGAAGCAAAGGTGGAATGAGTAAGGCTTTTGGGTGTGGAGAAGGCCCAAAACTCCGTCCTAATCATATCGCAGTCCTCATCATATCACACACACTGTACAAATGCCTAACCTATAGGACGGATCCATCTATCATCATGCTTGTGAAAAGAGAGATGCCTTACGTACCACTTAACCATTGTAAGATTGGCTCTACTGATTAATAATTCCATTGCCATAACAATTATTGAAATATTTCATACAACACCTTAACTTCTCCCATTCGTATGCCAGAAGGGCAACAACCGAAGATTGATTTAAGATTGTGCTTGTGAAAAGGGACATGCGTTACCACTTAATCATTGTGAGATTCGCTCTACTGATCAATAATTCCATTGCCATAACAAGTATTCAATTATTTAATACAACACCTTAGCTTCTCCCATCTGAATGCCAGAATCTCTTGAAGCAATTTAATTTTGTTTTCCTTTTTATTCTAAACCGAGGCAATTCAAGTTGTAAGTTGGCTTATAAGAAGATTATTTAAGTCTAAGCTGAAAGAGATCTACGTAAACCATGAAAATATCATAAAAATAACTTATGAAAAATAAAAATTATAGAAGTCATTGTTTTAGCCTTCTTTTTAATTTACGGTGGTTGAATAACTACCAAAATAAAAAGCAACTAAATGTAACTTTTAATTGAATAAAAAAATTAACTTTTTAATCCTATGCATCTATCAATATAGTGTTTCTAACATGCAACTTTTGTATTTACTTATGGTATTTTGTTCCCTTCTTAAATATCATTATTGCCCTCCTCTCCTGTGTCGGGAATTGGAGGATCTCCCCCTACCTACCAATGTATTCGTGAAAGAGGCTCAGATGATCATCCTAACCCGTTTGATCAACGGCCGACAAGTTTTAACTGTCCAAAACGAGTGGTACGGTCGATCCAATGGTGTACAATCGAATAGTCAAAATGATCAAGTGGTGCCCCATGGACTAGCACGTTGATATCCATCATATCCATGCATGCCACTGGAAACTATAGATGATGTTCTATGTAAGAATGTATTTAAGTCCTTTCAAATACATGAGTTGACGATATGTTTTCTTTTCTTAGCAGAGCTTCCTTACATAATGAAAGCAACTGGAAAGTGAGATTTGGTGTGATTGCTCTAGAAGTAATTATGGGAAAGCAGTATGAAGTAATCTAGATTCTATGAACTCTAGCATTCCATGAACCCAAGCAAATATTTATTATGGTTACACTGTTTTATGTATATGCATTGTTTCTTTGTGGTGTCTTTTGAGTTTCTCATGTATTCCTTGGGTTTTCTATATGTCTTTTGGATTATTCATGTATCTTAGTTATTAAGTTCTTGCTTAGGGGTAGGCTATAACTAAGGGAACGATAAATTTATGAAGCAGCCCATTCATCTAATAATCAAGATCTCTTTGGCGTAGAGATCAACATAAGTAGCAAGTAGCAATGATACAGCAAAAAATCATAATTGGTGAACCTACACGTGGGGTAGCTTCTTTATTTTTAGATGTAGAATGCATGATATTATATATAAGAAATGAAAACATAACAGCCTACTCATTCTGGGCTAAAGCTTTAGGACTCATCCTTGGATGGGATGGGATGGGATTCGTCCTGAATGGCCGGGATTAAAGATATGTGGGCCCCTGGGTGTAGTTCCGGGAAATTGTTACCCGGTTACTATGTAACGGTTGAGATAGAGGATTCAGTTTGTCTCATATCTATGTCATTCCAAAGGGAGAAACTATATATCATGAAACACAAATCCTCTCTATCAAGGAAAATTAATTTCCTCGGGTTCTCAACACAGTGTCCCACCAATCCAACCCATATTATAAATATAGTCTTTTTTTTTTTTTACTTAAACTTGCTATCCTAGCCTGACAACCTAACTTGGCCCACCTATAATGCTTTTAGCAGTTCAAGCATTATGATTTTTCATTCATCATCCATCTAAATGCCTTTACTTTTGATTGGCCAAAAAGTCAAAACACGCATTAGGCTTAGCTTGATCACACCCTGAGAAACCTTCTCCCCAACTAAGATATGCCTATCCAAGAGATGAAAAGTGGTCCAGTTAAGACTAGATCAATGGGCGAGGTTCTCAGCCTAAGTTCAGGTATGCATGCCTGTACTGGATCAATCTTTTCGGGTTGAGTCCATCCTGTACTTGGTTCGAGAGAGTCCATTCCGCCCCTACCTATTCCATCACGAAACTCACTTTTCATCAGTAAGGATCCGATCCCAAAATCCTAGATGATATTGATTTATAACCGTGGGTTTTAATAACTAGTTGACACCACTTGATTTTCTCACTTCTCACTCACTAACTGCTTCATATTTCATGAACTTACTTTACTAGGGAAGTAAAGTGAAGGTCAATTCAAGAGATAATAGAAAGAGAGGGGTCAAATCAAAAAATTCTAAATTTTGAAAATCACCTCTTCTGCCTTGTAAAAAAAAAAAAGAGAGTTAAAAAGATACTTTCTCATGCACTGAATGACAAGAAAAACTTAGGCTGTTCATGGACCGGGATGGGCTAGGCCGAGGAATGTCCAAAATGGCGCTACTTCTAAACTAGAAGCCTAAGTATTGCCCAAGCTTGAGTGTTACTGGCTAATCCTAGCCTGCATGGAAATGATGAAGCCCAAGCCCAACCCTTGTTGGACTTATAGAATGAAAAAAGTGAGTTTCTTACCATGTCCTAGGCCAGCTCAACTGGTCTGGTCATATCACCTTCTTTGAGAGGTCGTGGGTTTGAGTCCCCTCATTACTACTCCCTCTCTAATAGTTATATATGTGTATTTGGCCTGGGCAAGGATTCCGAATCTCAACCACTGAGTCCAGATAAAAAAAATATAGGCACGTCCCATCTATTATAACCTAAACCCCATGCCCAACCCAACGCGGGCCTGCTCTATCCATGAGCACCCTTACAAGAAAAACTCTTCTTAAGAAGAAAATCAAAGAGCTACTCTCTCGCCTTTTGATTTTGCCAAACCATTACTTTTGTTCTCTCTTTGTATTTAACCATTCACTTTACTTCACCGGTAAAGTAAAATGACCAAACAAATGATTTACTGTGTGATTTGATAGTATTGCGTTTAAACTTTAATTATACATGCCCATCTATCATTGTGTTGACCAAGCCTCGACCTGTGACCCTACTAAGATGTAAAAAAGGGCAAAACAAAAGAGAATCCGTTTGCAAGTTTTCCTCCGCTTAGACAGGTAGAAATCTTGCAAATGTGACTTTACCGCTGTTGGCATCGGCGGTATATCTGCAAATGCGGGTTTTCCTCCTCTCTACGGAGGAAAACTTGCAAATGCGACTTTACAGCCCATACAAGCCAAAGTAAAGCTGCTTGAGTGCCTAAATCCATTGCAAGCGGGCATTTCCATTTCCTTTAACATAGTACTAGCAACACACTAAAATTTAATATCTTTTTAAAATATTATAATAGATAAAATATAATAATAAAATTTCTTATTTTAGAAAATGGCTTGGGTCGTCCCAAAAGTACGTGCTTATGAAAAAAAAAAGCAATGGAGAAATAAATAAATAATGTTTTTTCTTAATAAGGCAAAGTAATGTGTAACATGAACAAAAAAAATTAAAAGAACATATATATATTAACGGACGGTGTCCACATTACTTTGGACCCCACCTTAATTACCCAAAGGACTTGAACCCAAAATATCCAAGTATAGACCCTTTTGGACTCCATAAACACTGAGATTTGGGTGAAATTTCTCATTGCGTTTAAATGTTAACCATACGTGGTAATCCATCATTGTGTGGAGCCGACCCTGACCCATGATCCAACCCAGATATTAAAAAAAGAAAGAAAGAAAAACAAAACCTGTTTTCAACTTTGCCGCCGTAATCATCAAAGGTGAAACTGCAAGTTCGGTTTCAAGTTTTCGTATAAGGACACTGGTTAAATAACTAAAGTACACTCAACGTTTAGAAGGACCAAACGCATTTTCATTCAGCTGGATTCAACCTAAATTCCAGAAGAACCAACACACGACCCACTTAATGCAAGTTCACCTCTGTTAGATCTATTTGTTATTGACCATGGAATCCCAATCTGATTTGTGTGTCATATCCCAACTAAAAAGAAGAGGGAAAAAAACTCCTTTATCTTACCATCTCCATAATAAGATCACCTTAATAAGATCCCATTCCTTTTTCATGACTTTTTTCTTACCACAAAATACCTTAATCAATGAGTGAAGCATTTCCTTCTCTTCTTTTTTTCTTTTTTCTATTTTTGATTGATAGCACTTCTTATTGTCGTCCATATCTAGTGGAACTGCCCTTTGATGATCAGAGAGCTGGGGAAAAAAAAAAAAAAAAAAACACTGTAGCGAACTTTGGTGCAAAGTTACACATCATGGAGGGCATTGTGGAAAGAGAGAGAACACCCACTTTTTGTTAGATGAGGTTTGTTCAAATATTTTACACCATTTGATCCATTCATGCCCGTTAGATGCAAAATCCTACATGAACATCAATCGTATTAAAAGGCTGCTTGAGATTGTTCTAATTATGTTGCTATTATGTTTCATGATGATTTTATTTTATTTTATAGTTTAATGTAATTTGGGTTTTTGTATTGACCCCAAATGATATTCACCCAAAATGATTACTGATTTTTGGATTTAATAGTGCTTGTCGCTGTTTGAATATGACCGATCCAAATGAGTTGTTGGATCTTACTCTACTTCATCAACTCTTTTTCTTTTGAATTCTAATCATTAACTTGTTTCATTAAACAATCCTTATTTTTATAACTTAGATTGAAATAGTAATGATATCTACCTATTGGTATAGAAGAATTATAAAAAGAGAGGACGATGATGATGATTTTTTAAATTTTCATCTATAAATCCCAAAAAATAAAAAACACACAATTTTTAATAGGTGGACTTGTAATTGTCGCTGCTGGTCTAGCACTGATTCTAAAATACTTTAATTTCTAATAAAATAGAAATGAACAATCCACCCCAAACCATTGTAAAAAGTACCATTTACTTTGGGACTTCAAATCACATCCTTGTAACCCTCAAACATCCAAATAATATTAACAATTATAGTAGTGATGGTGGTATGACAATAATGATAATACTCCAAAATCAACACCAAGAAAAAGTGCATAAGAACTGAAGACTATATTAATAATGTAAAAAAAAAACATAAATAAAAAAGAAATAAATAGAATGGTAGTATGTGTTAGATTAATCATGGCTAAAGTGATAGTTATGTAATACAAGCACTCCATAGATTGAATTGAAAACCCTTTCTTTTTATGACTTTCCAAAGCAGTCTACAGTCTCTGCTCAAATGATAATGACAAAAAAAAAAATGAAATAACACTATTAGTCAATAATTTTATATGCTTATACTTGATAGTGAATCAAGCAAACGAATTTATATTTCCATGCTTTCTGAAATTACATTGTTTCTTTACAAATTTCGATGGCTTTATGATCGACACTAAAATGTGCAACGCTTAATTGCAAGACTACTGTGTCGTCAAGTAGTAAAGGACTAAAGAGTCCAGATTATCGATCCCGTAGAGAGAGGATGGAACAAGCAATAAATCCAATTTAGGTAGAATTGAACTAAAATATAGCTAATATAGAAATTGAAGTGAACAGTTAAAACTACCATGTGTGAAAAATGGAATAAAACTAATTGGAATGTGGAACAAAACTAAAATAGCAACTAAACTACTTTAACTAACAATCTAAAATATGAAATTAGTAAGATCTAACAAACTACACTAAACTAGTGGATGAATGGTGGTGGAAATGAAATATTTAATGTGAAGATGTAGTGTGAAATGTGTATGGTTTTAAAACAAGTTGTGTGATATGTGTATGATTCTAAAACAAATATTCAAATAAAAATAAGAGATTAGGCAACCCAAAATCCACTAAGTATGTAATTAATCCAATCGATGCATGTTCTAATTCAACTCCTAAATCTACAATCCAATTAGCAATCTCTTGCCTAATTAGATTGGATGATATAACAATAATGATCAAAGTAAAGAAAATCAAAGGCGAAGATCCAAAATCATCATCTATCTACCTTAACAATAAATAATCAAAATCAAGCTACAAAAGATCAAAGAATAAGGCTCTAGAGCATGCTATGTGAGAGAACTTAATCCAACTACAAAGCATCAATTGAGATATCCAAGCATCAAGTGTAGATATAGAGCATAAAAAATGAGAGAGATTAGCACAATTAAATCTAAAATATAAATGTACTAATCAATTAAGGCATAAGTTAGGAATTTAAACTAAAACATACATGAAATTGAACTAATCACATTGCTTAGCTTCAAAAGGAGAGCCTAATCCAAGAGCTTTAGTTACTAAACATCAAGAAGGAGATCCAAATCTTCATTAATGATCTTCAATTACACACTCTCTCCAGATTAGTTACAAAGAAGCTCCTAATTATAATATAAAAGTAAAAATAAAATTGCAAAAAGACTAACTTGCCAAAAGATTTCTTTTTCTCTCTAAAAAACATTCCAATTTATAGAAACATTGAAGACATTTGATTGGCTCATTTCCTTTCACAAGGATTGCTTCCATTTGATTAGTTGCAATTTGATTGGTTGCAACTTGAAGGCTTTTGATTGGCTCATTTGCTTTCACATGGATTGCTTCAATTAGATTTGGAGGCTTTTCATTGGCTCTAAAAAAATATACAGTTACTGGGATTTGAACCCATAACCTATCTCTAACAAATACACCAACTACTCTTTTGTGTTTGAAAATGACTTCTTTTATCTTTAAAGTCTTTTCCTCTTATTTTGGAATTCTTCAACTCTTCTTAAAATTTCTTCATCAAGATTTCTTCATTTAACTTCTTTTATTGAAATATCTTCTTGATGACTTGGGACACTAGCCGGAAGGTTGAGGTAGTAGAGGGATCTACCTACACAAGAAAAATTATATAAAAATACTCTATTAATAATCGGATTTATGCATGATAATCCGATAATCCGTTAATATGATAGAATGATAAAATCTCCGTGTAAAGCAAATGATATGCATATGAGATGCTGATAAATTTGGACTAATGAGGAATAAATATGCCATATTCAGCACTAATCACTTTAGAAACCATCCTTTCGGCTTTCTAAGGTTTATCCAACTACATCTAATTAGTATGACATTCCTAAGGCAGTCAACAATCTTGGCTGAAATGAGAAAGATTTATAAAAAGAAAAGAAAAGAATAACACAATCATATTAGTCAACAATTTGATATGCTGAAACTTGAAAGTGATCAATGAAAAGAATTTATACTTCCAATATGCTTACTAAACTTACATTCGTGCTTTGCAAAATGTTCTAACAGCCCTAGAGCAAATTACTCATTCCATACCATAAGTTCATAAAACTTTACCCTAAGAATAATTATTGATCAGTTAGTTGGTTTTGTAGACACGGGTGAACAACAATTATTCATTTCCTATATCTCTATGAAAAATAACAATCATCACCGTTAAAAAAATATTAAAAACTATTATTTATCAATCAGTTTGTAGAGATGGGTAGAATTATCAAATCAAATATGTTTCTTTGGGTATGACGGACAAAACTAACATGTTGCATGGCTTAAAGTTCATGATAGAATCACTGAAATACTATACCACCCATCTTACCTAAGAGAATTTTAAAAAAAAAGATGAGTGTGATCTTATTTTTCTTTTGGAGATCATGGTGCAATCCATCAGTCTTGCTGCCTTCCCCAAAAGATTATACTTTAATGTTTTGGAGTTGAGACTTGAAGAGAGGAAGTTGGGGGTTTGAAGAGGAGAATATTAAGAAGGCAGTGCACTTGATGAGAGATCCATTAAAAATAACAATTATTCATTTCTTTTACCACTATGAAAAATAACAATCATCACCTTTAAAATGATTATTAAAAAATATTATTTATCAATCAACTTGTAGTGATGGATAGAATTCTAGGGATTCAATTATCTTGTCTTCGAAATATTTCTTTCATCAAGAGATGAACGCTCCTGAACCGCCTCCCCCCCCCCCCCCCCCCCCAGACCTCCGCCAAACCCTAGAACCAGATCCAACTCCACTGCCAAATCCTGCTAGCATCCATCTCCCACTCTCTGCCCCCCTTCATAACCCTACCTCTCTGTCCCTTGCTTCCACCGCCCACCCTGTTCCTCCTATTCCAAACCCTGGAGCCCCAGCAAGTCCATCCATAAACCCCATCGCTCCAATCTCCCCCTTTGCTCCCATAAACCCTTCCTTCAATCATCCCACAAGATTCAGACCTCCTTTCAGACCTCTTGGGTCCTCTGTTTCCCCTTTCCCAAACGACCCAGGCCAATCCGCTCCCCCTTTTCCATCAGACCAAGGCACTTTTGTTCCCACTTCTCTCTCAGCTACTCATCCTGGGCAGAGCCTCCTTTCTCCGCCTTGGGATCCTCAACAAATCCAGCTCCTGCAGCAGCATCTGGGTAGCATTTTACAGGCCCAATCTTCTTCTCAAAATGGTCAGTCGCAGCAGAAAACTTATGCGAGCTTCCTATCTCCACCTTCAATCACCGCTCCTCCCTCTAATCCTCCTCCAGCATGGATAGATGGCAAGCTCACTCTCAGGATTCCCCATCACATGGTTGTCAACAGTAAAGAGTCTTTCTCCTTTTCTGCAATAGGGAAATTCGTTGGTCGTCGGCCTACCTTAGAAGTAGTAGAACTCTGGGTCAAAAATTCCTGGAGGCTATCCAGGCCTTGCCTCATCTCTCTCACAGAGAAAGGTTTCTTCATCTTCAGATTCAACACCAAGGAAGATAGAGACGGCTTGGTCAACCAAAGTCCTCTCATTATGGATAGGAAAAAACTCCTATTTCAGCAATGGTCTCCGGGGCAAGATATCAGTTCATGGCCGGCAATCACTCCGGTTTAGATTCGTCTTAAAGGTATTCCCTATCACTGTTGGAGTAGTGACATTCTTCTCTCCAGAGCAGGGTCCTTTGGCAAGCCTCTTCGTCTAGATGAAATCACTGCTTCCCAGAAAATGCTCTCCTATGCCAGAGTCTTGGTAAATCTGGATGTGGCTCAATCTACTGTGTCTTCTCTCATGGTCGATCTGGAAGGAGAAGGTTTAGTGGAAATGGAAGTTTCCTATGAGAACATCCCCTGTTCAGAATGTCTCTCAACTGGCAATCTTTCATCCAAATGCCCTTTTTCCTACAAACCCCCGCTGCTTCCTACACAAGGTTCTATCTCTCAGCTTCCTCCTCACAGTCAAGTTCAGCTCCCAGAGGCAGAAGGTTCTCCAGGTGGCCTAGAATCCTCATCTAATCCCCAGGAGCCTAATTCCTCTAGGCCGGATATCCCCCCCATTCCCCCTACTTCCTTCCACTCCCCTGCCCTGAACTTGATCCAAGCAGACATAGAAACTCCCCCTCTCCCTCCAGAAATATCTGAGGACAGTCTAGAAACCAATCCGGCTCCTAATATAGATTGTTCCAATCCTTTTTCTGTTCTAGAGACTCCCTCTATCCCAGTCCCTCACATCTCTTCTCCTAACTTCAAAAATCCAGCTATTGCCCAAATTTCTCCTGAGTCAGTAACAGAAATCAACCATCCCCAAATTGAAGCTCAGCTGACAGATAACTCCTCTCTCCTCTCTATCCATGACCTGGTCCCTTTGGCTGAAAATGAGGCTCCTTCATCCTCCCCTCTTGTGGTGGATCTTTCTTCTTTTCAGATTAAAGGGAGGAAGAAATCCAAGTATAAAGGCTCAACCTCTCAAGGCCCTAAAACCAGGAGCTCTAATGGCCATCCAACCAACTTTGTCCAATGTATAAGGTCCTATACTGGAACTGTAGGGGAATTGGAAACACTCCTACCCAATCAGTGCTGCTCCACCTCATTTCTTCCCACTGTCCTCATATCATCTTTCTTTCTGAACCAAAAATTCCTTTGGGCTCTCCCATTTACCAAGCTATCCACTCCATTGGCTACACTCAATCCTTTGTCTCTCCTTCTAACTCAATTTGGTGCTTCTGTAAACCCAACCCCAACCTTACTGTCTCCCTCATTGATCTGTCACCCTAGCACATTTCCATCTAAGCAACAGATGTTTCATCCTCTTCCTCTAGCTTGGTAACAGGGATCTATGGCTCAACAGACTATCATCAAAGGTGGGTTCTTTGGAATTATTTAATCAATGTTTCCACTACTACTCTACCTTGGGCTATTATAGGAGACTTCAATGCAATTTTATTGGCTTCAGAGAAATTCAGCACCTCACCATTCTCTCATTCCTTAGTTAAGGAATTTTCAGACATGGCGCTCTCGGCAGGTCTCAAAGACCTAGGGTACAGAGGGAACAGATTCACGTGGGCAAATAATAGGCAAGGTGTATCTTATGTTGCAGCGAGGCTTGACCGTGTTCTGGCTAACAATGTATGGATGGCTCAATTCACTAACCCTCTAGTCTGTCATCTGCCAAGGATCTCCTCTGAACATAGTCCTCTCCTGCTATCCCACAACTCCATTTGTAGTCCCAAGAAAGCTCCCTTCAGATTTGAAGAGATGTGGCTCTCTCATGACTCTTTCATCCCCTTGGTTAAAAAAAGCTGGGCAATGTACTGTACAGGTACCCCCGAGTACATTCTTGCCCAAAAGCTTAAGCTTCTCAAGAGTAATTTGAAGACTTGGAACCGTGAGATCTTTGGTCATCTAAGGAAGAACATCTCTGAGGCAGAGAATAAGGTGTTGGAAGCTCAAACTCTCTATGATTCCAATCCTAGTGAATCTCTCTGGTTAACCCTAAACAATAGCAAAGCCTCCCTTCACAACTGGTTGAAAGCGGAATCTACCCATTGGAAACAAAAATCTAAAATTAGATGGCTAAAAGAGGAAGACAGAAACACCAAGTTCTTCCACTTGTCAGCCAAGTCCAGAAGTTCTTTCAACAAAATAGACAGAATTTCAGTAGATAGTATTATCATAGAGGATGAAGAGAGAATCAGAGAAGAAGCAGGATCCTTTTTCTCTAACCTGATGCAGTCCTCTTCTTCTGTGCCTGATGAAAGTCTCTTCACCAATCCTGGCCCAGTTGTCTTCGAAGATCAAAACTCAGCTCTTGTGGCTGTCCCTTCCCCAACTGAAATCAAAGAGGCTGTCTTTAGCCTAAAAAGGTCTAGCTCCCCAGGGCCTGATGGATTCTCTGGAGCCTTCTTCACCAACTGCTGGGAGATAGTAGGACCTGATGTTACTAAGGCAGTCTCTCATTTCTTCTCTTCAGGCAAACTGCTGAGAGCTTCTAATGTGTTCTTCCTTTCCCTCATTCCAGAAAACCCTTCCCCTTCAACCTTCTCAGATTTCAAACCAATCAGCCTCCTCAATTTTTCTACAAAATCATCTCAAAAATCCTGGCTTCGAGGCTTTCTAAAATGCTCCCCTTCCTGATATCTAAGCACCAATCAGCTTTTATAAAGGGTAGAGCCATTCATCACCATGTAGCTCTAGCTCATGATCGTCTTCAAAATCTGAAGTCGGCTACTAGAGGGGTGGCAGCGTGTCTGAAATTGGACATCACCAAGGCTTTTGACAAACTTCAATGGGACTTCTTGTTTAGAGCTCTCCAATTCTTCAACTTCTCTCCTAAGTGGATTAACCTGAAGAAAGAGCTAATCTGTACTTGCAAAGGTTCGGTACTGGTTAATAAATCTACTTCTGGTTTCTTCAATATCTTATGTGGACTTCGCCAGGGAGATCCTCTCTCCCCTTATCTCTTCATTCTAGTAGAAGAGATCCTCAGCAGGAAATTAGATGAGCTAAGGCAGGAAGGCTCCATCCTCCCCATCTCTCAGGCTAAAGCAACCTCCTGTCACTTACTTTATGCAGATGATATCCTGCTCTTCATTAAAGGCAACATCAGAGGTCTGAGGATTCTTCAAAAGCTGCTTTATCTATACGAAGACTCCTCAGGGCAACGTTTCAATCTAGTGAAAAGTCATCTATATCTTGGCAAGTGTAGTACCAGGAAAGTAAATAGGATCTCTGGTCTTCTGTAAATCAGCATAGTCCCTCTTCCCACGACCTACCTAGGAGTGCCTCTTTTCCTTGGTACTGCTAAAGTCTTCGACATGAAACCGCAATCTGAAAATATAGCCATCATATATCTAGTTTATTTCAAAGCAATGAACTCAATCTTGCCTGGTAGAGCCTACAATAATCAAATAAAAGGAATAACGACCTTATTCCTTACTGATTTCAAAAATAAAGTCACTGTACCAAAGATGATTACTTGGAAACAAGTTAATCTCTCTGGAGAATGGGATCTTCAAGATGCCCAACCATCAATTCCCCTCATAAATGATGACTTAGAAACTATTACTGAATATCCCAACGGAAGAGTTGCCATCCGACTCAATCATGGAAAGTTAACTGTTCCTAGGCCAGTAACTAGGCATTCTACCTCATCAATTCCTTCTCAAATAAATCTTACAGAAGCTGAACAGTACAGACCATCTTCTGTATCTGAATATGAATCTGTTCGCACCAAGCTGCCAGATGTCATGATAGCTCCTCCTCCATCAAATATTTGTTATCCTCAAAATGCAAATTTTTATAATGGAAATTATGATCCCACTGAATCCTACAGCCCAACTGCCTCCGATTTCAGTCCTCATGTAGGAATGATCTTGATCTCAAATCTCGAAATTGACGACAATCCTGATGATCTGGAAAATAGTCAGGACATACCCTTCCAAATAAATAATCAATTCCTAATTGATAATATGAAAATGCATCCCCTTCGCTTTTCCTTCTTTAGAAATTTCACTAAAGAAGAACAAGCTCAATTAAAAATCCAATGGTTTGATCATATGAAACAAGTGAAAACTAATATCCCTTTCTTTGACTGGTTCCATTACAACATACCTGAAGAAACAAATACATCTAATAATGTCATGATGTTACATCAACAATTAAATAAGCAAAAATGGTAAACCACTGCCGGCGAAGAGATTACCCAGTCTTTGCCCCCTTTTCGCGCAATTAAAATAAAAGAAACCATAGCAACTCCCCTAAAAACAACATCTATGTTCAAAGATGAAAAGCCCGCTACCTCAAAAGATATTTCTCATATAATTGAACAAAATAATTATACTAATACTTTCCTTCACTCAATAGGAACAAATCTAAATAATACCCCCCAACCTTCATCACTCATAAAATCCACTAGTACTCCTTCTAAACAATTCTTTCTTCCCGCACAAACAATTCAAACCAATATTTCCCGAATACAAAAACCCTCTTCTTCAATGTCTACTGAGTTCTTGACAGAACTCCTGAATACTATAAAATTATCTAATGATCCAAACAGCAAAAATCCTAGTCTCTCCATGATAACAGAAAATAATCCTCCTCCCGACGATTCAGACTATTCTGCTAATGATGAAGCAGACCAAACTCATCAAATAAATCGATCAATTTTCAGAAGGGCTTCTACGAAGAATTTCTATCGTCGCCCCTCTCCAGTAGATCTTCAATTTGAAGAAATTTCTGAAATGCCCAAAATTCATTTTGAAGGAAACGTCTTCTATGAATGGAACATTGATGGACTTTCCGAATACCAAATACTCAATGTTATGCAACACATGATTGTCTATTGCAATGTCTGTTATATTCATAACTGGGCACAAGAAAATACTGTTCTAGCCATTACCTCCGGCTTTACCGGACAACTTAATGGTTGGTGGAACGACTATTTAACCGACCTTCAGCGCGAAGAATAAGACAATCTATTCAACGCGATGAACATGGACAACCAATTCTTAACTCCAAAGGAGAAACACAAGGAGAACAAGTCCTTGCTCTAATAACAAACATCGTCCACCATTTTCTTGGAAAACTTGGCGATATTTCTGAGAAAAACAAAGAACAATTAATCAATCTTAAATGCCACACTTTAACAGACTTTCAATGGTATAAAGAAGTTTATCTTTCCAAACTATTTCGTATTGAAAACTGTGATAGTTCCTTTTGGAAAGAAAAATTCATCTCTGGTCTCCCAACTCTATTCGCCGAAAAGGTCCGTACTTGCTTACGTAATAAAGGAGATGAGAATCTCAATTACCACCGCTATACTTACGGTGAATTAATCCAAACAATTAATAAAGTTGGTCTCAGTATTTGTACTAACCTCAAACTCAAATCCCAAATGAAAAAAGAACGGTCCAACAACCAAAAAGAATTAGGCGATTTTGGTATCAATTTGAGTATGACCCAATTATAAGTCCTTCTAGAAGAAAAACTTCTTCTAAAAATAAAACCAATTCCAATAATACTTTCTTTCCTAATCAACGAAAGCCTCGCAATTTCAGAAATACTAAAAATAAAAGACCGCAACCTAAATACAATGATCCTTCCCCCAAAAATAATGACACCAATCAACGGTGTTTTAAATGCAACAAAACAGGTTATTTTGCAAATAAATGTTTTTCCAAAACTAACAAAAAGAAAATTAATGATATCAAACATCAGTCCAATTCTGATAAATCAAATGACAATTCTGACCACGAAAATATTTGCCATTCTTGCCAAGAATCATTTTCCGAATATGAATCCTCCTCTACACCATCAATCAATATTCTTTCTGCAAATGAACAACTAATGTTTCTCCCAATTGAAGAATTTAATATCTCTTATATTGAACAAGGACTGGTTTAAAGATTCATTCTTAATAGAAATGATTCTACAATGCTCTGCCAACTACCAGCCATTGTTAAATATACTCTCAGCTGCCTCGACATCACCAAGCAGTATCTTCTAGTCACAATCTCCTCTTCCCTCAGAGAACGAGAAGAAACTCGCTTTTATCAACCATATCAATTGTGGACTCTCACCAATATCGAAGATGGCAATCTATTCTGCAGGAAGTTTAGTACATGTTCTTCTGATTATGGCACTTATGATAATCCAGCCGAATGGTTCGAAACTTCAGATTTTGCCACTCTCAATTACAGTCTCGAGCGTCTTCAATCCTACAATGCGCAAGCAGATCAAATTCAGCGGTTCATTACCCTCAAAAGGCACCTTGAATTTGCCAGCACTTACAAAGGAGTTTGGAGTGATGGTAGAAGAATTATCTGTATCGACGACTACCTCGCCGATCAAACACGTGTTCTATGATCCCATCCGATCAGGACATGCTATTCTTGAATAAATATTCGAAAATTTTATGTTTATGAATCTTGACGTTACTGCAGAAACTCAGGCGCAATTAATCACTGCTTTTCAATTTGAAGATCACTGGTCTGATTCCTGGAGTTCCGATTAGAATAATCACTGCAATCAACGTCTACAATAAACCCTCTCGCAGCAGTTCCATCAGCAGCGTCTTCCGTCAATAAAGACTCTGATGCTACTCAATCTCCTGGCAAAGACAAATTCTAGACTGCAATCTAGACCTTTTACGCCATTCCAATACAACCTTCCCAATACAGCTCCTCCAGGCACGCCTCTGCCAAAGCAATAAAGCCTCTGCAATACTTCCACCTGACAATCAATATTATACAGCCCTCTTCATGCAAGCTCTGCACAGCCTCTGCAGTCAAGTATATCAAGCCAGTCGAAAGTGACATCTCAAAACCAATTCACAAAACGTCGCTTTCAAAAATCACTATTTGCCACTATTGGACACTATGCAGCCACTATTCAGCCACTTTGCAGCACTATTCACTATTCATCAAAATTGCGATCGATGTAATAAAATATTGTGGTAAATATTCATGGTTACTATTCAAATAGTACCAAATAGTGCATAGTCACAAACAATACACCGAATGAAGCCTGAATATATGCATTCCGAATTTCAAATGCAATCGCAAGTGGAGTCACAATCAAGCCGCCTCAATTATCCAAAAACAGCCCCTCAAGCAGCCTCAACAACTTCCGGACTTCAAGTATCTTCAAGTCCGCAATAGTTTATTGTAAATTTTGTCTATAAAAGGGACTACCAGCCCTCCTGTCTGAGCAAAAGTAATTAGAAGAAAATGACTGAGAGTTTCCCAATTCTCTCAGTCTGAGCATAGTTTCCCCTTCTGTTTTTCTTTTGTAAGTTTTGAGTAGCGATCCCTGGTGTAATCTGGTATCAGAAACAAATTACACCAGGGATCGCTACTCAAAACTTACAAAAGAAAAACGGAAGAGGAAACTAAGCTCAGACTGAGAGAATTTGGAAACTCTTTTTCGTTTGCTTCTAATTATTTTTGCTCAGACAGGAGGGCTGGCAGTTTCTTTTATAGACAAAATTTACAATAAACTATTGCGGACTTGAAGATGCTTGAAGTCCGGAAGTTGTTGAGGCTGCTTAAGGGGCTGTATCTGGATAATTGAGGCGGCTTGATTGTGACTCCGGTTGCGATTGCATTTGAAATCCGGAATGCATGTATTCAGGCTTCATTCGGTGCATTGTTTGTGACTATGCACTATTTGGTACTATTTGAATAGTAACTATGAATAGTTACCATAATATTTTATTACATCGATCGTAATTTTGATGAATAGTGAATAGTGCTGCATAGTGGCTGCATAGTGTCAAATAGTGATTTTTGAAAGCGACGTTTTGTGAATTGGTTTTGAGATGTCACTTTCGGCTGGCTTGATATATTTGACTGCAGAGGCTATGCGGAGCTTGCATGAAGAGGGCTGTATAATATTGATTGTCAGGTGGAAGTATTGCAGAGGCTTTATTGCTTTGGCAGAGGCGTGCCTGGAGGAGCTGTATTGGGATGGCTGTATTGGAATGGTGTAGCAGGTCTTGATTGCAGTCTAGAATCTGTCATTGCCAGGAGATTGAGTAGCATCAGAGTCTTTATTGACGGAAGATGCTGCTGATGGAACTGCTGCGAGATGGTTTATTGTAGACGTTGATTGTAGTGATTATTCTAATCGGAACTCCAGGAATCAGACCAGTGATCTTCAAATTGAAAAGCAGTGATTAATTGTGCCTGAGTTTCTGCAGTAACGTCAAGATTCATAAACATAAAATTTTCTAATATTTATTCAAGAATAGCATGTCCTGATCGGATGGGATCATAGAACACATGTGTTTGATCGGCGAGGTAGTCGTCGATACAGATAATTCTTCTACCATCACTCCAAACTCCTTTGTAAGTGCTGGCAAATTCAAGGTGCCTTTTGAGGGTAATGAACCGCTGAATTTGATCTGCTTGCGCATTGTAGGATTGAAGACGCTCGAGACTGTAATTGAGAGTGGTAGCATCTGAAGTTTCGAACCATTTGGCTGGATTATCATAAGTGCCATAATCAGAAGAACATGCACTAAACTTCCTGCAGAATAGATCGCCATCTTCGATATTGGTGAGAGTCCACAATTGATATGGTTGATAAAAGTGAGTTTCTTCTCGTTCTCCAAGGGAAGAGGAGATTGTGACTAAAAGATACTGCTTGGTGATGCCAAGGCAGCTGAGAGTATATTTAACAATGGCTGGTAGTTGGCAGAGCATTGTAGAATCATTTCTATCAAGAATGAATCTTTGAACCAGTCCTTGTTCAATATAAGGGATATTAAATTCTTCAATTGGGAGAAACATTTTTGGAAAGCCGGTAGTCCAGCTGAGGTATTGTGCTTTAGACATAAAGCTTTCTTTGAGCTGGCAGGAAAGAGTTTGAGCTTTAATCCGCACAGATAAATCATCCGGAAGGAGGGTATTAACCTTTTCCAGGAGTTGTTGTCTGAATTGCTTTTCAATTCGTTTATTGGATGACGATGCACATTGTTGTTCAAAAAATTGGATCCTTGATTCTAAGGATTTGAGATGTGTGGCCAAATCAGAGATATTTTTTCTCATTCGAGAATTTCATTGGCCAGTGAGATGGGTGCTCCATATTCTGTCAAGAAGAGCTTGAGACTCGGCAGAAGGGAGTGGATTTGAAGAAGGAAATGGAATATGAATTGGAAACAACTCTTGAATGGTAGCAGGCTGATTGGAAGAAATTTGCAGCTTTCCTTTGTCAAAAGACATTAGTGGCTGAGAGAAAGAAAAGAGATATTGTTTAAATATTTGAGAAAATATGAATGAATGAACAAGACTATGCATTGAATTGAAAGATGACCTTTTGATTATTTATAGTGGTGTGTAGGCCTGTTGTAGTTACTAAAAAGGGCTGGATTTGAGTTATAAAAGGTGTTCCGAGAACTAGATTATGTTGGAGATTTGGAACAATAACAAAATTAGTAGAAATACCGATATTATCTTTCAAAAAGGTGGCATTAGTTATTTTATATTGGATGAGACATGTATTTCCATTAGCGGTGGTTATTGAAGAAGGTTTATGTTCTATGAGACCTATGGGGATGAGACCTTCTTTGATGCAATTTATATCAGCTCCTGAATCAATTAGAGCAGTGAGTTCATAGGAAGATTCATGAATTTGTAAAGTGATTGTGGTGTACCATTTTTGAAAAAGATTATTTTGGATGGAGCCACAAAAACTTTCAATATTGGCGGTAGTTGACTCTTGGAATGTTCATTCTAAAAGATCAACCTGGACTTGTAAAGTATTAACGAGATGTTTTAAAGTTGATACTTCCTTTTTCAAAGAAGACATTTCATTGGAGAGAGTATCATGATTGTGCCTCTTTTTCAAATAGGACCATTGCTAAATCCGGATTTTGGAAAATCCAACTCCGTGAAGAAGATCATTATAAAACCGCTTTTACAGTTCCATTTGGACACTTTGAATGGAATGTTATACCTTTTGGTTTAAAAAATGCTCCCTCTGAGTTCCAAAAAATCTTGGATGAAATATTCCACCCATATAAAGACTTTTTCATTGTTTACATCGATGATATTTTGATTTTCTCAAAAAAACATCGAGCAATATTGGAAACATCTCTCAATCTTTTATAATACAATAAAATACAATGGTCTTGTCCTTTCTCAAAGGAAAATAATTTTATTTCAAACTTCTATCCGTTTCCTTGGATACAAAATTGAAAATCAAACCATTAATCCAATTAACCGCGTTATTCAATTTGCTGACAAATTTCCTGATGAAATCAAGGATACTGCTCAGCTTCAACGATTCTTAGGTTGCTTAAATTATGTATCGAACTTCTTTCAAAATTTGGCAACTGAAAGAACCCTTCTTAAAAAAAGACTTTCAAAAGATAATAAAGAAGAATGGACTGAAGCCCACACTTTAGCCATTAAAAATTAAAAGAAAAGGTTAGAATTCTCCCTTGCTTAAATGTAGCCAATCCTGATCTTTTTAAAATCATCCAAACCGATGCTTCTGAAAAAGGATATGGTGGTATCCTTCTCCAGCAAAATGGAAATAAAGAACAAATCATTCAATTCACATCTGGATCATGGAATCCAACTCAACAAAATTATTCAACAATTAAAAAAGAAATTCTTGCTATCGTTTCTTCCATCCTCAAATTTCAAAGTGATATTTTGAATAAACGATTTCTTTTACGTGTTGATTGCAAACCAGCAAAAGAAGTTTTAGAAAAAGATGTTAAAAATCTTGCATCAAAATAAATCTTTGCTCGTTGGCAAGCTTTGCTTTCAATATTTGATTTCAAAATTGAATTTATAAAAGGAACCTCCAATTCTCTACCTGACTTTCTCTCGCGAATTTCTACAGGGACGAGAAAAGCCTCAGTACCACAATGTCCAAAAGATCCAAAAATAAAGCCAAACAATCTGATACACTAAGTGAATTTAGTTTCTCAAATCAATTCTCTCCTTTGCTGAATACTCCATTCTCCCCTTTACTTAAAACTCCATCACAGTGAAATGTTTCTCAATTGCAATATATTCTTAATGCAGAATCCCAAATTACTCTTTTGGATGATGAACTTGCAGGCCTTCCTGTTGAGCAAATAGCCTAAAAAATATTCCTTCATGATATGCATTTCTTATCCAAACACCCATCTCTTTCTCTCAATTTCTATGAAGCCATACTTGAACAATCCAATAGCGCACTTATTACTCATACTGACAAAGACGGCGAAATTGCCTTCTCAAAACTTAAAATTCTCCATATCCTCTCCCCACAGGAATGGCAGAACAATTGGGCTACAACCAGAATGGTGCAAAGCCCCAATCAGAAACAATGGCCATACAATTACTGGGATTACAGAAATGCTTGGGAATTTGTTTTGCTCCGACAAAACTCCAAGCAATCTCACTCCTGGTTCATTAGCTTCCAAAAAGCCCGAAATATTCAAGTCCCAAATTGGTTCAGGATAAATTGGTGGTCACTCTTTGGCCCATCTTCATCTATCCTTCCTGATTCTCTATCTAGCCATTTTAAAGATTTTACCTCCAATAAAGCCTCATTTAAATCCAGCGAACCCTCTTACCTCTTTTTAGCCTATTCCATCACTCATGGTATCACCTGGATCCTTAAATGAGATTATTCTAAAACTACAAATCCTCCATTTTTATTTAGAAGAACTTTTGTAGAACGTTGGGACAAATTCGACGTTTCTCCAATTCTCAATAAACAAACTTCTCCTTCTTCCTCTAATATTCAACACTTTCCTCCGTTGCCTAAATCTGACCCATACAAATCCTTCAAAGCAGCGAAGTCATTAAAAATCCTGAGCAGGCCCCTTCAAGACTGCCCCAATAGCAAAACCTGCCCCTTTGGCAGCAACCCCCACTTCCAGCAATAACTTCATGAATTCTCAAGAATATTTAATAAGTCATATTCATACTTTCCACGAAGAGATTGAATCTCTCAAAAAGAAGCCTCTCGCAGCGGTTCCATCAGCAGCCTTTTCTGTCAATGAAAACTCTGACGCTACCCAATCTCCTGGCGAAGATGGATTCTAGACTCTGCCATCTAGACCTGCTACGCCATCCCAATACAGCTCCGCCAGGCATGCCTCTGTCAAAGCATTCATCCCAATACAGCTCCTCCAGGCACGCCTCTACCAAAGCATTCAAGCCTCTGCAATACTGTCATCTGACAATCAATGTCTCCATCAGGCATGCTTTCAAAGCTCTCCCTGACCCTCTTCTATTATACAGCCCTTTTAATGAAGCTCCGCACAAGCCTCTGCGGTCAAACATATCAAGCCAGCACAAGCCTCTGCTATCAAGCCAGCCGAAAGTGACATCTCAAAACCAATTCACAAAACGTCGCTTTAAAAAATCACTATTTAACACTATGCAGCCACTATTCAGCTACTATGCAGCACTATTCACTATTCATCAAAATTGTGATCGATGTAATAAAATATTGTGGTAAATATTCATGGTTACTATTCAAATAGTACCAAATAGTACATAGTCACAAACAATGCACCGAATGAAGCCTGAATATATGCATTCCGGATTTCAAATGCAATCGCAATCGGAGTCACAATCAAGCCGCCTCAATTATCCAGATACAGCCCCTCAAGCAGCCTCAACAACTTCCGGACTTCAAGCATCTTCAAGTCCGTAATAGTTTATTGTAAATTTTGTCTATAAAAGGGACTGCCAGCCCTCCTGTCTGGGCAGAAGTAATTAGAAGCAAACGACTAAGAGTTTCCAAATTCTCTCAGTCTGAGCTTAGTTTCCCCTTCTGTTTTTCTTTTGTAAGTTTTGAGTAGCGATCCCTGGTGCAATCTGGTATCAGAGCCAAGTGCTCAAGCCTTACTGCCCCCAGTGTGACTACTCCCTCTGTAAGCTTTGTTACTGTTTCTCCCCTGTATTGTTAAACAGTCCTGTTACTCTGTCTTGTAATCAGTCCTATTTATCTGTTCTATTTTTTAAATATATATGTTTATGTTTTGTGAAACTCATGCATCATCTGTTATGCTGCTCGCCTGCTTTCTGAGTTGTTAAATTCTTAGTACTGCTTTGAATAGTAATTGTGTATTAAGAAGGAAGAAGCTAGGTTTGAGGCCTCTTGTCGCGCCGAGGTTGATTGTCCGTTGAGCTAGTGAGCGTTAGGACGTGTTCCCTCATTTGGGGTTGACAGGCCACTAGTAACTTCCAACTTGATATTTCAATTATTGTTTAAAAATGTCTAAGTTATTTAGCTCTTTGAAAAAAGATTTTTTGTCAAAATCCTCTTCTTCTTCCTCTTTAAACTCTTCTTCATCCTCATCACATGCATCTAGTCTTAGTTTAAATATTAGTAAAATGTCAATTAAAAATTTGGAAGAGATTAGCTACAGGAATCTCGAACAATCAATTAATAATTGGACTATTCCCACAGTCCCAATAAAAGAAATTTATAATCACGGTTCATTCAAACTGAACACTGATTATATAATCAAAATCGTCGAAAAGACGAAATCAATTGTTAACAACAAAGGAAATATTTCTCTTATTGCAAAAGAGACAATAGAAAAATTCAGCCAACAATATAAATATCTTCATATTGGACTAGTACAAGTAGCCATTAAACCACTCACCCGAACCGGTTTAAACAGTTCTTGTCTATCCTATGTCAGAGACCAACGACATGTGAAGTTCAAAGACTCACTCATAGGTCTCGTCGAAGCTAGTCTTCACAATGGCCATGCCCTTTTCAATTGCTTCCCCAATTTCTCAATAAGCCTCTCTGATCCAGGTGCTCATCAAGCATGCACACTTGGTATCCATACCAAAGGTTTCGACATGAAACCACAATATGAAAATATAGCCATCATATATCGAGTTTATTTCAAAGCAATGAACTCAATCATGCCTGATATTGCCTACAATAAATCAAATAAAAGGAATAACGACCTTATTCCTTACTGATTTCAAAAATAAAGTCACTGTACCAAAGATGATTACTTGGGAACAAGTTAATCTCTCTGGAGAAGGGGATCTTCAAGATGCCCAACCATCAATTCCCCTCATAAATGATGACTTAGAAACTATTACTGAATATCCCAACGGAAGAGTTGCCATCCGACTCAATCATGGAAAGTTAACTGTTTCTAGGCCAGTAACTAGGCATTCTACCTCATCAATTCCTTCTCAAATAAATCGTACAGAAGCTGAACAGCACTGACCATCTTCTGTATCTGAATATGAATTTGTTCGTACCATGCTACCAGATGTCATGATACCTCCTCCTCCATCAAATATTTGTTATCCTCAAACTGCAAATTTTAATAATGAAAATTATGATCACACTGAATCCTACAGCCCAACTGCTTCAGATTTCAGTCCTCATGTAGGAATGATATCTATCTCAAATCTCGTAACTGACGACAATCCTGATGATCAGGAAAAGAGTCAGGAAATACCCTTTCAAATAAATAATCAATTGCTAATTGATAATGTGAAACAACATCCCCTTTGCTTTTCTTTCTTTAGAAATTTCACTAAAGAAGAACAAGCCCAATTAAAAACTCAATGGTTTGATCATATGAAACAAGTCAAAACAAATATCCCTTTCTTTGACTGGTTTCACTCTAATGTTCCGATGACCCTCACCTATCCACCAAATAATATTACAAAATTACATCAACAGATCCTAATGATATATGCTAAAAATGACATCAATTATCAATCAAATCGATCTCCTTATCTCATACCTCCTAAACATGAATCAACAACAACAAAAGTCAAGCCTATCCCAGATTTTGCCATAATAAATCCCTTACCACCACCACAACTAGCCTATCCAAAAGAATACATTAACTCTTCTACATCCAATTCTAATCTTTACATGATTAAAGTAAATCCAGAATTAATTCTTCCTGCAGAAGAAGAACCAATTACACTCAGTATTCTCCAAAAGGAAATAACTGATTCAAAAACAGCAATAAAAAATCTACAAAACCAATTAAAATAATACATAGAAACTCCTTCAACCAATGACGTCAACTCCATCACCAAATATACATACCGGAAATGGTATACTGACATAACACTAAAAACAAAAAAAATTGTCCAAAACTCTATTGCTTTAATTGATTCAGGTGCTGATGTCAATTGTATCAGAGAAGGACTAATCCCTACAAAATTTTGCCTTCACACTCAAGCTTCCATAACCACCGCTAATGGCACCACTTGTCCTATTAAATACAAACTACCACAGGCCCATGTGTGTAAAAATCATAAATGTATTTCTACTTCTTTTGTCATTGTTAAGAATCTTCAACATGACATAATACTAGGAACCCCATTTATATTACAAATCCAGCCTTTCAAAGTTACATCCATCGGTCTAGAAGTTGAGATCGACCATGAATCCATTCTTTTTAATTTTATTTGACCTCCTCAAATAGGAAAAGTTTCATCCCTTACAAATTTAATCTCTTATCAAACAGCTCACATAAATAGCTTAAAAAATGATATTAGACTCCTCAGTCTCCAAGAAAAACTCAATAAACCTTATTTCCAAACTCAATTACAATATTTCCAAAATAAGCTTTTCGATACTTGTTGTACTGATGTACCTTCTGCATTTTGGCATAGAAAATCTCATCAAGTCTCTCTTCCATATGATAAAATTTTTAATGAAAAATCCATTCCAACAAAAGCTAGACCAGCTCAAATGAATCCTCGCCTCCTTGATCTTTGTGATAAAGAAATCAAAGATTTACTCTCTAAAAAACTTATTCGTAAATCTCAATCTCCTTGGAGTTATGCAGCCTTCTATGTAGAAAATGTAGCAGAACTCGAACGAGGTTCTCCAAGACTTGTTATCAATTATAAACCTCTAAATGAAGTACTTCAATCTATAAGATACCCCAATCCTAATAAACAAGATTTGATTAATCGTTTATGCAATGCTAATATTTTCTCAAAAATTGATCGAAAATTTTCATCACGGAGTTGGATTTGCCAAAATCCTTCTTCAGCAATGGTCCCCGGGGCAGGATATTAGTTCATGGCCGGCAATCACTCCGATTTGGATTTGTCTTAAAGGTATTCCTTATCACTGTTGGAGTAGTGACATTCTTCTCTCCACAGCAGGGTTCTTTGGCAAGCCTCTTCGTTTAGATGAAATCACTACTTCCTAGAAAATGCTCTCCTATGCCAGAGTCTTGGTAAATCTGGATGTGGCTCAATCTACTGTGTCTTCTCTCATGGTCGATCTGGAAGGAGAAGGTTTAGTGGAGGTGGAAGTTTCCCATGAGAACATCCCCTGGTCAGAATGTCTCTCAGCTGGCCATCTTTCATCCAAATGCCCTTTTTCCTATAAACCCCCGCTGCTTCCTACACCAGGTTCTATCTCTCAGCTTCCTCCTCACAGTCAAGCTCAGCTCCCAGAGGTAGAAGGTTCTCCAGGTGGCCTAGAATCCTCATCTGATCCCTAGGAGCCTAATTCCTCTAGGCCGGATATCCAACACCCCCCCCCCCCCCCCCCCAATTCCCCCTACTTCCTTCAACTCCCCTGCTCGAACTTGATCCAAGCAAACACAGAAACTCCCCCTCTCCCTCCAGAAATATCTGAGGATAGTCCAGAAACCAATCTGGCTCCTAATATAGATTGTTCCAATACTTTTTTTGTTCTAGAGACTCCCAGTCCCTCACATCTCTTCTCCTAACTTCAAAAATCTAGCTATTGCCCAAATTTCCCCTGAGTCAGTAACAAAAATCAACCATCCCCAAATTGAAGCTCAGCTGATAGATAACTCCTCTCTCCTCTCTATCCATGACCTGGTCACTTTGGCTGAAATGAGGCTCCTTCATCCTCCCCTATTGTGGTGGATCTTTCTTCTTTTAAGATTAAAGAGAGGAAGAAATCCAAGTATAAAGGCTCAACCTCTCAAGGCCCTAAAACCAAGAGCTCTAATGGCCCTCCCCAACCAACTTTGTCAAATGTATAAGGTCCTATACTGGAACTGTAGGGGAATTGGAAACACTCTTACCCAATCAGTGATGCTCCACCTCATTTCTTCCCACTCTCCTCATATCATTTTTCTTTCTGAACAAAAAATTCGTTTGGGCTCTCCCATTTTCCAAGCTATCCACTCCATTGGCTACACTCAATCCTTTGTCGCTCCTTCTAACTCAATTTGGTGCTTCTGTAAACCCAACCCCAACCTTACTTTCTCTTTCATTGATCTGTCACCCCAGCACATTTCCATCCAAGCAACAGATGTTTCATCCTCTTCCTCTAGCTTGGTAATAGGGATCTATGGCTCAACAGACTATCGTCAAAGGCGGGTTCTTTGGAATTATTTAGTCAATGTTTCCACTACTACTCTACCTTGGGCTATTATAGGAGACTTCAATGCAATTTTATTGGCTTCAGAGAAATTCAGCACCTCACCATTCTCTCATTCCTTAGTTAAGGAATTTTCAGACATGGCGCTCTCGGCAGGTCTCAAAGACCTAGGGTACAGAGGGAACAGATTCACGTGGGCAAATAATAGGCAAGGTGTATCTTATGTTGCAGCGAGGCTTGACCGTGTTCTGGCTAACAATGTATGGATGGCTCAATTCAGTGACCCTCTAGTCTCTCATCTGCCAAGGATCTCCTCTGATCATAATCCTCTCCTGCTATCCCACAACTCCATTTGTAGTCCCAAGAAAGCTCCCTTCAGATTTGAAGAGATGTGGCTCTCTCATGACTCTTTCATCCCCTTGGTTAAAAAAAGCTGGGCAATGTACTGTATAGGTACCCCCGAGTACATTCTTGCCCAAAAGCTTAAGCTTCTCAAGAGCAATTTGAAGACTTGGAACCGTGAGATCTTTGGTCAGCTAAGGAAGAACATCTCTGAGGCAGAGAATAAGGTGTTGGAAGCTCAAACTCTCTATGATTCCAATCCTAGTGAATCTCTCTGGTTAACCCTAAACAATAGCAAAGCCTCCCTTCACAACTGGCTGAAAGCGGAATCTACCCATTGGAAACAAAAGTCTAAAATTAGATGGCTAAAAGAGGGAGACAGAAACACCAAGTTCTTCCACCTGTCAGCCAAGTCCAGAAGTTCTTTCAACAAAATAGACAGAATTTCAGTAGATAGTATTATCATAGAGGATGAAGAGAGAATCAGAGAAGAAGCAGGCTCCTTTTTCTCTAACCTGATGCAGTCCTCTTCTTCGGTGCGTGATGAAAGTCTCTTCACCAATCCTGGCCTAGTTGTCTTCGAAGATCAGAACTCAACTCTTGTGGCTGTCCCTTCCCCAACTGAAATCAAACAGGTTGTCTTTAGCCTAAAAAGGTCTAGCTCCCCAGGGCCTGATGGATTCTCTGGAGCCTTCTTCACCAACTGCTGGGAGATAGTAGGACCTGATGTTACTAAGGCAGTCTCTCATTTCTTCTCTTCAGGCAAACTGCTGAGAGCTTCTAATGTGTTCTTCCTTTCCCTCATTCCAAAAAAGCCTTCCCCTTCAACCTTCTCAGATTTCAGACCAATCGGCCTCCTCAATTTTTGCTACAAAATCATCTCAAAAATCCTGGCTTTGAGGCTTTCTAAAATTCTCCCCTTCCTGATATCTAAGCACCAATCAGCTTTTATAAAGGGTAGAACCATTCATCGCCATGTAACGCTAGCTCATGATCGTCTTCAAAATCTGAAGTCGCCTACTAGAGGGGTGGCAGCCTATCTGAAATTGGACATCACCAAGGCTTTTGACAAACTTCAATGGGACTTCTTGTTTAGAGCTCTCCAATTCTTCAACTCCTCTCCTAAGTGGATTAACCTGATGAAAGAGCTAATCTGTACTTGCAAAGGTTCGGTACTGGTTAATAAATCTACTTCTGGTTTCTTCAATATCTTATGTGGACTTCGCCAGGGAGATCCTCTCTTCCCTTATCTCTTCATTCTAGCAGAAGAGATCCTCAGCAGGAAATTAGATGAGCTAAGGCAAGAAGGCTCCATCCTCCCCATCTCTCAGGCTAAAGCAACCCCCTGTCACTTACTTTATGCAGATGATATCCTGCTCTTCATTAAAGGCAACATCAAAGGTCTGAGGATTCTTCAAAAGCTGCTTCATCTATACCAAGACTCCTCAGGGCAACGTTTCAATCTAGTGAAAAGCCATCTATATCTTGGCAAGTGTAGTACCAGGAAAGCAAATAGGATCTCTGGTCTTCTGCAAATCAGGATAGCCCCTCTTCCCATGACCTACCTAGGAGTGCCTCTTTTCCTTGGTACTGCTAGGCATTCTAACTTCAACCAGCTGCTAGATTCTATTAGAACTAAGCTGGCATGTTGGAAAATGAAATGCTTATCCTTTACAGGAAGGCTGATCCTTATTAGACATGTTCTAGCTTCCATCCCTCTCCACATTTCTCTGGTCCTTCCAATCCCCACCAAAACTTGTCTTCAAATAGAGCGCCTGATGAGGAACTTCCTTTGGTCAGCCTCTCCGGACAATCAGAAAGTTAATTTGATAAGATGGGATACTGTTTGTCTTCCAAAAGTTGAGGGTGGGCTGGGTCTTTGTCGAGTAAAGGAATTCAATGAAGCCTGCCTCAAGTTCCTAGCTTGGTCTGCCATAAGTTCTTATTCTTTATGGGCTTCCTAGTTTAGAGAAAGGTATCTAAGGGATCCTCTGCTTTGGAATCCTAGAATTAATTGGGGAGGCTCCTGCATTTGGAAGAAGATCAAGCTTCACCTGCCTTAAATTCCAAAAGAAAGCAAATGGACAATTGGCAATGGCAGATCTATTAGTCTATGGTATAATAATTGGATAGGCTCTACCTCAGTAGCCCAAAAGTTTTCCCTTTTTTGTTCTCTGCCAAAGATAGGGTGGCAGACATATTAGAAGCTAACCTATGGAGATTCCCTACCCAGTTGCCCTCTCAGATTCAGGATCTTCTTACTGTTTTTACAAACTTCATCTGAGCCCCCTATGCAATCACCATCATTCCAGATTCCCTCAGCTGGCTAGGGAATTCTTCAGGTGCTTTCTCTATCAAATCTGCTTGGAATTCCTTAAGGACCTCTGCTGCTGAAGTTCCTTGGCACAGGTTGATATGGAAAATTCTTATCAATCCACGTCTTGCATGTATGAGGTGGCGTTTACTTCATAGGAGAACTCCTATGGACAGTTGGGCTAAAGATAAAGAAACTTCTATGGCTTCAAGGTGCTATAACTGTCATATGGAAGAAGAAAATGACCTTCATCTGTTTTTCTCTTGCAAGCTGGCTTCTCACTTCTGGACTTGGCTTCTATCTCTCAAAGGTGATCCTCCTTCCAATGCCCTCTCGGCCTCTTCCATCTGGGCGGCATTGAATAGTGGAGGAGGTATTCAAGGTAGGAAATGTGCAGCAGCAATTTTCCTCCACGCCATTTCAGTCCTTTGGACCATCCGCAATAATTCTAAGCACAATTCCAAGGCTCCTTCCATCCAGAGAGCAAAAATGATATTTTTGGACAACATAAAAGATATGGCCTCTTCAGCTACAAGACTGTATCCCAACCCAATTTTGCTTCACCTGGGTATTCTTCTCTAATTTCCTCTTCCTCGCTTCATTCTGCTGGGTCTTCCTCCTTAGAGAGCCTTTCTGCTGGGTCTTCCTCATCAGAGAGCTTTCTTGGGTGGTGGTTTATTTCAGTGCTTAGCCCTTTGGAGCTCTCAGAAGTCTTCCCCCTGGTAGCTTTTTTCTCTCTGCAGTAGAAGTAGTGCTGGGCTTTGGAAGAAGGTTCCCAGTGCAGTTTCCTAGAGCGTTTCCTTTAGCTAGCAGCAGTGTTGGGTGTCGGAGCCTCTTCTTGGTTTTGTTTCTTCTTTGCCTTTCCTGGTGGGAAGAGCCCTGCCTGCTTGCTTGGTCTTCCTTCTCGTGTAGCTTTGGCTTCGTTCTGCTTTGCAGCTTTGGGAGCAGTCGGTTGCCTTCTTGAAGCAGCTGTTGTTCTGTTTTTGGTGTGGTTTTGCAGGAGCTCGGTGTAGCTTTGGCTTCGTTCTGCTTTGCAGCATTGGGAGCAGATGGTTGCCTTCTTGAAGCAGCAGTTTTCCTGTTTTTGGTGTGGTTTTGCAGGAGTTCTGAGCTCAGTTTTTTTTTTTTTTTTTTTCTGTATTCTTCCTCTTCCTTCTTTGTTCTGTTTTGAGCTGTTGTAGTGGTTGAGGAGCAGGCTTCTCTTGTTGGGACCTGTTTTGCTGGCTGGGTGCTGTTTAGCTTTTCTGCGGTGGTGGCCCAGCTAGTGGTTCTGCTTGGGATCTGCTTGGTGCTTCAGCTTATGTTGGCCTGGGCTGTATTTTGGGGCCTTTGGCCTTTTTGCCTTCTTCTCTGTTTTTTTCTTTAGGCTTGCTTTGCTTTAGGGCTGTTTTCCTGTTGGCCTCTTTCAGTGGCTTTCTCTTTGTATCTTGGGGCCCTTTGGCCTTTCCCCTCTCTTTAATTTATTTTGCCATTCAGCAAAAAAAAAAAAAAGGATAGAATTCTATAACTAAATAGGTTTCCGGTGTGTGACGGACAAAACCAACATGATGAATTACTCGAAGTTCATGCTAGACTGAACTGATATACCACCCATCTTACTTCAATTGCAAGAGAATCTCTAAGAAAAAGATAGTAATCTGGTGACAACAATGAATATGGTGCGATCCATCAGTACTAGTGTCTTTCACAAAAGTTTGACTTTTAAGGTTTTGGAGTTGAGTTTTCAAGAGAGGCATTTGGGGATTTGGAGAGAATAAAAATAAGAAGGCATATTACACTTGGTGAGAGATTGACATGTTTGGATTTGAAGAAATAAATAGCTGTTTAGAAAGTGATAAAAAGATATTTATATGCGAGATTAAATAGTAGAGGAGATTTAAAAGAGATTTAAGAGTGTCATTTACCATTCATAATGGTGGGGAGCAAGTATGACGTACTAAACAGAAGAATTGACATGGAAGGAGACTGAGGGACAAATGATAGTAGTGATTTTTTAGGAAAGAGAGGGGACTATTGGTATGCAATTAATACCGGGTCAAAACTCTAAGAGATAGTCAAAATAAAATTTGAAATCAGGCTCAAAATTGAATCTGAAATCAGTTGGCTTCATATATTATTATAATAAATATAATATATAATGAGATAGAAGGGGATGAAAAATCTGGCTATTGAAGAGTTCAATCCTCCTTTATTTTATAGTTGATTGTGATGACATGTCACGCTTAAATTTCTCATAGATTCACCCACTAATTTTATCAGTTTCTTCTTGATATCCAAGAACTCTGTTTTCTTGATATGGCTATGGATATTCAATTTATCAAGATTCTCAGATTTTTCTTTCACAATAATATTGATAAGAATTCTGCTTTCCTCTTCCATGTGTTATTCTTCGTCTTATGATGACTCAAAGCCTCGATTGAGAACTCAAAGCCCCGATTGAGGACACGTGTCGTTCTTTCTTTGTGAAATAAACTTGATTAGTAAAAGTCCGAGTCACGAGTTTTCCAGCCTGAGTTTTTCTCTTTAGATCTTGCTCCAATCAAGCACTAATTTTTATTAGACTAAATTTGGGGACATGTCATAAAAGAGGAGGACGTTCACTTTAAGAGTTCAGATTTATTTTTCTTTGAAATAAAAAATGAGTTCATTGCATCAAGGGGGCCCCACTATGTATTTAAATACAAACACTACCTTACTTTTGGGCAAAGAAAAAGCCCTTGCTTTCATTGACTTTAGAAGGTGTCGCTTGTCGTACACCACGGACAACAAATGAGGAATCCGGATCCTTTGTTTGGATCAAACAGGGACCAATCAGGGGGTGACACATGAACTTTTTGAGTTTAAAAAACGGTGCTGTCTTTCAAAGCCAGCCCCGTCTTTTAAGTACAAAAAAATACAAGTACAAAACAATGTGTCACCCCTTGATTGGTCCAAAAAGGGGATCCGGATTCACAAATGAGACATTGGTTCAAGCCCACAGTAGTTTCCTCTTAGTGATTAGTGCCTCCATCGAACTTCTACAAAATCGTAGTTTCCTTATCATTATTTCTGTCTTCAACTCTAGTCACTGAGCTACCTGATGTGATGTGGGTCTGCGATTAAAATAGTAGACACCACCGCTGTTGATATTTTTAGGCATTAATCAGCCTCATGTAGCAGCTATTGAAACTAAACTTAGTGACACTTGGCTAGCTAGATCTTTTACCTAATTTTTATTTGCCATGCTTGGGCCTTGGAATAGTGTGTTAGCTAGCAACCAAGGGAGGAGCGCTATTGTTTCAACAAAAGGGTAGTTCTCAACCTTATTTTAGTTTTAATATAGCTAATCACTTATAAGACAATTGTTCATCAATGTGCATCAGAGTCGTCAAACACAAACAGTAAAAAGATTCTATCTGTCAAAGAACAATCACAACAACAATTAAGAAATAATATCTTATTTGAACATTTTCTATCAATACTTAATACACTGGTCTGGTGGGGCTAAAATAAAGGATTATCATCTACTGATTGCAGCGATGGAACTTGCAAACAATCTGATCAGATCACCTCATCCGCCTTCCTTCATCCACCTCTCTCCCGCATCCCTTCAAAGTAGTATCCTTGAATATACTCGAGAGAGTAGTCGTTCACTTCATTGTATGTCATGACACGGCCGTGCTGCTCCGAGACCCGTTGTTTGGGCACCCTTTCAATCAGACGCTGATGTTGTACCCGCGAATTGTGAAGGGTTGGCCAGAGTTTTGTTGGAGCGAAGCGGTGTCGCCGTTAATAATGGTACTTTTGGAAGGGTTTGGTATTTTCTGATGGGCGTTTGTCTATAGAGGGGAAATATAGGATTTGTTACTTTTGGAAGTTCTGTAGTTTATACAATAACTTCAATGATTAGACAAAAAAAGATGAGCATTGTAACTTCAATGATTAGACAAAAAAAGATGAGCATTGTTTTGATGTTCTCTCTCTCTCTCTCTCTCTCTCTCTCTCTCTCTACTTCAACTTCCTCATTGGCCACATAACCGATTTCTGCATCATATGCGTCGTTGGGGAAGAGGGAGGAGTCTAGAATGGGGCTTTCTAGAAAGAGACTGATGCACAAGTTATAAGGCAGGCTAATTTTGTTGTTTGGGGCTTTTGGAGGGTTTGGTATTTTCTAATGCAAGAAAGAAAAGAAAGGATGGATTTTCATAGGACGGTTGTGGGGAAGAAAGGAGAGAGGGCATTTATTTGTTGTGCATGTTTGGAGTTAGATTATGCCTTCTCTCTCTCTCCTCTTGAAATGGAAGCGGTGGTTTGCTGGAAAACAACTTCTCCAATAATCTTTTGCCTCCGCACTTTTGTGCGGTGCTTCACAAAATTGAACCAGTAGAGAGGCTTTTCGGGTTCTGGTGATAATATGACGCCCCGGAGTCACACATCGACTATAAAGAAGAAAGTGAATGAGCTTATATGTAGAGCTTACACCCTTATCTTGTATCAGACCTTTTGATGGGATGAGGCTCATCAGAAGCAAAACCGTGAGGCCCGTGGACCAAAGCGGACAATATCATGCATGTGTGTAGGGTGGGGCGTTACAAATGGTATCAGAGTCGACTCTCGACTAGTTCGAGTGTGGGTTCCCTGGTGCAAGTGGGCGACGGGTCTCCATGTGGGCAGGCTAAGAGGGCTGGCAAGGTGCAAGTGGAGCTTCTTCTTCAGCAATAACGATCAATCAAGAGCATTTGTCGATGGAGAGAAGAGAGCTAGATAAGGAGGGCTAGGAATTGAGGTGAAAGGAGCAATCATTGATATAGGGATAACTCGGTTGGATCCACTTGAGAGATGATCGTTGCACTCAAACAAGTTGATGGAATTGTCCCGGCATATATTTTCTATAGGTTAGAGATATCTCTAGGATTTTGCATATCTCTAAAGAAAGCAAAGGCTAAGAAATGACCAGGAGAGAGATTTTGGTTATGGCGTCCAAAGAGATAGATGGAGGCATTATATAAAGGTAGTAGAAGATAAATATGGAACGAAAATGATTTGCGACCAGGTTATTTTGATTTGCCAGCTAATGGTCAATGAATCAGTATAAAAATTTGAAAAAAAAAAAGGAGAGAAAAAGGAAAGAACGTTGTATCTATAGGCGCCATGGCTATGGCTAACCAAATGAAATATTTTGAGTCTCAAAATACAAAGGCGTACATATATGTCTCCATCTCTCTCACAGACACCAAAACCTTGTACCTGGTCATTTCCCCCCTTTACTCTCTTCAAAGATCCAAAAATCCCACAAATTATATCAACATGGATTTGCTAGCTATTTGGATTTGCCAGCTAGCAATAGTCAACAAGGCCTTTTATGAGAGGAACAGAGAGCGTGAAAGGACAATTAATCAATGGGCCAGCCTAGAAACCACATGCATCGCATTCAAGTTGTTAATGTACCAGAGGAAGGCATTGTTAGCTGGATTTTTTCAATAAAAAGTGGATTTTATTGGCGAAACAATCTCATGAGATATAAACACTGGATTCATGTTTGAAATGGAAAGATTTCTCGCCCTTTTTTTGTCTAATCATTTAATTTTGATTCAAGGTCTCTTTTCCTGCAGTCAGTCAAAAATAGATACATATTTGCGAATGGGTGCACATCAGATGCCTCAAATTGAATGCATGAATCTTGATACATATTTGTAAATGGGTGCACATTAAACGCCTTAGGTTGAGTGCATGAATCTTGATACAATGTTGCTCTGTTTTCCATAATCATTTCGCTTCCCTTCAAGTACCTACTAGCAATAAAGCCTGGGCAATAAATAAGAACATATTCAAATTTAATATTTTCTTTAAAATACTTTTGATAAAAATATAAATTTGAAAATAAACAAATATATTACTTAGAAAAAAAGGTCCATGATAATTTATTTTTATATATAACTTAGATTGAAACAATAATGATATCTACCTTTAAATTGATAGAGGAGAATTATAAAAAGAGAGGATGATGATTATGATTTTTGAAGATATTTTTGTCAGAAAATCTGACATCCCATACAAAGTAAAGCACCCATAAAGACTTTTAATAAACTTTATTCAAGATAAAATCACCGTAAGTTTCATTAGAGGAACTCCTCTTGATTTATACACAAATATATTTAAAATTTAAATTCAAACTAACTCTTATCCTAATCATAACAAATCTCTAACAACCCTCTAACAACTCAATATTCTGTAACATACTGTGATAATTTAAAACTAACATGATAAAAATCATTACCCCTTTGATCTCTAAAAATTAAAATAATAAATATCTTGCATAATCGATCACCGTCTGTCCGTAGACTGTACTAATCATTGTTGCAACCTACTCCTTTTTGTGTTTGTTGATGCTGCCAGCCCACCAAAGCAAATATGTCGCGATATCTTTTTGGATGATTGGATGGGTGAGTGAAGATTGGTTTTATCACTCAATAATCATCATCACTTTATCCTTCGATTTGATGAAGATGGCGAGATCGTAAAGTTTAGATAATTGGATGGATGAGATATGATTGATTTTATTGCAGGATAAAGTGATTATTGCGAAAGCATGAAGATGAGACCGTGCCCCGGCTTAATCGCAAGATCATCACCGGCCTCAGCTCTTTGATAACATGAAGACTTTCAATAAACTTTAGTCAAGATAAAATCACAATTTCAGGAGCTCCTCTCAATTTGTACACAAAGATATTTCAATTTCAAATTCAATATTTCAATTTCAAATTCAAACTAACTCTTATTTAGATAAGAGTTAGTTTGAATTTGAAATTGAAATATCTTTGATGCGGGCTACTCTAAACTCAAAATAATAGTTTTGTATGATCTGGACTCTTTAAGATATACAAGTAGCTAACCCTATTGATCAAGCATTCTTTTGGACGATCTGGACTCTTTGGATATACTAATCTTTTGGAGGATTTGGACTCTTTAATGATTTAAGCATTCTTTTGGACGATCTGCACTCTTTTGGATGATCTTTGGATACACTAATCTTTTGGAGTTACTAATCCTATTCAATTTCCGTTCCCGCATCTCTCAAAAGACCTCTCTCCTCTTCTCTCTTCACCAAGCACCAGGCACCAACGGCCACCCATCTGTTGCCAGAGTTTCTCAAATTTCATTATCGTTTCAAGAACGCTTTCAAGGGTTTGGTTACTCAAGTATTAGGCGTATAGCAAATAGCAATGAGCAAATTCTCATTATCGTTATTAAACTTGTATCTGATACTGATTTGGTTATGTTTTTCTGTTCTCCTTTTTAATGATTTTGTAGCTAGAATCTTGTCAATCCCATTCTTATCAGTGGAAGAGTTTGACATCATTGTTGATGCAATCTTTGGAGTCTCATGTTATGGTAAACAAACAAAAAATTTCTCTCAAAGTTCTTCACTGTAGATTGGATATTTTGATCATCTCATTCTTTCTAACTGTTTTCCAATCCAGCTATATTTAGATGGTTTGCTAATGGGCTCATTTGGATCCTTGGTAATTCCAGGATATTCATAGTAAAAGGGTTAATTAATACTTTTTCTTTTTTATCACAAGGAACCTGCCAACTCCTTTTACGGTTGATTATTGGTAAAACCCCGGATACACAACACCACCAACTAGCTAGCACTATGTATCAGATAAGGCCCCAAACGTTTCGAAGCGAGGACCTCCAACTCATTAATACTTAATCTCAATTAAGTGTTAAAAACACGAGTGAAGGGTCTTAGTTGGAGGTACAGATGGACCATTACTTTCCTGGGGTTCAAGTTAATAGGGCGATTGGTTGGTAGCAATTTCTTGGTAGAGAGCAGTTTATTCAATAGGCCCTTTTGTAATATGGTTTGGAAAGTGATCGTTTGGTATTATCTTTTTTTTTTTTTATGAAATTCAATCCACACGAGTGTAATTCAGATTAGATGGCGAGTGCCACCTCATTGGGGTGAGTATGAAGGGAGTTGGATTGATCATATGTGGGCCTCCCATTGTGCTAAAATTGTTACCTCTCATGCAAATCATGAGGGATATTCTCAAGAGTCTTTCAAACTTAGGGCATCAATTCTCTAACCAAAAAGAAAATCATCAAACATTTGCCAAACAGAGTCCAGTTAAACCAATTATACGAATAAGTCTTACATTGACTGACAAAATCTAACTTGCTACCATGTCGATCAAGTACTTGAAACAAAAAGATAATAAGGTTCTTAGTGCCCATGTCGAGCAATCCTAAAATCTTTCATAATTCATATATCCTTTATCTCTTACCACTCATACTTCCGTCTTCTTTTTATTTCCCTATTTGTATTCATCATGTATAAGTCCCTAGCCCCTAAATCTAAAAGATAAAAGATGAAAAAAACTAGAAAGATCATTAGAAAATACAAATGTGTATTTTTTTTCTTAATACTACTTCAATAACTCTTATATTTTAATATATTTTTATTTTTTGGCCCAGGTTTAGCACATCCCATTGTTGCCAGTTATCTAACAATCCTCTAACAACTCAATATTCTCTACTAATACAAAGCACTATGTCCACGATTTCTAAGATATATTAATTGTTTGTTAATTATGAGTTTAAGCTTAATTTCCTAGAGAAACCCCAAGTAAATAAATATCTCTCTTGGAGATGTTTTGACCCTATTCATATCCAAAAATTGGTCTAAGTGGTGGAGTGATGGACACTGTGAGACCGAGTCGTCTTGCCGGTTATAATTGATCTAAGTAATTGGAGAGTCATCAACCAATTATATTCTAAAAAGAGATAAGGTCAAATAATTCTATTTTTTCATGATAATTTAAGCAGATTCTATACATAATCAGTTGGAGTGAAATTTAGTTAGATCGAGAGGCATTTGGTTTATATTTTAGTGTATGGACTTCACTCGAAACTTACTAATTTGTTGTGAACCCAAGCTTCAAAAAATGGGATTTGTTTTAAACTAATACACATTATTAGGAATTTCGAACGAGGCCTTTGGTATCTTCTTTGGCATAAATAAAAAAATAAAGGTCTTTGAAATCGCTTGCTTTGCCATTTTAAGCTATAAAATGAATTCTTAAAATATAAACTTATTCTTGACATGGAGTTAAATAAATAGGAACTCGTGCTAAAAAGGGTCGAAACAAAGGGTTGTTAAAGAGGGAAGGCCTAAAGGCTTACTATCTTCAAAACTCCTTTTTGTGTTTGTTGATGTTGCCAGCCCACCAAAGCAAATACGTCGCGATATCTTTTTTTTGATGATTGGATGGGTGAGTGAAGATTGGTTTTATCACTCAATAATCATCATCACTTTATCCTTCGATTTGATGAAGATGGCGAGATCGCAAAGTTTAGATAATTGGATGGATGAGATATGATTGATTTTATTGCAGGATAAAGTGATTATTGCGAAAGCATGAAGATGAGACCATGCCCCGGCTTAATCGCAAGATCATCGCCGGCCTTAGCTCTTTGATAACATGAAGACTTTCAATAAACTTTAGTCAAGATAAAATCACAATTTCAAGAGCTCCTCTCAATTTGTACACAAAGATATTTCAATTTCAAATTCAAACTAACTCTTATCTAAATAAGAGTTAGTTTGAATTTGAAATTGAAATATCTTTGTTTACAAATTGAGAGATATCTTTGATGCGGGCTACTCTAAATTCAAAATAATAGTTTTGTATGATCTGGACTCTTTAAGATATACAAGTAGCTAATCCTATTGATCAAGCATTCTTTTGGACGATCTGGACTCTTTGGATATACTAATCTTTTGGAGGATTTGGACTCTTTAATGATTTAAGCATTCTTTTGGACGATCTGCACTCTTTTGGACGATCTTTGGATATACTAATCTTTTGGAGTTACTAATCCTATTCAATTTCCGTTCCCGCATCTCTCAAAAGACCTCTCTCCTCCTCTCTCCTCACCAAGCACCAAGCACCAACGGCCACCCATCTGTTGCCAGAGTTTCTCAAATCTGATTATTGTTTCAAGAATCCTTTCAAGGGTTTGTATAGCAAATAGCAATGAGCAAATTCTCATTATCGTTATTAAACTTGTATCTGATTCTGATTTGGTTATGTTTTTCTTTTCTCCTTTTTAATGATTTTGTAGCTAGAATCATTGTCAATCCCATTCTTATCGGTGGAAGAGTTTGACATCCTTGTTGATGCAATCTTTGGAGTCTCATGTCATGGTAAACAAACAAAAAATTCTCTCAAGTTCTTCTCTGTAGATTGGATATTTTGATCTTCTCATTCTTTCTAATTGTTTTTCAATCCAGCTATATTTAGATGGTTTGCTAATGGGCTTATTTGGATGCTTGGTAATTCAAATACTTTCTCTTTTTTATCACGACGAATCCGCCGACTTCCCTTACGGTTGATGATTGGTAAAACCCCGGACGCAGAACACCACCCACTAACACTGTGTATCAGATAAGGCCTCAAACGTTTCGAAGCAAGGACCTCCAACTCATTAATACTTAATATTAATTAAGCGTTAAAAACATGAGTGAAGGGTCTAAGTTGGAGGTACAGATGGACCATCACTTTCCTGGGGATCAAGTTAATAGGGCGATTGGTTGGTGGCAATTTCTCGGTAGAGAGCAGTTTATTCAATAGCCACTTTTGTAATATGGTTTGGAAAGTGATCATTTGGTATTATCTTCTTTTTTTTTATGAAATTCAGTCCACACGAGTGTAATTCAGATTAGGGGGCGAGTGCCACCTCATTGGGGTGAGTATGAAGGGAGTTGGATTGATCATATGTGGGCCTCCCATGGTGCTAAAATTGTTACCTCTCATACAAGTCATGAGGGATATTCTCAAGAGTCTTTCAAACTTAGGGCATCAATTCTCTAACCAAAAAGAAAATCATCAAACATTTGCCAAACAGAGTCCAGTTAAAACAATTACACGAATAAGTCTTACATTGACTGACAAAATCTAACTTGCTACCATGTCGATCAAGTACTTGAAACAAAAAGATAATAAGATTCTTAATGCCCATGTCGAGCAATCCTAAAATCTTTCATAATTCATATATCCTTTTATCTCTTACCACTCATATTTCTGTCTTCTTTTTATTTCCCCATTTGTATTCATCATGTGTAAGTCCCTAGCCCCTAAATTTAAAAGATAAAAGATGAACGAAACTAGAAAGATCATTAGAAAATACGAGCGTGTATTTCTTTTTCCTAATACTATTTCAATAACTCTTATATTTTAATATATTTTTATTTTTTAGCCCAGGTTTAGCACATCCCATTGTTGCCAGTCACTACATCAAAAAAGCCAATCAACGATTGTAAAAATCAGCAAGCCAATCGACGACATAAAAAAAAATCACCAAATCTCTGGCGCATCGGTTCCCGCTCGTAATGGTGTGGTCCAAAAAAAAACGATGGCCTCCAAGGCCTCTTGTTCACGTCAGCTTTTAAGTTACACAAAGTATACAGCACAAAAACGACGCCTACCCGAAAAATAAAAGCCCTAATCGCGCGCAATCGCTCTGCTGCTCCCTCTCTTTCTCTCCCCTCTCTCTCTCCAAGCGTAATCCCCAAATTTCTTTGAAGTTGCCGTTGAAGAGATCGAATCGGCATACCCTTTTTATCTCACTTTGAAATCGGTCATTCTCTCTCTGAAACCGCTTATCTTCAACTGTACGACGAGCAGCGGTTTTTGAAGCGGTTTGCAGGTATGTATGGCGGTTTACGATATTAGGGTTTTGATCGGTTTGATAACTTTGGCAGTGAGCATTTAGATCTCTCTCTCTCTCTCTCTCATTATGCATCTTCTTTCGTATTTTGAGTTTTTTGGTTTGTCGATCTACGAAAACATCGAAATAGATCGATTCGTCTTTGCAGGAAGAGTTCTCTTCTCCATTTTCATCCTCTCTGCATGGCAGTAAGAAACATCATCACCTTACTCTCTCAATTTCTCTCTAAGATCTGTTTCAATCTCCGTCTCATCTTACTTCTAACTTAGCCAGGGTTTCTGATCTTGTTTTTATGCTAGCTTCTTCTTTTGCTACTGATCTTCTGCTTATGAGTGTTCTTTCTTACCAATCTAGGGTTTTGGTTCATATTATTTATGATGATGCACAAAAATGGATTCGCACACCACCGGTCAAGTAATAAATAATTAATGCAATAATTAAGAGGTGAGAGAGATTTATAGTGGTTCGGTCAGTGTGACCTACGTCCACTTCAGAAAGGCAGAGGTTGCCGGATATGTTATTTCTCAAAGTGTCCAGAGATTACAAATGTAGGAGAGTGTGTAGAAGGGAGAATATTGCTTGCCCCCCAAGTTCCGAGAGGCTCTTCTATTTATAGTCTTCCCCTAACAAATGGGGACGACTTTACAGCACCGTTCACAAGGAGCCTTTGAGCTGTCCACGCTGGACGAGGACACCTGGGATATTCTTCGCAGGACTTGGTAAAAGCGGGACGTAGATTGACTGTTTCCAAGGCGGTGACGGTGAGGCTCCCGGATGCTCTCTTGATGACGTGGCCAAGCTGATGGAATGGGCTTGGACCTCTTGGAGTTGGGCCCTTGGGCTTGTAACATGAGTTAGGCCATTAGGCTTGGCCCATCAATTTAGATCTGTTGATGTTGATGTTTAGATCTGTTGTTTGAAGTGCTTATTAGCTTGTATTTGTATAGACACACAAGCGTGGAATTTCAGCAGTTGTATGCTATTATATCTGGGGTACCCCACCATACACACACTGGTATGATGATTGAAATGTAGGAACATGGCTACTTTTAAGTGCTCTCTCTATAATCTCTGTCAAATAACATAAATATCATGATGTTGTTGCTTTAGGATAAAGCTTTCTCCATTTTTACTTTCCCTTTATGTTTGCTGGGTCTGAAATCAATGGAAAGAAAAAGATAAAAAGTAGTGTAATTGCCATCATGAATTCAATCCAAGATGATGTGTACCATGTGTGATTATCTTTATTTTTGGGTTATCAACTTGGAGTTTTTTCTTCATTGCTTTTCTGTTCTGTCACAACAGTGCTTTTGAACTATTTGCAGAAGAGATTTATCAACAGAAGGGGTGTTCATGGTCCATCTTGAGCTGGTTCAAGCCTTGTTCAATCCTAGCTCATTCAGTTATTGGGCCTAATGTATAGGACTAACCCAGGCTATGGGCCAGGAAGTCTATGTGTACAATTACAAATGCTAACGAGTACGTCCCAATGTCCCATGTCTAATGGTTGCCAACCTGTATGCAGAAATTTTCCGCAGGGGACTATCAGTGATATGATTAATGATGCTTCTCAAGGAATCTCATTTATCTGCAGTAGTATCATAGAGTATGGAGGTGACCCAAATAGGTAATGGACATTTGTCTTATCATTGATCTCAGCTTATTTGGCAGTTTGTTATGGCAACTGCATCCACATTAAATGTGTCTATTGTCACGTTATTCATGTAGAATCTACTTGATTGGACAATCAGCGGGTGCTCATATTGCCTCTTGTGCTCTCTTGAATCAAGCAATAAAAGAAAGTGGAGAGGGAGAGAGTGCTACTTGGAGTGTTTCTCAATTAAGAGCTTATGTTGGCATATCTGGCGGGTAAGGATAAGCTGATCTCAATATTATAAATCTAGTGGGCAGGTTTCCTCATCTGAATGATTCCATTTCTCTTTCTAACCCTCAATCATGTTTTTGGCATCTTAAGTAACAGGTAGCCAGTACTGGACAACATGTCACTGTTACATTGTCCTGGATAATCACTAAATATTTGTAGAGGTTTTCTAATTTAAACATATTATGCTTAAAAAAGGAAAAAAAAAAAAAAAAGAAAGGAAAAGGAGAGTAGATACAAGTTGCAGACATTGCCCACCAAAGATAGAGAAGTCCAATGAAGAGAAATGAGAAATCATGGAATAACTCATGTCCATACATGCCGCAGAACAGATAATATGTCTCCAATCAATTCCAGACTTTGACAAGAATATGTCCTTCATAAATGCATTGTGTGTGTGCGCCTAAAAATTACGGACTTGGTTTGAATGTTAACGGGGGTTATGGAGATGCTGTTTAGCTGATTGGGAACGTCGTTGATGGCCTGAATCCTGAAAGGGAGAAAAAACAGAGGTCAGGGCCCAAGTGTAAGACCCCGCCCCGAGTTAATCAAGATTAACTCTAATTAATTGAAATTAATGCTAATTAATCACGTTTAATGAGGCTAATGATGGCTAATGACTAAGCTCGATGAGATTAGTCTCAAATGATTGAATTAAGTTTAGTGAAATGATAATGAAGGGGATTGAATGAATTGAATGAGTTTTAAGTCTAAACTAAGAGGACAAGACCTTTTTCGTAAATACGAATTTATACGTATTTTGTCGAATACGGAAACTCTTGATACCAACGCGTGTAGCTCGACGAGTACGTCAACTTTCGTAATAGACTCGAAGTCGTTTGACGAGAATCCAGTCAAATGACCCTCCATTTGACTTAAATTGTAAATAACCTTGTTTGGGTGGGTTTCAATGCAAAATGAGGGCTTATATAAGAGGAAATGAGTCATCTGAGTCATTTCCACCCAAATCCGTTGAGGACAACCCTAGACTCAACTCCTTCTTCCTTTTTCTTCTTTCTCCTTCCATTTCTCTCCATCTAAAGTGAGGATTGGAAGCTTGACAAGTGGTTGGAGTGGAGCTTCATCTTCTTCATCTTCTTCCTCGTCTTGGTCTTCATTTCGGAGTAGTGAAGCTTGTAGAGGAACTCAAGGATTTTCTTCTTGGAGCTACAAGTGAAGGAATTTCTTGCTATTTGACTCAAGAGGCAAGTATAAACGTCTATTTATGATGGAAATGCTATGTTACAAGTTTTCTTGAAATATAGGAATGGGTTCTCAACCCATTCCTTGTTGTAGAGTGTATATTGTTTGGGATTGAATGGAATGGTTGATGGCTACTCCAAATGAGTGAGTTTTCTTGAACTCCTTAGGTTATTGAAGAGATTAAGTTCAAGGAACTCAATCTCAGGAAATTGCTTCAGAAGTTCTGGAGCTCGAAAGAGTCATTCTGGGCTAATTGCGGCTAGCCGCGAGGCTAACCGTGAAGCCAACCGTCGAATTCTGTGAAAATGGCGAGCTTCTGGAAAGCTAACCGCCAGTTTTCGGTTAGCCGAAATTTGAATTTCGGCTAGCCGTGAGGTAGCCGTGAGGTAACCGAAAATCAAGAAAGAAAATGTCAGCTTTTGGAAAGCTGACCGTGAGCTAACCGCGAAATGGCGGTTAGCCGAAATTGAAATTTCGGCTAGCCGCCAGCCACATTCCGGCTAGCCGCCGACTGCATTCCGGCTAGCCGCTGGTCAAGTTCCGGCTAACCGCCTGTGAACCTGATGCTGGCCAAATAATTATTGTGGGTGGAAAATTTTGATATTGTGGGTGGAAAATTTTTGGGAACTAAATGCACATATTAAATGTAAATGTGATGTCCATCGGAAATAACACGTGCATTTAGTAACTAATAATTACACCCAGAATTTGTCTAAATTGGGATAGAGACAAGTAGGACCGTGAATAATTAATGATTCGGCTAATCCCCTTGAGTCTATAATGACTGCATACAATGAACCACTGGACAATGAATAAATGCAATGAACCATTGAATAAGGAATAAGTGCAATGAATAATGAATAATCCTGCTGTAGCAGATGATTGGGGTGTTCCGGAGCTCCGTGGTGATGCCAGTGATCTCTGATCAAGACACTGGTAGATCCCACATATAGACTGAAAAGTCAATGAATTGATAAGCCATATAAGGAAAACTGAAATAATATTGAAGCCTCGGCCATGAATGGTTCGCCCTTCCGCCTTGTTCTTAATTAAATTGATTAAACGAAAGTGAAATGAAGCCAGGCCATGAACGGTTTGCCCTTCCGCCTTGTGCTTAAGTTTCTTCCGTTGGAAGACACGAAATGAAACGAAATGACATGAAATAAATGAAATGAATTGAATAATGCTTCCTTTGGAAAGACGTTGAACTGAAAGATAGTAATACTATTGTATTTGTAAATTTAGTCATTGAGTATCAATGGGCTACACTGTACCTCATATTGCATTAACCTAGATGTAATTGTCTAGAGTTGTTATATTGATAATGGACAAGTTTAGCATGTATTATCATAAATGTGTTTATACATTGTTGAACCGTCGTGTTCATAGTGTTATTGATGACATTACAGGCCCAGTTGCCCATCCCGGCCTTGCAGAGGCCACGCCGGGTGCGGAGGAGGCCCATCCGATACCTCCAGGAGGTTTAGCGGAGTGGGCATAGTTCGGAGGGCGATGGTTTTGGATACTTGGATTATTTGGGAATTGTTTTGGGATAGATATTTTGTGTAAATCATTTTTGAGATGTAATTAGATGTTCCCTGCATTGTAATTTGAATATGCAGTGGTGAACTTCATTGGATTGTATTTTTGTATATGTGAACTTTACTTATGATGTAAAGTCAATTATTGTCATTGTACGTATATGTTTCCGCAAAAATGTACATTTGACAGGTATGTATGTTAGATCCCTTGTGAGTCTTCGTCTTAACTTCGGTTAATTCGAGATTTACGGGAGTAAGTATGATGGCATCGTGATCCGGGTTAGGCCCCGATTAGTCCGATCTCGGGCCCGGGTCGTGACACCAAGGCTGCTGCCAACCAAAGGCACTCCGACGCCTGAGTTAGTGCAGTCACTGAACTATGGTGAAGTGGGGAAGAAGGTTCAAGCAAAATAGCAGAGTGTATGCTGTATATTGCGTACCTGTTCATGGCTTACCATGCAGACATATATAGAAGGGAGTGGAAGGTTCCATGGTGGAGGTAGGTGGGGATGCTTGTCCCATCAGCCCATACATAGGACCCTTAGTGGGGGTAGGTGAGGAAACTGTCCCATCGAATCTCTCCTCAAATCCCTCGCATAAATGTGGATGTGATCATCTGATAGGAAAGAACTCTTATCGATGGTCGGCGGTCACCTTATCTATCAGGGTTCCCCGTAAAGTAGCCGTCCCATCTCATAATAGAGATTAGACGCCCAATGTCCACCTCGGCCAAGTGGACTGAAGTGGATGTCACCGAGGTCAGGCTTGCTCGAGGTCAAGTACTGTTACCGAGACGCCCGAGGCAGAGTCCAGAAAGAGCATGGCCGGTACACTTGCCGGGGCCAACTCCAACCCGGTGCCAGCTGACACGCTGCCGAGCTGGGTGAATGAGGTCGGTGTAACTCTTAATCAGTATTATCGCCCAGGTCGGGGATAACCTCGGCATTAGGTAATCACTCCCACACAGTGTGTATATATATATCTTATAAATTAAATACATATTTAGAAGTGAATTTACTGATTGCCTCATTGCCCCATCAACAGGTATAACATGTTGAATTTAGTTGATCACTTCCATGGTCGTGGTTTGTATCGTTCCATATTCCTTAGGTACTCTCTCTCTCTCTCTCTCTCTCTCTCTCTCTATTAGCAATATTGATGGATTTGAGCGTCATTACAGCATAATGGAAGGTGAGCATTCCCTGGAGAAGTTCTCTCCTAAAGAAATGTTGCGAGACCCAAGTGTTTGTAGCAATCACCTAAATTCGTACATAACCCATTCTGTTACTTACAGTTTATATTATTTTTCCTCTTGATAGGTGATTATAAACTCTGAAGTTTGGGATCTCCAAAAATTCAAGCTCTTGTGCAGCATACCTTCCTTGGATCAGACGGTGATAACATTCAACACAGCTGGGAATGAGGAAGAGGATGAGGATGATGACTCGGAAGCTGATGAGGACCCCACATTAGGCCCTGATATAGACAGTGATATCAACAGCGATGCTGAAGACTTGAGCAATGAAGAGGATGATGATGAAAGTGTGGACACAGGTAATTTTCTTTCCAGGTTTCTATTTTGTTAAATTTTAACTCCTTAACCTACCTCCTCTGTTATTGCTAATGCCAAATAGGTTCAAAGATGGTTTCAAAGCAAGCAAGATGTCTGTATAGCTGAAGCCAGTTCCTCACCAAGTGTTTCAAAAGAGTTGAGTGTTTCCCCAGATGCTTGTCTCTCAAACAGTGCCCCTGAAAGTTCTTCCGACATGCCTAAAGGTGATTGTATATTGATGCCTGAGCAAATCTACAACTGTGCTGTTGAAATGGGTATTGGTCGTGCTTGTATATTGATGCATGAGCAAATCTGCAACTGTGCTGTTGAAATGGGTATTGGTCACTTGCATGATATTTCTCAATGCAAATTGTAACATAATACATCTTTGTAACTGGCTGTCCAATGAGATTGGGCCCCTATTATTCTTTAATAAAATATTTTCTACTACTTCTTTTTCAAGTGCCTGATTTGTAGCATTTTCAATCTTGCAAAACTGACAAAAGCTACGGGATAGAAACTAGATAGGCCATAAAAATGAAAAACCAACACCCAAAAAATGGGCAGAAAAAAAAATCAAATATTTTCTAAAAACGACGGCTTACGAGCAGTCGTTTCATATGAGCTACACACCACTAGCCGTTGTACATTCATCAAAAAAACGACAGCCAATTTTTAAATCAACGACGGCTGGAGCCGTCGCAAAATACGACTGCCTTATGGCAGTCGTTTATTTTAATAGTTAAACGACGGCCCACAGGCAGCCGTTTAACGAAAACAACTGTGTTTTTTACGACTACCGTAAAAGTGTGAAGGCCGTCGTTTATACTGTTAAACGACTGCTTATGGCAGTCATTTATTTTAAATTCTGACATAGTGAGTTATCTAATAATCCTCAAACAACTCAATATTCTCTAGCTAATACAAAGCACTCTGTCCACGGTTTCTAAGATTTATTAATTGTTTGTTAATTATGAGTTTAAACTTAATTTCCTATAGAAATCTCAAGTAAATATCTCTCTTGGAGATGTTTTGACCCTATTTATATCTAAAAACCGGTCAAAGTGGTGGAGTAATGGACACCGTGAAACTGAGTCATCTTGCCGGTTATAATTGATCTAAGTAATTTGAGAGTCATCAACCAATTATATTCTAATAAGATATAGGGTCAAATAATTCTATTTTTTCATGATAATTTAAGCAGATTCTATACATAATCAGTTGGAGTGAAATTTAGTTACATCGAGAGGCATTTGTTTATATTTCAGCGTATGGACTTCACTCGAAACTTACTAATTTGTTGTGAACCCAAGCTTCAAAAAATGGGATTTGTTTTAAACTAATACACATTATTAGGAATTCCGAACGAGGCCTTTGGTATCTTCTTTGGCATAAAGAAAAAAAAAAAAGGTCTTTGAAAATCGCTTGCTTTCCCATTTTAAGCTATAAAATGAATTCTAAAAATATAAACTTATTCTTGACATGGAGTTAAATAAATTGGAACTCGTGCTAAAAAGGGTCGAAACAAAGGATTGTTAAAGAGGGAAGGGCTGAAGGCTTACCATCTTCCCGAATAAGGTGGATGGGACTTTGACTTTCATAGGATTTGAACTCCTATGGAGATTGACTTTCACTAAAAAGAAAATTTATTTGATGGCCATTTACAAATCTTTATCTTTGTTTTTCTACTCTAAATCACTTTTGAAATTATATTTCTTGAAACTGTTGGAATTAATTCGATGCCAACAAACAGGCTCTTAGAAAATTAAACTCATGTAAGGCATATGTGATGCTCAGTGTGGGTAAATTATAGAGATGGGTTGAGGTTCCCATCTCTAACAAGAGAGTTATTGAGAGAAGACTAAGAAGAACAACAAACGTTTCAGAGAATCAATTTGGTTTCATGCCTGGGAGATCAACCATGGAGGCTATCTTTCTCCTGAGGAGGTTAATGGAACAGTATAGAGAAGGCCAAAGAGATTTACATATGGTGTTCATTGACTTGAAGAAGGCCTATGACCGGGTTCCTAGGGAGATTCTATGGGGAGTACTGGAAAAGAAAAGAGTGTGTGTCGCTTATATTGAGGCAATAAAGGATATGTATGATAGAGCCGTGACATCTATAAGGACGACTGGCGGAGAGACTAAGGAGTTTCCTATCACGATTGGTCTACACCAAGGCTCAGCGTTAAGCCCGTACTTGTTTGCCCTAGTTATCGATGAGATTACAAGACATATTCAGGATGAGGTGCCGTGGTGTATGCTATTTGCAGATGACATTGTTTTAGTAGATGAGACGAGAGAAAGAGTGAATGCTAAGCTAGAAGTATGGCGGAAAACGTTAGAGACAAAAGGGTTTAGGCTAAGTCGATGCAAGACGGAATATATGGAGTGCAAGTTTAGCCAAATTAGGACACTTGGTAACATAGAAGTAAGTCTAGGCACACAAAAGATTGTAGAGAAAGAAAACTTTGGGTACCTTGGATCGATGGTGCAACATGATGCAGGGATTGATACTGATGTAAGTCACAGGATTCAGGCCAGGTGGACCAAATGGAGGAGTGCTTCGGGGGTCTTGTGTGATCGGAAAGTCCTCCTCAGGGTTAAAGGAAAGTATTATAAGGTGGCGGTAAGACCAGCATTGTTATATGGATCAGAGTGTTGGGCAGTAAAGCATAATCATGTTAAGAAGATGGAAGTTGCGGAGATGAGAATGCTAAGATGGATGTGCGGGATCACAATGAGAGATAGGATTAGGAATGAGGAGATTAGGGGCAAAGTAGGAATAGCACCAATTGGAGATAAAATGGGAGAAAATCGACTAACATGGTTTGGCCATGTTAAAAGGCATCCAATGGAAGCACCTGTTAAAAGATGTGAAGGCATAGAGATTGCCAGGAGTAGGAGAGGGAGAGGGAGACCCAAGAGAAGTTGGAAAGAAACTATTAAACATGACCTTGCCTACATAGATCTAACGGAGGACATGACCCTAAACAGACTTGATTGGCGTCGTCAAATCCATATAGCCGACCCCACCTAGTAGGAAAAGGCTTGGTTTGGTTTGGTTTGGTTGAGGTTCCCATCTAGATCAGGCATTAAATGAATTTCAACGGCGAGAAAATGGGGGGGGGGGGGGGTGTGTGTGTATATATATATATATGGGTAATATTCATATGCATCTATCCCTCACCATTTTTGGTGAGGGACACCCCAAAAAGGGAAGTTTTAAGTACAAAAGTGTTCTTGATGTGAGGTACAAAAGTACACTTTTTTACTTGAAACTCCCTCTTTTGGGGTGTCCCTCACCAAAAATGGTGAGGGATGGATGCATATGAAGACCCCCTATATATATATATATATATGCTAATGTATACATTTCAATACCATGCTTGTATATTTGGCACATATAATTGTTTCTCCACAATTTTAGCACCACATGAGACCCACTTTCCAATAATCTAGCCCCCTCAATCTCATTAAGCTCTCTATGAATTGGCACCCACCTAATTTTAACACTAATATGAATTATATTTACCATTGAATTGATTTAATAAGGATATCCTCATTACCATTGAATTATATAGCTTAAAAAGTTGTTCAATGGTAAGGCTTAATCTGATCTGATTGAGAGTTTTCACCAAGAAATCATATCCAGAATGAAATGATGACATTGCAGTACCCCCAATAATTGGCGTGTATCCAAGTGGCTCCTTCAACTAGAGTCCTTGTCAAATTCAGGGTTCAAAATTTTCTTCTGTTCGCTCTTGGACCATATATGAATATGGGAAAATCTTCACCTGCAAGTTGCCTATATAATGCATTTATTAAATATAGCCCAAGTGATGTCATGCTCGTACATGTAGTCTTCTTGTAGTAGAAAACTCTCTTATAAATATGATTCATACAGTAATATATATATATATATATATATATATATATATATATATATAGAGAGAGAGAGAGAGAGAGAGAGAGAGAGGGAAAAATGTTCTACAATGATACACACGCTATGCATCATACTCATGAGATAATTTTCTACTACGTGTAGACTGCATGTACACTCCAACTCTATGAGGTCCACTTGGGATTACCTTAAGGCTCTGTTTTTTTAATGAAATTTCTGCTTGGAATTCACCATGTCCGGAAATTCCTGGACATGATGTAACATGCTATCCTCTGGAATTTCTAAATTCCATGTTTCTTCATTAGCATTTTTAGATTTCAGCCACATGAAAGGTCTCTTTTATCATTTGGGAATCCAAGAATTCCACTCCCTTCGCATTTTGATGGAATTCATGGATGCTCATCAAAAATTCCCTAAATAAGAATTCCTGAAATTCTAACAAAGAAACAAGTCCTAAATCATTATAGCCCTTTGGATACTCTTGTCATCCCATGATCTCCGAAATTAGGTACTATTTCAGGTCATTGAACTTTTAGTCACCGTTACATTGAATTTTTGGAAAAAAAAAAAGTTATTCTACAACGCTATTAATCTTTAATAATGTCAAATCAACGGCTAGAAAATGATGAGCTGATTTTTTGGCCTTCTCATGGCCATGCATCTAAGTGGCCCCACCACTTGGACTGCATATGAGGCTTATCCACAAGACTACAATCATGAGTACCTCCCAAGACAGTAAACATGAGGCTGATTCCATACTGCAGGTGGGCTACTGTTTCTAAGACTATCATGTAGTCGTTCTGAAAAGATAAGATTTTTTTTTTCAGACTTTCAAAGAGACACATATGATGATCTGAACCATCTAGGGTATTTTTAAATACTATCCCATTTTTTATTTTCTGCATCACTATCAGCTCACAGCCACGCAATTAAACGAAGTCCAATTGGCAAGGCATAGGCTATTCCATGTTTCAATGCACGTCTTGGAGATGAACCGGTCAAACTCTGTTGTCATCCTATTTTTATTGTAGAGATGTCATAAAAATGGTCTGGAGAGTAGAAACGCCTTTGCATTGATCCAGTTCAACCTCCCTTAGAGGTGTAAATATGGGCCGTGCCGGCACTGAAGGAGGGCCCTGCCCGGGCCCGGGCTGGGCCGGCACGGCCCACGTAATTACGCGGGCCGTGCCGTGCCTGGCCGAAGGGCTCAGGGGCCAGCCCAGGGCACGACTCTGGTCTTGCCGTGCTGGGCCGGGCCCTAGTCGGGCCTGGGCCATGCAGCCCGTGGGCGGCCCACAAAAAAAAATTTTAATTTTTTTTTTTAGGTTCTTTATGTCTTTTTTTTAGGTTCTTTAAAAAATATGTCTTGGACCAATTTCACTAAAATAAAGAAATTAAGAGAAATAACAAGTAAAATAACACTAATGATGTTTTGAAAAAATACATCAAATAAGTTTATTTCCTTGAAATTTAAGTTACAAAAGTTCAAAAAAATTACAAGTTTGAACTTGTACCAATATATATAATGAAATTCAAACCTTCTAATAAATAAAAAAGAATTACAACTTTAAAAACCTATGATATATTCTAAAAAATAAATTATAACTTTATAAACCTATAATACATTCTAAAAAAATAAATTACAACTTTACAAACGTGAAATCTATAATCCAATTTTTAATTTGACAATTGGATTTTAAAACATTGAATCAGATGACGATTGCATCTTAGGGTCTTTCCCTACTTCCAAATGCGAGTTTCCTCTTTTCACCTGTATGAGTCTTTTATTTCTGTATGTTCGGGTGTCCTCTCCTCATGTGCGAGTGCCCCATTCCATGTGCAGCTCCCACTGCATGTGGTTGCTCACATGGGTGTGTTGGCTAAGAAGATTGAATCTGATGGTTAAATATGTTTCCATCATCAAGGTTACTTCTTGGTGTACCCCCTTCGATCTTATTGGGTGTGGCAGTAAATCCACCAACATGTCGTGCATGATGCATCACCGTCCTTGATTGTCGATTGCAGGAAACTGATGGGAGAGTTGACGGTCCTCCAATTTCCTTATTTTTAACATTTCATTGAAAGATGAAATCCATCAACAGAGTGGGACATGGATCATCAAAAACATTTATTATAGAGTTAGGCCCAGTGGAAACCTGTCCTTTTGTCCTACTCACCAGGACTGCGAAAGCAGCGGAGCATTCGGAATAATTCCTGGGCTCAAACAGAAACGAAACGAAGCTCAAACGTGCCTGGGCCTGGCCGCCCGTGGGCCTGGCCGTGCCTCGGGCCGGGCCGGGCCCGCACTGGCCCAACACGGCACGGATTTTAGCCGTGCCGTGCCGGGCCGTGCCTCGGGCCTGGGGGACCTGGCCCAGCACGGCCCAGTGGGGCTTCCGGGCCGGGCTGGGCCGGCCCGTTGACCAAGCACGGCCCAGGCACGGTTTTTTCGTGCCGGGCCCGTGCTGGGCCTGGGCTGCCCGCCGAGATTTACACCTCTAAGGTCCTCCCTCAATAAACATTGAAGTGCCATGCTCGTTGAATCATGATCCTCGTCCTTTGCCGACTCTAATTGAATTTCTTGGAAAGCAAAAGCATAGTAGAATTAAAAAGGTGGAGTGATGGATCTGATGCCACTCAAATCTCCTATGATTTAATTTACCAGGGTGACAACAGCATTTTTCTATAATGAAAGATAATTTAATGGAAATTTGTGAATTCTCACTTCACATCTTTTTTCCCATACTTTCCAATGGACAAATGGTAAGAGGCAAGAGGGATCCTGACCATCCATTTCATGATTTCATGGTGGGCCATGGTTAGAAGCCACGCCTACAGGCTACAAGTAGACAAATCATCAGCAGTTAGGCCACGTGGAAAATGAGATCTCCAAGAGGCCACCTAACAGCCTCAATCAATGCCCAAGAGCCCCATTCCATCATGTCAAACATCATCTAAAAACCGAACTTGACGCGTGCACCAACACCTGTAACCTTATGCTTGGTGCTCGCACCAGCATTTTCTTTCTTTACTGGACACGTTTTACCTACTAGACCCTTCTATTACTTATATATGGTGCTTGTGTTCCCTTTCTTCTTTCTGGGTGTGATCATAGAATAATAGAAGCTTTAGCAGCTTCTTTTTTGGGTACTAGTGTTTTGAAGTGTTGCAGTGGTACTGTGAGCTCTTGAGATGGCTTCAACAGTTGGAAGGAACATAGCAGCACCATTGCTGTTCTTGAACTTGGCCATGTACATAGTGGTTGTGGGCTTTGCTAGCTGGAATCTCAACAAGTTCATCAATGGCCAAACCCACTATCCTGGTAGTGTGAAACCCTTGTCTTAAATCTTGGGTCTTTTTTTATTTTATTGCATATTGTTAGGGGGCATGCCAATTTTTTGTATTAGGGTCCCTACTGGGTCTGGTGAGGCCAAGCTCATTTATCAAGTAGGGTGTTCTTACTTCTTAGCCATACTAGCAAATGGGCTAGAACATGGCCTATTATCTTTGGTAGTAGGTATGAATGCTCCCCCTATTTCTTTCTGTGGTTTTACAGGTATTTTTCCCCCTTTATATTTCAGGAGTGGCAGGGAATGGTGCAACCATGTATTTCCTGATATTCTCAATGTTGGCTGGTGTGCTTGGTGTTGCGTCAAAGTTTCCTGGGGCCAACCATTTAAGGGCATGGAGAAATGACAGCCTTGCTGCTGCTGGTTCCTCTGCTCTTGTTGCATGGGTAGTAACAGCATTAGCATTTGGGTAAGATAAGTATCTCTCTCTCTCTCTCTCTCTCTCTCTCTCTGATATAAAAAATTTCTCTCTGTGGGTTAGGTTGGCTTGCAAGGAGATAGACATAGGAGGTCACAGGGGATGGAGACTGAGAGTTCTGGAGGGCTTCATTATTGTACTGGGCGTCACAGAGTTGGTGTATGTATTGTTGCTTCATGCAGGGATCTTCAGCAGCAAATATGGGCCGGGCTATGGGGACACTGACTATGGGGCTGGAGCACATCCGGCCCACAAGGGTGGTGGTGCTACTGCTACAGTGTGATAAGATCAGGACGGTCTCTCTCATTGTTTGTTTTTTTTTTTTGTTGTTTATTTGTACATGTGGTTTGATATAGATGATGAACATGCACGTCTATATGTATGTATGTAACATGTGGTTAATTTGCTTGTTAATGTGGCAGTTTTTAATGCATCTATAAATTTCTTAAGAGATCTATTTTGTGATAAACAAAGAGTTGATCTTATCAACCTGCATGGCATGGACTGTATGAAAATTAATGCCATTCAAGATGGACTCGTTGGGTTTTGGCCAAAAAGCTCCAGTCTGGAATTTGAGCTAGGGTTGAGGAATCCAAGGACTGAAGTGGGCTTGATCATGGGCGGGACAAAATGGAGAAGGGGATAAAGAACACTAATCTATTCTGGTTTCTGTAGATATTTAAATGGATGAACCTGCTTTGTCTTCTTAGATGCTGAAATGGATTTTTAGGGAGATGAGATTATGGGTGGGAATCAAAGTTGCAGCTTGATTTCAAGATGCAACTTTTTTTTTTCTTTTTTTTTTTTGGGCTTTCTGGGATTTGGTGCGGTGGGATTAACTCAGAGCTATTCGAATTGACTTCATATTGACACATAATTGTGTGGGTCAACTGATTCAACTACCCATAGGTTGATGTTAACGTCCACCCTCGCTCCTTAAGAGTTATAATTGTGGTCGAGCTCTCGCCCCACCATATAATTATTATTGTGCCCTTTCCTGTTACTATTCCTGTCATCAATTTGTTTTGGGATAAGTGGTCCTTGTTAATGAGGAGTTATAATTGTGGTCGAGCCCTCGCCTTCACTATAAAACTATTATTGTGCATTTTCCTGTCACCAATTGATTTTGGGATAAGTGATAGCTCAATAGGGTGTACGATCCTACACTATAAAAAAACAGAAAGTTTAGTACAAGTTTTGAATTTTTTTTATTTAGGTCCGATTAATATGTGGGCCGGGTTTGGATTTAAAGGTAGTACATGGATTTAAACATCCAGTCATACTACATTTGAGACAGGTGTAAACTACATATATAGTTTTTATATTATAAACCTAAGTCGGGCGTGGATTGGGCTTCAAGTTGTTCAAGCGGGCCATGCTTTGGGCCTAAGTTTAGAATCCGGCTCAGGCTTGAGTATTCATCAACCCGGCCCGAATTATCAAACTACAGTACTAAAGAACTATACATAAAAAAAACTATCAAACTATGTAAATAACACCAACGCTTACTGACAACTAAATAAACTCCAATAACACCCAGTTTAATCGTCATAAAAGGCCATAACTCCAATCCTGCATGTGCAGGATGCACTAATTCTTCATATCTTTTTTTCTTTTTTTTCTTAGGGCTCTAGTGTCCCAATGAAATGCTTGGAGAAGAGTTCGAGGGGAAAAGAGGGTTTTTAAAGCCCTAACAAATCCAGAGCTGCTTCCTTCGCAATAAATCTTCCAATCCAATGAGATTGTAGGTTTGCACCCCTCTTCATTGTCTCTGTTTCTTCACACTAGCATAGGACAAAGCCCTTATTTTTCTATGGTTTTTTGCTCTATTAATTAGTTCTATCAAGTTGAGGGCTTTTTTTTTTTTTAATGACTCATAATGCTATTTTTTACGCGTTATTGTGCTCTATGAATTAGTTCTAGACTGAACCCCTTTCTAGAATTTTTGTTGAAGTGTCTTCTATAGGCTTGGGCCAAGGTGGTAGATCCGATTAAAATCTACTGTATCCATCACCCGCCAAACTACACTCAGGAACACTTAGGATATAAGAGACTTCAACATTCGCACATTGGAAATGTCCAAGTCCTAACCTTGGACTACTAAGTCAAACCCCGTCTTAACTCACCATTACGCGTTTTAAAACCGTGCGGTCCTTTGAGCATTCTAAAATATTATAGAATGATCTCATTGTGGTATGAAGAAAACCTGAACTATCAATGAAAGCTCATTTGATGGAGGCGAACTTACGATATTGACTGCAGATTCATTGCAATGGCTTTAGTTGCAAAACGTAAAATGATACAGGGCATTAATTTTACGTAGGCGGACAAGAAGTACTAGAGATTAGAGAAGCAAAATATTGGTGGAGCTGTATGCAAGAAAATGGGAGTTGAATGGCCATTTATCATATCAGGTTCATCCTGAAGGGCAATTTTTGGCTGTTAGAATTAGTTGTCACTGGCTGTCAAACAGTATGTATTGCACTTCATCTGCTACTCGTGTATCTGTTGTGAAGAAAACCAATTTTGACAAACGTTTGTCAATGAACATTGATTGGTTATGAATCAAATTGCTTAAATTAAATTAGTAAAGCGTAAATTGTCCGAATGGTTCTTAATGTTTCTAAATGGCTGCTAATGTTTGTAAATGGGTGTTGTGTATAAATGCTTGTCCTACATTTCTCTGCTATTCCCATTGGTGAAGAAGCATCCAACAAACAGTTATAACTGTAAAAAGAGACCAGGACGCGCAGAACATAGGCGGAGGATCGTGCAAGTTCAGACGTGTGCTCGCATGTGTGATGGCAAGAACTAGGGAATTTACTCGGCTCCCCCTGGGCGTGTAGGGATTAGTCCTACTTAAAGGCCCGGGACACCCTCCGTTATAAACAGAATAACGAAATTGTGATGGCAAGAACCACTTCATGTTCAAGGAACAAACAAACAAACAAAATGTATCTTCTTGCAAGACACTCGTGTCCTTGCAAGATACTTCAATATTATACTTAGAACTTCATGTTTGTTTGTACAATTGAGCCGTGTCTCTGTTAGGGTGAATCCAAAATAATGCCAGTGGAAGTGAAGGATAAGAACACATTTTCCATTCTAACACCTGATGAAGCATTTTTAACAAGTCAGATGTTTCTGCCATTCTTTTAGTTTGCAGGATCATCCAAACCCATTTCTTAACACTGAGAGTTTATTGTTGGGTGTGTTTCTTCTTTTGGTTATGATTGAAATCCTTTGTCATCAATAGTGGTTTGTATCTGTAAATGAATTGATAGTTGCCATGCAATTGAGGCAGAATCCAGAAAAAGAAATATGCAATGATAGAATGAAATGGAATTCCTGCAGCATTATGGTGCTTTCAGAATTCGCCATGTATCCGAAAGCTTCTGTTTTCTAATTAAAAAAAAAAAACTTTTTAGTTTATTCCCACAAAAGATGTTTCAGTTATGAATAATATTTAAATGTTGAATAGAAAGTAATTGAGATGAGGAATTTAAATAATATCTACCTGTTTAAACTAAAAGAGTGGATTTTGGTGCAAAGAGGATACCTCTACATGGTGATTATCTACATGCATATACCCTTTGCTACCTTACCTGATAGAACCAGGTAGGCCTCATGTGATCCCAGTCCCAACTTCCTGCATACCTGTTGCTGCTTGCCAACATCCATAAAATCTTCTGGAATTGCTGAAACTGTAGATGTGATTTTATATACATATATAGACACTTTCACTGTTGAATACAGTAAACTGGATACCATTTCACAGTTTTCATTTGTATTTCACAGAGGATTCAACTTTCAAAGAAGACTATTCATAATTCATAAAAGTAAACGCCTCAAACTGTAATACAGAAAACTCCATTCATTTGGTGAGAAGCCATTCACCTAGCTCAGTTGATGAACTATGAACCGACTGGAATTGCCCTCACTTGTGCAAATCAAGACAAGTTTCCAAACTAAGATACCAATCTCCCTGGATACGAGTTAGATACAACCATTTAGTCAATAATCTGTGAGGATCTTACCCAAACGACGATTCAGGCCACCAATTTCTAGAAAATTTGAATAAGCGGAGAAGATATCCTCATGGGTCAGACCATTAAAAGAATATAGGAATCCCAAGAGATTTTCTACAGAGTAACTTAAGGAATGATAGGTGGGCACAATCCTAAGGACGGCCATGGGTCGACAATTGAAGCCTCCCTAACAAAAACGAGTTGTCTGTACTCTGTAAACTAAGATGTTATTTAAGCAAGGGCACAGGATTGAATAAAGCTGCATGATGAGAAAAACCTTTTTCCACAGACACAGAAAACCATTAGATTCTTAACATGGAGAAACATCCCAAAGGTAAGAAAAGTGTTACCAAGGGAAGCATGTGGATCATATAAAGAATGCCAAGCGCTATCACAAGACTAGTTGATTATGACATTGCTTCAGGGTCTGTTGAGCACTCCAAATGTGTGACTAAATTAAATTTGCACAGATGTCTGCTTTATCACTTTCTGGATGACATGGAAAATCAGGAGCGGGACATCGGGTGTGTGAACCTGATGAACTAGGATATCAGTTTTGTGATTGTGTGAACCAGATCACATAGGATATCTTTTCTTTCTTCTTTTTTTTTGTATTATTGTGTTTCTGCGATTAGAAAGAGGATTTCCAAGAGCACAGCATACGACAAGAAGAATCTGAAATTGAAACTAGCAACAAAAATTGAAACTAGCAACAATCACCTGTATCAATAAACATAATGTCACACACCCAAGTCCAATGCTGCCCCCCATTATACTATGAAACCCAGCAGAATAAGAAACAAATTCACCTCACATTCATATCCGAAGTTCAGGTACAAATGTCTTGTCTTACATATCATATTCTTCAGGGTGTCTAGCAATATATGGAACATGAGAATAGAATCTCAGTGTGTGACTGAAAGGAGCACTACCATCTTTCATCTCCCTTCCAGTTATCCTTTTCCTTTGGTCCAGTCGGTCCTTCCTCTCCATACAACTCTAATGGGAAGTGGTCGAGAAAGTTCTCTACTGAGAACCTGACGAAAAATGGTAGAAGACTGATTATCTTATCCAGCTCTGATCTTGAATTGTAAACAATTGTTGGCCCCCACTCTCTCATATACTGCAACCAGATTGGCTCCACAATTCTATCACCGAGATGTTCTGCTGCAATTATCTGATACTTGGTGCTTGAATCCACAAAAAGATTGCTCCGAGCAGCATCATTCCTAAGGCCTATCCCAAGATTTTGGGCCCCCTGGAGGTAGATCCCTGGGTGTGGGAAACTCGCATGACCATTTTTTGATGAATAAACAATTGCCTTATTCCCTTCAATGTACTCCAAATCACAGGCATCCACCCATTCACCACCACTGTGCTGCGAGAAATATATACTCCATAGCTCGCCAGTGAAATTGCTCACTCGAAGCGTGAAATGCTCCCAGTCACCAACATGCTCCCCAACCTTATTAAATGCAAAATTTACAATTCCAACCTTCAGAGTCGAAGGGCCATTGCAAGGGCAAAAGACCCACATTGCAATATCAGTGAAGGTTCCTCCTAGTGCAGGTTTCACATGAACATAGAGTTCTGCACTTTCTATATTTCCATGCCTGACATAACTCTCCCGGTCATCATTGGGTAAGTCTATCCAATACTTTCCATCATTTTTGCCACCACTTGGCAGGTTAGAGCCCTTAGAGTCGATAGACTCGCCAATCAGGTCATCTGTTCGATATAACATAGCTCCATTTTTGAAAAACCACGACACCGATGAAGGCAAATAGATCTCATCAGGGTGGAAGAAAACAGTCGGCCCATAGTTCTTGATAAGTGCATGAATCTGGTCCATATTTGGCATTGCATGGAAATCAGAATCAAGGTTCTTCAAGCATGCAATAGCAGCAATACTCGTTTCATCGCCAGAGCTCCAATCAGTACTGCAGAAAAATGTGCCAAGGGAAACACCCCTACACCACATTCCCCGGCGACATGGTCTTGTGTTCCATACTTGAAAAGAGAATTTGGGGGATTTTGAATCGATGTTAAATATTAAATTACAAGTCTCACACGTCTCCGTAAGATCTGCACGAACACATCTCACTTCTTCAAGTGAGGGCTTGTCGGGCTTGTTAGTGACCACACAACCCATAGCTTTATAGCCCTGTGGAGGGCAGGGTAACCAAAAATACCCAAATCCATCATGGTTATCCTCTGTCCAATCATTTGTACTCCAAACAAGCGTGTAGTTGATGGGTTTCTGAAGAGCTGGCAATTTCTTAGTAATATGGATATCATGTTCGGCTTCTTGTTTGGAAGCATCTATATCTCTAGCCACAAGAACAAAAGCTGTCAATGGTTGGTTGCTTGGTTGACCATAGTGACCGAGGCTGAAAAAACCATCTGGTATTCCTATTGGTTTGTAAAAACAGGCACCTTCAGACTTCTTGTTTACCAAATTGCCGCTCCAGACATGCTCAAATTTAGTGACTTGAAAAACCTCAATATCTCCTATACATATTCTACCTTTAGCAAAGCCATCACCTGATAAAATAATATCAAAGCATGTAAGCGTCTTGCAAGACGATAACCAGAAGAAAGAAGCAAACGATTCTGACATCAAGATGGAACAAATGAAAGAACATGAAACTAAGTGATGAATGTTCCTCCAACAAAAGAACATTGGTATATGCCACAGACATAAATGCAAGGCAGTATGGATGAAAATAAAGGATTTAGGATTTTTGAAATAAAGTGACAGTAAGGAACAAAAAACAACAATCAAAACAAGGAGCACATTTGAGCCATATTCATCGGGTGAAGATGTTCTTTTTGCTTTTTTACAACAATTTTTAGCCATATCCATCAAATCAAATTTATCTTTCATTTAAGGAAAATTAGTTATCTTTGTTTGAACTTACAGTCATTTACTAGTTAAAGCTTCAAGCCTCCGGTTGTCCTCTGATTAAGTGCAGATAATAGTAAATTTTTAACAGCTAAAAGAGGAGCAACTAGAGATAAAAGGTGGCCCTCCTAAGTTCAATGGAGGATCAATGTGGCAAGTTTTACGACCTTTTCGGCCCAAAAATTTTATATATATATATATATATATATATTAAGACCTTACAGCATCACTTTTTGCAATTTTTAAAATTCTGATATTATGCTGTATATTTTTTGTGCTGGTCTATTCCTCTTGTAGATTAATCATATCTAAAATTTTAACTTCATCAACCACAAAACTATCATATACAATAATAAGATCCAAATGATTGAAAACCCAACTCTGGATAAAAATAAATCCCACCCAGGTTTTGCTCAAACTAGACATCTAGTATCAACATATAAAAAATGTACAGAGCCCCAACAAAAACAAAATCCAAACCCCATCTCTCCATGCATACTACACCTGATCAACAAGAAAGAATACAATTGATAAAACCATTTAGAAGCAGATCAACAATTTTCTGCATGCAGGTTATATAGAAAGAAACAACAAACCGCCCAGGTCTAAAAACAGAAGAAATAAATGAATAAGAATTAACCACTCTCATGTTTTGCTTAAACAAGCCATCTAGTGTCAACATATCAAAAATTTACAGAGCCCCAACAAAAACAAAAACAAAACCCAACCCCAATTTATGCTTGCATACTACACCTGATCAACAAGAAAGAATACAATTGATATAAACATTTAGAAGCAGATCAACAATTTTCTGCATGCAGGTCCTATAGAAAGAAACAACAAATCACCCAGGTCTAAAAACAGATGAAATCAATGAATAAAAATAAACCACACTCAGGTTTTGCTCAAACAAGACATCTAGTCTCAACATATCAAAAATTTACAGAGCCCCAACAAAAACAAAACCCAAACCCAATTTCTGCATTGATACAACACCTGATCAACAAGAAAGACTACAATTGATATAACCATTTAGAAGCAGATCAACATTTTTCTGCAATCAGGCCCTAAAGAAAGTAACAACAAACAGCCCAGCTCTAAAAACAGATGAAATAAATTACCTGGCTTTTAAGAGAAACACATCTGCATGGTCTATCAAATTGTTGATACAAAAGTACCAAAGAAAACTTTTTTCAGAAAATAGCAAAACAATAAGAATGAAGAGTTCTAAATAGCCACCAAAAGGGCATTAACCACAGAGAACTAACAAAACTTCCTCAGATAAAAGGCCTCTTTCTGACACCAGACATGCCAACCAAAAAGAAAAATCTGCACTCAAACTAGGAATTCAGAAGCAAAGTAAACATCAATAAACTGAATTCAAGATGCAAGAATGCATAAAAACCTTGCGACACTAAGAAGGATCACATGAAAACCAAAACCAAGAAAAAGAAAATCTATGAAACCGAAAATCAGCAACCCTTCACCTGTTTTGAAAAGTCATCTAAAGTAATAATTCTAGGCCTGACATCCCAAAATTATTATTAAAAGATGGAAGAAAGAAGAGAAATCAAACACACAGAAGAAGCCAAGGGAAAGAAAAGCAGAACATCAGAAAATACAAACCCATCAACTGAAGAGAGGAAAGTAAGAAATCCAAACCAACCCAACAACTAAAGAAAGCAAAATCAACCATATAAACCAAAACCCATATCAGAATTCAATATAAACTCATGACCCAAATCGTAAAATCCGCATAAAATCAAGATTTTACTCAAATAACTACCTTCCGGCCATTGAGGAAGTGAAGAAGGCAGGGAAAACGGTTCCGCCTCGGGCAACACGCTGTCGTAACTCCCATTCCATTTCCAACATAAGCACTCGCACCCAAACATCTCTCTGTTTCTCTCTCTGAGCTGTTCAAGATCCTTTCTTTCTTTTCCCTTATAATTCTCCAATACCCATCAAATTTTATGATTTTTTGGATGTTGGGTCGTAGAAATCACTACCCAATTCGAATCATGCTACAAGAATTTCAACAAATTGAATGGGAGTTTCTTCAACTCTGCAAGAAAATACATAGTTGAGAAGGCCTTAAGAATCTTTATCTTTTCTTTCACTGCATTTTATCCAGTTTTGAAACCAGAGAGAGAAGAAATTAAACAGTTTACAGTCTCCTTTTCTGCTGTTTGACATGACAAGATATGTTTACTTATATTTCCGACTTCCGAAGGGGGCTATTTGTAAAAGAATTCTTCTACTCCACGTCGATGGCTTGAATGAAGAGAGATGAGTTTTAGGGAAACCACATTTCATCAATCTTTCTCTGTTTCGTTTTCCCATTGAATGTTTCCCACTGAGGTTTACCAGAGAGATGCTCTGCATGAGTAATTCACTTGTGAAGTGAATTGAAACTAGGGTCATTTTAAAAGATCGAAAACAAAAAGGGTCATATAAAAAAAAAAAAAAATTCAAAATTTATCTTCTTTGCCTTTTATCAATCCATACTATGTATAAAAAACCATAAATTCCTCAAAATGGTGTTAACCAAAACTATATCACAAATATGGGCATTGTACATGTGCCCCCAAATTCTTTTTTCAATTTTACCCATTTTTCTCGATATTACACCGATTGTGCAATATCGCACAACCTAAAGGTTTGCAGATCGATTTCCCTCTTATAGTTCCATCACTTCTGATCTCCTAAAGCACTAAATCTCTATTTTTTTCCTGTGAAATTCTTCGTTCTTACTATTTTTTCTCCATTGCTCTTCTATTTATCCAAAATAAATCTTAAGGTTTCTTCACAACTCGTCTTCCTTTTCCTTTTTCATTTGGTCACTGCCCTATTGTAATAACTTTACCTTCAGAACAAGAGATAGATACATAATATCAATACCTTGTGAAATCTTGTGGTCTAGGCACCCTTTTTGAGAAATGGTTCACATGAACCATCATCAGGTGAAGAGAATGAAAGACTACACTTCCTAGCTTAACCGCTAGGACTTTAATCAATTTCTTCCTGACCAAAACTTTTTCTTATCGACGAGAAAAATATAGAATAAACCTTAAAAAAAAACTCAAAAACCCTACCAAATTTGGGAGCCTACTTTATTGCTTCTTGTGCGATATTGCAGTCTCTTGTCCAGTTCCCCAGAGAATGGAATTACATCGAGCTTCACTGCAATCCAGTCAATATCACACAATTGATTAAAATCCCAACTCTTGTACACAATGGGGGTTTAGTGCTTTAGGATATGGGATCAAAGGAAAATATAGAGGAAAAACGTTTCGCTTTTATATTCACCTTCAGTTTATGTGATATTGCACAAAAAGGGTAAAATTGAAAAAAAAAAATTGGGGCCTCATGTACAATATCCATATTTGGGATATAGTTTTGGTCAATACAATTTTGAGGAATTCATGAACTTCTATATCCTACACGGTAAAAATCCCTTTTTTTTACTCTTGGATAAAAAGAAGTCATCTGTTGCTAGTGGAAGGTGGGAATAGCTTTTTGACTTAAAAAAAAATTGCGGTGATTTTTAAAATTTATACTTTTTATATGTCCCATTTTCTTTTTTTGTCTCTCTAAATGATCCTTCACTTTACAAATAAATTACCCAAATTGGCTGCCCACGGACAACCTTCCAGTGAAATAGGGAGTGAGTGTCAAACATAAGATCTTTTGTGTGTGTGTGTGTGTGTGTGTGTGTGTGTGGGGGGGGTGGGGGGGGGGGGGGGTGGGGTGGGGGGGCCCACCAAGATCTCATGCTAATGCACCATCACCCGGGGTTTATATGTCCCATTTTCTTTTTCTGTCTCGCTAAATGATCTTTCACTTTACAAATAAATTACCCAAATTGGCTGCCCACAGACAACCTTCCAGTGAAATAGGGAGTGAGTGTCAAACATAAGATCTTGTGTGTGTGTGTGTCCCGGGGGGTGGGTTGCCCAATGCACCATCACCCAAGCGGGCATCATCAAACTCATTTAAATCATATGCCTCTCTCTATTTATTCCAAATGGTGTCCTTCATCTAGACTCGAGAATGTTCAGGGTTTCTTTAAATCAAAGCTAATCTTATAAAGTCAAGATATCCAAATATTGGAGGACAGCCCACTAATATGTAGTCAAAATTTTCTCACATATAAAAATCTCATCCAAAATTATTGCAAACAGATGCCTCTTGACAAGGAGAGCAATCTTGTTGACAAGATATAAATCCCCTGTAAGCAAAAGGACCGAATTGGCAGACAAATACAATTGTAAGAATTTCTTCTCTTGCTTTTCACCTGCAATATCAATCCGGAAGAAAGTCAAAGGAGTAGGTTCAAGAATTTAATATGCTCCCATTCCAACAAAAGCAATAAAGTAAAAGATAAAGCAAGGTAGCTCCTTTCCTTGTCATTGCTTTGTAGTCTGTACTATGCAAACTTTCAAATAACAGATGGTGAAACAGATAGGAATATGCTCTCTCTGATACCAGCAATTGGGAGGTTTGTATCATTTGTGAACTACAATGATCCCAAGCAAGGAGGGTTTTCTTGGGGTACTAAAAAAATTAGCTTTATTTGAAGTTAATAGCCAGTTGTTCCAAGAAAATGAAAGAGAACAGAAAAAAGAATCATCAAACAATTCTTATGATTGAGTTTGATCACATGTCATGAAATGAGGCTAATATACAATTCTTGTGATTGAGTTCATTTTTTATTTTATTTTTATTTTTTTTGTAAAGTCTGGTACAATCTTTTTGGATGACATTGAGATATTCTATGAATGTGAGGAATGATCATCATTGAGATTTGTTTTGAATTTGAGGACACTAGTATCAACCAATGTCGATGATAAGGATCAGAGTATCTGTGTGATTTAAGTGTGGATAAGATATTACACCCATGTTATCTAAAATCCTCTTAAAAGCCGACATCTATGGGCCACAAATTAGGGATGGGGCAAAACCCAATCCATTGAAAGATCATAGCCATCAATTTAAGGCAGTAGCGGATCTAAGATTTTCATTTGAGGGTTGCGGACCTTAATAGATAGTTTGTCATTGGGGGCGAAGTGAGAATTTTTTCATATGGATTTTGAGGGTCGACTCCTTGTTTTTATTGGACATTTTAAAGCGCACCGTAGTTTAATCGGTGTGACTGCACCCACATGCTTATGCTTGGGTCCGCCCTTGCTTTAGGGTGATCCAACTCCTATCATTGAAGCTTGGGTTTATATTGATCATGGTTGGTTCTCACAAAAAACATCTCAATTTGTTAAATTGAGACTTGGGGTGGTCTCAATTTGAAGACAGGGTTAAATGTGTAGATGACCACATGATTTAATTTTCAGGTCTACATGGTCTTAATGTATATCATGACTTAATCCTCTTTTTTCTATTGATTGTCTATCTAGAATCCCATAATACAAAATGTTCAGCACAAGCAAGAGTGAAAAAGGAAGAGGATGAAAAATAATTGAATGAACATATTAATTCATATCTGTCAATGTCTAAAACATGTGATAAAAGTCTTAGCCGCCCACTTTGAAGAATAAGACATTTAGAATTGGATGGAATGGAATCCAACAAATTAGAATAGCAAATGGTTAGTTATTTATATTAAATGAAATGTTCTTAACTATAACTATGTAGACTTATATACAATGCTAGAAGTAATAAATCAGGAGCATTAGCTATTAAGAGCTGTTTAGTTGCTGGTCATAAAATAGCAACTATGCTTAATTTTATCTAGAATGATATTATGTTACTAAACTTTACCTTAATGTTTAAAAACTTTACCTTAATGTTTGATGAAATGATAATAGTGGGCATAACAAGCTTATCTTTTAGGCCCTGCCCTGGCCAATGGGGCCTAAATAGAAACATGTCCATGCTATATCAGAAGTGGGCTGAGCTACATGGCTCATTGCCAATAGACCTCTTAAGTTTGATCAAATGGATTAAGATTACAATGTTTATAGATTGGAATTCTTAGAAAGGCTATTAGCAAAACCCCATCATCCAAGGAACTCACTTGTTTTAATTTATCAATCTTAGTATGTTTTGCGTGTAAGTTTTATTTAGCTTCTTTAGTTGTATTGCGCAGGTAACGAAAGCTATACAATAGCTTTCGAGGACTGCAGAAAATTCTCTAATGTTTTAAATCGGGTGCTGACTATGGTGTAAGTTAGGCTTTTGCTTGGGTCGTTCAGGGGAGAGTACGAGTTTGAAACGGCAACCTCCACTTCTTGAGCCATGATACATAGCTAACTACACTGCCCCCTCAGGGTTTAATGATATCACGCTAATTTGAAAATATCCCAACATTTTTAGGAGAGAGTTTGTTTCAAGAGGAAAATATTGGTACCACTACCTATAAGAGGCTCTAATGTGTTGTCTTACTAACTTTTTTATTTTATTTTTTTTTTTTTATAACGCAGGGTTCCTATCCCTTTGGGCCAGAATAATCCCTACGGGCCCAGCAGAGAAAGCCGGATAAAATTCCCCTGTAGCCCCAGTGTGGTAGTGCAGTTTCGAACCCACAACCTCCGGGTGCAAACCGTGGTCCTAAGCCAACTGTGCTACCACTCGGGGTTTGTCTTACTATCTTAATCGTATTAACAAAGAGAACATACAATTAATCTATGCTGCTTTTATACTGTATAATATACTGATGGCAGCTAATAAATAATTTTATATGTGGGGCTCACATTTTCTTAATTAAATCTGTCCATTTTTATATAGATGATCAATTTTTGTCTTTGAAAAGAGGGTTACTGGACGCACCTGCATGCCATGTCAATTAATGTGTGTTGTTTTTCATGGTCTTCGCATCCTCAAATAATGCATTGTCGTGGCCTGTTTGGCACTTTATTAGATTAGTAAAAGTCAAGTAAAACCTCCATTTTCATATAAGGGGTCACACATCAATAGCAATTTAATTCAAAATTCCCTCCAAGCTTTTTCAAAAAAGGTCAAACATCAATCTCCTTTTCCAACTAAAAGACAACAAAAAAACTCCAATTTTCTATAAAAAAAAGTCAAAAATATTCCATACCAAACAACAAAAAATAAAATACCATTATAACCCAATTATATTTTATTCTCTCTTGATTTGATGCTTTACTACACTTTATTTTACATGTAAAGTTACCAAACGGGCCCAAAAAACACCTTAACTACCTAATCCCTCAAGCTCCCAACTATATTGTTTCCTGCTAATGGCAATCATGTGAGAATCCAAAAGTTCCAATCAAAGCAAGCTGTGAGCTTCTCATGTCCTAACGCCTAGTCAGTAATCACCTTTAAATATTCTAATGGAAGGTATCTAGCACCTACCATATTATATTCTCCCTGATTTAAGATTTACCAACCTTTTTATGGTAGATCATCTTAACTAGTTTATTCATTATGGTTTACAACCAAAGTAAGGATGGATCATTTGTGATGATGATGTCTCTCTTTCTTTCCTAAGAGGAAGTGAAAGTAGACATTGGTTGTTAACCAGAAGAACAAGAGGAAAAGAGGCAAAAAGGAGAAATCACTCACTTTATTAATCCTGGATTTGTTGAATCTCAATATACTCAATTACATAATATGAACCTCCTTTTTATAGACTAATAACCCTACTATTCTTAAGAATAAGTAATCCTACTTAGACATGAAAAGTAAGGGGCACTTGGAAACTCTTTTTTAATTAATAAGAGTAAAATTATATAAAAACCTCTTATTTCGTCAGGTAGTTGGGGCCCACCTTTAGGAATTGTGGTAATTGGGGCCCACCTTTTTTTTTTATAGGCAAAAGCTCTAATTTGTAGGTCAACTCTAAAAATAGAACATACAATTAGAGGTTTATCAAAGGCTCTAATATGTGAATAAGCTCTAAATAAATAAAAAAATAGGACCTTATTTTTAGAATTTCCAAACGCACCCTCTTAACCAACCCAAATCAACTCTAATCAAATCAACTTTAAAGGAAGAAATATATATATCCTAGAATTATCCTAACCCACTTGGGTAATACTTGGATAATCACCACCCCAACCCCTCCATTGGCTCACCCATGACCCAAACTGTGATCTATGAGTGTCCATTTTATTCCTCTAGTACTGGTCCATTGAACATCAATTGTGGTGTTATTGAAGTATACCATATAATGACGAAAGAAAATTAGGTCAGATCCTATCCTAGATAGAAACAGCTAGGGGTGAAAGTGGATCGGCCCGCGAGCAGCCCGTTATAGGCTCGGCCCGAGCTCGGCTCAAAAGACAAAAGAGCCGAGCTAGGGCCTTGGAGGAGGCCCGTTTGCTTAAAAGGGCAGAGCTCGGGCTTGATGAAGCCCGGCTCGTATGCCCTAGGGCCTACATATATTAATACATATATTATATATATATATATATATGTGTACACTATACAGTAGATAATACATATATGATATAACATAATCCATAAATCCTAAACCTTAGTTTTAATCCAATATAAATAATCCCTAAACCCTAAACACTAAACCTTAAGCACTAAATAATCCATAAACCCTAAACCTAAGCGCTAAACCTTAAACCCTAATTTTAATCCAATATAAATAATCCTTAAACCCTAAGCACTAAATAATCCATGAATCCTAAACCCTAAATCTAAGCACTAAATAATCAATAAACCATAAACCCTAAACCTTTATTTTATGATGCTAGCTGAATATTTTATTTTATTCTATAATGCTATTGGAGTTTAATTTGATTTGTATTATTGTTGGAGTTTGATAATGCTCATCTACATTAACATTGAACTATTATGGAGTGTTGGAGCTGGGCTCCCTTAACATTGGAGTGTTTGATAATGCTTATCTACATTAACATTGAACTATATCATCATAAAACGGGGCAGGCTCACAAGCCGAGCCTAGGGCCTCAATCAAGCCAGGCTCTAGGGCCGGCCCTATTTAATAAGAGCCGAGCCCGAGCCAAGATTTTTTAGGCCCTCTCAAGCTCGGGCCGGGCTAGGGCCTACTAAAAAATACTAGGGCCGAGCTTAGGGCCTGTCAAAGCCCGGCTCGGCTCGGCCCGACCCACTTTCATCCCTTGAAACAGCCAACCAACTATTCTCTTGTATAACTTGCAATTGGACTGATCCAGGCAGCCCTTTTTGAATCAAGTTTCAATCATGTGGGGTCTGATAATTACTACTAATTTGTTTCTTTCAGGCACACACACACACATTGAGATCAACTTGTGTTTGTAATGCCTTTTCCCGTAGGGGGTCTTTGTCAAACACCGTCTGCCAAAGTGGGTGGGGGACGGCACAAGGACTAGATTCATATAATCAAACCCTAACTTACCAGTCAAAAGACAACATTGAAAATATCATAAAGATTGTTAGATGACCAGTCCTAATTGGGATCAAAGTCCATGGTTAGCTATGAAAGGGGGTTGGCTCTTGTGTGCCCATACTATATGTACCCACACCAAATTATTGGGCTCGGACCGGACCGGACCGGACCCGTTTTCAGATTAATATTAGGAACTCATACCCGACTAAGCTTCAGATTACTGAACTTATATATAGATACCTGAATTTGGGGTTTTGGGTATGAGAAAGGGAGATTCATTAAAAGAAAAGACGAGGCGAAATAACAAACTACAACACACCAAAAACTCAAACAACAACAACACATGACCTGACCTAACAAAGTAACAAACAGAGGCCTACACCTAAATTTAGATTAAAGGCCTGAACCTGGAGTCAGACCATACATGCTACTAATGCTTTTGTACTACTAACAAGATGGCATTGCCTATTAGAGGTCCTTGGGTATGGAATATATGGACCTGAGCCCAGACCCAAATTTCATTCGGGTCAACGTCGTGGACTTGAACCCGGACCCAAATTAAAAACTAGTACAAATATGGGACCCACACCTAATATTTCTAATTTGGGTCTTTCCTAAAGTAGGGACCTGTTCTAATCTCTAACCATGGTAGTCAGGGTAGCATGGGCTACATGGCTACACCTGACCAAGCTTGGACCAATTTTGCTAGTGCTTTTTTATCCATAGCCTGGATAAGGCTTGTTAAATGTGGTGGTTCTGGAATTGGTTGTTAGTTTCGGGTCAGGTTGGCAGATTAGTTAGCCATATGGTCCCAACCTGAACCAAGACAAGCTACAAAATCGCAGCTGAAAATGTAAACTCAAAACACTAAATTACTGGGTCAGAGGCAACCCAACCTACGTAGTGGGGATGGTCCCACTTCATACCAAAAACTCACCATAAGTCTGACCTCACTTAGCTACCCAATGAGCAGCACCATTCAGAATTCTAGGAATACAATCAAAATGAACCTTCTCAAAAGAGCCTGAAAGTGCCAAAATAAATAAAGGCACTAATTGACCAGTCTTCTACTCCATTGATGGCCGCAATGACTTCAACAGCATCCGAAAGAACTGGGGCTAAGGGGAGTTTATACGGCTTTCCTCTAGGCTAGGAGGTATTAGTCCAACCCAAAGGGTTAGGAACGCTTCTATAGGAGGGGAAAAATCCCTACCTGAGTGCAACTCAAGTTGAGCCAGGTTGAGTCAATAGCTTTTTTACTTGGTATGCATTTAAAAAGGTCAAAATCTTATGAGATATCAGAAGAAAAGTTTCTCTAGAGAAAAGGATAGGCTGAATAGGACATTAATAAAAGTCATAAAAATGAACTTGAAGAAGTTGAATCTATCTGAGGATTTGACCTTGGATGGAATGGAATGGTGAAACATTCTATGTCATTAGTTGAACATAGACGGAGAAAAGGCTTTTGATGATGATGATGATGATGATGATAGTGTATATACTTTATGTATTATACATTATATTTACACATACCACTTTTGCGCATATGCAAATGTTTTGCACAGGCACCTACTGTGTGGTCTCCCTTGTAGGGCCCACTTAGGGACCCCTATGGTCCATTTAATTACCCCACACCTCAAACGTCTAGGCCCCGAGTCTTTTAGACCAGTCCAAATATCCAAATCTTTCGATCTCCCACCTCCCCATGATCAGCGGCGCCCGAAGTGGCCCCACAAGGGAGTTCATATGATAGATGCCTGGAAGACATCTACGAAGGAGCATAACTGTTAACATATATTTATAGCAGCCAATTCTTGGGCCCATATACCTCACATGGAGGAATTCGTGCGAGGTAGCACATGGGGCCCACCCGGGCACTGATCCAAGTGGACTGGACCATTGGATCGAGGATTTTTTTTATTTAATATAAATCCGTTATATTTATGGGCCACAAATGAAGGTGTTACGAGGCATAGGATTATCCCAAATTGGTTATATCATGCTGAAATCCTGTTGGTGTCTGGTATGGTTGGCCCATCTTGCATTCTGTTCCAGTTTGGCTCAGTCAAACCAGGTTGAAGTTGGTCTTGTTTTGGTAAATGGGTTATCATAAAATTGGGGTTGGGTTGGGATAAGGATGTCCCAAAACCCAAACCTACCCACATTAGGTGCAGCCTTAGCCAGAGTCCAAAGAATTGATGATGTGAGGCCCACCCATAATGGAAGATGCATTTAGTTATCACCTCTGCTCACAAAAAACAGATATGAGAGAGAGAGAGAGCAAAGATTCATGGGATTTGAATCTAACGGCTACGTCCCAGAGAACAGTAGTAATAAATAGGACAATAGGAATATCTCGTGAAGTAAGATGTCTCTGCTCAGCTCCTCCAAGTAGAAGCTCTCCTCTTTCACTCCCCGTGATTAAGAGCCCCCAAAACTCACGAGTTCTATCTTCTCCAAGCAATGCCAATGCAACCACAAGCCCCTCTCCAAATTCTCCACACCACCTTCAAATACCCCATCACCCATCCAAGGAAAATCCATGAAACATCACACCCCACATGTCATCTGCAATCCATCCATCCATGGGTCCCAAAATCATCTTCCATTTCGTTCTCTTCTTGTTTTTTGATCTCCTCCATGCCCATGACCACCTCCAAACATACATAGTCCAACTCCACCCTCAACTAATGAAAAATAATAGCACCCCAACATTCAACACAAGGCTTCAGTGCCATCTCTCAATCCTCCAAAGAAGCTTGCTCTCCGACGAAGACCCGTCTTCTCGCCTCCTCTATTCGTACCATTCCGCCATTAATGGCTTTGCGGCTCGTCTCTCTGAAGATGAACTCAAGGTCTTGCGGGGTACATCTGGGGTGCTTGCAGTTCGCCCTGATCGCCGCCTTCAGATACACACTACTTACTCATACAAGTTCCTGGGACTTGGGTTCGCAAGGAATGGCACTTGGGTTCAATCAGATTTTGGCAAGGGGACGATAATTGGCATCCTTGACACTGGAGTCTGGCCTGAGAGCCCAAGCTTTGGTGATCACCGGATGCCCCCGGTACCAAAGAAATGGCGAGGCATTTGCCAAGCAGGACAGGACTTCAATGCTTCCCTCTGTAATCGGAAGCTTATTGGAGCCCGGTTCTACCATAAGGGACACCTTGTATCCTCAACAACACCGTCATCACCCAAGGAGTATGTATCCCCACGTGATGCATCTGGCCACGGGACGCACACTTCATCGACTGCCGCGGGAATTTCTGTCCATGGGGCGAGTGTGCTAGGAAATGGTGCTGGTGAAGCTCGAGGGATGGCACCTGGGGCCCACATTGCCATGTACAAGGTCTGCTGGTTCAATGGTTGTTACAGCTCTGATATCCTAGCAGGAATGGACGATGCCATTCGAGATGGAGTTGATATTATTTCCGTGTCATTAGGCGGGTTTCCATTGCCACTGTTCGAGGACAGCATTGCCATAGGTGGTTTCAGGGCAACAGAGAAGGGGATTTTGGTGATCTGTGCTGCAGGAAATAACGGTCCGATCCCAAACTCTGTTGCCAATGAGGCTCCTTGGATAACTACAGTCGGTGCCAGCACACTCGATCGCAGATTTCCTGCCATTGTACATGCTGGTGATGGTCAAATGTTGTCTGGACAATCCATGTACCCAGGAAACCAGTTTTCAGATGTTGGGAGAGAGCTCGAGTTGGTGTATGGCGGAAGCAGAGGTGCAGAGTTCTGCTTGAATGGGACTCTTTCGAAAGCAAGAATTGGCGGGAAGATAGTGGTTTGTGACAGAGGAACCACTGGAAGGGTACTAAAAGGTGAAGTTGTGAAAGAATCGGGTGGCGCTGCAATGATCCTGGCAAACACAGAGATCAATCTTGAGGAGGATTCTGCCGATGTCCATGTCTTGCCTGCAACACAGATTGGCTATGCAGAGGCAATTCGCCTGAAGAGATATATGAGATCCACAAGGAGACCCATGGCCCGTATTGAATTTGGAGGAACTGTTATCGGTAAATCTCGAGCACCTGAGGTTGCTTTATTTTCTTCAAGAGGGCCTAGTTTAACCAACCCTTCAATCCTCAAGCCAGATATCATTGCTCCCGGGGTGAACATCATTGCTGCCTGGCCTGAAAATCTAGGCCCCACAGGGCTTCCTGAAGATAATAGAAGAGTAGATTTCAATGTCATGTCAGGTACTTCCATGGCCTGTCCTCATGTCAGTGGAATTGCTTCCTTAATACGTGCAGTCCACCCACAATGGAGCCCGGCTGCAATTAGATCTGCAATCATGACAACTGCAGACACAATTGACCACTTAGGTAAGCCAATAATGGATGGGCTGAAACCAGCTGGAGTCTTTGCAATTGGAGCAGGGCATGTGAATCCAAGTAGAGTGCTTAATCCAGGTTTGGTTTACGACATCAAGCCAGATGAGTATGTCGCTCATCTTTGCACTCTTGGATACACAAGGTCCGAGGTATTCATTATTGCACACAGGCGAGTGAATTGCCATGAAACCCTATTGAAGAATAGAGATTTCAGCCTCAACTATCCCTCCATTTCTGTGATTTTCAAGCATGATATGATGAGGAAGATGATCAAAAGGCGATTGACAAATGTGGGTCCCCCTAATTCGACATACTCAGTGGAAGTGGTTGCACCTCAAGGTGTGAAAGTCATAGTTAGACCAATGAGTTTAACATTCAGTCATTTGTATCAAAGCAAGGATTACAGAGTTTGGTTTACTACAAGTAAGAAAGTAGCTAAAGAGAGAATGGATTATGCCCAAGGCCATTTGACATGGGTGCAGGATCACCAGATTCATTACAAGGTGAGGAGTCCAATTTCTGTAACTTGGATAGGATAGGTAGTTCCACATTTTAGTCCTCGGAACCGTCCAGACTGGAGTATTAAAGAAACGCTTCTTTATTTATTGATAAAGAAGGGATATGTTTTAATTCAAAGCTGAAAATAATTTGTGGATCAGCTTTCTTTTAAATTTGCGTCATATGATTTGACTGTACTCTCTTTTATATATAGTAACATTTCGTATTTGGTAGATAAGTCATCAAACAAGATTTGCAGAACGAGTCTATGATCATGGTAGTTTGAGCTTAAATAACCAATAACTAATAATAATAGCAGCAGCAGTAGCACTAATAGTTCTAATACTAATACTAATACTCATAATGATAATAATAATATTATTAATATTAATAATTAGAAGAAGAAGAAGAAGAAGAGCAATGGTGACAAGTTCGCAACAATAAAAGAAACTTAAAAAAGAACTGAGACTACTAATATTTGAGGAAAAAACTAACAATCACCTATTCCTTAGGTGTGGTTTCCATGAGTACTAAATGAAGCCAGAGGAAACAGAATACTTTTACAAAAGCAACATAGGCAACAGTCAAAACTTTTCAAGCTTCAAATGATCTAATTACATTAAGACTGCATACCAAGAGATGAATGAAAGAAAGCGCAGTATGTATTCACTGCCTCATTTCTTGATGAACTGCAGCCCATTCTCATTTGAGTACCTCTCCATAAACCTCATGAACCTATCCCACTCTCTCGGGCTCCGCATTATGTACTTTGCTTCTATTCTTGCAGGCTTCCCATTGACGAACTTGGCGTTGACATCAACTGACTGAAGCATCCCTTCCTCATCGATCATGTAGAAGCCCGTGATATCACCGAGTTCACTAGATGAATCAAACACAGATGGCTGTTCAAAAATGAAAGTTGCCACACCATTTGTACCATCTCTAGACTTGGTGAGTCTCACATCTGGTATTGTCTGCTCATTGGTTCCTTGGATGAACTGAACGGCGGGTTTCACCATCATTGCTATTGTTCTAGACACTTGGGAGCTTACACATATTCGGGTCTGTCTCAGTCCACGCTGATGATGGAGCTGCAATGAGTGGCCATGAAATGAGGAATATGCACTTTGACAGACAACTGAAGGTAAAGACATGAATCCTGCAAAAGTAGTTCAAAGTTTTATCATTAGTGTAAGGGACATCTAAACCTGGTCACATAAAAGACACAGATAGAGATCAGATTATTTACTGTCCTCTTCTTGAGATATCCATGGCGAAAAACAGTGTTTGCATTTCAAAAGGAAAAAACAAAGGTTCTGCCTCATGACTAAAACATTAGTTAATACTGTATCCGTAACTCTGCTGGTTAGGGACATAAGCACATGTGAGTGCGTGAGTTTTCAACTCTTAAAAAAAAAAAAGAAAAGAAAAAAAAAAAAAGAAGAAGCATCAGTTAATCCAGTATATAAATCGTGGGACAGGAGAATTATGGTGTGTTCATGTGTTAATTAATTGAAGTCAAAAACTCATCCACAATACGTAATTTATTGATGGCCAAAAACTCATCACAGTACATTTGGCATGAAAGCTTGTCAATCTAGAGTCTCCGACTATCCAAGTTGTGGGCTTTTGGGGAGTACGGACTGAAAATCCCCGATGTCAGAGAACCTTTTATAATCTAGCTTCACCCATCAAATGACCATTTTGTTTTTACTCATCAATTTGATGAAAACTAGTTGGACAGTAAGGCATGTCTGATCAATGAGTTTTTTAAACATGATCCATCAGATTGGGCCCAGGACTGCAGCCTGACTGACATACAAATATCTCATGTGTAATGTGAAACAAAAGTTTCAAATGCACCATATTCTGCTTCATTGAGGAAAGCGGTCTCTAGCATTTCTGACAAAGATTGAAATGCAACCTGGTGTTGGTTGGACCATAAACTGGTTAGTTTTGGGATTTCATAGAATTAATTCTTAAATTGGACAACTCAAGGGGGCGAAAAAAAAAAAAGACCCCATGTAGTGTGTTACAAATGATTAAAAAAATAATAACTTTTCAACTCTAATCACGAGAAATACAATGTGAAGAGTAAACTTGCTTACAGTCCAGTGAAGACAATGGGGACTTCGCCCAACTTTTCATCACAGTGCACTCACTGCTTCCAATCAACAACCTCTGATTATTTAAAACCCAAATCCAAAAAATTAAAAAAATTATAAATAAAAAAAAACCACGTTAGGGGTCATTTGTTTGCACTCATTCACATATGTAACTGTTACATATGTGTCAAGTTTACTCATGAACACATTTGCTTGCACTCATTTATGTATCACATGGATAAATTCTGGTTGGAAAATGGTGTGTAAATGAGATCATTTCTACATCAAAAACTTCACCTCTCCAAGTGTGAACGCATTACACACTGGTACACTTACCATAGCAATGGGTTGAATGATCAAAACCCATCAACGACATTCTTTTTTTTTAATTCCTGTGGGCCCCAAAATTGCAAATACGAACCATTCAACTTTTTTATTGAACTGATAAACCACAATTGTTTAATTTTATAGCTTCAATCTTCCTAGATTATTTGAAAATATGTGAAAATGCCCAAAAAAATCCCAACCTATAGAACTGCACTTTCGCAGGCACGCATTCATGATCTGAACTATTCAAGTTCACATATAAAACGTAAACCTCAAGACGTAAAGCTTCAAAACTTGAAACCTCACAGATTGTGAAAAAAAAAAAAAAATGAAAAGCCCAAAAACAACTCTTGAGAGAATGGTGCTTTCCAAAATCAAAACAAACATTTCAATATGTTTGCTATGTAGATACCAGTTTTATATCCCACAGGTAGAAAACGAACAACCCCTTCAGAGATTTGACCAAATTATGCAAGTCAAAGTCAGCGGCAGATTAGCAGAATCAAGATCTATGTGGGTTGCTCTAAATAACACAGTTCTTTCCAAATTTCTCAATCACATGAAAGTTCATGAAAACCAATAAAACTAGCTGAATTTTCAATATATCCAAATACATTCTGCCAAGGGTCTGGTATACTTACCTGATTTGGAGATAAAGGGTTCCTTCTCACTTTTTTTTTTTGGTATAAGAAAGGAGATTTCATTAAAAAAGGAAGCCAACAAACAAGCTACAACACACATAAAAAAAAAAAAAAACCTCGGACACCAACAAGAAAACAAACAGAGGCCTATTCACAATGAGGCCATATAAAGTTTATCCCAGATTGTCCACATTTAGCAAGATAGTGGGTTCCTTCTAACTTGATGTCTTTAGTTTTGACGTTTTACTTCTGTTATAAATTTAGTTTCATTTTTTTTTCTCTCTAAAGGGTAAGCTGATTTAAATTTCTAGCATCGTGGTTGCTACAATGATATAACATCTCAATTCATCACAAACAACAGAATCCAAAGCACCCATCTTTAATTTCATCGAGTTTTGAGAGAAAAAAACATAACCCATTTTAGTCTCCTTCCACAGATCCCTGAAGGCATTCTCAGCATATTTCTTCACATCCCAAAACACCCCATCCCAAAACACAAACCCTTTAAAATTCTAGTAAGACTCTCAAAATCTAAAGAAACCCATCTCCAATCAAGTGTTGTGCATTCCATTCTCATAAAATCCCAAGCGAATTCTGAAGAATTGAGGGGAAAAGAAAGAAAGAAGGAACCCATCTTTCTTCCATTCTTCTCTTACAAACCAGAAGCAAGTAACATTTTTTAATCATTAATACTTAAGGAATGTGTGACTTTTGCAGTTTCCTTATGATAGATATGCAGAAGATAAGAAATCCCAGTAAATAAAATAAAATAAAATGTTGGGTTTATGAACTGAATGAAGAATTGGGAGGAGAGAAAGATAATCCATACCTGCAGGAGAGCTATGCTTTTGGGGATAATGTGAAATGGTAGAAGAGAATACATGAGAATGCATAGCAGCCATTGTGACTTTTTTTGAGACTTGTGAGAGAGATAGAGAGAGAGGAGAATACAGAGAGATGAGTGTAGGAGAGGACATATGGAAACTTTGAAGATCTAGCATAGTGAGGTGTGGTGTGTACTCAGGACAGCCATTCATTCATTTGTGATTTGGGAGGGGGTCTGGATTTTGGACTCATTTTGCTTGGGTCAAGCCCATGGCCCTGGATAAAATTTGTTCTGGGTCCAAGCCTACAGGCTGAACTCAAAAGGACCCAAATACTTAATTCAACCACTGTTTTATTATGTATGTATATTTAGCAAGGAGAAATTATTTTATCCTCCCAACAGTTCATTGCTCCACAAGAGGGATTTTGTTCATTGATTCAGGCCACCTAATTTCATTTGTCTCCTGCTGGATTAATTATGTTTAGAAATTTATAGTTTCTACTGTACACTTATTAATTCAAACAGCTTGTATCATTCTGACTTGAGTGAAATGGAGCATACAGAAAGGGAGGAGCCATCTGATTTTAGAGATTTGGATCAAACAAATGTGGGCCGGTGAAGAAAAGCTTTTCTTTGCCCGTTCATAAAATCTCAAAGAAATTACGTAGGTTAGAGTGAGCATAGATGGAAGTAGTAAAGATAAATCTAAAGAAGTGCAACTTTTTTCTATGATTTCGCTACGACAACAGGTTTGAATGAAGAAATGGAATTCATGTAGCTCACCCGATATAATCGGGACAAGGCTTTGATGTGATGATGGACAAGACAAAGATGGGCCTAACTATTGCCATCTCCTTTGAACAGCAGCATAAGCATTTCTAGAGGTAAACTAAGCATGAGACAATGATGTGAGTATTTCAATATGTTAAGTTTCAATCTGGGTACAGGTAGAAGCCTTTAATTACTTGAGTTGGGTCTGGTTCTGGGCTTTGGTCCTTAATTCAAGTTAGGGAATGGATGTGCTCCTGTAACCTGGACCCATTAGGTCTAGGTCCAAGAATGGATCCCCTTTACTAACTTGGGCCCACTGGTACACTATGGACTTGACCCAAATGTAGAAAAATACAGTCCTCTGAGTCAAACTGGCAAGCTCCATTAGTCATAAAATGGGGAATTATAGAAATGACAGGCAAAGTGGATATCTTAGACGGGCGTCCAGTAGGAACTGGTTAAATAACAATAACCCGTAATTTAAACAAATAAAATCAGTATAACAATCAAGAAACCATTACAAATGCCAATTCTAATGTTTGGGTTGCCATTGACATGCCCGGATGATAGCGGGGACTTAGCATTGCATGGCGGCTGAGAGTTTGATCGCCGGTGATTAGTTATCGGGGCACTGCAGTAATATATTCCCAAACTCTAATCATGTACATTCCCACCGCCGTCCTACACCTACATGCCTCCGGACAACCTACCTAGTGAAAATAGAGTTGCACGAGTGTTCCTGCAGTGAAATAATTATTATGGATCATGCGGGGTTCATTGGTCCCAAAACTAGTCACCTATGGTTCATGGTCGAAGAATAAAATCTCAAGTTACTAGGGACCTACCATCATCTAGATTTGATTTCCAGATTTCTGAAACTTATCGAAGCTTAAATGGGTCCAAACCGGGTGAAAAAGGGTCCAACCAGGCCCAAAAAGGGGGCCCACAAGTGGCCGTGGGTCCCATGGCCGGGGCGGTTGGCTGTGCACAGCAGTGCACAGTGCCATGCGTGGGGTGGGGTGGGGTGGGGTGGTTCCACCAGTGGGTTCTGGTGAGCATGAGCTTCGAAATAAATTTTCCAATCAATTGCCTATGTTCACCGGATTTGTACCCTTGATCCATTTGCTAAGATGTGGATGGAATGATTAACATAATCTGATCAGCGCAGGCTTTGGGTTCATGTCAATTTCTGACGGTTGTGCCAGATCTATGTACTTAGAGCATTTGAAATTCTCCATTTTAATGCTGAAGTTTTAAAATTTGATCTACTCTAAAGTCAATTTTGGCCTTCCATCTTTCTAAGCACTTGGAGAACTGCTTGAAAGACAACATTAGGAGAATTCACAAGTCTCTAGAGACATGAATTCTCAAAATTCCTCCTAACAAACAGGCTATAAATGAGTGGCACTGTTAGAAAGAAAAAGATAAACAGTGGACCTTCATGTATTTTTATGTGACTAGCCGAGGCACGTACACATATAAATATAGTTGTATGATGTGTATGTTATATATTATATATGGAGGGCATTCATGTGCATCCATCCCTCACCATAGGGTGAGGGCGCTTTTCATTTTTTGCACATGAATCCCCCTTTTGTACTTCACCCTATGTATTTGAAATCCCCCTTTTGTACTTGAAAATCTCTATTTATGGAAGCATCATCACCCTATGGTGAGGGATAGATGCACTTGAATATTTCTCATTATATATGGGAAATATTTAAGTGAGAACTTTTTTGCGGAGCCCAATTACCAATCCATCTAAACCTAACAACCAACAGGGAACCCGTGATAGTCACTAATCACAAGGATTGACACACATCCGAATGGACTGAACCATTGGATTAAGGGTTGAATAGTTTTTTGAATATGAAGTCATTAAACTTGTGGGCCACGGATGAAGGGGTTTGGGGCATGGGTTTGGGGTCAAACTTGATACTTGGGGTGGTCTCATATAAATCTTTCCATCTCCCCTGATCCTATCCCTAAATGGGGCCCAATTGAGTTCTCACATAATATGTGAGAACAGTTCCCATCTGAATATTACCCTATATACAGTAAAGCGATATAATTCGTTTTGCCACGTAAGCAAGTAGGAAGCTCTCTTTTCAAAAAAAAATACAAAAGAAAAAAATTCAGCGCTTTGACATGAGCCCTCCCCAGACTGCTAAGCTGGAAAGTTATCCATTTGATAAGTTTGAATCCCCTGAAATTTCCCTCTCAAACTTATGATATTTCTCTTAAACAAATTTAATTATATAAATTATCTCTTTGAATTCAAATATTAATTTCTAAAATCTCTCTTTAATGATAGGAAATATTATCCATAAAGAAGTCATCACGTACAGTTACCAAAATACCTAAAGAACATTGCTATCAACATTATTTCGTTCTTTAAAAGACCCCCATTTTGCTATTGTCGTTTAATATGCCTTTGTCAATGTATGCATTTTTTATAGTATTTGTGACTTTGGGTCCAAGACAATTCACCGGCCCTTACGATGGCTAGAATAGAAGGATAATTTTTTTTTTTTTTTGGGTAAAAGGCATTGGAGGGTTTCTTTTTCATATTGGTGTTATGAGCATATAAGTATCCTCCCAAATCTGATAGATTGGGCTTCACTATCCCTTTCCTCCTCATGAATATGTATTGTCTATAGGTTTCAATTTAACTATTAACGCATGGCCATGCTTAGCCCGAGCTCATAAATAAAGTTATATTTAGTTTAAAGCTATTTTTTTAGATACAAAATGAGAAAAACATAAATCTAAAACAAACAAATATATTATTTTTTTATTTTTAAAATTACATAAATATAATTTTTATTTAATACGAATACAAAATGAGAAAAGATGGGCACACGTATGAAATATTCAACTAATTCTCTATGGTTTTAATGGCCGAGCGTAGAAATTTGTAGCAGTCTCATGTTAATATCCCTTTACAATTCATTTAATATTTTTTAAATATTTTTATTTTAAATTTTAATTATTCTTATCATGGCCTGCATTAGGCGTAGGCCTATTGCACTAAGGAGATCTAAATTCATTTCTTATGATTAATATTATCTCTATTGAAGAAATTCGCATTTATAGATCTTCTTTAGTTATTATTGCTATAATTTTTGGTTTTTTTTTTTTTTTTAACCCAAAGGGGTAGCTCAGTTAGCCTAAGACCATAGTTTGTACCTGAAGATTGTAAGTTCGAAACTACCACACCAGGACTACAAGGGAGTTTACCCGGCTTCCCTCTAGGCCCAGAGGGATTAGTCCAACCCAAAGGGTTGAGAACCCTCCGATAGCAATTATATATACATATATATATACATATTCTGATTTTTTTACACTGGAGCCCATATCCCCAATTGCCATATCCTGATATCTAAAGGGGCTTGCTATTGGAACACAGAAAAATCCTTTTCTCACACAGTTTCTCTCCACACACAACACAATAATTTAAAATGTATATTTTTTCTTTCCCCACACATCAAATGTCCCCATTTTACCCCCTCTCCATCGTCCTCTTTCTTCTTCCCACACACAGATCTATCTCTTTCACTCCACACGCAAAATCGATCCAACTCTCTCTCCGTCTCCGGCGGCTCCGTTCCTCCGGCGTTCCCAGTCATCTACACCATCTCCTCTTCCAAATGTATTACTCTATCTCCACCATTTTCATTTCATTTTGCTTCACCATTTATTCTTTACCATTGTTTCCATCTTAGATGACTTTTTTTTTATGCAAACTTGTTATGGGGATAGATTCTCATTCAATGGAGGATTTTAGAAACAATGGTATACTTTTTTCATGCATTGGGTCGGTTCCCATACAATGTCTGCTTCATTTTGGTGTTCCCAGAAATGACGAGGTGTTCGGACCTAAAGGTCCGAACAAATGTGATTTGTTCAGACCTTCAAGTCCGAACAAATGTGTTTTGTTCGGACCTGAAGGTCCGAACATGAATAGTTTGTTCGGACCTTCAGGTCCGAACATGATGCTGAGTTTTTTTTTTTTTTGGTAAAAGTGTGTGGATTAATGTGTGGATTAAGGTCCGAACATGATGCTTGTTTCAAAGACTATTTTTATTTGACTCGTTTCCCCATTTCTTTAATGTGCATTAATGTGATAAACTCATGTGGGAATAAATTTGATTGTAGCTCAAATTACTATGAATTCTCCTACAATGTTTGTATTTTTATTTCAGATATGGACCAACCGAGTTCTTCTAGGGTGCGACCCACAGCTTCAAACAGAAGGCGTCGCCACCGAGTGGAAGAGGTTGTAGAAGAACCTCTTCTTAGTGAGGAGGGCCTTGAAGAACAACCTGATATGGATGTGGAACCAGGTCCGGGGCCACAAGACAAGTCCTTACTGACCAGCTTTGATACACATATAGCTGGGTATATTTGGAGTGGACAGGTGTGTTTCGTTTATTCCATATCAAGATTGATTGATTTATTTATTGGGGAATATCTTCGATAATGTATCAATTGTTGAATGCAGGATCGAGGAGCACTGAAGTGTCTAAGCCATGGTTAGAAAGTTTCATTGTGGCAATGGCAATTGAATGGGTCTAATAGGTTTAGGCATTGGATGTCCAGATCCAGATTAGCTCCCTTAGTGACTGCATCATACCGCAGTGTGAATAAGATTATTGTATCGGGTTTTGTGGAGAGGTAGCAACCCGAGACTAACACCTTTCACATGCCATTTGGTGAGATGACCATCACTTTAGATGATGTTGCATCCATCTTAGGCATCCCAGTGACGGGACGGACTGTCTCGTATAATGATAGAATGGCATATGAGGAAGCTCAAGCACTCCTTGTTGATGCACTGGGAGTAGAGCCCATAGAGGCACATGATGAGCTGATCCAAGTGCGGGGCCAATCTGTTAGATTGGAGTGGTTACGGGAAAGGTTTGGCGGAATGTCTGACGAAGATGGGGAGAAGATGATTGACTGTACAGTCAGAGCTTACCTTCTGTACTTATTGGGATGTACGTTGTTCACAGACAAGAGTTGCACACGGGTGCCTATCATATTTCTTACACATCTGGTGGATTTGGACAACGTACATTCATATGCATGGGGTACTGCTGCACTGGCATACTTATACAGGCAGATGGGGCTAGCAACTCGGTATGAAGTAAAACAAATGGCTAGTTACCTAACTCTATTGGAATCTTGGGTATACGAGCACTTCGAATGTTTGGCTCCAACTCCAAACATTCACTATCAGCCAGATCATCCCCGAGTCCATCGATGGGTCCCTCGTAGGGAGTCTGCTCCTTTACAAGCACTACGAGAGAGACTTGATTCAATGAGCACTGACTTGGTAATTACGCATACTTTCATACTCATTTTCTATCACCCGAAGTTATTATTCTGTATTATGTATCTTCATATCTTATGCTTTGATTCAATATTTTCAGGTCACTTGGGACCCATATCGTGATGTTAGGCGCTATCACCCTTTCAATGAGGTTTCATACTACTGTGGCTGCATTAAGTGCATGGACGTGGTTGAACCTTATCATCCGGATAGGGTGCTCAGATAGTTTGGGAGAGTACAAACTATTCTTGCACCGCCATTAGCCCCCATTCGAGCTACACGAGGTCCGACTGTCCGTGACTACCATATCGCGTATCAATACATGAATCAAGTTTGGGAGGGATGGCCTAATCACCCACTGTCTCCATTGAACCGTAGTCAACCCGTAAGGCGTCCTACAGATTGCGTACCCGGTTATATGGATTGGTATAAACGAGTCTCGTGGAGGATATTACAAAACCCAAATTCTCACTCTAATTTTGTTCCCCGTCCCGAAGAAGCACAGTCTAGCAGTATGGTGGACTATGAGCAACGTAATTCGGATGCACTGTTCATTATTGATGAAGTGATGGGAAGGGGTGAGGACCATTGGGTTGAAGATCCACGGGGACTATATACTCATGTGAATCAAGTTGCCCATGTATTGCGGGGAATGTCAATAGCCGATGCTCAACGAACCATTCGACATCCGCATATGAGTTCACAAAGCTACAGCCGCAGCAGGTCAACACGGGGAAGGAACAACTGAAGAAATTTGAAGAAGTTTGAAGAATTTTGTAAATTTGTATTTCAATCAAGTTGTTGTACTTTCGATGGTTGTACTTAGGAAACTTTTCTATTGAATGAATTACTTTGATTGAATTACTTTGGATTAAATACTTTGAATGAATTACTTTGATTGATTTACTTTAGATGAATTACTTTGAATGAATTACTTTGAATGAATCAAGTTTTTCTACTTTTGGAAATTGTTATCTTTTTATTACTTTGTTGGACTATTGAATGAATTGTTACAGATGTAGTGTCCGGATACACAGGTCCAAACAAATCCTGTTTGTTCGGACCTGTATGTCCGAACAAGTGTGGTTTGTTCGGACATACAGGTCCGAACAAACAGGATTTGTTCGGACATACAGATCCGAACAAACCCTATTTTGTTTCAAATTTTTATGTTAATGACAACAGTAAAAAATAAGTGCAATTCATGCAACTTTGTTAAATGCATAATTGTTACATTCAAACTGTTTACATTCAAACTGTTTACATTCAAACTTCGAATATCCAAAAAAAACTTGGTACATTCAAAATTGTTACATTCAATCCAAATCTATTGTCTCACATAATGAGACGTCCGAATTTACAAGCTATTTGAAACGTTTGATCCGTTTGGTCCGTTTCAATGTGATTTGTTCGTATTTTTTATCATTTTAGGAAAAATTTTCTCAACTGGGAAGTTGCAGACTCCCCGATATGTTCGGACTGTAAGGTCCGAACAAACTCAGTTTGTTCGGACTTCCGAACAAACTGAGTTTGTTCGGACCTTACAGTCCGAACATATCGGGGAGTCTGCAACTTCCCAGTTGAGAAAATTTTTCCTAAAATGATAAAAAATACGAACAAATCACATTGAAACAGACCTTTCCACTGCTGCTCTGATTGAGAGGCACGATTTCATTGTTCTTTTCTTTCTTCATTGCACTAGATAGATCTAATGAAAAAAGTTAACTACAAGAAGAAGGAGATGGAGGAAAATGAGTTGGCTAAGAACACAAAATGGAGGAAGATGAGATGCCAAAACAACAATGAAGTGGAGAATAATGAGAAGTGGAGAATGAGATGTGGAGAAGATGACTTCTGTGTGGGAGTATAGGGAGGGAAGAAGAAGATCGACTGTGTGTGTGAAAAGAAGAGAGTTTTTGAGTTTTGGAGGGAGATTGGATATTTTGGTCATTTCATACAGGGGTAAAAATATAATTAAAAATTATTTAGATTTCTTGTGTGGGAAAAGGATTTTTCTGTGTGCCAATAGCAAGCCCCTATCTAAATCTACCTCCTTTCTTAATTTCGCATGTGGCTGAAAATGCAAGTTTTCCTCCTCTCATAGGGGAGGAAAAGTTGCAAATGCTAAAATGCAAGCCTTTCTCCTCTCATAGGGGAGGACAAGTTACAAATGTTACATTTCTACCTATATTCACTGCTTGCAAGTTTTCCTCCTCTCATAGTGGAGGAAAAGTTGCAAATTCATCTTCAACAAACCTTTCCTTTTCCTTTAACATAAAACTAGCAATAAAAGCCTATAGTAAGCCCAAGTCTAAAAATGAAAATATATTAAAACTTGGATAAGTATTGTCAGAAAGAAAATAGATCTCAAAGAAAAGCAAACTTATAGAGAAGAAACTAATCTTTAAGATTTTACCTTATTATTTAATACATCTAGTCTAATGCTATTTAAATTTAAGAAAAAGTACCACTCAGTCAACTCTACTTAGATGAGGATAATATAAGATAAAAGGTCAGTGGTGAAATAGCTAATTTAAGTAAAAGAATAGGAGTTCATGAATTAGACATTGACCTAAAACCAATATAGGATATTGCTAACCATCCAATTAATGGCGACATAATTTAAGAAAAAGTACCACTCAGTCAACACTACTTAGATGAGGATAATATAAGATAAAAGGTCAGTGGTGAAATAGCTAATTTAAGTAAAAGAATAGGAGTTCATGAATTAGACATTGACCTAAAACCAATATAGGATATTGCTAACCATCCAATTAATGGCGACATAATTTAAGAAAAAGTACCACTCAGTCAACTCTACTTAGATGAGGATAATATAAGATAAAAGGTCAGTGGTGAAATAGCTAATTTAAGTAAAAGAATAGGAGTTCATGAATTAGACATTGACCTAAAACCAATATAGGATATTGCTAACCATCCAATTAATGGCTACAAAACCAATATGGGGCATCGACCTAAAACCAATATGGATGGTGCGTGTAGATTGGCCCTGATATATACAAAATAAAACTTATATAAAGCCCACTCTTACTTACATGCTTGTAGCAATTGAATTTCTTTTCTTCTTAAAAATAACCTAATCAAGCTTATTTTAAACAAATCCCTACGATTAATAATCCTTTCATAGATGAGCCCTTATAGGTTGATACATGTATGTGTCATAGGGTGGTCTCAAAGTTACCAACACATGTACTTTTAGGACGTGTTTGGATGGATGGTGAAATGAAGTAAAATAAGGAAGAGACACCGTGTAAAACTCCATTAGGGGAAAAAATACCAACATACAAATGTATCTCTCTCCTCCACCTACATACCCTCTTGATCATTATTACAAATATTGCCGTTAGTTTTTAAAATTTCTCATCAATTCATCTCATATTCATTTTTAATGCAGTGATGAGTTGACAAACCTAACTTCTTAGCCACATGCAGTAGCTCTTTTTTATCAATAAATTTTGATAAAAATAAAATAAAATCGAGATTATCATGGTATTATCTCTTCCCAATATATACCAAAAGCTCGAGCTATTAGTGATAGCCAGAACAAACAAGCACAGATGGAGGTAACGTGGACTTCATACCATATTAATAACCGAAAATACCAAAAGTCCAAACTATTAGTGAATGGCACAATAATATATATTAATAGGTTGTACCCTAACATTTGATCTAAATGAATCTCCTAGATGTGGCTGTGGTTCACTCTCCAGTTTTTTGAAAATCATGTAGGTGAATTATTGATGCTTTTCTCCTCAATTTTGTTTGCTTGCCACTAGTCTAATGAAGCATTAGATGAGGGTTTCTCATTTGTATCTAGAAAGGACCACAAGGGAGGCAATGACTAATATTAAACAGTGGGCCCACCTATTATTAATTAAGAACTGAGATGAAAGGTTGTGTACACATGGAACTCAGCATCAGAGGCTTACTTGCAAACAACAGGAACCCTCTCCATCCTTCCTCTTAAAATATTTACATCTGGGGAGTATGAGTGGGGGCAAGTGAAGTGGAAAAACAAGGTAAAAGAGGCAAAAGTTCTCATGTTTATGGAGATTGAGAAGACTCTGACAGAACTCTTGTTTGAATGAAATAAAATTGAGGAATGATCTGGCATGTTGTGGCCTAAGTCAAAAAGACTCAGATCCTTCCAATCTGCTTGCTTGCTATGATATATATATTGGCCACTTGTGTATGCAAATCACCATCATCATCCACATACTCATGGGCCGGATCGGGCCGAGCCGAGGGAAGCCTCTCTAAGTCCAGACCATTTATTTAGCAATTAGCAGGCTTAGTGTTTGGGCCTAAAACTAACTAGGCGTGTTCTGTTTGCGTTGAATCTGTTGGGGCACGCTGAGGTATTTGGCTCATGCTGGTCATGGACTTTTAATGTCAGCCCATATCAGCTCAAAGTGGGCTGGACTGTCATATGTGTATGTCCAAGTAACATATTATCCAATGATATATATGCCCCACCATTGTATAGAAATGGAGTCCAGATCCACTCATAAGAGAAATTCTATAGACTGATCTATAAATCCACTAATACACAACAAAAGGAGTAAAATCACTTCACGTGCTTTACAATATGGTGGTGATTACACCCAACGCTGATTGAAATGAAAATAATTTGGTGAAAACCAATTAAAAACGTTTTAAGTGATTTGAATTTTGTTGGGCCTAGGCCTGTTTGGATGTATGGTGGATTGAAGTATAGTGAGGCGAAGCATCAAATCAAGATAGAATAAAATATAATGTGTTATGATGGTATTTTGTTCTTAGTGTTTGGTGTGTAATCTTTTTTACTTTTTTTATAAAAAATTGGAGTTTTTTTTGTAGAGAAATGAGGTTGCTTTTTTTACTTTTATTGAAAAATTAAGAGGAGATTTTGAAATTGTGTACTGTTGTCTGTATTCACTTTACTTTACTATAATTAGTTAATTGTCAAACATGCGACTAAAAAGAAGAATTCCGGTTAGTTGATTATGATACTCATCACCATTATCCTCTCTCTCTTTCGACTTGTGCTTTCCTATGAGTTTGGCATTGTTCATATTTAAAATTTTAAAGAGCCATATGTTAGTGGAGAGTGAGAGCACGAGCCATGGTTTTTTTTTTTTTCCCCTCCCTTTCTCTATAATTCCATGGCAGTTGACCCAAGCATAACAATTAATCTCTTTATTTTAATTCTCATCAGCTTGTTATTAAGAAAAGCCTTCATGATCTATCAATATAAAGGAAGAATACAAAACTTGGTGAAATGTCGTACCGGATTTCACTAAAAAAAAAAATCAGGGAGAGTGGAGTGGTTGCATTCTTATAAGGTGCACGCAAACAAGTTGCACTTAGCATATTTTTATATACGTGCTTGTACCTTTTTGTGTGTGTGTGTGTGCGTTTTTTTTTTTCCGAATCTTCTATTGCTCGTAGAGCCTAGCAGCCCATTAGAGAAAAGTCATCCATCAAAATCACGTATATTTGGTGTTACTTTTTTTATCGAAAGCTTTGAAATAGATGTTAAATAAGTGCTTCCTCATTTTGACAGCTAATTTGATAGTATGAGATCAAACAACTGAAAACACTTCACAGACATAATCTTTAATGAAAGGCCCAAAGGCAGCTTGTTATGCATATGTGATCAGTGTGGGTAACAAGTTTTATCTCATGTCCTATATTTAGAAGCAGCAATGAAACTTGTAAGCTATAAAGGATTCCTTTACTTGCTCCCAAGTAAGCAGCAATGAAACTTGTAAGCTATAAAGGATTCCTTTACTTGCTCCCAAGTAATATTTGTTGTTTTTGCATGGGTGTCTATCTTTTATACCTTTGCATGCTTTTTTTTTTTGTTCGTTCGTCGATGTTGTACTTTTCAATTCTTTAATCTAATTTACTGTTCCCATTAATTAGAAAAAAAGGATGCGGTCCAATTTTTTTTTCATTTCCCATACATTAATATGAACAAATGCCAAATGCATTCACATGGAGAAATCACTAGGAGGAGGCAGCTTCTAGTTATTTGCAATCGAGCTCTATGGACCCCACTTAGCCCACCTTCACAGTTGCCAATTGCCGCCGGATCTAATTGGACAAAGAAAAAGAAAGTTAAGAAAGAAAGAAAGTATAGTGTAAACAAAAAAAAAAAAGTTATATTCGAGCACATTTTCATGTTTGTTTAAAAATATCATTTTAACGTGAGTAAATGAATATATTCAATGGTTTTAGATAAATAAATCGCTATGCCAGTGCCTATACACAAAAGAAAAAGTAGATTGATTATTGCAGAAGCCAGACTTTCGACTTTCCAACACCTTAAAGCCCTAGTGCTCGACAAATGATCATGTATGGACAATGGGGTAATACTGAAATATGCAATAAAGTAGGGAAAGTGGTGGCTATTTAATGTGACTTTGCTCTTTCCCTCTTCCCTCTCTTCCTATGGGAAGAGTACTGAATCTCATATGCATATGGCAATGTAGCCACCTCTTATACCCTCTCTTTCCTATCTCTTCTTCCTAGAAACTCTTATCATTCTTGCAATTCAATCGAAAGTGCAACTTGGGTGACACCCAAATTGAAAATTGGCCCCTGCACCAGTTAAAGATTTGAGTCATATTGAGAGCTGGCTTATGACTATGAAGTCTGCATGCCAAGGAAGGAAGAGGAAGAAGAAAAGAGGGGAAGAAAGATGCTTGGAGGGGAGGAAGAAATGAGGCAGATGGGATGATGGTTGGATCTCTAGGCAAGTCATATACTTGGCTTAATTGCTTTGATGGGGTGAGTTTTTTTTTTTTTTTTTTTTTTTCTATCAAGTAATTTGTATGGTTTTGCTTTTTTTTCTTTTTTTTCTTTTTTTTCCTCTTTTGCCTTTTTTAACTTTTGGTAATTTTGGGTTGGGTTGTTGTTTGTTGGTTGAATAAAAAAGCTTCTTTTTTTTGGGAGTGCTCATATCTTCTTAAACTCAATTATTGGATCCTATCTAGTGCAATGGAGTGATTTGACAGTTGAGATACTTGCTACAGAGGCCATTTGCTTTTCATCTCCACACATCTGCCAAGTATAAAATTAGGAAAATTCTATATACACCCTCTACTTTATTGAGCACACCCACCTTTAAAAAAAAATAATTTTCACTGTCGATGAAGGAATGTGGTTGTGCTCTGGAAAATAGGTGGGTGCATATAGAATTTTCCATAAAATTATTATTTCTTTTTCTATAACGTATAATATATCAATGTTGGATCATATATAGTTCTAAAACTTGGCTGAAATCAAATCATATCACATGTTAAGGTTTCGAATATCACAATTTTTTTTTAAAGAATTTAGATATTTTTATTAAAAAATAAGAATAAAATCAACACTACCGAAGTCCCTAACTAACAAAACTACTACACGCTGGGTGTTTATGTAAAGAAAGAGATGGCTCACCATCAAGCTATCAGTGGATTAGAAGTAATTCGCTTTTTCTCCTTTTTTAAAGAAGGATACAAGTCACTTTATGTAAAGGTTTTGCATTTGGATTCCAAAACTCCAACTGCTCAGAGTGGATGCTGTAAATCAGGTGGGGTACTGGAACCCCATGACTTTTCACAGATGGATCAGGCTGTCCACATGCCAACATTTCTGTAGGTGAGAACTTTGCTCCAAATAAATCAAGTGATCATTTCTGTCCACCTTGGGCCAAAAAAGGAGGGAAATGGGGTCCATCACCCAAATGCAATCCAAATTACTCTAATATGATTTGAGGTGGATCCAAAGAAGCCTTCCCCAGGTTGCCCACCAAAACTCAAATGAAAATATAGTAAAATAAATAAGGCCAAACATAGTCCATTTTCGAACTGTGAAACATGGTGCCAATGGAATATATGGTAAAAGAAATTTTGAAATTCTTGCTTCAGGTGAGTGTCTGGAAGGTTTACTTTTTTAAGTAGTTTGGTCAAAGTTTTAATTGATGCACCACCCTAAATAAAGAATCCAAAGCAAACTCTCAGCTATGACAGTGTAACATAGCATTCAGACTTGATTCAAGTGAAGGTTGAGTTACATACCCAGAGAAAGAGAGACATGTCACAAAACATAAGGAGACCTTTGGCTGCACCCATTTACATGTATAAGAAAATTTATACACACATTTGTTTATGCTCATTTATGTATCAAATGTGTATGAGGTGTGAGAATATGTAAATAAGGTTATTTTCAGCCAAGAGTTTTCACACTTCAAAAGCCATGAAAATGTCTTACGCCACAAAAGGAACATTACACTTCTCCCACATCTTTGCTTGCAATAGGTCATGAGATCAAATCTCACCAATCAACTTCTATCTTATTTGTCCCAAGGGCCCCAAATTTATAATCTAAGTTGTTCGAGTTTCTCTTATTGAATCAATAAACCCCAAGACGTTTAGTTTCATATCTTAAATTTTTATAAATTTTTAGAAATATGTGAAAATGAAAAATAAATGCCTAATCTGATAGATTTGGTTAACCCCGAGATGCCACTTGTTTAGGAAAAAGCCTGACTTACCCGATGCATGGGAGAGGTAGGAACTTCACGTACCCATGAAATTAAATTATTATTTTCTAATTTCTTGCATATTTTAGAGCTAGTGGCAAGTTGTGCATCCAACATATGGCTGAGGCAAAAGTGAGGATGTCTCTTATGAAAGACATCGCGTGGACACCTTTCTCTAAGCAGGCCGCACTACCAATAATTGGGATGCTCTAACAAAGTTGAGGGACTGTTGCATGCATATAGGTCTTATTTTGGATCTTTTTATCATCCCCCACCTTTCACAAGAGTAAGAACAGGGGGGCGGTCACCGGGTCGGACCTGGATCCACTTCCAAAACACACGTAAAAGTTTTGGGTCCACTTCTAAAATTCAAATGAAAGCTATTGGTCTACCCCAGAGTCTATATAAAAAGTACTCTTGGTTTGCCACCAAAATCCTACTACCTGATTGGGTCTGCCCCCCCCTCGAATGAAGATCGAGAATCCACCACTGTATGACTGTTGTGGCCCCAAGTCAAGCCCACAAGAAGGTCAGTAGGAGGGAACATGAGACACATTTGCAGACCAGAGCACAATCCTGTATTTAATTAAAGTCTCAATTATTCAAATGACTGTTCACCTACTACTAATGAAAGGTAAACCCAGAAACAACTTTAAACAATGGTCAGGTGGTGGATTCCCACCACTAAATGTGTCAGCATCCAATCACCTGCCACAAACCTGCCACAAATAATGCAATGGCTAGCGTGCATAGTTTTATTCAACATCACTGCCTCAGATATCAACAATATTTTGAAATCCCTTGATGAAGAATCCTCTATTTAGAGGATTTTTTCCATCTTCAAAGAAGGCCACAATCCTCAAATAGGATTCCCAATGAAAGTTCCATGTTTGGATGGAGGGAGGATTCCTACAAATTGTAGAATGTATGATCCAATGGTAATAAATATTTTTATAAAAGTTTCCAAAATCCATGAAAAATTAAGACTTCAACTTTCACCTCAAAGTTGTTTGTGGTCATCTAGAAAATCTGAACGGTTCAGATTATGCAAAGGGGGCCCACAAGAATAAAAAATTAATATTTTAGTACTAGGATGTTTTTGCAAATATCTCAAGATATGGTAAGGATAAGCGGTTGAAATTTGGTCGAGTAGCCACGTTTGGCCTTCCAAAAGTAACTACCGGTTCAAATCATAATCATGGGGCCCATAGGAACCAGAAAATTGAAAAGAATGGACTGGTCTCCATTCCAGTTTTGGCCCAACATAATCTCAAAATTTGGTCATCTAACGGTTTGGATAGTTTTGCATATATCTCAAGATCTAAGATGAATTAAAAGCTGAAATTTGGTGACATTGCTTGGATTGTTTAAACCTTTTTAACGGTTTGGATCTTGATTGTGGGACCCAAAAAATGCATTAAAAATGCAAAAAGGCCAAAACCACATTAACGTCTCAGTCACTGTACAATCACTGTAGCTCTGCCTTTCCACCCATGCATGGATTCACTTGGTCCGACGAAGAGGGGATGGGGGTGGAAATAATTACATGAGAGGAAAACTCATGTCATTCCTCTCAAAATCCTCTCCAACCAAACATGGGAAATCCTCAAAATGCAGAAAATGGAAAGGATTCCATTGCCATGCCCTTTGCCAAACGTGCCCTAAAACAATACATAGAATGCTATTTCTTCTAGTGATATATAGCAATATATTCAGGATATTAATGAAAAATGAAAAGATCTCAAGACCAAAGTGAGAAAATTGAAAAATGAGAAAAATAAGAAAGATCTATAATGGATGACTTTGGGTAATTCATTTAAGAGTGATGTGCACCTTTGGGGTGGGGTGTAGTGAGGAGACTAGCAAATTACACATAGGAATCTCGAGGGGTGGCTCAGTTGGCCTAGGATCATTGTTTAGTTAAAGATTCGAAACTCCACTGTCACGCTTAGTTGGCCTTTGGAGTGGGGCCAACCTAGATATTAAATTTAAAGTCAATCTAACACCTCTAATCCATTCATCTGTGATCTACAAGTTTAATGGCTTTTTATAAAATAAATAATAAAATCGACTATTCATCAAACAGTTCACTCTAATTGGATTTATCAAAACCCAGTGGCACTAGTGTAAATAGGAGGAGTGAGTTTGAATGGTCCGCTTGGATGAACCAGTGGTATGCCCCACTAGGTAGCTTGTACCGTAATACCGTAACGGAAGCTTGTACAGGAGCATTTCTCATATATATATATATATATATATCGGTAATATTCAAGAGGGAACTATTCTCACATATTATGTGAGAACTTTTTTGTGGGGCCCAACTGTGGGTCCCATTTGGGGATGGGACCAGGGGGATGGAAAGATCTATGTGAGACCACCCCAAGTATTAAGTTTGACCCCAAATCCATGCACCTAACCCTTTCATTCGTGGCCCACAAGTTTAATGGCTTCATATTTAAAAAAATATTCAACCATCGATCCAATGGTTCAGTCCATTTGGATGTGTGTCAATCCTTGGGATTAGTGACTATCAAGAAGTTCTCTATTGGTCGCTAGGTTTGGATGGGTTGCTAGTTAGGCCCCGCAAAAAAGTTCTCATATAATATGTGAGAACTAGTTCTCATTTGAATATTTTACATATATATATAAGGAGGTGCTCCTGTAAGGGCATCTTAGCCTTACTATGAAAGATAAGGTGGGCCCCCACCATATCTCTCATTTAAGGTAAGAAATATCTCTTATATGAGCATCTCCCATATGTATGTGTGTATACACACATACATATGGGAGATGCTCCTATGAGTCTCACCTTAAATGAGAGATTGGGTGGGGATCATAGTAAGGTGAGAGCATATTTAATGGAAGATGCTCGTATGAGAAATGCTCTCACCTTACTATGAGAGATAAGGTGGGGGGCTGCCCCCACCCCTATCTCTCATATAGGTGAGGGATATCTTCCATAGAAACATTTCCCATATATATATATATATGTGTGTGTGTGTGTGTGTGTGTGAACCCATGTGTATATTGTTATCATCTCAATATTTCTCTGTATATGAAAAAGGTTCATATGTATTGTTATCATCTCAATGTTTCTCATTATATGAAAAACTAATATTGTAATGTATTGTTATACTTGCTGCTTAGGTATATTATATGTATAGTAAAAAAAAAAGCTATTCCACAAAAAAAACAAAAAAAAAAAAAAAAAAAAAAGAAGACTCTTAACTGGGGGGGGGGGGGTTGGTTTTCACCCCATTGGACCCAATGAAAATCCTAACTCTTTTTTCAAAATCCATGTAAAAACCCTGCAATGGCTCTCAAAATCCACATGAAAGCCCCTCCAAACCCCCAACTAGTTGTTTAACCCCCTCAAATGAAAATCTTGGTCTGCCTTTAAATAGGTTGAGTTGACCAAGACTGATCATTGACATTGACCCCGTCATTTACGTAAGCCTTACCCAACCATGGCACAAAGCCAACGAGCGCTTGAGAGCATTTGGTTGGGTTGGGCATTTCCAAACATAGACAAGAAACTAACTGATCTCTCCTTTGCATGTATCATGTATGTGTGTATGTATACCTTCTTTGCCTCTGAATTTTGCATTGCAATGTAAGAGAGCTTTTGAATTTTGCATTGCAATGTAAGAGAGCTTAGAAGAAGAAGAAGAAGGCGTCCAAAACTGCAAGAGTAACCTGAGGAGGAAGCCATGAAGATGAACATGGATCCCTTGTCCCCCTCCTCGGTAAGAGAGAAGCCCCGTAAGAAGGTGATGGTGGTGGCTGAACCTGGTCGTGAATCAGCAGGGGCGCTCGACTGGGCCATCTCCCATGCACTGGTGGAACATGACGAGCTCATCCTCCTCCAAATGGAGCAGAGCAGCATCTTGAAGCGCCGTGCCCTCTCGGCCTTCCTCAGGCGGCCCAGCCTGGCAGCGGTGACAGCGGCGATGGTGGCAATGGAGGAGGCAGTAGGAGGAGGAGGAGGAGGAGGAGAGAATCAGTATTTGGAAGAAATGAAGAAGAAGTGTGAGAAGGCCAAGCCCAAGGTTCGAGTGCAGATAGCAAGGGCGGAGGTGGAAGGGAAGGACAGGGCCTCTGCCATCATCTCCCAGACCAAGCTCTTCTCTGTAGACGTTCTTGTTGTAGGCCAGCGGCGTAACTTCCTGGGGTGAGTGGTGTTCTTATAATTCTTTCCACATTTCACAAGGCCAATCTTTTTGGGGCATACAGACAATCTTCCAACTTCATTTCCAATAGGAGCACATTTAGTCCATGTTGTGTGGCAGAGCACGAAGAACTCTGGTGGAAATAACACAGCAAAGGAATGGAGCACCCCAATACATATAGAGTCACGCTACGAAACTCTGCAGACGTTTTTCAAAAAAAAAAAAAAAAAAGCGTCTTTCTTTTTACCAATGAAATTATCACACGTGTCATCAATGATACAAATATCCGGATTAATACCTCTTGTGATAATGATTAAAAAAAAAAGAGGAGGTTTTGACAATACAACTGCCCTGAGATTAGACTTTTGCCTCTCAACGGATGAGATTTAAAAATAAATAAATAAATGCTTGCAAAACTGTTTGTGTGGTAAAAGATACCACGAAAATTATGATATTATTCTTAAAATGTGCAATGTCCTGTGATTGTAGGATATCACATGTACTCACCTTGTGTCAAAACCAAAAACACAGTCACCTATCCTCCCAAATCTGGAAGCTCTGATTTCTTGTCAATGTCAACTCGAAGATGGTAAGGTTAAAAGAAAGGAAGGAGAAAAAAAAAAAAAATTAGGAAGAATGAAGAAGATGTGCTTTTTTTTTTTTTAAATCAAGTAGGGGTTAAAGAAGCAATAGAAAACAACAGGGTTTTATGCGATATCCTACAATCGTAGCATAGCGCTCATTTTAAGGGTAAGATCATAATTTTCACAACGTCCTTTTCAGCCTGTTGAGGAGGGGGCTACACCTATGAGTGAGTATTCAAAAGTATATACTGCCCTACTAACAGATAGAGATTTTGGTAGAATTGGTTAGCAAAAGAAACTTAATACCACCGACACTTCTTAAACTTCAACCGTTGAGCGGCAAAAGCCAGGTCTTTGAGCAGTTGTATGATCAAAATTTCTATTAAAAAAAATTAAAACATCAAGTGCCTTGACCACAATTGTTGTTGGCCTTAACCCATAGAGGGTGTGTGCCAAGATCTAGGCACTCTGTTGAGATATATATATATGGGGGATCTTCAAGTGCATCCATCCCTCACCATTTGTGGTGAGAGACACCCCTTTTGGAGAAGTTTCAAGTACAAAAGAGAGGTACAAAAAGTACCTAGAGAGTATTCAAAAAGGGGTGTCCCTCACCACAAATGGTGAGGGATGGATGCACTTGAAGATCCCCCATATATTATCCTCTATATATATATATTAATCAATAGCTGTGTACATCAAAATTAGTGACAGATCGGTCAAAAGATTCAAACTCACCTGTTGTAATGCAAGCTGTTATCTCTGCCCATGTTCATCATTACTTGCTTCATTGCTTGTATTGAGTGGTGATTTTTTTTTTTTCCTCAAATGAGACACAGGCGCCCCTACAAAGGGCTTGATACAGCAGAGTATTTAATTGAGAACAGCGTGTGCCCCTGCGTGGGAGTCCAGAAGAAGCATAGTGGAGGCTATCTTCTCAACACCAAGACCCGCAAGAATTTTTGGCTTCTTGCTTAGCACAGGCACCTTTTCTACATTCATACTGAAACAAGGAATGTTTTTGACCCCCAAGTGTTTTTCAGACCCTTCTCCTGAAAGAAATGACGCACCAATAATGAATGACCCAATCTCTTTATGTTCTCTGTATCTGTTTTGGGCATTGTCTGGCCAGGTTCTATTTTTTGCTTGTGCCAATGGTGTGCCTTTCTGTTTGTCCATTAGCTTGTAAAGGCTCTCTTTTACCTTCTTCTTTTGGTTGAGCTTTCCTTTGGGTGGCAGTGTAAAGCCTCACTCCCTTTTGGTTTGCTATTTTCCCCCCTTCTTCAATATACAATATGTATGCAATTCTTTCCACAAGGAAAGAAATTAAGAAAAAAAGAGGTATATTTTATCAGATCTGTCTCAAATAGAATTTGTGATTTCTGAACATGCTCATGAATGTACTGCAGCTAACTCGGTTTACATGTAAATCAAAGTTCAAGCATATGGATTCTAATACACACATTTTAGTCGGTTAGTTCTTTGCGATCACCGGTTACTTGTAAATTGAGTTGCAGGTAAACCGAGTACAGTGCAACCAAGTTCCTGGGATCCAAACAGGGCCTGCACCATGACATCTTCAACCACTTAGGAGACATTTTCTCATTCAAAAGCATCATTATCATCCATATATTTAGAGTTGGCTTTGTGAGATCGACTCTGTTCGATCTTATTCACAACCATGTTTTGAATGAGTGACTCAACAACAGCATTATGGGATGTTTCCTCACTTCAGTTGAGGTCTTCCATGGTTTACCTCTTTTTCCTCATCTCCTATAAGAAAAGCCAATGACGATTTTTCAACACATTAGCCAAAACTAGTAATCCACCCATCAACAGAACAATATAATGTTTGCACGCCTACCATTACCCATTTTATTCAACAGAACATAGCCAACATCAAGGAGAAATTCAGTGATTCATCCAGAAGAAAACAACAATACAATTTATTGCCCAACAACGTTTAAACAAATCCATACATGTCCCTCTGCCTCTCAGGTCATTGACTGCCTGAAATCTCTCAATACCTGAATCAATTGGATAAATCAATAATTCTTCATCAAGTTAAAACATCAGAAAAGGCGGCGGAAAAGACAAAAACCTAAAGATCCCAAGCACCCTATACTATAAGTTTCTGCGACCAAATACCAGCATCAGCAATTGCATGGCAACCCTGTAGAAAAAAGAAACAATTGACCAGTGGCTATAATTCACTTTTCACAATGGCAGAACTCTTATTGTAGCCTTGTAGAAAAAGGAAACATTTGGCCGGTGGCTCTTAGTAAAATTAGCCACCGTTGATAACATATGTATATCTATATATTTGAATTCCCTAATTTGCTATAAGCAATAAAGAGAAAATAATAATCACTCAAGACAGCCCCAAAATAAAGGCATGTATTTCTGCCCAACTAGAGACTGTATAAAGAGTCCCAGTTAGCCCCTTCCAATTAGAAGAGTCTCCTTCAAAAGATTCCCTTTGTTTATTCACCAAAGCAGAGAATAATGGAATAAAAGAGACACCAAACTGACTGCCTATTTTCCTTAGGCTTGAGCTTGATCCAATTACAATGCCCACATCTGCCTCTAGTAGGCAAAGCAAATCACCTACCGAGTCCCCTATGTAGACAGATAAATGCTTGCCTTCTTCAACACCTGTCTTCAAAATATCTTTGAAAGCTCGAACCTTGTCCATGGGAGACTCCACCTTCCGAATGAGTTCCCCCGTTGAAACAGATTCCACATACTTGAACTCATTCGAGTGTATGTTCAGAACATTTAGGCCACCTACTCATAAAATAAAATTAAAAATTAAAAAATATATATAGGTACTATCAGATTGGGAGAACATGAAGAATGCCAAAAATCCGGTAACCAAGTAAAAATTGAGAGGACATGAAGAATGGGAAACAAGAGATGTTGGGTTATCATTTTGTAGATAGAGCAACAATTATACACTGGTGATGAACTGCAAATTGTGATATACGTTAGCAAAATCTTTTAACATGTGTATGAATGATTTTCTTTTAAATAATGGCATAATAATGGTGTTCAGGAATCATTTTTCACAAAAATACAAGCAATAACACCATTCTTGCTTGAAATGAGACTATGAGAGAGTATTTGAAGAACACTCCTGCAACCTCCGCAATCACATTTTTGTCCTAATACTACCGTAACAGCAAACCATGTTGCCAGACACTTCAAAATGGTTTTCTTACTTCAAAATGGTTTTCTTTCTTCTTCTTCTTCTTCTTAGCCATTCAAATATATATATATATATATATATATCTACCCTTCCAATGCCAAGATGATAACTAAGGGCAATTTGTGTGCGTCCGCCTGCAAAACGCAGAACACTCCACCTTTCCTGCACCACTCGTCGGAATGGATTTTCCACAAATTCATGGAAAATCAAGCCCAAAAAGTTTATTTTCCTCATGGAAAATTGTCCACACCAAACGATGGAAAATGAAATCGATGGAAACCAGAACACTTTTCCGTTCCTTTTCCATGGAAAACCAGTTGCACAAATGTGCCCTAAATGCCTTGATCAGGATCCTCTGTCAAATCAGTTCAATGTATCATAGAGAATCTATACTTGTATAATACATGATGGTTTTAGAACTCGTCTAACAAAATATCATTTTTGGCAATGGTTAATACCCTTCACTTTGAGCATTTGTCTTGAAACCTAAAGCCTATTAAAGATATATCCCTTCCACTATTATATCATATTCTAATGTTTTATTTACATCAAAAAACCCTAAAACTCATTAAGAATGAGATTTTCACTTGGTTTTCTTACTTTTTATCTTCTAAACCTTTTTAAACTATTTTTCCAAAAAAGAAGACACGCAGACAAATGGATCGGCCAATACAAAATCAGTTCCAGACCTGGCTAATACAGTGTCTGGACTCTGAACTGTGTTCCAATTTCCAAAACCATACGACAATAGAGCTTCTTTTATATTATAAACTGGGAGAATTTTCATCTGCAGGACGTTCCGCATAACTCTAGCCGTGTAACACATCATCGAACCAGCAATACGTATCCATATAATCCCATTTTCACAGGTGGTTTCTTCCTTCAAACCACTCATGTGGATAACTATTGGTGGTTGGATGATGTTGAAGGTTGGGATGAAAAGTTGTGCAAATAGAATTTAGACGGAATCGTCCCAGGGTGAGAATTATCCTATAAACAGTACTTCTAAGTACTAGATGCAAAAGAAACCATAACTTTGGAATTTTAATTACTCATTAAATGAGAGTGAGCCTAATTTTCTAAGTTGTCTTTAAGTGAAATAGAATTTCTTAAGAAAAAATCAAATATTTACAGTCTACCTTACAGATTTAAAAAAGATTAGCATACAATAAAACCTCTATTTACAGTAAGCAGGACAAGTCGTTAAGCATTTTTAAAAGACTAGCATGAAGCCCCTGTGCATCGCACATGTTAAGTCCTCAATAATATATTAAAACTAATATCCCTTCAATATAAATCTATGCATAACAAACTAATTAAAAAATTTAAATCAACCAAAAAATTATGAAAACCAAACCTTTCTTCACTTAATCCACGTCAGCATGCACGCTTCATCTTAAAAACAAAGGATTCGTATGCATTTATGCTCATTTTGAATACTAAATAAAAACTTTAAAAATAACCTTAATTTATAGAGTTGGAAGGCATCCCTTTGAATTGGGTTACATCCACACAAATGGGCCCAAGAGACCTTTTATTGAAAAGGCACAAATGGGCCCAAGAGATGCATTTTATTGAAAAGGCACATATTATGTGTTTTTGAAAGGACACATAAAGCTGATGTGGCTTCTCCAAAGGCCAGAATTGAGGGGTTTTTTTAGGGTTTTTTTTTTTTTTTTTGCAACCAACATTCAGCTTTGAAAAGAAAGAATAAGCAATCCCATGTTGTTCTCAGCATTGTGTTGAAAGCAACTAGTACGGGATTATCCTGTGGGACCCATCTTTGTCTGATCAAGTCCTATCATATCACACAGACAACTCTATATAGGAACCATCGCAAGTTTCACTCCAAACAGAGTGCCATACGTCATTATTGATATTGTGTAGAAAACATTACTATTTCACGTGATCAATTCAACGATTCATATCACTATGACTGAAAGGAAAGTTTAGCTCTTTCCTATACAAAGTAGCCTGTGTGCTATGAGTAGATTTGATCAACTAAGGTGGAGCCCACACATGATAAATCAGATTTTAGTTACCATCAGCACCATACTGACAGTCTCATGGGATGATTTATCTTTCAAAACAATTAAAAAAAAAAGAGCTAACAATGCTGAGACGCAATGTACAATGGAAGTTAAACAACTTAATAGCAGAGTAAAAATACCTGATGAAAAGGCGGACCTAATGAGATCCCCACACCAACAATATGAAAGTATATGCACGTCTGCATTCAGCTCTACCTTCTTCTTTACAAGCTGCTGAAAAAAACCAGTACAACCATCTTGGAGCACTAGGCGTTCTCCTGCCCGTTTTATGTCCTCTGAATTCAAGCCCTTCAAAACTCCTGACTCAATGACGCAAGAGTTTGCCCTTTGCTCGAAATCAGAAAGCTCCTTGAGAGCTTTACATAGGCCTTCGTAATTAAATGCCTCAGCTGGAAACAACGGTGTGAAGCATGAATATTAACAGTGTTTCCTCCTCATAAGTACAAGTTGCTCCCATAATTTCCTAATCACTACCTTATAACCTCTCATAGGTTATCTGAATATATCAAACCACAAATGCAACTGCATAGTTACCTGGTTCACTTGGCATAATCCTTTCTATGCATTGTTCATGCTCCTCAGCATATTGGCTGGAAAGTACATCCCATGAGTTCCTCAGATCAGCTGATGACTTCCGAGCGAATAGATCTTCACGTCCATTCTGCTCAGATTTGGGTGCAGTTAATATAGCAATCTCTGCTAAAATGGCAGAGGAATCAACCACAGTGCATGTCAAATCAAAATCAGAGAATACAACAAGATGATTTTCAGTTGGATCCTGAACTCTTGACAAAGGGACTACAGATCGTTGAACAATTGGCTGAGCAGAGAAAAATTCTATTTCAAGTTTCAATGCTTGATGATAAAGCCCTTCTATGACTTTCAGTTCCTCTCCTGTCAATGAAATACTTAGTTTGTCAAGCAAATCCTCAGTCTGCTGAGCCGCTGACTGCGTTGATTCAAAAAGGAAAGACAATAGCCAAGCAGTTTCAGAAATTACAGCCTTTTAAGACAATAGAAAAATATTATCAACTAGTATAACATATTATACAAGACACACCTCAAAACTTTCAGAGGCATGCTTATCAATCCACTTCCTGTATAAAGGACTAGTTCCAACTGGATCTAAACATGGCTGAAGCTTCTTTCCTAGAAACGCATAAAGCCTCATGCAGGGGGTCAATGCACCCAATGTATATGCAGCAATTTTCGTCTTCTCAAAAGGTGTGGCAATTTTCCCAGGGCCTTTTCCTCCTTCAACCTTCCCTGATGCTGTTGCAAGTAAAAACCCAGTGTATTTTACAGTGGCAGAGTTTGGAGTGGTCTCTTTCGCAAGATCAATGCCCCATTCCTGCATAATTGATTTCTTTCAGGAAATTACAGTTGCACATAGTATCTCCTTCAAATATGCGTCAACGAAAAACTGAACCACATAATTTATATGTATAGTCACATATTAACAAAAATCTCGTGTACCATGCGGGACAACGCAGGTTCGAGACCCGAGAGCAGCCACTTTGTGCAAAATTATTGCAAAATTGCCAACAGTTAGGTTCGTCTCGAGTCTGGACCCTCCTAGGACCTTGCTTCAGCTGAGGTAGACCACATGGGGGCCACACAGATCACGGACGAGGTGGCAGTCGAAAGATCCAAGTGGGTCACCACCCCAGATATGATATTTCAAATCAATTCATTGATCCTAACCCCTCGATTTGTGGCCCACAAGTTTAAGGGTTCTAAATTTTAAAAAAATACACTTGATCCAACGGTAATACATGGAATCCGTGGCATATAAAGGGAGAGGATTGTTTAGATGGTCCATTCGGATTGATCATCAAGTGGGCCCCACTAGATGCCTCCAATGGTAATACCCACAATTCGATCACACAAGATTACAATTCAATAGTTCATCCTAGCGCAAGAATCAGTACTAATGAGAAGGAAATAGTCTAAAAACCAAAAACCACAAAATCTTTACTTGAACAAAGGAATCATGCATTCTCATCGCTTCCAAAACTCCCTTCTTCAGCTCACAAATCGCCTCCTTCTCATCATCATCATCCGCACATTCCTCCGCCATCTCATACCTACAAAAAAAAAAAAATCAACTTCATTCAAACATAAGTACAAACAGTACGTACAATCAGATCAAAACCCTAACCCTAACACAAACCACCCAAAAATAAAAACCCCCCAAAACTCACGCGTGCACATAAGCGCCAAGGAAATGCACATCCTGAGCGATGTAATGCCGAAAAGCCTCCGATTCCAATCTTCCTGAAGCCAAACAAACGACGAAAGGCGAGAAAAGGGCAAAAGCCGATTCCTTTTGGAATTTGATCCAGAACCGACGCGAAAGGCCTTCTTCGTCCGAAACCGCTCCCATCGAAGAAGCAGATGCAGAGAAATTCGAGATCGAAGGCTTGAAAGCTTCAGTCGCAGAGAATTGGAGATGATGATTGGAGGAGAAAGGAGAGAATCTGATTGGGGGTTTTGGAGATTGATGGAGTTTGGTTCGGTGATGGATCCAAGATTGGGATTTGAAGGTGGAGACGAAGCTAGGGTTTCGTACGAACAAAGATCGCATCGATGGAGAGAGAAAGAGAGAGCTAGAGAGAGAAAGAGGTTTCCTCTTTCATGGAATTCTCGTGTTTGAGGAGTTTTGACAGTTGAAGGGAGAGGAGGGAACACGGTTGGAGTCGTTATTGGTCCGAGATTACGGTTGTATTTGTAGAGAGTAGGGGATGGGATTTGAGGATGGATGTGGTATTTATCAAGGACTGGGGCCCACTTTAATTAAGATCGACACCACTCAAATAAAGAAAAAACTTTGGGCATGGGCCAGTTAAAATTGAATATTATGTGAGAAAAAAGGCGTTTCTATGTAATTAGATAAAATTTAGGGCATGTTTGTATAATACTTTTTTGCAGAAAAGTGAACGATTTTTCGTGAAAAATTGATTTTTTAGGCGTTTGGTATGTATAATTCCACGGAAAAGCTTTCCTACCTCGTTGGCATTTTCCTTGCTAATGCTGGAAATGGATTTATTATGAAGGGTATGGAAAATGAATTTCCTAGGAAAACTTCTCCTTCTTTTCTATTGCAACACAAAACCGTACAACTCTTTCATTTTTTTATTTCTTTAAATAAATTATTAGTTTATGTTGAATAAATAATTTACATGTTATGTTATTTTTCTTTGAAAAATTGTTTCGCTAAACAAGTAAATTTAATTTTCTATAAGGAATCAACACTAAGTTCAACACAAATCTCATGATAGTTGCCCATTCTTATTTAGGATATAGATTTAGAGGACATTAAAGATATTAAAATGAAAAGGTATGGACTTATTTATAAATACTAAAATCACAGGAGCCTATTTACAAATCATAGAAACCTTAGGGGGGTATATACAAAAAAGAACTAAAAAAAAAAGGCTTTTCCGGGACTAAATTCACTCACACACTACAAAACCGGCATGGACCCGACTTGTCCATGTCCCTAGTTGGAGGTGAGGTCATCATTTGATTACTTTGCTTTTAGTTGATTAGTTAGAAAAGGAATCTTATCTTGAAAAAAAAAGGGACTATGATCAAGTTTACTTTATATTATGGTTTACATTTGGATCTTGGTTTCTTTATAAAATACCAGATGGATAATAAAGAAATTCAGTTCTTAATATTGAATTAATTAAGTTTTTTTTTTTATTATCATTTTGGATGTAAGCTTCATGAAAGTGTTAAAAAGACACTAGCACAATAACCCGTGTTGCTCACGGTATGTCCATACAATGCAATTTAAATATTCACTAATACAATGCAAATAAAATATTCATGCATGGCAATGATTGTTTAGAAAGAAAAAGAAAATATGATTGTAGAGAGAGTCGAAAGGGAATATGAGAAGTGAGGTAAAAAAAGTATACGTAGAAATGGAATAGAAAATGTGGGCAAAAAGGTAATTTTGTAGAAATTAAAAGAATAAAGAAAAAGTAATGGGTAGTTATAAGAAGTAGTAGTAGTTATAAGAAATGAGAAGTTATATTTTAGTTATGGTCAAAATCAAATCAAGTGGTCAAAATTATCTAAAAAGCCCCTAGCTTAATATATAATAATGGATGTTGCTTGCATCAAAATGGCATGTTTGAGTTCTTTCTTTTTTTCTTTTTTTTGAATTGGAGCTAACTGCGTCGCTATCAAGCTGATTTCTACCCCCCATGAATTAGCTATAGTCAAGTTTCAAAATCTTAGCTCCTATCTTTCATATCAACCCAAGCTCAAGCTAGGCTAACCTTGGGTCAACTTGATGATTTTACATGCAATGGTTGTTTTACATGATAATTTGTTAAAAAAAAAGAAGAAGAAGAAAAGAAAAAAACAATCCCAATGGTCAGAAATTTGATGTTACTTACCCTTGGTTGATTACGACAAGTTATAAGGAAAAGTATTGATCTCAAGAGAAATGTTACTTGTACTCCATGAGCAATCAAAAAATTATACTCCATAAAGCATAAGTAAAGTGATTACTTTATCACTTGTTAGCTTCTCATCTTATTTCAAATTACATTACCTTACCAAAACAGATGCATTTCGGTATACTTTTCTTTTACATAATCATTACCATTTCTATTGATTTCACATTTATTATAAATTACTTTCTTGCTAAATTATTCAAATATTTAAGATTCTCTCTCACTCTCTCTCTCTTATTCATCCACTTTGGCCGAAAGATACTTAAAATATCTTTTTCAATCCTGGTCCACACAAAGAACTTCAATGCCAATGGTCTAAAGTTCTCTAAACTTAGAACCAGTACATAAAATGATATCATCAGTCCATTGAACCAAGTGGTTGATAGTTGCAAGTTGCAACCCTCATTTTTCCAACCAAAGAATTTAATTATGGGAAAGAGACATGTACAGTCCCACCACTTTCTCCATGACCTAACTTAAAGTGAAATTGGCCAGCCTAGGCCATGTTTGGGACCACTAGTCTATTTCTTAAATACCATTCAATATAGACCCATACAAAAAAGAACCATAGAAAAAAGAGGCTAAAGTAAAAAGAAGTGTTTGGTAATGCAAGGGTCTATGCTAAATAGACATTTTTATATCATTGGTTGAGAGTTTTTCTACATGTTTCTTGGAAAATGTAAGGGTCTAGAGATAGGTGATGATCTAACGGGTAAAATTTGGTCTCATGGTCATATTTGATATTGTGAACATTACTAACGGTTTAGATCGTATTTTACATACCTCTAAATAATAATAAAAATTAAAACAATTTACTGCTCATGGACAAATGCAATATATAGCATAATACATCAATGATTATTTGTGTTTTGCACATATCTCGAGATTCACAAGGTATTATGTAATCAAAATTGACCACATAGCCGTTTTCAGCCTCCCAAACATATCAAACGGTTTTGATCTTGTGTTTGGGCCCGACGGATCATAACAAATTATATCAAATGGCTCACAGTTTGTGGCACATATCTTGAGATTGGTGATGATTCAACGGCTGAAATTTGGTTCCATGCCCTTGTTTGACCTTGTGAACATTTTCAACGGCTTGGATCTTAATTGGCCTCTCAGATTTGGAAAAAATTTGAAAAAAGGGACTAAGCGTGATTATGGATAAACACTGTACCTCCGCCTCTTCTTTTTTCCCTCTATTTCTCAACTACCTCGTCAAGGGAGCTGTGGAAAGTAGAGCCATTGCCTGTACTTTTCTAAAATATGTAGAGGCTGAAAGATGATGCTAAACACTCTATTTTTTCAAACTTCAATCTATTTTTGAGAAATAGGGAGATAGAGAGAAAAATTAAACCTCCCCAACATGCACCTATTCTCCCTAGCAAGAGAGTCGCTAGAGCCATACAAAAAGGTTGAAAAAGGGTTGTTGTAAAGTGATGATGAAAGTTAAATCAATGGCCGGCTAGCAAAGCAATAGGTGAATAGCCTTTTTAGGTTCAATCCCTTCCTACAAAAAGCACCTGGATCTTTAACTTTAAAATGTGGTCTATTTATCGAGAATCACTATCTGAAGAGGGGTACATCAGATCGGCCTTGTATCATTGAAAGATGGCCCAAAACATGCAACAAGGCTTAGGGTGTGTTTGGCACTTAATTAGTTAAAGTGAAGTGAAGTGAATCTAGAGAATAAAAGACAATGAGTTATATCAAAAGTATACAATTTCAAAATTTTCTTCGAATTTTTAAAAAAAAAGTCAAAAAAGCAACATCCTTTCTCCACTAAAAAAAAAAAAGCTCCACTTTTCTATACAAAAAACCATCATAACTTCTTATATTTTATTCTCCCTTTATTTGATACTTCATCTCACCGTACTTCAATTTACTGTACATCCAAACAGGCTAGGGATTGCAATGGGTCAGGTTTAAATAGGGGGCAGATTTGGTAGCATGTTGATAAGATTTGGGTCGCATATGGTTTTTCATGCATTAACCCGAGCCGGATTCAAGGTGGGTTTTGGTTTTTGGGTGCATCAACCCGATCCGCCATATATATCTTTACTTCATACATGGTTAGGTGCACTTCATGTCATCTGAGAGCTCCAATAGTGCAGTGACAATGAGGATGGAGATGTTCCGGTTTCAACCATGGCTGCCATGGGGCGGGTTTGGTTTGACAACCATCAAACCCGTCACGGGTTGGAGGCAGGTATAGTACATTAGAGATGCCAATCGGGTTGATTTTGGGTCTACCTAAGCCTGAACCCAACCCGCCCCATTGCCATCCTTAAGAAGGCTGCATGTCAAAATAAAAATTCCATGCGTTGTACACATAAATTGACTGCTCATGATAAGATGTTTCCATGGCCAGTTGCATAATTAAGAGGCAACTTGATTTCATAGCAAATTGCATTGCTGCATAATTGTAGCATGGTGGTGGTGCAGCGCCCCTTCTCGAAAGGCATGGTAGGCCCCAACCTTTTCAAAATCCAAGGCGGTCTTATCCATCCGTAGGATAGCCACCATTGGATTGAGCATGTGTTAGACTCACTCTATTTTCTTCTGGATGATGATAGAAATGGAGGGAGTCTCTCGCGTTTGATCAATGTAACGGTTTGCCCGCTGAGATTGACTTTGAAAATTTAGATATAATGAGTGTTAGGGCTGATAATCAGTTTAGGTTTTAAAAATCTGATCTTCACCATGTGTGGCAAATGAGTTTCAATAATCCACATGGGGTCTACATCATCATGTGTGGCCCATCTACATGCTTAACAACCTAGAGCAAGAGAGAGATTTGTTTGGTGATAAGGAGTGAAACCAACATGTGTCCAATCAAAAGGTTAAAAAAAATCTACATTTAAGATGTCTTTAAACATTAAGGTTGTTAAATCAAGAGATAGAATAACCTGGTGTGGTTGATTTTTTTGCCTTTTCTATTCGTGAGAGACCTTTCCATCTCCCCTTCTCTCATTGAAAAACATGAATTCAGGTGGGCCTCACAAGCTGGCAACACGCAATCTGCTCGCAAGCCAATACTGTCCCTCTTTGTCACCTACCTTTATATATTAATAAAAACCTCTGATCACGAGAAATTCACTTTTGAGATCTTCAAAGTTATCCAAGTCATTGCTATTTGATAAAGTCATCCGGGTACAAATGAAAAACTGTGCCAGTAACAAGTTGTTCCGATGATCGTTTGTAAAAATTAAGTTTTGGAACAAATGTAAAACCTCTATAAAACAAGCGTTGCGCTTTCTCATCTCATGAAAACACAGAAACATCTCAAAGGCACAATGCAATGCGAGGCCTTAATCTTTATAATCAATTCAAGGGCCTAAATAATTTGGATCTGTATCCAAAATTTGGGGATCACTAATTAAGGGGTTAGTGATGTGAGAGGTTTAGATTGATCAAAGAAATATCATCAATATCATCAGGCAAGGAACTGGAGGACAAACTGGACACCAGACCTTTCAACTTGAATTGAATCCATCTTGTGTCATAGGCAGTGCACCTGCCATCAAAGGTTAGTGGTTGGATTAATTAAAAAAACCATATTGGAAAAGTGGCATTTTCCTTTTGTTTTCTCTAACCTGGAATATACAAAAGAAAAGGATTAAATGATGAGGAAAATCATATTGTGATTATGGTACGTTTGGTCTAGACTTATATCTATGTCTCGGCCATGTATGTACCCCCCGAGGAATACCTTGCTCGTCAAAATCGGGTAATCCAATGGCCGAAGGCCAAAGGCCTAAAGGCTGAATTGGCGAGGAATACCCTAAGTCAAAAAAAAAAAAAAGACATATATCATAACTGGTTGCAATTAAACTATTACCCTTATAAATAAATAAATAATTGCTACATTGGGAACTTCTACTCACACACTCTCATTCTTTCCCACTTGAACTGCAACTTGGGAGCAAAGCTATGTTTTAATTAACTTTTGGTCTTTGGTTTTTTTAGCGCAACTACATTAATTTATCACTAAACATCTTATCATGATGAAGCTTTGTTGATGATGCTATCCATATCAATAACTGTGAATAGATCCAGATTGATGGGATTCCTATCATGCACATTGATGATGTTCCATATCATGTCAAATTAAAGCAGGCCCATTTGCACGTATGCCATTAATGGGGGAGATTGCAGGAGAGTGGAAGTGAGAGGGATTAGATGAGTTTATACATGTACATTTGAGATTGGCAAAATCAAGTCCTAATCAAATCAATCCTGAGGGGTAGTACAGTTTGCCTAAGACCACGGTTTGGATCCGGAGGTTGTGGATTCGAAACTACATTACTGCACTGGGGCCATAGGAAAATTTTACCCGACTTTCTTTTCTGACCTGTAGAAATTATCCTGGCCCAAAGAACGGAGACCGCGTGATCGAAAAAAAAAAATGTCCTAATCAAATCATCAAAATTTTTTATCCAGAGACATCAAATTGAATATCATTCTGTCAATGCCAAATTGATGTTTCACAGCATGGGTCTTCCACGTACTCTTTTTTAGTCTATACTTTTCAACCTGACAATTTCAAGGCTGCTGTGATGGGAAAATGGGTCTCCTCTAATTTGGTCTAAATGTGCTCTTTCTGGGAAGTGTAGTCTTTGTCTACCTGATATCTTGTTTGGACTAACCAAACTCGTCCAAGTTAACCAGGGCTGTCGGCTGGCTGGATTTGGGCTGCACCTACTTGGGCTGAATTCTGGCCTAAAAAGGATTGAAGGGCCCAAGTCCACGACCTGTACAGTTTGAACCCTATGGGCCAGGTCCCATTCTTTCCGAGCCCAAACAAACAAGGAGAGTTGCGTTAAACAACCATTTTTTCCTTTTTTGTAAATAACTCGGGTGCCGAAACTCGTAACGCCAAGTGGGGCTTACATTATTATCCATTCGAGTGGACCATAAAATAGAGAATCTTCCTGATACTCATGGGTCCTAGGGTTTGGCAGTTGGCACTTATCGAACGGACTGGACCGTTGGATCAACCATGCACCCATTTTGGACAGTAAAAACTTATCGGCCATCAATCAAGTGACTAGGATGATGATCCCCACCCTCCAACAAGATGGGGCCCAATGAGGGACCCACAAGATCCGGCCCACTTTAATTGGGCCTCATGCATTAAGCCTCCATTTCCCAATCTATAGGAGGTTTGAAACCTAAAACCCTAAACCCCAGGACACTTCTAGACTCTTCATTTTTCTATAGAACCAGTATTGCCCACGTCTGTATAAATCCTCCATTCTCTCTTCATCTCTGCAATTCCAAAACCCTAGTCATCTCTCGTTTTTTCTCTCTTTCTCTTCCACCATGTATCGTGCAGCTTCAAGCCTTGCTTCCAAGGCCAGGTAAGCTCCATCTTCATAAGAAAAACCGATTCTTTTCTTCAATTTGCAGGCATAGGGTATAGGATTTTCTAGTCTGGTACTTATGTTGATGTTTCAGCATCTGGGTCTTATTCATTTCTCCTGATTGATTCATCTCCTTTCCTTTTTCTGCTCTTTCATTTGGAAGGATCGCCAGAAACAGTAGCCAGCAGGTAAAAATCCGATCTTTTTTTTTTGTTAGTTGATGCTTTTGGAGGTGCAGTTTAGGTGTTTGATGAAATGGGTATTTGTTTTTTCTTGACAATATTTCATGTTGGTTGGTTTAGATTGGGAGTAGGTTGAATTGGAGTAGAAACTATGCGGCGAAAGATATTAAGTTTGGTGTTGAAGCTCGTGCTTTGATGCTTAAGGGCGTTGAAGAGCTTGCTGACGCTGTAAAGGTCACTATGGGCCCAAAGGTAATTATCATTTTGAAGTTTTGGTTTGTCGGTTCTGTTGGAATGCTTGTTTTGTTGAGTGTGTGTTGATTTTAATATGGGGTTTTGAAGGGCCGCAATGTCGTTATAGAACAAAGCTTTGGGGCACCCAAAGTGACCAAAGATGGCGTGACTGTTGCGAAGAGCATCGAGTTTAAGGACAAGGTGAAGAACATGGGTGCAAGCCTTGTGAAGCAGGTTGCTAATGCCACCAATGATGTTGCAGGCGATGGTGAGATTTCAATGCTTTTTTTTTCTTTTCCCTCCTATGACCATTATAACTTTGTTTCACTTTATGAAGACGTGCTACCAATGCTCTTCTTTGTGGCTCTGGCCATGTTGATATTGGTGGTTCTTACTATCCCTTCAACTCGTATGTTCTTCTGTGAAATGTGAATGACCCATTTGCAGAAAAGCCCTCTTATTAGATACTTTCTAGGTCGTTGCTTTCTATAGAAGGATTTTGAAAGCCTGTGAAAACTGAATTGTATTGCCCAATATGCGAAGGTGTGAAAACTGAATTGTATTGCCCAATATGCGAAGGTGTGAAAACTGAATTGTATTGCCCAATATGCGAAGGTTTCGGCGATGAACTGAATTGCATTGCCCAATATGGCAATGAACTATAATGATTTTTATTGAGCTTATCCTGAAATCTAAAATGAATTGGAAATTGGAAGTTGGAACTCCATCCTCACCATCTTTATATTCTATGTTGTCACTAAATTTATATTAGAAACAATCAAAAGAGAAGATATCTGGTTATAATATTCTCTGAAGAATTTAAAATGAAAAAGTTCTTAAAGATAATAGGGCTAACACAATCTGATATATTACTCAAGGACTGATATATGAGTTGAATGTAAAGGTTTTGGTTTTGGCTCATTCAGTGTTTAGAAAGATATCCTAGAACCATGGTCCATACGGAGAAATATGAACAGAAATAATGATCTGCAATTTTAACACCCATATATAGATGGCATGGACTAAAGGCCTGTAATTGAGGGAAAGTTTTTAACGCCTACTACACAAATTGTCTGGTTCACCATATATGATGAGGCATGATAGGCATGCAGAAAGGGCAATCATTGCTGCTAGTGATTCTCTAGTGACAATATCTATTGCTCATAAATTAAGTGAGAGCTCAATTAGCTCATTGACATGAGTTTTAGGTTGTTATGTTGTTTTCTGTCATGTGCTCTGAACATTTTCAATGATGATCTTCACGCAGGTACCACATGCGCCACAGTCCTTACTCGTGCAATATTTGCCGAAGGGTGCAAGTCAGTCGCAGCTGGAATGAATGCAATGGATCTAAGGCGTGGGATCACAATGGCTGTTGATACTGTGGTAACCAACTTGAAGAGCAGAACGCGCATGATTAGCACTTCAGAAGAGATAGCACAGGTTTGTGTTCTTTTCTCTGCTGAGCAGCGCTTGATGTCAGGTTGATAGATTAGATCCTAGGCAGATCAGACAGGCCAGTCGTAGTACATAAAGATACAGATAATATTTTTTTTATAGTATTTTTTTTTCATTTTTAAAAGGTTGGCACAATATCAGCAAATGGAGACAGAGAGATTGGTGAATTGATAGCAAAGGCTATGGAGAAAGTTGGCAAAGAAGGAGTCATCACCATTTCTGTAAGCTACTTGCTCTCCTAATTGTACTTTTTTTTTCTTGCATTATTGTGCTGGTGCATGTATATGTATCTGACCCAAATTTTTCAGCTTTTTTTAATTTGCTAGGATGAACAGTTATTACAATTTCCATTCTTATGTTAGTTCAGTTCTTTACTATGATGAATTTGGATTAGTTCAGTAGTTTGTCATATGTTTCTTGTAGAAGCAGTTTGAAACCTTGCTGATTGTGTTTCTGATAATGATGTAGCTGGAACCAAATGTTGATTATTGATCCGCCCTTTCTTTGGGTGTTTATACAAAAATGCTTGTTCTACCAGCCTTTTCTTTTCCTCTTAAGAAAAGTTGAACTTTTCTTTTCTTTCTTTTAGTTTTCAAATGGTGTTCATTGAACTTTTTACTTGTAAGTGAATGAATATGAAGCAGTCAAATTTGGCTTGGAGCTATTGTCCTTGTTACATTTAAATTTGTACTAGCTTGGATCTCGCTGCTTTTGCATTGTCATTCTTTTTCCTGGCTCTCCCCAAGGAGAATGATAAATAAATTTTTTGTGACAAATCTGATTTGGCCTCTTAAATTTGCAGGATGGTAAGACACTGTATAATGAGTTGGAAGTCGTGGAGGGAATGAAACTGGATAGGGGCTACATTTCCCCATATTTCATCACTAACCAGAAAACCCAGAAATGTGTAAGTTTTGCTTGCGCTCTTGAGTTACTTCTATTACTGTCATCATGTATGCAAAGCCCCACCTAACTGTTTGCAAATGGTTATTGTAGCTATTATTGCTCTTATGAGAGAATCATTCTATTTATATATTGTTGCTGTATTTTTATCACCTGTTCCAATCGTAAGAAGTTTACATTGCATCAGCTGCAAACAATCTGCTTCTGAGTTTAGGCTGCCAGAAATTTAATGCACTGAAATTTCTCATCTATACGTGTGTGTAATAGCATTGCATCCGACCACGCACACCGGTGGTCCCCACAGATCACTGGACATGGGGAAGAGGAAAAGATAAGAAAGGGAGGGGGAGGGGGAGGTGGAGGTGGAGGTCCGCTCATGATGGACCCAGATATAAAAAAAAAAATCGGGTCAATCTCATGCCTCTGCTAATCCTTTGATCCATGGTCTACAAGTTGAATGACTTTATATTAAAGAAAAAAATTGACCCTTGGTCCAAGGTTCAGTCCATTCGAAAAAAATTGACCCTTGGTCCAAGGTTCAGTCCATTCGATGGGTGCAAACCCAGGGTCCAGTGACTATCAAGGGGGGGTCCAATGTGTGGATGGATGGTAAGGTGGGCCTGCTGAAAGTTCTAAGCATAACGGTGTACAGGAATATTTCCCTATAAATGTCATCAGGAGCCACTTAGCGACCAGTTCAGTGTTACTTGTGTCTCCAAGTTGCCTTTGTTGCTGCGCATTTTTGAGAAATTTCTATGCAAACTAGTTGACTTAGTACAAACTTGCATTTTAGGATTTCCTAAATTGTAGGTTTTTTGACCTGACAGGAACTTGAAGATCCTCTCATTCTAATACATGAGAAGAAAATTTCTAGCATAAATGCCGTGGTGAAAGTACTAGAGTTGGCTCTAAAGGTAAACAGTTTTCTAAAGGTTCTGTTTGTTTTGCACTTTTTATTCAAATATTGGTCTGTTTACTATGTAATATGTACTGTTAAGTGTTAACCGGGTTTTGTGTGTGTATGCAGAAGCAAAGGCCGTTGCTAATTGTCTCTGAAGATATAGAAAGTGATGCTTTGGCTACTCTAATCCTAAATAAACTTCGGGCAGGAATTAAGGTGTCTTGTTTTTTTTTTTTTTTTTTTTTTTCTTATTCCTTTTATGGATTTAATGTGTTGTTGTAGGTGACATTATCTATTGACTTCAACTTAATTTAAGCAGTTTTGTTAATCTAATGGGAAATATGTTTTACCAACAGGTCTGTGCCATTAAAGCGCCTGGTTTTGGTGAAAACAGGAAAGCATTTTTGCAGGATCTTGCCACCCTTACTGGGGGTGAGGTATGTACATTCTTTTCTCCATCTTCTACCCGTCTTATTACATATCAAGAAAAAGGGAAAGGACTACATATCTGAAGTGATATTTTATCATATTGCAGGTCATAACTGATGAGCTTGGTTTGAACCTTGATAAGGTGGAACCGGATATGTTAGGTACATGCAAAAAGGTGAGTGTTGCATTCTAAATAGGTCTTTATTAAGAGATTTCTTTTTTTCTTTCTTTGTTTTTGTTCTGATTGTCTGTAAAATGGCTGTAAGATTTTCTTTTTAGTTATAGCAAGGGTTCATCTGTTGAATTGAACAGTAATGTGGAAGGTCAACTTCATTCTTAAATGTCCATTGACAGTGCTATACATTGCTTGAAATACTTGGTACATTCCATTCAAATTCCATGCTAGTATCCTAAGCTGCTGCTTTTTTAATTTTCCACGAATTGTTTATGGTTGATGATGTATAGAAGGTGCCTTGGAAATTTGTGCATGGAATACCATCTTATTTTGGTTGAGCCTTGGAGGGGGAAAAACTGGGATTTTGTAATATTTGTAGATGCTTTTCTCTGCTTCAATAATTATGACTGGTCTTCATGTGCTGAAGTTTATTTGTAAAATAATAATTGTAGGTGACAGTATCAAAAGATGACACTGTCGTCCTTGATGGTGCTGGTGACAAGAAGGCCATTGAAGAAAGGTGTGATCAGGTCTGTGTTCTTCACTTTCTCTTCATCATATTTTTCAGCATAAGGAAGGACTACCAACAATGCTACTAGTGGTTAGGCACTTCCTAATGGGGGAAGGGGTATTAGAATTAAGTTGTGTGGGTTGTGCAAGGTTTAGACCTGGGCTGATAATTCTTGCGGTGGAAATGCTAAAAGCACAATGGGTGCTGAAGCACGTGTCTGAAGGCACAATCTATCTTCGAAGAGAAAATAACGAGGACGCACCTTAATGGGAAAACCCAATTTCATTAATCAACTCTAAAAATAATCTTGTACAATGCCATATAAATAGTAAAAGAAGACTTAAGCTCTAAGAAACCTAATTAAACTAGGAAACTAAATAAATTGGAAATCTAATTCTAAATAGAATTCTTTAAATAAAATCAGAAACTAATGACATATAATTAGTTAATAAAATATTATAAATCTAAGTGGGCCCTACACATATGGCCATGAGGTCTATGCTGCATCATGTGAAGTAGGAAAATGGCAGGAGGAGGGTGGATTTCTGGTTTTTTTTTTTTTTTTTGAATGATGGGTTTATGGAAGTCAATGGGTTTATTTTAGGTTTCAGGATAAGGAGATATGGGGTGTAAGGATTTTGGCAGGGACAACAGTAGGGCTGGGTTGTGGGTCGGCTGTGGGGGGTTGGGGCTGGGAGGGGAGGTGGGTTCTGTGATGGGTAGATGAATTGGGATGAGTGATAAGGGTAACCGACGCCAACCGATCGGAGATCGTTCGGCTCTGATACCAACCGATGCAGGCCCTAGGGTTAGGGCTTGCGGTGAAAGTGCTAAAAGCACAATGTGTGTTGAAGCACGTGTCCGAAGACACAATCTATCTCCGAAGAGACAATAACGAGGACGCACCTCAATGGGAAAACCAAATTTCATTAATCAACTCTAAAAATAATCTTGTACAATGCCATATAAATAGTAAAAGAAGACTTAAGCTCTAAGAAGCCTAATTAAAATAGGAAACTAAATAAATTGGAAATCTAATCCTAAATAGAATTCTTTACATAAAACCAGAAAGTAATGACTTATAATTAGTTAATAAAATATCCTAAATCTAAATGGGCCCTACACATGTGGCCATGAGGTCTATGCTGCATCAGAATGCCCTCTAATGTATTAATTTGCCTTTTGCAGATAAGGTCTGCAATTGAATCAAGCACTTCAGATTATGACAAGGAGAAGCTGCAAGAAAGACTGGCTAAGCTTTCGGGAGGAGTTGCTGTTCTAAAGGTCTTACCTCTCTTGCATGATATGCAAATTATTTTAAAATGGTTTGTTCTATCAGTACATTAGCCCATTTGTAAGTATTCAATGCCTAACAATATGCCATTCAAAAAATAAATAAGAAAATGCCAAACCATAATTTATTGATATTAGGACGGCTCAACTCCAATTATTTGTTTAAGGTCGTGTGGAAAGCAGAGAAAAGAAAGTGTATGCCTTTTCTTTTCTGCCTCGGACTTGTTTCGCGTTATAGACCAACCAACCAATGATCGGTTCTGAAGATGCCTATATGCCCTTGAATAGTGGTTTAAGAATCTGTCCTTCATAATTCTCATCATGTGGCCATGTCACTCGTCAGTTTCTTTCTATAATTTATCCAATGTAGAAATGAAAGTGAGTTACAATTTCAGTGGTCTGCTGAGATGTGTGAATTGCCCTCTTGTGATTTGTGGCCTCTTGAGAAGTAATTCTCAAGTTCTACTTGTGGGATGAATTGTGCAGATTGGAGGAGCTAGTGAAGCTGAAGTTAGTGAGAAGAAGGATAGGGTCACTGATGCACTGAATGCAACTAAGGCAGCTGTTGAAGAGGGCATCGTGCCTGGTAAATTTTGGCCTTTGCCACCTATTCTAACTTAAGATCATTATTGTAACTAATGAGTGGTAGCTCAAATGGCCAAGGACTGCCTCAAGAAGCGGAGAGGTCTTGTGTTCGACACTTACCTTTGTTGGCCACCTCCCATAGTTTTACACGGTGCATGTGGATATGAGGGTTTGCATGTGCCCCTAGGGATTAGTTCTCGGCTGTTCAGAATCTATTATCCCTTGGGCTCAAGGCCAAAGGCTCCTGGACTGGGCCGAGCGGGAGATACACTGGGTTATCAAAAAAAAAAAAAAAAGGTTATTATTGTTGTTTGAGTGACTTATGCTCAATCGAGTATCATGCTTGCAGGTGGTGGTGTCGCCCTTCTCTATGCATCAAAGGAGCTGGAGAAGTTGCAAACTGCTGACTTTGATCAGAAGATAGGAGTTCAGATTATTCAGAATGCTCTCAAGGTTGTGAACGTTTTTATTATTCAGCACCTGATGATTTTTATCAGAACCTGCTTGTAGCTTTTCATTATATTTTGGAATTAATGGAGACATTCGGTATCTAACTGCAGTCACCAGTGCATACAATTGCTACCAATGCTGGAGTAGAAGGGGCCGTGGTTGTTGGCAAGCTATTGGAACAGGATAACCCTGATCTCGGATATGATGCGGCCAAAGGTGGCTTTTTGATGGCAGTTGTTATTTGAAATTACTTTCAGTTCTGAGAATTTCTTTTTGTGCGCTAACATGCCTGGTCATTTGTCGAACTTTTCACAAACAGGTGAATATGTGGACATGGTGAAGGCAGGGATCATTGACCCATTGAAAGTGATTCGAACTGCTTTAGTTGATGCTGCAAGGTATTAGTCTGCTATACTTTATGCAACATGATGGCACTCTTTCATGCAATTTGTAGATGACCTAACATTTGCATCAGTCCCAAATTATCGAGGGAATTGAGTGAATATCTGACAAATTAATGGTATCAAACTGTGGCGAAGCCCTCCTCTTGACCAGTTCTCTTCCTGCTGAAGTTTAGTTCCAATCAAGATTGTTTTCATCTGGTTCCTCGGTCTTGATTCTTACCTCAATTTGATCTTTTGCAGTGTCTCTTCTTTGATGACTACGACGGAGGCTGTTGTTGTTGAGCTTCCTAAAGATGAAAAGGAGGCTCCAGCAATGGGTGGTGGCATGGGTGGCATGGATTATTGATGGTCTTGCTAGATTCAGTTTCGACACTCGAGAATACATAAAAAACAGATACATGGCTAGAGCTTTCCAGGCGGGATAGTCCCCTCCTTCGGTTTCTAAATTTGAAGGTTGTTTGCATGGTCAGAGTGTAGTTTTAGGAGGCCGATCATTGATGTAATCACTGGAGCAACTCTCTGGGTTTTGTTACTTTGCTGCTGTAAGCACTTTTGTCTATCACTGCCTTTATTGTTTCCTTTGAATGGAAATGATTTTCAGATTCTTGAAATAAATCCATCACAGCAATTAGGTATTGGAACCTGGAACCAAAGCTAGAAGGATATTGGTACTTATGGTGTGGCCACTTTACCCACTAATCATGGTTAATTTTGCAGATTGCATCACCTAAACAGATAATTGAAAGCTCTCTGATTGTTGCTGTTTGGTATGTTTTATGATATAGTCAGTCCATAGGATTAGCTTTTTAATCTTAGGTGAAGTTAAAATGATGGACCTTGCAGTCTAAAATCAGGGAACGTTCACTTCTAGGAGATCAAATATTAAATTGGCTCTAGAGGGTGAAACCTTGATGTTGTAATTTTGAGGGCTTGAGTGATTTCTATCTCTATCTCTAAAGAGGTCTGTCAATATAATGTTGTGTTATTATGAGAGCCCTATGTTTTGTTTCAAGAACATGCTCCATGTTGTAAGGCCCACCTGGATGGTCTCTGATAACAGGTTTGTAGAAAGGTTATTGATATATTATTTATCATTTAAAATCAAAGTATTTTTCCTAAACTTGAAAATACCAAATAATTTTTAAGACAATTTCAAAACTGTGAGGGCAGTTAAAATGTGAAAATAGTGGACTCTTTACAATGAATCCAAATAGTTCAAACTAATCATTCTCTTTATTTTAGCATTGAGGGTTGTATTTCACTTGAATCAAAGTACAACCCATGTAGGATTTACATGTAATCACATGTAAATACTTACTGATTAATGAAGATATGGTAATTAATTACATGGGATCTTTTGATTGGCTATGATGCATGTGGCATGCATGAATAGTTAAGGAAGTAAAGCCATTCACAAGTAAAGCAAAAGGATAACTAAAAGAGTGTAAATGGTGTGACAATGTTAAGCAGATTTTAAAAAATGTTTCACTCACGCTGGTGAAACTTTACACTAAAGCCACCCTATTTAATATCCGGAACTGTTCAAATTAAGCTCGCTCATCTTAACTTAAGCTTCTCCAAATTTACTTCAATAGAACTTGGTCTCACTATAAGATTGAGCATGTATGATTTAAAATGTCATATTCTCAGTCTTACACTTGAGGTGAGAATATCTTAACTTAAGCTTCTCCAAATTTACTTCAATAGAAGTTGGTCTCACCATAAGATTGAGCATGTATGATTTAAAATGTCATATTCTCAGTCTTACACTTGAGGTGAGAATAACGAAGGGAAGGGACGCGGACCTTCACCTCGAGGACTGACCTGGCCCAACCCAGCCCTTTGTCTTTCCATCCCCCACCTCCCCATGATTGCCATGGCCCAGGTGGATCCCAAAAAGTTCTCTCACTGTTGTTTCTCACTGTTAGGAGAGCCCAGCCACTCCAATTAATAGTTTATGGATGCATTCTTTATCATGATTTTATCCAACATTGGACGGTGCTTGGATTAATATCTAACTGGGATCAATTCCAAACCATGGGGGGCATGTAAAGGCTTGGATTGATCATTGGGGTGGGTTGGGGGTCCAATTGTACCTACACGGAGGTCTGAAACTTTTTGAATGGAGCCATCCAATTCCTAATCATAAAAGGAGGGGCAAAAAACCGAATCACAAAAACACAAGCCTGAGCCCAGCTACCTCACCTGATCTAGTCTGGATTGGGTTTTCAATTTTCATCCCCCAGTAGAAAGGCAAGGGTGCCAATGTAATTTTCCAGAGCAGCAGACCCATTTCTAAAAACCCCACCTATTAATATCCTCTCTATAGTCACAAACTTACAATGTAAAACCCCCTCAAAGTCTCAGGCACTCATGCCTCAGATGATCAATTGAGAAGATGGGGTTATCCACAAAGGGTTGGATATGGTGTCCACATGTCACCACCCCAATGGCCCAACTGATGAATCTTTGGTTGCAATACTTCAATCTAGACTTAGAACCACTAGTTATTATCAATATTTACAGAAAAAAACAACAACAATAGCAAGAGAGAGAGAGGGAAAGAAGCAGCTAAGGAAAGAAGAGAAAGGGAGAGTAAGAAAACAAGGGCCATGGCCACCTCTAATATGGCTTCTGCAGCTTCAAGCTTTGTTCTTACTTCCAACATCCCCACCAATACTACCACTTCTTCACGTGCCTCCTCCATCTTTTTCTCTAAGAATTCTTCCCACCCCAGAAGGCTGGTTGTTCGCGCCGAAGTAGCCGATTCGCCGCCTCCCCCTCCTCCTAAAGAGGGCGGAGCTCCGCCCCCCAAGCCACCTCCGCCTCCTCCCATTGGACCTAAGAGAGGCACAAAGGTATTACGTCCATTCGCTACTATATTTTATGATACCTGGATACTTCAAAATAGACAATGTATCATAGCATTTCATGATTTTTTTTATTTTTTTTAGACAGTAATAAGAAACTTCATTAAAAGAGATACAAGATACAAAGGGAAGTAAGGAGAAGAGCAAAGAGATACAAGAGAGATGTACCCCCACTCACCCCACAATTACAAAACAATCCCCTCCCATGGGGTAGATCTCTCAACCCCTTATTTTGCCAGAGCGTCTGCCATAGAGTTGGCTGATCTAGACTCATATCATATCATGATACTCTCAAGTGTGTTAACTTTTTGTGTAAAGTTTGTATTCCTGTGATATCTATCATGGTTACTAAACTAATAGGACTACTTAACTGTTTTTTTTTACTATGTTTAGTGGTGATGCAAATTCCTTGATTGCTTTGCGTTTTTTTAAATTTTTCTCAGGTGAAGATCCTTAGAAGGGAATCTTATTGGTTCAATGGTATTGGATCTGTTGTAGCTGTTGATCAGGTTCTTCCCCATTTTCCTTCTCCACTCGATTTTTTCTTTTCTCTTTTGAAGTAAATTTATTTGCGTAAAATGATATTTTTTGATGGTTTCCATTTTGCAAGTTTGGGTGTTTGATTTTCTTACAAGAATCATTTGCTTTAAACTTGATGCCAACTTCTTTTTCTTCTCAAAATGAGCTCAAATAGCTTTCAAAATTGCCATTACATTATCTTAAAATTAGGGGGGAAATCATGTTTTAGACCCATCTATTACAAAATTGGATTTGTCAACCCAAACTATGTCTAAGTTGCAGGTAAAGCTGCAAAAAGAATAGTTGGATCCGGCAGAAGTCGGATTGGTGGGTTGAATAGCATGTGTACTTAACTCAAACCTGACCCATTTATGAATTGGGCTCGAAATCTAATCTGAATATGGTCCCTAAATTGGTGGGTATTATCTGTTAAATACATCATTAGTTATCATTACCTGTAAGTTTTGTTGGTATCAAGCATCTAATCAGGACAAAACAAGGAAAATCTGATTGGTTTGTTGTGTGGACTTCAGGATCCAAAAACTAGGTATCCAGTGGTGGTCCGGTTCAACAAAGTGAATTATGCCAATGTGTCTACCAACAACTATGCATTGGATGAGATCCAGGAAGTGAAGTAGATGCTATTCCCATTGTTGAGTATCTGTAATATACTTCCATGTCTAGAGTGTGTGACTATTGAATCTCAACCATTATCTATTTTCTTGTTATCTTCTCTCTTTCAGGCATTGGGTAGGGGTGGTTCTTCTTATGTTGGTGATCTTTCATCTTTGTCTAACTATGGGTCTTTGACATATTAGAGATAATTATGAATTAGTGTGGATAAAAATGAAATCAAGGGACAGAGTTTTAATGGGCATATCACATATTTAGCCATCAATATAAAGCTACAAGGTGCATCTGACTGGTTGGATTTGTTAGATTATCATACAAATTCAAGATTCAAAGCATATTGAGTTTGAGGTGGGTGTTGAGATATGTTAAAAATAATTGACAAGATTACTGTTTGTTTTAAGGTAAGATTTGATTTGATTTATTTCCTTAATTGTGTCTTTAGTGTAAGCTGCACAAATGCAATTGTGAACGATAATTTATCGAGTTCAGTAGGATTATCTGATTTTATAGGGCCTCTGGCTCAATAAGATGCAGAGGGCTACCAAGATTAGACATTTGCAAAAATACTTAAATTTCATTTAATGGTGCCAGCCATGAAATGGTGGATGATAAACAAACTGTAGTTTGACTAAAGCAGCATTTCTCAGCAATCTGGCAAGAAAATTGGCGAAGAGAAAGTATAGCCAAAAGGAAAAGAGCAAAGCATCCAAGATAAAGAGTTATAGAAAAGGAGGGAAAGAATCTCAAATGCAGAGTCTTTATTCCATAATCAATTAACGCAATATTGAAACTATTACAACAGGCCCTTAAGTTCTGGAGAAAGCCTTAAACATCACAAATGTGGACCTTTTTTCTTTTTCTTTCTTTTTTTTATTTGGCCATATTTGGTAACCAAGATTTTGGAAAATATTACAACTTTTCTGTACAGTTGTGGAAAACCCAAGTTTGGCAATTGTAAATATGATATATCTTTTTAAAGGAGTCTCAAGGATTTAAAACTACAAGTCTCACGCGAAAATGCATTAGTAGATGCAGCGGAAATACTTTTCAATATTCCCCCTTGGGTAGAGCCCACTCCTCAATACTCCCCCGCGGAAATACTTTTCAATATTCTCCCTCGGGTAGAGCCCACTCCTCAATACCCTCCCTTAGGTGGAACCCGGCCGATGCACTTTTAGTGCATGCTTTTTTTTTTTTTTTTTTGGCGTCGAATCATTCCTCCTGGGTTTCGAACTCAGGACAGGTTGGCTTGGATATCATCTTGAATTTCTTTAGCTAACAATTCCTACCAAAACCTCAAGGAGTTAGTAGAGGCAACGGAAATACTTTTCAATATTCCCCCTCGGATGGATCACACTCTTCAATACTCCCCCTTAAATGTAAAATGATCTCATTTATACAATATCTTCACACCTCCCTTTATTTGCATTAAACGGGTGAAAACAAACAACCCCTTAGGTCAGATGTTTAATCCCTTACCAACTACATCTAACTAAATGATAAGAAATATGAAAGCATGCATATATCTTTTCTTCTTTCCGCCATGGGTACACCCTACAAGAAACAACGATCTCTCTCACACCCATAGATGCATCCAATTCATGCAGGAGGGTGTTTTTTTTTTTTTGCTTGCATAGTGGATGTTCGGCATTCGGAGTCTGCGGACCATTCCATAACCTAAGTCTGAGATTCTTTTTGGGTAGGAATTTTTTAGGTTTAATGGCTTTCTAAGTGTAATTATATTTACAATTGAGTCTAATAGTAATTAATGGTTAGATTAGTGCCAAGTTTGATTGTGAAGGGTTTGGAGTTTTGTTAAAATCCCACCCCACCCCCCACCCCGCCCCCACAACACAACCCAAAAGAAGGAGAAAAAAAAAAGAGAGAGAGCACACATGGAAAGAGAAAAGGGGAGATAAAATTAAAAGAGGGTGGATTAGAGAAAACCCCACAGGTATAATAGAAAAATGTGTTAGGCAATGAGGTCTCAAAGCGAAGTAGCACAATCCACTGCATTGGTGAAAAAAAAATTTGCAGGCCTTCATTTGGGTGAAAAAATGTAGGGAAGTGTTGATGTTGTGAATACTACTGTGCAGCACTACCATGTGGCCCACCCAAGATACCATTCAAGGCAAACATAGAGGATACAAAGGTCTCTGCCTGGAAAGAGTATTTTATCCGTGATCATTTTAAAAGTGGGCCCAACTATAATTGTAATTCATTTGTCCCAGTGCCCGCCAACAGGGAAGAAGTGCTTTGGATGGGCCAAGTGAATAGATTCTATAGAATTCGAAATGCAGAGTGATCCCATTTTTTTTTACTCTCATAATATTGCTTTGTACATTGCTTTGTACTTTGAATTTCATTTCCTTGAATACAACTACAAATTGATGTTGTCAAGGGAATCATGCAACCATGTGATGTTTATGGCTAAGATCAAGGAAGCCCCACATGAACCAACTGTAAGTTTATGAGCATTAAAAGCATCCTATGCATTCAATTCCCATGCAGATGAACAGGCCCTAAAAGAAACTAAAATTAGCAGAGTGCAAACTTTTTCCTAGGATAGGATATTTAGGATGCCCATGTTCATATGGGAGTTATATGATCCCATCATGTATCTGCATATATTTGTATATGTAGTGTCTGTATCCTTATAGGCATCATGTATTAGTTCAGCTGTACAAGGAGCCACACAAATTGGCTTACACTCCATGAAAGCTATCTAGATAAACACACCCAACAACAGTAGCAGGTTCCAAGTTTAGTAAAAACAACTATATATGCTCAAATAATTGCAAGTTTCTTTCAAGATTAAATAAAACAAAGAAATTTCTAAAGGTTTGCCCACAAACCATGGATTGGGCCTTGGATATGTAATTTAACATTTGCCTATTCACACACAGCCACCAAAATTTAGAAAAAACACAGGAAAATGCCATGCCTATGATATGTAACTCCGTTACTGCCATGTGAATCTCAATCCCCATAACACGACATGGGAAAACCTTAACCTCTCCAATGCAGCTTAGGTAGATTCTTTGTGAAATGCAGGATCTGTAGTATTCCATCGAGCAAAACTTGGGTAGTTAAATAGTAAGAGAAGTAACCTTTCCATCACGCATGACTCTAGTACAAGATCATGTAAGCGAATGAACCATGCTTGTCAGAAACCTGCAAAATGAAATGATAATTACAATCACTACCACCATGAAATAGCACATATCAGGTCATCCTTGCATATAGGATCATGCCATGTATTCCACTTAAAGGTATGGACATTGATAGGGCGCATTCCTTCAATAGAAAGTAATGGAGCTCGGTCAGACAAACATAATCGCATGATTCCATGATGATCCTCCCATCATGTTATGGATGATCCAACTAGTATACTAGTATGTTCTATATAATGTTGGTGAAATTTTCTCCGTCCTGACGTTAAGAGAGGGAGGGCAGGAACCTCCACAGGAAGAAAATTAATATATATCTTGAAAGCATATTTAAATCAATGTTTTATAACAGGAATGGGTATTTAAACAGTGAAAAGTTCATTTTGGTTGAACAGTGACATCAGCATGTCATAATTATTTATAACTAAGTTAAGAAATGGAATAAATCCTCGAAAGTTTTTTTTTAGAATTTAAAAGATGATTCAATTTTAAAATAACATTTCAGAAGTTGCATTTTAATTTTTTTAAATGAAACTAATAGCACCTGCAAGTTTAAGGCTTAATTTGTGACGTTTTTTTCAATTTTACTCATTGGCCAGTTCTTTAAAAACCAGTCAGTTCATACGGTTTGATTAGTATCACAGTTAAACCACACAGAACATATGGTTCAACTTATGGTGAGAGGTTTTGGTTGAGCAAAATGCCAAAACATCAACATGTGGTTCCATTCAACCAAATCATACCGGTGGCTCCAGGCTGGTTTGAAAAACATTTCTTTATTTACCAATGGTTTATCATATACAAATTCACATAAAACAAGGATCATTTGGTCATACCAACAGACTCATCTATGTACATTTTCAGTCTAGTTCATCCACAACTTCAGGACCCTGTCTTTGCCTCCAGATGCCACCTTCTCTCCATCAGGACTCCAATCCACGGCAAATACCTTAAAAAGTGAAAGAGGAGAAGTACATCAAATTTATAAAACAGAGAATGCCTTCAAAGGACAGACTCTAAAACAGAGAAATGATTATACCTCATCTGCATGGCCTGGCAGATCCTGTTTCAGTTTACGTGTTCGGATATCCCAAACCTAGATAACAATCCACAAAAATAAATGTTTTAAAGTAAAAAGGAAAACATTCATTAAAAAAAGGGCAAACGAAACAGAAATTACAATGCATAAATATCCATGACATTTCCCGGTGACAAGGGAAAATGCATTTGCAATGGGAAATTATTCAAAAAATATCACAAAATGGTTAGTCAAAGCAGAAAACGGCATTCTCTTCTCAAGCCAGCTTCTGTACAATTGGGCCACACTATAACTGATTCAGACTATTAATATGGTAGGCACACAATGAACCTTTACCACTGAATTAAAGAATATTTATTTTCATTTCTTATTGAGTGTCAGCAACAAATCAGTGGAAACAACATGAAAACTTAAGTACGAAGAATAAGCAACCAGAAAACTAGAAATACAAGAGTGTTTGTCATGAAAAAGGGGTATTGCCCGTTTCATTACTGCAAAGAAATCTCTCAATTAAGGAAAATCCAGAACTTTTGGCAAGCATTGGATGTGCACATGAGAGAGAGAGAGAGAGAGAGAGAGAGAGAGAGATTTTTAAATGAACAATAAATGCAAAAAAAAAACATGCACAACTTTTTTTTCTCAAGATAATTAATACCTTCAATATTTTAGCTAGATTTCAAAAGAAATGCAAAATAGTACTTCCTCAAATTCAATACATTGTTTAAATTAGGAATAGAAGAAATTGGCACATGTTATGTCTCGTGTGTCACATCAATACATACTCACTTCAAAGAATCCATGCAACATAGAATGCAAGCCATTCAGGTAAAAAATGTTGATGCAAAAGCCTGAGGGCAGACACAGCCAGGCCCCTGGCCCAGGTGTGGGACCCAAAGAGGTCAAAGGTTTTTTTTTATTTAGTATTTTAATGAATTGTCATTAGAATTAGTTTCCTAGTTTTGTTAAGAGTATTTAATTATAGGATTAAGATTAGTTTCATTAGGAGTCAATTGATTTTAGGTTTTGTTTACCTATATAAATGAGCATTGTAGAACATTAGAAACAATTTTGGAGGTTAATAAAATTTTCCTCCATGGATTGAGTTTTCCCTTTTAAATTCATTCCTCTTTTAGAAAGTCTCTAGTGGACATCTTCTGTGTGGTTCAACACTTGGCAAAAGCCTCAATCCAAACCCTTTTTAGGGTTTGCATCAAATGTACCTTTAGTGTAGAATCCTTGCTACCACTTAAGAGAAGCCGACTGTCAGCAGACCAGCTGTATCAGGCAAAGATGCTTAGTATGAGAACAAAAAAGAAAAAATAAACTTCAAAAAATAAAATAAAAAAACTTAGTATGACCTTATCTGGTATACAGGCCCAACATGCCCACGAAAAGCCGCAACAAATGACCCCGAGACACCATTCCACAACTTCACAGACTTATCAAATGAGGCACTTGCAATCCATTGCCCATCAGGAGAGAAATAAACATGGTTTACAAGCTGAAAAAGGATATCAATCAATCAGTGACTCAATATTGTTCAAGTCTGCCCACAACTTAGAAGGGTGTGCATCTCTGTGTGTGTCGCAAATGAGGTGTCCCATTCAGAAAATCCTAAAACATAAAATTTGTGCATTCAGCATAAGATTCAAATAAAATTTCTGTAAATAGCCTTCAATAGAAATAATTTACAAAAATGTCACCAATAAAAAATTATGTACAATCTTACTCTAAGTAATGAATTAACATATATTTCTACACGTTAGTTAGATTCAAAAGAAAACATTTGATAATATTTTATCAACTAGAAAACAAAGTTCAAATTAGTATAGAAGAATATGGGGATCCAATAATATATTGTGTTCGAGATGTCCAACACAAGTACATTTCAAAGAACCCATGCAGCATAGGACATGATATAAATATATAAAATTTAAAAAATTAAAAAAGGAAAAGAGCTCATCGTAAATAGACCCGAGAGAAGTTTTTTTTCACAAAATAATAATTGATTTAAGTGTTAAAACCAGAGAAAATTCGAGTATTAATGCTTTGCAGACTAGTATAATCTCAGCCAGCAAAGCACAACGGCGGCAAGCTTTTTATTCAATTATGATTTGGCTTGCAATGGCCACATTAACTATTTTAATTCAGTTTATTTTGAGTGTGCACGATCAGCCCAAGCCCCATGTCTGCCAGTAAATAAACACTCGAAAAGGCTGAAAAATAGGCAAAAACCAAAAGCCTGAGTTCGATTTTTGGCATAGGATGTTCCCTCTATTAGGAATCAAAATAAATTGCATTGATTAAACGAAGTCTTTCCTAGTTCCACTATTGCAGGAACCAATTGTGGAAGACAACCTCCAGAGATATCACTTTTCCACATAAAGAACTGTACAAGACTTGAAAGCACCACCAAAGAGAAGCAAACAAAACCCCTAATCATGTGTTCCATACATCATACAAAGAACCATTTCAACATTCATGGAGTGCATACTCAAACGGGTATGGAAAGCCGAGAAATCACCCAGTAGACAGAATATATAAAGCTTGTAAAAGTTATATGTAAACTCCAGTCTGATAATCCACCAGGTCTGATAGAGGGTGTCAGTCAATCTTCCTAGTCCTCTCTCTTTTTGTAAGTTTCTATTTTAAGCGATTAGAAACATCACCATGACAAGTTACATATTTCATTGTAATAGTTAAATTGCATACTCCCTGAGTCTAAGGATTTAGGTTCCAAGGTGTAATTAATAAATAAATCACTTTATTTTATTTATACATATATTTTTTTGAAATGGTGAATAAATCATTATACAATGTTCATAGTTCAGGTATTAGGTTTCCAGTTAGTAGATTTAGACAGATGCTTTTTCTATTTTGTGCAAATTAGAAAGCATGTTACTACCACAGTATATTCTTGTTCAACGAAGAACAAAGTTGGACAACTTAGAAGCATAAAATGAAATGAAGTGATTCCAAAAAGGCACTTACTTGCTGGTGACCCGTTAACCGAGCTTTTGGGTGCTTGCTAATTGCAGGCTCCCATAGAATCATGGTGAAATCATCAGAGCCTGAAACCAACCTTTCAGGAGCATTACCTTTCATTTTGTTGTACCTTTCGAGAGCGGCCTATAACAACAAAATGAAAACAGTCGATTAACATATAAAATGCAAAGGAGGTTAAATAAAAACCCCAATAATACAGGACTTGAATTCTTACGGAAAGATAAACATGCTCTGTGAATGAAAACAACAGAGATAACCTCAAATGCACAAGCTTCTTTTTCCACTTCATTTTACTATTTGAATCCAGACAGACCATGAGTATGGCACACTATCCTCTATTCTCATAAATTAATTTATCACCACCTATCCTGGAAGGACATTGTCAAAACACCACTACTATCCCGAAAGGACAAAGGACAAAAAATTCACATTAGAGATTTTATTCACAACTACTGAATGGAGATCTAGTTCATCAAACTAATGGTTTTTCTTTCCTCTACACATTGCCACATTCAATTTCTCAGTACATCAGGCCTAAGAAATCCCATATAAGACGCTCAATATAAAATCTCAGACCCATCACTTCCCTCACCAGTCTCTCCACCAATAAAATTACATCCCGAAAACTGTAGTGTTCTCTCCACCAAAAAAGAAGGACAAATAAAACACACATCCTAAAACCTGTGTAGTAAAAGAGAAACCATGGAGACAATTCATAGGCACTCAATAAATTTAGCTAGGTTCATGTTACTGCTAGCTATCAGGAAGAAAAAATAGAAGATTACTCAACACAAAAGAGAAGGATAAGGTAGCATAGCAGTAAAATAATCCAAAGGTGGTTACCTCTTTCATTTCCTCAGAAGAGGAAAACTGTTTTCTAGTGTGATCAAATGCCCCTGTGCGAAGAACATATTCGGTGCTCAAAGCAAGAGAGTTAACCCAATGTCCATGTCCCTGAAAAGTAAACCACAATTAAGATTTGGCATAAGACGATGCAAAACTAGAAAAAGGAAAGGCAATCCAATGTTGCCACAATTGACAATTCAAGGAGCATATATCCAATAAAAAAAAGACACCCGCAAAGGAATCAAAACTTATTGGAATTTGGACACAAAAGCTCCAAGGAGCATATATACCGTCTACAGCCATGAAAAGGGAATTAGAATCCCTTGAACATGAAACACTATCGTAAAACAAACCAAATGAAACATGAAATAATTGAAATTTCAAGATAAAAAAGTATTGCCAACAACACAAGCTCATAGAACAACAAAGCTTAAATTTCATTGAAAAAAGGAAACATGAGCACATATACAAATATTAATTCTAATGAAAAGAGAGAGAACTATAAACTCCATATTGATTCCCACCAAGGACGCTTTCCACCTAAACAAAGTTTAGGCCAGTAGAAGATAGATTCACTGTTATGCCAAGGACATTGAGACCTTTTGCACATAATTAGCAATATCATTTAATAGCAACATGAGGGAATGCAATACATGCAATAGAGGTATGTAAACATGCATTTACCTTGAGTTCACGAATCAACTTCCCTTGTGTAGTTTCCCACACTTTGATTGTACAATCCTGGGATCTGCATTTGTAGCAAGGAAGATGTGGGTAAAATGAAAGGTTGACGGAGTTCCATGAGAAAAAGGATGTAAAAAAGCATGTGCATACCCTGTGTATATCATTCCATCCCCACCCCACTTCACACATGTTACAGCTAGTGTGTGGCTAGTAAGACAAATAACACACTTCCGCAATGTAATGTCCCAAATGCGTGCATCTCCATCCTTACTAGAACTCACAAAACGGCGACATGGGGCTTTTAGGTGTAGGGGCTCCCAAGAGATACCAGTAATCCACTTCTTGTGGCCCTGAAATAGAATAAAATATTGACATTAAGTGTGAATAGTTTTCTTATGATAGCTTCCTTTAATGGAGCTAAAAATGCATCTAAACAATGATTGGCTTCCAATAAAGCATAATATCATCAACTCATTTTAATAACGCTGCCATTAACTATAAAAGATTATATCATATCTATCCTCAAGCGCATTAACTTCTTTCTGTGCGACAAAACCACTTCGTCAAAGTCAACAACAATGAACAAGATGCTAACATGCATATGAATCCTTCTCCCAAAATTTTGTGAGAAACCAAAATACTATCAAGGCAAGCAACTGTCTAATAGCTGTGGTTAGGCCAACTTATTAAAAACATCTACTTTTTAGATCCAAGCTAACTACTTGAATTATCTGAGAAATCAACAGAATCTAAAATGAATTTACTTTAAATATATCTATTACTAAAATCTATCATGTCCGTCATTTTGTAATTTGGTTTCATTACTTGATCTTGCATCAAAATTGGAGTATACAATAAAGCTTCATGCCTCAATGTTAACATGCTAATCACATTGAAAAAGCAATTGATAGTGCCTATTTTTCCCCTTTTCCAAGAAAGAAGTTCATGATTCAAAAGGATGAAAATACAACATTTCGGTTTTCTTTACTCAAGTAATGGAAGCTTCATTCCAGTAATTTTTTTTTAATTAGCTGCATTCCCATGTTGGTTCGAAAAACATGAGAACTGGGCCTTCCAATCATAAGCAACATGCAGGGAAAAAACATAACAGAAAACACATACACTTGCCCATATGAAAACCCAAGATGTTTAATGCCATCCTCAACCCCATCATGGATCAATGGGATCACAATAGGGGAAATTAAACACCAGGGTCCAAGAAAACTTCAAGGAATAATTACCAGCTAATCAACAACACTTGGTCCCATGAACTTAATCAGCAGAATGGATTAGAGAAAATGAGGTCCCAGTCCTAATATGTGAAAAATTGACCCATTCAAGATCCCAAGGGTTCCAACAAAACGAACAGGGTGAGTTTTCTAAGAAAAGTTCCTACTGATGGGAAAGTAATAGACTACTAACACTTGACTAAGGTTGGGACACTGCTAGGGAAGAAACAAGGTGGACAAGCAGAAATGTTGCCGTTGTCACTGGAAATGAATGGCATATATTGAGCCGAGATTCCTTCACAGCAGAGCAGAAAATAGCATTAAATAATAGAATTTTAAAGTTTCTTGTTATATGCTAAACCAGTAAAAGGAAAGATTATGATTTTATATATATATATATATATATATTGGTAACATGACTTGAAGACAACCTTGAGGCAAGAGAATTTCTATGCTCTGATCACCAAAATCGCAATATAGATTCATGCTTGGAATATCCTCATTTGACTGTTTGCAACTATTGTCAGTTTGATGAACAGTTCAGTATCACTGCGATAACAACAATGGGTGGCGCAGAAAGAAAGCCAATCCTAATAGAACATTCATGAAGCAGGTCGCAAAGAGGGAAAAAAATCTACAAGTTCAATGATGTGCTAAATTGTGAAGGCTGAATTTCTGATTTATGGACATATATTAGCATCAAACAAGATGGAGTGGAAAAGTGGAACAAGATAAATTAGAACTCAATTTGATAACTAATAACAGCTAAAAATAAAAGATAAACAAATGAAATCTGTGGTTTGTTATTACAGTAAGTGGATTGCCTGATGGCATCCCTGTTTCTGGGTTCCAGCTTATGAGTTCTCCAGCCTTGCTGCCACTCACCAGATGTTTACCATCTGGTGACCATGCAATAGAAAGGACCCAGTTTTTATGCCCTGAGAAGATGATTGAACAATATAGCGTTAGTATCATTTAAACGGAAAAAATTTGAGCATATACTCTTCAAAAAAGATTTTATGTACGACACAAAATCAACTTTTCTGGGTTCAATTGTTCACAAGCATCAGCCACTACTAAGAATACAAAATCTAGGTTGAGTTCAGAATGACCTAAACTCTCTTCAAAAATGTAACACGACTCAAAACCGCAGCATCATGGCTGGGGCAATGTGGTGACAACAAGCACCTTCAACTGTGCTACAGCCTGCTGTCAATGACTGAAACTCTATGCAGCAGATGCAAATTCCACATATGGGTCTAATGCATCCCTCATACAATTCCACTCAACCAATCAGATATGAGCTCAATCCTGACAAGGTGAAAGTGGGAGTAGAAGCAAGTCCTAGTAGATTTTTCTAATCAGATCCTGGTAAGATTTTGTCTGGGATGTAACGGAGACTTCCTTTCAAATAAAGGATAACATATCCCAATAAACATGCTCTGTCAAGACTCAGAGAGGTGTGAGTAACAAGTATTTAGATAAGAACACAACCTCCAAAGGACTGTCAGTGACCAGTTGCAACACAGATCAAATAGTTCTGTTAGTACCACTAGCCTTTAATTCCCTTTCAAATCTGTTCTTGACAATTATCAAGTCAATAACAGACATTTTAATTTTTAAGGACTGCGGGTTAAATGCCCCAGGTGCACCAAAAAATTTTAATGGATGCTTGCCGGCAACTGCATGGTACCAGCTAGCAACAGAAACATGCAAAGAATGCATTGACATCATTCAGATTCTAGAGTGGGTTTTTTCTTTTTTTCCCCCTTTTTTTTTTGCATGTGTGTGTAGATAGAAAGACATATATATATATATATATATATAGAGAGAGAGAGAGAGAGAGAACTTGAAATCCTAACATTCAACCTGAACAAGTAAACAATGGTGTCTGGGTATTAAGGTCCCATAAACGAACAGTGGTGTCACCAGAACCACTAGCCAAATTGCGTCCATCAGGACTGAAGGCAACAGAAAGTACCGCTTCTGTATGACCTGTAGAAACAGAGAAATGTATCAGATAAAACAGTAGACAATAGTCAAGTTCAATCAAAGAGAAGAAACTGTATGTTCCATTTGCCAAATGGACTTTTTAGATGAACTTGTATTTAATGCAATTATTAATGTGATCTTAGTATCATATGGCTGCTAACATTCATTGCCTCTAACAACTCTTATGGAGAACAATAAGCAAAATAAAACAATTTCAAAAATAATAATAAAGTGGTACAAGAAAGGGGAACCACTGAATGCATGTCAATGGTCACAACTTCTAGGGTGAGAATACTGTATCATACATCCAGCAAAGAATTTTCTCTTAAAATGATAACTGATTGCATAAAAACAGAGAGAGTTACAATAACGAAACGATAAGAAAAATTAAGACACTCAGCCAAATCTGTTCTACACAAAATCTCCACGAATCATAGACGGAAATTCAAGCACATTCTCTATCAAACTGAAACCCAATATTTTATTAGTCTCTAGGGCTTTCTATGTTATCCCTTTGACCGTATCAATTCGAATGTTTTCCTTCAAGAAGCAGTACACATTGTCTGCATGATAGCCACTAAAGAACAACTCTAGAACATGATTCCTCAGTTGGAAGGAGATCCCTACTTCCAATGTTCAAATAGCTCAAAAACTCAGTTAAGGCATTATTGGCTGATACCAAACATTTTCCAAATAACTATTATCAATGAAAACAGAGAATGTATAACATTTTCTAACAAAGAAACCATACAATAGCCAGAACTGTTCTTCCCTGCATTTTAATTTTTCTTCTATCCAGGATGGTGATTTAAAATTGAACCCATTGTAAAGACAGGAGTAACCCACATGGGTCAACTCAGCCTATTGGGTCAGTCTGAACCCAAAATAGCAAGCCCAAATGACCTGTTTTGGGTTTGGACTGACCCAATAGACTGAGTTGACCCATTTGGGTTACTCCTATCTTTACAACCATGACCCCCATTTGGATCATAAAGCACCAGCTGTAGCTACACGCCACAGACCAGCAACTCAACTCACCAAGAGTGCTACAGTTACAAAATCTAAATACCTGATTGCCACTGCCCATATTCTTTCATTGACTCTGGAAAATAGTTTTCAAGTTTGTTCTTTCAACAAGCCTTTTTTTTTTTTGAATGGAAAGGATAGATTCATTAAATAAATCTTCAGTTTCTCCATCTAATAGTCTCAAACATTTCTGACTATCTTTGGATTTTATCTTCATTCTGCCGATCTTTGCTTCCTGGATAAGAGCCTAACAAGCATCTTAATGTGGCCATCAAATAATACAATGAGAAGGTGAATCTTAAGTAGTAACAAAGGGTAGTTTTAGGTGATCTCAAGCAAGTTCAGCATAATATTAAAAATTCTTTTTCGATGCAGATTAACAATGATGGTGATAATTGTGTTCAATCAAGGATTCTGTAGGTATATATGTCTCTTTAATACAGATACTCAAAACCACATTCAAATGTTAACAAGAGAGAAAACAATATAGAAGGTCATACCAGCAATAGTTGAAGAACATCGATTGACTGGCCGGATTCGAAATACAGCTTGAGGCTGGTAGATTATGCGTAGCACCTTCTCAACAGAGACTGTGACATTGCCACCAACAAAATATGAATAAAAAAGTTTCCTTTTTCTGACAAAAAAATTCTAGTTTGTATGAGAGACAAATAATAACTATGAACGGTGGAGTTAAAAGAGAATGTAAATTTAAATAGGGCTTAGTGCAAAGGAGATCCGACAAAGTCAACCCAGATGGGTGGAATCAAGAATCAATGATGATGACGATGATGGAATTGGAGAAAATTAAACAGTTCAAGATTTTATTGGAACGAGAGAAAAAAAAATGTAGATGTACACAATTAACCTTTATTCTTCTGTAAATAAGATCCAAGCTGCACCAAAAGCTCCTGGTCTGATATGTAGAATGCATAGGGCAATTTATCCTCCTAAAAAAGAAATTAAAAACATCACTTTCACTTTTAGAGAGGAAATAATAGAAAAATAGCAGAAAACTGACAAATTATACTATATTAAAGCCAAGGGCTTTAAAGTTAAATTTGACCGTAACCTATGATTTTGACCGTAAGTTATACCTATGTTCTACAACCAACTCACTTTCTCCTCTCACCTCCGACATGTAATTGTAGCCACTCAATTCTTCTTCCCACTTTTCCCTCTTCGCAACAACTTCATTTCCATCCCAAATCTCATAATCCTCTTTTCTTTCTACTCTACTTCTCCTAGCCCATTTCTACTCTATGGACTCTTGAATTGGAAAAGAAGTACTCTCGTAATCTTCTATTCTTTTATTCCCTTTTAAAAACTGTACGCTCTATCTAAACCAAATCGTTGTGAGTAAATGTTTGAGGATGATTTTGTGTGATCTAAATTTTTTAATGGATCATAAAATATATTTTGCAATTATGCAAGAAAACATATTCAGACCCAAGAAGTAGAAAACCGCTTTTTTTTCAGTTTTTACATCTGCACCAAGCGGTAGAAATGTATTTCACCACAGACTGATGCAGTGCCACACCAATTGCTAGAAATTGAAACCATAGAGGACAAAATATTCTGTTTCATTTTGAAACTTTCTCATAACACAGAAAGTGAAAAGCACCTACTTTTCAGCATCAGCATTTTGTATGGTTTTCAAGGTCCATGAAAACCCAAAGTCCCAACATTCCACTTGTTTCAAGTATTCTACTTTTCCAATTCCTCACCAAACACCGATAACGTTTTAAAAAGATTCGAACTTTATGTTTTTCCAAACCCAACCAAACTCAACAGTAGGTGTTTTGATTGCAACAAAGTTGACAAACAGATGAACAGGAGCGAAAGGAGAAATGGGTTAGAATATTAGGGTTAGGGTTACGTTATCGAGGAGCTTGTTGACGATTTCTTGGAGTTGGAGAGGACCAGCGTTTTGAGGAATGAACATGGGATTCCGGAGAGGATTGCCTTCTGGATCAGTGAAGAGACACATGACTGTGTTCGTATTCTCCTGCTCATCTTCTTCTCCTTCCATCTTCTTCTTCTTCTTCTCTTCTGTAGGCTACTCTATCTCTCCCACAATTTCAGCAGCGGTAAAGGAGAGAAGGAAAGAAGAGCTAGGGTTTATAGTGATTTAGGGTTTTGGAATAGTTTTTAGCGCGAGAGTTTAGTAAGCTGCGCTGCACCCCGGCCGTTCTGTTTTTAAATAATGGTTTTGGTTTCGGATCTGATTTTAACTGGAACCTGTTTTATTGGTTCTGCATTTGGATACGATAAGAAAATCCGGATTTAGTTATGGAATCTGAGTCCACTTAAAAGGACTGAAATTTAGTTTTAAAATTGGTTTTAATTTCTTTTTATTTATTTTTTTTCTAAAATATACGTATCATTCAACTTATAATCTATACCATATTATAAAAACGGCAGTTTGGTCGACTCCATTTTCCCCTCAAACTGGGCCCCCTAAATGGGCCACTCAAATGGGCCAGTCATATACAAAAACGTGTTGAATGGAGATTGGGACACGTATGGAGCAGGTGAAAAACCCTCTTCTCTTCCTCTCTCAGTTATTTCTCAATTTCTTCTCTTCCTCTCTCGTTTATTTCTCAAGGATCTGCAGAAGAACAAGTGCTCTTCACATCTCTTTCTCATTACCTCCTACTCTCTCACCGACCTCCATCTTCCATCTCCCTTTCTATTTTTCTTTTTTTTAGTAATATATCAAGTCTACTACCTCCAAAATTATACATAGAAGTGTCAAAAAAAATTAATTTTAAAATACAATTTGTAATATCAAAGACTCATATACTGGGTCTCTAGTCCAAGGGTTGGAACCTATATGGACCTAGAACCGGACCCGTTTATCAATCAAAACCTAAATTGGATTCAGGACACAGACTCGGACCCCGTTTATGAATTGGGGCCTAAAATAGGTTCTAGACCAAATTTTTTGCAAATCGGAACTTCCCGGTAATCGGAGAATCGGATTCCTATTTGCAACCCTAAGTTTGGTGCGGTGTCTTGTATCCTCTTAACAAATATATGTCACGTACTTTTCACGGCCTTTGAAATTCAAAATGGCTTTAAAATGTCTTCGGAGAAAAATGTTTTCAAAGTTACTCATTTTATTTTTATAACTTGTCCCATGGAAGGAGAGTTCAATTCAGATTAATTTCAGAGGACCCTTACTCAAGTGGGTCCTACTATGAATTTTGTATGGTCCAAGCAACATATGTGCATTATCCTCCAACTATTTATGTACTTGCCTCACAAGCCCTCCTCACTATTGTTTCTTCAATAGCCGTATAAATATATTTGTATGTGTGTGTGTGGATTTTCCTCTTTCAACTGGGGCCCATTCATTTGGATCAATAATGTTGCAGTGAATACGTGATTTTGGATACCGGATTTGATAAAAAAAAAAATGAAGTTCTAGAAAAACAATGGGCTCACTAGTGGAGACTCACTGCATTGTATTATATGGGGAATAGATGATGTACCATTTGATGGGACCCATATTAAAGGAGTTGATCAAGTGAAGTTGTCCTATTGCAATTGGGGCCCGTTGAGTTGTATATACAATGTGGTTGAATAGATGCATGGCTTTAGATGCCAACTATAAGATGCACTATTTGAAAGTGAAAGCTAGACCAAGATACGAGTCCTAGAGGGGGAGGGGGGTGAATATGACTAATTAAAATTTCTAACTGAACAATCCAATTAAGCAAGTCACAAATTCACTTGGAGTGGACTACCATTATAATATATTAAGCTAGGAAGCTTTGGATTCAATTTTAACCAACGGTTATAATTTTGACCGGAAGTTACATCAACTACCTTCTTTATCTCTTTATCATAACCACACATAACTGCTCTCCAATTTTCTTTTCTTTTATTTCTCATAGACTTTGTTTTAATCCAAACTCTATCATTCTCCTTCTACTCTAATTCTCATTTTTCTATTCTATGATGCCAATTCTTCAATTATATAAATACATGCTTATATTTTATTTTATTTTGTGCTTTCTTTCTTAAAAATCTATGAATTTTTTATGCATCAATATTCAAATTGCAATGTTTGCCATATCTGTGCTAAGCACGGGTAATTTTGCTAGTACATATGTAAGTATAACTACGTAACAAAAACTACCCTAGTGAATATCCACAAGTGTGTGTGCTAAACACTTAAAATGTGCATCAAGATGATCAATGTGAATTTAGCACAAGTGTATGTGTTGTATGCCAAAAACAAGATATGTATACCTATCTAGCATGTGAATCTTAAGACATAAGTAAGAGATAATGAAGCATAGAGAGATAGGGGCACACAAGCATTTATAGTGGTTCGATCCATACCTATATCCACTCTTTGTTCCACTATTTTGAGGCAAAACACATTGGTGCACCTTCAATCACGTACACAACCTATTTTCTTGATACGGTGGTGCGATCACACAGGTCTACATCCACCTTACAACCCAATTTATAATGAATCAAGAACACTTGCCTCTTTGACTAAGTTTTGAGGGTGCTCTTCAATGCTTGAATGCTGCTCCAAGCTTTTACTCCTTGCCTTGCTTCTTGGTGTTTATGATGCTCCAATAAGTGCACAACCAAGAAGGAGTCTAAGTCTATGGATGAGATGGTTTAACTTTTTAAGCTCAAGGTTCCATAGAAGTTGATTCCACTAATCACATTTAACTAGAGCTTTGAATGCTCTTAAGTATGCCTAATACAAGCCTAAGTGTGAGTGGAATTGAATTTTGGGAGCTTTGAGACTGTTTTACTATGATGACACAATGTGTAGGAAAGAGGTCTCTGAATTCCAAGAATTGTAGCCATTGGAATGAGCTCTTTTATATATAGAAAGCTCTCCAACGGCTAGTTGGCGGCTAGCCTCCACTCATTTATGGTTTGCCGGCAAAATTCCAACGACTAGTTTGACTAAGGTAAAAAACTATCATTTTCTTTTACGGCGAGTTGCACGACTAAGAATAGGGGACTTACATAGCCATGAGCCAACCGTAAGCTAAACATAGAGCAAGATAAAATCTTAGGTTCATCTTCTGGAAAAAGCAACTGTGAGCTAACGGTGAGGACCTGCGTTAGCCGACCCCCTGCACTATACACGAGCTAATTTAAAGCTCGATTTTAGCAGTTAAACCCTATTAAATTTACCAATTTGTCTAACGGTCGTAGGGGCCTATTATTGGTTTGTTTAGGTCCATATTTACCCGAATAGGTTGGCATAAATATGGAGATCTTCCTTGATGAATCCAAACCTTCCAGGACTTGAAGCAATGCCTTCGATCTTGATCTTCTTTAAGGGACACTTAGAGGCAAGGTCTTGGACCAATTGACACGGAATTGATAATCAAAGGGCAGTGCATACAAGACTATGACACTAACACTATTAAGCTCATGTTTGGTATCATTACTTTTTGCCTATAATTCTCTAAATCTCTAAAGCGGATAGAGATTTTGAGAATAAAGGTGTTTGGCAGTGTGTTTCAGTCTCTAAATGGTGTGGAAAGTATAGGCAATGCCTCTTGTTTTCACAGCCCACCATTGGATGCATGTGGAAAGTAGAGGAAGGAAATAAGAGGCATATGAACAGTGTATTTGGATCCACAACGCCGAGTCTGATTTTTTAATTATTTGTAAATCTGAAAGAGCAAATCACTATCTAAAACATTGGAAATGTTCATAAGATCAAACATGGCTATGGGGCTAAATTTCAGCTGTTAAATCATCACTAATTTATATATATATATATATGCAAAAAATAAGAGCCATTTGATAGTATTTTATGGATTATGTGGGCCCTAAACACTAGATTCAAACCGTTAAATCTCTTTGGAAAGCTAAACACAACTATGGAGTCAATTTTCAAGGCTTAATACCTTGTGAATCTAAAAAAAAAACTTGTGAAAAACTCTCGATCATTGATTTTAAAAAATTATATTTAAAATAGATCATCGTATTACTAGACACTCCTTTTGATTCTAACCTCTTTTTTATGGCTCGTTTTTTAATGGGTCTATCCAAAAAAGAGTAGAGATACCAAACAAGCCCTAAAAGTGGGATACATTAGTGACTTGAATGGATTTATGTTGTGGTTGCAATAAATGCATATACCATCACAAGCAAATCCACACAAAAGAGTGGCCATAGATGAGAAGATGAGAAATGGAGCCTGTTACTGTATGAAACCATTTATAAAATTATCTTGTGGGCCATGGGCGTTCTAAAACTTTATGAATTATTACCATAGTCGATACGTAAAGCTATGCATATATTCAACCATATGATAGATTCAATTGGGTCTCACTTGATGGTACATCATCGATAATATAATGCAATAACATTGCACTAAGTAGGGCCATGGTTTTTCTATAACTTCAAAAATAATTATCATAGAGCCACACTATAAATCTATCAAAGGCACATGATGCAATAGGTCCCAGTTGAAATGGGCTAGTCCAAAAATACATATATAAACATATTGACTAATAATGAGAGGGCTTACAAGGAAAGTACATAAATGGTCGAGAGGTAATGCACGTGTGTTGCTTAGACTTGTGGGACCCAATGGAGTATGCTTGGGCAAGTTATAATATTGCAAGGGTAGTTTTGGAAGCACTCTTTGCTTAAAAGGCCTTTAAAAGCATTTCCAATAGATATATTATTTTGGAGATGTCAAATTCCATTTGAAGGGTTACGTAGCAATTTCAATGTTTGGAACTTCGCACCTCCAAAGTACGACCTTCACCTGATATGCCAAATTTTATATTTTTATTTTATTTTTATCTTCTCATGGGACCCACATCATAAAAGAAAAAAAATTTGTTACATTTTTGCATTCTTGTGCCACCCCAGTACATAAAATAATCCAAAATAAGAAAAGTTATTTGCCTTTTTCATAGTTTAAATTTACAATATCACAGCCATGCCAAATGCCACATCACAAATGGCATAGTCGTTGGAGACATGCTACATGCCATTTATGAAGGTTGCCATTGCCATGTGGCAAATTGCATGGTTGTTGGTAGGGTTGCAAACGGAATGGTTCCGGATCGAAACCATAGAGGACCCGGACCCGTTTCTAAATAATGGTTGCGGTTCCGGATCCGCATTTGACTCGGAACCTTTGTTGTTGGTTTCAAACCCAGTTTCGATAGGAAAATCTGGATTCGATTCTAGAACACCTAAAGGACTGGAATCTAGTTCCAAAATCGATTCTAATTTCTCTTCATTCTTCATTTTTCTTAGAATAAGCATATCATTAAGCTTATAACAGTGCATCAAGTCTACTACCTCTAATATTATACATAAAAATGTAAATAAAAAAAAAGGTTGGTTTTGAAGTACAATTTGTAATATTAAAGGCTCATATGCCGAGTCCCGGGTCCACGGGTCGGAACCTATATGAACCCGGAACCGGACCTGTTTTTATCAATCGGAACCTAAATTAGGTGATGGACTGGAACCCGTTTATGAATTGGAACCTAAAATAAGTTCCAAACCTGGTTTTTTACGGGTCGGAACTTCCGGGTAATCGGAGAATTAAATACCCGTTTGTAACCCTTGTTGTTGGAGATGCTCTAAAGAAACTTTAAAACAGTTTCGAATTTCACGTGGTGAAAATAACACATGGCATATTGTGATAAGATAGTCCGAAAGCAGCATTATATTAAGCTACAGAGTCCAGATCCCCTGTTTCATCGTTTCATCCAATCAAATTTTGCCAACCGTATAAAATCTTATGCTAGCTAATGCACCCTCTCAATTGCTTCTTTTGAATGAAAAAGAAAAGATGGGATTTTATATTATTGACAAATCTTGATTGGATGAAACAATTTCTCCCTATTTCAACGAAATAGGGGATCTGGATTCTAAGCTACAATGTTTCTATACGGGAGTCCGCCCCATAAAAGTTTTCTTCCAAGAAAGTGAACCAAAAGAATCTTATAAGATTCATTAAGGGTAGCAAATGAGTTGGACCCATTTATTAAACGGGTTAGATGCACTTAAACTTGCATCCGACCGGTTTATTAAATGGGTTAGAAACTCCTAACCTGCACCCGTTGTGGGTCAACATGACCCGACCTGTACTTATCCGTAAACGGTAAACCCATTGCAGGTTGTTGTGGGTTGGGTTGACCTGCACAACATTGTCCCAAACCTAAATTTATTAACAAGAGCTCTCTAAAGCTTTAAACATACCTAAAGTTTAAATTAGACCTAAACCGATAAGTTAATTTATAAAAATCTAAGATAAGATCTAAATGAACAATCCTAAACTTTCTAAATCTTATTGGTGCAATTTAAAACATATCATGATAGGCAATGTGGACAAGCTCTGCTTGGGTTATGATAAGCCTAATGTTAATTTGCTTCATATAGGATCTTAAATCAAACTTAGGCTCAATTGATATTGCGTTGAAAATTTAGGCCTACACCTAAGTCATGATGCTATAATTCACCATTCTCTTTAGCTTGTGTCAACGTATGGAGAAAATAGTGTGGAAACTAGCATGAACTCAACCATAACTTGATTATTTTATTTTATGTTTGCCATATCCATTATATTCTCTTCATATCCACAATCCTCCTAAGAGAGAAGAGTCTACTTAATAAAAAAAAAGAAAGAGAATGAATTATTCACACAATGAGTATAGCATAACTGATAGTGACTATAGAAATAGAACAAAACTGATAAAAATAAAATAAAGTTCTCATAAAAATTTAAAATATTTTATCAAAATAAAAGGACAAATGGGTCATGCGGGTTAAACGGGTTGACCCTAATCTGATCCGTTTAAATGCGGGTTAAAAAAGCTTAACCTGCAATTGAGCCGTATGTCATGCTGGTCAAATGTGGGTCAAATCAGGTTGGCTTTTGCCAACTCTAGGATTTACAATGTGGGATCCAACTTTTATTGTTTGCGGCAATCTATTATTATCATACTTGGGACCCACTTATAGAAATTACTAACATGTTGCCCACTTCTAAAAATTAAAAATTGGGGTCTATAAAGAAGTTACAATGTGGGCCCACTTTTATAAGAATTATACTGTGGGGCTACCTTTTGTGAATGTAAATGTGAGATCCATTTATAGAAATTACGACGTGGTACACACCTTTATAAATTATAATATGGAGGCCACGTTCATAGGAATTACAATGTGGGTCCATCTTTTGTGATCATGATCATGTGACCCACATTTAGAAATTACAAAGTGAAGCAGCATTTTTTGTGATTGTAGATGCAGGACCCACATTTAGAAATTAGAAGATGGGGGCACATTTGTACAATGTGCGCTCACCTTTATATGAATTATACAGTGGGACCATTCTTTTTGTTGATTGTGAATACGGGACACACCTTCAAAAATTACAATGTGGTACTCACACTTAGAAATTAAAACATGGGGCCACAACCATAAGATTCACAATGTGGGCCTACATACATAGGATTTAGGATGTGGCTCTACCTTTTATGATTGTGACCATATGATCGACTTTTAAGAATTATACAGTATGGCCACCTTTTCTATGATTACGGACATGGGACCTACATTTAGAAATTACAAAACGACGTCCACCTTTAGAAATTGGAACAGGGAGCCCACGTTCATAGGATTTATATTGTGATCCTTTGTGATTGTAACCATAGCCCAAGTTTAGGAATTACAACGTGGGGTCACCTTCTTTGATATTGTGAACATGGGCCTCTCAGATACTGTGTCAGCAAGTTTTTTTTTTTTTAACAAACTTTAGTTATTTCTTAAAAAATAAAGTTTTTTTTTCGTTCCAATTTTCTTATGCCAGGAGATAAGATTTTGAAATTCTTTATAGTGAGATCAAAATTGAGAACAGTGATTTACAAAACATAAAGGCATTTTCTATATTTGATATCATCACATTTTCTTTTTTCTTTCAAATTATTTTTGCATCCCATATTTTTTAAAATTTAAACAAGGATAATATTTGTTAGGCAACTCAATCATTAGATATCAAACGCAAGGAAGAAAAAGCATTGTCTAGGTCACAACTTCATTTGATCCAGTCAAATCTATCTACAGTTGTCTATCCCATAATATAAAAACAACAGTTTTTGGTCGACTCATGTACCCCATACACGTGCCTATACACGTGCCAAATAGTCATCCTTATCTTCTCTTGTTCTTTTCCTCTCTCAATTGTTTCAGAAAAATCCCTCTTCAGTCTTCACGTCTCTCTCTCTCTCTCTCTCACCGACCGAGAAAAAACGAAAGAAGACATCTGAGAGCTCTTTGAAGTTTGCTTGGGCTTAACAAGATTATTTCCGTGGCCTCTTTTGAAGTTTTTCTTCGATGTAAGAAGATTATCTCCTCCCTCCCTCACCTCTTGCAAAATAAAATTGAAGCTCCTCCCTGGATTAGGTTAGTGGATGTGTTTTTGACATGCATTTGGTACTGATTTTCTGTGATGCATTTTGTAGATGTTTGATGTTCTTCCATTCATGTGAAAAAAATACCCTCCTCTGCTTTCTATTTGATTTGCTTTTTATACAAAAGATTTAGGGTTTTCCGGGTTTATCAGCAAATGGGTATATACATTGTGTTTGGTTTTCTACCGATCTTCCTTTCTCCTCTTAAATATATTGTGTTTTTTAGTATTTGATTTTTAATTTATCAAACAGGTGTGTCGGCAATCGATTCTTGTGACATGCAATTTGCATGAGGTCATCTGAATCATCCAGCACGCATATCCCTCCCACCATCTCCATCTCTGTTGATCTCAAAAAAACCATCTCTGTTGATCTCAAAAACCCATCTCTGTTATTAGGCGCAAACCCATCCCACTGAAGAAAACTGGTGCCCTTTTTCCGATCGTCTTCTCCAGACGCAGCACAAGGTCGACTCTTTTTTTGGTTGTCTTCTCCAGATGCATTGGCCCTCTTCTGCTCTATCTCTGTAACAGAGAATCGAAAAAGGAGGAGGTATTTCAGTTTGTGTTGTTTTTTATTTATCTTTATCTCTTTTATCTCCAGATTGGATTGGATCTTGATTTCTGTAACATGATATAGCTTGGAGACGTCGATTTGGTTTCTGTGTAGTTCTGAGAATCCGACGAGGAATAGCTCGTGGTACGGAAATTGAACTTGGGTTTTACTTTTGTTTTTATGAATAATGAGATTTCTGCAATCGATGGAGTTGATAGATTGTTGTATCATTCTTTACTTATAATTTTTTTTTCTTATGAATGTGCTATTTTACATTAATATATAGGGGAGAATTCCATGCGAATCTCGGCTTCAAGACTGATGGAGTGAAGATATGTGACAATCTCTATTGGTTGAAGGGCAGCCAAAAGTTCACTCTTTTAGGCATGAATCTCCTTTTCCTTTCTCAAATTCACTATTCCTGTGTTTTGATTTTTCTTCACGTGTGGGATTTTTGAGTTTTGTTTCAGATGATTAAAACCCAGTTAAAACTTGGGATGAAATTACTTTTTTTTGTATATTTTTTTGGAGGTAGTTTTGTGGGTGGGTATGTCTGAACAATGATTTTAGAAAACATGATTTGGGTTTGTTTGGGTTGAGCATGAATTGTAGTTAGTTTGAATGTTTCAGCCAAATTGGATGTGTTTGGAGCGAAGCCGAAATTGGACATAGCTCAAATTTGAGTGTATGAACGAAGAATTGAGACATCATTATTTGGGTGGGCTTGAATTCACCATGAATGGCAAGTGGTTTGAATGTATCAGCAGAATTAGATGCATTTGGAGCACAGTGGAAGTTGGAGATGCACATTAGATAGGATGAATTTGTTTTTTACTAGCTTGCTCAAAGTGGTTACCAGTTCTCTCTGTTTTTTCTGAGTTTGGATATATTCTCGTCTCTTTCCCTTCCTCTCTCAAAAAATCGCTTCATCCCTCTCCATCTCAGGTGACCGACATTGGCGCACCACTGTCATGACGCCGTCCCTCCCTCTGGTAGATCCTCATCTTATCTCTGGTCTATCTCCACCGCTCTCCAATCAATCTCTCTCATGTTTTCCATTTCTCTTTGAATACATTAAACCCAATCAAGCATTAGAACGAGAATTGACATATACATTGTTATCACCAAACTACATTTAACCCATATTCAATGTTTAAAGAAGAAATAATTGCAGGCTACCTTGGCTGTAGAATAATCTCAACTTTTTTTTTTTTTTTGGTTTCTTTTTCTTTAACCAATTCCATTGTGCACATAGAAGATGGAAGCTGCTTTTCAAGAAATGTAGTAGCTTTCAGCCTGTGGAAACTCTAAGCTGGGTTGAGCTTGCATTGCAATTGTGTTCATTCTTAGGCTGATCTATACAGGATATAGTAAGAACTGATTCATAGCATAGAAAGTTGTTATGCAAACATTTGGTGTCCATTGATAAGGCTCTATGTCTCGCTCTTGCTTATCACTGTTGGGGTGACTGACACAATCCCGTTGAGAAAGAGGGTCGTCCCAATGACCCAATCGATTGGGTCTTCCAACGACCTCAACTCTCCCATATTATGTTAACTCATTAACTCTTATATGAGTTATGCATTAGCCATTGTAATAGGTTTATTTCTTTCCCTCATTTTTTCCATCATTTAACTTTGGAAATTTTTTTTTTTTAACTAAGGGTGCCTTAGATTTTTATTGATATGTATATTTTTGTGGCTCTGTCTATGTGTATGACGATTGAAGTGCAGTGGTCTTTGTTTAAATGACTCTCAATCACATGTTTCTCAGGTTGGTTATTTTCTACTGCCATTTTCCTTCTTTAGGTGCTTGGCAACTGGCAATATAATCTTGGAGACGAAGGCAAATTAGAGCAGCAAATAGAAATGTTAGTCCAAAAGGAAGGAAGAAAAGGTGATAGTACAGGAGATATAAAAAAATCCCAAAAAAGAATACCCAAACAGTACAGGCTTCTTAATCCTAATACTAAGGTCTGTGTGTGGCAAATGCACTTATACAGGAGTAGCAAAAACTAGAATCATTGAAAAAAAATCTGTATTAGATGACACACCCATCATAGCTGTTGGTAAATCATAATTTACATTTTACTCAATTTCATGTATCAACCATATATACAGGTATAGAGTAGGTACTAGGTATACCATTCTTTCATAATCTTCTTTTTCAATCATAATTAGAGCAGCACATGTTTGCTTCTTTGGGGATATTTTCTTTCATAATCTTCTTGTATTTCCATTCTTTCATAGCATATTGTTGAACCATGATATGTCATTGACTTATTGCTGCAGGTTATCAATCTTGTTGGTGTACATAAGAGATCACTTCATCCTATTGATATGCTTCTACTTTCAAATTTTGTGTGGTCTTTTGAATCAGTTAGTCAAGGGTAAACTTAGTATTTTTTTATATTATGTCAGCTTTCTTATTTGTTTTGCCTTTGATCTTGCTCAAACTAGGTTAAGAAACTTGGAAAGGTTTAAACTCAATTGAGAAACATACTAAAATACTATTTACTCAATATCTATGCCTAGCTATGATGCTTCATATCTATGCTTGTGGTGCAGATGCTGAAAAGGTACTTGTTTAAAAAGATAATGTGGGTATGACTCTGTCCCTCAAATTCAGTTTTCTTTATCATACGTTTTGCTATTTACAGGTGTGGGCAGAATTGGTTTTATTGATGTCATTTCAATCTTTATCAGAGTCTTTGTGATTTTCATGAAGTGGGTTTTTGTTTTCTTGCATTTAACTTCATGGGTGTGTGATTGGGTTTTTATTATTGCTTCCCCTATATGATTAATTCTATTGATTTCAGTTCAGTACTTTAGTTTCTTTGTTAACTTTTATTATTGAATGGTGAAGATCTAATAAACTAATTTTCACCTCATGTATATGTTTTCTTGTTTTCTTTGATAAATTCTACTGTTTGTGTTTATGACACTATTTTGTTTTGCGTATTTGTTTCTTCAGTCATTGAAGGGCTTGGATAAGTGTTTGCGGAATTTGAGTATGGTTACTATTGAGTATGGTTACTTTTGTGTACTATGCTTCTTGCTCTGTGTGTGTGCGTGTGTTGTGTAAGAGTGATCTTAAAGATGAAAAAAAGGAAGCTTCTATATATGAAATTGAGTTTGTTTTTACAGTAGCAGGATCAAATGAGAAATCCAGAATGCATAGGAGCAAAGAAAAAGAGAAAAAAGAGAAAAACATAATTTAAGCAATGGCTCCATGTGCGATGAATATTGCAGGCCAGAGGCAGACGGTGGTGATGTTAACATGGATCTTTTTTAAATTATTAATATAGTACTCCATTGATCATGATGAATATATATAGAATGAGTTTAGATTGTGTAATGATTCCGTTTGGCATGACTTATTTGTTTTTTTATCATTGAGGTTTGGTCACACTTTGTAAAAATAAAAATAAAAATGTGTGGATCCATTTACCACAGTTCATTGATATGGTCATTGACCAGAAGTAGGATTGCTAAAGCTGTTGGGCTTATGGCTCACTTAAATTTTCCTTATAGCCTTTGTTTAACAATAGATAGTTTTTTCCTCAATTTCTTATCCAGAAGTACATGCCTCGGAGAAAAACAGAAATACTCTGTTTGTTTTGGGTGATGATATTTAAGCAAGATGTTGCAAATTGGGTTACATCAAGATTCTTTCATGCATATAGATTACAATCCATATTTAGCTTAAGGGTTCATACCATTTACTTGATGATATCTTGCATGCATACTTCTATGATTGAGTGGAAATAGAATAAAGAGACCATCCAATGCATCCTTCTTGCTACTGCATTTATCTTCCATTCTTTAATTTCTGTTGTGGGTTTTTAAAGGACTTGCTGAAGTTAGTTATTCTTGTTGAATTATTTTCCAGTTGACTAGAGGTATCAAAATGGACAAAAGATGGTACAATATCAGACAGGAAACAAATAGCCAAGATAAACAACAGCCAGAAATGGAAGAGGTAACAACTTTCCAAATGGTTTCTTGTTTGGTATTTGTTCTAAAGTCAACTGTTACATTACTTTGTTTTGAGATTTTATTGCCTCTATGGAAATGCGTTCACATCAGCATGCTTGATTTAGAACTTGGTCAAATGCATCTTGATTAAAATATTACTGTTGTGTTGAATCATTGAATGCAATATGATCTCCAAGATAATATTACTGTAACCATGCTTCCACATAGAACTGCATCATGGAGTGAAAGAAATTCTGAGTTGTCTAATCAGCGAGCTTATTGTTTTGTGTTTCGGTGTTGTAGGTATATGGCAATTCTGCAGTTGAAGATCTGGAGGACTTTCGATTGCCAATTGATCACAAACCTACAGAAATACTAACAAATTACCCCATTTAAAATTGTTTAAGTATTTAGATATGAAATACTCTGATTATGAGCAAGATTTGTTAAGCATTGATTATGTATAGGAAACAGGTTAATATACAAGAATTGTATTTCATATATGCATTAAAAAAAAAAAACCATAGCTTTTATGTTCAAATATTTATTTTTTCATTTGCTTTTTCGTTCTTTTGTTTACACTTCTACATCAAAACAATAAGGATATTTTGCTAAGTGTGGTGTTGAACATGGTTTTGTTCTGGTTCCAATGTCAATTTCTCATTCTTGCAACTATGTTCTTGTACCTACATGACTGATTTTATGACCCATAAAGAACAATGATGCTCACAGTTCCTTGCAATTCGAACTAAACCTTGGTGGCCTAACAAGAAAATGCTTACATGATTAATATTACAACCTTGAGATTGTGGGTCAAATAAGAAATATAAATATTGATGGCCGCAATAAAGCGCGTTGACGGCAAAACAAGATGCCGGCAAAATGCCTTCAAAATAATTAATTAAAAAAATTAAATGTATTCCAAGCGAGCAGAAACACCAGTAGGAAATTACGAAAAAAGAGCTCGTGTAAAATGCAAATGTTTTGCCGACGCCAAAAAATGCCGGCAAAAAAAATTGAAAAAATAATTTTTTTCAAATTTAAATGTTTGCCGGTGCAAAACAACGCCAGGAAAAAATTTAAAAAATATATATTTTTTGTATCATAAAATGTTTTGCGCAAAAGTAGTTTTTTCAATTTATTTTTGGAAAATAAATCTCTTTTCACGGCGTTATATATCCTTTTCCGGCAAAATATAACGCCGGCAATGTATACATCTTTTCCGGTGCTATTTGTTTTTCGCCGGCAAATGGTATTGCTGGCATACCTTTGCCGGCAGATTGCTAGCGCAAGATAAATCGCCGCAAAAGATTTTTGCCGGCGTTTTATACAGCTTTACCGGCGCTTATTTAGCGCCGGCAAAAATGCAAATTCTTGTAGTGAACATTATCGAAGTAATTAAACAAACTCATAAAGATCTAAATTGACATTTCTGTAAATTGTCTTTTCATTCCTATCACTACTGGTAGCATGTTTATTAAGAATTGCAAATATAAACCTCGGCCATATTCAAACTTGGAAACTGTGCATATACAACTTTATTCAAGAAAATTAAGTGTTTTAAGTTGTCCATCTCAATGGAGAACTAAAAACTCCGTCGCTTATGAAATCGTTCTGTTGGGAATAATCCTTGAGGACTCAATCGAAGTTACACCAATTCATTTATCATATTTGACAAATGGCTCACTCGTATAATTTTATGATGCTGTCTACCTGTATGAAAATTTCTGATATACTTTTCATGTTATCTTTACTCACAAAAAGATAAGTTTCCAATACAAGACTTATATTATTTTTTGATTAACTTCTGTGAACTTAGTTGATTTATGTGTGTTGCATACCCATTGTATACTTTGACATAATCTAGATTTTGAGAGGCATATTAAACTGACAACAATATGGTCTTTACTAGATTCCCTTCTCATTTCAATTCTTGTCCTATTGTTATACTAATATGCATGATCTACAGGTCCAAAATCTCTACAAGCTAAAAGATCCCACATTTGGAATAAAAACACATACTTCGAAACAAAAAGATCTACCCATTCGACTGCTCAAAGCTTGCATTGACAAAACATAGAATGTAAGTATATGTTAGCATCCTATAAAATGCTATCGTAAATTTTCAATCAAAACAAATGCTTTCTACTTTCTTATACTCTGAACTTAGAATGTAAACATATATTAGTATCTTCTAAAGTGTTATTGTAAATACTTTTTTAATTGACTATGGTAGGTTGAAACTTCTATTTTCTTTATTAATAAAATCAAAACATGCACACTACCAACTAGATAATTGTTTACTTACCATTTTCATTACAGTAAATATGTAACTACAACGTAAACACTTTCAATGACAACTACGTGCAACGCACGTACCTCCCACTAGTTATGATATAAAAGCATCACACTTCATTGTGTGGGTTACAACTTCATTTGATCAAGTCAAATCTATCTATAGTTTTTATGATATAAAAGCATCACACTTCATTTCATTTGATCAAGTAAAATCTATATATACTTGTTATGATATAAAAGCATCACGAATTTAAGTGGGCCTCACTAGTTGTAAATAGATTATAGCCACTTTGTTCCCTTCAAGCTTGGAAACAATATACTGACACAACAAACGTATAAAATGTATGTGGATCTTCTGGCTCTAATCCATCAAGAACAATTCTATATGCGTTCTTTGAAACTTAAAGGTGTACGAAGCCACATGTGCTATTTCATTTTCTAAAAATCTTTGGCATATATCTCTTGTATTTACACTTTTTCCCATAACAGGCTTACCATCTACGGGTAATTACCCCAGTAATATACAAGACATCTTCTAAAGTAGTCATATAGACGGACCCCGATCCTAAAGGTCCTCTTCTCTCCAGGTTAAACCCTATGAGATGGTTAATAAACCCAACATCTTGTTAGTAAAAAAACGTTACAAAAATATCAGTAATAAAATAAAGAATAAGAAAAATCATAACTTACAAAAAAGAAAAAAAAAAAAAAAAGCAAAAGCATTCCTCTACACTAAATAGCAATATAAGAGTTGAAAGAAGAAAAGAGAAAGAGAAAAATAATATACCAAAATACATACGTAATGGAACAAATTTTCTCCACTGCAAATTTTCTGGAGTTTAGCCCTCTATAGTCTTGTGCTAATTTATTTGCATAAGGAAAGACTTATATATATATATATATATAATGAACATACCTTTTTTTTTTCCTATGCCACCCATTCTTGATAATAGTTTTGTGACTGCATTTTAAAAGAATAAATTAATAATAATTTATTTATAAAAGTCATTAACCGAGAATGTTTAAAGGTAAAAGGTAAAAACTTGAATTAGTATTAGTGTAAGTTGAATAGAAAAATTAAACAAAAAAATAAAAAAAATATATAATCAAGTAGTTTTTCATATTTATAATAGTTCACTCAAAAGGTTATGTTGATTTAAAAAAATATATATATCTTATTAAGGGTGTGGTTTAGGCCACATTTGCAGCTATGTCCAATTCCATTTTTGCTAGAAGAGTTTAAACCTAGGTTGAGAACTCTGGGGCTCAAATTTGACTTCTTCTATTTAGTAAATGAAAAGGCCCAACCATTTTCACACTAAAATTGATCAAGGCTTTAGGACCAATGTTGAGTTGATTACAAAAATATAAGCAAATCATAGAAATATCTTTTTTTTTTTATTACATACATATCATATGATAATATCAATTTTTATTGATAGTATGTGTGTGTAACATGATATATATAAAACAAGTAACACTTACCTATTGTTCGCAATTCATGCGATCGCTCCTGTTTTCATAGAAAATGAAAACAAAACATGTGCGAGGGTGAGAAACTGAGAATGCTTTAGAAAAGGAGGCCTTATTTATAAGCCAAAAGGGAGTTATAGATGATTGGCAAATGTCATCAATCCAACTACTATAAAAAAGTTACCATGATAAAAGGATGATGAAAGTGTCACACAAAAAAGTTTGAAGACATGGAGATGGATCTGAGTGAGTGAGACCTGCTAATCTGAACATGGGAATAATAACACAACTATTTTGTGGAATTTTCACTCTTCCCCCCTCAGTATGACATGCAAAAAGAGGGCGAGGCTCCATTGCTCTTACTTGTTTGAACAATAACAACTCCCAATATAAGGTCATTAAATTCACAATCAAATAACTTAACCCTTCAAAGGGGCCTAGTAGTAGCCCAATTGAAATCTGTCAATTGGGACACACACACTCATTCAAGTCCCTTACCATCAACCCTATAGCTAGGGATTGATCCCTAGGTGTCCATGTGGAATAAGGTGTCTCACCAACTAAGCTACCAATGAATTGGCTTATCTAAAAAAAAAAAAGAAGAGAAAATTATAGTTTTGGCGAGTTTTAGTAGATAGCTACATGTAAAGAAACTCTTTACAATTATATTGGATGTACTAATTTTATAATTTAAATTGATTATCCTAGAACACCTAAATAAGTTTTAAGTATTTACATGTTGATCATAAAAAAGTTTTAAGACACCCTCAACTAAATCCATTCTACACAAAATCTCCACAAATCATAAATGGAAATTCAAGCACATTCTATATCAAACTGAAACCCAATACATTATTAATCTCTAGGGACTGTATCAGTTCAACAGGTTTTCCTTCAAGAAGTAGTAAACATTTTTTTTTTTTTTTTGGCCTAGTGGCCAGTGGATGTAAAGAAAAGCCACCACTCCCAAGTTTGAACCCCGGAGGGAGCTGTGGGAGGCAAGTATGCTATCCACAGTCACACCCTGTGATTTCCCGAGAAGCAGTACACATTGTCTGCATGATAGCCACTTTAAATAACACCACCACAACATGATTCCTCAGTTGGAAGGAGATCCATACTCAAAGAGAAACCATATCCTGAAAAAAATCTTTTAAAGAGAGTTGACCAAAATTAAAAATGAAATCGTGTAATCACATAAAATCTCAAAAATATCTCACTTGGACTCTTTGAAATGAAAACTCCTATTTATAACATACTCTTTTTGAAAAGAAACTTCTCTTTTGGTAAGAGGAAAACTGATGAGACTCACTTTTCTCATCTGATTGAACTTTATATTAGACTCAACTCGAGTTATAAGGCCAGTCAAAATTAATTATAAAAATAGAGTCAAAGTCAAAATTAATCGAGAGATTGTGATAAAAAAAAAAGATAAGAATTAAGATGTGAGGCTCTCTTTTTTGTTTTAAACATTTGGAATTATAAGATGAGCCCTCTAAGTTTTTTTTTTTGCTTAAAGGAAAGAAAATAATTAGAGACTCCTCGTCAATTTTTGAGATAGATTTAGAGGGATTTAAAAACAAAATCCGAACGAAATCATAATAAATTTAAAAGAGTCCAGATAAATTGGTGAGGTAAGCTAGAGACTTATGTAAGTTAGAGAATTTAGGAATTCAAATTGCATGGACTCTATTTGATTTAAACCCAATTAAACTTTCTTGAGATTAAATGTTGCTTTTGATAAACTCGTGAGATAAGCCTAAAGAGTAAAGAGCCTAATGCTTTTAAACTTTTCAAGAAAGAGTTTGGGTCCAATTGGTAAGAGATATGGTCAAAATCGGGTCAAAATTGGAATTAAAATTGAGCTCCAATCTCGCAATCAATTGCAAAATGGGAGCTCAACTTCAAAATTGAATTCTCTCTCTAGAGGCAAAGCATCTTAACAACAAATAAAGAGAACGTACCGTTCACATTCAGTTGAACTTCCAGACTAGATTTATGAAAAAAAACACCACACAGTTGACTATCAAATCAATGGTCCATATCTCCGGACCATTGTGCCTAATTAAATGTACAAGCTGAACACTATAATACGTTCCACATGTCCATGGGTGAGGATCACCATTCTTCTTTCATCAAACTTCCCCAAGAAAGCCTGTTTCAAAGTAGAATTTGTAGGTTTCCTTATAATATGTAAGAACTGTAGTCTCCTCTAAACCTCGATTTCTTTCTTCACCTCAATCTCTTTGCTAATGGCAGTTTTCTCTGCAATAGAATCTTTTTCTTCTTGGATTAGCTCTTTTTGAGACAGCTCCTCTTTTAGTCTCCTCAGTTTAATATCCCTCTCTTCTAATCTCTGTTGCAGTATAATCACCTGTAATACAATAGCATTACAACACTATCAATCTCAATGCCCAGAATAAGAAAATGAAAAACCTTAGCAGAGGTGTGCTTTTTTACTTTTTTTCTATAACTCAGGGTATCTCCCGCCCAGCCCAGCCCAGCCCAGCACAGGAACCTTTGGCCCTGAGCAAGAGGGGCTTTAATTCTAGACAACCGAGAACTAATCCCTAAGGGCACATGCAAACCCTCCTATCCACATGCACCGAGTAAAACTATGGGAGGTGGCTAAAGCAGAGGTGTGATTTTCAGTAGTGTAAGAAAGCTTGAACACTGTCAGCTCCATGCATCCTTTCATTCGTCTTTTACAAGCTTACCAATTGGTTAGCCAATTCTGCAGAAATTTTTTTCTCTGTAGTTTTAGTCCCGCCCCCCAACAACAATTCATGTTCTTTTCTATATTGAATTTATTGTTAACAGCCAACCCTCCATGGGAGGGATAAAAAAACCCAAAAGAAGTACATGGACATGTTAAGGATTATAAAGGACCAATGCATGGGCAAAAACAAAATGCAAATCTTAGCCGTAACTAATAAAAAGGGACTCATTCTCCTTGCATGTTTTGGGAAACGTAACAAAACTCTCTAACAAGAGTTTATCTATATTGAACAGATTTTAGCATTTCTCTGGGCAGAAAACATGACAGCTTTCACTTGCTTCAAACCTTCTTTTTGGGGATGTGAAAACTATGTTTTAATAATACCCTGGTTTTCTTTCATTTGAAGAGAACTTTGGGTTTCATTTAAATTCTAATGAAAATTTAGTAAAAGTGTACAAACGAAAATGATCCAGAAAGAGGTTTGAAGCACGTGAAAGCTGAATTCTTATTTTTCAGGCGTTCATTTGTGACTGATCTATTGTTTCTTTAGATGAATAGAATCTGTTGAAAAAATAAAATGGATAAAAAGTTACCATTTCATTAGATTTTTCCACTTCATTTGTAAGTCCGTCCATGTATTTATATAATCCTGTAAGACAAAAAGGAAAATAAGAACTATCGACATGGATATCACTGGAGACCAAAAAGCAACAAAGTCATAGAGATGCATTTAACCCAAGTCGCAAAGAATTTATACTCTGGAAGTTGGAAACAGATGCTTCAAAAGAAGGTTTCCATGTCCTCCCCCCCCCCCCCCCCCCCCTTCGTTTTTCATTCTCTCTCTTTCATTCGAAATCAAACTTAGGCATTCGGAATCAAATGAGTAAAAATATAAAAAAACACATGCCCTTATCCCTGTTGACCAAGACGCGTATCCAATGGCTATCCTTTCAGTTTAAGCATCCGTGTTGTAATAGTAAACATAGAGCCAGGTACACATCAGATAGAGTTTGTTTATGAACAATAGGATATCAGCATGTAGTAGCTCCAATAGTTAATACAGCCACCTAAAAACTGAACCCTAAAATATCCTGTTTGCTTCTACTCTTTCATGCAAGCAATTACATGTGAAGCGGCAATTTGCCAGGTTCATCAAGCTAAATCAGGATTAGGCTACTTAATTATAAAGTCTGAAGTTAGTGTTCAGCTTAATCCATATGAATTGGCCCTAAAGTCTGGGCCCAGCTCATAATAGCCACAAAGAGCTTCTACCCAAGTTGTATATCCATGTTAAAAAATGAAAATTTTCTTAATAGCCCCTAGCTGCATATCCAATCATTTAAAATAAAAAAATCCACAGTAGGTGATTGTAACTCAAGGGAAGATATATGAAACAAAACCCCCAAATCCACCAATGTATATGTCAAAGGAAGAAAAGAAAAAAGACAAAACACAGAATCACATATAGATCTCAGCAGTTCCTAGCCAGCAGTTATGTATCCAAATTTTTAAAAAACAAATCTGTGCATAATATATGATTAACTTTCAAAGTTAATGAAAACAATAAGAACGAAAAAGAAAAACTAAAATTAAAAAAATAAAAATTGTTTAATTGTAAAGATGTGAGCATTTTAAATACGTTACTTGTATATATAAGTTCAGAAAACCAAATCTAAACATAAGAATTAATTAACTTCGAAAAGAGATAAAGGTACTGGCTCTATCAGCTGATATTATAAGCCTATACTTTTGACTTTTCTAGATAATAGATACTGCCCTTGGTATCTAGTCAGTCATGACCAAGCCTCCAAAATTATCAGCCGATACGACTTATGAGCCATTTGCCTTATTATAATTATCCAAGTTGAAGACTCACTAAACTAATACCAAAGTAAGTCTTATGAAAACAAACAAAAGCTATATCAAACCAATGGCATAATGAAGGAAGAAACTGATATAACACTAACCTTCACATTGGTTTCTAAGTTCTGCATTTTGAGATTTCTGCAGAGCAAGTTTCATTGTCAACTCATGGATCTACAAAATTGGTAGGTGTAGGTTAGTAGCAAGAAAATAAATGACCAGAGACGAGACTTGGATGATGTCAAGAGGACTTAAATTAAGATAAGGGCAAAACAATATAACTCTAAACAATTTATGCTTTTAACATCTATAACAATTCAATAATATCATTAATGAGGCCATGCACAGCAACATATTCTTCTCCTGGGACAACCTTCTCACATGGAAATGTATTATTGCTTCTCTTCTCAACATCAATGAATGGAAGGCAATAAGGCATCATTCTGCATGGTTGTAGATGCACTTTCAAATTTTGGTTCACCAGCATTGACTACTGTCAGGACGAATTTACCTTCTGATATACACAATGTTTATATCTGCAGGAACACCTGAGCAGCAGGTCCAACCAGGGAGCAACACAGATCTCACAGCATCAGGTTCAAATGATAGTCTGCAGTAGCTGATGCAATGCACTGGTTTTGACCACGCTACAGATCAGGGTCTCTGGTTACTAGGTTTGAGTCTCTGTAAAGGGTTACTGTGTTGTTTGTGTATGAGTAGTTTGATGTATTTTTATGATTAGTTTGTTGTAGTTTTCTCTTAATAATATATATCATAAAAAAAATCAATAATACCGAAAAAAGGCTTTTCACCAATTTTTCAAAAGACTTGTGTTGATCAAAACATGAACAGCTAATATGTAAGCTCCATTCTTCTAGTTTTCGGTTGTAACCATGTAGTCAATGCTTCTAACCTAGGAGAAGCAAACCAAATTTTCTTATCATACTATTTATAGGAAAAGGAACTTAATCTACTTCCACATCATAATAATTGGATTAAGTGAAAGGGCAGACCTGAGACGCATAGAGTGAAAGACAAATACAGGACTAATTGGGGAAAAAATTATTGAACTCTACCAACGTCAAGTTCTTATGGATAGTACCTTTCCTTCAGAATGCAATTGTCCAACGTCCTCATTTTCTTCCTGTAGGGTCCTACACTTGGCCATTAGCATCTTTCCCATCTTGCTTTGTGGGGTAAAGTTGACCGCAGCAACATTGTCCTGCAACTCTTTCACTTTTTTGTCTTTCTCCTCAACCAAATTCTGAAAATGTCACACATGGTGAGCATTATATTGGTTTGTAAGTCAAAACTATTCCACATTAACTTTAAAATGTCAAAACATTGATTTAAAAACCAGTCAAATAGATTCAGACTCAGTAGATGCCTAGTTGAGCCACCCCTGAGTTACCTATTCAGCCCAGTCCTATGGTTTTAACTTTTAAGGCCTTAAATACACTTATTTCCCTTTTTATCAGAAAAGGTCATGGGAGGCTCTATTGAACATTTACACTAATTTTAGAAGATCAAAACCAAATTTTTTCAACATATCCAGGCATTTGAAGATGCATTGTGCTATTCATCTAACTGAATGAAATATAAAATTGGATGCCTATAACAAATTAAATTTAGTATTAACAAATGAAACATGACAAATTTCAAATCTAGATTCAGAGAACTATATATATGTTATCTATTTTTCTATTATTTTCTGCTATTTTTGAATAGTTTTCAAATGCTATCAGGCGTAGGCTGCGACTGACAGAGTACGCTCCAACAGTCTGATTTTGGAACCTTGTTCCAAAACCTCAAAAATTTACATTTTTCTTTATCAAGACATAAAAGTAAACTTGGGAGACGTCAAAAGAAAACAACTGGATAAAATATTTGTCATGAAGAAAATGAAAGCACACAATGATGAAACTAGAGCAATTCAGTTGATCAAGCCTAGTGCTCCATACATGTAGCACACCTTGACCTTGACATTGTGGCTCATAGAGTGAATGGATAATGCTGTACAGAGAAAATGACAATTAGCTAGCAAATGTGCAGTCTGAATGTGTATTGAGAATTTTCGACACGGAACTAGTTCCTTACTTTGAATAAGGTACTACTTTAAATGGCCCACCTATGATGCCCCCTCCTTTCTCCCTCCTTCTCTCTTACTCCCTCTCCCTCCCTTCCCCCTTTAGAAATTTACGGACTACATTTTGATAAATTCTCTACAGTAATTTTTCATTGAGAATAGCCAATGGCTATTTATAGAGTATTAAGATCATCTAATCCCAATAAACTCTCATCACTCGCTGAAGATATACTGATCACAACTTTAAGCTAACCTAAGGGGTGCCAAATGAGTCAGGTGGGGTCAATAGATGGGGTCCACAGTCTGGAGCCCAACCCATATTGGACCCCTTTTAAAAGGGTCAGATATCCCCAACCCATACCCAATAAGGGTCAACCCAACCCGACCACCAGCAGATGAAAAGAGAAGACAACAAAGGAAGAAGAATGAAGAAAGAAGCAGCAGCAACAGTGTGTCATTTGAAACTGAGATTTTCTTCTCACCATCTCTCTGATGGCAGCTTGTAAGGTATTTTTACAACTCCCACTGAATTCTATTCTGAGTTTGTAAAAAACACGAGCTCCTTGCTGGTGTAGACACATCTATATAATATGGGAGAGCAGTATTTGAATCCTAGGACATTTTGGACCCTTGGATTTATATACATAAATCCAAGGGCTGAGAAGGGATTCAATAGCTTGGTAATTTTGTAATTATTTGAAAAGAAAGGGGCAGTAACTTTTTACTAAGGACAAGAGGATACTGGAGTGCCATTGATTTTCTGTGAATTTACGAAACCTGCCATTATCTTTTCCCAGAGGATATGAGAGTGTCCTTGGTTTTCTGTGAAATTACGAAACGTGCCATTATCTTTTCAAAACTTCCTTGCAAGTAAAGATATGATTAAATACAAGGCTATGATTGCAATTGAGTGATTGAACGGTATGGAATTTGGGCTCACAACTTACCAGTTTGTCCCTTCACATATATATGCTGTTTTTCACGGATTGTGGAATCTGGGCTAACTTGGATTGTTTTGGTAGCAGATGCAAATGTGGCTTGCATACAATTAAACTAGACTGCTTATAATAGTGGGCCACTTCTGGTATTCAATGGTGGTTAAACAAGGGTCCAATTGGCTGGGTTATTTTACCTAAAAAAATAAAATCCGGCTGGGCTTGATTTGAAGCTGATTGATCCAATGGGCCACATAGAAAATTTGAGTTAAATTTTGTTAAATTATGGGCGGTGTTAGTTGTTAGGTGGTCAAAAGAAGAGTAATTAGATTTAGTTGTGCTCAGAGCGTGATGCGCTGTGCCTTCAGGCACAAGCAATGACTAGTATCTATGTAAATGGGGTTTTGGTTTCATCTAACTTGATTGTCACTCCTAATCCTTTCCAACGAAAGGAGCCCACCTTCCTTTTCTTAGTTTCCTGAGAAGAAGCCTAGCAGAAAGCAGCATATTTACTGCTGGTTCTTCCAAGGTGAATAGAGAAAGTGTAGAGTACTATGAATGCAGCAAGACAGATGAAGGTCCAAAGCCTGCATGTGGGACCACCCAAGAGAGTTTAGATATTTCCTAATTTTATTGACTGTTATTAGTTTCTAATTCTTATTGAAGAGTTGTAGTTAGTATATATTCTAAAATTGCTTAGTTTCCTAGTATGAGTATGAATTTTAGTCCCTAAGTATGTTTTTCCTATTTATATTGCATTGTAAGTGACTTAGATCTCAGATTATTGATTATTGAAATTATATCCCTTCCCTTGGAGGTGCGTCCACATTGATAGTCTTTGTGAAGACATGTTTTTGTGTTTGCAGACCCGTGCTTTGGTACTTCCATGCAAGCCCTAACCCTAGGGCTTGCATAAATTCTTTCGTGTTCGCACTCTTAAGATATGTGTGAAATAATTAGTACTTCATAGTATTAGCAGTTCAAGGATTTTTTATGTAAATATTGTAACTAAAGGGGCTTCTACGTAAATACCCAAAATATGTGTAATATGATTTATTAATAAGATAGTGTCATCCAACCCTAATGACGATAACTTGTCCTCTTTCTCTAATCAAGTCTCTCTTTGTTCTCTATTTTTCTTTTTTTTCCTACTTCTCAATATTATTTAGTACTTCATCATAAAACCCTAGATCTACAAGAATCTAGAGGTTTCACTAGGTATCTGAGCTTTGAAGGGATATTAGGACTTGCACCAAAACACATCCAAAGGTCTTGATCCGAAGTTTTTGGAGTTTGAAGGTGTTTCAACCCCAACCGAACAAGTCGACATGTTCAGCCAGGCCATGTGATCCCTGTGACAAGTTGACTGTGTTGTCAACTCGCTGAAATGGTTGCTGGAGTGTGTAGAAACCATCAACAGTGTTCCCTTGTTGGGGTTTGATGGTCAATTAGAGTTATCGACAATCTGGAGTGTGATCAAATCCTTTGTTCGGACGTTGACATCCAGGTCATGATCAACGCCTGTGATTTCTGTTTAATATAAGGGCTCAAGTGAAAGTGTTGATTTGGCAGTTCCAAGGGGTGACTCAAAGACAATGATTGAAGCTCTACGAACAAGGAGTTTGAGGATCTGAGGGTACTTGTGTGTCGATTTGTGTGTTGACTTCTAGAGGATCTCGTTTGTGTCTCGACTGGTCCCTATTTTTAGTGATGTTGTTGACTCAAAGTCCATCTCTATTATACTTTTTAAGTTGTGATTGAAGCCTGAGTTTTGGAATGGAGTCCAAACAACCTGGTGAGGGCTTTACATCTAATGCATCTAATGTCCAACAACTTTCTGGTCTTATTAATCCTAATGTTAGGATCATCCCAAGTCTTTTCAATGGTACAGACTATAAGGATTGGGCATATTCAGCCAGAAAGACTATTGGGGGATCTAAAAGACTTGGGTATATTACTGGAAGCATTAAAGAACCTGTAAAAGAAGATTCAACATACTTAAATTGGGTATCGGAGAATATGTCAGTAATGAATTGAATTCTCAACTCTATGGAAGAGGGAATTGCAGTCAGTTCTAAACACTGTGATATAGCAATGGAACTCTGGGATTCTATAGAAGCAATGTATGCCCAGAAAAGAAACAATGACAGTATTCTTGAGTTGAAAAAACAAATTGCAACATTTCCCAAAGGAATTTTGTCTATTAGTGATTATAATGCAAAGTTTAGGGATTTATGGCATGAATTGGAACTTTATCTTAGTCATGAACCATGCAAAACAGGCCACGTTACTGGAAGATATACATGTGTTTGAGCTTCTTGGGGGTGTTAACCCAGAGTATGAAACAGTTTGTTCCCAAGTAACTAGTCACGATCCACTACCTCCTATAGGAGCAGTCTTTGCATTGTTGCAAGGAGAAGAAAGCCGCAGGAAAACAGGAGCAACTTCAGATGTTATTGTTCATGATCGATCTGCTCTTTCCAGTAACATTGCTACAAATCAGACTGTACATTCTGGAGTTGGAAATGGAGGTGGAGGTGGAGATGGAGATGGTAGAGGTCGTGGTCGTGGTGCTAATCGTGGAGGCCATAAAGGTGGTGGACATGGTCACGGTGGCACTGATCAGGATAAACTATTGTGCACGTGTCACGACCCGGAATCTGAGGCCCTTTGAATCCCAAGTCACGACTATGATATATATTCTCCATATGCATAAGTCAAATAAATATTACAAATTCAAGAGCATAAATTAATATTTCTTGAAATTATAAAGAAAAAGGATAAAACCTTTATTGATCACAAATAAAGAAAACTAAAATATTAGATGGCTAGTTTTCTAAGTGTCCTAAACATGCCTTTCATCGGAAGCTCATTCTCTAGGTTCTGGTTACCTAGATTGGGGCAAAAATACAAAAATCAGTAACACTAAGTGAATAGATTTCTAAGACTACATGTATGTGTGAACGACAATATATTAAATGAAAATATGGAATAAAATAATGAAATGTACTTGTTAAGTCCAGTTTAAGGTTTCTAACTCTAACCTTGGGACCACCACCTAACCACCGTGTGCAGGGGTAGACACGGATACGTTAAAATGGGGGACGAATCTGTATCCAGGGTGTATCGGACATGGATACACCCGGATAAGCCAAGGATACGTCCGGGACAAGCAAAAATTGTATCTGATTATTGTTTTTTTTTTTTTTTTTTGAATTTCGGACACGTGCGGGACATGCGAGAGACACGTGAGGACACGTGCAGGACACATAAAAAAAAGTGGGGGAGAGGAGAAGCAGAGAAGTAAAAAAAACCCAGAGAGAAGGGAAAACATGGGAGAGGAGAAGCAAAGAAGTGCAAGAGAGAGAGAGAGAGAGAGAGAGAGAGAGAGAGAGAGAGAGAGAAGGTAAAATGCCTGAACCTTGCACCTCGCTATCGCCTTGCCATCTCCTCCACTCCTCTGACGAGATCATCACCAGCCAGCGTGTTGTCGTCATCAAACAAGACCTACATCGATTTCTGTCGAAACCCTAACTAGAGCCTGCTCTGCCAAAGATCCTCCTCCTACATCGATTTCCATCAAAACCCTATATAGTGCCCGGAATCCGATCTCCCTCTTGTTTCGCATCTTGAATCACAGGTCCAAGAGAACTAGAGCCCGTCGGCAGAGATCTTCGTCACTCGTCAGGTTCTCCTCTTCTTTCTTTCCTTTTTTTTTTTCTTTTTTCTCTACTGCTTCATCAGCTATGTCTGAGAATGCAATGGAAGGGAAGAAGAGGTGAAATTTCATAGACCTGGGCTGGTTCAGGCCTTGATTTTGAGATGATAGTTTTTTTTCTTTTTTCAGAAAGGTATATATAATTTTTGAAAGGGTCCGACGAGCCTGATTTATTGATAATTACACGTTTCATTGGAGCCCCTTTGGATGAACTAAGTGTAGGTAACTTGCTTTACTAGCAAATGAAAGAGTTCGTTCCTTTGAATGACATCAACGATATTAAGTGCCCGTTGGTTAGAAGATATCTGAAAATTCTTGTGCTGAGGGATATCCAAATTCTTCAAAAGTTGTCCCCATTCACAAATTACTAGATATTATATATATGTGTGGGTATGTATCCATCTTTTTTTTTTTTTTTATTGATGATTAAATCAATGAAAGTGCATATTTTATGGCTATTTTGATTGAAATAGTGTTAAATTTTTATAATAGTCATTCTTTTTTTTTTTTAATTCAATGTATCCCCAATGTATCGTATCCTACTTTTTTGAGAAATGGCGTATCTGCGTATCCTTATCATATTGTATCCGTGTCCGTGCTTCATAGGACCCAAGTGTTAGCATGCGGGTGCAGTCATTTGAGAAGTCCCTTAGATAAGCTCTTAAAAAAAATTTGATTTTATTATTTAACTTCTTCATTTGACCATATACCGCACCACCCAAACAAAAATCATGAGTCCGCCATTGACCGTGTCACAGGCTTTAAAAATCACACACCTCAAGGGTGCCTCCGGAACATAAGGGGTGAACTATATGATACCCAAAAGCTTAAGCTTATAGGTGGAAGCCCCAAACAGGTATATGAAGCCCTATCAACCCTATTACTTAGGTGATGTGGGATGTGGGACTTCTCAACACTCCCTCACGTGCAGGCCCAACAGATTTCATGGACAAGCCTGCCACGTGGGCTACATAAGAATGACGTACGTGGGCTACACAAGAACGAAGGGATCCGAACCCGCTCTGATACCATGACATTTCCATAAATCCAAGGATTTGGAATCCAAATGAATTGGTGCCCTCTTTGAGGATCGATCATGATTATATAGAATTTACAATACCCATCAAGGGCTACAATTAAGTATTCTGTCCCTAAAATATAATCTAATTACCAGCTGATTACAATCTAGGAATTAAACAACAAGTCTAAATATGGTAGCTACAGTTGTTACACGTTGGGAGATGTTTGACTACATGTTTGTAATGTACAATTGGGCTGGGCCTTCATGGGCTTTATGTTGGACCCGGATATATCATAAACACTATAGTCAGTCGAACAACTGACCTATAGCCAAAGAAAATGCAACTAACCTAAAAGTCAAAGAAATTGCGCATATGACCTAAAAGCCACGTCAGGAATTTATTTCTTAGCCTCGCTGTAATAACCTAGGCCAAGTTAGGCACAGATTCGTCCAACCCATACGGTATTGGGTTGGGCTGGGTTGGATTAGTTATTTTTAGCCTATTACCCATTAGTAACCCCCTTTGTTTGTTGTTGGGTTGTTAGAACGATACCTCCTTGGGAGGGGGATTCCGTTCGGGTACCCAGGGGGGAGTTCCCAAAGGGTAGAGATCTGAGTTTATCCCCAAAAATTAATCAAGCTCTTTATTTACCTTCTCCTTTGATTCCCGACTTTCTCAATTTTGGTTAAAGAGGAGAGGAGAGGTAAGGGTGCAGAAGGATTTTTCTTGGGAAGCAGCAAAGAGGAATTGCAAAGCCCACAGGGGCCATGGGCCTGAGGTACACTTATCTTGGGCACAGGCTTAATCAACCACCCAAAATAGTCCATTCAGCCAGCCCATGGCTTGGGTGTCCCTCCCACATTATTCTTTGTTTACTCAATACAGTGGTTGTGTTTGGTCTTCTGCTTTTTATTTAATTATTTATGAATGGGATTATAACATCTCAAACTAGAAGTTACTCAAATCAGTGGTTCAGATGTATTCTAAGACTTCCTATTAGAATTTCATATTTAAATGATAATAAGTCAGTTGGCCAGGGAACTACTGCCTGTTGCACGACTCTGAAGAAAAGAAAATCAGTCCCTTGGGATTGCACAAGGGTGCCTAGGGTTGGGTTTCCCCATCGTTTGTGTGTGTTTGATATGGATTAACCCTAATTCATAGCTATCTGTCTGCTGTTCTTGGAAGCGTTGCTGTAACAGCAACCTGCACATAACAGTCAGACCCAGAAAGTCCTGGTCTGCATCATATTTTCTATGATACTACTTTTCTTTATCAAAGGATCATAACACAGACCAGTAGCCATATGTATACAGTAAGCTGTAGTTGAAATGAGATTGAATAACAGGTGACTGGAACTTCAAAAATGAAGAAAATTGTTTGTTAACTTAAAGAAGAAGGTGACTGTAACTTCAAAACAGAAGGAAATTGTTTGCTAACTAAATACACAGCTATATGGATAGTTTCGACGCAGAAAACCTTGGAATGTAGGTCAGAAAACAAAATATATACAGTTTGTCAAGTATAGTGCTTCTTTCCTTTCGCAACTGCATTCTGTCGTGAATTATAGGAAAGGGACATTGAGACATGAATAACTATACTTTATGGGAGTTTTCAAGTTCAACAGTCACTTCATTGAACCTAGTATATGGACTGAAGGCATCTATAAAAGTAACAAAGTCTTCGAATTCATATCTAGAAGCCATCGGAGCAACTCATCCATATGCACAAGATCAAATTACATATGTAAAAGGCTGCTTTTCCTTTTCCCATACAACAACCACATAAGATTAGTTTCATATTTTCTGCTCAAGTAATATGCAATAATATCATCATATTATAATAGAGAAGGAAGAGAAAAATGTAAAAATAAAAAGGTACACCTAACATCAATAAAAATATAAATTAGATTAGCAGTAAAATAAACAAGGAACAATAAGTACAACCAAATAGAAAATACAAGTTTTTTTTTTTTTTTTTATTTGATAGTTCATATAGAAACATCAGTCTCTCAAGAAGAAACTTTACCATCAGAATAATGAGTTACCTTCGCAACAAAAAAATTAACATAAGCGTAAATACATGTGGCATGTACCTTCAAACGTGTAAACTCCTCATGTATGGCTGGATCAAGTAATAACCTCCTTGCCTGACAAAGTAGATCAGAGCGAAAGAATTAGTAATTTTGCAAGATAACTCAACAGATTGCATACACACACACTTTTGCAAAATAACTCAACAGATTGCACGCACACACGCACACACACGTTTTTAACCAGCTGAGCTACAACAGGGGGCAGCATAAATACAGTTTGGACAAATAATAAGGGATATGAATCATAGAACCTGCATCGATGGTGGTTTCAGTTGTGCCTTCAGATCCCGAACTGCAGCCTGAAAGGTACAGGGTAAATGTTAATCACAGAGAAAAACTCATCAATAGGTGAAACAAAACAAGATAATCTTCAACCTAATAATAAAAGAAAACGAAATAAGAGTATCTGACAGCTGCAACAGTGCTTAAACAATGCTGCACCTCCTGCCATTGTTGGCACAGTTGCCATATACTTTTTTTTGCTCTAGTATTTTGTATTATTCAAGAGACGAGGAAAATATGAGAGATAGAGAGAGAGCTAGAACAATGTGTTGGATCATTTTCATATCATGTGGTGTATGTTTGTGTGCGACTTACATTTGTATTTCTCAATACTATGATATTAATGATATTACTCCATATAGTACTACTCTGTCATCACTTCTACATGGACGAAAGCAATAATAATGCTCTACACTCCCCCTAATGCTGGAGCACCATTGCACCTAGCTTGCAACGGACCTCACATCTTAGTTTCAAAATCAAGCAAGCCTGAGTGAGTCAACTTGAACTTGACAGGTGCAGAGGCGAGTCATTCCACTCCAAGTTGGCTGAATCCTATAGTGTTCGGCCTTTTTAACTCACTTATTTTCCAATTTTTCTGTTGGCAGATGCAATGGAACTATGGAAGTCTCTTAAGATTAAAACAACCTTTTTTTTTTTTTTGAAGAATTAAGCATCAAAATATCAAAGGTACTATTCAACTGACAAGAGTAAAATATAAATGCAAGTGCCTATTATTATACATGAAAAGACACTGACTTTGACAAGATCTAATTTCAATTTTGATCACTTCATCTTTTCACGTTCAACAGATATCCTGTGGAGGCTATATTTTATTTAAAATTTTTATAATAATGAAAACTATTATAACATTATGTATGAGGATTTGAACTCACAACCTCTCATTTCTTTAATTCTTTGAAAATCTATTCTATATTATTAGAGCACATAAGATTTTTACATTAAAATTTATTTAAAATATCTAAATTAGTACTAAATGAGGCAAGGCAAGGCCACCTAACCGAGACGGGTCACAACCTGAATCAATAAAAATGTGATGGGCCAACTGAATGATTTTCATGATTTCAAAAAAATGTTGAAAGTGAAATTTGCAATTTGATTTTTTTTAAAAATGAAGCAGCTCTCATAAATTAACCACTTATATGTTTTTTTTATCATAGATATTGATTTGGATTGCAAATTTGACCAACTCAATATAATCCATATAAAATATCACTATTTTAGTTTTTTTTTATAGATTTGTATTTTTTTATAACAGTAAAATTTTATTTCACCAAAAAAGGGAACAAAGCACAACGAAAGAAAATCAACAAAAAGAAAAGAAAAAATAACTACAGATCAAAAGAGATGGTAGAGCTAAAAACTCCTTCACGAGCAAGATAAACTGCCACGGCATTAGCTTCCCTAAGAATATGATTGAAGGTTGCTCCCAATCTCCTTGAGATATCCTGCACCTCCTCCACCCAATCTGCCAATCTCCAAGGATAAGAAGAACTACCTGAACACCCCTGAATTACCGAGAAAGGATCCCCTTCTAGCCAGCCATTTGAAGCAACTCTCGGCAACCAATAAGAATAGCAAACAACTCAGTTTCATTAGCATCCGCAGAGTCAATCGGCCTAAAGAAGCTGCTTACCATCCTTCCATTCCAATCCTTTATAACTCCACCTATCCCTCCCCTTCGCAAAGAACGAACAAAGCTACCATCAAAATTCAACTTCAGAACACTAGCAAGGAGATTCATCCATGCAACTCTAACTCTGGACTTAACTCGCCAACCACCTTTAAAGAAGGAAGACCAAGATCTATAAAGATCTTTCACTGAAACTCCATTAAACTCCCTACGCGAACTCGCCCATTCGGATACAAACCAAAGTATGGACTCTACCACCTCCATCACAGAGTTAGACTTATTCCGGAAAACTCTATTATTCCTTTCCAACCAAAGCTTCCAACAATTAGCATACACTTTTAACCTCCATAAGATCTTACCCCGAATAAATTTAGACCGCCAATGCCATTGAACAAATAAATCTTCAACTGTCCTAGGCATAACCTATTCCATACCAAACATTTCAGACAAAGCAGATCACACTCTATGAGCAAAAGGACAATGAATCAGCAAATGATGCACAATGTTCTCATCTTCTAAGCACATTGGACACCCATTAATGATGATATGATTCCTTTGTCTCAACCTGTCTATGGTCAAAATTTGTATTCTTATGAATTATATTGCCCTCGTTAAGCACTGACACAGTTTTCTACTAAGTACTAACAATTTAAATCCATTATTAATAAGTAAAATACCATGCCACAAAATCTTAGACTCATTAAACGCTCTTTATTATTTTTTAGATTTTTTCCTGTTATCAGTTTTTAAAGGTTAATGAGCTCTTGGATGCTGTAAGGACCCAACCCCAAAAATTGGCCTTTAAGTATTTTAATTGTATATCAACTAATGGACCCCACTTGTGTATAAATGAATTAATATTTATTTTCTTTAAGGTAAACAGAATTATAAATTAATATGTAATCAAACAACCATGTGCCAAAATTAGTTATTTAGAAAACTAATTCTTCAGTTAGTTAATATTTAGTAGTAATTAGTTAAGATGAGTTAGTAAGTATGTGTTTAAGTTAGTAAATAGTTTTAAAATTAAAAGTTTCTTAAAAGTAAATTTCCGAAAGTTTAGTAGTTGGTCCCCTCATAAAAAAAAATACGTTCAACTCAAGTTTGAATTCAAGATGAATTTAAAAAGAAACTAATGCTTTAATAAAGTTCTGTGGTTATAAAGTATTTTTAATAAAATTTTATTTATTATTAAACTCCCTACCTTAAAGTGAACAAACACATGTGAGCTTAGTTCATAAAATAGAAATACATTCTTACTAGTTGTTAGTGTTTAAGAAACATATATGGACTTCAAGTAAAAGAGGGCCTTTTAGCATCATCAATAGAACTTAAGTTGTAACCAAACACCTCAACTCAAGCCTATTTATACACCACACATCTGCACTTTTGGAATTCATCTGCACACACCCACCAGCTTTCTCTTTGCTTCTTCCTCCATCTCAAAGATTATTGTGAGATTGATTTGAGATTAGTTGCAAAGAGCAAGAGAGAGGAAGAGATGAATGAAGGTTCGGAAGGCCTTCTGAATGAGCGTTGATATTGACCATAGCGCTAAAACACAAAAGAGAAAGAGAGAGAGAGAGAGAGAGAGAGACGTCAGTTTAGGGCCCATTCTGTCTGCCCATTTTTATTGGGCCCAAATTAATTAATTGGCCGTTTATGAGGGTTTTACCCTTATAGAATTTAGAGACTTTGTACTTATTTTGGATGAAAATCAATAAAAATTGGTTTTGTAACTTAATGATTACTAGAAATGAAATTAAAAAGAAAATACCAAAAGATTTTAAAACTGCTTTTTGTACATGAGAAAATTCCAGAACCTGTGGACCGACTCCATGCACAATTTTCAAGGGTTTCTAATGAAAAATAAATTTTGATAAAATCTATAGATGTCATCCTATATATCCAAAGTACGTGATTGAAATATCTTGGTCCATATATTCTAAAACCATGATAGAACTTCACAAGTCAAGTTATGATGAGTCTATACGGTCAACGATGGTCAATAGAAATTCTTTATGAGAGGTAATAGTGACTTGTGACTTTTTTGACTCGATGAGTCGGCACTTGAAACCATGCAGCTAGAAAGGGCTTACACAGTAGGGGATGCCTAATGGTGTGTATGGCTAACACACGTAGTGGGGGACCTTGCGTGTTATTGTGAATTGTAACATCCGTTCAGAGGGCGTCATCAAGCTAGCGAGATGAAAACTCAACCAGCGGGATGTGGTTGACCCTAGCTCCACAGGGGTAAAATGCACGGACCTTTTCCTAGTTGGAGGAAGCACTAGGGCTTGGTGTGCCGGTTGATAATTGTTTTCTCACATTTATGATTCAAATGAATCCATAATTATACTTAAACGTATTCATATGTCAAATTATTCATATCTGCAAGTTACGCACTTTAGGATTTTACCTAGTCATACTCAGGTTAAATCTATGTTATCTACTCATATTCTTTTGATATCATGATGCATGGATTGGATTGACCTTTATATGTGCTTTTTAAATTAAGTACCCTATCTACTGAGTTCTTCCTGTTCTCACCCCAATCGTGGACCATTTTTAGGTAACAAAGAATATGTTGGTGTTGACAACGCTATCGATGACGATGAGGGTGTGAATGTGATGCAAGTTGGATTTGACATTTGTGGAGATCACTAGAGTAGCTAGTTGAACATGTAAATTTCAGCTTATTCAGTATTACTTAGTTTGCGTTAATTTTCAGAGACAAGTATTTGATATGGTTGTAACTGAGTTTAATATTTGAATTTATGGCTTTAAGTATAGGTTTCATTAAAATGATTTGTGGTCTTTTAATAAGATTAGAAGATTTTTTTTTTTTATTTTATAAAAGATAAAATTTTATTTCACCAAACGGACAGATAAAAACAAGGGACAACGAAAACAACAATGAACAAGGAAAAGCACTAGAAATTATACATCAAAAGAAATAGAAGTGCGAAAGACTCCTTCCCTAGCCAAACCATCCGCCCTAGTATTAGCCTCTCTTAAAATATGATGGAAAGAAGCACCTAACAAGCTTGAAATATCTTGCACCTCCTCCGCCCAATCCGCTAGCCTCCAAGGATGAATAGCTTTTCCAAAACCCCATTGGATAGAGAAAAAGAATCAACCTTCAATAATAGGAACAAGACCTCCAATTCCACGCAGCTCACGACACCCAATTAGAAGAGCAAACAACTCGGCTTCGTTAGCATCAAGGATGAAAAGCTACGTAGCGGCCAATAAAGGGGGCGTACTGGTATATGCTATTTATCGGCGCTCACATCCATAGCGGCCCATAGCAGCAGCTATTTACCTGTAGCGGCCGATACGCATAGATACGGTACGTATCGGCCGCTACAAGCAATGAAATGTAAAAAAAAAAAAACCTATGTCGGCTCAGGGAGATGAAGAAAGGAGGAATAAGGGGAAAAAGAGGACAGCAGTTGCATAAACATACCTGGAAGCAGTAGCAACAGCAGCAGCATCACGCAGCATTACCAGCAGCATCACGCAGCAGCAGCGCCACGCAGCACTAGCACAGCAGTGACGGCATCACCGCCAGGTAGCACCATCTCCTCTTCTCTTCTTCTTCTTTCCTTCTTAATTTTCTTTTCTTTCTTCCTCTTTTCCTTCCCCTATTCTCTGCCTTTCTCAAGCCTTGTTTTTTCTTTTCCCTAGAATTCTCAAGCCTTGTCTTTTGGGAAAAGAATTAGGGCAGCAAAAACCCCTCTTTTGGTCCCTCCAATATTTACTAAGTAGGATAACTATGGGCCCCACATTGGGCTCACCTTATGAAAGATATAAATAAATATTTAAATGGGACCACAGTGGCCCACCTTATGAAAGTTATAGATAAAAATCAAATGGGCCCCTCAAGTATTAAAATAGAAAAAATCATGGCTTCGCCAAATAAATAAAAATTAGGGGCTTAGCCAAATTTTACTCTAATTAGAAATAGAGTTCAATCAAAGTTTACTCTAACAGGAAATAGAGACATGGCCAACTTTCACACTAATTGAAAATAAAGTCTAGTCAAATTTCACACTAATTGAAGAAATGCTCTAGCAAGATTTTACTCTAATAGGAAATAGGGCTCAACCAAATCTCCTTTCAATAGGAAATAGGACCCTAACCAAATTACTCTCTAATAGGAAATAGTGGCTCAACCTAGGGGCCCTAATCAAATTTTTCTTTAACAGAAAATTTTAAACTATATATACATTTCAAAATACAACTCATAAATGTGATATTCTAAGCAACAATGGTGATAATATTTTGATGACATTGTTTGATTACAAACATGAATATATGTGAAAAAAAAATGATCATTACTACTATTTTCTATTCAGACAGCGATACAAGACCTCATAATGAGGAGGCCGCTATGCCCTCTTATATTAGTTACTTTTGCAAAAAAAAAAAAAAAAAAAAATACATTTTCTATCATTTTCCAATATTCTGGATTTTCTGAATTTTTTTGATGATTTTTTTGATGATTTTTTAAAATCGCACGGCTACGCTACGTAGAGCCCGCCTCATTGCGTTTTGGCGGCGGGCCGCTACCACTATTTTCATCCTTGGTTAGCATCAGAAGAATCAACTGGTCCGGAAAAGTTTCTAAGAATGATTCCATTCCAATCTCTGATGACACCACCAATACCTCTTCGTTGAACACTTTGAACAAAGCTACCATCAAAGTTCAAGTTAAAAATACCAGGTGGGGGATGGATCCAAACTGTTCTTTGAACAATTCTAGAACGCCAACCTCCTTTTAAAATAGCTGCCCAAGATCAGTTTAGATCTTCCAAAAAGTTACCAATAAAGCCCTTACTATTTCATACCCATTCCGATTAAGTCCAAACTATGGACTCCACAACTTCCTCAGAATTTGCTCTTGTTTGTAAACACTTTTCTGTTCCTCTCCAACCATTATTTCCAAACCGTAGCATAAGCAACTAACTTCCACAAAATATTGCCACGAATAAACTTACTTCGCAAGCACCATTGAAGAAAAAGATCTTCCACATTTTTTGGCATCACCCAACTCATGTCAAAGAAATTTAACATAGTCATCCAAACTTTATTAGCAAACTGACAATGAATTAACAAATGATGCGCCATTTCCTCATCCTTTAAACACATAGAGCACCCATTTACTAAAAAATGCTTCCTTCTTCGCAACTTGTCTATAGTCAGAATTTTATGCTTTCTTGCCACCCAACAAAAAATCAAAACTCTTGGCAGAACAGAGGGATTCCAAAAGGATTGCCAACCTTTCCCTCTATCTGAATTGTCAGCCAAAACATTATAAAAAGAATTGACTGGAAACTAACCTTTTACAGCTGGTTTCCAAAGCCTTTCATCATCTCTGCCAACTGACACATAGACCTTAAGATTAGATGAATATTTTAAAAAAAATTCTGCTGTAGTATGATTTGACTAAACTCACACATGCGGATAGTATTGGGCTTCACGAACCAAATAGCGGATTCATATTATTCGAATTTGGGGTCGTGACAGATGCAACTTAATCCGACCAAGTTGCCCATTAGTCTAAAACCTTGCCTGATGTAGAGAAGTCCAACTAATCCCTTTTGTGAGAAAATTGGCAAGTTGATCTTTGAGCTTTGTATAGACAATGAAGGCACAGATCTCTTTTTAAGCAAATCCTTCCCAATTAGTTTGACACTCAATCTTCATATTGTTTGGTTTGCTCGTGACACGATGTCTTTGAGGAGATGAAAATTGCCACCATATTGTCAAAACATAGTTCCATAATAAGTTTAACTGCCATTCTGATGCAAACTATGTTGGAAGGGTTTGATAAAACTGGATAAAGTGCCAAAGCATGATATTTCGAGGTGTTGAAGTGTGAAATAGGCCTGCTAGAGACATTCGACAAAGATAAAAACCCATCTAGAGAAGATAATTTCTTCTTATTCAACTTTGCTTTACTGCTGCTTTGCGTCCAAATATATAGGAAAATGAAACTCCCTAAACCGGAAGTCCTCTCAAGGTAGTAACTATCCTAACGTAATCAAATGAGAAAATCCATCCTAAGCATAACTCAATAAACAGATAACTACTAAGAATACTAATGGAAAAATAAATCTGTTTTGCTTCAGATGAGTTGTCACAATTCACAAAATCCCCTATTTTGGGCTTGAAATTTGAGATATGAGTTTCGTTGGATCGATCCACCAGACATGCATCATCTCCCTTGGTTGCAAAAGCGCTCAGCCTCAAGCTAGAGTCCTATTAGTGTTTCAGCTATAAAATATAAACATGCCTCATTTGAAGTGATTAATTCGTATCACCTCAACTCGATCCTTTCTTTGGTGGCTCCAGCTTCATAGGATAGAGTACAACAGGTTTGCCAATTTTAACAAATGTCTGTGTTGTCCCTCATCCGATAGATTCCATTTTCGCCATACATCCATTGCCTTGCAAGTAGGACATCTCCAACATGCATCAGTACAACATGGCACCACACTTTATCATTGTAGTCATCACTGATAGCAAAGGTAACTTGACACCCATGTCGTACTTGAAGCTCATCAGCTGTCATTAACTATGAAACAAAACAGGGTTGAGGACATTTTACATGATTTACAGGAGCTTGAGACACGATATCATCAGAGCTCCCACCATCAGTCACCAGCGTACAATCCTGTCCATCTACACGGCCGATTGAACAAAAGAATGAAAGATGTCATTTCATAACCATTTCTTTTCATCCATTAGCATAGGTTCCTCTAGCACTAGCCTTTGACACATCCGGACTTCACCATTGGAATCGTAGATATCAACTTGCTCTACTTTTTCTTCTTTTGTTTTCCTTTTTAAAAAATGCCTATTACTTGATAGACTGCTCTTTTTGCTGTATGTTTTCTTGAATCAAATACTTCAATCACTGCTTCTCAAATCTCAAGAGATATAGCATGACAACATTGTCATCATATTCTCCTTGCAAATACATCATAATATTTCTCTGTATCGGAAATACTCGTGAGACTGGTGCCGTATATGAACTAAATACACCATTGAGAGAAAATTACAGTTAGAAATTCCAAATCGTCAATGAGGATAACATTTTCAATAAGAATGCTGCTAAATAAACCAAAAGGAGAAAAATATAGGAAATTCTTGACAAGGAAGAATGGGGTAAAAAGTTAAACATACCCCTCTCAAATAATCAGCTTCAAGTAACATGAAAGATAAAACATTCAACTAAAACAGGGAAGTATTGAGTTTGAATGCATATTAACTAGAAGATAGCGTCACCTTCAAATCTGCGATCTCCTGATCTCTTTTTGCAAATGTTACAATGAATGCAGCTTCCTTTCTCTTTGCTTTCTCAAGCTGGTAAAGAATCCAAAGAAAAATAAAAATTAGCAAATTGTATGGTTCTTGCCTAAGCAGATAACAAAGAAATACAAGGAAAAGGTCTTTTAACTTGATCCCTCAAGGATTCCTCAGACGTTTTCAGATTCTGAAGATAATTAACCACCAAGTTTGCCTCTACAATGAAAGAAATATTTCTTCAGAAAAATTAAGACAAGAACTTACAAAGGCAGAAAACCAAATGTGACATTAGCTATATTGGTACCAAAACATGTTAAAACAAGCCAAGATTATGCTAACAGAAGGGGCAAGGTCAGCAAATAGAAAAGAAAGCTAACCAGGAGTTGTGCCAGCAGGTATTGCGGACTCATTCTGAAATGCAGAATGCCATTTTTGGATCTCTGATTTTGCAGCTTCAAGCTCAGTCTAAACATAGAAAATTTCAAAATGAACTTCTTATCAGAGTTCCGGAGGATAAGAGGGGCAGTTATTTTAAAAAATAGTCCACTAGTGTCCCGATCATGTGAGCATATGGGAAAAGATATAAGCATAATGCACAAATATTTCCCTCATGGATCACTAGAAAAAGGACATTATAGTAGCATACATACAGTCATCTGTCTCATACACAACGCACAAGCCAGCATATCATGACTAAGATCTGAGATGTACATCAGGTGGGCCCATCATCATCATCATTCAACTATGTTCTATGTTGAGGTTGGCTACATGAATTATATTTCTCCCTTCTGATCTATCCTGAGCCCTTTCCATTACCAAAAAAAAGTATCCAGGGCCAAATCCTCAGATATCTTGCACTTCTATAAATCCACTTGTGCTTCATCTGTGTCCTCTTTGGCATACCCCTTCCCCTTGGTGGGCCATCAACCAACATAGAAAAACTTTTACTCATCGACGTTGTCACTAGCCTGGATTGGACATGCCCAAGCCATCTTAAATGGGTTTTTCTTATTTTATCATCTACCTGTTTGGATAAATGAGGAGTGTAGTAAAATGAAGTGGATTTCACATGTGAAATGGAGTGAAGAGAAGTAGGTTGAAGTTAAAGTAGAGTACTTCACTTCATTCCATTTGGATGCTTGTTTTGAAGTTAAGATTTGGAGTAGAATCCACTTTTACTCAAGGAACTTTTACTCAAGGAAATGGAAGTATTTAAAGTTGAAGTGAAATGGAGTACATGTGGCTCACAACATTACTTCATCTATCTAGCCAAACTCATCCAAACAGGGTAGAGTTGAAATTTTATACTGTTAGGCCCATTTAACTTCACTCTACTCTATTTTTTGCCTCTTCAAACAGGCTCTTAAAATGCTTCCAAAAGCACTCATTTCTGATTATATCCTTCGTAGTTTTACCACACATCCACCTCAACATTCTCATCTCTGCTACACTCATTTTTGTTATGTACCTCATCACATAAAAAAACTAAGGACAACCCACTCATCAAAGGGGTATACATGTAAAGAAGAATGGGTGGCTTAAGCAACTCTCTTGTAGAACGCATGTAATGTATATCTGCAACTACTTCTGCCTAGCAAATCTACAGAGTGAGGTCCACCTGGTGCACAACTCAGACTTAACACAAGTGTGCCACATCCACATGTGGCCACATGCAAAGCTGAAATGTAGAGGCCCTACCGTAACACATTTTTCAGGCACAAACGAGTTAAATGTGAGGGAACATTTATGTCATATGATGTGTAAGATGCATTCCATCTCCCATTTTCATAGATAGACCGACAAATATGCAGACTAGATATGTATATAGATGGAGATATATATGTATAGGGAGTTGGGGGCTGGAAGGGTCCACTATATGCTATTGGAACCTTGAGGTTCTGGGTTTGAGTCACATTATGAATATATATATATATATATATATAGAGAGAGAGAGAGAGAGAATCACACACCTGGTAGGTTGCAAGGGTATCCTTGCTGTTCTGAAGGCTGCAAAATCAAATCGCAAAAGACGCAAGGCATATCTTATTACCTGAGTAATATAAAGTACTTTTCCCACAATAGTTGGCAAATAAAATAAGAAAATAAATTTTGACCATATAAAAACTCAGTACCTTTCGCGAAGAGATAAAATCATTCCTGTGGTGACCCCAGGGACACTTTCCTCTACCTTCGCATTCCTCTTTGGTCACAAAGGAGATATAATAAGTTAAAGAAATTTAGCATGGATTTAGTGCACCTATCTCATTTTTGTTTGATGCACTAACTACAGAGCTTGAATGGTTTTTCTTTTCCCCTTAAATAGGCAATTAGTAATTAATGAGCATGATTAGAAAAGTAATCATGTAATAGTTAGTAAAATCATTGTGATCAAATCTAATGAAACTGATCCATACAAAGAACTTTAAAATAATTACTAAGATAAAATGCAAGTGATGTAGGCCAACACAATGACAGTGAGGTCTAATGCACACCATGATGAAGATCACATAATGGGCCAAGAATTGTCATTTCTTAAGGCATTTGATTGTACACATCTTATCCAAACCCATGTGTGAAAGGTTCAGATCCATGAATGAGAGAGAGAGAGAGAGAGAGAGAGAGGAACGAGGGCAGGGGGCGCTGTTTGAAAAATCTGTAACTACAAGTGTGTTTCTATAATTTCAGAAATTGTTTGCAGAAAAAAAAAAAATAAAACAGGCTTATTTTGGGCCTGAATTAAATGGACCTTAACCCAGATCCAAACAAATCCACTTCTAATTCAGTCGCCCAGGGGTCTATTTTCAGCCAAAATAAACCCTTTCAAGAAGGGTAAGATATGTAGGCCCCACTGGAGGAAACGTCAATATTTTTTGTTCTTCTTGAGCAAGTTTTATAGTCTTTGGGCAATAATAATCATAAGAAGACTGGCAAATCTGTGAAAAGTCAATCTAGGATAGTTTACTTAGAAATTTATGGGATTCCATTGCCAAACATGCGCTATGTAAGGATTGGCTAGGGTAGTCCTTGTTTTTGTTCAGTCTTCTTTATCAGTAAATTTATTTTTCATCGAAAACAGTCCCTTTAGGGCCGTGTTTCAGGGATTAATCTATAGTTTTTAATATTCTAGCTCGGATTATTCTCTTTGCGGCTGATTAAGCTTGCTGGATTTTCCTTTATTTGTCAATCTTGGCATCGTTTTCTAGGTAACAAGTCTGAGAAACAATTGTCACGCAGTCCCATTGCAAAAGTGGGTCGGCAATCGGATATTATTGAATCCGTGAGGCTGTGACTGCGTCAAGTGGTCTCAGAGCCACCGCTTTGCCAATTGTCGAAACCAGCACCTTCTGCAGTTGTTATAATCCTCTCTACAGCAATGAATCATTAGAGGAAGAGGCAAAGGTTATGCGGCAGCCGCTGCAGTTTATGGGAAGATACAAGGATATATGAAGAATATCGATGCACGATTTGGAATAATTAAGGAACAACCGCAAGCGATCACACAACAATTCACCAATCTATGGGTGAGGACGGCACCTTCAAATCCTAGTGGTATTATTGAACCCGTGATTGCATCAAGTGGTATTAGAGCCACCGCTCTGCCAATTGTCAAAACCAATTATTGAACCCGTGATTGCGTCAAGTGCAAATTGTCAAAAGTGGTATTATTAAACCCCTTCCATTGGAGAACCTCCAAGATAATCATTGTAGATGTGAGAGATCAAAAGATTGAGAAGATGATCTTAACCCAAAAATAGAGATCCCAGAGTATCATTGCAGCCTACAGATGATTTATATATGTAAAATTTACATACAAAATCCCATTTCATATTCCATGAGTAAAAGACAAACGACCCCTTAGTAGCTAATTTTTCTTAGTTTTTGTATCAATTGGATATATGGATCCACCACAAAGATTTGTAGTAATGGGCAAGAAGGAAAAGTTTTCCGGCAAGGAAAGGCTTTGCATGGATTGAAGTAATCATCTCGTGCTTGGTTTGACAGGTTTAGTCAGGCAGTGATGCAGTATGGGTTCAAACAATGCCATGCAGATCAAAATGTGTTTGTAAAAAGACACGATGATAAATTCGCCGTGCTAATTGTATATGTGAATGATATTAAAATCACTGGAAATGATGAAACAAAAAAAAAAATGAAGGGACTAAAAGGCTTATCTTAGAAAAGAATTTGAAATTAAGGATCAAAGTGAGTTGAAATACTTCCTTTGGAATTGAAGTTTCTAGACCCAAGAAAGGAATTGTTATGTAACAATGCAAGTACATAATATGCTTGGTTGAAAAAACAAGGAAGTTGAGTGCAAAGCCTGTTGATACTCCTAGTGAAAAAATAAATAAAAAATCATGATCTACATTCTGAAAGTGGTGACTTGCTTCATGAACAAAGTGCATATCAAAGGTTGGTTGGAAGGCTTATTTATTTGACTATCACATGTCTAGATATTTTATATGTTGTTAGTATGGTAAGTCAATTCATGGATACATGGCAGACGGAATATCTTGTTGCAATATATATTACATAGAATTCTGTGATACTTAAAAGGAAGCATCAGGACAGTATATTTTGCACACATGTCGTGGACATATATATGTTGAAGCATATATAGATGTTGATGGGCTAAATCTAAGACAGATGGGAGGTCAAGTATAGGGTATTGCATACTTGTCAATGGAAATTTAGTCTTGTTGAAGATTAAAAAAAAACAGCCAATGGACGGTCAGTCAAATCCTCTAAGGCTGAAAATTGAGCTTTGGGCCTTTGGCCCATGAATGTTGTGAGCTATTGTGGTTGAAGATATTATTATAGGAGTTAGCTTTAAGCAAGATGGAACTATCTAAATTATGACTGCTTCAGTGCTTCACATTGCTGAAAACCCAATGCATCAGTAATCAAACAAAGTTCAAGGTCAGATTGTCATTTCATCATAGAGAAAATCACCAAGGAAGGAAATAAAGTTGTGGGTGGATCAGCCTTTCATGAGCTTAATCCATCCATCAAGATACTAAATGAAAAAAACCCATTACCCATTACATCTGTTTTCTAATGAATCACTTCAGAATACCTTCTTAGACCCGAAGAAATCTTCGTCTTCGTCTTCGAGATCACCTAAGCTCCTTTTAGTACCTAAAATCCCAACAAAGAGAATCAGATAGGAAGGGGGAAAAAACCCAAAAACAAATTTTCATAAGATCCCATTACAAAACAACCAGTTGCTCTGCTGCTATGGGTTCCGGGATAGTCTCCACCGAAATCATCCTCCTGCAATTGAAACGATCAGTCACAAAAGAGAGGGAGAAATAGTGGGTGTTATAGTAGAGAGAGAAAGAGCGTATGTATGGTGTCTTACGTCGTCAAGGTGTGCGTGAGAAGCCATGAGAGATCGAAAACCCTAATGTCTTCTTCTTTCTGTAGGAGTTCCGTTGATGCAGCGACGGAGGGGACTGGGATCGCAAGTCGATGATTTGAGGAGCAGAATCTCTTAGAGCTGAGGAGTTGGGAGGGAGAGGCAAAAACTACTTATTAGTTGTCACTCACTTGAATTACTCTCTTACTTCTTTAAGTACGATTCCAAGCATGAAAGTTTTTAGGTAGGTAATGGGGTCAGACATAGAGCCCCAAGAACCAGGCACTAATGAAGTAAATGGGTACCTGATTATCTCATAACCAAGAGGTTTTTATTGTTGAAAATGAGGTTTAGTTCTTATGCCCTAATAAGTAAAATAAGTAAATGGGTTCCGGTTTGAAACTATTTTTTTAGACCTGAGAACTAAACGGGTGCAGGACTGATTTCACGTTGGTTCTGACCTGTGGACTTAGACCCGACATATTACCTCAAAATTTTAAGAATATCTCATAAAAAACAAGTTTTTTTTTTTTTCCGTATCATTCTTTGCCTAGCCACGGACTCGTCCGATATCTTGTTCCATTTTCGGTTCCATCTTTTCATTAATTGTTCCAGTTCCAGAACTAGGAAATCGGTTTCGAATCGGATTAGGTTCCGGGTCTACCATGAACCCAAATCGGAACAGAACTATTAATATCCCTAAATAGGAGTGGCTACCGTGGTTCTCTTAAAACATATTTCTGTTAGGGGTGTTCATAGGCCGAGCTAAGCATATTCAGGTCGGGCCCGACTCTAGAAACACAGGCATATCCAAGTCGAGCCCAAGCCCGACACATGCTATAAAAGTCAGGCTTGAGCCCGCCAATTTAATCAATCAGGCCTGGCCGAATCGGGCCTTTTGATAACTTTGTGGGAATTCAAGCAATTGTTTGAACTAATTAAATTACATTAATTTCTTACATGGGTTCGGTTGGGCTTTGGATTTTTATCACTTAATCCAAGGCTGGCCCAATTATTAAACTGGCCCTAATTACATGTCCAAGCCGTCCCAAAAGTGGGCTAGGCTTGGATCGGGCTCAGGCTGGTCCAGCCCATGAGCACTAGGGGTGCACAAAAAATCTTTCGATCCGTAAATCCGATCCGATCCGATTCAATCCGCGAATTTTTATTCGATCCGAAGGTAAATGGATTGGTGACGGGTTGAAAATTTTGTAATCCGTTAGCAATGGATCGGTGGCGGATTTCACCCTTAATCCGCGGATTCAAATCGATTCGATCCGTTTACATTAAATATAAATAATAAAAAATATAAGGGGTCTAAATATAAATTAAGATGTCTAAATATAAAATTAAAAATATTTTAAAGGGGGCAAAATGTAATTCCCTACTAACCTTTATCCCCAAAACCCTACACCCTTTCGTGGCTTCATCTCCCAAACGCATGTTCTTACACTATTTTGTTCCATGTTCTTGCACTATTTTGTTGATTATATCTCTTTTGGTTGTAATATAGGTAAAAACAACTCTTTGTATTGATCAATTGGTAATTTGTATTTTTTTTTTTTTTTTTTTTGTGGATTGTTATCTTATATGCTGAATTTTTTTACATGTTTGATATATATATTTTTAACATTAGACTAAACGGATTGAACGGATTAATCCAATCGATCCGGTCCTCCACGGATCAGATCAAATCGTATTTTAATAACCACGGATTGGTGATGAATTCCAAATCCGTCAACCCTTAGGTAATGGATAGGTTACGGATTTGGCCCAATCCGCAGCGATCCGATTCGTGTACACTCCTAAATTGAGCACCCCTATTTCTGGTTATTTGAGTGAGTTGGGGGAGCAGATAAGACACTCACCAAGCAGTCAGATCCACATGTGCATGAACCCCTATCAAAGTAACTACAAATGACTTGTCTTTCTATCTATCATTAAAAAAAGGACTTGTCTTTCTAAGTATGTTTTGGCCCATTTTTTCACTATCACGACAAAAGTTTTATGGGATTTTTACGAAAAAATTAAGCTTAAACCATTATTAAACAATTTTATGAAGAAAGACCAAAAAATGATGAAATAATTGTTTATATATATTTTGGACGAGATTACCCCAATCAACTTCCAGTAACTTTTCTTCTTCTTCAACTTTTCTTCAGCTTCTTGATTGTTTCTATACCTGATTGTATTAGGTTTGGAGGGGATGATGTTGAGATCTGATAGGAGATGAATAGTCATGTCAAAGAAATGAAGGAAAATCGAAAGGAGGTGATGAATGCTTCAAAAAAGAAGAGTTTGATAAGTCTTTCACAAATCACATAATGAAGTGAATTCAATCCATCCAGTATCAAATCCATTCTTAAAATTGGTTAAAGGATTACAGATTAACGAAAGAAGAAACATTCTTGGGTTCTAAAACTCCACACAAACAATACAATACTCATGAGAAAAAATCTCACATTCACTACTAAAAGATGCCAAACATGGCTGCCTACATGTTGCCCACACGTCACAATCATCCAGACTTATGAAATTTTCCCAAACAAATGGCTTCAAACTCTAAATATTCACAAAACCATACTTAAATTCATCACCTCCAACCTCACTCGAAGACACCGCCAAATCAAGAAAAAATTTTCATTTAGGCATTTCATCGAACACCTTACACTCCAAACTCAAACTCTCCAAAATCATGCAAAAGGGCCAACAAATGTGCAAAAACTAAGCATGGGACTCCACACATGACGATATTGTCAATTGGGGTGATTTTGTCAAAAAAATGTACGAACAATTATCTCATCATTTTATGGTCTTTTTACATAAAACCGTTTTATTAAATTTTAGGCTTAATTTTCTCGTAAAAATCCCAAGTTTTATTAAATTGAACATCATACGTATTACCATGATTAATGGTTTTGGAGGGTGATAAGATCTGCTGTAGGATACATTAAACTAGAGTCCATCTATGCTACATTGCTACTGCCATCTCCAATGCCGAAGAGGAATGAAATGCTAACGAGAGCACAATTCTATTTGGGCAATCGGGGTTCAGATTGAATGTTGTTGCTGTCACCCATACGAGAACGAAATGAAGGAAACAAATGCCAACAACCCATTTCACTCATCCCTTCTCTCTCCTTCTTCTCTTCCTTTGATTTGGAGAGGGGATGAGGAATTGGATTTCGGGAGAAGATCTAGAAGCGTGTATTTGGTGGAGATGTTGGATGATTCGGGAGGAATGTATGAGTTTTGGCTGGGGTTTGTCGAATTGGTTAGATGAAAAAGGCAAGAGAAAGGAGATAGGAGTGTTAAAGAGGGGAAGAAGAGAGATTTGAGAGGGTTTAAGAGGGAAAGTTAGATCACCAAATGAGCTTGTGAAGTAAGGAGGAAAAGGAGGGGATTTCAGGTTACGATGTTTTTTATTCCGTGATCCATAAACCCATCGCCCAAACTTCAAACACATTGGGGTGAAATGGTCAAGAATAAGTGAGCAAGTAACCCATTACTTATTATGCACAGCTTGACTATTGGTCAAGGGAGATAATTGTAAAAACATGAAAGACAGGGGCCTTTTGAGGTTTTGAAAAAATAGCGGGGGCCTTTTGTACAAAAAACTCTACATAGATATAGGGTTTTTACCAAAAGCATCCTCAAATATCTCTACATCTCCAATAGCGTCCTCAAATACATATAATGCCCAAGAGTATCTTATACAGCAGTCTTCATTTTTTCTAAACCAAATTACCCTTCACTTTATCTCTCATGAGTTTGAGACAAAATACTTGTAAGCTCAGGATTTTGTGTCTAGATATGAGTCTAGCAGCTTTCACGAGCTCAGATATGAATTGAACATTAACATGATTTAAGTCGCAATGTCAAGAAACAACTTGCGATGTCGAGAAGAAACGTAACAGATCAATAGTTAAAGTTAACAAAAACATGATATATAGAGGTGTATTTAGATTGACTAACAATTCTCATATATGAAGGAATGATTTATGTAGATGTATGAGTTCAACCATTCTATTATGAGTTTCTTCAATAGTGAATGTAGTCACCCCAATCATTCTCTTACTACAATTTGTGGAGATTTTGCTAAAAAATCTTAATTTTTCATTTTTACAAAAATATAACACAAAATTTGTCCTCCGCTCCATTCCCTTTTTGTAACCCTACTTTAACTACAACCATGGCACGGATTACCATCGAAGTTGAGGATAATTTTCCTCGACTTTATTGCTTTAGAACATGGGTTTAAAATAAATATTAACTACCTATGAGATCCTGAATAAACTAGTGAGTTCGAGAATTGAAGTAAAAATAACAATTCTCGAAATAGTTCAATGCGTGAATGCGGTCAAGTCTTGATGTTACAAGACTGGGGTTGAAGGGCAATTTGGTCCGAAAAAAATTAAAGTATACAATATAAAATGCTTTTGGGCATTACATGTATTTGATAATGCTTTTGGAGGTATAGGGATATTTGAGGAATCCATATATATATATACACACACACACACACAGAGTCCAATTAAGGCATCAGTCGTTATTAAAGCCTATAAAAGAAAATAGAGTAATAAAAAGAAAAAATTTCCAAATAAGGCCTCAAGTTTTTTCCTTATTTAAAAAAAGGACACAAGTTCCAAAACTTTTCAAATAAGTAAGTTTTTCAGGAAGTTTTCAATTAAGGACATCCGTTCATTTAAAGATATTTCCCTGAAAAACTTTCCCTCGATTTTCTAAAAATACCAAACAACACCGTATACTTTGTAATATTCATTTCCAAACAACTTAATTTAAAATCTGTAATATTCTTAAAAAAATTGCCAAACAACAAAAATAATAATATAATATAATATAATTATTATATTTTATACTATTTTATTCTTGCAATGTTTAAATCTATAAATATTTTATTCTGTAAACACCCAAACGGACCATTAACTTGTAATTTTGTCCAACATAGGCCGGTAAGGAAAAGTTTGGTTATGAAAGTCGATGACCTACCAAGGGGAAGTGGCATGACAAAGAAGACGGGGATGGAGGTAGTAAAAACAAATAGGAAGAAGTGTAACTTATATGAGGATTTGCCTCAAGATATATTGGAATGGAACATCAAATTCATTTTGGGACTCACATTCAACTGAAATTATAAACTAATTAACATCCACCAAGAAATAAATTGTACTTCTATGAGTTAAACTGAGCATCAAATTATAAATAACCTACATCATTCATACAAACCAATGAAAGTCATGACAGATTCCCCTAGCATTGAAGTACATGAACTTGGGAAAATTAAATGTTTTCAAATGCCCCGTAACATTAGCTTGAGATACAAAATGGAATATCACATATTCCCTTAAAGAAAAATTTAGAACATCCCACTTGATTATATGGAGTAGACATGTTTGAAGCACTGCCTTCAATAGGGAAGGCGAATAGGAGTTGTCTTCTAATATGCTTTTGATTGATTGCAAAATTCTCAACAGTGGCCCTGAAATGTGAAAAATACAATTAATAATGGTTGAGTCAATTATTACATGTATGAAAGAGGGCGAGGCCCCATTGCTCTTACTTGTTAGAACAATAACAACTCCTAATATAAGGTCATTAAATCCACAATCAAATAACCTGAACCCTTCAAAGGGGCCTAATAGTGGCCCAATTGAAATCTGTCAATTGGGACCATATTTAAAATTTAAATTTTCCTTTTTGTTTGAAAGGCAAGCTCCACCCACACTCATTCAATTCCCTCATCATCAAGCCTATAGTAAGGAAATGAATTGATCCCTAGTTGTACATGTGGAAGGAGGTTTCTCATCAACCGAGCGACCAATTAATTTGCTTATAAAAACGAAAAAAAGGGAGAGAAAACTATAGTTTTGGTGCGTTTAGTAGCTATATGTAAAGAAATTATTTACTATTTTATTGAATGTGCTAACTTTATAATTTAAATTGATTATCCTAGAAACACCTAAATAAATATTAAGTATTTGATCTACCTAAGTAATCACAATGACCCTCCAAGTCAAAGTTTAGGTGTTGGACTAGTTAATGTCTAAATCATGAGTTTTTCAACCTTGATTAACTTGCCACTTATTTAAATTCAGCAGCTGATTTTCATGAAATGGCATCATGTGCATTAACACACACAAAAAAAAGTTGGCTCCATGTCAAGGATCCGGACCCGGACCCAGACCCATTTGCAAATGACTCACCACTAATAAGTCTAGTGTTTACCAAGAGGAACAAATTCTCTCTGCTTCTATCTCCCTGGACTCCAAACCATTATCATCCTCACCGTACACAGCGTCCCTTCAACGATTTCGTTGCATCGCTGCCGTCCATTTTCCTCTGCTTCACCCAGCAGGTTACCCCAATCACAGGTGGGCCACAACCTTTCATTCTTGATTTCAACCACTTGCTGAAGTACATAGGGCAGGTTTGCTGTGTCATTCCACCAGCACCTGTTTGCTTAGGCATATTTTAAGAATCTTGAGAATCCTTTTTCTTACTTCAGATGTTTAGGGTCCTTTGTTTTGCCTTCAATGTAGTGATTGAGAAAACACTAAACAACAGATGTAAATTGACATCTATATATATATGGGTTTGTTTGGATAGAATACATAGGAATTGATACAGGTGGGTTGCCAAAAATTATGGTCCTTCCTTTAATTGAAAGTTGGCTTGAAAATGATGGCTGGGTGGTGGGTATTCATTTTCCATATCCCTTTGAATCATTTTTCAATTAAAGGGGAGACCAATTGATGGACATTGTTTGATACTCACCTTCTTTTTTTCCTTCATTTTAAACCACTTTTGAAAACATACTTTCTAGAATTCATAGGAATTCAATTACATGAAACAAATAGACTGAAAGTCTTAAAATTCATGGAAATTCTATTACATGAAATTAACAGGTCCAAATGAATAATAAAACTTCAACATACCCACATCCATGGCTTGCCTTGATGTGGATGCTTATGCCATGAAAACAAAAGAACAATGCTTGCATTGGTCACAAACCATTGAGGTTACCAATTTTAAGATGATACTTTACTGTCATTTTAGTTCAACCCCAATTAGGAGGCTTTTGATGGCATGCTTACAATCCATTCCAAGCTTTGCCATTATGAAGGCATGAAGTTCTTATAAATATCATATTTAGTTTAACTTTTTCTCTCTATCCTGATTCAATGCATGCTTTGTATCCAAAACAACTTAGCAGAAAGCTCATTTTGTTTTTGTAATAATGTGTTCATAAATGTGTTGGGTTTTGTAATTGTTTAACATGCAGATCATTTAAAATGTTTGAATCTATTGAAGTTGGTGGTGAAGAAGGTTCTTTTGAAGCTTCAAGTTCAAGGACCACTGTCACATCCCGGACCCGAGAATCCCCTGATTAGGGTGGTTCCTAAGGTGTGACATGCGTACTCCCATGAACTCGCACCTGTTCCGGACCAAGTCCAAATTTACGAAGGAGAAAATTCCACATTTCATGTGTGAGGATTACTCACTGACATATGTTAATCAACATTTAACTGCGGAAGCATGTACAATATCAATATCAAAGCCATGAGCAGTCAATTAACCATACCGTTTCAGAATAATTAGTTTAGAACAAACCTAATAATTTAAACCTTCAATGCATACTTAAACTAAGTGCAAGATTCACTATCTAATCTCAAGTTATAAATTACCACACTTGTACGTACTCTGACGGTCAAGGCTAACCATGAACCTTACCGATCAAATCTCTAGTCTGAAGGGTTATTAGCTATTCCCTTTGGTATCCTGGATCCCTGTGACACCAAGTGTAGCACCATGAATACGACGATTCAACAATATATATATGAGCAATTAAGATATATCACATATTTTATCAAATTTGAATTATTGACAGAAGATTAAACGATGTCCAATAATCGGAAACTAGGCACATTGTGCGTTTAAGATTAAATCATGCTTTATTGAATCACAAAACAAAAGCTTATATTCTAGTTGGCTACTACCTTTGCTCAATCCTCCCTTAATAGAGAGCACGCATTTTGGGATGTCACCAGGGGCCCGGCCAAAGGTCCTCCTGGCTACCCGGGTTCTGGAGTTCCGGTGCTCCAGGCTGTCTACTGCAGTGACGTACACAAATCTAAACCAAGAGTCAACCCCGTCGAGTATCATCCGGTCGAAGCTAAATAGTGCCGACTGATTCAATTCAATCAATAGGACTTGAGTAAGACTTTTACACTCAATTCGTTTTGCTTCCACTCTATTCATTATTTACTCAGTCCGCTATTCACATCAATTCATGATACATTTATAGAACATTTGTAATAACATTTGAGAAGTAATACGAACAATGCATATAAGCAAATCTCGAGACATTTGAGGGCAATAATAAAGTCAATAACAATATGCAAATGCAATTCGATTAATAGGATCAAGAAGATTTACTAGCCAAACCTAAGTTAATTACCCGCCGACTCTAACCGTCCATTTCGATGTAGTTTTAGGTAATTCGATGCACGTGCTACCTTTTATTGGTGTCACATTGTGTGTGTGCGTGATGCACCGAAATCCCTAAACCAACACCCATGGGAAGGTGCTAGACAAACGGATAGGCACATGAGATAATCTCAGCCCAAGATTTCTCATGTGTTGCAATTTCCATTGGACTTATTTATTTGGTCAAGGGTTCCATGTCTAGGGACCTACAAGGTCATTCCTTTCTCAACCTAAGACCTTATTGGTTTAGTGTTTGTGTCACAATCATCCTCGGGGATGATTATAAGGTTTTAGTCTATGGGTTCCAATCTAAGGTCTAAGCTAGGATTAAAGTCTCTTTTTCCCAAAGAGATAGGGCCCGGTTTAATTGTCCCCATATCAACTTCATCTCCTAATTTCTGATCGCTAGGAGGTTTGCATCATTGATTTCTACGTTCCAAGAGCTTTCCAACGATATATGGAACTCAAAAATCGGACGTATGAGTCAAAAGTTATGGCCATTCAAAGTTGGCATGTTGGGCCCAATGGGCCGACCCACTCGAGCGGGCCCAATCCGGCTGGCCCAATTCTGAGCAAAATTTGCTCAACAGAACTTGTAAAAGTTCTGCTTTGCATTGTTTATCAACCAACCCCATCTATCCAAACTTCTACAACATTCCTAAGAACATGATATGACCAATTTGAGCCTCCATTTGCTCCTATGGTCCATTTCTTTTCCACACATCCAATTTATTCTTTACTAATCCATTCAAAAGAACCCAATTAACATTATCAATCTAATTGACAGGAACAAGGCTGAAATTAACACACAAGAGATTATAACTATCAATCAATGAATCATTAGCATGCATATATCTCAAATTGCTCATTTACTTGCCTCTTTTTGGTGCTTTCCAATCTAATTTCTCTTCTTGAATCAAATCAAGCAAATCCTCCAATTTTATAAGCTCAGTCACTTCCTACAATGGTGAAATGCAACAAATGGAAATCTATTAACTTGCATGCACTTTAAGTGAGTCTAATCCACTAGTATAATCTAAAGAACACATTAGAGAGGTGACATCTTACCAAGAAAGTGGGTAGAGATGAAACAGTGAAGGAAAAGGCTTGGGTTGGAGAAGATTCCGAATTTGGAGATGGGTAATGCTTCTAGTTCTTCAAATTAAACATGAACAATTCCTAGAGTGGATTGAAGTTAATGGAGTGATTGGGTGAGAGGCCCTTTCAACATGAGAAGTGTAGTGGTTTGGGGAAAATGGTTGCATGTGGTAAATGGAATGGAGGAAGGAGATGAATCCGGTGGCTAGATTGCACATGCATGCCCTTCCTGTAGTTTGAAATGGCAAGAAAGAAGAAATGATGGAAATGGAGAAAGAAAGAAGGAGTTTCCTTTGGCTGGAACAGATGAGAAGAAATGGGTACAGAGGGACGATGGCGATGGCTTGTAAATGGGCAATTTTTGTCCCCTTTGCATGCAAGTCCAATGTCTTATGAAAAATTTGGGGAAAAGGCTTCTTCATGAAGGAATTATAAAAAAGGGCTTTTGAGTGAGGAATGGGTTAGAATGGGTTGTGTTGGGTCCAACTAGGTTGAGTCCAAACAAGAATTTTACTGTTAATGACATGCAAATGAAATGCTCTAGACCCAATAAACTTTGGCAACACATGAGTGGCCCAAATAATTAAAAGGTCATATGTCTACCTAAGTTGGCCCCAAGACTTTACTAATCTACATAATCCATCACAAAACCATCCAAAACACATAATTGGCACCTAATTAATCACATTAAGGCGGGTTCGGGGTCTTACAACCACTCCAAAGAAACGTAGGCTTACATCTGAGACATCAAATGATACAAGTGAAAGAGGACAAGAAGTGATACAAATAGGTGAAGTGGAAGAAGATGGTAGTATCACAATTCGAAACTTTCAATTCGATCAAGAAAAGGGTAGGCTTGATCTTGCTCGTATGATTATTTTGCTTGAATTGCCTTTTCGCTTTGTCGAGAATGAGGGGTTTAGAGGTTTTTTGAAAGAGCTTCAACCAATGTTTAAAATGGTTTCATGTGCTACTGTCAAATCAGATTGCATGAAAATTTATGAAGTGGAAAGACAAAAGTTATTTGATTTGTTGGGCAATCTCAAATCTCGAATTAGTTTGACAGCTGACTTGTGGAGTTCAAATCAAAATCTCAAATACATTTGTTTGACATGTCACTACATCGATGACGAGTGGCATTTGCAGAAGAGAATCCTTGCATTTAGTTCTCTTGAAGCTCCGCACACTGGAGAAGCAATTGCTAATTGCATTTTAGATAAGTTGTATGATTGGAACATTGACAAAAAATTGTGCAGTATTGTTTTGGACAATTGCTCAACAAATGACATTGTAGTTCGAGAGTTAAAGTCAAAGCTAGTAACTAAGGGATTGCTTTTGTCAAAGGGAGATGTGTTTCATGTGCGTTGTTGTGCGCACATTCTCAATTTGTTAGTTCAAGATGGATTATATTCAATATGCGAGACGATTCATAATAATGACACAGCTATCACTTAACCACCTGGGTAACTGAGTTTAACTCATTTCTGAGTCATTGACACACTTGTAACTAACTGAGTCCAAGAGAGAAGGACATCTCTATATATATGTTGTCATCACTCATTGTAATTTTATCTAAGAACTAATGAAGAAAGTTCAGTCTCAGAGAACTTAGTTTCTTCTCTGTTTTCTTCTCATTTTCCATGTCTTCATGGTATCAGAGCTGAAGACTTGCGTCACATGATCCTGTCATTGTCTTGGTAACTTCCTCTCCAAGTTACCTGAGCAAATCTTCTGCTTCTTGAAGAAGTTGTCTTCCTTCTTCAAATTTGCAATCGTCTTCCAGCACGAATGATTTTTAGATCTCAAAATCGTTTCAGATCTGTGATCTAGTGTTCTTCTTCTCAATATTCACGGTCACAGATTATGAGCTGCCTCACCATATCAGAGGTTTCTTCCTCTTCTTTTCCTTGTTGACGCCACAGATCTTGTTCTGTTGTTGCAGCTGCAAGTGGTTCTTGAAGCGATTTCTTGCTGCTATTGAGCGATTTCTTGGTGTTCCTGAAGCGATTTCTTGCTGTTCTTGAGCAATCCCTTGGTGTTCTTGAGCGGATTCATCCCGTTCTTGATTCTTGATCGTTTGCCCCTTCGCGAGCGGATTCTACTATTCTTGATCGTCTCTCTCGATTCTTGCACTGCGGCTTGCGATCCTTGCGATCCTTGAGTGATTTCTTGGCCTTCTTGAGCAGATCTTGCTGTTCTTGAAGATTCACCTGATTCTTGGCACTTTTTGGGCGAATTTCTACTGTTCTCCTCCAATGTCGTCATATCACTCTGATGCTCGCTCGTCTCCTGCCTTCTTGTTCTCCAACATTGGAAATCTCATTTCCATTAAGCTGGACAGCAACAATTACCTATTGTGGAAATCTCAGTTTCTACCTGTTCTTCGTGCACATGGTCTCATCGGTTTTGTTGATGGCTCTCATCCATGTCCACCAGAATTTTTGCTTGACTCTGCTGGAACTCCTACTACTGACATCAATTTCGAGTTTCTCACATGGACTCAACAAGACCAGAATGTCCTCTGTTGGATCAATGCCACACTCTCTCCTGCTGTTCTTGTCCATGTTGTTGGCCTCAAATCTGCTAGAGATGTTTGGATTGCTCTTGAGAAGCGGTTTGCCTCTCTGTCTCGTTCTCATATCATCCAGCTGAAGACTCAATTACAATCTATCAAGAAAGGCTCTTTGTCGATTTCGGACTACATCCAACGCATCAAGCACCTTGCAGACAGTCTTGCTTCTGCTCTTTGTCCTGTTGATGATGAAGATCTACTCATTCATACACTGAATGGCTTACCTGCTGATTATGGCCCCTTCAAGACTTCTATTCGTACACGGTCTTCTCCAATTACCCTGGACGAGCTTCATGTTCTTCTTCTTTGTGAAGAAATGAGCATAGAATCCTCTCATGCTGCAGTCCCTGAATACTCCACTACTGCCTTTCTTTCTTCCAAGAATTCTTCATCTACACATCCTCCTTCCAGCTACGCTAATCGAGGCTCTGGTCGCTCGTCACACCGTGGTAGAGGTCGCTGGGGCAGAGGCAACAAAGGCCGTGGCTCATCTTCTCCTAATCCGACCACTTCTTCCTCTTCTACATCCAAACCATGTTGTCAAATTTGCAACAGGACTGGTCACTCTGCTCTTGATTGTTATCACAGAATGGATTTCTCTTATCAAGGTCGTCATCCTCCTTCACAATTGGCTGCAATGGCTGCTTCCTTCTCACCAGATGGCGAACAAAACTGGTTTGCAGACTCGGGAGCTACTACACATGTTACTAATGATCTGCAGAATCTGTCTATCCACTCTGATTACAAAGGCAAGGACAAACTTGCTGTGGGTAATGGTCAAGCCTTACACATTGCCAAAATTGGCTCCTCCACTGCACGCACCCCTTCCAAATCTTTTCATCTTGGCAATGTGCTTCATGTTCCCCAAATCTCCACCAATCTGTTGTCTGTACATCAGTTTTCTAAGGATAACAATTGTATCTTTATCTTTGATGCCTCTGGTTTTACAATACAGGACCGTCACTCGAGGCAGATTCTTTTCTAGGGTCGCAGTAAAAATGGACTCTATCCCTTTACATCATGCTCCACTCCTCCATCTCATACTGTCCTCATTGGTGAACGCTCTTCTGCTACTCTCTGGCACCAGCGTCTTGGCCATCCCTCTAAAGCTTCCATGCAGCATCTTATGTCCAAGCTTCCAATAAATGGCACTACTTCTTTATCTTTTTGTGAACATTGCCAGTTTGGCAAAAGTCATAAACTTCCTTTTCTTCCTTCTGCTAATGTTTCCTCTCAGCCACTTGAACTTGTGCATAGTGATGTATGGGGGCCTTCCCCTGTCATCTCTGTTTGTGGTTTTCGATATTACTTAGTCTTTGTTGATGATTTTTCAAAATACACATGGTTGTTTCCTATGGTTTCTAAGTCTGATGCTTTTCATATATTTTTGCAATTCAAACTTTTAGTTGAGAATATGCTTGATTGTCGCATCAAATGCCTTCGTACAGATGGTGGAGGTGAGTTTATAAATGGTTCGTTCCATAGTTTTCTTGCAGCCCATGGCATTTCCCACCAGCTTTCTTGCCCCTACACCCCAGAACAAAATGGTTGTGCTGAGCGGAAACACAGACACATTGTTGAGACTGGTCTCACTCTCATGTTTCAGGCTTCTATGCCTCCCAAGTACTGGACAGATGCCTTCTCCACTGCCACATTTCTTATCAACAGGATGCCTATGAGGAAGTTACACTTTCTCTCTCCCTGGGAGACACTTCATCACACAGAACCACACTATGCTGACTTGAAAGTTTTTGGGTGTGCTTGCTATCCTTGGTTAAGACCCTACAACTGCCACAAGCTCGACCGTCGATCCAAGCAGTGCATCTTTCTGGGCTACAACACTACTCAGAGAGGATACAGATGTCTTGATTATGCCACTGGTCGCCTTTATATCTCCCGCCATGTAGTGTTTGATGAATCCTCCTTTCCTTTTACCACCCTTTTTCCCTCTTCCTCCTTACGCAATCCAGCCCGAACCTCAGTCTTATCCCATTGGCTTCCTTCTTCTTCAGCATCTTCCCTTACCTCTCAGCCCACTCTTCCCTTCCCTTCTCCATCCCCCCCTCCTAACACCCTTGTCTCTCTTCCTCTTTTGACACCTCCTGCTGTCATAACTCCATCTCATCCAGCTTCCTCTGCTGCAACCTCCCCCTTACCCACTCACCCGTCTTCATTGGTACCAAGTACTTCCGCTGTTAACACTTCTATACCATCAGTCCCCACATTAACCCCTACAGCCCCTTCCCCTGTCCTTCCTCTTCCTTCTCCCCCTCCTTCTACAGTTATCAACACTAATGTGCATTCCATGGTCACACGTTCCAAGGCTGGGATCTTCAAAAAGAAGGCATTACTTTCTACAAAACATCCTCCCCTTCTTCCTCCACATAGCTACTATAATGTGCCTACACCCACCAGTTTTACAGAAGCTTCCAAGTCTACTGACTGGCGCCATGCTATGGCTGAAGAATTCTCTGCTCTTCAACGACAAGGCACTTGGTCTCTAGTTCCTCCTTCCCCAGATCAACATGTGATTGGCTGCCGCTGGGTTTACAAGGTTAAACATCATCAAGACGGTTCAGTTGCTCGTTACAAAGCCCGACTTGTTGCTAAAGGCTTCCATCAAGAGTTTGCCATTGACTACACTGAAACCTTCAGTCCAGTTGTGAAACAGGCTACAGTCCGAGTAGTTCTAACTCTTGCTGTCCATTTTCGTTGGCCTCTTCGTCAACTTGATGTCACAAATGCCTTTCTACATGGCATTGTTCATGAGAATATATACATGTCCCAACCTCAGGGCTTTGTTGATCAATCTTGTCCCACTCATATATGCAAGCTTCACAAGTCCCTGTATGGCCTCAAGCAGGCACCCCGAGCATGGTACGAGCGGTTCTCCAATTTTTTAATTGGTCTTGGTTTTCAAACCACTTATGCTGATCCCTCCTTATTCATTCGTCACTTTCGCCAGTCTGTCACACTTATTTTACTCTATGTTGATGATCTCATTATCACTGGTAGTGACAGCAATTACATTTAGTGCCTCATTGCTCAGTTGCATCACCTTTTTGAAATGAAGGATCTTGGTAAGCTCCATCTGTTTCTCGGCATTGAAGTTAGCTACACCTCCGATGGACTCTTCCTCTCTCAGACCAAATACGCCAAGGATCTGCTGACTCGGACGTCTATGCTGGACTGCAAACCTCTTGGTTCTCCTTGTTCTTACAAAGCCTCCTCCTCCACCAGCCTATCTCCTTCTCTGCAGGATCCAAGTTTCTATCGCAGCATAGCTGGTGCCCTTCAATACCTTACGCTGACTCGTCCAGATTTATCATTTGCTGTCAATCTAGTTTGCCAGTACATGCATCATCCCACTGAGGCTCATTTCACCACCTTGAAACGAATACTTCGTTACATCAAAGGTACTCTGTCTTTTGGACTACACATTAAGGACGGTCCACTTCGTCTTCATGCCTTTTCTGATGCGGACTGGGCTGGTGACTCCTCTGATAGGCGTTCCACCACTGGCTACTGTGTCTTCTTCGGTGCTACCCCGGTTTCTTGGTGCGCAAAGAAGCAACATACTGTTGCTCGCTCTTCCACTGAATCTGAATACAGATCTTTAGCTCACACCGCTGCAGAGCTCTCTTGGCTTCGCATTCTGTTCAAAGATTTAGGCCTATTTCTTACCTCTCGCCCTCTCATTTGGTGTGATAATGTGTCTGCGATATCTCTCGCATCTAATCCCGTCTTCCATGCCAGAACTAAGCACGTCGAGGTTGACTACCACTTTATTCGTGAACGAGTTCTTCGTAAGGATCTTGCTGTCCAGTTTGTTTCAACCACAGATCAGGTGGCTGACATCTTCACCAAAGGGTTGCATCCTCGCCGTCTTCAATTCCTCCGGTCCAAGCTCCTTGTCACTGATAGACCTCTGAGCTTGAGGGGGGCTAATGACACAGCTATCACTTAACCACCTGGGTAACTGAGTTTAACTCATGTCTGAGTCATTGACACACTTGTAACTAACTGAGTCCAAGAGAGAAGGACATCTCTATATATATGTTGTCATCACTCATTGTAATTTTATCTAAGAACTAATGAAGAACGTTCAGTCTCAGAGAACTTAGTTTCTTCTCTGTTTTCTTCTCATTTTCCATGTCTTCACATAAGATACGCGAAAGCGTCAAATACATCAAACACTCGCAGGCAGGAGAACAAAAATTCAATGAGATAGCACAAGAAGTACTAGCTCCACAAAAGATAATTCTTCTTGATAGTTCAAACATGTTGAACTCTACATATGAGATGTTAGAAACTGTCTTACAATTCAAAGAGGTATTTGGACATCTAAGTGATTGCGACAGTGCTTATAAATTTGCTCCAAGTTATGAGGAATGGAAGAAGCCAAAACGTATCTGTAAATGCTTGAAAGAATTTTATGATATGACAGATTGTTTTTCAAGCACTAATTACTCAACATCAAAATTTTATTTTCCTCACATTTGTAAGCTCCATTTACTTTTGAAAGATTGGTGTAATAGTTCAGAACCTTTTCTTCGAGACGTGGCTTCAAAAATGATGGTGAAATTTGAAAACTATTGGAATATCACTTGCATGACTTTAGCAATAGCTGCAATATTTGATCCTCGTCTTAAGTATAAAATACTTGAATATTATTTTCCATTAATCGATGGTGAAGACTCAGATGCAAGGATTGCAGAAGTTAAGTCTGGTTTGATGGACCTATACAATCAATATGTCGCTGACTCTACAAAGAATGATTTTGATAAAAAAATTTCTTGGAATGCTGAACGCAGCAGTGACAGTGTTGGCAGTAGTTGTGAGGTTATGAGATCATCGAGTGTTACTTCTCCATGCAATGCTATGATCAAATGGGACCATGGACTTAATTTTTTTCTTAAAAGAAGTTCAAATGAGCCAAGGAAGTCAAATTTAGATTTGTATTTGGATGAAGCAATTTATCCAATTAGCATAGGTGAAAGTCTTGATGTATTGGCTTGGTGGAAATCGAATGAACCCAAGTACGGTTATGTTGCTCGGATGGCTCGTGATATTTTGGCAATTCCAGTATCCACCGTGGCATTGGAATCTGCTTTTAGTACCGGCGGTAGAACAATTGATGATTATCGGAGTAGTTTATCTTCAGACGAAGTAGAGAGCTTGATATGCAGCCAAGATTGGCTGAGAAATGAAGGAAAAGGTAATTTATGTTTCTATTTTGCATAGTTTCTTCATGAATTAGAATTTCATCTAACATATATTTAAGTTAAATTCTCGAACATTAAATCTTACCTCCACATGTTGATGAATGCCGCCAAAATTGATGCAGAAGACAACAAAAGCATTACATCAAATGATGTTGAGAACTTCCCTTTGGAATGATTAGTGAGTTATTTATCTCCTCTTTGCAATTTAAAATTTTTTTATTACTATAAATTAGATCTCATTGGTTTCATTTGTTTCTACTTTCATAAGTAGATAATTTAAGATTTATGCTTTACAGGTTTCATTATTCTTCTTGGAGGGAATCTAACTTTATTAATTATAGTTTGGAATAAAAAAAATTAAATAAAAATTTTATTAGTTGATACTTTTAAAAAAAAAAAAATTTAGGTGATGAGTGGGGAAGCATTCGCTACTTACTGTGCTTGAACTTTAAATTTGTTATGATTTTGATTTTTAGGTGATGAATGGGAAAGCATGGACTGCGGATTGTGATTGTTGGACTTTGAATTTTTGGTGGTTGGAATTTGTACATGGTCTTTTGACTTCTGATTTGTGATGGTTAGAGTCTGAATTAGTTATGACTTTTTAATTCTTTATTGCAAGCCACTTTAGTTTAATTTAGTTTATGTTGTAATGTTATAATTTATAGTTTAGTTCACACATTTTTCTATTACAGATATGGAATATTTTATGTTATGGATGAGGTTTGAGTTGGCCATGGTAGTTAGATTTAGCATATTAATCTCCTGCTAATAAACGTTTTACGAGAACATGTTGGCTAGATTTTAGATTGGCAGTCGATTTACTAATTTATGTTGATATATGTTATTGTTCTACCAATGCTATGATGTTGTCAACTCTTAAGCATGGACTAAACCTGAAAAGTCTTAACAATTTTGAACCACATGGACTTTTACCTGAGAACTCCAAAAATTCTGAACAACATGGACTTAACCTGAAAACTCTAAAAATCTTGAACAACAAATATATATCATGAATCTTGTGTTATTACTTAATGGTAATGCTTCAGATCTGGGGCTTCGATTTGCAAGATGAAGATGCTTGTATATAAAGAACTTTATCAGGAATTAGAAAAGGTAAACTACAAATGGTTTAACACATTTTTTCTTATTTGGAATGTTAAATCATATTTTTGTAAATAAATTTGCAGAGAGCTATGATCCATTTGGTTAGCATATAAAGTTTATCGATTGTCAAAGCCAGACGAAGGAAGAAGAAACAAACTATTTTGTGAATTGCATGGTCCTCTTCAAGGTCACGATCTTCATTATATAAATATATTGTTGCTATATTAGTTACAGTGATTGAAGCAAATCTCTAGATTACAATAATTCTAATCTAATTACAATCTAAATCATATCTCCACATAAGGCAAGGAATAAGATTACATAGTTGTACACACATTGCTTGTTTTGACCAACAAGTTTGGGCTTTAGTTGTCATGGGTTGTGACCCATTGACCCAGGTCCAGTAACCCATTTAACACCCCCCCCCAAATTGATGCGAGTGAATCAACTGGCATCAATTTGCCAACTAAGAATTGGTGCCGTGGTCGAGGAAGTCCTTTGGTAAATATATTTGCAATTTGAAGTCCGGTAGGAACATGAGTGAGAGTAATAGCTTTACGCACAAATTCATCACGAATGTAATGACAAGTCACTTTAATATGTTTGGTGCGTTCATGGAATACATGATTTTCAGTAATCCTGATGGCATTGGTGTTGTCGGCATATAAAGGTGTAGGACCAGATGAAGGAAATCCAAGCTCAGAAAGAAGACCCTGAAGCCAGACAATTTCATAGGTGGCTGTAGACATAGCACGATATTCTGCTTCTGTGGATAATTTGGAGACTTTATCTTGTTTCTTACACTTCTAGGAAATCAACGAATCCCCTAAGAACATGCACTAGCTCGTGGTAGACCGTCGACTATCAGGGCAACCAGCCCAGTTAGAATCTGAGTAAGCAATGAGAGAAGTCGAATTGCCCACGGGAAAGAAAAGGCCATGAGATGGTGTATGTAGAACATACCGAAGAATGCGTCGAACAGCAACGAGATGGAGATGGCGTGGTTGAGTCATGAATTGACTAACCAAATTCACCGCATATGAGATATCGGGCCTAGTGATAGTCAAAGTAGATCAAACTGCCGACTAAACGACGATACATTATGGCATCAGGAAGAAGATCACCTGTATCGTGTGTGAGCTGAAGATTGGCCTCAATAGGTGTATCGACAGGAGTTGAATTTTGAAGACCAGCCATCTCAATGAGGTCCATAGCATATTTGTGTTCATCGAGGATGAGATCTTTTTCTGACTGATGAACCTCAAGGCCTAAGAAGTATGTGAGTGGCCCTAAATCTTTTAAATGAAAGGATTCATATAAGGATGCTTGTAGATGGGTGATCATGCCAGAATTGGTACCTGAGATGATGATATCATCCACATAAACCAAGAGAACAGTAATCAAACTTGAGGAGCGATGAAGGAACATAGAAAGATCAGATGCACTTTGAGAGAACTGAAGATAAATGAGAGCATCCCTAAAATTTTCAAACCAAGCACGCGGAGCTTGCTTAAGACCATATAGAGAGCGTCGTAAGCGCGCACAATCTCCTGCCGAGGCCCGCGTAAGTCATTGGGGAAGTCGCATGTAGACTTCTTCCTTGACATCACCATGTAGGAAGGCATTCTTGACAACAAATTGGTAAAGAGGCCATGAGTGAGAAGCAACAATGGCCAGAACAGTACGAATTATTGTCATTTTTGCAATCGGAGCAAATGTTTCTTCATAATCGATGCCATATTCCTGTCGGTTACCCAATGCTACTAACCGTGCTTTATAGCGATCCAACGATCCATCAGCCTTGAACTTGATTGAGAAAACCCATTTGCAGCCAACAGGTTTTGCAGATGAGGGACATGGAACAATATCCCAGGTATGATTATCCTGAAGTGCAGCTAATTCTTCGTGCATAGCCTTTTGCCAACAGTCACGCTTTACCGCCTATGAGTAAGAAGTATGAATAGCAATGGAGGAGAGGGTAGCAATTAAGGATGTGTGAGTGAACCCATATTTGTCCGGAGGCTTGAAGTGACGAGTAGAGCGTCGAAGCTGAACTGGAGATGAAGCAGTATGTGATTTACTAGGGGCAAGATCCGATGCCGGCGAGGGAGTGAGAGGGGGAGGCAGTAATGGAACATCCTTTTGACGACGTTGTTCATAAACAATAAGTGGAGATGAGATGGTGTCAGAAAAAGCAGGTAGATGAGAAAAAGAACGTTGAGGAATGGGTAGAAAAAAAACGTTGATTTTAAAAAAAAGTAACATTTCGAGAGATGCGAAGGCGGTTGAGCATAGGATCATAGCAGATATACCCTTTTTGGTGAGATGCATAGCCAAGGAATGTACATTGAGCTGATTGTGCCGTTAATTTTGTTCGTTCAGTAGGAGAAAGATGAATGAAGCAAACACATCCAAAAATACGTAGGTGGGTATAAATAGGATCTCTATGAAAGAGATGAAAGTATGGTGTTTGATTGGCGAGGCGATGAGATGGTAAGCGATTGATTAAGTGAACCGCAGTGGCTAACGCTTCCGGCCAAAATTTTGCCGGAACGGATGATTCTACGAGAAGAAAATGAATAGTATCCAGAAGATGTCTGTTTTTCCGTTCAGCAACTCCATTCTATTGAAGAGTGTAAGGGCACGATCGCTGCGATAAAATCCCGTGTGTTTGCAAAAAAATTTGAAACTGGTGAGACATATATTCCCCTCCGGAGTCAGTCCGGAGAATTTTTATGCGAGTAGAATTCAACATAAGCCATAAATTTTTGGAAAGCATCAAACACTTCATATTTAGAATGCAAGAAATATACCTATGTGAATCTACTATGATCATCAATAAAGGTGACAAAATATTTGAAATGTGTGTGAGAGATGACTGAAGTAATCCCCCAGACATCACTATGAATAATGTCAAAGCAATTTGAAGCCATAGTAGATTTGGAAGAAAAAGGAAGGACTTTGCTTTTGCCAAGTTTGCAAATAGAACACTCATTAGAAATGTGACTAAAAGAAAGTTTATTTTCATTAATGCGACCGGTGTTCAACATTAAAGATAACAATTTGGAATGAGGATGGCCTAATCTATTATGCCAGAGCCTCCAAACATCTTGAGGAGAAAAACAAGAAAAAGCAAAGATATGTTTATTATGAGAGATAGGCATAACAAGAGGAAACAGGCGTCCACACTTAGGCCCCTTCGCGATCACTGTCCCCGACACTTGATCCTGCACAACACAACCAGATCGAGAAAAAGAAACATTGCAATTATCATCAATCAGTTGGCCAACAGACAAAAGGTTTGTAGTTAGATGGGGAGAGAGAAAGACATTTGTGAGAGGCAATAAATGAATAATATCACCAGTAGTTGTAATAGGAATCTTTTGACCATCAGCAGTATGGACTTGCAAATTTCCATTGTATGGTTGCAGGTTGGAGAGATGAGTGGTGGAGGAAGTCATGTGATTGGAAGCTCCAGAATCAATGAACCAAATGGAGGAAGAGGATTGATGATTACCTGAAATGCCAAGTGCAGAGAAGGCATTTATGATCATTTGTTGAATAAGCTCAGGGGTGATCTGAGGAGCAGTATTGGAGATGGGAGGTGGTGAAGGCATAACCGATGCCGAAGGACTTTCACTAGAAGTAGTAGCATCTCCAATGTTGACATGATATGCTCGTGGAGTACGATTTTGTGGCCGCCTTCTGCAATCTGTAATAACATGACCATTTGATTTGCAGTAATTACAAAACTTGGTCTTACATTGGGAGGCATAATGTCCATAACTCTTGCAGCCAAGCACTGGATTTTGCTGAGATCTTTTGCTGGGGTTTGTCCTTTAGCAGCCGAAGTGTGATGATAAACGATCCCTCCCAGACTGTGAGAGACACCAGGGGTGGTAGAAGCAGCATATGCCTATGATACCCAGATATGGCAAATCACCCTGGGTACCCATGCAGATACGGTCCGATACCGATATGGGTACGGGATACCGTAAGATACGGTTGGGATACGCCCTAAAAAATTAGGATACGGCTGTCTCGTATTTATATTATAAAAAAAATAAAAATAGAAGAATTCATCCAAGATTTGAGGAAACAACAAAAAATGTTCAAAATCTTCTAATTGCCTCATTTGATTTTATTTTTATGGTAAACTCATGATTTAGTTATAAATTAAAAAGGAAAAAAATAACCATTTCTGGATTTCCCTTTTTTGTGACAGGAGGAAAAAAAAAAAAACAAATAGAAGAAGAAGAGGAGGATGGAGGCAGTGTAAAGATTCTACCAGCAACAACAATCAATATACTTGAAACCTTTAAAAAAAAAAGTCAAGATCTAGCAGTAAAGGGCTTTGAGATGAAGCAAAGATTTTTTGAAAAATAAAGAAGCAGAAAGAGATTATTACTGTAGTTTGAGAGATTGAACCTTGGAACCCTAATTTATTTCTGCTTTGCAATGGTAGTTGTGTGAATGCGACTATGGCTGAGAGATGACCGAGTATGGCATGGGCGAAAAACTTGATTGTACCTTGGAACCGGGAACCCTCGTTGTCTTCAAAGAGAAGAACCTGATAAACCTTGATTTAGAGGGAGGGCGACCAGCGATTAGAGGGAGGACGACCAGCGATCCCAGCTTGGAAGAAGAGAAGAAGCACCAGCTTGGAAGAAGAGAAGAAGCACCAACAGGTGATCCCGTGGCTTGGAAGAAGAGAAGAAGAAGGGCCACTGGGCCAGCCTTTTCTATTAATACTTTGGCTGGAAGTCTTGTCTCTGTTGGCTGGACGCCTTTGTTTTTGTTTTTAGGCAGAGACTAGAGACAGACTCTAGAGACTGGAGACAAGAGAGACTAGAGAGCCGACTTTTTGTGCATTTCATTTAAGGCCACAACCACTCCCCACTTTATCATTTGGGTAAAGACCAAATGAAAATATCTTATCATTGCCCACAACGAATTGGATGGCTTAAACCCAAATGCATACTGATTGTATCATCTAGTGCCATGGCCCAATATATAATCTTATTAATTTTTTTATTCACAATGGACTTATTGGTTTCTTGTTAAATTTGCAAGGGCCAGGGCCCAGTATATAATCTTATTACACGAATTGGATGGCTTAAATCCAAATGCATCCAACACTGACTATATCATCTAGTGCAAGGGCCCAGTATATAATCTTCTTATTTTTTTTATTCACAATGGACATATTGGTTTCTTATTCAATTTGCAAGTGACAGGGCCCAATATATAATCTTATTACACGAATTGGATGGTTTAAACACAAATACATCCAACATTGATTATATCATCTAGTGCCAGGGCCCAGTATATAATCTTATTAATTTTTTATTCACAATGGACATATTGGTTTCTTGTTCAATTTGTAAGTGCCAGGGCCCAGTATATAATCTTTTTACACGAATTGAATGGCTTAAACACAAATGCATCCAACACTGATTATATCATCTAGTGCCAGGGCCCAGTATATAAATTTTATTAATTTTTTTTATTCACAATGGACATATTGGTTTCTTGTTCAATTTGCACCTCGTTCGATGGACTCACCTACGTAAGGGAGCATCGATCCCTGGCCGCCCATTATTTAGGGCCCAAACAGGACCAACCAATCAATTGGAAGGTGGGGCAGTTTGGGCTTAAAAGGTCTTGATGTCTCCTATCTCCGTGTAGAATTTCAGGCCCATTAAGTCCATCTGTATCATTGATCAGGTTGGCGAACCTAATTTCCAGTCTGAATTTAGGTTTCATAGCCCCACCATTTTTTTTTTAGATAGCATTGCTGAAAAACCAGCCAGTACTTGACCTATCCATTTTTAGATTCAGGCCCTTTTTATTTTTCTTTAAGATTGCTTTGCACAAGATCCAGTCCACTTGAGGGCTATTTGGCTTACTTATTTTCACCTTTTCACCTAAATATCTCAGGTGTAATAGGTCTACCCTATTATTTATTTATTTATTTGGGATTTGAGATACAACCTTTCTTTTGTAATGTCCCTTTCTTTCCATAAGTCATGATTCTCTTTGCTTCAAAAGTTGAATCTTCCCAACCTCCCTCCCTCCCTTTTCATATATGGAGGGAGCCTTGAAACTTGAAATTTTTAATAATCATGACTCATGAGTTTGACCATATTAGCGCACTTTAGATTGAGATTTTCATGAACCCATTTCTATTAGCTATGCACATATGATGTTAGTACTCTTTCCATTAATTATATGGGCTTAATCCGTTTGGGATGGCCATACTAAAAATAATGGTGCATGATTTTGGTTACTAAACTGTCATAAATAAAAATAATAATTAATGCATGATCCAACTAACAATTGGAGACAGATGACCTGATTAAAAAGTTACACTACCCATTTTGCAACTTTAAAAATAAGCTCTTATTTTGTGATTTAGAGCTTCTTTATATATTTGAGTGTTTGGTAAACCTCAAATTCAAATTTTAAATTTTGGAGATTATTTAAAAAGTCCAATTTCACCCTCATCCTCAAAGTCTGGCATCAACCCCAATTTCACTCCCATTGAACGTATATCCACGTTTTGGATTGAATATCAAAGAAAATGATGCAGGTTAAAAGACCACTAACCTCAAGGGCTGTTAAATTCAGTGCGAGCCGTTTGGAAACTCTAATCCAATTAATAAAAGCAATTATATTATGGTTTAAAGTAAAAGTTATAAGTTTTAAATTCTAATTTACAATTACCATCTGGGGCCACAAGGGTTTTACTCGGCTTCTCTCTGGGCCCGAAGGGATTAGTCCAGCCCAAATGGTCTACTACACTATCTCCATACCATTTAAGGCAAAAGCTCAAATTTGTAAATAAGAGCTAAAATTTGAATAACATTATGTCAATTAAACATGCAATCCATGATAATAGTCATAAATTATAGTTCATCATACTGGGCCACAAGGGATTTACTTAAGCCCGTTCTACTTTTCATCAAAGCTTTTTTTTTAATCAAATCTATATCAAACCATTATTTACATTAGAATGATTTCAATATAAATATTAGTATTTCATAATATATATATAAACATTAGTATATAACCCCAAAAGAATAAATTCTAATATACATCATTTATACATACCCATATAATTATTTATATGGACCCCACATGAAAGTCCATGCTCCATACCCCACGTGAGTTCCCAATTGTCCATAGTCCATACTCCTTTCAAGTTTCAAGTGCTAGTCTACAAGTCTACAAAGTGAAACTTTCCATCACTTTGCAAGTGTCCCTTCACCTTGCCCATGCATTAAATGGGATGCATGCAAAAAGAAGAAGGATTCACATTTCCAATCGTTGCAAGTTGCAACTTTCAAAACAAGTCACCAGTCACCACACAATGAGTTTACTACAAGCCTACATGCTTCTAACATATCTTCTTCGTGGATTCAAACATGCACATTAAAATGTGGAAGACAAACATGCTATTTATTAAAAAAAAAAAGATCTCCATACCGCATTGCTCTGTTACTCATTCCAGACGTTTTGAACATATATGAGTTATATCCTCATTCCAGACGTTTTGAACGTGTATCCTCGTTCCAGACCTTCTTCTTCTTCATTTCCCTCATTCCCTAGTTCGTTTGAAACATGGGTTCTGTGTCCTTCTTCCTCATCAAAGTATGCTCCATCATCCATTCATAAAAGGAAAAAATGCATACATTTTATTTAATAGTTTATTATTCTCTTCTTATTATTATTTAGTTGATTAATGGTTTATTATTCTTCCTCTCCTTATTCTCATGTTAGCTCTCTATTGGCACCTTAAAGAGGATTTACATCATCTTCTACCTTCATCAAGATCAAGGCTTTATACAAAAATCTTCTGGTAAAGCTACTGTTTAACTGTTTCTTGTTTCTTTTTAATGGCTCAAAGAACTAGTTCTTCAACTAGTGATGAGGTTCAATCTCAAACTAGTAACACTATAAAAAGGGACAAAACAGAACTTGATGCCCCACTGTGGGGATATGTTACACGTGCCAGTGGTGGTAAAACTATGGGTGGTGGTAATAGAACTTGGACATGTAATTTCTGTAAGAAGTTATTCAATGGGTCATACTCTAGGGTAAAAGCTCATCTATTGAAGATAAGTGGAGTGGGAATCCAAAGTTGCTCAAAAGTAGACCTAAGACTTAAAGAGGAATTGGAAAAAGAGCAATTTGATGCCCAAGTAATGAAAGAGCAATAGAGAAGAGCACCATTAAATATCCCATTACCTCCAATGGATGATGGCAAAAAAAAAAGAAGGCTTTCGGAAGGATCGATTGAGCAATCATTCAAGTTGAATACAATTGATGAACTTGATAAAAAGTGTGCAAGAATGTTTTATTCAAGTGCCATTCCATTCAGGTTTTCTAAGGATCCATACTTCATTGATTACATTACACCCGTTGCCAATTCGCGTTTAGCGGGTTATATTCCACCATCATATAATCGGTTGCGCAATTCATTATTGGTGCAAGAGAGGAGCAACATAGAAAACTTGATGAATACATTTAAAAGATCATGGGATGTTACAGGAGTTTCTATTGTGTCTGGTGGTGCAAATTCTAACAGACAATGCTGCAGTTTGCAAGGCAGCTGGAAAACTCGTTGAGGGTAAATATCCTCACATATTTTGGACTCCATGCGTAGTTCATACTCTGAATTTGGTATTGAAGAATATTTGTCAACCCAAAAATACACCACAGAATGAAGGGAGGTTTGCACAATTAGGGTTGATAGTTGAAATTGAACGAGTAGTAAAAGATATTAGAAATTTTATTGTCAACCACAATATGGCTCTTTCAATTTTCAATTCATTTTCAAAGTTGAAATTATTACGAGTGGCTGAAACACGCTTTGCATCTACAATAGTAATGATCAGGCCAATTAAAAAAGTAAAGGATGCATTACAAAAGATGGTCATTGATCGAGATTGGAAATACTTGAAAAAAGAAGATGAGGAGAAAGCTCAATTCATAAAAGAATGTGTTTTCAATGATGAATGGTGGGATAGAGTTGATTTCCTATTGGATTTTACGGAGCCCATAATTAACATGTTAAGGATTGCGGACACAAATACACCAACTTTACACTTGGTATATGAAATGTGGGACACAATGATTGAAGATGTAAAAGTTAGAGTATTTCAACATGAAAAGAAAGACTTGTTAGTTGGTCAATTGGATTTTTTTGATTTATTGTATGAAATACTTGTTTCGAGGTGAAATAAGAGTCTTACTCCTCTACATTGTGCCGCACACTCACTCAATCCTAAATATTATAGTTATGCATGGCTTACCGGAGGAGGTGGAGGAGTCAAACGTGTTGCTCCAAATAAGGATGCTGAAGTATCATGTAACTGAGTTACATGTTTTGATCGTCTATTTCCACCAGAGAGAGTTAAAGAGGTTAATGTGGAATTTGGGAAGTTTTGCACACCTTCGGGTTATTTTAGTAACCTATATGTGATGGAGGATATGAACACTTCTGATCCTCATGTATGGTGGGGAATGCATGGATTTAGCGCTCCAATGTTATCAGAGTTAGCATCAAAGCTTCTCTCTCAACCTGCTTCATCATCTTGTTGTGAGAGAAATTGGAGTACATATTCTCAAATCCATACTATCAAAAGAAACAAGCTTACAACTGGAAGGGCAGAAGATTTGGTATATGTGCATAGTAATCTCTGCTTACTTTCAAGAAGGAGGGAAGAATACAAGTAAGTAATTTTTATTTCATAATAATGCTCAACACATTTAAGTCACACCTACTGTATTTCTTTATTTGAATTCAAAATATTTAGTTCGTATGATTACTCAATTCATAAAACACTAAAACTAGATTTATTATTTTGCATATCAGAAAAGGACCATCTCAATATCGGGATGTGGGAGTTGGAGATGAATTCCATCAAGACCCCGGCAACAGTTGCTTAACATTGGATGATGATGAAGAAATCATTTTGGGGATTGAAGAAGACATGGAAGAGAAAACTCAACAGCCATTATGTGAAAATGATGTTGGCACATCATCCTCACACATGCGTGGAAAGGAGAAGGAGGGAGCCCAATTTGAACAAATATTTGATTCTGATGATGATTTTTGAGGAGGACCTGAATTTGGATGATAATTTTGTTTATGTTGGTACACTTGTTATTTGTTACTTGTTAGACTTTGTTGATATAACTTTTAGCTTGTTAGTTGTTACTTGTGAGTGGACTTTGTTAATATTATATGAACTTGTGTTGTGTTTTTAATTCATGTATTAGGATGCAGATACTCAATATTGTGCTTATGGATAGATCTTAGAAGTTATGAGTTAAGACTTAAAATTTATGGATTGCCATATCTAAGATTTTATATTTTATGCTTAACAACTTTTCCTTGAAAATAGTATACTTTAGAACTATAATACAGATCTACTCATATAAGTGCACAAGAAAGGGAGCTCCAAAATTTCTTCATAAATCAAGACTTGCTGAAAATCAAGGTATGCAACATCAAATTTTATTTGATCTATACTTTTTTTTAAGTAATTGATGTGTGCTTATATTAATGAGTTTCTAGGCTTATAAATTTGAATCATATTTCAATATACTTGTTCTGAATAATTATTGCCACATGATGTCTATGTCCGTATCCGTATCCGTATCCGTGTCTGTATCGTATCTTAAGTGATACCGTACCCGTATCCGTGTCCCCAATTTTTGAAGTAGGCGTGTCGAGTCCCCGTTCCCCGTGTCTGTACTGGTACCCGTATCCGTATCTGGGCATCATAGGAATATACTACATCAGGAAAGTTTCCAGAGGACTGTTGCTTCAGAGCATGGTGAGTGAGTTGACTTTGTTCCTCACGCAAGAGTTCATTTAGACACTCATTCAAGGATGGAGATGGAACCCTGCTCATCAGATTGGCACGAATGATCTCATATTCAGATCTCAATTTCATGAGGAACTGGTCTCTGTGAGATGTTTCTTGTAACTTCTGAAGCTCAGACAGAGTGGCCTCAGATACATTGATGTATTTAATTTCATCATATTCTGCCCACAAATTAAGAAAGCCTGTATAATAATCCTGGATGGAAGGGGTGCCTTGGGAATACTGAGCAATTTCCAGTTCAAGTTGGTATTGACGGGCATAATTCCCTTGGTGATATACATGTTTCAGATATTCCTACATCTCCTTGGAGGTCTTGTAAGGTTTGAGATTCAGGATATATTGCGGTTCGATAGAACCAAGAATCCACGTCTTGATGTTGGCATCCTTTGTATTCTAAGATAGTATTTTTTTTCTCGTCTTATTTAGGTCGTGGATTCAACCCTGAAACAAGTCCCCACATTTCCTTTCCTTAAAGATATACTTGAAATTGGAATGACCAGGAAATGTAATTCTTTCCATTAAATTTGATCAGGGCAATGTCTTGTTTTTCCATTGCAGTAGAAGTATCACACTGTAGAAGAAGCTGTCACTGTGCTAAATGAACTGAGACAGGAAGTAAGATAGAGAGGAAAAGACTTCCAAATGTTCCAATTTAGTACGCAATATTGAAAACACTGCAGAAAAAATAATTCCCAAAAAAACAGATGCCAGGCAACCTAAAAATTCTAGGTAGGATGGAGTCCAGCAGCAGAAAATTGATCTGAATGATCAATCAGGCAACATAGACTGATGAAGAATACAAATTTACACCCAACAAACTAGATTGCAGGCAGAAAGAAGCAAGATCCAGAGAATTGGACGGCTGCGATGAAATAATACTGTAGAAACTGTGATTTCACAAGGAATAGAAATCCTACTTCTGAGAAGCAAAAAATCCTCAAAAAATGTCCAGAAGCACCAAAAAAATCAGGCGACCAAGATGGTTGCAATTTCCAGGCTTAATGATTTGGATCAGGGGTGGGCCACGTATGATCACACCCTGATCTGACGACTTCCAACGCTTGGAAGATAAAGAAGAGGCACGCAGACACTGTGATGTCTTCCAATGCTTGGAAGATGAAGAAGATTCACTCTGAAACACTGTATAGAGTTTAATTTCACTCAGGGCTCTGATACCATGTCAAAGCCAGACGAAGGAAGAAGAAACAAATTGTTTTGTGAATTGCATGATCCTCTTCAAGGTCACGATCTTCATTATATAAATATATTGTTGCTATATTAGTTACAGTGATTGAAGCAAATCTCTAGATTACAGTAATTCTAATCTAATTACAATCTAAATCATATCTCCACACAAGGCAAGGAATACGATTACATAGCTGTACACACATGGCTTGTTTTGACCAACAAGTTTGGGCTTTAGTTGTCATGGGTTGTGACCCACTGACCCAGGTCCAGTAACCCATTTAACATCAATAAAGAACACAGGATACCATTTGGTTACCACACAAAGTTCATTGACAGGAACACATGATACCATTTAAAAAAAAATAAACAACTGAAAAAAGAAAAAGAAAAAGAAATTTTATCACAGGAAAATCAAAATTTGAACTGGATTCAGGATTGTAATGGAGATGGCAACTCAATCTTGATCCTTTAATTTTAGTATGCAACCCATAGTTTTATGGTAACACCCTTAAACTTTTTATTCCATTATACTATATTTTAAGGTTTTATCAGTCAAAGGGCCTTATGAAGGGGACTCAAACCTACACCAGATTTGTGGAGGGTTCAAGATTCAGCTGTCCTCCTCTGCCTCATTTCATTATTTTAAATGTTAATTACTTTAACACTATATATCAAACATTTTTGGCTCAGTTGGCTATGTGCATTGGCAGCAGTATTAACTGTGGTTGAGGGTTCACTTCCTTTTTTGGCTCATTTGAAATAATATAATTATAATTTTTACATTAAAAAAATAAAAAAATATTTAAAAAAACACATAAAAAAAAAAGAAAATGATGCAGCAGCAGTACAGTATCAATGCAGCAAAGTACGTGGGCCACATGTGGGACCCATGAAATTCTGATTTTTATATTATTAGTAGTTTTGATTTTAGCAAAGATTGTAATTAGGATTAGTTTCTAACTTGGATAGGATTCTTATTTTGTTTCCTAGTTTAATTAGGATTGCTTTCCTAGTCCTTGAGACTCTTTTATTATAAATAAAGCATTGTAGAGATCAATGATCTCAGATTTGGAGATTAATAGAATTCCCTGTATGGGTTTAATCGTTGGTGAGTGTCTTCATCGTGTGATTGTTCCTTTGGAACCCTAATAGTGCCCCGGCACTTGCAATCCTAATCCTAGGATTGCATCAGAAAACCATTAAAACAAGCCATACTCAGGGTCATTCTCTGCCCCCTACCTTTTTTCCTTTAATCCGCTATCATGAACTACACTTGCCATTTTCTCTACATCCAAACTGGCCCTGCAAACATTTTCATTTTCCCAAAAATTTCTATATCTTTTTAAGTAAAATTGTGAAACAGGCCAATGTAACTAACTGAGAGCACTACATCTACCACTGCCTGTTGCAGGATCCAGACCCCTCTTTTAAACCATCATTCTATCAATGTTGTGATCAGTTACCAAAGGGTGGCAATGGACCTGAACTTGGCAAGGGTAAAGGGTGATTAAAATTCTAAATCAGTGCCAGTGGGTCTGATCATTAGACTCATTATGTGCCTTGTGATTAATGAACTCTGTACCCTTCGAAAATGGAAAAAAGTTAAAAAGAGCTGATAGTGACAAAGGCTATGAACCTTATCCATCAACGGAGAGTGGTACCTGACCTTAAATTGTATGCAGATTCAAACACCACCCCTCCACTCATGACCCATATGGACCCTCCCCCTCATAAAACTATGAAACTGAATTTTGATGCTTCCTTCAATCAAGAGGCCAGAGCAATTGGTATAGGAGGTATTATCAGGACTCATTATGGGGATAAGTGCCTCAAATGCCATTTAGTAGAGCTAATTGCCCTCGAGACTGGATTGGAGCTTTGTTAGGAAGCACAGATGGATAGTATTATTGTTGAGGGGGATTCTCTAGTTATTTTCAAATCCTTAGAAAACTCTCAGAATCTATCCTGGAATTTCTTTCTCACTCTGGAAGAAAATCATGTAGATGATAAAATTTCATTTCAGACGGCAAGTTTCCTTCTGCAGGAAAGAGTAACAGGATCCCTGATCGGCTATCAAAGTTAAATCCTCCATCCCTTATGATATTTAAAATTTCTCTGCTGTATCGCATTAATCAACTGTATGTGTAGTAAATTAAGTCTCAGGTTGAAGTTGTCAATATTTTGGGCTCTTCAGGTGCAGGTGCAGGATTTAACTTCAGTTTTGAGAGCCACTAACAGGCTGTTAGTTTTGTGCATATAGTTTTGTTTGATGGCAGTAGTTTGTAGATTTGTAGGTCTCTTGTCTTATGTTATTTTGTTGTCTATTCTGTCCTCTTTGCATCCAGCTCTCTTTAATATAATTCCCCCTTAAAAGAAAAGAAGAAACATGTTATCCTCATTGACTGTGTTAGAGCTTGTAAGCGGTTTTTAGTGTCTAAAAGCCGGGATTCATGCATAGCTTTTAGTTGGGTGCTTACTTTGTTTGACTATGCATTGCTGCTTCCCTCTCTGCAAGTAAGAGCACTTTGGTTAGAAAGTGAGGAATCTGCATTGACACAGATTTGAGGATTCCTCACTAAGGATTTGTATAGGTGAGGATTTCACATTGATATCAGCGTGTATCAATGCGCACAACTAAGGACAGTTGGTGTCAAATGTGTAAAATCCGCAAAACCAAGGATTTCCAATTCTTATGGGGGAATCACTTTGCCAAACATCCTTGACGATGTACCAAATATGAATCATTAAGTGAGCCCATCACCTTTTCAGATTTTTTTTTTTTTAATCCAGTTTGGTGAATTTCATACCTGTCAAAATTGAAATGTGTGTTGGAGTTAAAATTTAAGATTTTATGCTTTTCTACTAATGGCACTTCATTGCTAGAATGGTGGTTGTCAAAATTGAACTTAAAACCTAATGCTAATAATAGATTAGTGTGATGAGAGTCAAAATTGGAAGGTATTAAAAACCTTCTTCTATAAAATGATATAATAGTTTGATGCAGGGTCTGATGAAAGTAAAAAATGATGAGTACACATAGTAGTGAAATTGAATTGAAGACCTTTCGCTATACTATAGCATTGTGGTTGTGCTTATTACCTCTTGATACCCATTTGTTTGATGTAATTGAATTTCTACTGTTTCTAAGACTTATAATTTCAAGTGGTTAAAAATAAAGAAACAAAGATGAATATAAAAAAATGATCACCGAATAATCTCTTCTTTAATAGAAAATGAATACGGAGAAGTGGAAATGAATACCATATATCAAATCCTAGGAGTCCTACCTGCGTTTCTATGTTATATCTTTCACTCTTCATTTCTTTAATAATTCTTTTTTTAGCTCATTTGACCATTAAATTCTGTCTATTTAATTCTGTGCACATGAATGGGCCCTTATAAATCGACGCTTATCTCAAATTGATACAAATTTGATTGTTACTATTTGCTTGAGAGTTGAGACATCCCATTTTCATATCCTTTCATCATCAATTTTTGAATCAATTGTCTACACCTATTGAGATTTAATCAGGTTGTTTAAGTGAATTCCTTGTTCATGCGTAGGAATTCTCATCCCTTAACTTGCCTTCATTGGTGGTGGGTGGCTCCAAATAAGACCCAGTCACACTCTTTTTTGAATGATGTTTACCTATGAGCAATGGGATGGAGGGAAAATGGATTGGTGACTTCGTGACAGGTACATCCATGAAATTCTTGGGTGTTGAGGGTCGGGATTGGATCTCCCGCATCTTGTTGATGCAGGAGAAACTTCTCCCTCTTTCTTACATATTAAACTTCACTTTTCACCTCTTTCGGCCTTTTCGTTCTCACTTTATTTTAAAACTTGCCCATATTTCTTATTCTATTCTTAATAAGCCTTGAAACTCTATAGTGGGCCTTGCCTATTGAGAATTTGAACTATTCAAATGCACGTCCTCCTTTTTTATGACATATGGCCAAATTTTTACTTCAATATGAGTTGGTCCCACTGTAAGACTGAGATTATATAACAAGATGAATCAATATTAAAAAATCTCATGTGTTATACACATCATAACCACTTTCTTGGACATATAAATGGGGTAAGGGTGGATACGGCCGGGCCAAATAAAATATAAAATGTGTTTTTTTTTAATAAAAAAAAAGCTGCTTTTACAGTTTTCAATTGAAAAAGTATAAATTTTTTTTTCCTTATGATGGGATGCAGTTTTGCTCGTGGGGCCAACCATATCCCATATTCAAGCTTGTTTTTCTATTCAAATCCAAACCTAACTATATTCAAATGCAAACTTCATTTTGACTCAGAACACATCACTCGAAATGTATAAAATAGATGGAATCTTTTGATATTTTATTCATGTTTTTTTTATTCAAGCTCCATCTTCTGAGACACCCGACACATACTAGAGTGAAACTTGGCCACATCTCGTAAAAGAAGAGTATTTGAACATTTTCAAATTTTCAATAGGTGGGATCCACCGTATAGTTTCAACTCTTTTATTTACGTTTGTTAATAATAAAAAAGAAAGAATTTTTTTTTAAAAAAAAGTATGAATAAAAAGGGCGTTTTTAAAAATAAAGCATTAAGAAAAAGGATAATTTTAATTTTGGATTCACAAAAAGAAAAACAAATCTTAGTTGGGTCCTTGTGAAGAAGAAGCTATGCACAAATGAGGGTGCTTTGTTTTAAAAGCAACCTCATTAGAAAATGTGATGGTGGTAATGAAGATGATAACAATAACATACCTTCATGATAAGTATTGAGCTCCATCTTACATCTAAGCATGTAAAGGCCCAAGCCCAGCCTGTTTTACCTTTTGGGCCAGAAAATAGGCTCAGGCCCAGTTCACAGGCCAAATTCAGCACAATCTTGGTCTGGCCTCTGTTGGTATGCCCCATGCCTCATGAGCACCCTTGTCCAAAGTCCAGATCCCCTGTTTCGTAGAAATAGGGATATACTATTTTACCGAATCCAAATTCGCTAAACATCCAACGGTCTTGTGCTGGTTGTATTTGGATGGAAATGGAATTACGGAGTTTTTCAAGTGAGAGGAGACTTTTGAAATGAAAATTTGGATGAGTTCAAAGTCCAAATCCCCTGTTTCATAGTAATAGGAAGAAACTATTTCACCCGATCCAAATTCGCTAAACATCCAATGGTCTTGTGCTGGGTGTATTTGGATGGGAATAGAATTACAAACAGTTTTTCAGGTGAGAGGAGACTTTTGAAATGAAATTTTGGATCCGTTCAAAGTTCAGATCCCCAGTATCGTGAATCGTGAAAACAGGGAGATACAATTTCACCAAATCCAAATTCGCCAAATCATCTCCATTTCCATCCAAAAACACCCAACACAAGACCATTTGATGTTTATCAGACATTAATCTCTTACACCATCACATTCCTAGGCCGGCCAGAAATCTATCTAGTTAGGACTTGGACCGATGACTTGGAAATTTGGACACTCTGCCAGACCCCAACACATTGACAAAATGCTCACATGAGCTGGCAAACCAGCATTAGATATATGGACGAGATAATGAGCAATGTCATGTCATGCTTGCCGACGTTAAAACATAATACACAATTTTATGCTTGTTCATGAATGACCCTTATTACTGTTGCAGGTCCAAATCACATACCCATTTTCTAAGGTGGAAACCTCTTTTTCTCAATGCAGAGAACATTGGTTGGTGGGGGGCTTATTCTATCATGAAAGTTTGGCAATTGAACCAATCTTTCCAACACATGATAGAAACCAAGGTGACACCAACAAATCAGAAATCTTTCTCAGAGTTGTTATCTTTATGCTTAGTCAATCTCTACTTGAGCAATCTAAGAAGTTGTGAGATTCCATCAACAGTTTGAATATTGGTTTTATTTATCATTACACACATGCATGGGTTTTGTTTAGTGTTTCCAAACCTAATCATGACTATGTAATTGGTAATCAGTTTGTTGAAAGCATGTATTCATTTAGAAGAGCATCACAATCATAACCATCTGCCCTGAATTGGATGTACCTTCCAATTGCATTGTTAGATCCCTGATCATGATCAGATGATGGAGCTGAGTGTATGCTCCTCTTTTTGGTGTACAAACCAACATGGATGGGCCCACTTAAGATCATTCCAAACACACCTTTTATCACATATTTTTATTGATACTATTATGAATAGCTAAGGCCTTATCTGATCTATTTAGGGTTCATCTTAAATAGTTTTATTACGGAGAAAATACGTCATTTTATATTCTAACTGCCACGAATAATCCTTTCATGTATGTATGCAAGGTAGATGTTTTGGTAAACCTAATTAAGCACAATTATAATACTTGGTTGATGAGAATAACCCTATTAATTATTTTTGTGGTATGAAAGCATCAGTCAAAGCGGTTGAACCATATATAGGTTGCATATATATCCCATGATCATTAGTATCTTACCTACTAAATTTTATCAAGTTAAATACATTATCACCATCAAGTGAAGACTATATGAAGAAGAAGGGCTTTTCAAAAACACCACTGTCTTTTTAGTATATTTACAAAAATCATGTTGAAGAGATATTTTTAAAGAATTTCCTTGGCCTCATAAATATTTTATGACTAAATTGGATAATTGAAGGTAGACACAGTAATAGTTAGCCATAGCCATTAAACTTTTTTAAGATTTTAGATTCCTAGAAGATAAGTGGGGTGACAGGGCCCATCTGGAGACCTTCCAAGGCTGAAAAGTGCAACCATTAATTATTTTGATTAAGGATTAGGGCATCAAAGAAAATATTCTCCTGCACGCAACGCTCTATGGGTGCGCCCATTTGAATTGTCCAAATCAGGCCCCTTCTGAATTTCATGGAGTGACCATGAACACCGATCCATTGGATTATAGAGCACAAGAGGGCAGGAGAATATGTTCCTTTATTATGATCAAAGAACCTAGCCATAAATTTTTTAAAGTGAGGAGACTTATCTAAAACTACCTATCTGTTAGAAACTTTTCATGAAAATAATTAAAGTTGTCCACATTTGTAAGGCTTGTTTGTTTAATGAGTATATAATTCCTCTAGCTTTTACTAAAATCATAATGCCTTTTCTATCAAGGGACCTAAAAGTGAAGGTACACAAGATCATCAAATAAACTAATTACTTTGTATAGTAAATGGTTACTTGGCAATCAGCAGTTCAGCCTGCTCCTATTAGTGGTGGATATGGTAGTGGTTTTCTCACTTCTAGGGTGTTTATGGATTTTTGGACTCAAATTCGAGTTTGCTTCATGGGGGTCTTAAGTGGTTTTTTTTTACCGCCCCGCCCCCTACATGTAATTTATATATTTATTACTGAATCCATGAGCACAATGCATCCTAATTTAAGTGACGAAACCCTTCCAAACTCATTCAAAAGCTTTTAAGATTTTGAAACCTTTGAAATCCAATACGATCCGACCCGGTCGGGTGACGGGGTTGGGATAGGTTTGGATGAGATGGATGTAAGGCAGGGCAGTTTTGGGTTTACCTTGACTTGTTCTACTCGACCGTCACACTAATAAATCTAATCTTAAGAAGTGAAGGTTGCATTTAAATCCATACATCTCAAAGAAACTTTTTAGTCCTACTATGAAAGTTTGGTTGGAAATTGGAAGATTGTCCCAAGGGCGAGTATCCACCACATCTAGTGCCAGTCATTTTCTTCCCTTTCGTTCTTGACCGGAAATGGTAGGCCAGATGACTCACCCACCAATAGTCACCATCTTTCACACACAAATGGCACTCACAATACAGTTCCATGATGGCTGATGAAGAAAATTAGGGTTTGGTCAGTGGAAGCCCACAAAAGAAAGTGGGCATGCTGTAGAAATTATGGGTGGGCATGGGCTTTGACCCAGAAGACAATTCATGAGGATGGTGCTCTCTAATGTGACTGCCACTTTTTGAAAGGCCCCCCTCAGACACTATGAAAAGGTAAACCCACAAGATTTTCCATGCAATTCCAATAGTTCCTCCTGTCGTTTCTCTATGAAGATATTTTCAATCTCTTCTGCACATGCATTGGTATATTCTATCTGTAGTTTGTATATTAATGAAGCAAGCTGATGTAAGGAAAGGCGTAAGCAACCACTATCAAGACTCCATGCATGTTCACATTAGCCTAACATGTCGGCACCCCCACAAACTATGCTGCAAGGGTGGCAAAACTGAGACTCAGACCGGACCCTGACCCGCATCCAACCTGTTTAACCTGACCCGACTCGATTCACATATGGGTTCACTTGGCAAATATGTCTGACTCACTTGAGTCTATCCTCCTGTATAAACTTTGTTAAGGTGGGCTGCCACATTTTTGACAAAAGCGGTTTTCCATCGTTGCTTTGAAATAGACTTGAACTCATGCACCCACATACATTATACATGGTCCTTTATCAGATGAGCAACCACCAGAAACTAACATTGACCGCCATTGCATGGCTATAATGTAATCTAAATTTGAATTCATTGACAAATCATAAATACAACTAATTGAAGAATTTCACCTAAGAGCAAACTTCATGGTGTGCTCATATGGTCCAACTTTTGGATACATGATCTTATCTTTTGGAGGTTTGATAGATTAAAAGATCTCTTTTATGTATGAGGGTCATGCTAAAAATCTGTCTGCTCTATCATTTTAAAAGCCTTAAAAGTATAATGGTCCTTTAGTCATGTAATTTGTTTTATTTAGATTAACTTCAACCGCGTGTCAAGGGTCAATGAGCATAAAATTGGACATAATACCATATCATAGAGTAATAAGGGTGTACAGGGGCGGAACGGGAATGGGGGCAGGGGGCGGGCTGGCCATGAATTACATAAAGCCCCTTGGGATTTAATAAAACTTAAAGGCAATTTTTAGCAATGGCTCCCCCTTATAACTTTTTTTTTTTTTTTTTTTTTTTTTTCACAATGCCCCCCACCCACCCACCCACCCACCCACCCACCCAATGACTTTATCTTGGTTCCGCCTCTGAGGGTGTAAAAGGAGTTGTGTTGATAAAAGGTGAACCCTGTTGGGCTCCATGAACCAGGTCCTCATACCACTCTTCTCATAATTTTCCTTTTCTACAACTAAACCCATAAGTTTTGGGACCATGTCATCCTAAATATCGACCGCTTTAAATCCTATATTACCCTCTCAAGATTTAGTTTGCATCTTCTTAAAATAAAACGCCGAGATTATATAAGGCCCATTTATTAATTTTACTTGATACAAGAAGACTTTACGATCTATTTATCAAAAAAATAAAAAATCTAACTTTACTTTGATTTACAGTGTGCGCTACTAGTGAGGCTCCTTCTTGTTTTAACCATTGACTACATGGCTTTAGTTCAGATTCAGACAACCAATAGCCATAACAGACACTATCACTGTTATTTTAACTAAATTTCCAAGTTCTTCTGTTTATGCCACATGTCCTTTGAATGTTGAAAATTTGAGGGAAAATGGAAGATGAGAATCCAAGTGTAAGGAATGTTATTTTAACTACCAAACTGATGATGGAAAATCGGCACTGAATAATCCGAGAAAAACGCCAAAAGTTGCTAACTTTTCAAGGTACTGAAAGGGAAGAATAAGAGAGGAAAGAGATAAGAAACAAAGGAAAGCTGATTTGCAGAGAGAGAGACAGAAAAGATCGAAAGTGATAGATAGAAAGTCCTTTGCACGCTTGCCTGCCATTTCAGCCTCTGTCTTTACAATCTTTCTCTCCGATATTCTCAAATCATTCGCTTCTCGACAGAAAGCGAAGAGTGGAGGAAAAAGGCAATAGACATTTAGATTCTAGATTCATTGCATGAGAACGAAAAATGGCGGTTTCAGTGCATTGAAACAAGGTGAATTTGATTAGGAACTTCGCTGGAAAGCCGAAAGATTCCATTTTTCTGGTTCCATTTCGGGAAAGGCCAAATGGGTTCTTCCCATTTATCGCCAGACTTGGAGATTTATAGGCTTTTTTTGATTCTGGAGTTGGCTGACATGAAGGACTTTTTCAACTGGGGCTTTTGCAGGTATGTAATTGATGCTGATATTAAGCTTCTTTTCGTCGAAAGATGATAGCTTGGTGCTTTTAATAACTGTGTTGTCCATTGGGTTGATGAAGTAAATGAGAATGGGTTTTGTTTGATGTTTGAGATTTTTTTAGTTTTGGGTCTGTTTCTCTACTGGATTTCTGGGTCTTGTATGATTCTGGAAAAAGGCCTTGGTTTGAGTCCTGCAATTTGATTTCAGTCTCTGCATGTGGTAGTTAAAATGATGGCGATTTGGGGATCTGAGAGAGCTTCTGTTGTCAGGATTTCTGGATTTGTAGTTGTGATTGGGGTTGTAGTAGTAGCCTCTTTGCTGGTTTGTAGTTCAGAAGGTCTGAATGTGGAAGGACAATATCTTTTGGAGCTGAAGAGTAGCCTTACTGATCAATATAACCATCTGGGTAATTGGAATCCAAGTGATGAGACCCCATGTGAATGGAAAGGTGTCAGCTGCTCAAACGGGTATGATCCGGTGGTCTTTTCTCTCAATCTCAGTTCCATGAATCTGTCTGGGAAGCTATCCCCTAGCATTGGTGGATTGGTCCATTTGACTCATCTCAACCTTTCTAACAATGCAATTGGGGAGATGATACCCATGGAGATCGGCAACTGTTCCATGTTGGAGACTCTCTATCTGGACAACAACAATTTCAGAGGCGAAATCCCTGCTGAACTCGGCAATCTGAAATACTTGCTGAAGCTAAATCTGTGCAGCAATAGAATCTCTGGGCCTTTTCCAGATGAGATAGGAAATCTGTCGTCCCTTGTGGAACTAGTGGCATTCACTAATAATCTCACAGGCCCATTGCCGCATTCATTTGGGAAACTCAAGAACCTGAAAATTTTTCGAGCTGGGCAGAATCTGATTTCTGGTAGCTTACCAGTGGAGATAGGTGGATGTGGGAGCTTGGAAGTACTGGGACTTGCCCAAAATCAGTTAGGGGGGGAGATCCCTAAAGAGCTTGGGATGCTTGGGAAATTGCGGATTCTCTTCCTTTACGACAATGAATTATCTGGGGTCATCCCTAAGGAATTTGGGAATTGTAGCGAGCTTGAAACTCTAGCTCTTGATGCGAACAGTCTGGTGGGAAATATACCTGTAGAAATTGGGGGCCTCAGCTATTTGCAGAAGCTGTACCTTTACCGAAATGGATTAAATGGGACAATCCCAAAAGAGATTGGTAATCTTACTCTTGCCTCAGAGATTGATTTTTCTGAGAACTTTTTGACAGGAGAGATACCAACAGAGATCAGTAACATTAGGGGCCTGACGCTACTATACCTTTTCCAGAATGAGCTTACTGGTATTATCCCAGTTGAATTGTTCAGCCTTAGGAATTTGATGAATCTTGATCTTTCAATCAATTATCTCACTGGTCCTATTCCCGTCGAGGTGCAGTATTTAACTAAATTGCTACGGTTACAGCTCTTCCACAACTCATTGACAGGTAGCATCCCCCAGGGGCTTGGGGTATATAGCCGACTTTGGGTAGTAGATTTTTCAGAGAACAATCTCACTGGGCGGATACCTCCTCACCTTTGCAGACATTCTAACCTGATTCTGCTGAGTCTATGGTCGAACAAGCTGACTGGAAATATTCCAAGTGGTGTCACGAACTGCAAGTCATTGGTGCAGCTTCGATTGGGTGGAAACGGCCTCACGGGGAGCCTTCCTTCTGATCTGTGCAAGTTGAGGAACTTGTCTTCCATCGAGTTGTACCAAAACGAGTTCAGTGGCCCCATCCCTCCAGATATTGGGAACTGCAAAGCTTTGCAAAGGCTACATCTCTCTGAGAACTACTTTACATCTGAGTTGCCAGGGGAGATTGGCAATTTATCCCAGCTGGTAAGCTTTAACATCTCCTCTAATAAGCTCACAGGAGGAATTCCTTCAGAGATTGTTAATTGCAGGATGCTTCAACGACTTGATCTTAGCCGCAACAGCTTTGTAGGTAATTTACCAAATGAGTTTGGGAGACTTTCCCAGTTGGAGCTGCTCAAGCTTTCTGAAAACAAGCTCTCAGGAGTGATACCTGCCTGCTTGGGAAACCTTTCCCGCTTGACTGAGCTGCAGATGGGCGGTAACAATTTTTCAGGTCCAATGCCCTCCGAGTTGGGCCACCTTTTAGGCTTACAGATTGCGATGAATCTCAGTTACAATAATCTCTCTGGAAGCTTACCGCCTGAGCTTGGCAGTCTTGTTTTGCTAGAATACCTCCTACTCAACAACAACCATTTAACGGGTGAAATCCCGTCAACATTTTCCAAGCTATCAAGTTTACTTGGGTGCAATGTATCATACAATGATCTCACAGGTCCATTGCCATCTATACCACTGTTTCACAACATGGTGATAAGCAGCTTTGTGGGAAACAAGGGCCTCTGCGGTGGACCCCTCGGCGCATGTGTTGGATCTCCATTTGTAACCTTGTCTTCTCCAATGGTGGAAGAGCCAAATGCCCCTTTGGGTAAAATAGTTGCAATAGCTGCTGCAGCTATAGGTGGGGTTTCTCTAGTTCTCATTGTTGTCATTCTCTGCTTCATGCAACGTCCGGTTGATACAGTCACTCCTTTGCAAGACAAGCAGTTAACTTCTTCCGTCTCAGACATGTATTTTTCTCCAAAGGAAGGGTTCACTTTCCAAGATCTGGTTGAAGCCACAAACAATTTTGATGACAGATTCGTAATTGGAAGGGGGGCTTGTGGAACAGTGTACAGCGCTGTTATGCAATCTGGACAAACAATTGCTGTGAAAAGGCTAGCATCGCAGAGAGAAGGGAACAATGTTGATAATTCATTTCGTGCTGAAATTTTGACTCTAGGGAATATTAGGCATCGGAATATCGTAAAACTGTATGGTTTCTGTTATCATGAGGGCTCGAATCTTCTTCTTTATGAGTACATGTCAAGGGGAAGCTTGGGTGAACTACTGCATGTGGAATCTTGTACTTTGGATTGGGAAACTCGTTACATGATTGCTCTCGGGGCTGCTCAGGGGCTCTCATACTTGCATCATGATTGTAAACCTCGGATCATTCACCGAGATATAAAGTCCAACAACATCCTACTTGACGATTTCTTTGAAGCTCATGTTGGTGATTTCGGATTGGCAAAGGTGATTGACATGCCACAATCAAAATCTATGTCTGCTGTGGCAGGATCTTATGGGTACATTGCTCCTGGTACGCACTTACCCCTCCATGAAAAATCTACTATGCATATTTATTTGTGTTTTTGTTGGATGGACATTCTGTACCACGTATAGGTTTAAAACAATACCTGATGAATGCGATTTTTTTTTATCTAAGCTATGATAAATGGAACAGTTAAGCACATTGATAGGAAGCTATAAAATAGATATTTTTAAACAGTTAAACATATTTTCATGCATATCCCGGCTTATAAATGGACTTTTGAATACACACTGTCAGATGCATGTATCAGTTAGTGTTCATCATAGAAACGTGGCCTGTGGGTCTTTTATCCTAGTTATCCATCAAAAAAGGACATGCATAAACCACCACCATCATCGCTGAAGCCTTGTCTAACTTGGGTCGGCTTTATGTGTTCCACTTTGTCATCATTAATCTCATGTGAATTTCCTATAGCACTAATTACATTTATAGCAGTGGCTTTCTTCTGTTCTCAATATAAATATATTTTTTTATTGGTCTTTTCAATATAAATATTAAATAGTAATTCTCACACGTTTATATGATAATTTGTAGCTCCATTGCAGAAGCCATTACATCCCAAGTATTCTATAAAAAAATGACCTTTCTTCTCAACTATCATGTCCTAAACACATGCACAATTTATTTTGTTGTTGACCAATCCATCTAATTCATCAGTGCCAGATTCCAATACTTGTTCCCTTTACCTACTTATGCAGCAAGTCCTAACGTGGACATTTTGTTAATAGTTTAGTGCTTTCTTGCTTTCCCAAAACTATAGTTGCCAGGTACAGACATTGAATACTGGCTTTTGTTTCCACTTCTTTCATTTTTCTTTCTATGTCCTTATGTTATTTTAAATCTCAAAGTGCATAATGAGAAGCTTCCCTTTCAATTTTCTATTTTCTGCATCCATGTAGAGATAACAGCTGTCGTTTCCTATTGATGATTGATTTCTTTGCCTTCTCTTTCCTTGTCAGAATACACATACACCATGAAAGTTACAGAAAGGTGTGACATCTATAGCTTTTATTGATTTCTTTGCCTTCTCTTTCCTTGTCAGAATACGCATACACCATGAAAGTTACAGAAAAGTGTGACATCTATAGCTATGGTGTTGTTGTATTGGAGTTGCTTACTGGTAGAACACCTGTACAACTACTAGACGAAGGAGGTGACCTTGTGACATGGGTGAGGAATTATATTCAAAGTCATTCAATGGAACCTGGAATATTCGACAATCGGTTAGATTTAGCAGACAAGAACACTCTTGATCACATGTTCATGGTTCTGAAAATTGCTTTAATGTGTACTAATATGTTACCCAATGACCGGCCATCAATGCGGCAAGTAGTGTCAATGCTGATTGAGACCAAGGAGAGAGGGGACCCTGCTTCTTCTCTCACATCTGATTTCCCATTGAAAGAGGATACCGAATGAAGGTGCCTATATTTTTCTTTAACCAAAATGATTTTTTTTAATATATATACGGGTGCTGATTTATTCTTGTTACATTTCCACTATTAATTTGGTATAATTGCTGTGAATATCTTTTACACTCTCCATGTCATAGTAGTTGCCACAATTAGAAATGACATAAATCTGTGTTTCTAGTTTGTGTTCATTGGGTCATCTTCAAATGTGGGGTTGTAAATTTAGCATTCAGTTTGCCTGTTCCACCGAGCAGGAACCTTTGGCCTCTTAAAACTGCAGGTTCTTCTTCTGGCTTGCCCAACAAGGGCAATTTTCTCCACTGGGACTCCCGCATGGGCATGGCTGCTTCGTAAGAATTTCGGTGGGAGCCTTTAATACAGTGGCCGTCTCACCTTTGTGGACTGCATGGGTTCAATCCCCACTGTCCTTGTGTGCAGGGGGAGTCTAGCAGGTGAAAGTTTCAGTGCCCAATGATGCCCTGTGTTGCGTTGGGGAAAAAATTGCAAAAATAGTAAAAGCTAACAACTTTTTCTGGGCATGATCATTGATGCCTATTGGTGAAGGTAGAGAGAAATAATCCATCTAAACTGTGTTGGATAAGCTCCAAGCCACCACCAAGCATGAGGTGCTGGCAGTAAAAAGCAGGTTATGGAAAGAACCATGTTATATTGCTTTAAGCAGAATTAGCACATTGATTAGGCATTTCTCACAGAGAGCAGGTCTTCAGATTGTCATGAGAACTGAATTGGTTTGGGGTTCTGCTTTAAATCATGATGTAAATGTAAAGATGTGACATTATATTGAGAGGGGGTCTGTAGAAATCTGCCCCCTCTTCTCTTCCAACAAAGATGCATGGTCAAAGGAACCATCTTAGGAATTGATGTATGGAAGACAATCTAGAACTGAATTGTGGAACGTGAGAACTTCTCTCTGATATTCATTTGAATGGTCTCTCATCTGAGTAAAAAGAGTTTGTTCCACAAAACTTTCATGCAACTCTTAGAAGTAGTTGTCAGCATGGACATATATGGGCTTAGACTATGTTCATTTAAGCCCATCCCATTTAATTATTGTCTCTAATATTTAGGACTAATGGAGCAGATGGGCCTAAAATTCAAGCACAAGCCTAGTTATGTCATAATGGATAAACCTGCCCAAGCCCAGCCTGTTTCATTATTAAGCCAGAAGACGACTGCAGTGGGGGTTATTGGCACTCTTATTGGCCTGGGCTGTTCTAGAGATACGCATTAACCATGAAGGAGACAATCATCATCATCATCAAAGCTTTGTCCCAATTAGGTTGGGATCGGCTATGTGAGTTCTGTTTCTCCATTCCGATTTATTCTTGGAATGATGTTATCTTAGAATTCATGTTTGTATTGTGACCAAATTATGACGACCGTCAACCTCCCTGACACTACCTTCCTCCTTTATTCGGGCTTGGCCATCACAAATTTAGGAAAAAGGAAAAAGGAAAAATAAAAATGGCACTATAATTTTTTGTAGTTTGGTTGTGGAAAGAGGACTAAAAATAGAAAAATCTCTAGTGGAGAAAGATGGAATATTGGCTTTCACTGAAACGCTGTAGATAAAGTTATCAACCAGAGCCTATCTACTACGGACCTATACATAAGACCATTCACCATGGCCACATCTAGTCCCTGCATTGTGGATCACTGTCAATTGTGATCATCTTAAAAGGGCCCACCTTAATAGGACTCCAGCCAACCAAAACTGATACCTTGACTGACTTGGATGACACTTATAATGAGGCCTGCCGGCCTAACAAAATACAAATGGGTGTTGTTGATTAGCCATCTTCCCCATTTCAACTCCTAGCCATCCGAATTTCTAATAGGGTGAATGTTAGCCATTTTGGCCCTCCACAAAGCTTGCCAATTGATGACTATCAATATAATTGATGACTACCAATATCTGATGGAGTTGATTTTCAGTAAGTGGCTAGTCCACTATGCACTCATCATTTTTATGGGACCAGGGAAGATACAGGCCTATCCGCGGCATAACAAGGCCTCTGTATCTGCATTTCAATGGAGTCATTCATTTGATTTGCATCTCAATTTGTATGATTAATAGTATAATTCATCTCTGTCCAAGCTATAAGTCCATTCAAACCCAAACCTAAAATCCAAGCCACTCAAATAACTCTTCTTCTCCGCATTTATTCTGGGCCAAATTTTACTTCAATCAGAGTTGAGCCTACTATCAGATTGATCATGTGTTGAAGATATGGTTGAAATAAAAAAAAAATATATATATATATATATATATGGGAAGTGCTCCTATGAGAGACACTCTCACCAATTTTGTGAGAGATTGGTGGGGGCCCTCACATTTAGTTGGGGTCTTTGCATTTAAATTGGTGAGAGTGGATATAGAAGTGAGTGCCCCCACCCATCTCTCACCAAATTGGTGAGAGTGTCTCTCGTAGGAGCACTTCCCTATAAATATATATATATATATATATATATAAACGAAGTGTAATCTGTGTTTTACTAGTGATCAATCTTTAAGTGGGGCTAACTCTGACTGGTGCTGGACTAATGCTAACATATAGGGATGCAGTGCTTTTGAGTAGCCTGGATTTTTGGTAAGCCCCATTGATGGATTTATAGGACTGAACCAGTGAACTTTATGAATTGTTCAAAGTTAACTATTTGCAGTTTGAAGGTCCTATTAGCTAACTAGGCAACAACAACAATTTGAATCATGTTCATATCATATATGCAGGAAACACAAACCTGCAAGCCAACTACGTTCTTGTTGCTTTGAGTATATGCCAAGGTGGTAGGTGACATTAGTCATGATAAACACCAGGCATTATTTTATGAGATGATAAGCAAACACTACTATGATTTGTAATGTGATCACTAAAATATTTCAACTGGATCAAGTATCACAAGTTAAATAATTTATTTAACAGCTGTGAATTTAAGACATTAATATTTATGAAATCCTCAAGGAAACTGCAGTGCTGGTGATGAGCTGCTTCATTACTGGTTCCACCAGAGGATTTCACATGGTGACATCTAAGAAACGAGTTTGTAGACATGGACAAGTTGAAAATAAACAATCAATCGTTTGTAAGTTGCTGAGAGAGGAGTCAAACTAAAAGTAACATGAATTTATGAGTTGTGTTATAAGAGGAGTGCTTCATGCTCCCAAGGGGTGGGTTGGATGCTCCAAATTTCTTTTTCATTAGAAACACATTTGAAAAATGTAGAAGCAACAACAATAACATTAAAAATCTAGGCATTTATGCAAGGACTGTGATCAAAACCACTTCCTCAGAGTAACAAAATAGTGACAAAATTAGAAGGTTGGGGTTGGCAATAGGACAGCTAGGCTTTCATACTACATGAGCATACAACAAAGATAGATTTACAATTGAGTACCAGCTTCTAATGTAAATAAACAATAAATAGTTCTATCAATACAGTGTAGTAGATGACTAGCTGTGTTGAATCTAAAAACTTCACTAGAAAAAATGAAAATGCCTGTGGGACAGTTAAACTCCCCTAAATTGCTCTTGTAATTCAGCAGCACATGATATGGCCGCTCCAAGCAAAAAACTCCAAAGATCTTCAGAAAACTCCTAGAAGAGTTGCTACTGCAAAAAGGAGAAAAAGCACTCCACCCAAATAGCCCACCTGGTAAAAAATGAAGAGACTTGCATAAGCGTCATAGTATTTTACTGTACGTTAAATTGATGAGTGCAAGAGGATAGCAAATCAAGTATCCATTAATCCAATAGGGTTTTTTTTATTTTTTAATTTTTTTTTCAGACCTACCAGTTTCTCTGAAATATAATTAGCAAGGAATGAACCTCCTAGGATTGCAACAGTTGTTGCAACTAGGTGTCCAGCTATGGCTCCACTTGCCACACCCAAAGGGGACTGCAGAGAAACAAGTAATGAAACCATAGTTATAGATGTAGCAACATCAAAGAAAAGCTAGCATGCTGTGGAAGACAAAAGTTCTCACATGAAATAACATAATCATACCTGTGCCGCTCCCAGAGCAATTGTAGCTAGCATTGAGCGGTCCCCCCATTCCTGGTAATTTAAGTTGCATGAGTATGGATGTGTTTCACAATACAATGCTGCAATGGAGTGACTGATGTGACAAACCACAGAAACTAGATTCATGGATTCATTGCTTTCAGGATCTCTTTCAGATGAAGTACCAGGGATTCGTTAATTAGTTTCTACGACTAGCTATAACAGGTCATGTAAGTGTATGTCAAAAAAACACTTCAACTGAAAATGTTGAACGAGAACGGCGTCTCAAGCTAGTGGTAAGATGTGTCAGTTCTCACTGGCATATGCGAGTTCTTATTACCTCTCATGTGTGAGTTCTTATTACCTCGCATGTGTGAGTTAACTATCCTTGCATATGCGAGTTCCTATCACCTCACATGTGCGTGTCCTCATGGACCCAGGCCCTTAGCTGGGTTGAAAAAAGGAAAAAAGAAAAAACTGAAAACTCTGGAATACAAAATTACTAGCAAATATGAATTTATGTTTTCTAAAATTATTTAAAGATGAGAAGATTTGCCCATATGAACATCCACGAGCAACTGAAATGTTATCCTGTCGCTTCTATCAATATACTTCTGATCCACTTTCATTAAACATCAAAGACATCAGATCCACTGCTCAACAAGTACCTCAATGTAAATGGTATCAAAATGATTCATGATCAGTAAATGCACTTGCTCAATCTAGACTGACAACTCATTGATCAGTAAGTTTCAGTAATTACAGCAACTGCAGAATCCTAGCTGCAACTAAAAGATTCTGATGAACAGGGGACCACCAATACCCAAGGGATCATTAGTTTGTACTACTTTACATCTGTAAATTATCCGCATCCTTAATGGTTACTCACTTGTGAAAACAATGATTTTGACAAACATGGTAACGTGTTTCACATGTGTAAAATTTGCAAATATAACATTAGCATATGTAATATTTAGATATGTAAAATCCAATTTCCTATCCCAAGCATAAAAGGCAAACAACCCTAAAAGAAAGGGTCAATGGTGGTCGAACACCGGCAGAAGTTCTCAAGGAAGATCTGGTCCCTCAGGCATAAAGGTGGAACAATTATAGATGACAAGTGCACTTGCTTTCTAAGGTCCAGTTACATTGGAGATTTGGGACGCCCTGAGAGGAACTGGAGTAAGATCTTTGCACTATTGAGCAGGTCCTCCACCAATTCAGGCCACCTCTTCATATACTCTAAGATGGTTTCAAAGGATCTGATGTAGCATCTTGAGGATTGTCTGATGCTGCTATCAAGATAAGTCTGTTGCTGTCCACAGTTGATGTCTCTTTTACGGTTTTACCCATATTCCAAGTAAATGGAACATTGAAGTGGATTTAGTCACAAAAGCTGGAGTTTTGATATCTCATTTTGTTTCAGGCAGTTTTATGGGTTTGATGCCTACTGTCTTAGTAGACAGCTTACAGTCTATCTCTTGAAGATAACTTCTTATTTACTTTTCAAAAGCAAAAGAGAAAAAAGCAATGTTAGCCATTCTTCTATATTCTAAAAGTTGCTCAAAACTCTACTAAATCATTCAAAAGTAAGAGATGGATCAGACTATTAACTTCCAATTGGCATGGCTTCTTTATTGTTCTCTCAAGAGATCCACAAATAGGATGGACTATTGATCTGTATTTCATCACCAAAAATCACCAGCAATGACTGCTTGCTAAGTGGCACCAAAATGTAAGTTGGATCCTAATCAAACGTAAAAAAAATTTAATGGTTAACACACAAATGTTGTCACTAACGGTCACGAGCGGAAAATGAGATTTATGTATGTATTTATTCTTTCCTTTGAGTTGATTGAACAAATGATACTCAAAACAGTCATCATGTATCGGCATTCAAGTAAGTTCCTGTTATGAGGACAATTGTTTGCTTACAGCAAAGAAGACCAGGCTAAAAGACTTCCAGATGACTTCAAAAGGATTGGTCAGCCTCTTTGCTACCTGAAAGAAACAGACAGCATCATTTACATTGTGAAAAGAAAATAATTCAACAAAAAAAAAAGAAAGAAAAAAAATACCTTACTACTTAGCTTAGATCATTACTTTGATGACATTCAGATGAAAATATCAGAAGCATACTAACAAGGGATATCATATAATAGCAACAATAATTTCATAGGGATCTGAGAGAGTTATTATCTACCATTAGATAATCTATATAGTTTATACCAAAGAGATTAAGCAGAGTGGACTTTACAGTTGAAAAAAGTTATTGATAAATGCTACATTAGTATGTCAATTAAAAGGTTCTATCGGGGAAACCAGCTTTAGAAAGCTAGAACACTCCCCCCTTAAAACGAAACTGATTCACATTAGATCAATTTTCAGCAAATAAACATGTAAGGCTTCAGAGTTTTCTTTTTTCCAAATCAATAGATGAGGTTCCGGAGTTACCATGAGATTTTCCTTTTTCCAATCCCTTTTTTCTGCGTTTTTTCCTTTTACCTTAGCCCAGTGCATTGCACTGGTTCATGCTAGTTAATAATCTCTTTATACTGAAACATTTAATGAGAACTTTTTAAGTTCTCTAATAGTTACAGTATGCAAGCACAGTGTGTATGGTATAACAATATGCAACCAGACCAAGATGCATTAATCGTAATTCGTACAAGCTCAAAATGGAAATTCATTCTCTAATAAAACCAGACTGAAACAAGGCAAGGGAAGACTGACCTTTTCCTTCACAAGCTCCTCTGCTTCAACTAATTCTCCGAGTCCAGGGCTATCTTCACGGTTCTTAACTACAGTTGATGGAAGTTCCCATGCATTTTTTATTGATTTGTAACCAAAGAACATAAGAAGAGCTACTGCTGCATATTCTCCAATGGGTAAGGCTGCAAAAGATGGTCATTTGTCAAGATCTAGAATCACCAGTATACTTTGTGAACTTGCATGTTTTAAATTTAAATACAGGAAAAGTAAGGAAAGAAGAAGACCATATACACAACACATTTATTTCATCAATTTATATGAAGACTTGTCCAAAGCAATTTATCCAGAGGCAAACAAGTAAACTAAATTTCTCCAAACAAGCAGATAATGGAACCAAAAATTTAGGACAAAAGTTGGAAAATATCAGGCTAAGAAATACCGGACCTACCGATTCTTCATCATATTAAGTAAAAGTGATCCTTGCTATAATAATTAATATAAAAAACTAATAACATAAGAAAGTAGCAAAAACTCATGTGAGTAACATTATGCTGCAATATCTTAAATAGTAAATGTTTAAGAATCAACATATTGCACATGATAACCATTATTAGTTAAGAAACAACTCTCAGGTTGGTTCTGTAGAACCTTCAGAGATTGGAGAAAAAAAAAATTGTATTTGGCCCTAAAGCTTTTTTTTTTTTCCTAAAAAAGAAAAAGAAAAATTATTAGAAAAAGTGGTCACATTAAAGTAATATATAGTAAAACTCTCTCTCAAATGAACCAAATAGTATCAAATGGCAAAAGGCTGCATAATTGTCAAATTGGGAAGAATCAGAAAATCTGCAAACACCTTTCCATATTGACCTCTTCATTGCATAATTATCCACTGGGGAATTGACTAAAAGATTAGTTGTCCTAATTTATATGTTTTTAGGAGGCAACAAGTTCCCAATTTCATAGATGAGAAACAGCAGTCTCCAAGGAGGCTCGGCTGTGCAGCTGAACTTAGCAGTACCACATTTTGCATCTCCATTGACAATTGAATGGCCTTCAAAGGAGTCGATGAGACTTTTCAAACTTTCAAGTATAACCAGAGCTTTCTGCCCCTATTTGGTTCTCCCTTACCTACCAGCTTCAACATGCATCAAGGCCCTTCCTTTTTTTAAAATGCAACTCTTAGAGATAAGGAGTATCCTATGCTTATTTGATATTTATCTTAAATGGATTATTCATCAGGAAAAGGAATTGCACTTGATAGATGAAATCTAACTGGAACTCGTAAGTATCCCTTTGGAAGGTAAAAGATGATAATATTGTTTTAGATAAAAAAAGATAAAAAAAAAAAGGTTTTACAGTAGTAATAAGGTGCTGAGTTCTTGGAATGAGTATTTTTTTTTGCATGCAGAACATATACCCACTATATGCTAGATATCAGTAGCCCATACTTACTTGTACGAAACTGTGCAGGTACTGAATGAAATATCCGCCCTATTACCACAGATAGGATTGTCATAAGAGAAAGAGCACCCATCGATCCCATTAAAACCTGTTTTTGATTCAAAGGCAAGAAAAAGGATTGTATGTCTATCCAAAATAAAGAGATAGATAAACAGTTTTTTTTTTTTTTTTTTTTTTTTTTTTAATTTCATAGGGTGACAGTGTAGGTTATTCACTGCAAATTTCAGTATTCAGATCCATATTCAATGTAGGCAGCTTGAATGATGAAAATAAAAGAGCATCATAATATGTGATCAACCACAACTTAGATTTCAGGGTTCCTACCAAAACACACATGTAAAAACAACTAAATATTTCAGTTGGACTAATTTTCTGTTATGCTCATAAACATGCTTTCATTCATCACTCAAAATATTAATAATACACATACTACAATTCTCTGAACTCAGTGGCATGAACAATTATATAATGTCCTAGTATAATGATTAGATACAAAAGAAAAAATAGATATCACTTTTGATCACCCAAGAGTGGACCACATACGAATGCCCCCAGCTCTATGGGCACACCTTTTATCAGTCTACATCCTCCACACTCAGAAGCACACCACCGGCCCACCCCTGCCCCACAGTGAATTAGCACCAGAAAAGCCAATATGAGACTCTTTGACCTTTACTCACTGTTGGGTTAATCTAAAAAGAATGATTACTCTAAAAAATTAAGCTTTGAAGGAATTAAAACACGTGTTAGGATAATCAATAAGGGCTGATTTTTTTCCTAACCCTAATCCATGATGAGACTTGATCACCCCCCTCACACCACTAATAGGTACGCATCCTGTAGCGCCACAAACAGGACCCCGTACAAATGGTATGCCCTTCACTCATAAGGTAACCCTCCCCAATGTATATTCCTATTTATAGAGGACAGGTGCTCAGATCCACATGCGTATGGAGTTAAAGTGGCAGTCAGACATCTCCATCATACATATGAGTATGACACCATGCAAGATCACTAACTAGTAACTGCCCACTAGATGGTCTCACAAGTCACAACACTCTTATAGATACCAAGCATGTTAAGTCCCTTGTAGATAAGTAGTATTAGGTGTGGCAATGGGTTGAGGTTGGGTCTCGTTAAGCCATACGTGACAAGTCATTGCTCTATCTGAATCCAACCCATTTATTAAACAATTCTTCTAGCCAATATCCAACCTGCAAATAAATGCATCAATCCAGCCCAACCTGCAATTAAACCCTCATCAAATTAGATTAAAGCAGATCAAGATCCTAATAATTGAATTAACTATAATAAGTTCAATTTCCTCCATAAACCCCTAATATTTGAATAATTAAAAAATAAATGTGTACTTCAATTAACAAAAAATTTCAAACCCTGAGCCAACCCCAATTAAATCCTAATCTCTCAAGACCAATTGAACCCTACTACAAGCTCCAGTGAAACAACCCTAAGCTCCAAATTACTCTTAATCCAAATCCCCAATTAAAACTTAAAAACTTAACTCAAATCCCCAATCAAACCCTCAACCCCGTCCCAGGTAAAACCCAATGAAAAACTCTAATTTGTACATATGATCACCCCTGTTTGGAATCTCTATTTTCAGCCTCTACTTGTCTAAATGTCTAAAGCGGGTAGAGGTTTCGAAAATAAGATCGTTTGGCAGATTTCCAGCCTCTATTCGCTTTAGAGTAGAGTCAAAATCCTCTAAAAACCAAAGTCCCAAATCCTGGGCAGTTGAGAAGCAGAGTAAAAAAAAAAAAAAAAAGAAAGAGGCGGATGAACAGTACCATGGAAGTCCTCATGGTCCGGTCCGTGTTTTTTTTTTTTTTTTTAATAATTCTAAGAGAGTAAATCAAGATCCAAACAGTTGGATAGATTCAAAAGGTCAAACACGGTTATGGGTCCAAATTTCAGCCGTTGGATTATTGTATATTTTGAGATATTTGCAAAGTACTCCAGATAATTAGATCTACTTTTTTTTTACTTTTTGTGGGCCCCAAACACATGATCCGAACCGCTAATCCTCTTTGAAATGATAAGCACATCTATGGGGTCAAATTTCAAGGCTTGATTCCTCGTGGATCTCGAGAAAATTGTGAAAAACTTTCAACCGTTGAATGTTAGATTGGGTTAACTGCTGGGTTCTTGACGTGTCCATAGGCAGTCTGTTATTTATTTATTTATTTATTTATTTTATCCTTCCTTCTGGGACAGTAAATCACGATCTAAACTGTTGAAATTGTTTAGAAGGCCAAACATCGCCATGGGGCCCTATAAAAAAAATCGCTATGGGGACAAATTTCAGCCATTGGATGATCACAAATCTTGAGATATTTGCAAAAAAAAAAAGTGAACTATTTGATATTACTTTCTGGATTCTGTGGGCCCAAACATAAGATCCAAACCATTAAATCTCTTTAAAAGGCTAAACAGGGCTATGGGGTCAAATTTCAAAGCTTGATACTTCGTGGATCTCGAGAAATTTGTGAAAAACATTCAACCATTGATTTCAAAATGTCTAATTAAAATAGATCTGTGCAAACCAAACACGTTGTTTTATTCTAGCCTTTTTTTTACGGCTTGATTTTGGATGGATCTATCAGAAAAAGAGTAGAGATACCAAACAAGGCCATAATATATATATAGAGAGATATGAGAGTGGGGTTATAGTCTTAAGAAATGGTGGTTTCGAGAAGCTAGTTATCTTAGGGGGTAACTCAAAAAATCTCCTAGTTAAGTCGCTAAAATCCATTAATGGGCCCCACTTTTGAAACCCAAACCACTCAGGATCAAAGCCCTCTCGCTATGTCATCCAAGAGAATTTCACTTGAATCAAACTTATGTGACTGTCAAATTGATCACATGTAAACTAATCAAAATAAGCACGAAAAGGTCAAATCACGAGTTTGAAATGAGATCAATCTGATGGTGGGTATAACTCTCTGAGTAAAATCTTGATGATAAAAACAAAGTGGAGCCGTAATTTTAAGTGATTCGGATTTAAAGGTGGGCCACACATGGATTTATTATAGCAATGGGCATAGGAAACCCATGAATCCTGCCTTTATATAATCCAAATTCTTTGGAAAATGAGAAGTGGGTTTTAAGTTTTGTCCCACACTGTAGCTCAGCAGGCTAGGGATGCCAAACACCCTCATTAAGGGCAACGGTGTGAGAATGTGAGTCCTCCCTATATATATATATATATATAACATTCACAATTATAATTTTTCAACACAGGTGAAGTTCACATTTAAAGCCATGACACTTCTAATCATGACATATAAACAAGGGCAAGAAGGTGAAACATAGTTTGAAAAAATTAGCAACATAAAAAAAAATGCACACACACATGAGAGAGAGAGAGAGAGAGAGAGAGAGAGGTACCAGTCCTTTTCCATATTGCATGGCCAACAATGCAGCGATAAAAAATGTCTGCAAAAGAAAGAGTGCAATTTAAGTTGTCAAACAATATATTGAGACGAGAAAAATCTGTTGAGATTAACTCTTACATATAGCTTTATCCATGATATAATTATAATCCAAACAGGAGATTACGTGATAAAATTAGAAAACAAACAATCTTAAAAAAAAAAGGGGAAGATAACAAAACAAAAAGTTAAAAATGAAAGAAAGGAAAGCAAGATATGTCAACCAAACGGAAAAAGATAAGAAAGGGATACAGTCCTCATAGTGCTCCTCATGAGCACTAACTATTGTGCAGTATTGTCTGGGGTATGGTATCCCTCATGTATATAAGAAGAAATACTCTCATTCACCACAAGAGCCATTGCACTGTAGCACCACAATCTATCGTCTCTCAACAACTTCAATCAAGTTTTTTTATTGGTCGTCCCCTTAATTCCTCCAACTTGTAAATCACAGTACTGGTAAAGTAAAGGTAAAGGAAATGTCACATCAATGGTAAAGGTGAGATAAAGTTCGTTGTGAAGTAATGTTTGTGTTTGTTTTCTATGAAGTATATAAAAAAAAAAGTTACCACTTTTTGTTGGGACTTTACCAGACATTACCTCACTTTTTTGAGGGAAAAATTTCTGGCGGGGGAGGCATGTGGTAAAGTGGCTGGCGGCTTGAGATTTACTTTCCGACAATTTTTTTTCCAACCAAACATGGCTAAGGTAGAGTTTCTGGAGGCCAGAGTTACTTTACCATGACTTTTTACTTTACCAAGCCCATACCATCTCAAACACAATTCATCGGTTTTCTCTTCTACTTAAGTTTCCTCCTTATCTACCAGCTCCTAATTCTATCACTTCGTATACCAAACATATCCATCTTCAAATGTGCATCAACCATATGCTTCTCTCTCTTCCCCTTCCTTAATTGCCTGACATTCAACTCCATACGATAAAGCAGGACTAACCATTGCCTATACAAATGCCTCTTCACTTGAGTTGGCACTTAACAGTTGCATAATACTCTACTAGCCACTATCCACTTGGTCCACTCTGTGTTGGTCCTATTTGCAAAATGCAACTCAAAGACTTAGTCTACCGTTGCCCTCAGATATCAAAATCTATCACATCGGTACAAAATTCTTTTCAGTTTTAACTAATCCTTTGATCTGCCAATTTTCAACATATTTGATGTAAAAGTCTTCTTCGAAAAGTTATAGATTATCACTTGCATGTTTGTTTTTTTTTTCCCGACCAACGAGTACTTCATCTACAAACAAGCAGCGAGAAACCTCATATTGAAGAATTTGCCATTGAGTTATCCATAACCAACATGAAAATTTTCATGTGGATAATGCACATGATTTTTTTAGGCCTTCTTGATAGTCTTTCAAGAAAAGTAAATTGTTTAGAAATTGACTGGCAATTTATTAGAATCAGAAAGATTCTAATAAATCCATCACAGCAAGTACAATCAGGTCAGATTATAGCCCTTTGTAAGGCAACTAGCCAATCTAAGTTCTAAAATCATATGTCCTAATTGAGTTTCAAAGTGAGTAAATGCTACAAAGTGGACATCCTTTCTTAGAAGCAAATGATAGGATATTCTCTGTTCAAACTTCAACCTAATAAAAATAAACACGACCACTTTTTTTTTCTTTGTACACAAGTAATTGGTGCCACTGAAATGCTATGACAATATTAAGATCGCCATGGACTGTAGAGTTCCTCATGACTTGAATACAGACACAGTAAAATGAGATGGCTTGGTAGATCGTAGTTGAGAAATAAAAAACAGCACTTACGAGAGCAAACTAGGTTCACAGTGAACAGGTTTTAGCAGCATTTTTCAAGATTATATGAACAAGATAACATAAATTTATTTATCCATGCAGTCAAATTCGATCACCTTGTCCCCAATCTCAGAAACAAATATCAACATGAATGCTGCAGTGAAGCCTGTCTTTGATATTGCTGTCAGGAGTGAAGAAGGACCTCCTTTCAAGAAAGCATAAAATGCTAAAGCACATCCAAGTATTACACCAGCTACAGAGACTTGCAAGGGAATTCTTGTATAAGGCTTTGCACTGCCAATTCATAAGATATATATATCAGTTTAGTTTACAATGACTGTGACTTCTACTCATGTTAATTGAAAGTATATAGTATATTTAAGTTCATATAGTGACATGTAAATATCCCTTATTAACTTCAAAAGGACCATTCAGGAAAAGGTATAAATAAATAAAAACAGATGCATGACCATTTAGTATTTTTGAGCATCATAAAATGGAATCGCTGGTCTTCATTCGTCATGTTTTATATTAAAAGCATAGCCTTGATCATGGAGTAAAAATTAGAAAGATTCAGCAGTTCTCTCCAATAAGGATTCTTTGTACTTTCATGCAAGGTGACAAATAAAAACATTAAGTTTTCTTGCTTAAACTACCAACTCCTACTAATTACCATTGCAGTCCACCAAACCCTTCTGAAACGATGGAATACCTTGAACTTTGAATCACATCTAAACAGTGGAAAGGGAGAGTACATGAACAGGATCTAAGATATCAGTTGGGAGGAAAAGCACAAATTTGCCACTCCCATATGTGCATATATCATTACATAGTATCATTGACACTATCAGTCTAAATTTCGACGAGTCTGATGAATTGTTGATGGTGTAGAGAAATGATCCTGTACATTTACATACCAGCTATTGGGGCCCACTTAGGACCCCACAATCATGGAACGGAGTGGGGACCACCCTAGATATCAAATTTGAAGTCAATCTAATGCTTCTAGGCTCTAACAAGTAACACCTTCATCCATGGCCCACAAGTTTAATAGATCTATATTAAAAAAAAAAAAAATTTGACCCTTGATCCAACGGTCCCATCCATTTGGATCCGTGAATATCCATGGGATTGGTGACTGGGGGGAACTTGGGTTTCCATTCAGATGGTTCATAAGGTGGTATATACCGTAAAATGGGACATACCATATGTACAGGACCATTTGCCACATACATACAGACCGACCTTTTAAACCATGAAAGAAGGCACATTTAATGGAAAAATTCTTGGCTTCTAAATCAGCATAAACCAATAAACTGACTTACGGTTCTGAGAGATTTTCACCACTTGAATCTTCGGAAATTTTTTTGCGGTTCTCATTCCCTGTATCTCCTTCATAACTCCCTGCTCCAACATTGGATGCCTGAGCTCTGATTGTACCATGTAATAATTTGAACCTTGGCAGTTCTCTACATCCCACTACAAAAGATAAGAAAGTGTTAGGTGTCTCCATACAACCATAAACAATAATATTTGACATCAATATGCAACCAAAAAAAAATGTAACAGAACACACATAGTAGCTTAAATGCACAACATATAGCTATTATCCAAACAGTACTCCTACTCTTATCTTCTAATAACCCAATGAACTCTTATATACATAAGTATTGGCATCACCAACATGACTCATTGATACAGCAATGCTATAGGTGTACTTCAACTGGATGGTTCACCGTCCTTGCTACAATCAGATCCAGAATTTGCATGTAGTAGAGGAAAACAAGGCAGATCCCCTGTTGAATATGGTTTGGACATGTCCAAGGTGACTGAGGAAAAGTCTCTCTATGCAAGATTGATGATGTCCCACCAAGGAAAACGGGTAGACCCAATAGGACATAGATGAAACTACTGCGGTGAGATCTGAACAAGTGCAACCTATCCGAGGATTCGGCCCAATATAGATCGGAGTGGAGAAACAGAACCCAACATAATCAACATAGTTGAGACAAGACAAGGGGCTGATGATGATGATGGTTGGTGGTGATAAATTGTCCACAATAATCCATCAAGGGGTCAAAAGCAGATTCAATTAGTATCCACACCATGGGCAATTCTCTTCTCAGAAATGCAACCATCCTCAAATTCTCTTCGGGTACGCCCAAAACGCAAACCCAATATTCAAAATTCCAAATCATATGCAAAGTTTCAAACTTTTTGAAGCAAATCATAGGGTTACTCCGCTAATGAAGCTTCAATCTTTTCTCCAACAACAAGGCCATGCAGACAAAAAATTCAGATTGTAATCTAACTCTCAAACAAATTCATCAATCACAACACTACATCTACAACTAACTACCCCATCAGATGAGTATTCCCCGATATGAATACTTACACATGTAAACATTAAATTGAAATGGGCTTCCGGTTTCCAATCAAATGATACAATCTTAGAAGAAGATTATAGAAAACTTACAAGACCATGAAGTGGTTGTGTAAGAAGATGAGTTTCTGGTGGTGGGAAATGATGGGTCGGAGAAAGGGAAGGAGGGGAATTTCCCTCTGGAAAGAAGACGAGCCTGCAAGCACCATCCCTGCATCTTGCCGGAACTTTGTCTTATTCTTCTTCTTCTTCTGCTGCTTAGAAAACCCTAGACATGATTCCTTCGAATCCTGCAAATTGCAGAAGAAAGAAGAAGAAGCACTGACTTCTACTTCTACTTCTACTTCTACTTCTACTGTACGGAAGTGATTCTACAGCTTGAATTCTCCCTCTCTCTCGATCTTTCGATTTTGGAATTGGAGCTTCCTCTCGTGCGGCCACGTGTCAAGGAAGAGATAAAGTGGTTGGATTGGTCAGGTGATGTAATGATCCGGAGTACCCTCGAGCTCGGACTGTAGATGCAGTGTGGTATACACATCGAGTTCGAGTTCGAATCCGTCGAAATAAATGCATATACGATAGAGGTATTATTACATCCAACTACTTAGCGTCTTTTTGGATGTACGGTGAATTGAAGTATGGTGAAGTGAAGCATCAAATCAAGAAATAATAAAATATAAGATGTTATAATGGTGTTTTGTTTTTAGTTGTTTGATATGGAATTTTTTTGACTTTTTATATAGAAAAATTGAGTTTTTTTGTTTTTTAGTGGAGAAAGGATGTTGTTTTTTTGACTTTTTTTTTAAAAAGATGGAGGGGATTTTGAAATTGTATACTTTTGATATGACCCATTGTCTTTTCTTGTCTGGATAATGGAGGCTTTATCTCACCTCACCTCACTTCACCACACATCCAAACACGCCCTTAAGGAATTTTACCCGTGAAATATTTGCATTGAATTGGTTTTAGGTTTTGGTTTATTAACCAGTCTAGATTCGTGTTCGAAACCCGAATTAAGTTTTCATTGCTAAATGATTTGTGGATTCGAAGTATGACCTATGGATATGCGTTTTTAAGACATGGTTCTTGAATGTATATGGGCTAGTGTAAAAGGCTTCGTTTAACAACATATATATTAGTTCTAAAGATGTTGGGGTTTATCATTCATGGAAGGTAGAATTGATGCATTGTTATTGGATCGAATGATATCTTTATTTTAAGGAAAAATACAATAAAATACAATTAAAAAAGAGAAGTTGGAGTTGGTTCTGGACTGGATCCAATTTTGGCCTTTTTATTGGAACCTTGTATGCAATCATATAAACAAGTTCTAGGTTAAAACAAGATCAGGAACCAAAGCGGTCTTTACCAAACCGTTCTAGTGCCAACCCGACCTAACATGTTTGCATCCCTACTTTTTGGTATATGGGGTACATCTAAATTATACTTCAGCAAAAGTGAGTCCTACATTAAGATTAGATGTTTGATTATAAAAATATGCTTAACAAAATTTTATTCATATTTGTTAATCACTCCTTTTAATTAAATAGTAAATCACACATTGAGACCAACTCCGATTTGGGTCAAATTTAGAGGATGATTCGGGGACACATCAAACATTGATAGGACATCTATTTTCAATGGCTTGAATTTTAATTTGACAGGATTTCTCTAAGTCAAAGCCTAGGATTGTGCAAAAGTCGATTTGAAAGAAACACTAGGATTGTGCAAGAGTCAAATTGAGAAAATTTATAGCTCATTGTCGGGTTGAAAATCCAAAGGGAAATTTTTATGGATTAATCCCTTCTAAACTTGGGTTTTATGAGATAATGAAAAAAATCTCCAAAATGTCAGCAGATTTCTTTTAACTCTAGTAAAAGAATTGACGATTTTGCCCAAATCCCGTGAAAATCATTAAAGGAAAATCCATTTTTTCCATCTAAGAAAACAAAAACATATTTGGCAATCATCCAGTAAGAGTTAAAATTTGTGAGTTTTTTTTCCTTAAATTCAACAAAAAATCAACAATACCATGGGATTTATTTGTCTCTTGAAAATATAGAAACTTTAATCATCAAGGAAAAATCTTTTTTCTTCTTTAATTATATATTAAATTATAAGAAATGCAACACATGATTAGTAATAATTCAGTAAGAGATAGAAATCTGAAAAATTCCCTATGAATATGTACTGTGGGATTTTTTTAAAGTAGTGATTGTTTATGTGGGAATCCTAGATGTTGTGATTGATAATATCATGGGATTTGGGCCAAATCATGAAAACTTTTCACTAGTCAAGCGACTGTGCGATATTTTGGGAACTTTTGTTATTATCTTATGGATTATCCCAAGTTTAAGATTAAGAATGAATTAATCCGTAAAAATTCCAAAATCAAAATTATATATATCTTAAACTAGAAGCCTCTTTGCAGTAGTGCTACACATCATCACTATTCTTGAGCCTCTCCATCAAATTGCGCCCTATGCTCTTGGAATGCCATGTGAGACTTTTTGTGCTATTTTACATTAGATATTTGAATGAGATCAATAAGCATGCAGTTTTAAGTCCGACTAAGCTTAATAAACAATAATCCTCTCAGAATCTCTCTCAGTCCTTTCTTCATTACAATTTACCTATAACCTAATCAATGGTATTACCAACTTTCATATACGATTCCTTATCTCATGCATGATTTCATTTACAATCCCATCTCCCACTTCCTAATCTTCGTTTCTACTCCTTCCCTTCAAGGAGGTGTGAGCCCGAATCTGCGTTGAGTAGAAAGAGTGGAACGCCATAGTGGACTAGTTATCTATTGAATATCTAAGCGGTCTAAAATGAATTCCGTCCCCACATAATGGATTTCTTAAATTTTACTCCAATTATATATGAATGAAGCGAAGTGAATCCAATTGCAAAATCAGCCAATTGGATTTAATTGATTTTGACCAACTGATTTCTCAATTATAGAGGGCTTGACTCCCGTGGACCCTAATCACCATAGACGGACCCTGATGACTGTAATGCCTCCCATAACTATTTGTAACTCTTCAGGCCCCTAATCACCTTAATGGCCCTCCCATAACAATATGAGTTGATTCCACCTAAACACTTTTACCTAACTTTAACCTAATTTGTCACTTCATAGAGTTAAAAGGGTGGTGATCTCCAACTATCAGAACCCACAAGAATAGGATACATAGCTTAGTAATTGCATACATTGGCTAGTGCAGTATGCAACCTACCTTTCTGCTATGAGCAGGCTGTGTCATCTAAAAAGGGGGTCCCAGTCAGGAAAGAAAATTAGATTCCACGGATACTACAGGCACCAAAAGAATTTGTGTCATGAGGAAAAGTACATACTGATAATAAATAACCAAAGCAAGGCTCTATTCATTAACCATTGGTTACAATTATTCAATCACAACAATACAAAGTTGATACATTCTTAAATCCAAACATGGATCTTAGACATTGATAAATACAGTAAGAGAAGAACACCACTCTCACTTTTCAATGTGGACATAACAGAAGCAAAAGTCCAGGAAGAGATCCATGTTGGTTGCATTGACTCATGCAATAGCAGAGAAAACTACTGCTTGATCTCCATGCTGCGAAGCACAACAGTCTCAACTGTCAGCCCTGGTCCAAACCCAAACAGCACACCCCATTCAATCCCCTCTCCAGTGGTCCTGCACCCTTGTTCAATCGACTTCCTCCTCATCTCATCCAATATAAACAGCACACAAGCACTTGACATGTTCCCATACTCACTAAGCACATGCCTAGTCGCCCTCAGCTTCTCCTGCTTCAATCCCAGCTTCTCCTCCACCTGGTCCAAGATAGCAGGCCCGCCTGGATGAGCAACCCAAAACAATGAATTCCAATCAGAGATACCCAATGGCTCAAATGCCTCCACCAAGCTCTTCTCTATGTTCTTTGATATCAGCCCAGGAACATCCTTCAAAAGGTGGAAGGTTAGACCCACCTCCCTCAAATGACCATCAATTGCACCATCACTGTCCGGGAGGATGGTCTGCGCCGCCGAGACCATGTCGAAGAGAGGCGACTCCACGCCTTTGATGGGGTCGGCGCCGACGATGAGAGCAGCAGCGCCATCCCCGAAGAGCGCCTGGCCGACTAGGCTGTCTAGGTGGGTGTCACTTGGACCGCGGAAGGTGACGGCGGTGATCTCAGAGCAGACGACGAGGACGCGTGCGCCCTTGTTGTTCTCGGCGAGGTCCTTGGCTAGACGGAGGACTGTGCCGCCGGCGAAGCAGCCCTGTTGGTACATCATGAGGCGCTTGACGGAGGGGCGGAGGCCGAGGAGCTTGGTGAGCTGGTAGTCGGCGCCGGGCATGTCGACGCCGCTGGTGGTGCAGAAGATGAGGTGGGTGATCTTGGATTTTGGCTGGCCCCACTCCTTGATGGCCTTGGTGGCGGCTTCCTTGCCGAGCTTGGGGACTTCAACAACCACCATGTCTTGTCTTGCATCAAGAGAAGGAGCCATGTAGGCGCAGACGCTGGGGTTCTCTTTTAGTATTTCTTCTGTTAGGTACATGTAGCGCTTCTTGATCATGGACTTATCACCTGTTGCATGAGAGGAGATGATGATGCTGATTTTAGTTTTAGGTGTATTTGGAATTTGGATATATAAGATTTAGGAAAATATTCATCCCCTTCTCAGACCTTCCCTTTTCCAGCCTCATTGTTTCATGTGATTTCAAAGAACAAAGATTACTAACTTGGGAAATGAATACCGAGACATCACCCTATTAATTCAAAACCCATGAAAGTCGAAGGTTCTATCTACATTACCACCTTATGATTATATTTTCACTCCTCATGTATCTCATATCTTTCACCTTGCACCTCTTTAATGATCCTTCCGTGGACCTCATTTGACAATGAATTCTTTTATATTCTATGCAAACAACCAAACCCTTAGCAGGTCGTTACTCTTTTTTTTTTTTTTTTTTTTTAACCATGTGCCTTTTGGCTACTTAAAACCCAACAACTCTGTTGACCCACTGATGGATCAATGACAAGGTATACCCCAGTACTGTTCAATCTCTGTTGGTCAGGTTGAATGTATCAATTCTTTTTGGGTGAGGAAAAAACAACCAACAACTCCTCAATCAATATGTGTAAGCAGCCATAAGCTTTGTTTAAATGTTCAAAATGACCACATTCCAACTTTCTCTTATTGACTATAATCAAAATTTAAAAAAATTCTAAGATAAAAGTACTCTTAATTAATTAAAAAGGGCATATCGACAGAGCTTGTATTGTATCATTTTAAGCATGTCCACAATAATTGATTTCTCATCAGTTTTTACTTCAAACACAAATATAACAAAAACTCCAGTTCTGATGTCCATATTTGTATGTTCAAAATTCACAAAACAATCACTTCAGAATTTAGACTCATCATCAACAGTGTACCCCACTAATCTAACAGTGTAGATCCACAAGCTGCAGATTACCACATCCATAAGACACAGAGGTGAAGTTGAGATTTGGACAAAAATAAAGAGTGGGTGCTGCAGTAAAGTAATGTTGCTTACACATGCGTTTGAACTTCTCCTTGAGCTCTGCCTTGTGCTCACTGTTGGTGACCCGAAAGTAGTAATCTGGGTATGTGCTCTGATCCACAGCATTGGGTGGGGTTGCAGTTCCAATGGCCATGATGGTGGCTGGGCCCTCTGCCCTCTGGGCCTTGCGTATGGCTTCAATGCTCATCATGATCTTCTCTCTTTCTTTCTTTCTGATCCCCACACGTGCCACTAGTGATGGAGATGGAGTCCTGTGAGCTCTCTTGATGTGGTGGGGTACTTACTTGTATTGGTATCAATGCATCCTTCCTTTGCTATTTATATAGTCATTGAAGGGAAGAAGGGAAGGTATGAGAGGTGTAGTTGGGGTAGCTGGGTGTCACGTGCATGACCAAACGTAAGAGGGTATCTGTCGCACATGACAAACAAACTATTCCGCTGTAACAGGGAGGAATGTTACGTTGCCACAAAACGACACCTTTGGCCGGCACAAATGCCTCCTTGTACCTAACCCTCCTCTCCTATCTGTCATAGCCGAAACGATTCCCGACTTGAGGCTTGGTTTTTTCATTATTATGATTATGTTTTCAGTAAGATAGGTTTGGATTATTGAACTCCTAAGAAGGGTCCACTTGTTAAAGATATAAACAGTTCAAGAGAAAAATTAGACCTAATTGATCAAATTTACCTACCAAAGAAGTTGGGTCTTTCAGCGGACGAAAGACGAAAAAGGTTGGGCTTACTATCAGATTGATTTAGGGTTTGTTTGGTATCTTTATTCTTTTTTGGGATAGACTTCGTAGAAAAAGAGCAATAAAAAAAGATAATAGAATCAAAAGGAATGTTTAATAATGAAATGATCTACTTTAAATAGACTGTTTTAAGTCAACAACTGAGAGGTTTTTTCACACATATCAAGAGATTCACAATATATCAAGCCTTAAAAACCAACTCCACATCCCTGTTCAACCTTTTCAAAGATATCCAATGGTTTGGATCCTTTTTTTGGGCACCATAGATTCGAGAAAATGTCATCCAAAGGCTGACTTGTTTTGCACATATCTTGAGATTGGCGATGATCCACTGTTGAAATCTGGTCCCATGGTTGGTTTTGATGTTATGAACATTTCCAATGGTCTGGATCTTGATTTACTATCCCATAAATAATATTAAAGAAGAGAAAAACATGACTGCTTATGGATTAATATCTTGAGATCCACAAGGTATTTAATCTTGAAAATTGACCTTGTAGCCATACTCGGCCACCCAAAAAGATCTACCAATTTGGATCTTGTGTTTGGGCCTCGCAGAATCCAGAAAATATCATCCAATAGCTCACTTGTTTTGTACATATCTCAAGATCGGTGATGATCCACCGACTGAAATTTAGTCTCATAGCCGTTTTTTATCTTATGAACATTTCAAACGGTTTAAATCGTGATTCACTCTCTCAGGTTAAAAAAAAAAAGGGACTAGGGCATTGTGGATCTTGAAACATTGTTTATCCGCATTTTATTTTTTTCTTCTACTTCCCAAATGCATCCGATGGTGGGCTGTGAAAAAAAAGAGGCATTGCATTAACTTCTCTACACTTGGTAGAGGCTAAACTTGGTGAGTATGATGGGCGGACCAACTCCCAGCCTTAAATTTTATTTATGAAATGGCATGATGGTCATGAGAGGTTTAAGTCTTTAATAAGTGGGCTCCACCGAGGAGACTTGTGAAATTGTGGTATGTAGTCTAATGCTAAGATAAGTGATGTCGCAAGACAGGAAATATAGACCCGTTTCCGGATGAATGACATCCTCTCTCCCAAGACATATCTTAGCTCACCATAAGATTGAGCACATGACTAATAATAGTGTTCAGGCATATGATTGTGCTAATCACATTATCAGTCATGTGTTTAATTTTACGGTGGGATCAACTCTTATTGAAGTGAAAATTGAAGATATCTCACTTGAAGTCATTTAGGGGAAGTAGGTGGGAGACAAGCCCGGCTATCTGGACTCTAAGTATTGGACCCATCCATTGCTGTGGGCCTAATGGGGGTTAAATTCATCCAGTCTTGAGTTGTTTTTTATTGCATCTTTACGACAAACAACTTTGATAGCCAGGTTGATAATATATAAGTGTGTAAATGAGTTGGACCAAGGAGAGCCAACCCAAACTGGATGCAAGCTTTGACCCAACGAGTCGGACTGCGTTCCAAATGTGATGGAACCAAAGATACAAATAATATTAGCATGTGTACAAGCTTTTATACATTGGTCGGTTCTGCAATCCCATAAGATTAAACATTTCCAATGGTTTGGATCGTGATTCACTCTTTCAGTTTATTTATTTATTTATTTTAAGGGACTAGGGCATTGTGGACCTTGAAATACTATTTATCCGCATTTTATTTTTTTTCCTATGCTTGCCAAATGCATCCAATGGCGGGCTTTTAAAAACAAGAGACATTGCTTTTACTTCTCTACACTAGGCAGAGGGCCTAGATGCTGAAACACACTGCCAAACGCCTCTATTATCAAAATCTTTACCCATAAAATATTTGCACAGTATAGAAAAACACACAATTCGACTGGAAATATAACTCTTTAGGGCATGGTTGGATAATGTTCTCCGAGAGGAATCCTCTCTGGTTTTCCTCAATTTCGAGGAAAACCCACGTTTGGATGAAGAGAGGAAAAGTGAGAGCGAGGATTTTTCAAATCCTTTAAACCCATAAAAAAAAAAAATCCTCTTTTCCACTTATTGCTCGGTCTCCACCTCCCCCTTCAGATTTTGTAAATCCACGAAGGAAAAGTGCTTGAGTTATAAAGAGCGACACCTCGTTGGTGTTTCCCAAACCTGAAATGCAATGATTCCTCCCATTAGGAATTCTTGAAGAGGATAGCATGGTTCCAGGGGAATTAAGGAATCCTCTGGATAAAGGATTCCTCTCTGTTTACCAAACACACTATCGAACACGCTCTAATTCCGAGGGAGAGAGGAATCCTATATTCCTACGTCTCCAAAAAACTAAAATTCTCTCTATCTAGGAAAATAAGTTTATTTTTGTTTCTTTTCTTCAAAAATAATGTGCCAGCACCTACCAAAACAATGGGTTGCATGAAAAATCAAAATTATTTACATCTCTAAATGTGGAGTCCTCTGATTGCACAAACACACCCATAGACTTCAAAAATCTCCCAACCCATATAAAAAGAACAGAGCAATGAATTCTTCCTTGAAAGCACCCGACCCCGACCCCTTGCACACACAATTGTGAATTAGAATCCATATTGTGGGTCCACTCATGAATTTACAAAGGTATTGTGGACCTTGTGGTGCTGCACTATAGTTCTCCCTTGTGGTGGCAAGGGAGAGTACAAATAACAAAACAACAAAGAAAACTCAGAAGAGATTAATTTCTTTCAGATAGCAAATTACCAAACACTTTTATATGGTGGGGCCAATGGGCCATAACTACATTTCAAGTTCCCTGTATTTAACCCATTTTACAGCAACAGTCAAAGTGCATCATTAGGATAGCAGGGACTTATTTTGAAACCTTCCAATGTTGGGAACACTGGCTTAGTGCTAACAAAACAAGAATATTACAAGAATCAAGAACAAGCTATATTGGGAGGTGCTGTATGTTGAATATTCTCTACAACCAAAGCAAGATTATACTGCCAGCAATTGTATCATGTACACCAATTTATCAAAACTTTCTGCTAGAATCACACCTAATCCTGCCTAAGAGAGAAACATAAAGAAAAAAAGAGCCCCACAGCAGAGTTTGAAAATTCCTAGTTTTGCCACAATGTAGAGAAACAGGCATTGAAAGCATAGAATAACATCACTCAAAAATGGTGAAGTGGTGAACACATTAAAATGCCCAATGCGATGCTTGCAATTAACACAATGATACATCTAGAGAAGATGGCAAATATAATCAAATCATAGAATCAGTGTAAAACAATCAGCAAAAGAATGTACCCACAGATCCAAATGTTCATGTCGGTGGTAATCATTTTAAAGATTTACATCTTTGTTTGCTATCCATTTAAACAAGGCCTCTTGAATTTACCTGGTATGATCAATTCAATTCCCTGCCTGTGAGAGCTATTGGCCTCGCTACTATTTCCCACACCCAACAAAGGGTCATTCAGGCACTGGAATGGCAGACATTTTCCTTCATTTCTGACCAGTCTCATGGACGCGCATCATCATGTGTTTTACTTGAAATTCAGTGACCTCAGTTCCATGGAATTTCATTGGTTCTGACCTCTTCCTTTCTTTGATTTGTTCTTGTTATCCTGCAACCTCTTTTTCTTTGCTTCCACTGTTATCCAAGTATAATCTGCTGGTATCATAAATGGGTCTTGAATATCTTCTACACGACTACTGGGACCTGGTGCTGTGGAAGTGCTGGGTCTGTAAGGGACCTTTATCCATTGAAGCCATGAACTTGAGGGCTGTGGGATTGGGATTTCTCGGCCTGCTGAATGATGGTTACTTGGACTCGAAGGAGGTGTAGAGAATTCTTCCAATGGATGTAGCTCCTCAAACTTTGTAAATGTGACCAACACCCTAATAGTAGGAACCACTGGAATGGCAACCTGAAAGCAATAACTGTATGATTTCAGTTATATACTAAGAATTTATGATAATACAGTGGAACAGAGACAATTTTACAGCCCCAAATAACCACGCTATGGGTCTTAAGCAGGAAAAAGGAATCCAACGCGCTTTCCACTTTCCTGCACCCTAAAATGAGACGCCGGATCAATTACAATGCCTCCACCTTTCTAACCGTCAAAATAAAAATTTAGACAAAACGCGACTACTGGAAACAAGGAATTCATTTTCATTTCTGATCATTGAGACCTAAGAGCCAGGCATCCAGCAGCTTCAGAAAATGAAACAGCATTGTAGGCATATAAAGCAGGCTCTTTTTAGCAAAAAAAAAAACTCAAATTGGCAAAAGTAGAATAAGTATCAGGGCTTGATAGGTGTTGGTCCCCACCTCTGTGCATGACTATTATCAGTCATGTTCAGGTGGTGGTTCCCACACCCATAAGAATCAACAGATGCACAAGAGATGATTATCAGCCCCGGATCTAGCGATATACACTTATTTTCACTAAAACTACTAGGTGCTGAAGTGTGAAATTGCCCAATCCAATAATTGCAGCTGTATTTGAAGAGCCTCAAACTGTATGCCGAAGGATAATATCCTTACAATGGATTCCCTCCAGAGTCAACAAAGAAATAATTATGAAACCATCACTGTGTTTAAAGGATGCAGAATCTGCGGACCACTTGTTCGCGCATTTTGCATTTTTGCTTAGGTACATTTAGGTTAGTATTCACCTCACCTTTCACAAGGCTGTACGCCATTCATGTTGGAAATAGAAGGACCACTAAAATCTCCAAACCCATTATCATACATACTGGAGATCAATATGAGCATGCTATTCAGATTTCATGTATTACCATAACAAAGTGCTACACACTTAAGCACTATAGTATTGTCCAATGTTAGTCACATTTTTTTAGGGCTTCTTGCAATTACAGGGCCATGTGGCAACTGCAAGTTCACACTAACATGTACCTGGGCAAACAGATAGCCTGTCGTAAGAACACAACAAAGTAGGATGCAATAGTTGCACATGTGAGACTGTCAGAATCAATTACAATGTCCCATAAATTTAATGAGGAGCATGTGCTGACTGAAGTGACCTCTTCCTAAGAATTTTAAAGCATTGGGCCAAGTGCCAGTCCTGCCGATGCCTAGTCACCTCTTTTGGGCCACAGGAAACTTGATCTAGCACAATATTCCATAATTTTAGAAAGGCTATGAATCCTACCATTACTGCTCTAATCTATGAAAATTTAGGCCTTTCCTCAGGTTCACCCATTTTTTACTGAACCAACAGTCTTGAAGCAACCCTACTCACCAACCAGGTGAGCAAATCCCAACCACAAATCCAAACAACTAAACACTCAGAAAAATAAAAAATAAAAAAAATCAGGCATCACCAGCCAATATTACCTCACTTTTTCAGATGATCCATGCTTCCATTCTTCTCCCCAAGGAACTCTATTTGCCTAGTCATGGGGTAGCAGGAAAACAGTGTGCACACTAACCAAAATCTTGACACAACATATGAAACAATGATTTACGTGTCATTTGGGTGACATTAATCATGCAATGCTTAGAAGTTTCTTTCCTTTGAAGCTTCTTTCCTTTGTTACCATCTCACAACTATCACGAAAATCTCTCGTTCTACACCTTTTAGTAATCCACGATTCACAAAACTAGATCCTCCTCAAGCCCAACACACGTGCATGTTGCTCTCTTAAGCGAAGTCTACTCTTTACTCCAGAAAAGAACTGAGCTCGACATCCCATTGCCCTTATTTGATCTCCTTGCACATCAAAAGTTGAAGTGAGCCAACCAGGCTTTCATACTACTAATGGTTAAGTTTCGCCAAGAGTTCAAAAGCTATAGTTAGTTAAATAAACCTTACAACACCAAATCTTGCCTACGATACAATCATCCTCACTTTGCTACTCGGCACTCTTCGAGAAATATCAGGGTTGTATTTCACCTTTTTTTTACAGAAGATTCATTAGCTCATGAAAAGAAGCAAAAGAAAAAGAAAAAGAAAACCGTCACAATAAAAAAAAAGGGCTACTTACTAGACAAACATATCATTCTCTTAGATTTTTGGCATCCAACTATGATCATCCCTCCTAATCCCTTTGCTCTTTTCAAAAATCAGACAAAAACTTCTATCCAAAACCAACTAATGTCCTTTAGCACTCAAGATGCTACACATCATCACATCAAACCTAGAGATTGTTGGCATTGGTAATCTGAATTTTTTTTTGGAAATCAGTCTTAACAGTGTACTTCAATCCTATCCCAAGATATGCATGAATTGTTGACAGTTGTTTTTTTTTTTGGGTAGTGTTATCTAGTTTTAGATACACATTTTGATTTGTTAATCAGCATGCTGAGCAAGAACCACAATAAAAAAAAAAGACGAGCAACAAACAAACACAACCAAAAAAAGGTCTATTATCCAATTACTACAGCTAATTCTATTTCCCCATTCCGATCTATCCTAAGACAATCCTGGGATAGGTTGCACTTCTTTAGATCTCTCTACCATATAGAAATGTGGCACTATAAATAAACCACGTGATCTGCATCCAATTTCAACTATTAGCCATGTCATACAGTTTCTTGATCTTAATACATATACCAACAAATTTGGAGACTGCAGAAAGAACCATACAAACTTCCGTTTTTGAATGTAATGATGTTCTTTTCTCTGGAACCAATTCCAGCTTTAGAGCTGCATACTGGAAATCAGGCTAATGATTGAAAATATATTTTATCCAGTACTATGTAATAGCAGAGATGAACACAAGTTATACGTGCTGAGGATGCCTTAAAGGTAAAAACCACATTACCTCAGTGGTGAGGATCGAGGTGACATAGCCTAATGCATCATCAATGAAGAAAAGAAATTTCATGAACAAAAAATTCAAAGAAAACCAAACAGTTAAAGGCCAAACCATGAAACAAGGTGCTAAACGAATACAAGATAGGTTTTAATGCGAATAGTTTAGACCACGCACCTTGACTGGAAATGTGTTGGGAGGAAGCTTCGTTGTAAGTAGTTCTCTTAAACGCCGGACTGCCTTGACCTTGTTGGCAAGAATATCAAGCATTGGCAGAAGTTCTTCAGTTCTCAGTGGAAAGTTAGGAGAAAGCCAAAGAGTAGGCCTCAATCCCTTCTTGTATTCACTCTCTCTGCTGCTGTCTTTGCGTTGGTATCCACTTTGAGTACTTGCTGAAGATCCCTTCAAATCCCTATTCTTTCCCTTCCAGCTATTCTCTCCCATCTGAGAAATGTCTACTGAATGCCTTGCCGGTTTGGCGGGAGAATCCCCAAGGAGATCACTAACCTTACCATCTACACGAAGTGAACTTCTCGGTGGATCAACCTTCTTTGGTGCTTCATATTTTGAAGCCCGCTTTCCCCAGTTGCCAAACCAGCCTTTCTTTTCTTGCTTGGTCTCACCATTGCTGCAACTATGCATGTCCACAATGGGAATTTTCCTTTGCTCGTAGCAACTGTGTCGATGCCCAACAAACCCGTCAGAGAGGCAGTCATCGGCCCCAGCCGAAGAATCCATCTTGAGGGCAACCTCCAATTGACTCTTTTCATCCTCTGTCAAGAGGTCCTCAAAATCCTCATTCTCTGTGTCATTGTCATTGCTAGACGAGAAGAGCTCATCGTCTGTCATAGCTCCAGGGACGCGACGGGATTTTACACTTACAGTTACATGATGCATATCATAGACCTTGGCTTTCCACGGTCCCACCATCTCTGTTTTCTCCTGCCTTCTCCATGTTAACTGTGGCAAGAGAACTGCCTGCGTTACATCGATGCCAGGCCTAAATATATTAGTTTGGGACATTGCAGCAACTTCCTGCTGAATCTCAGACTCAGTGGCCTGAGATCCAGCACCATCCATTGCATTCATCACCTCCTTATCCTTGTGTGAAATCATAAGAAGTGACCCACGAGGGAACTTCCCATCCTCTGAGCCATCACCAAGAAACAAAATGCTCTGATCTGATCGCTGAATCCTGAAACCATCGAATCCAGCCAATGTCATATCTGCTCTCAAACTTGAACCCCTCTTCCAAATCTTATATGTATCTGAGGGTGCAATTCGAGATATGAAAGGAATTACCGAGCTCTCAAAGTGGAATGTAATCTCCATATAAAAATCCCGCATCCTCCTCATTGTCCCAATTAGGCGAGGCAGCCTCCTGCACCATTTCGCCCAAGCCAGAGGCTGGTAATGTCTAACTATAATCACGGCAAGCCTTTCTTCCCTTAAGCAAATTGCTTCTTGAAGAGCACTCCATCCCTGCTCGTTCTGCAAGCTCCAGTCTGCTCCTGCAAGCATCAGAAGCTCTGTTGCAGTTGCATCCCGGAGCTTGACAGCAAGATGGAGAGCTGTCTCCCTGTTAGGGACGTCCCGGCGATCTATAACAGCAGCGATTGCATCGGCCTTTTCCTCCTCTGCCAATGAATCTGCTTCAGTGAGAATTTTATTTGGATCTCGAAGGCGGGGAAGGCCAGCGATTATGCGCCTTATAGCAGCATAATCCCTGGCCAATGTGGCCCTATGGGCAGGGCTGTGAGCATACTTCAAAGCATCAATTCCAGACATGTCTCAAAAGATTGATTTCAGTACACAACAACAACCACAGGGGGATCTACTTCACAATTATCCTGAAACCAGTAGCCTCCTCCCAAATTGATCGAAATATACAAACAGAGTCACCCACTCCCTCAAATATAAAACCACCCACAAGGAAAGGAAAAAAAAAAAAAACCCTCCCCCAAGTTGGCTTAGAGAAGCTGAAGTTTCAGACCCAACTAGGTTACAATCAACCTCATAGACAACAAATGGCTTGAAAAAGGTCAAACTCAGTTTCAAATATTCCACATACTCCTCTCAAACCGATCCAGAATGAGTGAAAGACACAGACCCAGAATCACAATCATGAACAAAAGCAAGACCCAAAGTCTAAAATCTCACCTTATGCTACTCCAAAGCAAACCTCTCCAACTGGGCAGATGTGAAATGAAGAAAGGAACCCCCAATAGGCTTCAAAATCCAACCTTTTCTCTTCCAGAAGTAGATAAAGTCATAAAACAACAGATCCCTGCAGTTTAGTCCAAGACCAAACAAGCCCAAACAGTTTCATATGGGAGGAAGAAGATGGAGAGTAAAAAAACTCAATAAAATAAAAACTGAAAAATGCAAGGCAAGAAAGGAATGAAAGAAAAGAATAAACCCCAACCAAGCAATGGAAATCCCAACAGAAAGAAAAAAGAAGGATAAGTAGAACACAAGAAAGCAATAACACAGATAGAGAGAGAGAGAGAGAGAAGAGTCTACTGCATGAGGAACGCTAAAAAATGAATGGGCAGTTGCAATCTCTGCTGAAAGTTCTGAGATGGGAGGGCATAGAGTCTGTTTATATAATGAGAGAGAGAGAGAGAGAGAGAGAGAGAGAGACGGTTGCCCAAAACGGAAAGGCAAATTTACAGGGAACCCAACTTACTTTTCCACTGTTTACAGATAACTACCTGTACTTTCTTACTTGCAAGTAAGAATGGCATTGGGTCGGGTATAAATGGAGACCTGCTTTATCGCTCCTATTAGGGCCCGGTTTGGTATCGATTTGCTTGATATGGGGCGCGTTTCGGTTTTATTATCCCAACCCTAGTACATGTATACTTATTACTAAAATAAGAGACAAAAGCTCATATGGTGTTAGTGGTTTTGAGCATTAAGGCACATGAGAAGAAAAGGTGGCGTGTTCAATCCTACCACACTCATTTTCATTTTTTTTTTTTTTTATAAATTTTAAACTTTAGATAGTACTCACCCAACTAAATGGGACAAGTTTGGTATCACATCCCAGTGACCCGTTACGGGGCAGGTCTAGCTTGGATGAGATAAATTTGAGACGGGGTGGATTTGGATTTACCCCAATCTGTGCCAAACCCGCCCCGTAGGCATCCCTACTTGCAAGTTGCAGCCTTGCATACTCTCTGATGTTGTCAATGGGCCTGATTTGGGCCCGGATCTACTTAGCCAGGACCAAGAATGTATTCGATCACAATGGGCCGAATCCCGATTCGTATTTTGGGTCAAAAACTCATTCTTCTCACTTGTCCGAGTTTGTGTTCTCCTCGCTTGTGTGGAGTTTTCTATCTCCTCATGTGTAAGTCTCTCGAGGATCCCCACCCTTTAGCTGGGCTGAAAAAAAAAAAAAAAAAGAAGTTCGAATGTGCTAAGGGGCTTTAAATTAGAGGACTCAATCCCCTCTTCATAGGATGGACTTGAATCCAACTGATTGGGTTCATATTGGACTTGGACCAAGACTTGGGCTTAGACTCCTCAATTGCAAATGGACTCATCATGCCTGGATAAGGCGAATTCCAACAATGTTTTCACTCATTGACCCTTTAATTTAATATACTCTAGTCAGAAATGGATAAGCCACCATGATCGGCGGTCAAAAGAGGGGAAAAAGGTATTTTGACCAATCAATGATTCTTCGTTACAAATCTCTCAAATATGATGAAATAATCTTTAAGTTATGTTTAGCTTTCCACTGGATTGAACATAAACATGCCGTGATGGTTTTAGCCATAAAATATTATTATGACTCTGGTTAATTCAGTGACAGAGACAATAGTTTGGTATTCTAACTAGGATCAAAACTATAGTTTACTGCAAACTAGTTTAAGGTAGGATTTTGTCCTTTTTTAGAAAAATATTAGCTGGACTTGCTCACAAGGTAGAAAACAAGCTCGGCAACAAGTCAAGTTGTTTTTTGATACCCTAGCCAAGGGGGTTGGGCCCCATGAGAGAACCCGCACGTGCGGGAAACCCCTAAGTTAGCATTGTTCTTAGTTTGACATTACAATACTCATTTCCATGGTTTTGTTGCACCAACTTGCGTGATATATAGCCATTAAACTTTAGGACATAAAAGATTAAATGTTAAGATCATCTAATTTGTTAGATATTGCACCTATGCGTAATCCATGTCCAAATATTTTCTTTCCAGGCCTCCCTTTATCATCATTTATCAAAGTGAGCCCCAAAGCAAGCAGGCGCTTTCAACAAAAAAAAAAAAACTGTCCATTGCATGTTGATCTCTCAGGATGGAAATCACAAAGAAATCACCTATATAAAATCCATATAGACAAGAAATGTTTTTATTTATTTTATGAATAATAACTCAGTCTTTCTAAAGCACCATATTAGTATAGAGTCATAGTACTATAGTTGGTAAGTGTTCATTATTGCAACCATGAGAGGTTGGTTGCACATTCTAGATGTAACCAATAAAAAAAAGATAAATGTGTGGCTCATATATATCTTGATACGTATGTATGTTAAACATCATTAATGATACAAGTGTGAATTAGGTGTTATGTTTAACTACCCAACTTTCTAAAAATTTCATATATATCAATCAATCTAAGTATCACATGAACTTGGAAAAAACTCATTATGTATTAGTCAATATGGTACATATATATGTAAACCATGGGTCAATTTTCAAAATCATATTCTAAAGATTATAAATAATAATAGATAAAAGAGAAGTCTTTGACTCTATAATCTAGAAGTTAATTGAGTCCATGTCATGGGGTGGGACCTTTTCTATACAAAAATAGAAGGGAAAAAGGGAACCAAACAAGTTGATAATGAGGCCTAACAAGACAGATGAGACATCTTTTAAGTATTTCCTATTTGCTGATGCCTTTCTCACTGGAACTTGATGTGAGAGGTAGGAAGGAAATACATCAGCACCTAACTAATAGACTAAAGAACCAGTAATGAAGGGAAATAAAAATGCCTGTGTTCCTCTTTATGTCCTCTCCTCCCCTTTTGTGGGAGGGGAAATGATACCCACACCATAAACTAAATCCCATTTTCTCCTACTATCATATTAAAAAGCTTGTTTGGTCAAAAAGATTATATGGATTCCTGGAATGGAATTGTCCATTGAGGGAATAGATTGGGCCCGTTGAAGTGGATTTTGCATGTTCTGATTCTGTGCTATGTTGATATAATGGAATTCGAAGAATTCTTTACATTTAAAAAAGTGCACTCTCTCTTGTTATTTATTTCATTTTAAAGAATAGTAAGATACATTGACAATTTCTTGATCTAACGCCATAAAATGAGTGGTTAAGATAGAAATTTCATCCTTTATTTGCTGCATTTACATCTAGTTGCTTTATATTTATAAGTGACTGTAAATAAAAGGGATTTTACATGATATTAAGTTGGAAATAACTTTATAATACTTAAAAAAGCAGTTAGAGCCATATATGAGTTTGTAGAGGAAAATTTAAGAAATGAACTCGCAAAGCTGACCCAGAGCAGATGGATATCATGTGATCTTTCTTGTTTGGGAAGGAGTTACCAAACAATCCTAATATGATATAATAATAGCAACTCAGACAGCTTATGAGAATAAGATGGGAGGGGTATTGTTCACTTAGGGGAGTTCTACATAGTAGCCATGAGGGATTGTTGGTCATCACCTTTAAATATTTAAGGGGTCCCATGTTGGAAAATTGTGTAGCCCGTCTTTCATGGGGCCCACATCAGATCGAGCATGGCTGTGTGCTACAGATGAACTCACAACAAGTCATGATCTTGTAGAGTTAGATGTGGATCAAACTCTTAGTTGTAGAATTTGGATAAAAATAAGACTTCGGGTTTGATAGAATTCTCGCGCTGGTCTGAAGATGTGGGGTTTTAGGAGAGATAGAGATTGCGGGCTGGTTGTGACTCTAGGGATTGTGAAAAAGTGCAGGGGTCTCCAGGATTTCTATATTGGTCTACTCAAACAATCAACCCAAAAGTGTGCAGAAACAAATATAATATAGCGGAAATAAATCAACAAGCACACATCACAAGGACACCAAATTTAAGGTGGAAAATCCTAACCGGGTGAAAAACCACCGATCCGAAATGGATCAAATCAAGCACTATGAATCTTGCAATTACAAGAAACTCAGATATCTTTCCTAGATATTCCCTACCCAAGGACTGAAGTTACCTTGTGTCGCCTCACGCTTCAACGATTTCACACCGTTGATTGCAACAGATTCAATCCAGCACTTGACTCCTCAGATCTTCTCGCAGGAAGATAATCTTCTACAAAGGATGCAGAAGAACTGACTCTAGAGAACTTGGCAGCACAACTTTATAAAAACCCTAGAGTGGAATTCTCTCAATGATAATATCTAACTCAGCACTTGAGAGGTGAGGGTTTTGTCTTTAGAATAGCCCATGAGTCCTTTAAATAGCCATTGGTTCGTGCTTAAGGTTTCCTAAGATGATTAGGATTCAAACAAGCAGTTTGAGCACAATTAGAAAGGAGTTTCCCAAATTCGTCCCACTGTCTGCGCCCAGTTCGCTCGAGCGGTCTCAGTGTTCGCTCGAGCGGACCAGCCTCTGTTTCAGAACTGGGCAACCCGCACACTGTTCGCTCCAGCGAATGCAATGGTCGCTCGAGCGGACCCCTTTCTGGATGATCCGGAAATTTAGCATAACTTCTCCAGCAGATTTCTTCTAATCCTTTCAGGCTTTCTTCTTCTGAGTCCTTCAAATCTTCTAACTTCAAAGGCCTTAACAAATAAAGTATTACAACTCAAAGACACAGAGTTTTGTCCAACCCATGAATTTAGCCAACAGTAAAAAACCTAACAATCTCCTCCTTTGGCAATTCATGGACAAAACTCCCTAGGACAATACAATTTGATCTACCCATAATGAAACCCAAAATACATTGAAAGTTTAAAATAGCAAAAAAAATCAGCAAAAAAGATCGGCATTGTCTCTGACTCAGTTTGATCTTCTCGAACTCGGTCATTCTCCCCCTTTTTGTCCATAATTTGACAAAGCTAAAAAATACGAACAGGCAGCTTCCTTGTCAATTATGATCTATAGCTCCCCCTCAATAGCAACTCCCCCTAAATGTATCTTCGTAGCAGCACTGGGGGTGGGAGCTTGATCTCCTTGATCAGGGCTTTTTACATGTAGCCACCCACACTTGTGTAGTTTGTTCTTTCATCAGAGTGTGAGTAAACTCTTTAGCCAAATCAGATTTTCTAACCCAAATTTGAGTTGTCTTGGGTGGAAAAAAATTCTTCCGCCATTGCTTGGTCTTAGGTAGACGTTGCAACTTTTTGCAATGGGGACGAATGTGTCCTTTTAATCCACAATAATGACAAGTGGATGTGCGTGCAGCTCGTGACACATTCTTTTTCTTGAAATTACTCAACACATTATTTGAAAGTGCAGTATGTGGAGTAGCATGTGCAACACTTGAAACAAAAATTATTTTACCTTTAGCATTTGAAGTGGATGCACCATGATCATAACCAAGATCGCTTCTATCAAAAGAAGGCTTCTGACTACACAAGATGTTTGTGAGGATCTTCGAACCAGTGTTCATCTTATAGAGAGAGGCTTGCTTGACTTCTAGCTCAGACAGAGTGATCTTCAGTCTCCCTTGCAGGTCTTGATTTTCAGCTTTTAATATCACTATCTCTTTTTCAGCCTTTTTAAGTTTTTGACCATCAGTAGTCAAATTTTCAGCTATCCACTTTTTCTGACTTTCCAATAGATGAATCTTTTCAAGCACTTGCTCTAAATCATTCTTCAAAGCAAAATTTTCTTCTTGAGCAGCCTTGAACTTGATAGTGATTTTGTTACCATACTTGGTCATCTTGACACAATCGGCATAGGTAGCATGGTACAACTCTTCCCAATTTTTCTCTTGGTCTGATAATTCATCTTTATTATCTTCATCAGCATCACTGTCAGACACAGACTTAGCCATGAATGCTACAAACTTGCCATTCACATTATTAGAAGGATCATCCTCAGGATTTTCTTTTTCATCTTCAGAAGATTCTTCATCCCAAGTTGTATTTAGAGCCTTTTGCTTTGTAGCATTTTTTTTGTTGGCACACTCATTAGCATAGTGACCATAGCCTTGGCATTCAAAACACTTTGTCCCTTTTCCAGGATCATTCTTCTCAGATTTGAAATTCTTTTTATTGGCTCTTTTTGTCTTCATGTATTTGTGAAAACACTTCAAAAACTCAGCCATATCATCTTCTGCTTCAGATTCAGAATCAGACTCAATTTTCTTTACAGGCTTCTTTCTTGATTCTGATATGGCTTTCAAGGCAATGTCCTTTTCTTTTGATTTGCCTTTATTTAACCGGTTTGCTTTGAAAGTCTGAAGATTTCCAACCAGTTCATTCACCTTGAGGGTATCCAGATTCTTATTTTCTTCAATAGCATCAACTTTAAAATCGAATCTGGAAGGTAGAGACCTCAAAATTTTCTTGACAACCTCGTGTTCTGGAATTTCTTCCCCCAGAATGAACACAGAATTGACAATTTCATTCAGATTTGTATAAAATTGATCAAAGGTCTCATCCTCTTCCATCACGATGGTTTCAAAATCTTTCTTCAGCCTTTGCAATTTGGCTTGCTTCACCGTGTCTGTACCCTCATAGACTGTCTGTAAGACGTCCCATGCTTCTTTTGCAGATTTGTAAGTAGAAATCCTTCTAAACTCATCAGCAGAGACTCCATTGTATATGCAATTCACAGCCTTGTTATTACAATTGGATCTATACTTTTCATCTTTAGACCATTCGGCTTTAGGTTTAGGAACAATTTTTCCATTAACCACAGATGTTGGTCTAGAAAACTCATCTTCAACAATATCCCAAATATCATCATCTATGGACTTAAAGAACCCAATCATCATTTGCTTCCAATATGAATAATTAGAACCATCAAACAAAGGAGGCTTGGAAGTTGATGTCCTTTCTCTATTGAGCACCATTCTAGAAATCTTGTAGGATCAGACACAACAAAATAGTGCAACCCGCTCTGATATCAATGAAAAAGTGCAGGGGTCTCCGGGATTTCTATATTGGTCTACTCAAACAATCAACCAAAAAGTGTGCAAAAACAAATATAATGCAGCGGAAATAAATCAACAAGCACACATCACAAGGACACCAAATTTAAGGTGGAAAACCCTAACCGGGTGAAAAACCACCAATCCGAACTGGATCAAATCAAGCACTATGAATCTCGCAATTACAAGAAACTCAGATCTCTTCCCTAGATATCCCCTACCCAAGGACTGAAGTTACCTTGTGTTGCCTCACGCTTTAACGACTTCATACCGTTGATTGCAACAGATTCAATCCAGCACTTGACTCCTCAGATCTTCTCGCAGGAAGATAATCTTCTACAAAGGATGCAGAAGAACTGACTCTAGAGAACTTGGTAGCACAACTTCATAAAAACTCTAGAGTGGAATTCTCTCAATGATAATATCTAACTCAGCACTTGAGAGGTGAGGGTTTTGTATTTCGAATAGCTCATGAGTCCTTTAAATAGCCCTTGGTTCGTGCTTAAGGTTTCCTAAAATGATTAGGATTCAAACAAGCAGTTTGAGCACAATTAGAAAGGAGTTTCCCAAATTCGTCCCACTGTCTGCGCCCAGTTCGCTCGAGCGGTCTCAGTGTTCGCTCGAGCGGACCAGCCTCTGTTTCAGAACTGGGCAACCAGCACACTGTTCGCTCGAGTGAATGCAATGGTCACTCGAGCGGACCCCTTTCTGGATGATCCGGAAATTCAGTATAACTTCTCCAGCACATTTCTTTTAATCCCTTCAGGCTTTCTTCTTCTGAGTCCTTCAAATCTTCTAACTCCAAAGGCCTTAACAAATGAAGCATTACAACTCAAAGACACAGAGTTTTGTCAAACCTATGAATTTAGCCAACACTCAAAAACCTAACAAATTGCTCTAGATGGGAGCCCTTGGTTTATTATCGAGTAGATCTGTGAGCATTTTGCAATGAGTTCTCATGGTCTATCTCACACTGAAACACACATATAATTCTTGGCGAGTTTGATTCAGACACCCATCTAGGACCAATAGTTCTGTCATCCCACTTTTTGGATGGCAAGGATTGAATATTCTGCACAGCACCAATGAAAAATAAAAGATACATACAGCTTGCAGAGAAGATGTGGGTGCCGCTGCTGCGCTGCAGGAGGGACACCTTGGCATGCAAATTGGCCCACTTGAAGCTGATCTGGGTAATTAGATCCTGCTAGAACCTTGCAATATCTCAATTGACTCCAAAATTCTGTTTCCTCATCACAAAGCTATAAAATCACTACTGCTGGGTTAGCAAGGCTCTCTTTGTTCTTAAATTTGTTTCTGTTCTTTATGCTTTGTTGTTAGTTTTTGCTTGTGGCTAGATGAAATTCTCCTTTCAATGATAGAGAAAAAGAGAAAGTGGTAATCACTACCTGTAACCTCCGATGTTAATGTTAATGGTGGGACTGTGAAAAATGATTGAATGGATGGCTTCTGTTTATTGTCTTTAGTATCAATTCATGTGGGCATCCTGGGTCATGTCAGGTCATGTTAGATTGAGAGTTCGCAGCAACCTGAGACAAGAAAAATGATGATGTTTTGAGTCTTTTCACTTCTTGCTTTTAGCCTACATCGTGGGGTTCCATTTCATGCGACGCAAAAGGAAGTCATAGGGCCTCGTGGCCTCGTTTCCTTGATGGTCTCTCACAATCAAATTTATGCGGCCTGCTTCAATTCTTTCAAAGATTTCATGTATCGAAAAGCTGTTCTCTTGGGCGTAACTCTTGCATCCTCTTCTTGGAGGGACATCCAAAAATACTGAAGGGGATTAAAACTTGAGAGTTCTAAAAGATGAAAGTGACTTTTTAGTTGGTTGGGATTCATAATTTAAGCAAAGAAATATGGTATTTGAAAATTCAAGTCATTATCAAGATACCCCGGCTTCACAAATTCCTGTAAAAAATTCTACTAAAAAAACAAGCCATAGTACATATAAATTCATTTGATGGCTTATAGGTGAATGACTTCTAAACATCTCTCTCTCTCTCTCTCTCTCTCTCTCTCTCTCTCTCTCTCTAATTGTCTATTCATTAACCTAGAATACATTAGAACTAGATACAAAAAAAAAAAAAAAAAAATTCATGGTCAAATTAGCTCCAACGAAAGATTATTTAAGAGTTTTGCATTACTAGGGGATAGTTGGGTTTTCATTTCCCATCTTTCATTCATTGCTAGTTATTTTTGGATATTCAGCTTCGATTCTTCACTTAGCCATTTATTAAAATACAATCCAAAGAATCCCATTATACGAAAAAAACATGCCCTAGGATTCATTTGATAGCAACTATTAGAGGGGTTTTTCTCTAGAAAACCTCAAATGCTCTCAAAAAAATTTATTGGTAAAAAACTCTTCCACTGAAATTTTTATTGAGATTCTCAAATGTCAATCTCCAAATTAAATTTACTTGAAATCTTACATTTTGGAGAATTACAAAAGCTATTTTAATCATGTCACTATAACTAATTTTGAAATTAGCTCTGTCAAATAGGGAGTTTGAAGATTTGAGGGAGCAAGCATTTGAAATTTCCGAACAACCCAAATCCCACAATCTTTTAATAAGACAGACCCAAAATTTTCTCAGTCCTCTGAGTTTGGATCACCTTAATATTGCTGGGAATATATAAAAAAATGGTAGTCACAAAAAAAGTTCAGGTCATTAGGCCAAAATCTTCTCTGTTAAAAAAAAGCTCTTCTTTTTTTTTTTTTGGAAGTGCCAGGTGAAGCAGACTTTTATCATCATTATATACCGCTGGTGCTCTCATTGGATCCCCCAAAAGCTAATAATAACTTAGTAACATGGAACTTCATTCATATAGATGAGTGTAACAAAGAAAATAATGTGTATGCAAGGCTTCTTCCCCTGTCTACTCGTTCAATAGTCATTGCTTGTCTTGAGTGATTTGGTGGACCACTCAATCATTGACTACAACAAGAAAACTATTCATTATAACTCCTAGCATTTGTCTTGGTTCAACTTCGACCAACAATTGTCCTTCTCTTCCACAGCCATTCACCCTACAATATTAATATCATATCATCATCAAGGCCTTGTCCCATTTTATCTAGGAATGATTTCTCTAAGATCATTTTCAGTCAGCCTTAATTAGTATTATGTTTTTAGTAACTTCACAATTCATCATATCTTATATCTCACTGCTTATGGCTATTTTGGATACAGTAAAAATGACAAGGGGAGAATTCCCATTAAATGGAGAAATTAGAACAGTAGTAGGGCAGAGAATCTCCTTGTTGCAATCACAACTTCTCATGAGAATTTGAATTTGAATTCAGTACTCTTTCACCAATCCATACAAGAAAAAGATCAAAATAGGAAAACAAGTCCCAACTCATAATCATTCAAGTACAGATGTAATTTACAAAGAGAGTGATAGTAAAGCCAACTACAAACATGTGCTTATTCATATAAGAGACACAGCATAAAGCGTTTTTCTAGTTCCATCTAATGCATCAGAGAAATGCATCCGATAAGAATTACATAATTAAAGTCCTGTAATTTGTTTGAACTAGGGGTGGCTCACCCGACCCGCTAAACCCGACCTGTATTATACGGGTCAGGTTTTCTTGACCCGCGAGGGAACTGGTCGGGTTAGGGTAAACCCACCTAAACCGCATGACCCGCATATACGCCCCAAGATTTGTATAAAAATACAAATGAGAGATATATCACATGAGAATCTCTGCTATTTTGTGCAATTCCACCATTTAGATGGTTCAATGGCACTTCAAATTGTGTAAGGGTCAATGGCACTTCAAATTGTGTAAATTCGGTTTCACCATTTTTGCAGCTCTCCAGTTTCAGCAAAGTACCTGAGATGAGAGAAGAGGAGGAGATAGGAGTTTTCTTCTGTGCACAAAAGGAGACCCAGTTGACATGCTGGCGTTGTAGCCAGAGCCCAGGGAGCTGAGCAAATTCTTTCAAATTATAGAATATCCACAAGTTTTGTCTCCATCGAAGATGGTCCCACTGTCGGATTGATTGTTAGATTAAAAAAAAATGTAATAATGAATATGCATAACATTGGGTTCATCACTTTCTTTTATTAAATGGTCAATCTAATAGTGGGGCTAACTCCAATTAAGGTAAAATTTGGAGTTACACCACATATTTGAACGTTCTTTATTTTTTAATGGTTAAGATCTCAATAGGTGGGCTTCACTGTAGTGTTCTACTAATTTAGCACATGATTTGTGCAAGTTAAAGCTCCAGGATTAGACCCGTCCCTTTATTGCTCCTTTCACCCTCGCGGGCGTGTAAGTCATGTCTTCAGTCAAGGCATGTCACTCGGTCAAGTCAAGCTTTCCCCCCTCCGAGGGTTAGGGCAGGTCGGCCCTGGTTGACCCACCTTTGTGTGCGGGTTAGGGAAATTTGACATGTTTTTTGAGCGGGTCGGGCACAAGTTACAATTCCAACCATAGATCCTATAGTTAACCCAACCCGACCCGTTTGCCACATCTAGTTTGAACCATCAATTTCCTTACTCATGAAGAGGGGATACTGGGTAGTAAGAGAATGCGAAAGGTGTAGCAAATTTGACATACCTTATGTCAAGGAAATCAATAGTAGCATAAAATATCATCTCAACCTAACCACTAGAGGCTACAGATCTCTCATTTACAGGTTAACTTCTGGTCCATTTCCTGTAACGTTGCTCTTGACCATGTCTGCAACATGCTACCAATTTAACCTATTTATCTCCACAGTGGTGACCATGACTTGCCAGTGTCCTTTGTTGGCACACAGGCATGGATTAGATCCTTAACTTCTCCATTGTTGATGAATGGATATCATTGTTAGTTGATGGCCAAGTTGCTGGGTGAGTCCCCATTTCTCATTCATCGAATACTATATGTAGTCATAGTGATTTTTTTCTTCTTTTTTGGTATGATTTCTCAGGTACACAAGGGCATATGTGTTCCAACTGTAGAGGCAATATATTTCTGGAAATAGATCCATGACATCTCAATGAACTAGAGGAGGATGACTAATGCAATCTTTAGATATTGGATGTAAGGAGCAGGACATACAGCTCCAGCATACAAACCTCAGGAATGCTTTTCCATGTTCCAGAGATGGGTCCATCACAAACCTCTATGTAAAGTCTTAATTAGATCAATCTTACATTGTGTTTTAATGATGATAGACATAACATATTCCTCTTATACCCAAGTAATTAAGTGACTTTTACAATGAATTAGTGCCTCTATATACAGTATAGGGAATGTGGTGGATTCTGTAATGAAGTTTATTGTAATGACAAACTTTGGCCAATCCATTGGTAGCTTTGTTGGTGAGGCACATCCCTTTCAAAGAAATAGCAAAGGTTCATCCCCAGCTACTACTGATGGTGAGGGATTTGTGTGTGTTTGTGACTACTTATATTAACAAAAAGGAAAAAAAAGTGATAACACAATGACCTTTGTTCGTAGATATGAGGCATGAGTGGAAGATCCAAGATTCATTTGGATCTTGTGTTAAATTGAGACCTAGTCTATTTGGATCAATTTGATTTGTCGAATAGATTTTTAATCTATTTAAAACTTCAGCCAAAGGGGTTGGGACCAAAGAGAGAGCCCGCACACACACACGGGAAGACAGCTTGCACGTGCAGGAAGAAGGCCCATACAAGTGGAAAAAGGTGGCATACCCAGTGAGGTAAGTTTCCGTTCTCAATCTATTTCAAACTTGGTACTATAAAATTAGACATTCCTCAGTAAGGATTTTTTAAGGAGATGATTCATCGCATTCCACATTTGGAGAGCGTGGAGGAATCAATGATGATTCCTACAAATCCAAGTTTGGCAAGAATATCAAAATCCGTGGAAAAATAAAAAGCAATGACAAACAAACACTGATTATCTCGAATTCATCTCAAGTTCATTACCGCCACCCATCACATCTTACATCCCTCGTGACTCTCCCCAACTTAACCCACTACCTATCCATCTTATATTTTCCACTTTCATCTTAGCCCATTTCAAAACTTCATTTAATATTCCTTAATCTAAAACCATATTTGAAACCCAACCATCATCACTCTGTCTTATATTCGTGATCACCAACCCAAAATTACCCTGCACCAAAACCCAAATCCACACATTCCAAATCCATTCAAATAAAAAAGAGCTTTTATATTGTAATGATACCCATTTGTTATTTGAGTCTAATGGCTTGGGAGATATTCAAAGCATCCCATCATCTGTACAAAAGTTAACATCAAACATCATACTCAAAAACCACTTTGTCAACCTGTGTCACATCCCGGTCCCGAATCACCCTGGCCTAGGGTAATCCCCGAGGTGGAACACACGTACTCCCGTGTGTTTGTACCTGTCGCGAGTCAAATACAAGCACACGAAGGAGAAAACAAATCCACTCGTGAGTCGAACTCACTGATAACCATCAATCAACAGTTAATATAGCGGAAGCTTATATCAAATGATCATCATAACCCTGTACAATCCCATATATATAACATAACATTCAAGTTTAAAACAAAAGAATTATACATTGATATACAATGTTTGTATCAAAAGAAAGTTTTATACATCATTATCCAAAATACATAACAAAATGAATTAAGGTAAGTGTGACTCAACAAAAACACTAGTCACACATCTACTATGCTCTCAAAATATCTTGACGCTCTCCGAACCGAGGAGTCTCTACATGGGCCCTACATCGGGCCACTCCTCTAAACCTGAAGGTACCTCTTGGGTAACCTTCTCTCCCTCCATGGTCTCTGCTGGACCGGGAGCTGCATCTGTGCCTGTGACACCAAGAGTAGTATCTCAATACAACGACGATTGGCAAGCATAAACAATAAACAGGAATACAATGAAGTTTCTGAAGACAATTATAATTTGAGAATAATAATTAGATGAGTAAAAGAGAATTCAGATAATCCATTTTCCTGAGTAAGTCCTTTTAAAATCATTAAAGAAAATACAAATACAAGAATTGGCAACTACATAAAGCTCATCCTCTCATTGAGAGCAAATCGTGTTGGGATGTCACTAGGGGTCCGGCCAAAGATCCTCCTAGCTACCCGGGTCCTGGAGTTCCGGTATCGAGTCTGTCAACTGCGCAGCGACTTTCCATACTAAACCAGGATTTAACCCCGTCGGGTATCGTCCGGTCAAAGCTAAGTAGTGCCGTCTAAATCAAATCGAATAACCTTTCAAATATTTGGACGTTCACTCAAATCAATTGCTCCATTCATATCAATCTCAAATAATGAAAAACAACTTTTGGGGGAACAAACGGGAAATCAAATATAAGACCCATTGTATCAATATGACAATAAGTAATTAATACTAATTTATTACTCATATAACCTACTATTATCCAATACAAGATTAATTTAAAGAATCAACACGTTACTATCTACTTAGTGTCACTTAAGATGATATTATGTTGAATCTCTAAATTAGTCTTCATGGTTTAATAATAGATTATGATTTCCTTTGGGCTTACTTAAGGGGTTAATGGTTCCAATTCTAAGACCTAATTTAAATGAAACCTAAGTTCCTATAGTAAGGAGGGTATACATCTTAATTATTCATTCATTCCAACTCCTTTCTACTATTAATAGCTTAATAATTTCCTTTCCATTCCCCAAACATTCATGGCCCATAGGTGACTTAACATTTCCAATAGGGGAGAGGAAGCCTGCTGAAATGGGCCTGGAAATCTGCTGAAATGGGGCCTGGAAACCAGCTGAAATGGGCCCAAAAACCAGCTGAAAAGGGGCCTGGAAACCAACTGAAATGGGCCTGGAAACCTGCTGAAATGGGCCCTGAAAACCAGCTGAAATGGGGCCTGGAAACCAACTGAAATGGGCCTGACAGAGCCCAGGCCCGTTCGAGTAGGCCCAGCTGTTGTCTGGGTCCATTTCAGTGCATAATTCTGCACTGTTTCCTGCCTATTTGAGTTGTCATTTTCCTTCTCATTTCTCATGCATTTGAATCTTTCTTAAACATTAGTAAATCCCATTCCATATGCATTAGCAACCAAATTTTTCAAAGTTCAACATAAATAGAAATGTAGAAATTCAAAGACTCATAATTTCAACAATAGAATCCAAGTAATATATGTAAGAAATCATAAAAACTTGATTGATGCAAATCAACACATTTACACAACATGTATAGCATGTTTAGAGTCTATACTTGCCTCAAAGAAGAGCTTTATAACTTCTCACACACTAGATTTGAGGAAAGACCCAAAAGCCCCAAAAGCAAACCCTAATCATGGAAAAACATGGAATATAGATGAGGATGAAATGCATGTATGAGGATGGGTCTATTCATCTCTAAGATGCTCAAAATCATGGTCAAAGGGTTTTGTTACTCACCTTTAGTAGAGATTTCGAAATTAGGAGAAAATGGAGAGAGTTGGAGAATGCCTCTTGTCACAAAATGAAGGAGAAATGGAGAAGATGAAGAAGATGATGATTTCCACTCAATTCTTTAAGCATATGCAACACTTCCTTGGTGATTGAATGAGGAGGGTGAATGAAAAAGAGAAGGGTAGGGAGAGTTGTAGAGAATGGGAAATGAAATGAATGAAAGGAAGGAAAGGGTCTTTATGCCTTATATATATAACATAAGAATGGACTTTTGCAAATTAGCCCATTAGATAAGAACATTTCCTTATTAAGTCAATTGAGAGTCCACTTTCTCAATGAGTGGTCAAATGAGGTCAAGTCTATTATGAAAGTTGATGGGATCGACGAAATACACGCGTTAGTGGTAAAATGACGTGCAAATGATGCAATTTATAACAATCAAGAATTACGGAAAAAGCCCTTAATTACATTAAACCGAGCCAAATCGGTGTCAACTCACCTATTCAAGGTTCAAAACTCATCCAACTCACTCAAATACATTCATCAATACTAACTTATCATAATTGGAAGTCAAGCATAATTAATTTGGCTAATACTCAATTAATTAGCAATAATCAAGGTTAATCAAGCTTGGGGTGTAACAACCTGCTTTCTGAACAACATATATATTGGGTGCAAAGTCCAAGTGAGACATCTACTTGCGAAAAAAAAAAAACTAACTTGCATAAAAAAAAATGAACATTCGAAATGAAATTTATACAAACAAAATCTGAACATCTGAAATGAGATTTACACAAATCTCATCTGAACATCTAACATCAAAACATAACATTCTTATACATCAAACATTCAATTTCCACAAATTTTTACACATGACATGAAATTATAAGACTTTTACAGCATCTGACATCCAACATTCAATTTCCAAAACTTCAGTAATTATGTACGTTCTGCAACATTTAGAACTTCGCCATGTAACAAAGTTCAGCAACATCCACTAACATAGCATCATTCAATAGCATTCAACATCCTTTGGTAGAGTCATTTTATCTTTCGCCAAGGGCAGACCCAAGTGTTAGCATGCGGTTGTGGTCGCACCCGCATGATTCAAGAAATCCCTTAGATAAGCTCTTTAAAAATCGATTTTATTATTTAACTTCTTCACTTGACCATATACCGCACAACCCAAACGAAAACCCTGAGTCCGCCATTGACTTCTGCAGTGACTTTTTTATGTTAAACCACATATCACCTGTATAAGTAAACATATGATAAATATTCAACTGGAAAAATATGGCTACACATAATATGGAAATCAACATCACATTCACACTATAGTCAATCATAATTAATATCGTACTCAACTTCATTATGCTTCAGAAATCAATGTGCACAATACCCTCACAGTAGTGTTGGAAATATGGCTCCACACGCCAACTATACTTCCTAATTAAGAAAGGTATATCATAGCTAGTGTAAAGGGACTAATATTCACCTATCAATGTCCAGTCAGAAATTGATTACCATCTCCTACCATATGAAAAGTAAAAGAAAGATATTTCATAGTTTGTGTAAAGGAAATGTCTCTATAGTTAGTTGTTTACTCCAAGTGAAATGCATCCTTTCTTAGGGTCCAACAAAATTCTAATCCTAATTTGTTTGCTCCAAACTCAAGACTCTTTCATATCCATCATTCAAGTGAGTGATTCTTCGTAACAGTATGATTATGAAAATAGCACATGATTAGCACAATCCCAATTTTATATTGTTATTGTGTGGGGTGTTTTCATAATAACAAGGTTTCTCCTAGTTTAGGTAAAAGTACCTACTAGGTTTAGCTTGACCTCGACTTCGTCCAGCTCAGCAGCTGTGCCAGCTAGCACCGAGCCTGAGCTGGCCTCGGTAAGGGTACCGACCACACTCCTATGAGCTCGGCCTTGCGCATTTCGGCAGCAGTGTCTGAACTCGCACACTCCCGACCTCGGTGACCTCCAGTTCGGGTGTATTGACCGAGGTGAATACCGAGTGTCAGATCTCAATTATGTAATGGGACAGCTACGCTGCATAGTGCACCGTTAGTTAGGGTAGCCACCGGATATCGATAAGGAGTTATCCCTATCTGACGATCACGTCCGCATTTATGTGTGGGATTGAAGAATGATTTGATGGGACAGTACCCTCACCGACCTCCACTGAGGATATGAGGTATGGGCTGATGGGACAGTGCTCTCACCTACCTCCACTAAGGGAGCTTCCGATGGGACACTCGTCTATATATATATATATATATATATATATGCATGGGTAAGATCCATGAAGAGGTACGCACTAAGCAACATACGCTTTACTCATCCCAAACTCTCTCTTCTTCCCTCTCACTCTCCCTCTGTTCAGTGACTGCACTAACTTAGGCATCAGAGTGCCTTCGGCTGGCTGCAGCCAAAGGCTTTGACCTTTGTTTCTCCTCTCCCTTTCAGGTTTAAGGCATTTAACTTCTCCAAAGAAGTTTAGTAGAAGCATCACGAGTTCAATACTTACCTAATCAAGTCCGTATTGTTTAGGCACTTACAGTTATAAACCCATAGTTCTGATACACACAATAGCATCATAAGTCATCTTGAGCATGTAAATACTTTTACTAAGTAGAGCATGACTGTGAAAATATCACAAGGCAAAGATGGCAGGTGGTGCATGAAAAACTGCTATTTCAAAATTATGAAAAGGAAAAAGAACTTCACATTAGAATAACATTCATAGGACACTAGTTTTTCATCTTAGAAGAGAAGGGAAATATGGGCAGCCAAATGTAAATGCATCTCTATCCTCTAAACACATGCACGGGAGCTATTGCCAACTGAAATTGCCATTGACTAGTTTAGAAGTTGCATTTTGGCACAATGCTACATTTGCAAATTTACATCTCAAAATCTATCTAACAGATTCCTTGTGTATGTTTACAGTCTTCATGACCTAAGCCGCACATACAAGCAATTTGGAAAACCAATAGCATAAACTCAAACACTACAAGAACTTGATCATAAAAATAAAAATATAAAAAAATAACAAAAAAAACAAGCAAAGTACCAATTCATCAACTAAGTTAAAATGAAAAAACACCTAAAACCAAAAAATGGGGCTGGGATTTGGGTTTAGGTACTTTGCCGACAGAAATGGGGAACATCGAAATGGTTTGGGGTTTTGGTGCTCTGTCTATAGAAGGGTAGAGGTGGGCGGGCATTAGGACGCGTTTTGTAATTTTACATGTAAAGTGATGTCAAGTATAGTCGCCCTCCAAAGATCAATAATTTGACCTCACCCCGTTCGGGTGCGATCCATTACAAAACTTGTGGGAAAAGGAAACTTTACAGTTGTCTCTACTATTAGGACTTACTTGACAGCATACTTGTTAAGTGAAATTTTCCACTTTGCCATCTCTGAAGCCAAAAGGTGAGGACTAGGAAGAAGAAAGGAAGTCACTGCCCCATCAACTCAGCTAGATAAGATTCTCGTGGGATTCCAAGCATATCCAAGTGAACTCGGTGTTGAGATTGGACGGAGAGACGCCCAAGGTAGTGATGATCATTACTTCACCATGATTTTGATCCATCAAACCAGAGATGATTCATAACTTCACCCAACTATCTCTCCATAGAATCATAACTATTCCCACCTATCTATCCAACAAACCCTCTTGAATCATAACTTCCCCCAACTATCTCTCCATCAGATTGTCTCTTGTTTTCATGGAGAATCCGAATCCATAACTTGCCATCAGAGATTCGTTCATAGGCCTTCACCAGTCTTGTCCCCGAAATCATCAAGGCTTCTCTATTAGTTGAGCTGCTTAGTCCATTGTTGGTAGGGTTGCCACTCAAATTGCAAGAGTAGATGAAATCTAGCTTTCATTGCACATTTAAATCAAAGAATTTATATTTCCGGAAGAAATCATTACATTTGGTTAAAAGTTCAATACTTCTTGGTTTCCATCAACCATGTCAAGCTGCTTCTGCATCTCTTGGATTAGGGTGGAACATGGGTGGGTTAGCAAGACAGTCTGCCACATCTTGAACAAAGGAAATTTGACACGGACTGCATCCAACTCTCTCTTGATGAGGCCGCCGATTGTCATATGAGATTAAGCCCAAATTTGAATATAAGAGAAAGTTCAATTTGAAGGCTATCGCTGATAGATAATGCAAAAAATTTATAGTTCAGTTACAAATTAAATCCATTACCTGGAGCAACTGCAGGAGACCGCTGATAGTCCGTAGACGGACATTTATCAGTGTGACCCGGGTCATACTATGGTAAACACACACAAGGCATGTGGGGCCCCATGCATATCGTTCGAAGTCTTCGAAAATTTCCAGCAAAAAAGCATGCCTAGATGCCCCTGCATTATTTGTCCATAGTTGTGTTACCTCCAAACAGAACAAGTAGGCCTGTGAGTATCTGATCTCGTCAACAACAGTAGCTCTTGTGGGCAGCTTGCTGAATTTTTTTTGTATCCAAGGGAAACTTAATTGCCCACCCCTCAAATAAACAACTGTGTCTACCTTGACTCCAAGCATCTTCAAAACTGTTTCCTCAAACTTGGCTCTAGTCGACCAAATAGAGCCCGTCACCGCTTTGCCATCTATTGGTAGGCCATACAGATATGATATGTCCTCTAGTGTAATAGTCCCCTCACCCCCAACAAAATTGAAAGTATTGGCTTCGGGCCTCTATCGTTCTATTAGCACATTGATCAACGTGTAAGGTCTTATGAGTTTGTTGGTTAATTCATTGGGTTATGGACAAAATCGGAAATAAGATTTTCAATGTAATTGTTAGAAGGACTACTCCAAGAGACTAGTTTTTCAAGCCAAGACAATAGCTACACGTGCTCGAGCACAGAACTATCCGCTCGAGTGCACCCAGTGTCACGCCCCCGGACCGAGGCCCTGTTAATCAAGTCCTTAATCCGGAAACGTGGCGCGATGGGTCTGAAATTTTCGCACGCACGCGCTAATTATTTTTCCCACAGGATTCCGCGGTGAGGATCCCAGACGATCCATCACAACCAATTAGTCAAGTCCACAATAAATAATGATATGCGGAATCATGTAGCAAAATAAAAATCAAATATAACATGAGATAAATACACAAGCTTGACATCAAAAGAGAAATATATACATAGCATAACCCCAAAGTTAGTTAAAGTTGTGATGATCACAAAATATTTAATTTACACAACCCAACAAGGCCAGTAGAGGCCATAAACAAAGTTCCCAAAATAAAATAAAGTTACTCCCCAAAAGATGTTATCGAAGCTCCAAACCCAACATGACGTCTACATGACGTCATTGGGCTGCCACTCTTGCTCCACCGGAGGTCCTACTGCCTCCTCCGCACGCTCCGCCTCAAAGGTTGCGGGTCCGACATCTGACACCAAACAGAAAGTATCAGACATGGCGGTCTGGCAGGTGAATAATACAGATGATATATAAGTTTTATAAATGTCATGTTTAAAATCATAAAAATGCAGTTGAAACGAAACATATATAAAGAGTAAATCAATTGAACCATTTCTGTACAAATAAAAGAATTGCATATTTAAAATATTTCAAACTGACTGATAGATGATCAAAATGTTGGCAAACCACATTTAGCTATATTCTCCTATTACCGAAGTAACAAGAGCACACAGACAAATAATTGTCGCCATATGACATAACTGGAACAGATAACCGTTGCCATACGAGATGGCCGGAACAGACAGAAACCGTTGCCACTACTCGTGGGACTGGAAAACAGAACCGTTGCCATGGGCGTAGCAAACAGAGTCCAAACTGCAGTTGACAAATCATAATTTTAGGATCGTAAGTCGGGTGATCAATCCGACAAAGTGACCCAAGCTTAGTGGTGCGAATTCAAATCCAAACAATACAATTCAAATTACTAAAAGTAATCCAAACGGATAAAAAGGACTACTCTATATTAAAACAGTCAGACAAATCTCAAGACAAATCAGATGATTAGCCTTTTCATTGTTTTTCCAAAGATAGCAATTCAATTGACTTCGTTTCAAATCAATTATAAGAAAAGATAGAATTATTCTAACTTGAAATGAGATGATTAGTAGTGTTTGATGGGCTTACCAGGGGCCGTCTCGATACACACTTAGTGTCCCAATGTCGGTTTATAAGTGGAGAAGTTGGTGTCTCTGAAGGTCTCCGACATTTGGGGGCATAAAGTGTATATGAAGATTTAAAGAAAATCCCCGAGTAATTTAATTACTAACTTTCTCCATGGTTTTTGTTCAAACAAAGTGATTCGGGCTCAAATTCATAATTCCCGATGATTAATAAGTCGTTAGTAAATTTTCTCACCTGAACCCGGCTCAAAATTCATCTAATCGGGCCTTAAAAATGCAAATACAGCATTCCGGGCCAGAATCCAAGCCCGCTCGAGCGGGCCCAGCTCGCTCGAGCGGGCTGTCACAGCAGCCAGGCTCGCTCGAGCGGGCACAACCACTGCTGCCCGTTTTCTGCAGCAGGCTACTTGCATGTTTTCTTCTTCCAACCTTTTTTCCTTTCTAAATCTTCATTCAACTTCAATCTCTTCCATTTATCTCCATCAAACCACTACATCACACTCATTCCAACTGTCTATTAAGACTATAAAACACAACTAAACCTCATGATGAGAGGGAAGCAAACAAAAATAAAAAACTCAGTTAGTAGAACCCAAAGCTTTCCAAATTGGTTTTCAATCCTCAAGCTGAAGCAGTAAATTTGAAACTTCATACACTTACATACACAACTTGAAATGAATTCAACATCACCTGTAATGAAATCAGAATAAGAAAAAAAAAAAAAAGCTAACTTCACAACCCACACCCATTACAGGAATTTAAAGTTTCAAGCTAGAATTTCCAAGAAAAGAGAAATCTTTCCGGCATGCATATTTAGGTCTGATTATTCACTTGCCTCAAATGAAATGGGCCTCAAGTTCACTCCAAACAACTCCTACCCAACCAGTTGCAGGCCTACAACAAATCCCATGGAGAACCCATTTCAAAAACCACAACATTTGGAAAAACAATGGAGTTCCATAAAGAGTCCTTGCATGAATGGAAAGAGGCTTCTATTGAACCAATAAAACCATGATTTGGGAAGAAGATAGCCATTGCTAACTTTGAGAAGCTTTAAACAAGAAGAGGAGTTTGGAGAAGATGATGAATCTAGCTGAAATCTCTTAGAAATGGTATCAATGGATAGCTTGGAAGATGGGGAGAAGATTGGTGAAATTTTTTCTTCAATTTGGGTGAGTTTGCTATAGCATGCAAGAAGAAAAGAAGTGGGGATGGAAGAGAGAAAACTCTCTGGTTCAGCTGCTACAGGAACGAATGAGAAAGGTGAGGAAGATGAAGACCATTTGACTTTTAAATGGGTAGTTGTGGGGCCCATTTGGTCTAAAACTTGAGGGCTTTAAAACTCCTGTTTATGAGTCACAGATGAAGTTGACGAAGAAGAGAAAAAAGATCGTCAAAAAATCTAGTTTCCAAAAAGTATATTTTCCTCATGATTTTCAAATTTCGAAATTTATGTACAGATTTGGGGAAAAAGACGAATTTGCCCCTTTTCCTCGAAAAACGTGATTTCTGGGGTTCGAATGCAAACGAAGTAAACATGAAAGTCGCTGGAATCAAAATAACAAATTCAAAAATATCAAAATCCATATTTTTCAAAAATCAAATAAATCAAATTCCCATATAACACGCGTCACACGGGCCACCCCGGGCCCGGTCAAGCCGGACTCAACGCGCTCAAAATTCCCCAAAGCTAAAAATCCAAGCTAATCGTCCTCTAATCCCACTTAGAGACTAATCAAGATTAAAAATAATAATAAAATAGACTAAACCTGGGTCGGGGTCTGACACTCAGGCAGGTTGATTCACAACCCAAGACAGCAGCTTCACGCGTTCGAGCGCGTCACTATCCGTTCGAGCCTGCCCAGGCAGTTTGCTTCACGAGCCAAGGCTGTAGCCTCAAGCGCTCGAGCGGCTAGCTGAGAAAATTTCGGATCTGAAGTGGTTTTCCCTCTTTTGTCCTATTTCGAATTTGAGATGACCTAATACTATATATTGAGCACAGATACATCTCCAAATGCAGTTCTCTAACTTCTATCTTAATCCAAACTTAATATTCTTGAGAGAGATCTTTTTCTTCTCCAAAGCTTTTGGTCTGTTGCCTTGAAGTTCTAAGAGTTGGAGTTTCTTTTCTTCTACTCATCCAAAGGAGATTCACCTTGAAGAGGCATTCAAGGTGATTTGTTCAAACACGGCGAAGGTGCACAACGAGCAGTCAGCAAGATAGCATAGCCCTTAGGTTGAGTTAACAACTAGGAAAGGGTTGTGAGTTCATTCTTGTAACTTTCAATTTATTTAGTTCTTAGTTGTCTGTTGGCCTAGACGATAAGGCTCGTGGATTTTTCCCGAGTTGGTTTTTCCACATATACATCGTGTGTCATTCTCATTGTGTGGTTACTTGATTTTACTCTCGATTATGGTTAATTACTAGATTAATCAATTTTCTTGAGATCTGATAGAGATCTTGTTATTAGGACCTAAGCCTGTGTTAAGGCCTTTTTTCACAATGCTTGGTTTATCTTTCCTTTCTTGAGTTCGGCTAGATGTTGTAGTCCCATTCGCCGAACATAGTCTTTTATCTTTGGGGTTAGCTTCCACATTTGTGACTTTGGGTCCACTGAAATAGATTGTACTGGTTCTATTTCCTGCAGAAGATATAAAGTGTGGTTAAGTAAGGCCCAAGCCATGCAAGGGAATTAAGAGGATTTCTCAATCATATAGTGTGAAGATTAATTATGTTACTATACCTCTCCCTGTAGTATTTGCAAGGATATATGGTTTGCCTCTTTATATAAAACGTAGTCGTCCAATGCCATTTCTCTAGATTCTTCCATCTTCTACAACCAATAGTATAAGACCATTGACTTCGTAAATTCGTATTTTTTTGAAACAGATTTGGCCCAAGCAGAACATTGAGAAATAGAACTGTGAGATTTGTCTGCTTTTCAAATTGGCTCGTTCGGTAAAAAAGATGCTATATATCTTAATCTCAATGAGGGAAAGGAACTCAAAAAAATTGAATTATAATGATTTTCATGGACTGTTGATATTTCTGATTATGTAGTGAGTGGTTGATAGAATAGTCCAGGATCCTTTGTTCCACTAATAGAGAAATTCAGTAAAGGTACTCAGAAGGCTGTCCATATAAATGAGACTCCTCATTTCAAACAGTCCAAACACTTGGATTACTAGACAACTGAAGGAGCCAGATAAATTCCTATATGCATAACAATTTGTGTAATAGTTATTGGTCCCTCAAATTGAATCCTTCTTCCCTTTTGCAAACATCTACCCAGATGCATGAAGCTATGCTATTCAAAAGGGGGCCCTTTCCATTAAATGGAAGAATTAGAATGGCCCCCTTCCATTTGTATAGAAGAATTTCAATGGGCCACATGATTCTTGACATTCTTAGAATAAACAAACGGAGGAACTGAGGAACAAACCTAAAATAGCTCGTATGATAAATAATGAACCTAGATTCAAAATTTCTGATGGGCCACTTGGGTTATTGATTGAATGTCATCTAACAAGCACAAGCTTTCTATCTAATACATGTCGGAAGAAAACAAACAAAGTTGACTTAGAGAACACAATTATGTATTATTAATGTTAGCATCCAATCATTCTGCAAATGCACTTAAAAACTAAAACCCATTAAAAAACTGGTTCCTATTAGAAATTCATCCATATTCAAATCATGTGGGGTATGTATTATATAAATTTAAGAAGTGTTGTAGCCTAATCATGGATTTTTTTGAGAAATTTATGTCGTTCCCTCAATTAAGAAATCACCATCATTTTAGTATGCAAAATGTTTAAATCATACCGTCCCAATTGAATCTCCTCAGCAAACATGCACTGTCATATCCCCAAAATGTCGATTGGTCCAAGGGTTGATTGGGATTAAAAAGAATACGCTATTTCTTCCCCAGGTCACTTAGTCGACTTTAGCAGTTATTTGATTGCGAACTATAAAAAGGAACATATACAAGAACTAGGGCAAGAGGAGATGATGTACTGTCGGAATAGGCAATGGTGACCGTGGATCATCAGACAACGCTGGGCTTTTGTTTCTAGAGGAATACCTGTTTTTTGACACATAATGTCCTGCACAGTGTCGTTTGCCCAAGAGACCAACTAGTAGAAGTGCATCGCTAAAACAGGAAGGCGTTTCATCATCGGAGAACGGAGAGGACTGTCGGAGGAGAAATTGTGCTTTGGTGCGAGTCAGAGGTTTACTGCTACCACAGAATCTAAATGTTGGGCCTTCTTTTGTCGCCTTGACCTTTTTGTCGGGTCTTCATCAAGTATTTCTTGGGATCAGGGTCCATAGTTTGCAACGTATCCAGTTTCCCATGTATACTTAACTCCCACATAAGGCAAAAATACACCACATGGACTTTGGCTCAAGGTCGATCTGTGGGGACCGGAGGATTGTGGTGGGTTCCATAGTATGAGCCAGGACCTGTGCCATTTGAATATCTGGCAGTTCCATAGTAAGAGTCATGAACTATATTTGTGGTGGGTTCTATAGTACCCAATCCTCGTATTGATGGCATAACACTATTCCATGAACCGAATCCGAACATGGTAAAGTTACATTTTCTCCCACTTTGCTGGATTTCCCAAACAAGGCGAGGGGTTAGGTTGTACGACACAACTTTTCCAGAACCCGCTTCTTTTACCATATGGTATGTCAGTATACTTAACTACACTCTACTAGTTAATTCCCAAACGGGCCCTTAGGTTTCAGTGTTGGATTTGGGTGAGAGAAATGGGGCTAGGTTTCACCTTCATTGATTTTGAAAATCCGCTGTGATGAAAAATCACTATTAGAAAAAAAAATTCTTCAAATGTGGCTTTTCCTCAACTGGGAAGGAAACTAGAAAGGATTCCTTTGTGCGAGGACGGTTACCAAACGTGTCTTCCATATAAGAATGCTCCAAATTCCTCCAACCAAGCAGGCTTAACAATCCCATTATTTTTTTCATTTCAAAACAAAACCAACAAAAGCAAACTCCATTGGAAGACATGCCAAAAAGTGGAGGTTTGCTAGCCATATGGTCTTTGTTGCATGTGAACCCATCGTCTACTGCATCAAATCTGGTTCATACTATACTATACAACACCATCATAAAGGTCTGACCCTCTTCAATAGGGGACCCTAAAATTTTGTACCACCAAACCAGTAGTCTAAATGAGTGAAAAGGAAGGCCTTCCTACAACGTCGACCATCAGATTAGTAGTCTAAATGAGTGATAGGGTTTGGTTCCTCCAATGGTATTGCAATGAGAAATTTGAATTTTATTCCCATAAAATCATAAGTGGGGCTTGTTTATACCATTCAAATTAATGTCTCACTTTGTTTAAATGTGTCCTATCATTATAATGTGATTATTCCCACCACAAGATAAAAACAAAAGACAAGATCACATGAGATTGATCATGTTGAATTAGATTTACCATGTGATATGCATTCTTTTTTCTCAATACTATGTTTTTTTGCGTTGTAAGTAGAAAAAAATTCTAAGGGCTTGTTTCTTTATTAGTCTTTGACAGAAATTTGCCAAGTTGGGGTTTTCTGGATATGATTTTGGCATTTGCAAATGTTATGTTTCTTTACAGATATTTCAAAACCCCAACCACTTGAAAGGGCTTAGGGCCTGTTTGTTTGGAAGAATTATGAAAATTCTTGTCTGGTAAGATTCTGAGAACTCCAAATGCTGCCCCCCAAAGTAGAAGCCCAAATGCCCCCTTTAGCATTTGGAAAGCCAGAATTCTCGAGATTCATAATGCTAACAAGGGCCCTATTTCTTTAGTGGAATTTCTGCCAGGAATTCAGAATGTCCAAGAATTCCTGGACATGATGTGACAGGCTATCCCTTAGAATCTCTCAATCTCATGTTTCTTTACTAGCATTTTTAGATTCCAGCCACATGAAAGTTTTCTTTTGACCTTTAGGAATTCAGGAATTCCACTTCCTTTGTATTTTGGTGGAATTCCTAAATGCTCAAGTCCAAAGGAGTATCCAGGAATTCCACTGTTTGGGAATTCAGGAATTCCCCAGACAGGAATTCTTGGAATTTCAGCAAAGAAACAGGCCCAAGGGCTTGTTTCATTACTAGAATTCCCGACATAATTCACCATATTTAATTTGGGGATTTTTTGGCATGATGTGACATCTTATCCCCTGGCATTTACAAATGCTATGTTTCTTCACAAGCTTTTCAAAATTTCAACTACATGAAAGGTCTCAAATGACCATTGGAAATTTAGAAATTCCGACTCATTTGCTTTTTGATGGGATTTTTGGATGCTTAAGTACGAAGGCGCATCTAGGAATTCCTTGAATTCACCTGTTTCTTTACTAGAATTCGTGGAATTCCTATCTAGAGAATTTTGAAATTCCTAGACATGGTGGAACACTTGGATGTTCCTTTGTACTTGAGAATCCAGAAACTCCACCAAATTGTAAATGGGTTGAAATTCCTGAATTCTTAAAAGTTATTTGAGACCTTTCAAGTGACTATAATTTTGAAATGCATGGCAAGAAACAAGGCATTTGCAAATGTTAGGGGACAAGATATCACATTATGTCCCAAAACCCCCAACATCCCAAATTCTTGTTAGGAATTTTAGTAAAGAAAAATGCCCTAAATGACTTTAGAAAATTCAGAAATTCTAATTCCTTCACTTTTTCGTGGGATTTCTAGATGCTCAAGTTCAAGGGAGCATCTAGGAATTCCACTATGTCTAGGAATTCAAGAATTCCTTAGATAGGAATTCCTTGAATTCTAGTAAAGAAACATGCCTTAAACCTCTTTTAGGAGTGGGTATTTATGGCTCAAGAAGAAATAATTAAACTTTTTTTCGCTTTTTTCAATTGGGAAGTTATATATGGAAATTGCCATCAACTTTCGAAACCCATTGGTAGCGTTTGGTTCGCTGTAATGAAGGTTGGAAATGAATGGTCATTCCAACAGAATGATCATTACCGCGTGTGGTTCGCAAAAAAGTGGCGGGATGACCATTACGTCCGGAATCACCATTCCTTTATGTAGAGGAATGGTCATTCTATTGGGGAGGTAGAGGAATGACCATTCCATGCCTTTATAAATTTTCCATAAGACCAAAATGCCCACTCCTCCCATTCAATACCCCACCATCAACATGGAAGAAGAACAATTCATCACTGCAGAAGAAGATTCATTTCCAATCCGATCAAATAGTCCGAAGACATTCTCATCACCATCCCCGGCGCTATCACCCACCTCATCGACGGCCAGCGCAGCATCGAGATCGGTGTTGCGACTTCTCCATCGCCCGACAAGGCAACAACACCATCGCTGTCCTCGCCCGCATTGGCGACTACAACGGCGTCCAGTGGCCCCTCACTAAGGACGTCACCGCCATCAAGCTCAACGACTCCCACTACTTCTTGGGGGGTCCTAGAAAATCCAGAAGAAATCAAGGAATGGGTTTTCTTCCCTTTTCCTTTACCTCATCATCATCGCTGTCGAGGGGAGCTTGGGATTGAGAGGTGTCTTAGAAAAATGGTGCAAACCCTACAATAATATTTTGATGCATTTATGAATGGGAGTGCAGACTGCTGATTGGAATTAGCTCCCACTCTCCGACCACATTTCTCTAAAATTGGCATTGGTTGTCTTCGTTCTTCAACTCCTAATCCAAGCAGCCCAGTTTCTACTTTCTCCTCTTTCCATCATCTCCAAAACCCACAAAAAATCAAACATCCATTTCTCCGACTAATGCAGACCTTGTTTAAAGACTCAGAAATTCTTTAAAACAAAAATAACCATAAGCATCCAAAACAAATTCCACTCAAAGTCCAAAAAGCAAAACAAGTAACAGAGACAATGACAAATACACAACCCTTCAAGTGACACTTGAAAATGCAGCTTGGTCGAGTCGTGGTCGAGATGGGTGCGACCCCAGTCGACTGCTGCCCAAACCCATGTCAAGATTGATCGATCGAGAGAGAACAGAGGGGGAGAAAGGACGAAGAAGAAGAAAAAAAAGAGGAAGTGGAAGGTGGAGGAGGGAGAAAGTGAGGGGGCGGGGAGGAGGATGAGGGTATTTGGGTCAATTTAATATAAATTTTATTCCATTCGGGGCATCATTCTAGAGTTCCAAACATAAGAATAGGAATGGTCATTCCATTACTGGATTGATTCTTCAGTAAAACCAAACGTTGGAATGGAAATGACCATTCCTGCCTTAATCCATTCCAGACTCATTCCACTCTCCATTCCATTCCGGTCTAAAACCATTCCAATGAACCAAACGATACCATATTTCCATAAGTAAGCCATTATTATGTGACATTAGTCTCTAAAACATCTACTCCAAAGAATCATTCGATTTGAAAGAGCAAATGAGAATTAACAATATCTCCAAAGTACCCTCCTGATTCCCTCCAAACTACTTACACGCATCATCATCAAAACCTAGTCCCAACTATATTGTGGTCAGAAACTACTTGGCGGGTAATTAATCCTAATCAACAAATAAGTTAACTTATCAAATACCCTTCTCGCTATCTTAACCTTTTTCTCTGAATTAAGCCATTCACGATCAAGAAACCTCTTTGGATGTGGATAGAAGAGGAGGAGAAAAGCAAGTGGAGAAAATTCTCTCAGTGCACAAATTTGGACTTCAAACTTTTTTTCCACTATTTTTTCCACATCCAACAACTGGATAATTTGAAACATGGAGATTTGTAAGAGGATAGCGACTAAAAATGTTCGAAAGTTGAACTTGGAACTTCAATATCTAAATCTGAAAAAGGACCAAATCCTGCAATCAAATAAATATTAAGAAATTAAATAATTAGAAAACATAGAGAGCAACCAATTTTCTTTGTGTCTCAGTGGTTGTATGACTCAAAAGCACTTAGTATGCTACTGAGATATAAATAGTCAAGGTAAAAACAAAAAGTCTATGGAGCCTGACTCCATAGCCCGAAAGTTTGCCCGATCCCAGCTGAACGGGAGTCCAACTAGAGGTTACGTTTAAAGGAAGCCTTTGACCACTTGATAAAAAAAAAGCCTCTGACAACCCGCCCAATATTTTAAAAGCCCGCCCGGCGAATCTTGCAAGAAGTGCTTGGGGATGAAGTTGAGATATGGGACAGGGAAATTGCAAACCACTTGTCTTCCATTGGATTGTAAGCAGTAGCAATGTTTCTATGAATGAAGTTGGCAAAAAGGACAAAGTAGATGTCTTGGTTATTTACCTTCTTATAAACTGCTAAGAAGGACTGAGAATTGATGATAGATCTCCAAGTCTTGCAAACTATTTTCATCCTTACTAGGGTCAAAATTGGTAGACATGAGAGGATTTTTTCCCAAATGTGATACGGGAGAACCTCCCACGAAGCAAAACCCATGACGGATTTTTGCATTTCATTCAAATAAATGCTCATTCTCCATTTGAATTCAAGTCCTTTGACGTATTGGAGAAGAACCCAGATGTGGATTGGTGGTGATTGAGACGAATTTGATGATATTTCAAGAGCCGACAACAAAGGGAGAAGGGATTGAACGGTTTCTCAATAACCCATATTGGATTTCTCCAAAAACTGCTCGTTTTCGATCAAATCTCTAGACCCTTGGCGTTATGGAGAAGAACCCAAATGGGAACCGGTGATTGGAAGTGATGAAAGATCTTTTTGATTACCCAAAACCAAGAAATGAATCGAGTAATTTTGATGGTTTTTCAAAAGAAGCAGCAAGAAACAGAAAGGATTAAAGGATTTCTCAAGAACCCCATATGAAAATCGATTAGAAACTTATAAGAAGAAGATTTCTTCGAAACCCAAATAGAAATAAACGAAAAAACGAGAAGATTGAAGATATCTTGAAGGTGATAGATTGAAGAGCTTTTCACGAATTTATATCGATTGGACGAGGCATTGGAATGGAACAGACTTCAGTTTGTGGCTTTGGGGGAAAGGATCAGCTCTTCCTTGAATGGATCTTCCGTCTTCGTCACGGAAACGAGGACTTGGATGAATACAGGAATTGATACGGGATTGATTCTCCAGGGACCATTCGTCATTTAAATGAGGAGAATTTTCAAAAAAACCCTCCATGTTTTTCTTTCTGTTTCAACAGAGCAGAGGCCTGGCTCGTTATAGCGAGAACAGGCCTCGCTGTAGCCAGACCGCTATACGAGGTCTCGTTACAGCGAGGGTAATTCTCGCTATAGCGCCATTATGGGGTAAGATGTGTTCAGCTGTGTAAGAGGCCTTTTCTCTGTCATGGTTTCTGGCCTCTCCCAACATTTGTGGTCTATTTCAGGATCTCCCACCTACCAACCAGAACAAGGAACTTTGGTAACATCATGACAGTTGTAATCATAGAAGATAAAGAAAAATTAAATGAAACCAATGACATGTGTGTTTTGAATGTGTGACCGCACTGGATGAAAGTTTTATAAGGATGCTTAAGAAACCCAGATAACATATTTAGGACTAAGGAGTAGTTGGTAAGAAAAGGAATTGTAATACATGAAATGAAGCTTAAAAGGCTAATGACAAAACGTGTGATATGGATTTCTCCTTTAAATGTTACAAGAGATTCTTAGAGATAGCCTGTTTGTACTGTGTTACAGGTTTGCTGGACAAGATATGCAGATGTTAAACAATCCAGGGGTCACTGTGCTGGTGCTAATGCAGGAAAGCTCACTTCATGGGATTTTTCCCAGTTCTAATACCATGCCCAAATTCTTTGCAGATTGTGACTTATAATTCAATAAATTAAGCCCACAAACTCAAGACTTCTGTTCCATTTCCATTTTCAACTGATTTCAGCTGACAGTAGCATTACGTTTCTCTCTGCAAGTGGCAATCGAGATTGAGGAAGAGATGAGCTCACGTTGATCACCCTTTTTTTCCACTTCTTCAGACTGTGAGTTGCAGAGAGAAAGAAGCTGGAGGTCTTTCGTTCTTCCCCATTCATCTAAATTTCAAGCGGGCTTTTAAAATGTTGGGCGAGCTGTCAAAGACTTTTTTTTTTTTATTAAGTGGTCAAAGGCTTCCTTTAAACGTAACCTCCAGCTGGACTCCAACTGAGATCGGACAAACTTTCGGGTTATGGAGTCCGGCTCCATAAACTTTTTGAGGTAAAAAAGGAGCATTGATGTGATGGAGTTTGGATTGAGCTGATTGAATTCCCAAGTGCCACTAGGTGTGTCACAGAGAGAGAGAGAGAGAGAGAGAGTGACGTTTCGAATAGGTCTGGCAAAGTAAGAGAGACAGACTGTGACGTTTCATTTAAGTCTTGCCAAAAAAGAAAAAAGACAACACAACTTGAGACTACTTGGAAACTCATACGCATTTTGCCTCAGTCACTTTGGGAGCGCAACAATATTTCAGTAGCATATTGTTGACTTTTTGGCCCCTTTGGCCAACTTGGTGGAGATGGGAAGATTTTTTTTCCTGTCTTTCAAAATGTAATCAAAAGATGACATCTTAAATGCTTAAAATAATTAGACTTTTGTTTTTTATCTTATTCTTACCTGTCCATACTATTTTTATAATATCACAGTTTTCCTTGCTCTTTTTTCACTCTAAGATAAATAAATCTGTTGATGCTAGCTACTCTTAAGATAAATCTGCTCATGCTACTATTTCTCACTATAACCAATTTGCCTTTTCAATTTGCATCAGATATAGCAATTAACTCTTTTGTATAAGAAAAAAAACCAATTTACTTTATTTCAAATAGACATATACTTTGTAAATCCACTATATTCGTTAACGGTGAATATTTTTATTTTTACAAACTGTATCAAATACATTTTTTAAATCCGCTATATGTGTTAACGGTGAATACTTTTATTTTTACAAATTCTATCACATATCCTATTTATTTAAAAAATATATAATTACAAAATTTATTTTACCAAAGACACAAAACGCGGAAGAGATTCTCAAATCTCAACTACATACTCTACAATAAACCGTGGATCAATAAATCAGGTCCCATCTAATTCAATCTAAACCGTCAATCTTTCACTTTCGATGATATTGTTGAAAGAAAATCATCCATGGCCATGAGAGAAGACCCTCTTCTTCCTCCTTCCTCTTCCATTGCTGCTCTCATCATCTCCTTCAACTCTCCTGCTTTCCTCTTCATCTCCTCTCCCTTCTCTGTCTCTCCCATCACCACCTCAATCACTTCCTTCACCTTCCCTCTCTCCACCACCCCACAATCTCCACCACTCCCTCTGGCCGCCTCCACACACACCCCCAGCTCCTCCTCCATCATCTTCACATTGTAGAACTGCTCCGCCCCCAGCGGCCACCCGATCATCGGTATTCCGTTGCTCAAGCTCTCCAGCACCGAATTCCACCCACAATGGCTCAAAAAAGCTCCAGTTGATTCATGCCCAAGAATCTCCAATTGGGGTGCCCATTTCCTCACCACAAGCCCCTGCTTTCTCTCTGCAATTCGATCTTCAAACCCCTCTGGAAGCCATTCCTCTGCAAGAAATGACCCATTTATGTCGTGTCCGATCGGAGGCCGAACAACCCAGATGAAGTTTTTGCCTGTTGATTCCAACCCAAACGCCAGTTCCATCATCTGAGCGGCGGAGATGGTGTTCTGGGACCCGAATGATATGTACAGGACGGAAGATGGACGGTGGAGATTCAACCAGGCAACGCAATTATCTGATGAAACTCCGGGTTCTTTTCTTACACGCCCAGAAGAAGAAAACCCGAAGAGCTGAGGAAGTAACGGCCCGATACTCCAAACCGGCAACCCGGTGTTCTTCCGTAACAATTCCAAACCGGTTTTCTCCACCTCTTCCACCGTATTGCAGAGCATGAAATCCGACATTAAAGACAGAGATCTGCTTTCTCAAGAAAATCGACCATGGGTCCTTCCCATCTGCGGCTCTCATGTAGGAAGACATCTGGGTTCGGTGGATCCGGAACGAGTCGGGGAAACCAGGGAGGTGGAACTCGTCCGAGTCAGTGAGGGAGTGAGGGAGGTGGAGCCAGTGGGAGAAGTAGGTGGCGGTGCCGTACCCGCCGCAGGTGGTGAAGACGGCGTGGAGGGCCCCGATCTTGCGGGCGCTCTCGACCGTCCATCCGAGGAAGACGTCGGCGATGATGCATGTGGGTGGTTTTCCGAGCTGATCGAGGAGGTTTTCGAAGGAGGGTTGGAGGGTTTGGGATGATTGGAAGAGGGGGACGCGGAGGTGGGTGGGGAGGGAGTCGGTGTTTTCGGAGTTGGGGGGGAGGCCGTGGGCGGAGCTGGAGAAGGGGAGGGTGGCGAGATGGAGGGTGGAGATTGGAGGGAGGGAGGATTGGAGGGTCTGGATGTTGAGTGGGGTGCTGACAAGGGTGATGATGGTGTGAGGGGTGAGCCGTTGGATTAGGTGGGCCAGGGAGAGGAAGGGGATTATATGGCCTTGGGCCATGAAAGGAAACATTACTATGTGATTGTGGTCTTGGGGAGTTGCAGCAGAGCTTGTCAATGTAGCCATTGGAGGACTGTCCAAAATGTGAATGAGAGAGAGAGAAAAGTAGTTGATTCTATTCTATATATCTATGTCCTTGTCTTCTCCTGGGTGCCGATTTATAGAAGAGGCAGGATCCTCCTTGATCCTCATCCTCAGTAGCGGTAGGTATAGTGCGGCTCTAGACAATTTGAGCCCTAAAGTAAAAATTCTTAATGAGAATTTTTTTATTTTTTAATATTATTATAAATATTTTATTTAAAATCTGTTCTTTTTTTATTTTTGTTTTCTGTGATGCAAAATTATTAATTAAATAGGCCGTTTCCCGATGGTATTGTTTACTTTTAGAAAATCTAAAATATATTACGTAGGTTGAGATCCATCAATGGGTCCACTCTTGGAATAGATTTAACAACTTTAGGGTGATCGAATAGCTGCCCATCGATGATTGAAAATGCGTGTAATGGACTAATGGGATCAGATTTCAATGGTCTAAATTTAGGTGGATCAGACTTCAATGGCCTGAATTCAGGCTCCACCTGAATTCAAGTCTAAAATCCAACTCTGAAACAGATTATCCACTGAAAGTCTTTTTATTTTTACGCCTCCAGATTGCAGCGACGACATTTGTAGATGAGCAACTAGGAGAGACTTCTGGAGTGCGAGACCGGGGTCTAAAAAAATCCTATTAGATTGAAGGGATCAAAGAACAATACAGAGGAGAAGATGTAGGGAAAAGAAGGTGTAAACGTGAAGATTTTCAGAACTTGCTCTAGGGTTTCCCGAGCGTGTTTGGATGTGTGGTGAAGTGATGTGAGGCGAGGTAAAGCTTCCATTATCCAGACAAGAAAAGACATTGAGTCATATCAAAAGTATATAATTTTAAAATTCCCTTCATCTTTTTCAAAAAAAGTCAAAAAAGCAACCTCCTTTTTCCACTAAAAGACAAAAAAGCTTCACTTTTCTATACAAAAAGTCAAAAAAATTCCATACCAAACAACTAAAAATAAAATACCATCATAACATCTTATATTTTATTCTCTCTTGATTTGATGCTTCACCTCACCATACTTCAATTCACCATACATCCAAACAGGCCCTTAATGTTTTTTTTTAATGGCAACTACGTGGAAAGTGGCTTTGATATTTTTTAGGGGATTTTGGCCATAGGTCCCGCATCATTTGATTTTAAAGCCTAAGGTCCTGGACATCTTTTTGTAATGGCAGCGGTCCTCTATGAAAAAGACGCAGCAACAAAGACCAAAATGCCCCTCCTTGTACACGTCAGCATATACGTCGGCACAAAAGCGCTCATCTTCTACTTCTTCCTCACTTACTTCAAGCCAAAGGAAAATGCAATCAACAGTACAATCAAAGCAAGAACAAGGTCAATCAAGAAACAGATAGGGTTTTCTCAGTTTTAAACCATTTTATCTCACTTTCAAATCTATCAAATAAAAAAGGACTTCAAATCAGTTTATTTCTTTCAAACTCGGTCCAGACTCAGATAAATTTGTTTTACAACTCAAAGAAGTTCTTTAAAACTCAGATAAATTTATCTGAGCTTTGCAAGATGTTAAGATAAGTTTTCAGAAAACTCAGATAAATTTGATATTTCTCTAAGTTTGCTGTTAATTTATCTGCCTTGATAAAATTGCTTTGGTCCAAACTCAGATAAATTTGTTCGCAACAAAGAGAGGTTCTTCAAAACTCAGATAAATTTGTTTGAGTTTTCTGAGAGGTTAAGATAAGTTTCAGAAAACTCAGATAAATTCTGAGTTTGCTGTTATTTTATCTGCTCAGTCAAATTTGTGTTGGTCCAGACTCAGATAAATTTGTTCGCAACTCAAAGAAGTTCTTCAAAACTCAGATAAATTTATCTGAGCTTTGCAAGATGTTAAGATAAGTTTTCAGAAAACTCAGATAAATTTGATATTTCTCTGAGTTTGCTGTTAATTTATCTGCCCAGATAAAATTGCTTTGGTCTAGACTCAGATAAATTTGTTCGCAACAAAGAGAGGTTCTTCAAAACTCAGATAAATTTGTCTGAGTTTTCTGAGAGGTTAAGATAAGTTTCAGAAAACTCAGATAAATTCTGAGTTTGCTGTTATTTTATCTGCTCAGTCAAATTTGTGTTGGTCCAGACTCAGATAAATTTATTCGCAACTCAAAGAAGTTCTTCAAAACTCAGATAAATTTGTCTGAGTTTTGCAAGAAGTTAAGATAAGTTTTCAGAAAACTCAGATAAATTTGATATTTCTCTGAGTTTGCTGTTAATTTATCTGACCGGACAAATTTGATTTGGTCTAGACTCAGATAAATTTGTTTACAACTCAGAAAGGTTGTTCAAAACTCAGATAAATTTGTCTGAGTTTTCTGAGAGATTAAGATAAGTTTCAAAAAACTCAGATAAATTGTTTTTCTGAGTTTGCTGTTATTTTATCTGAGTTTTTGTATATGTTATCTAATTTTGGCATGAAGTTATTTGACTTTAAAATAAAGTTATCTCTGTATTTATATGAATTTATCTGTCTTTTTGTGTTTATCTATACCTTGTAGCAACGTCAGAACAAGAAGAAGAAGAAGAGGAAGAGGAAGAAGAAGAAGACGACGATGAGCTAGAGCTATAAACAAGGAGAAGATTGCATGACAACTATACAAACAGTTAGAAGGGTAGATCAGTCATAACAAAGTATGACGTTTCACGCAAGGGACCACCGCCCAAACTAATCCCATGCGCAAGGGACCTTAGGCATTAAACAATTATGCTCTGTAGTGGAGACTTTATAGCCCAGTAATCAGGGATGTATCGCTAATTTACCCTATTTTTTAAGATGTGAAAAGATAGCAATTACTTTTCTTTTGGAATGTGAAAAGATGCACTTGGGGCCTTATTATTTTGGAAACAAAAGGATGCCCCTTCGCTTTTTTTTTTTTTTTTTTTTTTTTTGGGAATTTGAAAGATGCCAGTTGGTTTAATTGGGGTTTTAATTTTTGGTATTCAAATAAAATACACTTGTTATTTTGGGGGGTTGATTTTGGACGGGCCTAAAGCAACTACTTTTATGGTCTTATGGTAAAGCCGGCCCTGGCTGTACGTATTCAGGGCTTGTTTGGCCACTCCTCTAAGTAAGATGGATTGATCATATCAAAAGTATAAATTTTAAAATTTCCTTTTTCGGTTTATAAAAAGAAGTCAAAAGACAACATTCTTAGACTACTAAAGGACAAAAATAATTCAATTTTTTTATTAGAAAGCCAAAACATTCCTTATCATGCCACTAAAAATAAATTTTCATCATCCTATAATTAGGCCACATAATATTATATTCATTTGATGTGAATTTAAATTCAATCTTTTAATACTGCAAGTGCACAGCTGTCCTTTTGAGACAGTGGCAAGTACAGGTCGAATCCCACAAGGAGCACTACTAAGTTAAAATTTAAAATCTGATTTTTTTTTATCAATGATAATGACAAGAGAGATAAAGAAAAGAAAAACAATAATTAGATTGAGAAAATGCTAGATCTAAAGTGCAACAATAAAATATGAGAAAGTGTAGATCAGAATATCATGAATTCATTAAGTAGTCCCATCATCATTCTATGCAATAGATAAAATAAATTTGTCCCAAAAATTCTTCAAATCAGAAACAAATCAATGTTTCTGATTCGGATAATTTGTCTATCAAAGAAGCATAATCTTTCACAATTTATTTAAGACTCTAAGAAGGGTATTACACCTTTCAGGTATGGAGTGCACCCTTCCAAGGATCAGTGTCCCAAGACACCTGAAGAAAAAGAGCAGATGAGGTCGATACCATACGCTTCAGCCATTGGTAGCCTCATGCATGCTATGTTATGTACTAGACCGGATATCTGTCATACAGTGGGCCTAGTCAGCAGATATCAGTCTAATCCATGACCTGAATATTGGACTGCTGTAAAGTGTATTTTCAAATGCTTGAGAAGCACTAGAGATTACATGTTAATGTATAGCAGTGATGAGCTGATTTCAGTCGGATACACAAATTCTGACTTCATGTCAGATAAGGATTCCAGAAAATCCACCTCTGGTTATGTGTTTATGCTTGGTGGCGGAGCTATCAGCTGGAGGAGTATAAAACAGGAATGTACCACTGATTCCACCTCGGAGGCTGAATATGTAGCGGCTTGTGAAACAGCTAAGGAAGCAGTATGGCTCAAAAGATTCCTTACGAAACTTGGGGTGGTACCTTTAGCACAACAATTGCTCACAGTTTACTGTGACAGCAGCGGGGCAGTCGCTCAGTCAAAGGAGCCCAGAAGCCATAAAAGCCAAAAGCATGTACAGATGAAGTATCACTTAGTCAGAGAGATTGTGTAGAGAGGTGATATTGATATTACCAAGATAGCCTCTGCAGACAATCTGACATATCCTTTTACTAAGCCTTTGACTACCAAAGTTTTGGAACAACATGTAGATAGGATGGGCATGAGATGCAACCCTGACTGGCATTAGTCCAAGTGGGAGATTGTTAGATTGTATGGACTCAATCCACCAGTTTATGTAATAAATTGATTAATTTTTTATTTATCAATAAAATCATGATTTACTTTAATGAGATGAATGATATTTTATTACTTAATGCACATGACCAATATACTTTACATGACGGTTCATGAGTTGAACTGGGTCCCATTAGTATATTAGATGTGATATATGTATATCGATGAGATCCACACACGGGAGACATATGTCACAAATCTTATATTTAAATAACCAGTGATGAGACTAGGCATCTTATTTGATAAGGTTGCAGCACTTTGATCACTATGAGATAGTGTGATTTGTCTCAATCATCAGAATGAAAGATTCTGGATCACAATGCTGGTACATTGGATGTATTGAAGGACTATGAGAAGCACCTTATGGAATACTATCTCGAGTTTAAGGTTTGTTCTTATAATTCCCTAGCAATAGGCTCTCAATCCTGAGACATTGATGAACTTAAGTTTCTATCATTCATTTGCTTTGAGTCACCAATGAGTGAGGCCAACTATAGGTCAACGTTTCGGTGTCTTGGGTACGTGGTAGTAGAACTGTAAGAACATTTAATAGTCCAGATGGAATCTATCTATATTATCCCCTTATGCCAATTAATGGATTTGTCATTAGTAAGTGCACACCCATCTCGATTAAGAGTTAATTGGATAGTACTGATGATCACTGTGATTAATTAGGGGCTCAAGGATAATAAGATGTAGATCTAGGATTGGAAGAGACAAATTTATTCCAATTGATCCATGGGTATTGATAGAAAGGCCTACTTGTGGTAATTGGGAACTTTAGGGTCTTCTTTGTAATTTATTTCTAAGACTGGAGTGCAATTGTATTTATATAGTGGTGTTATCTGCAATTAACCGTGGGCCCGGATTGCACATGAGATGTGGGGTCGCGGTGTCCCAATTGGAGCCAGCTTTCTATGGAATCCCTAGTGGTCCCCACGTTAGCCCAAGTTGTTAGAAAGTGCTAATCCTATTTAAACTCCATAAGGAAGGAATTAGAAAGTTACTATTTCTATTTGAAGTATGACTTCTAATAGTGGTAATAGTATACTTATTAATTATTGTGGAAGTAAGATTTCTATAGCAATTAAAAAGGGAGAAAGTTACTAATTAATAATGGGAATGACTTCTATTTCAAATAAAAAAAGAGGAGGTTTGTTGAGCTATAAAAGGAGAAATAAAGGGGCTAGATGTCCACCATTGGAGAACACGTCCAGCCCCTATTTTGTGCAATTGTTGCACACTTCTCTCTTCTTCTAGTTTCTTGGAGTTTCTAGTTGGGTTTTCTCTTGAAATTTCTACTAATCTTCCTGAGGGCAAAGATCTGATAGCGGGTCATAGCGTGGAAGACAACAAGGTATTGTCAAAGCTAATTGTCTTCTTCTCCATTAGAGCACTACCGGGCTCCAAAGTTTTAATCTACTTCTCTTTTTGTTATAGATTATTTGCTTCAAGAAGAGTTCTTGTCCAAGCTAATTGTCTTTTTCTCCATTAGAACACTACCGGGCTCCAAAAGTATAATATACTTCTCCTTTTGTTGGGGATTATTTGGTTGCATAGTGTTGTTGATTTCTATATTTAAGATAGTATTTATTGCTGCACTTGATTAATGAGATTGAGGGATTGTATCCTGGATAGGATTTTTGGCCTTATGGGTTCTTAATCTCCGAGTCAAGTGCGTCAAAAGTTCTGAAAATCTATCTACAAGGCCCACCTAATTCCAACAATAACGATATCTCCAAAGTGCCTTCCTGGTTCCTTTTAAACTACTCACACATCATCATCAAAACCCAGTCCCAACTATATTGTGGTCAGAAACTACTTACTGAAAAATATGGCCGGTAATTAATCCTAATCAACAAATAAGTTAACTTATCAAATACCCTTCTCGCTATCTTAACCTTTTTCTCTGAATTAAGCCATTCACGATCAAGAAACCTCTTTGGATGTGGATAGAAGAGGAGGAGAAAAGCAAGTGGAGAAAATTCTCTCCGTGTACAAATTTGGACTTCAAATCTTTTTTTCCGCTTCACTGGATAATTTGAAACATGGAGATTTGTAAGAAGCTAGGGACTGAAAATGTTCGGAAGTTGAACTTGGAACTTCACTTCCGAATATTGAAAGGACCAAATCCTGTAATCAAATAAATATTAAGAAATTAAATAATTAAAAAACATAGGGAGCAACCAATTTTCTTTGTGTCTCATGTCGCGCCCAGAGCCCGAGACTACACCCATCTCGAGGAGTGACAAACGCCCGCATGGGGATTCGAGTCAAACTTGTTAACCCTTGTCCCCATGAACGGAATTCACCACAGGATTTCACGTGTGAGGTTTCAAATTTCCTGTTTATTTAAATTTCCACCTGTGTAATTTCTGTCAAATATATATAATCATAATCCAACGTCATTCAATGCATCAAGATATAGAGCATAAGGTTCATGAGCATATATTAATAGTTCGAGTTTAAGAAATAAAGATATAGAGAGAGAAGTAAGTTAGTTAAGGTTTACAATCCAAATCCTAAACAAGTTATAAACTATAACAAAAGATGTGGTAATCTAAACCACGGTCCATGGGTTATTTTCGTCCAAATCTCAATGAGTGGATGTCTAGAAGACATCATCAGAAGTCCATTCAGCTACACGACGGGGAGATTCCTCCTCCTCGTTGATCTCCGGGGCAGTGGTATCGAAGTACTCACCTGTAACGCCAAGTGTAGTATCATTAGACTAAGCTAAGCAAGGTAAACAGATATGAATCATATGACATGTGACAGATGAATTATTAAACAGGTGTAAATCATATGAGGTCAAAGTATAATTACTAGGCAAATCTGAGCATGAATAAACATGAGACGTACGAATCATAATTTACAAGTATACATAATAACGTAACTAAATGGCACATCCACATTAGCTAAATTCTCTCAAATTAACCATGTAAATATGTATATAAAGTGAGAGCAGAAAACAGAGCAGAACAGAACAGGGTGGTGCCACTAGGAGACAGAGGGCCCAAAACTCTCCATTGTGGACCTAGGGTGCCGGTCATCCCTCAGAATATAATCCCATCTGCAGAGGGCCAGAATATTACTAAACCCACACTTAGCCGGGTCCGACTTAGGTAGGGTCGAAGCCAAGTGGTGCCGACTCACGGAACAAAAGGACAAATTAGCAGAACATATACAAAACATATCACATCATAATTCAGAACTTACCAAGGCTTAACTGACAAAAAACGGAAACAAATATAATATAAATAGGTATATAAGCAAGATATACGAAATTAAACAGAAGTATGATCAAGTCACATGAGAGTACTGGAAACGGAATGCAATGCATGTACATAGATCATATACGGAATCAAGATATAAAACAAGCCAATCCTATGGTCTTGGGAATACTCGTGGTCTTCGCCGTCCAACTCGGTGTAGTACTGAGGATTTCGGTGTGGGTGGCCTACAAAAGAACTCTTGGCGTTACTTAATTTGAGCACCGAATCCCTTAGTATAACACATTTGATTCGGTTCTCAATTTTGAAGAAAACGAGGTCCCATGTGGGTGCACGGTTGCTCAAACCGCATCCACATAACATACAAGTCCATTGGTCATGATAAAATGGTCAAGGTATCCATCCTTAGGGTCCAACTATTTGGCCATTTAAGCTAAACATGCTACAATTCAACATTTGACTCGCGGTACCATCCGATTAGCATAGCTTAAGATAAAATCCAATTTCCACTTCTTCCCCAAATTTCAAATCAAATATATGTATGGACCATTGGATTCTACTCTTCAAGAGCTTTCCAATGGTATGTGAACCTCCCAAAACGGATGTACGGTTAAAAAGATATGGTCGTTGGAAGTTGACACAATTTTTCATGTGTCAAGTGCGCTCGAGCGGGAAAACCTGCGCTCGAGCGGACACAACCAGCAACCATGAGCGCTCGAGCGGGCAAGCACACGCTCAAGCGGGTAGTCTAGAACTCTTTCCCCTAGTTCTGAACCTCCGTGCTCCCTTTCCAAAGCTAACCATGGCCATTTTCCAAACTTAAAACCACATTAGATGGATCACTTGAGTCTCCAAAATGCTCACAAACATTCTCATTAACCACCAATATAAACTAATCCATTTATTACACAAATCATGAACAAAAATCAAACTTGAGCAAGGAAATAGATATCTAAACATGGAGAACATATTTATAGAATCAATGGAAGAAGTATGCATACAATCATATTAGTTTAACTTGCCTTGGGTGTTAGTACACTTAATCTTACACCTCACACCTCTCCTAACCAAACCAAGCTCTCCAAGGTAAAAACCCCCAAAATGCAAGCTCAAGAAGCAACCTAAAATGGTGAAATGTAATGGAATGAGGGAGAAAAAGATGTATGCACGAATTGTAACATTCTAAGACTAGAAGAAATTAAGAGGAAGTAATTAATAGAGAAGGAGCTTACCAAAAGAACAAGGAGATGGAAAATGGAGGGATGCTTGAGCTTGGAAGATGAAATCTTTGTTGAAGAAGATGGAGAAGATAATGTGGAGATGAAATCCACTCACTTGCAAGGTCACCACCCACTCTTTCTTGAGAAGGTTTGATGAAGTAGTAGAGGGGTAGAGAAGAAGAGGTTTAGTTGAAAATGAAGGAAGAAAGGAAGAAGATGATTGGTGTAGGGTTTATAAGAGTTTTTCCTGGGTTTTGTAGGCAAGCCCAGGTGAATCACAGAATTTTCAAGAACGGGCTTTAAGCATGGAAATGGGCTGGAAATGGTCAAAATGGATCCGAATCCATTGGGTCAAAACATAAGAATTAAAGTACATGCTATGCTCTATGCAATGCGCAAAAAAAAAAAAAAAAAAAAAAAAAAAAAAAAAAAAAAACACCCAAAAATCTAAAACATACATAAAACCCAAAACCACTCTAAAAGTCATAGTCTACCTAGTCCAAGGTCAACCCAACTAAATTCTATATAATCAAGCCCAATAACATTCTAAACATCCATTAACTTATTAATCTCGATTAATAAATTCTAAATCGAAATTAAGATGGGTCGGAGTGTTACATCTCAGTGGCTGCGTGACTAAAATGCACTTAGTATGCTACTGAGATATAAATAGTGAAGGTAAGAAAGGAGCAATGATGTGATGGAGTTTGGATTGAGGTGATTGAATTCCCAAGTGCCACTTGGTGTGCATGAGATAGAGAGAGAGAGAGAGAGAGAGAGAGAGAGAGAGGGGTTGAGAGAGTGATGTTTCGAAAAAGTCTGGGAAAGTAAGAGAGAGAGACTGTGACGTTTCATTTAAGGCTTGCCAGAAATACAAAAACACAACCTGAGACTATTTGGAAACTCATGCGCATTTTGCCTCAGTCACTCTGGGAACACAACAATATTTCAGTAGCATACTGTTGACTTTTTAGCCTCTTGGGTAAAATCGATGGAGATGGGAAGATTTTTTTTCCTCTCTTTCAAAATGCAATCAAAAGATGACATCTTAAATGCTTAAAATAATTAGACACTTTTGCTTTGTTTTTTATCTTATTCTTACTTATCCATACTATTTTTATAATATCACAGTTTTCCTTGATCTGTTTTCACTCTAAGATAAATCTGTTGATGCTAGTTACTCTTAAGATAAATCCGCTCATGCTACTATTTCTCACTATAACTAATTTGCCTTTTCAATTAACTCATTTGTACAAGAAAAAAAAAAAACCAATTTACTTTATTTCAAATAGACATATACTTCGGTGAATATTTTTATTTTTACAAACTCCATGCATATCTAGAGGTGTAAATCTGAGCGGGCGGCCCAGGCCCGGCACGAAAAAACCGTGCCTGGGCCCGTTGACTTGATCAACGGGCCGGGCTGGGCCAGGGCTGCTAGGCCTGAGGCACGGCACGGCCCGGCCCTATTAAAATCCGTGCTAGGCTGGGCCAGTGCCCCAAAGCTCGTGGGCGGCCCGGCACGGCACGAGGCACGGCCAGGCACGACCCGCAGAGAGCCCAACGGCTCTTTTTTTTTTTTTTAAATTGCACCCCCCCCCCCCCCCCCCCCCCCCCCCCCCCCCACTTTAAAAAGGGTGAAATGGGGTTTTTTTTTTTACATTTTTAACCCCTCCAGTAGCTATAAATGGTCAAATGGGGGGTATTAGTGTTATTATTTCAAGGAAATACAATTTATTTGATGTATTTTTTCAAAATATCATTAGTGTTATCATACTTGTTATTTCTCTTAATTTCTTTATTTTAATGAAATTGGTCCAAGTCTCCAAGACCAAGAGTGAAGAGCCTGACTGTCTAAGTCTCTAAGACTTAAAGAACCTAAAAAAAAAAAAAAAATTAAAAAAAAAAAGGGAGGGGGATACGTGGGCCGCCCACGGGCTGCACGGCCCAGGCCCGACTGGGGCCCGGCCTAGCAAGGCACGACCAGAGTCGTGCCCTGGGTCGTGCTGGGCTGACCCCAGAGCCCTTGGGCCAGGCACGGCACGGCCCGCTTAATTACATGGGCCGTGCCAGCCCGGGCCGGGCCCATCTTCAGTGGGCCGTGCCGTGCCGATTTTCACCCCTATGCATATCCAATTTATTTTAAAAAAATATAGTTACAAAATTTATTTTACAAAAGATTCTCAAATCTCAACTACAAACTCTACAATAAACCGTGGATCAATATATCAGGTCCCATCTAATTCAATCTCAACCGTCAATCTTTCACTTTTGATGATATTGTTGAAAGAAAATCATCAATGGCCATGAGAGAAGACCCTCTTCTTCCTCCTTCCTCTTCCATTGCCGCTCTCATCATCTCCTTCAACTCTCCTGCTTTCCTCTTCATCTCCTCTCCCTTCTCTGTCTCTCCCATCACCACCTCAATCACTTCCTTCACCTTCCCTCTCTCCACCACCACCCCACAATCTCCACCACTCCCTCTGGCCACCTCCACACACACCCCCAGCTCCTCCTCCATCATCTTCACATTGTAGAACTGCTCCGCCCCCAGCGGCCACCCGATCATCGGTATTCCGTTGCTCAAGCTCTCCAGCACCGAATTCCACCCACAACCCAAGAATCTCCAACTGGGGTGCCCATTTCCTCACCACAAGCCCCTGCTTTCTCTCTGTAATTCGATCTTCAAACCCCTCTGGAAGCCATTCCTCTGCAAGAAATGACCCATTTATGTCGTGTCCGATCGGAGGCCGAACGACCCAGATGAAGTTTTTGCCTGTTGATTCCAACCCAATCGCCAGTTCCATCATCTGAGCGGCGGAGATGGTGTTCTGGGACCCGAATGATATGTACAGGACGGAAGATGGACGGTGGAGATTCAACCAGGCAACGCAGTCATCTGATGAAACTCCGGGTTCTTTTCTTACACGCCCAGAAGAAGAAAACCCGAAGAGCTGAGGAAGTAACGGCCCGATACTCCAAACCGGCAACCCGGTGTTCTTCCGTAACAGTTCCAAATCGGTTTTCTCCACCTCTTCCACCGTATTGCAGAGCATGAAATCCGACATCAAAGACAAAGAGATCTGCTTTCTGAAGAAAATCGACCATGGGTCCTTCCCATCTGCGGCTCTCATGTAGGAAGACATCTGGGTTCGGTAGATCCGGAACGAATCGCGGAAACCAGGGAGGTGGAACTCGTCCGAGTCGGTGAGGGAGTGAGGGAGGTGGAGCCAGAGGGAGATGTAGGAGGCGGTGCCGTACCCGCCGCAGGTGGTGAAGACGGCGTGGCGGGCCCCGATCTTTCGGGCGCTCTCGACCGTCCATCCGAGGAAGACATCGGCGATGACGCATGTGGGTGGTTTTCCGAGCTGATGGAGGAGTTTTTCGAAGGAGGGTTGGAGGGTTTGGGAGGCTTGGAAGAGGGGGATGATGAGGTTGGTGGGGAGGGAGTCGGTGTTTTCGGAGTTGGGGGGGAGGCCGTGGGCGGAGCTGGAGAAGGGGAGGGTGGCGAGATGGAGGGTGGAGATTGGAGAGAGGGAGGATTGGAGGGTCTGGATGTTGAGTGGGGTGCTGACAAGGGTGATGATGGAGTGAGGGGAGAGCCGTTGGATTAGGTGGGCCAGGGAGAGGAAGGGGATCATATGGCCTTGGGCCATGAATGGAAACATTACTACGTGGTCTTGGGGAGTTGGAGCAGAGCTTGTCAATGTAGCCATTGGAGGACTGTCCAAAATGTGAATGAGAGAGAGAGGAAAGTAGTTGATGGGTGTTGCTATATGCACCCGCTCCATATACTAGCCTATGGAATTGGGGTGTCATGGCAGCACCTTTGTTGCCTTGGTTTTGGTCGTCCTTCACATGGTACACTATAAGGCTCTGTTTTTTTCTTTTTTGGCAAATAAGCCAAGCCGAATTGTACTTCTTTACAGTCCTACCAATGTAAAGATGTGTAGTCTGTACTAGGGGTGGTGGTGTGTTGTATCAAGTAATGGCTGACACTTGAAGAGGTGGGCCACACCATCCCTGGCCTCATGACCAACCTACCATTCCATGGTCGATTGTAATTATGCTCGGGTGTCAATGGACAAAGAGTCCGGATCCTGTGAGGCTGTAACCAGGAGAAATCTTGAGATTTGTGGGGCCATTTATAAAATCTAAATCATTTAAAATAATTGTCATCAAGGTAGGATGTTTTAATTCTTTGACGGAAAAATATGTCTTAACCACATTCTCTAGCAAAGGATAATTTCAACTCGGGTTTACATAAAATTTGATGATGCGCCATATTTTGAACGATTAGGATTATTCGGAAAAATCTCTGATCATTGGATCCCAAATATGACGATGCCATTAGGTAGTTTTCGTCACCACGATTCCACAGAACCAAACCACTGCTCCATCGAATCCGGATGATAAAGTTATGGATGGTCAAAGTTTCTGTTTGACCAATGACCGGGCCTGCTGACGCATGCAATATATCAGCCTGTACCAGTGGTTTTTAGCACTATGGGCTTCTGCTGCACGGGTCAGGCTAACCCGACCCAGACTGGGCCTGACCCGACCTAATTTGCGGGGATCTGGTTGCTGCATGCGTCCCAAGTCAACAGCATGTTTCTGCAACGAATTATGCATCACGATTCACGAAACCAAGTCAACGGCAGGAAAAAAAACTGGTACGTGTACCGAGATAGGGAGAAACACAGCAGCAGCGACATGGGCTGCAACAGTGCTGTCTCTCTCCTGGCGATTTCCACCCGGGTGTTGCTATATGCACCCACCCTTGGCTATGCCTATCTAGTCATAAGGAATCTTATTGACGATGAATGCATGAAATATCACCCCACTCGTCTCGTCAACTTCTCAATTCTCTTGGTGATTTGATGGAAAATTGTTGCTGCTTTGTACCCTTCTGATACAAAGGGAATCTTCAGTATTAGGTGATGTAAAATTGGAAAATGCACCCCTAGGCTATGCGGTGTCTTGTTTTATAGAGAGGTGGAAGGTGATGGTTTAAAATTGGGAAATGCACCCCTAGGGAAATGCACCCCTAGTCAAAACTATTGGCTAGTTAAATCACTTGTCCCGAAGAAGAAGGATCAGGTCACTTTCATTTATCCGGTGTCTTGTTTTATAAAGAGGTGGAAGGCGATGGTGGAAGCTTGAACGGTCTCAATATTTTCAGAGCTAGCTTTTTAAATCACCATCTATCTTCCAAGTTGCTTTTTACTTCAAGTGTGCACATCCCACAGTACCAGCCATCAGGCCTCAGTCCGATCCTATTGCTGGATTGATTATGTTTTCAAAGCATTGCTTGCAGTTACTGGATATGAATTAGTCTATTTATATATAGATATAGTTTTTCTTGGCAATATACATACCAGCAGAAGATATGAATTTGGATCAACTGAGGATTTGGGCGAATGATCTGCGATTGTCAAGTGGTTTAAGTGATCAGGTAAATATACAATTCTTTAATTATTTCAGGAAATATATTTTTATTAATTGCAGATGCTCAAGTGAATGTATATTGTTGTCAGGATGATATTCTCAGAAACGAAATAAAACAAGAAGACGAAAATGTGGATGAAAAATATTACAAACGAATTTTCCACCGACATAGTATGATATTAACTCAATTCCAATTATGTTTTATTTTGTCAATTTTTAATAAAAAGTTGTTAATTTCTAACAGAATTAATACATTTTCAGGTATTCAATTCGCGCCAATCTCTAATTGATTGGATTCAAAATATTGGACGCAATTTAGGATATATCATTGTCATTAAAAGGTCAGAGACTAATATAATCAGGAAGAGTCCTAAACTGTTGTTCCAATGTGATCGCGGTGGCACATTGATAAGTCCACAAAACTAGGTCATTAACTCATCATTTCATTAGCATTTGTGGACTTAATTAGGTTTAACTGCATAGAATTGCATTTAATTTCATGATTACATGCATTTGAGGATATTTTTGGAGAAATTGTCAAAATTGATCAAAATTCATTGAATTGCATAACTTTTTGAAATTAAGTTTTTCTCATCTCATTTATCACCCCAAAATTAGGCTTTTGGTTTCATCAATGCATATCTTGTTATTTTCTTGCACCATGTGCTATTTTTGGAAAGTTGGTCATTTTGGTGCATCACTAGGAATGTAGGGTCCCATACATGGTTCATAATTATTTTCTTACATATGATTAATGTGAAAATTGCCTCTTTCAATTTGTAGGAGAAATCAACATGGGACCTACATTGATGAAATTTGAGAAGAGAGAAGTCAAATAAGCAAGCAAAGAGAGAGTCCAAGCATGCTTGGAAGTCCACAATGGGCCCCACACACCCCATTGCATGCCAACATAGAAGCTTCCATTTTTGCATAATTATTCCCGGATTTTTCAAGGGCAGCAACTTAAAATGGCCATAACTCTCAAACCGAGTGTCAGATCGGCGCAATTTAGCCACCGTTGGAAAGCTCTTTTCGAGTAGATATCCGTAGAGCCCAAGATTGCCTAAATCAGAGCTATATTGAGGGAGATATGACCTCGGGAAGTTATCTGCTACAGTTTTAGGCGGGAATTGCAAGAAATCTCAATATTTGGGAAGTTTATTCCCTTTACATCATCATATAATTTTTAGATATATGCTTGGAATTGTACAAGGAAAGTGTATGCATCAAGAAACCTAATAAGGTAAGGAAATCTCTCAAATTTAAAAGTCTTTCCAAAGAAAGAAGTTAACTTGGAGAACAAGAAAGAATCCTTACCCAATAAGGAAAAAGGAAACCTAAAAGGAGGGCACTTCTTTACTAAAAGGGGTTTGCAAAAAGCATAAAAGGAGGCATGATGGAGACCCATAACATATTCTATACGACCAAAGCTCTCCCTCTCTCCTATTTTTTTCTTCTTCCTTTCTTCTTTTCCATTAGTTTATTTTTATTTTTGGTAACCTTGGGTCATGTCCAAGGATATATTTTGAAGGAGAAGATTTGTGAAGGAGAAGTTGTAAAGATGCAATTTTTAATGATAAATGAAGAAGCATTCTTTGCAATGGCGGGCTAATTTTCTTGATTAGAGTTATGGATGAAGGTAAGTAATTGTCTTTTTATTTGTTTAGTAATTCTAATTTGTGTTCCATGATTATGTGCTTAATGATTAATAGGCTTGTCTTCGTGCCCTAGGCAAATCTCTATTTTTATTTCTAAAATAAAAATTAGTTTTTGACTACTCATGCTTAGGTTTGATAGGCCATGCTTAGGATTTAGATCTTTTGATGGTTTATGCTTACTTTTGATGGGTGGTGCTTAAATTATTTTTATTCTTTTATGAGATGAAGGAAGTCTTGAGTTTTGAATTTTTATAATTAAAAAGGGATTTTTAAAGTTAGATTTTCCAAATTAAAAACATTGATTTGTCTTTGATTTGAAGTAAAAATTGGAACAAGTTAGGATTACTTGATAAATAATTGGTGGATGCTTATTGGATTCCTATGCTCTAATCATCTTCATTAATTGGTAGATTTCGAATTTCTAAATTAGTTGTTTTTTTATTATCTAAGAAATCAAAACTTTTCTTAAATTGTTAGTTAATTAGTTTTCTTAATTTAAAAGTTTCTTTAATAGCTCCCTGTGGGTTCGACCCGTTCTTGCCACCGTCTCATCTAGACACCCGTGCACTTGCGGTATTTTATGATTGATTTTGATCACATCAAGTTTTTGGTGAGGGGTCGTGGCAAGTCTAAAGGTGAAACACAGACTAAGAAAAAGTCTGGAAAATGCTTTCATTGTGGCAAGGAGGGCCACATTAAAAAGAATTGCTTTGCCTTAAAGGAAAAGAAAGAAGCCAACAATGAGCAGAAGAATGACACTAACACAACAGCTACTTTGAATAATGAAGTAGTGGTACTGGCCAGTGACGATGAAACGTGTTTAAGTGTTGCAGATGATCAGGTTGAGTGGGTTGTTGACACAGCAGCATCCTACCATGCTACTCCTTGTAAGGAGATGTTTACAACGTACAAAGCAGGGGACTTTGGCACTGTGAAGATGGGCAACACAAGTCATTCAGATATTATTGGGATTGGTGATGTCTGCATTCAAACCGATATTGGTTGCACAATGACGCTGAAAGATGTGCGATATATTCCTGATTTGCGGTTGAATTTGATTTCCGGAACTTCATTGGACCGTGCAGGTTATGAGAGTTACTTCGGAAATGGCAGGTGGAAACTCACTAAAGGGTCTCTTATTGTTGCGAGAGGGAAAGCGTGTAATACGCTGTACAAGACACATGTGAAGCTATGCAAAAGTGTGTTAAATGCTGTTGAAGACAAATCCTCTCCAAATCTGTGGCACAAGAGACTGGGACATATGAGTGAGAAAGGACTGCAGATACTGGCAAAGAAAGATCGAATTCAGTACTCCACAGGTACATCCCTTGACCCTTGTGATTTTTGCTTATTTGGTAAACAACATAGGGTATCTTTCTCTAAAACATCAACTATAAAATCTAATGTGTTGGATTTGGTATATTCTGATGTTTGTGGTCCCATGGAGGTGGAGTCATTGGGTGGCAATAAGTTCTTTGTCACATTTATTGATGATGCATCCAGGAAAGTCTGGGTTTATGCGTTGAAATCGAAGGATCAGGTGTTCCAGGTATTTCAGCAGTTTCATGTCATGGTTGAAAGAGAAATAGGAAAACTCTTAAAATGTCTCCGCACAGATAATGGTGGAGAGTACACATCCAACCTGTTTAAAGGCTATTGCTCGAAGCATGGTATACGACATGAAAGAACAGTTCCTGGTACTCCACAGCACAATGGTGTGGCAGAAAGAATGAACCCCACTATTCTTGAAAGGATGAGATGCATGATTAGAGTGGCACAGCTACCCAAAGCATTTTGGGGTGAAGCTGTCCTGACTGCCGTTTATCTGATTAACAGGTCTCCCTCAGTTCCTTTGGATTTTGACCTTCCGGAGAGAAAATGGACAGGTAAAGATGTTTCTTATTCTCATTTGAAGGTGTTTGGGTGCAAGGCTTTTGCACATGTACCAAAGGAGTAGCGTTCAAAGCTGGATGATAAGGCAGTGTGTTGCATTTTCCTTGGCTATGGTGGAGCTGAGTTTGGTTACAGATTATGGGATCCAGAGAAGAGGAAAATTATCAGAAGTAGGGATGTAGTGTTTCATGAAGACCAGTTTTTTGGAGATACTGAGAAGACTGAAAAGTCTAAAGAAGTTGTTGATGGAGTGGTTGATCTCACACCGACTCCTTCTCCAGTGCAGACTACAGGTGGAGAAGGTGGACAAAACGATTTGAATCGTGATGAGGCGCAAGGGTTGCCAGATGAACATGGTGTTGAGCAGGGGGAGCAGTCTCCTCAGTCAGAAACCACAGAACCTCAAGTTAGGAGGTCTACTCGAGAGCGTTAACCATCAACAAGATATCCTGCGGCAGATTATATTTTGTTTACTGATGAGGGGGAGCCAGAGAGCTACCCAGAAGCAAAAACTCATGCAGATAAAGATGAGTGGATGAAGGCCATGCAGGATGAGATGAGTTCTTTGAAAAAGAACAATACTTATGAGCTGGTGGAACTTCCAAAAGGCAGGAAGGTTTTGAAGAACAAATGGGTGTTCAAGCTGAAGAGAGATGACAGTGGAAAACTGATTAAGCACAAAGCACGGCTAGTGGTTAAAGGCTTTGCGCAGACGAAGGGTATTGACTTCGATGAAATCTTCTCTCCAGTTGTGAAGATGACTTCTATCAGAGTTGTCTTGGGTCTAGTCGCCAGCATGGACTTTGAACTTGAGCAGATGGATGTGAAGACTGCATTTCTTCACGGTGATCTGAAAGAAGAGATCTACATGACTCAGCCGGAGGGGTTTGAGGTAGAAGGAAAAGAACAGTTGGTTTGCAGGCTAAAGAAGAGTCTCTACGGACCGAAACAAGCACCGAGGCAGTGGTACAAGAAGTTTGATTCATTTATGGTGAATCATGGGTACCGGAGGACAGCTGCTGATCACTGTGTTTATATTCGTAAATTTGGTAACGGCAAATTTATCATCCTTCTTTTATATGTAGATGATATGTTGATAGTTGGACATGATAGTAAGATGATTGACAGGTTGAAAAGGGACATGTCAAAGATTTTTGACATGAAAGACTTGGGTCCCGCACGACAGATTTTGGGAATGCAAATACGTCGTGACAGGAATGCCAAGAAGCTGTGGTTGTCACAGGAGAAATATGTTGAACGGGTGCTAGCAAAGTTCAACATGAAAGATGCTAAGCCAGTTAGCATGCCTTTAGCCAGTCACTTCAAGCTCAGTAAGAGACTATGTCCTACTACAGATGAAGAAAAGGAACGGATGACTTCTGTTCCATACTCCTCAGCAGTTGGGAGTCTTATGTATGCCATGGTGTGTACACGGCCAGACATTGCTCATGCAGTGGGTTTAGTGAGTAGATTTCTTTCTAACCCTGGGAAAGAGCATTGGGAAGCAGTGAAGTGGATCTTCAGATACTTGAAAGGTACATCAGATTTTTTCTTGTGTTTCGGAGGCTCAAAACCAGTACTTGAAGGCTTTACAGATGCTGATTATGCAGGCGACCTTGATCGTCGGTTGTCTACTTCTGGGTACTTATTTACTTTTGCAGGGGGAGCTATTTCCTGGCAGTCTAAGTTGCAGAAGTGTACAACATTGTCTACAACCGAAGCAGAATACATAGCTGCTAATGAAGCAGGGAAGGAGATGATTTGGTTGAAGAAATTTTTCAAAGAACTGGGTTTGAAGCAAGGAGAGTATGTAGTCTACTGTGATAGTCAAAGTGCTATGGATCTCAGCAAGAACGCTACATACCATGCCCGCACGAAGCATGTTGATGTGAGATACCATTGGATTCGTGAGGTCATCGAAAAGAATCTCATGAAGCTGGAGAAGATTCATACTGACAAGAATCCCTCGGATATGATGACTAAGGTCGTGTCTAAGGGAAAGCTGGAGCTGTGTTCAGAGTTGGCAGGACTGGACTCCTAGTAAGGGGGGTTCAGAGGCGTCTTCCCATGGTCTGGAGGGGGAGATTGTTGGCCTAGTGGGTCCAGACCAATTGGGTTCAGGGTTATGGGTAATTTGGTAATTGTACCAGGACTTTCTTATTGACTAGGATAGGGTTTCTTGGGGAATAAGAAAGAGAGCATTATATATTCATGTAATGTGTAACCCATGATAGAACTGTACTGCATATCATACAGAGAGTGAATCCAAAGGAGAGTCGAGTTTCTTTCCCGTGGACGTAGGCAAGTTTGCCGAACCACGTAATTCTCTTGTTCTTGTGTGTGGTTGATTGTTTGTTCGATCGCTTATTCACGTTTCCGCATCATACAGAAGCAAGAAACTTCCACGAACAGGTGATTACTGGATGGCAAGGGTGGTATGTGGAACACATAACCATGCCCCTGCATCATATATGGAGGGACATCCATACCCCGGTTGGCTCTCTGAATCATAAATCCAGTTGATGGAACATCTATCTACAAAAAATGTGAAGCCACAAGATATCTTGACATCGTTGAAGAAGCGGAATCCGGACAACGTGTCTACCATTAGGACCATATACAATGCACGCCAGAGATTTCAGACTGCAGAGAAAGCCGGTAAAACCCAGATGCAAGTTGTCATGTCATTCCTACAGCGTAAATGATACATTTTCGGAAGTTGAACAGATGCTGAAACCAATGAGCTTGAAGATTTATTCTTCGCACATCCAAGATCATTAGAGCAATGGCGTGCATTCCCGCACGTGTTATTGATGGATGCAACATATAAAACAAACAGGTACATGATGCCTCTCCTTGAGATTGTCGGCGTGACTGCAACTAATATGATATTTTGCATAGCATTTGTTTTCATGCACTCAGAAAAAGTGTTCAATTATACTTGGGCTTTAAGGTGTCCGAGTCAACAATGGATGGATGCACCGGTCCACGAGTTATTGTCACGGACAGAGAGTTGGCTTTGATGAATGCGTCTGCCCAGGTATTTCCCGAGGCTAAAAAATTATTCTGCAGGTGGCACATTTATAGGAGTATTTTGAGCAAATGTAGGCCATCAATAACAGACAACAAATCTTGGAATGCATTCTACAAAATGTGGAATATGTTGCTGGAATCTGAAACTGAGAATGCATATGTGTGCAAATTGGCAGACCTTGAGGTAGTGTTACAAAACTTTCCAGGTATGATTAATTATCTTAAGGATGTATGGTTGACACAGTATAAGGAGATGTTTGTATCCGCCTGGACCGACAGATATCTGCATTTTGGAAACCAGACAACTAATAGAGTCGAGAGTTAGCATGCGAAGTTGAAACGATACTTGGAGTTATCACAGTCAGATTTGGAGATATCGTTGTTGTTTATTCACCAAGTCATCCAATCACAGGACATAGCAATCAAAGCGAGTATTGAGCAAAGCAAAACTATCGTCCAGCATCGATTCAATATACCACACTTCCAGGAATTATGTGGTTTCGTTTCAAGCCACGCATTGCATCTGATTTTTGTTCAATTTGAGCGGTCTAAGGATGTCAGAGAAGTTTCCTACAAATGCGGATGTCAACTTTGTACGAGCTACGGACTACCATGTGTGCACGAGCAAGCAATATATTTGAACAATGGTCGTCTCATACCAATTGATTCCATAGATAAATTTTGGAGAAAACTCGACTTATCACCATGTGTGTCTCTTCAAGACGATGACATCGATTGTGACGTCGAGCTACAAGTGTTCATGGAATAATTTAAGCAGCAAACAAAGCATAGTAAATTCAGTCTTTTAAGGAAGTTGAGGGAGATAATCACACCATCAACAACTTCAATTCGTGAACCTGCTGTTAAGACGAACACTCGTGGACGCCCCTCCTCGAAAAAAAAAGTTGCAGCAAATACCCCTGTTAATCCACCTGCAATATTGTTCGTTGAGTCTGATTCCCTTCATTCTTGAGAACCAAGTAGAAACAGCTATTCGTTTGGAGGCCCCGACTCGAAGGACATGGAAGACATATCAAATCGTGCTAATACGGATACATTTGAGTTTGTTGAGCCAGATATTTTCCAGTTTTAGGAACCAGCGAGACACAGTTGCTCCTCTATTTACAACTACTCTGTACATGCCTATGTTCGTCAGTTTCCACCTGTACTGCATCCTTACATTATGCATGTACAAGACGTAAAACCTGATGGAACTTGCGGATTTCGGGCGAGAGCTGTTTGGTTTGGTCTTCACGAAGATGCATGGATAACTATTCGGTATAACTTAATAGAAGAGTTGCAAACATTTAGGACACAATATGTTGCAATATTTGGTAGTGATGACCAGTGGACTCGTGTTTCCAACTCACTGAACTTTTTTGCATTAAATAGAGGAGCACCGATTGAGCATTGGATGACCATACCAGACATGGATATCTTAATTGCTTCAAAGTTCAATGTTATATTACACGTTTTAAGTGCTGCACAGAGCTTTACGTATTTGCCACTTCAATCTACTCCACCACCGTCGTATCAACATGTTGCAATCGCCATCAGGTACGTAAATAATAATCACTACGTTCAGATTGCATTGACAGATGGTTACCCGATGCCTCCCATTATGCCTCAATGAGTTCACTTCAGGCATGATTGTGTGGCTGCATGGGCTATCCCGTATGCGGAGCGAATTAATGCGTTCAAGTATATGCGTTCTAGGTTTCCTTCTGAAACCATTGTGTTCGAAGATTAGGAATGTAACATGTGTTATTATGTTTGAATAAATTTGTTTGAAATATCCAAGACTTTTGAGATTATCTAGATTTTTCTGTTATTAGCATTTAGTAGCTATAATCCAGTGGGTGTTTTTAGAAAGTCCCAAATAAAAATAGAACATTGCGCTACACAACAAGGTAACTTACCGGGAGCTATGCAGTGTGTGAGTAGTGTAAGAATTGTTTTAGCTATGCAGTGTGAGTGTTAGAATTATCATAGTCCATAACAGTGTGTTTGGGAAGGGGGGAAAATGGGGGGAAAATGGAGGGAAAATTTTTTTGGAGGGTGTTTAGGAAGGGGGGAGGAAAATGGGGGGGAGGGAAATGGAGGGAAAATTTTGTCCTTTCCCCTCGAAAATTTTCCCCCCAAAAATGGGGGAAAATGAGGGCAAAAGAGGGGAAGGCAAGGAAATTACTAAACTACCCTTTTTTGTCCAATTGAAATTTTTTCAAAAGCAAGGGTAAAATGGTCTTTGTCTCTCTACTTTTTCACTTTTCTTCTCCTACTTTTTGACTTCCCAGACAAGAGGTGGGAAAATTAATTTTCCCTCCCCTTCCCTCCCCTCCCCTCTTCCCAAAAAGGTTGCATCAACTCACGTGGGTTGATATCTCGTGGTAAGGGACCGTGGCATGTTCACATCCTTTACAAGTGTTTCTCTCTCTCTCTCTCTCTCTCTCTCTCTCTCTCTCTCCTCTCCCATTCCCTCATGTCAGATCATGTGACCGTGGCATGTTCACATCCATTCCATCATGTCAGATCATGTCATAGCCATAGGGTGGGTGTATTTAAAAATTCCCTAGTTGATTCTATTCTATATATCTATGTACTTGTCTTCTCCTGGGTGCCATTTTATAGAAGAGGCAGGATCCTTGATCCTCATCATCAGTAGGGGTAGGTATAGGGCGGCTCTAGACAATTTGAGCTCTAAAGCAATGATTCTTAATGAGAATTTTTTTTATTTTTTAATATTATTATAAATATTTTATTTAAAATCTGTTTTTTGTTTTATGTGATGCGAAATTATTAATTAAATAGGCCTTTTCCCAGTGGTATCGTTTACTTCTAGAAAATCTAAAAAATATTACGTAGGTTCAGATCCATCAATGGGTCCACCCCTGGAATAGGTTTAACAATTTTAGAGTGATCGAACAGTTGGCCCATCGATGATTGAAAATGCGTGTAATGGACTAATGGGATCAAACTTCAATGGGTTGAATTCAGGTGGATCAGACTTTAATGGGCTGAATTCAGGCTCCACTTGAATTCAAGTCTAAAATCCAACTCTGAAATAGATTATCCACTGAAAGTCTTATTGTTTTTACGCCTCCAGATTGCAGTGACGGCATTTGTAGATGGGCAACTAGGAGAGACTTTTGGAGTGCGAGACTGAGGTCTAAAAAAGTTCTATTAGATTGAAGGGATCAAAGAAGAATACAGAGGAGAAGATGTAGAGGAAAAAAAGGTGTAAACGTGAAGATTTTCAGAACTTGCTCTAGGGCTTTCCCTTATGTGTTTTTTTAATGGCAACTACGTGGAAAGTGGCTTTGATATTTTTTAAGACGTGAAAAGATAGCAGTTACTTTTCTTTTGGAATGTGAAAAGATGCACTTGGGGCCTTATTATTTTGGAAACAAAAGGATGGCCCTTCGCTTTATTTTATTTTATTTTATTTTGGGAATTTGAAAGATGCCAGTTGGTTTAAATGGGGCCTTAATTTTTGGTATTGAAATAAATGCAGTTGTTATTTTGGGGGCTTGATTTTGGAGGGGCCTAAAACAACTATGTTTATGGTCTTATGGTAAAGCCGACCCTGGCTGTACGTATTCAGGGCTTGTTTGGCCACTCCTCTAAGTAAGATGGACAATAAAAGATCATGGATCATATCAAAAGTATAAATTTTAAAATTTCCTTTTTTGTTTTATAAAAAGAAGTCAAAAGGCAACATTCTTAGACTACTAAAGGACAAAAATAATTCATTTATTTTTTATTAGAAAGCCAAAAAATTCCTTATCATGCCACTAAAAATAAATTTTCATCATCCTATAATTAGGCCACATAATATTATATTCATTTGATGTGAATTTAAATCCAATCTTTTAATACTGCAAGTGCACAGCTGTCCTTTTAAGACAGTAGCAAGTACAGGTCGAATCCCACAAGGAGCATTACTAAGTTAAAATTTAAAATATAATTTTTTTTATCAATGATAATGACAAGAGAGATAAAGAAAAGAAAAAGAATAATAAGATTGAGAAAATGCTAGATCTAAAGTGTAGCAATAAAATATGAGAGAATGCATATCAGAATATCATGAGTCCATTAAGTAGTCCCATTATCATTCTATGCAATAGATAAAATAAATTTGTCCCGAAAATTCTTCAAATCAGAAACAAATCAATGTTTCTGATTCGGATAATTTGTCTATCAAAGAGCATAATCTTTCACAATTTATTTAAGGCAAAAATCTCCTTCACCTAATGAAATTATGAACTTAACTAAATATCATATATTAATCAAAGATAGATTATCAAAGAATTTCAATCTAAGAGTAATCTATTAAGAAAACATACATGATTAAAGCATTGTTCAAATAAAAAAATTGAATAACATAGGTTGTTAATGACAGAAGGCAGATTTATTATTATAATCAATACGCAAGAGATAAAAATATCACATAACTTAACGATGAGAAATACTTAACTTCATCTGACACTCTGATCGAGGGATCTACTCCTCCATTGCAAAAGATGTGATTTTCATTAAAAACTTCATAGCAATTACAAATTTCTCTCACACTCTTCTAACCTAGTTCTGGAACAGGGCTCCAGATTACCCACAGATTTTTCTTTTCTTTTTTTTTCTAGAGAGAGAAAAGTTAGAGATAGAAGAGAAGTAGGGAAGAAAAGAAAGAAGAGAGAGAATACTTAGGGACGTCAAAGGGAGGGAGTTACTCCTGTATGCTACTTCTTGGTTCCTTTTATTTCTCTGGCTATCTGTCAGATACATTGAATCTGGACACCTTCGCTGCAAATTTGATTTTTCTTTATTGATAAGGTATTTCTTTTATCTTTTTTGAATTTAAATGAGGTGGAAGCTTCTGGAAACCTCTGAGTGGCTTGGCTAATCTTCAGATGGGGTCCCACAAGGGATGTGTAGCAATTGATTATCAACGGTATGAATTTAATTGCAATCCCGTCTAAAAATGAATATGAAAATCTCTGGCCCATAACTTTGTCGTTATAGCTCTGATTTGCACGATCTTGGGCTCCACGGATATCTAATCTAAATAAGATTTCCAACAATAGGTAAATTTTATCAATCGGACGGTCGGATTGAAAGTTATGGCCATTTAAAGATGAGTTATCCTGAGAAAAATGGGATTAACTTGTAAATTTTGATTTGCATTGGATTTTATCTCTGCACAACTTTCATTTTTGAGAGGACATTGTTAGGGATTTTGTGTATTGCAATTTGATGGATGCATTATTCATTTTATTCATCATTTGAATTCACACACATGCATTGTTTTAGAAAAGCTTGAAATCTTGATTTATACATGCATTGTTTTAAATATTGTACACCTTATGATTTATGCATGTTTTGGTTTTAAACATTGGATGCATTTTTAGTTTTAAAAAGGATTTTATAAATCAAGCTAGCCATTTGTTTTAAACTTTCAAATCTATTTAGGCTTTTTATGTTTCATGAGTTTAAAGCACTTGGATTGGTTTAAATCATGTTTCCATGCTTGGTTTAATGGCCCAAAGATTCCACAAGAAATTTACTTTGAAAAATGCTAAAGTTGGGATTTTTGTCTTAGGTTGTCGGTCAACCAACAAGCTGAGTGTCGGCTAATCGACAAGTGGACCAAGGTCAACCGACAAGTGTTCTCGGTTAAAATTCCAAAGAGCTACAAATTTCAGATCTTCTCTTGTCGGTTAGTGTGTCGGTTAGGTGTCGGCTAACCGACCATAAAAAATGAACTAACCGAACACCATGTGGTTAGAAAACCAGAGAGGAGTTTTCTGACCAAGTTTACATTGTCGGTTAGGGTGTCGGTCAGGCCTCGGTTAACCGAACATTTCGGCTAACCGAACCATACTTTATGGTTAGCAAATTTTGGAAAATATGACCGTTGGCCTGTGACCGTTGGGGGTGTCGGTTAACCGACCCCTGGATGTCGGCTAACCGACAGGTAGCCGTTGAGCAACTTTTTCTAAAAAGAAGCTCATTCCTTAGCCCCAAAGCATGATTTTTGAAGCCCTTCTTGAGGTATTTTGAGGGAAAAGAAAGGGGATCAAACTAAGGAAGGCTAAGGGTCATTAAGGAAAGCTAAAGTTTGGATTAATGAAGTTAAACCACCAAGTAAGCTTTGCCTTTTTATAATCATTGTTTTATGCTTTGTTTAATCTTTGGTAAATGATTTTAGCATATAAACTATGATGTGTTGAATCCTCTACTTCTTTAATCTTTGATTTAAGTCATTGGATTCTTCACCTTGATTTCTAAACAAGTTTGTTTTAATACTTTGTAAAACATGTTTTGTCAAAACCTTTGATTTGTTTTATAAACATGTTTCATTAACTTGTTTGAATCATCTTTGTTGTTTTCATTCATTTGAACTTTAGTTAAATTAGTTTGTTTTTTAAAACAACATTGAATATGCATCACATGTTTAGACATAATTAATTTCATACAACTTGTGAGCTTTTGATTTCATATCTTCAACAAGTTTGTATTTGGTACATGTGATTTGCATATTACTTCAATCAAATCTTTTTATGTGTATTAAACTTTAAATTGCTTCAAGCATAAATTGATTAAGCTTTATTTTAAAACTTGATTGAAGTTTCCACACACTCACTTCATAAGCATACATCTTTGCATTCATAGTGTTTGTGTGAGTTTGTTTTTACACTTTCATATTCGCCTAATTTAGAGGCAATTAAATTGAGCTTTGATTGTAATCTCTTAGAGTGCTTTGTGAAAACATTTTCTTGAGAGAAATCATTTGACTATAAAGGTTATTGCTTAGCCTAAAAAAAGCATTGTGTGAAGGTTATTGCATAGCCTAGAAAAGCATCTTGTATAGGTTGTTGTTAAGCCTTGCAAAACAACATTGTAAGGTTATTGCTTATCCTTGGAAAGCATATTGTAGTGGTTATTGCTTAGCCATTTGAAAAGCATAAATAGTGGAAAGCCGGTGGGGTGTGAGATCACAAGCCGGTAGTGGATGTAGGCATTGAGGCCGAACCACTATAAAACATTGTGTTATGGTGAATGCTTTTGTGGTGATTGTTGTTGTTTAGCTTCCGCATTTTATTTGTTAATCATCACAAGTGGCTAATTGTTTTAAAGAAGTTTAAAATTGGCATAATTGGTCATTAAGTTGTAGCTCACCCTATTCACCCCCCTCTAGGGTTCGGATCCGGACTTTCAGACATCAGATGTGGATGATTCAAAATCTTCTTCTTTTGTTCTAATCAGAATTGTACTCTTTGAATTATCCATTAATAATTTCAAATTTGCAACTACTGTGGACCCTGCCAAGTGGGACATTTCATCTGCTTGAACAATGGGCCCTATGAGAAGTCTTCTACTGTAATTAGGACTCTTTACTGACATGATGAGTGGACCCCTCCTTTGATTAATTTTCATACGGCTTGTGTGTGGGGTCCACATGGTGAATTCTTCAATTTACTTCAATTCAGCAATGCAAGGCCTACGATTACAATGTGTGCTTGAAAGTGGATTCCATGATAGAGGCCTGTAATTCTCATTTTCTGCACATTCTAATTCAATACATCAAATACTGAAGAGCCCATATTGAGGCGAGACCCACCCGGACAGAGTTCTACTCTAATTGGGACTCTTCGGAGAAAATTTGTAAAACATTCTAAGTTAATGCAGAAAATGTATGAAAAGTATGAAAGTTCACGTTTCTAGGTGAAAATGCATGAAATGATGAAATTAGATGAATAATGATGCAATTCATCTAATTAAATCCATATATCATCCTAAAATGATACGTAAATGTGCAAATTCATGAACTCATCACACCCCCCAACCGGCATTTTTCTAGTCCCTTAACAAAAGTTACGAGCAAAAAGGTTTGAAGTTCTTTGACCTAATCTAAGAAATTAAATATGAAAACAAAACCATTTTCGCTGGTATTCTCAGTTGCATTTAGCGTATGCAACAAGCCCTCAAACCCCTAGGTCCCCCCAGTAGACGAGTTGTGCCTCGTGAGGGTTTGCAGTGAATATATCCACAAAATTCTTTCTTTTTATTTTTTTTACAAAAGATTTTTAAAATCTCTCAAAATCTAAGGAAACTTCTTCCAAGAGAAAATCTATAGACACCGACTATTCTCGATTCTCGGAATTTTCAAGGACAAATCTTAAATTCGTTTCACAAATCCCATCTTTTGGTCAAATCTTGTCCTCTCCATATGGCCCACAAGTCTTTTACTTTCTTTTTATGGTTAATGGTTTATTTGAGGCTAAGTGTAAAGGGCATCATGATTTCCTTGGTTTTCCGCTAAAGGGCAAGGCATGGTGAATTTTCCTATAGCCCTTTTATTTCCATGTTTAGATTACCATGTAAGTCTCATTATCGAGGCATAGGAATTTATGCATTTTTTCTAAATTTGTAAATTCTGGAGATGTCAAAGACGAAGAAGGAAAATGAAGTTGGACTCCTAATCAAAGAGTTTGAACATTACCAAAAGTGTTTTGGTGATGCCCAAAGAGTTTGAGGAATCTCAAAGTTTTGGGAAGTCTAGAAGTTCAAGAAGTCTATTCCACTTGAGCCATGTGGAGAGAGGACTAGTTTCTAATTTTAGCACTTTCTATTTATAGATGAATGCTTGTTTTAGAAAGTTTCCAAATATGATCCAAACATAGCAATTTTCAAAATTGGTCAAATCAAATTAATTTTTGGAAAGAGTTCTAATTAGAGTTGGTGGGCCCATGAGATGGATCCATTGGTAACATTAATTTTAGAAACTGGACTTTCCTTAAAATAACTTGACTTAGAAGCAATCATTGGTCATATCATAAGATGATTTGATGTCTATATTTGTGGGCCCATATACCTATAAGGAAATCCTCAATTCTAAAATATTAAGTGGGAGCGGGGCATCTATATTTATAAATCCCCATGGTTTTCCACCATAGGTCAATTGTAAAGAAAGTATTAGCCACACGCCATCTCGAGAATGGCCGTTCCCCACAGAGGGCTTGTATTTGTCTGGTTACTAGATATAGATCTCCTATGGATACTGTTGATGAGACGGGGCGGGAGCCCACTCCCCAAGGAGGAGATGCCCGCAACGATTGTCATGCAATGCTAGTTGGTGAGTCACACTTAACTAAAATAATGATGTAGTATCCCCAATGATTTGCCTCATTGATTTTAGAAACCGAAGCTAATCGAGAGTCATACATTATTTGGTATGAGATACCTAGATAATAATAAATGATGGGGATCATGGATAGTTAGTATTAATTCTAATTTTGACCAACTTTGATCTACACCAATCTAAGTGGTATTCGCATTCCCCAATGAGGCATGCCCCAAGGGATTGAGATTCCGATGTATTCTGAATTTAGTGGTTATGAGGATTCCCACATAAATTTGGTAGAATACTAAACCCTAACGTCATTTAAATTCATTAATTGAATATATGGTCATGTGCTACAATATTTCAAGCATGAATTCAAATACTTTCAATCCACTTGCGACCATTCTCAACCAGAATAAGTTGGTGGGATCCAACTATGTAGACTGGAAACGGAACCTGAATATTGTCCTGACAGCTTTAGGATATAAATATGTCCTTACCAAAACCCCCCTTGATGAGCCTGGCCTGGATGCATCAGAAGAAGAAAAAGAACTTTACACCAAATGGGCCAAAGATGATGAGATGGCCAGATTTACATTCAGTCATTAATGTTTAGTGTTTTGCAACATCAATATCAATCCTATAAGACTGCATACGATATTATATCGAACTTAAATGAGATGTTTGTGGAACAGAGTAGGTCAGCTAGGCAGGTAGCTATGAGGGTGCTCATTAGCACCAAGATGGCTGAAGGTACATCAGTACAGGAACACATGTTGAAAATAATGGACTCATTGAATGAGTTAGATGTACTGAGGGTTGCGATTGATGAAGAATCGTAGATCGACATAATTCTTAAGTCACTACTAGAGTCATTCAACAATTTCAATGTTAATTATAATATGAATAAAATGAATCTGACTCTAGCTAAGCTGTCTAGCCAGCTGGTGGTGACTGAAGGGATTATGAAGAAGAAGCCAACTACCCTGATGACAGAAAAGTCAGATGCCAAATCCAAGCTGAAAGGTAAAGGTCGGAAAGGCAAAAAGAAATTAGTTCCGAAGGATCCTAAGGTGAAGAATGGTCCTAATGGTGGCATGGACAAGGCTAAGGGTTCAGGGACAAAAGGAAAGTGTTTCCATTGTGGTAAGACAGGATATTGGAAAAGGAATTGTCCAGAATATCTGTCTAAGAAGAAGACCTTAGGTATGATTGAGTCACTTATTTCTGAAGTTAGTTTTGTAACTGGTACTTCAGAATCCTGGTGTGTGGACTCTAGAGCAACTAATCACATATGTAATACGTTGCAGGGGTTCAGGGAAACCAGGAGGCTCAGTGACGGAGAAATCATTGTCAACCTAGGATCTGATGCTAAGGCGGAGGCTGTTTCAGTGGGAGTCATTACTTTATGTTTTTCAAATAATAAATTGGTTTTGTCAGACACATCATATGTACCGTCTTTACGGCGGATTTTAATTTCAGTTTTTAATTTGGTGAATAAAAGTTATTTTATTACTTTTGGTACTGAAGTTGTCAAAAAGAGGAATGATACTTTTATATGTTCTGGCAAAGTCACCTTCATCTAATCCAACAAAACTTAGGCACTTGAGGCTATGTCATATAAACCTAAATAGGATTGACAGGCTAGTGAAAGATGGTATCTTGCCTTTATTGGTGGTAGAACCAATGCCTGTCTACGAATCCCGTCTGAAATGGAAAAATGACCAAAAGATCATTTTCATCTAAGGGCAATAGGGCCAAAGATTTATTGGAATTAGTACATACTGATGTGTGTGGATCAATTAATGTCAATGCCAGAGGAGGATATGAGTACTTCATCACTTTCACAGATGTTTACTCAAGATATGGATACATATACCTTATGCACCGCAAGTCCGAGGCTTTTGAAAAGTTCAAAGAATTTCGAGCGGAAGCGGAAAAGCAATAAGGTAAGAGTATCAAGATTCTTCGATCAGATCGAGGAGGGGAATATCTCTCTGCTAATTTTATGGGATACTTGTCAGAGAATGAGATTCTATCCCAGTTTTCTGCTCCTGGAATGCCTCAACAGAATAGAGTAGCAGAAAAAATGAACCGGACTCTTTTAGATATGATCAGGTTTATGTTGAGCTTCTCAGGATTACCTATATCCTTTTGGGGATACGCCTTGGATACTGAAACGTACATACTAAACCTCGTACCATCTAAGTCTGTACCTAAGACTCCCCGGGAGTTGTGGTTTGGGCGAAAGCCTAGTCTACAACATTTACACATTTAGGGTTGTCAGGCACACGTGCTAAAGGTTAAGACGGTTAAGTTGAAAACGAAGTCGGAAGTATGCACGTTTGTAGGATATCCTAAAGGAACTAAAGGTTGGTATTCTATAATCCCAGAGAGAATAAAGTGCTGGTAAGTACTAATGTGGTTTTTCTGGAGGAAGATTATATGATAAACTGGAAATCTTTAGAAAAGATAATTTTGGAAAAGATTCAAGAGCAATCAATTCCAAATCCAAGGGAGACCGAACTTGAGGAATAACCGCCCTTACCAGACCCAGTAGTTACACCAGTGCCTCATTGTAGTGGGAGGATTGTCAGACCCCCTGACAGGTTTTCGTTCTTGGGAGAGTCTTACGAGGCATTCCCGGAAGAACCAGAACAAGATCCTTGTAACTATGATAAAGCAATCAATGATGTAGATTCATGACATTGGGAAGATGCTATGAAAGCTAAGATGGAGTCTATGTACTCCAATCAGGTCTGGACATTTGTGGACTTGCCGGCCAATATTAAACCTATTGGGTGCAAGTGGGCTACAAGAGGAAAAGATGACCAGATGGAAGAGTGGAGACCTTTAAGGCCAGGCTTGTTGCGAAAGGGTATACTAAAAAAGAGGGTATCGATTATGAGGAAACCTTCTCGCCGGTAGCCATGCTCAAATCCATCCGGATACTCTTATCCATTGCGACTCATCTCGATTATAAGATTTGGCAAATGGATGTTAAGACGGCGTTTCTCAACGGCCATCTTGAGGAAAACATTTATATGGTGCGGCCAGAAGGTTTTGTAGCTAAAAACCAAGAGCAAAAGGTTTGCAAGCTGCAGAAGTCCATTTATGGACTGAAGTAGGCATCCCGAAGCTGGAACATTTGTTTTGACCGGCACTCAAGTCATTTGGTTTTTGTCAAAATCCAGATGAGTCATGTGTGTACATGAAAAGTGAAGGTGACAGGGTAGTTTTTCTGGTTTTATATGTCGACGACATCCTTCTCCTCGGGAAAGACATAGGAATGTTGTCAACAATGAAAGTTTGGTTGGCCAAGACGTTTGATATGAAGGACTTGGGAGAAGCTAGCTACATCCTAAGGACCAAAATCCATTGAGACCAAAAAAATAGGATGATTGGCTTATCCCAAGCTGCATACATAGATAAGATACTAGTATAGTTTGCTATGCAAGACTACAAGACGGGTATTACACCTTTCAGGCATGGAGTGGACCTTTCCAAGGATCAGTGTCCCAAGACGCCTGAGGAAAAGGAACAGATGAGGTCGATACCATACGCTTCAGCCATTGGTAGCCTCATGTATGCTATGTTATGTACTAGACCGGACATCTGTCATGCAGTGAGCCTAGTCAGCAGATATCAGTCTAATCCATGACCTGAACATTGGACTGTTGTAAAGTGTATTCTCAAATACTTGAGAAGGACTAGAGATTACATGTTAATTTATAGCAGTGATGAGCTGATTCCAGTCGGATACACAAATTCTGACTTCATGTCAGATCAGGATTCCAGGAAATCCACCTCTTGTTATGTGTTTATGCTTAGTGGCGGAGCTATCAGTTGGAGGAGTATAAAACAGGAATGTACCGCTGATTCCATCTCGGAGGCTGGATATATAGCAGCTTGTGAAGCAGCTAAGGAAGCAGTATGGCTCAAAAGATTCCTTACGGAACTTGAGGTGGTACCTTTGGCACGACAACTGCTCACAGTTTACTATGACAGCAGCGGGGCAGTCGCTCAGTCAAAGGAGCCTAGAAGCCATAAAAGCGAAAAGCATGTACAGATGAAGTATCACTTAGTCAGAGAGATTGTGCAGAGAGGTGATATTGCTATTACCAAGATAGCCTATGCAGACAATCTGGCAGATCCATTTACTAAGCCTTTGACTACCAAAGCTTTTGAGAAACATATAGATGGGATGGGCATGAGATGTAACCCTGACTGGCATTGGTCCAAGTGGGAGATTGTTAGATTGTATGGACTCAATCCATCAGTTGATGTAATCAATTGATTAATTTTTTATTTATCAATAAAATCATGACTTAGTTTCATGAGATGAATGACATTTTATTACTTAATACACATGACCAATACACTTGACATGACGGTTCATGAGTTGAACTCGGTCCCATGAGTATATTAGATGTGATATATGTATATGGATGAGATCCACACACGAGAGACATATGTCACAAATCTTATACTTAAAGATCTTCACAACCAGTGATGAGACTAGGCATCTTATCTAATAAGGTTGCAGCACTTTGATCACTATGAGATAGTGTGATTTGTCTCGATTATCAGAATGAAAGATTCTGGATCACGATGCTGGTACATTGGATGTATTGAAGGACTATGAGAAGTATCTTATGGAATACTGTCTCGAGTTTAAGGTCTGTTCTCATAATTTCCTAGCAATAGGCTCTCAATCCTGAGACATTGATGAACTCAAGTTTCTATCTATTCATTTGCTTTGAGTCACCAATGACTGAGGCCAACTATAGGTCAACACCTCGGTGTCTTGGGTACGTGGTAGTAGGATTTTAGGAACATCTAATGGTCCAGATGGAATTTATCTATATTATCCCTTTGTGCCAATTAATGAATTTGTCATTAGTAAGTGCGCACCCATCTCGATTAAGAGTTAATTGGATGGTACTGATGATCACTGTGATTAATTAGGGGCTCAAGGATAATAAGATGTGGATCTACGATTGGAAGAGACAGATTTATTCTAATTGATCCATGGATATTGATAGAAATGCCTAATTGTGGTAATTGGGAAGTTTATGGTCTTGTTTGTAATTTATTTCTAAGACTAGAGTGCAATTGCATTTATATAGTGGTGTTATTTGCAATTAACTGTGGGCCCGGATTGCACATGAGATGTGGGGTCGCGGTGTCCTAGTTGAAGCCAGCTTTCTATGGAATCCCTAATGGTCCCCACGCTAGCTCAAGTTGTTAGAAAGTACTAATCCTATTTAAACTCCATAAGGAAGGAATTAGAAAGTTACTATTTCTATTTGAAGTAGGACTTCTAATAGTGGTAATAGTATACTTACTAATTGTTGTGGAAGTAAGATTTCTATAGTAATTAGAAAAGGAGAAAGTTACTAATTAATAATGGGAGTAGGACTTCTATTTCAAATAAAAAAAGAGGAGGTTTGTTAAGCTATAAAAGGAGAAATAAAGGGGTTAGACGTCCACCATTGGAGAACACGTCCAGCCCCCTATTTTGTGCAACTGTTGCACACTTCTTTCTCCTCTCTTTTTCTTCTAGTTTTTTGGAGTTTCTAGTTGGGTTTTCTCTTGAGGTTTCCACTAATCTTCTTGAGGGCAAAGATCTGATAGCGGGTCATAGCGTGGAAGACAACAAGGTCTTGTCAAAGCTAATTGTCTTTTTCTCCATTAGAGCACTACCGGATTCCAAATGTATAATCTACTTCTCTTTTTGTTGTGGATTATTTACTTCAAGAAGAGTTCTTGTCAAAGCTAATTGTCTTATTCTCCATTAGAGCACTATCGGGCTCCAAATGTATAATCTACTTCTCCTTTTGTTGTAGATTATTTGGTTGCATGGTGTTGCTGATTTTTATCTTTAAGATAGTATTTATTGCTGTACTTGATTAATGAGATTGAGGGATTGTATTCTGGATAGGATTTTTGGCCTTATGGGTTCTTAATCCCTGAGTCAAATGGGTCAAAAGTTTTGAAAATCTGTCCATGCCCACCTAATTCCAACAATAACGATATCTCCAAAGTGCCCTCCTGGTTCCCTTTAAACTACTTACACGCATCATCATCAAAACCTAGTCCCAACTATATTGTGGTCAGAAACTACTTACTGAAAGATATGGCGGGTAATTAATCATAATCAACAAATAAGTTAACTTATCAAATACCCTTCTCGCTATCTTAACCTTTTTCTCTGAATTAAGCCATTCACGATCAAGAAACCTCTTTGGATGTAGATAGAAGAGGAGGAGAAAAGCAAGTGGAGAAAATTCTCTCACTGTACAAATTTGGACTTCAAATATTTTTTTCCGCTTCTGTTTCCACATCAACAACTGGATAATTTGAAACATGGAGATTTGTAAGAGGCTAGGGACTGAAAATGTTCGAAAGTTGAACTTGGAACTTCAATATCTAAACCTCAAAAAGGACCGAATCCTGCAATCAAATAAATATTAAGAAATTAAATAATTAAAAAATATAGAGAGCAACCAATTTTCTTTGTGTCTCAGTGGTTGTATGACTCAAAAGCACTTACTATGCTACTGAGATATAAATAGCCAAGGTAAGAAAGGAGCAGTGAAGTGATGGAGTTTGGATTGAGCTGATTGAATTCCCAAGTGCCACTAGGTGTGTCATAGAGAGAGAGAGAGAGAGAGATTGAGAGAGTGACGTCAAAATAAGAGAGAGAGACTGTGACGTTTCATTTAAGTCTTGGCAAGAGAGAAAAAACCAACACAACTTGAGACTATTTGGAAACTCATGCATTTTGCCTCAGTCACTTTGGGAGCGCAACAATATTTCAGTAGCATACAGTTGACTTTTTGGCCCCTTTGGCCAACTTGGTGGAGATGGGAAGATTTTTTTCCTCTCTTTCAATATATAATCAAAAGATGACATCTTAAATGCTTAAAATAATTAGACAATTTTGCTTTGTTTTTTTTATCTTATTATTACTTGTCCATACTATTTTTATAATATCACAGTTTTCCTTGATCTTTTTTCACTCTAAGATAAATCTGTTGATGCTAGTTACTCTTAAGATAAATCTGCTCATGCTACTATTTCTCACTATAACTAATTTGCCTTTTCAATTTGCATCAGATATACCAATTAACTCATTTGTATAAATAAAAAGAAAACCAATTTACTTTATTTTAAATAGACATATATTTTCTAAAATTTTTATTTTTACAAACTCTATCACATATCCTATTTATTTATAAAATAAAATTATAAAATTTATTTTGCAAAAGACACCAGATAGAAAGGACCACCCTTCAACATCACCATATTAGGCTCCATCTAAATCTCAACCGTCAATCTTTCACTTTTGATGATATTGTTGAAAGAAAATCATCAATGGCCATGAGAGAAGACCCTCTTCTTCCACCTTCCTCTTCCATTGCTGCTCTCATCATCTCCTTCAACTCTCCTGCTTTCCTCTTCATCTCCTCTCCCTTCTCTGTCTCTCCCATCACCACCTCAATCACTTCCTTCACCTTCCCTCTCTCCACCACCACCCCACAATCTCCACCACTCCCTCTGGCCACCTCCACACACACCCCCAGCTCCTCCTCCATCATCTTCACATTGTAGAACTGCTCCGACGCCAGCGGCCACCCGATCATCGGTACTCCGTTGCTCAAGCTCTCCAGCACCGAATTCCACCCACAATGGCTCAAAAAAGCTCCAGTTGATTCATGCCCAAGAATCTCCAACTGGGGTGCCCATTTCCTCACCAAAAGCCCCTGCTTTCTCTCTGCAATTCGATCTTCAAACCCCTCTGGAAGCCATTCCTCTGCAAGAAATGACCCATTTATGTCGTGTCCGATCGGAGGCCGAACGACCCAGATGAAGTTTTTGCCTGTTGATTCCAACCCAATCGCCAGTTCCATCATCTGAGCGGCGGAGATGGTGTTCTGGGACCCGAATGATATGTACAGGACGGAAGATGGACGGTGGAGATTCAACCAGGCAACGCAATCATCTGATGAAACTCCGGGTTCTTTTCTTACACGCCCAGAAGAAGAAAACCCGAAGAGCTGAGGAAGTAACGGCCCGATACTCCAAACCGGCAACCCGGTGTTCTTCCGTAACAGTTCCAAACCGGTTTTCTCCACCTCTTCCACTGTATTGCAGAGCATGAAATCCGACATTAAAGACAAAGAGATCTGCTTTCTGAAGAAAATCGACCATGGGTCCTTCCCATCTGCGGCTCTCATGTAGGAAGACATCTGGGTTCGGTGGATCCGGAACGAGTCGGGGAAACCAGGGAGGTGGAACTCGTCCGAGTCGGTGAGGGAGTGAGGGAGGTGGAGCCAGAGGGAGATGTAGGAGGCGGTGCCGTACCCGCCGCAGGTGGTGAAGACGGCGTGGCGGGCCCCGATCTTGCGGGCGCTCTCGACCGTCCATCCGAGGAAGACGTCGGCGATGATGCATGTGGGTGGTTTTCCGAGCTGATGGAGGAGGTTTTCGAAGGAGGGTTGGAGGGTTTGGGAGGCTTGGAAGAGGGGGATGATGAGGTGGGTGGGGAGGGAGTCGGTGTTTTCGGAGTTGCGGGGGAGGCCGTGGGCGGAGCTGGAGAAGGGGAGGGTGGCGAGATGGAGGGTGGAGATTGGAGGGAGGGAGGATTGGAGGGTCTGGATGTTGAGTGGGGTGCTGACAAGGGTGATGATGGTGTGAGGGGAGAGCCGTTGGATTAGGTGGGCCAGGGAGAGGAAGGGGATTATATGGCCTTGAGCCATGAATGGAAACATTACTATGTGGTCTTCGGGAGTTGCAGCAGAGCTTCTCAATGTAGCCATGGGAGGACTGTCCAAGATGTGAATGAGATCGAGGAAAGTAGTTGATTCTATTCTATATATCTATGTGCTTGTCTTCTCCTGGGTGTCGTTTTATACAAGGGGCAGGCTTAATTCAATAATTCTTAATGAGATTTTTCTTATTTTTTAATATTACTTTAAATATTTTATTGAAAATCTGTTTTTTTGTATTTTGTGATGCAAAATTGTTAATTAAATAGGCCTTTTTCCAGTGGTATCGTTTATTTTTAGAAAGTCTAAAAAATATTATGTAGGTTCGGATCCATCAGTGGGCCCACCCCTGGAATAGATTTAACAATTTTAGGGTGATCGAACAGTTGGCCCATCGATGATTGAAAATGCGTGTAAAGGACTAATGGGATCAGACTAAGTATAAAGGACTAATGGGATCAGACTTCAATGGGCTGAATTCAGGCTCCACTTGAATTCAAGTCTAAAATTTAGGGGTGTAAGAAAAAACCGGAAAACCGTCAAACCGAACCGAACCGAATCGAACCACGGTTAATAACCGTATTTCACGGTTCGGTTACAGTTACGGTTAATGAAATCCAAAAACCGCACGGTTCGGTTACGGTTTTCCATAATAATTCACGGTTATTAACCGAACCGAACCTTATAATACGGTTCGGTTAACCGTATGCGGTTAACCGTACCGTTTACAAATAAAAGAAAAAAATAAGGAGCCATAACTATACGGTTAACCGTATAATAAAGATTACCAATCAATAAGATTTTTATTTAATTGCTCCTTATGTGTCATTTTACCTTCAATCATTCACATTTATCCCCTTATGTGAGGAAGGCATTCAATGGTTATTAACCGTAACCGAACTATTTAATACGGTTAACCGCGGTTACGGTTTCCACGGTTTTTATGGATACGGTTACGGTTTTCAAAGACAGAAAACCGCGGTTACGGTTCGGTTAACGGTTTTCGCAAATTAACCTGTTAACCGAACCGTTACACCCCTACTAAAATCCATCTCTGAAATAGATTATCCACTAAAAGTCCTATTGTTTTTACGCCTCCAGATTGCAGCGATGGCATTTGTAGATGGGCTACTATGAGAGACTTCTGGGGTGCGAGACCGGGGTCTAAAAATTTCCTCTTAGATTGAAGGGATCAAAGAAGAATATAGAGGAGAAGATGTTGGGGAAAAAAAGGTGTAACGTGAAGATTTTTAGAACTTACTATGGTGTTTCCTTAATTATTAATGGCAACTACCAGGAAAGTGGCTTTGTTATTTTCAGAACTTGTGTTTTTAATGGCAACTACCAGGAATGTGGCTTTGATATTTTTTTAGACGTGAAAAGGTACCAATTACTTTTCTTTTGGAATGTGAAAAGATGCAGTTGGGGCCTTATTATTTTGGAAACAAAAGGATGCCCCTTTGCTCTTTTTTTTTGTTTTTTTGTTTTTTTGGGGGAATTTGAAAGATGCTAATTGGTTTAAATGAGGTCTTAGTTTTTAGGATTGAAATAAATACAGTTGTCATTTTGGGGGCTTGATTTTTGGGGGCCTAAAGCAACTGCTTTTATGGCCTAATGATAAAGCGGCCCTAGGCCTGTAATTATTCAGGGCTTGTTTGGCCACTCCTCTAAGTAAGATAGACAAGAAAAGATCATGAATCATATCAATAGTAGAAAATTTTAAAATTTCTTCTTTCGTTTTATAAAAAGAAGTCAAAAGGCAACATTGACTACCAAAGGACAAAAATAATTCGTTTATTTTTTACTAGAAGCCAAAAAATTCCTTATCATGCCACTAAAAATAAATTTTCATTATCCTATAATTAGGCCACATATTATTATATTAAGTCTTTAATCCTCACTTCAGTTCACTTCAACCTACCTTGTTCGTTTGGTAATTTTACTGTCAAGTAAAGTCAAGTCAAGTAAAGTTAAGCATAAAATCAAAAGCACTTTAATTCAAAACTCCCCCCATTTGTTTAAAAAAAAAGAAAAAAATCAACTACCTTTATTCACTAAAAGCAAAAAACTCCATTTCCCCATGCAAAAAGTCAAAAATATTCCATCACAAACAACTAAAAACAAGTCCCATGCACACTTTCTATGAGTGGAATGTGTGGAGATCACCATGGACTCATCTACTGAAGATTTAAGGTGTTAATATTGAATGCAAGTTCACAAGAGCTGGATCCTCCTTAATCCTCATCCTCGTCGTTTTATACAAGAGGCTGGATCCTCCTTAATCCTCATCCTCAGTAGGGGTAGTTATAGGGTGGCTCGAGACAATTTGAGATCTAAAATGACTATTTTTAATGAGATTTTTTTTGTTTTTCAATATTATTATAAATGTTTTATTTAAAATCTTTTTTTTTCATTTTTTGTGATGCAAAATTACTAATTAAATAGGCCTTTTTCCGGCGGTATCGTTTACTTTTAGAAAGTCTAAAAAATATTATGTAGGTTCAGATCCATCAGTGGGCCCACCCTTAGAATAGATTTAACAATTTTAGGGTGACCGAATAGTTGGCCCATTGATGATTGAAAATGCGTGTAAAGGACTAATGGGATCAGACTTCAATGGGCTAAATTCAGACTCCACCTGAATTCAAGTCTAAAATCCAACTCTGAAATAGATTATCCACCAAAAGTCCTATAGTTTTTACGCCTCCAAATTGCAGGGACGGCATTTGTGGATGGGCAACTAGGAGAGACTTCTGGAGTGCGAGACTGGGGTTTAAAAAAATCCTCTTAGATTGAAGGGATCAAAGAAGAATACAAAGGAGAAGGATGTAGGGGAAAATAAGGTGTAAACGTGAAGATTTTCAAAACTTGCTATAGGGTTTCCTTTATGTTTTATTTTACTGGCAACTACGAGTGAATTGGCTTTGATACTTTTTTAGACGTGAAAAGATAGCAATTACTTTTCTTTTGGAATGTGAAAAGATGCAGTTGGGGACTTATTATTTTGGAAACAGAAGGATGCCCCTTTGCTTTTTTTTTTTTTTTTTTAAAGAATTAAAAAGATGCCATTTGGTTTAAATGGATCTTAATTTTTGGGATTGAAATAAATGCAGTTGCTATTTTGGGGCGGGCTTGATTTTTGGGGGGCCTAAAGCAACTGCTTTTATGGCCTTATGGTAAAGTCGGCCCTGGCCGTAGGTATTTAGGGCTTGTTTGGCCACTCCTCTAAGTAAGATGGACAAGAAAAGATCATGGATCATATCAAAAGTACAAAATTTAAAATTTCCTCATTCGTTTTATAAAAAAGACTAGCAATAAACGCCCCGTGCTTAACCCGGGCCCAAAATTGAGAATATATTTAGAATTAAAGTAAGAAAAAAAATATTATTTAATTGCAATAAGGAGTATCATATAGAATTATAAAAATATTATTTAATTGCAATAAGGAGTATCATATAGAATTATATTTTATTATTATTTTCATTCTTCTTATTCGTGGAAAACAAAGAATAAAAAAAATAATTGATGAAGTTTTTTCCACTAAACATTAATGATTATCAATGACAGTTGGGATTTAATATATATAACTCCAACTCCTTCCAAAATTCAGTCTGAAGGAGTGCATTTCTTTTATTATAAAACCTAGCGATGCCTCAAAGAAGAAATTAGCATGATTAATAATATACATTCACAAATGAATATTATTTTCTTTTTGGACCTATTATTTTCTATGGATCAATAGCATGTGGTGGACCACTTCAAGTATGCTCCATGCCTTTGTGAAGTAAAATCTCTCATGTGGGGCTTAGGGTTATGAGTTTTTTATGTGATTCATGGCATATGGTGAGCCACTTCAATTATGCTTCATGCCTTTGTGAAGTAGCAATCTCACATGTGAGGCCTGTAGTGCAAGCCGTATAGCCAATTAGAAACTAAAAGGCGTGGAAACTAACAACAACTGCATACTAATAATTATGTGGGGCCCACCTTATGGATCACAATCACATGTATGGTCCATATGCTCCTAGTGAATGCAGGCGTGCATTAAGGTGGGCCCTGATCTGAGCTCATTTTGTCAAGTAATAAATAGCTAACAATAATTGCATACCAGTATATGTGGGGCCCACCTTGTGGATCTCAATCACGTGTATGCTCCATATACTCCTAGTGAATGTAGGCGTGCATCTAGGTGGGCCCTAATCTGAGCTCATTTTGTCAAGTAATAAATAGCATAGACTCAAGGGTTAAAATCATAATGATAAGAGGATTGGTTAGATAGATTTTAGGATGGATTAAGATTAGAGAGTGATTTGAGGATTAAGATAAGAAGATAAAATGGAAAAGTTAGGAAAAGAGAGATTTTAGGGGAAGTTAGAAGGATTTTAGAAATGTAAGTTTAAGAAACCATAATCTTAATTAAATGGAGAAAATTAGGGAGGAGATTTGGGAGGTGTAGTGGCCCACATTAAACCCAAAGCTTTGTGTGATTTTCTAAGTATTTTTTTTTAAAGTAGAGGTCACTTACTGATAACGTGGCACCCCTCAAAGCCCTCCTCCCCGTTTGCTTTAATATATATAAAGTCAAAAGGCAACATTCTTAGACTACTAAAGGACAAAAACAATTCATTTATTTTTTATTAGAAAGCCAAAAAATTCCTTATCATGCCACTAAAAATAAATTCTCATCATCCTATAATTAGGCCACATAATATTATATTCACTCTTCAATCCTCACTTCACTTCACTTCAACCTACCCTGTTCATTGGTAATTTTACTGTTAAGTAAAATCAAGTCAAGTAAAGTTAAGCATCAAATCAAAAGCACTTTAATTCAAAACTCCTCGCATCTTTTTTTAAAAAAGTCAAAAAGTAACTACCTTTATTCACTAAAAGCAAAAAACTCCATTTCCCCATACAAAAAATCAAAAATATTCCATCACAAACAACTAAAAACAAAATATCATCATAAGCCACTTATGTCTTATTTCCTCCCTTTGTTTCACTTCACTTCACTTTATTTTAAGAGTAAAATTACCAAACGGGCCTAATCAAGCAAATCCTAAGGTTGAGTGTATTTGGATTGGATTGAGGCATATCTAAGTTCGGCCGGACTTTAGAAACACTGTCTTGTATCTAGGCCAAGCCTGGCATAGGCTTATCTCAGGCTAGGTGGTCTAAATTAGTACTGCAAAAATGGCGAACTAGGGTCAATCGGCGTCGTACGATTCAAAATAAAGACTCAAAAAAGAATTCATATGAAAAAGCCCAATTCATTCATTACAAAAAAAAAAAAAAAAATGATTATGAAGTGAATTCATCCACGATCAAAAAAGAAAAATTAAAAAAAAAACTACAGATATGATCTTTTTTCATATAAATATATTAATTATGGGGATAGGAAAGACTCATATATTTATCCATCCTCATTACAAGTAAACGAGGACCGAGAGATTCCATATAATTACAACACACCAAAAATTGAACCATGTTGGACCAAATTTTACTCATTTAGTCAACCGGCTCGAGCTCTTTTGAACTAGGCTTTTTTATTGGTTGTACAAACTTGCTAGCGCTTGTTTGGACAAATTATCATTAAAATATGGACACTCCTTGTTTGAGATGGGTCAGGTGGGGCTTTGGGTCTTCTATAACTTAATCTAAGCTCGGTCCAAATATTAAACAAGCCTAAATTATATATAAAGGCTTGGACCAAAGCGGGGTGGGCTAGGATTCAGCCCAAGATGGCTCCGCCAATGAGTACCCCTACTCCTAAGTGGTCTCTTGCACACTTTCTATGAGTGGAATGTGTGGAGATCACCATGGACTCATCTACTGAAGATTTAAGGTGTTAGTATTGAATGCAAGTTCCACCGCTAGCATATACTCAAATTTTACTTTGATAGTATTTGTCCCATTGTATGTAAGGGTGTTCATGGGCCAGGTTGGAACTAAGTCCGAGTAATTTGGCCGAGTGCAGCCCAAGTATGAATCGGGCCATAACTAGCTGGCCCAAGCCGGGCCCACATAAACAACATGAAGCCCAAGTCTAGCCCGCATCGGTTTATATTATAAAAATTGAGTAATTAACATTGTCTTAAGGGTAGCTTAACTAGTTTGGTCATGCATTTGTGTGTCATAACCTTTAACTTGATTATAAATTTTGATTAAAGAAAAGTAGAGGACATTTCAAGTAAAATACTTATTAAAAGATTCCAAATCCTAAGAAATGGTTGAAAAAGAGAAAAACGAGTATAAATAAATAGAAAGTATATATAACTACAAATGAAGTGAAGATTTTAGTGAGAACTCATGCCTTCGGTGATATATAATATGAGCTGATTAGATTAAATAAAGGTAGATTCAATGCATCTTCTTTTTTATTTTATTGGTGACATTGAATGAAAATAATAAGCAGCGGTCAGTCATTCAAAACCAGACAGAAAAAAGAACATAACATGAAGTGGAGCATGTGATGTGCTCAACTACTTGTCTCTGTCTGCTCCAATTCATGATGTTGGTGAGCCTTAAAAGAGGAGTGTCACATCATACTTCATTTCTCATCTGTGCCGTTCCTATCATACTGTTTCTAAATATCATCTCAACATTTTAGGCCTGTTTGATGCATGGCTGTTGTTGGTGGGATCAATTAAAGAAAAGATTATGTGGAGAACTTTGTTCCTGTCATTTTTATGGATAGTTTGGAATGAAAGGAATTCTTGATGCTTTGGGGACTCCAGCACCTCGGCTGCAGATCTTGTGTACAAGATCAAATTCACCATCGTTTCATGGGTATCATTCCTTCCTCAATTTCATGGGATTTTTATTGATATCATTTTGAGGAATTGGAGAGAGGTAGTCTTCCTTTAATATTTACTATTGCTACAGCTGTTATTGCTCATTTCTTTCTCTCTTTCGTTCTTGTGGTTGTGAGTTTATTTCTGGTGGTGTTGGTTTCTGTTTTTCTTTTATTTCCTTTTTGGATTTTCGGTATTTCCCTCATATACTGTTAAGTTTCTTCAATGAAAAAAAAAAAAAAGAAAAGACCATTTTAGGCCATGTCAGGCTGTCACGCTTACTTGGTAAGTAATGCTCTATTGAGTGTCTGAATGGGTGAGAGCCAATTGATCATAGGATGCCCGCTGTGGGCCATACAAGGTGATTCTTAATTGGTTGTGTGAGAAATATTATTTACACATATTGTGATCCATCCAGGCCCACACACCTAAGATCAATTCAACCTCCAAACTTGCAAATGGGCTAGGCCATAATAGGCCTTGTCCTGCCTAAATCACTATGTAGTCTAAGGACCTGGGTGTAATAGTGCCCAAACCCATAGCAAGACTGCCGACTAGGGTCACAAATGGGACGGTTCCGGATCAGAATCATACTAGATATGAACCTGGACCTGTTTCTAAATAAAGAACCTATTTTATTGGTTTCAGACCCGTTTTTAATAGAAAAACCCGGATTCGGTTTCGGAACCAAGTCCACCTAGAGGATTAGAATCTAATTCCAAAACCAATTCTAACTTCACTTCATTTTTTATTATTTTATTTTTAAATAAATATATCATTCAATTTATATCAGTGCATCAAGTCTACTACATCCAGTATTATACATAAAAAATGTATAAAAAAGTTGATTTTGAGGTACACTTTACAAAATCAAAGACTCATATACCGGGTCCTGGGTCCACGGGTCGGAACCAGACCCGTTTATCAATTGGAACCTAAATTGGTTTCTAGACCTGGACCTAATAATGAATCGAAACCTAAAATAGGTTTTAGACCCGGTTTTTTTCAATTCAAAACTTTCAGATAATCGGAGAATCATATACCCCGTTTACAACCCTATTGCCGACTCTTCCATGATCCAGATTGTTGACCGATGACCCCAGTGCATATGCCAGGAAACCCAAGAACCCCCTCCACAATGAGAAACTGTAGCCATCCATCATTGACTCAAATCTGCAGTATGAGAAGAGGACTATTTTTTTAATAAGAATAAAAAAAAAAGATCTCAAGATGACTTGAAGAGCTTCATGACATAACATGCTAAGTCTAGTTCTTTATTCTATTACTTCTCCCTTCATTTATCTTAAGATCATCAAATATGAAATGTTCAAAGCTCCACAGTAGCTCGACACCTTTATGCTTCAACTGTGGTAGGATACCATTGGGAAAGTTGCTCATGCCTCTTATATTTTTCTGTAAATATTTGAGTTCTAAAGGATATGTTGGATGAAGCAGGAAAATTTTGAATTTTCTCTCATCTTCCTCCTTTGGTTTCATAAACATAGTGTGAGATCCTTCTTTTGTGCACAGGTAGCCTAGGGCAGAAGCGCGGATGGGTGACCTCTGCTCTTCATAAAATTATCTTTCCTAACAATTCCATTTCTACTTGGCTTTCCAGTCCTTGCAGTGTTTGTTAGAGATTTATCCTCATCTTCAGAGAGCTTGATAAAATTTGATGTGATTTGGAGTTCATTATATTTTGCTTGATGCATGCTATGGGTTTCACTTATGGGCCATTTGTTTGCATGGAATTGAAATCCTAGGGATTCACGGTAGAATGGGTTACGGAAAAGGATTACTAAAGAGGTGAGAGATGAAGGATATATGGTGGAAATGTAGATGAAATCCTAATTTTTCCAGGATTTGATTTAGTAGGGTGATGGCATGATATTCATATTCTATCAAAGGAAAGATGATTTGATAATCATTTATGGATCTTCACCTTTGTTTCTTCAATTTTAACCACTTTAGAATATATTTATTAGAATTTCTAGGAATTGAATTCTATTCAAACAAGCACCCGCTGACGGCCAGATTTTTGCTATTTCCTTCACAGCTTTGTGTGCCAGGACATGGGTGATGGGCCTTTCCTCCTTTTAGGTTGCTGGTGGCCAATTTAGTAAGTCATTTAAGTGGCTCAGTGAAAGTTTTAGGTACTGGTTCTTGTATATTTTGTACAATTTGGGCTCTTAAGCGCTTTGGCAATTGATGAGAGCTCACTTAAATGAGTCCAATTCACTACATATCTTTGGGATGAAAGCAGGAAAATTAGTATCTTTGACATTCATATGACAATTCTACAGTTAAATCTAGGCCAATCCAATGTCATCGTTCATGGCAAATGCCCTTGTTTGTATCAGTTCTCACATGGTTACATCTAATATAAAAGACATGTAAAAGATGGAGGCTGGAATGACTGCTGGTTGGAGCTTGACGCCAATCTGGTTGTGGAGTGCCTTCGCTTGTCAGCTTCTGAGCTCTAATACTACAACTGCATATTGATTAGGGAAATTAGAACAAACCCATCAAATTTCATACCATGACAGAGAACTACAGTTGCAACAGTTAAGAAGAGCTTGTAGTATTAAAGGAGTGAAGCTTACAATCAGAGTCTGTGGTGATCCAATTCCCCTGTCTCGCACTTCCCTCAGTTTTTGGGATAATCGAAGTTTCCTTACAAATGGACTCCACTTGCTGTTTTGAGTCTTTCGACACAGTTTGATGATTTGCACATGAATATGCCAATTGCAGTGGACAGAATGCAGCAGTGCAACTGCTGCCCATATCCCATGAGAAGCTGGTTTTACTGGAAGAGCTCATTATATCATATGGGTCTTTCAAGGCGCCTTTGTTTCGAAAGTCTAGTAGCTGCAAGAGCAGTGTTACTACTGTCAATCATAAAATGAGGACTGAAGATTTATAAGCTATAGAATTCAATAAGATCTATGATGTTAATAGTGAAAACAGATAGCTATAACATGTGGGTCTGTTTGAAATTCAACAGTAGCAATTTCATTGTGAACTTTACATTTGTAAAATGTTTATCATGCAGTGATGATAATAGTACCTTCCAACTCTTATTTGCTCCTTTCTCAGATTTAGTGGCTGCTGCCCATCGAATAAGCTCCTTCATTCTAGACATTGCCCTCTTTCTATTCAGCTGCACATTGCTCTTGTAGGTGTCCATTGAGCTTGATCCTGCCGTATCATGTATAGTTAAAAGTTTACTGCCTACATTGGCTGATTCTGCCTTGTGATCCATGCACTCTTCTTTCACAATGTTGATGCTGTTTGTTTTTCCAAAGAAGTTTCTGAGAACCTTCAAGTTCGGAGTGCTATAAAAACAGCTCCTACTATTGGTTCTGGTGAATACTATCTTAAAAGGCTCTTCGCAAACAACCTCATCTCGCTCGAATTCAAGTTGGCCGCACTTCGTTTCCTGTTCCTCTTCTACTGAAGAAGAAGAGGGGTAACAAAAAAAAAAAAATGGTCTGAATATAAGAGGTCAGGAAAAGTGAAATTAATTAGAGTTGTGAAGAGAGATTTCAGAACTCATACACTTGAGCATTCTCTTGCTAGCAGGGGCAGTTTCAGTGGCCTGTTCATGTCCTAACTTGAAAAGCCATTGAATGATCTGATAGCATGTAATATGTAAGAGACACAACCACCAATACTAATCACCAGAAATTCTTTTTAAGATCACTAGGCTCACCTGCATTGTGCTTTGATGCTATGAGGTGCCTATAATATAGACTTTAGATTCCACGGTTAGTAAAGACAATGTGGGATCTCTGTCTTCTGTGATAGATTTATGTCCCTTTTGACTAGATCATGACAAAGGTGAATTGGGTTGATAAAAGGAGGATGGTGAGACAAACAGGCACTGCCTTATGTGTGTGTTTGATTGTGAATTCACTGTTGCAAACTGGTCATGTGGGAGGAGGATAAGATGTTTTGTAAGCACATGTTTATGTATATTTATAGGCAAGATGGTCATGTGGGGATGAGATAGACATGGATGTCTGTGTTGGCCCTTTTTGAACTAACATATGTGGAGGCGTGTAGCCCACAAGGGTGAGAACCCATCTGAGCTTTCTGTTGTATTTTAAAACTCTTATGCTTTGATCTTCTTTAAACTAATTATTTCAATTGATTTGAAGGTGACCCAGATGACGTGCTCCTCTCTCCTCCACTCCAGACAATGGGGAGTAGCTCTATAGTTTTTTTCTTGAATTGGGGCGTAGCTCTTTAGACAAGTGATTAGATCTAGACATGAGAGGATCTTGATAAGAGAACCAAAGCAGACTGCCTTAATTTGGGGAGGATATTCCTGATTTTGTATATACTAGGATGTGGCTTTGGTTCCTTGGCCATGATCCATCAAGGATGCAATCACACTGCCAATTGGAATACATGTACCTCAATCCAAGCCATCTGATGGTAAGCTCCATTTTTGGTGGGCATTAGCCAAAAATCACACTGACAGATTTGGTGGCCATCAAATTTACTATAAGAACCAATTTGTCAAGCATCCAATTTCAACCATTCAACTAATGAGATGTAGTGATCTATTATAACAGATTTTGGGGCTAGTACAAATAAAGGCATTTGAGGCCACGAATTTGATGGTTTGGATTGGACCATCATAATCTTCCAATTGTCAAGTGTTTTTCTCATTTCACAGAACTCTCTCTCTCTCTCTAGCAAGTAGTATAGTGTGCGTCCATAGCTAATTTCCAAATGACATGATTTGAGAAGTGAACTCCACAGATTACACTTAAAATTTTCTGGGTGAAATAGTTACCAAGGTATGTGATTATATTCAAGGCAAGAGAAATGTTTTGAGTTTGACATAGACGAACCTAAAGTCGAAGAAATGCCCCTATCACAGGGAGCAGTAACGAGATCTTGGATCTCACAATCTTAGACTAGAATTTTAATATATTAACCCTGATTCCATTTGTACAGAAAAGCTTCAATGGAGAATTTAGCACAGACCCCATAAGATGATATTTAAGAGTCTGAAATGGTGTGGCTTTAAATCTATGGCTTAATCAAAAAATTTTTTTTTTATAACTTAAATTCTTTCCTGTTGGTCACATGTTTAGGAATCATCAATTTGATGGTGGGAACAACTTTGATTCGCGTGAAATATTCCTTGATGATAGAATGAGGTGGAAAAGTAATTTTGATCGCTTTTGAATTTCAAAGATAGCCCGACTTATGGTTTTTAGTGATGGAAAACGCGCAGAACAAGAGTACAAGAGGGCTGTTTTGCACCATTCTTGTGTGGAGAATAGTCTTATTCTGAGAAAGAGTATTAAGAATGATTTTATTCTGAAAATGGGCTATGATGCACTTCTTTGGCGTATCAAAATTGTTCCAACTTATCATTTCCCTTACAGAAATATCTCATGTTTTGAGAAAAAGAAGATATTCACACAACACATTAGAGAGAAGACACAGGAAAAAGAAAAAGAAGGGACAGAGAGACATCTCCAATTTCTGCCAATCAAGTGAGGAGAGAAGAAGGTTCACACAAATCTAATATGGACTTCTGTAATTCAGTCGGTTTTATGGCAACATTTTTTTCAGTTTTTGATAACAAGTGCTTGCAACTTATTTGAATCGATTTCTAATTCCCATATCAACAGGGGCAGAACTAGGCATGTCAAAGGCCCGCCCAAATCCTGGCCCGAACGGCCCATGGGCCGGGCCGGCATAGCCCACCCGTGTTTTTCCTGGCACGGCACGGCCCGCCACGGGCTGGGCTGGAGCGGGCTGGGCTGTGCCATGCCTCTGTGCCGGGCGTGCTAGGCATGCCTCTTAAATTTTTTTTTTTTCTGATTAATTTTTTTCATCCTTTCGGTATTAAAATTAAAAATTAAAACACAAGCACAGAGAATGACAAAGATATTTAAGTGGTTCAGTCAAACTCGACTTATTCCACTAAGAAGAATGGGAGGGTTAGAGTATTTATAAACTTTGTAAAATTGAAAAGGATACAAAATACTTCTTACCGTTTTAGGGGGGGGGGGGGGTGGGGGGGGGTGGGTTTTAAAATGGCTATTTTTGGCTATTTTTTAAAGGGAGGGGTGGGTGGGTTTTAAAATGGATTTTTTTTTAAATAGCCATTTTTGGGCAGGTTGTGCCTAGTGGACCGACCCTTATGAATGGGGGGTGGGTGGGTTTTAAAATGGATTTTTTTTTTTAAAAAAATAGCCATTTTTGGGCAGGTTGTGCCTAGTGGACCGGCCCTTATGGATGGGTTGGCCCACAGCGGGCCGTGCAGGAACGGGCTAGCGGTGCCCATTCCCTCGGCCCGTGGGTCGTGCCGTTGAATAGGCCGGGCCGAAACGGGTCGGCCCAGCCCATATGACATCTCTGGGTAGAACTTTGTATAATGGGATGCAAGGAGGGCCATGCCCCTTAGAAATTTTGAAAAACTCCAAATGTTAGGGGAGTTTTATTAGTTTTTACATATGGTATCCTCGAAAGTTTCCCTTTTTCTTTTTTTTTTTTTTTTTACGTGAGAGAGAGTGGTAAGCTATCCTAGTCCTAAACTAGCCGAATCTCCCGCAGGCCTTCCTTGCACTTATGCTCCACCTAAATATGTGTATTCTGTTGTGCTTTGCGCTGCACAAGGACACACCTCCACCTTGTTCTCCTCCCAAGTACACTACTCGGGGTACTCTAGTAGAGCTAGGGATTGATCCCTAAGCACCTTAGGTGAGAAGCAATGCCTCTTACCACTAAGGCAGTTTATGCTTCTCCAAATAGTGGCCTCTCTATTCTAGTTCCGCCACCCAAAATTGATCTTCTTCCATTCTCTTCAATTCCATCAGAGAGAGAGAGAGAGAGAGAGATTTTGAAAGCTAATTCATTTTTAAGTGAGAAATAGTTTTTAAATCGTTTCAAGTTTTCTATTTTTGTGAAATGATATTTCCAAAAAATCAAGGAATGATGCTAAATAACCCGAAAGTTGCTCGAAAATATTGTTTTCTAGAAAATTATAGTCTCACAAAAATGTCAGGATATTTGCAAAATCTATTTTCTTTTCAGGATGTTCTAAAAAGCTATATGGAAAACAAGTAAAATTCAAAACAACAAAAATAATAAAAAGATATAAAATAAGCATGGAATTAGGTTTGAAACAATTTCCATAGGTATCTCTCAATCTTCCCCATTTTAAATCTGATATTGTTGTCATTTTCACGCATATTTTTAATTTTTTAAAAATATTTTGAAACAATAAAGAAATAATTCAGGTAAATGTTGCAATATTATTGATATTTTCTAAAATTCCCACTTTATTGCAACATTACCATGGCTTTTCAATGAAGCACATTTTTTCAAACTGTCATGACATTATCACACATTTGCAACAGGGATATCAAGCATGCCTAGAAAATGGTTGAAAAACCCCTAGGCTGGGCATCCACTTCTACAATCTAAGATGAGCCCACCCTTTTAAGAACTGAAGGTTTGACCATGCCTTAGCCTTCACTAATTCAATGACCAGTCTAGCTTCCTGGAACATTTGTAATAATATTACTATTAGAATTGTGCTTGACTGGACACAGGTCTAATTACATAAGATGGTGATCTATGACCTCTTGGAACCCGACTCATCTCCAACCTCTGCAATGATAGTTAATTGGGATGCAAATGAGTATTTGATTATCTGATTATCCGGAGGTTCCGACCCATAAAAAACTGGATTTAGAACTTGTTTTAGGTTCTGATTCATAAACGGGTCCGGGTCTAAAACCCAATTAAGGTTCCAATTGATAAACGGTTCCGGTTTTGGGTCCATAAAGGTTCCAACCTGTTGACCCATGACCAGGCATATGAGTCTTTTATGTTCCAAACTTAACCCAAAAGCAACTTTTGTTGGACATTTTTTGGTTTAATCATGTAGGTAGTAGACTTGATGAATTGTTATAAGCTGAATGATACCCTTATTTTTAGAAAGGAGTTTAAAAAAATATTCACTTCGAAACTAGATTCCGGTCCTCTAATTGGACCCTATTCCATAACTGGATCTAGGTCCTCCTATCGGAATTGAGTCTATAACCAACAAAACAGGTTCCGATCCAGAACCGAAACTATTATTTAGGAACGTGCCTAGGTTTGGATCCAATATGGTTCCGACCCAAAACCGTCCTGTTTGCAACCATAACGGTAGCCATCTGTGATAACTAGGATCTAGGATGGCAACATGTCAAACCCCAAACCCAAAACCGACCTATTGACAAAGAACCTGCCTCAAGCCCTGATTTGCACGGTAGTGAGTTTTATGATTTGTGCTACCAGCTCTGCCCTCTGGCAGGTGTAGGTTTATTCAATATTAGCAAAAGTTGAGGCTTTTTGTTATTTTAAAATATAAAAAATGTGTTGGAGTACAATTTTTTAAGTTGTAAGCCTTGTTTTTTTTTCCCTGTGCATGAGATGGAATTGCAAACTAATCCTAATCTTCTCCACTTGAGTTTGCTCCACCTTTGTCCAGGGTCAGAGTATGTTTGGGATTTTGCTATGCACATGCCCAGGGTTGATCCTGGCACTGTGAGTGGTATGGGCTTTCTGTGACCACTTGGGATACCTTGTTTGGCATTACTTGTTTGGTGGGAAACTTGCAGATATGATTATATTAAAAATATAATATAAACCAGGTGGTTAGGTCAAGCCCAACCATAACTCAGAAGCTATGAACTTGACTTGGGTAGAATAGGGGGAAAAAAAAACACCCACTATCAAACTACTTTCCTTAAAATAGGAGTGGGTTGATTCCCCGGGCGTTAACAGTCCCCCGTCTGCGTGGGTGCAGGTGTGGGGCCCAGGGATCAGTCCCGTCGAAGTTGGGGATCGATACCCTGAGATATAAAAAAAAAAAAAAGTGGGTTGGAGCAGGTCCCGCTGCCATCCATGTACAGTCCACCTTCCAATGTTCTTTAACAGTGAGGACCTTCCACTCTTCCATGAGTTCTCACCATTTGCACCTGCCAGCCAAACAAATATATATATTAAAAAAAAAAAAAAAGCAAGGATAAAAAAAAGGAAAAAAAAAAAAAAAAAGACACACATGCACACCTCAATTAAGAATAAAGGTAAGAGATCTTTGAGGCAGAGAATATCAGAGGAAGGCCCAGCAGGGGCGACCTGAGAACACAGGAACCCTCACAGCCACATGATTTCAATGAATCTGCTATTAGTGGGGTGCACATGTGAGCCCAGGTCACTCCTGTTGGAGTTTCCATCTCCAACTTGACAACTTCTTTCTTTTGACTCACCTAGATCCAGTGATGGATTCTTATAGACGTGGTTGATTCTAGTCATTGTACTACTGCTTCCCTGTACTGCAAAAGAAGAGAGGGTTGAGGAGTACAAAGATCTGATCTAGTACTTGGTAGTTGTTACTTTCTCCCATGTTGCTTGTACTGCTATACTTTGCATTTTACACTTGTACCAACAATGGCTGAAAACACCCATGTTAAGATAATCTGAATCCTCTGTCTCATAGAATTCAAATAATACTCCTAAAATCATGGCCACATGATTTCTCTTTATGTTTCTTATTTGAATATATTTATATTATGTTTATTTAGCTAATTATTCCTAAATACATTTCAATACTCCCACTTAAGTAGGATCCACTTTTCAACACTATTTTTTGATTGACTTTGATAACATATTAAATTTCCTCATCTAACCGTTCATACTAAAACTTGAGAATTTAGTAAATGTTTCCCACCTTGATTATTATTGACTTACATCCAACCCCGAGAGGGGTAACTCAGTTGGCCTAGGACTACGGTTTGCATTTGGAGGTTATGGGTTCAAAACTGCACTACCATACTGGGAACGTAAGGGAATTTTACCCAGGTTTCTCTCATGCGCCCGTAGAGATTATTTTGACCCAAAGGACTGAACCCTGCATTACCAGAAAAAAAATAAGTTTTATTAACTTGCATCTTTCTGGTCCCTGTATATGATTTTCCATGGACTTGGTAATCAATTTAGTTTGATAGTCGTGGCCATTGAATAAATTTTATAGCATACAGCTGCCATTGACTGGATCTTCTGGATCTCATCTTCAATACTCCATGTATTCTTCAATCAGTTGTGATTGGATGAATCTAGCCATTCAATCAATGACCATATAAGAAAAGTGGAACTATTATAAGAGGATTGACCCAATATGTATTGACTGGTCCTTTTATGGTTCCGCGTGGATCTACAACAGCCATCACATAAGAGGCTAATGAGTTGCTTGTTCAACGTATTTCATTGTTTGTTATTTTCATATCTCTTCACATGTGAATCTGATGAGTATATCCGAAAAATTTATTTATTTTCCAAAACAAATTATAAGTCACGATGAATCAAGACATTGAATTTGAACCCCATCTATTTTTGGCATTTTAAACAGGCGAACGTTTTGGATAGTGAAAATGGAGCCTATAGAAGTCCAGAATGATAAATTTTAGATCTAGAGTTTTTCATAAATATATCAAAATCTGTGATAAATTAACATATAAAATTTGACTCTTGGCCGTTTTTGGCCTTCTAAAGACGAGATGGTTCGGATCATGATCTGAGGGCCCACAGGCATTAAAGATTTTAAGAACGGGCTAACAATAATGGGCTTGAGAATCACATCATTTACATTTGATAAATCTAACGGGTATATATTTCTTGAAGGTTTCTCCAAATCCATGATGAGTTAAGATGTGAAAATTGACCTCCTAGCCATTTTTGGCTTTCTAAAGAGGATGAACGATTCAGATTGTAAAAATGGGGCCACGAATATCCCGAGTGGAAAATCTTAGCATATGAATTTTTTCACAAAAATCTCATAAACTCATGAAAAATCAATGGTTGAAATTCGACCCCCAATTATTTTTGGCCTTTTAAAGAGGATGAACGGCTCGAATCTTGATTATGAGGCCCACAAGAATCAAGATTTAAAAAAAAGAAAAAAAAAAAAGGGACTGCATGGTTCACCATTTTTTCTCCTTGTACTAGCGGTTTTTTTGCTACAATTTTTAGATCGTGTTCTTTTGTTGGGCTCCAATCAATGTATTCAGCTATTGAAAAAAAAAATCCCTCGTTTTCAAAGCATTTACATACCTCATTTATGCATCACATGTGTAAAATATGCAAACAAATATGAATAATGTGTTGTCATTACATATGTTCGATTATATCTACAAATAGCATGCGTTCTCTCTTGAAATAAATCTACTTTGATGTATGCCAATTTGGGGGGTGGTACAGGCCTGGTCATCGGCACAGCGGGCACGATTTGCCAAAACACTCCCCGTTCATTAAAAGGTTATAAGGGCGTTTTGACCATTTTACCCCCTCCTAACAGCCATAAATCGGTCATATTAAAGGCATTTTTGGCCTTTTTGAATTTTCAAAGCTTTATAAATGGTGGTTCATTTCTCACCAAAATTATCCAACTCTCTTAACACTCTTAAAGCATTCAACTCTCTCTAATCATATTTCTAAGAAGTCTTTTTTTTTTTTTTTTTGGGGGGGGGGGGGGGTGGTGGGTGGATCATTGAGGTATTTATTTCATTTAAATTTGAGATTCTATATTTATATATAGTCTATACTAATTGTATTATCTCTCATCTTCTCCCCTTTCATATATTAATTATCACAAAAATATTTATTACTATTATTATAATCTTTTTTTTTTCAAATCAAATTCTTGGAATATGGCTGGACGATCTTTTAGAAGAAATATTCTCCGAGATGATTCTTCCATTAATTTAGGAGAAGAAGACAATTATGTCGAATTGGAAGAAGAAGTGGGGGAAGAAGTCCCAATAGAAGCTACTAGTTCTCGTAAAACATCTAATAGACCTAGAACTTCTGTAGTTTGGAAAGCATATAAAATTATTAAGGTTAAAGATAAACATGGAAAGGAGGTTGATAAGTCAAAATGTAAATATTGTGGTAAGATTTAAGATGCCGATTCAGGTGGGGGTACAGGGCATTTGGTGATGCATAGGAGAAAATGTGAACCCAAATATATTGGGAGAATTCAAAGGGAAGGGGGTTCAGGTACACATACCCAAATTTCTACTACTGGTGGTAGTTGTTTGAAACTTTTTTCTTTTAGTGTTGTCACTACTAGACAATCACTTGTTAAAATGATTGTTTTAGCTGAATTGCCATTTGTTTTTGCTGAAAATGAGTTTTTTTTTTTTTATTTTAAGAATTTGACCAATATAATCTGTGCCCATAATTTAGAAAATTTTCTAGAAATAATGCTAGAAATGACTCTATTAGGCTTTGGCAAAGTGAGAAGGAAAATCTTAAAAATCTCTTTGGAAACAGTCCAGGTAGAATAGCTATAACTAAAGATTTATAGAAATTTAGAAGTCATAATAGCTTTCTTTGCATTACTGCCCATAACATAGATGCAAAACGGGTTATTAATAAATGAATCATTTCTTTTTCTAAACTTGAATGGCCACACACTGAACATCGAATAGGGTCCCTTATTTTAGGAAAACTAATAGAATATAATATTTTCGATAAAATCATAGCTGTAACTTTAGATAATACAGCAAATAGTCAAGCGGCTATTTATCTAATGAGATTGCAGATGTCACTTGCAAATTTGATAGAGGGTCTATTTTTCAAAATAGATGTGTATGTCACATCTTAAATATCATTGCCTAAGTTGGTTTGAAACATATTTCAATAGTAACAGAAACGATTAAAAGTATTGCTAGATTTATTTTCTGCTCCGCACAAAGAAGACAATTATATTCGACAATATGTGCGAGGCATAATATATCACCCACAAAAATAAATTCAGTTGTTGACATAAATGGAATTTTATGTATGATTTGTTAAATAAAGTTATTTCAAGAAAAGAATTTTTGAATAAATATTGTTCTTTTAATGCAAAAGAATATTTGACGACTGAGGCACATTGGGAGTTGTGTGGTGAAATAAGAGATTTATTACAAGTTTTTTTATAATGTAAAAATATTTTTCTCTACAGTGTATTATTGCACCTCTAATGGAGCTCTAAACTTTCTTTTGAAATTAGTTTACAATTTAAAAAACATAGAGATCATGTTTCACTTAGTGACATTTGTAGAAAAACGGAGGAGAAATTTAATAAATATTGGAAAGATGCTCCAATGATATTTTCTTTGACTACTGCATTAGATCCTATGTTAAAATTAACTTGTGTACAATCTTTTCTTGAAGAGATAAATATTAATATGGAAAACATAGATTTAAATACTTTCTCAGATTTAAGGATAAAATTACAAACACTTTTTCAATTTTATTATGATCAAATGGGTACAACAGGGGCTAGTATGGCCCCCTTAACAAGTCCGGCAATCAGGTGCAATTTCTTAGGATTTCTTTGATAACAAGTTATGACGGAGTTATCCTCGTATATTAACTCTAGTGTATTAGAGGTGTATTAGAGATGCATGATGCATCTAGTTTTGATATCTTAGCCCGGTGGAAAGCATACGGAATCAAATTTCCGGTGTTATCCGCTATGGCTCATGATTTACTAACTATTCTAATGCCTTTTGTAGTATCAGAACATGCTTTTCGTGTAGGCGGATGTGTGGTGGATGACAGGAAGATGAATTTAGCTGAAGAAATAGTAGAGTGTTGTGTTTGCCTATGAGAGTGGTATTTGGTTGATAAGAGAAAACATGAGTTGGTAGAAACTGAAGATTATGATCCAGCCGAATACATTAGCGGACTACAAATCTAATTTTTTTTCCCTTTTCTTCATTGTAATTTGTAAATATAAAAGTCTTTTATTTTTTTTTATATTTTTATTCCCAAAAAGATTATAAAAGTCTTGAATGTAATCCTATTAAAAAACATACTAGTAGAAAAGATCCAAATGTGGAGTAGGTCGAATTTGACCAAACCACTTGAGTCTGTGTGTCATACTCTTCTCAATGTATATGTTTTAATTTTTTTCTATTATAAGAACATAATTTTTTAAGCCAAAATAATCAAACATTTAGGGCACGACAAAGTAAGATAGGCACGGCACGACCCATCCCAACTTAGGCACGGCCCGGCCCATTGGACATCCCCAGGGACTGTTTTGGGGTTGATTTGGTCATTGATGTCTTTTTTGGTGAAATGTTGTTGGTTAGTGATTTTAAAATGCAAAGAAGTATGATGAAGGGAACTGCTGGTAACTGCCGAGCTGGTGCGTTAGGTAGCAGAACAAGTAAAACTAAATCCCAGGAAACCACACGATCGAGGATTTGAAATTCCATGTTTCCGTTCTCTGCAGCTTTTTCACAGCTATAGTTTCTTCTCTCATCTTTCATGGAATCCTGCTCACAGGCTCTCTCTTTCCCATTGAAACACCACTTCTCCTCCTCCTCCTTGTTGTTTGTTAGATAGAAGGTATGGAAAACCAGCAACGGTGGAGGAGGTTGAGATTCTTCCTCTCCTTCAAGAACGCCACAATCCTTCTCTCTTTCTTCAACCTCCTCACCCTTCTTCTCCTCCTCCACAGATTCCTCTACGCCCCCATCACTAGATTTCCCGAAAACCAACAAGATCCAGGTATATACTGTCCATCTCATTTTTTGTGTGAATTTGAATCCTTGGGATTTTCTGTTCTTGTGTTTTGGATTAGTTATGAATGAATTTGTTGATGTGGGTAACGTTTGTCATAAAATTTCAAGTGTTTCTGTGGGTGGTTGAGACTTGGGGCTTAAAAATTTTCAAGCCCAAATTGGAAGATATTCTGTTTTATTAGTTGGGTGGGAGGAAGTGAAATTGGGGTATTTGTTGCCTGAGAAATGATTGTATAGATGCAGGTGAGACAAAAAAAAATTGCATCTTGGTGCTGTTTGGGTGGATGGGAATTGGGTGGGATTTGATTGATTTCTCTGGGATGGAGAGAAACAGTGCTGTTTGGGTTTTGATTTCAGTGCGCGGTAAATTTTCTGGTTTTCACTGAATGGTTTCATGGTATTGATGTTTGAAATAGTTAAATGTGGGATTTCCAATCATCAAATAGTTTCTTGGCATTTCAATGAATTCTCTTTTGAAATGGAAGTTGTTGCAGTGTAAATTAATGGAAATGCCTTACAATACTGAATTTCACATTCTTCCATTTCAAAGGAGCCAACTGATGCTTGGACTGTCATGGGCTGCTATAGACATCAAAGTCTTCTAGGGGAACTAGGGTAGCGAGGTTCGAGCCCCAGTTGCAATGAGGAGGTATTGACTAGTTGTACCATAAGAAAAATAGGTTAGATGGCATAGCTTAGGAGGGTAAATTAGGATTCATAAAGAAAAGGAAAAACCACTCAGGCCCACTTCACATCAAAGTAGTCTGAGCCTTCATGCAAATTGTGGGTGGCCCTAATTTCACTCATGTGTAAGTGATATTTGGCATTCGATAGAAGTTATTTCCTTCACATCAAGAAAAATAGGTTAGATGACATAGCTTAGGAAGGTAAATTTGGATTTAAAAATAAAAGGAAAAATCACCCAAGCCCACTTCACATCAAAGTAGTCTGAGCCTTCATGCAAATTGCGGGGTGGCCCCAATTTGACTCATGTGTAAGTGATATTTGGCATTCAATAGAAGTTATTTCCTTCACATGGTAACACCAGTTCAACAGTGAATATGACTTTGATCCAAGTGATATTCGTTTCTGTCAAAATTCACAGGATGACTTGTCGATCCCATGGTTTGCTTTGATGAGAATTGGTTCCACCATGCAGAATTTCCTCACTGATATTAAACTGAGGGTAGTGTTGCCAGTGTACAGTCGCTTCACTCATGAGATTCAGAAGATAGCATTATGAACCAACAACTAAGGGTGTTCCTTTACTATTATATGAGAGAACAGAAAAAATTGGGAGCACCATGTAGTGGAAAGTGTGGATCAATGGAGTTTAGAAACATTTTAACTTTTTGTTTTTGAAATCTCAATGATGGATTAGACAAGGGTTGGGGATTTTCCAAGTTCTTCTAGACTGGGTAATCGTGGCCATCTAATTTCAATCCTTCGGACTTTTAACTATTTGTGATGCCATTTGTTTGCTTTTCTGTTGTTTTTAGGCCTGGCTCTCATATACAATTCTAGGTGAAGGATTTCAGTTAGAGAGAGAGAGAGAGAGAGAGAGAGAGAGAGAGAGAGAGAGAGTAACAACAGTTCATTTTCGATGTAAAATTAAGAAGTTAACAAAATCTACATTTGAGTGGCTAAGTTCTTTCAGTTCTGATTGTTTTTGGTATGTGGTCTATTTTTGAGGAGATCAGTTCAATGGTTTAGGTTAATGGGCATGGTAATTGAGTGGCTTCCGTTATTTGATGAATCACAACTCACAATCCCACATATACAAACTCATGCCTTCAGACATCGAGAGTGGGGATATGGAAACATCTCAATGAGGCCTTGGGGGTGGTGCAAAATAAGAATCCCATTATATCATCCTAACCCCCTTGATCTATGGCCCTCAACTTTAATGATTTTAAATGCACCACTTCCTTAAGATTTTCAATCCAATGGTAAGGAACATTTGAATTAGTTTCAAAATGGGATGACTGATGAGTGCCAATTCATGGGTGGGATTTAGGGGGTAGGGTTGGTTACTGACTGTGAAGGCAGATACCTTGATCATAGGTGGGCTAGGTGGCTCAGCAAGAGGATGGCGATGACCATCCTTATGTGCAGATGGTTTTCAGAAAATAAAAATAATCTCTCTCTCTCTCTCTCTCTCTCTCTCTCTCTCTCTCTCTGTGTGTGTGTGTGTGTGTAAATATATATATATATATATATTATTGTTAAAAGATTTTATTATTAGTAGTTTTCCTTTTGTTTTGAAAATTTAACAGATCTCAATAATAAAATATCAATATATAGCAGTTTCTAACATCAGTATATGCTTTTACATCAATATTCTAAAATGCAGCACAGGTCAGATATCTTATGGAGGCTAAAGCAATACGTCATGCAATGGAGCCTTTGGAACTGATTAAGAGAGTATGTTTTGGTTTCTGTAAGCCTATAGAAGTTGTAGACCTGTCTGAAGACTGGTCTCCACCATAAAGCATTTCTAATATGTTCTTACTAATACAAATTGGGGTTCTTCTGTATGATGAACATTACACAAAAACTTAAAACTAAGTTATTTATTTAGGTGAAAGAGATTCAGCAAGAAGCATATAAGGAACCAGAGACGCTCGTTCAACACAAAGCTGCAAAGAAGACTGCTGCAGTTGACCTCTCAAAGCGGCTGCAGGATCTCCGAGCATTGAATGATGCTAACAGCAAAAAAGGTGAGTTCCTGCTCCTTTTTATGGATTACCTATAGAAATGGGACCTTTTTATTTCTCATTCTGTTTTTCAAGTTATTAACACATGGTAAATTTTATAATGAAGTGGCCATGTATCGAAAATGAAAAGACCCCAACTAAAAAATTCTCACTAAGCCTGCTTATAATGATCAATGACAAAACTTCATTAAATATGGGGAAAAAGTGAAGTACATCATATAAGTGATAAGAACCCAGCTCAAATACACACACACACACACACAATACACTTTCTTTTTGATTGGTCATATGATGTGACTTGAGCCCACAGCCTCCAGGTTGCAATAGTGAACGCTTTCCACTGTGCCAATTCTCCCTTATAACCCAATGTGGGGCTGAAGCTAGCTTCTATATTGATGTAGGCAAACAAAAGGCTTAATCTGGAGGATAAATCATAAAATAAATATGATGTCAATCTGGGCAATTACCGATAAAAGAATCCATGCAATTTAGCTTTTATTTGGGCATTGTACAAAGTGAATGCCTTTGGCTTCATGTCTTTCAGTAGCTGCCATATATAGAAGTACACTCCTCGGCTTGTATTTCACCTCTAATGTCTAAAGCATCATCTCTTGCTCTGGCCCTTTGATTTTCTTTTCCATATCCCATTTGTCATTTTCCGTAGTCGTTGGGTCTAGTTTATAGGTAGTCACTGGAATCTTATATTTTTTTTCTTATATGAATTTACTTAACTGTAAATTGGATCTTTGATTCTCAGTTGTCTTTTGTGACCATTTTTTCTTCTGCTAAATCCTTCTGGTGTTAGTGTGATTATTGCGTTTGTAGTACTGTCAAGTTAAATATTGGATTTTCAGCTCTTGAGGAATGGCAAAAGCGGAAGATGGAGAGGGCAAGGCAACGGGAAATGGAGAAGAATGGAACCATCAGCACTTCACAAGCTTGACATCTCCTCTGCGGTTGGAGAATTGTAAACCAGGTATTTCTCGTCTTGGTCAAATATTGTACATTTCATCCATTTATAGAAGTCAAGCATTAGAAGTCATACGATGACACTGAACTGAAAAGGCTGTAAATTGAACATGTAGCATACAATGGAATTTATCATGCGTCTCAACTAATAAAGAAATGCTTCAAGTGGTTGTGGCAGAGGTATTATCTTTAATGTAAAATATCATGACCTTGGAAATTGTCCTTTAACTTTCTTGGCTCATATTGCATATAGATAAACCTTAAGATTAGGAATCTGCCTAAAGAAAAGGAATGAAAAACCATCTGTGTATTATTTGTTTGATATCTCCATCCATCCACTTATATCTTTATGTACTTCCTCTGGAGCTATATTTTCCGTTGAGTTGACTCCTCTCTTGGGTTGCGAGTGTTATTGGAACTAGGAAGTATATTCACAAGGAGTTCAACTTGATAGTATGCTCAGTTTATACCTTGAAGCTTTCTTTTACATGTCAAATGATTATCATGATCATCATCAAAGCTTTTTCTCATTAATTTGGGGTCCGCTAAAAGAGTTTTACTTTAATGTTCTAGACATCCCATCATTAGAGCTTTTTCTCATCCTATTTGGGGTCTCTCCCTCTGTGTGTGTGTGTGTCACGACCCGATCCGGCCAGCAGTTATCATCCTCTTTGGCATAGGGCAGAAGGACGCACCATTCATGACCCAGGCCTCAAGGTTTTGTTCTCGGAGCCCATTAAGCTCCAAAACGCATCTTACTAGACTCACAGGCGTGAACATATATAAGTTGAGTCTCTCGGCAGTCTCTTGGCGATGTGGGACGTTGTGTGTGTGTGAAAGAGCACACATGCTGGCATTGCAAGTGATTATCCTCCAGTCTCATAACCCCACATTGTGACATGGCCTTCTTCACTTCACTTAATGTTCTGTTCTTTAAACAAGTAGCCCTGCAATTCCTTTTGCAAGCTGTGATTCTGGTCTTTTATGCAAGTCTATACCATATCCAATGATTTTTTTTCCTTCTATTGACCTACCCTTTAAGTTTCATGTGACTCCACATCTTCCTTAGCATGTACATTTGGCCACTTGAACTTTAACTTCTTCTCACTTCTTCCTTGAAGAACATTCAGCACCTTGAAAAAACTAGGTCTGATGGTATTCTTAGAAAAATGTCCCTTTAATAATGTGCTACTGTCACGACCAGGGCCCGAGATCGGATTACTTCGGACAAACCCCGAGTCGCGGGATCATACTTACTCCCGTAAACTTCGAATTAGCATAGCTCAAAACGAAATTCACAAGGGATATCAAATCACAAAACCTGCCAATGTACAATTTGCGGAATATATATATACATTGACAACAATTAACTTTACATTAAAAGTAAAGTTCTCTTATACAAAATTACAGTTCACTAAAACCAACACTGCACATTTAAAATACAATGCAGTTGGTATCTAATTACATCTCAAAACTAAATATTACAAAAGTATTCATTTACATTCGCCCTCCGAACTACACCCACTCCGCTAAACCTCCTGGAGGTATCGGATGGGCCTCCTCTGCAACCGGCACGGCCTCTGCAAGACCGGCACGGGCATCTGGGCCTGTGACATCACCAATAACACGTGAACACGACGGTTCAACAAGAGATATGAATTTTCATGAATTCTCATGTTATTTTTCAATTCTATACAAGAATTTACCAATGCAAGAACTCAATAGTTCTATATAACCTAATTCAGTTCAATAACAAATATTTATGTCAATTCATTTCTTTTCATTTCGCATCTTCCAACAGAAGTAGTTTAAGCACAAGGCGGAAGGGCAAACCATTCATGGCTTAGGCTTCAAGAGTATTTCATTTTCCTTTATTCAAGTTAATTAAGCACAAGGCGGAAGGGCAAACCATTCATGGCCGAGGCTTCAAGATTGTTTCAGTTTCCATTACATGGCTTATCATATATGGTGGAAATTTACCAGTGTCTTGATCAGAGAGCACTAGCATTCCACGAGGCTCCGCAACGCCCCAACCTCTACTGCAATAGGAATTATTCATTTGTTTACTATCACCTTCAGTGACTATTCATTTCATTACATTAATTCAATTCGTGCATTATGTCAGTTCATCTCTACTCAATCCTCTTCATACTTCTAAGCCAAACAAATGAGTGAAGCGTTAGTTATCCAATGTACGTGTTATTTTCGATGAATATCACTTTATGCATTTGATTTGTACATTGAGACGACCTTCGCTAACACCTATGTAGGCTTAAACATTAACCTGAATAATCTGTAGAAATTAGGCCTTAACCTAACACTTCTCTCTGAACTCAGCTCAGCTGTCGATTGGCCTGTCAGCTGACCGACAATACAACGTCGGTTGATCGACATTAATACGTCGGTTAACCGACACTTTGTCGGTTTGAATTTCCAGAAGCTGGATTTTTTATCCATTCTCTGATACATCTGTCGGTCAGGCCTCGGTCAGGTGTCGGCTGACCGATGACACCATCTCGGCTGACCGACACTTTATCGGTTCCAATTCCAGAGAGCTGAAATCACTGAAACAGATTTCAGATCTGTCAGTTAGTCCGTTGGTTCACCTGTCGGTCGACCGACACTTATACGGTGGCTGACCGACACAATGTCGGTCAGAATTTCCAGAGAGCTGAAAACTCTCTGATACAGCTCTCAGAGCTGTCGATTCACCACGTCGACCGACACTTGCCCAGAAACTCGGTTCTGAGCTTCAGATTTTCTGAAGCAAAATTTCAAGAAATTGAGCCAATGGACTCCAACCTCTCTAAAACATTGTAAATCATAAGAATACACATGTACTTGCCTTTTGTGAAGGTTGAATGGATGAAAACCTCTTTCTAGAGCTTGATTCCAAGAAGAAAACCTTGAATCCAAACTTCACACTTTCACAAATTGAAAACAAAGTTGGGGAAGATGAAGTGGAGGATGAAAGCTTCTTGAAAACACTTGTAAACTCCTTGTTTGATGCTCGATAGAGTGAGATTGGAAGGAAAGAAGAGAAAAGGAAGAGAAGAAATGAGTCTAGGGTTTGGAAGGATTTGAAAATGAGATGAATGATCTCATTGAGGCCACTTTAGCTTATATAAGCTAGCTAATTGCATTTAAGCCCAACAATCTTACTAAATTACAATTCAAGTCAAATGAAGGGTCCTTTGACCGGATTCTCGTCAAACGACTTCGAACTTATTACGAAAGTTGACGTACTCGTCGAGATACGCGTGTTGGTATCAAGAGTATCCGTATTCGACGAAATACGCGAAAATTCGTATTTACATAAAAGCCCTTTGTTTCAATGTTTAAGTCTAAAACCTCATTTAAACCAAGCAATTTCCTTCCTTACTATTCCATTAAACCTAATTCACTCATTTGAGGTCAATTCCATATCATTCGGTCATAAACCATTATTAGTTCAATTAACCACAGTTAATTAGCCTTAAGCCCAATCAATTCACTTAATCTCTTTACTACCACTTCACTAAGCTCATTTGGGATTAATCTCATTGAGCTTAGTCATTAATTACCATTTGTCTAATTAAATATGATTAATTAGCATTAATTCCAATTAACTAGAGTTAATCTTGATTAACTCGGGACGGGACCTTACAACTATCCCAACTTTTAGTACCATTCGGTCCTCCGAATTTATTTGTATGGAGAAAGATCTGAGGTGCACACAGATCATAAGAACTTGCAATACCTATTTACACAGGATGACCTAAATAACAGGCAGCGGAGATGGATGAAGGATATTAAGGAATATGATTTTCCGATCAAGTATCATCCCGGGAAGGTGAATGTGGTAGCAGATGCTCTTAGTAGGAAGGCAGCATTCAGTGAATGTATAATGCCAAAATGGAGATGGATGGAGCAGTTTAGAGATATGGATGTGGAAGTATGGTTTGTCAATGAGAAAGCTCTAGTTGCTACTATGGGAGTTTGGGAGTCATAGATAGTTAACAGGATCAAGGAAGCTTAGAAGGATGATCCAGAGTTGCAGAAATCATTGAGCATGTTGATGACAAGACATAGTTCAGATTGATTTATGGAGTTCTGTACTGCAAGGATAGGCTGTGTGTGCCAGATGTTCAAGACATCAAGTCAGAGTTGATGACAGATGCGCACCACACCAGATAATCTATTCACTTGGGGAGTACTAAGATGTATCAGAATTTAAAGAATCACTACTGGTGGGTGAAAATGAAGAAAGAGATTGTAGAATTCGTTTCTAGGTGTATGACTTGCCAGCATGTTAAGGCAGAGCACAAGAAACCTTCTGATTTGCTTCACCCGTTAGAGATTCCACAGTGGAAATGGGACAATCCAGGGGTGCTACATGGGGAGAGATGTCATTGACATCTCATCTCCTCGAATAAAAAAAATTCCTTTCTCATGTGGCACCCTCTGGGGATCCTCTTCCTAAAAAGATATGAACAGCTAGGATGTTACTAATTTCTTATCTCCGCTCTCCCTCCTTTCTTCACGTTATATTCTCTCTCCTCAGTTACATTTCTTGTCTTCTTTCCTCTCCGATGTTTCGTTCTCTCCCTACTACATCCGTTTCTCTCTCATCTCCCATGTTTCTGCAGTTCTCTCTCCATCATCTCTTTCTCTCCCCTTCCATCTCTCTCTCTGCTTCTCTCTCCATCTCTCATGTCTCTCTCCCCCCCGAACGAACTTTGCATAACTTAATGTCTCTGAGACTCTCTCCGTTGGTTCTGTCTCTTTCTTTCCTTTCTCTGTCTTCATCTCCTCTTCATTTTTCAACCCAGTTTCTCTTTTTGGTACTCCCTTGCTCTAGGTGGGCCTCTACTAACCATCAAACAAAGGAATTTGAATACTAACATATTTCAGAAAATTGGGCCTTGCTAGCTGTGTTGATGGTGAGTTTAACCCACCATGAAAAGGGCAGGGGCTCCACATCCACTGCACCATTTCTCTTTCCTCTTACAAGTCGAAGCATGTGGTGAAACAAAAATCCAATGGCCTCGCCACCAACAACGACTCGGAGACTTTAATTTTCAGAGATTCCATTATCAATTATATAATATGAAGCTTACTGATAGAAATCAGTCCGATTTATTCAATTGATTTTGACTTTGTTCCCAATTTACTTTGACCCCCTAATCCCCGTCTTTTGCGTCTTCTTTTCCTACGTTCATTCATGATGATGTTGCTTCCCTTTAATATTACGTCTTCTTTCCCCACCTTTTAAGCACGTAAATCGGTAGTTCTTGGTGTTGCTTTGAAAACCCATATGGTCAGTGTATAGCTGCTAACATGATAATAGTTGTTGGTAAATACAGGTTATTTAGATATATAGTCATAGAATAAAAATGGATGTAGGCTACATACCCTACCCATGGTTCAAAATCGCGGTTCGCGGTCATCGCATCGCGGTACGCGGTTATCGCAGTTTGCGGTTATCGCATCACGGTTCGCGGTCATTGCTGCCCATTGCGGAGCGAATTTTTATTTGATAAAAAAAATCCGAAAAAATATCCAAAAAATCCAGAATATTATAAAATGATAGAAAATAATGTTTTCTTTTCCATTAGTGCACACTTTAAAGCAAAATAACGGTCCCCTCAAGTTATAACATCATGTATCATTGCTGTATCGATTTATATACTAAAATATCATAAATTTGACATAATGCAACCATAATTTTGGGCAAACTAATAGTGTTAAACATTTAAAGTCTACAAGCAAGCAATAAATACTAATAGAGTTAGTGCATGTGCCTAATGCCAGAGCGAGTGGCGTCCTGGGTCGATATCATCATCATCATTAATAGTGAGGAACATCATATCTAACTCAATATAAAGCCTTTGGTTCATGTATTACACATTTACACAATCTAAAAATAATAATAATTCGGATTTAAATAATGAAGAAATAAAAAATATTACAGCAAGTGTTAAAACTTGAATTTTTTTGCTCCAAAAGTATAGATCTAACACATCTCAACCATCTCTATGTTATTTTGATGTTGAATCTTGAAAAGAACTCCAAAAAACAAAAAAATAAGCTTACCAAAGAGGTCCCTTGAGTTTGATTAGCTTTCCCCACATACAAATCCACCCAAAAGTAGCTTAGATCTAAGCTTTTCCATGCCTTAGAAGTTATAGCAGGCGTTAGGAAGCCTTAAGAAGCTCTTTGGGAAGAAACAGAACGAAAGAAATGAAAGAAAACTCGGTTTTAAAAAAACACTCCCCTCAGACATTATAACGGCCGTTATTTTGAATATAACGGCCGTTATATTCAAAATAACGGCCGTTATGATCCATTATTTTGGCGATTTTTTGCCCCGTTACACATCGTAGCCGTTATATGTATTATAACGCAACGGTATCGGCCGTTACCGTTACATAACGACCGTTATGTAACGGTAACGGCCGCGATTTTAAACTCTAACCCTACCTGATTTTCCCACATCTATCGGATATGTAGATTTCTAGGTCCATTTTAATCCTTGAGACTGGGAGACTGAATAAGACTCCAATTAAGTGGTTATGAAAAAAAATGTAGAATTATGAAATTATAGTTAACATAACCTTAAATTGAAGACATGCTATAGTACAGTGCGTACAACAATCTTTATATTCATTTCTTTATGTAAAGCTCTTTCAATGTAGAATATCATTGATTTTACTTATCAATTGGATCATATCAAAATACGTCTCCAGTATTTTATAATTTGAATGCAATTGTTATTCGATGCCTGCCCGTGTTCAGCGCGGGCATCTCTCCCTAGTGTCAACTGATAGAAATTGGGAACTGATAGAAAGGGAGATGAAAACTCATTTTGCATTTTAAAACTCAATCCAAAAAACAACGGTTAAAACATTTTGGGACATTTTTCGATAGGCCAATGTCTTACTCCCTCACCTCTTAAATAATTTTAAAGATAAAACTCATTTAACCAATACATAGCCCGAATTGATTGTTGGGTATTGACAAGCAGCATATAAGACAGTAAGAATAGATAGGGACATGTGCATTTTAAGACTCCAATGGAACTTTAAGAAAAAAAAAACGGTTAAAACATTTTGAGACATTTTTGTGTAGCAAGATATCTTGTGCCCTACAATTTTTTTTTTTTTTACATGAAATCTGAATCATCCTACACTATCAAATTTTGATTTTCTCTATATCACAAAAACAAAGTCCAAAACTTCTTTTTCAAATGAAAATGTGTAATGCAAACATCTCAACAAAATAAGTGACAATTTTTTCTTCCAGTTGTGGAATTCTTGCATGTTAAAAGACCTCTTCCTTGATGTGATGTTGTTATACAATTCTAGTCTTCCTAGCCTTGTCGGCCATTAGTCGTGGGGGATTGAGCAAAGGCCATAGTCTTCCTAGCCTTTTAAATCTTCTTGAGTAAAGGACAAAGACTTCTCAAGTCTTCTAAAATAAGGATAAAGACTTTTCAAGTCTTGCTGAATGGAAATGGAAGTGATACAGGAGTTGGTTGTGGAGCCAGAGGCGCTTTTTAAGTAAGATAAGAAGAATCCACTGTACTATCCCAACCATACGAAAGAAAATGAATTTTAGATTAGTTCTTAGGAAAAGAAAAATAAATAGCAGTAAATGCTTCTAGGTGTTATGAACGCGGTTTTTTCTTCGTCAGGCCCATAAATCGGGATCTGATGGTAACCTTGGTAGGCATCGAGGAAACTCATCCTGTCGTGCCCGGCGGTGGCGTCGATCAACTGGTCGATCTTTGGGAGCTAGAAGCTGTCCTTGGGGCAGGCCCTGTTGAGGTCGGTAAAGTCTACGTAGACCCTCCAGCTCCCATTTTTCTTTTTGACCACTACTGTGTTGGCCAGCCATTCAGGGTAGCTGACTTCCCTGATTGCTTCGGCCTCCAACAGCTTTTTGACCTCTTCGATTATGGCCTCTGTCTGCTGGACTCCAGTCCTACAAGTCTTTTGGACTACAGGTTTGTGTTTGGGATCCACGTTTAGTTTGTGGCACATGATTTCAGAGCTGACGCCAGGCATCTCATAAGGGGTCCAAGCGAAAACTTCTCTGCTCTGTAACAGGAAGTGAAACAACTCGGACCTCTCAGCTTCTATAAGCTGGCTTCTGAGCAGGAAGTATCTCACTGGATCGCTGGGATCGATCCTGACCTCGGTGAGGTCTTCGACACTCTTCTGCTCGGATGCTCGGCCAACAGCCTCGAGCTCTGCCTCTAGCTTGGCCATGTGGATTTGCTGCGGCTTTGCCTCGCCGGGGACCATGGCCATCAAGCATTGCTTGGCCATTTGTTGGTCGCCTCGGACTGTTATCACCTCGACTCTTCCGTCCTCGTTCTCCAACGGGAGCTTGAGCTTCTGGTGGTGGGTGGAGGGCATCGCTTCCATGTTGTGCAGCCAAGTTCTCTCCATTATTGCATTGTATGGGGATGGTGCATCCACCACTAGGAAGTCGGCTGTCATGGAGGCGCCCCAACTTGGACTTCGAGGGAGACCTTACCCTTAGGGTACACTGGTTTGGAGCTGAAGCCTACCAGCGGGGTGCGGCTTCCTGCAGGTCCTCCTCCTTCAGACCCATCTTTTTGAAGTAGTCGTAATAGAGGATTTCTGAGGAGCTCTCAGGGTCCACGAGGATCCTCTTGACTTTGAAGTTCTTTAACCTCAGAGTCAGGAGCAGTGGATCGTTATGGGGGAGCTGGACCCCGTCCAGGTCTTCATCAGAGAACCAGATCTTTGGTCTCTCTTTTCGTGCTCTCTTGGGAGAGGGGCCGAGCTCGGCCGTCATCACCTGTTTGCCGTACAGGGCCCTCCTGGCCTCGGCACGAGTCTGGTTTCTTCTCCTGGGAGCGGGAGCGAGGTGGATGACATTGATTGTGCCCTCTGGCTCATCGCTGTCACGATCGTCGTCGGGTTGGCATTGGTGAACTCGGTGAACCTTGCCCTCTTCTTTGATGAGGTCTCTGAGGTGCCCGTCCTTCACGGGTTTTTCGATGTGGGCCTTAAAGGCCATGCAGTCCTCGGTCCTGTGCCCATTCTGTTTGTGGTAGGTACAGAACTTGCTCTGATTGCGGGTGGAGGGGTCACCCTTCATGGGTTGGGCCCACTTGAAGAAAGGTTGCGTCCTGATTTTGCCAAGGAGTTTGTAGATGGGCTCCTTGAAAATGGGCTTCTTGAAAATTGTGTTGACGGCCTTGTAAGAGGCACAAACTGGCTTCGGTCTTGCGCTGGCCCCCGAGGTGAGAGCTGAGCGCACTGCCGAGCTCGTTGGTGCTCTGCTCCGGTCCACCACCTCCCTTCTGGATAACTTTTTATCCTTTTTGGAGGGTCTATCCTCTTGCCAGGTGCAGAAGCTCTCCCGAGCTCGGCCTCATCCTCTTCCTGCTCGATGAACTGGTTCACTTGGGCCATCACTGCTTTCACATTGGCCACAGGGAACCGCACCAGGTCCTTGCGAAGCTCGTTGCTTGGCAGCAGAGCTTGTTTGAAGGACCTGATGGCCACTCTGTCGGTGGCATCTTCTACCTGGCTGTAGATGGTTCAGAACCTTTTGGCGAACCGAGTGATATTCTCAGTCTGCCTCATTCTGATGGCCATCAGGTCATCGTTTGTCTTCGGGATGACCCGATGTGCTTGGAACTTTTCAACGAAGGAGTTTCGGAGCTGCTGCTAGCTCGAAACTGACCCCTCGAAAAGCGCGCAGAACCACCAAAGTGGGAGGTCGCCCAAACTTGAGGAGAAAACCTTGCAGTTTAGATTGCCGACGTCACCCTATACCAACATCCTTTGAGTGAAATGCCGGAGGTGCGCAGTTGGGTCCGAGGTCCCGTCATACATGTTAAACCTTGGGACGCTGAACTTTTCAGGGAGTACATAGTCCCTGATCTCCTGGGAAAACGGAGAAGCGCCATTGTCCTCGGTGTCGTAGGCATTTAGCCGATCTCGGGTGAAACAGACCACCTCCATATTCTGCTGGACTGTTTGTTTGACCTGTTGATTGAGCCATATTCTCAGGTCGGGGTCGTTTTCGGGCCTCTGGTGTTGCTTCTTAGAGTCAGCGCTGAGACGAGTGCTGCTGGAGCCTTCGTCATAGGCTCGGTCACGTCGCTTGTTCAAGACTTGCCTCAAGTCCTGTTTGGCTTCCGGGGCCTTCTGGCGCGCGGAGGGTACGACCGAGGCCCTGGCTAGGACCTTCGCCTTCTCTCGGAGTTGTTTTTTGAGTTGGCGAATCTGTCGGTCCTGTTTTTGAATATGGAGATTTTGGGCCTTGATGTCCTCGAGGAGCGCATCGTCAGCTTTTCCCAGGATCACGTCGTCGTCGTCCTCATCAAAGAACAGGTCGTCGTCGTCATCGAGGAGCACGTGGTCGTCATCACCGAGGGGGACGTGGCCGTCTTCCACATGGTCCTGGTGACGGGACTGGTGCGACTTAGATGGTATTGGTGTTTTGTCTCGTCGGGAACGCCCGGCCCGAAGGAGGAACATCCTGACGAGGTTGTTCCTGGAGGATAATGTCCTGTCGAGGACGCTCTGCCTGAGAGGGATCCTGCCGGAGACGTTCCAGAACGGGCCCGTTACGACGAGGAGGTGCTGTCACCCCTCTCGACGACGAGCCTGGCTGGGTAACTGGCTCTCCCACTCTCATTACGTCGGATCTTCCCCCGGTCCTCTTCTGGCGAGGGATTGTTGGTAACTGCCCTGGCACCTATGGCTGGTGTGTCACCGGTGGAGGCGGCATGATGGGCAAAAATGGCTGTGGCGGTAAAGACCTGGATGGCCCAACGCCTTTCCCTTTCTTAGTCTTTGGAGGCATGGTTTTTGAGATATGATTTGGTTTTTTCAAACGATTCCCACAAACGGCGCCAATTGTAAGTGCCTAAAAATTACGGACTTGGTTTAGGTGAGTGTAAGCCCTTGCTAATGCTGTTAGGCTGTTTTGAACGGACTGGGTGCCTTGAACCTGAAAGAGATAAGAGAAATAACAGTCAGAGCCCCTGGCTGCTGTCAGCCGAAGGCACTCCGATGCCTGAGTTAGTGCTATCACCGGACAAAGGGAGAGTGGATGAGGAAGAAGAAGGTTCAGGCAGTGAGGGAAGAGTATTGCATAGTGTCTACCTGTTCATGGCTCTTACCATGCATAGATATAGAGTGACGAACGTCCCATCAGAAGTTTCCTGAGTGGTGGTAGGTGAGAGAGCTTGTCCCATCAATCCATACCTAGGATCCTTAGTGGGGGTAGGTGAGGATACTGTCCCATCGGATCTTCCCTCAATCCCCAACATAAATGCAGACGTGATCGGGTGATAGGGATAACCCCTTATCGATAGCCGGCGGCCATCCTATCCGCCAGTACGTTCTGCAACGTAGCCATCCCGTCACATAATGGGGATTAGACACTTAGCGTTTACCTCGGTCAATTGGACCGCACTGGAGAAGGAGCTGAGGGCGGGCGCGCTCGAGGTCGGACACTGCTGCCGAGACGCACGAGTCCGAGCCCGGAGGAGCAGGATCGGTACTCTTACCGAGACCAGCTCTACAGTGTCAGCTGACACAATTGCCGACCTGGATAAAACGAGATTGAGGCCATCCTGATTGGTACTTTTACCTAAGTCAGGAGTAACCTCGGTATCAAGAAAACACCCCACACAGAAACAATTCCGGTTCCAGGTCCACCGTGGACTCGGACTGGAACCGACCCGTTTACAACCCTACATAAAACTCTCCCTTGATGTGATGCTATTCTACAATTCAACTCTTCTAGTCTTCTCTGGCATTCCATCCCGGCCATTAGTGGTGGGGACTGGGGACTGAGAAATGCAAATCTTTCCACACTCCTGGTTTCATGAACAAAGAACTCTAAGTCTTCTTAAGCAAAGGACAAAGACTTATCAAGTCATCTAAAATAAGGACAAAGAGTTCTCAAGTCTTGCTAAATAGAAAGGAAAGTGACAGAGCAGTTGGCTGTGGGGCCAGAGGTGCTTTTAAGGTAAGATAAAAAGAATCCACTATCCCAACCATATAAAAGAAAATAATTTTCTTAGGGAAATAAATAAATAAATAAATAAAGGGTTATTTACATATAAATTCTCTCACACCCGATTTTCCCAATTTTAAGACAAAATTCAAATAATGTCACAAAAGTCGCTTGTCGACATTTTTTTTTTCAAGCCTTTTGCCTTAGATTCAATGATATCATGGGAACAATGTATATCACGAATATATCACGAAAACTGATAAATCACATGATATCATGAGACTGTCCCATGATGTCATAACTTTTATGTAGCATCTTATGGGAAAAAATCGAATCATAGAGCTTGAAAAATGGTGGTTAAATGTGTATTTACTTTTCACCAAATACAGTTTTTTGTGTTATATAAAAATAAAATTCTCCAGTTGGTTCCACAAAGTGTATGATGCCGAAACTGATAAATCTCATTATATCATATTATATCATGGGACTATCTCATGATATCAAGGGACATGGGGCAAAAAATCTTTAAATAAATTATTGACCAGAGTCATGTGACTCTGGTGACATTATTGACATTATGGTCATGAAATGGAAAAAATCAAATTTAATGAGGACTAATTTATCAAAACCCATAAAAAAAGGCTTTCCAATGCATTGCCAGCCCTCTCAATTGAGGTGATAAGTATTGCATGGCGTGCCATTTCAACATTCAAATGGTAGGTAAACAGTTTGGATTTTCAAAAGGTCCGTATGCACCTCTCATGAGTTCAATGGCCATTTTTGCACTCGGGGCCCACCTGCACGGGGCCACTTTACGTATTCTATGTGTCCCACTTTCACAAATATAAGGAGCCTTCCTTTAGAAGTTTGTGTGCATGGAGTCCATATTTAGAAATTACAATGTGAGGCACACTATTAAGATTACAGTATGGCCCATTTTATATTTACAAGGTGGCCCACCTATAAAAATTGAGGACGCTGTAAAGTAATCAAGAAGTCACTGTAATTCCTAAGTCATTTTGTACGAATTTAAGGGGGGGTTTTCCATAAAAATCCATTTTTCTTAAGGATAAAACTTCTAAAACATTGTTTACCAAAAAAAGAGAAATTTTCCAAATTGTTCCCTTTTTTATGTGCCCATTTTCTTATTTTCAATTAGAGATCAATCCAATCCTTTCACGGCCTCACCCGTGCTTATCCCCCAAAAGGGTACTGGTCTGTATTTGATTGGTTGCTATTCAATTTTACCAGAATAAGCTACTAACCCTTAATATTTAGTGTCTAGACTTTTCTATCTTCTTTCTCCTTGACAGTGCATCTGCCCAAGACTCACTGAAAGCGAACAATTTCATGGGACAACCACCAAATTCCATGGGTGTTATTATATAATCCAAGGTTGCGAGACTTTCTTTTTTGGTATGAATGAAAAGGAAAGTCTCTAAGTAGAATTTAGAGTCGTGAGGATCCCTAAAATGGTTATCAGACCTTATCTCTTCAAAGTCAAGATCATTTACAATTTAGAACCCTAAATGCTTTCTGGAGAATGGCATCATGAAATTCCTTTGGCCAAGTTTATCAAAAGAATTGAGGGCATTTGAAATTTTTAAGCAAGAATTCCTCAAGCTCATCATGTAATTTGAGTATTTACAATTGTGTTTCTATAAGTGGTTAAAAATTGAAGATCCAAAGATAAATATCAAAAAATGACCATCAAATGGCTTCCCTCTTAGTAGAAATCGAATGAGGGAAGATGGGAAAGGATTGCTCGGCTATGGACTTAATAATTCAATACCGAGGAAAGTTAAGGCCCCATCTGCATCTCTAACTTATATATTCTTCACCCCTTGCCTCTTAAATAGTTTTAAGGTAAAGCTCATTTAACCAATAAATAGGCCCCCCTAAATGATTGTAGGGTATTGACAAGCAGAATATAAGACAGTGAGAATGGGGACAAGTACATTTTAAGACTCCAATGAAACTAAAAAACAATGGTTAAAACATTTTGTGACATGTTCGTGTAGCATGATAATTCTGGCTCTGCAAATTTCTTTTATTTTTCTTGAACATGAAATCTGAGTCATCTGACACTATGTCTCCATCGAATATTCATTTTTCTCTGTATCACAAAGACTAAAAGAAGTGTGGATTTTTTTTTCTTCCTTTTGTGGAATTCTTGCATGAGTTAAAACCCTGCTTTGATGTGATGCCTATCAATCTACAATTCTGGCTTTTCTAGTCTTCTCCAGCGGTCTTCCCACGTAGAATGCACTGGTAAATTTTTTTTTTTTATCACGATCCAACAAGACGAATTCTTAGGTGGCACCAATTATACGTGAATGTCGATGGAGGGTCCTTTTCGTATAGCAGCGAACCAAACGTCCAAATCCGGGTCAGGCTATTAATATTATTACCATTTGGTGATCCGGTTCAGTCCAAAACTCAAAAAAGTTTAAAAAAGACACACTTTTTGACTAACCAGCTTGCTCTCGGGATCTTCACCATTTATCTTCTGGCACCGTTTTCGGACACAACAATGGGAGGCCGACATTCAACTTTTGCCTCCAGAAAAGGTTGGGCCCACAGGCAAAAGAAATCGAAAATAAATTTAAGCGGGGCATATCAAGAATCCTTTGTAACTTGATTATTTCTGTTCCAGATTCCAGATGCCTTTGTCTTTGCGAATGCAGATGAGAACCACAAAACAAACAAAAACAAAGGTGTGATTGAAGGACAACTGATTATTAAAAAATCTCAACAACACAATATAAATAGATATGGTAATCGAAAAGTGCCAAACACAATGGAGGAGATTGGACTGTGGGTCGCTTTGTTCTCTTTTTTCCGAACTATTCCATGTTTTTAGAGGTGTCACTCGTGGTCTTCACGGGCATTTGTGGTGGGGACTTTCAAATGACAATCTTTCCACCCTGCATGTTTCGTGTCAAGTCTCCAGAGACTTGACCCACCCGCACATACACGCACAAAAAGGTCTTCTCAAGGGAACTGGCTCCGGTCTTCAGGGGCATAATAACATTATGCCAATCTTCCCATCCTGCATGTTTCATGCCAAAGACGAGTCAAGTCTTCCAAAGTAGGATAGGCGGAAAAAGATGGGATTTTCGGATTATTTTAGACGGGAGTCTGTCCTTAAAATTCATTTAATAATAAAATCCGAATCACTCAAATTATTATTTTTTCTATAAAATTAAAACTTTCAAAATATATAGCCTACCATATAACAGAATGATTTTTAGAATTGATCTTCGAGAAATAAATAATATAAATAAAAAGAAAAAGAGCCTTGTTCAATTTACCAAAGTTGTAGATAGAGGCAATAATTGCGAATCATAACCTGATTCTGCATTCGTTGTACACTATCATCTCATCGCGAGTAATGTACACAAATGCTCAAAAGTGGAAAGATAGAACTTCAGAAATAATGGTTAGATGTGTATTTACTTTTCACAATATGCATTTTTTTTTTTTTTGTGTTATATAGAAAAAATGAATTCTACAGTTGGTTACACAAACTGTATGTTACTAAAAGTACTAAATTTCATTATATCATATCATGGGACTATCCCATGATATCAAGGGACATGGGGCAAAAAATCTTTTAAAAAATTATTGACCGAAGTCACTGACATTATCTGGATTTTGGTCATGAAATTGAAAATACCAAATTACAGAGCACTAATATATCAAAACCCATAAAAAAGCCTTTCCAATGCATTGCCAGCCCTCTCAATTGAGGTGATAAGTACTGCATGGCATGCCATTTCAACATTCAAATGGTAAGTAAACATTTTGGATTTTGAAAAGGTCCGTATTCCCCACTCATGAGAGTTCTATGGCCATGTTTGCACTTGGGGCCCACCTGCATGGGGCCACTTTACGTATTCTATGAGTCCCACTTTTACAAATATATAAGGAGCCTTCCTTTAGAAATTTGTGTCTATATTTAGAAATTACAATGAAAGGCTCACTATTAAGATTACAGTATGGCTCAATTTATATTTACAAGGTGGCCCACCTTAAGAATTTATGGCAAGTGGGACTACCTTCAGAAATTGAGGACGCTGTAAAGTAATCAAGAAGTCACTCTGATTCCTAAAATCTTAAATGGGTGATAACATTTGAAAACTCATTATAACTTTGACCCCTAAAACTTGTATTAAAAGAAAAAGAAAATTCCACACTGAGTCCACTTGTAGATACAGTCCAACTCAACTCCTCCTTGATGTGAGGCTGATTTTTCTTGCCTCAGATAGTCTTGGTACGAGAACCTCTCCTGTCCTGGTCTTCACGGCTCTCATGTCTTCACAAGAGAGGGACTGAGTAGGACAGGTAGAAAGAGATGGAGTATTGGATTCCTAAAAATTCACTTATTAAACAAATTGGAACCACTCAAAATAATTTTTTTCTATAAAATTAATACTTTCAAAAAAAAAAAAAATATATATATATATATAATAGAATGGTTTTTAGATTAGATATCGAGAAATTAATACATAAATAAAAAAAAATAAATAAAAAGGGCCTTGTTCAATTTAACAAAATTGTAGAAAAGAGGCAATAATTGAGAATCGATCATTACCTGCTTGTGTATTCACTGTACACTATCACCTTACAGTGAGTAATGTCCAAAAATGCTCAAAAGACTTCATAATTACGGAGAGATGATTGAGCTTTGCTAGCTGTGTTGATGGTGAGTCTAACCCATGACAATGAAAACGTACCTATTTTAATAATAGAACTACCTTCACATCCACTTGCTCCATCTCTTTCCTCTGACAAGTCGACGCACGCGGTGAAACAAAAATCCAAAGTCTCTTTACTCGTAGACTTCTAAGAGATACCATATTACCAATGCGAATGTCGATGGGGAAGATTTAAGATAACATCCGAGTGGAGACAAAACTAAACCCCCGCTGGCCTCTTCCATCTTTGATCATTATAAATAATGGGGCTCAGACCACAACCCATTTCACACTTATTACACATACACCCAACTCCCAACCAACATGGCCTCCGAGAGATCAACAATATTCTCTCTACTCATCTCCCTACTTGTCCTGATGTTGTTCAATTCCTTGTCTGGCAAATGTGATGCTGCAGCTATGAAATATAATTTGCACGAAGCCGAAGCTCTCCTCAAATGGAAAGGCAGTCTCCTTCAAAGCGAAGCGCTCCTCCACTCATGGTCTCTCCCCACTGCCAATGGCTCTCCCTGCAACTGGACCGGAATTACATGCAATGATGATGGAAAGGTGAAAGAGATAAACCTAAGCAATTGTAGTCTGAAAGGTAAGCTTGATCCCCTCAGTTTCTCTTCCTTGCCAAATCTTGTCCGTCTTGACCTTAGCATCAATGCTTTCTCTGGAAACATTCCTAGCCAGATCGGTGCTTCTTCCCACCTCGTCTTTCTTGATCTCTCTATGAATCAACTTTCAGGTGCCCTGCCACTCTCACTTGCTAATCTCACTCGTATTTCCGTCCTCAACATCTCTTACAACATATTAGGTGGTGAAATATCTCCTCTTCTTTTTGCCAATTGGACCAGTCTTTCACATCTGGAACTTCGTGCCAATCAGCTCAGGGGTCAAATTCCCTCCGAAATTGGAAACCTGAAAAGCTTAATTTCATTGTTGCTAAATGCAAACAATCTCATTGGACACATCCCTTCCACCTTAGGAAACTTGACCAAACTTACTCAATTGTGGATTCATGAAAATCAAATTTCTGGCACAATTCCTCTAGAAATTGGAAACGTGAGAAGCCTTGTTGAACTACCCCTCTACGAAAACAATATCATCGGACTTATTTATTCCTCCCACCTTGGGGAACTTGACTCGACTAACTGTTTTGTATCTTTACGGAAATCAAATTTCTGGCACAATTCCTCAAGAAATTGGAAACATGAGAAGCCTCATTGCATTGTACCTCGGAATGAACAATCTCACCGGATTTATTCCTCCCACCTTGGGAAACTTGACCAAACTCGTAAGACTCGATTTATTTGAAAACCAGTTGTCCGGTTCCTTACCCCAAGAAATTGTAAACTTAATAGAGTTACAGTTTCTTTACTTGACTTCCAATGGCTTTTCGGGTTATTTACCTCAAATATGCCAAGGCGGCTCTCTTGTACGCTTCACAGCAAACAACAACAATTTCCGTGGTCCAATTCCTCAAAGCTTGAAAAATTGTACGACCTTACAGCGAGTTCGGCTTGAAAGAAATCAACTCAATGGAAATATATCTGAAGCCTTTGGTGTATACCCCAACCTAACATACATTGATATGAGTTACAATAGATTAAGTGGGGAGCTTTCGTCGACTTGGGGAGAATGCTTAAACTTGATATTGCTAAAACTTTCCTCAAATAATATTACTGGGAAAATCCCTCCTCAGGTTGGGCAACTATCCCAGCTCGGGTTTCTAGACATTTCTTCAAACTACCTAGTGGGAGAAATTCCCAAAGAGTTGGGGAAGTTAACAATGCTAAACAATTTGAGTTTAAATAACAACAGACTTTCAGGTTTAGTACCAAAAGAATTGGGACAACTGTCAAACCTCGAGCTTCTTGATCTATCAGTAAATGACTTCGTTGGACCCATTCCAAAACAAATAGAGAAATGCACCAAGCTGCGATCTTTGAAATTAAATGGGAATAATTTGAATGGAAGCATTCCATTTCAAATTGGCAATCTTGAAAACCTTCAGATGGTACTTGATTTGAGTCAAAATTTTCTCACAGGAGAAATACCATTTCAATTCGGCAAGTTGAAGAAGTTGGAGGTGTTACAGCTTTCTCACAATATGCTCTCAGGTTCTATTCCTTCTTCTTTCAAAGAGATGATAAGTTTGTTGTCCATTGATGTATCATATAACCTTTTGGAGGGTCCTCTACCAGATAATAGAGCATTTCTAAATGCCTCACCGAAAGCATTTGTTCACAATAAAGGCTTATGCGGTGAAGTCCAAAGCTTACAACCTTGCAATTCCACTCCAACAAGTCATGGTGACAAAAAGAAAGACAAGAAATATACGGTCATCATTATTCTCTGTTTTGTGGGAGTCTCCTTCCTCCTTTGTGCTTCAGTTGTTATCTTTTTCATTCTTCGTGGGAGAAAAACGATTGTTGAGAACGTGGTTCAAGAGATACACAATCAAGATCTCTTTTCAATATGGAACTATGATGGAAAGAACACATATGAAGGCATCATTGAAGCAACAGAGAATTTTGACGATAATTTTTGCATTGGAGAGGGAGGATACGGAAAGGTTTACAAAGCAAATCTACCAACAGGTGAAGTGGTAGCAGTTAAAAAACTCCACCCACAAGAAGATGGTGAGCAAATTGACCAAAGGAGTTTTAAAAAGGAGATACAAGCATTATCAGAAATTCGTCATCGCAATATTGTTAAGCTCTATGGATTTTGCTCCCATACACGATGTTCTTTTCTCGTGTATGAGTATATGGAAAGAGGAAGTTTATCTAAAGTCTTGAGAAATGAGGAAGCTATGGAATTAGACTGGATAAAAAGGGCTAAGGTTGTTCAAAGTGTAGCCCACGCTCTTTCGTACATGCACCATGATTGCAATCCTCCATTTGTTCATCGTGACTTGTCAAGCAACAACATTTTGTTGGACATGGAGTTTGAGGCTTGTATCTCTGACTTCGGCACTGCTAGACTTCTAAAGCCCGATTCATCCAATTGGTCCACACTTGCAGGCACTATCGGATATGTCGCTCCAGGTAAATCTTGACATGTTTTGTTCATTCTATTTTCCATCTCTTTTTTTTATTTACCTACGTTGTATTGTTTGTATTATTTAGTTTTAAATGAGATTTTAAATACTAATATATATATATATATATATATATAATAATATATATATATATATTATAGAAAAAACTACATCCATGGTTCAAATCATCCATAACCTTGCTCATGAAGAGTGTTCTATGGCCAAAGTAAAGTGGAGGGAATGGTAGAATGTGTAGGGGGGGATTCTTTGATATAGGTAAGTGAAGTTTCACCCAATCTAAATGACATGCACCACTGAATTTAGGTGCAAACCTTTTTAACAGTTTACAAATTTCTAATTTCTGTCATTGCTATCAAATGGTTGATCTAGATAGCACATTGTGAAGCATTACCTTCTACATCCATACATAAATCGCTCCGTGTGGATTAATGACAACATCTTAATTTTCTTTTCCATAAAGTCCTCATCTTCTTATTTAATAATTTTATAGAGAGATATGGGACTTCACGCACCTTCAATCCATTGGATCCCGCGCACATTTAACACCTTGTCCTCGTGTGAAACTCCTAGTTGGCCAATTTTACTTTAATCACTGAAAATGCTTCTTGACCGCGAAGGAGAATATTTAGACTTGTAACTAACTTATGAGTATAATAAAGTTACATAATCTTTAGGAAAATTCTTAACATATGGCTCATGTTTTTGAGTTTTCAAAATAGGACAAAAATCCCAAAAAAAGTTTTCAACTCATGACACTTGAAATAGTTTTTTGCCAATGACTTTTCCCTCTTTTTTAAAATTCCCAAAATGTCCTTCCAAGGCAGATCCTCAGCCAGCCGTACACCCCTTCCCTATTTCCAAATCTCCATCCTTTTCTTTTTCTCTCTTCATCATACGAGTTCTACACATTTTTTCAGTCGATTCCATGATTCTAGTCACAAGGAGCGCCTCTTCATTACCCAATAGCCTCTCTCAAATGCTCTGTAAACTTCAACTTCACAAGGAGCGCCTCTTCATTAATAGTACATAAGATATCTTAAGACATCTGGTAGGATCTATTGATTAATGGTCGATAAGAGATCTACTTATTTCATTTCTGACAATAAAATATTATCAATGTTGATCCCTTAGAAAAATAATTCACTGCACATTGGTGGCGTTGACTTTCCCACAATTTAAATGCACCTACATGACAAGTTTCTACAATGTAAATACTATTTATTTTTGTTCTTAAATACCATTTCCTGTGGATGAGCTTTTTCCAATTTACCTACATATATTCACTTCATGCTATAGATGTTTCAAGAGCAAGGGGTTGCCCTGTCACCCGGGGTCAATGTACCTATATATATTCACTTCCGACTATAGATGTTTTGAGAGCAAGGTGAAAATGGAGTAAGATGAAGTTATTTTTTGTTTCTTAATGTCAATATTTTTCCTTTTTAATTCCTAAGCTAGCTTTGAAACTATTAACAATTATGGTAGACACATTTTAAATGTACGTTGAGTTCATAATATGTGTGCATGTGTGAGTGAGGTCTTTGAGACTTCCGACCCATCATGACTAATTACCCAAGTGGCGCCCCCTAAACCCCACACACAAAAACACACCGAGCAAATCTGGTGTAGTTTCAAACACAAGATGTGGGAACAAACCCACGCCTCATGCCACTCCACCAACTCCCACCTGAGTTCATGATATGAAAATTAAAGTCAGTTTTTTTTTCTCTGCAGAGCTTGCTTACACAATGGGAGTAATTGAAAAATGCGACGTATACAGGTTTGGTGTGCTGGCTCTGGAGGTGATTATGGGAGAGCATCCTGGTGATCTCCTATCATCCTTATCAACGTCGGAGGCAAAAGGTATATTGTTGAAGGATATATTAGACCAACGCCTCCCACCTCCCACTGATCGGGAAATGAAGGAAGTGGTTTTGACAGTAGCAATAGCACTTGCATGCTTATGCTCCGATCCACAATCTCGACCAACCATGTATCATGTATCCCAAAAGCTATCTACCTCCAGAGACCTTCCTGAGCCTCGTCACACAATTAGCTTTTCCGAGTTAATGGATCTCGAGATATAATTCAACGGACGAAAACCTATGTAAGTTATTGCCATAAGTTTTAATTATGAATGTGAGTTTCTTTTGCAATAAAATACTCCCCACATGGAAAGTGGAGTAACATGAGAAAGGGGTATTTGATTTTTTTTTTTTTTTTTTCGATTTTGATGCTTAACATGATGATATTTTATCCCTGCAGGTAACCAAGAAGGGAATCCATTGATAGATACCTACATGACTAAAGTATGTACTTCTACACTAGGTTATTCTCATTACTGCAATTGGTGATTTTTTTTTCTTTCTGATTAGTTTGTGAAACCTAAACAAGAAATTGGGATTATTTAAATCCACAGTAGAACTTAGAGTGTCTGACCTTCAGGACCGAAATGTATAAACACCATTAACATTTTTTTCCCTGATAATGACGAAACCACCTCCAATTGCAGTCTTAAAAGGGAAAACTCTACAAAATGTGGGCCCCATGTCACAAATGATCAGCATCGTTCATATGGTAAGACACCAATGTTTAAGACTTGTGCTTACTCCACCATAGTTGGCCTACATTTATGAACTATAAAACATCTGAATCACATGTTTGAATAACCAAATTTAAAAGAGATTGCTTACTAGGTAAAAGTAAGGATACCGTGTCAAGATAGTAGGCCTATTTTCAAAATCAAAACTGTTAAAACTAAAATTGCCACTTGCATTGAATCCCAAAGAATATTTTTACTCTAATCAATTAGGACATGCATCAAATCTATTACATCTAAAATATGCGATTCCACTCCTACTATTGTGTTTTCTTCTTTTTCTTTTTTTTTTTTTTTCAGTGCACTGGATGCATAATCTAGACCATAGATGGGTATTCATTTTTCTTTTAAATGACAACATTTTTTGAAGTGAGATATTGGTTCTAAAGGCTTCATGGGATAATTTCTTTGATCATATAGTCATTCATCATACAAATACAGCATAAGATGCAATTACTTACACAGAATAAAGTATTGTTCATAAATGACTTGTGACCAACTTCAATAGGCCAATGTGGGTTGGAATAACTGCTCTTTGGCATGTTAAACTCAATCCAAATTCCAAACACCTTTTGAGATAGTTTGGGCATATCTAATGCAGGCCAGTAAAGGCCCCAGTAAGAAGAAGTTTGGCTATGTAAGTTAATGGTCATTATCATGATCAGTTTAGATCTCATGAATGAGCTTCATATATTATTGATAAAAATGAATTTGTGTAGGGTTATCCCAACCAGAAACTATACCATTATTTAGTATTAAGTAGAGAAAAATAGATTATAATAGTAAATCAATTATAATTAAGTTGATGATATAGGAGATGAAAGTTACAAGCTTTAGATAAAAACAAATCTAATCAAGAACCAGTAATCCATGCATCTTACATATTCAATCCATAAGACCCACAAATCCTAAACTGCACTAATAATTCATATTGCTCACTAGTTCAATCCCAAATGGATAGTTTCAATTGCTTAGCTGTAAATCGCACCGAATACTTAAAAGAAAGATTATTTGGATATGCTTAAGTCTAAGACCTGAATACTTTATTTACATTTTCATTTTAAGTCTTTTTTTAAATTGTCTTTTTTTTTTTTTTTATCTTTTGCAAAACATTGCAAAAGTTTTCCTTGTGATACCACATTATTCTCTTGTATTTTAAAGCTGATGAGTCCAAATACAAGAAAGAAGCTCTTACTTTGCAGCCCAATGGCCCTTCAAATCTCTCATATTTAGGAGATATGGAAGGTATTAAAATAAAAACACAGTGATTTATAACTAAATATTAAAATCACAAGGGCCTACTTATAAATCCGGTAAACCATACTAGGGTATATAGAAAAACTCTAATTTTAATGTTTACTAGGTCATGTTTAATTATTCCGGTCTAAGTCTAGTTGGAGGACTATGAGACCACATGGATACTCATGAAGATTCACCCCATCCAATCATTTTGGGGCTAATGATTTGGACACATGATATTTTCCCATGACCGATCGGATAGTGGTAAAAATTCACCCACCTACTAGCTGTTCACATGGTCTCCTAAACAACCAATTAACTTCAATTTATATGGCAGCAAAAGTGGGTAAGGTTCTTGGGTGTGGAGAAGACCCAAAACTCCGTCCTAATCATATCGCACACACTGCACAAATCCATAATTAACAGGACAACAATTGAGGCTTGATTCATGACCGTGCTTGTGAAAAGGGAGATGTCTTACCACTTAACCATTGTTAGATTGGCTCCACTGATTAATAATTCAATTGCCATAACAATTGAATTATTCAATACAACACCTTGGCTTCTCCCATCCGTATGCCAAAAGGATAACAACCGAACCAGAAGGGCAACAACCGAAGATCAATTTATGATCGTGCTTGTAAAAAGGGAGATGCCTTACCACTTAATCATTGTGAGATTGGCTCTGCAGATTAATAATTCCATTGCCATAACAAGTATTGAATTATTTAATACAACACCTTAGCTTCTCCCATCTGTATGCCAGAATCTCTTAAAGAAATTGAATTTTGTTTTCCTTTTTCATTCTAAAGCCGAGGCAATTCAAGTTGTAAGTTGGCTTATGAGAAGATTATTTAAGTCTAAGCTGAAAGAGATTTACCTGAACCGTGAAAATATTATAAAAATAACTTAAATTATAGAAGTCATTGTTTCAGCCTTCTTTTTAATTCACAGTGGTTGAATAACTGCCAAAATAAAAAGCAACTAAATGTAGCTTTTAATTGAATCAACAAATTAACTTTTTAATCCTATGCATCTATCAGTATAGTGTTTCTAACATGCAACTATTGTATTTACTTATGGTATTTTGTTCCCTTCTTAAATACCACTATTGCCCTCCTCTCATGTGTTCGGAATTGAGGGATCTCCCCCATACCTACCTATGAATGGTGAAAGAGGCTCAGATGATCGTCCTAACCCCTTTGATCAATGGCCGACACGTTTTAACTGTCTAAAACGGGTTGCACAGTCGATCCAACGGTCAAAATGATTAAGTGGTGCCCCACGGACTAGCACCTTGATATCCATCATATCCCTGCATGACACTGAAAACTATAGATGATTTTCTATGTAAGAATGTGCCGGGCGATTTAAGTCCTTTCAAATACATGAGTTGACAGTTTGTTTTTTTTCTTGGCAGATCTTGCTTACACAATGAAAGTAACTGAAAAGTGAGCTTTAGTGTGATTGCTCCAGAAGTGATTATGGGAAAGTAAGCTAGATTCTATCAACTCTAGCTTTCCATGAACCCAAGCAATTTATCATGGTAAATTGTTTTATGTAGATGCATTGTTTCTTGCGGTGTCTTTTGAGTTTCTTATGAAACCGTTGGGTTTTCTACATGTCTTTTGGATTATTCATATATCTTAGTTATTAAGTTGTTGCTTAAGGAAGTGTAAGGGATTAAATGATGTTTAATTCTGGATTAGAAATGGAGTCTATAAATTCAGCCATGTATCTCCTTGCAAATCAAGTTGTTTGAGTGACAACTTGAGGTTTCATGGTTATATTATCCATTGGCCTTACTTTCTTGTTGTTTAAGATCAAGAGAGCAAGTTTCTTATCTCTAATCTTCACTCCATTCTCATTTGTGTCAAGAGTTAACCCCCTTCAAAAGCATCTTGGCGAGCTCCTCTTATCCTAATCAATGTTTGATGCAGGAGGTATATTGTTGAAGGATATAATAGCGTTTAGACAAATGCCTCCCACCTCCCACTGATTGGGAGATGAAGGTAGTGGTTTTGATACTGGCATTGGCACTTCCATGCTTAAGTTCTATCCCACAAGCTCAACCAACCATGTGTCATGTGTCTCAATATTATCTGCTACCAAAGAACTTATTCTAACAGTGTGCGGAGCAATTGACTAAAACATTAATAAAATTGAGAAACAGACTTGGTGACAAGCTACCAAAGTAAGAATTTTCACTATAGTGAGAAGCAAATCTTCTTTTCTTTCTTTGTGTAATTTCACAAATGGAAGCACTTAAACTCCTAACCTAAAAAATTAAAAAATAAAAGTGAACTTGAAGCAAAACAAGTTGATTCATCAAAAGAAATTTGTCAATACAAAAATTAAGATAAGTAATACAAGATCAAAAACCTGAATCACTATCCTAACAGTTAATATGAGCATGTGATGTTGATGCAGAGCATGCTACCACTCTACCAATGGTCCCATCAACATAGTTTTAGTAGCTTCCTAATTTTATTGTAATTAGGATTAGTATTATAATTTATTTGGTTTCCTAGTTTGATTAGGATAGTTTCTATTATCATATTAGGTTTTTTTAGGCCCTAAGTTTCTTTTCCTATTTATACTGCAATGTAGAGATGATAATCTCAAAATTGGAATTGAGTAAAATTGGGATTTTCCCTGGGATAGGTTTTTCATTGTGTTAAAATCTATGTGGAGATAATAATTTGAGGTGTCTTTTGGACACGTGCTTCGACATCTACGCAAGCCCAAACTCTAGGGCGGGCCTGCATCAGTTGGTATCAGAGCGAAGATCCACGTCGCTCCGATCCGTCTCCGGTCAATGATCGGAGAATATCCATTGTCCATCCCCATCCATTCATCTCCGACACACCCCACTGCCATCACGCCCAACCCTTGCACAAACCAAACCACTATCCGTATGTCCCATCCCCATCACCCCACTGCCAATCAAAAACCCACGCCCACTACCACCGAAACCCCCTTCCAAAATCGGCCATTAAAACCCACCCGCAAAACAGCCCAATTCTTGTTCCACAGAACCCTAGCCTAGCGTCTGCCATAGCCCAAAACCACCGGGACCCTACTCCCACCTCCCAATCGCCTTCAGTCTACCCATCCTCCCCGAAAACCCCAAACCCACAGAAAAAAAAAAAACAGAAAGTAGCATAAAGAAGCAACAGATAAAAGACAGAAAAGAACAAGAAGAATCTGGAAAGAGGAGGCATACCGTGCACCCAGGACGACCGTCACCACCCGCTTCATCGGCTTCATCGCTGCATCTTCTCCGTCGATCGAACCATTACCATCTTCGTCGCATTAAGAAGCACCAGAGCCAGAGGCACACCTTTCATTCAACCCTTTTCTCTTCTCCTTTGGGCGCTAGAATCGAGGCAGCAAAGTGCCCACGTGCAGGTCTTGTTAGCCTAACAAGTCTTGTGGGCCTATAATTAGTTTGGGTTTGACCCGACCCGACCTGTTCCACCATCTATAGTCTAGCCAGTTCAGGGCCTGACCTGTTTTGCAGAGCCCAACAAGTTATAAAAATCTAGGGGCTGTTTGGCATGGCTATATCCTTGCCTCTATTTTTATTAATGACTTTTGAAAGAGATATTCAGATATTAAGACTCTTTGGATGGTGCAAACAGCAGTCTGTTTCAAACAGACAAGAAGACCTTTTATGTCTGTAACAGGAAGGCACAATAATGAAGCTTTTTCGGACAGATGTATTTGTCAAAAGTGGAAAGAAGCAGTGCTACAGTGCCCAATTAAGGCAACCCGTGTTTTTTTTTTTTTTTTTTTTTTTTTTTTTTTTAAGTATAAGCTCCTATGTGATATTCCAAATTGTTGGATGTCTTAAAAACCTTAAGAACGGCTTTGACATCAAGTTTGAACAGTTGATGTTGCACAAATCTCGAGATATTTTTAAAAAATTGTAAACCATTGGATCTACATTTCTGGCCATCTGTGGGACCCTCTATCAAGATCAAAACTGTTGATCTTCTTTAGAAGCCCAAGAACGACTGTTAGGTCAAATTTCAGCCTTAGATCCCTTGTAAATCTCGAGAAAATCATGAAAACCTGTGGGGCAGTTGATGCCAATGCCTTTAAGCTAGCTGGGTTTCACACAATTTGACCTTTTTCTTTTCTTTTTAATTGTTTGGTTCTCAACTTCAATCAAAACTGTTGGCCCTCTTTATTATCTTAGGCACGACTATGGTATGAAATTTCAACCATCGATTCTTTGTCAATCTTGAGATATATGTGAAAAATCGTGGACCATATGATTTCAATTTTTGAACTTTGTGGGCCCAAATCTAAAGATCTAAGCAGTGGATCCTCTTCCTAATCCCAAAAGCATTCATGGGGCCAAATTTCAGTCCTTAATTCCTTGTAGATTTTGAGAAACTCATGAAAAAATATAGAGCCGTAGGATCCTAAAACTGCTATTTCAAACTAGGAAATGGTCTTATCAAACGGTCTAAATATAAAATGTCTATTTTACACATATCTATTTTACATAGATCTATTATCCACATATCTATTTCATATAGATAAGATTTGCCAAACAGGCCCTAAAAAAAATTTCAGGCAAAGGGCGGACATCAGCACATCTGATCAATGGTAGATTTGACCAAGATCAACCATTGGATCTTGATTCCGCAATATCATAGCCATCTGCCGTCGGATTTTCGATCCGTTTTCACCAATGTGATCGTCGATAGCAGATCTACACATCAAATCAGTCAACGTTTCGAATTTTCATAAACAATAAAAAAAAAAGCCTCTAAGAAGCATGTAAAAGTGGAGTCTTCCTCCAATAATGATGATTTGCGGCGAACCGTTGGGATTTATCAGTAAATGTTAATCAACTATTCGCAATGATGGTTCAAATGCAAGACACTCTTGCAAGGATTGAAACCCGATTAACTACTTTAGAAATTAATCGGCGTGAGGATAATCATCAAGATGATGGAAGACATAATCAGAATCAATAATGATGATTTGGGTATCAAGATCATGATTCCTGAATATAATGAAAAGTTGAAACTGGATGAATTCATGGATTGGTTAGTGTGCGATGAAAATATTTTTGAGCACAAACCAATGACGGATGGTCATAAGGTTATATTGGTGGCAACTCGATTTCGCAATTTTGTTGCGATTTGGTGGGCTGAGTTGCAAAAGAAAAGAAGAAATCAAAATATTGACCCCGTTGACACATGGATCGAGATGAAGAATTGGTTGAAGCAAAAATTCCTCCCTGTGAATTATTCAAGAGATCTTCGTTCAAGTTTTCAAGATTTGAAGCAAGGTTCCAAAACTGTTTTTTAATATTATGAGGAGTTCCTAACCATGCAAGCTCGTTGTGGCTTGAATGAAGATGATAATGTGTTGGTTGATTGATATTTTCATGGGCTGCGCATTGACATACAACATATCCTTACATTCAAGAATTTTGATAATGTTGATGAGATCATCCAACATGCCGTCAAAGCTGAAGACATTGCTAATTATCAAGCTTGAAAGTTTAGTGTGTCAAAATGGCTTGCACAAAAGACCCCCGCCAAGTCAGACATCAATCCAAGTGCCAGTTCCTCATAAAAGTTTTCCTCCAAGTTTGAAGATCAGAACAAGTTCACATGTTTTTATCATAAGCAAAAGAGTCACTGTGCGTTTGAATGTCCAAAAAGATTAAATTTAATAGAAGGTGCCCAAGAAGAACTGAAAACACAAGATGATCCTAAAAGTAAAGAATCCGATGAAGTGGAGGAAATAGTAGTTGAAATAGATGATGCACTTCTCTTAGTGCAACAAGAGTCTATACCCACTGTTGAGAAGAAATGATTGCGGAAAAATATTTTTCATTCCACAAGTACAATGCATGGACAAAATTACAGTTGTGATTGATGGTGGAAGTTGTGAGACTATTATCTTTAAAACTCTTGTTGATCGCTTGAAGTTAAAGTTTTACGAGCACAATCGTCCCTACTTTGTTAAATGGCTAATAACAAGTGATGAAACGCAAGTGCGACATACATGTCAGGTTACTTTTGTAGTTGGTAATGATTACAGAGATACAATTTGGTGCGATGTACTACCAATGGACAGTGGAGATATCTTATTAGGTCGTCCATAAATGTATGACAAGAATGTCACTCATGGGATGCACAACAACATGTATACCTTCATGCACGGTGGAAAGGAAGTTACTCTCCATCTCAAGAAACCAGAATCACCAAAAAAGAAATCAAGGGCCCATGCTACAAAGGAAGTTCTTCACGTACATCATATATACAAAGGCAATTTGAAGACGACTCGAGTTCGAGGTCGACCTCTTATTTCAACCTAGGGGGAATGATGCAGAGTAAGCTACCACTTTACCAATGGTCCCACCAACATATTTTTAGTAGCTTCCTAATTTTATTGTAATTAGGATTAGTATTCTAATTTATTTGGTTTCCTAGTTTGATTAGGATAGTTTCTATTATCATATTAGGTTTTCTTAGGCCCTAAGTTTCTTTGCCTATTTATATTACAATGTAGAGATGATAATCTCAGAATTGGAATTGAGTAAAATTGGGATTTTCCTTTGGAGAGGTTTTTCCTCGTGTTAAAATCTCTGCGGAGATAATTTGAGGTATCTTTTGACACGTGCTTCGGCATCTATTCAAGCCCTAACTCTAGGGCCTGCATCAGATGTCCATGGTGAAATGGAAGCTATACTGATGTAATCACAATGTAATAGGTAAGAGTTTCATGCCTAGCTAGTATCTCTAACTCTTGCATGGTAACAAGTGAATATCTGCATCAAAAAGAGCTACATTTCACTGAAACTCTTCTCACCAGATGTCAGTTTACTACAAGATATAGTCAAAGTTGTCATTTTGATACATTATGGCTCTATGCATTTAGAAACATATTCATTTAAAAAATGACTACTTTCCTTCATAGATATAAGAACAATTGAGTAAGAGAATTACCACAACATTAAAACAAAGAAGACAACAAATTGTAAAAAAAAACTAAAACTACCTTCTACGGATTTTTTTTAATGAGAAAAACATACAACATGTTGTATGTTTTATCTTTTGAAGATAGAAACAATATAAAGAACATATGAATTTATTAAAAAAAATCTATTCCATCTCACATCAAATAAAAAATAAACTATTTCTATCCACCAATCCAAGACGTACTTTCATCACCACCCACCCTTTAAATCTAAGATCTCCTCCAACGAAGACCCACACAACAAAAACAAGAAAAGGGGAGTAGATCTTTTTTAACTTAACCAGATTTCATATTCTGTTAGCCCATCAAGACTAGAATTTCATGAGAGATGAGTGTCCCCATAAATAAACCTGGATTAGTTTATGGGACTATTGTCACGACCCGAGCCCAAGATTTGATTACATCTGGGTAAATCCCGAGTTGCGACCACATGTACTCCCGTGAACTGCGAATTAACCGAAGTTAAAATGAAATCCACAAGGGATACATGCTTCATGAAAGTGAGACATTTTAATTCACATTTGTTAAACATATTTCATTGCGGAAGACATATACAATGATATCAACTATGGAAAAAGTAAAAACTACTATTCCAAAATACATGAATGTACACAATTACAAATTTACAAGTCTTTTACATAAAAGTAAAGTTCTTTATATATTAGACAATTCTCTCATTCAATAATAATTGTAAACAATTCATACAATGGCGATAATATATGCATTCTGAGTCAAATGAATTTCATACACTAATTGACAACTACCATAGCATTTTATTTCATTTCATTTCTTCCAATGGAAGTAATTATTGAATTTGCAAATACAAATATTGGGTGATCTACCAGTGTCCGGGCCAGGGACAACCGGCATCACCACGGAGCTCCAAAACGCCCCCAAATCCATCTACTGCAGTAGTAATAATCATTTAACCCATTTCAGCTCTATGATGAGCCTTAACATGACATCTATGTAGTGCCAGACTCAAAGAGTCAATACAATCAAATATATATCTCAAGTCAATATTTAATCCTTTTTGGATTTCAATCCAATTTCATAACATTGGAAGCACTCAAGACCAATGAAAATCATAATACAAACTTGAGATCAACAATATGAATGCAACTCAATTTTTTAGATTTAAGACAATTTACAATTTCATTCACTTCACTTTCTCTTTTCAAACCATCCATTTAGGTGTAACACTTGGTTATCTAATGCACGTGTTATTTTCGATGGATATCACATTATATATAATGTACGTTAGAATCTCCTTAATTAACACCTATGGAGGTTTTTATTAAACCAGCTCTAAGTGCAAATAAAATTCCCAGCATCCAAGATTATCGTTTATTCAATACCATTGAACAAAGTTCTAAGTCAAGCTATCAATTCTATAGTCATAATTAGTCTTTATAGTCCTTAAGATTTAATAATTCTCCATTACACTATAAACAGCCTCAAGACTAATTTATAGACCAATTCACATGTATAAAGAGAGTTTTTGATTCAAACAGAATCACCTAAGTCCGGACTCAACTCTGAATCATCCGATCGATCCAAACTATAGGTCCAATCGATCGGACAATACGAATTTCAGTTTTAGAAATCTGAAACTGAACTTCTTCTTTCTCTTTTCCATTCCATTCTTTCACAACTCGCACATCACATGGAACCTCCTGTTCCCCTCTAAACTACCATTCACACACATTTATAAGCTTATTCTCATTCAATCAACCCACACATATAAATTAATTCTATGAAAAGGGCTGGAAATCATACTTACAACAAGATTAAAAGAAGATTTATATCAAACTATCATCTAATCACAAGTTAACTATTTATACTTGCCTTAAATTCAAAATCCACACAAGACCCCTCTCTTGTTAGCTCAATTTGCAAACAATTCCACTAATTGAAACCTAAGAACTATAAATGAAATCATGGTTGGGAAACTCTCCCTAGTCATCTCTTAACTCTCCCTAGTCATCCCATTTTGACAAAGAACCAATCCAAAAATATGGAAGACTCGGCCGAGTCATCTCATTTTGATAAGTTAGTTGCATTCCGAACCATTTAATAGGCAATCTAATTTTAAACAATTAATATTTATTTATTAGTTATTATACATGAGGTATGGAGTGAGTAATTTAAAAATGATGACCAAAATGTAATTCGAAACTTATATTTGGTCTTTGAAATTCGATATTTGGACTAAAAAATTATGTAATATGTAATATTTTGCTTTTATTTTATTTATTGTTGTACTTTTCTTGCATATATAAATTTATTGACTTGAATTGATTATCATTAATGCATGTAAATAAATGTATTTTAAACTTTCTAAGAAATGGATTCATTTTTAAATTTTTTAAGAATTATTTCAGAAAAGCATGACTCTCCCTGAGTCTCTAGACTCTATCCCAGCCAAATTATTTGCATTCAACGAGTCGGGTTCGAGTCACGAGTTTTCCAACCTTGAACGAAACTACTACTCCAACTACAAGATAAAATTTAGATTATTTAACAGTGAAGATGCTATAATAATAAGGCTATCAATAATCTAGGCTGGCATAGAAGGCTTTTAGATCTCGCCCCTTATTGATTTTATTTATTTATTTACACTAGTAGTGATCAATGTCAGAATTCTGTTCGGTGTTTGCAACTGAGAATGTTCCCAGCATTCCATACTAGTTGTTCTGAGTTAATAAGCAGATGGGAGGAATTAGTTGGTTCTGAGGGGTCTTCTGAATTGGATGTGTGGCATGAATTCCAAAATTTCACTGGAGATGTCATTTCTAGGACTGCATTTGGTAGCAGCTACAAGCAAGGGATGAGGATATTCCAACTCCAAACAGAACAGGCCCAGCTTCCTTGTCAATCTGATAGGAGCAAATTCATCCCAGGCTACAGGTACATTTCTTGCATGTATTGAGTTCCATGCATTAGTAACATGGAAGGAATATCCATCAAGAATTCTATGCATGTTTGTTAGTGTAACTCGCATTACACATTCTAACAGGTTGATTTTGGTAGCATTTCTAACTCACAGCTTTTGACTGCATTAAATACCATGCCCTCTGACTTCTCATGTATACAGGTTCTTGCCTTTAAAAGAGAACAAATGGAGAAATGAAATTGACAAAGAAGTTTGTGCTCTACTGAGGGATATGATCAGGGAAAGAGAGAAAGAAATGGAAATGGGAAATGTTGGTAACAATGACTTACTAGGATTGCTAATGGAATCCAATTTTAAAGACTCTCAAGAGCAAGGAAACTCCAATGCCACTGCCATGACGACTGAAAAAGTAATAGATGAGTGCAAGCTGTTCTATTTTGCTGGGCAGGAACCACCTCAGTTCTATTAACATGGACAATGGTTGTTTTGAGTATGCATCCCAGCTGGCAACTACAAGCAAGAGAAGAGGTTTTGCGGGTCTTTGGAAAAAATCAGCCAGACTGTGTTGGCTTAAATCACTTAAAAATAGTGAGTACTTACTTTGGATGTTCTGTTCAATATATTAAGCCCTGCTTGCAACAGAACTCTCGATTTTTTGAATTTATTAGAAGTCATCTACTTGTTTATTTACCAAATTCAACATGAGATAATCATTTAGATGGTTTCTGAAATATTGAAATTGCTATTTTAGGTACCAATGATTCTTTATGAAATTCTTCAATTGTACCCGCCCTTGGTTTTCACTGCTCGGCAAGTCGACAAGACTACAAAACTAGGAGATATTACCCTTCCGCCAGGTGCACAAGTTACTCTACCAACCATCCTAATGCATCATGATCCTGAAATATGGGGAGAAGATGTGGAAGAATTCAAACCAGAGAGATTCTCAGAAGGAGTTGCAAAGGCATCAAAGAATCAACTTGTATTCTTTCCATTTAGTTGGGGACCGCGCATATATATGTATTGAGCAGAACTTCGCTCTCACAGAAGCAAAGATGGCCCTGTCCATTATTTTGCAACATTTCTCGTTCGAGCTCTCACCATCCTATGCACATGCTCCTTACACTCTCATTACACTTCAACCCCAATATGCTGCTCATTTAATCTTGCATAGGCATGTTGAGCCCATGTCATTTTTTTTTTCCTTCATCTTCATATGTCAGTAATCCAATTCCAGATAAACTCTGTTTCATGGTTAGAGGACAAAAGGCTCATCAGCTGGTTTGTTTTACCTTGTAGTGTTATTGATGTGGTGTTCATGCTAGGAGAGTGTACTGCTTTATTCTCCCTTTATACTAGAGCTCCCTTTTCATGTAGGGTACTATTTTCTTCCATAGATACAATGCATAGGAATATCATATATGTTGGTTACGGTGTGTCAAGTATGTGGGACCGTCCGCAGGGGGAAATTACCCATGATTACTATGTATGTATCTAATACTATAGCTTCTTATACTTTTAATGTTTTATGCCGAACTAGAAGTAAATTAAAATTTAGTCTTTTTAGCTATTATTGAGAAGAGAAAATAAATAAATTTAGTTTCACAAGAAGAGAAAAATGGTGCAATGATGAGTGCTTGCAAGAAAATCATAAAAAAATTCTTGCAAATTATTGTAATAATAAGCTCATTCAGACGCACAAAGAATAAAACAGCAAAAAGAATGTCATGCATATTTACGTAGTTTTGATTACTTTTTCACACTCGCTGCACATCATCCACAATAATTCCCTGCAAAAACCAATCATTAGAATATATATATGTATTCAGTGAATGAAGAAGAATGATTGAAAATTAATGAACGCAGCGAACTAAGTTTCTGGCTTAAGTTTGGCCTAACTGTATGGCTTGAAACTGCTTTGAATTTCTTTCACCAATCTTCACGAAGATCCACACTATAGTCCAAAACTATAAAATTGAAATTTACAACTCAATCTGGACTCGAGTTTTTTTCCGAAATCCATCGAATTGCCAACAAAAAAAAATCTAACAATCTTGATAGATGACTGTAGGAGGACCGAGGTCCCAATTAGATTTCTATTATGCTGTTCAAAATCAATGGGCAAGCTCGAGCTTGAATTTTACGGCCCGTGTTGGGTTTGCGGGCTTGGGCCAATGTTTTTTAGTTGTGTTAGGCCTGGATATGCCTTAGCACGGGCCGGCTCGGCCCATGAACACCCCTACCCCAAATCCGCATGTGGGAGATAATGTCACCCTCCTTAATTATAGAAACAATGGTAAAAGCTACTGAGAAAGGTATGGCAAGCAATGTATGTTTTTAAGGGTTTTACCGAAAAAGTACTATTAGACTTAGTGGAGACCAAAAAGGACCCAAAATATACTAATCCACCGTAGTGACCTCTGGGGCCCTTTTTAGTTTCTTTTTTTTTTTTTTTTGAAAAATCCTTGAGCAGCGATATCCTCACCGGCTTGATGGCAATTATAACCTTTCGGGAGCAAAGGTGGACGTTGACCTCAACAATCCCTTTCCCGTGACTCGAACACCCGACCTACCAGGCTCTGATACCACTTGTAGGATTTTACACCCCATTGAGCTACCACTTATCTCAAAACCAATTGGTGATAGGAAACCGCACAACAATAGTTTTATGGTGAGGGCGACTGCTCGACCACAATTAAAACCGCTCAGGAGTGAGGGTGGACTCCACAAGCTTCCCTCCTTTCTTCTTCTTCCTCCTCTTTTCTTTGGCATGGGCTTCCTTCTTTTCTTGTTCTTCCTTTTCTCTTCTCCTCCACGAGCTTTCTTTTTCCTCCTTATTTCTCCACTTTCACAAGCTTTCTTGATCTTCTTCCTACTCTATTCTCCTTCCACAAGCTTTCTTCTTCTTTCTTCTCTATTCTCCTCCACGACCGTTCTTCTCTTTCTTCTTTTTTCTCTTCCACGAGCTTCTCCTTATCGCTGGTTCTTCTCTCTCACCCCACCAATATTTGACTCTACCTTCCATATATTCCTTCATTTTCCAATAAAAAAACATGATCGAGATGTCTATGTTCATTTTTTATTAGAAAAGATTTTGTGTTTTTTGGAAAAGAAGAGATCTTGCAAGAAAACGGGTTCTTATATGTCTATTATATATTTGCGAAAATTGAATTGTTGTTTCTTAAGATAGTATTCTTCATGGGATGCTACTTTTTGGATTTTGTAGATTTGTGGATAGACTTATTGTCACCTGTAATTTTATTATTGGGTCTTGATGATTCAAGAGAGTACCTAATTCCAAATCCTTAGTCTCTCAATCCTTATCCCAAATCCCAAATCCTAAATCCCCAAATCCTGATCCATACCCTAAAAAACACAATCAAACACTCTTTTATTGAATTAACAACATTACTCAAGGGGTCTTTTGGTGGTCCGGTTAGACCCTCTAGTCATAATGTTACTTGTCTACTTAAGATGCCCCTTATGCTACCTGTAGAAATTTTCACATTTGGTTGTAATAGTTTGGATAGGAATTCAATCTAATTGGGCAAAAGTTTGTATTGAAAGTGGATGTGGAATGTAAAAGTGAAATGTGAAATCCTAAATGTAATTTAAAATATGGAATGTGAAAGTGAAAGGTGGAATGTGAAATGTGGACGTGGAAAGGTGCAATATGGAATGTGAAAGTGAAAAATGGAATGTGAAGGATGGATGTGAATGTGAATTGTCTGTGTAAATAAGAAAAGTGAAAGGTAAAATGTAACAAAAAATCTTACTTGTAGTTTTTTCCTCTTTTGTTTTTTTATTTTTTATTTTTAAACATGTGATGAGCAGTGATATCCCCTCCTAACACTGTTAACATACTCAGTTAGGTAGGGAAATCGCCGCCTAACTAGTTATTTTAACTGTGATAAGCACGGATATCCCCGCACACTCATCCACGGCTGGGAATTGATATCGCCGCTCAACGAAAAGCAAGAAAACATGACAAAAAAGTGGCCGGAGGTCTTATATGGTTTATATTGAAATCTGAGGCCCTTTTTAGTCTTTAATGGGTCTAAGAGGGTTTTTCATATAAAATCCTCTATTTTTTAACTTTTTCTCTCTATTTTGTGGAAGATTGTTTCTTTTTTTTTTTTTTAATTGATAGCTACTTTTATATAGAAACTATGACTGTTTCAACGTTGTTTTTGATAGACAAATTATCTTAAATGAAATTAATGATTGTCCTTTCAAAATCTGATCATCCCCCCATGAGCTAGCACCAAGACCAATTTTACTCCCATCAAACCTTTATCCACCATTGGATTTAATCTAATAAGTAATCTATAGTTAGAAGATCACTAAACTTAATAGCCACTCCAAGAAAGTTGGCTTTTTCAGCCGTAATTTAATTTTTGCCACTAAAAACTCATTTTTAGTGGCAAAAATTTGATGCCACTAAATATATTATAGCGCCTACATTTAGTGGCAACATATATGTCGCGGGTAAAGTTGGCCACTAATTCCATGGCGGAAATTTTTGGCCCCATGGGATTTTGGAGGGAATGAGGTTTGGTGGCGAGTTTTGTCTTTTCACCACTAATGGTCTAGGGTGTTTGTGGCAAATTTTTAGTTGTGTCATTAATTATTAAGATGATCTATTTTTAGCTATGATTTATTTTTTTCCACTGTATGTGCAATCTTTTGCGGCGACTTTATTTTGCCACTAGAGATATACCACAAGAAAGCTGGCCTTTAGTGCCAAAATTTTTAGGTGCAATTTAATTTTCGCCACTACAAACTCACCCTTAGTGGCAAAATCTAATGACACCATTAAAGGTATTACAGTGCCCACATTTAGTGGCAACTCTTATGCCGCAACTTAAGGTCATCTTGGAGGAAATTTGATTTAGCAAAACGATTTTTGATTTTTCACCTCTAATGGTTTAGAATTTTAGTGGCAACTTTTTTAATTTTCGTCGCTAATTGATTAGGTGTTTAATTTTTAGCTGATTTCTTTTTCTGCTATATGTGCCACCTTTTTATGGCAATTTAGTGGCAACATTTTTAGTCACAGTTTTATTTTTGCCACTAAAAACTCACCTTTAGTGGTGAGATTTGATGTTAACACTAAAGGTATTATAGTGATAACATTTAGTGGCAACTCATATGTTGTGTCTAAAGGTCATTTTGAAGGATAAGAGAATTAGTAGCAAGTTTTAATCTTTCACCACTAATGATCTAGGGTTTAGTGGCAACCTTCTCCTCATCGCTAATTTCTTAGGTTTACTTTTAACTATACTTCGTATATGGTATCATCAAATGTTACTTTGAATGGAGTGGGTTCCACCGTATGATTGATCACGCACTACCAAAGATACCGGCAAACTCTTCTTGCAAAATCAATGAGCCTTAAAATCAAGTTGGTTTGAGATTTGAACTTAAAAAACAAACTGATAAATGAACTTGAGGGTGTCGGGGAACTACATGTGTGACTGAAACATGTGCAGAGCTCTATACCTGAATCCATCATACTTCTTACATGAAGGCATGGATGAAAATCGTAGTATCGGTCCGTCAAAAAGATCAATACCACTGCAATATCGGTCGCGGTTGCTACATCTTTTACATGGGATTAATATGACGGCGATCCTAACTTTTATTGTTTCTAAATAATTATTAAATATTTAAAAGAATTTTTCTATACAAAATGGTCATAAATGAGAGGGAATTTGTTTAGTGACCAAACAACAATGCTTACTCAGGTCTCAATCTCATAATCCAGTCTTCCAGTTGATTGAAGGTACCAAGTAAACTTAACCCAGGTACGTATAGGGAGGAGAGGGTACATGTCAACTTTCAAGCCTTTGGTTTTGCCCTCAATGATATCAGACCCCTCCCTTTGCCATTCTTGGTTATATCTTTTAAGCCAATGGTAATGTATGGGCCTGTCAATTTGGCCTTGAGATAAGGGGGACTGGCCCGGCCATCAAAATGACCTTAAAATGAGGGAGAAAAAGCCCCAGGGGCTGAGTTTGGACAATCTTTTTAGGGAGCTTGGACGGTACTGGCCCGGCCCGGCCCGACCCAACATTGGCCCTAGCCTCCTACTTTTATTTATTTTATATAATATGTATTTATAGGGAGATGCTCTTTTGAGATTTACTCTCATGGTACTATGAAAGTAAGGAGTATGGCCCTCACATTAAGGCCGTTGGAATTGGATATGGATGTAAAAGCCTTCACTCTTACTCTCATAGTACCGTGAGAGTTACTCTCATAGGAGCATCTCCTATATTTATATATGTAAATATATGCTAAAATGCTCTTATCACAGTCACTTAGTAGTAATAAAAGGATGATATGAAGGCAATTTCATACCCCGCCTATCCATTACAATATGTCCTAAAAATTCATATATAGATTTGTTTCATTTCATCTATAATTAATTATTTAAGTTACGGATTGTAATTTGTACTTAATACATAAGCAATGCATGGTTGCTTCTAATCCCTTTCTTCTAGTTTTATTTCTTCTTATTTAGGCTTTTTATATTATTTTTATATAAACATGTTAGTACAAAATGGGGTGTAATCCTTCCTATTGATAAGGATACACCCTTTAATTTCCTCTATAGGTTTAGTCGGGATGCCAACCAATTCATAGAGGTAGTTTCTATGTGCAATAAGGATATGGAGGGAACCAAATATTATTTTAATTAGTTAATTAAGATGCTCAATTTTTAAAATTCTAAATTAATAATATTTATTAAGTGTGTTTATTTTTATAACTTAAATCCAAAAACACTTAATAGTCATATCAGTGTTAAATTCCAAATAATGCCAATTGATAAACTGTATGTGGGTGTAAATAGTTAACAAAATTTGAAGATAAGACACTCCTGGAATGGTTTCATACGTTGGAATTTCTGTGAAATGTATGAAATAGATTAGACTCTTTAACCATTTTCCTTCTTTGACAAAATAAATAAAATCGTATGTCTAGGTCCCAAGTCATCAAAGCACGTATGACTTTGCCCGATAAAAGAAAGCTTTTAGAGACGACTTATATTCTCAAAAATCCTTTCTTAATGGTTCCTTCGCAATTGAGGTCAGAAAAGATAACTCTCGGTCGACACTCGATTCTTGATAATAATGTAAAAATAATAATGGCTTTCTTGTTTTGAAGCCATGAGCCCTACCCTGGACCGGCCCTAGCCCTCGAGGGGAGGGTAAAGGCCTAGGTTGTGTAGGTCCTCCGAGGGCTTTGGCCCACCCAAGCCTGGCCTTGTATATATTGAGGATAGGGTTAGGACAACCCTAGGCCTGGCCACTGCCAGCCCTAGTAATGGATAATCCCTTCCACAGTTGTTAAAGTGAGTTTTTCTTTTAGTTGTTTTTTTATCATAAGATCATTCTTCTTACAAATAGAACATAAAATGCAATTACTATCATAGAATAAATTGCTATGTATAAAAGAATTGTGACCAACTTCAATAGGCCAATGTGGGTTGGAATAACCCCTCTCCTGTCAGTTTAAAACTCATCCAAATTCCAAATACCTGCTTCCCATTAGGGTATCTTTTTCAAGTTCTCTGCAAAGGAAAGCTTTGCTACAAGAAACAACACCGCAGCTAACGGCAAATGATGAGAAGGTTTTCTCAAACCACCCAAATAAAGGGAATGCTCTCATAGAAGTAAAGAAAGTGATTAGTCAGAAGCAGAGAAGTCTCTGTGGTTATGTGATAAAATATGATGCACGGATACTTCAAAATAGGTAACGTATTGTGTCGTATCGTTTCTGATACTTTACCTTTTATATATAAAGTCCGTATCTCTGCTGTGTCTATAGTGTGTCCTTGCAATATCCATGCCGTATCTGTCCGTCATAGGTGATAAATACTAGCAGGTAAAAGTGTAGCAGCTCCCCACATTCTAAGGCCCTCTTCATTTGCAAATTGCAACGATCCTCATGCAATTGGCAGCCTTGGCAACCATACTCCTAAACAACCATTAATTAGTGAAAGATCTTTGATCCTCATCCAAGGCATATGACATCAGATCAGCACCCTAGAGATCCGAATCATGACCCATTCAATGCAGTAGGACCCCACAGGATTTGGATCATCCTCTGCCATAGTCATAGTCAGAGAGACACGAGAGGATTTTAGCCGCTCCTCCCCTCACATCCCACAAAAATTTCCTCGTTTCATTCCCAATCATGTAGTTCTATGGCTTCCATCCGTTTAATTCAAAAGCCTTAGCCTACTCTTTGCCTTTAGAAAGATCAGGGATATTATGGAATAAAGTAAAATCCTATGATATCAAGGTATGGGGGTAAAATTATCAAAAAAATCATAAAATTAGTCGAAGTTCCTTCACCGTAATTATGAAGTGTTTGGGCCCACAGTCATTTTGTACGAATTTAAGGGGGAGTTTTTCCTTAAAAATCCATTTTTCTCAAGGATAAAACTTCTATAACGTTGTTTACCAAATAAAGAGAAATTATCCAAATTGTTCCCTTTTTTATGTGCCCATTTTCTTATTTTCAATTAGAGATCAATCCAATCCCTTCACGGCCTCACCCTTGCTTATCCCCCAAAAGGGTACCGGTCCGTATTTGATTCATTGCTATTCAATGTTACCATAATAACCTACTAACACTTAATTAGTTTCTAGACTTTTCTATGTCCTTTCTCCTTTACATTGCATCTTCCCAAGACTCACTGAAAGTGGACAATTTCATGAGACAGCAACCAAATCCCATGTGGTGGTGTTATATAATCCAAGGTTGCCAGACTTTCATTTTTGGTATGAATGAAAAGGAAAGTCTCTAAGTAGAATTTAGAGTCTTGAGGATCCCTAATTATTATCAGACCTTATCTCTTCAAAGTCAAGATCTTTTACAATTTAGAACTCTAAATGCTTCCTGGAGAATGGCATCATGAAATTCCTTTGGCTAAATTCATCAAAAGAATTGAGGGCCTTTGAAATTTTTAAGCAAGAATTCCTCAAGTTCATCATGTACTTTGATTATTTACAATTGTGTTTCTATAAGTGGTTAAAAATGAAGATCCAAAGATAAATACCAAAAAATGACTATCAAATGACTTCCCTCTTAGTAGAAATCGGACAATAGTGGACGGGAAAGGATTGCTCCGCTATGAACTTAATAATTCAATACCAAGGAAAGTTAAGGTCTTATCAACATTTCTAACTTATATATTCTTCACTCCTCACCTCTTAAATAATTTTAAGATAAAGCTCATTTAACCAATAAATAGGCGCCCCTGAATGATTGTAAGGTATTGACAAGCAGAATATAAGACAGTGAGAATAGGGACTAGTACATTTCAAGACTCCAATGGAACTAAAAACAACGGTTAAAACATTTTGTGACATGTTTGTGTAGCATGATAATTCTGGCTCTGCAAAGTTTTTTTTTATATTTCTTGAACTTGAAATCTGAGTCATCTGACACTATATCTCCATCGAATTTCAATTTTTCTCTGTATCACAAAGACTAAAGTCTAAAAGAATTGTGCAGTGCCAAAATAAGTGCGGATTTTTTTTTTTTCCTTTGTGGAATGCTTGCGTGACTTAAAACCCTGCCTTGATGTGATACCTATCAATCTACAATTCTGGCTTTTCTAGTCTTCTCCAGCAGTCTTCACGGCCGTTAGGGGTGGGGACTGAGAGATGCAAGTCATGCCACCCTCCCTCCTTTACAATAAGGACAAAGACTTCTAACACTGTGTTTGGGAAGGGAGGAGGGGAGGGGAGGGGAGGGAAAATTTGAGGGGGAAGAAAAATGAAGGGGAAGGGAGGGAAAATTGGGAAGTGAAAAAGTAGGGGAAGGGAAGTGAAAAGTATAATTATGTTTATTTGTGAGGTAGGGAGACAAAGACCATTTTACCCTTACTTTTGAAAAAATTTCAATTGGACAAAAAAGGGCAATTTTGTACATTCCCAACTTTCCCCTCTTTTTGCCCTCATTTTCCCCCCATTTTTTTTGCGCCCCCCCCCCCCCCCCCCCCCCCCCCCCCGGGGGCGATTTTTGTCACTAACCCCCCCCTCTAGTTTCCTCCTTTTTTTTTTCTCCCCGCATTTTCCACCATTCCCAAACACACTGTAAGTCTTCCTACGTAGAATGCACTGGTGATTTTTATTATTATTATTTTTTCACGGTCCAACAAGACGAATTCTTAGGTGGCACCAATTATACGTGAATGTCGATGGAAGGTCCTTTTCGTATAGCAGCGAACCAAACGTCCAAATCCGGTGATCCGATTATTACCAGTCGGTGATCCGACTATTAATATCATCACAATGTCAGGCTATTAATATTATTACCAGTCGGTGATCCGATTCAGTCCAAAACTCAAAAAAGTTTTAAAAAGACTCACTTTTTGACCAACCAGCTTGCTCTTTGAAAGATTATTACCAGTCGGTGATCCGATTATTACCAGTCGGTGATCTTCACCATTATCTTCTGGCACCGTTTTCGGACACAACAATGGGAGGCCGACATTCAACTTTTGCCTGCAGAAAAGGTTGGGCCCACAGGCAAAAGAAAGTGAAAATAAATTTAAGCGAGGCATATCAAGAATCTTTCCGAACTATTCCATGTTTTTTAATGTTTTTAGAGGTGTCGTGGTCTTCACGGGCATCAGTGGTGGGGACTTTGAAATGCCGTTATGCCAATCTTCCCATCCTGCATGTTTCATGCCAAAGACGAGTCAAGTCTTCCAAAGTAGGATAGGTAGAAAAAGATGGGAGTGTTCGGATTATTTTAGAAGGAAGTCTGTCCTAAAAATTCATTTAATAATAAAATTCCAACCACTCAAATTATTATTTTTTCTGTAAGATTAAAACTTTCAAAATACATAGCCTACCATATAACAGAATGATTTTTAGATTTGACCTCAAGAAATAAATAATATAAATAAAAAGAAAAAGAGCCTTGTTCAATATACCAAAGTTGTAGACGGAGGCAATAATAGAGAAACATAACCTGCTTCTGCATTCGTTGAACACTATCATCTCACTGCGGGTAATTTCCAAAAATGCTCAAAAGTGGAATGATAGAACTTCAGAAATAACAGTTATATGTGTATTTACTTTTTACCAGACGCATTTTTTTTTTTTTTTGTGTTATATAAAAATCAAATTCTCCAGTTGGTTGCACAAAGTGTATGCTACTGAAAGTACTAAATTCCATTACATCATATCATGGGACTATCCCATGATATGAAGGGACATGGGGCAAAAAACCTTCAAAACAAATTATTGCCGGAGTTGCCTGACACTAGTGACATGATCTGGATTCTGGTCATAAAATTTAAAATACCAAATTATGGAGGACTAATATATCATATCATGGGACTATCCCATGCCGTGACCATGAAAACGTAGCTCTTTTCATCGAATTACCTTCACATCCACTTGCTCCATCTCTTTCCTCTGACTAGTCAAAGCAGGTGGTGTAAACAAAATCCAAAGTCTCTTTACTCTTAGACTTTTCAGAGATACCATTACCAATATGAAAGTCGATGGGGGAAGATTAACATAATGTCCGAGTGGAGACAAAACCCGACCCTACTGGCCTCTTCCATCTTTGATCATTATAAATAATGGGGCTCAGACCACAACCCTTTTCTCCAACAAGACAACCCGCAGTTATTACTTATTACACCCCCACCCAACCGACCAACATGGCCTCCGAGAGATCAACAATATTCTCTCTTGTCATCTCCCTACTTGTCCTCATGTTTTTCAATTCCTTGTCTGGCAAATGCGATGCTGCAGCAATGAAATATGAGTTGCAAGATGAAGCCGAAGCTCTCCTCAAATGGAAAGGTAGTCTCCTTCAAAGCGAAGCGCTCCTCCACTCATGGTCTCTCCCCACTGCCAATGGCTCTCCCTGCAACTGGACTGGAATTACATGCAATGATGATGGAAAGGTGAAAGAAATAAACCTAAGCAATTGTGGTCTTCAAGGTAAGCTTGATCCTCTCAGTTTCTCTTCCTTGCCAAATCTCGTCCGTCTTGACCTTAGCGTGAATGCTCTCTCTGGAAACATTCCTAGCCAGATCGGTGCTTCTTCCCACCTCATCTTTCTTGATCTCTCTATGAATCAACTTTCAGGTGCCCTGCCACTCTCACTTGCTAATCTCACTCATATTTCCGTCCTCAACATCTCTTACAACATATTAGGTGGTGAAATATCTCCTCTTCTTTTTGTCAATTGGACCAGTCTTTCACATCTAAATCTTTGTCACAATAAGCTCAGTGGTCAAATTCCCTCTGTAATAGGACAGCTGACCAACCTCACACTCCTGTACTTGTACAATAACAACATAGGCGGATCAATCCCTCCATCCTTGGGAAACTTGAGCAAGCTAACCGAACTCAGCTTGCATAACAATGATATTACAGGTTCGATCCCTTTGACTTTTGAGAGATTGAGCAATCTTTTGTACTTGCGCCTCTATGACAACCAAATTTCTGGATCAATTCCTCTAGAAATTGGAAACATGAGGAGCCTAATTTCACTGGACCTCAGCACAAATAGTCTCACCGGATTTATTCCTCCCACCTTGGGAAACTTGACCAAACTAACTCACTTGCATCTTTTCAAAAATCAAATTTCTGGCACAATTCCTTTAGAAATTGGAAACATGAGGAGCCTAATTGACTTGGATCTGAGCCTAAATCAAATTTCTGGTCATGTTCCTCCATCATTTGGTAACTTGAGAAACCTAACCATGCTCTCATTATTTGAAAATCAATTGTCTGGTTCAATTCCCAAAGAAGTTGCAAACTTAGTAAATCTGCAGTTGCTTCACTTAACTTCCAATGGCTTTTCGGGTTATTTACCTCAAATATGCCTAGGTGGCTCTTTTCTAGACTTCAGAGCAAGCAACAACAATTTTCGTGGTCCAATTCCTCAAAGCTTGAAAAATTGTAGGACCTTTCGGCAAGTTCGGCTTCAAAGAAATCAACTCAGTGGGAATATATCTGAAGTCTTTGGTGTATACCCCAACCTAACATACATTGATATGAGTTACAATAGATTAAGTGGGGAGCTTTCGTCGACTTGGGGAGAATGCTTAAACTTGATATTGCTAAAACTTTCCTCAAATAATATTACTGGGAAAATTCCACCTCAGGTCGGGGAACTATCTCAGCTCAGGTTGCTAGACATTTCTTCAAACTACCTAGAGGGAGAAGTTCCTAAAGAGTTGGGGAAGTTAACAATGCTATACAATTTGAGTTTAAATAACAACAAACTTTCAGGTTTAGTACCAGAAGAATTGGGACAACTGTCTAACCTCGAGCTTCTTGATCTATCAGTGAATGACTTCTTTGGACCCATTCCAAAACTGATAGAGAAATGCACCAAACTGCTATCTTTGAAGTTAAATGGGAATAATTTGAATGGAAGCATTCCATTTCAAATTGGCAATCTTGAAAACCTTCAGATGGTACTTGATTTGAGTCAAAATTTTCTCACGGGAGAAATACCATTTCAATTCGGCAAGTTGAAGAAGTTGGAAATGTTAAATCTTTCTCATAATATGCTCTCAGGTTCTATTCCATCTTCTTTCGAGGAGATGTTCAGCCTGTCATCTGTTGACATATCATACAATGATTTAGAGGGCCCTCTACCAAATAACAAAGCATTTCTGCAAGTATCACCGAAAGCATTCATCAGAAATAAAGACTTATGTGGTGAAGTACAGGGTTTACGACCTTGCAATTCATCTGTGATAAGTCGTGGTAACAAAAAGAAAGCTCGTAAAGGTGCAATAACCATTGTTCTCCCTCTCATGGGAGTTTTCTTCCTTCTTTTTGCTGTGGCTGTCATATATTTTGTTCTTAATCGAAAAAAAAGGATTGTGGAGAATGACATTCAAGGACGCAATCCAGATCTTTTCTCAGTATGGAACTATGATGGAAGGATCATATATGAAGACATCATTGGAGCTATAGAAGATTTCAATGATAAGTATTTCATTGGGGAAGGAGGATATGGGAAAGTTTACAAAGCAGATCTACCTACAGGTCAGGTAGTAGCTGTAAAAAAACTCCACCCACATGAAGATGGTGAGCAAATTGACCAAACAAGTTTCAAAAATGAGATACAAGCATTAACAGAAATTCGTCATCGAAACATTGTTAAGCTCTATGGATTTTGCTCCCATACATGATGTTCTTTTCTCGTGTATGAGTATATGGAAAGAGGAAGTTTATCTAAAGTCTTGAGAAATGGGGAAGCTATGGAATTAGACTGGATAAAAAGGGCTAAGGTTGTTCAAAGTGTAGCCCACGCTCTTTCGTACATGCACCATGATTGCAATCCTCCATTTGTTCATCGTGACTTGTCAAGCAACAACATTTTGTTGGACATGGAGTTTGAGGCTTGTATTTCTGACTTTGGCACTGCCAGACTTCTAAAGCCTGATTTATCCAATTGGTCCACACTTGCAGGCACTTACGGATATGTCGCTCCAGGTAATTCTTGACATGTTTCGTTCATTCTATTTTCCATCTTTTTTTTTTATTTAACGACGTTGTATTGTTTGTATTATTGAATTTTCAAAGAGTTTTTAAATACTAATATATATTATAGAAAAAACTACATCCATGGTTCAAATCATCCATAACCTTGCTCATGAAGAGTTTTCTATGGCCAAAATAAAGTGGACCATTTAAAGGCCTTTCGTGGGGAGGGAATGGTAGAATGTGTAGGATGGGATTCTTTTACATAGGTAAGTGCAGTTTCTCCCAACCTAAATGACATGCACCATTGAATTTAGGTGCAAACTTTTTTAACAGTTTACAAAGTTCAAACTTCTGTCATTGCTATCCAATGGTTGATCTAGATAGCACATTGTGCAGCATTACCCTCTAAATCCCTACATAAATCGATAACTCCTTGTAGATTAATGACAACATCTTAATTTTCTTTTCCATAAAGTACTCATCTTCTTATTTAATAAGTTTATAGACAAATATCAGCTAGATGGAAATGGGACTTCACGCACCTTCAATCCATTGGATCCCTTGCACATTTAACACCTTGTCCTCATGCGAAGCTTCTAGTTGACCAATTTTACTTTTGTCATTGAAAATGCTTCGTGACCGCGAAGGAGAATATTTAGACTCTTAACTAACTTGTGAGTATAATAAAGTTACATAATCTTTAGGAAAATTCTTAACATATGGCTCATGCTTTTTTGAGTTTTCAAACTAGGACAAATATCCCCAAAAAAAAAAAAAAGTTTTCAAATCATGACATTTGAAATAGTTTTTTGCCTATGACTCTTTTTTAAAATTCCCAAAATGTCCTTTCAAGGCATATCCTTAGCCATCCAAACACCCCTTCCCCATTTCCAAATCTCCATCCTTTTCGTTTTCTCTATTCATCATACGAGTTCTACACATTTTTTCAGTCGATTCCATGTTTCTAGTGACAAGGAGCGCCTCTTCATTACCCAATAGCCTCTCTCAAATGCACTGTAAACTTCCACTTCACAAGGATGGCCTTTCATTAGTAGTAGATAAGATATCTTAAGACATCTGGTAGGATCTAATGATTAATGGTCGATAAGATATCTACTTATTACAATAAAATATTATCAATTTTGATCCCTTAGAAAAATAATTCACTACACATTGGTGGCGTTGATTTTCCCACAATGTAAATGCACCGACATGACAAGTTTCTACAATGTAAGTACTCTTTATTTTTGTTCTTAAATACCATTTCGTTTGGATGAGCTTTTTCCAATTTACCTACATATATTCACTTCTTGCTATAGATGTTTCGAGAGCAAGGGGTTGCTCTGTCACCCGGGGATCAATGTACCTATATATATTCATTTCCTACTGTAGATGTTTTGAGAGCAAGGTGAAAATGGAGTAAGATGAAGTTGTTTTGTGTTTCTTAATGTCAATATTTTTCCTTTTTAATTCCTACACTAACTTTGAAACTATTAACAATTATGGTAGACACATTTTAAATGTATGGTGAGTTCATTATATATATATATATATGTGTGTGTGTGTGTGGTGTGTATGTGTGTGAGGTCTTTGAGACTCCCGACCCATCATGACTAATTACCAAGGTGGCGCCCGCTAAACCCCACACAAAAACACACCGGTAAATCTGGTGTTGTTTTAAACACAAGATGTGGGAACAAACCCACGCCTCATGCCACTCCACCAACTCCGACCTGAGTTGATGATATGAAAATTACAATCACTTTTTTTTTGCTTTGCAGAGCTTGCTTACACAATGAGAGTAACTGAAAAATGCGACGTATACAGCTTTGGTGTGCTAGCTCTGGAGGTGATTACGGGAGTGCATCCTGGTGATCTCCTATCATCCTTATCAATGTTGGAGGCAAGAGGTATATTGTTGAAGGATATATTAGACCAACGCCTCCCACCTCCCACTGATCAAGAAATGAAGGAAGTGGTTTTGACAGTGGCAATAGCACTTGCATGCTTACGCTCCGATCCACAATCTCGACCAACCATGTATCATGTATCCCAAAAGCTATCTACCTCCAGAGACCTTCTTTCGGAGCCTCGTCACACTATTAGCTTTTGCCAGTTAATGGATCTTGAGATATAATTCGATGGATGAAAACCTATGTAAGTCATTGCCATAAATTATGAATCGAGTTTCTTTTGCAATAAAATACTCCCCACGTGGAAAGTAGAGCAACATGAGAAAAGGGTACTTGATTTTTTTTTTTTTCAATTTTAGTGCTTAACATGATGATATTTTATCCCTGCAGATAACCAAGAAGGGAATCCATTGGTGGTTTTTTTACATGGCTACATGACTAAAGTATGTACTTCTACACTAGGTTATTCTCATTATTGCAATTGGTGATTTTTTCCCCTTTCTGATTAGTTTAAGAAACCTAAATAAGAAATTGGGATTATTTAAAATCCACAGTAGAACTTAGAGTTTCTGACCTTCAGGACCGAAATGTATAAACACCATTAACATTTTTTTCCCTGATAATGATGAAACCACTAAAAGGGAAAACTCTACAAAATGTGGGTCCCATGTCACAAATGATCAGCATCGTTCATATGGCAAGACACCAATGTTTAAGACTTGTGCTTACTCCACCAAAGTGGGCCTACATTTACGAAGTATAAAACATTTGAATCACATGTTTGAAAAACCAAATTTAAAAGAGATTTCTTACTAGGTACGTAAAAGTAAGGATACTTTGTGTCAAGATAGTAGGCCTATTTTCAAAATCAAAACTGTTGAAACTAAAATTGCCACTTGCATTGAATCCCAAGGAATATTTTTACTCTAATCAATTAGGACCTGCATCAAATCTATTACATCTAAAATATGCCATTCAACTCCTTTTGTTATGTTTTCTTCTTCTTTTTCTTCTTTTTTTTTTTTTTTTTTGGTGCACTGGATGCATAATCTTGACCCTGGGTATTCATTTTTCTTTTGAATGACAACATTTTTTGAAGTGAGATATTGGTTCTAAAGGCTTCATGGGATAATTTCTTTGGTCATTTAGTCATTCATCATACAAATAGAACATAAGATGCAATTACTTACACGGAATAAAGTATTTTCATAAATGACTTGTGACCAACTTCATGGGATAATTTCTTTGATCATTCATCATACAAATTGAACATAAGATGCAATTATTTACACAGAATAAAGTATTGTTCATAAATGACTTGTGACCAACTTCAATAGGCCAATGTTGGTTGGAATAACTGATCTTTGGCATGTTAAACTCAATCCAAATTCCAAACACCTTTTGAGATAGTTTGGGCATATCTAATGCAGGCCAGTAAAGGCGCCGGTAAGAAAAAGTTTGGCTATGTAAGTTGATGGTCATTATGATCAGTTTAGATTTCATGAATGAGCTTCATATATTATTGATAAAAATGGATTTGTGTAGGGTTATCCCAACCAGAAACTATACCATTATTTAGTATTAAGTAGAGAAAAATAGATTATAACAGTAAATCAATTATAATTAAGTTGATGATATAGGAGATGAAAGTTACAAGCTTTAGATAAAAACAAATAAGATCAAGAACCAGTAATCCATGCATCTCACATATTCAATCCATAAGACCCATAAATCCTAAACTGCACTAATAATCCATATTGCTCACTAGTTCAATCCCAAATGGATAGTTTCAATTGGTTAGGTGTAAATCACACCGAATACTTAAAAGAAAGATTATTTGGATATGCTTAAGTCTAAGACTTGAATATCTAAGTATTTATTAATTTTTTTTAAATTGTATTTTTTTTTTTTTTTTGAAAAACATTACAAAAGTTTTCCTTGTGATACCACATTATTCTCTTGAATTTTAAAGCTGATGAGTCCAAATTCAAGAAGGAAGCTCTTTCTTTGCGGTCCAATGGCCCTTCAAATCTCTCATATTTAGGAGACATGTAAGGTGTTAAAATGAAAACACAGTGATTTATAACTAAATACTAAAATCACAGGGGCCTACGTATAAATCCGGTAAACCATACTAGGGTATATAGAAAAACTTTAATTTTAATGTTTACTAGGTCATGTTTATTCTGGTCTAAGTCTAGTTGGAGGACTATGAGACCACATGGACACTCATGAAGATTCATCCCGTCCAATCATTTTGGGGCTAATGATTTGGACACATGATATTTTCCCATGACCGATCGGATAATTCCATTGCCATAACAAGTACTGAATTATTTAATACAACACCTTAGCTTCTCCCATCTGCATGCCAGAATCTCTTCAAGCAATTGAATTTTGTTTTCCTTTTTCATTCTAAAGCCGAGGCAATTCAAGTTGTAAGTTGGCTTATGAAAAGATTATTTAAGTCTAAGCTGAAAGAGATTTACCTGAACCATGAAAATATTATAAAAATAACTTATGAAAAATAAAAATTATAGAAGTCATTTTTTCAGCCTTGTTTTTAATTCACAGTGGTTGAATAACTGCCAAAATAAAAGGCAACTAAATGTAACTTTTAATTGAATCAACAAATTAACTTTTTAATCCTATGCATCTATCAATATAGTGTTTCTAACATGCAACTATTGTATTTACTTATGGTATTTTGTTCCCTTCTTAAACACCACTATTGCCCTCCTCTCGTGTGTTGTGTTGGGAATTGAGGGATCTCCCCCAAACCTACTTATGAATGGTGAAAGAGGCTCAGATGATCATCCTAACCCCTTTGATCAATGGCCGACAAGTTTTAACTGTCTAAAATGGGTTGCACGGTCGATCCAACGGTCAAAATGATCAAGTGGTGCCCCACAAACTAGCACCTTGATATCCATCATATCCATGCACGACACTGGAAACTATAGATGATTTTCTATGCAAGAATGTGCCAGGCCATTTAAGCCCTTTCAAATACATGAGTTGAAGATTTGTTTTTTTCTCGGCAGAGCTTGCTTACACAATGAAAGTAACTTAAAGGTGAGCATTGGTGTGATTGATCGGGAAGTGATTATGGGAAAGCTGTATGAACAAGCTAGATTCTATGAACTCCAGCATTCCATGAACCCAAGCAAATATTTATCATGGTTTGATGTTTTATGTAGATGCATTGTTTCTTGTGGTGTCTTTTGAGTTTCTCATGAAACCCTTGGGTTTTCTATGTCTTTTGGATTATTCATATATCTTAGTTATTAAGTCGTTGCTTAGGGAAGTGTATGGGATTAAATAATGTTTAATTCTAGATTAGAAATGGAGTCTATAAATTCAGCCATGTATCTCTTTGCAAGTCAAGTTGTTTGAGTGACAACTTGAGGTTTCATGGTTATATTATCCATTGGCCTTACTTTCTTGTTGTCTAAGATCAGGAGAGCAAGTTTCTTATTTCGAATCACCACTCCATTCTCATTTGTGTTAAGAGTTACCCCCTTCAAAAGCATCTTGGCGAGCTCTTATCCTAATCCATGTTTGAGGCATAAGGTATATTGTTGAAGGATATAATAGCGTTTAGACAAACGCGTGCCTCCCACCACCCACTGATTGGGAGATGAAGGGAGTGGTTCTGATACTGGCATTGGCACTTCCATGCTTAAGTTCTAGCCCACAAGCTTGACCAACCATGTGTCATGTGTCTCAATAGCTATCTGCTACTGAAGAACTTGTTCTAACTGAGTGTGGAGAAATTGACTTAAACATTAATAAAATCGAGAAACAGACTTGGTGACAAGCTAGCAAAGTAAGAATTTGCACTATAGCGAGAAGCAAATCTTCTTTTCTTTCTTTGTGTAATTTCACAAATGGAAGCACTCAAAGTCCTAACCTAAAAAATTAAAAAATAAAAGTGAACTTGAAGCAAAACAAGTTGATTCATCTTAAGAAATCTGTCAATGAAAAAATTAAGATAAGTTATAGAAGATCAAAAACCTGAATCACTATCCTAACAATTAATATGAGTATGTGATGTCCATGGTGAAATGGAAGCTATACTGATGCAATCACAATGTAATAGGTAAGAGTTTCATGCTTAGCTAGTATCTCTAGCTGTGGCATGGTAACAAGTGAATATCTGCATCAACAAGAGCTACATTTCACTGAAACTCTTCTCACTAGATGTCATTTTACTGCAAAATATAGTCAAAGTTGTCATTTTGATACATTATGGCTCTATGCATTTAGAAGGATTCAGGTTTAATAGGACAAAACATATTAATTTAAAAAAGACTACTTTCCTTCATAGATAAAAGAACAATTGAGTAAGAGAATTACCACAAAATTAAAACAAACAAGACAACAAATTGTCAAAAAAACTAAAACTACCTTCTATGGATTCGAGCCATCTGTTCTTCAAGTTCCCATGTAGCCTCAATGGGTTCATGATGAGCCCAAAGGACTTTGACCCATTTGATCGTCCTTGTACATAGAGCTTGTTCCTTGGTATTTATAATTTCTGACTGGCTTTTCAACATATGTGTTATTTGGTTGGACCTGAATCTCTTCATAACGGATGATATGTGAAGGATCCGCCACATACTTTCGAAGCATTGACACATGAAATACATTATGAATACCAGAGAGTTCTGATGGAGGTTCCAGACGATAAGTCACATCTCCAATCTTACTCTTGATCTTGAAAGGTCCAATGTATTTCGGGGAATGTTTACCTTTCTGCCAAAATCTAATAGTACCTTTCATAGGAGAAGTCTTCAAGAATACCCAATCATCAATGGACAATTCCAAATCACGCTGACAATTGTCAGCATAGCTTTTCTGCCTTAACTAGGCAACTTTCAACCTATCTTGTACTCTTTGAACCTTCTCTGTTGTTTCTGCAATTACAGTAGGACCAAGGAAGCTTCTAGTTCCAACTTCCTCCCAGCTCACTGGAGTCCTACATCTCCGACCATAGAGTGCCTCAAATGGTGTCATCTCAATGCCAGAGTGATAGCTATTATTGTAAGCAAATTCGCACAATACTAAATGTTCATCCCAATTACTACCAAAGTCCATAACACTAGCACGTAGCAAATCCTCCAAAGTCTGGATAGTTCACTCTGATTGCCCATCAATTTGTGGATGATATGTAGCACTAAACCGAAGTCTAGTACCCATAAAATTTTGGAATGATTGCCAAAATGTAGAAACAAACCGACTATCTCGATCTTAAACAATCAAGACCAATGTTCTATGCAATCGAGTCACTTCCCTCTCAAATATTCTAGACATATCATTGAATCCCATATCTTTCCTAAATGGAAGAAAATGTGCGAACTTCGTAAGATGATCAACAATTACCCATATGGTGTCATGTTGTTTTCTCGTCTTTGGTAGACCAGATACAAAAGTCCATAGTAAGATTGATCGTAGGCCCCACCCCAAGTACAAGGCCGCGATGTAGTAATAACTTGGTGAAGTCCGGGGTCGATTCACAGGGAGTAAATATTAATCGCGCAAAACCTGTCCTATTGAAAAACTAGTTCTAGCCTAAAAAAACTATACAAATAAAATTTCCTACTTTAATTATAAATTAATTACAAGTCTGAAAAATTAGTTACAATCAAAGAAAAAGAAAAATCCTAATCTAGAAACCTAATCTAACTACTGCATTCACCATAAGATTTGTCAGTCCAACCAATTGCAATAATTATTAAGATGCATAAAAATGAAAATAAAATAGAATAAAATCAAAGAATAAAAAAATGGATTTTAATTCTAAAATTCTGCAATGGTTACTTTGCTAAATGCCATCAAGAAAAATCAAGACCACCGCGCCAAGTACACACTGTCACTACGCACAAAGATTCAATGTTGACCCATTGGTAAAGACCAAGACCCCAACAACTTGATTTATTAATGAAAGACCCATTGTTTGAATCAAAATAAAATGCAACTAACCTTACCCTAGACACATGAAACACTAAACGGAGAAGAAGGACTCGCGGTTTCGAACGGCAATCCAACCGGCTCTCGTTTTGCGATTTGAAATCCAAGCAAGGGAAGATGATGAATGGCTGGTCCAATGGTGGAGCGACGGTAGCAACGGCGATGCAGCGGCCGCGTAAAAATCCAAGTGGTGGTGTGCCTTAGGGAAGGCCTTGGATGAAATATTGATGGGGGGAGGAGAGATGAAGAAAAAATAATGGAAAAGGGGAAGATGGGTTGCTGGTCGTCCAAGAGGAAAAAGGGAATTGGTATTGTCGTGCAGCCCCTTTTTGTGGTCCTTTTATATTTTTTTGATAGCTTGGGTTGCAAGGTTTTTGGGTTTGGAAGGGTTTGAAGTGTGGGGTCCAAGTTTGGATAGGATTTGGAGGGCTGAGATTGAACAATCTTGGAGTTCCATTGTTGATTGACTTGCCACCAAAAGTCCTTCCCAATTTAAACTTCTCTTTGTAGCTTGCTTCTCATGCAAAGGGTCCCACTTACTTGGCTAAGAAACAATTCAAATCTGAAATTTCAGATTTGAAACAAATCTTGGATGCTTGTGGTCCCCAATCTTGGACGTGTGAAATCTTGGGATGGAGGTGTTGGACGTGCAACACTTTCTTTGGAGGAATCTTCGGTTGGAAACTTCAAATCATGAGGCCTATCTTTTTGGAGCTAAATTTAATAACTTTGTGCTAAAATCTTGGGCTCTTTGAATTTGTTTCCAACTTTGATTGCTTAGCAAGATCTACCATTTCTTTAGAACTCTTCATGGCAGAAAAACTCTCCTTAGATGGTCCCACTTTCTCTCTTTAAAAGATCCCCTCAAATCTGAAATAAATCTCAAACATGAAATAGAAGTAGGCACCCACTTGAGTATATGCAATGTTTTGAAATCCACACCGTGCATGGGCGTTCTCCACCTTGGCTTAATTAAATCCAAATCTAAAATTCAGATTTGTATTTCAAATTGGAACACATGATGGGCCTCACTTGTGTATGCAATGCTTGAATTTCCCTTGCCTTGGACGTCTATCTCTCCCTTGGCATTTTTTTCTTCTTTGTTTGGTTTGATTTGAATCTTCAAACAAGGGTAGTGTGGACCCCATGTGGATCTTCAATACCTTGGTTTTCCTTCTTTAATTTATTTCTTCCGCAAGCCCCAAGAATTTGATTTCCCCTACAAAAATACAAATAATATAATCAATTATCAAAGAATTATCTATTTATGTAGGAAAAGAATATTGCAAGATGCAGGCCCCAATTCACACTTACTAGATGCATAAAATGTCACCATTTTGTCAAGTTTTCCTTAATTAAATCAATGGTGCAAAGACAATTCATCATTTCATGTGTGAATAAAAAGTTATGAGAAATTTGTGATTTTCAATGTCAAGAAATAGAGAAATTCATGATTTTATGTGAAAATGTGATTTTTCAATGAATTTTGGCTCGAATTCAAACTTTGATGCCCACAAACATAAAATCATGATTATTTTTACTAAAATGGTGCATGATTTGATGATTAAGTCCTTAATTAATTCTAAAATGATGATGAAACAATGCATTTTTAAGGACTTGTCAAAGATGCTCCCATTTCCATCAAGGTATATTTGGAGGATGTAGCAATCTTGGCGGTTTCCGATGCTCAAACTTCACACGCTAACAGGTTAAGCACGAAGATACATATCCTGCTATCTCCCGCTATGTATTATTCCACCAAGACCTATCCATGAGATTTCTATACATTTTCGTACTTCCTGGATGCATTGAATACATGGTGTGATGGGCTTCAAACATTATTGCCTGCTTTAGATCTTCTTGTGCTGGTACACATAATCTGTCTTCAAAGTAGAAAATTCCTTCCACCAACACAAAATCTAGTCTTGTTGCAATGTTGTCCCTAATTCTTACCAATTCATGATCTTCGAATTGTCTATCCTTGATTTGCTGGATAAGAATCGGTTTAAACACTAACACGGACATTGCTACAACCATCACCCTGTCGTTCACAAATTCAATGGACTCATCCAGATCCCTAAACTCTTTTATCAGATTCCATTCACCCACTAATGATGCTAAATCTGCATATTTCCGACTCGGTGCATTAGCTACTACATTACCTTTTCCAGGTACATAAGTGAATGGAAAATTATAATCCTTGATGAGCTCTAACCAATGATGTTGCCTAAGATTAATATCTTTCTAAGTAAACAAATACTGAAGGCTTATAAGATCATAATGGACTTCGAAAGTTTCTCCATATAGATAATGCCTCCATTGCTTTAATGCAAATACAACCTCCGCGAGCCCTAAATCATGTGTAGCATAATTCTTCTCATGCTCCTTCAATTGACGCAAACCATAAGCAATTATCCTACCATTCTGCGTCAAAACACATCCTAATCCAATACTCGAAGCATCAGAATAAATTACAAATCCCCCTCTTCCTTCAGGTAATGCTAAGATTGGGGCTGTGATTAATCTCTGCTTCAAAATCTAAAAACTGGACTCACATTCATCATTCCATAGAAATGGAATATTCTTCCGAGTCGGTTTTGTTAACGAAGCTACAATCTTAGAGAAGTCTTTCAGTCTTTCACAAATCTTCTATAATAACCAGCCAATCCTAAAAGGCTCCGAACTTCTAGTAGATTCTTTAGACTCTGCCATTTGGTGATTGCTTCAATATTTATTGAATCAACTGCCAATCCTTCTCTGGTAATTATATGACCTAGAAATTATGCCACCTGCTGCAGCCAAAAATCACACTTCTCTAACTTCAAATACACCAGAATGTCATCTATGAAGATCACAACAAAACTAGTTTAAATAAGAAGCAAAAATTCTATTCATCAAAGTCATAAAGACTGCAGGTGCATTTATTAGACCAAAAGGCATAACTAAAAATTCTTAATGACTATAACGAGTCCTAAAGGCAGTCTTCTGTACATCTTGATCTCTAACTCGAATCTGATGATATCCAGATCGAAGATCAATCTTGGAAAATTAAGCTGCACACTGGAGTTGATCAAATATCTCATCAATTCTTGGCAGTGGATACTTGTTCTTGATCATCATCTGATTTATCTACCTATAATCAATACACATAAAAAGGGTGCCATCCTTCTTCTTTACAAACAATACAGGAGCTCCCTATGGTGAGACATGAGGTCTAGTAAAACCTTTTTCTAACAAATCCTATATTTGTTTCTTTAACTCATGTAACTCTAATGGTGCAATTCTATATGGTGCCTTGGATATCGGTGTTGTACCCTACACAAACTCTATAGTAAAGTCTACATCCCTTGTTGGAGGTAAACCTGGCTTTTCATCTGGAAACACATCTGGAAATTCACATACTACAGGAATATTTCTTAACTCATGTACTGGCTTCTTTTCAAAAATAAATGCGATGTAGCCTTCACAACCACTACACATCATTCGTTCAGCCTTCAGTGCTGAAACAAGCCTTGTATCAAACTTCTTTTGAACTCCTTCAAATAAGACACTGGCATTGGCTTCATCAACTTTAAAATTGATGACTTTGTGGATGCAGTCCAAATAGGCTCTGTACTTCGCGAGCTAATCCATGTCAAAGATTACATCATAGTCATTCATTGCTAACACTATCAGATTAGCTGGCATTGACACATCTCCAATTTTAACATTACATTGGGGAATATATAGTTCACATATCACTCTCCTCGTCAACGGAGTAGTCACCAAACTCATATGGCAATTGCATCATTTATTTTTGCATTTCATAAGAAAACGAAGCTGCTACAAATGGATGTGGAGACCCCGAATCAAACAACGCAATTGCAGGTCTATCATCTACAAGAATTTTACTTTCAACAACATTGGTTGTAACTTCTACTTGTTCTCTATTTATAGCATAGGCTCTTGCAACTATCTGTGGCCTCTTCTGTCGTTGTTGCTATCATGGTTACTGAATCTGTTGCTGCCACTGACGTAGTTGACCCTGACGTTGCTACTATTACTATTGTTGCCTAACTGGAGCTGGCAACGCTAATTGTTGTGAAGGAGCAGGAAACGCTACTTGTCCTTGTGGAGACTGCTGCCGTGGAGCTTTGTTATGTCTCCAGGCTCTTGGACACTGAGACATTATGTGTTCCATAGAACCACAGATCAAGCATGCTCCAGTATTTCTCCAACATGCTTCAATCATGTGTGCCTTTCCACAAGTTTCATAGACTGGCTTATTATCACTATGTGCAGCATTCTTTTGTTTCTTATTCTTAAACTTTCCTCCTGCCTCAAACCACGAACTACTACTCTTTCTGTTCACAGCTATCTCTTCTTTATATACTTCTTCAGCAGTATACGCCCTATCCATGTGCAGCATTCTTTTGTTTCTTATTCTTAAACTTTCCTCCTTCCTTAAACCACGAACTACTACTCTTTCTGTTCACAGCTATCTCTTCTCTATATACTTCTTCAGCAGTATACGCCCTATCCACTGCATCATCAAAAGTAATGGGCTTCTGTCACGCCACTACTATCTTCTTATACACCGGGTTCAATCCATTGATGAACCTTTTAACATTCTTTGCTTCTATATCTACTAAGTCAGTAGCATACTTGGATAGCTGCAATAAAGTGTGTACATATACTACTACGGTTATCTGACCTTGCTTTAAATTTAAAAACTCTGATTCCTTCAGCTGCTGAACATGCTCTAGCACAAACTTTCTTTCAAATTGTTTCTTGAAAGTTTCCCAGATGTTAGCTGTTGGCATTTCCTTAAATGCACCTCTGACACTCTTCCACCATACATTGGCTACCCCTCTTAGCACTGAGGAGGTAAGCACTACTTGCTGCTTCTGAGTGCAGACCATCGTAGCAACCACTCATCCGCTTGTATCACATCTTCCGTGACATTGAATTCAGTAGCTCCTCTCTTCCTAAGCTATTCAAACAGAATGTTAGGATCTTTCTCCTTAGGTTGTACCACTACTTGAGTTTCAACATTTTGCTGTTGTTGGATTGGTGATACTGGTGGAGCTTGCATCTGAGCTTGTTTAGTAACTGACTCTGCACTTGTAAAATGGAAGCAATTTGTTCTTGCATATTTAACTGTGCTTCATGACTCCTGGCCATCTTCTCATTGCTTCTAACCAACTGTTCCAGAATGACAGTAACTCTAGCATTTGAAATCAGAGTAGGAGGTGTAGCACCCTCATTCCCTCTCACGAAATAATTAGGGTTGTCATTTCCACCGCTCCCTGATCTGGATGCCATTCTGAAGGTTTCTTATAAAAGGAGGCAAATATATAAGTCAAAAACATTACCTAAGAATTGATTATCATTATTTGGAAAAATGTTGAGTCTTTTTCATTGAATGCCAATCATAGAGGTTCTATGCAATTTTTTTTTGGTAAAAATCCTTATTTATTAAATCTTACTTTGAGCCCAGAAACATATTAGTATTTGGCATCATGCTATTTGGATGTTCTCATGTTGTCACGAGGTTAGATTGCGAAAAACATGTTTGGTAGGTGTAAATCATTGTTCCTAAGTTTTGAGCAAAAACGCTTCCTTTTCTTTAAGAAATAATGCATAGTTGTTTCCTAAGTATCTCTTACCATCTAAAGAAGCCCATTTGGAGAGGACCCCACTTTGTAATTCTAAAGGTGGGCCACACGGTCCCAGTCACAAAAGGTGGGTCACATGATTATAATCACAAAATGTGGGCCCACATTTTAAGTCCTATAAAGGCGGGACCACGTTGTAAATCTTATGAACATGGGCTCCATGTTATAATTTCTCTATAAGTGGGCAGCACGTTGTAATTTGTAAAGGTGGCTCCCGTGTCCACAATCATAGAAAAGGTGACCTCACTTTGTAATTTCTCAAGGTGAATTACATGGTCACAATCACTAAAGGTGGACCCACGTTGTAAATGCTATGAATGTGGGTCCCAAATTCTAATTTCTAAAGGTGGGCACCATCTCGTTATTTTTAAAGGTGGGTCACGTATTCACAATAATAACAAAAGGTGACACCACATTATATTTCATAAAAAGGTGGCCACACATGGTAAATCATATGATTGTGAGCTCCATATTCTAATTTGTAAAAGTGTGTATCACGTTGTAATTTCTAGAGATGAGTTCCATGTTCACAAATACAAATAAGGTGGCACCACTTTGTAATTTATAAAGTTGAGTCACATGGTCACAATTGCAAAAGGTGGGCCCATATTGTAAATCTTATAAATGTAGACAAAATATTCTAATTTATAAAGGTGGCCACCATGTGGTAAATTCCGAATGTGGGTCCCATGTATGACAATAATAGAGTCCCACAAACAATAAAAGGTGGATCCCACATTGTAATTTTATAATCCTGAGGGGTAACTCAGTTGGCCTAGGACCACGGTTTGCATTCGGAAGTTGTGGGTTCGAAACTGCACTATCACACTTGGGCCACAGGGGGATTTTACCCGGCTATCTCTTGGGCCTGTAGGGATTATTCTGGTCCAAAGGACTGGGACACCCTGCGTTATCAAACAAATTATAATTTATAATTCTCTTTTTTTTTGTGTTTTAGAATAATTTTTTTTTATAATATTACCAAAATAAGTTCATTACAACATATTTTCACCCGAATAATCTAATATATAATATTATCAAACAAGTTTTGCACAATGTAACCTTTGCTCAACCCCATCCGATCAAATACAGCTTGATGTGAGCACGTAACTTAAACAATACAAGTACGATGCCAGACAGACACTAAACTGCCAACACACCTGTGGTGGACCGTAAAATGTGTATTGTGAGAGATGCGGTAATAAACATGGAGAGGCAACTTTAAGAAAGGTAACATACAACCCTTCTTTCTGTTAGTAGTAGGGCACAAGCTGCTTCTCGATCTTGGCTATGCCAATGTACCTGTAATTTTTACACAAGAAAAAGCGACCACACTAAACATAAATTTGACTGTAGCACATAACTTAATTTTCCTGATCCTTACTTTTTATGTGGAAAACTAGCTATACAAATATACGCCTAATTAGAGAGCCAATTTCTTTTCTACTCTTTTTCGAAAATTGGGATTTTCTTCAATATTGAAACAATGGAATATTATGCCAAGAAGATTTTTTTAAGTTGAAGATTTGCTTTTTCATTTTCACAACATATGAACACACCAGCCTTAAGGTGAATAAATATCCGTGTGATAGTGTGATTGTAACTATTTGTTTAGAGGGCTAACAATTTAATGGCTATATATATGCACTTAATAAAAGAGATACACAATGACTATAATAAAAAGAGCGATACACAATGCCACATACGGTTGCTAACAGGATATTCAATTACTTCAAATAATGAAGTCTCCGATTCTGGATAAAGTAGGTATTAAATTTATTTTTGGATTCAGAGAAATTTAGGGGGTATTTAGAGAAGTGCATAATATAATATCAACAAGTTTAAATATTGTAAGATTTCATTATCATAGAATAAAATAGTGTCATATTATTATATTGTGTCGCTTGTGGTGTTTGGCAATTTTCACTTATTTTAATATACCTTTGAAGTGTTTAACAATTTATAAAAAAAATCCACAAGATGATGTATTAAATAAGAAATTGACAAAATATAATCAATTAATTCAACACAGGACCCACTAATTAATAATCACAGGTGTTAATAATCATGGTAAGATTAAATTTAAATCATGAGATCCAAGCAATGTTGTTTGATTAAGGTGGGTCCACCAAATGTTGGTAACTATACTATAATACATCTAATGGTGATTATCACAAATGACCCTATCTAACTTTTTTATGAGAAATCATTGTGGGACCCATCTGATATTGGTAGTCATATTAACACTAGGAGAGCTATCAAATAGTGGGACCCATTTAATGATGGCAAACTGAAAATTACAATCACACAATTCAATCTTGGTAATCATGGAACCCGGTTAATTTTGGTAGTATGGTACCCACCTAATGTTGGTAATCACAATGAAAGCCCCGAGCGTGACATTTATAGGACCCACCTAATATTGATAATTAACAAATGCTATGTAGTCGTGATATGGCTATAGGACCCCACATTAAATTTGTAAGCATTGTGGGGACAATCGTCTAATAGTGGAACTCATAAATGTTAAAACTTATAGTGGGCCATTATAATTAGTGGTTGCTCATGAACTCTCCAATGGTTTTTACTCAAACTCTCCATTCGTATTTAGAAAATATTTTTTTAAAGATTATTTTATACAACATATCCTTGAATAATGTAATATGAAGGTTTTTGGAAGAAAGTAAGATATTGTAAGATACTTTCTAAGATATTTAGGTGAATAGATTACATTTTAAACTAGTAGATAATATAGCAAAATCTCTTAAAATATCTCGTTTCCAAACATCCTTCGGATTCAAGCCACTGCATATTTCTTGATTCAAGGACCCAAATTTAGGATGATTATATTCATATATTAAATATAGAGGATTTTACTCGAAAAATCCCAAAATTCAGCCATTTATCACGAAAGGTTCTCGCTAATTGTGTAGCACTAACGAGGTACTCTCGTCAATTTTTTATACTTTTTTCTGAACGACGATAGCGTCACCATGGGCGACACTAGCGTAGCTCGTCAGAACATCTCCTAATGTCTTCTTCTTCCTCTCCTCCTCCTATTTCTCCATCTTGTCCACATGGAAGACTCCCACCTGACCTGCATCCAGTCGAATGGTGGGAATGTAGTCTACTAGGAGACCACCATTTTTGTGGGGTTTTTTTTTCTTGTTCCCTCATTTGACTCTGGTTTGATGACTTTCATCTGTATCTATGATGGGGTTTCATTACTTGCTATTTATTTCATTTCTGTTTTGAAGATTTCTGTTGTAGGATTTGATGGGTCTGTTTCCTCATGATTTTCTTGAAGATTTCTTGTAAGAAGTTTGATGGGTTTTTTCTCATTGAATCACTTCGATCTCAGAGACATCAATGGGTTTTTTTTAATCCCAATTTACAAATGATTGGAGCTGGCTCAGTCCAATAGGATAAATGCACGTGGTGTATGGTGTATTCTTTGAACGTAAGGTTAAGGTTTTCAGAAATCTCACTATGAAAGATTTGGGCTAGTTTTATCCCACAAGCATTTTACAAAACCAAAGTTTGGACTAAAGCAAGATAAAGCAACCAGATCATGTAGTAAAATACACTATAAAACATAACATAGCTTCATTTCCCTCCTCACTTCTACAAATCTACATGTCTTCATGAATGTTCAAAACTCAAGTCAGATTGCTTCAATACAGGGCAAATCACATATGGAGAAATAGGAGGAGTAGAGAAAGAAGAAGACATTAGGAGATGCTCAGACGAACGACGCCAGCATCGCCCATGGTAACGCTATCGTCGCTCAGAAAAAATATAAAAATATATAAAAAATTGGAGAGAGGACCTCGTTAGTGCTACACAATTTGCGAGGACCTTTCGCAATAAATGGCTGAATTTTGGAATTTTTCGAGTAAAATCCTCTTATATATATATATATATATATACAGTTTAAGGTCTTTTATATTTTGACTCAGGGATCCAAATCTACGATTACATTCATGTATTGAAAATGCATATAGATCCCCCATCCATGCATGTATTCTATCAAGCCACACATGTATTTAAGGCGAAGTGCACAAATGGACCGACATATATAGTTTTGGGCGTGATTGGCTGTTGAACCCTAGGTCCACTTCCAAAACATGCATGAAATTCTTAGATCCCCTGGCCAAGGAGTGGTGGCTACGTCTTAGGAAGTGATCAGGTATATGAAGACCTGTCCAATTCACGACTTGGGCGTAGGATGTGGGACTTTTCAATAGTCCCACTCACATGTAGGCCCAAAAAATTTCGTGGATAGGCCTGCCACATGTGCTACACAAGAACGATAGAATCCAAACTCGCTTTGATACCATGTAAGATACCATAGTGAAGCACATGGTCTAGCGAGCGCAGAGCTTTGTACAGGCACTAATGCCTACATTAGTAATCATGCTGTATCATTCTCCAATGATTAATGAATAGACTGTCATCTTTTTCCAAAAAAAAAGAAAAAAAAAAAACCCAAATACTAACCTAGAAGCTTAAGCTCATAGGTGGAAAACCCAAATAGGTATATGAAGCCTTGTCCAACTCAGAACTTGGGCGATGTTGGATGTGGGACTTCCCAACAAATTTTACCTGGTGCATGTGGATAAGAGGGTTTGTATGTGCCCCTAGAGATTATTTCTCGGCAGTCAATTATCGACTGTCCCTCGAGCCCTGGGCCAATGGCTCATAGGCTAGGTGGGAGATATCCTATCTTATCAAAATAAATAAATAAATCTTAGATCCGCTTTCAAGACCTATATGAAAATCATGGATCCACTCCAAAACTCAAGAATCTGGATCCCCTGTTTGGCCCAATCAGAGGGTGACATATGAACTTGTTGAGTTTAAAAACAGGTGACTTTTAAGAACAAAACAATGTGTCACCCCCTTATTGGTCCAAACAAGGTATCAGGACTCAAAACTCAAATAAAAAATTTTCAATTCCCCCCAACCCCCCCAAATGCCAAAGTGCCCAACTCCAATGGATAGTTTCAGGCCAATATATCCCATTCCAATCAACCCAACCCCAACTGAACCGGACCCACTTGTTCCTGACCTTCAGTTTCACATTCTTCCAAACTCCAAGAGTAGGTTATAACGGTCTCCATCTGTCGGTCTATTCGTTTGTTTGTTTGTGGCAAACCAACACCAGAGTCAGGCCCTTGAAATCAATGGTCAGAAACAGACGCTGTCACGTGACCTCCTTTTCTTCCCAATCCCATCTCGTCCTTGGATTTGAATTGAATCTTTCTCCTCCTCAGCTCTCACAATCAAACGAAAACGATTCTTCGCATCTAACAACAAACAAACAAACAGACAGGAAATCACAAACCCTAAGAAAACAATCCTTTCCCTTTCGTTTCCTCCTTTTCGATTCCACGAAAAAGGAGGTATCTTTCACATTCAAATCTACAAAACTATCCCTCCAATCACAGATTACTGTAGCAATTCTCATTCGGATCTTTCTAATCTTTCCTCAATTCAATGCAATGCAATGCCTTTTGTTTTTAATGTTGTATTGTGATTGTGATTCGATCTTCTCATGCATGTGAGATTCTCAATACATGGATTTCTGGGGTTCTTTTTTTCTCATCAAATTTGCTGGTTTTGTTGTTATTGAATTGGATTTGATGTGTATCAGGGTTTGATTTATTGATTTTTGTTCATCAGGGCATTCGTTGTATGATTGGTTTCAGAGGTTCTGTTGCTGTGGGAGTTTGGGTCAATTCCTGGCATCAATGGCAGTGAATGTATGTTAAAAAAGTTGGGTCAATGGGTTGAGTTTGAGGGGTTTTTGTTTTCCACTCTCTCTGTTTTGAATCTGAAGTTGGAATGCCAGGGTGATCTGATCATTTGTGAGTTTGGAATGAGTGTGATGGAATAGAATGTCACAAGACTAGGGATCTAGTAATTGGGAGACAATTGCTGTTGTTGTTGTTTTAGCATTGTCCATTGAGTGGATCAATGGGAGCTTGTTCTGTATGCATATTCAGGTTCTTATGAAGGAAATTGGTAGGAGTTTTTTTTTATTTATATATATATATAATGGAAGTGGTTTGGAGAGGTACTGTTATGTTGAGTGCTAGGAATTGGGATGAATGAGTTGTGGCAAGAATAATGGAAGTAGCCAATAAAACTGATGGTGGGGCACCTCCATTTCCTGCCAGGAGCAAGAAATCTGAGAAGGCAGCTGGAGTGCCTGCTCAAGTATCCCCAAGACAGTGGCTAAGGCCTGCAAAGGTTGTTCCTTCTGCGAATCATCAGCGCAGTGGTAGTTTTCATAGATGGATGAACCAAGTGCAGAGAGCTTGGAGCTGGGTACCCCCACCAAGAGAAGAGGGTTTGAAGTCGAGTTTTAATCCTGAGGTCCTGGTAAATCAAAAGCGCCAGTGGTATCGACTACACTCAAGAGGGGTGGTATGTTGCACTTTTCTCTCTTTGTAGCTCACATACAGACCCACGCACACACAGTCACATTGCATCTTGTTTTGTTATATTATCAGCGACATTCTTTGCTGTGTAGTAAGCCTACCTTACATAATTGCAAGTATAAATCTTTCCCAATCCTTTCGTGAAGAATGATTACACTCTAATTTACAGAACCAAAACCAATCCATTTGTTTGCCTGGCTTCATGTTCGGAAACTTTACTTGACATCTTGCATCTGATAATCTTACCTTAACTGGTGAAGGAAGAAAAGAATCGGTCTTTAACTTTGTTTAAATATGTAAGGGCAAATGAGTTTGATCACTTCAAATAGTAATAGATTACATGATTGACACCCTATCATCCAAATCAGATATAAAGGATTTCAAAGGGGCATACCCCTCTAGGAACAAAGGCATAAAAATATCAATAATTTATCCCCAGCCCGGGCAACAACCTACAATCAGTGTGAATGGTAAAGGACCTCCATTCCAATTATCATATTCCTAGTTGAATAAATGGATATCCTCCAACCTGGACTAACCACATGAACAGCATAAGAATGATGATCGGTTGGTGGGGGTGAGCCAATAGTTGGAAATATCATCTGGTAAATTTATGCCAAGATATAAGATTCGACTCTTGTTTGTATTGATAATGGTGTGCATTACATTTATAGCTAATGTAGATTGTGCTCTGAAAATGTGATAGTTCCTTTCACGCCATATATGCCAAATGAATGCAGAAAAAATGATCTTAGCTAGAGTTTGTAGGCCTTTTGTGATGTGGATCAATCTGGAGAGTAATTTATTCCACCAAAGCATTAGATGAATCACAACCCATGGGTTCCAAATTTATCTTACATAGGAGAAGCTACCACACAAATTGGCAAAAGGGGCATTGAATCATTAAGTGTGATGCCGTCTCCTAAGTACAGAGCAAGAATCGCAGGGAACATTTCTTTGTAAGAGGAAATCATTTGTTTTCAGTCAACCCCTTAGATACATCCAAGCACACATTGAGTGCTTTTTAATACACCCTTGAAACCAAATCATTGAACTCCACTGTAGTTCTTGGTTTGACAGATTGTTCACTAATCGATATCCAGATTCTAGAGTAAAGCATCCTTGTTCTTCTAAAGTCCAGACTATTTCATCTTCAAATTCCGAACAAGGCCTGATCTCTAGAGTTTGATCACTTCATGATTCTCGATATAACTTTCTCCGGTTAGGCTACTTAGTTTTTCGGGGGTATTAGTACAAGGATTCTGAAAGCAAAATGACACTCCCAATTGGTGGACTCAAGGATACGTGATCTTCAATCAAAGAGAAAATCAACTGGAAGGAGAAAAAGTAGATTTGCTTATTGTTGATCGCAAAATTTTACCATAGATCTTCAATGCTTTGGGAGACTGTCACACCTATGGCTCCCCTATAGTAGGGTGTTGAGTCCGGCGAGCATTCACCTAGAGAGAGAGGGCGGAGGAAGGACTAGGTATGTAGTGGTGTATAAGTCATACGTCAAAAACATGCTAGTCCTGATCCTGGGTATATGTGTGTGACTTGGCCTTAACCCCCACATGAGGCGGACAATATTATGTGGACAATGGACCCGGGAAATAAATCATCCAAACATGAGTTGGATGTCCCAAACATGGGGTATTTATAATATCCAATGGATAAGAAGTCCTAATCTAGTTTCTAAAAAAAAAAAAGGTTTCCTAAATGGCTAAGGAAAGAAAATCAATATTAATAGTCCTTACTAATTAAGTCATTCTTGATAATCAAGAAAGAGAGAAAATCGAAAGTTGGGTTGGCTTGAATCTCATGATAGAGAGAATTTCTCCACTTTTATCTTTGGTTTCCAAATCCCTTGAAGTGCTCCTTGTTTTAAGGAGTACCAGTCTCTTTGTTGCCTCTTTCCTTTTATTCAAACTCGCCTTCATATTCAGATCTGAGCTCTTGTTTGATTGGGCCCCAATTTAAATGGATTAAATAGTCATTGGACCGATATAATTGGTCCAAATAAGTCAAGGCCCGATCCAACACAGGATCCATTATGTTTGGACCTTACGCTCCCGCGTCACAAAAGGAAGGCTTCAGATACTGCAGGAAACTGGAGTCACGTGATTTTGGCTATTCAACAATTCATTCTCAATGACTCTGCGAGGTACATGTTTGGCTCAACGGGAACGATAAGGCAGGTCCTATGAGAATGTCAATCTACAGTTTACACAAGCTACACTCTCATGGTAACGTGATGTGGTTTACTTCATCTGTTCAACTGACTTCTAATACAAATCAAGATATGAAAATTCTAAATGAATCTTACAGCTTACATAAGTATATGGTACAAGTTATAATGTATTTAAATGAAGACTAAAATTGAAATTCATTTAAAAAGGTTAAAAACTTAAATTACGTACACATTCTGTTATTTTTTTAATTTAAACATTTTCGTTAATTTTTTATTCGCTTGGTCCATAGTGGACTATGAGTCATGACAGCCGTATGCCTTGCCCCTAGGGCCAGTTTGGTAACTCTACTAATATAGTCAAGTCAAGTAAAGTTGATTTTGAAGAAAGAATAAAATATAAGTGGATTATGATGGTATTTTATTTTTAGTTGTTTGTTATGGAATCTTTTGACTTTTTTGTATGGAAAAGTGGAGTTCTTTTTGTATTTTAGTGGATAAAGGTAGTTGCTTTTTGACTTTTTGCATAAAAAAGATGGGGGGAGTTTTGAATAAAGTGCATTTGATGTGACATCTTGTCTGGAAGATGGAGGCTGTACTTGACTTGTATTGTATTATTAAAGTGCCAAACGGGCCCTAGAGGGCGCCGTAGGTAGCTGGAAAGTTAATCTAAACCCCTAGGGTCAAAGTATTTATGAATTGTTTTATAAGTAATAATCGACTTGTTAGCAAAACAGCTCTATGGGCTTTTGGTTGAAATGCACAGTATGCAGGGTAAGAACTAAGGGGGCAGGGGGGGCTATAGAAAGTTTATTTTACAGAGTGGTCTCCTTTTTGGGTCCACCCTTTGTTGTATCCGCCTGTACCAATGCAATGCATGAGGTCCCATGTGAGTCCCCTTTCAGCCCTTTCCAGGGGCGGAACTAAGAGGGGCTAGGGTGCCCATGTTGTCCTCTGAAATTTTTAGAAAACCACCAAAAATCCAAAATAAGGGAATTATAAAAAGAATTACCATCAAATTGCTTCCCTTTTAATGGAAATCGAATAAGGAAAGATGGTTAAGGAATACTCAGCCATGAACTTAGTAATTCAATACCGAGAAAAGCTAAGGTCTTATCTACAAATCTAACTTAAACCTCATATGTTTCACCCTACCACCTCTTAAATGATTTTAAAGATAAAACTCATTTAACCGATAAATAGTCCTAAATGATTGTAGGGTTTTGACGAGTAGAATATAAGTCATTGAGAATATAGAGTAGTACATTTTATGGACTCCAATGGAAGTGAAAAAACAAAACAACGATTAAAACATTCTAGGACATGTTTGTGTAGCAAGATATCTTGTGCCCTGCAATTTTTTTTTTAACATAAATATGAATCATCTAACACTATATCTCCATAGAATTTTGATTTTCTCTATATCACAAAAACAAAAGTCCAAAATTTCCATTTCATATGAATATGTATAAGTCCAAAACTTCCTTTTCATATGAAAATGTATCATGAAACATCTAAAAAAAATATTGTCGTGCCAAAGATAAGTAACGATTTTTTCTTCCTTTGTGGAATTCTCCCATGACATAAAACTAGGGATGTTAATGGGTCCCCGATTCTCCAAATACTCGGAGGTTCCGACCCATTAGAAACCGGGTCTGGGTCCTTTTTTAGGCTCCGATAAGTAAATGGGTCCGGGTTTGGTTCCACCCTGGTTCTGACCCAAGGACCCGAGACCTGACATATTACCTAAAATTTTGAAAATCTCTTATAAAAGCCATATTTTTTTAATATCATTCTCTACCTAGATCCGGACCCATCCCATATATGGTTCTAGTTCCGGTTCGGGAGCCAAGAAACCGATTTCGAAACGGTTCCGGTTCCGGGTCCACCATAGTCCCGGATCGGAACTGACCCGTTTACAACCCTACATAAAACTCTCCCTTGATGTGATGTTATTCTACAATTCAACTCTTCCAGTCTTTTATGGCATTCCAGCCCGGCCATTAGTGGTGGGGACTGGGGACTGAGAAATGCAAATCTTTCCACACTCCTGGTTTCATGGACAAAGAACTCTAAGTCTTCTTAAGCAAAGGACAAAGACTTATCAAGTAATCTAAAATAAGGATAAAGAGTTCTTAAGTTTTGCTAAATAGAAAGGAAAGTGACAGAGCAGTTGGCTATGGAGCCAGATGTGCTTTTGAGGTAAGATAAGAAAAATCCACTATCCCAACCATATAAAAGAAAATAATTTTTAAATTATTTCTTAGGGAAAAAAAAAGGGTTTTTTACATATTAATTCTCGCACACCCGATTTTCCCAATTTTAAGACAAAATTCAAATAATGTCACAAAAGTTGCTTATCGACATATTTTTTTTTTTTCAAGCCTTTTGCCTTAGATTCAATGATATCATGGGAACTGTGTATGTCACGAAAATTAATAAATCACATGATATCATGAGACTGTCCCATGATGTCATAACTTTTATGTAGCATCTTATGGGAAAAAATCGAATGATAGAGCTTGAGAAATGGTGATTAAATGTATATTTACTTTTCATCACCAAATACAGTTTTTTAGTGTCATATAAAAAATAAATTCTCCAGTTGGTTCCACAAAGTGTATGATGCCAAAACTGATAAATCCCATTATATCATATTATATCATGGGACTATCTCATGATATCAAGGGACATGGGGCAAAAAGTCTTTAAATAAATTATTGACCAGAGTCATGTGACTCTGGTGACATTATCGACATTATGGTCATGAAATGGAAAAAATCAAATTTAATGAGGACTAATTTATCAAAACCCATAAAAAAAGGCTTTCCAATGCACTGCCAGCCCTCTCAATTGAGGTGATAAGTAGTGCATGGCGTGCCATTTCAACATTCAAATGGTAGGTAAACAGTTTGGATTTTCAAAAGGTCTGTATGCACCACTCATGAGTTCAATGGCCATTTTTGCACTAGGGGCCCACCTGCACGGGGCCACTTTACGTATTCTATGAGTCCCACTTTTACAAATATAAGGAGCCTTCCTTTAGAAGTTTGTGTGCATGGAGTCCATATTTAGAAATTACAATGTGAGGCACACTATTAAGATTACAGTATGGCCCACTTTATATTTACAAGGTGGCCCACCTATAAAAATTGAGGACGCTGTAAAGTAATCAAGAAGTCACTGTAATTCCTAAGTCATTCTGTACGAATTTAAGGGGGGGTTTTCCATAAAAATCCATTTTTCTTAAGGATAAAACTTCTAAAACATTGTTTACCAAAAAAAGAGAAATTTTCCAAATTGTTCCCTTTTATATGTGCCCATTTTCTTATTTTCAATTAGAGATCAATCCAATCCTTTCATGGCCTCACCCGTGCTTATCCCCCAAAAGGGTACTGGTCTGTATTTGATTGGTTGCTATTCAATTTTACCAGAATAAGCTACTAACCATTAATTAGTGTCTAGACTTTTCTATCTTCTTTCTCCTTGACAGTGCATCTTCCCAAGACTCACTGAAAGCGAACAATTTCATGGGACAACAACCAAATTCCATGGGTGTTGTTATATAATCCAAGGTTGCGAGACTTTCTTTTTTGGTATGAATGAAAAGGAAAGTCTCTAAGTAGAATTTAGAGTCGTGAGGATCCCTAAAATGGTTATCAGACCTTATCTCTTCAAAGTCAAGATCATTTACAATTTAGAACCCTAAATGCTTTCTGGAGAATGGCATCATGAAATTCCTTTGGCCAAGTTTATCAAAAGAATTGAGGGCATTTGAAATTTTTAAGCAAGAATTCCTCAAGCTCATCATGTAATTTGAGTATTTACAATTGTGTTTCTATAAGTGGTTAAAAATTGAAGATCCATAGATAAATATCAAAAAATGACCATCAAATGGCTTCCCTCTTAGTAGAAATCGAACGAGGGAAGATGGGAAAGGATTGCTCGGCTATGGACTTAATAATTCAATACCGAGGAAAGTTAAGGCCCCATCTGCATCTCTAACTTATATATTCTTCACCCCTCGCCTCTTAAATAATTTTAAGATAAAGCTCATTTAACTAATAAATAGGCGCCCCTGAATGATTGTAGGGTATTGACAAGCAGAATATAAGACAGTGAGAATGGGGACAAGTACATTTTAAGACTCCAATGAAACTAAAAAACAATGGTTAAAACATTTTGTGACATGTTCGTGTAGCATGATAATTCTGGCTCTGCAAATTTCTTTTATTTTTCTTGAACATGAAATCTGAGTCATCTGACACTATATCTCCATCGAATATTCATTTTTCTCTGTATCACAAAGACTAAAAGAATTGTGCAGTGCCAAAAGTAAGTGTGGATTTTTGTTTCTTCCTTTTGTGGAATTCTTGCATGAGTTAAAACCCTGCCTTGATGTGATGCCTATCAATCTACAATTCTGGCTTTTCTAGTCTTCTCCAGCGGTCTTCACGGCCGTTAGTGGTGGGGACTGAGAGATGCAAATCATGCCACCCTCCCTCAGTCCCTCCTTTACAATAAGGACAAAGACTTCTAAGTCTTCCTACGTAGAATGCAGTGGTAATTTTTAGCGGTGTCGCGGTCTTCACGGGCATTTGTGGTGGGGACTTTGAAATGACTATCTTTCCACCGTCCATGTTTCATGCCAAAGACTTGACACACCCAGTGTCGGATCTAGGATTCAAACTTATTGGGGGCACGATCAAGTAGTGGGGGTCCCGGGGCAACGCCCCCGGAATTTTCTTTCGGGTTATTTATATGGGACGAATATAATGTAATGGTTTCAAGCAATGAAACAAAGAATGGGCCTAATATTTTTTACTGGGAGCCTGGTTACATGTCATTGGGGGCCTAATATTTCTTTGGGTGAATCGCATGATGCTGATTGGTGAGGAGCTTATGTTCTGAGTCGGCGAGTCGATGAAGGTGAAGGAGAGCTGGAGAGGACGGTTTACTCTGTAATCTTTACCTCTGATGCTTTAATAGTTGAAGAATGTGCCTAATAATATGTATAAAAATGGGCATAATATTTTTTACTGAGGGCCTGGTTACTTGTCATTGGGGGCCTAGTTACATTGGGTCTAACTAAGTGTGTGTGTGTATATATATATATATATATATATTTTTTTTTTTTCCAAAAATTCGCTGGGGTCCCAGCCCCGCAGTGATTGTTCACTGGATCCGCCTCTGGACACACCCCCACAAACACACACAAACCAAAAAATGGTCTTCTAAAGGGAACTGGCTCCGGTCTTCACTGGCATTAGTGGTGGGGACTTTGAAATGCCATTATGACAATCTTCCCATCCTGCATGTTTCATGCCAAAGAAGAGTCAAGTCTTCCAAAGTAGGATAGGCAGAAAAAGATGGGAGTGTCGGATTCTTTTAGCGGGAAGTCTGTCCTAAAAATTCATTTAATAATAAAATCTGAACCATTCAAACTATTTTTTTCTATAAAATTAAAACTTACAAAATACATATATTTTTCACCAATGAGCCTACCATATAACAGAATGATTTTTAGATTAGATCTCGAGAAATAAATAATATAAATTAAAAGAAAAAGAGCCTTGTTCAATTTGCCAAAGTTGTAGATAGAGGCAATAATTGAGAATCATTACCTGCTTCTGCATTCGTTGTACACTATCATCTCATTGCAAGTAATGTCCAAAAATGCCCAAAAGTGGAATGATAGAACTTGAGAAATAATGGTTAGATGTGTATTTACTTTTCACAATATGCATTTTTTTTTTGTGTTATATAAAAAAAATAAATTCTCCAGTCAGTTACACAAAGTGTATGATACTAAAAGTACTAAATTTCATTATATCATATCATGGGACTATCCCATGATATCAAGGGACATGGGGCAAAAAATCTTTTAAAAAATTATTGACCGGAGTCGCTGACATTATCTGGATTTTGGTCATGAAATTGAAAATACCAAATTATAGAGCACTAATATATCAAAACCCATAAAAAAGCCTTTCCAATGCATTGCCAGCCCTCTTAATTGAGGTGATAAGTACTGCATGGCATGCCATTTCAACATTCAAATGGTAAGTAAACAGTTCGGATTTTGAAAAGGTCCGTATTCCCCGCTCATGAGAGTTCTATGGCCATGTTTGCACTTGGGGCCCACCTGCATGGGGCCACTTTACGTATTCTATGAGTCCCACTTTTACAAATATAAGGAGCCTTCCTTTAGAAATTTGTGTCTATATTTAGAAATTACAATGTGAGGCTCACTATTAAGATTATAGTATGGCTCAATTTGTATTTACAAGGTGGCCCACCTTAAGAATTTGTGGCAAGTGGGACTACCTTCAGAAATTGAGGACGCTGTAAAGTAATTAAGAAGTCGCTCTGATTCCTAAAATCTTAAATCGGTGATAACATTTGAAAACTCATTATAACTTTGACCCCTAAAACTTGTATTAAAAGCAAAAGAAAATTCCACACTGAGTCCACTTGTAGATACAGTCCAACTCAACTCCTCCTTGATGTGAGGCTGATTTTTCTTGCCTCAGATAGTCTTGGTACGAGAACCTCACCTGTCCTGGTCTTCACGGTTCTCAAGTCTTCACAAGAGAGGGACTGAGTAGGGCAGGTAGAAAGAGATGGAGTATTGGATTCCTAAAAATTCACTTATTAAACAAATTGGAACCACTCAAAATAATTTTTTTCTATAAAATTAATACTTTCAATATATATATATATATATATATATAATAGAATGGTTTTTAGATTAGATATCGAGAAACTAATACATAAAAAAAAAAAAGAAAAAGAAAAAGAAAGAAAAGAAAAGAAAAGGGCCTTGTTCAATTTACCAAAATTGTATAAAAGAGGCAATAATTGAGAATCGATCGTTACCTGCTTGTGTATTCACTGTACACTATCATCTTACAGTGAGTAATGTCAAAAAATGCTCAAAAGACTTCATAATTACGGAGAGATGATTGGGCTTTGCTAGCTGTGTTGATGGTGAGTCTAACCCATGACAATGAAAACGTACCTATTTTAATAATATAACTACCTTCACATCCACTTGCTCCATCTCTTTCCTCTGACAAGTCGACGCACGCGGTGAAACAAAAATCCAAAGTCTCTTTACTCGTAGACTTCTAAGAGATACCAATGTGAATGTCGATGGGGAAGATTTAAGATAACATCCGAGTGGAGACAAAACTAAACCGCCGCTGGCCTCTTCCATCTTTGATCATTATAAATAATGGGGCTCAGACCACAACACATTTCACACTTATTACTTATTACACATACACCCAACTCCCAACCAACATGGCCTCAGAGAGATCAACAATATTCTCTCTACTCATCTCCCTACTTGTCCTCATGTTTTTCAATTCCTTGTCTGGAAAATGCGATGCTGCAGCTATGAAATATGATTTGCACGAAGCCGAAGCTCTCCTCAAATGGAAAGGCAGTCTCCTTCAAAGCGAAGCGCTCCTCCACTCATGGTCTCTCCCCACTGCCAATGGCTCTCCCTGTAACTGGACCGGAATTACATGCAATGATGATGGAAAGGTGAAAGAAATAAACCTAAGCAATTGTAGTCTGCAAGGTAAGCTTGATCCTCTCAATTTCTCTTCCTTGCCAAATCTTGCCCGTCTTGACCTTAGCATCAATGCTCTCTTTGGAAACATTCCTAGCCAGATCGGTGCTTCTTCCCACCTCGTCTATCTTGATCTCTCTATGAATCAACTTTCAGGTGCCCTGCCACTCTCACTTGCTAATCTCACTCATATTTCCGTCCTCGACATCTCTGAAAACATATTAGGTGGTGAAATATCTCCTATTCTCTTTGTCAATTGGACCAATCTTTCACATCTGGTACTTCTTGACAATCAGCTCAGTGGTCAAATTCCCTCCGAAATTGGAAACCTGAAAAGCTTAATTCAATTGTTGCTAAACGTAAACAATCTCATTGGACACATCCCTTCCACCTTAGGAAACTTGACCAAACTTACTCAATTGTGGCTTCAGCAAAATCAAATTTCTGGCACAATTCCTCTGGAAATTGGAAACATGAGAAGCCTTGTTGAACTACCCCTCTATGAAAACAATCTCATTGGGCTTATTCCTCCCACCTTGGGAAACTTGACCAAACTAACTCATTTGTTTCTTTTCGGAAACCAAATTTCTGGCACAATTCCTCAAGAAATTGGAAACATGAGGAGCCTCGTTTCATTGGACCTCGACAGAAACTATCTCACCGGATTTATTCCGCCCACCTTGGAAACTTGACCAAACTAGGAAGGCTCGGTTTATTAGAAAATCAATTGTCCGGTTCCTTGCCCGAAGAAATTGCAAACTTAACACAGTTGCAGGTTCTTATCTTGGGTTCCAATTACTTTTCGGGTTATTTACCTCAAATATGCCAAGGTAGCTCTCTTACAGTTTTCAAAGTAAACAACAACAATTTCCGTGGTCCAATTCCTCAAAGCTTGAAAAATTGTACGACCTTACAGCGAGTTCAGCTTGAAAGAAATCAACTCAGTGGAAATATATCTGAAGCCTTTGGTGTATACCCCAACCTAACATACATTGATATGAGTTGGAATAGATTAAGTGGAGAGCTTTCATCAACTTGGGGAGAATGCTTAAACTTGACATCATTAAAATTTTCCTCAAATAATATTACTGGGAAAATTCCACCTCAGGTTGGGGAACTATCTCAGCTCAAGCTGCTAGACATTTCTTCAAACTACCTAGAGGGAGAAATTCCCAAAGAGTTGGGGAAGTTGGCAATGCTATACATTTTGAGTTTAAATAACAACAAACTTTCAGGTTTAGTACCAGAAGAATTGGGACAACTGTCTAACCTCGAGCTTCTTGATCTATCAGTGAATGACTTCATTGGACCCATTCCAAAACATATAGAGAAATGCACCAAACTGCTTTCTTTGAAATTAAATGGGAATAATTTGAATGGAAGCATTCCATTTCAAATTGGCAATCTTGAAAACCTTCAAATGGTACTTGATTTGAGTCAAAATTTTCTCACCGGAGAAATACCAATTCAATTCGGCAAGTTGAAGAAGTTGGAAATGTTAAATCTTTCTCATAATATGCTCTCAGGTTTTATTCCATCCTCTTTCGAGGAGATGTTCAGTCTGTCATCTGTGGACATATCATACAACCATTTGGAGGGTCCTCTACCTAACAACAAAGCATTTTTGGAAGCCTCATCGGAAGAGTTTGTCAGAAATAAAAACTTGTGTGGTGAAGTACAAGGTTTACGACCTTGCAATTCCTCTCTGATTAGTCGTGGTAATAAAGAGAAGGTTCATAAAGGTGCGAACATCATCATTCTCCCTCTCATGGGGGTTTTGTTCATTCTTTTTACATTAGCCATCACATTTTTTGTTCTTCACCAAAAAAAAGTTAGGGTAGAGAAGAAGGACGTTCAAGAAGGGCACAATCCAGATATCTATTCGATATGGAACTATGATGGGAGAATCATATATGGAGACATCATTGAAGCAACGGAGGACTTTGATGATAAGTATTTCATTGGAGAAGGAGGATATGGGAAAGTTTATAAAGCAAATTTACCTACAGGTCAGGTAGTAGCCCTAAAAAAACTCCATCCACAAGAAGATGGTGAGCAGATTGACCAAAGAAGCTTCAGAAATGAGATACAAGCATTAACAGAAATTCGTCATCGCAACATTGTCAAGCTATATGGATTTTGCTCCCATCCACGATGTTCTTTCCTTGTGTACGAGTATATAGAAAGAGGAAGTTTAGCTAAAGTCCTGAAAGTTGGAGGAGTTCTTGATTTTGATTGGATTAAAAGGGCTAAGGTTGTTCAGAGTGTGGCCCACGCTCTTTCGTACATGCACCATGATTGCAATCCTCCAATCGTTCATCGTGACTTGTCAAGTAACAACATTTTGTTGGACATGGAGTTTGAGGCTTTCATCTCTGACTTCGGCACTGCTAGACTTCTAAAGCCTGATTCATCCAATTGGTCCACTTTTGCAGGCACTTACGGATATGTCGCTCCAGGTAATTTTTGACATGTTTTGTTCATTCTATTTTCTATCTTTTTTTTATTTAACTAAGTTGTATTGTTTCTATTATTGAATTTACAATGAGTTTTCAAATACTAAAAAATTAATTTATATATATGTATATATATTATATAGAAAAAACTACATCCATGGTTCAAATCATCCTTAACCTTGTTCATGAAGAGTTTCTATGGACAAAGTAAAGTGGACCATCTAGAGGCCTTTCATGGGGAGGGAATAGTGGAATGTGTAGGGATTCTTTGATATAGGTAAGTGAAGTTTATTTTACCCAATCTAAATGACATGTACCAGTGAATTTAATTAGGTGCAAACTTTTTTTACAATTTACAAAGTTCTAACTTCTATCATTGTTATCCAATGGTTGATCTAGATAGCACATTGTGAAGCATTACCCTCTAAAGCCCTACGAAAATCGATGATCCGGGTAGATTAATGACAGCATTTTAGTTCTTTTTTTTTTTTTTTCTTCATAAAGTCATCGCGTGAAGCTCCTAATTGGCAAATTTTACTTTTGTCATTGAAAATGCTTCGTGATCACGAACAAGAATATTTAGACTCCAACTTGTGAGTGTAAGAGAGTTGCATAATTTTTAGGAAAGTTTTCAACTTATGGGCTCATTTTTTTTAGAGTTTCCAAAATAGGAAAAAAATCCCAAAAAAGTTTTCAAAACAAGACATTTGAAATACTTTTCTCTCTGTGACTTTTCCCACTTTTTTAAAATTCTCAAAATGTCCTTTCAAGGCAAATCCTCGGCCGTCCATACACCTTTTTGTTTTTTTCTATTTATCATACGAGTTCTACACATCTTCTCAGACGATTCCATATTTCTGGTCACAAGGAACGCCATGTCTGCAACTGTCTCTGGGCCCACACGGATGTGTCCCTGCCCAATAAAAGTGACATCTTCTCTCAATTGCTAAGTAAACTTCAACTTCACCAGTCTTGTGATGGATGACACAACACAAGGAAGAATGACTGTTGTCTAAATTGGGTCTCTTGGTGAGCTCTGCTCTCTCTCTCTCTCTCTCTCTCTCTCTCTCTCTCTCTTCTTCTTCTTCTTCTTCTTCTTAACACAAGAAAGCAGAATTTGGGAGAAAGAAGCCCTCCTGCTCAGCAGGGCCGGTTCTGAATTTTTCAGGGCCCAGGGCAAGAGTAAAAATTAGGCCTATATATATAGGGGGGTCTTCATATGCATCTATCCCTCACCATTTTTGGTGAGGGACACCCTTTTTGGGGGTTTTTCAAGTACAAAAGGAAGGTACAAAGTACCCCTCTTGTACTTCTTTTGTACTTGAAACACTCCCAAAATGGGTGTCCCTCACCAAAAATGGTGAGGGATAGATGCATATGAATATCCCCCATATATATATATATATATATATATATATATATATAAACACTCAGTGATGGCCTCACATTCATTTTTCAACCAATATCTAATCTGTCAAAATTAACTAAAAATTTAACATTCAAAGCATATAAATTCAAACTTCAATATATAAACATTCAAACTAAAAGGCTATAATGTATAAACAAGACAAATACTTGTAAGTTGTAACAATTCAATAGTTCTTTTTCATATAGCAATAAGCAACCAACAAAACAAAAATTTCTTTGCATCCTCAATAGCCAAAGCAAACAACAGCATCCTACTTGAAATCCCCTTGCATCTTCCAGCAAAACAAAAATGTCTTTGCATCCTCAATAGCCAAAGCAAAGAACATCAACCTACTTGAAATCTCTTTGCATCATGAATGGTCAAAGCAAAACAGCAGCATCACCATCTACAAGATAAGGTAAAAAACAAAATCACAACTAAAAAAGTATTATTGAAATGATTTTCTTCTTGTTTTTTGAGAAGCAAAATCCTCAATTATGCTTTCAAATTCAAGATTTTCTAACATCTCTCCTTTTCAATGGATAAGATTGCTAGCCCATTTAGCCTTTCTTGTGACATGGTAGACCTCAAGTAAGATTTCAATAATTTTAATTTAGAAAAGCTTCTTTCTGCAGATGCTACAGTCACAGGTGCAGTCAATAGTATTCTATAGGCGATCAAAACATTTGGAAAATAGTCCATATCTTTTACAAACTCTACAATTTCAAGTGTTGTGTTTACCTCTGCTGGTAAAAGAAATTACAGCACCTGTAACTCTGAAAACAAATCACTTGCATCAACATTAGAAGAGTCACCATTTCTTAAAATAGTTTCAAGCTTCACACAAGAATTTTTCAATTCATCATCACCCAATGAAGTTAACTTCTTTGAATTAAACAGAACCCAAAAATACTTTCATATGTTTGCATTTGTTCAAATCTACTTCTTAATGAAGAAAGAGCCATATCCACTACATATATGAAATAATTGACTCTAAATGATTCTTCAACTGATTGTACTGTCTCTTCTTTAGCATTCTCATCAAATTGTTTCTTTCTATGATTTTGACGTTTTTTAGGAAATTCGGGTTCAATCCCCATATCACAAGCAATAGTTTTAGCTTCAATCATAGCAGATGCAAATCCATTTTCCCTATAATTCTCAAAAAAGAAATGAGCCCCTCCAAATTTTTTAAAACAACATCAATGTAAATATCTTTAGATTGTAATTTTTTACTGACTAAGTTAATTTTCAACAAAATATCATGCCAAATAACCATGCCTAATAAAAACTCAAAATTTTCCAGTTCATGTGTTACTAAATTTTCTGCTTCACTTTTTGCTTTAGCATCTTCACTAGTTTCTGCTACTTTAAATAAAGCTTCTTTTATTTGGGCGGATTGGTATCTTATTGCTTTAACACTCTCTACACGACTTTCCCAATGTGTAGTTGATAATGTTTTAAGAGTTAAACCATCTATATGATCCTGTAAAATCTTCCAACGCTTTGTAGAATTAGCAAAAACACAATAAATGCGTTGAACCACCCCAAAAAAGGATTTCGCTTTCACACAACAGTTTGCCATATCACATAGTGTTAAATTAAAAGAATGACAACCACATGGCATGAACAAAGCTCTAGGATTTATTTCAAGTAATCTTTTTTGTACACCTTGATTTTTCCCTTTCATATTAGATCCATTATCATAACCTTGTCCTCTCACATCATCAATTTTAAGACCAAGGGACTCTAGGACAGATTGCAATTCAGTGAAAAGTTCTAATCCTGATGTATTTTTCACAATTTAAAACTCTAAAAAGTACTCTTCTATTTTCACTGGACTCCTTGACACATCCACACACCGTATTATCAAAGTCATTTGTTCCTTGTGACTTGAATCAGTAGTGCAATCAAGTATCACTGAAAAACATTTTGCTTGTTTGATTTTCTCAATGATTGCACTTTTGACTTTTGATGCCAGTAAAGACATCAGCTCATTTTGAATCTTATGGCTAAGATAGTGATAATGAATCTCGTCATTTTGAATTCGTCGAAAATGTTCACGCATTATTGGATCAAATTCTGCAACCATTTCCAATATACCCAAAAAATTACCATTATTTTCTTCATAAATTCTCTCTTTTGTTCCACGAAATGCAATATTATTTTTAGCAAGACATTTAACAACATAAATTATTCTTACCAAAACATGTTTCCAGTGTTCCTTCTCTCTCCTAATTTGTTCCTGTATGCCTTTATCAATTGTTTCATTTTTTTTCAATCTGTTATGTAATTCAATCCAAGAACTCATGTTAGTTATGTGTTTAGTGCTATTTTCATGTTGTTTAAGCCTCTCACTAAGATGTTTCCAATCTCTAAGTCCTTCATTTGCTAATTGGCTTCTACTACACATTGTCTTAAACAACTTACAGTAGAAACAAAATACCTTATCCAATTCCTTTGAGTATACTAGCCATTTTCTATCCTGAGTCTATCCATTTGGTAACTTTCTCATGTAATACGTTGAGGAAAAATGTCTAAAGTTTTCATCCCTAGGAAATTTGATATTATGATCTTTTGCAAGACCTTTTTCCACAAGTAAAGCTTTCATTTTTTCATCAAGATTATCCTAAATTCTAGGATCACAAAAATTTAAAGGAAAACTTGGTTCTACACTCACAGGTTCAATGTCTTCATTATTACAAAGATGATCAATATCTTCATTCTCAACATGTTCATCTTCACCTAAGTCACCTACATGTTCATTAAAATCATTTTCAGTTCCTACTAATTCCTCCACATGATTTTGTTGTTCAGATTCATTGACTAAATCATTATCAATTCCTACAAATTCTTCAACATGATTTTGTGGTTAAGATTCATTGACTAAATCTTCAGTTGAGTTATCAAGTGAACTGTTTGTTTTATTAAGAAAAAATTTATCTAAAGCTCCAGTTTGAGATTTAGTTAATTCTTCTCTATCTCTTTTTCTTTTTCTTTTTTGACTTCCAGATGGTTGTTTTTTAGGGAACATTGCTACTTGAAAACAGAAACAGTACAAGTAAAACCAATGCAATTTTAATACTTAAAAGAATAAACAAAGAACAACATAACCTGGAATTTGAGAAATCCCCCTCCACAAAAACAAACTTGATATTTCCAAATTTGCAGTCAAATAGAGCTTAAAAGAATTCCTGCAAAGGGAATGTTTAACTCATGTGAATTCACAAATCTACAAACAAACAAACAAACAAAAATCATATTTTCCTTTTCATTTGATATCAAATCATGAAAAATTACCTTCAATTGATTTCTACAACGGCCAATTTTGCACTGAAAAAAGCTACACTTTGGATTTTGGAATCTCCCCAATCTACCAACAGAAAAACTAATTTAGGGATTCACAACTCTAGGCTTAGATGAGATGAGATGAGAAGAAGAAGAGGAAGAAGAAGAAAAATTTATAACCAAAAATCTAACGTTGCTAACCTGGAGGAGTGGAATCGTTTTCTTGAGGAGCGGAAGAGTCGAAGAGAGTTGCTGAGTTCCTCCAATCTTCCATGATTAAATATGTTATAACACTTAAAAAAAATTTTGGGCCCCCTTGAAAAATGGACCCAGGGCGAGCGCACTTACAGCCCCTCTTAAGGGCCGGGCCTGCTGCTCAGTCTATTTTGGTTGTGGGATTTGTGTTGAATATGCCCTGAGGGTATTTTGGGTATTTTAATAAAAGAGAGATGAAAGTCGCCGGCTTGAAGAGGTTTTAAACGTATGTCCTATTTTGAAAACTCACATTCTTCTTGTCCTTTCTTGAAAACTCTCAAAGACATGAGCCCTATTTTGGGATTTTTTATAATTTTTATCTGTTATTATAGAGTTGGTCAGACACAATAATCTCAATATGAATTATACCACACTAGCGTCTTTTTTTATTGCATAGAATACATAGAAATTTAACATATAAGAATTAATGGTTTAATGAGTTCCGAAAGGTTAATCAAAGAGGTGAGGGATGAAGCATATGGTGGGGGTGCTGGATATAAAGGTAATGACATAGATGGGAGTCTAGGCATGAAAATTTGGGCCGTGCTGGCGGGCCTTGTCCTGCTCATGCCGTGCCCATTGCCATGAGGGTCAGCCCAGCACGGCCCTGGTCGTGCCATGCTGAGCCGGGCCTAGGCCATGCCCGTGGGCAGCCTACTTTTTTTTTTTTAGTTGGACTTCACTTGGACTTGAACTTAGGCTCTTCTTCCATTTCTTTTTTTTTTTTTTTTTTTCACCCATATGAAGTGATCAATAGAATTCACATGGTCATTACTATGGATGGGCCACAATCAGTGGATCACACTGAATAGTTTTTTCTCCTACTGTGAATTTGTCAAATGAGATGATATTTGAAGAGCAGTTGCTCATCATCCACGCCATCACATGATAGTGGAGCTCATCTAGAATTCAGCGTTATTGCCTTCTTGGCATTTCTTTCTAAAAGTGGCTGTATGATTGTGATATCCTGACCGTCCATCTTCTATATGGCCCATTCTAAAGGATCCATGATAGAACATTCCTATTATCGATCCCATCTACCTATGCGCTTTGAAGGTCCATATACGATTTGCATTTTTAATGAAGGACCTATCAGATCCAGATCCAGGCCAGATCAGGCCCAATGATGAATATAACTTGCCTAGACTTGTGCACAGACAGGTCGGGCCGTGCCGCCCACAGGCTTGGGGCCCTAGCCCAGCATGGCACGAATTTTTTTCGTGCCGTGTCGGGCCGTGCCTCGGGCCTAGCAACCCTGGCCCAGCATGGCCCAGTGGGGACTGTCAGGCCGGGCTGTACCGGCCCGTTGACTTGCCAGGCACGGTTTTTCCGTGCCGGGCCCGTGCTGGGCTTGGGCCACCCGCCCATATTTACACCCCTAGATGGGACTTTAACCTTCCTAAGAATATTTGAATGATGACATGGTATTCAATTTCTCATCTTTCTTTAATTTAATTTCCAGTAAAGAGGGAGTTATTTGACCGTCATTTTGGATATTTTCTTTTGATTCTTCATTTTTAACTAGTTAGAAAAATAAAAAATTCTGATATACGAAAGAAAAAAGTTTAGTGTGACACTTAGGTAGGATCTATTGATTAATAGTAGATAAGACATATACTTATTTTATTTCTGACAATAAAATATTGTCAATGTTGATCCCTTTGAGAAATAATTCACTGCACATTGCTGGCATTCGTCACACGTGCAGAGAAGATTTTCCCACAATGTCAATGCACCTACATGCCAAGTTCCTACAATGTAAATACTATTTACTTCTTAAATACCATTTCATTTGGATGAGAGTTTTGCAATGTACCTATATATATTCACTTCCTACTGTAGATGCTTTGAGAGCAAGGCAAAATGGAGTAAGATGAAGTTGTTTTTTGTTTCTTAATGTCAATATTTTCCCATTCTATTTCCTTGGTTAGCTTTGAAACTATTAACAATTATGGTAGACACCTTTTAAATGTATGTGAGTTCATAATATATAGAGCTATGCTACTTGTCCCGGGTTTCATGTCCCAGGACAAGCCCGACTCCATAGGGGAGGGGTATTTTGGTCATTTGGCAAATGACCAAAATACCCCTCCCCTATGGAGTCGGGCTTGTCCCGGGACATGAAACCCGGGACAAGTAGACTTTTTGTAATATATATGTGTAGTGTGTGTCTGTGTCCATGAGGTCAACTTTGAGACTTCGACCCATCATGATTAATTACCCGGGATGCAACCGCCAAACCCTACACAAACACACACCGAGCAAATACGCCTCATGCCACTTCACCAACTCCCACCTGAGTTCATGATATGAAAATTAAAGTAACTTTTTTCTCTCTGCAGAGCTTGCTTACACAATGAGAGTAACTGAAAAATGCGACGTATACAGCTTTGGTGTGCTAGCTCTGGAGGTGATTATGGGAAAGCATCCTGGTGATCTCCTATCATCCTTATCAATATCGGAGGCAATAGGTATATTGTTGAAGGATATATTAGACCAGCGCCTCCCACCTCCCACTGATCAAGAAATCAAGGAAGTGGTTTTGACTGTGGCAGTAGCACTTGCATGCTTATGCTCCGATCCACAATCTCGACCAACCATGTATCATGTATCCCAAAAGCTATCTACCTCCAGAGACCTTCTTCCGGAGCCTTATCACACAATTAGCTTTTGCCAGTTAATGGATCTCGAGATATAATTCAATGGACGAAATGTAAGTTATTGCCATACGTTTTAATTCGATGGACAAGCCTATTATGAATGTGAGTTTCTTTTGCAATAAAATACTCCCCACATGGAAAGTAGAGATCGCGGTATTTGATTTTTTTTTCGATTTTGATGCTGAACATGATGATATTTTATCCCTGCAGATAACCAAGAAGGGAATCCATTGGTAGATACACATGACTACGTGGCTAAAGTATGTACTTCTACACTAGCTTGGTTATTCTCATTAATGCAATTGGTTTTTTTTCTTTGCTTTTTGCAAAGCATCAGATCTGATTAGTTTATGAAATCTAAATAAGAAATTGGGATTATTTAAATCCACTGTAGAACTTAGGGTTTCTGACCATCAGGACCGAAATGTATAAACACCATTAACATTTTTTTTCTCTGATAATGATGAAACCGTCTCCAATTGCATGCTCAAAAGGGAAAACTCTACTAAAAGTGGGTCCCATGTCACAAATGATCAGCATCGTTCATATACGAGCTCTAAAACATTTGAATCACAGGTTTGGAAAGCTGAATTTAAAAGAGATTGCTTAATAGGTAAAAGTAAGGATACCCTATGTCATGATAGTAGGCCTATTTTCAAAGTCAAAACTGTTGAAACTAAAATATCCACTTGCATCGACTCCCCAAAAAATATTTTTACTCTAATCAATTAGGACCTGCATAAAATCTATTACATCTAAAATATTCTTTTCCACTCCTTCCGTTTGGTTAATTTAAACTACATGCTTCACACATGATCAATCATAGACAGACCTAACTTTATCCCTTTGCAAACCTCAGTATTTTTTTGTTTTTTCTTCTTTTCTTTATTTAATTTTTTTTTATCTTTTTTGGTGCAGTGGATGCATAATCCCGACCATATATGGGTATTCATTTTTCTTTTGAATGACAACATTTGTTGAAGTGAGATATTTGTTTTTAAGGCTTCTTGGGATAATTTCTTTGATCATATAGTCATTCATCATACAAACAAAACATAAGATGCAATTACTTACACAGAATAAAGTACTGTTCATAAATGACTTGTAACCAACTTCAGTAGGCCAATGTGGGTTGGAATAACTGCTCTTTGGCATTTTAAAACTTAATCCAAATTCCAAACACCTTTTGAGATGGTTTGGGCATATCTAATGGAGGCCAGTAAAGGCGCCGGAAAAAAAACTTTGGCTATGTAAGTTGATAGTCATTATGATCAATTTAGATTTCATGAATGAGCTTCATATTGATAAAAAAAAAAAAGGATTTATGTAGGGTTATCCCAACTAGAAACTATACCATTATTTAGTATTAAGTTGAGATAAAAATAGATTATAACTGTAAATAAATTATACATAAGTTGATGATATAGGAGATGAAAGTTACAAGCTTTAGTTAAAAACAAGTCAGGTCAAGAACCAGTAATTCCATTGCCATAACAATTATTGAAATATTTCATGCAACACCTTAACTTCTCCCATCCGTATGCCAGAAGGGCAACAAACCGAAGATCGATTTAAGATCGTGCTTGTGAAAAGGGACATGCCTTACCACTTAATCATTGTGAGATTCGCTCTACTGATCAATAATTCCATTGCCATAACAAGTATTGAATTATTTAATACAACACCTTAGCTTCTCCCATCTGAATGCCAGAATCTCTTGAAGCAATTGAATTTTGTTTTCCTTTTTATTCTAAACCGAGGCAATTCAAGTTGTAAGTTGGCTTATGAGAAGATTATTTAAGTCTAAGCTGAAAGATATTTACGTAAACCATGAAAATATCATAAAAATAACTTATGAAAAGTAAAAATTATAGAAGTCATTGTTTTGGCCTTCTTTTTAATTTATGGTGGTTGAATAACTACCAAAATAAAAAGCAACTAAATGTAACTTTTAATTGAATCAAAAAATTAACTTTTTAATCCTATGCATCTATCAATATAGTGTTTCTAACATGCAACTTTTGTATTTACTTATGGTATTTTGTTCCCTTCTTAAATACCATTATTGCCCTCCTCTCCTATGTTGGGAATTGGAGGATCTCCCCCTACCTACCAATGTATTCATGAAAGAGGCTCAGAAGATCATCCTAACCCGTTTGATCAACGGCCGACAAGTTTTAACTGTCCAAAACGAGTTGCACGGTCGATCCAACGGTGTACAATCCAACGGTCAAAATGATCAAGTGGTGCCCCCACGGACTAGCACCTTGATATCCATCATATCCATGCATGCCACTGGAAACCATAGATGATGTTCTATGTAAGAATGTGCCAGGCCATTTAAGTCCTTTCAAATACATGAGTTGACGATTTGTTTTCTTTTCTTAGCAGAGCTTCCTTACACAATGAAAGCAACGGGAAAGTGAGATTTGGTGTGATTGCTCTAGAAGTGATTATGGGAAAGCTGTATGAAGTAATATAGATTCTATGAACTCTAGCATTCTATGAACCAGGCAAATATTTATTATGGTTACACTATTTTATGTAAATGCAATGTTTCTTTGTGGTGTCTTATGAGTTTCTCATGTATTCCTTGGGTTTTCTATATGTCTTTTGGATTATTCAATGTATCTTAGTTATTAAGTTCTTGCTTAGGGGTAGGCTATAACTAAGGGAACGATAAATTTATGAAGCAGCCCATTCATCGAATAATCAAGATCTTTTTGGCGTAGAGATCAACATGAGTAGCAAGTACCAATGATACATCAACAAAACATAATTGGTGAACCTACATGTGGGGTAGCTTCTTTATTTTTAGATGTAGAACGCATGATATTATATATAAGAAATGAAAACATAACAGCCTACTCATTTTGGGCTGAAGCTTCAGGATTCATTCTTGGATGGGATGGGATGGGATTCGTCCTGAATGGTCGGGATTAAAGATATGTGGGCACCAAGGTGTAGTTCCGGGAAATTGTTACCCGGTTACTATGTAAATGTTGAGATAGAGGATTCAGTTTGTCTCATATCTATGTCATTCCAAAGGGAGAAACTATATATCATGAAACACAAATCCTCTCTATCAAGGAAAATTAATTTCCCCGGGTTCTCAACACAGTGTCCCACCAATCCAACCCATATTATAAATATAGTCTTTTTTTTTTTAACTTAAACTTGCTATCCTAGCCTGGCAACCTAACTTGGCCCACCTATAATCCTTTTAGCAATTCAAGCATTATGATTTTTCATTCATCATCCATCTAAATGCCTTTACTTTTGATTTGACCAAGAAGTCAAAACACAAGTTTGGCTTAGCTTGATCAAACCCTAAGAAACCTTCTCACCAACTAAGATATGCGTATCCAAGAGATGAAAAGTGGTCCAGTTAAGACTAGATCAATGGGCGAGGTTAGCCCACACTCAGCCTAAGTTCAGGTATGCATGCCCGTACTAGATCAATTTTTTCGTGTTGAGTCCATCCTATACTTGGTTCGAGAGAGTCCATTCTGCCCCTACCTATTCCATCACGAAACTCACTTTTCATCGGTAAGGATCCGATCCCAAAACCCTAGATGATATTGATTTATAACCGTGGGTTTTAATGAGTAGACACCACGCGATTTTCTCACTTCTCACTCACTAACGGCTTCATATTTCATGAACTTACTTTACTAGGGAAGTAAAGTTAAGATCAATTCAAGAGACAATAGAAAGAGAGGGGTCAAATCAAAAAATTCTAAATTTTGAAAATCACCTCTTCTGCCTTGTAAAAAAAATAAAAAAAAAGAGTTAAAAGGATACTTTCTCATGCCACTGAATGACAATAAAAACTTAGAATGTTCATGGACCGGGCTGGGCTAGGCCGATGAATGTCCAAAACGGCGCTACTTCTAAACTAGAAGCCTAAGTCTGGCCCAAGCTTGAGTGTTACTGGCTAAGCATAGCCTGCATGGAAATGATGAAGTCCAAGCCCAACCCTTGTTGGACTTATAGAATGAAAAAAGTGAGTTTCTTACCATGTCCTAGGCCAACTCAACTGGTCTGGTCATATCACCTTCTTTGAAAGGTCATGGGTTTGAGTCCCCTCATTACTACTCCCTCTCTAACAGTTATATATGTATATTTGGCCCAGGCAAGGATTCCGAATTGCAACCACTGAGTCCAAATAAAAAAATATAGGCACGGCCCATCTATTATAGCCTAAACCCCATGCCCAACCCAACACGGGCCGGCCCTATCCATGAGCACCCTTACAAGAAAAACTCTTCTTAAGAAAAAACTCAAAGAGCTACTCTCTCGCCTTTTGATTTTGCCAAACCGTTACTTTTGTTCTCTCTTTGTATTTAACCATTCACTTTACTTCACCGGTAAAGTAAAATGACCAAACAAGTGATTTACTGTGTGATTTGATAGTATTGCGTTTAAACTTTAATTATACATGCCCATCCATCATTGTGTTGACCAAGCCCCGACCTTTGACCGTACCAAGATGTAAAAAAGGGCATAACAAAAGAGAATCCATTTGCAAGTTTTCCTCCACTTAGACGGGTAGAAATTTTGCAAATGTGACTTTACCGCTGTTGGAATCGGCGGTATAGCTGCAGGTTTTCCTCCTCTCAGACCGGAGGAAAACTTGAAAATGCGACTTTAATTACCGCCCATTAAAGCCACGGTAAAGCTGCGTGAGTGCCCAAATCCATTACAAGCGGGCATTTCCATTTCCTTTAACATAGTACTAGCAACACACTAAAATTTAATATCTTCTTAAAATATTATAATAGATAAAATATAATAATAAAATTTCTTATTTTAGAAAATGGCTTGGGTCGTCCCAAAAGTACGTGCTTATGGAAAAAAAATAAACCTAATTCGATGGATGAAAACCTATGTAAGTTATTGCCATAAGTTTTAATTATGAATGTGAGTTTCTTTTGCAATAAAATACTCCCCACATGGAAAGTAGAGCAACATGAGAAAGGGGTATTTGATTTTTTTTTCAATTTTAATGCTTAACATGATGATATTTTATCCCTGCAGATAACCAAGAAGGGAATCCATTGATAGATACACATGACTACATGACTAAAGTATGTACTTCTACACTAGGTTATTCTCATTACTGCAATTGGTGATTTTTTTTTTCTTTCTGATTAGTTTAAGAAACCTAAATAAGAAATTGGGATTATTTATAATCCACAGGAGAACATAGAGTTTCTGACCTTCAAGACAGAAATGTATAAACACCATTAACATTTTTTTCCCTAATAATGATGAAACCGCTAAAAGGGAAAACTCTACAAAATGTGGGTCCCACGTCACAAATGATCAGCATCGTTCATATGGTAAGACACCAATGTTTAAGACTTGTTCTTACTCCACCAAAGTTGGCCTACATTTACGAACTCTAAAACACTTGAATCACATGTTTGAAAAACCAAATTTAAAAGAGATTGCTTACTAGGTAAAAGTAAGGATACCCTGGTCAAAATATTAGCCTTATTTTCAAAATCAAAACTGTTGAAACTAACTTGCCACTTGCATTGACTCCCGAAGAATATCTTTACTCTAATCAATTGGGACCTGCATCAAATCTATTACATCTAGCTAAAATACGCTATTCCACTCCTTCTGTTACGTTTTCTTCTTTTTTTGGTGCACTGGATGCATAATCCTAATCGTAGATGGGTATTCATTTTTCATTTGAATGACAACATTTTTTGGTTTGTTGTGTGCTGTTTGCTTGTCCTGCTGTTGTGGTTTAGTGGTGGCCTGGTGGTTGCTGTGTGCTGCTCTGCTGCTGGCTGGTTTCAACCCCTATTTCAGGGCTGCGCTTTGGTTCTCCTTTTTGCTGTATGCTGTCCTCCGTCTTCTTTGCTGTTTTCTTTTCCCTGTTCAGGGAGCTCTTTCTTCGTTGGACGCTGCATCGATGTGATAGTCATCTCTTCGTGGCCAAGCAAATCTTGGGTTGATTTTTGAAGGGAGATTTATCTCTTTGCGTAGCGTGATCTCTCATTCTCATATAAGCTGTTGTAGTGTGAAGGAATGCTTGGTTCTTTCTTTGCTTTTGTTGTGTTTTCTCTCCCCCCTTGAGCTGCTGCTTTGGTTTGGAGCTGCGTTTGCTGAGCTGCTGGTCAGGCCTCAGTTTGGTCCTTTGTTGGTGCTGTTCTTCTCTTCTGCTTTGGTTGAGCTTCTGGTTGTAATTTTTCCTTCTTTTCTCCTCTTTCTCTGTATTTTTCTTTTGTTTCTTGGTGCTGCTGGGGTGGTTTTTCTGTTTGCCTCCTCTTATGGCTCTCTCTCTCTTTTCTTTGGGGACCTTTGGCCTTTTCCCTCTTTTTAATTCAAATTTCCATTTAGCAAAAAAAGACAACATTTTTTGAAGTGAGATATTGGTTCTAAAGGCTTCATGGGATAATTTCTTTGATCATTTAGTCATTCATCATACAAATAGAACATAAGATGCAATTACTTACACAGAATAAAGTACTGTTCATAAATGACTTGTGACCAACTTCATGGGATAATTTCTTTGATCATATAGTCATTCATCATACAAATTGAACATAAGATGCAATCACTTACACAGAATAAAGTATTGTTCATAAATGACTTGTGCCCAACTTCAATAGGCCAATGTGGGTTGGAATAACTGCTCTTTGGCATGTTAAACTCAATCCAAATTCCGAACACCTTTTGAGATAGTTTGGGCATATCTAATGCAGGCCAGTAAAGGCGCCGGTAAGAAAAAGTTTGGCTATGTAAATTGATGGTCATTATGATCAGTTTAGATTTCATGAATGAGCTTAATATATTATTGATAAAAATGGATATGTGTAGAGTTATCCCAACCAAAAACTATACCATTATTTAGTATTAAGTCAAGAAAAATAGATTATAATAGTAAATCAATTATCATTAAGTTGATGATATAGGAGATGAAAGTTACAAGCTTTAGATAAAAACAAATCAGATAAAGAACCAGTAATCCATGAATCTCACATATTCAATCCATAAGACCCATAAATCCTAAACTGCACTAATAAAACATATTGTTCACTAGTTCAATCCCAAATGGATAGTTTCAATTAGTTAGCTATAAATCACACCGGATACTCAAAAGATTATTTGGATATACTTAATTCTATGACCTGAATATCTAAGTATTTATTTACCTTTTCATTTTAAGTCTTTTTTTAAATTGTCTTTTTTTTCCTTTTGCAAAACATTGCAAAAGTTTTCCTTGTGATACCACATTATTCTCTTGTATTTTAAAGCCGATGAGTCCAGATACAAGAAAGAAGCTTTTTCTTTGTGGTCCAATGGCCCTTCAAATCTCTCATATTTAAGGAGACAAGGACGGTATTAAAATGAAAACACAGTGATTTATAACTAAATACTAAAATCACAGGGGCCTACTTATAAATTCGGTAAACCATAATAGGGAATATAGAAAAACTTTAATTTTAATGTTTACTAGGTCATGTTTATTTCGGTCTAAGTCTAGTTGGAGGACTATGAGACCACATGGATACTCATGAAGATTCACCCCGTCCAATCATTTTGGGGCTAATGATTTGGACGCATGATATTTTCCCATGACCGATCGGATAATGGTAAAAATTCACCCACCTACTAGCTGTTTACATGGTCTCCTAAACAACCAATTAACTTTGATATATGTGACAGCAAAGGTGGGTAAGGTTCTTGGGTGTGGAGAAGACCTAAAACTCCGTCTTAATCATATTGCACACACTGCACAAATCCCTAACTAACTGGATAACAATTGAGGATTGATTCATGATCGTGCTTGTGAAAAGGGAGATGCCTTACCATTTAACCATTGTAAGATTGGCTCTACTAATTAATAATTCCATTGCCATAACAATTGAATTATTCAATACAACACCTTAGCTTCTCCCATCCGTATGCCAGAAGGACAACAACCGAACCAGAAGGGCAACAACTGAAGATCAATTTATGATCATGCTTGTAAAAAGGAGATGCCTTACCACTTAATCACTTTGAGACTGGCTCTACTGATTAATAATTCCATTGCCACAACAAGCATTGAATTATTTAATACAACACCTTAGCTTGAATCTCTTCAAGAAATTGAATTTTGTTTTCCTTTTTCATTCTAAAGCCGAGGCAATTCAAGTTGTAAGTTGGCTTATGAGAAGATTATTTAAGTCTAAGCTGAAAGAGATTTACCTGAACCATGAAAATATTATAAAAATAACTTATGAAAAATAAAAATTATAGAAGTCATTGTTTCAGCCTTTTTTTTTAATTCACAGTGGCTAAGTAACTGCCAAAATAAAAAGCAACTAAATGTAACTTTTAATTCAATCAACAAATTAACTTTTTAATCTTATGCATCTATCAATATAGTGTTTCTAACATGCAACTATTGTATTTACTTATGTATTTTGTTCCCTTCTTAAATACCACTATTGCCCTCCTCTCCTGTGTTGGGAATTGAGGGATCTCCCCCATACCTACCTATGAATGGTGAAAGAGGCTCAGATGATCATCTTAACCCGTTTGATCAACGGCCGACAAGTTTTAACTGTCTAAAACGGGTTGCATGGTCAATCCAACGGTCAAAATGATCAAGTGGTGCCCCACGGAGTAGCACCTTGATATCCATCATATCCATGCATGACACTGAAAACTATAGATGATTTTCTATGTAAGAATGTGCCAGGCCATTTAAGTCCTTTCAAATACATGAGTTGACGGTTTGTTTTTTGAGATAATTAGCGAAAGGTCCCTAGAATTGAATCTATCCAGCCTCTAGTCCAAGCAAATTCTTTTTAAGGGCTCTGGTCCAAGCAGCTAGACTGTTTGTAGCCAAAGGTCCTTGGAAACAATTTACATGACTGATTTACCCTCTCAGCCATTTTAGGCATAAAATTTTGAAATTTTAAATTTCAAATTTTGGATTATCCCTCTTTTGCAATTTGCATTATCCCTCTTCTTCTGGGGCAGCGTTTTCCATATTTGCGTGGTCTTTTAGATACGTCGGTTAGGCAGTGATTGAGTGATTGATCGGTGGAGATCGGACGGACCAGATCTCGAGATCTGGTTGGGATTTAAAGGAGAAACCTGCATCATCAGGTAGGCAATCGCTGTGCCCAAGCTTCCTGTTTGGAGAAGAACCCATCGAAGTCAATCTCTGATGAGAAGGGGGTCGTTAGCCTTTCACCGTCGTCACCAGCGATGATCATTGCAGTGTTGTTTACAGTAGAGGAAAAGATCATGACCTCTATCAGTTTGTAAATACATGGAAGAGAGAAAGAGATCGGATTCTTCGATCTCTGGTGGGCCACACAAATCCGGCTAATCGCTACACGTTGCTGTTGACCGAAACTTAAAGACTGGAGACGAGAGGCAGTAGCATGCTTCATTAAAAAATATTAGTTGGGTGCAACATATTTACCCATGTAATGATAATGATCTAAGAGCAGAACTTGCAACTTGGGAAAAACTTGAGAGGGTAGGAGACGAAGATCTAAACGAGTGGTGTCGTACGTGTTCAAAGAGTAGATGATTTCTAGCAAGAAGAGTAGGAAGCAAGGAAAGTTCCTCTCTTTGCTTGGACTTGGAGTGTGGGTGCTGAAAGGAGAGGGAGATAGGGTTATATGCAGTGGGACTGCTTTACTGCAGTCGGTCCTCTCTCGGTTTGCAAAGACAGGGAAGAGAGAAAAAGATCGGATTCTTCAATCTCTGGTGGGCCACACAAATCCGGTTGATCGCTGCACGTTGCTGTTGACTGGAGAAGAGATGTACCGAGACTACTTTTTTGCCGTCGGTCTTTCGTAAGACAAAGATCTGGACTGCTCTGCCCGTCACCAAAGCCCAGATAGCGATTGCTCTTCAGCCTTTCTTCTCCGACGGAGGTGGCCGCCTGAACTGCTGTTTGGCGACATGCGAAACATTCCGGCCCTGCCATTCCTTCTCCGGTTTCGGCATCGAAATGTGGCTTGTGCTATGCAACAGTTCCGGGTTGGGTCGAGGTCAGGTTCGACCTGACCGGTTTCAAAAGACGAGTTGTTTTTTCAGCTAGACCCCACCGTGAGATCCAAACGTAGTCAAGGGTGCTGCTCCATCGCCAGAGAAAGAAATTTATCTGAGTTTTAATAAATTTATATGAGTTTATGTCAAATTTATCTGAGATTTACATTTTTTATCAAATTTATCTGAGTTTTGCGCAAATTTATCTGAGTTCTGAAACAAATTTCTCTGAGTTCTGGACAAATTTATCTGAGTTTTTAGCTAATTTATCTACATTTTGGAACAAATTTATCTAAGTTCTGGACAAATTTATCTGAGTATTTGGCAAATTACCTTTTTATTTTTTGAAAAATATAGCTGACTTTATAATAAATTCATCTCCATTTGGAAAATTTTAACTGAGTTTTTGAACTAAACTCATGATGGTTTTTGAAATTTATTTGCATTTTTTAAAAATAAATTTAACTGAATTTTGGCAAAAATACTTTAGTTTTAGGCAAATTTTTCTGAAATTCCGAAAATTGGGTTATCTTAGTTTTGGCAAATTTATTTGCATTTTTTAATTTTATTTGCGTCCTTTAAGATTTATTTACATTTTCTGAAATTTATTTCGATCTTTTGAAATTGATTTTCATCTTCTAAAACTAATTTATATTTTTTAAAATTTATTTGGATCTTTTGAAATTTATTTGCATCTTTTTAAATTGATTTTCATCTTTTGAAATTTATTTATATTTTTTTAACATTGTTTGGATCTTTTGAAATTTATTTACTTCTTTTTAAATTTCTCTACATTCTTTTGAAATTTATTTTGTTTCTTGAAATTATTGCATTTTTTGAAATTTATTTGCATTCTTTTGAATTTATTTGTATTTTTCGGATTTATTTGCATTTTTTAATTTTATTTACATATTTTGAAATTTATTTAAATTTTTTGAAATTTGTTTGGATATTTTGAAATTTATTTGGCTAATTTAATGGTATTGACCATTATTAATGGCATATCCCACTAATCGTGGGATATGATTATGAAGAAAGGGTAAATTAGACATTTTAGGTCTTCAAATTTGAAAAAAGGACTTATCACACTATGAAAAAAGATTGTGGACCTAAGGCAATAAAATGAAATGTTCAGGGACTCATCGCCGAATCCCCCTTGTTTTTTTTTCTCGGCAGAGCTTGCTTACACAATGAAAGTAACCGAAAAGTGAGCTTTGGTGTGATTGCTCGAGAAGTGATTATGGGAAAGCTGTATAAAGTAAGCTAGATTCTATGAACTCTAGCATTCCATGTACCCAAGCAAAGATTTATCATGGTATATTGTTTTATATAGATGCATTGTTTCTTGTGGTGTCTTTCGAGTTTCTCATGAAACCCTTGGGTTTTCTATATGTCTTTTGGATTATTCATATATCTTAGTTATTAAGTTGTTGCTTAGGGAAGTGTAAGGGATTAAATGATGTTTAATTCTGGATTAGAAATGAAGTCTATAAATTCAGCCATGTATTTCTTTGCAAGTCAAGTTGTTTGAGTGACAAATTGAGGTTTCATGGTTATATTATCCATTGGCCTTACTTTCTTGTCGTTTAAGATCACGAGATCAAGTTTCTTATCTCTAATCTCCACTCCATTCTCATTTGTGTTAAGAGTTACCCCTTCAAAAGCATCTTGGCGAGCTCCTCTTATCCTAATCAATGTTTGAGGCAGACGGTATATTGTTGAAGGAGATAATAGCGTTTAGACAAATGCCTCCCACCTCCCACTGATTGGGAAATGAAGGGAGTGGTTTTGATACTGGCATTGGCACTTCCATGCTTTAGTTCTAGCCCACAAGCTTGTTCTAACATTAATGTGTCATGTGTCTCAATAGTTATCTGCTACCGAAGAACTTGTTCTAACAGAGTGCGGAGCAATTGACTAAAACATTAAAGAAACAGACTTGGTGAAAAGCTACCAAAGTAAGAATTTGCACTATTGTGAGAAGCAAATCTTCTTTTCTTTCTTTGTGTAATTTCACAAATGGAAGCACTTAAATTCCTAACCTAAAAAATTTTAAAATAAAAGTGAACTTGAAGCAAAACAAGTTGATTCATCATAAGAAATTTGTCCAAGAAAAAATTAAGATAAGTAATACAAGATCAGAAACTTGAATCACTATTCTAACAATTAATATGAGTATGTGATGTCCATGGTGAAATGGAAGCTATACTGATGCAATCACAATGTAATAGGTAAGAGTTTCATGCTTAGCTTGTAGCTCTAACTCTGGCATGGTAAAAAGTGAATATCTGCATAAAAAAGAGCTACATTTCACTAAAACTCTTCTCACTAGATGTCATTTTACTACAAAATATAGTCAAAGTTGTCATTTTGATACATTATGGCTCTATGCATTTAGAAGGATTCAGGTTTAATAGGACAAAATATGTTCATTTAAAAAATGACTACTTTCCTTCATAGATATAGGAACAATTGAGTAAGAGAATTACCACAAAATTATATATATACATATATATATATAAAAAAAACAAGACAACAAATTTTCAAAAAACTAAAACTACCTTCTATGGATTTTTTTTAATAAGGAAAACATACAGCATGTTGTATGTTTTATCTTTTGAAGATAGAAACAATATAAAGAACATATGAATTTATTAAAAAAACCTACTCCATCTCACGTCAAATAAAAAATAAACTATTTTTATCCACCAATCCAAGACGTACTTTCATCACCACCCACCCTTCAAATCTAATATCTCCTCCAATGAAGACCCACACAACAAAAACAAGAAAAGGGAAGTCGATCTTTTTTAACTTAACCAGATTTCAAATTCTGTTATCCCATCAAGATCAAACTTTGATTACATCTGGGTAAATCCCGAGTCGCATCCACACATACTCCCGTGAACTCTGAATTACCCGAAGTTAAAACGTAATCTACAAGGGATACATACTTCATGAAAGTGAGACATTTCAATTCACATCTGTTAAACACATTACATTGTGGAAGACATATACAATGATATCAACTATGGAAAAGTAAAAACTACTATTCCCTAATACACGAATGTAGACATTTACAAATTTACAAGTCTTTTACATAAAAGTAAAGTTCTTTATACATTAGACAATTCTCTCATTCAATAATAATTGTAAACAATTCATACAATGAAAACGATATATGCATTCTGAGTCAAATGAAGATCATACACTAATTGACAACTACTTTAGCATTTCATTTCTTCCAATGGAAGTAATCATTCAATTTGCAAATAGAAATATTGTGTGATCTACCAGTGTTTGGGCCAGGGACAACCGGCATCATCACGGAGCTCCCGAACGCCCCCAAATCCATCTACTATAGTAGGAATAATCATTTAACCCATTTCAGCTCTATAATGAGCCTTAACATGACAGCTATGTAGTGCTAGACTCAAAGAGTCAATACAATCAAATATATATCTCAAGTAACATTTAATCCTTTTTGGATTTCAATTCAATGTCATAACATTGGAAGCAATCACGACCAAGGCAAATCATAATATAAACTTGAGATCAACAATATGAATGCAACTCAATTTTTAAGAGTTAAGACAATTTACAATTTCATTCACTTCACTTTCTCTTTTCAAACCATCCATTTAGGTGTAACACTTGCTTATCTAATACACGTGTTATTTTCAATGGACATCATGTTATATATAATGTACGTTAGAGTCTCCTTAATTAACACCTATAGAGGTCTGTATTAAACTAGCTCTAAGTACAAATAAAATTCCTAGCATCCAAGATTATCAATTGTTCAATTCCATTGAACAAAGTTCTAAGTCAAGCTATCAAGTCTATAGTCATAATTAGTCTTTATAGTCCTTAAGATTTAATCATTCTCAATTACACTATAAACAGCCTCAAGACTAATTTATAGACCAATTCACATGTATAGAGAGAGTTTTTTATTCAAACAGAATCATCTCAGTCCGGGCTCAACTCAAAGTCATCCGATCAATCCGAACTATAGGTCCGATCGATCGGACAGTATGAATTTCAGTTTCAGAAATCTGAAACTGAACTTCTTCTTTCTCTTCTCCATTCCATTCTTTCACAACTTGCACATCACATGGAACCTCTTGTTCCCTTCTAAACTACCATTTACACACATTTATAAGCTTCTTCTCATTCAATCAACCCACACATATAAATTAATTCTATGAATAGGGTTGGAAATCATACTTACAACAAGATTAAAAGAAGATTTATATCAAACTATCATCTAATCACAAGTAAACTGTTTATACTTGCCTTAAATTCGAAATCCACACAAGACCCCCTCTTGTTAGCTCAATTTGCAAACAATTCACTAATTGAAACCATTTCTCTAACCCTAACATCATGAAACAACCAAGAATGAACTCAATGAGTTGTTTGAGATGAAAAAGGGTTTAAATCACTTAAAAGACACTAAAACTCCAATAAAGAACTTGAAATGCTTACTTGAACTCAATGAAGAGGAAACTACAGCTTTCTGTTAACTCTGACTCCAAGAAAAATTGGAGAAGAAGACGAAGTAGCTTAATCACCCTTACAAACCACTTGTAAATCTTCTAGCTTGGACAATCGATGAATAAGAAATGAGGAAGAAAGAAAAAGAGCCTAGGGTTTGAGCTCTCAAATGTTTTCTGCTGTAACAATCGAATGAATGAGGTTTTGAGTTCTATTTACCTTATGTGAACATAATTTTACACAGAGCCCCCTACTCACAGCCTTATTCACGTTTCAAATCAAATGAAGACTCATTTGATTAATTTAAGATCAAATGCAATTGAGTATATATGAAAGTTAACATACTCTTTGACATACACGCGATGGTATCAAGAGTTACCATATCCAAAAAAATACACAAAAATCCATATTTACAAGGAAGTCCATGTGACTTAATCTCATCCAACTCATTCCATTAAGCTTAATTCATCTATTTGAGACCAATTCAACTTAATTTGATTATTAATCACAGTTAACTCAATTAAACACGATTTATTAGAACTAATCACTTTTAATTAGCGTTAATCTTAATTAATTCGGGACGGGGGTCTAACATTCCCCTAAACTTTTAGAATCATTCGGTCCTCCGAATGAACATAAATCAAAGGAAGTAAGAAACAAAAGTCACATAAATGAATAGCTCTGGATATTTTCGAGCCATCTGTTCTTCAAATTCCGATGTAGCCTTAGTGGGTTCATGATGAGCCCAAAGGACTTTGACCCATTTGATCGTCCTTGTACATAGAACTTGTTCGTTGGTATCTATAATTCTGACTAGCTTCTCAACATATGCGGTATTTAGTTGGACCTGAATCTCTTAATAATGGATGATATGTGAAGGATCCACCACATACTTTTGAAGCATTGACACATGAAACACATTATGGATACCAGAGAGTTGTGATGGAAGTTCCACACGATAAGACACATCTCCAATCCTGCTCTTGATCTTGAAAGGTCCAATGTATCTCGGGGAAGTTTACCTTTTTGCCAAAATCTGATAGTATCTTTCATAAGAGAAGTCTTCAAGAATACCCAATCATCAATAGCAAATTCCAAATCACGCCGATCATTGTCAGCATAGCTATCTGCCTTGACCGAGCAACTTTCAACCTATCTTGCACTCTTTGAACCTTCTCTACTGCTTTTGCAATTACAGTAGGACCATGGAAGCTTCTAGTTCAAACTTCCTCCAAGCTCACTGGATTCCTACATCTCCAACCATAGAGTGCCTCAAATGGTGCCATCTCAATGTTGGAGTGATAGCTATTGTTGTACGCAAATTCGCACAACGCTAAATGTTCATCCCAATTACTACCAAAGTCCATAACACTGGCACATGTCAAATCCTCCAAAGTCTAGATTTATAGTTCGCTCTGATTGCTTGTGGATGATATGCAGTACTAAACCGAAGTCTAGTACCTATAAAATTTTGGAATGACTACCAAAATGTAGAAACAAACCAACTATCTCGCAATCTGAAACAATTGAGACCGGTGTTCCATGCAATCGAGTCACTTCCCTCACAAATATTCTAGACATATCACTGAATCCCATATCTTTTTTAAATGGAAGAAAATGTACAGACTTCGTAAGACGATCAACAATTACCCATACGGTGTCATGTTGTTTACTCGTCTTTGGTAGACCAGATACAAAGTTCATAGTAAGATGCTCCCATTTCCATCTAGGTATATATATTCAGAGGTTATAGCAATCCAGGCTGTTTCAGATGCTCAAACCTCACACGTTGACAGGTCAAGCACGAAGATATATATTTTGTTATCTCCCGCTTCATATTATTCCACCAAAACCTGTCCATGAGATTTCTATACATTTTCATACTTCATGGATGCATAGAATACCTAGTGTGATGAGCTTCAAATATTATTGCATGCTTCAAATCTTCTTATGCTGGTACACATAATCTGTCTCGAAAGTAGAAAATTCTTTCCATTCTTTCCACCAACACAAAATCTGGTCTTGTTGCAATGTTGTCCTTGATTCTTACCAATTCACAATCTTCAACTATCTATCTTTGATTTGCTGGATAAACATCGGTTCAAACACAAACACAAACACGGACATTGCTACAACCATCATCTTGTCGTTCACAATTTCAATAAACACAACCAGGTCCCTGAACTCTTCTATCAGATTCCATTCACCCACCAACGATGTTAAGTTTGCAGATTTTCGACTCGGTGCATCAGCTACTACATTACCTTTTTCAGGTACATAAGTGAATGGAAAATCATAATCCTTGATGAGCTCTAACCAACGACGTTGCCTCAAATTAATATCTTTCTGAGTAAACAAATACTGAAGGCTTATATGATCACAATGGACTTTAAAAGTTTCTCCATACAAATAATGCCTCCATTGCTTTAAATCAAATACAACCTCCACGAGCTCTAACTCATGTGTAGCATAATTCTTCTCATGCTCCTTCAATTGACGCGAACCATAGGCAATTACCCTACCATTCTGCATCAAAACACATCCCAATCCAATACCTGAAGCATCAGAATAAATTACAAATCCTCCTCTTCCTTCAAGTAATGCTTAGATTGGGGCTGTGATTAATCTCTGTTTCAAAATCTAAAAACCGAACTCACATTCATCATTCCATAGAAATGGAATATTCTTCCGAGTCAGTTTCATTAACGAAGCTGTGATCTTAGAGAAGCCTTTCACAAACCTTCTATAATAAACAGCCAACCCTAAGAAGCTCCGAACTTCTTGTACATTCTTGGACTTTGCCATTTGGTGATTGCTTCAATCTTTGTTGAATCAACTTCCAATCCTTCTCTGGTAATTATATGACCCAGAAATGCCACCTGTTACAACAAAAAATCACACTTCTCTGACTTTGAATACACCAGAATCTCATCAATGAAGAGCACAACAAAATAGTCTAAATAAGAAGCAAAAATTCTGTTCATCAAAGCCATAAAGACTACAAGTGCATTTGTTAGACCAAAAGGCATAACTAAAAATTCATAATGAACATAACGAGTCCTAAAGGCAGTCTTCTGTACATCTTGATCTCTAACTCGAATCTAATTAAATCCAGATTGATAACAACTCATCAATTCTAGGTAGTGGATACTTGTTCTTGATCATCATCTGATTTATCTACCTATAATCAATACACATATGAAGGGTGCCATCCTTCTTCTTTACAAACAATACGGGAGCTCCCCATGGTGAGACAATAGGTCTGGTAAAACCTTTGTCTAACAAATCCTATATTTGTTTCTTTAACTCATGTAACTCTGATGGTGCCATTCTAAATGGTGCCTTGGATAACGGTGTTGTACCCAGCACAAACTCTATAGTAAAGTCTACATCCCTTGCTGGAGGTAAACCGACACTTCATCGGGAAACACATCTGGAAATTCACATACTACAGGAATATTTCCTAATTCCTGTACTGGCTTCTTTTCAGAAATAAATGCGATGTAGCCTTCACAACCACTACCCATCATTTGTTCAGCCTAAAGTGCCGAAACAAGCCTTGTATCAAACTTTTTTTTGAACTCCTTCAAATAACACACTGGCATTGGCGTCATCAACTTTAAAAGTGTTGACTTTGCAGAAACAATCCAAACAGGCTCTGTACTTCGCAAGCCAATCCATGCCAAAGATTACATCAAAGTCATTCATTGCTAACACTACCAGATCAGCTAGCATTGACACCTCTCCAATTTTAACATTGCATTGGGGAATATATAGTTCACATATCACTCTCCTCCCCAATGGAGTAGTCACCATAAACTCATATGGCAATTGCATCATTTATTTTCACATTTCACAAGAAAACGAAGGTGCTACAAATGGATGTGTAGACCCTGAATCAAACAAAGCAATTGCAGGTCTATCATCTACAAGAATTTTACTTTCAACAACATTGGCTACAACTTCTACTTGTTCTCTATTTATAGCATAGACTCTTCCAGCTATCTATGGCCTACTCTGTCATTGTTACTGCAGTGGTTGCTAAATCTATTGCTGCCACTGACGTAGTCGATCCTGACGTTGCTGTTATTGCTGTCGTTCCCTAACTAGAGAAGCTAGCAACGCTAATTGTTGTGTATGAGCAGGAGACGATGCTTGTCCTTATGGAGACTATTGCTGTGGAGCTCTGTTATCTCTCCTAGCTCTTGGACACTGAGACATTATGTGTTCCATAGAACCATAGATCAAGCATGCTCCAGTATTTCTCCAACATGCTTCAGTCCTGTGTGCCTTTCCACAAGTTTCATAGAATGGCTTACTATCACTATGTCCAGCATTCTTCTGTTTCTTATTCGTAAACTTTCCTCCTTTCTTAAACCATGAACTACTACTCCTCTTTCTGTTAACGGCTATATCTTCTCTATGTACTTATTCAGCAATATACGCCCTATCCACTGCATCATCAAAAGCAGTGGGCTTCTGGCACACCACTACTATCTTCTTGTACACCAGGTTCAATCCATTGATGAAACTTTTTACCTTCTTTGCTTCTGTATCTACTATGTCAGTAGCATACTTGGATAGCTGCAACAAAGTGTGTACATATACTGCTACAGTCATCTGACCTTGCTTCAAATTTAAAAAATGTGATTCCTTCTGCTATTGAACATGCTTGGACACAAACTTTCTTTCAAATTGTTTCTTGAAAGTTTCCCAGATGCCGGCTGTTGGCATTTCTTTAAATGCAACTCTGACACTCTTCCCCCATACATTGGCTACCCTTTTAGCACTGAAAAGGTAAGCACTACTTGCTGCTTTTGAGTGCAAAACATCGTATCAACCACTCATCTGCTTGCATCACATCTTCCGTGACATTGAATGCAGTAGCCCCTCTCTTCCTAAGCTGTTCAAACAGAATGTTAGGATCTTTCTCCTTAGGTTGTACCACTACTTGAGTTTCAACATTTTACTATTTTTGGACTGGTGATACTGGTGGAGCTTGCATCTGAGCTTGTATAGTAACTGACTCTGCACTTGTAAAATGGAAGCAATTTGTGCTTACATATTTAACTGTGCTTCATGACTCCTGGCCATCTTCTCATTGCTTCTAACCAATTGTTCCAGAATGGCAGTAACTCTAGCATCTAAAATCGGAGTAGGAGGTGTAGCACGTTCATTTCCTCTCACAAAATAATTAGGGTTATCATTTCCACCACTCCCTGATCCGGATGCCATTCTGAAGGTTTCTTATAAAAGGAGGCAAAGATGTAAAAGAATTAGGGTTTCTTATAAAAGGAGGCAAAGATAGAAGTCAAACATTACCTAAGAATCGATTGTCATTAGTTGGAAAAATGTTGAGTCTTTGTCATTGAATGCCAATAATAGAGGTTCTATGCAATTTTTTTTGGTAAAAATCCTTATTTATTAAATCTTAATCTGAGCCCAAAAACATATCTGTGTTTGGCATCATACTATTTGGATGTCCTCATGTTCTCACGAGATTAGATCGCGAAAAACATGTTTGGTAAGTGTAAATCATTGTTCCTAATTTTGAACTTGCTAGAAGGAATTCCAAAATCTTAACCCACTACGGGGAAAGTTTAGAGCAAAAACACTTTCCTTTTTTAAGAAATAATGCATACTTGTTTCCTAAGTATCTCTTACCATCTAAAGAAGCCCATTTAGAGAGGACCCTACTTTGTAATTCTAAAGGTGGGCCACATGTTCCCAGTCACAAAAGGTGGGTCACACGATTATAATCACAAAAGGTGGGCCACATTATAAGTCCTACAAAGGTGGGACCACATTGTAAATTCTTTGAACGTGGGCTCCATGTTCTAATTTCTCTAAAAGTGGGCAGCACGTTGTAATTTGTAAAGGCGGCTCCCATGTCCACAATCATAGAAAAGGTGACCCCACTTTGTAATTTCTAAAGGTGGATTAGATGGTCACAATCACTAAAGGTGGACCCACGTTGTAAATGCTATGAATGTGAGCCCCAAATTCTTATTTCTAAAGGTGAGCACCATCTTGTTATTTTTAAAGGTGGGTCATGTATTCACAATAATTAAAAAAGGTGACACCACATTATAATTCCTAAAAAGGTGGCCCCACATTTGTGGGCTCCATATTCTAATTTTTAAAGGTGTGTATCACGTTGTAATTTCTAAAGATGAGTTCCATGTTCACAAATACAAATAAGGTGGCACCCCTTTGTAATTTGTAAAGTCAAGTAACATGGTCACAATTGCAAAAGGTGGGCCCATGTTGTAAAACTTATCGATGTAGACAAAATATTCTAATTTATAAAGGTGGGCACCATGTGGTAAATTCCGAATGTGGGTCCCATGTATGACAATAATAGAGTCCCATAAACAATAAAAAGTGGATCCCACATTGTAATTTTACAACCCCGAGGGGTAGTTCAGTTGGCCTAGGACCACGGTTTGCTTCCGAAAGTTGTGGGTTCGAAACTGCACTATCACACTTGGGCCACAGGGGAATGGGCTCGTAGGGATTATTCTGGCCCAAAGGACTGGGACACCTTGCGTCATCAAAAAAAAAGTTGTAATTTATAATTCTCTTTTTTTTTTTTTAGAATTATTTTATAATATTACCAAAACAAGTTCAGTACAACATGTTTTCACCCAGATAATCTAATATATAATATTATCAAACAAGTTTTGCACAACATAACCTTTGCACAACCCCATCCAATCAATACAGCCTGATGTGAGCACATAACTTAAACAACACGAGTACGATGCCAAACGGACACTAAGCTACCAACACACCTATGGTGGACCGTAAAATGTGTATTGTGAGAGATGTGATAATAAAGATGGAGAGGCAACTGTAAGAAAGGTAACATACAGCCCTTCTCTCTATTAGTGGTAGGGCCCATCGGATGGCCTACTGCAAGATCAAGAATGCGATGCGCGCACCACACAAGCTAACTACTTCTCGGTCTCGGCTGTGCCCATTTTGTTAAGAAAAAGCGACCGCACTAAACATAAATTTGACTGTAGCACGTAACATAATTTTCGCAATCCTTACCTTTTATGCGGAAAATTGGCTATACAAATATACCCTTAATTAGAGGGCCGATTTCTTTTCTACTCTTTTTCGAATATTGAAATTTTATTCAATTATGCCAATAATAATTTTTTTTTAAGTTGAAGATTTGCTTTTTCATTTGCATAACATAACACACCAGCCTTAAGGTGAATAAATATCCATGTGACAGTGTGATTGCAACTATTTGTTTAAAGGGCTAACAATTTAATGGTTATATATGCACTTAATAAAAGAGATACACAATGACTATAATAAAAAATAAAAAATAAAAAATGAAACACAATGCCACATACGGTTGCTCATAGGATATTCAATTACTTCATTATCTTAAGTCTCCTATTCTAGATAAAGCAGGTATTAAATTTATTTTTGGGCTCAGAGAAAATTTAGATATGAATTCGGATTCATGCATTAGAGGATCTAGATCAGAAACATTTCTATCAAGAATCGGATCCATGTATATTTTTTGACTCAAGGACCCAAATTTAGGATGATTATATTCATATATTAAAAATATATACACAGTTTAAGGTCTTTTATTTTTTAGGAAACTACCAAAAAAGGACCCTAGATGGCCAATAACCTAAAAAAAGGCCACTAGCCAATATTGCGCAGACGTGGTTCCCTGTAACCACTTCCGTTTTTTTTTTTGTTAAAGATTTAAACGTGTGACGATGTCGTCACTTAATATCCTATTTAAACGTGTGACGACGTCGTCGCTTAATCGCCTGAAACCCATTTCCCCCATTTTCCCCTTCTTCCTCCCATCGTTTTCCCCCTTTCTCTGGCAGTTTCCTTCTACCCCTCCTCACACTCTTCCATCAAGCACCTCACTTCCTTCTCCAATTCCTCAGCACTGACCCACCCATCTTTCTCATAATCTACATCGAGTTCCATCCGCGAAAAGAATCCCCCTACAGCAACGTGTCCAAGGATGGCCACTTGTGGGACTCAGGATTGCAGCATGATGATTGTTAAATATTGCATATTTTACCTCTCATTAGTCCGAATTTTATCGGCATCTCATATGCATATCATTTGTTTTACACAGAGATTTTATCATTCTATCACATTAACGGATTATCGGTTCATCTTGCATAAATCCGATTATTTGTAGCACATTTTTATGTAATTTCTCTTGTGTAGGTGACCCCGTGATCATCCCAACCTTCCGGCTAGTGTCCCAAGGCATCAAGAAGAGATTTCAAATAAAGAAGTTACATGATGAAATCTTATTGAAGAAATCTTGGTGAAATGTTAAAGAATTCCAAAACAAGAGGAGAAGACTTTAATGATGAAAGAAGTCATTCCCTAACACAAAGGAGTGGTTGGTGTATTGGTTAGAGTTTGGGTTGGTATGAAATTGGTTATGGGTTCAAATCCCAATTGCATATTATTTTTTTTACCTATAAAACATTCCATCCATCCAACTCACCTCTCCACTAATCAAAGCTTCCCATGGCACAAATCCATGTGAAAGGATATGACCTCCAAATCAAATTCAACAATCCATATCAAAGCAAATTAGCCAGTCAAAAGCCTTCAAGTTGCAACCAATCAAATGGAAGCAATCCTTGTGAAATGAAATGAGCCAATCAAATGTCTTCAATGTTCCTATAAATTGGAATGTATTTGTAGAGTGAGAGAGGAAATCATTTGGCAAGTCAGTCTTTTTGCAATTTTATTTTTAGATTGTATTTAGGAGCTTCTTTGTAACTAATCTAGAGAGAGTGTGTAATTGAAGATCATTAATGAAGTTTTGGAGCTCTTTCTTGATGTTTAGTGGCTAAAGCTTTTGGATTAGGCTTTCCTTTTGAAGCTAAGTAATGTGATTAGTTCATTTACATGCATGTTTTAGTTTAAATTTCCTATTTGTGCCTTGATTGATTAGTAGATTTTAGATCTAATTGTGCTAATCTCTCTCATTTCCCATGCTCTATCTCTACACTTGATGCTTGGATAATCTCATTGATGCTTTGTAGTTGGATTAAGTTGTCTCACATAGCATGCTCCAGAGCCATTATCTTTGATCTTTTGTACCTTGATTTTGATGATTAATTGTTAGGGTAGTTAGGTTATGATCTAAAATCTTGGGTTTTTTTATTTTCTTTACTTTAATCTTCATTGCTATATTATCCAATCCAATTAGGCAAGAGACTGTTAATTGGATTGTAGATTTGGGAATTGAATTAGAACATGCATTGTTCGAATTAATTACTTACTTAGTGGATTTTGGATTGCCTAATCTCTTCTTGTTATTGTTGTTAATTTAAATCCTTGTTTGATTTGTTATTTTCACTTTTAGATTGTTAGACCTACATTTCACATAACTTGTTTTAAAATCCTACACATTTCACATCACATCTTCACCTTAAATCTTCCATTTCCATCACCATTCATACACTAGTTTAGTCTTATTTTAGATTGTTAATTAGTCATTTATATTACATAGTTTATTATTTTTATTTTTTTTCACTTCATTTGTCTATATTAGCTATATCTTAGTTCAATTCTACTTAAATTGGATTCATTTCTTCTTCCATCCTCTCCTTGTGGGATCGATAATCTAGATTCTTGAGTGCTTTATTACTTGACGACACCGTAGTCTTGCAGTTAAGCGTTGCACTTATAAGTGTCGATCAAGTTCTTGGCGCCGTTGCCGGGGAGAGGCATTGAAAGCTTTGAATTTGATAGAGTTAAACTCATTTTTAGCTTAGTGTACTTTTTATCTTTCCTTTATTTTCCTTGCGGATTCTACACATTGTTTGTGTTTGTTTTGTAAGGAATTTCTCGCTTGGAGCAAAGGAACGTGGAAAAGTTCATTGGAAAACTTGAAGATTTTACTTGCTTTCCTAGTTTAGGATTAGTTTAGTCATTTATTTACTTTCTTAGTTGGTTGTATTAGGTATTTATTATCAAAGTGTAGTAATTTTACGGGTCGGCCCGTGACCCATTTATTTTACTTTACGTACTTTACTTGCTTTAAGTAGTTTATTATTTAGAATTGTAATAAATTTCTTGTAGGAAAGGAGGACGGTTGGACTATACCGTCCGGACCCTTACATTCGTACACGGAAATTGGTGTTCATGGTGTGAGTTGACGACAACCGATTCGTACCTCGAAATAAATCGGGAGGTTTGCATTTCCTAACCCCCGCGAATCCCTTGCAAGCGGGTTTACTTTGTTTGTTGTTCCTTGCTTTATAGTGTACTTTTTCCAAATACACTTATAATTTGGTGCACTACTAATAAAGGGCAAATTACCCCAACAAGATAAGGATTCGGATTTCATCACCGTTTCCTTGCCCTTAGGATTTCATTTTAATTCTCACTTAGTTTAGAACCAATAAACCATAATAAAATTGAGTAGAGACATGATCTTAGGTTACGAGCTCACTAGGGAAGACAACCGCGGTTGTGCCAATTGTGTGCCTTGGCTGATTTTCTAGTGCCTAAGCAAACCTTGTCCCTTGGCACCATTTTGCCAAATAGGGAGACAACTTTGTTGTTCGAGGAGTTGGTTTTTAAGAAGAGCCTTCGCCTAGCGCGTCGTGATCCCACATCTACCTGGGGGTTAACTAGCCAAAATTTCTATTTCATAGGTCCAGGTTGGAGGCCAGAGTGTCATCTTCATAGTTAGGAGCTGTCTAGAAATTCTTTTAGATAACCTTAATTTAGATTAGCTTTTTATTTAGTTTTCAAAATTTTTGTTATGTTGCATTCATTTCATTGAGCAGACCATTGCATTGCTAGGTTAGTCGCAATTATATGCGAGTGTGGATACGTGATCAAGGCCGATTAGTGAGGATTGATTACCTTGCTTTACCAGCTCCACCTATAGTACCCACAATGGCTGCCCAAAACCTCAGCAAAGGACTCTCAATGAACTATTTGCACCCTTTTCATCCACTTTACCTAGTTGTACAGTTTTGCTAGAAAATAATGCGGACCAATTTGAGATCCAGCCCGCCACCATCGACATATTACCAAAATTCCTGGATCAGACTTAGATGACGAGGAGGAAGTGAACATTATTGACACATTAGTTAATCAAACGGCTCAACTATCCTGTTACACAGATCCGCTGGAGGAATGTCTGGCTCACTTCAATGTCGACATAGACATTGACGGGTTCATATGCAAAGTTAATGCATTATTGGATTCGGCCTAGCCAATGGATGTTGGCCAATGGAAGCAGAAAATTGAGCCTATCTTTATATCCACCTTTGAATCTAATGTCGAAAACGAATCAATTATTGTTGAGCCACCCAAGTTAGAATTGGAACTATTAGCCGAGAATTTAAAGTATACCTACTTGAGGCCCTCTGCTTGCAACCCAGTAATTATTGCCTCAGACCTTGAGGAAGAGCAGGAAAAGAAATTACTAGATGTGATGAAAGACTATCAGAGTGCCCTAGGTTGGACCATCTAGGACATTAAAGGAATCAGTCCCTCTACAGTTATGCACCAGACCCATCTGAAGAAGGTGCCAAACCATCTTGTGAGCCTACAATCCAATCCTATGGTGCAGTTGAACTTTTGAATCCTAGAAATGGTAGCACCACCCGCCGATTGGCCTACTGCAGGATCAAGAATGCGACGTGCGCACCACACAAGCTAACTACTTCTCGGTCTCGGCTGTGCCCATTTCTTTTAGAAAAAGCGACCGCGTACTAAACATAAATTTGACTGTAGCACATAACTTAATTTTCCCAATCCTTACTTTTTATGCGGAAAACTGGCTATACAAATATACCCTTAATTAGAGGGCCGATTTCTTTTCTACTCTTTTTTGAATATTGAAATTTTATTCAATTATGCCAATAATAAATTATTTTAAGTTGAAGATTTGCATTTTAATTTGCATAACATATGAACACACTAGCCTTAAGGTGAATAAATATCTGTGTGACAGTGTGATTGCAACTATTTGTTTGAAGGGCTAACAATTTAATGGTTATATATGCACTTAATAAAAGAGATACACAATGACTATAATAAAAAATAAAAAATAAAAAACGAAACACAATGCCACATACGTTTGCTAACAGGATATTCAACTACTTCATTATCTGAAATCTCCGATTCTGGATAAAGTAGGTATTAAATTTATTTTTGGGTTCGGAGAAAATTTAGATATGAATTCGGATTCATGCATTAGAGTATCTAGATCTGAAACATTTCTATCAAGAATCGGATCCATGTATATTTTTTGACTCAAGGACCCAAATTTAGGATGATTATATTCATATATTAAATATATATATACAGTTTAAGGTCTTTTATTTTTTAGGAAACCACCAAAAAAAGGACCCTAGCTGGCCAATAACCAAAAAAAAGGCCACTAGTCAATATTGAGCGGAAGTGGTTCCCTGTGACCACTTCCCTTTTTCTTTTGTTAAAGATTTAAACATGTGACGACGTCGTCACTTAATATCCCATTTAAACATGTGACGACGTCGGCGCTTAATCTCCTGAAACCCCATTTCCCTCATTTTCCCCTTCTTCCTCCTATCGTTTTCCCCCTCTCTCTGGCAGTTTCCTTCTGCCCCTCCTCACACTCTCCCATCAAGCACCTCACTCCCTTCTCCAATTCCTCAGCATTGACCCACCCATCTTTCTCATAATCCACATCGAGTTCCATCCGTGAAACGAATCCCCCTATAGCAACATGTCCCAGGATGGCCACCTGTGGGACTCAGGATTGCAGCACCAATCCACGACCTTTGGTTTGGTCTAGAAACCCATCTGGTAGGATCTTGTTGAGATCTGTGTCGGTTGATGAGCGACATCACAAGGACCATATAAAATGGTGACTGCTGCGTTCAAGGCCCAATGCCATTTCTTTGAGTTATCCAGTTGAGAAGAAACCCATGCTTTTGAAGCACAGGAAGACCACAAATGAGTGGGGACGTTGGTCCAACCATTCCATCAATTGGCTCGTCTATGGTTCTTAAGATTCCTAACCCATAGAGAGGGGGAAAGGAAACCGCTAGAGAAAGGGGGAAATCGATCGGAGGAAAATGGGGGAAATAGGGCTTCAAGCGATTAAGAGACGACGTCGTCACACAGTTAAATGGGATATTAATCGACGACGTCATCACACGTTTAAATCTTTAATAAAAAAACAGAAGTGGTCATAGGGAACTACTTCCATGCAATATTGACTAGTGGCCCCTTTTTCGATTAGTGGCCATATAGGGTCCTTTTTTGGTAGTTTCCTCTTTATTTTTCCAAATCTACGATTACATTCATGTATTGAAAATGCATATAGATCCCCCGGCCCTTTACATCCCTACTTCCATGCGTGTATTCTATCAAGCCACACATGTATTTAAGGCGAAGTGTGGGGATGGACCTACACATATAGTTTTGGGGGTGGTCGGCCGTTGAACCCTTGGTCCACTTCCAAAACGTGCATGAAATTCTTCGATCTCTTGGCCAAGGAGTGGTGGCTACGTCTTAGGAAGTGATCAGGTATATGAAACCCTATCCAATTCATGACTTGGGCGTGGGATGTGAGACTTTCCAACAGTCCCACTCACATGCAGGCCCAAAAGATTTCGTGGACCTGCCATGTGGGCTACACAAGAACGACGGAATCCAAACCCGCTTTAATACCATGTAAGATACCATAGTGAAACACATGGATTAGCGAGGGCGGGGCTTTGTATAGGCACTAATGCCTACATTAGTAATCATACTGTATCATTCTCCAATGATTAATGATTAGACCGTCATCTTTTTCCAAAAAAAAGAAAAAAAATATCATATACCAACCTAGAAGCTTAAGCTCATAGGTGGAAGGCCCAAACAGGTATATAAAGCCTTGTCCAACTCAGAATTTGGGCGAAGTTGAATGTGAGACTTCCCAACAAATTTTACTAAGAGGGTTTGCAGGTGCCCCTAAAAATTATTTCTCAGTTGTCCATTATCGAGTGTCCCTCGCGCTTAGGCCAAATGGCTTCTGGGCTAGGTGGGAGATATCCTGTCTTATCAAAATAAATAAAAAAATCTTAGATCCGCTCTCAAAACCTACATGAAAAACATGAATCCACCCCCAAAACTAAAATAAAAAATTTTCTATTGGCATCCAAAATCCAGCTACCTGATAGGATCCCCCATCCCCCCAAATGCCAAGGTGCCCAACTCCAATGGATAGTTTCAGGCCAATATATCCCACTCCCATCAACCCAACCCCAACTGAACCGGACCCACTTGTTCCTGACTTTCAGTTTCACATTCTTCCAAACTCCAAGAGTAGGTTATAACGGTCTCCATCTGTCGGTCTATTCGTTTGTTTGTTTGTGGCAAACCAACACCAGAGCCAGGCCCTTGAAATCAATGGTCAGAAACAGACGCTGTCACGTGACCTCCTTGTCTTCCCAATCCCATCTTGTCCTTGGATTTGAATTGAATCTTTCTCCTCCTCAGCTCTCACAATCAAACGAAAACGATTCTTCGCATCTAACAACAAACAAACAGACAGGAAATCACAAACCCTAAGAAAACAATCCTTTCCCTTTCGCTTCCTCGCTTTTCGATTCCACGAAAAGGAGGTATCTTTCACATTCAAATCTAAAAAACTATCCCTCTAATCACAGATTACTGTAGCAATTCTCATTCGGATCTTTCTAATCTTTCTTCAATTCAATGCAATGCAATGCCTTTTGTTTTTAATGTTGTATTGTGATTGTGATTCGATCTTCTCATGCATGTGAGATTCTCAATACATGGATTTCTGGGGTTCTTTTTTTCTCTGCAAATTTGCTGGTTTTGTTGTTATTGAATTGGATTTGATGTGTATTAGGGTTTGATTTTATTGATTTTTGTTCTTCAGGGCATTCGTTGTATGATTGGTTTCAGAGGTTCTGTTGCTGTGGGAGTTTGGGTCAATTCCTGGCATCGATGGCATTGAATGTATGTTAAAAAAGTTGGGCCAATGGGTTGAGTTTGAGGGGTTTTTGTTTTCCTCTCTCTCTGTTTTGAATCTGATGTTGGAAAGCCAGGTTGATCTGATCATTTGTGAGTTTGGAATGAGAGTGATGGAATAGAATGTCACAAGATAAGGGATCTAGTAATTGGGAGACAATTGCTGTTGTTGTTGTTGTTGTTTTAGCATTGTCCATTGAATTGGATCAATGGCAGCTTGTTCTGTATGCATATTCAGGTTCTTATGAAGGAAATTGGTAGGTGTGTTTTTTCTTTTTATATATAATGGAAGTGGTTTGGAGAGGTACTGTTATGTTGAGTGCTAGGAATTGGGATGAATGAGTTGTGGCTAGAATAATGGAAGTAGCCAACAAAACTGATGGTGGGGCACCTCCATGTCCTGCCAAGAGCAAGAATTCTGAGAAGGCAGCTGGAGTGCCTGCTCAAGTAGCCCCAAGACAGTGGCCAAGGCCTGCAAAGGTTGTTCCTTCGGCGAATCATCAGCGCAGTGGTAGTTTTCATAGATGGATGAACCAGGTGCAGAGAGCTTGGAGCTGGGTACCCCCTCCAAGAGAAGAGGGTTTGAAGTCGAGTTTTAATCCTGAGGTCCTGGTAAATCAAAAGCGCCAGTGGTATCGACTACACTCAAGAGGGGTGGTATGTTGCACTTCTCTCTCTCTCTCAAGGAGACTAACTATGATCAATTTAATTCCTTTACACAGAGCTACCCTTCTGAAGTGGCATTAGTTCTAATTTGACACTGATTTACACAGAGCTACCCTTCTGAAGTGGCATTAGTTCTAATTTGACACTGATTTAAATGTTAGCCGTCGTTGGATTTTATCACCATAATTTTTCATTTCATACGGGCGTTAAATTTTGAAGGGGCCTAAAATTAAGGACTAGGATGATTTTGTCGAACTGATATTTCGGTCACTCCCTTTGGCACGGTGGAAGGTGCTCATTATTGCAACCTTGAGTTTGTGGGTTCATGTTACTAATCAAAAGAAGAATAGGTCATTCCCCTTATCTACCTCCAATTCCATCTTAAAAGGCCCACATGAAGTGGTGTTTTAAAGAAACAAAAAGTTATAGGTGCCATATGGCTTGACTCTCTCTCTCTCTCTCTCTCTCTCTCTCTCTCTCTCTCTCTCTCTCTCTCTCTCTATATATATATATATATATATATACATATTTATATAGATAGAGAGAGAGGAATTCTCAAAAACTCCCCATTATGCTCCCCTATGTTGTGACGGCGTGGAGCTCACCTTAAGCCAATCCAATCATTTTACACACACTACCCCCCTTGAATTGGTATAAAGCCCAAATTCGACACTTATCCAACTTTTACTCACCGTTGGATTGAAATCACAAGAAAGTGATCCTCTAAAACCATTAAACATTGGGGCCATGGATCAGGGGGTTAGGATAATCTAATGGCATCGAGATTTTTCACATATGTTGATCGCATCTAGATTATTCCATCTAGTGGCATTCCACAGTTGTCATCCACCGAGGGGCGTTTTTTGTAAAAAAAAAAAAAAAACTCCCCAGGAGTTTTCTAGCGCTCCTCATATATATATATATATATATATATATATAGGTGTATGTATGTATGTATGTATACATGTGTCCCTTTGTCTGTTTAATATCGGTGTGATTGTCTTTATATATAATATATGGAAACTTTTGGCAAGGATAGAGAGATTGAGGAGGATGTCACAATGGATAAGAGCTAGATGGTTGAAGTAGAGACTTGCTTCTAGAGTGCTTTGTGATCGACGCATACCAACAAAAAGATTGAAGGGAAATTTTACAAGACAACGGTTAGACCAACTATGACTTATGGCGTAGAATATTGTCCAATTAGGAAACATCAAACAACACATGTAAAAATGAGTGTAGCATAGAAGAAAATGTTGAGATGGGTGCGCGGTAAAACTAGGAAAGCTAGTATCAAAATGAGCGCATTTTGGAACATTTAGGGGTAGCATCTATTGTAAATAAATCAAGAGAGACATGTTTGAAATGATTTGGAACTATGATGCCCACATATGGCAAGGACACACCATAGACACGTCGGGGACAGGTTTTACACCTTAAAAGTGAAGTTTCGGATATGATACGACACAATACATTGCCCATTTCAAAATATCCATGCACCTTAGGTTTGGATGTGTTTAATGCAGGCTAACAATGCTCTAGTGAGGAAAAGTTTTCTCTATGCTGGTTGATAGCCCCTCAAGGAGAAGGGGTAGGCAAAGGACATGGATGGAAATAGTGAAGATAGATCTGAGTAAGTGCATCTATCTGATGATTTGGCCCATAATAGAATGGTGTGGCGAAACATAACTTATGTAGCTGACTTCAACGTAGTTGGGACAAGGCTTTGATGGTGGTGTTGGTGATGACGATATGTAAAATTTACTTCCGAGAAATTTCCCTTGAAATCTATAAATGCATCACCAATGCATCTCAGAAATTATTTCTTACCAATGTTCCTCCAGCTGGGCTTCAAATAATCTATTTATGGACATGTACTTCATTTGTTATTCCGTGGATGCTATTTCTAATTTGTACTCATTGAAAGTTACTTAGACAGGGTTGATTTTGCAGGACCGTAAACAACATGCAGAGCCTATGTCCTTATTTGAACAGTTTTTTATTGTGGGCCTTAATTCAGACACTAATGTGGCGGCAGCTGTGGAGGATGCACTTGCCAAAGGGAACACTTGGAATTCAAAGACGGCAAAATCTGAAATCCAAAATATCAAAAACCTTCAGTGTCAGCAGGGATCGCTTCCTCCATTAGAACCTCAGGTCGATTACATGTATTAGTTGGTATCTGAATATTGTTCTAAGATTGGTTGGAATAGTTTGTTTAATTTTTATGATAATTATGTTAGTTCAAATTTCCCCCTTGTATTACTAATTCTGATTTCATTTTGTGTAATACCCATGGTATATTTCTTTGTTTTTTTTGCCATTGCAGATTCTCTTCAAGTATCCTCAGAGGAAGAGGTTACCTGTGCGAGTGAAGGATATACCTGCCTTTTGTTTTCCTAGAGGAATTAAGGTTTGGAATAAATTAGTTTTCCTCCATTCATACTTTAGGACATTGTACATGTTCCAAGCTAATATCATCTAATATTAAACAAAATATGTTGATTTGAAATTCTTCTTCACTCTAAGACCGACTTTAATTGTGATGTCCTCATATGTAATTCATTAGTTCTTATAGTATTGAATTATTGAAGGCTCCTTGTTCTCATGTGTTTTCTTCATTTCGTTTTCCCTCTAACCTCCATCATTGACGCAGCTAAAGATCCACGATCGGGTTGATAGATCAATCTCCTGAAGGATTGATCGAATCCAAAGATGGATTCCATCCACTAAGGTACAAACGAAACCATAAACAACCAAAACTCACGTGACCAACCTCAAAGAAATCTATTATTAATTGTAAAGCACGAAAAATAACAATAGGGCTCTTCTGTATATATAGAGCACAATGTTTGCTAATAAGGAAAGCTACTAATTCTAATTAACAATAAAATTAGAAAGCTAGCAAACTAAGCAATATTACTAATCTAGAAAATTAGAAATCGTGAAGCACATGTGGACCCCGTCAGCTGGGTCCATCAAGGGTTGCGGGTCCCTATCTTGGATAGGGATCAGACTGCATCAATCATGTTATTGTTGTGTCTTGTATTGATTTTATGATACTAACCTCAGTTTTAACTGAGAAAACTCACATTATTTACTGCAGGAGAAAACTACATGATTTCATATTTCATTATAAGCAAATAATTGTAGATTCTATTATAATGGTGTTGTGGACTACCAAATTAGGATCGCTCCAATTAAGGGAAATCACCCAAACTAAAGGAATGCCGCTGATGTATACTTACCATAAATGGGGTTTTAGAATAATATATGTGACTACCAAGCACATTGACTGACACCTAATTCATTCAACTTTTTTTCCCATTACTGTATCATGATATCTGAGCCCATCTGCTTCATAGCATAGATCGTGTGTTGTCTTCATTGTTGATTCTGTATACAGATTTGTCACTGTTCTCGAGATGGTCAATCTTCTTCACTTTTCGTTGGAGGTATTTTCTGCAAAGAACACATGTCTTACAAGGGAAAGGTGTCCGAATCTTTTGATATACATTGTTCTGTCGTTAACTAACAGCTCGAGCTTTTGGTCTTTCTGGTTACTAACAAAAGGACATCATTCCTCTTTGATCTCAGCAGGTTTCTCATCTTATATCATCTTCGGCCACTCCTGGTAGCATTTGTGCCTACTCTTCAGAGATAGATTTCATTGTGATCTCTGTGGGCCCACCTATATATCTCGGATTGCAGCAAAATATTGGAAGGAGGTTCACCCAGTCCAAGGGGGGATCTTCTGGTTTTTTTGGCAATCCGAGTAGGCCATATCTACGATCATCAGTTTGGCAGTTTTTTGGGACTGTTTTTCATCAAAACAGTTGATTTTGTTGAATTTGTGCAATTTCTTCATGAAACTTCACCACAAGGTCGTTAATTCCCAGATTCAAAACCTATGATCTTCTAGTTTAGTCAGATCTTTGATTAGATGCAATTTTTTGTCCATCCGGAAAAATTCTCTATACGTCCTGGCTGTTTTGGCTTCAAAAGAAAATTTCAGAATTATGAAATTCAAATCTGAGGATCTGATCTAGGTTTTTGGCTATTTTTATGAAGATTGAGAGTTCTGCAAATTATTTCTGACGTATTGTGCTCTATAGTTTTGGTGGTTTTTCTTTTTGGCGATATGGAACCTATTTTTGTATCCGGGAGAATTCGGATCTGGATCCATGCATATAGTATTTGGACATTCAGATCCAGAGTCAGATCCATGTATGTTCTGACTGAGGATGTGGATCTGGATGAGAACATTGAGATATTAAAAATATATATAGGTTTTAAGTGCCTACATTCTTGAGTTATATTTATATTTGAGAGTCTACTTAGCTTTAATCTTATACCATTTAATAGCTCCACTTGTATATTAAAAAATAATAATTTTGAAACACTTTTATCCAATTATACTAATGCACTCCACGTCTTATTCAAATCCCAATGTGGGACTAGATCCCTTCTTAGATTGATGTTGGTCTGGAATTGGATACAACACATCTTCCATTTTGGTTTTGGGTCTGGATCATTAAAGATGGATCCTGGTTTGGATACACCATGGTTCCGCCCTGGATGTGACCCATTTGGATACATGCAACAGGTTGAGCCGTCTTTCTTCTTCTTTTTTTTTTTTTTTTTTTTTAAGACATGTTTTTGTTGATGTTTGGCTTGTGGTATCACAATCACTGTGTCATACTGGAGGTACCTAGTGACTTGTGAATTAGCAGTTGCTCTTCTTACCTGAGAGTTGATTCTAAAGAATAACTTCTTGTTATACTGAGATGACAAGGAAGCGGTGTCCTTAACATGATACTGTATTCTATTCCAGTCTTTTTCTTTTGTCTGTGTTGATGTGGATATTGTTTTGTAAAACTTGGACCAAGGACCCTATAAATTACTCTTTTTCTTAGTGTGGAGTTGGGCAAGCAATCCTCTTCATTCTGAATGATGTGGATGAGATGCAAGCATGTTAACTAGAAGTTTGTTTTTGATCATGTATGAAAATTTTAATAATTTTACTGATATACAATTATGACTAATTTCTGGTGCACATTATTTTTCCATGTTGGTCCTTAGAGTGTTTGGTCTTTTGGATCTGGATATTCTCATTAGCTATAGTATGTTTCATTTTATTTTTTCCTTGAAATGATATAGCATGGTAATTATTGTAATGGTGCAATTTAACTATGCAGGCTCGCTTATTGGAGAAGACACCATCCATGAGTGATCTGAATGAAGTTGTATATGGACAGGTACCTTGCATGCTATACACCTTTGTTGAGTATATTCACACAAAAAAATTTAAATAGTTATCCATCATCATCAAAGCTTTGTCCCAACTATGTTGGAGCCAGCCACACGAATTATGTTTCTCCATTCCAGTCTATCTTGGCCAAAATCCTTGGATTGGTTGAACTTCTACTGTAACGCCCCACCCCATACCTATGCATAATATTGTCCGCTTTGGCCCACGGGCCTCACGGTTTTGTTTCTGATGAGCCTCAACCCATCAAAAGGCCTCATGCAGGGTAAGAGTGTAAGCTCTACATATAACCTCATTCACTTTCCTCTCTATAGTCGATGTGGGACTCCGGGGCGTTACATTCCAGCCCCCATAAGGCTGCACGTCCCTATGCAGTAGCCTACCAGTCTTTGTAGCCTGCTGGCCCTCTTGGCCCTTCCACATGGAGACCCGCCCACTCGCACCAGACCACGGCAGAGGACCCACACTCGAATTAGTCGAGAGTTGGCTCTGATACCATTTATAACGCCCCACCCCATACCTATTCATGATATTGTCCGCTTTGGCTCACAGGCCTCACGGTTTTGTTTTTTTATGGGCTTCAACCCATCAAAGGCCTCATGCAGGGTAAGGGTGTAAGCTCTACATATAACCCCATTCACTTTCCTCTCTATAATTGATGTGGGACTCCGGGGCGTTACATCTACAGTCCTTACTATTTCCATCCATGACCTTTTTGGCCTACCAATTTTTTAAATAGCTATCCACATATTGCTAAATTTAGGGTTGGGACAAAGCTTCGATGATGATGATGATCCATGTAAATATATGGAGCCTTTTCCACTAGTGCTTTGTTATTTAATTTCACCACTTTTCATTTAATAAGTTTGATGATGAAGTGTTTTTTATATCTATGCTCTCTAGAGTCCATATTATCCAATTGACCAGTTGTACATGTTGAGAAGCAAGGGTTGATCTGTAATTATGGGTTATTGGATTTCATTGTAAATATGATAATAAGTTTGTCCTAGACTAAAATTAGGAGTTTGTGTGATATTAGGAGAGTGTCTAGAGTTTCCTAGTATTATGGGATTTAGGTCTCCTAGTATGATTATGATCAAGTTTTCTAGTTTGAGCTGACATCTGTGGTTGTACTTTATAAATAGCCATTGGCTATTCACAATAATGTAGATCAACAATTAAGTCAATATGTAGATGGTAGCAGAGCTTAGGTTCACATTGAGGTTTTCTTTTGTTTCCCTTTTTCCTTCAATTCATTCACCCTTCCAAAAATTCATACATATAGTCCCTAAAACCTATTCGAAACCTTCAACACTAGGTCCAAAACATCTCCAACTTATAACCTGATTAATCCCCCATGTTTTTCCGTTAACTTTGCACCTTTTTGAAGCCTAAATTTCCTTTAAAAAACCAACCTTAACTTATGCTAAAAAATTACAGAAAAACCCAGATATGGGTTTTAGAGAAAGAGTAGGCTTACAATTGAGCCTTGATGTTAATTCCCAGCTGGTTATGGCATCTATGTACCAACTTGAGGGGGAGTGTTGAAAAACAAGGGTTTCTTTGTTGTTATGTGTTATCAGGCTTTTTTGAAATCATGTTTATAAGTTCGTCTTAGACTAAAAATTAGGATTGACATCTTTGGTTGTACTTTATAAATAGCCATTGGCAATTCACAATAATATAGATTGAACAATTCAGTTAAGATGTTGCCTAAAATTTTTACTGTAAGCACAACTTCACTTTATTTTGTTGAGACTTGAGAGTTTTTGGTTTTTATCCTTCCAGTTGTATTCTTCCTCAAATGAAATTTCCAATAAGGACTTCTTTTTTCCACTGGTTGATAAAAAAAGAAAAGGGGTTTTGAAAAATCCTTTGCAGTGAGATGTTTGTAGGAATTTGAAAGGCAATTGAGTATTCTCTTGCCGAAATTCCTGCTATGTATGTGAAGATCACTTGATCTTGTAATCGATGCTGACTGTCGAGCAATTCCTAGATTGTTAGGTGGATTCCAACCTTGCAGATTGCACCGGCCTTGTTTTTCTTTATTGTTTTGACTAGTTGTTTCCAGGAGTTAAAAAATTAGTTGTTTCTAGGATGCAAGAAACTATTCTTGAGATCTTTATTTGCACTTATAAAATTATCATTGATGTTATCATCTTTCTTAAACTTGATCCTATATTTACGTTTGTAATTCGGCCATCTGTGACATTATTCTTTTTAATATTGTGTGCAGGAGCATCTGTGCAGGGATGACTTATCTTTTATTTTTTCTTTGAAGGTTAGTTTAGCGTTCTTTGATCTATCATCTATCTATGCAAGCTAATTTGATGTTGGGCTAGCATGGGGCTAGAAATCCTAATGTGTTATGATCTCTTGAACTAGCTGTCAATAAACCTGGGTCTGTCCTGAACTACTTGACTCAGAATCCAGCAACACTTGATTTGGATTGTTTAACAGGTCCAACCCATTGGACCTTAGTCCAAGTTTCGAGTCAGTAACCCATGGGGAACTCGATCTGTCCATGCCCATCAGACTCTGAAGTATATGCTGCATACTTAGTTCAAGTAATTTGTCGTATGCATACATTGTTTAGGAACATATGAAATGTCTATAAAAGAAAACTCTATGCCTTATTCTTTTGACCCCTTCACACTCCTAAGAAGGCTTCCTCCCATTTACTCCAAGAGGATGGGAAAAATAAACCTGAGTTCCAATTAATAAATTCTCAAATTCATCATCATCAAAGCCTTGTCCCAACTATGTTGGATAAATACATGGGAAATATTCATATGGAAAATACTCTCCTAATGACAGTCCGCATGGATGTGGCGCCCACCTAGGCACTGATCTGAATGGACATTCGAAACCCCTACTCCTATTTACACCGGATCTATTGGATTTGCACCGATCTGAATTGAATGGACTGTTGGATAGAGGGTCAGTTTTTTTGGATAAAAACCCATTAAACTTGTGGGCCACGGATCAAAGGGTTAGGATGATCTGATGGACTTACAATTTTGCACATAGGTAGGTTACCTTCATATCTTTCGATCCTCCACGGACCCATGATTGATGGGGCCCCATAAGGCTGTCTGCATGGATGTGTGTGTGTATGAGAGTGAGAGAGAGAGAGAGAGAGAGAGAGAGAGAGAGAGAGAGAAAGAGAGAGAGAGAGAGAGAACCAATATGCTTTAATTATGAATAGTAGCTTACAAATATTCAAATCTTCCAGTATAAGCACTATGACCCTGGCCCTATGATGTGGCATGGTCAAGTTGTCCATGTCCAATTAGTTTTTATTTTTATTTTTATCGGCAATTCATGTTCATGTCCAAATAGTCAGCAATGTAAAAGATTTTTTAATAATGGCCATCTTTGATGTATCGAACAATCTCAAAATGACATGAAATTGGATTTGATTGGTAGCTTATTCACTTAGCTTTCTATCGAGCCCAACTTTGTGGAGTTATGACAAGTATTAAAGAAGCTATTGTTGATATTCTGAGAGGCTGTAGGGTAGTGACTAGTCTAGGGGTATTTAAGTTATTTTTCTTTCATTATGTGTGAATCTTCAGGACTAAAACATTTATAGTAGGTTTAGATTGTTGAGATTTGTCCTAGGGTTTAGTTAACGAGAAGTCATAAATATATGTAATGAGTAGACTGGTATGCTACAAATTTTTGGTATGTAAATGAGTGGTGCACAATAGATGTGACAATTTTTTATTGGACTTGGGATAACCCTCCTTGGCTTGCTGTTATTATATTGCCTTTTGTCTAAGAACTATTTAGCTTAGTTGGATGTTAATATTTTGTAACTTTGACCAGGTGGCAGACAATGCAACCTTATATGGTGTTTGCTTACACGTTCAGGAAATTGTCCATTGGCCTCCCTGTATATTAGGTGTCACCTCACCACTCCCTCGATCTTCTGGTCTGCGCAACTCTCTTTTGTTTTCTGCACCTCGTTGTTATTGTATACTTACCAGAGTACCCTTTTTTGAGCTACACTATGAGATGTTGAACAGGTTTGAATCACCATAATCAAAAGTGTCAGTGTTATTCTCTGTAACACAGTTTCATACTTTAAGCAATATTCACTATACTTCACTTCACCATAATCAAATGTGACAGTGTTATTCTCCGTAACACAGGTTTATACTTTATGCAATATTCATTATACTTCACTTTCATGCATGCAGTATAATTGCGCAGGAGCGTCTTGAAAGGATTACACAGTTTGTTAGTGAAATGGCTTTTCAAGATTCTGCTCTGCCTGTTGTTACAACACAAGATCAAACAGATGAAAAGTTTAATTCTGCTGACAGGGAGGGTTCAACTGATTTTATACCATCTGCAATTCCTATTGACAGTGTATTAGGTTTTACCCCAACTGCATTAGAAGTTGTACCAGATTACGAGGTTCAAGCCGATTCACTTAGGCAGTTGGAGCCTGAGTCTCTTGAAAGTGGTTTTAGTAATGCAAGAGAGCTAGGTAAGGATACAGGGGAGAGCTTGCAGTGCTCTGGCGACTTTGCATCTAAGGTCAAGCGGTCCCATTCCGATTGTTTTGAAAGAGTACATGGAATCTTTGAAAATGATCAAGTTTTGTCTGAGGGTGGGATAAATCATTGCTCTGTCAAGCGCACATTAGGGCGCGTCAGCAGTTCAGATTCCTTTTTTGTGTGGTATATTTTCTTATACTCTTTTTATTACATCTTTGTGCCACCCTTAATTGCCAATTCTTCTTTTTGTCTCACCATTAAATTGTTCCAAGGTTGGATTCAATGGGGGTCTTCCATAAAGACAACTTTGTAGCAACTCGTCCACTGTAATGTAGAATACATGCATGTGAGCCCACATTATCCAAGTGGTGGGCTCCATGAAGGGCCGATTGTTGCAAGAGAACACAATTACAAGGTGATCCTAGCCTTTGAACAGTAAGAAGAAAGTTGGCATCATTCAAAACTCAACTGGCGAAATTAGACAGTAGGATCATATGATACTGTGTTATCTTTGTGCTATGCTCCATCCAACATGGCTTACATAATTGGGTTGGTGACTTAGTGTGCACGTCTGCCTCAAGTACACTGTATAACAGGAATTTCTTTTTTCCTTTCTTTCTTTTTTTTTTTTTTGCTTTTTTTTTTTTGGGGGGGGGGGGGGGGTGGGCCATAATATTTTACGTTGATTAATTTATTACTAATCATTTAAAGACTAAGTTTTTTTTTTTTTTTTTTCAATAATATCCAAAATAATCTAAATGTAAATATATACCACAATCACTTTCCATGACATAATTTTCCAAACTTTGTAAGCACTAAGATACGAAAATACTAAGGCTCATCAGTCATCATATTCATAAGAATCCAAACTACTCAAAATAATCCTTTTCTTCCTTGTTTTAATCGAGAATTGTATCTCTCTCCAATCAAAGTGTCACGTCATGTTGATCATATGTAAACCAATCCAGGACAATTAATTAATGAAAGTTCTTTGATTTATTAGTTATGATTGTATGATGGGTCATGACGGTAGGCATCAATGGTTGAAGGGACGGCATTGTAAGTCATTCACCTAGTCAGTGGCAGTGTAAATGATATGATAATGCAAAGTAAAGTGTCTGGATCCTTAAAGGTGTGCTTGTGTAGTGAGAAGATTTCTCTTTCTGCGGATTTCCATTCCCACGATAGATAAGAATCTTGCGTTCCTACCCCCTATATAGGAAATTAAAATCCTCTCTATCAAAGAAATTAAAACCCCTGTCAAAAAAATTTGATTCATTTTTGTCCTTTTTACATGAGGAAAATACGTCCCGCCAAACGATTGGAGAAGGAGCTGCATAGAAAATCAAGACAATTTTCCACTCTACCACAAATTCCCTCTCATAGCACAGATGCACCCTAGGTGTCTCGCACAAACTTCTTGTACTCCACAATGGGGCCTTCTAATAGAATATCCGAACGGCTCAAAACAAATGCCCACACCTGCAATGTGCTTTTTGTAAAAAAAATTCTAGTTAGATTAGACCCATCCTATGATTGAGTATATGATATTCTATATCATATGCTCAATCTTATGGTGGAAGCAATTCCTAAACCAAACCAAGCCAAACCAAACCAAACTTTTTCCCACTAGGTGGGGTCGGCTATATGGATTTGACGACGCCAATCAAATCTGTTTAGGGCCATGTCCTCCGTTAGATCCATGTAGGCAAGGTCATGTTTAATAGTTTCTTTCCAACTTCTCTTGGGTCTCCCTCTCCCTCTCCTACTCCTGGCAATCTACATGCTTTAATTTCTTTTAACATGTGCCTCCGTTGAACGCCTTCTAACATGGCCGAACCATCTTAGTCGATTTTCTCTCATTTTATCTTCAATCGGTGCTATTCCTACTTTGCCCCTAATCTCCTCATTCCTAATCCTATCTCTCCTTGTGATCCCGCACATCCATCTTAACATTTTCATCTCCGCAACTTCCATCTTCTTAACATGATTATGCTTTACTGCCCAACACTCTTATCCGTATAACAATGCTGGTCTTACCGCCACCTTATGATACTTTCCTTTAACCTTGAGGGAACTTTTCGATCACACAAGACCCCCGAAGCACTCTTCCATTTGGTCCACCAAGCCTGAATCCTGTGACTTACATCAATATCAATCCCTCCATCCTATTGCGTCATCGCTCCAAGGTACCTAAAGTTTTCTTTCTCTACAATCTTTTGTGTGCCCAAACTTACTTCTATGTTACCAAGTGTCCTACTATGACTAAACTTGCATTCCATATATTCCGTCTTGCATCGACTTAGCCTAAACCCTTTTGTCTCTGACGTTTCCCGCCACACTTCTAGCTTAGCATTCACTCCTTCTCTCGTCTCATCCACTAAAACAATGTCATCTGCAAATAGCATACACCACGGCACCTCATCCTGAATATGTCTTGTAATCTCATCGATAACTAGGGCAAACAAGTACGGGCTTAACGCTGAGCCTTGGTGTAGACCAATCGTGATAGGAAACTCCTTAGTTTCTCCGCCAGTCGTCCTTATAGATGTCACGACTCTATCATACATATCCTTTATCGCCTCAATATATACGACACACACTCTTTTCTTTTCCAGTACTCCCCATAGAATCTCCCTAGGAACCTGGTCATAGGTCTTCTCCAAGTCAATGAACACCATATGTAAATCTCTCTAACCTTCTCTATACTGTTCCATTAACCTCCTCAGGAGAAAGATAGCCTCCATGCTTGATCTCCCAGGCATGAAACCAAATTGATTCTCTGAAACGTTTGTTGTTCTTCTTAGTCTTCTCTCAATAACTCTCTCCCATAATTTCTTCGTATGGCTCATCAATTTAATCCCGCTGTAGTTCGCACAGTTCTGAATATCTCCTTTGTTCTTGTATATGGGTATAAGAATACTTTTCCTCCATGCATCAGGCATCTTCTTGCTCTTTAGCACTGCATTAAAAAGCTCTGTCAACCAACTTATGCCATTCTCCCCCAAGCATCTCCAGACCTCAATAGGGATACCATCTGGCCCAGCTACTTTCCCATTCTTCATCCTTTTCAATACTTCTATAACTTCTTCCCCACTGATTCTCCTATAGAACATATGATTCGATTCTTCCCTAGAAATGGTAAGCTGCCCCAATTGTATGTCACTACTACTGCTTTCGTTAAATAACTTGTAGAAGTAGCTCTTCCAACGCTCCTTTATCTCCTCTTCCTTTACTAATACCTTTTCATCCTCATCCTTAATGCATTTAACTTGGTTTAAGTCCTTGGTCCACCTATCTCTGGCTTTAGCAAGCTTGAATATCTCTCTTTCGCCTTCCTTAGTGTCAAGTCACCTATATAGCTCCTCAAATGCCTTTGCCTTGGCCTCACTAACTGCCTTTTTGGTTTCTCTTTTTGCTTCTTTATACCTCTCCAAGTTCGCTGCATTTCGATCCTTTTGCCAAGTTTTAAAGCACTCTCTTTTAACTCTTATCTTGTCTTGGACGGCCTCGCTCCACCACCATGCCTCCTTCTGTGCCGGAGCATCCCCCTTTGGATTCTCCTAAGACTTCTTTCCCTACCCTCCTAATACACTCTGCTACCTTATCCCACATATTATTTGCACTCTCATTTACCGCCCAAATGTCTTCCTCTAGTACTCTTTCCATAAATGCTAGTTGCTTATCACCTTTCAAGTTCCACCATTTAGTCCTTGAGCATCTATACAACTTCTTTTTTCTAGTCCACCTTTGTAGCTGCACATCTATGATAAACAACCTATGTTGGGAAGTCAAGCTCTCCCCCGGTATAACCTTGCAATCTTTACAAGCTAAGCGGTCTCTTTTCCTATTTAAGAAGAAGTCAATCTGTTTCCTTGAGGAGCCACTCTTATAAGTCACCAAATGCTCCTCTCTCTTCCTAAAAAAGGTGTTAGTCACCATGAGATCATAAGCCACTGAAAACTCCAAAATATCCTTCCCTTCTTCATTTCTATTACCATATCCAAGTCCCCCTTTACTCCTATGTATCCATCTACGTCGCGTCCTACATGACCATTCAAATCTCCTTCTATGAAGACCATCTCGCCCTGGGGTATCTCTAGTAACACTCCTTCCAAGTCTTCCCAAAACTTCTCCTTATGCCCATCTCCTAAGCCCACCTAGGGGCATAAGCACTAATTACGTTCACTATCTCTTCTCTTAACACTAACTTAATTGCAATAATCCTATCTCCACACTGCTTTACATTAACTATATCTTCCTTTAAGTCCTTGCTTATTACTATGGTGGGAGCAATTCTTATCGGAGTAAAATTTTCAGACAGCTCATTGAAGTTTGAATGAGACCAATCCCCCACACCCCCCCGCTTCACAAAAAAAAAACCCTCCGGCTCCACCTGTCTCTGCCTCTGGCCAGTCTTATTTTGTGGAAGAAAAATAGGTTTTGCCCCATTCTCAGTTGATTTGTCTATTTTTCCAACTCCAAAACTTGAGGAAAAGACGAGTTTGTTATTCACTTTATCAGCTTTCATCTATTCCTGCATTTGTCTTCAAATTCACCAGTTCAACATTTGGGTGTAATGACTAGTTTCTCCTCCATTGTTCCTGCAATTATCTTTTCCCATCAATTGATTACATAAATCATCTGCTTTGGACAGTTCAGTAAAAAGCATGGGATCAGAGGAGGATGATGTTGATGAAGTTGACTGCAGTCAAGAAAAGAATGCTACAGACGAAGAAGTAATGAAATGGGCTAAGGTAGTTGTTGACTCAACTCCATGGTTAAGGTTGCAATCATTAGTGATGGTATTTGTCTTTCCTTTTACCTCTGAAGTTTGTGGTTTCTGCAACAGGAGAACAAAAATGACCTGTTACAGATAGTATGTGGCTATCATGCTCTGCCACTGCCATCACGGGGCTCTGAAATTATTTTTCGTCCTTTAGATCATTTACAGCCAATTAAGTATGGCCGACCTGGCATTTCAGCTCTGGGTTTAGGTGAAAAGTGTTCCAATATAAAACCTAGTGGTTCTTCTGCAGAAGTTGCTGAGGTGAGATCAATAGTTAATGAGCTTGACATACAATTCATTGTTTTTATATTTTATTATTTTCATGAAAATGTTTTCCTGAAGACTGCGTTCTTTGACAAGGTCAATGCAAAATTAGCGGCTGCTGAGGAAGCTCTGGCACTATCAATATGGACCACTGCAACAGTTTGCCGTGCTCTATCTCTTGAAAGTGTAATGCCTACTAACCTAATTGTCCTAAAGTAGATTTTTTAACCTGAGAGCTTTTCTCATTTGACTGGGCTTGTTCTATGACAAATTGCATCAAATAAGTAGTAGTCAACTATCAGTATTTGGTTAATGATGCAGTTTCTCTAATCTATGCTTCATCTGCCTTTTCAGCTGATTAATTCTTATCTGTCTGCAAGGAAAACACTCAATTGTGTGAACCTAATGCTCTTTAGTAAAAATATTATGTGTTAGCTGCTTCTTTTTGTCTTCCTGCAATGTATAATAATGTATCGCATGATTTTATTTTTGGTGGTAGACGCTATCTAAGACACATACACAAGACTAAGATGAAGAATGTGTCTTTCAGGTTTTAGCATTGTTTACTGGGGCATTACTGGAAAAACAAGTTCTAGTCGTATGTCCTAATTTGGTAAGCTGTGTGATTACTGATGACAGACCATAATCAGAACTTGGTTTTTTCAGAGGTCCATTTTTCAATATGTTGTAAATATAATTCGTGAGAAACAATCAAGTACCTATCATTTTATAAATTAACTCTTCATATCTTAAAACTCTATTTTATGCAGGGTGTCCTATCAGCTATTGTCTTATCAGTTATACCAATGATTCGCCCATTTCAATGGCAGAGCTTGTTGCTTCCCGTAAGTTGAATATTTTGCATTTTGTATACAGTTCTATTTTCAAAATTTGAAATGTTAGAGACATAATAAATATTTGGCGTGTCTCATATGCATATTTTATTTTGCGCACGAACCAGATATATTTTTTATTGCACCTGCTAATTTAATTTAGAATCTGTGTCGTACTGCAAATTCTAAGATGTCTGTGGTAGTTTGTGGAGAATGCCTGTATCCTTCCATTTGTTAATTGTTTGATATTAGTTGCTATAAAAAAAATCTTAAGGCCATCCCACCACATTCAGATTATCATGAGAGCCATGGGGAACAACTTTACTGGGTGACCCCTTAATGTACTGCTGATATGCTACTGTTGACTGAGCTGATATCATAAATATGGCTCAAATCTTGTTAGTTACTATGAGTTACCTGCTCTTGATTTACCAACATATGGTCCAATTGGCCAAGTAGCTGAGTCTTGATTCTTGAAACCACCGTGGATAGTGAGTCCTGTTAACTGACTGGAGACATACTCGTTTAAATTATGAGTAATAATCTTTTACAGTTTTCGAAACGGCTTCAGAACTCTGACTTGCTTTTTGACTAACATCTTGCATCGTTTTTACTTAATCTATATTGATTCCTGAATCTTGAATTATTAGAATTAGTAAGAACTTAACAAATATTGGACAGATCTCACTCTAAGACAATGTATTGATTTTTTTTTTTTTTCAGGTTTTACCTAGAAAGATGCTTGCCTTTCTTGATGCCCCTGTTCCCTTCATTGTAAGTATAATTTTTTTCCTCACTATTTATAGACTTGAAAATTTGTCCGAATTCCTTTTTTATTAGAATATCACCATGATAAAATAATTAGTGGCTATGGCCTTTGATCAGGCTGAAATTATTTGTTGTGTTTTTCTTCTAACTACTTTATAGCCTCCATTTATTGGAATATCACCATTTCAACTATGACTTTTGGAAGTTTGATAACCATTCATGAGTATATTTCTTTTCCTACTGGAGTGTTTTTTCCCCTGGAAGATGTTTACGACATCAAGGCTTGTCCCAACTTGTTGGGATTCGCTAATGAATTGTGTTTCGCATTCCAATCTATCTCACTTCTTCTAAACAATCCTTATTACTTCCATCCATATCAACTTCAGCCTCTCCCTTTTCGTTGGTGAGCCATCAACCTGCATTAAAAAAAATTTCTTTAACGACATCATTGTTGGCCTGCTCTGGGTAATGTCCAAGCCATCTCAAACTGAGTCTCTTAATTTATCCTAGAACTAAGAACTCTCAATCGGAGCCCGACTCAGCCAAGGCCAAGTTCGAGTTGAGCTGGGCCCATTTTTTAATATGGAAATCTTAGTTTCCCTACACAATAGTCCCATCTAGGTCTTTAACAGAAAAATTGAATATAATGGTGTCCCTTGGAAAGTGGAAGAGGTTGGGAAGAGAAGGGATTTTTAAATATGGAGCTTGGGTCGAGGTGTTCATGGGCCGGGCTGATGAATGTCCAAGCCCGGCCCGACTAATATACAGCTACCCCAAGTCCGGCCCACCTATAAACTATTTAGCCTGAGTCTGGCCCATTTATTTAATTAGGCCTTAGCCTGATTACAATTCGATAAATCCTGATTGATAAGCACCCCTAATTCTTCATTTCTACCCATGCCCTAATCACGTTTAGAATTTAGCATGGATTGTACGAAGAGGATAAGATAGGGGAGGAGTGTTTTGTGAGAATGAGATAGGATTGAAATCACTTGCATGATTTGTGGAGATTGTCCCCTTAACTTAGTTGTGCATACACGGTCTAACACAAATAGAAAGAGCAGTATTTGTTAGATAAGATTGAATCATGGTAAGATTTAATTTACTCCTTGATTTTCTCTATTATTTTTGACTCATTGATTTACACTATTAGGACAAGGAACTCAAAATGGGAAGAAGAGGGAGAAGGATGGCAACTTGACTTGCACAAACACCATGACGTGCAATTCTTAATAGTCCACTTATCCAAGCTAGGCTGGGCTTTGGGCTCTCCACAACTTAATCCAAGCTCGGCTTATATAATAAACAGGCCTAACTTCTTGATCCAGGCCTGGCCTGAGAACTAAATCCTAAGGCCCAAGCCGGGTTTGAGCTCGGGCCAGCCCAGTCCACAAGCACCCCTAAGCTTGGGAAGTGGAAAGGGCCAAGGGGTTTTTTTGATCCAGGCCTGGCCTGAGCACTAAATCCTAAGGCCCAAGCCGGGTTTGAGCTCGGGCCAGCCCCGTCCACAAGCACCCTTAAGCTTGGGAAGTGGAAAGGGCCAAGGGGTTTTAAATATAGAGGATGGGAAGTGGAAGGTATTTTTAGGCCCATTTTTTACCCCAAATAAATTTGAGCCATCTTTAATAGTGAAAATGAAAATAATGGTGTCCCTTGGAAAGTGGAAGAGGTTAGGAAGTTAAAGGATTTTCAAATATGGAGGTTGGGAAGTGGAAATGGATCTTAAATAGTGTGATTGGGAAGTGGAAAGGAGTTTTAAATACAAAGATTGGGAAGTGGAGGGGAATTTTACTATGGCCAAATAACCACTTTAATGGTGTCTCTGTGACGGGGGGCTCTAAATTGAAACTTCAGCCCTCATTAAACCAAAAAATAAATACATACGTAAGGGACTTAGCTGAATCTGAGTTTTACTTGACCCGACTCGGTAGTGACCGAGTCTGAGTCGACTCAAACTCAGCCGACTTTTCAAACCATGCTCTTATCATATGTTTGACACCTTCCTTAATCTCCATCCTTACTGATTATCGAGCCAAGCTATCGGAATGAATCTCTTTTCAATATGTCTTGAACAATGATGCCTAGATACAGATATGGATATGGACATTGATACGAGGACTAGGGATACGACTCCTCACTTCTGAAAATTTAGGACACGGATACGACTATAGGTGTCCAAATTTCTTCTATAGATCACTTTTAAATCAATGAAATTATCATTGTTTTCATTCTTTCTAGCATTTTTTATAGTGAGAAGTAAAATATTAAAAGAACTACATGAAATAAAGGACTTTATAAGTAGGACATGTTAAACTTATTCCTTAGAAGTATCGGTGCAGTATCAGGTACCAATACAACTGTCGTATCGGTTTGATACGGATACATTGGACTTGTACAAGTATCAAGGTATCATAGCTCTTGAGCTTCAATTCTTATAGGAGTCTCGGCTCTTTGCACATCCCTATTGAAGTTGCAATTTGCATAGTTTGTCTTTGTATGATTTATTTTAAAGCCTTTCGATTCTAAATCCTTCCGCCATCTCTCAAGGTTCACATTCATGTTATTTCTCGATTCATCCACGAACACTATATCATCTGCAAATAAAATACACCAAGGTACCTCCTCTTGAATATAAGTAGCTAACTCATCCAGGTTGTTTATAAAATGTTTGGAAAAAAAGTTGTGATTATCTATTAAAAGATTGTAAATATTTTAGACTTCCTTGTGTAGTAGTATGTTAAATAGGCTAACTGGAACTAGTTGTAGAAGAGGTCAAAAAAGAAAAAAGAACAGGCGAAGAATGCTTCTGCTAGATTTAGTAAGCTTTTCTTTTCCTTCCTTTTTTAAAGCTAATTTTACATACTCATTAAAGAAGGAAGAGCACAACAAGATACAACTGAGAATCACAATCATAAGCTGCTGCATAGAATTTACAGTTTACTATGAAATTATCTTGATTATTTTCTTTAAATGGCCCTTGCTGATTTAGGGTTCTTGGCTGCTTGGATTTTTGCAGGTTGGAGTACAAAACAAACCAGCTGAAACGAAGATGAAAACTTCTAACTTTGTCCACATTAATGTGCAGAAGGACCAGGTTAGTGAGTTTTAGGGTCTGGTTTTTGTTTTCCTAAATATCAGCTTTTGTACAGTTCTCTTTCCTCTCCATGGAACTGCAGGAATGTTGACTATCATTCTTTGGAAATATGACTTTATATTTATTTTTATTAATTCGGCATTAGCAAAAATGGTAGTGTTTCAATTGTCATCTAAAAGCATGGATTTTGTTGGTTTTGGCCAGAAAAACTAAGAATCACTTCTTCAACAGACAGGAGTCTTGTTTGTTGACGGGTGGAAAAGGGTTTGTATAAAAACATGCTTTAAAAATAAGGGGAAAAAAATAGTTCAATTGAAAAATGTGGCGGCAGAATATAAAATAGGTCAAAGTTTTCTCTTTTGATATGGTAAAAAACTTACTGCAATGCCAACAAAACAAGGAAAATGAGGAGGCACCTGCCAATATTAAGTATCGCAATTTTTTTTTTGTTTGTTTGAATTGTAAGTGACTAGAATATTTTCCCTCCCATAAAGAAATCTTTTACAGAGCTGTTTACTGAAACAAAGAATCTAGTTGATTCAACACATTCTTTCATCCAACTCCAACACTTCACCTAAAAGCCCTCTAACAAAGAATGTATTGTAGGAAACTCCAAGTAACCTTCTCATAAGCTTTCTACATTTCTAGTTTGCATCTTATACTAGCTTCTTTGCTTTGTATCTCATTGCTACACATTCATTTTCCATCATAAGCATGTCAAGAACTTGTCTTCCTTGTTGAGCATCCTTATAGCGGAAGAGATGATAGGTGGGAGCCTCCTTCAAGTGAGTAGCCAACGCTAATGCTAGAATCTTGTAATCACTACCAATTAAGTTGATCTCACTGACATCCTTTAAATTCATCACACCTTTTCCTAGGATATAAGATCAATGAAGCAAGCAGATAGGTTTTTGGATTTCTTCCCCTCATAGAATTCATGCACAAAATCCATGACATCTATCTTCCTCTCAGTAGATTTGGGAAAACGCCATGGCGTGATCATCTAGACCTCAGTCTTGGTCACCTCCAACTCATTCACTGCCTTCTTTACTAAATGCTCAAATCTTGTTTCGAGCCAATCTACCTAATTGTCCCCAATAATATTGAACTCCAAATTACTAGTATAGTATTTACAAGACAACATTCCAAGACTTATCATAGGCTCCTTTTCATAGGTAACTTGATGCAGGAGCAAGGACGGGCTGCACAAACTGGGTTTGGATCATGGGCCAAACCCATCCCAAGGCCCTTGGGCTCTCAGCCTCGTATGCCAGTCCATGGCCCAACCATCTTTATCTTTTGAGTAGTTTGTTTTTCTAAAAAAAATTTGTTAAGAATTTAATTCATTAAAGTCCTTATATTGTTTTATTTAGTGCAAGTAATGAGAGTCTTGGTAGTAATTGGCCACAGAATAGAAAGTTGAAGTCCAATCCACCATCTTTAGGAGCATGTAATCTCTTTCATTTTTTCCTAGGCAGCAGTTATCATTTTAAAGGAAGAAAGGAGTACAAGATAACAAATGAAAAAAAAAAAAAAGAAGGAAAGTACACGTAGGCAAGCATTATACCTAAATATTCAAACAAAAATTACATAATTGGAGCACATAAGGAAAGACTCCAAAAACCCCTTGCTTAGCTAACATATCTGCCAAACCATTCACTGAACAACACACATGTCGGAAGACTGATAAGAGCAGCCCGGCCCAGCCACACCACGCGAACTGAACCATGGGAGCAAGAATGTTAGCCTAATGCTGAGTGGGCTGATAATTTTCTAATAATTTTCTTAGTGATCTTCTCTTACTAAATAGCCAATACGGCTTACATAGATAGAAACAAATTTAAAAAGGATCCTTCAATCAAGGAAGGATTACTACTTACTAAGAAACAAATCCTATTGACAACTCTACCCAATCCTACTACCTAGTGGAATGATTAGGATGACAACTAAGCCCAAATCTTATCACTTATTCAAATCTCAAGTTAAACTACTTGCAATTAGCCCACTCAACACTGGGCACACATTCTAGCTGCCATGGTTCAGTTTGTGTGGTGTGGCTAGGCCAGGGTACTCTTATCAAAGACCAGCCGACGATTCAATCTCCTTAAGGTAGAAGTAAAATCTCAAAGGTCTCTCATCCAAAGAAGACGCCCTAGAAATGGCATTACAAGAATCACTTTCCACAACTAGCTCGCCTTGGAAAAAACTAGAGAAAATCCAAAGAGCTTCCGAAATAGTCATCGCCTGTCCCTCATTAGATTCAACAACTGACTCAAATTAATTTTTTCCTCTTATACAGTAATTTTGTGAAAACCTTCGATGATGAATCAGAGACGCGTCTTGTGCACTTGACCTTAGTTGAAAAAACCTATATCATTTCAAGCTTCAGCTTGGGATTTGACCTTCGGGATCAAAGCCATCTCCATCCATCATCAATTCTGGTATCCGAATGGCCTAGGACCTCCCTGTAGCTGCTTAGTCTTGCATTATGTCCATATCATGGGCTCGTGCATATGATCCAATGGTAGTTTTGACCTTCTGTTGACAATTTGGAGTAATGTATACTTATGAAGAAAATCAAATGAGCACCATCATAATCATCTTAACCTTTATAACATCAATTTGATAATTATCTTAGCCTTATCCCATCAATCTGAGGTTGGCTTAATTAGTTCTACTAATTAATTAAAATAAGCCATATTTGTGCTTCATTTCTATGGTTCATGAAAATGAGTTCTCTTTCCGTAGCTTTCTGCATGTGTGTCTGTGTTTGTGTCCGCTACTCCGCTTGTGCACATGAGACAATTTCTTAAAGGAGTATATTTTGAATGTAGGAAACTAGTGGCAGATTTGAGTGAATTGTAGCAAATATTGTTTTCAGTAATTGTTGCAATATTTTTGACAGATTGCTACAAAATAGATGGGAAAGAATCTTGAGACTTGAACAGAAACGATATTTTAACCATGTCATCATCATCAAAGTTTTGTCTCAACTATGTTGGAGGCAGCTACATGAACCCTGTTTCTCCATTCTTATCTATATTGGGTCAAATCCACGGATAGGTTGCACTTCCTTACATCCATCCTCACTGGTTCCATCCATGTCCTCTTTGGCCTACTGATGCAGCAGCAATTCTATTTTATAAGAATCGTGGGCCACATGTGGGGCCCATGATTTCCTGATTTTAAGATTTTAATTGTTATTAGTTTTATTCTTAGTAAAGAATGTAATTAGAATTAGGTTTCTAATTTGGGCAGGATTATTATTTGGTTTCCTAGTTTGATTAGGAATACTTTCTTAGGGCTTAAGTTTCTTTTATTATAAATATGGCATTGTAGAGATCAATGATTTCAGAGATTAGAAGTGATTAATAGAATTCCCTGTGTGGAGTTTTCGTTGGAGACTGTTTCTTTTTCGAGTAATTGTTCCTGTGGGAACCCTAATTGTGCCCTGGCACTTGCATCCTAACCCTAGGTTGCATCAATTGGTATCAGAGCCGAACGATCTCCGATCGTCGGCGTGTTACCCCTATCCCCATCCCTACCCATCGTCCCTTTGTCCATTCCCTGCTCACATCCATATCCAAAAAAAAAAAAAAAAAAAAAAAAAAAAAAAAACCCTCCCAGAAACAGATCACATCCCGTGCGCCCCTGCCAATCCCAAACCCTCGCCGCCCAACTCCATCGTCATCATCACCCTGAACCCACCGCCGAACCCAGCCCTTCATCCCTTCTGTCGTCCAAAACCACACCCAGAATCCCCAACCTGAAACCCAAACCACAAAACCCTAATCGAAAACCTTCCCCTTCCGCTAATTGCTTCCTTCCGTTCATCATCCCAACCATCCCTGCAGCCCAACTCTCAACACCCAAAGCCCCCAACCAGCACAGTCCCCACGACCCACTGCCAAACCCTAACCACCAGTCGTCCCCAATCCCCAAATCCATCATCGCCAGAACCCTCTCAGCCTGCTTCTCCACTGCTCGCCTTCCACCCGCCGAAACCCCATACCCAACTCAGAAAAAAAAAAAAAAAATAGTTGCAGAGACGAAAAACAAAAAGAAGAAGACGGAAGGAAAGAGGAGTGTACCGTTCACCGGAGCTGCTCCTCGCCTTGATTCCAGTCACCACAACCAGCACCAACCCTTCGCAGACTACCGTTCACTGGCGCTGCTCCTCGCCTTGACTCCAGTCACCACAACCAGCACCAACCCTTCGCAGACTAGCAACACGACGCATCCGAGAAAGATTCCGCTGCAGATGTCCAACTCCAGAAGCTCCCCACTGCCTCTCGCTTGCTCGTCGTCGTCGTCGTGAGTTCGACCCCATCGCCAGTCTCTCTTCAAGCAGCAACGAAAGGAGAAACCCTCTCCTTTTTCTCTCTTCCCTGTTCTTGCACAGCGAACGAGGCCAACCACTTGGTGTCATCCACTTGGGCCTGCCTCAATTGGGCCTAGCTCCTAGGTCCGACTCAGTTTGGGTTGAACTCAGGTCTAGATCTATTTGAAGGATCCAAATCTGTTTGAAGCCCAGTAACGTGGTGCTGACATCATCTCTGCATCAGCAACCTTCAATCACCAGAAGCTTTGATCCGATCAACGGTTGAGATTTCTTTTCGCATTATCAAGCTCATATAGCGTCAGATTTTAGATCCGTTTTCACCAACGTGATCTTGGCAGTCAGATCTTCAAATCAGGTCAGTCAGAAATTTTAAATTTGCCTTAATTAAAGATGCCTCCCAAAAGGCAAGTTGACACAGATTCTTCCTCTCACAATGATGATGATTTGAGGGAATCCGTTACACAATTATCAGCAACTGTTACTCAGCTATCCGTAATTGCGGCTCAAATGCAAGTTCAAATGCAAGCAACTCTTGATAGGATTGAGACCCGATTAACAAATTTGGAAACTAATCGATGTGGAGATAACCATCGGGATGACGGAGTACATATTCGGAATCAACGAGATTCACATGCCGTCAATGTTGATCGAGATTTGGGTATTAAACTTGTGGTTCCAGAATATGATGGGAAATTGAAGCCAGATGAATTTTTGGATTGGTTATTGTGTGTTGAAAATATTTTTGCACATAAACCAATAGCTGATGGTCATAAAATTACACTGGTGGCAACTTGATTTCACAATTATGCTGCAGTATGGTGGGCCGAGTTGCAAAAGAAGAGGAGATATCAGCAAATTGACCCTGTTGACAAATGGGCCGAGATGAAAAATCTATTGAAGCAGAAATTCCTGCCTGTCAATTATTCCAGAGATCTGCGTTCACGTTTTCAATACTTGAAACAAGGATCTAAGACAGTTGTTGAATATTCTGAAGAGTTTCTGACAATGCAAGCCCGTTGTGGTTTGAATGAAGATGATGAAGTATTAGTTGACCGATACTTTAATGGGCTTACACTTGATATTCAAGATATCCTGGCGTTCAAGCATTTTGATAATGTTGATGAGATTATTCAGCATGCTATCAAGGCCGAGGGAATTGCACATCATCAAGCCCAGAAACTTAATGCAGCTAAATGGGTTATGCAGAAGAATTCCTCCATTGCAGGGTCTAAACCGAGTATATCATCGGAGACAGTTTTCAACAAGCCCGCAGGTCAAACTAGACTCACATGCTTTAATTGTAAACAACAGGGGCATCGTGCTGCAGAATGTCCAAAACGTATTCATCTCATTGAGAATGAAAGTGATGTGCAAGATGTTCCAGATGATCCTAAAGATGATCCTCAAGAGAATGAACTAGGGGGAATTGTGGATACTCCGCCCGAGGAGGGTCTTGAGTCTCTCATGGTCATCCAAGAAACTACATCGACTACTGAGAAGAAATGGTTGCGAGAAAATATTTTCCGCTCCGAAGGAACAGTCAATGATAAAGAATGCACAGTCGTCATCGATGGAGGCAGTTGTCAGAATATTATATCCCAGGCTTTTGTGGATCGCTTACAGCTGAAAGTTCGGAAGCATCATCGTCCTTATTTTGCTAGATGGCTAATGACAGGTGATGAAGTGCAAGTCCGATATGCATGTCCAGTTACCTTTTCCATTGGTGCAGATTATACAGATACAGTTTGGTGTAATGTGATACCCATGAATAGTTGTGATATCTTGTTGGGTCGTCCATGGATGTATGACAAGAATGGAACTAATGGCACGCGCGACAACACCTACACTTTCATGAATGGTGCAAAGCAAGTCACACTCTGTCCTTTGAAGCCGACGCCACCAAAGAAAGGGTCACGTTCTCATCTCTCCAAGGAAGCGCTTCACGTGCACACTATTTACAGAAGTAACATCAAGCAAAAGAGCCGAGTTCGAGGTCGAACTCTTTTTCAACCCGGGGAGAATGATGCAGCAGCAATTCTATTTTATAAGAATCGTGGGCCACATGTGGGACCCATGATTTCCTGATTTTAAGATTTTAATTGTTATTAGTTTTATTCTTATCAAAGAATGTAATTAGAATTAGGTTTCTAATTTGGGTAGGATTATTATTTGGTTTCCTAGTTTGATTAGGAATACTTTCTTAGGGCTTAAGTTTCTTTTATTATAAATATGGCATTGTAGAGATCAATGATCTCAGAGATTAGAAGTGATTAATAGAATTCCCTGTGTGGAGTTTTCGTTGGAGACTGTTTCTTCTTCGAGTAATTGTTCCTGTGGGAACCCCAATTGTGCCCTGGCACTTGCATCCTAACCCTAGGTTGCATCACCTACCCCTTTTCTATGAGGGGTTATCAACCTGGAACCTGGATGGAAAAACTTATTCTCACAGGCACTGTTGTAAGCCTACATTGGACATGTCTACACCATCTTAACTGAGTTTCTCTTAATTTATCCCCCTATTGAAATATATTCAGTTGGAAAAGGACAAGATTATCTGTGTTACACCTGAAATGATTTCTTTGAAAGCTACCTTTCTTGGAAAAATTGGCAAAGTAACAAAAAATTTGATGTAGTCTTTAGTATCCACATATTAGCTTAGTTTGAGAGAATTGTCTATTTACAGTTGTTGCTTATACTTTAACAATATGAACTTTTTGGTATAATTGTTGATAGCAGGTGAAGATGTGGTCACTGCCACAACTTCCTCGTCATCGAGAACTTGTCACTCAACTAGGGCCAATCCATGCTAGACTCTCTTGTGAGAATTCAATAGCTAGAAGGCATCCCATATATAAGTGCAGTGAAGTGCAGGTGATGACACATTCTTTAAATTATTTGTGTTCGATGAATCTACTACTGCTTTGTTACGCTTTTACTTGACTGAGCATTTTATCTATAGTTTAATCAATGTCATTGGAAATAGTGTATCTTGTAGGCCAAACATTTGGCTCTTGGACCTTATTCTAGATTGTGCGCTAATAATAAATCAAAGACTGTCATCATTTGAAGAGAGAGAGAGAGAGAGAGAGAGAGAGAGAGAGAGAGAGAGAGAGAGAGTAAACATAATATGCTTACAATGGATTAATTGGAGGGTAAGGTTGTTTACAATGGATTAATTGGAGGGTAAGGACATTGGGAGGAAGGGTTAAGCTTTTCTATATAGCGAAGAGTAATTCAAGAAAGGGCCAGGCATTGCATTTGATATAGATCTAAAGGAGAGCATCATGGAGGTTAAGAAAAAAAAAAAAAAAAAAAAGAATGATTGGGCTACAAGCTGTAATTGCATTAGATACACAAACCCCAAACCTTGTTATTGTGTTTGCACCCCAAGAAGGATTAAGAGAAATGGATAAGAAGAAAATTCGGGACTTGGATGAGTTAGTGTATATATAAGGTTGCTAATAGGTACCTTTCACAGTTTGCATAAGGTAACTTTTCTGCCACCGCATAGGACCCCCTATGAAAAATCCAATCCCCTCACATTCACTAACTCCCCATGAATTCATCCTATTAGAATCCTTAACCAAAGTGAAACAAAATTGATGACTAAGATTAGACTTGTTTTGTTGGATGGAGTTGAATGTTGGGCAGCAATGAATGGAGAAGCAGAGTACATGTGCCTAAGATGCACATGCTAAGATGGATGTGTGGAGTTACCAGAAAGAACAGAATTAAGATTTAGGAATGAGTATATAAGAGGAAACTTATGTGCAGCTGCAATAGACGAGAAAATCAAGGAACGTTGTTTGAGATGGTTTGTGCTCGTATGTTGAAGATCAGGAACAGCCCCCACAAATTTGAGTATTGAAGGGTTGCAAGGAATTGGAAGGTGGAGACCAAAATTTGACTTTAAATCAAGTCATTTGGAAATCCCAGGTTTGGAGATAAAAAATATGGATTTAAAGAGGGCTGATTCAAAAAGTAGAACTTACAAAGTCATAAGTAGATGGGAGAAGCCTTTGATATTGATGCTGATGATGGTGATTAGGTAGATATATATATATATATATATATAGAGAGAGAGAGAGAGAGAGATCCTTTTTATTTATTTGAACTTCTTTATAAGCATGCTGGCAGTTTTTTCATCTGCTTATCAATAACCACGGCATAAATTGGGTGTGGGAGATAATAACCACCAAATCTATGAGGTGAGTGAGATAATAATATGGGATGATATTAAAGAGAAATTCCAAATTTCTCATAGCGGGAAGATGTTCCTTTAGAGACGACTTTGTTGGCCACTATATTAATAAAGTAGATATGTACAGCTGTGCTATTGAAACAGTTTTACCTCGTGAAATTTTTAAATATATTTTTTTCATCTTCACCTTTATTCTTTGGGTAATTATTGTTTCTATGATTTACATTGTAGGCTGAAGCTGCCTGGCAGTTTTTGAATGTAATGAGATGGTACTTGGAATCACTCTGTTCAGATTTGCGGTCTCATACTATCACCAGTGTACAATCAAACAATGACAAGGTTAACAAAGTAAACCAACATTCTAGAAACTAGATCCAATAAGGGGAAAAAAAAAAAAACTCTAGCAACTAGGTTTTTAAATTGTACCTGTATTTGGCAGTGTTTATTGCTGCTGTGGATCACCTTTTAAATTTGACATAAAAAAAATACTTTGTGTATGTTGGTTGATCTTTGCAGGTGTCGTTGCTTCTTAAGGACAGCTTTATTGATTCATTCCCAACTAGAGACCAACCTTTCATCAAGGTATTCTATGTTCTCACTTCTTTATATGCATCAAACAATTTTTTTTTTAACTCTTCTCTTCTTATTCTTTAGCTCATTTTATGTTTTCTCATATAAAAATTTGGGCATTAATGGATCAGTTGCCATGCTCTATGTTTCATGTTATTCAAACTTCTGTAACGTCTGTTTTGGCATTTCTTTCAGTTAGTACCACACTAATGAAAACTGTAAATGAGACTTCTAACTAAGACTCCACTATGTAAGACAACTTGACTATCCGAGTTACTGAAAGCACAGTCCAGTTCAAGATCAAAAGATTTAAAATAAGGTTTGGAATGTATTGCCGAACCTTTTGTTCTTTGTATCGTTGATGACTCCCAACTTCCTCTTTATGGAGTACATGATTCTGTAGTTGATAAAGAGCATAACTTATTTTAAGAATTGTGTCAATTGATATGGGATCTTTGTTTCTAATTTTCCAAGCCTACACCCCTTAGCTTAATGAAGGAGTTCTATGTATATATTTGTATATTCTCAAATGTGAATTTCAAAATATGTCCCAACTTTCCTAGAGGTCTCAAAAAGGTCCATCTTTTGCGTGAAAAACCTAGTGTCTATATTACTAGAACCCTCATCAATCTACTGATGGAGTTAATTATTATTTGTTTACCCACTTCAACCCAGCATTCCTCAAAATTCAAAACCTACACCTATGCATGTCGTCGATTGTTAAATGGGTTACTGGATCTGGGTCAGTGGGTCACAGCCCATGACAACTAAAGCCCAACTTGTGGGTCAAACATGTGTACAGCTATGTAATTTTATTCATTGCCTTATTAGGAGATATGATTAGATTCTGATTAGATTAGAATGACTGTAATTGCTACAATCACTATATCTTATATGGCAACAATATATCTATATAATGAAGCATCGTGACCCTCAACTGGGATCATCAAATTCACAATTCTATTTCTGTCTTCTTCCTCTTGCTAACTTTGACATGGTATCAGAGCTATGTTTTTGAGTGAATCTTCTCCATCTTCCAAGCATTGGAAGTTGTCATAGTCTCTGGGAGACTCTCTGAGTATATCTTCTTCATCTTCCTAGCATTGGAAGTCGTCAGATCAAGGTGTGATCAAACGAGGCCCACCCCAGATCAGCATCATCAAACCTAGACATTGCAACCACTCTGGTCGCCTGCTCCTTCTGGTATTTGTGGACGTTTTTTGAGGATTTTTTGCATCTTAGGGGTAGGATCTCTACCACTTCTAGTAAAATCTCATTTTATGCAGTATATTTTCATCACAGCCGTCCAAATTTTTGGATCTGGCTCTGTTTGGCAAGCAATCTGGTTTATTGGATGCGAAATTTGATCCTTCATCAGTCTATGATGTCTGATTGATCGTTCAATTCAAGTTTCTTCTGCTGCACTCCATTCTGGTTCAAAATTTCAGGTCGCCTGGCACACTTTTTTGAAGAAAAATAGTGTTTTTTCACTGCTTTCCATTCTGATTGCTTAGTTGGAACATTTGGAAGTCGGAAGTCTTCTCTGTTTAGCATCCTCTCTTAGTTTGGATTTTCTTGAACAGTTCCTGATTATTGAAATGGAAAAGCATGAAATTGCATTGATCAAATTTAATTGAAAAAATTATACTTTCTAGTCCTATCAATTTCAAGTCTATCTTGAAGGAAAGGAAATGTGGGGACTTGTTTCAGGATTGGATCCACGCTTCAGGATTGGATCCACGCCCTAAGGAAGATGAGAAAAAAATACTCTCTTGGAATACAAAGGATGCCAAGATAAAAACCTGGATTCTTGGTTCCATTGAACCACAATATATTCTGAACCTCAAACCCTACAAGACCTCCAAGGAGATGTGGGAATATCTGAAACAAGTATATCACCTAGGGAACTGTGCCCGTCAATATCAACTTGAGCTGGAGATTGCTCAGTATTCCCAAGGCACTTCTTCCATCCAGGACTATTATACGGGTTTTCTCAATTTATGGGCAGAATATGATGAAATCAAATACCTCAATGTATCTAAGGCAGCTCTTTCTGAGATTCAAAAATTGCAGACAATTTCTCACAGAGACCAGTTCCTCATGAAATTGCGATCGGAATATGAGATCATTCGTTCCAATCTGATGAGCAGGGTTCCATCTCCATCCCTGAATGAGTGTCTTAATGAACTTTTGCGAGAGGAACAAAGTCAGCTCACTCAACATGTTCTGAAGCAACAATCCTCTGGAAACTCTCCTGATGTCGCATACGCTGCCACTGCAAGTCACAACGCTGGTGTCTATCATGGTCAGGGAGGGACCGTTCATCATACTACTTCTATTACTAAAAGGGCAACCTCCTGCAAAAGATCTCAGCAAAATCCAGTGTTTTGGTTGCAAAAGTTATGGACACTATGCCTCGCAATGTAAGACCAAGTTTTGAAATTACTACAAATCAAATGGTCATGTTATTAATGAATGCAAAAGGCGGCCACAAAATCGCACTCCACGAGCATATCATGTCAACACTGCAGATGCTACTACTTCCAATGATAGTCCTTCAGCACCGGTCATGCCTTCACCACCTCCTGCTTCAAATAATGCTCCTCAGATCACTCCTGAGCTTATTCAACAAATGATCATAAATGCCTTTTCTGCACTTGGCATTTCAGGTAACCACCAATCCTCTTCCTCCATATGGTTTATTGATTCTGGAGCTTCCAATCACATGACCTCCTCCACCACTCATCTCTCTAACATGCAACCATATGATGGAAATCTGCAAGTCCATACTGCTGATGGTCAAAAGCTTCCTATTACAGCTACTGGTGATATCATTCACTCATTACCTCTCACAAATGTCTTCCTATCTCCTCATCTAACTACAAATCTTCTGTCTATTGGACAACTGATTAATGATAATTGTAATGTTTCCTTTTCTCGCTCTGGTTGTGTTGTGCAGGATCGAGTGTCGGGGACGGTGATCGCGAAGGGGCCTAAGTGTGGACGCCTGTTTCCTATTGTTATGCCTTCCTCTCCAAATAAACAAATCTCTGCTTTTTCTTGTTTTTCTCCTCAAGCTGTCTGGAGGCTCTGGCATAATAGATTAGGCTATCCTCATTCAAAATTGTTATCTTTGATGTTGAACATTGGTAGTATTAATGAAAATAAAATTTCTTTTCATCACATTTCTGATGAGTGTTCTGTTTCCAAACTTGGAAAAAGCAAAGTTCTTCCATTTTCTTCCAAATCTACTATGGCTTCAAATTGCTTTGACATTATTCATAGTGATGTTTGGGGGATTACTCCTGTAATCTCTCACACACATTTCAAATATTTTGTCACCTTTATTGAGGATCATAGCAGATTCACATGGGTATGTTTCTTGCATTCCAAATCTGAAGTCTTTGATGCTTTCCAAAAATTTATGGCTTATGTTGAAAATCAGTTTTCTACTTGTATAAAAATTCTCCGATCCGACTCCGGAGGGGAATATATGTCCCACCAATTTCAAACTTATTTGCGAACACGGGATTTTATTGCAGCGATCGTGCCCTTACACTCCTCAACAAAAAGGAGTGGCTGAACGAAAAAACAGACATCTCCTCGATACTGTTCATTCCCTTCTCTTAGAATCTTCCGTTCCGGCAAAATTTTGGGCCGAAGCTTTAGCCACTGCGGTTCACTTAATCAATCGCTTACCATCTCATTGCCTCGCCAATCAAACACCTTACTTTTGTCTCTTTCATACAGATCCTACTTATACCCACCTGCGTATTTTTGGATGTATGTGTTTTGTTCATCTTCCTCCTACTGAACGAACAAAATTAACTGCTAATCAGCTCAATGTGCATTCCTTGGCTATGCTTCTCACCAAAAAGGGTATATCTGCTATGATCCTGTGCTCAACCGTCTTCGTATCTCCCGAAATGTCACTTTTTTTTTAAATCAACGTTTTTTTTCTACCCATTCCTTGCCTTTACCTTCTTTTTCTCATCTACCTGCTTTTTCTGACACAATCTCGTCTCCACTCATTGTTTATGAATGACGTCGTCAAAAGGATGCTCCATTACTGCCTCCCCCTCTGGATCCCTCACCGGCACCTGACCTTGCCCCTACTACATCACATACTGCTTCATCTCTAGTTCAGCTTCGGCGCTCTACTCGTCTCTCCAAGCCTCCGAACAAAAATGGGTTCACTCACACATCCTTGCTTGCTACCCTCTCCTCCATTGCTATTCCTACTTCTTACCCACAGGCGGTGAAGCATGACTGTTGGCAAAAGGTTATGCACGAAGAATTAGCTGCACTGCAGGATAATCATACCTGGGATATTGTTTCATGTCCCTCCTTTGCAAAACCTATCGGCTGCAAATGGGTTTTCTCAGTCAAACTCAAGACTGATGGCTTGTTGGATCGCTATAAAGCACGGTTAGTAGCATTGGGCAACCGACAGGAGTATGGCATTGATTACGAAGAAACATTTTCTCCAGTTGCAAAAATGACAACAATCCGTACTGTTCTTGCCCGTGCTGCTTCTCACTCATGGCCTCTTTACCAATTTGATGTCAAGAATGCCTTCCTTCATGGTGATCTCAAGGAAGAAGTCTATATGCGACTTCCCCAAGGAATTACTGGAGCGTCGGCAGGAGATTGTGCGCGCTTACGACGCTCTCTCTATGGTCTTAAGCAAGCTCCGCGCGCTTGGTTTGAAAAATTTAGGGATGCTCTCCTTCATCTTCAGTTCACTCAAAGTGCCTCTGATCCTTCTATGTTCCTTCATCGCTCCTCACATGGGCTTACTGTCCTCTTGGTTTACATGGATGATATTATCATATCTGGGACAGATTCTGGCATGATCACCCATCTACAAGCATCCTTACATGAATCTTTTCATATGAAAGTTTTAGGCCCACTCACATACTTCTTAGGCCTTGAGGTTTATCAGTCAGAGAAAGGTCTCATCCTTGATCAACACAAATATGCTCTGGACCTTATTAAGATGGCTGGTCTTCAAAATTCAACTCCTGTTGATACACCTGTTGAGGCCAATCTTCAGCTCACATTAGATTCGGGTGATCTTCTTCCTAATGCCACCATGTATCGCCGTTTAGTCGGCAGCTTGATCTACTTGACTATCACTAGGCCCGATATCTCCTATGCAGTGAATCTGGTTAGTCAATTCATGACTCAACCACGCCATCTCTATCTCGTTGCTGTTCGACGCATTCTTCGGTATGTTCTACATACACCGTCTTGTGGCCTTTTCTTTCCCGTGGGCAATTCGACTTCTCTCATTGCTTACTCCGATTCTGACTGGGCTGTTTGCCCTGATAGTCGACGGTCTACCACAGGCTAGTGCATGTTCTTAGTTGACTCGTTGATTTCCTGGAAATGTAAGAAACAAGATAAAGTCTCCAAATCATCCACAAAAACAGAATATCGTGCTATGTCTGCCGCCACCTCTGAGCTTCGGGGTCTTCTATCTGAGCTTGGATTTCCTCAATCTAGTCCTACACCTCTATATACCGACAACACAAGTGCCATCAGGATTACTGAAAATCCTATCTTCCATGAACGCACCAAACATATTGAAGTGGCTTGTCATTACATACGTGATGAATTTGTGCGTGAAGCTATTACTCTCCCTCATGTTCCTACCGGGCTTTAAATTGCAAATATATTTACTAAGGGACTTCCTCGGCCACGGCACCAATTCTTAGTTGGCAAATTGATGCTGGTTGATTCATCAATTTGATGGGGGGTGTTAAATGGGTTACTGGATCTGGGTCAGTGGGTCACAGCCCATGACAACTAAAGCCCAACTTGTGGGTCAAACATGTGTACAGCTACGTAATTTTATTCATTGCCTTATTAGGAGATATGATTAGATTCTGATTAGATTAGAATGACTGTAATTGCTACAATCACTGTATCTTATATGGCAACAATATATCTATATAATGAAGCATCGTGACCCTCAACTGGGATCGTCGAATTCACAATTCTATTTCTGTCTTCTTCCTCTTACTGACTTTGACATCGATCACTAAGATGATACATGAAAAAGTAAAAATGTAAATGTTCAAAATGTTAAATAGTTGTTTGTGCAGTTTCCCATCACCAATTGGTTTTAGGATTACTGGCAAGCGACTACAAGGTGGTATCAAAGCCAACACGTCCCGGGTTCGAAACCAGGCAGGGCAAAACAATGCCCTAGGCTGCGTTGTGTGTTTGTACGAGTGCAAGGCAATAAGGCCCGGGTTTGAAACCAGGTAGGGCAAAACAATACCCTAGGCTGCGTTGTGTGTTTGTGCGAGCGCAAGGCAATAAAGCCTGGGTTTGAAACCAGGCAGGGCAAAACAATGCCCTAGGCTACGTTGTGTGTTTGTGCGGGCGCAAGGCAATAAGGCCCCATGCCGCGTTTTAGCCTTATGCGGGCTTGTGCTTTGGGTCCAAATGGTGTCCCACCCAAGGGGGGGTGTTAAGTAGTTGTTTGTGCGGGATTACTGGCAAGCAACTCTGAGACAAGAAGGACTTGCTAGCATCACACCAAGAGAAAGTGTTGTGGAGGCAAAAGTCTAGGGCATTGTGGCTAAAAGAGGGGAGCAAAACCAAGAAGACATATGTAAACAATCTAAGAACACTAGTGAAAAAGGGTGATCTATGGGGAAGCTAGAAGAGAATAGCGACAAGGACTAATCTCATTTCACGTCTCTATTCTCTAAAGAAAACTTTAGGGGGTCGACCCTAGATGGTTTGACCTATGGAATACTTCCTTTTGAATGAGTAGAATGGCTAGAAAAGGGGTTTGAGGAGAAGGTCATTGCTGCCCTATCACAGATATAGGGAGTCAAGGCTCCAAGACCAAATGGATTTTACTTTGCTTTTGTGAAGACTTTTTGGGGGATAGTTATAAGAGAATAAAGACAAGGTCTAATCTCATTTCACATCTCTATTCTCTAAAGAAAACTTTAGGAGGTTGATTCTAGATGATTTGACTTTTGAAACTCTTACTTTAGAATGAGTAGAATGGCTAGAAAGGAGGAGGATGAGGTCGAGGAGGCCCTAGCACAGATATAGGGAGTCATTACCCCAAGACCAAATGGGTTTTACTTTGCTTTTGTGAAGATTTCTTGGGGGATAGTCTGTGAGGATTTTATTGCTATGTTGAATGAATTTCATGAAAAAGGGGATTCTATACAAAGAACTTAATTCAAACTCCATTTCCTCGATTCCCACAAAAGAGAGTTCGCCCAACCTTTCTCATTTCAGACCAATAAGCTTGGTGTGTTGTGCATACAATTTTGTCACAAATATTTCAGCCAATAGAATGAGGAGATCATGCCTTTGATTATTGGGCCATTTGAATCTGCCTTTTTGCTGGACAGACGGATATTAGATAAGCCATTCATACAAAGAAGAATGAGAGGAAATCAGTGGTGCTCTTCAAGATAGATAAGGAGAAGGCCTATGATCATGTAGAGTGGAGGTTTATATATATATATATATATATATATATATAAAATCTAACTAATGGGCAACAAGGAAATGTGGAGAAATGGACATACACTTATTGTCACCTTTCTTTTCAACTGATCACCTTCTAGCTCGTTTAGGAGTACAAGAGGACTTCTCCAAACAGATCCTCCGTCACCTTTATTGTTTACTTAAAATGGGGGCTTTTATTTTTCTTAAAAAGTCCTAGGGTCGGGCTTGGATAGTACCAGGCCCAGTCGGCCCTTGTATTTTTCTTTTATACATATATATATATATATAACCTAAAATACCCATGTTAACAAATGGGAAATAATCTATATTATGTCCGCATGTGCCATTACCTTAAAGTAGGTAGGATTATTTACAATAACAAAATTTTGTCAGAATGAATATGCAAGTCTTTATCTCCCATCCAATTGGGATTTTGAGTGTCATAGATAGTATTTCGCCTCCTATACTAAAGGTTAAGGGGTCGTTTGTTTGTAGTCATTTACACATGTAAATGATTCTCAAGCATAACGGTTATGCATCATCACATTTGTTTGCACTCATTTATGCATCACATGTAAATGAGTTGTGAGAAATGATGTGCATATAAGGCCATTTTTGTATGTAAACTATTTATATTATTTTTACATAATAAATATTTTCTCATCTTCCATTAGCTAGTCGGAAAAAAAAAACCCTCCACTGTATTGCTTATTGCAAGTACTGTCAGTCCCATGCCCAAATAAAGGAGGGTTAGGGTGCACTTGGAAACCTAAAAAGAATCTTTTATTTATTTATTTATTGAATGGTGACAGTAAGATTTTATAAAGAGGAGAAAGTACAAATAAAAAATAGAGCATAAATAAAATCACCTCTCGGTGGTGGTCAAGTACAAGAGAAATCTAACAGACAGCCACCCCAACTACACTACAGGAGCACTTAAATTACAAAAAACGATCCACTACTTGCTTCGCTAGACAATCCGCCATATCATTTGTGGATCTACTAACATGCTGAAAAGAGACCTGGAATTGAGATACTAGATGGCCAATTTTGTTAAATAAGAATTGCATTTTCCTTGGCCCTCTCAAAGATTTCACCCAAGATATGGCATTAGCTGAGTTGCTCTCCACAATATGATAATGTTGGTACGAAGTATGATAGAAATGAAGAGCTTCCAAAATGGCCAGAACTTTTGATTCATTAGAGTCTTTAATCCGAACATGTTTAGAAAACAAATACAAAACTTCCCCTTTGTGATTTCTCAATACTCCACCAATTCCAGCTAACCCTGGTTTTCCCCTCGCTACTCCATCCACGTTGAACTCAAGAACTCCGCACAATGGAGAGCATGGAGAGATTTTCTTTTTCTACTTTAAGACTCCCATTTTTAGACAAGCTCCTTGACTTTGCATGACATTATCTATCTTAAGATCTGAGAATTCCTTCCTAGCACATACCCATTTGGTGATCCTTAAGAGCATAACCAACGGAAGGTCCTCCCATGTAGATTATTTTGTATGAAGATTTTTATCATTTCTCTTTTCAAATTGACCTAAGAGTTGAAAGAGGAATGGTCCTCCCTAAAATGTATCCATTGCCAACGGATACACCCTCCAAGCCTCAAATAACAACGTTAAATAACCAGTAAAACATCAACTCATGCTGCATTCTTTGAGGAGAAACCCCCAAATAGACGACGTTAAATTGCAATGCATAAACAAGTGATCTATTGACTCCATCCGAGCTTATTTACATATTTGAGCATTTGGCAAACCTCTAATTACATTTTCTATTTTTAGATCTTGTTTACAAATTAGAGCTGTTGCCTCTTTAAAAAAAAAGAAAAAAGAAAAAATCATGTTGTGGGGGTGGGGGGTTGGTTTGGCTAATAGATTTTTAGAGCTGTTTTAGCTAAAGCAGATGGAAGTAGAAAAAGTTAGAGTTACAAGTGTTTTGAATGAAAATGACCTCATAAATTCTCAAAATGACACAACTGATCGATCCTACGTTATAGTTTTTAACAGGTTGGCCCAATTACCACAATTCCTAAAGGTGTCCCCAATTACCTCATTAAATAAGAGCTTTTTTAAAATATAATTTTACCAAACAGACTAGTTGTAATTTAGAACTTTTATTTTAGACCTTAATCTAAATAGCTTCTTATTTATTAGACTAGAGTTTCCAAAAGGTCCCTTAAATGTTTGGTTGACACTCAATGCTGGATGGCGGTGCATAAAAAAGTTAAAAAATGATTTTCTTATTTTTTTTAGGCCCTAAATTCTCTCAAGTTGCTAACCAATACACCCAAAATGCCTAGACATTAAATGTGTGAAAAACTAACTACTTAACACCCCCCTTGGGCAGGACACTGCCTGGATTCAAAGCACATCCCACACAAGATATTGCATGGAGCCTTGTTGCCGTGCGCACATGCACCCTCACACAAGAAACGGCATGGGGCTTTTTTTACCCTAAGCAAATTTGAACCCGAGACATGTTGGCTCTGATACCATTTCAAGTTGCTAACCAATATACCCGCAATGCCTAGACGTTAAGGGTGCACAGAACTAACTACTTAACAAACTCGACCCCTAGCCCTCGAGGGTAGGGTAAGTACCTAGGTAGAATAGGCCCTCCTAGAGCTTTGGCCCACATAGGCCCGACCCTACATATATTGAGGGTAGGGTAAGGATAACCCCAACCCCGGTCCTTTGACAGGCCTAACTAGGAAGCTACAGGAGAGAGTAATGGATCAATGACTTAGACAAATGACCAAGTTATTTGAAATCAATTTGATTTCATGCGAGCCAGGAAGGTCAACTATGGAAGCTATCTTCTCATTTAGACAATTAAATACCAAGAGAAGGGGAAAAATCTTCATATGGCCTCAATAATAATCAATAAATAAAATAAAATAAACATGAAACAACCCATTTCTAATAGAAAATCATCCCCTGGGCATTTAGACTAGGAGATCCACTCACCTCTTGTAGAAAAGGGTCGCGTTCACAATATGAGGTCGAGCATAGAACATCGGCTAATTGCTCCGCCGCTGGTTATATTCTTCCTCCCCGTGAAAATCTGTGTCTTCTCCTAGATTCCGAGCAAAAGGCTCTCTCTCTTAGGTTTTCTCTCAAAAAGGAATAAATTGTAACAAATAAGAGGAGTTCATTGGGTTTCTCTATCTAGGTTGGTGGTCCCCTCAAGGAAATGGGTAGGCCGAAGAGGGTAAGTATGGAAGTAGTAGGGATAGATCTGGCAAAATACAACCTATCCAAGGATTTTTGGCAGGATAGAATGGAATGGCAAAACATAATTCATGCAGCTGACTTTGATGATGATGGTGGATGGTAAGATCGAGATCATTTGCTGATTCGATGGTCCAAGGGAGACTGACAGCAAACCTAAACCATCTTAAGTGTCTGCACCTCCCTTCCACTATTATGTGAAGTAATAAATTACATGCTGACATCCAGTCTGCAGCAGATGTGAACCAGTCATTTTGATTGTAAACGTGTACAGTTGATCTTCAATATAGGTGGACAGTGAACCGCAGAAAAACATGGAGATAAGCTCTTCCATGCCATGGAGGATGATGCAGATCAAGAAGCTTGGAGGGTGCAAAGAGAGGGCCCCACAATTTCATTGAGGGCTCCATATGCACTCGAACTTCATACAGAGGCTTTTGGTGCCTTTGTGCAAACCCCAACTGATTGAACCACCTTATTTAATGGTTGCCTGTTGCATAAGAAGGATCATTTCCTATAGAGTAATTTTGTGATTTCAAATGGGTTTTCCCCTTCTTACAGGTGAGGAGTGTGACTGAAAATTGCCTCTTGGTGAGATTCTGAGGGGTTGTCCAGAAATTAGAAGATCAAAGTGAAACTTCAAGAGGTCCAGACTGCATAGCTGATTTTTCTATTCATCTATGCCACACATGACAAAGATTTGGTAGATACTACAACACTTGGACTTTCAACCCCAATACATCTGTGGCGGGTCCCATTAGGTTAACAGTCGATCTGTTGTTCCACCTGTCGCTGTGAAACAAAGATGTCTATATGTCATTGTGTTTCTCGCATTTTCATCACTTCTTTTCCATTAGAATTAGCTATGGCGATTCTTAGCTAAGGTACCTCCCGTTTGCTCACAAGGAAATTTATCACTTGACAATTCAGAAAAGATAAATATTGACTTCTTATATATTGTGATCATGTCAAAATTGGAACAAATGGGATATTAGTGGGCGTGCACTGTCACCACTGGATGAAGGGCCATGTGAGGCCTGGGGATCTATAAAATATCAGCCCAACTTGATGTTGCCAGCTATCAATCGAAGGCGGTGACTGTGAGCCATTCACTGGTTTTCATTTTGACTTACATTTCATGGCTTTGAATCCGATGGCTAACAATACCAATGGGGTTTATTTTCTCCAGGTGTAATATTTAAAGCCTCTGTATCTGGTGAAGCCGGTGAGGCTACCAACATGCCACATGTTCCATTCTTAATATGCATCAGGTCACTTTGCACAGTCAGCACCTAAACATTCTGGATCATGGTTGCATTGCTCAATTTCGGTTCAAGAGACTAGAGTTGCAAGACATTAGGTGCACGTTGATGGGTTTCAAAGAGTGTATTGAGTGGGTGGCGCACGCATTATACATGTGTAGTGTGTGTGTGTGTGTGTGTGTGTGAGAGAGAGAGAGAGAGAGAGCCTTATGACTTGGTTGACTAGACTTCACTGCTCTCAATTTTAATATGCTTTCAATGCCATTCACTGTCTCTTACAAATGTGATATGTCACTGTTTTCTAGCTCATAAATGGTACGATTTTTTGCAGCTTTTTGTAGAGACACAACTATTCTCTGCTCTTTCAGATTCTCGGCTCTCTGGCTTTGAGAATGAATAGTGCTGCTAACACTCCCAGTTTTACAATCCATTCATTCAACTCTTGACAATTCATTTATGCAACTCCAAGATGCAGTGGGAGTAATGATGATGGTGTACGACCAAAGAAAAGAAGAGGAAGGAGACTGATTACATACCAGATTAGTAATGATTTTGCTGGTTTCGTCGTACAACTTTCATTACCTCCGCCATTGCCATCAGCCCTGTTATCTTGGAGAGCTCTGACCAGAGATAATGTTGCCATGGTGTAAATTCACCAAGTTGATTTTGTTGTGAAATAATAATAATTGTGGGCATTTACATTCAATGCCTTCCCTTCAGAGCCTCATGCCAATGTAGAAGAGTGTGTCCCTTCTTTCGTTATAAACAGGATACAATGCTTCACTTGTCAAATAGGCTCCCATCTCTTTTGTCATGCAGTTATAATTCTTTAACCAATACTCATTTATCCAACAGGTTAAAGTCATGCCTGTTAGAAGAATAAATCCCATGACCATTTAATTCATAGGCTAGAGGATTTACAGATCCTAGCTAGCTTTCTCCAAGCATTTACTTTTTCCATTCCTAGCCTAGTGCTAGATCAAGAGACCATCTTTAATTTGCAAAAACCTAAAGGTTTGTTTCTAAATACAAAAGAATTAGATTATTTCTGTAACCTTTTCTTTTCCATGAGTTTGTGGTGCTTGTGTTACAAGATAGCAGGCGGCTAATCTAGCACATATCATCTCCATCATCAAAGCCTTGTCCCAACGGCTAATCCAGTAACTATGCGATAGGGAAAAGAAAAAAACATTGAAAGAGAGATGGTGGTAGTTTTGGTTGAAGTTTTTCTAATGAATTCCTCATTTAAAATTCCTCTATATGAGGGTCCTTTTGTTTACATGGAATTGAAATATATTCCTATGTGTAAAAAAAAAAAACTTAAAAGAATAGATTGAAGAAACAATTTTTTTTTTCTCGTACTCCAACCTCGGTGGCTAGGACCCGAGAGAGCCAACAAAGTGGGAAGGATAGCCCACATAAGTGGGACAAGCGACGTACCAAAGGATCAGCAAGGTGACATGAGAGGTTGCCAACCAACTAAGCAACCCCTTATTGTTGAAGAAACATAGGTTAAGAAGTAGGAGAAGCTGATGAATATACAGCTATCACTCTAGTAATTTAAATCATAACAAAGTTAGCCTCCAATCTATATACAATGAAGTCCCTGGGAATTGAATTCAATTCAAACTAGGATGATGATCATAGGTAGAACTCAAAAATAAATAAATAAATAAATAACCTGGTGAATCCCATTTCTATTCCCTTCAATGGTGCCCACCTATGATCAACCCCAGCCTTCACCAACGAATCATCATGATGATGATGATAGCAAGTATAATAACAACATTGAGTAAAGAGATTTTTTCGATTATCATATCATATACTTCTCAGGGTCCGTTTGTAAACTTTAAAAATAAGCCATTATTTTATGATATAGTGCTTATTTACATATTAGAGTTTTGGCCTTGGAAAAATTAAGTTATAGGGCATACTCTTTACTAAGTTTTTTTTACCTAAAGCATATGGAAGTGGACAATGCAAAATTTATGAATGCTTTGGCAAAAATAACCTTAATCTGAATCAAAAGGTGGGTTTTATATTGTAATTTCTAGAAGTTGGGTCGCAATTACTGCAATTCCTCAAGGTGGATCCCATGTAGACGATCACAAAAGGTGGCCTCACTTTATAATTTCTAAAGGTGGGTCTCGTGTTTACCGTCACAGAAAAGTGAGCCTATATTGTAATGTTTAAATTTCTAAAGGTGGATCCTATGTACAACAATTCATATGTGGGTCCCGTATGGCAATTCCTAAAGGTGGGCCCATGTACCAATTCTTAGAAGAGTTGGGGTCATTTTTTAATTCTTAAGTGAATTTCATATTGTAATTTCTAAAGGTGGGTCCCGTGCACAATAATTCACAAAGATGGGCCCATGTTATAAGTCCCAAAGTGGGCCTCTGTTCACAATCACAAAACGTGGGCCCATGTTCTGTTCCTATCAATGTGGGGCCATGTTCATGTTGTATTTCTAAATGTGGCCAATGGGAAGGAATTTTTTGGAAATGAAACAGAAAGGCCCCTTTCATAAGCTCTGATTTATATGTTTACCAAACATTCTATTGTGAAATAGGAGTCTTTTTTTTATAATTTTGCCAGACAGATTAATTGTAAATTAGAACTTAAAAACTAGTTCTTTTATTTTAGATTTTGATTTAATTAACTCTTATTAAATTAGGCTAGAGTTTCCAAACGGCCCTTGCAATTCTAGGTCAGAAAGTTTTGCCTTAGAGAATTAGCCACTTCAAAAATTGTAGAGTTAAATGCACTTGCATTACTCTTTCAAGTTTATGGCGGTAAAATTACCTTTATTAAGTTTTTCTATCTTCCTAGGAAGTTCAATGGGGTTGCGCTAATCCTTTTTAAGCTTCTCATAGTTACTCTTTAAATAGTGACTTCTTTTGGGATGGGGATATTTTGGGAAGGTTTCTTAGCAAGCTCCTTATGGTGTAGGGTTGTTTTGTGTTTTGGTTGTATTGTTTATTGGGTTTCTGGTGTTGTTCTGCTGTCTTTCTTTAATGAATTTCTCTTTTTACCCAAAAAAAAGAAAAACAAGAATATGGCTGTAAAATTGGCTTATATCATAGGTTTATAAGTTGTTGAGTCAACTCAGGACTTGGTCCCTCAGTTGATTCACCTTTTTTGTATCAAGTAAGTTATTTTTATATATTATAACTTACAATGTAATATATTAGATAATAAGGAAATTTTCAAGTCTTCATTGGTCCATCAACCAGTCGTGTGACCCATTTGGCTGGATTTGAAGTCAAGTTTGGAAGTTTTTCAAACTATGGCTGGATAATCCTGCCCACTGGCTAGTATACTTCTACTGAAAACCCCAATGGGTAGTTCAGGTGGCCTGGACCACGGTTTGCACTCAGAGGTTGTCGATTCGAAACTGCACTACCACACTTAGGCTACAGGGGAGTTTACCCAGCTTTCCTCTGGGCCCAGAGGGATTAGTCTAGCCCAAAAGATTGGGAATCCTCCGATAGCAAACAAATATATATATATATATATATATATATATATATATATATACACACACACACACTTCTACTGATAGACTTGAAAGTTGGTTCTATTTACTTTTACTGCAATCATCTGATGCCAATCCTCCTTTTTGTGGAGTTTAGTAATAGGCACATGCTGAAGATCTGCACAACCCAAAAGGATTTATAGCTTAGATACTGATTATAATTATGTATCATGGGTTATAATCCACATGTCATTAGCTGATATTTCCTTGACCGACCTTTCTTCTCTCCCCCAATGGTCTTAACAAAGTAAGTTCTTCTGAATCTTCATAAGCATTTAGAATGGCAATCCATGTGGTAGCTTTTAAATTGGCAATCCATGTGGTCTCATGTGTTTGTGCCTTTTGGGTTGATAATGATACGCTCGAGAGTTTTCAGGAAAAAAAATGTCTTTCCTTTGCGTTGTAACGGTCTAGCCTGTAGGGCCCACTGGGACCCCTTATCATCAATTTAAGTCCACCATATGCAACCTCCCCTTGATATACCACTAGCCCAAATCTAACATTAATCAAAATTTTGTAAGGTCCTAACTGACCATGCAAATTTTGGCTAAAATTAGGCTTTATCTACTGGTTAGTAGTAGTCAAACAACTTTTAGGACCTCAATACAGTACCTCCTTTTATTGGATGGTTTCTATTTTCTACACAAAGATTTACAGAGAGGCTATATGATGCCCAGATACGGCACGGATACGATAGGGACACGCCATAAACATGGCAGGACATGGGTTTTACATGTAAAAAGTGAAGTATTGGATACGATACGACACGATAACATTGCCCATTTTGAAGTATCCATGCATCATAGGAGAGACGTTTAAAACTCCTCTTTAAACCATGATTGTCATGCCAGTGGCTGTAAAATGGGGACCTTTACTAGGATAGGAATGGCCGGACAGTTTCTGACTGAGGTTCTTTGTATATCTGATTACATGTTGGAATATTGAGGATGAGAATCTGTGGTCTCATTTCTTGGCCATGTTCTGGAGAAGGGAGTCATTTGCTCCCATAGAAGAATGCCTTTGACCATAATCATTTATACACTATACTCTCCCTGCAGTTATCAAAATTAGAATAGAAGATGCCAATCATCTCTAGCTAATGATGAAATCATAGTCCACGACACATGAAAAGATTCATGACTAACATTAAAAATTCTTATGGAAGAACTCAATTTTTTAAGTGAAGATCACCCAACAGAATAAACAGAAAAATGGGGTAGGAGTATTCTCTGGTCTGCCTAACTATACTCTAATGTCATCTAATTTGAAGAAAAATTAAACAGTGATGGTCAATCTTACTGAGAGCACCTGCACTCACTTGCTTAGCCGACTGATTAGATTGCCCTTAATTTGCTGTTTCGAATGTTAAGCCCTTTAAATAGCTATCATCGAAACAGATGATATTTTGAGGACCAATCTTATTTGTATGTAGTTGAATTTGTACGAATTCAAAGCCAAAAATGGTTCAAATAGAAGAAACAAAGGTTATGATTAGGGCTGCAAAAAAAATCCGGTATCACCTCAAAACCGAACCGAACCAACCGAGCAAGGCGATTCGAATCAGTTAATAGTAGATTGGTTCGGTTAACGGTTTGAAAATCATAAAAACCACTTACATCGGGCGGTTATCGGTTTAAGTCCATGGTTAACCGCTTAAACCGAACCGACCGTATGCAGTAACTTAATATTGCTTTTTTACTATTTAAGCCTTAGGGTTTCTTTTTTTACTACTTTCAAAGTTATATTCCACAACTACATTCTTACATGAACTCAATTCAACTGTCAACACTGCCTCAGTGCATCTCCTCTAATCTCTCAAATGTTTTTTGATACTTCATTGCAGATGGAGGGATTACTGTACGGGGTGTTTTTCTTCCATCATAATTCCTACCTCGTTTCGATGAAGTTTTTATCAGAATGCTGCACTCTTGAGAATGCTAGAAAAGCCAGTAGAGCCTGGCCTTTTGATTGTTGGTTTTGGTCTCACCTAGCCAATGTATTAAGAAATCTTCATTTCTGAAAAATACAGTGGGTTCTGATACAGATTCAGTTTGTGTGTGACTTTTCTTGACATGAACTATTATTCTATTGTAATTCCAAATGATATCACGTGAAATGAATGTTTCACTACAAGCTGGCTAATATTTTTTTTTTTTTTTTTTTGCGCTTGCATTTAGTCCAAGCTCTCTTTTTGGAGTAGAATTATTTTTTATATGCGTTTAGTCCAGTCTGGAATGTTGGATTTTTATGTTTGCACTAAACATTTGAATAAATGCAAAGGACGAGGTATCATCATTTTGAAAATTTTAATGTCTGATTTTCAAAAAAAATAAATAAATAATTAACGGTTTAACCGACCGAACCGAACCGAACCATTTGGTTTGGTACGGTTTGGTTTAAGCCCTCTCCATCGGTCGGATCGGATCGGTTAATTAAAAAACCGACAGGTTCGGTTTGGTTGTTGGTTTTAGTGTTAAACCGATCCGAACCGCCCATGTGCAGCCCTAGACTTATGATCCATAAATGGCAAGCAAATAATTTCTCTTTTGAAGAAAAATGAATTAAGCAGAGATAGAAATCCTAAGAAAGTTAGTGTCCTCTCTACTCCTCCATCTCATATCCTTCACCCTTTACGTTTTTAATAATTCTTTGTTGTATCCCATCTGACAATGAACTCCTAGGAACTCAATTACATGCAAACAGAGGCCCGTTTGTTTGCATAACAAGAATTAAATGCATAGGAATTCATAGTCAAATAAGCTCTAACAAAGGATTATTAAAGGTAAAGGGTGAAGGATACAAGGTAGAGATGTAGATGGGGCCTTAACTTTCAAGTGATCTAAATTATAAGGGTGATGACAGTATTCATTTCCATCTCTCGCGGATTCATTATCTATTTAAAGGGAGAACATTTGATGATCATTTTTGAATATTCACTTCTGTTTCTTCATTTTTAAGACTTCTTAGAATACCAGGAATTCAATCAATTAAATGAAACAATGTTCTGATGCACGATCCTGATGATTGCCAATATCAATACCCCACAAAGGCAGCTGATGGTGATGATCATCCGATGATACAATATTCTAGTAATCAAGAAACTAATTTTGCAATCCATCTAGCTATGATTTGGATTACAAAACCATGGATCTCCTTGTATAGAATAGAGTGATCATGTTCTCTGTTCAGTCTAGATATAGGGAAAAGGCATTCCTAAACAAATAGTGAATCTATTTTCACAGCTGAATACAACCATGTTGGCTTAAACCCCTTAAGATAAAATGGTTCCAGTTCAGGTCAAGTATGGTTCCAGCCCGAAAATGATCCGTTTGATCGGGGGTGGACCTACATGTAGGCCTAGGGGGGGCCATGTCCCCCATTAAGTTTTCAAATTGTTACTTTTTACCACTAAAATTTTTGTAAATTTTTATTTTTTCCCCCTAAAATGTTAAAATTTTCTTTTAATAATTTTCATTTGGGCCCCTCTAGTTCTATTTTCTGGTCCGCCCCAGCATTTGATCTGTTAGATTTTTAATAGGTATGCCCTACTTTTGGACCTACATGTAGGCCTAAGGGGGGCCATGTCCCCCATTAAGTTTTCAAATTGTTACTTTTTACCACTAAAATTTTTGTAAATTTTTATTTTTCCCCCTAAAATGTTAAAATTTTCTTTTAATAATTTTCATTTGGCCCCCTCTAGTTCTATCTTCTGGTCCGCCCCAACATTTGATCCGTTAGATTTTTAATAGGTATGCCCTACTTTTGGACTGCCCTCCTTCAGCTCAAGATACTCTTAAAACCAGAGCCCTACGGGTCCAGCATTACACACAAAAATGCCCATGACCAACATGGAAAGCACTAAAATCTAAAATCTAAATTTCATGATGTGAACAAATCACAAGAACTAGATCAATCTTGTCCATCCGCTAAATCCACATCTTCACACCGCCGTCCATTTTGCCAAGCACTTCCGCTGTCTAACCAATGATAACCGCCAGATGGATGGTTCAAAGGCCAATCAGAGAATTTGTTTTTGAACAATCTAGACCGTCCATTTTGAAGGCCACCATTCTATGCATACGACAACACAGTCAATGCAGTACTGACAAATGGGTCATTTAAGAAGGGGCTGGAGAGACCAGATAGACGGTCCAGATCAATGTTTGGAACAGCCCACATGGCCAATACATGTGATGTCTAGGTTAAGATATATGGGTCATTCCTTGAAATTGAATGCATTTCAGGTTTGGGTTTTATTGGAGCATGTGAGGTGTGCAGTGTATGTTGATGGGTTACCCAAACGACGACATGTTTTCTCATGACCATCATCTTTTCTGTTTCCACCAAGATTTGGTGCCCATGACTCATAACTCACTTGGAAGTAGGTGTCCCAAATTGTCAGTACTGGTGATGATTTCAGGTTACTTTGACCCCCCCAGATAATCACTATTGGGCATGTGCTCAACTGTAACTAAACCCATTCGTCCATGGAATTGGAAATTTCAAAATATCAACCGAAACCCTAATTCTTCATCATTATCAATACCAATCATAATATCCTATTGAATTGAGGTTCTCTGAACAGTTCTACTCCAAGTACTCATAAACTTGCAGCAATCTAAAACAACAAAACTCATCTATGAACCTGAACTTTAAATTATGAACATATATATAGTGGGTAATGTTATGCTAATTAAGAGGTGCCTTTCACGGATTTGTGTGAGAAATAAGCTTTTTACCACAATGTAGAACACCCCATAATACTTTGAGAATTAAAAACTGAAAGAAATGGATATGGGTGCAAGCTTTTACCCATTTTCTAAGTTGGGCTTGGATTTGGATCAAGTTTGGGTTCAAGTTTGGTCCATGGGATTCATATCCAATGACACCAATATTCCATGCCAATGGCCCTCCAAACTTAAAGGCATGTGAAGTATATTAAATTTTTTTAATCCAAGTCAAGGGGGCAGAGACGCATGAGAGAGCCCACATACTCAAAAAGAGAGCCCACACATGTGAAATGGAGTCCGCACACGCACAGAAAAAAAAGCCCACACATGTGGGAAGATGACAGCATGCCTAGGGATCAAGTAAGTCATGTTGTTATACAAGTATATATTCATTAAACTCTAGGTTTAAGTTATATTGGTCTTGTAACCAAGGTTAGATTTGAGGATGGTTACATTTCTTCTTGTTTCTGTAAATACTCACACCCCCACAATATGCCTTGTATAGTTGGTTATTTTATTTGGGTGACACTTTAAAAGGGGCTGTTGTATTCCTACTTGTTTTATAGGATTCATCCCTTTCTTTTTTTCAACTATTATACAGTTACTTACTATTCGGGGGAAAAAAGAGTAATCACACACCCACACGCACACTACCCATGCATACTCAGCAGAGCTACAACAGAAAAATCCCTTAAACTTTTAGAAAATTCCATGCCTTTTTTTTCTTGTGGCACCTGCCCCCCGGAATTTCTTTATTACATAATAGCCCAAATTTCCCAGGTTCTGCCCTATCTTCTGGTTGTTTCTATGGAAAGATAGATGCCTCACTACTGAGCTATCAATGGAGCAGCAAGGATGTTTCCGGATTTGCATTCATGTTTGAGTTTAAGTACACTATAAACTGGACTTCAACCCAACCCCCTTTAATCCCTACAAAATTACAATCCGGGTTCGCTGAAATACAATCTGACAGGTTAACTGGAATACAGGTTGGGTTGACAAGTCTAATAGCATATATTGTGTCCAGATTTACCTGACTAATTCACTATCAAGTTGAAAATGTTAACTCAAACACAGAGTTAGCAAGTTGGGTTTGGTCAAATTGGTGTGTCAGGCCTAGGGAGAAAGACTGAATTCCATTCCAAACAGTCACAAGGGTGTCTTAGAAGTTGAAAGAGGATATAGAGAGAATGGTTTAAGTCACATATGCAAACTCCTTAAATGGGATTCTAGATGACCTGATTCGTTCAAACCGTTTTCTACCGACCACATATAGTCGTTGGGAACTGGTCAAGAAGAATGAAATCTAAGACCTCAGACAGGATTTGGATTTGGAATGATGTCACCCACATTCAAGTTCAATGATCTTCTTTGTGGTTTTAAACCAACTCTCGTTAATGGGTCACTGGCCACACATTATCTTATTTTTAAACAAGCAATGTTGCATGATCATGAGATCAACTAAGGTCTCTCATGGCACATGTAATCTCTAATTAAAATTGGTATCTTTATTTGCTTATTTAGTAATCCGTAAAGTAAAAATAAAGGTAAAGCAACCCCAAAATCATGTTTGGGTAAAAAGGTAGAGTTGGAAAGTAAAGTCCAACCGCTACTTCTTTTTACCACAAGTCACTTTTTCTTTATCTCATAAAGTCTGGTAAAGTAAATTCAATGCAGAAAATAACTACTTTACACCTCTCTCTCTCTCTCTCTCACTCTCTCTTTTTCACCGTGTATTTTATCTAACCTATACCATGATGTTTACTTCACCTTTACTTTACTAGACATGTAAACAAACATGCCAGTAGCTGAAGACCTAGTATATTTTTGTAGTTTTAGCATCCATGCCCTTAAAATCAGTAGAATCAGACTTCATTTCCACAAAAATTGTGATTTGACATCTGAGATTTTAAGATTGTTTTTTTTATGGTAGATTGAGAGTTTATCGATTGATGGGGGTATGAAGAAGAAGATAGTGATCATTGAGTGCCATGCAGGCCACTGGATTTGTTGCTGGGGCTCATAAGATCCGATGCAGCAGCATAAATTTGGACAGTATCTTTCAGAGCGTAGTTTTAAAACATATCTTGCAAGTTGCATTTATTATAGAATGTAGTAATGTTTTCAAGTACTGTTTTTGGGATGAACATGTATAGTGGAGATTTTTGAATTTCTACCAAAATGATATCATTTTTAGGGAGATTTTGAAATACATGCCTATATTATTGTCTATTTATGAAAAACCTATGAAAGTTGATAGTTTAAAATAGTTCATTGGCTTTAGAAATGTTGATGATCAGGACCCTATTATAAACATTTTTTTTTTATGTTCGGGACATTTTGAAAAAGCATCTACATTTTGTAATACCTTGGGATAGTTGGTTCGCACTCATTTACATTTGTAAATGATATAAGCACATGTGTTACCTTATGCATGACCATGTTTGTTCACACTAATTTACACATCACATGCGTAAATAAGATATGGAGATGGTGTGTAAATGAAGCTCTTTTTTATGAATCATTTACATAATTAAGGAGATGGTAAATGGTTATATATATATATATATATATATATATATAGAGAGAGAGAGAGAGAGAGAGAGAAATTCTCAAAAACTGTCCTATCTCAAAAGGGGAGTTTCTGCCCCTATCTAATATCCAATGATTTGTTAGCATTTTAAGAGAATCTATAAAAAATCGACTTCTCAGGAGAATATTTAGGAGAGAGAATGGCAAAGTTTATCATTAATGACATGTGTCACATTTTCATTGGCTAAAAGAGGGGCTTTTTTTTTGTGAAAAACGCCTGAGGAGTTTTGTAAAGTCACTCATATATAAATATATATATATATATATATATATAAGGAAAGACATTAGTATGTACAATAGGGAGCCCACTCGATAGAGGTTGCAAGTTTGAACCTCTTCAACCAGATCTTTTTGCCTTTTTGTGGGGCCAAAATTGGTAATTCGTGCGTTCATCTTCTTTATGAGTGTAAAAACCCTAAGACCTACAATGGCATACCTTAAGTCTTCATAGATTTTGATTTTAAGAAAAACATCGAAAAAATCCCAACCATTAGATTTGATTATCTATACTTTGATGGGCCCTAAATTCATGGTACAAACTATTCGATATTCTTATATAACGATAAAGCATCAAGATGTTTAGTTTCATTTCATAAATCATCATATATTTTTGAGATCTAGGTAAAAAAATGCACACACATCCAAACACATTTAAAATCGTTGGATGTAGTACTCATTTACTCATGTTAAAATGGTGATTTTGAAAAATATGATAGTGCATTTCACAAATGCAACATCCGTGTATGAAAAGATCGCACATGAGTCCTATACATATATGTAAAACCCATTTTGACTTCTCATGCGTACTTATAAGGCAAATGACCCCTTGTATTATCAACAAAATGTGACTCAAAATCCCTGCGAGTCAGCTATAACAATTGATGGTCTGGTGGGTCAAGGCAAAACATGAGACTTTGGTAAATCCTTCCAAGCCTCCCAAGTTCCTTGCCAACATGATAGAAAATTGCACCACCATTCAACAATGTAAAAGAACATCTGCCTTGTTTTCACCCTCCAAAAAATCCCCGAGGGGGCCAAGTGCCCGGCATTTTTATAGGAATTTTGAAACCAACATCAACTTCCCTCAATCCTCTCATACATTTGATGAGATTTTCTTATAATGCATGAGTTTTGAGCCCGCCCGCGCCCCCCCCCCCCCCCCCCCCAATGAGATTTTCTTATAATGCATGAGTTTTGAGCCCCGCCCCCCCCCCCCTATGTAGCAAAAAAAAAAAGAAGAAAAACCTAATGGATTTGAAAATCCTTATTTTTATGGATTTACAATTTCCCTTAATGGCTCAACTATATACATCAGTATGTGTCAATATCAATGTGAGATCCTCAGCTATACAAATTCTTAATGAGAAATCCTATTCTAGGGGCTAATTTCTTATGAATTTCTACTTATTACCAAATGTGCTCATAAGGTCTTAGGCGTTGTCATTTCTAAGCCTAAGGTCAAGTCATGGCTCATGAGTATAGAGAATATTTTAAAGAGCTTCAATAGTGGAGGCTATGCAAACAAGTCCTTTTAAATCAACAGTCATGACACCAAAGGTCCCCACCAATTTTCTGTTCACATCCATCTTTGAAAATTGAAACCCTAAAGCCCTTGGATAAATCCAATGGCTAGGGTCTCACCAGCCCGAGATGCTGTTAGGTCAGCAGATGAAGCTTGGTGGTGATCCCATGTTTATTTCTTAAATTGCAAGAGGGCGTTAGATTTAATAATATCATGATGAGTATTAAAGTATTAGGGAGCTTACATGGAGCCACTACATGTGGAAGCAATGAGTAAGAAGATATATAAAAATAGAAAGGGAATAAGAGAGTAGTAGGTAAAAATGGGCCACACAGGAAAGATTGTGCACCTTGATGTGGGGCCCACCTTGGCCCACCTTGGAGCATGTCAATCACATGGATAAGGTGGATTTGTGAAGCCTCAATCTGCATTGAAGGTAGTTCAAATATTAGTAATATTGTCTGATGATTTCAACTACTTAGGTGATAAAAAGTTTTGCTTTGATCCTATCAAGACCTTACAATCTCATAAAACTTGAATTTTAGTTCCTTCAATATTAGATGTTACTGATATTTGGCTTAGCTTTGATCCTATTAAGACCTTCCAATACCTCCTTATTTTTATCATTCACATACACTTAGATGAGACCCACAATAAAGTTTGGCTATTTTATTTTCTTCGTTGTTGTGGAAGTTGATTTTCCTCAAAACCAAATGAAATTCAGATTAGCCTATTTAACTTACCCTACATAGAAAATTGACTCTCATAAAACGCATTAGGTGAGAATGGCCTCTTACCTCGATAGTAAGAGGCCTTAGTTCTCACCTACCTACCTAAGATTCGAATACAGGACATGCCACCATCTCTCATTCACGGGCTCTCACCTCACCCAAGATCTACTACCCTCATCACCCAAAAAAAAAAAGTTAAAGCCCTGTTCAACCCATCGAAAGACTTTTGTGCGCGTTGATATGGAGCCTACCTAGAAAAGGTTAGCTTATTGAAATATAAAGAGTCCATTATCTAATCATGAAGTGTGCCAAACTTGACCTTATCAGATACCTTTGCAACTTTTTGTTATACACACACACACACACGTTCCCTTTGCTTGTGGTGATTGACTAAATAAAGACACAAATAAACAAAGTAAAGCAATGAGGAAAGAAAGGCCTAAAGTAGTGGGGTCCAAGTACCACAATTTTTTTCCAAGAAAGCAAAAAAAAAAAAAAAAATCTCTAATATAGAGAATTTTATTAGAGAAAAAAAGTTATCTAATATAAATCCTACTAATCCCAAAGGGTAGCTCAGTTGGCCTACGACCATGGTTTGCACCCAGATATTGTAAATTCAAAACTGCACTACTACACTAGGTCTACAGGGGAGTTTACTCGGCTTCTATCTGGACCTTGAGGGATTAGTCCGCCTAAAGGGTTGAAAACCCTCCAATAGCTAAAAATAAAAAATTATTGATCTTTTATAAAATCATGACTTAATATCCATGAAAAGTGTCTAATATGGCACGTAGGGTGGTAAACAGGCTGAGTCTAGGTCCATGGTGTAATTATTGGGACAGGGAACCAAGCCTTGATCATATCTAATTACTATTTCATATAATTATATACAATTAAGGAGTACTTTCTGCTACGAGCGGACAACATGTAAAGACATTCAGGTCTATATGGTGTCATATGAGTCCACCTTTGATCAGTGCAACTCATTTCACACTCTTATCTCTTATGATCAGGTACCGTACCTAATTTTATGCTTATCGAGTATTCATTAACTGTGTCATTGAATCTCGAAAGAAGAAAAATGGTCTTTTGATGAGACTGACTTTTTACATGACCTTTATTCAGAGAGAGAGAGAGAGAGAGAGATGTTTCCATTTATAGTACTCCAATGATAGGAACTAATGAGTTGGACTGCATAAGCACACTATTTTTTTTATCGGTAGCAAATACGAGGCCGCCTGCTCGTAGGTGAAAATCTTTCATGATATAATTAATACATATTTATGTACATAAGTAAATTATTATACTATATTTTTATATTACATATGTTAAGAACAATTCACTAGAGCAGTACCTCTCACAGTTGGTATCAGAGGTTTATGGGTATTTAAATTTGGTTTGAAGTAGACCCACTCATGGACCCCAATTCTACCCATGAGCATAAAATGGTCCAGACCAAACTTCTGAGGTCAGGTCGATCGGCTACTCAAGCCCCACTTACTGCCTTGGGTACTCACTGTTATTTCTTCGGCTCAAAATGGAATCCTGCCAAAAGGCATGCAGATATAGAAATTTGCCAATAAATCCAACATTTATCGCTTTTTCGCTGCGCTGAAGTAGAATTTATATGGATTGAAAGCCATTTCTAATATTTGAAACCGTGTCAAGTTCATCCAATACAAATTGATTTTCCTTGGAATTCAATAGTGATATCAGATACCATCCCAAGTTCATTCTCTTGGTGACTCAACTAGCGGTGAGGATGATCAAAAGTCTCTGATCTCCCTCTTTTTCTCTCTTTTTCTGGAACTTGTTTACGCGTGACATAATCTTATTATATAATCCCTATACTTTAGCTTAATTTACTACTTCAATCTGCTTGTTTCCAAAGTAGAAGTAGCCGTCCACTGAAAGCTTTTGCGAAAAAATAGCAAATTACAATCCAAAGGAATACTAAAAAGATTGTAGGCAACTTCCAGTGCTGGATGGCAATGAGCTTTTTCGGGCTGGGGCAGGGCTAGCAAGGGATGCTGAATAAAGAACACACAGCGCTGTCATCACCCCCTCAAGACTCCTCCATGGGGATGTGCTGCTACTTTGACGTTATTCTCTTTTGGGATGTGTTGCATTTGGACTTGGGAGGCTTGTTTTCAATTGGGGGGTGGTCTTATAAGGTTGGCAAAGAGGATTGTACTCAATTGCAAAGCTATTAAAAATAATATTGTAGAGAGGCCAAACATCTTCCTTGATCCTTCCACATGAAAAGGAGAGTCCCCCATGAAACCAAGGTTTGGTGCACATGCCTCCCTCCAAGATATAGCACTCTCATAGAGGAAGTTGGGTTCACCACTTCACCATCATTATCCATCTCACACATGTATAAACAAATTGTCATCCAACTTTGGGGCAAGGGACCCACATCCCTTGTGAAACAGTTAATTCTGGGGACCTTAAACAATGGTTATGTTCTTCGGATTGAGCCCATTTGATATTGACCCCTAATCCAGAATGTGACCTATCATTCATCCTGCTTCAGCAATTTGCATGAATCAAGATGGGCCCCACAGCCAGGTTCCATCATGATATATTCTCCCTCCTTGATGCATTCTCTTCTAATACCTTGAGCCTCCTAAAGTGAATATTTGGATTTTAGTAGTAGGTTCTCAGAGTGTGAAGTACATCTTAACTGGTTTCAACAAGTTTCAGTTACCATTAAAAAAAAAAGTTATCAAAAAGTGCATTGAGTATGGCATGCAGGTAATATGAAAATGACTGCTCTGCCAATCTTTTCACACTATAGAGGATAGTGGTGATCACTCTTCTCTACATGCAGGCAGCAACATGTTAGTATATCTCAATCCCTAATGTCTAAATTGCATATTTGCTTTGGATTCATGACATCATTAATTGCACCAAATCACCATCCAAACGTAAATCATGAAGAAAGAAGTTACATTAAGGATCAACAGTTCAATTTCAACTAATAAAATTTGATGATCAACAGCTCTCGATAAGAGCCATTCTTCGCGCAAAAAAAATCTGTGGATATATGCGAATCTGAAGTTCAGTGCAGAAATTCCACTAAAGTAAAAGCTCTAGACAAAATTCATGTCCCTAGGGATTGTATGAGAGAGAGGGTTCAAAAAAAGAGAGGAGGGGTGGTGTTTCTTTGCTGATCCAACCACGCTCTCTTAGGGTGTGTTTGGATGTGTGATGAAGTGAGGTAAGGTGAGGTAAAGCCTCCATTATCCAGACAAGAAAAGACAATGAGTCATATCAAAAGTACACAATTTCAAAATTCCCTCCATCTTTTTAAAAAAAAGTCAAAAAAGCAACATCTTTTCTCCACTAAAAGACAAAAAACTACACTTTTCTATACAAAAAGTAAAAAAGATTCCATACCAAACAACTAAAAACAAAACACCATCATAACACCTTATATTTTATTCTCTCTTGATTTGATGCTTCACCTCACCATACTTTAATTCACCATACATCCAAACAGGCCCTTAGACTTTAAAATCCTCGAGAGGATGAATTTTGGCTGTGCTGCCTAAACCAGACTTTGGGGCCTGTTGATGTGCATAGCATGCATAGGAATTGAATATATAAGAACTCATGGTCAAATGAGCTCCATCCAAGAATTATTAATGAGGTGAGTGGTGAAGAATACGGGGGTGAAGGGTAAAGGATATAAAGAAGCCATGTTGATGGGACCTTAACTTTCCTACTACTTGAATTACTAGGGTCGACTTTTTATGATTTGAATTTCTAGGATGATGGTTGGGTATTCATTTTACCATCTTTCCCTATTCAATTTCCATTAGAAGGATGTTAATTGATAATCATTTTTAAATATTCACCTTTAATTTCTTTTAAACCTACTTACACAACTACGAAGTCTTAAAATTCCTAGGAATCCATTTACATGAAACAAATAGGCCGCCCCCATAGATTTGCATATATCCACAAAAAAAAACTTCACACTACATATAAGACCTGCAGATATTCATGAAAAAGATCTTTTCATTCACATAAATATAGTTGTGCCCCCACAAAGAAGGGTCAATGGACACCTAGTTTGACTGGAGTTTCTCAAATAGGCTAAAGTGGGCCTGAAACAGTTCTATCAGAGTCCTGATCATGAGTCCCACTGATGTGGAACTTGGGTCACCCACTCCACATGGCCACAGCCTGCTGCTCCTACTCAGGAAGCTGCTGTCGCACGTGATTTGTCCAGGATTGTTGAAAACCTGTGATGAGGGGCTCACTGCTGATCTCTCAGTCTCCATTCCAATCTTTTGATGACAACTATAATTGGGCAAAGTCTCTTTCTATTTATAAGTTCTCTTCTAAGGGTTGCCATCAAATCCTATAATGCTCTAAGGTGAATGCTCGTTAATTCATTACCACGTTTCATCTCTGAAATCCAAACTGCTGAAAATCACTTTCCGTTCTTTATTGGGTCGGACCAAATTTCACTCCAATGAGAGTTTTTGTTTTCTGTTACATGAGATGAATGGTAAACTATCTTAATCCTAAACTAGCCTAATCTATCAGCCCAGGAATCACCCTGGGTAAGTCCATTCCTTTCTCAATGCTCCGCATGTGTTACTTTCGCACCGTAGTGCTCCACCTGAGTGCTCTTCCAGCTGTGCTCCTCCGCCATAGGATACTTCCCTGTTGTTCTTTACCAGTGCCAAGGGTCGATTCCTCGCACTTTTGGTGAGAGTCGCATGCTTCTTACTACTGGGCTACCCATGCTTCTCCAGTGAGAGTTATTCCTATTATCAGATTAACACATTTAAACACCTGATTTAAGTTCAAAAGAATAGTCAAATCCCACTTTTTTTTCACAGGTGATCAATCAGAAACCACGCAAGATTGCTTTTGATGTAAGATTTGGACAAACCTAATAAAAGGTGTGAGATGATGGTGATTAATACATAGGATTAATAATGCATAATATTGTGCTAATTATGTTATCAATCATATGTTCAACCTTACAATGGGACCAGATTAAAACCCGAGAATATGTTAATATTGAAAGGCATGGAATTCAATTTTAACAATTCGGATCATCAGTAGGTGGACCCCGTGGTGAGTTCCACACCCCCCACTCATGGGAAGAATGCGAAAAACCACTCGAGAGGATCCGGACTCCCATACTGTCAGGTTCCACACAACGAAGTCCTAGGAATCTCTGGATGTAAAAGATAAAAAGATGCAGATGGTGACATTTATTTTCAACGGTAACAGATGATGGAATTTAGAAAGCTCTGAGTATCTTGTGATGATGGAATTTTCAATAAAATATGCACAAGTAACATGTATAATAAAATAAAAGAGCTTGGCTTATCATTTGAGAAGGACCCAAAAGCTCCAATCATCTCTATTTAAACCCCCTCCATACCTTCCAAACTTCAACAACTACAGTTCAATTTACTTCTCCATCTTCCTCTGTTTTGAAAAGCTTCTCAGCCTTGTTTGATCTCTTACTACTACTTCAATCCTCATAAGAACTACAACACAATCTTCTACAACTTGTTCTACAAAATCCATCACAACCCATCAGTCTTCTACTCTTATTTGCCTTTGATCATCCTCAACAATAGCCAAAACAACTCAAAAATCACTCCCTAAGTCACAAGAATCAACCTCTCTCCTACAACATTATCATCCCTTGTTAAAGTATACTCTGCTCACTACCAAATCATTTGCCTCTGATCATCCTCAACAACACCCACATGCCTCAAAAACCACTCTCTAAATCACCAAAACCAACCTCTCGTACAATATAACCAGCTCCTTTGTTGTTTAAACTGTACATATTCATCTGTAGATTTGAACACCGTCAAATCCAATCTTCCATCATTCTGTACATTTTCATCAACACCCCCCAGCTCAGCATTAGTAAAACTAGAACTCAACCATGGAGATAGGATCTGATCACAAAGATTTCTTCTCACGCCGATGTGTGTGGGTGAATGGCCCAATCATAGTTGGGGCAGGCCCATCTGGCCTCGCAGTTGGTGCCTGCCTCAAAGAACAGGGGGTCCCCTTCATCGTACTAGAGAGAGCTGACTGCATTGCCTCTCTCTGGCAAAATCGCGCTTATGATCGATTGAAGCTCCACCTCCCTAAGCAATTCTGCCAGCTCCCAAAGCTCCCATTCCCTGATGACTACCCAGAGTATCCAACCAAGAACCAGTTCATTGACTACTTGGAGTCATATGCGCAACACTTTGAGATTAACCCGCGATTCAATGAGTGTGTTCAATCTGCAAAATATGATGAAACATGTGGTTTGTGGCGTGTTAGGAGCTTCAGCACTAAAGGGGGTGGATTGAAAGGCGGTGGCGAGGTGGAGTACATATGTCGATGGCTAGTCGTGGCGACCGGGGAGAATGCAGAGCGTGTGATACCAGAGATTGAAGGTCTAGCTGAATTCATGGGGCAAGTAATACATGCTTGTGACTACAAGTCAGGGAAGGACTTCAAGGGGAAGCAAGTACTTGTGGTGGGGTGCGGGAATTCTGGCATGGAAATCTGTCTAGACCTCTGCAACCACAGTGCCATTCCATACATGGTCGTCCGGAGCTCGGTAAGTGGTCACTTATCCTGGTATTACTCTCTTGATTCAAGCTTCAGTTTTCACTTAGTTTTTGAAAATATATGCACTCTTTTCACACCCCATCAGAATGTTACTCTTCTGTAAGTGGCTTAAGGTTCAAATTCACATAATTTGCAAAAGAAACGAACAATTTTCATATTATAACAGAGTTCTAACTGACAGAAAGACCTGAAGTTCCTTTCATTTTATTTTGGTTGGTGGATTTTAAGTAGTATTTTGACTTGATCAACAGGTTCATGTCTTGCCAAGGGACGTTTTTGGGAAATCGGCATTTGAGACTGCTGTTTTTCTTATGAAGTGGCTGCCTCTTTGGCTTGTGGACAAGCTGCTCTTGTTTTTGGCATGGCTGGTTCTTGGAGGGACAGAGAAATATGGGCTCAAACGCCCTTCAGTGGGTCCTTTTGAGCTCAAGAATACTCAGGGAAAGACCCCTGTTTTAGACATTGGTGCATTGGAGAAGATTAAATCAGGTGAAATAAATGTAGTTCCTGGAATCAAAAGGATTTCGCTTGGGAGAGTTGAGCTTGATGATGGACAGAATCTGGAGGTTGATTCTATTGTTTTGGCCACTGGGTATCGCAGCAATGTTCCTTCTTGGTTACAGGTGAGATTTTTTATTTTGTTTCCTCTCAACTTACTTTTTCATGTATGAATGGTTTTTGGGTAGTTTTGATACCTTGGAATGTTTAAAGCTTCATTTTGTAAGTAAAAAATTACTCTATCTTGGTGTTTTGAAGTTCTGGTTTTCTGGTGGGAAACTTTGGAAATGACAGTTATGGAAGTTGGGTTCTCTGAACCTTTAGATGTATTTTTAATGGACAAGGAAGAATGGGTTGCTGTCATTCTTTTTTTGTCAGTCTTCTTTCTGCTCCCTTTTATTTATTGAAATGGTGATGGTGATATCACAAGTCGGAAGTAGGATGAGACTGAAAGCTCTGCTGGGTTGTTTTCTGAGTACATGATTTCCTTTCTCCACATGGTGGTTTCCCAGAAGAAGGAATGAAAGGTAGTTGGTGAGGGTGAAGAATGACTTAAAGAAGACCAGTCATATGAAATGATTTCATATATTTCCCAAAAGAGTGTTTACATGTGAAAGATGTCAGAGGCACAAAATGGGTTGGATTTTATGAACTTTTGTTGATCCCTTGATGGGACTTGGTCTTTTATTTTTAAGAAATTAGGATTTTGTATTTTGGGATTTTTTCACTATGTTCTCTAGAAATTTGAAAGGATTATAGTAAAGTGTGAAGTGTTCTATTTTTCTGCAGGAAAGTGATTTCTTTTCTAAAAATGGGTTTCCAAAGCAACCATTCCCAAATGGGTGGAAAGGAAAGTCAGGACTCTATGCAGTTGGGTTCACAAGGAGAGGGCTCTCTGGTGCATCACTGGATGCCATGAGAATAGCACAAGATATTGGCACAGTCTGGAAGGAGGAAACAATACAAACAAAGCAATTCATTGCCTGCCACAGAAGATGCATTTCACAGTTCTAATGAGTGCATAAGTGGATGCATGATACACTTTCAGCTCAAGGCTTACTCTGTTTGAGATGGAGGATTGTACATTATTAGCATGTGAAAAGGCACAAAAGAGAACATAAACCACACCATTCCAAGAAGCCCACTTTTTGTAAGGAATGGGCGTTTGTCTATAGAGGGGAAATATAGGATTTGTTACTTTTGGAAGTTTTGTAGTTTATACAATAACTTCAATGATTAGACAAAAAAAGATGAGCATTGTAACTTCAATGATTAGACAAAAAAATATGAGCATTGTAACTTCAATAATTAGACAAAAAAAAGATGAGCATTGTGTTGATATTCTCTCTCTCTCTCTCTCTCTCTCTCTCTCTCTCTCTCTCTCATGCTTCTGTTTGTTCTCTTGATAATCAAGACTCATGCACCATAACTATGACAAACAACACCCTAAATTTAGCAAAGGTGGCCCACCATTTTCAATTTGAATTAGTGACTGACATATTAGTAATCACGAAAAGGATTATGGAGGAAGAAAAACACTGTCTTCAACCTAAGATTATCTTTAAATTACTTGTCATGACCTTTCTAAATAATCTCAAATTAAATCTCTGCTAATATTTGAAGTTAGGACCGTCCTTCTAGCTTGATTTCTTGCTACTTCAACGTTCTTGATGTTCTTAGCAATATCCTTCTAATTTGATTTCTTACGATCTTGACAATCTTACGATTCCAAAAAAAAAAAAAACTTGCACCTTGTTCTAATTCAGTTGCTGTCTCTTTCATATTGATTAGACCCAGGGGCGTAGCTAGACAGAGGCAAGGGGGGGCACGTGACCCCCCCCCCCCCCCCCCCTCTTTCTTTTTTAGGTAAAATTACAAAAATACCCCTCTGAGATAAAATTTATTATAAAAATGCCATATACCCTAGCAACTTCCAACCCTCTCCCTCTGCAGCTCTCTCTTATCCATAGGCTTGTCAACCGGGCGGGGAAAACCCGCCGACCCGGTTGACCCAACCCTGTCGGGTCATAAATTACCCGCCCCGTTCGGGTCAACGGGGCGGGTTGACCCGAACCTGGTCAAAGAGCTGACCGGGTCAGGGGCGGGTATGGAGAGGGTCGGATATATATAATATTATATGTAAATTTATGCATATTATATATGCAAACATATAGTAATTATTATAATTCTTCTCAAAAAAAATTATAATTAATTCTTATAGAAAAATTAATTATAATTAATTATATGTAATATGTAATGATTTGTAAATAAGTAATATATTATCTATTATGGGTAATTTATTTGTATTTCTAATAAGTCTATCAAATTGACAAGTGTCAACATTAGAAAATTAGAATAAAAGATTTCACACAAATATATGATAAATTGATTAGTTACATGAAACTTAAACTCTAAACCCTAAACCCTAATCCATAAACATTAAAGCCTAAACCTTATACCCTAGTAGTCCTTAAGGCTTAAACTCTATTGTATATTTCATGTTTGTAATTCATCTAATATAGTAATATGAGTAATCTATTAGTATTTGATGGAACGCGCTCCGAGGCGCCCGCTGGGGCGGCTACCGGGGTCGGCGGAACGTGGGAGCCCGTCGGGTCCGGCCCTTTCGCGCCCTGGCGGGCCCTGAAGCGTGCATCAACATTTTTTTTTTTATGTGGGTGTGCCAGATTTTCTACTTTACTTGGAATTGCAAGTGGTCATCCGGAGATCAACCTTCGCAAGTAAAAAGGAAATCAACTTCTTTCAAGTTTTCCATTGCACAAATATTTAAGAAAAGAGACATTTTCTTGGTTTGCCGTGAAAGGCGATTTTGTTTGGCATTTATAGCCGGTTTTGGCGTTTATAGCCGATTTACAATTCTCATCAATAATGAAAGACAAGAGTTGTGATTTTTGTCTCTTTTAGAAAAATACAAACTACAATGAAAAGCAAGAAAAGGAAGATCTAACTTTTCAGGAGATTGTGGGGGACTCGTTCAGATTGACGGTCGCAAGCCATGTATGGGCTTCGCCATCATCCATGCAGATGAGAACAGAAGATGCTCTTGATTCGCTTGGCTTGGCTATAACCTCAGGTTTTTAGAGGACAAAGACCAAGAGAAGGTCCTATGTCCAATAAAAAGCTAAGTAGACGGGCTGAAAAGCCACGTCTAAGCCATTGGAGGCAGCAGGAGAAGGCAAGGACCTTGGGGGGGGGGGTGCCCCCCAAGGGACTTTTGTCACCTTGTAGTGGTGGCCGGTGCAGAACTTCAGCAGAGTTTTTCTCTCTTTTTCTTTCTCTCAGATCTCTTTCTGATCTTTGTTTTTCTGATCCTCTGATTTTCTCCTCTTTTTTCTGATCTTTTTTCCCGATCTCCATTTCAATGGAATGCTCTCCTATTTATAGGCATTTGGTAGCCATTTAGGAGGGTTTATGAGCCTTAATGGCTTTAATGGGAGGAGTTACAAGATTTATTTCTTGATTTTGTAACTCCTTTTTCCTTGAATCTGATTGGCCGATGGAGATTAAGGGCTTTTAATCACCTTAATTACAATAATGGGAGGAGTTTCATGGTTTAAATGCCATGAATCAATTGACTTGTAACTCCCAAATGCTTGCTTCTGATTGGGCCGTCCAAAGAAATGAATTAATGACTGCAATAAAGCTAGTCAATTAACCACATTAATTGGTCGCCGAGCAGTCGAAGAGTCGCGGGCCATGCCGTGTCTTCTGGAATTCTTCTGGCGACGATCATCGATGGATCTACATGCTGATCGACATCGGATGAACATGTAACTTCAGACATTGATAGCTAAGAGCGGGCCGGTGACATCTGTCTTGTCGATTTCACGATCGGTCGGACAGAAAGTGCACTTTCTTGGTCAGCCGGTTGGCGATCTTGGAGCGATCACTGATGATTTTATGCTTTTGGAGGTTGACCCGTGATTTTGACGGATGTCGTCGGATATGAGTCAATTTCAAGCACTAAAAATCACATTTTCAGGAAACCACAGGGGCCAAAGTGCGCGAAACGCGAAAAAAGACGAAAAAACGGGTCACCGGCGGAAAATCAGGTGACCCGGACCTCCATGGTCGCCGGCGACCATGGGCCATGGTCGCCGGCGACCATGGACCGGCGACCATGGGCCATGGTCGCAGGGGTCTGCGACCCTGGGGAATTTTTCCCCTTCGGAGCCCGTTTTACGGTCGTTTTGAGGTCTTTTTCGTCGCCGTTTTCTTCTGTATTTTTCTTGACATTTCTTCTCATTTATTGGCTTGATTTCCCTGTAGAAAACTTGATGAGAATCCTTGCATTTTTAGAGTGCAAAGTTTCTAATTTTCCGGGAAAGCCGAAGACTTTGTCGCGTAGAGCTGCTGATTTTCCGCCAGAAGTCGAAACTTGGTCAAACGATGTCGGAATGACCTGAAATTTGAGGTGAAGCCTCCTGAGCAATAAATAAGACCAACCATAGGCTTTTGTTTGAGTTTTGAAGCCGTTTGGGGTCCCGTCGATGCTTCACTTGATTTTGCTGCGGGGAAAATGCCGAGCTTTGATGTGCGGTCAAACGATGTCCGATTGACCTGAAATTTGACGGGGAGCCTATTGGAGTCATTTTGAGACGTTCCATGGGCTCCGTTTTGGATGTCATGGTCCCGGGTTGCTCTGCCGCCGGTAGGCTTGATTTTCTCTCGGAGCATCGAAACCTGGTCAAACGTTTTCGGAATGACCTGAAATTTGACGTGCAGCCTTTTGGAAGCATGTTGAAGCCACTCATGCACTTGGTTTGATGAGCGAAGGCTCCGGTGGTTTCCGCCGCCGGGAGGCTTGATTTTGCTGCTCGAGCATTGATGGAGGGTCAAACGTTGTCGGTTTGACTTGAAATTTGGCATGGAGCCTTTTTGAGACATGCTGGAGTCATCTGTAGGCTCTGATCGAAGTTTTGACGTCTCCGATGATGTCGCCGCCGGGAGCTCCCGTTTAGCTGTCGGAGAAGTGAAGTTAGGCCAAATGTTGTCGAAATGGCCCGAAACTTCATGTGTACTCTTCTCTTGGCTATCTTGAAGGATCTTGCAGTTTTTGTTTGATTCTGACAAGATTTGATTTTTTGAGAAGTTGCATTGCCTATTTATGGCAGGTTGCGACTTCATGCAGCTTTCTTGATGTTGAAGAGGCAAAGTGACATTTTTGGTGTCAACAAATGCCCCCTCGAGGTACAGCGACGAGTTGCTTGACTTTTGTAGTCGATGTGCCTCGAAGAGATTTTTGAAGGAGAGCTTGTGTCTTGACCAAGAGTCTTTGAGCAATCTTTCTTTTGGTAGAGTAGCCTTTGAGCTTCCAGGGGAATTTTATGGTAGTGAAAGGAATCACACACCATCTCGAGGCAAAGTTTTGAAGATGACATCAGGGATGTGGATTTGGGCTTTTGTTTTTGACCTTGTGTCCTAACAAGCTATATATGGCAGGTTAGGGGATCGGGTTTTGGTTTTGACCTTGTGACCCAACAAGCTGTATGTGGCAAGTTGGGGGATCAGGATTTGGTTTTTGGTTTTGGTCTTGTGACCTAACAAGCTGTATGTGGCAAGTTAGGGGACCAGGATTTGGTTTTTGGTCACTCTTTGGGACTGTGTGGGTCCATTGGAGTGGTTTGGATTTTTGTGAAATGTCAATTTCAAGATTTTGGCTCAATTTGGTATATGAGGCTGGATGGTTTGATTTTTTGGAAGCTCATGGGGCTTGGAATTTTTTGTATGGTTCAATCAACTCAAAAGAGGCATGGAACCATTATTGTATGCTCTTGGTAAGAGGGATTTTTTTCTGACTAAAAGCCCATTTTTTTTTTTTTCTTCTTCTTTTTTTTTTTAGTGCCTAGGTGGTCAAACCTGGCTCATATGGGCTAACCCATGGGACCTTAAGCTTTTTAGGATGGCTTAGATCTCATGTGGGGCCATTTTTGTAAAGAATATCTAAAGATATCTCATTTGGATAGAGAATATCTAAAAATATCTTTATGGGAGAGAATCTCTCATCTTCCCTTAATTTGGGAGAGAATATCTCAAGGTATCTTTCTTTTTGGGAAGAAATCTCCAATATCCTTTTTTGTTGGAGAGAATCTCTCATTTGATTGATTTTGGGAGGAAATCTCTCAAAGACATCTTTCTTTTTGGGAAAGAATCTTTCTAATTCCTTCTCTTTTGGTAAGGTTACTAATTAGTAACACTTACCTTTCTTCTTTGTTTCCTTCTTTGATTTGCTCTCTCCTATAAAAGCAAAGGGAGGTAGGATCTCTTGCTCTTATTGCTTTCTTTTGCAACAATCTCAAGAGAGCTCCAAGGCCAAGAGTTTTTCTTCTTCAAGGATCTTCAAGCTTTTTCCTTCTTCTTCTCCATCAATGGCTTCAAGTAAGTTTTCTCTCTTTTTCTTTCAAGAAAACTCCATGTAGAGAATAGGATAAAAAAAAAGAAAGTTTCTCTCTCTTCCTTTTTTTCTTCTTTTTTTTTTTTCTTTTCTTTTCCACGTGATTTCTGTTTTTTTTTTTTTTTTTTTTTTTTGTTCTTTTCTTTCTCCCCTTTTTTTTTTGAGAAAGTTTCTTTTTTTTTTCTTTTCTTTCTCCCTCTTTTTTTTTTGAGAAAGTTTCTTTTTTTTTTTTTTTTTTTTTTTTTTTTTTGCTCATCATGATAATGCGTTTTTATGCAAATCTAGATGTTCATGCATGTACTTTTTGTAAATTGAGCATGATAGCATACCTGAAAATCTTTGCAAATTTGGGAATTTGGAGCTCGCAGCGATGTTGAGCCCTTCTTGATTTTGGGGAGATTTTGAGGTTTCGAAAGTTTGTAGTTTCGGAGCTCGCAGCGATGTTGAGCCCATCTTCAAACTTTCTATTTCTTTCGGGGTATTTCCCTTTTCTTCGGAATTGCCCCAGAACCATGCCAAAATTTCGCCAGATTTTTAGTGGGACAAAGTGACCCTTTTTTCTTTCTTTAGCGAAATCCTGTCATTTTGATGACGATCTTTTTCTTTTCCGACCTTTGCAGGTGGTTCCTCCAGAGCGAACAAGGGTAAAGAGCCTGCTACAAGCGTACCTCGTCGATCCGCCAGATCTTCTAATGTGGCCGTTCAGCAGGCCTGGGAGAAGGTCCAGTTTATTGAGAAGAACTTGGAAGAATGCGATTCCCTCAATCGTGATGAGATGAGACAGCGATTGATCGCTCTCAAGGACGAGGAGTTCTATAAGATCATGGCAAGCAACCGTCCTTGGGTTATGGACGATCTGAGGGTTTTACCCAAGCCTACCTTCTTCTTTGGAGATGCAGTCCCTGACGACTTGACATACCAAAGGAGATGTTTTCAGTTCTCTTACACGGCTGATGGTGAAGAGAGAACTATTTCTACCCGGTCGTCTTTTGACCGGACCATCTCGATCCTGAGCCTTTCTCCCACGTGCCCTAAGAGGGAAGATCCTCCGAGCTGGGTGAAGAGGACCAGTGTGATCAAGACTGGGGTTTTTGTTGGTGGACCCTCCGGATATGCGGAGAAGCCACCTGTCCGTATGGACATGTTGATGCCAGCCAGCGGCTACCAGGGCTCTGATTATCCGTCGGTCGATTTGAGACCGGTGGGCCTTGGCGTTTTCAGCGGTGACGGCAGTACTTGGGTGAAGCCTTTTCGACTTCGTGGCCGTTTCAATGCTGACTCCGATTGGAAGTCATGGACTGACCGCACCTTGCTGATTGGGGGCGCCGTTTTGAAGGAAGCCGGGATTTTTGACGCGGTCCGCGCTTTCAGGGAGACCGTGACTTTTTCCGATGATGCCTTCATGGCTATGTTGGAGTCTTTTCTCCCTCAGACCAATACCTTCGTTGTCACGAACGGTGAGATTGGTTTTTCTCTGAAGGAGTTGAGTGCTATTACTGGATTGCCCATCCTTGGCAAACTCTACGAGGAGTTCATGCCGATTGACAGCGTCCTTGAGGAGCAGTCAGAGGAGTTCAGGCTCCTATACTTTCAGCTCGTCGCCTTCTATGATTTTTTGAAGGAGGGCTCGAAAGTTAGATCCAGCAGTTGGAAGAGTTGTGGCTTTTCATTCTTCAACTCCTTTGACGGTCGAGAACCTTCTGATAGCATGACCCGGGAAGACAGGAAGAAGACTTCGGCCATGCAGGAAGAGTTGAAGGGTTTCTTCGCGAGCACAGATGCCATTTGTTCTGACATTACACTGCGGAGGGATCTTGCTGTTTACCTCACTTTTTGGCTGGGTGAGGCTATTTTTGCTGGTGGAGATGGGACGCACATCAGGCCGCATTGTATTTTTCCGGCTTGTCAGATGGCGTTTGGAGAGCGGCTTGCTTTGGTGCCCGCTCTTTACTCCTACCTGTGTACCGAACTGCAGGCTGCTGCTTTCTTGGTTCGGCTTGGGCTCCCTATGAATAGGGTATTTTCAGCCCATATCTTTTATTCGTGGTTTGTATACCACTGTCCTGGCTTCCACCAGCTGGGTGCTGCACAGGATGATGATCCTTTGATGATTCGATTGGCTAAGGGAAAAGCCGTATCTGAATCACTTTTGTTTGCCCGCATGAGGATCCGACGGTTCAGGGACGTCGAGATGGGGCAGTCTTCAGTTAAGCTTTCTCCGGAGTTGCGGAAGAAGGCTTTTGATTTCGGTGTCTCCCGAGACTCTACCAGAGCAGGGTCGGGAAGGCATTACTCTTTGACCAATGCAGAGAAAGAGTGGCTTTTCAGCATACGAGTCGGCACGATGGTGTACCGTAGACATCTTTTCGTCGACATCCAGCCGTATGTACCTTCTCGCTTTGCGCTTCAGTTGGGCTTCTCTCAAGGCGTTGTTGGAGCGCCTTCGAGTATGGTGAAGCGTTTTGGGGGTTTGCAGGATGGCAGAAATGCATGGGCTTTCTATAGTGCTGAAGACACTACTGCCACGATTTCTTATCCTGAGCTGTCGACTTTCCGAACTGCCGGCTTCACGAAGTGGTTCGCGGAGAGCTTTTTGGCATATCGGGGGCTTTCCAAGAAGGAGCTTGATGTAAAGCTGTCTTCTGGAAAAGGCATTGGGAAGTCGGATGGCGTCCGGCGAGAGGAAGTTTGGGCCTTCCTTTCTGGAGAGAAGCACAAGATAGGCTTTCTCGGTGACCAGGGCGTCATTGGTTCTGAAGCTGTTCGGGAAGTACCTGATGAGGCTTTGGAGCAGCTAGAAGAGGAGGAAGCCGAGCTCGGCGCTTGGATGCAAGCGGCACAGAGGCGAGCTTCCGCGGAGTCTACTGGCGAGAGCAGACCATCCAGTGAGGAGTCAAGTGAGAAACCTGACTCTGATAGTGGGGCGGGTTCTTCTAGGAAGCGAACCCGTAGAGGTAAGAAGAGGAGGAGTCATCATCGCAGCGAAGGGCCACATGAGGACTCTCCTGACATGGAAATCCCTCTTACCATCAACGAGGAGGTGCCAGAGGCTGTCGACGAGCCTCCAGAGAAGAGGAGTCGTGGGGAAGAGACCATTGGTGAAGGTATGATTCTTCCTTTTTCTTTTTCTACTTCTTTCATGGGGCTTTCCATGTTCTGATTTGTTTTCTCACCCTGCTGCTGCTTTTTTCTTTTTTTTTTTTTTTTTTTTTTTTTTTTTTAGCAGAGGATGAAGACTTGCCGATGCCTGAGGTTCCGACCGATGAGGCGGTGATGGAGCCGGTTATGGCATCTGAAGAAGAACCGAGGGACTCTGGAATGACTCCGGAATCTCCAATTGGTATAACTTCTATCGCTTTCTCTTTTTTTTTTTTTTTTGCGACTTGATTTGCTAACAGTTTTTTTTTTTTCTTGCCAGCTGACTTGCCACAAGATTCCGATGACTTTGAACCATCAATGGACGCAAATGTCGATGATGCTTCTGATGAGTTCATGGAGGAAGAGAGTGTTCCGCCAGTCGTCGAATAAGGTACTTTGTAGTGATGACCCTGATGATTTTATTTTTTTTTTTTTTTTTTTTTTTTTTTTTTTTTGAACAGGATCATATTCATACCTTTTTGTGTTTCATTTGCAGGTTTTGAAGTGACAGAAGAGAGTCCATCGCTTTCTTCAGAACCAGAGCAAGGGATGCCAGAGGTCGATCCGGAGGTAGAGACCAGTTCAGACATGATTGAGGAGATGCCTCGTGTTGAGATTCCCTCTCCAGTGGCTCCAAGTGAAAAGAGTTCTTTTGTTACTCTTCCAATGGGACATGACATGAGCAGCCGATCAGCGGAGAAGGGTGAATCTTCATCCAGTTCGTCTCTTCAATTTGCGAAGAAGGTGCTGGCTCGGGTTTTGAGTTCTTGGATCAAGACTCTCCTTTTTGGACACTTGGAAGCAGGATTTGGCATGATCCCACATGTGCAGGAGATTCTCACTGATACCGAAGAGGTTGGTCTGGATGTCACAGGTGCCAGGGCGACCGTTGATAGGATCATTGCACTGGGTGACAAGTGGTTTGAGACCATGGGTTTCCCTGACGACCAATTCTTCAAGGAGATGTTCTTGGACCCTGCTGATAAGGCTAAGTCTGACCTGAATGAGGCTACACAAAGCAAGAAGCAGCTAGTTCGGGAGAAGAACAAGGAAGAGCTAGCCATCATCGGATTGAGGCATGACCTTAACGTCCTTGATAGGGAAGTTGAGGAGGCCAGGAAACGTCTTGAGCATTTGAAGGCACAAGTCGATGCGAAGTGGGCTGCTATAACAGAGGCTCGTGACAGGGAGAGTACTCTGATCCGCAGGGTTGCAGATGCCGGTCAAGTTCTCGAGAGGAGGACTCTAGAAAACGAACGATGGCAAACTGCTGGGGAAGAGCTTCCCGGTGTAAAAGAAGGGTTACGGCATTCGCCAGCATCTCATGGCAAGTTCCTGAAGAAGCGTGCCTTGGAAACTCTGACGGCTGAGGCCAAGAGTTTGCTTGAGGAGCTGAAGCTTTGGCTGGAGACCATTTTTGGCTAAGCTCCTGATTTTTTATAGCAGAAACCATTCTTCTTTTTTTTTGGTACCACATGTATTTTTTGGTACTCTTTTTTTGTAGTGCTTGTGGACACTTTCTTTTTTTTTTGGTACCACATGTATTTTTTTTGGTACTTTTCTTTTTTTTTTTTGTAGTGCTTGTGAACACTTTCTATTTTTTTTTTTTTGCTTTGGTACCACATGTATTTTTTTTGGTACCCCCTTTTTTTTTTTTTGTTTTCCCTACGCTCACTCAAATCTTTTTGTGATGAAAGCAATTGCTAAATGGGATTTGATCAAAAGTTTTGTCATTTTGTGAAAATCTTTTGTCAAATGATTGTTTTGGTAGGGGAAACGAATTTGGCATGAAAGCCGGATTTTTGTGGCATTTGCAGCCAGTTTTGACATGAGAGTCAGGTTTTTTTTGTGTGGCATTTATAGCCGATTTTTGAGATTGCATAAGAGCCAAAAATTTTGTTCGTGACATGGGAGCCAATTTTGAGATGGCATGGAAGCCGAAATTTTATGGCGTAAAAGCCAAAATTTTGGTTGGCATGGAAGCCGGTGTTTGTTTTGTTGGCATCTATAGCCAGTTTGGTGGCATTGATAGCCAATTTGCGGCATTTATAGCCGGTTTGGTGGCATTGATAGCCAATTTGTGGCATTTATAGCCGGTTTGGTGGCATTGATAGCCATTTTTTGAAAGCCAAGTTTTGGTTTGTCGGCATGAAAGCCAATTTTTGTGGCATTGATAGCCGGTTTGTGGCATTTATAGCCGGTTTTTGACATGAGAGTCATTTTTTTTGTGTGGCATTTATAGCCGATTTGGTGGCATTGATAGCCGATTTTTGGCAAAAGAGCCAAGTTTTGGCATTTATAGCCAGATTTTTTGGCTTTCAAAATGCAGGTATCGACTAAATGTCGCCTCCCCGCTGAATGGTCTTGCAAGTATCGATGGAATGTCGCTTCCTTGCTCATTCGGTTTTGCGAGTATTGACGGAATGTCACTTCCTCGCGGGTTGGGTTTTGCAAGTATCGATGGAATGTCGCTTCCTTGCGAATTGGGGTGCAAATATCGACTAAGCGTCGCTTCCCTGCTTTTCCCAAGACTTTTTGGTTTTGCGGGTACTGACTTGATGTCGTTTCTCCGCGATTTTTGAAATTTGAGGTTTTCTCGAACCTTTGAAATTTGGGTTGTGGATATCAACTGAAATGTTGCGTTCTCCACGATTTTAGAGGTTTTGGAAGTATCGAATGGGGTTCGCATCCTTCCGATTTTTGAGTTTTGCGAGTATCGACTAAGTGTCACTTCCCCGCGGTTTTTGAAAAACCATTTTTTTGTTTAAAGACACGAGGGTCGTAAATTTTGACCTAAAACCATTTGGCGGTAAAAGGTAAGGTGGACTAGGGTGGAAATCCCTGAATCCGGATTTTTGTTTCAAACCATGAATTTTGGTTCAAGGATCGAAAGTTTTGGTCAAGTCAGGGAGAGGCTCCTAAACTTGGATTTTTTGTTTTTTTTTTTTTTGAACAATGAAACAATGAAAGTAAGCATTGTTTTTGAATCTCTAGAAATTTTGACATTTGATATGAAAATTCTAAAGAGAGTGGGTTTGACGAGCGAGTACCTGAGAACAGGTTTTGGCCATACAGGCATTGCTCTTACCCAGTTGGGTAAGTCTTCAAGGGTAGTACCGCTTCAAGAACTTGCCGTTGATAGGCAGCATACATCTGTCGCCTTCCATGTTTAGGAGGGCATATGCGCCATTGGAGAAGACCTTGTCGATGACGTAGGGTCCCTCCCATTTTGGTTCAAATTTGCCTTTGGACTTGTGAGCGAAGACCATTGGTCTTTTTACCGCAAGAACCAAGTCACCCTTTTTGTAGGCGCGTTGCCTGACCTTTTTGTCAAAAGATCCTGCCATGCGTGCTTGGTAAAGTTCAATGCTTTGTCGAGCTTCGAGCCGTCTCTCGTCGAGATTGTCCAGCTCATGGAGTCGCAATTTGACATTGCTTTCTTGAGTCATGTCATTTTGTAGAGATACCCTCAGAGAAGGAATTTGTACCTCTAGGGGCACGACAGCTTCGCATCCATAGACCAAGGAGAATGGTGTGCTATGGGTTGGTCCTCGAACGGTGGTTCGATAGGCCCACAAAGCTTCAGACAGTTTATCGCTCCAGTCTCTTTTGTGACTAGAGACCATTTTCTTGAGGATTTTGCAGAGTGTCTTGTTGAAGGCTTCTGCTAATCCGTTTGCTGCCGGATTGTATGGAGTCGAAGGACAGCTTTGGATTTTGTATTTGTCGCAGAACTTGTAGAATCGATGATCCCGAAATTGTGGTCCGTTATCATGGACGAATCTCTTGGGTATGCCGAAACGACAAATGATGTTGGTGCGTAGGAATTGAAGAACTGATGAGGTCTTCATTTCGTTGAACGCAAATGCTTCTGACCACTTGGAGAAATAATCCGTTGCGGCGAAGATGAAGCGATGACCTTTGCTTGAAGGGGGAGAGATAGGACCTATGATGTCCATGCCCCATGCTTCGAAAGGCCATGAGATTGCTGTAGGATGCAGCCATTCTGGAGGCATGTGAATGTAATCTCCGTGAACTTGGCATAGCTGGCAGCGTTTGGCAAATTGCATTGCATCAGCAACCATGGTAGGCCAGTAGTAACCTAACCTTTTGATTTGGTCGTAGAGCTTGGGACCAGCCTGATGAGCTCCACAAAGACCAGCGTGAACTTCTTTGAGTGTTTCTTCAGCTTCTTGTTGTGACAAGCAGCGTAGAAGTACTCCATTGAAGGATTTCCTGTAAAGGATCTTTGAAGGGATATCCAAATGAAAGTTTGGGGCTCGCCTTTGGATGCTTACCCGTTCTTTTGGATCTTCAGGTAGGATTCCGAACATAGTGTAATCAATGAACGGATCCCTCCAATCGCCGATTGAAGTTTGAAGGATAGAGATCCGACTTCCAATCAATCGGTGGCATTCAGCAACTGCTTGGTGTGTGTTAAGAGGAGGGAGGATCCTTCTCTCACTCACTGTAATTTGCATGTTTTTTCCTTCCTGGATCGCCATTGATGCGGCAAGTCCAGCCAGGGCATCTGCACGGATGTTTTCACCTCTACGAATGTGGGTGATGTTGCAGATGTCAAACTTTTGCAGAAGCGATTGTGCCTTGTTGTAATAAGGCAGCAGATCGGGCTTCCTGACTTCATATTTCTGATTCATCTGGTTGACGATCAGTTGAGAGTCTCCAAAGACTTTCAGCATAGTGATACCGGATTCGATGGCGAGTTCCAATCCTAGGATCAGAGCTTGGTATTCAGCTGCATTGTTTGTGCATGGTTCCAGTAGCGAGAAAGCGTGGGGAATCATGCATTTGTCGGGGCTAACAAAGAGGATGCCAACTCCCGAGATCAGCTTTCTGTTTTCATTTGTCCTGGTTGCACCGTCAAAGTACATGTCCCAGGAGGCATTTGGTGAGGAAGTCTCCACGTTGTAGACAGGTTCGTCTGGGAGATCATCTCTCAGTGGTGAATCTTTAGGCAATGGATGCTCTGCGAGGAAATCTGCTAGAGCTTGGCCTTTGATTGCTTTTTGTGGCACATACCTTATATCAAATTGTGATAGAAGGATGGACCATTTTGCCAGTCGGGCATTGAGAGAACCTGCCTTTGTGACAAGGACCTTCAAGAGGTTGATCCTCGAGACCAGGTAGACTGTGTTGGAAAGCAAGTAGTGACGTAGCTTTTGTACGGCGAACATCACTGCAAGGCATTCCTTTTCGACTGGAGAGTAGCGATGCTCTGCACCTACTAGCATGCGGCTGAGGTAGTATAGAGCAGCTTCTTTTCCCTCACCATTCTCTTGTGCAAGCAGAGCGCCTACAGAATGATCAAGAGCTCTTGTGTACAAGATGAATGGTTTTCCAGTGGCAGGGGCAGCTAACACTGGAGGTTTGGTCAGGTATGACTTGATATCTTGAAATGCGGCTTCACAGTCGGCATCCCAGACAAAGTCTACACCTTTTTTCATCAATCGGGAGAACGGACGGCATTTCCCCGAAAGATTGGAGATGAACCGTCTGATGTAGGCCAATCTCCCTTGAAGCCCTTTTAGTTCCCTTAGGGTTCTTGGAGAGGGCATTTCTAGAATAGCCTTGACTTTTATGGGGTCAAGTTCTATTCCAGCTTTCCGAACAAGGAATCCGAGAAACTTACCCGACGAGACGCCGAAGAAGCATTTTAGAGGATTCATCCGCAGTTTGTGTTTGCGGAGTCGGAGGAAGACTTCCCGAAGATCTTTGAGATGGTCTTCTTTTCTTCTGCTTTTGACGGCGAGGTCATCAACGTAACATTCGACCGTCTTGTGCTGCATATCTTGGAATATTTTCATCATAGCCCTCTGATATGTGGCACCAGCATTCTTCAGACCAAATGGCATGACAGTGTAGCAATACACGCCAAATGGAGTCCGAAATGAAGTGTGTTTTTCATCCTCGTGATGCATCTTTATCTGATTGTAACCAGAGAAGCCATCCATGAATGTCATTCGCTCGAATCCGCAGGTATTGTCAATCATCACCTCCGGTATGGGGAGCGGGAATTCATCTTTAGGGCAAGCGCCATTCAAGTCTCTATAGTCAATACAGACTCTGATCTGCCCATTTTTCTTTGTCACGGGGACAATGTTGGCCAACCATTCTGGATGTTGTTCCTCACGGATGAAGCCAACGCTTTTGAGTTTTTGAACTTCTTGTTCAATTTTATCCATCACATCTGGACGGAATCTTCTTTGGCCTTGTTTGACAGGCTTGATTTCTTCTTGAAGATTGAGTTTGTGGACTGCTATTTTGGGGTCTAAACCAGGCATTTCAGCATAGGACCATGCAAAGCAATCAACGAACTCACGAAGAAAAGCGATATACTCGGGTAACTCATCATCCTTTATATTCTTGCTTATGAATACAGGACGTGGGTTATCAGGTGTTCCCAAGTTTATCTTTTCAACAGAATCTTCTGTCGGAAGGTTCGAAGGTGGTTCCTCCACAATATTTTCGGAGGCTTCCAACTCAACGAAACCTTCTGGAGTTTCAACTGCATTACCAGACCAAGGCTCTGTTCCTTTCCATGGATTTTCTTGATTGGTGATCTCCTCAAGGCTTGCTATGAGATAGTCCCAATCGCCTGTTGAGGCTGGTATTTCTTTTGGAGACGAGGGTTCTTCTGGGTCAGAATAGCACAAGTCTGCATTATCGGACGATTCCTCTTTATCATCAGAGAAATCATACCAATTGGATGAGCTTCCTGGATTTTTGTCAGGTAACTCTTTAAAGAGATATCCAGGGAGATCGATGTCTTCGTGGACTTTAGATGTTGAGGCTTGGTCGGTAAAACGACTTTTAAGCCTTTGTGTCAACTGTCTCAGAGGAGTGTCGGGATCATATCCTAACCCATATGAAGACTTTTCTACATGACCGTAGAGTCTCCAATCTTCCAGCTGGCTTTTGGTCAAGGCGGGCTCCAATGGCGTGAGAATACCGCGTCTTTCTCCCAAACCGACTGGGTTTTGAGCGTCAAAGCCCATTTTCTTCATAATTGCTTGTGCCACAGGACTATATAGAGATAGCTGAGGCATACCTTCATTTTGAAAAGGTTCAAGCAGAGAACTTGATGAAGAAGCATCCGATCTATGAAAGAAGATCGGTCTTTGCTTTGGTGATGTTGCCGGAACAACAAAGGTAGCAGACGTAGGATCTTCTACATCTGCAGGTGTCTCCATCGGAGTGAGAGCAGGCTGAACTTGCTGAGTGTCAGCTTGGCTTGACGATGCATCGTCTTCTGGCTCTGAGTTCGAGTCTGTGTCTTGCATGATAGACACGAGAGAGACAACAAATTTGCCCCCAGGCTTTTGTTTCGCCTTCTTCACTTTAGTCGTGATGACAAAAGGTTTTGAATTCTTGAGGGAGATAACGAAGGGAGATTGACTACTCTCTTCTAATTTGCTGGAGGGTTTGTTTTCTTCCGGTGATTTTTGAGGGGCCTTGCCTTTATCTTTCTGGAGATATTCAGCAGGGGGTGCTATTTCCTCTTTTTCTTCTTTTTCGCCTTCATACATCTGGGAGTCTGCGAAGTGGACTTCTTTACCTTTGAAGGGTTTTCTGTCCGCAAAGACACGATGTATCATGCCGTCGTCGCCGACGAACTTGATGCATTGATGTAGAGTTGAAGGGACAACACCGTTCTCGTGTATCCAAGGACGTCCGAGAAGGATGTTGTAGCATGAGGGGGTTTTTATTGCATACACAGTGACCTCAGAGATAAGATCACCGATTTGCAATTTGAACCTGATTTTGCCGATAGGCCTTTGAGCGCTCCCATCGTATCCAAAGATAGATACAGATGTGTGGCTTAGCTTGCTGGGTGGGATACCCATCTCTTCAAGAGCCGAAGTGGAGATAAGGTTGAGTGCAGAACCTGGGTCGATCTGAACTCTGTGTATCGGTATTTCTTTGATGTACCCTGTGAAGTACAGGGGTCGGTTGTGCCTTGCTTCGCCAAGTAGGAGGTCTTCCTTAGTGAAGGCGATGGTTGCATTGGCTGCCTTTTGAACCGAGAGGCATTGGATGCATGATCCCTCAGTTTTCTTTTCTCCCTTTGAGGAAGTTTCAGAGTTTTTGACCCGGTAGTCCATTTCAATTTGGAGGACTTGCGGGGCATGTTTGTCGACATCCTCATTCAGTTTTTGCAATTCTGAGATGAGATTATCACGAGTGCGTGGAGACATTCGTAATAAATCCAGGATGTGAAGACGTGCAGGTATGTGTTTGAAGTGCTCAACCAAGTCATACTTGAAAGCCTCCTTAGGGCCTGCATGTTCATTGTTTTTGCCACTGGGGGCGCTTACAACATCTTTTCCCGAAGGATTTACATAAGTAAAGGAAGATTGGTTGTAATTCTTGTGGTAGTCCCGGCCCGAACGGGTGCCTCTACCAACTTCGAGAGCTTCTTGAGAAGGATCTTCGTTTGGAAGATTGTCTTCAGGATCAAGAGGCTGTCGTTTTTCATCTACTGGGGATGTATCTGCAGCAGAGTTGCCATCCTCAGTGATTGTGTTGCACGGAGCATTTTCCGGGAGCAAGTCCTGAACAGCATCCAGCAGCTTTTCTTCTTCGTTGACCCATCCATCACCCCAAGTTGGGTTTTCTTCATGATGATGAGTCGGGAAGAATGTGTATCCTGAAGTCACAGTCTCAGGAGAAGAAACCTGAGAGGGTGTTATCTCTGTGAAAGTCACGTGAGACAAGGTAGCTCCAGAGGATACATTGCTAGGCGTCGTCGGAGTGTAGGTAATCTCATCAGACGACGCTTCAGAAGAGCTATAGTCCTGATATATTACATTACAGGAAGCTCTGATAGGAGATGTTGCCTGCTCGGAGTCAGACTCATCCTCGGATGTAAGAGGATCGTCAATCCAGCAATGTTCTCCATTTTCAGGAGTTGAGAGAGGAGGTACCTGATGGGCTTCAGGGACTTCCGGCTCTGGATTGTGAGGAATCTCGTTGACGCGGTCTTGCTCTTGTTCTAGAGCGAGACGCTGCAAGATCCTTGCATATTCTTCAAGTTCAGGCATGGGAGCCAGATCCTCTTCTTCGTCTTCTCCGTGTGGCTCAACATAGTTGATTTCCACTGGAGCAATGACAGGTGCTGGGTTAACAGCATCTTCTTGTGCAGCCTCTTGGTCTTCTTCATCATCAGACCAGGATCCTTGTGGTTGCAAGGGGTTATACCAGATTACTGGTATAAGGTGAGTTTCAGGAACCCATTCTTCATCGGAGAGATATTCTCCTGTTTCAAGAGATTCCTCCCACTCATCGGTGTAGTTGGGCTCGAATCCATCGTCGGTGTCGCTGGACTCGTATCCATCAATGGAGAATCCAACTACCGAGTTGCAAGAGTATGATGCCCCCTGCATGGCTTCTTTTTTGAATTGAGGTGGCATGAAATCACTAAGAGTGAAGTTTCTTACCGCCTTTGAAGTCTCTGGAGGGGATGTTTCTGTTGCCCCGAGTGAAGTGGTAGAGGAGGCCTCTGCCTTTTCATGAACTTCTTGTTTTGGCTGGGTCTTCTCTTGCCGTTTGAGCCTGAGGAGATGTTTCCTAGCCTGCCTTCGCTGTTGAGCTGTCGGCTTTGTTTTGACGATCTCCCAATTTTCATCTTCCAGGAGATCGGGATGTACCCATATGGGTTGTCCGTCTGGTGTCGGGCAAGGAACCAACACTTCGGACGTTTGAATTCTATTTATCACCTTGAAGGAAGTAGTGATCTTCTTCTTCGGTGACTTTGGTGTTTGTCCATATGACACCATGTTGACGGAGGCAGTCCCATAGTTTTTGTCAAAGGTGATGACTCCGTTTTTCCACATCTCGTTTATCTTCTCTCTCACAACAAAGCATTGATTGAGAGGATGCGAAACCATCTGGTGGTATGGACAGTACCGAGGATCATTGGTTTTGCCAACATCTCCAGGTCTTTTGGGCTCTGGCAAAATGAGTTTGCCATTTGCTAGGAGAGCCTCAAAGATTTCTTCGACGTCTTCATCGAACGGATATTTCTTTTCTACTCGCTCTTTGAAGGCATCGGAGAGTTCAGGCCTTTTACCTGCAGTTTTGTTTTCAGCTTTCTTTGGCTGCTGAGGAGCTGACTTGGTTTGCACATTGAGGACCTCTTTCTTCTTTGGTTTAGAGGTTGCAACAGCAGTCGGCTCTTTCTTTGATGATTTCTGACTGTTGAGGTCTTTGATCACCGTTTCAGCTTCCATGGAAGCTTCCAGGAGCTCTCCCAGGTTTTTTGATTTGTTGCCGATGATCATGGAGCGGATTTTAGCTCTCATGTTGTTTCGGCAGATGTCAACTAGCGACGCTTGTGGCAGTACATCTGAGCATTTGTACGCCATTGCTTTCCACTTGTGAATGAAGTCATAAGTTGACTCATTCTCTCCCTGTTTTAGGCTGCAGAGCTGAGCCATAGTAACAGGATGATCCTCACCTTGGAAGTGGGTCAGGAAGCGTGTCTCCAGCATAGCCCAGTTCTGAATGGAGTTCTCCGGCAGAGTGGAGTACCAATCGAAGGCCGTACCTTTTAGGGTACTTGCAAAGAGGCGAATCTTGAGTGCATCTTGATCCGCGATAGCTCCCGTCAAGATCTTGAAGTGGATGACGTGCTGTCTGGCCGATCCTTTCCCCGTATATGTTTGGAGAGTAGGATGCTTGAATTTTGTGGGGAACGGGACCGAGTCCATCCACAAAGGATATGGTGGCTTGATCCCATGCTCTTTGAGTATATCCTCTTCTTTAGCTTTGGCGAGGATACTGTCTACGTCCTTTTTGGTAAGGGCGCGTGACTCATTTTCTTCACAATTCTCCTCGTTATTGTTATGATTCGGAGGAGGCTCATTGTTCACCTGATTTTGGACGACAAGGAGAATGTTTTCCATCAGAGTTTCAATCCTCTGCTGGCCTTGTTCCAACTGCTGGATGCGTGTGAGCGCATCATCTCGAGGTGGATTCTGAGGTGGTGGCTCAGAACTTGTAGCCAAGACGTTCATCCCTCGGGATTCGAACGAAGAAATCGTCCTGGTGACCGAGCTGGGGCTCATTCTTTTTGATGAAGAGCTTGATGAAGGATTACTCTCCCGTCCTTGGCTTGAAGGGGCAGGAGATTCTTCAGGATGTCTTCGTGTCCCGGTGACGCTACGGGTCACCGGACGTCCGACATGGATTTTTGATGCTGACTTTTGGCGTCTTCTGGTTTTTCCAACCATATGGACGGCAGCAACTTGGTCGGGTCTTTCTTTTTCGACCCATTTGTGGGAGACTTGAAGTGTAGGAGGCTGGGTCCGTTGCTTCTCTAGTCTCTTTCGTCGATATGACGCACGGCGGCGTGCTCGACGAGCGATTTGAGCTTCAGTCAGCTCTGGCTGGGCTCTGACGATGAAGGATGTGCTCCCTCGGGCGCAGCAGCCGAGCTTGTCTTCTTTGTGGTTGGGCAAGGACAGGATGCGGACCCGGTCCTTTGCCTGTTGCAGCGAAGCTTTAAACCTTTCGAGTTCGGCCCCTGTAGAGATGAAGGGTCGAACTGAAGGTGTGTAGGCCTTAGCAGGTGCTTGGAGAGGCCTGGTGATGCATGATCTGATTTTGGGCCTGTAGGAACAAGCCGGCTCATGCTGGGTTGACTTGGGAGTCAAGTTGGAGATGGGTCTCTCCTCTTTCATGTAGGCAAGAGGGTAGAACTGGTTTTCTTTGAGTGGGGCCAGGTATGCTGGCTTGGTGGATGTTTGAGACCTTCTTTGTTTTGGGGAAGGTCTTGGAGACCAAGTCTTAGGGTAGACCTGGTTGGTTGTTGGTCGAGGCTTCGCGGGGGTGCCGCGGGCTTCGGGCTTTTGGGCGCTTGCCTTTGGTGTCACGGGAGTGACACATTGAGAGGCGATTTTCTGCCTTTTGGCAGGCGCAGTTTGTTCTTCGGGAAGTGGGAATGGTCCCAGTGTCCCGAAGACGATGGTCCGGGGAGTCGAGGTCGACCCGGAGTTCAGAGAGTTGCCGAGGGAGTTGACGCTTCGGCAGCTGGCAGGGCGCTTATGGGTGCGCGTGCTTTGCTTCTGTTGAAGCATGAGTTGGTGCTTGTTCTCGTCGAAGATAATGGTTAAGGCTGCCATTGTTAGTTTCAAAATTTCTGAAACAAGACCACATCCATTAGTAATCACAAGAATATGATGATCATAAATGGGAATTTCTATGGTTGTCTTTTCAAATCGCTCAAGGGATATGACCCAAGCGACATGAAGAAGGCAAAAAGCCATAGATGGTACAATTGTTCTGACAGCGAACATGGTAGGCTCGAAATGAGCGTTCCAATGACTGCTAGAAGCAATTGTATACCTAAATTCGACTTATCGAGAAGCGGAGCTTGCTCGAGATAAGAAGAATATAAGGTAGGAGTTACAAATGTGCCGGTCACAGATACAGTAGACCCTGAAAGGGCGTACCAGTATTGCTATGCACAAATGTTGGAGATCGCATCCACGAGATGGGATTCTCTTTTTTTTTGAAATGTCAAGATTGGATTCATCAAAGAGAGCAGATGGTATTCCGATCCGAATACGGGCTCAACGATTTCCGCGAGCACCAGTACCCAGAAGGGAAGGAACCACAATTTCTCGGATCTGAATCTAAAATGACGAGAGTTTTTTTTTTTGAAGATTTTTTTTTTATTTTAAGATTTTCATTTTTTTTTTTTTTTTTTTTTTTAAAAAATCTTTTTTTTTTTTGTTTAAGATTTTTTTTTTGAAGATCTTTTTTTTTATTTTTGATTTTATTTTATTTTATTTTTTTTTAAGATTTTTTTTTTGAAAATCTTTTTTTTTATTTTTGATTTTTTTTTTTTTATTTTTAAGATTTAAAGACGAGAGAGTACACATAGGCCTCCTAACCCGGTCTTATGAAACCTCAATTGATAGAATTGCCCCCAGGTAAGGGTAGGATTACTTAATGAACCCGTTTGGAGGACCCTTGCCTAGAACAGTCAAGCTGTCTCCACACTCTGGACAAGGCTTTTCTTGAATCAATCGTGATCAAAGAACGCAATTGGTTTAACCTTAGTGGTCTATGTCTCTTTTTTTTTATAAAAAATTCCAAATAGACTCATCGAAGAGAAACGATGGCCCAAAACCTTAGTCGAACGGGCTCAACATTTCTGCAAGCACCAAAGAACGATAGGATAGGAACAAAGTTTCTCAATTTTGAATCCAAACTAAGAAAACTAATTTTTTTTATTTTTATATATTTTTTTTTAAATATTTTTTTTTTTGAAATCTCTAATGAACTCATCGAAGAGAAACGATGGCCCAAAACCTTAGTCAAACGGGCTCAACATTTCTGCAAGCACCAAAGAACGATAGGATAGGATCAAAGTTTCTCAATTTTGAATTCAAAACTAAGAAAACTGATTTTTTTTTTATTTTTATTTTTTTTTTTGAAATCTCTAATGAACTCATCGAAGAGAAACGATGGTCCAAAACCTTAGTCGAACGGGCTCAACATTTCTGCAAGCGCCAAAGAACGATAGGATAGGATCAAAGTTTCTCAATTTTGAATTCAAACTAAGAAAACTGATTTTTTTTTATTTTTATTTTTTTTTTTGAAATCTCTAATGAACTCATCGAAGAGAAACGATGGTCCAAAACCTTAGTCGAACGGGCTCAACATTTCTGCAAGCGCCAAAGAACGATAGGATAGGATCAAAGTTTCTCAATTTTGAATTCAAACTAAGAAAACTGATTTTTTTTTATTTTTATTTTTTTTTTTTGAAATCTCTAATGAACTCATCGAAGAGAAACGATGGTCCAAAACCTTAGTCGAACGGGCTCAACATTTCTGCAAGCGCCAAAGAACGATAGGATAGGATCAAAGTTTCTCAATTTTGAATTCAAACTAAGAAAACTGATTTTTTTTTTGAAAAGAGAAAGAATGGAAACAAACTCAAAGAAATAGGAATTTCCAAAAAATCCCATCTCATTTTTTTTTAGGATGCAAAATCCAACATAGGCTACCAGCTAGAAAGTAGCCAAGGAATCCGGAAAAGAAATATAAGCATAGAGCAAAAAGTATGATATGCAAATATTTCATTTCCAAGCACCGTGTTCTCAAATGAACGAGTCCCACCGGGTGTGCCAGCTTGATGGAACGCGCTCCGAGGCGCCCGCTGGGGCGGCTACCGGGGTCGGCGGAACGTGGGAGCCCGTCGGGTCCGGCCCTTTCGCGCCCTGGCGGGCCCTGAAGCGTGCATCAACATTTTTTTTTTTATGTGGGTGTGCCAGATTTTCTACTTTACTTGGAATTGCAAGTGGTCATCCGGAGATCAACCTTCGCAAGTAAAAAGGAAATCAACTTCTTTCAAGTTTTCCATTGCACAAATATTTAAGAAAAGAGACATTTTCTTGGTTTGCCGTGAAAGGCGATTTTGTTTGGCATTTATAGCCGGTTTTGGCGTTTATAGCCGATTTACAATTCTCATCAATAATGAAAGACAAGAGTTGTGATTTTTGTCTCTTTTAGAAAAATACAAACTACAATGAAAAGCAAGAAAAGGAAGATCTAACTTTTCAGGAGATTGTGGGGGACTCGTTCAGATTGACGGTCGCAAGCCATGTATGGGCTTCGCCATCATCCATGCAGATGAGAACAGAAGATGCTCTTGATTCGCTTGGCTTGGCTATAACCTCAGGTTTTTAGAGGACAAAGACCAAGAGAAGGTCCTATGTCCAATAAAAAGCTAAGTAGACGGGCTGAAAAGCCACGTCTAAGCCATTGGAGGCAGCAGGAGAAGGCAAGGACCTTGGGGGGGGGGGTGCCCCCCAAGGGACTTTTGTCACCTTGTAGTGGTGGCCGGTGCAGAACTTCAGCAGAGTTTTTCTCTCTTTTTCTTTCTCTCAGATCTCTTTCTGATCTTTGTTTTTCTGATCCTCTGATTTTCTCCTCTTTTTTCTGATCTTTTTTCCCGATCTCCATTTCAATGGAATGCTCTCCTATTTATAGGCATTTGGTAGCCATTTAGGAGGGTTTATGAGCCTTAATGGCTTTAATGGGAGGAGTTACAAGATTTATTTCTTGATTTTGTAACTCCTTTTTCCTTGAATCTGATTGGCCGATGGAGATTAAGGGCTTTTAATCACCTTAATTACAATAATGGGAGGAGTTTCATGGTTTAAATGCCATGAATCAATTGACTTGTAACTCCCAAATGCTTGCTTCTGATTGGGCCGTCCAAAGAAATGAATTAATGACTGCAATAAAGCTAGTCAATTAACCACATTAATTGGTCGCCGAGCAGTCGAAGAGTCGCGGGCCATGCCGTGTCTTCTGGAATTCTTCTGGCGACGATCATCGATGGATCTACATGCTGATCGACATCGGATGAACATGTAACTTCAGACATTGATAGCTAAGAGCGGGCCGGTGACATCTGTCTTGTCGATTTCACGATCGGTCGGACAGAAAGTGCACTTTCTTGGTCAGCCGGTTGGCGATCTTGGAGCGATCACTGATGATTTTATGCTTTTGGAGGTTGACCCGTGATTTTGACGGATGTCGTCGGATATGAGTCAATTTCAAGCACTAAAAATCACATTTTCAGGAAACCACAGGGGCCAAAGTGCGCGAAACGCGAAAAAAGACGAAAAAACGGGTCACCGGCGGAAAATCCGGTGACCCGGACCTCCATGGTCGCCGGCGACCATGGGCCATGGTCGCCGGCGACCATGGACCGGCGACCATGGCCCATGGTCGCAGGGGCCTGCGACCATGGGCCATGGTCGCAGGGGTCTGCGACCCTGGGGAATTTTTCCCCTTCGGAGCCCGTTTTGCGGTCGTTTTGAGGTCTTTTTCGTCGCCGTTTTCTTCTGTATTTTTCTTGACATTTCTTCTCATTTATTGGCTTGATTTCCCTATAGAAAACTTGATGAGAATCCTTGCATTTTTAGAGTGCAAAGTTTCTAATTTTCCGGGAAAGCCGAAGACTTTGTCGCGTAGAGCTGCTGATTTTCCGCCAGAAGTCGAAACTTGGTCAAACGATGTCGGAATGACCTGAAATTTGAGGTGAAGCCTCCTGAGCAATAAATAAGACCAACCATAGGCTTTTGTTTGAGTTTTGAAGCCGTTTGGGGTCCCGTCGATGCTTCACTTGATTTTGCTGCGGGGAAAATGCCGAGCTTTGATGTGCGGTCAAACGATGTCCGATTGACCTGAAATTTGACGGGGAGCCTATTGGAGTCATTTTGAGACGTTCCATGGGCTCCGTTTTGGATGTCATGGTCCCGGGTTGCTCTGCCGCCGGTAGGCTTGATTTTCTCTCGGAGCATCGAAACCTGGTCAAACGTTTTCGGAATGACCTGAAATTTGACGTGCAGCCTTTTGGAAGCATGTTGAAGCCACTCATGCACTTGGTTTGATGAGCGAAGGCTCCGGTGGTTTCCGCCGCCGGGAGGCTTGATTTTGCTGCTCGAGCATTGATGGAGGGTCAAACGTTGTCGGTTTGACTTGAAATTTGGCATGGAGCCTTTTTGAGACATGCTGGAGTCATCTGTAGGCTCTGATCGAAGTTTTGACGTCTCCGATGATGTCGCCGCCGGGAGCTCCCGTTTAGCTGTCGGAGAAGTGAAGTTAGGCCAAATGTTGTCGAAATGGCCCGAAACTTCATGTGTACTCTTCTCTTGGCTATCTTGAAGGATCTTGCAGTTTTTGTTTGATTCTGACAAGATTTGATTTTTTGAGAAGTTGCATTGCCTATTTATGGCAGGTTGCGACTTCATGCAGCTTTCTTGATGTTGAAGAGGCAAAGTGACATTTTTGGTGTCAACAGTATTTCTAATAAGTATTTGAAATTAACAATTGACATTTGACACAAAGTATATTTAGAATAAAAGATTTCACATGAAATTCTAAACCCCAAACCCTAAACTATCCAACTTAATGTAATAAACCCTAAACTACTTAACTTAATATAATAAACCCTAAACTCTAAACCATATGCTAATTAAAAGCTCAAGTAAATGACTTATGAGTGAGTTAATCTTGTAGCATACTATTTGTCTTGTTGTTGACAGTGTTTGTCAGTGTTTGTCATGTGTCTTGTGTTGTGTTTGTGGCTTGAAGGATTATGTTAATTGTTTGGTGTATGTGAATTGAAGGATTATGTTAATTATAGCTTCTGACTTTTGCAAAATTAACAAAAAAAAATATGATAAGAAACTTTTTTAGTCTTCATTGGTCATTAAAATTGAGAATATGGCAGGGTTTGAATACCGGGTCAACGGGACGGGGCGGGTTGCCCGTGACCCGTTTGGAAAAAAAGTGCTGGCAGCTGGGTCAGCGGGCGGGGCGGGTTTCCCCATGACCCGACTGGGGCGGGGATGGGGAATTGGGGATTCATCCCCATACCCGCCCTGGTTATGGGGGCGGGTATGGGGATGGGGAGTTTATTACCGAGGCGGGGATGGGGGCATGGCGACCCGTCCCATACCCACCCCATTGACAAGCCTACTTATCCATCTCTTGCTACAGCAGGCATTCCCTCTTCGGCTCTTCATCTCCTGTAAGTTGATAGTATGGTTGAGATTTTCTCTATATGTATTATGATCCGTTGTGGTTTCTGATTAGGGTTCTTATTTGAGGGTTTATGAGTTTGATTTATTAGTTGCGAGCACTTGCGTCTTAAAACGAGTTTTTGAGGTCTGCCTTAGTGGGTTTTGTTTCCTTTTGATGATTTACTGAGAAAACCCATTTTTGTGTCTCTTACTTCCAATAATGCTATTTGAGCCATTGATACTGTGTGATAAATCTTTAAGTTTTCAGTGTTTCAATGGAGCTTTTAAGGTTTGCCTTAGTGGGCTTGCTGTGATGATAAAAATGGAGAGCCCTAGCAACCTTCTACTTATTCTAGGACATCAAGTCAGTTATTTTTACAGATGCTTTGCATGCATTTACTTTTGTTCCTGTTTGATTTGGTGTATATGCATATACTTTCCATGCCTAGTTGATTTGGTTCTGAACTTTCTACTTCAAAAAAAAAAAAAAAAGAAAGAAAGAAAGAAGGATTAGAGTTTCCAAACAAGCCCTTTATGTACATTTGTGTGCATAATATTTTTTTTGTAGAGGTAAAAATGATGTAACTGAAAAATTAAAATTAAAAGGAAAATGACATTCTCTGATTTTTACCATATTTATTTATTTTTTACATTATTAAATAAATAATGTAGTTATCCTTATTGGTTTGTCTTGAATTTTTGTGCTATTTAAGCTTAGTATTTCACTTTTAAATGTTTGATGCTGCACATTCAATTATTCCAATTTTTCGGATTGTGTACTGAGTTCCTTTTTATTCTTATATATTTCTAAGATTTCTATTTTTTTATTTAGAATAATTTTAATTTTAATTTTTGTTTCTTTTTTTTTCCCTAGAGCTATGTTGAGATTTTTTAAAAGGAAAAATGATGAAGAAGAATTATCGTCAATGAATTCCAATGACCCTTCAACAAAAAAACTCCTTGGAAAAGCCATCATCTAGTAACGAACATTCAAAAAAAGTCGTGTGGAATTGAGTTACCTGAGCTTTCATCCAATCCAATTTCTACAGAATCATTGAGTACCAGCTTGCCTGAACTTCCATCTGATCCAGGAAAACGTCCTAAGGTTGTAGAATATGATCCTAATATTCGTGAAATGGTTCGTAGAAAGTACTACCTTAATGGTGCTTGCCAACGTCGTAAACATGAATTTCCACAAAGAGATTTCAATGGAAAGTTAAGAAGGTTCAATCATTTGTGGTTTGATGAATTTAAATGGTTGGAGTATAGCATATCGAAGGATTCTGCATTTTGTCTTTATTGTTATCTTTTCAAGAATGAGTGTGGGGATCAAAGGGGTGGTGATGCATTTGTTAGTGAAGGTTTTAGGGATTGGAAGAAGAAAGATAAGCTTCGCAAGCACGAGGGAGGAGTTAATAGTGCTCACAGACAAGCTTGGAGTAAATGTCAAGATTTGATGAATCAGAAACAACATATTGAAGCCAGTTTTAGTAAAATGACAGATGAAGCAAAGATTGATTATAGCGTTTGACTTAATGCATCAATTGACTGCATTAGATTCCATTTAAGACAAGGCCTCCCATTTCGTGGACACAATGAATATGATGGTTCAAGCAATCAAGGGGATTTTCTAGAGCTTCTAAAATTCCTTACAAGTCATAATGAGGAGGTGTGAAATGTTGCACTTAAGAATGCTCTTGAGAATCTTAAGTTGATAGCACCTCAAATTCAAAAGGATATTGTTAGAGCTTGTGCATTTGAAACTACCAATGTTATAATCAGAGAGCTTGGTGATGGATTGTTTTCTGTTCTCCTTGATGAATCTCGTGATGTGTCAACAAAGGAGCAAATGGCTGTTGTTTTGAGATTTGTAGACAAAAGAGGGTGTGTGGTTGAACGGTTTTTGGGCTTGAAACATGTCACTAACACAACTGCTCAATCACTGAAAAAAGCACTTGAAAAGTTATTATCTGCACACAGATTAAGCATATCTATGTTGCGTGGGCAAGGTTATGATGGGGCAAGTAATATGCGAGGTGAATTTAATGGATTGAAGACTCTTATCTTGAAAGAGAATGAGTGTGCATATTATGTGCATTGCTTTGCTCACCAACTTCAACTAGCTCTTGTAGCAATGGCCAAGAATCATGTCCTTATTGCCACATTGTTCCCCTTGATTATTAATATTGTTAATGTGGTTGGATCCTCGTGTAAGAGTCGAGATACTTTACGAGAGAAACAAGTTGCTAGAATTATTGAGGGCTTAGAAAATGAAGAAATCACAAGTGAGCGAGGCTTGAATCAAGAAAGCACTCTAATTCGACCTAGTGATACACGGTGGGGATTGCATTATGGGACTCTTATGAGCTTGATTAACATGTTTCCATCTGTAATTGATGTACTTGATGTGATTGTGGAAGAGGGAACAAGTCCAGATCAAAAGGCTGAAGCATTGCGTTTGTTAAAAGCGATGCAATCATTTGAGTTTGTGGTTACTTTGCATTTGATGAAATCAATATTGGGAATAACAAATGATTTGTCCCAAGCATTACAACGGAAAGATCAAGATATTGGGAATGTCATTTTATTAGTTGACATTTCAAAGAAAAGACTTCAAGCAATGAGGGATAATGGATGGAGTTCTTTGTTGGAAGAAGTTTCTGCTTTTTGTGTGAATCATCATATTAGTATTCCTAATATGGATGATTTGTATATGGTTCAAGGAAGATCACGGCGTAGAGCTGAAGAAATGGCAAACTTGCAGCACTACCGTGTTGCGTTATTCAATATTGTCATAGATATGCAACTTCAAGAGCTAAATAGCATATTTAATGAGGTAAACACCAAGTTGTTGCTTTGTGTTGCATGCCTAAATCCATCCAATTCATTTGCTGCTTTTGACAAGCAAAAGGTAATTCAATTAGCTCAATTTTATCCCAAAGACTTTTCAAACATTGAGCTTTTGGAACTTCCGGATCAACTTGAGAATTTCATCATGGATATGCGCTTGAATGTTGAGCTTTCAGATTTAAAGGTGCTTGGTGAAATTACTCAAAAGATGGTTGAAACTAGAAGAGACGTGGCATACCCATTAGTTTACAAGCTCCTAACGTTGACCTTGATTTTGCCCATTGCAACTGCTACAATAGAGAGGGCATTCTCTGCCATGAAGATAGTGAAGAATCGGCTTCGAAACCGGATGGGTGATGAGTTGATGAATGATTGCTTGGTTGTGTATATTGAAAAAGATATATTTAGTAGCTTGTCAAACGAATGTATCATGAATTATTTTCAAAATGTGAAAAATCGTAGGGGTCAATTGTAAGTTAAATGTCAAAATCAAGAACAATGTTTAACTTTTGTATTACTTACTTTTGAGTTTTAATATAAGTATGTTTTTGTGTTAGTTTATATGCATTATGCCCCCTTAACAAAAATCCTAAATCCGCCCCTGATTAGACCAGTGTTAAATTACTACCTTCTCTTCAGTCTGTCAATAACTACATCCAAGATAATTATTCTGTGTTCACTATCTTGGATGGGCCACACAGCAACAATCAGACCATCCTAATCATTTGTTTCATAGGAAAATAGATGGTTGAAAAAGAAAGCCAACTGGAGTTCCTCTGATGACTTGAAAATCCCTTACTCCACTTCAAGGTAAGGTTGTCCCATCAATGCAGTTTTCTACCTCAATCTAATCAATGGTGGGACCCACCCATGTGCACATGTATGAGAACAGAGCCACCAATGAAATAAGGAAAAACAACTATCAAACAGTAAATTTCTCCCTTCAATGTAATCTGAGAAAAACAAAAGGTAGGACAGTACTCTCGGCTATTTTACAGCACAAAAGTTAATATAGAGTCCCACTACAACAACCATATATATATCATCACTTATGCAGGCCAAAAGATCTATGGTCTTTCATGAAAAGAAATTCAATGCCACTGCACGAATTATTTCACTGAAAAGAAAGAAAGCTGAAGCCTTTATGGTTCCTTGCTAAAAAATGAGTTAGATGATGCAGAGAAAGACCCACTTCGATTTGAATGGAATTATATCAGATTTTCTTTTATGAGCTGCCTTGGAAAGGTATTGACCCCTACCAACCAGATTTCTTAAACTCCAATGAAATCTATAAATGACCCTACATATTAATTGAAGTTGTTGTGAAATTGGAAAGGACTTTCTCATCATTGGATTGTTAGGAGTACCATTCATTGCATTCTAAGTGTACAAATGTGATTGTACTATTAAAAGAGAATATATCACTTGATTTATCATGTCTCAATCAAGTAAATGAGGGGGCTGAGCTCTGACTATATTTAAGTTTATTTTGGATCTTTCTAAAATAATGGCTAGGCTTTGGGTCAAATGATTCTAGGACAATCTAAAGTTGGGTCTGTTTTTGTATTTAATTAGCTTTCTATCAAGCTTAAGTTTGTGCAAATATGAAATGTAAAGGTCATTTTTTTTTATCAGTGTAGGAAAGTCACGAGCTTAGGAAAAACAGTTATCATTTTATTTTCTTTATTATGTCTAGGATTTAGCTTATTTCTTTATTAATTTAAATCAATTTGGTTTGTTGTTTTACACATAAAAAAGTTGCAAAGAATATTAAAATTGTTGGATTTATGTCTTGTATTTGGATTAACCAGTTGGTTCATTGGATTAGCCGGGACCAGGCATTGGGTAAGGGGTATTTTGGTATATTTTGGTAATTGTATCAAAGCTTTCTTATGACTTAAAAAGATTATATTATAAATATGATGTAAGTTGTAAGGTAAAGAATGGTTTTCTCTTTGGCCGTGGACGTAGACACATCACTATTGAGGTCAACGTCTACCCTCGCTTTTGAGCGGTCATAATTGTGGTCGAGCCCTCGCCCTCGCCCTCACCCTCACCCTCACCCTCACCATAAAACCATTGTTTTGCCGTTTCCTATCACCAATTGGTTTTGGGATAAGTAGTAGTTCAATGGGGTGTAAGATCCTACAAGTGGTATCAAAGCCTGGTAGGTCGTGTGTTCAAGGCGGGTGTGCTGTTGAGGGAGAGATTGTTGAGGTTAACATCTACCCTTACTTTTGAGCGGTCATAATTGTAATCGAGCCTTCGCCCTTACCATAAAACTATTGTTGTGCCGTTTCCTATCACCAATTAGTTTTGGGATAAGTGGTAGTTCAATGGGGTGTAAGATCCTACAATCACCAAATCACACAAATCCCCTACCTAGGTTGTTTTCTCTTTTGTGGGTGGCTTGTTTTGCCAATAGTAGGTTTACATTTTCGCAAGAAAACACACAACAAAAAAGCATATTTTGGAAATGAGATTTCTTCTTAGAAGGCTTTTTTCCTCCCTCTTAAAGATGGAGAGGTATGGCAAAGACCTTGGTCTTGTGTACATCATAAAATTTCAAATTTAAGCATGCCAATTATTGGAGTAGGTCAGTCTACCCTCTAACTCTACCATGTAGAGAGAGCCTCTCTCACTTCATGTTGGTGGATGCTTTCCTAAATATTGTCAAACCAAACCCTACATTTAAAGGAATACCTTTTAAGTTTCGCAATTGCAGTGATTGTTGCGATTGAGTTTATCATGCATAAGAAAGCAGGATATACTTATAAATGCCCATCCCAAAGAGTCGCACTTCTAAAAGTCATTAGATTAGAGTGGGATACTAATTTCTCCGATGGCTATAGCCATACTTGATCTGACGTGGGACCTGTGGCATGTAGGCCACACGATTTTTAACACTTACTAAACTACAAAGGGCCACACTTTTTTATTTGATCCCTATCCTTTTCTTGACTCTCTAACTTCACTTTACTAGTGAAGTTACCGAACAGGCCACCCTAGTAAGAGTAAACACATGGAGGGATGGCTTCTACCTTTTCCCTTCCATCCCAAAGTGCCCATACCTTGCCTTTAAGTACACAGTCCATATATAAATTACACATGCAGGCATGTTATAGAAGGGTAGTTTTGACATCTCTATCTATACATGTACAAGCATCATACATATCACAATCTTTGGGAGCAAGATGTTATTTAATCATATGACATGTCCCCAGATATTTATGTATGGCCCTTTCTGTGTGCGCCCTTATGCTTCTAGGATGCACTAGTGCACAATGGTGGATCCAAGATTTTTGTTTGAGGGATGCGGACCCTAATAGATAGTTTGGGTTATAAAGATTTTCATGTGGATTTTGAAGGTGGACCCACAATCTTTATTGAATTTTTAGAAGTTGATCTAAGATTTTCATATACGTTATGGAAGCACACCGTACTGGTTTGACGGGTGCGTCTGCACCCACGTGCTTTTACTTGGGTCCACCCCTGCTCATGCATATCTTTAGAATTATGCAAAAAAAAAAAAAAAATGGAGAGTTCTAAAACTACATTTTTGTGACTGGTGTGATATCATCTTTCATCCTATTAATATCATGGCTTGATCTTAAGGTCAATAAGCACACAAATTCAATTTAGACAATACAATAATTACCAAAGTTTACACATACATGCACATATATGATCATCCACAATTTTCCAACTTTGTTGATTTTTTCAAATCAATAGATTGATAGAAACAAGACACATCAGAACATGAACACATTCTCAAATCTTAAGTGATATGAATAAAGGCTGGGCAGTTGGTACTTGGTACCCTACATCTCATAAAACAGACTGAGGCTTCCCACTAATAGGAGTGAACTTTTCTCTAATGGAGGCAAATTTCATCAACTTTTATAACTGGCAGCATGCATTTCAGGAAAGGTATGGTCCCTTCCCACCAATGAGAGTGGACATTTCTCCCAAGAAAGCAAATTTCATCAACTTTTCTGATGACTTTTTCCTAGGTAAGTACCATGTGATCTGTTCACATCACAATCTCAGGTATGAGGGACCGTTTAGATTCCTGTAACTACAGTTATTCAATAATAGATCAATTGCCTGAAACTGGGCTACATTAACATGTGACAAGAATTACAGATCAGTAGAAAGTTGATGATCTCTTTTGCAACCAAAGTTCTCTTTGAAACTAAGAAGTTTGACCATGTGTCCTTCCTCTATATACATGGTTGGGCTGATGGATGGATCAAGACAGTCTAGAAGTGGGATTTGAGTAGATGGATGATGTTTGGAAGATCAGATTAGTTGGCCAATCTCAGCCCTTCCATTACTCACCTTGGTGATGGATTACAATATGCAGAAGTTAAGGGCTAGGATCATTAGATCACTGTGAACCATGGTCCATCCACAGTCAAATGGGTGGATGATCCAGATCTATCAGCCCTATTATTATGGTGGAAGAGCATATGTACAGCTTTTACAATTGTGATCAAATTGTCATTTTGGGCTGGAAAGGGTCCAGGTTCATGCGGGATACACATGGGCCTGGTTCTCGACCCAAATTGACACCACGTCTGATGAAGACCCTCAGACCTAGACCCAAGCCCACAGAATGAGGGTGCATATGTCCTCAGGTCATGTAAAAATAAAAAAAGGCCCGAGTCCAATAAGGCCAGAACTCGAAGGTCCCGTTCACCTTGATAAGGGTTTCGCGTCCTACACTTGGATTCGGGCCATCCCTTTGGGCCCGCCAGACAGACCCAGTCCAATGATATCTCATTCAGGTTCAGCCAGATATAGACCATACCCAAATCCTTATAAACCTTTTAATTTCATAGGCATAATTCTGAACGACCCAATCCTATTTAGTTGTTGAGCTACCAGTCAGCCTTAAACCGAGCCCACGGACTATTCATATTAATGAAACTAAAGGTTGAATTAATTTTATCACCTTAAATCATACGGCTAGAAATGTCTAATAAAACGAAAACTTTTGTGCATCCCTAATCCACAACCCTCATTATATATGACTAGGCTTCCCCACCAATCACTCATATGTCTCAGCTGACTCTTCTCCATAAATTGCTTTTTGGGCCTTCTCTTCATACAATAATAGGGCTATTTGGACACTGGGCCCATATGGCCCATAAATTGCACACAAAGTGGCCATGTCTTGCACTTGTATGCTTGTTGGATCAAGTGCGAATAAGGATCATCATGAATAGGCCTTGCTCGGAGAAAGTCAGCTACATGTGCATTTCCTCTTGATCCCTAGTAGAATGAAAGTGACCCACTTGTGGATCTGTCTGCATGGACCACCTCATCACAAGCCAAATCCAAGTCATCCACATATGATTGTGATTGTTATGACAGTGATCATCTCCCCCAAGGGAGTCGGCACAAGTGACAGGCATGTGTTTTATAGAATCACCAATGCCAGAGGAGCAAGGAGGTTTGAATGGTTAGGTGGTGGCACAAAATGAGACTAGCTAGGGACCTTCCTACTTACAACTTTTTGAATGGTCAATTGGGAATTGAATGCACAGAAACCATTACCCTGATAGATGTGTAGAAAAATAGTTTATTTACAGTAGTTTTTTTATTAGCGGGGGGCTTCTATGTAATTACAGAAAATTTAAGGGAGGTCTTTTGTAATAATGAATTCTTATTACCTTAAGTTGAAATAAGAGAGTATTCTCGATAGGGTTGTAAACGGGTTGGTTTCGGTTCAGGTCCATGGTGGACCCGGAACCAGAATCATTAAAGAGAAGGTGGAACCAGATTCGGACCCGGAACCATTTCGGAACCAGTTTCTTGGCTCCCGGTTCTGGTCTAGGTAGAGAATGATATTAAAATATATATATATGGTTTTTAGGAGAGATTTTTGAAAATTGAGGTAATATGTTGGGTCTTGAGTCCACGGGTCCAAACCAAGGTGGAACCGGACCCGAACCCATTTACTTATCGGAGTCTAAATAAAGACTTAGACCCGGATTTTAACGAGTCGGAACCTCCGGATAATCGGAGAATCAAGGACCCATTTGCATCCCTAACTCTCAACCATACTCCATACTCTCTTTATTTCAACTGAAGGTAATAAGAATACATTGTTACAAAAGATCTCCCTTAGATTTTCTGTAATTACATAGAAGCCCCCCTCTAATAAATAAACTACTGGAAATGAACTATTTTTCCACATGATGAACACTTAATCCTAACCGCAACACCAGCTACTAAGGTCTCTTGAAAAATAAACAATGCCTAGGCCTTAGAGAATTGTCCGAACAAAACCACATGTCTGAAATCAAATATCTATGTGGTTTGTTGTATTGACTAAGGAGGCTATTTATTAATGAAGAGTGACAAATAACCATAAATCGCAGCAGGTTTCTTGCAGTCTAGCCCATGAGGATGTCACATGGACTAGGTCCTCACACCATGGAACAATAGGACCATATTTTCATCATCCAACACTCTCTTTCTACTGTTCAGGACCATCACGGATTGCAACAAGGAACCAAATTGGACCACAGTCCTTTTACTCTTTTTTTCGTCTGAAAGGCAAGTACTCACAAACCCACCAAAGTCTCTCACTGCCGACGCTACAGCCAAAGATTGATCTCTCACTGTTTCTATGGAAGAGAGGTGTCTCACCAACTAAGCTACCAATAGATTTGCATGTTTAGTCGTACTGTCATCTTACTCTTTAAACATGCAGAGTGATGTTTTGCGTTTTTACATTTCTTCGTCTGTGAATTATCTACCCGTGATTCTGCTCAGCAAACAAGGGATTTTGGTGATTCTCTACTCTCATCAAAGTGAAATCAGTGGGAAAGTAGTCATAAGAATTGGAAATTTTACTTTACTCATGTTTGGTTTGTCACAACAAACACAAGTAAAGTACCAGCCCTTAATTTTTTTTTAGTATTTTGCATATAGTCTCCTAAAGTTTTTAGGATTTGTAAATAGGCCCCTGTGATTTTAGTATTTGTAAATAGGCTCTGACATTTCTTTTTAATACCTTCCATGTTCTCAAAGTCAATTGTCCTAATGAGAATGACGAACCACCATGAAGTTTATGTTCATTTTTTATTAAAATGACAGCTTTGCCCTTCCATCTATTAAATAAAAATGACTATTATTTTACATAAATAATATTTTTTTGTCTCGATTCTAATATTTTTTTGTCTCGATTCTTAACGCTCTCTCTCTCTCTCTCTCTCTCTCTCTCTCTCTCTCTCTCTCTCAATAACTCTCTCATACACAGGAAGCCTAATCGTTATTTTAAGACTTTCATCAATCCAATGGTGAGTCATGCATGGATTAGATCAATTATAACCAATTATAAGTATATCATTTTACGAGAATAACTTTATTTTATGTCAATTCTCAACGGTCTCTCACTTAATAACTCTCTTACGTACATGAAGCCGAATCATTATTTTCAAACTTTCGTCAATCCAACGGTGGGTTGTGGATGAATTAGATCAATTATAACTCATTATAAGTACACGTGTTAATTGTATTTATGACCAATTTGGGTTTAAAAAAATAAGCCATGTATTAATAAAGATGAAAATTATGCAAGGTTATTCTCTCCCACTAAATATACTATAGTGACTATTAATGTTACAAGCTTTAGAGAAAAATAAGTCCAAACTTTGGAAAATATACATATAGAGATAATAGAGAGAAAGGCAAAGGTGTCATTTCACTATAAAAAGTTTTGATGCTTGGAAGGCTACTGATTTTGGGGGCATAGTAAGTATTCTAATGAAAGAGTAGGGGCTTCTTTACAAATAATAAAACCATTGGGCCTATTTGCAATTCAAAGAAACCTTAGGGGGTATATACGAAAAACTCAAAAAATTTACTTTTACGTTACCAACCGCCAAGTAATTTTACTTTCTAAAGCATAAGTAAAGTGGTTACTCTACCTTTACCACTTGTTGACGTCTCATCTATCTTCTAATTACTTTATCTCATGAAAATAAATGCTTTTTTGTTCTATCAGAAAGTATACTTTTCCTATACACAACCACTACTAATTTAACATTTATTTTTCGTTACTTTACTGGTAAATCATTTAGGGCACATTTGTGTACTGGCAAATTCCATGGAAAGATGAAATTGCCACGCCAACAAAGTCTATGGTTTTTAAATACCTCGAAAAAGATTTTCCACGAAAGTCAGAAATTCATGTTTTTGGTGCAAATCTTTTTTTCTCGATGAATTGGTGCTGATGTTGTTTGGTGTGGTTGTAGATTCCTTATTGAAAACTAGTATTAAAGAGGGGAACTCCCCACCCCACCCCCACCCCCCACCCCCCACCCACCCCCCGAATTCTATTCCTAGGCTTTTCAAGGAACATGTTGACGTGTCGAAAAAGCATTTCTATAGAAAAATGCCCTGCCCTATAGGAACTCTATTTTCAGGCTTCCTAGGAAAATGTTGACGTGGCAAAAAAAAAAAAAACATTTTTGTAGAAAATTGCCGCACCAAATGCATGAGAAAAAAGTAACTTTTCTATGAAAATGGGTGACACAAACGTACCTTTAAAGATGCCTATAAGCACATAGATTATTGATCAATAAAGATTGTTGGATTGTTCTATTTAGGGGATGTTTGGGGTGGTTAAGCATCTCCTTTCTGAAGCCTCCATGTCCAACCTTGGCACTACTAAACTCCTTAATTTCCCACACAAGAGGACTCATATCACAACATTTTCAAATTTTCACATTGCTGGTTTATGTGTATGTACTGTGATTAAGAACAGAAATCTTGTCATAAATGTGTATATTTGATGTGGAAAGGGTGCTCTCTCAGAGCCAAAGCCTAAAATAACTGAGATGATATAAAATAGTTGGCATTTTTAATTCTGTGTGTAAGTATATCCCTGTGGTAACCATGGCTTAACCTTGTTGTAACCAATTCTTTTCTAGGCATGGATCATAGGCCAAAGCACAATTAAGTTGGCTTTTATGGTACCAAGATCTTGTTTTAAATTAATTGGAATAAAAATTGAAAATCATCCACGTCTGGAGCACAGCTTCATGCATGAAAGTTGGGATGGGATGGCCATTGGGTAGGGGTTATATTAAGGAGTGCAACTTGGGTCATGCCAAAATGAACCTGCATAGCCCAACTCAACCAAAAGTTAATTTTGGGTTGAGCTTGTTCACAGTTGTATAAGGCTTGGACCTGGATTCCGAAACCGGCATGTTTCAGCCAATTCCACATTTATGATTTTCATTTTGTTGTGAAAATGGAGTGCTCTATTTGTTTCTTGGTTTAATTTAACTTATGATGCATTTGGGTCACATTGGAATTCCACAATACTGTTATTATTATGATGTTGATTTGAAAACTAAATAAGGTAGATTTTACTGTACATTGTTGTCCATGGCTATCATGAAAAACAGAGACAACTAAGGATTTTAGTTTATCTCCACCGTTGCACCCAACTTGATTGTCCTATCTATCTAATTTAAATTTTGTCTAGCTTTGGCAGTGGGATTGTTGCAACTGTGTTTGGTGCTACTGGGTTTCTTGAAGAAATGAAAATGCAAGAGAAGGGATCCCAAGCCAAAGGATAAAGAAATTTTGATTTTGAATTCCAATAGAATTGATTCTCCTAACTAGGATTTCTTTTCTTCTCTAACTGATAAACATGATGTTTTGTTTTTCACTCATTATGCTTTCTTTAAGATTTTATTTTAATCTTCCATCAAAGAAGTCTGAAACTCTTCCCATCTGCATTACACTTATTTAAGAAAATAACTCACATGGTGTTTATCTGCTCATGTTCATGTCAAGCTAAAATGGGATCTCCAGTACTGGTTCCTTTTAGAGCCTCTGAGGATTCACATATGCTTCTCAAACTGATGGGTGATTTGCCAACTTGGAACAGGTATGAGGTATTGCAGTAGGTGTTTCATATGCATGAGTTTTGAAAAAAAATTTCCTTTAACAATCGTCTGCTTTGAATTTTAATATGTTGGACTAATCTCTTGGCATTGTGATATGTAGTGTGTTTAGATACACTTCCAATGAAATATAACCCAAGAGATGAAAATTCAATTAATGCAGTGACAGCGAAGGCTAATGTTTTCCTTAATCTTATAGGTTTGTATTCTTTGCACTTCGAATTTCTCTTGTTGTTGCATGCTTTTGGGAGGCTGAGACACTTATCATGCTTTTGAGCAGGCAGGAAGGGAATATTAGACAAGAAACTTCAGCTTTGAGGAAGTGAACCACACTGGCTGGACAGCTTGCAATGGTAGATTCCTCAGCTCAGGATTTTCATTCTAATGCTTTACTGCTGGCACTGCTGGTTTTATTGAAGAGTAAATTTTTCTAATGTCATGTTTAACTTTTATGCTGTTTCAAAATCGCTGCGATTATTGAGTTAGATTTTTTTTGAACGATTTCCCAACTCCTGCTCATATGGGGAAAAAATTTGTTGTGTTAGAACATTTTCCCTGAATGGAAATGCATCTTGTTCATGACTAATTAACCAGTTAAGATTTAAGAGCTACCCAGGTTTAGATTCTCTCTTCTTGCATTGTAAAAAGTAAATTACTTCTGAAACTACAGAATGGATACTTGGAATCACCCAGGTTTAGGTACCCAGCAATTTTTTTCCTTTTTGGCACACAAAGGCTGCCTACATATGGCCCAAATGACCAAAACTTTGCACCATGCTGGGCACCTCCAGATGAAGAAATTGCATAATAGTATACAAGAACATGTTCTGATTAGGGATGATGCCAAACTGCTAAAGAAAAAATAACAGACTCTTCTATGTATTGAGGCATGTGTGCTAATTAATATGCATATCAGACCAGAATGGTCACTTTGAAAATGCAAAGAGGACCTTCTCTCTGATGTCCATCTCATAAAGCCCAACTAGAACAAACTGTCCAGAATTAGCAAGATTTATTTGGAGGTTTGATAAGAACCTCAGTGAACCTTGACGTATGTGCAGCGTTATTAGAATGGGAATTCATGGCTTAGCTCTGGATATCCCATTGTAGCATTAGAGACTATCAAGCAATATAGTTTTTAGAGGGAGTGGCAATCGCCACAGGTGACATGGCATGATGTTCCAACATAAACCAAAAGTAGGAAAGCCAAACATTTAAGGAAGGGCGAGTAAAACTATAGCACACATAGTAGTTAATTCCGTTTCGTTTCGGCTGGAATGACCAAGATCTTTTGTTCTAGTCTTTCGGCCTAGACAGAATGGAGTCAAAATATTTCGGTTTGGATTCTTCTTCATTCCAGTCCATTCCGATTTGTAACACAACTTTCATTAATTTTTTTTTCTCAATATCCACATCAAGAATCATGCATAATTTCTATGTTATTTATATTTTTTTATTTTTTACATACATGTATTTAAAATTTTTATTATTTTAAAAAGTTACTCTGAAGATTTTTTCCAAAATTCCGAAATACCTATTCCATCTTGGAGGCTAGACCAAAACGGAATTGACAACTATGATAGCACAACAGTCAAGTTTCTACAATGATTTGTTTTCTAGTTAATATCTTAAAAAAGATTCATTTTTGAGCTGTTGATCTCATATCTGAGTCATGGCCACGGGCACTTAACCTTTCCATGCAAAAGGTATGTAATTAGCTATGATGCACGGATACTTCAAAATAGGCAACGAATCGTATCGTATCGTATCCGTTGCTTCACTTTTTATGTGTAAAATCCGTGTCCCTACCGTGTCTATGGCGTGTCCTTGCCATATCCATGACGTATCTGTGCATCATAGGTAATTAGTGAAGGAATCAGTATTTATAGTGTTTGGGAGGACTCTTCTCACTCTACTCACCACTATGTGAAGAAATACCAAATCTTCCACATTTGAAAGGTGCATCCTTTCAACTGGAGCTACTGTTTGGGTGTGCCTTAGATAGTCTTGTGGTTCGTATTGGGAGGAAAGAATGGCTGATGCTTTGAAAATATTGCAGCGTCGCCAAAGGTTTTATGGTCCATAGTTCTAAGAGACACTACTTTTATGGTCATTCTTATTAGGGTCCTTCACGGTGTGCCTACCGTCATTAGCCACAATTGATGGATGTTGGCTTGAGTTGATTGATGATTCTCGGTGTGGCATGGTGGCTATCCAGAGATGAGCCCTACCAACACTGGGTGTCTTCAGTCGACTTTAAGTGTAGAAGACAATCTTGGTCTGACAAGTATGGAAGGTTTGATTCAGAATTCAGCACTGGCCATCTTGATCAGATTCTCGGCTATGTAAGAAGTTTGATTAGTTAATGAAGTAGAGATTATGGCATATTTGAGGCAAACACCCCACAAAAATTGTGAGCTTCAGCCACACTTCATTTCGGGGGCATATGCCTCATCAACACATCTTGTTTTTAAGAATGTGGAAGTTTGGAGTTTTAAGAGAGCCATACCAGGGGTCATCATAATCTTCTTTTATTTTGGTGTAAGCCTTGATTAAAGTCCAGGCTAGTAAGGCCTGAGACTTGGGGTGGGTGCATCTTTTATTCGTTTTGGGGGCCATGAATGATGTGGGTTTCCATTGATCTGTTTTATCATTCTTGAACAGCTTCTATTCTGCTACCTTTGAGTTGTACAACTCTCTCTTTGTACACGCTTCATATACTGCAATAAAATTAGGGGATTTTTTCTGTACGGTAAACTACAGTACGTGATATCCCCCCCTTGTTACCAAAGTTTGTCATTTTACCAAGACGTTCTCCGTACAGTCTGTACCGCTGCGCAGTGCAGAAGTTGCTTTTTATTTGCGATATCACAACACATTTTGCGATATCACAAAAAAATTAATTGCGATACCACAAGTTTTTTTGCGATACCGCAACTTTTTTAGTTGCGATATCGCAATATGTGGTGATAGCATAAATCGAAAAGGCCCTTTTCATCTCTGTTTATCCCTCCTTGTTCGACTATCCCTAATTTTCACCTGCGATAACTTTCTCCCCAGTCAAATTTCACCTCCTTCCTTCCTCGCCAACCTATTTGCAAATACGCAAGGTCCCAACGTCCATTCGACGTCGACGAAGCTTCACCGTCTCCATTGTCTCCATCGGGTATGGTTTCTCTCTCTATTTATCTCTATTTGTGGGTTTTCTATTTCGTTCTATCTCTCTATTTGTGGGTTTTCTATTTCGTTCTATCTCTCTGTTTGTAGGTTTTCTATAAAAGGGACGAGGTGGATACAATCATATTATCTGTTACTTTCTCTCATGTGTTGGATGCATCTGTTACTTTATAGGGTTTAGGGTTGACTGAGGATTCCACCTCATCGAATCGAAAAACCATTATGCAACTTCCCCAGCCTCCGTGCTACCTATAATAATCAAGTAATACAACATAACATAATAAGAAAAATAAATGGATATGATACTGACAGCATGGAGACGATTGTTTGGACCTCCCATCTACCAAAAGATGCATTAGGTGCTGTGATGAGGATTTGAGCCCCATCTATTGGCATAATGCAAATCAGCCAAACTAAACTGCTCATGGTGTAGGGAAATATATGTTTTAGCAATTATTATCCAAAGATGTCCCTTCCGTGTATGGTACAGAACCACAGGGAAAGGAGTTATTTTAGATATATATATTGTTATCTTTCCTCCAGATAGCCCTTCACTGTGGTAGAGGGCTAGCTCATAAAACTCAAATTTGAGATATAAAATGGCCAAGCTCAAGAACAGAAAACAATCTTAAAATGCCACTACAAATTCTGAATGCATATGGCTTAAGTGCATGCATTAGTCACCTTAGAGTCTTCATTTCAGATGTGGTCGGATAGCCACTGTAAATTAACAAACGCAGTAGAAAAACCCTGTCTTTTTGTCATTGATTGTTCTTTCATCACACTGCTACAGATAAATTTAGGGGATGCACATACAAGCATGTGTGGGCATTGATAATAAATTCAAGGATGGCAAATTTAGATGATATTATATTATATCCATGTTGATTGAGAAAACTAGCACTACCCTTTTGAATTTTGATCTCTCATCTTTTGGAGGCATGTCTTCTAGTTTCATTTTTTCAAGCAGGAACTGATTATCTTTACAGGTATGGAGATGAATGCATTTTGCTTTATAACCAAAATAACAAGCCATACCTCAAGTAAAGCTGCAGTTCCACTGTTAGGATCAACCGCACCAAATGTCCATGCATCACGATGATTACCAATAATGACATATCTGTAAATAGTAAAAAATTAGCTATAAAATTGATGATAATGTCCTTGATGTAGCACAAAGTCACAAATGCAGTGTAAGGACCCGATTTCTCAATTTTATTTTAAATTAATATTAGCCGTAGATTATATCTTGTGTGGAACCTACCTTTTCTTAGAGATATTTTGATTATTATTATCTCTTATGTTTATTAGCATTTTCTTAATAGGACCCATTTAAGGATGAGAGATGTTTGAATTTTATAGGGTCATGTTTAAAAGATAGTTTGGACTCTTCTTAAGTTTTAGTTGTTGTGATAGGATTGGAATTGTCTGTTTTGAACTAAGGTTTCTGGATTTAATAAGAATTCTTTTCCCTCTTGAGAACTTAACTTGAACCCAAACTTATCTTTTTACCCTATTTAGCCAATAACAAAAAGGGATCTTCTTGTTTCATTCATACCTATCCTACTTTACTTTTAAACTCTCTCTCTCTCTCTCTCTCTCTCTCTCTCTCTCTTCTATATATAGCACCCATCTCTCATACCGTCATACGAATCTCTATACACACACTCTCTCTCTCTCCCTCATAGGATCTACCTACCTTCAAGCTTCTTTTTCAAGATCTCTTCCAGGTAACTTTTCACCCTACCTTTACTTTATTTCAATTTTTAGTTATTGCTTTTGAAGCTAATGCAGGTATGTCCTTACCCTGTGCTAGTTTCCTTTCTTGTAACTGTTGTTACTTTTAATCTTTAAGTCTCTTTCCTTAGTCTTCCTTTATAGTTGCTTTACTGTTCCTATTTCTTTTCATTATTTTGATTTCATGCTTCTTTGACCATCATCTCAAGACAATCCACGCAGAGCCCACTTTAGGAATAACATCCATCAAATATGTGCCCCACCCTTTATACCATTAAGAAACGTCCCACCTCTCTATCATGGCCCCATCCACATAGACTCAGCCCCATTGATAACTGGTCGGTATTTTTGTTTTTTTTTTTCACTTAACTTGTTATTCTTGAATATTAACCCGATCCAAACCTGATTCAGCCTGACCCATTTCCACCCTTGTCAATGTCCAAGTTTCATCGTATGCAGTTAACAAATAATGAATATTTATTGTTGAAATTTGAGTGCACATGCACAATATTTTAATGGCTAACCTAATAGAAGGAGCAAGGATGGACGTTAGTTCTGGAATGTTTTAGTTTCTTGTGATCTTGAGCTACTTCTTGGTGAGAATCTCAATCTCAGAAAGAGACCTCCAATCCAGGTCAAGATTTTGGTCCCTGCGCCTTATATCATGCTCAAGCCCACCAGTTTTTTTTAAATATATAGAACTTTTGTCCTATACATGTCAGGCTGAGGCGGGCTTTTAACCATTCCTAGTCACAAGCCCAGCGGGCTAGTTAACCATTTAACCAGATAATTAGGAGCCTGACATGGGCTGGACTTCTTCCTTCCTGGCCCATTAGGGCTTTAATTGAAAGTGGGCTGGGATGCATGGCTCTCTTATCCTACATGAGAATTTGGTTGCAACTACTCATCTCATTGAAAGAATTTTTGCCAGTCAAAATATCAAATTGGTTCAAAGTCTCGTGTTTTACATTTCATTGGGCTCCATTTGCCAGAAGCGAGAGAAAGTTAGGGTCCTGTTTGCTACAGGTTTAAATCTGGATGGATTTTACATTTCATTGGGCTCTATGTGCAAATGACTTAAGATGTAATTCATGAGTGCTTCATGTGCAGGTGAAGAGAAGAAGATTTTTCAGTATTTCTGTGCAGGATATTTCAGCTAGTATACAACACTGAATGAATGTGCATCTGATTTTTGATGTGGATTTTGAACACTTCATGTGTAGGTGAATAACTAAAGAAGGTGTACAAATGTGAATGTGCATATGATTTAAATGCATGTATAACACTTCGTGTATAGATATGGCCTGAGGTGTGAATTGTGAATGTGAGTGTGCATTTGTATAACAGAAGGTGTTAGATGTGAACCTGCAAGTGATTTAAGAATTAATACAACACTTCATACGTGCACATAAATTAAGATGGTTCAATGATAATTCTTCATGTATGGTGAAGAGAAGACGTCATAGTTTCTGAGTGTGCTCTTGTAAGATATACATTATTTATGTTGTAAGATTAAAATAACAATTGTGAATGGGAAATTTCATGTGTTGGGCTTTCATCTTATGACAATTCCAGGAGAGGAAGATTTTGTCGAGGCATAGAAAGCATCTCATAAAAAAAAATAAAAAACTTTGAAAAAGAGTAAGATACACATTATGAATGTTGTGAGATTAAAATTACCATTAACACCATGTGTTGGGCTTTCACCCATATGACCCTGTCAGGAGAGAAAGGTTTCCAAAATGGCACAGAAAGCATAAAAAAAAAAAAAAAAAAAAAGGTAAAAAAAAAAAAAGCAAATGTTGTAGTATATATATTATGAATGTTGTTTGGTTAAAAAACAACTGATGAATGGACAATCCCATGTGAGGATCATATCACCTTGTCAGTTGATATATGTTGTGATCAAATGGCACCATAAAACATCTAATAATAATAAAAAAAAAAAAAAAGAACCACCAAGTAAGAAAAAAAAATATGAACTAAAATATACATTATCATGAATACTTCTTGGCAGGTAAATTCACATTCTGAAGGTTGCTCTCAGGGGAGGAAGGCGTCTAAAATGGTAGAGAACGCATCTCATAACAAAAAATGAAAATATGACCAGATACACATTTTGATAGTGCTTAGCTTAAGTACACATTGTGAAAGGACCAATTCTATGTTCCATTTTTTACCAGCAAGAGCACATTGAAAATAAACAAACTACGACTGAATGCCCAGCCACAAAAAGTGCATGCATATCCATCATAAGACTACACATTGTCTTAGAGACTCGTCAAGCAACTGCTTCAATATATACAACATGTATCATCTGTTTCTACGAAGTATTCACATATAGACACGACTAGACAGACAATATTACAAAAGGTTTTGAGCTTATTGGTGCACATAACTACTGTCGAGCAGGTGGGTAACGACATCTCTTTCGATTATGCCCAATCTGGCGACAATTGGAACACGTGACTTGCCGCTTTTGTATGTCCTCTGTACGGATTCTGTTCTTTTTAGGCCGGCCAGCTTGTCGCCGTGCATGTGGAGGTAAGACGCAAAGATTGCTCTGAACTTCCCATTGGTGGGTGTCTCTGATCGCATGGACGATATCGTTATATGTTGACCGATAAACATCGCTTGAGAACCAATGTTCATAATAATCATATGGATCAACTCCTCTCATTTGAATTGCTGCCACTGCATGCGAACATAGAATACCTAAGACATCCCACTTCCGGCAAGAACACGATCGCAAATCAAGATGCACCACATCAATGTATTCTGAAGAGTGAACCTGGTATTCAAACTGGCTTCGAATAGGAGAAAATGAGACGTCGCACCTGCATAGCAAACAGTCAATCATATATAAATTACATAGTATTATCAAATCAGATGTGTAGCGAACCAAACCTGTAAACATCCTCTCTTATTGAAGGGCCACCTGTATCCTTTTCATAATTGGGAAAATTTGTAGTATTTGTATATGTCATCGAATTCCCCTTGCGTGAATCACCATGTCATATAACAATCAGTAACATAACTAAAACAAGATATTAAACAAGAGAGGATTAATACATTTGTTATGATGGGTTGTGGTGGCACCTGTTTAAATTGAACGACGGTCTATTCCCTCGCTGGCTGATAGGCTGAGCGTATGTAGACCTTAGATGTGATGGTTGTCGACTTGCACTTGCTTCACTGTCTGTATGCAAATACATAAATATAGCTTGACTTCCATTTTGGAATAATCTGAACATCTGATGGAGATCATCATCACCTCTTATGGTTATGAACGTGAAGCTTCGGCCATTATGATATTGATATTGCATATTTATATGCTCATCATGAAGCTCCCAACTAGTTTCTTCGTTTATCTTTCCGAGTAGTTGATTGAAAGTTATATTGGCATTGACCCATATTACCTTCTGCTCGCCACCATTGTAGACTCGAAGTGGATTGCTTATGTCTAATATACCATTAAAATGGCATACTATACATATCTCAATATTATCCATCCTACGAAGGAGAACACAGATTTCGAATAATAAGATTTACTTTTGAATATTTTTGAAGTTACTCACAAACATTTCTATAATCCACGAAGATTTAACGTGTGAAAATAAATATCGGAATAAGTATTTTTTTAATAAATAAGATGAATGTTTGGAATAACTAAGATTTGAAGGTTGTTAAATATAAAATAAAAAACTACTCTATGCATACATGGAAAATTAAAAGAGTTAATATCTAAGCATTGACATTTAGGATATCGTGAAGCTACATATTTCTATAACATTAACAGCCAAATAATAATGCATTATCCGTTCAAAAAAATTAAATAAATGCATTATCTTAATCAATTCTACACTTAGATGTTCTAGCAGATTTATTTTAAATCTCATTGGTACTAATTCTCTACATTTAGCAAAAGTATATATATATACAACATAAAACACCCATTTAAATAAAACAATAATGACAACATGGCGGTTGGTCAGCTGGTGCCACATCTTTGGGGTTTTAATGTTAGATGGTCATAAATGTCTTTAACTATTATCTGAGCAAGCTACAAAGTCAGGCCTCAATCGTGAAATCAATCAAGATTGTTCATCTAATAAATATCACCATTCGTTGATAACTATTAAATAATCTAAATCATTTAATCGTTTGTTTACTTATTAATAGCATTAAAAAATCATTAGCAGTTTAAGATAATGATCAAAATGATGTCTGTAATGCCACAATAACAGGAAAAGGCTAAAAGAATATGTAGACATTCTGAGTTTGTGCTGGGGCCCACCATAGGACGGTATGAACAAGACATGCCACATTATTTTTTGGGACTGGCCGTCCAAGCCAATTCAGTTGTTGGTAGTTCATGATGAGAACAAAAGGATTTTTTAATATACCAACAACAGGATGTTCATAAAAAAAGTAAGGCACCACAAGTCCCACCTAAGGTCACTATTAATATTTACACAAAATATTTCAAATGTTTCTACAAGTGCGATTCCTTGTATTCTAACGTTTTTTCAAAAGACACATAAAAAGAAAAAAATTATACAATAAATAAGAGGGAGATACATACAAGGTGGGAAATATGGAATAAATACCTAAGACAAAGATGTGGCAGGAGATTTTATTGCTATATATAAAAATGGCCTGAGGTTGACATGCAGGGAATGTGGCAGGAGATGGCAAGGGCTGCATTTGAAGAGCAGGGAAGTGGAAAACCCAAGCCAGAGGTGAAAGCAACGGAACGTCAAGAAATTATATGGCAGGAGATGGCATGAGATCACTAGTTATGTGGCAGGAGCTGCACTTGAAGAGCAGTGAAGTAGAAAACCTAAGCCAGAGGTGCAGCAACGGAACGCCAAGAAATTACAAACAGAAATGCATTCGTTGACTTTATAACCTATCTTTTTTTGCGCTATCGCCACATATTGCGATATCTCAACTAAAAAAGTTGCGGTATCGCAAAAAAACTTGCTGTATCGAATTAATTTTTTTGCAATATCGCAAAATGTGTTGTGATATCGCAAATAAAAAGCGACTTCTGCACTGCGCAGCGGTACGGACTGTACGTAGAACGTCTGGGTAAAATGACAAACTTTGGTAACAAGGGGGGGATATCACGTACTGTAGATTACCGTACAGAAAAAATCCCATAAAATTATAACAATCGAAAAAGGAGAAGAGAGGCTTTGTAAGTGGAGGTCTAGAGTGGTCTCATCTTCTTATCATCATAGCCTCAAGGGCCTCAACTTTTCTTCCTTCTTTTTTGTTCATAATGTTGTGATCTAGGGCCTACAAGAAGAGATATCACACACAAGAACACAAGAGATTTATGTGGTTCGGCTTTTCGCGTACGTCCACAAGAAGATGGGAGAAATCACTGTGCAATCAAAATAGAGGTGTACGAGGCTCTCGGTCTCTATTTATAATATCAACCCCAAAACCCTGTTATACCCAAACCCTATTTCTAATCACAGTAGACCTATAACAGGTCCCACTTCTAATCACAGTATGGGCAATCCAGGGGCCCAATTAACTAAGACTTATTAACTTCTATGGAGCTATACAAATTAATGAAGAAGGTGGTTTTGAGCCTACAAACTACATAGATTGGGTCCTGAGGATCAACTAGACCAGGCAATAATTGACTCAGCTAGTGGAGATGGGAGAGTTGCAGGCTTGTGGGTGTCATAAATGGATGAAATCTACATAAACCAAAAAAAAAAAAAAATAACCAAATAGGGGAATTAGGATGATTTTTTGATGCAGGACAGGCCCATAGTCCCCATGGGTCGACCAACATGTGGGCCTAGCCCATCTATCTTGACCAAAATCTTTGGGCCCAATCCATCCATTTTCATGTAGGGGCATATTTGGAGTTTTCTTTTATGCTATTTTATGGTTTGTGTTCTTAGTAGTTAATCCTGACCATCAATATGCTGGATGGTCTAGATTAGATCTAGATTTTGGTCTAGATTAGATCTAGATTTAGTTTTCTCCTATCTAAAGTATTGTAATGCTTCTTTTGAGACGGATAGACAAAGATTATTGATAATGAAAGTGAAGCTTTTGGGATCTCAGATTGGGCCAATTCTTCTATGAATAGCCATGGAGCATCATAAGCTTGTTGGTCTAATAGGGAATTACAAGAAATATATATAATCTTAACTAAAAAAAGATTAAAATCATAAATGTAAACTAGATCTGTTTTCATCTGTAGTTTTTCTCATCAGATCATATTACCAAGCTTGTTCATTGATTATTTTAAATCTACTTCTATTCACAGGCCACAATCATGAAACCTGCTGTTATAATTGGTACGGAAGATTGGATTTTAAATAGTTGGGCTCATTTTGCAAAGAATTGGAGTTTTCTTCCACTTATTGGCAATGGATCAACTAAGTATGTCTGATGTTTTCATCAGAGGCACCACTGTACCTTAATATTTTATGATAAACCATTTTGATGACTAATTTGTGGGGATATTGTCAGTAACACTTTACTTGCAGGATCCAGCTAGTGTATGTTGTTGGTGTTGTTGCTGCAATTGTTGTACCTTTGAAGGATATGGCACAAGTATGGGGAAGGTCTATGAACTTGTGGGGCAGAGGTTTTTACCATGCACCAGCTGGTATTATTCATTTATTTTTATTTTCATCTATTGCCATTGGAGAAGGTCATCATTTTGACAAAAAGCTCATCATTCAAGCAGCAGAACTGATGTATGAAACTATCTGTGAGTGGCCCCATTATGTGAATATCCCTTTCCCCATTGCCAGGGTAAGTATGTACCCTTTGATAACTATTCCCCACACCTGATGTTGAAACTACCTTTTACAAGGTTATGCAGGTGTCAGGTCCCGTCCCGAGTTAATCAAGATTAACTCTAGTTAATTGAATTTAGTGCTAGTTAACCATGTTTAACTAGTTTAATGGTAATTAATGACTAAGCTCGATGAGTTAGTCCCAAATGAATGGAATGAACGGATAATGAAAAGATTAAGTGAATTGGTTATGCTTAAGGCTAATTAACTGCGGTTAATTGAGCTAATGATGGTCAATGACCAAATGATATGAAATAAGCCTCAAATGAATGAATTAGGCTTAATGGAATAGTAGATAACAGAATTGCATGGTTTAAATGGAGTTTTAGACTCAAACATAGAAATGAAGGACTTTTATGTAAATACGAATTTTCGCGTATTTCGTCGAATACGGAAACTCTTGATACCAACGCGTGTATCTCGACGAGTACGTCAACTTTCATAATAGACTCGAAGTCGTTTGACGAGAATCCGGTCAAATGACCCTTCATTTGACTTAAATTGTAATTTTGTGAGATTAGTGGACTTAGATGCAATTCTAGGGCTTATATAAGCTAAGGATGACTCAAATGAGTCATTCATCTCATTTTCAAAGCTTTTCAAACCCTAGGCACCTTTCTTCTTCCTTTTTCCTTTTCTTTCCTTCCAATCTCACTCAATCAAGTAGCAAACAAGGACTTCCAAGTGTTTTCAAGAAGCCTTCATCCTTCTCTTCATCTTCCCCAAGTTTGTTTTCAAATTGTGGAAGTGTGAAGTTTGAACTCGAGGTTTTCTTCTTGGAATCAAGCTCAAGAAAGAGGTTTTTATCCATTCAACCTTCACAAAAGGCAAGTACTTATGCATCTTTATGATTTATAGTGTTTTAGAGAGATTGGAGTTCATTTGACTCAAATCCTGAAGTTTCACTTCAGAAAATCTGAAGCTCAGAACTGAGCTTCTGGGTCAGTGTCGGTTGACCGACGGTCAACCGACGAGTGAACCGACAGCTCTGGGAGTTGTCTCGGAGAGTTTCAGCTCTCTGGAATTCTGACCGACATTGTGTCGGTCAGCCTACATGGAAGTGTCGGTCGACCGACAGGTCAACCGACGAACTAACCGACAGATCTAGAAATCTGTCTCAGTGAATTCCAGCTCTCTGGAATTCAAACCGACAATATGTCGGTTAACCGATGTGGTATCTTCGGTCAGCCGACACCTGACCGAGGCCTGACCGACAAATGTATCAGAGAATGGATTGGAAATCCAGCTTCTGGAACTTGAACCGACAAAGTGTCGGTTAACCGATAGGTCAACCGACGTTGTATGGTCGGTCAGCCGACAGGCCAACCGACAGCTGAGATGAACTCAGAAAAGATTATGGAAATGAAGCCTAATTTGTACAGGCTATTCCATGCTGATGTCTAAGCCTACATAGGTGTTAGCGAAGGTCGTCTCAATGTACAAATCAAATACATAAAGTGATAGTCATCAAAAATAACATGTACATTGGATAACTAACGCTTCACTCGTTTGTCTGGCTTAGAAGTATGAATAGAATTGATAAGGAATGAATAGAATCCATGAAGTGACACAGAGGTGAACTTCGTTGACATAGTGAACGTCATTGACATAATGCACGAAATGACAGAATACATGAATTGAATTAATGAAATGAAATGAAATGAATAGTCACTAAAGGTGACAGTAACTTGAATGAATGAATAATTCCTGCTGCAGTAGATGTGAGGGGCGTTCCGGAGCCTCGTGGAATGCCAGTGCTCTCTGATCAAGACACTGGAAAATTTCCACCATTGTGAAAAGTCATGTAATGAAAAGTGAAACAATCTTGAAGCCTCGGCCATGAATGGTTTGCCCTTCCGCCTTGTGCTTAATTAATGTGACTAAATGAAAATTGAATAATCTTGAAGCCTAGGCCATGAATGGTTTGCCCTTCCGCCTTGTGCTTACACTGCTTCCGTTGGAAGACACGAAATGAACGAAATGAACGAAATGAACGAAATGAAAGGATATGATTGACATAGATATTTGTTATGGAATTGAAGTAGGTTATATAGAACTGTTAAGTTCTTTTATTGTAGAACTGTTTAAGTTCTTACCTTATTGAATTCTTGCATAGAAGTGTTAAAGAATTGTTAAATAACATGAAGAATCATGAAAATGCATGTATCTTGTTGAACCTTCGTGTTCACGTGTTATTGATGATATCACAGGCCCAGATGCCCGTGCCGGTCCTGCCGAGGCCGCGCCGCCTGCGGAGGAGGCCCGTCCGTTACCTCCAGGAGGTTTAGCGGAGTAGGCATAGTCGGAGGGCGATTGTAAATGAATATTTTGTAATAGAGAATTTTGGATTGTGATTAAATACCAACTGCATTGTATTTTAAGTGTGCAGTGTTGGTTTTAGTGGGCTGTAAATTTGTATAAGGGAACTTTACTTTTGTGTAAAGTTAATTGTAGTCAATGTATATATACATGTTTTCCGCACATTGTACATTGACAGGTATTGTGATTTGATATCCCTTGTGAGTCTTGTCTTAACTTCGGTTAATTCAGGATTTACGGGAGTAAGTATGGTTCCGCGACTCGGGGGTCCGTCCGAAGTAATCAGATCTCGGGCCCGGGTCGTGACATACTTATTGTATGGTATCAGAGCCTAGGTTGAGAACTAGGTTAAGGAACTTTTAAAAGCCTTAGTACAACTAAGAACGAAGTGAGGAACGATATCGATAGGACGAATCCAATCTTGGATTTGTATTTATTGCTTTCACTATATGTGATATAAAGGTCATGGAAGTGTAGATGTTTATCTTACCTTCCATATTGTTTACAGTATGGCTTCTGGATCAGGGAGTGATAACTTCGTGGAAGTTACTGTCAATGACGGTGCTACACCACCTCCCCCAGCATCGGATAATGATGCTCGGTTTACTGCTATTCTGGAGCAGTTAGCCAGAACTAACGAGCAGATTGCGAAAAGCCATGAAGCTCAGTTAGGTTTGCAAACCCAAATGACTTCGATGTTGCAAGTCATGCAAGCCCCGTCTGTTCCACTACAGCCTCATGTTGAGACTCAGCTAGTATTACAGCACAAAGAGACGGACCCTCATGCTGTTTATGAGCGGTTTCGTAAAAGAGGAGCTACAGAGTTCCATGGTACTGAGAATGTCATACAAGCTGATGAGTGGATGGAACACATTGAAGATGTGTTAGAAACGGTCGTCTGCACTCGCAGGCAGAGAGTGTTGCTCACCTCTACGATGTTTAGAGGGGGAGCAAATACTTGGTGGAAGAGTGTCAAGGACACATTTAAAGTCATGACCGCACCGGACGTTTGGGAGACTTTCAAGAAACAGTTCCAAAGAAAGTTTATCCCCGAGCATGTGCAGCAGCAAAAGGAATCGGAATTCCTACACTTGAAGCAAGGTCAAATGACCGTAGCTGCCTATGTTCATACCTTCTTACAGTTGTCCAAGTATGCTATAGACTTGGTGGATACTGAGGAGAAGAAGGTTAAGAGATTCCTCATTGGGTTGAACCCTGATTACAAAGCGATCGTAATGGCTGGACAGAAGCCTACGACGTTTGATGATGCCGTAGACAGGGCATATACCGCTGAGGAAATTCAGAGAGAGAGAGAAAGAGAGACTGTGAACACCAAGAGAAGTGGTGACTCCTGGTTTAAGAAAGGAGGACAGTCTAGAAATAAGAAGCAGAAGCAGAGATTCATTCCTAGGAATGAGAGAAGAGAGAATCTGCCAGTCTGTGAGACTTGTGGCAAGAGTCACCGGACTGAGCTATGTTGGAGGAATACTGGAGCCTGCTTCGTCTGTGGTTCTTTGGAACACAGAATGGCACAGTGTCCAAGAGCTAGGAGAGATGATAGAGCTCCGTACCAGTATCCTGCGCAGGGTCAAGCAGCACTTCCTGCTCCCCCGCAGAGATTAGCTTTACCAGCTCCTCCTCCTAGACCACAGCAACAGCAGCAACCACAGCCACAACGTCAGGGCCAGCAGCGTCAGTGGCAGAGACAACAACCGAGACAGCAGCAGCAGCCAAACAGGCCCCAGATGGCTGGGATGGCTTATGCTGTCAACAGGGAACAAGCTGATGTTGCCACAAATGTGGTTGAAGGTACAATTTTTGTAGATAATAGACTTGCAATTGCATTGTTTGATCCCGGTTCCACACACTCATTTGTAGCACCCGCATTTGCTGGTGGCATGCAAGACCGGATCATGCAATTGTCTTATGATTTTACTGTATCTACTCCTTTAGGGAGTAAAGTAGTGTGTGAATTATATATTCCACAATGCACTATTAGAATTGGAGATGTATCAATGCCAGCTGATCTGGTGATACTACCTATGAATGATTTCGATGTGATCTTCGGCATGGATTGGCTTGCGAAGTACAGGGCTTGTCTAGACTGTTTTCGCAAAGTCATTACCTTCAGGGTTAATGAAGCCAATGCCAGTGTATTGTTTGAAGGAGTTCAGAAGAAGTATGACACCAGGCTCGTTTCAGCACTTAAGGCTGAACGTATGATGCGTAGTGGTTGTGAAGGCTACATCGCATTCGTTTCAGAGAAGAAGCCTGTACAGGAATTGCGAAACATTCCTGTAGTCTGTGAATTTCCAGATGTGTTTCCGGATGAAGTGCCAGGTCTACCTCCAGTTAGGGAAGTGGACTTTACAATTGAACTTGTGCCCGGTACTGCACCAATATCGAAGGCACCGTATCGAATGGCACCATCAGAGTTGTATGAATTGAAGAAGCAGATACAGGATTTGCTGGACAAAGGTTTTATCAGACCTAGTGTCTCGCCATGGGGAGCACCTGTATTGTTTGTGAAGAAGAAAGATGGTACCCTCCGAATGTGTATCGATTATAGGCAGATAAATCAGATGACAATCAAGAACAAGTATCCTCTGCCTAGAATTGATGAGTTGTTTGATCAACTCGAGGGTGCATCATATTTCTCTAAGATTGATCTCCGATCTGGTTATCATCAGATTCGGGTTAAGGATCAAGATGTGCAGAAGACTGCATTCAGGACTCGTTACGGTCACTACGAGTTTTTAGTTATGCCTTTTGGTTTAACTAATGCACCTGCAGTGTTTATGGCTTTAATGAATAGGGTGTTTGCTCCCTTCCTAGACCAGTTTGTGGTAATCTTCATTGATGACATCCTGGTCTATTCAGAGTCAGAGGTCGAGCATTCACGTCATTTGAGGACAGCCTTGCAGATACTGAGAGAGAATCAGTTATATGCAAAACTCGAGAAGTGCGACTTTTGGTTGCAGCAGGTTGCATTTCTGGGTCATATCATTTCCGGAGATGGATTAGCAGTTGACCCAGCTAAGATTGAAGCAGTTACCAATTGGCAGAGCCCGAAGAATGTGCCAGAAGTAAGAAGTTTCTTGGGATTGGCAGGCTATTATAGGAGGTTCGTCAAGGACTTCGCAAGGATAGCATCGCCATTGACGAAACTGACTCGCAAGAGCTCTTCCTTTGAATGGAATGATGCATGTGAGTCTAGTTTTCGAACCTTGAAGCAAAAGTTGATTTCAGCCCCAATCTTGTCTTTACCCGACGGAAGAGGAGGATTTGAGATATACTCAGATGCCTCGGGTATTGGCTTGGGATGTGTATTGATGCAGAATGGTAGGGTGATTGCCTACGGTTCGCGTCAGTTAAAGGAACATGAAAAGAATTATGCCACACATGATTTAGAGCTCGCGGCGGTTGTGTTTGCATTGAAGCAATGGAGGCATTATCTCTATGAAGAGACTTTTGAAGTCCATTGCGATCACAGGAGCCTTCAGTATCTATTCACTCAGAAAGATATTAATTCAAGGCAACGTCGTTGGTTAGAGCTAATCAAGGACTACGACTTTCCATTCAAATATGTACCTGGAAAGGGTAATGTGGTGGCTGATGCTTTGAGTCGGAAATCAGCTGACTTGGCATCGTTAGTTGGTGAGTGGGACATGATCGAAGAATTCAGAGATCTGGATGTGGCTATTGAAATGATAGACAGTAAAGTAATGCTTGCAGCAATGTCTGTCTTTGAACCAATGCTTATCACGGAGATCAAGGCTAGACAATTTCAAGACCTTGATTTGGTAAGGATTAGAGATAACCTTGCCACGAAGCCAGATTTCGTGTTAGTAGAAGGAGTTCTGTATTTTAGAGACAGATTATGTGTCCCAGCTCAAGAAGATCTTAAACAAGCTATCATGTTTGAAGCTCATCACACCAGGTATTCTATGCATCCTGGAAGTACGAAGATGTACAGAAATCTGAAGGATAGATTCTGGTGGAATAACATGAAGCGAGAGATAGCAGGTTATGTATCATCCTGCTTAACTTGCCAGCGTGTAAAAGTTGAGCACCGGAAACCACCGGGATTGCTTCATCCACTGAAAATTCCTAAGTGGAAGTGGGAGCACATTACGATGGACTTTGTATCGGGTTTACCGAGGACGAGGAAGCAGCACGATGCCGTATGGGTGATCGTTGATCGTCTTACAAAGTCTGCACACTTCATTCCCATCAGAAAGGATATAGGATTCAGTGAGATGTCTAAACTGTTTGTCAAAGAAGTGACTCGATTGCATGGAACACCGGTCTCGATTGTCTCCGATCGGGATAGCAGGTTTGTGTCCACATTCTGGAAGTCATTTCAGAGTTCGTTTGGCACTAGACTTCAGTTTAGTACTGCTTACCATCCACAGACAGATGGGCAGTCAGAAAGGACTATACAGACTCTGGAAGATTTGCTCCGTGCCAGTGTGATTGATTTCGGGAGTGATTGGGATGACCATTTAGCTTTGTGCGAATTTGCGTACAACAATAGCTATCACTCCAGCATTGAGATGGCACCATTTGGGGCATTGTATGGTCGGAAGTGTAGGACCCCAGTTAGCTGGGAAGAAGTTGGAACTCGGAGTTTCCATGGTCCTACGATTATTGCAGAAACAGCAGAGAAAGTCCAGAGGATACAGGAAAGGCTAAAAGTTGCTAGGTCACGGCAAAAGAGCTATGCTGACAATCGTCGGCGTGATCTAGAGTTTGCAGTTGATGATTTAGTCTTTTTGAAGACTTCTCCAATGAAAGGTACTGTTCGATTCGGACAAAAAGGGAAGCTTTCCCCGAGATTTATTGGACCTTTCAAGGTCACGAGTCGAATTGGAAATGTGGCTTATCGCCTAGACCTCCCATCAGAACTCTCCGGTATTCATAATGTATTTCATGTTTCTATGCTTCGAAAGTATGTGCATGATCCTTCACATGTCATTCATCATGAAGAGATCGAAGTGTTACCAAACACCACATATGTTGAGAAGCCAGTTCAGATCATAGATACAAAGGAGGCAGTTCTGCGTACTCGAACGATCACGTGGGTCAAGGTCCTTTGGGATCATCATGAACCTAATGAAGCTACATGGGAACTTGAGGAGCAAATGGCTCAGAAGTATCCCGAGCTATTTGTTCAGGTAATTTTGAATTGAATTGTTTATTTTCCTTGTAATTGGATTGCATTGATTTGAATTGCATTCGGAGGACCGAATGGTTCAAAAAGTTGTGATAGTTGTCAGGTCCCGTCCCGAGTTAATCAAGATTAACTCTAGTTAATTGAATTTAGTGCTAGTTAACCATGTTTAACTAGTTTAATGGTAATTAATGACTAAGCTCGATGAGTTAGTCCCAAATGAATGGAATGAACGGATAATGAAAAGATTAAGTGAATTGGTTATGCTTAAGGCTAATTAACTGCGGTTAATTGAGCTAATGATGGTCAATGACCAAATGATATGAAATAAGCCTCAAATGAATGAATTAGGCTTAATGGAATAGTAGATAACAGAATTGCATGGTTTAAATGGAGTTTTAGACTCAAACATAGAAATGAAGGACTTTTATGTAAATACGAATTTTCGCGTATTTCGTCGAATACGGAAACTCTTGATACCAACGCGTGTATCTCGACGAGTACGTCAACTTTCATAATAGACTCGAAGTCGTTTGACGAGAATCCGGTCAAATGACCCTTCATTTGACTTAAATTGTAATTTTGTGAGATTAGTGGACTTAGATGCAATTCTAGGGCTTATATAAGCTAAGGATGACTCAAATGAGTCATTCATCTCATTTTCAAAGCTTTTCAAACCCTAGGCACCTTTCTTCTTCCTTTTTCCTTTTCTTTCCTTCCAATCTCACTCAATCAAGTAGCAAACAAGGACTTCCAAGTGTTTTCAAGAAGCCTTCATCCTTCTCTTCATCTTCCCCAAGTTTGTTTTCAAATTGTGGAAGTGTGAAGTTTGAACTCGAGGTTTTCTTCTTGGAATCAAGCTCAAGAAAGAGGTTTTTATCCATTCAACCTTCACAAAAGGCAAGTACTTATGCATCCTTATGATTTATAGTGTTTTAGAGAGATTGGAGTTCATTTGACTCAAATCCTGAAGTTTCACTTCAGAAAATCTGAAGCTCAGAACTGAGCTTCTGGGTCAGTGTCGGTTGACCGACGGTCAACCGACGAGTGAACCGACAGCTCTGGGAGTTGTCTCGGAGAGTTTCAGCTCTCTGGAATTCTGACCGACATTGTGTCGGTCAGCCTACATGGAAGTGTCGGTCGACCGACAGGTCAACCGACGAACTAACCGACAGATCTAGAAATCTGTCTCAGTGAATTCCAGCTCTCTGGAATTCAAACCGACAATATGTCGGTTAACCGATGTGGTATCTTCGGTCAGCCGACACCTGACCGAGGCCTGACCGACAAATGTATCAGAGAATGGATTGGAAATCCAGCTTCTGGAACTTGAACCGACAAAGTGTCGGTTAACCGATAGGTCAACCGACGTTGTATGGTCGGTCAGCCGACAGGCCAACCGACAGCTGAGATGAACTCAGAAAAGATTATGGAAATGAAGCCTAATTTGTACAGGCTATTCCATGCTGATGTCTAAGCCTACATAGGTGTTAGCGAAGGTCGTCTCAATGTACAAATCAAATACATAAAGTGATAGTCATCAAAAATAACATGTACATTGGATAACTAACGCTTCACTCGTTTGTCTGGCTTAGAAGTATGAATAGAATTGATAAGGAATGAATAGAATCCATGAAGTGACACAGAGGTGAACTTCGTTGACATAGTGAACGTCATTGACATAATGCACGAAATGACAGAATACATGAATTGAATTAATGAAATGAAATGAAATGAATAGTCACTAAAGGTGACAGTAACTTGAATGAATGAATAATTCCTGCTGCAGTAGATGTGAGGGGCGTTCCGGAGCCTCGTGGAATGCCAGTGCTCTCTGATCAAGACACTGGAAAATTTCCACCATTGTGAAAAGTCATGTAATGAAAAGTGAAACAATCTTGAAGCCTCGGCCATGAATGGTTTGCCCTTCCGCCTTGTGCTTAATTAATGTGACTAAATGAAAATTGAATAATCTTGAAGCCTAGGCCATGAATGGTTTGCCCTTCCGCCTTGTGCTTACACTGCTTCCGTTGGAAGACACGAAATGAACGAAATGAACGAAATGAACGAAATGAAAGGATATGATTGACATAGATATTTGTTATGGAATTGAAGTAGGTTATATAGAACTGTTAAGTTCTTTTATTGTAGAACTGTTTAAGTTCTTACCTTATTGAATTCTTGCATAGAAGTGTTAAAGAATTGTTAAATAACATGAAGAATCATGAAAATGCATGTATCTTGTTGAACCTTCGTGTTCACGTGTTATTGATGATATCACAGGCCCAGATGCCCGTGCCGGTCCTGCCGAGGCCGCGCCGCCTGCGGAGGAGGCCCGTCCGTTACCTCCAGGAGGTTTAGCGGAGTGGGCATAGTCGGAGGGCGATTGTAAATGAATATTTTGTAATAGAGAATTTTGGATTGTGATTAAATACCAACTGCATTGTATTTTAAGTGTGCAGTGTTGGTTTTAGTGGGCTGTAAATTTGTATAAGGGAACTTTACTTTTGTGTAAAGTTAATTGTAGTCAATGTATATATACATGTTTTCCGCACATTGTACATTGACAGGTATTGTGATTTGATATCCCTTGTGAGTCTTGTCTTAACTTCGGTTAATTCAGGATTTACGGGAGTAAGTATGGTTCCGCGACTCGGGGGTCCGTCCGAAGTAATCAGATCTCGGGCCCGGGTCGTGACAGCAGGTAAGGTGCATTTCGAGTTTAGGATGTTCAACAATGAGCAGGAGGTCTCTACCTCGAATTATTTAGGGCCTCACTTGGTAATAATGCTCGTGGGTGGTGTTGTGTGTCCGGGATTTATCAATGATCAACCTTAAGGGGGTCGGCGGGTTCCACATCATCAAAAAATTAATAATAATAAGAGTGCATCACACTGACCACGACGATGTGGCTTACTATATTTATGGTCTACGAGAAATAAACTAGAAATGCATCAAATAAGTTAATGAAAATAGGAGATAACTAGTTTTGTGTTGTATTCTTTCTCATGGTTGTTTTTAATCTATATTCTACAATGGCCCCTTTTTTGCTTTTAAATCATGGGATTATATGTGCCACTTCATACATACGCAATTAGATCATGTACCGATGGTTCCGATGGTTCCATATGTATATTCAAATTCTGAATGTTCCATTGGGAGAGAAGTAGGGATGAAAATGGGTCCCCGATTTTTTGATTATCCGGAGGTTCCGACCCGTTAAAAACCGGGTCTGGGTCCTCATTTAGGCCCTGATAAGTAAATGGGTCCGGGTCCAATTCCACCTTGATCCAGACCCGTGGACCCAAGACCCGACGTATTACCTAAATTTTCGAAAATCTCTCCTAAAATCATATTTTTTTTAATATCATCCTCTACCTAGATCTGGACCCGTCCCATATATGGTTCCGGAGCCAAGAAACTGGTTCCGGGTTCGGATTCGGTTCCACATTTTCCTTAACGGTTCTGGTTCCGAGTCCACAATAGACCCGGACCAGAACTGACCCGTTTACAACCCTAGAGGGAAAAAATTCAAATTAGAATAATCTCTTGCTTAATTAATGTGATGGAGCCAATAATTTGGGGTGTTCATGGATTAGGCCAGCCCAAGACTAGCCCCGGGCTCAGCCCACCTTGGGCAGAGATTGGACCAAAGGTTTTTGTACTCGGGCCCGGCTCGGACTTTTTAGGCCCGTTTATTAAATGGGCCAGGCCTGGATGTAGTGGTAGAAAGCCCAAACCTGGCCCGGCCCAGCCCGAATATATAAAAAAAATATTATTACAGAGTGTTGGAGAGGGGATTCAAAGACAGTACAGCTTTAGATGTACAGGTGTACATGTGTGTCACAACCACTGATAAAATCGAATAACAATCCCTGTTTTATTTTTATAAAGTAAATTCGGGCTGGGCCCGGGCGAGGGCTTACTCATTTTCCTTTGGGCCGGCTTGGGCCAGCCACTTAAGGCCCAATTCGGGCTTGTGCCGGGCCTGGACATTTATTTTAGAAGTCGGACCGGTTGAGTGCAGCAAACAACACATTCTACTTTCTATGAATGTTAGGTCATTTAGGAAATAACAAATTCATAAAACCGAGAGCAACAAACATGAGTATGTTGGGATGGGTGTGATAAAATTAGGAATGATAAAATTAGAAATAAGGGTATTTAGGAGAATATATATATAACGGCAATAGATGATAAATTAATAGAGACTTATTTAAGATGATTCTGACATGCAAACACAAGCCGACAACTATGCTCGTGAGGAAAGTCTACGCGAGTTGATGGCTCCTCAAGAAAAATGGGTAAGTCAAAGAGATCATAGATGGAAGCGGTAAAGATAGATATCAGAAAAGGCAGCCTATCCAAGGATCGGGCCTCGAACAAGGCAGCTATACCATAAGGCCAACAAAGCCATTGCTTTAAGCCCCAAAAAAGGCCTCATAATCAACTGCATCTTTTGGAATTCCAAAAAAGTAAACTTGTCAATTGCCATCTCTTTTTTTCCTCCCCAAAATATAAGGCCCCATAATAACTCTCTCTGAGAAGATACAACCAAGATTTTCATGGGGCCTTAAAGTGTCCAAATCTGCCCCTTATATTTCTATTGCTAGAAGTCCAATTGATTTTAGCACACCATTATATTTCTAGCAATCCATGTGTATCAAATCTCAACCATACAGTCAATCATGAACTTACTTCACAAGCCTTTCTCGTTATTTTTGTGTATCCTATTTCAATAGGGCCCATTCAAATTTGATCCATGATGTGATTATAATAGATCCATAACTTGAGATTTCAATCCTAATAATAGATCTTAAAACTTTAGATAAACAATGGGCCCCGCCGGAATTTATTTACTTGCCCATAGTGCATATTAGCACCGTGCACCTGGAACATCCGATACGTGGGGCACACCTCTAAAGTCTGTCTTAGATGATCTTGCCTCATGGTGCATATGTGCACCGTGTACAGGTGAAAATGCTTCAAGCCCCACCAATGGCAGACTCAAGATTTTATTTTATTTTATTTTATTTTTAGGGGTGGGGAGGGGGGAGCCAAATAGGTACTTGGATTTTGTGGCCCAAGATTTCCGTGTGAGTTTTGGGGATGAGGCCAAAATTTCCATGTGAGTTTCGGGAGTGGACTTCTTAAGATAGATTAACAAAACTTGAATATAAAAAGTTAATTAGTAATTTTGCATCACAAAAAAGCAAGAAAAATAAATTTTAAATAAAATATTTATAATAATATTAAAACATAGAAAATGCCTCATTTAGGATTGTCGCTTTAGGCCTCGATTAGATTGAAGTTTTTATTAGAATTCATTTAGTTGACCCTAACATAGTTGAATAAAGCGTTGATAATGACGATAATGATGATAATATTGTTTCCATCACGAAACAACAAGTTGTGATCTATACAAAATTTTACTGTTATTGTATTGTAAGATATTTGATTTTGAACATTTTCATTTCACTGCATCATTTCGATATTGGCCTACCTGTTCAACTCTAAAAGATGTAAGAATGATTTTGCAGGCTCTTGCATGCCCCCGGAGACTAGTGTTGTTAAAGAAAGTTCCATTCCCTCTACCCAAGGGTGGACCCAAGTACATCTACGTGGGTACGGTCACACCTGTTGGACTTCTATTCACTTCTAAAACTATAATGAAAATTCTAAATGATCTGCATCGAAAACTCTCATAAAAACCCTGCATTTGCCTCCAAAACCCGTATTAAAATCCTGGGTTAATTTGCTCCCAAAATCCAATTGTTTGGTTGGGCCTGCACCCCCTCAAATGAGAATCTTGGGTCTGCCACTGCCTCAACCAACACTTGATATATTCAATTTGGACCAGATCAACTCTCTTGCCATAGATACAGTAGTGTCTGAGCATGTATGGCACTGGCTTCAGCAGAAAATTTAGCATTACTCCATTTTTACTGTAAAGCTACCTTATATTCTCGTTGTAATTGCAGCTCTAACTTTCAAAGATCTTGGTATAGTGCCTCATAAACTTAAGGCCTATCCAGTCAAGCATCTCATATCATATCTTACCTGAAGGGTGGCCCCTCTTTTGGTTCTACAATAAGTGAAAAAGTGATAGGCAATGAATTCTAGAATACACTCTCCCTCATTTTTTGTTGGGGATTCCCATGACTACTTGACCAGAGACTATGATTCAAGCAGGTATGAGATGCCTTTCCTTGAGGCTCATGCTTTTCTTAATGGAAAGCATTCATAAGTTGTTTGTATCTAATGGGTGCTGTTATCTTTGTGTGATGACTTTGGAGTAAATTGCGGAAGAATAAAGATATTGATGCACCTTGCTAAAAGTCAAAACCCATCTGTGTTATTGTTTCACTTTATAGGCTGAAAGAGAACTGTTCCTCTCACATGTTTGGCCCATGATAGAGTTCTCAACTTATTTCTCGACATTTCTACCAAACGGTTGGTTGAATTTCCTTATCATGTGATGGTGTTTGTTGTGCACCAGCATTAATGGGAATGATTGCAACTGCATTTTGGGTACATCAGTAACTACTTCATCAGAATTCAGAGCCGTTCTTCTATGAACGTCTCATATGTTTGTTCTTTACTATAACAATGTGAAATATCTTATTCATCATTCCCCTGTTAGGGTCTCTTTAAGACTTGCCAATTGCCATGCACACTTGACTGGCAGGCCAAGAAGAATGCAGTCAACTCAATGACATTAAAAAAAAAAAAAAAAGTAAAGTTAGCAAAAGACCACTCAACCATGAGTGTGTAGGCAGCTGAAGTTAAAAACTTTAGCTTTTCATGAATAGTAGAATGGATCAAAGAATGAAGGAATTTATCTTTATGGGAGAGCATCAGTTGGAAAGTTAACTGAGCATCAGATTCGATTGCATCTTCAGAAGGGAGAATCTTATCATTTCTGATCAAGTTAAAAAAGAACGGCAGTTTCTGTAGTCTAGATGTCTGGTTGGGTGTGTTGAGTTTTGTTTTTTTTAGTTGGGTTTCTTTGTTTGTCTTGTCCATGTCTGTTTGCTACTTAAATTCCCTCTTTAGCAAAAAAAAAAAAAAGTTAACTAAACACTTTATAACTTAAGATCCACTTTTGGAATGTCCAATCACATACTTATCTTTAATGACAAGGCAACTATTCCTAACCAAAACAGTTGGTGTATGTCAAACATGTTGCTGAACCTACCAACCCTTACCAGAACTCATTCCTGGTCTTAACTACTTGTGCTTCTATCGGTTTTACCTGCCAAACTGAATCTAATCTGATATGTGAATGAAGGGTATGAATAAGTTGGGGTCCGGTTGGACACATGCTTGTTGTGGGGAGAGGTTGATCAACCCCAAATCTGGCTCAATTAAGAGAGTGGAATTCAATGGCGTGTCTCCAATGTGGCTGCTTTTTTTGGAGTGGTGTTCCATTGATGGTAGGGGTGTTCAAGGGCCAGGCTAATGAATATCAAGACCCGGCCCGACTTCTAGATAGTGAGCCTGAGCCCGGCCCAAGCCTGAGTCAGGCCAAAAGTGGCTGCCCTGAGCCTAGACCGCCTTGAAATGATAAAGATCAAGTCCAAGTCCAGCCCGAGTTAGAGTTACAAGATTTAAAAAAAAAAAAATCTTACCATGTACTAAACCATAGCTCAACTTGTCTGGTCATATCACCTTACATAAGAGTTCATGTGTTCTGTCCCCCCTTTACCACGGCCAAATATAAAAGCCTGAGCCCTGCAAATCTATTAGAGCATAAGCCTCAAGCCTGGGTCAAAGTGGGCTCGGGCAAACCCGATCCATGAACACCCCTAATTGATGGTGTTTAGGTGCATCCAATGATTCAAATAGTGGTTTTGGCCAGTGGCCAAATCGCTATGTAGCGGGCAACATATAGTGGTTACGGTAATACATAGTAACGTGGCGGGGTGAATTTTTCTTAGTGGTCGAAAGAATTCTAATATTGTGTAGTAGCGAATATTGTGTTTTTTTAGTGATTTGGAACCATATAAGGGTATATGCAACTTTCGAAAAAGACTATAGAGGAGAGAGAATATAAAAAAAAATATTTAAAATTAAAATAGATTGACTACAATTGGTTTTACACCGTAGCACCGCTATTTTTAAAATAGCATAACGGCCTCAACTGCTACAGTCAATAATGTGGGTGCTGCGCCACGTAGTGGCAACTATTTTGAATCATGAGTGCATTGATGCTTGCCAACAAGACACCACCACTTTAAGAGGAAGATACTTTACTCTACTTAAACTCATCGATTATCACTTGGTACCAATTGTTATGTCATAAATAGACTCTTAAAAAAGTAAGGGAGAATTTTAATAAGGTCAAGTTTTTGCCTTATTTCAAAGAAGGACCATGTATCAAAACTTTTCAAATTGAGACTTAAGTTGTTTCTAAGTTTCCAATTAAGGACACCAGCCATTTAAAGTTATTTTTCGACAACTTTTTCACTCGATTTTTTTTTAAATACCCAAATCACCCTACATTTGTTGTCATGGAATGCTTCCGGCAGGACTGCATGACACCAATCATCATGGGGACGTTGATTACCATTAATCACTACGAGGATGCTGGTGAAGAAATGGATGAGAAAATGGTAAAAATGAAGAGGGTTTAATTTTAATGGAGGGCTATTTGGATATTTTTAAAATCTTTCGAGGGATAAAGTTGTCCAAAACTAACTATAAAATGGTCAGCTGTATTTATTTGGAAACTTACTGAAAAACTCATGCCCTAATTTGAATAGTTTTGAAAGTAACCAATTCGGATCCTACATGGAAGAGGTGGTTCCATCTTATGTAACTCAGCCCGCTCAAAAATTTTCAATGGAACAGTTTACCCACTAAAAGAAATGATATGCAAGGCACGACTATACAAAAGAAAAGGAAAAGGGAAAGGAAAATAATGATGTAGATGATTCATCAAAGGTCCACTTGACACTAAAAAGGAAAAAAAATTAGGTTTTGAATATGGGAAGGACCAGCATTGAAAGAAAACCGAGTATGGCTCCAATCATTTTTAACACGTTGTCTAATTAAAAAAAAGAACCATGGGCCTGTGATTGGGTACATGAATTCCATGTCTGAGTACCTTAAATATCTGATGTATTGTATTATTAGACTCTGATCCAGAACCGTTTCGTTTGCAACCCTAGTAGATCCTACCCCTCCTCATGGGAAATTGAAATATGCTCCTTTTTTTTTTTTTTTTACATGTGGTGTCAAACAATACACGAAAAAAAAAAAAAAAAAATCTCCTCTCTATTGCAAAGTCCTTTCAACGCATAAACACACCCTTTCTATGTATTAAAAGCAAAGCTATCATTAGGGTTGCAAACGGAATGGTTCCAGATCGGAACCATAGTGGACCCAGACCCGAACCCGAACCCGAACCCATTTCTAAATAACGGTTCCGGCTTCGGATCCGGTTTTTACTCGGAACCTGTTTTGTTGGTTCCAGACCCGATTCTGATAGGAAATCCTGGATCTTGTTTCGGAACTGGGTCACTTAGAGGACTGAAATCTGATTCCAAAAACAATTCTAATTTCTCTTTATTCTTCACTTTTTTTAAAAAAAAAATAAGCATATCATTCAGCTTATAACATGTCGGGTCTCGGGTCCACAGGTCGGAACTTATATGGACTCGGACTCGTTTATCAATCAGAAATAGGTTCTGTATCCGGACCCGTTATAAATCAGAACCTAAAATAGGTTCCGGACCCGATTTTTCATAGTTCAAAACTTTCGGATAATCGGAGAATCGGATACGTATTTGCAATCCTAGCTGTCATGTTTAAAACCCATCTATGGTTAATGGTAGGGTACTATCATGACATCTGTATATTTCAAAAAAGTAATTTGTCACTGGTACCCCATTTTGGGGACCCAATGCTTATTGCCCTGCATGATTGAATCATGTGTGAATGTCGCATGTTTGTCCACCGACTAATGGCTATGCATATGAATCCTTGGTATTTCAGTTGGAATATTATCACCCCCTGCCAATGAGGAGTTACTTTTGATTTCATTGGTATTCATCTATGTATGATTTACTCACTTTGATTTCAGCAGGAATTAGCCCATGCCATTAAATAGTCTACCTATGATTTTGAGCTATTTGAATTTAATAAAGTTGATAATTGACTTTGTAAATACATTAGCTATCGAAAAAATGCTCTACAGATGGAAGGCATGTGCAATCCGATTTTATAGGGCATACTTGGGCCCATCTTTGATAAGTGAAGCTCCTTTGATAATCTTGTTATCTCATGATCTAGAATCAAGCTTAATTTTACAAGCACAAAACCTTTACTCATCTATTTGATTAAATCTTAAAAAATTACAGCTAAGATGCCATTAAACTTTAACGCTATTAATTAAGGGGCTAAAATAATTCGGTGGGGCCGATTATTTGACTACTTTTACATTGATAATCATCTCGTTGATAGACTTGCATCTAAGTGGGCCTATTCTTTGTGTAAGTAGAAAAACTCGGATTTGAGTGGCCTCTTGTCTTTTTCTTGTTAATATATACTGACCTGCAATTAGAAGGAAAAAAAATGTGAAAGTCTAGGCGCTGCTATGGCAGTTCAATTTCAAAAACCATGCAGGAGAAGCTTTTGTGTTTCTGCCTTTGCAAAAGGCTCTGTCTTTCAATCAATCATGTTGCTGCACACATAATCATGTGGCTTTGCCTAGAAAGGGAACTATTTTATAGAAGAGTGTGCTCTCTTTCTCACTGGCCTTTCGATTTGCAGAAAAAAAGGATTGGTCCCATCCTTCCACACTTTCTACTGACATTCAAAAGATTTACAAATCATTGTAGAGTGAAAAATTAGAAAACTAGGGGAACATTGGGCTATTTGCATTTATATTCATGACATCTTTGCATTTCTAGAGGGGGAAGAAAGCCAAAAAAAGAGTTTGTAATGCTCAATGAAGAGGGAACTTAATATGAGTTATTAAGGATAGCCATGTTTTTTTTTGTGTGGGGAGCTTTCACGATTGCCGTGCATGATTTTCGCTCCAACACCTTTAATTTAGGGTCATGCTTTTGTGGTGATTAAAAACTATGACTATCCTTATATTATAGGGGCATTTGGGCGGAGGTCCCTCAACTGTCATTTTTATTGCAAGTGGTCCACAATACTTTATCATACTGACAGCAGTCCTTTTGTAACTGAAAAGGACAAAAATGCCCTTGTACATGTCAGCAAAAGCAAAACTCAAACAAATTTATCTGAGTTTTGAGTTTTCAAAACTCAGATAAAACTCAGATAAATTTATCAGTCTTCTAAGGCAATTTTCTCATTGTTTAAACCATGGTTATGATCTGATATGTAACCTGTGGACTGTGGTCCTGAACCATCCTTTCACATGTTAAAACCACTTACAGATTGATTGACTTGAGCTTTCTTGAAATTAGGACACAGGATATCTTGTGAATACAACAAACAGAACATGTTTGGTTTCTCCCATAGTTCCCTGCTCCTGCTCCTTCTCCTTCTGTCTACTGGTTGAGAAAGAAAACGCGAATCATAAATCACAACTACTGCAATAAGAAAGGAGAGATGGATGTGGGTCGTCGGATGGCACCACTTCACATAGCTATTTGTTTGAAACTCAGAAAAGTTCTTCAAAACTCAGATAAATTTGTCTGAGTTCTGCCAGAAACTCAGATAAATTTATCTGAGTTGTGCCAGAAACTCAGATAAATTTGGCAAATTTATCTGAGTTTCTGTCCAGTTTATCAGAGATTCTGGGAAATTTATCTGAGCTCGGCGACACCAAAATTTAGAATACGGAAAATCAGATTCTAATAAAAATCGAAATCCAAAACAAAAACACTTGATGACCACAATCCAATCGAGAAAAGAGAGGGAGGAAACAACAAAAAATGCAAAATGCTCTCTTTCAAATCAGTTGTAGAGAGAAAGAGATATTTGGAAGAGACTTCAGATAAAAGAGCAAGATAAAGTAAAACTGTGTCTATCTTTGAAAAAATGAAAGAGAGAGAATCGGAAGTCATGGTGGCGACGGAAGGTGCTCTGCAACGATATTCTGCAACTATGGAAAGGAATGGAAAATGGAAAATGAGAGAAGAAGAATGAAGGAGTTTTTTGGCACAGTTGAATTGGGCAAATTAGTCATGAAAATACATGACATGGCATATTAGGGACCTCTTACTAAAGTATCTCCAGCTGTCTGGACTATAGACATTAGAGAAAAAGTAGTTGTCCTTGATGCCTTAGAAGACTGTGCTCAAAGACTTTTGGCTAATTTACCCTATATTATATAGGACTATTGTTGGTGAAAATTTTGCAAGATCTTACGTTCCATAAGAAGATTTTCTGTGTGGGAACATCCGCATGCAGACGTTTTGATCCGCCTGTTGAAGAAATCAGGGCTATCAAGATTTGAAATCCCCCCTTCTCTAAATTAAAGGCACCTATCATATAGGATAAAATTCCTTTTTTTTTCCATTGCCAATAATTGAGATATTCATTTAATATGCTTTAGAATGAGCATATGATTAATAACATAATTAACGAGTGACGTTATTAAATAAATTATGAATAATTAATCGTGACATTATCTTATATCTTATTTTCCCCAATACTAGCATGATATTCTTTTAAATACTATCAAAATTAAAAATATTAAAAAAAGCAATAAAATTGCAAAAAAATGTAAAAAATAATGATTTAAAAAACACTGTTTTAAATAAACTAATATTTTTATGAAAGTCTCAAATTTAATATATATTTGTGACAACCCAAAAATCTTCATATTTCCGCTATCCAAAAGATGGCATAGACAATTCATCTCCAATGACTCCATCATCGAAAAAAGGTTTTATTTTTCACTTCTAAAAATAAAATTTTCACATTTTTATCCAATATTTGTTTGTCTTGCATTTAAATACACATAAATTGAATACAGTCGGATTCATATCTTAAGTGGTTAAAAAGAATCGCTGAAGGTGAATAAACATCAATTAACTTATCCTTTTCGGGAGATAAAATCAAAAGGGACAAAAAAACTTTTTCTAGCATATAAGCTGAAAAAAAAGAAAAAAAAAAACTAGAACTTCACAAAAAAAAAACACTAAATAGAACTTCACAAAATACATGCCCACCGATACATTGCCATTTCACAAAAATCCCCAATATACCCTTTCCTTTCCATATTGTCAACGCGTTTTATCAACTCCGGATCTCATGGAAAAAAGGCAAACCCTAACCCTTAACCCGACCCCAGTTGACTCTCCCAGTTATGAAGGTGGTCACGTCACGTCAGGTCTCCCACAGCTGTATCCGCGTACATAGATCCAACGCTCCAAATAACACCGCGTCCCTCTCGACAAATCCTAATCGTCCACCGACCACTTACTGTCTTTAACCCCTTCCGTAGATACGTAGATAGAAAGTATTAGTAGGTGGCGCGTGCGACGTAGTCGTATCGGACAGCTTTGAGCGGCACGAAAACCTTTAAGATATTTGGTGGGGCCCACGATATTCGAAAGAGATCTGGACCGTTGGATCTTTGTGGCGCGCAAGATGTGTGATTGGAGATTTTGCAGAGCCGTTGGAGATTTTGCAGAGCCAGGGCTGGATTCACGTGATTTTTGTTTTTTAGGTTCTTCCAAGTTTGCCCTTGGTCGTTGGAGAGAATTACGAGAATGCCCGTAACGTGTTTTTGGGAAGTGACAGGCCTACAGCATCGTGACAGCCACTCGGCGTCAATTACGTTTCACATTTCGGCGGAGGGAAGGATATGTGATAGTTTTCTCAGAGAGATGGGGCCCACCAGACAGCGTGACGAATTTGGTCAAAATCGGTAGTAAAACCCTGCATTGCACGTGGTGTGACTTGTGGATGGTTACAAATATAAGTCCGCAAAAATTAATGTCTTGTGAAATTTTCGGGGCATTTATGAGTTTGAGATTTTCCCATGATGTTTTTGTAAAGGCAAATTCTTTTTTTCATCTTTCTCATTTTTATCTGGATATAATTATAAATTTTCCCTGACGTAAATGGTAGGAGAGAGGATTTAATAGATTAACCATATTTTGTTTATGGAGGATGAATTTCATTGACATCGATTGTTAGGGGATATTTGTTTGGAGGCGTTTTCGTTATTACGAGAAAAGTACTAATTTTTGAAGGTCAAGAGATCTTATACTGGTTAAGATACTTATCCATTTTTCTATTTTTCTTCCTCTTTATTACGAAGGGAGCATCCCATCCTATTATTCCTCGGTCCGTGGTACTAATTAAATCCATAGAAAATAAATCTGGTGTGGTTTTAAATACAAGATGTGGGGGAGTAAATCCACACCTTACGTCACTCCACTAATATTTATTCATCTTTATAGGTTCATCCTGAAGTGTTGTACTTGAGCATATCTTCCAAGCTCAACTACAACGTAGCACAAGGAAGTTGGAATTTGGCTTTAATCATTAAGGCCAAAAGTTTTTAGGATGAAATTTGAGATTTCATTGATCAAGCAAGTTATTCAAATGCTCCACAATTTTGTAGTTAGGAGATTTTATAAGTAATTTCGACCATAGAACTTTTTGTCAAAATCCCTCAAAACAAAATGCTTTGTTATGATTAATTTTTATTTTAATGTCCAATCCCCCTTTTGATTTGAGATAAATTTTCTTATTTTGGTTCAATTCTATAGGGCGCACTTGAGCCTATCTTCAATTAGTGTAGCTCTCATGTCTCCATCCATACCAATCCCAATGATAAGCATCCAAGTAGACCACACCAGCGAAGTTGGACTGCATTCTGCTCGTAGTCCAAGATTCTCCCATTTGATCAGGCATGCAACAACTTTCAATCAAGCTAATGTTTCATAATCCCACCCAAAAAATCACGATTTCATTAGTCAAATTCACCCATCCCACGTCCTCCTCACCAATTCTAATATAAAAGTTACCAAATTTATTTTGCTCTCTGATTTTCAACTGTCATTCATTAGTGAAAGAGAAAGTGATATTTAGTCAAAATCTTGGTCCGTTGTTCAATCCTGTGTCCCTCCCGATTGAAGTCAAGTGATATCTAGTCGAAACCCTGGTCCGTTGCTCCATCCCGTGTCCCCCAATCGAAGTCATCCATGCCATTGATTTTATCAATCCCTAGTAAAACTCATGATCAGATAAACGACCCAAATTGCAGATTCTCCATCATCACATCCCAACAAATTGCACACCCTTCAAGTAATTCCATTGCTTTCACAACCCTAACTCTTCAAACAAACAAACATCAGTGCCCAAGATGCTTGAATTGAATCGGTATTCTTTAAGCCCCCCAACAAAAAATTAAAAAAATCCACGCTGGCATTTCCATCTGTCGGAATTCTTACACCCTAGCAAGGGCATTTTGGTCATTTCACAATGCAGTACTAATATCCGAAGATCTGGAGCGGCAAAACAAGCAACAAAGAAGAGGAGAAGGAAAAAAAAAGTCTGCAGCAGAACAAAAAAGAGTCTTCTTTCTCTTCTTCTTCTTCTTCTTCTTCTTCTGAAACCCTAAATCCAAACAGATTGATTCACTTCACCACTCGATCTCTTGCCTTTTAATGCTCAGAAACCCTAATCCGAACAGATTGATACAGACGAGGAAAAGCACAAAAGCGCAGGAAGTGGAAAGAGTTCAAAGGGCGTAGAGAAGAAAAGGGCGAAGGAACAAACCCTAGCTTGATTTGTACGCTTCGAAGAAGAGAAGCAGAGATAGTTGGAAAAAAGCAAGAAGAATTAGAGAGTTCTCTGTTTCATCTTCATCTGTTGCCGTCTTTCTCGATCTTGGAGAGAGTTGTGTTGGTGGTGGTTGTTTTTTTTGTGCTTTTGATTGGATTTGATTGGTTTTTTTATTGTTTGGGCGGAGGAGGCAGATCGAGAGGGGGCTGAGGTCAGATTGAAGCGAGATTTGAAATGGTACTGATTTCATTCTCTTGATCGATTGATTTAGACATTGTTTTGGTTAGCTAGTGGTTTTATTAAAAAAAGTTTGTTTTTTTCGTTGATTTTGTTGTTTGTGTATGTATGCCATTACTTTGTTTCGCTGATTTCAATGCTGTATTTGATAATGGAAAGGAAGTTGCTCGGACCTTTTTGTCTTTTTTCTCTCTCTATTCAGTTCTCATTCTATAGAAATATGAATTTCTGTCTGTGGATCTGTCTTTTGATTAATTTAGTGTGCCTGGAGGGAAGTTTTTGATGAAAATTAAGCTTTGATTTTGATTTTGATTTGGAAATGCAGCGCTCCCCTTTATCATTATTCCTGTGGACTTGCTCTATATGTGTAAATGACAATCGGTAAAAGTTGTAAATTTCTTCTTATATAGGCGGAAATAGCGTACTTAGCGGTGATAGGACAGAACCCAAATTATTATTTTTTAATCTGAAAAACCGTGGTAGAGATTAGCAGCTGCATCCATTGAGTACTTACTTTTGAGGTGGATTGGATGCATGATCTTTTTGCTGCTTTTGACCATTTATTAAGCTGTGGGTCTTTAGCGGAGTCTGAGAACTTGGCTTAGGTTCTGCATAAGTGAGGGCATTTTCACTGATATGCTAAGTTCAGTGATAGGTGGATGAGGTGGAGAAAAGTGAGTGGGGATAATGGGCATTTTGACAATAAGACAGTTCCTTCTATCAGAGCTAAATGTTGTTAACAAATTTTTTGGAAGAGAAAGTGCGTGTTGTGGAAATGGGCATGTGAAAAATGATGCGTGGAGTTCCATAAAGATAGAATGAATTTGCACATAAGAGGGAACTTATGGGCAACTCCAATAAAAGAGAAAAATAATGAAATGTCATTTGAAATAGTATGATTATGCACAAAAGGATCATAAATATCCCTTACGAGATGTATCAAACAGTTATGTGTTCTAGGAACTTTTTTTAGCGAAAAAGGATAATTTATTAAAGATATAAACTATACAAAAAAAGCCCTCCCATCAATGTGATGAGAACCTTAAAAGACAAAAATTTATACACAGGTATTAGTTTAGTGCCACCAACGAATTTATCACATTCCTCATTTCACTCTCTAGGGATGTGACTAAAGGATGCTTTTGTGCTCTATGACAGCTCTACTGTATCAATGAAATCTCCATGAAACTTTACCTTGTCCATATGCCCATTTAATTGTATTCCTTGGATCTCCTTTTGTTAGTACTATCTTATGCTAATGAGATTGTATTAATTTGATAATTTCTATAATTGTCAACAATTCCACCTTATTTGTATCACCAGTCTCCAGATGGACTCGGAAAACACATGATGATGCATTCTAGTTGTTTGTGACAGTCTCACCCAAACCTAAAGGATCTACATTTCCTTTTGAGCTTCCATCCATATTCAATATAAAGCCTCCTACCAGAGCCGAAGAGTTCTTCATGCAGTCTTTTGTTTTATTACTGTCCCAAGGCCCTCTATAGAGTTTCTCCACTTTCTGTGAAAGTTTGAACCATTTTCTCCTTGAACTACTTGCTGAATATCCCATCCAATAAGAGACGCCTTGATTCTAGGCACGACTGCGGATGATCCTGCAGCATTTCCTTAAAGAAACTAGTACTGTTTCTTTCTTTTCTGCATTCCCAATCAATTGCCTACTGAAGCACCTTCCATACGATTTGCCTTTTCTTTTAAGAAGGGTCCAGACACCAGTGCTCTAAATGAATTTGTCAGGACAAAAGGGGTGGAAAGGAGGGTCAGGAATACAGCCAAAATATATGAAAAAGAAGGGCAATGAATGATTAAGTGGGTTGTGGCTTCCTCCTCAGACCAACAGAGGAAGAAGTATAAGGGAGGGAAATTTTATATGATTTAAGGTTGAGAACAAGGATCTTGTTGAACTTTGCAGTCGAACAAGAGGCTGTAACCTTGGAGGGGGTGACTAGGAATTTTTAAAATTGGAGAGGGGAAAGGTATAGATGACTTTGACCAAATCAACAGAAACATTGGTTTACTTGAGAAGATGCTGCAAGGTGAATCTAACTTCGGTGGTCTCCTCACTTGATATGATAACTTAATTTACTAGTGCAGGGAGTCCATCCATTGTGGATTCCATCCTCTATGGTTTTTTTTTTCAGAGCCCTTGCTGATTTGCCCCCTCTCTGTCCAAGCAATTGTTATGGTCCCTTGCTTTTGAGTTTATGCTGTATACAATGTTGGAAAACATACCTTCGAGGAGAACTCAGTCACTCATCCATCCAAATGTCCTATCTCACTTCTTCTCGACCCCCCACCAAAAAACATACGTTTTAATGGTAACATCTCTTCAACTTTATACCCTTGATAGTCTTTCTGCACTCTTTTTTTTTTTTTTTTTATTGGACGGGTGTCTTTCCGCACTCTTGAGTCACCACTTCTATCCAACTCTCCTGTCCTCCCCTTCCTCTCTTCTCCCCATATTTTTTCATCAACTAATTCTCTCCACAAACTCTTCTCCAAATCTTTACCTCTTTATCATCATTTATGTAAAATAGCTTAATTCTTTACCTTGATGTCACCAATACCTAGCCCCCCATGTTCTAGGAACTAGGAAAAGGGAGGGAGGACAGTAAAAACCTTAAATGAAATAGTGATGAAAGACATTATGGATTTTGGAATAAAGGCCTTAAATAAAGTAGTGAAGAATGACATTATGGATTATGAGCTACTAAAAACATGTACTCAAATAGGATTGAGTGGAAATGTGACTCACAAAGGCAGATTCCAAATAGGTGGGAAGGGATAAAGCTTTGGTGATGCTGGCGATGATGATTTTTACTCATTTGTGGCGAGTCTGTCTAAATGAATTCAATTTGCTTGCTGGTCTTCGTTTACGCAATGGACTGTCATGTGAGTTTTCAGATCATAAACTGCTACTCAGTAGAAATATGTACTCTGAAGTTAAAAATATATATATATATTTTTAAGCCTCACTATGGGCTTGACCAATAATTATAATGAGCATATGTATTGAGTTCAGCTGAACGGCAATGTATGTGCTGTATTGAGTTCAGCTATATAAGGTAAATTAGTATTAGTGACCTTGGTAATGCCTTTTGATTGCGCAGTAAACTTTCCAATTTATTCTTTGAATGTTCCATTTGATTGCATTCATATCTTTTAGTCTGTCTATATATGATTAGAGATGGATTTATCCAAGGTAACAGAAGTGCTGATACTCTATTATTCAAGATTTTAGCCGAGTGTATACAGGGAATTATATGATGTTTAGACTACTAAAGTAATTGGTTCAATTTTGCTGACATTACTAAATACTAACACTGTTAACTTTGCAGGCTGCTCCAGCCAATATAGCAGTGGGATCTCTTGTTTGGGTGGAAGACCCTGATGTGGCTTGGATAGATGGGAAAGTTGTGCAGGTTAATGGCAAAGATATTAAGATCATCTGTACAGATGAGAAGACGGTGTGTTTCACATTTTTAAATCTCACTTCTTGTATTAAAAAGTACACCCCAAAAAAAAGGAACCTTGAGTTGTTATGAACTGTTGACCAGTGTTTTCTTTTTTTTCTTTTTTAGTTACAAGTGCTGGCCCTTTTTTTTTTTTTTTTTTTCTATGAACTGTTGATGGCCAAACAAGGACAAGGCGTAGGCAGAAGAGGATGTGGATGGAAGTAGTAAGGTTGGATCTTAATAAGTGCAACCTATTTGAGGATTTGGCTTAGGATAGATTGGAATGGAGAAACATAATCTATGTAGCCAACCCCAACACAGATGTGACAAGGCTTTGATGATGATGATCAATATGCATATAACTACAGCTACTTCTGTTCTTGCATGGATTGGCTTAATAAGTGCAACCTATTTGAGGATTTGGCTTAGGATAGATTGGAATGGAGAAACATAATCTATGTAGCCAACCCCAACACAGATGTGACAAGGCTTTGATGATGATGATCAATATGCATATAACTACAGCTACTTCTGTTCTTGCATATATATATAAATACGGGGTCTATTCCAGTGCATACTTCCCTCACCATTTGGTGAGGGATCCCCCACAAGTCTGTGGGTTCCTAGGTGGGCCCTATTAAGTTTGTCCCTCACGGGATGCACAGGAATATAACCCTATATATATATATATGTACAGTGTGCACACTCATATATTGTCCTTGTCAAGTGGTGGATGCTATATTTTGTTTTACTTTTAACTTCTATATTGATTAAACATATACAGCCATGAGAATTTAAGACATTTTTTATTTTTTATTTGCACTGTAGGTTGTTGCTAATGTATCAAGTGTCTATCCTAAGGATGCTGAAGCACCACCGTGTGGTGTAGATGACATGACAAAGCTGGCTTATTTGCATGAGCCAGGTGTTCTACAGAATCTAAGATCTAGATACGATTTGAATGAAATTTATGTAAGTATTTTTATTGGAAAAATATGTACTTGTTGCAACTTGGAGCATACATTTTGGATTAGAATCTTTTGGTTCTGCTCAATTTCTAATTATTGGTTCTGCTATTTCTAAATGTGTATGGTGTGGGCATCCACTAGTTGGCCCCATTCACTTGACAGTCGACACCTTATATTTCATTCTGGCTTCACTAGCATTACTACTTAAATATGTAGGTGTTGCTAATTGACTTGATACTTCCTGCAGACTTACACTGGAAATATATTGATTGCCGTGAACCCCTTTAGAAGACTACCTCATCTATATGACAACCACATGATGGGACAATACAAAGGGGCAGAATTTGGCGAACTAAGTCCTCATCCGTTTGCTGTTGCAGATGCTGCATATAGGTACTCTATATCATTCCATTTGCTTAATTCAAGCCCTAGTTTTCCCATTTGTTTTTCTTGAGAACAAAAGGAAAAAAGAAACGGTATTTTGAGTGCAGACTAATGATGAATGAGGGGATAAGCCAGTCTATTTTGGTAAGTGGGGAAAGTGGAGCAGGTAAAACAGAAAGCACAAAAATGCTTATGCGTTATCTTGCTTACATGGGAGGGAGATCTGTTGCTGAGGGACGGACTGTGGAGCAGCAAGTATTAGAGGTGAGAGTTATGTTCTTTAATACAGTTAAATTACCAATAAAATAAAAAATAGAGGTTAGGGAGGGTTATGTTCTGTTTTGAGCAGCAAGTAGTAGAGATGAGGGAGCTCTACGTGGATGTGTGTGTTTGTGTGGTGGTTTTTATTGTCGGCATTTGTTTCTGATGAATGGTACATTCTGATACTGGAATTGATATGTTTGTTTTTTTGTTAGGATGCCTTTTATCAGCAGCATGCCAAATTTTACTTCCATTTAATGATTTATTTGTTTTTATTTTTCTATTGTCAGTCCAATCCTGTTCTAGAAGCTTTTGGTAATGCAAAGACTGTCCGAAATAATAATTCGAGGTCAGTTTACTTATTATTTCAAATTTTCAATTTTGTTTTGTTATTTTGTATCAAATGATCTGTTTAGTATGTAGTCCATCTTACTTGAAAGTTGCACTTTGCGCAGTCGTTTTGGAAAGTTTGTTGAGATCCAGTTTGACCAGAGGGGCCGGATTTCAGGAGCTGCCATCAGAACTTACTTGCTGGAAAGATCTCGTGTTTGCCAAATATCAGAACGTGAAAGAAATTACCATTGTTTCTACATGCTTTGTGCTGCACCACAAGAGGTATATTGCTCCTCTGTTGCCATTTATGTTAGTTCTGCTTAATAGAGTCTGAAGATTGAATGCTCAATATGTTCCATTTTTTTTCTTAGTTGGTGGTCAATGTATTTCACTTATTGTACGTATTTTTGTTTGACAATGCTTGTTTTGGTCATTTTCTCAATCCATTGGAGACTTTGATCCTAGTTCTGGAAAACAACTGGATTATGATCCAAATAGAAAGATGATGTCCTTGTTGTGATATTGCTTTGTGTAATTAAGATTGATTTATATTATAAATAGTTGTTGTGTGCCAGGTGGTTGCATTGCTTGCTTGTCTTGAGATGGTAAGAGTAAGATCAACGGACACCTTTACATTTAGTGAAAGATAGTTTGGTTGCGTGGTTCTGTGTTACCACTGATAGAGACAAATGCAAAACTTCCATAGGCTGAGAGGAGTTAGGCTGTGTCTTGCTTGACATTGGTGTGACATTGGCATTCCACATGGTTCCCAAGAACTATCTAAAAGTTGAACAATTCACTGGGTTAACTATACATACACACTTTAGGGACTTAGAAAATCACTTGCCATTGGCCCTAGGGGGTTTACCCTGCTATATCAAATCCTTCTTTTTGAATGGAAAAAATTGTTCTCCATTGAGCACGGAATCTTTTGTATTTTTCTATATTTGAGGTGGAAAAGATAAACATTTTAAAGAAATAACATTGAGATATCTTGAAGTGCGGTGTAAGGTATTATAGGCAGAGAGCTCTGTGAGACCAGTTTTACATAACCACCTTGCATCATTTAAAACATATGTTTAATTGCAATCAATCTGTGGCGCTGGGTTAGATGACACCCATGTGCTATCTTGTCATCCTAGAGTATGACATCATTTGTATTTATTTACTTGTACGATGCAAAACAGAACATTTCTAAAGAAGAAATAATATGAAATAACTTTTAAGTGGTGCAGAATGACACCATTGTTACATAGCCATATTGCATCATTCAAAATGTTGGTCTACGTGCACTTCAACTGTGCTGTCGTGGTGATTGAGCACTGCAGTCGGGGGACAACCATGTGCCATCGTGTCCTTCGACTTCCGTCAGCTTTGTTGATTGAATTATTGCTAACTAAATGATATAAATAATTTTTTTTCATCTCATGGTGGTGGTTTGCTTCAAGTTTCAAAATGATTGATATGGTTCTTCTACTTTGTTTTTGTTTTTATTTTTACTTTCAGGATATCAAGAAATATAAATTGGGAAACCCAAGAAAATTCCACTATCTAAATCAATCGAACTGCTATGAATTGGATGGGGTAGATGATACTAAGGAATACCAGGCAACTAGGAGAGCAATGGATGTTGTAGGAATCAGTTACGATGAGCAGGTACTGTTTGAATAGCTGTCTCCATTTGGAAGTATGTCTCTTTCAGAAGGTAATAACCTTCCTTTTAACTTAATGTTCCAGGAATCAATATTCCGAGTTGTGGCTGCTATTCTCCATTTAGGCAACATTGAATTTTCTAAGGGAAAGGAGATAGATTCTTCAACACCCAAAGATGAAAGCTCTTGGTTTCATCTACGAACTGCTGCTGAACTTTTTATGTATATGCTCATTTATATTGGTTCATTCCTTTTTATGATTTTTGAAGAGTGTTGCTAGTGTAGTGTGGTGAAGTAAATGTTTATTCTTTTCTTTGAATCTTTTTTTTGCAGGTGTGATGTAAAGGCACTTGAAGATTCTCTGTGCAAACGTGTGATTGTAACCCGCGATGAGACTATAACAAAAAGTCTTGATCCAGAATCTGCGGTTCTCAGTAGGGATGCTTTGGCGAAGATTGTATATTCACGTTTATTTGATTGGTAAGTGTTGATTAATGTCTGATGAACTCTATTGGCAGATCCTGTGGTTTTTTATTTTATTTTATAGCATGATGATTATGGAGCACTGTTTTCTGGTTTTTGACATTATCAATCCTATAATGTTCATGTTGCCACAGGCTTGTGAATAAGATCAATAGTTCAATAGGTCAAGACCCTCATTCAAAGTTCTTGATTGGAGTGCTGGATATTTATGGGTTCGAGAGTTTCAAGACAAACAGGTGCTTAACTGGTACGCTTTTGGTGTTAAGAATTTGAAAAGGTCAAGTTTCTTGCAGTTTACTGCATGAAAACTGTAGTTCTAAAACTCGACTTGCTCACTGGCTTAAGTGGGCGTTGTATTGAGATGCTTGTGGCAATCTGGCCAGTTTTTTGTAGATTTGGTCAGACTCGCTTTACTTGGTACTCTTCAAGTTGGGTCAACTTGAGCGTGTCCAGGTTAGTCAAGTTGAGTTTTTGAACATCGATGAAAACCCAAACTTTTGAGGGTACTTTACCTCGTTATAAAAAAAAAGGTCGGGTGCTTGTGCTGTCAGTAGTCTGTATATTTGATGCATACCTGTTCTCAATTAATAAAGAATTCTACACACACTGATTACATACATATACATGTACATGCATTTATATGTTATCATGGTATCCCACTGATGAAAGTATTCCATAATCCATATGTACTTCATGCAGTTCATTTTGCTTACAGTTACCCTCCCTAAGTAAAAGACTTAATTCGACCATAAGAAATGCCTGCTAAAACTCCATTGATATTTAGTAATAGGATTCTCCATAAAAGGACACACTATCCAAATTGCAGCAGAGGCAACACAACTAAAGAGCATTACAATTAAGTGGGGAGAGAAAGGTCTTTATTTTCTTTACCTTTGGTATTTGGGTTCGTTGCCTCCCTTGGGAAACATCCTTTGGTTATGGCCCTGCCATGCCTACCTTGTAATTTTCTCTTTTGATGATATCCCAATCATCTTTTTTTTCCCTTCAATAAAGAAATTTTTTTTTTTTTTTGAGATAGTATGATGAACTGTATGGGTTGACATTACTAGTCGGTATTGTCATATTCATACATAGCTTAATAGAAATGATGCTAATAGCAGGTTTTATAAATTGAATGGGTTGACATTGCTATTAGGTATTGTCGTACATAGCTCAATAGAAATGATGCTAATAGCAGGTTTTATAAATTGATTTGTTGTGTCCAGCTTTGAACAATTTTGTATCAATTTGACAAATGAGAAACTTCAGCAGCATTTCAATCAGGTTTGTTTCTCTTTCTCTAAGCTCTTCAATTTTGCATGAAATAGTTGTGTATGTAATATCTGCCTCTTTAAGAACTATTATTACACACATGCATTTGTTTTTTATTTTTTTAATTTCTTTTCTTTTCTTTAACAGCATGTGTTTAAAATGGAGCAAGAGGAGTATACAAAGGAAGAAATTGATTGGAGTTATATTGAATTCATTGATAATAAAGATGTTCTAGATCTCATTGAAAAGGTTTGTTTGTCCTATGTGCCTATGATTGTTCTTTGTCTTACAATTATCTTTCAGCGCAACTAGTGTTAGTGATGATGTTCCACGTTATCTGTTTAATCAAGTCATAAGTAATATTATTGAATTTTTCAAAGTAATTGATGCAACTAGTGATCAAAATGGGATTAATTTTTATACTCTAGGTGTACTTATTTATGTGGTAGTCTAGCGATTTCATGGTAAATATTCTTGATTTAAGTAAACATTTATGATGTCACCATTTAAAAAAAGATTAATTAAAGCATTGCTAGGCAACAGAATTCCATTTGGCATTTTATGCCACAGTCCTCACTGGATACTCTGAAGATGGTTCTATTGGCATGCAAGTCAGCTGAGATATGATCGGCAATGCTGATGTATTCCTGTCTGTTGCCACAAACTTCAGCACAAATAAAAGGTTTACAGAATGTCACAGAAGGGTTGATTTCTCTCTTTCTTTTTTTTTTTTTTTGTTTTTTTAATTTATAGGAAGATAATTGTTTCTATCTTTTGATTTTCTGATATTGTTTTCTTTTCATTGTCTCAATTGTAAAATAGGAAAATGTCATTATATATATATATCAATTAATCTTCCATGAGGATTTCTAGTATTTTTTTGTCCACCGTCTTTGAAATTCTGATTGTTTCTGTTAAAAACCCATATGCTGATGGCTTGATATGCATCTAGATTCTTGCTTTTTCCTATATTTTAACGTCTTATGTCATGACTTCCAGAAGCCTGGCGGGATCGTTGCTCTTCTGGATGAGGCATGGTACGTATTGAGACGTGAATCAATAATAGTTAATCTTGTTTTTTGCATGTGTTTTTCTAAATATATGTAAACTATATACTGCTATTTGATTAATCAAGATGGTGAGATTGATAAGTGATATCATTTGCAGTATGTTTCCAAGATCGACGCATGAAACATTTGCTCAAAAGCTGTACCAGACCTTCAAAAACCATAAACGTTTCAGCAAGCCAAAATTATCACGCACTGACTTCACTATTTGTCATTATGCTGGTGATGTAAGTACATCTTGTTCAGAACTGCACTTGCCCTCCACTTTTTTAGTACTTTTTGTGTCCTCCATTTATATATCAGAATTGTTGAACAACTCATGCAAACCATGTTTTTTTCTTCTTGTAGGTCACGTATCAGACTGAATTGTTCCTAGAGAAGAACAAAGATTATGTTATAGCGGAACATCAAGCACTCTTGAGTGCTTCTAAATGCCCCTTTGTTTCGGGTCTATTTCCACCTTTATCTGAGGATTCATCCAAATCATCGAAGTTCTCATCGATAGGCTCACGATTTAAAGTACGATAATGGTCTTTCAATTCACTGCATATTCTACGTGTAATCATCATCGTCATCGTCATCGTCATTATATAGAGCGTATCCCATTTAATCTGCTGTTGGCTAAAAGAGTTCTATTGTGAAACTCTGAACAGGCTGATTTCGAAGTGGCCATCTTCTACTTGTGATGTTCCCTTGCTTCTGTAACTCTTTCTTGTACTTGTGCAGCAACAACTGCAATCTTTGATGGAAACTCTGAGCTCCACTGAACCACACTACATTCGTTGTGTGAAGCCCAACAATCTTCTTAAGCCTTCGATTTTTGAGAACAATAATGTCCTGCAGCAGCTTAGATGTGGGGTAAGAAGGTTCTCACCATTTTGTTATACATAAATTGCTAGATTCTTTGTGATAAATTTACCTGCTATTATTTCTGGTGTTAAGACCTGTTTCTTTATTTTCAGGGTGTCATGGAGGCAATTAGGATAAGCTGCGCTGGATATCCCACGAGACGAACATTCTGTGATTTCATTGACCGTTTTGGCATCCTTGCTCCAGAAGTGTTAGATGGAAGGTAGTTTGAAGTTTTTCCAAAGCTGAATTGTAATGAACCTTGCAGTGTATGCTTTGAAGTTATGGACTCATTTACTTGTTCTTCATGGTAGCTGTGATGAAGTTACTGCTTGCAAGAGGTTGCTAGAAAAGGTGGATCTTAAGGGTTATCAGGTACTTGATTAATTGACCTCCATTATAACTATGTTTACTGATAAAAAAAAGACCACTATGTTCACCTATCCAAAAAAATAATCTGGGATTCTGGTCCAATTATTGAACTTTCTAAGGATTTAAGGTAAGGTAAATTTTGTGAACTTGGAAGATTCTCAAAATTCTGGTGAAATCTGATATTTTCTATTGATATTCCAGGGATTAGCTTGTTATATGAAATTTTCAGGAGAATTTGAAAATTTCCGATTCTTTCTGGTAAAATTACCATATGTCTGCTTCCAACTGGCCAAATCAGATTGGTTTATCATCATAATACTGAAAATGTGTATTATTTGTGCTTTTCAACTATTTCCATACCCCAAGATGGTCAACTAGATAATTCGCTTTATGGCTCCTCTTCATCTAATACCATAATCAAAGATGATCAACTAGTTTCATTTAAAAAGATGATTAATGAGATAGCCTACCATGGAATCCTGATCTACTATGCACCAACCACACTGTAAGCAGTCCTTTGTGTGGGCTTTGCTTGAGATCACCACCAACGGCGGTGGGATCAAAAGGTCTCATGGTGGAAGGTTGCCTAGATGATGTTTCTTGTTGGATGATAATAGCCATCAAGTTTAGGGCCCAAAGATTAAAAAGTATACTCCGAATACATATGGTGGTTTAGACAATTTAAGTAGGGTCAAATTTGGGCTAGTACCAATACGTGAGGTGCTGGTGTGCGTTTGAGGAATGCATTTTTTTATTGAATAGTTTATAATATTAAAATAGATAAACCACGCTCCCCCCACGCCCCCTCCCCTCAGCCCAGCCATCCACCCACACAAATTGCACGTGCATATACTCCACTGATGCTATTTAACCTCCGTCTGTCTAGTATTTTTTTTTCTTGGCTTCATTGGGGATTCGGACCCACGTACTCTCATACACCCATGTACCTAACCAGCCAGGGACTGCCGGGGACCACGTGGGGTTGGAATGACTGTAGCTGGACCTAGCAAAATGATTGCACGTGCATTTGGTGCATGGAATATCATTTTTCATCTTGTGATATAGCTATTCAAGATCTGATGCCAGAACCTAAGATTTCCTGAATCAAACCTAAGTGCCCAATTGGGATCATTCCTGGGGAGTTTTGAGAATGCATTATGCCGAGAATGGGCCCATGACAACACTATGTTTTCTTCTAAGGAGCAGAATCAAATAGAATCATGCTTGGCAACGTTCTTAAATTTGAATCCGTTGTGAAAATTCAAAAATCCATGTTATACATTATAAAAACAAATGTTGAATCATTAAAAATATACATACATCCATGTCGTGTACTAACTTTTGCACATATAAATTACAAGGAACATAAGCAAAATGAAAAACATGTAGGGCCTGTTTGTTTGCATGGAGTTAAATTCATAGGAATTCATGGCAAGATGGTTTCCAACAAAGGATTACTACATATACCATAATGGACCATACCATAATATTGATGGTTATTATTTCAATTTAATCAACAAATCTGTAAATAGTCTATTTTCAATTTTTTGCTTACAAAATATAAGCATCTGAAGATGTACTTAACTGTTCAGTTAAAATTTGCAGATAGGTAAAACAAAGGTGTTTCTTAGAGCTGGTCAGATGGCAGAACTAGATGCCCGTAGGAGTGAAGTTTTAGGAAGATCAGCTGCCATTATTCAAAGGAAAGTTCGCTCTCACTTGGCTCGTAAAACATTTATCTCATTGCGGAGGTCTGCAATACAAATGCAATCCATATGCAGAGGTATTGATGCTATCAATTATATTTTAATAGATACATTCTTATAATATTATCATTGTTTTTGTTCTGTATAGTTGTCTTATACTCTATAGTCCATGAGCAATGAATATAGTCACTGTTTTAAAAAATATATATATATATATAATATGAGACAAATTCTTATAATAAATGTACCTTTTGGTTAGACTTGATACTAGAATGGGTGATCTCATCTGCTTATGCAGCAGTAGATGCCTGATGCTGCTTTTGATTTAGTGCAACTCTTTTCTTTCCAGGGCAAATCGCACGCCTACTGTATGAAAATATGCGAAGAGAAGCTGCCTGTCTAAAGATACAGAAAGATCTGCGCATGTGTGTTGCAAGAAAAGCTTATAAAAGACTGCTTTCATCAGCTGTTACCATTCAATCTGGTCTGCGTGGGATGGCTGCCCGTCATGAGCTTGACTTCAGGCGGCAGACAAGAGCTGCAGTTGTTCTTCAGGTAATTTATTTTTTGACTAAGTCATTACTTGTACTTCCATGATACTGAGATGATGAGTCAGTCAGAGGAACTGCAATTCTTCTTCTTCTTCTACTACGTTAATACCTCTGAATAGCGAAGTTGATATGAATCTTTTTTCAAAATTTCTTTTTTAAGAATTCTTACATATTTCGTTGTGTGTTCATTGTTTTCACTGGATATTTATTATTTAGTTGTCATATTGTTTTAATCCAGAGTCATTGCCGTCGATACTTGGCTCGTGTACATTATACAAGGATAAAGGCCGCAGCAATCACCACACAATGTGCCTGGAGAGGAAAAGTTGCTAGAAGAGAGCTACGGAAACTCAAAATGGTGAGCTTTAGTGTTGGAGAAGTAGCTGTTTACCCCCCCTCCCCTATTTCTCTCTCTGTGATTCCTTTCAAGTTGATAATGTGCTACTGGTTAACTTTAAAGTTTATAATGTTCGATACACCTGGTATTTTCGGCTTAGGCTTCAATAAAGACTTGATGATGTTTGAGGCATCAGTTTTGTGTAGATTGGAATAATAGTGCCTGGCTGATTTAATTTCTGAAACTTTTGGAAACGGTCATCTAAAATAATGGGTTTCTAGCTTTTGAAATGTTGTTATAGTTTTAGCCTGGTTGGGGCCTGAGTATGGTTCTTTTGAAAATTAGTCTAATTCACTCCACATACTCTTATTTTTTCATCCTGAATTCATCCACAGGCGGCCAAAGAAACTGGTGCTCTCCAAGCTGCCAAAAATAAGTTAGAAAAGCAAGTCGAAGAGCTTACTTGGCGACTACAACTTGAGAAACGCATGAGGGTAACCGTTTCCTTTTAAGCTTGACATGGTGCCCTTCGCCTCTTAATTCTGTTTTGGTTCTGTAAACCGGACTGGCTGATCACTGTCGTTTGGTTGAACCACCAGGAATCGAGCTGTATTTGCTCAGTTCACTAGACAATGCATTTAAACCTCCTGTATTATCTAGAATTGTGTCTAGTTGAGCAACAACTGATAGTTATTATATTCAGTATGCACAAGAAGAGGGAATTAGTGTGTGTGGGTTGGTTGGGGGAAATAGGATGCCTTAAATACATCTCCTTATGTTATATGCATGATACACATGAGATCCTGCTTGAGTTGATACAATTGGGCACATCCATTCCAAATTTTGAAAAATATTAAGGAAAAATGAGCCTGAGAATTTTTTTCCTTTATTCTTTTTATTTATCTTAAGATGGTTCTGCTGAATGTCAACTCGACAGCAAATAACTATTTTGAGTTTCTTTTTGTGCTTCTGAGGATTCTTTCATATGAAATCTTCCATTAGAAGCCACAAGATTAGGCTCCAGACATGATCCGATTAGAAGTATTAGGTGCCCATGCCTTCGAAGTTTTAATTTGAAACGACCACAATGTATAGTTTGCACCACAATTTGCCACAAGGCTCATCTTTTCCATGTGCCTGGTTTGGATGGAGAGCAACATCTGTAGTGTCAGTGACATCACCAACTGGATGCTTTTCACAACTTGCACAACTTTGTTATGAAAGTATAATTCTCTATCAACTGTGGCGAACTTCTGTTCCATTTAATTGGTGTATATCATTTCTTTGTAGGCTGACATCGAGGAAGCCAAGACACAAGAAAATGCCAAATTACAATCTGCCTTGCATGAAATGCAACTCAAGTTCAAAGAAACTAAAGAAATGCTGTTGAAGGAGCAGGAGGTTGCGAAAACGGTTGTTGAGAAAATTCCAATCATACAAGAGGTCCCAGTTATTGATACTGCCATGTTGGATAAGCTTACTATTGAAAATGAGAAACTCAAGGTAAGACTAAAGGAACTCTAGGATGTGATCTCGTCAGTTCAAATTCTCTATATTGAGTTGTACAACATATCAAACTAGTTTACCTTGCTTCATGTGGGGTTATTTTGTATTTACATTTTTTGTGATATTATACCATAAGCTCACTTCACTTGTAACTGAATGCAGTCCATGGTGAGCTCACTGGAGAAGAAGATCGATGAAACTGAACGAAAATATGAAGAAACACAGAGAATTAGTGAAGAAAGGCTGAAGCAGGCTGTGGAGGCAGAGTCAAAGATAATTCATCTTAAGACGAAAATGCAGAGGTTCTTTCTCTTTTCTTTCTTTCCTTTTGTTTTTGGTGCCCATCAGAGGTTCATTTTTTCCCCTAAAAAAAAAAACTTTTTAGCTAGGACTAAGCCTGATCATGTGACTTGGTCCTGATTCACATGGCCGTGGCCAATTTTTGGTGTGACTTGCATGGTTTAAAATATCAGCTGTTAGGATACGTAGCGGCCAATACAAATCCTTCTTCTTCTTTATTGCTGCCTTTTTGGAAGAAAAGGGCGAAATGTTTTGGGGTGGGTTGAGTCAGGGTGAGCGCAAATGCTTTGTTCATATGTAGTCAATGTTGTTGGGCCTACTAGACATGCATAGCAGGGTAGGGGGATGAAAGGGTCTTATCATGGATAACGGTTAGAGAAGAAAAACAACTCTGTCAGGTTATGCTAAGTTGCTCCATAGGTCAGTCATCTCCAGTTTGCTGATGATACTCTTATTTTCTGCGACGCCGATGTGGATCAGATTCTCAATGTGACAGCTATCCACCTTTGCTTTGAAGCAGTGTCTGGCATAAAGGTAAGTTTATTCAAGTGTGAATTGATAGGTTGCAGAATTGATTGCTTGAGTCTTCTGGAGTTCGCTAATTTATTCGGGTGCAAAGCAGGTTCCTTACCTCCCTTTTACCTATTTGTCTTGGCAAGGTGGGAAAGCCCCTCCAGAATCCTGTTATTGAGAGGATGGAGAAGCAGCTGGCTTTATGGAAGGCTAAATATTTATCTTTTGGGGGTCACATCAGTTTGATCAAATCAGCCTTATCCAATCTTTCCATCCATTTCATGTTGTTATTCAAGTGTCCATCATTGGTGGTCAAGTGGATAGAAAATTGCAAAGGGATTTTCTGTGGCTCGGAGAGGAAGGCAACAAAAAAAAAAAATGGAAACAAAGAGAAAGAAAAAGAAAAAAAAAGATTTATTAGGTGGATTGGTCTGTGGTTTGCAAAATCTAAACAGGAAGCGGGGGGGGGGGGGGGGGGGGGGGTGGGAGGGGGGGGAAGGGAGGTGTTTGTATATCTTGTTTTCAGGTGTATTCGATTGATGAATCTAGCTTTGCTTGGGAAATAGTGGAGGCTAGGAAATGAGACAGTGGGATTGATGAGTCTAGCCCTTTAGCTTTCAGATTTCCAGAGTGCTATCGTTGTGCTATGGATAGTCAGGCTAATGCTAGCTTTTAGTTCACTAGGCAAGGTAGCCAGATAGTTTGGTGTCCTGTTTTCAGTAGGGATCTTTTCGAGGGGGAGTTTTCACAATTCCTTCCCAAGGTGGAGCTCTTGAGTGATGTTTTCATTCCCATCGATAGAATTGATAAAAGTTTATTTTCGATGGCAGTGCTATTGGCAACCCAGGCCAAGCGGGTATTGGCAGCATTGTTAGAGATTGTATTGCGCCCCCTTTATTCTCTTTCTCTGGCCTGGCTGGTGTGTGTCCATCTAATGAGACGGAGTTACAAGCTCCTAGGACAAGGCTTCGGGAGGTAGTTAAGCTAAACCTTAGAGGGGTCATTGTTGAGGGTGACTCATTTTGTGCCATCAGGTGGGCATCAGGTGGCTACAGTGGTCTTTGGAACCTTGCAGATACTATGGAGGAGGTCATGGCTCTCGTTGGGCTTGTGGAAGCGTCCATGCTAAAAGAGGTGCTAATTCAGATGATGTTTAAGCAGAGGGAGTCCATTGTCCCAGCTTGGCCGTATCTTATTTTGATTTGTGACTTTATTGGCCCTTTGTGGTGGTTATGTTTTGGGTGGAGTACATTGTTAAAAGTTGGGCCCATGCAGTCCGCATGCATGAGAAGTTTCTTTTTGTATTTGATGTGTAGCCTTAGTTGCTTTTACATAATAATGCTAATAGAAAGGTTTGAGGCTCACTACCATTTACTTGATACATGAGGGCTTTGGGATCTAGCCATCTAGAAAAAAGGTCCATAAGAGACTATCGGCAATTTGATTTAAGACCATGAAATGGATAGTTGAAATAGGATCTTCATCTTTTATAGACTGACCATCTATTTCATAGCCTTCTATTAGACAGCTGAAAACTTTTTTTCTTAGATGGCTAGATATCAAAGCCCTTGTGTCTTGTAGATATTGTGGGCCTCACAAACTACCACCTATCCTATTTTGAAGGAATACAGACTCAACATCCTATGTGAATCAGTAGAGGATCTAGCTCCTTTTTTGTTTTTATAGAAGTCCCTATAGTCTGAAGGTTGTTCTTATAGCTTCGTTGCCATTCTTGTAAACCCATCAGTGTGCTCACACTAGAAATCCAAACCGCTCAAATCACATTCACCACTTGTTTATCTCTATGCCTGGTTTTTACCCCAGCTGGAGTTGGGCCTCCCATCAAAATGATCATGCATACAACACTTGATTTACTAAACAAAAGAACAAAGTTGATCTGATGTTTTATAGTAACGCTACAAAACTCCCTGGGCTTTTTTCACAAAAAAAAGCCCCCCTTTTAGCCAAAGAAAGCGTGACACGTGTCATCAATGGTACACTTATCCATTCTCTCTCCTAAATATTCTCCTAAAACTGTGGATATTTTATAGATTCTCTTAAATCATTGGCTAATAGATAAGGGTAGAAACTCCCCTTTTGAGATAGGGGAGTTTTTGAGAATTTCCCGATGTTTTATAAGTGATCAATCTGATGGTTAACTCCTAGTTGGAGTGAAATTTTGCCTGTCATTTTGAATATTCTGGTTTTTTAGTTATGGGCCCGACTTATAGATTTATAGTGGTTACTCAAAGAATTCTCAGAGGTAGGCCTCAAATGATCTAGTTTTTAATAAAGACTAAAATAGATTCTAAAAATGAGCTGGACTCTAAGACCTTGATTTTTAAGACCTTGAAGTTTAATGATTTTTAAGTACAGTTATTCTAATAATTTATTCCAATGATTGATAACGGTAAGATTATTGTCAAATTGGGTGAGTGCCAAACCAGTCCATGAGAGGGTTGGTGTTTGTGAGGATTTGGATTAATTATAGGCGTGGCCTAATTCTTAGTTAAAACTCAAGAGACCTTTAAACTTCCTTAAAACCCTATAATCATTTTTAGGACAATTTGATGGAACTGATTTTTATTTTTTTGCCAATCCTATTTGATGAAGAGATGCGACCATCCCTGTCTTCTTTGATTTTGCTATTTGGCATGCATCAAGCTGCACACTACAAAGGAGCAAAACCAACTCAACTGGAGTTGATGTTATTGTGGGACCCATCATCCTATGACTCAGATTGTTGAACTAATGAACTGTTTAACTCCACTTAGGTGGTCCATGCTATGTTACCGAATTACTAAAACTTAATGTATGTAAGAAATATGTGATACAGATATATATGACTAAACAATAATTAGATTCTAGAATTTTTCATAGTTTAGATTTCTTTGGATATTTCTTTTGAGTGTTTTTTTTTTTTTTTCTAGAAAAAAATTGAAAATGTATCATGATGATCCACAACTGCCACAAACTGTGACATACGGCCAAGATTTATTGATTTTCAAGTTCTGTCATGACATACACCTTGACTGCGATTTTCTACCATGTTGAGACACTTGAGTCTAGGTGCAGTGCAGCTCATCACTTGGGTGAATCTGGGTGTGACTTGGCCAAGTCATATTGGAACCTCGCCCAGGTCCTCACTGATGCGAGGTTCCAAACCCTCTGTGTGTGTGGGTGTTTTCTCTCTCTCTCTTGATTCACATTTCTAATCTAGACTTAGTTATTATTCGTCACAGACTTGAAGAAAAACTCTCAGACATGGAATGTGAGGATCAAATTCTCCGGCAGCAGACTTTGTTAGTTACACCTGTTAAGCGAATGTCAGAGCATTTAGCAATTTCACCAATCAAGGTAGTCAACTATTCTTGAAATCCTGCTTACTGGAAAATGGAAAATCTTCATTTAGATCTTATTTTTTAAAATTCCCCTTTTTGGTTTTATCTAGATGCAGACCTTGGAGAATGGACACCATGAAAATGAAGAGGTTAAAGCCAAAAGTGTATGTTTGAAAGAAATTTACTTTTATTATCTGATTATTGGGTATTTTTTTTAATGTGTTTTGTTATATTTAGGCCTTATGAAATTGGACTTTCTGCAGGAGCCTCAAAGTGCCCCCTCTGCACAGAAGGATGATGCAGAATCTGTTAACAAATTGAGGAGATTCCATATTGAGAGACAACATGTGCGTACCTGCTAGCATCAGTACTTTAACTAATCAGTGCCATTTACCATTGCCCCTATTTCTTTTTTCTTTAGTTTCAATCTCAAGTTGTAGCAGTCATCAATGTAGTTCTTTGGTCACAGGAGAGTGTTGATGCTCTTATCAAATGTGTGATCCAAAACATTGGCTTCAGTCAAGGAAAGCCAGTTGCTGCAATCACCATTTACAAGTGCCTTCTTCATTGGAAATCATTTGAAGCTGAAAGGACTAGTGTTTTTGACCGTCTTATTCAGATGATCGGCTCTTCAATTGAGGTAATTGGGTAGTCATAGTCATCATGCAAAATGATCATTTGTTAGTAATGATTTAGGTGAATTAGACTGGAAGAAAATGGGCAAGTGGATAGTAAGATTGATCATTAGAGCGTAAAATAAGGCTAGGCTAGTGAGGAATCAACACCTCTGTAGTTTTTTTAGAAATCATTCAGAATGAGGAAATATTTTCAAATTTCATTCATGCTGTCCAAGATGACACATTTTTCTTTTGAACTTATAGGATTTCATTTTCCTACCATCACTTGAAACTCTAATCAATTGGATTCTGTCAGAAAAGAGTGCGCTATTACTTTCTAAATGCTGTCAGAATTGCATGAACTGGCATTAGTTAAAAATAGAAGTAAATAACTGTTCCTTATAATCAAACATTTGCATTTGACATGTGAAGTATGGTTCAACTGGAACAGAGGAAAAGATAAATCAGTCTCTAGACCTTTATTACTAATGTAGATTATATCAAGCTCTCTTTTGCTGTATTTTTTTAAAACCTTTTACCTTCACTTCCCTTTTTGTGCTTGTCTGATTATTTTGATCTGGTGAAAGGAAGTGAAGAAATATTCTCCATGTCAAATCTGTTCTCATTGAAGAAGACTCGTCCTTGAGTTGAATATCTGTACCGTGTCATTTCCATAGGAGTAGGACACCTGGACTACTTGAAGTGAAAGTTCATGCCCTCTTTCTGTTGGCGATTCCTTCACTTAGTGCATTGCCTAAAGGAGTTTTGTGTAGCAGATTACATTGTCACATCATGGAGGAGCTTTTGGTTAAATAATTTCGCATAAGAATTCATCTTTCTCAAGGACACAAGGGTGGTTCCATTATAGAATTATTGTTTAAACAATTTTTCATTTTAGATTGTTCATGACCAATTTAGTATTTTCTAGCTCAATAGCCCGAGGCTACCCAATGAGTACCTAGTCCATGTGGCCATTGGGGAAGACTCTTTGGAGTTTGTCTTGTGGACCCTGCTGTGGGTGGGCTCTCACTGAAAACTGATCGGTCTTTTGGACTTCTTGTCTTTTATTATTTGTTATTTTATTTTATTTTAGTTGTTCGATTTATGGCAATTTTACAGTTGTCTTTTGGTTAACTTTTTTTAATGCACACAACAGGTATATTTATGGTTATAATTAGAGCCTTTGAAATGGAAATTTCGGTCATTATTCTTTTATTGACAGCGACCTCTGAGGTCTTGGCACTTTTTGACAACCCTAATTCTTGTCCTGTTGTGGTCCTCCTTAGCTGCATATGCAGTAAGTGGAACCTGATGGGGTTAGTTTTCTATTCTCCAGCATAGGTTTTGTTTCTTCGAGCATGTGTTGAGATCATTTAGCCAGTTGCTCCTTCAGCTCGTTGTGTTCATTAAAATTGGCAACTTTTGTTGTTTAAACTGAGTGACTACTTTGGAAGAACGTCTTTTGTTATGGATATCTGACATCTGCTCATAGGACATAGCTTTTTTATTTTTATTTTTAATGGGACATAACTTTTGGGCTTATATGTCAGTGTTTGGTGGTATGGATTTTCATTTTGAGGTATTGAACAACATAGAGATATGACTTGGCTCATTTCTTTTAACGTAATTTTAATATCCATCTTGCAGCATGAGGATGACAATGGGCATTTGGCTTACTGGTTATCAAATACTTCAAATTTGTTGTTCTTACTCCAACGAAGCTTAAAAGCAGGTGGTGCAGGTGGAGGATCATCTCCACGCCGTAAACCTTCTACAACATCGTTGTTTGGGAGGATTACTCAAGTATGAATGCCCCCTTCCCCACAGACAGTCGCCCAATTTTCCCTTCTCATTATATTTGATTTTTTGATGGCTTCTTTAGCTGTGGATTAAGGCCTTTTGGGCTTTCTTTGAGTCTACAATGTGATGGAAACTCAATTCCTGTTGTTATATAGTATGATATTTGCTTTCAGGGATTCCGCTCTTCCCCGTCTTTTTCAAACGTTCAAGTAGGTGGACTGGATGTTGTACGCCAAGTTGAAGCAAAGTATCCTGCCTTACTTTTCAAGCAGCAGCTCACGGCATATGTTGAGAAGATATATGGGATTATTCGCGACAACTTGAAGAAGGACGTAACTACATTGCTTGCTCAATGTATTCAGGTTTGATGAGGATTGCTTTTTAAGTATTTCATCTTTTGGTTTTGTCTGAATTTACCTTTTGTTGGGAAATGCATTGATAATGAAGGAATTTGAACCTCTAAATTAGCCAGCGCGCTAAAATTTTAGAAATGAATAGTTATTTTGATTTATGATTTATTTTGTATAAATGAATAGAAAACTATTTATTTCATTTAAACTCATTCTAAAAGCTAGGCTATGTTTTGTGCATTCTGTTAACTACTACTCGTTGCAAAATTGAGATTTCAAATCCATTAATTATGTGCTACCCTTTAACTTACAGGCACAAAAACCATCTAGGACAGGAATCCTAAGAGGATCTGGGAGGTCCTTTGGGAACAACACTCAGAGTAGCCCCTGGCTGAGCATTATCGACTGCCTCAACAAGATTCTTGAAACATTGCGAGAGAGTTTTGTATGATTTTCATAATCTTTGTTCTACATCTGGTGCATTAAGTGAATTCGCCCTACCTATGTACATGACAGCTCATGCCTGACCTTGTTTCAGGTGCCTCCAATTCTTGCTCAGAAGATCTTTTCTCAGGTTTTCTCCTCCATCAATGTTCAGCTCTTTAACAGGTGAACATCTATATTATGTGACATTTAGTTATCATGAAGTTTATAACTGCTGATATTGGAAGAATATTTGATAATGCAGTCTTCTCCTGCGTCGTGAAAGTCTTTCCTTTTCTAATGGTGAATATGTGAAAGCTGGGTTAGCTGAATTAGAAATATGGTGTTGCCAAGCAAAGGAAGAGGTATTTCTTTCATCTTTATCTCCTTCGCTCTAGAAAAACAAATACCTTTCAAATGGTTGCGGCCTTTTGTGGTTAACATTAAAAAATTTGAAAATCTGCATCAGAGGTTGTATCTGTCGCCTGTGGACCATATGATATCCAATATATGTGACATATAAGCTGGTATGGTGTTAATTCTTTTTTGAAGATAAAAAAACTGTTTTTACCCATAAATCAATATCAGCTTCGTTGAATCTGCCAACATGGGATGTAGTGGCTGATAAGGTATCTTTTACCAGAAAGGCAAAGGATTGAAACAGTTTACTTCTGAATCAAATGGCATTGATTGTCTTTGCTGATACAGGCGATTATAAATCATTTGTCATATGGGCTTGGCATGACATCGATACGTTTCAGCCCATATGTTTTTGCATTGACTGGCATTTAAACATATTGTCATGTTAGAAGAATTTTTGTTGTTTGTTTCTGACTTTCTACATCTTGCAGTATGCAGGCTCGTCTTGGGATGAACTTAAGCACATAAGACAGGCTGTGGGATTCTTGGTATAAAAACTATGTTCCTTATTCCGCCCAATATAATTTTTACCTGTCATTGAAATAAAAGAAGATTGCAGTTGAGATGATTTTTCTTTGTTGTCTGTTGGGATTTGCTTTTATTTTGAAAAAAATTCTCACCAATCAACAATAAAATAAATATTGCAGAAAATTTCATCTTTTTTTCACCATTTGGTATGTGTGCTAATTAGGTGCTTGGTTTTTGGTTTGACTTATGACAAATACTTGCTCTCTTGAATTGCTGAACTAAAGGCCTGTTTGTTTGCTGGAATTGAGAGAATTCCTGTTGGGGGAAATTATAAATTCTCCAAATGCTGTCCCCAGCAGGATTCTAAAGTACTCTAGTACAACCCAGCATTTAGGAAGCTTTGATTCAAAACGCTTGATTTTAGGAATTTCACTAATCAGACAGGGAATTTCAAATGCTCGATAGATGGCTGCTGATATTGCTGTTAGAAATTCCCAACATTTGGAATTCCCACCGGAAATTCCCCCATACAAACAGGTTCTATGAAAGATGAGTCCCATGTACTACAATAAGTCCATGTGGGGGCACACCGTGTCAATTGGTTGTTTATATGAGCAAGTTTGCCTTTGGATCTGATGGAGAATTCGTGAGATAAAAAATGTGTCATTCTATATTGGCAGGTTCCAAGCCAGAGAGTTCTTTTATAACCTTTATACAAAGTTTACATGTTCTCTTATTCATCGCAATGACAAGTGACATGATCCGCTGTTACTAAAATTACTGTCATCTAAATAGAAGTTACCCATCATGGTTTTCTCTACAGGTTATACACAACAAGTCCAGGATTTCATATGATGAAATCACCAACGACTTGTGCCCTGTAAGTCTCTTTATATCTCTCTTTCTTTGTCATCTATATATGTGTGTACTGGTATATATGATATTGCTGTTTTCTCTGCAGACCCTCAGTGTCCAACAGCTTCATAGGATTTGTATGAATTACTGGGACGCCAGCTATGGTACTTCAAGTGTTAATTCAGATGTAAGTCTAATTGTCTGGAATTCCTCTTACATGCACTTGAAGCTGTAATTTGATTATATGTTTGTACTGGAGATGTGTTCGTCATTTGGAAATGCCGAGCTAAGAAACTACAGTAATTTCCTTGTAAAATTAACTACCAGTTGCAAATAAAACAGATGTCTTGCATAAAGGAGAGATAGATATGGGTATAATTTTAAGATACTTTTTAGTGTAATTTTTCTGTATGTACTTTTTTTTTAAAAATTTTTCTTGAGAAAAAATGACCGTAGTTTCCTTACTATGTCTCTTAGTTCTGTCATTGATATCTTTGATGCTTTCAAAATTCAATTCATACTCTAAGTTGACTCTTTCAGCAGAGCTCTAGTTTTTCTCTAAACATTGGTGGTAGTCTTCATTTTTCATATTGTGATGATTACAGAATTACTGTCATCTGAAACTTATATCTACTTGATTACATTTCTGCAGGTCATTTCCACCATGAGAATACTGATGACTGAAGAGTCCAATACAGCTGTTAGCGACGCCTTTTTGCTGGAGGATGACTCCAGGTTTGAAAGTACCCCTCCTGTATGATCTGTATTGTAAACCCGACACTCTTGACCTAAAACCCCATTATGCCATGTTTTCAAATGCAGCATTCCATTCTCGGTCGATGATCTGTCTAATTCTCTGCAAGAGAAGGATTTCTCAGATACCAAACCTGCGACCGAGCTTCTAGAGAATCCAGCCTTCCAATTTTTACAGGAGTGAGGCTGTGAAATTTCAAGCATTCTTTTTGCCTTAAACACCACCAGGCCGATTGGAGGTAGCTGGGGACAAGCATCTCTTAATTGTAAATCCACCCCCCATATTATCCTGGGGTTCTCCATTTTTATGCCCCTTCAGCTGTAAAACTATTCTTTTGCAGTTGTGTAAAATCTCCTAGTGATAGTTGAAGGGGCAGGGTGCAGGATGGATTTTACCCTGCGCCATAGTATGGTTGGTTTGTTTTTCTCTTTCTTTCTTCTCTTATTTTATTTTATTTTATTTTTCATCGGTATTGTGGCAGCATTCTTTTGTAGGTAGGTGTCAGCAGTGTGCAGTCCTTGTAATGTAGTGGGAGGAGCCATGATAGTCTCCCCCTCTCTTTGTAAAGAAACATAATGTATGAGCAGGTCACATCTATATCTTTTCATAGGAAATTCTTTGGAACTAAATGCAGTGAGGAAGTTTGTATAAAGAGAGTTTATTTTTATTACATTTAAGTCGACAATACTTCACAAAGAACATCAGCAATTTTGGAAGTTGGGCAGCTTTGTGCATTTTGCATGGTTTTGTTCATTCTCTTTTATTTACATGTTTACAAATTCAGCATGGTAATGTTGGTGCTTGATAGATGCACCTTGCTTTTATTTCTGATGAGAGGTTTGAGAAATGAGGCAGTTGGGAGCCCCATAGTTTACCAGAATATTTGAATGACTATATTTAGGTGGAAAACTTTCACCCGAGCACGGCGCATCCAGACCATTCCAGAGGCAGGACCCACCCTGCATATGCGCGATACGCAGTCCGGAATATTTTCCATTTTCAGGTTCATGCTGCTGGGCTCAAATAGATGTGACAAGGCTTGGAAGAGGAAGATAATTTAGGTGCATAGCACAAAGCTTTGCATGCAGATATGCATCTGATCAGTGGCTCAATGATTGTATTCTTATTCTCTCTTTTTTACCCTCATTTTGTGTCATTTTCTTAATTGGTAAAATAGAACTCTTTCTTCTTTTTTTTATTTTTTTATTTTTTTTATTTTTGTGTGTGTGTGTATCTTTGGCTTTTATGTTGTTTCTCCAATGTTATGGGTGCATCATCACCTGGACAACCAGGCCTGTGAGTATTTTAAACCCCTCCAGTTTCACTGTGCGACTACAATTTGTTCTTTAATAAGTTGATTGCATTTGCTTGTAAGGTAGCCTTTTCAGGACCATCTTCAGGTCTTTTGAGAACACTTTTAGGGTTAATATTATCTCAGAATTCCTATTTAGTTGGTGGCTGATTCAAATGGTGGGAGGCATTTATGTGTCTATTGAATATTATTCCGATTCAAATCTATGCATCTGGTTTTCTGATCAGATTCAACTCAGTCAGGTCGATGCATGTTTACCCCAGATATTACTGTGTTGGGAAGGTTTGTTCAATGCTAAGATAATGGTTAGAACCTGTTCTTACATCTGTATTCGGGCAATTGGACGCGTTCGACATTTGGTTTGGACCTCATTTGGATATTTGGTTTCAAGTGATTTTAATTTGTTTGTTGGAAGTTGGATTCATGTTTTCCTCAGTCTAGCTCTATGGAGTCCACTTAGCCCACCTTGGATCAGACAACCCATTTGGTGATCTTGTCATCCCATGATTTGACGTCAGGCCTAATTTTCACACTTACTGAACCTTCACTCACGGTTAGATTGAATATCACAAAAATCTTTGATTAAGACGTCATTAAACTTTAAAAATGCTCAATCAAGGGAGTAGAGCTGATTATTTGGCTCCCCAATTTTCATTCTACAATTGATTCACATCAATCTAAGTAGGTTTATGATCTGGAGAATATTAGCAATACGTTGCATTCTCCCTCGTACATGTGGGAATTTGAATTCCACTAATCAGACATGATATGCACTGGGCCCGTCTGACCGAATTTGAAAAGTTTGCAGTTGGTGTGTTAGTCTACCATACAAAAAGAAAAAAAGGTTTTGGGGGCAAGGCAATTCATTTTAGGGACTTGCTGCTACTGCCGGATCCAGAATTTTTATTCGGTGTGGGTAATGGTAACGTGAAACGGTCAAATAATAAAATAATTCTTTAGGGTCTAATCTAAAGAGTTTCTTGAACCTCGCGTGTGCGGAGTTGCTTTCGGCCTTACTGGTTGCCACATGCTTATGCACATTTGATTCATTAACCTACCTCCACTCCACTCAACTCCAATAGTAAAGCCCCCAAATAGGAGTATCTTGAACCACGTGTGTGTGCGGACTTGGTTCTGGCCCTACTGGTTGCCACATGCTGATGCACATTTGATTTATTAACCTATCTCTACTCCACTCAACTACAATAGTAAAGCCCCCAAATAGCAGTATCTTGAACCACGCGTGTGCGGACTTGGTTCCGGCCCTACTGGCTGCCACATGCTGATGCCACTTTTGATTCATTAACCTATCGTAATATTTGACGTCCTGCTTAATCCTCAGCTCACCCATGTAGTAGTAATAGTAATACTACTATAGTATTCATCTTCTTCCCTTGATCAATTAACTTCATATCAGGCAAAATCTCATTCAAAGAAATAATCCTACAGTTCAGATTCATCAAAGTAAAAAAAAAAAAAAAAAATTGGATCATTATTGAAAAGTGTTAAGTCCATAAGAATGAGACTAGCACAGAAACCCGTGCTAATCACTGGTTTATATGAAAAGAGATAATTGTAGAAAATCAAAAAGTGGAGGGAATGTATTTAGTGAAAAGTGGAGGGAAAGTATTTTAGCAGTCGTAGAAAATCGAAAATAACTTGCTAGTAGTTATATAAATCAAAAGTAACTTCCGATCAAAATTAAAAAGTAAAGTAAAAATATGATCCAAAACCTTCCATCTTAATATATTATAATGGTTTATAAATCTAAATGGCTTGAATCAGGCAAGTACAAGTATGCCCCCGTGATTTGGTCGGCCTGGCTGGATTAGGATGTAAAGTTTATGTGGAAGACTTACATATAAAGTTTGTAAACCATGTTCACATTTTCCCATGCAACAAAGTGTAATAATTTACGTGCATCCCATTCATTCCCACCCACGTAGTACGTAGAAGAAGAAGACATGGTGATAGAGAGAGAAAGAGAAGGTACAAGGTGAGAGAGAGAGAGTACAAGGTGATAGAGAGAGAAAGAGAAGGTGATAGAGAGAGAGAGTAAAAAAATTCTTACATATAAAGAAAGAAATGAAACAGTTGGAGGTTTCTCCTGTGTTGATGCCGCCATGTAAGGGATGTCTCTCTCTCTACTCCCCCTCTTATTCAATTTCTATGCGTAAGCAACGGGTTCCCTTCTTTTCTTCTCTTTCTCTCTTTCTCTCTCTACCAAAAAATCCTAACCCAAATCCAAATCCTACTGTTGGATCATTCAAGATACACACACCAATTTTTTCTGTCTGTCTCAGATTGATCAAAGGAGAGAGACACAAAGGTACGTTTTTTATTCTTCTTCCTTCAAATTCTCACCCATTCTCTTTCTCTCTCTTACTTGTTTGTTTAATCCTTCCTGCTTGTCTAGAATTTAAACTGGATAGGAACCCAGCTAGATCTTTTCCAAAATCAATCTACTTTGATGTCAGACCTCAATTTGCAAGGTACCCATCTCACTGTTCTCATCATTTCTTCCTTTTTATAAAAAAAAAATTATTCTGGGTATTGAATCTGGAATCTTGATTTGATTTGCTTTTGATTTTTTTTTTTGGTTGCTTGATCTTTTGAATGATTCATTGTGTGTCTGATTTTCTTTTGTTCTGTTTGCAATGTTAGCCTGGCTGAAGCAAATTTGCCGGATCAGGGGATGGGATGTGAGGGGTCATGTGATTGTCTCTAAATTAAATTGTGAGTTTTTGGCATTTTGGAGCAGTGCAGATTGTGGGTTTTCTCAATATTGATTGAATGGAGAATCTCTGTGTTCCTTTTTGTGAGATGATTCTTTGGATTGGGTTCCATGAGCTGCCTCTCTGAATGTGTTGATGGGCTTTTCGGGAATGTTGAATACTGAAAAAGAAAACGATATATGAATGAAAATGTGAGTTTTGGTTGTGGACATCAAGTATGGAGATTTTGGAAATGACCCATTTCAGCATTCAAACATTTTGCATCCTTTTCTGCAATTTGGATCATTTGAAAATGTTGGTCAGCAGGGAAATCTGCATCAGAAGCTGAATTTTGGGAGGATTAAGTCAGTTTTGTCAGCAGATTGGGCAAATTTGTATCTAAGGTATGGGAATTCTACCAGAATCCTGGAGCATTTTATATACATTCATGTGGAGAATTGAGGGATGGAGAGAAAAGAAGGCCTTTGATAACCAAAGAATGTCCATACAGAATTAAGCAGACACATTCTCCTTATAGGACATGACAAGTGAAACACCTGGCCCTTTAGGCCAGAGGATTCCTCAAGAATCAGTTCCTGTTATTTCAAGCGAAGGGTTCCCCATTGGAAAATGTTTAAACATCTCTATGCGGACCGGAGAGGAATTTTCCATGGAGTTTCTTCATGATCGTGCTGCTAACAGGATGGTGTCTGGCAGTGTGAGGCCTGATTTGGATCATCAGGGGGCTCATACAAACAAAGCTGGTTTGAATTTCAATCAGAACCATCACCTGGGATATGAGGATCTTTCTGGGATTCTTGGGCTTAGGAGAGTGGACTCTGGAGCTGGTTCTGATATTTCAGACATTACTTTCGGAGGGAAAGGGCGAGTTATGGGGGTTGTGGAGAAGGGTCTTCTGGATAATGCAATTAAATCTCATATGGAAGCTGGAGGAAGAGTGTCTGGTAATTATATGGAAGAAATGAACTTCGATCATGTTCTTCCAGGAAATTTTGTTCAAATGAGTGGTTTTCCTTCTGACCATCCTCATGGGTTTCATCCCCCTTATAGTTGTGGGTCAGGAACAGCTGATGGTTTTCAAATTCAATCCAGCAAGATGAAGTTCCTTTGCAGCTTTGGTGGAAGAATCTTGCCCAGGCCAAGTGATGGAAGGCTTAGATATGTGGGTGGTGAAACACGGATTATAACAATTAAGAAAAACATTTGTTGGCAGGATCTGATGCAGAAGACGTTTGGTATTTGCAACCAACTGCATACAATCAAGTATCAGCTCCCTGGGGAGGATCTTGATGCCCTCATATCTGTGTCGTCAGATGAGGATCTTCAAAATATGATAGAGGAGTACCATGGACTCGAACGGGTCGAGGGTTCTCAACGACTTAGGTTATTCCTTATCTCCTCAAGTGAATCTGAGAATGATTCTTTTGTTGCAAGAGGCAATCAAAGCAACTCAGAGTATCATTATGTTGTTGCTGTTAACGGTGCGTTGGACGCGAGTGTCCCAAAAAGCCCAAGTGTGCACAGCTTAGCTTTGGGTCATAATTTGGAGAACGCTTCAAGTTTTCACATAGACTCTCCTCAATCAATGCTTCGCTTTGATTTAAAAGATTGCACTAGTCCAAAAAATCTGGCAGGAATGTTTGTGCATCCTGCTGCTCAGTTCTTTATTGCTGCACAAAATTGCACTCAGTCCCCCACTAATTCACCCCCTTTTTCTCCCGTATTGATGCAGCGGAAGGACTCTAGAAATGCTCTGAAGCAATTGTTTGAGGATCAGCTTTACCATGCTAGTAATGAAAATGCATCTTTTCTCACAGAACAACCACCTGAAAACTCTCATGTCATAGACCCTGGCCGTCTTCCTCATGGGGAAATGTCAAAACATCCTCCTAACAAGCACATGGATCCAGACAAACTGATTAAACCCCGAGAGATGCATTTTCACAATCGCACCCACAGCAGAGACTTTGCTCCTCCACCATCCGACTGCAACAACAGTGACTTGGCTGGATATTCTGTATGTGAAAAGCCTGGGATGGAGGAAAGGATTTTTTATTCTGAAAATTTCCAAACCCATCAGGAAGATTATCCAAGTAAGTTCTTAGAAGCAAATGATCCTCACAATGGGATGATCCATGCACTTTTTGATTCACAGCTGCAGGAACATGGTCATAAACCCGTTCACTGCGTGCAAGGAGGAACTGCTCCTCTTTTAGTCTTTCCAGCAGCAGCACCACCCTCACCTGTGTGCCACAATATCCGACAAGAATGGCCGAGGAAGTCCCTAGAGAATATAGAAGTTGCGGAGCCAAATCATACGAAGTTAGCAGCCACTCACCCAATAGCCCATGATACTGATGAAGGAATTAATATTAAAGAAACAACTACTGAACCTAAGTTTGGGTCACGTAAGAATTATGAGAAACATGAGTTTAGTAATCCTGAAACAGTGACAACGATGGATGGGACGGATGCTCTTCTGCGTCAAGGGGGAAAAAATAATGATAGTGATACCAATGGAGTGAGCTCAGTCGCCAAGTATGGGATCAAATCTCCTGAATACCTCTCCACTGAGATGCTTGATGTTCATATTTCCCCACAGCAATTACAATCAGGGAGCATGTTTCCTGCACCTTCATTCATTGTTTCAGAGGCTTGTCCAAATGAGAAGATCACATCTGAACCTCCCATCAGAATGCAAAGAACAACCAAGGATCAGAAGTATGGTTCATCTGAACTATCAAAAAGTGATCTCATAAATGAGGATGGCCCACATAGAGTTCCTGAAAATAGTACCAAACAGTGGTATAATGATGAAAGATCATCAAGTGATCTACTCCATGGGCCATCCAGCAACCTAGCTAATGTATCTCCAGGCATTCTTTCTGTTGCGTCTACTGATAGGGGCAATAACCAAGAAGAAAGAATTGCAAATGTGGTAAGCCTATCTCCACTTTCTGCGAATGTTGATGCTGGTTTAAACTTAAACTTGCACACTGATGACACAGCTTCTTGGTCCTTACATCGGGATCTGGTTATGGAAGAGGATGCAAGGAGAGAAGCCTGTCTCCTTGATCAAGAACATGTTAAGTATGAGAAGATTAGAGCTGCGGATAAAGTTGAGTCCTATCACAAGTCTTTGAAGAGAGGAGAAGATATTTTAGTAAATATGGGGATTGAAAATGATTTTTACAGGCGAATTCAGAATGAACCAGTGGTCCTTGTTGAGGATGTAACTGACTGCATGCCTGCAGGCATCTATGCAGAGATTGGGGACATCCTATCCCCAAAAATTACAGAAGCAGAAAGTGGTTCTGAATATGAGGTAGCTCTTGGTATTTGATTTTATATGCCAAGCTCCTTCTGGTATATTTTTTAGTTAATCTATTCATTTGTTCTAGGAAGCTAAAGCTGGGGATATTGATATGCATGGATCTATCAGTGATGCTGCGATTGCTGAAATGGAAGCTGGCATCTACGGCTTGCAGGTTAGGGATTAAACTTTACATTTATATGTGTTCACTACTTAAGTGGATAGTTTTTATTAACATGGTTTCTGAGGATACTGCATGCCAAATCTGGCTTTAGCATTCTGAATTTCCTAGTGGTTTAAGATATCAAACACAAAAGGAGTTTGTGTGGACTTGAACTATGCTCACTTTATATGTTCTGCAATTCCCGTTTCTTTTCAAGTTTGAAACTGTAACCTTTCTTAAGCTTTATTATTATTGTTGTTGTTGCTGTTGCTGTTGCCATTGTTAGTTGTAACTATTCCCTTAAAACTAGGGCTGCCGGTGCTACTTTTCTTCGAAGTGGATATGTAGTTTGTTTCCGGAAGGCTTTTATGTATGCCTGTTATCTGACACCCAACCTCCTTGTGTTTTCTGCACTTAGGGAAAGCACATGCAAAATGTTTGGTTTGACACTTCGCAGAGGACTAAGTCGAAGCCAAAGAGAGAAAATAGGGTTTGAGTTATGCACATGCTTAATGCATAATTAAATGATTTTTTTTTTAATGATAATAATTAAATGATGTAATAACTCGCATGTCAAATAAAGTAGATTGAGTATTTTATTTTTAATTGTTATGTGAGGAGTTTTAAGTGTCAAATTCCGTGTTTTGTAAAGATGAATCATATTAAAGTGCAGGAACTGTTGAACAAAAATGTAATCTCTCTTTCAAGAGAAGTAAAGTAAATCATCGACAACATGGTCTCTTTGCAGCTCGGGGACTTTCCAGTGAATGGTACAGCCCTCTCTATCAGCTTGGCTGGTTGGTAGGGGATCATGCTAGGGTCAGATGATCCTCCTAGTCCTGATTCAGGATCTGGATCTGCTACTCCATCCTTATTGTTGATGGATGTGAATTATGCTATTGCAAATGTATGTAAATGATGGAACAACATATCATAGAATATGTGATCTGATTTGGTGGGCCACCTGCTGAAATATTTGGCCTGCTTCTTGAGTGTAGTTTGTCAGGCTCCGAAGTATGCTCCCGAACAATCATAGTATGGCCACTCTTCTAGATATTAAATCAATCAGAATATCTTACTTCCCTCTTTCCATACCATATGGAGCATGGGCTCGCATTCTTAATTTAGACACAGATTCAATACCTTTACGCTAGAGGCTCTGATAAACATCCTTGTTTGAGAGAAAACAAACTCCATTTTACATGACAATAGTCATGACTCTAGACATTGTATGCTCTCCCATGACTATGAGGGGCAGGGTGGTATACTCTCTTTCAAAAACAAGGGGCTAGTTACCTTTGTCAGCTCGAAGGAAGTAGTAGACTAACAGCAAGGGCGGGGCAATTCTCCTTCATTATCTTTTTGCTCGTGTCATTGAAAAAGCCAAGCCCAGCCAAACCATCTTGAAAGGTGGCCTTCGTCAAAACAATGCCACTGACAGATCAGGAATCGAGGCAAGTAGAATTCAGTAGAGGTTTGAAGAGGGGTTTATTGGCATGAGGGCTGGAGGCGGCTTTGTTATCCATTGGTTCTCTCATTTCCCTTACTGTTTACATAATTGTTTCATGTAACGAGGTATAAATGAATTTATAGTTCATGGAAGTAATTTTGTATGCATACAAGTCTTGTCTCCCTTGCTATGGTCCATTAGACATTTTATTATGCTTTTTTGGCCCTTTAGAATATATCCACTCGGTTTCCCATTGAATGTTTTACATCCATATGGTGGACAGATCATAAAGAACGTAGATCTTGAAGAACTGCGTGAGTTAGGATCTGGTACATTTGGAACTGTTTATCATGGAAAATGGCGGGGGACAGATGTTGCTATTAAGCGGATTAAAAAGAGTTGTTTTGCAGGCCGATCATCTGAGCAAGAGCGGTTGGTGCGTCAGCAACTTGATTACCGCTTAAATTTTGTTCAGTTTCTTTTGGTTTTGCCTAGTTTTAAATCCGCTCCCCCACCCTCTCCTCCTCTCTCTCTCTCTCTCTCTCTAATCTCTCATGCATTTGTTTATTATGTTGAATCATCCTTTTTTTTGTTCTAATATCTCCAGACAAAAGACTTTTGGAGGGAGGCACAGATTCTCTCGAAGCTTCACCATCCAAATGTGGTAGCTTTTTATGGGGTGGTTCCAGATGGAGCTGGGGGAACATTAGCCACTGTAACAGAATTCATGGTGAATGGGTCGCTCAGGCATGTCCTATTAAGGAAGGATAGGTGTGTTTGCTTGCATCTTACCTCCTTTTTCCTTGTACATAATTATGAATGGTTATGACTGTAGACTGCTTTCTGCAGGACACTCGATCGTCGTAAAAGACTTATAATTGTAATGGATGCAGCTTTTGGCATGGAGTACTTGCACTCAAAAAACATTGTCCACTTTGATCTGAAATGTGACAATTTGCTTGTCAATATGAGGGATTCTCATAGACCCATCTGTAAGGTAAACGATTTTTTTAAACTGTTTATGTGAGGTAAATGATACCTCAGTTATAAAAGAAAGTCACTTCTTGCCCTGGCTCAGTGCCTAGTGAGGATAATTGTTAAGAAAATTGCATGCAAGATTTCAATAACTGGACCAAACCAGCCAGCCCGACCAGTTGGACTGGGATTGTTGTATGTTGCAGTTTGTTTAGCCAAAATCATACATTCTTAATTAAACCATGTGAACTGTGCTGTTCGACTGTTGAACTGTTACAAACATTTGAACAGGCCAGTTGTATAGAACCTGCCAATGACTGGAACTTGAATAAAGATTGAAAAGCTATATTTAAAACTCCAGATTTTACTTTTCACTTGTAACTGCAAATTTTATTACAAAAGATCTTACAAAGAACAAATACAAGATGTTATAAAAAAAAAAAAAAAAAGAACAAAGAAAAGATGTCCCCAAGTGGCAAGGGACACGAATGTGTGAGTGGAGGTGTGTGAGTTCAAGTCTGCAATGTTGCAAAAAAATAATAAATTTGATCCATCCACAAAAATAAAGAAAAAAAACAAAACCCTGAATAGTGATCAACTAGTAAAAGGTCTGTTGGTTCCATCATTCACCAAAAAAAGACATAGGAAATGTGAGAGAGAGACTAGAGAGAAGAGTGGAGAAAGGAGGGTTGAGAGTATGCTGTAAAGGAAGGATAACAAATGAAATTTTGTTGATGCATTTGGTATATGATACAAGTAAACAACTGCATTGAGTATATCTATGTTTCTATTAATTGTTTCTAGCGTACCTATTAATGCATGCATGATGCTGTAAATTTTTTTGACCATATGCCTAAAAGAAATGCTAAAATAACTAATATAAATGCTGTATGCTTCAAGCATTTAAGATGCTATTTGTCATCCAGGTATTTGGGTCCTTGGATATAAACCCTTGGACCGGGATCAGGGTCCTAAGTTATTTAGGTCCCAGCTAGTGGACTTGGACCAGAACCAGAAGTTAATAGTCCTGGACCCAAACCCAGTTCTTGCATGTTGGGTCCTTCGGGTACTAGGGTATTCACATACTCATTTGCATTTCTACAACTTAAATTACAGAAAGGAAAAAACTGTAAGAAAGGAAATACTTAAAAGCAAAATAATTATGTGAGAAACATTGGAACAACGATTTTGTATTTTTAGGTGGAAAATCACCATTTCTATCCCATTTTCCTATGAATATTGTATGATTTTTATGGTATTCTGAAAGGTGTTCATATATCCTATTTCATTATTTTCACTATTTCTGTTATAGAAAACAAAATCTTATTAAAATCATGGTATTTTTAAAATACTGTCCATATTTGATAATAATTCTACTTAAAAATGTGTATTCATATGTAAAGGGAAGTTCTAATCTGATAATAACCACGTTCTAATCTGATAAGAACTAAAAATGTAGTTTCCTTTAATTTTTCTTTTTGGTGATTGCTTTTCTTTTTCAATTCTAACAATGTTTATTGGGTTGACCTTCTTAGGTTGGGGATTTTGGATTGTCGAGAATTAAGCGCAACACTCTGGTTTCCGGTGGTGTACGAGGAACCCTTCCTTGGATGGCACCAGAGTTATTGAATGGTAGCAGCAGTCGGGTTTCCGAGAAGGTAAGTTTCAGTCTATCAAGGTTTTTTTTTTTTTTTTATGTGGAAAAAAATTAACAAATTTTTTTAATTTCAATAGGTTGATGTTTTCTCTTTTGGAATTGCAATGTGGGAGATCCTTACAGGGGAGGAGCCCTATGCCAACATGCATTGTGGTGCAATAATAGGTAAGCTTCTTTGCCTGGTTATGAACTTCTAGTTGCAAAAGTCCCTGAAGCAGGTGATTTCTTTTCTTTTTTTCTTTTTTTTTATCGGTAACAGTAGATTTTATTGCAACAAAAAGGAAGTACAACTCAGCTTGCATGTGATTTCTTATCAATCACAAAAAAATGAGGTAGCTCTTGAACAAAGGTGATGCATATATCATCACCAGCAGAGCCTTATCTAACAATTCTTTTTTTTTGGTTAATAAGATAGCTATTCTAACACTGAACACTACAAGGCTCAAGCTAATAGCACAAAAACCTACCAATAAAATGCCAACAAGAAAGTAAGGCCTCTCCATCACTATAGTCTATAGTGTAAACAGGAGATAAGTCTCTACATTACTTAATGGCCCTGGCCGTTGCTCAGCTGGTTAAGAACATGTGGTGTGTGTGTGGATGGGCTGCATGAGTTCGAGTCTCCTGTTAAAAAAAAACAAAACACTGCATGTGCTAAACAATGTTACCCTCTTAACTTTATTAGGATGAACCCCCCACTTTTCTTCATCTTTGTAAAATCCATTGTGAATTCGGATCTTGCACTCAACCCTATTAAATACCATGCTCTCTGTTACTCCACATAATGACATGTCTTTCCCCACTGCTTTACTTAATGTCATGCCAGACATGCTCTTAGTACCTTCCAGTGGTAATGCTTTCATTCGTCTCATATGGGGTAGTTTCTGGGAATAATGTTGATAAAAATGATCCTGTAATCCAAGCACTAGTTGATTGCATGGACTCTGCTAGCTTGTATTAACTTAGCCAACCATATGTTGATTTCACTAGCTATATCTATTCAGCCCTCAGATTTGTTTTACAATAGCTCCTAGGCTGCAGTGGACCCAGGATTTTCGTTTGAGGGGTGTGAAACTTAATAGGTAGTTATGTTTTAGGGGCAAACCATGTATTTTCATGCGGATTTTGAGGGTGGACCCACAATTTTAATTGGATTTTTGAAGCGCACAGTAGTTTAACGGGTGCGACCGCACCGGCGTGGCTGTGCCTAGGTCCGCCCCTGCTCCTAGGCAATGGTATTTATAACACCATGGTAATAGGTTGTTTTTAATTTTGACGATCTCTACTTTTACACAATCTAAGCCACTAAACTTCCTTTCCATATTCCTCCATTAACTTCAACATCATTCTTATAAATTTCAACTGAGAAAAATAAGAGCAGTTGGAGCTTTGGCCTTTGAACTTTTGAGTTGTTTGTTTTCTTGTGCTCTCTTTGGTGAGAGTAAAACTAGGTGTAATAATGACACTTGCAGCATTACCTGCATTTTATGAGGTGAGATAGTTTTCGCTGTTGGCACCTTTGGGGTGTTCATTTACTATAGGATTACTTGCTAGCATGGATTAATATTTTTCAAATCAATATGTGGAATACTATTTATACCTTATACAGTTATACAGTCTAGACAATACAGGCTTGTGTATTCATGCTATTTTTCTGCCCGACCCAAACAAAAACATCCCACCCCCCCCCACAACACACACACACACACACACTCACTCTAATCTTGAGTTGGAAGCTAATGAATACTCTATGCAAGCACTAGAGAAAACAATATATGAGGGCTGATTTTGTTACCTCTTGAGCTGTATGTATTGATCCCATCCTATGTACTTATTGAAGCTCTTCACTCAGTTGTCTTCCATACTTTCTTAAATTGATTTCAATTAAGTCTTTTGTAGCATATCAAATAACTGAATAACCATGATGAGGGAGCAATTTAATGGGGAAAATTTTTAGTTGGTGAAAAAATTTAGTTGTCACTAATGTTTCGTTCTACTATTAATTTGTTTTTTCTATTTAACTTTAAAGGTGTCTGATTGTCATGGTTTGAATGACTCTACAATGATGATGCAATCTGTTTTCATTGGTTTAGGGGGCATTGTAAACAACACTCTACGACCACCCATTCCAGATCGTTGTGATCCTGAGTGGAGAAAAATCATGGAACAGTGTTGGTCACCAGACCCTGCAGCCCGCCCATCATTCACTGAGATTACAAACAGGCTGCGTGTGATGTCAACGGCGCTTCCGACTAAAGGTCAGAATCCAATGAATAGATGAAAGCTTAGTCCCGTCTTAGAGCATCGATTTGAATATTGGTCTGAGCAATGAGAAGGGTTGAATGGCTGTGAAAATCATCCCTGTGTATAGCTGAAGGTTCAGGCCTTGGACAAAAGAGAGGAGCATGGATAAAAATTTGTGATAAGTGTTCTTGCCTCAGAGTGGTAATTAGTCTATTTGTTAATTCTTTTCTCTCAGTTTATGTGTAAATGTATAAATTACTTGAATTGTATATTCTTTTGGCCAAACTGTTGACTTTTTTATACCATCTTTGAAAATGTCATGGCTCAAGAAAGGAAGCACATTAGAAGAAAAAGCTTTCATAACCAGATAAAAATGGAAAAATTAACCCAATGTCCTTACTAAAGAAGAAGGAAAGGTGACAGTTACATAAGGAAGGTTATTTGCTGAGTATAACTGTATTTGAATAATATTTATTAAAACCTTCTTACAATTTGTGGTGTCACCTTTTATTTTATTTATTTTTATTTTACTTTTGTAATTTTTCCAAAGTAGAAAGGCTCTATTGTCCAAGGCACTCGATATTACAGTTGAGTTAACTTGAATGATAGCTGCCTGGGGTGGTTAAATATTGAAACTTACAATTGTTGGATCTGTGATTTTTGTGCTATGACCCATCTAAAATTGAGTCATTTCTCTTCTGATAAATTATCTACTAGTTTTTCCTATTCCAATAATTCTTATCATTATGGATGGATAGGTTTTGGAGTTTTTAAATTTTCCTGGCACCTATAGATAATAGGAACATTTTATTTTCTTATATTCTCTTTTTGAAATTTTAGGAGCATTTTTTTTATTGGTAACAAAGACTTCCATTAAAAGAAGAGAAGGATGCGAAGAGAAAGATTAACAGGGGCAAAGAGGTACAAAAGCATTGAACCCCACCCACAAAATAATTACAATAAAATACCCGCCCAAGGAGAATTCCTTTCAACCCCTTGCTTGGCTAAAAGCATCCGCCATGTAGTTGGCCGATCTAAGCTCATAAAGGAAAATAACGTTAATGGTAGAAGATGAAACCTAGATTGGGTGAAGATAAAATGGAGATATCAAAGATTAGCCTTCCGTTTAGACACCTATGCGATAGCATTAGAAGAACCACTCTCCTCCAAAAGTTTAGATTTTTTTTTTTTTTACTGTAGATGAAAATTTCTTCCTATCTTCCACTACCGGATCAGTCTTAGAAATCATTTATTATTATTATTTTTAAAATGATGACCTAGCACTAACAACATTTTTCTACCTCAGTAGTTGATACTGATATTGTATCAATACAAAATTACTGCTTGCAAACTTTAACCGCATGACTATCACAACTAAAGCTTGTTAACTGCCTTGTTATAACTGGCATCCATCCCATTGTTGCAGGAGCAGTGCCTATGAAGTATGAACTAACTGAGGCGCCATTTTGCAACGTACAAATGCTCATATGGCAGGCATCACAAATTCAGAATGCACAAGCTCTATCCATCTCTTTCAAGTTTCCAACAAATAACAGTTTCTCAATTGCTGTACAGTAATTTTATTCTTTCATTATCAGCAGTGCTACTGCCCTCAAATCAAAGTTCAATAGTTTTGTAAAGCATCATTTGTGTTTTTGGATTTCAATCAAACAGCGAGTACCATTCGGATCAGTGGGGGTAGCAGTGATGGGGTTGGATGGATCATAGGAAGGTCCAGGTGGGCAAATCATTACCATCATCATTCATACCGAAAGCCCTATTCATCAATTCAGGCTATAGATAAAGGAGTTCATGAATGAAACTCCAAAGTGCAAAGTCTTGCACCATTCATCTGTGTTAGAAATTTTATTTTATTTTATCTTTCAAATTTCAGGGAATGAACTAACTCATCTTCAGCGCATTGAAAGGGCAATAACTGATACAAGCAAATTTCAAAAGAAAGGACAGTACATATGAACTTCTTCAAAAAGTCTACCTTGTTTGTCATCTTTTCCTTACTAATAACAGACCGCAAACAAAAAATCACATAACTCACCCCATAAGAGGCAGAAAGAGAAATGCCTTGAGGTAAAACAAAAAAAAGCACTTTATTGTAGTCATGATTGCTAGCAAAACAGCATCATGCTATAAACATGACCAGATAAATAAATTAAAAAAAAAAAAAAAATTTGTCTTCATCATCTATGGCTTGCATTTCATTTCATTTCCTTTCCTGTTTGGACTTCAGGCACTTTGTTTGGTTCTCCTCATCAGCTGTATAAAGTCCCTAAAAGCTGTAAGAAATAAAGGGGCACGTTTTAGAAATCATTATGAAATCACACTATAATAGTCTAGATGGATGAATGCCTGTGGAAGATTCTAACTTGAACATTATGCACAAAGCTACATCCCATGTGTGAGAAATCTTAAAGTTGTCATTCCATCAAACCAGCATAATCTTTATGGTGCTCAAGGGACATAATGTGCAAAAAAGTGTAGGATGCATTCTATGCTCCACCTAGAAAGGGCATGCCCTAGCATCCAACATGTCCAAAGTCATTATCATTTTATTAAAAAAAAAAATCAGGGTGCAGTGTCTGTAGGTGTCAGATGAAATAATGCCAGCTTGTATATCATGCCCCTGTATGGCACGGTGTGCCATATGGATACACACAAAAACTATCTGCCTTTTTTTTTTTAAAACTCTTGACCAGAAAGATGAGGGAGTTGAATAAAGACTACATTACCAGGATCTGAATCATGGGGTCCGGGAGATGCCTCAGGGTGGTACTGGAGAGACATGATCTTTAGGGAGGGAAAGGCAAGACCAGCACAGCTTCCATCATTCAGATTGATGTGTGTTACTTCTACACCTGCCGGAAGGGATGCTGGGTCAACCGCATAGTTGTGGTTCTGCAACACGACAATATGAAGTAATGAACTGCCTCAGAAATATGATAAAAGAAACTAATTCAATAACCAGTCTGATAAATATGCTTCAAATGTTGATTCTGGTAGTTCCAAGTTCCAAAAGATATAATTATGAAGTACCTTTTTCTTTTAGGTGCCAAAGTTTATGCTTTTAGAATAACCATGGAAAATGATTGCAAGTAAGTAAAAGTTGCACTGATTGGGAGGTAGTACTAAAAAAGGAGCAAGATAAAATGAACACCTGGGTACTGATCTCAACACTTCCATTCCGAAGATTGCGGACTGGATGGTTTCCTCCATGATGACCAAACTTCATTTTAAAGGTTTTCCCTCCCAGTGCCTGGCCAAGCAGCTGGTGGCCCATGCAAATTCCAAAAACAGGAACCTTCCCAATAATTTCCTTTACTGTTTCCACGGCGTAAGGAACTGCAGATGGATCTCCTGGGCCATTGCTGAAAACAACTCCATCTGGCTTCATCTTTAGTGTCTCTGAAGCAGGCCACGTTGATGGGACGACTGTAATTTTGCATCCATATGATGCCAACCGCCTCAGAATATTATGCTTAATCCCAAAGTCATATGCAACGACCTTTCAAAATGGAAAAGAAAAAAGGACCTGAGAAAACTGTGAATCATGAAATCATATAAGAATACCGAGTTATACTTACATGGAAAGTCACTGCCTGCCCGCCATCAGGGCTGAATTCCCATGTTGAATCTGTTTTGTCTACCCATTCATATGGAGCCTTACAAGAAACACCACTTATCAAATCAAGACCTGCATAATCCCATTAAGATTAATGATTAAAAGTACCTCAGGTCCTCGACACCTTAAAAAGAGCAAGGTGGAGGTTTTCCTTTTTGTCTAATAAAGATATAAAATCCCAATTACTATTCTCTCATCATTGTCTCAATCGCAAGCAAATGTTGGGGCAGAGTCATTGATTCTATAGGTAGAGACATGCACAAGAACCAAACCAGATATTAGCATATGGCTATTGATTCCCGGGAATTTAGGCCTTGCTAATTTTAATAGTTTGCAAGAGTTATAGGATACTGATGCATCTTGGACACATATTAGAGTCCTCATGCACCCGTTCACTAGATTTGAGGCACCTATGTCTGTGACTAGAAATCTAATTTCATGGGCCCCACCATGAATTGGAGTCATGGAAAATTAAAAGATCGTAGCCATCCAATTACTAACCCATAATTGAAGATTTCTTAAGAAATAGTATGGCCCACTGAAAGCCAAAATATGGTCAGGATCTAGTCCCAAGATTCTGATGGCATATCCTATTCACAGTAGGGTCCATATCAATGGTCAAAATACATACAATGAATCAGGAGTGCTTTAGGAGTCTAAATGTCCTAATGCACCGGGGCCCTCTCTGCTAACCATTGAGAAGTCAGATAATAGTCTGGATCTATGTGTTAGAGCCCTCTCAAAAATACATTACTATGGTCAGGAAGTAGCATGAGGTTGGATATGTGTCATAAAATCTGATACTGTTAGTGTTACCATCCCTCTCAGGATCTAAGTCGCATGAGGTTATATATGTGCCTCAAAATCTGATACCGGTGCCAAGTGTTAAAAGAGCAGCTGCCAAAGGCATATTGGCTCCCTCTAGAACAATATGTATCAGGCAATACTTATCAGTTGTGACAGTACGTAAAGGGTAATGGAGCAGATTTTATTTGAGATAGAATATAGAAAGAATAAAAATAAATATAATATAAAATATAGAAAGAATAAAAATAAATTTAATATTAGAAAATGTTAGATTTTGATGTTTCTTTTCAATGGAAACTATTATAAATGTATATAGACCAGATCCTTCAATGTCATATGGAAATTGTATCGTATGAATTTTTATAAACAAGTTGAAAGACCCACTCCCAACCAAAACAAAGCGCCCCCACACTTCCCCCAAACACCCTTCTCTCCCACCAGAAAAAAAATCCTTAAATGTCATCTAGGTCTGTAACGCTGTATGATATCTGACTTTGTTCACCTACAGGCTACTTGTATATGAGAGAGAGAGAGAGAGAGAAGAATGTGCCAAATAATGTATAGGAGAAAATCTAAGGTCATGGCACGCACTCTAAACTCATTTTTTACTAAAATAGGCCAAAAATACCTTTTTCATAGCTCAAAGATAACCTTAAGCCAAAGGCTAGCATATATTTTTCTCTGGAGTTCTTGTGTTAGAAATGCCAAAAACACTTTTGCCGAACTTCATTTGTAAAAACCCAAAAATATGGATTTGTAGGCTCTTAAAGGGGAATGTATCAGCATCATCAGGGCGTAGCATAATATAAATAAAATAAAATAAATAGTCATTTTTTAATTAAAAAAATATGAAAAAAGCACCAAGAAAACTTTGGTAGAAATCATACTCTCTAAATAAGGAATAGATATTTCAATGTTACACCTAAATTCAATAGAAGCAAACATGTAATAATATTTTATGAACTATATAAGAATGTTTCAATTAGTCATAGAAGAATCCATGAAGAGCTCTACTTGGCGTGGTGTCTCAGATGTGTCCAACATGAGCATGTTGGTCATTTGAGAATATCCATGCCAACTATTTTTAAATCTTACAACACTAACATTCTGTAGTGGCAACCAAAAACATTTCCAAACTGAAAATATAGCAGGTAATGCATTCGACGCTGCCTAAAAGCATGATCTTGATCTCACCTACAATATCCCATGCACGAGACAGTCCCAGTAATTCTTCATCAGTTCTGGATTCCTCAGTACTCAGTACACCTACAAGGCTTCCATCTTGTCTTAGTCTACGTGTTATTGCACGTGTATCCACATCATCTGTTCCATAACAAGAAAGTAGAAGAAATAAGCAGAAGGTCAAAATTCAAAAAGTAGGATCAACATTTATGATGATTGTTGCATTGGAATTAACAGAAGTGTTGAAAACTTGAAATGTAACTGCATCCATGCTGAAATTAGATATAACTTACATATACCCATGATATTCCTTTTTTCCAAGTAATCCCAAAGTGGCTCTGTACATCGCCAGTTTGAAGTACTGAATGGAAAGAACAAAAGATAGATTTACTAAATCAGACCTAAAATTTGTCATTTTTTCTGTAAGCAAAAGAGAGAGCTGATGAAAAGGCAACATACCAGATACTTAGACTTCTGATCACTAAGCCAGCAAGGAAACATTGGTGCGATTCTTCATCATCTGTAAGGATAGTAAACATTTAGTTTACATGGGCATTGAATGAATAAGCTAGTGCAAAATTATAAGCTAAAGATTTTTCACCTACCAATGGTAACACCAGTATTGCCAATATGAGGATTTGTCATCAAGACAAACTGGCCTGCATAACTAGGGTCTGTTAGGATTTCCTGATACCTGCAATCACAAATTCACATTTTATATTTCTTGATCTAGGTTTTTTTTTTTTCCTGAAAAAGGTGACTTTTCATTGCACAGAGACTGTACAGTACAAGAGGGCTAAAACGACCAAAAAAGCCCCTACAAAAACACGGGGAAGGCTGTACAAAAAGATTTGAGACCCAAAACAACGGGCACCAACAAAAAGAAAAGGAAATTAAGTAGGGCCAGAAATGAGCAAAGAAGGTTTAAGAACTCCCTCTTTTGCGAGGGTCCAGAGCCTCAACAAATGTACGGTTGCTTAAGGGCACATTACCTACATGTCTGACTCATAAATCTTTATTCAGATCATTGATATAATGGGTCCTCTCCATTGATGGTGGATAATTCATTCTCCCAGCTTGGAAGAATGTAGTACATGGTTCATTAGCCCCATTCCTAACCCATGGTGGTATTCTATCAGTAATTATGGGGACTCATTGAAGGGTTACAATATTACGATTTCTATTTTATCAGTATTATAATGTTACAATTCAGGATATTATTGTGGCATACCCCATCCATGGAGGGGCCTAAAACACAAGCTACATGAATCGTGACAAATGATGAAACCACATGTAATCAAACACCTCAGCAAACTGGATACTAAATGAGGCTCAGAACTACATCAAGATTTATAAGCTTTCAAAGTATAGTATTTTATGCCAACAAGCCCATTGAACCATTAAAAAAAAAAATCTGGTTTTGATCTCAAAGGCATTAACATAATAATGGAACTAACTAGTGGGGTGGGGTGGGGGGTAGAGCCACAAATTCGACTCAGTCAACTCCCAGCCCGGATTTAAAAAGATTTGCAATGTGCCAAAGAGAGGACTAACAAAAGATACCGGCAAACACTGTGGAGAATATAACAAGTGTCAAAATGAATAAATATACGGGGAAAGTGAATGTGTGTTAGAGAGAGAGAGAGAGAGAGAGAGAGAGAGAGAGAGAGAGACGGAAGAGAAGATAAAGACATTCAGAGCTAATGTGCACGGGTGGAGAAGATTCATATGTGACCTATGATGCCCAAATACGGTATGGATATGGCTAGGATACGCCATAGACACAGCAAGGACACGGATTTACACATAAAAAGTGAAGTATTGGATACGATACGTTGCCCATTTCGAACTATGTTTACCAAGTTCATCTATGATTAATTTACATTGAAGTTTGTGGCAGTTTGGTACTTGTCATGGTTTGTGCTGGAAAAAGTTCATCCATTTCAGAATTTTGTTCATCTAATTTCTAGTTTGAGTTCATTAACATCGCACCCAATTTCACATTCAATATAGCTTGATTACATCCGCAAGGTTCTAGGTTCAATTCAACTAAATGATAGGAACAGTGTCAGCACAAGAGTATTTCAGAGAGCTGTATTTATAAAATTTTAAAATACACAAAAAAAAAAAAGATCAATCAATCAATCATCATTATCATCTTAGCCTTCTCCTGTCTGTCTAGATTCGTCTTAATGGAAATAAAATATAAGAGTTACAAATAAAATCAAACTAGTCAGATCAAATCAAACAACTAGACTAATTGAAATCAAATTATTGAGTGAATCGAACTGCAGATCTCTGAAGCTCTTTTGCTCTCTACAGTGAACACAAAAACCCACAAAACAAAAGCACAAGAAAAGAATAAACAAGTCTCTTGTACGTCTTAAAACTCGGGCGAAGGGTGAGATTCGATCACCCTCAAGTCAACACGGCCATGTTGCATGAGACTCAGCCAAGCTGGACAGAACTAAGTCGCACCAAAAGCCTAAAAACCTTAAACAAGAAGTTCAACACTCACTGAACTTTGAAATAACTTTGATGAATTTAAGTGTTTATAGCTCCTGAGCTAATCAATTCTTTTAACTTGTTTTATTTTTATATAAGTAGCATGACTCAAGACCTCAACCTTGTGGAGGAGATGGACAATAAGCACCTTTTGACAGTGCTAGTACAAGCTCTTGTCCGTTGAGATTATTATATTTGAATCGCTATCAGTTCAGTCAAGGGCTTATTATATCTGGCATGGGTTTACTCATTGACTGTGGACACTGGATTGAATTTTCAAGATATCCCACATCTTGACTTTATTGAAAAATGTGATGAATTAATCCAATCCATCATGATCATGGCCCCATTGCGGATAGCACAGCCCAACATGTCCACCAGACAATTTGAACTGTCCATGAAAATCAAATGAAAGGCCGATAATAAATAAATAAATCATGATGATGGCCAAATCCAATGAATACAAATGGGCAAATTGGGAAAATTGAGACGGTCTCTCTAATATAGGCCCCATGATGTATCTGAGTAGAGGCAGGACTCAACTAAGTGGTTGACTTGGACTGGGTTGATTTTTAACCACACTCTCGATACGGTAAAACTGACAAGGATAAGATGGGAACACCTTAGTACAATAAAATTGATAGGAATTGTGAAGGAAAAATGCCAAAACCGTGTATCTCAGTAAACAACCAATCTCAACTACAAAGAGGTACGCACATAAGAAGGTTGGAAAAAGAAGGTGAAATCCATAAAGCTAATCAAGTAACAAAAGAAAACTGATAAAGCTGATGATAGTAGCATTTACCCCCCAAGACTTCTTTTCCTACCCATGTCACAAATCCAACATAGGGGGTAAAAAAAGAACAAGTGCAATTTTCAAGCGTATAAAACTTGGAAACAAGAGAGAAACATCCTTACCCTGTCAAAGATGTATTAAACACCACTTCACCCACTTGCGTCCCGGTAGCGCCAAATGACTTTGCTCTCCATACGGAACCATCTTCAAGCACCAGTCTAGCATCTGATCCTTTCCATGGCCTTTCTCCCAAATCTATAACTCCACAAAATGATCAAATCGAATCACTTTCCAAATTGAATCACATTACATGAATACTTCATCCAAACACACATACAACTCTTCAGAAATATTAATTCTCTTAATCAAACCTTCTCCTCCTGCACTTTCATAGAATGGTCATGGACCCAAAAAAAAAAAAGGGGGAAAAGCTAGAACAGGTAAGGTTCAAAATTTCTAACATGAAATGAAACAAGACGTAGACTGATGAGCCCGTGATGGTTCAAAACTTCATTTTTTTTGGGCCACCAGGTCTACCTATGATTCATCTACCCCCGCACACTCACTGACCCATTGAATTTTCCCTCACCCCAATTCCACACTCATCCTTCCATCGCTCACTGTTGGACTAGAAATTCAAACTATCCATTCCTAACCATAAAGCTTTTAGCAAAGGGCCAAAGACCAAGGAGTTACTATAATACTATGGGGCTGAGCTGAATTCCATTTCTTTTTCTCACAACCCCAAGTCTCAATGTAACCTCTCCATCCCCACCAATATGACAGCAAACAACCAGGTGGCCCTTTCATCTAGTTTTGCAAGAGCAGCAGATCATCACTCACAGAAAAAATAAAGATATAACAAGCGTATCAAATCAAAAGCAACATGAACTACAAACCCCAACACTCCAACATCATCAAATGAGTTTAAAACCCAGAAACAGGTAGAAATAGAGTCAGAAAACAAAAAACAAGAAGTGGGTTTTGAAGAGACCTAAAGCAGCGCCATCTGGGGACAGAGAAACAGAGCAGCGGACGCTCAAAACCCTAACTTTTCGCAGATTGGAAGCAAGAGAAGAGCTAAAGAAGGCATTTTTCCATGTGACGTCGAGAGATCCAAGGGCCATTTTCGCTTCTCTCTTTCCTCTCCAAACACCTTCGAATGCTTCCGATATCTCTCCGCAACGGGTATTTATATTTCGGCACAAGCAATCCAGCGCCGTTACAAAGTGAAGATATCAGCAAAAACCAAAAAAGTACAGGTTGATTACATGGAAGATTATTTGGGACATTTGGAGAATGGTGGGTCCCACTGAAGATATGGAAGATTAGGGTTTGGGGCACTTTTAGTAATGTAATGCAAATGGGAAATTGGTTTTGGATTTTTATACTTTTTCTTGGAAGTAATGGAGATTTTGTATGTGACATCTTGGGCAATTTTTAAGATGGGAGGCATAGGAACTAGTGAATTTTCTAGCTCGTCCAGCTTAGAATGAGATATAGATGAGATTGGAAAATCCTAATATAGATTAGATGTACCTGCAAAATGGTATGATTGTGACCATTAATTTGATGGCCTAAGGTTTTTTTACGCATTAGAGATTGATGTTTGATTTGGAGCCTTTTATTGGTGGCAGGCAGCCCTGCTTGGAGTTGGAGTAGTGGCATAAGATGTGAGTTTGCTCTCCAAAGTCTGGATTCCTATTTTGTTTATATGGAATTACTATTTCATCCAATTCACATTTGTCAGCGGTTTAAAATCTTATGGCAACTAATACACTCCTTCAATTAATTTTTTTTTTTTTGGGAATAAAAGGCAAATCTAAAGAAGAGATTTTATGCAATTGGCGAATGTAGATGTGGATCTAGACGCTTGCTCCCCACGGCATGTGTTCAAAACCCGCCCTAAATTTGTGTTTGTGTGGGTTATAGACATCGACTGATGTTCGTCGAAATGGGTCAAAGACATTAGAGATACCTACGTCATGAAAAACATCCTCAACAGTCATACTCAAGTTCAGGCCTTGAGTTCACGACTATGGTATTATTATTAGACAATCCGACTTGACTAGACCACACCACCACGACCTACTCATGCATAACATTCACAAAATGGTTATGTTACTACTAAATCTGCCTATAAGACAATTATAACGAGTCATAGTTATGATAGCTGTTGTAGGCACGTTTGTCTGCATAGTAATGATCATGTGTTATAGAAAAATAAAGAGCCCCTAATGTTAATTGAAAATATCTCCTCCCTCGTATAATGAAATGCTTACCTGAAGTTATCCCAATATGATTTTTATTCAGCTATAAAACTATTTTATTTAGCAATATATATGGGTGTAAAAAAATTGAGAAACTGTCTAACCGACCGAACCAAGCCGATGGTTAATAACCGTATTTAACGGTTCGGTTACGGTTATTAAAATTGGAAAACTGTGCTTCACAGTTCGGTTATGGTTTTCAATTTTGACTCACAGTTATTAACCAAACCCAACCGTAAAATATGGTTCGGTTAACTGTTTTTCTAAAATACACGGTTAATCAAACCGTTATACTAATAAAAAAACTGAAGGGCCTAAATGAAATAAAATGACTTAAGTTAAACCCCCTTTCCTCATCTTGCTTCCTCTATAAATCATTTTTGTTATTTGTATTTAATTATCTTTATCTTTTGTTGATGTTTTCTTTGACACGTATAGATATTGTTTTTATATTGGAATATATTTTTTTTTCTTTTTTAGCCCGTATTGGAATTAAATGTAACCAAACAATGTAATACGGTTAACCGTGGTTCGGTTTTTAACGGTTTTTTAAGGTACGATTACTATTATGATTTTTAAAAACTGACAACTATAAAATACAATTCAGTTAACGGTTTTCCCAAAATAAATAATTAATTGAACCATTACACCCCTAGCAATATATATATATATTCTAAATAGGGAAGTGAGGTCGAGTCCATTGAACATTCTTTATTCCATTGTAATTTTGCCCTAGTGGTTTGGTTTAATTCACATTTTGGTTTCTTATCTCATAGTGTCCTAGAACGCTGAATATTGATTTGTTAACTCTCACTCTTGATTGTAAACCATTCAAAATCATGGGTCTTGACCTTTCAAGTGATAAATGCTTTTATATTTAATGGGAAGTTAGAAAGTGATGAATGATTTTATTTTTAGAGGGAAGAGTGTCTGCCCAATAAAATTATCCTAACCGCTAATAAAAGTCTAATTGTAATGACATTAACTAATAGCGATAGTTTGGAATGATGGAGAACATAGATGGAATTCTTTTTATTTTCGGATGCTGCATTTAAAGCATTTATTAGTGAATCAGCTTTTGGTTTTGTAATAAGGGATTTTGACATATTAATCCTCCTTAAGTTCTTTTTTTTTTTCAATTTAATGACTGAAATTCAGATAATGTCACCAGAGTTGTATGGCTATGGTCAATATTTTTTTTAAAAGAGTTTTTACCCCATATCTCATGAAATAATGGGATTTATCAGTTTCTGTAAAATACACTTTTTGCAACCAGTAAGCAAATTTATTTTATCATCCAAAAAACCGCTGATGGTGCATAAAAGCTATGATATCATGAGATTTATCAATTTCTGTTGCATACACTATTTCCATGATATCATAGAATCTTGGACAAAGAAGTTCAAAAAAAAAAAATGTTGACAAACGTCTAGCAATTGTGGTGACATTATTTGAATTTCAGTCATGAAATTGAGAACATAGGTTTTTAGGAGGATTAATATATCAAAACCCCTTGTAATAATGATTAATGGATCTATTCTTAGTGCATGAGCATGCATGCAAAGGTCTGAAGCTATGCTCCCCCAAAGAAGTAGAAGCAAGGGCAATCTTCCTTACACTCAAGGGTGAAGGTGAAAGGGAACCCCCAAAACTTTGGGTTTCACTCATACTATAGTGAGAGGGTGTGAAACTCTACCATGGGGCCCACCTATGGAAAATCTAATCCGTTAAAAATCAAAGGCATTTCCTTCACTAGGCTGACACCAAATTTTATGACAATAGAGTTGGTCCCTCTTTAAGATTAAACACATTTAACTAATTAACGAATTCTCATTAATCAATAGTGGGTGGATTGATTTTCATGTGATCAATAGGGTTTTGACAAGATTGGTTTTAGTTTCAATCACAAGAAGTTTATGGGATTGCTCATTGTTTGGCTCACACAGCTGAGCAGGGTCACACTCGTTCAAGAACAAGAAGCACTTTTGGTCATTTTAACCTTAGTTTTAAGGCCCAGATAAGGAAAACCAAAAAAAAAAAAAAAAAGAAAAATGCAAAGCACAGCTTCTTATGGATGCCCACCTTGGAGTTGCTGGCGTGGCATAAATTGTGGATTTGCCCCTACATACTGTGTTTGAAGCCTGCCCCAAATTTTGTGAGTCTAGCGGGCGCCACCAGGGTGATCAATCCTGTTGGGTCAAGTCCCTAGGGTTACCCACGCCAGAGAGAGCTTGAAGGTATGAACAAAAATGAGGACTAAAAGGTCATTGGTGCTTTTCTTTTAATGAGATGGTTCATTGCTGCCTATCAAGACACCAGATCACATTCATACTGCTAATTACAGGATTCACAGTGGATTAGTAGAAAAGGCTCAGAAGAGAAGCTACTAGAAGGGAACAATAGCTGGATGAGATAAGACATAAGTCATGTGTTCATATTCTGAAAAAGGGTCTTGTTTACCTTTGTTAGTGAGATCCACCTCCATTCCAGAATCGCCATAGGTAGAGTTCTTTTTGTTCTATATTTGCTTTTACCATGTAACAGCTGAAAGAGGCAAAGTGAAGAAACTCACTCCGAACTCAATACACCTATACTAACAACATGTCTCTAACCAAATAAGCAACAGCTTTCATTTTATTTTGTCAGAGTCTCAAATTAGGGCAAACTCCCATAACAATTTTGTGGTGAGGCCCTTGCCCACAATTATGACCGTTAAGGAGAATGTGACACCCCAAAGTCCCACACTGCCGTGTTCTTGTGCAAGTGGGCGAGTCTCCATGTGGGCGGGCCAAGAGGGCTGGCAGGCTCCTGCACAGGGACGTGCAGCTCTAAAGGGAGTGGAATGTGACGCCCCGGAATCGCACATCGACTATAGAGAGGAAAGTGAATGGGATTATATGTAGAGCTTACACATTTACCTTGCATGAGGCCTTTTGATGGATTGAGACCCATCAGAAGCAAAACCGTGAGACCCGTAAGCCAAAGTGGACAATATCATGCATAGGTATGGGGTGAGACGTTACAAATGGTATCAGAGCCGACTCTCGATTAGCTCGAATGTGGGTCCCTTGCCGTAGTCTAATGCAAGTGGGCAGGCATCCATGTGAGCAGGCCAAAAAGGCTGACACAGGCTATAGAGACTGACGGGTTCCTGCACAGGGAATCATGACCACTCTAGAGCGAGTGCGGTCGTTGACTTCAACCATAGCCAAAACTAAAAGTAGAAAATAAAACAAACTCAAGGGGAAAATACCCAAAATGATTTGCAGTTACAGCCATCTCCCCCAGCAAATGCATCCTCGGAACTACAACTCTGATCCAAGCGTAAATCATTCTTTCAAAATCAGACAAAATGTTGTACAACATACGAGATCTATAACAGACTTTTCCTCATTCGGAACTACAGGGAAGTGAACTCAAGTCATCTAAATTTACATGACTGAGCCTGAAAATTCAATCTCATCAGTCAACTTTGGTATCATAAACCAAGTGTTCTCAAAATGGGAGATCTGCCATTAGTTTTCTCCTATTCTACAAGAATCTGACCATCTTTCCCAGATGAGCAAGCTTTCCCTAACCAAGATGAAAAAATACAGAAAATGATGTTACATGAATTCCAAGAAGTATTATCTTGATATCATTTTTTTCAGTAGTGCTTCCTGTACAACTCCCTACTACAGAATCCAGAAAGAAAACCATAATAGAAATACACTGGACACCAAGTGACACCTGCATCAAGCCAGTCACTTGGGGAGTGAATAATGAACTAAAGAAACAGAATCCACTCAACCCCACCCTCAAGAGTCATTACTCATGTTAGATCCCAAAAAAATTATTCTTCTTTTGGTGGCTGATGAATATAACCTGAAGCCTAACTTTAATCATGCACCACCGCAAATTTTCCAAATATGCTTGTCCTTGAAAATACTTGCAAAGTTGACTAACAAGCAGACAGGCCAGTTGGCTTTTGGATGACTTCCATCAGAAGGAATTGTTGCTTTTGTCCCAACCAAACCATTCACAGGCAATTGGAGAATTTCTTTTTTCGAAGTACTTGTTAGCAAAACTCCCATTTCCTGGGGAGACAGCTGGTTGGCTAGCATTCCTAATAAAAACAAGATTCTCAGCCATGAAAAGATGCTCATATGGTTATCTTTAGGGAAGATGCTTGACGCTGAGGTTCAACTAAACAAAGCTCATTTTGATCACCATTACCCTTATCAGATGCAGCAACCAATGAGAAGTCTACCCTGTTCTCCTGAACTCCCTCATTCTCTTTGTTCAAACAATGAGATGAGGGTTCTAGAGATTCTTTTCCCACTTTTGAGCACAGTTCTGTTGGGTGTTTTCCCACGTTTGAGCACAGTTCTGTTGGGTCTGTTGGGTCAATGTGAGAATCAGCAGAACCAGTCTGAGAAGTAAGGGGGGAATCTTTTCCACTAGCGGTGGTTGCAACCTCCACGAAACAACCCGAAGCGCCTTGAGGAAGAGACATATTCTCCCGTGAAGCATATATGGTGTTCAGTTTTCGGCAATGAGATGCATCAACCTCGCCATTCACAAATGGTTTATAGGTGGAAGTGGCAGTAAGGGTATTCTCTGCTGAAAAATTCATACCTGCAGATGCATGCAATGGGTTTACGTATTTGGAAGACCACCCCAATTTTGAAATTAATTCAAGTTGATTCGCTACTCCACTGGCAGCCTCCTGATGTTGAGTTATCAATTTCTCTGTTTCGTCCTTATGAAAAGCAAAAGCAGAGTGACAGACATCGCCGGCATCAACAGTTCCAGTTACTAGGCTCCCAGCAGAATTTGCCTCTGCAATTGACAGCCTACATTTACATGCATCACCAAGTTCCTCTTTAGGCGACTTAGAAGAGACAACAAAAGTAGAATTAGCAACTGACATCTCATTGTAAACAACTGGTTTAGTTGAAATGAGCTGATTTGCGCCACATATATCCAAAGTTTCCATCCATCCCTTCGTACTGCAAGTAACACTTGAGACGTCTTCGCCTTCACCACCTGCATGTGTTGTTGAAAAGGGTTCTCTGACAGATGCCGCAGGTGGATGTTTCAGCTGACCATCTGGTTGTTCTTCCAATTGCAAATTCCTGAAACTCTGTAGCACAGGATTCTCTACTCGGTCAATTCCAACAATGCCGGTATTTCCAGTAAAGTGTAGCCCATGGACAGGAGAATTCTTTTCACTGCAAACATCTACTCTTGATATGCCCGTTCTTGGAGAAACCTCATTATCCAGTCCTGCATTCTGAGAGTTAGAACCTGAAATATATTTCAAAGAAAATTCAAAATATGAGAAAGCCCTTCCAAGGAAATAGGAAACTGCTCACCAGTTTGCTTAGTTTTGATGGGTTCTATTCCATTTAAGCTCTTTTTTAGCAATGTTGTTCCAGGAAAGACCATCAAGTTAATGTTATTCAACTTTTCTTTCTCTTTATCATCGATGGGTCTAAACCCAAAACCTGATGTCCATGTATCCACAAGATCTGGAATCGCAGAGATTACAAGCATTTGCACCTTGAAGGATTGTAGCATCTACATGCAAAAAATGCAATAAATAAACAAAGTTAAAAGTAGCCAATTTAAAAAAAAAAAAAAAAAAAAAACATGACACCAGCTATCACAAGTTTAAGAAGAAAATTCAAGAGTTCATAAATTTTGACGATTATAGACTGAAAATCAATTCTTTCTTTTCTAACATATCATATCTGCTTTTGCAATTTGTTGTAAGCATGCATCTTGTCTTCCTACTCAATGACAGTCATTGTAATATTTGCTACATACTTCAACAAAATTCTAACAGTTTCTATGAAAAGATAGATATGATAGATTATTATTTAAAAAAAAAAAAAGAAGCCTGCGTGCAAAGCTCTGTTTCCACTTGCTGGAGAACTGACTGGAGTATTGACTTCTCACAAAAAGTGAGAAACATACAAGAGGATCTGATGCTAACCTTCAATTTTCATTTGGCAGGTCTAACAGGAGTCCACTTGGAATGCCATGTGCGAAACTCGGTGCCCACTGCCCACCTTTAATGCGGGAAGAGCAACTCTGCATTAATGACAGATGGATTTTCACAAATGGCATACCGGGTGGACTCCCGCAGGAAAAAAGTTGGCAATATGTCTTTTTCTTTGGTAGATGAGTGGGACGGGAATCAATCCACCTGCTCAGGGATCAATCCTACAACCTCAAGGTTGCAATAGTAAACACCTTCCATTGTGCACGGCATTTGTAAACAAAGGTACATAATATTAAGGTAGATTATATCATTATGTCTCAAGTGTGAGCATGTCTCAAATGCTAGCAAAGCCAACCAAGTAGTTTCCTTTCAAATTTCTTTTAGTTTTTTGCTCCGTTACTGTTCTCTTCTCAGTAATAAAGTTTCAGATTTTTTTTTCATTTTTTCATTTTTTGGTGATTGATCATGGTCAAAACTCAAAAGACCATGTAGCCATGGATTTTGTTAATTCCAATCTGTATAAGATACCTATCACTGTCACATGCTGCACAAGTAAAAAACATCCAGAGGTGTAACTCAGGGCAACTTAGGTAATTCTTTATAATTCTTCATGGTCAAAACTCAAAAGACCACTCTAACTCAGGCCACTCTAACTCCAGATCATTGGATGCCTCCTCCTCCAGGTTGGCTTAAATTCAACTTTGATGGCGCCTACAACCATCAAACTGGGACAGCACGTATTGGAAGACTGCTGATGGCCTTCACAAGCGAAGTTAAAGCTGCACACCCTCTGGAAGCAGAGCTCATGGCGTTACAGCGAGGACTCCACCACATGGCCCAGCATCTTCCAGCTGCAATCCAAATCAAAGGCGACTGTCTTGTGCTGATTACCTCACTTAAAAACTCTAGCAACCTGAGTTGGGACTTAATGCCTATGTGGCGACGAACTATGGATCTGCTCACATCCATTGGCCAATGGACTATTCACTACTGCAAACGTTCAGCAAACTCGGTAGCGGATATGCTGGCTAGTTATCCTATCCCAGTGGAGTCAGGCAAAAAAGCAGAACTGCCTGCTCACATCCGCCAGCAGGTGAATATGGAAAACGCAAGAGCTACATCATTCACCACCTCCTCCTTTTACCTACCACAGGAGGGAGATGATGGTGACGGGATTTCACAGAGTGGGGTAGGCGTCTACCTTACCGCACTGATGGTTTTAGCTGCAACTTTACGGATCCTCAATGGGAGGTCTTCGTTGGTGGTATCTGGGTCACTCGGGTTCTACAGGGAACCTGCAGTTATGTTATTTTCTTCTGTTGACGCTTATAATCGCTTTCTTCAAATGGGTAGGTGGGCCATGAGGGATTTTGATACTAACCTTGTTGCCCGCCCCTTCCATTATGTACTGGGGGAACGGACATTACTTCCCCATACCTATGTAGTCCCTTTCCTTACTTTTCAATAAATCCAACGTTTAAAGCAAAAAAAAAAGACCATGTAGCCATGGATTTTGTTAATTCTAATCTGTAAAAGAAACCTATCACTTGTACATGCTGCACAAGTCAAAAACATCCAGAGGTGTGACTCAAGGCACCTTAGGTAATTCTTTATAATTCTTCACGGTCAAAACTCAAAAGACCATGTAGCCATGGATTTTGTTAATTCCGATCTGTAAAAGATACTTATCACTTGCACATGCACAAGTCAAAAACATCCAGAGTTGTGACTCAAGGCACCTTAAGTAATTCTTTATAACCATATTCCATGCCTAAAGGCCACCTTGCAGCTAGACTAAAGTGCCCAGTGACTCAAGATTTGTCATGAAGTGCCAACAGACTAGAGAAAGACACAACAATGACAGTCAGCAGTAATTTATCACCACTCATTATTGTGGTCTGCTATGTATACCTCTTGACTTATTATGGCAAAGAAGAAGGCAGTCTGCTAGGAAATACCTCTTCAATTGCATTCATAAGGCGTCGGCACATCCCCTCTCGACGATGCTCACTGCAAGTTGCAATAAGAGGCATCTCTGCCACGGCAACTCCATGCATCCTGCACAATAGTGAAGGTTTAATTCTGAACAAAACCTATACACTAAGTCTTCCCACTTCCTGGAAGGAATGAACAAGGACAAATAAATAGTGATATATGGAGCAGAAGATCCAATGGAGCAAGTAAGCAACAACAAATGTTTGTCTTTTTGTGTAATCGTGTTCGACTCAGGAGACCAGTGGCATCAGTCACAAACATTCCAATTTTTGAAACATAATCCTTTCTTTCTTTTATTATTAGCTGACTCAATTAAGTTTGATTAAGATTCTTTATTTTCCAAAAAGATAATTAAGACTCTTCATTCAGTTGTTTCGTTTTCTTTTGTATTCATAAAATGCCTCGAACCCACAACCTCAGGGTTGCACTAGTGAGCACTTTCCATTCTGCCACAGGTTCTTGTGTAGCTATTTTGTTTTAATTATTGTACATAAGGATAGTACCTGAATGCCATCAAAGTCATAGATTCAGAATTGTGATTTGATTATTTTCTTTTCACTTGATTGTTTGGAATAGGAATATAATCGTCGAAGGATATTAAGATTTAGTTTCCTGCCATAATTCATGATTTAGACATAGGATTTCAGTTCTTTATAAAGGGATGCACCCTAACTGAAAGTTTAGAGTTTTAGAACAAGAATACTTCTTATTCTCCACTGGTGCAAGCCTAAGAGGCTTTGCAAGAACCCTGATCATGCTACAGAGGTTTAGCAAGAACCTTGATTTTGCATGTGTCTCATATGGATCGTCCCAATTCTAAATGAAGGAGGAGAGAATGGGGAAGAAGAGGAGAGAGGGGGGTACTTTGGGGTGTCGTGGGTGGGGGGATGTGTGTGTCAAATGGTCCATAGAAAACACATAGCAGTCATGGACAAGGTCCAGACTTAAATTAAATTTAGAAAAAGAAACCCTTTCAGATAAAATAAGTACCTGATAGATGCTACAGAAAGAAGCTTATCTCCTTTCTCCAATACCACAGTGTAAAAGCCTTCATAATTTAAACGTGCGAAATCTGATCTGAGGATCATTTGGAAACAGTTAGTCTCCGTATCTATAGTCAACAATCTAAGAAAATGGGCCTCACAGAAAAAAGAGAGAGAGAGAGAGAGAGAGAGAGAGAGAGAGAGAGAGAGAGAGAATAAAAATAAAAACGCAGCTACTTCAACAAACATGATACCCAACTCCAGCAGAGAAGATAACTTAAAAAAAAAAATAGAATTGAATACACAAACAATAAACAAGTGCATAAGAATCACAGTTTGGTGCGCCCTCAAAATAGAAAATGACAACTAATTCAGGGGAAAATACTGACCCCCAATTGTACATGACATGAGGTATCATATCTATGCCTGTTCTTGAATCCACCATCGGAAGAAAACACTCTTCCATAATAGTAAGAGCCACAGCTAGTTTTGTATTGCATTCTGCCATTAGTGCAAATTTCTGTGCTGAGTGAACCTTTTGGTCACCATGAATACACCTCAGAAGTGTCCAAGAAAATCCATCAGCAACATGGTTCAAGACCCCAACACGAGAGCGTAGACCAGAATAAACCTGCTAACGCCAGCAAATTAAATTGTTACAAGAAGATAAGTACCAAGCCAGTGAAAAATATAATGTACCAAGATTTATTTTATCGGTACATGCTGATAGCTGGATGCTAAAATCACAGAAATGATAACATTTAAGGTATGGCAGTAGAAACATATGTTCTGGTTAAAACATAAAAAACTGGTATACCGCAATGATAACACTCATTTGTATGAAGCGCTCTCTCCCTTCACATTGTTTTCTCTTCCCTCTTTTCTTTTTAAGCACACACTATATGGCTTTTACTACTTTATGTATCAATTTTTCCATCTATTCTTGTTCTGATCCCTTTCAACAAGAACCTTTGATTTTCATCACATTCATGAAAGATGAAAAGCCAAGGGTCGCAATGAAAGAAAACGGCATTAAGGATCTCGTCTTGTTGGAATAAGAGAAAGGCAACGAAAGGGAGTTCGGTGAAATGAGGTAAAAAAAAAGTTATAAAAGATTTGGATGGAGGCAAATCTTTAGGTAACCTTGGAGTTCTTTGTCTTGGAAGTGTTTTAGGAATTTGATCAAAACTCGGAAGGAACTTAACACACATTCACCACTTGGATTTAAAAATAAAAAATAAAACACACACAAAATGGGTTTAGCAGAAAAAGTCAATGAGATGATTCTTAAAGTGCCAGCGAACCAAATACACAAGGTAATGGTCCTACTGATCAAAATGTTAAGACCTTGTGTTCCCTCAAGACAATACAGAGGCTTTAAGTGAATGTGGAAAAGACCATAATGGTGGATGTGGCATTTAATGGAGTCCTTTTTCAGTCTTCCGTATCACTGAAGGGTGCAAGATGGTATGTTTTCCATTTAATTAGCTTATGTGGAGACTAGAGAATGAGGTATAAAACTTTCATTTTTTGGCTTAACTACCGAGTACTAATGGTTGAAGATCGCAGACATGATGGGCATTGCAGTCACCCTTTATCGCTTTTCAAAAATAGCACGCTCGTCCCTCACACGCACGCACACAGACACATATGAGAGAGAGAGAGAGAGAGAGAGAGAGAGGAGTATTGATAATATACCTCCTGACAGGGCCCTCCACAAAACCATGGATCAGAGGCAGTTTCTTCATGCATGCACTCACGATTTATGCAAGTTCTGTGATCTGCCAATGGAATAAAAAACATGAGAAAAAAAAAAACCAAGAACAAACTGTAGCACATAAAATTAATATTAATATTACCGGGTATCCATCCACTCTATCCTTAGATCTTAACAATTAATTTGAAGAATGCAAGACTTGTTCCTCCTCGTAATGTCACCAAATAAGTATATTTCTTCGATGGAGAAGACAATAAGTCCAACCCATACTAAAATAACGCAAAACCAGCGATCACCATTTCATTGAAATAAGTTTATATTACTTTTTATATATAATGACTCTTAATAAAATAAAAAATAAAAAAAAACTGGGAACTTGTATTTGGAGAAAAATCTGATATATTAGAAAATCATAGATCGTCAAGTTTGAAAAAGATTCTACGAGCCTTAGATGGTTGGTAACAGAAATACAAGTCCAAGTGGCAATAGGGTAGCCAGGTTTGAACTCTGGTTAGATCAGGAGGCATCGGGCAGCAGCACTCAAATTAGGATAGTTGGGAAGATTTAAGAGGGTAGATTAGTATACCAAAAAAAGAGTGAAAAAGAAATGCAGCGTAACAAAAATAATATTCTAATAAGTAAGATTCTTCCAGTCCATTACTTCTGACAAATAATTTCATCATTCCAAGACAATTTTGCCTTGAAAGACTGGCACTTTGAATCAGACTCAAGCAGCTGATAATAGTTTGGTTCTTTCTCACCTAAATTATCGAGGATTCAATGCACATGCCATCTGATGGCCTATGACTTGCTGCAAAAAGATTCTGGTCTATTTTCAGTGAGTCCTCCATAGTGCAAATGGGATACCGGATACTGATATATTGGCGAAGCTAGGCAGTGCCATAAAATCAAGTTTTGAAATGCAGTGCCACTAACTTCTTGATTAGTTTTCCTCAGCCCAGTCTTCAGTGATGTGGCTTTTTTTTATTATCAATTGGCCTTGTTATCAATGGTGGATGGCTTGGATTTTTGCTTTTGGGCATGACATTACCATTTTTGCCTGCCTCATCCCCTTGTACATATCATACAATATTCATCTCTTACAGTAACAACTAACAAGGCCCATCTCCTTGTATGGCTCTTATGCTTTTAATTTATATAACATTATCATTAAAAATATACTTTTGTCTCTTTTGTTGCTTCATTATCAAAGTTTCCTTCCCATTTTTTGTATATGGTAAAAAGCATTCATTTGTTTCTCCATTATCACTAGCACTCTCAAAACATCTGGTTTCTGTTTACTGGGACTTGTTATCTCTTACACCTTTAATTTATAAAACATTACCATATGGAACAAAAAAAAAAAAACCTTTTGTCTTTCAAGACATGGGTCAAGCCGATTGGTCAGGATAAAAGGAGATTTATGAGTCAGCCCATTGTTGTGTCACATCTATCACTGTTATACAATCTTTATTTAGCTCTATAGATTGCTATACATATCTTTTTTATTAGGCAATGTTTCTACTATTTATAGAGATCCTATTCAATGAGAAAGTAAGCCTTTTCTCACCCAAAAAAAAAAAAAAAAAATCCTTAATTTAAGGAAGCTGAAGTGATCTTTTGTTGCTTCATTATCAAAATTTTCTTCCCATTTTTGGATGGTAAAAAGCATTAATTTGTTTCTCCATTTTCACTAACATTCTCAAAGCATCTGTTTTCTATTTACTGAATTTTCCATGTGATTTGTCATAGTCTATGAACAATTTCTCAGATCAAAATGAGACCTCCTAAGTACTGACCATTCAATGCAGAAGGTGGCCACCATGCACTTAAAGAAATCCTCATATTAAAATGAAAATATCAAAACTAGGATAAAAGGGAAAAGAGTTACATTTATGTTCGCATTGTGAGCATTGGAATGCAGCCAAGGAACTCGAGGCTTCTTTCTTATTCACCACATTCCCACAAATCTTGCAAGTGCAGTTTGAGCAATACCAATTGCCCTCAGGAAGGTCCTGAAGTGAGGAAAAAATAGAGGGTAAGATATATATCAAAACCCCACGCCCACAATCTAAAATATTAGATTAGGTCTAAAGTAAAGCAACAATCGCAAACCGCATTAGGCTTTTCTATTTTGAACAATAGAAATAAATAAAATAAATCAGATAGAAAAGAGAAATTATATGCAGACAAATTTGGATCAAAACCAAAGTGACCAAAATGGCCTGATCAAAGCTTCAATCTTCAATTGCAGTCTTCTCTATCTTTGTTGAATCCTTAAAGCAGATAGGTATCCCCAAGAAAGCACGCTTACCAATCCTTACGTTGCCTCTAACAATGACCCCACTGATAGTTGGTTCAGGAACCAGAATCACATCACCTTCTATCAAGCTACTATAAAATTGTTAGTTTAATGGTAGCTGCAAACTCTTTCAACTTTCCTACCATCTTTTCTTTTCAAACCTCACAAGCGGACAAAATAGCGGTTGGGCTGGCGTAGCGGCCAATGGCTAAAACACTATGTAGCAGGAGATGCATAGCTGTTGTGGCAATACGTAGCGGTGTAGTGGTGTGAATTGTTTAAGTGGTAAAAAAATTTTAAGTGACACCATGGATAGTTGGTTCAGGAACCACAATCACATCACCTTTTATCAAGCTATTATAAAATTGTTAGTTAGGTAGCTGCAAACTTTATCAATTTTCCCACCATCTTTTCCTTTCAAACCCCACAAGCAGATCAAAATAGCGGTTGCGGCAGACGAGCGGCCAAAGGCTAAAACGCTACGCAGCAGGTGATGCATAGCTGTTGCGGCGATATGCAGCAATGTAGTGGTGTGGGTTTTTTAAGTGATAATTTTTTTTTTTTGAATCTTATGTAGCAACCAATCTTGGGTTTTTTAGTGATTTAAAACCATATAAGGGTAGAGACAACTTTAGGAAAGGTTATTAAGGAGAAGGAATAGGAAAAATTAAAATTGCTAGGCTCTACTAAATTTTAGATTGTAGTGCCGCTATTTTTCAAAATAGCGTAGCGGCCTCAACCACTACCATTACCTGCTCTCAATAGGTTAAAACTCACTTCACAAAACTCCTTCCTTTATGAATCAGGCCACCAGTCCTGAGCCTTTGACCTCAAAAGTCAAAACTCGTTTCTAATCAGCAACTAAAATAACTTCAAGCAAGCTACCCAACTCCTACTCGTGTCATTGCTCATACTGTTAGTTAGTATCCAACATCATTGAAATAGGAATGAAAAAATGAGAATTCCCATCTTCTTACCAAACCCAACCCAGTAAATAAGCTCTAAGTCTTCATTACTATCAAACAATGAAGAAAGAGGAGATTCATAGAATTTTCCTCCTCTCTACACATGAGCACGTTTTGGCAAGATAAAATTTTCATTCAATGGGAATAAAGAAAAGTTTCCACAGAATAATGCCAAACGGGACCTATATCTCTCCATTCATAAAGGGGCCATCCGGTTGCAAGGTTATTATAATTTCTTGGATTTAAAAATATCCATGAAATCATTTTGTAGAGTTCGAGTCAACCACCATAGTTTAGAAGTAGAATCAAACTAAGAATTGGGCAAAAATATAAGAAAGGCAGCTCATTCTCAATTTTAATAACACCACATGAGCGCGCGCGCACCCCCCCCCCCCCCCCCCCCCCCCCAAAAAAAAAAAACAAAATTACAGTAATTTAAACTGTATCATCAATGGCCAGTTTGAATTCGCTCCAATCAGTGAAATATCTGCGTTTTTTTAATCTTAATCACTGAAGTGTTAGCCATCAATTAGTTGAACTTACTAGTTTGGCATTTTTACATCAGTAAACTTTTTTTTTTAATATTACATCAGTAAACTTCTAGATCACTTTTCACCATAAGTTTTCTACCCTTTTTTTCTACTGAATGGTAGCTTCACCATGAAGGTCATATGACACTAAACTATTAGATTAGTAAACCAATTCAGTTTCAGTGAGAATTCCGATCAAATAATACTCGAACAGGTTCAGCAATGAGCAATTGTGTTATACATGCCATCTACAATCAGCCCACATACGCCTACTCCCCACCCCTCAACACCCCCTCTCTGCCACAGTTAGCACTAGTCCCAAGTTTACATTAATCCAACCATTATCTATTATTGGACTTAATCTCAAAAAATCTGGACTATATGTAGACATTAAACTTTGAGCCAATGAAATTACAGGCCAGAAGCATTTGGTTCGACTGATATTGAGATCCCGCAATCTATGTCCAAAACTGTCCACCTTCCCATTCCCCTTGATTGTCACTGATGTAGGCAAGATCAAGGTTCTTGCGAACCTCTGGAACAACATTAAGTTCTCAAAAAGGCTCTGTAATCTGTAAAGCCCAAGCCCCAAAAAGCAAACTGTAGGTTCTTGCAAACCTCTACAAGGCACATGCCCAAGCTCTAGGACCTACAAGAAGCAAGCTTCACAAAGAGAAAATCTCTAAAAATTATATCCCAGCAGCATTGACCATTTACATTACATGACACCCTTTCATAAGCATCATTGCATAATAACAAAGAAAGAAAACCCCAATAAAATTCAATCCTACCACTACATCCAAACAACACTCCAAAATAGAAACTTAAATCAAACTAGATATCAAACTTAAATCAAGCCATTTGATCCTTTATGCTCAAAATTAGAAGTGAAAGCATTGCTGGTGAAAATCAAGGAGTGCTTGAGCTCTTGCATGACCTTTTGGTTGGAAGTAAAGCATTGTACAAGTTGTATATATTATGACAACACTATTTAGATGATATTAATCTACTTAAACCACTTTCTTGTTGCCCTTGTTGATGGAGCTGTTTGGATGCACACAACAAACCAATGGAAGAACAATAGTCAAGCAGTGCAAATGCTGGCAAGCACACAAAAGAAACATCACATTAATAATTAAAAAAACATGCACGCACACAGGCAGATGCATGAAACACCCACACAAGCTACATTTATGTGCGTGCACACACGCACACACACACACACCAGATTAACAACAACAAACTGCATAAAATGAACATTTTCAGCAAAAGTCAAACCTGAGTGGACAAGCACGACTGATGGTAAGTGGAGGGGCAGTTATCACAACATATCAATTCACCCCCATCGGCACAAATTCCACAAGTATCATCGCTCTGATCCACCTCATTAATTGCTAATTGCCGAGTGCTACCTTTCCTGGCTTTGTACTCAGAAGACCAAGCCTGAAGCTGACAAACGGTGAATGGTTTTCCAGACCCCAGAAAAAGGTGCAAACAAGGCCTGTGTAGCTTGAAACCTGCATGAGCCTTAAACTCAGAAACAGAAAGCAACCTGTTGCAACAATTACAGAACAGTCCATCCCGAGTTATCCGCCCGTGTTTTACCACTTCACCATCCTTTGGGTTCTGATACCGGATCACATCATTCACGCACAAAACACCAACATCAAGCAACCACGACAGTACTGTTCTTGTTCCTGTAGAAAGCTTCCCACCCATCTTTCCACCTTTCCTAGGAATTCGTACAAGCAATTTGCAACGACCCTTTTGACTTTTGGGATTTCTTGCACCCTTTAGTTTACTGTTACAGCTGAAATCTTTGTTTCCTATGATAGCTGAAATCAACAGATCATCATCATCAATCGGGCATGCACTCAATTTGTTGTGTCCATTTTCATTGCGAAATATAGACTTTTTCATCTTAGAAAATTTTCTGTTAGCTTGAGGATGCACAGACTCATTAATTGCACAACATAAAGAGATTTCATCAATAGTGTTCTCACATTTGAGCTTTAATTGGCTCTTTCCATTATGTGTGACGGCAAACAAATCCTTGAAAGCAGAGCCCAGGGCTTGAGAACTCATAAATTTAGACGAGTTCATGCATTGGCACAGGGTAGAACTGACAAATGATGCTTTGGCACTCCCTTTCCTGATATTACTCATAAGGTATTTCTGGCTGTTTCTAAATTGACCATGGTTTATGTCATTATTTACTTTATCAAAATTTGTGAAATCAACATCTTGTGAATGAACCATCTGAGGCATGGGTAGACTGAACTTGTGCACACTGTATGGTTTGGTAGCTTTAATTTCTGATATCTTCCTAGACTTCTTACTTCTTGGTTTTGTCAAACCAATTTCTAGTCCTCCAGCAGATGCAGCACCTCTGGCAAATTTTGAAACATATGTAATAATAGGCTTTTCTGGGCAGGATGAAAACTCTAGATTATTATCAATCTCATTGTCCATACCAGAACATTTTTCGGCTGGCTGCGTCTTCTCATGAGCAAGCACATCGTCATGGAAGTTCCCATCCATCCCATGACACAAATTCCCATGTGGATAAATAAAAGATATCTGCTGCTCAGCCATGGAACCTTCAGACTGCTGATTTACTGAAAGTAACTTTCCCTTGTGTAAAGAGGCTATCATACTACCATAGCATTTCCGGCATTTCTTCAAATTAACTGGGGTGGTATCTTCTTGCTCCCCATCTAAATTTAAGAAATTGGAACATTGTGATTCAATGCTTTGTGACGCAGCTTGACCAATCTTTTGGTGCTCCCCACTGGAATTGATTGCTTTCACTTTATAACTTCTTTTTAGCTTCTTCCTTGCATGCCCATACTTCCTTTTGGGCTTCTGCTGTCTCTCTTCTACAGAAACAGTTCCTTGGACGGCCGTGGATGCACACTCCATCTTGAAGTTTGAACCTTCAAAAGCACTCCCAGTCACATCATCAATATGACTAGCCCGCTTTAAGCCCTCTGTGTTAAAGTCTCTCTGGAAAAGGGAAGATTGCAATTTTGGAAGCATGGAAACCTCAACAATATCTTGAGTGCTCCCCTGATGAAGCACCTCATCCTTATACAGCTCAATCATTCTATGGCATGCCTTCTCCTCTTGGGGATGATGATATGTCATCTGATTGATAGTAATTGGTTTTTCACTTTGTTGAGTACGTTCAGAAGGCATTATACTATTATCAATCTGTTGCTTTATCTCCCATTTATCCATCTCACCAATTTCAAGATTCAAATCAAGGGGTGCCAGTTCTCCTTGTGTTGTGCAACTGCACGCAACAATTTTGTCCATACAAACACTTTCAGCCAATTTTATATCATGAGGCTTTGATTGCTTCAAATATAGTGTTGCTGAGTCATCACCAAATAATGTTGTTATTCTCTTCAGCTCACTGGCTGACAAATTCCACTCGCTATGTTTAGTAACTAATGGAGTAATATGGAAGCTAGTATCCATTTGGCTACTCATAATAGCTGACTGAAGAGCTGCTCCCAAACTCTCATTTATTCTGCCAACGTGATCTCCACAGATTCCAACAAGCTGATTTTTCTTTCTACCCTTTCGTTTAGCTTTAAAAAATATATCGCATTCTTTTTTCAAGACAATAGAAACACCTTTAACAACTCTTACTGCCCTTCCTGATCTCAGGACACCAATCCTTCGGTCAATGCACACAGCAGTAACAAAAGGATCCAGAAGAATCCACCGTTGTGCCAATGACGGAGACGTTTTGATTTCCTGCATTTCTTTTTCAATGTATGCTAGGGTAATTGACAAGTCACTCCAAAGCTCATTGACATCTGCCCATTCCCGCATGTTTTCTTTTTGTACTGAACGTATGCCACCACGAAACAAGCTCTTACCACATGATCTCCAAGCCTTAGGAAGTTTACAAATAAGTTTCTCTTTCGGTGTGGAAAAAACGGTATCAAAATAAGAAGGCCTATACTTCCTTTCCCGTGTAACAACCCCCCATCCAGCAGCTGTCAAAACAAGACTGATATGCTCACGGAGACGAGGCCGGAGATCCCTTATATGAGCCTCTTTCAAGGCAATCTCCTGAGATCCTTCTTTGATACCTGTAAGAGCTCCACACTTCCCTTCAACAGAAGTGATCGCACCAGTCAGAAAAAGCGTGAATGCAGAACTCTCCTGAGGAACAGATGACCTGATAGCTCTCCGTTTGTTAGCTATCACAACATCCATTCCACATGGACTGGCTACTTCAATGTCACTAGAAGCTTTCCCATCATTTACCTCATCTATGATGTCCCTGTCTCTGGATTGCTTCAGCATTCCACAACTAGATTCAATATCCTGACTAGAGGAATCAACAAAATCGATATCTCTGCGAAAGATAGAGCGGCAATTCCTTCTCAAATGACTCCTTGAGGCCAAAATAGGCATACCTGACTTCAGAAGATTATACTCCTGGGATTGTTTTTCAACAATCAAACAGGAAACAGGCTTCTGCTCAACTTCTGCAACTGCACTAATCTGCAAAAGCTGGGATACAGAGCTCTCTGGACAAACCGGTCTCTGAGTCTCAACTTCCTTAACAGCCCTTTCAAGTGGACTTGCTTTTGGAGCTTTATCAGAAGCTTTCTCACTATCTACCTCATCTGTAGCATCCTGACTAGAAGACTCGATAAGATTGATATGCTTGTCCTTATGTGAGTGGAAATTCATCTTCAAATCTCTCTTTGAGGTTGCATCAAGGGCACCTGACTTCAAAATATCAGACTCCTCGGATCCTTCTTCGACAACTATAGGAGCTACAGGAGGATCCTCCACTGCACTGACTGCACTATTGTCCAAAATCTTACACACAGAGCTCTCTTGAAACATTGGTGCCGCTATAACTTTCGATACAGTAACTTCCTTAACACTCTTACCATGTGGGTTTACTAATTCTGTCTTATTAGAAGCCCTCCCATAATCTGCATCATCCATAGATCTTGGAAATCCTTCTTGGTCAATTAGAGACATCTCTCCTAAAGCTGTGATAGGACTGTTTGGTAGAAGTGTAGACACAGACCTCTCCTGACAAAGAGACATCGTGATATCTTCCATTGCAGTAACTTCATTCACATGCTGTTCGAACAGGGTGGGTACTTTGGTTCTATAAGAAGCCTTTCCATAATCTGCTTCATCTATAATGTCCATTTCTCCATTCCGCCCGAGTAAATCACAGCCTGATGCCACATTATCGATACCTGACTTTAAAGTATCAAATTCATTGGTTTCTTTTTTGACAACTATAGCATCCACAGGTATCTCTTCTACAGCAGTGATATTAGTGTTTGGCAAAAGCTCGGGAGCAGAGCTAACCTGAGAAATTGGAAGGATGACAGCTTTTGATGCAGTAACTTCCTTAACAAAATTTCCAAGTCGGTTTGCTGGTTCTGTCATTTTAGAGGTCTCCCCATCATCTGCCTCATCTGTTTCGCCATGTTGCCTAAGCAGAATGCCACCTGAGGTCACATGAGTTGTGCCTGTATTTAGAAGATCAGACTCCTGGCATCCTACAGCAACAACAGTGGGCGCTACAGGCCTCTCTTCTAAAGCAGCTACAGAAACAACTGGCAAAGCCTTGGACACAGACCTCTCCTGAGAAATTGCCTGTCCGACAGGTTGTGATGAAGTAGCTTCCTTAGTATCTGCCTTGTTTATAACTTTCAATTCTTTGTGCTGCCCAGGCAGGCTCTGTATGGAGGTCACAGTAGCTTTACTCAACTTCAATAGATCAGACTCCTTGGGTCCTACTTTGACAACTGTAGGGGATGCAGGAATCTCCTCTCCAGCGGTGATTGCACCATTTGACAAAAGCTTTGATAAAGAGCTCACTTGAGAAACAGGTTCCAAGATAGCTTTAGACAAAGTAACTTCCTTGACATTATTTCCAAGTGGGCTCACTGCTCTTGCTTTATTACAAGCTTCTCCATCATCTTCATGTTTGTTAACATCAATTTCTCCCTGTCTCCTAAGAAGAACACAACTTGATAGGATACCCTCACTGCAAGATTCAGCCAAGTGGCATGTTATTGTTTCACCAATGCAAAAAAGATCTGGGGAATTTCCATTGGAGTCTATTTGCTTTGATGGTTCAGGCTGAAACAGACCCTTTCCAATATCAGAAATATAGCAACTTGATTCTTTAATTTCATGACTACGAGGTCCATCAAATAGCTTCCTGCGCTTAGGAGCTGCACATTCAAAACATCTACTTTCCAGACAAACATCCTCCTCTGATAATTCTTTGCCGCGTGATAGACTTACTGCAGTAGAGCATTTGCAATTTGAATACAACATTTCATTTGTATGCCTACTCTCCTCTACTTCGAGTTTAGTAGAGCCAGTAACAACACTGCTTCCACTCACATTTCCTGCATCATTTCCATCTAGAATCTCCAAGAAAACCCGGCGCTCATCATTTGATCCTTCAAAGCCATCATCACACAAAGCTGCAATTTCTTCCCCAAACAGCACCTTCATCGACTCCTCATCCATTCCATCCCTCTCTGGCTTCATTCTCTTACCCACCAACCTTTAAGGACCCAGTTGTTCCAACATCAGATTAAGAAATAGAGTTCCACGCGCAGCCCCAGGTGAAACATTGACCAAAATTCTGCAAGCTCATGAAATGAAAAACAGAATCTATTTTGATTGCAGATCAAGCGGCAAACTTGTAAAACCTTCATGGGGGAAAATTTCGCATTTACGCCATTCTGTCATTGTGGGGAGCCAAAGAACATAGTTCAGATTCCTACAGCAGTAACCTAAATGACAAAAATTTAAACCAAGGCCATTACAAGTTGAGGAAAAATTTTTTTTACTTCCATTCATCTACATTCATAAAACTACTCACTGACAAAACTAAAGAGAAGATCCCCAAAATAAGTAGCAATATCTGGAAAAAGCAGAAAATGAAATTAACCCCATAAAACACACAACTTTCTCCACCCCAATGCAAGCCCACAAATTCCAAACAAAAGACCCCACAGATCCTTTTTTCAATATAGATCTAAAAAGTCCCCAATCCTCACATTTGTCATGAAGCTATTGACACTACCACCCACATAAAAACACAAAATTTTTAAAGAAAAAACATCAGATTCCTAAATCATAAACTCCCAAAAACCATCCTGAGAAATTTGAAAAGCTATCCCACTTCAGAGTTCAGATGGAAACTCCCTAATTCTCACATTTACAGTGGAATCCCTGCTTTTTTCACCCAAATGACAACTTGCAAACCCACTCCCCCCACCCCCTCAAACCCACCAACACACACACAGACACACAACAAATAAAAATCAAAATAGAGATTTCTGGAGAACCCCAAAAATCAAATCAAAAGAAAACAAAACCCCAAGGAAACATTTGAGAGAAAGGAGAAGAAAGGCATTTTTCTCCAAAGCAAACACCTTCCATTATCCTACATGTGCCATGCAGAATCTTTACAACAAAAAGTGGCAAAGACACCACAAATTTCAGAGAAATGGTTAAAGGAAAATGCATGAGCTGACCTTGGAAATGGAGATTGGAATCCCAAAATGACTGAAATGGAGCTTCCTTGACAAACAGAGGTGGCTGGGGCTGGCTCCTTTGGCATCATCGCCTCTTCTCCTCTCTCTATCTACTAAAACTAAGTACTAAATAGTATATTGTACAGGATATTGGGTTTGGGCCTACTTATGCTAATGCATACTTTGTTTTTTCAATGCTCTCTGTGTTCTATCCACACTAGTTCCCACTGATGTGTGCTTTCACTTTTTAATATTTAATTGTTGTATCCAATTTATTTATGGCATTTTAGATTCCAGTATTAGTAATCAAGTATTAATAAAGGAAAAATTTTCCATTACAACGGTCTAATTAGTGGAGCCCACCTAGGTTGATGTTATGGTAAGAGGAAAAGGAATGTAACATCGTGTTCAAGGAGGATTATGCAAGAATCAGCCTCTAATTATATCATCTTTACCCTTGATTTAATAGTCTCGATGGTTGTTTTGATTTAACGAAAAAAATGGATGAACCCGAAAAAACTCATAGTTCATGATTTAGACAGTGACAAGAGAATTTTAAGCTAGTTGTAAATCTGACGCAACTTTTATCTTTAATGCGACCTTCGTACTAAGGGTATATTAGGGTGAGTAAGATTTAGATGAGTGTCAAATTGTGTCTAGCTCCAATTTGCGGGGGTAGACTGAAAAAGTGGGTTCTAAATGGGACCTAGATGTTGAAACCCTTAAAAGCGTGAGGGGTCTTAATACTACGATAACGTAAGAAGATTTCTCAATCTCAAAGGTCTGTTTGGTTAGAGTCATTTTTAATAAGGAATTGGGCTTGTTGAGTGGGCTGCCTTCTCGCGTGTGGGGGCTCTCTCTTGGTACTAGCCCCCTTAGCTGGGGTACCAAAAATTATTCAAGATTTAGATTGACCTTTCTTTGTCAAGTTGAATGGTGTGACCCAACTAATAAATAGCTTAGGTTCATGTCTATTCCATTTGTGCTATTCAATCTGCCATCTTGATCGGAAGACGACCCAACCTGAGTGATTGGTCCAGTACTTGCCAACCTAATGAGTACTATTTCCTACGTGAATTTTTTGTTTGACAATTTCAACCCAATTAGTAGAGGGGTCGAATCAGGTTGAGTCCGTAGATTTAGTCAGATACTTCCATCCAACCGCTTTCACCTACCTAGCAGCCAACCCTAGCAAATAGTTTGAAGCTCGTAGCACATGAAAGCCCTCACTACCATTTTTCTTGACCTTCTTTTGTGACCTACTAAACATGGTTAAAGTTAGAAGCTGATTGCCGGAATTATCTCCCCACAATTTTCACCTTATCATTTGAATTTTTTAAAAATAAAAACTCATATATGTAAAGAGGGAAAAAGCAGAGTTCAAATCCAAGACCTCCCAATGAAAACTGCCACGTTAAGGAGCTATTCTCTTGAAAAATAATTAATATACTCTTTAAGTTTAATTTTTACCATTGTCAATAGAAGTATTGTTTAAGTTGTATTTTGTAGTTGTGATGGATAACATCATCATCGTTGGAAAACCTTCACCTATGGGCAGATTGCATATTGTGCTATGCTGTCAAGCTCGGGAGCCCACTTGGATGCATTTCTATCACTTGGGATGGAATAAGATGGAAAGGGCTTTTTAAGAACAAGGGTCAAGAGAGAAATCAGCCTCATCAGATTATGCTAGCCCTTGATTTAACAATATTAAATATTAATGGTCTTTTAACTATAGATTTTTTAATATTCACTCTCACGATGAGTAAAGGTTTGATGAGTATGAAATTCGGCAGTGCCTAATCATGAGGGGATTTATAAAGAGTATGGAAAGAGCCGCATTCATTAAAGGTGGGCCCAAAAGAGCCCTGTCGAGCTGGACTGCACATGCAATCCGCTGGTAGGAGAAAGTTTCCACATCATAATCAACATCATCATCTTTTTTGCTCAAGTTATCTTATATCTTAATTTTCTAAGATAGTAGAAAGAGAAGAATAGATTATGTGTGACATAAAAGATGATTAGATAATTGAACTATAAAAATATTTTTAAGAATGTATAAGCATAATGAACAAAAGGAAACATATAATTCACTTTTTTTTTTCTTGCTATTGGAGGGTTCCCAAGGGTTGGACTAGTCCCTCCAGGCCCAGAGGGAAGCCGGGTAAATTCCCCTGTAGGCCCCCAGTGTGGTAGTGCAGTTTCGAACCTACTATCTCCTGGTGCAAATAGTGGTTTTAGGCCAACTGAGCTACCCCTTAGGGTTATTCAATTCACATGTATGGGACAATCTAAGGTGCTTGGAAGCCCATGTTCTTTCAGCAATAGACTATGTTCTAAATTTATTCTCAGACACAAGTGATTAAGAAGTGCACGTCTCATCCATTGGGGTAAGGGAAAAAAGAAACTGATAAACAAGTTGATTCGAACATGAGATTTTATAATTGGCATTTCTAATCCAAAAGAATCAAGTTTGGACTTGACGTGTAGAGGTCAATATTGACCGTCCAAATCTTTTTCCACGTTAGCAGATGATCCTCACCAGTCACCATCCATTTTTCTTTCATAAAATGATCTACCAAGTTCTAAATAGACTGAACAGCACATTTCTTTATTAGTGTTTTTGGAATTCGTATGTGATAGCGGGGAATTTTAAATACTCAAGTTTTGAAATGATATTGGATTCTGACATTTTTTATTGAGGATTTTACAATATATATATATATATATACATATAATATTCTTGTACATCCATCCCTTACTATAGGGTGAGAGACACTTATATGACTTTTTTTTTCTTTGCACATAAATACTTACATGACATTATTTTTCTACATATGACCATATATGACTTTTCATCTTTTGCACATTTTCTGCATATAACCATATATGACTTTTCCTCTTTTGCACATGAATATTTCCAATTATGTAAGTGTCTTTCACCCTATGGTGAGGGATGGATTCACATAAATGTCCCCCTATATATTTATATATAGTGTCTCTCACAAGAGCACCTTCCATATATATATATATGTGTGTGTGTGTGTGTGTGTGTATGTGCAGATTTTACCAAAAAAAAAAAAACTTTAAGTGGCTATTGCACCAAACAGAGAACTTTAGCCAGTAGCGCACCAAACAAGGAATCCGTACAGAAAAAGCAACTTTTTTCACTATTTTTTTTGTCGCATTCGACCTTCATTTTCTGTGTTGCTATACAAGTGAAGGTCGCATTCGACCTTGAGCAGGCATAACCTCTTCATCTTTTTCCTTTTTCCTCAAGTGTTCGAGTTTTCGATTAAAGGAAGAGATGACTGGAAGATCTAACCTAGTAAATTGCCAATTGGCCCTAAAAATGTTGTTGGTGGGTTGGTCAATTTAAGAAATGTTCGATCTCTAATAAATGTTGTCAATTGGTTGTGTATCATGTGAACCGCCGGTGCCCCTGTTCTCTTCCTCATTTCTAGTTTTCTTGTTGGTAGCATCTTTTATTTTAGGCCATTGGTATCTTATCGTATGGGCATGATTTTTTTGACCCAAAGCACAAATGAGCATGGATCTTAGCTTTTGAATTGCTCTTCCAATCCATTCTTCCATTTCAGCAAAATCTGTTTCACGTGATGTTGCACAAAACCATATCATGCTAGAAATTTTGGTTTAAAATTGTAAGAGCTTTTTTCCGGAAGGATCCTATATAAGAAATTTACCAAAAAAGTAACTTAATTTAAGTGGTTCCAGTCCTCTTTTCCTTTAATCGTAAACTTGAACATTCGAGGAAAAAAGAAGAAGATGAAGAGGTTATGCCTGCTCAGGGTCGAATGCGACCCTCACTTGTTATAGCAGGGTCGCAGTTGACCCTAAAAACGAAAAATGAAGGTCAAATGTGGCCAAAAAAAAAATAGTGAAGGAAGTTACTTTTTCGATACTGATTTCCTGTTTGGTGCACTACTGGCTAAAGTTCTTTGTTTGGTGTAGTGGCCACTTAAAGTTATATTTTTTATAAAATCCTCTATATATATTATATATTAGGTGGCTATTGCACCATAAAGGTCACTTTAGACAAACCCACACCAAAACAGCTTTCCCACCCAAAGACCCTTGTTTTTGTATCGTTTTTTTCGAGGGTCAACATTGATCCTCATTTTTTGTGTTGAGGGTCGATGTCAACCCTGGCATTTACATTCTGGGAAGGCAGAATGCTAATACCCGTGTCACTATCGACCCAGCAGAATGTCAATAGCTGCGTCACTATCGACCTAGCAGTGTTAAGAAGATTTGGAGGTATAATTCGAATCTAAAATTAAGAATTGGGGTTTAATTAAGGTACCCCATTCATTCTTAGAAGAACACTTTCGGGATATTTAATTTTCTATTGTGGTGGGTCTTAACTTCATCTTCTCTTTGAATTGCTACTGAGGTATCCCACAAAGCTCTCCTTTATGAAAGATACCCAATAAAGAAATACAGGCTTTGGCTTTGATGTGGACCGCTGCACCTCTCCAGATTTATCTCATCTCATCACATCCAATTCAAATTAAAACAAGTTTTTCATCTTTATCCTTTCTTAACCCTTCTCTTACATGCATCTCATCTTTCCATAATACTCCTTACATTAATACTCCTATCCTCGGTCCCACTATATCCAACGGTACCTATGTCGCATTTTGGGTTTTACTTTCTTTTTATGATGCAGATCTTACCAATTGGATTTAACAAGTGGGTCACAGTAAATTTTTATGGTTTTAATGGCGGAGCGTAGAAATTTGTAGCGGTCACGTGCTAATATTTCTTTACAACTCATTTAATATATTTTTTAAATATTTTTATTTTAAGATTTAATTATTTTTATCATGGCCCGAGTTGGGCGTGGTCTATTGCACTAAGAAAATATAAATGCATTTCTTAGGATTAATATTATCTATATTAAAAAAAAATCACCTATATATATCTTCTTTAGTCATTATTGTTATTATTCCTTTTTTTTTTTTTTACATTAGGGTTGAATGGTTTTTGAATTTTGAGAATTATTATTTATTTGTATAAATTATGAGGATATTGTCCTCCCACCTGGTGTCACTAATGCCAAGTCTACTGTACTTATTAATTTCTTTATATTTTTATATATAGTTTCTTTTATGTTGCCAAGTTAGGCTACTGGTTAGATGTGATGCTTTAAATACCGATAAAAAAATGTGATGTTCTAAACTTCATGACCTATGAATCAATTCCTAGGCATGTGTGTGATTCTAACGTACAAGACCAATCAACTTTAGATATGGTGGCTATGCATGGAATAAAGTTTAAGAATGATAAATAATATATTACTTTTTTTTAGATTTATTTTTTTCTTAATAAATTTTTAGAAATCTTTTTAATATTATTATATTATCATTTTTGGGCCCGGGCTAAGTACAGGACTTTGTTGCTAGTAATAAAGATAAAAATAGTAAAATTTGGCTGTAGCTCTAATGGTGTGGGACTTGTGAGGGGTCTGTGTATGTGGGCGCATGAGTCTATTTTACTAGAGAATATATATATGGTAAATGGAGTGTCTTGATTGGAAAATATAATCATCATTAGCTCGCTTTGAACTGACCCTAAACTGACCTGTCTTATACGGGAAGCTATACGAATAGTTTTTCAATTTCTAGTCTTAAGTTGACCTTGGACTGCATCCATTTCTAGTCTTAGGTTGACCTTGGACTGTTGCTTTTGAAACTACCCAAAATCACCATTAGAAAAAAGAAGAGATAAAAATCCAAATTGCATTTTTTTGATTGTTTTGGAAGATTAGATGGGTTTCTATTACGCTTCGGTCTATACGACAAAAGCCCGTGGCACATTGAGAGATGTTCATTATTGCAACCCCAAGTTTGCATATCAAGTTGTTTTAACTATATAAAAAGGTACATTTGAATCCATCCAAAATTCTGGTATATATCCCATCTGAGGTTTAGCTTTAAGTTTTTTTTTTTTTAAGCTTTGATAAATAATGTAGAATTATTCATAAATTGTGTTTGGGGATATTTGATGCCTATCTCAACTTTGATATTTTTTTTTATTCCTGTCACCTTTAAATAATAGGATGTTTGCAGATTAATTCCTTTTAAACCTGGGTTCTAAAAGATAATGATAGAAGTTTCCAAAATGTCAGCAAAGTTGTTTGACTCTTTCTTGATAATTTTGCCGAAGTGCTATGGATTTTTTTTTTTTTCCTGAGACAACTAGAAGACATTAGAGAGAAACAACAAAGCAGCAATAACAACGAACTACAAGAACAACTGACTAAAACACCCACAACAAAACTCAGAACTACAAACCATAAACAACCACACAACTACAAAACACTAAAGTTCTACAACATAGCCAAAATATGGAAAAAAGGTATCTCAAAAACTAAAGAAACTGCCTTTCCACAAAGCCTTGGCCCACTGTCCATTGGACCCTGCTCAAACACCCTGAGATCACCTAGCCACCTGATGCATTCAGCTGGGATGGAAGAGGAAGATGCCTCTACATAGTAATTGTCGAAATCCAAAATCCAACATGCTGCAGTAAATCATAGCGGCATGAAGATCTTGCACATATTGCTTGTGGATACCTGCAGGGCGGACCTAGGAGTTCTTCTTTCGTGTGGCTACAGTGTGGATAAAATTTTTTGGGAGGACCACATATAAGAAATGAAAATAGTTTTCAATATATATAGGGGGCTTTTTAAAAAAATAGAATTTCGGGGGGGGGGGGGGGGGGGGGGGCGGGGGTGGTTTCTTTGGAATTTTGGGGGGGCTATGGCACCTGACAGCCCCCCTCTAGTTTCGCCCCTGGATATCTAATGAAAGTGGTGGTTGGGTTTTTTGTTGTTTCAAAATTTTAAAAGGTGTTTTAACTTTATTTGAAAGGATGTTTTATCTTTTTCCTCATTTTGTTTTATATGGGTAGTGTAGGCTATTTGAAAAACTTGCATCTCACATTGTTTAGGTTCAACTCTTGAGAAGGCTTTATATGCTTTTCATCCTTTACACTTTTTAAGAACTTTTGAGCATTTTGCCATGAGCTCTATGCGTGCACGCGAGTTAGGCTTGACTCGGGTTGTTGGGTCTGGAAAATGTTTAACCAGGGGGTGCAAATCCAACCCAACCTGGCCTGGAGGGACTCATATTTTAATATAAAATTATCAATCTTTTGCAATTATTTTATTTATTTATTTCAATAAATAAAATCATTATTTTAATCTATTTTTATAAACCGATTTTAAACATTGTACTTAATGTGGATTAAAACGTTAAGATTTATTTGTTTTTAACGTTGTGGGATTAATGGGATTAATGTTTTTTTAACGTTGAGGATTAATAGCCAACGGACACTAATCTCACTATATTAGGGACATCTCTCTCTCGTAGTGATTTACAAAAAACGAAATTCTCCCTTGCTCTTCTTCTCTGTTCTTCTGCTTTTTCTGTGAGCATTTTGAAAAGGAGTTTGGAGTTTAGGCTGCGTGTGCGACCGGACCTTAACCAGAAGGCCGTTGTATCCTAGGGGCAGTTCTGCTAAGAGCCTTCACAGATAGGTTTCATCCCCGGGGGGGGGGGGGGGGGGACTCGTCCTAAAGAGAGCGTCACGTATTGTACCTTGGCCAAATATTTGCTGCGGTGCATTGCTGCTCTTCTACTTCCGCCAACAGACCGCAATTGCAAGATTCATCAGTCGGGTATTCCCGTTTGATTTAAAATTTAATTGACGGCAGCCCCTTTTCTGTAGCTTTTTCCAATAGGAACAACGCCGATTTTGGAATCTCCAGTTTTGACATTATGTATGCAACTATGTCAACTGATTTTTTTGCCGAATCTGGTTTCCCACGAATTTATTTTAGTAAGAGCTTGCGGAAGTTTCTTTTAGTTGATCATCCAAGACTCAGAGAGGTTACCATATTTTTGTAGGTAGTCAACTATGGTGAGAAGGTCACCTTCAATTACAACATGGCGGATATTTAAAATGCCACAAATCTCAAACCCTTTTAGTAGGGCCTGCAACTCAGCTTCCAAAGCATTAGACACATCAACCTTTTCAGCAAATCCTAAAGTAGAGTGCCTACTGAGCTCTGAATAACACATTCAATTCCCACAGTTTGGAGAAGGGATTGAAAGCACCATCAAAGTTCAACTTCGCATGACATCAAGGGATTATCCCATGATATTATGGGTTTTTTCATGGACTTAGGAGAAGAAATTTCTAGATCTCTAGCTCTCACCTAACGATTAACAAGTGCATGTTTCTTTTCTCATAACTCAATATATAGTGAAAGAAAAAAAATGATTTTTTCTTGCTGATTAAAATTTCTGTATTTTCAAAATATTGATAAATCACACGATATCATGTGATTATCTCATGATATTGTGGCTTTTTTTATTACAGAATTTAGTGAAAAGATTTACAAATTAATTTCCAGCTCTCATTGAATGATTAACAAGTATGTATTTCTTTTCTCATAACTCAATATGTCACATCCCGGTCCTGAATCACCCTGGCCTAGGGTAATCCCCGAAGTGTGTCACACGTACTCCCGCGTGCTGTACCTGTCTCGAGCCAAGTTCAACACACGAAGGAGAGGAAACCAACTATCCATATATGTGAGTTAAAACTCACAAAACACATTAAGGCAATTAAACATAGCGGAAGCTGTATTTCATTTGTGTGAGATATCAAATTCCTTCAGTCTACATAACAGTTCAAGTTTTACTACAAAAGAATTATACAATTAATTACATTGTTATACAAAAGAGGGTAGCCAAAGAACCCTATACATCAATACCAAAATATAATAAAAAAGAAGTTCTATAGTCTACGTGCGGCCCACACAAAAAGGGGCTAGCCACACCACAAAAGAGTCTCCAAAAAAAATGTTGACACTCTCCCCGGGAGATAAGCTCAATGGGCCTCAGGCTCGGGCCACTCCACTAAACCCGAAGGTACCTCATGGGTAGCCTTCTCTCTTTCCTCGGCCTCTGGAGGGCCGGAGGCTGCAGCTGAGACTGTGACACCAAATGTAGTATCATTAATACGACGATTAAGCAAGCAAAGGCAAAATAAGGAAGTACATAAGGTTTCAATTGAATTTAAAATGATTAAATTGATAGAAATCAACAATAATTACCAACTGGAGATTTTGGGTTCAAAGTATAATTTATGCATGATGGATCAAGTAGAAAGAAAACACACAACTTGGCTACTACCTCAAGCTCATCCTCTCTAAAGAGAGCAAATCTAGTTGGGATGTCACCAGCGGCCCGGCCAAAGGCTAACTGGCTACCTGGGTCTGGAGTTCCGGAGCTCCATATGACTTACTGCAGTAGTCTCAATTTATAAACCGAGTGTAACCCTGTCGGGTATCACTGGGTCGAAGCTAAGTAGTGCCGACTCGATAGAATCAATAATACTCGGAATAAAAGTAGAATTGAGTAAACTCATATTCATTATTCATAATCAAATCAAATGATAAACACATCTTTTCAATTTCTTACTCAATCCTCATTTCTATCAAACATCAATTTGGAAATATTCAAATGGAATTACGAGTTGAATATAAAAGGTAAAATATAAGGGATTACTAAGAATTATCAATCTATTAAATAGGATTCTGAGATTCGAAGGGAAATTCTTACACCAATATGAAATGCAATTAATTATAATTCAAGCTATTTTGTTTTACAATTTAACTCTAGATTTTTATATTTCTAGTCCTCTACCGTCCATTTCAAAATAGGTTGAGAAAGTCAACGAATTACTACATTTATTTAGTGTCAACAGTTACAGGAAATACGTTGAATTTCCTAACGAATTTTCATGGCATAGCCTTAGACTAGGAATCATCCATTGGCCCCATTATATGGTTAAAGTTTCCATTCAATGGTCATAAAATTCAAAAATTCCTTAAGTTCTTACGGAAGTGAGGGTGTACTCCAAAACCCACTAAATGAGTGATTAAGGAGGGTTAAAATACCCCACGAGGGTCAACACACCTTTATTTGGGCCGAAAAAGGCCCAACAAACTGGGTCAGGTCCGTCTACCGGTAGTACTTCCGGTAGAAGCATCTCTACCGATAGTACTTTCGGTTTAAGCAACGGAATCTCCCTTTCCAGACTCTTTGCCACATTTTTTACTGTTTCTACCGGTAGAACTTCCGGTAGAACTAAGGTAGCGTTTGGTTCGCTGGAATGGTTGTAGGCAGGATTGGAATGGAGACCGGAATGACAATGGAATGGAATGAGGCAGGAATAGTCAATTCCATTCCAGCGTTTGGTACGCTGAAGAATCAACCCAGTAATGAAATTCTGATTCCTATTCCTGCGTTTGGTACGCTGGAATGCTGCCTGTAATGGAATCAAATTTATATAAGATTGACCAAAATACCCCTATTAGATTCTATTGTCACATTTGCATTGTTTGTGGTGGATGATTTGGGGGTGGGCCCCATAAAGGTGTAGTGAAAAAGTTTGTAATTTCTCATAATAATATATTATTATATTATATTATACTATTTGGGGGTGGGCCCCACAATGTGTAGTGAAAAAGTTTGCATTATAATATTTTGGGGTGGGCCCCTCAAAGGTGTAGTGAAAAATTTTGTAATTTCTCAAAATAATATATTCTTATATTATATTATAATATTTGGGGGTGGGCCGCACAATGGTTGGTTGAAAAAACCATGCAACATAGCCTCTTTTATAATAGTAGATAGATATAATATTTTGGGTGGGCCCCACAATGGTTGGGTGAAAAAGATATTATATTATTATTATTATGATATAATAATATATTATAAAATTTTATTATAAAATTTTGGGTGGGCCCCACAATGGTTGGGTGAAAAATATATAATATTATTATTATGATATAATAATATATTATTATATTTTATTATAATATTTTGGGTGGGCACCACAATGGTTGGGTGAAAAGGATATTATATTATTATTATGATATAATAATATATTATTATATTTTATTATAATATTTTGGGTGGACCCCACAATGGTTGGGTGAAAAAGATATTATATTATTATTATTATGAGATAATAATACTATTACAAGCGAAGGTATTTTGGTCTCAACAAAAAGTTAGAAATGAATGGAATGGTGATTCCTTCCCCTCCCCAATGGAATGGTGATTCCCTCACATAAAGGAATGAGATTCCGGAGGTAATGGCTATTCCGCCCCTTTTTGGCGAACCAAACGCAGGAATGGTCATTCCGTTGAAATGACCATTCCATTCCAACCTCCATTCACGCGAACCAAACGCTACCTAAGGGTTCTCAATTTCTTCAGCTTTCTGTCAAATTTCGAGCCACTTCTACCAGTAGAACTTCTCGAGTTCAATTTCCTTCTTCTCTTCTAGTTTAATCCTTGCAAAATGAGCCTCCTTGTTCCCCATAACACATACACAATACTTCTATACTTTCCAAAACAACCCACATGAAGAAATCCAACTCATTTCTCATTTATTAACATAAAAACCCAAAATTATGGAGAGAGAAAGAGAAATACTTGAATCAAATGAAAATGCACAAAATGTAAACCCAAATTATGCTTATACTTGCTTCAAAGAAGAGCTTTCCAAAACTTCTCACACACTTGGTTCAAAGAAAATCTCAAAGGCCCCAAATGAGCAAACCCTAACAACAATAAACACATGAAACTATATGAACATGCATGTTTGCTCAACCAAGAGTCTTTTTGACTCAAATGCAACTCTAAAATCCCACCAAAAGTTCTTAAAGCCTACCTCTTCTAAGTATTATGAATTTGGAAGGATTGAAGGAGGGTGGAGATAATCTCTAGCCAACTAATGAAGAGGGGAAGGTGAAGAAGATGGTGATGAAGGTGTAGTAGAGTTCACTCTCTAGCTCTCTAAGCCTTCAAAGCACAAGCACAACTCCTTCTTGATCGTTTGAGGAAGAGAGAAAAGAAGAAGTGCAGAGAATAGTAGTGAGAAGGAAGAAGGAATGGAAAAGAAGGCTACAGGGCATATATATCTAAAGGTAAAAGTGCCAAATTGCAGGAAAGCCCACTCAACTATTATAATTCCAGTTCAAGTCAAACAAGGGTCCAATTCCACAACGGTTGGTCAAATGAAGAAGAGTCTGATATGAAAATTAATGCACTCGACAAAATACATGCGATGATGTCAGAATGATGCGCAAATCATGAAAAACACGAAAACCTTCATTTACGAAAAAGCCCTTGACTCTACTCGAATGAGTCAACTCCACTATAACTCACCTATACCAGGTGCAAAACTCATCTAACTCCGTCTATAGAGACTAATAAACATTAACCACCATAACTTAATAGCTAAACACAATTAATTAGTACTAATTAGGGTTAAATCGGGTCGGGGTGTAACACACTATATGGAAAAATGGATTTTCCTTGTTGATTATCATAGGAAAACCCAAGATATCATGGGAATTGGGGAAAATGGTCTATCATTTTTTATCACAGTAAAAGGATTACTGACATCTTGGAGACTTTTGTCATTCTCTAGTGGAACACGAGCATACGAGGGATTAGTTTGTAAAAATTCCTTAAATAATTAATGCATGAACATTGTTTTTGTTTGATGATATTAGTGTAGGGATGTAGGAAACACCAATGACATTTTGTGGTGCATGAGATAATTGATAATGCTTTTATTCTAGGCGGTATTTTTGAGATCTGTAGTGCATTCATTAATTGAAATTAGCAAGCATCCTTGCTTTCAGTAGCTCGTATGTTTTTTTATAGTAAGACCCTATGGAGAGCCTTAGAAATTCCCTTTGAGGATTCATACTCTAGTGTGAATATTAATATTCAAGCATAAGTCCATTCATGTTCAAGTTTTTTTTTTTTTTTTACCCTCTAAATGAGAGAATGCAACAAGAAAAAGAACTCAAAACACCCAACCTGACATCTGACTTGTAGGAACTTCCATTCTCTAGTTGCTGACTGTTGTGCCAGATTAGTATCATGGTTAGAAATGTTGAGGTTATCCATTCTAAAAATGCCATTAGATGTGGATGCAACTAAATCTAAGTGAGAGCAGCGGTGCGTGACTGCTGCTTGGAGATCTTGGATGTACTGCTCGTGAGCTCTTAAAGATAGTGAATATTTATGGAAAGTAGAGCATAGACAGTGAATACGCTGTTATACTATTATTAACATGAACCCTAAGATCGTGAACAGCATGATAATCACGTGTAGGATTTAATCTTAAATAAATTAAAGAGTACCTCCAGACATCTTGATACAGAGGGCTTTCTGATCCTGCAGTCTGGTGCTGTTGCTGATTGATGCTGTGATTCGTCGAGAAAGAGACTATGTGAATGGTTTCGGTTTCTCTTTCCTTGCCTATAAAACCTTAATGTGTTGATTTTCGTGAATGCCTTTGTGATGGACGAAAGGCTTTGTTTTATAGGTGAAAAGAGGACCGAATTTCAAATCAGGGTTTCCATAGACTTAATCTTAACCATCCATCAAGGTAGAGTTTATTATGGAATACATCTCATTAAGAAACCTTTTTGTGTAAGGAATAGCATGTATCCTAAGAAAACAGATTTCCTATAATGACCACAATTTGGGAAAGGAAAGGACTTCTAGTCCAAGTAATGGACTTAAAGATAATTTCCTTACAGTCTCCCACTTGGTCGATAGGAAGATCCTTTAGTGTTTTTCGTTTTAGGAATCATAAGGCGCGCATTATATGCTAAACATTTCTTGAGTCGGTTATCATAAGTGTCTTGGCTAATTCGGTGGTCAATGGGAGTCATGGCGTGCACACATTATTTTGCAACATGCTTACTTCCATGTACTACAGCAGTGACAACCGGCATAACTAGACCGTAATAGGAGATATACGTAATGGTCTCATAATGTCTATGTTGAAAGACTGTTTCTGTTTATCATTTATCCAAACATAAAATGTACACAATGGAAAAACAGAAATAGCAGATGTAGAGTTGCATTAAGAGCTCAATAAATGTCAAATATAAGTACAGAAATAAAAGGCAGAAAATGATAATTAAGAACTATCTTCAAGACCCATGCTTTCAGTATGTCCTTGAAAGGTCTTTGGAGGTAGTCCTTTCGTGAATATGTCTGCGACCATGAAATCTGTACGTATAGACTGAATGACAAATTTCTGTAATCTAACATCTTGTTTCAGTGAGAGATATTTAAGGTCCATGTGTTTGGATCCCTTAGATATCCTGTTATGCTTGGAGAAGAAGGTTGCAGCTTCATTGTCACAGTAAAGGGTTAATGGCTTAGAGATGAAATTCAAAGCTCCAAACTGAGAGATAAAATTATGCAACCATGTTCCCTGAATTGCAGCCTCGTAACATGCGACATACTCAGCCATCATGGTGGATGAGTAAAGCAACTCAGATTTCTGGCTTTTCCATGATATTGCACCTCCACATAAGAGATACACATAGCCAAGAGTGCAAAGTCTGGTGTCAGGACATCCAGCAAAATCTGAATCTGAATAACCGTCACCTGTAGGTGACTTGATTTTCTGTATGTGAGCATGTAATTCCTTGTTCCCTTAAGGTATCTCAGTACTTTCTTTGCAGCTTTCCAATGAACGATTCCTGGTTTACTCTGAAATCTCCCGAGCATGCCAACAGCATGACTAATGTCAGGTCTTGTACAGACCTGTGCATACATCAAACTCCCGACAAGAGAAGCATAAGGATATTTTGCCATTTCTTTAAGTTCCAATTCGTTCTGTGGACACTGCGAAAGATCAAGCTTGTCTCCTTTATGCAGTGGAACAGGACTAGAGGAACAGGTCATCATGCCAAACCTCTCTAGAACTTTGTCAATATATGCTTTCTGAGACAATCCCAAAATACCAAGTGACCTGTCACGGAATATTTCTATTCCTATCACATAGGAAGCCTCAACCATATCTTTCATTTCAAAATGCTTAGAGAGATAGTCCTTTGTTTGATGTAATAAACCAAGGTCGCTGCTGGCCAGTAATATGTCATCAACGTACAGAACCAGAAATATGAACTTACTCCCACTGATCTTGAGGTATATGCAAGGGTCAACGATGTTTTCTATGAAATCGAAGTTAGTAATGATTTCATGAAACTTTAGGTACCATTGCCTCGAAGCTTGTTTCAGTCCATATATTGATTTCTTAAGTTTGCAGACCATGTCTTCCTGACCTTCAATGATGAAGCCTTCAGGTTGACGCATGTAGACTTCTTCTTCCAAGTCTCCATTAAGAAAGGCAGTTTTCACATCCATTTGATGTAACTCGAGGTCATAGTGAGCTACTAATGCCATGATAATTCTAAGAGAATCCTTCCTTGACACAGGGGAAAAAGTCTCAGTATAGTCAATACCTTCTTTCTGATTGAAACCTTTGGCAACAAGTCTGGCTTTATGGCGTTCAATATTGCCTTTGCAGTCGCGTTTGGTCTTGAAGACCCATTTACAGCCAACTGGTTTGTGTCCTGGAGGCAATTGAACAACTTCCCAGACTTGATTTTCATTCATAGATTTCAATTCATCCTTCATGGCATCAATCCATTTACTAGAATTAACATCCTTAATGGCTTGTGAATAAGAAACCGGGTCATTAATTGTCCCTTCTCCAGATTCTACTTGGTAAAGCATGTAATCATCAGAAATAACTGATCTCCTTTGTCTTTGAGACCTTCTTAATGCTGGTTCCTCTGGTGCATTATCCATATGTTCATTGGCGACAATCTCATTATGGAGTTGTTGATCATTTATTGGATTTTCCTCATTGTTAAATGGTTCAACAACAGGAGGATTGCCAACATCTTTCGGAATAGAGGGTAAAGGGATAGGTACCCTGATTTCCTGAATGATCACATCTTGAGGTTTATTACTCCCACTGATTTCGCCATTCTCAAAGAATCTAGCATTACCGGTTTCAACAATTCTCGTACTATGGTTAGGGCAGTAAAACCTAAATCCTTTGGACTTTTCTGGGTAACCTATAAAGTAACCACTGATTGTTTTAAGGTCCAATTTATTTTCATGTGGATTGTAGACTCTAGCCTCAGCTGGGCAACCCCAAATTTGGAGATGTCGTAAACTGGGTTTCCATCCTTTCCACAGTTCAAAAGGTGTCTTTGGAACTGCCTTACTGGGAACTCTGTTCAAGATATAAACAGCTGTGCGTAGAGCATCCATCCACAAGGAGATATGTAAGTTAGCATGACTCATCATTGATCTAACCATTTCCATGTACGTACGATTTCGCCTTTCAGCTACACCATTCTGCCATGGAGAACCAGGCGTTGTGTATTGAGCAACAATTCCAAGTTTTTGGAGAAGTTTTGCAAAAGGTCCAGGATGTTGTCCTGTTTCGTCATACCTTCCATAAAACTCACCACCTCTATCTGACCTTATGATTTTCACTTTTCTATCTAATTGCCTTTCGACTTCAGTAATGAACACTTGTACAGCATTCACAGACTGAGATTTGTCATGCAATAAGTATAAATAACAGTAACGTGAGTAATCATCAATAAAGGTAATAAAATACTTTTCTCCTCCAAAGGTTGGAACATCAAAGGGTCCGCAAATGTCTGTATGTATTATTTCAAGAAGCTCAGTACTTCTTGTGGCTCCTTTCTTTGTGTGTTTTGTTGTTTTGTCTTTAATACAATCCACACATACATTAATATTAGTAAAATCTAGATCCGGAAGGACACCATCTTTTACTAATCTTTTGATTCTTTCACTGGATATGTGACCCAGTCTTTTATGCCACAAGAAATAAGAGTCGAGTTTGGATGACTTTCGTTTTGTTTCCTTAGAATGCAGGGTAAGTTGGGTTTCAGCAAGTTGACTATCAAGATGAAACTTGTATAGCCCATCAATCAAAATTCCAGAACCAATACGACTAGAATTTTTAAATAAATTGAAATTACCATTTCCTACTTCAAAAGAGTAACCAACTTTATCAAGTGCGCTTACAGAAACCAAATTACGGGAAAGAGACGGAACATAAAGAGTTTGACATAAGTCTAACTGATAACCGTTATCTAAAACAAGACGAAAAGTTCCAATAGCTTCAACTGGAGCTTTGTCTTTGTTTCCCATGAAAAGGAAGTTCTCACTTGGGTTTATGGTTTGGATCGTAAGGAATCCCTGCATTGAATTGGAAACATGAACATTAGCACCAGTGTCAATCCACCAAGCATCAGAAGAAACATAAGTAAGATTTGATTCGAAATAACTTACGAAACCCATAGGGTTACCTTTCTTTTCGAACCATTCTTTACGTTTTATGCAGTCTGCCTGAAAATGTCCAGGTTTCTTGCAAAATTTGCATAAGTTTTCCTTCTTTTTCTTCTTGGGGTTCTGACCAGCCTCATTAGATCTGGGTGGTGCCCTTTTCTGGCCTGAATTATGCTTTTTCCTAGCTTTGTGTCCAGCTCCTTGAACGAGATGAGCTACTTTAATCCCTTGTTGGTTCAGCCTGGCCTCCTCTTGAACCAGTTTGTTAGCCAATTCATTCATTGTCCACTTGTCCGTAATAGTGTTGTAATGAATTTGGAAAGGCCCGTACTGAGGAGGTAAACTGTTTAGGATAAATTGGACGAGAAACGCCTCATCCACTGATAATCCCAAATTCTTTAGTTTAGCTGCAAGGTTGGTCATCTCAATGACATGTTCATGCATTGATCTGGTGCCATCAAACTTCATGGTTGTAAGATCTGCCATTAGTTTCCCAGCAAGGGATTTGTCTGCAGTCTTAAACCTAGCTTCAATGGCCTTCATATAGTCCTTAGCATTCTCAGGTGTAGGAAGGGATGTTTTTATGTTGGTGGCAATAGTCATTCGCAAAAACATAGTGCTTAGTCTGTCAGACCTTTCCCAGGCATTAAAGAAGGTTGTTTCATCAGGGGTACTTTTATCAGTGAGTGAAGCTGGCTTATCTTTACGAAGAGCGATATCCAGTTCAAGTACCCCCAATGTAAACTCAACTTGCTCTTTCCATTCTGAGAAGTTGGTTCCATTGAGCTTAGTGACAGAGGTAGCATGCGAAGTGAGATTAGTGGTTGCAAGAACTGCAATAGAGATACAACAATAAGGCTTTAATAAAAATAAGACAACACACGCATAATATATGAATATAAACGACAAAATTTTAGATGCTCCTGTGGGTAGTCACCATAATTTTTACGCATTATACCATCTAAGGTCGTCATATTCAAGGTAATGTAAATGAGTGATGTTGATCTTAATTAGGAACAAACACTCCTTAATTATTGTTCAATCGTATGAGTATAATCCGCCTGTGGGCGACTAAATGCTTCATACATTCTTGAACAATATGTAATGTAAACATGATGATGGTACTTTTAGGGCCAAATTCCAGTATTTAATTGTTAGGGTCACTGTGGTGAGACCTAACCCTAAGCATACAACTTTGGTGATAAAAAAGGCTTAATATGAATATAAACATTATATATTGCATGCATTCATGATAGATCATTCATTGTATGAAAAGTACTGGTAAAAAGGCCAAGCCCCGAGGGCTGTCCTCCGGCTCTTTGGGGCATTATATTTTCATATTTTCATATTTTTGAGGCATTATATCATCGATTACGAAGAAACATGCTAATGATAATCAATATAATATGGAATTTATGAAAATATGATCCAACTATATGGCCTATTTTCTGTCATTCTTTTCGATCATCTGTCTTTATCTTCGACTGCTTCAAAACGTCATATTCAGTCTCGAAACAATATCCTCTTCAATCATGACGTACCAGTTACTGATCTCCTCCATTATTACATTGAATTTTTACTCACGCAGGAGTTTATACATAATTGAAAATTCAAAACTTAAATAAATCACGATCAAACAGTCGTGCCCAAAAAAAAAAAATTGCGGAATAACATAAATATAAACCATTCATGCAGGCCATAATAGTTGGATCGATAAATTGCTGCAAAACAGAGTCAGAACGAATCTATATTTGCCGATTATGGCGATGCATAGTTATCCTAATTAATGGACGATCATGTGTTCTAAAACCATGCTCTGATACCACATGTTATACTATTATTAACATGAACCCTAAGATCGTGAACAGCATGATAATCACGTGTAGGATTTAATCTTAAATAAATTAAAGAGTACCTCCAGACATCTTGATGCAGAGGGCTTTCTGATCCTGCAGTCTGGTGCTGTTGCTGATTGATGCTGTGATCCGTCGAGAAAGAGACTATGTGAATGGTTTCGGTTTCTCTTTCCTTGCCTATAAAACCTTAATGTGTTGATTTTCGTGAATGCCTTTGTGATGGACGAAAGGCTTTGTTTTATAGGTGAAAAGAGGACCGAATTTCCAATCAGGGTTTCCATAGACTTAATCTCAACCATCCATCAAGGTAGAGTTTATTATGGAATACATCTCATTAAGAAACCTTTTTGTGTAAGGAATAGCATGTATCCTAAGAAAACAGATTTCCTATAATGACCACAATTCGGGAAAGGAAAGGACTTCTAGTCCAAGTAATGGACTTAAAGATAATTTCCTTACATACGCCCCCTTGTTGGCAGCTCGTCGGCAATTTGCTTCCCACAATGAGACCTGAGAAAGCATATGAAGCAGCTTCCACCAATGTGCCATGAGTGCCTATGATAGGTTGTTATACTTCTGGAGGGATTGAGTTAAGCTCAAGCAATCTCCTTCTATGATGACGTGGTGAAAACCCCACTTGAAGCAAGTTTCCATCCCTTTGATGATAACAAGTAGCTCCGCTTCCAAAGACTTGCTCGCATACATTATCCTTCATTTAGAGTTCCTAAATAATACCATCAACTCTTGCAATCTGAGAGAATAGGTTGACTGAACCGTCAAAGTTAGGCTTAACATGGTTAGCTGGAGGGGAAGCCATATTTCTGAGGGAGGACCTGTTTTTGATACTACCATGGAGAGAAGATTACATATATTCCATTCATGGAAAGCAAATAAAGCTTTGGATTTGACCGGGGTTAGGAATATTGGGCTATTTAGGAATATGTGTTCATTTCTCATTTTCCAAATATACCAGCTGACGAGAACTCCAAGCTTATGAGAGCTTGTTGAAACCTTGGACCAAAACCAGTCATTAAACCCCTCAAATTCAGTTGGCATTGTAATGTTTCTTGGTAAAAGGTTCCAAATGGCTTTGAAAAATGGGATAGTGGACAAATAGGTGGTTGACAAATTCCTCCTCTCAATGACAAAGATTGCATATAGGGCTAATTTCTTGGTTTAATTTATGAAGGCAATCTGGTGTGGGAAATTTGTGGAGTATGGCTCTCCATGTAAAAAATAAGAATTTGGATGGAAGGTCCATATATATTTTTGCAATTTATGCATCAATACATATCGATATCAATGTGAAATCCTGAGCTATACAAATCCTTAGCGAGGAATCCTTATTCAAGGAGTACTGAGCAATCCTCAAAGCTGAGGCCAATTGCCAAATGTGCTATATAAGAGACAAATTTGAGAGAAGATGAATGGTTTAATGAGAAATGAAATTTTCATAAGTGAAAAAGACTTTCGCAGATGAGAATTAAATGGACATGTAGGGCACAAGTTCGTTATTTGTCTTTTTGTGGATATGTCGTAGAAAACTATAATCTTTTATTGGAAAAAGATTTTTCATTGTTCGATATGAAAACTTTTCAAAAAAAAAAAAACTTGGCTATTATATTGAAAAGTATATTTCAAGCGGGGAATGAAACTGTTATTTTAAACTGCAAAAAAGCATAAGTGTGTAGACTTTCATTTCTGCATAAAGGAACACAAACGTGTCTATGTAAAAAAACTCTCAATAAAGGGCAAGGATATGTTTCTTTACTTAGAATTTATAGTATACATGTCCGAAAAACTTTGAAACTTTTAGACATTGTGGAATTCTTGAATCCTCCTTTATACTTGAGCATTTAGAAATTTCACCAAAAAGCAAAAGAACTGAAATTCCGAGAATTTCAAAGATCATTTGAGACTTTAGCGGCTGAAGTTTTGGAATTCTATTGAAGAAACGTGACATTTGTAAATCATGTCCCAGACAAACTATCATATCAAATCATGAATTCCCCAATACACAAGTTTCTTATTGGGAATTCTATTAATGAAATAAGAGGTTTTTCTTATACAACTGTCATTAGACCTGATATTTGCCCAAAAACAATGGAAATTCAAATATTTTCGATAAAAGTACTCGTGCAATATCCTAAGGCATGCGATATCCTATGGCCGTGCAATATCTCACATATTACATTATGCGATGTCTTAGGGATGTGCAATATTGCACATGTTTTGCACGAACAACTCTGCTAAGAATATTTAAACTTCAACAGTTTTGGGAGAAATGTCAAGCGTAAGGGCAACCCTATTTGCAAAACCCCAAACAAGTGATAGGGTAGAGGGGACTAGAATTTAAAGAAAAGAACAAATTAGGGGCCAGTGTCTTGAACGCGCATAGGCTTAGATGTAGGGGTGTTCATGGATTGGGGCAGCTTGAGCCAGAACTTTTAGTACTCGAGCTAAGCCTGGACATAAACTCTAGGCCCGTTTAATATATGGGATGAGCTTGGATTAAGTGGTAGCAAGCCCAAGCCTGGCCCAACCTATATAGGAGGCACCCTTTAAATAGAAAAATAATATATTTTTTTTTGGCGTAAGGAGTTGAAGAAACATTATCTCACACACAAACAAACATCCTAATCAGGGCTCGGGCATAACCTTTTATTTTTAAAATCCAATAGACCTGGGCTCGGGCTTAACCTATTATAGGTGGGCCGGCCTCAGGCCCATTGTATAAGATCGCGCTCAGGCCTGTATATTGTTCAGCCCGGCCCATGAAAACCCCTACTTAGAAGGTTTGGATGGGCCCAATATGAAAACCCACCACCATCAAATGCATCGACATGGTAGCAAGACTCATACACACCATAAAAATTGGAGTTTGTGGATTTTCGGTGGAATCTTCACTTTTCGTTTCTTTATTCCACGGAATTTCCTTTCGTTTTCCTCACATCACTTTTCTTCCAACAACGAAACTGGTACAAGGAATACGGAAACAGAAATCGGAGAAAGAACAGAAAAAAAAGGAGAAATCTTTCCCATCTTTCAGATATCCGCATCATCAAATTCCCGTAAAGTTCCAATCTTTTCCCCGTTTTTGGTGATTTTTAGAGCTTTTGCCCCTTTTTTTCAGTTTCGATCGATTGGGTTTGGTTGGATCTGGGCCGATTCCGTTATTTCCGTACGGTACGGTGCTTGAGTTTCCGTTACAAGTTGGATAGAATCGGTACTTGATCAGGAATTGGGTTTTTCTTTGTATGGTTGGAGAGGAAATGGTATCTGATTAGGGCTAGGTCTGGGGTTTCTCCAGATCTGAGGTTTTGGGGGGAGAATCTGAGATTAGGGTTTTGGAATATCTTGCTGTATGTTACTAGAATCGTTTAAAGGATTTTGGTTTAGGGCACGTTTGAGTGTCCACTTGGAAAGACAGGCAGTTGATCTTCTTTCCCGCCTAAATCAGTATCCGATTCGACAAAAGCGAATAATTTGCAGAAAGCATCCATTCTGCTTTGCAAAATTCAGTCTTTCGGTGATTTATGATACTTTCAGATGTACCATTAACAAGGTGATGTGTGGGAGGTACTGTTCTTGTGATTGAATTTTCGCTGCGGTAGAGATCGAGTTTAATTTGGGTTGTTTGGTGTGAAATTAAGTAATTAGCTTTGGGATTTTGTTGGAAGTTGCTTGCTTTTGTTGATTGAACTAGAACAAGTGGAATGAATGAATATGTGACTACTTGAGAGGTCGCTTGCGAAATTCTTTTTCCAGATTTTTTGCAAGTTCCTTTTCCGCATCATCATCATTGTTAGCATTATTTTTATTATAATTATCATTGAAGATTTTGTTACCTTGATTTGCTATGAAGTTTCAGAAATGAAGTTCATGAGGTTTTTTTTTTTTTTTTTCAATTATATACTGTAAACATAATGTTTTGATTGGAAAATTTAATCATCATTTTCGGGCTTGAAACTGACTCTAAACTGATCTCCTTGCTTTGGAAGCTACAGACAGGTTATAAATTTCCAGTCTTGAATTGACCTTCGTCTTTTGCTTTTGTAACTGCCCAAGATCACTGTTAACAAGAAAAAAAAACCAAAAATGCTTTTTTTTTTTTTTAAATATTTTGGAAGATTGGATAGGTTTCTGTTATCCACTCTGCTATACGTTTGTTAATTGTGGAAATTGGGAATTGAATTAGTTGGGTAGTGCTTTGCCAACCTATAGTTATCTTCTTTTAATTGATATCTGCTATCAGCAGTGGTAGTTGATAATTTCTTGCTGTCAAAGTGGTACGCATGAATGATGTTGTCACCAGAGTTCATACTGCCCGAAGTGCATACTGGAACATACAAAATTTTTCTGTTAGAAATATTCTAATTGTGATTTGGATTACATGAAAAAAGCCCATAGCACATTGAAAGGTGATCATTGTTGCAACCACAAGGTTGTGGGTTTGATTCGTGTTACATATTAAAAAAGGGTACATCCAAATGCATCCATAATTCTGATATATATCATCTCGAGTTTAGCTTTCAGATGTTATAATTTTTATTTATTTATTTATTTTTGTCTTCGATAAATAATGTATATTTATTTACATATTGTGTTTGTGGATATTTAATGCCTATCTCTGCTTTGGTATTTCTGATTCTTGTGACATTTGGATAGCTGATGCTCCTTTTCTTTTTTGGGTGGAATAAAATTTAACCGTTAAAAAAAAAAAACATTGTCCTTGTTCGATCGGATTAGTGCAGGAATTTAGGAATCACTGGTGACACTTTGTGGTGCATGAGATGATTGACAATGCTTTATTCAAGGCTGTACTTTCTTTGAGATTTTCAGTGCTCTGAATTATTTGTTGCATTCATTGTAAAGATTTCAGCACTTTCTGGTTTATAGGATTTTCTTCATCGCATGTCAAGATTGCTCATGTTTGTCATGTATAAAAGCTGGTTATAGTCATAACAATTCAAAAGCTTAAAGGGACTAAAGTTTAGAGTTTGTTTTTTGGGTGAGTACTTCTTGGTATTGCTGATGGGCTGCTAGTTCAATTCTCACATATTTTGTTTTTTGTTTGTATGTATCATATCCATATTGCTTTCTGATTTGCCTTGCTGTTTGATGGACTGGCTTTCTTTTAATTTTTCCACTAAATTTATTCATCTGCAAAATTTTGATCAATACCTGCACCTGTCTCTTGTGGTAAGCCATTGTTAAGCTTGAATGGTTTTGTGTTTGGTTTCATTGGTAACAAAAGTGATTTATTAAGTACATGCAATATAAGCAAGGGTGCATAATCCAGTTTCTTTCTCCCATAGTTTTAGGGAAGAGAGTTTAGATGCTAATTCACTTGGTGAGGTTGGGGTAAGGAGCCTATGCATTGTAGATTCTTCCTATTTTCCTTGCTTGAAATTTCTGTCTTTATTGCTTTCTCACCAATCACTTTGGTGATAAAATAGGAAAACATGAGTTCACATTGCTGCCACAGGTGTAGAAACTAGTAGAGATACATTTAAAAGTAAGCATGATGAAAATAAAAAAGGATCCCCATCTACACCTTCCTTGCAAGATTGACAGTGAGCCCATTTACTTTCCTGATTTAAACAGAATCAAGTTGCCAAAGGGTCCTAGTTCAATCCAAGTTTATTCTTCTACTATAATATTTCTGCTGGGTAAGGCTGTAAACAAGATATTTAGTGCCTTTCTTTTGGCCAATGCTTCTGCGTGGTTTGAATCTGCGACTCCAACTGGCACAGAAGAACTCATTGGGTTTTTTCTGTGGTCCTTTTTAATGCCTTTTGTACACTACGTCTACAATGTGCTTTCAAGAACTGGGCGTACTTGACTTCAACTTGCCATCATCCATTTTGTTTTCTTGCTTCTAATTACTACTACTCTTTCGCCCCACATGATATTTTTAGCACTTCTCCCCTGAGTTCTTTCTTTACAAATATACATTTTGCTACCTGAACTCGATGACCTGAGCAGGGTCTTCAAGCCAACGGAATTTTAAAGTTGATAAGAGCTGTTTATTTCTCTCTCAATTTCAGTCAAATGGCTGCAAATCAAAGAACACTAAATAGAAATTTCTTGAGTAAAAGGGCCCATTCTGCCAACTTTGTTCTTTAAAGAAAAAGCTTCCATGGAACTTCCTATATAAATACTAAATGAGAGGTGAGAAGTGGTTCCAAATTTTTCCTTCTCCTTCTCAAAGAAAGAGAAGATGGTTTCTTTTTCTGCAAATAGAACAATGTTATAAGAATTGTTCCCTGCTGTGAATTTGATCAACAGTTTGAAATTTGAATTATATTCACTGGTGCTGTCCAGCAAATAGCTTTTGAACCCTCAACAAATGAGCAAGTATTTCATTACCACTTGACATCTTTCTTATGATTTTAGGGGGAGGATTAGCTAGTTTCATGTTTCCATATCCTTAGAGAAGCTAATGTAGATGCCCATTTGCTTACTAAACAAGGGTGTGGGGAGAGATTCACTTGTGGTCTTGCGTGCCCTCCAAATCTTTGTATCTTTTATTGTCTTTGAACATTATGAATACTGCCACTGATTTTTTTTCATTTTAAATTATAAAAGAAAGAAACTTGTCAAAGGTAAAGGCCTTCTCCAGGGATTATGAGTTATGATTTCTTGAAACAGCATTTGAGATTGTTTAAAATCACCACTTTTTGCATGCCTTCTCGAGGGATTATGAGTTATGATGTCTTGAAACAGCATTTGTGATTGTTTTAAATCACCACTTTTCGCATTTACTTTCATGGGATTTGCTTCATCACTTGCATGAAAGGTTGTGGATTTATATGCATAGGTCTACCACTTGACGCTAGAAAATTGACCTTATTGACCAACTGTGCTACTCAACTCTGTCATTCCAACCTCAATCTTTGTTCCATAGTGGCAGTTGTGTAAATTGAGTTCGGCTGCCTTTCAGCTCCCAAAAGTGTGTTTTTAAAGAATTGAACACTCTTTAACTGTTGGAGGAGCTTTGTTTTCTTCTTTCAAACACCAAGTCACATATCACTCCAGTTTCCTTATTTTTCCAAAATGGATCACAGTTTCTTTCCTTAAAGCTGCCAATTGGAAACTTTTATCTGCGAGCTTGCTGAGATGTAAACTAACCTTTCTCTTCACTTGACTGGAAAATTTGCTAAATGGATTTATGGTCCATGTATTCAGCTACTACATTGCTTTAATGATCTGGTTCCTGTACACTTCCAGTACAAAACTAGTATTAGCTTGTGCTTTTTCAAGAGGACTACCGGTGTCCTGGGTCCTCATAAGTCTAATGTTTCAAATAACTTAACACAGTGCATGCAAGATGACTGGTATGAAAGGAAGCACGTCCAGCGCTGTAGATATTCGTTCTCTGCACAAGGAATGGGATGAAGCTTCATGCCCAATCTGCATGGACCATCCCCATAATGCTGTTCTACTTCTTTGCAGTTCTCATGACAAGGGCTGCAGATCGTACATCTGCGATACTAGTTACAGACACTCAAATTGCCTTGACCGATTTAAAAAAATGGGTGCCGATCTTAGTAGTGGCCCAACTAGACCCACTATATCCTTTGTTGAAACTTCAGGCAGTGAAAGGCCTGATCTTCAAGAACCTTTAACACACAACTTCACTTCTGAAGCCAACCCGATCTTTGGGGTTCCAAGAGCAAGGCGAAACCTAGTGGAAATTCATGAAGATTTTGAAGTGAGTAATGAAGGAGATTCAGTTGGGCTATGGACCGTGCTAGAAGAGCATGGCAGAGAGGAGTCAAATGGGTATTTGGAACCACAGAGAATAGGAACAGAACCTGATTCACATGCTGGGATTGGTCCTGAGGAATCGGGTGGAGGAAGTTCATGGGATTTGAATTTGAACTTGAAGTGCCCCTTGTGCCGAGGTATTGTCAGAGGCATAAAGATAGTAAAAGAGGCCAGAGAGTATCTTGATCTCAAAGAGAGGACCTGCTGTCGCGAGTCGTGCTTATTTTCTGGCAACTACAGGGAGTTGCGTAGGCATGCCAGAAGGCTTCATCCAACAACACGACCTGCTGATGTGGACCCATCAAGACAACGTGCTTGGCGTCACTTGGAACACCAGCGTGAATATGGCGATATTGTCAGCGCCATTCGTGCAGCAATGCCGGGTGCCATCATGCTCGGGGATTACGTTATTGATGATGGAGATAGATTTCCAAGTGAAGGAAATAGTAGTTTGGGTGAAGGGATTGGACCATGGTGGACTACATTCTTTTTGTTCCACATGACAGACCCGGTTGATGAACCAAGAAGCTTGTCAAGGTCTTGGAGAAGGCATCGTCGGTCATCTGGAACATTCTCTGGTCACCGTCATCTTTGGGGTGACAACCTATTAGGTTTACAAGATGATGAAGAAGAATGGAGTGTAGGTGGTGATGTGGATGATGAGTTTCCAACACCAAGGAGGCGGAGGCGGTTCATGCAGTCCAGGCCAGATGAAGATCAGCCGTGATATCACCACCTGGTAATTATATATTTTTACTCTCAGAAAAGTTTTACACATTTTAGAGCCTCTTTAGGTATTGTTGATTTGTTTCTTGACTGCTTACCATTTCATCTGCATTCCATGTGTCTGCTTTACATTAACTTTGAACTGATGAAATTGCATTTTTGCTTTCCTATTAAAATTTCTTAGACTGTTGCAGAACCAATAAATCTAGGAGCCCAGGAAGGGACACACCTCAAAGAGGGAACAAAGCCTCAACAAGAAAGAGGAAAACAGTGGTTATGAAGAATTGTAATGGGTATATATTTATGTTTGAAACATTGATTTACTAGTTTCTTTGTCCTTTCTAATAAATTATGTTGTATTGAAAAATCAGTGCTTCTGGAAAGCATTTATCATGATCTGTTTACATTTGTTATTGATGGTGGTTCTTGTTATTGAATGAAATGGTGTTTCTTTTATGTCGCAACTGGATAAATCAGATGGATTTCTCCCAATATAAGCTGTTGATCTGGTGTGTGTAGTCATGGATATTGGTCTATTTTCTTCCATATTTGCTTCTGTGATTCTGAGGAAAAATGGCTACATTACCACCACTGCTCCACATGACTGCATATAGTGGGGCCCATTGGGGCGTAAAGGTATGTATGGGACTTATTAGAGCCAACACTGATTATGTTCCATCCAAATAGGCTAATTAACCGAGGCATCCCATTATAGGGTGCAATCATATTTTGTCTTGTGCTAAAAATCAGTTGAGCTTTTGTTGTTGAAATCTTTCTTCAACCCAATGACTTTTTTTTTCTTTTGAAAAGACAAATGTTGATTAATCATGTAGTTGGAGGACTGGAAAAAGTCTCACATCAATTCTGCAGGTTCATCACCCTTCTCACCAAATAGAACCTGTCATGACAAAATAGTCAATCATTCATCATGCATCTCTCGTTGGAGAAATAACTTTCTGGCTTCTCTACTAGTTAAACACCAGAAGCGGGGATCTCCCTATTAAGGGCTGTATTTTTTAGAATTCTCGGAATCTCAGTTTTCAAAATGCTACATTATACTCGAGCATTTGTGAATCCAGGTGGGGGATAGCATTTGGAGAATTCTTAAAAACCACATTGAGAATTTTCAGGATTCTTGCAAAACAAACATGCCCGAAGCATGAGTGAAATCTGGCTGCCCTGACTATTTTGTCCAGGCCCATCAAGTCTACTAGTCAGCATTGGTATTCATGTCCAGGTTAAACAGAGTGCCTGAATGTCCCACTAAGGCTAGTGATCCACTAAATAGTAGGATTAGCCTTATCTTCTTAGGAGGTTTCTGATAACCCTAAAAATAGGGTATATTTGACTTAAATTTGATCCAAAGATAGATGTTTGAGTGATTTAGAATGCTTAGGAAAAGTCTGTTTGCCGATCTTGATTGAATTAGTGGTAAGATCATTTTCTCCATTTTGAAAAAGTAACAGAAGGGAAGAGAATCCAACCTAACATCTATGTCTAAAGAATCAAACAACTATTTTTTATTATATATAAATTTCTCATATGACTTCTACAATATGGCAAGTTTGTCCATATATAGGTAACTAAAAAACTTACATCAAGAAAAGGATAATACTAGAAAGGAAAAGAAAAGAGAGACAACAAGAAGACCAAAAGAGTATGGGTACAAGAGCAATGTACCGAAAGACATCAATCTACAAAATAACACCCTCCCAAGGAACAACTCTCCCCACCCTCTGTTTGGCTAACGCATCAGCCATAGAATTGGATGATCTTGGCTCATGACAGAAAACAACATTAATTTGGGTAGAGAGGATCCGGATCTCATTAAAGAGAAACTGATACTTCCAAGGGTTAGGCTTCCGATTGGACACCCAAGCAACTGCATTAGAAGAATCACTCTCTGCAAGTTTGTCTATATCATGTTTACTTATACAATTTTGTGATACCACAGAATCGAACACAGCATACAGCATACCAAAGATTTAGTTGTAAGATATCTTGTTTCACTCTATTTCAAACAAATCTAATGGGTTCAGCTCTATCTCAACAGATCAGAGTTCCAAACAGTTCCTTACTTGTTGGGCCTTTAAGTTCACTGATCCAATTAATTAGTAGCCTATATCTTTCGACTGCACTTTCTCCAGAGCAGGCTTGGTTCAAGCTGGTTGATCCGGAGGTGCTTGATCCAGCTGGGGTTTAACTGCAACTATTCAAGAGGCATAGCAGTACCTTTCAACTGAAATAGAGGCTCAACTCTAAGGCTGTCAGTGGACCCCTAATTACTTGATTATCCAAAAGACTGAACCCAAAGCAGAATGTGTTGTTCTTTTGCTCTTCTAGTTGTCAACAAGGTTCATAACAGTCAAATTAAGGGATCACCCTTGCAATGCTGTCAAAACCATTGCCATAATTGGATTATAATTATTATTACTGCATTGTACTAATCTCAGCAGTGATTCCATTATGTTACCAATTGAGGAAAATCAAAGTGGCACTTCCCCTTCTGTCCTTGATGGAAATCAAAAATACATTTTTTTGAAGTACAATTAACTTCTTTTGCTGTTTTTTGTTAATAACATCAAGGTTTCTCAGTCATTATCCCCAAACAACCCCAACCCCACCACCCCCAAAACAAAATCAAATCATTGAATTACACAAACACAAGAATTCCTGACTCCCTCTATTTCCCCATCCTCCAATGCGCTGTATATAGAAAGAAAAACACCAGTGAGAAAAGAACTATTTCGAGTCATACCCAAACAATAAACAAAATTTAGGCCGTGTTTGTTTGTATTAAAATACATAGAAATTGAAGACATAGGGTGGTTAAAAATGAAGATGAAAGGTGAGTTCTCAAAAATGAGCATCAAATGGCATCTTCATTTTTAACTACCCAATATATATTCAATTCCTATGTATTCTAGTGCAAACAAACAAACCATTAGTCTTTTAAGCCCCTTGGAAAAACCATACATCTAAAGAACTATGATTGGATCCCAACACATTAATGCAACCAAGACAAACCCATGATAAAAATTTGAAAAAAAAAGGGGAAAAAGAGATGTGGATACTCGTGTACCTTGACTGGAACTCTTGAACATGAGCAAGATCCTTGCCATGGGCATCTGGCCAACTGACCTTCCTCTTTCCATTTCTCTCCTGGGGTTCTAATGTTGTTGTTTTCTTAAGATTACTTTTGAGGGGAGGCACTTGTGTTGGGGCTGATGATGACCCTTGGGTTACTTTACTGCTCCTAGTTGGTGGATCCATTGCTTCTCGGGTACAAATGGGGTTCTTGGAAGGGAGCTCATGGCTGTTGTTATTGCTGCCAGTGGTAGTGCTGCTGCTGGTGGTTGTGGTGGCCGTATGGCGCCTACTTGGTACATAACAAGAGCACACTAAGGAGGTGCACTTGTTCTGTGCCACGGCCGCAGCCAGGACGGCCAGTGATGATAAGTTACACCTCCCTCCTTATCTGTCTCTATATGTATCTATCTATCGATCAGGCGTGCCATGGTGATCGCCTGAGCCCCAACCTTGAACATCACTTGACTTGATCTCTTGTGACCATTAGATGCACCTTACCTAGCACTTAAACTAGGGGAAGAAAAAACCCCAGACAATACATGGAAGAATGCCTTCTTCTCTATTTTGAGAACTGTAGATAGTCCTTAAAGGGAAGAGAAAGGAAGAGGGAGAGATTTTGGTTGTGTACAAGTGACACTGCTAGTTTGAAATGATTGCTCTTGCTTTGTGATTAAGAGGGTGGATTCATTATGAAAGGTGGATATGTAGGGTAGGGAGAGATGGAAAAAGGTTGGGAAGGAAAAAATTGAAAAAGAAAGAGGACCATGCCTACCCCACTGGCCACTACAGAATGGCTTTTTTGCTTTTACCCTGGCACTTATGAGTGAGATGAATTCATGTCTTCAAGATGTCTTTAACATTTTTGCAGGGAAAGAAGGGAATTGAAGTTCTGTTTTCCTGTCCATCTCTATTAATGTTTTAATGCAAACTTTTGCGGTGTTAACCCAAACATAACCTTCTAATGTTTTAATGATTCCCAAAAAAACTATTGAATCTGTAAGAAATAACAAGATTTTCTTTTTTTCTTTTTTTTCCCCACTTAGTTACAATGAGTAATATCATCCATAAATTAGTGATACAATTTGGAAACGTAAACAAAACCAAATATCTTGATCAAATTCTTGAGTCATGTTGTGTATGAAATATCATTTTGTTGTTGATACATTCATTTATGGTCAATGTTATTTTTTATATAAGAATTAAATTATAACAATAAAATCAAACATATAGAAATTAATTGCAATACAATATGGTAAAGCATATGGTAAAACTGAGCATGTGTGTGTGTGAGAGAGAGAGAGAGAGAGAGAGAGAGAGAGAGAGAAAGAGAGAAGATAGATGGTTTCCTTGTCCCTAGATATATTAATTACAAGACCCATGAGTGTTATGATTTTGTTTGCTTGCCTCTCTAGACATCAATTAGAGTCTTATCAAGATGCATAGCACCCAAACAGTAAAAGGAAAATGCTATCTCATCATTAGCTGTCTTCATGAGGAGGCCATGTATCCATTGCAGAGATAATGCTTTTACCAGGATTAATCATCTCAAAGCAAGTGAAACAGAATATGGCTACAAAGATATGGTGTCCCCTTACCAGGCGATCTAGGCAAATGCTGCTTCTTGTAAGGCTTTTCCTCCCTTTTGTACCCCACCAAAAAAGCATATCATCAGGTCTAAACATCTTTAGTAGCACCTGCCCTTGAGCCTGGCAAAATGTGGCCCGCACTATCATAGTCTTAGACAATTGATCTGACATGCCTCAGAAATAGATGGACCATGTCCTTGAAATCCAATTGACAGGCAATCCTATCCTAATCTTTTAATTGACCATTAACTAGTTGCCAGTTAGCCCTAAGATGTGATATGACACATACTTAAATTTCATCATATCTTCTGCAAAAATGGCACAGACAAAACACCTTACTTATCTCATGATTCTGTTGACTCTTTGATTAGAAATTCCTAACACCCAAAGAAACAAGAAAATTAATATAATGTTATTCCTATGCTTGTAACTGTCAATTCCTGCTTCCATTGCCATCAAAACTGCAGTTTGAGGTCTTTTATTTGTTGAATGAGATGAGTTTGGGCAGATCTGTGGATCCTGACTTTTTTTTTTTTTTTTTTTTTTTTTTTTTGTGGACATCTCGAGTGTAAATTATTGCGCTTAACAAAATTTTCAAGTGCACTGTGTGAGAGAATTAAAGAGCATAAGTCCGTAAAAATAATAATAATAAGGGATAATAGCAGATTACCTTTCTAAACTTTACCTGTATTTCAGACTACCCCCTATAGTTTAGTACTTTGTACTAAACCTACTTGAAGTTTAAATCACAATGTAAATAGAGACAGCCGTGACGAAAAAGATGGAATGACGAATTTACCCCTCCATATATAACTCGTGTCTTGCCCTTTTGATCATTTTGCCCTTTTTTCGCTTGGGTTACGGTTCTTCATTGGCGAGGCGATTTTGGGAGAAACCACCCCTCCTTCAAAAGGTGATCTGAATTGCGGTTAGGGCTCTGCGATTTTAGAGGTTTCAAACCATCAAGAAGCTTCAACGAGAATCCATCAAGAAGCATCAATGATTTCAGAGTTATGTATAATCTCAAACTCTTAATAATGTCCGATGCCGAGAGTTTTGGGTTTCGGGTTTTGATAATAAAAAGATCTTAAATTGACATCTCTACGTGCATGGATTGTAAAGTTGTTGATGGGGTTTGTGCAATCTCTATGTGAAATTTCCATTAGAAAATTGTCTCTTTCTGAGTCTCATTTTAGTGAATAGGGGTGCGTTTTTCGACTACCTTTAGTGGATATAGGACCTTTCGTTGTCTGATATAGTGATGTTGTGTGAAAATGGTCCCCTCTTGTGCTGTCTATTTCATTCCCTCTTTTTTTTTTTATGAATGTTGGTGGAATAGAATCCCCACCTGTCTGCACTGTGTCAACTACTTTTGGCTTGTCACACATGGAGGGGACCACAGTGATATAAAAAAAGTTTCTTACATCCATGGTTTTGTCAAACACCCAATTTTCTATGTTATTATACATGAATTTGCCTCAAAGAAATGTCGTTTACATGCAGATGTCGTTTGCTGAAGTGGAAGTACGATTCCACCATGGTGGTTATTTTACTGAGCCACCAAATAGTGTATACATTGGGGGTGTGGTGGATGAAATTACTGATTTTGATATTGATAAACGTATCATTTTTTGAGTTTAGGGATTATGTGATGGAATTAGGGTACCCAGTGAACAGTATGATATATTTTAAGGTGCCGGACTTGGATTTTGATGATGGTCTAAGGTGGATTAAACCAGACAAGGATGTAGTTGTTCTATTAGAACATTATAAGGGAAGTGAGGTGTTGACTATTTATGTAGAGAAGGGACATGAACTTTTGATGGTAGTGTCATCTAAGGGGAAGGTCTTGATGTAAAATATTCACAGCAAAGGTCTCTTGAAGCAGTTACCTACAGCAGAAGTTGCATCAGGTAGTAGAAAAGTTAACAGTGAAGATGACTATGATGCTGATGTTGAAGATGAAGGCAGTGATGATAACCAAAACAGCAACATGGTCATCATGACGACTTCAATGATGATGACAGTGAGGTTGAGAGTGATCACATCAGATTAGATCCTGATGAGCCTCCGGAGTTATATGAGGATATTGAGAAGGCTGATGATGAGGATATCTTCAGAGGATCTCATGAGAATGAATCACAACCTCATGAAGTTGAGAGTGTGGAAGGAGAACAGACCCAAAACCAACAAGTACCAGTTGATGAGAACTGGATTACAGATGCTGAGGATGAGAATGAGTTTCAGTCTTTATGTAGCTCATCTGATGAGAACAACAGGCCTAAATGGCTTGGTTTTAATGATTTGACAGATATGGGGAATCCTCAACTCAAGTTGGGTATGATATTTACAAGTCCCCAAGTATTTAGACAAGCGCTTGTTGAGTGGACTATAAGGCAGAGCTATGACATTAAATATTTGAAAAAATGAGAACAAGAAAATCACAGCGTTTGTAAATATGATTGTGGATTTAGGATTCATGCATCACCCATGTAGGGTGAGAGGACATTTCAAGTTAAGACATTCAAGCCCAATCATGTATGTGGTATGAAGTTTAAAAGTCATTTAGTCACTTCCAGCTATATAGCTAATAAATACCAGCAGAGAATGACTGACGATCCGAAATGGTCAATTCCTGCAATGTAGAAAGAGCTGAGAAGATATTTGAAGGTTGATTTGTCAAAGGATAAGTTGTATAGAGTGAAGAGGAAGGCAGCAGATAACATCTCTGGATATATTAGAGTGCAATACACTAGATTGAGGAACTACTGTGTCATTGTCCAAAAGTACAATATAAATACAAGTTTATTTGTGGTGACACAAAGACCTCACATGGATAGAATTCCATATTTTCAAAGATTGTATGTCTGTTATGAGACACAAAAGTTAAGGTTCCTGAGTGAATGTAGACCCATAATTAGTCTAGATGGGTGCTTCCTCAAATGTATTTATGGTGGACAAGTACTGGCTGCAATAGGTAGAGATGGGAATGAGAATATGTTTTTAATTGCAATGGCTGTTGTAGAGGCTGAAAATATAGACTCATGGACTTGATTTTTGAAATCATTGATTGGTGACATCGGAGATAGGGGTGACATGGGCTGGATTTTTATGTCTGATAGACAGAAAGGGTTTGATGTAGCATTTGAGATAGTTGTTCCTACTGCTAAAGTTGGACACTGCCTAAAGCATATGTATGATAACTTCAAAAAACTTTTCAGAGGAAAATTGTTGAAAGATGCTATGTGGGCTGCAGTATCATGTGAATCACCAAGAGAATTTGATAGTAATATGCAGATGATCAAAGAGATGGATCAGGCTGTATATAATTGGCTGATAATTGCTAATCCAAATAGATGGGTCAGGTCTCATTTTTCCACAAGGGCCAAATGTGATGCATTAACAAACAACCTTTGTAAGTCTTTCAACAGTTACATACTTGAAGCAAGGGAGAAACCAATAGTTGGTTTGCTTGAGTGCTTGAGGAGGAAGCTGATGAACAAAATTCAAGTGAAATTGAGAGGAATGACTAAATATGATGGCACAGTCTGTCCGAGGATATTAGAGAAGTTAGAAAAGAATAAGAATGATAGCAGACACTGTTCTGCCAACTGGTCAGGTAGAGGTGAGTTTGAGCTTGATTGTTTTGTCAAAACTTTTGTTGTTAACATTGAGAGTAGAACATGTTTATACAGAATGTGAGATTTGACTGGGATACCTTGCAATCATGCTATAGCATGTCTATACATGAATCAAGAAAGGCATGAAGATTGCATTCATGCATGCTACAACAAAGAGATATATTTGAAGGCATATAATGGCATAATACACCCAATACCTGGAATGCATGATTGGGTAAAAAGTGGAATGGAAGTAGTTGGTCCTCCTTTATATAGAAGACCTGCAGGTAGGCCAAGGAAGTTGAGCAGGAGGGAAGCAGATGAATTACCCAATTCCAGTAGAGTTTCTAGAATGAATAGAACAATGACTTGTGCTAGATGCTTGAAAGCATGCCATAGTGCCAGGTCTTGCAAGGGACCAGTACATCCCAATTCAAGACTTTTTAGTTCTGCATCAGGTTCTCAGCCAGTTTCTCATACCATGCCACCACACAGGGTAATGCTTTTTCATACTTTTGATTTTTTTACCTCTAATTATAGTATATGCATTTACTCACTATGATCTTCAAATTTTGATTAGTTAGGGGAGAATTAGACAATCTTCTTCCCAGCCAATCCATCAGCAAGAAATACCAATGGTAGAGGGAAGTTACAAGCAGGTAGAGGGCAGACTGGAGCAGGAAAACGGAGCTCAACTTGTTGATAATAACAGCCACTATTTTAAAATGAACCTTTTTTTGGATGATGTTGTGTCACTAATGATGCCTGTTTTAAACAACTTTTCTGTGGATGACCGTTTGGATTTGGATTTGGATTATCCTTTTTACTATTTGGATTTGGGCCATAATGTCAAGTCTTGCAAGGGCCAAATGTGGTTTCAGTTTTTTATTTACTGTTTGAATGATGATGTTTCCAGTTTTTTTGTTACTGTTTGGATAATGTTTCCAATTTTTTTTTTTTTTTATTATTGTTTGGATGATGACAGTTTTTTTATTACTGTTTGGATGATGATGTTTCCAGTTTTTTTTTGTTACTGGAAGGATAATGATGTTCCCAGCAAATGATTGTTCATTGTATTCCTGTCAAGTTTTTTTGTCAGTGTTTTCTTATTGCAGGTTAATTAAAGTTCATAAAAAAAATAGAGTTATTGACAAACAAACAATACCAACCCATTTTCTATTATAATCCAAATGATACATATGCTCATGGTAATTCTAACCCATCTACAGGAGTCCAAGATATCAGTAGGTAACACATAAACAACACAAACACAATTCCGGCCATGTCCCCAGTAGCACACGTAGGTAACATATTTCTCTTCGATAAGCTGACTTCAGTTCCCTCTCCAACACATCAATTTTATCTAATAGCTTCGGCACAAGCTCTATTTTTCCATCAACCCATTCAAAAAATCCACACGCTGGCTGGATCTGAGAACAAAATGAAAAACAATACATCAATACTACCATGGTTAACCAGACATGAAGAAGATCAAACAGATGGGTCAAAGCATAACCCCATATAATGCACAGCCAAGAAACATCCTCCCCATGTTCCGCTAGCTGTGTTCAGGAAGTTCTCAAAGCAGCCCTATGCTCGCAGTGACAGTAACGAATTTCACCATCAAATTGAGAGCTTTGACCACGAGAAAACTGGATATATGAGTTTGAAGAGAAAGGCATTTAATATGGCTGAAGAAGATGACTGACATTGGCTCACAGATTGATGGCTAAAGAAGAAAACCGAGAGCTGTTCACAAGCTCATAGCTGAAGCAAACAGACTCAATCTTTCTATCCTTTTTTTATAGACTAGGTTCAGGGGCAAAAAGTCTCATTCTAAAGCCATTTGGAACATTAAATTGCTGCAAGTATACCCTACAAGCCATTTATACATATACACTGTTAACACTAACAGAATCCATCACTTTTGCATTGTGATTTAAACTTCAGGCAGGTATAGTACAAAATACCAAACTACAAGAGGGTAATCTGAAATACAGGCAAAATTCAGGTAAGTAATCTGCTATTATCCCTAATAATAATAATATTCCAACCCCTCACCCTCCGACGTCAAAATCCTATATAGCATAAATTCTGCCCAGCACTTTCTAGTGCATTTGTTCAGAAAATTTTTACACCAAACATTGAATTTGCATATATTTGAGGAAAACATCTCTATGTTGGACTATCACCTCGCCAACCACCCTTTTAGAGCCTATTTGGATAGGCAAAAAAATAGAGTAGCGTAAAGTAAAATAGGCCCTAACAGTCTAAAATTTCAACTCTACCCCATTTGGATAAGTCTGGCCCGATAGATGAAGTAATGTTGTAAGCCACATGTACTCCATTTCACTTTAACTCTAAATACTTCCATTTTCTTAAGTAAAAATAGATTCTACTCCAAATCTTAACTTCAAAATAAACATCCAAACGAAATTAAGTGAAGTACTCTATTTTAACTTCAACCTACTTATCTTCACTCCACTCCACATGTGAAATCCACTTCATTTTACTCCACTCTTCATTTATCCAAACAGGCTTAAGAAAAGAATACAGCAAAAGTCCACACAATAGAAAGGAATGCAACAGTCCAAACTCATAAAAGAAATGAATACAGCAACTGTCCATATTCAACTGCAAAAGGTGACGAAAAAAAAAGCCTCAATATTTCCAGTCTGGATTATTTTTCAAGCAGAGCTGGTAGTACACTTTGGGAGATGGGATTCATAAGACGAAAGGTCTGGATCACTGAACCCATAACCTTTACAACCTGAACTGCTTCAGATTTCATCAATGAAGCTCTCCACCTCATAAAGACTTGTACCAATTGCACAATCTAAGCCCAATTCTGCTTAAAACATCATTGATTAGCTCTGGATAAATTTGGGTTGACCAAGTTGACAAATCTGCAAACTCTCAGCTTTCTGCTTTTAATAAACATTCTGGCCTCTTCAGATGTACCCTATTCACACATTGGGGCTACATGCAACATTCCAGATAGAGTCCCGTCCATTTGGATATCATAACCTGACATCTAGGGGGGTAAACACAAGAAAGAACAAAAAATAATACCATGAGACAGCCATATCCAAGTATGCCTTAAGGCAAAGTGCAAACACAAAGATACATTCGAACATGCAACAGAAAAATAGAAACTTGTTAAAACTTTTAAGACTCTGTTTAAATATACTATAGTATTGTTAGGTATAGGGGTGTTCATGGGTCAGGTCAGGCAGGGCAGAGGGATATACTGGCCCCTCTGGGCATATCAGGCCGCAAGTGGCTTGCCCAAACCCAGCTCACTTAAAATATGTCAGGGCTAGGGCTAGGGCAGACCGGGCCGGGCTTCACTAAACTGCAAGCATTAAGTTTTGGACCAATCTTGTTTGGGGAAGGCTGGGCATCGGGCTTCCCTCACTTAATTTAAGCCCAGGGACAATATTCAATGGGCTCAAGTTTGAGATCAAAGCCTGGCCCAAGTACTAAACCCCAGGGCTGTGCCTGGGTTGGGCTCAACTTGGCCTGGCCTATGACCATCCCTATTGGGTCTTTAAAGTTGATAATTGCTAAACTTCAGCAACTTTGCTTACATTGAGGATCAGATGTCTATCCCTCTGTCAGCTTTCTCTGCCCTCAAAAAGATTGATACAAAACCTATTCTCTTGAACAAAATCAAATTGAAGCACTGCCTGTAGATGAAGCAATTTGATGCTAGAAGTGAAGCAAGGGAAATACAACTACAAAAGCAGAACAATCCTACTGGGATATACAGTATATTTATACAGGTATAAATCAAAATCTGTTACACCTTTGTGAAATGCTTCATGCTAGTTGCACTTAGAAAACCATCATCTTAGGAATACCGAAGGCTTGCATTGCAGTAAATGTTAATGCCTTCCACTACGATCATCCGATATTGTTTCCTCAGAGGAAGCATCACTATCAATAACAATCAAGTCATCTGGTTGAACTGGAGCAGAACAGGCCTTGTTCAGATTGTCTGCATACTTCTGATCAGAAACCCGATTGTCTGTTGCAGGTATAAGAGTACTCGAATCCAGACCAAGTATTGTTTCCATCCAAGAAACATTGGTAGAGCTTGCAGGATGACATGGAACAGATCCAGATATGTCCGAAGCCCTCAGATTGGCAATTTTGTTATTCGTCCTGCTCTTCACCATTTGCCGGAGATCTTTTGGTGGAGGTGGCACCATGCAAGGATCAGAAAAGGGCGAGATGATTGGATTGTCATTATAAAGCAAGCTGACTGAATGTGCAATCGCTGGAACACTAGAGGGCACCGCTGGTGCTGGTCCTGTTGATCTTTGAGGCATACTAAACGCTTCCCTGAGCCAATGAGGAAGATTACCCTGATTGGGCGAACCAGCTGGCAGGTCTTCGTTCAAAGTTCCCTTGTTCTTCCCCTGGCCAGGCATCTCACCACTCCATGGCGAATTGCTCACTGATATATCATCAAGTTTTCTTTGTAAAGAAGAACATCCCGTGTCATATCTTGCCTGTCTTCTGTCTGAATACCTGTGGCTCCTTTGGCCTTTTTCCGTTTTCTGTTGTTTAGCTCCCATATTCTGTAAGATTGAATTTGTAATGCCAACAGGAAAGTTTGAATTGTCATTTTTTGAGAGAGGAACTGCGGAGGCTGGGCCTGACAAATGGAATGGGTACCTCTTTTGGGTCCTTTCCTCTTTCTGAACATAAAGATCTCCCAAAGACAGTTCGGTTTCAGTCCTCAATGCTGGAAATTTGGACACATGATGCTCAGCATCATAACCACAATACCGACTTCTGGTCCCTGCTTTAGCCAAAAAACCACCAGAGCTGGTAGGAAAGAAATCTGCTTTTGATGATCTCGCAGGTTGAAATTGCTTGACGTTCAATAGTTTTGACTGTTCTACATGCCACTGCTCAGCTAGGTCTTCTGCAACCCTCCATTCTGAGAAATGCAATTTAGGGTCCTTCAGCATTGCTTCCCAGTTACCTCTTCCATGCCTTCGCACACCAATCCATAGAAAATCTAATTCCTCTTCAGACCATTGATTTGCAGATCCCTTGAACTTATCCAATGAAGAGCCTGGACTTCCCTTTAAAAACCCTTCTCTCATTACAGCGTTGTCAATCAGCTGCCTATGCCTGTCTATCAATAGGTTCTTGTTTGAAGCAGATGAGGACAGGAGATCTTGCCAGCCAGGTGTCCAACGGTGAATAGAACTTCTGTTTTCAAAGATGGAACTAGACATTGATGTGTTTGGAAAATCCTTGACAGTATCAGCTCCAGAGCTTTTATTCATTGGTAAAGATAAACCTAAAAATTGAGGAGGACAAAGAGTAGTTTTGGTGGGGGTTTGTTCACAGGCAGTTTCTTTAAAGCTAGATTGAGGCAGAAAGACTCTTCCCGGAAAACCCAAGCAAGGGTTCATCCCTTGTGATATACAAGCCATCGGAACCGCATCATCTGGGATGTCAACCGAGACACACTGCACATCAAGAGAAAAAATTCATGTTTTCACAGTATACACAAAGAAAGTACAGCTGGACCATATGCAAGATTGATCGATGAAAAATCACCAGTAGTCTGGTACTATGATGAGCCAAGCTTAACTACAAGCAGCATCCAAAAACCAACTGTATACAGGAGGCAGGCTGAGTTTGCTAGAACTCAGTGGTCTCGTAAAAAAAAACACTCAAAAAATGATAATTAATAGAAACACAAAATATTATGAGAATAAACATACTGAGTCACGAGAGATGGTAAATGAAAAACAATAACCACCCTCTTGACAGAAATACCCCTGCTCCTATTTAAAGGGGAATAAAACTCTATCTAGTCTTGAGACTCAGCTACCTATCCAAAAAAAGAAAGGAAAAAAAAAAATTCTTGATACTCAAGTCATACCTAGAAATCTGATTGGTCAAGTCAAATGAACGAGTTCTTAAACTACAACATTAATAACAATGCAGAAAATAGCTCATGCTTGATGATCAAAATAATGTGATCACTTGGATGATAAACTTCACCTGCTGACAAGGAGCTTGTCGAGAGACACTTATTGATAATGCTGAGGATACCTTTCCATCGTCACATGCCTGTTCACAGTTGATACCATCTTCTGTGGTAGACGAGCATGGATTTTCATCATTCGGTGTGCTATGGCAATCCACCTCCTGCACAGTTTCATCTGGAATTTCCACCGTTCCCTCATGTAACACTATGGAATGATTTGCGTTTGATGGATTCGCAGGGTCTATATGCATCTTTTGTTTTGATTCCCCTTTGCTTGGACTCAACAAACATGGAGGAGCAACAGATAAATCTAGCTGAGCCAGGGTGCCCCCATCTAAAATATCATCAAATTTAGTAATTCCTTCGGACTTCTTTGTTGGAACATATGAAGTAACTCTAAATTCTTCCCCAATAGAAGCTCCACTCTTGGGTGAGGTAGACTGCTTGGCTTCATTACTTCTGTCAGCTGAAGATGTTTCCATAAATTGTGGGTGGCAATGATCTTCTTGGACGGGATCATCAGGTTTAGGGTGTGAGGAAGGAAGATGAAGCAGCGAATCCAGCTCCTGTACACCCTCAACAACAGATGAGCTTATGGATGTGTACCTCCAAGTTTCCTGTTTGTGGTCAGCATCACCCCCACTACTGTTTACAAGACATGTGGACAAGTCACTCATCTAAGGAAACAGATAAAGAATACAAAGTAGTATTAAGTTGCTGTGTAGTGTATACTTACATCTTATTTTCAGAAGCACCACCAGACAGAGTGGAATGGAGGGTGTGATCCTCTTCTTTGCAAGCTATCTGTAAATATATGATACAATATAAGAAAAATAATGATTCTTGAGTTGATTTACATATGGTATTTCGCATTTGTTTAAAAAAGAAATTTCGCATTTGTTTAAAAAAGAACTATATATTGACTGCTAAAACATCAAATAGGAAAGAAAGACCCTGCCAGCCTGATTCTGAGAAGGATGCAGCAGATGTCACATTTTTGTAGATGATTAAAGACATGCATGAATAAAAAAATCCACCATGGTGAAAATAAAGTTGAGAAGCTTAGGCTGCTTTTTTCATGCAGCTGACCCCAACATAGTTGGGACAGGCTTTGATGATGATGATGAAATGTCCTCACCATTTCAGGTGCCCACATGTCCATCCAAGAAATTTGCTCACGGCCTTGTGGGGTCCACCGTCCATCTGGGGCCATATCAATTCATGGGAAGGTGTGATCGAAAGATCTGGATGTGACGCATTTGTATGCTAAATCTCAAGTCCATCAGAGCATCCTAATTCCTTGATATGTGACCATCAAGTTTAACAGTCTTAGCATGCATCTTCATTTTATTTATTTCAATCCAATGGTCAGGTCCCATTTGAATTGGCGTAAAAAACATGGGATTGGTGACATTAGGAGAGGGTTGTGCATGTCACGCTCGGATTGATCATAGGAGGTCAGCTCACAAGGGTTGTGCTCATCTAAGGCATTTGCTGTTGAGCTTACCTGAAAATACCTCTATATCTAAAACACTGTGCCTCCCATAAGTTGCCTTCTTATATATAACTTTTGACCTCATACTCAATAGCCTGAGCAGGTTGTCATTGTCGGATAAACAAAAAGATGAACTAGTTTCCTTCTCAATACAGTAAGCAGATTTAAACAACGAATGTAAAAATTTAACAGTTGTAGCTTTTGAGTCATCATTTTTAAACCACTTCTTTTATCTTCTTCTAGCAATGTATGAGAGAAGAATTATTTAAACGTTAATACATCAATTGCCAAGTCTAAATCTTAAGACTTACAGATGACGGCCAGTTATGAAATTATAACAATGACAGAGTGTAACTCCACAGCAGGAAATGTGGTTCAAGGAATATACAGATTTCAGATATCCAATGGGCTAGGGGAATCTTAATTCCCAAGTTCCATTAATCTAAAAAGCCCTCAAAATAAACCAATTTCTTCCTGTGAAAAGAAGATACCTACCTGTCAAGAAAACAAGAGATGCACCTCTATATGATGTATCACGATCTATTAGCAAAGACAACCCAAACAGGTATCCAGGGAAGGTAGAAGCATAGATACAACAAAGGAAGCTTAAAAAATAGCTAAAAGATTGAGAAAGGGAGCAAAGAACACCTAAATAATGTCACAACTTCAATTCTGAAAATACGGCCCATAGGTAAAAGGAAATACCTCTTCTTGGCCATCTTGTCTATGAACAAGCAGTTGGTTCATCTCTAAAACCACAGCTATCGACTGATTGACTGAATCACACCTTTCGGAGGCCTGTTGATGTAAACTGCTTACATGGCTGGCAGAGTTGCCCCATCCAACAACTGAAAGTCTATTCTCATCAATCAACTTCTTTTGGGTAGCTTCCCCCTCCACACACTTCTTTTTTGCTTTTCGACTGTAAATAATCACGGGGTTACTGAACTTCTTGGGATGTGAGTCAGTGCAAGTTATACTGGACTTCACTTTGTGTGATAGATTGTTAGCTTCAGGTGAATCCCCTGAGAGAGAGACATCTGGGATACGCCCAATTTCACACTTTCTTTCAATGGAGGAATCTGCACATGCAGATCTTGAACTCTTTGTAGTATCTTCTAATTGAGAACCTAGACTTCCTTCAACACATTTTGCATCACACATAAAGCCCGAACTCAAATTGGAATAAAAATTATTCTGAGTAGACTCTGACTTCTTTCTAAGAGATGCCTCCACCTGAAGGGGACCATCTTTACTCCTGCTGGAAGCACTCTCACCGGGAGTCAGCTTTAGTAAAACTTTACGGGAACGGAGTGTGATAGGTCCCATCTCAAATCTCTCAAGACAATTAATGTCTCTTGCTTTCTTTGGTTCTTGGATTTGCTGCTGCACAGGCTTTCCAGAATTCCGGGGTTCACTGCAAGGAGAGCATAGCTGCTTCCCACGAGGACTATGCTTCTAAGAAAAAGAATAACAAAAATAAATAAATAAATAAAGTGTACCCATCAGTTTCAGATATTGTAAAATATTTTGTCTATCATCATTAAAACCCTAGGACAACACCAAATTTTCTATTACATATCCATAGTCAGAGGGGATCTATGATAGCTAAGCAAGTTACAACTGACAACACACACAATACATTAAAAGAAGAGATAGAATGAAATCAGAAACATGTGAGCAAAAGAGAAGGGCCCAGCAAGTGATTGTTGACCAACATAAGTGTTTGCATGAAATGTAATTGAAACCTTGAAAGGACCCAAAGAAAAAGGAAATAAAAGAAAAGAAGGAAAAATTCTAAGAAGAATATCTTTACAACATTCAAATTCCAACTTAAAATGAAAGTCAATCAGAGAAAAGAAACAGTTTTTTTTTTTCTTTTTTTTAAAAACTATATTAGGTGCATTTGGATGTACATCTGATGGCAAGCACTTTGGATAGTTTGGCAGAACTGATGGTTAATCCATGAGTTTAAAAAATTGTGGAAGTTAGAACTGCATTACATTCCTTCACTGCCCAAGACCATTCTTAGCATAACAATAAATATAAATTTGCAACAGTAAAATCAGGAAACACATTTTCCTACCTAATGCAACTTCCAATTTGCACTTTAGTGGCTGTTCTTTGGTCATTATGGTTAGGAGGAATTAACAGATCTTTAACAATAAGTCCGATACCTCCATAGCTGTGGCAATCAAGGACCTAGAAAAAGTCATCTATTGGGGTGACTGTTTTTATTTGGTATCTCTATATTGACTTTTTTTATTCGAAGAAGATTTTACCAAAAAAAACCACATTATATGCACTCTAGACCAAAAAGGTCAATTTAATTTCCCTCACACCAATTTAATTTTCCTCACACCAAACCACCCTTTTCTTTTTTTACCTATTTTTTCGAGGGTGGATATCAACCCTCATGACCCTCTGCAGCAGTGACGCGGACGCCAATCTCCAGCGATCTCTGTCCACTCCTGGAAAAAAAACCCCAATTCCCACCCTACCCAGAAAACCTATTGATCAAACAGTACAGCTTAGAGTACTGGATCCTAGGCTATCTGTTGACACCAGAGGAATTGTGGGGTGGATCGTTTGCGAAGCGGGTTTTCAGCGCCGATGAGGCAGATGCCGTCTTTGAGCCGTTTTTTGCGACGCTGAGCGTGGAGATGCAGCTGGGGATGGCCAAGGGGTGTTTAGCAAGAAGGTTGGGAATGAGGATGATGAGAGGCAGAGGGAGGTGGTGGATTTGATTCGGGGGACCGATGCGTGGAAACAGTCGAGAGGGCGTGATCATGTATTTTGTTTCGACGGGTATTTCTCGTTTTCATTCTCATTTGTGTCATGTTCTTGTCTATGGGTTTTTGGGTTTCTTATTCTGTTTTCTCGTCTAATTGTCTATGAATTTTTGGGTTAATTTAACTGTTCGAATTGACCAAAATAGTCTTAGCCTTGCTCTCAAGGCCTGTGGATGCAATTCAAAACTGAAACAAGGGGAATCAATGGATGGGTACTCGGTGAAATCCGGTTTCATGAATTCTGTCTGTGGGAAGTGCTATTTTGGACATGTATATGAAGGTTGGCTGTGTTTTCGTAGAATCTTCAATGAGATGCCAGGATTTCTATTCTCATGGGAGAAGAGTTTCAACCAAATTGGTTATGACCAATTGGACCAAGTCTTCCTCCCCATCAAGATGTAAAACATAACTGAACCAATTTGGTTCTTCTTCCTCAGGGTGAATCCTCATATTATTCTTTTTCATTGGATTTCCCATTAGATTGAGTTTGGGGAAAAGAGGAGGAAGGAAGAAGATGACCTTTTCTGCCCGTAGAGGGTCGATAAATAGGTAATAAAAAAGGTGAGGGAAACTAAATTGACCTTTTTGGTCTAAGGTGCATCTAATGTTTGTGTGTGTGTTTTTTTTGGTAAAATCCTCTAATTTAAATACCTGGAATTTCTTTAAATCTCAGTGTGAAGTTGTGGTGTTTCTTCAAGTCTTGGTCAAGTTTGGTTTAGAGTTTTCTGTAATTTTAGCTTTCTTGGCATGTATTATCACTGTAAACAATGGCTTTTAGTTTAATGAACCAGTAACCATTTTATTGAAGAAAGGTAACTATCCAAAATGCATAATTTTGCATGCTGGTTTCAAACTCCAGCAGAATATATACTTGCCAACAGCTAGGACTTCCAATGAAAGTAACAAGTTGATCCTGAAATAAGCCATATTCACTTACTGATATGCTGGACAGTGTAAATAGTATTTTCTTAATGATATGAATAAATAGGGGTTTTTTTTTTTAATAGTTAGCATAAATAGAATTTTTACCAAGAAGTATATCAACATGAAAATTAGGATATTTAAGGCCCCAACAAGAAATTCAAAATGACCAAAAAGAAACTGAATCTCAACAGGAAAAATACATGTCATATGTCATACAGTTTACATGTCTTGTTATTCTCACCAGATCATGTCCCTTTTGCTTCTCTGACAAATTTCCTGGTTCATCCTTCCGAGTGAATCTTGAAGAAATACTATTTAGAGGTTCCAGAGAAGAGTTAGTGCCGTTAAGCTCATGAGAGAGTTTAAGTTGAGATGAGGGACGCTTTCGTTTGTATGTAATGACCACCTCATTGTCTATCATTTTCACCTTCAAGTTTTGCCTTCTTTCCTAACTTAGCCCCCCTTAAAATTACAGATGAAGACAGAGAGAAGCACAAGAATCTGTCAGTTCCTTGAATCTGATATAGAAATTCCATGTAAGTGATTAAATTTAACAACGCATCCACCAACACAACCAGCAATTCACAACCAGCAATTCCCTAACAAGAATTATAAGTACCATTCGATAAAAAGATTGGTGATCATCATCATACCAATTACTGGAAAATTAATGAAAACACACGTAAGTGCACATGCATGAGAAAGCCATTCGCAGGATCGGCGCACCTATCCCTGAGCATGGTCTGTGCATCCCACATGGGAGGCAAGGGGGTTTGAATGGTCTGGTCTACTCATGACTTTTCTGCAACCCATGAACTACCATTGTGCAAGAAATGATAACCTTCTGATCATGTTAGGTACACTTTCAAAGGCCTTAAATCTGTCTAAATTCTAGCCCTTAGATGAAGTTGGATGGGTGCGAAATTTGCATGATGAATCCAAGGCCTACAAACTCAGATGAGGGTCAATGAGTGTGTTTTTTTTTTCCCTTGTTCTATCTTTTTGATTGGTAAAGGGAACTTTTATTAAACAGGAGGATAAAATGATACAGAACAAGGAAAAAAGTAGGTACAAAAGACATACACACAAAATCAACAGATTACAGAAAGGTTACAAAAAGGCCCTACAACTAACTGGAGTCTATTGATGCCTGATTTGGCCAAGGAATCTGCCACCTCATTGGCCTCCCAAAAAAATGTGCACAAACTCCACATCCAAGGACTCTCTGAAGAACTTAATTTCATTAAAAACTGCAACAGCGATTCTGAACATCCATCTGGAGACTAATACCTTATCACAATAGGAGAACTGATTACAACTATTAACTTCCCTGAGAAATGGGTGGAGGAAATCCTAAAATTTCTCTAATGTCCAAGACTTCCACCCCATTTGAAACCACCTCTCTGACAGGACCACAAAACACAATCCATTTCTCTATGTGAGACTTGGTCATCACATAGCATGCTGCCCACATATCCAGGCCTTGGCTTAACTCTGGAAGCACCATCAACATTGAATTTAAGACTTCCAGTAGGTGGGAGGAATCCAAGGAAACTGAGACCTTGAGCTTACTTGTCCAATCATGCGAGACTTCCAATCCGTCATGAAGTAGAGATCAAAATTTGCTGGAATTCCAATGTCAAGAAAACCCATGGAACCACTGACTCTTATTAATACAACCTCTCACTAATCCTTCTCACTTGCTTATGAAAATTTTGCCATCCCTCACCCTAAATTGACGAAAATAATGACACTAGTGATATCTGCTGAAGGGAAATAGCCACTTACCCAGCAAACAATTAACTCTCTCATCTTGCTATGAAGTCACCACTCAACATTGATAGAGAGGACGTGACTCCAAATTAAGTGCAAAGAGCAAGGGATAAGAAGGCGGCCCATGTGTCTCTTTACGCAGTTTAAGTTTATCTCTAGCCAGAATCTTCTTGATAGTTGCTAGCCCACAAAAAATCTCAACTTTATGGTGTGCTAGGCCCTCCCATGCTAGGAAGCAAGGTTTTGGGGAAATTTTGGGTGATTGCAATCAGGAACAATTTGTAAGAGTAGGGAACCAAATACTAGTGCCTATCTTGTTTCTGCAAAGAAATATGTTAGATAAAAGACCCAACAAAGACTCACTCTCCCTTGACTATGACTCTTCCAGACTCCTCTTGAAAGCTAGAGACCACGCTAGGTTACCCCCAACCAATGAGTTTTTTCACCAAACTCCATAGGGACCTGAGTATTTAACCTTTAGAGACACATCTCCCACCCAAATCATCAAAAGAAAGGATTGTATCCCACCCCTACTTCAAACTCAACACTCCTATCAAATCAAAGACTATACTAAAGCAATCCCTAGGGTTAGGGCTTGCGTGAGTGCCGAAGCATGTGTCAAAAGACACCTCAAATTATCTTCACAGAGACTTCAACACAAGGACGCACCTCTTTGAGGAAAAACCCTCGATTCTATATTTCTATTCAATATTCCAAGTCTGAGATTTCCATCTCTATAATGTATTATAAATAAGAAAAGTAAACTTAGGACCTATGCAAACCTAACCAATAATGGAATTACCCTAATTACAATTAGAAACATGCAAACTGATAATTAGGAAAAATAAAAGGAAACAAAAAAAATCTAACTAGGTGGGACCACTTATGGTATTTATGGCCCATTCTGCATCATTCCCCACAAGTTGAAAGAAGAGTTCGACCTCAAACTTGGGTCTTCTTCAAGTTGCCTCCGTAGACATGGTGTACGTTAAGCACTTCCTTTGTGGTATGAGCCCTTGATCTCTTCTTTTGCGATCTGGTTTCTTTCGATAAAGTGTAACTTCCTTTTCACCGTGCATGAATGTGTACGTGTTGTTGCGCATCCCATGAGTGCCATTCTTGTCATACATCCATGGACGACCCAATAAGATATTTCCACCATCCATTGCTAACACATAGCACCAAATGGTATCTTTATAATCATCACTATCTGCAAAAGTGACTTGGCATGTATGTCGCATTTGTACTTCATCACCTGTCATTAGTCTCTTGACAAAGTAGGGGCGATTGTGCTTATAGACCTTCAACTTCAAGCGATCAACAAGAGTTTGGGAGATGATATTTTCACAACTTCCTCATCAATCACAACTATGCATTTCTGCCCATGTATCGTACCTGTGGAACGAAAAATATTTTTCCGCACCATCTCTTCTCAACAGTGGGTGTAGACTCTTGGAGGACCAAGAGAGCTTCACAATCCTTTTTGGCTTATATTTCTTCCACCTCCTCCGAATCTTCATCTTGTGTTTCCGGTTCATCGTGTGCACCTTCCATTAAGTTTATTTGTTTAGGACATTCAAACGAAAGGTGCCGTACCTATTCTGATATTCAAACTTGGAGGAACACTTTTCTGAAGAACTAGCACTTGGGTTAGAATCTGGCTTTGATGGGGCTTTTTGTGCAAAAATATTTTCCACACATACTAACCAATCCATGAATTCATCTGGCTTTAACTTTCCATCATATTCAAGAATCATGAGTTTAACGCTTAAATCACGATCAACATTGACTACCTGTGGATCTCATTGATTCCGAATATTTTCTCCATCACCGCAGTAATTATCATCACGCCAATTCTTTTCCAAATTGGCTAATCGGGTTTCCATCCTTAAAAGATTTTCTTGGATTTGAGCCATCGCTGCGGAGAGTTAAGGTCACGAGAAGGGGTTGAACTCACAGGTGGCTGGATGATGGGATGGATAGGCTCTGGTCATCGTGGATCTTCACTCCGTTACCAACTGATGCAGGCCCTAGGATTAGGGCTTACGTGAGTACTGAAGCACGTGTCAAAAGACACCTCAAATTGTCTCTAATGAGACTTCAACACGAGAACGCACCTCTCCAAAGGAAAACGCACGATTCTATTCAATATTCAAAGTCTGAGATTTCCATCTCTACAACGTATTATAAATAAGAATAGTAAACTTAGGGCCTAAGCAAACCTAAACCAATAATGGAAACTACGCTAATTACAATTAGAAACATGCCAACTAATAATTAGAAAAAATAAAGGAAAAAAAAAATCTCTAACTGGGTGGGACCACTTATGGTATGTATGGCCCGTTCTGCATCATATACTCTCCAGATGCATATTCCCCAACTTAGCAGTGGACCTCCAAACCCCTGATATTTTGGCCCTAAAGACCATAGACAAACCCAACACCACACTTGGTTACCACGGCCTTTCACCAAAGAGCATCATCCTCTTCTTTCCCAAATCTCCACCAGCATTGCTTAACAAGGCCACATTCTAATCCTGCATTCTGCCAATGCCCAAACTACCACACTACTTATGTTTTGCCACTTCTTCACACTCTAGGAGATGGAGCCTTTTCTTGTCATCATCACCTTCCCATAAGAGTTTCTTTAAATTGCTCAATATGATCAGCCACAAATTGACATTCTAGAGAGAAGGACAGAGGGAGAGAAAAGTACATCTAGAGATTAGTCAGAGATGCTTCGGTGCTTCGGTAAGAATGATTTTGCCTCCAAAGAAAAGATAATGCCTTTCAATGTAGCTACTTCTTTATAAATTTTGCTACCACCAAATCTCATATGGCCTTAATAAGGATTAGCCCCCAAATGAAGCCCAAGTAGATGACCGGGATAAACTAACCTCACAAATCAAACAAGCAGCCATCTAATGAGAATCTTCAGCTTGTAGACAGATACCTACTAGGATTCTCTTACCAAGTAAACCTTTACCCCAAACACAACTTAAAAACATCTAAGAATTTCGTCCGCCAAAGACAGAGCCTCCAAATGGTTGGGAAGTCCCACATCCCATATCACCTTCCACCTATTAGCTTAAGCTTTTGGGTTGGTATATGGTTTATTACATGGTATCAGAGCAGGTTCTGATCCCGTTGTTCTTGTGTGGCCCACGTGGCTATCGTTCTTGTGTAGCCCACGTGACAGGCCCGTTCATAAAATCTGTTGGGCCTGCACGTGATGGGGAGTGTTAGGAAGTCCCACATCCCACATTGTGTTCCACCTATTAGCTTAAGCTTTTGGGTTGGTATATGATTTCTTACACAAATATGCCACACAAAACAAATAGTATCATCTACAAATTAAAGATAGGTGATCTACACTCGAACACCATCCACTTGGAAGCCATGAATCAATAAAAACTCCTAATTCCTAGCTTCAAAGAAGAGAACCCTCAAGCCTATCCAAAAAAAAAAAGAAGAAAATAAAAACTGGGAGATGGGGTCACACAGTCTTTAGCAATAGCTACAAAACAAGCTAGTAGGGGTACCATTCATCAAAACGAAGAAGGAAATCAACGAGATGCACTCTGAGAGACAATCCCTCGACTTGGATCCAAAACTCATTTTTCCATGCAAATAATTCAAATTATTCCATCTACATAATCATAGGCTTCTTCCAAGTCTGTTTTAACAATGACACCTTCTTTGTTTATCTTCTTATTGCTATCAATCAACTCGTTTGCAATAAGGATGACATCCGCAATTTGTCTATTATGAACAAAAGCGCTCTGAAAAGGACTGATAAGCATAAGCATTACCTTTTTCAAACCTGGATGAGTGTCAATTCAAAAGAGGTAGTGAGTGTGAGGGACTTAGATTGAAAATGGGATAGGCTAGGCGAACCCCTCTTGCTAAGGCCCTCCCATGCTGAACCACTCTTGCTAAGGCCCCTCTATGCTATGTCCTCGAAAAGTGAAAATGAAATCACCCTTCTCAAAGATGGTCTTGAGGTCCTTAATTCTATATTGGCTATGAAACATATAAAGGTGTTATTTGGCATGTCTAAAATTTAGGTCTATTTGACTTAAACTGATCCGAATGTGTAAAAGCTTTAGACTACTTGGGAAAAGTCTATTTTCTTTTTTATTGAATAGGCATTAGGACCTTTTGCGTTGGTTTTTTTTAGTTTTTAAATAACAAAATGGAAGAGAATCTATCAAATATCAACGTATGAAGCAATAAGACAAATTTAGATTTTTTTTTTTTTTTTTTTTTTTTTTTATGAGTGTTCCCAAATAGGATTTTTACGGATTACTTCCTCTTAAACCTGGCTTCCACATGTTAATGACAAAAAACCCAAAGATGTCACCAAACTACGAAAGTCACTTACTTGACTTCGGTCTTTTTTTTTACAGTCCTGTCCTGGGTTAGCAATTGTACCTTTTGCAAAATAGTAAGCCCCACCCACTTCTTTTTGTTGGTAAAGCAAAGCCCCACATCGCCTAAGTAATGCCTTTGGCGAGGCTTCATATATACCTGTTTTGGCCTTCCACCAATGAGTTTAAGCTTTTGGGTTGGTATATGGTTTCTTACATGGTGTCAGAGCTGGTTTTGATACCACTGTTCTTGTGTAGCCCACATGGCAGGCCCGTCCATGAAATCTGTTGGACCTACACATGAGGGGGAGTGTTGGTAAAGTAAAGCCCCACATCCCACATCGCCTAAGTAATGCCTTTGGCAAGGCTTCATATATACCTGTTTGGGCCTTCCACCTATGAGCTTAAGCTTTTGGGTTGGTATACGGTTTCTTACAATTTTTTCTCTACTCTTCTTTCCTTTTCTTCTTTCTTCCACCACAAATTAAGTTTTAGAGATTAAAAACAAAAACTCACATTTGGTAATCATTCATTGGGACTCTAAGCTACTTTTTTTTTGTTCAAAATTGAATAAGCAACCCACAATATCATGGGATAAACTCATGATATCGCAGGATTTATCAGTAATTTAGAAATATAGAATTTACCAAACAGTGACCAAAATGTAATTTTTTTTCCACCACAAATTAATTTTTATAAATCAAAATTCAAATTTGGTAACCATTCATTGGGACCCAGCAGCTGCTAATTTTTTATTTTAAATTATTTAGCCAACTAACGTTATCGTCAGTTTATGCCATGATATCGACATATCGCGTGTTTATCCATACCTTCTCAGTAATTGACTTGTATTTTTGTATTTTCCCATCATCCCTGACACGGGTTTCAAGTTTTTTGATTCAGTTCATTCATTCAAATTTCCTGCAACTTCATTAATCCATCCATTCATTCATCCAGATTCTTACAGTAAACATTCAATCATAATTTCTGCTGCAGTCCGGCCCAAGAGACAACTGGGTCAACCCATTGACCATAGGTCAACTGGCCCATTGGGTTCAGCCCATAGGCCCAATTATGACCGAGAACTACTATGGGAAACTAAACTTATCCCTATTTCTATTTTCATTCAGTTAGAGGCTGTTTCTCATATCTATTTCTTGTTTCATTAGAATTAGCTAGTTTCCTCTATTATTTAGCTAGTTTCCTATTTTATATAAAAAGTCTTGTTTGCTAAGAAACAGTTCTACTCCTCTATATATATAGTTGAGTCCCCATTGGAGTTGCATATGCCATTGACAATTAATCAAAGAATTCTCTGCGTTTTCTCTTGATTATGGTGTGTTTTATGGTCTTGAGTGTACCCTAGTGGCTGAATGCCTGAATCCACCTTTGGATTTGATCAATCCCATAGAAGATTGGTTTATTTTTCCGATCGAGGATCCAGGGCCACACCAATTTCTCATTCATTCAAATTTCCAACCATTCTTTTAGTCATAACAAGATCCACTTGAAACGTATAAATTCAGAAGCTTTCATTGATTCATCCAATTCAAACCTACAAATTCAATCAAACATTTAATCATCCATTCACATTTAGTAATTCAAAGGAATCCATTCAGATTTCCTGGGAAGTCTATCGGAAAATATTTGTAACCTTTCCATGATGACATAGTTCTTATTCAGCTTTTCTTTGTATTTGGTGTCCAAGCTACCGAAGATGGAAAGGTATGCAGTTCATGCAGTGGCTGCCGCAAAGAAGCAGACAAAGGAAGAAGTAGAAGAATAGAGAAAAAGAAGTGGGTGGGGCTGTGAGTTTTGCAAAAGGTAAAAGTGTTCACCCGTGATATCATGAGCTACGATATCATAGGTTAAGGGAATGACTGTCAAAAGAAAAACAAGACCAAATTCAAGCATCTCTAGTGACATTTTTGTTATTAACATTTGAAATCCATATTTAAGAGGAAATAATCTGTAAAAATCCCTAACTTTTATTATATGTCAAGTTCATGTACTATGTTTACTCTATGACAAGTTTGCCTGCACTACTTCTACTATATGAAAAGTTTGCCCATATGACTTTTACTATAGGACAAGTTTTCTTTTTCGATTGAATCGGACATACAAAGGTCTATTTGTATAATATTTTGATTGAAACAACTCTATTTCAAACAGATCTAATTGAATTAGCTATATTTCATATAGATCAGAGTTTACAAAATAGGCCCTAAGAAAACTGCCTCTGGGAATTGCTTGACGGCGGAGAGAAAGGAAGGAGATTGGCACAAGAACATAGATAAAGAAGAAATTAGAGAGGAAGATATTGGTAATATTTGGTGACCTAGCTGTGGACAATCTGGCAACCAATGCTCATGCTATGAGGTAGTTCCAGATCTTTCGGTGGTATGGCTCCATTTAGGATTTGTTCATTCCAATGAAAGGAACAAAAAGAGCTTCATCCTACTTCGCTTTTGTGAGATCTGCAGAATAGTGGGAAGGTCAGAGAGCTTGTAAGAGCTCAATGGCAGTTCCTTTGAAGGCAGAAGGATGGTGGTCATAATTTACACAAAAACCATGTTTGGATGGAATCAAAGAAAAGGAAAAGTAGATTAATTTGTTAAACCGAGCGTGAAGTTGAAGGATGCAATGACAAATGGTCCTCACCCAAAAGAAAGGAGGCTAAGTGTAAACAAGGAGTATCAGCCAACATCCTGTCGGATGTGGTGAGAGGAGAAGATGAGAAGGCAGGGGATGAGGATTCAGGAGTTTTCACCGTGGACAAAAAAGGTAACAGCAGAAACAAAGACAAACTCTCACACAGAGTATGTAGACTGTAGAGACACTAGTAACTTAATAAGATCCCATATATGACATAACAAAGATCATGGACTCACACTAGCTAATAAATCTGTTTGGTGAAGATGAGATACATGAATAAATACAGTGCTTAAACATTACATGCGCGTGCAACACACCCTCACCCACACATGCGTGCAAGACACACCACATGCACATGCACGCACAATCAAATGCAACTGATTACACTACAATTAGGGAAGGCAATTGGGCAACGTTAAACAGGTCACTTGCATCAATAAAAACAAGGTTTGGTAGTGGTTTTGAATCTTTTGACAGATTGGGGATAGGAACAGGTTTTTAGATTTTATCCTTAATCAAGATGAACTAGAGTTTAGTTGACCTGTCTCAACGTTTATTAATAGAAAATTTACTTACAAAGTACTAAAACATAGGTTCCCCTCTTTGGACGTATATTATCTCTTTCACATCAAACGGAGTATGGAATAATCAATATCAAACTTAATCTAAACTATACTTGTGATAGGTCAGATTTGTTATCACTTATTCCTAAGCCTTGACAGCATATGTATTGATTTAACCTGACATATAGCAAACCAGACTCATTGTCGATAGTCGACCAACCTTCATTGTAGTTTCTTCATCCGTAGTGACGAAATTCATTTCGTTTCGTACAAATTTTTCGAATTGTCCATTAAAATGAACCAAATACACCCCCCCCCCCCCCCCCCCCCCCCCCCCCCCAAAAAAAAAAAAAATTCCTTCAAAAAACTCGACTAGAAATTTGTTCATATGAATTTTCCGAATTTGGTCCGAAATGAAAGGGTTTTTTTAATTTTCGAAGTTAATGCTCAGTGCTCATTGCTGGGCAGCTGTAATGACAGCATTATCATACATGCCATGTTGATGGGCCATAATGATGACATTAATTTGTTATGTTTGGACAACATTATTATTCGTTTAATTGTTTACATCATACATCATGCCATATTATAAGTTCATTTAGTAGAATAAACTAAATGTATCAAATCATAATTTTAAATTTTAATCTTAATCTTATACATATTTCTAATTTTTTTTCTATTTTTCCAAAACATAACTCCGAAACGTTTCGCCGAAATCCCGAATTGGCTGAAACATTTTTATTTGGAGGCCAAACCAAAACAGTGTCTGAAACGAGTTTCTCAATAATGCATTCAGCCCACATCTATGCTCAAACTGCCGTCGCATAAAAAAAATATTTTCATAGATTACATAAGCTCAAAAAACCACCTTAACTCAATGATCATAACCATTACACAAGGGGCCTCCGAAGTAGACAGACACAGCAATGCCGTCCAACTACTCATTTCGCCTGCCCTCAATTCCATGGCTACAATCACAAACTCATTCACCAAATGAAGCTGAATTTTACCCCATATGAAATCGCAATCCAACATCAGTTCCCTCCTTTCCAACTTCTCACAAAGTCAGAAATACAACATCACCCAACTATTCCACACCTTAAATCAGAACCAAAGATCACCCACTCCCCATCCACTGCCCAAAAACGCATACAACACTAATCAACTAATCAAACCAATTGCAATTCTAGCCACATCCAAAGTCCAAACACCCCATTTCTCCACAAACCCTAATCCTCAAACTCTCTCAATGACACCCATTACACCCTCCCATTCCCTCCTCACCAAAAACTCATCTCAAAAATCCACAACCAAGAATCCACCAACAAACCCATAAACCAAAACAAGCAGCAGCAGCAAAAATAAAGATAAAAACCACAGCTTCCAGAAAGAAACCAACACCATATAAATATAAAACTCACACATTCAATCCATGTTTCGAGATGAGAATGCAAGAAAAGAAAGCGCATAAGATGGAAGGATTCCAAGGAAAACTGCATAAAGTCAAGAACTTTATCTGGGAAAAGAAGAATGCATGGAAAACTGGAAGGGTGAAAACAGTGTCTATACCTGCTTCGAGAAGAGGATCGATGACTACGGAGGATTGAGGTGGAGGGAAAAGATGGAATTTTACATGGAAAATGGTGAGAGAGAAATGAAGGAACCAAACGGAGGGGGTGATAGTGACGTGAGGGAGGAGGGGAAAACACCTTTTTAGGAGTGAGAGAGGTGAGTTTACGGAAATGCCGGGGTTGGGTAGTGGGGATAGGGAGATAAGGGAGGGGTGTTTTGGTAATCTTGGGTGTGGTTTTTTTTGGGGCTTTGTTGGGGAATGGAGCTGCTGCTGCGGCCTGCGGGCGCAGAGGTAGAGAGAGAAAGTGAATGGACACTTGTTTTGCGTTTGACGGTTTTGTCCCTGGTGATGATGAGGTGCATGCATCAGCTTGTGCTTATTTGGTAAGTGCGTAATCTATTTTCAATTAGGGTTGATTGAAAGAGCAGGTCACATCACCTGTATAAGGGCGAGGCTACTTTATAATCGCGAACTTATCATGTCATATCGTATTTAATATTTTATTTTCTTATATATAAAATATAAATATTTGTAATAATCGTGATATATTCTTGTCGTACCTGGGTATTTATTGCATGTTATTATTGTGAAGGTATTACTTCTCGGTATCATGTTGTAAAATGGAGGAAAGGGCTCAAGTAGTTGTGGAGTTATTATTGAGGAATGTCTAATAAAATTAGGGTTTTGCACGCATTTTATTTCTCTTCGTGTGACTTATATAATGACTTTTAATTGATGTATTATTAAGATTTTCTTTTTGTAAGGAAAGGAAAAAGCTTCATTTAAGACAAGACGAACAACAGAACGGAACACTAAAAAGAAAACGGTCTGAATCTTAAGGAGGAGGCAAACAACGCCTCACCCACTCAGGTAGAAAACTAACCGAACAAAAATTCTTACCAAGTTTAAAACGGAACTTGGCCAAAATATGAGCAATATCATTAAGAGTTTTACGAATAAAGAAAAAATAAAAATAAAAAAAAGGAAAAACAATGACGATGACGATGAACATCCAAAATGATAGAATTAATGACTCAGTCTTACTTTCCATTAATACTATCGATCACTTCCTTGGCGTCAAAATGGAGCACCATCTTGGAGAGGCCATTATGAGATGCTTTCTCTAACGCAAAGAGAATAGCTCTCACTTCTGCGTCTTTAGCAAAAGAGATCTTTGGCCCAAAGTGAGCACCTACAAGAACAGGAAAGTCGTTCAATATCATCACATAACTATAAACATATTTCCCATCATTAGAATTATAAGTTGCATATGTGAGAATCGTCAAAAATATCGTTAGAAACTTTAGAGGGCCATCTTGGGATTTTACAAGTATAATAGACATCCTTATTGCACTCCAAAGAAGTATAAAAGGATCTTGTTTTTTGAACCAACGTATCAGCGCTAGTATGACAAATAGGGACGCTATTAAAGATAAAACTATTTATCGCTTTTCATACTGCCCAATTCCATTGAAAAGTGCTATGGAACCTCCAAGTTCCATAAAAAATAAAAAAATAAAAAAATCTTCGCTCAGAGGGCCCTTCAAGGTCACCTTGCCACAAAGGCCTTTCTTGTCTAATTTTCATTACCAACCATGTGCTTATTGTAAGGTAAACCTAAGAATATGGACCACCTATTCCTTCCATGCCCCGCTTGTGGAATTTGGAACACTGTCTTCCGTTCCAATAAAACATTACTTCTCAATCTTGCAAAACGACACTTATATAAGATATAATGCAAAATTTTCGTTGGCTACTTAGCGGAGCTCACTTAAGAAAATTTTTAAATCCCTTAAAAATACAACTCTTTTTTTTATAAATTATCGGGTGTTGTAAAATAAAACATCAAGAGGGAGAGACGGAATAATAGGGAGGAAGAGAGAGATTCTTCTATTATCCAAAATGTGTACAAATACAATGGAGGATGCCTATTTATAAGCAAAGTAACCTCATAATTGAGGAACTTTAATTACAATAGGATTTTAACCCTAACTCATCTCATATGGGCATACCCATTATACATATCTTATAACACTTCCCCTTGGATGACCACAACTCAACGACAATTGTCTCATAAAAAACCTTACTAAGGAAAAACCAAATGGGAAAAAAAAAACCAAAGCGAAAGGAAAAAGAGTGCAATATTCTTCAATATCATTGAACTGGTGTTGGACGTGCACAATGCAGCCTTGTTAAAACCTTGACTAGGAAAATTACAGTGGGATAAAACCTAGAAAATGAAAAATAGTACAACGCACAAATGTCATGGGTAGCATACTTTAGGATGCCTTCCGATTAACTACTCTCCCTGATGATAACAACCCTTCATATAGTTTGATGATGAACTCTACACATGCCAATCTCATATAAAAGCTTCTAGAATATTGATTTTGACAATATAAAAGGGAATAATACATTAAAATGACCAACTTATCTTGTGGTCTCGCATCCAGTACCTTACATTTTATATGTAAGATCTGAGTCCCTATCGTGACATGGCATGTCCTTGCCATATCTGAGCATTATAGTACATTATTATTGCCAAGGTATTACTTCTTGGTATCGTGTGGTAAAATGGAGGAAAGGGGTTAAGTAGTGGTCAAGCTATTATTGAGGAATGTCTAATAAAATTAGGGTGTTGCGCCCATTTTATTTCTCTTAGTGTGACTTGTATAATGACTTCTAATTGATGTATTATAAAGCGTTTTTTGGTAAGGTAAGGAAAAAACTTCATTCAAGACAAGACGAACAACGGAACGGAACACCAAAAAGAAAACAACCCTAATATCAAGGAGGAGGCAAATAGCACCTCACCCACTTAGGGAGAAAAACGTCCCAATAGAAATTCTTTCCAAATTTAGAACATGACTTGGCCAAAATATGAGCAGCTTCATTAAGATTTTTACGAATAAAGAAAAACTCAAAAAAGGAAAAATAATGACAATGACGATGAATATCCAAAATGATATAATTAATAGCCAGTCTTGCTTTCCATTAATACTATGGATCACTTCCTTGACGTCAGAATGGAGCACAATCTTGGAGAAACCATCGTGAGATGCTTTCTCTAACGCAAAAGAGAATAGCCCTCACTTTTGCTTCTTTAGCAGAAGAGATCTTTGGCCCAAAGTGAGCACCTACAAGAACAGGAAGGTCCTTCAATATCATCACATAACTATAAACATATTTCCCATCATTAGAATTATAAGTTGCATATGTGAAAATCATCAAAACATTGTTAGAAACTATAGAGGGCCATTGTGGGATTTTACAAGTATGATAGACATCCTTATTGCACTCCAAAGAAGTAGAAAAGGAGCACGTTTTTGGAACTAAATTAACAGGACTAGTAGGAAAAATACGGAAGCTATTAAAGATAAAATTATTTCTAGCTTTCCACACTGCCCACCAAGTCTTCAATTCTATTGAAAAGTTCTATGGAACCTCCAAGTTCCATTAAAAAAAAAGTTTTCGATCGGAGGGCCTTCAAGGTCACCTTGCCACAAAGGCTCACTTGTCTAATTCTCATTACCAACCTTGATGATTCATGTGATTGTTTGGCAACAGGTGACGAATCCACGGTTGTGACGATTCCTTATCACCCTTGGAACAAGGATTCCCTATTGAGGATTTGTATAACTGAAGATTTCACTTCAATATCAATGCTTATATCTGAGAAAATTTGATTTAACTGCAAATCCACAAAAGGGGGATTTCCAAATGCGGGGGGGGGGGGGGGGTGGGGGGGGGGGGGGGGGGGGGGGGGGGGGTGGTTTGAAAATTCAAACAAATGGGGATTTTCATAGGTTCAAATCCTTGGGGATTTATAATTGTCAAACATGGGTTTCCCATGAGTGGGTGGAAAACAGAAATTTCTTCCTTGAGGAGGTTGCCAAACGTGACCTAAGAATATGGACCACCTATTCCTTACATGCCCCGCTTGTGGCATTTGGAGCATCGTCTTCTGTTCCAATCAAACATTTCTTCTCAATCTGAATAAGTTTTAGGTCAAATGGATATGAAAAATAGATTTGCCAAACGACACTTTTATAGGTTATGATCCAAAAATTTTGTGGGCTCCTCAGCCGAGCTCACTTAAGAAAAATTTAAATCTCCTAAAACTATGTCTTTTTATAAATTATCGTAGAGTTTTTGAAATGGAAAAAAATTCTCCCTATATATATTATTGAGAACATTAAGGATGCATTTGTGCATGCACCGCACTTTCGTAGCTATTGAGTCTACCTAGTAGGTGCAATTTTGATTTCTTTCTTAATACAAAAAATAGGCATCATTTTCACATTTTCATCACTGAAATAGATCTGCACCAAGCTATATCACACCATGGGGCCGGAATTTCAGGTGCTTTTTTCCTTCTCTTTTCCCCATAGTGCAGTTGGACAAACGCGTCCTAACTAAATGATTAAATTAAGTGCTTGTCCTTTTTATCAACTGACTGCTAATTAATTAGTTCATTAGACTTTTTAAAATGGCATTTGGAATATTCAGGTTAAGTGCTATCGATAGGCTTATCAATCTGACCTCCATCGAGGGGGGCCTCAGAGTGAAAGTCTCACTCCTAAGACCAGTAGCAAACATTGAAAAAGGGATTTTGAGTGTAAGACCGCCCTTATACCTGACATTTTTCCCAAAATAGTCTTAGTTTAAATATTTCTCATAAAGCTATTTTGTATAATAATGGTGTGATATCACACAACCCTTGAATATCGTACACGATTGATATGTGCAATATCGCATGGCCCTAGGATATCGCGTAGTATGATGCGTGCGATATTGCATGGCCATATATATATATTGCACGAACAATTCTATGGAAAATACTTAAACTTCAACTGGTAATGGGCAAATGTTAAGCCTAAGGGCGGCCATACAGGCAATATCTCTTAAGAAAAACATTATCAGTATTTAAATATATAGGTGTTTTGTCGAACACTACCAAAACACCCCAAAAAACTGTTTCATCAACACAATATTCCTTTTTTTTTTTTTATCCTGAGCATATGAACCAGACTACATTTACATGTATTGATATTATTATATCATCCATAGGTCACAGTAGGTTCTTAAGATAACAGGGGAAAAGATGTTCTGTTTTGCCAACAATTGGAGAAGTGGTTCATTTTATATTCTGCATTGGTCCCAATGGGTCCTTGAGATTTAGGGGAAAAGATAGTCTGTTTTCTGTTTTGCCAACAATTGGAGCAGCACCACTGGGGAATATGCCCTGAGATCAAGTTCACCAGGATGCATAGTAGTCTCAGTCAGATTATGTAATCACCTTCACTGCAAAAATGATAGGGGGGATGTGTTGCTCTCTGAGAACTAAAACAGAAAAGAAAAAACTTTCTTTTATTCTCTTGGTGATAAAGTACAACAAAGATCAACTGGAAATAGAAAAGATCAATCATGAATACAAATCACCCTATAGGATTGCGCTCACATGCTTTATTTTTATGGAGTATTCTTTTGGGTAATTACTCTGCCATGTACTAATTCTGCTCTATAATGGTCGAACATGATAAAAGATGTATGTAACTGATAGGAGTGGATGGATAGATCGGCTATAGAGCATCCTGAGAGAGCAGATAATTGGGTTCCATCTTTCTGGCATTGCTGCTCAGCTCATCCCCACAATCTCCTCTTTCAAAAACAGCTGCAGCCCCCATTCCTGAACCTGCCATGATACACACATGAGCCAGATGTTAGATATGCAAAAGATACTATAACAACAGCGCACACCAAGAAACAGATACATACCTATGCACATAGAAATCACTCCAAACCGGCAGTCCCTGCCTCGTCGCTTCATTTCATGCAAGAGAGTTCCCACACAGCGTGCCCCTGTTAAAAGGGAGAGCAAAAATATAATGCCAGTCAGTGCATTTAACAGATTAAAAGACGTGCAAAAAGTTATTAAGTTGCTGGGTGAATGAGTTCAGTCACCATTGAACTACAACAGAAGTCATGTACTGCTGCAAAACTAAATGAATATGGAAGTTGGAGCAAAATCTAATATTATTCTGTACCCAGCAACTTTTAAACAAGTCAAGTCTCTTGTATGAATAACTAAAACATTGCAAACTTCCACGTGCAAGAAACTCAAGGAAAGGGGAGACCAATAACACGGTAATGGCACAAGGTGCATGTGAGGTCATGTAGGCTAAAAAACTGGTAGTGTTCCCATGAAGCTATACAGCGACTATCAGGCAAAATTACATGCTCTTAAGAATCAAATGGTTCGGTAGAAGATCAGGCATATTGAAGCCATCACTATATTACGAAGGTCGAGAAGTTAACAAGAGAATTGAGAAAAGTTGACAAGAGAATAATATAACTTCCAAAGAGCTTAAGATAACTCATCATGAAAGAAAGTGTGAGCGAGAATTTTAAGGAAAAAAAACAAAGTTCAGTAGAGCCCTCAAAATAATGTACTGTCGGCAATTACTTAGTAAAGAAAGCATTATTAATTGGTCTTAGTTGAACTACTTACTTTCAGGATTATATCATCATCATCACTATCACCATCACCAACATCACCACCATCACCACAATCACTACCAACGTCATGTTTAGTTAAAATGGACTTCTCTAATTTTAGGCATTGCAAGGCTGTCAAATATTTTTAGACAGCCTTTATAAATGAATTTGTGTCATATTTTCACCAATTTGTTCAAGGGAGTGTACTGTATGGTATCAATTATGTGTGTGTGTCTGAGAGAGAGAGAGAGAGAGAGAGAGAGAGAGAGAGAGAGAGAGAAATGATTCCTGATAACCGACTGAAGCTTAGAAACTGCTAAACAATTAGCGGCAGCTTCAAAGTAATGGAAACAATATTATAGCTTAGTTGCTAGAATGCCACTAAAATTACCTGTAGCACCCAAAGGATGCCCAAGAGCAATGGCCGCACCATTGACATTAACTTTTTCATGATCAAGGTCCAGTTTCTTACAACAGAATACATATTGGGACGCAAACGCCTACAAAAAAGAGAGAATCGATCAGTGAAAAGGAGCATGCAAATTGCAACTGATTGAAGACCTAAATATTTACTAAAATGATGAAAAAATAGTGACAAAATATCACCTCATTTATTTCGAAGAGATTAATATCACTAACTTCAAGACCAGCCAACTTTGTTGCAGCAGGAATTGCAACAGCTGGACCAACACCCATGACAGCAGGATCCACCCCAACAGCAGCAAAGCTCCTACATAATTAACGCCAGAGAATTTTAGTTTCTAAAGAAAATATGAAATGCATGGAACTTGTTGTACAAAATGATGAATACAGACATAGTCACATTTATCAGTAATCAGTGGGAAACTCAAATGGAGGACAACAGATGTCTTGCATAAAAACAGGTACTGAAGGAGCTAAAAGTATGCATGAACTAACTGAACAGAGAGACCAATATCATTCTTGATGCAAACATGCCCGAAATGGTATCTAAATGCCCTAAGCCATTAATATCAGTGACTGAATGTCATCAGCTCATAACCATGCCAGTAGGTTGCATCAGTCATAGAACTATGCAAAAAAAAAAAAAAAAAAAATGTTGAGATGAAGCACGAATCAAAGGAGGAGCAATATGGTAGATAGATTGATTGCATTTGCACATTCTGCAATGCTTCTTACAACGACCCAAATAGATCACAAATTTATGCAACAGCAAAATTATATACCTGAACACACCAAGAATGGGAAGTCCTTTTTGTAATGCCAGAGATCTTCTCATTAGTAGAACGGCTCCAGCACCATCACTCACTTGGCTAGCATTACCTGACAAAATATGCAATAAAAAGATCATTTTTAATGATCAGTTATATGCTTAGATATACATTCCAAACAACACTAAAAGCTTTTACTTAAAAACTATAAAATGAAATCAACCTGTCAATGCTTACTGAATGCATTGCCTACTCAAATACCTGCTGTGGTAGTCCCATCCTTCTTAAATGCAGGTTTCAGCTTTGCTAAAGCTGATAATGTTGTGTCTGGTCGAATTCCATCATCCACAGAAATTATGACACTTTTCTCCTCTCCAGATTTAGGATTTACAATCTATAGATAAAGGAAAAATAATAAAAAAAAGTCAGAAAAATGTTAATTTAAAGCCCAAAAGAAATGAAGGAAACATTGAAATATAACATTTTATACTCACTAGGTTCCTAATGCAATATAATTCTCACCTTTGTGGCCACAGGGATTATTTCATCTTTGAATTTACCAGAAGCAGTAGCTGCAGCTGCCTTTCTATGAGACTCGATCTAGTGAGGTAGTTTAAGAGATTAGATATTAATTGAACAAATGCATCATAACGTAAAAACATGAACTCAATTGAAACTCACTGCAGCCTGGTCTTGCTCCTGCCTTGTTACACCAAAACGTTGTGCAACATTTTCAGAAGTAATACCCATGGGAAGAAGACAATCTTCAGCCTGTGGATAGTTCTTTACCTGTGGGGTCAACAGAGAAACTTGTAAGTATACATAATTCACACTAAGCAAACATTTAAAAGAAAAAAGAAAGACATCAGTGAGTACATACTCTGGGATTGACAGGCCCTTTCCAACCAACTGAATCTGTTGTCATAGACTCCAATCCAGCCCCAATGCCTGTATCGAGAACGAAATAGGTAAGATGAGAAACTAACTCATGCAACACAACCACAACAGATGACGCAAAAATAAAGTGATGTAACTTAGCTGCTTACCGATGTCATAAAATCCAGCTTTTATGCAGGCAGCAACATCTGCAACTGCCTGCAGGCCTGATGAGCATTGTCGGTTCACAGTTCTGATAGACACGGTTTCTGCATGATGAAAACAGTTTGTAAATGCAAAGGATAAAACTGCAAGGGAAACTGGGATGATTTACATGATGCATGGAAAACAAAAGTACCAGGAAAACCGGCATAGAATGCAGCCATTCTGCATTCCATTGCTCTTTGAGAGCCTGGTGCCAAGACTGTACCGACAACAATTTCCCCAACTTCATTTGCATTCACATTAGTCTTCTCTAGCAATGCCTACAGTAAACATTCATGGTGAGAAATCCAAATGCACACAAGGGACTCCGCCACGAATTAAGAAGATAATTATATTCATGTTAATGAAATCTAAATCTGTGTCTACTTGTATTTCATCTTTCCATTCAAGTTTTGAATGAACTGATTCCATGCAAAATAAACTGAAAAATAACAAACCTTAAGAACAGCAGCGAGCAGGTCATCGGGGTGTGTGTCCTTAAAGCCCCCACGTTTCGACTTGCAAATCGGAGTTCGGTATGCACTGCACAAGTTACATCAAAATTGAAACAGAAGCTCCTTTGATATAAAATTGACATATAGAAAACCAAATAACAGGAAAATGATCTCATGTGAGATGCAGCAAATTAGCCATGCTTGTGAGGCTCACCAGGGTCCACCCATGATCAAGCAAAGCTCCTTTCACTCACTATCCTCACCCATGAGAATTGGCACTCGCTCAAATTTGACTCTTCTGACTTATACTTGGTGTTGGATTGAGACACTTTTTTTTAAAACACTTCTCTACTGTTGACTTTGAGGCCTCAAAACCCATACCAAATGGAAGACAATCCAGCTGATTTCTGGTGTCCCTTATCCATGCTTAGGTATTTATATCCCATTCATTAGTGGTGACCCAAGTTGGGCAGAGCGTTTGTGCAAGTGTCAGACAGTCGATCGTTTTCACCAAATAACAAATCATCAACCGACATCCACAAGCTTAAAATTCCAAAACAAGAGTTAAGAACTTACGCTACAATCACAACATCATCTCCAAATGAAGCAGTCCTATGATATGCCGAACTATCTCCAGCTGAACAAACTGAAGCCTGTTCTCAAACAAATCAAAACCATTTCAACTATGGTTTTAAAAATCAAAACCCAGCAAAGACCAAGTCATATTGTCTAATACATAAAAAGGTTTCAGCTAGGACCTAGGGGTGTACATGAGCCAAGCTGAGCCAGGCTTGCTTGAGCTCAACTAACTGATCCACAGTTTGAACTTGATCTCGGCTCGTCTTCACTTTACTGATCTCAGTATCAGTTTTAACACAAGCTTGATTATATATGAGCCGAGCTTGAGTTTCGGCTTAGGCTCCAGCTTGTCATCTTTATAAACAGGGCCAGACCCAAGAATTCTTGCTTGGGGGCCAATACATAGAAAAAACAGTTCTCAGGAGAGCCACATATAAGGGGTTTTGACGCATTAGTCCTCTTTAAACCTCTTTTCCCAATTTCATGACCGGAGTTCATATAATGTCATCAAAGTTACTTGATTCTTGACTCTGGTCAATATTATTTTTAACTCTTTTGCTCCATATCCCATTATATCACGGGATTTATCAGTTTCTTTATCATACACTTTTTGCAAATAGCAAGCAAATTCATTTTTTCCATAACATTAAAAATGATATTATGTGAAAAGTAAATATACATTTGACCACCATTTCTCATGTTCCTATCATTTGGAAATTTTTTTTCAGCTATCATGGGTCTGCCTCATGGGATTTATCAATTTTTGTGATATTCACCGTTCAATGATATCATGGAGTTTTGGGGCAAAATAGTTTTTCGGAAAAAAAAATATTGACCATCGTCTAGCAAATCTTGTGATATTATTTGAATTTTGGTAATTTAATATGAAATACCTGATTTAAAGAGGACTAACATATCAAAACCCCCACATATAAAAAAAGATGCATGTAATTTTCAAAATATATAGGGGCTTTTTTGAAAACTTTAGGAGTCCTAAGAAAAAAAAAATATACAATTCTCTAAAACTTAAGGGGGTTTCTGAAATTTTTGGGGGATTTGGGGCCAGTGCTTGTATTAACGAGACAATCTTGGGCTTGGGCTTGGGCTTGGGCTTCTACATATACGTGTATGTTAATGAGCTCAGCTCAAGCTAAGTTGAGCTGAACGGGACCGAAACAAGCCAGTAAACCAGCGCAGTACCGATAAATCGGCCGATACAGCATCCAAAACCGGATTCCAAAAACCACAAACACCACACAAGCCCAAAAACCAGATCCAATGAAGCAAAATCACAAATCACCAACCGATCCAAGACAACTAAAACAAAAACAATCTAACAAAAAGAGAGAATCAACGACTCAAAATCCCTAATCAGACACAATCTTTAATATGAACTAGAACGAAAGCACAAATCTTGCGATCAGAGACGAGACTTACAGAGATGGAATTGGAAGAAGAAGAAGAAGAAGAAGAAGGGCGAAGATGCTGGAACAGAATTCTCTGCCTCTCAATGACTTTCTCCATCTCTCTCTTTTTCTCTCCTGTTTGGAGAGCGAGAGAACCAAAAAAACAGAGAAAGATTTCAGAGGTTTGGGAAGAGGAGGTGAGGAATGGAGCTTTTTATAGGAAGAGGGTCTTCTAGTTTCTGTGTGTTGGTAATGTGGGGTATTGATGATGATATTATTATATGTAGGGAAGGAACTAGGAAGACTCAATGAGAAATGAGTGGGAAGTTTCATGTTGACCCTGATGACTGACCAGTCCTGTGCTTGGGGTGGTGGAGAGTGGAGAAGAGGGAGGGAAGTTGGTGGAGAACATAAACAATATGAATGGCAAAATGTTGTTTCTCTTTTTTAATTGTTTAACCCATGGTGCTGTAATTTCAGTGCTGACCAAGGGTCAAGGGCTGAACTTAAGGAGGATTTTTTTTAAAAAATTGTTTGGGTGGGGGAAGGGGTGGTGGGAAGAAAATTCTCAAAATCTCAAAATATCTCTCTCTCTTGGAGGAGAGGGATTTTTTGCGCTCTTTCTCTCTCTTTGGGAGGAGAGGGGTTTTGGTATTCACAAGTGGCCAGTGTGTATCTGATTATTTGAGTATTCAAAGCATTTTATTTTAACTAGGCAAATGTCAGTGGTCAATTCAAGATTTTTATTTGGGAGGGGAAAGACACGATGGTCAATTGAAAATGTTCGGTCATTATTTTGTCACGGTCGTCACATGCCTCAGTCTGTTTAATGTTGGAGTCGTGATAATTGCCTATTTATGAGCATGAGGGGTGATATAGAATAAAATTAAGTATTAAATAAAAGAGAGTGAAATAATGAGAGTAAAAACACTATAAAAGATAAAAAAAATTACTCTTACCCATTTTGTCATTTAGTGCCATTTAAAATTTTATATATATATATATATTTATCTTTTAGTGTCTTTTTAAGTGTAATTTTTTGTCATTTTGTGCCTTTAATTTAAACTCATTATTCTTTCTTTTTTTTTTTCCTCTTGATTTGACTATTTAATTTTTTTCATGGGTACCATTTACTCATATGATATTCTACTATTTTTACGGAACATTGTTCATCTATAATTCTTTTATTTTGATTTTATATTCTATGTTCTGGTTATTAAAATATTGTCATTACGGGACTACATCTCACCCATTAACTTTTATGACATAAGTTACTTCTTTTACGTTACAGTTGGTTTTAAATCTTAGTTATTTTGAATCGAAAGAAAATTTGTTAGGTTATAAACTTACCAGATTAAGTCTGTGGGCCAACATTGTCGAAAGTTTTCTATCGCTTAGTGCTGTTAAATTTTTTTATTGCAAATCAATACGCCAGTATTATATCATTATGAGCCCGTCTAATCGGTTCAAACCTTTTATTGTTCCCTCATCTTGCTTTTTTTACAAATCTTCTTTGATTTCTTATCTTGCTTTTTATACAAATCTTCTTTGATTTCTTGAAGTCGGACCCTTAGACGATCCGAAATCTTACTTCCTATGGTCATGGTCGGTGGTCTCCCATATTGTACGGTACCGTCCAATTGAGATTCACGCCAAGAAGGAGTTTCGCGTGAGTTTCACACACGCTTCTACTGAATCGTTGGGGCCGTGCGACACGCATTCCTTGATGGGACTAATAAGATCTTTGTCTTTATTCCAATTCATTTGATGGAAGTGTTCCTCCAGAGACCTGCCAACCTGGTAATTCAGGTTGGGTTTGACCCATTTTTTTAATTTCGGGTCGGTTTGGGTTTTAGTGGACACTACTCACTCTATTAATAAATGGACCCATATTGAGTTAAGTCCAGTTAATACCTTTCTCGACCTGTTGGCTAAGATCAAGAGCTAATTCCAGTTAGATTGACTTTGAGCAGTCAACTGACCCAAACTTGACCCAACCCAACAACTTGCATCATAATTCGCCATCCCAACCTAAACTCCGCGTACTAAATTGTGAGTTGTGAGTTCATGTTGATGCTTTTAACTTTCTTATTAGAATTGATATTTTAAACCTTAAATATAAATGTGCAGGGTAGGGATGAGCGTATGCATTCTGCCCTGCAATGCTCATCTGCACAGATTCATCATCACACATACTAGGCCTTTTTTTTTTTTTGCCAAGTTGGTTTAGTAGCAAGAGAGAAATGAAGGAAACTTGCCCACCTTGGGAATGATCCCTGGGTGGAGCTGTGGGAGTGGGTGTCCTATCCACGATAAGAGCCTAACGACTGACACGCTTGATCTTTTTTACCTAATTCATAAACAGGTTGGATTTAAGCTGAGTCTAGTCTTATAATTTGACCACATCGGAAAAAATTGCATTGTGACCTACTATCCAAACCAAATCTAATAAAAAAAAAAATTGATTAAGTGTTTGAAATGACCATGTAGCTAACACAAAGGGTCGAAACTTTCTTTTTCATTGAAAAAAAAAAAAAAACAGTCAGTTTTATTCAGATTTTTTCAACTTAATCAATGTAGCTCAAAAATGAAGCTACACATATCATATGCTGGTCAATTGGCCCATAATCTGACCTGAAACATTGTCATCCCTGTCAAGAGTGACCCACCTTCACCTGCCACACTTATTTGGTGGAAAATGAGGTTTCACACTACTGCACTTTTAGACCAGAAGTTGGACCAGAGACCTGGAAGGTCCCGAAGGTTCCTAGAGTCAACAATTTGACCATAAGAGAGAGAGAGAGAGAGAGGTTCTTAGAGTCAACAATTTGACCATGAGAGAGAGAGAGAGAGCATCAATCAGTTATTTGGAATACTGGGTAGTTGAAGAGAGCCCACCAAAACGTTAAAGTACTCTGGTAGTTGAAGTTAGTTTATTGAAAAAATGAATAGTTCTATAGTGACCCAATTAAATCATAAAAGATAAGAACACACTAATTGAAATATTCTGTAGATGCACGAAGATTGGTGGGGACAGAGGTGTTACAATTTTCTTTTGGGTTTTGTCCGTCCATCCAGTGACCTTCGGCCATTAATAACCCTACCTGATACGGAAATTATAATAATACTTTATAAGTACTCGTGTAGTTTTAATGACTAAAATGTCTCAAACTTGTCAATATTATATAGATATATACATTCCTTCTTTAACTCAATAAGAGCCGAGGGGAGCTTTATGCAATATTAAATAAATTAGAAAGTATTGAAAACACAAAAATATGGTATGTATTACGAGATATGGATCTTGGGTGGATACCCACTTAAGATAAGTTAGGGTTAGAATTAGGGTTCCTCTCTTATGAGGTCACTTTACCTATAAATAAGCTTAAATGGGCTTCTCCTCACTACAAGAAAAACCACTTTTAACTAAATTAAGCGCCGGTAATACTTATAGTGGCGGCCACGTCAGCCGCCGCTCGTTCACGGTATACAAACCGTGGGTGTTACTTTTAGAGGCAGCAAAGTGGCCGCCGCTGGGTTTTTATTGCGGCACTTTCGATCGCTGGGAAAAGGTTTCCACTGGCATAATAAATGACGAATTAATATTGTTGTGGAGGTCTCCGGCCGCCAGTAAAGGTTAGTGAAACGCTGCTGAAGTATAATTAAGAGTTATATTGGCAGTCAATTAGCCGCCGTAAAACTGTAAATGAAACACAGGGTAAGGGTTATACCGGCGGCCAATTGGCCACCGCTATAAGTCTTTAAAAAAAAAAACAAAAAAATGATTTTATAAAAAATTATTTTGTATTGCATGTTCAGCAACCTGTTCTTACATAAACCTATTTAAGACAATACAATCAAAGTCTACAAAAAATAATAAAGAATCCTATTATTAATAATTTAATTTATACATCCTATTCCTTATATAACCAAATGAAACAAGACTCATCAACTTCTTATTGTCTACTTAAATGACGAATGAGATTCTAACACAAGATATCATTTTGAATAGCCGACGCACTACATGGGACCTTTTTGCCCACTTTCATGATAGTTGTAGATTTGCCGCTAACAGCTACACCCAAACCAATATCCATTTTTGGTCTATTTCTTCATTGAAGAGACTTCCAGTCCTTATTACTCGTCCTCTCACAGCAGTCTTCAAGACAACATCCAACACCTGCAATTAATATTTTTAGACCTGAGTTAGCTATCGAAGTTTTGATTTATGCTTGAGTGCAGGAAGCATACAACAAGAGTTAAAGCACTACATTATCAAATGTAAGGAGAGTTGGAACATATATCTAGATCCTGCAAAATATTGAATTGAAAAGAGAGAGAATGTCACCATAATCATTGTTGTAGCATCATCCCATCAATCTGAAATTGACTTAAAAAAGAAAAGTAAACAATTAAAAAAAGAATATTTTAAAAGAATGCATGTACAAGTCATTCAATGTACCTGGTAGATCTCATAATCCTATATTATTAAATGTGCTCCCATCCACTTCACATTTGTACTGAAATTGTCAGAAACTTAGAGTCGCAAAATAATACATACCTACGAAAAGCTTTCTAGCCAAAGGAAAGTAAAAATTATGTAACTCAACGGAATACTATGATAAACTCAGTTGTCTGAAATTTGATGCAAAATGAACTGTTATTTGATCAACTCTGCATTATAGCGGTCCCAAATGAGGAACAATGATAGTGAGGATTGCCACCAATATGTTGTCTTACCCAACCACCGATACAATTTAATAAAGAAGCCAACAACTCAATTCCAAGCAACAATCATTCATAAACTATATTATACCCACATCCATAATTATCCAAAAGAACAAAAACTTTATCAAAAGTTAGTTTTTAAACTAATATAGTATTAGTAGTTACTCTATCATGAAATAAAAGTACTAATCAAAGAAATTAACTAAATCGCCCATATGCTCCTCGATCATCCATCTGCTCCATGTAAAAAGAAAAGAAAAGTAGACAATTGAGCTACCATTAAGAAAAAATACACATACAATTAGTAATAATACATAATAAATAAGTAAACTTACCCCTTCGGAAGGATTTTGTTGTTGGCTAGGTATCTGCAGCATTATCTCCGCCATTGTAGCTCGCATCCACTCTTGTTGCCTTTCCATTTGTTCAAGATATGCACGCCTATCTAATCTTCATGCTTCTTCTGCATTTCCTCCATTTGAGCATGCACGGTATTCAATTCAGCACGCATTTCCTCGAGGTTAGTCCTATATTGGGTTGACGTGGGGCCAAAGACTGAAGTTGGTGTTGGACCAAGCCCATATCCACGTACGCGACAATGCCGCTCTGGTCCCATAACCTTGCTATAGATGTCATCACTTATATAGTTAAAAGGTCCTCCCTCTTGTGCTTCATTAATCTCTTGAAACTTTGACTACATTAAAAAGAATATAATTAGTGGAATTATCTACAATTAAAATTGATTAAAGAAAAAGACATCCTACATACAATAATCTCTGCTGATTTTTCATCAACGGGTGTCCCATCCTTCCGTGTATGGGTTCGAATGAAGAGATCCGCTCGAGAAGGATTACTCCCATCAGTCCTACTTCGAGTCTATCCTTGTAGAGAGTTAAGTCCATAGCAAAGAGATATGTCAATGTAAATTTTAAAATACTAATTAAGTAATATAACTAGTATACCTCTCTGTCTCTATAACAAGCAAAACTCTTTGTTCCCCCAATATGTGTAATAATTTGGCAATTGTGATTGGCTTTATTTTTCTTGGATATATCCTACATGTATACAACAACAATGCAACATTAATAAACACAAGCAAAAGGGCCCATTGGGGGATTCTCTGATTTTTTGATTTCATACCTTAAGAGGTTCCTTCCGAAGAGGCAATTAGCGCTCATGAAGAGGTTCCTCCTAAAGAGGCACATAACGCTTTTAAAGAGGTTATGCTAAAATCCGTTCTCTCTAGAATAATGAAAGTCCCTGGTAAAACTTTGGAAGCCCCAAAGAGGCACCGGTACTGGATAATGAAGAGATTTCTATACTTTACAATTATTCAAGAGAGATGGAATAAAAATGATGACGATGATTGGGACACAAAACCACGTTCTATAAATCTTGGAAGGATTTTCTTTGCCTAAAGCAAAGCTAAGGAGTACATACTCAATCCAATTAAGGCACTGGATTAGTATTAAACACATCCTATGATATTTGCATGGAACAACTGATTTAGCAATATTTTATTCTTATATTTGTAGAGATTTCAGTTTTGTAGGATATGCAGATTTAGGTTATCTCTCTGATCCTCATAAGGGTCGATCACAGACAAATTATGTGTTTCTTAATGGTAATACCGCCATTTCTTGGCGTTCTACTAAATAAACTTTGGTAGCTACTTCCTCCAATTATGCTGAGATTTTGGCTCTTTATAAAGCCAGTAAGGAATGTATATTGGTAAGATCTTTGATTTAGTATGTTCGTAGTTCTTGTCAATTACCATTTATTGCAGGTATCCTAAATATTATTTATGAAGATAATGAAGCATGCGAAGATAATGAAGCATGCATAAAACAGATTCGAGAATGTTTCATTAAAGGAGACGATACTAAGCATATAGAACCGAAGTTTTTCTTCACTCATGAACTTTAGAAGAACAATGAAATTGAAGTCAAATAAATTTGTTCGAGTAACAACACGGCTGATCTGTTTACCAAATCTTTGCCAAAATCAGTATTCAAAAAGTTTGTATATGAGACTCGCATGTGTAGAGTTTATCATCAAACTATGTGAATGGTTACTATCATCAGGGGGAGTGGTTTATTAAGGAGCATCCTGAAGTATGCTACACATGGACATTTGTGCGCTGTACTCTTTTTCCTTTTCTAGGTTTTATCTCACTAAGTTTTCCTAGTTAAGGTTTTAACGAGGCAGCATTATGAACGTCCAACACCAGTTCAATGATCTTGAAGAATGTTGTACTCTTTTTTTCCTTCGCTTTGGTTTTTCCCACTGGGTTTTCCTTAGCAAGGTTTTTAATGAGGTAACTGTCATTGAATGGTGGTCATCCAAGGGGGAGTGTTACGAAATATGAATTTTGGGTGGATACCCACTTAAGATGAGTTAGGGTTAGAATTAGGGTTCTTCTCTTATGAGGTCACTTTGCCTATAAATAGGCTTCTCCCTTTGTATTTGTACACACATTAATGAGCTAATCGAAAGGCTCTCTCTTCTTCCCTTAATCTTCTTTCTCTTGGTCTTTTTTTTTCTAACAATATGCGATATCACACAATCACTGATATTTTAGTTCATAAAAACTGCATGTGTACCCACATGATTTGTATCGATTTTCATCACAAGGCGAGGTTATCTATATCTAAAGGTTAATGTACTGGCAAAACCCGTTTTCTTTTTTAAACCACATTGGACCCTATTATTCAACTAAGAAAGTGAAACGTCATTTCATGGCTTGGCATATATATATATATATATATATATATATATATATATTCCTGTGGATCCTTCCCTCACCATATGGTGAGGGATGGATGCACATGTGGTGAGGGACAACATAGTGGGGTTGACTTTATAACACATCTGAACCATCCACACACATGGAACCCCCTCAAGTACATTAGACCCATTGAATTTTCACCTATCCAAATGGATTGGACCGATGATCGAGGGTCAAATTTTTTCCTTTAATATAAAGTCATTAAATTTGTGGGCCACGGATGAAGGGGTTATATATATATAAATTCTTAAAAACTCCCCATTTAAAAAAGGGAGTTTTTGTCCCTTTTGATTTGTCCAATAAGATAGTGCCAACTCACATGTGCAAGCAAAATAATAGGAGACAACTAGTTTTAAAGAGAAGATCTAATTAAATCATTTAAAGATGGAGAAGAAGTATATATATATATATATATATATATATATATATATATATATAAAGAGAAATTCTCAAATACTCCCCTATCTCAAAAGGGTAGTTTCTGCCCTTATCTAATAGCTAATGATTTATTAGTATTTTAAGAGATCTACCTTTGTAAGAGAATGTTTAGGATAGAGAATCCGAGATATATATGTGTATCATTGATGCCACGTGTCATACTTTCATTGCCTAAAAGAGGGGATTTTTTTTCTTTTCTTTTTTTTGTGAAAAACGCCCGGGGAGTTTTATAGCATAACTCATATATATATTTATGGGAGATGCTCTCACCTTACTATGAGAGATAAGGTGGGTGTCCTCACTTCCATATCCAATGCCAACAACTTAAATGTAAGGGCCTCCACCTTAACTCTTATAGTAAGGTGAGAGATGTTCTCACAAGAGTATCTCCCTATATATATATATATATATATATATATATATATATATATATATATATGAGCATGCTTCTCCTAAGCTGCAGTTTAGCTTATCTTAAGTTGGAATAGTGCTGGTTCCATAAATCAAACTTGATTATATTTGTTTTTTACATAATGGAACTGAAAAATCTAGTTCTGATTGGATTTATCTTGATTTTGGAGACGATCATTATCCAAAAAATAGTATAATCGACTTTGTTTTTGTGGGACTAGCCCTGTTTCTGCTTAGGATAAGCTAAGCTGCAACTTAGGAGAGCTGACCCCTATATATATATATATATATATATATATATATATATCAAGAGGAGGTTTGAAAATATGGCTTTGGAGTCCAGCCTCTTGGAAAACATTATTTTCGACACTTAGGGCATGTTTCCTTATAAGAATTATGGAGAGTTTTAAATTCTCCAAAGCTATATGATCAAGCTGTGAAATTCCTAAATACCCTTCTTGGGTGGAACACTTAAAACTCCAACAAAATGGAAATAAATTGGTGGGGACTGAGGTGTTACAATTTTCTTTTAGGTTTGTTTGTCCAGAGACCTTGGGCTATTAATAACCCCACCTGATGGTGAAAGTTATAATAATATTCTATAAGGACCCGTGTAGCTTTAATAAACTAAAATGCCTTTAACCGTGCAATATTATATAGGGGAGATGCTCTTGTGAGAGTTACTCTCACATATCAATGAGAGTAAGGGGTGAGAGCACTCACATTTAGGCTATTGGCATTGGATATAGATGTGAGTGCCCCCACTCTTACTCTCATAGTACTGTGAGGTTAACTCTTATAGAAGCATCTCACATTATATAGATACAATCCTTTTTTAAGTCAACAAGAGGGAAACTTTATGCAATATTGCATAAATTAGAAAGTGTTGAAGTTTCAAAAATATGGTACATGGTATCACACAATCAATGACATTTTAGTCTATAAAAGTTGTATGCGTATCCATAGGGAATAGGCAAAACCCCTTTTCTTTCTCTCGATGACATGGACCCTACTATCCAGCTAAGAAAGTGAAACTTCATTTCATGGTCTGCACACTAGGAACATAAATATCACCAGAAGATTTAAAATCACAGTTTCGGAGTCCAAGCCTCTTGGTAAAAATGCTTTTTGGGTAGGGACGTATACAGGTCTGTTCCGATTTGGGCCCATGGCGGATCCGAAACCAAAACCGTTAATGCGAAGATGGAATCGAACCCGGACCTGGTTTCGGTTCGGATGCTATTTCCTGGTTCCGAAATCAGAACTGTTAATGAGAAGATAGAACTAGAACCGGTTCTATATATGGGATGGGTTCGGGTTTGGGTCTAGATAGAGAATGATAGGGGAAAAATCTAGTTGTTAGGAGGGTTTTTTAAAATTGAGGTAATATGTCGGGTCCAATGTTTACATGTTGGAACCAAGGTGGTACGGGTGCAGAACCATTTAGGCCACGAGGTCCAAAAAAGGAACCAGACCAGGACCCGTCTACTTATAGGGGCCTAAATAAGGACTCAAGCCCAATTTTTAATAGGTCGGAACTTGTCCTCCAGATAATCCGAGAATCACAGACCCATTTACATCCCTAATCTTAAGGCATGTCTCTTTATAAGAATTCTGAAGGTTTTTAAATTCTCCGAAAGGTGTACCACGAAGTGAAACTCCTAAATCTCATTCTTGGGTGGAGCATTTAAAACCCCAACAAAACGAAAAGATATTGGAATTTCATGAATTTAAAATGGTTATTTGAGACTTTTGTAAAAAAGACATGACATTTCAAATGTCAATGGACAAGCCATCACATCATGTCTAAAAACCTCACCATACCAGATTTTTCCAAAAAAAAAAAAAAAAAAACTTATTAAAGAAATAAGCCTATAGGACACATTTGTGTAGTATAGTCATTAAAGAGCACATTCTTTTACTAGAATTTCTTACAAGAATTTAGCATGTTGAGGATTTTAGACATGATTTGATGGTTTGTCTCCTAGCATTTGCAAATGCTATGTTTTTTTACTTAGAATTCCAAAAGTCCAGCACTTAAAAAATTTGAGATGAGTAGGGCGTCTTTGTTTGGAAGAATCATGAGAATTCTTATCTAGGAGAATTCTAAGAATTCCAAATGCTGCCCCCCCAACGTAGAATTCCATATGGTCAATCCCACTCTAGCATTTGGAATGCTGAAATTCTGGGAATACATTAGAATGACCTGGGGACAAGATGTCACAACATGTTAAAAATTCCCAACAAGCCCAAATCCTTGTCAGAAATGCCTTTAGGGCCTATTTGTTTAGAAAATCGTGAGAATACTTGTTTGAGAGAATTCTGAGAATTCCAAATGCTGCCATTTTATTAAAGTAAAATTCCAAATGCTCAACTCCCCCCTAGCATTTGGAATACTAGAATTCAAGGAATTCATAAGGCTAAAAGTACCTTTTTATGTGGTTTTAAGACCCTAGTAATTCCAATCCTAGAAAATTGAAGGTTTCATCTACATCGCTACCTTTTGTTATATCTCACATTTTTAATAATTCTTCGGAAGAGCTCACCTAACCAAGGGCTCCTGTGCAATCTGTATGAACAATCAAGCTCTTATTAATGTGTTTTGGTATAAATATCATTGAATGGAGCCTTTGTGAGATCTATATGCATGTGGTACACTTTGTGAGATATCTCTACTCATGTCATGGTAGCCTCTCTGTTTGCATGAAGGGTGAAATAAAATAAAATTATCTTGTCGAATTAAGTAGAAAAGTAGGAGGAAAAGGTTGAAAGTAAATGCACAAAATGACAAAAAGGGGGTGAGAATTTTTTTTTTTTTTTCCCTTTTAGTGCTTTTATTACTCTCAACTCCCTCTGCTCTTTATTTCTTTTGATTTGACCCGCAATTGAGGGGTCGGGGAGAGGTTAAAGGAGGCAAAATTTGACCAAACATATTAAGCTGATCCAAACACGACCTACATTTGACCTGTATAGCCTAACCCACAACATATATGAATCGGGCGTGAATTAGAAAACCCAACCCGCATTAAAATAGTTTGGATTAGGGTTAACCCACTCAACCCGTATAAGCCGCCTAACTTCTTTAAATCAGTTGGGTTAGAGTCTACCCAAATATAAAAAACCCATTTAAACACTTTAGTAATCTGACATTATGGTACTTAGAATAGTCTATTTTAAATAGATTGAATCGAGCTTATGTTGGCTCTTTTTTTTTTCCTCTCTATCTTTATTTTGCAACTTAACTCAAATGTCGCCTTAATTTTTTTAAATGGGTTGAGTTCGTGCTAAGATTCTACAGGTTAAATCGGGTTAAATGCGTTGACCCGCATTGAATGTGGGTTATGCATGTCGGAGGTGGGTTAACCCGCATCAATTGTGAGTTAAAGTTTTGATCCAATGGCCTGTTTTAAAAATGAGTCGAATATGCGTTAAACTTCAGCCAATAAAGACCCTTGTCAACCCAACCCATTTACACCCAACCCATCCTGTTTGCCACGCCTACTTGAGGGTGAGTGTGGAGGGGATACTAAGGTGTGTGATGTGGGTAACTTCATCATAGGTGCTCCATTGGATCTGCGATGATTGAAATATGCAACCCATCCCAGAAAATCCACAGTAAAAAAACTCTGGACCTCAAATTCAACAGAGTGATTAATTTGAATGAGTATTAAATTGTGTGGTGTAGTGAGTGCAAGGAGGGATGGGATAAAGGAGGCCCCAGAAGATGACCAGGCTGTTGCCCTTTGAGCGTGTATATGCACATATATGAATATTGTATACATGAGTTCGTTAATATATTTTATATATTTAGAGGTATATAATAATACTAATATTAATTTTATTGTTATTATTACTGACAAGGGTGTCCGACCTTTTTGGGAACCGACTATTCTCAGCCCGGACATGTGAAGTCCCTGCCTCCCCTATGCACCGGATAAGTCGGGCTTTTAACTAAGAAAGTGGCCCCAGGAAGAGAGCGCGAGTTCGAAATCACAATCTCCAATTTGTGAGCTGTGGTCCTAGCCATGCCTACCCGGAAGGGTTAAGGTCGTATTATTTTTTAAGACTAGATTCTCACCCACGAGAGTCCGGGTAAGAGGCGGTGTGTCAATCTCCATTGTCCATAAAATGGGGTCTTTTGATTAAAGACGCTCATTGAAAATTCCACGGGACTCAGTTATGTGTTGGGCTTCCATGTAGGAGATATCCGCTGATTTCTATTTCCATGGGTGGGAGGAATCCTGCATTCTTACTATTGTCATAGTAATCGAAATCATCCCTATTGAATAAAATCAGCACATTTTTGCATGAAACATGCACGATACCAAACAACGGAACAACGGGCTACGCAAAAAATGAGCACAAGTTTCCTCTAAGTCGTAGAATCCTTTTATCACACAAACACGCCCATAGAAATTGGAGACAGATGTTTCCAATTTTATTGATGTCTCTGAAAGGACATTAGAACGTGATCGTTAGGGCACGTTAACATTTGTGTGACCGCTTTTCTTCATAAAAAAACCATGAAAAGTAGAAAATGTTTTTCACGCTACAATAAAACCCGCGTTTGGTGCGACCATTTTTAGGGGGAAAATGAGCAAAAAGAGAAACTGAGATTCCATATTTGCATGAAAAATCGTTTCCAACCCAGAGAACCTTGGACTTTGCTTCTAGTGAAATGTAGAAAACCTTCTCTACGAATCTGGCTTTCTGTAGCGCTGCACAAACCCACCCTAAGCTTTCTTTTCTTCTGTTTGATATGAGATTTTAGGTTGGTATTGTCATGTTCATATTTTCTAGTTGTGACTGACCAGGGAGCCCATCTCATGCAACACCTACCTCGATGCTTGACACATCCAGAAAGTATAGACAGATATATAGATAGATTTGAATACGTCATGTGTTTAATAGAAAATTACTTAACTTTTGATTAAAGGACCTCAAAGTTTCATAGCTTCAAATAATCCAATTCTTTTTATTGTCAAACTGAGATCAACAAAGGTATTGGATTGATGATAACTGATAAGTGAGTCATCAAATAAAATAAAAGGTGAGTATTAAGTAAAGTGGGTTTTTATTTTATTTTATGAAATTATGTTTGAAGATGTGTGTTCACTTGTTTCATGCTTGGAGTTCAGAGCATGCAGAGAAGATGCCAAATTGCAGAGAGATGGCAAAAGCCTCTGATCACTCAAGCCCCACAACTCAGACCTGCATGCAGAAGTAAGGGTCGAATGACCACTGAGACCAGACCCTTGAATCCAAGTGGGCCTTCTTCACTCTCGTCCACCCTCTTACACATGCACCATAAATTTCATCATAAATATGGTCTCCTACATTTGTCACTCTTTCTAAACAAAGAAAACATCAATATTCAGGACATCTCCTATGTGAGTTTCTCACAAGTCACAACTCATTGGATTTGGACAACTCAACAATGTCGAACATAGCTTACGTGCACAACCAATTTGAACATTTAATTCATGTATGGATGATGTGTAGCAAGAAGTTACTGTAGTCTGAAAGAAACACATAAAGCAGTTCAAATTATTTTAGTTTCATCTTTTAAATGCATAGTGTTGATGATGACGACCAGACCTCCTGTACCTTCTTTCTTCTTCCTCTTCTTTTTAATACAAGCACCAGGCAGAAAGAAGACAACAATGTTACAAAGATGAGATTTTGTACTAGTTCAGTAATTTTTAACTGTAGTCTGAAAGCAACACATAAAGCAGTTTAAATTATTTTAGTTTCATCTTTTAAATGCATAGTGTTGATGATGACGAGCAGACCTGTTGTGCATTCGTTCTTCTTTTTCTTTAATGCAAACACAAGGCAGAAAGCAGACAACAATGTTAGATGAGATTTTGTAGTAGTTCAGTAATTTTTATTAAATATTAAGGGTAAGATCTTCAGATTTGATCTTAGCATGTTTATTTGTTTGAATAAAATGCATTAAGCTGACTTAGAAAAATGGGATAGAGTAAATGGCGATGAATGCCACAGATCGATGAACTAGGCTATGATGATGATGATTTCTTTTGTTTATGGATTGATGATTGCCACTTAATTAGTTTATAAGATCATCATGTTAATGTAATTTTCAACACTAATTTGTTGCTTCATCAAAAGCCAAAGGGGCTCACTATTTGGACCACCAAGATTCAGGATTACCATTTATGCATCCCATGTTTACTAGCATGCTATAAGCGCAGAAAAAAAGAAAAAAAGAAAAAAAGTAGGCTCCTAATATTAGAAAGATTTTTTTTAGAAATTAATTTATACTAAATTTAAAGGGAAAAAAATCTTTTAGGGCCTTCTTGTTGCATCAAATATACATAGCGATCGAATACATATGAATTTATGGTGAAAAAGTCAAAGGACTGTTAAAGAGGTTTTTAGAAATTAATTTATACTAAATTCAGAGGGAAAAAAAATCTTTAAGGGCCTGCTTGTTTGCATCAAAATATATAGCAATTGAATACATACAAATTCATGGTGAAAAGAATTCAGTCAAAGGACTATTAAAGAAGTTTTTAGAAATTAATTTATACTAAATTCAGAGGGGAAAAAACCTTTTAGGGCCTGCTTGTTTGCATCAAAATACATGGCGATTGAATACATATGAATTCATAGTGAAAATAATTCAGTCAAGGGACTATTAAAGTGGTTAGGGGTGAAGGATATAAGGTCTTGATGTAGATAGAATCTTCACTTGCCGATTCATTGAATTACCAAGGTGGTGGCTTCATATTCATTTCCCATGTTCTTTTAATACTATTTCTCAAAAAAATATTATTTGGTGCTTATTTTTGAAAATTCACCTTTGTTTTTCATTTTCAACCTCTTATGGTATGAATCATATGCTTTCCATTTCTATGTATTCTAATGCAAACAAAGTAGCCCTAAGGGCCCGTTTGGCACTTTACTAATACATTAATTAAAGTCAAGTAAAAGTCTCCATTTTCAAGATAAGATGTCACATCAAATGCACTTTATTCAAAACTCCCTCCATCTTTTTCATACAAAAAGTCAAAAAGCAACTACCTTTATCTACTAAAATACAAAATAACTTCACTTTTCCATACAAAAAGTCAAAAAGATTCCATAACAAACAACTAAAAACAAAATACCATCATAACCCACTTATATTTTATTCTTTCTTCAAAATCAACTATACTTGACTTGACTATATTAGTAGGGTTACCAAACTGGCCCTAAGGGTCTATTTGTTTCATATAATTGAATGCATAGGAATTATAATACTTCTAGAAAATAGTTAAAATTGAAGAAACAAATGTGGATTGTAAAAAATAACCATCAAATTTTCTTCCCTCTAATTAATGAAAAATGAAGCGAGGGAGGTGAAAAATTTATACCCAGCCATCATCATAGTAATTGAAATCCTAGAAAAGTGACGACGACATCTACATTACTACTTTATATTCTTCACCATTAACCTCATATCATTCACCCCTCGATTCCTTAATAATCATTTGATGGAGTTCATTCGCCCCTGAATTACTATATATTCTATGCAAACAAACATACACTAAGATTTGGTCTTAGCTTGTTTATTTATTTGAATAGAAAAAAAATCAAGGCGACCCACATGGAGAGAAAGGGGCTATGACGACGACGACGACATCATCGTTATCATTATTTCTGGTATTTGTCTTTGGATGATTGTTAAGAGGACCATCATCCAAAGTCAGGCTACAATTTTAACTGTTAGGGCATACATTTTCCATGTATCCATACTCTGCATACAATGCAGAGTTGCCTCAATGTAGTTCACGAGTATCAAACGCAGATTCTAGCTTTGCACCATCAACCTCACTGCCAAAGAAGTAAATTGAAAAAGTGCAGGGGTCTCCGGGATCTCTAGATTGGTCTACTCAAACAATCAACCCAAAAAATGTGCAGCTATAAACAATAATGCAGCGGAAAAAAATCAACAAGCACACATCACAAGGACACCAAATTTTAAGGTGGAAAACCCTAACCGGGTGAAAAACCACAGATCCGAACTGGATCAAATCAAGCACTATGAATCTCTCAATTACAAGAAACTCAGATCTCCTCCCTAGATATCCCCTACCCAAGGACTGAAGCTACCTTGTGTGGCTTCACGCTTCAACGACTTCACACCGTTGATTGCAACAGATCCAAATCAGCACTTGACTCCTCAAATCTTCATGCAGGAAGATAATCTTCTACAAAAGATTAGGATGGAAATCAGCAGTTTGAACACAATCAGAATATCAAGTTTCCAATTTCATCTCATTGTCCGCGCCAGGTTCGCTTGAGCGAACTACCCTCTATTTCAGAACTGGGCAAGACAGAACACTGTTCGCTCGAGCCAATGGAATGGTCGCTCGAGCGAACTCCCCTCTTGTCTTGATCCAGAAATTCAACTCTCTTTCTCTAGCAGACTTCTTCTAATTCCTTTAGGCTTTCTTCTTCTGAGTCCTTCCAATCTTTTATCTTCAGAGGTCTTTTCTAAATAAGAATTACAACTCAAAGACCGAGAGTTTTGTCCAACCCATGAATTTAGCCAACACTCAAAGTCCTAACAATCTCCCCCTTTGGCAATTCATGGACAAAACTCCCTAGGACAATACAATTTGATCTACCCAAAATGAAACCCAAAATACATACAAATTCAGCACTAACAAAAAAAAGGCAATCAGCAAATGTAGATCTGCATTGTCTCTGACTCAGTTTGATCTTCTCAGCTAGATCTTCTCGAACTCCCCCTTGATCAGTCATTCTCCCCCCGTTTTGTCCATAATTTGACAAAGCTAAAAAATACGAACAGCAGCTTTCTTGTCAATTAGGATCTATAGCTCCCCCTCAATAGCAACTCCCCCTGAATGTATCTTGTAGCAGCGCTGGGGGTGGGAGCTTGATCTCCTTGATCAGGGCTTTTTACATGTAGCCACCTACACTTGTGTAATTTGATCTTTCAGCAGAGTGTGAGCAAACTCCTTAGGTAAGTTTGATTTTCTAACCCACATTGGAGTTGTCTTGGGTGGAGAAAAACTCTTCCGCCATTGCTTGGTCTTAGGTAGACGTTGCAACTTTTTGCAATGGGGACGAATGTGTCCTTTTAAACCACAATGATGACAAGTGGATGTGCGTGCAGCTCGTGACACATTCTTTTTCTTGAAACTACTCAACACATTATTTGAAAGTGCAGTATGTGGAGTAGCATGTGCAACACTTGAAACAAAAATTATTTTACCTTTAGCATTTGAAGTGGATGCACCATGATCATAACCAAGACCGCTTCTGTCAAAATGAGGCTTCTGACTACACAAGATGTTTGTAAGAATCTTCGAACCAGTGTTCATCTTGTTTAGAGAGGCTTGCTTGACTTCTAGCTCAGACAGAGTGATCTTCAGTCTTCCTTGCAGGTCTTGATTTTCAGCTTTCAGCATCACTATCTCTTCCTTCAGATTCGCTATTTCTTTTTCAACCTTCTCAAGTTTTTTACCATCAGTAGTCAAATTTTCAGCCAAACTGTTTTTCTGGCTTTCCAAGAGATGAACCTGTTTCAGCGCTTGCTCTAATTCAATTTTCAAAGCAGAATTTTCTTCTTGAGCAGCATTGAACTTGATAGTGATTTTGTTACCATACTTGGTCATCTTGACACAATCAGCATAGGTAGCATGGTACAACTCTTCCCAATCTTTTTCTTGATCTGACAACTCATCTTCATTATCTTCATCAGTATCATTGTCAGACACAGATTTAGCCATGAATGCTAAAAACTTGCCATTCACATTGTTAGAAGGATCATCCTCAGGATCTTTTGCATTTTCTGTTTCTTCTTCAGAAGATTCTTCATCCCAAGTTGTGTTTAGAGCCTTTTGCTTTGTAACATTTTTCTTGTTGGCACACTCATTAGCATAGTGACCATAGCCTTGGCATTCAAAACACTTTGTCCCTTTTGCAGAATCCTTCTTCTCAAATTTAAAATTTTTCTTAGCTCTTTTTGTCTTCATGTATTTGTGATAACACTTAAAAAACTCAGCCATATCATCTTCAGCTTCAGTTTCAGAATCAGACTCAATTTTCTTTACAGGCTTCTTTCTTGATTCTGATATGGCTTTCAAGGCAATGCCCTTTTCTTTTGATTTGCCTTTATTTAATCGGTTTGCTTCGAATGTCTGAAGATTTCCAACCAGTTCATTCACCTTGAGGGTATCCAGATTCTTGTTTTCTTCAATTGCATCAACTTTAGAATCGAATTTGGAAGGTAGAGACCTCAAAATTTTCTTGACAATCTTGTGTTCTGGTATTTCTTCTCCCAGAATGAACACAGAATTGACAATTTCATTCATCTTTGCATAAAATTGATCAAAGGTCTCATCCTCTTCCATCACGATGGTTTCAAAATCTCTATTCAGCATTTGCAACTTAGCTTGTTTCACCATGTCTGTACCCTCATAGACTGTCTGTAAGACGTCTCATGCTTCTTTTGCAGATTTGCAAGTAGAAATCCTTCTAAACTCATCAGCAGAGACTCCATTGTATATGCAATTCACAGCCTTGTTATTGCAATTGGATCTATATTTCTCATCCTTAGACCATTCGGTTTTAGGTTTAGGAACAGTTTGTCCATTAACCACAGAAGTTGGTCTAGAAAATCCATCTTCAACAATATCCTAGACATCATCATCAATGGATTAAGGAAACCAATCATCCTTTGCTTCCAATAAGCATAATTAAAACCATCAAACAAAGGAGGCTTGGAAGTTGATGTCCCTTCTCTATTGAGCACCATTCTAGAAATCTTGTAGGATCAAATACAACAAAATAGTGCAACCCGCTCTGATATCAATTGAAAAAGTGCAGGGGTCTCCGGGATCTCTAGATTGGTCTACTCAAACAATCAACCCAAAAAGTGTGCAGATATAAACAATAATGCAGCGGAAAAAAATCAACAAGCACACATCACAAGGACACCAAATTTTAAGGTGGAAAACCCTAACCGGGTGAAAAACCACAGATCCGAACTGGATCAAATCAAGCACTATGAATCTCTCAATTACAAGAAACTCAGATCTCCTCCCTAGATATCCCCTACCCAAGGACTGAAGCTACCTTGTGTGGCTTCACGCTTCAACGACTTCACACCGTTGATTGCAACAGATCCAAATCAGCACTTGACTCCTCAAATCTTCACGCAGGAAGATAATCTTCTACAAAAGATGCAGAAGAAGTGACTCTAGAGAACTTGGCAGCACAACAACATAAAAACTATAGAGAAGAATACTCTCAATAAAAATCTCTAACTCAGAACTTTGAGAGGTGAGGTCGTCTTTTCAGTAGCCTTTGAACCCTTTAAAAAGCCCTTGGTTCATGCTTAAAGTCTCCTAACTTGTTTAGGATGGAAATCAGCAGTTTGAACACAATCAGAATATCAAGTTTCCAATTTCATCTCATTGTACGCGCTCGGTTCGCTCGAGCGATCTCTCGGTTCGCTCGAGCGAACTACCTTCTGTTTCAGAACTGGGCAAGACAGAACACTGTTCGCTCGAGCCAATGGAATGGTCGCTCGAACGAACTCCCCTCTGGTTTTGATACAGAAATTCAGCTCTCTTTCTCCAGCAGACTTCTTCTAATTCCTTCAGGCTTTCTTCTTCTGAGTCCTTCCAATCTTCTATCTTCAGAGGTCTTTTCTAAATAAGAATTACAACTCAAAGACCGAGAGTTTTGTCCAACCCATGAATTTAGCCAACACTCAAAGTCCTAACATAAATTAATTAATGCAAAAGAAACACATGCAATGGAAACGAGTGCTCATCAGTGCCATCAAGATTCTATTTCTATCAACAATCTCTCCTTGCATGCAAAACGATCACTATTATCTATTCTCTTGTCTCAGAGGAAAGATCCAAATGCTCTCTCTCTCTGCAAGATTCTATTTCTATCAACAATCTCTCCTTGCATGTAAAACGATCACTATTATCTATTCTCTTGTCTCAGAGGAAAGATCCAAATGCTCTCTCTCTCTCTCTCTCAAACTCATCCAAGACTGTTTGCATATTGTTTCCAAAGACCCTTCAAATCACCACTGCAAGCTGCTTCATTCCCTCCCTACAAAAAACCCTGAAATCTCTGTTTTCCTCAGCTTTTTTGACCACTAAATTTGCCACATTACCCTTTTCCTTCTTTTTCCTCCATCCTTTTGTATAAGTAGGTCCTTTAACCCACCAATGACCACTCTCTCCTTAATACTCTTGGGTCTGGTCTGCTCCTCTTGGAAACAAGTAAACCTACTTCTCTGCTCTTTATTTTTGGTCAAATATTTCTCTGCCTTTTAACATCTATATGATGGATTTATTGGAAGTGTTCAAACCATTGATCAAACAGCAACCTTGTTCTAATTTTTCAATTGGGTCTTCTCGATTGAGATAAATCTACTCATTCCTCAATCTTTCTCTTACGGGTCTCTTCCAAGTGCTCTAACAATACACTTGAGACTTTTGTGCACTATCTTTCTGCATACTAAGCTTTTGCAGTTGAATTTTCGTTTTTTGGTGACATCTCTTAAACATCGTCATCTTTCTCTCATGGGTTTTCTTTCAAGTTCTCTAATCAGTCATCAAACAACAAGGTCTCGGGTTTTTACAGTTTTTCTCATTTGGGGTAGCTTCTTTTTATATAAAAATCTTATTCTGTCATTAGTTTTTTCAGACATGGCAGGTGCAGAAAAACTAGATGCTGCTGCTCTCAGTAATGAAGATAAAAAGGGAAGACTCTTCCAATGTCTCTATTGCTCAAGAAAATTCTGCAGTGCTCAGGCATTGGGAGGGCATCAAAATGCTCACAAGAATGACAGAATAGCAGCAAGGACGGCACAGAGGTTGGCTTCATCTCCTCCTGCCATTTCCCATTCTCCCAGCCATTTTGAAGGCCTTCCCTTCATATGAAGTCGCGCGCTGTGGGCTACAGCTATTTTGGTGCTGGCCAAAGACAGTTAGGATTGAACCATGTCTCGAGGTTGGAACCGGGAAACTCTCATCATATTTCTTATTCTCCTCTTCTTCTTCCTTGCATGGTGGAAAGAGATCAAAGGTTCTTTGAGAGCCAGAGGAACTTTCAATGCAGCTATGGAGAGCCTTCATCATCGTTGGTGAATGAAAATCTGAGCTTGGAGTCTAATGGTGATGAAAAAGAGATGCTAGATCTCTCCCTTCATTTGTAAAAATCAGAAATATCCAGAATTGAGATAGTTGAATTTTAGTCCTTTTATATTCTCTCTCTACAATAATACGTCTTACTAATAACGCAGGAGAAGACATGAACTCTCTTTGCTTGCTCATGCTGCTACTTCAAGAATATAGTTACGGATGTAAATGGGTACGGGTCCGAAGGTTCCGAACTGTTAAAAATTGGGCTTGGGTCTTTATTTAGGTTTCAATAAGTAAATGGGTTCGGTTCTGAATCCTTGGTTTTTTTTACTTGGGACCTAAACGGGTCCGGTTCTGGATCCACATTGCTTCAGACCCGTAGACTAGGCACCCGACCCATGAAATAATATAAATACTACATATTTTTCGATAACCCCTCTAATTCTCTATTCATTAGGATTTATTCCTAAACTTACCACTTCGTCTCGTAGAGTCTAGACCAGACTCCTGCCGCCCCATCTCGTTTGAATAGACTTTTTCCTCTTCCTCTTCTGGCTTCATTTTCTAAGATTTAAGTTTTAGTAAGGGTGTTCTTATTTTTTTCCTTTTAAGATACTAAGCTCTAGAAACAGTAGCAGGTCTTCAGAGAGGGGTTTTATCTTACCTTTTGAAAGATTTTATTTTTTCCTGTTTTCAAGAAAGAGGAGGGAAGTGGGCTATGTAGTCTCGAGGCCTTAATTAGTACTAGTTTTTATGGTTTTCTAAATAGAAGTTTCAGCATAGAAGCATTTCAAGATCCATTTCTCACATGGGTTTAGCTAGAGGGTGTTTTTTTTTTTTTTTTTTTTTGTTGATTTTCAACTTCTTTCTACTGTTCTAGTCAAGTTCAGGTTTTTGTATTCAAGGCTCCCAAAATCAGAAGAGTCTGTTAGATATTTCAGTTGGGGTTCTACTTATTTTGCCATTCAACATGATTTACGAATTAGTTGACAAATGGGTCGGTACCTAATGTCTATGTAGTTGCATTTCTTCAGATTATATATACCCTGAACCGGACCCAAACCCGCCCCACATATGATTCCCGTTCTGGGGTCAGTTTCCTGGTTCCAAATCGGGTTTAGGTCTGGGTCCACTTCCTCAATAACGATTCCAGGTCTAGGTCCACCATGGACCCACATAGAAACCGACCCGTTACAACCCTAAATATAGTTCTTTATGAATTTTTTTTTGTGTCACTCGTCTTTTTCCGTATTCAAGTAGACCTTACCTTTGGGACTTTGGTCAAATGTTCAAACCATATATGACTATCGGTCAAAACTATTCTTCATAGTCATTAAGTAAGTTACACCTATTTTGAGAGTTGCTAATGCCACAACCCACGCTTCTCTTTCCACATCCCTTTTTCCGTAACCAATATCTCCTCGGTGTAAAATGATCTAAAATGACATCTATAAGAAGTTTCTCCCTCCCCAACGTCTTTTGATGCTTACCCAACCCCAACTCGAACCCCTGCCCAGCCACCACCGTCCCCTCAGGCAGTACCGCCAGGTGGGGAGGGGGGCGACGGGCAAGGAGAGGGAGTGACTAAAAAGAGGGAGGGAGAGGGAGAGGAAGAGAGGGTGGCAGACAGGGAAAGGAGAGGGGGGGGGGGGGTGTGGGGATAGAGATCGGTAGTTGCTGGGGGGGGGGGAGGGGGGGGCGAGGGGGAGAGAGAAAGAAGGAGAGGGAGAGAGAGTGGAGAGGGGGAAGAAGGGGAGTAAACTGAGAAAATAAGGGTAGAGGGGTTTGGGTATTTTGGGAACAATGGGTTTGAGAGTTTTTCTTAACTTAAATGGAGTGTGTAGAGAGAAGGGATGTGGAAGGAAAAGCTTGGGTTGTGGCATCAGCAGCTCTCTCCTTTTTTCATGTTTGTCATCTTTTTTTTGGCTTATTCAAGTAAGTTCTTACCTTTGGGACTTTGGTCAAATGTTAAAACCATATATGACAATCGGTCAAACCTATTCTTTTGATATGGCCGCTCATTTCGTTGGAGTGATGATATCCTCGCTTGTGTCTTTTCTCCTTCTCCCTCCTCTTTCTCCTTCTACCTAGTGCTTCGCAAATGTAGTTTTCATAAAAGAGAGGTGTGGGAGATAGAGGAATCTATTGGCTGGCATGGGGTGTGGGATTTGCACTGTGAGGCTTGTGGTGTGAGATGCAGAGTGGAGGTGAGAGAGGAATATTGATTGGATTTGGGTGTGGATTTGCAGTGCGAGGCTTAGCAATTGGGTAGAGATGAAGAAGATGGGTGCTGAGTTTGGCTCTATATATTTAGATGCGAGGTTGACAGTTGCAGGTGGGACATGTGTTATATGTGTAGACATGACAGTGATGTAGTGGACTTGGTTGTGACGGGTTGAGACAATGTTTCAGAGAGAAGAAGAGTTGTTTGTTTGGGAAGCCCACTATGGGTCTACTTTTGGATGGGACTGGGGATGAAAAGATCCAAGTAGGGCCACCCCAGGTATCAATTTTGAAGTGAATCTCAGGCTTCTGACCCTATCATCAATGGCCCATAAGTTTATGGCTTCATATTAAAAAATTTTAACCTTCCAATCCAACCGCCAGAGATCAGTGATTTTTCTTTGGGGGAAGGGAACCGGGGGAGGGGGTTCTATGTTGGTGATCAGTTTGGATTGGTGATAAGTGGGCTCCACCACACGGTTCCCACTGTGAGAACGTTTGTTTGTGTGTCCTCAATGGGATACAAATAGTGGTGGAACTAGGAAATTTTGTCTTTAGAGAGCCACTCGCTCATAAAGAAATTTTTTTGGAGGGGCATGGGGTTTGGGCCCTCGCCCCTACCTAGCTAGCTCAGTTTCTGGTTTGGGACACCAAACTCACTCTTTAAAGGGGAGCAAAGACTGAGTCTTCAACATAGTAAAAGACTGAGTCTTCAACATAGTAAAGAAATGATCCAAAATCTGTAGGACCCATTTGTAAAACATCATCACCATTCATCGCTCCAGACACGGGTGTACTATTTAGGAGGGCCAAGGTGGTAATGACTTGTGGCTTGTGGGAGTGCCTTATCATGTTCGGATACTGCTTGATCTATTTGGTATGTGCTTCACCTTGTTCAATGTTTGGATCATTTGAATTGCTTCACCAAAATTGTCTACCATTTTAGGATGATATGAGATTCACTATAATTGCTTTTGTGCATCTGGATAGCACCCACTCAAAATGATACATGCACTTTTGAAAAGAGACTTGTCTTTCTAGAATAGATAAGATTGTTTTGTTTGTTTATGAATAATGCATGTCCTTTAGACCCATTACAAGTAGTTTAATGGGCTATTAAAGGAAAGTTTTGAACCTTTCTCCAGAGGATTTTTTTCTTTTTTTTTTTTTAATCGTTGGGTGGGTGGTGTTTGGGGTTTCAAGGGATGGGGTTTGTGTGTTGGGTGCATTTGTAAATGAAGGGCAAGGGTTATATGAAAGTAGGCAACAACCTTGGTTTGTTATATTTTTCTTATGCCTTTATTTTCATAAAATTATAGTTTAAACTATTTTGTTTTATATATTTTCTCATTAATAAAATAAAAAAAGTAGATAAAATTTTAAAATCACTGATTTTAATTCCATTGTTAATCACACTGTATAAATTATTTGCGATAATTGTTAGTACACTTGCCCAATCTTGGACCAAGGGCAGGAGGAAGGTTCTATATTATAAGTGTTTGATTTGGTCCAGCAGGTTAGTAGTCAATCAAGACCCCTATGGGCAGGGGCTAATAAACCCAAGGGGTTGGGGGCTATGGCCACCACCAGCACCAGCAGTTCTGCCAGTGACCATGGGGCCCACATAATGATAATGCAGACAGTTCATGACAAATGCCATCCCCACATCCCATTTAGCTAGTGATATGTCCTCAAAATTTAACTTCAGAAGGAGGGGATCCCATTGTGTCAATAGTATAAGACTGGCAGCAAGATTAAGGCATATGATTAGTAATACATAAGATTACGTGCCAATCACATTATCAGTTATGTGCTAAATTTGCCGCGAGACCCACTCCTGTTGAAGTGAAATTCAAAGTATCTCTTGGGAGGGGATGATATTAGTGTAATTCCACATTGCTACATGATGGAAGTTGACTGCCAAAGAAGTAAAATAATTTAGGGGGAAACCAAACAAGTGCAAGATTCTATTACTAACAACAACGTCTTATTGCTTCCATGCAAAACCATCTCTTTTCTCTATCTTCTTTTCTCTGAAAGGAAAGATCCCAATACTCTCTGTTTTCCTAACTCATCCAAGACCGTTTGCCAATTGTTTTCAGAGAGACCCTTCAAATCACCACTTCAAGCTGCCTGACTTCCTACAAAAACCCTCAAACATTATCTGCTTTTCCTCAGCCTTTCCCCCTCCAAATTTGCCAAACCACCCTTTCTTTCTGCCTCCATTGACTCAACTCGGGTTCCACTCCCATATTGGACATTCAAAGCTCTCAAGCCCAGTTTATGGTCCACAATCAAGAATCCAAGAATCCCAGAATTTACAATTCAAAAGAGGTAGAAGAGATGTTATGTACTATCATATGAAAGGAGACCCAAACCCTTTGAGATTAGGAAATCCAAACCCAATGAGATCGTGAAAACCAAATGTCCCTGAGAATTGAGGAAATCTCTAGTTCTTTTGTGGATATTAATTCAAATCCATACCATTTCCAATTTCTATAAGTAGCTCCTCAGTTTTTCAATCCACCAACAACCACTCTCTCCTTATACTCTTGGTTCTGATCTATTCTTGGTGGGAACAAGTAAACCAACCTCTATGCTTTTCAATATCTCTCTAGTCCTTCTATCTTTTAAGTGCTCTAACAATACACTTAACAGCAGTATTTTGAATGTTTACAGAGCGTTTGCAGTTGAATATCTTTTTCTGAGTGATTTCTCTTAATCACCCTCTCTGGGTTTTCTTTCGAGTTCTCTATTCATTCATCAAACAAGGAAGATCATGGATTTTTACAGTTTTTCTCATTTGGGTCAGCTTCTTTTTATATGAAATTTCTTATTATTCTCTTTTCATTTGTGTTTCAGACATGGCAGATGCAGAGAAAGTTGATGCTGCTGCTCTCAGTAATGAAGATGACAAGAGAAAACTCTTCTCCTGTCGGTATTGCTCAAGGAAATTCAACAGTTTTCAGGCAATGGGAGGGCATCAAAATGCTCACAAGAAAGAAAGACAAGCAATGAGAGCCCAGAGGTGGCCTTCATTCTCATTGGTGAATCAGAATCTGAGCTTGGAGTCCAATGGTGCTGAAAAAGAGAAGCTAGATCTCTCTCTTCATTTGTAGAAATTAGAAATATCGTAATTGCGAATTGAGATGTTAGAAATATCATACTTGAGACTTGAGATAGTAGGGATGAATTGACACACATCTTTTAATAATAAAGGTGATGAAGAAGATGAACAAAAAATGAACTCTCTTTGCTTGCTCATGCTGCTACTTGCTCATGCTGCTACTGTAAGATGATATCATGTTAGGACTACTTGCTTTAGCTATTTGGAGGCTTTCACCTTGTTTGGATCATTTGAGTTGCTTCACCAAAATTGTCTGTCATTAGGATGATATGAGATTCACTGTGATTGTTTTTGGTCATTTGAATGAGTAGGACCTATTCCAAATTATACTGCACTGGTGAAATGGATATTTAAATATATTTTTTTCTCAAAAAAAGCAATTTTCCTTTTATAATAAATAAGATTATTTTGATTGTTTAGGAATAATGAATGACAGGGTTTCCTTTAGACCATTATAAAAGGTTCAATGGGTTATTGAGGGTTAGTTTGAACCTTTCACCAAAAGGAAAGATTTTATAATGATTGATTTCTTGTTGGGGTTAGGTGCATTTGCAAATAGAAGGGGCAAGAGTTCCATGAAAAAACAAAAAAAAAATCCTAAGAAAGTCAATATTTAAACAGGGAGTAAAAGTCAATATTTAAACAGGGAGTAAACAGTTTCAGCTGACCCAAGCCTCAGCTCAGCTTGACCTTAGGTCTGCTGAAGTTGGGTTGGGCTTGAGAGTACTAAACTTAGCTCTGTGGTCCAATGAAACCCAACCATTCCAGTCTTGAAAATGCTTCTTAAATTTGAGTTTTGACAAAGCTGGAAATCAGATTCATGAAAAATTCCCCCTTCTTACCACTGAAATGAAAACCATTGGAGTGTCATTTTGTAGTGTTTATATTTCATTACTGAAAGGCTAGAAGGAACAAAAGGTCTGTGAATGGATGAAGGATCTCACTAGGTATAGACTTTAAGGCCTCAAATCAAACTCATTGGATCTCAAAGATCAACTGAAAAAAATGCTAACAATAAGTTCATTTATGCATGGATAAACATACATGATATCGATGTGAAGGAGCTGAGGAAGATCAGATGCTGATTACATGTGATATGCCTACGCCTTAATCCCATTATCAGTCATGCGTTCGATCTAATGGTGGCACCCACTCTTATTGAAGTGTAGTTGAAGATATCTCACTAGAGGGATTGCATTCATCTTGAACCGTCTGGATTATCATTTTTTGGGCCCCATGGTGAAGTACTGGACATCTATTAGACAGGACAAGATTGGGACTGGACAGTGGTATGTCATAAGTCTCTTTTCATCCATAACTATGTGGATATATTCATCCCACACACAGTGCCTTTCTATAGAGCCATTATGTTTCCTCTTTAGCTGGCACCAGAAATCCGACCTGCAATGGTAGGTGTGGGGAAAATCTAAACGACTTGGAAGTGGGTATGGGCCAAAACAGACCCAACCTACAAAATTAGCCCAAGAAGGAGATTTGTCTGTTGTAAGATTAGTTCAAACAAAGCCATGACAGCTGGCAAAGGGGAGAGAGGCAAGAACGAAGTGGAGAAAGAACATCCCACGAAAAGGGGCCATGATCTTCTCACATGCTGTAATGGGGAAGGTGGGAAAAGACATATGTCAAGTAACATGAGGAAGTTGGGAAAGAAGGAAATAAAAAGGGGAAATAGATGAAGGAAAAGGTATGCCAAAATCATATAAAAAAACCTATCATTACATGAATTTTGAATCTCGGTGGCTGACTTAAGAATATGAGGGAACTCGATCGATCCCACCGATCGAGACTTCTTTGTTTGAATTTTACAGGGCCCATTCGGAGAATCTCACTCAAATCAGAAAAGGAGGATCTGTTGACATTAGCATATTAGATTACTAGTCCATCTGGAACCCATCTCAATTTTTGACTCTATACTAGGATTTCCAAATGCCCTCCAGCGAAGAAAACGCAGCCACAACAGGGGACTGTTTGGTCGTTTCGTCGCTGCGTCGCTGCATCAAACACATTGAGGAACGCGCTAGAATGTCTCCTCCTCTTTCCATGGAAAATCCTGTAACACAAACGGCTCCATAGTGCTATATGATGAAAGTTGAGCTGTGAAACAAGTCAGACCCAATTTCCACGATGAAGGATCTTTGATGCTCTTCTTTTTCTCCTTGATCAAAGATCTTTTCCCACATGATTAGCAAATTTGTTTTGAAGCTACGTATAGATTGTCCCCACCATTAAATTTGAAATCAATTGAACTTGATTCTTCATGTCTTATATCTCAATCATTAAAAATGTGCTCAATTGGGGCCCTCCAATTGGCCTCTTGATCATGATCTCACTAAGCCCCCGGTGCTTAGGAGATCATTACCATTGTTAATTGTGAGAGGTGACTTGTGCCAGGCCCAAGATATTATTAGGCCTGAATTAGACCCAACATTGGAGTGCGCTCCAATTTGTCTCTACCATCATATTTTTTGGAAGGCCCACTAAAAGAAAGGAGTAGATTGAAGATAACATGGATGAAGGTAGTAAAAAATAGATACGAAGAAATGCAATTTATCTTAGGATTTGGCCAGGATAGAATGAAATGGAGAAATAAAATTCATATTGCCGACCACAAGATACTTGGGATAGGGCTTTAATGATGACGAAGATGATGATATGTGTTGGTAAAACATGTCGCCCTACTCAATCGATGTCCATGCTCAATTTTTGGGCTTTGAAGTGTAAGTGTTTTATAAATTTTCCCTTTACTCTTTTAAACCAGCAGAGGAAGACGATTGCAAGAGAGCGTTTATCTGTTTGTGAAAGTTTGGAGTGATTATAAGTTGGGACCATTGAATGGAATTATGTGAAATTCCCTCCTCATCAAGTGGTTGAATGTTTAGCGAAGTCAAACTATTGAAAGTGTGAGGAATCATTTGCCTTTGACACTTAGAGGTATAGGAAAATAGGATTTGAATATATGAATATTGCATAAGCAAATGTTGTACAAGTAAAACACATCGCCATATTTGTCAAAATCAACATTTTCACCTGAGTAAAAGTGTATATCCAATAATTTTAGATGCATTAAAATTTTTAGACAATTTTGCAAATTTCTTAAAATCCATGAAGGATTAAAATTTGAAACTAAACGTACTAATGTTTTCCATTATTACAAAAATATATGTTAAGCAGGTTGGGATCCTAACTTGGGGTGCACAAAACTACAAAAAAGTAGATCTGGCTTTTTGACAAATTAATCAAAATTTATGAATATTTATAATAATCATTCAATATCTTGCGTTTTATTAGTTCAATAAAAAGATTGATGGTTTGTATTAAAAATATAGGGCCTCACAAGAATGTGAAAAACTAAGGGCTTGTTTGTTTGCATTAAAACACATAAGATTTATGCGTTAGTGGTTTAAAATAAAGACTAGAGGTGAATTTTAAAAAATGAGCATCAAATAACTTTTCCTTTTATTTTTCCCTATATGAGAGAGAATGGTAAGCTATCCTAATCTATCAAACTTAGGACTCAACCCTTGGGTCTTCCATTCACTACATGCTTTGCCTACATATGCTCCACCAGTGACGAATCACATGCTTTTTATTTGATTCTATTTTCATAAAAGGAAAAATTTATTTATAGCATAATTATTGGATATTCATTTTTTGAGCATGGATAATTATTGATCACATGGTAACCTTTCATTTGATTCTATTTTCATAAAAGGAAAAAATTATTGGATACTCATTTTTTGAAATCAAACCTATGGCATACTGTTTTTTAACTATTTATAGTATAAATCCTATGCTTTTTATTTCTATGTATTTTAATGCAAAAAAAACAAATCAAAAAGTGGTTGATGGCCCTCATATGTAGAATGTAATCACCGTGTAAGAAGTGTGCCCATGAGTGTGAATCACTTTCCTATATATCTTGGCTGGTAAATGGCGTCATTTACATACTATTGTTATGGCTGATTTATCCATTGCTCATCATGGAAAATAAAATTTCCAAAGAAAATGTAGAAATTTCCATGAAAGCATTTTCCTTGTGCTGGATAAGCTGGGGCCTACTTTTTCCATGAGAGAAGAAACCAGAAGGAAGTAAGAAAGATGCCGAGACTTTGAGAACCATCCAGAGCCTTGGAGACAGATAGAGAAGAGGTAAAAAAAGAAAATCCCATTCTACAACTTTCTCCTCGTCCTTCTCTTTTATAAATAGAGTCTTCTTCCTTCTACCTATCCATCGTAAGAGAAAAATCAGAGACAGCCAAACTTCTTCAATTCTATTCAGTCCCATTCTCTTTTCTGTAATCAATCAAAGAAGACTCAAGATGTCGCTCATTCCTAGCTTCTTCGGCCGACGATCCAACGTCTTCGATCCCTTCTCTCTTGACATTTGGGACCCATTCCAAGACTTTCCATTCCCAAGCTCCAACCTGAGCAGTGAGACATCTGCAATGGCCAACGCCCGTATAGACTGGAAGGAAACCCCAGAAGCTCATGTCTTCAAAGCCGACCTTCCAGGTCTGAAGAAGGAAGAGGTGAAGGTGGAGCTGGAAGAAGGAAGGGTCCTGCAGATAAGCGGAGAGAGGAGCCGAGAGCATGAAGAGAAGAACGACAAGTGGCACCGCGTTGAGAGGAGCAGCGGCAAGTTCCTTAGGCGATTCAGGTTGCCAGAGAACACCAAAGTGGATGAGGTGAAAGCTGATATGGAGAATGGGGTGCTCACTGTGACAGTGCCTAAGGTGCAGGTGAAGAAGCCAGACGTCAAAGCCATTGATATCTCTGCTTGAATTTGATGTATGATGTTATTGTATTAGTTGGGGGCAATGGTAATGGTTTTATTATTGTGTTTGTGTGAACTTTAAATGTAATAGAATTTTGGAGAATTATGTAATAATGGATTTGAGATTTGAAATAAAAGACATGGATATTTAGTACCTAAGTTAGATCTCAGTTCCTCTGTGAATTGATGATAGTTGTAAGAGATGATTTTGATTGATCTGAGGACAAGCAGGTCAGCTCTGCTTGTCAGATTTTGTCCTTCCCCTGTTACTGTATAAAATTTCTTTCACAGAAATCAGCGTGAGAAAATGGAACTGTTTTTTGTTTAATCTTTTGTTTAATTGAAAGAAATTTGCGGACCTCCCTTTTCTCTTATATATTTCTTATTTCCATGGGTTCTCTCCCACTATCTGTGCACGTTTTCTTCCTTCTTCTGGAATTAATTCCTCAATAATATTGACTCTTTACTTTGCATTATCCTCTGAGTTGGATTAGGGGGTTAGGTTGGGTTGATCTTGACCCAAACTTGATCCACGTATCAATTTAAATTTCCCTGTTACAATAGTGATTCTCAGCTTCTAGGAAGGAATCTAAAATAAAGAAGAAAAAAAGGACCATTTGTTTTCCAGTAGCTTATACTGATTTCTCTGCTGCATCTTATTGGGATTCTCAGCTGCTGGAGGTTGGCACCCAACCTGACTATCCCAATTTGCATCTCGAAAGTTATAGTAGGTTTTGCTTCGATCTGCGGTATCATAATTCATAAAACTCATGTTCAAAGCCTATGACTCGTGCTTTTAAAGAAAAACAAAAGCCTGATTTTTTAGTGCTGGGCCAAGCCAAGCACTCACAAAAGAGGGCCTCATTGAAAACTCTAAATCCAAGTGGTGGTGGCAAAACGGTCATGTCGAGTTAAAAAGGGTAAAGTAGATCGAGTGTCTAGGGATGTCAAATGGAGTCAAAGGCCCACTAGGCACGGCCCGTGCCACGGGCTGTGTTGGGCAGAGGGAACTCACGGCGAGCCCATTTTGGCATGGCACGCAGGTCGGCCCACCAAGGACGCGAGACACGGCCTGCCTAGGGCCCTATTTTCTAGTCTAATAATTAAGTGGACTATAGGCCTTTAAAAGTTTAAGGCTTGAATTTTAGGCCCAATACTAGATCGTTGGGCTCACACAACCTTCAACCTGGCCCATTCTTTCTCATTAACACCTCTATTAACAAATGATCAATATGGACAATTGATATTTTCATGTAGGAGAGTGATGGGAATTCTCTCCAGCAAATGGACTATATATTCTTCATATCCGGTCAAGTTTATGCTTGCCACGGAAGGGTAGAGGAGATGGAAAGGTCTTGCTGTAAATAAGGGTTAGGCAAATGATTAGCTCGTTTAGATTATCCTAATACTTGATTTAATGTCTTTAAATTCTAATCATCTTTTAATAAAATATTCCTTAAGATGGAATCCAACTTTAAGTAATGGATGAGTTTCAAGTTGATCGTAGCGTCAATTCACATGTAGGGGAGGCAATAGTTGGATAGACTATCTACAAATGTAACTATTTTTGTAGGGGGCATGCTTGTTTCGTGTAATTGAATTTTAAGGAATTCTAAGACTTTGTATTTTTATAAGTACTTAAAAATGAACGATCAATAATAAATATTCAAAATAATCATAAAAAATCTCTCTTTTAATGGAATTGAATCGATGGAAGATGTCAAATGAATATCCAATTGTCAAGGTCCCATCTAAATGTCTATATTCTATCCTTTACCCTTCATCACATATCATTCACCCTCACATCTTTAATAGTCTGGGTTAATTTGACCATGCATTCCTAAATTCTAGCAAAACAAGAGAGGCGCTTTGCCGTGAAATAACCATCTTATTTAACATCAGTGTTTGCGTTTTAATTTTTAATTTTAAGCTTTAATACCGAAAATGCAAAAATTTATCCAAAGAGGCACGTCGAGCACGACTGACACGAATGCACAGCAATGCCAGCCTGCAACGAGCCATGCCGTGTCAGGGTAAATCCATGGCGGGCCGTACCGGCCTGACCTGTGGCTTCCTCGGGTTGGGATCTCGCCGGCTAGACTTGTTTAACATGCCTAAGAGTGTCTATAAGTTCAATCCCAACCCTTGTCCTACCTGTTTTTAAAATGAATCATATAACTTGAACCTGCATCCAACGACGGTACAGCACGGCCCGTTTGACATGCCTAAGAGTGTCTCTGAGTTCAATCCTAACCCTTGTCCTACCTGTTTTTAAAATGTATCATATAACTTGAACCTGTATCTAACAACAGTCTCAACCCAAGCCGCATAACCCATATGTAATTTGGATCAACCGGTTTTAACCCGACCAGACCTGGATAATTAGATTCTTCCAAGCCCAATCCATTCCAAACAATAAAGTCTTTATTTGAGTTTATTTGGAATTGTGGATCAAACAAACTATTTAGAGTATGAAAATATTAAACCACCAAAAAATTTAAATTTGTTTAGATATAAGGTATTAAAGAACGCCTTAACTCAGGCTAAGATCCGTTTAAGCAATATCTCTATTAGATTTCTATACCAGTGATTAAACCATTCATGTCATTTTGTCGGGGGGTATTCGTGTCATCCATCCCTCACCATATGGCAAGGCCAAACTTGATAGGGCCCACCTAGAGTCCCACTGATCATGGGACTTGGGGGATGGATAGAGACATCTTGAATGGGCCTATATATATCAAGTTTGAGGCTTATCCCATGCCCTTGACCCCTTTATCTGTGACCCACAAACTTAACGTCTTTATATTAAAGGAAAAAATTTGACTATCAATCCAACGGTTCAATCTATTCGGGATTAGTGTAAAATCAATGGATCTCATATAATATAGGGGGTCGCATGTGTGTGGATGGTTCACTTGGGTTCATAAAGTTAGCCCCACTATGTTGTCCCTCACCGTAATATGGTGAGGGATAGATGTGCATGAATGTTTAACCATCTTGTTAATAATCTCAAGACTTGGCATATCTTTCCCTCTTTCTTGTCTCAATCAAAACCAAATTTATTACTAAATCAATCAAATCAAAAGTGGATTCATAATATGAATGATGTTTTAAACATAGCTAGCCTAATTGACCTAAGTACTTCAGAGTTTAGTCTCATTCATATATTCTAGCTAAAGACTTACACAAATTGAAAAAAAAAGTTACATGTTCACGATTTAGTCAAGGATGACATTTATGCCCTTTGCCTGCTTAGTTAGCTTAAAGCATCTCATTTGATAGCCATCCAGTATGGGTATGTGTTTATTTTATTTTTAAAGGAAAAAGGGAAACTTGAAAAGTGAAAAAAGTAAGATGTGAGTGGTTAAATGAAAATAAGAAGGGAGTCGCATGAGTGGGGATAATGGCAGTTTCAAAATCCCAATTGATAGTCGAAATCAAAGCCAAAACCATGGCTTTAATATGGTACTAGCATCGTAGCTCGTGTTAAGCATTATTGCGCAGTTAATTATAGCTGCAAACTAAACAATCATCTAATAAAAAATAAACCAAATACTTAATGTTTCTAAATAATAAATAGCAAAATGATTTCATCTAGAATTTGTAATGGGCTAAATTTTTATACTAAAGATTTATTGTACTACTTGAACAAAAGGAATCAATGATAATACACGTTTTTATTCTGTGGCATAGTACTTGGCCGGCCAGTCTAAAAAAGGTAAGCCCGAGCTCGAGCGTGTAGTGTTTACATAAAACAAAAATATTTCCACTATCGGCTCCAAGAATAGCTCAACTTGTTAGACTGTGTATGCATAATGCATGTGAGAAAGTGCATGTGTTTAAGTCTCAATCCCTTTAATAAAGATGTTTTATATTAAGTTGTGTATCTTAGGACTTGGCTTGGAGTTCCATGCTATTGACTCCAAGCTGGCTTGTATTTTAAACCTATATAGATCTTAGGTCCAAGTTTGGCCTGTATACCAAGACCTAAGGCTAAAGCCCGACCCAAAGCAGATTGGTCACTAATTGGGCTCGGGCCGGGCCGGTCCAAGAGCACCCAAATCAAACAATAAGTCTACACTCAGGATGGTCAAAGAATCCATACAAGAAACTATCGTTTAGTTTTTATCGTAAAATTAAAAAAATCAATTTAATATCATTTGTGTAAATGATTCGAGATCTAAAACACAATATTAATTCTCTAAAATAAAAAACTCTATGGGCTTAAATATAGTCATCCATAGGGAGGATGCTATCACTATGTGCAATAATCACAAAATATAGTTTCTAGATTTACTAATATGCTAGACTTTATCATTCTTTAAATAAAAAATTGAATCAAAATTTATAATAAAAAAAAGTACAAAAGAAAATCACATATTTTCTTATTTACATTAGTTTTTAGATAGAAAATATATGGAAATTTTCTAAATTATACCATTTTAAAAATAAATACAACATTACCAATTGAAAAACCTTATTTCTAATCACGTAAATTTTTCGATGCCTTTTTAGCAATGAAAGTGTGAATCACTTTCCTACGTACCTTGGTGTGTTAATAGCGTCATTTACACACTATTGTTATAGCGGATTTATCCATTGCTCAACATGGAAAATAAATTTTCCAAAGAAAATGCAGAACTTTCCATGAAAGCTTTCTCCTTGTTCTGGATAAGCTGGGGCCTACTTTTTCCGAAGAAACCAGAAGGAAGTAAGAAAGATGCCGAGACTTTGAGAACCATCCAGAGCCTTGAGACAGATCGAGAAGAGGAAAAAAAAATCCCATTCTACAACTTTCTGCTCGTCCTTCTCTTTTATAAATAGAGTCTTCTCCCTTCTACCAATCCATAATACGAGAAAAATCAGAGACAGCCTTCTATCTGATCCAAACATCTTCAATTCTAATCCAGTTCCATTCTCTTTTCTGCAAACAATCGAAAGAAAGAAGACTCAAGATGTCGCTCATTCCTAGCTTCTTCGGCCGACGATCCAACGTCTTCGATCCCTTCTCTCTTGACATTTGGGACCCATTCCAAGACTTTCCATTATCAAGCTCCAACCTGAGCAGTGAGACATCTGCAATGGCCAACGCCCGTATAGACTGGAAGGAAACCCCAGAAGCTCATGTCTTCAAAGCCGACCTTCCAGGTCTGAAGAAGGAAGAGGTGAAGGTGGAGCTGGAAGAAGGAAGGGTCCTGCAGATAAGCGGAGAGAGGAGCCGAGAGCATGAAGAGAAGAACGACAAGTGGCACCGCGTTGAGAGGAGCAGCGGCAAGTTCCTTAGGCGATTCAGGTTGCCAGAGAACACCAAAGTGGATGAGGTGAAAGCTGCTATGGAGAATGGGGTGCTCACTGTGACCGTGCCTAAGGAGGAGGTGAAGAAGCCAGACGTCAAAGCCATTGATATCTCTGCTTGAATTTGCTGGAGTTTTGTATGATGTTATTGTATTAGTTGGGGGACAATGGAAATGGTTTGAATCTTGTGTTTGTGTGAACTTTAAATGTTTGTGTGAGCTTTAAATGTAATAGAATTAAGGAGAATTATGTAATAAAGGATTTGAGATTTGAAACAAAAGGCATGGGTATTTAGTAACTAAGTTAGATCTCAGTTCCTCTGTGAATTAATGATAGTTGTAAGAGCTGATTTTGATTGATCTGTGGACGAGCAGGTCAGCTCTGCTCGTCAGATTTTTGTCCTTTCCCTGTTACTGTATAAAATTTCTGGTTTTTTGTTTAATCTTTTGTTTAAAAACGTTTTCTTCCTTGTACATGCTAATTTGGTAACTGCCGGATGTTAGATCATGGGGCGTCTTGAATCCGTGAATTAATTCCTCGATAATATTTATTCTTTACTTTGCATTATCATCTGAGTCGACCCAAACTTGATCCATGTATCAATTTAAATAGAAAAGAAAAAAATGACCATTTGTTTTCCAGTAGCGGATACTGATTTCTCTGCTACAGCTTATTGGGATGCTCAGCTGCTGGTGGTTGGCACCTAACTTGACTATACCAATTTGCATCTCAGAAGTTTTAGTGAGTTGGCACCTAACTTGACTATACCAATTTGCATCTCAGAAGTTTTAGTGAGTTTCGCTCGGATCTGCCGTTCAAGCCTATGTCTTGTGCTTTTAAAGAAAAACAAAAGCCCGATTTTTCAGTGTTGGGCCAAGCCGAACACTCTCAAAATAGGGCCTCATTGAAAACTCCAAATCTAAGTGGTGGTGGCAAAATGGTCATGTCGAGTTAAAGAGGGTAAAGTAGATCGGGTGTCTAGGGATGTCAAATGGAGTCAACGGCCCACTAGGCATGGCCAGTGCCATGGGCTGTGTTGGGCCGAGGGAACTCAGGGCCAGCCCGTTTCGGCATGACACGCAGGTCGGCCCACCACGGACACTAGACATGGCCTGCCTAGAGCCCTATTTTCTAGCCTAACAATTAATAGAGATGGTTGGGCTTACACAACCTTCAACTTGGTTGTGCTTACACAACCTTCAACTTGGCCCATTCTTTCTCATTAACTCCTCTATTAACAACTGATCAATATGGATAATTGATATTTTCTTGTAGGAGAGTGATGGGAATTCTCTTCAGCAAATGTATATATTCTTCATATCCGGTTAAGTTCATGCTGCCAGGGAAGGACAGAGGAGATGGAATAGTCTTCTTGTAAATAAGGGTTAGGCAAAGATTATCCTAATACTTGATTTAATGTCTTTAAATTCTAATCATCTTTTAATAAAATATTCCTCAAGATGGAATCCAACTTTAAGTAATGGATGAGTCTCGAGTTCATCGTAGCGTCAATTCGCATGTAGAGGAGGCAATAGTTGGATAGATTATTTACAAACGTAACTATTCATGGAGAGGGCGTGCTTGTTTCATGTAATTGAATTTCAAGGAATTCTAAGACTTTGTATTTTTATAAGTATTTAAAAATGAACGATCAATAATAAAAATTCAAAATAATCATAAAAAAACCTCTCTTTTAATGGAATTGAATCGATGGAAGATGTCAAATGAATATCCAATTGTCAAGGTCCCATCTAAATGTCTATATTCTATTCTTTACCCTTCATCACATATCATTCACCCTCACATCTTTAATAGTCTTGGGTTAATTTGACCATGCATTCCTAAATTCTAGCAAAACAAGAGAGGCCATTTGCCGTGAAATAACCATCTTATTTAACATCAGTGTTTGTGTTTTAATTTTTAATTTAAAGCTTTAATACCGAAAATGGGAAAATTTATCCAAAGAGGCACGTCGAGGCCGGGCACAACTGGCACGAATGCACGGCACTGCCAGCCTGCAACGGGCCGTGCCGTGCCAGGGTAAATCCATGGTGGGCCGTACCGGCTCGACCTGTGGCCTGCTTGGGTTGGGATCTGGCCGGCAAGACTCGTTTGACATGCCTAAGAGTGTCTATGAGTTCAATCCTAACCCTTGTCCTACCTATTTTTAAAATGAATCATATAACTTGAACCTGCATCTAACGACGATACATCACGGCCCGTTTGACATGCCCAAGAGAGTCTTCGAGTTCAATCCTAACCCTTGTCCTACCTGTTTTTAAAATGGATCATATAACTTGAACCTATATCTAACAGCAGTCTCAACCCAAGCCGCATAACCCATATGTAATGTGGATCAACCGGTTTTAAGCCGACCAGTCCTGGATAATTAGATTCTTCCAAGCCCAATCCATTCCAAACAATAAAGTCTTTATTTGAGTTTATTTGGAATTGTGGATCAAACAAACTATTTAGAGTATGAAAATATTAAACCACCAAAATATTTAAATTTGTTTAGATATAAGGTATGAAAGACCGCCTTAACTCAGGCTAAGGTCCCTTTAAGCGGTATCTCTATTAGATTTCTATACCAGTGATTAAACCATCCGTGTCATTTTGTTGGGGGGTATTCGTGTCATCCATCCCTCACCATAGGCAAGGCCAAACTTGATAGGGCCTACCTAGAGTCCCACTGATCATGGGACTTGGGGGATGGATAGAGACATCTTGGATGGGCTTATATATCAAGTTTGAGGCTTATCCCATGCCTTTAAGCCCTTTATCTGTGACCCACAAATTTAACGTCTTTATATTAAATGAAAAAAATTTGACCATCAATCCAACGGTTCAATCTATTCGGGATTAGTGTAAAATCAATGGATCTAATATAATTTAGGGGGTTGCATGTGTGTGGATGGTTCAGTTGGGTCATATGGTGAGGGATAGATGTGCATGAATGTTTCACCTTTTTGTTAATAATCTCAAGACTTGACATATCTTTCCCTCTTTCTTGTCTCTTAGTCAAAACCAAATCTATTACTAAATCAATTAAATCAAAAGTGGATTCATAATATGAATGATGTTTTAAACACAGCTAGCCTAATTGACCTAAGTACTTCAGAGTTTAGTCTCATTCATATATTCTAGCTAAAGACTTACACAAATTAAAAAAAAAAAAAAGTTACCTATTCATGATTTAGTGAAGGATGACATTTATGCCCCTTGCCTGCTTAGTTAGCTTAAAGCATCTCATTTGATAGCCATCCAATATGAGTATGTGTTTATTTTATTTTTAAAGGAAAAAGGGAAACTTGAAAAGTGAAAGAAGTAAGATGTGAGTGGTTACATGAAAATAAGAAGGGAGTCGCATGAGTGGGGATAATGGCAGTTTCAAAATCCCAATTGATGGTCGAAATCGAAGCCAAAACCATGGCTTTAATATAGGGGGGCTTTTGTCGGAGGCCCCTGAAAGTGTGATTTTAATGTAAATAGTCTATAAAAAAAAGTCATGCAGCCAAAGGTCCCTCACACACATTCCCATACCTGAAATGTCCAATTTGCCCTTTCTTTAAATTATATCCCATGATTGGTGGGATATCTCATTAATAATGGCCAACTACCATTTAATTGCCCACGATTAATGGAATCTCATTAATGAGATTTTCAAATAAATTCTAAAAAAAAACAAGTAGATTTCAAAAGAACGCAAATAAATTTAAAAAAATGCAATAATTTCAAAAAAAGCAACAGATTTTTTCAAAAAAGCAATAAATTTTAAAAGAACACAGATAAATTTAAAAATATGCAAATAAGTTTCAAAAGATCGAAATAAATTTCATAAAATGTAAATAAATTTCAAAAGACTCAAATAAATCTCAAAAGATCCAAAGAAAATTAAAGAAACGCAAGTAAATTTCAGAAGACGCAAATGAATTTCAAAAGACAAAAATAAAATTAAAAAAAGCAAACACATTTTCCAAAACTAAGATAAATCATTTTCCAAATTTCTGAAAGATTTGCCAAAAACTCAAGTATTTTTGCCAAAACTCAGTTAAATTTATTTCAAAAAAAGCAAATAAATCTCAAAAAATGCAAATACAATTAAAAAATTCAAATAGATTTCAAAAAACATAAATAAAATTTAAAAATGCAAATAAATTAAAAAAAATGCAAATACATTTGCAAAAACTAAGATAAATCAATTTTCCAAATTTCAGAGCTCAGATATATTTGTTCCAAAAATAAGATAAAGTTGTTCCAGAAATCAGATAAATTAGCCAGAAACTCAGATAGATTTGTCTAGAACTCAGAGAAATTTGTTTCAAAACTCAGATAGATTTGCACAAAACTCAAATAAATTTGACAAAAAAAACGAAAAAACTCAGATAATTTTGACAGAAACTCATAAAATTTGTTAAAAGCTCAGATAAACTTGACAAAAACTTAGATAAATTTCACAAAAACTCAAATAAATTTCATAAAAACTTCGATAAATTAAGATTGCTTTCTGCTTCATAGGTCAGGCGAAACTGACCCAAACCTGAAAATGAATCCAACAAACCTGGGTTGTCTTCCTGTCCTCTCCACTTTCTGCATTGTCCAGATTCATAGGGCTTCTCAAGCGGGTTAGGCTCCACTTGACCTGAACTTAAACCCAGAACAGAAACTGACCTAAGAAGGTCGTCTTCTTCCTTCTCTTCTCCTTCTGCAACTGGGAAGACGACTCCCTGCTGTCTTCTCCTCCTTGCATGGTAATAGCTCAGTGGCGCTTCTTTTCTGGTGACGCCCAGCGGAGACGGAGACTCCGCGATGGACGCAGAATCCTGGTGATGTGGGGCCCAGCCGAAAAATAGACTTTCGGTGTTCTTCTCCGGTCTGCAAACACAGAATATAGAACCCAAACCGCCCCCTGCTATCTTCTTCCACTTCAGCCACGCACGACACTTCTCGACGAGATTTTTGTAATCCTAAGAAGAGCAGCGGCGTCGTTTCTTTTCCGGCAATCTTCTACAGCCAGGGACGAGATCGATCAACAGGAGTTTGGGTCGTCTTCTGCGAAGAACAATAAGGCTTTCTCTGTTGGACTACCTTCGGCTTCGGCGAGACCAGATCACCAGATCTTCCTCGGCAATGTTCGGGAAACAGTGCCCTGTTACCTCTTCTTCCTCCTTCTGTTTCAAAGATTGAAACAACAGAACTTTGTAAGCGCTAGCCGGATCCAGTGCCTCCTCCGGTTCTTCGATCTGTGTGGCCCGTCAAGAGACTGATCTTCTGAGATCCTGGATCAGTTCACGTAAGGAGGGAGAATATAAGATTTGAAATTTGAAATTTCAAAATCTTATGCCTAAAAAGGTTGAAAGGGCAAATTAGTCCAGAAAAATGAAACCGTGTGGATATAGGGACCTCTGGCTGCAAACAGTCTAGTTGCTTGGATCAGAGCCCTTAAAAAGAATTTGCCTAAACTGGAGGTTGGATAGATTCAATTCTAGGGACCTTTCGCTAATTATCTCTTAATATAGTACTAGCATCGTAGCTCATGTTGAGCATGATCGCGTAGTTAATTATAGCTGTAAACTAAGCAATCATCTAATAAAAAATGAACCAAATACTTAATGTTTATAAATAATAAATAACAAAATGATTTCATCTAGAATTTGTATTGGGCTAAATTTTTATACTAAAGATTTATTGTACTTCTTGAATAAAAGGAATCAATGATAATATAAGTTTTTATTCAGTGGCATAGTACTTGGCCGGCCCGCCTAAAAAAGGTAAGCCCGAGCTCGGGCGGGTAGTGTTTATATAAAACAAAAATGTTTCCACTATCGGCTCCAACAATAGCTCAACTTGTTAAAATGTGTATGCATAATGCATGTGTTTGAGTCTCCATCCCTTTAATAAAGATGTTTTATATTAAGTTGTGTATCTTATTTAGGTCGGACTTGGCTTCGAGCTCTATGCCATTGAGTCCAAGGCGGCTTGTATCTTAAACATATATAGATCTTAGGTCCAAGTCTGGCCCGTATACCAAGACCTAAGGCTAAAGCCTGACCCAAAGCAGATTGGTCACTAATTGGGCTCGGGCCGGTCCGGTCTAAGAGCACCCATTTCTGGATCAATCAATACGTCTATACTTAGGACGGTCAAAGAATCCATACAAGAAACTATCATTTAGTTTTTATCATAAAATTAAAAAAATCAATTTAATATCATTTGTTTAAATTATTCAAGATCTAAAACACAATATTATTTCTCTAAAAAAGACTCTATGGGCTTAAATATAGTCATCCATAGGGAGGATGCTATCACTATGTGCAACAATCACAAAATATAGTTTCTAGATTTACTAATATGCTAGACTTTATCATTCTTTAAATAAAAAATTACATCAAAACTTATAATAAGAAAATTACAAAAGAAAATTACATATTTTCTAATTTACAGCAGGTTTTAGATAGATAAGACATGGAAAATGTTCTAAATTATACCATTTTAAAAATAAATCCAACATTACCAATTGAAAAACCCTATTTCTAAACACGTAAATTATTTCATGCCCTTTTAGCAATAAAAGTGTGAATCACTTTCCTACATTTCTTGGTGTGTTAATGGCGTCATCTACACACTATCGTTATAGATGATTTATCCATCGGTCATCAATATGGAAAATAAACTTTCCAAAGAAAATGTAGAACTTTCCATAAAAGCATTTCCCTTGTGCTGGATAAGGTGGGCCTACTTTTTCCGTAATAGAAGAAAGGGGATTTGACATATTTGCCCATATTAAATAATGTTATCCCAAAACCATGACTGAGGGTAGGATAGTGTCACCAGAGTCGTTTGACTCGGGTCCCCCCTTTTTTCCTTACGTTTTTGCCCAAGTTCCATGCTATCATGGGATCCGAATGTAAAAAGTCAAAAAGGAAATCACCAAAAAGAAACCAACCCCGTGTTTTTTTTATCTCTAGTTCACTTTTTACCTTTCCCTTTCACCATTCCTTCTTTAGTTGTACCATGAGTTTGGACCCTGCTTTTGCAACGAACTGCAACCAGAACCCAAATGGGTCCTTCTTCTCCGGTCAACAGATTTGGCGTCGACGAGAATGGAAGAAGTAGTCTGGTTCATCTTCCTCGTCTCTGACTGGCAGTGACCCTTGGGGGTTTTTCTTTCCTTCTCAGGCTACAGTAAGAAGAAGCAAGAAGACTCATTTCTCTCTTCATCTATCAGAGAAAGGAGGCATGATTTGTTAATGTAAAATTTCTTTTTCTGTAATTGGATTCCTTTTCTTGGAGTTTTTCTCTTTTGTGTTGATGTTTGGGAAATGAGTGTCATGTTTATTGATAATGAGAGCTCTTTCAGGGATTCGGTTCTTTATCCTTGTCTCTGGGTTGGGTGTGCAAAAAGTGTCGTCTCATTGTGTTTTGGATGAGAGAGAGATTTTCAAGATTTCGTTCTTTTTCTTTTGGGTTGATGTGTGAATTAGTTTCATGGTCTGGATCATTAGATATGAGAGATTTTCATAATGGGTTCTTTATCATTTCCCTGTCTCTTCTGGTTTTTATGTGGGAAATGAAGTTAAATTTTGGTTGAGAAAAACATCTCCAACTGGCCCCATTGCTGTCCTTGACGACCCCACACGCAAATGCACCGCGTAGCAACATCATTTCTAGGACAGATTGATCATCTACTTTTGTGAGTTGTTATTCTTAAAAAAATCAAAGTTACAGATTTTACAATGACTTTGTTTGTGACTTCTTGCCTAGAATTCAACCCACAAATGGAAAGTGAATGCATACATATTCTCATTATCTTCCAATGATTGTGTTTGTTATATTTGCTTACAAAGCCCATTATATGTTTGTTGGTTTTTTTTTTATTTTTTATTTATTTTTATGTTTACATGTTGGATCTAGTGTTGGCATAAATGATAAATGAGAATTGATAAATAATGATTTTTTTCCTTTTTAAATATTAATGTGTGGCAAAAGGTTTTTTTTTTTATTCTTTTATTGTGTTGCTTTGAATTAGCATGGCTCACTCTGAATATTACTTCTTTATGTTTCATTTTTATCGTGGACAATGTCAACTTCCTTGAAGATGTTGGATGGTGAGCTATTGATAGTGGTCCACTTCGGTGGTCAATTTGAGTGGGATAGAGTTCATCCTAACTACATCTATGGTGATCAAACTGCTATATATGTTAATTGTAATTTAACATACATCTCATTGGTCGAAAGTGTCCTACAAGCAATAAATTGGGTTACGTCTGAAGAGCCTCCTCATATTCAGTACCTACATTAAAATGGCAGTGCATTCACCTTGATTGGTATAAAGAATGAAAATGATGTTCGGGTAATGATCAAAGCATGTGGAGAGGTGACAAATTCTATCTACATATATCTAAGTAGAAATATCAATGATGGTGCAGATCATTACCACTCAATTTCATGGTAAGCCAGTTATGTTTAAAATTTAGAACAATAATTTTCTAAGTTATATACACGTACAGATTTAATAAATAGATCTACATGCATGAAAGGAATGAACGAGTTGAAGAGACTGCCGAAATTAGAGATGGATATTGTTGCAATGAAAATCCACGTGGAAGTAGGCTAAGAACTCATGCTTCTAAACATAAGAAGTCTAAGGTTATTGATCATGAGGGTCCACCGAGTAGAGGGTTGACCACCAGGTTCATTTTCGTTCCATATTCAAGATTTTTTTGCAATTGTTGTATTTTTAGATGAATGTAATAATCATGGAGGTTGTCATTTGCAGATTTTATTGTCCCGACAAATCACCTATGAATTTTGATGTGGATGTTTATAGGGATGAAATGGGTGATATCTGTGAATACACTTATCGAGATGTCAATTTCGCAGAAGATGTAGACGAGCATTTCTCGTACCCAACCAATGAGGTTGCGTTTGAAACGAATGCAAGTCATGAAGAAACTGATGATGATATAGATTACAATGAGGATTTGGATGATGTCTTGAATGATGAAAGTGATAGTGATCACAATAGTGCAGGCACCTCACATGATTCTGTCAGATGTGTCAATGATCTTAGCTACCAACAAGAAGTCTTATAATGCAACAGACAACAATCCAATGCTATGGAAAATTGTAATATTGAGGACACACTAGTGCCAGTGGAAGATGAGGGTGAAGATATTGTGACTCAAGAGGATTCTGCACGTAATATGTGGAACGGCAAAACTTTTATTGATCGCAACTCATTCAGGAAAACCTTGAGCAAGTTTGCAATGTACACGAATTTTAGTTTGCGGCATTTGAAGACATCTCGGACACAAGTTACTGCTAAGTGTGAAGTTCAAAGTTTCCAATGGCGTATTCATGCTTCAATAATGGAATCAGGGCCTCAATTTCAAGTTCGGACCTAAAATTTTAATCATACTTGTTCAAGACCAATGATGGGAATGGCTCATCCACAAGCAATGGCTAATTTAATAGCTAATTTCATCAAGGAAAAAGTATGCTTCATCCTGAATATAAACCGAAGCAAATTATAAATGATGTTAGATTGGAGTTCGGTGTTGTTGTTGGCTATAGGAAGGCTCACAGAGCAAAAGAGATTGTGCTGGATGTAATTCGAGGTTCATATGAACAATCATTCAAGATGTTGCCAAATTATTGCGCCGAGTTGATGCGAACAAACCCCAGATCCCATTATCATCTTGATACGGATCGGGACTCTTCATTCCCATATATGTAAGCAACGTCTTCAAGAGTGACTATTGCTTCTCCACTAGCCAAATGGAAAGTGTTTGTCTCAGGCCTCCATTTCTCTACTAATGCAGAAATTAGTGCATGGTCAATAGTGATTTTTTGCAATTTAGAAAGGTGAAGGAGGCCCATTTCTTGAACGAATGCTTCTTGGGTCTCGTTCAAAGACCACTTATCTTGCAGTATGGTTGCTGGCTTACAAACGAGTGGTCCCACATCCTGTATCAAAATAATTAATGCAAATATATCATGCACAGTTATATGGGAAGTTCATTAAAATGTGTTCTTGTATACATAAAGTTCAACATACACTCCCACTCCATATGACTTCAGAAATATGGTAATCTTGTTCTTGTAGAATGCTTCTGTCAAGTGGACCAGGGTTGAGGTCCGCCATCTATAATAAAATAAAATCCATCAATGTAAGTGTGTACACCAGATGAGAGATAAAATTCAATATGTATGTACAATTTAATGCCACTCTATATGTCAGTCCATTTGCCCTTTGTTCTAGTTATAGTCCACTTAGGATATATCTGAGAGTGTGTACCATATATGCCACATAAAATCAGTTTCAGTATAGCTCTTGGAATTGAATCATCGTATATTGAGTTCTACCATGACACATTAATGAGACATGAAATTCCATATAGAGAGGATAGGTAAGCATGACTTATCATCCATGTCACTTATAGCTACCAAACTGGTATACACACTTAGAATTGACAGTAATAGAATTTTTTACCGTGGAATAATTTTTACAACACATATAGTTCATAGATGAATAGCCAAGTGAAGTGACGGTAACAGTTATTTCTTTACCCGCAGAACAACAAGCTAACACTCTTGCTGGTTGTTGAGTTCTATCATAGTATCACTCACTCTTTCAATACAGAATTGCAACACAACACTTACAAGTAACAACTAATAAACACTAAGAAAAGCTACTGCCATTAGACTACAAGAATAAATACCTCTATAATGAAATGAGATTAAGGAAATAGAAAGAAGGTTATATGGAAACAGTATAACACCATGAGAAGTCTTCTTAGTGCTTGAAGTAGATGTTATTGTAGCATTTTTTATTTTTGCAGCATATAGGTATGTTTTATGATTTTAGCTTAGCCAAATTTTATGCTCAATAACTTTTGAGTATAATTCTTATGGGTAATAATGTAGTTTGTTTATTTTTTTCAATGCATGGGTTCCATTTAAGTGTAGATCTGTTGGGCGATGGATGACACCATCCACATTAATTTTTGTATTTTGTAAGTAACATTTGTATTTTTTGTATCTATCAATAATGATAGAGCATGCAAAACTGACACATGACCATCACACCCTAGGTCTACAGGGACATCATTTTTAATGCTCTGTTGTTGGACTAACATTTTACTCAAATAAATTGCAGAAAAGCCATGATATCATGGGATTATCCCATGATATCATCGCTTTTTCAGTTTCTATAGTACAGACTGGTAGCATTTTCTGAGTAACATTTTATCGTACCACTCACATCTATGTACATTCATCTTACACATCACCAAATGTATTCCTAATCAGCATAAACCCCAAATGTTTGGTGAAATGGTACCGACATATATTGGGGATTGTTTACTATATGTAATTCAAAGGCAGTGAATGGAATACCAGAGTGCTTTTGCTTTTCCGGTTTTGACATTTACATTGCAAATATGAGGATCCAAACTCTAATAATGTAAATTTAAGTACTTTTGAATGGTAGAAAAGTTGCATTGCAATTAAGAAAAATGACTAGTATCTAAACAGTGATCTTTTATTTCTTCCTTCTATTTTTACTCATGGAGTGTGTTCTAATATGAAAGTTACAAAAGCATTGGCAAAGTTAAAATAGAAGACTGAAATAAAATTGGGTGAGGCCATATTGAGCCTTGAGAACATAGATGCAAAGTTACAAATGAGAACATAGATCCAAAGTTACAAATGAGAAGCTAAAGCAGATCCGATTTTGGAACTGGGTTCACCTCGAGGACTGGAATTTAGTTCCAAAATCAATTCTAATTTCCTTTTATTCTTCTTTTTTTATTAAAATAAGAAAATTATTCAACTTTTAACGGTGCATCACGTCTACTACATCAAGTATTATACCTAAAAATGTCCCCAAAAAAGCTGATTTTGAGGTACTATTTGCAATATTAAAGGCTCATATGGGTCTCGAGTCCACGTGTCGGAACCTAATTGGACCCGGAACCGGACCCATTTATCAGTCGGAACCAAAATGGGGTTCCGAACCCCGACCCGTTCTTGAATCAGAACCTAAAATAGGTTCGAGACCCGGAGTTTTGCAGTTCCAAACTTCCGAGTAATCGGAGAGTCGGATACCCGTTTGCAACCCTAGATGCGGAGGAGTTACCCAACTACGAGGGACATTTATGGATTTTCTCCTTAGACTATTTCAGTAAAAGTTCTCCGATCACTAAGAGAGTTAAAATAGGAAAGAGGGCTCTATGTATCACCCATTTCGAATGCAAAACTCTTTATTCGTCATTAAGACGGTCAAAATAAGGAAGATGGTCGAAATTGAATAAAAAATCAGATTCAAAATTGAATTGGAAACCGGTGTCTCTCATATATTATAAAACCCAGATGATATTGATTTTTTACCGTAATACTTAATCACGAGTGGACACCACCATATTTGTTCACTTCTCACTCTCTATCTACTTCATATTTAGAAAACTTACTTTACCAGTGAAGTAAAGTAAAGGGTTAGTTCAAGAGAAAATAAAAGGAGAGCGGGTCAAATCAAAAGATAGTAAATTTCAAAAATCACTTCATCCTTTTAATAACAAAAAAATCTAAAAAGATATATTCTCAAGCCTATGAATGAAAAAATAAAAAAAGAGGGGGGGGGGGGGGGGGGGGGGGTGTTTTCATGGACCACGCTGGGCTTGGCCGATGATTGCCCAAAGTGGCCCGACTTCTAAACTAGAAGCCTAAGCCTGGCCAAACCTTCAGTCGGGCCTGAAGTTGCTAGCCAGAGCCTAGCCTCGCATGGAAATGAGGAAGCCCGAGCCCGACCCATGTTAGACTTATTGAAACATGGAAATGAGTTTCTTATCGGCTACTAGGCCAGCTCAACCGGTCTGATCATATGACCAATTGTGAGAGATCACGGGGTTTGAGGCCCCCCTCACTACTCACTCCCTTATAATAATTATATGTATATTTGGGCCGGGCTGGTATTCCGGCTCTCAACCGCTTAGTTCAAATAAAAGAAAATTGAGCACGACCCATCTATTATAGCCTAAACCCCATGCCCAGCCCAATGCCCAGCCCAAAGGGGCCCAGCTCGATCCACGAGCACCCTTATAAATAAATAGCTCTTCCTTCTAAAAGGGAATCTCAAAAAACTAATCTCTCACCTTTTGGTTTCACGAAACATTTACTTTTTTTTTTCTCTTCTATTAACCATTAACTTCACTTCACAAGTAAAGTAAATTTACCAAACAAGCAATATATTGTGTATTTATTGTGATTTAATATTATTCCATTTAAAAGTTAATTATACATGGCCATCCGTTATATATTGTTTGGACCTATGCCCCTACCCGTGACCAAATCAAGATGTTGAAAAAGAAAAGCAAAAAGGGAAAAAATCGGTGTGAGCAGCGTGAGCATTCCAGTTCAAGATTTCCATCTTTTAGAGAGGAGGAAAAGTGGCAACTGAGACTTTACGCCCCTTATAACAGCGGTAAATTTGCAATGCAACGTTTCCTCCTCTCAAAGTGGTGGAAAAGTGGAAAATGAGGCTTTACCGTCTCTTACTGCAGTGGTAAAGCTGTAGTGCCAGTTTTCCTACTCTCTGAGAGGAGGAAAAGTGGTGAACGCGACTTTACCGCCACTTTTCCTCCTCTCTGAGAGGAGGAAAAGTGGAAAATGCGACTTTACTACCCATAATAGCAGCTGTATAGCTGCAGCCCATACAAACCTTTCCCATGTCTAAGTTTATATCACTTATCTCCTTTACAACCTTATTCTCACACACGTTCGATCTATGCGGCCCATTTCTAATCGTACGTATTCCATCCAAGTGGAGCTAATCAATAAATAACCTCTAGCATTTGTTGGTTAAGGCGCACACCCGATGGGAAAGCAGCAGAGATTGGCACGTGAATTAAAGATCTAAATCATTTGTTAGGGAAAATTAAGGCCAAGGGACCCATCTTTTAATTGAGTTTGGGGCTATCTTTAGATTTTAATTCTCCCTCTCTATCATTTAAGATTTATTTTATTCTGATTCCCACAAGATTGTTTCTGTGGTTGGAAAACCGAATCCTTCGGTTGTGATTAGCGGGTCCTCGTTCTGGTGCTTCGAACCGTTCAATAGATGATGTCTTGATAGCTGTAGAGGGATAAAGCAGTCCTAACCATCTCTAGAAGATCTTTATAATAATGTTAGCAGAGTTAATGGCCCACATGTAATTCCTTGAGTCTTCGAGGATGACTTAATCTCAATATATAATAAATATTAATAATGACAGATAATATATATTTGTCTGCTTTAAGAATATTTTAAAACAAATTTAATTTAATGTGCTTAGATTTATAGTTTTTTATTTTAAACATCATTATAAAGATTTTATTAGTCTCTTTTGGGATTCAAGTACGAACACTGATAAAAACTTCATTACGTGAGACTCACGGTTGTAGTATTTGCATCAATGCCTAGAAAATTAAAATTAACTTTCGCTGCTGTATTAATAGCTTGATCAAATATAGAGATAAATATACAGATGATTATGCTAACAACATTTTTATATTAAAAAAAAAAAGTCAAGTCGATCGGACGGTCCGATTAATTATGATTCTCGATATCATAAACATTTTAAGGCATTTTTTTTGTAGGGCTCGGATTTCAGTAATTCCATTCTTCTTTCTCAATATATGCCCAATTAAGGGTCTTTCGAAAGCTCAATGTTGCTCAAACTAAGACAAGTTAAAATATATAAGAATACTCCAACCGGGTGTTGGCTCGGTTCGGACACTGTCAATCCCACAAAATGTAGGAATACCCTGAGAGATCCAAAAAAAAAAAAACTATATAAGAATGAAGAGGGTGTTTAAGATGCTATACACGCAACCCCATTAAACGGTATATGCTATTCAATTTCATTCATCATATCAGAAGGCCTTTCACGTGTAAAATTACAGAAATTATAGAAATTGATTTTTATCTACTAACTTCTTTTTTCTGAAGTGCAACAAATCTTCTCTTTCCCCATTTGTTGATGTGGGAAAAGATCCAGCAAAGTATTGAAAATTTTAGCCTTGCCCAAATAAAATTCCTAGGTCCGCCACCGCCTCAAAGAAAGAGATGTGGATACGGTTTGCAAATGGGACGTCTCCGGATCGGAGCCATACTGGACCCGGACTCGTTTCTAAATAACAGCTATGGTTTTTACTCGCAACCTGTTTCGTTGGTTCTAGACTCGGTTCCGATAGGAAAATCCAGATCCGATTTCGGAACCGGGTTCACCTCGAGGACTGGAATTTAGTTCCAAAATCGATTCTAATTTCCCTTTAATTCTTCTTTTTTTATTAAAATAAGAAAATTATTCAACTTTTAAATGTGCATCACGTCTACTACATCAAGTATTATACCTAAAAATGTCCCCAAAAAAGCTGATTTTGAGGTACTATTTGCAATATTAAAGGCTCATATGGGTCCCGAGTCCACGTGTCGGAACCTAATTGGACCCGGAACCGGACCCATTTATCAGTCGGAACCAAAATGCGGTTCCGAACCCCGACCCGTTCTTGAATCGGAACCTAAAATAGGTTCGAGACCCGGAGTTTTGCAGTTCCGAACTTCCGAGTAATCGGAGAGTCGGATACCCGTTTGAACCCTTAGATTCGGAGGAGTTACCCAACTACGAGGGACATTTATGGATTTTCTCCTTAGACTATTTCAGTAAAAGTTCTCCGATCACTAAGAGAGTTAAAATAGGAAAGGGGGCTCCATGAATCACCCATTTCAGATGCAAAACTTTTTATCCATCATTAAGTCGGTCAAAATAAAGAAGATGGTCGAAATTGGTGAAAAAATCAACTTCAAGATTGAATTGGAAACCGGTCTCTCTCATATATTATAAAAACCCAGATGATATTGATTTTTTTACCGTAGGACTTAATCACGAGTGGAAACCACCATATTTGTTCACTTCTCACTCTCTATCTACTTCATATTTAGTAAACTTATTTTACCAGTGAAGTAAAGTGAAGGGTTAGTTCAATAGAAAATAAAAGGGGAGCGGGTCAAATCAAAAGATAGTAAATTTCAAAAATCACCTCATCCTTTTAACAAAAAAAAATCTAAAAAGATATATTCTCAAGCCTATGAATGAAAAAATAAAAAGGGGGGGGGGGGGTGGGGTGGTTTGGGTGTGGGGGTGGTGTTTCATGGACCACGCTGGGCTTGGCCGAGGAATGCCCAAAGTGAAGCCTAAGCCTGGCCAAACCTTCAGTCGGGCCTGAAGTTGCTAGCCAGAGCCTAGCCTCGCATGGAAATGACGAAGCCCGAGCCCGACCCATGTTAGACTTATTGAAACATGGAAATGAGTTTCTTATTGGCTACTAGGCTAGCTCAACCGGTCTCATCATATCACCACTTGTGAGAGATCACGGGGTTTGAGCCCCCCCTCACTACTCACTCCCTTATAATAATTATATGTATATTTGGGCCGGACTGGTATTCCGGCTCTCAACCGCGTAGTTCAAATAAAAGAAAATTGAGCACGACCCATCTATTATAGCCAAAACCCCATGCCCAGCCCAAAGGGGCCCAGCTCGGTCCACGAGCACCCATATAAATAAAAAGCTCTTCCTTCTAAAAGGGAATCTCAAAAAACTAATCTCTCACCTTTTGGTTTCACCAAACATTTACTTTTTTTCTCTTCTACTAACCATTAAATTCACTTCACAAGTAAAGTAAATTTACCAAACAAGCAATATATTTTGTATTTATTGTTATTTAATATTATTCCATTTAAAAGTTAATTATACATGGCCATCCGTTATATATTGTTTGGACCTACGGCCCTACCCGTGACCAAATGAAGATGTTGAAAAAGAAAAGCAAAAAGGGAAAAAATCGGTGTAAGCATCGTGAGCATTGCAATTCAAGATTTCCTCCTCTCAGATGATTATGCTAACAACATTTTATATATAAAAAAAAAAGTCAAGTCGATCGAACGGTCTGTTTAATTATGATTCTCGATATCATATACATTTGAAGGCATTTTTTTTGTAGGGCTCGGATTTCAGTAATTCCATGCTTCTTTCTCAATATGTGCCCAATTAAGGGTCTTTCGAAAGCTCAATGCTGCTCAAACTAAGACAAGTTAAAATATATAAGAATACTCCAACCGGGTGTTGGCTCGATTCGGACACTGTCAATCCCACCAAATGTAGGAATACCTTGAGATATCCAAAAAAAATAAAACTATATAAGAATGAAGAGGGTGTTTAGGATGCTATACACGCAACCCCATTAAACGGTATTAGTTATTCAATTTCATTCATCATATCAGAAGGCCTTTCACGTGTAAAATTATAGAAATTGATTTTTATCTACTTATTTCTTTTTTCTGAAGTGTAACAAATCTTCTCTTTCACCATTTGTTGATGTGGGAAAAGGTCCAGCAAAGACTTGAGAATTTTAGCCCTGCCCAAATAAAGTTCCTAGGTCCGCCACCGTCTCAAAGAAAGAGATGTGGATACGGTTGCAAACAGGACGTCTCTGGATCAGAGCCATACTGGACCTGGACCCGTTTCTAAATAACGGCTCTGGTTTTGACTCGTAACTTGTTTCATTGGTTCTAGACCCGGTTTAGATAGGAAAATCCATATCTGATTTCGAAACCGGGTTCACCTCGAGGACTGGAATTTAGTTCCAAAATCGATTCTAATTTCCCTTTATTCTTCTTTTTTATTAAAATAAGAAAATTATTCAACTTTTAACGATTCATCACGTCTACTACATCAAGTATTATACCTAAAAATGTCCCCAAAAAAGCTGATTTTGAGGTACTATTTGCAATATTAATGGCTCAGATGGGTCCCGAGTCCACGTGTCAGAACCTAATTGGACCCGGAACCGGACCCATTTATCAGTCGGAACTAAAATCGGGTTCCGAACCCCGACCCGTTCTTGAATCGGAACCTAAAATAGGTTCGAGATGTTGAGTTTTGCAGTTCCGAACTTCCGAGTAATCGGAGAGTCGGATACCCGTTTGCAACCCTAGATGCGGAGGAGTTACCCAACTACGAGGGACATTTATGGATTTTCTCTTTAGACTATTTCAGTAAAAGTTCTCCGATCACTAAGAGAGTTAAAATAGGAAAGAGGGCTCCACGTATCATCCATTTCGGATGCAAAACTCTTTATCAAGACGATCAAAATAAGGAAGATGGTCGAAATTGAATAAAAAATCAACTTCAAGATTGAATTGGAAACCGGTCTCTCTGATCATATATTATAAAAACCCAGATGATATTGATTTTTTACTGTAGGACTTAATCAAGAGTGGACACCACCATATTTGTTCACTTCTCACTCTTTATCTACTTCATATTTAGTAAACTTACTTTACCAGTGAAGTAAAGTAAAGGGTTAGTTCAAGAGAAAATAAAAGGGGAGTGGGTCAAATCAAAAGATAGTAAATTTCAAAAACCACCTCATCCTTTTAACAAAAAAAAATCTAAAACGATATAATCTTAAGCCTATGAATGAAAAAATAAAAAAAGAGGGGGGGGGGGGGGGGGGGGGGGGGGGTGTGGGTTTTCATGGACCACGCTGGGCTTGGCCAATGATTGCCCAGAGTGGCCCGACTTCTAAACTAGAAGCCTAAGCCTGGCCAAACCTTCAGTCGGGCCTGAAGTTGCTAGCCAGAGCCTAGCCTCGCATGGAAATGAGGAAGCCCGAGCCCGACCCATGTTAGACTTATTGAAACATGGAAATGAGTTTCTTATCGGCTACTAGGCCAGCTCAACCGGTCTGATCATATGACCAATTGTGAGAGATCACGGGGTTTGAGGCCCCCCTCACTACTCACTCCCTTATAATAATTATATGTATATTTGGGCTGGGCTGGTATTCTGGCTCTCAACCGCTTAGTTCAAATAAAAGAAAATTGAGCATGACCCATCTATTATAGCCTAAACCCCATGCTCAGCCCAAAGGGGCCCGACTCGATCCACGAGCACCCTTATAAAGAAAAAGCTCTTCCTTCTAAAAGGGAATCTCAAAAAACTAATCTCTCAACTTTTGGTTTCACCAAACATTTACTTTTTCTCTCTTCTATTAACCATTAACTTCACTTCACAAGTAAAGTAAATTTACCAAACAAGCAATATATTGTGTATTTATTGTGATTTAATATTATTCCACTTAAATGTTAATTATACATGGCCATCTGTTATATGTTGTTTGGACCTACGCCTCTACCCATGACCAAATCAGGATGTTGAAAAAGAAAAGCAAAAAGGGAAAAAATCGGTGTTAGTTCAAGATTTCCTCCTCTCAGAGTGGAGGAAAACTCGCAACTGAGACTTTACACCCCTTATACCAGCGGTAAATCTGCAATGCAACGTTTCCTCCTCTCAAAGAGGTGGAAAAGTGGCAAATGTGGCTTTACCACCTCTTATAGCAATGGTAAAGCTGCATTGCCAGTTTTCCTCCTCTCAAAGAGGAGGAAAAGCGACTTTACGGCCCCTAGTAGTAAAGATGCACTGCCACTTTTCCTCCTCTCTGAGAGGAGGAAAAGTGGAAAATGAGACTGCCCATAATAGTAGGGGTATAGCTGCAGCCCATACAAACATTTCCCGTGTCTAAGTTTATATCACGTATCTCCTCTACAACCTTATTCTCACACACGTTCGATCTATGAGGCCCATTTCTAATCGTACGTATTTCATCCAAGTGGAGCTCATCAATAAATAACCTCTAGCATTTGTCGGTTAAGGCCCACACTAGATGGGAAAGCAGCAGAGATTGGCACGTGAATCAAAGATCTAAATCATTTGTTAGGAAATATTAAGGCCAAGGGACCCATCTTTTAATTGAGTTTGGGGCAATCTTTAGATTTTAATTCTACCTCTCTATCATTTAAGATTTATTTTATTCCGATTCACGCAAGATTGTTTCTGTGATTGGAAAACCGAATCCTTGGGTTGTGATTAGCGGGTCCTCGTTCTGGTGCTTCGAACCGTACAAGAGATGATGTCTTGATAGCTATAGAGGGATAAAGCAATCCTAACCATCTCTGGAAGATCTTTATAATAATGTTAGTAGAGTTAATGGCCCACATGTAATTCCTTGAGTCTTCGAGGATGACTTAATCTCAATATATAATAAATATTAATAATGACAGATAATATATTTGTCTGTTTTAAGAATATTTTAAAAAAAAAATTAATTTAATGTGCTTAGATTTATAGTTTTTTATTTTAAACATCATTATAAATATTTTATTAGTCTCTTTTGGGATTCAAGTACGAACACTAATAAAAACTTGATTACGTGAGACTCACGGTTGTCGTATATAATAAGGCAACAATAAAAAGGTCTTAAAAGATCCTACCTTTTTCGACAAGCATACACACCACTGATCCAGACAAAGAAAATGGCTAACAATTAACTACTACGATTTCTCCCACGGTTGGCCCCAACACACCAACTACCAACACAAAACAGAACCCAGTTGATAAAAAAAATGGATTAGAAAAGGCATATACCTTAGAATGCAGGAGACCAATGGGCCAGTTGGCGAGGGATACAATGGAAGCTGCTAGTGACGTGGATTAGACTCAGGAGAGGAGACAAAAAGAAAATGGAACAACAGAACCGGACATTAAACCTTTTTTTTCCTGTTCTAATCCTCTCTAGGACTGGGTTTCTCCCCAATGCTAGGCTCCCTTTACATGGATAGGTTTCTTTGCATTGATCAAAACAAAGCAAACATTTTCCAGTTAAAGAATCAAACAAAAGCAAGCATCACCATCAAATAAAAAAGAACTCATGTACATTTTCATCTTCTAGAATCAAACGAACACATTTTAATAGAAAACCCATCTTTGACATCATCCAGGAGTTCGAACCCATCTCTCTCTCATCCAAAACACAATGCCTTTTGGCACACCCAACCCAGAAGAAAGCGACAAGGAAAAAGAACCTAATGTCTGAAATAGCACTCTCATTATCAATAAACATAAAAACCCATTTCCCACAAATCAACATGAGAAAAAAAAAAAAAAAACCCTTGTAGAAAAAGAACAATGGGTTTTATGATTGTTGATGATGAAAGAGATATCTATAATTGAGAAAAACTAAAAGAAAAGGAACCCAATCCCTGAAATATCTCTCAAATTATCAATAAACATGAAACTCATTTCCCAAACATCAACACAAAAGAGGAAATATCTCTCAAATTATCAATAAACATAAAACCCATTTCCTAAACATCAACACAAAAGAGGAAAACTACAAGAAAACGAATCCAATTACAGAAACATAAATTCTACATTAACAAATCGTTCGTGCCTCATTTCTCTGATAAACGAAGAGAGAAATGAGTCTTATTGGTTCGTGCTGTAGCCGGAGAAGGAAAGAAGACAAACCAGACTGCTTCCGCCATTCTCGTCGACGCCAAATCTGTTGACCGGAGAAGAAGGATCCATTTGGGTTCTTGTTGCAGTTCGTTGCAGAAGCAGGGGGTTCAGACTCCTGTTATAAGTAAAAAAAAAAAAAACGAAATGGGTGAAAGGGGTGAAAATTGAAATACAGATCACATTCTGCTAGGGTTTTTTTTTTTTTTTTTTAATGTATGGGTTTTTTTGACTTTTTACATTTGGATCCCATGATAGCATGGGATCCAGGGCAAAAACATAAGAAAAAAAGGGGGGACCAGAGTCAAATGACTCTGGTGACATTTTCCTACCCTCAGTCATGGTTTTGGGATAACATTATTTAAGATGGGCAAACATGTCAAATCCCCTAAAAGATATGGATATTTAGTTACTAAGTTAGATCTCAGTTCCTCTGTGATAGTTGTAAGAGCTGATTTTGATTAATCTGAGGACAAGCAGGTCAGATTTTGTCCTTCCCCTGGTACTGTATATAATTTCTTCCCCTGAATCGCAGAAAATCACCGTGAGAATTCGAGAGGGTGGTCCCGCCGAGATTTCTCCGATGCTTAAGTTAGTCAATTGGAACTGTTTTTTGTTTAATCTTTTGTTTAATTGAAAGAAATTTGCATACCTCCTCATCTGGTCCGTTTTCACTTATATATATTTCTTATTTCCATGGATTCTCTCCCACTGTCTGTGCACGTTTTCTTCCTTCTTCGTGATAATCTTGTAACTATCAAACCTTAGATGGTGGGCTGTCTTGAATTCGGGGATTAAGTCCTCAATAATATTGATTCTTTACTTCGCATTATCATAATTCATAAAACTCATGTTCAAGCCTATGTCCCGTGGTTTTAAAGAAAAACAAAAGCCCCATTTTTTAGTGTGATTTTTGAGTGTTGGGCCAAGCCGAGCACTCTCAAAAGAGGGCCTCATTGAAAACTCTAAATCTAAGCGGTGGTGGCAAAACGTTCATGTCGAGTGGAAAAGGATAAAGTAGATCGAGTGTCTAGGGATGTCAAGTGGAGTCAACTGCCCATGCCATGAGCTGTCTTGGGCCGACCAGCCCGTTTTGGCATGGCACGATGGGTCGGCCCACCAAGGACGCCAGACACGGCCTGCCTGGGGCCCTATTTTGTAGCCTAACAATTAAGTGGACTATAGACCTTTAAAAGTTTGAGGCTTGAATATTAGGCCCAATACTGGATGGTTGGGATTACACAACCTTTAACCTGGCCCATTCTTTCTCAGTAACACTTTTATTAACAAATGATCAATATGGATAATTGATATTTTCATGTAGGAGAGTGATGGGAATTCTCTCCAGCAAATGGACTATATATTCTTCACATCCGGTCAAGTTCATGCATGCCACGGAAGGGTAGAGGAGATGGAAAGGTTTTATTGTAAATAAGGGCTAGACAAATGATTAGCTCGTTTAGATTATCCTAATAATTGATTTAATGTCTTTAAAATCTAATCATCTTTTAATAAAATATTCCTTAAGATGGAATCCAACTTTAAGTAATGGATGAGTCTCGAGTTGATCATAGCATCAATTCGCATGTAGGGAAGGCAATAGTTGGATAGACTATCTACAAATGTAACTAATCATGTAGGCAGCATGCTTGTTTCATGTAATTGAATTTCAAGGAATTCTAAGACTTTGAAATTTTATAAGTGTTTAAAAATGAACGATCAATAATAAATATTCAAAATAACCATAAAAAACCTCTCTCTTAATGGATTGAATCGATGGAAGATGTCAAATGAATATTCAACTGTCAAGGTCCCATCTAAATGTCTTTATTCTATCCTTTACCCTTCATCACATATCATTCACCCTCACATCTTTAATAGTCTTGGGTTAATTTGACCATGCATTTGTAAATTCTAGCAACAAAAGAGAGGCCCTTTGCCGTGAAATAACCATCTTATTTAACATTGGTGTTTGTGTTTTAATTTTTAATTTTAAGTTTAATACCGAAAATGCGAAAAATTATCCAAAGAAGCACGCCAAGCACAACTGGCACGGATGCACAACACTGCGGGCCGTGCCGTGCCGTGCCAAGGTAAATCTACGGCCCACCCTATGGCCCGCTCGGGTTGGGATCTAGCCAGCAAGACCCGATTGACATGCCTAAGAGTGTCTATGAGTTCAATCCTAACCCTTGTCCTACCTATTTTTAAAATGAATCATATAACTTGAACTTGCATCTAACGACGGTCTAGCACAGCCCGTTTGACATGCCTAAGAGTGTCTCTAAGTTCAATGCTAACCCTTGTCCTACCTGTTTTTAAAATGGATCATATAACTTGAACCTGTATCTAACGACACTCTCAACCCAAGGCGCATAACCCATATGTAATGTGGATCAACCAGTTTTAACCAGACCAGACCTGGATAAGATTCTTCCAAGCCCAATCCATTCCAAACAATAAAGTCTTTATTTGAGTTTATTTGGAATTGTGGATCAAACAAACTATTTAGATTATCAAAAATATTAAACCACCAAAAAATTTAAATTTGTTTAGATAAAAGGTATGAAAGAACGTCTAAACTCAGGCTAAGGTCCTTTAGGCAGTATCTCTATTAGATTTCTATACAAGTGAGTAAACCATTCTTGTCATTTTGTGGGGGGACATTCGTGTCATCCATCCCTCACCATATGGCAGGGCCAAACTTGATAGGGCCCACCTAGAGCCCAACTAATCATGGGACTTGGGGGATGGATAGAGACATCTTGGATGGGCCTATATATCAAGCTTGCTGCTTATCCCATGCCTCTAACTCCTTCATCTGTAACACACAAATTTAATGTTTTTATATTAAAGGAAAAAAATTTAACCCTCGATCCAACGGTTCAATTTATTCAGGATTAGTGTAAAATCAATGGATCTAATATAATTTAGGGGGTCGCATGTGTGTGGATGGTTTTAGCCCCACTATGTTGTCCCTCACCGTAATATGAAGAGGGATAGATGTGCATGAATGTTTCACCATTTTGTTAATAATCTCAAGACTTGACATTTCTTTCCCTCTTACTTGTCACTTAGTCAAAACCAAATCTATTACTAAATCAATATAATCAAAAGTGGATTCATAATATGAATGATGTTTTAAACACAGCTAGCCTAATTGACCTAAGTACTTCAGAGTTTAGTCTCATTCATATATTCTAGCTAAAGACTTACACAAATTAGAAAAAAAAAAAAAAAAAGTTACCTATTCATGATTTAGTGAAGGATGACATTTATGCCCATTGACTGCTTAGCTGGCTTAAAGCATCTCATTTGATAGCCATCCAATATGAGTATGTTTTTTTTTTTTTTTTTTTTTTAAGGAAAAAGGAAAACTTGAAAAGTGAAAGAAGTAAGATGTGAGTGGTTATATGAAAATAAGAAGGGAGTCGCATGAGTGGGGATAATGGCAGTTTTAAAATCCCAATTGATGGTTGAAATCAAAGCCAAAACCATGGCTTTAATATAGTACTAGCATCGTAGCTCATGTTGAGCACGATCTCGTAGTTAATTATAGCCGCAAACTAAGCAATGATCTAATAAAAAATAAACCAAATACTTAATGTTTCTAAATAATACATAACAAAATGATTTCATCTAGAATTTGTAATGGGCTAAATTTTTATACTAAAGATTTAGTGTACTACTTGAACAAAAGGAGTCAATAATAATACATGTTTTTATTTTGTGGCATAGTACTTGGCAGGCCTGTCTAAAAAAGGTTAGCCCGAGCTCGGGCGGGTAGTGTTTATATAAAACGAAAATGTTTCCACTATCGGCTCCAACAATAGCTCAACTTGTTAAGATGTGTATGCATAAATTGCATGTGTTTGGGTCTCCATCTCTTCAATAAAGATGTTTTATATTAAGTCGTGTATCTTATTTAGGTTGGACCTGGCCTTGAGCACTATACCCTTGAGTCCAAGCCCACTTGTATCTTAAACATATGTAGATCTTGGGTCCAAGTTTGGCCCGTATACCAAGACCACAAGCTAAAGCCCAACCCGGCCCAAAGTAGATTGATCACAAATTGGGCTCGGGCCGGGCCGGTCCAAGAGCACCCATATCTGGATCAATCAATACGTCTATACCCAGGACGGTCAAAGAATTCATACAAGAAACTATCATTTAGTTTTTATCATAAAATTAAAAAAATCAATTTAATATCATATGTGTAAATTATTCGAGATCTAAAACACAATATTATTTCTCTAAAAAAAAAAAAAAAACCTCTATGGGCTTAAATATAGTCATCCATAGGGAGGATGCTATCACTATGTGCATCAATCACAAAATATAGTTTCTAGATTTACTAATATGCAAGACTTTATCATTCTTTAAATAAAAAATTGAATCAAGATTTATAATAAAAAAAGTAAAAAAGAAAATCACATATTTTCTTATTTACATTAGTTTTTAGATAGAAAATAGATGGAAGTTTTCTAAATAATACCATTTTAAACATAAATCCTACATTACCAATTGAAAAACCCTATTTCTAATCACGTAAATTATTCCATGCCTTTTTAGCAATAAAAGTGTGAATCACTTTCCTGCATATCTTAGTGTGTAAATGGCGTCATTTACACACAATTGTTATAGCTGATTTATCCATTGCTCATCATGGAAAATAAGATTTCCAAAGAAAATGTAGAACTTTCTAGGAAATCATTTTCCTTGTTCTGGATAAGGTGGGGCCTACTTTTTCATAAGAGAAGAAACCAGAAGGAAGTTAGAAAGATGCCGAGACTTTCAGAACCGTCCAGAGCCTGGGAGACAGATCGAGAAGAGAAAAAAAAAAAAGGGGATTTGACAATTCAATGCCTTTTAGATACTCAATTTCCAAATTCATGACTCAAAGATACTAAATGTCACCATAGTCGTTTGACCTTAGATCCCATGATATCATGGGTTTTTAAAAACCCATGATATCATGGGATCCAAGTAGCTTTTCAACTTTTAACATGTAGATCCCATGATATCATGGGTTTTTAAACCCATGATATCATGGGATCCAAGGCAAAAAAAAAAAAAAAAAAAGGGAAGACCGGAGTCAAAGGACTCTAGTGACATTAGCTTACTTTGAGTCATGAATTTGGGAATTAGGTATCTAAGAGGTACTGAATTGTCAAATCCCCAAAAAAAAATACCATTCTCCAACTCTCTCCTCGTCCCTGTCTTTTATAAATAGAGCCTTCTTCCTTCAACTTATCCATCATAAGAGAAAGATCAAATACAGCATTCTATCTGATCCAAACATCTTCCAATTCTAATCAGTTCCATAGAAAGAAGACTCAAGATGTCGCTCATTCCCAGCTTCTTCGGCCGACGATCCAACGTCTTTGATCCCTTTTCTCTTGACATTTGGGACCCATTCCAAGACTTCCCATTCCCAAGCTCCAACCTTCGAAGTGAGACATCTGCAATGGCCAACGCCCGTATAGACTGGAAGGAAACCCCAGAAGCTCATGTCTTCAAAGCCGACCTTCCAGGTCTGAAGAAGGAAGAGGTGAAGGTGGAGCTGGAAGAAGGAAGGGTCCTGCAGATAAGCGGAGAGAGGAGCCGAGAGCATGAAGAGAAGAACGACAAGTGGCACCGCGTTGAGAGGAGCAGCGGCAAGTTCCTTAGGCGATTCAGGTTGCCAGAGAACACCAAAGTGGATGAGGTGAAAGCTGATATGGAGAATGGGGTGCTCACTGTGACAGTGCCTAAGGTGCAGGTGAAGAAGCCAGACGTCAAAGCCATTGATATTTCTGGTTGAATTTGATGTATGATGTTATTGTATTAGTTGGGGGCAATGGTAATGGTTTTATTATTGTGTTTGTGTGAACTTTAAATGTAATAGAATTTTGGAGAATTATGTAATAATGGATTTGAGATTTGAAATAAAAGACATGGATATTTAGTACCTAAGTTAGATCTCAGTTCCTCTGTGAATTGATGATAGTTGTAAGAGATGATTTTGATTGATCTGAGGACAAGCAGGTCAGCTCTGCTTGTCAGATTTTGTCCTTCCCCTGTTACTGTATAAAATTTCTTTCACAGAAATCAGCGTGAGAAAATGGAACTGTTTTTTGTTTAATCTTTTGTTTAATTGAAAGAAATTTGCGGACCTCCCTTTTCTCTTATATATTTCTTATTTCCATGGGTTCTCTCCCACTATCTGTGCACGTTTTCTTCCTTCTTCTGGAATTAATTCCTCAATAATATTGACTCTTTACTTTGCATTATCCTCTGAGTTGGATTAGGGGGTTAGGTTGGGTTGATCTTGACCCAAACTTGATCCACGTATCAATTTAAATTTCCCCGTTACAATAGTGATTCTCAGCTTCTAAGAAGGAATCTAAAATAAAGAAGAAAAAAAGGACCATTTGTTTTCCAGTAGCTTATACTGATTTCTCTGCTGCATCTTATTGGGATTCTCAGCTGCTGGAGGTTGGCACCCAACCTGACTAACCCAATTTGCATCTCAAAAGTTACAGTAGGTTTTGCTTCGATCTGCGGTATCATAATTCATAAAACTCATGTTCAAAGCCTATGACTCGTGCTTTTAAAGAAAAACAAAAGCCTGATTTTTTAGTGTTGGGCCAAGCCGAGCACTCACAAAAGAGGGCCTCATTGAAAACTCTAAATCCAAGTGGTGGTGGCAAAACGGTCATGTCGAGTTAAAAAGGGTAAAGTAAATCGAGTGTCTAGGGATGTCAAATGGAGTCAAAAGGCCCACTAGGCACGGCCCCTGTCATGGGCTGTGTTGGGCCGAGGGAACTCACGGCGAGCCCCTTTTGGCACGGCATGCAGGTCGGCCCATGAAGGACGTGAGACACGGCCTGCCTAGTGCCCTATTTTCTAGTCTAACAATTAAGTGGAGTATAGGCCTTTAAAAGTTTAAGGCTTGAATTTTAGGCCCAATACTAGATGGTTGGGCTTACACAACCTTCAATCTAGCCCATTCTTTCTCATTAACACCTCTATTAACAAATGATCAATATGGACAATTGATATTTTCATGTAGGAGAGTGATGGGAATTCTCTTTGGCAAATGGACTATATATTCTTTATATCCGGTCAAGTTTATGCTTGCCACGGAAGGGTAGAGGAGATGGAAAGGACTTGCTGTAAATAAGGGTTAGGCAAATGATTAGCTCGTTTAGATTATCCTAATACCTGATTTAATGTCTTTAAATTCTAATCATCTTTTAATAAAATATTCCTTAAGATGGAATCCAACTTTAAGTAATGGATGAGTTTCAAGTTGATCGTAGCGTCAATTCACATGTAGGGGAGGCAATAGTTGGATAGACTATCTACAAATGTAACTATTTTTGTAGGGGGCATGCTTGTTTCGTGTAATTGAATTTTAAGGAATTCTAAGACTTTGAATTTTTATAAGTACTTAAAAATGAACGATCAATAATAAATATTCAAAATAATCATAAAAAATCTCTCTTTTAATGGAATTGAATCGATGGAAGATGTCAAATGAATATCCAATTGTCAAGGTCCCATCTAAATGTCTATATTCTATCCTTTACCCTTCATCACATATCATTCACCCTCACATCTTTAATAGTCTGGGTTAATTTGACCATGCATTCCTAAATTCTAGCAAAACAAGAGAGGCGCTTTGCCGTGAAATAACCATCTTATTTAACATCAGTGTTTGCGTTTTAATTTTTAATTTTAAGCTTTAATACCGAAAATGCAAAAATTTATCCAAAGAGGCACGTCGAGCACGACTGACACGAATGCACAGCAATGCCAGCCTGCAACGAGCCATGCCGTGCCAGGGTAAATCCATGGCGGGCCGTACCGGCCTGACCTGTGGCTTCCTCGGGTTGGGATCTCGCCGGCTAGACTTGTTTAACATGCCTAAGAGTGTCTATAAGTTCAATCCCAACCCTTGTCCTACCTGTTTTTAAAATGAATCATATAACTTGAACCTGCATCCAACGACGGTACAGCACGGCCCGTTTGACATGCCTAAGAGTGTCTCTGAGTTCAATCCTAACCCTTGTCCTACCTGTTTTTAAAATGTATCATATAACTTGAACCTGTATCTAACAACAGTCTCAACCCAAGCCGCATAACCCATATGTAATTTGGATCAACCGGTTTTAACCCGACCAGACCTGGATAATTAGATTCTTCCAAGCCCAATCCATTCCAAACAATAAAGTCTTTATTTGAGTTTATTTGGAATTGTGGATCAAACAAACTATTTAGAGTATGAAAATATTAAACCACCAAAAAATTTAAATTTGTTTAGATATAAGGTATTAAAGAACGCCTTAACTCAGGCTAAGATCCGTTTAAGCAATATCTCTATTAGATTTCTATACCAGTGATTAAACCATTCATGTCATTTTGTCGGGGGGTATTCGTGTCATCCATCCCTCACCATATGGCAAGGCCAAACTTGATAGGGCCCACCTAGAGTCCCACTGATCATGGGACTTGGGGGATGGATAGAGACATCTTGAATGGGCCTATATATATCAAGTTTGAGGCTTATCCCATGCCCTTGACCCCTTTATCTGTGACCCACAAACTTAACGTCTTTATATTAAAGGAAAAAATTTGACTATCAATCCAACGGTTCAATCTATTCGGGATTAGTGTAAAATCAATGGATCTCATATAATATAGGGGGTCGCATGTGTGTGGATGGTTCACTTGGGTTCATAAAGTTAGCCCCACTATGTTGTCCCTCACCGTAATATGGTGAGGGATAGATGTGCATGAATGTTTCACCATCTTGTTAATAATCTCAAGACTTGGCATATCTTTCCCTCTTTCCTGTCTCAATCAAAACCAAATTTATTACTAAATCAATCAAATCAAAAGTGGATTCATAATATGAATGATGTTTTAAACATAGCTAGCCTAATTGACCTAAGTACTTCAGAGTTTAGTCTCATTCATATATTCTAGCTAAAGACTTACACAAATTAAAAAAAAAAGTTACCTGTTCACGATTTAGTCAAGGATGACATTTATGCCCTTTGCCTGCTTAGTTAGCTTAAAGCATCTCATTTGATAGCCATCCAGTATGGGTATGTGTTTATTTTATTTTTAAAGGAAAAAGGGAAACTTGAAAAGTGAAAAAAGTAAGATGTGAGTGGTTAAATGAAAATAAGAAGGGAGTCGCATGAGTGGGGATAATGGCAGTTTCAAAATCCCAATTGATAGTCGAAATCAAAGCCAAAACCATGGCTTTAATATGGTACTAGCATCGTAGCTCGTGTTAAGCATTATTGCGCAGTTAATTATAGCTGCAAACTAAACAATCATCTAATAAAAAATAAACCAAATACTTAATGTTTCTAAATAATAAATAGCAAAATGATTTCATCTAGAATTTGTAATGGGCTAAATTTTTATACTAAAGATTTATTGTACTACTTGAACAAAAGGAATCAATGATAATACACGTTTTTATTCTGTGGCATAGTACTTGGCCGGCCAGTCTAAAAAAGGTAAGCCCGAGCTCGAGCGTGTAGTGTTTACATAAAACAAAAATATTTCCACTATCGGCTCCAAGAATAGCTCAACTTGTTAGACTGTGTATGCATAATGCATGTGAGAAAGTGCATGTGTTTAAGTCTCAATCCCTTTAATAAAGATGTTTTATATTAAGTTGTGTATCTTAGGACTTGGCTTGGAGTTCCATGCTATTGACTCCAAGCTGGCTTGTATTTTAAACCTATATAGATCTTAGGTCCAAGTTTGGCCTGTATACCAAGACCTAAGGCTAAAGCCCGACCCAAAGCAGATTGGTCACTAATTGGGCTCGGGCCGGGCCGGTCCAAGAGCACCCAAATCAAACAATAAGTCTACACTCAGGATGGTCAAAGAATCCATACAAGAAACTATCGTTTAGTTTTTATCGTAAAATTAAAAAAATCAATTTAATATCATTTGTGTAAATGATTCGAGATCTAAAACACAATATTAATTCTCTAAAATAAAAAACTCTATGGGCTTAAATATAGTCATCCATAGGGAGGATGCTATCACTATGTGCAATAATCACAAAATATAGTTTCTAGATTTACTAATATGCTAGACTTTATCATTCTTTAAATAAAAAATTGAATCAAAATTTATAATAAAAAAAAGTACAAAAGAAAATCACATATTTTCTTATTTACATTAGTTTTTAGATAGAAAATATATGGAAATTTTCTAAATTATACCATTTTAAAAATAAATACAACATTACCAATTGAAAAACCTTATTTCTAATCACGTAAATTTTTCGATGCCTTTTTAGCAATGAAAGTGTGAATCACTTTCCTACGTACCTTGGTGTGTTAATAGCGTCATTTACACACTATTGTTATAGCGGATTTATCCATTGCTCAACATGGAAAATAAATTTTCCAAAGAAAATGTAGAACTTTCCATGAAAGCTTTCTCCTTGTTCTGGATAAGCTGGGGCCTACTTTTTCCGAAGAAACCAGAAGGAAGTAAGAAAGATGCCGAGACTTTGAGAACCATCCAGAGCCTTGAGACAGATCGAGAAGAGGAAAAAAAAATCCCATTCTACAACTTTCTGCTCGTCCTTCTCTTTTATAAATAGAGTCTTCTCCCTTCTACCAATCCATAATACGAGAAAAATCAGAGACAGCCTTCTATCTGATCCAAACATCTTCAATTCTAATCCAGTTCCATTCTCTTTTCTGCAAACAATCGAAAGAAAGAAGACTCAAGATGTCGCTCATTCCTAGCTTCTTCGGCCGACGATCCAACGTCTTCGATCCCTTCTCTCTTGACATTTGGGACCCATTCCAAGACTTTCCATTATCAAGCTCCAACCTGAGCAGTGAGACATCTGCAATGGCCAACGCCCGTATAGACTGGAAGGAAACCCCAGAAGCTCATGTCTTCAAAGCCGACCTTCCAGGTCTGAAGAAGGAAGAGGTGAAGGTGGAGCTGGAAGAAGGAAGGGTCCTGCAGATAAGCGGAGAGAGGAGCCGAGAGCATGAAGAGAAGAACGACAAGTGGCACCGCGTTGAGAGGAGCAGCGGCAAGTTCCTTAGGCGATTCAGGTTGCCAGAGAACACCAAAGTGGATGAGGTGAAAGCTGCTATGGAGAATGGGGTGCTCACTGTGACCGTGCCTAAGGAGGAGGTGAAGAAGCCAGACGTCAAAGCCATTGATATCTCTGCTTGAATTTGCTGGAGTTTTGTATGATGTTATTGTATTAGTTGGGGGACAATGGAAATGGTTTGAATCTTGTGTTTGTGTGAACTTTAAATGTTTGTGTGAGCTTTAAATGTAATAGAATTAAGGAGAATTATGTAATAAAGGATTTGAGATTTGAAACAAAAGGCATGGGTATTTAGTAACTAAGTTAGATCTCAGTTCCTCTGTGAATTAATGATAGTTGTAAGAGCTGATTTTGATTGATCTGTGGACGAGCAGGTCAGCTCTGCTCGTCAGATTTTTGTCCTTTCCCTGTTACTGTATAAAATTTCTGGTTTTTTGTTTAATCTTTTGTTTAAAAACGTTTTCTTCCTTGTACATGCTAATTTGGTAACTGCCGGATGTTAGATCATGGGGCGTCTTGAATCCGTGAATTAATTCCTCAATAATATTTATTCTTTACTTTGCATTATCATCTGAGTCGACCCAAACTTGATCCATGTATCAATTTAAATAGAAAAGAAAAAAATGACCATTTGTTTTCCAGTAGCGGATACTGATTTCTCTGCTACAGCTTATTGGGATGCTCAGCTGCTGGTGGTTGGCACCTAACTTGACTATACCAATTTGCATCTCAGAAGTTTTAGTGAGTTGGCACCTAACTTGACTATACCAATTTGCATCTCAGAAGTTTTAGTGAGTTTCGCTCGGATCTGCCGTTCAAGCCTATGTCTTGTGCTTTTAAAGAAAAACAAAAGCCCGATTTTTCAGTGTTGGGCCAAGCCGAACACTCTCAAAATAGGGCCTCATTGAAAACTCCAAATCTAAGTGGTGGTGGCAAAATGGTCATGTCGAGTTAAAGAGGGTAAAGTAGATCGGGTGTCTAGGGATGTCAAATGGAGTCAACGGCCCACTAGGCATGGCCAGTGCCATGGGCTGTGTTGGGCCGAGGGAACTCAGGGCCAGCCCGTTTCGGCATGACACGCAGGTCGGCCCACCACGGACGCTAGACATGGCCTGCCTGGAGCCCTATTTTCTAGCCTAACAATTAATAGAGATGGTTGGGCTTACACAACCTTCGACTTGGTTGTGCTTACACAACCTTCAACTTGGCCCATTCTTTCTCATTAACTCCTCTATTAACAACTGATCAATATGGATAATTGATATTTTCTTGTAGGAGAGTGATGGGAATTCTCTTCAGCAAATGTATATATTCTTCATATCCGGTTAAGTTCATGCTGCCAGGGAAGGACAGAGGAGATGGAATAGTCTTCTTGTAAATAAGGGTTAGGCAAAGATTATCCTAATACTTGATTTAATGTCTTTAAATTCTAATCATCTTTTAATAAAATATTCCTCAAGATGGAATCCAACTTTAAGTAATGGATGAGTCTCGAGTTCATCGTAGCGTCAATTCGCATGTAGAGGAGGCAATAGTTGGATAGATTATTTACAAACGTAACTATTCATGGAGAGGGCGTGCTTGTTTCATGTAATTGAATTTCAAGGAATTCTAAGACTTTGTATTTTTATAAGTATTTAAAAATGAACGATCAATAATAAAAATTCAAAATAATCATAAAAAAACCTCTCTTTTAATGGAATTGAATCGATGGAAGATGTCAAATGAATATCCAATTGTCAAGGTCCCATCTAAATGTCTATATTCTATTCTTTACCCTTCATCACATATCATTCACCCTCACATCTTTAATAGTCTTGGGTTAATTTGACCATGCATTCCTAAATTCTAGCAAAACAAGAGAGGCCATTTGCCGTGAAATAACCATCTTATTTAACATCAGTGTTTGTGTTTTAATTTTTAATTTAAAGCTTTAATACCGAAAATGGGAAAATTTATCCAAAGAGGCACGTCGAGGCCGGGCACAACTGGCACGAATGCACGGCACTGCCAGCCTGCAACGGGCCGTGCCGTGCCAGGGTAAATCCATGGTGGGCCGTACCGGCTCGACCTGTGGCCTGCTTGGGTTGGGATCTGGCCGGCAAGACTCGTTTGACATGCCTAAGAGTGTCTATGAGTTCAATCCTAACCCTTGTCCTACCTATTTTTAAAATGAATCATATAACTTGAACCTGCATCTAACGACGATACAGCACGGCCCGTTTGACATGCCCAAGAGAGTCTTCGAGTTCAATCCTAACCCTTGTCCTACCTGTTTTTAAAATGGATCATATAACTTGAACATGTATCTAACAGCAGTCTCAACCCAAGCCGCATAACCCATATGTAATGTGGATCAACCGGTTTTAAGCCGACCAGTCCTGGATAATTAGATTCTTCCAAGCCCAATCCATTCCAAACAATAAAGTCTTTATTTGAGTTTATTTGGAATTGTGGATCAAACAAACTATTTAGAGTATGAAAATATTAAACCACCAAAATATTTAAATTTGTTTAGATATAAGGTATGAAAGACCGCCTTAACTCAGGCTAAGGTCCCTTTAAGCGGTATCTCTATTAGATTTCTATACCAGTGATTAAACCATCCGTGTCATTTTGTTGGGGGGTATTCGTGTCATCCATCCCTCACCATAGGCAAGGCCAAACTTGATAGGGCCTACCTAGAGTCCCACTGATCATGGGACTTGGGGGATGGATAGAGACATCTTGGATGGGCTTATATATCAAGTTTGAGGCTTATCCCATGCCTTTAAGCCCTTTATCTGTGACCCACAAATTTAACGTCTTTATATTAAATGAAAAAAATTTGACCATCAATCCAACGGTTCAATCTATTCGGGATTAGTGTAAAATCAATGGATCTAATATAATTTAGGGGGTTGCATGTGTGTGGATGGTTCAGTTGGGTCATATGGTGAGGGATAGATGTGCATGAATGTTTCACCTTTTTGTTAATAATCTCAAGACTTGACATATCTTTCCCTCTTTCTTGTCTCTTAGTCAAAACCAAATCTATTACTAAATCAATTAAATCAAAAGTGGATTCATAATATGAATGATGTTTTAAACACAGCTAGCCTAATTGACCTAAGTACTTCAGAGTTTAGTCTCATTCATATATTCTAGCTAAAGACTTACACAAATTAAAAAAAAAAAAAAGTTACCTATTCATGATTTAGTGAAGGATGACATTTATGCCCCTTGCCTGCTTAGTTAGCTTAAAGCATCTCATTTGATAGCCATCCAATATGAGTATGTGTTTATTTTATTTTTAAAGGAAAAAGGGAAACTTGAAAAGTGAAAGAAGTAAGATGTGAGTGGTTACATGAAAATAAGAAGGGAGTCGCATGAGTGGGGATAATGGCAGTTTCAAAATCCCAATTGATGGTCGAAATCGAAGCCAAAACCATGGCTTTAATATAGGGGGGCTTTTGTCGGAGGCCCCTGAAAGTGTGATTTTAATGTAAATAGTCTATAAAAAAAAGTCATGCAGCCAAAGGTCCCTCACACACATTCCCATACCTGAAATGTCCAATTTGCCCTTTCTTTAAATTATATCCCATGATTGGTGGGATATCTCATTAATAATGGCCAACTACCATTTAATTGCCCACGATTAATGGAATCTCATTAATGAGATTTTCAAATAAATTCTAAAAAAAAACAAGTAGATTTCAAAAGAACGCAAATAAATTTAAAAAAATGCAATAATTTCAAAAAAAGCAACAGATTTTTTCAAAAAAGCAATAAATTTTAAAAGAACACAGATAAATTTAAAAATATGCAAATAAGTTTCAAAAGATCGAAATAAATTTCATAAAATGTAAATAAATTTCAAAAGACTCAAATAAATCTCAAAAGATCCAAAGAAAATTAAAGAAATGCAAGTAAATTTCAGAAGACGCAAATGAATTTCAAAAGACAAAAATAAAATTAAAAAAAGCAAACACATTTTCCAAAACTAAGATAAATCATTTTCCAAATTTCTGAAAGATTTGCCAAAAACTCAAGTATTTTTGCCAAAACTCAGTTAAATTTATTTCAAAAAAAGCAAATAAATCTCAAAAAATGCAAATACAATTAAAAAATTCAAATAGATTTCAAAAAACATAAATAAAATTTAAAAATGCAAATAAATTAAAAAAAATGCAAATACATTTGCAAAAACTAAGATAAATCAATTTTCCAAATTTCAGAGCTCAGATATATTTGTTCCAAAAATAAGATAAAGTTGTTCCAGAAATCAGATAAATTAGCCAGAAACTCAGATAGATTTGTCTAGAACTCAGAGAAATTTGTTTCAAAACTCAGATAGATTTGCACAAAACTCAAATAAATTTGACAAAAAAAATGAAAAAACTCAGATAATTTTGACAGAAACTCATAAAATTTGTTAAAAGCTCAGATAAACTTGACAAAAACTTAGATAAATTTCACAAAAACTCAAATAAATTTCATAAAAACTTCGATAAATTAAGATTGCTTTCTGCTTCATAGGTCAGGCGAAACTGACCCAAACCTGAAAATGAATCCAACAAACCTGGGTTGTCTTCCTGTCCTCTCCACTTTCTGCATTGTCCAGATTCATAGGGCTTCTCAAGCGGGTTAGGCTCCACTTGACCTGAACTTAAACCCAGAACAGAAACTGACCTAAGAAGGTCGTCTTCTTCCTTCTCTTCTCCTTCTGCAACTGGGAAGACGACTCCCTGTTGTCTTCTCCTCCTTGCATGGTAATAGCTCAGTGGCGCTTCTTTTCTGGTGACGCCCAGCGGAGACGGAGACTCCGCGATGGACGCAGAATCCTGGTGATGTGGGGCCCAGCCGAAAAATAGACTTTCGGTGTTCTTCTCCGGTCTGCAAACACAGAATATAGAACCCAAACCGCCCCCTGCTATCTTCTTCCACTTCAGCCACGCACGACACTTCTCGACGAGATTTTTGTAATCCTAAGAAGAGCAGCGGCGTCGTTTCTTTTCCGGCAATCTTCTACAGCCAGGGACGAGATCGATCAACAGGAGTTTGGGTCGTCTTCTGCGAAGAACAATAAGGCTTTCTCTGTTGGACTACCTTCGGCTTCGGCGAGACCAGATCACCAGATCTTCCTCGGCAATGTTCGGGAAACAGTGCCCTGTTACCTCTTCTTCCTCCTTCTGTTTCAAAGATTGAAACAACAGAACTTTGTAAGCGCTAGCCGGATCCAGTGCCTCCTCCGGTTCTTCGATCTGTGTGGCCCGTCAAGAGACTGATCTTCTGAGATCCTGGATCAGTTCACGTAAGGAGGGAGAATATAAGATTTGAAATTTGAAATTTCAAAATCTTATGCCTAAAAAGGTTGAAAGGGCAAATTAGTCCAGAAAAATGAAACCGTGTGGATATAGGGACCTCTGGCTGCAAACAGTCTAGTTGCTTGGATCAGAGCCCTTAAAAAGAATTTGCCTAAACTGGAGGTTGGATAGATTCAATTCTAGGGACCTTTCGCTAATTATCTCTTAATATAGTACTAGCATCGTAGCTCATGTTGAGCATGATCGCGTAGTTAATTATAGCTGTAAACTAAGCAATCATCTAATAAAAAATGAACCAAATACTTAATGTTTATAAATAATAAATAACAAAATGATTTCATCTAGAATTTGTATTGGGCTAAATTTTTATACTAAAGATTTATTGTACTTCTTGAATAAAAGGAATCAATGATAATATAAGTTTTTATTCAGTGGCATAGTACTTGGCCGGCCCGCCTAAAAAAGGTAAGCCCGAGCTCGGGCGGGTAGTGTTTATATAAAACAAAAATGTTTCCACTATCGGCTCCAACAATAGCTCAACTTGTTAAAATGTGTATGCATAATGCATGTGTTTGAGTCTCCATCCCTTTAATAAAGATGTTTTATATTAAGTTGTGTATCTTATTTAGGTCGGACTTGGCTTCGAGCTCTATGCCATTGAGTCCAAGGCGGCTTGTATCTTAAACATATATAGATCTTAGGTCCAAGTCTGGCCCGTATACCAAGACCTAAGGCTAAAGCCTGACCCAAAGCAGATTGGTCACTAATTGGGCTCGGGCCGGTCCGGTCTAAGAGCACCCATTTCTGGATCAATCAATACGTCTATACTTAGGACGGTCAAAGAATCCATACAAGAAACTATCATTTAGTTTTTATCATAAAATTAAAAAAATCAATTTAATATCATTTGTTTAAATTATTCAAGATCTAAAACACAATATTATTTCTCTAAAAAAAGACTCTATGGGCTTAAATATAGTCATCCATAGGGAGGATGCTATCACTATGTGCAACAATCACAAAATATAGTTTCTAGATTTACTAATATGCTAGACTTTATCATTCTTTAAATAAAAAATTACATCAAAACTTATAATAAGAAAATTACAAAAGAAAATCACATATTTTCTAATTTACAGCAGGTTTTAGATAGATAAGACATGGAAAATGTTCTAAATTATACCATTTTAAAAATAAATCCAACATTACCAATTGAAAAACCCTATTTCTAAACACGTAAATTATTTCATGCCCTTTTAGCAATAAAAGTGTGAATCACTTTCCTACATTTCTTGGTGTGTTAATGGCGTCATCTACACACTATCGTTATAGATGATTTATCCATCGGTCATCATGGAAAATAAACTTTCCAAAGAAAATGTAGAACTTTCCATAAAAGCATTTTCCTTGTGCTGGATAAGGTGGGCCTACTTTTTCCGTAATAGAAGAAAGGGGATTTGACATATTTGCCCATCTTAAATAATGTTATCCCAAAACCATGACTGAGGGTAGGATAGTGTCACCAGAGTCGTTTGACTCTGGTCCCCCCTTTTTTTCTTACGTTTTTTCCCAAGTTCCATGCTATCATGGGATCCGAATGTAAAAAGTCAAAAAGGAAATCACCAAAAAGAAACCAACCCGTGTTTTTTTATCTCTAGTTCACTTTTTACCTTTTCCTTTCACCATTCCTTCTTTAGTTGTACCAGGAGTTTGACCCTGCTTTTGCAACGAACTGCAACCAGAACCCAAATGGGTCCTTCTTCTCCGGTCAACATATTTGGCGTCGACGAGAATGGCAGAAGCAGTCTGGTTCATCTTCCTCGTCTCTGACTGGCAGCGACCCTTGGGGGTTTTTCTTTCCTTCTCTGGCTACAGTAAGAAGAAGCAAGAAGACTCATTTCTCTCTTCATCTATCAGAGAAAGGAGGCATGATTTGTTAATGTAAAATTTCTTTTTCTGTAATTGGATTCCTTTTCTTGGAGTACTTTTTCTCTTTTGTGTTGATGTTTGGGAAATGAGTGTTATGTTTATTGATAATGAGAGCTCTTTCAGGGATTCAGTTCTTTATCCTTGTCTCTGGGTTGGGTGTGCAAAAAGTGTCGTCTCATTGTGTTTTGGATGAGAGAGAGATTTTCAAGATTTCGTTCTTTTTCTTTTGGGTTGATGTGTGAATTAGTTTCATGGTCTGGATCATTAGATATGAGATATTTTCATAATGGGTTCTTTATCATTTCCCTGTCTCTTCTGGTTTTTATGTGGGAAATGAAGTTAAATTTTGGTTGAGAGAAACATCTCCAACTGGCCCCATTGCTGTCCTTGACGACCCCACACGCAAATGCACCGCGCAGCAACATCATTTCTAGGACAGATTGATTATCTACTTTTGTGAGTTGTTATTCTTAAAAAAATCCAAGTTACAGATTTTACAATGACTTTGTTTGTGACTTCTTGCCTAGAATTCAACCCACAAATCGAAAGTGAATGCATACATATTCTCATTATCTTCCAATGATTGTGTTTGTTATATTTGCTTACAAAGCCCATTATATGTTTGTTGGTTTTTTTTATTTTTTATTTATTTTTATGTTTACATGTTGGATCTAGTGTTGGCATAAATGATAAATGAGAATTGATAAATAATGATTTTTTTCCTTTTTAAATATTAATGTGTGGCAAAAGGTTTTTTTTTTATTCTTTTATTGTGTTGCTTTGAATTAGCATGGCTCACTCTGAATATTACTTCTTTATGTTTCATTTTTATCGTGGACAATGTCAACTTCCTTGAAGATGTTGGATGGTGAGCTATTGATAGTGGTCCACTTCGGTGGTCAATTTGAGTGGGATAGAGTTCATCCTAACTACATCTGTGGTGATCAAACTGCTATCTATGTTAATTGTAATTTAACATACATCTCATTGGTCGAAAGTGTCCTACAAGCAATTAATTGGGTAACGTCTAAAGAGCCTCCTCATATTCAGTACCTACATTAAAATGGTAGTGCATTCACCTTGATTGGTATAAAGAATGAAAATGATGTTCGGGTAATGATCAAAGCATGTGGAGAGGTGACAAATTCTATCTACATATATCTAAGTAGAAATATCAATGACGGTGCAGATCATTACCACTCAATTTCATGGCAAGCCAGTTATGTTTAGAATTTAGAACAATAATTTTCTAAGTTATATACATGTACAGATTTAAGAAATAAATCTACATGCATGAAAGGAATGAACGAGTTGAAGAGACTGCCGAAATTAGAGATGGAAATTGTTGTAATGAAAATCCACGTGGAAGTAGGCTAAGAACTCATGCTTCTAAACATAAGAAGTCTAAGGTTATTGATCATGAGGGTCCACCGAGTAGAGGGTTGACCACCAGGTCCATTTTCGTTCCATATTCAAGATTTTTTTGCAATTGTTGTATTTTTAGATGAATGTAATAATCATGGACGTTGTCATTTGCAGATTTTATTGTCTCGACAAATCACCTATGAATTTTGATGTGGATGTTTATAGGGCTGAAATGGGTGATATCTGTGAATACACTTATCCAGATGTCAATTTCGCAGAAGATGTAGATGAGCATTTCTCGTACCCATCCAATGAGGTTGCGTTTGAAACGAATACAAGTCATGAAGAAACTGATGATGATATAGATTACAATGAGGATTTGGATGATGTCTTGAATGATGAAAGTGACAGTAATCACAATAGTGCAGGCACCTCACATGATTCTGTCAGATGTGTCAATGATCTTAGCTACCAACAAGAAGTCTTATAATGCAACAGACAACAATCCAATGCTATGGAAAATTGTAATATTGAGGACACACTAGTGCCAGTGGAAGATGAGGGTGAAGATATTGTGACTCAAGAGGATTCTGCACGTAATATGTGGAACGGCAGAACTTTTATTGATCGCAACTCATTCAGGAAAACCTTGAGCAACTTTGCAATGTACACGAATTTTAGTTTGCGGCATTTGAAGACATCTCGGACACAAGTTACTGCTAAGTGTGAAGTTCAAAGTTTCCAATGGCGTATTCATGCTTCAATAATGGAATCAGGGCCTCAATTTCAAGTTCGGACCTAAAATTTTAATCATACTTGTTCAAGACCAATGATGGGAATGGCTCATCCACAAGCAATGGCTAATTTAATAGCTAATTTCATCAAGGAAAAAGTATGCTTCATCCTGAATATAAACCGAAGCAAATTATAAATGATGTTAGATTGGAGTTCGGTCTTGTTGTTGGCTATAGGAAGGCTCACAGAGCAAACGAGATTGTGCTGGATGTAATTCGAGGTTCATATGAACAATCATTAAAAATGTTGCCAAATTATTGCACCGAGTTGATGCGAACAAACCCCAGATCCCATTATCATCTTGATACGGATCGGGACTCTTCATTCCCATATATGTAAGCAACGTCTTCAAGAGTGACTATTGCTTCTCCACTAGCCAAATGGAAAGTGTTTGTCTCAGGCCTCCATCTCTCTACTAATGCAGAAATTAGTGCATGGTCAATAGTGATTTTTTGCAATTTAGAAAGGTGAAGGAGGCCCATTTCTTGAACGAATGCTTCTTGGGTCTCATTCAAAGACCACTTATCTTGCAGTATGGTTGCTGGCTTACAAACGAGTGGTCCCACATCCTGTATCAAAATAATTAATGCAAATATATCATGCACAGTTATATGGGAAGTTCATTAAACTGTGTTCTTGTATACATAAAGTTCAACATACACTCCCACTCCATATGAGTTCAGAAATATGGTAATCTTGTTCTTGTAGAATGCTTCTGTCAAGTGGACCAGGGTTGAGGTCCGCCATCTATAATAAAATAAAATCCATCAATGTAAGTGTGTACACCAGATGAGAGATAAAATTCAATATGTATGTACAATTTAATGCCACTCTATATGTCAGTCCATTTGCCCTTTGTTCTAGTTATAGTCCACTTAGGATATATCTGAGAGTGTGTACCATATATGCCACATAAAATCAGTTTCAGTATAGCTCTTGGAATTGAATCATCGTATATTGAGTTCTACCATGACACATTAATGAGACATGAAATTCCATATAGAGAGGATAGGTAAGCATGACTTATCATCCATGTCACTTATAGCTACCAAACTGGTATACACACTTAGAATTGACAGTAATAGAATTTTTTACGGTGGAATAATTTTTACAACACATATAGTTCATAGATGAATAGCCAAGTGAAGTGACGGTAACAGTTATTTCTTTACCCGCAGAACAACAAGCTAACACTCTTGCTGGTTGTTGAGTTCTATCATAGTATCACTCACTCTTTCAATACAGAATTGTAACACAACACTTTCAAGTAACAACTAATAAACACTAAGAAAAGCTACTGCCATTAGACTACAAGAATAAATACCTCTATAATGAAATGAGATTAAGGAAATAGAAAGAAGGTTATATGGCAACAATATAACACCATGAGAGGTCTTCTTAGTGCTTGAAGTAGATGTTATTGTAGCATTTTTTATTCTTGCAGCATATAGGTATGTTTTATGATTTTAGCTTAGCCAAATTTTATGCTCAATAACTTTTGAGTATAATTCTTATGGGTAATAATGTAGTTTGTTTATTTTTTTCAATGCATGGGTTCCATTTAAGTGTAGATCTGTTGGGCGATGGATGACACCATCCACATTAATTTTTGTATTTTGTAAGTAACATTTGTATTTTTTGTATCTATCAATAATGATAGAGCATGCAAAACTGACACATGACCATCACACCCTAGGTCTACAGGGACATCATTTTTAATGCTCTGTTGTTGGACTAACATTTTACTCAAATAAATTGCAGAAAAGCCATGATATCATGGGATTATCCCATGATATCATCGCTTTTTCAGTTTCTATAGTACAGACTGGTAGCATTTTCTGAGTAACATTTTATCGTACCACTCACATCTATGTACATTCATCTTACACATCACCAAATGTATTCCTAATCAGCATAAACCCCAAATGTTTGGTGAAATGGTACCGACATATATTGGGGATTGTTTACTATATGTAATTCAAAGGCAGTGAATGGAATACCAGAGTGCTTTTGCTTTTCCGGTTTTGACATTTACATTGCAAATATGAGGATCCAAACTCTAATAATGTAAATTTAGGTACTTTTGAATGGTAGAAAAGTTGCATTGCAATTAAGACAAATTACTAGAATCTAAACAGTGATCTTTTATTTCTTCCTTCTATTTTTACTCATGGAGTGTGTTCTAATATGAAAGTTACAAAAGCATTGGCAAAGTTAAAATAGAAGACTGAAATTAAATTGGGTGAGGCCATATTGAGCCTTGAGAACATAGATGCAAAGTTACAAATGAGAACATAGATCCAAAGTTACAAATGAGAAGCTGAAGCAGATCCGATTTTGGAACTAGGTTCACCTCGAGGACTGGAATTTAGTTCCAAAATCAATTCTAATTTCCTTTTATTCTTCTTTTTTTATTAAAATAAGAAAATTATTCAACTTTTAACGGTGCATCACGTCTACTACATCAAGTATTATACCTAAAAATGTCCCCAAAAAAGCTGATTTTGAGGTACTATTTGCAATATTAAAGGCTCATATGGGTCTCGAGTCCACGTGTCAGAACCTAATTGGACCCGGAACCGGACCCATTTATCAGTCGGAACCAAAATGGGGTTCCGAACCCCGACCCGTTCTTGAATCAGAACCTAAAATAGGTTCGAGACCCGGAGTTTTGCAGTTCTGAACTTCCGAGTAATCGGAGAGTCGGATACCCGTTTGCAACCCTAGATGCGGAGGAGTTACCCAACTACGAGGGACAATTATGGATTTTCTCCTTAGACTATTTCAGTAAAAGTTCTCCGATCACTAAGAGAGTTAAAATAGGAAAGAGGGCTCTATGTATCACCCATTTCGAATGCAAAACTCTTTATTCGTCATTAAGACGGTCAAAATAAGGAAGATGGTCGAAATTGAATAAAAAATCAGATTCAAGATTGAATTGGAAACCGGTGTCTCTCATATATTATAAAAACCCAGATGATATTGATTTTTTACCGTAATACTTAATCACGAGTGGACACCACCATATTTGTTCACTTCTCACTCTCTATCTACTTCATATTTAGAAAACTTACTTTACCAGTGAAGTAAAGTGAAGGGTTAGTTCAAGAGAAAATAAAAGGAGAGCGGGTCAAATCAAAAGATAGTAAATTTCAAAAATCACTTCATCCTTTTAACAAAAAGAAAAATCTAAAAAGATATATTCTCAAGCCTATGAATGAAAAAATAAAAAAAAGGGGGGGGGGGGGGGGGGGGGGGTGTTTCATGGACCACGCTGGGCTTGGCCGATGATTGCCCAAAGTGGCCCGACTTCTAAACTAGAAGCCTAAGCCTGGCCAAACCTTCAGTCGGGCTGAAGTTGCTAGCCAGAGCCTAGCCTCGCATGGAAATGAGGAAGCCCGAGCCCGACCCATGTTAGACTTATTGAAACATGGAAATGAGTTTCTTATCGGCTGCTAGGCCAGCTTAACCGGTCTAATCATATGACCAATTGTGAGAGATCACGGGGTTTGAGGCCCCCCTCACTACTCACTCCCTTATAATAATTATATGTATATTTGGGCCGGGCTGGTATTCCGGCTCTCAACCGCTTAGTTCAAATAAAAGAAAATTGAGCACGACCCATCTATTATAGCCTAAACCCCATGCCCAGCCCAAAGGGGCCCAGATCGATCCACGAGCACCCTTATAAATAAATAGCTCTTCCTTCTAAAAGGGAATCTCAAAAAACTAATCTCTCACCTTTTGGTTTCACCAAACATTTACTTTTTTTTTCTCTTCTATTAACCATTAACTTCACTTCACAAGTAAAGTAAATTTACCAAACAAGCAATATATTGTGTATTTATTGTGATTTAATATTATTCCATTTAAAAGTTAATTATACATGGCCATCCGTTATATATTGTTTGGACCTATGCCCCTACCCATGACCAAATCAAGATGTTGAAAAAGAAAAGCAAAAAGGGAAAAAATCGGTGTGAGCAGCGTGAGCATTCCAGTTCAAGATTTCCATCTTTCAGAGAGGAGGAAAAGTGGCAACTGAGACTTTACGCCCCTTATAACAGCGGTAAATTTGCAATGCAACGTTTCCTCCTCTCAAAGTGGTGGAAAAGTGGAAAATGAGGCTTTACCGCCTCTTACTGCAGTGGTAAAGCTGCAGTGCCAGTTTTCCTCCTTTCTGAGAGGAGGAAAAGTGGCGAACGAGACTTTACCACCACTTTTCCTCCTCTCTGAGAGGAGGAAAAGTGGAAAATGCGACTTTACTGCCCATAATAGCAGCTGTATAGCTACAGCCCATACAAACCTTTTCCATATCTAAGTTTATATCACTTATCTCCTTTACAACCTTATTCTCACACACGTTCGATCTATGTGGCCCATTTCTAATCGTACGTATTCCATCCAAGTGGAGCTAATTAATAAATAACCACTAGCATTTGTTGGTTAAGGCGCACACCCGATGGGAAAGTAGCAGAGATTGGCACGTGAATTAAAGATCTAAATCATTTGTTAGGAAAATTAAGGCCAAGGGACCCATCTTTTAATTGAGTTTGGGGCTATCTTTAGATTTTAATTCTACCTCTCTATCATGTAAGATTTATTTCATTCTGATTCGCACAAGATTGTTTCTGTGGTTGGAAAACCGAATCCTTCGGTTGTGATTAGCGGGTCCTCGTTCTGGTACTTCAAACCGTTCAATAGATGATGTCTTGATAGCTGTAGAGGGATAAAGCAGTCCTAACCATCTCTAGAAGATCTTTATAATAATGTTAGCAGAGTTAATGGCCCACATGTAATTCCTTGAGTCTTCGAGGATGACTTAATCTCAATATATAATAAATATTAATAATGACAGATAATATATATTTGTCTGCTTTAAGAATATTTTAAAACAAATTTAATTTAATGTGCTTAGATTTATAGTTTTTTATTTTAAACATCATTATAAAGATTTTATTAGTCTCTTTTGGGATTCAAGTACGAACACTGATAAAAACTTGATTACGTGAGACTCACGGTTGTAGTATTTGCATCTATGCCTAGAAAATTAAAAATTAACTTTCGCTGTTGTATTAATAGCTTGATCAAATATAGAGATAAATATACAGATGATTATGCTAACAACATTTTTATATATAAAAAAAAAAGTCAAGTCGATCGGACGGTCCGATTAATTATGATTCTTGATATCATAAACATTTTAAGGCATTTTTTTTGTAGGGCTCGGATTTCAGTAATTCCATTCTTCTTTCTCAATATATGCCCAATTAAGGGTCTTTCGAAAGCTTAATGTTGCTCAAACTAAGACAAGTTAAAATATATAAGAATACTCCAACCGGGTGTTGGCTCGGTTCGGACACTGTCAATCCCACCAAATGTAGGAATACCCTGAGAGATCCAAAAAAAAAAAAACTATATAAGAATGAAGAGGGTGTTTAGGATGCTATACACGCAACCCCATTAAACGGTATTAGCTATTCAAATTCGTTCATCATATCAGAAGGCCTTTCACGTGTAAAATTACAGAAATTATAGAAATTGATTTTTATCTACTTACTTCTTTTTTCTGAAGTGCAACAAATCTTCTCTTTCCCCATTTGTTGATGTGGGAAAATATCCAGCAAAGTATTGAAAATTTTAGCCCTGCCCAAATAAAATTCCTAGGTCCGCCACCGCCTCAAAGAAAGAGATGTGGATACAGTTTGCAAATGGGACGTCTCCGGATCGGCGCCATACTGGACCCGGACTCGTTTCTAAATAACAGCTATGGTTTTTACTCGCAACCTGTTTCGTTGGTTCTAGACTCGGTTCCGATAGGAAAATCCAGATCTGATTTCGGAACCGGGTTCACCTCGAGGACTGGAATTTAGTTCCAAAATCGATTCTAATTTCCCTTTAATTCTTCTTTTTTATTAAAATAAGAAAATTATTCAACTTTTAAATGTGCATCACGTCTACTACATTAAGTATTATACCTAAAAATGTCACCAAAAAAGCTGATTTTGAGGTACTATTTGCAATATTAAAGGCTCATATGGGTCCCGAGTCCACGTGTCGTAACCTAATTGGACCCGGAACCGGACCCATTTATCAGTCGGAACCAAAATGGGGTTCCGAACCCCGACCCGTTCTTGAATCGGAACCTAAAATAGGTTCGAGACCCGGAGTTTTGCAGTTCCGAACTTCCGAGTAATCGAAGAGTCGGATACCCGTTTGAACCCTTAGATGCGGAGGAGTTACCCAACTACGAGGGACATTTATGGATTTTCTCCTTAGACTATTTCAGTAAAAGTTCTCCGATCACTAAGAGAGTCAAAATAGGAAAGGGGGCTCCATATATCACCCATTTCGGATGCAAAACTTTTTATCCATCATTAAGTCGGTCAAAATAAAGAAGATGGTCGAAATTGATGAAAAAATCAACTTCAAGATTGAATTGGAAACCGGTCTCTCTCATATATTATAAAAACCCAGATGATATTGATTTTTTACCGTATGACTTAATCACGAGTGGAAACCACCATATTTGTTCACTTCTCACTCTCTATCTACTTCATATTTAGTAAACTTATTTTACCAGTGAAGTAAAGTGAAGGGTTAGTTCAAGAGAAAATAAAAGGGGAGCGGGTCAAATCAAAAGATAGTAAATTTCAAAAATCACCTCATCCTTTTAACAAAAAAAGATCTAAAAAGATATATTCTCAAGCCTATGAATGAAAAAATAAAAAAAGGGGGGGGGGGGGGGGGGGGGGGTTTGTGGTGTGGGGGGTGGGGTGTTGCGTTGGGGGGGTTCATGGACCACGCTGGGCTTGGCCGAGGAATGCCCAAAGTGAAGCCTAAGCCCGGCCAAACCTTCAGTCGGGCCTGAAGTTGCTAGCCAGAGCCTAGCCTCGCATGGAAATGACGAAGCCCGAGCCCGACCCATGTTAGACTTATTGAAACATGGAAATGAGTTTCTTATTGGCTACTAGGCTAGCTCAACCGGTCTCATCATATCACCACTTGTGAGAGATCACGGGGTTTGAGCCCCCCCTCACTACTCACTCCCTTATAATAATTATATGTATATTTGGGCCGGACTGGTATTCCGGCTCTCAACCGCTTAGTTCAAATAAAAGAAAATTGAGCACGACCCATCTATTATAACCAAAACCCATGCCCAGCCCAAAGGGGCCCGGCTCGGTCCACGAGCACCCATATAAATAAAAAGCTCTTCCTTTTAAAAGGGAATCTCAAAAAACTAATCTCTCACCTTTTGGTTTCACCAAACATTTACTTTTTTTCTCTTCTATTAACCATTAAATTCACTTCACAAGTAAAGTAAATTTACCAAACAAGCAATATATTTTGTATTTATTGTTATTTAATATTATTCCATTTAAAAGTTAATTATACATGGCCATCCGTTATATATTGTTTGGACCTACGCCCCTACCCGTGACCAAATGAAGATGTTGAAAAAGAAAAGCAAAAAGGGAAAAAATCGGTGTAAGCATCGTGAGCATTGCAATTCAAGATTTCCTCCTCTCAGATGATTATGCTAACAACATTTTATATATAAAAAAAAAAAGTCAAGTCGATCGAACGGTCTGTTTAATTATGATTCTCGATATCATATACATTTGAAGGCATTTTTTTTGTAGGGCTCGGATTTCAGTAATTCCATGCTTCTTTCTCAATATGTGCCCAATTAAGGGTCTTTCGAAAGCTCAATGCTGCTCAAACTAAGACAAGTTAAAATATATAAGAATACTCCAACCGGGTGTTGGCTCGATTCGGACACTGTCAATCCCACCAAATGTAGGAATACCTTGAGATATCCAAAAAAAATAAAACTATATAAGAGTGAAGAGGGTGTTTAGGATGCTATACACGCAACCCCATTAAACGGTATTAGTTATTCAATTTCATTCATCATATCAGAAGGCCTTTCACGTGTAAAATTATAGAAATTGATTTTTATCTACTTATTTCTTTTTTCTGAAGTGCAACAAATCTTCTCTTTCACCATTTGTTGATGTGGGAAAAGGTCTAGCAAAGACTTGAAAATTTTAGCCCTGCCCAAATAAATTTCCTAGGTCCGCCACCATCTCAAAGAAAGAGATGTGGATACAGTTGCAAACGGGACGTCTCTGGATCAGAGTCATACTGGACCCGGACCTGTTTCTAAATAACGGCTCTGGTTTTGACTCGCAACCTGTTTCATTGGTTCTAGACCCGGTTTAGATAGGAAAATCCATATCTGATTTCGAAACCGGGTTCACCTCGAGGACTGGAATTTAGTTCCAAAATCGATTCTAATTTCCCTTTATTCTTCTTTTTTATTAAAATAAGAAAATTATTCAACTTTTAACGGTGCATCACGTCTACTACATCAAGTATTATACCTAAAAATGTCCCCAAAAAAGCTGATTTTGAGGTACTATTTGCAATATTAATGGCTTAGATGGGTCCCGAGTCCACGTGTCGGAACCTAATTGGACCCGGAACCGGACCCATTTATCAGTCGGAACTAAAATCGGGTTCCGAACCCCGACCCGTTCTTGAATCGGAACCTAAAATAGGTTCGAGACGTTGAGTTTTGCAGTTTCGAACTTCTGAGTAATCGGAGAGTCCGAAACCCGTTTGCAACCCTAGATGCGGAGGAGTTACCCAACTATGAGGGACATTTATGGATTTTCTCTTTAGACTATTTCAGTAAAAGTTCTCCGATCACTAAGAGAGTTAAAATAGGAAAGAGGGCTCCACGTATCATCCATTTCGGATGCAAAACTCTTTATCAAGACGATCAAAATAAGGAAGATGGTCGAAATTGAATAAAAAATCAGCTTCAAGATTGAATTGGAAACCGGTCTCTCTGATCATATATTATAAAAACCCAGATGATATTGATTTTTTACCGTAGGACTTAATCAAGAGTGGACGCCACCATATTTGTTCACTTCTCACTCTTTATCTACTTCATATTTAGTAAACTTACTTTACCAGTGAAGTAAAGGGTTAGTTCAGAGAAAATAAAAGGGGAGTGGGTCAAATCAAAAGATAGTAAATTTCAAAAACCACCTCATCCTTTTAACAAAAAAAAATCTAAAACGATATAATCTCAATCCTATGAATGAAAAAATAAAAAAAGCGGGGGGGGGGGGGGGGATGTTTCATGGACCACGCTGGGCTTGGCCGATGATTGCCCAAAGTGGCCCGACTTCTAAACTAGAAGCCTAAGCCTGGCCAAACCTTCAGTCGGGCCTGAAGTTGCTAGCCAGAGCCTAGCCTCGCATGGAAATGAGGAAGCCCAAGCCCGACCCATGTTAGACTTATTGAAACATGGAAATGAGTTTCTTATCGGCTACTAGGCCAGCTCAACCGGTCTGATCATATGACCAATTGTGAGAGATCACGGGTTTGAGGCCCCCCTTCACTACTCACTCCCTTATAATAATTATATGTGTATTTGGGCCGGGCTGGTATTCCGACTCTCAACCGCTTAGTTCAAATAAAAGAAAATTGAGCACGACCCATCTATTATAGCCTAAACCCCATGCTCAGCCCAAAGGGGCCCGGCTCGATCCACGAGCACCCTTATAAAGAAAAAGCTCTTCCTTCTAAAAGGGAATCTCAAAAAACTAATCTCTCAACTTTTGGTTTCACCAAACATTTACTTTTTCTCTCTTCTATTAACCATTAACTTCACTTCACAAGTAAAGTAAATTTACCAAACAAGCAATATATTGTGTATTTATTGTGATTTAATATTATTCCACTTAAATGTTAATTAACCATGGCCATCTGTTATATGTTGTTTGGACCTACGCCTCTACCCATGACCAAATCAAGATGTTGAAAAAGAAAAGCAAAAAGGGAAAAAATCGGTGTGAGCATCATGAGCATTGCAGTTCAAGATTTCCTCCTCTCAGAGTGGAGGAAAACTGGCAACTGAGACTTTACACCCCTTATACCAGCGGTAAATCTGCAATGCAACGTTTCCTCCTCTCAAAGGGGTGGAAAAGTGGCAAATGAGGCTTTACCGCCTCTTATAGCAGTGGTAAAGCTGCACTTCCAGTTTCCTCCTCTCAAAGAGGAGGAAAAGCGACTTTACCGCCCCTAGTAGTAAAGATGCACTGCCACTTTTCCTCCTCTCTGAGAGGAGGAAAAGTGGAAAATGAGACTGCCCATAATAGCAGCGGTATAGCTGCAGCCCATACAAACATTTCCCGTGTCTAAGTTTATATCACGTATCTCCTTTACAACCCTATTCTCACACACGTTCGATCTATGGGGCCCATTTCTAATCGTACGTATTTCATCCAAGTGGAGCTCATCAATAAATAACCTCTAGCATTTGTCGGTTAAGGCCCACACTAGATGGGAAAGCAGCAGAGATTGGCACGTGAATCAAAGATCTAAATCATTTGTTAGGAAATATTAAGGCCAAGGGACCCAACTTTAAATTGAGTTTGGGGCAATCTTTAGATTTTAATTCTACCTCTCTATCATTTAAGATTTATTTTATTTTGATTCCCACAAGATTGTTTCTGTGATTGGAAAACCGAATCCTTGGGGTGTGATTAGCTGGTCCTCGTTCTGGTGCTTCGAACCGTACAAGAGATGATGTCTTGATCGCTATAGAGGGATAAAGCAATCCTAACCATCTCTGGAAGATCTTTATAATAATGTTAGTAGAGTTAATGGCCCACATGTAATTCCTTGAGTCTTCGAGGATGACTTAATCTCAATATATAATAAACATTAATAATGACAGATAATATATTTGTCTGTTTTAAGAATATTTTAAAACAAATTTAATTTAATGTGCTTCGATTTATAGTTTTTTATTTTAAACATCATTATAAATATTTTATTAGTCTCTTTTGGGATTCAAGTACGAACACTAATAAAAACTTGATTACGTGAGACTCACGGTTGTCGTATATAATAAGGCAACAATAAAAAGGTCTTAAAAGATCCTACCTTTTTCGACAAGCATCCACACCACTGATCCAGACAAAGAAAATGGCTAACAATTAACTACTACGATTTCTCCCACAGTTGGCCCCAACACACCAACTACCAACACAAAACAGAACCCAGTTGATAAAAAAAATGGATTAGAAAAGGCATATACCTTAGAATGCAGGAGACCAATGGGCCAGTTGGCGAGGGATACAATGGAAGCTGCTAGTGACGTGGATTAGACTCAGGAGAGAAGAGACAAAAAGAAAATGGAACAATAGAACCGGACATTAAACCTTTTTTTTCCTGTTCTAATCCTCTCCAGGACTAGGTTTCTCCCCAATGCTAGGCTCCCTTTACACAGATAGGTTTGTCTGTATTGATCAAAACAAAGCAAACATTTTCCAGTTAAAGAATCAAACAAAAGCAAACATCACCATCAAATAAAAAAGACCTCATGTACATTTTCATCTTCTAGAATCAAACGAACACATTTTAATAGAAAACCCATCTTTGACATCATCCAGGAGTTCGAACCCATCTCTCTCTCATCCAAAACACAATGCCTTTGGCACACCCGACCCAGAAGAAAGCGACAAGGAAAAAGAACCTAATGTCTAAAATAGCACTCTCATTATCAGTAAACATAAAAACCCATTTCCCACAAATCAACATGAAAAAAAAAAAAAAAAAAAAAAAAAAAAAAAAAAAAAAAACCTTGTAGAAAAAGAACAATGGGTTTTATGATTGTTGATGATGAAAGAGATATCTATAATTGAGAAAAACTAAAAGAAAAGGAACCCAATCCCTGAAATATCTCTCAAATTATCAATAAACATGAAACTCATTTCCCAAACATCAACACAAAAGAGGAAATATCTCTCAAATTATCAATAAACATAAAACCCATTTCCTAAACATCAACACAAAAGAGGAAAACTACAAGAAAACGAATCCAATTACAGAAACATAAATTCTACATTAACAAATAGTTCGTGCCTCATTTCTCTGATAAACGAAGAGAGAAATGAGTCTTATTGGTTCGTGCTGTAGCCGGAGAAGGAAAGAAGACGAACCAGACTGCTTCCGCCATTCTCGTCAGCGCCAAATCTGTTGACCGGAGAAGAAGGATCCATTTGGGTTCTTGTTGCAGTTCGTTGCAGAAGCAGGGGGTTCAGACTCCTGTTATAAGTAAAAAAAAAAAAAAAAACGAAATGGGTGAAAAGTGAAATACAGATCACATTCTGCTAGGGTTTTTTTTTTTTTTTTTTTAATGTATGGGTTTTTTTGACTTTTTACATTTGGATCCCATGATAGCATGGGATCCAGGGCAAAAACATAAGAAAAAAAGGGGGGACCAGAGTAATTTGACTCTGGTGACATTGTCCTACCCTCAGTCATGGTTTTGGGATAACATTATTTAAGATGGGCAAACATGTCAAATCCCCTAAAAGATATGGATATTTAGTTACTAAGTTAGATCTCAGTTCCTCTGTGATAGTTGTAAGAGCTGATTTTGATTAATCTGAGGACAAGCAGGTCAGATTTTGTCGTTCCCCTGGTACTGTATATAATTTCTTCCCCTGAATCGCAGAAAATCACCGTGAGAATTCGAGAGGGTGGTCCCGCCGAGATTTCTCCGATGCTTAAGTTAGTCAATTGGAACTGTTTTTTGTTTAATCTTTTGTTTAATTGAAAGAAATTTGCATACCTCCTCATCTGGTCCGTTTTCACTTATATATATTTCTTATTTCCATGGGTTCTCTTCCACTGTCTGTGCACGTTTTCTTCCTTCTTCGTGATAATCTTGTAACTATCAAACCTTAGATGGTGGGCTGTCTTGAATTCGGGGATTAATTCCTCAATAATATTGATTCTTTACTTCGCATTATCATAATTCATAAAACTCATGTTCAAGCCTATGTCCCGTGGTTTTAAAGAAAAACAAAAGCCCCATTTTTTAGTGTGATTTTTGAGTGTTGGGCCAAGCCGAGCACTCTCAAAATAGGGCCTCATTGAAAACTCTAAATCTAAGTGGTGGTGGCAAAACGTTCATGTCGAGTGGAAAAGGATAAAGTAGATCGAGTGTCTAGGGATGTCAAGTGGAGTCAACTGCCCATGCCATGAGCTGTCTTGGGCCGACCAGCCCGTTTTGGCATGGCAAGATGGGTCGGCCCACCAAGGACGCCAAACACGGCCTGCCTGGGGCCCTATTTTGTAGCCTAATAATTAAGTGGACTATAGGCCTTTAAAAGTTTGAGGCTTGAATATTACGCCCAATACTGGATGGTTGGGATTACACAACCTTTAACCTGGCCCATTCTTTCTCAGTAACACTTTTATTAACAAATGATCAATATGGATAATTGATATTTTCATGTAGGAGAGTGATGGGAATTCTCTCCAGCAAATGGACTATATATTCTTCACATCCGGTCAAGTTCATGCATGCCACGGAAGGGTAGAGGAGATGGAAAGGTTTTGTTGTAAATAAGGGCTAGACAAATGATTAGCTCGTTTAGATTATCCTAATAATTGATTTAATGTCTTTAAAATCTAATCATCTTTTAATAAAATATTCCTCAAGATGGAATCCAACTTTAAGTAATGGATGAGTCTCGAGTTGATCGTAGCATCGATTCACATGTAGGGGAGGCAATAGTTGGATAGACTATCTACAAATGTAACTAATCATGTAGGCAGCATGCTTGTTTCATGTAATTGAATTTCAAGGAATTCTAAGACTTTGTATTTTTATAAGTGTTTAAAAATGAACGATCAATAATAAATATTCAAAATAATCATAAAAAACCTCTCTCTTAATGGATTGAATCGATGGAAGATGTCAAATGAATATTCAACTGTCAAGGTCCCATCTAAATATCTTTATTCTATCCTTTACCCTTCATCACATATCATTCACCCTCACATCTTTAATAGTCTTGGGTTAATTTGACCATGCATTTGTAAATTCTAGCAAAAAAAGAGAGGCCCTTTGCCGTGAAATAACCATCTTATTTAACATTGGTGTTTGTGTTTTAATTTTTAATTTTAAGTTTAATACCGAAAATGCGAAAATTTATCCAAAGAAGCACGCCGAGCACGACTGGCACGGATGCACAACACTGTGGGCCGTGCCGTGCCAAGGTAAATCTACGGCCCACCTATGGCCCGCTCGGGTTGGGATCTAGCCAGCAAGACCCGATTGACATGCCTAAGAGTGTCTATGAGTTTAATCCTAACCCTTGTCCTACCTATTTTTAAAATGAATCATATAAATTGAACCTGCATCTAACGACGGTCCAGCACAGCCCGTTCGACATGCCTAAGAGTGTCTCTAAGTTCAATGCTAACCCTTGTCCTACCTGTTTTTACAATGGATCATATAACTTGAACCTGTATCTAACGACACTCTTAACCCAAGGCGCATAACCCATATGTAATGTGGATCAACCAGTTTTAACCAGACCAGACCTGGATAAGATTCTTCCAAGCCCAATCCATTCCAAACAATAAAGTCTTTATTTGAGTTTATTTGGAATTGTGGATCAAACATACTATTTAGATTATCAAAAATATTAAACCACCAAAAAATTTAAATTTGTTTAGATAAAAGGTATGAAAGAACGTCTAAACTCAGGCTAAGGTCCCTTCAGGCAGTATCTCTATTAGATTTCTATACAAGTGATTAAACCATTCTTGTCATTTTGTGGGGGGACATTCGTGTCATCCATCCCTCACCATATGGCAGGGCCAAACTTGATAGGGCCCACCTAGAGCCCAACTAATCATGGGACTTGGGGGATGGATAGAGACATCTTGGATGGGCCTATATATCAAGCTTGTTGCTTATCCTATGCCTCTAACTCCTTCATCTGTAACACACAAATTTAATGTCTTTATATTAAAGGAAAAAATTTAACCCTCGATCCAACGGTTCAATTTATTCAGGATTAGTGTAAAATCAATGGATCTAATATAATTTAGGAGGTCGCATGTGTGTGGATGGTTTTAGCCCCACTATGTTGTCCCTCACTGTAATATGAAGAGGGATAGATGTGCATGAATGTTTCACCATTTTGTTAATAATCTCAAGACTTGACATTTCTTTCCCTCTTTCTTGTCTCTTAGTCTAAACCAAATCTATTACTAAATCAATATAATCAAAAGTGGATTCATAATATGAATGATGTTTTAAACACAGCTAGCCTAATTGACCTAAGTACTTCAGAGTTTAGTCTCATTCATATATTCTAGCTAAAGACTTACACAAATTAGAAAAAAAAAAAGTTACCTATTCATGATTTAGTGAAGGATGACATTTATGCCCATTGACTGCTTAGCTAGCTTAAAGCATCTCATTTGATAGCCATCCAATATGAGTATGTGTTTTTTTTTTTAAAGGAAAAAGGGAAACTTGAAAAGTGAAAGAAGTAAGATGTGAGTGGTTATATGAAAATAAGAAGGGAGTCGCATGAGTGGGGATAATGGCAGTTTTAAAAACCCAATTGATGGTTGAAATCAAAGCCAAAACCATGGCTTTAATATAGTACTAGCATCGTAGCTCATGTTGAGCACGATCGCGTAGTTAATTATAGCTGCAAACTAAGCAATGATCTAATAAAAACTAGATCTAATAAAAAATAAACCAAATACTTAATGTTTCTAAATAATACAGAACAAAATGATTTCATCTAGAATTTGTAATGGGCTAAATTTTTATACTAAAGATTTAGTGTACTACTTGAACAAAAGGAATCAATAATAATACATGTTTTTATTTTGTGGCATAGTACTTGGCAGGCCTGTCTAAAAAAGGTTAGCCCGAGCTCGGGCGGGTAGTGTTTATATAAAACGAAAATGTTTCCACCATCGGCTCCAACAATAGCTCAACTTGTTAAAATGTGTATGCATAAATTGCATGTGTTTGAGTCTCCATCTCTTCAATAAAGATGTTTTATATTAAGTCGTGTATCTTATTTAGGTTGGACCTGGCTTTGAGCACTATACCCTTGAGTCCAAGCCCACTTGTATCTTAAACATATGTAGATCTTGGGTCCAAGTTTGGCCCGTATACCAAGACCACAAGCTAAAGCCCAACCCGGCCCAAAGCAGATTGATCACAAATTGGGCTCGGGCCGGGCCAGTCCAAGAGCACCCATATCTGGATCAATCAATACGTCTATACCCAGGACGGTCAAAGAATTCATACAAGAAACTATCATTTAGTTTTTATCATAAAATTAAAAAAATCAATTTAATATCATGTGTAAATTATTCGAGATCTAAAACACAATATTATTTCTCTAAAAAAAAAAAAAAACCTCTATGGGCTTAAATATAGTCATCCATAGGGAGGATGCTATCACTATGTGCATCAATCACAAAATATAGTTTCTAGATTTACTAATATGCAAGACTTTATCATTCTTTAAATGAAAAATTGAATCAAGATTTATAATAAAAAAAAGTACAAACGAAAATCACATATTTTCTTATTTACATTAGTTTTTAGATAGAAAATAGATGGAAGTTTTCTAAATAATACCATTTTAAACATAAATCCTACATTACCAATTGAAAAACCCTATTTCTAATCACGTAAATTATTCCATGCCTTTTTAGCAATAAAAGTGTGAATCACTTTCCTGCATATCTTAGTGTGTAAATGGCGTCATTTACACACAATTGTTATAGCTGATTTATCCATTGCTCATCATGGAAAATAAGATTTCCAAAGAAAATGTAGAACTTTCTAGGAAATCATTTTCCTTGTTCTGGATAAGGTGGGGCCTACTTTTTCATAAGAGAAGAAACCAGAAGGAAGTTAGAAAGATGCCGAGACTTTCAGAACCGTCCAGAGCCTGGGAGACAGATCGAGAAGAGAAAAAAAAAAAAATACCATTCTCCAACTCTCTCCTCGTCCCTGTCTTTTATAAATAGAGCCTTCTTCCTTCAACTTATCCATCATAAGAGAAAGATCAAATACAGCATTCTATCTGATCCAAACATCTTCCAATTCTAATCAGTTCCATAGAAAGAAGACTCAAGATGTCGCTCATTCCCAGCTTCTTCGGCCGACGATCCAACGTCTTCGATCCCATCTCTCTTGACATTTGGGACCCATTCCAAGACTTCCCATTCCCAAGCTCCAACCTGCACAGTGAGACATCTGCAATAGCCAACGCCCGTATAGACTGGAAGGAAACGCCAGAAGCCCATGTCTTCAAAGCCGACCTTCCAGGTCTGAAGAAGGAAGAGGTGAAGGTGGAGGTGGAAGAAGGAAGGGTCCTGCAGATAAGCGGAGAGAGGAGCAGAGAGCAAGAAGAGAAGAACGACAAGTGGCACCGCGTTGAGAGGAGCAGCGGCAAGTTCCTTAGGCGATTCAGGTTGCCAGAGAACACCAAAGTGGATGAGGTGAAAGCTGATATGGAGAATGGGGTGCTCACTGTGACAGTGCCTAAGGTGCAGGTGAAGAAGCCAGACGTCAAAGCCATTGATATCTCTGGTTGAATTTGCTGGAGTTTTGTATGATCTTATTGTATCAGTTGCGAGGCAATGGAAATGGTTTTCTGAAGACTAAATCTTATGTTTGTTTGAACTTCAAATGTAGTAGAATTAAGCAGAATTATGTAATAAAGGATTTGAGATTTGAAATAAAAGATTTGGACATTTAGTAACTAAGTTAGATCTCAGTTCCTCTCTGAATTGATGATAGTTGTAAGAGCTGATTTTGATTTATATGAGGACGAGCAGCTCAGCTCTGCTTGTCAGATTTTGTCCTGTCCTTATTTTTACTCATTTTGATTTATATGAGGACGAGCAGCTCAGCTCTGCTTGTCAGATTTTGTCCTGTCCTTATTTTTACTCTATAAAATTTCTTCTCCTAAATCACAGAAAATCAGTGTGAGAAATCTTTTGTTTAATTGAAAGAAATTTGCATACCTCCTCGTCTGTTCCTTCTGTACTTATATATTTCTCAAAGATTGAGAATTAATTCCTCAATAATATTGATTCTTTATTTCGCATTATCATCTGAGTTGGATTAGCGGGTTAGGTCTGGTTGATTTTGACCCAAATTTGATTCACATATCAACTTAGATTTCCCCCTTACAATAGCGATTCTCAGCTTCTAGGAAGAAATCTGAAATAAAGAAGAAAAAAAGGACCATTTGTTTTCCAGTAGCTTATACTGATTTCTCTGCTGCATCTTATTGGGATTCTCAGCTGCTGGAGGTTGGCACCCAACCTAACTATCCCAATTTGCATCTCAAAAGTTTTAGTAGGTTTTGGTCGGATCTGCCGTATCATAATTTATAAAACTCATGTTCAAGCCTGTCTCGTGCTTTTAAAGAAAAACAAAAGCCCGATTTTTTAGTGTGATATGTTTTTGGGTTGGGCCAAGCGGAGCTTTCTCAAAAGAGGGCCTCATTGAAAACTCTAAATCTAAGTGGTGGTGGCAAAACGGTCATGTCGAGTTAAAAGCGTAAAGTAGATCGAGTGTCTAGGGATGTCAGATGGAGTCAATGGCCCACTAGGCATGGCCCGTGCCATGGGCCGAGGGAACTCACAGCCCGCCCATGGCATGCAGGTCAGCCCGCCAGAGATGCCAGACACGGCCTACCTGGCGCCCTATTTCTAGCCGAACAATTAAGTGGACTATAGGCATTTAAAAGTTTAAGGCTTGAACATCAAGCCCAATACTAGATGGTCGGGCTTACACAACCTTCAACCTGGCCCATTCTTTCTCATTAACACCTCTATTAATAAATGATCAATATGGATCATTGATATTTTCATGTAGGAGAGCGACGGGAATTCTCTCCGGCGAATGGACTATATATTCTTCATATCGGGTCTAGTTCATGCATGCCATGGAAGGGTAGAGGAGATGGAAAGGTCTTGTTGTAAATAAGGGTTAGGCATATGATTAGCTTGTTTTTTTTTTTTTTTTTAAACGGCGGGCCAAGATAGAAGCCGGGTATAACCCCTGTGGCCCCTAGGTGGTAGCACAAGTGGACTCAACCTTCGGTTCCTGAAGAGGGGAAAACCAGGGGTCGATACCAAGACCTCTAGCTCCGAAAGATGGAGGAACCGTGGTCCTGACCACTCGGCCAACCCCTTGGGGTTATGATTAGCTTGTTTAGATTATCCTAATACTTGATTTAATTTCTTTAAAATCTAATCATCTTTTAATATAATATTCCTTAAGATGAAATCCAACTTTAAGTAATGGATGAGTCTCGAGTTGATCGTAGCGTCAATTCACATGTAAGGGAGGCAATAGTTGAATAGACTAGCTACAAATGTAACTATTCATGTAGAGGGCATGCTTGTTTCATGTAATTGAATTTCAAGGAATTCTAAGACTTCGTATTTTTATAAGTATTTAAAAATAAACGAGCCATAATAAATATTCAAAATATCATAAATAAAAAAACCTCTTTAAATAGAATTGAATCGATGGAAGATGTCAAATGAATATCCAACTATCAAGGTCCCATCTAAATGTCTATATTCTATCATTTACCCTTCGTCACATATCAGTCACCCTCACATCTTTAAAAATCTTGAGTTAATTTGACCATGCATTCATAAATTTTAGCAAAAAAAAGAGAGGCCCTTTGCCGTGAAATAACCATCTTATTTAACGTCAGTGTTTGTGTTTTAATTTTTAATTTTAAATTTAATATCGAAAATGAGAAAATTAATTTAAAAAGGCATGCCAAGAACAGCTGACACAGATGCACGGCACTGCAAACCCACTCCAGGCACGGCCCGCAACGGGGTAAATCCCTGGCGAGCCGTACTGACCCCCGCCTATGGCCCGCTCGGGTTGGGATCTGGCCGGCACGACCCCTTCGACATCCCCAAGAGTGTCTATGAGTTTAATCCCAACCCTTGTCCTACCTGGTTTGAAAATGAATCATATAACTTGAACTTGCATCTAAGGACGGTTCAGCACGACCCGTTTGACATGCCTTAAGAGTGTCTCTATCAGATTTTTCTACCAGTGATTAAATCATTCGTGTCATTTTGTCGGGGTACATTTGTGCATCCATCCCTCAAATGACAAACAACACTACAAGAAAAACTGCTTATAGCGGGGGCCGGCGGCCACCGGTAAAAATGGTATTGGCCGCCGGTAAAACCTTTAGCGGATGAAGGACAATATCAGCATGGGCCACTGACTGCGGATAAAACTGAGGATGGCCGCCACTACGAACCTATTTTTTTTATAGCGGTGGTCACCAGGCCGCCGCTACAAAAAGTCTCTTTTATTAAAAAAGTATGCTTCTAGCGGCGGTCATGTGGCCGCCGGTAAAAGCAGTATTTTAATATATAAACACACACACATCAAATATCGAATACATTTGATGTATATTAACCTGCTTCCTATACATAATTAATGTTTAACAAATCTTGTTCATAATTAAAGTATTTAATATCTAAATACTTAAACGCATTGAAATGGTGCAAGGCCCTCAAATAGAAAATGGTACATGACCCTGAGCTTGCCTTTTCTCTCTCTCAACACTGGCAGCGTTCAAATGATAACCAACAAGATTATAAATGAAATAATCTTTATAATTAAAAACATATCAACATCTTAGCCACCTCACCATCACATCAAATCCCAACACCACCAATACATTCCACCAAAACATCAAGTCTCAATACCATCAATACATTCCACTAGTACATGATGAGTCCAAAATAGCTACTTCACACAGCACACAGTATAATCCACATGAAAAGAAACCATTGCAAACCACAAACATAAAAATACGTCACATGTCCAAAATCTCAATGCTCCTTAATACTTCCTTTCAATACTCACCAATGTCGCCGACCCTACACATAGCAAAACATTATCAAAACTAAGAAATGCCATCGTGTGTACTAAACGTTAAAATCAATGTATAGGATAGTTCTTAACATTACAAGTTATAGCCATTGATGTTAAAATAAGAGCAAGTAATTGAACAGAACATTATTCTTTCTACTGAAGCCACACCATGAACAATTTAGCATTTGTTTGAACAGAATTAGGAGGTAGGCCTTCTAGTACAGAAATGATAACTGAAGCTAGCCATAAATCTCTATGAGGTTAGATTTTCTAGTCCAATTAAATCCCCTCCAGTGAAGAAAAAAAAGAAAAAAAAAAAAGAAAAAAAAAAGAGATAAATATGCGGAGTGAGACTGATGGATTTGAGAAGGAAACTTGGAGGATGGCATGCAATGGAGTGGAAAATGGCATGTACATAAAAATGGAGTTGTTGAGAGAGGATAATCTATAAACACTAATGGTACCAAATATTTGGTGGGAAGCATATATAATTTCATTAGAATGAGTTATGAACAAACCAGTCTCCATGACTTTCTCTCCTGGCTTTTCATAAACATTGGATGAATTAAATTGAAAGAAGTAGAACATGCCGGCTTGCCGACAGTGTCATTTGTGTGCTGAACAGTTGACATGCAATCTCCTTCATACCCATAATTTAGTGTAGTCTGAAGTCAAAGAAAACATAATGCAAGCTCTCCCCCATGTGCCAGCCAAACCATAGGTAGCATCCAAATGCAAAGCTATCATCTCCAAAAGCGATTCTACATTGTAATTTCCTAGTTGCAGGCAAGTGACACATAAACAGTCCACAAAAGTCAGGACGTTCTAGCAATAAATAAATAAGCCAATACACCAATATTCATTTTCCTTCCTTTAAAAACATACTGCAACAAACAAATGAATTGTAGCGTAATAACATGCAGACCAAGATATAAATTCATAAGTTTCATGGAACCATGTAACAAATTTTACTTTGGAGAGGGTACCAACCATTTTGTACAATCTGATAAGCTCCGCTAATGAGTGGCTGCATGTTGGATCTTTCTTCAGGAAATCCTCATAGAAGGTCGAAAGAACAGTCGGCTGCCTTCCGCCAACACACTCCAATAGACTAGCCCTCAACCTGCCAAAAAAAAAAAAAAATCATGGTTTTAGGAGGAAGTGCCAAGTAAATATATTTCACTGTGACATGGGTCAACATTTGCAGCTTACAAGGAGTAATCACAGAGACGAGAAGCATGCATTACACTAGCATACAGCAAAAGAATATACCAAACAAAGAGACTCCATTCTCTTGGAAAGAAAAGAAAAAGAAAAAAAAGTCGTCGAAAGGCACATGACCGCCATGTGAACCAAACAAAATGACACTGATACAATAAGCAATAAAGAAGTTAATATTCTATTTCATCAGACATTTGCTTGGCATTAAATTGTAAGCAGGGACCAGCTTTTGGCAACCCAAACCTTTCATGTGAAGGAGCCTATCAAGAACGGGAGTTTAGTTGTCAATCCATAAGACATAAATAAGCAAGTTATGGTTACAGAGAGATATCTTAATGACCCAAACATATAAAAATCTTAGTAAATCAGAGGTGAATGTGAGGGCTATTTATAATAATAAAATAATCATAAGTAAACATATTTCAACAATATATTAATAATAAGGATATAATTTAGGGTTATCATGTAACAAACACTACCCATTCAACCGCCTCTCTCTTTCCCCCCTCCTTTTTCTCTTCTTCTTTTTCCTCTTTTTCTCTCACTATTTTCTAGTTTTTTTTTTCTTATTTTCTAGTTCAAACACTGCATAAAAACTCCAATTCATGTCAGAGGAATTCTGTAACCTATCAGATGAAGAAGGGTTGTGCCTTGAAATATAACATCAAGTTTGATTTGGGTCATACCTAGCCACACGCAATTTTACAAACCTAAGCCCTCTGCCCTAGAAGCAAAATCCATAATGAAATACCTTAAACTAACAACTCTATAAGTAAAACAATGAATAATGGATGATGGCTAAAATGACACATACGAAGTTGGTACTAAACATAAATAGCAGTGAACATCAAAAACACCAAAAATCCATAAGGGTTTGCATCAATATCTAAATCTGATCATGAAACCAATATGACATTCAAACCAAAACATGGGATTTTAATAACAATTGCCCAATAATTACATCTGAAACTGATATAATTCCTAGTCCACTGGGTCCAAATCCTTCCTCAATCTTCACCGACAAGTCGGCATCGTTATCCTATCATTTTTCATCAAAACCCACCAAACAGAAAAAGTTAAAAAATAAGAATCCAAATGAAGCAACTCTCATAAAAGTTAGTAGGTCTCTGGTTTATAGTGTATAGTCCTCTTAATTGCACAATCGAGGCTGGTTCTGGGAAGAGAGATGCTCAAATAATGCTGTGATGGTAATGTGCAGTTGTGCGCTGCTTTATTACCCTAGTGACCTAGTCTGCCCTTCATAGAAGAGTCGGTTCTCCCAAAGTCTATGTGCATTGTAATTGAATTAGAAGTCTTGCTATGGTTTAGCAGGCGCCACCAGGGAGATTAGTCCTATTGGGTTAAAGAATTCAGAGATACCCATGCCATAAAAAAATAAGTTCCCCGACTAAATTCCTAGAAATTCTTTTTTTTTTTTTTTTGGCTTTCCACAAAGCCATAGATTTCGCCCATTTGAAATCCTTATCTTTTAGGATTCTCAAACCCCACCCCACTGATTGTGAGAATTCCTTAATTAGAATGGGAAACATATAAAACCCTCATATCCATGAATTCCTCAATTATTACCAAATGTAACATATGTGGTTAATAATGAAGGACCAAATGTGAATATCAAAAAATGACTATCAAATAATCTAACCTTTAAAAAAAAATCACCATGAAAGATGGGATATGAACATCCAACCATCACCCTAGAAATTCAAATACGAGGAAAGTTAAGATCCCCAATCTACATTGATACCATATCCCTCACCTATTTAGTAATCATTCTGCATATCTCATTTTAAAGAGAATTATGCGTGAGGTTACATTTGGACAAGCATCACATATCAATATTCTGTATAACTCAAGGGAAATACTCTGCAAACGTATGAGATTTATTAGAAACGCACATTCTTCCAGTTATTGACTAATGGGCGTCTTATTAAAAACAAGGGTGTATGAATTCCTCATATCACATGCCCAACGTAATTACACAAACATAAAGAAACCAAAACTACAAGATTTTTGGCAATGACTACAGCGAAAAAACGCTCATTACTAAAAATATTCATATCAGTGCTAAATATTATAGTATTGGAGAATGATGGAAAATCAGAAAGTTAGAATCTTCAATAATACCACAAAGATAAAGGATCAGAAACAGTAAAGAAACTTCAAAAAACTAAAAGATTAAGGGAAAAACAGAGAGAATCTATAAGGCCTCTTTGTTTGCATTAGAATCAGAATTCATGGGGTGGTTAAAAATGAAAATTAAAGACGAATCTCCAAAAACAAATATCAAATAACATTTTTTTGGAGTGAAAATAAGACACTACTTCTAATCTTCATTTTTAACCACCCCCATGAATTCAATTCCCATATATTTTAATGCAAACAAACAGGTTTGAAGGAATTAGAAACTGACCATGGATTGCTTCGCACTGATACTTCACGGCAGAAATGTCGACTTCCTCCACCGGTAACATTACAAACTTCTTCCCCATCTTCTCCACAGAATTCCCCCAGACAAAAAGTCAATTCTTCCCCCAAATACATCAACCACAATACAAGTCTCAGCTCTTGAAAACACAGCAGCAGCAATAAATGGAATCAGAATGAGAAAGTTTCTTCTTTTCTCGTGAGAGAAGGAAGGGATGCAGTGAAAAAAGAGAGGCCTTTCTCTTTCTCTGAGATGAAGAGAAAGAGAAATTGATCGTTCTCTGTTGTGTTCCTTTACCGGTTTTATGTGTTTTCATGAACCATCTTTTGAGAAATTGATCTTCTAGGCCCTATTGCTTTCAATATAATTATACTACAATCAAAACCCAAGATCTAGTATTTCATATATATTAGCTTGAAAAACCGCAATCTAGGTCCTGTTTCTCTTGTTTCTAATTCTAGAGTCTTAAGTAAAAATCTACCCCAAAAAACTGAGTATTTGTAGACAATCAATCTCTGTAAAAAAGCCAATCTCTGTAAAAAAGCCCCTCATGGCTTCTCCCAGTGGCACTTCTTCTAGGTCCAGCTTACTACAGAATTCAGGATCGGAGGAAGATCTGCAGCTTATTGATGGACCAAAGGAAACTCAAGAGGATGCAGTCTAACCGTGAATCTGTAAGGAGGTCAAGGATGAGGAAACAAAAGCACTTGGATGATCTGATGGCCCAGGTGGCCCAGCTGAGGAGGGAAAATAATCAGATCCTCACTAGCTTGAACATCACCACAGAGCACTACTTGAATGTTGGGAGTGAGAATTCAGTTTTAAGGACTCAGATGATGGAGCTGAACCACAGGCTGCATTCCCTCAACGAGATCGTAAACTACATGCACGGGAACATTGGTTTTGACATGGGTGGCCGCGAGATAACTGATAGTTTCCTTAACCCTAATGATCTGCTGCACTTGAATCAACCCATCATGGCTTCTGAAGACATGTTCATGAACTGATAGTATGAAATGTAAAAAAGGGTATTAGGGTTTGGGTTTTGCAAGTGGTGGTGTTTGGATGCCTAAGTAATTTTAATGTATGGGGTCCATCTAAGCCAGTGAGGAAAGTGAGAGATCTCTGTGTGTGTGTTTGTTTTTTTTTTTTTTTTTTTGTTGTGGGGGGGGGGGTCATTGTGAGCGGGTGGACACACAAAAAGCTTCTGTTTTCAAAACGATACCACTATAACATTTGCCCCTCTCAATCCCATATAGATCAATTTAATGTCAGGATTGATTTAAATAACATAACTTAACAGCATGATTTTTTTTTATAACATAACAGCACGATGTAATCAATTAAATGTAGAAGCACCTGACGACAAAAAAACAGAGAAGGAAAATTTAAGTGCTCATTTCACTAAGTTTATCACGAAATATAACTTCTACAAAAGGAGTCATGCACTGAATTGTGCATTTAATTGTCAACGTGGCAACAAATCCTCTTTAGATCCCTGGAACTCAGGGGGAGAATCGAAGTTCTTCTGGTTGTGTTTGGAAAGGTAGGAACACAAAAAAAGTATATCCAACAATCAGATAGAAATCCCCTTTTCCGGTAGTCTATCAGTTCCACAAGAGGATTAGAAATCCACTCATTTTTGGAATCTGAATCATTCCATGCAACTAAAAGAAGTTCCAGGAAGCTTTGCACTCCAACCCAAACAGAACTCTTAAAAATAACTCCGTTAGTGAGTGTGCATGTGTTTGTGTATGTGAGAGAGAGAGAGAGAGAGAGAGGTCCTGTAAATAAAATATGTCAAAATAGATATTAGTTAAAGTTAAGATCTTTAACCTGATAAAGACGAAGAAGGCAGAGGCTTGCATCCAAACTGTATGTTTGTGACGAAACCTACATCATAATCATGGAAAAATGGAAATATTTTAGTTACAGGAAAAGAAAAAAAAAGCAGAAATACTCTATATGGAAAAAACTAGAAGGGGAAAAAAAAAACATTTTCTTGATTTCGAAAAGGTCCATGACTTAGTGCATCTCAAAATGGGTTCCATGACCATCTGAATAACTTTCAAGTGTAAATGCGAGTGATGGCATCTGTACTAAACTCAGATCAAGTAGATAAGAAGTATTCAGTCCGTTCAAACTCAAAAGGCACACAGGCACAGTAACCTAGCTATCTACTAAAAAGACCCCTGATACTTTCCATAGTAAGGCTAATTTGCCCAATCAGATTTCAAAGCTGAAAAAAAAAAAAGAAGAAAGAAAAGCTGAATATTCTGAAGCTTTAGCAGGAACTCTCCAATTTCCAGGATTGGCTGGAAAGAAAATAAAAAGGTGAATCGGCAATTGTTGAAGGAGAACTGAGGATATATTGATAACCCATGAACAAATCTGCTAACTGGTGCATTTCTTATTTCTTTTTGCAAGTTACAATTACTGAGAAGCAGTTGAGGCCCTTTTGCAGAAAGATGTAAGAGGAAAATAATGATAATAAAAAGCAATAAATCTCATTCACAGGTAACAGAACAACAAATTAGCAAAAGAAATAAAAGCAAACGCATTCACATTCTATCTTCTCAGTACCTTGACATGATTCTTATAGTAGCTCTTGACAACATGGTTCCTTTAAAAATCATCATTAGAGCTCAAGGACTGCCCCTATTCTCTTGCCCACTAAACATATTGCTTTCTCCCTCCAAATTCTCATAGTAGTTTACCAGGATCAATATCAGATAAACCCCATGCCTTCTAGCCTCAGATATAAGAAAATCCAATACCTGAGAAAACGAGAATTAAAAAAAAAAAAAAAAAAAAAAAAAAAAAGACAAAGCAAATCAACAAAATGATTAGTTGGGTGACTTGGGTCATGAGTGATTTATACTGCAAGGGACTGTAGCCCCCATCACTGAAAGCCCATGTTCTAGCCACATTCATTCCATGGCTATATCTAGGATGAATGCCCATCTTGCAATGACATTTTCTGAGCAAAAAATAAGTTGAAGATAAATTAAGTCAAGAGTAGGAGAAATTCAGCGAAAAGGAAAAAAAAAATAAATTACAAAAAAATGTCATATGAATCATTTTGCCCCTTCTACAATGATCCACCTGTTTATTTATTGTAAACGTGAACCTAGCTCCTCCGGCACCGTAATGATTGATAGTCCTGGTTTTTATGAATTTGTGCTTATAAAATCAGTTTAATGGATTAATGGATGCCCTTATTTAGGGGCGAAAAATGCATAAAAACTGTCCTCTTTTACTTTTTTGCTACCTCGGGTAGCATGTTTGAATAGTTATTAGTACTTAGTAGGAGCTAGCTCCAAATTAGATTAAAAGATTCAAGGCAATCAAGCATCTAATGCAGCTTAATGCTCTTCATTAAGTGTCCTACTTTCACAGGAAGTTGATATGCTACCCTAATTTCAAAAACTATGAAACCAAATCTCATTTTTAAGAAAATTTTGAGATTCAGATACCTACAACTACAAGTCTTTCATTCCCCCCTTCAATTACTACACAACACTTATACTGAACAGTAATTTGGTAAATGCTTCAAATTCAACTATAAAAGAGTAATGCATTCTAATGCCGCTAAAGAGCCCAATTCAAAGAACACACTCCACCATTCATTCCATACAGATCGCATACGGCAGAAATAGGGGAAAAATTGAAACTTCACATCAAACCATGAAATACCAACTCAATCAAAACGATCGGATGCCGATGTGGCTTGATTCATCAATATGAGAGCATGCAATAGATGATAACACTCACCTAGAAAGCGCACGAGACCATCGAGACCATCGGGATCGCTGAAAGAGCCTACGCTTACATCCATGGAAGCCGCTGCATAATAATCCCCAAAACCAAACCAATATTCAGAATCTATGGCAAAAAGTAAATACCTCTTTTGGATAGAGAGACAAGGGGGAAAGCTCAGAACACACATCAAAACACAAATCAACGATTCCAACAAAATCAGAAAAATGCAGAATAAACACTGGATCCAACAAAATCGCTATGCATGAAAAAGAATATGAAGAAGCGAAAAAGATGAGATTTTTGAAAACAGAACGAGACAAGGGATCCAAACCATAGAAAATCGCATGTAAAAGCAATGGAAAGCGTCACGAAAAATTGCCTCGCTGCAAGGAAGATGGAGAGGGCAGATGATGATGTCGTAACTTGGAAGATTGCCTCGCTGAAACGATCGATTTCGCTGGAGACGCTTTCTCGATCTGTTTCGGCGTCGATTCTTGTTTTGTGGTGCGCTATCAGTGGTTGAGCAGGGAGAGAGCGAGAGAGGGAACGATCGATTTCGCTGGAGACGCTTTCTCGATCTGTTTCGGCGTCGATCCTTGTTTTGTGGTGCGCTATCAGTGGTTGAGCAGGGAGAGAGCGAGAGAGGGATCGATGAGGAAGAGAGAGATGTTAGGGCAAGGAAGAGAGGGATGTTAGAGGGACGGCGCGCACTTCGGGACCTGTAGAATATTTTTCTAGCGGCAAGTGTCTTATTGGGTCGCATTTCAGCAGCCCGCGGCTCCAGGTTCGACGCTGAAAATGTATTTTGTTTTTATGATACAAAGATCCTAATTTGGCAAGGATATGAGATTATATTTTGGACAAACCTAATTTTCAGTTGGTTAAAGGAATTTTGTACTTGGATATACTTTGCGTTCCTGTCCTAAAGAACATGACGGGAGGAATTACGACTGAAGCACTTCATGCTCGGTATTTCAGGCATTCAGAGAGCACCAAGATGTATAGAAATCTCAAGGGTAGATTTTGGTAGAATAATATGAATAGAGAAATTGCTGAATTTGTGTCTAAGCACTATACCTGTCAAAGGGTAAAGTTTGAACATAGAAAACCTCCATGTTTATTACGCCCTCTGCATATTTCTAAGTGGAAATGGGAACATATTTTCATGGATTTTATTTCAGGTTTACCGGTCACCAGTAGAAGAAACAATGTGATTTGGGTGATTGTAGACAGTTTAATTAAATCAGCACATTTTATTCCTATCAAGAAGGGCATAAAGTTTAATGAGATGGCTAATATCTTTATTAAGGAAATCATAAGGTTGCATGGCACACCAGTCTCTATAGTGTCTGACAGAAATAGTAGGTTTGTGTCTTCATTTAGGCAAGCATTTCAGAAATCCATGAGCACCCAACTCAGTCTTAGTACTGCTTATCATCCCCAGACTGACGGGCAGTTTGAGTGTATAATTTAGACATTGGAAGATATGCTTCGGGCCAATGTTCTTGACTTTGGTGGTAAGTGGGATGAGCACTTAGCTTTGTGTGAGTTTGCATATAATAACAACTACCATTCAGCTATTGATATGGTTTCATTTGAAGCACTTTATGGCCGTAGATGCAGGAATCCTATTTGTTGGGAAGAAGTTGGCACAAGAAGTTTTCATGGACCTACGATCATTGCAAAAACGGCGGAAAAAGTCCAAAAGGTTAAAGAAAGACTAAAGGTTGCTCAGTCAAGGCAGCAAAGTTCTGCAGATAATAGGAGAAGGAAATTGGAATTTCAGATTGGTGATTCGGTTTTCTTGAAGACCTCTCCTATGAAAGGCACTTTCACCGAGATATTGATATGGTTTCATTTGAAGCACTTTATGGCTGTAGATGCAGGAATCCTATTTGTTGGGAAGAAGTTGGCATAAGAAGTTTTCATGGACCTACGATCATTGCAAAAAGGACAGAGAAACTCCAAAAGGTTAAAGAAAGACCAAAGGTTGCTCAGTCAAGGCAACTAAGTTATGCAGATAATAGGAGAAGGAAATTGGAATTTCAGATTGGTGATTGGGTTTTCTTGAAGACCTCTCCCATGAAAGGAACTTTCACCGAGATATGTGGGACTGTTTGAAATCAAAAGCCGAATCTGTAACATTCGAAATTCCAAGTGTAATTAGTCTAGTTAATTGCACTTTTAGGTAATTAAGCTCGTTTATAAGCCAAATAGGTCCGATTAATCATTAGGATCGTGCGTGCGAAGTTGGGTTGAGATCCGAGCCCGTTGGGTACAGTAGGGGTGTGTGTCGCTATTTCCGGAAAGTTCTGAGGGCTTTTTAGTATTTTTCACTTTTCGAGATTTTGGCATCATCAGGTAGATTATCTAATTTCCTAGACTTTGTCCTTTTGTTGCATTCCGATCCGGGCCTTCGAACCCGACCCAAAACCTGACCTGATCCAAACCCACCTAAGTTATTTTATTAATTTCCAAAGTCAAACCCCTCCTCACTTTTATCTCACGTGAACCCACCTAACATTTTCCCATCATATCCCCCACCCCACCTCATCATCTCACTCACCTCATGCCCCACCCAACTTTATCCCACGTGCAAGCCCCATCCTTTCCCTCTTTTAATTTACTAGGTCAAAACCCCTCCCTTTACTCCTCATCTTCTCATTTCACTCAACACAGTAGCCCCTCATCCCTCTTCTTCTCTCGTCCTCCCTCCCTCATGGCGTGTTGCCTCCATCGCCGAGCTCCCCCATTTTCGGCGATCACCACCAAGCTCTCTTTCTTCCCTCTCTTCTCCACTCTCTCATCTCATCTCAGCTCTCATCTCTCATCCATCTCTCTCCCTCTTCCAAGCTCCTTGTTGTCCCACCTATCTCCGACCCATTTCCATCGCTGCCGGACCCACCTGCACCACTGTCGCCGTCGGCGACCACCACCCAAACCATCATTGCTGGCCACCATCGAGACCCACTCCATTTCTCTCTATTTCCTCATTTTCCTTTCTTTCTTTCTTTCCCTGTTTCTTTCTTTCATTCTCTGTTTTCTTCCTTTTCACTCATCTCCCCATCCACCTCATCCTCTCATTCTATCTCTCATTTCATCCACTGCCAACGTGGGATGATCCCCATCTCCCATCCATCTCTCTTATCTTTCTTTCTTTCTTTATTCATTCTTTCTCTTCCTCTCTGCTACTATTCTTTCTATGTTTTCCTTCTTGTTTCTTTTTCTTTATTTCATTATGTCTTCTTCATTCTTCTTGTCAATGGACCACCATGACCCACCATCACCACTAATTTAGTGGGCCACCAACCAAGTGGGCCCCACAACCTCCCCATCTCAATTTCAATTCTGTTTCTCTGTTTCTCAATCTTTTTCACCTACCTTGTTGGAAATTGATCTTAGAGGCAGCCCCATCACCCCTGATCATCACCATCATCTCCGTGTGGACCCCGCAAGCATCTCTTCATCAATTTCAAGCCACCACTCCATCCACCCATCTATTTGGTAAGTTTCCCTTCCCCTAGGTTTGGTTTATATACTTTGGGTGTAGAGTTGTGTTAAGCTAGCTTAGAGCTTTCCATTCTTTTAGTTGAATATTTTAATTTAGTTTTATTTTGCTAATGCTTCCTTAGGTTTGGTTTGTTGGGCATTGAGCTAGGATTTTGGATTTGGGCATTTTCCATCAAAGGCAAGTAGATATTTATATATATGCTTAGATATGTTTGTTCCTCCTTTGATTTGATGATTTAATGATGATTTAGATGACCGCATGCTCATTGATGTCTTTGATTTTGGAAAACATGATAATTATGTTTAATTGTTTAATGAAATGGATTTTTAATTGGATGGTTAGATTGGTTGGATGGGTATTAGATGATGGACTTGATGAGAGGGGGTATGGATGTATGTGGAGAGAGCTACGCCCTATTCTTGCGTTTGTCTACAGGTGTGGATGAAAAGGGAGTTTCTCCCCAACTCAATTCGGTTACAGAAGCTTCATTCTGTTTTCTGAATCCACGTTGTTGACCGAGTGGGGTCACTCGGTCTACCGACAACACTGGTATTTAGTTAGGCTTCTTGAAGCCTGACAACTTAACCAATTCCCATTTATGTTTCAACTCTGACTGTGTACCCAGTCGACCGGATGTCGACCGGCTATAAAGGAGGTTGACCGACCCTGTATGAGGTCAACCGGATTAACTAGGGTTCTTTCTTAAGGGCCTCTTTGACTTAGAACTGGATGGACTTAGGTGGAACCTTGGCTACCTTTTTGGACTCATTTGACTTTGTACGAGGAGCGTTTTGAGCAGATGATTCCTCATAGTTATTTCCGTTTTCTCGGGTTTCAATTTATCTCAATCTTGAACGGAATGGGACAACGGGATACCCTTTTTATATCTATGCATGAAGAGGTTCCATCCGGGTATCGCGAACTCTAATTCCTTTCTTTAACTGAGTAGGGTTGTATGAGACTACGGAGATAACAATTGACTTAGGATTGGATTGTCTATTGCTTTTGATTCTGAATTGTACCGTCTAGTACTATCTACATGTAACGAACATGTTCAGTAGTGTTTGCTTTACTTTGTTTGGGGATCACATTGAGAACTTAGATGATGGACTTAGGATCCCTTTTCATGTTCCGTTTGTTTTGAGGTTTGGTTGAAGTGCTGAGGCTAGGCGGCTTTGATTGTAAAAGCTTGGTGAGAACTACCTATGATGGTGTTGTTTGAAGAGTTTGTTATTTGAAGAAGTTTGATGATTTTGGCATTGATTTGATGATGGAAAGGTAGTTTTTCTTTTGACTGATGAATCTTATTCATGCAAGAAAGTCTAGCCCCTCATTGATTGTCTGTTTAGGATTCTTTGTGTCAGGCACCACTCAGCTGTTAACGTTCAACACAGCTGGGGCACCACCCGTTTGAGGACTTTGAGTTTGTTTGCCTCGAGGCAAGATTGGGCCAGAGCCTATGGGGACCGAGCCGCATGAGCCAAGAGATGATTGTTATTGTTATTGTTATTGAACACCGGGTTTTGATCCCAATTTATTGATATCTCCACCAAGACTCAATGTGAGTAAGGGAGGGCAATGACACTATCCCGTTGTAATTAACATATGTGGACCGCCTACTTTGATAGTCTGTTTATGATTCGAATGCTATGCATTTCTTATGATCAGGATGCTATGCATTTCATATGATTTTGCTTACTCGTTTATTCTGATTCGTTCTGCATATCTGTTAATGTTTTATATTTATATCTGCCTGCCGACCGTCATGTCTGATGCTGCACTTGGTGTATAGGTACTGGGCACATCTACCTTTGGGAAAGTGGAGGTGTCGTTTCAGGCAGTTTAGCCTGATGGTGAGTACGAGTTGTGTGTCGACGGTATTGTCGTCATGGCCAGCAAACGAGTGCCTTCATACTTTGGTTAGTTCGTATTTATTCTCTTTCTTTTTTTTTTGAACAGTTTGGCTTAGGTTTTGTTAGAAGCCATTAATTAATATACTTTTGTTATCTTTTGCTAAACTTAAACTATAGAAAAGAAAAGTGTGCATACTCTGAAATGTTATATTGTACCATTTGTTTAATGATGATGTTCCGCTGTGTTTTATGGTTACCGAGGAAATATTTATACCTCACCGCGGACTTCAATCCTATGGGACATGATTGGGGCCAGGTTGCATTTGATTAAAGTTAGAAAATTTTTAATTGGCCCTAATCTCACGCATAACCCCGGTTTCACTTTTGGGGGCATGACAGAATCAGTGATGTACCTTATAGGTTGAAGCTTCCGCCCGAATTCTCAGGAGTACATGATGTGTTTCATGTCTCCATGCTTCGCAAATATGTGAAAGATCCATCACATGTCATTCGTTACGATGATGTTCAGATTCAACCCAATGTAACATACGTTGAGCGTCCGCTCAGTATAATTGATGAAAAGGAATAAGTGTTGCAGACAAGGACTATTCGATGGGTTAAATTACTTTGGGATCATCATGGACCGAAGGAAGCCATGTGGGAGCTTAAAGATCAAGTGGCTCGAAAATATCCAGAATTATTCACCCAGGTATGTTCATTCGAAGGACCAAATGATTCCTAGGTGGGGAGAATGTTACACCCCGACCAGATTTAATCCTGTTTAATATTAATTAATTATGCTTTATATAAATTAATTGTGTTTAGATACTAATTATGTTATCTTATGTATAACTAGTTTTGTCTTAGCATTTTAGTTAGACCTTGGGTCTTGGGTAGATAAGTTGACCAAAGACTAACACTTTTGGGTGGAGCCGAGGACTTTTTCGTAACTTTGGATTTTCGTATTTTGCATCGTATGCACATCATATTGTCATCATCGCGTGTATTTCGTCGAGCACGACAGCTTTCATATTGATCATTTCCTCATTAAATCTAAAACTAATGAATTAGGCTGTCATTTGACTCAAAATGTAAATATGACAATGGAGGAGGACCTTCTTATAAAATGTGAAACAACATAACTCAAAACAGCCCACCCACTTCATTCGTTCTGTTCATGTTTCAGTGGAAACTCAAGCTCATTCCTTCTTCCTTTTCTCCTTCTCTCTTCACAATCATTCAAGGAAGAACTTGCATGTGGAAGTAAAGGCGGGTTTTAGCTTCCTCATTCCAATTACTAGCTTTTCATCTCCATAAAATCTGAAGCACCCCCTCCCTGTCTCTTCTGATTGCTAGATCAGGTGAGGAACTATTTCTCTCTTTCACTTTCAATGAATAACTGCTGTCAAAGGACTCACCCATTGTACATGCATGCATTTTGATAGTTCTTTTGTATTATCTTCTTAATAGGGTTTGTGAAATTTTGGGGTTTTTCTTTGTTTGACTCGAGGAAGTTTGAGTGTGTGAAAAGCTTGGTAAAGGCAAGTATAACCAATTTTCTATCAATGCATGATGTTTTATATTGATTCTGGAATGAAAACTCGGTCCAATCTTGTTGTATTAGCCTCTTTAATTCAAATGAGACAAATATGTAAATGGTTCCTTTATACCGTGTGAATCATTGTAGTAGAAATGGTTAATGTGGCTTACTTACATGTATATAATGAAGCAAAATAGGTTCAGTTAGGTAGGTTTAAATGGTGGAGAAGTTCTGAAATGAGCTGGATGTGTTAGAGCTCCAAATATATATATATATATATATTTAATGGACTCATCAGAAATTGGAATTTTAGGAATGTTGTAGGAGACCTTGTAGGGCTTACCCCTTTGGTTCCTTTTAATCATCATGACCACTGGATGGCCTTTGTAATGTGTGAAAACCTTCTTGAGGCAAGGAGTTTCACTTGTTTAGTTCGTTATTTCACTCTAGCATGAATATTAAATTATAGCAATTCAATGTATAATTAATATGCAACGTGGCACCAATTAGCGAATAACGAGACATTGATTCCTATAATTTTTATAATGAGTTGGATAATAGTGAAAGACGGATATTTAGAATAGTTGGCTAGTAACGATTCTTGATTCCTAAACATTAATGCATAAACATCTTGTTTTATATTTCATGCCTTTATAAACTTATCTAGTGTTCATATACATAGACTGTATTTCATTTCCCACTCTTAATCTATTTGTCATTCTATTGTTATCCGTATTGCTATGTTGAGAAAACTTGAGTAGAATTGTGAATGAACATGAACGAATTGAATTGTATCGTATGGAAAGACTAGTGTGGTCTACTCAAGTTCAGTTTGTTATCTTGATTTGAATGAGTCGGTACTACTTAGCTTCGACCAGACGATACCCAACGGGGTTGACTCTTGGTTTAGTTTGTGTACGTCAATGCAGTAGACAGCTTGGAGCACCGGAACTCCAAAACCCGAGTAGCCAGGTGAACCTCTGGCCTGGTCACTGGTGACATCCCAAAATGTGTGCCCTCTTTAAGGGGATTTAGCTAATGTGGTTACCAACTAGTGTGTACAAGTTTTCAATCATTATTGATTCTTTAAGCATGCTTTAACTCTTTGAGGGGAGAGGTGGAGCTCATCAATGTACCTCCAGGCTCAGAAGAGTGGACAGCTAAGGGAGATGTCTAGCTCTTGTCTTCAGAGAGCATAATATCCTCTCTTGTTGATAGTATACTTTTGTTTAAGTGAACCTAGTCAATATGATACTTGAACTAGATAATATTTTTGGTATTGTTGTACATAGATACTTTTGTATTACTGCGGTAGAGTAAGTTTTAATTTTCTACTTCTTAATAGTAATGAAATCATCTTTTGATTATGAACTTGAAATCTATGGGCAGCTCATGGTATGATACCTTTTATTGAATGTTTTGATGCTTCCTCTGTTAAATGTACTGAGACAAGTGTCAGTGAGCATGCCTCACAAGTGGAGAGTTTTGAAATTATCCTTCGTGACTCGTACTTGACCCGAAACAGGTGTGAAGTGCACGGGATTACGCGTGTCACACCTCGGGAATTACCATTGGCTAGGTAAATTCGGAACAGGGATGTGACAAAAACTGGGCTTAGTTTTGTCTTCTCAAAATGACCATATTTGTTGGTCAGCACTTCCGTTATCAGCTCTAGGTCCATGATGCACACCCTCGGATTAGGCCTGAACCATGTTATGGATAAGAAGATTGCAATAATGGTGTGGTGATGAGATGGGAAGATTGCAATAATGTCCTCTCTCTCTCTCTCTCTCTCTCTCTCTCCTTTTTCTCCATTCCTATCTAGGGTTTGATTTTCACAATATACTTCTTCCATGCTTTCTTATATGTCATTTCAAGGGCTTAAAGTTTCTGCATTTTTGTAAACGAAATGTTGTTGCGACAATTTTGTTTGATGTGCATTTGATTGATCTGAAGTGAAAGATGTATCTTCTTTTGTTAATATAATTTGATTTATTATGAATAGAAAGACATGGATTTCACACCTTTTGATTCAGGAAATTGATGACTTTGATATTGCAAACATAGTGTTCAGCTGAGTTACGACTGAGTTAGTTCAGTTAATCTGAGCAATCCGATTCTGTTGAGTGTCAAGAATGTTGAGTACCAAAATTTAAAAAATAGAACCCCCCTTATGTCAATCTGCTTCTCATGTGGAGCGTATTTTATTGAAAAGGAAATCCACATTCTATAAAAGGATACAGATCAACTTAAGAAAAATAATACAAACAAACAAACATTGATTAGGATAAGTGGAGCTCGCCAAGATGCTTTTCAAGGGGGTAACTCTTAATACAAATGAGAATGGATTGGAGATTCAAGATAAGAAACTTGCTCTCTTGATCTTAAACAACAAGAAAAATAAGGCCAATGGATAATACAAGCAAGAAACCTCAAGTTTTCACTCAAACAACTTGATTTGCAAAGAGATACATGGCTGAATTTATAAACTCCATTTCTATTCCGGAATTAAACATCATTTAATCCCTTACACTTCCCTAAGAAACAACTTAATAACTAAGTTACATGAATAATCCAAAAGACAGAGAAAACCCAAGGGATACATGAGAAACTCAAAAGACACTACAAGAAACGATGCATCTACATAAAACAATATACCATAATAAATATTTGCTTGGGTTCATGGAATGCTAGAGTTCATAGAATCTAGCTTACTTCATACAGCTTTCCCATAATCACTTCTAGAGCAATCACAACAAATCTCACTTTTCAGTTACTTTCATTGTGTAAGCAAGCTCTGTCGAGAAAAAAAAAATCGTCAACTCATGTATTTGAAAGGACTTAAATGGCTTGGCACAGTCTTACTAAGAAAATCATCTATAGTTTCTAGTGGCATGCATGGATATGATGGATATCAAGGTGCTAGTCCGTGGGGGCACCACTTGATCATTTTGACCGTTGGATTGTACATTGTTGGATCGACTATGCAACTCATTTTGGACAGTCAAAACTTGCCGGCCGTTGATCAAAGGAGTTAGGATGATCATGTGAGCCTCTTTCACCATACATCAGTAGGTTAGGGGGAGACCCCCCAATTCCCAACATAGGAGAAGAGGGCAATAGTGGTATTTAAGAAGGGAACAAAATACCATAAGTAAATACAAAAGTTGCATTTAGAAATACTATATTGATAGATACATAGGATTAAAAAGTTAATTTGTTGATTCAATTAAAAGTTACATTTAGTTGCTTTTTATTTTGGTAGTTATTCAGCCACTGTGAATTAAATAAGAGGCTCAAACAATGACTTCTATAATTTTTACTTTTCATAAGTTATTTTTATAATATTTTCATGGTTCACGTAAATCTCTTTCAGCTTAGACTTAAATAATCTTCTCATAAGCCAACTTACAACTTGAATTGCCTCCACTTTAGAATGAAAAGGAAAACAAAATTCAATTGCTTGAAGAGATTCTGGCATACCGATGAGAGAAGCGAAGGTGTTGTATTAAATAATTCAATACTTGTTATGGCAATGGAATTATTGATCAGTAAAGCCAATCTCACAATGATTAAGTGGTAAGGCATCTTCCTTTTCACAAGCACGATCATAAATCGATCTTTGATTGTTGCCTTTCTGGCATACAAATGGGAGAAACTAAGGTGTTGTATTAAATAATTCAATAATTGTTATGGCAATGGAATTATTAATCAGTAGAGCCAATCTTACAATGGTTAAGTGTAAAGCATCTCCCTTTTCACAAGCACGATCATGAATTGATCCTTAATTGTTGTCGTGTTAGTTAGGGATTTGTGTAGTGTGTGCGATATGATTAGGATGAAGTTTTGGGTCTTCTCCATACACAAAAACCTTACTCATTCCACCTTTGCTGCCATATCAATCGAAGTTAATTGGTTGTTTAGGAGACCATGTGAATAGCTAGTAAGTGGGTGAATCTTCATGAGTATCCATGTGGTCTCATAGTCTTCCAACTAGACTTAGACCGGATAACATGACCTAGTAAACATTAAATTTAGAGTTTTTCTATATACCCTAGTAAAGTTAACCAGATTTATAAGTAGGCCCCTGTGATTTGAGTATTTAGTTATAAATCACTGTTTTGCATTTTAATACCTTCCATGTCCCCTAAATATGAGAGATTTGAAGGGCCATTGGACCGCAAAGAAAGAGCTTTTTTGTATCTGGACTCATCAGCTTTAAAATACATGAGAATAATCTATATCACAAGGAGAACTTTTGCAATGTTCTGCAAAAGAAAAAAAAGAAGAATTTTAAAAAAATTTAAAATGAAAGTTTAAATAAATACTTAGATATTCAGGTCTTGGACTTAAGAATATCCTAATAATATTTCTTTTAAGTATTCGGTGTGATTTACACCTAACCAATTGAACCTATCCATTTGGGATTGAACTAGTGAGCAATATGGATTATTAGTGCAGTTTAGGATTTATGGGTAGTATGGATTGAATATGTGAGATGCATGGATTTTTGGTTCTTAATCTGACTTTTTTTTATCTAAAGCTTGTAACTTTCATCTCTTATATCATAACTTAATTATAATTGATTTACAGTTATAATAAATTTTTGTCTCAACTTAATACTAAATAATGGTGTAGTTTCTGGTTGGGTAACCCTACATAAATCCATTTTTATCAATATGAGACTCATTCATGAAATCTAAACTGATCATAATGACCATCAACTTGCATAGCTAAAATTTTTCTTACCGGCGTCTTTATCAGCTTGCATTACATATGCCCAAACCATCTCAAAAGGTGTTTGGAATTTGGACTGAGTTTTAAAATGCCAAAGAGTAGTTATTTCTACCCACATTGGCCTATTAAGGTGGTCACAAGTCATTTATGAGCAGTACTTTATATTTTTTTAAAGTAATTGCATCTTATATTCTATTTGTTTGATGAATGACTATATGATTAGAGAAATTATCTCATGAAGCCTTAAAAACCAATATCTCAATCCAACAAATGTTGTCATTCAAAAGAAAATTGAGTACCCATATATGGTCAGGATTATCCATCCAGTGCACAAAAAGTAAACAAATAAAAAAATAGAACAAAAAAACACTGAGGTTTTCAAAGGGATATTGTCTGATTGATCATGCGTGAAGGATGTAGTTTAAATTAACCATATAGGAGTGGAAAAACATAATTTAGATGTAATAGATTTGATGCATGTCCTAATTGATTAGAGTAAAAATATTCTTTGGGAGTCAATGCAAGTGGTAATTTTAGTTTCAACAGTTTTGATTTTGAAAATAGGCCAACTATCTCGACACAAGGTATCCTTACTTTTACCTAGTAAGCAATCTTTGTTAAATTTGGTTTTTTGAAACATGAGATTTAGATGTTTTATAGTTCGTAAATGTCGGCCAACTTTGGTGGAGTAAGCACAAGTCTTGAAACACAGGTGTCTTACCATATGAACTATGCTGATCATTTGTGACATGGGACCCACAATTTATAGAGTTGTCCCTTTTAAGATTGCAATTGGAGGTGGTTTCATCATTATCAGGGAAAAAAATGTTAATGGTTGCATTTGGAGGCGGTTTTGTCATTATCAGGGAAAAAAGATGTTAATGGTGTTTACACATTTCGGCCCTGATGGTAAAAAAAACCGAAGTTCTACAGTGGATTTAAATAATCCCAATTTCTTATTTAGGTTTCATTAACTAATCAGAAAGAAAAAAAAAAATCACCAATTGCAGTAATGAGAATAACCTAGTGTAGAAGTACATACTTTAGTCATGTAGTCATGTGTATCTATTAATGGATTCCTTTCTTGGTTATCTGCAGGCATAAAACATCATCATGTTAAGCATCAAAATCGAAAAATACCCCTTTCTTATGCTGCTCTACTTTCCATGTGGGGAGTATTTTATTGCAAAAGAAACTCACATTCATAATTAAAACTTATGGCAATAACTTACATAAGTTTTCATCCATCGAATTATATCTTGAGATCCATTAACTGGCAAAAGCTAATTGTGTGACGAGGCTCAGGAAGAAGGTCTCTGGAGGTAGATAGCTTTTGGGATACAAGATACATGGTTGGTCGAGATTGTGGATTGGAGCATAAGCATGCAAGTGCTATAGCCACCGTCAAAACCACTTCCTTCATTTCCCGATCAGTGGGAGGTGGGAGGCGATGGTCTAATATATCCTTCAACAATATACCTTTTGCCTCCAAAGTTTATAAGGATGATAGGAGATCACCAGGATGCTCTCCCATAATCACCTCTAGAGCTAGCACGCCAAAGCTGTATACGTTGCATTTTTCAGTTACTCTCATTGTGTAAGCAAACTCTGCAAAGAAAAAAAAAAGTGACTTTAATTTTCATATCATGAACTCAGGTGGGAGTTGGTGGAGTGGCATGAGGCGTGGGTTTGTTCCCACATCTTGTGGTTGAAACTATATCAGGTTTGCCCGGTGTGTGTTTGTGTGGGGTTTAGAGGGCGCCAACTAGGTAATTAGTCATGATTGGTCAAAGTCTCAAAGCGCGTGCGCGCACATGCATATATATATATATTATGAACTCACATACATTTAAAATGTGTCTACCATAATTGTTAATAGTTTCAAAGCTAGCCTAGGAATTAAAAAGGAAAATATTGACATTAAGAAACAAAAAATAACTTCATTTTACTCCATTTCTCCTTGCTCTCAAAACATCTACAGTAGGAAGTGAATATATACAGTTACATTGGAAAATGCTCATCCAAATGAAATAGTATTTAAGAACAAAAATAAATAGTATTTACATTGTAGGAACATGGCATGTAGGTGCATTTACATTGTGGGAAAATCTTCTCTGCACGTGTGACGAACGCCACCAATGTGCAGTGAATTATTTTTCCAAAGGATCAACATTGATAATATTTTATTGTTAGAAATGAAATAACTAGATATTTTATCGACCATTAATCAATAGATCCTACCAGATGTCTTAAGATATCTTATCTACTATTAATGAAGAGGTGCTCCTTGTGAAGTTGAAGTTTACAGAGCATTGGAGAGAGGCTATTGGGTAATTAAGACTTAAGAGGCGCTCCTTGTGACAAGAAACATGGAATTGACTGAAAAAATGTGTAGAACTCGTATGATGAGATGAGAAAACGAAAAGGATAGAGATTTGGAAATGGGGAAGGTGTGTATGGATGGTTGAGGATCTGCCTCGGAAGTACATTTTGGGGATTTTAAAAAAGAGTGAAAAGTCAGGCAAAAAACTATTTCAAATGTCATGATTTGAATACATTTTTTTTTTGGATTTTTGTCCTATTTTGAAAACTCTAAAAAACATGAGTCATATGTTGATAATTTTCCTAAAGATTATGCAACTTTCTTATAATCACAAAAGTAAAATTGGCCAACTAGGAGCTTCACACGAGGACAAGGTGTTAAATGTGCGAGGGATCCAATGGATTGAACAGCGTGAAGTCCCATTTCCATCTAGCTGATATCTGTCTATAAACTTATTAAATAAGAAGATGAGTACTTTATGGAAAAGAAAATTATGATGTTGTCATTAATCTACACGGAGTTATTGATTTAGTAGGGATTTAGAGGGTAATGCTTCACAATGTGCAATCTAGATCAACCATTGGATAGCAATGACAGAAGTTAAAACTTTGTAAACTGTTAAAAAAGTTTGCACCTAAATTCAATGGTGCATGTCATTTAGATTGGGTGAAACTTCACTTACCTATATCAAAAAATTCCCCCCTACACATTCTACCATTCCCTCCCTACGAAAGGCTTTTAGATGGTCCACTTTACTTTGGCCATAGAAAACTCTTCATGAGCAAGGTTATGGATGATTTGAACCATGGATGTAGTTTTTTCTATAATATATATGTATATATATATTTATATTTATATATTAAAACTCAGTTGAAATTCAATAATACAAACAATACAATGTAATTAAATAAAAAAAAAGATAGAAAATAGAATGAACAAAACATGTTAAGAATTACCTGGAGCGATATATCCGTAAGTGCCTGCAAGTGTGGACCAATTGGATGAATCAGGCTTTAGAAGTCTGGCAGTGCCGAAGTCAGAGATACAAGCCTCAAACTCCGTGTCCAACAAAATGTTGTTGCTTGACAAGTCACGATGAACGATTGGAGGATTGCAATCATGGTGCATGTACGAAAGAGCGTGGGCCACACTTTGAACAACCTTAGCCCTTTTAATCCAGTCTAATTCCATAGCTTCCCCCTTTCTTAAGACTTTAGATAAACTTCCTCTTTCCATGTACTCATACACGAGAAAAGAACATCGTGTATGGGAGCAAAATCCATAGAGCTTAACAATGTTTCGATGACGAATTTCTGTTAATGCTTGTATCTCATTTTTGAAACTTGTTAGGTCAATTTGCTCACCATCTTCATGTGGGTGGAGTTTTTTTACGGCTACTACCCAACCTGTAGGTAGATCTGCTTTGTAAACTTTCCCATATCCTCCTTCCCCAATGAAATACTTATCATTAAAATCTTCTGTAGCTTCAATGATGTCTTCATATATGATCCTTCCATCATAGTTCCATACTGAGAAAAGATCTGAATTGCGTCCTTGAATGTCATTCTCTACAATCCTTTTTTTCCGATTAAGAACAAAATATATGACAGCCAAAGCAAAAAGAAAGAATAAAACTCCCATGAGAGGGAGAACAACAGTTATTGCACCTTTACGAGCTTTCTTTTTGTCACCACGACTTATCACAAAGGAATTGTAAGGTCGTAAACCCGGTACTTCACCACACAAGTCTTTATTTCTGATGAATGCTTCCAATGATGCTTGCAGAAATGCTTTGTTATTTGGTAGAAGACCCTCTAAATCATTGTATGATATATCAACAGATGATAAACTGAACAACTCCTCGAAAGAAGATGGAATAGAACCAAAGAGCATATTATGAGAAAGATTTAACATTTCCAACTTCTTCAACTTGCCGAATTGAAATGGTATTTCTCCCGTGAGAAAATTTTGACTCAAATCAAGTACCATCTGAAGGTTTTCAAGATTGCCAATTTGAAATGGAGTGCTTCCATTCAAATTATTCCCATTTAATTTCAAAGATCGCAGTTTGGTGCATTTCTCTATTTGTTTTGGAATGGGTCCAAAGAAGTCATTCACTGATAGATCAAGAAGCTCGAGGTTAGATAGTTGTCCCAATTCTTTTGGCACTAAACCTGAAAGTTTGTTGTCATTTAAACTCAAATTGTATAGCATTGTCAACTTCCCCAACTGTTTGGGAATTTCCCCCTCTAGGTAGTTTGAAGAAATGTCTAGCAGCTCGAGCTGAGATAGTTCCCCGACCTGAGGTGGTATTTTCCCAGTAATATTAGTTGAGGAAAATTTTAGCGATATCAAGTTTAGGCATTCTCCCCAAGTTGGCGAAAGCTCTCCACTTAATCTATTGTAACTCATATCAATGTATGTTAGGTTGGGGTATACACCAAAGGCTTCAAATATATTTCCACTTAGTTGATTTCTTTCAAGCCGAACTTGTTCCAAGGCGCTACAATTCTTCAAGCTTTGAGGAATTGGACCGCGGAAACTGTTATTGCTTGCTCTTAGATCTGTAAGAGAGCCACCTTGGCATATTTGAGGTAAATAACCCGAAAACTCATTGGAATTCAAGTCAAGAAATCGTAACAGTGTTAAGTTTACAATTTGTTCGAGTAAGGAACCTGACAATTGATTTTCTAATAAATCGAGTGCTTCTAGGTTTCTCAAGTTACCAAATGATGAAGGAACATGACCCGAAATTTGATTTTGGGCCAGTGCCAAATCGACAAGGTTCCTCATGTTTCCCAATTCTTGAGGAATTCTGCCAAAAATTTGATTTGTGTAAAGATACAACAGAGTCAATTTGGTCAAGTTTCCCAAGGTTGGAGGAATAAATCCGGTAAGATTGTTTCCGCTAAGGTCCAATGACACCAGGCTTCTCATGTTTCCAATTTCTAGGGGAATTGTGCCAGAGATTTGATTTTCGTCAAGATACAAAGTAGTTAGTTGGGTCAAGTTTCCCAAGGTCGGAGGAATAAATCTGGTGAGATTGTTTTTGCTGAGCTCTAAATCAACCAGACTTTTCATGTTTCCAATTTCTTGAGGAATTGTGCCAGAGATTTGATTTTCGTAAAGATATAAAGTAGTTAGTTGGGTCAAGTTTCCCAGGGTGGGAGGAATAAATCCGGTGAGATTGTTTTTACAGAGCTCTAAATCAACCAGACTTTTCATGTTTCCAATTTCTTGAGGAATTGTGCCAGAAATTTGATTTTCGTTAAGATACAAAATAGTTAGTTGGGTCAAATTTCCCAAGGTGGGAGGAATAAATCCGGTGAGATTGCTTTTGCTGAGCTCTAAATCAACCAGACTTTTCATGTTTCCAATTTCTTGAGGAATTGTGCCAGAAATTTGATTTTTGTAAAGATACAAAGTAGTTAGTTGGGTCAAGTTTCCCAAGGTAGGAGGAATAAATCCGGTGAGAATGTTTTGGTACAGGCTTAATGAAACCAAGCTTATCATGTTTCCAATTTCTAGAGGAATTGTGCCTGAAATTTGATTTTCGTTGAGGTGCAAGTACATAAGATTGCGCAATCTCTCGAAAGTCAAAGGGATGGAACCTGTGATATTGTTTCGGGATGAGGCAAGCACATTGAGTCTTGTCAGGTTACCTATTTCGTGGGGAATGAGACCAGAAAGTTTATTTTCATAGAGACTGATTTCGGTCAGCTTGCTTAAATTTCCTAAAGATGGAGGAATTGACCCACTTATGATGTTACTGTACAAGTGTAGGACTGTGAGGTTGGTGAGCAGTCCTATTTCAGAAGGAATTTGACCACTGAGCCGATTGCCATCCAGTTGAAGATGTGAAAGACTGGTCCAACTGACAAAAAGAAGAGGAGACATTTCACCAGTTATTGTGTTGTCAGAGATGTTGAGCACGGAAAGATGAGTGAGATTAGCAAGTGAGAGTGGCAGGGCACCTGAAAGTTGATTCATAGAGAGATCAAGAAATACAAGGTGGGAAGAAGCACCAATTTGGCTAGGAATGTTTCCAGAGAGAGCATTGATGCTAAGGTCAAGACGGACAAGATTTGGCAAGGAAGAGAAACTCAAAGAATCAAATGTACCTTGAAGACTAGAATTGCTTAGGTGTATTTCTTTCACCTTTCCGTCATCATTGCATGTAATTCCGGTCCAGTTGCAAGGAGAGCCATTGGCAGTGGGGAGAGACCATGAGTGGAGGAGCGCTTCACTTTGAAGGAGACTGCCTTTCCATTTGAGGAGAGCTTCGGCTTCATCTTGCAACTCATACTTCATTGCCGCAGCATCGCATTTGCCAGACAAGGAATTCAACAACATGAGGACAAGTAGGGAGATGAGAAGAGAGAATATTGTTGATCTCTCGGAGGCCATGTTGATTGGGAGTGGGGGGTATACGTAAAACGTGTGGGTTGTCTTGTTGGAGAAATGGGTTATGGTCTGAGCCCCATTTATAATGATCAAAGATGGAAGAGGTGGGTGATAGTTTTGTCTCCACTCGGTAAGGGTATCTCTGAAAAGTCTGCGAGTACAGAGATTTTGGATTTTTGTTTCACCACGTGCTTCGACTTGTCAGAGGAAAGAGATGGAGCAAGTGGACGTGGCCCGTGCCATTAAAACAGTTACGTTTTCATGGTGGTTAAACTCACCATCAACACAGCCAGCAAAGCCCAATCATCGCTCCGTAATTGTGAAGTCTTTTGAGCATTTTTAATTATGAATTCTTTTGAGCATTTTTGGACATTACTCACTGTAAGATGATAGTGTACAGTGAATACACAAGCAGGTAACGATTCTCAATTATTGCCTCTTATCTACAATTTTAGTAAATTGAACAAGGCCCTTTTCTTTTTTCTTTTTGTATTAATTTCTCGATATCTAATCTAAAAATCATTCAATTATATATATATTGAAAGCATTAATTTTATAGAAAAAATTATTTTGAGTGGTTTGAATTTTTTTAATAAGTGAAATTTTAGGAATCCATACTCTATCTCTTGTGAAGACTTGAGAGCCGTGAAGACCAGGACAGGAGAGGGTCTCATTCCAAGACTATCTAAGGCAAGAAAAGTCGGCCTCACATCAAGGAGTAAGTACTTACTATTTTTAAGTGGTTTAAGCCATCAAAGTCTGGCTGATTTTTTCCAAAGACCCTGTAAGGATTTAGTTGGCTAATTCATAGAGTTCTGGACAAAATTGGGTTTCCTTATATTGTATTTCTATTAGAGGTCGGACTGCTAAAGATCTGTTTTAAAAAAGAAATAGAGTTTCCAAGAATTGGAGGTTTCTACGGGTCGCTCGAACAAACCTCCTTTCGCTCGAGCGAACCCATCACAGAGTCACCATCGCTCGACCCATCATAGAGATCGCTCAACCCACTGATGTTTTGTCTTGGACAATTTGAAGACAGTGAGTTGATCGCTCGAGCGACCCAGAGATCGCTCGAATGACCAGAAGACAGATAGTTGCCTGCGCTTCCAGAGAGCAGTTCTCTCGAGCGAACTTCTACAGTCGCTTGAGCGAACCATGGACTTTCCATTCTAATTGAACTGCTGTTTCTATTTCAAACAAGATGCAACTTCCTATGCCTTGAGCCTTTCATACACGAATTGGAGACTATTGAAAGGCTTCCTCTCTCAACATATTAGAGACACTGATTAAGATTAAATCCCTGAGATAGAGAGTTTGAGAGATCCATCCTATTTCCCCCCAAGACTTCAAGCTGCTGCTGTGCTGAAGATTCAGAGTTTTGGGTCAAGTTTTCATCCCCTTTTTTAAGGCGGTTCTGCTCAAGTACAGTGAAGATTAGTGACGTGATGTCAGCAAGATCTGAGGCAATCCTTAGGTTGAGTCAACAACTAGGAAAAGGGTTGTAAGTGTCTTGTATTATTTAGATTTACATAGTGCTTGGTTGTCTGTTGGCCTAGACGACAAGGCCCATGGTTTTTCTCCCTTTTGGGGTTTTCCACGTATAATTCTTGTGTCTTTCTCTATTTGTGGATTGATTGTTTTGTTAACTTGGAATTAGGGTTAATTACTAGTTTAATCACATTAGTTTGATATTCAATCGAGATTTAGTAAGTGAGACCTCTGCCTGTGTTAAGGTAGAAATCACTTTCAATTGGTATTAGAGCAGGTTGCACTAAACTTTTGTGTGATCTCTTTACTGATCTCCAATGGATATCAACAGAGAAGGCACATCTACCAATAAGCCCCCTCTTCTGGATGGATCAAATTACTCATATTGGAAATCTAGGATGATTGCTTATATGAAGGCTATAGATGACCAAGTCTGGGATGTTGTGGTGGAAGGTTATACTGAACCCACCATGACTGTTAAAGGGCAAACAAAACCTAAACCCAAAGTCCAATGGACTCCTGATGAGAGGACTAGATCTAATTGCAACAACAAGGCCATTAATGCTATTTATAATGGAATTACTACATCTGAGTTTCATAGAGTGTCTGCTTACCTTACTGCAAAGGCCACTTGGGATCTTCTTCAAACTGTTCATGAGGGAACAGAAATTGTCAAGCAAACAAAACTCCAAAACTTGACAACTGCTTTTGAGACGATACGTATGAAAGATTCTGAATCCTTTGATGAATTTAATACAAAACTCTGCAAGATTGTAAATTCATGCTATAATCTGGGAGAACCCATTCCTCAAAACAAAGTAGTTAAGAAAATCATGAGGTCTCTCCCAGAACGATTTCGTCCAAAGGTAGTTGCCTTTGAGGAGCATCATGATCTAAATTCTTTAACAGTTGAAGAACTTGTTGGAAATTTGCAAACCTTTGAGTCCAATCACTGTCAATAGAAAAAGGAAAAGGATATTGCACTAGTGTCCTCAAATTCAGTAGATGACCCTGAATTTAGTGAACCTGGCAGTGATACTGATGATGAGAAATTTGAGGCATATCTCGCAAGAAGACTAAAAAAGATTTGGAAAAATAGAAAGTCCTTTAACAAAAAGGAATCTTCAAACCCTAAAGCTCCTCCAAAAGGTAAGTTTGTACCCAAAACTGAGCAAAACCAATCTTCAAATCGATCAAAGGGTACAACCAAGCCTGACAAATGCTTTGAGTGTCAAGGATATGGACACATTACTTCCAGGTAAGCAAATCGCAGAGATAAGAATAAAGGCATGGCCTTAAATATTGCCTGGGATGATGAATCTAATGAGGAAATTTCTGAACCTGATTCACCTTCAAGTGAGTCTGGAAAATATGTTGCTTTCATGGCTCTCTCTAACATCTCTTCTGTGTAGGAATCCAAATCTAAAGACGATTTAGACATTAACGAATTTTCTGATGAAGAACAGAAAGGAGATGAAGATTATCAAAAATTACTTCATGAATCTATTCGAATGTCCAAAATCAGTGAGAAAAGAGCCTTGAAATTGAAAGCAATGGAGGAAAAGAACACATCTTTGCAAGCTACACTGCTAGACTCTCAATCTAAGGTAAAACAGTTGGAAGATCAACGAGGAATATTATCTAACAAATTGATTCTTGTAGGTCAAGAGTATGATCGCCTACAACAACAGTTTCAGAAGGGTGAATCTCAATTGTTGATCTTTCGAAACAAGCCGAATACTTGCAAATCTGAAAAAGAAAATATCGCTGGAAAATTAAAGATGGCACTTGCTGAACTGGAATCGGCAAAAGCTTCTATCAACCGAATGAATACTGGATCCATGAAGCTAAATGAAATTTTGAGGAGTCAACTGCCTCCTTTTTCAAAATCTGGGCATGGATGTGTAGGTGCCTCTTCATCTAAGGACAAAGGTAAAACCGTGTTTGTTCAAGGAACTACTATGAAATCCATGCCTCCTATCTATCCAAATGCTACATATCCTCAAAGTTATTATCCAAATTATGTGTCAAAACCTAAATTTATTCCCATATGTCAGTTTTGTGGGATTAAAGGACACATACGACTACACTGTAATAAATTGAGAGATTTTAACAGAAATCAGCGTAGAAGGTCAAAAACATGTTCACATCAGGTCAGGACCAAACCCGTCTGGGTCTGAAAATCTGATCTACACTGTAATGTGGTCCTTACAACACTTAGTGCTACAAACTCTAATGTGTGGTACTTGGATAGTGGTTGCTCACTTCACATGATAGGAAACAAAGCTTTGTTTACATCTCTAGAATATTACAATGGTGGAAGTGTTCGGTTCGGTGATGGAGGTAAGGCAAAAGTTGTTGGAAAAGGTGTTGTGACAATCCCAGGTATGTCTAAACTTAAAAATGTTTATTTAGTTGATGGTCTCAAAACAAACCTCTTAAGCATAAGTCAGTTGTGTGATAATAAACATGAGGTTCATTTTTCTTCCAAAGAATGTATAATTGTGGACAAAAAGGGAAAAACAGTTCTTCATGGGATAAGAAATTCTGACAATTGCTATGTGATTTCATCTGAGAAAGAAATTTCTTGTAATTCCGCATTATTAAGCGACATTGAATTGTGGCATCAATGTTTGGGCCATGTGAATTACAAAGATCTGGAAAAACTGTCAAATCTTGAGCTTGTTCGTGGGCTTCCCAAACTCAAAAGAGCCTCCAATACTGTGTGTGGTCCCTGTCAAGTTGGAAAATAGATAAAAGCTCCACATAAAAATGTTGATTATCTTGTCACTAAGAGACCTTTAGAGCTATTGCATATGGATCTTATGGGACCAACAAAATTTGAAAGCATTGGTGGTAAAAAAATACATATTTTTTACAGTTGATGATTTTTCTAGATTAACATGGGTGAGATTTTTGCGTGATAAATCGGAAACCTTTGTTGTCTTTAATGACTTGTGGACCTTGCTTCTTGCAGATAAAGGACAACAATTCGGCGGTGTTCCGATCATGGAACCGATTTTCAAAATTCTGATTTTTCCACTTTTTGTAACAAACATGGGATAAAGCATGAATATTCAGCCCCTAAAACACCACAACAAAATGGGGTAGTGGAAAGAAAGAATCGAGTGGTTCAAGATATGGCACGTTTGATGTTACATAGCAAAAACTTACCTCAAAGATTTTGGGCTGAAGCTGTTAACATAGCTATCTACGTTATCAACCGTGTCAATCTTCGCCCAGGAACTAAAACCACCCCATATGAGATATGGACTGGAGTTAAGCCAAATATCAAATACTTTCGAACTTTTGGCAGCAAGTGTTACATCCTTCGTGATAGAGAACACTTGTCAAAATTTGACTCCAGGAATGATGAGGGAATTTTTCTCGGTTACTCTTTGACCAGCAAAGGTTATCGTGTATTCCATCTAAAAAATTCTGTTGTAATGGAATCCATCAATGTGGTAGTGGATGATGCAGGTATCTCTGACTATTTTTCTGATCATGATGAGGGAATGATTTTTTCTCCATCTTCTCAAGAGGTTGAATATCAAACGGATAGCCAAGCTAAACATGATTTGGAATCAACAAAGGAAACGATAGTAGATGCTGATCCGGTTCAACTAATGGAACCTTCCTTTGAATCAAATGTTCCTGAAAGAATTCGGCAATTTGAAGAGCAAAGTGAAACTCCAAAATCTGTTCATCCTTAATCTCAAAAAGGGCAAGTAATCAAAGATCATCGTTTGGACAAAGTTATTGGCGAGATTTCTGCTCCTATGAAAACCAGGAAACAGGTACGTGATGAGGTAAGTCATGTCTGTTATGTCTCCACTTTAGAACAAAAAAAATGTCAAAGATGCTATTGTAGATGATTCTTGGATAAATGCTATGCATGATGAACTTGCCTAATTTGAAAGGAACTGTGTTTGGGAGCTTGTTCCTAGACCGTCAAATACAAATGTCATCGGAACCAAATGGATCTTTTAAAACACAACCGATGAGTCTGGTCAAGTCATTAGGAACAAAGCTCGATTGGTAGCTCAGGGGTATACCCAAGTTGAGGGTATTGACTTTGATGAAACTTTTGCCCCTGTAGCTAGACTTGAATCTGTGCGCTTGTTACTTGCTATTGCTTGTTTTTTAAAGATCAAATTGTTTCAAATGGATGTCAAAAGTGCATTTTTGAATGGGTTCTTGAATCAGGAAGTGTATGTGGAGCAACCGAAAGGATTTGAAGATCCTCATCATCCTGATCATGTTTACAAATTGCAAAAAAGCTCTTTATGGCTTAAAGCAAGCTCCAAGAGCCTGGTATGAGAGACGGACAGTATTTTTGATAGAGCATGGGTTTACTAGAGGAAGTGTGGATAAGACGTTGTTCATCAAACAAGACAAGAACAACATTGTTATTGCCCAAGTCTATGTTGATGACATCATGTTTGGATCTATGTCTGAATTCTTGTCTGATAAATTTGCCGATAAAATGTCGAGTGAATTTGAAATGAGTATGGTAGGTGAGCTGTATTTCTTCCTAGGTTTACAGATTAAACAAACTCCTTCTGGCATTTTTATTTCTCAACCAAAATATGCTATGGAGTTGCTGAAAAAGTTTGGAATGCAATCTTCAAAACATGCTAGAACACCTATGAGCACCACTGTCAAAATTAGTCTTGAGGCTGATGGATTGGATACTGATGAGAAAAGTTACAGAAGTATGATAGGTAGTCTGCTCTACCTCACTGCTAGTCGTCCTGATATTTCCTATAGTGTCGGAGTTTGTGCTAGATACCAGTCAAAACCTAAGATGTCACATGTTCAAGCTGTGAAAAGAATCTTAAAATATGTCTGTGGTACTGTTGAATATGGGATTTGGATGTCTAAAGATACCAACACGATCATTGTTGGTTATTCTGATGCTGATTGGGCTGGATGTGTTGATGATAAAAAAAAGTACCTCTAGTAGCTGCTTCTTTGTTGGAAATAATATGGTTGCCTGGCATAGTGAAAAGCAGACTTCGACTTCTTTGTCGACTGCTGAGGCTGAATACATTGCTGCAGGAAGTTGTTGCATACTGCTTCTTTGGATGAAACAGATGCTGCAGGATTGTGGGATTGAGCAAGACACTATGATTGTCTTTTGTGATAATCAGAGTGCCATTGATATTTCCAAAAATCCAGTCCAACACTCTCGCACAAAGCTTCATTCATGACTTTGTGGAGGAGGGAACAATTTCTTTACATCATATTCCCACAGAAACTCAACTTGCGGATTTTTTCACCAAACCGTTGGATGAAACGCGATTTGAATCTCTGCGAAAATCTTTAGGGATTTCTCTTATTCCCTACACTCCATAAATTATTTTTTATTTAGGTGCACACTCACTTGTACACATGACCATTTTGTTTTCTTTTTCTCACCGCATGAGTCGATTTTCGATTCTCTTACTGCTATCTCCTTTCTTTATCCTTGAGAGATGTTGTGGTAATAAGGTTAACCTGGAGGAAGATGGCTACCTAAGATTGTGAGTGAAAGCTTCCAATTGATTGGTAATTTCCTCTTGGAGAAGGCTACCACGATCATTAGCGTGAAAGTCACCAATGATGGTTTAACCCGTCCTCAATTTATTTTAAAAAAAAATTGTTAAGTACTCGAATGAGTTACAAAAGAAATGGAAAAGAAAATGCTACTCAAATGAGTTAAAAAAAAAACTTGGAGGAAACTATTTTACTCAACTTTATGTTGATGGGTGTGCTCCACATGTGACATTTTGTTCATCTCAAAGAGGTTTAGGGGGAGTAGATCACACCGGTTTCGGTTTCCATTTTTTTAATATTTATTATTATTATTATTATTTTTATTTTTTATGGTCATCATATTCACTTTTTGCACTGTGCGCTTAAATTTATGAAAATTTGAATAGTTTTACTTTTTACACTGTTCAATGGAGGGATTTGACCAAACCGTGACCGTTAGAGATTTTTCGCGCACTGCACCCTAGGTTTTAAAACCCTGGACAGATCGCTCGAGTGACCTGCATAGTTCGCTCGAGCGAACCCATCGCTTCAAATTCCGCGCTAGGTCTCTTCTCTTTATTTTTTCCTTCTTCTTCCTCCGCTCCCTGTTTCTCCTGCGAAAAGGTCCAGTCGCCCATTTTCATTTTTTCTCTCAGCATTCTCCTCCTATTAAGGTATTTTCCATTTCTTTTTTTTCTTTTTTCCTTCATATTGGTTTTTCTTTTCATCTATCATTGCATCCTAGTATCGTTTAGGGCATTGTCTCCTCTTCTTTCATTTCGTTTGCCCCTTTTTTGTTCATCTCTTCTCTTTTTTTTCATACCTAGATAGGCTTGCATTATCATAGCAATTAGTATTTCATACTTTTTCATGGCATTTTACATTTTGCATTTGGAATGGATTGGAATTTTTTTTTGGTCTAACTGTTCTATGATAATGGTGGATTGCTCAATTCCATTTTCGTGGAGTATCTTTCATGCTATCATGATACTCGTTGGATTTCTGTTTACCAATGAAATTTTTGTGCAAAATTTTTGTGAGGTGGATATTGGGTGTGTGAAATGGATGATGATTGGAGTGTTATTGTTCGACAGCAGTAGGGGAAATGGTTTGTGGATTGTGTGGGTTTTGGCGAATGGATGCCATTTTTATTGTGGGGTTGGATTGGATGTGGAGATTGTGTGATTTTTGGCATATGGAGGCCAATTTCTTTTTTTTTTTTTTTTTTTTTTTTTTTTGCAGGGTTGTTTTGTTGATTGGATTTTTTTTGTGTGGTTTCAGTCCCGGTATGGCACCGAAAAAGAGGCTTCAAGCGGAATCTTCTTCATCTTCATCGTTTGATCTTACTCGATTTCCCTCTTTGGGAAAGTCTACTCAGTTCTTTGCTCAGTACGCAAACCGAAATATAGAATCCGAACAGGAAGTGTCCGAGGAACTACACACCAAGCATGTATTTCAGAGTTTGGCAATCAGAAATTGGTTCTCGCTTTTGAAGTTCAATACAAAAACAATTAATGTCGATTGGGTGCGGGAATTGTAACATGGATGTCTTAGAGGATGGATCGGTAAAAACGTTTGTCAGAGGAAAAGGGATTACGATTAAAGTGGCTGATTTGTCTGATTACTTGGGGATCCCTGAAGTTCAGAATCCTGACTACCCCATCCCGTTTGAGCTCCCTGCACCTATAGACTATGATTATGTGGCATCTACTTTGTGTGGTGTTCCTACTCGATGGCCTGGAGGGCTATTACTGCATGGGAATTTGACTGATGAGTATCGGTTTCTTAATCATTTTCTGTGCCATAATCTAGAGCCCCGGGGTCATACATCTGATATTACTCAAAGAAATGGATATTTGCTTTTCTGTATTGGGACTGGGTTGGCTGTGGATATCCCCCAAGTGATTTTGAATGGTTTCATCAAAACACTGACAGCAAAGAAGAATTCTCTACTTCCCTTTGGAGTCCTGATCACTGATTTCCTCACCTTCAAAGAGGTTGCTCCTCGGCCAAATGACCTAATTATGAAGATAAAAAATCCGATCAACTCAAGGACTCTAGCACTGTCAACCTCTCATGTTCCAGTGGGTCATCAAGCTGAAGAGGTTGAGGAGGAACAAGAGGATATCCCTATTCAGGGGGAGCAGCACAGACCTGAGGATCGATTTGACCGTTTGGCTGCTCAAGTTCAGCATTTGACTGCATGAGTCGATACAGTGAGCGAACAAGTTACTGCGGGCTTCGCTCAAGTGAATGCAGCCCTTGCTGATATACTGGCTCATCTTGCTCCAGGGGATCAGTGATTCTTTTCTTGCTGGATGATTTGAAATTGATACTTTTATTACTATTGACTTTATGATTTTTTGTTTGGGGTCTGGACTCTTTAGAACTTTCTGTTACTTTTTATGCTTAAGCTTGTTGATTACTCTCCCTTGTCTCTATTTGTCAATTCTGTACAAAAAGGGGGAGAAATTTTGGAACCTAACTTAGAATTGGAACTTAGTCATTTATCATTTACTTGCTTCGACTTTATTTATCAATTACTTCTATGATGTTGCACTTGATTTTTTTTTGGAAGATACTGCAGGTACTCAGTCATACAAACACTCAGTTTTTGAATCATTCAACTTTTCTTGTAGTTATGGTTGATCTTTAGGATAGATGGGTAGAAAATTTTCATGCAAATAGGTTTTGTCCATGAATTGCCAAAGGGGGAGATTGTAAGGATTTTAGTTGGCTAATTCATAGAGTTCTGGACAAAATTGGGTTTCCTTATATTGTATTTCTATTAAAGGTCGGACTGCTAAAGATCTATTTCAAAAAAGAAATAGAGTTTCCAAGAATTGGAGGTTTCTACGGGTCGCTCGAACAAACCTCCTTTCGCTCGAGCGAACCCATCACAGAGTCACCATCGCTCGACCCATCATAGAGATCGCTCAACCCACTGATGTTTTGTCTTGGACAATTTGAAGACAGTGAGTTGATCGCTCGAGCGACTCAGAGATCGCTCGAATGACCAGAAGACAGATAGTTGCCTGCACTTCCAGAGAGCAGTTCTCTCGAGTGAACTTCTACAGTCGCTCGAGCGAACCATGGACTTTCCATTCTAATTGAACTGCTGTTTCTATTTCAAACAAGATGCAACTTCCTATTCCTTGAGCCTTTCATATACGAATTGGAGACTATTTAAAGGCTTCCTCTCTCAACATATTAGAGACACTGATTAAGATTAAATCCCTGAGATAGAGAGTTTGAGAGATCCATCCTATTTCCCCCCAAGACTTCAAGCTGCTGCTGTGCTGAAGATTCAGAGTTTTGGGTCAAGTTTCTATCCCCATCTTGAAGGCGGTTCTGTTCAAGCACGGTGAAGATTAGTGACGTGATGTCAGCAAGATCTGAGGCAGTCCTTAGGTTGAATCAACAACTGGGAAAAGGGTTGTAAGTGTCTTGTCTTCTTTAGATTTACATAGTGCTTGGTTGTCTGTTGGCCTAGACAATAAAGCCCGTGGTTTTTCTCCCTTTTAGGGTTTTCCACGGACAATTCTCGTGTCGTTCTCTATTTGTGGATTAATTGTTTTGTTAACTTGGAATTAGGGTTAATTACTAGTTTAATCACATTAGTTTGATATTCAATAGAGATTTAGTAAGCGGGACCTCTGCCTGTGTTAAGGTAGAAATCACTTTCAGATTTGCAAACCTCTACTCTTGCTTACAGTTGCCAGCTGGGATGCATACTCAAAACAACCATTGTCCATGTTAATAGAACTGAGGTAGTTTCCTGCCCAGCAAAATAGAATGGCTTGCACTCATCTATTACTTCTTCAGTCGTCATGGCAGTGGCATTGGAGTTTCCTTGCTCCCGAGAGTCTTTAAAATTGGATTCCATTAGCAATCCTAGTAAGTCATTGTTACTAACATTTCCCATTTCCATTTCTTTCTCTCTTTCCCTGATCATATCCCTCAGTAGAGCACATACTTCTTTGTCAATTTCATTTCTCCTCTTGTTCTCGTTTAAAGGCAAGAACCTGTACACATGAGAAGTCAAAGGGCATGGTATTTAATGCAGTCAAAAGCTGTGAATTAGAAATGCTACCAAAATCAACCTGTTAGAATGTGTAATGCGAGTTACACTAACAAACATGCATAGAATTCTTGATGGATATTCCTTCCATGTTACTAATGCATGGAACTCAATACATGCAAGAAATGTACCTGTAACCTGGTGTGTGGGAGAACTCCATAACACCGAGATAAGCCTTAGTTTAGTTAAGAGTACCAACTAGTTTTGCCTTAATCTTGGCTTTATGCAGCTCGGCAACTGTGCCAGCTTGTACCGAGCTTGAGCTAGCCTCGGTAAAAGTACCAGCTAGACTCCTCGGCCTTGTGCATCTCGGCAGCGGTGCCGGGGCTCGCCCATGCCTGACCTCGGTATCATCTTCAATTCGGTCTAATTAACCGAGGTGAACACCGAATGTCAATCATAATTGTACTCCTATAAAAGTACGGCGGCGTTGCAAAACGAGCTGATAGATAGGGCGGGCGCCGGATATAGATAAGGGGTTGACCTTATCTGACGGTCACATCCGCAGCCATACAGGAAGATCGAGGTATGGTATGATGGGACAGTACCTCCGCGTACCTCCACTAAGGATACAAGGTATGATCTGATGGGACAATGGCTCCACCTACCTCCACTAAAGGTACGGTCTGATGGGACTTTCGCCTATATATGTGCATGAGGTAAACCCACAAGAGGTACAATGATACCCAACACATACAAGCTTACTCCAAAACTCTCTTCTTCTCCATTCACTCATCCCTTGTTCAGTGATTGCACTAACTTAGGCATCGGAGTGCCTTCGCCTGAGAGCAGCCAGGGCCTCTGACCTTTGTCCTTCCTTCCCTTTTAGCTTTCAGGAGGTTAATCCTTTCTAAAGAAGTCTTACAGCAACATCAGGAGCTTAATATCCATCTAATCAAAGTCCATAAAATTTAGGCACTCACACCTGGGATGAATTTGCTCTTATCAGATTGACAAAGAAGCTGGGCCTGTTTTGTTTGGAGTTGGAATATCCTTATCCCTTGTTTGTAGCTGCTACCAAATGCAGTCCTAGAAATGACATCTCCAATGAAATTTTGGAATTCATGCCACACATCTCCATTAACAAATGATCAATATGGATGATTGATATTTTCATGTAAGAGAGTGATGGGAATTCTCTCCAACAAATGGACTATATATTCTTCATATCTAGTCAAGTTCCTGCATGCCACAGAAGGGTAGAGGAGACGGAAAGGTCTTGTTGTAAATAAGGATTAGGCAAATGATTAGCTCGTTTAGATTATCTTAATACTTGATTTTATATCTTTAAAATCTAATCCTCTTTTAATAAAATATTCCTTAAGATGGAATCCTACTTTGAGTAATGGATGAGTCTCGAGTTGATCGCAGTGTCAATTCACATGTAGGGGAGGCAATAGTTGGATAGACTATCTACAAATGTAACTATTCATGTAAGGGGTATGCTTATTTCATGTAATTGAATTACAAGGAATTCTAAGACTTTGTATTTTTATAAGTATTTAAAAATGAACGATCAATAATAAATATTCAAAATATCATAAAAAAAGCCTTTCTTTAAATGGAATTGAATCGATGGAAGATGTCAAATGAATATCCAACTGTAAAGGTCCCATCTAAATGTCTATATTCTACCCTTTACCATTCATCAAATATCATTCACCCTCACATCTTTTATAGTCTTGGGTTAATTTGACCATGCATTCCAAAATTCTAGCAAAAAAAAGAGAGGCCCTTTGCTGTGAAATAACCATCTTATTTAACATCGGTGTCTGTGCTTTAGTTTTTAATTTTAAATTTAATACCAAAAATGAGAAAATTAATCCAAAGAAGCACGCCGAGCAAGGCCGACACGGATGCACGGCACTTCCAGCCCACTGCAGGCATGGCACGTTGAGGGTCGTGCCGTGCCAGGGTAAATCCCTGGCGAGCCGTACCGGCCCCGCCTATGGCCTGCTCGGGTTGGGATCTGGCCGGTACGACCCGTTTGACATGCCTAAGAGTGTCTATGAGTTCAATCATAACCCTTATCCTACCTGTTTTTAAAATGAATAATATAACTTGAACCTGAATCTAACGACAGTCCAGCATGACCCGTTTGACATGCCTAAGAGTGTCTCTGAGTTCAATCGCAACCCTTGTCCTACCTATTTTTAAAATGGATCATATAACTTCAACCTGCATCTAACGACGGTCTCAACCCAGGCCGCATAACCCATATGTAATGTGGATCAACTTATTTTAACCCGACCAGACCTAAATAAGATTCTTCCAAGCCCAATCCATTCCAAACAATAAAGTCTTTATTTGAGTTTATTTGGAATTGTGGATCAAACAAACTATTTAGAGTATCAAAATATTAAACCACCAAAAAATTTAAATTTGTTTAGATATAAGGTATGAAAGAACGCCTTAACTCAGGCTAAGGTCCCTTTAGGCAGTATCTTTATTAGATTTCTATACCAGTGATTAAACCATTCGTGTCATTTTGTCGGGGTACATTCACGTCATCCATCCCTCACGATATGGCAGGGCTAAACTTGATAGGGCCCACCTAGAGCCCCGCTGATCATGGGACTTGAGCGATGGACAAAGACATCTTGGATGGGCCTATATATCAAGCTTGGGGCTAAGCCCATGCCTCTAACCCCTTCATCCGTGTCCCACAAATTTAATGTCTTTATATTAAAGGAAAAACATTGACCCTCGGTCCAACGGTTCAATCTATTCGGGATTAGTGAAAAATCAATGGATCTAATATAATTTAGGGGGTTGCATGTGTGTATATGGTTCAGTTGGGTCTATAAAGTTAGCCCCACTATGTTGTCTCTCACTGTACTATGGTGAGGGATAGATGTGCATGAATGTTTCATTATTTTGTAAATAATCTTAATACTTGACATATCTTTCCCTTTTTCTTGTCTCTTAGTCAAAACCAAATCTATTACTAAATCAATCAAATCAAATCAATTACTAAATCAATCACTTCATTTATAAAAGTGGATTCATAATATGAATGATGTTTTAAACACAGCAAGCCTAATTGACCTAAGTACTTCAGAATTTAGTCTCATTCATATATTTTAGCTAAAGACTTCTATAAATTAAAAAAAAAGTTACCTATTCATGATTTAGTGAAGGATGACATTTAAGCCCCTTGCCTGCGTAGCTAGCTTAAATCATCTCATTTGAAAGCCATCCAATATAAATATGGGTTCACTACTAGAAAAAGGGGTATTAGCGGCCGCCAAAAATCATTGCTAAAAGTGGAGGGGTGGTCGCTAATACCCTTTAGCGACGGTTCACCGACCGCCAAGAGAGCAACGCAAAAAATTCGTCTCAAAAAGTATTAACGGCCGCTACTTTTTGTGACGGCTTAGCGGCGGTCAATAAAATGGATAGTCAAAACTTTTAGCGGCCGTCATGGCCGTCGCTAAAGCTTAAAAAGCGGTTGCTAATATGTTTTTTTTTTTAATTTTTAAAATCTTATTGGCGGTCGCTAATAGTCCATTTGCGACCGCTAATGGCAGCCGCTAATAGTTTTTATAATTTTTTACTATTTTTTTTTATTTTTTCGCTAATTTTCCAATTTTGTTCCTTCTTTTTATACCTGTACCTGAATATATTATATCCAACTACTAGAATCAGTTAAAAAAACTAATAACAAAACAAAGTTTTATATTAATGATATTCAAAACATTACAAAATTTTTAAGAAATTATATTCATTACAATTCATTACAAAAGTTTCAACAAATTATATTCATTACAAAAATAAACATATTGTCTTAGAAGGGTGCCGTGATCGATCCAATGTTCTCAAACCTGAAGAAAAAATGGAAATAAATATTAATAGTTAATTATAAAAATTGGCAATATATAGTAAATATAAATAAAATTAAAAATTAAAATTAAAATTTTGAAAGTTAAACCTACGTTTCAACTTTACGGGCAATCCGGGTGTCGGAATTCTGAGCCGTCAGTTCCGGCATGTCAGGAATGACTATGGGCTCGTGCCCGTCCAGTTTCACGATCACTGGAGCCCGTTTGCCCGATCTGGGCTCTCGCAGGCCAATTTCCTGAGTTTTAAGTTAACGCTTTAACTTAAACTTACGTTTCAACTTTACGGGCAATCCGAGAGTCGGAATCCCGAGTCGTCAATTCCGGCAAGTCAGGAATGACTATGGACTCGTGCCCGTCCTGTTTCAAGAGATACAGAGCCCGTTTGCCCGGTTTGGGCGCTCGGAGGCAAATTTCCTAAGTTTTAAGTTAACGTTTAACTTAAACCTACGTTTCAACTTTATGGGCAATTCGGGAGTCGGAATCCGGAGCTGTTAGTTCTGGCAGGTCAGGAATGACAATGGGCTTGTGGCCATCCAGTTTCACAGGATACGGAGCATATTTGCCCGGTCTGGGCACTCGGAGGGCAATTTCCTAAGTTTTAAGTTAACGTTTTAACTTAAACCTACGTTTCAACTTTTCGAGCTATCCGGGAGTCGGAATCCCGAGCCGTCAGTTTTGACAGGTCAGGAATGACTATGGGCTCGTGGCCGTCCAGTTTTACTAGCACCGAAGCCCGTTTGCCCGATCTGGGCGCTCAGAGACCAATTTCCTATGTTTTAAGTTAATGTTTTAACTTAAACCTACGTTTCAACTTTACGGGCAATCCGAGAGTCAGAATCCCGATCCGTCAGTTCTGGCAGATCAGAAATGACTATGGGCTAGTGCCCATCCATTTTCACAGGCACCAGAACCAATTTGCCCGGTCTGGGCGCTTGGAAGCCAATTTCCTAAGTTTTAAGTTAACGTTTTAACTTTACGGGAAATCCAGGAGTCGGAATCCCGAGCCGTCAATTCCGGCAGGTCAGGAATGACTATGGACTATTGTCCATCCAGTTTCACGGGATACGGAGCCTGTTTGCCCGGTCTGGGAGCTCAGAGGCCAATTTCCGAAGTTTTAAATTAACGTTTTAACTTGAACCTACGTTTCAACTTTACGTGCAATCCGGGAGTTGGAATCCCGATTCGTCAGTTCCGGCAGGTCAGGAATGACTATGGGCTTGTGGCCGTCCAGTGTCATGGGATACGGAGCCTGTTTACCCGGTCTGGGCACTTGGAGGGCAATTTCCTAAGTTTTAAGTTAACGTTTTAATTTAAACCTACGCTTCAACTTTACGGGTAATCCGGGAGTCGGAATCCCGAGCCGTCAGTTCCGGCAAGTCAGGAATGACTATGGGCCCGTGCTTGTCTGGTTCAAGGATCAAAATAGCAGTTGCAGCCATTGTAGCGGTCAGTAGCCAAAACGCTACGTAGCGTGCAATACGTAGCGGTGCGGTGATACGTAGCGGTGTGAATTTTTTAAATGGTCAAATTTTTTTTAATCTTATATAGCAAACAATATTGTATTTCTTTAATGATTTGAAACCATATAAGGGTAGAGATAACTTTAGGAAAGGCTATTGAGGAGAAATATTAGGAAAAGCAGTGTTTAAAACTAAAATTACTTGGCTCTATTAGGTTTTAGACCCTAGCGCCGCTATTTTCAAAATAGCGTAGCGGGCTGGACCGCTACGGCCAATAATGCGGGCGCTACACTACGTAGCGGCTGCTATTTTGAACCATGGTCCAGTTTCATAGGCACCAAAGCTCGTTTGCCCGGTTTGGGCGCTCGGATGCCAATTTCCTAAGTTTTAAGTTAATGTTCTAACTTAAACCTACGTTTCAACTTTACGGGTAATCCAGGAGTCGGAATCCCTAGCCGTCAGTTTTGGCAGGTCAGGAATGACATTGGACTCCTGGCTGTCCAGTTTCATGGGCACCGGAGCTCGTTTTCCCGGTCTGGGCGCTCGAAGGCCAATTTCCTAAGTTTTAAGTTAACGTTTTAACTTATACCTATGTTTCAACTTTATGGGCAATCTGGGAGTTGAAATCCCGAGCCGTCAGTTCCGGCAGGTCAGGAATGACTATGGGCTCGTACCCGTCCAGTTTCACTGGATACGGAGCCCGTTTGCCCGGTTTGGGCGCTCGGAGGCTAATTTCCTAAGTTTTAAGTTAACTTTTTAACTTAAATCTACGTTTCAACTTCACGGGCAATCCGGGAGTTGAAATCCCGAGCCGTCACGTTTCGGCAGGAGAGGAATGACTATGGGCTCTTGGCAGTCTAGTTTCACGGGATACGGAGCTCATTTTCCCGGTTTGGGCGCTCGGAGGCCAATTTCCTAAGTTTTTAAGTTAACGTTTTAACTTAAACCTACGTTTCAACTTTACGGGCAATCTGGGAGTCGGAATCCCGAGCCGTCAGTTCCGGCAGGTCAGGAATGACTATGGGCTCGTGCCCATCCAGTTTCATGGGATACGGAGCCTGTTTTGCCTAGTCTGGGCGCTCGGAGGCCAATTTCCTAAGTTTTAAGTTAACGTTTTAACTTAAACCTACGTTTCAACTTTACCGGCAATTCGGGAGTTGGGCAATTTAATAACTCAACAATAAATGACAATTTACTGAAGTCCTTGCATCCGGGATACAATTCTGTCTGTGCATCGTCTAGAATTTCAAAATATCTCAAGGCTTCTTCATCGGCACCGAAGCGAGGATTAGTCCCACCCGTGTTGTCAGTCTCACAGCCTATGTATTCAGGTGCCAACCCGTACGCGATATCATTTAGCATCGCGATCATTGGATCAGTCTTTGACATATCATCCACCTCAATTTCATCTCTTTCCTCTCTGCGACGGAAACATACTCTTCTCCACGTCTTATCCAATTCTTGTACTGCTTCAAGAATTCGTTCAGAATCAGATGCTCTCCGACAAACTCTCTTTTGTAATAATACCGACTCGCACATTTTCTACATGGACAGCTGACGAACTCATTGTCAAACCCATTGGTAAATTCCATGAACGGGTTAATCCTCTTCATGTATTCCCTGGACATCCTATTCGTTAAATCAATCCAACTCTTGTCCATCTCGGTAACTATTTATGTGGAAATATAAAATGAGCAAGTACAATTAGCCCAAGGTACCATTCATCATGCAAGTCACCTATCCATAAACTGCAAACTCTATACTACAGGGTGGTTGGTCTTATCCCATTCGAGAATGCATGATTCAACTTGCACTCAACAACTCGAATACTTCGTCCCCTAGTCAGACAAAATTTCGGCAGCATGTCCGCGTGGTTCTCCAAGTACACGACAGGAATACAACATCAGTCGTAACTATGTATGTACCTAGAGAACAATGGGACATCAACCGAAACTCTATCTAACATCGGACTTGCATGAGCTATTGAGTATAAGATGGATAATTGCATTCCCAAACTGTTCAAACTGGACAACTCAAGAATCACATACGACAAAGTTCGAATGTACATCACAAGAACAACGAATCTAGTCAAAGACCCAATCTGTCGCGTCAAGGATTACCTAACAGATGTCGTACACAATTCTCGAACGGGTCTAAATTTCACTAATGTATGCAAATGAATAAAAGTTGCAATGGAAGGTTCACAACCAATGAAATCTTCAAATATAAAACCATCTATAGCAGTTCTAAGTTTGTTTGTAACATTAATTAACTTAATATTTAACATACTTAAATAATATCTATACCTTTTTATATATATATATTTTAAATAAATCATATGTGAAAGGTTGAGTAAATATATATAAAAAGTTAGGCCTAGTGCCAATTTTAGGGTGAGGTAGAGGTGTGAAACGGTAGAAAAGATCAAAGGTGGGCTTAGTGGACCTAGTGGTAAGGGCATCTCATCTCATACAAGTGCTTTCACATTGACCCATGATAGCAAAGCACATGCAGGAGCTCTGTGATGGAAGTGTGATTACATAGGCATAGGGCCGTATAAAAAAAAAAAAAACCTCAGAGCAATAATAAAAGAAATCAAAGGATGAGCCCGAGGATTGTAGATTATACTTGGTTTAATAACAGGATAATTTATCATTCCTCTCAAGTGAAAGCCAAAAAAAAAAAAAAAAAAATTGAAAAGTGGATTGGGCTTCGGCTTGGTTTTGGAAGGGACACACTTGTGAAGAATGCAATTGCTACAATCGTCTCTTTTTCTAGACAGAGAAAATGGATCTGAATGTAAGCCATTGAATATGATTTATTAGTTACACTAGTGAGCATCTTGGACAGTGGGAAAAGGGCTCCAAAGAAGAGCCAAAGCTTGCGTTGTCACTTTTTTTTGTTCTGTCTCTATCTCGTAGAAAAGAAGAAATAGGGAAACATGTCTCAGTGCTTTCTCAACACTCAAAAACCACTTGCAAATCCACATGTAGTCCATGTGGCGAGCAGCGAGCAATCACTGATAAATTGGATAGGAATTTGGTTTTTTGGTGAATGTGTGGGCGTCTAATGAAAATGTACCCCAGTGCAAAAAAACTTAAAAAAAAAAAAAAAAAACACATTCAAAATCCATACAGTCTTCTCCCTGTCTCCCCCTTTTCTCTTTTTCAGAATTACAATACTAGACTTTTATATATATGAAAAAAGAAATAAAGATCTCTCTTTCCCCTTTCTAAAGAATTTTTCCATCAGATGAGAATCTAAAAAAAAAAAAAAAAAACAACCGTAACAGTTTAAAAAAAAGAGGTTTAGATTTGAACCACTTGATCATTTCTATTTCAATGGAAACACTAGTCCTAATTAAACATTCTTCACAAGCATTTCTACGTTTGGGCAAGAAGCTGCGTAGAAGTCAAAAGAGAGGCTTGAAGATGATGATGATGATGATGTAAAGACAATGAGGAGGAGAGCCATGAGAGAAACTCTGATGGGGTTATAACAATGGAAGGATAGAAAGAAGGTCATGTGCTAGGAATCCATGAGGTAGAAAGTCTACGAAAAAATGATGAGGGGAAATAGAAAGACCCTTTGTCCTTCACATTGTCTTCTCAGCCTTGCTTGGCCTCAGATGCTATATGCAGTGGGTTGGTGTAAATGTAATGGCCAACAGTAGAGTAATTAAATAACTTAGTTTTCTTCAGTTAATTCAACATCCTGCCACTGTATTATTAAGTCAAGGGGGAAGTGTAAATCTATCTATTTTTAAGTGAGTCAGTAGATACCAATTGTGGTATCTCCTCCGAACATTCTGATGACCATTTGTGGATCTCCATTTTTTTTTTAAATTTTATCTACTTTGATAAGAAGTAATTTCTTTGAATTCCTGAGATTCAATTCTCTGGAAACAAAATGGGCCTATCTATATGAAAGCTTCTGTTATTTTCTTCATGAACCCAGCCTTCATACTCAAAGCACAGTGTAGGATTCAATGAAAAGCCACACTAGACCAAAAGTCTCCATTCTCTTTTAGCTAGCAAAAGTGAATGCACTCGGTGGTTTACCTACAATGAATCAATGGAACCCTCTTCCCATTAAAGGCTTATATGTACCTGTGCATGCTTAAAAATTAAGGACTTGGTTTAGATGGTAATGGGGGTTATGAATATGCTGTTTAGCTGATTAGGAACGTCGCCAATGGCCTGAAACCTGAAAGGGAGAGGAAACAGAGGTCAGGGCCCCGGGCTGCTGCCAGCCAAAGGCACTCCGACGCCTGAGTTAGTGCAGTCACTGAACTAGGGTGAAGTGGGGAAGAAAGTTCAAGCAAAATAGTAGAGTGTATGTTGTATATTGCGTACCTATTCATGGCTTACCATGCAGACATATATAGAAGGGAGTGGAAGGTTCCATAGTGAAGGTAGGTGGGGATGCTTGTCCCATCAGCCCATACCTAGGACCCTTAGTGGGGGTAGGTGAGAAAACTGTCCCATCGGATCTCTCCTCAAATCCCTCACATAAATGTGGATGTGATCATCTGATAGGAAAGAGCTCTTATCGATGACCGGCGGCCACCCTATCTGTCAGGGTTCCCCGTAGTGTAGCCGTCCCATCTCATAATAGAGATTAGACGCCCAATGTCCTCCTCGGTCAAGTGGACCGAAGTGGATGTCACCGAGTTCAGGCTTGCTCGAGGTCGGGTACTGTTACCGAGACGCTCGAGGCAGAGCCCAGAAAGAGAGTGTCCGGTACACTTACCGGGGCCAACTCCAACCCGGTGCCAGCTGGCACGCTACCGAGCTAGGTGAATGAGGTCGGTGTAACTCTTAATCGGTATTATTGCCCAGGTCGGGGATAACCTCGGTATTAGATAATCACCCCCACACAGTACCAGTTTTCATATTCCTTGCTGCTGCCACAACCAACAGAACAAAAAGTCTCCTTTTTCTTTCCATTGAGATAAAATAATAGGGGCTTTGCGATATCATACAATTAGGGTCATTTTAGTTCATAAAACCTACAATGGTCTATTGGCATCGGTGTCAGGTATAATTAGGGGCAGCCATACGGTCAATATCCCAAGGGTTTTCAATCATCCTAATTTCTAAATTAGGTAAAAAGTTTTTTAATCATTCAAGTCTAGCACCAATAGCAATGTTGCCTTCCATTTCAACAGCATTAAGTACATGAAAGTTTTCAACGAAAGTCGTGAAATTCCTCCACACATTCTTCGTGGTAGTGGAAATGACAAAACTGCTCACATTTATATGACTTTTCATTTTTTTTTTTTTTTTTTTTTGCTTCATGCGATATTACACAAAAGTTCCTCTCCTACTAAGTTAGAAAAGAAATATATCCTTTATTAAAAAAAAAAAAAAAGAAATCAACGGCTAAAGGTAATCATACTGGCAACATCCCTAACATTAACATGAAGTATGATAAGAAATCAACAAGTGATAAAGTAACCACTTAAGTCTTACTAGGTATATATTTTTGGGGCTCCATATACATGTCCATAAAGCTAGTGAAGTAAAAGCGTATACAATGATACAACAGAAACAATAGAAAAAAAAGGCCTCAAAACTGAAAGATCCAAACTTATTTTTATCACTAACTTGTTTTTATAAGGAACAAGGAACAATAATAATAAAAATATAACTGATCCTAAAATATAAAAATAACCAAGGAACACTACAGGGCATAAAGCAGACTCCAAAGTATTACCTTTCATATTCTCTTCGTCTCTAATGGCAAGGAACAAAAGCTCTTCAAAATTGAATAATCAACTAGGACAAAGCCAAAGGAGGATTGAGGAAGGAAAAGCATCGTGAGTAGGGAACTGCAAAAGTTAGATATCTGTCAATTCCTAAGGTGCAGACTTCCTCCAACCTGTCATCATCACTCATATTGCTGCCAAAATGATAGGATGAAATCTTACCTTGAAACACCATAAAAACAACCTCTTTATCAGGGTGAAATCTTATAGGATATGGAGAAAACTCATCGTAAGGATTAAGAGTTCTTTCAATCTTTTCACTCCGGATGATGTGTTTCAATAACCATTCCCCAGTTTCAAAATTCTGGAGCATCCAAATCTCCCTCTCTGAATGGTCATGGGCACTATGAATATAAAAAAGATGACCTTGACATTTCCCAATATATTTTCCCTCAAAATACCTTCTTCCCTCTTCTATAAAGATACAATTGGTATTAAACTCGTGATACAACTCGTTCATTTCAAAAGTAGATGGAGATTTTGGTAGCTTGATGGTTCGGCCTCTGGAGTTAGCCAATGGAACTGTTTTTTTGTTTAATCTTTTGTTTAAAAACGTTTTCTTCCTTGTTCATGATAATTTGGTAACTGCCGGACCTTAGATCGTGGGGCGTCTTGAATCCAGGAATTAATTCCTCAATAATATTGATTCTTTACTTTGTATTATCATCTGAATTGACCCAAACTTGATCCACGTATCAATTTAAATTTCCCCCTACAATAGTGATTCTCAGCTTCAAGGAAGAAATCTGAAATAAAAAAGAAAAAAAAATACCATTTGTTTTCTAGTAGCTGATACTGATTTCTCTGCTACAGCTTATTGGGATTGTTGGAGGTTGGCACCCAGCCTGACTATCCTTGTTGCCGAACGAAATAGGTCAGCAATGTGGCAGTAGAATGCACAGTTTGATATATTGAAGTGTAAATGTTTTTGTTATGGATTAGAAACCCGAAGTCGGCACCAAAGTGTTTCAACCAGATTTCATAGGATGAGATTGTGAAATCTAGGTAAAACCTCTAATGATTTATGGTGATAAGAGCACAATATGTAAATAGAAAGATAAAACGTTGACACAAGTATTTTACGTGGTTCGTCATTGTGCCTACGTCCACGAAAAGAGAGATTGCTATATTTATATGAATATTACAAGATGAAGCTCCTTAATGGAAGAGCTTGAGAGAGAGCGAGCGAGAGAGAGAGAGAGAGAGAGAGAGATGATGGGTGATGTATCACCTTCACTATCTATTACACATTATGTATCTTTAGAATGTAGAAAAGCCTCTGTATTTATAGGCATACAAAACAACTCACACCACCGAAATTGGTCTCTTGTTGTTGTTTAGAGAAAGAAAAAGGTATACAGACCTTTCCTATTGTTTTTCCTATATCCACCATGTATGGCTTTGTTTATTGGATATTGTATTGGTGTGTTGGTTGTTGAATGGTGTTAGGACTTTAGGTTTTGGCTAATTCATAGAGTCTGGACAAAACAGGGTTTCTAATCTTGTATTTCAATTAGAGTCCGGACTGTTAAAGATTTTCGTCCAAGAAAGACTAGGGTCTCCAAGTTCCTGAAGTTTTCTATTTCTTAAAGGAATCTATGGGTCGCTCGAGCGAACCCATATTCGCTCGAGCGAACCCATCACAGAGGATAGTTCGCACGACCGAACTTTGTGTGCGCTCGACCGTTCAAGGTTCTGTCTCGGAAAGTTTGTGACAGAAAGATGTCCGCTCGAGCGAACCCCTTCCATTGCTCGAGCGAACAGAGAAGTTTCTATTCCTGAAGTATTGAGGATTCCTAATTCTTTCAAGATGCTAATTGCTATTCCTAGAGCCTTTCAAGCACGTATTGAAGACTATATATAGGCTCTTTCTCTCAACCTTTAAAGAACACTGATTAAGAGATATATTCCTGAGATTGAGAGGTTGAGAGATCCATCTTCTTCCCCCCAAGACTTCAAGCTGTTGCTGTGCTGAAGATCTGAGTTTTGGGTCTAGTTTCCATCCCCTTTCCGAAGGCGGTTATGTGCAAGCACGGTGAAGATTCGTCAACAAGATCAGAGGCAGTCCTTAGGTTGAGTCAACAACTGGGAAAAGGGTTGTAAGTGTCTTGTAATCTTCTACGTTTACATAGTGCTTGGTTGTCTGTTGGCCTAGACGATAAGGCCCGTGGTTTTTCTCCCTTTTAGGGTTTTCCACGTATAACTCTTGTGTCTTTCTCTACTTGTGGTTTGATTGGTTCATTAAATTGGAATTATGATTAAATACTAGTTTAAGCACAGTAGTGTGATATCCAATCGAGATCTGGTAATCGGGAATTCTACCTGTGTTAAGGTAGATATCTTTTTCAATTGGTTTCAGAGCGGGTTACACTAATCTGTTGTGTGATCTTTTTACTGATCTCCAATGGATATCAACAGAGAAGGCACATCTACCAGTAAGCCTCCTCTTCTGGATGGAGCTAACTACTCATACTGGAAGTCTAGGATGATTGCATATACGAAGGCTATTGATGATCAAGTTTGGGATGTTGTTAAGGAAGGTTACATTGAACCTACCCTGGTTGTTGAAGGGAAAACAATTCCTAAACCCAAAGCCCAATGGACTCCTGATGAGAAGACTAGATCAAATTGCAATAACGAGGCCATCAATGCAATTTACAATGGAATCACTGCTTCTGAGTTTCATAGAGTGTCTGCTTGTCTTACTGCAAAGGCTGCATGGGATCTCCTTCAAACCGTATATGAAGGAACTGATATTGTCAAGCAAACAAAACTCCAGAATTTGACAACCGCTTTTGAGACAATACGCATGAAAGAGTCTGAATCCTTTGACGAATTTTACACAAAATTGTGCAAGATTGTCAACTCATGCTATAATCTGGGAGAATCTGTACCTCAAAACAAAGTGGTTAAGAAAATCATGAGATCTCTCCCAGAACGATTTCGTCCAAAAGTAGTTGCCATTGAGGAGCACCAGAATTTAAATTCTCTAACAGTTGAAGAACTGGTTGGTAATTTGCAAACCTTTGAGTCCAATCATTGTCAACAGAAAAAGGGAAAGGACATGGCTCATGTCAATTTACACTAATCTGTTGTGTGAACGATGTCCCTGCATTTAGTGACCATGGCAGTAATACTGATGATGAAAAGTTTGAGGCATATCTTGCCAGAAGACTTAACAAGATTTGGAAAAACAGAAAGTCTTTTAGAAAAGATTCATCAGACCCAAAAGCTCCTCCTAAAGGGAAAGGTAGGTTTGTACCAAAGACTGAGCAAAAACCTTTTCAAAATCAATCTAAGGGTACTACAAAACCTATAAAATGTTTTGAGTGTCAAGGATATGGACACATTGCTTCCAGGTGTGCAAATCGCAGAGATAAGAATAACGGCAAAACTGCCTTAAATGTTGCCTGGGATGAGGAATCTGAAGAAGAAATTTCTGAACCTGATTCACCCTCCAGTGAGTCTGGGAAATATGTTGCTTTCATGGCTCTCTCCAATATCTCTTCTGTGCAGGAATCCAAGTCTGAAGATGATTTAGACCTTCATGAATTTTCTGATGAAGAACAGGAATTAGATGAAGATTATCAAAAATTACTTCATGAGTCTATTCGAATGTCCAAAATCAGTGAGAAAAGAGCTTTAAAATTGAAAGCTGTGGAGGAAAAGAATTCAACTCTGCAAGCATCATTGCTAGATTCTAAATCAAAGGTAAAACAGTTGGAAGATCAACGAGGTATATTGTCTACCAAATTGATTCTTGCAGGTCAAGAGAATGATCGCCTGCAACAACAGCTTCAGAAGTCTGAATCTCAACTGTTGACCTTGCAAAAAGAGCTGAACACGTGCAAATCTGAAAAAGATAATCTTGCTGGAAAATTAAAGATGGCCCTTGTAGAATTGGATTTAGCAAAAGCTTCTATCAACCGAATGAACACTGGATCAATGAAGCTGAATGAAATTCTGGGAAGTCAATTGCCTCCTTCTTCAAAATTTGGGCTGGGATTTGAAGGTTCGTCTTCATCAAAAGACAAAGGTAAAACTGTGTTTGTTAAAAGTACCACAATGAAATCCATGCCTACTGTCTATTCAAATGCTAAATATCCTCAGAGTTATTATCCTTCATATGTGTCTAAACCAAAATTCATTCCTATTTGTCACTTTTGTGGAATCTCTGGACACATAAGACCACACTGTAATAAATTGAGAAATTACAATAGAAATCAGCGTAGAAGGCCCAAAAATTCTTCACATCAGATTAAGACCAAACTAGTCTGGGTCCGAAAATCTGATCTACGTTGTAATGTGGTCCTTACAGCACGTAGTGCTACAAACTCTGAGGATTGGTACTTGGATAGTGGCTGCTCACGTCACATGACAGGGAACAAAGCCTTGTTTACATCTCTAGAAGATTATAATGGTGGGAGTGTTCGATTCGGAGATGGAGGTAAGGCTAAAGTGGTTGGAAAAGGAGTTGTGGCAATCCCAGGTATGTCTAACATTAAAAATGTTTATTTGGTTGATGGTCTCAAAACAAATCTCTTAAGTATCAGTCAGTTATGTGATAACAAACATGAGGTACACTTTTCTTCCAAAGAGTGCATAATTGTGGATAAAAAGGGAAAAACTGTTCTACATGGCATAAGGAATTCTAACAATTGCTATGTGGTTGCTTCTGAGAAAGAAATGTCCTGTAATTCTGCATTAGTCAGTGACTTTGATTTGTGGCATCAACGGTTGGGCCATGTGAATTACAAAGTTCTGGAAAAATTGTCAAATCAAGAGCTTGTTCGTGGGCTTCCAAAACTCAGAAGAGCCCCGAATTCTGTGTGTGGTCCCTGTCAAGTAGGAAAACAGATAAAAGCTCCTCACAAAAAGGTTATTTCACTTGTCACTAAGCGACCTTTGGAGTTATTGCATATGGATCTCATGGGACCAACAAAAATTAAAAGCATTGGTAGCAAAAAATATATATTTCTGACTGTTGATGATTTTTCCAGATTGACATGGGTAAGATTTTTGCATAATAAATCTGACACTTTTGTTGTCTTTAATGATTTGTTGACTTTACTTCTTGCAGATAAAGGACAGCAATTTGGCGGTGTTTCAAGGATTCGTTCCGATCATGGAACCGAATTTGAAAATTCTGAGTTCTCCACTTTTTGCACAAAACATGGGATTAAGCATGAATTCTCAGCCCCTAAAACACCTCAACAGAATGGGGTAGTGGAAAGAAAGAATAGAGTCGTTCAAGATATGGCTCGGGTGATGTTGCACAGTAAAAACATGCCTCAAAGGTTTTGGGCTGAAGCTGTTAACACAGCTGTTTATGTCATCAACCGTGTCTATCTCCGACCGGGAACGAAAATTACTCCTTATGAGATTTGGACTGGAGTCAAGCCCAACATTAAATACTTTCGAACTTTTGGGAGCAAGTGCTATATCCTTCGTGATAGAGAACACTTGTCAAAATTTGACTCTAGGAGTGATGAGGGAATTTTTCTTGGTTACTCTATGAACAGCAAAGCTTACCGCGTTTTTCACTTAAAAAATTCTGTTGTGATGGAATCCATTAATGTTGTAGTGGATGATGCAGGTACCTCTGATTACTTCTCTGATGATGATGATGAGGGGCTGATTTTTTCTCCGGCTTCTGAACAGGTTAAAACTCCAACGGAAAGCAAAGCTAAACCTCATTCGGAATCACCCAAGGATTCAAACGCAGATGCTGATACGCTTGAATCAATGGAACCGACTTCTGAGTCTACGGTTCCTGATAGAATTCGACAGTTTGAAGAGCAAAGCGCTACACCAAACTCTGTTCATCCTCGATCTCAAAAAGGCCAAGTCATTAAAGATCATCCTTTGGACAAAGTCATCGGTGAAATTTCTGCTCCTATGAAGACTAGGAAACAGGTACGCGATGAGGTAAGTCATCTCTGTTATGTTTCCTCCTTAGAACCAAAAAATATAAAAGATGCTCTTATAGATGATTCTTGGATAAACGCAATGCATGATGAACTCGGTCAGTTTGAAAGGAACTGTGTGTGGGAGCTTGTTCCTAGACTGTTAAATACAAATGTCATCGGAACCAAATAGATTTTTAAAAACAAAACCAATGAGACTGGTCAAGTCATTAGGAACAAAGCTCGGTTGGTAGCTCAGGGATATACCCAAGTTGAGGGTATTGATTTTGATGAAACCTTTGCCCCTGTAGCTAGACTTGAATCTGTGCGCTTATTGCTTGCCATTGCTTGTTTCTTAAACATTAAATTGTTCCAAATGGATGTCAAAAGTGCATTTTTGAATGGTTTTTTGAATGAGGAAGTATTTGTGGGAACCCCGAAAGGATTTCAAGATCCTCATCATCCCGATCATGTCTATAAATTGCAAAAAGCCCTGTATGGCTTAAAGCAAGCTCCGAGAGCATGGTATGAAAGACTGACTGAATTTTTGCTAGAGCATGGGTTTACAAGAGGAAGTGTGGATAAAACTCTGTTCATCAAACAAGACAAGAAAAGCATTGTCATTGCCCAAGTCTATGTTGATGACATCATTTTTGGATCTACATCTGAGGTCCTGTCCGATAAATTTGCAGCTAAAATGTCAAGTGAATTTGAGATGAGTATGGTTGGTGAGTTGTCGTTCTTCCTGGGGTTACAGATCAAACAAACCCCCTCTGGCATTTTTATTTCTCAACCAAAATATGCTAGGGAGTTGCTGAAAAAGTTTGGAATGCAATCTTCAAAACATGCTCGCACACCTATGAGCACCACTGTGAAAATCAGCTTTGATGCTGATGGACTGGATACTGATGAGAGAAGTTATAGAAGTATGATTGGCAGTCTACTCTACCTCACTGCTAGTCGTCCTGACATTTCCTATAGTGTCGGTGTTTGTGCGAGATACCAGTCAAAGCCTAAGGAGTCTCATGTTCAGGCTGTGAAACGGATCTTAAAGTATGTTCGTGGTACTATTGAATATGGGATTTGGATGTCCAAAGATACCAACACGATCATTGTTGGGTATTCTGATGCTGATTGGGCTGGATGTGTGGATGATCGGAAAAGTACTTCTGGTGGCTGTTTCTTTGTTGGAAATAATCTTGTTGCTTGGCATAGTAAAAAGCAGACTTCGACTTCTCTGTCGACTGCTGAGGCTGAATATATTGCTGCAGGAAGTTGTTGTACACAACTTCTTTGGATGAAACAGATGCTTCAGGATTATGGGATTGAGCAAGACACCATGACTGTCTTTTGTGATAACCAGAGTGCCATTGATATTTCAAAAAATCCTGTCCAACACTCCCGCACAAAACATATAGACATTAGGCATCATTTCATTCGTGACCTTGTGGAAGAGGGAACAATTTCTTTGCATCATATTCCCACCGAAACTCAACTTGCGGATATATTTACCAAACCATTGGATGCAACGCGCTTTGAATCCCTGCGAAAATCATTAGGGATTTCTCTTATTCCCTACACTCCATAAGTTTCTATTTATTTAGGTACACACTCACTTGTACACATGACCATTGCTTTTCTTTTTCTCACCGCACGGGTCGTTTTTCGATTCTCTCACTGCTATCTCCTTCTTTATCCTTTAGAGATGTGTTGGTAATAAGGTTAACCCTGAGGAAGATGGCTACCTACGGTTGTGCGTGAAAGCTTCCATTTGATTGGTAATTTTCTCTTGGAGAAGGCTACCACGACCTTTAGTGTGAAAGTCACCAATGATGGCTTAACCCGTCCTCATTTTATTTACAAAAAAAAAAAAAAAAAAAGGATTGGGGACTCCGGTGAGATTCAAAAGAAACATATGGACATGAAATTAACAAAAAAAAAAAAAAAAAATTGGAGGAAACTATTTTACCCAACTTTGTGTTGACGGGTGTGCTCCCCATGTGACATTTTGTTCATCTCAAAGAGGTTTAGGGGGAGTCCATCACACTGATTTTTTTTTCTTTTTTTTATATTTTTAATGGTCATATTATTCACTTTTTACACCGTGTGCTTAAATTTATGCAAATTAGAATCCGTGTCTCTGTTTACACTGTTCTATGGAGGGATTTGACCAAACGTAACCGTTAGGAATTTTTCGCGCGCTGCACCCTAGGGTTTAAAACCCTGGACATATCGCTCGAGCGATCATTCACATTCGCTCGAGCGAATATGGCGGTTCAAATTCCCGAGACACCTCTTCTTCTTCATTCTTTTCTCTTCTCCTGCGCAGAAGGCGATTCCGCCCCTTTCTTTTCTTCCTCCTTGCGTCTCGTTTCCCGTTTACTCTTCCAAAGGTATGTTTCTTTTTCTTCTCTATTTTTTTTGTTGCATATTAATTGTGTTCTTGTTTTATTTTTTTCTATCGGTTTCAATTTTTTTTCTCCTCCTTTTCGATTAGGGTTCATCCATTTTCACATATCTTTTGTGCTTTTCATTTCCCATACCCATCTGCATACCTCATGCACATTTTATTTTATTTTATTTCACACTATGGACGATTTCGAAAGTTTGGATGGCCAGTGCTCCCTTTTTCATGTTCTGTTTTCTGACATACTGGTGTTCTGCTCTTTCTCCTTCGCTGGCACTATGATTCTTCTTTTCTTTGGTGTCAATTTTGAAAGTGTTACATCTCCTGCGTATATGTGCTGGTTGTGAAGTGATGGAGTATGGAGTGCAGTTTCTCTGTTTTGGCTAGTTTGGCACATTTCTTCTTTGCAAGATGGGACTGCTCTTGGCAGGAATATTTACTTTTTTTTTTAACTATATGGATGTGTTATTTGCTAAGTTGGGTTGGAATTTGCATGGGACCGATGGACAATGAAGTGGCTTTTGGATGCTATTTTCTTTTGCAGGACCGGTTTGTTGATTGGATTCTCTTCTGTCTTTGTGGTTCAGTCAGTTATGGCACCCAAGAAGAGAACTCATGCTGAATCTTCGTCTTCCTCTTCTTTTGATCAATCTCGTTTCCCTTCCGCGGGAAAATCTAAGCAATTTTTCACCTTGTTTGCAAATCGAAATGTTGAATCCGAAAGAGAGATTGCAGAAGAATTACATGGCAAACGTGTCTTCCGGAGTCTTGCCACCTGGAACTGGTTTTCATTAATAAAATTCAACTCCTCGTCCATCAATGTTGATTTAGTTCGTGAATTTTATTGCAATTTGGAGGTATTGGACAATGGGTCAGTTAAGTTCTTTCTCCGAGGGAAGTGGATCCAAATCTCCGCTCAAGATATTGCAGATTTCATTGAAATCCCAATTGTTGAAAATTGTGATTACCCCATTCCTGATGAACTACCTGCACCCATAAATTACGATGTCGTAGCTTCCACTCTTTGTGGTGGTGATACACGCTGGCCAGGGGGTCTTCTTTCCCATGGAAATTTAACAAATGAATACCGCTTTCTCAATAGGTTCGTCTGTCATAATTTGGAGCCCCGGGGACACACTTCTGATGTTGCACAGCGAAACGGTTATCTTTTGTATTGCATTGGGACTGGGCGACGGGTTAATATCTCGCAGGTGATTTTGAATGTCTTCATCAAGACTCTCTCCGCGAAGAAAAACTCCTTTCTTCCATTTGGTGTTCTTCTCACGGATTTTCTGGCCTACAAAGCAATCAACCCAAGGCCAAATGATTTACTGATGAAGATTAAAAATCCAATCAATGCCAGAACATTGTCTTTATCTACTTCGCACATTCCTATTGGGCAGCAAGCTGTCGAGGCTGATGAAGAGCAGGCCGGTGATCCTGCTCAGGGGGAGCAGCAGCCGCACGTCGGTCAGTTGGCTGCACAGATACAGCATCTCATAGCCCGGGTCGACACTGTTAGTGGCCAAGTCACAGCCGGTTTCACACAAATGCACAATCACATGACTGAGGGATTTGATCGAATTGATACAGTGTTGGCTGATCTTCTCTCTCGCCTGGCTCCACGCGATCCTTGATCTTCTGTTTACATTTGCTACTTTTTTTTGCTATACAGTTGCTTGTGCAGTGATTGGTTTTGATTTACTTTCTTGCTAACCTTTCCCCCTATGGATGTCAATTATGCACAAAAAGGGGGAGAAATTTGAGAACTGCTTACTTCTGAACTTTAAGAATGTTTATCTTATTAGAACTTCAGCGTTTTATTATCTTCTATGTTTAATCTTGGAATTTGTGCTTACTCAGTTTTATTATCTTTGACCGTTCCACTATGCTGCACTTGATCATTTTTTTTTGAAGTTATTGCAGGAAATTCGATCTTGGATCCTTCTACATCGGTTTATTTTGGTTAGGATAGAAGGGTAGAACATCTTTACATCTTTTCTTGTAATTAGGGTTTTGTCCATTTATTGCCAAAGGGGGAGATTGTTAGGACTTTAGGTGTTGGCTAATTCATAGAGTCTGGACAAAACAGGGTTTCTAATCTTGTATTTCGATTAGAGTCCGGACTGTCAAAGATTTTCATCCAAGAAAGACTAGGGTCTCCAAGTTCCTGAAGTTTTCTATTTCTTAAAGGAATCTATGGGTCGCTCGAGCGAACCCATATTCGCTCGAGCGAACCCATCACAGAGGATAGTTCGCACGACCGAACTTTGTGTGCGCTCGACCGTTCAAGGTTCTGTCTCGGAAAGTTTGTGACAGAAAGATGTCCGCTCGAGCGAACCCCTTCCATCGCTCGAGCGAACAGAGAAGTTTCTATTCCTGAAGTATTGAGGATTCCTAATTCTTTCAAGATGCTAATTGCTATTCCTAGAGCCTTTCAAGCACGTATTGAAGACTATATATAGGCTCTTTCTCTCAACCTTTAAAGAACACTGATTAAGAGATATATTCCTGAGATTGAGAGGTTGAGAGATCCATCTTCTTCCCCCCAAGACTTCAAGCTGTTGCTGTGCTGAAGATCTGAGTTTTGGGTCTAGTTTCCATCCCCTTTCCGAAGGCGGTTATGTGCAAGCACGGTGAAGATTCGTCAACAAGATCAGAGGCAGTCCTTAGGTTGAGTCAACAACTGGGAAAAGGGTTGTAAGTGTCTTGTAATCTTCTACGTTTACATAGTGCTTGGTTGTCGGTTGGCCTAGACGATAAGGCCCGTGGTTTTTCTCCCTTTTAGGGTTTTCCACGTATAACTCTTGTGTCTTTCTCTACTTGTGGTTTGATTGGTTCATTAAATTGGAATTAGGATTAAATATTAGTTTAAGCACAGTAGTGTGATATCCAATCGAGATCTGGTAATCTGGAATTCTACCTGTGTTAAGGTAGATATCTTTTTCAAATGGAATAATCATGATGAAAGTTTGGCAAAATGAATGTTAATGGTTGTAGATGTTTAGAAAAGTCTTTGTTTTGGAATAATGGTTTGAGAAGGTATCATGGTTTGAACATTGCTTGGTTGTATTGGTGGCAAATGGATGATTGTGTCTAGATGGATTGGGCCAACAAGGAATCTCTACACAAGTAGAGATTACTATTGTGCCCTTGTTGAATAATTGATTGTTGCAATGGACTTGGGCCATTGATTGAATCTTGAATTGGGCTTGTTGGATTCTTGTAATAGACTTGGGCCATTGATTGATTATTGAATTGGGCTTGACCCCCTTCTTGAATATTTGACTTGTGCTATTGATTGATCCTTGCATTGGGCTTGGGCCCTTGTTGATTCTTGAATTGGGCTTGACTCCCTTATTGATTGTAGAAATGGGCTTGAGCCCTTATTCATGGGCTCGGGCCCTTCTTGAATAGTGAATTGGGTTTGGGCCCTTTAGGTGGGTCCATACATCTACATTTCGGTGTGATTAAAAATGGTCGTGGGCTTATACATGGGGGGCACACTTGATGTGTGTATAGCATAGCAGTGTTGTAGACATGCCTATCGTGTGTGTGGCTAGGGTGCAAACTTAATAGATTAGATTAAGGATAAGCTTGGCCTGGTTTTGTTATATTCGAGTGTCTGAAATGATATTGCATGTTAGTTTGTACGAGGCATGACTTGTTAGTTGATATAAATGATTAGATTATTGTATATTCCTAATGACTGTGCGGGATGGTGGGTTCTACTTGAAAGGACAATATTTATAGTATTGTGAAGAATGACAAGTCCTTGTAATGTAACCTTAGTTTTTAAACTCTACGCGATAAAGTCATGCTCAAGTCAACTCAGGTCAACTCAAGTCAAGCCGGTCAAAGCTTCATCAATGAGCTATATGAAGATCACATTGAAGTATTGATGAAGAGTGGAACTTTGAAGAATGCTTAGAATGAAGGAAACATGATTGGAATGGTTTGTAAACTCTACGCGTCAAAGCTTCATATAAAATGAACATAGTCAAGAAGAAGAAGAGGAATAATAAACTCACAGTACTCTTCATTTAGTAGAAGAGAACGTACAACAAACTAGTGGAAGAGATACAGTGACAACCTCTCCATGGCGTAAGTGCACAAAACAAAACGAAAACAACATAAATACTAGCAACAAGGTCTAGCAGACTATGCCATATGACATTTATTGAAAATAGAAAGAACAACACTTAAGATGAGCCCGGCTTGGCTCTGACGTGATATCTCCATGCATGCGCTCGCTTAAGCAGTAGCAAGTTCAATATTGACACCCTTGTTGCAGAACTCCGAGCATGCTTTGTTACAATGTTCCACCGCTTCATTCACAACTTCTTCACCAACATCTAGTCCCCAAAACAGCTTGCATTAGAATCGAATCTCTTGTTTGTAACAAATAAGTAAAAGAAGCAAAATATAAATAATGAGTTTATTTTACCAGAGTTATGGTGAGTGCTTATGGTATTGCACACAGAGGATGCACACCCCAACTCGCAGTAGTCATTGACAGTACCTGAAGTTAAAGTACAACTTGCATTAAAATGAAATCTATTGAAACAAGTAAAAGAAGCAAAATAGAAATAATGAGTTCATTTACCAGAGTTTTCGAGAGGGCTTATTTTAGGGTAATCCTTGGGGCAAGTAGTCCCTGAAATAATTTTACAACGACATAAAGACGCACAGACTGGCCTGGGGGTATCCGCTAGACGGCAGACATTATAGCAATTTCTTGCCGTGGTGTCCTTGCAGCAGCTCTTAGCCTCCACTTGGGTCTGTGCTACAACCAGACCTAGTATGAGTACACCCATAATCACAGTACTAAGTGGGGTTCTTACACCTTGGCCTTTCATCTTCTTCTTTTTCTTGAATAATTTGATGGGAGAAAACACTTGTTTTGAACTGCTGAAACTAGAGTTACGGGGCTCTTACTTAAATAGTTGTGTCCTACCACCTCAATTCAAGCTTCGATCACTTACCACCTCAAGCTTCACCTACCACCTCAATTTAAAGCCTGGACCACTTACCACCTCAAGCTTCACCTACCACCTCAATTCAAGCTTCTATCACTTACCACGTCAAGCTTCAACTATGATGTAGCGAGCGTTGGTGGATGACCTCAGATGTACAATATCACACGAAACCTGTTAATTATTCTCAAAGAATAATGCCAGGAACGATGGGTATCTACAGTTTTGTTGATCCATGCGAATACCAAAATAATAGATAAAGAGAAAACTCTCTGAAATAAACCTTCAATCTTATTCAAAAACTACTTTGCCTTCCGGCTTACAATGATATATATAGGGAACTAACCCTAGATCTCACATATCCGAAATTTACTAAATATGGTAAGTTTTCCAAAAATGGCAAGATCCTACTGAATATGGAATCTGCTAATAAAGAATGCTGGAATGAAGGCAGAATCGACGAGACGTGATTCTGACCTATAAAACTCTACTTATTCTAAAAACAAGAAATTGCTAAAAATAGAAAACTGCTTTTTCGAGGCCTAAAAAATGGAATTCTTCTTAAAAATCAAGAGTCCATTGCGGAGGAATGGATTTTGAAGATCTCACCGTTTCCTTTCCAAAATGGGGTTTTTTGCGCGATTCTGACTCCGGGGCCTGACCTTTGCCTAGTACCGCTTGGGCCCAGTACGATGGGCCTTATTTCGATCCAATGCATCCATGTACTCATTTGCTTAGGTTGTGGGTTCGAAACTGCACTACCACACTGGGGCTACAGGGGAATTTACCCGGCTTCCCTCTAGGCCCGGAGGGATTAGTCCAGCCCAAAGGGTTGGGAACCCTCCGATAGCAAAAAAAAAAAAAAATGTACTCATCTGCTTCAATCTGCACTACATCAAGCTACCACCTCAATTTAAAGCTTGAACCACTTACCACCTCAAGCTTCACCTACCACATTGTTTCAAGCTTCACCTACCACCTCAATTCAAGCTTCACCTACCACATTGTTTCAAGCTTCACCTACCACCTCAATTCAAGCTTCACCTACCACCTCAAACCAAGCTTCGATCACTTACCACCTCAAGCTTCACCTACCACCTCAATTTCAGGCTTGGATCACTTACCACCTCAAGCTTCACCTACCACCTTTCCAATCCACTTTGATAATGGGAGTTATTTGTTATATTTAGAAAAGACAACCTATATTAAAGCTAGTTCATTCTACATTTTCTTTATTACAACAGGTCAAGTGATGATCTTATCTATAAATCAAGGATTATATAGAACATATATAATTAGATTATTAGGATTAAAATGTTTGGACACGCCTAAACCAAAAATGGTGAGGCCCTAGACCTGTTTCTGTCAAGAGCTCAGTTCAATATAAGACATGCTTATATGGCACAGTGTTAATGGTGTTTAATAATTAATTCAATTATTGCATATTAATTGGATGGTTTTTGCAAATCTGTCAACTTCTACATTAGAAGATTTCTTTGATGCTAGTTTGGCCTAAAATTATCCGCCAAAGTGGAGATTTGTGAGTGTTTTGGATCATAATAGTGCCTGCAGTGGCTATGGCAGCAGTCAACCCAGCAGCAGCACAGCGTGAACATCAGCCATAAACCCGTTTGTTTCCAACAAATACCATGTCTACTTTATCTTCTCATGTTTGTAAACATTATATTTTCTTCGAAGAAGATAACAACTTCAGATTTTTGCCTTGAAGATAACAACGGGCTGCAATTTGCTGACACAGTAAAGTTGTCTTTTTTTTCTTTTTCTTTTTTCTTTTTTCGAAAGACTTGAAAACATCAACTCTATTGTGCTTGAGGATGGTGGTGCTTTGGCTAAACACAAGGATGCATACAATGAAAAGGGTAAGTAAGCTAAATGTTAAGAGACTCGCCGACATTTTCAGTGGCATCATCGAACAATCTCGTTGTTAATATGAGTTACAGGTCCCGATTTTTCATATATAAAAAAAAAAAAATGAGTAGAGGACATTGCGTGTGGAAGGGTAGTCATTTATGTGTAAAAACACCCTCTTCCTGATCACATAAAAAAATTATCATACTAAAAATGTTGTGCATGAGAATATGTTTAGATGTGGTGTTTATAAACCTTCCCTGTGCATTGAATATATATTGTTAACACATTATCAAGAGATGACACAGGTATGAGTTGAATTTCATTTTTCTGTTGTAATGCAGGGTTAGCAGGATGGTGACAAGAGGTATTCTTATCCATATGGGATGTGATGTGACAGTGGCTAGCTCAGGCAAAGAGTGTTTGCAGATTGTTTCTCAAGAACCCAAGGTGGTATTCATTGATGTATCCACGCCAGGGATGGATGGGTATGAAGTGACAATACGAATACATGAAAGATTTGCATCACTTCGCGAGAGGCCATTGCTGGTAGCTCTTACAGTAGATTGGAGTGAGAGTTAAATGAATGTAAATTGGAGTGAGATTTGGATAGATGTAAACATTACCAGTAGATTAAGCTTTTTTTTTTTTTTTTTAATTGGGGATGTATACTCTTGGTGATTCATACCGATTACCAATGAACAGGGGCACTGATTGTCTATGAAATATTGATTACTCTGTAACCTCATTCTCGAAGATATTTCATTGCCAATCAAATTATTGTAAGATCCCTTTTTCTAATTGATTTAAGGTTTGGAGTGAGATTTGGACTAGGCAATGGCCACCATCAACTCAAAACCCCTTTCTTATTCAGGGTAAAACACATAAGCTGACAATATGGTAAGCAAAGCGATCAGACCTGTGAACCAAAACTATTTCAAGTTTGGGTAATAGTAGTTGGGATACGTGCTCTTCAACTTCTCAACAAAATCCTGTACCGCGATTGTGTGAGATTAACATATGTATCTTCCTTCGGCTTCAGGCTTCTCGTAAACTAGCAAAAGTGCTTCGGCCATATCCCGTACATCAACAAGCATTCGGGTACCATTTTCGAGTGTCTTTCGTTGATCTATTCAATCATTGCAAATAGTTCACTACTTAGAATCTTCATAATGAGTTTATAAAATGGAAATGTTGCTAAGGTATTTACCATTCAGCATCATGCATATAAACCAGCTACTAGAATTCATTGTGGATTGCAACATTGGCCCAATGATAATGGATGGACAAACACTTACAACATCCATTGCAGTTTTCTTTCCATACTGAAAGGCCTGACTTTCAGCTAGTGTCTCGGCAATGTAATACCATTTGCGCCCAGTCTACACTTGGGAAAAAAATTCATCAAAGTTATTAATATTGATTTCAGTTTCATATGGAAATGAATAATGCTACCTTTGTCTGGCAATATTCCACATCCGACCAGCAAGATTCGTCCATCGGTTGACCCTTGGGCCAGTTTGGATTGTACATTACTGCAGCTATAGACGACACCACGACAACTCTCTTTACGTTGGCCGTGGAACACGCCTTTAGTACATTAGATGTGCCGGTCACAGCAGGCTCTACCATCTCTTTCTGTAAAACATAGGAGTTTCAGCTTGTAATAAAATGTCAGTACACATGAATTTTTTTAGAAATAACAGTAAGAGATGAGCTTCTTGCCTCGGGATTGGATACATTATCTGGTAGAATTGGACTTGCAACATGGAACACTCCAATACACCCTTTAATTCAGCCTTGAAGAGTTGTAAATTTTCCGCGGCGTTCTCCAGTGTTTTCAAATGAGCATTCTTTACATGGACTGCAAGTGAAGGTATTGGTAGTTTGAAATTCAACACAATTTTGAAATTTACAGTGATTGTTGAAAATTCAATAAACTTAAGCCCATTGAAATCTATATTAGTTTACAAGAAATCTTGAAATGAGAACCTATTTGTGATTTAAAAACAAAGAAAAATACAAGATAAATACTTGGTAGCTAACCTGGGTCTCTGACAGTTGCATGGACCATGCTTCTCAAAAGTCTTAGTGGGTTTTGCTCGGATCTGCCGTTCAAGCCTATGTCTCGTGCTTTTAAAGAAAAACAAAAGCCCCATTTTTTAGTGTTGGGCCAAGCCGAGCACTCTCAAAAGTGGGCCTCATTGTGGTGGTGGCGAAACGGTCACGTCGAGTTAAAAAGGGAAAAGTAGATCGGGTGTCTAGGGATGTCAAATGGAGTCAACGGCCCACTAGGCATGGCCAGTGTGCCATGGGCTGTGTTGGTTGGGCCGAGGGAACTCACGGCCAACCAATTTCGGCAGGACATGCAGGTCGGCCCACCACGGGCGCTAGACATGGCCTGCCTGGAGCCCTATTTTCTTGCCTAACAATTAATAGAGATGGTTGGGCTTACACAACCTTCAACTTGGCCCATTCTTTCTCATTAACTCCTCTATTAACAAATGATCAATATGGATAATTGATATTTTCATGTAGGAGAGTGATGGGAATTCTCTTCAGCAAATGTATATATTCTTCATATCCGGTTAAGTTCATGCATGCCAGGGAACGGTAGAGATGGAAAAGTCTTGTTGTAAATAAGGGTTAGGCAAAGATTATCCTAATACTTGATTTAATGTCTTTAAATTCTAATCATCTTTTAATAAAATATTCCTTAAGATGGAATCCAACTTTAAGTAATGGATGAGTCTCGAGTTCATCATAGCGTCAATTCGCATGTAGAGGAGGCAATAGTTGGATAGATTATTTACAAATGTAACTATTCATGAAGAGGGCGCATGCTTGTTTCATGTAATTGAATTTCAAGGAATTCTAAGACTTTGTATTTTTATAAGTATTTAAAAATGAACGATCAATAATAAATATTCAAAATAATCATAAAAAACGTCTCTTTTAATGGAATTGAATCAATGGAAGATGTCAAATGAATATCCAATTGTCAAGGTCCCATCTAAATGTCTATATTCTATCCTTTACCCTTCATCACATATCATTCACCCTCACATCTTTAATAGTCTTGGGTTAATTTGACCATGCATTCCTAAATTCTAGCAAAACAAGAGAGGCCCTTTGCCGTGAAATAACCATCTTATTTAACATCAGTGTTTGTGTTTTAATTTTTAATTTTAAGCTTTAATACCGAAAATGAGAAAATTTATCCAAAGAGGCACGCCGAGCACGACTGGCACGAATGCACAGCATTGCCAGCCTGCAACGAGCCATGCCATGCCAGGGTAAATCCATGGCGGGCCGTACCGGCCCGATCTGTGGCTTGCTCGGGTTGGGATCTGACCGGCTAGACTCGTTTGACATGCCTAAGAGTGTCTATGAGTTCAATCCTAACCCTTGTCCTACCTGTTTTTAAAATGAATCATATAACTTGAACCTGCATCTAACGACGGTACAGCACGGCCCATTTGACAAGCCTAAGAGTGTCTCTGAGTTCAATCCTAACCCTGTCCTACCTATTTTTAAAATGGATCATATAACTTGAACCTGTATCTAACAACAATCTCAACCCAAGCCGCATAACCCATATGTAATTTGGATCAACCGGTTTTAACTCGACCAGACCTAGATAATTAGATTCTTCCAAGCCCAATCCATTCCAAACAATAAAGTCTTTATTTGAGTTTATTTGGAATTGTGGATCAAACAAACTATTTAGAGTATGAAAATATTAAACCACCAAAAAATAAAAATTTGTTTAGATATAAGGTATGAAAGAACGCCTTAACTCAGGCTAAGGTCCATTTAAGCAGTATCTCTATTAGATTTCTATACCAGTGATTAAACCATTAGTGTCATTTTGTCGGGGGGTATTCCTGTCATCCATCCCTCACCATATGGCAAGGCCAAACTTGATAGGGCCCACCTAGAGTCCCACTGATCATGGGACTTGGGGGATGGATAGAGACATCTTAAATGGGCCTATATATATCAAGTTTGAGGCTTATCCCATGCCTTTAACCCCTTTATCTGTGACCCACAAATTTAACGTCTTTATATTAAAGGAAAAAATTTGACCATCAATCCAACGGTTTAATCTATTTGGGACTAGTGTAAAATCAATGGATCTCATATAATATAGGGGGTCGCATATGTGTGGATGGTTCAGTTGGGTTCATAAAGTTGGTCCCACTATGTTGTACCTCACCGTAATATGGTGAAGGATAGATGTGCATGAATGTTTCACTATTTTGTTAATAATCTCAAGACTTCACATATCTTTCCCTCTGTCTTGTCTCTTAGTCAAAACCAAATCTATTACTAAATCAATCAAATCAAAAGTGGATTCATAATATGAATGATCTTTTAAACACAGCTAGCCTAATTGACCTAAGTACTTTAGAGTTTAGTCTGATTCATATATTCTACCTAAAGACTTACACAAATTAAAAAAAAAAAAAGTTACCTATTCATGATTTAGTGAAGGATAACATTTATGCCCCTTGCTTGCTTAGCCAGCTTAAAGCATCTCATTTGATAGCCATCTAATATGAGTATGTGTTTAGTTTATTTTTAATGGAAAAAGGGAAACTTGAAAAGTAAAAGAAGTAAGATGTGAGTGGTTACATGAAAATAAGAAGGGAGTCGCATGAGTGGGGATAATGGCAGTTTCAAAATCCCAATTGATGGTCGAAATCAAAGCCAAAACCATGGCTTTAATATAGGGGGGCTTTTGTTGGAGGTCTCCCAAAGTTTGACTTTAATGCAAACAGTCTATAAAAAAAAGTCATGCAGCCAAAGATCTCTCACACACATTCCCATACCTGAAATGTCCAATTTGCCCTTTCTTTAAATCATATCTCATGATTGGTAGGATATCCCATTAATAATGGCCAACTACCATTTAATTGCCTACGATTAATGGAATCACGTTAATGAGATTTTCAAATAAATTCTAAAAAAACACAAGTAGATTTCAAAAAAAGGCAAATAAATTTTAAAAAATGCAATAACTTCAAAAAAAGCAAAAAAAAAAATTTTAAAAAGCAATAAATTTTAAAAGAACACAGATAAATTTAAAAATATGCAAATAAGTTTCAAAAGATCGAAATAAATTTCAGAAAATGTAAATAAAATTTTAAAAACTCAAATTAATATTAAAAAATCCAAAGAAAATTAAAGAAATGCAAGTAAATTTCAAAAGACGCAAATGAATTTCAAAAGAAAAAAATAAAATTCAAAAACGCAAACACATTTGCCAAAACTAAGATAAATCATTTTCCAAATTTCTGAAAATTTTGCCAAAAACTCAAGTATTTTTGCCAAAACTCAGTTAAATTTATTTCTAAAAAAGCAAATAAATTTCAAAAAATGAAAATAAAATTCAAAAATGAAAATAGATTTCAAAAAACGTAAATAAAATTTAAGAATGCAAATAAATTCTAAAAAATGCAAATACATTTGCCAAAACTAAGATAAACCAATTTTCCAAATTTTAGAGCTCAGAGAAATTTGTTTAGAAAATAAGATAAATTTGTTCCAGAAATCAAATAAATTAGCCAAAAACTCAGATAGATTTGTCTAGAACTCAGAGAAATTTTTTTCAGAACTCAGATAGATTTGCACAAAACTCAAATAAATTTGACAAAAATGAAAAAACTCAGATAATTTTGACAGAAACTCATAAAATTTGTTAAAGGCTCTGATAAACTTGACAAAAACTTAGATAAATTTTACAAAAAATCAAATAAATTTCATAAAAATTCAGATAAATTAAGATTGCTTTCTGCTTCACGGGTCAGGCGAAACTGAACCAAACCCGGAACTGAACCCAACGAACCTGGATTGTCTTCCTGTCATCTCCACGTTCTGCATTGTCCAGATTCATATGGCTTCTCAAGCGGGTCAGGCTTCACTTGACCTGAACTTAAACCCAGAACAGAAACTAACCCAAGAAGGTCTTCTTCTTCCTCCTCTTCTCCTTCTGCAACTGGGAAGACGACTCCCTGCTGTCTTTTCCTCCTTCCACGGCAACAGCGCAGCGGCGCTTCTTCTCCGGTGATGCCCAGCGGTGACGGAGACTCCGGCGATGGAAGCAGAATCCTAGTGATGTGGGGTCCAGCCGAAAAACAGACTTTCGATGTTCTTCTCCGGTCTGCAAATAGAGAATATAGAACCCAAACCGCCCCTTTCCTACTATCTTCTTCCACTCCGGCCACGCACGACACTTCTTGATGAGATTTTTGCAGTCTGACGAAGAGCAGCGACGTCGTTTCTTTTCCGGCAATCTTCTGCAACCAGGGACGAGATCGATCAACAGGGATCTGGGTCGTCTTTTGTGAAGAACCATAAGGCTTTCTCTGTTGGACTACCTTCAACTTCGGCGAGACCAGATTACCAGATCTTCCCCGGCAACGTCCGGGAAACAGTGCCCTGTCACCTCTTTTTCCTCGTTCTGTTTCAAAGATTGAAACAACAGAACTTTGCAAACGCTAGCCGGATCCAGTGCATCCTCCGGTTCTTCGATCTGTGTGGCCCTTCAAGAGACTGATCTTCTGAGATCTTAGATCAGTTCACGCAAAGAGGGAGAATACAAGATTTGAAATTTCAAATTTCAAAATCTTATGCCTAAAATGGTTGAAAGGGCAAATTAGTCCTGAAAAATGAAACCGTGTGGATATAGGGACCTCTGGCTGCAAACGGTCTAGCTGCTTGGATCAGAGCCCTTAAAAAGAATTTGCCTAGACTGGAGGCTGGATAGATTCAATTCTAGGGACCTTTCGCTAATTATCTCTTAATATAGTACTAGCATCGTAGCTCATGTTGAGCATGATCGCATAGTTAATTATAGCTGCAAACTAAGCAATCGTCTAATAAAAAATAAACCAAATACTTAATGTTTCTAAATAATAAATAACAAAATGATTTCATCTAGAATTTGTAATGGGCTAAATTTTTATACTAAAGATTTATTATACTACTTGAATAAAAGGAATCAATGATAATATAAGTTTTTATTCAGTGGCATAGTACTTGGCCGGCCCGTCTAAAAAAGGAAAGCCCGAGCTCGGGCAGGTAGTGTTTATATAAAACAAAAATGTTTCCACTATCGGCTCCAACAATAGCTCAACTTGTTAAAATGTGTATGCATAATGCATGTGTTTGAGTCGTGTATCTTATTTAGGTCGGACCTGGCTTCAAGCTTTATGCCATTGAGTCCAAGCCGGCTTGTATCTTAAACATATATAGATCTTAGGTCCAAGTCTGGCCCGTATACCAAGACCTAAGGCTAAAGCCTGACCCAAAGCAGATTGGTCACTAATTGGGCTCGGGCTGGTCCGGTCTAAGAGCACCCATATCTGGATCAGTCAATACGTCTATACTCGGGAAGGTCAAAGAATCCATTCAAGAAACTATCATGTAGTTTTTATCATAAAATAAAAGAAAATCAATTTAATATCATGTGTAAAGTATTCGAGATCTAAAACACAATATTATTTCTCTAAAAAGAAACTCTATGGGCTTAAATATAGTCATCCATAGGGAGGATGTTATCACTATGTGCAACAATCACAAAATATAGTTTCTAGATTTACTAATATGCTAGACTTTATCATTCTTTAAATAAAAAATCACATCAAAATTTATATTAAAAAAAGTACAAAAGAACATCACATTTTTTTCTAATTTACAGTAGTTTTTAGATAGAAAAGACATGGAAAATGTTCTAAATTATACCCTTTTAAAAATAAATCCAACATTACCAATTGAAAAACCCTATTTCTAATCACGTAAATTATTTCATGCACTTTTAGCAATAAAAGTGTGAATCACTTTCCTACATATCTTGGTGTGTTAATGGCGTCATTTACACACTATCGTTATAGCTGATTTAGCCATCGGTCATCATGGAAAATAAATTTTTCAAAGAAAATGTCGAACTTTCCATGAAAGCATTTTCCTTGTGCTGGATAAGGTGGGGCCTACTTTTTCCATAATAAAAGAAAGGGGATTTGACATATTTGCCCATCCTAAATAATGTTATCCCAAAACCATGACTGAGGGTAGGATAATGTCACCAGAGTCATTTGACTCTGGTCCCCCCTTTTTTTCTTACGTTTTTGCCCAGGTTCCATGCTATCATGGGATCCGAATGTAAAAAGTCAAAAAGGAAATCACCTAAAAGAAACCAACCCCGTTTTTTTTTTTTATCTCTATTTCACTTTTCACCTTTCCCTTTCACCATTCCTTCTTCAGTTGTACAAGGAGTTCGGATCCTGCTTCTGCAACGAACTGCAATCAGAACCCAAATGGGTCCTTCTTCTCCGGTCAACAAATTTGGTGTCGACAAGAATGGCGGAAGCAGTCTAGTTCGTCTTCCTCGTCTCTGACTGGCTGCGACCCTTGGGGGTTTTTCTTTCCTTCTCTGGCTACAGCAAGAAGAAGCAAGAAAACTCATTTCTCTCTTCGTCTATCAGAGAAAGGAGGCACGATTTGTTAATGTAAAATTTCTTTTTTTGTAATTGGATTCCTTTTCTTGAAGTTTTTCTCTTTTGTGTTGATGTTTGGGAAATGGGTTTTATGTTTATTGATAATGAGAGCTCTTTCAGGGATTCGGTTCTTTATCCTTGTCGTTTATCTTCTAGGTTGGGTGTGCAAAAAAGTGTCGTCTCATTGTGTTTTGGATGAAAGAGAGATTTTCAAGTATTTGGTTCTTTTTCTTTTGGGTTGATGTGTGAAATTAGTTTCATGGTCTGGATCATTAGATATGAGAGATTTTCATAATGGGTTCTTTATCATTTCCCTGTCTCTTTTGGTTTTTATGTGGGAAATGGGGTTAAATTTTGGTTGAAAGAAACATCTCCAACTGGCCCCATTGCTGTCCTTGACGACCCCACACGCAAATGCACCACACCGCAACATTATTTCTAGGACAGATTGATTATCTACTTTTGTGAGTTGTTATTCTTAAAAAAATCCAAGTTACAGATTTTACAATGACTTTGTTTGTGACTTCTTGCCCATAATTCAACCCACAAATGGAAAGTGAATGCAGACATATTCTCATTATCTTCCAATGATTGTGTTTGTTATATTTGCTTACAAAGCCCATTATATGTTGGGTTTTTTTTTTTTTTTTTTAATGTTTACATGCTGGATCTAGTGTTGGCATAAATGATAAATGAGAATTGATAAATTATGATTTTTTTCCTTTTTAAATATTAATGTGTGGCAAAAGGGTTTTTTTATTCTTTTATTGTGTTGCTTTGAATTAGCATGGCTCACTATGAATATTACTTCTTTATGTTTTATTTTTATTGTGGACAATGTCAACTTCCTTAAAGATGTTGGATGGTGAGCTATTGATAGTGATCCACTTCGGTGGTCAATTTGAGTGGGATAGAGTTCATCCTAACTACATCGTTGGTGATCAAACTACTATCTATGTTAATTGTAACTTAACATACATCTCATTAGTCGAAAGTGTCCTCCTACAAGCAATAAATTGGGTAACGTCTGAAGAGCTTCCTCGTTTTCAATACCTCCATCAAAATGGCAGTGCATTCACCTTGATTGGTATAAAGAATGACAATGATGTTCGGGTAATGATCAAAGCATGTGGAGAGGTGACAAATTCTATCTACATATATCTAAGTAGAGATATCAATGACGGTGCAGCTCATTACCACTCAATTTCATAGTAAGCCAATTATGTTTAGAATTTAGAATAATAATTTTCCAAGTTATATACATGTACAGATTTAATAAATAGATCTACATGCATGAAAGGAATGAACGAGTTGAAGAGACTGCCGGAATTAGAGATGGATATTGTTGCAATGAAAATCCACGTGGAAGTAGGCCAAGAACTCATGCTTCTAAACATAAGAAGTCTAAAGCTATTGATCATGAGGGTCCACCGAGTAGAGGGCTGACCACCAAGTTTGTTTTCGTTCCATATTCAAGATTTTTTTGCAATTGTTGTATTTTTAGATGAATGTAATAATTATGGAGGTTGTCATTTGCAGATTATATTGTCCCGACAAATCACCTCGAATTTTGATGTGGATGTTTATAGGGTTGAAATGAGTGATATCCGTGAATATACTTATCCAGATGTCAATCTCGCAGAAGATGTAGACGAGCATTTCTCGTACCCAACCAATGAGGTTGCATTTGAAACAAATGCAAGTCATGAAGAAACTGATGATGATATATATTACAATGAGGATTTGGATGATGTCTTGAATGATGAAAGTGACAGTGATCACAATAGTGTAGGCACCTCACATGATTCTGTCAGATGTGTCAATGGTCTTAGCTACCAACAAGAAGTCTTATAATGCAACAGACAACAATCCAATGCTATGGAAAATTGTAATATTGAGGACACACTAGTGCCAGTGGAAGATGAGGGTGAAGATATTGTGATTCAAGAGGATTCTGCATGTAATATGTGGAACGGTAGAACTTTTATTGATCGCAACTCATTTAGGAAAACCTTAAGCAAGTTTGCAATGTACACGAATTTTAGTTTGCAACTGCTAGTTTGATGGCCCAGCTATAAAACAGAGTGAAAGCTTCATTCTTCTTTGATGAGATTGAATATATTTGAAGAGAAGAAGAACAACAAAGACTTTTATCCTTGGGCAAACTAGTCTCTCTCCTCATTATCACATCTAACCAACCATCAACACTTTTTATCCGGCACATCACACTGGTATGAACTTCTTCTAGCACCGGTGGCCGGCCTTAATGTAGTTTCAGTCTCCTACCTCATGAATAAAAGTTGAAATCTGATAAAGAGTTCAATTGTGCTCCAGGTTAGCATCCATTACACATGTTGAAATAGTATATCCTCTTTAAGAGTTTCGCAGTTCTCCAACTATTCTTACAAAAAAAATTTTGCAAACTTTCTAATGATACTCGCAACTGTGCAACTTAAGCATTCCTCTTAAGAAATTGTTAGACTTTTGCTTTTTCATTTTATTTATAGGCTTAACACCATAAAGATCACCAACCACAGAGATGGAAAAATGAAGAACGTACATAAAAAAAAATTAAAATGAACATAGTCAAGAAGAAGAAGAGGAATAATAAACTCACAATACTCTTCATTTAGTAGAAGAGAACGTACAACAAACTAGTAGAAGAGATACGGTGACAACCTCTCCATGGCATAAGTGCACAAAACAAAACGAAAACAACATAAATACTAGCAACAAGGTCTAGCAGACTATGCCATATGACATTTATTGAAAATAGAAAGAACAACACTTAAGATGAGCCCGGCTTGGCTCTGACGTGATATCTCCATGCATGCGCTTGCTTAAGCAGTAGCAAGTGCAATATTGACACCCTTGTTGCAGAACTCAGAGCATGCTTTGTTACAATGTTCCACCGCTTCATTCACCACTTCTTCACCAACATCTAGTCCCCAAAACAGCTTGCATTAGAATCGAATCTCTTGTTCATAACAAATAAGTAAAAGAAGCAAAATATAAATAATGAGTTTATTTTACCAGAGTTATGGTGAGTGCTTATGGTATTGCACACGGAGGATGCACACCCCAACTTGCAGTAGTGATTGATAGCACCTGGAGTTAAAAGTACAACTTGCATTAAAATGAAATCTATTGAAACAAGTAAAAGAAGCAAAATAGAAATAATGAGTTCATTTACCAGAGTTTTCGAGAGTGCTTATTTTAGGGTAATCACTGGGGCAAGTAGTCCCTGTAATAATTTTACAATCACATAAAGTCGCACACCTTTCCCTGGGGGTACCCGGTAGACGGCAGACATTATAGCAATTTCTTGCCGTGGTGCTCCTGCAGCAGCTCTTAGCCTCCACTTGGGTCTGTGCTACAACCAGACCTAGTATGAGTACACCCATAATCACAGTACTAAGTGGGGTTCTTACACCTTTGCCTTTCATCTTCTTTTTCTTGAATAATTTGATGGGAGAAAACACTTGTTTTGAACTGCTGAAACTAGAGTTACGGGGCTCTTACTTAAATAGTTGTGTCCTACCACCTCAAGCTTCACCTACCACCTCAATTTAAAGCTTGGACCACTTACCACCTCAAGCTTCACTTGCCACCTCAATTTAAAGCTTGGACCACTTACCAAACACTTGTTTTGAACTGCTGAAACTAGAGTTACGGGGCTCTTTCTTAAATTGTTGTGTCCTACCACCTCAAGCTTCACCCACCACGTACCTCAATTTAAAGCTTGGACCACTTACCACCTCAAGCTTCACGTACCACCTCAATTTAAAGCTTGGACCACTTACCACCACCACTTACCACCACCGTGCCATGGGCCAAGGGAACTCACAGCCAGCCCATGGCATGCAGGTCGGCCCACCAAAGATGCCAGACACGGCCTACCTGGGGCCCTATTTCTAGCCTAACAATTAAGTGGACTATAGGCATTTAAAAGTTTAAGGCTTGAATATCAGGCCCAATACTAGATGGTTAGGCTTACACAACCTTCAACCTGGCCGATTCTTTCTCATTAACACCTCTATTAATAAATGATCAATATGGATCATTGATATTTTCATGTAGGAGAGCCATGGGAATTCTCTCCAGTAAATGGACTATGTGCATGTTTGGCTACTCTATTTTTCACCTCTATTTGTCTATTTGTCTAAATCGTATAGAGGTTGGAAAAAATAGAGCGTTTGGTAGATGACTTTATCCTCTTTCTACTTTAGAGGAGTAGAGGCACATCCTCTAAAACTGAACTGCCCACTTTATGGGCATGTGAAAAATAGAGACCTGGGCTCTAAAAAATGTAGAGGCGGAAGCTAATTTCGAGGACAAAAATACCCATAGACGGTGTTTGATTGACACCGAAAATCCTTTGAACAAAAGGCCTCGTTCATTAGAAGAGGAGAAAACGAAAGCCCCCTTCGTTGTAGAGCTCGCAGAGGGGAGGAGAAAACGAAAGCCCTAAGCCAGAACATCATCTCGATCGACCTTCTCCTCTCTCGCCGCCTGCCAGTCGACTATATACTGGTATTCCTCCCTCTCTCTACTTCTGTCATTCATGGCTTCCAAAGGAACTTCTCTGGTATTGCTGCTCCTCTTTTTTTTTTTTTTTTGTCGTGATTAGGGTTTCTTGATCAGGTGAAGATTGATAGGGTTTATCTAATTCTTAAGTAGATTTATAATCATCTATTAAGATTCAAGTAACTGCACTTCAATCTAACATGGTGCTCTTTACCAATCCAACATGGATGAAATTATGTTTCAGAAACCGAAACAGCTTGTAGTTGGGATCTAGCCAGTAAGACCCGTTTGACATGCCTAAGTGTGTCTATGAGTTCAATCCTAACCCTTGTCCTACCTGTTTTTAAAATAAATCATATAACTTGAACCTGCATCTAATGATGGTCCAGCACGGCCCGTTTAACATGCCTAAGAGTGTTTCTGAGTTCAATCCTAACCCTTGTCCTATCTGTTTTTAAAATGGATCATTTAACTTGAACCTGTATCTAACGACAGTCTCAACCCAAGCTGCATAACCCATATGTAATGTGGATCAACCGATTTTAACTCGACCAGACTTGGATAATTAGATTCTTCCAAGCCCATTCCATTCCAAACAATAAAGTTTTTATTTGAGTTTATTTGGAATTGTGGATCAAACAAACTATTTAGAGTATCAAAATATTAAACCACCAAAAAATTTAAATTTGTTTAGATATAAGGTATAAAAGAACGCCTTAACTTAGGCTAAGGTCCCTTTAGGCAGTATCTCTATTAGATTTCTATACAAGTGATTAAACCATTCGTGTCATTTTGTCGGGGGACATTCGTGTCATCCATCCCTCACCATATGGCAGGGCCAAACTTGATAGGGCCCACCTACAGCCCCACTAATCATGGGACTTGGGGGATGGATAGAGACATCTAGGATGGGCCTATATATCGAGCTTGGGGCTTATGCCATGCCTCCAACCCCTTCATCTGTGATCCACAAATTTAACGTCTTTATATTAAAGGAAAAAATTTGACTATCGATCCAACGGTTCAATCTATTCGGGATTAGTGAAAAATCAATGGATCTAATATAATTTAGGGGGTCGCATGTGTGTGGATAGTTTTAGCCCCACTATGTTGTCCCTCACCGTAATATGGTGAGGGATAGATGTGCATGAATGTTTCATCATTTTGTTAATAATCTCAAGACTTGACATTTCTTTCCCTCTTTCTTGTCTCTTAGTCAAAACCAAATCTATTACTAAATCAATCTAATCAAAAGTGGATTCATAATATGAATGATGTTTTAAACACAGCTAGCCTAATTGACCTAAGTACTTCAGAGTTTAGTCTCATTCATATATTCTAGCTAAAGACTTACACAGATTAAAAAAAAAAGTTACCTATTCATGATTTAGTGAAGGATGACATTTATGCCCCTTGCCTGCTTAGCTAGCTTAAAGCATCTCATTTGATAGCCATCCAATATGAGTATGTGTTTATTTTATTTTTAAAGGAAAAAGGGAAACTTGAAAACTGAAAGAAGTAAGATGTGAGGGGTTACATGAAAATAAGAAGGGAGTCGCATGAGTGGGGATAATGGCAGTTTCAAAATCCCAATTGATTGGTCACTAATTGGGATCTGGCCGGGCTGGTCCAAGAACACTCACATCTGGATCAACCAATACGTCTATACTCAGGATGGTCAAAGAAACCATACAAGAAACAATCATTTAGTTTTTAGCATAAAATTAAAAAAATCAGTTTAATATCATATGTGTAAATTATTCGAGATCTACAACACAATATTATTACTCTAAAAAAAAAAAACTCTATGGGCTTAAATATAGTCATCCATAGGGAGGATGCTATCACTATGTGCAACAATCACAAAATATAGTTTCTAGATTTACTAATATGTTAGACTTTATCATTCTTTAAATAAAAAATTAAATCAAAATTTATAATAAAAAAGTACAAAAGAAAAACACATATTTTCTAACTTACATTAGTTTTTAGATAGAAAAGAGATGGAAAATTTTCTAAATTATACCATTTTAAAAATAAATACAACATTACCAACTCTAGGTCTTCCATTCGCTATATTCAACTCTAGGTCTTCCATTCACTATATGCTTCTGTTGCCTCCTTTGTGCCACTCACCTTGTCATCCGCCGGAGTACACTAGTCAAGGTACCCTGGCAATGTTTGGAGTTGATCCCTAGCACGCCAGGAGCGATGCCTCTACCAATGATGCATCTCATGCTTTCAAATAACCTTTCATTTGATTCTATTTCGATAAAAGAAAAAGATTATTGGATGCTCAGTTTTTGGAAGTTGAACCTATGACATACTCATTTTAAAGTATTTGTAGCATAAATCCGATGTGCTCTGTTCTTATGTATTCTTATACTTGATTTATCCACTGGTCATTATGGAAAATAAAATTTCCAAAGAAAATGTAGAACTTTCCATGAAAGTAACGTGGGGCCTATTTTTATCACAAGAGAAGAGACCAGAAGAAAGTAAGAAAGATGGCGAGACTTTGAGAAGCATCCAGAGCCTTGAGACAGAAGAAAGATGCCGAGACTTTGAGAAGCATCCAGAGCGTTGAGACTGATAGAGAAGGGAAGGAAAAAAAAAATCTCATTCTTCAACTCTCTCCTCGTCCTTCTCTTTTATAAAGAGAGCCTTCTTCCTTCAACTTATCCATCATAAGAGAAAGATCAAATACAGCCTTCTATCTGATCCAAACATCTTCCAATTCTAATCAGTTCCATTCTCTTCTTTTCTGCAATCAATCGAAAGAAAGAAGACTCAATATGTCGCTCATTCCCAGCTTCTTCGGCCGACGATCCAACGTCTTTGATCCCTTTTCTCTTGACATTTGGGACCCATTCCAAGACTTGCCATTCCCAAGCTCCAACCTGCGCAGTGAGACATCTGCAATGGCCAACGCCCGTATAGACTGGAAGGAAACCCCAGAAGCTCATGTCTTCAAAGCCGACCTTCCAGGTCTGAAGAAGGAAGAGGTGAAGGTGGAGGTGGAAGAAGGAAGGGTCCTGCAGATAAGCGGAGAGAGGAGCAGAGAGCATGAAGAGAAGAACGACAAGTGGCACCGCGTTGAGAGGAGCAGCGGCAAGTTCCTGAGGCGATTCAGGTTGCCAGAGAACACCAAAGTGGATGAGGTGAAAGCTGCTATGGAGAATGGGGTGCTCACTGTGACAGTGCCCAAGGAGCAAGTGAAAAAGCCAGACGTCAAAGCCATTGATATCTCTGGTTGAATTTGCTGGATGATGTCTATTGTATTAGCTGGGAGGCAATGGAAATGGTTTTCTGACTAGTTAATCTTATGTTTGTGTGAACTTCAAATGTAATAGAATTAAGAAGAATTTTGTAAAGGATTTGAGATTTGGAATAAAAAATATGGATATTTAGTAACTACTTAGCTCTCAGTTCATCTGTTAATTGATGATGGTGATTCTCAGCTTCTAGTAAGAAATAGCTTATAGTGTTTCTCTGCTGCCCAACCTGGCTGGGTCTGCCATATCATAAAGTTTTTTTTGGTTGGGGTTTTTCCAACCTTTGGGCTGGTCAAATCCAGTCGGATACAAGGAAAGTTGTTGGGTCAATTCTTATAGTTTTATTTTAATATGGTAGTGCAGTTTCGAACATACAATTTTTTAATACAGATCGTGGTCTTAAGCATACCCATTGGAGTTCTGCCATATTATAATTCATAAAACCGTTCAAGCGGCCTTAGCTTTTGTAAGAAAAACAAAAGCCCATTCTTTGTGAGATTTTTTATTGTTGGGTCAAGCCAAGCACTCTCATAGGAGGGCCTAATTGAAAACTCTAAATCCAAGTGGTAGTGGCAAATCGGTCATGACGACTTTGAAAAGGGTAAAGTAGATCGAGAGTGTCTATGAGTTGTCCAACCTGTTTTTAAAACTGATCATATAACTTGAAGTTGCATCTAATGCCGGTCTCGACCCAAGCAGCATAACCCATATTTAATGTGGATCAACCTATAGCTAATGTGGATCAACCTATTTTAACCCTTTGCCAAGCCCAATCCATTCGAAACAATGAAGTCTACATTTGAGTTTATTTAGAATTGTGGAGCAGACAAACTATTTAGAGTATCAAACCATAATTAAACCACCAAAAAATTTAAATTTGTTTGGATATAAAGGTATGAAAGAACGCTTTATCTTAGGTTAAGATCCCTTTAGGCAGTATCTCTATTAGATTTTTATATTAGTGTTTGAACCATTCATGTCATTTTGTCGGGGGACATTCGTGTCATCCATCCCTCATTAGGGTCGAACTCGGGCGGTCAAGTCCATTACCACCCTCCTTGATAAGGATTAAAGAATCCAAGATCGTATATGACACTTTTTATGTGATAAAATAATGTAAAAATTGATTCAATATTGGGAGTTTAATTGAGTAATCAATTCTAAAATTGCACCTCAATTATCAGATCAAATTGATGCGTTCAATTGAACGGTGGATCGACACCTATTGAAATGAAATTTTATTAAATATCATTGGATGGGTTGACATTCATTTTGTACTATTCGGGTTATCATTATGTGAGAGAGACTTATCATCTTATTTGGATATGAGATAAGTGAAAAGATAAAATAATTGTAATTTGAAAATAAAACTTCTTATCTAATCTTTGTTCGGATTGGCACATTTAAAGAAGAGTCAAATTGAAATTGAAATTGAAAGTGAAATTGCTCTAAATCAGCCTCAATTTTCCAATCAAATCGCCCAAAAGACATACATTAATTGTTACAGCAGGCCTACGCCCAATACAGGCCATGATAAAAAAAATAACAAAATCTTTAAATAGAGATATTTATAAATATCTAAATGAGTTATGAATGAACATTTTCATATAATTCATAACACAAACACAATTAAAATTGAACTTAAAAAATCAAAGGTTAAAGGAAAAAACAAGTAAAATGATCCAATCAATTTAATTAGCATTGAAGGAAGGACTCAATTACATATAATAACTGACAAAAAAATGGAAAAATGAAAGAGTAATCATGAATAATATTAGATATGATGGAGAAGAAAATATATAAAAGAATAGTCAAATTGAATTGAATTGTTCATAATATGAGACTGAAGTAATCCATAAAAGATTGTTAATGCTTGGAACCTGGGAGACTCCATCAATCAGTTTCTACACTTGTTCCTGATTTTGTTGCAATGTTGTATCTCTTGTATTGAATGAAAATTGCTTGGTCTAACATCTTTATTTTACACATTTTCTTGTTTCTTTGATATTGCATATTCAATATTCAATCAAATTAGTAAATATAAATGATAATAAAATAACTTATGATAAATATATTATATTAAAATTTACACTTTTTAACTTCTGATAGTAAGAATGTTGACCTTTTAATGTAGTTTGTTTCTTCTACTTTCTTGACTGGGATGCACTTTCAAACATTAGTCTATTCATAATTGAGTTTATTCTACATGAAACAAATACTATTTTCATAATGACTCTTATATTTCATTTGCTAACCGTTCATACCAATTAAGAAAAACATCTTGAAAGTTTATATATATATATATAGGAAAATATTTAAGCGATGCTTAGTTCTCATCTATTATATGAGAACTTTTTTGGCGGGGCCCAACTAGCAATCCATCCAAACCTATCAAGGGGCATGGGTTTGGGGTCAAACTTGATACGAAGGGTGGTTTCACATAGATCTTTTCATCCCCCTTGTTTCTATCCTCAAATGGGGCCATAATTGGGCCCCACAAAAAAGTACTCACATAATATGTAAGAATAGTTCCCACCTGAATATTACCCATATATATATATATATATATATATATGCTGAAGCTTATCTTATCTTAAGCTGAAACGGTGTTGGACCCTTTTTGCATGATGATCGTCTCCAAAATCAAGATAAATCCAATCAAAATTGGATTTTCCAATTTCATCATGCAAAAAACAGATATAATCTCTTTGATTTGTGGGATCAGCATTATTACAGCTTAAAATAAGGTAAGCTTCAGCTGGGTGTGAGGGTATTAGAAAATCATTTTGAATTCTCAAAGCCAAATGTAGTTTTTTAGAAAGTATTACAATAGTATCTTCAATCAGAACATCATTCAGTCTGGATGGTGCTAGAAAATTCAATTTCAATCTAAATCAAACAAAACCAGCTATTGATGTTATGGCCCACCTTACTTTTCCTACCAGTTGCTCAACTTTTTGGAGGGCCCTTTCATTGAGTATGCCACATGGTTAAGCATTTTAAAAACTGTGGGCTAATAGCTGGCACAACAACGTTTGAAATAATACAGGCTGTTCATCCAATCAATCCCCCATGATGTTTTCTAATCTTCATTTTTTTACTAATCAAAGATTAGCCTTTGTGATTGGAATAATTCCCGGAGATTACTACTTTCTAACGTAACTGCTTGTTCGGATGCGAAGAAAGCTGGTGGAGAAAACTAACCCTTTGTATCCACATCCACACAGACGTCATTGACAGGCCAGAGCCAAAATGGGCACACCAACATGTGTTTGTCTAATGTGGCAATTCAGTGGCATTGGCCGGCCAAGCTTTTGGAACCAATAGGCTGGCCCCCAAGGCCCACAGAAAATGTTCTCTTACAAGTAGAGTGCATATGGGTCTAGCAGGTGGGATCAGTGGCGGTTCCAGGAATTCAAGTAAGTAGGGTCGACAAAAGACTTATCTTTCACAAATCAAATAAATTTATTTTCCCCTTTATGAACATCTCTCATCTACTTTCGATAATTTGACAAATATAATATAAAATTTTCAAATAATCTATTTCCGATAATCCGACAGATAATATTGAGTTCTAAAAAGAAAAAAAATAAAAATTTTAATACATTATTACTAATAGTTCTTGATCTAAAAAGAGAATCCAAATACATAAACTACTACAACTACTCTCAATAGGTTTTCATGTGTTGAAATCGTTGCATAATATCTTCATTATCAACACTATCAACCACATCCTTTTCAATATATGTGACCAAGCAGTTATTCATCCATTGATCTCCCATTAGGTTATGCAACTTGTTATTTACATATTTCATTGCTGAAAAAGCTATTTCTATCGTCACAGTTGCTACTGGTAAAATCACGTCAATTTTAAAAGCAAATAAACCAATTGGTATATGATATCTTTCTTCGTCTCCACTAATTTTCTAGTAATGTCACCAATTCATTTAAGTTTTAAAAACTCATTGCTAGAGCGCATATTAGAAAGGGCCCATTAATTTTTTTTATATTTTGGTAGACAGTTAGCCCATTAACCTAGGAAGTAGGTGTTTTATGTGACTTTTGTTCACTACCACAACAACAAATTAATAAAAAAGTGTAAAGTTAGCTTATGTGGGGGTGAAACTCTTAAATTGAGTGGGGTCAAACTTAAAATCTCAATTCATGACATAAAAATCTTTATTTTTAAATTTTTTTTAGATTTCAGTGGGTTCAATTGACGCCATTGAGGCCAATATGGCACCGCCCATACGTAGGATCAACTTACATGTATGTCTCTTTTTTTTTTTTTTTCTCTCTCTCTCTCTCTCGCAAGGACCCCCAACTTAAATGTGAGGGGTATATATATATAGGAAGTGCTCCTATGAGAGACACTCTCACCAATGTATGTATATATATATATATATATATATATATATATATATATATATAAGTGCTCATATGAGAGACACTCTCACCAACTTTATGAGAGATAGGTGTGGGCCCTCACATTTATGTTGGGGGTCCTTGCGTTTAAGTTGGTGAGAGTGGATATGGAAGTGAGGGCCCCCACCCATCTTTCATAAAGTTAGTGAGAGTGTCTCTCATAGGAGCATTTTCCTATATATATATATATATATATATATATATATATATATACGGGGGATCTTCATGTGCATCCTTCCCTCACCACTTTTTGGTGAGGGACACCCCTTTTCGGTAATATTCAAGTATAAATTGTACTTTTGTACTTTGTTTTTTTCCCACTTTTGTACTTTCTTTTTTCCCAAAATGAGTGTCCCTCACCAAAAATAGTGAGGAATAAATGTATATAAAGACCCATATATATATATATATATATATATATATATATATATATATGCGCACTAAGGGGAGAAAGAAAAGACAGCCCACCAGAGTGTCCGAGTCATTGATTTGACGGCCTGCTTAAAGTTCAATGATATTTTTTCGCCCTAGATGTTTTCGAAATTCAATCTAGGCCAATGAAAGTTTTTGGAGGCTAAAGTTAGGATTGGTGCTCTGATCATGAGATGAAAGATAATAAAAAGGGCCACCATTATCAATGCAGCCCCAAGTGGGGCCCGTAGAGTTGGACTCCCCCACGCAATCCCCTTGAAATAAGAGAACTTTTTGTTCTATTAAGATCTTTCTAAGATGACTTTTGGTGCATTAATTAGATTCATTGGCCGTAATCAATTTACTACAAAGTTCTCGTTTCGTGTCACTTTCGGTCTTGTCCGGATTCTTCGAGTGTTTCATTCACTTTTCATGAGCGGGGAGAGAGGAACTTTACAGCAGGGCCAACAAGGCATAAAGCACAATCTTATACAGTATTAATCAATATTAATTCGAACATTAATAGGGCTCAAATCTCATAGGGGGATCAAATTCTCCTCCTCCTCCTCCTCCTCATCATCATCATTATCATCAAAGCCTAACCCTAATATAATGGCACCGAATTCTTGTTATGTAAAATTTTAAGACTCCTACAATTGGAGGTCCCGCTTTACACTTCCACTCACCCACTTATGCTTCGAATGAGAGAGCTCCTACGGAATCCCTGTTCCATGAAAAAAATAATAACATTTTATAAAAGGCTTATTTCTGAACTAAAATTCCTGTTTGAAGAATTTTAAAGTTCTTCGGCATTTTGGAATTTTTGAATGCTCGCTTGTACTTAAGTATCTAAAAATTCCACCAAATTTAGGTAGTCAGGATTTTGGAATTCTTTTGCAGAAATATGACATTTGAAAATGATAGAGGATCAGATGTCATATCATGTACAAAAAAAAACCCCAACATAATAAATTTATAACAAAAATCCCAATAAAGAGACAACCCTAAGTCCAACCTCCCGTAGGAGTCGATTTTCCGTGGAATCATAGAAAACTTGATTCATTTTTCTACATTTCATCACTAAATCCCAATTGCACTCCACATAAAATTTATTATAGCGCAAAAAAAAGTTCTCCACTTCTCATACCTTTTCCACATAAAAACCTATGCACACAAACATGTCTTAAGGAGTCGTTTGTGCATGAGTCAAAGAAAACGCACCGGTTTTTCGACCTGCAATGGTAGGAAGTCTGGATCCCTTTTAGCGAAGAAAACACGACTAAAAATACATTTTCCTCTACGAATAATCGCCGCACCAAAATGCCAACAAAAAAAATCCATCTTCGGAGAGGAGCTTGGGGGGGCGGGGGCACAAGCGCCTCATATGGGCTCGAGAGTCAACTTGGTTACCTGAAATTAGACATAACCCAAGATTTAAAATTACTTTTAACTTATTCAATCCACATTGTCATGCATTCACACATTTGGCCGGGGACCAACGCATTGCATCCTACAAAAAAGCAAAAAAAAAAAAAAAAAAAAAAGCAGCAGGAGCTTTCCAGCTATAGAAATAGCATCAGTACCTTCGCACCGACCTCTGTCAGTTCCACAAGCACCACGCAGTCTTCGTTCATACGCATCCCTCCCAAACCAAAAAGGCCTTGTCTTTCCATATTTTTAAGTGAGTCAGTAGATACCAATTGTGGTATCTCCTCCCAACATTCTGATGACCATTTGTGGATCTCCATTTTTTTTTTTTTTTTAATTTTATCTACTTTGATAAGAAGTAATTTCTTTGAATTCTTGAGATTCAATTCTCTGGAAACAAAATGGGCCTATCTATATGATAGCCTCTGTTATTTTCTTCATGAACCCAGCCTTCATACTCAAAGCACAGTGTAGGATTCAATGAAAAGCCACACCAGACCAAAAGTCTCCATTCTCTTTTAGCTAGCAAAAGGGAATACACTCGGTGGTTTACCTACAATGAATCAATGGAACCCTCTTCCCATTAAAGGCTTATATGTACCAGTTTTCATATTCCTTGCTGCTGCCACAACCAACGGAACAAAAAGTTTCTTTTTGCTTTCCATTGAGATAAAATAATAGGGGCTTTGCGATATCATACAATTAGGGTCTTTTTAGTTCATAAAAACTACAATGGTCATCAATTGGCATCGGTGTCGGGTATAATTAGGGGCAGCCATACGGTCAATATCCCAAGGGTTTTCAATCATCCTAATTTCTAAATTAGGTAAAAAGTTTTTTAATCATTCAAGTCTAGCACCAATAGCAATGTTGCCTTCCATTTCAACAGCATTAAGTACATGAAAGTTTTCAACGAAAGTCGTGAAATTCCTCCACACATTCTTCGTGGTAGTGGAAATGACAAAACTACTCACATTTATATGACTTTTCATTTTATTTTATTTTATTTTATTTTTTTTTGCTTCATGCGATATTACACAAAAGTTCCTCTCCTACTAAGTTAGAAAAGAAATATATCCTTTATTAAAAAAAAAAAAGAAATCAACGGCTAAAGGTAATCATACCGGCAACATCCCTAACATTAACATGAAGTATGATAAGAAATCAACAAGTGATAAAGTAACCACTTAAGTCTTACTAGGTATATATTTTTGGGGCTCCATATACATGTCCATAAAGCTAGTGAAGTAAAAGCGTATACAATGATACAACAGAAACAATAGAAAAAAAAGGCCTCAAAACTGAAAGATCCAAACTTATTTTTATCACTAACTTGTTTTTATAAGCAACAAGGAACAATAATAATAAAAATATAACTGATCCTAAAATATAAAAATAACCAAGGAACACTACAGGGCATAAAGCAGACTCCAAAGTATTATCTTTCATATTCTCTTCTTCTCTAATGGCAAGGAACAAAAGCTCTTCAAAATTGAATAATCAACTAGGACAAAGCCAAAGGAGGATTGAGGTTCAGTCAACTGAGCTCAGTCGACTATGTTTCAATCGACTAAACAGTACTTTTCCAAATCTAGATCCAGATCTGGTCAAACAGCTTTGACCAACTGCTAGTTTGATGGCCCAGCTATAAAACAAAGTGAAAGCTTCATTCTTCTTTGATGAGATTGAATATATCTAACCAACCATCAACACTTTTTATCCGGCACATCACACTGGTATGAACTTCTTCTAGCACCGGTGGATGGCCTTAATGTAGTTTCAGTCTCCTTCCTCATAAATAAAAGTTGAAATCTGATAAAGAGTTCAATTGTGCTCCAGGTTAGGATCCATTACACATGTTGAAATAGTATATCCTCTTTAAGAGTTTCGCAGTTCTCCAACTATTCTTACAAAAAAAATTTTGTAGACTTTCTAATAACTTCTTGTTAGTTGGAACAATAAAACAGGTCTCCATCCATGTGAGTATTAGATGTGTCACAGTCACTAGTAGATGTAATGGAACTAGTAGTAGCTTCCTACTACTTTTCTACTGTTTTTCTGGCTACTTGTAATAAGCCACTGAGTCGTCCTGACCACAGATCTAATGGGTACTACCATCTATGGCATGCCTCTAGAATTTCTAGATTAAGGGGTCGTTTGTTCATTTATGTAAGTGTTTTACAGGAGTAACATTTATGCATCATCATTTTTGTTTGCATGCATAAATGATTTACTTATATAAATCAACTGTGCAACTTAAGCATTCCTCTTAAGAAATTGTCAGACTCTTGCTATTTCATTTCATTTATAGGCTTAACACCATAAAGATCACCAACCACAGAGATGGAAAAATAAAGAACGCACATAAAAAAAAATATAAAATGAACATAGTCAAGAAGAAGAAGAGGAATAATAAACTCACAGTACTCTTCATTTAGTAGAAGAGAACGTACAACAAACTAGTAGAAGAGATACGGTGACAACCTCTCCATGGCGTAAGTGCACAAAACAAAACGAAAACAACATAAATACTAGCAACAAGGTCTAGCAGACTATGCCATATGACATTTATTGAAAATAGAAAGAACAACACTTAAGATGAGCCCGGCTTGGCTCTGACGTGATATCTCCATGCATGCGCTTGCTTAAGCAGTAGCAAGTGCAATATTGACACCCTTGTTGCAGAACTCAGAGCATGCTTTGTTACAATGTTCCACCGCTTCATTCACCACTTCTTCACCAACATCTAGTCCCCAAAACAGCTTGCATTAGAATCGAATCTCTTGTTCATAACAAATAAGTAAAAGAAGCAAAATATAAATAATGAGTTTATTTTACCAGAGTTATGGTGAGTGCTTATGGTATTGCACACGGAGGATGCACACCCCAACTTGCAGTAGTGATTGATAGCACCTGGAGTTAAAAGTACAACTTGCATTAAAATGAAATCTATTGAAACAAGTAAAAGAAGCAAAATAGAAATAATGAGTTCATTTACCAGAGTTTTCGAGAGTGCTTATTTTAGGGTAATCACTGGGGCAAGTAGTCCCTGTAATAATTTTACAATCACATAAAGTCGCACACCTTTCCCTGGGGGTACCCGGTAGACGGCAGACATTATAGCAATTTCTTGCCGTGGTGCTCCTGCAGCAGCTCTTAGCCTCCACTTGGGTCTGTGCTACAACCAGACCTAGTATGAGTACACCCATAATCACAGTACTAAGTGGGGTTCTTACACCTTTGCCTTTCATCTTCTTTTTCTTGAATAATTTGATGGGAGAAAACACTTGTTTTGAACTGCTGAAACTAGAGTTACGGGGCTCTTACTTAAATAGTTGTGTCCTACCACCTCAAGCTTCACCTACCACCTCAATTTAAAGCTTGGACCACTTACCACCTCAAGCTTCACTTGCCACCTCAATTTAAAGCTTGGACCACTTACCAAACACTTGTTTTGAACTGCTGAAACTAGAGTTACGGGGCTCTTTCTTAAATAGTTGTGTCCTACCACCTCAAGCTTCACCCACCACGTACCTCAATGTAAAGCTTGGACCACTTACCACCTCAAGCTTCACGTACCACCTCAATTTAAAGCTTGGACCACTTACCACCACCGTGCCATGGGCCAAGGGAACTCACAGCCAGCCCATGGCATGCAGGTCGGCCCACCAAAGATGCCAGACACGGCCTACCTGGGGCCCTATTTCTAGCCTAACAATTAAGTGGACTATAGGCATTTAAAAGTTTAAGGCTTGAATATCAGGCCCAATACTAGATGGTTAGGCTTACACAACCTTCAACCTGGCCCATTCTTTCTCATTAACACCTCTATTAATAAATGATCAATATGGATCATTGATATTTTCATGTAGGAGAGCGATGGGAATTCTCTCCAGCAAATGGACTATGTGCATGTTTGACAACTCTATTTTTCACCTCTATTTGTCTATTTGTCTAAATCGTATAGAGGTTGAAAAAAATAGAGCGTTTGGTAGATGACTTTATCCTCTTTCTACTTTAGAGGAGTAGAGGCACATCCTCTAAAACTGAACTGCCCACTTTATGGGCATGTGAAAAATAGAGGCCTGGGCTCTAAAAAATGTAGAGGCGGAAGCTAATTTCGAGGACAAAAATGCCCATAGACGGTGTTTGATTGACACCGAAAATCCTTTGAACAAAAGGCCTCGTTCGTTAGAAGAGGAGAAAACAAAAGCCCCCTTCGTTGTAGAGCTCGCAGAGGGGAGGAGAAAACGAAAGCCCCAAGCCAGAACATCATCTCGATCGACCTTCTCCTCTCCGCCGCCTGCCAGTCGACTATATACTGGTATTCCTCCCTCTCTCTCTACTTCTGTCATTCATGGCTTCCAAAGGAACTTCTCTGGTATTCCTGCTCCTCTCTTTTTTTCTTTTTTTTTTTTTTTTTTTGGTAGTGATTAGGGTTTCTTGATCAGGTGAAGATTGATAGGGTTTATCTCATTCTTAAGTAGATTTATAATCATCTATTAAGATTCAAGTAACTGCACTTCAATCTAACATGGTGCTCTTTACCAATCCAACATGGATGAAATTATGTTTCAGAAACCGAAACAGCTTGTAGTTTTAAATTTTTTTTATGGGTAATCTTGGTTTTGTATAGAAAGGAGACAGGAACTAGGAAGCCTTTTTCTCATGCTCTTCATTTTATTCATGTGGTATACAGCTCTGTAAGATTGGGCGAGCTGTGCTATGCTAGTATTCATGTAAGATGGGATTTCTAGTGAGCTGGATTGTGGTTGGACAGAAATTTGGATGGGTTTGCAGTGGATTTGCAGGGGATTATATTAATTTGAAGGTGGAGAATTTGGGGGCTAAACATAGAGTTGCAATGGATTAAGCTGATATTTATCTTTGACTGCTGTTGTTCTTTTATTTTTTTCCTTTCTATCTCTTCTTTTTTTTGTTTGAAATTGTTGTCCTTGACTAAAGCTTGCACATGATTATTTTTCTCCTTTGTTTTAACTAAATTTGCTACTACTTTTCTGATGTTTTTTTCTTTATGTGTTATTTTAGTTGCATTCTTTAGTATCAAACTCATCCACTGGATATATTTAAGATGCCATGGCCGAATGGAGCAATTGCTTTTAAAGGCAAGTCATGCCAAAAGAGTTATGTTCTAGTCCTTTTATCTTGTAGGTGCTTCATTTACAGTGGAATATGGAAAGATGGGACTGACTGATGACATGTTTTGTATGAGTGCCTGAGACCTAAGTTGGGCACGGCATCTTTAGTTATGAAGAAAAAAAAATATCAAAGTTAACTTCTGATAATTCAGTTTTATGAATGAATGGAGAGGAGCTATTGTTCTATAGGTGCTTGTATGAAAAATCTAGTATCTTACAAGTGGGCTTCATAATATAGATTTTCCCTGTATGTATCACATCTTGTGATACTTTCAGCTATACATGAATGACCACTTCTTTTGTAATTTGCATGAAAAAATGACTACTTGATGGCATTTTCCTTATTGTTAACCAATTTCTTGTTGCTTTTGTTAACAAATGTGTATTGTTATGGGAAGAAACAATTTCAGAATGCAAATGTGTATTTTTGTATTTAACTTTTTACTTTGACTAGATGTTAGTCTCTTCTACAATTTTGTATCAGAAGCTCTGGTCAATTATTCCTTTTAGTGGTTTGGTTGGGGATTTCAGGAAGTGAATGGTATTGGTGCGTCCGGGGAAAGAAGAAATGTCCATGTAAATATTGATAGGGCGCTTCTAAATGTGAGTCAATTAGGTTCTTAATGTTTGTTTGTAAATTATAGATTGAAGTATATGTATGGCAGATAGCCCAATGTGTTCATGGTGATATTTGTGTATGGCTTTTAGACTTGCTTAATCAATCTATATGAAGAAATACTCGCATCAAATTTGTATGAAGAGAAACTCACAACATAAAAATATGTGTATGATATTTGTGGGTTGTGGAGATGAATCTTTTTGTTTGCAGGCTCTTGTTTGTGAGATAAGAGTTGGGTGTTTATTTGTTGGGTTTTTGCCGATGCTTGTGAAGGTATTTGAAAGGTTTAGAAGAAGTGTGAAGAAAGCTCAAAAACACAAGACTGGAACAAATGCAAATGACAACTAGATGAAGATGTTACAATCATCTCAACCTTTGCATTGGTTGGTAATTATTTGCTGTTTGTGAATTGAGGAATCAAGGGAATCAAATGGTGTCATTTACTGACGTTCTTCTTTCTATTTTCAGAATAGGAGTGCCCGAAGCAACTTTTGAAGCAAAGAGCTGAAGAGACTATATGTAACTTGAGCACAATTTCTTTTACTATGAAGTGATAGTTTTAAATTTGTGTTTTTTTTAAGGGTGGGGTTCATTTTCTACCAACTATTTTGTTGGGTTGGGTTTATTTTGTTGAAAGGATGTTTGAATATTAATATGAAGTAAAATAATTTTCTTGTTTTATTTTTTGATGGTTTTGGAATGGAAATGGATGTTGGGTGTGTAGAAGATTTGGTATTGGATAATAGAATTAACAGTTTCAATTTCTCCATATGACACGGATTGGGAGTTGTAATAATGTTCTATTGTATATACAGGAAAAGAAAATAAAAAATCAGATGAATAAAATAAATAAATATTGATTGCGGTAATGTTTAAATTGCGTACAAGTTACATGCCATATTTTGATGAAAATAGTTGTATTTTTCGAATGATAAGAGATTATGATGTTATGGTATGTGTGTAGAGGGCATATTTTGATGAAAATGTGCCTAAGTTCATTTTTTATATAATGACAGAAGATACCCCTCTAAAAAGAGGCAAACCCTCTAAAAAGAGGTAAATTGAGGGCATACCAAACGGTCTATTTGAAGTAGACCCGCTCATTACCAAACACGTTTTTTTGTTCTAGCCTCTTTTTTTTATAGCTCTTTATTTAATAGTTCTATTTTGAATGGTCTGTCAGAAAAAGAGTAGAGATGCCAAACAAGGCCTATATATTCTTCATATCGGGTCTAGTTCATGCATGCCACGAAAGGGTAGAGGAGATGGAAAGGTCTTGTTGTAAATAAGGGTTAGGCATATGATTAGCTTGTTTAGATTATCCTAATACTTGATTTAATTTCTTTAAAATCTAATCATCTTTTAATATAATATTCCTTAAGTTGAAATCCAACTTTAAGTAATGGATGAGTCTCGAGTTGATCGTAGCGTCAATTCACATGTAGGTGAGGCAATAGTTGGATAGACTATCTACAAATGTAACTATTCATGTAGAGGGCATGCTTGTTTCATGTAATTGAATTTCAAGGAATTCTAAGACTTTGTATTTTTATAAGTATTTAAAAATGAACAATCAATAATAAATATTCAAAATAATCATGAAAAACCTCTCTTTTAATGGAATTGAATTGATGGAAGATGTCAAATGAATATCCAACTGCTAAGGTCCCATCTAAATGTCTATATTCTATCCTTTACCCTTAATCACATATCATTCACCCTCACATCTTTAATAGTCTTGGGTTAATTTGACCATGCATTCCTAAATTCTAGCAAAAACATAGAGGCCCTTTGCCGTGAAATAACCATCTTATCTAACATCAATATTTGTGTTTTAATCCTTAATTTTAAGTTTAATACCGAAAATGCAAAAATTTATCCGAAGAGTTATGCCGAGCACAACTGGCATGGATGTACGACATTGCCAGCCCGCTCTAGGCACGGCCAGTGTGCCAGGGTAAAGCCCTAGAGGGCCATACCGGCCCGGCCTGTGGCCCGCTTGGGTTGGGATCTAGCCGGTAAGACCCGTTTGACATGCCTAAGTGTGTCTATGAGTTCAATCCTAACCCTTGTCCTACCTGTTTTTAAAATAAATCATATAACTTGAACCTGCATCTAATGATGGTCCAGCACGGCCCGTTTGACATGCCTAAGAGTGTTTCTGAGTTCAATCCTAACCCTTGTCCTATCTGTTTTTAAAATGGATCATTTAACTTGAACCTGTATCTAACGACAGTCTCAACCCAAGCTGCATAACCCATATGTAATGTGGATCAACCGATTTTAACTCGACCAGACTTGGATAATTAGATTCTTCCAAGCCCATTCCATTCCAAACAATAAAGTTTTTATTTGAGTTTATTTGGAATTGTGGATCAAACAAACTATTTAGAGTATCAAAATATTAAACCACCAAAAAATTTAAATTTGTTTAGATATAAGGTATAAAAGAACGCCTTAACTCAGGCTAAGGTCCCTTTAGGCAGTATCTCTATTAGATTTCTATACAAGTGATTAAACCATTCGTGTCATTTTGTCGGGGGACATTCGTGTCATCCATCCCTCACCATATGGCAGGGCCAAACTTGATAGGGCCCACCTACAGCCCCACTGATCATGGGACTTGGGGCATGGATAGAGACATCTAGGATGGGCCTATATATCGAGCTTGGGGCTTATCCCATGCCTCCAACCCCTTCATCTGTGATCCACAAATTTAACGTCTTTATATTAAAGGAAAAAATTTGACTATCGATCCAACGGTTCAATCTATTCGGGATTAGTGAAAAATCACTGGATCTAATATAATTTAGGGGGTCGCATGTGTGTGGATAGTTTTAGCCCCAGTATGTTGTCCCTCACCGTAATATGGTGAGGGATAGATGTGCATGAATGTTTCACCATTTTGTTAATAATCTCAAGACTTGACATTTCTTTCCCTCTTTCTTGTCTCTTAGTTAAAACCAAATCTATTACTAAATCAATCTAATCAAAAGTGGATTCATAATATGAATGATGTTTTAAACACAGCTAGCCTAATTGACCTAAGTACTTTAGAGTTTAGTCTCATTCATATATTCTAGCTAAAGACTTACACAGATTAAAAAAAAAAAAAAAAAAAAGAAGTTACCAATTTATGATTTAGTGAAGGATGACATTTATGCCCCTTGCCTGCTTAGCTAGCTTAAAGCATCTCATTTGATAGCCATCCAATATGAGTATGTGTTTATTTAATTTTTAAAGGAAAAAGGGAAACTTGAAAACTGAAAGAAGTAAGATGTGAGGGGTTACATGAAAATAATAAGGGAGTCGCATGAGTGGGGATAATGGCAGTTTCAAAATCCCAATTGATTTGTCACTAATTGGGATCTGGCCGGGCTGGTCCAAGAGCACTCACATCTGGATCAATCAATACGTCTATACTCAGGATGGTCAAAGAAACCATACAAGAAACAATCATTTAGTTTTTAGCATAAAATTAAAAAAATCAGTTTAATATCATATGTGTAAATTATTCGAGATCTACAACACAATATTATTACTCTAAAAAAAAAAACTCTATGGGCTTAAATATAGTCATCCATAGGGAGGATGCTATCACTATGTGCAATAATCACAAAATATAGTTTCTAGATTTACTAATATGCTAGACTTTATCATTCTTTAAATAAAAAATTAAATCAAAATTTATAATAAAAAAGTACAAAAGAAAATCACATATTTTCTAACTTACATTAGTTTTTAAATAGAAAAGAGATGGAAAATTTTCTAAATTATACCATTTTAAAAATAAATACAACATTACCAATTGAAAAACCTTATTTCTAATCACGTAAATTATTCCATGCCTTTTTAGCAATAAAAGTGTGAATCGCTTTCCTACATATGTGTTAATAGCGTCATTTACACACTATTGTTATAGCGGATTTATCCATTGCTCAACATGGAAAATAAAATTTCCAAAGAAAATGTAGAACTTTCCATGAAAGCATTTTCCTTGTTCTGGTTAAGCTGGGGCCTACTTTTTCCATGACAGAAGAAACCAGAAGGAAGTAAGAAAGATGCCGAGACTTTGAGAACCATCCAGAGCCTTGAGACAGACCGAGAAGAGGAAAAAAAAAATCCCATTCTACAACTTTCTCCTCGTCCTTCTCTTTTATAAATAGAGTCTTCTTCCTTCTACCTATCCATAATACGAGAAAAATCAGAGACAGCCTTCTATCTGATCCAAACATCTTCAATTCTAATCCAGTTCCATTCTCTTTTCTGCAATCAATCGAAAGAAAGAAGACTCAAGATGTCGCTCATTCCCAGCTTCTTCGGCCGACGATCCAATGTCTTCGATCCCTTCTCTCTTGACATTTGGGATCCATTCCAAGACTTTCCATTCCCAAGCTCCAACATGCGAAGTGAGACATCTGCAATGGCCAACGCCCGTATAGACTGGAAGGAAACTCCAGAAGCCCATGTCTTCAAAGCCGACCTTCCAGGTCTGAAGAAGGAAGAGGTGAAGGTGGAGGTGGAAGAAGGAAGGGTCCTGCAGATAAGCGGAGAGAGGAGCAGAGAGCATGAAGAGAAGAACGACAAGTGGCACCGCGTTGAGAGGAGCAGCGGCAAGTTCCTTAGGCGATTCAGGTTGCCAGAGAACACCAAAGTGGATGAGGTGAAAGCTGCTATGGAGAATGGGGTGCTCACTGTGACAGTGCCCAAGGAGCAGGTGAAGAAGCCAGACGTCAAAGCCATTGATATCTCTGGTTGAATTTGCTGTATGATGTCTATAGTATTAGTTGGGAGGCAATGGAAATGGTTTTCTGACTACTAAATCTTATGTTTGTGTGAACTTCAAATGTAGTAGAATTAAGCAGAATTATGTAATAAAGGATTTGAGATTTGAAATAAAAGATTTGGATAGTTAGTAACTGTGTGGGCTGCTTCGACCGAAACCGATGTTGTATGTAATTCTTTGGTAATAGCGCCAATCAGGGTCTTAACCCCCTTCTCTCCGACATAAGCAGCGTCTCAGCCTTTGTCAAGGTAGGATTGGTCCCGGTAGGAGTACCGACCATGTCCTACCGAACTCGGTCTCACGCTGGCATCCCAGTCCGATCTCGGGTATATCTGACCCCGGCCTCTTCTCCAGTTCGGCCCCTCTGCCGAGGTGAACACCGGGCTTCCAGTTCCCATTATGAGATGGGACGGGTACTTTGTAGGGAGTCCCTGTCAGGTAGGGCGGCCACCGGCCAAGGATAAGGGCTCGTTCTTATCAACAGATCACATCCACATTTATGTGAGGGATTTGAGGGGAGGGCTGATGGGACAAGTATCCTCACCTACCCCCACTAAAGATCCCAGGTGTGGGCTGATAGGACAAGTATCCTTACCTACCTCCACTATGGAACCTTCCATTCTCCTCTATATATGCCTGCATGAAGAGTCATGAACAGGTACATGCAAAATACAGTCCACACTGTTACTCTGCTGAAACATCTCTTCTTCTCCACTTCACCCTAGTTCAGTGACTGCACTAACTCAGGCGTCGGAGTGCCTTTGGCTGACAGCAGCCTCGGGCCCTGACTGCTGTTTTCTCTTCCCTTTCAGGTTTCAGATCAGCAGAGACACTTGTTCAAGCTAAACAACCTCTCTGTAAACCCTCATCATCAGTTAACCCCAAGTCCGTAATAATTAGGCACGCACAATTTGGCGCCGTCTGTGGGAAACGATCTGAGAAGTCCACATTTTCATTCGAACAGCTATGCCTCCCAAGGCTCAGAAGGGAAAGAGCGTTGCTAGACCGTCTGGGTCTAAGCAACCAGAAACATTCCTGCCTCTCATGCCACCTCCACTGGTGACAGACCAGGCAGGAGCGTTGGTGACAAGTTCGCGAAGAGATACCAGGCGAGCACCATCCAACCCTCCTCCGAGGGGAGTGGGAGGAGAACCTGGTATGCGGAGTGTAGGTTCACCCGTTACGGTGACACACTCATCGACAAGAGGAGCAGCAGCGTCTTCTCGGCGCGATTCTGTATTAGAGCGGGCTCGGACGAATACCTCTCGGGCGGAACGTCCGCGCCTGGAAGTTGTTCTCAACGCTCCGCCTCGAGAGGACGTTCCTCCTCAGGAACGGCCCTTACGAAGTGGGGCTCCTGTGCAGTCTCCTCCTCCTCGGTCTTCTCACGGGGACCACATGGAAGAGGATCACGTCCACCTCGGCGATGAAGGTGACGACGACATGGTCCTGGAGGACGATGTTGAGGCCCAAGCCGAGGCCATCAAGGCCCAAAACCTCATCATCGAAGAGCAAAAAGGGCAGATCCTCCAGCTTCAGCGGCTGCTTGAAACTAAGAGCCAAGTCCAGCCCGAAGCCTCTCACACCCCTCCGCCTAAGCAACGGGCTCGTCTCGGTCTTCGGGGTCGACCAGACCTAAGGGATCAGCTGAATGAAAGGCGTACCCGAGCTCGAGAAGAGGGCTCGAGTAACACTCATGCCAGTGCTGACCAGCACCAGCACCATAAACAAAGGCGGGAGACCAGGGCCGACCCCGAGATGGCCGACTACATCGACCAGCAGATTAAGCTGGCCGTACAGCAGAGCCTGGAGCAGGCCGGCCTCTCTCGAGGTCGTTTAACTGCCAAACACGGTGACATCCATGGTACCTCTCCATTTTCTCGGGAGATCAGGGATCATCCCCTCCCTGACAAGTTTAGCGTCCCACGTTTCAATCTCTATGACGGGACGTCGGACCCCGAGGCCCACCTTCGGCACTTCACCCAGAAGATGACGGTATTCAGCGGGGACGGCGACCTTGACTGCAAGGTTTTCTCCTCCAGCTTGGGCGACCTCCCACTTCGGTGGTTCTGCGCACTCCCCGAGGGATCGATTTCGAGCTGGCCACAGCTCCGGAACTCCTTTGTCGAAAAATTTCAAGCCCACCGGGTCATTCCGAAGACTGACGCCGACCTGATCTCAATCAAGATGAGGCCGACCGAGACTCTTACTCAGTTCGCCAAACGATTCTGGACCATCTACAGCGTGATTGAAAATTCCAATGACGACGTAGCCATCACTGCCTTCCAACAAGCTTTGCTTCCGGGCAATGAGCTTCGGCAGAAACTGGTACGTCATCCTGCACCTTCAGTGAAGGCTCTGATGGTCCGGGTGAACCAGTACGTTGAGCAGGAAGAAGACGACATCCGAGCTCGGGAGAGCCATAATCTCTGGCCAGAAAGCCGACCGGAGGGCCGTCCCACGAGAAGAGAAAGGAGGCTTGCTAAGAAAGAGGTGGATCGGAGTAAAGAGCCATCCAGCTCGGCAGCACGCCCTGCCCCCACCTCGGGAGGCAGCGCGAGGCCGAAACCAAGTGGCGCCTCTTATAGAGCCGTCAATACCATCTTCAAAGAGCCTATCTACAAGCTCCTCGGCAAAATCCAGGCCCAGCCTTTCTTCAAATGGCCCCAGCCAATGAGGGGTGACGTCTCCTCCCGAGATCAGAGCAAGTTCTGTGCCTACCACAAAGATAGAGGACACAGAACCGAGGACTGCTATGCCTTCAAGGCGCACCTTGAAAAGCTCGTGAAAGATGGGCATCTAAGAGACCATGTCAGGGAAGAAGGCAGAGTGAACAACGCTCAGCAGCAACGCCTCCCCGATAACCAAGGCCGCGGTGAGCCTGCAGGGACCATCGACGTCATTCACTTGGCTCCTGCCCCCAGGGGAAGTGACCGAGCCCGTGCCGATGCCAGGAAAGCCCAGCATAGCAAGCATGTGATGACGGCCGAGTTCGGTCCCTCAGCAAAGAAAGCACGTGTGGAGAGGCCAAAAATTTGGTTCTCTGATAAAGACTTGGCCGGGGTCCAGCTACCCCACAATGATCCTCTTCTTCTGACTATGAGGTTACACAACTTCGATGTCAAAAGGATCCTAGTGGACCCTGGAAGCTCCTCGGAAATCCTCTACTTGGACTGCTTCAGGAGGATGGGCCTGAGAGAGGAGGACCTGCAGGAAGCCCGCACCCCCCTGGTGGGTTTCAGCTCCAAGACGGTGTATCCCAAAGGGAAAATTTCCCTCAAGATCGAGGTCGGAGGAGCTTCCACAAAGGTAGACTTCCTGGTGGTGGATGCACAATCTCCATACAATGCCATCATGGGGAGAACCTGGCTCCATAACCTTGAGGCCGTTCCCTCGACCCATCACCAGAAGCTCAAGTTTCCTTTACAGAACAAGGATGGGAGTTTCGAAGTTATCACAGTCCGCGGCGACCAAGACATGGCCAAAGAATGCCTCTTGGCCGTGGTCCCCGGAGATACGCAGCCACAGCAAGTCCACATGACCGAGCTGGAAGCTGAGCTCGACGCTGTGGGACGAACTCCCGAACAGAAGAGCATCGAAGACCTCACCCAGGTCGGTATCGATACCAGCGATCCAGAGAGGTTCTTCCTGCTCGGTAGCCAACTCGCTGACGAGGAGAGGGCCAGGATGCTCGACTTCCTGTTACAAAATAGGGAGGTCTTCGCCTGGACCCCATATGAAATGTCCGGCGTCAGCCCCGAGGTCATAAGCCATAAGCTGAATGTGGATCCCCGACATAAACCTGTTGTCCAAAAGATTCGCAGGATGGGCGCCCAACAGGCAGAGGCTGTGACCAAGGAGGTCGACAAATTACTGGACGCTGAGGCTATCCGCGAAGTCCAGTACCCTGTTTGGTTGGCCAACACAGTTGTGGTAAAAAAGAAGGATGGCAGCTGGAGGGTCTGTGTAGACTTCACCGACCTCAACAAAGCCTGTCCCAAAGACAGCTTTCCTCTACCGAAGATAGACCAGCTGATCGACGCCACTGCCGGCCACGAGAGGATGAGTTTCCTCGATGCTTACCGAGGTTACCATCAAATTCCAATGCACGAGCCTGATCAAGAAAAAACCGCGTTCATAACACCTAGGGGCACCTACTGCTACAAAGTAATGCCCTTCGGGTTAAAAAACGCCGGTGCCACTTACCAGAGGCTGGTAACCAAGATGTTTCAGGACCAGCTCGGCAGGACGATCGAGGTCTATATTGATGATATGGTCGTTAAGTCTAAGCGGTCACAGGACCACTTGACTGACTTACGTCAAACCTTCTCCATCCTCAAGAAATATCAGCTCAAGTTGAACGCCTCCAAATGTGCATTTGGCGTCGGCTCGGGCAAGTTCCTTGGCAGCCTGGTTACGAGGCGAGGAATCAAGGCTAATCCCGATCAGATCTCGGCACTCAGAGCCCTGCAGAGTCCGAACTCAATAAAACAGGTTCAGAGACTTACCGGGATGGCGGCAGCACTGAACCGCTTCATTAGCCGAGCTTCGGATAAATGCCTTCCCTTCTTTCAGCTCTTGAAAAAGAGTTCCGGGTTCAAGTGGACCCCGGAATGCGAAAGCGCTCTCCAGGAGCTCAAAGTGTATCTTTCCTCCCCTCCTCTGCTTTCCACCCCAGTGCGGGGTGAGCTCTTATATTTATATCTGGCAGTTTCGGACCATGCGGTGAGCTCTGTGCTCGTAAGAGAAGATGACAGGCAGCAGAGGCCCATCTATTATACAAGCAAAATCTTGCTTGATGCCGAAACGAGATACTTGCCATTGGAAAAGCTCGCTTTAGCACTTGTTAGTGCTTCGCGGAAGCTCTCCCACTACTTCCTGACATATTCTATCGTGGTTGTGACCGAACACCCACTCAAGTCCCTCTTCAGGAGAGCAGACTTTTCAGGACGAGTGTCTAAATGGGCTGTCGAACTCGGGCAATACGATATCCAGTATCAGCCCAGAACGGCCATCAAAGCCCAAGTCCTGGCGGACTTTATTGTGGAATTCACTTCTCCTAGTTCGGCACCAAGTCATCTCGACACCGAACTGGGGGGCGAGGAGGCAAGGACTTCGGCAGAGATCGAGCAGGATCGGTCTTGGAAACAGTTCCTCGACTCTTCTTGGAAAGTCTTCGTCGATGGGTCCTCCACCTCCAAACGGGCTGGTGCTGGCATAGTCCTTCAATCTCCGGAGGGTCTTGTCATTGAGCAAGCCCTGACTCTTGACTTCAAAGCTTCTAACAATGAAGCCGAGTATGAAGCATTAATTGCAGGGCTGGGCAGCGCAAAAACCCTGGGGGCACAACAACTGGTGATTTTCAGCGACTCACAGCTGGTCACGAGCCAACTGAATGGAGATTACCAGGCCCGAGATGACAGGATGGCAGCCTACCTGGCCTACACTAAGCAACGCCTATCTCAGTTCCAAAAGGCTGAAGTCAGGCAAATAGGCAGAGACTCCAACTCTCACGCCGATGCTCTAGCAAATCTAGCCTCTGCTGTCGAGGCAGGAAGAAAAAGAACTGTCGAAGTGGAAGCACTGGACAAACCGAGCATACAACTTCAACCGCCTCGACAGATTTTGTGCACTGACCTCGGTCCAAGCTGGATGGATGAACTTATCTCCTACCTCAAGAATGACCAGCTACCCGAGGACAAGAGCCAAGCCCACAAAATCAGGCTGAAGGCAGCCCGATTTTGGCTCTCTCCAGACGATAAACTCTACAAGAAATCCTACAATGGCCCTTACCTCCGGTGCGTTCATCCGAGCAAAGTCGAAGACTTCCTTTATGAAATTCATGAAGGGATCTGCGGCAGCCACATCGGAGGTCGGTCACTCGCCTACCGAGCTATCAGCCAGGGGTACTGGTGGCCCTATATGCAGAAGGATGCACAGGTCTATGCCAGGAAATGTGAGAAGTGCCAGAAGTTCTCGCACTCTCTCCATCAGCCAGCACATGACCTGAGCCCCCTTTCCAGCCCCTGGCCCTTCGCCCAATGGGGACTGGACCTCGTGGGACCCCTCCACCGAGCTCCAGGGAACAAAAGATGGTTGATCGTAGCAATTGACTACTTCACCAAGTGGATAGAAGCCGAAGCACTCTCCTCCATCACTGAGAAGGACACCAAAAACTTCGTGTGGAGAAGCATTGTAACTAGATTCGGAGTACCTCGGACCCTGGTCACGGACAACGGGACCCAGTTTGACTCCAACTTCTTCAGAAGCTTCTGTCAAGACCTTGGCATCAGGAACTACTACTCTACCCCGGCCTACCCCCAGAGCAATGGGCAGGCTGAAATTTCGAACAAGGTGGTGCTTGACGGACTCAAAAAGAGACTAGATCGAGCCAAAGGGAGATGGGTAGAGGAACTTCCAAGTGTCCTATGGGCATATAGGACTACCCCGAGGCGCTCGACCTCGGAAACTCCTTTCTCCCTAGCCTACGGAATGGAAGCTGTAATTCCACTTGAGGTCGGCCTCCCCACCCTCAGGTCGGAACTGTTCGACCGAGGCCAGAATGATGCAAACCTCGCCACAGAGCTCGACTTGGCGGAGGAGCGAAGGGATGCCGCAGCCATCCGTCTCGCTTCCTACCAGCGACAGTTGGCTAGAGGGTATAATCAAAGGGTCAGAGAGCGAAAGTTCTCCCCTGGAGAATTGGTCTTGAAAAAGACTCTTCCAGCAGACAGGAATCCCAGCGAAGGAAAGTTTGCACCGAACTGGCATGGACCGTTTAAGGTGACTTCGGTTGCTGGGCAGTCTGCATATAGGCTTGAGGACATGGAGGGCAGAGAGCTGCCACGCCCATGGAATGCCACCCACCTCAAGAAATTCTATTTTTGATGTAATCAGAGTTGGGAAGTTAATAAACTGTTTCTTTTTATGGAATACGTTTACAAGCTGTCCCCTATTCTCGAAAAAATGTCCAAGTTATGGAACTCGGCATATATCTACAGCTCGGTTACGTAACCGACTTGAATTATTTGTTCGGTTATCTTAGTTAGCTACTTTGGCCTGGTCAATGGACCGGTCGAGTTCTGATTATAAACCGGATTTAGCTTTGGTCACAGGACCAAGCGTCCTCAGTTTTACCGAGATTGATGCTCATTATGGTTGCAAAATCAATACAGCACCTCGGGTTACAACTACTACAAGTTCGGCTTATACCGAACTCATTTACTTTGTCTTGTTTCCTATTATTTATTCTGGTTGTTAAGCCAAACGCATAAAGAAAGGAAAAAAGAGAAGAAAAATTCAAAGTTGGAGGCAAAGCCAATTTCATTTCATGAAATGAGAAAGGTTACAAATTTCCCAACAAAAAGAATTACGAAATTTCCCCCAGTACAGAAAAAATAAAAACAAAGTTACATCATATTTTTCAGACTACAGCCCCCTCGGCGCCAGCAGCAGCAGCTTCCATGACCTCGACAGCCACTTGTCCGGCGTCGACCTCCGCGTCGTGTCCGGGGGCACTGTCTTCGGTCTCCCTGGCTGGGGCCTCAGGAGCTTGGTTCGGTGCGGGCTGAGGAGGAGGAAACTGAGGAATCTCTGTATACACAGGGCTGTCCTCGGGGACCCCTGCTGCCCTCAACGAGCTTGTCCATCCCAGTCTCCAGGCCTTCAGGCTGACGCTCTTGACTTGCGCGATGTACTGTTCGGTGGCTTCCGCCACCCCTTCGTCAAAAGCTTTGTCAACCTCGGCCCGTAGCTTGTCGACATCAGCTCGGAGTTCAGCCTCTGCCTCCCCCCACCTCTTTTCAAGTTCGGCCGTTGCCTGAACTTGGTTTTCCAGCTCCGCTCTGACCTTGTCCAGCTCGTCACTGAGGCCCAAGACGCTCTTTTCCTGCTCGGCTGCCTTCTGCTTTATTAGACTGAGCTCGGCCTCGAGCTCCAGTTCCCTTTTTTCGGCCCTCTCCGCCCGAGCGGTGCTCTGCTGGGCCTTGTCCGCCGACACCAGCGCCCTTTGCAGGATCTGAAGAAACAAACAAGTGTTAAGCCGACATCAATACCAGAATTACAGAAATCAAAGAAATGCAAAGTTCAAAGGAGAGAATTACCCTAAGGGCGTCTGCCATCTGAGCCACATCCAGCTCCACCTCGCTCCTCTTCATATGTTCTGCCATGTCTCCAGGCAGAGCACATGCGTGCGCAAGGGCACTGACAACAGATGTGCCATCACTCAGCCGGCCGTCCGACGACAGTGACTGGCCATCCTCCAGCAGGAAGCTAGGGTTCCAGATCGGAGGACCGAGCAGCGGCGAGTGCTCAGAGGCAGGGTTGGGCTCGTCCCCCACTGGGTCCGCAACCCTGGGCCTTTTTCCCAGCCGAACTGAATCCCGACGGGATTTGGTGGAGCGCTCGGCCACTGCTGGAGGCTGAGGAGATTGGACTGGGGGAGAGACGACTGTATCCTCCAGGTTCGGAGGGAGAACGGCCCCCGAGGTGGGCGAATCTCCGAAGATGACTTCGTCGAGACTAATAAGGGTCGCGCGGCGTCGTCCCATCTCGGCCTCTTCGTCCGACTCAGAAGATGGGAGAATTACAAGCTCCTCCTGCCGAACCCCCTCGGATTCACCTTCCGGCTCACTTTCCTCCTCGGAGTCGGTCTCTGTTGCGGTCTGGACCTGCGACGGACCGGCTTCGGCTGAAGCTCTAGAAGGTGTGGCCTCGGGAGGTACTTGCGCAGGCCCTGCTGCTGGAGCTGTTTGCTCCTCGGCTTCGGCAAGAGTTAGGACCTGCTCCCCCCTGAGGTTCTCGTGCCGTCTTCTTATGAAAGATCGGTACACGGGTTCGTACCCAAGAAGAGCTGAGGCAGATCGGGTCCGGTGACCCTTGTAGCTGTAAATCCTTTTCAACCAGCCGACGTTTCGTCGCCACCCGGAGTTCTTCCTCTGCCGTTTCCTCTCCGCGTGACCTGCACGACAAGCAATTAGGCATCAGTTCGGCAGAATGAAACTACATCAGAAGTTCAGAAATTGAGATATTTACTCGGTGGTTCTCCGAGACGACCGGGTACATGGTCCACCCTGGGCTCTCCGGGGGCATACTCCCAGTTCCCGGTGACGTAAAGGCAGTCCTCCCCGGCGTATTTTGTGTTGTCCTCGAGCTCGTTGATTATAGGAATCTCCTTCGGTCGAACTCTCAAATAGTATGCGTCGTCCTTCGGAGATCGACACAGGTTATATACATCCTCAATGTCTTCGACGCCGAGGTTGGTTCCCAATATCCTATTCAGTTCGGCTATACCCATGATTACCTTAAAACCATTGGGCATTAGTTGGCACGGGGTAAGGTTCCATCTCCTGAGGCAAGCTCTCAGGAGGGGATGGACTGGGAATCTCACTCCGCCCTCTATTATGGCTACTAGAGGGAATGGCATCCATCCCTCTACAAGCACCCGTGGTCGGCTTCGGTCACGGTCCCCATCCGCCCTAATCTGGACGTTCTCTGGTATCTGGTATTGTTTCCTGAGCTCGGCTAGAGCAAGCTCTGTGTCTATCCAATGCCTAAAAACCCCCATCTTCCCTAGCCTAGACCGGAATACTGGTGACGGTGACGGAGAAGAAAGACAGTACACACCCCCAAAAACAGAAAAAGAGCCCAGAGAAGGAAAAAATGTCAGAGGCAGGAGGGAACTCACTAAGACACAGGGCCGGAAAGGATGTAGAGAACAGAGAACTCTAAACTTCAGGAGACGAACGAAAGGGCTTCTCGGGCGATGAGGCTCCAGGCAACTCAGGCGAAAGCTCCAAGCACAGTGACAGCGAAAGTGGTCCTCCTTCCAGGACCGGGGTTTTTATACACAGATGGAGATCTCTTCGTATCCCGAAAGGCATGTGCAGACACCGCCTCGAGCACGCCACCCGTCTCCTCGATAAGACGCAATGGCCATCAGGGACCTGACACATGGCGGCGTCACAGCGCCCTCATGATGATATGGTTGGGGCTATTAAAACCGCCTCCAGACAGCCTGGCGCTATTAAAAGCGCCTCGGTAAGCGAAGCGGCACCCCACGCCTGTCTAAACTGCAGGATCGGTTTCGGCAAGTTCCATCCTATCACTCCTAACCCCGTGGTCTCCTTGACCCCTCGAAGTCAGGAGCAGGGGGCAATTGTGTGGGCTGCTTCGACCGAAACCGATGTTGTATGTAATTCTTTGGTAATAGCGCCAATCAGGGTCTTAACCCCCTTCTCTCCGACATAAGCAGCGTCTCAGCCTTTGTCAAGGTAGGATTGGTCCCGGTAGGAGTACCGACCATGTCCTACCGAACTCGGTCTCACGCTGGCATCCCAGTCCGATCTCGGGTATATCTGACCCCGGCCTCTTCTCCAGTTCGGCCCCTCTGCCGAGGTGAACACCGGGCTTCCAGTTCCCATTATGAGATGGGACGGGTACTTTGTAGGGAGTCCCTGTCAGGTAGGGCGGCCACCGGCCAAGGATAAGGGCTCGTTCTTATCAACAGATCACATCCACATTTATGTGAGGGATTTGAGGGGAGGGCTGATGGGACAAGTATCCTCACCTACCCCCACTAAAGATCCCAGGTGTGGGCTGATAGGACAAGTATCCTTACCTACCTCCACTATGGAACCTTCCATTCTCCTCTATATATGCCTGCATGAAGAGTCATGAACAGGTACATGCAAAATACAGTCCACACTGTTACTCTGCTGAAACATCTCTTCTTCTCCACTTCACCCTAGTTCAGTGACTGCACTAACTCAGGCGTCGGAGTGCCTTTGGCTGACAGCAGCCTCGGGCCCTGACTGCTGTTTTCTCTTCCCTTTCAGGTTTCAGATCAGCAGAGACACTTGTTCAAGCTAAACAACCTCTCTGTAAACCCTCATCATCAGTTAACCCCAAGTCCGTAATAATTAGGCACGCACAGTAACTAAGTTAGATCTCAGTTCCTCTGTGAATTGATGATGGTGATTCTCAGCTTCTAGTAAGAAACCTAAAAAAAAAAAGACCATTTGTTTTCCAGTTGTGTCATCAATATTCTTAGCTTATACTGATTCTCCGTTGCAGCATATAGGGATGCTCAGGTGCTGGAGGTTGACACCCAACCTCACCATCCCAATTTGCATCTCAAAAGTTTTTGTAGGCTTTGCTCGGGTCTGCCATGCCATATCATAATTCATAGAACTGTTCAATCAAGCCTATGCCTCGAGCTTTTTTAAGGAAAAAAGAAGCCCTTTCTTTGCTTAGATTTTTGAGTGTTGGGCCAAGCCGAGCACTCTCATAGGAGGGCCTAATTGAAAACTTGGGCATGTTTGGTAAAGTTCCACGCAGAGGATTCCTCACTAGTTTTCCTCACTTGCAAGGAAATTCCACGGTTGGTAACATCTGCACCGAGGAAAGGGGTTTTCCTTTTTCTTTGTAATCACAGATTGTGGTGGTCCGACCTTCCCCATCGGATTCCGTAAATCTGCGATTTATACGGGGCACTATAAAAAGGAGAAGTCTTCGCTACAGTAAACTCAAGACCCTTTCGGAAGACCCTCCACTCTCGATGAAGTTTTCTTCACCTTGCTCGCTTCCTCTTCGGCGTCAGTTGCTTTTCTCTTGGCAAGTAACAAGTCCTCTCCTTCTGTTTCTCTAGCTTTCTCCTTTTGTCTCTCTTCTTCTCCATCGATCATGACTTCAAGGGAAGATTATTTTGGGGAAAACAATTGTTTTTGGGTTCTTGATGGATTAATCTCAGTTTTTTCTTTATTGTGTGTGTGCTACAGTGATTGAGGGAAGCCCTCTCTATCTGATTAGGGTGCTACAGAGCAATCATAGAAAGATCGAACTCATCTTCCATGTTTTGATTTCAATTTTTGTGTTGTTTTGTGTGCATTTTTCAGTTTACCCAGTTGTGGGGTAAGTTCTACTGGAAATGGCTTGGGTTGGGTAGGACCCAATCACCAGGTATAGATCCTAAGGCCTCAAATTGAACTCATTGGATATGAAAGACCAACTGAAAGAAATGCTAACAATAATTAAGTTCATTTATGCATGGATAAACATTCATGATATCGAAGTGAAGGAGCTGAGGAAGGTGATGAGATGCTGATTATATGTGATGTGGATGCCTTCGCGTGTTTGGATGGATAGTGAATTGAAGTAAAGTGATGTAGAGCTTCTTGTATCGTGATAAAAAAAGACCACCTATCATATCAAAACTCAAAAGTACATGAACTCAAAATTCTCTCATTCTCTAAACTTCTTTTTTTTTTAAAAGTTAAAAAGCTGCATCCTTTCTCCACTAAATAATAAAAAAATATCAACTTGTACACAAAAAGTAAAAAAGATTCTCGATCAAGTCACAAAAATAAAAAACTATCATAATCCTTTATATTTTATTCTCTATTAATTTGATACTTCACATCAGTTCATCCAAAAATAGAGAGGTAGTTTGTCTTCTAAACGTGGGATAGGTAAATCCAATTTACACATGTAAATGATGAAGAGTCAAAATTTAAGTATGTAACATTTATACATACTTTTCTTTCTACAATGTTTGTTTAATAGCATCATTTATACATGTGATTCATTTTACCATGTTCGTTTTAATCCCATTCTCAGTCGTGCGTTCAATCTAAAGGTGGGACCCACTCTTACTACAGTGTAATTGAGGACACCTCACTAGAAGGATGGCATTAATCTTAAACGGTCCAAATAATCATTTTTGGGCCCCATGGTAGAGTACTAGACATCTAATAGATTGGGCGGGATGGGGACCGAACTGATGGTGGGACCCACTCTTATTAAAGTGTAATTGAGGCCACCTCACTAGAGGGATCTTAAACGGTCCAAATTATCATTTTTGGGCCCCATGGTGGAGTACTGAACATCTATTAGACAGTAGGGGTGTAAAAAAAAAACCGGAAAACCGTCTAATCGAACCGAACCGCGGTTAATAACCATATTTCATGGTTCGATTTCGGTTACGGTTAATGAAATCAAAAAACCGCACGGTTCAGTTCGGTTACGGTTTTCCATAATAATTCACGGTTATTAACCGAACCAAACCGTATAATACGGTTCGGTTAACCGTATGCGGTTAACTGTACCGTTTACAAATAAAAAAAGAAATAAGGAGCCGTAACCATACGGTTAACCGTATAATAAAGATGACCGATCAATGAGATTTTTTTATTCAATTACTCCTTATGTGTCACTTTACCTTCAATCATTCACATTTATCTCCTTATGTGAGGAAGGCATTCCACGGTCATTAACCGTAACCGAACCGTTTAATACGGTTAACCACGGTTACTGTTTTCCACGGTTTTTGTGGATACGGTTACGGTTACGGTTTTAAAAGATAGAAAACCGCGTTTACGGTTTGGTTAACGGTTTTCCCAAATTGACCGGTTAATCGAATCGTTACACCCCTATTAGACAGGGCGGGATGGGGATGGGATAGTGGTATGTCATTAGTCTCTTTTCATCTGTAACTATGCAGATATAATCATCCCACACGATGCCTTTGTGTAGAGCCATTGTGTTTCCTTTTTCATGGTAGGATTTTCGGATCTCCTCCAACGAAGAAAACAAGACAAAAAAGAGGAGATTATCTTGTCATTTCGTCATTGCACCAAACACAAAGACGCTGGATTGTTTCCTCTTTCCACGAAAATCCTGTTACACAAACGGCTGCATAGTGCTACATGATGAAAGTTGAGCTGTGAAACAAGCCAGACCCAATTTCCACGATGAAGGATCTTTGATGCTCTTCTTTTGTCCTTGATCAAAGATCTTTTCCCACACGATTAGAAAAATTATTTTGAACCTACATATAGATTGACCCCACCATAGATTTGAAATCAATGGAACTTGATTTTTTATGTCTTATATCTCTGTCATTAAAAATGTACTCGCTTGGGGCCCACCACTTGGCCTGTTGATCATGATCTCTGTAAACCCCGGTGCTTAGGAGATCATTGCCATTGTTACTTGTGAGACGTGACTTGTGCCGGGCCCAAGATAATATTAGGCCTGAATTAGATCCAACATTGGAGTCTACTCAATTTGTCTCTATTCTTTACTATGATATTTGTTGGAAAGCCCAAAAGCAAGGCGTAGGTTGAAGAGGACTAGGTTGAAGCTTGAAGGGGACGTGGATGGAGGTAGTAAAAATGAATATGAAGAAGTAAAACTTGTCGGTGTGATCTGACTAGGATAGAACGAAATGGAGAAACATAATTAATCATGTAGTCGATCCAACGTAGTTGGGACAAGGCTTTAATAATGATGGTGATATTTATTGGTAAAACATTTCACCCTGCTCAATTGATGTCGATGCACAATTTTTGGACTTTGAAGCATAATGCTTTTTTAAATTTCCTTTTTACTCTTTTAAATCATTAGAGGAAGATGATTTTAGGAGAGCATTTATTTGCTTGTGAAGTTTGGAGTGATCAAAAGTTGGAACTGATAAGTCCTTAAAAATGTACATTTTCATACACATTTTAGGCCATTTTAGGGACTTATTAATCCAAAATAGTCTCATTTAAGAAAAAAAATCATGTTTTTATGCATTTTGGGTTTATTATAGTGCATTCATGCATAATGATGTGCATTTTAATTTATGGGCCCACTATCATGCATTTGTGATTTTTATTCAAAATTATTATTTTTAATTATAATTCACTTTTGCTTGTAGGAAATGGACGAAATGGGTCCTAAAACCAAGGAATGAGATAAAGAAAAAAACTGTAAGGAAAAGAGATAGGGCATTCTATGCCCTATATCAACATCACATAGGACCTATCACCTAATATAGGTGATTAAATGCTACAAAGTAGGACCTAAGAAAAAGAACCATGCCCTATATAAGCATCCCATGCCCAACATAGGCATCCATGCCCTAAATAAACATCACATGGGATGTTCTTCCCCCTCTTGTCACGAAAGCAACCCCCTTTAGCCTCTCTTCACTCCATCCTCTCCATTCTCCTTCTCCTCGTTGTGTTCTTCAAGGAGGCTTAGCCCTAAAACCACACTACTCCGTTGAGATTTCTCATCTAGAAGAGGTTTTTCCATCCTAACATGTATTTCTCTATCATTTTCATTTTCCATTTTATGTAAATGAATGTACAAGTTAGTAAAAGTTATTTTTTTTTCAATATTCTTCTTCTTATGGTTTATGCTTGATGCTTGATTTATATTGCTTATTTTTGTGCTTGGATTGACGACCCAAGTTTATGAGGGCATATTTGAAGTGATTCTAAATTGTATTAAGAAAAAAAATTTGAGAATATTCACTACTTGAACTATATCTAAATTCTGCACAACTAAATTTACTTTTCTTCTCAACACTACATTTAAATTTTATTAGTTTCACTACTTTTACTTTTAATTGCAACACTACTTTTAGTTTCCAGCAAATTCTTTTATTTCATGCACTTTAAGTTTATGCATCATATATTTCTTCATAATAATTCATGCATCATAATTAGAAATTGCATTAGAATAGGTTTTTTCATAATTAGAAATTGCATTAGAATAACTTTTTTCTCTGAAATCACAATGTTTAATGACTGATTAATAATGCTAATTTCGGACCTGGTATATAGTTGAAAATCTGCACATTGAAAAAAAAAACTGCACTGTTTCAGCAGTTTTGGTCTGACTGTGTTCCGAAAGTATGTGATTTGAAAACTAGGAAAAAGATGTTATTTTTCCTTGAAAGTTAACAGAATTAAAGTAAGGTAATAGGACTTTGAAACTCCAGAATTTCGACCAAAGATAACCTCGAGAACCATGTCAACTAGAGGTACAAACAAGGGTACCGAGCAAGGTGGTATCAGATTTCAGCAGCATAATTGGTTCAAGTATGTATCTTATTGCATTCATATCTTTTTCATACAAACTCCCTTTTCACTTCTGTTTCTTTTGTTGTGTTCATGAATCATCAAAGTTCGAATTCCAGCCATTAAGTTTTGTTTTAGAACATTTTAGGTAGGTTCTACAGTCCAAAGAAAACAGGCCCATGCATAAGGTTTTTCATACTTAGAATTTTTCAGAGTACATCAGATTTTTAGGAACTTGTCTAGAATTCCATTGTTTGCATGTAGGACCTCATAAACCATTCATATTTTCATTATAGTTTGTCTTGGTAAGTAGGATCTAATTTAGGAAATCTTATTTTGATTTTTCATATTAAATTGGTTATTTGATTTGTATGTTCTTTTGCAGGTTTTTAGATATTTTAGGATTGCTTAAATTAAGTTTCCTTTAGTAGAATAGGTCTTTTATTTTTGAAAGAATTGTAATAAACTTTTTATGTTCATTTATTCTAGTAAAGTTGATGTAATTTGATTAGTTTCTTATTTAGGCTAGTTTTAGATTTTAATTAAGATCGATTAAAAGTTGGAAAGTTTCTTAATCAACATTGCTCCCTGTGGATCGACCCGGTCTCGCCAGTTTGTTACTACATCGCGGCTTTACACTTGGAGCTCACGATCAGGGACCAATGAGTGGATTCCTGAGAAATTCCGTCCTCATCAAGTGGCTGGATGTTTAGCGAAGTCCAACTATTAAAAGCTTGAGGAATCATTTGCCTTTTACACATGTGATATTGAAAAATGGGATTTGAATATATAAATATTGCATAAGAAAATGTTATATAAGTAAAATAAATCACCATGTTTGTCAAAATCAACACTTTCACATGAGTAAAAGTGTCTATCCAACAATTTTAAATGCATTCAAATTTATAAACTTTTATTTTTGCAAATTTCTCAAAATCCATGAAGGATTAAATTATGAAACTAAACATACTAATATTTCCCATTAATACAAGAATATATATTGAGCAGGTTGGGATCCTAAATTGGGGCCCACACAATTACAAAAAAGTAGTAGATCTATAGATTGGAGCTCTTTCACAAATTAATCAATTAATCGAATTTTATGAAGATTTATGATAATCATTCAATATCTTGGGTATTATTAGTTCAATAAAAAAAATTGATGGTTTAGATTACAAATATAGGGCCCACAAGAATGTGAAAAAACTAAGGGCTTGTTTATTTGCATTAAAAGACATAAGATTTAGGGATAATTAGCCAAAAGTCTATCAACACGATCATGTAAGGCCTCCAGTCTAACGACTTTTTCTCTAAGGCCTATAGTTCATATAGCTGGACATATTTTGGCAAGAGGTCCGTTAATACGTCACATCAGACATTTTCATGATTGATTTTCCTTTTCAACTATTTAGGCATAAAATTCTAAATTCTAGAATTTCAAATCATCCATTCTCCCTCCTTCCTAAGTCCTCTTGATCTCTGCTGCCCAAGAAAATCCCTTCTCCTTGTTCTTCTTCCCGCATCAAACCCTAGCCCAATCTCACACAAGGGAGATTCGTTGGATCGATCAAATCTCAGGGACTAGATTTGTTGCAGATTGGTGAAACAGGGCCAAGCTGTCGCATGCCGTCAACAACGTTGAAGAGGATCCCATCGTCCCTATTGCAAAACCCCAGAATGGAAGGATCAAACTGCTTCAGAGGATTCCGAGAAGGGCGATTTGGTTTGGGGTTTCGATTGTTGCAGCAAGAGTGAAGGAGAAGGAAAGCGGGGAAGGGCGATCTGGTTTCTTTTGTTTCTATTTTGATTCAGAGAAACGGAAGAGGGCATGGGCTCTGTTGTAAAGCGTTGTGGCTGAAGAAGAAGAAGACCAAAACTCTGGTCTTCTGTATCCTATTGCAGAACGAGAAATGGGACGAAGAAGACGACTAGAAAGGCTTTGGTCAGTTCTAGCCCGGGTTGGGCCCAGGTCAGGTCGGCTTGACCCGTTTTTAGAAGCCCAGAAGCAAAGCTGTAAAATTTATCCAAGTTCTGTCAAGTTTATCTAAATTTTTGTCAAATTTATTTGGGTTTTTTTTAAAAAACTTATCTGAGTTTTTGGAAATTTAACTGAGTTTTGAAATTTATTTGCTTCTTTTAAAATTTATTTTCATTTTTTGAAATAAATTTAACTGAGTTTTGGCAAAAATACTTGAGTTTTTGACAGATTTTTCTGAAATTTGAAAAATTAGTTTATCTTAGTTTTGGCAAATGTATTTGCGACTTTTGAAATTTATTTGTGTTTTTTTAATTTTATTTACACCTTTGGAAACTTATTTATATTTTTTGAGATTTATTTGAATCTTTTGAAATTTATTTGTGTCGTTTTAGATTTATATGCGTTCTTTTAAAATTTATTTGATTTTCTTGAAATTTATTTGATTCTTTTGAAATTTATTTGCGTCTTTTTAAATTTTTATTTGAATCTTTTGAAATTTATTTGCGTCTTTTGAAATTTATTTGTTTTTTTCAAAATATATTTGCATTTTTTTAAATTTATTTGTGTTTTTTTAATTTATTTGATAAGCTTATTAATAGGATTTTTATTAATCGTGGCCAATTAAATGGTAGTTGACCATTATTAATGGCATATCACACTGATCATGGGATATGATTTATCTTTAAATAAATAAAAACTTTTAAAGAAAGGGTAACTTATTACAGTTTAGATCTTCAAATTTGAAAAAAATGACTTATTACACTATGAAAAATGTTGTAGATCTAAGGTAAGAAAGTGAAATGTTTGGGGACCTGTCGCAGAATACCCCTAAGATTTATGCCGTAAGTGGTTAAATATAAAGGCTAAAGGTGAATTTTAAAAAGGGAGCTTACATTTCCATTTGTTTACCCTTATATATGGGAGAATGGTAAGCTGACCTAATCTATTCCATTCACCATATTCAACCCTGGGTCTTCCATTCACTATATGCTGTTGCCTCCTTTGTGCCACTCACCTTGTCGTCCGCCGAAGTACGCTAGTCAAGGTACCCTGGCAATGCTAGGGGTTGATCCCTAGCACGCAAGGAGCATGCCTCTACCAATGATGCATCTCATGCTTTTCAAATAACCTTTCATTTGATTCTATTTCAATAAAAGAAAAAGATTATCGGATGCTCATTTTTGGAAGTTGAACCTATGGCATACTCATTTAAAGGTATTTGTAGCATAAATCGATGTGTTCTGTTCTTATGTATTCTCATACTTGATTTATCCATTGGTCATCATGGAAAATAAAATTTCCAAAGAAAATGTAGAACTTTCCATGAAAGTAAGGTGGGGCCTATTTTTATCACAAGAGGAGACCAGAAGAAAGTAAGAAAGATGGCGAGACTTTGAGAAGCATCCAGAGCCTTGAGACAGTAGAAAGATGCCGAGACTTTGAGAAGCATCCAGAGCGTTGAGACTGATCGAGAAGGGAAGGAAAACAAAAAAATCTCATTCTTCAACTCTCTCCTCGTCCTTCTCTTTTATAAAGAGAGCCTTCTTCCTTCAACTTATCCATCATAAGAGAAAGATCAAATACAGCCTTCTATCTGATCCAAACATCTTCCAATTCTAATCAGTTCCATTCTCTTCTTTTCTGCAATCAATCGAAAGAAAGAAGACTCAATATGTCGCTCATTCCCAGCTTCTTCGGCCGACGATCCAACGTCTTTGATCCCTTTTCTCTTGACATTTGGGACCCATTCCAAGACTTGCCATTCCCAAGCTCCAACCTGCGCAGTGAGACATCTGCAATGGCCAACGCCCGTATAGACTGGAAGGAAACCCCAGAAGCTCATGTCTTCAAAGCCGACCTTCCAGGTCTGAAGAAGGAAGAGGTGAAGGTGGAGGTGGAAGAAGGAAGGGTCCTGCAGATAAGCGGAGAGAGGAGCAGAGAGCATGAAGAGAAGAACGACAAGTGGCACCGCGTTGAGAGGAGCAGCGGCAAGTTCCTTAGGCGATTCAGGTTGCCAGAGAACACCAAAGTGGATGAGGTGAAAGCTGCTATGGAGAATGGGGTGCTCACTGTGACAGTGCCCAAGGAGCAGGTGAAGAAGGTAGACGTCAAAGCCATTGATATCTCTGGTTGAATTTGCTGTATGATGTCTATTGTATTAGTTGGGAGGCAATGGAAATGGTTTTCTGACTAGTTAATCTTATGTTTGTGTGAACTTCAAATGTAATAGAATTAAGGAGAATTTTGTAAAGGATTTGAGATTTGAAATAAAAGATATGGATATTTAGTAACTACTTAGATCTCAGTTCCTCTGTTAATTGATGATGGTGATTCTCAGCTTCTAGTAAGAAATAGCTTATAGTGTTTCTCTGCTGCCCAACCTGGCTGGGTCTGCCATATCATAAAGTTTTTTTTGGTTGGGGTTTTCCCAACCTTTGGGCAGGTCTAATCCATTCGGATACAAGGAAAGTTGGGTCAATTCTTATAGTTTTATTTTAATATGGTAGTGCAGTTTCGAACATATAATTTTTTAATACAAATCGTGGTCTTAAGCATACCCATTGGAGTTCTGCCATATTATAATTCATAAAACCGTTCAAGCGGCCTTGAGCTTTTGTAAGAAAAACAAAAGCCCATTCTTTGTGAGATTTTTTATTGTTGGGTCAAGCCAAGCACTCTCATAGGAGGGCCTAATTGAAAACTCTAAATCCAAGTGGTAGTGGCAAATCGGTCATGACGACTTTGAAAAGGGTAAAGTAGATCGAGAGTGTCTATGAGTTGTCCAACCTGTTTTTAAAACTGATCATATAACTTGAAGTTGCATCTAACGCCGGTCTCGACCCAAGCAGCATAACCCATATTTAATGTGGATCAACCTATAGCTAATGTGGATCAACCTATTTTAACCCTTTGCCAAGCCCAATCCATTCGAAACAATGAAGTCTACATTTGAGTTTATTTAGAATTGTGGAGCAGACAAACTATTTAGAGTATCAAAACATAATTAAACCACCAAAAAATTTAAATTTGTTTGGATATAAAGGTATGAAAGAACGCTTTATCTTAGGTTAAGGTCTCTTTAGGCAGTATCTCTATTAGATTTTTATATTAGTGTTTAAACCATTCATGTCATTTTGTCGGGGGACATTCGTGTCATCCATCCCTCGTTAGGGTCGAACTCGGGCTGGTCAGGTCCATTACCACCCTCCTTGATAAGGATTAAAGAATCCAAGATCATATATGACACTTTTTATTTGATAAAATAATGTAAAAATTGATTCAATATTGGGAGTTTAATTGAGTAACGATTCTAAAATTGCACCTCAATTATCAAATCAAATTGATGCGTTCAATTGAACGGTGGATCGACACCTATTGAAATGAAATTTTATTAAATATCATTGGATGGGTTGACATTCATTTTGTACGATTCGGGTTATTATTATGTGAGAGAGACTTATCATCTTATTTGGATATGAGATAAGTGAAAAGATAAAATAATTGTAATTTGAAAATAAAACTTCTTATCTAATCTTTGTTCGGATTGGCACATTTAAAGAAGAGTCAAATTGAAATTGAAATTGAAAGTGAAATTGCTCTAAATCGGCCTCAATTTTCCAATCAAATCGCCCAAAAGACATATATTAATTGTTACAGCAGGCCTACGCCGAATACAGGCCATGATAAAAAAAATAACTAAATCTTTAAATAGAGATATTTATAAATATCTAAATGAGTTATGAATGAACATTTTCATATAATTCATAACACAAACACAATTAAAATTGAACTTAAAAAATCAAAGGTTAAAGGAAAAAACAAGTAAAATGATCCAATCAATTTATTTAGCATTGAAGGAAGGACTCAATTACATATAATAACTGACAAAAAAATGGAAAAATGAAAGAGTAATCATGAATAATATAAGATATGATGGAGAAGAAAATATATAAAAGAATAGTCAAATTGAATTGTTCATAATATGAGACTGAAGTAATCCATAAAAGATTGTTAATGCTTGGAACCTGGAAGACTCTATCAATCAGTTTCTACACTTATTCCTGATTTTGTTGCAATGTTGTATCTCTTGTATTGAATGAAAATTGCTTGGTCTAACATCTTTATTTTACACATTTTCTTGTTTCTTTGATATTGCATATTCAATATTCAATCAAATTAGTAAATATAAATGATAATAAAATAACTTATGATAAATATATTATATAAAAATTTACACTTTTTAACTTCTGATAGTAAGAATGTTGACCTTTTAATGTAGTTTGTTTCTTCTACTTTCTTGACTGGGATGCACTTTCAAACATTAGTCTATTCATAATTGAGTTTATTCTACATGAAACAAATACTATTTTCATAATGACTCTTATATTTCATTTGCTAACCATTCATACCAATTAAGAAAAACATCTTGAAAGTTTATATATATATATATAGGAAAATATTTAAGCGAGGCTTAGTTCTCATCTATTATATGAGAACTTTTTTGGCAGGGCCCAACTAGCAATCCATCCAAACCTATCAAGGGGCATGGGTTTGGGGTCAAACTTGATACGGAGGGTGGTTTCACATAGATCTTTCCATCCCCCTTGTTTCTATCCTCAAATGGGGCCATAATTGGGCCCCACAAAAAAGTACTCACATAATATATAAGAATAGTTCCCACCTGAATATTACCCATATATATATATGCTGAAGCTTATCTTATCTTAAGCTGAAACGGTGTTGGACCCTTTTTGCATGATGATCGTCTCCAAAATCAAGATAAATCCAATCAAAACTGGATTTTCCAATTCCATCATGCAAAAACAGATATAATCTCTTTGATTTGTGGGATTAGCATTATTACAGCTTAAAATAAGGTAAGCTTCAGCTGGATGTGAGGGTATTAGAAAATCATTTTGAATTCTCAAAGCCAAATGTAGTTTTTTAGAAAGTATTACAATAGTATCTTCAATCAGAACAGCATTCAGTCTGGATGGTGCTAGAAAATTCAATTTCAATCTAAATCAAACAAAACCAGCTATTGATGTTATGGCCCACCTTACTTTTCCTACCAGTTGCTCAACTTTTTGGAGGGCCCTTTCATTGAGTATGCCACATGGTTAAGCATTTTAAAAACTGTGGGCTAATAGCTGGCACAGCAACGTTTGAAATAATACAGGCTGTTCATCCAATCAATCCCCCATGATGTTTTCTAATCTTCATTTTATTTACTAATCAAAGATTAGCCTTTGTGATTGGAATAATTCCCGGAGATTACTACTTTCTAACGTAACTGCTTGTTCGGATGCGAAGAAAGCAGGTGGAGAAAACTAACCCTTTGTCTCCACATCCACACGGATGTCATTGACAGGCCAGAGCCAAAATGGGCACACCAACATGTGTTTGTCTAATGTGGCAATTCAGTGGCATTGGCCGGCCAAGCTTTTGGAACCAATAGGCTGGCCCTCAAGGCCCATGGAAAATGTTCTCTTACAAGTAGAGTGCATATGGGTCTAGCACGTGGGATCAGTGGCGGTTCCAGGAATTCAAGTAAGTAGGGTCGACAAAAGACTTATCTTTCACAAATCAAATAAATTTATTTTCCCCTTTATGAACATCTCTCATCTACTTTCGATAATTCGACAAATATAATATAAAATTTTCAAATAATCTATTTCCGATAATCCGACAAAGATAATATTTAGTTCTAAAAAGAAAAAAAACAAAAATTTTAATACATTATTACTAATAGTTCTTGATTTAAAAAGAGAATCCAAATACATAAACTACTACAACTACTCTCAATAGGTTTTCATGTGTTGAAATCGTTGCATAATATCTTCATTATCAACACTAGCAACCACATCCTTTTCAATATATGTGACCAAGCAGTTATTCATCCATTGATCTCCCATTAGGTTATGCAACTTGTTATTTACATATTTCATTGCTGAAAAAGCTATTTCTATCGTCGCAGTCGCTACTGGTAAAATCACGTCAATTTTAGAAGTAAATAAACCAATTGGTATACGATATCTTTCTTTGTCTCCACTAATTTTCTAGTAATGTCACCAATTCATTTAAGTTTTAAAAACTCATTGCTAGAGCGCATATTAGAAAGGGCCCATTAATTTTTTTTATATTTTGGTAGACAGTTAGCCCATTAACTTAGGAAGTAAGTGTTTTATGTGACTTTTGTTCACTACCACAACAACAAATTAATAAAAAAGTGTAAAGTTAGCTAATGTGGGGGTGAAACTCTTAAATTGAGTGGGGTCAAACTCAAAATCTCAATTCATGACATAAAAATCTTTATTTTTAAATTTTTTTTAGATTTCAGTGGGTTCAATTGACGCCATTGAGGCCAATATGGCGCCGCCCATGCGTAGGATCAACTTACATGTATGTCTCTTTTTTTTCTCTCTCTCTCTCTCTATATATATATATATATATATATATATATATATATGGGAAGTGCTCCTATGAAAGACACTCTCACCAACTTGGTGAGAGATGAGTGAGGGCCCTCACTTCCATATCCAATCTCACCAACTTAAACGCAAGGACCCCCAACTTAAATGTAAGGAGCCCCACCCATCTCTCACCAAGTTGGTGAGAGTGTCTCTCATAGGAGCACTTCCCATATATATATATATATGGGAAGTGCTCCTATGAGAGACACTCTCACCAATATATATATATATATATATATAAGTGCTCCTATGAGAGACACTCTCACCAACTTTATGATAGATGGGTGGGGGCCCTCACATTTATGTTGGAGGTCCTTACGTTTAAGTTGGTGAGAGTGGATATGGAAGTGAGGGCCCCCACCCATCTCTTATAAAATTAGTGAGAGTGTCTCTCATAGGAGCATTTCCATATATATATATATATATGCGCACCAAGGGGAGAAAGAAAAGACAGCCCACCAGAGTGTCCGAGTCATTGATTTGACGGCCTGCTTAAAGTTCAATGATATTTTTTCGCCCTAGATGTTTTCGAAATTCAATCTAGGCCAATGAAAGTTTTTGGAGGCTAAAGTTAGGATTGGTGCTCTGATCATGAGATGAAAGATAATAAAAAGGGCCACCATTATCAATGCAGCCCCAAGTGGGGCCCGTAGAGTTGGACTCCCCCACGCAATCCCCTTGAAATAAGAGAACTTTTTGTTCTATTAAGATCTTTCTAAGATGACTTTTGGTGCATTAATTAGATTCATTGGCCGTAATCAATTTACTACAAAGTTCTCGTTTCGTGTCACTTTCGGTCTTGTCCGGATTCTTCGAGTGTTTCATTCACTTTTCATGAGCGGGGAGAGAGGAACTTTACAGCAGGGCCAACAAGGCATAAAGCACAATCTTATACAGTATTAATCAATATTAATTCGAACATTAATAGGGCTCAAATCTCATAGGGGGATCTCCTCCTCCTCCTCCTCCTCATCATCATCATCATTATCATCAAAGCCTAACCCTAACATAATGGCACCGAATTCTTGTTATGTAAAATTTGAAGACTCCTACAATTGGAGGTCCCGCTTTACACTTCCACTCACCCACTTATGCTTCGAATGAGAGAGCTCCTACGGAATCCCTGTTCCATGAAAAAAACAATAACGTTTTATAAAAGGCCTATTTCTGAACTAAAATTCTTGTTTGAAGAATTTTAAAGTTCTTCGGCATTTTGGAATTTTTGAATGCTCGCTTGTACTTAAGTATCTAAAAATTCCACCGAACTTAGGTAGTCAGGATTTTGGAATTCTTTTGCAGAAATATGACATTTGCAAATAATAGAGGATCAGATGTCATATGATGTATAAAAAAAAACCCCAACATAATAAATTTATAACAAAAATTCTAATAAAGAAACAACCCTAAGTCCAACCTCCCGTAGGAGTCGATTTTCCGTGGAATCATAGAAAACTTGATTCATTTTTCTACATTTCATCACTAAATCCCAATTGCACTCCACACAAAATTTATTGTAGCGGAAAAAAAAAAAAAAAAAAGAAAAAGTTTTCCACTTCTCACACCTTTTCAACATAAAAAACTATGCACACAAACATGTCTTAAGGAGTCGTTTGTGCATGAGTCAAAGAAGACGCACCGGTTTTTCAACTAGCAATGGTAGGAAGTCCGGATCCCTTCTAGCGAAGAAAACACGAGTAAAAACACATTTTTCCTCTACGAATAATCGCCGCACTAAAATGCCAACAAAAAAAAATCCATCTTTGGAGAGGAGCTCCGGAGGGCGAGACACAAACGCCTCCTATGGGGCTCCAGAGTCAACTTGATTACCTGAAATTAGACATAACCTAAGCTTTAAAATTACTTTTAACTTATTCAATCCACATTGTCATGCATTCACACATTTGGCCGGGGACCAACGCATAGCATCCTACACAAATGAGAAAAAAAAAAGGGAAAGCAGCAGGAGCTTTCCAACTATAGAAATAGCATCAGTACCTTCGCACCGACCTCTGTCAGTTCCACAAGCACCACGCAGTCCTCATTCTTACGCATCCCTCCCAAAACAAAAAGGCCTTGTCTTTCCATATTATCTCAGACAAAATCACAAACACTTTGCAAGCAAACCACAAGAACCCAACAACAGAAGCATCCGAGGAAGGCGAAGATGCAGTACAAGAGCTTGGGTCGATCGGGCCTCAAGGTCAGCCAGCTCTCCTACGGCGCGTGGGTCAGCTTCGGCAACCAGGTCGACGTCAAGGAGGCGAAGGCCCTCCTCCAGTGCTGCCGCGACAATGGCGTCAACTTCTTCGACAACGCCGAGGTCTACGCCAATGGCCGCGCGGAGGAGATCATGGGGCAGGCGATTCGTGAACTGGGGTGGAAGCGATCGGATCTCGTCATCTCGACCAAGATCTTCTGGGGCGGACCAGGACCCAACGACAAGGGTCTCTCTCGCAAGCACATCGTAGAGGGAACCAAGGCCTCGCTCAAGCGCCTGGACATGGATTATGTTGACATCCTCTACTGCCATCGTCCCGATTCTGCTACCCCAATTGAGGAGACCGTGAGAGCCATGAACTATGTGATCGATCATGGGTGGGCGTTCTATTGGGGGACGAGTGAGTGGTCTGCTCAGCAGATCACTGAGGCCTGGGGGGTCGCGCAGAGGCTCGATCTTGTTGGTCCTATCGTCGAGCAGCCTGAGTACAATCTTTTCAATCGACACAAGGTAATGGGGTTCTCCCCTTCTCTGTTTTAGGCAGATTTCTAGTTCATAAGCAATTGCATATCTTGTTTGTTAAGAATTTTTGTTGGTGGTGTTGTTTGTATAGTGAGAATATGTGGGTTTTCGATTTGGGTTGGTTTACTGTTTTGTTTTTGTGATCTGTAGATATGGGTGTTTGGTGGTGGTTGATTTTAGGTTTTTTGTAGATCTCATTTTGCCCTTGCCTAAAACAATTTATCGCTGCGATTTGCGAACTGGGTGGGAATCTATGAATTGAAGGAATCCCTCAACCAAGATCTGAATCTCTTTCTTTTCGAGATCACCACCACTATCAGCATAGCATATATGGTTGTTCTCATACTTGTGTTTTGGGGATGGTTTGCCTCAGTTATGACTATGTTTCTTGAATTGGGTGAAATGATGGTGAATGGTGGTCAATTTTGTTACAGTAGTGATGATGTTTATTCTAAACATCATTTTCACTTTATCTGATCTAAGTGGAAATAACTTGAATAGTTTTGGTATGTGTTGCTTCTTTCAACATAGTTTTGACTTTTGGCCACTATGTGTTTTATGTTGGATTCTGTGGCTAACTCTGGGTTATCGGTCTTGGCTTCTATTTTCTGGCCATTTTTAGCATTAAGATTAGTATTTAAGTTGAACTATTGTCGTCGAGGATTGTTGGTTCTAAAACTATTTTCTGTTTCATTGGCATTCTCATGGGAAAAAGGGGATTAGTAGAAAAACCTTTTTGTTTTTTTTTTTTTGCATTTTCCCTTTTATTCTGTTTGAAATGGTAACTATTGTGAAAAGAGCAAAAACATGAGGAGACAGAGAATAATCAGCCTAAATGTATAAACCAGCTCACATTATATATATAGGCTCTCTCATTGAACTTCATTTAACAACACCAAAGCTATGAGGAACCTAATTGGAGATGGTTCGCAAAATGGCTGAACTGACACCACACAATTCTGTCCCACACCTCCATAAATCGAAAGTTGAAATTTCTGGAAACCCATTTCTAGAAATAGCCCATGAAACAATTTTCGCCACAGGCCAGCAATAAAGGAAAAAGGTAATACTGTGGGTGGAATGATAGCAATAAAACCTCCAGTTTTTCACCAACAACCATTTTTGCATGTTCCAAGGCAAAAAAAAAATAAAAAAAATAAAAAAATAGCTCTTTAAATAAGCAAGGAGATGAGCATTTTTCATGTCACATAAGCATACTTTTACAATAATATGCTTCCTGTTCATTAGATGATTGATAATTGGAAACTTTTCTAATCCCACAACTGACTAAAAGCTATAACTCTTTGAGGAGCTCTAATTCTCCACAAATAGGTGTAGAAGTTGGTGATACTTTTTTTTTTGGTTTGGTATAGCTTTGCTACTGTTAAAACTTCCATTGAGGAACTCTTGACACACTCTGCTACATGATGTTAAGCTTATATGTACACTCACTGGCACACAGGTCGAAGTTGAGTATCAACCCCTTTACAGCAACTATGGCATAGGTCTTACCACTTGGAGCCCACTTGCATCAGGAGTGCTCACTGGAAAATACACCCAAGGTTCAATACCTCCTGACAGTCGGTTTGCACTAGAAAACTATAAGGTAAGTCTTGTGGCTTATGGTATATTTTACTTGGTGGTACAGGTGCTATTCTGGTATATTTTACTCGGTAGTACAGGCGCTGTTCTCTTTTTTTTCACACACACACACGCACACGCACACACACACTCTGGGGGCAGCTCTCCTAAGCTAAAGCTTAGGATAAGGTAAGCTCAAGTGTGTGGTGGGGTGCACTTGGGGACCCACATGGGGATGGGGATGGGGGGATTTCAAGGACTCTCTGGGACCATCTTCTTTTCAAAAAATCAGCCCTAACCGTGGTTTCTATCATCTTCATGTGGCCCCAAAAGTTTAATAATCAACAGTCCATTCGGATCGGTACACAATTGATCCAACAGTCCAGTAAATTTAGATATGACCGAAAGCTGGTGGACATGTGCAATTCATGGGAGTCTTGTATATGGGCAAGACTCTCCTAATTTAAAGCTTAGGATAAAATTCCGTAAGCTCACGCCCACCCCTCATCTATCCAAATGGACCAAACACACCACCCCCCTGAATTGCACATGTCCACCAACTTTCGGTCAGATCCAAATTTACTGGACCGTTGGTCAACTGTGTACCGATCCGAATTGACTGTTGACCATTAACTTTTCGGGCCCAGATGGAGATGATAAAAACCACGGTTGGGGCTTATTTTTTGCAAAAAAGAGGGTTCTAGGGAGTCCTTGAAATCCCCCATCCCCATGTGGGTCCCCAGGTGGGCCCCACCACACACTTGAGCTTACCTTATCTTAAGCTTTAGCTTAGGAGAGCTGCCCCACACACACACACACATATATATATATATATATATATATAACATACACATATCACATCCCTCCTACAGTCCTACTTCATGCAAATAATTTCTGGAACATTTTCTTAGAAGCCCCTGTTTCACCATTGTGACTTTTGATGGTTAGATTATTCCAAGTGTGACTATATAATTGTTAGTAATGATTGTGATATGAGACACATAAGACAATCACCGAAAGCCTTTATCTACTGTCACTCAGTTTCGTTCAATATGGTATGGCTGGGTTTTTTAAGAAGGATCTCAGTATGATCTAATCTTAAAATAGAGGCAGGATATTGTAAGTTTGTAACTGTTGGCAAAGTTGAAGGGGTTTTGAATAGAAATACTCTCCGGTGATGGAGAGATATCATTTATATAATAGTTTTCTTGTACTTTGTACTTCCAAAGCCCCATTTGCATGTAATGACAAAAAAACGAGGCAAAAGCGATAAATTGGGGATAACTCCACCCAACCTATTGGTAGAGGGAGAATATAACAGTGTCATCACTGTGGTAGCAAAAAGGGTTTGAGAACCTTTGAACTGGTTTTGCTTTCTGTGATGAACAAAACCTTGCGAAGAGATTTGATTTTTGCTTTGTTCATCAATGCCGGTAAGGAGGCCAGTTTACTAGTGGATTTGGTGACTTGACACAGTATAGGGTCTTGATTGTAGGGAGCAGGCGTAATCTGTGTATTTTTTTATTTATTTATCATGACCAATACAAAAACTTGTCATTCACAAAGGGCTTGTGGGTGAGTATCATGTTCTGATACCATAAAAACAGATCCTTGGACTACCTAGACCCATGAGTACAATCTAATAGATAGACCTTCAGATTATCAAAACAATGGAGATATCTCTGCAGATTCATTGTGATATTAATTTTCCCCTAATCGCTTACTAATTGATTGACTGATTCATTGTGAATTGATGTTACTTCCATATAGGGACTGGGGTTATCCATCTCAATCCATGACTCCACTGCATGGCTAAAGTAATTAAGTAAATACCAACATAACATATTCAAACCGTCAGATGTGTCAATAAAAATCCTAAAGAATTTTTTCACTAAGGGCCTGTTTGTTTGCATTAAAACACATAGAAATTGAATGCATAGGATTTTTTCCATAAATAGTTAATAAATGAAACCATAGGTGAATTTTAAAAAAATGAGCATCAATAACCTTACCTTCTATGGAAATAGAATGAAAGAAAAAATGGGAAATAAAAAAACCAGCCATCTTCATTTGTTATTCACTTATTTGTTTCCCATCTTCCTTTGATTATATTTCCATAAAAGGGAAGTTTATTTGTTTGATGCCCAGTTTTGAAAATTCACCTTTGCTCTTTGTTTTTAACCATTTAAGGCATAAATCGTATGTATTGTAATGCAAACAAACAAGCTCTAAAGGTTCAGTGACAGGTGAAAACAAGAACCATTTTTTCCACGTGAAAATTTGCTGAATATGATGAAATAATGTGGAGACCCTACTGTTTAAATATTTGAATCTGTATGAAAGAGATGCCTTCATTAATGTCTGCCTCTGTAGAATCTCAAAACAATTGTATCTTGTAGAATCTTGCGAGCAGATCACTTGTTGATGACGTTTTGAGGAAAGTTAACGGTCTCAAACCAATTGCCAAAGAGCTTGGTGTGCCATTAGCTCAACTTGCAATTGCATGGTGTGCTTCAAATCCAAACGTGTCATCGGTTATTACTGGTGCTACAAAGGAGATTCAGGTAAATTTGATATACCTTCTTTTCCTTACTTTGCAAGTGCACTAGGCAGACCACTTTATATTTATATTCATTTGCATTTAATTTTGGCTTAATTTACCAAAACGGCATGTTTCTATAACTGGGTTAAATTAGGCTGTTCTTTGGTCATATGCATTGCGTGGGTGACAGAGAAGATTAATTGGCAGGACTTTCATGATTATGTAAAATATATTTTTAGTTTCTGCTTCATTATAGGGCACATTTTCTTCCAATTTTCTTGTTATTGTTGTCTTATTTGATAGATATCAATTTTTATCTAACTAATATGACCAACTTTTATTTTTGTTTATCGTTAGAGAAGTTAAGGTAATCCTTGGAGACGAGAATTTTATGTGGTATCTGGTGTTCGCTATTGTATTGGGGATGGGATAATGATATACCCATAGAGAGAATGATTATTGGCTGTATTCCAACTCCAGCTTCTCAAATTGATTTTGATGCCTGTTTTATAAGAGCTTTGGTGAACATATCAGCTTAATTGGATGGCCACTGCTGAACAATTGGAAGTGTTCCTCACTTGCTATGAACAGGAAACCTACAATTAGGGCTTTGAGATATTCAGGAAAGGAGCACGTAAAAGCAGCTTGCAAACCTACCACCCAACACCACATGAGAAATGTGTTTCTGGAATTGCGGAAAGCCAGCCCTAAACTTTACACTTTCCGTACAGAAAAGCACTGTAACAGAACGGAAAATTGCATGGAAAGTTAGGCCATTTGCAGCACAAATGTGAAACTCTTGGCATTACAAATATGTTACTTCTTAGGTTTAAACTAAGGTAATATTGAGTCAATATTTGACGACTCATATTGAAATGCATAAATGGATGACCTAAGGAGGAATCATCTCAGCCGACTCCTCTCAACCCTAAACCCTTCCACGAGCCTGCCATATAAAAAGATCATCTTGTCAATTCTTCAGTTTTTTAATCTCTTCTTTTTGGAAAAATTTGCTCTATTTTTCTTGCGGGCCACTGATTTAGAAGTTTAGGCACTTGGTCTAGGAGATCACAAAACATCTGTTATCCACTGTAGGGTACATCACACCCTAATTTTGTATTTTGAAGATTTTTTTTGAATGATCCAGAAAACACTAATGTTACTTTGTCTGTAAATCGAAATAGTCATATGCTTTTGTTTCTTCCTTTTTTTTTTTTTTTTATTCTCTTGCCAATTTTCTGTTGTTGTTCTCTTTAATCTTCCTCCTTGCTATTGAAGATTTCCTTATGTATTAAAGTTTTAACTGGTAATTTGCTGAATTCATCTTTTCTTCTGAAGAAAAGCTCTGTTCCGATTGTGGGTGCCCAAAGCTATTAACTATTGGATTTGTGTGGGTTGCTTTTAGCATATCGGAACCTTTTCTGAGTTCTGTTAGCTGTTCCCTTCATCCAGCCCCTTCAAGCAATCACACTCTTTCAAAAATCATCTTGTCATCTTTGCATATCGGAACCTGCCATACAAAAAAAGATCATCTTGTCAATTCTTCAGTTTTTTCATCTCTTCTTTTTGGAAAAACTTGCTCTATTTTTCTTGCGGGCCACTGATTTAGAAGTTAGGCACTTGGTCTAGGAGATCACAAAACATCTGTTATCCACTGTAGGGGTACTATGGTACATCACACCAGAATTTTGTATTTTGAAGATTTGTTTTGAATGATCCAGAAAACACTAATGTTGCTTTGTCTGTAAATCGAAATAGTCATATGCTTTTGTTTCTTCCTTTTTTTTAATCTCTTACTGATTTTCTGTTGCTGTTCTTGTTAATCTTCCTTCTTGTTTTTGAAGATTTCCTATGCATTAAAGTTTTAACTGGTAATTTGCTGAATTCATCTTTTCTTTTGAAGAAAAGCTCTGTTCCGATTGTGGGTGCCCGAAGCTATTAACTCTTGGATATGTGTGGGTTGCTTTTAGCATATCGGATCCTTTTCTGAATTCCGATCGTGTCATAGACATGACGAGGCCTACACTCGGTGGATGTATCCGTTAGCCGTTCCTTCATCCAGCCCCTTCAAGCAATCCCATTCTTTCAAAAATCAAACAAGAGTCCATCCAGATTTAAATCCACAGCTGTCATTAACAGCCTTCCCTCTTGAATTTGAAATCTTTTCCTGTGTGTGCATGTACTCGTGTATATTTATACTCAACAATCTCTCTGTGAATTGATGAGTAGAAAAAAAGAAGAAAGTTCTCATCTCCACTTGCATTTAGTTTGAAAGATTCATAAATTTTCACCCATGCAGATTCAAGAGAATATGAAGGCCATTGACGTCATTCCATTGCTGACACCGGATGTGCTGGAGAAGATTGAGGCAGTCGTTCAAAGCAAGCCAAAGCGTTCCGATTCATATAGGTGAAAGTCTTGTCATCAACTTGGGTTGTCATTCACTTCCATTTGATGGCAGGTTCTTCAATTTAAATTTCAATATAAATCTAAGAGACATTACCATCTTCTAGTTGCTGTTAATGGTGCCTAGTCTAGAAACCTTGATTATTGTCCAACCTTTTATTGTGAGAGTGACAATTTCTTAAATATAGTTGTGTTTTGCTTTCGTGGAAATGGGTATAGAGATCTAGATCTAAATTATATCAGTATTTTATGTTATTGAGTTGTGTCATGTGTGACGGATTTGTAATTGAGGTTGGTTTGATCTGAAGTTGGCCACAGGGGGCATCCTATAAATGTTATATTTCTTGAATATGGGGAAGGATCCAGAGTTGGGTCCATATCATAAAACTCGCATTTCTGAGCACTGAAACTCATGCATGCAATCTGGACCGTTCAATTTGCAGGGCTGCTTCCATTGTCACACTAGTTGCACTGGTTTGTGCATCAAATTGTATTGTTCGGAAATAGTCCTATCAGGGTCCACATCAAGTTGAGAGAAATAAGGATCCTGATAACAACTGCCAGATTGAATTAGTGGATTTCATACATATATATAGTTATTGAGAGTGCATGATAACATAATTACATTGTTCTAATGATGTTCCTTTCCATATTCCAAAGAAAGGAATGAAAAAAAAAAAAAGAAGTGTGTGTTTTCAAAGAGCAATCTTCCTTACTAGTGGGAATTGGTCTTTGGACTGTATTATCTGTGCATTCATAAGGTATATTTCTCTATACAGTTGTGTTTTTGCATGCTGCACATACACTTTCTGGTGTAATACAACTTGCTGTTTTACTGATCAAGAGAAGAAAAAAAAGAGGGCTCTTGTTGAATGGCAATTTGTAAGGGCAAAGGTACCTTTGACGGCCAGAAAAATCCATGGAAAAGAGTGGGCACTATTAGGATTGTGTGTTGGTTTGTGGCTTTCATTGATTGGATGGCTAGGATTAACCTATTGATGCAATTTGTTTTAGGTTATCCATGATTTAGTGATTACCTGATACTGTTGGACGCATGCTCAGCATTGTACTTGTGTTCGATCAAGGATAAAATAAATACTGAAATTGTGAGTTCAACTGTCAGTGGTTACTGTTTTAAGGCCACATTTGTGCAACTCAGGACCATTTCTGGCTCTTGGTTTGGCCCAAAAGAGATGTGGGCTGGAAATGGTGCCGCCCTGCATCACCACCTGACTCAGATTGGGGTAGTCATGGCTGGGCCGATCTGATGGATACTGGCTGATACTGATGTAGTTCATAGTGGAATCTCATTTGGGTGATTTTGCTGTTGGATCCTACAAGTTTAATGTTTAGGCCGGGATTCTCAGTGGCCTCACACCGTATAGTTTTAATGATTTATCTCTATCAACAAGCTTGAGAGGCCTAGGATTATCTAGGGAAGGTTTTCACCTACGGGAAGGCTGCATATGATGCACAATATGCAGTTTCGTCCGTGGCCCCACTTGGATGCTTCCCAATCATTGTTGATCGGATGGTTGGAAAGATCTCTTTATGGATAAGAGTTGTGCAAAAGTAAGCCCCGATCAGATTGTCATATTGCTTGATTTAATGGTCTTAAAGTTTAAATAACAAAACAAAACACAAAACTTGCCCCTACTTGTACTTGGCATGAGCAATAAAATAAAAGATACTAAAATTTTGTAAATTTTAAAATAATAAAAATATTTGTCTAAATTATACTGAGTTGGTAAAAATGGCAATCAAAATCAATCCGTATCATAATAATAATAATAATAAAAGATATATATAATTGATTATTCTCAAAATGAGTGTACTTCAATTTTTTTAAAATTAATTATAAAATCAATTTTAATAAGCTTTTGAAATTCTAAGAGTCATTTGGCGGTTTACATATACTTTTTGTCCATAGGGATGAAAAGGTTAAAAGAAAAAAATCACTAGCGTTCTTATGCATTGTATCGAAAATAAAGCAAGTGAAAATAATTTCTTAGGTAGAAATTAATGAAATTCAAACCATCTGTGATTTCCCTTTTTCATCCCAATCAATTAGATGGATCTCAACCAAGGCCTCCAACCTTTTCCATCGTTTTCGAATACATAAGTAAAAAATTAGAATTTGTTTAGATCATTTTCAATGGAGGTTCATCCATCTATAAAGATATGTGAAAAGATTTCTTAGCTCTAGAGAAGAAAAAAAAAATAAAAAATTGAAGTGTTGAATTGAGAGGTCTTGGACCACGGTTTGTACTCGAAAGTTGTAAGTTTGAAACTGCACTACCACACGGGTTACAGGAGAGTTTACCGAGCTTTCCTTTGGGTCCGGAGGAATGAGTCCCGCCTAACGCACGTCTTGCTAGAGGGTTGAGATGAAATAATAAATAGGATATTGATGAGGTGTGCACGTGTGGTGGAGGGTGTAGATGATATGAGGACAGTTTGTCAGGTTCTACAAGTGGGGTCCATATTGGTCAACCTGGTTTAGGGAGAAGATATTGGTAGACCTGAAGTGTACAACTGCATAACCGACGTCTTGCTGCATGTGATTGTGACCACTCCATTCTTCTTCCCCTGCTTTGTCTCATTTCTCCATATGGATTATGTGACCAAGCTGTTATAAATGACTGGATGTATCTTTAAGATTTATACATATCACAGCTTTGTTGGGCCTTAAAACTCCTATTAGAAATAAGAGTTCTATCAGGTTCCTACAAACTTAATAAAATCTTAGAGCCCCTTGAATTATGTAGAGACTATTGACCCCCACAAAACTTCACCTGTGTTTGGAAAACATTTGGAGGTGATTGCTGGAGGAATTTCTATAAGAATTTTATATATTGGGAATTTTTTTAACGATACCATCAATGTGATAGCACATTTTGCATTAGTGAATCTATTTGGACACCATTTTTGGGAATCTGAATACCATCCTAACAGCAATCGTCGGTGCAATCAAAATGGTCCTAAAAATTGTTTATATGATAAAGTGTTAAAGGATTCCATATATATGACTTTCCATCTCATATCCTTAAATTGTATTTCATAATTTTTATAAAAAAATATATGATGAGAGATAGAGGTGTACATTGAAAACATACTCTTCAGACTTCCATTTTGTAATTTAAATTTGTCCCCCCATCAATCACACCTGTCTCAACTGGACCCATGTCTAGGCCTGTCAATGGGCCGGGCCGGGCCTAGGCTTGAGTTGTCCAATTCCGTCTCGAAAATATGACAGGCCCGTCGGGTGTTGTCCAATAACGGCCCTAAAATGAACGGGCCTACATCAAATCCCATCCCTTACCGGCCCGGGTTGGGACAAGGCCGGGCCTAGGCTTAGCCCAATCTTAGATATAAGCAAAACATTATTTAATTATTCCTACTGTCACCAGACACCCAGTGTGAACCGGACTTTAAACCCTCATTTTTTCCAGACTTGGGACTGGCAATGCAATGCAACAAGCAACATGGCGTTGTTAAAAACTTTCTTTTTCTTTTTTTTTTTTTGCCAATGACAGTGGAAAATCAATAGAAATGAATAAATATACTATAGGATATATGGATCAAGTAATGTAGGAAAGGTTAATTTTTTTTTTGCCGGTGAAAGTAAAAAATTAAAAAAATCAATAGAACTGAATGAGAATGAGTATCATATATGAGTCAAGTTAAAGTAATGTAGAATCTGTTAAAACCTAATTAGTCGTTTTTTGTTGTTAGTGAGGAGCATTTTCAGTAATATATAAATAATTATTATTAAATGACTTTGTAGCGAGCCGAGCCGGGCTTGAACGAGCTGGGTTATTTCTGCCCAGTTCGAGTCCCATTTTGGCCGGTCTTTAAAATGTATTATCCAAGCCCAGCCCACTGGGCTCAATCTTTTTTTTAAAAAGCCCTGTATTTTCGAGCTTGGGACGGGCCGGGCCGGGCTTTCTACCCGCTTCAACACATCCCATTGGCAGGCCTACCCCTGTCCCATATGTCCCTCATGTATCTAATTGCAGGAAATGAATTTATTTCTGTCCTAATCACTACTTCCTATTTTGGTTCTTTTTCTCACCCGCACTGTCTGATTTTCAAAGAGAAATTAAGAGGGAGGATAAGTCTTGAGGGCTGGCAGTAAAGCATGAGAATAGGCAAACCGACAAGAGAATTGTGATTCCCACTAGAGACCAACTTCTTATTGAATTGGAGGCTTAAGATGGTTCATTCATGTAATATTTAGAGCACGGTTGATAATAAGGGAGGAATCCTCTGAAGATTCCCTGTTGCCCTTGGAATAGGGATTCCTCACTAAGGTTTTCTATAATTGAGGATTGGTTGATATCGATGCGTATGGTTGCAAAAAACTGATTCCGGTGTGCAAACCCACAAAAGTTAGGATTTTCAAATCCTATGGGGGGAGGTCGGACCTAAAATTCCTCACAAATAAGGATTTATGCGGGTCCAAATCCTTAAGAATTTACAATTGCCAAACATGGGTTTTTCACGACTATTTGGGAAGCTGAAATCTTTTCATCAAAGATTCGGTTTCCAAACATAATCTTAAGTACTATTGGATTGATTCTAGAGAAATCTTTAATGGCTGCAAACCTAAAATGTTGAGGTTTTCCCTAATATAACTTACCTCTAGAGAAATCTTTAATGGTTGCAAGTCTAAAACATTGAGGTTTTTCCTAATAACTTAGGGCCTGTTTGAATACGGTAGAAAGCTTGAGAAAATTCTATATTAGAGAAAATTATCTATTATTTTCTTGACATACATATTTGGCTTGTTTGGTAACACTATAAAATTTATTGTAATCTTTAGATACCTTAAAATAAGCAAAAGATTTCCTATTAGAGGGGTATCCTATATGTTTTCTCTTAGCACAAAGATAAAGGGATTTTCTAGAGGGATTTTATACCCAGCTATTTTCATTAATATTTTATACACAAGTTATATAAATATAATCAATTTGATGATAAACCCAACTCCAAAATTGGGCACAAACCCATACAAGAAGGATACAAATCTACAAAAATTAGTGCCATCATAGTAGCAATCAGATTCTCAATCCTATCCAAAATCTTTTCATATGGATGAGCTAGAAATGGTAATGCAAATGTTATACAAATGTGCCCTTAATTTTACTAAAATACCATTTTCTTGCATCAACCCGAAATATTTTTCAACCTCTTTCTACCTAATTACCCACCTGATTTATTTAAAAAAAAAAAAAAGGAGAAGCAGAGAAAATATCATTAATCTGTCATTAATTTTATTCAAACTATACCTCTCATATAATCAATTCTCTTATGCAATCCTCTTCCTGTTTGAGACCCAACACCTGCTTTTCAAGATCTTCTTCACTTACAAATGTCCCATGAAATCCATAGGGCACTCTAGAAGGCAGCTTAACAGCTGCTACCTGCTTCATGTCCTTGCCATCCACAATCACCAGATCCGACTGACCCGACTCGTCGCAATGAGTGAAGCCCAACACATACCCGTCATCTTCTCCACCCGACCCGCCAATACCCGGCACGAAAATCGGCTCCCCTCCGAAACACCCTTCATCATACAAGAACTTGGTCACCTGACCCGATCCCAGATCCACCTTCGCCACCCCGGAACACCTCGGCCATGGCTCCGCGATCGCAAGGTACGCGAACCGGGTCATCCTCCCGACCCGAGTCTTGTTCACCTGACCCGATTCTAGGTTTATTCCATGCACAATCTCTCTCCGGGTCGACCGACCCGCAGTCAAGTCGAGCCGGATCTCCGACAATCTGCTTGTTAATGGCACGTCCGAGTCCGAGAAAACAGAGTCCGGCGGCGACATGCACGACCCGATAACGACGACCTATTCGTGCCCGGTGACCGGGTTCTTCTCATCCCATGCATTGTATAAGTGGAAGCAGAAGCAGTCGGGTACATCGACCCATCGGATCCTGGATTCGTCAAGGTCGTATTTTGGCAAGACCCCAAACCGGGTCGTCTTGTTCGGGTCGTAGAGAACGGGCGACCCGCCCCGAAACATCTCGGAGGACCTGAAGACGACCTGGTGGTCGGGTACGATGATCGAGCTCTCTGTAATGGCGAAGTCATGGATCATGGTCGGCTGTCCGATGGAAATGGGCACGTCCGGGGACTTTCTTCCGGTCGGGTCGACCCGAAAATAGCTGAGGTAAGGGCTCTTGATCACATTGTAGCTGAGAGTGAAGAGCTCCCTCGTGATGGGGTCCACCTTCGGATGCGTGATCATGGTCGTTGATTTCAGCTGACCATCAAAATCGAACCGTCCCTTCGTTTCAAGATCACCATCCGATGTGATTACAACATGGTATGGAAGATCATCTTCGGACATGGCAAGGAGGCGGCCGTTGAAGTAGACCATGCCGGCGTTGGCGACTCCGGTGCCCTGGCCGGCGTCGGCAAGCCCCGCCGCCGCACGTGTGTAGAAGAGCGCGAGCCGAGCTATTCCAGGGTGGCCATGCAACTCGCCGATCGGCTTGGGGAAGAAGGCTCGCCCGAGAGCCGCCTCGCTCATGAGCCGGTTCGTCCGAGTGAAGCGGCAGCTGTAGCTTGGGGCGGCGGCATGGCCGTGTAAGGTGACGGCGTGGATCATGCCGTCGCCGTCAAAGAGTGGTGGCCGCCGGTGGGAGGGAAGAAGGGGTTGGCGCCGTTGCGGACGTAGACCCCGCGGAGGGTGGGAGGGATGGAGCCGTCGACGTCGATGTTGTGCCGGACTGGAGACTCGGGGACCGGAGCGAAATTCCCGGCGAGTTGTACTGTGGGGTCTGATGTTTTTGGGAGAGGGTGCCGGCTCTTCTCCATTTCTACCACCACGGCGTTTTCGAAGGCATCCAAGGCGGCGATGGCCATTTTTTGACATGAGTTGGGATGGGGTGGTGGAAGTAAGAGGTGGGATGGTTTTTAATGGAGCTGATGAAGGTGTCTGGTTTGTTGCCTCTACTCTTTGGGTTGTCTTCTCAAGTGGGTTGCTGATTGTTTTGCATTGGGGTACTTGAATCCTCCTGATTGCAGATGGAGAAGGTGAAGATTTCACCTGTATTTTGCATGGCTGGTGGTTGTAGGAGAGATGAAGTAAGGCTTGAGACATGATTAGAGAGAGAGAGAGAGAGAGAGACAGACAGAGAGAGTGGTTTGGTTGTCTGCTTTCAGAGGTTTGTCAGGTTCTACAAGTGGGGTCCATATTGGTCAATCTGATTTAGGGAGAAGATATTGGTGGACCTGAAGTACACAACTGCATGACCCAGCTCTTGCTCCATGTGATTGTGACCACGCCACATTCTTCTTCTGCCTTGTCTCATTCCTCCCTATGGATTATGGAACCAAGATATTATAAATGACTGGATGTATCTTTAAGATTTAGACACATCACAGCCTTTTTGGGCCTTAAAACTCCTATTAGAAAGAAGAGTTCTATCAGATTCCTACCAACTTAATAAAATCTTAGAGCCCCTGGAATTATGTAAAGACTAATGAATCCCACAAATTTCACCTGTGTTTGGAAAACATTTCGAATTTCTATAAGAATTTCATATGTTGGAAATTCTTTTTACTAAATTTTGCATTAGTGAATCTATTTGGACACCATTTTGGGAATCTGAATACCATCCTAGCAGCAATCCTCAGTGCAAACAAAATGGTACTAAAAATTATTTATATGATAACGTGTTCAAGGATTCTACGTACATGATCTTCCATTTCATGTCTTTAAATTGTATTTCGTAATTTCTATATAAGAAATTTACGAAGAGAGAAAGGTGTACATGAACCATACTAATCACACTACCATTTTTTTATTTGATTTTTGTCCCTCCATCAATCACGCGCGTCTCAACTGGGCCCCTGTCCCATGTGTCCCTCATGTATCATCTAATTGCAGGCAATGAATTTAGTTCTGTCCTTATCACTACTTACTATTTTGGTTTTTTTTTCTCACTGGCACTATCTATTTTTCAAAGAGAAATTAAGAGGGAGGATAAGTCTTTGAGGGCTGGCAATAAAGCGTGAGAAACGCCTAAAAACATCTTATTCTACCACTACGAGGGCAAATCTTTTGTACATGTATGTGTGGATCCTTTTACCTATAAAGGTATGTGTATGGATCATACATGTATTAAATGTGAAACAAAGGATTTGAATTTGGAAAAGATTTGAATTTTGTGGGATGGAAACCCCACAAGCAGTGGTGGGCCCAAAAGAATTTCTTAGAGGCCCACTCTAGGAAGTTTTTTTTTTTTTTTTTTTCTGTTTTGGCAGTCACATGTAAAAAAATGCATAGAGTTTTCAAAATCTCAAATGGGTTTCTAAAGATTTTTGGGGCTCTCCCCAAACCACAATTTGGTGCTAGATTAGTATTTTCTTTAACATGGATCAATAAAATTTTAATTGAAGTTGAATTTCAGATAGATTAGGGTTATTGATGGTCCTGTTCTGATCCACTTTGCCTCCTTTATCAAATACATATTTGTTAATGGAACGATGATGATCATTTGATGATTTGTTTTCAAGTTTCACATCTGAAAATTTCATCCTTTTGCTTCATCTTCAAAGCAAAATATATTGGTTCCATTCAACCAGCGGCTATCAACTATAAAGATGATTACTGAGAAGGTCAAATATGTGACAAGATCTGTGATGGGGTGATTGAGTCTGATCATTGATGCTAGGCCATCCTAGGCCAATGTGAAGTGGACATTTTGTTGGAGGTTGAGTGCATCTCCTATATGTTTATATTTTAGCACAAAGATAAAGGGATTTTATAGTGGGATTTTATACCTAGCCAAGTACAAGCCATGGATGTCATTGGTAAGCTCTTTGCAGGAAACTTATTTTGTTCTTTTGGCCATTTGGGTTTACTTCTTCAAACTTTTAACAAGAAAAAAAAATAAAAAATATGAATCTCTTAATGGGCTACTGTCATAATCACACTCTATCACTTGATCCTATCTCTCTACATTTCTATTCTTTTTATTTAATTTTTTCTAACCATGGATATGGCCGTGTTATCGATGTCTAGTTTAATGACGATGAAGAACTTAAATAACTATATAAGCTTTAATGTTCTTTGGATTTAGGTTATGCTTGTTTTCTACAATCTGCTTTAAATTTCTACCAAAACTATGAATCACTTTATAATTACAATCTATGTGGAGCTTTATAATTACAGCTTGTTTTTTTAAGAATTACACTATTTTCTTTATATATATATATATATATATTTCCATATATATATATATATATATATATCAAAGAAACAAGAACTACCAAACACTACAATTTATATTCTTTGAAAATTTGTAAGACTTTTCAGACATTATAACTAATAGAATATTATGATACAATAACATTTTGATCTGCAATATTGAAATATGACAATATTCTGACATCACTTATGTGAAAATCCGGAGACTGAGCTATATGTGTGGACTCCTTCTTATCTAGTATAACGCATTTTGGGTACGCCAATGGGAGCCCAGAAACAAAGCCATGCGGGTATGCCTATGGGGCCCAAAGCGGACAATATTATACTGAATAGACTAGCACTACAAGAAGTTGCACTTTTAGCCTATAGGTCGTGACGCAACATCCTCTAATATTTAGTAGGACCACTGAGCCTCACATCCTGAGCCACAGTCCTATTGTGAAACCACTATTGTTTCATTCATTTTAGCAGTAGAGGATCCGGGCTCTTTAAAAGACCATCCAGTCACCCAACTAGGGATGCTATGGGCTGAGCCATCCGGAGACCAGACCATATAAGGCTTCTTAACCTTTTCTTTTAAACCTGTGGTTGTACCTGGGCCTGATTCGCTGGTCTAATTATTAAGTGGGCTCGATGGCCAGTCCCGTTTATTCTTAAAAGCCTGTTATGGCCCAACATAGTGAGCACAAAGGGTTTGTGTAATTTATGAATGGTCAGTGCCTAGGCCTCAGTTTTGGGCCTGTAGACTCCATCGAGGCCTAAATACTAGGGCCGATTACTTAATGGGCCAGCTTGGGCAAGGTTTGTTCCAGCCCAACCCGGCAGATGAACACTCCACCAACAGTCAAAGAGGTGACGAGGGATGGAAATGGGGCAGGTTAAATGGATGACCCGCCCCACTCTTAATAAATCTCCGCTCCTAATCTTTCACTTTTAATTACAAAGTATTGTAGAGAAACCCCTATCTCAACCAGCTACCCAAGGTTTGGTCCCTAGGCCATTTTGGCAACTCTACTAATAGAGTCAAGTGAAGTAAAGTTGATTTTGAAGAAAGAATAAAATATAAATGGGTTAAAAATGGATATTGATGATGGTTGAAAAGTTTTATGCATTTTAGGTTTTGGCCAAGTTCTAAAACCATGTTTTACAGTGTTGTGCACCTAACCTCTTCTAGTCATTATGTTTTTCCATGGAAATAATTTTCCCACACCTCAGATAGCTAGTATGATTTCCTTTTGAAGATAAGAGATTTACAAAAACTAAGCAGACCAAAACATGCATGGGAAATATAAAGTTTTTCCTTTTGTAAACAACCAAAGAAAGATTGGGGCGCCCCTTTATCATATTCCCCACTGCTTATGTTGCTGGTGCGATTCGCAAAGTCCAACATTTAGGCCCTTAAAAATCATCTGATGCTACTATCAATCCATCCAATTGATGGCCATCAATTTGTTATAACCATCTATGCTAAAAGAAAGATTTACCATCCATCCTTTCATAGTCATCGTCCTCATCATGATCAAAGCCTTATCTCTCCACTGACGACTTAAGGCCGATCTGCATGATTTGTATTGAAGGGCCGTCTTAAGGTGAAGATGTCGATGGGATCGTCACTTTCCTATGGTTCAGTTTACCAATGGTTGAGTGTTTTCCTATTAAATAGAAGATTATTCAATTGTACCCCCTGTGAATCTTCGCATTTCATCTTTACCTTTAGGTCCCTTTGATAGAAAGTGTTGCTTATAAATCCTACGGATTCAGTTGGTTAAAAGCATGCATTATCAACTCATACTATACCAACAATTACAATGTGAAAAATGTGAAAACAAGATTTAACGAAAGAAAGGAGGATGCAGGCAATGAAACAAACAAACATTGATTTGAAGAAGAAGGACTTGTTTTGGTAAAGTACTTCTTACAATTGCCCCTTTTGTGCAATGCATATGTAACAGTTGGCATACACAACATTTTCTAGTATGCATGGAGATGTAGAATCCACACCTTTCAATGATATATTGAAGATGAAGAAGCAGAAGGGGAAATAATGGAATTTGAAGCAATGGATCAACAACGCTTCTGCGCCCGCCTCAGAAGAGCAATTAGAGTAGAGAAGCAGGCCGAGGTTGATGAGACAGAGCAGAGAGGAATGGGAATAATTGTTCTATGACTGCACGGAAAAAATGTGTACACTGCAAGATGAAGAGGGTCCCATTCATTGCAATTAGCACCGGAAACCCTGACGGCATGAAAGAGTGCCTGCCCCAGATGTGATGGACCCAATCATGGAAGATGGTTTAGCCCCTAGGCTTGAGGCCCTGGCATAGCTTGATGAAGCTCCTGTGCCTGAGGGAGTGAAGTATGCACCATTTAGCAGCAAGTCACCTTCCGAACGCCAATTCCAGCTCTTCCATGCATTTTGGTCAGTCTCCACCCTCTTTGTCACCTGCCCAAACCAGTCCAGAAATAAATAAATTGCACCAACAAAGCTAATCCTTAGCTGTTAAGTAGCACTGGAACCATTTCAGCTCTAACTTTATAACAGTTAAAATGAAGAATCTACACTTGTTTTTTTTCACTTCTTGTATAATATGTTCTAAAGTTTTATCATCATCATTGAACCAAGTCCCATGAGTTCTACTTTTCCACTCGACCCTATTCAAAGTCATATTCTAGGTAACGGCAAAATCCATGGTACTTGTCCTCACTACTAATTCTAGTGTACTATGTGCGCCTATAATGTCCCAAAACCATCACAGGCAAAACTAATTAGAGACTCCCACTTTGTAGAAACATTTGAAATTCACAAAAGCAGACTTCAGATGGATGGATAAAGCTTCAATGATGATGACGACTTGGGGGTTGCAGATGGATGATTTGAAACAGTCCCTCAGATGGAAACACTGAGGGCTGAGGTGCTACTTTTCTTCTTTTATTTATTTCTCCAGTCGGATCCATCTAAATTGCTTGCTTGTAGAATGCAATCTAAATTTAGTTTTGTTAGAAATAGAAAAAGAAACTGCATTACCTCCTTGGCAAAGGGGTTGGAAGGGGCAAGATATCTATTGCCTTGGCTGTTGATGGTGGGATCGGCGCTTCCACCAATTGCATACATCTCCCAGTGAGTGTAGTCATTGTTCACCACATGGAAATACCCATGTCTACACCTGTAATTTTACCACAAGTATTCAGACACTCATTTTCCCTAAGTTCCAAAAGTTCCAAATTGTACATTTCTCAGAGGAGAATTGGAGCAGCATGTATCATAAGAGGGAGGAAAACAATGCGATCCCAATTATTGGATGCATGATAGAGAGAATAGGATGGAAGAACAAGGCCTAGAAGTTGAAGAAGAAATACAATTGCTGCTTGTTTTCTTTTACTTGTGTCATTTATTACCTTGGCATTCTTTGAATCAGACCTTCACCAAAGTGGTTGAAGGCAATGGTCACTTGCATCACCTTATCTCTTACGTAGGAGTCGCTATGGCCCAACAGCATCACCTGCCATATATATTCTAACAAAATTAGCTAAAGTTTGAAGTATTAATTAAGGAGGCAGACAGCCAATTAAAAACTTGAGAAATGGTAGCTTTGTTATGCCTTTCTTTGCTCTTAGTAAAATGCAATCTCAATCAGAGATGCAGGTAATTATTGGCACACACCATGTTATGTGCATTGCATCAAGAACTGTTTCTGACAGGTGAATTCTGGCCATAACAATGTCTTAAATAACACAGCTTAAGTAGATGCAATCATGTAACACTAGAAGCACCTATCTTTTCACAGGATTTTTTAGAATCCCTGTTGGAGAGAATGACTAGTTCTCCATAATGCTGTGCCCAACAGGTTCTGAAATGCTCAAATGCAATCCAACCTCTCCTGGAATTTGGAGAATCCTAAAGGCCAAAAATGGTGATTAAGGTTGGATTTTTTTTTTTAATTCTCCTAATCAAACAGAAAATTCCAAATGCATTATGCTGGCAACTGAGATTGATAGTTTTAATGTGTACTAAGATGTTCAAAGTTTCTCTACTGTATTGAAAAGAACTCAGAGCATAACAGCGCCAATGTTTCATCTGAAAATTATGTGACAACCATTATTTTAAATCATGGGCACATTCAGGTGAGAATTTGATGTAGATGTTGGCAGTCTTACTTGTACTAGGCCAAGCTGAAGCCTGATTGACCTGCCCACATAAATATGCAATTTGGGTTGGGCTTGTTTCTGAGTTTGGGCTCATTCTTAATCTTACCCATATGCTATTTGGGCCAGGCTTGGGCTAAGTCAATACCCAGCATGGCCCTTCCGACTCCGCTTGAGTTGCATCAAGATGGATGAATTATCATGATTAAAAAAAAAAAAATTCTTACTGTTTGAGAATTGAGTGTAAGACGAGCAAATTGAGAACAGAGAAATGGGGAGTATAATAAGACCTCATTATGATGAGTAAAGTAGTTGTTGGAAATGGTGATGGCAGTGGATCCAATGACTGCATCAATAAGCCCATCAGCACAGCTAGAGAGTGAACAGTGGTCGACCCATATATGGCTAGCACCAAAGATGGAAACACCATCACCATCAGCCATAGTCCTCCAACCATAGTGAGTAGGTGAGCTGCGAACCATGGCATTCCCAGTTGGCTTGCAGTCATGAATGTGAATTCCATGGATGATGATATTGGTCACATATTGAATGGTTATGCATGCACCATTGGCAATGTGGACATTGACCCCGCGTCCATCTATGGTCTTGAAGCTGTTCATGATCAGCTCTTGCTTGAGGGTGATCACCATATCGCGCTTGAACACGATCCAGAGGGGCCTGTCCTGGATCACAGCGTGCCTCAGGGTCCCTGGCTGCGGGTTCACAGGATCATCGTCACCAGGATCAGAGACCACATAGTAGCGCCCATCGCGACCGCCAATTGCGTTGCGTCCAAAGCCAATTCCACAATCAGCCAATCTTCTGCGGTTGCGTTGCCAGTTTGGATCGCAGCGCCAGCAGTCGTCGATGGGATTGCCTGTGCCACATGAAAGGAAGCCAAGGTCCCTCCTTGCAGTGCTGTTTCTTATGCTCCTGCTCAAAAAATTAGATTAGGAACGAGATTAAATTAACTTTTTCTTTTTGCAATTGTAACTAGTTATTCAAGAGTCATGATCCAAAGTTGAAAACAGTAACAGTAACATAATGTTTTGTTTTGTGACAATAAATATTCTCTTCAAGACTGGATGTTGATCAAGTCAGCAGGACCTATTTTCATGGGTTGGGTTGGGGTCTTGGGCCTCTCTGAACCCTGGTGGGTGAACACACAGCATTTAGTAGATGATGGACATGGAGTGGCGAATGGGTGGAGTCTACTGGAGATGGGGCTGCCTGCAGAATCACTTGGCTTTAATGGCATGTCTAGCCATATTTACCAAACTGCTGTACCACTGTTGGAAATAAATGCAGTGTCCTAAAAGGTAAAAGGACTGTCAAGTACTGATAAAATGCAAAGAGAAACGAAAGCTGTAACACAGAATCAGTAGCTTGCATCCAGTCCTGTGTTTCTCACTTCTAACATTTAAAGCTCTGGATCCTCTCAGATTATTTCTGAAGCTCCTCGTGATGGAGCAGTAGTCAAAAAAAAATCTATAGTGACCAAAACACCGTGCAAATCTCATTCCAAAGAATATTTTGGGCTCACACTTAAAATTGACATTGTCAGGTAACAATTTGACCATAAGCTTCTGTGATAGTTGGACTCACCAATTCATTAGTAGCCCATTGTTGGGATCAATTCCTTCCTGGGTTGATAGATAGAGACTTGGGTAACGTGAGTGTGTGGACATGCACCGAGAAAAAAAAAAAAGTAAAAAAGAAAACGGCCACAAGCTTGCCCATAACCTAAGGAGGATGTATTTATTGACATATGTTCCTCTAGTGTAGTATTGTTGTTTGTTTGGGAGGGGATGAACTCATGAAGCCTCGCCCCTCTAAAAGGGTCATTCGGTGGGACACTCAACTGGGATGCAGAGCTAGAGCTGAGAACAATTTTAAATCACTTGCTTCATTTAATTTGCAGTCCAACTCAAGATCTCCACCTAAATGAGTGCCTATCTGTAGATGTAGATCATAGATGTTTCGAAGAGATCTAATCAAATTATCCTAATCTTTAATTTAACATCACCCAAATCTAATAGTCTCTTAATCATCTATAATTTCGAAAATCAATTGATCCGCTAATAATGGTTAGACAACTATCAAATTACCCTTTGGAGGGATGGATTCATTTGGTAATTGTCAAGGAGGTAGAATGATCAAAGCTCTTAGAAAATTTCAGAGTACATGCAACTTAAAATTTATGGGACATAGTTAAAAGTATATGCCAAGTTGCCAACCATCTCGATTTGATGAAAGACCAAACCGACCATCACAGATTTCCGTGCTCAAAGCACTTGAAAGACCCAATATGTAATATAAGATCATGATAGTTCATCAGATGGGCAAGTACCAGAAGTGGTCTGATGGTTTTATTGCTGAGCATGTGCCCTTCCATGTGAATCTTGACAGCCCCTGACCTATGGCATGAGCCCTCCCAGTAGAGTGAGAATGTTTTCAAAGGAGCATACATAATAAATGAGACAGGGAGAAGGTTGAAGAGGACAGAGCACTGAACACTTGGATTGATAAAACAGGGGAGCTCACATGGAATGCAGAAGAAGAAATCAATGTAGGAGTTGGCACTTACATCTCCACCATTGAAGCAACCTCCTCCGGATCATCAATCACATGCTCCTCTGCTTTCCATTCCGACCTGTAAACACAATCATCCAAAAGCAGAATAAAATATTAGGCAATGGATACAATGATCTTATCCGTTCATCTGATCATCTGAATATTCCGTCTTTGGGATCCCAAAAGCAGGAAGCATGTCTCACATGGATTTCAACTTTCAAATCAAATTAATTAGAACAAGATTCTTTGAAGGGTGGATTTAACGTTATTTGATCTATAATCAGACAAAAATAGTGACATCTCTCTCCTTTTAAATTAAGTAAACACCAATCAATGTCTCTGTAGGGAGAAATTTGAAGACGTCCTGGGCTGGGTTTGGGTCAGACCTGACCCGACCTGCCAGGCCGAACCTAAGAGAAGAATGACTCGAATGGGGATCTAGGACGGCTGGCGGAAGGAGAGACATTGAAGACCTGGATTGTGGGGAAAGGAAGAAACGCCCCACGACCCAGCGGCGCAACCGTTACCCAGTCACCACGAGGTGAGAAGTGGGAACGTGCGCAGGTAAAAGGGAGAAAATCTAGGGGGAGTTCGCATAAGAAGGCAGAAGAATTTAATGACAAGGTAAGAAACTACCGAAGACCAATCGATATCAAAATTTTCCAGGATCTAGCCATCGGAGAGACCTCGGTCGGACGATCCGATCGAGATTTCACTATTCTTATTTTTGAAACAGGAGATCCATTCAGAGAAATTACGCAAGAGACAGAAGGAGGACCGATACCGCATCGACAGGTCACACCGACCCACCCACACAAAAAAAGGCTTTACAGTCTCCATATCATATCATGTGTATCAGTTTTTCATTATTTCTTTCTCTGCGGTTTAAATTTTTAACAAGTGGAACCCATCAATGACCCTAGTGAAAATCTTTTGATTCCGAGCTACGTGGATCAGGAAGGGCCGATTTGTTTAGAGGTATTTTTTACTACAATTTCCCATATTGAAAATTTCTGACAGCAACGCGGTCCTCCCAAAGCTCTGAAGTCCCATTTGAATGGTGCCATGCATAAAATAAATCCTGTGAAATGCCACTTCTGGCACGCAAAATCTATATAAATTCGCCATTTGAAAAAGTCCCAGAACTAATTAACTCACACATGGGTAGATCTATATAATCAAATCTAACGACCCAAATGCACCATGAAAAAAAATGGACAGACCAGATTAGATCTAGTAAAGCTCAAAAATGAGAGAGTTTCTTAGAAAGTAGGTTTCTAAACTAACCCATCTGCACCTAGCACTGCTTCCTTCACTGTGTCATTCTTCAACTTGTACTCTGCTCCTTTCGTCCTGCCAAGAACAACAAACATCAATTCAACTCCTCCTCTTTTCTCTGAAATCATTGACCATGTATTCCAAAAGAAAACAATCCAATCCAAACACAAATCTCTATTTCAAATAAAAATCACTTGATGCCTACAGAGAGAACCACATGTCTCAAAAGAAAATCTTTCAAATTCCCAAAACCTCAACAGAAACAAGTAAAGTAAGATGCTGCTATCTTCAATGACCAAGAAAAAACCACCCAACTTCATTTCAAGTCAAAATCTTTCCATATTTCAAGAACTTTTCCATGGAAAACGTTTGTGTAACAGATAAACTCTAGCAATGCACCTCAAATCCGAAATCTCGGCTTTGGCTCGAGACCCAATGAACAGCAGCAGAAGCAAAAACAAGAACTTTAGAGATTTCTCCATTGACATTGCAGAGCTCTCTCTCTCTCTCTCTCTCTCTCTCTCTGTGAAGTGTGAGAAGAAGAAACCAATAACGGAGAGAAAAGCGGAACGTAACAGGCGTTTTATAGAAGAAGTGAACCGGGTCGAATCGAATAGGTGGGACCGTGGTTAGGTTAGTTGACCGGCATCAACGGATTTTGTAATTAATCCACGCCGTTGGCAGCTGCCACGTGCCTCTTAGTGTCGACCAATCACGTGAAGACAGGGCTTATACATGCTGAGATGACCTGGCCATCATGCAATGGTTATCTTTCAAGATAATTTTAGGCCGAGGATGTAAAATGAGGAATCAAGGATGGAGGATGGGGATATGATTTTCAATAAGTAGATATAAGATTGGAAGTTGGATTTGGCACATGTTAGAAGTGTAATTAGATTGTGTTTATCAAATTTATGTTGCATTGGAAATTGATCTAGGGATTGTTTGTGTGATTGCTCCGTTGAAATGTAAATCCGTAGGTCCAACTAGTGTTTCTGCGTGTTATAAAGAAAATATATTGAGAGAGTGTATCCTTGGAAGGGTGTGGTTATGGAAGGTGTGGTATAACACTCCTGTACTTTCACCCTCTTCTTTTTTTCCTTTTCATTTGGATTTTTTTTTTTGTCTTTCTTTAATAAAACTTTCGTTACGGTTACCATTAGAGGAAAAAAAAAAGAAAGCAAGTTGTTTTATATTTGAGTTCCTCAGAACAATGAATTATGGTACAAGAGGAAACGAATGTTCCATTTCCACGGAAAGACGATGCATAATTATTCTCATTTGTGATAATGAATGAAACAATATCCCGAGGGGTAGCTTAATTGGCAAAAGATCATGGTTTGCATCCGGAGGTTGTTTGAGCTGGGAACCCTGCGTATAAAAAAATAAAATAAAATGAAAAATATCCCGACAACTAGTTGGGACAAGATTGGTGAGTTGAGTGTTCCTTGTAAAGAAAAATAAAACTAAAAAAGTTTGTGCATCTAATGACAACTTTGATCATTATTAGTAGATTATAAACTTTTTATTAAATTATTGTAATTAATTGGCTATTTCTGGATCCAATTAATGATATTACCTCTTTAATCGAATAGCATCAACACGTGACAAATTACAATGAACGTCCAGAAAAAGTATAGTCCAAAAAGGATATGTATGGGTATCTTTATTTTGATTGATGAATGTCCAGGAAAAGGATAGTCCGAAAAGGATATAGATGGAAGAAATAAGGATAGATATGAAGTTGCCAATCTTAGGCAATAATTTGGCTCAAATAGACTAAAAACAACAGCAGTGAAAATAACATGAATGATAAAGCTCATCCTAGCATAATTGGGACAAAACTTTGATGATGATGATATATATGACCATGCTATTTAACAACACCGTGTGTTTGAATTTACATTTTTCTTATACTTCGCCTCTAATCTTTTATTAATACGTACAACATTATACTTTTAATATTTTAAAATGTAATAGTTGACTTGTTTTCTATGATATTTTTCCAATAATATTTTGATAATCAAGATTTTCTCCCATGAACATCCAGAAAACAAATCTCATGTAGACATTCTTTGGGAAAATAAATCCCCACATTTAATGCAAAGCATTACTCTTTGCATTAAGGCCGAGAGCAATTTTCCTACATGGCTTCATTGCGAATGCCTGCCGGAGAAAATCTCCCGTGCTAAGAAATCCCCAAAAATAAATACAAATATTCTTCCAAGATGATAGAATCCCAACAACAATAATTGTGACAATGGTCTAGGTCCATCCAGCAGTCATACACATTACATATTAGCATATGTACTAATGAGAAGAGCACCATGGATTTTTTATTTTTTATGTTGTTAATGGAGGCTTCCCAACCCTTTGTGCTGGACTATTCCCTCCGGGCTTAGAGAGAAGTCGGGTAAAACTCCTGTGGCCCTCCACGTCGTAGCACTAATGGACTCAACCTTCGGTTCCTAAAGAGAGGGGAGCCGGGGACCGATACCACAACCTCTAGCTCTAAAAGAGAGAGGAACCGTGGTCCTGACGACTTAGTTCGTTTGTAAAAGAGTAAAAAATGCCCCAAAATATCTTCTCACTTTCCATAAATTCCAGCTCTTTCTTTCCTCGATTGGAACCTCACATTTGGTAAGACCCACTCACTTCTCCTGCAAACAGTCGTTGGGGTATCTCTTTTCCCCATTCATGTTCACAATGGGTCCCACCGAATCAATCAGTTGGCCCACCAGTACCAAATCTGATCTCAACAGAACTGAACTCCTTTGTATTTATATTTTAGTATAGGTGCATCCAATTCCAAACCTGTACTTTCAGTTGCCTACTACATCTCCAGTAGCTTACCTGGAATTCTGACAAGTATTGTGGTCCAATTCCTGTGCCACTGTAGCAGTAAATTTCTCAATCTATCTCGTGGTCTTACAGTAAAATTCTATCTGGTGTGCCAGTGTAGTGGAAAGAGCATTAGATCTTGTGCTTATCAGTGGGCCACCCACATTGTGGCCCACCAGGCCACTACTGTTTTATTTGTTTATTTATTTATTTTTTTACTTGTATTTTTTGGGGGTTTTTGGGGGGCATGCCAGTTTGTTTGCGAAAATCTTAGAATTCTTGTTGTTGGGGATTTCTAACCGCATATTAGCAGCCATCCCCCAAGCTTTTAAAATTGTTAATTCAATTTGCAAACTCTACATATATGTAAGGCTTCTTGGCTTAAATAGTATTTCATATTCACTAAATTTCAACTTTTCCAAATGCAAATGGGCCATTGAATATATTTGTAAATTCCACCTGTGTAGACAAGACTTTTGGGAAATTCAGATACCCCGGCCCTACACAAAAAATTTCTGTTATCCCATGAACAAGTATGGCCTTGGGCTACTTACTTGTGGCCTTGTGGGTGATCTTATTTTCAGTTCACTTTGGTTATTAGAAATGCCTTGCTCGCTAACATATTTCAAGGAAGAGCTATGCAGATTCTTACTAGTTTCTTAGTAAATTTACATGAAAGAAGTTTTTATTTGAAGAGGGGCAAAGAGCAAAAGGTGAAGGTTGAAGGGTGGAGATCTTTAGATAATGTTGGGTTTAAATTGTTTGTAACCATTCTAATCCAAAGTATCTGCTTTGATGGTTTCGGATACATATCCACTGTTGATCCTTTTAATTACATTTTAGCTACTATGGTAGGGGCCTATACCTTTGTAAATATTAATAACTCAATGGGGATGATTCAAATAAACTTTAAATAACTTGTTATTTAAATAAAATTGCATTAACATTCTTATAGTTAGGAAAGCTTACATTTTCATTATTGTGATTCAATAGTTTATGTACCAATTGATAATTCCATAATTGCATGAGATCTGCTATCCCTCTTTGAGGGAGTGCCCTGGATTTATTTTAATGTTTTCACTATGATTGAATCCCATTTAAGAAGGATTTAAAGATAAGATAGATACACAAGTCGATTAGGAAGAGCAAATTTACAATTATAATATATTAAAGCCGAGGGTTTTGAAGATAACTTTAACCATAGTTATATCCATTCTACTTTCAACATGTAACTTCAATGAGAAGATCTTGGTTTGTTCATATCCCTTGGGTGAATGTATTGTGTGAGATTTTGCTGGGCTCTTCTTAGTTCTAATATATATAATTTTTTTCTACATTGGGAACTCAAACCCTCACACCCCAATTCACACACTCATTTCTTTACCAGTACAGTTTGGAAAAGTACAAAATATTTTACTATAGAAATGACCGGGAACAACTAGAAATAGGGGTAATTAATGCTAAAAAAATGACGCAGCCCATCTGGAATTCTATATCTACAACAAAAGCCCATTGTATTTCCAAGAGATTTTCACTAAGAAGCTCATTTTTAGATTTCCACTAAGTTTACTTAACATCTAAACCTAAATTGACTACTGATTTGAACATTCATCACTGGTGGATTTTATAATAACTTGTCCATAGACGCTGAGAACCAAAAGGTTAAGATTATTTCATTGGTTTGCTGTTCAGCCCAAATTCATGTTCAAAGCTATCTGTCACACTTCCTTTAATTGTTACTCATCCAGATGGGCTCCATAACCCCTACGGGTAACTGAGTTGGCGTAGGACCACGGTTTGTACCTACAGGTTGTAGGTTCGAAACTGCACTACCACACTGGGGCTACAGGGGAGTTTACTCGGCTTCCCTCTGGACCTGGAGAGATTATTACAGCCCAAAGAATTGAGAACCCTCCGATAGCGATGGGCTCCACATAAACTGGACTTTATGTGCTGCATGCCTCATATTTATTATTAATTTTATATGGCACTAGTTGTTTGGGAATGGGCTGGGCATCTGACCAACTCCACGCTGAATTTGGCTGTTAGACTTGGTTGCCATCTTTTTTCTTTCTTTAAAGGTGGCCATGATCTACTTGCATGGATAGAAAGAAATGAAGATGGGCCCACCATCAGTTATAGGAGAAGGCACAAGATCCCAACAATTTCATAATATTGGACCCTCGACTTGATATACCTCTCGGGTCGCTCACGTTATTAATTGAATATTTAATCCTACACATAGACCAACTCATATTAGAGTAAAGTTTAGAAATATCTCAAAAAAGGGTAAAACGTGATCGGTTCAAATTTCCAGTAAGTGGACTGTGAACCTGCAGTAGACTTCTACTCCTTCCCGAAGAGGCAATGTGTGATATATTTTAAAAGCCTCTTTCTTTGCTAGAATTTCATACAAAAATTTGAGGTGTTTGGATATTTTGGACATCAACAGCCAACCGATTGGTACGGGACTTTATTAGACATCAACGGCCAACTCCTATGATGGAGAAAGAGAACTAATTCTACAAGATAGAATGCTACTTTTTTTCCAATTTAACATGGTTTATTGTCGCCAGATTAAAGGTTTGACATTGTAGCTTAGTCATCCAAAATATATAACTTCACTTGATTGGTTCTTCTACATGAACAAGGTTGGAGTAGCTAAGCTAGGTTTTAACCATTTATTTAAAGAAGATCAAGACTTTGGGCATGGGCTTTACATAGATAATCCATGGCTCAAAAGTTACAAATGACTGTCATGCAACATCTCATGTGGGTCTTTCAAAATAGGAAAATGTTTTTCTACGAGCAATGGTAAGAGCCGTCGAGCACTGTGAGGCCCACTTGGGACTACCTTTTTTCAATGTAGCCCCTTTGGTACTCTTTGCATCTCAAGATCCTGTATCTTGCTTAGTTTTATACTTAATGAACCTTCACTCACCTTTGAATTGAATCTCGTCGTTGGGGTTCGTTCTGAGTGACGAGGATGACCTAGATTCCAGATTTAAAAGAAATTTTTTTTTTTCTTCCTTCCTTCCAATCACATAAACCATTCTATATTCCAACATCGATCTAACATGTACTGTTTTCTGACTTGCAAATGAGTTCTTGCATTGCTTGATGAGACCACAGTTTGGTCTTTATTCAACAAGACGTCTCCAGCGCATTGTTTCAGACTCATTTTTATAATAACAGAAACTTTGAAACCTAAAATGTGATGGCCTCACATTTGCCATCAATACCCAATTTCTAACTCAAACAAATCATTTGGATTTGAGATTTGGTGGCCTTCTGTTGGCCCACTAGGTGGGCCCCACTGGGCTCGCTCACCCACCAATGGCTATGAACACCTGTGATCAGTGTGATTTGATTTTAATTAATCATATAAAATGATAGCCATCACAGTGCACATCAAGATAGTAAATGTTGGTGCATCAGAATCATGTCAATTTTATGTATTGACCACATGATCCCCATTGGCAAATATTTTAAAACCATGAAGGACATGATAGTGATCCACCCATTTTATGTTCAGTGTAAGCATGGTTAGATCACTGATTTAAGATGATTGTGATTGGACCCAATCTTTAATATTTTGCATTTTGTGGATGTTCACCATTGCCAACTGTGAGGCCCAACAGATGAAGAGTCTGTCACCATGTGATGAGTTGGGTTACCAATCAAGGTTGGTCAATGTTGACATGGACCCAATCGGCCACCACACGTCCCATGCATAGTTTCTACCATTGTGGGATGATTGAGTAGGAAAACCTACCAGGTAGGGGCCTGTTTGTGGGGCTCACTTAACACTACTACCCATCAAATTTTGAGGTAAATTTCAGGGTAACTTTCATTAATAATAGGGGCCAACTTCAAGGTAACTTTCATTAGTGTAAAACACTCTTTTATTTACGTATTTATTTTTTGTTATATGGGTCACTGGTAAACCACCTATGAGACAACTTATGCTCAGGGATCGATCCATGTGCAACTGTGATAGATAAGATTCCGTTGCCGCTGGGGTTTCATGTTTCTCGAAAATCAATCTAATTTATACCAGAATTTCTTACCTATCATTTCTGAGAAACCTAATATCTTCTGACCACAATAAAGTAAAAAAAAAAAAAAAAAAATCCTGTTTTAAGTTTTGAATCTCATGATGACCAATAAAAAAAAAGTCCTAAATCTCACACTAAATCAATGAAATATCAATATCAGTCAAGGTTGAAACCTTCATGTAGCCAGCAAAACAACTCAGTTCCAACTGAGTGTTATGTAGTACTTTAAGCTTGCGTTAAGAACCAGACTCAATCCATATACATACAACCATGACTGTTATGTACTCTAAACACATACAAGAGATACAACCCGTACACTCAAATGTTGTACTTCATCTGTTTAAGACAGACATTAGAATTCACAACCCCAGGTGGGCTGGTGAGTGAGGACAACTGCAGCTCTTACCTCACTCATCCCCTCCAACTCATACCCTGAGCTGTTGTCCCTCTACCCTAATATTAATCTCCCCAACTCCCTTATATTCATGTGCCTTTGGTTAATGAATTAATCTCTGTGTCTCTCTCCGTGTCTTGCCTTTCCACATGACATCATGTGCACTTATACACAACCCATGTGCCTTAAATGTCTCTAACATGGCCATGTTCCCACATGGGCCTTCTTCTTTCATCTATTTGTTTGGGGCTCTGCATCACTAAATTGTGGACATGTGTCTGTTCCTGTAAATCAAATTATCCATGAGACAATTGGCAGGTATAAGATTCTTGGATATATCATGCTTCAATAATTTTTCAGCATAATGTTACATTTGCTACTTTGCTTATATTGGCTCATACATGGCGGCCACTAAATTGTGGATAAAAAGAAGGCTGTAGGGAAGGATTAAAGAAAGGGAGGATGCTGTCTATATTAATTGGAAATGCCTATTGTGTTACCTTCAAATATAAAAGTATGTGCTGTTGGGTTATGGTAAAGGCTTTAGATGTTGTTGTGTTACATGTATTAGGATAGATTATTTTCTCTGTTTTGGTTAAAATAGGATTAGATTCTTAAGAGTATCAACTCAATGGTATAACATGTAAATAATTGGAATTCAATGAACGTGGATGAGAAAGGGTTCTTTTGGTTCTTTTATAGGTCTTTCCTAGGCTTGCCAATGGGATGGGATGAAACGGGTAAAAAGCCCGGCCCGGCCCGTCCCGTCCCAAGCCCCAAAATACAGGGCTTTTAAAAAGATTTGAGCCCAATGGGACTGGGTTTGGACAATACATTTTAAAGCCCGACCAAAATGGGACTAGGTTTGGACAATACATTTTAAAGCCCAACCAAAATGGGACTGGGACTGGGCAGAAACAACCCAGCCCGTTCAGGCCCGGCCCGGCCCGCTGCAAAGTCCTTTAACAATAATTATATATATATATATATATATTGAGGAACAGCTCTATAGGTCGTTCTTACAAAAATGCAATAGGGAATGAGGAGAATATTGAGGAACAATTATGGCATTCACTGGTATATGGTCAATAGAGCGGAGCTTCAGCGGCTCTTGTGTCCATTGTGGCTCACATGCCAATACCCTCTTTTTCGAAGGCACCATTCTTTATCCACTTGAAGCTTGGAAGTATTTTTCGATCCAACCAACCAACCCAGAACTTAAATGATGATCACATAAGCTACCAATTAACATATATGGTTGATAGACACCATTTCCTGCATCCAATTGAGTGGAAAATAATACTGAATTAGAATTGTGATCTAAATCTCTCATCCATGGAGGGTGCTGATGCCACAGGACAACAATCGTTGAATGAGAAAGAATCGGTAGATTAAAGGATTAGGATAATTAAAAGCAAAGTCTATTATGATAGATGATATTTCTTTTGGTATAAAATAGCTGCTTGAGGCATCAACTCAAGAACACCTGAATGTCCCAACTATACCATCTCTCTGCTCAAGTGTCCCAAAGATGGTGTTTACCACCAGGGCCTTGAGTTTATGATGCAAATTGCTTGTAGGACGACCCCTAAAAAATCTCCTAAATGTGGCAACCATATACCATTACAGCTGACCTGAATGTAGAAAAGTCCAGATAATGGACCCATAGAATGTTACAAACTACTGAAGCATAGAATGAGTTTTGCTTGCAAACCTGAAGGTCCCAATTAGAGAATGTTTTGCTTATCTCCAGGATCGGGCTAATCCCAGGCCCGGCCCGGCCCGGCCCTGTCCCAACTTGGGCCCGTACGGGACGGGATTAGATGTAGGCCCATTCAATTTAGGGCCGGGATTGGGCAACACCTGGTAGGCCCGTCTTATTTTCGGGACAGGATTGAACAACCCAAGCCTAGGCCTGGCCCGGCCCGGCCCATTGACAGGCCTCCTTTGTTATCATTCTGTTTTTTTTTAGAAAACCTTTTTATATGGATAATAGAATCTATGAAATAGGAACTTGTCTTTAACAGGTATCACAGCTTTTAGTTCTGAATTTTGAGTTTGGTTCCTATGAATTTGGTATTGCAGCCATAACCACAAAGATCCAAACAGTAGATTCACTTAAATCGAAGCCGGGCAATCGATTTGTAATTTTGTTTTGGATCATTTCTTCTCTTGTTTTTACTAATGATTAATTTGACAGTAGGCCTAACTCCTACTACAACTAAGACTTTTTAAGTGGTGCCGCATTGATGGACTTATAGGCTTAGACACAGGATTTTTCTAATTGCATAGGTTAGGGAATCTGGATTCTCAATTTACAACTGATTTTTTATCTAAATAATTTTTTTTTTGTTTTTTTGGTAAGATAATAAATTGTTAATTATTATGAGAATGATCACATCAAGCCCAAATTTGATTATTTTTTTGTTTTTTTTTTGTAAAATAATAAATTGTTAATTATTATGAGAATGATCACATCAAGCCCAAATTTGATACTCGTCTAATCGCTCCTTTACCATGGGGGCAAGGAGCCGCTCTCAAATGATTCTCTCTTAAGCTCCATATAAATGTTCACCTTTAAAGTGTCATCTTGTATCGACCTCTTTGGGCCATCATCAATAAAAGGGAAGGCCCATTCACTAAATGGATGGTTTGGATTTCAGAAGGGTGGCCTCACATATGTCAGATAAAATCAACTGTACAGACCATACCCTGCTAAAAGGAAGGCCCCAGCCTTAGTTGATGCCAGACTTGTTTTGAATGGATCAGTTTGAGCTGCAATTTTATTATTGGTTGCTATTCATGGAGTGGATCTGTAGTTGGCTGGATTCATCAGATCTTGTTCTCCTTTATCTGATGTCGGATGGGAGGTTGGTCAGTCTGGATCGAATCAAGCAACAAAATCTGGTTCTGCATATGGGTAGCACCGACTAAAAGGCAACAACATCCTCTAGGAGGGTCCCTAGAAAGGGATTTTACTGTGCTCCATGGAGCCCGAATCCCCTATTTCATTGAAAAAGGAGAATACTGTTTTAGCCTATCCCGGAGCGCCACCTATATAAAAAGGTTGCAATTAAGAGGGTGTAATTAGTGACATGACATTTTATTCAGGAGGTGCTCAGCTATAGACAGAAAATGTGTTCTCTCTGTTTCAATGAGATAGGGAATCCGAACTCCGCTCCATGAGGGGTTTCCTTTGATCTTTAGGTCAACTGCAACTAAAATACTCTAGTCTGAATTTGCATTAACAAAGTACTTAGCCTATGTTTGGCATCTCTATTTTCAACCTTCGCTTGTCTAAATATTTGAAGCAGGTAGAGGTTCGGAAAATAAGAGCATTTGACAAATGATTCTGATTTCTACCCATTTTAGAGAAGTGAAGGCAAATACACTTAAAATGAATTACCCCAATTTTGGGCTTGTAAAGAAAAGATCTTGGACCTTTTTTTTTATTTTAATGGCTCTATTTTGGATGGCTTTGTGAAAATAAGAGTGGGGATACCAAATAAGACCTTAGTAATGTTAAAAAACACACAAACAAACACACAATGAAGTGCCACTGATTTATTTCTTTTTCTAATAGATTTCCTAAACAAGCCAAGCTCAAGCTGAGTGTAGGCCTGTGAAACAATGGGACAAATGTTTGATAGCTTGTGAGTGAGTTTTAGCTTTTTTTCCTCCTTAAATTTTTTCTCATTATCTATTGTGACTTCAACCTAAATAGATAAGACAAGACTTTAATAACAACAGTGATGATGGTGAGGGTTTTACCAATAGGTCTTTGAGATTCATCAGACAAAATCAATAAAAGAAATGTCATCTAGCTGACACCCATATCAATTCAACACCAATTGGTATTTGAAACTTTCTCCTGTCAATGCGTCCGCATGTGAGTGTCTTAATTTTACTGGCAAACCCTAAACCCTAAATCCTAAACCACATATGAGTGTCTTAATCCTACTGGCAAAGAGGCAGGCCCTGAGAAAAAGGGGAACCCTTGACTTTAAAGGTGTCTACGGGCATATGCAGACGTATGTAGGAGAAAATTCCCCCAAATGCTATGAGTCCAAAACTTCTAAAATCAAAGTGGGAGAATGTACTTGTGGTTCTGGTTAGGTCTGAAATTTGGAGTAAATTAAATTGTTTAACACTTATCACTACCGACATGTTTCCAATTTTTTTGAAATAGAAATAAAAGAAGCATTCTTCTCAATCACTCAGTACCTAATTTCTTTAGCTAGCCAAGTCTTCAAAAAACTTCCAATTTTCTTTGTTTTTTTTTTTTTTTTTTTCTTATTGATTGCTTGATAAGTGTAGTTGGACCCATGAGATGGCATTATTTATTTATTTATTTTTGGCGTGGCTAGCCCATGAGAGACCAAAAGGACATAGGACTACCGCTACCCACCAAAAGAAAACTACCTACACATGTAGGGAAAGAACCCGGAGATCGAATCCTAAGTGGTTGGGTAAGAAATGGGATTCCCAACCAACGGAGTTGTATTGATTTCGGCGTGCAAATCCACAAGTGAGGATTTCCAAATTCTTAAGTAAGAATTGATGTCTCTTGCTACTCACGTAAGAGGCCATTCTCAATGCTATATCTCCATTAAAAGTGCATTTTTAGACCATTATATTATATCTTAAATCTATGATGCACGGATGCTTCAAAATGGGCAACATATCGTGTCATATCGTATCCGATACTTCACTTTTTATATGTAAAATCCATGTCCATGTTGTGTCTACGACATGTCCTTGCCGTATCAAGGCCATATGTGTGCATCATAGTCTTAAAATTTATCTACATGATAATTCTCTAGCAAGTAGCGGCTATATTAAAAAAGAAACAGGTTTGTAAAGAAGATTTTTCAAGAAGAACGAAACGCACTGATCATTGCAAATGTCTTCTCTTAAATGATGGTTTCAGCTATTTCCATTATTGTTCTAGACCAGCCTGCCTGTCTGAAAATTGCAGTCCCATACCTTGATGGGCTGGGTTAGGATGGACTTCAGGCCAGACTTTTATTTGAAGGCCAATCAGGTAAGCCTGGCCTGGCCCGTCTAGGTCCACTGAGCTCCTCTCCAAATGGAGCAGTATAATCTCTGGTCTTCCTTTTGTTTTTTTTTTTTTTCCAATATAGCTGATGATTTGAACCTTCTCTTGCACCACACTGGGTTATGGGTCTGGCTAAACTTTTGAATTCTTCCCAATAGGTTGGGGGGGGATTGGTTTTGGAAGTGGTTTTTATGGGTTTAGATAACCTGTAGTAACCATGTCGGTTTTTATATGTCGGGTTTTATATGACATTTCCTAAACCATCAATGGTTTGAGTTTGGTATGGTTTATGTTGAGGAGTGGGCTCCACTCGAGGGGGAAAGAATTTATGCAGCCTCTGCCAACGCCTCGAGGTTTTAGTGTGAATGGCTAGCTAAAAAAATTTAAAATGGTATCAGAGCAAACCGGTCGTAAATTCGAATCCTAGGAGGAACGGCTCGACACCAAAAAAAAAAAAAAAAATGCATGCTGCCAAAAGTGCGCTGACCAAGTTTCACCCGAGGGGGAGTGTTGAGGGATGGGTTCCACTCGAGGGGGAAAGAACTTATGCAATATCCGCTAACGCTTCAAGGTTTTGGTATGAATGGCTAGCTAAAGAAATTTAAGAGTTTATTCCACTCTTTCTTATCAGAGCTCTTGTCCCATTAATTTGGAGATGGCCAAAATGAGTTTTACTCAAAAATCTAATCAAGCATGGCAAATCTTCTATTTCTAATTGTTGATTATACACAACCAGCGGTGGACCCATGAAATTATCCTTTAGGGGAACTATACACAGCGCTCTTCTTCTCTAGGCTTGGGACTCGCATGTATGAGCAATAGGAGAGGCTGAAAACAAGTGGTTGTTTGGTTGGCAGTCCTACATGTCACCTGATTGCTTAGAGATCAAATATCCCTAGGTATGCCACTTTTCCTACTTGTGTGTGCTTCTCATCCCACGTATATGGGCTATCCTTCTCACTTTATGGGCTTCGTCTTCCTCTCATTACTTAATTAGTGCTCCTACAAGAAATTAATAATAAAAGTACGAAAACAACAACAATAATAGCATGACAAAGATGCACATCCCATTTGTTTGCATTGAATTGAATACATATAAAAACATGGTCAAATAGGCTCCAACAAAAGATAATTAAAGAGGCACAGGTTGAAGGATTAGGGTAGAAAAATAGATGAAATCTTTAGCTTTCCTATGGTTAGAATCACGTGGGCAAGGACTATTTCTCATCTCCCCTTCATGGTGGTCATTTTTTGATATTCATCTTCGTTTCTTCGAGTCTAACTATTTTTAGAAATACAAGTCTTTGAAATTACTAGGAATTCGATTTAGATGAAACAAACGGGCCATGAAGGGTTGGGCTTGGATCTGACAAAAGGCCAAACCTAAATACAAATGGGCTGGGTTTGGACCAGCATTGGCTTCAGCCCCCTAGTTGTAGTGTCCATTTTTAAATTATCATTTGATAAGTAGCATCTGAGTCAGTAATTGATAAGAAGGCACTAGTTTTCATAAATGGCTTGTGTGGAGTTCTAAGTCAAGAAGTGAGCATTAATAAAATCTACAGGCTTCAAAATAGATCTCTGAAATCTTGAGTACTCAAGTGGAATCTTACAAGCCCATAGGTGCCCTGCTGCCAGCTGAGCTACAGATGTTTTGCATATTTCATATTTCAACTTAGTAATAAACAGGGCAAGCAAGGTATTGAAAGCATTGTTATTAATTTCGTTTCGTTTATGCAGAAATGGCCTTAATTTTTTGTTTTGGTCAAGTGGCTGAAACGAAATTTCGACCCAAACTTTTATATTTGAATTTTGGTCAATCTCGGTCGAAATTCAAGATTTCAGCCGAGTTTGGCCAAAATTCGGGATTTTGGCCGAAATGTGACTTTTCGGCCGGAATGAAATTTTACATAATTATTTTTTTAAAAATTTTTTACACATATATTTTGTAATTTTTATATTTTCATAAAATATAATTCCCAAAGAATTACTATAATGGATTAAATCTATATTTATTACTTTTTCTATTTTTTACTTATATATGTATATATATTATGTTATGTTTTCCCCGAAATGTAATTCCAAAAAGTTTCGCCAAGATCCCGAATCAGATGAAACTTTTCATTTTGCAGGTCAGAATGAAATGAGGTCCGCAACGATATTAACAACTATGATTGAAAGTCCTAACAAACAGGCCCTTTACAGATGGATATAGAAATTTGCATTCTGTTTATCTATGAGGCTTCTCATGACAGTTTCCAACTTGTTCAACTATTTCACTAGAAAGGCCCTCAAATATGAACAGTTCAGTCTCAAACTGTTCTCCGGGGTGGGTGGGTTGGATTTTCCTATTTTACGGTCCACTTGGATGGATCATAAGGTGGGCCTCACTAAGTGTTTGCGCCCTGAGCACGATTGCACCCTCTTTTTTTTTTTTATTGAGATTTTTACTAAAATGATTATTAAGAACTTCACTAAATGCCAATTGCTCATAGGGATTATAATTTTTGCAAAGAAAATCATAATACGTTTAGAATTTTCTCTCTTTAACTAAAGCACCCATCTTTACCAAAGTACCCATGACATTATTTTCAGAGATGCTGCAAATGGAGATAATGAAAGATGAAGAAATTCTGATTTCTAGGTTTGATTTTAGAAGTCCAATTGTCTAATCAACAGAAAATGACTAGGAAGAATTATGTCGATACCCCAAGAAATTTTTCTTTCTCAAGATATAAACTTGATGCTGAGAGATATCTTTCTTGACCTTAAACTTGATGCTGAGAGATATCTTTCTTGACCTTTTATCTCCTGCTGTTTTCCATCATCAGGATTAGAAACCATTGGCTATCCATAGTAGAGAAAACTCCTGCAGTTGAATTTTCTTCACTTGGACCATTAGTGATTAGAGTACCCCTTTCAGACTTAACAAAATCTGATGCTTGATACCACCGAACCCTTATGTTCTCCAAAATTTTGGTGTGTTTAGCAAGTTTATGAGCCGCTTCATTACCCTCCCTACCTACATGAGCCACTTCATAACTAGTAAAATGTTTACATAGTTTCGTGATCTCATGAATCACGTTGCGTTGTTTAAGTTTGGAGAAAGAGAGTTTAATGCTTCCACTACCTTCAATGAGTCACTTTCAACAATAATAGCACTACCCCCATGTCACCTATCATCTGCAACCCACACAATGCAACTAAAGATCCAATGTCCTCCGCTTCATTCATTTCGTTCTCCATCTTACTCATAGCCAGAGTCACTCTACATCTCTACCCGCTTCATCACATTAGATAACTCCAACACCATCTGAATTGTTTTTATTAATTGAGAATGAAAACATGAAAGCTCTATTGGTATGGAAGGAAGAATCCAGGTCTTGTTAAGGTTAGGTTGGTTGGTGGGGCCGACCTTATGCTGGGTTTGAGCAGTTTAACCCACCTGATTAATCTCTAACTTTCAGTCATTTTAAGGGTTTCTTTTTCCTGTTCCAGGCATTTTTCACGCCACATGCACAGCATTTCGTTAGTGGATGATTGACCACCACTCAGTGGAAGAATAATAAGGTGGAGTGTGACATAAAGCAATTTCTTTCATCCTCCTGTTGCCTCTATTTCCTTTATGTTGTATCAGCTCCTATAATGGTGTTTCCATGTGTCCTAGGTGTGACATCATTTATATCTTCCACAATACTTGAATTGAGATGCTGAGTCAAAGTCATCATGTATATTCCAGAAGATCTTGGCTGTTGAATTTATACTTTCTACTTTCCCACTTGGCCTTGCACTTAATACCTAGCAATTGTATTATTACCTTTGTCAGAACAGGTGAAGCTTGGTATGGTATGAGTTTGTCGTCTGGAGTGCAATTGGCAGTTGTTTTTGGGCTAACTGGGTTGAGCCCAGTGGCCCATGTACTAGATTTGGGTTCCATGCTTTTTGGGTTCATGGTATACTGAGCCTGGACCCTAAAAACAATATCTCCTAACATCTTGGACTCACCCAATTTTCCAAATTTGAGTTCTTCAGTATCTGAGTAATTGGGGACCCATAAATAATTTTCCAAATGGGCATGTCCAATGTATTTGTGTCCCACCCTAAGCTGTTTCAGTTGACTTGGGCCTTTTTCTAAGGTATGAATAGGCCCAGTTTTAAACAGCACCTCATAATGAGTTGGATCATCATTCATATGGCTGTAGACCAGCAGAAAGATTCCAAGGCAGATCTCTTAGAAGTTGGATTTGGGCTCATCGATAAGAACGTCTGCGTGATTAACACCGAAGAACTTATAAGGGCTAGAGCCCAACAAAGGCCCGATTTGATAACGGTAAGACCCGACGACGTCTCAGTCCTGGTTGATGTAAACTTGGGTCTGGTCTGGCCCACTAGGCCTGAACAAAGTCGAATAGACTGTTATTGGATTCGGGCTATAGCAAATCCGGCTCGAATCAGACCATTGAAAATGTGTGGATATTTCCTACTAAATGTAGCTGGAGTGGGCCCACCTCATAGACAGCCTGCTGATCCCACTCCATCCATTCCTTTTGGTTTATCATTATTGAACTCTGCAGGCCCAACAAAGTACTCGAATATGCATACAGGGACTAGGAACTATACCGTTTCCTAGGTCACTGGACCACCAAAATTAATACACAATCATGAGTCCCCAATGGATGATGATCTCAAATCTGGCGGGGCCGAGCAATTCAACCAATCAGCCTGCTTGAACTGGTGGGCCATCTTGATCATTGATCTACAAACATGCTGAAAGTCTCAATCATCTTTCTTTATTCTTCCATGCCATACCACTTGCGAAACACAAACCGGCTGGCCTGACCTAGCTCCTTTGACATTCAGTCATTCACCAACCCCCAAGTCCCATGGTGGGCTTCTATTGAAAGTTGAAACCTACCCCTTTATTTATATACATAGAAATGGTCAGACCAACGAGGTGGACAATCCAACTCACATTGTGGGGCCCAATGAAACCCTATTATGCCTCTAATTGGCTGGATAGAAATAATTTAATAGTCTAATATGCCGGGTCTAAATTTTAAATTGATTCAAGAAGAATCAAAGATGTCTACTTTGACTAGCCCTACATTTTCAGAGGCCCCTTTACTATATATATATATATTTTTTTTTTTTTTCTGTCCCTATTATTCTACGTTGAAAACTCAAACTTATACATTCGTTTATCAGTTGAGCTATAACTCGGGGACAAATAATTGAAGATTTTGATCCCATATATAATTTGTGAAAAATCCGGACTCTAGTGGGGATGTCTAGTCCGGAACTCTACACGGACTGTCATACGGAGCCCACCTAGGGCCCAACTAGTCATGGAAGAAGTGAGGAATTGAAAGATCTAGATTTGATCCCACAAATGTATAAAATGTTTGTTTAATCAACCTAACCCTTGATCTATGACCATGTTACATTTAGACAGGGGATAGTGATATGTGAGGTGCTTATGGATTACAAAACCCGCTAGGTGAGCCTAAGTAAGTTTAACGCACCATCACACGATCAAATTCATTGCACCAAATCACAGTTTGTAATATAACTGAAGTAGGCTCCATAAACTATGATGTCCAAATACGACATGGATAAGAGAGAGACCCTCAGTGTACTTGATTGAAATATAAATTTTATCCATAAAAAAATGAAGTATCTAATTCAATATGATAAGATACATAGCCCAATTTGAAGATCATATTCATGCCCCACAAGGCCTTCCAAATTTAAACCAGCAATACATATTCATTCCCCACAAGGCCTTCCCAATTTAAACTGGCAATATATCTCTACCTACCTACCTCCCAACATCCTTCCCTCATGTCATATGCAATAAAATATCAGGAAACCAGAAGTCGGAGACCTACAAAAGCAGCAGTAGTCAACCAACAACAGCTTTTTTAAACACCGCACAAACCCATCTCCAAACCTGTATTCATTATTACAAATGTTACCTCTCTTTTCCTGAATAAGTCATTCTCTCTCCTGAGCTCTCTTTCCTTTGTCATGGCGTCTCTCTCTATCTTCTTCTTCTTCTTCCTCTACTTCTCTTCTTCTTTAATGGCAGATTCGTCTGACATTACTCTCCTCTTGAGTACAATCAAACCGTCACTGCAAGGAGCGTCAGAGAACCTTCTTCTCTCTTCATGGAACCATTCGGTTCCTCTCTGCAGTTGGAGAGGCGTCGCATGGGGTTTCTCTAACGGCTCTCTTCTTCTCTGCACAGACGCTTCTCACAGTACAAATCTCACTCTTTCACGTGACCCAACTCTCCAGCTTCTGTCCCTCAAGCTCCCAGCTTCTGGGCTGTCTGGAACTATCCCCAAAGAGATTGGAGAGCTCTCGTCCTTGCAATCTCTGTATCTTGGGGTCAATTCGTTGTCTGGGTCGGTGCCATTTGAGCTTGGGAACAGCCCCTCACTCTCAGCTGTTGATTTGAGCGGGAACGCGCTCAATGGCTCTCTCCCGCCGTCGATTTGGAACCTCTGCGATCGCCTCTCCTCGCTCTGGCTCGATGGCAACTCCCTTTCTGGATTTCTCCCAGAACCCGCCGTACCCAATGCGAGTTGCGGGAATTTGCAAGTGTTAGACTTGGGGAATAACAGATTGGAAGGCGGGTTTCCGAGATTTCTCTTGAATTTTCATGATTTGAAGGAGCTCGATCTCGGGGGCAATCTCTTCTCCGGGCTGATTCCGGAGGGGATTTCTGCGTTGAATTTGGAAAGATTGAATCTTTCTTACAACAATTTTAGTGGGGTGCTGCCAGAATTCAATTCTAAGATTGGCGCAGAGTCGTTTCAAGGGAACAATCCTGGCCTCTGCGGTGCGCCTTTGGGGAAGTGCAGTGGAACTTCGGGATTGGATCCCGGTGCAGTTGCTGGTATTGTGATCGGATTGATGGCGTTCGTTGTGGTTTTGGCTTCTCTGTCGATATGGTATGTGCAGGGGAAGAGGTGGAAGAACAGGGGAAGGAAGATCAATGAGGCGCTGGAGATGGAGGATGAGGAGAATGGTGGTGGTGGGGGAGAAGGGAAGCTTATCTTGTTTGAGGGTGGCGAGCATTTGACACAGGATGATGTGTTGAATGCAACAGGTCAGGTGGTGGAGAAGACGAGCTACGGGGCGAGGTACAAGGCAAAACTTAGTGATGGAGGGACAATTGTCTTGAGGTTGTTGAGAGAAGGAAGTTGCAGGGACCGGACGTCGTGTTTGCCTGTTATTAGACAGCTCGGTTGCATTCGCCATGAGAACATTATTCCTCTCAGAGCTTTCTATGAAGGGGAGAGAGGGGAGAAGCTTCTCGTTTATGATTATGTTCCCAGCAGATCACTTCATGATCTCCTTCATGGTAAGTACTAAGTTACTAATAACCTGCATTTCTTTTTATTCTGTTCTGTTTCATTTGTATTTGGTCTGCTAAAATCCAAGTAGTATCTAAGAGTGCTAGAACTGTGATAAGATTCCTTCTCATTGTTTTGTGAAACCCCATCCATCTACTATCCCTCCCCCAAAAGTGGTATTAAGAATCTGTAGGATCTTACACCTCATTGAACTACCACTTATCCCAAAACCAATTGGTGATAGGAAACGACAGATGGTGAGGGCGAGGGTTCGACCACAATTATGACCGCTCAGGAGCGAGGGTGGACGTTGACCTCAACAATCCCTCCCTCAACGGCACACCCGCCGCGACTCCTACTGCGCAACTCGCAAAACGCGTATCCCGTGACTCGAACACCCGACCTACCAGGCTCTGATACCACTTGTAGGATCTTACACCCCATTGAACTACCACTTATCCCAAAACCAATTGGTGATAGGAAACGACAGCACAATGGTTTTATGGTGAGGGCGAGGGTTCGACCACAATTATGACCGCTCAGGAGCGAGGGTGGACGTTGACCTCAACAGAATCAGAACACCCAGCTGAATGGTCTAAACTAGTGCCAAAGGCTTGTTTGCACATTTGGTATTCAAAGAAAAGGGGCTTCTGTCAAACGAGTATTAAAGTTATAAGAGCTAAGATCCTAAGAACCAACCAGTACTAACTTTTAATCCTTCAATTTTAGCTCTTACAATAGAATAGTACTGCTTAGAATTCTCAGAAATTCAATACCCGATTCAACAAATGGACCGCAGAAAACATCAGGAGCATTGAGTTTTAAGTTGTTAAAATGTCATTATTGCTATACATTAGAGCCAATTGTTAGTTTCCAGGCTTGATAATGCTATTACTCTCCGAATTGGAGTTCAAATTTTTATCGCATATTAACCATGTACTTTTGCTTTTGCCTAATGTAAGCATGACTAGTTTCAATCCTGTCAGGGTGTGTAGGCTCTGTAGGTGGAGTTTGAATAAAAATGAATTATCGTAGTATTGAATCAATCCATACCGGTACCGTATGTAATTTTCTGCAGCTGCATTAGACATCTCAGCGTCTACATCAGCACACTAAACCATGTAGAAAATCTTCTACATCTTTCACAAACACTTTTACTTCTTTTAATCAAATTTAGTTGAATCAATTGAATGCAGATATCTTCCTGTAAAAACCCAATATCTGGACAGTTTTGTTTTGTCTTTCTATGTATTTTCTATTGGACAGAAGGGTCTTAAATCTTCATGTACAAATATTGTTGGATTTTCAGAAACAAGAGCTGGGAAGCCATTACTGAACTGGGCTCGACGACACAAGATTGCATTGGGCATTGCCCGTGGGCTTGCCTATCTTCACACGGGCCATGAAACACCCATGACCCATGGGAATGTGCGATCAAAGAATATCTTCGTCGATGAGTTCTTTGTTGCCAGGATAACTGAATGTGGACTCGACAAGCTGATGGTTCCTGCAGTGGCAGATGAGATGGTGGCTGCTGCAAAGTCTGATGGGTATAAGGCACCCGAGTTAAGCAAGATGAAGAAGTGCAGTTCAAGGACCGACATCTATGCATTCGGGATACTTCTGTTGGAGATCCTGCTGGGCAAAAAGCCTGGCAAGGATGCAAAGAGCGGGGACTTTGTGGATTTGCCATCTCTAGTTAAGTTGGCAGTGCTGGAAGAGACTACAATGCAAGTGTATGATGTGGAGTTACTGAAGGGGATAAGGAGCCCAATGGAGGACGGATTGGTGCAGGCATTGAAGCTTGCCATGGGTTGTTGTGCACCTGTGGCCACTGTGAGGCCTGATATGGATGAAGTCGTTAAGCAATTGGAAGAGAACAGACCAAGGAATAGATCTGCATTGTACAGCCCAACTGAGTCTAGGAGTGGGACAGGGACACCCTTCTGAGATCATCCTTAGATCATCTCTGAAGTTGTAAAAGGGTTCTTTGCCATTTCAACCAACTATATTTTATATAGTTGCTTGAGGATTTTGGAAGAGTAAACAGGGTGAGTAATGTGCTGTAATATGTTGTCTGGAAGGCAAGTCTTTATAGGTTAAAGCACTTTCAATTGCTGTCGTTCTCACCCTTATAGCATGATTCCAGATGTAGGAATGTTTGAGATTTTTTACTTGCACAATAGAATTGTGGTTACTATTAGCTATGTCTGCAATTAATTGATGGATTGTCATTATAGAGTTAAATCAAAAGCAAAATAAATTAAAAGTGCTTGCACAAATGTATAAGCTAATGAACTTGTAGAGATCTTAAAATTTTTTCTACTATTCTTATACTAGCACTAGTACATTCATTTAATTGAGGGATGGAAATCTTAACTCCTAACCTCATCTTCATTGTCTGAGCTTTATCCCATTTTTCTAGGATTGGCTTTACAAAATCAGACAAGCTATGGCCATCTCTCTCTTTTAGTTAGCTCTCTCTCTAGAGCACACAAGGGTCTGATATTGGCAAAAAGCTATATCTATATACAGCACTTATTGCATTGCCATTTTAATCATATTCCCCGTTTAATAGTGAGGCACTGGCAACTTTCCATCCTCCTGTATAACTATGGGTTTTTCTCAAGTGCTAGTGTAATACAAATACTATTTTGGTCATATATTGGTAGTTGGTACTCACAGTCTATTCCCTTGGTTGATTAAAGTACCCTTTGGTTCTAGATTAATCAGAAAAGAGGAAGGTAGCACACACCAAACACTGGAAATGAACATGTGCCTTCATATAAGCTGCTGTTCTTAAATGGCACTTGCATTAGATAATCCAGCTCTAAGTTTTAGGTAGTATGATGGGGCAGACTCTAGCAACTTACTGAAACCTTGGGGTGCAAATTGGGCTAGTCAGGTTTGGTAATAGCTTAATTCAAATTCAACCACAGTTGCATATATGAAAAAAAAAATCCGAACCTGAACCTGATCCGGATGAAATCCAACGATTCCTTACATAAACCTGGTGGAAATTCTAAATTTCCTACCTGAGAAGGAGTCAGGTTTTCTTGGGTTGGGTCTGATACCTTGTACACTTTCCCAAACAGCCTAATCTAGGATTATCTTTGCTCTTCCCACCACACTAATAGATGCAGGACACCTGAGATAGGACTCATGAGAGTTTTTAGTTTTTTCAATCAGCAAGCATGTGATTTACTTAGTCCCAAACCCTTCTCTTGTGAATGATTTAAATTCCGATCACAAGTGGAGTCAGCCACAGAAGCTGAGAATCCATTTCCAAGTGTTTTCTTTCCAGAAGCTGAGAACCACCAAATATCCATTAGCTGAGAAACAATATCAACATACTGAAAAAAATCCATATCTTTTATTTCAAATATCAAATCCATTACATAAGTTTCTTACTAGTCATTAGTTACATTTCACACATACAATCATAGCCATTCCACCATTTACTAATTGAAAAGCTCTTAACAAACTCAACTACCACAATAGATCCAGACACTTGTTTGTGGGAAAACCAGCACCACACAATCCTATTGAAAATTCAACCATCACACAATCCTATTGAAAATTCAACCAGATATGTCAATGGCTTTAACGTCAGCCTTCTTAACCACAATAGATCTAGACACTTGTTTGTGGGAAAACCAGCATCACACAATCCTATTGAAAATTCAACCATCACACAATCCTATTGAAAATTCAACCAGATATGTCAATGGCTTTAACGTCAGCCTTCTTAACATGCTCCTTAATCCTGTCAAGAATTCAACCAGATACGTCAATGGTTTCGACGTCAGGCTTCTTAACTTTCTCCTTGGGCACGGTTACAGTGAGCACCCCATTTTCCATGGCAGCTTTCACTTCATCCACCTTAGCATTTTCTGGCAATCTGAATCGCCTCAGGAACTTGCCGCTGCTCCTCTCAACGCGGTGCCAGTTGTCGTTCTTCTCTTCTTGCTCTCGGCTCCTCTCTCCACTTATCTGCAGGACCCTCCCTTCTTCCAGCTCCACCTTCACCTCTTCCTTCTTTAGGCCTGGAAGGTCGGCTTTGAAGACATGGGCTTCTGGGGTTTCCTTCCAATCTATACGGGCATTGGCAAATGCAGATGTATCACTGCACCAGTTGGAACTGGTGAGAGCACTGTTGTTCAATGGGAAGTCTTGAAAGGGGTCCCAAATGTCAAGAGAGAAAGGGTCGAAGACGTGGGTTCGTCGGCCGAAGAAGCTGGAATGATAGACATTATGGGTATTCCTATAGTGATTGCAGAAGAGAAAATTGGACTTATGGGAATCGAAGATGTTTAGATCAAAGAGAGAGAATTGTTTGTACGTATGTGAGCTATGAATCGAGTTTCTTCTGAGGATGGATGGAGAGAGAGGGAAGAAACTGTTATTTATAAAGACGAGGGGATGAGGGGGCTCTGGATACTTCTCAAGATCTCTTGGTCTTTTGTTTTGGTCTTCGAGATTCTTCTTTCTGCCGCTGTAAGAAAAAACAAGAGCGAATTGGCCCCACTTCATCCCACACAAGGAAATTGCTGGCATGTTATGGAAAGTTCTATGCTTCAATTGGTGAAATTGTTTTCCATGATTCCTTTTGAAGGATTTAGCGGTTGGACTTCATTGACTGCTCAACCGAAATGATGATGTAACTTCGTGGTTAGAGGTCCACTCTTGATTAGTTTGAATATAAAGAAATAAAGCTTTCCTCAAGTTGTACTCGACTCATTCAAAAGGATAAAAAAAAAAAAGAAAAAAAAAAGAGGAATTTACGGCACAGGACTCCATAGGATCCTACACCACTCTTAAGGTCCTAGAAACACCGTATTTATGGATAAGGTCCTCAAGCAGCGTGCGATTGGTCGATATAGACCATCATGTGGGAACCCAAATAAAAATTAGATTTTTCAGGAGGGAGAAGAAGGGAGGGGAGGAGAGCAACTAGGCATGTTGAACACGTTGGACCTGGCCACCTGATCCCGCCATATTCAACCCGAACGGGTACACAATATGAAGTTATGGGAAAAACTCCATTTCAATCAAAACAAAGTTAAGGAAAGGAAAGGAAAAGGGAAATTAAGGAGAGGGAGGTTTGAGAATGAATGAAATTAATCAATTAATCAGACTCCTCCTCCTCCTCCTCCCAGGTGCAGGTGGGGGGTGCATTGGCAGAATCTTTGAGCCACTTTGCTTCCTCCTCTGTGAGGTGCACTTGGGTGACGGCCAAGACCCCCTGCAACCAAGCTGAGCTAGGAAGCTGAGGAAGACCTCTCCAGTGTCCATCCCATAGAATCTCTTGGCGAGGACGGAGGCGGGGTGGATTCGAGGACCCCTTTGCAACACCACCCTTCCCCTCTTCTACTTCTTTAAAAACCCAATTTCTATTTGGGTTCCTACAGAATAGTCAATATCGACCAATCGCTAAACGACGACGACAACGACTACAAAAAAAAAAAAAAAAAAAAGAAACTTGAGGACTTTATCCATAAATATGGTGTGTCTGGAACCTCAAGAGTGGTATGGGGTCCTACGAGGACCCTTGTGCCGTAAATTCCTCTAAAAAAAGTAGAAAAAATTAATATTTTATAGGACAATACGCGTTAAACATATTTTCAATGGTAGAAGAACTAAACTTTTAAAAATATCAGTAGACGATTTTGTATTTTTTTAGTAAACTACCAGAAAAAAAATCACCAAAGATGTCCTTCTATAAGTTTTGACTTTTGTTTGAACAGCGATATCATCACTCATGTCTTTAGTTCAATGATGAAATTGTCGCACATATCTTCTTCTTCCTCTTTTTTCTTCCTTTTCTCCCTCATCTTTCTGCATCTTCCTACTCTATTTCTTGCCCAATCCACTACCCTCTACTACTCCAGCATCCTGTTTTTATTTTATTTATTTTTTTAAATTGGGTCTATTTGGAATCCATGGCTAGGATGCTTCCTTGTACAGAGAAGTGCCATCAACCTCCTCATTCCCCTCCTCCTCATCGCATTCCTCGGCCTCATAGGGGAATGAGAATGGGTTCGAATATATAGAGTGGTGAGTTGCAAAGTATTATGTGTGGGACCTGATTACACTTGAGTCAGATTGTTAACTCAGACCCACCGTCGCGGATCCAACTCTACGGTGAAATTGATGTTCTTCCTACTTTTCTTCTTAATTTCTTAAAAATGATGTTGTTTTTCTTGAAATTTGAAATTGATTTTTATGGTCCCTTGGGTTGGGAATTTGAGTTTTATTTAAAATCTTGAAAAGGATTTTGCATTGATTGAAGATTCTCTATGCGATGAGAGATAGTGTCTTGGAGGTGGCTTTCATCTTCTTTTTCCTTTTTTCACATGATTTATTATAATAGGTTTTGTTTATATCTTAATGTAGGGAATGTCGTTATCTTTAATTTCTTTGGATACGATGGTGTTGAGAAAGACAAGTGGAGACAGAAAATAAGATTTTGTATTAAGTTATCACATTTGGTAGACTCTGTTTCATGTGAACTGTCCCATGCATGGAATTAGCAATACTTTTTTCAGGTTAGTGAAGATCAAATGCATACGCCAATATAAATGAACCTCTATTAGACAGAATTCATGGTCAAATGAGATGATTATTAAAGAGGTAACAATATAGATGACTGAATTACTTAGGTGATTGATGGATATTCATTTCCCATCTTTTCTTTGATGACATTTGCATTATGAGGGAGATTAACCTCGACCTTGTATTAGTCATTTTTAACCCCTCGAGATATTCAGCCTTAGAATTCTTAAGAATTTAATTACATGAAACAAATAGGACGTTAATAATAAAATCCAAATGGTTAAAACATTAGAAAAAATAGACCTGTGATGGAAATATAGAACATACCACAATTCCCTTGACAACATTCTTCTCCAAACAGGCTCAAACTACTATTACAGAAGTGAAAACAACCAATGTGCTGACTTTTGTAAAGCATCATATTTTAAATTTGATTTGATTACCCAGAGGGTTCTTAGGGGCCCTAAACTCAAAGATCATCCACAGTTCTAGAAGCCATTGTCCAATAACACATAATCTAGCTGCAAATATCCCTGTTGAAGAAATTAATACCATATACAAATTGTTGAATAATGCAAAGTTGGAGCTATCAAACAACAGCTTTTCACTCTTGCATATATATATATAGAAGTGTGGTATACAGTTATCTCTTAAAACATTTTTTCTCTGTGTTCCAACATTAGCAACAATTGGATTGCTTTTCACAATTCCATATCTGCTTGGAATTTCCTCTTTCATAAAAAGTATTGCTGTTGCTGTTGTAATATTCACATCTCAAGTGAGTTTATGTTAATAAAATTCCTAGAAGCCAAAAATTGTTTTACTCAAAAGCCATTACCTGAGAAACTGAGATTCAATATACTGAAAATCCATACATTTTATTTAAATATCAAATCCTAATTTTACATAAGAAGACTTCTAATCATAACATTACAAACCCACAAATACACACTTGTTTATTACTCTCATTTTCTTACATTATCAATATCTAAGATGATGTTATGTTCTGACAGAAGCATCACACAATCCTCAAGGAAATTCAATTAGAGATGTCAATGGCTTTGATGTCTGGCTTCTTAACCTGCTCCTTGGGCACGGTTACAGTGAGCACCCCATTCTCCATAGCAGCCTTCACCTCATCCACTTTAGCATTCTCTGGCAATCTGAATCGCCTAAGGAACTTGCCGCTGCTCCTCTCAAGGCGGTGCCACTTGTCGTTCTTCTCTTCATTCTCTCTGCTCCTCTCTCCGCTTATCTGCAGGACCCTCCCTTCTTCCAGCTCCACCTTCACCTCTTCCTTCTTCAGACCTGGAAGGTCAGCTTTGAAGACATGGGCTTCTGGGGTTTCCTTCCAGTCTATCCGGGCATTGGCAAAAGCAGATGTCTCCCTGCCCAGGTTAGAACTGGTTAGTGCACTGGTGTTGAATGGAAAATCATGAAAGGGGTCCCAAATGTCAAGAGAGAAGGGGTCGAAGGTGTTGGTTCGTCGGCCAAAGAAGCTGGGAATTATCGACATATGGGTCTTTCTTCAATTGATCGATCAACAAAGCCCAGCAGGAAGTGGGACTGATTTGAACTGAAGCTGTTTAGATTAGGAAAAGATGGAAGTTTTTCACAGTAAGAGATGCAAACCGTGTTGTACTGATGGTGTGGGGTGGAGAGGAGGAAGGATCTATTTATAGAGAGAAGGCTGAGGAAAGAGGTGAAGAAAGGGAGTTTTCTTTCTCAGAACTCTGGAGTCTGGATACTTCTCAAAGCTTCTTCATAGGTTTTGTTTCTGGTTTCTTCCCCTGTCGGAGAAACAAAACCCGCAGAAGAATTGCTGATATTTTCATGGAAAGTTCTAGGCTTTCCCAACTTCTTATTATTATTATTATATACACACACTTGCAGCGGAGCCCCGGGATTGAAGATGAATAAAAATTTAAGAGTTTTTAAATATAATTAATGAAAAATAAATCTAAAATAATTTATTATAAAAAAATAGATGAAAGGAATTATATTATGATGGATTATGAAATCCACTAAAATAATATCTTTATTTTTTGAAAGAAAATCCATAGAAACAGAAAGAAAAACCATATGCTAGTAAATTTGGGGAAAAAACCCCTAACAAATTACTAAAAATAAGAGCTTGCTCTCCTTGAAAAAAAATAATATATAAAAAAAACCCCAATGAAATTCACAAAATGTGATTATAATTTCTTTGATAAACAAAATCCAAAAAATTCAAAGGAATGAAAGTGCCTAATATAATGGATAATAATATGATTTTCACGTCTTAGAAAAAAAACTGACAAAGCACACAAACATTATCTGAGATCTTACATACAATCTCAATTGTATTGTACTTACTTCGGATTGAATTTTGATTCTTATATAATAATTAGTTGCGATGATTTGATTAGACTTCTTTGACCCTTAAGTTTTACTTATACATTCAAAATTTGTTCAATATATGTAGTGGGAAACATTTATTGGATTTTGTAAAAATTAGTGTAACTTTGCGTGTGTGTGTTAGTGTGGTTGGCGTGGGGGTTACTTGGCATCACCCAACATCTTAATACAAAAGAAAGTATCTAGCTTGTAAATGGGCTGGACTAAGGCCTCAATTTCAAATCCATGAACTGTCTTAGAATGAATATTAGGCCCCCACAAACTAAATTAATCGGGCTTAGCCTTAGATATATTTCGGACCCCATCGGCCCATTTACTTCCCTCCTTTTTCAAGCCAATCTCGATTGAGAGTGGAGTACATAACTTAAATAGTTTGGATTGTACATAAATATTAACCTGAGCTGCACCTTTGAGAATGTGGAAAGTTACTAATTTGGTGACATTGCTTGATGAGCTCCTCACCTTGATATCCAATCCAAGCTTCTTATTTTGATAGCTCCGTTCCTTCTTGTGAGAGTAGACTACACAAAATTATGGTCTCACAGCTTGCATCAGCATAACAAACGTCCTTCCATTGCTGTGCCATAAAATTATCGAGATCAATCGAACGGTTCTTGATAGATTTGAGTACTAATGGTTGAAATATTTGAAAGAGCCATGGAGGAGTTGTTTTTTTTTTTTTTTTTATGAAAAAAAAAATGAAATCATTTATTCATTCCTATTCACATGATGATTACCCAAATCGTAGGGCTTTTAGGGATAGAGAAAAGTTAGGAAAATATAGATCGAGTGATAAGCTTTCACAACTATTGAGATATGGGCCCTATTGATTAGTTATATAATCATATTAAGAGGATGAGAGATTTCAGGAAGTGTTAGAATGAGAGATTTTAGGAGGATTAGAGATTTTAGAGAAGTATTAGAGGGAGAGATTTGGAGTGGCCCACCTTAAACCAAAGCTCTGTATGTTTTTATAAGTATTTTTGTGAAAAGAGAACTCATGTGGGTAATAACATGGCACCCCTCACAGCCTTTCTCCTTGTTTTCCTTTAATATATATAATATGGGTAATATTTAGGTAGGAACTGTTCTCACATATTATGTGAGAACTTTTTTGTGGGGCCCATGTGAGAAATTTTTTGTGGGGCATAATTGTGGGCCCCATTTGGGGATGGGACCAGGGGGATGGAAAGATCTATGTATATCAAGTTTGATCCCAAACCCATGCCCCTAACTCCTTCAATCGTGGCCCACAAGTTTAATGGTTTCATATTAAAAAAATATTCAACCCTCGATCCAACGGTTCAATCCATTCAGATGTGTGCCAATCCTTGCGATTAGTAACTATATATAAGGGGCTCCCTATTGGTTGCTAGGTTTGGATGGGTTATTAGTTGGGCCCCTCAAAAAACGATATTATTACTAAATAAAATCCAAAATTTAAACTAATAAATACCACTAAGAGAGAGGAAGGGATAATGGAGAAGTTATGCTGAGAGAGTGAGAGAGAGCTCCTTCTATAGTGACTAGCGTGAAAGAGAACTTCTTAGCCTTGAGATGTTGGAACTTCTTTCTTGGAGAGCTTTGGGGTTGTTTGGGGCTTTACTAATGGAGTTGAGTGAAGTAAAGTTTATTTTGAAAAAAGAATAAAATATAAGTGGGTTATAATGGCATTTTATTTTTAGTAGTTTATTATGGAATCTTTTTCACCTTTTGTAGTGATTGTGAAGTTTTTTGTCTTTTAGTGGAGAAATTATTTTACTTTTCTACTTTTTTTTTGAAAAATATGGTGGGAAATTTGAATTAAAGTGTTTTTAATGGGATTTGTTTTATAGAAATGGGGCTTTACATTATTTGACTCTATTAGAGAGAGTTTAGAGAGTAGATGAGTGTAGAAAAATGAGAGGGGATGAGGTATTTTAGACTTTATAACTGTTGAAAGAACACTAAACAGCTCTCATTTGACCTTTTCTTGGCGGCTGAAGTGGGGGTATAGTGGTAAAAAATGGCGAAATGACACTACACCCTCTATTTTACCGTTTACAGGTGTTGGGGGGTAAAGGATAAACAAACAAAAAATATAGCCGTTTTGGGGGTGGGGTTTTTTTCAAAAGAGGAATGCTACTTGTCCCGGGACTCATGTCCCGGGACTGGCCCGACTCCATAGGAGGAGGGCGTTTTGGTCATTTGACAAATGACCAAAACGCCCTCCTCCTATGGAGTCGGGCCAGTCCCGGGACATGAGTCCCGGGACAAGTGGACTTTTTGTTTTCAAAAAATATGGCGCTTGGGGTGGGCCGTGTTGTGCCACAACCCAAGGACCATGCAAGATTTTTTCCATGTTGGGTCGCGCCATGCCTGAGCAGCCCGGTTCAATTTTCATGCCTACTGATGGTTGAGTTTCACTAGGCTCAGGTTGTTAGATCCAAATCAAATCTAGCAATCAAGAAGCCCACTCCAACGTTTCTCTATCATGATATATACATAATCTAATATAAATAAATTTTAAAGTAATAATATAGAAAAGAAAAATATATTACGAGAATGAATGAAGAAAAACATGGCTGGGCAGTCATTTTGTGAGAAAGAAAATCCAGAGATAAAGAAAGGAGAGAGAAAAATAAAATTTTAGGCATTTTTACCAAAATTATCCTCAAATTTTCCCTATACCTCCAAAAAGAACCCTCGAATACATGTAATGTCCAAAACCATCTTATACAAGAGGCTTTACTTTTTTTTTCTAGCCAAATTTCCCTTCAATTTATCTTTTACGAGTTCGAGACATGACACTCACGAGCTCGAGATATGACAAGTAAGTTCGAGACCTAATTCTTGCAAGCCCTGAGTTTTGTGTCCAACATCATATTCGAGCTCGAGCATGAATTGAATATTAAATATAATTAAGTCACGATGTCGAGAAAATACGTGCGGTGTGGAGAAGACACTTAAAAGTTCAAGAATTAAAGTTAATAAAAAAAATATGATAGGTGGAGGTGCATTTAGATTGACTAACAATTTTAAATATGAATGAATGATTTCTGTAGATGTATGAGTTCCGCTATTCTAATATGAGTTTCTTCAAAAATGAATGATGTATGAGTTCAGCTATTCTATCGTGAGTTTCTTCACAAATGAATGGAGTCACCATGAGTACTCACTTAACATAATTTGTGGAGATTTTACAAAAATAAAAAATAAAAAACTAGCCTTTTCATTTAAAAAAAAATAACAAAAGAATTTGTTCTCCACTCTATTCCCTATTCATAACCTTCCTTTTATTATAGTCATGGAGATGATTATCTTCAAAGTTGAGAATGTTTTTCCGCAACGTTTATTACTTTAGAAAATAGGTTTAAAATAAATGTTAACTATTTAAGATGTCTTGAATAAACTAGCGACTTCGAGAATTGAAATAAAAATAACAACTCTCAAAATACTTTAATGCAAGAATGCAGTCAAGCCTCGATGTCATGAGAAAATGGTTGAAGGGCAATTTGATCTTAAAAAAATCAAAATATATGATATAAGATGCTTTTGGACATTACATGAATTTGAGGATATTTTGGAGGTATAAGAATAATATTTAAAGAAACTTTTGTTAAAATCCCCAAAATTTTTTTTATAAAAGTTCCTATAACTTGATGATTGATCATCGTACGGCCTTAGAGAAGAATTAAGCATATCCAATGTTGAGAACATACTTGGCCAGTTAATTTGAAAACTAGATTGCCCCACATGGCCTATTTTATATAGGTGCAAAGACCTTTCCACTGCAGAACTAGGATAGTTTTGGATTCTACCTTCAGTTTGAAGCCCGGACTTGTGAAACCTGCTGTCCTCCAGGTGCTGCACAATACTACTAGGAACGGGAGAGAAAGAAAAACTTTTTGGAATGTTGATCAAGTCAGTGGGTTAGCAAGGAATAATGATCTCAATACAAAACTCAGTCCATTTATTAACAAGATTAGAAATGTCTCGACCCATGGCCATCCAAACAGAGGAGAAGAAGAGATTTTTAATGGAAACTCAAATTCCAGTGTGGAGAATCAAAGTTCAGTCCCACTCTCTCTGTTTCTACATATATCTCATGATACGATTCCAACCTTATAAACTGTTAAATTGCTTTTCACAATTTCAAATCCACATGGAATTTGTCAGAGCGCTTGCAATTTCCAGAATTTTTGTCTTGACACCCAAACCCTATTATGATTTAGATTCTCATCACAAGTGGATTCATCATTCATATAGTAGTAAAGTAAAAGTAGAATACCCACAACCCAACAATCATTCTACTCAAAACCCAGTACTTGATCAGACTAAAAAATACTGAAAAACTGTCTATTTTATTTAAACATCAAATCCTTTACATAAGAATAGTTTCTATTTCTTACATTTGATTTCACACACACAAACAAACAGAACAGACCCTCATTCGTGTACAGCAGCATCACACAAACACTTTCGGAAATTCAAGCAGAGATGTTAGGGTGGATGCAACCAAGATCAACCAAGATCACCCATGAGCAATCAGTCTTCCCCAATGGCAGTCTAGAGCTTAAACCATATCCATGAAATGGAAAGAGAACACTTGGAAAATAAAACTTCATCAATTGCTTCAACTTATAAATGAATGCCTAATTATACTTTTAATTTATAGAATAGATGGCTAAGATCCTTCCACATGTAACTCATCTAGATGTGAGTAACCATTCATGTTATACTCCAGAAGTCTCATATAGGGAAGGTTGCTGGCTGCCGGCGTACCGTGGCGCTTCCCCCTGAGGCCCCATAGGGCAGGGTGATGGCTATGACTACTGGTAGAGTGGATGCACCCAAAATCAACCAAGATCAACTAAGATCACCCATGGGCGCGTAATAAATATTTGTACGCAATCAGCCTTCCCCAATGGCAGTCTAGAACTTAAACCATATCCATGAAATGGAAAGAGAACACTTGGAAAATAAAACTTCATCGATTGCTTCAACTTAGAAATGAATGCCTAATTATACTTTTAATTTATAGAATAGATGGCTATAGAATAGATGGCTAAGATCCTTCCACATGTAACTCATCTAGATGTGAGGAACCTTTCATGTCATAATCTTTACACTCGTCCACAACATTCTAGAATTCTCCAGACATCTTTATATATTTCTCTAATATACAAGTAATCTCTAGTCTGATGTGGTCAAAAGGACATACTTTTACAGTGGCTTCAAGTAGAGGGTCCACGAATGCCTTGTCAAGATGCTTCAAAGAGGGTCCACATTCAGATATGGACCACTCACATCTCGTTGAATGGGATTGGGACTTTGACATGATCACAATGTATAAAGGCAAAAGTACGACTCTAACAATGAGCCAAAATTTTAGCCTTAGCCTATTGGTAAGAGGTGTATGTTATTACTTAAGTTCTTGTCTGTCTGTGCTAACTCACCATTCACCCGAGGGTCCCTCGTCAGAGGAGTAAGGGCCCAACCCTCTAAGCTGGATAACAAAAGAAAAAAAAAAAAAAAGTGGGCCTAAATTATACGTGAAACCCTTTTTAATAAACACGAAAAACACCAGAGTCATTGCCCATCAATACCTGCAGGAGGAAAAAACTCACATCAGATTTTTTTCCTTTTGCTTGTATTGGGTCCTTGAGAAAGATGAAAAAAAATAAGAATAATTTGTATTTCCTCCTTTTTCTACTGGTTGTTGATTGAATTTTAAATATAAGAAAAGAATGTAAGGATTTAAGCCAAATTTAGAAAATAGAAAGACTAAAAAGTATAATAATACAAAAAATAAAAATAAATTGAGGCTAATTCTTTGCAGTCACCGCATCGGCCCTGCCATGTTGTGGCTCAACTAGTCTGGTTGTTTTGCCTTGCGTGAGAGGTCATATGTTCGAGTTACTCTCCTTATAATTAATAACTTAGGGTACTTAAATTTAGAGGCGGCAAACGGGTTGAGTTGGTCTAAATTGGTTGGGCCCGTTTATCAAATAGGTTACATGCTCCAAACCTACATCCAACCCATTTATTAAACAGGTCAACAACTCTTAACCCGCACCCGTTCCAGGTCAACCCAACCTGACCTACATTGACCTGCATAGTAATTGCAGGTTACTGCAGGTCGGGTTGACCCACATATTTATAGAGGAGAAAGATCTGGTTGACATGATGTCAGGCCTGGGTTGGGCTGGGGCCAACTTAGTCCATGAGCGCCCCTATTATACTATATTAAGCTAGGAGGTTTTTTGATTCGATTTTGACCGGCAGTTATAATTTTGACTGCAAGTTATTCAGTTTTCAAAACTTCTCTCCCCACTCATATAACTACCTGCTTTATCTCATTATAATCAAAATCACTTGTAACTACTTTCCACTTTTATTTTATTGCAAAAGCTCGATTTTAATCCAAGTTCTGCATTTCCCTAAAATCTATGAACTTTTTAATGCATGAGTATTTAAATTGCAATGTTGGATATATCCGTGCTGAGCACGGTTTATTGTGCTAGTTCCTAACTTATACCGCACAGTATTTCAAGTTATAATATATTAAAGAGAAGGATTTTGTGATTGGATTTTGACTCTCAGTTACAATTTTGACAATAAGTTACTCCTTTTTTAAAAATCTTTTCAGTTTACTCCAAAGTTATCTCATATAAACTATATTGGAAATCACTACTCACTCACGTATACTTCCCATTTCTATTGAAAGTTTCACTTCTCCTTTTCCGCAGTACCTTCATTTCTATTCAAGACTCATCATTTCCTTTCCTCTCCAATTCTTCTCTTTACTTTTTTATCCCATTAGCTCTTAGATCATATAATTAGGTACTTTTGTCATAATGTTAAGTTTAGTTATGTTATCACAAAAAGTTGCTGATTTGTGTTTTTTATTTGGATGGCATTTCTTCCCCTGACATGGAAGAGTATAATCATGGATGCTGTCCATTTCTCCCCTTGTTTTCCTTTTTAGATGAATTATTGATTTTTTTAGCGCTTATTATTCTAGAAACACATTCAAGGGCCATGTGTATAAATAGTTCCCAATATGTAACTGATATACTGTTTTCTTACTGCAAATAATTTTTTTTTTTGTAAGATTAGGTTTAGAGTAGAAGAAAAATGGTATCCTACGTGCTGCAGCATATGGCCGTCCATCATTGTGTGGCCCACTTGGGCCATCTTTAATCAGCGGAGGCCCTTTATACCATTGGTGGTTTTAAATGAATATCAAAAGTAAATTTTAAAAAATGAGCATTAAAAAACTAAGGAGAATACATATGATGCTCATTTTTAAAAATTTACCTTTAATCTTCATTTTAAAACACTCGTGATATAAATTCTATGTATTCAATTACTAAATCGAACAAACTGGGCCTAACTGCATATATTTCTAAAGAATAGTAGGTACAATCTACATTGAAGAATGACAGTGGAGCTCTGTTTATCCAAACCCAAACTAGGTTGGAAGAAACAGGGAAAGCACACATCACAAAAGGAGAATAAGGAAAGCCATAAGCTAGGCCAGCCAAAAGCCCACCTATTGGGCAACCAAGGAGAAGGATAAAAAAAATAAAATTAAAAAACAGCTTGCAAAGAGGAAAGCAGGTTACCCACAAACTAGGCCACCGTCATATCAAACCTCTATCCACACTTTGGATTGATACTCAAAGAGATGTTAAAAACCACCTAACATTAAGGCTATAAAATCAAGAGCCAGGATGATTTGACTGGACAATTGTTTTTTAACCCTTATGCACAAGCAGCATTTTCATTTAACCCCACCCTTAAAACAGGAATTTTCCGGAGATCAGCAAACATGCTTTCTATCATATAGGAGACTTTGAACATCCAGAGATGGTCACATATTGACATCGCTAGTGTCGCTTCACTATTATTATTATTATTATTATTCTTCTTCTTCTTCTTCCTTTTTTTTTTTTTTTTTTTTTTTGTCTTTACAAAAAAAATCACTTTTCTATATTTTATGTTTTTTTAATATATTGTTTCCTATATGAAAGAATTTTAGGGGGTGTTTGGGTACAAGCACAATAAAATATATCTAGATTTAAATAATGACAAATTCTTTTTGCATATATTACAATATTGATATATTATAATACTTTGCTACTTTTGTTGTTTGGTAGTTTTTGCAGATTTTAACGTATTACTACTTTTAGTGTTTTGGAGTTGCAGAATCTTTCAAGATATTCTAGATTTATGTGTTTGGCTATTCATACAATAATTCATAGTAAAGGGGTTCCTTTTTTTGTCAAATGAGTACTAAATGGCAAGGAGAGAAGATGACTGAGAATTTGGAAGAAATCAATACCCATTTTTTTTATCAATAAGGAAATAATTAGAAAACATTGCTTTGAAATCCTAGGAACTCAAAGCCCATTTAAACAAAGACCCAAATAATTAAATTCATCGCCAATTTAATCCAAAAAAAAAAATCATTTTTATAATTTTGTATCTCAGTATCATCTCCTTAAAAAATTCCAATGTGTGGAAAATGAAAACAGGTTGGAAAAAAAAATAGTGTCCTTTCATTGTCAAAACTTAATCACATGCAATTAAGATCTACCAACAAAACAGAATCACACCACACCTTCAAGTGTGATGTATCTCCTACTGGAATACCCATTTCAAAGCGGAAAACACCAATATTATACTATTCGCCATCAGATCGTCTGAAAGAGTAAAATCTAAGTCATAAAAAATCCAATTCAAGCATCTTTGAAGAAACCCCAAATACCTAAGTCATTTTACTAAATCTTACTCCAATAGGAGTTAGTCCTACCATAAGGCTGAGCACATAATATTTTTAATTATGTGCTCAATATGGTGGGACCAACTCCTATTGAGTAAAGAATTATGAGCAACCCAACTAAGGAGAGAGGCTTCATTTTTAGCAGCCCGACTTTTTTGAGATCATCCTAGCCCTTGATTTAATAGTCATAATGTTTAATGGTCATTTAGCTATAGATTTCTTTGATATTCAATACAATGGTGGATAAATGCTTGAAATTCAATCCAAAGAAGTCAATATGCTCAAATCTAGTTGTAGAGAGATTTCTCTCAAATTGCCCTAAATATGAACACCTGGGAGATAAAGAGGGAAGGAATTGATTGCAAGCTATAGCCTCTCTTTAAAATCCGGAGAGTCACTTCCTTATCTCTCTTCAAACAATTAAAAGACAAAAGCATCCTTGAATATTTTTAAATATTCTCCTTTTTTTTTTTTTAATAAAAAGCGAGTGGGGGCACAATTGTAAGGGACAAAAATATCATAAAATCTGTTGGAACATCTTTCATATATTCAAACCAATACCAAGAATTCCCAAAAAAATAAAAAAAACCAATACCAAAAGTTGAGAGGGGGCAAGTGACCCCACCCGACACCCCCCCCCCTCTGTCCTTGAGTTCACCCACTCTCTCTTTTCCTTCTGCTAAGCTTTGAATGGATTGTAGAAAACAGTATAAATTGTTGTAATGAGATCAAGACCTCTTTTCATCTAAGCGTAATCAAGTTTGGCGTTCAAATCAAATGCATAGATCGGGGCAGTGGCTGACCTAGGATTTTTGTTTGGGTGGGGCTAAAGTCTTGTGAGGCTTAACATTTGGAAAAAAATCGTTAGAATTTTTTCATATTATCAAATAGCACCTAAGCGTTTTTCTTTAGAAAATGTCCAACTCGTGGAACTCAACTAAATGCATGATAGTTGTTGAACACTGGGCAATGAAGAGGTTAGGATGTCAATCAGAAGTACCAAAAAGCATTAGATGAATAAAAAAATGATTCTAAACTCACATTATCGTGTTTCACTAAATTTATGTCAAAATCAATGCCCAATGGAGATCACTACAAATTCAACATGTGGGTGTGTGAGAAAAGACTGAATACAACTACATTTTGAGGACACTCACACTTTCCCTTTTCACTTTCTCAAAGCCTCAAACTTTGGATAATGGGAGTAGAATTTCATTTTTGAATCATAGTAGGGCAAAAAGACATGATAACACGAATGAATTGGTCATCTTTGGATTTGTAGATATGCTCGGATTTAGTGGTTTAGGGCTTAGGGTTTGGATTAGGATTTGGAGATTAAGATACATTTGGCTGTAAAGATGTGGTAGCCTACACGGTACATAGGGACCAGCAACGACGAGCTCAATTGACAATCGACGCAAAGTGGTTTCAAAAGAAGAGGTGGAAGAAGACGGAGCGTTGTATTGCCGCAATATTTTCTTTTTTTTTATTTATTTACCAACGAAGCTTTACATATATGGGGCTATCTTCAGACATATATCTAGTGACAAGTTTAGACATGTGGTGCATGCTCCAAGGCCCCATTCAACTCTATGGGCATTTGAATTCTGACCTGAGGCAATCGTGCTAGATCGATCCAATGTATGTCCGCCCTTGATCCAAGGTCCCATTCGATTTTCCTCATAAATCAGAAACAAATAATTAACTGAGAAAACCTGCCAAGACATTGCAGTCCAGGCCAAATTCATCACAAAAGAAACTCTCCCCTCTTCAGACCTCGCCATCTCTCCCTTCAAATCCCTCCACTCGCCATTACCAAAAATCTACTTGATAATTTAGTCAAAACTATTGGCCGGATGCAGAAGACAAACCATATAAATATAAACGGTGCGCCTGAACTTTGAATGCACTTTCTGTATTTTAAGCAGTGTGGAAATAGGAAAGTACATTATGCAGGGCATTGTCATCCCAATTTCTTTATGCCTCACATTGTCATCTATAATCAAAATTGATATTGATAAAAGGTGGAAAAATGAACGAGTAGCCAAAAGAAAAGGGAGGACTTCACGAACCATATACAATTATAAAGGTAGTGCAAAATCCAACACATTCATTCAAGCCATTGAAATCAAAACCCAAAACCCCTCCAGTTTCAAATTGAAATGACTTGCCCCCCGCCCAAAATTATCGCCATGGCCATGGCTATATATGTGGTAATTAGAATGTCATCACCGTGGCCATTTCTACACGGGAAACTCGATTCTTTAGGGCACGGATGGCCACAGATAAATCTGCAATGACCAAGTATGGCATTCAAAACCTAAATACGTTTAACAAAGAACTTTCAAGTGACAACCCAAAGTAGAGGTAAGCGACATAAAGTAGAAGATTATAAAAAAACCCAACGACATATGTAGGAGGGGACCATGGCGAAACATACCTTATAGTCGTTTGAAAATGATTAACTTGGAGGGGACCACAAAGGGTAGAAAGGAAACAGTCCAGCGCCTGGGATGAGAAATGGAGGAAAACCTAGAAGTCGCGGTCGACGGGTTGAAAATAGAAGAACGGTTTTGAATAGGGTTAAATAGATAGGTCAATGTCGAACGTGACATTCATCCTTAGGCATATAAGTCGACTGAGACGTATTATTTTGAGCCGACAAACTAGAAGTTTACACTATCTGGTCGAATAAGACCTTAAACGCTGAAACTAAAGGTTGATCGAGATGTATTGTTTTTAGCGGACGGATATGAAGTTTACACCATATGGTCGAATTCGACCTCCAGCGCTGAAACTTAAGGTCAAATTCGACAAAAAAAAAAAATGGTAGAAAAAATTAGAAATCCTTTACGGTTTCCCTTATAGGTGCATGTCTGCCTAATATTATCTGTTAGGTGCATTTACCATGTAAAGCGTTTTTTCCGGTAAAAACCTTTCTAGATTTTAAGTTGAACTATATAAGGAGAGTCGGTCACTTTGTATTGTATGTGAAATCTAGTGGATACCGGACTCGAGGGTTGGGTTTTCTATGGCGATGGAAAAAATAAAGAGGAGAAGGAACATAGACGGTGAAGAAGAGGTTGATGATTTGTTCAGCCGCTTGCCGGAGGGCTGCATTTCTCACATCCTCTCCTTCACATCTGCTCGAGATACCTGCAGGCTCTCTGCGGTCTCTCGCCTGTTCCATTCCGCCTCTGAATGCGAGCAAATATGGGGAGGATTCGTGCTGTCTGATTGCTGGGGTATCTACGAAAGAATGGACTTTTCATTCTGGCAGGAGTTTCTACGGATCTCCTCAAATAAAGAGCTCTTCTTTCGACTCATCTATCCGATTCTCATCGACAATGGAACAATGGTATATATACAACATACATTCTAACCCACCCATTTTACTATTTTCGACTTATGGTGTGCATTCATGCATCTTACAAAAGGCCTTGAAACTGATGGACCATTCATTGAAATAGAAATCAATCGACAAAGAAGAGACCACCATCCCCGACACAGTTATGTTCTGCCCAGGGATGGAAAACATGGGCTTCCTTCTTCTCTAATGTAATTCTTATATTCATCTTCTTCTTTTTTATTTTTTTTTTTCGTTGTTATATGATTCTTCTTTGATTTTAATGCATGATTATGATTATGATGTGATTTATTTTGTTTTTTAGGTATAGTTTGTTGTATGAATGGGTGGATTTATTTAAAATATATATATATATATATATATATATATATATATATGCGTGTTGAATTATTTGTGAATAAATGTGGGTTTTTATTTGAGCATAAGCATCAGGGAGGAATAAAATGAGTTTATTTATAACAGTTCTTGTAGTTTCGCAAGTTTACTTTTCATTGTCAAAATCGTTTATCAAGAAAAAAACAGAGAGATAGGTAAAATTCGAAAACATCACCATGAAATCCAAGCTACTAAAGAAGTAGCAAAGGAAGTTTTCTGATAAGGTAAGATATAGAAATGGTGTGAGAAAATGAAGCATAGCTATATAAAATGGTGGTAGGAGGAAAAGAAGGTGACTACATTAACAAAGAGAAACTAATGGAGAGAATTGTTTGAGAAAAATTATAAATATAACCTTATAAGGGTAAAACATGAATAGAAGAGACATAGAATCGTATAAAGATAAAACATATATAGAGATAAAAGTGGCATATCTGATAGACACATCCAAATTTTTATAGGTGCCAACCAAACACATACAATGGAGCTTTTCCAAATCTTTGGGGGGCTATGGCCTCACTAGGCCCACCCTTGAACAAAACACAATATATAGAGAGAAAAGTGGCATATCTGATAGACACATCCACGTTTTTAGAGGTGCCAACCAAACACTTACAACGAAGATTATCCAAATCCTTGGGTGGCCATGGCCCCCCCTAGCCCCTCACTAGGTCCACCCTCGAAGAGAACACAAGGAAAGTAAAAAATCAAAGTGCCCTTGTACAATTTGGTTTTACTGGGTCTGACCCCCACCTGCATGTAGATCACATGGGTTTTCTATGTTTAAATCAAGCATAAAATCAACAATCCCCCATAATTTATTCATGAAAAATCGAAAGAAGAAATGAGAGGAGGTGCATTGACATCTCTGCTAAGATCATGAATAAATGAAATGTGAATAGAGTCTCGAGACTCGAGCCTTCACTTAGTGTAATAGATTTGAAAATATTCAAATAAAAAAGCCCTATGGTGAGCTTAAGTCTTGAACCTAGTGTTTTATAAGGTAAAATCTCATCTATCACACACACATAGTCTTAAGAGGCTTATGGTTCCTCAAAAACCATGCACATTGACGATAATGGCCTTGTGATTTTCTAGTTTTCATGAATGCCCTAGAGAGTAACCTTTTCTCTCATGGGAAGCGGCCTGGCTTTTAGACTCATATAGATATAGTCTATCAAGGGTGGTCCTGCATATCTATACACCCTAGCTATAAAAGCTTTAGAATATTATCTTTTCATTGCAGCAATAGTTAGCACTTCAAAGCATAGGAATAACTGAATGAGTTCTATACAATTAGAAAATATTTTGAAGTGCTCTCTCAGTCTCAGTGTCACCCATGCCAACTTCCTTGTACTCATTGAACCTGCTTCTTGGGATCTCCAATCAGATAGATTGGAGGTCTACGTAATTAGAAAATATTTTGTTGTGCGCTCTCAGAGTCACCCATGATAATTTCTTTGTTCTCGTTGTCCCCATTTCTAGGGGATCTCTAGTCAAACAAGTTGGGTATGGGCTATTGGTGACTTGTTTTCATAGGCTTGAGCCTCATTCCCCTCGATTTAGTGAATACTCACTCTATAGCACGTCCCTTTGTAAGTGGATCAGCTAAATGTCCATCGCTGCAATTACTCCATCCCTAAGAATTGTTTTAAATAATTATACCTCAAATGTATATGTTTGGATTTATCATTATATGTGCTATTATATATGTACTCTTCTAATAGTTGTTTCTTAATCATCTTGGATTAGAATGACTGGGATTGATTTACTCCATCTTAGAGTATCCAACAACAAATTCCTCCCTTACTCAACCTCTTAAGCTAGAACTGCCATGGCAATTAACGTCCGATTCCATTTTATTTATGGGGATGCACACTTTTATCTTAGACTTGCAAAAATTGCATTACTCACCGACACCGTAAATAGATACCTGATTGTAGACTTGGCCACTTGGGTTCCTCTGAATCTGACACCCAGTTATCATCGCTATACGTTCCTCGTATAATGAAATACTTCTCATCATGTAGACTGTAATCCACGGTTCTATTCAGGTATTTGAATACTCGGATAACTCTCATCAACTGTTCATCACTAGGATTACTCGTGTACTTGCTCATGTACTAAAACTAAGAGGCTTATCCTGTGGGAAGTAGGTATGCCACATGCCTACCAATATGAGATTGACACCTGACCCCGTCAACGTGCTCATGCCGCCGATCGCCACTGAGTAGATCACCCCTAGCACCACTGCCTTGCTGAATTTGGTGATATCAGACTCACCCGACTGCTCCGGGAGCCGCTGGAGGATCCCGGTGGCCACTGGCATCATCATCACTGCCGCCGCCGTGTTGTGCATCCACATGCTCACAAAAGCAGTGGTCGCGCAGATCCCTAGGAGCAGCAATGGAGGATTCAGGGGCACTCCACAGAAGATCATTGTTATCTACAACAAAGATTTAACATTAATCTACATAAACTTCAATTAACTGACCATTAATTATGGCAAGTACAATTCTGTGTAAACTAGACGCCATTCTTAATTTATTGATCATATCAAAGAACTGTACTTTCATCTGTCATGCAAAAACTTACATCTAAGTTTTGCAACTATGATTTGTTATTTATTTGTCAATGAGTTATGAAGGTGCTCTTGGATGTACCCCAATTTACAATTTATTTGAATAGGTTGGGGAGTGGTCAATAAGCTTTATATGCATTTGCAGAGGCTTGCAAAGTTTTGTTAGAGCACATCAGAATAATATCCCACTTAATGTGATATTCAATTTTCGTACCCTTTGGAATGAATAGAGGAGAAAATAAACTATGACAAATATTCACAAGGATTAAGATTGGAACACATCCAAATTGGGGAAATTAGGATCATCATACCTTACATGGATGATCCAAGATCAAGCACATCCAAAGCCAGTCTCCTGTGTATGGTGGGTTTTTTTTTTATTTTTTTATTTTGATTTTTTATTTTTATTTTTATTTTTATAATGGTAAATTTTATAGCTACCAAAAAGAGAAACAAAAAACAAAGCCAAAACTAGCTTACAAACGCGAAAGAAACAAACAAAAATGCAACACCTACTAATATAGAAATAGATTAAACATAAACATAATAGAAGATCGAAAAACTCCCTCCTTCGCTAGATCATCTGCCTCTAAATTTGCTTCTCTTAGAACATGACGAAAAGTAGCCTCTAACTGTCTGGAAATATCTTGAATCTCCTCCACCCAATCCGCCAATCTCCAAGGATGAGAAATCTTCCCGGAACCCTACTGAATAGTTGAAAAAGAATCACTTCCAATAATTGCTTTACATCCTCCCAAGCTTCGTAACTCACGACATCCTACTAGAAGAGCATAAACCTTTGCTTCATTAGCATCTAAGCAAAACATAGGTCCTGAAAAACTCCTCAACACAGTACCACTACAATCCCTTATAACACCTCAAATACCTCCTTGATTTGGCAGGACAAAACTTCCATCAACATTAAGCTTAAGGAACCCCACAGGAGGAGACAACCAAGTAGCTTAGCGCTTATTTTTAGCATGTCGAACCCCTTTAACAACTGCTGCCCAAGATCTATTAATATCTTCTAGAGGCACCCCATCAAATTCCTTTTTCCTACTCACCCATTCTGAAACAGACCAAACAATAGACTCTACCACTTCCTCCACAAATTTACTTCTATTTCTGAAGAGTCTATTATTCCTCTCCATCCACAATTTCCAAAGTGTTGCGTATAAAACAAATTTCAACAGAATTTTCAAGTGTTCAACGGCAAGCGCAAGCGTAAACACCTCCAATTCCTCCTTTATTAAGATATTTAACAAAGCTCCCATCAAAATTTAATTTAAGAATTTCCATAGGAGGGCTCATCCATGAAGCCTTTTGCTTGGGGTTAACAACCCTGCCCCCCTTTAATATAGCTGCCAAAGTGCGATTAAGATCAATTAAATCAACACTATCAAGTTCCTTTCTCTTGGACACCCACTTTGGCACGGACCAAACAATTGCATCAACAACATCCTCCACTGAATGACTTTTATTTCGGAAGACTCTATTGTTCCTTTCCAACCATATCTTCCAAAACATAGCATATAGAACTATTTTCCAAAGAATCTTACCACGAATAAATTTGCACCCCACCCTCCACTGACAAAAGAACTCATCAACACCTCTTGGCATAACCCACCGTAAATCAAACATATTCAGAATCATCAACCAAATACTATGAGCAAAACTACAGTGAGTCAATAGATGATGCACCGTTAACATGAGAGCAATTTTATGTCCTTTTTATATTCAATCACTACTGAAATCAAGATGTAATCAACATACACGCATATTATGGCGCATGACTCATTAACATATTTTGGGAATAAACCCATTTGTTAGATTTGTTAATCATTATTCGTAGGATAAAAGGCACACTGTTAAATTTTTCATGCCATTGTTTAGCCTATAAAGTGATTCATTGCATCTACGTACTTTATGTTCTTGCTCTCGAATTGAGCACAAAAGAGATGACCAGCTTCTATTGTTGAGGCATAGATGGGTGTCATCGGCTAAACTGTTTACTTTGGTCCTTATTGGGGCTGTCAAAGTGCCGGGTTTAGCCCGTGGTTGTCCTTACCCTACCCTCAATATATGCAAGACTGGACCTAGGCAGGCCAAAGCCCATACACACACTAGAAGCAAGCATCAAATGTCAATAGAACATTATCTTGTTTACCCTTTCCTTATGTCAACCCATTACAATTTAAGTTTTTTTCCCTTCCATCTTTACTATTCACAGCAGGGTCTTATATTTGAGAAATTCAAATAATTTACATTCACCTACCCTCTATGAATTGACACTATTTTCAATTTAACATTGATCTAACGGTTAACAATTGTCAGATTCCAATTACAATATATATATATATTAAATTAAACTTAAAAATTGGGTGTTATAATCATCTAATTAAAATGATATTTGGATCATCCATTATTCTCAATATTCCCTGCACATAAAAACAACCTTTATGAATTAGTTGGCAATTGGTATCCGAAGACAATGGAAAAGTTCACCCTTATTAACAAGAGCACAGCCCCACTTTTGCGATACCTGGAATATGTAGAAACAATATAAAAAGCCTATATATGAAGTAACAAAACTCGAAAAAAGGGATCGGAAGCAACCATCTAACACCCAGTGCTTATGCATTAGATGCATTAGGTAGAATACCAATGGGGAACATATATACTAAAGAAAACAAGCTTTTGATTAAAAAAAAAAAAGAACTGGCCAAGACCTAGTACTGTCCAAGCCTAGCCCTCAAATTTCAAGGATTGCAAAAAATATGCCTAAGCCTTGCCTTCGGGCTTTTTCCTGAAAACAGAAGCCCTGATTTTAATGGCTTTTTGAAGGCTAAGTTGGCTTCCCTCATTTGGGTGCCCGATTGATACGCCTAGTCACTACCTTCTCGGTCAAATACTCCTTACTAATGCCCTCACACAAAATTGGCATTGCCAAAATAACCATACAAAGTATAGGATGTTGATGGGCCTTGTCCATATCGAATGAACAATCAACATAGACCACTTTTAAAATTGTCAGCAGATATTTCAAGTTTTCCCTGCCAACACTTGAAATGTTGGCCCTAAACAATAAAGACCTTGGGATTTCTCAGATTTGGGTTATTGGGATTTAATCTACAAAGGCACGTTTGCGCAACACCTTTTCCGCAAAAAAAGGTGTGAAAGCGAAAAATCTTCTGCGCCTAATGCAGCCATTTTTCCTGAAGGAAAATTGCAAAAATGAGCTAATTTTCTGCAATCCCATGGAAAAGTTTTTCCAAGGGGGGTTAAAACTTTTTTCCATGGAAATGATTTTCCGCAAACGAACACCAATGTGCCCGCCTAAAATTCTTTTTTAATGATTTTAAATAATCAAATAACTACTCAAAATAAAACCACATTATTATACCTAAAAACCTTAGTAATCAATAATCACAAAAAATACACTAAATCACCATTTTTCCTCGATGGAAGACCAAAGCACGTCTAGGACTAAGGGTGTCAAAGGCTTGGGCTGGGCCCATTATTGTCTTTGCCCTACCCTTAATATATGCAAGGTCGTGGCCTGTTGCCTCCATGCCCTTGAAGGGCATGCACCACCTAGGCCTTACTTTACCCTCATAGGCTAGGACCTCCTGGGTTTGCTTCATCAATCATGCAATTAAAGGTGGAGCTTCTTGAACCAAAAGCTCCCAATTAATTGGAGCTTCTTGAACCAAAAGCTCCCAACTATAGATATGATGAACAACCTTTATAATAATAGGAGGCAAGAATTGCAATGGAGGAGATTTCTTACCTTCTGCTCTCTCTAGTATAATATATTAAGCTAGAAGGGTTTTTGAAACGATTTGGACTGTTGGTTACAATTTTGACGGGAAGTTATTCTTCTCTCCTCCATTATCTCTCGTAACTACCCACTTCTTATCCCATTTAACACCTATTTTATCTCATATAACTACCCACTTTTCCTCTTTGATTTTGGTAAAATCCCTTTCTTTCACCATTTTTGCATATTCTCCCATTTTGTTCTATCTAATTTTTCATACTCTCTTTCTACTCTACCTACTCTCAATTGCGAAAATCGGTACAGTCATATGTTTCATTTTTTATTTTATTTTTAAAAATCTACTATTGTGCATTGTATTTTCAATTTTGGTTGCCATTCAATTAAATGCTTATTTTTCAATTATATGAACATTTGATTTGCATTGTATGGGCATACTCGTGCTCAACACGGGTTATTGTGCTAGTATGTCATTAAGAAAAAAGAAAAGGAACAAGGATGTACATACATTCCTTATCTATGACTCGCGCATGTCCCACCGAGGAAGAGGTATAAAAACCATAAAGAGAATATAAGAAAATTAAAATCTCAATATTTCCTTGAACAAGTTGGTCTAATTGGATCTGGGCGCAATCCTCAAGTAGATCACATGGGTTTTCCATCTTTAAATCAAGGGATCTTACGAGAAGATTAAGCTTATACCAGAATTAAACGGTTTTGTGAAGAAAAACCACAAAATGACAAGATAATTGTTCATACAGTTTTTTTGGACGAAACCACCCCCAGTTGACGATATCGTCAACTTTCATTGCAAAAAAACAATATTCTGCTGCATTTTCTTCTGCCCAGTGATGGAAAGGTTATGAAAATCATTGCATTTTGTGTCCCAGTGGTCTTCCTTGAGTGGTCTCAGTAATCTTCCTTAGGTGTGTGGGTCTCATGCTTAGTTTCGACGCATTTGTTGCCCTTAAGTTTTGAGAATTCGAGTTTGGAGTGCAAGGTGTTAGGTGAAATGCCTAAATGAGAATTTTCTCTCGGTTTGGCGATGGCTTCGAGCTTGGTTAGAGGGGATGAATTTGGGTATGCTTTTGTGAACATTTAGAGTTTGAAGCCATTTGTTTAGGGGAAATCTGTATGTCTTGATGTTTGTTAACAACATGTAAAGGAGCCATGTTGGGCAATCTTTGAGTAGTGAATGTGGGATTTTCTCCTAGGTATTATATTGTTTGTGTGGGATTTTTGATCCCAAGAGTGCATTTTATTTCGTTTATCCGGGATCTTTGAACTAACTTTTAAGAATGGATTTGATAATGGATGGACTGAACCCACTTCATAATGTGATTTGTGAAAGACTTATCAAACCCTTCTTCTTTGGTGCATTCATCACCTCCTCTTGATTTTTCTTCATTTCTTTAAAATAGATATTAATCTCTAGCCAAGTTTCAGCATTATCCCCTCCAAATATAAGACAATCAGGTATGGGAACCATCGAAGAAGAAGAAGAAAAGTCGAAGAAGAAAAAAAAGTTACAGGAGGTTGACGATATCATCAATCAAGTTGATATCGTCAACTGGGGTAATTTCATCCAAAAAAATGTACGAACAATTATCTCGTAATTTTATGGATTTTCTTCAGAACACCGTTTAATTGTGGTTTAAGATTAATTTTCTTGTTAAAACCCCTTAAATTAATGATAAAATCAAACAATGGCAGTGTATATAAAAAAAATAAAAGTTAAAAATTGATTTTCTTCTCTTGATGCCCTAGGTTCAGCCTTGGCCGAGCCGTGGATTGCGAGGGTCATGTAAGGGCCTAGGTAGTTTAGGCCTCTCGATGGGCCAAAACCCACATATATTGTGGGTAGAGGTTAGACAACCACGGGCTTGACCTGGTCTGACCCTGCCTGCTGACAATCCTAATAATGTAGGTGAAGTTTCTTTAAAATGAGTAATCTGCAGGTCTCGGATGCTCCCACTTCCACAAATGGGATGAATGAATGGCTATTCACCTGGTCTTTATAGTGGATTTTGGGACCAGGCTTTTCTCTACCTGGACTTCTGTAGTTGTTGTTATTAGGTATTGTACGTTGGGTGCTGTTGGGTCAGGTTTTTTTTCTATGTTTTGGTTTTCTGTGGTCCCTAGTCTTACGTGTGGTCTTTTGGTCTCTGTTGTTGTCCTTTTCTCTGTAGCTATTTACTTTCTAATACAATTCTCTTTTCTAGCAAAAAATAAGAAGTTTCTTTAAGATGAGAAAAAAAGATGGAACCCAGAGCCTTCTGTAATCAATTTTAAGGGCTTAATGGGGCCCACCAACATGTTGACTCCACATATGTGGCCAAAAAGGATTATCTTAACTCATACCTATCATCAAGTGGGCCCCACTGTGAATATAACTAGGCCCATATTGAAGGATTAACCATGAACCCATGGTTGGATCTGCAGTAATAGGTTTTCATGATGATGAATGTCTTGGCTTTGCAGAGTTTTTCAGTGGACAAAGTGACCGGCAAGAGGTGTTTTATGCTGTCTGCATTGCTGCTTCGTGTTTATTGTATAGAACCTCCAGAGTTTTGGAAATGGCGTACTTTTTATCGTTCAAGGTCAGTACCATTTCCTACTATTGTCATTCCCTATCTTTCCATTTCGTAGGAGATTATTGTAAGAGACTGAATTGGCCATGGGTCGACCCAGCCCATTGAGCCTAGCCAACAGGTCCAACTGGACCTGTTGCTTAATTAGCAGTTTTGATATAATTAGTAGCGCTTAAATAATGAATCTAATTTGATTTTAATTGTTTTAGAGAAGATTTAGGGAATTTAGTTTTCTTCGGTTAGAGAAGATTTAGTTACCTTTTTTAAGAGGTCCGATTTCATTCTATATATTTTGTAAGCTCTTTATTGCGAGAGACAATTTTGATGATTCAATAAAAGTTGGGATTTCGCCAAGCTTTAATGGGAGCTTGATGTATCGTTTGAAGTCCCTCGAGGATTCGGCCAAATCCCTCTGTGAGCTGGTCTATTCATTCGCGGTCTCGGGGCTGCATTATCATCTATTGAAAGTTTGAACCACTCGAAATGAAGGCGCTCCACTTCAATAGGTATCCCAAAAGTTTACTTTAATAGGAGTTGGTCCCACAATAAGATTGACCATATGATATTCCTAAATTACATGCTCAATCATAGTGTGAGACTAACTCTTACGTACCAGATAAAAATTTAAGAAAAGTCCATTGCAGGGAAGGTGTTTTTTTTTTAGCAGTTTGGATAACCAACAGGCAGGCCCAGTGTGGAGTTTCACACCCCTCAAGGGGAGGATGGGTGAGGCACTTAAGGATCCAAACACCTTATTTTGTATTATTGTACCATTTGCACCTTCTTGTCATTGTTGATCTTGCATCCTGTTTCACTTTAGAGCACGACGTTGAGTTCTGAATGGAGGTAATTAGATTACTAATCTGATGGCAGCTAAGCAGATTGACTGGTTGGAATTTGGCCACGTTTCAGGAATGGATTTAACTTAGATTAGGAGAAGGCCTTGGTTGATTGATAAGTTGGATTAATGGTTGCTGGACTAAATATTTGACAGATTGTTTTAGTAGGATTAATGGCTGGTTTGAAAATAGCGCTTTTGGTTTCAACAAAATGATAGTGTTTAAATGATATAGAATTTATATAGCTGACCCTAACATATTTGGGATAAGGCTTTAATGATGATGGCCGTGGCTGCAACGGTTAGCCGTGTGCCCTCCTGACTCTTCAAGTGTCTTATCAAATATCCATCAGAGTCTTGGATGATCTAACTACAACTTTTCTTGAGATGATCAAGGAAACCATCTTGAAATGTTGCTCCCAGTACGTACGTCTAGCTTTTATTTCTTATTATAAGTGGTAAAGTAAATCTTTTTCTTCACAATGAGTTTGTTCATTTGAGGATCAAATTTGATTACTTACATATAAGTTTTGGACAACAGATCCTTCACTTGGTCTATCATTTTTACCTCATTAATTTGCGTACAGGTTCAGGGTGGTGTTAACATTATGGAATGTCGGTTGGTTAGAGATCGAAGGAAAGATTAACACTTGTATGCTTTCTTCTAAGACAACTTACAGAGCCTACTTTGTCTTTGGTATGACCAGAGGATGTAGGTATGACTTCCACCATGCTGAAATTTCAGTTAAATTGGGAAGCTTTACACCCAACCACCGCTCTGAAGTTTGCGATAGTGAGAGGTGCTGGTTATGGGATGTCTGGCATGATTGGGTCCCACAGCGCAGGAGTGATGGATGGATGGAGATTGTGATCGGTGATTTCTTCGTTGATGAGGCGGTTGAAGGAGAGGTACTGATGTCTTTGATCATGGCAGCAGGTGATTACATGGAGACACTGTTTGGAGTTGAAGGCATCGACATAAGGCCCCTGTTTTAAAAGTGATGTTTGTGGAGAGGAAAATATTGATCTGATCAAGTAATTACTTTTATTTTCATTCGTATGTCTTATACATCACCCTATTCTTTCTAATTTATTTACTTAAATTGTTCATTTCTGTTCAATTATGACACAAAGTAAAGAGATGGTCTATCTATGGAGAAGACAAATGGTGTATCTGTCATTCTCATAGCTTCTTGTTCCTCTCTACACTAGTGTTATTATATTTGAGGTTGGTGATGAACTATTTTAAGTTTATGCAGTTGGACACAATGATGCGTAAAGTAAATATAGATGAATTGCCAACACACTCTTGGTTAAGTGGTGTCAGCATTGAGCATGACATGCGCCCAGATCGATCCCTGGATCTTCAAGTTGTTATTTTCACTCCAGGCCAGTGGGCCACTTATGGATTGCTTGAATAGTTTTAGTCAGGACAGTTTTTGGATGGAAAGATTGATGATTGATGTTTAGGTTGTTCCTCTGTTGTCAAAAATAATGTTGGAATGCACCTATCTCCATTCTAGGACTAGAACCATTGGGCCAAGGATGAGTCTAATGGGTAAAGCGGCTGATGTGTCGCCATAACAAATGTACCATGGACACTTAACAACAAAGAGGTGATCTACTGACTCAGGGGCTAACCGACAAAGGACACACAAGGGGGTTAATTTGAACAAAGATCCTATGCAAAAATTCCCTTGTAGTTAGTCTACCATGAAGAGCTTTTTCCAGAGGAAAAAAGACTGAATTTTTGAAGGCATAGGCAGGTTCCATAATTTCTTCCAGTATGACTTTATGAGATTAATCAATTGGTTTTGCTTTTGTAATTATATGGTCCATAAAGGTCCTGAGACCGAACAAATTGAATATTACAAATGGATGCCCTATGAAAGCATGCAAGATTAGGAGCTAAACACTGAATAAAAAGACATTTTGGAAGAAGTAGAAATTGATAACCCATTGATTCATCTGCCACCTTTTCCCCATACCATAAGGGTTATGTTTTTGCTCATTTCGAATGAAAATATGATAAAATTTTGCTTCGGCAAGTCTTTGAGGCTTACGCTCTGACCCCAACCCTCCCCCCTCCCTTCTAATTTCGTAAGGGGCAAAATCCATATATGGCATTAATGCATGGGATGTCTTCATATTTTGCTTCAATAGGAGATGGAATCATTCTCAATTGTGGTAGAAGCCTTGAGTTTACTTTTGTGAAAGCGAAAGAGGTGGGGTTGATTGGAGGCTTTTAGATGGGCCGGAGTGGCGAGGTTACCACGCATCTTCAGTTTGTAGCTGAAACCATTCTTTCCAGTTCTTCAAGGAGGGATGAAATTCTAGCTCTTAGGAGAATCCTTCGTTGCTTCCAATTGGTATCAGGTTTGAAGATTAATATCTCCAAGAATAGGGTTCTCAGAGGAGACCACTCGGTCTTTGGCAAATATTATTAATTGTAAGTTAGGAAAGCTCCCCATCATTTATCTTGGGTCGCTTATTGGAGCTAACCCAAGATCTAAATCTTTATGGGTTCCGGTGATTGAAAATTTTAACAGAAAATTGGCATCGTGGAAGAAGCTCTATTTGTCTTTGGGAGGGAGAATAACCCTTATAAAAGCATGTATGTCCAATCTTCCGGTTTACTACATGTCTCTCTTCAAAATGTAGAAGGTGGTGATTGAGAGGTTCGACCGCATTCGGAGGGACTTCTTATGGGAGGGCTATGGGGAGAAGAAGAAATTGCACTTAATGAAGTGGAGTGAAGTGATTAAGCCTAAATCCAAGGGAGGTCTTGGTCTTGGTAGTTTGGAGAATAAAAATTGGGCTTTGTTGGCTAAATGGTGGTGGAGGTTTGGGGAGGAAAATGAGGCTCTTTGGCGGAGGTTGATTGCTAGTAAATATGGTGACGAGAAATGGGGGTGGTGGCCTAAGCTTGGGCCTAGTTACCGTAGACCAAGTGTTTGAAGGGCTATTGCCATAATTGGGGATGATTCTAATGTTAAGGGGGGAACTTTGTACAAGGAGGTGGGGATAAACTAGAATCTCTTGTTGCACAAACAAGTCCAAATGGGTTGGCTTTGTTTTATTGGGCTTTGAAATTATCAATGGGTAACAAAAACTTGAATGCAATTCTTATTACCAATATTATATATATTAACAAAATTCGCTTTTCTATATCTTCTTAAGTAATTATTACTGTTATTATTATTTTTATGTTGTTGAATGGATTTTTTAGCATTATCTTTGTAATAGTTTCTTGTTGATGTTGACCACTTGTATTTGTGATTGAAGCTGTGTTGACTATTTTTATATAAATATGCAAGAATATATTCTTATATTGTGTAGTCTGCTCTTACAAGAAGAAACAGAGCTATCATAACAAGAAGCTCAGATTAAATATCAAGCTGAGGAGCCCACTAAGCAATGTCGCCAAATAAGTAACCTTCACACTCTCAAAGGTGCAGTTCAGGTTTTTAAAAAGGTGGGGAGTAGATGGGCCGGTGGGGGCTGAAATATATCTAAGGCTAAGCCCGGGTAATTAAGGGTCAAAGAAGTCTAACCAAATCATCGCAGCTAATTATTATGTACGAATCAAATTCAATCCAAGGTGGGTACAATACAACTGAGATTGTACGTAAGATCTTAGATAATGTTTGTGGGCTTTGTTAGTTTTTTTTTTTTTTTTTGTCTAAGTCGTGAAAATCATAGTATTTTCTATTATAATTAATTTTGATATCTCATAAATTCAAAATGTAATATCTTATTTTTTGCCCCGGGCTAAGCACGGGGCGTTGTTGCTAGTATTCCTTATCACAAAAGAGGAAAGAATTTAGAGAAATAATCAATAGTAAAGAAAAGCATGGTGTGCAATTTTTGTGTCAGAATTTAGTCAACACTGTACAAAATCTCTAATTTAAAACTAAAAAAAACTGGCCACTCTTTTTTTTCACATTTTCATTCTATTAAAGAAAAAGAAAAAGTAATGGATAAAACTGTTCTTCAAAGCTTCAATGCCAAATCCAGCTCAGCCTCCCAAACCCTCTCATATGGAGAGGCTCCGGTAGCATCGGAAAGGTCACTTCTTTTTTTTATTACAAAATAAAACCGCAAAACAAAGGGAAGGGTGCTGCTGCCGAAGGCCCCACACGACGGGGTGTCGTTGCTGCCGGAGGCCCCATAGTGCAGGCCTGGGACCACCCATAGGATGGTATGGTGATGAGGGCCTATGACTAATGATAGGTAGGCTTGTCAATTTAGCCCGTCGAAATAGGTACCCGGCCCGGTCCGGCCCTTCCCAAGCCCAAAATCACAGGGCTTTTAAAACAATGCGAGCCCAACGGGCTGGGCTTGGACAATTATTTGAAAGCCCAGCCAAAATGGGACTAGGACTGGGCAGAGCCTGCCCAACTTGTTTAGGCCCGGCCCAGCCCGGCCTCAAGTTATTTTACTAATTTTTAGTTTAAAAAATCATGTTTTATAATTTTACAATATTTAATTTTAGAATACTTTAGAAAAATACAACAACTGAGGTGCATGAGAAAGCAAACAAAGACCAAAGTCCTGGATTTATATCTCTGTAACACCCGTCCAAACAAGTAAGACATAAAGCTCTCAATTCTCAACTCATACATTTTTGGCATTACTTACTGTGAGCATGCAACTCACGGCTGTGAAATGATTATCCCCTACAAAGCTACATGTCCGTCATGTTGCTTGTTACATTGTTGATAAGTTATTAAAAATGCATAATTACCTCATAATTTTAGAGTAATTAAGGACTTAATCATCAAATCATGGACCATTTTAATTTAAAAAAATCATGATTCTATGTTTGTGGGCATCAAAGTTTAAATCCGAGTCAAAATTCATGGTAAAAATTGCATTTTCACATAAAATCATGAATTTCTCTATTTCTGGCATTGGAAGTCATAAATTTCTCATAACTTTTTATTTACAAATAAAATGATGTACTTTCTTTGCACCAATGGTTTAATTGAAGATTTGATAAAATGGTGACATTTTATGCATCTATTTAGTGTGAATTGGGCCCGCGTCTTGCATAATTCTTTCCCGATACGAATAGATTATTCTTTGACATTTGTTTTTATTTTTGTAGGGAATTTCAGAAATTGGGGCCCGCGGAAGAGAATTGATGAAGCAAATGCACCATGGGACCCATCTACGTTTGGCATAAATTCCAAGGTAGGGGCGGCCATGGCAGGGTCCGCTCTCATATGCAAAAATTCAGATTTAATCTCTTGAAAATAAGTTCTAGATTTGTGGGCCATGTGATGAGGTGTCCAAGACCTTCCATTCAAGAATCACACACCAAAGTGGGGCCCACTCTTATGTCATGTGTGCAATGAAATTAATTTCAGATTTGAGATGGTTTTTAGGAGAGAAAGTGGGCCCATCTAAGGATATTTATCCAGCCATGAAGAGTTCAAAAAAAAATTAGAGGATCTTGATTAGCAGTCCAAGTTGGAAACAAATTCAAAGAATCCAAGATTTTAGCACTTAAACTCCAATTTAAAATTTGAAAGTTTGCAACCCAAGATTCCTCCAAAAAGTTTTCACATGTCCAACACTTCCAAAACAAGTATCACACGTCCAAAAAAAGGGGCTTTAAAATCTGAAAAAAATTTCAGATTTGGGAAATTTTTTTGAAAGTGGGCCCAAGAAAGGAAGTTGCATGAGATATAAAGAATCCTACCTTTAGTAGGATGGTGTGCCAAGAAATCCAAGAAGATAACAAGTTGGAAAATCCCTTGAAACTCTCTAAAAACCCTCTTAATCACCAAGAATCTTGCAACCCAAGCTATCAAAAAATATAAAAAAGACCACAAAAGGGCTGCACGTCAATTCAATCACCCCCCATCCCTCTTGGACGACCAGCAACTCCTTTCCCCTCCTTTTCCATTAATTTTTCTCCATCTTCATCTTCCATCACTATTTCATCCAAGGCCTTCCTTAAGGCACACCACCATTTGGATTTCTACGCCGCCGTGCCACCGCTGTTGCTACCGTCAATCCATTATCAACCAGCCATCTACTTCTCCCTTGGTAAAGGATTGAAGACTTGAAGATGGGATTATGCGCAAGTCCTATTTTCTTGATGTGGTCGATCTAGGGTAAGGAAAGATTTTTTATTTTTTGATTAATGTTGGGAAATTACTAGTTTATTGGTTTATTTTAAACTAAAAGATGCAAGGTGTTCGATCAAGGTGTCCCGCCTTGGATCGGCATCCCGTGTTTGTGGGTAGTGACAGTACGCACTCGGTGCGGTGTTTTTGCACTCTTTTTATTAATTTTGCCAATATAATGTTGTGATTTCCCATAATAAGAATATTTAGAATTCTTTTTATCCTTATTTCTGAATGATATTATTAATGGATTTTTATTTTAATGCATGATTTATTTGCTTTTATGCAATTGGTGGTTTGATGTCTTTCACGTTTTTGCAGTCTTTAGATTAGGATTTTTTTTATTTGGGATTTAAATTTTAATTTGGATTTGTAATAAAATTTTAATTTCAGTTTCCTAGAGATTTATTTATATAGATTTTTGATAGGCTATATTAGTTTTTCAATAGGATAGGTTTTACGCGATTAATTACTTCCCGTGGATCGACCTGGTTTCACCGGTTATTACTACATCGCGGCCTTGCACTTGGGGCTACGATCAAGTTTTCAGTGCCGTTGCCGGGGAGGTTTTTTTCACTTGAGGTAATTTTTCCAACCTATCTTTTTAATTGCTTTGTGGGTCTGCCTTTACTATTCCACAATCATTCTAGATCTAAAGGTAGCATGCATTGAATGTTTGGACCAGCCCTATTGCATTAAAAAGTGGATTTTTAATCTCTGATTTTAAATAAAATTGGAACTACTTCAGATCTGAAAATTTTTTTTTTTTATTTTTCAAAAATCACATCAATTTCAGAAAATTGCCTAGTTTACTTGTTCTATTTTGGACTAGTTTAGGTCGATTGTTTTTAGTTGCTAGTTAGGATTAATCAAATTGAGTTAAAATCAGTTATTTTTCATATTTTTAGGTTTTTAAAGTTTCCAAAAAAGTCCTGGAACTTTCCCTCACAAAGGCAAGACTTAGATCGCGCAAATTCGGCTTTTTGGCCACCAAACTTGCCAAAATCTGAAAATTTGAGAACTTTCATTGGAAACTCAGCTGTTTTAGTTGTTTTTAAATTTAAAAGGACTCTTAAAAACTTGCTAGAATTTTTTCTAAGAAGGTTAGTTATTTCTTTGGAAAGCCGAACAAACTGCTTTTATTGATTGGTTCGATGTCTAGGCAAGTCTTGTCCCATTAAATTAGGGAGACAATTCTCTTGTTATAGAAGGTGGTTTTAAGCGGGACCCTTGCAATGCATCACGACCCCACCATTGATCTGGGGGCTTATCTAGTCGGGCCAATTTCATAGAATTGAGTTTGAGAACTTTCCTTAGAGGTATCAAACTATCTAAGATTAAAACTTTGAAAGAATTTGGTAATATTCTTTTAAATCTAAAACGGACCTTAGGTAGTTTTTGTCTTTCTAGGTTTCTTTAAAATTTTTTTTTTTTCAAAATTCCAAAATAGAAAGAAAGACCCTCACCTTCTTGACAGAGGGACACCTCAAATCGGTTAGAAATGAAGGAATCACCTGTCAAGAGCTTGATTAAATTCTACGAATCTAGTTCTCCTGGTTCTCTTAGGATTTCCAATATGGCTGATGAGCATAGTGATAATGATGAAATTAGAAATGAGAACGGTAATAATAATGGGGAGGTGAATCAACCACTTAGGAGTTTACGTGATTACCTTCAGCCTACGCGACAAGCCACACCATCGTGCATGGTTATACCTGCAAGTGCGGGTCAATTTGATATCAAACCGAGAGCAATCCAACTTCTCCCCAAATTTCATGGACTTGAATCGGAAAGTACGTATTTGCACATAAAAGAGTTTGAAGAAGTGTGTACAACACTACACTTCAATAATGTGAGGGAAGACCTTATAAAATTTGTTTATTTACATTTTCCCTCAAAGATAAGGCTAAGGCATGGCTTCACTCCTTACAGCCCAATTCGATTGCTCTATGGTCCAACATGGTCTGGGAATTTTTGAAGAAAATTTTCCCATTACATAAGAGCAACACCTTACGGAGAAATATTATGAATTTTAAACAAAAAGACAAGGAGTCTTATTATAGGTGTTGGGAACGCTTGAATGAACTACTCCTTGCATGTCCCCACCACGAATTTGAATTGCACAATAAAATTAGTAACTTCTATGATGGACTTAGTCCAGAAACACGTCAATTCGTGGAGATGATGTGCAATGGGGAGTTCATGGTGAAGAACCCAAATCAAGCATTAACCTACCTTCAGTTTTTGGAAGATAGTACACAAAATTGGGACACATCTGAAGGTATAGACCCCGTAAAGCAATCGAATCAGGACACGGGAGGGGGGTTATATGTATTAAAAGAAAATGATGATCTTCAAGAAAAAATTGCTTATCTTACAAGAGAAGTTGAGTCCTTGAAATTTGTGAAGAATAAGGAACCTGCTATAGTTTGTGGCATCTACGCTAGTGATAAACTCATTTCTTCAGAGTGTCCAACACTCCTTGCTTTCCGAGAAGCATTTCACGAACAAGCAAATGCCACTAACACATACAACCGGCAGTTTAACAATTCTTTGGGTAACACGTATAACCCTAATTGGAGGAATCACCCCAACTTTAGTTGGAGGAATGGCACAAATGCTATTCCGTCCACTTTCAACCAAATGTCAAATCAATATGGGGGAACTCCTAGTACATATGCTCAAAACACACAACAAATGGTACCCCCTCAACTCAAACGACACCTTGGGATGAACTTGTGGCTAAGTTTATGGTGAATCAAGAGTCCATCAACAAGAAACATGATAGGAACTTTGAGAATTTACAGAACACCATACATAACCTCTGCAAATTGATTGAAGCACAAAATAAGGGGGGTTTTCCAGCTGAACCACAGCCCAATCCAAAAGGGCAATACGAGGTTCAGCAAGGTGGTTCGTCAAATTCAAAGGAGCAGGTTCAAGCTGTCACTACTCTACGTAGTGGTAAAGAGATTAAAAAGCCTGATATGGAAAAAGATAAACAACTTGCATCCTCATATCAGAAAGGGAAAGAAAATGAAGCCCCTCCTATCAAGGAGAAAAGCCTAGTTCCTCGGGGATTCAAGCCCTTACCACCTTTTCCCAACCGATTAGCTCCTCCGTAACCATCAATACAGAACCAGGAAATCTTGGATGTGCTTAAAGAAGTCAAAATTAAGATCCCGTTATTAGATGCAATCAAATAAGTCCCATCTTACGCAAAGTTTCTTAAGGAATTGTGCACGTTGAAGCGTAAGATACAAGTACAAAAGAAAGCGTTTCTCACTGAGCAAGCTAGTGCAATTCTAAAGCACGACACTCCTCCTAAATTCAAAGACCCAGGATGCCCCACAATTTCGTGCATTATTGGAAATTATCAAATTGATCAAGCATTGCTTGATCTTGGGGCAAGTGACAACTTACTACCTTGTCGGTCTATATAAAATTGGGACTGGGCGAACTCAAACCTACCCAAGTTACTTTGTAGCTCGTAGATCGATCAATCAAAAGACTAGGAGGGATAGTAGAGGATGTGCTTGTGCAGGTTGACAAGTTCTACTTCCCAGTAGACTTTATTGTGCTAGAAACTCATCCTATGGCAGATCCTCATGCTCAGACTCAGGTAATTTTGGGGAGACCATTTTTAGCCACATCCAATGCACTGATCAATTGCTGGAATGGAAAAATGACGCTATCTTTTGGTAACATGACATTAGAGCTAAATGTTTTTGACCTTTGCAAATAACCACGGGATGATAACATTGACTTTGAAGAAGCAGATTTGATCGGTGTTCTTACAGTAGAAACTTTTAAAAAATAAAAGGTCTATATAGACCGACGGGGAAGCCCAAATTTCAGACCGATCCCATGTGGAGGACCACGTGGCGCTGAGGTGGAGGACACAGTGTATTCAACTTTCATATGAGCGGGAGAAAGGAAAAAAGAAGGGGGAAATCGGTTCTTCTCTGTTTCTTCTCTGGTTCTTCTTCTCCCTCCCAAACGGTCTCTGCCCACCTCCCCGTATCTCTTCTCTCTCGCTAGAAGACAAACGAAGGGAAATCAGCCCCTGGTTCTTCTCCCTCCCAAACGGTCGCTGCCCACCTCCCTGGATCTTATCTCTCTCTCGGCGACAGCCCGCGGCACCGCTCCTTCTCATGTAAAGAAGACAGCAAGCGGCGAAGGGGTAGTACCGGAGGCTGTGATTGGGGGGGCAGAGGAGGTGGGGATGGTTGGTGGGAAATCGTTCTCTTTTGCTTCGTCAGTTACTTCGCAGCTTGTGATGGAAAGGATAATGTCACAGTCGGTGAGTGTGGTTATGAAGCAACATGGGTTGGTTATAATGGAAGAAGCTGGTTTTTTTGTTCCCATCTTTTTTGGGTTTTGATTGCTGGGTCTTTTAGTTTTTGAATTGGGTTTTTTTTTTTTTTTAATCTCTTAGCTTTTCTTCAACTGGGATTTTCATACATCCTTCAGCGTTGATCGTTGTTTCCATTCAAACATATACTTCCTCCTTGAAATCATTGGATTTGTATATTGTCTCCAAAAGAATTGTGCTCAGACTGTAGGTACTGTGTGGTTATGACATGAATTCCAGGTTTTTCTGGTTCAAATGAAGGCTTATAATTATGGGTTGTTCTGGTATAACTCTTTCATTTATGCATATGTTAGGTTGTAACTCTCCCGGACCTTTTTTTTTTTTTTTTACATTCCATTTCCAATTGACATGGGTTCCAAAATTTCACATTATTTTGCAGGATCTGCGGCGTGTTCAATTAAGGAGATCTTAAAATATTGTTGCAGTTGATTTTAGAATTTCTAGTATTATATATTTTTAACAGGGAAGGTTCTGATTGTTTGTTCTGCTTTTTGCAGGGAGCAGTAATCTCTTGCTTTGGGTTATCATGTAGATTGGTGTGGAAATAATGCAGAAACTGTTATTAAAATGACATCTGCCTTATGCGATATGACCCTACGCGGTATTAAAATGACAACTGCCTTTCCCCTGATCAGATATCACCTGGAGTGATCCATGCCTATGAGATGATGATGCATTGACAGGCTTGGGTGACTGCTACATTTTAGTATGCTGCATCTTCAATCTACTTCCACTGGATATGCTACAACATCAAGAGTCTTACATGTGGAAAATATTGTTGTTGTATGCACCTGCAGGAACTGTATCTATATTTTCCACATTACTTGCATGTAAGTGAAAATTTAGAAGGTAGAAAGAAACATCTTTGAGCCATGACGAATTTGTATGTTCTACTTAAAAGCAAGCCCATCATGGGTTCTGTTGTATATTGTTTGTGTGTTTGTGTATACATTCAATGGATGTAAATACATTTTGTAATCCTGTTTCTCATGGCACTGTATCTATTTATGTTTGCAAGGAGAGCCCCCTTGGTGTTGAAAGGGCTAAAAAGTGTGCTAAACAGGGGTATTTAGCTTGGTTCCTGCTAGAGGTGTAACGGTTCGGTTAACCGGTCAATTTGGAAAAACCGTTAACCGAACCGTAACCGCGGTTTTCTGTCTTTTAAAACCGTAACCGTATCCACAAAAACCGTATAAAACAGTAACTGTGGTTAACCGTATTAAACGGTTCGGTTACGGTTAATAATCGTGAAATGCCTTCCTAACATAAGGGGATAAATGTGAATGATTGAAGGTAAAATGACACATAAGGAGCAATTGAATAAAAATCCCATTGATCGGGAATCTTTATTATACGGTTAACCGTACCGTTACGGCTCCTTATTTTTTCTTTTATTTATAAACGGTACGGTTAACCGCATATGGTTAACCGAACCATATTATACGGTTCGGTTCGGTTAATAACCGTGAATTATTATGGAAAACCGTAACTGAACCGAACCGTGCGGTTTTTGGATTTCATTAACCGTAACCGTAACCGAACCGTGAAATACGGTTATTAACCGCGGTTCGGTTCGGTTCGGTTAAACGGTTTTCCGGTTTTTTTTTTACACCCCTAGTTCCTGTAGATTTTCTTAACCGAGTTGCAAAAGTGCGCGGTTTGAAACGTGATTCAAATTAAGTGTGAATACGCAGATTTTAGATTCATAATATGGTCTTTGCAATCCCCAAATCGCAGCAAAAAAGGCCCTTGGGAGATGGGCTAAAAAGTGTGCGAAACACGGGTACCCAACTTGGTTCCTGCAGATTTTCTTAACGGAGTTGCAAAAGTGCGCAGTTTGAAACGCAGGCAAACGTGACTCTAATTAAGTGTAAATTAGCAGATTTTAGGTTTATAATATGGTCTTGGCAATCCCCAAATCTCAGCAAAAAAATCCCACAGGAGGCGGGCTAAAAACTGTGCCAAATAGGGGTACCCAGCAGGTACAGCACAACGGTAGAAATCATTCCAGCGAGAATGTTGGAAAATGACGAATTTGTATGTTCTACTTAAAAGCACGCCCATCATGGGTTCTGTTGTATATAGTTTGTGTGTATGTGTATACATTCAATGGATGTAAATACATATTGTAATCCTGTTTCTCATGGCACTGTACTTAGTAATGTTTGCAAGGAGAGCCCTGTTGGTGTTGACCCCTGGGTGTAAAAATTATCTTTCAATGCGCGGGGCATGTAGGTTTAATATTTCTCTAACCATTAAGTGAAAATTAGCAGATCTTAGGTTCATAATATGGTCTTGGCAATCCCCAAATCTCAGCAAAAAAGGCCCTCGGGAAGTCGGCTAAAAAGTGTGCGAAACAGGGGTACCCAGCTTGGTTCCTGCAGATTTTCTTAATTGAGTTGCAAAAGTGAGCAGTTTGAAACGTAGGCAAACGTGCTTCTAATTAAGTGAAAATTAGCAGATTTTAGGTTCATAATATGGTCTTGGAAATCCCCAAATCCCAGCCAAAAAACACCATCGGAAAGTGGGCTAAAATGTGTGCTAAACAGGGGTACTCAGTTTGGTTCCTGCAGATTATCATAACCGAGTTGCAAAAGTGTGCGGTTTGAAACGTGATTCAAATTAAGTGTGAATAAGCAGATTTTAGGTTCAAAATATGGTCTTGGAAATCCCCAAATCTCAGAAAAAAAGGCCCTCGGGAGGTGGGCTAAAAAGTGTGCGAAACAGGGCTACCCAGTTTGGTTCCTGCAAATTTTCTTAACCGAGTTGCAAAAGTTCACCGTTTGAAATGTAGGCAAACGTGTTTCAAATTAAGTGAGAATAAGCAGATTTTAGGTTCATAATATGGTCTTTTCAATCCCTAAATCTCAAAAAAAAAGGCCCTCGGGAGGTGGGCTAAAAAGTGTACGAAACATGGGTACCCAGCTTGGTTCCTGCAGATTTTCTTAACCGAGTTGCAAAAGTGCGCTGTTTGAAACGCAGGCAAACGTGATTAAAATTAAGTGAGAATAAGTAAATTTTAGGTTCACAATATGGTCTTTGTAATCCCCAAATCTCAGAACAAAAGGCCCTCGGGAAGTGGGCTAAAAAGTGTTCGAAACAGGGGTACTCAGCTTGGTTCCTGCAGATTTTCTTAACCGAGTTGCAAAAGTGCGCAGTTTGAAATGCAGATAAACGTGATTCAAATTAAGTGAAGTTTAGCAGATTTCAGGTTCATAATATGGTCTTTGCAATCACAAAATCTCAGCAAAAAATCCCCTGGGAGGTGGGATAAAAAGCGTGCGAAACATGGGTACTCAGCTTGGTTCCTGCAGATTTTCTTAACCAAGTTGCAAAAGTGCGTGGTTTGAAACGCAGGCAAACGCGATTCAAATTAAGTGACGATTAGCAGATTTTAGGTTCATAATATGGTCTTTGCAATCCCCAAATCTCAGAAAAAAAAACCATCGGGAATTGGGCTAAAAAGTGTGCCAAACAAGGGTACCCAGCTTCGTTCCTGCAGATTTTCTTAACTGAGTTGCAAAAGTGAGAAGTTAGAAACACAGTCAAACAAGCTTCTAATTAAGTGAAAATTAGTAAATTTTAGATTCATAATATGGTCTTTGCATTCCCAAATCCCAGCAAAAAAAACCCTCAAGAAGTGGGCTAAAAAGTGTGCCAAACAGGGCTACCTAGCTTCGTTCCTGCAGATTTTCTTAACCGAGTTGCAAAAGTGAGCGGTTTGAAACGCAGGCAAACGTGCTTCTGATTTCAGATATGAAAAACCCTACAATGGGAATGGATTTTCCAACATTCTCGCTGGAATGATTTCTACCGTTGTGTTGTCCCTTGCTGGGTACCCCTATTTGGCACAGTTTTTAGCCCGCCTCCCGTGGGATTTTTTTGCTGAGATTTGGGGATTGCCAAGACCATATTATGAACCTAAAATCTGCTAATTTACACTTAATTAGAATCACGTTTGCCTGTGTTTCAAACTGTGCACTTTTGCAACTCGGTTAAGAAAATTTGCAGGAACCAAGCTCAGTGCCCCTGTTTAGCACACTTTTTAGCCCACTTTCCGATGGTTTTTTTTTTTTTTTTTTGGTGGGATTTGGGGATTGCCAAGACCATATTATGAACATAAAATTTGCGAATTTTCACTTAATTAGAAGCATGTTTGCCTGCGTTTCAAACCGCTCACTTTTGCAACTCGGTTAAGAAAATCTGCAGGAACCAAGCTGGGTGCCCCTTTTTCGCACACTTTTTAGCCCACTTCCCGAGGTTTTTTTTTTTTTGCTGAGATTTGGGATTGCAAAGACCATATTATGAACCTAAAATCTGCTAATTTTCACTAAATTAGAAGCACGTTTGCCTGCGTTTCTAGCTGCTCACTTTTGCAACTCGGTTAAGAAAATCTGCAGGAACGAAGCTGGGTACCCCTGATTGGCACACTTTTTAGCCCACTTCCCAAGGGTTTTTTTTTTTGCTGAGATTTGGGGATTGAAAAGACCATATTATGAACTAAAATCTGCTAATCTTCACTTAATTTGAATCAAGTTTGCCTGCGTTTCAAACCGCGCATTTTTGCAACTCGGTTAAGAAAATCTGCAGGAACCAAGCTGGGTACCCCTGTTTCGTACACTTTTTAGCCCAGCTCCCTAGGGCTTTTTTTGTTGAGATTTGGGGATTGAAAAGACCATATTATGAACCTAAAATCTGATAATTTTCACTTAATTTGAATCACGTTTGCCTGCATTTCAAACCGTGCACTTTTGCAACTCAGTTAAGAAAATCTGCAGGAACAAAGCTGGGTACCCCTGTTTCGCACACTTTTTAGCCCACCTCCCGATGGCCTTTTTTGCTGAGATTTGGGGATTGCAAAGACTATATTATGAACCTAAAATCTGCTTATTCTCACTTAATTTGAATCACGTTTGCCTACTTTCAAACCATGCACATTTGCAACTCGGCTAAGAAAATCTGCAGGAACCAAGCTGGGTACCCCTTTTTCGCACACTTTTTAGCCCACCTCCGGAAGGCTTTTTTAGCTGAGATTTGGGGATTGCAAAGACCATATTATGAACCTAAAATTTGCTTATTCTCACTTGATTTTAATCACGTTTGCCTGCGTTTCAAACCGCGCACTTTTGCAACTCGGTTAAGAAAATCTGCAGCAACCAAGCTGGGTACCCCTGTTTCGCACACTTTTTAGCCCACCTCCCGAGGGCCTTTTTTGCTGAGATTTGGGGATTGTAAATACGATATCATGAACCTAAAATCTGCTTATTCACACTTAATTTGAATAACGTTTCAAACCGCGCACTTTTGCAACTCGGTTAAAAAAATCTGCAGGAACCAAGCTGAGTACCCCTGTTTAGCACACTTTTTAGCCCTTTCAACACCAAGGGGGCTCTCCTTGCAAACATAAATAGATACAGTGCCATGAGAAACAGGATTACAAAATGTATTTACATCCATTGAATGTATACACATACACAAACTATATACAACAGAACCCATGATGGGCGTGCTTTTAAGTAGAACATACAAATTTGTCTTGGCTCAAAGAAGTTTCTTTCTACCTTCTAAATTTTCACTTACATGCATGTAATGTGGAAAATATAGTTACAGTTCCTGCAGGTGCATACAACAACAATATTTTGCACACGTAAGACTCTTGATGTTGTAGCATATCCAGTGGAAGCAGATTGAAGATGCAGCATACTAAAATGTAGCAGTCACCCAAGCCTGTCAATGCATCATCGTCTCATGGGCATGGATGCTCTAGGTGATATCTGATTAGGGGAAAGGCAGTTGTCATTTTAATACCACATAGGGTCATTTCGCGTAAGGCAGATGTCATTTTAATAACAGTTTCAACATTATTTCCACACCAATCTACATGATAACCCATAGCAAGAGATCACTGCTCCTTGCAAAAAGCAGAACAAACAATCTGAACGTTCCCTGTTAAAAATATTTAATACTACAAATTCTAAAATCAACTGCAACAATATTTTAAGATCTCCTGAATTGTACACGCCGCAGATCCTACAAAATAATGTGAAATTTTGGAAGCCATGTCAATTGGAAATGGAATGTAAAAAAAAAAGGTCCGGGAGAGCTGTAACCTAACATATGAATAAATGAAAGAGTTATACCAGAACAACCCATAATTATAAGCCTTCATTTGAACCAGAAAAACCTGCAATTCATGTCATAACCACACAGTACCTACAGTCTGGGCACAATACTTTAACAAATCACTGGAGACAATATACAAATCCAATGATTTCAAGGAGGAAGTATATGTTTGAATGGAAATAACGATCAACGCTGAAGGATGTATGGAAATCCCACTTGAAGAAAAGCTAAGAGATTAAAAAATAAAAAAAAAAAAAAAAAAAAAAAAAACCATTTCAAAAACTAAAAGACCCAGCAATCAAAACCCAAAAAAGATGGGAACAAAAAAACCATCTTCCATCATAACCAACCCATGTTGCTTCATAACCACACTCACCGACTGTGACATTATCCTTTCCATCACAAGCTGCAAAGTAACAGTCGAAGCAAAAGAGAACGGATTCCCACCAACCATCCCCACCTCCTCTGCCTCCCCAGTCACAACCTCCAGTATTACCCCTTCGCCGCTCGCTATCTTCTTTACAAGAGAAGGAGCGGTGCAGCGGGCTGTTGCCGAGATAGAGATGAGATCCAGGGAGGTGGGCAAAGACCGTTTGGGAGGGAGAAGAACTAGACGCAGCAATTTCCCTTCGTTTGTCTCCGAGCGAGAGAGAGATGAGATCCAGGGAGGTGGGCAGAGACCGTTTGGGAGGGAGAAGATCCAGCGGACCGATTTCCCTTCGTTTGTCTCCGAGCGAGAGACATTAGATCCATGGAGGTGTGCAGAGACTGTTTGGGAGGGAGAAGAACCAAGGGCTAATTTCCCTTTCGTTTGTCTCCGAGCGAGAGAGAAGAGATCTAGGGAGGTGGGCAGAGACCGTTTGGGAGGGAGAAGAAGAACCAGAGAAGAAACAGAGAAGAACCGATTTCCCTTTTTTTTGCCCTTTCTCCCGCTCACATGAAAGTTGAATACACTGTGTCCTCCACCTCAGCGCCACGTGGTCCTCCACGTGGGATCGGTCCGAAATTCGGGCTTCCCAGTCGGTCCATATAGAGTTTTTGTTTGAAAAAATCGATCTCCTATTCCATTAAGTCAGTTGAGGACCTGACCCTCTGCGAAGTAACACTTGATAGCACTGTTGAAATGGTCAACACTGTAGGCAAACCGTCTTTTGAAGAGCTAGTACCAACTGGTACTCCGTCTCTTCTATCTTAGGTGAGGCCGCCCAAACCTAAGTTGAAACCCTTGCCCTCTCACCTGAAATATGCATACCTTGGAGAAAATGAAACATTTCCTGTAGTCATTTCTGCACACCTTGACAAGGACCAAGAAGTCCGACTCTTAGAAGTGCTCAAACTGCACAAAGGTGCTATTGCTTGGACCGTGGCTGACATAAAGGGAATTTATCCCCTCATGTGTACACATCATATCTATTTGGAGGAGAATGCAAAACCTTCCCATCAGATGCAATGCCGATTAAACCCCACCATGCAGGAAGTGGTTAGGGTTGAAGTTTTGAAACTTCTAGATGTGGGTATCATCTATCCAATTTCGAATAGCCAATGGGTCAGCCTTACCCAAGTTGTACCTAAAAAGGCCGGCGTCACTGTAGTCCGTAATGCTAATGATGAGCTCGTCCCAACCCGTGTACCCATAGGTTGGTGAGTTTGTTTCGACTACAGAAAATTAAATGTTGTCACACGAAAGGATCATTTCCCCCTACCCTTCTTGGACCAAATTTTAGAACGGGTAGCTGGCCACGAGTATTATTGTTTCCTAGATGGATATTCTGGATACAATCAGATAAAGATCGCCCCAAAAGACCAAGCGAAAACAACTTTCACATGCCCCTTTGGCACCTTTGCTTACCGATGGATGCCCTTTGGATTGCACAATGCTCCTGCAACCTTTCAAAGGTGCATGCTAAGTATTTTTAGTGATATGGTGGAACATTTTCTCGAAGTCTTTATGGACGATTTTTCAGTTTTTGGAGATTCATTCCAAGATTGTTTGAGCAACTTAACTAAGGTCCTCTCTAGGTGTGAATAAAAGAACTAAGTACTGATTTGGGAAAAATGTCATTTTATGGTACGGCAAGGGATTGTCCTTAGCCACATTGTATCGTCTAGAGGATTGGAAGTAGACAAAGCTAAAATAGATTTAATTTCCAATTTGCACGCCCCAAAAACCGTAAGAGATGTAAGATCTTTCTTAGGGCATGCCAGATTCTACAGAAGGTTCATAAAAGATTTTAGTCTCATTTCTAGACCGTTATGCAACCTTCTGCTAAAGGAAGCAAAATTTGAGTGGACAGAGGCATGTCAAGCGGCTTTTATCAAGCTTAAGGACATGTTGACGACTGCTCCAACTATGCAACCTCCAGATTGGAGCCTGCCCTTCGAAATCATGTGCGATGCTAGCGATTATGTAGTTGGGGCAGTTCTTGGGCAATGTAGGGACAAAAAGCTATATGTGATTTACTTTGCTAGCAGGATTTTAAACAGTGCACAGATCAATTATTCTACAACAGAGAAAGAATTCTTAGTTGTGGTCTATACACTGGATAAATTCCGTTTTCCTACTTAATTGGATCCAAAATTGTGATCTTTACTGACCATTCTGCGCTGAAGTACCTTCTTTCTAAGAAAGATGCCAAGCTCAGACTGATCAGATGGATCCTTCTACTCCAACAGTTCGATATTGAAATCAAGGATAAGAAAAGAGTAGAAAACGTGGTGGCTGATCATCTTTCTAGGCTTGTCCTTTACAAAACTTTAGAACCCTTACCAATCCAGGACACTTTCCCTGATGAGCAATTATTTGCCACATTTTTCCATTCTCCATGGTATGCTGACATTGCTAATTATCTAGCTTCGGGTGAAATTCCAAAAGAATGGACGCAGTAGGTAAAAAACAAGTTCTTCACTTAGATCAAACAGTTTTTCTGGGATGAACCATACCTTTTTAAATACTGCCCAGACTAAATTATTAGGAGATGCATTCATGACCATGAAATAAACAGTGTAATGTCATTTTGTCACTCTCATGCTTGTGGTGGCCATTTTTCTGCTAAGAAGACCGCTCACAAAATTTTTCAATCTAGATTTTACTGGCCCACGTTATTTAAAGATGCACATGATTTCTGTAAGGCATGTGAGCAATGCCAAAAATTGGGTTCAATTTCCAGAAGGAATATGATGCCTTTAAACCAAAGTTTGGTCGTCGAGTTATTCGATGGCTGGGGTATAGACTTTATGGGCCTTTTCCCCCTAGCTTTGGTTTTCATTATATCCTCATTGCAGTTGATTATGTGTCCAAATGGATTAAAGCAGTTCATGTAGGAATAATGATGCTAAAATGGTCAAAACATTTATCTTGGACAATATCTTTTCCCGTTTTGGAACTCCGCGTGCCATCATTAGTGATGGGGGCACTCACTTTTGTAAACGCATCATTAAGAGTTTGTTTAAAAATTATGGTGTTAATATAAAGTGGCTACCCCCTATCACCCTCAAACAAGTGGGCAGGTAGGTAGAGGTCTCAAATAGAGAAATCAAAAGAATTTTGGAGACCACGGTAAGACCAAATCGTAAGGATTGGTCCATGCGGCTAAATGATGCTTTGTGGGCTTATAGAACTGCTTATAAGACCCCAATTGGGATGTCTCCCTACCGGCTTATATATGGGAAAGCTTGCCACCTTCCGGTGGAGTTGGAACATAAAGCTTATTGGGCCATAAAACAACTGAACTTTGACTTAGGCAAGGCTAGGGAGAACAGAGCCCTTGATTTAAAAAAATTAGAAGAATTAAGAAACGAGGCTTATATGAACTCAAGAATTTACAAAGACAGGACTAAGGCCTTTCATGATAACCGGATATTAAGGAAGTCATTCCATCTGTCTCAAAAAGTCCTCTTGTACAATTCTCAACTTCACCTTTTCCCTAGAAAGTTAAGATCTCGTTGGACAGGCCCCTACATTGTTCAAGAAGTATTTCCATATGGGGCAGTGACCCTCAATGATCCATCGAATGGTACCTCTTTTAAAGTTAATGGACAATGCTTAAAACCATTCTTAAAGACTGTTCCTCCAGAGGAAAATGAAATTCCTCTGATCGATCCTGTCTATCAGGATTGATGGGCACTGGATCTTATAGTGGCCCACACCTTTGTACATTATGCATTTTTTTTTCTTTTCCTGCTTTTTCTTTTTGTGTTCTTTGGCTCACATTGGACAGGTTTCTACGTGAAAACGTTATTAATCTAGGTGCTTTCTACCCCTTTCCTCCCTTTACATATTCACCTCATGTTACATTTCATTTCCCATTTCATTTATGACATCGAGGACGCGCTGTCTAGTTTAGGTTGGGGGGTGGGAACAAGCACACTTGTCCAATTTTAGACAAAAAAAAAAAAATTTCTTGTTTGCGTAAGTTTTCTCGAAAAAAAATAAAAGAAGGGTTTTTTTCAAAAGAACTTGACGATTCGAAGATGTCTATAAATCTTGAATTTCAGAATTTTTGGAAGGAAGTAAAATGAAGGTTCACAATTTTTTGAAAAAAAAAAAAAAAGAATACCTAACTTTATTTTTCACAGTAACACGTTTACATCATTTCAAAAGTCTTAGATAAAAAGATTTAAGTGTCATTTTCAAAGTTCTTTCAAGAGAGAAAAAAAGAGACGACTTCCTAAAATTTGGCCATATGAGTTCTCCTGGTTCATTAGTAAGGTTAAGCTAACCAAAACCAGTGAATTAATTCGGGAGAATTGAAAACGGCTGCCTATTGTTGGGGACCGTTTAAGAAAAAATTTAAAAATGGTGACAAGGGATCCACAAATAGGTTTTTATAAAAAAAAAAGTGTTGAAAAAATAAAAAGTTGTGTGACTAGTTTGGGTTCGTAGCCTTTTTAACCCGAGCTAGTAAGCCTGTAGGGGTATTTATATACCTAGTGCCCTAAAAACATCTGTTTTGGGAGTCATTGGCCTAACGCTTGTTACATGGGTTAATTAGAAAGCTTAAGGGACTTGGGCATTGTACAGTCACATGTTAGTCTTCAAAAAAGAAAAAAACCAAATAAAAAAAGAAAAAAAAAAAAAGAAAAGATGCATTTCGCGGCCTTTGAAAAAAAGGTAGTGCGAAAGCCGTCATAGTAGCCTTAAGAGGAGACTTGTATTTACCCTGAATCTAGGAAAGTTGGAAATCATGAGGGAGAATTATGTTTTTACGGCATTATCATAGAACATTTAAAATTTTTGATTTGATGTATACACTTGCACAAGGCACCCAAAGTTTTGGTATAATTTTTGAAAAGATTTGAAAAAAAAAAAAAAAAAACGTGAACTAGATTTTGAAAAGTCTAAAATCTTGATTATTCGAGGATTCAAGGCATCCGATTTGACTCAATCTTCTTTTGAAAAAAACCTTCTGTTGACTTTATTTTATTTGTAGGTAAATGAATTTTGTGGGCATATCCACTGCAAACCCTCACGAGGCACAACTCATCCACTAGGGTAACCTAGGGGTTTAAGGGCTTGCTGCATACGCTAAATGCAGCTGAGAGTACTAGCGAAAGTGGTTTTTTTCTTTTTGTTTTTTGCATTTGGTTTAGATTAGATTAGGCTAGAAGACCAACCCTAGCTCGCATATTTTGCTCGGGACTAGCAAAATGCTGGCTGGGGGGTGTGATAAGTCATTAAAAATGCATAATTTCCTCATCATTTTAGAGTAATTAAGGACTTAATCATCAAATCATGGATCATTTTAATAATAAAAAAAATCATGATTCTATGTTTGTGGGCATCAAAGTTTGAATTTGAGTCAAAATTTATTGAAAAATTTCATTTTCACATAAAATCATGAATTTCTCTAATTTTGGCATTGGAAGTCATAAATTTCTCATAACTTTTTATTCACAAATAAAATGATGCACTTTCTTTGCACCATTGATTTAATTGATGTTTGATAAAATGGTGACATTTTATGCATCCATTTAGTGTGAATTGGGCCCGCATCTTGCATAATTCCTTACCTATATGAATAGATTATTCTTTGACATTTGTTTTTATTTTTTAGGGAATTTCAGAAATTGGGGCCCGCGGAAGAGAATTGATGAAGCAAATGCACCATGGGACCCATCTACGTTTGGCATAAATTCCAAGGTAGGAGCGGCCATAGCAGGGTCCGCTCTCATATGCAAAAATTCAGATTTAATCTCTTGAAAATAAGTTCTAGATTTGTGGGCCATGTGATGAGGTGTCCAAGACCTTCCATTCAAGAATCAAACCCACTAAGGCCCACTCTTATGTCATGTGTGCAATGAAATTAATTTCAGATTTGAGATGGTTTTTAGGAGAGAAAGTGGGCCCATCTAGGGATATTTTTCCAGCCATGAAGAGTTCAAAAAAAAAACTTGGAAGATCTTGATTAGCAGTCCAAGTTGAAAACAAATTCAAAGAATCCAAGATTTTAGCACTTAAACTCCAAATGGATAGGTCTCAAATTTTGAAAGTTTGCAGATTCCTCCAAGAAGTTTTCACACGTCCAACACTTCCAAAACAAGTATCACACGTCCAAAAATAAGGGGGCTTTAAAATCTGAAAAAAAAAAATTAGATTTGGCAAAGTTTTTTCAAAGTGGGCCCAAGAAAGGAACTTGCATGAGATATAAAGAATCCTACTTTTAGTAGGATGGTGTGCCAAGAAATCCAAAAAGATAACAAGCTGGAAAATCCCTTGAAACTCTCTAAAAACCCTCCTAATCACCAAAAATCTTGCAACCCAAGCTATCAAAAAATATAAAAAGACCACAAAAGGCCTGCACATCAATTCAATCACCCCCCATCTCTCTTGGACGACCAGCAACTCCTTTCCCCTCCTTTTCCATTAATTTTTCTCCATCTTCCTTCTTCCATCACTATTTCATCCAAGGCCTTCCTTAAGGCACACCACCATTTGGATTTCTACGCCGCCGTGCCACCACCGTTGCTACCGTCGCTCCATCATCAACCATCCATCTACTTCTCCCTTGGTGAAGGATTGAAGACTTGAAGATGGGATTATGCACAAGTCTTATTTTCTTGATGTGTTCGATCTAGGGTAAAGAAATATTTTTTTTAGTTTTGATTAATGTTGGGAAATTACTAGTTTATTGGTTTATTTTAATCTAAAAGATGCAATTAGTGAGGTCAAGGTGTCCCACCTTGGATCGGCATCACGTGTTTGTGGGTAGTGACAGTACGCACTTGGTGCGGTGTTTTTGCAGTCTTTTTATTAATTTTGCCAATATAATGTTGTGATTTCCCATAATAAGAATAATTAGAATTCCTTTTATCCTTATTTCTTAATGATATTATCAATGAGTTTTTATTTTAATACGTTATTTATTTGCTTTTATGCAATTGGTGGTTTGATGTCTTTTATGTTTTTGCAGTCTTTAGATTAGGATTTTTTTATTTGGGATTGTAATTTTTAATTTGGATTTGTAATAAAATTTCAATTTCAGTTTCATAGAAATTTATTTATATAGATTTTTGATAGGCTAGATTAGGTTTTCAATAGGACAAGTTTTACGAGATTAATTACTCCCGTGGATCGACCTAGTTTCACCGGTTATTACTATTACTGCATCGCGGCCTTGCACTTGGGGCTACGATCAATTGTTTTACCGGTTCGAAGCCCAGAAAAAAAAAAAAAAAGGAGGGTTTAAAATCGACAGTATAGGAATAATTAGAGAATGTTGATCTTATATTCAAGATCGTGCTAAAGCCCAGGCCCTGCCCGGGCCCAGCCTGAGCCCGCACTGGATGGGATTTGACATAGGCCAGCTCAATTTAGAGCCGGGATTGGACAACCCATGCCTAGGCCCGGCCCATTGATAGGCCTACCGGTAGGCTGGATGCAACCCAAGATCACCCATGAGCGCGGAATAAATTTCTGTACGCAATCAGCCTTCCCAATGGCAGCCTAGACCTTAAACGTAAGGTTGCATATCCATAGGTTGCATATCCATGAAATGAAAAGAGAACACTTGGAAAATAAAACTTCATCAATTAACACCCCTAACTGTCGGAGGCTCTTTCGTGGACTTTAACTGCAGGTCTTCAAAATATCATATTTGAATTAGATGCCAAGGTTGTAGTTGATGCTTTTTACTCCCAAGTTGTTGATATTTCTGAATTTGGGTCCATAATTCAAGAATGTAAATCCCTAGAGTGCCAAGGGATTAACTTCTCTGTGAGTTTTGTAAAGAGACAAGCAAACGAAGTTGCCCATGCAATAGCTAGAGCATCTCGTTTTCATGCTAGTCCCTCTGTTTGGCATGATATTCCATCATGGCTGCAAGTTGTTATTTCCTCTGATGTAACTTCCGTTTCAAGTTAATAAACTCTTGTTTCCTGTTAAAAAAAACACCCCTAATTATAGTTCTAATTTATTGAATAGATGGCTAAGATCCTTCCACATTAAACTCATCTAAATGTGAGGAACCTTTCAAGTTCTACTCCAGAAGTCTCATATAATTTTATTTATCATAATCTTACACTCATCCACAACATTCTATAATTCTCTACACATCTTTATATATTTCTCTAATATACAAGTAATCGCTAGTCTATGTGGTGAAAAGGGCATACTTTTGCATTGGCTTCAAGTAGAGAGTCCACGAATGCCTTGTCAACATGCTTCAAAGAGGGTCCACATTCAGATATGGACCAATCACATCTCGTTGAATGGGATTGGGACTTCGACATGATCACAATGTATAAAGGGAAAAGTACGACTCTAACAATGAGCTAAAATTTTACCCCAGTGGTAAGAGGTTTGTTCTTACTTGAGTTTTTATGTCTCTGCTACCTCCCCTTCACCCGAGCGTTACCTCACCAGAGGAGTAGGGAGCCCAGCCCCCTAAGCTGGGATACCAAAAAAAAAAAAACTCAATGATATCATCGCTCAAACAAAAGAGAAAATTGGCAAGAGGGATTTTACTGTTATAGAGGAACTATGAGAGCCTTTTTGGTGCACTGAATATCAAAGGCGATTCTTTTGGTAATTTTCTCTATCTTTTACGAAATAGCCTATTTATTACAATCGCACCATATGATTGCAATTATATGCCTGACCCCTATGTAATTGCATTTTTGTTACACAATCAAAACGTGCTTTTTCCTACTAAACAAGAAAGTCATCTTTAAAGGTAAGTTACAGGGAAAAACCTCTTTCTTTATTGATATTTTAAAATGAATTTTCGTGATCACTTGGATTAGAAACTAGCATATCTTGGATTTTTTTAAAGGGATTTTACATTGATTAAAGAAGGTATCCTATGCAATGAGATAGTGTTTTAGAGATGGGTTTCATCTTCTTTTTCTTCTTTTCTTTTCTTTTTTCTTTCCCTTGATTTCTTGTAATGGTTTTCTTAACCTTTTAAATAAGAAATTAGAATATTTTTTATTTCTTGAACAAGTTTTGCATTTGATTCAACCAAATATATTCACCCTCCACCAAATCCCAGTATAATCCCCTGCAAACATAAGATAATCGGTATGGAAACTATCAAAGAAGAAGAAAAGTTGGAAGAGGTTGATGATATGATCAATAAAGTTGATGTTATCGTCAATTGGAGTAATTTTGTCCAATAACATATACGAATGATTATCTCATCGTTTTATGGTATTTCTTAAAAAAATTATTTAATTCTGATTTCAATTTGATTTTTTTTATTTTTATTTATTTATTTATTTATTTATTTATTTATTTTTTGTAAAAGCCCGTTATCTCTCTTTGTTAGTACACTGTTCACATCCTTTTTTTATACCCCTGGATCTCCCTTGCATGAACGCCCCCCTGATGAGGGAGAAAGAACAAGAAGATTGAGACGTGGAGGGGATTGAGAGAAAAGGAGAGTAGCGAGGTGGAGGTCCCTATTGAAACCACGTATATGAGAGATGGGTTTGAATTAATTGAGCAAGTTGATGAGTCAGAGGTGGGATCGGCAATCAAGCTAAGCAATTTGGATGAGTGTTTTAGGTTGAATCTTGTGATTTTGTCTTATTGGGTATCCTTTTGGATTGAAGTAGTAGTTGGTCCATTGTACCAACTCCTTCATTTGTTTCTACTTTATGCCTGGAGATTTCCTAATACGGTTGCTATATCCTTAATTTAATTTACCATTACCAATATAAAAATAGTAGTTTGTCCCATTGTATTTATATTTAAAAACATGACGTGCTCATTTTTATGGTGGGACCCGATTCCTATTCGAATAAAAATTGGGGAAAGTCCACTTAAGAAGAGGACATTTATTCTAAATAGCATGAATAGTTGACCCCTTGACCGTTTACCTTTTGATAGCATTGGTTAATGGTCCATTAAATGATCACAAATAACCAATTAACAGATCTTTATTAATTAGTGATGGATAGATTGGTTTACACTTCATCAATCTGATATAGATCCTACTTTGATTAAGAATAAAACTCTGCAAATAAAAAATAATGATCTATTTTTAGATGATAAGTTAAAAATAATAAATCTAAAAAATATTATCGATCACCTCTATAAGAAAAATATCTTTATTCTATCCGTTGTTAGTCAGCTATTACTTACCCCTCTTGGAAGAAAATCTTGGCTCCCATCCCTTTTTTTTTTTTTTTTTTTTGTTTTAATGAAATTCCCTTTCTATATATAAAAAATAAAAATGGATTTGAGTTGCCAAGAATAGATATTTGGATTTTACATATAAGGAAGTAGAAATATTAAGAAAGGAGGACATCGTGAATTGGCAATAGAGAAATTCTATATGCACTACGTATTTTGCTGAGCACACCCACAATCCTTCCTCATGTGTATTTTTTTTTTTAAATATGGGTGTGCTAAGCAAAATTGGTGGGTGCATATAGAATTTTCCTTGCCAATAAGATATATAGATGAGATTTGAATTGTCATGGAATTTAAGAAATCGGGATTTTTAGGAAAGCAGAGTTTTGAATTGCCTCGTATTTTAGCATAAGATGGTAGATTTTCACTTCACCATATGAGCAGAGTCAGTCACTTCGTATTTTATGTGAAATCTAGTGGATACTGGAGTAGAGGATGGAAAAAATAAAGAGGAGAGGGAACATGGACGGTGAAGAAGAGGTTGATGATTTGTTCAGCCGCTTGCCGGAGGGCTGCATTTCTCACATCCTCTCCTTCGCATCTGCTCGAGATACCTGCAGGCTCTCTGCGGTCTCTCGCCTGTTCCATTCCGCCTCTGAATGCGAGCAAATATGGGTAGGATTCGTGCAGTCTGGTTGCTGGGGTACCTACGAAAGAATCGACTTTTCATTCTGGCTGGAGTTACTACGGATCTCCTCCTATAAAGAGCTCTTCTTTCGACTCATCTATCCGATTCTCATCGACAATGGAACAATGGTATATATACCACATACATTCTAACCCACCCATTTTACTATTTTCGACTTATGGTGTGCATTCATGCATCTTACAAAAGGCCTTGAAACTGATGGACCATTCATTGAAATAGAAATCAATCGACAAACAAGAGACCACCATCCCCCACACAGTTATGTTCTGCCCAGGGATGGATAACTTGGGCCTCCTTCTTCTCTAATGTAATTCTTATATTCATCTTCTTTTTTTTTTGTTATATGATTCTTCTTTGATTTTAATGCATGATTATGATTATTGTAAGGTCGGATTTTGCCGAATCGGGTTTGGAATGAACTGCTTGCTGTGCTTCTCCTTTCCGGTGACACGGGCTCTTGATGCCTGGTTCTGATCCTACTCAAGAAATAAAAAACGAGGTGAGATCCCATGTCCGATCGAACACACTCCGACGCTCAAGTCAGGTCAAGAGATGAATTGGGATTTTCTCCTACTTCTTTTACTCGTGTGTGTGTATTTGATTTTTTCATACCTCATTCTCCTCGTTCTCCTCTGTTTTATCTTCTTCCTCTGCCCTAGCCATCATCCGCAGCCCAGGGGGTTTCCACGTCCTTCATCGTGTCTTCCAATCGTGGGGGAGAATGCCTCCTCCAGTTCGCACGTCCCCCCCCCCCCCCCCCCCCCCTTCGCACGTCCCCCCCCCCCCGCTTTTCTGTAGATCGTCAACCTCTTCCCCTTTTTTCCGTATCGTGCTAACATGGTCCTACTGGGTTTGGTTGTCCAGGTTGACCCACATTGGCTTGGCCTAAGACCCGCAAACTGGATTCACAGGTTGGGCCAGATTCGCAAGCTGGGTCGGTCCTACACTAGGTGTTGAGTCCGCTACACCCACAATTGCCCCCCAAGCCCTCCTTTTCCTTACCGTTCCAGAGGAAAGGGGGCTTGGTACGCTGGTACATCCACGTGGCGTGATTTCATCAGTTGCCCTGTCCATTCTGCCGCCAAGCGCCCCTTCGTCTTTATCTCTTCCATCTCTTTTGAAATTCTAAGTCTTTTCCGAGGAGACGCGTCTTCCTTCGCATTCCTTCCTGCGAATCATCGTTTCCTCTCCTTTTAAATCTTTCGCTGCGGTTCTTCATCTCGTTCTCCCCTTCTGCCTTCGGTCTTTTCGCTGTAAGTCTCTTTCTTCTCCTTGCTTCCCTGGTTTTCTTTCTTTCCCTTCTTTCTCTCTTTTTATTTTGAAACATGGGAAACTTGAAGGATCTTATCAGTGATCCGGTGAAACTGGCCCAGTTTAGGTAAAAATACAACATCCCCTCGGATGTTCTTATCAGGGTACCTTTCCCCGGGGAATCCCTTGAACGGGGTTCCCGTTATGCCATGCCTTTTCCCACCATTGCCATTGTAGAAGGGGGAGTGCATTTCCCATTAGACTCTCTCCTCGTCCAATTTCTATCCCTCACAAATCTTTTCCCCGTCCAATGTGCCCCCAATCTGTTTCGCATTGTAATGGGAGTGGCCGCGCTGAACAAATTGCTCAGCACCAGTCTTGGAGTCTTCGACATCCTTTCTTGCTATTCCCTGATCCCTCTTAACAATTAGAAATCCGTCTTTTATCTGAAATCCCGAGATCAGAACAGGCTCCTTGTCCATTATCTTCCGGACTCGGATAAGCCAAGCAAAGGGGACTTTATTGTTGTGGGAGGCAACTGGGAGGCACCGACCTCCTGGGGCGGGGTCAGCCGAGAAGTTCCCCTGGCCCTAGGCTCTCCAGGTCGACCCCCTATTACTTCATGCTCCTCCCATCCTACATATCGTCTTTTTTCTTTTACGCAGCATTTCATTTTATCTTTGCCTGCAGGTCCTTCGATCAACCAGATTCCCCACAGTCTTCTTCGGGCTACTGATTTGAAAACTGTCCTGGAATACCGAGGCCCCCCTGAACTGCGTGGGTGGGGTCGAGCCGCCCATATTCTGCTTGGCTATGAGAGGTCATACGATAGCTTCTTGGCCCTTCCACCTTGGCATACTCCTGGTGAAGTTCCTGGACAACCAGCCCTTCGCCCTCTTCGGAGGAAAATCCGTGCTGTAAAGACACCAAGGTCCCCCAGTCGAGGAAAGGCACTCAGCGTGAAATCGTCAAGTTCCCAGAAGTCCTCCAGCCCATCACCTTCCGCCGAGCAAGATTCTTTTGATCGAAGGCGCAGCTTCAGGAGATCTGCTACATCCAGTACATCCTCCTCTTCTTTCTCCAAACAAGTTCCCGTCTTGGAAGTTTCAGACGGTTCTTCCTCTTCGGACCCTAACAGGCCCCCCTCCACCATGTCCAAGCGCAAGGCAAAGGACCTACTCAGCAGCCTCAAGGACCTTCCTTCCCCTGCAGCAAGGAAAGCTCCTCCCTAGGTACCCTCTTCGGCTCTGGGCAAAAGGCCCGCGGATGACTCTTCACTTGATCTTGGTCCTAAGAAGTCCAAGGGTAGTTCTTCGCCAAATCAGCCGACGACTCTGAATCGTTCTCTGCTTAGATAAACGACTCCCTGCCCCCACTTCCACGTCAGCCAAGTCCCTCCTTTGGGCACAAGGGCTCACCGAGCTTGTTTCCTGGGTCCCAATCTTCTTCTGGTGAGGGAATTGCAGAATCTTTATCAGTTGCATTCCAGCTCGGCAAGTCCATTCTCCTCCCTTCGGATATGGGGCTACACGGGGCTCTGTCCGACCAAGATCTGATGTCTTCCAACATCCAGCACTGCCTTTTGGTTAGTCTGTCTTTATTTTCCTGACTGAATTGTACTCCGAGCAGGTGCACCAGTTTCACTCTAACCCCCCTTTTCTCTCTCTCTCTCTCTCTCTCTCTCTTTTTTAGGGGCTTCAAAAGTGGTTCGTCATGTCAGATCATTTAGAGAAGAGTCGGAAACGGATAGAAAGCCTTGAGATGGAACTGGTGGCGTCCATAGCTGCTCGGAGGCTGGCCGAGACCTCTGCCTCAAATTCTTCCAAAGCTTTAAGCCTTGCAGAGGCTAAGGCCGCCGCTGCCACTAGTCGCCTGGTTGCCTGTGAGATGGAGCTTGAGACCCTTCGCAGCAAGACTGCCGAGCTACAAGAGTCTATGGAACGTTCGAAAGATGCTACTTTTGAGGAGGTCGAAGCTATGTATCTTGAGCAAGTGGAGCAGGTGAAAGTCGTTGTATTCAAGCGTGGTTATGACGTGGGTTTGAGTGATGCCGAGGTCCCAAGAGGCTCGCCTCTCTGGGCCAAGTACGCAGTCTAGTCCGTATCTGCTTCTGGCCACCCATCTCCCTCCGAGGCCCCTGCTCCAGAATCTACTGAAAAGCCCAGCTCTCCTGTTGCCCGAGATACTGATGTTTCTCCTGATGTTGATCCCTCTGCTTCTACCTTCGATGTCTCCAAGGTTGCCTGAATGCTTGTTTGGTTGTTTGGATAAACTATTGGTTGTTTGGATGAACTATTAGTTGTTTGGATGAACTCTTTATTTTGTTTCTGCCTTTGGGGAAATGCCTGACCTGTGGGCTATGTACTTACTTTTCTTTAATCATATCCTTGAAACTTCAAATGCTTACCTTCTCGTGTTTCAAGTTATCTCGCATGGTTCATGCCTACTGTCACTGTCATCACTTGCCGAACTCCCCCCAGCTTGGTGTTTGCGTCGTCACGCCCAACATCAGGTGAGGGAAGATCAGTGCAACATACCTAGTTAGGGACTCTCCCAGTTAGGATTTTTTATTTCCTTCGGTAGGAAGTAGTGGGCTTGTTACTACCCTGAATTCCTCAGGCCTTAGCCTGCTTTTTGTGGTTGTCCCGGTAGGGCGCAACCCTTACTACGGGTCCACTCTCACGATGGATTGACCCTCTGGTACAAAGTTATATAGAATCCCGAAGACCAAATTTCACACAATTCATGAAATAACCTGCATAAACTTTAAATTCTGCATAGGCGTTCAGTACATGGTCATAATAAAACTTGCACAAATAGGATAACAGTTTTAAAAGTAAACAATCGTTTTCAATGCAAAAAGGCTTAAAAATAAAACTTCTTCAGGTTTGCCACGTTCCAAGGTCTCTGCAGCGCTTTTCCCTACAATGTCTCTAGGCGATATGCCCCCGTTTTTCCTGCAACTGTAACTCTATAAGGTCCCTCCCAATTCAGTCCCAATTTGCCGTGCTCCGGATTCCTAGTGCTAGGGAACACCCTTCTAAGGACCAAGTCTCCAACCTGAAAGGCTCTCTTTTTAACTTTCCTCTGGAAGCTCTGCGTCAACTGTTGCTGGTAGGCTGGCAGTTTGATCAATGCCAACTCCCTTCGTTCTTCCACCATGTCGAGCTGCTCGGCAATCCTCCCTTTGTTCTGCTCGTGGTTATATGCCTCTGTCCGAGTGGTTGGCAATCCGACCTCCAGGGGTATCACGGCTTCCATCCCATGCGCCAAAGAAAACGGGGTTTCTCCTGTCAACCTCCTTGGAGTTGTTCGATAAGCCCATAAGACGCTTGGCAACTCATTCACCCATGCTCCCTTGGCATCGTCCAACCTCTTTTTCAGTCCATCCAGGAAGGTTTTGTTGGAGCTTTCAGCCTAGCCATTACACTGTGGGTAGACCGGGGTAGAGAAATAGTGACTGATGTTAAACTGCTCGCATAAGCCTCTAAAGGCTTTCCCCTCAAACTGTTTTCCATTGTCTATCACTATCACCCGCGGTATCCCGAATCTGGTGATGATATTTTTCCATACAAATTTTCGGCCTCACTCTCCCTAATATGAATTAAGGGTTCCGCCTCTATCCATTTGGTAAAATAATCATTTGCCACTATAAGGAATCTAAAATTACCGCTGCTCTTGGCATTGGTCCGACAATGTCGATCCCCCACCTATTGAACGACCAAGGACTTGAAATCATGTTCAGATGCTCGGCCGGCTGATGAATGTCTCTGCCAAAGTGCTAACACCTTTCACACTTTTGGGCGAACTGAGCGAGTCTTTCTGCATGTACGACCACCAGTATCCTTGCGACATAGCCCGGTGAGCCAAGCTCCGTCCCCCAACGTGGCTTCCGCAGCATCCCTCGTGGATCTCCCATAATAAGCTCGGCACGTCAGCTGGGTGGACGCACAGGAGGTAAGGTCCAGAATAGGACCGGCGATATAGCTTCTTGCTTGGCGACAACCAGAACCTCGCAGCTTTCCTCCTTACCTTTATACCCTCATTAGGTTCATCTGGAAGAGTACCATCTGCCAAGTACGCAGCTATAGGCGTCATCCAGCTTGGACCTTCATTTCCCTTATCGATGCGCATGATCTTCTGCTCCGCGATACTTGGTTCTCGCTAGAAATCCACGATGATCTCCCTCCTTAGCTCGGATTTTACCGCAGTGGCCAAACAAGCCAGGTTGTCGGCATGTGAGTTCTGTTCCCGAGCTATCTGTTTTACCACGACATCTCCTATTTCTTGGATCAAGCACTTTGCTTCGGAAACATAGGCGACCATCCGATCATCTCGTGCCACGTATTCTCCAGTTAGCTGGTTGGCTACTAATTGTGAGTCACAATGGACCAGCAATTTTCTTATTCGGAGCTCCTTGGCCATCGCTAATCCGGACAATAGTGCTTCATATTCTGCCTCATTGTTCGAGGCATCGAATCCCAGTGTTACTGCTTGCTCAATTATCGCCCCTTCTAGCATTATGAGTACTATGCCGGCACCAAATCCTCGGGAATTGGATGCCCCATCCACATACAGCTGCCACTGCTGGTCGTCATCTGCACGACGCAACTGTCGATCTGGACTCCCTTGCTCGGTCCCTTCCTTGTGAGTGAATTCAGCTATAAAATCACCTATCACCTGTCCTTTAATCGCGTTTCTAGGCAATATCTTGATGTCGTGCTCGCTGAGCTCTATTGTCCATTTCATTAGCCTTCCTGAGAGGTCGGCCTTCTGAAGGACTGATCGAAGCGGATGCTCAGTCAAGACTTTGATGGTGTGGGCTTAGAAGTAATGTCTTAATTTCCGGGCTGCACACACCAAAGCCAACGCAAGCTTTTCCAGCGGCAAATACCTGGTTTCGGCGTCCAGCAAGGTTCTGCTAACGAAATAGTTCGGCTGATGGTGCTTTCCTTGTTCTCTCATCAAGGCTGCGCTGGCCGCGTGCTGAGATACCGCCAGGTACAATACCAACTCTTCCCCTTGCTCGGGAATGGATAAGATCGGAGGGGAACTCAAAATATTGCTTAAGCTTTGCGAAAGCCTCGTCACACCTTTCATCCCATACCTGTCTTGCTTTCTTTTTAAGAGCAAGGAATAATGGTCGGCACTTGTCCGAACTCCTTGCAATAAAGCGATTCAGCACAGCAAGCATCCCTGTCAGCTTCTGTACTTCCTTCCTCGAGTTTGGTCTGTCCAACCTCTGTACAGCTGCCACCTGGTCGGGGTTGACCTCTATTCCTTTTGGGTCACGATGTATCCAAGGAACTTTCCCAAGCTAACCCCGAATGAACATTTTGTGGCGTTCAGCTTCAGTTTGTATTTCAGCAAGATGCCGAACACCATCCTCAGGTCTTCCTCATGGTCTTCCCTTTTCCTGTTTTTCACTACCATGTCATCAACATAGGCCTCTACCGTACTTCCAATCAGGCTCTGAAATATCTTCGTCACCAACCTCTGATATGTTGCCCCCGCATTCTTAAGCCCAAAGGGCATTCGTTTGTAACAGAAGGTTCCCTTTGGGGTGATGAATGTTGTTTTCTCCTGGTCGGCCTCTGCCATTGCAATTTGATGGTAACCTCGATATGCACCCAAGAAGCTCATCCGTTCATGTCCCGCCGTAGAGTCCACCAACTGATCAATTTTGAGGAGCGGAAAGCTATCCTTGAGAGATGCCTTATTTAGGTCGGTGAAGTCTACACACACCCTCCATTTGTTATCCTTTTTTTGTACCACCACAGTGTTAGATAACCACTCTGGGTACTGTACCTCTCGGATAGCGTCCACTTCTAACAGTCTGTCCACCTCTTCATTCACAGCTGCTTGGCGCTCTGGGGCTAGCTTTCTCTATTTTTGAGCTACTGGTTTGGCTCTGAGGTCCACCCCCAGGTTGTGACAGATGACCCCGAGGTCAACTCCAGGCATCTCATGTGGAGCCCAGGCGAAAATATCAGCATTTTCATTGAGTAGCCGTGCTAAGCTATCTCGTTCGCCTTTGGCCATTGACTTCCCAATCATCCAATGTTGCTCGGGGAATGGCACACCCCTCTTTTGGACAACGAACTTTTCCAGCTCTTCCATCGCCGAGCTGGTCTGGCCGGATTCCTTCTCTCCTTCTTCCGATCAACCTGTCTGTAGTTGCTATTTTCGGTCCGTCCTCATGTCCTGACAATCACTTTCCTCGACCATTGGGGCCTTCCCCTTGATTGCCGCTATCAAACAATTTTGGGAAACTGCCTGGTCTCCCTTGATCTCCATCATCCCCTTTATTGTTGGGAACCGGATCCTCTGATGGTACGTCGAGGGAACTGCCTTCATCCGATGGATCCAAGTTCGGCCCATGATGGCATTATAAGGTGACGGCACGTTTACCACAAGAAATTCTACCTCCGAATGAATTGGTCCAGCTCCAACCTGTATCGTGATGAGGCCCATTGGATGTACAACTTGTCCGCTGAATCCGAACAGAGGCACGGAGGTCGGCCTTTGGTTCGAGCGCTTTAAGCCGAGCTTGTCAAATAGTTCGGCGTACATGATTTCTGACGAGCTTCCCGGGTCAATCAATATCCTTCGAACATCATATTCTTGTATCCTTAGGGTCAACACCAACGCATCATTATGTGGTTGAACTACGTCCCGTAAATCCTCGTCTGTGAATGAAATTTCTCCACCTTTCCGCCCTTCCTGGCGAACCATGCTTGGCTCGGTGGTTGTTTGGTACACCTCCCTCAGGTGCGCAACCATTTTCCTCTGTTGGCGGATGAATCTAGTAGTCACCTCAGAAGGGTTGGTGGCTCCATGCACCACATCTATCACCCGCAAAGGTTCTTCCTTCCTCGGCTGGTTGGCATCGCTTCTCATCTACTTCCTGGCCGAGCTGCCCTGGGCGTTTCGTGGTTGGGAATCCTCCACGTATTCTTTCAAATGTCCCTCTTTCACGAGGTCTTCTAGGTGCTGCTTGAGGACCCTGCAATCTTCTGTCAAATGCCCATGGTCCCGATGGTAGGAACACCATAGGTTGGGATTCCGACGTCCAGGGTCGCTGACCATATTTAAAGGTCTCCTGAAGTACGGCTTGTCCTTGATCTGGGTCAGAATCCGGAAGATTGGCTCCTTGAAGATGGTGTAAACCCCCTCGTATGCCGACCTCAGGGGCTCAGGTTGGGCTGATCTGCGCTCCGACCTTTCACCAAGTTCTCTTCTTCGCTTCCGCCTGCTCTCCTCCTCTGCTGGGCAGGCCCATCTTGGCTCCATGACACCCATATCTTCTTCCAACTTTATAAATTCCTCAATACACTCCATCAACTCGCCTTGAGTGGCGGGAGAGCGCTTTGTCAGGGACTGACGGAGATGGCTTTCCTTTGACAGGCCGAGCTTGAATGTTGCCACCGCAACATGCTCATTGTTTCCTTTCACTTCATTATAGAGTCGCCAATAACGGGTGCTATACTCCCTTAAGCTCTCCGAGGTCTGCTTTTTTAGGGTTAGTAGTGCCCCCACATCCTTTGGTTGTTTTGAGTTTGTCACGAACCGCGTGACGAAGGCCCCAACAAGCTCCCTAAAACTGCAGATTGGCTTTAGCTCCAGTCGAGAAAACCATTTCAAGGCGAGGTCGCCAAGACTTGATGGGAACACCTTGCACATGAGGGGTTCAGTCCCGGCCCACAGTGCCATAGAATGCTGGAAGTGCTGGACATGGTCAGCAGGGTCCGAGGCCCCATCATACACCCTTAACTTCGGGATTGTGAACCGCCGAGGTGGATCCATCTTCTCTATTTTTTCCGAGAATGGGGATTCGAAGCTTTGGGCGTTTTTTAAGTATCCCGTCCTGGTTGGATTCTCCTTTCTGTCTGTCAGTGCTCTCTCTATTAGGGCCTTCACGTCTTTCTCGGCTAGGCCTTGCTGTGGAGCCCTCCTCTGCGATGGGGCATCCCTTCTCGCGCCCTGAGCTCGGGCCTTGCTCCTTTCTTCCTTTCGTGGTCGGGAGCTTGAAGTCCAGCTCCCTTCATTGCCTCCCTCCGTTCTGGCATAGGAGCTTCGAGGCCTTGACCCAGAAAGGGGTTTCCTTGGCTGCCGCGCCTCTATTCGTCCTCGGTGCCCCCTGCCCTGGGTCTCCAAGACTTCTTCCGGGGTTGGGGAACGCCTTTTTGTTTTCCCCAGCTCCTGCAACAAGTTATTAATCTTCTCTTACTGCTGTCTGACTCCTTCAGCCATATCCCGTACGGCATCCCTGCAGGTTTTTTCAAGACGGGCATATGTGTCCTGCGATGGGCTCTTCTCCAGAAGTTCCTTGCCCTGCCTTTGGTGCGCTTTTCCCTGGGGTTTCTCTACAGAGGGAGAAACTTCCACTCGGGTGGGGCCTGTGCAGTGGATCTCCGACCGAATCCGTCCCTTTTCCCCTTCGGGCGGAATGGTATGCCCACTTTCCGTGCATGGGACACACTCAAAGTCCACCTCATTGGGATGGCGGGTATGGTGATCCTTACCCAACCCCTCATGCTGTCCGCTGGGCCGTGCCTCCCCTTTCTGGGGCGGGAGTTGCTTTGGCCGGGACGGCGATCCTGGGTAATGCCCTTGCTCCGACATTGACTCAACAGAGTGTGAGTGTTTCCCTCTCGTTTTCCCACAGATGGCGCCAATTGTAAGGTTGGATTTTGCGGAATCGGGTTTGGAATGAACTGCTTGCTGTGCTTCTCCTTTCCGGCGACACGAGCTCTTGATGCCTGGTTCAGATCCTGCTCAAAAAATCAGAAACGAGGTGACATCCAATCGGTATGTCCGATCGAACACACTCCGACGCTAAGTCAAGTCAAGAGATGAGTTGAGATTTTCTCCTACTTCTTTTACTCGTGTGTGTATTTGATTTTTTCATACCTCATTCTCCTCGTCCTCCTCTGTTTTATCTTCTTCCTCTGCCTTAGCCATCATCCGCGACCCAGGGGGTTTTCACGTCCTTCATCGTGTCTTCCAATCGTGGGGAGAATGCCTCCTCCAGTTCGCACGTCCCCCAAACACACCCCCCCCCCCCCTTTTGCAGATCGACGACCTCTTCCCCTTTTAACCGTATCGTGCTAACATGGTCCTACTGGGTTCGGTTGTCCAAGTTGACCCACATTGGCTTGGCCTAAGACCCGCAAACTAGATTCACATGTTGGGCCAGATTCGCGAGCTGGGTCGGGCCTACACCAGGTGTTGAGCCCGCTACACCCACAATTATGTTGTGATTTATTTTTTTTATTTAGGTATAGTTCGTTGTATGAATGGGTGGATTTATTTATATAGATATATATATATATATATATGCGTGTCGAATTATTTGAGAATAAATGTGGGTTTTTATTTGAGCATGACCATGACATGAGCATCGGGGAGGAATAAAATGAGTCAATAGAACATTATCTTTTTTACCCTTTCCTAATGTCAACCCATTTCAATTTAAGTTTTTTTCCCTTCCATCTTAACTATTCAATGTGAGAAATTTAAACAATTTATATTCACCTACCCTCTATAATTGACACTAATTTCAATTTAACATTGATCTAACGATTAACAATTGTTGGATTCTAATTTCAATATATATATATATTAATTTAAACTTTAAAATTGGGAGTTATAATTATCTAATTAAAATGATATTTGGATCATCCATTATTCACAATATTCCCTGCACATGAAAACAACCTTTATGAATTGGTTGGCAATTGGTATCCGAAGACAATGGAAAAGTTCACCCTTATTAACAAGAGCACAGCCCCACCTTTGCGATACCTAGAATATGTAGAAACAATATAAAAAGCCTATATAAGAAGTAACAAAACTCGAAAAAAGGGATCGGAAGCAATCATGTAGCACCCAGTGCTTATGCAATATTAGATGCATTAGCTAGAATACCAATGGCGAACATATATACTAAAGAAAATAAAAAAAAAGGGCCAAGACCTAGTACAGTCCAAGCCTAGCCCTCAAATTTCAAGGATTGCAAAAAATATGCCTAAGCCTTGCCTTCGGGCTTTTTCCTAAAACAGAAGTCCTGATTTTAATGGCTTTTTGAAGGCTAAGTTGGCTTTCCTCTTTTGAGTGCCCGATTAATAAGCCTGGTCACTACCTTCTCGGTCAAACACTCCTTACTAATGCCCTCACACAAAATTGGCATTGCCAAAATAACCATACAAATCATAGGATGTTGACGGGCCTTGTCCATATCGAATGAACAATCAACATGGACCACTTTTAAAATTATCAGTAGATATTTCAAGTTTTCCTTGCCAACACTTGAAATGTTGCCCCCGAAAAATAAAGACCTTGGGATTTCTCAGATTTGGGCTATTGGGATTTAATCTATAAAGGGCACGTTTGCGCAACACCTTTTCCGCAAAAAAGGTGTGAAAGCGAAAAATCATCCGCGCCTAATGCAGCCATTTTTCCTAAAGGGAAATTGCAAAAATGAGCTAATTTTCTGCGATTCCGTGGAAAAGTTTTTCTAAGGGGGGTTAAAACTTTTTTCCATGGAAATGATTTTCCGCAGACGTACACCAATGTGCCCACCTAAAATTCTTTTTTAATGGTTTTAAATAATCAAATAACTACACGAAAAAAACCACATGATTATTCCTAAAAACCTTAGTAATCAATAATCACAAAAATAAACTAAATCACCATTTTTCCTCGATGGAAGACCAAAGCACGTCGAGAACTAAGGGTGTCAAAGGCTTGGGCTGGGCTCAATATTGTCTTTGCCCTACCCTTAATATATGCAAAGTCGTGGCCTGGCGCCTCCAAGCCCTTGAAGGGCATGCACCACCTAGGCCTTACTTTACCCTCATAGGCCAGGATGCGACAGCTCCTCCTGGGTTTGCTTCATCAATCAAGCACTTAAAGGTGGAGCTTCTTGAACCAAAAGCTCCCAACTACAGATATGATGAACAACCTTTATAATAATAGGAGGCAAGAATTGCAATGGAGGAGATTTCTTACCTTCTGCTCTCTCTATTATAATATATTAAGCTAGAAGGGTTTTTGAAACGATTTGGACTGTTGGTGACAATTTTGACGGTAAGTTATTCTTCTCTCCTCCATTATCTCTCGTAACTACCCACTTCTTATCCCATTCAATATCTATTTTATCTCATATTACTACCCACTTCTCCTCTTTGATTTTGGTAAAATCCCTTTCTTTCACCATTTCTGCATATTCACCCATTTTGTTCTAGCTAACTTCTCGTACTCTCTTTCTACTCTACCTACTCTCAAGTGCGAAAATAGGTTCGGTCATATGTTTTATTTTTTATTTTATTTTTAAAAATCTACTATTGTGCATTGTATTTTAGCTGCCATTCAAGTAAATGCTTACTTTTCAATTATATGAACATTTGATTTGCATTGTATGGGCATACTCGTGCTCGGCATAGGTTACTATGCTAGTATGTCATTAAGAAAAAAGAAAAGGAACAAGAATGTACATACATTCCTTATCTATGACTCGCGCACGTCCCGCTAAGGAAGAGGTATAAAAACGATAAAGAGAATATAAGAAAATTAAAATCTCAAAATTTCCTTGAACAAGTTGGTCTAATTGGATCTGGGCCCAATCCTTAAATCAAGGGATCTTTACTAAAAGATTAAGCTTAAACTAGAATTAAACGGTTTTGTGAAAAAAAAACCATAAAATGCCAAGATAATTGTTCGTACAGTTTTTTTGGACGAAACCACCCCAGTTGACGATATCGCCAACTTTCATTGCAAAAAATAATATTTTGTTGTATTTTCTTTTGCCCAGTGATGGAAACGTTATGAAAATCATTGTATTTTGTGTCTCAGTGGTCTTCCTTGAGTGGTCTCACTAATCTTACTTAGGTGTGTGAGTCTCATGCTTAGTTTCGACACATTTGTTGCCCCTTCGCATGAGTTTTGAGAATTCGAGTTTTGGAGTGCAAGGTGCTAGGTGAAATGCATAAATGAGAATTTTCTCTCAATTTGGCGATGGCTTCGAGCTTGGTTAGAGGGGATGAATTTGGGTATGCTTTTGTGAACATTTAGAGTTTGAAGCCATTTGTTTAGGGGAAATCCGTATGCCTTGGTGTTTGTTAACAATACTTAACAACATGTAAGGAGCCATGTTGGGCAATCTTTGAGTAGTGAATGCGAGATTTTCTCCTAGGTATTTTATTGTTTGTGTGGAATTTTAGATCTCAAGAGTGCTTTTTATTTCGTTTATCTAGGATCTTTGAACTAACTTTAAGAATGGATTTGATAATAGATGGACTGAACCCACTTCATAATGTGATTTATGAAATACTTATCAAACCCTTCTTCTTTGGTGCATTCATCACCTCCTTTTGATTTTTCTTCATTTCTTTAATAGATATTAATCTCTAGCCAAGTTTCAGCATTATCCCCTCCGGATAAAAGACAATCAGGTATGGGAACCATCGAAGAAGAAGAATAAAAGTCGAAGAAGAATAAAAGTTACAGGAGGTTGACGATATCATCAATCAAGTTGATATCATCAACTAGGGTAATTTCATCCCAAAAAATGTACGAACAATTATCTCGTCATTTTATGGATTTTCTTCAGAAAATTGTTTAATTGTGGTTTAAGATTAATTTTCTCGTTAAAATCCCTTAAATTAATTATAAAATCAAACAATGGCAGTGTATATAAAAAAAATAAAAGTTAAAAATTGATTTTCTTCTCTTTATGATGCCCTAGGTTCAGCCTTGGCCGAGCTGTGGATTGCGACGGTCATGTAAGGACCTAGGTAGTTTAGGCCTCTCGATTGGCCAAAACCCGCATATATTGTGGGTAGAGGTTAGACAACCACGGGCTTGACCTGGCCTGACCCTGCCTGCTGACAATCCTAATGTAGGTGAAGTTTCTTTAAAATGAGTAATCTGCAGGTCTCGGATGCTCCCACTTCCACAAATGGGATGAATGAAATGGCTATTCAACTAGTCTTTATAGTGGATTTTGGGACCAGGCTTTTCTCTACCTGGACTTCTGTAGTTGTTGTTATTAGGTATTGTACGTTGGGTGCTGTTGGGTCTGGTTTTTTTTTTTCTATGTTTTGGTTTCCTGTGGTCCCTAGTCTTACTTGTGGTCTCTTGGTCTCTGTTGTTGTCCTTTTTCTGGAGCTGGTTGCTTCCTAATACAATTCTCTTTTCTAGCAAAAAAAATTAAGAAGTTTCTTTAAAATGAAAGAAAAAAGGATGGAACCTAAGCCTTCTGTAAGGGCTCAATGGGGCCCACCAACATGTTGGCTCCACATGTGGCCAAAAAGGATTATCTTAACTCATACCTATCATCAAGTGGGCCCCACTGTTAATATAACTAGGCCCATATTAAAGGATTAACCATGAACCCATGGTTGGATCTGCAGTGAAAGGTCTTCATGATGATCGTGTTTATTGTATAGAACTTCCAGAGTTTTGGAAATGGCCTTCTTTTTATCGTTCAAGGTCAGTACCATTTCCTACTCTCGTCAAGCGTATGAAACTATACTATTACTAAAAGCAAACAACACGTTAATGCAGTGCATCTAAAACTGGAAGTTCTATTTACAAAAAAATAGAATGCCATACATGTAAAAGTGACAACTTTATCTTCTTACAAAAAATTAGAGAGGGAAACAGATTCAGAGCCTCAACTCCAAATCTACTTCAGGGGGACTTGGGGACCGGGGGGCGGAGGGGCCCGCGGGGCGGGAAGCGGGGGGAACCATGGTGCGTGGTGCAGGGGGGCCCATGGTGCGGGGGCGGGCTGCAGGGGGACCCATGGCGCGGGGGCGGGCTGCAGGGGGGCCCATGGCGCGGGGGCGGGCTGCAGGGGGACCCATGGCGCGGGGGCAGAGTGCAGGGGGGCCCATAGCGCGGGGGCGGGGTGCTGATGACCACCCATATGGTGCCAGAGTAGATACAGCCCCATAAAACCCGCTGTCAGTGGTTCCTTCGCTATACTGCAGGTCAAAACAATATCAATTACCTTACTTTCTTTCTCTTTAAAAATGAAGACCATAAAACAAAATAAATATATTGTACCAGGTAAGGATATGCCGGCCCATATGGTGCCAGAGTAGATGCAGCCCCATAAAACCCTTCGCTATACTGCAGGTCAAAACAATATCAATTACCTTACTTTCTTTCTCTTTAAAAATGAAGACCATAAAACAAAATAAATATACTGTACCAGGTAAGGATAAGCCGGCCCATATGGTGCCAGAGTAGATGCAGCCCCATAAAACCCTTCGCTATACTGCAGGTCAAAACAATATCAATTACCTTACTTTCTTTCTCTTTAAAAATGAAGACCATAAAACAAAATAAAAATACAAAATAAATACTGTACCAGGTAAGGATAAGCCGTCGCCGGACGACCCATAGGGCCGAGGCCGGGTGCCGCTGCTGCAGCGGGGGGACCCAGGAGGCGGGGGCGGAGTGCAGCGGGACCCAGGAGGCGGGGCCGGAGTGCAGCGGGACCCAAGGGGCGGGAGCGAAGTGCAGCAGGACTCAGGGGGCGAGGGCGGCTGTCAATGGCTACTCCGCTAAACTGTAGGTCGAAAACAATATCAATTACCTCACTTTCTTTCTCTTTAAAAATGAAGACCGTAAAACAAAATAAATATACTTTACCGTACCGGGTAAGGATAAGCCGTCGCCGGACGACCCATAGGGCCGAGGCTAGGTGCCATTGCCGCAGCAGGGGGATCCATGGGGTGCGGGCGGGGTCGGAGTGCGGCAGGACCCCGGGGGCGGGGGGCGGGGGGGGCCATGGGGCTGGGGAGGGGCGCTGATGACCCCCCATATGCGGACAGAGTGGATGCAACCCCACTCATGGGGCCGAGGCCGGGTGCCGCCACCTGGCAGGGTGCCTGAGTGGATGGAGCGGATGTAGCCGCCCTAGGCCTCAAAATATCACGTGGGTCCCTAAGAATGCTGGCATGCAATCTGCTATAATCAATAATGCCTCCATATCCATCTCCTTCCATAAGCTGCAATGGTTCACATCAAAAATAATAACTAATTTTAAAAAAGAAAAAAAAAACAGAAGAGCTAAAAACAAAATAAAAACACTGTACCATGTACAGATATGGATATCGGATTTCCGCTGATGCCAGAGGACTCGGATACGCTGGCCAGCGGGGTGAGAACGATGACGAGGGTGGTGGCGGCATAGTCGATGGTGGGAGGGAACAATGGATGCGTTGGCGCTTGGCGGCCTACAACACATTCAAGTTAGTTAATACATGAGGGTTTTTTTTTCTTTTCTTTATGAGAGACAAAGCTAAAAACCTGTGCATACCTGCTCCTGCTCGTCGGTCTGTGCCTTTCCTTCTCTCTTTCTCTTCATTTCCTTTGGGGTCAGGAGGATAAAACATTAAACGTCAGAAACCTTTACACAAGTTTCATATATCTAAATGCGTATCTCATTTGCATTACTCTAAATCTAGTTTGTCCGCACATTGTTAACTAAATTACATCTGTGGCTCTAAAACAAGAAAAAGAAAACCAAAGAATGATTGAGGTCTCTAAAACAAGATCCGTTTTAGATTAAGGGGAGCAAGCTGAAATCCATAAAAACCATGAGTGTATTTTCTACTGATTAAGGCATGGGTGGAGAACTGACTAAACAACTGTGTAATTCCTCCACCGGATCTAACTGGCTGAAGCTACCATCACTGCTTCTTGCAGATGGGATATCTTCACAACATTAGCAGATTAGTCTTCAATCTTCTAGTATTTGGAGCAGTGGCCTGCGAATCAACAATACCTGTCTTCCATTTCCAACTCAACTTCGATGGGCACACACAGATCGTCTGGCCAAAGATATAGTCTCTGAGGAAGTTTCTGGTTCAAGTCTCTAGCCACTTTGACCCTTCCAAAACGGAGATTGTCCTTCCTAGATGTAAAATGGTCCACCTCTGCTAAGGATCCCAGGCGCTCTCGAAGGAGAGAAAATGTCTCCTCTCCAACCACGCAAGGGAAAACCTTTGAATCTAACCCAGTCATCAGAGGGAGGGCTACCCATTACTTCCATCCATCTTTCTAACGCAGTGAAGGGGTTATTCTCAGAAACAGTTGCTAGACGAAGAAGATCTGCAACTTCTGCATCAGATTGGAGTTCCAGCCAGACCGCCGATGGGCCAAAAAACCTAATACCAGATGGTCTTTTTCCCCAATGTGTTTGCAGCCAGCACTCGATCTGAGAAGTGGCTACCACCCGATCCTTCAAGAACCCAACTAGACTAAATCCCATGGCCTCTTTGCCCTCTCAAATAACTTTAGCAGACAATCTAACCCCTAGAATATCTCCATCCTTGAAAATCCAGCCTAATCTGCTCGGAAAGGGTTTATACTTTCCTAGAAACACAGGATCCTTCCAAGCCAAGCCGCCGGAAAGGTGACGGAGGAGTCTAATAGGCATTTCTTTGAGTAGCACTTGCACCCTGTTTAAACTCGGATAGCTGTGCTTGGATTTTCCAACCTCCCCAAGATCTGCCACGAGCAATATCCGCAGCTCTCTTTGCCTCTTGGATGGATCCAAAACTGACGAAGGCAAACCCTCTCTTCTTCCCACTATGCTTGTCAATGGATAAGAAAGAGTCCAAAATCTTACCTGCCCTACAGAACATGGCTTCCAACTCTGTTCTGGAGGTTTCTTCAGCAATAATGGAAACAAACAAAGTGAAAGAGTTCTCCCTAAGATGAAGAATCCTTCGTGGAAGGGAGGGAGTCCTCTCATAAACCCCATTAACAGCCTGCTTGCCTGCAACCCCATTAACAGTCTGCTTTCCTGCAACTCTTCTCCTTTCTTGCCTTTTCTCTTCTTCCTCCATTTTCTCCTCTCAGAGTCTATCCTTCTAAAAAAACTATGTCTTACCCCCCTTATTATTTATTTTTTCTATTTTGAAGGCACAACACACAATTCGGATGAACTGTGGAACTTCACCCAATTCAGCCGAAATCTAGTGTTCTGTTCTGAATTTCCAGAATTCGTCCGAATCGAACCGAATTTTGGAATGAAATCTTACAGGTATGTTATTCGTTTCATTCGAGGAACCGAACCAAAACTATTCAAAAAGTTCAGACGAAACGAACCGAATTTCGCAACCCTGCCTGAAAGACTATGGCCAAAACCAAACTACCTACTAGCATCCGCACCCCTCAAACGAAAATCCTTGGTCCACCACCCGAGTCCAATGAAACTCGTCCCACTGCCAGTCCTAGGCCCGTGTGTGGAGTATTATAATCAACACGGTTTCCACACTTTCCACTCATGAAGTGCCTCAGTCGAAAAAGTGTGTCTTCAAAAGTGTCTCTAGAAACATGCTCAAATAAAAATATATAGACTGTTTTCTAGAGCAGCCATATCTAGTGATTAGAAAAATCCTCAAGGGAACAGATGACGATTGGAGGAGGAGATGTGTGTTTCAAAAGAAGCTTTCTTTCTAGATGCAAAAGAAGACTTGAGTCTTGAGTGCTTATGACTAATGTTTCCATGGTGATCCGATGGGTTAAAATGATCATGTGCTCTTGGGTTTAGTTATGGACTCATAGATTATTCAGTTTGTATGATAAAGTATTTGTTTTCACCCTATCTTTCCCTTGACCATTGTTGTTTCATTTGGAAACTTGTACTTTTTTGAGCTTGGATCCTCGATGTAAAAATTTTGAAATTGTAGAGACAGGCATATAAAATTATCAGCAGGATCCTTTCATAAATTTCAAACTTCTCAAAATAAATGTCTTATATGTATTGAGACTACAAGTTGTAGAAATAATTCATTGGATGGTGGGACATTTGGGCAAAGTTTTTTTTTTTTTTTTTAAGTGAAGTTTAGCCTGAATCCAATGCTTGGAAGGGTTATATTTTGATGGGATTCTTTCCAAAGGCAAGAAATCAGGTTTTTTTCTAATCAGGATTTAGGAGCTGAATTCCTACAAAAGTTTCCCCCCTAGTTCATTACTTTCACATTTAGCAATAAATATGAAAACTCTTCAAAAACTTGTTGGAAAATGAGAATGAACAAAGGACTAACATCTTTTTGCAGAGAATTTTTTTTAAAAATTGAGCTTTAAAATATTTTTTAAAATTGAGCTCTTCTCCTCGATTAGTTCACGGAGATGCACAAAATGTTAAGTTTAGTTATGTTGTCGCAAAAAGTTGCTGATTTGTGTTTTTTATTTGGATGGCATTTCTTCCCCTGACATGGAAGAGTATAATCATGGACACTGTCCATTTCTCCCTTTGTTTTCCTTTTAGATGAATTATTGATTTTTTTTTAGTGTTTATTATTCAAGAAACACATTCTAGGGCCATGTGTCTAAATAGTTCACAATATGTAACTGATATACTGTTTTCTTACTGCAATTTTTTTTTCTTTTGTAAGATTAGGTTTAGAGTAGAAGAAAAATGGTATCCTACATGCTACAGCAAATAACCGTCCATCACTGTGTGGCCCACTTGGACCATCTTTAATCGGTGGAGGCCCTTTATACCATTGGTGGTTTAAAATGAATATCAAAAGTATATTTTAAAAAATGAGCATTAAAAAACTAAGGAGAATACATATGATGCACATTTTTAAAAATTTACATTTAATCTTCATTTTAAAACACTCATGATATAAATTCTATGTATTCAATTACTAAATCGAACAAACTGGCCCTAAGTGCATATATTTCTAAAGAATAGTAGGTACAATCTACATTGAAGAATGACAGTGGAGCTCTGTTTATCCAAACCCAAACTAGGTTGGAAGAAACAAAGAAAGCACACATCAGAAAAGGAGAATAAGGAAAGCCCATAAGCTAGGCCAGCCAGAAGCCCACCTATTGGGCAACTAAGGAGAAGGATATAAAAAATAAAATAAAAAAACAGCATGCAAAGAGGAAAGCAGGCTACCCACAAACTAGGCCACCGTCATATCAAACCTTTGTCCATACTTGGATTGATACTCAAAGAAATGTTAAAAACCACCAAACATTAAGGCTATAAAATCAAGAGCCAGGATGATTTGACAGGACAATTGTTTTTTAACCCTTATGCACAAGCAGCATTTTCATTTACCCCACCCTTAAAACAGGAATTTTCCGGGGAGATCGGCAAACATGCTTTCTATCATATGGGAGACTTTGAACATCCAGAGATGGTCACATATTGACATCACTAGTGTCACTTCACTATTCTTCTTCTTCTTCTTCTTCTTCTTCTTCTTCTGTCTTTACAAAAAAAAAAACACTTTTCTATATTTTATGTTTTTTAAATATATTGTTTCCTATATGAAAGAATTTTAGGGGGTGTTTGGGTACAAGCAGAATAAAATATATCTAGATTTAAATATTGACAGATTCTTTTTGCATATATTAAAATATTGATATATTAGAATACTTTGCTACTTTTGTTGTTTGGTAGTTTCTGCAGATTTTAACATATTATTACTTTCAGTGTTTGGAAATTACAGAATCTTTCAAGATAATCTAGATTTATGTGTTTGGCTATTCATACAATAATTCATAGTAAAGGGGTTCCTTTTGTTATCAAATGAGTACTAAAAGGCAAGGAGGAAGATGACTGAGTATCATAAATATTGCTGATGTTTAAACCCAATAATGTGTAAACAGACTCTGGTGATTTTTTAAAGACCACAATGTCCAAGAAGGCAGACAGCGTTATGGCATAGTTTGCATGACTTGAATCATTAACAGCTCCAGCAAATTAAAAAGGTCAGTGAATGCAGAATAAAATCTGGATGTATCGCTAACTAGTAAAACCTAAGTCATACAAATCCAATTCAAGCATCGATGAAGAAACCCCAAATACCCATATGGCCATATAAACATGACACTAAACAAACTCAAAACATCATCCCTCAAGTTTGAAACAAAATAGCAGTAATCAGCCAAAACACCCCCACAAGCACAACATACAATCATCCAACAAGAGCAACAAGCAAATCTCAACCTAGCGTTATAGAGAGAGAGAGAGAGAGAGAGAGAGAGAGAAAATAAAACAAAGGTTAACTTACAGGCACCAACAAGAAAATGTAGTCTGAAGAGAATGGAGATGAAATATGCAAATCTCTGAGTGTAAGAATGAGGGAGAGGCTGAAAGAGAATGGAGATGAAATATGCAAATCTCCGAGTGTTAGAATGAGGGAGAGGCTGAAAGCAGGAGAGAGAGAGCTTCTATGGGAATGAAAGAGTTTCTTTGTAGAAGGATATAAAGAGGTTGTTTTTTTGTCCGGGAAAGCCAAAACATGTACCCTCTCCCATTTTGAGATTTCCAAAGCAACAAAAAAATCCACCCTCCTGTGTTTTAATATATTATGTCCTACAATATTCACCCCTCCTCTAAAGAGAGCAATATCACACTTTTCTAAAGATAATCTAATATTGTAACTTATAATATACTCTTTCCAAACACTACTAAATAAAAATGGAATATTATTATCTAACACATCAAGAAATATCTTAAAATCTTTAACAATATACGGTTTCCAAACACCCCCTTAGAGTCTTTCTTTTCTTTTCTTTTCTTTTCTTTTGTGCTTTGAGGAGAGATCAACTTCTCTTTTTCATTTGCTAATTTGTCACTAGAGCGTGTTGGAGTTTTCATTAAACTAGTGTGGGTCACTTGGTCTACTCAATGTAGCCTCAGTTCTTTTGTCAACTGAGCATAGTCCAAGTACTTCTGCTATACATTTTATGCAGATAAACCTGAATCCCTCCTGAATTGAACCCCATACATAGCTGACTTGAACTCGACTGGCTTCATGAATTCCCTAGCAAGTGCAATTGGGATTGAGTATTTGAATTTCTGGATATGGTCTGATTTACAAAGGGTATAAATTAAGAAATATCTACTTCATATTTAATATTATTGTATATCATTATGTATTGTACATTAAATATACAATTATATATAGATAAATCGGCCACTCAAGTCCAACCATGATTTTTTTAGCGTTTATTATTCTAGAAACGCTACCAACACACTTTTCGTCTAGAACAAAAAAAGGGGAGCCCTTTTTTTTCTCAGGGATAGCATGGTGGTAGGGATACTCTCCACAAGGAGGATGTGGTTGCTTACGCATTGCCATGTCCGGTGAAAAGCACGCGTGCTGGCCAGTGTGGTGACCTCCCACAAAGAAAAAGGAGCTTTTTGCATCTACAAATTAAGGTTATTGCACAAGTCCATTTGGGAAAAGGGGATCGTTTGCACCACAGAAGCTAGTTAATCAATTATAAAGTTTTAAGTTTGAATCAGGGGGAGAAAACTGTGAGTACTCCACAATTATTTGGCATTGTGAATTCAAGTAATCAGTAAATTATGGGTGAGTATTCATCCTGTAATGTTGTAAAATAAACCATGGTGTTTCATTAAGTTTATGCAATCAGAGCATATAAAGTTAAGTTGTTGGTCAGTTGGCATGTAGAAATGATCGTGGAATTATCGTGTGGAGCATTAAAGTTGTTGGTTGATTCGGCAATGTTGCCAATTTACGTTATAGAGTACATAAATTGAAGCAGTTGGTTGGTTCAAGGGAACCTATTATCATATATGGTTAAGTTGCAGATTGGTCTAACTATTTCAAGCAACGAGTGCAGCACCCAATTCCCATTTCATTTATTTCTATATATATTTTCTCAAATAAAACAGAGGCTGGCCCCGACGACTCTCTCTCTATCTCTATCTCTCCCAGACGCTCTTTCTCTCTCTATCTCTATCTCTATCTCTATCTCTATCTATAAAACATGTCATTAATTCACTCTCTCTCAGCTGTCATTGGACAGCCTGGCTTCTATGAGAAGGTTCTAGCCGTGTCTACAAATAGGAAAGCTGATGTAAATGTAATCTATCTGAAAACCAGTGAAATAGAGAAATCACTTTCTATCTCTCTCTTCTTGTTCTCTTCAACTTGGTATCAGAGCCCAAGGATGAAAATAGCGGTAGCGGCGGGCGTAGCGGCCTACCGCCAAAACGCTACGTAGCGTAGCACCGCGGCGTAGTGGTGCGATTTGGAAAAATCATCAAAAAAATATGAAAAAATTCTAGAAAATCTAGAATATTGGAAAATGAGAGAAAATGTATTTTTTTTGCAAAAGTAACTAAGATAAGGGGGCGTAGCGGTCCCCTCACTGTATGAGGTCCTGTATCGCTGTATAAATAGAAAATAATAGAATGATTATTTTTTTCACATGTGTTCATGTTGCTTAGTTATGCTAACTTAGAAACTAATGAAAGGCTTATAAAAGAAAAAACTATATCATGAAGTCAAGACTTAAGAGTACCTAGAGAAAAAAATCATCTACCAAAGGGGGTGTTGAATAGGATGTACTTAGAGAAGAATCATTGAGAAGAACTCTTTGTATCGACTGTAATTCGGCGAGATCATGTGCTTTTTGGTGGTCTTTTAAACATAAAAGGGTAGAAGAGTTGTGTAGAAATGTTATTTGGAGAGAAGAAGAAAAGAAATAAGTCTTATTATGCATTTTAAAAAAATTTGAAAAGCAGGATTTTTTCTCACCCCGTAGCGGCCCCGTAGCAGACGTAGCAGCCGCTACAGGTGCGATGGCCGATAAATCGGCCGTAGCGTAGCGGTGGCGGCCGCTACGGCCAATATAGCGTAGCGGCCGCTATTTTCATCCATGTCAGAGCCTTCGTCAACCAACGTTGTGCACGATCCAGGTCTCCATCAATACTGCCAAGATTCATCAAATACTGCCAGGATTCATCAAATACTGCCAGGATTCATCGAATACCGCCAAGATTCATCAGGCTTCGTGATTAATTCTCTCGATCTCTACCTATAAAACATGTCATTAATTCACTATCTCTCTCTCTACAACATGTCATTAATTCTCTCTATCTCTCTCTCTCTACAACATGTCATTAACTCTCTCTCTCTCTCTCTCTCTCTCTCTCTCTCTCTCTCTCTCTCTCTCTCTCTCTCTCACACACACACACACACACACAACGAAGCTGAATCCTCGATTCAATTCATTTAAATGCACAGAATCACTAAAAGGCCAAGCTCTAACAGTTGGATTTCAAGAAACACATTCTAGGGCCATGTGTCTAAATAGTTCACAATATGTAACTGATATACTGTTTTCTTACTGCAATTTTTTTTTCTTTTGTAAGATTAGGTTTAGAGTAGAAGAAAAATGGTATCCTACGTGCTACAGCAAATAACCGTCCATCACTGTGTGGCCCACTTGGACCATCTTTAATCAGTGGAGGCCCTTTATACCATTGGTGGTTTAAAATGAATATCAAAAGTATATTTTAAAAAATGAGCATTAAAAAACTAAGGAGAATACATATGATGCACATTTTTAAAAATTTACATTTAATCTTCATTTTAAAACATTCATGATATAAATTCAAGTATTCAATTACTAAATCGAACAAACTGGCCCTAAGTGCATATATTTCTAAAGAATAGTAGGTACAATCTACATTGAAGAATGACAGTGGAGCTCTGTTTATCCAAACCCAAACTAGGTTGGAAGAAACAGGGAAAGCACACATCAGAAAAGGAGAATAAGGAAAGCCCATAAGCTAGGCCAGCCAAAAGCCCACCTATTGGGCAACCAAGGAGAAGGATATAAAAAATAAAATAAAAAAACAGCATGCAAAGAGGAAAGCAGGCTACCCACAAACTAGGCCACCGTCATATCAAACCTTTGTCCATACTTGGATTGATACTCAAAGAAATGTTAAAAACCACCTAACATTAAGGCTATAAAATCAAGAGCCAGGATGATTTGACAGGACGATTGTTTTTTAACCCTTATGCACAAGCAGCATTTTCATTTACCCCACCCTTAAAACAGGAATTTTCCGGAGATCAGCAAACATGCTTTCTATCATAGAGGAGACTTTGAACATCCAGAGATGGTCACATATTGACATCACTAGTGTCGCTTCACTCTCTTTTTTATCTTTACAAATAAAAAAAAAACACTTTTCTATATTTTATGTTTTTTAAATATATTGTTTCCTATATGAAAGAATTTTAGGGGGTGTTTGGATACAAGCAGAATAAAATATATCTAGATTTAAATATTGACAGATTCTTTTTGCATATATTAAAATATTGATATATTATAATACTTTGCTACTTTTGTTGTTTGGTAGTTTCTGCAGATTTTAACATATTATTACTTTTAGTGTTTGGAAATTGCAGAATCTTTCAAGATACTCTAGATTTCTGTGTTTGGCTATTCATACAATAATTCATAGTAAAGGGGTTCATTTTGTTATCAAATGAGTACTAAAAGGCAAGGAGAGAAGATGACTATCATAAATATTGCTGATGTTTAAACCCAATAATGTGTAAACAGACTCTAGTGATTTTTTAAAGACCACAATGTCCAAGAAGGCAGACAGCGTTATGGCATAGTTTGCATGACTTGAATCATTAACAGCTCCAGCAAATTAAAAAGGTCAGTGAATGCAGAATAAAATCTGGATGTATCGCTAACTAGTAAAACCTAAGTCATACAAATCCAATTCAAGCATTGATGAAGAAACCCCAAATACCCATATGGCCATATAAACATGACACTAAACAAACTCAAAACATCATCCCTCAAGTTTGAAACAAAATAGCAGTAATCAGCCAAAACACCTCCACAAGCACAACATACAATCATCCAACAAGAGCCACAAGCAAATCTCAACCTAGCGTTAAGAGAGAGAGAGCAAATCTCAACCTAGCGTTAAGAGAGAGAGAGAGAGAGAGAGAGAGAGAGAAAATAAAACAAAGGTTAACTTACGGGCACCACCAAGAAAATGTAGTCTGAAGAGAATGGAGATGAAATATGCTAATCTCTGACTGTAAGAAAGAGGGAGAGGCTGAAAGAGAATGGAGATGAAATATGCGAATCTCTGAGTGTTAGAATGAGGGAGAGGCTGAAAGCTGCTGAGAGAGAGCTTCTATGGGAATGAAAGAGTTTCTTCGTAGGAGGATATAAAGAGGTTGTTTTTTTGTCCGGGAAAGCCAAAACATGTACCCTCTCCCATTTTGAGATTTCCAAAGCAACAAAAAAAATCCTCCCTCCTGTGTTTTAATATATTATGTCGTACAATATTCACCCATCCTCTAAAGAAAGCAATATCACACTTTTCTAAAGATAATCTAATATTGTAACTTATAATATACTCTTTCCAAACACTACTAAATAAAAATGGAATATTATTATCTAACATATCAAGAAATATCTTAAAATCTTTAACAATATACGGTTTCCAAACACCCCCTTAGAGTCTTTCTTTTCTTTTCTTTTCTTTTGTGCTTTGAGGAGAGATCAACTTCTCTTTTTCATTTGCTAATTTGTCACTAGAGCGTGTTGGAGTTTTCATTAAACTAGTGTTAGTCACTTGGTCTACTCAATGTAGCCTCAGTTCTTTTGTCAACTGAGCATAGTCCAAGTACTTCTGCTATACATTTTATGCAGATAAACCTGAATCCCTCCTGAATTGAACCCCATACATAGCTGACTTGAACTCGACTGGCTTTGTGAATTCCCTAGCAAGTGCAATTGGGATTGAGTATTTGAATTTCTGGATATGGTCTGATTTACAAAGGGTATAAATTAAGAAATATCTACTTCATATTTAATATTATTGTATATCATTATGTATTGTACATTAAATATACAATTATGTATAGATAAATCGGCCACTCAAGTCCAACCATGATTTTTTTAGCGTTTATTATTCTAGAAATGCCACCAACACAGTTTTCGTCTAGAACAAAAAAAGGGGAGCCCTTTTTTTTCTCAGGGATAGCATGGTGGTAGGGATACTCTCCACAAGGAGGATGTGGTTGCTTACGCATTGCCATGTCCGGTGAAAAGCACGCGTGCTGGCCAGTGTGGTGACCTCCCACAAAGAAAAAGGAGCTTTTTGCATCTACAAATTAAGGTTATTGCACAAGTCCATTTGGGAAAAGGGGATCGTTTGCACCACAGAAGCTAGTTAATCAATTATAAAGTTTTAAGTTTGAATCAGGGGGAGAAAACTGTGAGTACTCCACAATTATTTGGCAATGTGAATTCAAGTAATCAGTAAATTATGGGTGAGTATTCATCCTTAGTGTTGTATAAAAAACTAAAAGGTTTTGTCGAAAACATCACCACTACTCTGCCTCTGCCTCTGCCTGTGTGTGTGTGTGTGTGTGTGTTGGGGCGGGGGGGGCATGTTTGTTGGTAATGTTGTAAAATAAACCATGGTGTTTCATTAAGTTTATGCAATCAGAGCATATAAAGTTAAGTTGTTGGTCAGTTGGCATGTAGAAATGATCGTGGAATTATCGTGTGGAGCATTAAAGTTGTTGGTTGATTCGGCAATGTTGCCAATTTACGTTATAGAGTACATCAATTGAAGCAGTTGGTTGGTTCAAGGGAACCTATTATCATATATGGTTAAGTTGCAGATTGGTCTAAATATTTCAAGCAACGAGTGCAGCACCCAATTCCCATTTCATTTATTTCTATATATTTGTTCTCAAATAAAACATAGGCTGGCCCAGACGACTCTCTCTATCTCTATCTCTATCTCTCCCAGACTCTCTTTCTCTCTCTATCTCTATCTCTATCTATAAAACATGTCACTAATTCACACTCTCTCTCTCTACTAATAGCACATCTAGTCAGAAACTCAGACTCACTGAGTTATAACAACCCAGCTATGTCATGTTTAGAGTTCAGCTGTAGACAGCTGTCATTGGACAGCCTGGCTTCTATGAGAAGGTTCTAGCTGTGTCTATAAATAGGAAAGCTGATGTAAATGTAATCTATCTGAAAACCAGTGAAATAGAGAAATCACTTTCCATCTCTCTCTTCTTGTTCTCTTCAACTTGGTATTAGAGCCTTCGTCAACCAACGTTGTGCACGATCCAGGTCTCCATCAATACTGCCAAGATTCATCAAATACTGCCAGTATTCATCAAATACCGCCAGGATTCATCGAATACCGCCAAGATTCATCGAATACCGCCAAGATTCATCAGGATTCGTGATTAATTCTCTCTCTCTCTCACACACACACACACACAACGAAGCTGAATCCTCGATTCAATTCATTTAAATGCACAGAATCAATCGATATTTTTTGAAAATTCAAAACCCTATAAGAACGGAAATCTATGCAAACAACAACTACAACAACTTGAAAATCTATGCAAACAACAACTTGAAAACCCTAGAAATTACATACCTGTTGTGACACGGAGAGCTGGGAAACGAATCGTGAGGAAGACGAAGAGAGAATGGAAATGATGGGAATGAGAGTGGGAATGGGACGAAGAGAGAGAATGGGATTGGAAAATGGAGGATTTGAGTATATTTATAAGTGAGGAATACTGGAAGTAAAAGAGAGGGTGATCGGAACAACTTTCGCTGTGCCGGATGGGGTTCGCCCTCGCCCTCGCCCTGGCCCTGCTCATGCCCATCTTCTCTTCACGCGCTCGTGAAGAAATCGTCATTCTATTCGGGGCCGGGGCTGAACCTTCCTTGCGGTCTGACCTCCCTTGAGAGTTGCAGCCTTATCTACTCTATTCGAAGAAGGAGAGATGGTATCTCTGCGGCTGGCTGCCTGCCTGCTAGAGAGAGGAACGAGTATTACACGAGCGTGATTTATATGGAGCAGGCACGGTTGTTTTTCTTATATATTTATTTATATGGAAATTTTCAAATATGTCCTTACGTTTTTGCCTTATTTCAAAAAAGGACCCGAGTTTTGAAACTTTTCAAATTAGTCCCTAAGCTTTTCATTAAATTTTCAATTAAGGACATCCAGCCATTTAAAGGTATTTTCTGGTAACCTTTTCTCTCGGTATTTTAAAAATACCCAAATAACCCTTCATTTAAAGCCACGACATGGTTTCGGCAGCCACGACATGAAGCCAATCGTTGTAGGAATATTGGGTGTCCTTGATCACCTTGAGGACACCGGCGAGGGGAACGAGGAGAATATAGAGGAAGTGAATGAGAGTTTTATTGCAATAAAGGGTAATTTGGGTATTTTAGAAAAAGGGGAAAAAAGTTCCCGAAAAATAACTTTAAATAAATGGATGTAATTAATTGAAAACTTCCTGAAAAACTTAGTGACTAATTTGAAAAGTTTTGAAACTTGTGTCTTTTTTTTAAATAAGGTCAAAACTTAAGGAACTTTTTGAAATTCTCCCTTTATAGATATCGGAGGGTGTCCCACCCGTTTGGGCCAGACTATACCCTACGTGCCCATGAGAGCTTGTATATCTCCTATGGGCCGATTCCAGTGTGGTAGTACAGTCTTAAACCCTCAATTTCTACAAGTAAACCTTAGTCCTAAGCCAATTGAGTAATCGCAAATGCATGCTGATCCGATAATAATTAATGAGAGCCTCTAGAATCCATATAATTTTTTTTTGCTTTATAACGGAGGGTGTCCTAGCTCCAACTAATCCCTACGTGCCCAAGAGGGAGCCAGGTAAATCCCCTCTAGCCCCAATGTGGTAGTGTAATTTCAAACCCTCAAAACCTCTGAAGCAAACTGTGGTCCTATGCCAACTGACCTACCCATCGGGGTTGTTTCGGGATGACTTCATTATTTTATTATTATTAGATTCTAATGGGGCCACCTCTTAATATTTCATATTTTATTTTTATTTTAGTATAACGAATTCAATATACCAACTTTTATGTTATTTTTATATTTTAATATATGTACCATAATTTATATTATTTTTTTATAAAAAAAAGTTATTCCCCGAAATTCCAAAACGCTCAAGTATTTTATTTTTCTCACCACAATTTCAGTATTATTGTGTATTTTACTACTAAAATTTGTCATTTTGTTTAAAATTGTTTTGTTTTGGAAGAAGACATTCATCTGCCCTAAAATGTTATATACTAGCAACAAACACTCGTGCGCTAAGCCCGGGCCAAAAATAAAAATATATTAAAAATTTAAGAATTATTTTAAAATATTATTAAGATAAAATAAGTCTAAAAGAAAGAAATTTATTATTTTTGAATATTATAATCTTTTAACATGTCATGAAAATAAATATAAAATGAAGTAAACTTACATAACATAACAACCTCTTGAATTTAAAGGCATTGACCATTACACAAGTATGAATGTATGTCTATATAGAAGCATCTCTACTAAGCTAAATCTTAGGTTAAGGTAAGCTCAAGTTTGTAGTGGAGCCCACCTGGGGACCCACATGGTGGTGGTGATGGGGGGATTTAAAGGACTCTCTGGGACCCTTCTCTTTGCAAAAAATTAGTTTCAACTGTAGTTTCTACCATCTCCATCTAGCCCCAAAAGTTTAATAGTCAACAATCCATTTGGATCGGTACACAGTCAATCCAACAGTCCAGTAAATCCGGATCTAACCAAAAGCTAGTGGACATGTGCAATTTAGGAAGGTCGTGTGTTTAGTCCATTTGGATGGACTAAGGGTGGGCCCCACAAGCGTAAGCTTACAGAATTAAATGGAGAGGTATGGTGCCCAGGCTCGAAAAATATAATGAAATATGTGATTCTTTTCTGAGATATTATTGGAAAAGAACAGATTTTAATAGAAATAAATAAGTAGTTTATATTTATTATATATACAACTTTAATAAAAAAGAAAAAATAACTTGGTGGGGTCACATGATGTAACATCTAACGGTGGGCCTCATATCCTAATTCCTTCCAAGGTGTGTCCAATTGGGCAGTGGGACCTTGCTGATGTGTTATTTCGAGGATCCTTATTGGGGTCACATGCTGTAACATTTAAAGATATTCCCATATCCAAATATCTAAAGGTGTGTCCAATTGAACGTTTTGGACAGTAGACACTTGTTGATGTGGTGTTCCAAGGAGCATCGGTGGGGTCACAAATATAGTTGATCATCAAAGCCCATTATTTTTTGTTCGTCGAACTTTGGATTCCACCTTGTAATAAACGGTCTAGATCATGAAACTAATGGTCTTGATACAACTCCATATTGATTGGTCCCTTTTGTTGGGTGTTCCATCATCCGTGCTGTTAGTTTGATGGGCCAACATGGATGGTGGTGCAGTTTGAAGGTGTCTATCAATCAGGAGATTAAAGTGGTCCCCACAAATCCATCTGTTGTTTCGACTTTATGTGGATGATTGATCTATTATCAGATCATGATAATTTAGTCCTGCCCATTCTCTCTGACTGCCAACACCATGAACAAATACATGATAATTTAGTCCTGCCCACGGACCTCTATTAAATGGAGTTGATTCAAATCTTGTAAGGAAAATGAGATAAGGTTTACTTTAAAATGAAAGTGATCGAGATTGTAGGGAGAACAAATTCAAGGAGTTTTGTTGCTAGAAATAGTAGTGTGATCTAGATTTAAGGGATTAGATTTAAAATTATAATATTCCTAGGATTAAGGGAGGGGATTTGAGGAGATTTGTTTGGGTTGAGATTTTAAGGGAGGATACTTTTTTGGGAGGAGTGTAGTGACCCACATTAAACCCAAAGCTTTGTGTGATTTTATAAGTATTTTTGTGAAAAAAGAAATTATGGGTGCTGACGTGGCACCCCTCACGCCCCGTGCTTAGGCCGAGGTAAAAAGTAAGATATTACATTTTGAATTTATGAGATATCAAAATTAATTACAAAAATATAAGCATATATTCATGTATATCTATATAAAAACAGTCAACACATCTTCAATCACAAATACAAATGGTCAACATCAACAATAAACTTTTACAAAGATAAAGCTAAAAAAAATCCATTCAACAACAACATAAAAATAATAATAACAGCAATAATTACTAAAGAAGATATAGAAAAGCGAATTTTGTTATAACTGATTAAACCATTTTTTAGCTCTAGGTTTTAAAAAAACTGTATAAACATCTTAAATTTAATATTCATAAATTATGAGACTTTAAAACCACAAGCTAGTATTATTTGATCCCAGTAATAATTGACCCACCTTAGATCAATGTATATATCTCTTAATTATGAGTCCATGTGGGCCCAAAGTGTAATTTATGGTGGGCCAAACCTATGGTCATATGTCTATATAATCATATCAGAAAAGGATGCCTATAAGATTCAACCAAAAAACTCCAACCTCAAAATATTTTAATCATAAGCCCATTTATGAGGTGGTCTACCAGAAGGTCGGGTCTGATTTTCGTTCACATGTGACAATCTTTGAATAGAGTAGAGTTGTATTTGGAAACTAAAAGAAAATGATATTTTTAATGAAAAACTTATCAATATGAATTGTAAAAAGGTGGCCCCAAATATTAAAATAAAAAGATGAAAATCTTGAGAGGATGAAAGAGAGATAGTGTTGAGAGAGAGAGAAAATAACTATAGCAAAAATAGAGAGATTTTAGGGGATATTGATTGAAAGACTTTATAAGATAGAGGATATGGATAAAGAGAAGAGATTTTTTTGGAGAAAAAATTGTGGCATGTGATGACATGGCACCTTAAAGCACTCTATGTTTTTTCTCCATATTTATTTGAAAGGGGAATGATTGGGTTGCTGAGGTGGCACCCCTCACAGTCCACCTCCCCCTTTGCTTTAATATATATAACTAGCAACAACGTCCCGTGCTTAGCCAGGGGTAAAAGGTAAGATATTACATTTTGAATTTATGAGATATCAAAATTAATTATAAACATATAAGCATATATTCATGCATATTTATATAAAATTAGTCAACACATCTTCAATCACAATTACAAGTGGTCAACATCAACAATAAACTATTACAAAGATAAAGCTAAAAAAAATCCATTTAACAACAACATAAAAATAATAATAACAGCAATAATTACTAAAGAAGATATAAAAAAACAAATTTTGTTAGAACCGATCAAACCATTTTTTAGCTCTAAATTTTTAAAAAAAATGTATAGACATCTTAACTTTAAAAGCCATAAATCATTAGACTTTAAAACCACAGGCTAGTGTTATTTGATCCCAGTAATAATTGACCCACCTTGGATCAATGTATATATCTCTTAATTATGAGTCCATGTGGGCCCATAGAAGTGTAATTTATGGTGGGCCAAACCAGAGTCATATTTCTATATAATAAGATTCAACCAAAAAACCTCCAACCTCAAAACATTTTTATCACAAGCGCATCCATGAGGTGGTCTACCAGAAGGTCGGATCTGATTTTCGTTCACATGTGACAATCTTTGAATAGAGTAGAGCTATATTTGGAAATTAAAAGAAAATGATATTTTTAATGAAAAATTTATCAGTGTGAATTGTAGAAAGGTGGGCCCCAAATATTAAAATAAAAAGATGACAATCTTGAGAGGATGGAAGATAGATGGTGTTGAGAGAGATAATAACTGTAGCAAAATAGAGAGATTTTAGGGGATACTAATTGAGAGACTTTATGAGATAGAGGATATGGATAAAGAGATTTTTCTGGAGAAAAAATTGTGGCATGTGATGACATGGCACCTTAAAGCACTCTATGTTTTTTCTCCATATTTATTTGAAAGGATATGATTGGGTTGCTAAGGCGGCACCCCTCACAACCCACCTCCCCCTTTGTTTTAATATATATAAAATGACGCTTCATTCCATTTGATTGTTACCGTTGTCACTGTGGGACCTATGAATTCAAGTCCACGTCTCACATTTGAAGATGGTTTTAAACGACTGCTCCCAAGGGTAGGTGAAGATTCTTACTTGGCCCAAAATAAAAAGAAAAAAAAATCCTCGTTCCGCAATTGTAATTTTCTATTTGGATTGTCCACTGATATTCTTTTGTATGGAACATTATCCGTTGTGTCTTTATTATTACAAAATGACTGAGTAGTCTACATACTTGGTTTTGCATGACATATTGACATGCTTGTATATAAAATCGAGGTTTTTCCCCACTGCTTAGAGATGACTTCTCCCTCATCTTTCTCAAAAACTATAATTTTCCCTAGACCTTCTCCATGCCAGGGGAAATGACAAAACTGCCCAAATCTTCTTTTCTTGATACATTTCCATTCCTTGGTTTTTACTTTTTTTTCCCCTCTTTGTATGATTTCTCTTTTCCTCTTCCTTTACCAAACATTTGGTCATTGCACCCTCTGTGGCCTCTGTGTACAACCCACCTATGGCCCACCTCTGTGTACATCCCACCTTTACATATTAAAGTGAAATTTGATACAATGATCATATTGGAAGTGGTTGCTCCTATGATCAACTTTAAACAATGAAAGGTGGGCCTCGAATAGGACAAATTAATTATCTCTCCGTTCTCTCTCTTCTTTTTTTACATAAAAACTAGTCTTTTTTTCATAATCCAAAAAATGTATATTTTCTGGGTCCTAACACCAAAAATCACATTGATCGATAGATAGTAAGAATGGAAGACTCATGAAATCATAGTTGTTTGTTTTGCTTGGGGCCGATTTCATTATATGAGAATAATTCTTAGGAATTATAAGGAACTGCTTTACTACTAATTTCTTATCCTGGACATATAACAAGGCTTGTTTATTTGCATTGAGTTGAATTCTCAAGGATTTAAATAAATGAATTCATTATTGTTAAGAAATTATTGGGCCAGACTATTATTTAGTTTGAATTTCTAAAAATTCCAAGAAACCCATTATTTGCCATGAAAGGTAAGACCTATTTGTTCACATGAAATTGAATTCCTACAAATTCAAAGGAGCTCATTTTACCGTAAAAGCGCTTATCTTAAATCAAAGGAACCCACTTTACCATGGACTCCTTATCTTGAAAATATAATTATAGATCTTCTTGTTTTCATTGAACTTAATTCCTAGGAAATCGTGTCGTCATTTTTTCATTTAAAAAAATTATTGAAACAAATTCATAAATTTATTGACCATTTTTTTATTTGAAAATTAAGGTCAATGTTGAATTTAGCGTGTATTATAATATAAGGTAATTGTCAAACTACTTTATTCAAGATCTATTGAATGTTTTGGAAACTATCAAACAATAACAATATTCTAATATTAAAGTGTTTTATGATGTAATATTTTATTTTGCTACTATTTAAATTTAAAAATATTTTATTTTGTACATATATCCAACATTCCCTAAGATCTAAAAAAATATAAGAAAATACATTTAGATGACAACTTCTCAATTATATAATTGTGCTATATATTTTCATTCAAACCCATTTACACCGTTGCATTTTCAGCTCACAAATGCAATAATACAAGTTCGAATGTTTTTATTGACCAAAATTCCAAATCATTTATAAGAATGCGTTTTCTTTATGCTATAGCCTACACTATAGGTATTTTAGTCCTAAAATGGTGTAATTGTAGCCGTGAGGGAATATTTAGACTTTGGGAAGGGGGACGGAAAAGTCATCTCTAGAAATAAGCTATTGGGAAAAACCTCTATAAAATCCAAACAATTTTGTATTCCACAATCATTTTTTAGTGCACTTAGAGTTAGTTGGATAATCCTCCTTGGCCATGACAACCAAACCAAATCCATCCTCACTAGATGGGTGATCATGATCCAAAACAATAATCTTTGGAAAATTAGATTGTTTTCACACACACATATATATAGGGAAGTGACTTCCATATCCACTCTCACCAACTTAAATGCAAGGGCCCTCACCCATCTCTCACCAAGTTGGTGAGTCTCTTATAGAGCACTTCCCATTTATATATATATATATATATATATATATATATATATAAGTAGACTACCATGGGTCAAGTTGAGGTCGGATTTGCGCCCCAAACCATTCGGAATTAAACCCTTATCCCTAATTAATCTACACCCTCATCCTCATGTGGCCCAGTTAGATGCAATCAATGATGTGTATGGGGTTGGGCTGGAAGGGACATCTGTACGTGTGAGTTCATCTCTATGCTACACCGTCGTCCTACTTAACTGTTTATGGGCCTCACTCATCCGCTTTATCTTGCTCTTCCTCTTCATTTCCCTCTCTGCCTATCGTTCTATCGTCTATGGTTTGCCAGAAACCCTCGCCTACTGTACATCCACTGGCGGCAGAGGTACAGGTGGAGGTGGAGGTGGAGGTGGAGGTGGATTCGGACTCGAGGAGAGTTCACCCAGGGACGAAGCCAGGATTTTCTTTTAGAGGGGGCAAATGGTACTCAATTAGCAACAGCGGAGTTATAATACTTTTAGAGGAGATGTATGATATTTCCATATTTATTGATTTCTTTTATTTATCATTTAAAAATATATTTGTTTATTTATTTCAAAGTTTTTTTTTAATAATATCTAAAAAATCTTAAATTTGAAAATACAAATTAGACTTAAAGACAATTTATCAAAACTTTAAGAATAATTAAAATATAGAAATAGTAGAGCTCACCATAATGAATTCAAACCGCTCAAAATAATCATTTACTCTATATTTTAGGATTGAGAGTTGTATCCCACTCTAATCAAAGTAAGGCCCATGCTGGATTAATCACTTGTAAATCAATCATCCCATAATTAAATTATGAGTTCATTCATTACTTGTGATTGTTTAATGGGCCACGAGCCCGTGATAGACATGGAATCACGGATGGGTGAAAATCTATAAATTAATGACTTGTAATCTTTTTTATGGGCCATAATGCATGCCGCAGTAGAATAGATGATTGAGAGAACCCCATTAATAGCTCTTCACTAATATTATAAAATGGTTACCGGCATAGCCGCATAGGAAGATCCATACTGCTCAAAATAAAAGCTATTTCCTTAAGTCATTTTACTAAATCTTACTCCAATAGGAGTTAGTCCTACCATAAGGTTGAGAACATAATATTTTGGGGCATTCGGCGAGAGGTCCCTCAAAGTGTGACTTTATTGCAAACAGTCCACAAAAAAAAGTCATGTAGCCAAAGGTCCTCTAACACATTCTCATACCTGATATGTCTAATTTACCCTTTATTTAAATCATATCCCGTAATTGGTGGGATATCCCATTAATAATAGTCAACTACCACTTAATAGACCACGATTAATGGAATCTCATTAATGAGATTTTCAAATAAATTCTAAAAACACACAAATAAATTTTAAAATAATTCAAATAAATTTCAAAAAACACAAATAAATTTCAAAAAAGAAATAAATTAAAAAAAAAGCAATCAATTTCAAAAGTACGAAGATAAAATTAAAAGACACAAATAAATTTTAAAAAATATAAATAAATTTCAAAAAGATGAAAATCAATTTCAAAAAGATGAAAATCAATTTCAAAAGATCCAAATAAATTTCAAAAGATCCAAATAAATTTCAAAAAAAGATAAATAAATTTCAAAAGACTCAAATAAATTTCAAAAGACGTAAATAAAATTAAAAAACAAAAATAAATTTAAAAAAACGCAAATACATTTGCCAAAACTAAGATAACCCAGTTTTCCAAATTAGTAAACAATGTGGCAAAAAACTCAAGTCTTTTTGTCAAAAACTCAGTTAAATTTATTTCAAAAAATACAAATAAATTTCAAAAGACACAAATAAAATTAAAAAACACAAATAGATCTAAGAAAATAAAAATAAATTTGCCAAAAACACAGACAAATTCGTTCAAAAACTTAGTTAAATTTTTTTAAAATGGAGATAAATTTGTCATAAACTCACCTATATTTTTCAAAAACTCAAATAAATCTGCTAAAAACTCAAATAGATTTGTTTATAACTCAGATAGATTTGTTCCAGAACTCAGATAAATAGCCTAAAACTAGGATAGATTTGTCCAGAACTTAGATAAATTTATCCAGAACTTAAATAAATTTGTTCCAAAAGTCAAATAAATAGCCAGAAACTAAGATAGATTTGTCTAGAACTCAGATAAATTTGTTCCAAAAGTCAGATAAATAGCCAAAAACTTAGATAGATTTTGTCCAAAACATTTGACAAAAAATACAAAACCCAGATAAATTTAACTATGACTGGAATGGGGATGGACTTCTGGAACGTGTCAGGTCGAACCTGACCTAGAACCAACCTAGAACTTCTACAGAGCCTAGGCCCAGTTTCTTCTTCTTCGTTCTAGAATCAGAAACACAAAAGCCATCTTCCATTCGCCTTCTTCCTCGATTCCAGCGATGGCATGGCGCGGCGTCCGGTGGCGATCCCCCTTCTCCGGCGACATGTAGGAACGACGGTGGCGCAGGAAATCCGACGATGGTGCAGAAGATCATCTTTTTCTTCGTTTTGTGTTCTACAAGTCTTTTTCTTCTTCTTCTTTGTTGCAGGGGTCTTCTTCTTCCTCTCCGACAACAGCGTGTGGGCTAAGGAAGCAGTAGCGTTTGGCGATGCTACTTCTCTGAAAAACCCCAATCTCGTTCTCTAAAAAAAAAAAGAAGAGATCGATCTCAACTGTTGAGATCCCATCTGTCAATGTCCATGTCCGGTTTGAAGAAGAGGAGGGAGAATGGAAGATTTAAAATCTCAAAATTTAAAATTTTATGCCTAATCAGTTGAAAGGGCAAATTAGTCATAAAAATGTATGAGGTGGCATGTCTAGGGACATCTCTCCATGAGCTGACGTGTCTAGGGACCTCTCACCGAAATATGTCCAAGCTATATGGACTACAGGCCTTAGAGGAAAAGTTCATGGACTGGAGGCCTTACAAGTCCTATATGAGGGACCTTTCGCTAATTATCTCTAATATTTTTAATTATGTGCTCAATATGGTGGGACTAACTCCTATTGAGTAAAGAATTATGAGCAACCCAACTAAGGAAAGAGGCTTCATTTTTAGCGGCCCGACTTTTTTGAGATCATCCTAGCCCTTGATTTAATAGTCATAATGTTTAATGGTCATTTAGCTATAGATTTCTTTGAGATTCAATCCAATGGTGGATAAATGCTTGAAATTCAATCCAAAGAAGTCCATATGCTCAAATCTAGTTGTAGAGAGATTTCTCTCAAATTACCCTGAAGATAAACACTTGGGAAATAAAGAGGGAAGGAATTGACTGCAAGCTATAGCCTCTCTTTAGAATCCGAAGAGTCACTTACTTATCTCTCTTAAAACAATTAAAAGACAAAAGCATCCTTGAATCTTTTTAAATTTTCTCCTTTTTTTTTTTTTTGAATAAAAAGCAAGTGAGTGGGGGCAAAATTGTAAGGGACAAAAATATCATAAAATCTTTTGCAACATCTTTCATATATTCAAACCAATACCGAGAATTCCCAAAAAATAAAAAAAATAAAAAAACAATACCAAGAGTTGAGAGGGGGCAAGTGACCCCACTCGACCCCCCTCCCTCTGTCCTTGAGCTCACCCACTCTCTCTCTTCCTTCTGTTAAGCTTTGAATGGATTGTAGAAAACAGTATAAATTGTTGTAATGAGATCAAGACCTGTTTTCATCTAAGTGTAATCGAGTTTGGCGTTCAAATCAAATGCATAGATCAGGGCAGTGGCTGACCTAGGATTTTTTTTTGGGTGGGGCTAAAGTTTTGCTAGGCCTAACATTTGAAAAAAAAAATAGTTAAAACTTTTTTCATATTACCGAATAACGCCTAAGCGTTTTTCTTTAGAAAATGTACAACTCGCGGAACTCAACTAAATGCATGATAGTTATTGAACATTGGGCAATGAAGAGGTTAGGATGTCAATCAAAAGTACCAAAAGGCATTTGATGGATAAAAAAAATGATATTAAACTCACGTTATCGTGTTTCACTAAATTTATGTCAAAATCAATGCCCAATGGAGATCACTGCAAATTCAACGTGTGGGTGTGTGAGAAAAGACTGAATACAACAACATTTTGGGACACTCACACTTTCCCTTTTCACTTTCTCAAAGCCTCAAACTTTGGATAATGGGAGTAGAATTTCATCTTTCAATCATAGTGGGGCAAGAAGACATGATAACACGAATGGATTTGGTCATCTTTGGATTTGTAAATATGCTCGGATTTAGTGGTTTAGGGCTTAGGGTTTGGATTAGGATTTGGGAATTCAGGGTTTGGGATTAGGATTTGGAGATTAAGATACATTTGGCTGATAAAGATGTGGTAGCCTACATGGTACATAGGGACAGCAACGACGAGCTCGATCGACAATCGGCGCGAAGAGGTTTCAAAAGAAGAGGTGGAAGAAGAGGGAGCGTTGTATTGCCGCAATATTTTCTTTTTATTTATTTATTTACCAACGAAGCTTTACATATTTGGGGTTATCTGCAGACATATATGGAGTGACAAGTTTAGACATGTGGTGCATGCTCCGAGGCCCCATTCAACTCTATGGGCATTTGAATTCTGACCTAGGGCAATCGTGCTAGATCGCTCCAATGTATGTATGCCCTTGATCCAAGGTCCCATTCGATTTTAAGAGAATTTCAATCCCCCCAGGTCGCTACAACTTAGGTCCGCCCATGGATCGGGGGGCGGGGGTAGATGATTTAAAGTTCTACATTGAAAGGGTTACAAAAAAAAAAAAAAAAAAGGGAAAGAAACAGAATAAAGAAAAAGAAAAATCAAGAAACAACAAATCAACCCAGACAAAACACCATGAAACTGCAAGCACTCCACCTGGCGACAAGATCTAATGGAACTGAAGATCGGCCTTGCGAGGACAGATATTAAGATCAGGGCCATTGACTTCATTTTCTTCAAGTTCTATACTTCTAGCAACAACACTTCCTTTATCTACCACTCATTTGCCGTTGACGGAAGGAAGGAGACAAAAGTTGTGAAAGATGGCTAATTCGACTTGGACAAGTGGTCAGCTACTTTATTCTAGGACCTCCTGCAAATTTTATTTCCCAAGTTCAAAGGATTTAAGGGAATTAAGGATCGTTTTCCAAGTAAACATGAAATCCCAAGAAAGGTTCTTTGCTTTTTTCAAACTCTCCACAAGAATGAGGGAATCTCCTTCAAGTATAACTCGTTTAATCTCATTCTTATGAGAAATTAAGACTCCTTTATAAAGGGCCTCTGTTTTTTGATGGAACGCGCTCCGGATGCCGTGGGTGCTACCGGGGTCGGCGGACGTGGGAGTCTGTCGGGTCCGGCCCTTTCGCGCCCGGGGGGCATGAAGCGTGCATCAACATTTCTTTTGTGTGGGTGTGCCAGATTTTCTATTTTACTTGGAATTGCAAGTGGTAATCCGGAGATCAACCTTCGCAAGTAAAAAGGAAATCAACTTCTTTCAAGTTTTCCATTGCACAAATATTTAAGAAAAGAGACATTTTCTTGGTTTGCCGTGAAAGGCGATTTTGTTTGGCATTTATAGCCGATTTTGGCGTTTATAGCCGATTTACAATTCTCATCAATAATGAAAGACAAGAGTTGTGATTTTTGTCTCTTTTAGAAAAATACAAACTACAATGAAAAGCAAGAAAAGGAGGATCTAACTTCTCAGGAGATTGTGGGGGACTCGTTCAGATTGACGGTCGCAAGCCATGTATGGGCTTCCCATCATCCATGCAGATGAGAACAGAGGATGTTCTTGATTCGCTTGGCTTGGCTATAACCTCAGATTTTTAGAGGACAAAGACCAAGAGAAGGTCCTATGTCCAATAAAAAGCTAAGTAGACGGGCTGAAAAGCCACGTCTAAGCCATTGGAGGCAGCGGGAGAAGGCAAGGACCTTGGGGGGGTGCCCCCCAAGGGACTTTTGTCACCTTGTAGTGGTAGCCGGTGCAGAACTTTAGCAGAGTTTTCTCTCTTTTTCTTTCTCTCAGATTTCTGGATCTGTGGTGCTTTGGACGTGATCTCCGATTGATCGATCCGGATTTCAATGGAATGCTCTCCTATTTATAGGCTTTTGGTAGCCATTTAGGAGAGTTTATGGGCTTTAATGGCTTTAATGGGAGGAGTTACAAGATTTATTTCTTGATTTTGTAACTCCTTTTTCCTTGAATCTGATTGGCCGATGGAGATTAAGGGCTTTTAATCACCTTAATTACCATAATGGGAGGAGTTTCATGGGTTAAATGTCATGAATCAATTGACTTCTAACTCCCAAATGCTTGCTTCTGATTGGGCCGTCCAAAGAAATGAATTAATGACTGCAATAAAGCTAGTCAATTAACCATATTAATTGGTCGCCGAGCAGTCGAAGAGTCGCGGGCCGTGCCGTGTCTTCTGGAATTCTTCTGGCGATGATCATCGATGGATCTTCATGCTGATCGACATCGGATGAACATGTAACTTTAGACAGTGATAGCTAAGAGCGGGCCGGTGACATCTGTCCTGTCGATTTTTCGATCGATTGGGCGGAAAGTACACTTTTTTGGTCGACCGGTTGGCGATCAATGTTGATTTTGATACTTTTGGAGGTTGACCCGTGATTTTGACGGATGTCGGAGGACATGAGTCAATTTCAAGCACTAAAAATCACATTTTCAGGAAACCACAGGGGTCAAAGTGCGCGAAACGCGAAAAAGGACTGAAAAACGGGTCACCGGCGAAAAATCCGGTGACCCGGACTTCCATGGTCGCCGGCGACCATGGGCCGGCGTCGCCGGCGACCCTGGGCCATGGTCGCGGGCTGCGACCCTGGGGGTTTTTCCCCTGTTTTTGGTCTGTTTTGTGGTCTTTTTCGTCGCCGTTTTCTTCTGTATTTTTCCTGACATTTCTTCTCATTTATTGGCTTGATTTTCCTGTAGAAAACCTGATGAGAATCCTTGCATTTTTAGAGTGCAAAGTTTCCAATTTTCCGGGAAAGCCGAAGACTTTGTCGCGTAGAGCTGCTGATTTTCCGCCAGAAGCTGAAACTTGGTCAAACGATGTCGGAATGACCTGAAATTTGAGGTGAAGCCTCCTGAGCAATAAATAAGACCAACCATAGGCTTTTGTTTGAGTTTTGAAGCCGTTTGGGGTCCCATCGATGCTTCACTTAATTTTGCTGCGGGGAAAATGCCGAGCTTTGATATGTGGCCAAACGATGTCCGATTGACCTGAAATTTGACGGGGAGCCTATTGGAGTCATTTTGAGACGTTCCATGGGCTCCGTTTTGGATGTCATGGTCCCGGGTTGCTCCGCCGCCGGTAGGCTTGATTTTCTCTCGGAGCATCGAAACCTGGTCAAACGTTGTCGGAATGACCTGAAATTTGACGTGCAGCCTTTTGGAAGCATGTTGAAGCCACTCATGCACTTGGTTTGATGAGCGAAGGCTTCGGTGGTTCCAGCCGCCGGGAGGCTTGATTTTGCTGCTCGAGCATTGATGGAGGGTCAAACGTTGTCGGTTTGACTTGAAATTTGGCATGGAACCCTTTTGAGACATGCTGGAGTCATCCGTAAGCTCTGATCGAAGTTTTGACGTCTCCGATGATGTCACCGCCGGGAGCGCCATTTTAGCTGTCGGAGAAGCGAAGTTAGGCCAAATGATTCTGAAATGGCCCGAAACTTCATGTGTACTCTTCTCTTGGCTATCTTGAAGGATCTTGCAGTTTTTGTTTGATTCCACAAGATTTGATTTTTTTGAGAAATTGCATTGTCTATTTATGGCAAGTTGCGACTTCATGCAGCTTTCTTGATGTTGAAGAGGCAAAGTGACATTTTTGGTGTCAACAAATGCCCCCTCGAGGTACAGCGACGAGTTGCTTGACTTTTGTAGTCGATGTGCCTCGAAGAGATTTTTGAAGGAGAGCTTGTGTCTTGACCAAGAGTCTTTGAGCAATCTTTCCTTTGGTAGAGTAGCCTTTGAGCTTCCAGGGGAATTTTATGGTAAATGAAAGGAATCAAGTACCATCTCGAGGCAAAGTTTTGAAGATGACATCAGGGATGTGGATTTGGGCTTTTGTTTTTGACCTTGTGACCTAACAAGCTGTATGTGGCAGGTTAGGGGGGTCGGGTTTTGGTTTTGACCTTGTGACCCAACAAGCTGTATGTGGCAAGTTGGGGGATCATGATTTGGTTTTTGGTTTTGGTCTTGTGACCTAACAAGCTGTATGTGGCAAGTTAGGGGACCAGGATTTGGTTTTTGGTCACTCTTTGGGACTGTGTGGGTCCATTGGAGTGGTTTGGATTTTTTGTAGAATGTCAATTTCAAGATTTTGGCTCAATTTGGTTTATGAGGCTGGATGGTTTGATTTTTGGAAGCTCATGGGGCTTGGAATTTTTTTGTATGGTTCAATCAACTCAAAAGAGGCATGGAACCATTTTTGTATGCTCTTGGTAAGAGGGAATTTTTTTCTGACTAAAAGCCCATTTTTTTTTTTTTTATAGTGCCTAGGTGGTCAAACCTGGCTCATATGGGCTAGCCCATGGGACCTTAAGCTTTTTAGGATGGCTTAGATCTCATGTGGGGCCATTTTTGTAAAGAATATCTAAAGATATCTCATTTGGATAGAGAATATCTAAAAATATCTTTATGGGAGAGCATCTCTCATATTCCCTTAATTTGGGAGAAAATATCTCAAGGTATCTTTCTTTTTGGGAAAGAATCTCCAATCTCCTATTTTGTTGGAGAGAATCTCTCATTGATTGATTTTGGGAGAAAATCTCTCAAAGACATCTTTCTTTTTGGGAAAGAATCTCTCTAATTCCTTCTCTTTTGGTAAGGTTACTAATTAGTAACACTTACCTTTCTTCTTTGTTTCCTTCTTTGATTTGCTCTCTCCTATAAAAGCAAAGGAAGGTAGGATCTCTTGCTCTTATTGCTTTCTTTTGCAACAATCTCAAGAGAGCTCCAAGACCAAGAGTTCTTCTTCTTCAAGGATCTTCAAGCTTTTTCCTTCTTCTTCTCCATCAATGGCTTCAAGTAAGTTTTTTCTCTTTTTCTTTCAAGAAAACTCCATGTAGAGAATAGGATGGAAAAAAAAGTGTCTCTTCTCTTTTTTTTTTTCTTTTTTCTTTTCTTCTTCTCTTTTTTTTTCTTTTCCACGTGATTTCTTTTTTTTTTTCACGTGTCTCTTTTCTTTTTTTTTTTTTTTTTTTTTGTGGGCCGTACGGATAGATCCGTACGGATCTGGTCCGTACGGCCACGTGGCCTGTGGGCCACGGCCTGATGGGCCTGATATTTTTTTTTTTTTTTTTTTTCTGCTGTTTTCTTTCTTCTTTTTTTTTTGTTTGAGAAAGTTTCTTCTTTTTTTTTGTTCTTTTCTTTCTCCCTTTTTTTTTTGAGAAAGTTTCTTTTTTTTTTTTTTTTTTGTGCTCATCATGATAATGCGTTTTTTATGCAAATCTAGATGTTCATGCATGTACTTTTTGTAGATTGAGCATGATAGCATACCTGAAAATCTTTGCAAATTTGGGAATTTGGAGCTCGCAGCGATGTTGAGCCCTTCTTGATTTTACGGAGATTTTGAGGTTTCGAAAGTTTGGAGTTTCGGAGCTCGCAGCGATGTTGAGCCCATCTTCAAAACTTTCTATTTCTTTCGGGGTATTTCCCTTTTCTTCGGAATTGCCCCGGAACCATGCCAAAATTTCGCCAGATTTGCTTTTAGCGAAATTCTGTCATTTTGATGATGATCTTTTTCTTTTCCAACCTTTGCAGGTGGTTCCTCTAGAACGAACAAGGGTAAAGAGCCTGCTACAAGCGTACCTCGTCGATCCGCCAGATCTTCTAATGTGACCGTTCAGCAGGCCTGGGAGAAGGTCCAGTTTGTTGAGAAGAACTTGGAAGAGTGCGATTCCCTCAATCGCGATGAGATGAGACAGCGATTGATCGCTCTCAAGAATGAGGAATTCTATAAGATCATGGTAAGCAACCGTCCTTGGGTTATGGACGATCTGAGGGTTTTACCCAAGCCTACCTTCTTCTTTGGAGATGCAGTCCCTGACGACTTGACATACCAAAGGAGATGTTTTCAGTTCTCTTACACAGCAGATGGTGAGGAGAGAACTATTTCTACCCGGTCGTCTTTTGATCGGACCATCTCGATCTTGAGCCTTTCTCCCACGTGCTCTAAGAGGGAAGATCCTCCGAGCTGGGTGAAGAGGACCAGTGTGATCAAGACCGGGGTTTTTGTTGGCGGTCCCTCCGGATATGCGGAGAAGTCGCCTGCCCAAATGGACATGTTGATGCCAGCCGGCGGCTACCAGGGCTCTGATTATCCGTTTGTCGATTTGGGACTGATGGGCCTTGGCGTTTTCAGCGGTGACGGCAGCAATTGGGTGAAGCCTTTTTGACTTCGTGGCCGTTTCAGTGTTGACTCCGATTGGAAGTCGTGGACTGATCGCGTCCTGCTGATTGGTGGCACCATTTTGAAGGAAGCCGGGATTCTTGACGCGGTCCGTGCTTTTAGGGAGACCGTGGCTTTTTCCGACGAGGCCTTCATGGCCATGTTGGAATCATTTCTCCCACAAACCAATACCTTCGTTGTAACGAATGGTGAGATTGGTTTTTCCTTGAAGGAGTTGAGCGCCATCACCGGATTACCCATCCTTGGCAAACTCTACGAGGAGTTCATGCCGATTGACAGCGTCCTTGAGGAGCAGTCAGAGGAGTTCAGGCTCCTATACTTTCAACTCGTCACCTTCTATGATTTTTTTAAGGAGGGTTCGAAAGTCAGGTCCAGCAGTTGGAAGAGTTATGGCTCTTCATTCTTCAACTTCTTTGACAGCAAAGAGTCTTCTGATAGCATGACCCGGGAAGACAGGAAGAAGACTTCGGCCATGCAGGAAGAGTTGAAGGGTTTCTTCGCGAGCACAGATGCCATTTGTTCTGACATTGCACTGCGGAGAGATCTTGCTTTTTACCTCACTTATTGGCTAGGTGAGGCTGTGTTTGCTGGTGGAGATGGGACGCACATCAGGCCGCATTGATTTTTTCGGCTTGTCAGATGGCGTTTGGAGAGCGGCTTGCTTTGGTGCCTGCTCTTTACTCCTACTTGTGTACCGAACTGCAGGCTGCTGCTTTTTTGGTTCGGCTTGGGCTCCCTATGAATAGGGTATTTTCAGCCCATATCTTTTATTCGTGGTTTGTATACCACTGTCCTGGCTTCCACCAGCTGGGTGCTGCACAGGATGATGATCCTCTGATGATTCGATTGGCTAAGGGAAAAGCCGTATCCGAATTACTTTTGTTTGCCCGCATGAGGATCCGACGGTTCAGGGACGTCGAGATGGGGCAGTCTTCAGTGAAGCTTTCTCCGGAGTTGCGGAAGAAGGCTTTTGATTTTGGTGCCTCCCGAGACTCTACCAGAGCAGGGTCGGGAAGGCATTACCCTTTGACCAATGCAGAGAAGGAGTGACTTTTTAGCATACGAGTCGGCACGATGGTGTACCGCAGACATCTTTTCGTTGACATCCAGCCGTATGTACCTTCTCGCTTTGCGCTTCAGTTGGGCTTCTCTCAAGGCGTTGTTGGAGCGCCTTCGAGTATGGTGAAGCGTTTTGGGGGTTTGCAGGATGGCAGAAATGTATGGGCTTTTTATAGTGCTGAAGACACTACTGCCACGATCTCTTATCCTGAGCTGTCGACTTTTCGAACTGCCGGCTTCACGAAGTGGTTCGCGGAGAGCTTTTTGGCATATCGGGGGCTTTCCAAGAAGGAGCTTGATGTAAAGCTGTCTTCGGGGAAAGGTACTGGAAAGTCGGATGGCGTCCGGCGAGAGGAAGTTTGGGCCTTCCTTTCTGGAGAGAAGCACAAGATAGGCTTTCTCGGTGACCAAGGCGTCATTGGTTCTGAAGCTGTTCGGGAAGTACCTGATGAGGCTTTGGAGCAGCTAGAACAGGAGGAAGCTGAGCTCGACGCTTGGATGCAAGCGGCACAGAGGCAAGCTTCCGCGGAGTCTACTGGCGAGAGCAGACCATCCAGTGAGGAGCCAAGTGAGAAACCTGACTCTGATAGTGGGGCGGGTTCTTCTAGGAAGCGAACCCGTAGAGGTAAGAAGAGGAGGAGTCATCATCACAGCGAGGGGCCACATGAGGACTCTCCTGACATGGAAATCACTCTTACCATCAACGAGGAGGTGCCAGAGGCTGTCGACGAGCCTCCAGAGAAGAGGAGTCGTGGGGAAGAGACCATTGGTGAAGGTATGATTCTTCCTTTTTCTTTTTCTACTTCTTTCATGGGGCTTTCCATGTTCTGATTTGTTTTCTCACCCTGCTGCTGCTTCTTTTTTTTTTTTTTAGCAGAGGATGAAGACTTGGCGATGCCCGAGGTTCCGACCGATGAGGCGGTGATGGAGCCGGTTATGGCATCTGAAGAAGAACCGAGGGACTCTGGAATAATTTCAGAATCTCCAATTGGTATAACTTCTTTCGCTTTTTCTTTTTTTTTTTTTTTTTTTTGCATGCGACTTGATTTGCTAACATTTTCTTGTCAGCTGACTTGCCACAGGATTCCGATGACTTTGAACCATCAATGGACGCAAATGTTGATGATGCTTCCGATGAGTTCATGGAGGAAGAGAGTGTTCCGCCAGTCGTCGAAGAAGGTACTTTGTAGTGATGACCCTGATGATTTTTTTTAACATGATCATATTCATACCTTTTTGTGTTTCATTTGCAGGTTTTGAAGTGACAGAAGAGAGTCCATCGCTTCCTTCAGAACCAGAGCAAGGGATGCCAGAGGTCGATCCGGAGGTAGAGACTCCTACAACCAGTTCTGACGCGATAGAGGAGATACCTCATGCTGAGATTCCTTCTCCAGTGGCTCCAAGTGGAAAGAGTTCTTTTGTTACTCTTCCAATGGGACATGACATGAGTAGCCGATCAGCGGAGAAGGGTGAATCTTCACCCAGTTCGTCTCTTCAATTTGCGAAGAAGGTGCTGGCTCGGGTTTTGAGTTCTTGGATCAAGACTCTCCTTTCTGGACACTTGGAGGCAGGATTTGGCATGATCCCACATGTACAGGAGATTCTCACTGATACCGAAGAGGTTGGTCTGGATGTCACAGGTGCCAGGGCGATCGTTGATAGGATCATTGCACTGGGTGACAAGTGGTTTGAGACCATAGATTTCCCTGACGACCAATTCTTCAAGGAGATGTTCTTGGACCCTGCTGATAAGGCTAAGTCCGACCTGAATGAGGCTACACAGAGCAGGAAGCAGGTAGTCCGAGAGAAGAATAAGGAAGAGCTAGTCATCCTTGGATTAAAGCGCGACCTTGACATCCTTGATGGAGAGGTCGAAATGGCCAGGAAGCATCTCGAGCATTTGAAGGCACAAGTTGATGCTAAGTGGACTGCTATAACAGAGGCTCGTGACAGGGAGAGTACTCTGATTCGCAGGGTTGCAGATGCCGGTCAAGTTCTCGAGAGGAGGACTCTAGAAAACGAAAAATGGCAAACTGCTGGGGAAGAGCTTCCCGGTGTTAAAGAAGGGTTACGGCATTCGCCAGCATCTCATGGCAAGTTCCTGAAGAAGCGTGCCTTGGAAACTCTGACGGCTGATGCCAAAAGTTTGCTTGAGGAGCTGAAGCTTTGGCTGGAGACCATTTTTGGCTGAGCTCCTGATTTCTTGTAGCAGAAACTATTCTTCTTTTTTTTGGTACCACATGTATATTTTTGGTACTCTTTTTTTTTTGTAGTCCTTGTGAACACTTTCTTTTTTTTTTTGGTACCACATGTATTTTTTTGGTACTTTTCTTTTTTTTGTAGTGCTTGTGAACACTTTCCTTTTTTTTGCTTTGGTACCACATGTATTTTTTTGGTACCCTTTTTTTTTTTTGTTTCCTACGCTCACTCAAATCTTTTTGTGATGAAAGCAATTGCTAAATGGGATTTGATCAAAAGCTTTGTCATTTTGTGAAAATCTTTTGTCAAATGGTTGTTTTGGTAGGGGAAACGAATTTGGCATGAAAGCCGGATTTTTGTGGCATTTACAGCCAGTTTGGTGGCATTGATAGCCAATTGGTGGCATTTATAGCCGGTTTGGTGGCATTGATAGGCAATTTGTGGCATTTATAGCCGGTTTGGTGGCATTGATAGCCAATTTGTGGCATTGATAGCCGGTTTGGTGGCATTGATAGTCGGGTTTTTTGAAAGCCAAGTTTTGGTTTGTCGGCGTGAAAACCAATTTTTTGCGGCATTGATAGCCGGTTTGTGGCATTTATAGCCGGTTTTTTGCGTTTACAGCCAGATTTTGGCGTTTATAGCCGAGTTTTGGTTTTCAAAATGCAAGTATCGACTAAATGTCGCCTCCCCGCTGAATGGTCTTGCAAGTATCGATGGAATGTCGCTTCCTTGCTCATTCGGTTTTGCGAGTATTGATGGAATGTCACTTCCTCGCGGGTTAGGTTTTGCGAGTATCGATGGAATGTCGCTTCCTCGCGGGCTGGGGTGCAAATATCGACTAAGCGTCGCTTCCCTGCGTTTCCCAAAACTTTTGGTTTTGCGGGTACTGACTTGATGTTGTTTCTCCGCGATTTTTTTGAGGTTTTCTCGAACCATTTGAAATTTTGGTTGTGGATAGCAACTGGTATGTTGCATCTCCACGATTTTTGAAATTGGGTTGTGGATATCAACTGGTTTGTTGCTTCTCCACGATTTTAGGTTTTCTCGAACCTTTGAAATTAGGGTTGTGGATATCAACTGAAATGTTGTGTCTCCACGATTTTTAGGTTTTTTCGAACCTTTTTTTGAAATTTGGGTCGTGGATATCAACTGATATGTTGCGTCTCCACGGTTTCTGGATTTTGCAAGTATCGACGAAATGTCGTTTCCCTACGATTTGGGTGCAAGTATCGATGGAATGTCGCATCCTTGCTTTTTTTCAAAATTTTTGTTTTGCGGGTACTGACTTTGATGTCGTTTCCCCACGATTTTTGAAAAACCATTTTTTTTTGTTTAAAGACACGAGGGTCGTAAATTTTGACCTAGAACCATTTGGCGGTAAAAGGTAAGGTGGACTAGGGTGGAAATCCCTGAATCCGGATTTTTGTTTCAAACCATGAATTTTGGTTCAAGGATCGAAAGTTTTGGTCAAGTCAGGGAGAGGCTCCTAAACTTGGATTTTTTTGTTTTTGAACAATGAAACGATAAAAGTAAGCATTGTTTTTGAATCTCTAGAAATTTTGACATTTGATATGAAAATTCTAAAGAGAGTGGGTTTGACGAGCGAGTACCCGAGAACAGGTTTTGGCCATACAAGCATTGCTCTTACCCAGTTGGGTAAGTCTTCAAGGGTAGTACCGCTTCAAGAACTTGCCGTTGATAGGCAGCATACATCTGTCGCCTTCCATGTTTAGGAGGGCATATGCGCCGTTGGAGAAGACCTTGTCGATGACGTAGGGTCCCTCCCATTTTGGTTCAAATTTGCCTTTGGATTTGTGTGCGAAGACCATTGGTCTTTTTACCGCAAGAACCAAGTCACCCTTTTTGTAGGCGCGTTGCCGGACCCTTTTGTCAAAAGATCCTGCCATGCGAGCTTGGTAAAGTTCAATGCTTTGTCGAGCTTCGAGCCGTCTCTCGTCGAGATTGTCCAGCTCATGGAGTCGCAATTTGACATTGCTTTCTTGAGTCATGTCATTTTGTAGAGATACCCTCAGAGAAGGAATTTGTACCTCTAGGGGCACGACAGCTTCGCATCCATAGACCAAGGAGAATGGTGTGCTATGGGTTGGTCCTCGAACGGTGGTTCGATAGGCCCACAAGGCTTCAGACAGTTTGTCGCTCCAGTCTCTTTTGTGACTAGAGACCATTTTCTTTAGGATTTTGCAGAGTGTCTTGTTGAAGGCTTCTGCTAATCCGTTTGCTGCCGGATTGTATGGAGTCGAAGGACAGCTTTGAATTTTGTATTTGTCGCAGAACCTGTAGAATCGATGATCCCGGAATTGTGGTCCGTTATCATGGACGAATCTTTTAGGTATGCCGAAACGACAAATGATGTTGGTGCGCAGGAATTGAAGGACTGATGAGGTCTTCATTTCGTTGAACACAAATGCTTCTGACCACTTGGAAAAATAACCCGTTGCGGCGAAGATGAAGCGATGACCTTTGCTTGAAGGGGGAGAGATAGGACCTATGATGTCCATGTCCCATGCTTCAAAAGGCCACGAGATTGCTGTAGGGTGTAGCCATTCCGGAGGCATGTGAATGTAATCTCCGTGAACTTGGCATAGCTGGCAGCGTTTGGCAAATTACATTGCATCAGCTACCATGGTAGGCCAATAGTAACCTAACCTTTTTATCTGATCATAGAGCTTAGGACCTGCCTGATGGGCTCCACAAAGACCAGCATGAACTTCTTTAAGTGTTTCTTCGGCCTCTTGTTGTGACAAGCAGCGTAGAAGTACTCCGTTGAAGGATTTCCTGTAGAGGATTTTTGAAGGAATATCCAAATGAAAGTTTGGGGCTCGCCTTTGTATGCTTACCCGTTCTTTTGGATCTTCAGGTAGGATTCCGAACATAGTGTAATCAATGAACGGATCCCTCCAGTCGCCGATTGAAGGTTGAAGGATAGAGATCCGACTTCCAACCACTCGGTGGCATTTAGCAACTGCTTGGTGTGTGTTAAGAGGAGGGAGGATCCTTCTCTCGCACACTGTAATTTGCATGTTTTCCCCTTCCTGGATCGCCATTGATGTGGCAAGTCCGGCCAGGGCATCTGCACGGATGTTTTCACCTCTACGAATGTGGGTGATGTGACAGATGTCAAACTTTTGCAGAAGCGATTGTGCCTTGTTGTAGTAAGGCAGCAGATCGGGCTTCCTGACTTCATATATCTGATTCATCTGGTTGACGATCAGTTGAGAGTCTCCAAAGACTTCCAGCATAGTGATACCGGATTCGATGGCGAGTTCCAATCCTAGGATCAGAGCTTGGTATTCAGCTGCATTGTTTGTGCATGGTTCCAGTAGCGAGAAAGCGTGTGGAATCATGTATTTGTCGGGGCTAACAAAGAGGATGCCAACTCCTGAGATCAGCTTTCTTTTTTCATTTGTCCTGGTTGCATCGTCAAAGTACATGTCCCAGGAGGCATTTGGCGAGAAGGTCTCCACGTTGTAGACGGGTTCGTCTGGGAGATCATCTTTGAGTGGAGAATTTTTAGGCAATGGATGCTCTGCGAGAAAGTCTGCTAGAGCTTGGCCTTTGATTGCTTTTTGTGGTACATACCTAATATCAAATTGTGATAGAAGGATGGACCATTTTGCCAGTCGGGCATTGAGAGAACCTGCCTTTGTGATAAGGACCTTCAAGAGGTTGATCCTCGAGACCAGGTAGACTGTGTTGGAAAGCAGATAGTGACGTAGCTTTTGTATGGCGAACATCACTGCAAGGCATTCCTTTTCGACTGGGGAGTAGCGATGCTCTACACCTACTAGCATGCGGCTGAGGTAGTATAGAGCAGCTTCTTTTCTTTCATCATTTTCTTGTGCAAGCAGAGCACCCAGAGAGTGATCAAGGGCTCTTGTGTACAAGATAAATGGTTTTCCAGTGGCAGGGGCAGCTAACACTGGAGGTTTGGTCAGGTATGACTTGATATCTTGAAATGCGGCTTCACAGTCGGCATCCCAGACAAAGTCTACACCCTTTTTCATCAATCGAGAGAATGGACGGCATTTCCCCGAAAGATTGGAGATGAACCGTCTGATGTAGGCCAATCTCCTTTGGAGCCCTTTTAATTCTCTCAAGGTTCTTGGAGAGGGCATTTCTAGAATAGCCTTGACTTTTATGGGGTCAAGTTCTATTCCAGCTTTCCGAACAAGGAATCCGAGAAACTTACCCGACGAGACGCCGAAGAAGCATTTTAGAGGATTCATCCGCAGTTTGTGTTTGCGGAGTCGGAGGAAGACTTCCCGAAGATCTTTGAGATGGTCTTCTTTTCTTCTGCTTTTGACGGCGAGGTCATCGTAACATTCGACCGTCTTGTGCTGCATATCTTGGAATATTTTCATCATAGCCCTCTGATATGTGGCACCAGCATTTTTCAGACCAAATGGCATGACAGTGTAGCAATACACGCCAAATGGAGTCCGAAATGAAGTGTGTTTTTCATCCTCGGGATGCATTTTTATCTGATTGTAACCAGAGAAACCATCCATGAATGTCATTCGCTCGAATCCGCAGGTATTGTCAATCATCACCTCCGGTATGGGGAGCGGAAATTCATCTTTACGGCAAGTGCCATTCAAGTCTCTATAGTCAATACAGACTCTGATCTGCCCATTTTTCTTTGTCACGGGGACAATGTTGGCCAACCATTCTGGATGTTGTTCCTCACGGATGAAGCCGACGCTTTTGAGCTTTTGAACTTCTTGTTCAATTTTATCCATCACATCTGGACGGAATCTTCTTTGGCCTTGTTTGACAGGCTTGATTTCTTCTTGAAGATTGAGTTTGTGGACTGCTACTTTGGGGTCTAAACCAGGCATTTCAGCGTAGGACCATGCAAAGTAATCAACGAACTCACGAAGAAAAGCGATATACTCAGGTAACTCATCATCCTTTATATTCTTGCTTATGAATACAGGACGTGGGTTATCTGGTGTTCCCAAGTCTATCTTTTCAACAGGGTCTTCTGTTAGGAGGTTCGAAGGTGGTTCCTCCACAATATTTTCGGAGGCTTCCAGCTCAACGAAACCTTCTGGGATTCCAAGGGCATTTGTAGACCGAGGGTTTGTTCCTTTCCACGGGTCTTCTTGATTGGTGATCTTCTCAAGGCTTGCTATGAGATGGTCCCAATCGCCTATTGAAACTGGGTCGAAGTAAGGTACTTCTTTTGGAGACGAGGGCTCTTCTGGGTCAGAATAGCACAAGTCTGTATTATCTGACGATTCCTCTTTATCATCAGAGAAATCGTACCAATTGGATGAGCTTCCTGGATCTCTGTCAGGTAACTCTTTAAAGAGATATCCAGGGAGATCGATGTCTTCATGGACTTGAGATGTTGAGGCTTGGTCGGTAAAACGACTTTTAAGCTTTTGTGTCAACTGTCTCAGAGGAGTGTCGGGATCATACCCTAACCCATATGAAGACTTTTCTACATGACCGTAGAGTCTCCAATCTTCCAGCTGGCTTTTGGTCAAGGCGGGTCCCAATGGCGTGAGAATACCGCGGCCTTCTCCCAAACCGAGTGGGTTCTGAGCGTCAAAGCCCATTTTCTTCATGATAGCTTGTGCCACAGGACTATATAGAGATAGTTGAGGCATACCTTCGTTTTGGAAAGGTTCAAGCAACGAATTTGATGAAGAAGCATCCGATCTATGGAAGAAGATCGGCTTTTGCTTTGGTGATTTTGTCGGAACAACAAAGGTAGCAGACGTAGGATCTTCTACATCAGCAGGTGTCTCCGTCGGAGTGAGAGCAGGCCGAACATGCTGAGCGTCAGCTTGGCTTGACGATGCATCGTCTTCTGGCTCTGAGTTCGAGTCTGTGTCTTGCATGATAGACACGAGAGAAACAACAAATTTACCCCCAGGCTTTTGCTTTGCCTTCTTCACTCTGGTTGTGATGACCAAAGGTTTTGAAGATTTGAGGGAGATGACGAAGGGAGATTGACTACTCTCTTCTAACTTGCCGGAGGGTTTGTTTTCTTCCGGTGATTTTTGAGGAGCCTTGCCTTTATCTTTCTGGAGATTTTCAGCAGGGGGTGCTATTTCCTCTTCTTCTTTTTCTCCTTCATACATTTGGGAGTCTGCGAAGTGGACTTCTTTACCTTTGAAGGGTTTTATGTCCTCAAAGACTCGATGTACCATGCCGTCGTCGCCGACGAACTTGATGCATTGATGTAGAGTTGAAGGGACAACACCGTTCTCGTGTATCCAGGGGCGTCCGAGAAGGATGTTGTAGCATGAAGGGGTTTTTATTGCATACACAGTGACTTCAGAGATAAGATCACCGATCTGCAATTTGAACCTGATTTTGCCGATAGGCCTTTGAGTACTCCCATCGTATCCAAAGATAGATACAGATGTGTGGCTTAGCTTGCTGGGTGGGATGCCCAACTCTTCGAGAGCCGAAGTGGAGATGAGGTTGAGTGCAGAACCTGGGTCGACCTGAACTCTGTGTATAGGCATTTCCTTGATGTACCCTGTGAAGTACAGGGGTCGGTTGTGCCTTGCTTCGCCAAGTAGGAGGTCGTCCTTTGTGAAGGCGATGGTTGCACTGGCTGCTTTTTGCACCGAGAGGCATTCAATGCATGATCCCTCAGTTTTCTTTTCTCCCTTTGAGGAAGTTGCAGAGTTTTTGACCCGGTAGTCCATTTCAATTTGGAGGACTTGCGGGGCGTGTTTGTCGACATCCTCATTCAGTTTTTGTAATTCTGAGATGAGATTATTACGAGTACGTGGAGACATTCGTAATAAATCCAGGATGTGCAGTCGTGCAGGATGTGTTTGAAGTGCTCAACCAAGTCATACTTGAAAGCCTCCTTAGGGCCTGCATGTTCATCATTGTTGCCACTGGGGGCGCTTACAACATCTTTTCCCGAAGGATTTACATAAGTAAAGGAAGATTGGTTGTAATTTTTGTGGTAGTCCCGGCCCGAGCGGGTGCCTCTACCAACTTCGAGAGCTTCTTGAGAAGGATCTTCGCTTGGAAGATTGTCTTCATGATCAAGAGGCTGTCATTTTTCATCTACTGGGGATGCATCTGCAGCAGAGTTGCCATCCTCAGTGATTGTGTTGCACGGAGCATTTTCCGGGAGCGAGTCCTGAACAGCATCCAGCAGCTTTTTTTCTTCGTTGACCCATCCATTACCCCAAGTTGGGTTTTCTTCATGATGATGAGTCGGGAAGAATGTGCATCCTGAAGTCACAGTCTCAGGAGAAGAAACCTGAGAGGGTGTCATCTCTGTGAAAGTCACGCGAGACGAGATAGCCCCAGAAGATATGGTGCTAGGTGTCGCCGGTGTGTAAGTGATCTCATCAGATGATGCATCGGAAGAGCTATAATCCCGAATTATCACATTACAGGCAGCTCTTAAAGGAGACGTTGTCTGCTCGGAGTCAGACTCATCCTCAGATGTAAGAGGATCGTCTACCCAGCAATTTTCTCTATTTTCAGCAATTGAGGGAGGAGGTACCTGGTGGGCTTCAGGGACTTCCGGCTCTGGATTGTGAGGAATCTCGTTGACGCGGTCTTGCTCTTGTTCTAGAGTGAGATGCTGCAAGATCCTCGCATATTCTTCAAGATCAGGCATGGGAGCCAAATCTTCTTCTTCGTCTGCTCTTTGTGGCTCAACATGGTTGATTTCCACTGGAGCAATGACAGGTGCTGGGTTAACAGCATCTTCTTGTGCAGCCACTTGATCTTCTTCATCATCAGACCAGGATCCTTGTGGTTGCAAGGGGTTATACCAGATTACTGGCATAAGGTGAGTTTCAGGAACCCATTCTTCGTCGGAGAGATACTCTCCTGTTTCAAAAGATTCCTCCCACTCGCCGGTGTAGTTGGGCTCGAATCCATCGTCGGTGTCGCTGGACTCGTATCCATCGATGGAGAATCCAACTACCGAGTTGCAAGAGTATGATGCCCCCTGCATGGATTCTTTTTTGAATTGAGGTGGCATGAAATTACTGAGAGTGAAGTTTCTTACCGCCTTTGAAGTCTCTGGAAGGGACGTTTTTGTTGCCCCGAGTGAAGTGGTAGAGGAGGCCTCTGCTTTTTCATGGACTTCTTGTTTTGGCTGGGTCTTCTCTTGCCGTTTGAGCCTGAGGAGATGTTTCCTAGCCTGCCTTCGCTGTTGGGCTGTCGGCTTTGTTTTTACGATCTCCCAGTTTTCATCTTCCAGGAGATCGGGATGTACCCATATGGGTTGTCCGTCTGGTGTCGGGCAAGGAACCAACACTTCGGACGTTTGAATTCTTTTTATCACCTTGAAGGAAGTAGTGATCTTCTTCTTCGATGATTTTGGTGTTTGTCCACATGACACCATGTTGACGGAGGCAGTCCCATAGTTTTTGTCAAAGGTGATGACTCCGTTTTTCCACATCTCGTTTATCTTCTCTCTCACAACAAAGCATTGATTGAGAGGATGCGAGACCATCTGGTGGTATGGACAGTACCGAGGATCGTTGGTTTTGCCAACATCGCCCGGTCTTTTGGGTTCAGGCAAGGTGAGCTTGTCGTTTGCCACGAGAGCCTCGAAGATTTCGTCAACATCTTCATCGAATGGGTATTTCTTTTCTACTCGCTCTTTGAAGGCATCAGAGAGTTCAGGTCTCTTACCCGCAGCTCTGTTTTCAGCTTTCTTTGGTTGCTGAGGAGCTGACTTGGTTTGCACATTGAGGACCTCTTTCTTCTTTGGTTTAGAGGTTACAACGGCGGTTGGCTCTTTTCTTGATGACTTCTGACTGTTGAGGTCTTTAATCACCGTTTCAGCTTCCATAGAAGCTTCCAGGAGTTCTCCCAGGCTTTTTGATTTGTTGCCGATGATCATGGAGCGTATTCTGGCTCTCATGTTGTTTCGGCAGATGTCGACTAGCGACGCCTGTGGCAATACATCTGAACATTTGTATGCCATTGCTTTCCACTTGTGAATGAAGTCATAAGTTGACTCATTCTCTCACTGTTTTAGGCTGCAGAGCTGAGCCATAATAACAGGATGATCCTCACCTTGGAAGTGGGTCAGGAAGCGTGTCTCTAGCATAGCCCAGTTCTGAATGGAGTTCTCCGGAAGAGTGGAGTACCAATCGAAGGCCGTACCTTTTAGGGTACTTGCAAAGAGGCGGATCTTGAGTGCATCTTGATCCGCGATAGCTCCCGTCAAAATTTTGAAGTGGATGACGTGTTGTCTGGCTGATCCTTTCCCCGTATATGTTTGGAGAGTATGATGTTTGAATTTTGTGGGGAATGGGACCGAGTCCATCCATAAAGGATATGGTGGCTTGATCCCATGCTCCTTGAGTATATCCTCTTCTTTTGCTTTGGCGAGGATACTGTCTACGTCCTTTTTGGTAAGGGCGCGTGACTCATTTTCTTCTCCATTTCCCTCGTTATTGCTATGATTCGGAGGAGGCTCATTGTTCACCTGATTTTGGACAACAAGGAGAAGGTTTTCCATCAGAGTTTCAATCCTCTGCTGGCCTTGTTCCAACTGCTGGATGCGTGTGAGCGCATTATCTTGAGGTGGATTCTGAGGTGGTGGCTCAGAACTTGTAGCCAAGACGTTCATCCCTCGGGATTCGAACGAAGAAACCGTCCTGGTGACTGAGCTGAGGCTCATTCTTTTTGATGAAGAGCTTGATGAAGGATTACTCTCCCGTCCTTGGTTGGAAGGGGCAGGAGATTCTTCGGGATGTCTTTGTGTCCTGGTGACGCTACGGGTCACCGGACGTCGGACATGGATTTTTTATGCTGACTTTTGGCGTCTTCTGGTTTTTCCAACCATATGGACGGCAGCAACTTGGTCGGGTCTTTCTTTTTCGACCCATTTGTGGGAGACTTGAAGTGTAGGAGGCTGGGTCCGTTGCTTCTCTAGTCTCTTTTGTCGATATGACGCACGGCGGCGTGCTCGGCGAGCGATTTGAGCTTCGGTCAGCTCTGGCTGGGCTCTGACGATGAAGGATGTGCTCCCTCGGGCGCAGCAGCCGAGCATGTCTTCTTTGTAGCTAGGCAAGGACAGGGTACGGACCCGGTCCTTTGCCTGTTGCAGCAAAGCTTTGAACCTTTCGAGTTCGGCTCCTGTAGAGATGAAGGGTCGAACTGAAGGAGTGTAGGCCTTGGCAGGTGCTTGTAGAGGCCTGGTGATGCGTGATCTGATTCTGGGCTTGTGGGAGCAAGCCGGTTCATGTTGGGTTGACTTGGGAGTCAAGTTGGGGATGGGTCTCTCCTCTTTCATGTAGGCAAGAGGGTAGAACTGGTTCTCCTTGAGTGGGGCCAGGTATGCTGGCTTGGTGGAGGTTTGAGACCTTCTTTGTTTTGGGGAAGGTCTTGGAGACCAAGTCTTAGGGTAGACCTGGTTGGTTGTTGGTCGAGGCTTTGCGGGGGTGCCGCGGGCTTCGGGCTTTTGGGCACTCGCCTTTGGTGTCACGAGAGTGACACGTTGAGAGGCGATCTTCTGCTTTTTAGCAGGCGCAGCTTGTTCTTCGGGAAGTGGGAATGGTCCCAGTGTCCCGAAGACGATGGTCCGGGGAGTCGAGGTCGACCCGGAGTTCAGAGAGTTGCCGAGGGAGTTGACGCTTCGGCAGCTGGCAGGGCGCTTGTAAGTGCGCTCGGTTTGCTTCTGTTGAAGCATGAGTTGGTGCTTGTTCTCATCGAAGATAATGGTTAAGGCTGCCATTGTTAGTTTCGAAAAAAGTTCTGAAACAAGACCACATCCATTAGTAATCACAAGAATATAATGATCATAAATGGGAATTTCTATGGTTGTCTTTTCAAATCGCTCAAGGGATATGACCCAAGCGACATGAAGAAGGCAAAAAGCCATAGATGGTAAAATTGTTCTGACAGCAAGTATGGTGAGCCCAGAATGAGCGTTCCAGTGACTGCTAGAAGCAATTGTAAACCTAAATTCGACTTATTGAGAAGTAGGGCTTGCTCGAGATAAGAAGAATATAAGGTAGGGGTTACAAATGTGCCGGTCACAGATACAGTAGACCCTGAAAGGGCGTACCAGTATTGCTATGCACAAATGTTGGAGATCGCATCCATGAGATGGGATTCTTTGTTTTGAAAGGTCAGAAATGGATTCGTCAAAGAGAGCAAGTGGCATTCCGATTCGAATACGGGCTCAACGATTTCCGCAAGCGCCAGTACTTAGAAGGGAAGAGACCACAATTTCTCGAATCTGAATCCAAAAGTGACGAGTTTTTTTTTTTTTGAAATGTCAAGATTGGTTCCATCAAGGAGAGCAAATGGTATTCTAATCTGAACACGGTCTCGGCGATTTCCGCGAGCGCCAGTGCTCAGAAAAGAAGAAACCAAAATTTCTCAGATCTGAAATCAAAAGTGATGAGTTTTTGGAGATTTTTTTTTTAAATGATTTTTTTATTTTATTATTTTTTTTATTTTTATTTTTTTTAAAAAAATATATTTTTTTATTTATTTATTTTTATTTTTATTTTTTTTTTGAAGATTTTTTATTTTTTAAGATTTTTTTTTGAAAATCTTTTTTTTTATTTTTTTATTATTATTTTTTTATTTTTAATTAATTTTTCTAAGATTTAAAGACGAGAGAGTACACTTAGGCCTCCTAACCCGGTCTTATGAAACCTCAATTGATAGAATTGCCCCCAGGTAAGGGTAGGATTACTTAATGAACCCGTTTGGAGGACCCTTGCCTAGAACAGTCAAGCTGTCTCCACACTCTGGACAAGGCTTTTCTTGAATCAATCGTGATCAAAGAACGCAATTGGTTTAACCTTAGTGGTCTATGTCCTTTTTTTTTTAAAATCCCAAATAGACTTATCGAAGAGAAACGATGGCCCAAAACCTTAGTCGAACGGGCTTAACATTTCTGCAAGCACCAAAGAACGATAGGATAGGATCAAAGTTTCTCAATTTTGAATCCAAACTAAGAAAACTGATTTTTTTTTATTTTTTTTTTAAATTTTTTTTTGAAATCTCTAATGAACTCATCGAAGAGAAACGATGGTCCAAAACCTTAGTCGAACGGGCTCAACATATCTGCAAGCACCAAAGAACGATAGGATAGGATCAAAGTTTCTCAATTTTGAATCCAAACTAAGAAAACTGATTTTTTATTTATTATTTTTTTTTTGAAATCTCTAATGAACTCATCGAAGAGAAACGATGGTCCAAAACCTTAGTCGAACGGGCTCAACATTTCTGCAAGCACCAAAGAACGATAGGATAGGATCAAAGTTTCTCAATTTTGAATTCAAACTAAGAAAACTGATTTTTTTTTTGAAAAGAGAAAGAATGGAAACAAACTCAAAGAAATAGAAATTTCCAAAAAATCCCATCTCATTTTTTTAGGATGCAAAATCCAACATAGGCTACCAGCTAGAAAGTAGCCAAGGAATCCGGAAAAGAAGTATAAGCATAGAGCAAAAAGTATGATATGCAAATATTTCATTTCCGAGCACCGTGTTCTCAAATGAACGAGTCCCACCGGGTGTGCCAGCTTGATGGAACGCGCTCCGGATGCCGTGGGTGCTACCGGGGTCGGCGGACGTGGGAGTCCGTCGGGTCCGGCCCTTTCGCGCCCGGGGGGCATGAAGCGTGCATCAACATTTCTTTTGTGTGGGTGTGCCAGATTTTCTATTTTACTTGGAATTGCAAGTGGTAATCCGGAGATCAACCTTCGCAAGTAAAAAGGAAATCAACTTCTTTCAAGTTTTCCATTGCACAAATATTTAAGAAAAGAAACATTTTCTTGGTTTGCCGTGAAAGGCGATTTGTTTGGCATTTATAGCCGATTTTGGCGTTTATAGCCGATTTACAATTCTCATCAATAATGAAAGACAAGAGTTGTGATTTTTGTCTCTTTTAGAAAAATACAAACTACAATGAAAAGCAAGAAAAGGAGGATCTAACTTCTCAGGAGATTGTGGGGGACTCGTTCAGATTGATGGTCGCAAGCCATGTATGGGCTTCGCCATCATCCATGCAGATGAGAACAGAGGATGTTCTTGATTCGCTTGGCTTGGCTATAACCTCAGATTTTTAGAGGACAAAGACCAAGAGAAGGTCCTATGTCCAATAAAAAGCTAAGTAGACGGGCTGAAAAGCCACGTTTAAGCCATTGGAGGCAGCGGGAGAAGGCAAGGACCTTGGGGGGGTGCCCCTCAAGGGACTTTTGTCACCTTGTAGTGGTAGCCGGTGCAGAACTTTAGCAGAGTTTTCTCTCTTTTTCTTTCTCTCAGATTTCTGGATCTGTGGTGCTTTGGACGTGATCTCCGATTGATCGATCCGGATTTCAATGGAATGCTCTCCTATTTATAGGCTTTTGGTAGCCATTTAGGAGAGTTTATGGGCTTTAATGGCTTTAATGGGAGGAGTTACAAGATTTATTTCTTGATTTGGTAACTCCTTTTTCCTTGAATCTGATTGGCCGATGGAGATTAAAGGCTTTTAATCACCTTAATTACCATAATGGGAGGAGTTTCATGGGTTAAATGCCATGAATCAATTGACTTGTAACTCCCAAATGCTTGCTTCTGATTGGGCCGTCCAAAGAAATGAATTAATGACTGCAATAAAGGTAGTCAATTAACCACATTAATTGGTCGCCGAGCAGTCGAAGAGTCGCGGGCCGTGCCGTGTCTTTTGGAATTCTTCTGGCGATGATCATCGATGGATCTTCATGCTGATCGACATCGGATGAACATGTAACTTTAGACAGTGATAGCTAAGAGCGGGCCGGTGACATCTGTCCTGTCGATTTTTCGATCGATTGGGCTGAAAGTACACTTTTTTGGTCGACCGGTTGGCGATCAATGTTGATTTTGATACTTTTGGAGGTTGACCCGTGATTTTGACGGATGTCGGAGGACATGAGTCAATTTCAAGCACTAAAAATCACATTTTCAGGAAACCACAGGGGTCAAAGTGCGCGAAACGCGAAAAAGGACGGAAAAACGGGTCACCGGCGAAAAATCCGGTGACCCGGACTTCCATGGTCGCCGGCGACCATGGGCCGGCGACCATGGGCCAGGGTCGCCGGCGACCCTGGGCCAGGGTCGCCGGCGACCCTGGGCCATGGTCGCGGGCTGCGACCCTGGGGGTTTTTCCCCTGTTTTTGGTCCGTTTTGTGGTCTTTTTCGTCGCCGTTTTCTTCTGTATTTTTCCTGACATTTCTTCTCATTTATTGGCTTGATTTCCCTGTAGAAAACCTGATGAGAATCCTTGCATTTTTAGAGTGCAAAGTTTCCAATTTTCCGGGAAAGCCGAAGACTTTGTCGCGTAGAGCTGCTGATTTTCCGCCAGAAGCTGAAACTTGGTCAAACGATGTCGAAATGACTGAAATTTGAGGTGAAGCCTCCTGAGCAATAAATAAGACCAACCATAGGCTTTTGTTTGAGTTTTGAAGCCGTTTGGGGTCCCATCGATGCTTCACTTAATTTTGCTGCGGGGAAAATGCCGAGCTTTGATATGTGGCCAAACGATGTCCGATTGACCTGAAATTTGACGGGGAGCCTATTGGAGTCATTTTGAGACGTTCCATGGGCTTCGTTTTGGATGTCATGGTCCCGGGTTGCTCCGCCGCCGGTAGGCTTGATTTTCTCTCGGAGCATCGAAACCTGGTCAAACGTTGTCGGAATGACCTGAAATTTGACGTGCAGCCTTTTGGAAGCATGTTGAAGCCACTCATACACTTGGTTTGATGAGCGAAGGCTTCGGTGGTTCCCGCCGCCGGGAGGCTTGATTTTGCTGCTCGAGCATTGATGGAGGGTCAAACGTTGTCGGTTTGACTTGAAATTTGGCATGGAGCCCTTTTGAGACATGCTGGAGTCATCCGTAGGCTCTGATCGAAGTTTTGACGTCTCCGATGATGTCGCCGCCGGGAGCGCCATTTTAGCTGTCGGAGAAGCGAAGTTAGGCCAAATGATTCTGAAATGGCCCGAAACTTCATGTGTACTCTTCTCTTGGCTATCTTGAAGGATCTTGTAGTTTTTGTTTGATTCCGACAAGATTTGATTTTTTGGAGAAATTGCATTGTCTATTTATGGCAGGTTGCAACTTCATGCAGCTTTCTTGATGTTGAAGAGGCAAAGTGACATTTTTGGTGTCAACATTTTTTACTAGCCTTTTTTTTTTTACATGGCTCAAACCCATAGCCTCAAAGATGCAACAATGAGCAACTTCCACTGCATTACAGACTCTTGTCATTGCAATACTTATTTTTATTGTTTGTGCATTTTAAACGTCCTCAAGCTGCAGTATGGAAGCGGAATTTGTACAAAAGCAATGTTATTTAACTACACGCAGGGCGGACACACATACAACCATGTGGGGGCGGACACACCTATTGGACCTCAGTCCACTTCTATAACCATAATGAAAATTCTATTTCCGCTTTAAAATTTTACATAAAAATCCTACATTGCCTCTACAACCCACGTGAAGATCCTGGTTTTGTTCCAAAAACTCACTTCACTGTTTGGTCCCGCAGCCCCCAAATGAAAATCCTAAGTCCACCATTGACTACATGAATAGAATTTTTTTACATACCATGGGTAATTTCAAAAGTTAATATACATGAAGGCAGCTCCAGAATTGTAGATCTTCCCTTTTTTCTTTATAACGAAGGGTGTCCTAGCCCTTTGGGCTAGAATTATCTCTACGGGCACAGGGGGAGCCGGGTAACTCCCATGTGGATTCTAGTGTGGTAGTGCAGTTACGGACCCTCAACCTCCAGGTGCAAACTATGGTCCTAGGCTAACTGAGCTACCCCTCAGGATTGCTGCAGATCTTCCCTTAACAAATAATTAAATTAAACATATAATGTACCAACAATCACGAGCTGAATTTTTTTTTTTTTTTTTTTTTTTTTGGAAATCATTTTTGTTTTACATTATTATTTATACATGACGAGCTTTGGGTACATACATGTTTATATATATATATATATATATATATATATATATATATATATATTTGCATGAATTTGACCCACTCACTATTTTAACCCAGCATATTGTACTCACTAGTTGGGGGAGGTTGATAATATGATCAATCAAGTTGGTGATATCGTCAGGTGGATTGCTGATATAGTCAACTGGAGTGATTTTGTCCAATAACATATACGAATGATTATCTCATCATTTTATGGTATTTCTTCATAAAATTATTTAATTTTGATTTCAACTTGAATTTTGTTTTTTTTGTAAAAACCAGTTATCTCTCTTTGTTGGTACACTGTTCACTTCTTTTTTTTAATACCCCTAGGATCTCCCTTTCATGAGCGCCCCCTAATGAGGGAGAAAGAACAAGAAGATTGAGACGTGGAGGGGATTGAGAGAAAAAGAGAGTAGCGAGGTGGAGGTCCCTAGAGAAATGACGAATATGAGAGTTGGGTTTGAATTAATTTGTGCAAGTTGATGAGTCAAAGGTGGGATCGGGAGTCAAGCTGAGCAATTTGGGTGAGTGTGTTAGGTTGAATCTTGTGATTTTGGCTTATTGGGTAATCCTTTTGGATTGAAGTAGTAGCTGGTCCATTGTACCATCTCCTTCTTTTGTTTCTACTTTATACCGGAGATTTCCTTGCACGATTGCTCTATCCTTAATTTAATTTACCGTTACCGATATAAAAATAGTAGTTGGTCCCATTGTATTTATATTTAAAAACATGACGTGCTCACTTTTATGTTGGCACCCAACTCCTATTAGAATAAAAATTGGGAAAAGTCCACTTAAGAAGAGGACATTTATTCTAAGTAGCATGAATAGTCGACCACTTGACCGTTTACCTTTTGATAGCGTTGGTTAATTAATGGTCCATTAAATGATCACAAATAACCAATTAACAGATCTTTATTAATTAGTTATGGATAGATTGGTTTACACTTCATCAATCCGATATAGATCCTACTTTGATTTGGTATAAAACTCTGCAAATAAAAAAAAATCTATTTTTAGAAGATAAGTTAAAAATAATAAATCTAAAAAATATTATCAATCGCCTCTATAAAAAATATCTTTATTCTATCCTTTGTTGGTCAACTTTTACTTGCCCCACTTGGAAGAGAATCTTGGCTCCCTTTTTTTTTTTAATGAAATTCCCATATATATATATATATATATATATAAAGGATTTGAGTTGCCAAGAATAGATATTTTGATTTCACATATAAGGAAGTACAAATATTAAGAAAGGAGGACACCATGAATTGGCAATAACATATAGTATAGATTTGAATTGTCATGGAATTTAAGAAATCAGGATTTTTAGGAAAGCAGAGTTTAGAATTGCCTCATATTTTAGCATAAGATGGTAGATTTAGAGGTTTTTACCGGAAAAAACACTTTATGTGGTCAATACACTGAACATGGAACGTTAGACAAACATGCACCTAATAGGGAATCCGTACAAGATTCCTAATTTTTTTTTTTTTTTACCATTTTTTTGTGGTCGAATTCAACTTTCAGTTTCAGCACTGGAGGTCCAATTTGACCCTGAGATAGAATTCATTATATATCGAATCTCGTCATCCCTTTGTGCCCTACTCTTACAAATCGTATTCTAGAAAATGGAAAGTGCGTTAAAGGCGGTCGTTGTCTGCTTCCGCCTCCCTTGGGCATCTTCCCTCTAATCTAAGGTACATACACAATGAATGAGTAAGAATAGGAGCAGGGCTGAACTTCTCATGGATTTTAAATGAATTTATTTGCTGTTTTGGCCATCTTCCCTCTAAGGTTTAGAGGCTGCTTTTCTTGTATCCGTGGTCTCAACAGTTTTCTTGAGTTTCCTTGGGACTTCAAGCACTAGTTTATTGTTTTATGCATTTGCATTTCATACAAAGAAGTGAAAAAATGCAGGAAACTAGAGAAGCTCTAAAAATGTATTTTCTGACCTAACATTTCACCTCATTTACCATGAATTGGCAGTATAAAGTTGACTCACAAAATTTTAGTATGAATGTGTGAAATTGACCTCCCACCTATCCTCCCACATATTTATCTTCGCTTTATTTTTTTGGCTGTAGTCAACAATCACTCTTTGTTTTCTTTTGGCCCTTGGGAATGGAAGGACAAAAGGTGGGGGGGACAACCTGTCATAGACCGAATTGTTTCATCGCTCTTCCAGTATTGTGTCTCTTCATCAACCAATAGAAGATGAGGGGCACCGAGGACGTGAAGAGTCCTCGGTCGGCTTTTGGAATCAATCTCAAGAATGGCTTCCCAAGTTTCTTGTAGGGCTGCCATTCAAACTGCATGAAGCATTAATCGTGTTAAGCTGCAATGATTATTGTAGGAACTGTAAAAGCAAAGTTATATCATATAACTGGCAGAATGAAGCGGGTGTGAATGTGCTCACCTCACCTCGTCCGACGTGAGATTGTTAAGTTGTTTGTGAACACGCCTCAACTTTGTCAAGTGGTTTACTCCCTCCAGCCTATTCCGCCATGTGACCATCAAAGGGAACATAACATTCTGGTTACTATATCGCGAGGGCTTGAACGATCGACCAATGGCCTTCCTAGAATACGCCCATACCTATAAAGCATCATCTCAATGATATTTTAGTTAGAACTATGGGAAAATACATAAAATAGTGAACATACAAAACGTAATAAGAAACCTATAGTACAATGCTTGGAGCAATTGAAGTGGTCCTGACGTAGTCTTGAACGTATGTTCAAAAGCATCACTCTCATCTATCGGGTCTAGACCCGCACATATGGCCGCCTCTCCACCCTCGGTATTCTTGATACCGGCCCACTTCACTCCCTTCGTCAGCATCCTATAAAGATTACCTAGACAAGCGGGAGCCAACGAACAGTTTGAACTCCTTGAATAGCTCTAGTAGATAAGCAGGCCACCTCGATCCCGACGCGTTCGCCAATATCTATCTGGAGACCAAGAAAAATAGATATGCCCTTGTGATATAGATCTCCTCCTGAGATAATAGTTTCTTCTTTCTCTTTTTCTTATTTTTCCCATCTCTAGTTGGCCTGAAGTGCTGATCTAACCATGTGAACTTAATGGATATGCCATTAAAGTCAGCTCCTTGCGCAGGTCGCTTCCCTAGCAATTCTTCGCAAACATCGGCAACGTTTGAATTAGGGAACATTCTGCCAGTGACAGAGGGCCCATTTATTGGCAGACCATAAATGTAGGCCACGTCCTCCAGAGTCACTGTAACTTCACCGATAGGGAGGTGAAACATGTTTGTCTCTGGGCGCTAGCGCTCCGCCAGACCGGTAATCATGGCATGATCGATTCGCATCCACATCATCTCTGTCAGTCGGTGTAATCTGGCCTGCCTGATATATTCCTGCTGCCTGTCGTATAGGTCCCACAACCCATAATTTGGATTAGTTGGTATTCATCTATACGAACCAAGCTTCTACGGAAATGTTATACAAAATACAATAAAAAAATAAATTAAAAACTTACAATGTAACCCATATTTTTTATTTGAAAAATTAGAATGTAATTTTTTAACAACTTACCAGTCCACATCGTATCACTGATGAGATGTGGGTCTCTTGGTCGTAGAGCAGCCTTGCGGGTACACCTTCGTTAGCGTTGCTGCTTTGTGGCTTTGGACATCTGTAAATTGGTATTTCATCATATAAAAAAGGTGGAGAATCCAAACATGGGGTGGCAACACTCTACCATTACCAAAATCAAGAAAGAACTCTTTCACTAATTAGAAGTTCCAACCAAAATACATTGTCATTCGATTTTAAGGCTTTTCAACTTAGTTCCATTGGGCTGAACCGTCAGATTCTTCAATCAACTCCTTTAGAACCCAGAAACTTGTTTCAACAAGAAAGCTCATGAATTAACTTGTTTCAACTTTCGAGTGTAGGTATCAGGTTTTTATCAACTTCTGTTCCTGCTAATTTGTACCCCTTGGACTTGTGCTCATCAAGATAGTTCTGATAGATGTAATAGAGAGGTTGCCAACAACATGGCCACAACCTTCGCCCCATACATCTTGTCATGGAAAAAAAGCAAAGCCAAGACAGGAACAACAGGCAACCCTAAATGTACTAATAACATTGCAAAACAGAGAAGACACCTCATAAATCAAAAACAAAGAATTAACTGAGAAAACCTGCCAAGACATTGCATTCCAGGCCAAAGTCATCACATAAGAAACTGTCCCCTCTTCAGACCCCACCATCTCTCCCTCCAAATCCCTCCACTCACCATTAGCAAAAATCTACTTGATAATTAAGTCAAAACTATTGGCCGGATGCAGAAGACGGACCATATAAATATAAACGGTGTGCCTGAACTTTGAATGCACTTGCTGTATTTTAAGCAGTGTGGAAACAGGAAAGTACATTTTGCAGGGCATTGTCATCCCAATTTCTTTAAGCCTCACGTTGTCATCTATAATCAAAATTGATATTGATAATAGGTGGAAAAATGAAAAACCAACTGTCAAAAGCCCTTATTTTTTAAATCGAGTAGCCAAAAGAAAAGGGAGGAGTTCACGAACCATTATAATATATTAAGCTAAGAGGTTTTTGGATTGAATTTTGACCGTCAGTTACAATTTTGAATCTTTTCAGTTTTCTCCACAATTATCTCATACAAACTACCTTTGAAACCACCATTTTGTTTCCACTTTTCCACTTTTGAAACTTCTACATATCTCCATTTCTATCCAAAACTCCATCATTCCCTTTCTTCTTCCGTTCTTCTGATTCCTTCTTGTCCTATAATGGTTACCTTTTATTCATTTACTTTCTTTCTATGATTTATGGCTATTTTTTATAATGCATAAATGTTGGTCATACCTGTGCTGAGCACGGGTTATTATGCTAGTATACAATTATAAAGGCAGTGCAAAATCCAACACATTCATTCAAGCCATTGAAATGAAAACCCAAAACCCCTCAACTTTCAAATTGAAATGACTTGCCCCTGCCCAAATTCATTGCCATGGTCATGGCTGTATATGTGGTGATCAGAATGTCATCACCGTGGCCATTTCTACATGGGAAACTCGATTCTTTAGGGCATAGATGGCCACAGATAAATCTGCAACGGCCAGGTATGGCATTCAAAACCTAAATACGTTTAACAAAGAACTTTCAAGTGACAACCCGGAGTAGAGGTTATATCGCAAAGAGAGTGCCAACTACACGAGCGACATAAAGTAGAAGATTATAAAAAAACCCAACGACATATGTAGGAGGGGACCATGGCGAAACATACCTTGTAGTCGTTTGAAAATGATTGACTTGGAGGGGACCACAAAGGGTAGAAAGGAAACAGTCCAGCGCCTGGGATGAGAAATGGAGGAAAACCTAGAAGTCGCAGTCGACGGGTTGAAGGTAGAAGAACGGTTTTGAATAGGGTTAAATAGACAGGTCAATGTCGAACGTACATTCATCCTTAGGTCAATGTCGAACGTGACATTCATCCTTAGGCATATAAGTCGACTGAGACGTATTATTTTGAGCCGACAAACTAGAAGTTTACACTATCTGGTCGAATAAGACCTTAAACGCTGAAACTAAAGGTTGATCGAGATGTATTGTTTTTAGCGGACGGATATGAAGTTTACACCATATGGTCGAATTCGACCCCCAGCGTTGAAACTTAAGGTCGAATTCGACCAAAAAAAATGGTAGAAAAAATTAGAAATCCTGTACGGATTCTCTTATCTCTTATAGGTGCTTGTCTGCCTAATATTCCCTGTTAGGAGTATTTACCACGTAAAGCTTTTTTTCCGGTAAAAACCTCGAGGTATTAAGGTAATGTTTGGATCGTCTTAAGTTTGGGTCTTAATGTCTTGTGTCTTAAGCGTTAAGACAAAAAAACTAAATAAGATTGTTTGGTACGCAATAACAACATGTCTTAAGCGCTAAGACGTCTCGTTATTTAAGACGAAATTATCTTAATTCTAGGAGCTCAAAATCCAGCTCCTAGAATTAAGACCCCAACATCTTAAGCGTTAAGACATTTCAGGATTTTAAAATAATTTTAAAATTTCCGTAATAACCCTCACCAATATCAACGATTGGAGCCCTAATCTTTCTATCTCTTTTATTTCTATCTACCCTTACAAAAGAGGCAAAGTTGCCAAGTTTTTTCAACCAACCATTGTGGGGCCCACCCAAAGTATTATAATAAAACATAATAATATATTATTATTATATCATAATAATAATAATATAATATAGTTTTCACCCAACCATTGTGGGGCCAACCATTGTGGGGCCCACCCAAAATATTATAATAAAATATCATAATATATTATTATATCATAATAATAATAAAATATCTTTTTCACCCAACCATTGTGGGGCCCACCCCAAATATTATAATAAAATATTATTATTATATAATAATAATAATAATATAATATCTTTCTCACCCAACCATTATGAGGCCCACCCAAAATATTATATCTATTTATCTTATACAAACTTTTTCACTACACCATTGTGGGGCCCACCCCTAAATATTATAATATAATATAAAAATATATTATTTTGAGAAATTGCAAAATTTTTCACTACACTTTTGTGGGGCCCACCCCAAAATATTATAATGCAAACTTTTTCACTACACCATTGTGGGGCCCACCTCCAAATATTTGCTATTTACTATCTACTATCTACTACTATTATAAAAGAGTGGAAAGTTGCAAACTTTTTTCACTACACTATTGTGGGGCCCACCCCCAAATATTATAATATAATATCATAATATATTATGGTAAGAAATTGCAAACTTTTTCACCACACCTTTGTTGGGGCCAACCTTAAATATTATAATGCAAACTTTTTCACTACACCATTGTGGGGTCCACCCCCAAATAGTATCATATAATATAATAATATATTATTATGAGAAATTGCAAACTTTTTCACTACACCATTGTGGGGTCCACCCCCATATATTATAATATAATATAATAATATATTATTCTGAGAAATTGCAAACTTTTTCACTACACCATTGTGGGGCCCACCCCTAAATATTATAATATAATATAAAAATATGTTATCATGAGAAATTGCAAACTTTTTCACTACACCTTTGTGGGGCCCACCCTAAAATATTATAATGTAATCTTTTTCACTACACCATTGTGGGGCCTACCCCCAAATATAATAATATGATATAATAATATATTATCATGAGAATTGCAAACTTTTTCACCACACCTTTGGTGGGGCCAACCACAAATATTATAATGCAAACTTTTTCACTACACCTTTTTTTTTTTATCATTTTGGTGGTCGTTATAGTGATGTGTCTTTAGTCCTTTTATAAGCGAACTATTATTAAAGCTTATGTAATAATGTTGGTGATTATGACGTGGAACATGAATTGTGATAGTTAAAACATGATTTTTTTTTAAGTTTAAAAAAAATGAGTATAGAGTGTACTGGACACTGTCCGAGTCAAAAGAAATAAATTTATGTCACAGATGTTTTTCAGGCTCAAAACCATTTTTTTTAAATGACAGAAATTACCCTTAACTTAAGACATAGATAAGATGCATTACCAAACAGTCTTATTCAATTTAGATCTCATCACTTTCAGGTGTTGCCAAACGATCTTATTACAGAACAGCTAATCAGATCTTAAACTCGCAGCTCTAATAAGATTTAAACTCACAGATCTTTTTCAGACAGATTAAGGTAATGTTTGGATCGTCTTAAGTTTGGGTCTTAATGTCTTGTGTCTTAAGCGCTAAGACAAAAAAACTAAATAAGATTGTTTGGTACGCATTAACAACATGTCTTAAGCGCTAAGACGACTTGTTATTTAAGACGAAATTATCTTAATTCTAGGAGCTCAAAATCCAGCTCCTAGAATTAAGACCCCAACATCTTAAGCGGTAAGACATTTCAGGACTTTAAAATAATTTTAAAATTTCCGTAATAACCCTCACCAATATCAACGATTGGAGCTCTAATCTCTCTATCTCTTTCATTTCTATCTACCCTTATAAAAGAGGCAAAGTTGCAAAGTTTTTTCAACCAACCATTGTGGGGCCCACCCAAAGTATATAATAAAATATAATAATATATTATTATTATATCATAATAATAATAACATAATATCTTTTTCACCCAACCATTGTGGGGCCCACCCAAAATATTATAATAAAATATCATAATATATTATTATATCATAATAATAATAAAATATCTTTTTCACCCAACCATTGTGGGGCCCACCCAAAATATTATAATAAAATATAATAATATATTATTATATCATAATAATAATAATATAATATCTTTTTCACTTAACCATCGTGGGGCCCACCCAAAATATTATATCTATTTATCTATCTTATACAAACTTTTTCACTACACCATTGTGGGGCCCATTTCCAAATATCTGCTATCTACTATCTACTACTATTATAAAAGAGTGGAAAGTTGCAAACTTTTTTCACTGCATATTGTGGGGCTCACCCCCAAATATTATAATATAATATCATAATATATTATTATGAGAAATTGCAAACTTTTTTACCACACCTTTGTTGGGGCCAACCCTAAATATTATAATGCAAACTTTTTCACTACACCATTGTAGGGCCCACCTCCAAATAGTATTATATAATATAATAATATATTATTATGAGAAATTACAAACTTTTTCACTACACAATTGTGAGGCCTACCCCCATATATTATAATATAATATAATAATATATTATTATGAGAAATTGCGAACTTTTTCGCTACACCTTTGTGGGGCCCACCCTAAAATATTATAATGCAATCTTTTTCACTACACCATTGTGGGGCCCACCCCCAAATATAATAATATGATATAATAATATATTATCACGAGAAATTGCAAACTTTTTCACTACACCTTTGTGGGGCCGACCCTAAAATATTATAATGCAGTTTTTTTCACTACACCATTGTGGGGCCCACCCCCAAATATATTAATATGATATAATAATATATTATCATGAGAAATTGCAAACTTTTTCACCACACCTTTGGTGGGACCAACCCCAAATATTATAATGCAAACTTTTTCACTACACCTTTTTTTATCATTTTGGTGGTCGTTATAGTGATGTGTCTTTAGTCCTTTTATAAACGAGCTATTATTAAAGTTTATGTAATAATATTGGTGATTATGACGTGGAACATGCATTGTGATAGTTAAAACATAATTTTTTTAGATTTAAAAAAATGAGTATAGAGTGTACTGGACATTGTCCGAGTCAAAAGAAACAAATTTATGTCACAAATGTTTTTCAGGCTTAAAACCATTTTTTTTAAATGAAAGAAATTACCCTTAACTTAAGATATTGATAAGATGCATTCTCAAACAGTCTTATTCAATTCAGATCTCATCACTTTCAGGTGTTGCCAAACAATCTTATTATAGAACAGCTAATCAGATCTTAAACTCGCAGCTCTAATAAGATCTTAAACTCACAGATCTTTTTCAAACAGATTAAGACGTTAAAACATTAAGACGATCCAAACAAGGCCTAATAAGACGTCAAAACATTAATACGATACAAACAAGGCCAACTATATAAGGAGAGTCAGTCACTTTGTATTGTATGTGAAATCTAGTGGATACCGGACTCGAGGGTTGGGTTTTCTATGGCGATGGAAAAAATAAAGAGGAGAAGGAACATGGACGGTGAAGAAGAGGTTGATGATTTGTTCAGCCGCTTGCCGGAGGGCTGCATTTCTCACATCCTCTCCTTCACATCTGCTCGAGATACCTGCAGGCTCTCTGCGGTCTCTCGCCTGTTCCATTCCGCCTCTGAATGCGAGCAAATATGGGGAGGATTCGTGCAGTCTGATTGCTGGGGTATCTACGAAAGAATGGACTTTTCATTCTGGCAGGAGTTTCTACGGCTCTCCTCCTATAAAGAGCTCTTCTTTCGACTCATCTATCCGATTCTCATCGACAATGGAACAATGGTATATATACAACATACATTCTAACCCACCCATTTTACTATTTTCGACTTATGGTGTGCATTCATGCATCTTACAAAAGGCCTTGAAACTGATGGACCATTCATTGAAATAGAAATCAATCGACAAACACGAGACCACCATCCCCCAAAACAGTTATGTTCTGCCCAGGGATGGAAAACATGGGCTTCCTTCTTCTCTAATGTAATTCTTATATTCATCTTCTTCTTCTTTTTTTTTTTTTTTGTTATATGATTCTTCTTTGATTTTAATGCATGATTATGATTATGATGTGATTTATTTTGTTTTTTAGGTATAGTTTGTTGTATTAATGGGTGGATTTATTTTAAAATATATATATATATATATATATATGCGTGTTGAATTATTTGTGAATAAATGTGGGTTTTTATTTGAGCATAAGCATCAGGGAGGAATAAAATGAGTTTATTTATAACAGTTCTTGTAGTTTCGCAAGTTTACTTTTCATTGTCAAAATCGTTTATCAAGAAAAAAAACAGAGAGATAGGTAAAATTCGAAAACATCACCATGAAATCCAAGCTACTAAAGAAGTAGCAAAGGAAGTTTTCTAATAAGGTAAGATATAGAAATGGTGTGAGAAAATGAAGCATAGCTATATAAAATGGTGGTAGGAGGAAAAGAAGGTGACTGCATTAACAAAGAGAAACTAATGGAGAGAATTGTTTGAGAAAAATGATAAATATAACCTTATAAGGGTAAAACATGAATAGAAGAGACATAGAATCGTATAAAGATAAAACATATATAGAGATAAAAGTGACATATCTGATAGACGCATCCAAATTTTTATAGGTGCCAACCAAACACATACAATGGAGCTTTTCCAAATCTTTGGGGGGCTATGGCCTCACTAGGCCCACCCTTGAACAAAACACAATATATAGAGAGAAAAGTGGCATATCTGATAGACACATCCACATTTTTAGAGGTGCCAACCAAACACATACAACGAAGATTATCCAAATCCTTGGGTGGCCATGGCCCCCCCTAGCCCCTCAGTAGGTCCACCCTCGAAGAGAACACAAGGAAAGTAAAAAATCAAAGTGCCCTTGTACAATTTGGTTTTACTGGGTCTGACCCCCACCTGCATGTAGATCACATGGGTTTTCTATGTTTAAATCAAGCATAAAATCAACAATCCCCCATAATTTATTCATGAAAAATCGAAAGAAGAAATGAGAGGAGGTGCATTGACATCTCTGCTAAGATCATGAATAAATGAAATGTGAATAGAGTCTCGAGACTCGAGCCTTCACTTAGTGTAATAGATTTGAAAATATTCAAATAAAAAAGCCCTATGGTGAGCTTAAGTCTTGAACCTAGTGTTTTATAAGGTAAAATCTCATCTATCACACACACATAGTCTTAAGAGGCTTATGGTTCCTCAAAAACCATGCACATTGACGATAATGGCCTTGTGATTTTCTAGTTTTCATGAATGCCCTAGAGAGTAACCTTGTCTCTCATGGGAAGCGGCCTGGCTTTTAGACTCATATAGATATAGTCTATCAAGGGTGGTCCTGCATATCTATACACCCTAGCTATAAAAGCTTTAGAATATTATCTTTTCATTGCAGCAATAGTTAGCACTTCAAAGCATAGGAATAACTGAATGAGTTCTATACAATTAGAAAATATTTTGAAGTGCTCTCTCAGTCTCAGTGCCACCCATGCCAACTTCCTTGTACTCATTGAACCTGCTTCTTGGGATCTCCAATCAGATAGATTGGAGGTCTACGTAATTAGAAAATATTTAGATTGGAGTTCTACGTAATTAGAAAATATTTTGGTGTGCGCTCTCAGAGTCACCCATGATAATTTCTTTGTTCTCGTTGTCCCCATTTCTAGGGGATCTCTAGTCAAACAAGTTGGGTATGGGCTATTGGTGACTTGTTTTCATAGGCTTGAGCCTCATTCCCCTTGATTTAGTGAATACTCACTCTATAGCACGTCCCTTTGTAAGTGGATCAGCTAAATGTCCATCGCTGCAATTACTCCATCCCTAAGAATTGTTTTAAATAATTATACCTCAAATGTATATGTTTGGATTTATCATTATATGTGCTATTATATATGTACTCTTCTAATAGTTGTTTCTTAATCATCTTGGATTAGAATGACTGGGATTGATTTACTCCATCTTAGAGTATCCAACAACAAATTCCTCCCTTACTCAACCTCTTAAGCTAGAACTGCCATGGCAATTAACGTCCGATTCCATTTTATTTATGGGGATGCACACTTTTATCTTAGACTTGCAAAAATTGCATTACTCACCGACACCGTAAATAGATACCTGATTGTAGACTTGGCCACTTGGGTTCCTCTGAATCTGACACCCAGTTATCATCGCTATATGTTCCTCGTATAATGAAATACTTCTCATCATGTAGACTGTAATCCACGGTTCTATTCAGGTATTTGAATACTCGGATAACTCTCATCAACTGTTCATCACTAGGATTACTCGTGTACTTGCTCATGTACTAAAACTAAGAGGCTTATCCTGTGGGAAGTAGGTATGCCACATGCCTACCAATATGAGATTGACACCTGTCCCCGTCAACGTGCTCATGCCGCCGATCGCCACTGAGTAGATCACCCCTAGCACCACTGCCTTGCTGAATTTGGTGATATCAGACTCACCCGACTGCTCCGGGAGCCGCTGGAGGATCCCGGTGGCCACTGGCATCATCATCACTGCCGCCGCCGTGTTGTGCATCCACATGCTCACAAAAGCAGTTGTCGCGCAGATCCCTAGGAGCAGCAATGGAGGATTCAGGGGCACTCCACAGAAGATCATTGTTATCTACAACAAAGATTTAACATTAATCTACATAAACTTCAATTAACTGACCATTAATTATGGCAAGTACAATTCTGTGTAAACTAGACGCCATTCTTAATTTATTGATCATATCAAAGAACTGTACTTTCATCTGTCATGCAAAAACTTACATCTAAGTTTTGCAACTATGATTTGTTATTTATTTGTCAATGAGTTGTGAAGGTGCTCTTGGATGTACCCCAATTTACAATTTATTTGAATAGGTTGGGGAGTGGTCAATAAGCTTTATATGCATTTGCAGAGGCTTGCAAAGTTTTGTTAGAGCACATCAGAATAATATCCCACTTAATGTGATATTCAATTTTCGTACCCTTTGGAATGAATAGAGGAGAAAATAAACTATGACAAATATTCATAAGGATTAAGATTGGAACACATCCAAATTGGGGAAATTAGGATCATCATACCTTACATGGATGATCCAAGATCAAGCACATCCAAAGCCAGTCTCCTGTGTATGGTGGGGTTTTTGTTTTTGTTTTTGTTTTTGTTTTTTATTTTTTTTTTATTTTTTATTTTTTTTTTTATAATGGTAAATTTTATAGCTACCAAAAAGAGAAACAAAAAACAAAGCCAAAACTAGCTTACAAACACGAAAGAAACAAACAAAAATGCAACACCTACTAATATAGAAATAGATTAAACATAAACATAATAGAAGATCGAAAAACTCCCTCCTTCGCTAGATCATCTGCCTCTAAATTTGCTTCTCTTAGAACATGACGAAAAGTAGCCTCTAACTGTCTGGAAATATCTTGAATCTCCTCCACCCAATCCGCCAATCTCCAAGGATGAGAAATCTTCCTGGAACCCTAATGAATAGTTGAAAAAGAATCACTTCCAATAATTGCTTTACATCCTCCCAAGCTTTGTAACTCACGACATCCTACTAGAAGAGCATAAACCTTTGCTTCATTAGCATCTAAGCAAAACATAGGTCCTGAAAAACTCCTCAACACAGTACCACTACAATCCCTTATAACACCTCAAATACCTCCTTGATTTGGCCGGACAAAACTTCCATCAACATTAAGCTTAAGGAACCCCACAGGAGGAGACAACCAAGTAGCTTAGCGCTTATTTTTAACATGTCGAACCCCTTTAACAACTGCTGCCCAAGATCTATTAATATCTTCTAGAGGCACCCCATCAAATTCCTTTTTCCTACTCACCCATTCTGAAACAGACCAAACAATAGACTCTACCACTTCCTCCACAGATTTACTTCTATTTCTGAAGAGTCTATTATTCCTCTCCATCCACAATTTCCAAAGAGTTGCGTATAAAACAAATTTCAACAGAATTTTCAAGTGTTCAACGGCAAGCGCAAGCGTAAACACCTCCAATTCCTCCTTTATTAAGATATTTAACAAAGCTCCCATCAAAATTTAATTTAAGAATTTCCATAGGAGGGCTCATCCATGAAGCCTTCTGCTTGGGGTTAACAACCCTGCCCCCCTTTAATATAGCTGCCAAAGTGCGATTAAGATCAATTAAATCAACACTATCAAGTTCCTTTCTCTTGGACACCCACTTTGGCACAGACCAAACAATTGCATCAACAACATCCTCCACTGAATGACTTTTATTTCGGAAGACTCTATTGTTCCTTTCCAACCATATCTTCCAAAACATAGCATATAGAACTATTTTCCAAAGAATCTTACCACGAATAAATTTGCACCCCACCCTCCACTGACAAAACAACTCATCAACACCTCTTGGCATAACCCACCGTAAATCAAACATATTCAGAATCATCAACCAAATACTATGAGCAAAACTACAGTGAGTCAATAGATGATGCACCGTTAACATGAGAGCAATTTTATGTCCTTTTTATATTCAATCACTACTGAAATCAAGATGTAATCAACATACACGCATATTATGGCGCATGACTCATTAACATATTTTGGGAATAAACCCATTTGTTAGATTTGTTAATCATGATTCGTAGGATAAAAGGCACACTGTTAAATTTTTCATGCCATTGTTTTAGCCTATAAAGTGATTCATTGCATCTACGTACTTTATGTTCTTGCTCTCGAATTGAGCACAAAAGAGATGACCAGCTTCTATTGTTGAGGCATAGATGGGTGTCATCGGCTAAACTGTTTACTTTGGTCCTTATTGGGGCTGTCAAAGTGCCGGGTTTAGCCCGTGGTTGTCCTTACCCTACCCTCAATATATGCAAGACTGGACCTAGGCAGGCCAAAGCCCATACACACACTAGCAGCAAGCATTAAATGTCAATAGAACATTATCTTGTTTATCCTTCCCTTATGTCAACCCATTTCAATTTAAGTTTTTTTCCCTTCCATCTTTACTATTCACAGCAGGGCCTTATATTTGAGAAATTCAAATAATTTACATTCACCTACCCTCTATGAATTGACACTATTTTCAATTTAACATTGATCTAACGATTAACAATTGTCAGATTCCAATTACAATATATATATATATATATTAAATTAAACTTAAAAATTGGGTGTTATAATTATCTAATTAAAATGATATTTGGATAATCCATTATTCTCAATATTCCCTGCACATAAAAACAACCTTTATGAATTAGTTGGCAATTGGTATCCGAAGACAATGGAAAAGTTCACCCTTATTAACAAGAGCACAGCCCCACTTTTGCGATACCTAGAATATGTAGAAACAATATAAAAAGCCTATATAAGAAGTAACAAAACTCGAAAAAAGGGATCGGAAGCAACCATCTAACACCCAGTGCTTATGCATTAGATGCATTAGGTAGAATACCAATGGGGAACATATATACTAAAGAAAACAAGCTTTTGATTAAAAAAAAAAAAAAAAAGAACTGGCCAAGACCTAGTACTGTCCAAGCCTAGCCCTCAAATTTCAAGGATTGCAAAAAATATGCCTAAGCCTTGCCTTCGGGCTTTTTCCTGAAAACAGAAGTCCTGATTTTAATGGATTTTTGAAGGCTAAGTTGGCTTCCCTCGTTTGGGTGCCCGATTGATAGGCCTAGTCACTACCTTCTCGGTCAAATACTCCTTACTAATGCCCTCACACAAAATTGGCATTGCCAAAATAACCATACAAATTATAGGATGTTGATGGGCCTTGTCCATATCGAATGAACAATCAACATAGACCACTTTTAAAATTGTCAGTAGATATTTCAAGTTTTCCCTGCCAACACTTGAAATGTTGGCCCTAAAAAATAAAGACCTTGGGATTTCTCAGATTTGGGTTATTGGGATTTAATCTACAAAGGCACGTTTGCGCAACACCTTTTCCGCAAAAAAGGTGTGAAAGCGAAAAATCTTCTGCGCCTAATGCAGCCATTTTTCCTGGAGGAAAATTGCAAAAATGAGCTAATTTTCTGCAATCCCATGGAAATTTTTTTCCAAGGGGGGTTAAAACTTTTTTCCATGGATATGATTTTCCGCAAACGAACACCAATGTGCCCGCCTAAAATTCTTTTTTAATGATTTTAAATAATCAAATAACTACTCGAAATAAAACCACATTATTATACCTAAAAACCTTAGTAATCAATAATCACAAAAAATACACTAAATCACCATTTTTCCTCGATGGAAGACCAAAGCACGTCTAGGACTAAGGGTGTCAAAGGCTTGGGCTGGGCCCATTATTGTCTTTGCCCTACCCTTAATATATGCAAGGTCGTGGCCTGTTGCCTCCATGCCCTTGAAGGGCATGCACCACCTAGGCCTTACTTTATCCTCATAGGCTAGGACCTCCTGGGTTTGCTTCATCAATCATGCAATTAAAGGTGGAGCTTCTTGAACCAAAAGCTCCCAATTAATTGGAGCTTCTTGAACCAAAAGCTCCCAACTATAGATATGATGAACAACCTTTATAATAATAGGAGGCAAGAATTGCAATGGAGGAGATTTCTTACCTTCTGCTCTCTCTAGTATAATATATTAAGCTAGAAGGGTTTTTGAAACGATTTGGACTGTTGGTTACAATTTTGACGGGAAGTGATTCTTCTCTCCTCCATTATCTCTCGTAACTACCTACTTCTTATCCCATTCAACACCTATTTTATCTCATATAACTACCCACTTTTCCTCTTTGATTTTGGTAAAATCCCTTTCTTTCACCATTTTTGCATATTCTCCCATTTTGTTCTATCTAATTTCTCATACTCTCTTTCTACTCTACCTACTCTCAATTGCGAAGATCGGTACAGTCATGTTTCATTTTTTATTTTATTTTTAAAAATCTACTATTGTGCATTGTATTTTCAATTTTGGCTGCCATTCAATCAAATGCTTATTTTTCAATTATATGAACATTTGATTTGCATTGTATGGGCATACTCGTGCTCAGCACGGGTTATTGTGCTAGTATGTCATTAAGAAAAAAGAAAAGGAACAAGGATGTACATACATTCCTTATCTATGACTCGCGCATGTCCCACCGAGGAAGAGGTATAAAAACCATAAAGAGAATATAAGAAAATTAAAATCTCAATATTTCCTTGAACAAGTTGGTCTAATTGGATCTGGGCGCAATCCGCAAGTAGATCACATGGGTTTTCCATCTTTAAATCAAGGGATCTTACGAGAAGATTAAGCTTATACTAGAATTAAACGGTTTTGTGAAGAAAAACCACAAAATGACAAGATAATTGTTCGTACAGTTTTTTTGGACGAAACCACCCCCACTTGACGATGTCGTCAACTTTCATTGCAAAAAAACAATATTCTGCTGCATTTTCTTCTGCCCAGTGATGGAAAGGTTATGAAAATCATTGCATTTTGTGTTCTAGTGGTCTTCCTTGAGTGGTCTCAGTAATCTTCCTTAGGTGTGTGGGTCTCATGCTTAGTTTCGACGCATTTGTTGCCCCTAAGTTTTGAGAATTCGAGTTTGGAGTGCAAGGTGTTAGGTGAAATGCCTAAATGAGAATTTTCTCTCGGTTTGGCGATGGCTTTGAGCTTGGTTAGAGGGGATGAATTTGGGTATGCTTTTGTGAACATTTAGAGTTTGAAGCCATTTGTTTAGGGGAAATCTGTATGTCTTGATGTTTGTTAACAACATGTAAAGGAGCCATGTTGGGCAATCTTTGATTAGTGAATGTGGGATTTTCTCCTAGGTATTATATTGGTTGTGTGGGATTTTTGATCCCAAGAGTGCATTTTATTTCGTTTATCCGGGATCTTTGAACTAACTTTTAAGAATGGATTTGATAATGGATGGACTGAACCCACTTCATAATGTGATTTGTGAAAGACTTATCAAACCCTTCTTCTTTGGTGCATTCATCACCTGCTTTTGATTTTTCTTCATTTCTTTAAAATAGATATTAATCTCTAGCCAAGTTTCAGCATTATCCCCTCCAAATATAAGACAATCAGGTATGGGAACCATTGAAGAAGAAGAAGAAAAGTCGAAGAAGAAAAAAAAGTTATAGGAGGTTGACGATATCATCAATCAAGTTGATATCGTCAACTGGGGTAATTTCATCCAAAAAAATGTACGAACAATTATCTCGTAATTTTATGGATTTTCTTCAGAACACCATTTAATTGTGGTTTAAGATTAATTTTCTTGTTAAAATCCCTTAAATTAATGATAAAATCAAACAATGGCAGTGTATATAAAAAAAATAAAAGTTAAAAATTGATTTTCTTCTCTTTATGATGCCCTAGGTTCAGCCTTGGCCGAGCCGTGGATTGCGAGGGTCATGTAAGGGCCTCGGTAGTTTAGGCCTCTCGATGGGCCAAAACCCACTTATATTGTGGGTAGAGGTTAGACAACCACAGGCTTGACCTGGTCTGACCCTGCCTGCTGACAATCCTAATAATGTAGGTGAAGTTTCTTTAAAATGAGTAATCTGCAGGTCTCGGATGCTCCCACTTCCACAAATGGGATGAATGAATGGCTATTCACCTGGTCTTTATAGTGGATTTTGGGACCAGGCTTTTCTCTACCTGGACTTCTATAGTTGTTGTTATTAGGTATTGTACGTTGGGTGCTGTTGGGTCAGGTTTTTTTTCTATGTTTTGGTTTTCTGTGGTCCCTAGTCTTTCGTGTGGTCTTTTGGTCTCTGTTGTTGTCCTTTTCTCTGTAGTTGTTTACTTTCTAATACAATTCTCTTTTCTAGCAAAAAATAAGAAGTTTCTTTAAGATGAGAAAAAAAGATGGAACCCAGAGCCTTCTGTAATCAATTTTAAGGGCTTAATGGGGCCCACCAACATGTTGACTCCACATATGTGGCCAAAAAGGATTATCTTAACTCATACCTATCATCAAGTGGGCCCCACTGTGAATATAACTAGGCCCATATTAAAGGATTAACCATGAACTCATGGTTGGATCTGCAGTAATAGGTTTTCATGATGATGAATGTCTTGGCTTTGCAGAGTTTTTCAGTGGACAAAGTGACCGGCAAGAGGTGTTTTATGCTGTCTGCAGTGCTGCTTCGTGTTTATTGTATAGAACCTCCAGAGTTTTGGAAATGGCGTACTTTTTATCGTTCAAGGTCAGTACCATTTCCTACTATTGTCATTCCCTATCTTTCCATTTCATAGGAGATTATTGTAAGAAACTGAATTGGCCATGGGTCGACCCAGCCCATTGAGCCTAGCCAACAGGTCCAACTGGACCAGTTACTTAATTAGCAGTTTTGATATAATTAGTAGCGCTTAAATAATGAATCTAATTTGATTTTAATTGTTTTAGAGAAGATTTAGGGAATTTAGTTTTCTTCGGTTAGAGAAGATTTAGTTACCTTTTTTAAGAGGTCCGATTCATTCTATATATTTTGTAAGCTCTTTATTGGGAAAGACAATTTTGATGATTCAATAAAAGTTGGGATTTCGCCAAGCTTTAATGGGAGCTTGATGTATCGTTTGAAGTCCCTCGAGGATTCGGCCAAATCCCTCTGTGAGCTGGTCTATTCATTCGCGGTCTCGGGGCTGCATTATCATCTATTGAAAGTTTGAACCACTCGAAATGAAGGCGCTCCACTTCAATAGGTATCCCAAAAGTTTACTTTAATAGGAGTTGGTCCCACAATAAGATTGACCATATGATATTCCTAAATTACATGCTCAATCATAGTGTGAGACTAACTCTTACGTACCAGAAAAAAATTTAAGAAAAGTCCATTGCAGGGAAGGTGTTTTGTTTTGAGCAGTTTGGATAACCAACAAGCAGGCCCAGTGTGGAGTTTCACACCCCTCAAGGGGAGGATGGGTGAGGCACTTAAGGTTCCAAACACCTTATTTTGTATTATCGTACCATTTGCACCTTCTTGTCATTGTTGATCTTGCATCCTGTTTCACTTTAGAGCACGACGTTGAGTTCCGAATGGAGGTAATTAGATTACTAATCTGATGGCAGCTAAGCAGATTGACTGGTTGGAATTTGGCCACGTTTCAGGAATGGATTTAACTTAGATTAGGAGAAGGCCTTGGTTGATTGATAAGTTGGATTAATGGTTGCTGGACTAAATATTTGACAGATTGTTTTTGTAGGATTAATGGCTGGTTTGAAAATAGCGCTTTTGGTTTCAACAAAATGATAGTGTTTAAATGATATAGAATTTATATAGCTGACCCTAACATATTTGGGATCAGGCTTTAATGATGATGGCCGTGGCTGCAACGGTTAGCCGTGTGCCCTCCTGACTCTTCAAGTGTCTTATCAAATATCCATCAGAGTCTTGGATGATCTAACTACAACTTTTCTTGAGATGATCAAGGAAACCATCTTGAAATGTTGCTCCCAGTACGTACGTCTAGCTTTTATTTCTTATTATAAGTGGTAAAGTAAATCTTTTTCTTCACAATGAGTTTGTTCATTTGAGGATCAAATTTGATTACTTACATGTAAGTTTTGGACAACAGATCCTTCACTTGGTCTATCATTTTTACCTCATTAATTTGCATACAGGTTCGGGGTGGTGTTAACATTATGGAATGTCGGTTGGTTAGAGATCAAAGGAAAGATTAACACTTGTATGCTTTCTTCTAAGACAACTTACAGAGCCCACTTTGTCTTTGGTATGACCAGAGGATGTAGGTATGACTTCCACCATGCTGAAATTTCAGTTAAATTGGGAAGCTTTACACCCAACCACCACTCTGAAGTTTGCGATAGTGAGAGGTGCTGGTTATGGGATTTCTGGCATGATTGGGTCCCACAGCGCAGGAGTGATGGATGGATGGAGATTGTGATCGGTGATTTCTTCGTTGATGAGGCGGTTGAAGGAGAGGTACTGATGTCTTTGATCATGGCAGCAGGTGATTACATGGAGACACTGTTTGGAGTTGAAGGCATCGACATAAGGCCCCTGTTTTAAAAGTGATGTTTGTGGAGATGAAAATATTGATCTGATCAAGTAATTACTTTTATTTTCATTCGTATGTCTTATACATCACCCTATTCTTTCTAATTTATTTACTTAAATTGTTCATTTCTGTTCAATTATGACAAAGTAAAGAGATGGTCTATCTATGGAGAAGACAAATGGTGTATCTGTCATTCTCATAGCTTCTTGTTCCTCTCTACACTTGTGTTATTATATTTGAGGTTGGTGATGAACTATTTTAAGTGTATGCAGTTGGACACAATGATGGGTAAAGTAAATATAGATGAATTGCCAACACACTCTTGGTTAAGTGGTGTCAGCATTGAGCATGACATGCGCCAAGATCGATCCCTGGATCTTCAAGTTGTTATTTTCACTCCAGGCCAGTGGGCCACTTATGGATTGCTTGAATAGTTTTAGTCAGGACAGTTTTTGGATGGAAAGATTGATGATTGAAGTTTAGGTTGTTCCTCTCTTGTCAAAAATAATGTTGGAATGCACCTATCTCCATTCTAGGACTAGAACCATTGGGCCAAGGGTGAGTCTAATGGGTAAAGCGGCTGATGTGTTGCCATAACAAATGTACCATGGACACTTAACAACAAGGAGGTGATCTACTGACTCAGGGGCTAACCGACAAAGGACACACAAGGGGGTTAATTTGAACAAAGATCCTATGCAAAAATTCCCTTGTAGTTAGTCTACCATGAAGAGCTTTTTCCAAAGGAAAAAAGACTGAATTTTTGAAGGCATAGGCAGGTTCCATAATTTCTTCCAGTATGGCTTTATGAGATCAATCAATTGGTTTTGCTTTTGTAATTATATGGTCCATTAAGGTCCTGAGACCGAACAAATTGAATATTACAAATGGATGCCCTATGAAAGCATGCAACATTAGGAGCTAAACACTGAATAAAAAGACATTTTGGAAGAAGTAGATATTGATAACCCTTTAATTCATCTGCCACTTTTTCCCCTTACCATGAAGGTTATGTTTTTGCTCATTTCGAATGAAAATATGATAAAAATTTGCTTCGGCAAGTCTTTGGGGCTTACGCTCTGACCCCAACCCTCTCCCCTCCCTTCAAATTTCGTAAGGGGCAAAATCCATATAAGGCATTAATGCATGGGATGTCTTCATATTTTGCTTTAGTAGGAGATGGAATCATTCTCAATTGTGGTAGAAGCCTTGAGCTTACTTTTGTGAAAGTGAAAGAGGTGGGGTTGATTGGAGGCTTTTGGATGAGCCGGAGTGGCGAGGTTATCACGCATCTTCAGTTTGCAGCTGATACCATTCTCCAGTTTTTCAAGGAGAGATGAAATTCTAGCTCTTAGGAGAATCCTTCGTTGCTTCCAATTGGTATCAGGTTTGAAGATTAATATCTTCAAGAATAGGGTGCTCAGAGGAGACCACTCGGTCTTTGGCAAATATTATTAATTGTAAGTCAGGGAAGCTCCCCATCATTTATCTTGGTTCGCCTATTGGAGCTAACTCAAGATCTAAATCTTTATGGGATCCGGTGATTGAAAATTTTAAGAGAAAATTGGCATCATGGAAGAAGATCTATTTGTCTTTGGGAGGGAGAATAACCCTTATAAAGGCATGTATATCCAATCTTCCGGTTTACTACATGTCTCTCTTCAAAATGCCGAAGGTGGTGATTGAGAGGTTGGACCGCATTCGGAGGGACTTCTTATGGGGGGGCCATGGGAAGAAGAAGAAATTGCACTTAATGAAGTGGAGTGAGGTGATTAAGCCTAAATCCAAGGGAGGTCTTGGTCTTGGTAGTTTGGAGAATAAAAATTGAGCTTTGTTGGCTAAATAGTGGTGGAGGTTCGGAGAGGAAAAGGTGGCTCTTTGGTGGAGGTTGATTGCTAGTAAATATGGTGAGAAGAAATGGGGGGCCTAAGCTTTGTTGGCTAAATGGGGGGGTGGGCTCTTTGGTGCAGGTTGATTGTTAGTAAATATGGTGAGGGGAAATAGGAGCAGGGGTGGGGGGTGTGGGGCTCTTTGGTGCAGGTTGATTGCTAGTAAATATGGTGAGGGGAAATAGGGGTGGTGGCCTAAGCTTGGGCGTAGTTACCGTAAATCGGGTGTTTGAAGGGTTATTGCCTCAATTGGGGATGATTCTAATGTTAAGGGGGGAACTTTGTACAGGGAGGTGGGTTTTCTGGTGGGGGATGATTGAGCAATTAGGTTCTGATTGGATGACTGGGCGAGGATAGGATCCTTGTATGGCTTCTTTCCACGGCTTTGTAAATTAGTAGTCGATAAAGAATCCTCCATAAGTGATTGCTTTGAGGTGGGGAATGAGTGCATAATGTGGGGGGTGTCTTTTAGGAGGACTCTCCGGCCATTGGAAGGGGTTCAGTATGAGTAGTTGTTGAGTATTCTTGCAAACACCTTTTTTTGTAGGGGTTCTAAGGACTCTCCGATTTGGAAGCCTTCCACTTCTGGGGAGTTTTCCACTAAAGCTTTCTACTTAGCCTTGAAGGGAGCTCATTCGCATAGGGCCACTTCTTCCCTTGTGTGGTTGGGTTTGGCTTCTCCTCGGGTTGAGGCTTTCTGTTGGTTGACAATTGCAGGAAAAATCTCCATAGCTGATAATCTAAGAAGGAGAGGATTGACGTCTAACAATATTTCTAATACCTGTGTGATGTGCGGTAAGGAGGAGGAGTCCATCGATCATCGTTTTCTTCAATAGGAGGTAGCCTTTAGAGTTTGGAGCAGTTTTATTGGCAAGTGCAGTTTTTCATGGTGCTGCCGAAAGAGTATTGTGGATGTGGTAGAGCCTTGGTTGGGTGGGTGCTTTGTGGGGTGTGGCCGAATCTTTTATAGAGCATGATACCATTTGCTATCTTATAGTCAATTTGGAAGGAAATGAATGATAGGATCTTTAGGGATTATTCATCATCAACAACAGATTTGATATTCAAAATCAACTTAGGATTTCAAAATGGGTATTGATTAGAAAGGAATTCGCTAATTTTACCTTTAACGATATTATTTTTAGTTGGGAGCTTGCATGGGGCATGGCTCTTTTAAGGAGAAGAGAACAATCCTTTTGTTATCCCCCTCCTTTTGAGGTCTTTAAGTTTAATGTAGATGGTGCTTTGAGGGGTAAGCCAGGTCCTGCCGGGATTGGAGAGGTGCTTCGCAATTGTAAGGGGGAGGTGTTAATTATGTTTTCCAAATATGTGGGTGTGTGTGATTCCAATGAAGCGGAGGTGCTAGCCATTCTTGAAGGTCTTTGTTTGTTTTCTAGTAGATATGGTGGCATGCTTATTATGGAAAGTTATTCCTCTAATGCAACCGCATGGCTGTCTAAGCGGAAGACTAATCCTTGGAAGTTTCATTTCCACCTAAATGAAATTAGAGAGTTATCTGTTGGAATCAATGTTTCCTTCTGTCATGAGGTTAGATAAGCCAACTCTATGGCAGATGTGTTAGCCAAGTAAGGGGTTGATAGGTTGCTTCCTTGGGTGGATGTGATTATGTAAGTGAGTTGATAGGTTGCTTCCTTGAGTGGGTGTGATTATGTAAGTGGGGTTGGTGGTGGTGCCTTTCTCTTGCACATCCCCTTCGTCCTTTTTCTTCTTTGGTTTTTCTGTACTTTGTACCCCTTTTTTTTTGAAGAAATCTTTCATCACTGCTAAAAAAAAAAAGGAGATGGTACCATAGCCATGTAAGATTGAGAATATAATTAGTAACATGGTTAATACAATTTTATGCATTATTAATCATATTCATTAATCAATCACATTGATCCATGGTCAATTTTGATGGGATCAACTCCTATTAGCACAAAAACTTGTGCTAATCACGGGAATCCATGAAGAGGTAGGATTCTATGTACGTTAGAAACAGACCAATCTTACATAGTAGGTAAGTGGGCCCAATGAGTGAGATAAGATTATGATATTGGTGTGGACAATGAGTTCGAATCATTCACTCTACTGATGAGTGATTTTATACTGTTCATGTCATTGAAACTTTTAGGACGTGTAGATTAGAACAAGAAGTATTTTGTAAAATCCATAAATCTTGTTTTCCTCATTTTCCGAAATTTAGAATCCATCCCATTTCTATAAGTCTAAGAGCCACAGTGGGCCCAGATGCATATAATTTGAAGCTGTCAAAATAAATGTCTGCAGGATAGATATATGGCATGATTTAACACAAGTATGTTTTCAGCTGACCAAACATGATCTGCTTGAATAAACAATATTACAAAAAAGTCATGCATCTTATCTATTATGGGGCGCACCTATTTAAATCTAAAACTTTTTATTGTGAGTACTAATTGGGCTTGAGGCTGATTGACTAAATAGATGGGCTCATCCCTGACCTGTTTGAGGCATGATGGGCCCGAGCTAGGCACCTATAGTCCATTTCATGCTTGGCCCAGATATGGAGATGCGTTTGGGGTCGAGCCTAGATATATATACACCTCAGCTTCGCCCGAGACCTGCCTCATGAACACCTCCAGCAGTGAAATGGATGGAATCTGTATAAGAGCTATTTCTGTCATTGCTATTCATCTGATTGATTTAGACCTGTCAAATAGAAATGTCTAATCAATTCAATTTGATTGAAATATGGGTTGCATGCTTATTCATTTTGGAAAAAGAGGATAGAGAAATGATAAATATATGAATGACTTAGACCATGCAAATGTGAAGCCCATTTGCATTATGTTAGCGGTTAGCCTTTCGCGTGCATTTTGGAAGTTTTAGATTAGTTGAACTAGATCCGCAACAATTATGATAAACGGAACACATTTCGGGAGAAAGCAATCTTCATGAAGACCTAAATTTGTCTGAGAACCCATTTTTTTCTAGTTCACTTGGCACAATCTGGATAGGATGAATACCTTGATTGAAGAACTAGAAGGTGGATGGGTCAAGATATCCTAACATCCTTACATTGGTACTGTTGCATGTCCCTCCCTCCCCTAATTAGAATAACAATACGAATATTGTAATTCTAAGATGGACATCATAATCAAATCATTTTCTCTATTTATAATAATAATAAAAGAAGTGCTTCGAAAAAACACAAGTGATTGGAAACTATAGTCATTTCCATTTATTTGGTGATTATTGTCTTACGCTTTTTTTAATCTAGCAATTTTTTTTTTTTTTTGAGATACTAACTTAAATATTTCTAATGTGTGCAGAAAGAAACGATAATTCATCTAGAATAATTGTTATCCTGGTTCCAGCAATTGTTGTTGCAATTATCTTGTTTATTATTGTTGCTTTTTTACGAATTAGAAGAAAAAGACTTACTTGCAAAAGAAAAAGGCTGACACCTCAGCCATGGGTTTGTGGGTGCCGGCAATTGCCGACCCAAGTGGGACTGAGTAAGGAAAGTAGAATTTCTTTCCCGTGGATATAGGAAATCTTGCCGAACCACATAATCTTGTTGTGTTTATGTGTGTGATTGCTTGATGGTTTGGTTGTGTTTGTGCATTGTGATTGATCGTCAGTTGTCAATATTTTTCCGTTATGCCACTTTCCGCAACACAAATCAGCATGCCTTGTAAGAGAAACTTCCATAGGATTTTCACCACAAAAAAGAGAATCTCACAAATGTAAAATTAAAATTGACAAGATCTGTTGGATTTCGTCCACAATGACATTATATACAAAAAATAGGATTCCTAAATCAACTTGACTTCAAATAAAAATAGTAAACATATTCTTATCGAAGTATACAATCGAACATCATTAGACCCAAACCTGTAACATTTTTTAATGACCTAAACAAAAGAACTTCAATTTTGATAAAATTCAAGAATTTACTAAACTGATAAGTTCAACAATGTTAGGCTCATGTTAATATTTTATACATTTATCTTTGCAATGCTAATATTAATTTCCCTAATAACTTAAGGTTGGACCCCATTCACCTCACAAGCACAGCCATCCATTGTGCAAGATATGAGATCAAGAGAGGCTAGAAGGGGTAGATCGCCGGTTTTCAGTAAGACCAATTGCCCTCGGCTAGTCACAACCATATTTGTTCTAGTCTCTACTTCATTCTTGATCTCTGAGTCACCGGACAAGATAGGATTCTTCTTGTGTCCCTCGGTTGTCTTATAGTTGACCGCATTCTTGACATCTTTCATGTTCTCAATATTGGTGTTCTATTCAAGCCTTAGTGTTACTTGGATTACCAATACGACTTTCACTCATTTGCACCATACGAGGAGCTTGGTTCAATAATTCTGATCTTAACTTCAAAACTTTGCTCCTTGCTCTTTTCAAATTGTTTCCATCTCATTGGCCGGGAAAACCAAAATTTCCTACCCTTAATTTTTGTATTGATGACTCAACTTACATGCCTAATTTTTTTTATTCTTCTTTTATCTTTATTACCATGTTTTTTGGCGCCTCATGTGCCTACTTGTTGGATGTCATTATAAGCTTCGACATAGTTTTTCACCTTACTGGGTTGGTACTAGGAGTGATGGTGCTCTAATTCTTGTATTGTGAGCCTTTCTCATCTTTGGATGTTTAAAACAATTTACTTAACCTTATAAAAAATATATAATGGATAGATCAAAATTTATTTACTTTGGAATTGAGGGTATACATCGGGCCTGTTTATTTTACCTTCTTCAACTACAATTTGTTACACAGGAACAAGTGTGAAAGACATGAATACAGTATAAAATTCTCTACAAATTATATTATCATATATATTCTTGGTTGGAAATTGTAGAATTTATATAAATCAACACTTAATCTTTTTATTATTAATTGAGATGAATTTCTTCTAGATGGAAGCACCATTGAATATTCAGGAGGTTTGCAAGGCAAGAAAAAGCTACTAGTAACTCTATTAACTATCATTCTAGGGTTGCTTTTATGCATCTTGTGTGGCTATTGTTGGTGGAGGAAGGCAAAAGGTATGCACAAATCATTTAGCTAATATAATAACTTATATATCTAAGTTTTTCTGACTTTTTTAAATTTTATGTTATTATTTAAAGGTTGTAAAATGAATGAAAGACGTGATACTATGTTAAATGACAATGATATTGAAGAGAACGAAAAGGGCTCAGAGTTGACATTATTTAATGTTAGCGCCATAGCAGCTGCCAAGAATAACTTTTCAAAATCAAATATGCTAGGAAAGGGAGGTTTTGGACTTGTTTATAAGGTATGTTGCATTTCGTATAATTGCATAGATCGGAATTGTAAGATTAAGGAACGAGGGAGAACTATCCACAACTTCTTTACTATACATTCTTTGTTTCATGCAATTTCATAAATACGAATTGTAAGATTTTTATTTTCAAAAGTGATTAATATTTTAAAGAAATGAATGTGAATTTTAAAAGTGACCAAAAATCATCTCCCCAATAATAGAAAAAGAAAGAAGATGTTGGAAATGACCAATGTCTAGCCACCACCCTAGTATTCAAATCCTGAAAAAGTGAGTGTTTCATTCATATTATGGAAGATTTTCTCTTGCACACGAGCTCCAACTGGAGCAAGCATTTAGAGCATCACAAAGGTAGCATCCTCCCTAAATTTCATAGGGCCCACTATCTACGATACTGGTTTGTAATGCGCAATGTATAGGTGCATGGGTGAAAATTGTCCCTACATTTGTTCCTTATTTCCTTCTTCCTTTACCTCATTAATGCTCATTTGGTACATCTTACTTGACCTTAAATCCTATTGTGTTCTCCAAAAACAAATAAGCCCTTAATGTCCTTAATTGTAAGGCAAAGATAAAATGGGTGATACTAAAATTGGTGGTGCTTTTAAATTGAAGAATTCCTACACCACATCCACTTTACATTTGTCATGCAAATTAAGCTTTGCATGGCTAGAGTGTAAAGCGCAGTGCATTGAGAGAACCTACATACTAGAATGCACTAGCTTCCTTTAAATTGGAGGATTCTATTTTTCTTATAATGACAAAATTGGAAATCATGTTATTTTTCAGGGACAACTACTAAATGGACAAGAGATAGCAGTGAAAAGACTTTCTAAGAATTCAGCACAAGGGATAAAAGAATTCAAAAATGAGGTCACATTGATTGCCCAGCTTCAACACCAGAATCTTGTTAGACTTTTGGGTTATTGCATTAGTGGACAAGAGAAGATATTGATCTATGAATTCATGAGGAACAAAAGCTTAGACTCCCTTGTTTTCGATATAAATCTTGAATCTTGTCATCCTCTTAGTTTTTTCTTATCCCAACATAAAATAATTAGAGACTATAACCTTATGTACTGCTTGTAAACATTCCTCAATACTCAAGATCACATTTTATTTTCCCATATAATTGTTGCATAAGCTTATTGTTTTTACTCTCCAACCAATCAGCCACACCTTAAACAAATGGTAGCTTAAATGCATATTGTTTCAATTATCCTTGTTTGAGAAATGAACACTTTCGATGGGTTTTTAGTAGCTTTTTCTTACGCTCATAACCAATGCATAAAGGGATTAATTGATACTTTCTTTAGATTATCTGCAAAACATAAAGGGATGACTGAAATGTATGGGCATATGTTGGATGTTGATTATAAATTAAGAAGCATTATAATATATATTAGAGTTATAGAATTAGTTTGCAATTTGTACACAGTAATACACATTATTACACAATCAATGCATACATGACAATTTTATATGCATAAATATTTAATTATAATCACATAATGAGATTGAAATGCGCCACAGATCAAAAAAGGTGCTCAATGTTGGATTGGATGGCACGTTTTAGCATCATTGTGGGTATAGCTCGAGGAATTTTATATCTGCATGAAGATTCAAGGTTTAAAATTATTCATCGGGATCTTAAAGTTAACAACATTCTTTTAGACAATGATTTGAATCCCAAGATTTCAAATTTTGGTATGGCAAGACTATTTGGGCAAAATCAAACTCAACGAAATACAAATCGAATAGTTGGAACTTAGTAAGTCACATACCCTAAATTGTGCATTAATTATGACGAAAGGTCAAAATTCGTTCCATCATTTTAAACGTTATTTTGTAAATACTCTTATGCAGTGGTTATATGTCACCTGAATATGCCATGGATGGGCATTTCTCAGTAAAATTAGATGCCTTCAACTTCGATGTCATACTATTGGAGATTATCACTGGAAAGAGAAACAAATATTATTATGATTGTTGCTCGTTGAACCTGATAGGACATGTAAGTAAAGAAATACATTTTCTTTCGAAGGTAGAAATCCAAAGAAAAGACCAACTATTCTACTAAAGTATTCAAATTCATTGTTATTTGATATATAAAAATGCAAATACATTTTTTTACTTACAAGCACTACACCAAATTCGGAAATAAGAAACGTTGTATTGAAACGGTCATTACCCGTTTGTAATCTGACGAGGTTCCAGGCCGTCCCAAGTGTAAAAGCCGTTTCAAAACAAAAAAAAAATTTCGCGGTTTTGCTAATAAAAAAAGAAAACCGTTCTCGCCCTCCATTTTGTTCGCGCCCATTTCTCCCTCCATTTTCTTCGCACCCATTTCTTCCCTCCCTCCATTCTCTTTCTCAGAAATACTTTCACCTGTCTCTCTTTCACAGAAATCTTTCCATACGAAGGCATCTTAGGCACCAATTGCAAAAGATTGAAAAGGAAAGATTTCTTAGATCTATTCGTCGCTGGTTGCTGGTTTGCAGAATGGGATCTTGAGGATTGGGATGAACCAAAACGACAGATCCTTGTTGAAGATTAGGATCTGGGCATAGGGTTCTGTTGAGCTCAAATCAAGTGGGTTAGCAGATCTAGGGCAGATTCGAGTGTTGGGTCTTCTGGTTTGCAGAGGGATCTTTTCCACAAGGGATCTGATGTTCTCTGTTTTCGGTTAGCAGATCTAGGGCAGCTCTTTACAAGAGGTCTCTCAGTCCATTCTCCCCCAACTATCTGGATGTTTACTCCGTACCCATACTTCCGGTCTTTGTAAGTAGTCTCTGCATCCACCATTCATCAACTACGTGTAGAACTACCATTAAAACAACCCTTTGCTTTTCTTCTCCCAAATCATGTTTTTCCACTGAAAATCTGTTCATGATATATGACTTCTAGGTGATATTAATAGATTTTCATTTTGGGAGGAGTCGATCAGCGGGTTCGCCAGGTGCTGAAATCTGGCGTACAACGCTGCATCCACTGCAGATCTCCTGCTGATCTCGTCGAATACGAGAAGGTCCTGAAGCTCTTCTTCATCCCCGTTCTGCTCTGGCCTGGTAAAGACCTGGCCATCTATTGCAATATCTGCTCCCAGTTCTCCCCTTGTTTCCCTCCTCCAGATGAGGCCGCCGCCGATTCCAAACACTCTCCTCTCCTCTCTCAGGTCCTACGCTGCCATTCCTGCTCCCGTGTCCTCGATCCCGATTTCCGATTCTGCCCTTTCTGCGGCACTCAACTGTAAGAAAGACATCTCTGTCCCTCTCTCTATGTGTGTTTGTGTATGAGAGAGAGTGGAATAGGATTTGGGAATGAAATAGTTCGGAGGTTTAGATTTAGGGTTTTAGAGATTCTAGACATGATAAAGAAGCTACTGTGATTAGAATCAAAAGAAATTAATAAATAAAGATTTCAAACTGCTATTTGGATGATTGTTGAAAGCAAAGTGTCTCATGTCATGCATCCACATGATGTATGGGATAGATCTAGATCGCACCGAATTTTTGTTCAAGGTTGGTTTATTGTTTGCAATGTGGTTTGTGATATACATGTTTCTTGTTTTCTATCCATGTCAGAAATTAGTATTCCTAATCATACAGAGGCCTTTTGATGGATTTCATTGTCTTGTGCATATATCCCCATATTGAACTGATTCATTGACTTCTATTATGACTAGACAAGGGAAAGGACTCATTAATTATTTACCCAGGATATGTATCAGGACATATCGATTAACTGGGTCATTCTGTTTTTGATAACATTTTGATAAATTAACTTCTAGTACTCGTTATGTTTTTGCAAACATTTTGATAAATTAACTGGGTCATGTTCTTTGCAGATGTTCTTTTTAGTCTAATGTTTTAGATTTTTAGTTCTTTAACTTGTGTGTTGGTTTGAGAAAGCAAAATGTGTAATGGGGGTTTCTTTGTAATTTGACTGCATAATGCACTTTAATTTGGGGCTGTAGAGTTACAGTCTTGTTGAGTAACAGAGGGATTAAGATGAAGATCCAAAATTAGTGCATGTGAAGCTCCCACAAGAGACATGCCCTTTTCACATGCCTTAAATAAGCCAAAGAGGATGCAGAATCTTAGTGAAAATTTGGAAGGACAAAGAAGTTATGTGACTTATGTCCAAAGACACTTCCGCCGGCCTAGATCTGAAACAGATTTGGTTTTTTGTTTGATTTAGGACTAGTTTTTGTCATTTGTGTCTTTCTAAGGGGAGGGAACATTTGGGTTGGGTACGGTTTGGAACTGCAGTGAAGACAATGATGACGATCATCATCAGAACCTTATTCCATCGACGTGGGTCGGTTTTGTGGGTTTTATTTCTCTACTCATCTTTTTCAGTAACAACATAATCCATTCATGTTTTTCCTTACTAAATTTGAGTTCTTTTACTCATTGACACGGTTTCTTAGTTATTTGAAAATGCAGGGGCTGTTTCTGATCTTCTGTTAACTACACAGACCATTTCACATGACATTGCGGATGTAAAATGCTATATGAGGAGTAGTTCTTAGATTTTTCATATGAAGTTTTTTCAAAGACACTTGGAGACAAAACAAAGACTTCTTTTTTTTTCATTTAATTTGATTCCCATTAAACATTTAGATCTAGGGCAGATCAAGGGATCTTGCATCTCTCATGCACACACACTTCTCTTGCATGCTATCTTGGTGTTTGTAGGATTGCCACAAGCAGACGAAGCTCTAGCCTTCTTGCCAATAGCTGCTACCCCACCATCCCAACGGTACATCTCTCCCATCTCCACAATTTTCTGCACACACACACACACAAAAAAAAAAAAAAAAAGGCAGCAGTTGTTAATCATTTTCACAGTTGAGAACATAATGATTTTGTAACTACTATGTAAGCAGTTGGCTGATTGCATTAATCTAGTTACTGAAAGGTAACTGTTCCTCCCCTGTATGACCTTTTACTTCAGACAGCATCCAGAGCATCTCTCCATGTCTGCTTGGATTTGGTGGACACTTTTCCCCTAGAACCCTGTAAGCTGTCTGTATGTAGTTGTTTCGGGTCTCGAATATGTCCATTTCTTCAATCTCTAGTGTTACTAGCATCATAGGAAGAGTGACATGTTACTTGTTAGGCTTCACCTATGTTGGATGTTAATGAAAATTTTTTTTTTTTTTCAACTTGCATTGTCGCACTTAATGCATCACTATGCATATTTAGTTTCTGCAATAGAAACTTCCATATTATACAACTACAGCTTGTGTTATTATAGCCATATCTAATCATGGAGGAAGTTATTAGTTTTATATTTGTTTCACTTTCATGTGCTCGCTGTATATGTAGATGTGATCATTTAGGAGCCAATTTAATACAGAGATATATTTGGACATCTCTTAAATTATGTGGGCCTCATCTTTCCCTCCTTTCTTTAGTTATTCTTTAATCCTAATAATCTAGAAATGTGGCTCATGATTCATCAAAGCTGTGTTTGGTAGTGTGCCATTTTGGATGACAAGAAAGTTTCTTCTGATATTGGAGATTTTGGGCCTAGGAACCAAATGCAGCCTAATACTTACAAAAATAAAAAATAAAAAATCCTCTAATTCTATGTAATGCTCTCTGTTGCAGGCAGATTCTTTGGTGTGCTTGTTTCCACTTATTGGTGCCTCAAACACCAGGTAAGACCTGTTCTCTCCCTGTTGATAGTATTCTCTAGCAACCAGATCTACTGATGTAGTCCTTTTTATTGATCTGAATCTCATTAGAAAGTAACTAGATGAATGAACGTAGATTTGATGATTAATTTCTGCAATGATGCTTGTGTGGAGAGGTTTCTGAAATCTAAAGGTGACAATGTGAAGAAGGCAGCAAAGCATTTGAGATCTTGTCTCTCTTAGAGAGAGAGCATTGGGACTGGTATGAGCCTTTGGTTATACTAGAAGCTGAAAGCATTCAAAGTAGACAGATTGGACCCTTTTTGTTTCTCTTGAAAGAAGTGATGAAATGGTGCCTACAAAGCAGCCTGTAAATACAAGCTTTTAAATACATCAAATGGTGCCTAGAAAGCAGCTTGTAAATACAAAGATGATATGACCTGCCATTTGAGTGTACAATTTATTAGGTTCATGTCTTATTTCCGATTTGCTTGTCTCAATAATATTATCTATCTTGATAACCTATTTAATATTATTCAGTTTGGTCTCCTTGTCTCATAATCTGTTAATGGAAACCTTATAGTCCACCACCTTATTCTACATCAATCCATCCTTTCTTTATTAATAAGTTGACTGTTAATATGAATAATTAAAATGAATATTAGCCTCCATGTCATCTATAGGACCATATCTGGTCTGGGTTTCAAAAATTTCTAAGTGCTATTTTTTCTTCACAAAGTACGTAATTAAGGACCAACTAAAAATTTGAGCCATCCTTATCCAGTTTCATTCCTTTCTTGATATATATATGTTTTTGTATAAAGTCCATGTCCTCACCATAACCATGGCACGTCCATGTCATCCAATGTCATATCTGGGTTTCATAAATTACAAAGTGCTATTCTTTCTTCATACAGTGTGTAATTAATGACCGACTGAAATTTTGAGCCCTCCTTATCCAGTTTCATTATTTTCACCAACGTATTATTTTCACCAATACGTGGTGGATTTATACATTAAATCCTTTTACTGTAAAAGAAAACCTTTGATTGGTTATTCTGTTTCAAATAAAAACTTCAATTTCTTATTTAACTTTGTTTCAAAGAAACATTTTGTATAAATGGCCATTTAATTTTTGAAGCTGCCCTGATGCTTTCTTTCAAATGAGGAAGTACTGACTCCTCTGTTATTTTAAAGGATTTTCTTTTTCTTTTTTCATATTCCTTTTGAAATGGTTACATGACTCTAATCTTCACCCTTGTGGATGTGACAGTGAACACCTTTCAACCAGCCCTGACAGATTAGGGTTTATATAAACAGGGAGCCCACCCATTTTCAAATCCGAAGGATCTATCTTGATTGGAGATGTTATCCCCAAAAAAAACCAACAGTAAAAAACCCCTTGATCTCAAATCCAACGGTGATGTCAGTTTGTATGGGTGCAAAATGGGCCTGATAGCAATTCACAGTGGAATAATGTGTCTGAGTTTGAGGTGGGGCATGGATCACAAGGGGGCTCAGAAGTTGGCCCCACAAAGATGGTGCTCTCTAGCCGATGTCGCTCAGTATATGTATATATTGTCTGATATGTTCCCTACAGAGTATGGTATGTTGCTTGATATGTTCTCTACAGAGTATGGTATGTTGCTTGATATGTGCATTTCTCTTGCAGTGCCACTTCTTCTGGTTGGTTATGGCTTTGGAGCTTCGTTTGTCGCCCCTTTTGCTCAGTTGGGTGGTGGAATATACACTAAAGCAGCTGATGTTGGAGCTGATCTTGTTGGAAAAATCGAGCAGGGAAACCCTGAAGACGATCCTCGAAATCCTGCTGTCATTTCAGACTTGGTATCCCAAGCTCTATCTTTATGCTTCCAGGGTTTGATATTTTTCTCTTCAGCTGTTATCTATGTTTCTGGTTAGGTTATTTGATGTTTTGCTTCACTTTCTTACCTGGTAGTGGACCTTCTAATACATGCTGATTCAGATCCATCTCTTCATTACCCAATAGCCTCAAATGCTCTGTAAACTTCAACTTCACAAGGAGCGCCTCTTCATTAATAGTAGATAAGTTATCTTAAGACATCTGGTAGGATCTAATGATTAATGGTCGATAAGATATCTACTTATTTCATTTCTGACAATAAAATATTATCAATGTTGATCCCCTAGAAAATAATTCCCTACACATTGGTGGCGTTGATTTTCCCACAATGTAAATGCACCTACATGACAAGTTTCTACAATGTAAATACTATTTATTTTTGTTCTTAAATACCATTTCATTTGGATGAGCTTTTTCCAATTTACCTACATATATTCACTTCCTGCTATAGATGTTTCGAGAGCAAGGGGTTGCTCTGTCACCCGGGGATCAATGTACCTACATATATTCACTTCCTACTGTAGATGTTTTGAGAGCAAGGTGAAAATGGAGTAAGATGAAGTTATTTTTTGTTTCTTAATGTTAATATTTTTCCTTTTTAATTCCTAGGCTAGCTTTGAAACTATTAACAATTATGGTAGACACATTTTAAATGTATGTTGAGTTCATAATGTGTGCATGTGAGGTCTTTGAGACTTCCGACCCATCATGACTAATTACCCGGGTGGCGCCCACTAAACCTTACACAAAAACACATCGGGCAAATCTGGTGTAGTTTCAAACACAAGATGTGGGAACAAACCCACGCCTCATGCCACTCCAACTCCCACCTGAGTTGATGATATGAAAATTAAAGTCACGTTTTTTTTTGTCTGCAGAGCTTGCTTACACAATGAGAATAACTAAAAAATGCGACGTATACAGCTTTGGTGTGCTGGCTCTGGAGGTGATTATGGGAGTGCATCCTGGTGTTCTCCTATCATCCTTATCAACGTTTGAGGCAAAAGGTATATTGTTGAAGGATATATTAGACCAACGCCTCCCACCTCCCACTGATCGAGAAATGAAGGAAGTGGTTTTGACAGTAGCAATAGCACTTGCATGCTTATGCTCTGATCCACAGTCTCGACCAACCATGTATCATGTATCCCAAAAGCTATTGTCACGACCCGGGCCCGAGATCTGATTACTTCGGACGGACCCCGAGTCGCGGAACCATACTTACTCCCGTAAATCCTGAATTAACCGAAGTTAAGACAAGACTCACAAGGGATATCAAATCACAATACCTGTCAATGTACAATGTGCGGAAAACATGTATATATACATTGACTACAATTAACTTTACACAAAAGTAAAGTTCCCTTATACAAATTTACAGCCCACTAAAACCAACACTGCACACTTAAAATACAATGCAGTTGGTATTACTTCTCTATTACAAAACTATTCATTTACAATCGCCCTCCGACTACGCCCACTCCGCTAAACCTCCTGGAGGTAACGGACGGGCCTCCTCCGCAGGCGGCGCGGCCTCGGCAGGACCGGCACGGGCATCTGGGCCTGTGATATCATCAATAACACGTGAACACGAAGGTTCAACAAGATACATGCATTTTCATGATTCTTCATGTTATTTAACAATTCTTTAACAATTCTATACAAGAATTCAATAAGGTAAGAACTTAAACAGTTCTACAATAAAAGAACTTAACAGTTCTATATAACCTACTTCAATTCCATAACAAATATCTATGTCAATCATATCCTTTCATTTCGTTCATTTCGTTCATTTCGTTCATTTCGTTCATTTCGTGTCTTCCAACGGAAGCAGTGTAAGCACAAGGCGGAAGGGCAAACCATTCATGGTCTAGGCTTCAAGATTATTCAATTTTCATTTAGTCACATTAATTAAGCACAAGGCGGAAGGGCAAACCATTCATGGCCGAGGCTTCAAGATTGTTTCACTTTTCATTACATGACTTTTCATAATGGTGGAAATTTTCCAGTGTCTTGATCAGAGAGCACTGGCATTCCACGAGGCTCCGGAACGCCCCTCACATCTACTGCAGCAGGAATTATTCATTCATTCAAGTTACTGTCACCTTTAGTGACTATTCATTTCATTTCATTTCATTAATTCAATTCATGTATTCGGTCATTTCGTGCATTATGCCAATGACGTTCACTATGTCAACGAAGTTCACCTCTGTGTCACTTCACGGATTCTATTCACTACTTATCAATTCTGTGCATACTTCTAAGCCAGACAAACGAGTGAAGCGTTAGTTATCCAATGTACATGTTATTTTTGATGACTATCACTTTATGTATTTGATTTGTACATTGAGACGACCTTCGCTAACACCTATGTAGGCTTAGACATCAGCATGGAATAGCCTGTACAAAGTAGGCTTCATTTCCATAATCTTTTCTGAGTTCATCTCAGCTGTCGGTTGGCCTGTCGGCTGACCGACCATACAACGTCGGTTGACCTATCGGTTAACCGACACTTTGTCGGTTCAAGTTCCAGAAGCTGGATTTCCAATCCATTCTCTGATACATTTGTCGGTCAGGCATCGGTCATGTGTCGGCTGACCGAAGATACCATGTCGGTTGACCGACCTATCGTCGGTTCGAATTCCAGAGAGCTGGAATTCACTGAGACAGATTTCAGATCTGTCGGTTAGTCCGTCGGTTGACCTGTCGGTCGACCGACACTACCATGTAGGCTGACCGACACAATGTCGGTCAGAATTCCAGAGAGCTGAAACTCTCCGAGACAACTCCCAGAGCTGTCGGTTAGCTTGTCGGTCATGTGTCGGCTGACCGACACATGCTCAGAAGTGCAGTTCTGAACTTCTGATTTTCTGAAGCAAAACGTCCAGAAATTGAGTCAAATAGACTCCAACATCTCTAAAACACTATAAATCATAAGAATGCATAAGTACTTGCCTCTTGTGAAGGTTGAATGGACGAAAACCTCTTTCTTGAGCTTGATTCCAAGAAGAAAACCTCGATTTCAAGCTTCACACTTCCACAATTTGAAAACAAACTTGGGGAAGATGAAGAGAAGGATGAAGGCTTCTTGAAAACACTTGGAAGTCCTTGTTTGCTACTTGATTGAGTGAGATTGGAAGGAAAGAAAAGGAAAAAGCAAGAAAGAAATGAGTCTAGGGTTTGAAATGCTTGGAAATGAGATGATTCATCTCAATTAAGTGACCTTGACCTTAGCTTATATAAGCTAATAAATTGCATTCAAGCCCATCTACTTCACTAAATTACAATTCGAGTCAAATGAAGGGTCATTTGACCGGATTCTCGTCAAACGACTTCGAGTCTATTACGGAAGTTGACGTACTCGTCAAGATACACGCGTTGGTATCAAGAGTTTCCGTATTCGACGAAATACGCGAAAATTCGTATTTACATAAAAGTCCCTCATTTCAATGTTTGAGTCTAAAACTCCATTTAAACCATGCAATTCTGTTATCTACTATTCCATTAAGCCTAATTCATTCATTTGAGGCTTATTTCATATCATTTGGTCATAAACCATTAATAGCTCAATTAACCTCAGTTAATTAGCCTTAAATATAATCAATTCACTTAATCTTTTCATTATCCGTTCATTCTATTCATTTGGGACTAACTCATCGAGCTTAGTCATTAATTACCATTAAACTAGTTAAACATGGTTAACTAGCACTAATTTCAATTAACTAGAGTTAATCTTGATTAACTCGGGACGAGACCTGACAGCTATCTACCTCCAGAGACCTTCTTCCTGAGCCTCGTCACATAATTAGCTTTTCCGAGTTAATGGATGTCGAGAAATAATTCAGTGGACGAAAACCTATGTAAGTTATTGCCATAAGTTTTAATTATGAATGTGAGTTTCTTTTGAAATAAAATACTCCCCACATGGAAAGTGGAGTAACATGAGAAAGGGGTATTTGATTTTTTTTTTTGATTTTAATGCTTAGCATAATGATATTTTATCCTTGCAGATAACCAAGAAGGGAATTCATTGATCGATACACATGACTACATGACTAAAGTATGTACTTCTACACTAGGTTATTCTCATTACTGCAATTGGTGATTTTTTTTTTTCTTTCTGATTAGTTAAATAAACCTAAATAAGAAATTGGGATTATTTAAAATACACAGTAGAACTTAGAGTTTCTAACCTTCAGGACCGAAATGTATAAACACCATTAACATTTTTTTCCTTGATAATGATGAAACCGCTAAAAGGGAAAACTCTACAAAATGTGGGTCCCATGTCACAAATGATCAACATCGTTCATATGGTAAGACACCAATGTTTAAGACTTGTGCTTACTCCACCAGAGTTGGCCTACATTTGCGAACTATAAAACATCTGAATCGCATGTTTGAAAAACCAAATTTAAAAGAGATTGCTTACTAGGTAAAAGTATGGATACTCTGTGTCAAGATAGTAGGCCTATTTTCAAAATCAAAACTGTTGAAACTAAAATTGCCACTTGCATTGACTCCCAAAGAATATTTTTACTCTAATCAATTAGGACCTGCATCAAATCTATTACATCTAAAATATGCTATGCCACTCCTTCTATTATGTTTTCTTCTTCTTCTTTTTTTTTTTTTTTTTTTTTGTTTGGTGCACCGGATGCAAAATCCTGACCATAGATGGGTATTCATTTTTCTTTTGAATGACAACATTTTTTGAAGTGAGATATTGGTTCTAAAGGCTTCATGGGATAATTTCTTTGAGCATTTAGTCATTCATCATACAAATAGAACATAAGATACAATTAGTTACACAGAATAAAGTACTGTTCATAAATGACTTGTGACCAACTTCATGGGATAATTTCTTTGATCATATAGTCCTTCCTCATACAAATAGAACATAAGATGCAATTACTTACACAGATTAAAGAATTGGTCATAAATGACTTGTGACCAACTTCAATAGGCCAATGTGGGTTGGAATAATTGCTCTTTGGCATGTTAAACTCAATGCTAATTCCAAACACCTTCTGAGATAGTTTGGGCATATCTAATGCAGGCCACCAAAGGCGCCGATACAAGAAGGAAGCTCTTTCTTTGCGGTCCAATGGCCCTTCAAATCTCTCATATTTAGGAGACATGTAAGGTATTAAAATGAAAACACAGTGATTTATAACTAAATACTAAAATCACAGGGGCCTACTTATAAATCTGGTAAACCATACTAGGGTATACAGAAAAACTCTAATTTTAATGTTTACTAGGTCATGTTTATTCTGGTCTAAGTCTAGTTGGAGGACTATGAGACCACATGGATAGTCATGAAGATTCACCCCGTCCAACCATTTTGGGGCTAATGATTTGGACACATGATATTTTCCCATGACAGATCGGATAATTCCATTGCCATAAGAAGTATTGAATTATTTAATACAGCACCTTAGCTTCTCCCATTTGCATGCCAGAATCTCTTCAAGCAATTGAATTTTGTTTTCCTTTTTCATTCTAAAGCCGAGGCAATTCAAGTTGTAAGTTGGCTTATGAGAAGATTATTTAAGTCTAAGCTGAAAGAGATTTACCTGAACCATGAAAATGTTATAAAAATAACTTATGAAAAATAAAAATTATAGAAGTCATTTTTTCAGCCTTCTTTTTAATTCACAGTGGTCGAATAACTGCCAAAATAAAAGGCAAGTAAATGTAACTTTTAATTGAATCAACAAATTAACTTTTTAATCCTATGCATCTATCAATATAGTGTTTCTAACATGCAAATATTGTATTTACTTATGGTATTTTGTTCCCTTCTTAAACACCACTATTGCCCTCCTCTCCCGTGTTGTGTTGGGAATTGAGGGATCTCCCCCATACCTACTTATGAATGGTGAAAGAGGCTCAGATGATCATCCTAACCCCTTTGATCAATGGCCGACAATTTTTAACTGTCTAAAATGGGTTGCACGGTCGATCCAACGGTCAAAATGATCAAGTGGTGCCCCACAGACTAGCACCTTGATACCCATCATATCCATGCACGACACTGGAAACTATAGATGATTTTCTATGTAAGATTGTGCCAGGCCATTTAAGCCCTTTCAAATACATGAGTTGACGGTTTGTTTTTTTCTCTACAGAGCTTGCTTACACAATGAAAGTAACTGAAAGGTGAGCTTTGGTGTGATTGTTCGGGAAGTGATAATGGGAAAGCTGTATGAAGCAAGCTAGATTCTATGAACTCTAGCATTCCATGAATCCAAGCAAATATTTATCATGGTATATTGTTTTATGTAGATGCATTGTTTCTTGTGGTGTCTTTTGAGTTTCTCATGAAACCCTTGGGTTTTCTATATGTCTTTTGGATTATTCATATATCTCGGTTATTAAGTTGTTGCTTAGGGAAGTGTATGGGATTAAATAATGTTTAATTCTGGATTAGAAATGGATTCTGTAAATTCAGCCATGTATCTCTTTGCAAGTCAAGTTGTTTGAGTGACAACTTGAGGTTTTATGGTTATATTATCCATTGGCCTTACTTTCTTGTTGTCTAAGATCAAGAGAGCAAGTTTCTTATCTCAAATCGCCACTCCATTCTCATTTGTGTTAAGAGTTACCCCCTTCAAAAGCATCTTGGCGAGCTCTTATCCTAATCCATGTTTCAGGCGTAAGGTATATTGTTGAAGGATATAATAGCGTTTAGACAAACGCGCGCCTCCCACCACCCACTGATTGGGAGATGAAGGGAGTGGTTCTAATACTGGCATTGGCACTTCCATGCTTAAGTTCTAGCCCACAAGCTCGACCAACCATGTGTCGTGTGTCTCAATAGCTATCTACTACCGAAGAACTTGTTCTAACTGAGTGCGGAGCAATTGACTTAAACATTAATAAAATCGAGAAACAGACTTGGTGACAAGCTACCAAAGTAAGAATTTGCACTATAGAGAGAAGCAAATCTTCTTTTCTTTCTTTGTGTAATTTCACAAATGGAAGCACTCAAAGTCCTAACCTAAAAAATTAAAATATAAAAGTGAACTTGAAGCAAAACAAGTTGATTCATCTTAAGAAATCTGTCAAGGCAAAAATTAAGATAAGTATGTGATGTGTGTGATGTCCATGGTGAAATGGAAGCTATACTGATGCAATCACAATGTAATAGGTAAGAGTTTCATGCTTAGCTAGTATCTCTAGCTATGGCATGGTAACAAGTGAATATTTGCATCAACAAGAGCTACATTTCAATGAAACTCTTCTCACTAGATGTCATTTTACTACAAAATATAGTCAAAGTTGTCATTTTGATACATTATGGCTCAATGCATTTAGAAGGATTCAGGTTTAATAGGACAAAACATATTCATTTAAAAAAAAAACTACTTTCCTTCATAGATATAAGAACAATCGAGTAAGAGAATTACCACAAAATTAAAACAAACAAGACAACAAATTGTCAAAAAACTAAAACTACCTTCTATGGATTTGAGCCATCTGTCCTTTAAGTTCCCATGTAGCCTCAATGGGTTCATGATTAACCCAAAGGACTTTGACCCATTTGATCATCCTTGTATGTAGAGCTTATTCCTTGGTATTTATAATTTCTGATTGGCTTTTCAACATATGTGGTATTTGGTTGGACCTGAATCTCTTCATAATGGATGATATGTGAAGGATCCGCCACATACTTTCGAAGCATTGACACATGAAACACATTATGCATACCAGAGAGTTTTGATGGAAGTTCCAGGCGATAAGCCACATCTCCAATCTTACTCTTGATCTTGAAAGGTCCAATGTATCTCGGGAAAAGTTTACCTTTCTGCCAAAATCTAATAGTACCTTTCATAGGAGAAGTCTTCAAGAATACCCAATCATCAATGGACAATTCCAAATCACGCTGACGATTGTCAGCATAGCTTTTCTGCCTTGACTAGGCAATTTTCAACCTATCTTGTACTCTTTGAACCTTCTTTGCTCTTTCTGCAATTACAGTAGGACCAAGGAAGCTTCTAGTTCCAACTTCCTCCCACCTCACTGAAGTCCTACATCTCCGACCATAGAGTGCCTCAAATGGTGCCATCTCAATGCTAGTGTGATAGCTATTATTGTACGCAAATTCGCACAATACTAAATGTTCATCCCAATTACTACCAAAGTCCATAACACGGGCACCTAGCAAATCCTCCAAAGTTTGGATAGTTCACTCTGATTGCTCATCGATTTATGGATGATATGCAACACTAAACCGAAGTCTAGTACCCATAAAATTTTGGAATGACTGCCAAAATGTAGAAACAAACCGACTGTCTCGATATTAAACAATCGAGACCAGTGTTCCATGCAATCGAGTCACTTCCCTCACAAATATTCAAGACATATCATTGAATCCCATATCTTTCCTAAATGGAAGAAAATGTACGGACTTCGTAAGACGATCAATAATTACCCATATGGTGTCATGTTGTTTTCTCGTCTTTAGTAAACCAGATACAAAAGTCCATAGTAAGATTGATCGTAGGCCCCACCCCAAGTACAAGGCCGCGATGTAGTAATAACTTTGTGAAGTCTGAGGTCAATTCACAGGGAGTAATTAATCGCGCAAAACCTGTCCTATTGAAAAACTAGTTCTAGCCTAAAAAAAACTATACAAATCAAATTTCCTACTTTAATTAAAAATTAATTACAAGTCTGAAAAATTAGTTACAATCAAAGAAAAAGAAAAATCATAATCTAGAAACCTAATCTAACTACTGCATTCACCATAAGATTTGTCAGTTCAACCAATTGCAATAATTATTAAGATGCATAAAAATAAAAATAAAATAGAATAAAATAAAAAAATAGAAAAATGGATTTGAATTTTAAAATTCTGCAATGGTTACTTTGCTAAATGCCATAAAAAAATCAAGACCACCGCGCCAAGTACGCACTGTCACTATGCACAAAGATTTAATGTTGACCCATTGGTAAAGACCAAGACCCCAAAAACTTGATTTATTAATGAAAGACCCATTATTTGAATCAAAATAAAATGCATCCAACCTTACCCTAGACACATGAAACACTAAACGGAGAAGAAGGACTCGCGGTTTCAAACGGCGATCCAACCGGCTCTCGTTTTGCGATCTGAAATCCAAGCAAGGGAAGATGATGAATGGCTGGTCCAATGGTAGAGCGACGATAGCAACGACAATGCAGCGGCGGCGTAAAAATCCAAGTGGTGGTGTGCCTTAGGGAAGGCCTTGGATGAAATATTGATGGGGGGAGGAGAGATGAAGAAAAAATAATGGAAAAGGGGAAGATGGGTTGCTGGTCGTCCAAGAGGAAAGGGGGAATTGGTATTGCCGTGCAGCCCCTTTTTGTGGTCCTTTTATATTTTTTTGATAGCTTAGGTTGCAAGGTTTTTGGGTTTGGAAGGGTTTGAAGTGTGGGGTCCAAGTTTGGATAGGATTTGGAGGGCTAAGATTGAACAATCTTGGAGTTCCATTGTTGATTGACTTGCCACCAAAAGTCCTTCTCAATTTAAACTTCTCTTTGTAGCTTGCTTCTCATGCAAAGGGTCCCACTTACTTGGCTAAGAAACAATTCAAATCTGAAATTTCAGATTTGAAACAAATCTGGATGCTTGTGGTCCCCAATCTTGGACGTGTGAAATCTTGGGATGGAGGTGTTGGACGTGCAACACTTTCTTTGGAGGAATCTTGGGTTGGAAACTTCAAATCTTGCGGCCTATCTTTTTGGAGCTAAATTTAACAACTTTGTACTAAAATCTTAGACTCTTTGAATTTATTTCCAACTTTGATTGCTTAGCAAGATCTACCATTTATTTAGAACTCTTCATGGCTGAAAAACTCTCCTTAGATGGGCCCACTTTCTCTCTTGAAAAGATCCCCTCAAATCTGAAATTAATTTCAAACATGAAATAAAAGTAGGCACCCACTTGAGTATATGCAATGTTTTGAAATCCACACTGTGCATGGACGTTCTCCACCTTGGCTTAATTAATTCCAAATCTAAAATTCAGATTTGTATTTCAAATTGGAACACATGTTGGGCCCCACGTGTGTGTGCAATGTTTGAATTTCCCTTGCCTTGGACGTCCATCCCTCCGTTGGCATTTTTTTCTTCTTTGTTTGGTTTGATTTGAATCTTCAAACAAGGGTAGTGTGGACCCCATGTGGATCTTCAATACCTTGGTTTTCCTTCTTTAATTTATTTCTTCCGCAAGCCCCAAGAATTTGATTTCCCCTACAAAAATACAAATAATATAATCAACTATCAAAGAATTATCTATTTATGTAGGAAAAGAATTTGCAAGATGCGGGCCCCAATTCACACTAAATAGATACATAAAATGTCACCATTTTATCAAGTTTTCCTTAATTAAATCAATGGTGCGAAGACAATTCATCATTTCATGTGTGAATAAAAAGTTATGAGAAATTTGTGATTTTCGATGCCAAGAAATAGAGAAATTCATGATTTTATGTGAAAATGTGATTTTTCAATGAATTTTGGCTCGAATTCAAACTTTGATGCCCACAAACATAAAATCATGATTTTTTTTTTACTAAAATGGTGCATGATTTGATTATTAAGTCCTTAATTAATTCTAAAATGATGATGAAACAATGCATTTTTAAGGACTTGTCAAAGATGCTCCCTTTTCCATCTAGGTATATTCAGAGGATGTAGCAATCTTGGCGGTTTCCGATGCTCAAACTTCACATGCTGACAGGTTAAGCACAAAGATACATATCCTGCTATCTCCCGCTTCATATTATTCCACCAAGACCTATCCATGAGATTTCTATACATTTTCGTTCATGGATGCATAGAATACCTGGTGTGATGGGCTTCAAACATTATTGCCTGCTTTAGATCTTCTTGTGCTGGTAAACATAATCTGTCTTGAAAGTAGAAAATTCCTTCCACCAACACAAAATCTAGTCTTGTTGCAATGTTGTCCCTAATTCTTACCAATTCATGATCTTCGAATTGTCTATCCTTGATTTGCTGGATAAGAATTAGTTTAAACACAAACACGGACGACATTGCTGCAACCATCACCTTGCCGTTCACAAATTCAATGGACTCATTCATATCCCTGAACTCTTTTACTGAATCTATTGCTGCCACTAACGTAGTTGACCCTGACGTTGCTGCTATTGCTGTTGTTGCCTAACTGGAGGAGTTGGCAACACTAATTGTTGTGAAGGAGCAGGAAACGCTACTTGTCCTTGTGGAGACTGCTACCGTGGAGCTCTGTTATCTCTCCAAGCTATTGGACACTGAGACATTATGTGTTCCATAGAACCACAGATCAAGCATGCTCCAGTATTTCTCCAAGATGCTTCAATCCTGTGTGCATTTCCACAAGTTTCACAGACTGGCTTATTATCACTATGTGCAGCATTCTTCTGTTTCTTATTCTTAAACTTTCCTCCTTCCTTAAACCACGAATACTACTCTTTCTGTTCACAGCTATCTCTTCTCTATATACTTCTTCAGCATTATACGCCCTATCCACTGCATCATCAAAAGTAGTGGGCTTCTGTCACGCCACTACTATCTTCTTATACACCGGGTTCAATCCATTGATGAACCTTTTAACATTCTTTGCTTTTATATCTACTAAGTCAGTAGCATACTTGGATAGCTGCTACAAAGTGTGTACATATACTGCTACGGTCATCTGACCTTGCTTTAAATTTAAGAACTCTGATTCGTTCAGCTGCTGAACATGCTCTGGCACAAACTTTCTTTCAAATTGTTTCTTGAAAGTTTCCCATATGTTGGCTACCCCTCTCAGCAATGAGGACGTAAGCACTACTTGCTGCTTCTGAGTGCAGACCATCGTAGCAACCACTCGTCCGATTGCATCACATCTTTCTTGACATTGAATTCAGTAGCTCCTCTCTTCCTAAGTTGTTCAAACAGAATGTTAGGATCTTTCTCCTTAGGTTGCACCACTACTTGAGTTTCAACATTTTGCTGTTGTTGGACTGGTGATACTGGTGGAGCTTGCATCTGAGCTTGTTTAGCAACTGACTCTGCACTTGTAAAATGGAAGCAATTTGTGCTTGCATATTTAACTGTGCTTCATGACTCCTAGCCATCTTCTCATTGTTTCTAACCAACTGTTCCAGAATGACAGTAACTCTAGCATTTGAAATTGGAGTAGGAGGTGTAACACCCTCATTCCCTCTCACGAAATAATTAGGGTTATCATTTCCACCGCTCCCTGATCCAGATGCCATTCTGAAGGTTTCTTATAAAAAGAGGCAAAGATAGAAGTCAAACATTACCTAAGAATTGATTATCATTATTTGGAAAAATGTTGAGTCTTTTTCATTGAATGCCAATCATAGAGGTTCTATGCAATTTTTTTTTGGTAAATATCCTTATTCATTAAATCTTACTTCGAGCCCAAAAACATATTAGTATTTGGCGTCATGCTATTTGGATGTCCTCATGTTCTCACGAGATTAGATCGCGAAAAACATGTTTGGTAGGTGTAAATCATTGTTCCTTAGTTTTGAGCAAAAACACTTTCTTTTTTTTAAGAAATAATGCATAGTTGTTTCCTATATCTCTTACCATCTAAAGAAGCCTATTTGGAGAGGACCCCACTTTGTAATTCTAAAGGTGGGCCACATGGTCCCAGTCACAAGAGGTGGGTCACATGATTATAATCACAAAAGGTGGGCCCACATTATAAGTCCTATAAAGGCGGGACCACGTTGTAAATCCTATGAACATGGGCTCCATGTTCTAATTTCTCTGTAAGTGGCAGCACGTTGTAATTTGTAAAGGTGGCTCCCGTGTCCACAATCATAGAAAAGGTGACCGCACTTTGTAATTTCTAAAGGTGGATTACATGATCACAATCACTAAAGGTGGACCCACGTTGTAAATGCTATGAATGTGGGCCCCAAATTCTAATTTCTAAAGGTGGGTCATGTATTCACAATAATAACAAAAGGTGATACCACATTATAGTTCATAAAAAGGTGGCCCCACATTGTAAATCATATGATTGTGAGCTCCATATTCTAATTTGTAAAAGTGTGTATCACGCTGTAATTTCTAGAGATGAGTTCCATGTTCACAAATACAAATAAGGTGGCACCACTTTGTAATTTATAAAGTTGAGTCACATGGTCACAATTGCAAAAGGTGGGCCCATATTGTAAATCTTATAAATGTAGACAAAATATTGTAATTTATAAAGGTGGCCACCATGTGGTAAATTCCGAATGTGGGTCCCATGTATGACAATAATAGAGTCCCACAAACAATAAAAGGTGGATCCCACATTGTAATTTTATAACCCCGAGGGGTAGCTCAGTTGGCATAGGACCACGGTTTGCATTCGGAAGTTGTGGGTTCGAAACTGCACTATCACACTTGGACCATAGGGGGATTTTACCCGGCTTTCTCTCTTGGGCCCGTAGGGGTTATTTTGGTCTAGAGGACTCGGACACCCTGCGTTATCAAAAAAAATTATAATTTATAATACTCTTTTTTTTTTGTGTTTAAGAATAATTTTTTTATAATATTACCAAAACAAGTTCATTACAACATATTTTCACTCGAATAATCTAATATATAACATTATCAAACAAGTTTTGCACAACGTGACCTTTGCACAACCCCATCCGATCAAATACAACCTGATGTGAGCACGCAACTTAAACAATACGTGTACAATGCCAAACAGACACTAACAGTGTGTTTGGGAAGGATAGAAAGTGGGGGGAAGGAAAAAAATGGGGGGAAAATGGGAGGGAGGGAAGAGGGAACTGTGTTTGGGAAGGGGGGGGGGGGAGGAAAATGGGGGGAGGGAAAGAGGGGGGAAAATTTTTGTCTTTTAGTGACAAAAATTTCCCCCCCAAAAATGGGAGAAAAGTGAGGGGGAAGAGAGGAAAATTTGAGAAAGTACAAAATTGCCCTTTGTACTCCAATTGAACTTTTTTCAAAAGTGAGGGTAAAATGGTCTTTTAGTCCCTACCTCACAAACAAACAAAATTATACTTTTTCACTTCCCTTCCTCTACTTTTTCACTTCCCAAACAAAAGGAGGGAAAATTAATTTTCCTTCCCCTCCCATTCATTTTCCTTCCCCCTCAAATTTTCCCTCCCCTCCTCCCTTCCCAAACACAGCGTAAGTTGCCAACACACCTGTGGTGGACCGTAAAATGTGTATTGTGAGAGATGCGATAATAAAGATGGAGAGGCAACTGTAAGAAAGGTAACATACAGCCCTTCTTTCTGTTAGTAGTAAGGCACAAGCTAACTTCTTCTCGGTCTCGGCTATGCCCATATGCCTGTAATTTGTACACAAGAAAAAGCGACCGCAATAAACATAAATTTAACTGTAACACATAACTTAATTTTCCCGATCTTTACTTTTTATGCGGAAAACCAGCTATACAAATATACGCCTAATTAGAGGGCCAATTTCTTTTCTACTCTTTTTCGAAAATTGGCATTTTATTCAATATTGAAACAGTGCACTTATAAAAAAAATTGCTTGAAGAAATTATTACAAAAGAAATTCATTTTTTTTATCCACAACAAGGCTCATTTATTTAAAACCTGAATAACTCTTAAAAAATGCCTGTATGTTGGATGGAAAATGATAAAAACTCAATCTAATATGCTCGGGCCAACTGTAGATTTATCTTTTTTTATATTATTATTACCTAGGTATCCCAGGTCTTTGACTCAACTGGAGTAATAATCCCTTGAGCAGCGCCTGCTAAACCTACACGAATGCACACCGGGCAAATTTGGGGTGGGTTCAAACAAAAGACCTGAGGAGCAAACCAACGCCTTATGCCACTCCACCAACTCCCTCCCAGGTGGGTAAGTAATTTGTAAACATGAGGTGGGTAAATCTTGAAAGAGGACATGAAGGGCCCACATAATATGTTCTAGGCCCATAGTAAGACTTATCAAATAACATAAACTTGGATAAAATACTACAAAAAAACTCATATATTTCACATATGATCAATTTGATGGTGGGCCTATCTGAATTCCAAGGGGAATTTGTTGAGGGCCTATCCAAGATGGGTGATAAAATAATCATGTGTTATACATATGGTCAATTTGATGGTGGGCCCATCTGGAATTCGAGGGGGACTTAGTGAGTGCCCATCCAACATTGGTGCATTTATTTTTTGAGCAGTTTTAATTTTTAATAGATTGTCCTCATTTTGGGCCTCACAAATTTCCTGTGAGTTCCTGCCGGTGGTCACAAATTTTAGAGTAACATTAGTAATCACATTTAATGGGAGAGAATAACCATGCGTAATTTTATTTTTATCAATAGATGGCCTATTTTATTAAATCCAAATCGATCACAACGACAATCAATGCTTGTGTTTATAATTGGTTATAATTGATCCAGTCCATGCACAACCCATTGTTTAACATTAATAATCACATTTAATGGGAGAGAATAACCATGCGTAATTTTATTTTTATCAATAGATGGCCTATTTCATTAAATCCAAATCGATCACAACGACAATCAACGCTTGTGTTTATAATTGGTTATAATTGATCCAGTCCATGCACGAACCATTGTTAGATTGATGAAAGTTCCAAAATACATGATTAGGCTCATGTGCATTAAAGAGTTATTGAGAGAAACGCTTGGGACTTGGGATAAAATAATGGTATTTTTATAAATAATAATATACTGCTTTTTGTCTAATGGATGTAAGGGAAAAGCTGTCGATTTTATAAAAGTTCAACACAAATCTCATGGTAATTACCGTGCTCATTAGGAATACCTATTTTAGGGACATGAAAAGTATTGAAATGAAAATGTAGGAGTCTATTTACAAATACTAAAACCACAAGGGCCTATTTAAAAACTATCAAAATCTTAGAAGGGCATATGCAAAAAATTCTTTTTTTACTTTTTATTTTTTGAAGTTGTAAGTTTTACTAATAAAACATTTTTTTACGACATCTGCTTTTTTATTTATTTCTTTTAACTATTTAGTTTTACAATTTATCCATATCTTGACTTAATGGTGACAAATGTTTGATTAGACCTTGTTGGTGGTTTTTTTTTTTTTTTAGCTAAGGTGCAAAAGAATTGAGATACAAGGGCTTAAAAGATAAACAGCCGCCAATAAAGGAGTAAAACCTATAGGAAGTATCTACAAGTTGCCAAAAACATGGACCCTAAAAAGTAAAAAGAAAATGAAGAATGTTCTCCTACAGGCTAATTACTTATTGCTAATTACAGTCCAACTCGTAGGGCCCACATAGATCATGTCTCTTAATAGAAAGAGGGTCGATGGAAAGGTCTCACTTTGGACAAGTGGAGCCAAAAGTTCGACCATACCAAATTATCGTTGTGATTCATTTAAGCCTCAAAGTCTAATGGTGTCTTAACCCTTAAGAAATTTTAGATTCAGTCAATGGTGAGTGAATGTTCAATGAGTTTAAAATTGGGCCTAATGCCAAATCTTGGGATGCAAGAGCATGAAATGGGTTGCACTAATTATAGATGGGCTCTATAGAGCTAGATTGTACATGCAACCACTTGTAGGAGAACAATCTTCCTAATAAAACAGATAGCAAAATTTTCTAACAGACCCTAATTAGTTTTTTTTTTTATTTTTTGGTAACCAGCTATAAGGAGTTGAGACCCCACCCTTGGATGAAGGTATTAGACCTCAGGTGTGGTGAGAGATCTCTTGGATGAGGGAAGGTGGCATGCCCAGGGTTTATACCATAAGCAGCCAGGTGAGAACACCTCTTACGACTAAGGCTCTTACCACTTTTTTGTGGTAAAAGAAAGAAGCTTATGGAAGAATAAAAGGTAAGAGGTGTCACATTAGAAGTTTCCATGAAGGTGTTTGATGAAATGATAGAGAGAGGAGAATAAAATTTCCCGCTCCTTTCTCTTTTTTTTTTACCATGGGAAAGAAGTCCGCTACTGTTGTGAGGTTTGTCATTCTTTGATTTTGCTTAGTAGGAGATATTGAAGGAGAGATATTAGAGAATATGGGTGGGGTTTTTCATTCCTTGATTTTGTAATTTTCAAACATATTTCATGTATACATATTTTGAAATGTAAGGTCGAAACACAATAAACTTGTAATGTTGTGAATAGTTCCCCGCTATTTGAGATGTGTCGGTGTCAATACAGGGTTTCTATGAGAATGCGATCAGGTGTTCAAGTTGTTTGAGATGTGTGAATATATGGTTTTAAGTTGTTATTTGTGCACTGAAGGTAAGTTCATGATGCTGTGAGCAGTAATGTGGATGATTGGTGATATTATAAGTGGTGGAAGATTGGTGATGATGTGAATGGGGATGTGGTTGTTACTTTTGGTAATACATGTTTTTATGGTCGATATCGACGAACCCGTTATTCAGAAATTACCTTAACTGAAGCTATTACTTTTGGTAATACATGTTTTCATGGCCAATATCGACCATCACCACTTGCATGTGACGGCCGATATCAACCATAGAGCTAAACGAAAAAAAAAACAGCGGGAGGGCCCTTTCTATTTGAGCGATTCTAGTGGGTCATTTTTTGTTTAGCGCCCATAATTGGGAGTTTTTCCCGTAAGTACCTCTAAATTTTATATAAAAATAGATATAACTTTAAAAAAAATTAAGAACCTTAAATCAATGATCGTGGTGATATGAGATGGATGGTTTATTTTTCTAATACCTTTCTAACTTGATATTCCTCATGATTGACAGGCATCAAATTATTATTATTACTACTACTACTATATAGATCAAGAGTAGGGAAACTTCTGAGAGCTTGGATTGGTTATAAGTGGAATCTATCTCCTCATCAAACTCGTCCTATTTCTCATGGAAAATAATTTCAGGGATGAAAAGTTGAAGACATACAGACCCTTCTATGAACATGCTTGCAAGTTCCCTTGTGTGGGGACAAAGTGGGAAGAAACCAGAAGGGGGTAAGATGGAGAGGCTTTGATAAGCATCCAGACCCATTGAGACACCAAGAAATGTGAGAAATAAACTTCCCTTCTCCCTCTTTATAAATAGCCACCTCTACCTTCTCTCCATCCATCGTCAGAAAAACTAATCTTGAATTCCAAGCAGTTCCATCATCCTCTGCGAATCTTCCAATCAATCAGAGACCAACCCAAGATGTCGATTATTCCCAGCATCTTCGGCCAACGAACCAGCGTCTTTGACCCCTTCCCTCTTGACATTTGGGATCCCTTCCAAGGATTCCCATTCAACGACAATGCACTTGCCAATTCCAACCTGGACAGGGAGACATCCACTTTTGCCAATGCCATGATAGACTGGAAGGAGACCCAGAAGCTCATGTCTTCAAAGCTGACCTTCCAGGTCTGAAGAAGGAAGAGGTGAAAGTGGAACTCGAAGAAGGGAGGATCCTGCAGATAAGCGGAGAGAGAAGCCGGGGAGAAAGAAGAGAAGGACGACAAGTTGCACAGGTTTGAGAGGAGCAGCGGCAAATTCCTGAGGCAATTCAGGTTGCCGGAGAATGCCAAGGTGGATGAGGTCAAAGCTGGTATGGAGAATGGAGTTCTCACTGTAACTGTGCCCAAGGAGCTTGTTAAGAAGACTGACGTTAAAGCCATTGACATCTCTAGTTAAATTGAGATAAGAGTCTGTAGATGTTGAGAATAAGCTTTCTCAGCACTAGGATTAGTAAGCTTTCTCAATAGTATTAAGAAATAATTAGAAATGTTGATGCGTTACAGTAGCCCATAAGTAATGTTCAAGTTGTCCGCATTTTCAAGTGAGTAAATGGTGTCTACAAGGGAACAGGATAGCTAAGTTCGAGCAAAAATTGGCATAGGAAGGCACCAGCTAGTCACACCTTGAAATAGAAAGAATCTTTGTATGAGATTATGAATTTTCCAAGTACATCAAATTTCAGTCTAATATTTTCCAAGTATTGACTCCCAACTAACAGAGTCTTTGTAGAGTTTGTGGGAATGTTTTCATAAAAATTCCATAAAAAAAAAAAAGGGTTCTGATATTTACACCAAATAAAGAACCTTGACCAGCTTCTCTCTGTCTTCAAGCAGTGGTGTATTCAAACCCAGGAAGCATCAAGATTCTTAAATATGGAAGATTTTCTCTCTTTATTTCTTTGATTGGAAGAATCAGAGCTTTGATGGGTTGAAGGGAGAAGTGACAATATCCTTGGCTACATATCCCCATAAAATGCTGCAGGCTTAGAAACCTGCTCTATTGTGAGGCCAGATGTGGTGGGATTCCGTTAGTGGACCATTCACAGTCCACCACAGGCAGGAAAAGCAAAATAGAAAAATGCAAGGTTGGGGGTAGGGAGAGCAAAATAGAAAAAAAGTCAAGGTTGGGGTTAGAGGTCGACCTGAAAGAGCGAGAGCAAACCCAAGAGTAAGAAGAGAAAGGGGGTTTCAGATTTTGGTATTTACATCCCCACTTCATTGACCCAAATCAACCCAACATAGCTGGGGCACAAGGCTTTGATGATGATGATGATTCCTTAGCCCAAATACTCAAAAGGAATGTTGGTTTTCAAATGTTAAAAACCAATGAGGAATCCCCAAGGATTTGCTTCCCTAACATGACTCAAGGTTAACAAGATCAAGCAGATAGCATTTCTTTTATTTTTTTCATTTTCAAAAAAGTCTCTCTTAACTACAGGTTCATGTTTACCAGTCCACAAATAAAAGATAGGATAGATGTATTATCAACACACATTAGCATATGCATTACTGTCTTCAAGATACAAACGGAAGCCATGGGGATTTTGTCAACACGCGCACTCTTACCAACAATCCAAACAAGGTTCTAAACATATAATAGAAACACAAACCAAACCTGAAAATCAAGCATTCGCAGAGTAGCAGAAGCAGCAACAATAAACACACACATGGGCAACAGCTAACATGTCTGTCGCTTTATTTGCAAAGGGGGCTGACGAACTAGACAGACCACATACCCCCATTGTAACACACCAACTATTTACTGAAGGACAGCACATTCTTCCTTCCCAGGAAGGATGGCATTGAAGGGTTCGCTCCCCCTGGCTTCTACTTTGTCTCCATCCTCAAGAACTGGCTTATCTTCAACTTCCCCATGTGCTGCAATAGCTTCGAAGATGTAAGCCTTTACCTCTTGGAACCGTTCTTCAGACAGAGAGACCTCTGCAAGCAGCCTCCAAGCATTATCATCGGATGCCTCCTCGTAATCCTTCTTCCTCTTCAATACCATGTGGCCACTGATCTCCCACACAGCTGGATTCACTTGGGTGTCTAACAGCTCTGGGCTCACCTCCCCAAGAGCCTGTTTCTCAGCATAGCACTGCAATTTTGTTTGACACAAAGGAAGATAATGAGTTAAACAGGTTTAATTTCATTCTCCAGCTTCTAACATTCAACAGAACAGTCTATGAACATATATTTCATTACCTGAGGGAAGAGAAATATTCGTTTTCCAGAATCAGAGATGAGAACATTGTATGGAATGTTGTTGTTTTGGAGGCAAATGCAAGCATTGGAGACGGCATCTGCTAAATCTTCCAGTGCATCTCCACCTTCGAAGATGAGACCTCTAACAGGATAGTTCATGAGCTGGAAAATCTTCACTTCATTCTTTGAGATCCCCTTCACACTGCTTATTTTCTGAGTTGGAGCCTTCTCAACAGGAAAGGGCACCGCCAAGTAATAAGCCTGTTGATGGATAAAATCCTATTTACTAACTAATTTTAACAAATAAAACAACTAGATGTAGTTTTTGGGTTTCTTGCTGTCAAGAAACAAAAAGAACGGGTATAATGTTAGTGACCTGGAAGTGAAGGTGATTGATAGTGGCAAAAGCACCCAAACTGTTGTAACCCAGCCTGAAATATGGGTTTCCTGCTTCTGCAGCCATATAGAGAGCAAGCAAGAGGCTCTCGCGATCAATTCTTTGGGGCAAGCATTCAAGAATGCGAGGAATCAAAAGCACATGCCCATACTCGATAGGGCTCACCTGTGAGGCAAAACACAAACAAGTTTGTTTATCTAGACCCTGAAGCCTTTTCCCTTCCCACTAGGGAATAATATGATAATGGGAGTAAAAAAAAAGGCTTAATGAGCAAATATCACTGCATACATTCAAGAGACAATGATAAGGACAAGAGTCTGTTCCTTGCTTACATTGATAGCAACCACACTCGGAGCATTGGTAGGTTCCATTCGGGCACTTTGGAAGAAGCAAGCCCCAACATCCTCACTCTCTTCAAAACGGAAGAGCACCTCCTCCTGCCCAACCTTAGTGAAATTAAATTTGTTCTCATCAAAGGGTTGAAGAACCCTATCAACACGGAACTCCGTGGGCCGCTTCTTGAGGTGACGACCTTCATTCAGCTGTGCGATGAAACCATATTCGCCAGGAATAACCTGCATGAAGGATCATAATAAATCTGTTAATTCATCATTTACAATGAGAGAGATCACAAATAACTGCACTATACCTCACCTTGGTTTCACAGGCAGTGACATCGTAGCGGAAAAGCCCCCTGCGCATACGATCCTCCCACTGCAAATTTGAAAACAGAATAATGACTTAAATGTCTTCGGTAGGGGGAAAAGGAATGAAAAATGGCCATAGTTATTTGCATTTTACCTCTCCAAGAAGCAAGGTGTCAAGAAAGAAACCTTGTGCCTCTATCTCCTCAAGGTTAAGATCCTTCCCACCCTTCATCTTCCCAAAAGTGTATAAAGGAAGCTTGGCACCTAACAACAATTAACACATGGGAGACATGACCTATTTAGATATCCATTTATTGCAAACATAGCATGTTCAAATTTGGGAAGGAGAAAAAGTGCATGATCTAACCTCATATCCACTTAGTGTATACAGATCGATAAAATGTAAGCTTAAGTTGCTGCACTTGCATTGTGCCCTATGTTTTTCTGTGTTCAATTCTCAGTTTAGATAACCCCCAAAGACCTAGTTGAGACCCAAAACCAAGAAAAATCTGTGGCACCTAATTTCCATAGAAATGACTTTTGGAGCTCTACAATGTTGCATTTTCAAGGAAATGAATTGCAGTTCTCGATAAATGATCAAAGATTTAGAGTTTTGAATTCTTTTTCTTCTGTTAATTTTAAAAGTCTTAATTTACAGGTAGCTTTGTTGCATAATGCATGTTTACCAAGTGACACATCTGAATAATTTTATAGGGGATGTTAGGACTTAGGACAATCACTACAAGTTTGATGTTTTCAGTTATTCTAGCAGGAAAAAAATTAGAATTTTTGTGGACTACTGGAGGAGAGTCATTGATGGAAATTAGAGTTATCGCTGCATTCTATATTATTTATTTTCTTTCTCTGTTAAAGAGTACATCCTCCTTTGCCAACAATGGACAAATTATAAACACATTCCAGAAGGAGATGAGAAGTATCTCATATAGAGGCATAGTGATGCACCACATGTATTTATAAAGTAATAAACAAAGATGCACAGGCCAACATTACTGGCTGTTGCATGATCCCCTGGATGTGAACTAATTATAATTGACTTTGTTTGGAGAAGGTCAAAAAACAGGTTAAAAAAAGGTGTACTATTGCTTGATCCCCTTCATGATAAAAGTTGCTCCCCTTGATCAATTTTTTAAACCCACTATGCTCACAGCCTAGGAAAAACAGGGCCATCAGTACTGTATTGAATAGCTATGTTGTGAGACTCACACAACTGACCGTATTCCCCTTTGTAGTCTTTTTTTTTTTTTTTCTATTTTTCTTTTTCCCTCCATTAGAGACTCAGTACTCATGCATCCTCACCCATTACATGATGTCCCTAACTAGATGAGTAGGAGCCAGGGACCCTCTTTGTATAGATAAAACAGGAGGAGAAAACTGCCCACATTATAAATTGGGACAACTTCCACTTACCCCTCTCCACCTATTCTCCCCATCCAAACAAAACCTGGGCTAGTTTGGATGTGAGGTGAAGTAAAGCCTCCATTATCCAGACAAGAAAAGACAACGGGTCATATCAAAAGTACACAATTTCAAAATTCCCCCATCTTTTTAAAAAAAAAATAAAAAAAAACCACCTCTTTTCTCCACTAAAAAACAAAAAAGCTCCATTTTTCTATTAAAAAGACAAAAATATTCCATACCAAACAATTAAAAACAAAACACCATCGTAACACTTTATATTTTATTTTCGCTTGATTTGATGCTTCACCCCACCCTACTTTAATTCACCTTACATCCAGACGGGCACTTACATCCAAACAGGCACTTGCTTTCAGTCTTGAGGAAAACAATTTTACACAAATAATTACCCAATTTCCATTGACTATTTACTAGTTTGACCCCAACCCCAAAAAATCAATAATTTGCTCTCTCTCTCTCTCTTCCTCATTACCCTATGTCTCTTTGACTAAAAGAACCTCCAATTACATGGGTTTCCAAATTGGGGGTTCTTTTGAAAAAAAAAAAAAGAAACATCCTTCATAGAGGCTTTCCACTTTTTTATCTTGAAAAGAGACTTTTTTTTTTCTCTTTCACTGATTTCCAATAGATTAAAAAAAAATTGAGTCCCAAGGCAATTGCAAGAAAAAATAAGGGATTACAAAACAGATAAGGTGGAATAAAAGCAAATACCTAGAAGGCAACACTTTCCAAGGCAGTTCCGGCCGCATCCGCTCTCCTCCTCCTCCTCACTCTGGTAGTTAGAAACCACAGTAGGAACCGTCTTAATGCTCAACATGATGGCTGCTGAAATCTCCAAATCTCGAATTGGGTCGATCTTTTTTCTCTCAATCTAAACTTAAAAGGAGTAGTCAAGTAGAGAATCTACACTAGAACCTAATATAGTGTGGGTTGGGGGGGGGGGGGGGGGGGGGGGGGTCCTCTTCTTCTTACTCTTCCTTTGGGAGAGATGCGAGGAGGAAGGGAACGGCAACGAGGGGTGATTTGCCTCCTCCGGCAAGGAACAAGAGATCGGACGGGCTCCCGCCTTCGGAAGGCAAGGCTCCCCGCCCGCCGTGCGGCGAAGGGCTGCTCTGCGCTACAGAACCCTTGCGTCGTACCGAACGGGCATGAACGATGATGCGGACAACTCTTTGTATAGCCGTGATGCCCACAACTCTGCAAACCTGGGTTTTACCCCAAAAGCTATAATCTCTTCAACTCCTTTTGAAAACCCCCTTCTCAAGCCACTCTTTCTATGAACCTTTTCTTCACAAATCTTCAGAAATCTTCAGAAAGCTTCAAAGAAACCAAAATCTGTGAAAAGGGGGGGAAGATTAAGGCCTCAGGAAGAAAACCCAAGATCTGAAAAGGGTTGAAACGGCGAGATATGGATGGATTTGAGGAAGAACTAAACCAGAAGAAGAAATGTGTGGAAGAGAAACAAAGCGTTTCTTCTCATCTCTCTTTTTTTTTCTATGGCGTTGTGGCGTGGGAGGGGAAAAATGGGGGTTATATATAGAGGAGGAGTAAGGGGAGAATTATTGCATTGGATACTGTGTGGGAGGCAAAGGGAACGTACACGTCTGGAGCTTGATTTGAGGGGTGCCTACTTGGCACGTGTGTAGTGGGAGAAGGGTTCCCAAATTTGTTTTTCTGGTAAATTATTGTGTTAGGTTTGTCCTCAGAGCATGAGGATGAGTGGGAATGACTTGGGAAATAGATTAAATTGATTTCCAAGTAGTTGGGAATAATTAATAAATTTAGAAGTATGAAATACTGTTAAATGGATTGAAAATGTATGTTGTGAGTTGGTTTTTTTTTTTTTTTTTTAATTGCAATTGAGTTGGGTTGTACATAGTATATTGTTTATGCCGCTTTACTTTAATAAAGATTTATCTGTTTCGTGTAATTGAATGCCTAAGATTTTATATATATATAGCTAAAAATGAAGGACTAAAGGTGATATTTCAAAAATAAACTCTCATTTGATTGGAATTAAATAAGATCTTTTAATAAGAATCAAATTAAGAGGAGATAGAAAATGAATGACCCGTCAATTGAACGAAGATACCAAGAAATCTCCAAAAATCTTCAATCCCTCCATCTAAGTGATCATCCCCCTTTATTTATAACCTCGAGTAAGTCCCTTGATCCTAGGAATTCTCCTAATTTTAGAAATCATACGAACATTAATTACACACACGTGGACCCCATCTTATAAGTCTCAGATCACACATTAATATGATTAGCCACGTCCCTAATCAATTTACAACCACTCATTGCAATGCACGTGCAAGGAACACACTCTTTCAATAGCTTTTTTTTTGGCAAATTAAGCAATTTACAACCACTCATTGCTCTTATGAAATTTAATAGAAGCTTCAATAGAAAAAAGTAAGAAGAAGATGGAATAACAAGATATATGGAAGAAAACTAATTGAAAAAAAAGTTGAAAATCAACATTTTCTGGCCATACATAATTAGGCAAAACACTCACCAATTTCAATATAGATCGATCGTCCGACTTATTTTCCATTAAAATTTGTTTAAAACCTAGTGCCAAATACATACCAAATTCATGTTGAGAAGCACCGAATGGCAGTATTACCAATACAAAGAAATTTGAATATCATGGAAATAAACAAGATTGATATGTCAAGATGAGGGCCAAAGCAACAACTTAAAAAGCTTTCTTGAATTAAGATGACACCGCTACCAAATTTTGAACCATGTAAATTTGTGGCACTTCTGTTAGCATTTTATGTATCATAAATTAGTTCTGTTACATTCTAATTTTGTAGTAAGTGAATTTTTGAAACAAATATCATAATTTGAAGAAAGACAACCAACTACAAAGAGATCTACCAGATTTTGAACCAAGTAAATTTGTGGCACTTTTGTTAGTTTTTTATGTATCATAAATTAGTTCTGTTACATTCTAATTTTGTAGTAAGTGAATCTTTGAAATAAATATCATAATTTGAAGCAAGACAACCAACTACAAAGAGATCTTTAGCCATGCACTCTCAGGGTGGGCACAACTACTTCGGTCAAACTCCCTAAGAAAATTTAATGAAGAATTCATTATCCTAGGATTATAGTAATGTGGTTGCAATGTTGGACAGGAATCAAGTCGGCCTGAGATGATGCCTTGGATGGAGCATGCATAATCATAATTCAAGAAGTAATAAGACAAGCCATTATTAACTTGCATTGGATGTTGGTTTGATATTTAGAAATAAAATTTAAAAGAAAACCAACTTGCATGGAATGAAGAAATCAAGAAAAAGCTTGCATGACAAAAATCTGCATACGCTTGCATATTAACAAAAACTTTCATGACACCAAGATTATCTAGATACTAAGAAAATGAAGCATCTAAACAGACCTTTAGCCTCTCACAGCATCTCCGTATCTTTGGCTAGTGCACCCACACATCGATGAAATATCTTCCTCATTTTCACCCACTAATCTCACCCAAGTCCTCATTACTAAGCATGAAACACCATACTTTCTTAGAAAATGGAATATATAGGGAGATGCTCATATGAGAGATGCTTTCACCTTATAATGAAAGATAAGGTGGGGACCCTTACATTTAAGTTGTTAGCGTTGGATATGGATGTGAGGGCCCCCACCTTATCTCTCATAGTAAGGTGAGAGCATCTCTTATTTGAGCATCTCCCTATATATATATATATATATATATATGTCCTAGTATTTCTTTTTTTGATCTAACACAAGCATACTATCAAACCATATAAAATGTTTTTCTATATTTTTTAGACTGACTATTTGGTTAGATCTACTTGTTTTGTATCGATTGCGGATTTCTTCTTCACCTTAACATATTTGCTAGCATACAAAGAAATTCGTAGTGCAATAAAATTTGCTGAAAGATTATTAAAGAAGTGAGTGGTGAGAAACACGAGTTATGAATGCAAAAGGGACCTTGACCATCGTCGGATTTGAGTTTCAGGGTAATAGATGAGCATTCATCTCTCATTTTTCCTCAAATCAATTTCCATTAAAAGAGAGGTTATTTGATTGGCATTTTTTAATATTCATGTATGATTTTACATTTTTAACCAGTAATGAAAATCTGAAGCCCTATAACTCTTAGGAACTACAAGAACGATTTTATGTCATTCCTCATAAAGTTTGATGCACTAAAATGTATAACATGTTACAATTATTTTTTCTTTTTCCTTTTTTTTTTCCAGAAAGAGAGGAACGCATTAAAAGATTAAAAAACAATCATAAATGGACCAAACCTTCTGCCAAAACCACTAATGTCAAAGATGACACACAAGATAACCAATCCACTAAGCTAACTAATAGAACACAGAAAAAAAAGGCCAACTGGTCACTACCTCCCCTGAATGTTAAAATTCTATTTCATTTCTAGCATTGCCGGTTATTTTTGAATATTCAACTTTTCTTCATTTTTAACTGCTTATAAAAATTTAAAGTAAATTTCACTATGTCAGTAACATAAAAAGAAAGGCCCAACATTAAAAAGAGATTTTCTATTGTCACAAAGTTCACTTTGTCGAATGTCGTTGAAGCACTAAATGTTTAAAATGTCACAATTCTATTTCACATATTTCATTTATAGCATTGCAAATTCAATGAAACAAAACACCAATTAACCAGAACAGTACCCAACTCATAGCTTTAAACGGATCAACAACAAATCACAAGGATTCCAAGCAATCTTTGACAATCTCATCTTTTCATCTGACAAGTAAATCGTGTCTTTATAGGCATTGTGATCGAAGTTGAAATTTTCTACACATGAAAATCTCAATTTAAATTTTTCATTTGAGTTCTTGCAGCGAATGTACAAATTCTTCAAATACATCCCCTTTCATGAACATTTGAGCTAAGCATTTCATCAAAATATAATAACACTAAGTAGGGCCCACAGATGTGTAGTGCTTCTTTATTTTTTATATATATATAATACAAAGTGGGGCCCACAGATGTGTAGTTCTTTTTTATTATATACATATATAATATAATACTAAGTGGGGCCTACGGATGTGTAGTTCTCTTTTATTATATATATTATATAATACTAAGTGGGGTCCACATATGTGTAGAGAAAAGATATATATATATATATATATATATATATATATATATATATATAGGGACATTTACCACAAAAATCCCCTTAAATAGGGTAACCACAGTTGAGGACCCTAAACTTTTATAATGTCGGCCAAGGACCTCCATCCCAAATCATTTTTTTTTTCCCGTTTTGCCCTTTATTTTTGTTGATGTCAAAATAACCAATTCCCTATTCTGTCATGAGTAATATTTGCTGACACCAACAAAACATTCGTCGACATCAACTTAAAATTGTGTTGATATAAACAAAAATTCCCGGTTATTACAATCAGTGACACTATGAATTTGTAGACGTCGATAGAAAATTCATCGACATCAACATAAAATTGTGTTGACGTCAACAAAAATGTCAAGTTAACAGTATGAGTGACCCTGTGAATTTGTTGACGTCGACAGAAGATTCATCGACATCAGCATAAAATTGTGTTGACGTCAACAAAAATGTCCGGTTAGCGTCAACAAAAATTGAGTTTTCTGTTATTTAGGGTTTTGTTGACATCGAGCAATCTCTCTCTCAGTGTGATTGAGAAAAAAAAGAGGTCGGGCATTGATCTCCTTCTTCTCCCTCCTCTCTATCTTCTATTCTACTGTTGCCGTTGATTTAGGGGTGAAGAATGGTTTTTTTTTTTTTTTTTTTTTTGTATGGTTATGTTGACATCAATTAACCAAGGGCAAAAACGGAATGAAATATTGGATTTTGGGTTGGAGGTCCTTGGCTATCATTATAAAAATTTAAGGTCCCCAGTTGTGATTACCCTATTTAATGGGATTTTTAAAGTAAATGTCCGTATAATATAATATAATAGTAGATTTATGATTTTTATAAGGGTGGGCCCCCACAAAGGTGTGTAGTGAAAAAGTTATGCAACTTCTTCTCTTTTATAATAATAGATAGATAAGATAATATATATAATAATAATACTAAGTATGGCCCACATCTTGCATTTTATTGGGCCGGTATGTAGTGAAAAAAGTACTACATCTTGCTCTCTTTTATATAAAGGTTTAGATAAGGATATAGATATATATATAAATATAATAATAATAATACTAAGTGGGGGCCACATCTTGCATTTTATTAGGCAAGTATGTAGTGAAAAGGTACTACAGTTTTCTCTCTTTTATATATATATATATATATATATATATATATGTATATATAATTATAAGTGAGACATAGTGTGTCGTGAAAAGCATTGCACTTTAGATTTAAAATTATAAGTGGGCCATGGTATATAGTGAAAAGCATTGTCATTTTATTCTCTTTTATATGAGTAGAGAAATCCCATTTTCATATCTTATGAGTGAACGAGAAAATGGACCCATTGCAGCCATATGTTGATAATGATAGAAAACAATTCTTGCACCTAAATTGTTAACACACTTTTATCATTGCTATTAGTTTTTTCTTTTTTTTTTCTTTTTCTTTTAACACATTTTTATCATTGCTATTAAATTTTTCTTTTCTTTTTTATCTTTTTTGTTAGTTAAGAACATTGCAGTCAGGGGATGACCTTTTGCTCCCGATGGAAACTATGGCAATCACGAGGGGACAGGACTGGAAATGCTCATATGCATGTCTTTGTCGCTCTAAATGCTTTTAGGACCACTGTCCGTACTATAAGATGATAAGTCGACTGAAAATGAGTGGCCTTTCTTTGCCCCTTGGTTTCCTCAGTTGGCCATGCTTGGCTTGGTCAGTTGGTCCACACTCCCCACTCTGTGATAAGTCGATTGCATGTCAATGGCCTTTCTCCTTTTCTTGGCCTATCATGTGGGGGTATTTGAATCCGGATGCTCTAGTGGGTTGGATTTAAGAACTCTCTTAAAATTTCCTCCATGTGGCTTATAACTAAGGTCTAACCAATTAAAAACCACATAATCCTCTTGCATGTGCTATTATTATTTAAATCTCATTTCAATTATATGTTATTCTAGTGTCACTCTATCCATGCATGATCAATTTGACGGTGAGCCGAGTGAGCTTTCAATCCATAGGGATGTAAGAGGAGAAGGCGATTTTTGAGTGATAATATATATTTAGTCATGAACCTCAATTGAAAGGTAATATAGGGTTGGAGATATCATTGATATCAAAAGATCCATCCACACTTGAGGTATCCACCGGTAAAAATACTGAACTCGTGTAGATAGTTGGAATTTAATGAGTTGCGTAGCTTTGACTGCGACATTGGAGGTGGTCACATGCATTTGGGATAGTAATTTTGAGTTGGATTTTTCCAAAAAAATTAGGAGGCTATATGTAAAAAATTATAAAATCTTCTAAAATTTTAGAAGGATCTTTTGAAGTCCGGAAGGGAGGGGGGTGGGCTTACGAGGGCCCTGCCCTTTGGTGTCTACAATGTTTAATTTTATGTTCATCGAATTGAAAGACTATTAAATCTTAAGATACGTAAATTAAGGATTAAGATTATTTGATAGGATTGGTTTGTTAAAAACTATTACTGCTGTTATTTGACATCATCTTACATATGTAAATGGAGAACAGGTCCGAAATGGTAGGGCTTTTGATGAGTTGGCCTTTGGGCAGAGTAACAGAGGAGGTGGTCACATGGGGTTTTAGTTTTTAAAAACTGTTCACACTCACTTGGGGTGGAGCTCACGTGACTCTGGTTTTATTGGATCGTACGTGTAAAACAAATCACTTTCAGGCACGTAGCGGGCTCTCGATGCGATTTTTGCGTCAGGCTCATCAGACTCTTGCGGTGCGGGACACAGGAGAAATAAAAGACGCTGTCTGATTGGCTATCTATCACAGAGGTCGGTCGTGCAAACGACAAAGACGACCTAATCGTGTACGGCGTACCGTGATTTCAAAAAGGAATCCGGTTTGTGGATTCGACACGTGTTGGATTAGCTTGTGGATGTTAGAAGGAGAAGGAGAAGGAGAAGGAGGAGACGGAGACGGCTACCGACTACGGTTTGCTAAATAGAGGCAGATAAAAGCACTTAACGGTGTGGATGCTCTCCATGTAGCTTGGACACAGCAGGACAGCAGGAATGGTGCCACTGCCACAGCATTTCATTTCTCCTGGCCTGACGCTGCACATGCGCGGTTTGAATCGATTTAACACTAAAATTAATAATTAAATTTAACCTGTCGGTTTCTTAGTTAACCGATCCGATCCGACGGATGGAGAGGGCTTAAATTAAACCAAACTTTCGATTCGGTCAGTTAAACCGTTGTTTTTTATTGTTTATTTTTTTTTGGAAATCGGACATCGAGATTTTCAAAATGATGATACCCCGTCTTTTGCATTTATTCCAATGTTTAGTGCAAACATAAAAATCCAACATTCCATACTGGACTAATCTTATATAAAAAATAATTCTACTCCAAAAGGAGAGTTTGGACTAAACGCAAGAGCACAAAAAAAAAATAAAAAAAATAACCAGCTTACAGTGAAATATTCATTCCACATGATGATACCATTTGGAATTACAATATAATAATAGTTCATGTCAAGAAAAGTCACACATAAACGGAATCTGTATCAGAATCCACTGTTTTTTTTTCAGAAATGAAGGTTTTCTAACACATTGATTAGGTGAGACCAAAATCAACCATCAAAAGAGTAGGCTCTATTGGCTTTTCTAGGATTCTCAAGAGTGCAGCTTTTAGATAAAAACTTCATTGAAGTGAGATAGAAATTATGATGGAAGAAAAACACCTTGTACAGTAATCTCTCCATCTGCAATGAAGTATCAAAAAGCATTTGAGAGATTAGAGGAGATTCACTGAGACAGTGTTGACAGTTGAATTCATGTAAGAATAGAGTTGTGGAATGTAACTTTGAAAGTAGTAAAAAACGAAACTTTAAAGCTAAAATAGTAAAAAAACAATATTAAGTTACTGCATACAGTTGGTTCGGTTTAAGCGGCTAACCGTGGGCTCAAACTAATAACCGACCAATGTAAGCGGTTTTTATGATTTTCAAACCGTTAACCGAACCGATCTACTATACACCGAACCGAACCACTCGGTTCGGTTCGGTTTTACGGTGATACCGGATTTTTTGTACAGCCCTAATCTTTCCAATGTCATTCTAAGCTGGGGTCTCCATTAAAAAGGTACAATGGGAGTTTATATAATTCAAGAATAATAATGCCCCTAAGTTTGTATTAGATTACATAGGAATTGAATGCATCGTTATTAAAGCTCAAATGAGCTGCGGGCCTGTTTGGCATTTTACTTTTAAAGGAGTGAAGTGAAATAAAAAGAGGAAATAAAATATAAGTGGGTTATTATGGTATTTTATTTTTAGTTTTTTGGGATGTAATCTTTTTGACTTTTTGTATGGGGAAATTGAGTTCGTTTTGTCTTTTAGTGAATAAAGCTGGTTGTTTTGAAAAAAGGTGGAGAGAGTTTTGAATTAAAACGCATTTGATTTGATGCTTAACTTTACTTGACAAGTAAAATTACCAAACGGGAGTGTTGGACCAAGAAATTCTTTCTTGGAAGTCACTACATAAAAATAATTTTGAGAGGACCGCTTATAAAAAATGCAAATAGTTTTCAAATATATAGGAGGTTTTTTTTTTTTTTAATCTTGAAAGGGTCATGTCATATGTAAGAAATTATGATTTTTTTTAAGAATAAGTGTAATTCTTCATTTTCAAATAGTAATAGATTACATGATTGAAACCCTATCATTCAAATCAAATACATATGATTTCAAAAGGGGCATACCCCCCTAGGAACAAAGAGATAAAAATATCAATAATTTATGCCCATGCCCAAACAACAAGCTACAAATCAGTGTGAATGGTAGAGGACCTCCATTTCATTGGCGTTAATTCAACTGTGACCCATTTTGTTTTTGGAAACCTTTTTGCTGAATTGAATGGTACGAGGATGCATAATGGAGAAATGGATATTCTCAAATCTATTCAGGCTGTAAACTATTTTCCTCACTTGAAATCTCGCTGTCCATGAAGATTTTGATCGGCATCTCAATGCTTGGGTAAGATCAGAATCCACTTATTTTTATAAGACATAAAGGGTTTTTTTGAAAATGTTGGAGGGTCATGGCCCATGAGTCCATGACACCACTCCCGTCCCACCAGTGGAGGTGAGGGATAAAGTACGAAGTGAGGAGAGACTAAAATAAGATAGAGATGGAAACAGGATCTTAAATCTTCTAAGTATTAAATTACTAAGGTGATGGTTGGGTGTTCATTTCCTATCTTCTTTAAATTCGATTTCCATTAAAGGGCAGGTTATCTAATTGCTTGGTCTCCATTTTTAACCACTTAGGACCTAAATTATCATAATTCCTAATAGCCTGTTTGTTTGCATTAAAATAAATAGAAATTGAATACACAAAATTTATGCTATAAGTGGTTAAAATAAAGACTAAAGGTAGATTTTTTAAAATGAGCATTAGGGCTGCACATGGGTAGTTCGGATTGGGTTAACACTAAAACCAACCACCAAACCAAACTTATTTGTTTTTTAATTAACCAATCCGATCCGACCAATGGAGATGGCTTAGACTAAACCAAAGTATTCTATCGGTTCGGTACGGTCAGTTAAACCGTTTATTATTATTTTGTTTTTATTTTTATTTTTATTTGAAAATCATAAATTGAGATTTTCAAAATGATGACACCCCCAAAAGAGGCGCAAGAGATGCATGAGTTATCGAATGCGAGCTAAATGAAACCCTAAAATCTAAATAGTCAAATACTCAAATTACATATTATACTGGTCAGTTCGATTTAGACAGTGAACCAGGGGTTCAAACCAATAACCGACCGATCTAAGAAGTTTCTACGATTTTCAAACCATTGACTGAACCGTTCGACTATAAAATTGATTCGAACTGTCCAGTTCTCTCCTGTTTAGCGGTGATACCGGATTTTTTGTGCGGCCCTAATGAACATCAAATAACCTTCTATTTCATGGAGATAAAATTAGAGGAAGATGGGAAATGAATACCCAACCATCACCCCAGTAATTCATTTTTCATCTTCCTTTGGGAAATGCTACTTGATACTCATTTGGAAATCCACATTTGATCTTTATTTTTAGCCACTTGGGACATAAATTCTATGTATTCAGCTCTTATTTATTCTAATGCAAACAAACATGCCTTAAATATTTAATTCTATGTATTCCAAATCAAACAAAACTCCCTTAACAAATATTAATTATTTTTTTCGAACTATAGGGGCAACGGTTGTGGATAGCTTGTCCGCTTCCGTTACTCTAGCCAAAGATTGACCCCTGATTGGACAGTTAACTTTCACCTATCCCGGCAATTAGTTCAACTGCCATAATAATAATAATAATAATAATAATAAAAAAAAAATTGTTTCAAGACCAGTGACCTATAATAGGCTTCTTGATGAAAGGCCACAACAATATGAATAATTTATTATAATGCCCGCTGTATGATAGGCCGGTGGATGCATAAATCATCTCATATATTTTTTACCTTAACACTGTAAAAGAGGACTTAATTTGTTATGGTCGATACAACTTTTTTAAGCTTGTTTGTAGATACTATCGAATACCACCTTCAATTTTCTATATAATTTGATATTTAGTAGCCAAATGAAGGCCAGAAATCGGTTTTGCCTAAAGCATTCTAGTAATGAAAATAACTCAAAAAACAGATGGTTGAATCTTCATCCCAACCACCTAATCAAAGCCCAATAAATTTTCACCATCCAAAACAAGTACACAATTCGATCCAACATTCTAGTCCATTCGGATGGGTGTCAAACTTGGAATCGGCAACTATAAGGGGGTCCTTATTTTATTGCCCACTTGAATGGCTCATAAGGTGGGTTACACTAGGTATTTAGACATGTGGTGCTTAATTTATCATGAGCATCGGTGTTCTTCAGAGGTTTATTTTTCCATCTGAAATAGAGTTGATTTGATTGCATATGCTTAAAATAGAATTGCTTCAACTATAGTGTTTATATAAATAAATCATTCGGTCAGAGTGTGGCAGCTTTGATTTAATTAAAATAACAAACTAGTTCTAGAACAAAAGTTATACGTTCAAATTTGTCATAGAGTTAGAGTCATATAGGGTAAACTTATAGAAAAGAAGCCAAAAACTGTCTAGTTGCTTGGCATCCATGTTTTTTTCTTTTTTTTTTCTTGAAAAGGGTATTGATTAACAGCAAAACAACAAACAGCCAGCGCTGAAGAACAAACTAAAAAAACTTACCAGCAATATCAGATAGTAATGTCCAGATACTTTGAAGCATGTGTGTGTTTAGATCAATTAAGTAAAATAAACTTATTTCTAGACTTCGTGAGATGATGCCATAGTATGAAAGGTTTCGTTGCATAAATTCACTTGAAATCCTACAGCCCCCAAATGGTCACCAATTCTAACTCTGTTGCATCACATAATTCAGTAAATCTATCCAGGTTAGGACTCGGTGCAAAATCTATCTTTAACTGGTTGAACTTCCTTGTGCAATGTACAGTCCAGATTCTATAAGTCTTTGACTTAGGGAAATACCAAGTTGAAAGAGTAGAACTTTATAGTGGACATGTCTATTGAAAATCCCAGCAACTCAAAGGACCGATGTGCTCGAATATGGGATTTTCTAGCTCCAGTAAGAGTTGGGCTTGACCATTGAATTGATCAAATATGAATAACATAGCTAATAAAATATTAATATATAATACATTGAATTAATCACATTCTTCATTATACGACCAATCTAATGGTGGGTCCAGCTATTTTTGTAGTAAAATTTTGAGACATCTTATGCATGGTAAATGGTTCATTTTGACTTGATCAAATTTTTAGTAGGTGGGCCCATTGTAGAATCCCAATTCTTCCTAATTCTTCAAGGTAAGTGACTCAGCAGATTTGATTCTAAGGACATGTTTGGCAAAATAGGATTCCCTCATTCCCCTTGAGCCATGTTATCCTCTCTAAGGATTTTTAAGGGAGAGGAGTAACTATTGGAAATTGTTGGACCTAGATGGATGTTGAAACCGAACTCGCCAAAAACCTTTGTACATTCCGGTGTGAGATGAACCCTATGAACTTGCTGCGAATGCTCTCAGATCTACTTGATGATCAATGAAGGCTTCCCATCTCCCCGTCTTAGAGCAATCCTATAGGAATCATGGCTATTATAGACTCTACATCTCCTACCATAGTTGGAATTCTACCAAATCGAGAGTTTGAACCAGATTCAAGCTCTACAACCAAGAGTTTGATCTTTATTTCACTCTATCAGATTAAGACTTGTTGACAGTTCATCCGCAGCACAATGCTAGGCTCGATTTGGCGTGGGCCCCATGGCAATCAAGCCACATAATTTTCCAACAATAACTACATTCCAGGTTTGGAAAACATCAAGGATGAGTCACTTATTGCAATTCAAGTACCTCTTTACTTCTGTGAATTTACAAGATTTGATGGGGGGAGGTGGAGACCGAGGAATAAGTGGAAGAAAGGGATTTTGATGAATTGGAAGGGTGTTTCTCTCTTGTTTTTTTCCTTCACCCAAACATGAATTTTCTTCAAAATTATAGAAAACTAGAGAAAACTCCTCTCTAAAAACGTTACCAAAACATGCCCTAAATGTATTTTTCCTTGTTGGAGTAGAAAGGGGGGAATCCTTAACAAAACGACAGTGCCACTATGTCTGCGTAGTCTAAAGGGTGTGACAGAAATCATTTTTAAAAGGTGATTGATTAACACATGCTTTCTTTAATCTACTTTCTATTTCTTATAACCCTCAAGCCGTACACTTCCTTTCAAAATTAGAGGGAGACAGGGTGTCTTAACCTTTACAGGGTGTCTTTGCCTTTACCAAATGTTTAAGCAGCACTTGCAGCACTTTCCTACTCTCCCCAACTCATTATTTTAATGAGATTGTTGCACCCACCATTCACTCAATGACGTTTACTTATTCTACTCCATCATTCACATTTTGTTAATAAATTATAAGAATATCTTCACACCCCACCCAGAAGTTTGGAATAGTGTTTTTTATATATACCCCCTAAGCTTTCAATGATTTGTAAATAGGCCCGTTTGGTTCTAGTATTTGTAAATAGGCCTCTATTTTTTCATTTCAATACCTTTCATGTCCCTAAATGGATAACCAATATGAGATTTGTGTTGAACTTTTATAAAAATAATAATTTTACCCTTAAATAAAAATGAGTATATTATTATTTATAAAATATCATTATTTTATTCCAACTCCCAACGGTCTCTCTCAACTTTATAATGCACGTGAATGCTAGTCATGTATTTTGAGATTTTCATCAATCCAATGGTGGGTTGTGCATGGATTAGATCAATTATAACAAATTATAAGCATAGGCGTTGATTATGATTATGATCGATATGAATTTAATGAAATAGGCCATGTGTTGGTAAAAATAGATTTACGTACAATTATTATCTCTTACTAAATGTAATTATTAATGTTACTAGCTTTAGAGAAAAAACACGTCGAAGCTTTTGAATTTAAGCATATAGGGATAAAGAGATGGGCAAAAGTGTCATTCCACCCTAAAAACTTTTGGTGGTTAGAAGACTACTGATTTTGGGGACATAAAAAGTATTAAAATGAAAAAGAATGGGCCTATTTATAGATACCAGAATCACGGAGGTCTATTTAAAATTTTCAAAAACCTTAGAGAGGTATATGCAAAAAACTCTTTGGAATATAACATGTTAGAAAATTACCAGTGGTGTTAAAGATATCATTTTTAACTAATCTGTAGAATCTTTTAGTTTAAAAGGGGTTTCTCTTAGGTTTTTTTTTTTTTTTTTTTTTTTTTTCTGCAGAGAATTTTGGGCGCCCATGGCCATCCCCTGATTCCTCCCTTGGCAGCATGAAATTGCCATTGCCTCTCAAAATTCAATTCACGAGCACATCATCTTTTTTTTTTTCCCCTTTCTTTTAGCTACACTTGTAAGTCCATATTACACACTCTCACACACAGCTATATCTCTAACTAGTTGAGTTACACTACGAATATCACAGGCCCATTGTGTATTAAATAAAAAAAAAACCATGTTTATAACACGATAGAATTATAAGAAAAATGAAAAAACGGTAAAATAAAATTGATGTGAAAAATCTCTATGTTTCATTCTGTTAATTATTTTTAGCATTTTAAACAGATTCTTAATCACTTTTCATATTCTTTACTTAATTTTTTTTCCACAATATTTCCCCTTTGATTACAGAAAACCTGATCTATAGTATTTTTACAGTATTTACTCCCCACATATTATGTTCTAGTCCCACCTTGGAAGATTTTTTTTTTTTTTTTTTTTTTTTGTATCCAAGCTTAGGGGGCTGGGGCCCATAGCCCTTTGGCGAAGGAGAGGCCGGGTGGGGGAACCCTATGGTGAGGTGAACTTGTCCAAGTTCGAACCCTAGTGAGGCAGGTTAGAACTGACACGTCTTAACACTAGGATAAAAGGTTGTTCTTCCACCCTAGAATTATTGGGTGCATTGTGATGCAGGGTTGTGTGCGTGCTCGGGGGAATTGTCTAGTCAGGTAAAAGTACCATGGGACACCAATGTCGTCATAAAAAAATTAAAAAAAACTACTATTAATAACTCACTATATTTGTCTGAACTTTATAAACATAATATGTGATTTGCTTATAAAATTAGTATCCTAATCCTAATTCCACATTGAATTGTTTTCTCCCTCTCTCTCTGTTTTTTTTTTTTTTTTTTTTTTTTTTTTTTTTTGTCAAGATGAGATTTTGCTCCATAAGAAATAGTTGCATCACCTTTCTAGAACTCCCAACACAAAGGGAGCTTTCATTGAAGAGTGCAAATTTTCTTGGGCTTCCCATCCTTACGTATTCGCTGGGTCCCAACAAATTTATCCTTAACAGTGCATTAAACATTTGAGATTATAGATTATATATGTATAAACTACACACAACACTTGTGCTGATTTGTACAATGAAAGGATTCTATGATAGAAAGTAGAGGTGATTTTCCCTTAATAGAGAGGATTTCGGTATTCTTTTTGAGGGTTAGGAGTGTAGAATTCCCTTCTCCTATGAAAACAAAGATGGCAAATGTTCTCATACGAGCTATAGAATGTGCAGTACAACTCCATGAGGCCGAAACCCCCCACCCCACCTCAGTGTAGGCCCTTTTGATAATCTCATCCCCGCGTGATTTGGCACCACAACGAATTTTACTCTCATCAAATCATCACCCACCTTTGGATTGACTTACAAAGAAATCAATGGTTAAAAGACTAATAAATTATAAGGTCTATGGTCTACTGCATCCCCACTGACATGAGGCATCTATTTGGACCCCATGAGCCGAGCGCCCGTTTGAAATTAAATATCTTTCGACTAAAATTTGGAAAGCGTGGAATCCTCATATTGCCCAAAAAGTCCTACATGCGTGCACATTGAGAATTTGATAAGCCCCTGAGTTGAGTGGTAGGGTGAGTGGTAGGGCAAGGTACCAGCCACCTACCTTGACTGATTTGGCTTATCAAAATCATATAATTTGTCGGTTTATGTGAATTATGATGCCTTAGTGTAGGAAGATACCACTAAACCAATCTAATGAATAGAATCAAAGTAAAATGAAATTAATTTAAACATGACCCATGTGAAAGAAGGTTTTTAATGGGAAATGGCTTTATCCTCATGACAAATGAGAGTTTCCATGATGTCACATCTGTTACGCACATGAGCCACATGAGAGAATAAAGATTCCAGTCATGACATGAACCCCTAAAAAATTAAGGCATGGTGCAATATTTTATGGTTGTAACAGTGACATGAATGTTATTGGATTGATCAATGCATAAAAACATGTGAATTATTAATAGAAAGTCTAATTGTTGCATAATGATTGGATCTGGAAGGAGGAGGGTATGTGAAAAAAAATGGATTTGATCAAACAAAAACAATGTTCACGTGGGTGACTTTTTCGTGAGGCTTTTAGGAGTCCATTTCCATTCCAAAACAGGCTTAAGAAGAGAGTTTTTTTCACTCCCGAGTCCTGACAAGGGAAACTGTGTGTTTGGTAAATTTACTTTATTAGTGAAGTGAGCTGAATGGTCATTTTAAAAGATAATAAAAGAAAATGAATCAAATAAAAAAGTACCATATTTCAAAAAACACCTCTACTTTAAAAAATGGGTCATAGCTTAAGGCTACCTTGTTGTGGTCAACATTATTGTTGTACTAATAATAATAATAATAATAATAATAATAATAAGGTATATTTCATGTGAAAACAGACTAAAAAACTTTCTTCACACCACGTAACATCTGGAATACATGTTCAAGACTATGGCCATTCACAAGGTGGATCACAGTTTGAACATGTGATGACCTAAAAAACCAGTCATTGGATACACCACTATAGTTTTTCTTGCCAATTTAAAGTAGGACCCACGAAATTGGGTGGCTCAGGTCTTGCATATGTACGCACGCTCCTAAACCGTTGGAATTGGCATTGGTTCAAGTTTTTAACAATAAAAATGTATTGGTAAGGAGCTACAGTTCTCACCTAAATGTTAAGGATTTCAACTCTGGGTACGCCACCTCTTTTCTTCTTATGAATGCGGCTTTCCTTCTTACTTGTGTGGGCTTTCTCCCTATGTGTATGGATTCCTTTCCATGTGGGCTCCCTTCCCGTGCGTTTGGGCTCTCTCTTGAGTCCCAATCTCTTTAGCTGGGGTATCAAAAAATAAAAAGTTCTGGGGACTGCTATGATAATAAGTCTATGGAATGCTCCGCCCCACCCGTCCTTTTCCACTTTAGTCGTCATGCATCTAGATGGGTCCTACAAGAGGTGAAATCTTTTTTTCTTAACCTTACTCTCTAAACAAATAATATAAAAAAATTATAACATTCAGAATTAAGGTAAAAAAAAAAAAAAACTGTAATAGATATCATTTTGCATTATTATAGTGTTTAGAGATTAGGACACAAATAGTTGGTGAAGACGACTTGACTTGGAAAAGAGAGTATAGAATAAATATTGAACATGGACTTATCCATCTACCACCAACTGTTTTTCTTATGAGTCTATATATTGTAATAAAAGCCAAAACGTCCAGTGGATGGAGAGATTCTCCAAACCAAGGGATTACATTACATTCATATCACATGGGATCCGGTCTGATCCAGTACAAGTTGCCTAATGCCCCACACTAGGGCTGGTTTTGTCCTCCGTAATAATAACAACAATAATTCATTTGAAGAATCCATGAGGCAGACAGAAGAATCTCAGGGCATGATCCATTGGCATATTAAATATGGAATGGATGGGTCCATTTGTTTGATTGATGTCTACACTCTTGTAAGTTTCCTTTGGCAAGGCTCATCTCCATCACACATCAGGCCATTTGAATGGGTGATTCCCAATCCCACTGCAGATTCTCAAACGGTTAGAACCACAGTATTGGGAAAGTGAAAAGAAAGGGAAGTAGAAATCCACCGTGCTTGGTCTGTAAAGTGGAACAGTTTGCACCAGGTTGTTTTTTTTTTTTTTTTTTAACCACAATCAAAGGCGCTGAGACCCAAGACCCAAGAGAGAGCCTGCAAACACATGGGAAAACAGCCTATTTAAGTGGAAAGAAGGAAGCACGGACACGTGGGAAGAAAGCTCACACAAACGAAAAAGTGGATGTATCCAGTGTTTGAACCCCGGACAGCCAGGTAAGAACCGACGCTCCTTGCCATTCGGGGAAGAAGCCGTTCTTAGTTTGCACCAATTGAGATACTATTTATTGGAAGAATCTCCACCAGCTGCTCAAATGCAGTCTAGCTGGAAGGGCTAGACTTAGATGCATTCCACTTTGGGGCTAAATTAATCTATAATTGATATATATATATATATATATGGGAGATGCTTTTATGAGAAATGCTCTCACCTTACTATGAGATATAAGGTGAAGGCCCTCACATCCATATCCAATGTGAACAACTTACATGTGAGGGCCCCCACCCCTATCTTTCATATAAGGTGAGAGATATTTCTCATAAAAGCATTTAGCGTTTTCCTATATATATATATATATATATATATATATATATATATGAGCAAGGCTTTCCTAAGCTGGAATAGTGCCGGTCCCACAATCAAAGTTGATTATATCTGTTTTTTGCATGATGGTACTGGAAAATCAAGTTCTGATTGAATTTATCTTGATTTTGGATATGATCATCATAAAAAAAACAACGATAATCGACATTTATTTTGTGGGACCAGCACTGTTTTAACTTAGGAGAGCTGGCTCATATATATATAAATATAAATATATATATATATATATTGCTATCGAAGGGTTTCCAACCCTTTGGGCTGGACTAATTCCTCCGGGCCCGGAGTGAAGTCGGGTAAAGACCCCTGTGGCCCTAAGATGGTAACACTAGTGGACTCAACCTTTGATTCTTGAAAAATGGAGAACCAGGAGTCGATATACCAAGACCTCTAACTCCGAAAGGAGGAGGAACCGTGATCTGGACCACTCGGCCAACCCTTTGATATATTAAAGGCACAAGGTGAGCTGAGAGATAGGACATGAGCCTTGTTAGGTAGCTTTTGCCTTTTGAGTAGTATAGATACATGGGTGTGCGACAGCAGTTGGTCCACACATTTGATAATAGGCTTGAAGTGATGGCCAAACCCACACAAGATGATGAAGGAGAGCGACCGGGTTCACAGTAGGGAAAACGTTCTATATATGCAAAATCTTACTCAGTAACATATGAAGTGAATACAGGGAATTCGACTCTAGTCAGAGGCAAAAATATAATATCAGACCCAAACCCAACCAACACACAACCAAATCAAATCCAGCCTTATTTAGAGGCGCAGGTTGGGCAGGTCTTCATTTAAATTCGACCCATTGTCATCTTCCATCATCAAGCTTTTTTCCACTAAAAGGCACTTTTAACGCTGGCAGATTCAAGTTTTGTTTTGGCAGCACACATATCACAACTCAAACTTAATGTTTTAAAAGTTGTTCAGAACATGTTGATACATATTTTTTTTATTAATTCAACCCAAAGCATAAAAAAATGGGTAGAGGAACTTTATTTTTACCAACTTTCTAACAACATTTGTTTTATAATATTTACATGCAGATCGAAAGTGATTTCCTAACCCACCCCAACTTTTTGAGTGATTCGTTAATAATTATACTGCTTTTGATGCTTTTCCTTCTCAAAAAGCATTTATACCCAATGATTAAAAAAAGATTTTCTTCCCAGAAAAATGCCCCGTGTTTTCTTTTCCGCACCTAATAGGAGCAAGTCGGGCAGGTCCCTGTATAAACCCACCCATTGCCATCCCTACCCACAAACCAATGACTGTGTGGTTAGGATGTAGAATTTGGATCTCACGGGCAACCAGAACAATCTGCACTTTAATATTGTTTCTGTTTTTTAGCTTTTCTGTGCCTGCCTTGTTTTATTTGATGTCTTGCTTGTATCTCATCTTTCCAGGAATAAAAATCAAAGAAAGGGGAAAATTCCCACGTGCCCCACGTGCCATTATGCTACATTGGCAGCTCATGTGCTCAAGATCTACTCCCCTCCATTTTCTTCTTGGGATTATCTTTTGGATTTTGACCTACAGATCCCTAGGATTTCGCATAGTGTGATACGTATAATATTGTATTACCTTAGAAGGGGGGCATTCATGTGCATCCATCCCTCACCATAGAGTGAAGGCACTTTCCCTTTTTGCACATGAATCCCCCTTTTGTACTTCACATCTTCACCCTATGTACTTGAAATCCCCCTTTTGTACTTGAAAATCTCCATTTATGGAAGCATCCCTCACCCCATGGCAAGGGATAGATGCACTTGAATATTTCCCACCTTAAAATATTGCAAGAATAGCGCCTCGGGCAATGCTTAAATTTCTAAGGTTCAAGGACAAATGAGAGGTTTAAGGACAGCTGTACAGGCGAAATCCCGTTATCTTTTATAATCTAATTGCTCAGAATAATCCTCCCCTCTTAATTAAACTGTGAGCAAACTTTCACAACATTAGAGATAGGAAAACCATAGAAGAAACAAAATGCTAAATTGACTTTTGTTGCTTTTTTATTGCTGATGAATCTGACAGGTCAAGCAAGGAAGGGTAATTTTGAGGTGAGCTCTGCTGTTTGTGTCTTATTTTTTCCAACTATCCTCCAATATAGAATCTCATCATTGATAAATAGTAACACGCAAATGCAATGAACCTAACACGACAGACAGCTAAGGCTAAGTTCTTTCCTATGACCAAATCCATCTGCAATGTTTTCTTCTCGCTGGCACAAGGCTTTTGAGTTTTTAATTTCTGATTCTTAAGTCAGAAAGTGCGACTGGTTCTCTTTTTTCTTTGTTTGTTTATCTAATCACGTTTAAATTTAATCACATGTTTACATGTAATTTCATTTGATGGTGGCTCCAAGAAACCCATATAGAATGAACTCCTCTTATCAGATTAAATATCATTTCAAACATTGAATTGGTAGCATCAAATTTTAAGTCGTTTAATAAGATTTGATTAGTTATGAAAGGAGTAAATGACAAATAGAACTAGGGGATTTTTAGGGGAAAACCCCCTTAAATTCTGATGAAACAGCAGAGGGACCATACTTAGTATTGAAGGCTAAGGGCCTCCCACCACAATAACAACCAACCCCTCAACTACCACACTTTTTTTTCACTGTTTTGGTAAACCACATTGCTGAAACTTGAGCACAATTTTTCCTGCTCGCCCTTCCCTAACTTGGGTGTTTGGCTTTGGATCCAAACATGATGGGATTCAGGATTTTTAAATGCTAACATTTTGCTTCTCAGGCCTGTTTGTTTGCATTATAATACATAGCAGTTGAATATATATACTTAATAAAGTAAGTGGATAAAAGTGGAGATCAAATGTGAATTTTAAAAATGAGCATCAAATAATTATTCTTTTTAGGGAAATGGAATCAAAAGAAGATGGGAAATGAATTACCAGCTAGTTCATTTCCCATCTTTTTATAATGCTATTTCTCTAAAAGGAAAGGTTATTCGATGCTTATTTTTGAAAAATGCACCTTTGATCTATATATTCAGTTCCTATGAATTTTAATGCAAACAAACAGGCCCAAGTTTTCTTGGGATTCCAAGTCCAAGCGAAGCGTCCCACCCTTCTGTGGAGGGAGAAGGTGACCTGTGTCTTCCAGGAAGATTCAAGCTATGGGATGAATGCTGCTAGAACATGGGCTTTCAGTGATAGGGGCTACAGACCCTTGCAGCAAAAAGTATAAACCAGGCCCTTACAAAGGAGGACATGTGCAGGGCATCATGGATTCATGAGTCAATGCACATTACTAAAACTATCCATGACCAAGTCAACCAACTGATCATTTTGTTGCCTTGTGTCCTTTTTCTTCATTCAATTTCATTTTCAGGGCTTGGATTTTGTGATATCTGAGGCTAGTAGGCATGGGTTTTTATCTGAAATTGAGATCCACCAATGTGATCTACCAAAACCATGGAAAAAAGAAGGATACACATTCCGCGATATTTCCGTGATATCGTGAAAAAAGGGAAAAAGTTTTAAAAAATATATAAAATAAATAAAAAAGTTGTGGGAAGCCCTCTGCAAATAGTAAGTATTTGGTCCCTTCGCCGTATTATCAGGATCTAAGGGGTTTGTTCCCATGAAAATACCTAGAACTAGACACTATCCTTGCATCTTCAAGCTCAACTTGTAACTAAAATACCATCAGATTCTGACCCACCTCTCTGCAGATTGCCTCACTGGCTAAAACAAAGCTGGAAGAATCCAATTCTTCCCGGCAGCAGTGGTCAGGCTCAAGTATTCCGTGATCTCACCAGCAAAGCATCTGGTGTTCCTGGGGGCTACCGGCTACGCCACATTCAACTTCAGCGCTCGACTCGTCCCTGTTATTGTGAATGGCTGAATGCATCCTGTAGAAAACACCATAAGTGTGTGGACTGCTTCTACCGAAACCGATTTCACACCACTCCTCGGTAACAGCGCCGATTAGGAATGGCCTTAACCCCCTTCTCTCCGGCATAAGCAGCGTCTCAGCCTTTGTCGAGGTGGGACTGGTCCCGGTAGAAGTACCGACCATGTCCTACCGAACTCGGCCTCACGCTGGCATCCCAGTCTGATCTCGGGTATAGCTGACCCCGGCGTCTTCTCCAGTTCGGCCCCTCTGCCGAGCTGAACACCGGGCTTCCAGTTCCCATTATGAGATGGGACGGGTACTTTGTAGGGAGTCCCTGTCAGGTAGGGCGGCCACCGGCCATTTATAAGGGCTCGTTCTTATCAACAGATCACATCCACATTTATGTGAGGGATTTGAGGGGAGGTTTTATGGGACAAGTATCCTCACCTACCCCCACTAAAGATCCCAGGTGTGGGCTGATGGGACAAGTATCCTCACCTACCTCCACTGTGGAACCTTCCACTCTCCTATATATATGCCTGCGTGAAGAGTCATGAACAGGTACATGCAAGATACAGCCTGCACTGTTATTCTGCTAAACATCTCTTCTTCCCCACTTCACCCTAGTTCAGTGACTGCACTAACTCAGGCATCGGAGTGCCTTTGGCTGACAGCAGCTTCGGGCCCTGACCGCTGTTTTCTCTTCCCTTTCAGATTTCGGATCGGCAGAGACGCTCCTGTTCAGCTAAACAGCCTCTCTGTAAGCCCTCATCATCAACTAAACCAAGTCCGTAATAATTAGGCACGCACAATAAGCATTTTCCTCTGATTTTAAGCCAAACTCTCTCATATAGTTTGTACTTATATTGTTCCAGGAAAAATTAAAATTAACAATAAAATCAAGTAGCAAAAATTACATTTCATACTAACAGGAGAAGGCACAAAATCACAGTCCTTTTTCTCTTCAAGAAACCAGACGGGAAGATTTCAAAAATCTTAAGCTCATATGAATTAATACTTGGTATCAATTTGCCTGACTAAAGTAACAAATGAATCAGACTGCATTTTGCAAGTTGATCCAAGACAAAAAGAAAGGACCCAACAAGACAGATGCCACTAGGACCCCAAACATACACATTTAAAAGGGCAATGTCGTCCTCAAGTTGCATCTCCAATACTCATTTGGCCATCCTGCTCCTTCAACAACCACTAAGAGTACATGGTGCAGGATTGCGAAGGTCCTTTACAATTTAGATTTGGTTCAGAATGTGATCCTTACAACTCCTGCAGATGTCTTCGCAGAACAGAATCTTGATTTCCGTCATTCCATCCTCGTTGGCGAGCTCTCATCTCCCACATTTCAGACAACCTCTTTTGGGCTTGTAATGCAGCTTCAGCCTTTTCTCTAGCCTCTTCACATGTTTCCATTCCTGAATTACATTTATCTGCTTCCTTCTGATACTGAGACGCCATCTTCTTAGCCTCAAGCAATGCCATGTCAGCACGCCTCTGACTTTCTACAGCTTCAGCCTCCCGTAGCTTCAATTCCTCTGACAGGAGATCAGTAAAACTGTTTTCCATCTCTTCGCTGAGCTCTTTGTCGCGTTTTCCGCAATCTGTACAAAAAACATTGATAAAGAAAGAAGATGCAACATGTAAGGAACGATATGGCACCTAGAGGGCAAATAAGATTTGTCAAGAGACATTATTACTGAGGACAAACTAATAAATCTACAACTAAGATGTGGAACACCAAACTAGTGAACCCCAAATGTAAGGTGCAGATGCGAACAGAAAAAGACCAATCATTGAACATTCACCACTCAATGCCATAAGCATTAATTATAACAGAAAATAGGAAATTGCCTCTCAGGAGAGTTAAGACCCATATAAATGACAACTGCCAATCATTTTTGCGACCCAGATATGTTTTTAGCAAAAGACTTAGAGTGGCAGGCAATGCTACCCTTACAAAAAGTCATTGATTCTGCTAATGTAATAACATTGCCATGGTGACACATCACACACACACATCTTGGAACAATAAGAGCAAGATGCTGACTTCTAAGTGTAATAGTGGCAGTTTCCAAGTCTCACCAGTAGACTTGGTTCAAGAATGGATTACAGAATGGGTGTACATTACTGTAGATACAGTGTGTTTATGATGAGACTTGTTAAGGCAGCATTTTAGAGTGACTGAGTAGGACACCAAGGAGCCAATCCTTGTAAAGGATAAATGGATACGCCAGTCTGGGAGATGCACCTTCCCGCAACCCTATGGCCTCAGCAGCCTCGGTGCTGCCCCTCATAACACCCCATCTAGCGGCACTGGCAACGGCATCATTGGCCAGATTCTTATCCTATCACCCCATGGATCGTCCTTGCCAAGCTCCCCCCCCCCCCCCCCCCCCCTCCTCTCCTCCTCCTCAACCCCATGGCCTCAGCAGCCTCGGTGCTGCCCCTCATAACACCCCATATAGCAGCACTGCCAACAGCATCATTGGCCAGATTCTTATCCTATCACCCCATGGATCGTCCTTGCCGAGCTTCCCCAATAGCAAACCACACACCCCCCCCCCACAACCCACTGAAAAAAAAAAAAAAAAAAAAAAAAAAAAAAAAAACCCGACCATCACATGTCTCACTGCACCTCATCCCTCCATCTCCCCATCCACAGCAATTAAAAAAAAATCTCCCCCACCCAACCACCCACCCCTGATATTCACAGATCCATGTCCAGCTGAAGGTGACTGCCAGCCACTCTCCCACATCTCAGAGACATTATTGGCCACTTGCCGGACCTTAATTAGTGTGGACAGCAGATGGCATGGCAACCACTAGCTCCCAACAAATAACCTGAACTCTGGATGTGTTCAGAAAAGAGTTTTCTTCTTTGGACAGGATTTTCTATTGTCAAGCCTCGCTTGAGAGATTTCTCACAGGATTTTGGATATTTTGGTTTCCAGAGACAATCTGCCTTCAGCCTTGGAGTTCAGAAGCCAGAGATAATTGTCTCTCCTCCAGCTTCAGCTTCATCTTGCTCGTCACTCTGGCTAGTATAGGACCACTGGCTGCTCTTCCCTGCCATTTTCTCTCGTCCATATCCACCATACTTAGTCGCATTCTCTATGACGATTAAGTTTGGTGTTTAAGCTTGTCATGTATGTTCTCAACTTCCTCCCTACTTCTCCCTAGCTGCCCAGCTGCTCAAATTCCACTTCCTGCCAAATATTGTGCTGCCTACATGGGTGCAATCTCTACAAGCCCATGAGGATGACATGATTGCGAGTTTAACTTGTCACCAAGCTTGCACTTGTAGACTTGAGTTAAACCAAGCTCTTCTTAACAGCTTGCATTGACGACCTCTCAAGCATCTATGCTTTACATTTCAACCACAAATCCTCCAGAGACAATGTTAGGCCTATCTAATAACACAAAGGTTTTAAAATCTTTAATGCCTATGCTACTTTAATTGGTCACTGATTTAATAACAAGTCCAGGAGTATGCCAACACAAACATGGTTTGAGTGGTGTTGGCACCTTAGTATCACTCACATGCCCAGGGATCAATCCAGTTACTCACATATGTCTAGTATCATTGGTCAACATTACATGGTGTAATGGTTCTGTCATTCCAATTACTCAAGCATCTAGCATCTTTCAAGATTGGTAGTTGTGCCCTTTAGGGATCAACACCTCTTATTATTGAATTGAAGAATTGATTCTAGTTTGATTATTGTTTTGGTTTGCTCATTGTGCACGTTCTTGGCTGTTGAATCCATTTGGATTCGGCCAAATCCCTGCTGCCGATTTGGTCTATTCCCTGGGCTACATCAGTAGTCATAAAGACAATTTGGTGTGATGTAATCCCCATGAATATCACTCAAGTTCTTTTGGGACAACCATGGATTTTTGATCGCAAGGTGCGCAATGACAAAGAGAAGAACAGATATGCCTTCCTATAGAAAGGAAAATGGGTTACGCTTGTTCCATTGCCATCGACAACCCCTTCTTCGTCTACACCATCACCTTCAAATGAACCAAAGGAAGGGCAACAAGAAGAAACGAAAATCGCTGACATTGAGAAGCAAGATAAAAAAAACAAAAGACATCATGACAAGGTCCAATGGAACATCATGTAGCACTCCTAAGATGGATGATACTTCAGAAGAATTAGAAGACAAGGAGTCCGAATTATCTGTGGATAGTAGTGATCAAAAGATGCAGGCAGAGCAGGAATCAGATGCAAACATTAAAGACTTGGATATGGCTCATAAGGAAAACGAGCATCTGATGGATCTGATCATAGTGCCACTTTCAGTAAAGCCAATTGGATCATCGGAAAGAGAATCAATTATTGCAACGGCTTCACAAGAAGATCCATCCATTGATTGGCTTTTGGGAATCAACAATGGAAACTTGAAGATTGTGATGTTATGTTGCAGATTCTACTAAAGTTCGATCACGCTTCCAAACAAAATCTGACAATCAAAAGAAGCAATACATAAAATCTTCTTGGAGCAAAAGATCGAGTTAACCTTCCAAGCCATATGAAAAGTATGATGATCAATAAGAACATTGGATGCTTGTATTGTGGATCTTTGACCTAAGAGGACACTTACAAAACTAGAGATCGAGTTTTCTCCAAGAGGGGAAGAATTGATGCAGGCCAGACCCATGATCCATAATCCATAGGTCGACCGAGCCCAACAGGCCTTGACCCACTAAAACCCATAAAAAGAAGATCTCCAGATCATGTGAGAGTTTTCTACTTTTAATAGTAGCTAAAATATAGAGATATTAGACATTTTCCTTATAGTTTTTTTAGAATTTTATTGTGACTGGAATTGTTTCCAAAGTAGACTAATATCTAGCCCATGTAAAGAGTTGTACCCCTCTCATTTAGTAGGCATTGATTAATAAAATTTTCCTTTTTTGAGTTGAGTCTTCTCTCTCAGTAGTTTGTCTTTGGTGTGAGAGCAAGATGATTTGGATCTTATGGATCCCTATCCCTAAGCTTTGGCTTGGAGAGTAGTCCTTGGATACTCTTCCCTTACCTGCACTACTTCGGTCTCCATTTTTAAAGTATCACTCCTGAGTCCTAACTAGTAGCCCAACTTAGTGAAAAATAAATAAATAAAAGGCCAGGAAATCTAGCTAAAAGAATTTGTGACTTAATCGATGTCACAGTACCTGCACTGCTTCGGTCTCCATTTTTAAAGTATCACTCCCGAGTCCTAACTAGTAGCCCAACTTAGTGAAAAATAAATAAATAAAAGGCCAGGAAATCTACCAAAAAGAATTTGTGACTTAATCGATGTCACAGATCTTTTCCGTAACATCAGTGAAAAATATTGCGGAGAGCATAATGCATGTTTTATTTAAAAAAATAAAAACCACATAATTATTATGATGGTCATCGTATGTGTATTAAATACATACACTGAACCATAGAAAGTTATAGGAAGTAAAAGGTCATCAAGAACTTAAAGATAGAAGTCAGGTAAATTAACAAGAAGTCAATGAACATAGTAAAACCAATTTAGCGTGGGTACCAGTATTGGACACAGATACATGCGACCTTAGCAATTGGGAGAAGCTTGATGCACTGGGATTTTCATACAAATATTCATAACTTCAAAAAATTATATATTGATTACATGTGCAACTGTTTTTGTGAAAAAAGTGTATCTATAAGAATGGGAGTACAACAAAACTTGGTAAAAGTACGTAGGTGCTTCTAAAATATAAGAATAAAAATGGAGTATCAAGCATGGAAATTATATATATGAACTCTTTTATGAAGCACTGAGGTGTGTAAATGTGTCCAAAACAGATGGGTATTGGATACAACAATTCTTCTAGAAATGGATGACTTGTTTCATAAAATGGGGATTCCTTGCTTGAACCTCCAAACCAAAATAAACCCAACTTAATAATTAAGATTTCCAATTCACTCTTTTATGTTTGGGATGGTACGGGTTAACGTTCTCACATGATTAATAAATGAGTTGGATTCGGGTTGCATATATATATTGCAATTTAAACAGTTAACTTGACCTGAACCTGACCCAACCACACTCATTTCACAATGACCCGAACCTGACCCGTTAATTTAAGTCTGTCATCTTCAACCTGATTGATAATGGGTCGGGGTTTTGGGTTGAGCAGCATTTGTTACCCACAGTGCTCAATCCGATCCAACTCGACCCATTATCCGTGATCCATGGATGCTTTGAAGTAGACAATCAATAAAGGTAGAAAACAGCTAGCCGTTGGCAGGGTAGCAGGGTGGCATTGGCATTATATCCAACTACTGGTTGTACGTTAATAATGTGCCTGGGATTTGTTGTGAGATGGAATCATCTCAATCTTAAGCAACTGCTAGAAAGAATCAGGTTTAATATTCCCAGCAAACAAAGAATATCACTTTACAATAACAGGAAGTATATAGGTTGTGAAAGGGAATGACTACCATGTCAATAGTAAATTAGTAATGCATGATCCAATTTCTACTGCATGCACATATATGTTGTCTGGACTTATGATCGCCGCATTGAAACTGGTTAACAGTAATCTGATCCATAAATCAACTGAATAGAACAACTTCTCCACATCTATGATCTCTGAAAGAAAAACTAACCTGCAAATGAAGAGTTGCTTAATCCTGCAAAAAAAAAAAAAAAAAAAAAGGTAGAGAAAAAATAAGATGTTGACTACCATGGATCATAAGTAAGAAAACGGGAGAAAAAGGCACTAGAATAGCTTCAATTGAACCCAACATTTGCATAAGCATGATCCCTTAGCCATATAAAGCCAACATTCACACATGTACATGAAATAAAAGAAGTCCATGTGCATATTTGTTTTGGCCGACAAACTTAAAGAAGATAACCATGGAGCACATTTAGTTAGAATAACCACTACACCAAGAACATCTGTAGGTGTATCTTATGCAAAAAACCATAGCAAGACTGTTGCTGCTGCTAAAACTGAAAGGGAAAATGGATCATATAGGTGCCACTTTAACAGAATGTGAACAATTTTCATGGCATTTACTGAAATAGAAAGATATTTCAATTATATGCACATACTTTAAAAGTGCCTCAGCTGCATTTGAAATAAACAGTACAAAATCAGAATCTAAAAACACATCACGCAGAAGTTTATGGTCCAAGGCAACTGCTTGAGATCCCTAATCAACTGGAAGATATTTCAATTATATGCACATACTTTAAACGTTTCTCGGTTGAATTTGAAATAAACAGTACAAAATCAGAATCTAAAAACACATCATGCAGAAGTTTATGGTCCAAGGCAACTGCTTGAGATCCCTACATGTATTACAAGTATTCCACAACTGACAACTTTACGAAATGAAGACCGACCTAATCAACTGAAAGGTGGTAAAGCTGCCATTGGAGAAGGGGAACAAGGAATTATTTTTTGAACAATAAAAGGGATCAGAAATGGGAATCCTTAAAAGGAAAAAAATGGGCTTTACTTTCAGAATTATGGTGTAGGTTCAGCGAAAATGAGGAAGCACTTTCAAGGGTGGACCTCTCGGGTGGAAAGACAACTCTAAGGTGGACACACCTAAAGTTTCAGAGACACTTAAAAATCAAGGTTCTTTGTGGGAGAAGGGGGAAAGGATAAGATTTTGGGAAGACATCTAGTTTGGTGATAGTTAGGGTTTTTTTTTTTTGAATGGTAACAAAAAACTCATTCAAAGAAAAATGCAAAACAATCACAAAAAAAAGAGGAAAAAAATAGAAAAAGCAAACGGGGAAGTGGGGTGGGGGCGGCGTAAATGAGCTACCGAGTGAACGTACAAAATAACACAACATAAGAAAGAGAAGAAACAAAGGAAACCACAAAGGACTACTGCACAGCTCCTCTCTTACCAAGGTATCCGCCTCTTCATTCGCCAAGCATGAAATATGCCTAAATTCCACATCCAACTCCGAAGATAAACACTTGATTTCATTGAGATAAAAGTAGAACCTCCATGGGCCTTTAGCTTCATTAGATACTTGGTGATAGTTCACTGCAGATGATTTTTAGGATGTTTTTTAATCAATACAAAAGTAAAAATAAACCACCATCGAGGCATGTGTGGAGATCACAAAAGGAAAATCTGTGCGGAATTTGACTTTCAACAAAAACCTAATAAACTGATCCATGAATTTGGAGGCTCTCCCCAAGATGGCAAGTGAGAGCAGTGATTTCACTTTGGAAATGAGTAGAAGAATCTAGTGGTGTCTTCTCAAGTAAATCTATTTTCTTGTTCATGTGGCCTAAACTGCCCTTGTCTTTCCCTCACAAAAGCTGTTCGGGATTTTTTTGCAAACCTCTCCCCTTCGGTCGGGGAGGGAGAGGGAGAGTTCCTGCTGGAGAAATATGGTGCGCAAGTTTTTTAACTACTGACCACCTCAAGTCCTGCAATTTTGTTACCCCCAATATTTGCTTTCTTTGTTGGGTATAGGAGAAGTCATAACCTACAAGTTTTTTGCATTGTCTCTTTGGTAGATCCCTTTGGTTTGCCCTTCTTGATCTTTTCTCCTTTGCTTTGGTGTTCTTAGAGTCATTCACATCCCATATGGGGAGTCAAAAGGGGTCAAACTCTATGAAGAGCGGCACATCTTGCAACCTTGTGCAGGGTGAGGGAAGAAAGAAATAGAAGCATTTTTTGAATGCAAGGTCTATTCTTGGGCCTCAATGCTAACAAGGACTAAATCTTCATTAATTAAGTGGACATTGCAAGCAAAAGTGCTCCCAGGATCTCTTTTGTCTCTATACGGCAGTAATCAAAGGATAGTGAGGAGAAACAACCTTCCACTAAAGCAATCTTTACCAACAGGAGGGGTCACAACTCACTATCCCATCCTTCTTGAGACCAACTGACATCAGTGAGTCAAACAGGGCAGAGATTCTAGGAATCAAATAACTCAAGTTTTTAGAGGAAAGACTCCTTGGACAGTTGGACCTGTTCTCGTGGAGGGGACTTGGGGAACACATGGGCAAGTGAGGAATCAGGACACCGATTATGATTCTTATATATTCTTGTTTTAACTTCACAAGTTTTTACTACCGGTCCCAACCCTGGATAAAGCAAGGTTGGTTGACAACCAACATAAAACTTGTGTCAATAAGCCGACCCCAACATGGTTGGGAAAAGTCTTTCATGATGATGATAATATATCCTCGTTTCAAATCAGAGACTTAGCAAACTATTTAGGTCCCTAATCCCGACATGTATTGAGGGAGGCAAATGGAGTAGTGGAATAGTTGGGCAAAACAGGCATTGCAAGGGAGGATCAGTCATTGGAAATGGCAGTGTCCTGTAGAAATATTGCTCTTATTATTTGTATTTTATGTGTGCATTAAACCCTTTGATGGTTCCATGATCAGCTGTACACCAATCAGTTCTCTATACAATTTCTGTTGAGCCTAAAATAAAATCACAGAAGTTTACCCAAGTCAAGCCCCTTCTCCCCAGCTGAAGGGAACAATTAGAGTATTATTCATTTTCCGTATTGGAACTGAGAGAGACTGTCATGGAGATTACCATGTGGTACCTCCATTTCCAATGAAATAAGGAATTGCACCTAATGCACCATACAATTATAAGTTCCAAAGGGTGTGACCCTCAAACCAAGCTGAGTCATAAAAGCCCTCGTGGGGGCCTATCCTCCTGCAGTATGTGGTGTTTTTACTCCTACCAATGATTAGGCATTCTCTATCCCAATGTCAAGACAAGCAATCGTGACAACAGAGCAGATCAATAGTGTAGAATTATAGATAATCCAACAAAAAATTCTTCCACAGCATCTTTTTTTACACTCCCTATCATTATGGGTGACTTTCAGCCCATCTCTTTTATAACCCAGACACACCCATTTTCTAGGTCTTCTTTTCTTGAGGTGTTAGAAACTTCAATCTATCCTACTAGCCAAGTGATGAAGAAGCATAGCTATTCCCCAGTGTTGGTTCAAACATTTGACTTTAAGATCAAATTTCGCAACTTAAACCTAATCTATCTCTTCCAGACTAATCCCATTTGCCAAAATCAATCCCCAAACAAGTTGTAACTATAAATAAACACAATCCTTAAACCCTCTCTTGACCCCTCCAAGTTTGTACCAATTGTGAATTCCAATCCATCAAATACTTTCTTCCACATAAATAAAAACAACAAAGCAACTGATTCCACAATCCTCTCAATTACATAACATAACTAGTTCCTTTTCCTTTTTACATTTTTCTTACATCAAAGACTCCCCTATCAAATTAAAGAACAAGTTGCATCCAATTCTAACTGATTCAACACAGTTCTATTCAAATTGTAACAATCAGAGCTAAGATTCAACACAATCAAATTAACCAAGAAATCAGAAACCCGGATCTAAGATCAAGACGAGGAATTCAGATCTGACGATTAGAGAAGAGAGTACCGTCGGGAAGAGTGAGGAGAGGTTGGGAAGTGCAGTCGCAGACGCAAGGGGCGCAGGAGGAGGAGGACGAGGCGGAGCTGCCGACGGCGGCCAGTCCCTCGGCGAAGTGCCAGTAGAGAGGCGGTCCGACGATGTAGACGGCGAGTCCGATCGCCATTACGGCCACCACTGCCTTCAACACCATTGGACTACAGCTATGGTGATGAACGGCCATCTGCGATTCTATGTCACACTTTTGAGGCGAAATCAAGACCGTTGGATCTGGGTCAGTGTTTTTTTTTTTTTTTTGCAGAGGAAATTGAGGTGAAGATGAGAGCAGAAAATAAAGTGCAGAGTGCAGTGTCAGAGAGAGAGAGAGAGAGAGAGAGAGGAATGAAAAGGGCAAAAGGGTGTTAAGAAGAGAGAGATGGGAGTGTGGGATCTGCAACCAAACAGGCCCACATGAAATAACACCACCGACGACCCATGCAGAAGAAGGATTGGGAGCAGGAGATCTAGCAATTTTCAGTGGGCCTAACTGGACCCTTCTCCTCTTTTGTTTCACTTTTCTAGGGGTATAGTGGAAGTGGTACCAATCTATGCTGACCAATTTTTTTTATTTTTATTTTTTTGGCTGAGGAGGGTAACCACTTTTTTTTATTTTTATTTTTTTGGCTGAGGAGGGTAACCACTTTTTTTTTTTTTTGTAGCTGAGGAGGGTGTCCGGCCTCCACGAGAACCGACTATGTTTTGGACGCATGAAGGCCTTTTTCTTTTACACACTAAGTCAGGCTTTGGCCTCAGCAAGTGGCCATAAGGAGAGAGCACGGTTTCAAAACCGCAACCTCTAGTTTGTGAGCTGTGGTTTTTGTAGCCAACTGTACTGCCTCTTTGGGTTATGGAAACTCGAATATTATTAAAAAAAAATAAGCAATTATTTATTTTGTGGGTGCAGAGCTTGAGCACACTATCTTATGAGGCCCACTTGAGGCCACGGCAATTTGGAAAGGTGGGGGGATCAAAAGATCCTAATGCGACATATCCATATGCAAAAGTTTGAGTCTGTTTGATCATCCTAATACTTTTATCCATCACAATGCGTTCATAAAGCATCATTTTTATTTCAATCCAACAATCAAATCCCATTTGGATGGGTGTAAAAAATTAGGACCCCTGACATTCCAAAGGGTGAGGAGGGATGTGGGGGAGAGGGGTGTGTGATGGGGTTGGATGGATCAGAGGGGGCCCAGGTGGGCCCTACAAGCAAGACCACGTGGTGGTTCCATGAGCGACATCCGCACCTAAGCATGGGCTATTTTTTTTTTTTTTTATAAAATCAGCAGTTTTTCTTATTTTTTATTTTTAGGCTTATACAACCATTTGGGATCTGATGGGCTTAAATCTGGGTCTAAGGTCCCAGGCATGGTTTATAGCTCAAATAACCCTATTATTACACATGCGTAAATGAGGTGTGAAAAACAGTGTGTAGATGAAGCTATTTTCCGCCCAGATTTTCCACACCTGAAAGAGGTTTGCAAATGTTTTAAGAGTATATTCATATGCTAGTGTGAGGAATCAATCTAAAACCACCATGCACAACAGGCTTCCATCCCTTAATTCAAAAGCATTGGCAATTTAGCATTAGATGAAGTCCAAGTGAAGCCCAAAGGACATTTTTGGTAGCCTCCAAGCTTGAGCTGGCCTACGTAATGGCCGAATATCAAACCTCATTTGGAGATCCAGATTGTAGCCAGTGGTGCAGCCCATTGGAACATCTAAATTCACTCATTCACCAATACAGCAGCCCACCCATTTGAACAGCTATGAAAGCCCAACCAGAAGCCCACTAAATGTCTAACCAATCCATTTGGGAACCCAGTTAGCTGCCCCAGAGCCCAACTGGATGTCTGATGCAGATCATTGGTTCCTTTTCTTTCTTTTTTGGTAAAAAAGATCATTGGTTCTTGGAGATGTTGTACTGCATCTCATCAAGTTTCTTTGCAGGAGTATTTATTAGTTGCTTGTGCAGTTAATTACAGGAATTGGTGTGCAGATGACATAAATTTCTGTGCATGCATTTGAGTGTTCAGTCCCCTTTGCACTGTTTTTATTTATGGCATGTAATGAACAAGGGAAAAGATAATAAAAGCTAATGAGTAAGATAAGAGACATACTAAATACAGTAAACAGAAGTTTGTATAGTTACTCTTATTACTGAAGAGGAGAAAGGAAACGGATAGGATTAGATTGCTTTGGGACAGAATCATGTTGTATTCAGATTCCGATCTGACTCGGATCGAACTCAGAAGAAAAAATGGTTTTCACATATATATTACCATGGCATAGTGGAATGTGCTCACTATTGCAATCTTGAGGTGGTGTTGGTTAAAATAATATTACCAACAAAAAGAATTTTTTTTCTTTACAACAATCCAATCCGTACCATGTTGAATGAGTACCAATCATTAGGCGGTGTGTAAGAATTTGCATTCATTGTTGAGATTTGAGAGAGTTTGAAATAACACAAATTTCACTCCACTAAGAATAATATACACCAATAATAAATCGTATGTAGGAAAACATACATGAGTTTTTTCTCGTGTGAATCCATGGACATAGGGACTCTTGGTCATTTCCTTTCCATTTTGGACAGAGCCTTGCATATCCTGTTGGTGGGCACTGTCTCTCTCAGAGTTCTCCCTCAATAATAGAGAGGCCACCTTTTGACATGATAGACCTACCCTAATCAATGAAATGGAGAAAATTATGAGTGACTATTGCAAGAGGATTTTTGTTGAAAAAAGGAAAAAGCTCATTTTTATATTTTTTCAAAAAAGCAACTACACCAAATGTGAACAATTTCCGCCACGAAAAGCAGTCAGATTTCATGCCTTTTCTACATAATTGTGGCCGCACAAACATGCACGGATTCCACTTTCACCCCAAAGAAATGCAGAAGTGCTAAACCAAAAAGTGAGATACAACTTTTTTTTTTCTTTTGCTAAGAAGTGATACTCACCATCTGATCGAAGAGTACCCCTTGGAGGTTCCACCACTTCCCAGTGTTGCAAGTGGACTTTTTTTTTAATTTGTGCTTCAAAACCCCTGGCTACAAAACATTGAATATACCCAACTAGTTCAGAACTTTTATCCCTGGACAATTCATATTTGTTCCCAAAATTATGCATAGACATTAATTCTTAATAACAAACTTTTTAGGACAAAAAAAAAAAAAGAAATTCAAAGCATGAAGCTGACACATTTGCAGGCCTCACAGAACTTGTCCTGTTCTCAATTAAGCTTTGATTCTTTACAGGGAAATTAAGGAATTGACTTCAGCTGGTTTGAAACAGGGATTACTCTTAAATCGCCCATTTATGACAGCTATTATACGCTATGCATTCTTTCATGCCCAGTTGACAATCTTCTCATCTCATCACCAGAAAACCATGTCTCAGATGCTGATTCTGCAGTGGAAAGCACCAACTAAAGCTCCTTGGAATAGAGTGCATGAATCCAACAAAACCATGTGAACAAGATAGCAAATAAACCAAACTTTAGCACAAAGATTGATGGGTACAACATAATTGGTAGATATTACAGAAAGACAAGTGACAACAAATGTGGCTTCTGCAGTAATACATTGTCTAGCCTTCCCAACAGAAAGAAGCCACACAAGCAGCAACGTGCATTGAGGTGAACAGTGGGCTGGATAATACAAAAACACGAAGTGTGTTGAATCACTGTGCATGCAGGGGGACATGTATCCAAAGTTCGTCCAAAGTAGTGCAATCCTTAATGGTAAGGCCATGCTCATTAGCCAAATGCAATAGACATATAAAGCACAGATGTGGGGAGATATCCTTGGACGCAGCAGCTGTACAATCATCCGGAAAGCTGCTCAAAACATGCCTGAAAGATACCACTGCCTCGTTCCCCTATAAACACAAAACATCTAAAAGAATGAGGAATATGATATAGACAGTCAAATTATTTTGACTAATAATATTGAAAAGCAAGTCAGAATGTCAAGACTGCTCATGTTTCTCTAATCTCAATACCTAAATGCTGGCACATAAAGCCAGCATTTTCCAGTAGAACCATATCACAGTCGCAGAATTTCTATACTAAACTTTAAAATTTTTTAGTCACCTATTTTCAAGGCTAATTCATAAGCTGATGCCAAGATTAACACATGAAAATGATATTTTAAATTATTTCAAGGCAGCCAAATGTTCAAGTTGAATGAGATGTGACCATCCTCATATCCAAGTCGTATCCATATTCATATTTGAGCACCATAGCTGCCCTTGATAAAATATATATTTTTTAAAAAGAACTGATAAAACTGCATACTTCCTTTTCTTTTGATTGGTAATGAGAGCCTTTATTTATTCTAAAATACAATGTGATAAAAAAAACATATATACATGCATATGTATAATGTGATAGAAACATGCTTACCATCTGATTTGTTTCAGTAGGTTGTTGTATACAATTCCAAAGTGTTTGTTTTAAAGCGTGAACATCAACCTGTTTCGATGACTTATCATATTGGACTTCAACTTTGTTCACCTACAATTTAAAAAAAAAAAAAAAATCATTAGAACAAAGAGCTCTAATAAATGCTAAATAAAATGATACTTAAAATGAAAATGGGATGCTGATTAAGTTTTTCTCTAATACCCAGCCACTTCAAATAGGCTACATATCCATTTGTATTACGTCCAATACTTGAGTTTTAAATGAAAAATTCTGTATCTGCATATTAATGGCATGTCCTTAGACAAATTCAATCCGTATCTAAGTATCATAAGTGTTGTTTCTAATTAGAGTAAAAAAACAGGCACCAAGAAACAACATCACTTTAAATAGCCTACAGCCTAGCGTGGCCCGAATAAAGAATGCTTGTAATTTAGTGATTAATTAGTCCAAATAATTGCTAAAGAGCCTAAACAACTGATAGAAAGCCTAGTTCGGCCCAGCCCGATTGACTAAAAATAGGCTGGCTCAGGCCTGACAATTAAAGCCCATGTCAAGGTTGGGTCAGATATGAGCCTGTGTTTCTAAAGGCAGGCCTGGCTTGGATATGCATTAGCCCAGCCCATGAACACCCATATGTCATATCATAATGCCTTTATGTTGGAAGTGTGACATTTCACAGATGGACTGAAGGGTTGATTTTCTTGGTATGTACTGCCATACTGGCGTATTGCTACTGTTCTTTATTACGTTTTTCTCTAACTTATTATCTTTAAATCAATAATACATATAGGGTTTTATCTAATAAAAAAGCATGCAAGTAGAGATCAGCATATCGTTGTACAGCAAATTCTGAGAAAATATAGTCCTTGCGTTGACATGGGCTAAACATCACTATAGCTGATCTATGATGCACGGATACTTCAAAATGGGGAACGTATCGTGTCGTATCATATCCGATACTTCACTTTTTATGTGTAAAATACGTGTCCCTGCCTTGTCTATGGCGTGTCCTTGCCGTATCCATGCCATATCCGTGCATCACAGTAGCTGATTTTGTCAAGCTTGGCTATATTTACACTTTATCTGGTGAAGGGTTACTTACTCCTATCCTATGATGCCCAAAAACCTATGATACCCGGATACTTGTACATTCTCAGCATATCTGTATCAGATCAACACTACCTTCATAGCGGTACTAGATACTGCACCGATAGTTCTAGGATACATGTTTAGCATATCCTACTACCAAATTCATTATTTTATTTAGTTCTTTTAGTTTTCTTACTTTTCAGTATAAAAAATGTTAGAAAGGAATGTAAACAAGGATAATTTCACTAATTTAGAAATGTTGCAAAGATAAAATTACCACAACCATACCCATATCTGTGTCCTAAATTCCCAAACGTGCAAAGTTGTAGCCCTAATTCCCTTATCAGATTCCGGATTCGTGTCTACATTTGGGCATCAAAGCCAGATACAACAAGGATACAGCCAGGGCAAGCCTTGGATATGGCAGGGACACACAGATTTTACACATGAAGTGAACTACAGGATACAATACAACAGAATACATTGCCTATTTTGAAGTATCCAGGCTAATGATATAACAGGCTGCATTGCCCATTTGAAGTATCCAGGCATCATAGCTCCTATAATCAGGATACCATTGAATTGCATATCGGCCTAGTCCTGGTGAATATTGATGGATAAATCCAGATTTGAGTAGCTACTGCCTCAATTATTGATTACAGGACCAGGCTTATACCTGTCCTCCTAATCAGATTGCTAATTCTCTCAATAAACAAGAATCATGGAGCTTTCTTATTGATTCCTGCTAAAAATTTGCTTTTGTCTTAGGGAGCGCTGTTGTGAATATTTGTTGGGTTTCCTCATGCGTTGTGAATTATGAAAAATTGACAATCTAGGTGTCTTGATCACTAACTAGATCACAACTGAAAACCAAAATTTCCTTCATTTTCTTAAAATGATTAACAAACCTGTCGTGGTTGAGAAACAAGAGTGGTTGAGTCTTCTACATCACTGAGAACATTTCCATCATCGAAATGGTCACTAATAACACTTTCGTTGTCCCACGATGGTTGGTAAGCATGATTTTGCCGTGCTGAGTCATCTGCGAAGGTAATAACATGTGACATCTACACCTTAAGAATACACTAAGACTTCCAATTAAATGAAGTTGGAAAAGACACAAGGGTAACAAAACCATTTTCTAGTAGAAATAAACAAATAAGAGTGTTGGAATAACATAGTTTAATTTGGAGAGATGCTGAAAAAAATAGATTAGATTTCAAAGTGAAAGAAAATGTCACATTTTAAGAAAATGTGCAATTGATAAATCTTCTCATTTTTTATAACATGCAACAACTAAATCCTAACATAACAACAACGACCACAACAATCAAAACAATGCTCGGTGACCATAAGTGCCAATGATTAGGATAAAAATTCATACTACTAAGAAGCATCAGAATATAAAACCCAACTCTTTAGCATTTCTGCACTTTTATTCATCTGAACAGAACTATTGAAATAAGAACAATTTTCCTTCCCATCACACATGAAATAAGAGCAATTGCCTAATGCATGTGAGTATTTGGTTTTGATTAGTGGCCCATCTTCAACTCTGTTAATGAGGTTCTTCATATGCCTATCATCCAATAAGAATATCAAAAACCTACCAGTCAACCAAAAAAGAGCCATGAGGACAATTATTGAAACATGACAAGGTCTAAACATAGTGAGGAGTTAGCATCATAGAGTTTGTTTCAAATTTCCAAGTATTCCACTATTCCATGTCAAGCAGCCCTGAAGTACACAGTAGTAAGCAGTAAGCACACAATTTAATGCAGCTGTAGCAAAATGATCAAACAAAAAGCGGTAGAAGAAACTAATAAACCCTGCATACGCAGAATCAAGCACCCAGATTCTTGCAGCTATAGTAGAAATAACCATCAAGAAGTAGGAGAAACTGATTGAAGATGCACAATTATAAGCTAATCTAAATAGGATCTTAAAGGTGATATATGATGGTCAAGAAGCATGAGAAACCTAATTAAACTGAACTGCTTATCATTTTGCAGGTGAAAGAAACTTCAGTAAAGATGGGATCATGGGATAAAGCTTTCACAACGATGACAAAAACAACTGTGATAATGATGCGGGCAAGGAAGATGATTAGAAAAATCCTTTGATTAAAAAAAAAAAAAAAAAAAAAAGTAAAGTAACAAAATGTTATTAGAGCGAAACCCAGCAACTTACCCTTTGATTTTCGTCTCTTCCCCAGGCACTACAAACAAATTAGCAGTTCAACATCATGCAGCCACAAGAAAGATGTCAGTAAAGACTAAAGAGAGAACCAAACATTCAAACAGTCTAAAAATGCACCAAACATCTGATCATACCAAGACATTGGGAAGAAGAAACAACTTGACAAGATCCTCTGGTTGGTAGTGACAATCTTCTGGAAGTATCGTGTTACAAGGACTTCTATTTGTAGGTAGAAGTAATGACTTTGGATGTTTTGGGAGGGAAAAAATATCTGGCATTTCTGTATCCAGGGATTTTGTGAAATCAATATCAACAGGCGCCTGTTTTTTGGTCTTTGATCTCTTAGATGTGACTAATGATTCACTTTCTGAAACTTGTACCTGCTCTGAACACGCAAAATACATCTTGTTTACTTAAGTAAAACATGTGAATTAGGACCATTAAGCAGACAAAACAAAGACCAAATCTTGCACATCTTAGTCTCTACCTTTGACCTTCCTATATTTCCAGTGATCAGGACCTGCCCAAGCATTTTGTTTGGAAATGAACCCCAATCCTAAGGACAAAAATCCAGCAATTTTATCGAGCCCGTCCCCCATATCAGGTTCATGGAATGAGTAGTCATAGTTCTCCTGTAAAATTAACCCAAAATCCATTAAACTGTCACATTGATCTATGAATTAAGCAACATATCGTGTGTCAACATTTGCATGGATTCTTATGTTGGATAATGCTAGACAACATGTGAGACTCTTCACAATGAGACTCAAATTCTTCAATTGGTAGTTGATTTTATTGCATTTTATCTTTCATAAAAATAAAGATATTATTAATTTTTTTCTCTTTTAAAATATAATGAGATGAAGAAATGTTAATGATTGTTTAGAGTTAAGATTTTTTATAATTGCTATTTCTACCATTATTCATATTATTTTTATTAAAAACATATTTTTTTTAATTATTTAAATATCATTTGAATCACAAATCTATACTTTTAGATATTCCAAATCAGACATCTTGTACTAGTGTCAGATTCTGAGATGCATGGCCCTACTAATGCAACTTAGGCATTAAATTATATTAAATCAAGATATATAAATAAGTGGCATAACACAAGTACCTCATAATGGCTTGCCGAATTAATATCTACAAAAGTTGAAGATTCATCAAACACACTATTCTGGTCCTCGCAATCAAAGGTGCAGGGCCCATCACAATCATCAAAAGCATTTCCTTCCCACTCTGGTTGGTCATTACTGGCTACATCATTCTGGTCCATTGCTTTCTGGCTTACGCACGGCACGTCTGATGGTCTTCGATTATCTTCATCAAACAGATTCACAATTTCCTGAAGAGATGGTGAGATGTCACTCTTTCTAGGCATGCAAGTCAACATCTCCTCAATGCATTCTGTGAGGTGAAAATGTTAATGTATGTTGCAATCAAACAGGAACTTAGCAACAACAGAGATCATGACTGCCAACTGAATAATTAACAAATGAAACCACACCTCTTGCAAAAGAAATATCAATCACTTCTGAATTATCATGTTCTGCTGCACAAGCCATGCTCTTCCCTGGTGTTTCAAGTGAATCAAAAAGTACACGACAGCCACCATACACTCCAAGGGTATTCAAGAGGAGACCCTTGGCTCCACCTTCATCGAACTGTGCAGATGTTTGATGATACAGAGGATCCACAGCGAATGCCGCTACAACAAGGAAAGCATTACGAGAAGATCTTAGCAAATAAATCCATATGAAGCATTAAATTTGCAGACTCCGAAGAAAAAAAATGTCTTGAGTGGCTTATTATTCTTATTTCTTACCAATCAAAAAAAAAAAGAAAAAAAATACAGCAGAATAAAATTACCATCGAACTTCTTTACATTGAGTGCCTCGAATGACGATTCAAGTGTTGACAAAGGTGATATCTGCATACATGTATTACATGGTGTGAGCTGGAAATCAGCACATTATTCTAACTGATTGATGCATTGAGAAAATCTGGGTACGCATCTACCTTCCTCTCAGTCTCTTTCTTGGGACGGCCTTCATCTTGCGCGGCATCAACCTCTGGACCCTCAGTTGGCTCTGTAATTGTATAGGAGAACATCATGACATGTACAAACATAGAGCAAGTGAAAAATCCCCAATGCCCAACAGAATGCTGCTGTTAAAGACTCATGGCACCATTTTGTACGAGGAATCCTTCAAACAATGAAAACCCAATCTGAAAAAAAATGTTTCTCCTTCATCTGGACCTATAACCAAAGGTTTGCTAAACTTATGAGGGTAAATGGATCTCCAAGGGGTCCAGGAAACTAGTTGCAGAGAAATTTGTCCCCTTGGGTATATTTATGCATAACAGATACTACATTTAAGACATTGATGGAAATCAAACTGAGCCAACGAATCATGATTCATCTCAAACAGGAGATTAGAAAGCGTTAAATTAACCCCAAATGAATAAAGGGGGAATACCCCAGATTCCAAACCTGCATCCTCTTCGCGGCCCACCCGATTTATTCCACCCAGAACCTTATACGCTTCAGAATGCACTGAATCCACCCTCAATGAGTATATCTTCACCCCAGCTTCCAAAGTACAGCTCGCCTGCACCAGAAAACAAGAACCCACCATAAAATCAACACAAAAAAGAACACCATTTCCTAATTAGCAAGCAACGAATGCTTCCTAAAACCACATGACAAACACCTTTTGGAAATTGGTCTCCGCGTCGTCGTCATCTTCAACTCTTATGAGCTCGCTAAGGTGATCAATTAGCCTAAGATCCCACGTATTCTTCTGGTTTATTTTCTGCACCGCAAAAAACCCAATCAAAGAAGAAATCGAAGAGATTGAAAGATGGAAAGTTATGAGAAGAGGATGTGAGTGAGTACGTTTTCGCTGGCGAGTTTGATGCAGTTCTGGAAGAGCTCGAAGATCTGATCTTTGCTGAAGAGATCAGGGGAGGGGACTCGGAGAGGAGGAGGAGGAGGGGCGGCGGATTTGCGGCGGCTGGCGGCTGCGCGTGCCGCTCGTGCCTGGGCACGTTCGAGCTGGTCGTCGTTGGAGCCGAGGAAGAAGGGGCTTGTGGGGGATTGAAGTCGAGAGGCAATTGGAGCCTTCGGCTTCCCAGGCGTCGTCGCTTCTGCCATTTTTGTTCTCTCTCTCTCTGTCTCTGTCTGCAATAGAGATCGAATGGAAAAAGATTAGGGTTAGGGTTTTGGAAGAGAAATTTTCTTTGTTCTTGTGTGAGAGAGAGAGAGAGAGATTGGGGGATTGGGAATTTGGGAATTTGATTTTTCCCTCTCTTTCTAAAGTTTGAATTGGAAATAAAATGAGGAGTTTACCCAATAAGGACTTAAGTTTTTAGTTTATTTGAAAAAACGTACACAAGTTTCGAGCTTTTTAAATTAGGGCCTAAGTTTTCAATCAAGGACCTCCGACTATTTAAAAATGTTTTCCGGTGACTTATTTTTCAATTTTTCTTATACCCAAATTACTCTTCATTTAAAGCGACGGAATGCTTTCGACAATCATTAAATGTCATCGATTGTTGTAGGAATGTCGGTTGTCGTCGATCATTACAAGGATAATAGTGAAGTAAAAGATGAGAAGATGGAAGAAGTAAAAGAGGGTTTTATTTCAATGAAGGGTAATTTAGGTATTTAAAGAAATTGAGGAAAAAAGTTATTAAAAAATACTTTTAAATGACTGGTATTCCTTAATTAAAAACTTACTAGAAAACCTAGGCATTAATTTGAAAAGTTTGAAACATGTGTTCTTTTTTAATTAAGGCAAGAACTTAATGTCTTATTTAAATTTTTTTTCTTTATAAAATAAGGCTGTACTGCATGAGGCTAGGAATTCACCCAATTTGGAATTGCAGAGTCATGTAAAAGGTGGGTTTGCTTCCTATGTTTGTATTTGAAACCACTCAAAATTTGCCCCGTGTGTGTGTTTGCGTGGGTTTAATAGGCATCACCTAAGGGACTAGTCATATTGGCTCAAAAGACATAGTATATATATTTTATTATTATTCCGAAAGCTATTCTGAAAAGTTTTGCCAAATTTTCAAAATACCGAAATATTTCATCTTGGCTGCTAAATTGAAATGATGACAAAAACAGAATTAACAACTATGGTCAAAGACCTCAAGGGATACCCACACCATCAAAATAAATAAATAAGAGTGCTTGGGAATTCGACCATTGATTAAGCCATGGGGATCATTAACACGCATTATTTGTCCGAATACCCACTTCGTAGAGGACACTAAAGGAAAAATCAGGTTAGGGTCCACATTTTTTTCGTTGATGGACCTGCCTCTTTGATGTTGGATCAGATTTCCACAGCAGGAGAAAATTTCCCTCAAATTAGGTAATTGGCCTACTAATATTTCTGTGTCTAACTTTAAATTGATTTATATAGATGTTTGGGTGCTTTGGAAAATATGGAAAAGTTTATATGAGTATCTAATTGATTCGGTTTTAAAACCCTCCAAAAGTAACAAATGAATGACTTATTCAATCAGGCAATCAAATGACCTTTTTTTTTTTTGCAAAAGACCTCATCTTTGTGTTAACAGCTTTGTTTTTTTAAATTCAATCACACAAACCAAACTAGGGGTGTACACGGATCAGATTGGTGCGGATTGGGCCAAATCCGTTACCTACGGATTTGGAATCCATCACCAATCTGTGACTGTTAAAATCCGGTCCGATTTGATTAATCCGTCCCTATACATTACATGGAGACAAAAAGGAAAAAAAAAAAACCCATGAATTCTAAAGCCACTGAATTAAAGGGGCATGAAATGAGAGCCGTATGCCTATCCTATCATTTTCTATCCATAAGGTTACATATTGTCCCCTTACATTTTTTTTTTCTTGTTTTATATATATATATATATATATATATATATATATTTAGTGACAACAGATTGGATTGGATCGAATCCACGGATTAAGGGTGAAATCCGCCACCAATCCATCGTGAACGGATTACACAATTTACAATCTGTCACCAATCCGTTGGCCTTTGAATTGGATTAAAATCCGCGGATCGGATCGGATCGGATCGGATCGAATCGACAGATCGACGGATTTTTTGTACACCCCTAAACCAAATAATTTATTTGTATGTAAAACGGCTTAATGAAAATCAATCTATTTCACACAGACCATTATTGAATTAGCTCCGTTTCAATTTGATGAGAGTTTCTAAAAAAAAAAACACTCAGGTTCTGTTGATGCTTGATGATTGAAACCCAAATTGGGCATGACAATTGAAAGGTTTTTATTTTTATAAAAGGAAAGGTTATTTGATGTTGCCTTTTAAAAATCAACTACTAATCTTATTTTTAACCACTAATGATGACAACAACAACAACAAAAAAAAAAAAAAAACCCTTATGTTTTCAATTCAAATGCAAAGAAGCAAGCTCTAAGATGATCGGCTTTAAGATCTTAGGTGGCATTTGGTTCGCTATAATGAAGGTCGGAATGGAATGGTCATTCCAACGGAATGATCATTATAGCGTTTGGTTCGCATAATAGTGGCGGAATGACCATTACCTTCAGAATCACCATTCCTGTACGTAGAGGAATAGCCATTCCACTGAGGAGGCACGGGAATGGTCATTCCATTCCTTTTTATTTTTTGGTTAAGACCGAAATGCCCTAGACAAGGGTATTTTATAATCTTATAATTATATTTAATATAATAATTATATTATTATATTAAATATAATTATAATATTTATATAATTATAATATTATATTAAATATAATTATAATATTTATATAATTATAATATATAATTATTTATAATTATAATTATATAAATATTAATAAATTATAATATTTATAAATAATATATTATATAATAATATAATTATAAATTTATATTATTTATTAATATATTAATATTATATTATTAATATAATTAATATTAATATTAACAATGCCATTCCATTCCAAAAATTCTAACAAGGGTATTTTGGTCAGTTTTATGTAAAAAAAAATTCATTCCAGTATACCAAATGTAAGAACAAGAATCCAGAATTCTATTACTTAGTTGATTCCTCAACGTACCAAACGCTGGAATGGAAATGACTATTCTTGTCTCATTCTATTCCAAACTCATTCTCCTCTCCATTTTTTTCCTATCTAAAACCATTCAAGCGAACCAAACGCTACCTTATAGTTTATTACTTCAATGAATAAAATGACCAGTTTGAATCACAAAAATGGGGCCAGCAATTATTAAAAAAGAAATAATAGTTGTTGATGGAGGCCACAAGAATGCAATCACCATCTTATGAGAACGTACTAACACCGTTGGCAAGAAGGGTGTGAATCCCTTGCATACCTATTTAGATATGAAAATTTTCGTTAAATAGCCTTATTTACTACTTTCACATCTCATTTACATACCACAAACAAACAAGATAATAGGTAACAATTACATATGAAAAACAGTTGCACATATAAACTGATTATAAACAAACAACTCATAAATTTTAGAAAATGATGATATGTGGGCCCTAAACAAACATGATGATATGTGGGCCCTAAACATGGATCTTTCCTTCCCAACTGGTCCCATGATCTATAAGGCCCCAGCAAGCTACCGTGTACAAGAAAGAAGGGCTACCTTATACGCATCATCACTAGCCTAACCACCGTAAACACCAATGCCATAATTCCATATTTAAAATTAAGAAAAGGGTAATTTTCAAATAAGGTCTTAGATTTTTACCTTATTTAAAAAAAAAGACATAAATTTCAAAACTTTTCAAATTAATCCCTAAGTCTTTCAATAAAATTTTAATTAAGGCCATATGGTCATTTAAAGGTAATTTTTATTGAAGTTTCTCTCAATTTTTTATAAATGACCGGAGTACCTTCATTTAAAGCCATGATATTATTCTGACAGCCACTACATTTAGCCGATCTCTATGGAAATGCTAGTTTTTCTTTATCACTATAAGGCTGTCCGTGAAAAAATTGAAGAAAATATAGAGGAAGTGAATGAGGATTTTATTTTATTGAAGGATAATTTGGATAGTTTAAAAATTTTGAAGAAAAAAGTTGCTGGAAAATAGCTTTACATTGATGAATGCCCTTAATTGAAAACTTCACAAAAAACTTGGTGAGTAATTTGAAAAGATTTAACACTTGTATCCTTTTTTTGAAATAAGGCAAAAATTTAAGGATTTCTTTGAAGTTTTTCCTTAAGAAAAAAAACTAAAAATTCTTACTTTAACATTCTTTCTTTTTACTTGAAAGCCATAGCTCCCACAATATGAACAGACCAAATGGCAAAAATCAGAGGTAAAAGAGTACATACAACATTATGTAGAGCTACACAAGTCCAAACAACATTCTATCCACACAGTATACTATTGCACAAATATATACAGAAATGGAGTGTCAGCCAGCCAGACCATTCTCTATCATATAGAACAAGCAATAATAGTCTAGAAAACTTGATAGAATTAAATGGGGATTGTGTAGATTATCAATTCCTTTCTCCGACCCACTCTCAATTTGACAATTCTAAAATTGGCATGAAAATTGATCCCGGCTCTCTTTTTGTGGGAGTGACTCAGTTTATTTATTACACCATATACAATTTACATAAACCCTCTAGTAAGGTTTAAAGAAGAAATATGTACAAGTTATATCAGGAAGAACTAATTTAGAAAAATTATCTTCTAAGATTCCCAACATAGTTATATTAGGAATGGAGAACAGAATTCGTGTCGCCCACCCCAACATAGTTGGAACAAGGCTTTGATGATGATGGTGATGATCTTCTAATCAACCTTATAGAAGTATCATGCTCTTATCAAAATTGACTCTTCACAGGTAATCATTCTTCTTTCAAAACGAAACATCAACATTGGCTATATCTAGCTGCAGTTGCCTCTAGGGGCCGCTACAAGCCTGGTTGCAGTCTGAAGTTGCCCCTTAGCTCAAGAAAAAGAAAAAGAAAAGGAAACAACTGAAAAGCTTCACCATGGTTCCATTGATAATATGCAAGTCTGTTTGGAGGACACTATTTAACAACATGGATTGTTTACCAAGTCCAACCATCAGGATAAATATAATACACACTAACTGCCACTCAAAGGACAAGCAGCATGATGATGGAAGATCTCGCTCTAGATGGTAGGCCTTGAAAAGCCAATGTCAATAGCTACTGCCATGCTTCATTTTTTGAAGGAAATTTAACATTACAAAAGCAGCAGAATTCTCGGAATCTTTTACTCTCGATTTTGAATCACCTGTTGACACGAAGACTCCAGCCAAAGTATCCACTTGAACTGAACACATAAACCGCTTATCATGAGCAGGTCCAAGTTCTTTCTCTACTCTGCAAGTATCACAAAACAGAGAGTCATACTTTCTAAGTTGACCAAAAAAATAAATACAATACAAACTACTGGTGCACATATAAGCAACCAGCTTGGAACAGTTTCCTACTTCTTGGTCTGTCAAAGGTAATCTTCTTAAGAATATGATTGGCCGTCAAAAAGTAACTTAAAGAATCCAAAAAAGGGAAAAAAGGTGAATCAGGCCATGCAGATTTGAAGAGTGTAAACAATAATACTTCAACTAAATTTATTGAAGTTACAAATAAATAAATAAATAAAAATAAAAATTGTGGCAATCAAAAATCAATAGGAACATGTTATCGATATCTGTGTTCACGGTTCACAGGTCATAATACAGGAACAAATGTTGGTAAATGCCAAGGAATTTAGAGATGAGATGATATAAATTTGAAGAGTGTAAACAGATGAATCTGGCCATGCAGATTTGAAGAGTGTAAACAGTAATACTTCAACTAAATTTATGAAAGTTTAAAAAAAAAAAAAAATTGTGGCGATAAAAAATCTATAGGAACATATTATCGATATCTGTGTTCGCGGTTCCAGAAGACGAGAAGCAGCCAACTCTCTGCATCCACATCTACTAGTATCACAGGTCATAATGTGGGCACAGTAACAAATGTTGGGCAATGCCAAGGAATTGAGAGACGAGATGATATAAAATTGAGGAATGCAGATGCATGATCTAAGCATGGAAGCTTCACATGATATTAAAGTGCATGTGTTGGGTTTATACCAGACATTTTGAATTGGGTAGACTAATTGTTAGGAAGGGCCAACATTGGATACCTCACTCCACTTATCTAACTTGTTAAACCATCCCTGTTTCCAGTCAGGGGGCTTTAAAATGGAAGATTCAACCAAACTTAGTCAAACAGTCCATTCTGGATTCTCTCAACGGATAGTTAGGATCATCCAAACATCATCTAAGGTAAGCTCGAGGCATCTAAGGTGGCCCCTTTCCCATCCAACACCCCTCTGTGTTTCATGGGTAGGATTGTGCTATACTGTTCATGCTACAATATGGCGTGTTGAGTTTCCCATTGGACCATATTCCTCAGAAAATACAAATAACTTTGATGACAAGTGAGTTCAAATGATCCAAATCTGAAGGGACTGTCACTTGACTCAGTAAGCATTTGATGTTCATATTATCACTCTCCCACTGATGGGGAAGACAGGTTGGGTGTGTAATAGAGTTACTAATGTGGACTACCATATGCAAAGGACTACAATTGACAGTACACCACATACAATTCACTGCATAATCAAGTAGATTATAATTTGATTCAAATTACACCAAGAGATAGTCATTTCTGTAATCAAGGAACACTTGCTGTAAATATATCATGCGATTCATATAAAAAGGGGACCTCTCAAATGGAAGGCACCCAACTCTTCCACTAAAATCTCCTCTTATTATAGTCAATCTTCTCTTTCATGAAACTGTCAATCTAGTCCAAATGCAGACCAGGCTCAGGTCGGACTGGAGTTGGCCCGGCCATGACTATCCATGCTTATCCTTCAAACAAACCTATTCATTCAGGGAAAAGATATCATCATGGGTTAAGTCAACCAAATATTAAACTAAGACTATATACCATATTAGAGTACCCAATGGACCAAGCTTCTTAGGACCTTAGAAGAAAAATACTGGGTATGTGAATTTATAATTCAGCAACTTGTTGTCCCAGCCTCCCAGGCTATAGCTCAGCTGGTTAGAGACGTATTTGTGTTTTTTTTTTTTTTCTTTTTTCCTTTGTTATTTGTCTCTGTGTGTGTTCGAGTTCCCAGTGTAGCAAAAAAAAATAAATTCCACCAACTTGTTAGAATATCTCCTGCATCTGATCTACAGATTGGGTCCATGACCTAATCACCACAATAGTACATTGGGAAGTTATTTTTCTAATAGGCTAAAATCATTTTGAGTTTATTTGTTTGAGCCACCATGGGAGTTTCCAAAACAGATGTTGAAATGAAATTCCATCAAATATACACATGGATATGTACAAGACAAAGGCATGCATGAAAATTCATAAATACATAAAGATGAGCACAAGCTTGACTGTATAAAAAGAGAATCAGTAACATCAATTAAGAAAGAGGAGGTAAGACATGGTACTACTCAACCTTTTAACGCTGGTCCTTATTAAGGTCATTCACATTCATGAAAACTTACCGCCTTGGAAAATGCTCTACTATTTTATAACCATTTCCTGTTCAAGGTTCCTGATAACATATTTAAAAGAACCCTCAATGCAAAAACCACTATACTGAGCCATATGAGAGTTAAAAGTGGGCTCTGCTCACATGAGAACAGCAGTCACTTTCTATATAAGAACCATTTTTATTGGGTTCACCTAGATGGGAAGGCCTATTCATGAAAATCAACATAAACAGATCAATCAAGATATGGATTTCAAGGAAACAAAGATCACTGGTTAAAAAATATGAAAATAATAATAATAATAATAATAATAATAATAATAATTAGTGGACCAATCAACTGGATGAGTATCAAACTAGGGCGAGTATCAGGTTGGTAGATTATCATAGGCTGGTCCGAGTAGGCCCTCCAAACTAGATCTCACAGAATTTATGTGAGGACAGTTCTCATAATAAAACTCACATATATAGGACTTTTACATGAGATATAGAACTTTTACATGAGAATAGTTCTCACTTTTCTATAAAATAATTAATTTTATGGAAGCCCACTTGAAGGCATGCCAATCATGAAGGACGGAGGGGCGAGGGATGGAGAGTAAGAAAACCATATCTGATTACACTATCTTCATTTGTTAAACTTTTTCCCAACAATGTGAAGTACGTTGAGTGCCACTTTTAAACAAAAGCAGACTCAAAATTTAGTTCGGCTCGTTTTAGTGGCTACTGCCAACCCCCTCCTTTTAACCGGGATTGAGACTGAAAAATGTTGAGAAACAACATGGCATGGAGGAATTAGCCATAGCGGGAATGCTAAAATAGGCAACTTGTTGGCTAAGGAAAGATACAAAGGTATTTGACTTGCATCTGTGTCCGTATGTAATACTTTGCCTCTAGTTTCGTTTGTCTTTTAAGCATGGAATATGAAAATTGGATTTACAAATTACAATGTATATTTGCATATGTAAATTTTATATATGTAAAATTTACATGTGAGACACAATACCAAGTTTTTGTTTTTTGGAAGCACCATTTCACTAGAGTAAATGTTAAACAGTTCGGATTACACAAGTAAAATCTTCATATATCTAAAAATCTATGAATGTTTTAAGACATGAAACATAACACCAAGGTTTAATGGGTTAAAAAAAAGTTTGAATGGTTCGTATTAAATATTTGGGGCCCACAGGAGTCACAAAAGATAAATAGTAGTGAAGGGATCTAATACTAGGACCTGTCCCAAGCGTCCTCTATACTAGTGCCCTCTTAAGCAAGGAGATGTGTAATCATTTAACAACTTTTAAGGTGAGAAGATTTGCATATGAAAATGGCCTCATTCATCAACCATTTTCAGACTTCATTTACGCATGTGAAGTGAAAACATACATGCTCATGCATAAATGTGATGCACATGCTACATTTACATATGTAATGAGTGCAAACAAAAAACCTCTAAGCTACTTCTTGTAGGTCTAGTCATAAAGAAAGAAAGGGGAAGGAACCAAATTTGTGAGATGTAAGACAGAATATCCCACCATCTTAACACACAAACCTGAGTTTCGCTTTCTCCTTTAGCTCACTTTTTGCAAAAAAAATTTGTTTGCTTTGACATAAAAGAAAATATTTGCAAAAACTGAAAGCCGCCTGAAAGAGAAAATAGAACCATGGAAACTCTATGGCGTGATAAGGTAGTAAGGGCAAACATAACCCTTGTCTTCTCTCATAAATATATTCCTTTAACCATTCTTTATGTACCTCCTACAAATTCTTCTTTACATATGCCATAGTTCTATATTTTCTTAGACAACTTTTAAAGATTCAATTTTCTCTTGATAAAGATCAAGAAAAATTATATGCATATATCTCTCTGTATCCCTACTCCTACTCTTTACCATTAGTAAACATAATGTCTTTATGTCTCCTACTATTTTGCAGCCATAAAAAATTTGTCAATTTAGGACCTCATAGCAATTATTTAAGCACGTCTGGTGTGTAAAAGAAAAGAATATCATGAGAGAAATGTCTCTCATGACAACCTCTGCAATCTCATTATTGTTATTTTACGTGAGTAAATGTGCTTCTTTTGCTCCAAAAGTTGAAAGAAAGTTCATTATAAAAAAGTCTCCCAACAAAAAGTGGGGAAAAAGAAACCTCATTTCTAACAAACTGTTGCAATGATGAGAATGCAGACGTTGTCAAAGAAGATGCTTTTCTTGTGAGAAGCCCTTCTTTCAAACTCCAAACGAGCCTTAAGCCCAAGAATAACCATAGTTCCATTTACCTTTATTTAGTGAAATTTATAATGTCACAACCATATGTAGTGTCTCAACATGTGTCAGTCCCAAGCCCGAATAAAGGAGGAGGGTTAGCATCAAACTTGCCATAAAATCTTGTGGAACCAAATTTTGAGTCTACTTTTGTATGGAAGTAGCACTTGACCTATCCTGCATTCTGAGGCAAAGATTATAACAAATCTCATATAAGCAACTTAGTTTCACTATCAAAGTCAATAAATAAATTACAATATACAAACTTTTACTTTCATTGAATTGTTACAAGAATATGAATAGTTTTCTTACAAAATTAGTGCCTTTGTATAATAATATTTTCCAAAAGATTTTTCCAACAAAAACCAAAAAATGAAACAAGGCTTAATAATCTCACTATTGTTTTGTTTCTTATTAAATTGTTTAATGTACAATAATCTTCTATAAAAAAAATTCTTCAGATCAGGCGAGTCCAATGACCCTTTTAAGGGGTTTTTTTTTATAAGTCCACAAAATTAGGTCGTTAGGTCATCATTTTATGTACATTTGTGGACTTAATTAGGTCAATTTGCATTTAATTGCATAGAATTTCATTATTTCATGCATCTGAGCATAAATTTGGAAATTAGATCAAAACCGGTCAAAATTCATTAGTTTGCATGAATTTTATGAAATTAGGGTTTTGCATCATCTAATCATCACACCAATTACCTTTTTTATTTTGTCTGAGCATGCCTGCTATTTTTGGTATCATAGTGTTAACTTTGGAAAGTTGGTCAAATTGGTACATCATTAGGCATTGTTAGGGTCCCATGCATGGTCAATGTCAATTTCTTACATACGATTATAGTTTAATTTGTTTCTTTCAATTTGTATAGGAAATATCAAGAACATGGGCTCCACATTGATGAAATATGAGGGAGAGGTGAAAGGGAAGCCTAAGGAAGAGAGAATTCAGAATTGGAAAGTTTCTTATTTTCCAGTATTTGAAATTCAAAATCAAGAAAGAAACTTAAGAGAGAAAAGTTTGCTAAGGGGGTTGACAAGTCAAACATGCTAGGAAATCAAGCAGAGAAGGAAAGGTGACCAAGAAACAGAGCAAGAAATATTCCTTCATGTCTTGGATGTCCAAGATGAGTCCCATTTGGAAAGTCAAATCATTGCATAATTATTCCCGGTTTTCCAATGTTGGATATCCATGGAGCCCAAGACTCGGTCAATCGGAGCTATATTGAGAGAGATGGCCTTTGTAAGTTGGTGTTGAAATTTATACTCGGGATTACGGACCCACACATACAAGGAAAGTCTTGCTCACCGAGACTAACATTAGCTTTCAAATTCTTTCCAAAGTGCGACACTTTGCCTGGATGCTAAGCCAAGAATCAATCCAAGCAAATTGATTCTTGGCTTAGCTTCCAAGCATAGTTTCACACTTTGGAAAGAATTTGAATTGTAGAAGATTTGTTGCCAGTGTTAGTCTCCACGATTGTAATCCCGAGTAGAAATTTCAGTATCAGCTTCCAAAGCCATATCTCCCACAATACAACTATGATTGACACAATCTTGGGCTTCACGGATATCTACTCGAAAAGAGCTTTCCAACTGTGGGTAGATTGCGCCGACTTTTCTTCTTTGCTTAATTTCATAGCTTGCAGGTTTCAAATTGAAATAAACAAATTCAACTACTCTATGTAAGAAATTTACACTGACCATGCATGGGACCCTAACATGCCTAATGATGTACCAATTTGACCAACTTTCCAAAATTAACATTATGATACCAAAAATGGTAGGCATGCTTAGATAAAATCAAAAGGCTAATTGGTGTGATGATTAGATGATGCAAAACCCTAATTTCATAAAATTCATGCAAACTAATGAATTTTGATTGATTTTGACCTAATTTCCAAATTTATGCTCAAATGCATGAAATTATGATATTCTATGGAATTAAATGCAAATTGACCCAATTAAGTCCACAAATGCACGTACGATGATGACCTAATAACCTAATTTTGCGGACTAATCATTATTTTTTACCCTTAATGCATCTAAAATAGTTCTCATTAAAAAAGAAGGCATATGAGATTAAAAGCCCTATTATGAAGATTAAAATCCAATGATAAAAAGGAGGAAAGAACCTAAAACTCCAAAAAATCCTTTTGCAACTGAAGCTGAGCTTCTCTAGAACTCGAGCGTCCTACCTCTTATGATTGCAATCCAAGGTGCGCATCTTTCTTTCTTTTCTCCACTTCATCTATATTGCAATTACTGTTGGTGCAATGATTTTGTCGTTGTTTTTGTTAGGATTTGTTTTCTTCATGAATATGCATATGATGGTTGAGTCGCAAAAGCTCTATTAGAAATTCCAAATTACTCTGTTCTAGTGAGCGAGGAGACGACTTCCCCCTTAACCATTCTTGCAAGGTTTGATTTTTGTGTATGTCGCGCATTTGAGTTACATGTGCCCTTACTTTTTTTCATCCATGGTGGGTGCAATCCATTTAGATGGATGTTGACCAATGTAATTTAGAAGAAGGGAAGAACGAGGGGGGAGAGGGGGTGGGCAAACAGTGTGCCCCATAGCCAGTGCACAACCTGGCAAGTATGGTTCAAAATAGAAGCTGGATTATCGGCCGTAGCGGTTGAGGCCGCTGCGCTATTTTGAAACTAGCAACGCTACAATCTAAAACCTTTTAGAGCCAATTAGTTTTAATTTAAAACATTGTTTTTCCTATTTCTTCTCCCCGATAGCCTTTCCTAAAAGTTGTCTCTACCCTTATATGGTTCTGGATCACTAAAAGAACACAAGATTAGTTGCTACACAATATTTAAATTCTTTTAATCCCTTAAAAAATTCACACGGCTACATATCACCTGCTCCGTTGTGTTTCGGCCATTGGCCGCAGCAATGCCCACAGCAACCACTATTTTGATCCTTGTGATAACTACTGTGTGTCTACACACACACAGAGAGAATCTACAAACAGTCCCTTCCAAATAGGGGTATTTTTGGCCCTATTCAAACATCCAATAAAAAAGCAGCGGTAATTATTGTAATCTCATTACATTAAATCTAGTCATAGTTACAACTTAAAAACTATTGGACATGTAATATGATAGTTAAAGCTTAAGGGAACCATTTCATTAGGGATAACTACAAAATTAAGAAAACCCGTGTACATAGAGATTATTGAAGGTTGGACCCACTTATGCAACAGGCCTTGGCAAGCTATTGTGGACTGTCACGGAAGCCTACCAGCGGGCTTTGGCTATTGAAAAGGTGCCAAAAAAAAAAAAAGGAAAAAGGCAGTGGACCAGCCTATTCACAGTGGGATAAGGGGCTGGTTGGTGAAGGCAGTGGTGCTAGGAGTGATGGACTGGGTTCAATCCAGGTCCAACCATTGGACCAACAAGGTCATAGGGATGTTGCAACTGATGGTAAGGGCAAAGGTAAGGCTGGTGTGGGGAAATCGGACATATTTCTTCTGAATGTTTGAAAGGAGAAGCACACATGGCTAAGGCTTCACATGAAGAGGGTGAGGGAGATGATGCAGTTGTCAATGATGATATGGCTGATCCTATATATGATGATGAGGCTGACGAAGAGAATGAAATTCTCTATGCAGACTCGGGGAGGTGGGAGGTCACATGTAATCTGAAAGAGCTTGTTAACACCAAAAGCTCCGAAGGATGATGAGTGGCTTCGCACTAGCATTTTTCACATCCATTGCACCATTAATGGAAGATGTTGCCGGATGATCGTTGATAGGGTCGTTGCTCAAGAAGTTGTTGACAAGCTTCAAATTCCTACAGAACGACATCCTACTCCATACCGCCTTTCTTGGTTTAAGAAGGGTAATGAGGTAATAATTTCTACTCGGCACTTGTTTCATTTTCTATAGGAAGGAAATATGATGACAATGTATGATGCAATATTGTTCCTATGGATGCATGTCATTTACTTTTGGGTAGACCCTGGCAATTCGATAGAAGTGTCATATACACCATGGCCGAAAAAATACTCATTTTTTTGGAAAGATAATGTGAGGGTGATTTTGGGTCCCACTAAAGAGACGGAATCCACAAAACCTACTTTGCTAGGGGACGTGAATTTCCTCTCCATGACTCAATTTATGACGGAAACAAAAGAGAATGGTGTGATGTTTGCATTGATTGCAAAAGATGTTAAGGATGGCATAGAAGTACCTGCTACGATGAAAACTCTAATGGCTGAATATAGTGATGTATTTGCGGATGATCTACCTGTGGGGCTATCATCATCAAGGGACATTCAGTATCACATTTATCTTGTCCCATGATCTAATTTGCCCAACAGGCCAGCCTATTGAATATTTGAGAGAACTCAATCGGCAGGTTAGCGAGTTGATGAATCCGGATATATTTGAGAGAATATGAGCCCATGTGCTAATCCGGCCTTATTGACTCCTAAAAAGGACGGAACAAGGAGAAAGTGTGTGGATAGTAGGGCTATAAACAAGATCACTATCAAGTACAGATTTCCCATTCCATGGTTGGATGACATGCATTATATGCTGTAGGGGGCGAAAATGTTTACAAAAACTGATTTAAGAAGTGGTTACCACCAAATTCGGGTATGACCTGGGGATGAGTGGAAAACCGCGTTTAAGACGCGTGAAGGTCTATAGGAATGGCTTGGCATACCATTTAATTTATCAAATGCTCCAAGTACTTTTATGAGAGTAATGAACCAAATGCTAAGACCTTTCGTTGGACGATTTTTCGTGGTTTATTTCGACGATATCTTGATATATAGTCTAGACGCTGCAACATCTTCGAGAGGTGTGTGGTGCTTTAAGGCGTGAGAAAATGTATGCCAATGTGAAAAAATGCAGTTTTGAAACATATTGGTTTATATTTTTGGGTTATGTTTTTTATGGGGATGGTATAGTTGTTGATGAGGAAAAGATCAAGGCAGTTAGAGAATGACCTACTCCTAGTGTGGTGCTTTAAGGAGTGAGAAAATGTATGCCAAAGTGAAAAAATGCAGTTTTGAAACATATTGGTTTATATTTTTGGGTTATGTTTTTTATGGGGATGGTATAGTTGTTGATGAGGAAAAGACCAAGGCAGTTAGAGAATGGCCTACTCCTACCGGCGTGCATGAAGTGCAGAGTTTCCATGGGTTCGAAGCATTCTATCGCCAATTTCAGCACTATCATGGCTCCAATAACATGTTGCATTAAGCAAGGCCCATTCATTTGGACCCGTGAGGCAGATACAAGCTTCCGTTTGATTAAAAAGAAGCTATCCGAGTCACCCATATTGGCCCTAACAGATTTCGAAAAAAAATTCCAAGTGAATACAGATATATCTCATGCGGGGATTGGTGCCATGCTAAGTCAAGATGGCAGACCTGTTACCTATTTCAGTGAGAAGATTAATGGGGGTAGACTTTGGTATTCAACATATGATATCAAATTCTACGCATTGTTCAAGCTCTAAGGCATTGACGACATTACTTGGTTCAAAGAGAATTTATCCTATATTCTGATCATGAACGACATGAAGCCCTGAAATATATTACAGGCAACCGAAGATGAATAGTAGACATGTGATGCGGAGCGAGGTACCAAGTGCGGGGCGGGTGGAAATGGAGAGACGAGAGATGGAGGGTCCAACCCCACAAACGTTTTCGACCTTGCACCAATTCAAAAGCCCAGGAAGGTTAGCAAAGATGCTAAGGAGATGGCCCGCACCATTTGAGCAATGCATGAGGAAGTACAGAAGCAACTACAAGCTAGTAATGCCAATTACAAGATAGTTGCAGATCAAGGCCGACAGTCACTGGTTTTTAATGAGGGTGATATAGTATGGGTTTTTCCTCGTTGCAAGCGTTTTCCTGTCGGCACCTACAATAAGTTTATGCCAAAGAAAATTGGTCCTTGTCGTCCTTAAAAGAATCAGTAACAATGCATACAAGGTGCAACTGCCAATGCACATGAAGACCTCCAATTTCTTTAATATTGAAGACCTCACACCCTACAAAGAAGAACCAACACTAGTTGATGTGTTGGATGATGGGGAAGATGCAAACTCGAGGGCGAGTTCTTCACAGGAATAGGGGGTTGATAAAGACCCAATTTTATTGCTAGCTGAAGGTTTCATGAGGGCTTTTGACCAAGCACAAGTGGTCCTAACCCATGTGTGACGGTTTAGGTCTAAATGGAAACCAAAACAGCCCCAAAATATGCATTGAACCTTCTGTCCGGGGCTAGTTTGAGTTAACAGAAAATACAAGGTGGATTCTGTAATTTATGAGATTCAATTTAGAAACAGTAAGTGTGCATTCTTCAAAAAAAAAAAAAAAAGCAAGTGCGCAGGATTTGTGCAGGATTTCCATATCTAGAGAATCCTCTAGAAGCTTTGACTTTCCTCTTTAATAAGCTATCAATTAGTGTCAATAAAGATCTTAGATCATGGAAATAATCATGGACTGAGTAGGATAATTGATTTGATTGCAATGATCATGGGAATAATTATGTAATGAGAAGGATAATTGAATTGATTGCAATCCCATAGAAGAAACCAGTTTCTTATAAATTGTAATAGTCTACAGTAGTATGGGAGACAATGGATAGTGAGTAAAATGAATAAAGAGACTTGGTTTCTCTTGTTTTCTTCAATATTTCAGTTCTCTCCATTTTGCCTAAGTGAGCTTTTTATGTATGGCTTGTTTAGCATCATTGTGGTAAATCTATCCCTACCCTATTGCTGAAAATTGAGCCCAACTTAAAACAGTTGATATCTACTGCTAGAAAGCAGTATAGTGACGACATAGCCGCTGTCTTGAATACCTTGTGGATCCTTGACTGCATTAGAGATGAGCCCCACCTGTAGAGTCAAAGCCTTCGTTTAAAGGAGCAGAAATAGGAAAGATGAGTAATCATTGGTATTGGTTAGTTTAAAGAAGGAAATATAGGAAGTTGTAAGGTCATTAAAAGGAGGAGGAAAAAATAGGAAACGAATCCTCTCATAACTCCTCTCTTCTCTTATTCTTCCAACCAAAGGGGAGTTCTTTCTAGCGCTCCTACCCTTCTCCTTGGTAAGCTATCAACTTGAAAAGAAAAACTTTTCCTCAATTGCACCTTTGTTGCCCTATGTTGGACATGTCCAAACCATCTCAAATGAGTTCCCCTAAATTTATTACATATTGATGCTACTCCTAAATGCTCCTACAAGCACTCATTCTGATTCTATCTCTCCAAGCTTTGTCACACATCCAAAAATAGAAATATTAGCCATATCACTTGTGCTTCACTAGACGGGAAGCACTACGCTCGACCTAAGGGAAACAAATAACAATAGATGTTTGGTTATTGGAGTTCCCACCCAAATTGATTGAATCGTAAGACTCGATCAAGCAAAAACAAATTGTAAGATTCACACATAGATCTTAAGAAATGAGATTTGTTGTATAGATACTCTCTCTTTCCTTGGGATTGGATATGAATCTGAGGGTTTTAACAGCAACGGGTGTTATTAACCCCTAACATAAAGCTACTAAACTGAAGGCCCCAGTCAAAATTGTTCCTGCAATAAACGACCTTGAGTTTTTCTATTTCTGCCATCTTCCCATCAAACTGACTTGTCTCCACAACTGGACAAGATGGAAGGAGCTCCACATAATTCCTAGTAATCACATGATCACTGACCTTGTTGTGTCATCTTTTCTAAGAATGCTGAAAAGTAACCCTATCTCATGAACAACAATAGATCTTACATCAGTTAACTTGCAAATTTAACTGTTTCTTTGATTAAAACATCAGAATCAATAAATTTTGAAATTTCATGTATGGGCAGCTGTATCCATATCCATATCCATATCCTGGATTTCCAAAAGTGCAATCATATACCAAAGTATCCGTATCTGGGAATCATAGGTTGAGTAATCTATACTAACCAATCCAGAGGTAAAGAGGCATTTAGAACATATATCATTAAATTCTTGAATTAACAGATATAAAGATGTCAGAACTGTCAGAATAGAAGATTGTATGATACATCAAGAAAAAATATTCTAATAAGGAGGTCACTGAAAACATGTTGCACAAACATCCAAGATAAAATAACAGTAAAAGCGATGGACAAATCATGATTCCTAGAAATGGCTTAGTAATTAAGATTTACATCAGACATGTGTCATGGCTAGGTTTCCTATAAGTTGAATCTTTACATGTAGAGCTCTTTTATCTTCTCTCTCATACAGGCAATCACATATTATCGAGAAATAAATGCATACTTGCTTAGAGAGTATTATACCTGTAGCAAGGTTTGGGCCAGCGGTTTTTGGTGCAAAGCTCATTCAACCTCTTTTTGGCTCCATCCTTCTCTGTCACTTTATCTGTCTCAATATCCCTGGGTACAGAAGCCAACAGACTCTGCAGTGCCTCCTGCACTGCATACAGCTTAGCAAGCTCCTTCTGCTCTGAGCTACCACTGCCATGAAGCTTCCCATCGACAAACACACTAGCTATGTTCTTCAAACCTTTCTTCCAGTACCGTATATCCAACTGCTTCCCCTGCTTCTGGCAGAACTCAAACAGCGTTGTCACTGGCTGCCGCTGCAGTGTCTCCAATGTAACTATTGGCTCCAAAAGCCCTCTGAAAACCTAATAAATAAAACCCATTAAAGAAGGAAAAGGAAAGACAATAAAGATATTTTCTTTTTCTTTTTCAGCTTTGGTCTATTTTTCATGTTCATGGATCTCTGGACCTCCCACAGAAACGTGCCGTGCCATTGCACTACACGCTGTTTGGAGCTGTGTGTGTAATGGTAAAACAATAGAAATATGTTTCTGTTGAGCATTTTCTGCTGAAATTGAAAATAGTGTCCAAAACGAAATGATTTTCCCATGGTGTTAACATTTTCCACTATATTCATTTTCTAACTTTTAATAATTTTGTACAAAGCAGATATGGTCCAATGTCCAAGAGGTATGGAACTTTTTTCCGCAGTCTTACAAAAATTGAAGAAACACATTATTTCACTGTGGAAAATGTATTATGACATTCCGAAACAACCAGAGCACATACACTGAGAATCTAAAAATAGGCAGTCTCCAGTTAATAATTTCAACCCCCCGTCACAAACCAAAAAAATAATAATAATAAAGGCCTTTCTATTATCAGAAACCCTCAAGAAGCACACACCCTTTATCATTGGCTTTTATTAAAAACCCTCTTAGTTTGAACCAAAATGGTATGCAGGGCTTGTTTGGATGGGGGGGGGGGGAGAAAACAAGTGGATAAAACTTTCCACTGATAAAATTTGAACAGTGGACAGTTTTCTCCACCTTTTCTCCTCATCCAAACATACCCCTAGGTTTTCGAGACGCTTTATAGATTGAAATGACCTCTCCATCTACAGATGGATTCGATCTACATAAATACTCATATTCATTATCAGAGCATTGTCCCAACTATGTTGGCATCATCTACCTCACTATTTCCATCCATGTCCTCTTCAACCTACGCCTATCGATCGATCTTCTATTAAAATTAAAATAAATAATCAAACTTGCTTCCTTTTTCTTTATAACCAAAATCCAACCTCCTAAAAAGACAACCTTCTATTTTCCACATAACATGAAACACAAACATGCCCTACAAAGTAGAATCTAAAGAAAACTCTTTTACCATCCACAGTTTCTTGAGATTGAAATCGCAATCAACATAAACCGCAGCAGCAATCCCTTCCACGATATCCGCCAAGACCTTGGGCGCTTTGATCACTCCCGTGTAGGGAACCTCATCCGGTTCTTCACTAATCGAATCCGCAAACTCCTTCACCTAATAAACATCAAAACCCAAAACCCAAAACAAAAAAATCAACAAAAATCAAAATCAAGAATCAAGATTCAATCTTTTTCCAAGAACAAGATCAGAATCATCATTCAACACCTTCCCGTCAAGCAAAACAAACAACCAAGAATCAAGATTCAATCTTTTTCCAAGAACAAGATCAGAATCATCATTCAACACCTTCCCGTCAAGAAAAACAAACAACCAAGAATCAAGATTCAATCTTTTTGCAAGAACAAGATCAGAAGCAGAAGCAACAAAGACCTTCTCGTCAAGAGCAGGAGCGTTACGCCGCACGTACTGATAAAGCCCGTGCCGGACCGCTACGCGAGCGAGCTTCTCAGTGCTGATGTTCGCAGCACGAAGGAGAGAGAGCTTGCCGGGATCAAGATCTGGATTTGAAAGGTAGAGATAGTTGGTGATGGCGAGGCCGAGTACGGCATCGCCAACGAACTCGAGCCGCTCGTACGACGCGTCCTCCGGATGCGAAGAGTGGGTGAGGGCATCCACCAGAAGCTTAGGGTTTCTGAATCGGTAGCCGAGCAGATCTTCTAGAGAAGCAACTGCACCAATCATGCTCTTGTCCACAGGCCTCACGTCGTTCAGGACCACGTACATTGGATACTCATCCATGCCTGATCACTGCCTTCTTTTCCTTCTACTTTTAGGTAACAAGTAAGAAGAAGATCAGAACAGCATGTATGAAGATGTCTGAAAATAGCGACAAGGGAAAGTTAAATACAGATCAGAGAGAGAGAGTCGTGGTGACTTGATGAGTCAGGGCTTGGACTTTGTGCTTTCTGTTAATGAGGTAGGAAGAGAGTGCTTTTTTGTTTTGGACTTGGAAAGTAGATACTAAATACACTTGTGCTGTTATGTTAGAATTTTTTGGGGTTAGGTACCAAATACGGATGGTCAAGTCAGTCCAACTATTATTACACAAGAACAGTCAATGCTTTTTGCTGGAACTCCAGCTTGGTGTCCGTACAGGGATGATTCTGACCGTTCAAAAATGGATCTGATATGGGCCTGTTTCTTTATGGTATTTATGATTAGAATTTGGAAGGTTAGAGGTTTTATTTTTATTTTTGACATTATGTGACTTTTAATCCCTATTATTTAAAATATGAGAATTTTATCTAAAAAAGGATTCTAGATGGCCACTAACCAGAAGAGGTACCAATAGTGTATATATGGCACGGAAGTGGTATTCCCGCCAGAATTTTTTTTTTTTGGGGCCTTTTTTCAATAAGCGACGATGTCGTTGTATAGTCACACACACTTTTTTTCTACTAGCTTCTGTTAAGCAACGACGTCGTTGTACAGTCACACACAATTTTTTGCACTGGCTTCTATGAAGCAATGACGTCGTCACTGACTATTGCAATCGAAAAAAATTGATGTTTGTATTATTTTGATGTGCGAACACACTACAAGATCGAGAGGAGCTACAAGCTTCAATCTTGCCATAAATTTCCATAACATATGAAGGGAAGAAGGTTTTAGGATAAAAAGAAGAAAAAATACAATGGCTTTTATATATAAAAAAGCAACCCCAACAATGGCAAAAAAAAAAAAAAAAAACTAAACTGCTCTCAAGACTTTGACTAGAAAAAGAGTGCTGCAAAACAAAACACCTCAAACTATCAAACTAAAAGGAACAAAGAACGGGAGCAGCTACACAACCGACTGACATTTTTAAGAAAGAACTCCACAACACCTATCATCCAGAAAAACCAATAGCAGTGAAACTAAGAGAGCACCAACAACAACGAGAAAGGCAAAGCAGGGCCTTCAACCACAAAACTGCACAAGACAAAAAGGAAGAAAAAGAAGCAACAGGGCCGCTGATTAAAGAGTTACTACGGGAGCAGAAATAACGAATTAATCACCCAAACCAAAGGCTCTCAATATAGGGCAAAATATATACTTTACAATCGCCTGATAAACCGCTGAAAAGCTTGATGCTACAATCCAAAAGGTTGAAAAACGACCTTTGGGACCACCTTGACTACCTTTTAAGGAAGTTAGAGACGAATCCGCCAGGGGAAAAGGAAAAAGCGATGGAGGAAGAAGGGGGAAAAAGGGAAGTGGGGTTTAAACCATTGGAAAGCTTGATGCTGCAATCCAATAGGTTGGAAAATGACCTTTGGGACCACCTTAACTGTCTTTTGAGGAAGGAGGAGACGAAACAGTCTAAGGGAAAGGAGAAAGCGACTGAGGCAGAAGGGAAAAATGGGGAAGTGGGGTTTCGTGGGAGTTTTATGGGTTGAATGTGCGACGACATCATCGCACGTTTCAATCATTAATGAAAAAAAAAAAAAAAAAGGAAGTGGTCCTAGGCATATATACTATTGGTACCTTTTCTGATTAGTGGCTATGTAGGGTCCTTTTTTATGTAAAATTCTCTTGAAATATTGGGTTTCCTTCGTTAGAATTTCAAATTTCCACCACTCAAAAGACCTTTTGAAATTCTTGAAATTCCACTCTCTATATCATTTGTTGGAATTTTAAATCCTCTATCAGAAAGAGGAATTTGGAATTCCACATAATGGGACAACTTTAGGAGAATTCGAAATTCTCCCGGACATGAATTCTTGGGATTCTGATAAAAAATCGGGCCCAACCTTGGTCGCTGATAGATTTATGAGATTCAGTTCAAGAGGAGAGGATCGGAGAGGAATCCCACCGTGCGATTGAGCACCATGACTCAAATGCGTCGTGTGCATGCATAGAATTGCTAATGATGTGGTCTTATTTCCGTTTCGATTGTGATGCTCAATAGGATGGTGGGACTCGGGAATTATTCTGAACGGTTCAGATTATCCCTGTGGGTCCCAAAATTGAGTTCAAGGAAAGTATTATACAAGTCTTGTAAGCCATGAGGGGACTTTTGATATTACATGTCTTGTAATTTTATTTAAATAGGAGTTAGTGCCGTTATAAGATCGCCTTAATTTTACAGTTGAACGAACTCTTGTTGGAGTGAAAATTTAGGACTTCTTGAATGCAAAGTGTGTCCATTTTTAGTGGTTTGAAATTTTAATTGTTGGGTGCAACTATGTAGTTCTTCTACATATGGAAAGTGTGACCGTGTGAGGGAGATAAAAGGATTCAGACTCTGAATTACCTTTACGCACGTGACAAATTATACGGATTTCTAAAGCCATCTTACTATTATTAGAAGGAATCTCCTGTATTTAGCTTTTTGCATACAAGTGCCTAGATATGCCACGTGATACTATCCAACTGTTTGATCACTTTAACTATTCTAAGCATAACTTAACATCTACAAAGGAGTGGTTAGCCATGCAAAAATAATTGGGCATCATCTTCCATTCTTGACATCATATCCAAGCATGCTTTTCCAATATTGGTATCAGATCCTTTTCGGCCACCAACTTTCGGCCAGATTCGAATTTACTAAACCGTTGTATCGATTATGTATCGATCCGAATAGACTATTAACCATTAAACTTTTGGCCCCATATAAAGATGATAAAAATAATGGTTGGGGCTGATTTTTTACAGAGAGGAAAATCCTAGGAAATCCTTGAAATCCCCCCAACCCCCATCCCCATGTGGGTCCCTAGGTGGGCCCCACCACACACTTGAGCTTACCTTATTCTAAGCTTGAGCGTAGGAGAGCTAGCCCCACCATATATATATATATATATATATATATATGAGGAATATTCATGTGCATCTATCCCTCATCACAAAGTGAGGAACATTTAGGTGGTTTTTCTTCTTTGTACATGAACATTCCTTTTTTGTATATAACCATATATGTCTTTTCCTCTTTTGCATGCAAATATCTCCAATTATATAAGTGTCCATCACCCTATGATGAAGAATGAATGCATATGAACATTCTACACACACACACACACACACATATATATATATAGGGAACCGGTCCTATAAGGACAGTCCTTACAGGCTTAAGTGCGGACCGCTTAGTGGGGTTCACTGTGAGACCCCATTAATCGTAGGACAGAGGGGGACTGAAAGATCCAAGTGGGGTTAACCAACATGTCAAATTTGAAGTCAATCTAATACTTATAACATCTTCATAATTGAAAATATTTGTGTGCAAAAGAGAGGAATGTTAGTGTGCACAAGAGAAAAGCCATGTAAGTGTCCCTCATCTTATGGTGAGGAATGGATGCATATGAATTTTCACCTATCAAAATGGATTTGACCGTTGGGTCGAGAGTCAATTTTTTTTCTTTTATATAAAGTCGTTAAATTTGTAGGTCACGAATAAAGAGATTAGAGGCATGTGATTAGCCCCAAATTTGATATATGGGCTCATCGAAGATGTCTCTTTACATCCCCCTACAAGTCCCATGATCAGCAGGTCCCTAAGTGGGTCCCATTAAGTTTGTCGCTCACCATATGATGAGGGAAGGAGGCACAAGACTATCCCACTATATATGTTATGTAATAGTTTTGGATCTGAATCCAATATTTTTCCTAAATCCAAAAATAGTGTAAAGTTAGGCCTATTGCCAAGTCTTTTTTCTTTTTTGGTAAGTGATTATGAAAGGATTAGATTTTTGAGGTTTTACGGAAGGGCTCCTGTATTTTCAAATAACCTTCTCTCATACTTTTGTGTTTTCACTGAACCTCCTTGATCTTATGGCAAAACAAATAGTTATTAGTTTTAATGGACAAATGAACAAGTATCCTTTGTTTAAGCCTTGCAATCTTGCTCAGTTAACTCTAGGGCCCACCTGGATTGGGGGGGGGGGGGGGGGGGGGGGGGGTGTTATAGTGATGCAAAAGGTCTATATGCAGATTAAGAAAATATATAATATTAAACCAATCAAATGATCCTAGCACCTAGTTTTATTTCCTTAAGTTTAATGGCTATATACAGTGTAAACTTCTTCTGGTAAAAACCCAATGATATATAATGTAAAAAAATAGTGTGAAATGAGATTGGTTCCAATCAAGGGTCCCTATATGAGTAAATGGTAGGATCCATCAAAGTTAGAGCCCTTATATAAAGGCAGAAAAAAAAAAAAAGTAAAAGTAGAAGGGCTGTTTTGGGCAAATTATCATTTTGATAAAAGTGGAACTGGACTTTACTATCTCAGCACCCTCGGCAGTGGACTCCAGCATATAAAGTGCACTTCCCAAACCTGTGTTTTTGTTTTTTCAACAACATCCTGATGCATGGATACAGGAGCACGATTTTCAAAATTAAACCTGGGTTTTACATTACAATCCAGTGTAGCTTAGTGCCTTGTGATATGACTATGCTCACTTCTTTGTAATGAAAACTCATTTTCACTAGAAAAAAAGGGTCTGTTTTCTCTGCCCTTTTGAGGATGAAACCATCTCTCCTACTTTTTATGAAAAGAAAAACAACAAGAGAACTAGGGTTGTAAACAGGTTGGTCCACCCGAAACTAAAACCGTTAAGAAAAAGGTGGAGCCGGATCCGGAACTATTTCGGGGCCGGTTTCTTGGCTACGGAACCAGAACTATATATGGGACGGGTCTGGATTAGGGTCCGGGTCTAGGTCGAGAATGAATTTAAAAAAACATTGTATTTAGGAGAAATTTTCAAAAATTGAGATAATATATCGGGTCTCGGGTCCATGGGTCTGAACCAAGGTGGAACCGGACCTGGTCCCATTTACTTATTGGTACCTAAAAAAGGATCCAGACCCGGTTTTTAACGGGTCGGAACCTCCGAGTAATTGGAGAATCGGAGGTTTATTTACATCCCTAAAGAGAACACATCCCCTTTGAGATGATCCTAACATGAGAAAAGGGGTTTATCTTGAGAAAGTTGTCCTCACAATTTGTCTACTCGTCCAAATGATCACTTATTTATTGAAGTTGATAGCTCTTGTATTTTATTTTATTTATATATATACACACACATTACTATTTGTAGTATTTGGCAGTTCTATGGCATTGTTGTTTTATCTGATAAGTAACTACTGCAGAGTGCAAGTTGTAGGGTTTCCTGTTTAGTTATTGTGCTTGGGCCTTATATTAAGGGCTGTGTTCAAGTACGTGGGCTTAAAAGTTAGGATTTTGGGCCTAGCTACATAAGGAACAAAAACATGTCATCTTTTATATATCATGGGTCGGTCAGGCCCTCAATTACCACAACTCATAGTCATAGGTGCCAATTGCCTCATGAAATAAGAGAGTTTTTCATAATTTTATCAAATGCACTAATTGTAAATTAGAATTTAAAAAATAAAGTCTTTTATTTTAGACAGTAATCTGATGAGCTCTTATTAATTTGATTAGAGTTTCCAAACGACCCTTTAGATTGGATGTCTAGGCCAAGTTAAGGTTGTAAAGGACTAAGCCATGGGCGGACCTACCTTATAATGATATGGGGCGGCCGTCCCATGTCAGATCTTGAAATCCCAAAGAGGTGAATGGGCTCTTGGACCAGGCCCCACATAAGTCTAAATGATCGCCCCATATGTCTTATGTCTAAACTTCCGTCTTCTTTTCTTTGTTTAAAAAAGCTCTTCTTTTGATCCATTTTCTCTCCTAGTTTCTTTTGCCGCCTTTGCATTGCTTCATCTTTTCGATCACCCGCTAATTATCTGAATCTTAAGAAGTCCCTCTCGATCCGATCCAGCTCAATTTCCTTTTTTCGCTTTCCCTCTTGGATGATTTAGGGTTGAAAATCAATTATTTCTTTGTTTTTCCATAACCCATGGCGAAAAGATAATCAGGACTTTTGCATGTTTCTTCAAATAATCAGGACTTTTGCATGTTTCTTCTCACACTTTCATTGTGATTTCAGACACTTGTCTAACATTTTCTTTTGTTCATTTGCAATATTACTCCTGTCGTCCTTGCAATTCATGTGTGTTGAATCTTGCGTGGATGGAAGAGATTTTAATTTGTAGGTTTTGTGTATACACTATTTGATTTAAAGAAATCAAAATTGGATCTTATGTGAATTGTATTTCTTATTGATCATGTGCCTTTGGATTTATGATTTGCTAAGATTACTGTTGTATCATGTTGTGCCTTATTGTTACATCTATTGGCTAATTTTTACAATTATGTTGTCCATCTTGTATTCTTGTTTCTCGGAAAGCTAGTGATCTTGTTGATTTTCTGGCTAAGGGAATCATTTTTTCAATTGACTATTATCTGCCCCATTCAAGCGAAAATCCTGGGTCCGCCACTGTCAAAAGCTGCTTTTTTTTTTTACTTTAAAAAAGGTTTTTCAAGATGGTCTTCCCTTCATACACAATAGAAAATAGTGGACAAATACTACTAGATAAGTGCAATGAATCTACGTAAGGGAGTTATTCACATCCAAATTAACTCCTCATTTCTCAACTTACTGGAGCATCCTGACCTGTCACTTTCTCCTCATCCAAACGACCATGGAAGAGGAGAAAGGTGGAGAAAACAAGTAGAGGAAACTGCGTACAATACAAATTTGAACTATGAATAATTTTCACCTCCTATTAACTCCCACCTGTTTTCTCCACCTTTTCTTCACATTCAAATGACCCCAAAGAGAACACAAGCAAGTTACGGCACAATCAACTGTCACATCTGTTGATTTCTTGTGGTAAGATACAGGATGAAGAACATTACAACTATCAAAGATGACTTATAGAGGCTCTGAATACACTGAGGGCATTCAACTGAGCTATAGCATCTTCTGCCTATAGTAAATAGAGATACTGGAAGTTCTATATACAACAGCAATGCAAGGAAATCCCTCTTAACTGTCAAGTTCCTCCAGCCTGACAAGTTGCTAGATGGTTTTGTCTGTTGAGATTGAACAATAGCTTTTGAAACAATATCACACTTGCCGGGTCTTTCTTAAAAAAGGGAAAAAAATGTATATAAAAAATGTCAAACAGATGAATAAACACAAGTTAGACCCCCAATCATTTAAAACTCATTCTACATTTAGGAAATTCTCCTTAAAGTGTAAAAAGGAAAATTAAAATTATAAAAGAAAATGAGTAAAAGGTAGAACTTGAATGCCAATATCAAGAAGCAGACACATTCTTAATGGGAAAAAGAAATGAGCAAGCTACAGATCTAATTACATCGTCAGAGACTTCAATTCATGCAAATCTCCTAACTCATAAAACAATAAAAAAAATAAAAAAAAAAAAACTCTTCTGCTCCAGGGTTTGAGTTTCTACTAGAAGGAATGGAGAATTTTACAATTAAAAAAAAAAAATTACTTTAATTTTCCTTCGCAGCCGTAGCTCCCACTATGGATGAAAATATTGGCCGCTATGCTACATCTGTCATGGCAGAAGTGGCCGCCACGCTACAATTGAAATATTGGGTATCACACTTGTAGCGGTCCGTAGCAGCCGTACGACCGATACATTGCCGTAGGAGCCAGTAAGACAGAGGAAGAAAGATAAAAAAAAAAAAAAAAAAAAAAGATGAGTTGCAGAAGACATACCTAATGCGCAGCGGCACCAGCATCATCGTCATAGCGGCAGCAAGCAACTTTTCCTTTCTGCTTCCTTTTTTTCTTCTCTTCTTTCTCCTTCTTCTTCTTTCCTGCCTCTCTCCTCTCCCGCTTCTCTCGATTTTCATCGACTTTGTTTTGGGAAAAGAAATAGGGCACGAAACCCCTGCCCTTGATTTATTTCATTTATGGGGGCACTTAATGGGCCCTTATGAAAGTTATAAACAAAATTTAAATGTACATCCTCTTTTAGAGAGCACTCATGGCACCAAAACCAATTTCATTTTGATCCTTATATTATTTCATTAGGGTGCACTTATGGGCTTTTGAAAGTTGTAAATAAAAATTAAATGTGCCACCTCTTTTAAGAGAACTTATAGGCCCTGTGAAAGTTATAAATAAAAATTAAATGCACCCCTCTTTTAGAGGGTACTTATGGGCCCTGTGAAAGTTATGAATAAAAATTAAATTGACCCCACTTTTATTTCATTAGAGGGCACTTATGGGTCCATAAAAAGGCATAAATAAAAATTAAATGGACCCATCTTTTATTTCATTACGGCACTTTTGGACCCTCTGAAAGGTATCAATAAAAATTAAATGACCCTCTAAAAAAAAATAAAAGCTGAAGCACTTGATTCCTTTAATCATTAGTGGGCTCCACAATGAGTCTAAATAAAAAAATAAAAAAGTCATGTCGTAACCAAATATTACTTAATTAAAATCAATGCCTTATCCAAATTTCATTCTACTTGAAAATAAAGCTCAATCAAATTTCACTCTAACTAAAAATAAGTTAACATGACTAAGAAACATAAATACATGTAAAAAAACTAATCATTACTATTATTTTCTATTTATACAGCGATACAGGACCCCATATATTAAAGGCACTGCTACACCCCATTTTCTTACTTACTTTTCAAAAGAAACACATTTTCTTTTATTTTACAATTTTCTGAAATTTTTTCAAATTTTTTGGATGATTTTTTTAAATCGCACCGCTACGCCGCTACGTAGTACCCGCTTTGTAGCTGCTATTTTCATCCTTGGCTCCCACAAATGAATGGACAAATGGCAAAGATCAATGGAGAAAGGACTCTACCTTAATAGAATGCTAAAACATGCAAACATTCTGTCGATTACCTCCTAGATCATCCCCGTACAACTCGTTCAAACTACATTCTATCCAGTAACAGTATTGGGAAATTCTATATGCACCTCTATTTTTGCTGAGCACACCCACCTTTAGAAAAAAAAAATTACACATGAAGAAGAAATGTAGGTGTACTCAGCAAAAAAAAAGGTGGGTGCATATAGAATTTCCCGATAATATTTCATCTATCAGCGGGAGAAAAGAGTACAAGCCTTTTTCTATAATTATTTACTTTTGAATAGAGAAGAGTACAAATGTATACAGAAATAGACCGTACTGGCTCTCCAGCCAGAGCCAGTCCAGTCCATTCATTATCATATAGGACAAGCAATATTAGTCTAGAAAATTTGCAAAGATTAAATGGGTAATGTGAAGATTATAATTTCCTTTCTAGGATCCACTCTCAATTTGCTCTGCCCTCTGAGGGAGTGACTCAACTATATATTAATGTCCTCAATATGCAATTACATAAATGCCCCATAAGGAAAGTTTAAAGAAAAAAAAATGTACAAGCTGTGGATCATGAAGAACTAATTTACAATAATTATCATCTAAAATTCCCCAATCTTTGAATCAATCTTATAGAAGTATCAAGCTGTATAGGTGTATCAAAATTGATGATCTTCAGAGGTAATCATTCTACTTTCAAAATGAAACATCAACATTGGATATAACTGGCTACAGTAGGTTGTAGGCGCCATCTACAAACCTTCCTCAAGCCCTGGTTGTAGTCTGAAGTTGCCCCCAATATTCCTTAGTTCAAGCTCTTGTTATAGAAAAACAAAAACAACAAATGAACAGCTTCACCATGGTTCCATGGATAATGCTCAAGTCTGTTTGGAGGACACTATTTACACCATGGACTGTTTACCAAGTCCAACCATCAGGATTAATACAATGCACACTAACTGCCGCACAAAGGACCAGTAGCGTAATGATGGAAGAAATCACTCCAGCTACTAGGCCTTTAAAAGCCAATGTCAATGGCTACAGCCATGCCCCATTTCTTGAAGCAAATTTAACATTGCAAAAGCAGCAGAACTCTCTGAATCTTTTCCTCTTGATCTAGAATCACCAGTTGACACGAAGACGCCAGCCAAAGTATCCACTTGGACTGAACATATGAACCGCTTATCATGGGCAAGTCCAAGTTCTTACTCTACCCTGCAAGTAATACAAAACAAACATTTCTGTTTTTCTAAGTCGACAGAAAAAAATTACAATACAAACTCCTGGTGCACATATAAGCAACCAACTCGAATAGTTTCCTACTTCTTGGCCCGTCAAAGATAATGTAATCTTATTCAGAATATGATTTGACAGTCAAGAAGTAAACAAAAGTAGCCAAAAGGAGAAGAAAGATGAATCTGACCATGCAGATTTGAAGAGTGTAAACAGTAACACTTCAACTAAATATATGAAAGTTCAAAAAATTACTGGGGAATGTGGAGAAGAAAAATCTAGAGCAGCATGGTATGAATAGGTTGTCCATATCTGTGCTCATGGTTGCAGAAGACGCAATGCAATCCACTGTCTGCATCTGCATCTACTAGCATCACAAGTCATAATGTGGGCAAGGTAACATATGTTGAGAAATGTTAAGGAATTTAGAAACATGATGATGTAGAATTGGGGAATCCAGAGGCATGATCTATGCATCAAAGCTTCACATGACATTAAGAAGCATGTGTTGGGATTACACCAGATAGTTTGGGTTGGGTAGACTGTTTGATAGGAAGGGCTATGATACCTGGATACTTGTACGAACCCCATAATATTCGTATCGTGCCGATATGACACTTGTAATGGTAACTGATACTGCATCGATACTTGTAGGGACCAAGTTTAACATATCCTACTTATAAAGCCCTTTATTTCATATAGTTCTTTTAGTATTTTTACTTCTCACCCTATGCTATAAAGAGATGAAAACAAATTTTTTTAATGGTAGATTTCATTAAGAAAAAGCAATCGGTACAAGAGAAATATACTGAAAAGCTTACAAAGAACGCCCAAAAAGGAAAACAACCAAGTAGGACAAACAGATCGGAAGAGGAGCTAATAAGACGGGGCAATTTCCTTCCAATTCAGCAACACTTGGTCCAGCAGAATCCCATGAAAATTTGGGTTAATAGACACCCAAAGAGCTACATAAAACTTTATCTTATCGGTAATCGAATTCACACATGAAGCAGTCCCTTTGAAACACCTTGCGTTTCTCTCCTTCCAGATAATCCATATAACAACAAAAAATGACAGCTTCCATATTTCTTTTCCCCTAGGCGCCAGAGGTAGACAAATCCAAGCTTCAAAAAGATTCGAAAGAGACTTAGGGAGGACCCAACTACACCCAAACCAACCCAACGCCACACTCCATGTCTTATGGGCAAAGCTGCACTTAAGAAGAAGATGATCCACAGACTCCTCATCCTTTAGACACAAAGGGCACGCATTCACCACAACCATAACTCTTCTGCTTAAATTATCCAAAGTTAGGATTCTGTTTCAGAGAGCTAACCATCCAAACACCAAAATTCTAGGCGGAGCTTTTAATTTCCATAGCCTTCCCAAAGTAGAAATTGCCCCTACCCTCTCTGACAAAGCCATAAAGAAAGAAGAGACTGAAAAACTGATGTCACGAGATGGAGTCCAAATTCTTTCAACTTGTCCCCCAGGGATATAAACCGAGCTTAGAAGATTATAAAGAAGAAGCATCTGACTCTCCTCATTCTCCTTTAGGTTTCTTCTAAAGATAGGGTTCTAAATTAAATGGCTTCCCTACCCGATACTTTAGATTTCTTTTAAAGTCTTCTTTCATTGTAGTAATCCCTTTCCAAATGTTCAAACTTCTATAGGAAGCATAGTGGAAATCCCGGCCATCCTTCGAGCCACAGTATTTGGCTAGCAGAATGTCTCTCCACAACCCTTCAGATTCATTCCCAAGCCTCCAAAGCCACTTACCTAGCAAGGATCGATTCATCTCCCTAAGAGATGAAAACAATGATAATTTCATTTATTTATTTATTTATTTATTTTTTGATAACCCGAGGTATATCCCTCCTAGCCCAGCCCAGCCCAGAAGCCTTTGGCCCTGAGTCCGAGGGACACTCGATTCTCGATAGCCGAGAACTAATCCCTAGGGGCACATGCAAAGTTGCAAACCCTCCTATCCACATGCACAGGGTAAAATTACGGGAGGTGGCCAACGAACATAGGTGTCGAACACAAGACCCCTTCGCTTCCTGAGGCACAAAGTCCTAGGCCAACTGAGCTACCACTCGTTGGTTGATAATTTCATTTATTCAAAATTGATCTAAAGAGAAAATTAGGACACTTCAAAAGTGACTAGTGTCCCTGATCCCTGTATCAGTGTCGGTGTCAGTGTCTGTATCCATATCCGTATCCGGGCATCATAGAGGAAGGGCCAATTTTATCTTACTTGTTAAACCATCCTTGTTTTTTGTCAAGAGCCTTAAAAAATGGAAGATTTAACCAAATTTAGTCAAACAGTCCATTTTAGATTCTCTTGATGGATGGTTAGGATCTTTTAAACATTTAAGGTAGTTCGAGGCATCTAAGGTGGCCCCTTCCCATCCAACATCCCTTGTGTTTCAAAGGTAGGATTGGGCTAGGTGTGTGAGTGTTCCATTGGATCATATTCCTAAGAAAATACAATTAACTTTGATAGAAAGTGCGAGTTTAAATGTTCAATATCTGGGGGGACTGTCACTAGATTCACTAAGCATTTGATGATGATATAATTACTCTCCCACTGATGGCGAGGAGGGGTATGTGTGTATTGGTGTTACTCATATGGACTACCATATGCAGAGGACTACAATTGACAGTACACCACACAGACACTATACTGCATAATCCAGAAGATTACAATTAGATCCAAATTACTCCAACTAAGAGATAATCATTGCAGTAATCAAGGAACTCTTGCTGTAAATATACTACTTGAAGGATATAAAAGTGGGACATCTCTAATCAAAGGCACCCAATTCTTCCACTAAAATCTCTTCTTCTTAAAGTCTATTTTCTCTTAGTGAAATTATCAGTCCCGCCCGATGCACACCAGGCTCAGGTCGGACTTGAGTTGGCCCGGCCATGAGTGTCCCTGCTTATCCTTCAAAAGAAACTATCCATTCGGAGAGAGATATCATAATGGGTGAAGCCACATAGCACTCAACCAAATATCAAATTGGACCATATAGCATCATAGAGGATCCAATGGTCCTAGCTTCAAGACATTTAAACTTCTTCGGACTTCAGAAGAAAAACTCATAGTGGTGTGAATTTAAATTCACCAACTTCTTGTTCTAGGCTATAGCTTAGCTGGACAGGGACACATGTGCAAGCATGTGTGTGAATGCAGGACTTCCAGTCCCCAGTGTAGCAAAAAAAAAAAAAAAAACCCACCAACTTGTTAGAATATTTTCTGCATCTGATCTATAGATTGGGTCCACGACCTAATTATCACAATGGTACATTGAGAAGTTCTTGGTTTGAGTTTACTTGTTTAAGCAACCATGGGAGTCTCCAAAACAAATGTTGAAATGAATCTCCATCAGATATACACATGCATATGTACCAATATACACAGACATGCATCTAAATTAATAAAAATGTAAAGATGAGCACAAACATGAGTATATCTAAAGAGAATCAATAACATCAGTAGGGAAAGTGGAGGCAAGACATTGCACTATTCAACCTTTTAATGCTAGTACTTAATAAGTTTGTTCACCTCCATGAAAACTTACCACCATGGAAAATGCTCCATTACTTTATAACCATTTCCTCTTTAAGGTTCCTCAGAACATATTTAAAAGAACTCTAGATGCAAAAACCAATTTACGGAACCATGTGAGAGTTAACAAAGTGGGCTTTGTTCACATAAGAATAGTGGTCACTTTCCTACATGCTTTGTTCCTACATGCTTTGAATGTGTTGTTTGTTTCTATTTCTTGCATGAGGCCAGGGGGGTTCATGGGCCGGATTGGACTGGGCTAGGCAGTATCTAGGCCCGGACCGATCTTTAAACCATTTGCCCAAGCCCCAGACCTAGTCTGACTCGGGCCAGAATTGAATGGCCTGAGCCTGGCCCGCCTGGAAAAGGTGAAGCCTGAGCCAATGTGAATAATGATGTTTATAATAAGAAAAGGCTTGTACATACTGCAACAGTCTGTAGCTTGGGTGGTTGGGCTGCTACAGCAGTTTGAAACTGCATGTGTTCAAGTCCCACATTCTAACAAAAACAAAATGCTTTTGCTGACATTGTCTCTCTCATTCAGGCCAGGCCAGGCTTTGGGCTCTCTACCACCAAATCCAAGCCCGGCCCATATATGGAACGGGCATAGATTTTAGGTCCAAGCCTAGCCCGTGTACCAAATCCTAAGCCTCAAGCCCAGCCCAAAGCGGGCTGGATCAGGGTCGGGCTCAAGCCAGCCCGGTCCACGAGCACCCCTCATGAGGTTTATCGTACATAAGAATCACATTACACACGTAAGGCGAGTTCATTACATAGAACATGGATTTTCCCTAATGTGTGTGACCGGTGAGTGTGCACTCTTCTAATGATGGATTGTATGAGAAAATGGTCGATGGTATGGGGCCTTGATGCAGCCCGACAGAATAAGAGGGCCCGCAAGCCACTGTGATGGACCATCAAATGGGGTCCACTCTGAAGATTCCTATTCGTATCTAGATTAGTAATATTACTTAGTTGCTTAATAGGATTGCTTCTTAAATTCTATTTAGAGAAGGATCAAGTAATTTCCTTTTATTAAGTATTCTGATTAGTTTAGAATACTGTCTTCTATATATATAGGGGATCTCTTTTGTTATTAGGTGATGCTTATTCAATTAATAAAGACTATCGTCAGTTTTTCCCCATGAGTTCATGGCTGTGAGTGTTCTTTTGTGTGGAATCCCTTTGTTGGATTCGATCAACCTCATCTGAGAGGTTGGTCTATTCGATCGAAGGTCCGGGGCTGCGCCAGATTGGTATCAGAGCCAGGTTCCGGTCGCCGGAGAACAACTGTCTTCTCTGGTTCGTCATCGTCCACCCATCGACATCATCCAACGACAATCCAACCCAGCATCCGTCCCTGCCGATCCAACCCTCTAAAACCTAGCCCCTGCCAAAGACACCAGCACCACCCCTCGCCCACTCCTTAACCGAGAACCCCAACTCCCAAACCCAGACCTATCGAAACCCTAAACCACCCAACACAGCCCCTCGAAACCTTTCCACCACACCCCAGCAAAACCGACAGCCAACCCAAACCCTAATCCACCGCCCACCACTACCTAAACCCAAATCCCGAACCCTAATTCCCTAATCCGAAACCCCAGCGCACTCCCCTTCATCTCCTAGCATCAACACGCCAAACCCCCAAACCCAGAAAACTCGTCCAGCCCTCTCCTGCTACCAAACCCCACCCAGCAGTCGCCCAGACCTTTCGTCGGACTCCTCCACACCAGAGAACAAAAAAAAAAAAAAAAGAGAGAGCACAGCGAAAGAAGCAGATCAGAAACGAAGAGAGAAAGAGGACTTGAGATCGGACGGCGTACCTTGCACCGACGCCGAGAACGCACGCCAGCAGCGCCATTGTCTTCATCTCCACTGCAACTCCATCTTCATCGCAGCAAAGCAGCATCGCCTCACCCCGGATAATCGCCTTCCCACACCCTCTCCTTTCGTTTCGTCCAAGCAGTAAGTCTCCACCCCTTTCTTTTCTTCTTCTCTGCGCACGGGACCCAAGGAGACAGACTTTTCTGTCATCTCTGTTAAGACGTGGGCCGGACGCTGCTCTGGGCTAAAGCTTGGGCCTGACTTGTCGTTGGGCTTGAATTGAGTCCAGACCCGACCCAGCCCATTTAAAAAAAAAAAAAAAATTCAGCCATGCCTAGAAGAGGTGACAATCTCAGTCATTGGCTCACGGACAAGGAACGTGATGAACAATTGTTCAAATTGGGCCAAGATATGGATGAAGTAATGGATCGTCTACGTACAGTAGAGACTGCACTTATTGAATTGCAAAGTACACAGTTGGTTGCAAAGGAAGGTTCTTCCAATACCACAAAATTAGTCACACCCACCCAAATAGAAGGGCTTGAGCAACGTGAATCCATGCGTGACTTTGTTCAGCGTCTCATCGCTGAACGAGACACCCAGGGTCCCATGGTTACACACCGCACTGATGATATCACAAAGAAGGTTAGAATTGATGTGGCTGATTTCTCTGGAGATGTCAGTCCAAAAGTTTTTGTTGATTGGCTTAATTCCCTGGAAGACTATTTTGTTTGGTATAACATGAATGATGAGCAGCGGATAGCCTTTACGAAGGTTAAACTTAAGGGTCCTGCTAGAATCTGGTGGTATGGTGTTGAAAATAATGAACTTGCTTTGAGACAGCCCATTACCAGATGGTTCAACATGAAAGAAAGGCTCAAAAGCAATTTTCTTCCTTCTGATTACATTGACATACTGCACCAAGAGTATCTTACTTTTCAGCAAGGCAATCTATCTGTAGAAGAATATACAAACAAATTTCGCGAATATATTGTTCGTTGTAATTTGAAAACAGATGATCGTCTCACTATCACTCGATATCGAGATGGATTGCGCAATGATATCAGACGGGAAGTTGCTATGTTTGATTACACCAGAGTTGATGAGGTATTTTGTAAAGCCCGGAAGGCTCAACATGAACTTCAGTTGCGGAGACGCAGCACTTTTCAAGTCGGGGAGTCTTCCACTAGAAGAGGACCTGAACCCACTTTTATCCGTACTCAGACGCAGGGTTTTCGTCCTCCTCCTCCTAAACCATTCCAGCAAGCACCACAGAGGCCACAACCAGTCATTCAGCAGAGGCAAGCTTTGCCACAGCCAAATCAACGGGTGCAGCAGAATCAGTATGATAACCGTGCCCGCGGAAGAATAGATAAAAGAGATATTGTTTGTCATGCCTGCAAACAAAAGGGACATTATGCAGCCGAGTGTCCCCATAGAAATTTATATGCTACTAATGAGCCAGAAGATGATGAACAATATGATGAGGAAATAGAAGTAGAGCCGTTCAATGCAGAGCCTCAATATGAAACCACAATAGCACCATTGCAAGATACAGAAGCTGATGATGGCACCCCTCTGCTTTTCCTTGATCGTCGTCTCCTAGTAGCTGATTCAGTGGAAGAAAATGAAGACTGGAATCATGCATCCATTTTCCGGTCACGCATTAATTGCAAGGGCAAGTCTTGTAACATGATCATTGATGGTGGCAGCGCAATAAATGTTATATCTCAAGAGGCAGTCGAAAAACTCAAGCTACCAACAGTGAAGCATCCAAAACCTTATAAAGTTGCATGGGTCAATGATTACTCCATTCCTGTCCGTAAGCAATGTGTCGTCCCTTTCAGAGTCGGCAATTATGAAGATACAATTCGTTGTGACGTCATTCCAATGAACGTTACACATATCCTCTTCGGACGGCCATGGTTAAAGAAGCTTAAGGTTATCACAGATCATGAGCACAATACCTATACTTTCAACTGGAAAGGAGGTCAGATTCGATTGCTTCCATTGCCCGCTAAATCTTCCTCCTCCACATCTAATACAGCTCCAGCACTTCCTATCTTAACCATGCGGAAGTTTGAAGATGAAAGCAAAGAACAAGGCGTTATGTATGCATTGATTGCTAGGCAAGTTCCAAAAGAATCTCCTGCTACATCTTTCCCACAAGAAGTAAAGCCACTTTTGAAGAAGTTTGCTGATCTAGTTCCAGATGAACTGCCTAAGGACTTGCCTCCATTACGTGACATCCAGCATGCCATTGATCTTGTCCCAGGCGCCTCTTTGCCAAATTTGCCTGCATACCGGATGAATCCTATGGAGCATACAGAATTGAGAAGGCAAGTTGATGATCTTTTACAAAAGGGGTATATTAAGGAAAGCCTCAGTCCCTGTGGAGTACCTGCACTTCTCACTCCAAAGAAAGACGGAAGTTGGCGTATGTGCGTGGACAGTCGCGCAATCAATAAAATCACGGTAAAGTACCGCTTCCCAATCCCCAGATTAGATGATATGCTAGATTTGATGACTGGTGCATGCATTTTTTCTAAACTTGATCTTCGAAGTGGTTATCATCAAATCCGGATAAGGCCAGGTGATGAATGGAAGACTGCTTTTAAGATCAAAGATGGTCTTTATGAATGGATGGTTATGCCCTTCGGGCTAACCAATGCACCTAGTACTTTTATGCGGGTCATGACACAGTTATTGCAACCTTATATTGGAAAGTTTGTTGTCGTTTACTTCGACGATATACTAATCTACAGCAGAACAAAAGCAGAACATCTTCAACACCTGGATACAATTTGCCAACTCCTTCGCCGGGAGCATTTCTATATTAATCTCAAGAAGTGCACTTTTCTGAGTGATTCTGTTATCTTCTTGGGATATGTTGTGTCGGCACAAGGAATTAAAATGGACCCTGAGAAGGTCATTGCAATTCTGGACTGGCCCATTCCTACTACACTCACTGAAGTTCGAAGTTTTCATGGTCTTGCTAACTTTTATAAGCGATTCATTCGAAACTTCAGCAGCATCATGGCTCCAATCACAGAATGCATGAAAAAGGGTGACTTTAAGTGGACTAGTTCTGCCACTAGAGCCTTTGCAGAAATAAAGCGTAAAATCACAGAGGCACCGGTTTTACAAATTCCAAATTTTGACAAGGTCTTCGAAATTGCTTGTGATGCCTCAAATGTAGGCATTGGAGGTGTTCTTAGTCAAGAGCGGCACCCGATTGCATTTTTCAGCGAGAAACTTTCTGATGCCAAGAAAAAGTACTCTTCTTATGATCTGGAACTCTATGCCGTTATACAATCACTTCGTCATTGGAGACATTACTTGATTGGCAACGAGTTTGTTCTTTACTCAGACAATGATGCTTTGCGACATCTACATTCACAACAGAAGATCAGTGCCAACCGTGCCAAATGGAGCGCATATATACAGGAGTTCAGTTTCAGTATTCGCCACACCGCAGGAAAGGATAACTTGATAGCTGATGCACTCAGTCGACGAAAGCATTTGTTGACAACTATGTCTGTTAGTGTACCAGGTTTTGACCAACTCAAGCTCGATTATGCAGATGATCCAGACTTTGGTTCTATCTATGCAGACCTCAATCATGGTGATCTAGGTACGCATCCTCATTATAGCATTCATGATGATTTTTTGTTTAAAGGTACACAACTTTGTCTTCCTGCCACGTCCATTCGTGAATATGTCGTCCGAGAGTTGCATTCGGGAGGATGTAGTGGCCATTTGGGGCGCGACAAAACTCTTGCTCTTGTCAGCGACAGATATTATTGGCCCCGAATGAAGACTACCATTATTTGCATCTGCGAAAGATGTAGGACATGCCAGCTAGCCAAAGGAAACAAGAAGAACACTGGACTTTATCAGCCTTTGCCTGTTCCTCATTCTCCATGGGAAGACATTAGCATGGATTTTGTGCTAGGTTTGCCAATGACTCAACGGAAAGTTGATTCTATTTTTGTTGTCGTTGATCGCTTCTCCAAGATGGCACATTTTATTCCATGTACTTCCACTAGTGATGCCTACAAGGTTGCAAAGCTCTTTTTCAAGGAAGTTGTGCGTCTACATGGTCTTCCCAAGACTATTGTTTCGGATCGAGACACCAAATTCATGAGTTATTTTTGGAAGACGTTATGGATGCTGTCCAATACCAAGCTCAAATTCTCTACCGCTTACCACCCTCAAACAGATGGCCAAACAGAAGTGGTAAATAGAAGTCTTGGACAGTTGTTACGATGCCTCGTTCGTGATCACATCACAACTTGGGATCAAGCATGACCTATGGCTGAGTTTGCTTACAATAATTCGGTCAATAGGTCTACTGGTACTTCTCCATTTGAAGCTGTTACAGGGGTTCGACCACGACTCCCTGTTGATCTTGTTCCTTTGCCAGTCGATGCTCGGATAAGTGCTGATGCTGAAAGTTTTTTCACCACATGCAACAAGTGCACAATGAAGTCCGCCGCCATATATCTGCCAGTAATGCCACTTATAAACAGCACGCAGACAAGCATCGTCGATTTCTTGAATTTGCTGAAGGAGATATGGTCATGGTCCGTATCCGTCCAGAACGTCTGCCTCCAGGCGCTTACAAAAAGTTGCATCCACGAAATGCTGGTCCCTACAAGATTCTCAAAAAGATTGGCTCCAATGCTTATGTACTTGATCTACCTTCCGATTCCGGAGTCAGTTCTACCTTCAACATAGAGGATCTTACACTCTATCATGGTCATGACAACGATGGTGCAACTGAAGAACAAATTATTGCTCTCCCGTCAAATCTTCCACCTGCTGACGAGATTATTGATGTGCTTGATGATCAGCTTGTTTCCACTCGTCAAGGAGGGTTTCAAAAGTTCTATGTCCGCTGGAAGAATCGCCCTCTCCGATGTTACATGGATCACTGCCACAGATTTTCAGCGCTTAAATCCAGATCTTTATGAGCGCTATCAGGCGATTAACTCGCCGGAGTCGAGTTCTTTCAAGCCGGGGAGAGTTGATGCAGCCCGACAGAATAAGAGGGCCCGCAAGCCACTGTGATGGACCATCAAATGGGGTCCACTCTGAAGATTCCTATTCGTATCTAGATTAGTAATATTACTTAGTTGCTTAATAGGATTGCTTCTTAAATTCTATTTAGAGAAGGATCAAGTAATTTCCTTTTATTAAGTATTCTGATTAGTTTAGAATACTGTCTTCTATATATATAGGGGATCTCTTTTGTTATTAGGTGATGCTTATTCAATTAATAAAGACTATCGTCAGTTTTTCCCCATGAGTTCATGGCTGTGAGTGTTCTTTTGTGTGGAATCCCTTTGTTGGATTCGATCAACCTCATCTGAGAGGTTGGTCTATTCGATCGAAGGTCCGGGGCTGCGCCAGGCCTGGATCGTGGAATTGTATGATTGGTTGTTTGACTATGCCTACTAATTGTGGGGTAACTTAGTGATTCGAGAGTCTGGTGGATACTGTGTACAAGTGGGGACTTACGCACGCCAATCTCGTCTTAGACAAGTTGTGTAATAGGAACATGCTACTTATTCTTGTCAAGCTATCTTGATTGTAGGGTCCATCTTAGTTGATTGACTCATTTGTTCTTTGTCATCTATTATCCGTCTTTGTGTACATGTGTTATCATGATTTTGACTCGTCATATGAGGACTATTTCTTTGTGGGTCTATGACCATTACTTAAGGACGCTTGAGTAGTGCCAGGATCTTAGCCTGATGCTTGTATTATGTGATATATGTGTGTGAAATGTGCGTCGCACCTGGTACCAGTGTTTCTAATATGCTAGCATACATCCTTAAGAGTGGGATGCTGAGCTATGATATAAGAATGCAATGTGAGAGGGCTACGCAACGACTCGAAATTACCATGGGTGATAATACTAAATGCAGCGTGTGCAGGTCTTGCCATGGCCCAATGTGCTAGGGAGATAATATAGTGCATTCCTCCTAGTTAATTGATTTCTTGAAATTCGTGTCGCGACAGATTCTACTTTGGCGCGTCGATTCATCCTTGTCACATTTAGTTAATTTAAGTGCTTCCGATATATGTTGTGTTCGTTTTGTTGAGATTAGTTTTACATGATTTACAATTTTAAGTTATTTATTAACTTCCAAACTATAGGATATATATTTCTAGACTATGTAAATTGGAATTATGTTTAAACTATCGTATTGAATTATGAAAGCTTACTTTGTATGTTTAGTTGTTGTTTGATATACTGGCGGAGCTCCAAACACACCCGAATGTTTACTTGTATGTTTAGTTGATGTTTGATATACTTGCGAAGCTCCAAACACACACAACCCCCCAACCCACCAGTTTTGTGCTTGGGATTTTGGAAAGTGTGATAGAGAGCTTCGGGAATTTAGCAATGACAGAATTAGAGACTCAATTTTGAGAATCAGAGTTATTTTTAGACTTTTATTCAAGTAATGTAAAAAGGCGGTTGACCATTTTCTTTCAATATTGTTTATGCTTTGATTTACCTTTAATTAATAAAGAATTTAGCTAAAACCTATTTATCATGATTGAAATCCCACTGAAATAATTTGAATTAAGCATGTGTGCATGAAAAAAAAAAAAAAAAATCACGTCTATGAATTTGGGTTATCACACTTTTCTTGTGAGAAACCCTTCTTTCAAAACCCCAAAAATGAGCCTTGAGCTCAAAAATAAGTTCATCTTCAACTATAGTTTCATTTTTACCTTAGGGCTTGTTTCTTTACTGAAATTCATAGAATTCTTTTCTAGAGAATTTTGAAATTTTCATACATGGTGGAATTCATAAATGCTCCCTTCTACCTGAGCATCTAGAGATTCCACCAAAAAGCGAAGGGGCTGGAATTCCCAAGGTCATTTGAGACCTTTTTATGTGGCTGGAATTTTGAAATGCTTGTGAAGAAAAATGGCATTTGCAAATGCCATGGGACAACATGTCACACCATGTCCAAAAAATCCCAGCAAGGCAAATTCTTTTCAGAAATTTTAGGAAAGAAACAAGGCCTTAGTCAGTGAAGTTTACAATGTCTCGAACATATGTCGTGTCTCAACATGTGTCAGTCCCAAGCCCGAATAAAGGAGGAGGGTTAGCATGAAACATGTCATAAAATCCAGTGGAACCAAATTTTGAGTCTACTTTTATATGGAACTAGCACTTCACCTGTCGTGCATTACGAGGCAAAGATTATAGCAAATATGATAAAAGCAACTTAGCCTCACCATCAAAGTACATATATAAATAAATAACTTATATATATATATATATATATGTTTACTTTCATTGAGTCAGTTAAATTGGTACATCAAGAAAAAATACTGTAATAAAGGAGGTGACTGAAAACATACTGCGTAAAATTACAAGACAAAATAATAGTTAAGCGATGGACAAATCATGATTCCCAGAGATGGCTTAGTGATTAAGATTTATGTCAGACATATGTTGTGGCTTACTTTCCTATAAGTTAAATCATTACATGTAGAACTCTTTTATCTTTTATCTCATACAAGCAATCACATACCAGTGAAAAGTAAGTGCATACTTGCTTATTGACAGGCTTATACAGTTATACCTGTAGCAGGGATTGGGCCAGAGGTTTTTGGTGCAAAGCTCATTCAACCTCTTTCTGGCTCCCTCCTCCTCCATCACTTTATCTGTCTCCATATCCCTGGGTACAGAATCCAACAGACCCTGCAGGGCCTCCTGCACTGCATACAGCTTCGCAGCCTCCTTCTGCTCTGAGCTACCACTTCCAAGAAGCTCCCCGTCGACATACACACTAGCTATGCACTTTGAACCCTCCTTCCAATACTGTATATCTAACTGCTTCCCCTGCTTCCGGCAGATTTCAAACAGTGTCGTCACTGAAGGCTGCTGCTGCAGTGTCTCCAATGTAACCATTGGCTCCAAGAGCCGTCTGAAAACCTAATAAATAAATCACATCAAAGAAGGAAAGAAAAACAATAAAGCCATTCTTTTTCTTTTTCATCTTTGGTTTATTTTTCACATTCTTGGATCTCTGGGCCTCTCCCACAGAAGTGTGTCCTGCCATTGCACTACACACTGTTTGGAGCTATCTGTGTAATCGCAATAAAACCATAGAAATATGTTTCAGTTGAGCATTTTCAGCTGAAATTGAATATAGTGTCCAAGGAAAAAAAACGATTTTCCTTTGGTGCGCTTTCAAACTTGTCTATAAGTTTTGTAGAAAGTAGATTAATTTGAAGAAACACATTTCACCATGGAAACTGTTTCATGGCATTTTGAAACAAGCAAACCAAACATGTAGAATATGCAGTCTTCAATTAAACATTTTGGGTTTTTATTTGCCCAAAAGATAAAGAATCAGTTCACATTTGGATGGGAGAAAACAAGTGGATAAAACTTTCCACTGCTGAGATTTGAACTTTTGGACACTTGTCTCCACCTTTTCTCCTGATCCAAACAAAACCCTAGGTTTTCCACAAAGAAACCTAAAACTTCCCACACAACAATGAAAAATGCATGCCCTAGAAAGCCGAATCTACAGAAAACCCCCCTCACCGTCCACAGTATCTCGAGATTCAAATTGCAATCAACATAAACCGCAGCAGCAATCCCTTCCACAATATCCGCCAAAACCTTTGGCGCTTTGATCGCGCTCATGTAATAAACCTCATCCGCTTCTTCACTAATCGAGTCCGCAAACTCTTTCACCTAAACATCAAGACCAAAAACAATCAATCAAGATTCAATCTTTTCTCTTTTCAAGAAGAAGGATCAGAAGCATATATACTATACCTTCTCATCGAGAGTGGGAGAGTTACGACGCAGGTACTGATACAGCCCGCGCCGGACCGCTACGCGAGCGAACTTTTCGGTGGTTCCGTTTGCGGCACGGAGGAGCGAGAGCTTTCCGGGGTCAAGATGGGGATATGAAAGGTAGAGATGGTAGGAGATGGCGAGGCCGAGGACGGCGTCGCCGACGAACTCGAGGCGTTCGTACGTCGCGCCCTCGGGATACGAGGTGTGGGTTAGGGCATCGATTAGAAGCTTAGGGTTTCTGAATCGGTAGCCGAGCTGATGTTCAATCGCTGCAACTGCGTCTCTCATGCTCGCATCGGTTAGGTCCATGTACATTGGGTGATCATCCATGGCAGATCAATGGCTTCTAATCTTCTTTTCCCTTTTCTTCGGTGAAGATGATGATGATGATGATGAGTGGAGGAAGAAGTAGAAGAAGAAGAAGATGATGAAGAAGAAGAGAGAGAGAGAGGGAAAGTGTTGCTGAAAGGGAAAAGGGCATTCATTTGAACTCTCTCTGGTTTTGAGTAGCTGGGCTTTTGTAGCAAAAGAGTGCTAATCCCACAGCCCAAGCTTCTCTCTCCACATCCCTTCTTTTATAACCAATATATCCCCGCTAGAGTTGACGTCATTAGAAACTCGGGCCCATTTGATAATTTCACAAATAAAATATCAAATCAAGATAGAATAATATAAAATGAGATTACGATGGTATTTTATTTTTAGTCGTTTGGCATGAAATCTTTATAACTTTTTTTTTATAGAAAAGTGGAGCTTTTTTTGTCATTTAAAGGAGATAGGATGTTGTATTTTTATTTTTATTTTTAAAAGATTAAAGGAATTTTGAATTAAAGTGTTGTTGATGTGACTTCTTTTCTGAAAACTAGATGTTTTAATTGACTTTCACTAATTTAGTAAAGTGCCAAACGGGCCTTTTTATAGTAAAGGTGGAGTTAAAAGTAGACTTATGGCGACTTTTTACTTCACTGTGGGATTATGAAGTAACTTATGATGCAACACCACTTGCTTTTAGTCTTCCACAAGTTTGTGATGAAATGTGCTTTTTAATCTATATAAATTCTCTCACCCGCCTATAGTTTACCCCATAATATTCAAATAATGACGTTAGCCCGCCTTTACTTTAACATGCCTTACCTTTATATCCATCTTCTGTGTTGGTGCACAAGCCACAAAAGAGGAGAAGGGGGTTTCCTCTTTAGGGGCACTGATGTTCAACTCAGGCTTGTTTCTTCATCAGAATTTATAATAGGAATTTAGGATATTGGGATTTTTTGTGACATGATGTGTTATCCTGTCGTTTGACATTTGAAATTCTATGTTTCTTTCATTAGAATTTCAAATTTTAACCACGTAAAAGGTCTCAAATGACCTTTCGGAATTTTTGGAATTTCACTCTCTATGCATTTGCTTGGAATTTTAAATGCTCTATCAAGAGGAGGGAATTGGAATTCCACTTAAGGGGCAACTTTTGGAGAATTTGAAATCCCCCCACACATGAAATCTTGGAATTCTAGTAAAGAAATGGGCCCTAAGTGCGGAAAACACGACAAAAAATGAATTTTCCTCTCGATACAAAGAAGATGCTAGATTTTTCCCATTTCCCCCGTTTCCGCGACAATATGGATTATACAAATGCATCCTTATTCTTAGACATGTACGTGAAATTAAGATGCGAGTGTTGGCAATAGTCTTTATACTTTTACAATGGATCTCCTGTATTTTCAACTACTTAGACTACTTTACCATCACGAGTATGACTTGGTATTTATAAAAGGGTAGCTAACAATGCAAAATCTTGGGCCTCATTTTACATTTTTTACATCATATCCAAGCATGCTTCTCAAATAATGGTATTAGATCCCTACGGTGTATTTTTATTTTTAGGTTGGGCTACTGGTTTAGGAGTGATACTTTTACTTGGGGACTTGGAGATCAAATTCCCTGCCTTTGGACATGTGTGTAAGACCGAGTGTGAGATCTCTTTTTAGACAAAAATAGTGTGTTAAGTGATTTTGATTTGATTTTATAAAAATGAGAGAATTCTGAAGATGTTTTTTTAAAAAAAAACTAAATTTTTTATGTCATCTGCACTATTTAGAGGTCAATTGTTCCACTGTGTCTACACTAGGGTTGCAATGGATCTTGTATATTGTATTTTCACTCAAACTCTACTTATCTAATGGAAAAACAAATAGCTATTAATTTTTACAGATAAATTACAAAAATACCCTTTGTTTAAGCTTTGCAAATCCCACTCATTCAACCCAAGTTAGGTACCCACCAAAAAAACTCAGTTAGGTTGGCCCCTCCGAGATCCATGATGAATATGGTGATGCAAAAGGCTTGGATGCGGATTAGAAAACTATAATATCAAAATAAGCAAATGATTCTAACTCTTAGTTTCACTTCCTCACATTTTTAATGTCTTATACACAGTGTAAACTTCTTGAGATAAAATCTAATGTATATAATGTCAAAAATAGTTTAAAGCCTACTTATAAATCATATTCATCTTCATCTTTGTTGTTTTAATCAGTCTATGGTGTCCACTATCAAAGCCAATTTTCTCCCTTTTCTTTTCTTTGTTCTAAGTTCGAACAATCTGGGAGTCCCATTGTGAAAGCCAATTTTTTTTTTCCAAACTCATAATTTGTGGAGGCCACTTTCATATGGTGTATTTTGCTACTTTTTTCTCCTTGTTCTCCCTACAATATTCGGTAGGATTAATCTATGGGGCCTATTGTGGAAGCCATTTGATTTCAGAATCCACATTTAATTTTAAAATTGATACTCAATTTATGCCTAAGCACAAATATAATCAAATCAAGGTCTTAAAATATCTACTATTTACTTGATCTACCTCTAAAATCTCCCACATTCCTATAATTTCTCTCATGATTTTCTATCTTTATAAAAAAAATCATTATAATTTATATTTACTAATTTAACTAAATAAATATGTTGGTCCCATTGTAAAAGTCAGATCTTTTTTCTCTGTAAACTCATAATTTACGGGGGCCACTTTCATAGGCTGTATGTTGCTACTTTTTCCTCTTTGTTTTTCTTTAAATATTATTTGCTAGGATTAATATGTGGGGCTCATTGGGGAAGCCGATTGACTTCAAAATCCATATTTTATTTTGAAGTCGACACTCAATTTATGCCTAAGAACAAATATAATCAAATCAATGTCCTAAAATATCTACTATTTCCTTGATCTTCCTCTAAAATCTCTCAGTTCCCTAAAATTTCTCTCACGAATTTCCATATTTATCAAAAAATTTATTATCATTCACATTTACTAATTTAACTAAATAATAAATATGTAGAATCAAAGAAACAATACAATGTGGCAAATCAAGATGTTGGACCAGGTAATAGATAGATTCTTTCAAGCATGAACAATTTTTATAAATCAATTCACTCTTTGTACCATCAACTATTCAAACTGATTATTCTTTTATATATTTCCTTCTTCATCATATATTATACTATTCAGAATTACTCTTCAACTTTTTTATTTTCTTTGACCCGGTATTTTATGTAATCACTCTTTGTACCATCAACTATTCAAGCTGATTATTCTTTCATATGTTTTCCTCCTCATTATATATTATATTATTCATAATTACTCTTCAACTCTTTCATTTTCTTTGACCTGTTATTTCATGTAATTGAGTTATTTCTTCAACATCACTCATTAGATAATTCGATTGGATCATTTTACTTACTTTTTTCTTAAAAACTTTGATTTTTGAGTTTCATTTTTAATTGTGTTTGCATTATGAGTTATATATTAATATTTATTTATAATTTTTTTTAATTATTTATAAATATTTCTAAATAAAATTTTAATTATTTTTTATCATAGCCTGTGTTGGGTGCTGGCTTGTTCCACTAGTTTTATTGAAAGAAGAGTTTGTCCCACTATAAGATTGCTTAATTTTATGATGATAAACTCATATTGGAGTAAAAATTTAAGGACATTCTACACATGGAGTGTGTCCATTTTGAGTTGCTCCAATATTCAATTGTTAGGTCCACTATGAAGCTCCTCTTCTACCTATCAGAAGTGTCTTTATTTTTTATTTTTAACCCAGCCAAGGGGCTGGAACCCAAGTAAGAGCCTATACATAGAAAGACAGTCCACTCAAGTGGAAAATGAGCTCGTACATTGGGGAAAAGGGAGCGTACCCAGGGTTCAAACTTTGGACAATCAGGTGAGAACTATCCCTCCTTACCACTCGAGTAAAGAGCCGTTCTCTACCTATCTGAAGTGTCAGGGAGACAAAAGGATTCCACTAAATTTACTATAGGAGGCTCGTATGAGTAATAAATTATAAGGATTTCTAAAACCATCTTCTTATTTTTAGATAGTAGATATGCCATATGATACTAGCCAACTACTTTCATCATTTTTACTCTTGTAAGTGTAACTTATCATTTACAAAAGGGTAGTTAGCGATGCAACTTAAAAATGGGCATCATCAATTCATCATATCCAAGCATGCTTTTCGAATATTGGTATTGGATCCGATTGTGGTTTTATTTATTTATTTATTTATTTATTGTAGGCCCTTAATATATATGTATATTATGTGAATGTAATAGTCTTGGATATGAATCCGATTTTTATTTAAATCCAAAATTAGTGTAAAGCTATGCCTATTGCCAATTTTTTTTTTTTTTTTTGAAGGTGTTTAGATCTCTCATATTTTGTGTATCCACTCAAACTTCCTTGATCTTATGAGCTTATGGCCAAACAAATAGTTATTAGTTTTTATGGACAAAGGAAAAAAGGTATCCTGTGTTTAAGCTCTGCAAATCTTGCAAATCTGGGGCCTACATGGATCCATGATGGAAAGGGGGGGATAGTGATGCAAAAGGCCTAATGTAGATTAAGAAAATATATAATATTAAACCAAACAAACGATCCTAGCACTGAGTTTTAGGTCATTAGAGTTTAATGAAAATACATAATGTAAAAATTAGTGTGAAATGAGATTGGTTCCAACATGAGTGAATGGTTGGATTGATCAAAGTTAGGGCCCTATATAAAGGCGAGAGAGAGAGAGAGAGGGTAAAAGTGATGTTTTGTCAAATTATCATCTTGATCAAAGTTGGATTTTAAACTCTCTTTTTTCTCACAACCTCCTGATGCATGGATAGAGGAGTATGATTTTCAAAATTAAACCTGGGTTTTACATTACAATCCAGTGTAGCTTAGTCCTTTACAACCAGTTTAAGGAACCTACATGTCCAATCTAAAGGATCGTTTGGAAACTCTAATCTAATTAATAAGAGCTCATCAAATTAAGGTCTAAAATAAAAATTTTATTTTTAAATTCTAATTTACAATTAGTGTGTTTGATAAAATTATATAAAATACTCTTATTTCTTGAGGTAATTGGCGCCTACTAGTTGTGGGAATTGGGGCCAACTCTGTGAAATTTGCAATGTAGAACCCGCCCGCCGTTTGTGTCATTTTGAAAATGTTATGAGGATATTTAAGAAAAGACCCGTAAATTTTGCATTGTCATCCTTCATCTTCTTTAGCTAAAAAAGCTCTAAAAAAAGGCAGTACCCCTTAGAGTAATATAAATAAAAAAAACCATTCATTTTAAACAAATCTTCCCATTTCATGCAAAAGCATGTGCCTCCAGGTAAAATAGATGACAAAGGATATGATCAATTACGAGTTATCCTGCCCGACCCATGATATTTTATTTTTCTTCCTCAAGTGGCTAGGCCCAAAAACCGAACTTCTAGGCCCACATACTTGAACACAGTCAGGACTATTAGGCCCAAGCCCAATAACTAAACAGGAAACTCTGCAACTTGCACTCTCTGTATTAGTTATCATAGAACTGCCAAATAATGCAAAAAGTATGATGCATATAACAAAGCATTCCATGTATCAACTTCAATAAATTAGGGACCACTTTGCATAACTAGAAAAATGGGGAGTTCAAATTTCTCTGGATAAACCCCTTCTCTTGTGGTGATTATTAACACACCCACCTTTAAAAAAAAAAAAAACTTGCATATGACGAAGATACCCATAAATTCCGTGCATATTCCAAACATATCTCACCTGCACGGGCATGAAACTCCGTGCACATGATATATGCATGGTTTTCTCCAGCCGTACACCTCTTATGTGCACGGCTCTGAAACTCTGTGCACTCTTTTATGTGCACGAGTAGAGCAAGGCCACCTGCGACTATGGACGAGAGGCAGAGAGTAGCAGAGAAAGAGAGGGAGAGGTCGTAGGGATTTTGGGCAGGGGCCAGTAGCAGGCAAGAGGGACAGGGGGAGAGAAAGGAAAAGAGAGGGGGGGGGGGGTGGTAGGCAAGAGAGATAAAGAGGGAGAGAGATCGGCCGCAGCGGGATTGGACGGAGGTGGCTGGAGCAGGGACTGGGAAGGAGAGAGGAAAAGGAGAGGAGAGAAAAAAGGGTAATTTGGGTATTTTTGGAAATGAGGGTGGGTACAGCAAAAGAGGTGGATGCAAATAGAATTTTCCCCTCTTATTAATTTGCTTTTCACATAAAGTAGGAGAGATGGTTTCAGCCTCAAAAGAGGAGAGAAAAAAAAAGGACCTTTTTTTCTTTATAAAGAAGTGAGTATAATCATATTAAAAGTTACTTATTTGACTTTAATAAAAGGTTTTTTAAGATGGCCTGTCCTTCATACACAACAAAAAACAGTGGACAAATACTACTAGATAAGAGCAATGAATCTACTTTTCACATAGAAATTAACTCCCCATTTCTCAACTTAGTGAAGCATCCTCACCTTGCACTTTCTCCTCATCCAAACGACTACGGATGAGGTGATTGGTGGAGAAAACAAGTAGAGGAAACTGTGTACAATACAAATTTGAACTATGAATAGTTTTCATCTCCTATTAAGTCCCACTAGTTTTCTCCACCTTTTCTTCACATTCAAATGACCCCCAAGAGAACACAAGCAAGTCACGACACAATCAACTGTCTCATCTGCTGATTTTCTATGGTAGGATACAGGATGAAGAATATTACAACCATCAAATATGACTTATAGAGGCTCTGAGTACACTAATGGCATTCAACCCAGCTATAGCATCTTCTGCCAACAGTAAATAGAGATACTGGAAGTTCTATAAACAACAACAATGCAAGAAATCCCTTTTAACTGCCAAGTTCCTCCGGCCTGACAAGTTGCTAGATGGTTTTGTCTCTTGAGATCCAACAAAAGCTGTTGAGACAATATCACACTTGCTGGGTCTATCTTCAAAGAAGGAAAAAAAAATGTATGTACAAAATGTAAAGCAGAGGAATAAACGAAGAGAGCAGTCAATAAAGTTAAAACCCCAAGCATTTAAAAGTTACTCCACATTTAGGAAATTCTCATTAAAGTGGAAAAAGGAAAAGAAAAATTATAAAAGAAAGTGACTTAAAGGTAGAACTTGATTGCCAATATCAACCAGCAGACACATGATTAAAAGGGAAAAGAAATAAGCAAACTGCAGATCTAATTACATCTTCAAAGAATTAAATTCGTGCAAATCTCATACACTCTCATAAAACAATGAGAAAAATACTCTGCTGCTCCAGGGTTTGAGTTTCTACTAGAAGGAATGGATATATTTACCATTAAAAATGCACAAAAAATTACTTTAATTTCAATAATGGTTCCTTTACAGCCATAGCTCCCACAAAATGAATGGACAACTGGCAAAGAACAATGGAGAAACGGCTCTGCCTGAATAGAATGCTCAAGCCTGCAAACATTCTGTCGATTACCTCCTGGATCATCCAGGTACAACTTGTTCAAACTACATTCTATCCATTAACAATATTTTATCTATCAGTGGGGAGAAAAGAGAACAGACATTTTTCTATAATTATTTACTTTTGAATAGAGAAGAGCACAAATGTATACAGAAATAGACCATAGTGGCTCTCCAGCCAGGCCATTCATTATCATATAGAACGAGCAATATTTACCTAAAAAACTTGCTAAGATTAAATGGATAATGTGAAGATTATAATTCCCTTTCTACGATCCACTCTCAATTTGATCTAAAACAATACAATTCTAATATTGACACGAAAACTGATCTGCCCTCTAAGGGAGTGACTCGATTATATATTAATGTCTGCAATATGCAATTACATAAATGGCACATAAGGAAAGTTTAAAGAAAAAAATATGTACAAGGTAGATAATGAAGAACTAATTTCCAATAATTATCTCCTAAAATTCCCCATCTTTGAATCAATCTTATAGAGGTATCATGCCCAATAGGTGTACCAAACTTGATAATCTTCACAGGTAATCATTCTACTTTCAAAATGAAACATCAACATTGGATATACCTGGCTACAGCCCATTGTAGGGGGCGGCCTACAAACCTTCATCAAGCCCTGGTTGTAGTCTGAAGTTGCCCCCATTGTTCCTTGGTTCAAGCTCTTGTTATGGAAAAACCAAAAACAAAAAGCTGAACGGCTTCACTATGGTTCCATTGATAATACTCAAGTCTGTTAGGAGGACACTATTTTACACCATGGACTGTTTACCAAGTCCAACCATCAGGATAGAATATAATACACACTAACTGCTGCACAAAGGAAACAGAAGCGTAATGATGGAAGAACTTATTCATCCAAAAGCAAATTTCAGTCGCTAAAGCCATGCCCCATTTCTTGAAGCAAATTTAACATTACAAAAGCAGCAGAATTCTCTGAATCTTTTACTTTTGATTTGGAATCACCAGTTGATTCGAAGACGCCAGCCAAAGTATCCACTTGGACTGAACATATGAACCGCTTATCATGGGCAAGTCCAAGTTCTTTCTCTACCCTGCAAGTAATACAAAACAAACATTTCTGTTTTTCTAAGTTGACAGAAAAAAATTACAATACAAACTCCTGGTGCACATATAAGCAACCAACTCGAACAGTTTCCTACTTATTGGTCCGTCAAAGATAATTTTCATATGAAAATGGCCTGACTTATACACTATTTTCACGCCTCATTTATGTATATGATGTGGAAACAAACATGCCCATGCATAAATGTTATGCACATGCTACATTTATATATGTAATGAGTGAAAAAAAAAAAAAAAAAACCCTCTAAGTTACTTCTTGCAGGTCGATTCATAAAGAAAGAAATGGGAAGGAATCGAATTTGTGAGATGTAAGAAAGAATAATAGTCCCACCACCTTAACATATAAACCTACGTTTCACTTTCTGCATTAGCTCACTTTTTCCAAAAAATCTCCTTTGCTTTGAAATAAAATAAAATATTTTCAAAAACTGATTGCCAGCTAAAAGAGAAAATAAGATCCATGGAAACTCTATGGCATGATAAGGTAGTACGGGCTCTCTCATAAATATATTCCTTTAACCATTCTTCATCAACCAAATTCCTAAGTAGTCTTCTCTACATATGTCATACTTCTATTCTTTCTTAACAACTTTCACATTTTAGATCATTCATTTAAAGATTCAATTTTCACTTGATAAAGATCAAATAAAAGTAACTGCACATATCTCTTTGCCCATACTCTTTACCATTAGTTAACATAGTTTCTTTATGTCTTCTATTATTTTGCAGAAATCAACAAATTGGTCATTTTAGGACCTCATAGAAATTATTTAAGCACAAATGCAAGGCTAATACTGGTGTGTAAAAGAAAAGAATATCATGCGAGAAACGTCTCTCATGACAACCTCCACAATCTCATTATTGCTATGTTCTGTGACTAAATGTGCTTCTTTTGCTCCCAAAGTTACCAGAAAGTTCCTTATAAGAAACTTTCCCAACAAAAGTGGAGAAAAAGAAACCTCATTTCTGACTTACTACTGCAATGACAAGAATGCAGAATTTGTCAAAGAAGATGCTTTCTGTAAGGACCCGAACCAAGATTTGTCCGTTTAATAATAATAATAATATTAATAATAATAATAATTATTATTATTGTTATTATTAATTACTACTATTTCTACTACTACCATTATGATTAACAACATTATTTTTAATCATCATGCATCCTTTAACTATACATGTGGGACCCGCTGCATGCAATATGGTCACTACTCACATGATTAGTGATATGCAAATTGGATATTGCATTTAAATATATGAAAAAATCACAGTAATCATGTAAATTGGAATTCTTCTATGCATTACACTAGAGATAATTAAATTAACTAAAATAATAAATGGCATGCATGGCATCGTGCATTAGGCGGGCCCACATATTCTGCATGTTCATGATAATCATGCATGTTTGGTACGGTTAATGCAATAATCTTGTTCTTTATTTTTTCTATTTAATGTTTGATCGTCAATAATGAGCATGCTGGGTGTGGCCCATTTAGTTTGTTCAAATTGCATGATTAAAATCTTAATGGGTTCTTGAGGGATTCCATGTGGGTTGCATGGTTGTGTGAGGGGCTGGGTATGAGTAACCCAAGTTGGTTAGTTTCCTAATTGCATTAATATTGAAAAAGGCAAGCATACATGAGAGAGAGAGAGAGAGTATATAGCAAACATAGTGGTGGTAGGACCAAATTAGGAAGTTAACTAATGGAAATAGGAAAGGGGATTGTTTGGTTGTGAGTACACTTACTCCCACACGTTCCACACTTTCTACACAAGTTGTTTTATGCATATTGGCAAGTGAAACTCCTACTAGCATTAAGTTTGGCAAGTTGTATTGCATCTTGAACTAGGAAACCCATGTGCATTTGGAATCAAACCTAACCCAAAGCCTTTAAAAAGAAATGACTGTCCCACTCCCTCTTGCACACCCTCACTCACGGCTAGAGAGAGAGTGAAGAGAAGAAGGAGAAAAAGAATAAGAAAAACAAGAGAGAGGGACTGCTGGTTTGGGTGTTTTCTTCTTCATCTGGGCATCATCATCTTCATCATCTAAGTGGTCAAATTCAATTAACCATGCTTTGTTATTCATTGTTGTGTGGAGTGCTTACGTAATACCGAGGTAATCTCCTGCTTCGGCACTAAACTACCAATTAGGGGTGACTCCGGCCTGATTTATTCCAGTTCGGCAAGAGTGCCAGCTGTCGCCGAGTTGGAGTTGGATTCGGTCTGCCTGCCGACCTCGTTCATTACGGGCCCTGCCCTGAGCGACTCGGTACCCATGCCCGACCTCCTACATCCCCTGATCTCGGTAATTCCCGTCTCGGTCCACTTGACTGAGATGGATGCCCGTCTTAATCTCCATTTATGAGATGGGACGGCTACATGACAAAACCCCCCTGACAGAAGGTGGCCAAGTGCTGATAAGGGACCCTCCCTATCACTTCCACATTTATGTGAGGGGGTTGAGGGGACGTCCGATGGGACAAGTATCCTCACCTACCATCTTAGGAGTGGGCTGATGGGACAAGTATCCTCACCTACCTCCACTATGGAATCTTCTATTCTCTCCTACAAATACCTGCATGGGAGCCCCATAAGAGGTAAGGAATATACAGTCTACATCCTGTTTATTTCACCCACATCTTCTCCCTCACTTCACCCTAGTTCAGTGACTGCACTAACTCAGGCGTCGGAGTGCCTTTGGCTGACAAACAGCCTCGGGCTCTGACTGCTCTTTCTTCCTTGTTTTCAGGATTCAGGCCATCGGTGACTTCTCCGATCGGCTAAACAGGATTTTCCAAACCCCCTCCATCACTTAAACTAAGTCCGTATAATTTAGGCACTTACAATTGTGATTCCATTATGATGTGTTTTTGGATATTGGCAATGTTATGCTAGCAATTTTCTAGTTTTTCTCCATGATTCTATTCCACTATGATTTCCCCTTGCTGCTTCAATTTTCACATGAAAAGCTTTTGTGTCAAAAAAGTTGTGCTCCATGTTCGAATGTCAATTTTTGTATTTTTTCCTGAATTTTTGATACACATAAGTCATGTTTGGAAAAATTATTTCTGATATCAAAAGAGGTCAAAATTTTTTGAAATTTAGTAGGAAGTCTTGTCTATGTGTCTACTAAGTCCAGTTAAAACTTTCATTCTGAGTTATACCAAAAAAAAAAAAACTTGAAAATCAAATTGCGAGTTCGACTCAAATCCAAAATTCAGTAATTTTGCTGTATTTTTCCTACATGCTTTGAATGTGTTGTTCGTTTCTATTTCTTGCATGAGATCAGGCATGTTCATGGACTGGGCTAGGCAGTATTCAAGCCCGGCCTGATTTTTAAACCATTGGCCCAAGCCCAGCCCTAGCCCGAATCGGGCCAGAATTGCATGGCATGAGCCTGGCCCGCCTGGAAAAGGTGAACTTTGAACCCGGCTGTAGCTTGGGTGGTTGGGCTTCTACAGCAATTTGAAACTGCATGTGTTCGAGTCCCACATTCTAACAAAAAAATTTGCTTTTGCTTACATTGCATCTCTCATTCAAGCCAGGCCGGGCTTCGGGCTCTCTACCATCAAATCCAAGCTTGGCCTATATATGAAACGGGCATAGGTTTCAGGTCCAAGCCTAGCCCATGTACCAAATCCTAAGGCTCGAGCCCAGCCCCGAAGCGGGCTGGACCTGTGGTGCAGATCGAGCCAAGCCCAAATCCACTGGGCCCAACCCATGAGTTATCGGGTCACCTGACCCAACCCATTGGATCAGCCCACAAATCCTAATGGGAATGGCCGACTGCCGTGGGAAGCTATCCTAAGTTAGAAGTTATCTTAGTTTAGGATTCCTGATAATTGTTAGTTTCCTATTTGTATTAGATTGTTGATTGGTTTCCCTATTTGAGTAGAAATCTTTAGCAAGTGGATTCTTACTTTCTTAGTAAGAAAGCTATGTTCTTAAAAATATGTGAATCCCCTTTCAGGACCGACACACTCTAATATTATTGAATTGAAGAATTCTGGTTTGGTTCAACTGTGTTTGGCTTCTTGTTGGTGTGCGGTTGGTTGCTTTAAATCCATTTGGATTCGGCTAAATCCCCGCTGCGGTTTGGTCTATATTCCTGAGCTGCATCAACTTGGGTAGGGCTCAGGCCAGCCAGGTCCATGAGCACCCCTCCATGAGGTTTATCTTACTTAAGAATCACATTATACAAGTAAGGCGAGTTCATTACATAGAATGTGCATTTTCCCTAATGTGTGTGATCGGTGAGCGTGCGCTCTTCTAATGATAGATTGTATGAGAAAATGGTCGATGGTATGGGGAGTGGATCGTGGAATTGTGTGATTGGTTGTTTGACTATGCCTACTAATTGTGGGGTAATCTAGTGATTCGAGAGTCTGGTGGATATTATGTACGAGTGGGGACTTACGCACGCCGATTTCGTCTTAGACAAGTTGTGTAATTGGAACATGCTCCTTATTCCTGTCAAGCTATCTTGATTGTAGGGTCCATCTTAGTTGATTGACTCATTTGCTCTTTGTCATCTATTATCCGTCTTTGTGTACATGTGTTATCATGATTTTGACTCGTCATAAGGCACTATTTCTTTGTGGGTCTATGACCATTACTTAGGACACTTGAGCAGTGTAAGACTGTTTTTTTTGTGCCACATGAGTTGTATAAATCGCATTCAACCCAGGATCTTAGCCTGATGCTCGTATTATGTGATATATGTGCGTGAAATGTGCTTTGTACCTGGTACAAGTGTTTCTAATATGCTAGCATACATCCTTAAGAGTGGGATGCTGAGTTATGATATAAGAATGCAATGTGAGCGGGCTATGCAACGGCTCGAAATTAACATGGGTGATAATACTAAATGCAGCATGTGCAGGTCTTGCCATGGCCCAATGTGCTAGGGAGATAATATAGTGTGTGCCTTCTAGTTAAGTAATTTATTGAAATAGGTGTGGCGTCAGATTCTACTTCATTGTGTCGATTCAACCTTGTCACGTTTAGTTAATTTAAGTGGTTCTGCTTTATGTTGTGTTCGTTTTGTTGTGATTTGTTTTACATGATTTGCAATTTTAAGTTATTCCTTAATTTCCAACCTATATGATATTTATTTCTATACTAAGTAAATTGGAATTATGTTTAAACTGTCATATTGAATGAATGGTTACTTTGTATGTTTAGTTTATGTTTGATATACCTGCTGAGCTCCAAAACTCACCACCCCCCAGCTTCAGTTTGTGAATGTAGATTTGCTGTGCTTGGGATTTTAGAAAGTGTGATAGAGAGCTTCGGAAATTTAGCGATGATGGAATTAGTGATTCAATTCTAACAATAAGAAATTTGTTTAGACTTTTATTCAAGTGATGTGATAAGGCAGTCGGCCGTTTTCTTTCAATATTGTTTATGCTTTTATTTAACTTTAATTTAATAATAATTTAGTAAAAATCTGCTTATCATGATTGTAATCCCACTGCAATAATTTGACTTAAGCATGTGTGCATGAAAAAAAAAATTTCACGGCTCTGACTTTGGGAGAAATCTCGAATTCAGGTCATCACACTTTTCTTGTGAGAAACCCTTCTTTCAAACCCAAACGAGCCTTAAGCCCAAAAATAAGTTCATCTTCAACTATAGTTTCATTTTAGCTCTAGGGTCTGTTTTTTTACTAGAATTCATAGAATTCTTGTTTGGGAATTTTGAAATTCTCAGATACGGTGGAATTCCAGAGTGCTCCCTTGTACCTGAGCATCCAAAATTTCCACCAAAAAGCAAAAGGGGCTGGAATTCCTAAAATTCCCAAGGTCATTTGAGACCTTTTAAGTGGATGGGATTTTGAAGTGCTTGTAAATATTTTTTAATGGGATTTTGAAGTGCTTGTAAATGAACATGGCATTTGCAAGTGCCAATGGACAACATATCACATCATGTCCAAAAAACCCCAACATGGCAAATTCTTTTTAGAAATTCTAGGAAAGAAACAGGCCCTAAGTTAGTGAAGTTTACAATGTCTCGAACATATGTCGTGTCTCAACATGTGTCAGTCCCAACTTCCATGCCTGAATAAATGAGGAGGGTTAGCATGAAACATGTCATAAAATCCCATTGAATCAAATTTTGAGTCTACTTTTATATGGAAGTAGCATTAACCTGTCGTTTATTACGAGGCAAAGATTATAGCAAATATGATAAAAGCAATTTAGCCTCACCATCAAAGTACATATATAAATAAATAACTTATATCTATAAATGTTTACTTTCATTGAATTGTTTGAATTGGTTTGAGTTGTAAGATTTGATAAATCGGCGTGAAGCAACGAATTGTAAGATTCAATCATAAATCTTAAGAAATGGGATTCATCGTATAGATACTCTCTTTTTTCTTGGGATTGGATATAAATCTGAGGATTTTAATAGCAATGGGTGTTATTATCCCCTAAAACAAGGCTACTAAACTGAAGGCCCCAATCAAAATTGTTCCTGCAATAAGCAACTTCAGATTTTCTGTTTCTGCCATCTTCCCACTGAACTGATTTGTCTCCACAACTGGACAAGAAGGAGCAAGCTCCAAATCATTCCTAGCGATCACATGATCACTGACCTTATTGTGTGATTTGTGTCATCTTTTCTAATAATGCTGATAAGCAACCCTATCTCATGAACAACTCTCTATCTAACTTTGGTAAACTTGCAAATTTAAAAAATAATAATAATAATTGAAATCTCATGCATGGATAGCCCTACCCATATCCATATCCTCGATTTCCAAAAGTGCAGTCATATACCGAAGTATCCATATCTAGGAATCATAGGTTGAGTGATCCATGCAGACCAGTTAAAGGTAAAGAGGCATCTAGAACATATATCTTTAAATTGTTGAATTAATGGATATAAGGGTGACATAACTGTCAAAATAGAAAATTGTATAATACATCAAGAAAAAAAAATTGTAATAAGGGAGGTCGCTGAAAACATATTGCATAAACTTACACGATAAAATAATAGTAAAGCAATGCACAAAACATGATTCCTGGAGATGGCTTAGTAATTAAGATTTATGTCAGACATACGTCATGGCTTTGTTCTTTTTTTTTTAATAGTTACTTTCATTAGCTAAAGCAAGCAGTACAAGAGCTATATACCGACAAGCTAAAAAGGAGAGCAGAAACCCCAAAAAGAAACAAAGAAAGGGCCCCTAACAGAAACCAAATTGGCCCTGCAAAGGAAAAAGCTAACTCTTTCCAATGCAACATTATCTCGACATACGCCATGGCTTACGTTCCTATAAATTATAATTATATCATTACATGTAGAAGTTAGAACTCTTTTATCTTTTATCTCATAAAAGCAATCTTTTATCTTTAATCTCATACAAGCAATCACAGACCAGTGCTAAGCAAGTGCATACTTGATTATTGATAGACTTATACCTGTAGCGAGGATTGGGCCAGCGGTTTTTGGTGCAAAGTTGATTCAACCTCATTTTGGATCCCTCCTCCTCCATCACTTTATCTGTCTCCATATCGCTGGGTGTAGAAGATAACAGACCCGGCAGGGCCTCCTGCACTGCATACAGCTTCGCAGTCTCCTTGTGCTTTGAGCTACCGCTTCCAAGAAGCACCCCGTCGACATACACACTAGCTATGCTCTTTGAACCCTCCTTCCAGTACCGTATATCCAACTGCTTCCCCTGCTTCCGGCAGAATTCAAACAGTGTCGTCACCGGAGGCCGCTGCAGTGTCTCCAATGTAACCATTGGCTCCAAGAGCCGTCTGAAAACCTAATAAATAAATACCATCAAAGAAGGAAAAAAGAAAAACAATAAAGGCATTTTTTTTTTCTTTCTCATATTTTGCCTATTTTTCATGTTCTTGGGTCTCTGGATCTCTCAGAAGTGTGCCTTTCCATTGCACTTCCACACTGTTTGGAGCTATCCGTGTAATGGTAAAACCATAGAAATAGGTTTCTATTGAGAATTTTAGGCCGAAATTAAAAAATAGCATCCAGGAGAAAATGATTTTCTTTTGATACATTTTCCACTGTATTCATTCTCTCTCCCAACTTGTCTATAAGTTTAGTAGAAAGCAGAGTAATTTGAAGAAACACAATTCACCAAAGAAAATGTTATATGGCATTTTGAAACAAACAAACCATATTCAATGCAAAAATGTAGAATATGCAGCATTCAATTAATACTTTGGCTTCCACACACACCCCCCCCGCCCCCCCCCCCCCCCCCCTCTCTCCAAGTGATAGGTATCAAAATGGTATGCGGGGCTCATTTGGAAGGGGAGAAAACAAGTGGATAAAACTTTCCACTGCTGAAATGCTAAAATTTGAACTGTGGACACTTGTCTCCACCTTTTCTCCTGATCCAAACAGAGCCCTAGGTTTCCCACATAGGTTTTACCAAAACCCATCCTTGAGAAACCTAAAATTTTCCACACAACATTGAAACATGCATGCCCTAGAAAGCCGAATCTACATAAAAAGTAAAACCCCATCTCACCATCCACAGTATCTCGAGACTCAAATTGCAATCAACAAAAACCGCAGCAGCAATCCCTTCCACAATATCCGCCAAAACCTTTGGCGCTTTGACCGCGCCCGTGTAATAAACCTCATCCACTTCTCCTCTAATGGAATCCGCAAACTCTTTCACCTAAACAACAACAAAAAAGCAAAACGCAGGAATCAAGATTCAATCTTTTTTCTCTTTTCAAGAAGGATAAGAAGCATCTATGCTATACCTTCTCATCGAGAGTGGGAGAATTACGACGCACGTACTGATACAGCCCGTGCCGGACCGCTACTCGAGCGATCTTTTCGGTGGTTCCGTTCGCGACTCGGAGGAGCGAGAGCCTGCCGGGATCAAGCTTGGGATATGCAACGTATAGATGGTAGGAGATGGCGAGGCGGAGGGCGGAGTCGCCGACGAACTCGAGGCGTTCGTACGACGCGGTATCGGGATACGAAGAGTGAGTTAGGGCATCGACTAGAAGGTTAGGGTTTCGGAATCGGTAGCCGAGGTGATGTTCAAGCGCAGCAACTGCGTCTCTCATGCTCGCATCGACGGGTCTCGCATCGATTGGGTCCATGTACATTGTGTGATCATCCATGGCGGATCAATGGCTTCTAATCTTCTTTTTCATTTTCTGAGGAGAAGATGAGAGGAAGAAGTAGAAGTAGAAGAAGAAGAAAGAGCGGGGAAGTGTTGGACAAAGAAGGGATTCATTTGAACTTTCTCCGGTTTTAGACAGTTGGGGAATGTGTTTAGCAGGCCTGTCAATGGGCCGTGCCTGGCCTGGGAATGGGTTGTACAATCTCATCCTGAAAATTGGACCGGCTTGCCGGGGATTGTCCAATCCCGGCCCTAAATTAAGCGGGCCTTTGTCAAATTCCATCCGGTATGGGTCCAGGCCGGGCTTTGGCATTTTCATTAATAGAGACGGTTTTTTTTTTTTCTTTCTTTCTTAGTGGGTGAAGCTCTGTTTATAAAGATGATAATGATGGCCAGGTAAGGGGCGGAGCAAATTTCAAAAAATCTAGAAACTAGATAGTAGATATTAAGTCTTCAAAATGAAGGGTTATAAATCTATCAAAATTTTCAAATATAAACTCGATATTGGATCTAGTCCAAGTATCAAATTGAGTCCATTGCAAATTCATAGTGTGAGTTTTGGGTGTGGAGTGAGAAGTGATTGAATTGATGAGAAATGGTGGAGGGAAGAGACATTTTGAAGGGATTTTTTGGAGAGTTCCCATTGAAATATATAAAAACTGGTAAAATAACATTGCGGGTGGACCAGGCCGGGCCTGAACGGGTCGGGCTTGCTCTCCCCATTCCCAATTCCATTTTGACTGAGCTTTCAAATAATTGTCCAAGCCTAGCCCGCTTGGCTCAGATTTTTTTAAAAGCCTAGTGTTTTTGAAGTTAGGATGGGCCAAGCTGGGCTGGGTACCCATGTCAGCCGGCTAAATTGATAGACCTATTTAGCACGTTTTGAGAGCTGCTAGTGCCACAACCTAAATTTGTCTAACCACATATTTTTTCTATGTAAACCCCAAATAAATAAATTAAAATTAAAATTTTTCTCTATACACCCGTTTTTTCCCAAAACTTGAATATATATATTTATATATATAAGCAATTAAGCAAGAGAAACGATTCATGCACTTGAACAAGGTTTTGCCGGTCGGGATGCATGCAACCCTCCATATTAATTATAATATATTAAAGCCAAGGGTTTTGACTTTGATTTGATAGTCTGTTGTAATTTTGACTTTTAAGTTATCTCGTTAAATATTGCACATTCTCTCCCCACTTCTAATGGTAATTCTTCTCTTATCAACTTTTCTCATGCAACCACTTTAAAATACTTTCTACTTTTTTGTTTTCCTTTTACCTCCTTTTCTACTCAACTTATATACATTTATGCTTATTCTCTTATTCCTTTTACATCCTACATCTCTTGCTCCTTTTCGAATCCTGCTCTTATATTTTTGATTCAGTTACTACTATCATGGTATTTTCTTTTTTCTTTTCTTTCAAAAAAATTACTTTCGTGTAAAATGTGGATTTGCATACATATGTTTGCTAAATGTCTAAAGTTAATTATTCTTTGAAGGCATGTCGTCCTCTTTTGATCATTGATGAAGAGAGAATGGTTTTTGTTGAACTCGTTTATCTTTAAATTCCTAACTCGTTTGTTGTGGTTTTCTCTCTCTTCAATTTGCCCATCTTTGCGATAATCATTAATTTATTTTTCTTTATTTTTTTGATGTTTAGGTATTTAATTGCAGATGTATGGGCATACCTTTGCTTAGCATGGGTCATTGTGCTAGTACTTATTAAGGAAAGATGTCCTACGAGGGACTAATTTCTCACTTTGAAATAATTCTTTCCATGGGTCATACCATTGTATACAATGTTCCAACAAGGACAAGAAACCTTGTTCCAAGGTGGATGCAAGAGCTCATGTTTGGAGGGAATAATGCTATTTTGAATTCAAAGCTCATGCCCAAGATTTGAATGGTTGGTTCAGGAGCCAAAATGCCAAACCCTATTGGTACCGACACAGCCTTGTTGAATAGATATCACTATGTGCTGGCAAAAAAACAGTAAGAAGAAAACGAAAGAAAGAAAGAAAGAAAAAGAGAATTTCTGTCATCCACCGTTGTTTTAAGATTTAAGAGGATTTTTCTAGTAAAACCTGCCTTTTTTTAATTAACAAATCCTTTTAGATCATTATAGGTGAACCTTTGAATTCACTTGTCTTTGTTGTTTATTAACTTGAGAAAAAGATCAAATCAGATTCATGATCAAATCAGATTCATAGATGTAATATAGGCTTTAGTGGTTAATTACTTATATAATTTGAGGTGATTTTGTGTTTGAATTACATTTTACCATTTTATAACCACCAAATTACTAATATTCCTCAACACATTAGATTATAAATTAAAATAATTACTACCTAACAAATAACAATCACCATCTTAGATAAATTACCAAAAAAAGTTGATTTTGACTGAATGCACTATCAACCTTGAATTTTACAAGGTGAGTAAGTCTCAACTCTTCCCAACATTTGGTGACATTGCAATTTAAGTTACCATTGTATCTTTGTGAAACAACCTGATTTCCAATTAAATAGAGATGTATGCCCTATTACAGGATCTATTACAGACCTTTAAAGAGCAACAAAGATATTATACAATTATCATTTCCCTAATCCTAGCAATTAGATCCCCCAATTAAAGTTCAATACAGTTAATGATTGACTAAGTCCAACATGTGCAATAAGTGACTGTTGGGCCTCGGCCTAGAGAAGCAGGCCTCTATTGACAATAGGGGCCTGAGACCTACCTTCGGGCTAAAATATAGAGAGCTCTGTTTTGAGCTCTAATGGTTTAGGGGGCCCGAGATGGTTGTGTCCATCGACCAAAAACCCCCTTTGGTAGACCGAAGTTTCCTTTGGTATGGTTTCCAGAGAGCTCTTATTTTGGGGCTTAGAGGGTCTCAGGGGACCAACTTGTTCGTGGATCGACTGAAGTAAATCTAGATTTGAGTCAACTAGCCATTGTGAATGAGTTGGTTTGCCTATTTTGGAACCTCAGGGATGGAAGCTTTTACCCCAGTCTACTAAGTCTCAAAATCTATAAATAAGTGACTTCAGGATCATTGCTTTGGTGCAATGGTAAAAGTCTCGGATGCCATGCGTGATAACGCATGTTTGAGACCTTGCGAGCAGTGACTTTATGCAAAATTATCAAAAGTTAGGTTTGTCTCTAGTTTTGATCCTTCGAGAACTTTGCTTCGATGGGACTGTACTGGGTGATGACCTTTAAGTGACTTCATATCTAATCTCTACATACAATCATTTTGAAAACTCTCACAGAGAACTGATATAGGCCAATAAAAACACCCTTTAGCTTTCAAACCCTCTTCCACCCTCTCTCCATACTTCATAAGAAGATTCTTAAGAGAATTCAAGGCTCAATTAAAAGAGGTTTTGTGAAATAGATTATGCCTCTGTTTGACATCACTATTTTTGGCCTCTATTTCTCAAAATCTCTAAATCGGGTAGAGATTTTGGGAACAGAGTTGTTTGACCATCTTTAAATGGTGTAGAGAAGTAGAAGCAATGCCTCTATTTCTCACAGCTTATCATTGCACCAACGTAGAAAGTAGAGGGTAAAAAATAGAGGCGGGTGAACAGTGTTCCTAGCCCATTCACGCCTATGAGTTTTTTTGATCTTTTTCTTTTTTTTTTCAAAATCTTTGAGCGTAAACCAAGATCCAAATCATTGAAAATGTTCACAAGATCAAAGAAAGCCATGAGACCAAATTTCAACCATTTGACCATCACCAGTCTCGAGATGTGTGAAAAAAAAGAGCCTTCGGATGTAATTTTTTGAAATTCATGGGCCCGAAATGCAAGATCCGAACCATTGGATCTCTTTGGAAGGCTAAAAACAGTTATATGGATAGTTTTCAAGTCTCGATACCCTGTGGATCACGAGATATTTGCAAAATAGTACAACCATTGATTTATTATGCTCAATATTGGATTTGTCCATGAGCAATAATGTTTTTTTTTATTTTTTTATTATAAATTTCGAGAGTGTAAATCAAGACCCAAACTGTCGGAAATGTTCACAAGATCAAACACGACCATGAGACCAAATTTCAACCGTTGGATTATCACCAATCTCGAGATATGTGCATAAAATGTGAGCCATTGGATGCAATTTTCTAGATTATGTGGGCCCCAAACACAAGATCCAAACCGTTAGATCTCTTTGGAAGGCTAAACACGGCCATAGGGTTAATTTTCAAGGCTTGATACCTTGTGGATCTCGAGAAATTCTAAAAAAACTTTCAACCATTGATATAAAAAAAATCTATTTAACATATATCCTTGCATTACCAAACATTTATTTTGATTCTAGCCTTTTTTTTTATAATTCTTTTTTTAATGAATCTATTTTGATGGGTCTATCCAAAAGGTTAAGTTCTTCATAGGAATATCTACCAAAATTGTAGATCAAAATCCTTTAAGATCTATTTGGTTGATCAATATTGGGAGATTATCAAACGCCAAGGATCGTCTACTACGGAGGCCAACACTCAAGTTTGGACTTTGGATCTTGGCATCAAATGCGATATTTAGAGTGACAAGTTTGATTTGTTTTTCATTTTATTGTTAATAACTGTAAAGTGGATTAGACCTTAGTGATCGAAGAACCACTATAAAAATAGTGTGGTGGAATAGGCCTTTGTGACCGAACTACTATATCAAAAAAATTTGTGGTTGGTGGAGTCGACCTTTATGATCGAACCACCATATAAAAATATCTAGGTTATACGCCTATTGAAAACATCAAAATAGTGATCACCTAGAGACCATTCGAAAGTGCTCTTGGGAGTGGACGCAGGTTAAGGACCGAACCACTATAAATATCGCCGTGTCTATCTCTATTTACTGCTTTAGATGCATGCTATGGATAGAATGTGCTAGTTCATTCTTGTTAACATTGATTAGCAATATTTCTGCATATCACAACTGTTAGAATTTTATTGATTGTTTAATTCTATTTATATTGTGGTATTCATTCTTAGTTGATTATCAAAATTGCATGAGCACTCTATTCCATTGTTTGATATTAGAGATTTTATTATTTGTTTGGGACCTTACATTTTAAAATTGGCATAATTGGTTAAGGAGTCCTCCCCCAACATGCGTGTGAGCGCGCTTTTCAGCTCTCTCCTCATCCAAAGGACATTGGATGAGGTGAAAAGGTGGAGAAAACAAGTAGAGAAAACTCCATACAATACAAATTTGAACTGTGAGTAGTTTTCAGTTTCTATTTACCCCCACCTGTTCTCTCCACATTTTCTCCACATTCAAATGACCCCAAAAAGAACACAAGAAAATTATGACACGATCAACTGTCTCATCTGCTCATTTTCTATGATAAGATACAGGAAGACAAATTTTACAGTTATCAAAGATGACTGAGAGGTCAGGAACACTACTGACATTCAACTAAGCTATAGCATCTTTGCCTACAGTAAATGGTGAAACTGGAAGTTCCAAAAACAACAGCAATGAAAGAATATCCCTCTTAACTGTCAAGTTCCTCCGGCCTGAAAAGTTGATAGATGGTTTTGTCTGTTGAGCTTGAGCAAGAACTGTTGAAACAATATCACATTTGCTGGATCTATCTGAAAAAAAAAAAATAAAAAATGTATGTTAAAAAAAAAAAAGAGTCAAACAGATGAATAAACACAGAGAGCTGTCATAAAGTTAGACCCCGAGCATTTAAAAGTTATTCTGCATTTAGGAAATTCTCATTAAAGCGGAAAAATGAAAAGAAAAATTATACAAGAAAATTACTAAAAGCTAGAACTTGGAAGCCAATATCAAGAAGCAGACATCTTCTTAATGGGAAAAGAAATGAGCAAACAGCAGATCAAATTACATCTTCAAAGTGTGGAAATCTCATAAACTTTCATGAAACAGTGAGAAAATACTATGCTGCTCCAGGATTTGAATTTCTACTAAAAGGAATGAAAAATAAATTCTAATAGCAAATTACTGCAATTTGCATGATGATATAAACTAGTATCTTTCCAGTCTTAAACTTTCGTTTCCTGACATGTCCAAATTTCATGTGTGACTGAGGCACACGTATGAAAGAAAGAATTGACTGCAACAAGGAAATCCAATTTATCCTTGCAATAAAAATCATATGCTGGACAAGAAAGCATAATACAATCCTTATTCATCAAGTGAAATGCGATGTGTCACATGGATTCTTTGAAATGAGCAACGAATATTGTTTCTTTAGCTGGCGAAAGATGATTGTGTTGTTTCTTCTTATGACATTATAATAAAATATTGAAATTGATTATTATGAACATTTTTTTTTAATATGTAACACATCTCAAACATGCAACCTCATGGTAGCGACTATGGGCACCTTCCAACAGGGCCACTCATTCTTGTCAAGTAATAGACACTAATTTATTTGAGTTTGTTATGGTAAATACTTAAAAATATACATTTACTTCAATTTATTTTGGATATTATTAGCAATATATAAATTTCCATATGTCCTGTCCAATAGTTTACATTGAAAGTACTTGGGCCAGTGTTTGTTTGGTTCCTTGCCACATTAGAAGATGGAGAATTCTTTCTTAGTTTTGGGTAAGTAGACTTGTCTAGAACTACTTAGAGCTGACCAGATTAAAAAACAAAGGTGTTAAAAAGACAATATTTTCTCTGCTTCTAAAATGACAAGGCTACTAATGCAGCCTCAGCCAAAGCAAGCTTCCAAAAAGCATCCATATTTCAAGGTGTTCTGCATGTATCAAGTAAATGCATACAAAAAACAAGAACAACAACAACGTGGCACCATGTTTTGTAAAGAAGGCCCATTATAAAACTTGAAACATGAAAAAAGAAGTTTCGAATGAAGAACGAAAAAATTTATTTTTTATGCAATGCTCACATTTTTTAATAGGTAAAATGACTTGAACCTGCATCCTTGAGTTTGTGATTCTAACTGCGCTATGGGCCTGTCACATTTATGCAATGCATTGTAATATGATAATAGCAACTTGTGCCATGCTCAAATAATGATTAAAAACAAATTCAATACAGAATGCGGGTCCTGTTAATTCCTAACAATGCCATAAAAGGACTGCATCTTGAGCGAAACATGACCAAATGAATGTGAACAAAAAATACCCACACGTGTTAATGCGAACAAAATGCGGCTACCAGGTGATGCTCAATGTGTAGGATCATGTAGATCAAAATATAGGCAGGCTCCTGACTCATTGAATGATGTAGACCATTGGCATGTTTCGTTTGACCATCCATTATATATATATATATATATATATATATATATATATATATAGAGAGAGAGAGAGAGAGAGAGAGCAAGGCTCTCCTAAGCTCGAGCTTAGTATAAAATAACGTAAGCTCACGCTTGTGGGGCCCACCCTTGGTCCCATCCAAGTGGACCAAACGCATGACCCCCTTGAATTGCACATGCCCACCAACTTTCAGTTAGATCCGAATTTACTGGACCGTTGGATCGACTGGGTACCGACCCGAATGGACTATTGACTATTAAACTTTTGGGGCCCAGATGAAGATGATAGAAATCACGATTAGGGTTGATTTTTTGTAAATAGGAGGGTCCCATAGAGTCCTTGAAATCCTCGTGCATCTATCCCTCATCATAGGGCAAGGGACACTTACGTGGCTTTTCCTCTTTGCACATGAACATTCCTCTAATGCATATGGCCATATATGATTTTTCCTCTTTTGCATGCAAATATTTCCAATTATGAAAGTTTCCATCACCCTATGATGAGGGATGGATGCACATGAACATTCCTCTCTCTCTCTCTCTCTCTCTCTCTCTCTCTCTCCCTCTCTTTACATAACATGGTGAGGGATGGATGCGCATGAATATTTCCCCGTATATAATTCTATCCAGATAATCTTGTAGGCCTCAACTAATACACACGATGGATGTAGAGAACACGTGCCAAACCCATATGCAAGGGTTTATAGAATAATGCATGGAAGTACTGCCATGAGAAATTAGCAAAATTCCAACCTTATTACCTGAACCAAGTGACACTGTGATCTAAAAAGGTCATGCAACTCAAATTAGAAAAAAACACAAGCGCTGATAGAACATTCAAAACAAAGTGCAACAAGATCTCTGAAACTTTCACAAAGTCAGCACTCACATTAAGGCAACCACAAAATGCAGCATCTCTTAACAGGTGAGGAAGCCAATTCTTCAAAATATCAGAAGCCCTGCGTCCAGGTAATTAGAGTTCAACGCCATATTGTAGGCCAGGACTATGCTGTATGCATGAGTTATAGAAAATATAACATAATGCATAAGAAACATTAAGGTGAGAACCGTCCGCAGCAGAACAGTGTGGCCTGCCATATTTTCTAGCCCACCCAGCCCATTTATGATTAAGTTCACCCCCACACCAATTACTCGCCATTGGATTGAAATCCAGAAAAGAAAAAAAAATGACGTCATTGAACTTGAGAGCCATAATAGATCAATGGGATTTATATTTTGTACACCCCTATGTGTCACCGAGATCTTTCCATCCTCACTTCCTGCCTACCCCACCCACCCTTCATGATTGGCATGGTCCCACAGTCCAAACCACAAAATATTATTTGCTGATGGTTCTCACATCTTAAAACCTCACTATTTTATAACTCAAGTGGTAAATTAATCTTATGAGCAAACCTTGAATCATCAGTAAGTCTAAGACAACAATGAATTATGTTCTTTAGCAGCCTCGGACTAGGTTCAGAAGGTGATGTAACTGCTTTCCACAGGTTACAAACCAGCGCAAAAATGCGATCACTTGCAATGCAAATATATCTCAGCCCAGCATCATTAAAGAGGATTTTGTGAAGAATGAATGTTGCTGCCTATGTATTCAGCAAATCAAACAGAATCAATAAGCTATAGTTACATGGTATTTATAGATCAAAATGTAAATGATATAGAAAATAATTGATTAAACAAAATCGACAAACCAAGTATGAAAGGAAGCAACTAAGGACTATGGTTCGATTACATTGCTTAACAGAGAAAAAAAATGGAAAGAAAAAGAATGCTACAATGAACATAAAGAAGAATGCTATTATCAAGTATAGAGTTTTGTCATGTCTGTTGTTGTCCACTTAATTCATTCTAAAATGCTATTATCAAGAACGCTACTTTGACCACTACCACACCACCTGAATGTCACTGATCCCATTTTTCTTACACTGATTTGAATGGGATTGATGGTTGAATTGAATTGAAAAATGATTCATTCTAAAACTATTAAATATGAGGGCTATAGATCAAAGGGTTAGGATGATCTGATGGACATGAAATTTTGCACACAGATGGGTCACATCAAGATCTTTCAATCCCCACCTTCCCATGAATTGACATGGCCCCAGTTAAGCCCCACAAGGCTGTGCAGAATCGCTTAAATGAGAATGTGCGCACCTGAAAGGGACTCCAGACATATGTTTGTATGTGATGAGTTTTGGTGAGAACCGTCCCATATATTTTTTTCTTCTCTTTTTTTGTTGAGGCCAGGGGTGGAGGTGACGGAGGGGGAGGAAGCTGATTATAGGTGGGCTAGGTGGCCCTAAAAATAAGCTAGACCACACATACAAAATATTTTATGTCAATGATTATCATATGAATATTTGGCTATATATATTTTATGTGTGGAGGAGTAATTATATAAACAGGCTCCCTCAGGTGCACGAATGAGCGCATGTTATCATGAGCTTGAGGTGCTGCCAACTGTTGGAGGGGACGTGATGGTGCATGTCCCAGCGTTGGCAGCACCTCCCACGATGATAATGTGCGCTCGTTTGTGCACCTGAGGGTGAGGGATCCCCTTATATAAGGTGGACCGCATTTTTTTTTTATCAGTAACATGAATTTATAATAAAATAAGGTAGACCACATGGTGTTGTCAAAGAATGTCAAATCAAATCTATACATGTGAAATCCACCTTTCAAAGACCCTAACTGTTCAAGTTGTGGCCTCACCCTATTCAGATAGAATATCGTGTTTTGGAAAAAAAAAGTGATATTAACCATTGGATAGAAGAAAAGCGCAATAAAAGCACCAGCTAATAATAATTTATAAACAAATTTATTTTTATGCACAATAGGACCCACATTTGGGAGATCCAAACTATCAACTAGACGTATAGTGCTCTCTCCCATTATAGTATGAAGTTTTAGTTAGGTCGGAGGTACATTCACTATTGGATTGGACAAAGACAACAAAGCCACAGTTTTAGCATGTCCAATCCACCAATCTTACTCCAATTGGTCAAAAATTTGGAGTGCTTAGCTATACATGGGAAGAGAATTGAATTGATGGTTGGATACATGTTATGCATGCACAATTTTCTAGAAAATTTGATTTTATTAAGAAAATGTGATTGGCATGTGTTTTTTTTTTAATGATGTGGGTATCCTTGAGGTCTTTGACCCAACAAGACTAATCCCCACAGGTGGCGCCCGCTAAACCAACACAAACGCACACCGGGCAAATCTAGGGCGTGTTTCAAACACAAGAATGGGCAACAAAATGATTGGAATATGTTTTAACCACTTTTTTTTTTTTAAATCATCCAAACCAAATTGTGATTGTTGCAGGGAGTGGTTTATATGTCCTTCAAATAAACCCAAAAATGTCCAATGACATTGTGTTTGGGAAGTGGTTTTGGAAAGGCTTTCTACCAATCTCACTAAATCCACTTATGTTTTATGCTTTGTTCCAAATTTGTGGGCATAGTGGATGAATGAGAAACATCCATATTGTTAGAGCAAGTTGAGTCCGGATTCTCATGAGGCCTTATTAGTGTATCAGTGGGGTCTACTTATTAAAATCTAAACAGCTCAAAACAAATTTCCCCCGTAAGTATTGGCTCTAGGTCGAATGTCACTCCAATATAGGCCTATCAATTTGGCCATGAGACAAGGGGCCCGACCCTCAAGAAGCCCTTAAAATGAGGGCTTCTATTTCTAAGGAAAAGCCCTAGGGCCGTGCTTGGACAAATTTTTGCAGATTCTGCAATTTAAGGGCCAGGATTGGACAATACTAGCCCGGGCTGGCCCTGGCCCTGGCCCTCCTACTTATGTGCACGCACGAGGGCTTGTGTATATACGCACTAAAATGCCCATATAACAGTCACATAGTAGTAATAAAATGGGGATATGAAGGCAATTTCATGCCCCCATACCCATTACAAAATGCCCTAAAAGCTCATACACATGCATAGATCGTTCAATTCATCTCCATTTAACTATTTAAGTTATCTAGTATGCTTAAAGCATAAACAATAAGTGGTACATGGTTGCTTCCGATCCCTTCTATCTTTATTGCTTCTTATTTAAGTTTTTTATATTATTTATATGTATTCCTGCTTGTGCAAAAGGGGTGTACTCTTGTTAATAAGGACACACTTTTTCCTCCTATAAAGTGACTTGGGATGCCAACTGATTTATAAATGTAGTTTGTATGTGCATGGAACTTCAAGGATACGGGGTGATACAAATATCCTTTTAATTAACTCCTAAAATTTTAAACTCTAAACTAATAGTGATTTTTTTAGTGCATTTATTTTTGTGACTGAAATATAACCATGCTTAATAGTTAGATCAATGTTAAATTGAAAATAATGCCAATTCATAAAAGGAAGGTGAATGTAAATGTTTTAAAATCTCTCAAAGATAAAATTCTGCTGGAATGATTTGGTCGTGGAAATTCCTGTGAAAGGTGTGGGATAAAGCAGACTGTGCGACCATTTTCTTTCTTTGACAAAATAAATAAAACCGTGTGTTTAGAGCCCAAGTCACCAAAGCACATATGATTTTGTCCAATAAAAGAAAATTTTTAGAGAGACAACTTCCACTCTCCAACCGTTCTCTTAGTGGTCCTTTTGCAATAGAGGTTAGACAAAATAATGCTGTCGATACTCAATACGTCGTAAGAGTAAAAATAAATACATAATGGTTTTCTAGTTTTTAAGGCCCTGGCCATCAAGGGTAGCGTAAGGGCTTAGGTAGTGCAGGCCCTCCAAGGGCTTTGGCCCGCCCAGGACTGGCCTTGCATATATTGAGGGTAGGATAAGGACAACCATGGGCCTGGCCCGGCCCGCCCCTTTGACCGCCTTACTCCAATAGGAGTTGAGCCATCGTCAAATTGGTCATTGGAAAATACAGTGCGCATTTTGGTACTCAATACTGCATCTACATTTCTATGAAACAAGTTCAGTACCATATCGGTATGAGCTCATTATTTCGTATAACACTACAAGTTTTCTTACTTCTCAATGTAAAAACGTTTGGAAGTAATGTAAACAATGGCAATTTCAATAACTCGGCAATGTTCTAAAGCAAAAAAATAAAAATAAAAATAAACAAAAAAAATACTTTGCATAAAAAATCTAAATAAAAAATATGAAATTTCATTTATGGATAGGATTAGGAAAGTTGTATCTCTATCCATGTTTGGGATTTCCAAAAGTGCGGAGTCATATCCCCAATACCCATATTCATGACCGACTTCGCTATTTGGATTCTTCAATAATGATATCAATATGTATATGAATACATAGATTAATGATTTGTTGCATACCTTTTCGACTTAATTAAGGAATGAACTTGGATAGGATTGGGAAAGTTGTATCCGTATCCATGTCTGGGATTTCCAAAAGCGCGGAGTCATATCCTCAATACCCATATTCATGACCGACTCTGTTATTTGGCCTCATTAATGATATGTATATGAATATATAGATTAATGATTTGTTGTTCAACATTTTGACTTAATTAAGGTATGAACCTGGCTGCGGGGTTCACTTGGATGCATGGAAAACATTGGTTGGTGGTCCTAGGAGAGGGTTTGGGGGTGGATTTAAAGAGATCTTTGACAGCTACGATTGGGGAAAAACAGCCCATCTCATCATCCAAACCTCTTGATGTTTGACACTCAAAGGTTAATGGTTTTCAGATGTATCAATATTTCAGATTTCTATCTATCGATGAATAACAGTGGATGTGTCAAATTGGGACAAGCGCCAATTTGCTTAGGAGGGGGAACGGAGTGAATATGAGGGGGGTTTAGAGGAATCATAGTGGGTCAGGTGTCCAAAAAATGGGAAGATCTCATTCACACCTAAGGTTGAGCAAAAAGTCAGACCCATCACATCATCCTAATCCTGTGACCTTTAAACCATTAAATTTAATGGTTTTAAAGGCATCCATATTTCGGATTTTCTACCCAATAATTAGTAATAGTCAGAGGACTATATTGGGGAGAGTACTATACAAAAGGAACTTGGGGGGTGAGGTTGAAGGTTAATGGATATCGTAGGTGGGCCAGCTAATGAAAGGTTTGCACTTTCCTTGCAGTGAGCATTTGGGTGTGACATTGTGGGGCCCATGTCGGTCCACCACTCAAGAAGACGGGGGGGGGGGGGGGGGGGGGGGGGGAGGTCTATGCCTAGATAAGGGGGTAAACAAGAAAAGAGCCTGACTTGATTCCATTTGGTGTGGATTTTAACACCTCAAAACCAATGGTAAAATAATTGTTAAAAATGTTGTCAGTCCAACAGTGCATATAAGTCGAATGAGCGTTGAGTTGGGCAGGTGAGTTCCAATTTGTAGTAGCAGTAAAAAGTGAGGGGATTTGCATCATTGCAAGATCATAGGGGGATGAGAGTGTAACTCACTTGGTGAGCCACATATCTCATGATATCATTTTCATATTGCGGCACCTTAAAATCTACATCGTTGGAGTACAAACGCATTAAACATCATTCACCATCATGCTAGAAGACATTATTAGCTCACATTTAACGTCAAGAAGTCAATCCCACTAATCAAAATGATGGTTAGGGCCATTACAATTTACGGATAAGGGAGGGGGTGGGATTGGATCGGATCAAATAGTTTGCCATTGTGAAAGGAAGTCTGAATACTGCAGATTTTATAAAGGACTCGACTTCCAGCAGTGTCTATTACAATTTAAACATTCTGAGAGAACATACAAAAGACAAATCCTAGTAAAAGATAATGAAAAGTAAATGATAAGGACTTGTCAAATAGAAAGGGGATCTCCAGTCTGAAAACCTTAAATCACTTACTGTTTTTGTTGCTTCATCACCGAAATCCACAGTTTGCAGACACAGGGGTATAATTTCTGTTTGGAGAAGAAAGGAGACGACTTCTGTATTATCATCCTACAAAAGAAAATATCAGACATAACTACCTACACTGAGAAACAAAATATGACAGTGTCACGACCCGGGCCCGAGATAAGAGTAATCGGGGGATAAACCCGGATCGCGATGTCTTCATACTTACTCCCACAAATCCTGAATTAACTGAAGTTAAGACAAGACTTACAAGGGATCTAACCTGCATACCTGTCAAATGTACATTTTTGCGGAATACATGTATACATTGACAACAAGTAACTTTACATCAAAAGTAAAGTTCACATATACAAAATTATAGTCCAATAAAGTCCACCGTTGCATATTCACAATACAATGCAGGGGACATTTAATTACATCTCAAAATGATTTACAAAAGTATCTATCAAAATATTCAAGTTCAACCGCCCTCCGAACTATGCCCACTCCACTAAACCTCCTAGAGGTATCGGATGGGCCTCCTCCGCAAGCGGCGCGGCCTCTTCAAGGCCGGGACGGGCAACTGGGCCTGTAATGCCATCAATAATCCTATGAACACGACGGTTCAGCAATGTATAAACAATCTATGATAAATCATGCTAAGCACGTTCATTTCTCAATGCAATAACTCTAGACAATTAAATCTAGAACAGTACAAAATCCTGTACAGTGCAGCTAATCAACAATCAATGACTAATTTCAACTACAATAGTAGTATTATCATCATTCAATTCAGTTTCTTCCCAAAGGAAGTGTTAGTCAGTTCATTTCATTCAGTATTCATTCATTTCGTTCATTTCGTTCATTAAGTGGCTTATGAGACTATTCAGTCCAATGTATTTCACTTTTCATTACATGGCTTATCAATTCATTAACTTTTCAGTCTATGTGTGGGATCTACCAGTGTCTTGATCAGAGATCACTGGCATCACCACGGAGCTCCGGAACACCCCAATCATCTGCTGCAGCAAGATTAATCATTAGTTCATTGCATTTATTCATTACATTGTTACCTTTAGTAACTGTTCATTGTATCATTAATCAGTACATTGCATTTAGTCAATGTTGTTCCATACGAGTTAGAAATTCCCTATCTAATTCCGTTCCGACTCAATTTTCCTTCACATCTAGACCACTAATTAGGTGTGAATATTGGTTACCAAATGCAAATGTTATTATCGATGAACATCACATTTATATGTTTAATGTGTGCATTTAGTTCCCAAAATTTTCACCCACGATTTCAAAATCCACTGGACTCAATCTGAGTCCCCCGATCGATCGGACCGTTTCACTCACAATTAATATTTGGCCAGTATCAGGTCCACTGGCAGTTAGCCGGAACTTGGCCGGCGGCTAGCCGAAATGCAGTTGGCGGCTAGCTGGAATGTGGCTGGCGGCTAGCCGAAATTTCAATTTCGGTTAACCGCCATTTCGCGGTTAGCTTACGGTCAGCTTTCTAGAAGCTGGCATTTTTTACAGAAATCCTAACTCAATTTCGGTCACCTCACGGTTACCTTGCGGCTAGCCGAAATTCAAATTTCCGCTAACCGAAAATTGGCGGTTAGCTTTCCAGAAGCTCGCCCATTTTACAGATTTTGACGGTTGGCTTCACGGTTAGCCTCGCGGCTAGCCGAAATTCGCCCAGAATGACATTTTCGAGCTTCAGAACTTCTGAAGCAAATTTCTGAAACTGAGTCTCTCAAACTCCAGTCTCTTCAATAATCTATAAAAATCCAAGGAAACATACTCTTGGAACAACCATTAAGCATTCACATTCAATCCTTAACAATATCCATTCTTCAACAAGAAAAGGGTTTAAGAACCCATTTACTATAACTCAAGAAAGTTCATAAACTAGCATTCCTATCATAGATGAGCATTTATACTTGCCTTTTGAAGTCTTTTGGCTAGCAATCCTTACTTAGCTTGAACTTGAGATGAGAAACCCCCAAACTCCAAGCCTTGTAGCTCCAAGAAGGAATTCTTGAGTTCTTTCCTGAGTTTTGATACTCCAAGGAAGGAAACAAGATGAGGAAGTAGATGAAGTCTCAATCCCAACACTTGTCAAGCTTCCAATCTTCACTCTAGATGGAGAGAAATGGAAGAAAGAAGAAAGAAGAAAAAAAAGGAAGAAGGAGATGAGCCTAGGGTTTAGAATGAGCTGGAGATGAGATGAATGATCTCATTCGAGGCTACTTTAGTTTATATAAGTTGCTTAATTGCAATTAAGCCCATTAACCCCACTAAATTACAATTCGAGTCAAATGAAGGCTCACTTGGCCAATTACTTGTCAAATGACTTCGAGCTTATTATGAAAGTTGACGTACTCGTCGAGTTACGCGTGTTGGTATCAATAGTTTCCGCATTCGATAAAATACGCGTATATCCGTATTTACGAAAAAGTCCTTGTTCTCTTAATTTAAGCTCAAAACTCATTCAATTCATTTAATCTCCTCATTATCACTTCATTAAGTCCATTTGAGACTAATTTCACTGAGCTTAGTCATTGACCATCATTAGTCTAGTTAAAATGATTAATTAGCATTAATTCCAATTAATTAGAGTTAATCTTGATTAACTTGGGATGGGGCCCTACAGACAGCCATGTTCAATGAACAATAAGAAAGAACTCAATTTTGTGCTTTGTTCCCATGATATATGAAAAGATCACTAAAAAAAGGGTATCTCTAAAGACACTAACTGAATTAGATGTGTGACAAATAAATGTGACAAAGATCTTATAACCTACAATTATAATTGCAAGTTTAGGTTATTTTAACTTTTAAGAAGGAGCCAACAAAAGATAAAGCATAATAAAAATGTTTCAGAAAAATAAAAGGAATCACATTATGGAAAAGACAAAGGTTTTGTTTTTAAATTTTCAGTGATTTCTTTTCATAGCCACGATTTCCATTCTAAAATGTTGGGTCCAGTTCCATAGTGAAAGTGGTCAGTCAAAATTAAACATAATATAGAAGAACATTTTTTTCTTCTAAATTCACAAATGATACAACTAACTTTAAACATAATATAGACGAGCATTTTTTTCTTCTAAATTCACAAATGATACAACTAATGTAAAAAGCCCCTCGGGAGTATAATCTTAGACAACCAGAACGATCAAAACAGCATTATAGAGAGACATTTTGAGTGTTTTTAAAGAATCAATGAAATTATAGATATTTGAATGGTAGCCCATCCTTGAGTTCATATTATCTTTACAGCAGCCAGATTAGAATAATGTCTTTTTAATCCTGTACGTAGAATGAAGACATGAATATACATAATTCATCCTTTATCCAAACAGAGGTACAGACTACTAAGGTGAAAAGACAGTATGTATTCCGGCGAAATGCTATTGATTTCAGGAGGACTATAATGAGGAGGACGACAGACCCCCTCATGATCTACTGGAAGGGCAAGTAGCTTGATTGGTTCAAATCCAATTCTAGATGGGACATAAGATAAACCAGCAGCAAATTTTTAAAAAATTAAAAATATTTTCTTCTATGAGTAGAAATATATAATTATTACAGTTATAAGAAAAGTATCAGTCACCAGGTACCTTTATTAGTTCCACAATAACTTTCAAGCTGGAAAACCTCAATTGGTGAAGTGCTGGTGTCTTGTCTTTAGTGTTAAGAAATGGGTACAGGTACAAAGGTAAATGAGCTGCAAGAGATAAAAAATCATGTGTTCTGAGTATTTTGTATAATTTCTGTACATCAAACATTGTAAGAATGAATGTAAGTGTATACCTCATAAAATAATACCTTGAATGTAAGTTGTAGCAGAAATTACAGAAGTGCAATATAATGAAGTAATTTCCACAATCATACGTGTGGCTATACAATCGTCTATACACATACACGCAAACCCCACCCCCTGCCCCCCTCCCCCCCGCCCGCCCACAGAGAGAGAGAGAGAGAGAGAGAGAGAGAGAGAGAGAGAGAGAGAGAGAGAGTCCTTAACTTGTGCAGTGGTGGGTAGTGCAATGGAGCTGTAGCTTGTAGGGCCCACATGGGATGGTGCATATCAACGGGGGATGGTAGGAAATGAAGGGGACCTTGGGAGTAGGGTAAGGTCAAGTATCAACCTAATCTATCATTGCAAAGCTGTGATTCAGGGCTTGAAATTTTGATTATTTAAACCACTGAGTGTTCACATGACAGAATGTTAGAACAGGGATGAGTTTCTCTCAGCAATGTAGACCTTGTCTCTATATTTTCCAAAATGGGAGGGTTGGATCAAAGAATAGATTCAATACACAGCCGGGTTGATGGAAGGATCCGTCCAAGTGTAGGCTCCTTCAAGCACAAACAAGTGATTATAAGGTTCTACTTCCTACTCAAAGAGGAGAATTCTGAGATAATATTGAAGTGTCTTTCGCAATAGTTATGCGGTCTAGGCCTCTTGAGAATTCAAAACAATATAGTTTCCTCATGGTACGTGGATTTCTTTCCTTTAAAAGCATACATTGAATACAAATTCTACAAAAATGGGAAAACTATATTAAAGGGAAATACTTAGAAAGATATTATTCTAATAAAGATATCCAAGCACATATGATGCATTGCCTTATTGGTCCCATTGACTTTCTGTACACAGTTAGGCTGGGCCTGTTAGACCAGTTATGGCTTGGTCTTGAGCTCAATGGACATGGGCCTGGCCCATGAGTCTAGGGCTAGATATGACCCATTGTCCAAAACTCATTCTACATTAGTTCTTGCCCTCGAGTTCTGTAGGTCTCCTCCAGGGTCGAAGATCCACCGCACAAACTTCTGATTTGTCGACTGATCTTCACTCTTTTTGCATGATTTGGTGATTTACTTGATCTTTTCCTCCCACTAGAAGTAGAACAAAGCATCGCTTCCTTTGATAGCTCAAATTTTGCTTGGATGTGTGATCAAAACATTAGATTTTCAATTGTAGAATTTGCACCATCAGTCACAAACTGATTTTATTGTGAAACCATTAAAACAATTGATTTTTCCTTAGATGATCCATATGATTCTCCCGAAATTGTTGATATTATTAGATTCACTGGACGATCAGCCTTGTTGCTCACTAAATCCAAATCTTTGATGCCCTCTTTTGCCTTTTCTCCATTTTGCTTCTTGTAAGTTCTTATCAACACTATCCACAAAAATAAATTTGGTCCCTTTCTCTTTTCAAGTTGTTCCGAAGTACAGCCCCATCTTAAGAGCTTTAGATGCTGTTTCATCTGATTGCGTTGTGGAATTTTCTTTCTGTCGATCTTGCTAGTCTCTATCACCCTTATCGTCTCCTATATTGGTTGTCAGCTCTTTTGATGCAGCCAAGATCTATTCTGGTTCATCATTTTGCTTCTTCTTTGACTCTTCTTGCATTCTATCCATACTTGAAGCTTCTTTTGCATTTTCATTTGAAATAGGCTCGATACTATAATTTTTTTTTAGCAATTTGCTTTAATAGGGCATATCAATGGTTGTCGTAAAGAGCCACTTTGGAGAAGATTCCCCTGATTGCATGGTGATGTAGGCTCTCCTTTGTTAGAACTTCCTAGCTACTTAATATGCTTCTAGAATGTTTAGGCAAGAATTCATATTCTCCCATATGCCCAATCGTAGACCTCTGATATAACGAGCTTTATCAAGTGTGTCGCTTTCTCGCTTTCTTCTAAAGCACACAAGGTATATTCACCGACTTTCAACTTTTCTTGATTTAAACTAAGGTACTACTCAAAGTAGAACACATTCTCATATACCAATCTCTATATTAATATGGATAAAAATTTCTTTAACATGCATTTGTACCACAAAAGTTTCTTATACTGACTTGAATGCAAAGGGAAAATCACTGCTTTCACAAAAAACTCTTTGTAGGAAAAGTTGTTCAGAATTGCAAAAATTTTCAGCAAGATTCTATAAGGAGAATAGAATCGGAATATGGGTAGCATGGGCGAAGGAATACGGGTTGGAATAGGGTAGGGCTGTTTGATAAAAGTTTGGGTCAAATTTAGGAAGACTTGTGTCAGGTTTAAAGGGTGTTTGGGGACTGGTTTTGGGATGACTAAGTCGTGTTCAGGGACTGTTGTAACTTGACAGCAGGTTATGTACACTTGAGTAGATTTGTTGGTAATAAGGACTGGGATAATTTGAGGACAACTTTGAAGCATTTGGGCTAATTTTAATGACCAATTGAATAAAAGGTAATAAGGGATTGACATAAATTTGCTGGTTGCAGTTTCCGTGATGCCATTAATGGACAATTTGGGAAGGTAGAGTGGTAGAGAAAGGGCTAGGCTTTGAATTATGATTTTGAAGGGGAACTAAGAATAAAAACTAGTGTTTTGAGTTTGGAAAGGGTTTATGATTTGTTATGCTGAAATTGATGGAAAAACTTTTTCAGGTATTTTCAGATTTTATGGCCACAACTGGTGATTTGGGACTCAATTTGAAGGGATTTGTAGGAAAAACTTAAGGTTTTTTGTTGGGTATGGGTGAAGGTTTATTTCAAATGGAGAGTGAAAGGATTTTGATGGGTTTTTGGAGTTTGGATTTGGGATATTTCTAGAGTGGTGAAAATTAAAGGAAGAAAAAAGGGAAGAGGAAGAAGATCAACTCATTTAGGGACAGATTGGCTAGGGTTTGAGTTTGAATTGGAGTTTATAATGGGAATTATGAAGAAGGACTACAGCTTTAGTTTGGGAAGGACTTTTGGGTATGTTAGGGCCAAAATTGATAGAATTTTTTTTGGGATATGGGGCCAAAATTAGGGATGAATTGGAGCTCAAAATGGATGGATTTTGTAGGGAAAACTTAGGGTTTTAAAGGGATATGGGTTGAGATTGATTTTGGATGGAAAGTTGAAGGATTTGATAAGGTTTTGGGGTTTTTTTATGAAGTGACAAAAATTGAAGAATTGAAAAAAGAAAATAGAAAATATGGAAGAAAAAAGAAGATCAACTCACAAATTCGTTGACCCAGATGACAATCCACTAAGGATTGGCTATGATACCAATTTGATGCAGCAAAATAATTGGGCTGATCTACCCAAGCATAGGCACTTTAAAGCACACACGAGTCATTCTACGCTACTCAAAAGAAAAGTGCATTTTGAAATATTAATGAAAGTGCATTTTGAAATATTAATGAAGTGTCTTTCTCAATAAACAGGAGGCTTTTAAATAGGTCTCTTGAGAATCTCAAAGAAGATAGTTTCCTTATGCACATGGATCTCCTTTCCTCAAAATAAAAACATAGATTAAATACGAAAACTACTAAAAGGAAACACTTAGATAATTATTCCAATAGAGATATCTAAGCATAGTTGGGCTGGGCTTGATAGACCAGCTGTGGGCCTGGGCTTAAGCCCAATGGACATAGGCCTGGCCCATGAGTCTAGGACTGGATATGACGCATTGTCCAATGTATGTTTTACGGTAGGCAGCCACTTTTGGATCCCATCATAGAAGCTCATTGAAATAAGACATTACTTATAAACTCAAACGGGTTTTTTTTTTTTTTTTTTAAATGTTTCACAGAGATACAAGATCCAAATTGGTAATGATGGAGTGCAGCCACCGGAAATAACTGGAATGACACATTAAGGAACAGAAGAGAAGATAAAGTCATGTTGTTACAAGATAACAGCTAAATTACAATGTCAATCGTGTCTACCAATCTAGTATGTAAATTGTAAAAAGATAATGCATATAGGCACTGAATGTAAACTATCACAAAAATTTATTTATGCATATAAGACATTACTTATAAACTCAAACGGTTTTTTTCTTTTAATGTTTCACAGAGATACAAGATCCAAAATGGTAATGACGGAGTGCAGCCACCAGAAAGAACTGGAATGACACATCAAGGAACAGAAAAGAAGATAAAAGTCATGTCGTAACATGATAACAGCTAACTTACCATGTCAATCGTGTCTACGGTCTACCAATCTAGTATGTAAATTGTAAAATGATAAGGCATATAGGAACTGAATGTAAACTATACAAAAGTTTCTTCATGTTCTCCTGAACAAAACATGGTGAATATAACAAACAAAATAGCATGACAAAGCTTCGCAGGGCCAAAGAAAGAACAATTCCATATCCAGTTATCCATACAAAAGAAAAGAGTATTAACCCACATAATCATCATCATCAAAGCCATGTCCCAACATGAGTTACATAATTCTCAATCTTATTTAGTCTAATACTTTAAAGTTCGAAGACTACCTACATAAACTTCCACAATTATTAGATGGAAAACATATTGAAATTATATCTTGAATCTGTGATGATTGGAAAGTTCGATAAATTTACGCTATGAAATCAATTTTATGACCAGGAAGAATATCCCGGGCATTAAATAATGGTAAAGAAGAAATACCATTCAGGAAAGGAGTCCTTGTATCAGGGTGACCAGCTACATGCTGTACAAATAATCAAGCAAGAGAGAAACCAAATAAGGAACATCCATGGAATTGAGCACGACCAGTACACACATACACACATCTTTAAGCCATTAGTGGATAACATGCTTATGCATAACTCCTGGGATTGCATACCATCAGCGATGACGATAAGATGAGAGCAATTAGGATCATTCATATAGTGCGTTCTACAAATAAATCATAATTCAAATACAAAGTCAAGACGATCGAAACTAATTGCTGTGCATATGTAAATCTAAAATATCATAAAAGCTAAACTGCTCAGAATATTTCACAAAATATTGAATTTTCTGTATAATTATTCTTCTTTTCAGATGTTTCTGTTAAATTTAAACTTAAGTGGAGCAGAGTTAGCAGAAGGATCATTGCTGGTTAAGATGGATCTTCTGAAATTGCAGGTCTGCTAGATGAATCAGAACTCTGAAGCACATAAAAGTCTCTGAGTTGCATTAATTTCCACAAATAGAGTATGTATTATTTATAGGATAGGTTTTCGAAGATGATGACGATGAATATATATGCTCGAAACAAGTTTGCCTTAAACAAACCTTAGTGGTAAACAGGACAGGTGATGAATATGATGTACACACACATTTTATATACAAATATATGACCTAGTGCACCGATCTTACAGTGAACACCACCTAGTAGAGGCCACCTACTCACCCATTGAGTGGACCACAAAACCAGCCGAATAAATTGGACCATTGGATTGACCCACACTTTTTTTTTAATATAAAACCATTGAAACCTATGAGCTGTTGATCAAGGGATTAGGATAATCAGGTGGGCCCAAATTTGGTAGGGAAGTAGGCCCATCCAGATCTTTGGATCCCCCAGGACCATCCCTAAGTGGGGCCCATAATGTGCGCACGGTTTTTCCATGCTGCACACCTCATTGTGGGGCCCACTCGGAGAAGGGGCCAGGGTTTGGAAGATTTGGATGGGCCCTACCTGTGTACAAAATTTGGGGCCCACCTGATCATCATAACCCCTTGATCAACAGCCCATAAGTTTTAATGATTTTATATTTTAAAAAAAAATGTAGTCGTTCCGACAACCCAATCCATTGGCTGGGTGTAAACCCCAAGCTGTAGTGACCAGAAGGTAGTCCCGATTTTGTGGTCCCCTCAAATGGGTGATTAGGTGGGACCCATTAGGTTGGGTGTAGTGCCCCATAAGAGTCATGCACACCTTTACACTGGATCATCCATCACACACACACACCCCCATATACATAGGGAAATATTCATGTGCATCCATCCCTCACCATGTTATGGTGAGGGACAACATAGTGGGGCTGACTTTATGATATATCCAAACCATCTACACACATGGGACCCCATGAATTGCATCTAATCAATAGAGTTTTCACCTATTTGAATGGATTGGATTGATTGATCGACGGTCAAATTTTTTTCTTTAATATAAAGTCGTTAGATTTGTGGGCCATGGATGAAGGGGTTAGATGCATGGGTTTGACTCCAAACTTGATATATGGGCTCATCCAAGATGTCTCTTTCCATCCCTCCAAGTGCCATGATCTGTGGAGCCCTACGTGGGCCCCATTAAGTTAGTACCTCACCATATGATGAGGGGATGGATGCACATGAATGTTCCACATATATATAGGTGCCCTTTTTTTCTTTTTGTTTTTTTTTAGGGGGGGGGGGGGGGGGGGGGGGACTTGGGTGCAAGTGCACCCGGTAAATTTTGAAAATCCTTTTAGAGGGATATGGGTCATACACTCTTGCCCCACTTAAAAATCCATCTTGCACCCCCCATTTAAGGCCCATCGTTAAAATGCACCCACCCACATCAACAATCGAGAAATCCTTTCGGTTCCCCCAAATCGAAAACCCTTGTATCTCTCCAACCCTTCTCCCTCTCCAATGTCTATTGGAAACTCTTCATCAACGCACCAAATCAACAGTTCTTCTCCCTCCCCCCCTGTTTCTCTTGCGCACAATTTCAAGTCGATGACTGACAAGGCTCAAAACTTGCAGTCTTATAGATGTAGAGACATAGAAGAGGAGAAGATAGACCCAACTCCAAGTGGTATTCCATGCTTCTGTGTGCACCGAAATCACCCACCCTGCCACCCATAAAGGGAATCCAGTCACTGCCTTACATTCCCTCTTCTTGAACTGACTTGGGACTATCCCATTACAACCATAGTTCCCATTACCCCATCTCCACTACCTTTTTCTCTTCTTTAGACACAAGAAAAAGCTTCTGTTGTAGGTCCCCATTGACCGAATCCATTGCAATTGCAAAGGCAGGGGTTCTCAGACTCGTGGTCGTCAGCACTCGGCACCACTCTCTTCTTGGTGATCAGGTTTCTCCTCTTCCTCCCTACTTTCCCAAATTCAGATTTTGGGTTTTCTGTTTACCGTTTGCATGATCCTATTTCCAATAGCTTCTAAGTTCTAGTAGTAAGTGTTTGCAATTTGAAAGGGAGCAATACGCGAGGACTGTATGTGCAGTTCAATTTTTTGGGGTCCACTTGGATAGTTGGATTTACCTTTGACTTTGATCATTGGCTCATTGTAGCTCCTTTCACAGCCTTATCCCTCAATCATCTAACTCCATATCTAATTTTATTTTAATTGACTCTAATAAAAAATGTGATTAGAAATCAATAAACTTCAAGCTTTTTTAATCAAGGGCTAAGATAATTGTGATGGGGCTGATTGTTAGCATGACCCTTATCCATGAAAACTGAAAAGATCTTTCCATCCATCCTAAATTCCTAATTTCAATGATAAAAATGCACCCAAGCTGACTTAACCGTCTAGACCATGTATGCATGAGCATGATTGTAGGCCAAGATGCATGATTTGTTTAATCTGGGTGATGACAATTGACAAACATGTGAGTTTCTTTTTCTTTTTAGGATTACATGGACCAGTGGACCTCTCTCTCTCTTTGGGTTTTTTTATTTTTTATATGGATTTCTTTTTTCATTATACACAGGAGAGCTGTCTAGCTATTGATTGGAGGTGCATCATCTAATAGTTCTACAACTTTGGTGGGGCCTCTCTCTAGCAGCATAGTGCAAGTATTCTCCCTCACTCAATTTTTTTTTATAATTTGTATATCATATTCAAATTAAATAATTTGTGGATTTGATGTAGCGCTTTAAGCTTTTAACTCTATGTTGGCAATTTGATGTACAAATGTTCTTATTTCTATGATATTGTTTAATTTGATGGATGTGGTTTACATATGCGTAGTCATGACCGATTTGTGTCTTAAGTATTTTCATATGCCCATGTGTCTGTGTCCCAACCTTGCCAATAATCAATTAAGTTATGTGCCCGAACTAAGTTTTGTTCCAATCAAGTTATGCGTTTCTACTAAGTTATGTGTTTTTGGGCAGGCGTTGATTTTGATGAAATTTTCTTTTTCTTTAAATCAAATATGGAAAATTATTTCAAAAGAAAATCAAGTCCTAGCCTACCACGTCTGACTTTAGAGAATGATAACAATGATCAAGTGTCATCAAATTCGAAGAAAAGTCGTGTAGAAGTTAACTTGGTAGATCTTCCTACAGATCCTGGGTTACGAAATCCAATCTTGAGTTATCATCCTATGGATCGAGACCAAATCCAAAGAGCTTATCTATAAAATGGTCATTGTTAGCCTTGTGATCATAAATTTCCTTTTACGGAGTCCGCACAAGATAAGAGGCAATTTAATCCGGCTTGGTTTAAAGATTATGGTAGTTGGTTGGAATACAACATAAATAAAGAATGCTGCATTTTGCTTATGTTGTTATCTTTTTAGAGAGCATGCACATCATGATGCCTTTATAACTCAAGGATTTAGAAATTGGAGAAAAAAAGAAAGAATTAGAGATCACGTGGGAGGCCCGAAGAGTGCTCACAATCAAGCATATGAGAAGTGCCAAAATTTATTAAATCAAAAGCAACACACAATTATTTTCAGGCAATCGGATCAAGCTCGGACTGAGTATCGAATCCGCTTAAAGGCAACGCTTGATGCCATTCGTTTTCTTTTACTCCAAGGGTTACCATTTCGCGGTCATGATGAATCTAAGGATTAAAATAACATCGGTAACTTCCTTGAGCTTTTGCAAGTAATTGCCAATCAAAACGAAGCTACTAAGAGAGTTATTTTGGAAAATACTCCTGAAAATTTGAAACTTACCTTGCCTAAGATTCAGAAAGATATTGTAAATGCAGCTTCTATGGAGACCACTTAGGCCATCATTTCTAAACTTGGAGATGCACCATTTGCTCTTTTGGTGGATGAATCCCGTGACATCTCTATGAAAGAGCAAATGGCCGTTGTTTTACACTATGTGGATGAGCGGGGACGTGTGATTGAGAGCTTTTTGCTAGTAGAACATGTCAGAAACACTACTGCTCAATCAATTAAAGCAGCAATCGATGCGATATTTTCCAAACATGGATTGAGCATAACAAGTTTGAGTGGGCAAGGTTATGATGGAGCTAGTAATATGCGGGGTCATCTTAATGGTCTCAAAACACTCATTAAAAATGAGAATCCTATTGCATTTTATGTTCATTGTTTCGCACATCAGCTTCAATTGGCACTCATTGCTGTTGCAAAAAAACACGTACCAATTGTGCCATGTTCTTTGAATCGGTCTGCTATACGTTGAATGTCGTTGGAGGCTCTTGCAAACGCCATGACATGCTCCAAAATATACAAGTTGCTAAAGTTGTTGATGCACTCAATAGTGGTGAACTTGAAAGTGGACAAGGTTTGAATCAAAAGAGTAGTCTCAAATGGCCGGGAGATACACGATGGGGCTAACATTATGGTACATTGGTTAACTTGATTCCCATGTTTTCCTCTGTGATTGATGTGCTTGAGATTATTGTAAAAGATGAAACAAATGAAAATATGGGTATTGCGGCGGCTCACTCATTGCTTCAATTGGAATATTTTGATTTCGCATTTAAAATGCATTTGATGACAAATATTTTGGTCATCACGAATGTCTTATCTAAGGCATTGCAGCGAAAAGATCAAGATATTGTCAATGCCATGGAAATGGTAAGAATATCAAAACAAAAATTGCAAATGATGAGAGACAATGGGTGGGATTCTCTCCGCTCTGAAGTTCAATTATTTTGTGATAAATATGAAATCCCCATTCCGAATATGGATGATTTGTTTGTTGATCGAAAGCGATCATGACGCAAAGCTGAAGTGACAAATCTACATTTTTACCGTGTTGAAATATTCTATACTACTATTGACATGCAACTTAAAGAGCTCAACGATCACTTCAAAGAGGGGACCACCGAGTTGCTCCTTTGTGTGGAATGCTTCAATCCAAGTGATTCATTCTCTACCTTCAACAAGGAAAAATTAATCCGCCTTTCTCAATTCTATCCAGATGATTTTTTAGACTCAGATCAATTGATACTTGATAATCAACTGGAGATTTACATTATTGACATGCGGACCAATAGCAAGTTCTTAAAAGTGAAAGGAATTAGTGGCCTTGCTCAGAAGACGGTTGAAACAAAAAAGGAGATTCTATATCCTTCGGTTTTCTTGCTTTTGAGATTGGCACTAACTCTACCCATTGCTACTGCTACTGTTGAAAGGGTGTTTTTTGCTATGAAAATTGTGAAGAGTCGACTACGCAATCGAATGGAAGATGAGTGGATGAATGATTGTTTACTTCTATATATCGAAAGAAACATATTTAATAGCATCGACGATGAGACAATCATGCAATGCTTTCAAAACATGAAGAACCGTCAAGGGCAATTGTGAGATATGACTTCTAATGAGAAAATGCCAGTTGATACACCTGAATATTTTGTAATCATTTAAATGCAATACATTTTCTCTTCTGTCATTATTAATGTGAAGAAAGTATCACAAAATAATATTTTTGGACTTTTTCAATTGCCATTGTTTCGCACCACTCAAACAAAAATCCTGGGTCCGCCACTAGGGGGTGGGGGGTGTGGGGTGGTTTGTTTACATGGAAATGCCTCCTTATGGTATCAAATAATCCTGGCCATTGATTTAATAGCCATAAAGTTCAGTAGTCTTTTAATCATAGGTGGTTTCTTTTTTTTTTGGAGATTCAATCCAACAGTGGATAAAGGTTTGATGAGAATGACCTTGGGCCTGGTGCCAGATCATGGGGAGATGAGAGTGTGAAAGGTCATGCATTGATCAAAAGTGGGCCGCATGGAGTTTGACTGCATATGCCGTTGCTCATAGGAGAACATCTATGTATATAGAAAACGATCCTATACATACCACTTAGTGGGGCTTAGGCACTTAGTGGGGCTTAGGCTTACTTTATGACCCATCCAAATGGACCACACACAACCCCCTTTATGGTCACGGATCCCATGGATTTGCATGAATCCGAATGGACTAGACTGTTGGATTGAGGGTCGATTTTTATTTTTTATTGTTAAACTTATGGGCCACAGATGAAGGGTTAGATACATTGTGACTTCGAATTTGATATCTACGGTGGTCCTGTGAGATCCTACCTGTTTGGGTTGCTTGTATCCTAAAGGGCTTTGAACTACACTAAGCCGCACATTGGAAACATCAAGTCCTGACCCTCGGCATATCTATGCACCCTGACCTTAACCCCACGTGACGTGTTTTATAGCTATGAGAATTCGGTCAAAGTGGACAATATAATGTGGATAGTGGGCTCGTTTTGTTACAGAATGGTATCAGAGTCGAGGACGACTCTATTTCTGGTGGGGGAGAGTGTGAGATCCTACATGCCTAAGCTTGTTTGTCTTGTTTACTTGCTTGTCTCCGAGGGGGCTTTGGACTACACTAAGTCCCACATCAAAAGCATCCAAGTCCTAACCCTGGGCATATATATGAGGCCCGGCCTTAAACCCACATGGCAAGTTTTAAAGCCATCAGTCAAAGCGGACAATATCATGTGCATAGTGGGTTCGGTTCATTACAAGTCCCACTTGGATCTTTTGATCCCCCATGTCCCATGATCTGTGGGGTCCCAAGTGGGACCCGTACCGTATGTATGTACCAGATCATCTCTCTCTCTCTCTCCATATATGTGTGTGCGTGTTAGACAAATATTGAGAAGAATGAGCAATTGGGAGTATATTCAGCTTATGCCCAAGAACATTAAGTACACAAAATATAGCTTTGGAGATCTATTTGCTATTTTATCTATTTATGATGATTATTTCTTATTAGTAGCCTCACAAATTATTTCTATTATATAAAGATTAATTGTAGAAAAGAAAAAGGCAACATTTCACAAGCATGGGAAAAACAAGAGAGACAACTCCAAGTTAAACCGAATTATGGGATGATTAAACTAACCTGAAATAGAGCAAGTGCATCACTTACTTGCTTTGCTTCATCTATAGAGAGGGCTGGAGGTGAAAGATACCGATATGTTGTAAGTATCTCCTACAAAGTAGTCATAACCTTGAGCCTCCGTAGCTAAGAATACGAAAACAGCACATCAAGTAAAGAAGAAACTTAGCTTAGCTGCTAGTAGTTCATAAACTTGATATACAAAGATCATAACATATAGTTAACATGCTCAAAAAAGTCAGGAGTGACAAATTATTATGAGTGAAGGGACAAACCCAATTCTAAAAGAGAACACCTCAAAGTCCAATGTTACAGAAAAATGCAAGACGCTCAAATAGGTAGAACAAAAGGCGACCTGATTGTGTACAGGACTCATGCAATTGGTGGTAAACAGCAATGATAGAATATCACTATAGTATGTGGTACACTTCAAAGCATGTGTTACAATAACATTTAAAAATAATAATAGAAAGTAAATATTAACATGATAAAGGATTTTGTTAATTTACACATGCTGATAAAAAGTGGATCGTTATAAAAAAAATAAAAAAGTGGATAAAATATTCTACAACTCGTTTCATTGAAAAAAGAAATTCTACAGCTCAATTTTTGAAAGTGATTCTAGTTGCCAAAAATAAAATATTATAGCATAGAATAACCAAAATCAGTTTTCTCTAAACCAACAATAGTATGATATGGAGCTCTTAAATTGAGGGCATGTTCCATTGTTAATTTAAAGAGTTTCATCATCATTTCATAGCGGGAATGGACAGGATACAAAGCGACAAAATGGATAATATATGCCTGTTCAATAATCCTAACCATTATAACAATTTCCCTTTCTTGAGATTCTTGCTTTGGAGCTCATTTTCAAGCAAGAAATTGAATAGTACTCATTAAAAAATCAAGGTGAACCATTGTTAATCCAACTTGAAAAAAGATTTATTGGCATGTATAGGCATGGCATGGACACAAGAATTCATTTACAAGCAAAGTGATAAGTTAACACAAACCAATAAACCAAACTTGCAAAAGATATCGTGCTTCACAATTTTTCTGAAATTTATATTCACATAGAACTGATAAATAGCGGGAATCATACCTGTAACAGTGAAAAAATAGCACCCGAAGTATTCCACAGCAAATCAGCTAGATTTGGAATAGACTCTCTAACCTATTGGAAATTAAAGTGAGATTGCAGTGCACCATTATTATCAATCATCAATAGAACTGAATGGAAGCTCTATTAGGTAAAACATAAGAATGCATCAAGACACCAAATTGTACTCAAATGTCTCTTTTACATATATCCTTTCGTTATGGCTAATGTGAGTTATGGTTGACAAGACATATCTTTCCAACCGAAGTGGATTTTTTCTTAGAAGTTTAGCTATTCTAGTGATCCATTTTGGATAAGGAAATGAGAAATTTTAAGATAAACTTTAGACAAAAAGGAAGCCCTTTGTGTTTCATAGTTTTTTAATACTCTTATTTGATATTAGAGGGGGTTTCTAACTGAATTTCATTTGAGGGATCAAGAAGTTGCAGCTAAAATAACTATAAACTGAATTTATCAGGGAGAAAAAAGGATTATGTAGAATACAGCTTAAGTACACATCTTGAAATAAAATAAAATAGACCAAAACTCAGCCAAATATGAAACCGGGTTTTTTGCTTCCTGTTTCCGCCTGAAATAAAAGTTTTTGTTCGAGATAAATATGTGACCATTTCTAAGACTGAACTCACATAGTCCCCAGACCAGATCCCTTGACCTGCTCCTCTGGTGGGAGGTGCCTGGCCAACATGCTAGCCATGTGATTAGATTAGGCTCGTTTTTTTATTTTTGATAAAATCAAATATCTTGTTCCAAAAGAATGAAAATGTGAAGCACACTTTCAAGTTTCAATGCTACAGATGGTTTGGTCATTGCTGGATGGATAGTATCCTAAACACTAACTCGAACTTAAAAGAACTTAGAGATTAGAAGTCATAGATAGAAAAAGACTTGATACCTTGTTGTTATGGGGATCGACACTCACCATCACATCAGACTTACTCCACCAATGTGGGACTGGCATGATGAGTTCTACTATTTAACTATAAACTATGCTATCATCAGTCATCACAGTGCTTAACTTTCTAATTAAGGTGCAGGGAAGTGAAATTGCTCTTTCCCTCTCTCTCTCATGTGTTTGTGTATGTGTTCTATCATCTATGAATGCATGCATGGGTGTGTGTTGTTATAAAAGAATAATTCAAGGAAGACATAAGGAAAACATTTCATATGGAAATACATAATAATGTTTGTAGAGCAATGGTTATGCTAACCTCAAAGTAGACACTTCTTATCAAGGGATCATCAACTCCATCGTCAACTATTAGAGATAAGTTTAAAACCACCTATTCAGGGACATCTTTGTCGGTTCTACTTTTCCACTTAGTCCTATTTGAAACCATGTTCTCTATAACTCATCACATTCTGACCTATGATGCCTAGATATGGATATGGACACAGATACAGACAGAAATGGATATCAAGGACATGACACTACACTTTTGGAAATCTAGGGCAAGGATGTGGATACATCTATCCTATCCATAACATGAGATTTCATATTTTATATTAAGGTTTTTATATGAAGTGTTTAATTTTCTTCTTTAGAACATCTCTGAATGAATAAAGTTATCACTTTTTTGCATTCCTTCCTAACTTTTTTATATTGAAAAGCAAGAAACCAAATAGAACTATATGAAATAATGGACTGAAAATAATAGGATATGATAAACATTCACCCTATTAATATCGATGCATCAAGTACCAATATTGAGAGTATCGTGTGTCCAACATAGGTCACTGGGAAATGACAAGCATCCGGGTATCCTACATTTCTTTCCACACTACTTTATTCAAGGTCTTTGTTGGTCTCCCACCTTTTAATTCCCTGCACTTGTATAACCTTCAATATATTATACAGGGGCTTGGCAAGCATACTCAAAAGGACAATGGCCTTTTCTTGTTGATTCTGCTTATAGCAGGTTCCTTGGCCGAAATGCATTCATGCCCTATGACAACTGGTTCCTGAAGGCATACCTCTTTCCATAGATTTCACTAAGATATTTGAAAAAGTATTTAAATTAATTCAAATAAGGATATATTTTTAAACAAGATACAACAAACAAGTAACCTCAGTAAATAATAATGTAAAACCTTTCCTCAAACTATCACATAATAACCATTGCCTTTTTCACACTATCACATAATAACCATTACAATGACTTCAAATGAAAAAAAAAAAAAAAAATGGAAAAAAATTGACATTTATTTATCTACAATAAAACAATGTTTAAACTAATAAAAAGGGGGACCCAGTTGTGTTGAATCTTAGGTGTGTATTGGTGGAAAGAGAGTCGGGTCATGTTATCAGATGTGCTTCGGGGTCTTGCATTGTTCCTTGGGCTCTCATATACTCGGTGGAAAAGCAGTTGAATTTACCCATGGATATTGAGATCTCCTTTGTTCGCATCAAGAGAATGTGAATTCAGCTACAGATTCTTTAGCTAAGGAGGGAGTGGGTCATCATACTCTGTTGACTGTTCAGATTTTTGGTTTTAAATCTTAGTAGTCTTCTGTGGTTTGGTTGGTATTTTTAGTCTTTTTTTTTTTAATATTATGGGTGGCTTTTATAGTAGACATCTTACATCTCTTGTGCTTACATGCTGCTTTATTAAAAATAGTCACTCATAAAAAATAAATAAAAAAGAAACAAGAACCCAGTTGTGTGGTAAATAATCAAACACAAGACTGCTAAAAGTGCATCTTAACATAATATATCTGTCAGCGCCACCATGCGTGGGCCACTCATTTAAAGCAGCAATCCTAACCATTCAATATTTGGCCTTTTCCACATTGATTGTGGACTGTAGGCGCATGTACTGTGCATCCCTCTCTTAAACATCTATCTGTAACCCTTCAATCGATTGAATTGGGATAATCCTATCATCTACAGCCTACTTATCAAAGTCAGATTTAGATAAAAATAAACAATCCAAGTCATCCAATGTAACAGTGAGACCATCTCCCTGCCTCATTCACCACCATCATTTTCAATTAAAACCCTTCAATCAGAGGGCCGAGAACAACAGCTTCATCACACACACATACAATTCTCAAATCAAACTCAGTCAGTCTGAACTCTGAAGTCCTTCACCATCTATAATCCATCCATAAAAAAAGAACCCACATAAAAAAAAACATCCCTACCCAGTACCCACTATCCACATTCAATGTGGATCTCTACTCCATCTCTAACTCTCCTTGATACAAACCCATCATAGAAAAAATCCTCAAACACTGTCCTATCATCATCCAGTAGAAAAACCAAGTTCACCCCATATCTTGAAATACTCACAACGCCCCAAGATATATATTACCCATGCAACGTAATATCTACATTAGCAATCAAAACCCAAACAACCATTCTCAAGAAAGAGATTAAAATGTCATGAACATGGTTATGTGGTTATGTGATTGTATTGTGTTATCACAGAGAAAGAGACAGAAATAGAGAGAGACCTCGCAGAGATAGTGAATGGCTTTGCGCCTGCGATCTTCAAGGGTGAGTTGTTTCATGAGCTGGTCCACGACCCTCACGTCTGAAAGTCCAATAGGAGGAAGGGCGTCCTCATGGGGACGAGCCATTTCTTTCTCTCTCTCGCCTCCTACAATCGCTTTCTCTCTCGCATGTGTACAAGCCATTTCTTTCTGCGTCTCTCTCTCTCTCTCTCTCTCTCTCTCTCTCTCTCTTTCTAATGCAACGCTTGGTGTGATGGTAACGCTTGGTGTGCTTTGGACTTCTTGTTTTATAGAGGCCAAGAAGAACCTTCTCTTCTCTTCTCTCTCTCTAGTGTGCGGTGTGATTGGTTGGCATGTGGGCCCACTCTTATCCAACCTTGCAGTGTATATGCCTATGGTTTAAAATATCTTTGAGCCTCTTGGTTGGGTGGGGGCTACCTCTTGGTTTTGATGGTGGGGCCCCATCTAGCAGCCATTTAAAGTTGATCATTGGATACAATGAGGGTTTTTCAAGGGTGGACAGGGATCCTACGAGGATTTTGACCCAGGGTGGCATTGAGTGGAGCAATCACAGTCCGCCACATCATCATAGGACAGTTCCTGTCTTGGATGTGGCAGCAACCACCCCACGTGAATGGCAAGTTGTCCCACACTGACCGTAAACCCTCAAAGGATCCGGACTATTTAAGGATATGATTTAATTTTGATTCGCGTAAGGGCCACCGTTGGATGAAATGGATGTGCACAAGGTTATAAGTCTAAGGACTGGATTAGAAGGTTTGAAATTGGAGTTGGGGTTGAATCTATTCTTGCTAAAAAAAAAAAAAACCCTAAAAACTACTAACTCTGGCTTGGCTCGGCTAATTGGGCTGTGTCCTGTTTAACTCAACCTAAATTTGGGTCGTTGAGCTGGTGTTACTAATTGTATGAGACTCAAACAAATCAACCCACTACATCCCTTGCTGTCAGTTAAGGTGCTATTTTTTTTTTTTTTTTTACTAGGCTGAGTTACATTTACTATTTTTCTTTTCAAGAAAGCTAGAAATGGAAGTTTTTAAAATGTTATATGGGCATAACCCAAGTGGTATAAATTAACTAAAAGAACTGGAAAACAAAGCACAATCACACCTTCAGAACCATGAGAGAAGTAAGGATCTCTCTACTCTTGCTTATTGGATAATTTTCTCCTACGCACGCATCCCAACACCGAAGGTGGAATCCCCAAATTTTATCGGGTCCCACGTGATGAGCGGCACTGATATACAATGCAATACCACTGTTCCAATCTAAGGAAAAAAGAAAAAAGAAAAAAAAAAAAGACATGTCTATCTGTGAAGATTAGATAACTTTGAATTATAATTATGATTATTGGATTAGAAGTTTGTTTTATCTCAAGTGAGGGAATATGTGTTTGGATTAGAGGTATGATTAGAATAAAGATTTATTCTATCTCATTTTCTCCTATACAAATAGGAATGTGTGTTCTGAGATGAACGTGGCTGAATTCATGGAAAAACATTGCATTTTAGAATTTCTCACAGTCTGGAGCATTTTGAAAGTTGAAATATAGAGATATTTTCAACCCCCATGGCTAATTTTTTGAAAACTCACAAATCAAACATGAAGTTTCATAAAAATGTGGGAGGACACTTATTGACATGCTGTCAAAAATTCCTTTTACAAGTTCAGTTTTTAAGGTTTAGTACCACAAAATACTAAAATGATTTTCTGTTTTTTCACAATATTGGATTTTTTTTTTCTACATAAGCCCATGTTTGGCATCTCTATTTTTCAACTTCTATTTGTCTAAATGTCAAAAGTGGGTAGACGTTTGAAAAATGAAAGTATTTGACACATGATTTTACCATTTACCCACTTTAAAAAAAGTAGAAGCAAATCATCTCAATACGAAGGGTCCCATTTCTCAGCTCATGAAAATAAGAGCTTAAGCCCTTTTTCTTGAAGTCTTTTTTTATGGCTCTATTTTGGGTGGCAATGAAATAAGAGCAGAGATGGTACCAAACCGGGCCTTGGATAAAATGGTATTAAAAAACAGTACAGTGGGTCTGCTGAGGATAACATGGATGACAAGGTGGAGAAATGCCTCTTAACAGTAACCTATTGAGTGGTTCCACTTTGCAGTTTCACACTGGAGATTTACTTGTTCTCAGAATGCATTGATGAGATCTCTCCACTTTCAAACCTGTGGTGTTGCCTCTCAATCCCTAATCAGCTGAGCTAGTTGTATTTTGCTATCTGTTTAAGGACACATTGATTTTCTATCTCTTAACTCCGAATCTAGTACTTATATGCAAATTTCACAAATGATGATAATTACTGTAGAAAATGAAAATCCTAAAACTGTTTAGGGCAGATTGTTTACATTGAGCTGGGTTTCCAAAGTTCGTAAAAGTGGTTAAATTGAAGAAACAAAGGTAAAGGTCCATAAATGGCCACAAGATAAAACCTCCCATGAAAACAAACAAAAAGTAGATTGGAAATGAATACCCAGAAATCATCTTGTAAATCAAACCTCTTGAAAAGTAAGTAACTCTTGAAAAGTAAGTAACCCATCTGCATCCCATCTCATATCCATCATCCCCCACATTTGTAGTAATCATCAGTCACAACCCATTGTTTCATAAGAAATTCCTAGGAATTCAATTCCATGAAAACAAATGCCCAAAACAGTACAAAACCATTTCATCTTCCAAATGAAACAACACATAAGAAGAAAAGCCCCACACAGAAAACGTACCTAGAAAAGGAAAAACCACACGGCACCTTTCTTTATCCTCCTCCCCTTTACAGTCTTTCTATTTTGGCTAGTCACAATACTTTGAATTTCAGCTGCAAAGTGAGCTTATCTGCTTTTCTATATCAGCATTGGCTCCTCAGTATCAATGGTTGTGGATCAACTTCATAAAAAACGAACGTGTTCACCACAAATATACTGTTTTCAGTGAAAGCATTCCAGTTTAGCAGGTTGGGGCCTGTCTTTTCAAATTAACCATATGAATTACCTGGTGGGGCCCATGGTTGATGAGGAATGAAATGCCAGTGACTCCTCCTGGGGCATTTAGCAGTTATAAGGAACACAAATTTCCTCAAATCAAATGATGGTGAACTGTTCCATGGGGAGTGGGATTTGGGTTCCATGTCTTAATCAGGAAGTGAGTGAATCAAGTGATGCAAAAGGCTAGAGATAGCAATGGACCCTCTTTACACAAGGATCTGACCCAAAGAGAGATCGACTGCGTCCTCGATCCATATCCGCAATAATGGGTCAATCAGATAATCAATTGGGTCCTTCATTCTCACCATGCTCGATTAAGAAAAAACTTTGAGATTCAAGAAAGCATAACTTCTTTGAAAAAATGCGGGTCAAAGAATGCATACTCATCATTATTATCAAAGCCTTTTCCCAACTACGTTGAGATCAGCTATAAAAATTAATTCTGTTTTGCTATTCTATTCTAACGCAGGGAATATTTATTTATTTGGTAAAAGAGAATGTTCAATGTTTACTATTTAGTTTCATGAGCTTGGCCAGCAGATACAGCCAATTTAGTTATCATGCGATATGCACTTGATACCCTTTTTTTTTAACTAACAGAGGGATCCCAACCCTTCGGACTGGACTAATCCCCCCGAGCCCAGAGAGATACCAAGAGTTTATTCACAGTTTGTCATGTCTATTATTACTATTTCATTCCAAAATCTTTAAAGGTCTCCCTCGGCTCCTATTTCGTTAAACATGTAATGATTTGATTCTTCAACCTGAAGTTCAGTGACTTTTCTGTCTAGTGCTCAAATGATGCATAAAGAAACAATAAGCGAGTATGCAATTTCAGCAGGATGGAGATTGACCCTAGTTAACAAAGGAGGGTGAAAAAAAGGGGCTGAAAACAAGATTTACCCATTGGAGGGATAAAAAGTCTGCTAGTGTTTGGTTTGAATTATACCCAGAAAAAAAGTTTGGTGTGAAATTAACTTGTAAACGGAACATTACAAACAAAACAAAATTTGCGAAGCCTTTTTATCATAGTACACCAGATGAAATTGTAACTGGTAGTGAGAATCTCGAATGGCACAAACCGAGTCTTTGAAACTGGTACAGGCAATAGAAATCAGAATCATCTTGTCATTTATTTCAACTGTTGAAATATAGGCAATCACATAAAGGAATCTGCATAATAATGGAGGTACAGCCGCAACTGAAGCTGCCATACTTCGTAGAGCATGAGTAGAGACTTTGATTATTTTCTTTTCCTCTTTCTTGGGTACTTCTCTCCCTCTAATATAGATGACTGAAGGTACCATACTTTGAAAGCATGAGTAAACGGTAGAAGATTATTTGTTTTCCTCTTTCTTAGGATACTCTCTTGCTCCAAATATCGTTGATCCGATCCTCACAATGGTACTCCCCATTTCAATCTGCAAAAAAACCATTTTTTTAACAAAAGACACAGATAAACAAAACAGTCAACAGTTGTTACTTGCATGGGCCCTGATACATACTTTACAACTGTTCAGTATTATGCTCATTCATTGTATTACTCTTCACATTTACGTTGCTAATGTACCATGCTTAATATGCTTGCCTTCATTTTTAAATGAAAATCATGCAAAAAAGCTGACAGTATTTGAAATCAATACACACATGAAAGTGGCTTTTTCAATACGACATACTTCTGATGCAAATGATAGAGGTACCTCCTTGCCGATCCGAGAGCATTTGGGGAGCCCAGAAAAGGGGAAAAAATATTTTTTTGTTCTAGGCTACAACTAAAACACAAATTGGGAGGATGCAAAATCAGAAAGACATTTATAGGCTCCCAAAATTGCGAAGGACAACTGCAGGTAATGACATTATTTAAAAAAAATGACATTTTCATTACATTTGATATTTTGAATCAAATTGGAGCAGGAATGAACGTACAGGGCCTGTTTGTTTGAACACAATACATAGGAATTTATGGTCAAATTACCTCCACCAAAGGATGATTAAAGAGAAGATGGGTGAAGGATATGAGATGATGGGTGAAGGATATAAAGTATTGATTGAATTACAAAGGTGAAGGTGATGGCTGGGTATTCATTTCCCACCTTCTCTTAATTCAATTTGCATCGAAGGGGAGGTTATTCAATAGTCATTTTTGGATATTCGCCTTTGATCACATTTTTAACCACTTATAGCATGAATTCCTATGTATTTAATTTAGCTCCTATGTATTATATACAAACAAGCAGGCCCATAGTGAGACTTTGAATGATATTGCCAAAAGAACAAAAAAATCATGCACAATCTCAATGAAATGCGATACATTACACATTTCAATTTTTGTTTATTTTGCTAAATTTCTTACCGCTTGCTCAAAGTCCCCAGACATGCCCATTGAAAGCTCACACTCCTCTTCTGTTATTCCAAGAGCTTTGCAAATTTCTATTCTACAGTTTGTCAATGCCTGTTTTTGTCCAACACATGCAACCATGCATTAGAAATTCAGCTAAATCAAATATTTTAACCAATTGCTGTTCACTCTGGAAAGATCACCCACCCTAAAATTCTCTGGAGTTGACGTATAATCAAGCATCCCTATTGTCATTAGGCCGGAAAACTCAAGGTTTGGGCAATTCATCTTAACATGTCTAGCCAGTTCTACACAACCGGAAGGATCAACACCAGATTTTGCTGCAACAGAGGCACAAAAAGATATTAAAAGATTTGGCCACACATCTTTAATGTGATGTAATATGAGTGTGACAGACAAGAAACATGACGAAAGTATCTTGATTCACACGAGAATTCTCCATTGTATTACAACTATCATTCTCAACACACTGGAACTAAAGTAGCTATGATAGATCATCACTGTGTTCATAATTAAGAAAACACAAGTAGCCCAATTATGTTGAATGAAACAAGAACATAAGAGAAAAAAAAAAAAAAAAAAAAAACAGAATCAATGTGGAGCGCGAATTCCAAAAGTGCCACCTCAGCTTTTCCAAAGAGGAAACCTCATTCCCTTGGAAACGATCATTCCACACAAAGGTAGAAAAGTAAAGTGGCACATCAACAAGATCCTTTGCTTTTCCAGTACATTCCATTGCTCCAAGTGGCAGCAAGCAGAAAGTTTTCTGCCTTTTAATTGTCATTCTTTCACTTGCAAAACATACAGTCGACAGGAATTTTCTAGAATAACTGATTGTATTAATGTCGTGTCCTCTCTTAGAGAATGATCACCAATATATAGAATATACATGCCTTAATCAAGGCTCTTACATAGGAAACTAGCTAATTACATTCATCACTCATCTAAACTAGGAAAGCAATCAAAGTAGAATATGTACAGCTATCTAATTGTAGACCAAATCAAATCCCACGTGAGATATAGCTTGCTGGACTGGATTGATGGGCCTTGGGCCCCTTCATGGGCCAACTTAACATGTGGGCCAACTTAACACCCCCCCTCAAATTGATGCGGGAGAATCAATGAGCATCAATTTGCCAACCAAGAATTGATGCCGGGGTCGAGGAAGACCTTTAGTAAGAATATCAGCAATTTGAAGCTCAGTGGAGACATGCGGAAGACTGATGACAGCACGTTTAAGCTCATCCCGGATGAAGTGACAATCAACCTCGATGTGTTTAGTGCGTTCATGAAAAATCGGATTTTCAGTAATCCGAATTGCACTAGTATTATCAGCATAGAGGGGGGTAGCTCCTTCTGCGGGGAAGCCAATGTCAGAAAGCAGGCCGCGGAGCCAAAGAATTTCGGAGCACGCAGCAGACATAGCTCGGTACTCAGCCTCGGTAGAAGATTTTGAAACTTTGTCATGTTTCTTGCATTTCCAGGAAATCAGACTATTACCCAAAAACATGCACCATCCTGTCGTCGAGCGGCGAGTGTCTGGACAACCAGCCCAATCAGCATCTGAATAAGCCTTGAGAGATAGGGGATTGTTGGATGGAAAAAACAACCCGCGAGTCGGAGTGCGAATGAGGTACCGAATGATGCGGCGCACAGCAGCCATATGAAGATGACGAGGAGCAGTCATGAACTGACTCATGAGGTTGACCGCAAAGGAGATATCAGGACGGGTGATCGTGAGATAGATCAAGCTACCTACTAACTGGCGATAGGCGGTAGGATCGGTAAGAAGATCACCCTCCTCTTTACTGAGTTTGACATTCAGTTCGATCGGTGTATCAACCGGAGCGGAAGCAGCAAGGCCAGCCAAGTCAATGAGGTCAACCGTGTATTTGTGCTGATTGAGAACTATACCAGTAGGGGATTGATAAACTTCAAGACCGAGGAAATAGTGTAAGGGGCCGAGATCCTTCATTTGAAATGTCTGATGAAGAGAAGCCTGAAGTTCATGAATCATTTGTGCATTGGGACCAGTAATGACAATGTCATCTACGTAGACCAGTAGAACAGTAATGCCAGAGGGAGCATGATGTAAGAACATAGAAGGATCATACTGGCTCGGATGAAAATCCAAGTGAAGAAGAGCCTCTTGAAATTTCTCAAACCATGCGCGAGGAGCTTGCTTCAGACCATAAAGAGAGCGACGAAGCTTAGCAACCATGCCCGGTCCAGAGGAGGACCCTGGAGGCAGACGCATATAAACTTCTTCTTTGAGATCACCATGAAGAAACGCATTTTTGACATCCATTTGATAAAGAGGCCAGGACTGAGATGCCGCAACAGCAAGGATTATGCGTACGGTGGTCATCTTAGCGACGGGTGCAAATGTTTCATCATAATCAATGCCATATTCCTGCCGATTTCCGAGAGCAACGAGGCGCGCCTTATATCGATCGAGAGAGCCATCTGGTTTTAACTTGAGAGAAAAAATCCACTTGCAGCCAATTGGTTTGACACCCAAAGGAGAGGGGACAATATCCCATGTATGATTTTTCTCTAAAGCTTCCAACTCATCTTGCATAGCCTGGTTCCAACATTTGTCCTGCACAGCCTGAGAGTAGGATCGGGGAATGGAAGAAGAGGACAAAGTGGCCATTAAGAAGTATGGGAAAACCCATAACGGTCAGGGGGTACCGAAATGCGGGTGGAGCGACGCAATGTAGGAAGCCCAGAAGAACCAACTGCCGGAGGTGGACCAGATGCGGGAGGAAGATCAGAAGGGGGATCCCTGGGAGGCGCGTCTGTATTCCGTCTGTGATACACATAGTTAGGATTAAAACGAACAACGGAAATGTTGTCAGAAAAACCAGGTAAAGACACGAAAGAGGATGCAGGAGGGTCAAGATGCTGTTGAAAAAAATACTGTTGTTAAAAAAAAACAACATTCCTAGAGGTCCGTAAGCGACGAATGTGAGGGTCGTAGCAAAGGTACCCTTTTTGGAAGGGGGCATACCCTAAAAACACACACTTAGCTGATTGTGCAGTTAATTTGGTGCGTTCAGAAGGAGGCAAGTGTACAAAGCAAACGGAGCCGAAAACATGAAGAGCATCATATGATGGAGATGTTTGGTACAATCGGTAATCGGGGCTCTGATTTTGAAGAGAGGCAGAAGGCAGACGATTTATGAGATGTGCCGCAGTAGCCAGTGCCTCAACCCAAAAACGGGTAGGAACCGATGATTCAAGCAGTAGGGAGCGAGTGACATCAAGCAGATGCCGATTTTTCCGTTCAGCAACTCCATTCTGCTGGGGAGTATAAGGACAAGTACGCTGAGAAATAATGCCTTTGTGTTGCAAAAACTTTTGAAAATCAGAGGAAACATATTCTCCACCCGAATCAGATCGCAAAATTTTGATGCATGTGGAGAATTGATTCTCAACATAAGCTAAGAAAATTTGAAAAACAGTGAAGACATCCGATTTGGAATGCAGAAAGTAAATCCAGGTGAACCGACTGAAATCATCAATAAAAGTGACAAAATATTTGTAGTGAGCATGAGAAAGAGCTGGAGCAATTCCCCATACATCGCTATGAACTAAATCAAAACACCTAGTGCTGTGTGAAGTGGAAATAGGAAAAGGAAGAGTTTTACTTTTTCCCATTTTACAAGGAGTACAATCAAAAGGCACACAAGAAGAGAAGCCAATAGATTTATTTAATAAACCAGAATTTAACAGAAGGGACAAAGCCTTGGAATTAGGGTGTCCGAGTTTTTTATGCCACAATTGGCAGTTATCTTTAACAGAAAAACAAAACATATCATTGGCAACTCTAATCCTAGGAATATGAGAAAAATCCAACGGAAACAGGCGTCCACACTTAGGTCCCCTCGCGATCTCCTGCCCGGACATCTGGTCCTGCACAACACAACCAGAAGAAGAAAAAGATATGTGACAATTATTTTCAACAAGTTGCCCAACTGACAATAAATTAGAAGTTAAATTGGGACAAAGGAAGACATTTTTCAAGTGGATGGGACCAGGAATGTCTCCAAGGGCAGTAATGGGAACAGTACCTCCGTTGGCAGTTTGTATTTGAAGATTACCATTGTATTTTTTCACATTGGAGAGAGTGTTCCGGGAATATGTCATATGGTTAGATGCCCCGGAATCAAGAAACCAAGTAGAAGATGGAGGGGAGGTACCTGAGAGACCTAATGCAGAAAGAGCATTGACAATCATTTGCTGAACCAATTCAGGAGTCAGAGAAGATGAGGGCCCAGGCTGTGAGGAAGCAGATGTAGGAGCAGGCATTTCTGAAGAAGCAACATAAGCATGCGGAGTCGGAAACTGAGTTTGGTATAGCGGAGCCTGATACTGTGGAGCCTGATGCTGTGGTGCCGGACGTTGTGGGCGGCGACGACATTCAGAGATGATATGTCCCGGCTTTTTACAGTAACTACATACTTTCTGTTTGCATTGAGATGCAAGATGCCCAAATTTTTGACAGCTGTAGCATTGTGTTTTGCTCAAGTCCCGAGAGGAAGGCTGAGAAGCCTTATTGGCTGAAAACGCGACTGAATACGTCTCAGTCTTTTGCTGAGCCAGATGTGCGGAGGTCGACATGCGCTGTTCTTCTCGTAAGAGTTCATTGAGACAGACGTCCAAGGATGGTAAAGGCGTCCGATTCATTAGGGCAGATCGAATACTTTCATATTCATTTCGTAATTTCATCAAAAATTGATCCCTCTGACTAGAGGCCTGAAGATCGCGTATAACGATCAGAACGTCGGCAGCCACATCTGCATACTTAATACTATCATATTCCGACCAAAGTGTTCGGAATCCTGAATAGTAGTCTTGGATGGACAAGTTCCCTTGTGCATATTCAGCAATCGCACATTCAAGATGAAATTGTCGGGCTGAGTTATCTTGATGGTACACTTGTTTCAGATACCCCCACATGTCTTTCGAAGTGGGGTAAGGTTTAAGGTTCATGATCAGATGCGGCTCCACTGAACCCAGTATCCAAGATTTTATTTTTGCGTCTTTAGTAAGCCAGGTGGATATCTTCTTCTCATCTTCGGTGGGTTTAGGATCAGATCCAGAAATATAGCCCCACAATTCCTTCGCTTCAAGGTAAATCTGGAACTGAAACGACCAAGCGGGGTAATTTTGTCCCGTGAATCGGATCAAAGTGACCTCAGATTTTTCCATCTTTAATGAAGATTGTCCAAGCACACTGAGTGAAACAGTAAAGAAAGAGAAGCAGGTCCAGCAAACAGCCAAGAGATGAAGTTTCAAAGTTGATAGCAGACTTATGAGGGAGCAGTATTAAGATCGGACCAGCTAAAGAACTCAGAACAGAAAAAAACAGCAAAAAAAAACACCCCAGGCGACCAAAAAAAAAGGTGCTGATCCTTGACGTGGGCCCCACTGGTAGATCTGAATGATGATCAGATCACTGATCTGAGGACTCACAATACTCTGGCTTCTAATGGAAGAAGAATTATCCAATTCTACCACAGATCCAAGATTTTGGATGGTCTAGATGGAAACAATATTAAAATTCTGAAAAAACTCTAGAATGAGTAAAACACCAACCTGGAAGAGCTGAAAAAATCTGAAAAAATCCCCAATATTCCTAGAAGGTCCAGGCGACCATGACTGGGGAGATTCCTGATGGTGGCTTGATGATCAGAGGTGGGCCACCATGCAGATCACAATGCTGCAACGTCTGGATACTTGAAAACAGATCTTTGATCAGTCGATCTTCACAAGAGAGATTAATTTCTCTCTATTCTTGATGCCTTGATGCTATATGAGATCACAAACAAGATTTCTTTGAACTTCGCTCTGATACCATGTCATTCTTTCACTTGCAAAACATACAGTCGACAGGAATTTTCTAGAATAACTGATTGTATTAATGTCGTGTCCTCTCTTAGAGAATGATCACCAATATATAGAATATACATGCCTTAATCAAGGCTCTTACATAGGAAACTAGCTAATTACATTCATCACTCATCTAAACTAGGAAAGCAATCAAAGTAGAATATGTACAGCTATCTAATTGTAGACCAAATCAAATCCCACGTGAGATATAGCTTGCTGGACTGGATTGATGGGCCTTGGGCCCCTTCATGGGCCAACTTAACATGTGGGCCAACTTAACATTAATTCCTACAGCACACATGAATAAGCCCGAAGAAATAGAGAGGTAGAGGAGAATAATGAAGATTCTGACCAATTGAGCTTCCACTTGTGATGCATAAGGAAAGCTTGATCCATCGTCAAAGCCTTGTCCCAACTACGTTGGGGTCGGCAACACGAATTTTGTTTCTACATTCCGATCTATCTTGAGCCAAATCCTCAGATAAATTACACTTCTTAATATCTATAAGGAACACTTGATTGTGTCTTAACAATGGTTTCTAATTACTTGGCACCATCAATGTGATTCATGCTGTTGTTTGGGAGCTAGTTTCTGTTTTCTGTTAATTGTTGAAAGCTTGGTTGTGTTATAGTTGCTGCGATTATCACTGCACATAATTGGAAGGCAGGGGAGATGAAGTACGTGGCAAGTATGAATGAATTCCAGTAGAAGGGAACATTGATTAAAAGGTCAGACCTGATAAGTGTTCTTATTGACAATCTTGCTATGGATGCTGCAGTACAATGGCTTCGATCAACTTTTTCCTGGTTTGGGAAGGTTGAGATGCTGGTTGACTCAATCAAGTAGGGTTCAAAAAATTTAGCAGATGCTTCTGCTTTGTTTTATTAGAAAACTACTTAATCCATAATAACATGAATGCCTCTTGGTCAGATGGTAAGGGACGTGTTGTGTGCCTAGGTGCGTGACATCTTGAAAAAAGGTGATACAGATGAACATGAAGTAATTCATGTTCAGGTTGTGACAGAATTTTACATTGGCTGTCATCAACCTACCTAAAGCAACGCTCCTTTATCCGGGCTTGGGACCAGCAGCAAAAATGGTGAAGTTCGGCTATGCAGATTGATGGCCCACTAAGGAGGAGAGGTATGCCAAAGAGGTTGTGGATGGGGGTAGTGAAAAAAGATCTGAACACATGCAACTAATCTGAGGATTTGGCTTATGATGGATTGAAATGGAGAAACAAAATTCATGTAGTCGACCCCAACATAGTTGAGACAAGGCTTTGATGATGATAATGATGATGAACATGTAATATAATGGTGATCTTATATTCAAAGAAGGATGCTTGCATTGCTAGGTATAGGAGGCGAAGGGTGGAAGGATAATTGCTTTTGTAATTTTTTTTAAAGCATGGAAAGTCATTAGAGCATTGACCGGCAGTCTGTCTCATGGAACATGGCTTCCTTCCACTGAAATAGGAGAAGGACGACGAGTGGTCCTCTCACAATGCTATACTACACAATGTAAAAGTTAATGATGAGAAGGTACAAGGTGTAATGTTTGAGTGAAGAAACATAACAATGTTTAAGATGGAACAAATTGGTGTTAAAGCTGAAACTACAGCCAGGAGGGTTACTCAAAACTAAATATTATGCTGAAGCAATGAGACCAGCATCATCTACAAGCTTGGCTTCCAAAGATCCAAATACTTTGATGATGACAATAGGGTGGTGCAACCAAACCTCTCTTTGCAGGCTCGAAGTCCGATGAAAAGTACTAGACCATTATCCTGAATATTACTGTTATCTCCAGTTTTCTATCTTCTTGGTAGGTAATAACAGGATCTGGTCACCTCCACAGCCAATTATTTTAGATTTCTTTCGTGGAAATGTTGCCTTGTAGTACAGTCCAGATGACTGAAAGAGGCATGTTTTGTGTAGAACTGCAACCAATAAACACTAGATGGAAGCAGCAGTGGTGTACTAGAGGAGATCTGAATGGTGCTCGTTTTCCATATGAAAATAATGGCAAAGCAAAATGATATCAAGTGTGGCGCAATTCTCCTATTCATTAACACAAACAAGTTAGGGGATATCCCATTAACTGGGAAGAAATTTTGTGTGGACCGATATCCAAGAGGTGCTGGAACTATTTGCAGATTGGATGTATCCTTATTTCTCAGGAATGGGAAGAACACTACTTGGGGGTCCAATCATCATTGGTTTTGGAAGCAAAAGAAATAAATTGAGGACTTAACTATTCACATTCAAAATTGTTGGCAATCTTCAAAGGATCATAATGACTCCATTGAGAATGAAGTTTGGAAACTAGGGAAGCTATATGGAGTTAAAAGTGTTCAGGCAAGCTGATTTTGGGAGCAAGTACACAAATCAAGTTCTTTTGTTACCAGCATCAGGAAGCTAAGTATTTGGGTCCAGTATTGGAGTTCTGTTTATCTCCTTCTATTTCTTTTTCTTGTACTTCGGTATACTGCTCATGTACCACTCTATTGCATCTTTTATTTTCATTTTTATGCAATGAATCTTTACAATGAATCCATTTAATGTAATGAATCTTTACTAATCCTGATAAAAGAAAAAAAAAGAAATATAAAACAAAGCCAAGTAAAGATTGGATACTACAACCTGTCTCTTGATCAGATCAGATTAAATCTAAATGTGTCCAAACCTAGACCTTTGTTGGATCAGGACATCAGGTCAATCCAACCCCTTGACAGCCCCAAAGGAAAGAAGGGCTACAAGATAGAACAAAGTACAGAGAGGAAGGGTCTAAAACAAGTGGCAAATGGATGGTAAGGTTAAAAGCATTGTTCGATTTTTAAGTTATTTGTCACTACTGCTAAAGACATTCATTAGAGCAATTAAACATCATCATAAACCTAAGTAATATACTTGTATTTTTTTCCAACTCACTTTCTTCCCCGCTGGTATTAACTTGAACCAATACTTTCAAAGGCTTCCTTCCAATGTTTGCGACCACACGATCCAGATGATTTGCAATCTGTCACAATATACATAGAACAACCAAACATGGCCTTAGTGAAGGATGAAAAATTGAGAAAACTTGCTTTCCTTGGCATATTTGCTACAGAGCCAATTGATTTATTTATCTTGTATTAATTACTGCATCATTTCATTTTTCCTTTTTTCTTAAAATAAAAATGGAAAGGTTTACATGGCTAGGGCACACAATGGATAAGGCAGGGAAATGCAATATATGCATAAACATGTATCAGATATGATATGACACGGATGTGTAGCCTATTTTGAAGTATCCGGGTATCATGGATCCAAACAATTATATGCCAGAAACAGCAAGCTACAAGAAGGTTGCAATGGCCAAATGGATGCAAATTTAAAATTACTGCAACAAAAGTATACAAATGGATAAATTACAACAGATAATCAGAGAAGAAGTATCCAAAGAAGTTGGGTCTCTTTCAAAATTCAAACTGAAAGAGATCTGGTCTGTTGGGTCCACCCATGATCAATCCAACACACACGCAGCCCAAGTACATAAATTGGCAAAGATGCCAACCAGTATTAAAATTTCAGAAGTAAAAATGACATCCTTTTCGATCTGGAACAATATCCTTAAAGATTTAAACTCAGACATTTTTAGTAACTAGTTATTTGGATTCTGAAAACAAGAAGATGCCACATGAACCAACAGTTTTGTAAATGCAACAGTAATTGATCAAAATTTACCTTCTCATCATCCACACTCTCAACCATTGCAAGGTTTGGGACTCCAGCTGCATGAATGGAACACTTTGTTAATATCCTATCTGAGGCTAATGACAAAATGATAAGACCTAGCTAGAAAATGGAGCAAAATGATTACCATAAAAAGAAGGCAATTATGATTAATGAAACACATACACAAACACAAGAAAAGAAGATTCTTCCCATAGAATATATGATGCAGGGCTTTCTACATTAAAAAAAAAATTAACGAGTGCAACACGCGAAACAGTGCAAGAAAATAATTCAAAACAAGGGATTGAGAGCATGAAGGCCCACATTTCATGTTCAAACTCACTATTTTCTCTAAATAAGCACAATCATAGTAGAAAGATTGCATAATTTTGTGAACCAAGGTAAGAGTTGCCGGTTTCATCATCAGAAATGCTCTGCCCCTTTATCAACTTGTCTATGAGCTTGAACGGGTGATTCCTATTTGTGGTGTTGATGTAACTGAGTCCAAGAGGTTCTTCTCTCAAGCATACAATGCTGATGATGATACCACCAGGCACCAACAATCATTGGGGTACCATCTAGTAGACCTCATAGACAACTGATGATGAACCCAAGAAATATCATAGTATTATAGTTTATGATGGTATTGCTGGCAATGATCACATCAATATATCATTACTCTGAGAATTCGAATTTGCAGAGGATTCTGCTAATGGGACATGTAATGAATCCGACCATGGGTACAGTACTAAAAATGATAATAGTCACGAGCTTGATCATTGTTCAATTTGACTTCAAGTCAGTTGGATTTCATACATAGAGCTGCTGCAATTAGCAATTGAACTGAATCGTTGATCGGTTCCCAATTACATAAGCCCACCAAAAAACAGATAACAATCCATTGTAACGAAACATTCAAACCTCTTATAATTGGGAGCACATAGCAAAGAGAATACATACAAAGAAGGGGTTTCACTTTGTTGCTCTGCAAATGTCCGATGAAATGCCACTCGATATCTTCAGGAAGCTACAAGATGAAAAAACAAAAGAAACCCCTTTGGTGTTCGACGAAATGCCACAGAGAAAGAAATCAAATGATAGTATATGATAAAGGGGAATAGGGAAAGAGAGAGAGAGACTTGAGGGGCCTTTTCGATTATCTCTTGGACGTAGTTCTCGCCAAAGCAGCGATGGCCAGCGTCATAGACTTGGCGGATTAGAGAGACGGGCTTCGTCTTGCTCACAGCGACTACCTGCACGCGCTCGGGCTGTCTGCTCGACCGCTCTGCGGCCTGCCGGACTCGATCGACCACAGACCGAAGAGATGTTACAGGTGCAGCTGCGCATTCCATGGCCGCCCCTACCTAACCCTACTTGACAAAATGAATTTATACAGAGCAAACCAAGGACTAAAAGTAACAAATGTCAAGCTGCATGGGTACGCCGTAGATATGTACGGCTCAAAATAAATACCTTTGCGTGAATATATATATATGAAAAATAATTATCTCTCACCAACTTTACGAGAGATGGGTGGGGGCCCTCACTTCTATATACACTCTCACCAACTTAAATGTTAGGACCCCCAACTTAGAAGTGAGCGCCTTCACCCATCTCTCATAAAGTTGGTGATAGTATCTCTCATAGAAGCACTTTTATATATATATATATATATATATATATATATGAAAGATCAGTCATATTATGACAATCTTTACGGTTTGCATGGTTCGGAAAAATCAATGGGGCCCACTTTATGATTCATCCAACTTGACCACATGTTTCCAACCCTTTATAGGAACCGAATATATATGTGGGTGTTCTGAACTGTGCAGACCGTATGGACCATCTTTACAAGACCGATTCCATATATATCTAATATGAGAAATAATCTGGGATTGATGTAAAACTTGAGGATTAGTATATTTTTGGAGGGAGTTTATTTTGAGTGGTTTAAATCTTAATAGGTAGGCGCCAATGTATTAATAGATTAATCACATGCCATCCAGATTCCAGATCCTCTGTATGTAGCATCAGTGCATACATTTGATAAGGGACTAAAAAGGAGTTTTTCTTCTTCCTTATCGGTGGAACCAGATAAGAGGGGTTCTAGAATTTAGTCTTTTTTTTTTTAGACGTGGGCATCCCTGATGTCTTTGACCTAACTAGCCTAATCTCGCAGGGTGGCACCCACTAAACCCATACGAATGCACATTATGCAAATTCAGGTAAATTTCAAATACAAAATGTAGGGATGTAAATGGATTTCCGATTCTCCGATTACCCAGAGGTTTTAACCCGTTAAAAATCGAGTCTGATTCCTTATTTAGGCCCCAATAAGTAAATCGGTTCGGGCCGTTTCCACCTTAGTTCAAACCCATGGACATGAGACCTCACATATTACCTCAATTTTCAAAAACTTCTCCTAAAAATCATGTATTTTTTTATACCAATCTCTATTTAGACCCGGACCCTGATCCGGACCCTTTCCATACATAGTTCTGATTTTGGTTCTAATTTCGGTCCTGAAGTCAAAAAACAAGCCCCGAAACGATTTCGGATCCAAATCCGATTCCACCTTCTGCATTAAAGTTCCAGATCATGGACCCAGATGTGAGGAGCATGATTTGTCCTCATGCCGCTTCACCGATTCTTACGTGTGTAGTTCTGGAGGACAGTCGTGCCAGGAAAGGCAATGAAAATAGATTATTGTCAAAATGAAATTGTCTCAGATCCAATATCAGATTTTTCCCAAAGTCAAAGTCTCAAAGGAACTGTACTCCATGCAGGTGGGATCCGGTTATACGTTGGCAATTGGCATCGTAGAAAGTGAACCATCTTTTCTCTGTCTCTCACTAGAAGAATCCGCGAGTGGATGTTACTGGTGCATAAAAAATCCATCAATCCGTAGATATGATCCGATTCGCAGATTTTTATTCGATTCGTGAATTTTTATCCGATCTAAAGGTAAACGGATTGGTGACTGATTGAAAATTTTGTAATCCATGAGCAACGGATCTGTACTAGATTTCACTCTCAATCCACTGATTCAATCCGATTCATTCCGTTGACATTAAATATAATATATATAAGGGGTCTAAATATGAAATAAGATGTCTAAATTTAAAATGAGAAAAAAAATTTAAGGGGTCAAAATGTAATTTTTGTATAACATGTTTGATATTTTTCTTTTAACATTAAATTGAACTGATTAATTCGATTCGATCCGATCCTCCACGGATCGGATTTTAATAGCCACGGATCGATGACGGATTTGGCCAAATCCGCACCAATCCGATCCATGTACACCCTTAGTGGATATAGTGGAACTCCAGACAGAGAACCGCGACTGAAAATCCAAAGCACTCTCTACCAGTGTTATGGGTACGTCTCAATTTTATTGCATTAGGAGTTGATTTCACGGACAATTTAACATGTGATAATAACTTTGATTGGAGTAAAATTGAAGGTTTTGTAAACAAGAAGGCTCACATTTTGAGTGGCTTAGATTTTCAATAAGCGTATGCCATGTGAAGTTCCAATCTCTACTTAAAGAGTACAATCGCCGTTTTACATAGAAGAATATAAATGATAAAAGAATCTTACTGACATACACTTCATCTACATTGATAAAGTTTGTATTTTGACATATGCTAAGAAAGTGGTTTAAATTTTGAAGGAAAAATTGATGGACCAAAATTCATCAATCCCATGCATTATTTTAGATCGAGGAATTTACACACACACAAAAAAAAAAAAAAAACCCACAGATTAGGTGACCGGTGGACCGAAAAGATGATTTTTAAATGACCTTGCACCAAATTAGTAATTTTACCTGAAAACATATATATATATATATATTTTAGCACTTTTTACTAGCGTCTCTATCGACTTTTGTTTTATAACGTTAAGGGTCTCTATGGACCCTGTGTACACTTATAAATGAATGGAATTCATCATCATTCACTGTTCTTGGTGAAAAAACGACAACACCCTTCATAGGTCATTCTCACCTCTTGAAGGCCCCAAGGTCATTCGTTCAAGCACAGTACAATTTCAAATCCAAGCAAAAATGGGGGATGGAAAGGATCTAGCCAGTCCGGGGAAGCTCCAAATGCAATTTGAAACTAAAAAGAGCTTGTTGGGGGTGGTAATCCTCTTGTTCAATGTACTTAATAACCAAACATCAAAAATTTCTATCATGATCTGAAATAAGCTTCTATGGGGAGTCCACCACTTGATTCCCTCAGCAGGTGGACAATTCTAAATCCAAGCAAAGTTTAGAACTTTCAAAAAATGTGGTAGGTACGATTGTAATCTTATTCCACCAAAATATTGTATATGTCAGATTAAAGGTGTAAATCTGGGCGGGCGGCCCAGGCCCAGCACGAGCCCGACATGAAAAAATCGTGCCTGGGCCCGTTGACTTGGTCAACGGGCCGGCCCAACCCGGCTCGGAAGCCCCGCTGGGCCGTGCTGGGTCCAGGTCCCCCAGGCCCGAGGCACGGCACGGCTAAAATCTGTGCCATGCTGGGCCAGTGCCCAGAGCTCGCGGGCGGCCCGGCCCGGCCCGAGGCACGGCTAGGCCCACGGGCGGCCCAGCTTGGGCACGGCCCGCAGAGAGCCCCAACTGCTCTTTTTTTCAAAAAATCCCCCCCACTTCCCAAAAAAGGGTCTTTTTACATTTTTAACCCCCTCCAACAGCTATAAACGGTCATATGGGAGGGTATTAGTGTCTTTTGATCATTTTTTACCATTATACCCCCCCAACTGCTATAAAACAGTCATATGAGGGGGTATTTTATGTCATTTTATCACTTAGGAATTCTATAAATAGTCCTTATTCCTCTCATTTCTCTACACTCATCTACTCTCTCATTTCTCACACTCCCTCTAAAGTTCTAAGGCTCTAAGCTCTCTTAAGTCTCATTCTAAAGTCTAAGCTCTCCATACAAAGTTTTCTAAGAAGTGAAGAGTGAGGGTGACTTCTCTAAAGTGGAGGATTCAACTCAGAAGAACTTCTCTATTAGCTCTCCCTCTCAGCCTCTCTCATAAAGGTATTTATTTTCTTTAATTTTGAGTTTTACTTAGTAATAATATACATAGTAATATTATATATTAAGTCTCATCTTCTCCCCTTTCTTATATAAATTATCACAAAAAACACATTATACATAATTATTTATCAAAAATTTTTTTATCTTTTATTTAGAAAAATGGCTGGACCATCACAACCTTTCAACCTTGACTTCTCTCTAAATAAGGAAGATCTTGGATTTATTCATTTAGATTAAAATCAGGACATTGAAGTAGATAGCAATAATCCCAAAAATCCTGCATCATCTTCCGTTGCTACAACTAAAAAGAAGAGAAAATCAAGATTGACTTATCATGTATGGAATTATTTTACTAAAGTTACTGTCTCATGTCACACGGGAGGAACAGAGGAAAAGGCACAATGTAAAATTTGCAAAGATCTCCTCAGTGGCAAATCATCAAGTGGCACCGGCCACCTTAATAGACACATGAAAAAGTGTCTACGCGAACAAGCGAAAAACGCTAACGATGAGGGAAAAGGTGGGAGCCGTGAGATGGTTCAAACACAACTTTCTCAAACAGATTCATCTGGCGGTTTAGGAATTTTCAATTATGACCCTACTAATGCTAGATATCAACTTATTAAGTATATAATTTCTTCCCAATATCCATTTGTACTTTCCGAAGATCGACGTTTTGAAAGATTTTTGAGGTCTGCCTTTGTTCCTTCATGGCAAAGAATATCTAGAATTATTGCTAGAAATGATGAAATAAAAACTTTTTTGAAAGAAAAAGAGAATTTAAAAAATATTTTTGAAAATATACCTGGAAAAATAGCTTTAACTTCAGATTTATGGACCTCCAAACAAAATCTGGGGTACATTACAATCACATCACATTTTATTGATAGTGATTGGGTGATGCAGAAAAGAATAATTTCGTTTTCTATGCTAGAATTTCCACACACTGGTGTTAGGATAGGGTCCACCATCCTTGAAAAACTTAGAGAATATAGAATTGAAAATAAAATAATTTCTATAACTTTAGATAATGCAAGCACTAACAATGTCGCAGTAGAGTTAATAAAACAATCAATTCAACTTGATTTAAATGGAGATTTATTTCACAATAGATGTGCATGCCACATCATAAATCTTATTGTACAAGTAGGGGTGAAATTAATTAGAGATGATTTAGAGACTATTAAATGGATTGTAGGATACATTTTTTGTTCTCCCTCACGAAAACAATGGTGGATGGACATATGTGTAAATTTGAATCTAAGACCAAAGAAAATATCATATGATATAAAGCATAGATGAAATTTTACCTATAAAATGTTAAAAGAATCATGTGCCTATAAAATGGCACTAAATCAATATTGTCAACTTTATTTGGAGCATGAAAATATTTTTATAAGTGATGATAAATGGACCCTTCTTGAGATAATAAGAGATTTTTTAGAAGTTTTTCATGATGCAACATTATTTTTTTTTGGGATATATTATCCCACATTAAATCAAGCTTTATCCCATTTTTTTGAAATAAGTATTACTTTTAAAAAGTATAGAGATTTCCAATTTTTCAACTCATGTGTATACAAATGGAGGCAAAGTTTTCATCATATTGGAGAATAGCTCCTTTAACATTTTGTATAGCTGCTATATTAGACTCAAGATTGAAATTACAAGGTGTAGAAACCCTTCTTGATGAAATAAACTCTAATATGAATACAACTAATATAAATGACATTACAACAATTAAGACACAATTAGAAACACTTTATTTGGATTATGCTACTCGATTAGATAGATCCATAGCACCCACGGTCCCAATAGGCCCTCCCCAAGTACATAAAGGAAAAAAGAAGGCTATTTGGAGTATTTTGAACAAATCTCATGGAAGTAACTCCTCTTCTTCCGGAGGATCTTACAATCTTAATGAATTAACAATGTACTTGGGAAGCGATCCTATTGTGGTCGAGGATGAATATGAAGATGATTTTGATCTTTTTGGCATGGTGGAAATCATTCGAAACTAAGTTTCTCGTACTTTCGGCCATAGCTCGTGATATACTAACAATACCAGCGTCTACAGTTGCATCAGAGCAGGCATTTAGTGCAAGTGAGCGCCTTATTGACCCCAGGAGGACTATGCTCTCAGAAGAAACCGTTGAGACCTACATGTGCTTACGGGATTGGTATCAAGCACATGATAGGGAACAACACCTCGATGATGATGAGATCGAGATAGAAGACGAGCTAGCAGGGTTACATATATCATAGTATAATTTTTTTTAGAATGTATAATAGGCTTTCAACTTGTAATTTATTTTTTAGAATGTATCATAGGTTTGTAAAGTTGTAATTTATTTTTTAGAATGTATCATAGGTTTCTAAAGTTGTAATTTATTTTTTAAAATGTATCATAGGTTTCTAAAGTTGTAATTTATTTTTTAGAATGTATCATAGGTTTTTAAAGTTGTAATTTTTTTTTCATTTATTAGAAGGTTTGAATTTCATTATATATATTGATCCAAGTTCAAACTTGTAATTTTTTTGAACTTTTGTAACTTAAATTTCAAGGAAATACAATTTATTTGATGTATTTTTTAAAAACATCATTAGTGTTATTCTACTTGTTATTTCTCTTAATTTCTTTATTTTAGTGAAATTGGTCCAAGACATATTTTTTAAAGAACCTAAAAAGAAGACATAAAGAACCTAAAAAAAAAAAATATTATGGGCCGCCCATGGGTTGCACGGCCCAGGCCCGACTAGGGCCCGGCCCAGCATGGCACGACCAGAGTCGTGCCCTGGGCCGTGCTGGGCTGGCCCCTAAGCCCTTGGGCCAGGCATGGCACGGTCCAGCCTGGGCCCTCCTTCAGTGGGCCGTGCCGGCCCAGATTTACACCTCTATGTCAGATCATATCCCAGCCCAAAACTCTACCCACCTGATGTAATCCCCACTTTCTTTACTACCCCAAAAAGCATAAACTTGGGAATAAATACATAATACTCCATCTTCCCAACTAACCCAAAGCAGCAAAACATTTGCATTTCTTGAAACAACTATAGAAGAAGAACAAAAATACCCATTGGATAGAAGTTTCCAAATACAAATCCAAAACCTCGAGTCTTCAACTCTTTAAAAAGGGAAAAAAATCCATTCCACGTCATTTTTTTATTTATTGTGATTCTAGCAAATAGAGTTTTAGATCAACCCAAGTCGAGTTTTAGATTAATGGTTTTCAAGAGGTGAGAATGACCTATGGAGGAGAAGCAAGTTGAGTGTTATCGCTTTTTTACCAAAAACAGGGAATAATGATGAGTTCCGTTCATTTATAAGTGTACAACGCAAGATCTGTAGGGACCCTTAACGTTATAAAATAAAGGTCGATAGGGACGTTAGTAGAAAGTGCTAAAAAAAACACGTTTTCGGGCAAAATGATTGATCTGATGCAAGGTTAGTTAAAATTATATTTTCGGTCCACTGGTCACCTAATCTTTTTTTTTTTTTTGTGGTAAAATCCTCTCTTAGATATTAAAGACTGGGTTTGTTTATTTTGTTTTGTGGACTTTGATTATATTCTTAAGACTTTGAATAGGCGGGCGAATATGCTTCTTTTAAGTTTTGCTAATCTGCTAAATAGGATGGATGTTTCTTTGAGTTTTGCTACTCTGCTAAATAAGATGGTGGTTGGGAGAGGGCTTCAGAGTTCTTCTTTTGACTGGGGGATGCATGAGCATTTTGTTTTCTATGTATCTCTTTTTTGCTGCTGGTTTTTTTTTTTTTTTTTTTAATGAAATGCCTTATTTATCCCAAAATAATAATAACTAAATAAACCTTCTCTTGCAACCAACTCATGCTTTGAGCAATTTGAATCAAAGAAAGGTAGACTCTGTATGGTTTAATTATGATATTACAGCTCCTGTCAAGGTTTAATTCAATCTGGCTATGGTTTATCAGTTGGACCAGAAGAAACTCCCTCAAATTGCCTAAGTGGGTCTATCTGAAGCCAAACCACACAAAACTTTTGCTGTCCATGTATTGACACTGCGCCAAGTTACACTCCAGTCACTGTTGGGCCCTTCGTTGTTTATCTTGTGTACTAAACATTATTAAACACAACAAATTCCATACTTTTTTTATTTTTTTGTGTGCGCGCGCATGCGCACGCATAATTCCAAAGGAATGACACAAATAGATACCTACATACTTAGTAATCTTTGAGACCTTCTTTGTCTTCTTCACTTTGGGAAAAGGGGAATCCATGTTTCTATTGTATTCATCACTTCGGCTTACAATGCAAAAGACTCCGGAGTGGCACAACCTTGGATTTTGATAATATATTCCATCTTAAAATTTGCACATCGCGCATTGGGAAAATAAGTGATAGACTACAAAGATTGTTCAAGAAATATGATTGAGACCTCAGAAAGGAGAATACACACTCAGAGAATGGTTAATTCTTATTTCAAGGACAAAGTTAATGTGGGAAATGCACTGCAAAACCACTGCCGGTTAGTCTTTCGGATCGAAGGCACTACCGAGCAAGATGCCAGATTCTCGGCAGTGCTCTGCAGTCTCAAATTTCCCCCTTCTTTTATGTATATCTATTGCAATCTTCTTTGTGTTAGATCTCCTAAGATAAATGGGGGAGTCAATATTGGGCCTGTCAATGGGACGAGCCGGGCCTGGACATGGGTTGTCCAACCCCGTTCCAAATATTAGACGGGCCTGCTGAGGATTCTCGGCCCTAAATTGAGCAGACTTATGTCAAATCTCATCCTGTGCGCGAGCCGAGCTTAACCTTCAACTATTTCATCGATGGAGACGTCTTTATTCTTTTTAATGGGTGAAAAGCTCCGTTAATAAAGATGATAATGATAACCGGACAAGGGGTAGACCAAATTTCAGCTTAATCAAATTTTAAAAGGTCTAGATACTAGACTAATGATATTAAGTTTTCAAAATGAAGGGTGATAAATCCATCAAAATATTCAATTTAATAGTGCAGGGGAGATGGATTTTATAGGCCTGAATTTGGATGCTTTTAGTGGGTTTGACTTCTGAGTATTGATCCCCATGAGTCATGATCCATGACAATTTGGCCCCTTTACAAGAATGAACAGAGAATGAGTAGTTAAATTGGTTGGGTTTGAGCCTAAGGTAGCATTTGGTTGGCGTGAATGGAGGTCGGAATGGAATTGTCATTCCAACGTTTGGTTCGCCAAAAAGGGGCGGAATGGCCATTACCTCCGGAATCCCATTCCTTTATGTGAGGGAACCACCATTCCATCTAAGAACGGAAGGAATCACCATTCCATTCCTTTCTAACTTTTTGTTGAGACCAAAATACCTCGCTTGTAATATTATTATTATATCATAATAATAATATAATATCTTTTTTACCCAACCATTGTGGGGCCCACCCAAAATATTATAATAAAATATAATAATATATTATTATATCATAATAATAATATAATATTTTTTTCACCCAACCATTGTGGGGCCCACCCAAAATATTATATCTATCTATCTATCTATCTATCTATCTATCTACTATTATAAAAGATGTTATGTTGCATGGTTTTTTCAACCAACCATTGTAGGGCCCACCCCCAAATATTATAATATAATATAAGAATATATTATTTTGAGAAATTGCAAAATTTTTCACTACACCTTTGTGGGGCCCACCCCAAAATATTATAATGCAAACTTTTTCACTACACATTGTGGGGCCCACCCCCAAATAGTAAAATATAATATAATAATATATTATTATGAGAAATTACAAACTTTTTTACTACACCTTTATTGGGCCCTCCCCCAAATCGTCCACCACAAACAATACAAATGTGACAGTAGAATCTAACAAGGATATTTTGGTCAATCTTATGTAAATTTGATTCCATTCCAGGCAGCATTCCAACGTACCAAATGCAGGAATAGGAATCAGAATTCCATTACTGGGTTGATTCCTCAGCGTACCAAATGCTGGAATGGAATTGACTATTCATGCCTTATTCCATTCCATTGTCATTCCGGTCTCCATTCCATTCCTGCCTACAACCATTCCAGCGAACCAAACGCTACCTAAAGAGTTTATAACTCATGGTTTTGACAACTGTCTCTACTGGGCCTCAAAGTGAGTCTTGGTTTGATCTTGAACACTTATTTTTTGAGCTTTTCTTTCACAAGTCGAGCTTGAGCTGAGTTTAGGCTCAATTAACCTGGTTTTGTCACCTTTAATCTGAATCTCAGCTCTACATGGTAAACAAGTCATTCAAGAATTTAACAAGCAAAGCCTTGGTGTAATGTCCCTTCCTTACCAAATGTTTTTACTTGTAAAAATGCCTTTTGCTGCAGGAAAACATGTATGATATGAGTAGGTTTGTTATAATTAATCCTAATATTTAGGTGCAATGTTAACTCCAAAGACCTAAAATACATGCCCGAATTCGAGTGTTAGGTCTAGTTTTGCCATATTTCAGGCCAAATTGAGCATTCTCAAAGAAATAGCCCATCACCAGGGTTACAAATCTATCCAACTGTAAGACCCCGCCCCGAGTTAATCAAGATTAACTTTAATTAATTGAAGTTAATACTAATTAATCACGTTTAATGAGGCTAATGATGGCTAATGACTAAGCTCGATGAGATTAGTCTCAAATGATTGAATTAAGCTTAATGAAATGATAATGAAGGGGATTGAATGAATTTAATGAGATTTTAGACTCAAACTAAGAGAACAAGGCCTTTTTCGTAAATACGGATTTATACGTATTTTGTCGAATACGGAAACTCTTGATGCCAACACGTGTATCTCGACGAGTACGTTAACTTTCATAATAGGCTCGAAGTCATCCGACGAGTATTGACTCAAGTGAGCCTCCATTTGACTTGAATTGGGAATAGTGGTGAAGTGAAGGGTTTGGTTGTAAAAGACTCTTATAAGGCATTAAAATGAACCTTGGGTTCATTCATCTCAAGTCCATTGTAGAGGAAACCCTAGGCATTCCATTTCTCCTTCTTCCTTCTTCTTCATCAAGAGTGGATTGTAGAGAGATTCAAGTGGATTTGAAGGGGGTTTCCTCCTTCCTCATCTTCTTCCTTAGCTTGTCTTCCATTGGAGTGCTTGGAACTTAAAGAAGAGCTCAAGGATTCCTTTCCTTATAACTACAAGTAAGTAGATGATCATTTTAGTGAGTTTCCAAGTTATAAGAGTGATTAGATGTGGTTTCTAGCCAATTAGCTCATAAGGTAGTATTTCTTGTGTTTTATGGAAATAGGGTTTGGATTTGGGGATTTCTCACCTCAAGGTCAAGCTATCAAAGGATTTCTTGCTAATAGGCTTTAAGAGGCAAGTATAAATGCTCATTTATGATTCAAAATGCTAGTCTACAAATTTATTGAGTTATGATTTGCAAGAGTGGGTTTTCAAACCCTCTTTGTTGTAGAAATAAGATGATATGGATTTGTTTGAGCTCTATGGATATTATGATGTATTAATGATGGAATAGAAGAGTTGTTTGTGTATTAAATGATGAATGAGGAGAGGATAGGAGATCCTTAATGTATATGCAAAGGGTGGTTGAAAGGAATGAATGAAGGAGTGAAGTTCGGAGTTCCAGAAATGGAGTTCTGGACAGTTCGCTCGAGCGAACCAGTTACTGTCTGACGCGAAAAAGTGTCCGCACGAGCGAACTTTAGGTGCGCTCGTGCGATGAATGTTCTGTTTGGGTCCGCTCGAGCGAACTTGGATCCGCTCGAGCGAACCTGATACTGGCCCAAACATGAAATTGTAAGCAAAAATTTGTCCAATCGGTCGGACCTAACGGTCCGATCGATTGTGGGAGTGGATTTTGATATTGTGGGTGGAAAATTTTTGGGGACTAAATGCACATATTAAATGAAAATGTGATGTCCATCGAAAATAACACGTGCATTTAGTAACTAATAATTACACCCAGAATTTGTCTAAATTGGGATAGAGACAAGTAGGACCGTGAGTAATTAATGATTTATCTAATCCCCTTGAGTCTATAATGACTGAATACACTGAACCACCGAACAATGAATGAATACACTGAACCACCGAACAATGAATGAATACACTGAACCACTGAACAATGAATAAATGCAATGAATAACGATTAATCCTGCTGCAGCAGATGATTGGGGTGTTCCGGAGCTCCGTGGTGATGCCAGTGATCTCTGATCAAGACACTGGTAGATCCCACATATAGACTGAAAAGTCAATGAATTGATAAGCCATGTAAGGAAAACTGAAATAATATGGAAGCCTCGGCCATGAATGGTTCGCCCTTCCGCCTTGTGCTTCATTAAATTGATTAAATGAAAGTGAAATAAAGCCAGGCCATGAACGGTTTGCCCTTCCGCCTCGCGCTTAAGTTTCTTCCGTTGGAAGACACGAAATGAAACGAAATGACACGAAATAAATGAAATGAACTGAATGATAGTAACACTATTGTATTTGTAAATTTAGCCATTGAGTATCAATGGGCTACACTGTACATGATATTGCATTAACCTAGATGTAATTGTCTAGAGTTGTTATATTGATAATGGACAAGTTTAGCATGTGTTATCATAAATGTGTTTATACATTGTTGAACCGTCGTGTTCATAGTGTTATTGATGGCATTACAGGCCCAGTTGCCCCTCCCGGTCTTGCAGAGGCCGCGCCGCGTGCGGAGGAGGCCCATCCGATACCTCCAGGAGGTTTAGCCGAGTGGGCATAGCTCGGAGGGCATTGATTTTAATGTTTTGAGATTATTTTGGGAATTCATTGATAGATACTTTTGTATATCATTTTGAAATGTAATTAGATGTCCCCTGCATTGTATTGTGAATATGCAGTGGTGGACTTCATTGGATTATATTTTGTATATGTGAACTTTACTTGTAATGTAAAGTCAATTATTGTCAATGTATATATATGTTTCCGCAAAAATGTACATTGACAGGTATGTATGTTAGATCCCTTGTGAGTCTTCGTCTTAACTTCGGTTAATTCGAGATTTACGGGAGTAAGTATGTTGGATTCGCGACCCGGGGATTAGGCCCCGATTAGTCCGATCTCGGGCCCGGGTCGTGACACCAACATATTAGCATGGGTTTTGCTGGGGCCTTGCTATTTCTTACATGCATTGAGAAGAGCTAGTGACAACAACCTAGGAAGATAATTTTTTGAGCTTACTCTACTGAGAGATAAAAATTAGTAAAATAACATTGTGGCCTGGCCGGGCCTAGATGGGCTGGGCATGCTCTGCTCATTCACAATCCCATTTGGCCGGGCTTTCGAATAATTGTCCAAGCCTAACCCGTTGGGCTCAAGTTTTTTTAAAAGCCCTTTATTTTCGGGTGGGGCCGGGCCGGGCCTGCTACCCATTTCAATTGGCTAAATTGACAGGCCTAGGAGTCATATGAGAATGTATGTAAATGACTTGCACATGTGAAGTGAGAAATGTATATCCTACGTAAAAATAAAAGCGAGAATGAAATAAGAATGTACTTTTAAATATTTTTCATGTGCAAACTATTTCTATCATTCTCGTGTCTTCTTGTCTGTTGTCATTTTTGAAGTTGTGACATCATTTTATATCTCCAGTTGCTTCTTCACCATTTCCATTTTAATATGTAATGCATTAGGTCCCCTTCTATAGTCCTACAGTGTGATTTCTTCAATCATAGTCATGATTTTTTCAAGATTTCAACAGATTTTTTCCCTCGTTTTTTTTTTTTTTTTCCAAATAAAGTTACAAAAACAATGGAGCCATATTTTTTCATATATTTTGCCCTGAAGTAACTGGATTGAAACAAGGAAGTCATGCATCTAAAAGTGTGTACTCTCTTGTAAATGAGCAAGTAAGATACATTTCTTCAATCCAAATGCTTTATAAGGAATCTCTACACACTTCTTATTATGAAAGAGTTAAAATACTTGCATGATGCTGTATTTTTTTTTATGCGGGGACTCTCGTATTAGCATTGTGTGCAATTTTGAGTCCAAGTCAAGGACAGCTGCAATAGATAAGAAAATCAAAATATTGTGAGAAAATTGTCACTTGGCTCCAATTTAAAATTTGCACAAAATACTATTAAGGGAGTCTTGTAGTAGAAAATTTGGCCCTACATCACTGCATCTGTGCTTCAAACAAAACTTGGGTAAAACATTATTTTTTTATTTTTCAAAATAAAAACTAGAATTGTCAAGGCCATTACACATAACTATGTGTCATATAGAAAAATATTGTAAAATGTAAAGAGTGCTATACATATAACTTAGTACTTATGCCAAATATGACAAACAAATTTCTTTTTTTTAAACAAACAATTATTATACGTTATGGCAAAATGTATTCATTTTGTTTTGGCCGCTGCTGTTCAATTTTGCGTCTCATTGTTCAGCCTTGCATCAACTTATTTTAATATATTAAATGTGACGTTTTGATTATATAAATAAATAAATATTATTATTTTTAATTATTATATAATTGATTGTATTTTAATTAAATGCGCGATTAGTCTAAGTAGGGACCACGCTAGGCTTAGGTTTGGTGAGTTAGACTTGTTGGATAGGTGTCATGACCCATAGTTAATCCGGGTCCAGTTTAGTGGGTATAATCTTTCTTTAATCCAAACTCCTATTTTTTTTTAGAACCCAAACTCTATCCTATTTAGAATTTAAGTTAAATTACAACTCCTATTCGTATTTCCTATTTATACACCACCACCACACTCTTTTATTTTCACACACAACTCTCTCTTCCAACTTTTCTCTGGGTTAGCACTTTGGGCTTTTGCAGTAGGAATTCTAAACCGCCTCCCTCAACCGCGGACCTCGGGCAAGTCTAGAGGTGTAAATCTGGGCGGGCAGCCCAGGCCCAGCACGGGCCCGGCACGAAAAAACCGTGCATGGGCTGTGCCTGGGCCCGTTGACTTGGTCAGCGGGCCGGCCCGGCTCGGCCCGGAAGCCCCACTGGACCGTGCTGGGCCCAGGTCACCTAGGCCCGAGGCACGGCACAGCTAAAATCCGTGCCGTGCTGGGCCAGTGCCCAGAGTCCGTGGGAGGCCCGGCCCGGCCCGAGGCACGGCCAGGCCCACTGGCGGCCCGGCCCAGGCACGTTTGAACTTCGTTTCGTTTCTGTTTGAGCAAAGGAATTATTCCGAATGCTCCGCTGCTTTCGCAGTCCTGCTGAGTAGGACAAAAAGACAGGTCTCCACTGGGCCTAACTCTATAATAAATGTTTTTGATGATCAATGTCCCACTCTGTTGATGGATTTCATCTTTCAATGAAATGTTAAAAATAAGGAAATTGGAGGACCGTCAACTCTCCCATCAGTTTCCTGCAATCGACAATCAAGGACGGTGATGCATCATGCACGACATGTTGGTGGATTTACTGCCACACCCAATAAGATCGAAGGGGGTACACCAAGAAGTAACCTTGATGATGGAAACATATTTAACCATCAGATTCAATCTTCTTAGCCAACACACCCATGTGAGCAACCACATGCGGAGGGAGCTGCACATGGAATGGGGCACTCGCACATGAGGAGAGGACACCCGAACATACAGAAATAAAAGACTCATACAAGTGAGAAGAGGAAACTCGCATTTGGAAGTAGGGAAAGACCCTAAGATGCAATCGTCATCTGATTCAATGTTTTAAAATCCAATTGTCAAATTAAAAATTGGATTATAGATTTCACGTTTGTAAAGTTGTCATTTATTTTTTTAGAATGTATCATAGGTTTCTAAAGTTGTAATTTATTTTTTAGAATGTATCATAGGTTTTTAAAGTTGTAATTCTTTTTCATTTATTAGAAGGTTTGAATTTCATTATATATATTGATACAAGTTCAAACTTGTAATTTTTTTGAACTTTTGTAACTTAAATTTCGAGGAAATAAACTTATTTGATGTATTTTTTCAAAACATCATTAGTGTTATTTTACTTGTTATTTCTCTTAATTTCTTTATTTTAGTGAAATTGGTCCAAGACATATTTTTTAAAGAACCTAAAAAAAAGACATAAAGAACCTAAAAAAAAAATTAAATTTTTTTTTTTTTGAGGGCCGCCCACGGGCTGCACGGCCCAGGCCCAACTAGGGCCCGGCCCAGCACGGCACGACCAGAGTCGTGCCCTGGGCCGTGCTGGGCTGGCCCCTGAGTCCTTGGGCCAGGCACGGCACAGCCCGCGTAATTAGGTGGGCCGTGCCGGCCAGGGCGGGCCGGGCCCTCCTTCAGTGGGCCGTGCCGTGCCATATTTACACATCTAGGCAAGTACCTAACCATAATTCATAGATTTAATGCTTGTGTTATTCCTTGATTTGCGTGCAGATGCATATAGAAACCCTTTTGGCCCTTTAATGTTTGATTTTTCTATATTTTTTTTTTACGTTGAGACCTTGCATATTGTTAATGTTCTTCAAGGTTTTGTAGACATAGCAGCCCCTTATTTTCAGTTTGGAACCCTTCCTTTAATACCCGTGGAATCATGAAATTACGTGTATCAGTGTGAGGGGATTAGTGAATGCTTTTGTAACTCAATCTACCCAGGGCCAGCGAAAGGTGAACCTGACACAGGTCTCGGACCTGGAACTACATCTGTGTTTTACAACTGTGGGACCTAGGTGGGTCCTGATGTTAGATCCGATCCGTGGATCTGAAGGAGGACCCATGGGGGACCTTAGAGATGTGGACCCGTGTGAGGTGGACCCCGTTTGGCCACCATCCAGCACCTTGATCAGATGGGGGCGTGTTTGATGAGGAAAAGTTAGTTTTTTGTGACAGGCTGATGTGGGACCCATCGGATGATCTGATTGGGGATCAGGTTCGATCTCATGTCCGTACTTGTCTGGGTGACTCTGCTAGTGTGGTTAATCGGGGGCGGGGCCCACTATCCAAGTGGCCTTGTTAGGCATGGCGTGTAGCCCACCTCTCTTTGGACAGAGTTCTGGGTGGAGTTTTGTACTGAGGATGGAGAGGTAGTTTGACCTCAGTTGGTTCTGGAAGGAGTTTCCCCCATGTGACAAACATTAAATATTGTTAAAGTTTTCCATTCCTACCCCATGGTATGGCGAATTAGAAAAAGGGCCAAGTCTAGTTGTTTTATAAACACAAATTAAATCCTTTGGCTAATTTGAATGTGGAAAATATTTTGGAAGGGGTCCTCAAGTTTTTTAAAATTTCAAACTAAGGTTATTTATCATTATTATTTGCAAAATTAATATTCAACGGTATCTTTAATTTTAATGTGTCAAACTTATATTTCTGAACTCTAATAATTATATCATTGGACCGAGGAAATATCGTCTAGGTAAACGGTATCTTACCAACGTGAGGTTTAGTACTTCGTATGACCTTGGGGAAATCCTAGTGGATTCGAGCTCAACCTATCCCTATTGGAAAACCTTTAATTGGGTCTATGCACCATTGATTGAAAAAGGATGCGTTGACCTTTTATCTATTAGAGATTTTTGTGGTTGTCGGGTATGAAACCTTATGTTTGACCTTAGGATTGGTTTGTGATTATTCCTTTGACCTTCGGGTTTGCATGCATGATTGAGATTGATGTTGGTCTATTAGTTGCATACCCTACGTTGATTGGATATGGACCGTGATGTGGCATGGCAATCGATTGAGATATTGTAGTGGTTTAATTGAATGATTTGATCGGTATTCGATTATAGATTATTGTGTAGCCAGCCCTTCAATTTGACTTAGGATTCTGTTTCAGAGCTTTACAAATCATTAAGTCTATTATATTATGACATGTATATATGTATATTGATTGGGTCATATTCGAACGACTGCAGTTGTATATGAACGGATGATCACCAATGTGTATAGATACTGTAATATCCGAATTTCAAACCAGTTTATCCGGCCTACGATTTTGACTACGAACCAGTTTATAACCGCCGGCCTTCAAACGGGTTTTCCCTCTTTATAGTTAGGGCTGATCACCCAAAACAGTAGCAATGCTATTGTGTGATTATTGTATTGCTCTATTGTGTAAAATGGATTTAGGTTGTACGTTTTTTTCATCATTGTTCAATTGTTAATCTCTTATGATCATCACCTGTCTTTACTCACACTGATCATGTGTTTTATTTATGAATTATACTTTCGTACTTGCTGTTTACTTTGTTTATTGGTGCATAGGTACCAACCTTTACCTTACTGTGGAGACAGAGGATGGTCAAACGTTTCAAGCGTTTGAACCAGTTGACGAACTTGAGTGGAGACCCGGAGGTTGCTAAGAAGCAGCATTTAATATTCAGTAGTTATGTGTTGGTTTAATTTTAGATATTGATACCAATTGGCTTAATGCTTCGGCAAATATTTTATTATGACTCATCATGTTTCGAAATCTCGTGGGTCTATATTTGGGAGCTTGTGTTGCATTAAATACAGAAAAATGAATATTTATTTTTATTTTTCATGTTATCCCGTAGTTGTATTTTTGGGGACGTGACATTAAAGCTAATAAAGGTTTTGGCTTTAATCTTGACTATCGGTAATGATTTTGATAGTAAGTTATTCTTTTTTTTAAATCTTCTCAGTTTCCTCCTCACTTATCTCATGCAAACTACCTATTTTATCTATTTATATATATATATATATATATAGAAACCACTCACCGCTTCTCCCCACTTTTCAAAGTTCCACTTTACCTTTTGTGCAATACCTCCCTTTCTGCCCAAACTCTTCCATTCCTTCTCCAATTTCTCTCTTTATTTTCTATGCCATTAGCTCTTAGATTTCATAAACAGGTACTCTCATAACCTTTCTCCTTTTGCAGTCTTTCTAAGACTTATGTATATTTTTTAATCCATGAATATTTAAATTACAATGTTGGACGTAGCACGGGTTATTATGCTTAGTTATATATTACAGCGAGAGCTTTTCAATTCAATTTTTTACCACCACCTTTCAATTTTAAGCACCTTTTATTTTAATTCTTGCAGGATCCCATATCAACTTAATTATAATGTATTATCGCATAAGGCTTTCAATTTAATTATAACAGCCACCTTTCAATTTTGACTCTCATTGGATCGCGCGCACATTACTTGTTATTATATATTATATCAAAAGGTTTTCTATTCAATTTTGCTAGGTAACTTTGAATTTTAACTATAGTTATTTTGACTATCACTGGACCCCATATTCCCTACCTCAACCTATTATAACGTAGCAGGAAGTTTTCAAATCAATTTTCATGTTTAATATCTTTCAATTTAGACTCTCAGTGAACCCTACATCAACCTATTATTATATATTATGGTAGAAGGTTTTTAATTTAATTATTATTGCTATCTTTCAACTTTGACTATCGTTGGACCCTACATCAACATATTGTTACATATTATATCAGAATGTTTTCAATTTAATTTTTGCCTCTGCTTTTTAATTTTGACAAATATGAAGTCCACCAAACAAGATTAGAAAAAAAAAAAAACCTAAAATGTGATGGGGCCACTCAATCATTCTCATGATTCTAGAAGAAATTTGTAATTGATTCCATACACCATTTTCATTTATTTTCCTAACCACCTAATGGTGCTCTCATTTTGAAGTTGACTGCTTACATGCTTTTCTACTAGGGCCTGAGCTTATCTCATGCCTGCTTTGCTAGTAAAAACATTAGAAGGGCTGTTACTTTGTTAGTCTGACTATGAGTGCATGCAACACGGATCAGAGTAAAATTTGGATGAAGCAGCAGTAAACAACCATGGTTTTTGAGAGGTTTAAGAAGGTAGGCCTTTAAGTTCAAGGGGTAGCTCAGTTGGCCTAAGACCACGATTTGCACAAGGAGATTGTAGGTTCGAAACTGTACTACCACACTGGGACTATAGAGGAGTTTATCCGACCTCCCTCTGAACTCAGAAGGTTTAGTTCAGTCCAAAAAATTGGATAACCACTTATAGCAAGGAAAAAAAAAAAGTTGGGGCTGGCTCGGATCTACAGATCTAGTGAGTTATAGGGACTCAAAAGCCTTGACAGCCTTCACTGATTTCTTATATTTCTTTGACCCCTTCAACCTTTTATTTCATTTCAAAAGGTTGACTATCAAATGAGATCTTCAATAAATACAAAAACACCCACCTAATTTAGCCAAATTGTATTACTTTAAAGAAGAGCTTCTGTCAAGATTTGACATTTTAGGCTTCATGCAGTCAAATGAAATTCCGTTTAATATAAGTTAAAAGGAAGAATTTTGCCACGCTTTTTACAATTTGTAGTAGACTTTTTGTCTGATATCAACCAAACTCTATTGGACAGAGAATTTTTTAGTCAAGTATAACTGGTCATTGACTTTCTCTACAGTGTTAATTAAAATTAAGAATTACCATGATGGGATAAGATTCATGCACTACGTACAATATTCTAGTTCATTTAGCTTAAAGAGGCAAACTGAGATTAGTTAGTTGTGCACGTTTGATTTCATATCAAGTCAAAAAAGCTAAAGTGAAGAAGTAGGACTCTTGGGAAATTATTGTATCAAATTAGAAACTGAATGTCAACTAGAATTGTTTCTTAATGACTTAAGTAACCTGGATCATTGTATCATAAAAAATAGGGCATAGGGAATGTCTCTCATCCAAAGATTAGTCACGTACACGTTACACTCAATTTGATTAGTGGTTTTTAACCATCCGTTAGGTTAGTGTGTGAAACTCAATTCGATTAGAAAGCCTATAAATTAGTCATCGTTGTAAACTCAATACAATTAGTAGAGTTGTAAACGGGTCACTTCAGGTCCGAGTCCATGGTGGACCCGGACCTGGAACCGTTAATGAGGAGAAGATAGAACCGGATCCGGACCCGGTTCTATTTCGGAATCGGTTTCTTGGCTCTGGAACTGGAACCAGAACCATATATAGGACGGGTCTGGATCCGAGTCCGGGTTTCAGCAGAGAATGATATTAAAAAAAAAAAACATAATTTTTAGGAAAGATTTTTGAAAGTTGGGACAATATTTCAGGTCTCGGGTCTACAGGTCCGAACCAAGGTAGAACCGGACCCAGACTCATTTACTTATCGAGGCCTAAATAGGGACCCAGCCCCCGTTTTTAACGGGTCGGAATGTCTGGGTAATTGGAGAATCGGGTACCAATTTACATCCCTAACAATTAGTATATATGCTGACTAATGAATTAACTTTTGGTAAATGACTAATCTATAAGATGGGGATTAAGATGTAGGGTTGCAAGCAGGTTGGGTCCAGGACAATATTACAAGTTTTTATTTATTTTTTTATAGATGGATATATCCGGATCTGGATATTGTTCACATCTTCCATGTGTTAAAAAGGGAAACCAACCTATTTATAACCTTAGATGTATGTAAGACTATAAGCAATGCAAGCCCACATTCTCTTATTTACCTCATTATTATGAATTACACTATTTAATATATATAATGCGAATTCTACATACATAAATAGGTATACAATCATCATCATAACCCCATCCCAACGATCAGTGACTTTTAGCTGCATTTTTTTTCCCTTGCTAAAAGAGTCACTTTTAGTGGTGGAAACTGTTTTTCACCGATAAAACCACCCCAAAAAACTTTCCCTTGCTAAAAGTCACTTTTAGTGGTGGAAACTGTTTTTCACCGATAAAACCACCCCAAAAAACTTAAGGTGCATTTTGAGGCAAAATCGACACTTTTGGTGGAAGAAGAAGAAGACGAAGAAGAAGAAGAAGAAGAAAGACATTTAGTAGCAGTTCTTTTTTGCGGCGGTTCAATGCTAAAACTGCCCGGCTCCATTTTGATCTTCTAAGATCAAAAAAAATTTCCGCCGTAAAATAAAATAATTTTAGCAGGAGAAAAAAAAAACGCCGCTAAAGGCAATTTTTTCATCTGCTGAAAATCTCTTTTTTCGTAGATATATAAAACAGATATACGATCACCAACAATGGAGTTTTTCTAACGTCATCATCATTAAAGCCATGTCACACTAGGTTGGGATCGAGAGCTGCCTTCTTCCCATGTGTGCGGGCTCTTTTCCCACGCGTGTGGGCTCTCTCATGACTCTAAACCCTCTTGGTTGGGTACCAAAAAAGAAATAAAAATAAAAACTATGTTGGTCGGCTTCATAAATTCTATATTTTTTTTTCAAATTTTATATTTGAATTATGACAAGAGTTTTACATTGCCAGTCGATCTACCAAACACAACCCTCTTTTCTTATCTAGATTTATACCGACAAAGTTAGCTTTATCCTACAATAAGAGGTAAATAAATATAATCTTAATTATAGGGCAAATGTGTCTTTAGGTATAGTAGTTTTAGCCCCAGGCCTGGACGGCTGGACCTCATAAAATAACCCACTCCCATATCTCCAGGGTGGGTTCAATCTAGCCATATAATTGGGGCCCACATGCAGCCTTGAGTTATCTACTAAATTTGGTTATGTGCACTCACCTAGCTAGACTCCGTGTATGGCAGCCCCATGTATTTGAATTCTTAAAAAGCTAAGCCTAACTTCCCTTGAATCAACTACAACTCTCCTCCTCCTTCATTTCTCCCACATCTCCACATAAAAAAAACACCCATGCCGTAGAAGTTGACCATTGCTCACAACATCACCTTAGTAATCAACTCTCCCACTCTATAAAACCCACCTTCCTCAACATCAATCTCCAAACTCTCTCCCTCCAAAACCCCTCCCCTTCTCTCTCACCTTCCACCTCTTTCTTCCCCTCAGCTACCATGAACCCAATAAAGCTAATCTTCATCACAGCTATATTAGCCTGTGCCTTAGTCATGAGGCCCACCATTGCCATTTCTGAAGAGGAAGAAGCAGAAAAAGAACAAGTACCCATCACTGAGGATGAGTCAGAATTCAAGCCATTTGAACTGAGAGGTGCAAGTCGCTTCCTCCTCTCGAAGAAGAAGACGCAAAAGACGCTTAAATGCAACAAGAACCCAAGAATTTGCAGGGCCAAAGGAAGCCCTGGGCCTTACTGCTGCAAGAAGAAGTGCGTGGACTTGATGACGGATCGACTCAACTGTGGGGTGTGTGGGCACAAGTGTAAGTACTCAGAAGAGTGTTGTAAGGGGAAATGTGTGAACCTGAAGGTGGATAAGAGGCACTGTGGGCGTTGCAACAACAGGTGCAGGAAAGGAGATGTGTGTGTATATGGTTTGTGTAACTACGCTTAGAGAAGCAGGTTTTGAGAGATTCATCATTTCATTTGTAAACAAGAAAGATAGATTAGTGGACACCTGAAATAACAAGTCAAGTGCTATCTGTTAGTCCATCATCATTTGATTCCAATAGTTCTTTCATGATTCATGTCAAGTGACACTGTCACAACTGTAATTGTCATCTTTTTTTCTTCTTTCTTTCTTATATAAATTTTGCATTTGTAATATAAGCAGTTTTCATTATTTATAATGAAAAGAATATTTTTTTTTTAGTGGAGAACATTGAGATGGATGCATGATAAAATAAAAAAAAATATATATAGAATCAGAAATAATCAAATTCGGAAGCATTTAGAGGCAACATCAATAAATTTAGAGAGACTCAGATTGATGGCCTTTCAAAGAAAATGGAGAGGCCAAAAAGCACAGGAATGAAAGTATTGAGAATAGAGTTGAAAATGTGCAACCGATCTATCTAAGGATTAGATTCATAATAACTGCAATGGCTAAACAGAATTCATGTAGTGAAATCTGGATAAAGGAGGGAGCTAGCATCAAATGCAATAGAAATGAATTGCCACTCTTCTATGAAAGTTATATGCTATTTTGGGTGATAGGTTGATGGGACAAGGCTTCCATGATGATGGTGATGTCTATTTATGGATCTCAGTTGGATACATGGTAACCATGGGTATTAGAGGTGTAAACTGATCGGGTTGTGTTAGGTTCATGGTCCTTGTGAACTCAAACTTGACTACTGTTTTCTGCCCAAATCCAGACCTTATCACTCCGGACCGAGATCAAAGTGAATCCAAGCGCAATTCTAGGGTAGAGTCAAACTCATGCGTACATCAGGTCAAAATCCTATTATCACATCCGTGGATTTCTGGTTGATCCACCGTAGGCACAACTGTAGGCGTCACTTTTCTTATTCTAAGCAATTTCACTTTAATTTGAATAATATCAACAGTTAGATTGATCAATGTTATGTAAAAATAAGATTAATTCAACGGTGAATATAACTCCAAATGAAGTGAATTTTTTCTAGTACTAAGCAGGGGATAGCTTGTGATTTGAATGGCTCCCGTCAAGTACATGTGGAGTCCACCGCTGTCTTCCTGTATCTCATTCGCATGAAATTAATTAATCCCATGTGACATCATTCTATAATAACATTACCCTATTAGATAATATTATCACATCATTATACATGATATATGGATTATACATTATAAACACGTGCATTCGGTACTTATGACTTATGAGTCTAACTGCACCCAGGCCAAAAGGTTAATTATTAACAGCACCCAAATTAACTGTGGAACCAGGCCTTTCACCAATTATCATTCAGGTCTTAAAAGAGTACATACTATGATACTTCAAGTTGATTCTTTCACGTAGCCAAGGGTCTATTACGAAGAAAGAGGAGGGATGGACTTGTTTCTTTATCAGAATTTATAATTAGAATTTGAGAGGTCGAAGTTTTTTAGATATGATATGACATGATGTGACATTTTGTCTCCTGACAATTAAAATGTTGTATTTCTTTTATTAGAGTTTCAAATTCCAACCATCCAAAAGACTTTTTGGAATTTTTGGATTTCCACTCTTTATACCATTTGTTGGAATTTCAAATAATCCTCCATAAAAAAGAGGGATTTGAAATTCCACCTAAGGGGACAACTTTTGGAGAATTTGAAATTCTCCCATACATGAATTCTTGAAATTCTGATAAAGAAATGAAAAGTAGATTATGAAAACAGGGTAGATTACTTTGGTTAGATAATTTCAACCCCTAAGATAGGGCCTCAAAGTTCAGTAGATGCGTGACATTTTTTTTGTGATTCAATATAATACTAAATAATGGCTGAATAGTTGAATTAGTGCCAATTCGGGAACAGAAGCAACAGCATTCCAATTCACATGGGTAGGTGGACTGTAATGTGTAGGACCAGGACATGACTGCAGACCCAACTCTTAAGTCAAATATGATACTATGGGCCATGCTCTAATGCTGAATTCTAGAACAATCTTGAGGAGCGAAGATCTATGTGGGCCCCACCTAAGGCTCACAATCATTGAAACGGTGGAAGATTAAAAGATCTTAATGTGACTCACTATATGCAAAATTTCAAGTCCATCATATCATCCTAGCTACTTAAATCACTGTCCTCAAGTTTAATAGTTTTATAAGGCATCGTATTTTTTAATGAGTCCCAATCAGATGGGCGTAAAGAAACCTAGGGGGGCATGTTTGCATTATAGGTGCTGTGAAAGACCGATGCACGAGATCGTTTCTCTAATAATATCAATCTAATTATTATGGATATATTTATATATGACATATATAATATAATGATATATGTGAATATGTCGTATATAATACAATGATATATATATTTTAGGGATATTGTCCGTATAACTACCTTTAGACCTGACATTCGCTCTTGAGTGATTGAAATTTAAGTATTTACCACAAAGCTTTTCGTGCGATATTCTAAGACTGTGTGGTATCACGCACATTGTATTGTGCGATATCATAGGGCTATGCGATACCGCACATGTCACCCTATGCGATATCATAGGGCTATGCTAAATCGTACGTTACTCTACGAACAAATCTACGGGTAAATCTTGACTATTATGGGGCAAATATTAACGTTAGGTCTAAGGGCAATCGTACTACCAAAATCGCTGTATTTTATGTATAATATAGATTATTCTCTACTGAGTACATTATACACTCAAGTATCCAGGTACTCAGGTTGGACCCCTTGTAACTAAACCTGAACAAGGATCTGATTAGCAATCGAGTTGGAAAAAAATAGGTTTATACTTTCTACCCAGATCTTTCGGATCAGGTGCTCTAGAAACTGGTCATCGTAGGTACACTCACAAACATAGGTCCACAATACTAACCCCACTAATTGGTGGGGTCAGTCAACTTTGAATTCCCCCGGTCAACGTATATAATTCCAAGTCAACTTTACTAATTAATTAACCGATCCAAGTCAAACATTTACATCTATGTCTGAAAGAGACTAACCCCAAGCATTTCTTTTTCTCTGATGCATGCCTAACTAGATACATCAAGCTGTAAAGTGCTTCCAAAGAGAAGATAACTGCTTGACTACTTTTGGGATGTTTTGCAGCTACTCAAGGTACCTACAGCTACAAACGATTCCTCCACGTGGGCTGTTTTTGTACTTGGGAATTTGTAATTTGGTATGCTTTGCTTGGATGAGGAGAGGAAGCCGCCTCACATGTGAAACCATTGCTGTGCATGCTTGTTTGAAGGACATGGCAACCAACAGCTTGTGCGTGATAGACGGCAGAGGAGGAGGAGGAAGAAAGAGTAGGGATTTCGTCTCACGCATGGACAAGACTCGGATAGAGACTGGTTTCGATTCTCTCGTGGCTGGAGTCAAACTCAAAGAAACTCATAATTGGGGCCTGTTTTTGGAATCCACTGTTTCACCATGAAGAAAATTCTTATTTGAATCAAAGTTATTTTTCCTATCAAATTGAAGCTCTTCATTTCCTTGTCTTATTTAATGTTACTTTTCTTTTATATGATTAATTAAACCGCGGGCATAACTCTGAGTGGAGAAAAACATCCCTCATCACCAGAATAGCTTGGAGAAGTGGACTTATATCGATCGGAATTCAAAATGTGATCCCCACTGTGGATTTAGAGTGGTTGACTTGAAGAATATCTAAGACTGCAAACTAATTTAGAATCGTATACTTTGCCAAACAAGTTCTGTATATATAGTTAACCAACGAATGTTAGCTCAATTGATCAAGGACTCTACGCCTCAAGAAACATCGAGGTCTTGTGTTCGACACTCACCTCTGTAGGCCACCTTTCATAGTTTTATCCTGTGCATGTGGATAGGAGGATTTATATGTACCATATGTATAAGTTCTCGGCTGTCCAGAATAGAGTGTCCCTTGGGCTAAGGGCCAAAAGGCTCCTGGGCTAAGCCTAGCGGGAGATACCCTAAGTTATCAAAAGTAAAAAAGTTCTGCATAGTTCTATATATCTTGTCACAATGTATTCTCAATACAACTTGATCTCAACATAGAACTAGGATTATTAAAGAAACATAGAACTAGGATTATTAAAGGAACATGCCAAAGAAGACCTAGTGCTAGAAACGTTTCAGCTTTCTCTCGGGCAAAGAAAGAATGGATGGAAGAGAAAACATTGAAGTTTTGAGGGGACATCAATGTTCAATGGATGGATGTGCAAATAGGATGGCTGACGTCTAGTATTGGGTTGTTTTCAGTTTGGCTCAATTTTATGTGAGTAAGCCGAACCCAACTGAAGAGCCAGCTCACTCATAAGCTCATCCTTGTGGGCCAATTTATCAAAAGTGAGTAATAAAAGTAGGTATCTAGCCCCTTTAATTGCAAGAGTGCCACTAGTACATCTCGGTGACTGCAATAGTCAACGTCGACCAATGTTTGATCTAGCAATTTGCCAAATACGGGTAGCTCAGTTGGCCGAGGACCACGGTTTGCACCCGTATGTTGTAGATTTGAAAATGCACTACCACACTGAGGCCACATGAGAATTTTATTCGGCTTTATCTCCTGGGCCCGTAGGGAGTATTTTGGCCCAAAGGATTGAACCTTGCCTTAAAAATAAATAATAATAAAAAAAAAAAAAAAAAAAACCGTCCTCACTGATAGGCTGTGTATTTCATGTTTTAAGACCACTTGCTAAAGTCATCATTCATCAATCATAGGTCCAAGGACAATATCATAGATATATTTTTTTGGATGAAACAATATCATATATATTTAAGAGATTTTTAAGAAGTAACAACCAATAAAAGAGGGGACAAAATACAACCCTATCAAAGATAAAGGTCACGCAGGACCCATCTTACAAAACCACCGTTCAAAAAGGAATCCGTATTATAAAAGAAATCTCTCTTATAAGGAGTTTATTTTGAGCAACTATGATCTTCAATAGGCGACTCGATCGCTAGTGTGGTCATTACTAGCGATCAGTCGCCTATTGAAGATTATAGCCGTAAAAAGGGAGGGGTATTCTCCAACTTTTGCCCAATAGGACTTTTGACAAAAAGATGTGATAAATCCAATCATATGCACTATTCATCGTCGCATTTTCTTGTTATCAAATAGTCAATTTTAGGGTGGTAACGACTCTTATTGCGGTAAGTTTTGATCATTTTTTATGCACTCGTAGGGCGTGTACATATCTTCAATAGGTAAGCTGTATTGGAGAGTTCCACTTCTTCATCTCAGATTTCTCTAAAGTCAAAAGCCTTGGAGAATATGCCGACTCTTTAACTGTTTTTTATAAAGCCAAGGGATTAGCTATGAAAAGGGGCAACAGGTATGTGTGGATAGTGGGACATTTATAGCACAGGAAAATGGAGAAAATTTTACATTTGGATCCTCCTAACTGATTGCCCGTCATTCAATTTACCAATAAATCTTTGTACTTGTTTCAAATATAAAAACAAATCTCACTTATAAGTAAATTGACTTATATATGGGGCAGCTCTCTTAAGCTCAAGCTTAGGATAAGGTAAGCTCAAGTGTGTGGTGGAGCCCACCTGTGGACCCACATGGGGATGGGGGTTGGGGGGGTTTCAAGGACTCAGGCCTTGTTTGGCATCTCTACTCTTTTTCTGACAGACCATTCAAAATAGAGCCATTAGAACAAGAGTCATACAAAAAAGAGGCTAGAATGAAAAAACATGTTTGGTAATGAATGAATCTACTTTAAATAGATCGTTTGGCATGCCCTCTATTTGCCTATTTTTAGAGGGATTTTGCCTCCTTCTAAAGGGGTAATTTATGTCATTTTGGAAAAAAGGAACTCATGTACATTTTCCACCTTCACAAGCACTAATCTAAGACTGAACATAGCCACTGTCCCACTCAAGATCAGTCTCCTTAGGGCCAGTCACGCCCTACCAAAATGCCCATGAAAACCCATCTCAGCAGCTGAGCAAGAAAGCCATCCACAGTGAGGTTTTTATTTCCTTCCCAGATAAATCTTATATTGCTTTAGTTTCCAATTCATGGAAGCGACGCTCTACGCAATTCATTTTCTCACAATATCAATTACATACCCTGCCCATTCCAACAAACGAAACAAAAATCCCTCCGATCACAACTCCATTCCAGATTTCAACATTCCAATTCCAAATCAAAATCCAAATTAAAATAAACAAAACCAAGCAACATTCAGAAGCACAAGTTAGGAAAGTAGAAAAAATCCCTAAAAAATCCTTTGAGAATCCCCGTTTCTCCTCCTGCTCAGCCGCAAGAGGATCTGGGAGCCTCTCGAGCTAAACATGATGAACAGCCTAAGAACTATTGAGCAAAACAACAAGCAAAGCCATCCATAAGAACCCCAGTCTCTTCGGACCCTCTGTGATTTCTTCAGAACCTGAACCTGCTCTCTTCTCAACATTAGATGTTGCATATTTTTGAGCCATCGTTTGCTTCATTCATGTACATTCATGGATAAGCTTTTGGGTTAAGATCGAATCCGTATAAAATACAGAGGCCTTGTTGTAGTTGTAAAAGTTGGAATCTTTGTCTTGTTTGCTGAGATTTGAGAAGATTGGCCGTTTGATTGAATTGAAACGAAAGAGTTTGTAGGAATGAAGAGAAGAAGTGAGGGAGAGATTTGAAACTAGCAGAGTTCGAGGATCCTCATGCAGAACGGTCAATGAACAATAGAAAGAGGAGTTGGAATTTTTTAGGTTGGGTTAGGGTTCGGAGGAGTCAGGAATGAGAATAAAAAACCTTTTTTTTCTTTTATTTTACTTTTAGGGGGCATGGGTTTCTTGTCTAGTGAAGCCGCTGCCGCTCGAAGCACCGCTGTTGCTAGATCGTTTTCGCATAAGGAAGAAGAGGCAGGGTCTGTGGTTTCAGATTACAGAACGAACGAGATGTGAAGGCTTTATTCAAAGGACTTTCGTTGATAAAACAAATTCCGTCAGGGCATTTTTGTCATCAAAACTGGGTTCCGCCTCTGATTTTTGAAGAGGCATTGCCTCTTATTTCTGCGTGCCCAATTTTGGGCCATTTCCTTTTTAGAGGCTCTGCCTCTTTTGCTCTAGAGTGTACAGAGGCTATAAATCACTGCCAAACACCTCTAATTTTAAAATCTCTGCCCGCTTCAGAGAAATAGAGGTTTAGAGGCAAAAAATAGGCATACCAAACATGGGCTCACTAGGATCTTCCTCTCTGTAAAAAATCAGCCCCAATCGTGATTTCTATCATCTCCATATGGGCCCAAAAGTTTAATGGTCAATAGCCCATTTGGATCGATACATATTCGATCCAACGGTCCAGTAAATTCGAATCTAACCGAAAGTTGGTGGATATGTGCAATTTAGAGGGATCATGTGTTTGGTCCATTTGGATGGACTAAAGGTGGACCCCAGAAGCACGAGCTTACGAAATTCTATTTTAAGTATGAGCTTAAGAGAGCCTTGCCCCTTATATATTATCCAAATTTACATGTACACAGTGTGACTGTTATTTGATATAAAGATGGAAGTCCAAAGTACTATAAAGGGTCCCATTGATCTCGGATCCTGATGTACGTAGATGCAAAAACAACACTATAATTCTAATTATCTAATGAATTTGGATGGTGAATTTAAATTTTTATTTTTATTTATTTATTTTAACTTATTGTAGAGAAGATTTCTAATCCATGGATCATCCATTTTAAGTCTACAAAAAATATTTTTGATTGATAATAGCATGGCCATTTATTACAATAAATCTAATGAAGTTTTAAGATACAAGAAATAACATGATCACGCTATAAATTAGATGATCTAGTCTACAGCTAACTTAATTAACATGTTACCCAATCATTTAATTTTATCAAAATATAATTCTCAACATTTCTAATGCAAAATATTAGCTTTCACAAAAAAAAATGTTGAAAAGACAGATTGCAAAAAATGCACATCAAGTGAAATAAAAGAAAACAACAATAAACAAAAGTGCAAAATGGAGTAAAATTTAAGAAAACAAATACTAAACAAAACACCCCATGCCTTCCTCCCCTCCACCTCTTTTTCTTTCTTTTGAACACTGAAAATTTTAAATTACATGTACATATTCAACTCACTATGCTTCTTTAATGTCACTTGTAAGTTGTAAGTACCTTTGATTTGAGATAACTAAAAAGGCTCCAACGCACCTTTACTTGAACCAACAGCCTTTTCTCCTCTACATTTCTCATGCATTCTCCCAAGTCAACCCCTTTCATCTCTTGACCATATAAATTCTTCCTTCCCTCTCCTATCACCATCCAACCAACCATCTCCCAAGCCCCTCTCACCCCAGTAGAACTGAGTCCTCTTCAACTTCCTCCTCCCATCTTCCTCACATCAAGACTATGAAGTTGGTCCACACCTTCTTCATCTTGGCACTAGCCATGTCTCTTGTCATGGCTAGCTTCAGCGCACCCATGAAGGAGGAAGAAGAAGAAGAAGAAGAAATACCTTTGTCCAAGGATGTCACCCCGTCCACTGGCTTTTCCTACGCTCGAGACCAGCCATCTTCTCTTCGAGGAGCTAGCCGCTTCCTCGAAGAGAAGAAGCAACAAAGGGGCCATAAATGCAGCAAGAACCATAAAATTTGCAAGTTGCAGGGCAGCCCTGGACCTGACTGCTGCAACAACAAGTGCGTCAACTTGAGGACGGACCACCAGAACTGCGGCAAGTGTGGGCAGAAGTGCATGTTCACGACGGCATGCTGTAGGGGGGAATGCGTTTACCTGTCGTTTGATAAGAGGCACTGCGGGCGCTGCAACCACAAGTGCAAGAAGGGGATTTACTGTATATATGGCCTCTGCAACTATGGTTAGTAGAGTTGATTTGAGAGCATTCATTCATGAACAATAAAAGGCCACCCTATAATCTCTTGGTGGAGCTCAGTTCATTCATCTTTTACTTGTTTATTATTGTGAGCTAAGAGCTTTGCTAAAATGTAATGCGTGATTATCTTATGAGTTCCATTAAAAAAAAATTATGTTCAGTGTTATTGAGAGAGAGAGAGAGAGAGAGAGAGAACAATTTGATGATGGGATAAACAACAGTAGAAGGTGCACACTGTTGTAACATTGAGCTTGTGGGTTCATGTGACCAAGAAAACAAAAACAATAAAAAGCACAAAATTCTTTATAAGCTTGCTTGGTCTCATTTTTATATTGAAAATAGCTCAAGTTCTGCCTAAAATGACAGTTTAAAAAACAACCAGACTAATTTGATGTAAACAAAATGAAAGAACAAGATATGTGATTATATTTAATTTATTTCCTTTATATTATATATTTTTGAACGTGTATATTCATTAATAGTGACTACTGAAAATGATAAGTATAATGGGTTAAACTGTTATGAAGTGGCAATTATTTTAAACCAACTATGATTTTTTAAATACCAAGGATTGACAAATATTTAAACGTTTTGCATTACATTTCTTCTTCACCAAATGCTCCTTGGCGCTTGCTTAAGTTGGAAAATAAAGAGATGACACTGCACAATTTCGTTTAGTGCATTTTTTAATTGTAGATTGATTGTTGATGGGAGAAGGGCTTGTAATTATAAAATGGAATGACTTCCTGACCATCTAAAGCACCTATGTACTGCTCGGACAGCTATAGGCCGAGTCTGAGCGCTTTTTATTTGCTGATGGTTGGGTATTCATTATCCATCTTTTTCAAGTTTATTTTCTAATAAATGATTGATTATTTGATTATCATTTACAAAATATCACCTTTATTTTTCGAATTTCATTCGTTCTTAGATATATTCTTATGGAAACAAATAAGCCCTAAGAGAAAGCTAGCTCTTCTGATTTATTTCTGGTCTTGTACTCAACTAACTGTTTAGTAATCAAATGGGTTTAATATGTTACGCAAGCTTTAATTTAATGCTGGCATCTTCTAATTTGAGATGTTGCTTTAGACTTTAGAGCTTAAAAAATGCAATTGAAGTCTTAATTTGGAAGAATGGACTCCTACAAGTGGCCGGTTTCTCTACAAAGAAGCATAAACCACATGTCCTAGTGTTAGAATACAGATTCTTAAATTTTATGCCACCAAAGGTGCCCACATCACATGCTTTCTTAGAGCTTGCTTTGGGTTCCAATATTAAAGGTCAAAGCGCGTCTTTTTCACCAATGGCCACCCTATACGAACAGCTTGCAAAGTAGGTTTCGCTGTGTGATTGTATCCAAGCTCTCCAGTTCAGTTGGTTGGGATACAGACATAAGTCACTGTGCATGTGTTCCAGATACCTTTCTAGCAAGGAATAAAAGTACATTCGACACTAAGAAATCCTAGTCATTAGATTGATGGCACAAAAATGGGGAAAAAAGAGCCAAGGGGTCATGAACAAAAAAAAAAAAAAAAAACCGAGATTACGTATGTAAAATCTTCATATGTGAAAGTTTATATATATATATATATATATATGCTCCTATGAGAGATACTTTTACCTTATTATGAGAGATGAGGTGTAGGCCCTCACATCCATATTCAATGCCAACAACTTAAATGTGAGGGGCCCCACCTCTATCTCCCATATAAGGTGAGAGATATCTCTCATAGGAGCCTCTCCCATATATATATGTGTGTGTGTTCACATCCATATTCAATACCAACAACTTAAATGTGAGGGCCCCACCTCTATCTCCCATATAAGGTGAGAGATATTTCTCATAGGAGCATCTCCCATATATATATATATATATGTGTGTGTGTGTGTGTGTGTGAAACACAACATCATATTTATTTGGAAGCACACTTTCACATGAGTAAATAGTGAGAGGTTCGAATAACATAATTAAAATCTTCGTTGAAGAATTGTTAAAGAATTGAGTGCAGAAGGATAAGAGCTGGGGATGAAAATGGGACCTTGACTTTCCGGCTTGTTGGAATATTAGTGCAGTGTTAATTTCCCATCTCCCCTTGATAAAATCGCCATTAAAGGGATGTTAATTATTTGATGGTTATTTATGGGTATTTACCTTTCATTCTTCATCTTTAATCCATTATAGAAATACAATCCTAGGGCACCCTAACTGTTTTGGGACTTAATGGATCAATAAAATTTTTGAATGAGTTGTATTAAAAGTTAAAAACCCACAGGAGTCCACAAAAGTAAAAGGTAGTGAAGGAATTTGATACTGCAGCTTACTTGTCTTAGGAGTCCTGTATTTTGGTGCCTTTTTAACCAAAGAGGTACGTAATCTTTCCCTACCGTTTCAAATATGAAAACGACATCATTTATACGTTATTGTCACACCTCACGAAAATGATCTCATTTATACTTTTCCCTTACAATATATAGGTAATTTTTATTTTTATTTTTATTTTCCAATTCTAACTCTATCACTAAATTGCAACAAAACTTCAAATTTTCTTATGTTTTGAATTCTTGTAAGGATTGATCGACGTGAATTTGGTGCAGCAAATATAGAGTTAGAGGGCAGTTTTCTTAATCTTGATTCAGGAAGATTTTTTTTCTTTTTGGGCCCCAGTCTTAGCACGGCCTCCTTTGTGACAAGTAACTCAGCTAGTGACCTTACAAGCAGAGGGGAGTAAACTGTAGCCCAACTTCGCAGCCATAAGATTTGCAGGTAAGTTAAATATTATAGAGGAATTTACGGCATAGGTCCCCGTAGGACCCCATACTACTCTTGAGGTCCCAGACACACCGTATTTATGGATAAGGTCCTCAATGTGTGTTTTTGTATTTTTTTTTGTCGTTTAGCGAATGGTCGATATTGACCATTTTTATGGTTGATATGGACCATTCTGCGGGAACCCAAATAAAAATTGAGTTTTTTTAGAAGGGAGAACAAGGGAGGGGAGGAGGAGGGAGAAGAGGGGATAGGTCATTTCATGGCCCCTTCTTCCTCATCGCCACTATTGAGAGCTATCTCTTCTTTTTTAAGATTCCTTATATCACCTTCATCAATATCTACATCCTTTCCATCATCATCATTTTCTTCTTCTTCTTCAACATTGTCGTCGTCGTCTTCATCTTCTTCACTGCTCGAAAAAAAAAGAATTACTGCAATTATTAGTGTCAGCACCACCGCCATCACTCATGAACTACTACCTCGGCACTTTGTGCGTAACTTTTACTGGTGACATTACTCTCCATATTCACCATTGTATCAGCAACATTAACTTCACTCCCTCCATTACCGTTCTTTCTTGAAGTCGCGATTTGCTCACTCTTCATCATCACACAACCATCTCCTCCACCAGAAGGAACATCATAATCTACAAAAGTTCCATCGCAAGCCGCAACTAAGCTCACCTTCTCCATCACCTTTTCTATAAAGACACCCAAAACCCTAAATTCCACCTCTTTACAATCAGTTCCCGTTCTGAGCACCAATTTCATGTGAGAACCGTTGCTCCACAAGTTTCAAATAAGACCCATTCGAACCTAACACATATTTTCCGCAATTTTCCTAATGAGTTTCTCCTGAAATCCTAGAAATCCCAACTTAGGCTATTTTCAAATCAAAATCAGAACCAAACCCATCAAAGTATGTAATCTCAGTGCTAATATCTTGATGGGTTTGTTGAGAAAATCCACAATCAACCCCATTTGGAACAGACCCACCTGGGTGTGGATTCTCATTTTGAACAAACCCACCTGGCCATGAAGCAACACCAGCAACCATGGGAGAAAACCTAATTTGTTTTGTTTCTTGTTATTTTGTAATATGGTTGATATCGACCATTTTGCTGTGTTCAGCAAATAAGACAATTACATGTTGAAGAAAATTTGACTGACTGAATGGTCGATATCGACCATGCAGGGAAAAAATGTCTTTCAGTTATATGGTCGATATCGACCATGCAAAGAAAAATGCCTTTCAGTTATATAGTCGATATCAACCATGCAGGAAAAAATGCCTTTCAGTTATATGGTCGATATAGACCATATCGCAAAACGACAAAAAAAGGGAAAAAAAAGTGCATACGAGGAACCTTCCCGTATCGAGCATGGAACTAAGTCCTGCTGGGACGTATGCAGTCCTACAGGGATTTTACCCATAAATTCCTCAATATTATAAAAACTTTACATATTTAATATGTGATCAATCTTGTGGTGAGACCAACTTCTATTTGATTGAGATTTGCCCGAATCCATGTAGAAAGAGAGAATTTATTTTAAGCAACTTAGATTTTCAATAGGTGGATCCCATTATAGAGCTTCACTAATTTCTCTAAGAGTCCAACCCTCGGGGTCCCAATTTGTTGAATTAAGCTTCAGGATTGGATTTCCAATCCAATTGTTAATCAAGTTGAGTTCAGGTTTGATTGGACTTTGCTAGTCAACCTGGCTCCACCCATTGCACTCCCACCCAGTCATTAACAGCGAATAAATGTTTACCTAATCCCTATGTGATTTCAAAGTTTCTCATCATGATTACTAACAATTCACGCTTCCCATTATCTGTATCTCTGTTTGAGAAAAGCCTTGTTTGGCAACTCTACTAATAGAGTCAAGTAAAATAAAGACCCCATTTCTCAAAAAAAAAAAAGAAAGAAAGAAAAAAAGTCACATCAAAAGCACTTTAATTCAAATTTCCCGCCATATGTTTTAAAAATTCAAAAAGCAACCCCATTTCTCTACTAAAAGACAAAAAACTCCACTTCTCAATACAAAATGTCAAAAAGATTCCATCACAAACAACTAAAAATAAAATACCATCATAACCCACTTATATTTTATTCTTTATTCAAAATAATCTTTGCTTCACTTTATGATGATATTTTTGTCTTTTAGTTGTTTTACAGGGAATCTTTTTGACTTTTTGTTTAAAAAATGAGTGTTTTTTTTTTCTTTTGGGAAAAAGGAGGTTGCCATTTGACTTCTTTTTTTTTAGGGAGGGAATTTTAAAAATATGTACTTTTAATGTGACTTTTTTTTATATTATAATTGAAGGCTTTACTTCACTCCACTTTATTTGTGAAGTTTCCAAACAGACCTGCTCATCAGAATCAAATAATCCACCCGGGCGGGAGGCCAAAGGTCCAAAGGCTGAGCTGGGGAGGGATACCTTGAGTCATAAAATAAAAGTTTATATTTGAACATAGAATTGGGCCCCACTCATTATCACATGTGGGCCCCAACAGTTTATTTATTATAATTTTGTAAATACCATATATGTCAATTTTGGGCTCAGAAGTCCCACAGTTTCCATTACTCACATGACCATGTAGTTGAAACCAACTTAGTAAAATGAATTCTGTGAAAATGGTTGAAAAAATGCTCCTAGACTCATGTAATCTTTCAAATGAATATAAAATTTTTCTTAGCTCAATTTGCATATGTAAAATTTACAGAATAAAAAAAAATTGATTCACATTCACATACCTGTTCCTAAAAAATTCCTACACCAACTGCCCATGCCATGATATTATCTTGCTCTGAATTCCCAATGCACCAAAAATTTTTGCACCATTTGTTTTTGTAGTTAAACCATTCATCACATTGCAAGCTTTTCTCGGAATCTATTCATCATTATCATTAAAGCCTTGTCCCACGTTCCAAACTGCGTTTTTCAGCATCTACCTTCGCTAAAAATCCCTCTTTCCATGCATTTACATATGCAATCGATCTTTCCTATCATCTACACATTTTAAGTCAAAAAAATTCCTCCTCCCATACATTACATTTGCAATCAATCTTTCCTGTTTATCTCCCAAAACTCCTCTCCCCATGCAATGCATAGAATTCTTCCCCCAGTAAAATTCAGACTTAGATGGATCTCTCCCTATGTTTATGGTTCAAACACGAAAAGGTATCACCTAGTTGAGCACAAACAGAAATTACTCAGTTCCCCTCACCAATTAGCCCACATCAAAAGCATCAAGGGACATTTTACTGTACCCAGCAATCTTCTTGATGCCTGCCCTGGCCATAGTATCCCTCAACTCAACAGCATCACACCATCTCCCAGCTTCTGAATACATGTTTGACAACACCATGTACCTCCCGCAATGCCCCGGCTCCAACGCTAGCAACTTCTTCCCCACAGCATCTCCCAACTCCACATTCCCATGAACCTTACAAGCACCCAAAAGCGCCCCCCACACTGAAGCATCCGCTTCAACTGGCATCTTCCTTATAAACTTCGCTGCATCCTCCAGAAGCCCCACCCTGCCCAACATATCAACCACACACCCATAATGCTCCATCCTTGCAACAATTTTATAATCACTCCACATCGAGTCGAACCACCTCAACCCCAACTCCACCAAGCCGGCACGGGCGCATGCAGTCAGCAACCCCACAAACGTGACCGCATCTGGTTTAAATCGTTCTGGTGTCATCTTCTCAAACATTGTTATTGCTTCTACCTCCCTACTGTTAGAAGCCAATGCTGAGATCATGGCATTCCATGTGCACACTTCCCTATGAGCCATTTCATCAAACACTTTATGAACACACTCCAAGCACCCATTCTTTCCATACATGTCTATCAGTGCAGTTCCTATAAAAGCAGTGATCTGAATCCCATTCTTGAATACACAAGCATGGACCTGTCTCCCTTGATGCAAAGCTCCAGCACCATCTGAATTCGCACATGAAGAAATGACGCTCACCAATGTAGCTTCATTGGGTTTTGCTTCGCGGGACATGACCATCTTCTTAAACCACAAAATTGCATCTTGAAAATGGCCATTCTTGAAAAACCCATTAATGACACTAGTCCATGAAACCACATTTCTTTGAGGGATTCTCTCAAACAGTCCAAGCGCAGAGTCGACATCATTATTTTTAAAGAGCGCATCAAGCATGGAATTGTAGGAAGCAATATCAGGTTGGGGAATTTCATCAAACACTTGGTGTGCATCAGGGAGCTCCCCTAATTGCGCATAGAATTTCACAATGGAGCTGTTTATGAACAAATCTAGAGAGAATCCGCGCCGGATAACTTGGGCATGGATGGTTTTTGCTGCGAGCGGAGAGGGCGAGGCGGCTTTGATGAGGGAAGGGAAGGTGTGGTTATTGGGTGGGATGGAGTTTGTGAGCATGTGAGTGAAAAGGAATAGGGAGCTATGGGGGTTTTGGAGGAGGAGATGAGCCCTGATCAGGGTGTTGTAAAAGAAGGTTGTGGTGTTATGAGCATTTGTATATGAATTTGGATTTGAATTTGAATTTGAATAATGGTGGGGAGAAAGAAGACCTGTTGTGATGAAAAGGGTGTGGATTTGGCTTAGTTGATTGATGTGTTTGCAGTGGTTGTGAATAAAATGGAGTAAGAGTTGAGGAGGAAAATGTGACATGCCCCTTTTAGTTTCAGTTATCAATCAACACTACCCATGAGGATATAGACCAAGCACTTGTCAGGCTATTCACATTTATATTTATTATTATATTTTTTTTTTTTTTCTATCGAAGGGTTTCGAATCGGTTAGACTAATTCCTTCGGACCTAGAGGGAAGTCGAGTTAACTCCTCTGCAACCCCAGTGTGGTAGTGCAATTTCAAATCTACAACCTCCAGTCTTAGGCCAACTGAGATACCCCTTGGGGTTTATTCACATTTACATGAAAATGCATCTTCTTATCTTCTATCATGTTTATAAGTTGAGTGATAAAATGGCAAGTGGTGTTTGGATACCCATTTTACATAATTAAATTCTTTGTCTTTGATGATTAGGTTTTATCTTAGTTGGTCTAAGATTACAGTTTGCACCTAGAGATTGTGGGTTCGAAACTGTACTAACACATTGGAGCTACAGGGGAATTTACCCAGCTTCCCTCTGGGCCCGGAGGAATTAGTCCAGCCTAAAGGATTGGAACCCTCCGTAGCAAAAAAAAAATGAAAAAAGGTTTTTATGCTTTTTTTGTCTTTTCTTTTAATTTTTGCTACAAGCTAAGTTGGTAGAAACTTATTTTTGAATCCAAAAGAAATTCAAATCAATTCAAGCATATAGGACACGAAACATTCGATTCCGGATATGGATCCATATATCATACGAACCGAGAACTTGGATTCAAGATGATTACATCCACATTTTAAAAATATTATAGATTTTAGAAGCGAAGATAGCTCGATTCTTGTTGATATTCCAGAGTTTACTTAGACTTAATCATATAACATTTATTCGCGCTACTTATATATATTTAAAAATTTTATTTTAAAGCTCGTTTATCGAATTAGTATGGTGTACTCTACATCTTATTTTAGATATAGACATGGAAACGGATCTAGATTTTTCAACTGGAGCCCCATTTTGTATATAATAAATTAGGTCCCGTGTTGAATTTGGATTCAGATCTTAAACAAACCATATGAAGATGGATTGCATCCTTAACTCATTCACTCTCACCCCATAACGAGGGCATTTGGTGTCCCTAACAAGCGTCAAAGACAATAAGGTAACATGAATTTAAAGACATGTTTATTTGACCTTAGCCATCTTTATACTTTTTTTTAGGATAACGCAGGGTTCCAGCCCTTTGGGCCAGAACAATCCCTATGGGCCTAGGAGAGAAAGCTAGGTAAAATTCCCTTGCAGCCCCAATGCGGTAGTGCAGTTTTGAAACCACAACCTTCGGATGCAAACCATAGTCCTATACCAACTGAGCTACCCCTCGGGATTCCAACTCTGTACTTGATGCATAAAAAGTATGTCATTTTCAAATAATAAAAAAAGATACATTTATGTAAGATCTAAAAATTCAAATGCAAGTCTCTAGAAAAAAAAAGGGTAAATTAGCGATACATCCCTGATTAATGGGCTATAAAGTCTCCACTACAAAGCATAGTTGTTTAATGCCTAAGGTCCCTTGCGCATGGGATTAGTTTGGGCGGTGGTCCCTTACGTGACACATCATATTTTGTTATGACTGATCTGCCCTTCTAACTGTTTGTATAGTTGTCATGCAATCTTCTCCTTGTTTATAGCTCCAGCTCATCGTCGTCTTTTTCTTCTTCCTCTTCTTCTTCTTCTTGTTCTGACATTGCTACAAAGTACAGATAAACACAAAAAGACAGATAAATTCATATAAATACAGAGAAAACTTTATTTTAAAGTCAGATAACTTCATGCCAAAATTAGATAACATATACAAAAACTCAGATAAAATAATAGCAAACTCAGAAAAACAGCAAATTTATCTGAGTTTTCTGAAACTTATCTTAACCTCTCAGAAAACTCAGACAAATTTATCTGAGTTTTGAATAACCTCTCTGAGTTGTAAACAAATTTATCTGAGTCTAGACCTAAGCAAATTTGTCCGGTCAGATAAATTAACAGCAAACTCAGAGAAATATCAAATTTATCTGAGTTTTCTGAAAACTTATCTTAATGTCTTGCAAAACTCAGACAAATTTATTTGAGTTTTGAAGAACTTCTATGAGTTGCGAATAAATTTATCTGAGTCCGGACCAATACAAATTTGACTGAGCAGATAAAATAACAGCAAACTCAGAATTTATCTGAGTTTTCTGAAACTTATCTTAACCTCTCAGAAAACTCAGACAAATTTATCTGAGTTTTGAAGAACCTCTCTTTGTTGCGAACAAATTTATCTGAGTCTGGACCAACACAAAATTGACTGAGCAGATAAAATAACAGCAAACTCAGAATTTATCTGAGTTTTCTGAAACTTATCTTAACCTCTCAGAAAACTCAGACAAATTTATCTGAGTTTTGAAGAACCTCTCTTTGTTGCGAACAAATTTATCTGAGTCTGGACAAACACAAAATTGACTGAGCAGATAAAATAACAGCAAACTCAGAATTTATCTGAGTTTTCTGAAACTTGTCTTAACCTCTCAAAAAACTCAGATAAATTTATCTGAGTTTTGAAGGACCTCTCTTTGTTGCGAACAAATTTATCTGAGTCTGGACAAACACAAAATTAACAGAGCAGATAAAATAACAGCAAACTCAGAATTTATCTGAGTTTTCTGAAACTTATCTTAACCTCTCAGAAAACTCAGACAAATTTATCTGAGTTTTGAAGAACCTCTCTTTGTTGCGAAAAAATTTATCTGAGTCTGGACCAAAGCAAATTTATCCGAGGCAGATAAATTAACAGCAAACTCAAAGAAATATCAAATTTATCTGAGTTTTCTGAAAACTTATCTTAACATCTTGCAAAGCTCAGATAAATTTATCTGAGTTTTGAAGAACTTCTTTGAGTTGCAAACAAATTTATCTGAGTCTGGACCGAGTTTGAAAGAAATAAACTGATTTGAAGTCCTTTTTTATTTGATAGATTTGAAAGTGAGATAAAATGGTTTAAAACTGAGAAAACCCTATCTGTTTCTTGATTGACTTTGTTCTTGCTTTGGTTGTACTGTCGATTGCTTTTTCCTTTGTCTTGAGGTAAGTGAGGAAGAAGTAGAGGATGTGCGTTTTTACCGACATATATGCCGACGTGTACAGGGAGGGGCATTTTGGTCTTTGTTGCTGAGTCATTTTCATGGAGGACCGCTGCCGTTACGAAAAGATGTCTAGGACCTTAGGCTTTAAAATCAAATGATGCGGGACCTATGGCCAAAATCCCCAAAAAAAAAATCCAAATGCATGTTAAAGACATCATGAAATTTCCGAACAATTTGAACCATGGCCCAAAAGTAGCCTGGGGCCTTCGATAACAATGCTGGGTGGAATTGGGCCTGTTAAATGGGCCATAACTCACTTAGCCACATGCCCTTTCAACGGTGGTAAAAGCTGACAAAATTGCGGTGGGGGGAACTGGCTCATTTAGTAAATGGGCCTAGTCATTTGCCTTGGCCTTCTCCATTGTCATCCAAATCAAAGTAACAAATTTCATTCTAACTTACCCAGTTGATGTGGTTTGTTAAGTCATCAACTCTTGCGTGCAAGTCAATTGAGTCATCCCTAACCCCAAGGGGTTGGCCTAGTGGTCAGGACCACGGCTCCTCCCTCTTCCGGAGTTAGAAGTGTTGGTATTGACCCCCGATTCCCCCTCTTCAGAAACCAAAGGTTGAGTTTACTTGTGTTACCGCCTAAGGGCCACAGGGGCTTTACCCGGCTTCTCTCTAGGCCCGGAGGGAATAGTCCAGCCCAAAGGGTTGGGAACCCTCTGTTAGCCACAAATATATATATATATATATATAATAAAATAAAAATTGAGTCTTCCCAAGTACGACTAGGTCAGATTCCCCCGAGTTATTTCTTTTTCATTTTTTTCCTTCTTTGTATAATGAGGCTGTCCGGCCTCTTCAAGAACCAACTATTCCTCCATACACATAAAGTTCTTGCCTCCCCCATGCACTATAGGTAATAAGTCAGGTTTTTGTCTAAGCGAGCACAAGTTCGAAACCATAACCTTCAATTCCTGACCCGTGGTCTTAACCAACTGCAGTACCCTTGGAGTTAGTTTCCTCATAGTTACTCATAATAAATCCGATTTCCTTCTTATACCATCACCCAAATGCATAAGAAGAAAATTGAGTAGTCCAACTCCAATGGGCTCTCCTTGCTGGTTGATCCAGTGGCTTGGCCTTTCATTTCTGTAGATTGGTGGGCCCAATGACACTTATAGAAACTTAGGCCCAAGCTAGAGATCAGGCCCAAATGACCACCTCATTATTAATTGGACGGTAGAGATCACTTTGGCTGATCAAGAAAACTGATCCCGACCGTCAGTCTTAGAAAGAAGTGACAGCGAGGAGAAATATAAGCTGATTTAAACCATTCCCCTTCATCCCTTTCTTCCCCGCAGGATCTGAACATCACAAACACCAAAACCCTAAAATCCCCAAATCCCCTTCTTCTCTATCGCTACTTGCTTCGAGATATTACAATTAGGGTTAGGGTTTCGAGCTGTTGGATTTCATTTCTAGGGTTAGGGTTTGAGAGCGCGAGAGAAGACGATGGTGGATTTGGAGGTCGCAGGGCGACACGCCCTCCTCTTCGACGACGACGCCATGGCCGCCTTCGTGAACTCCAGCGACGCCCTCCTCCAATGGAATTCCCTCCTGATCGATCGCTACGACGTCCGTCATCTCCTCCAAGACCTCCCGCCGCCGGTCAGGAAGCCGCGCCGCCCCGCTCCTCTGCTGGAACCTGATGGCGTCCGTCGCTCCGATCTTGATAGCGAGCGCTACCAGGATCTCCCCCTTCAGGACGGCGGCGGCGGCGATGATAATTCTCATTCAGGTATAGCAAAACTCCTTCAAAGTCACTATCTTTTATCATTGATTTGATTTACTAGTGCTTATCTAAGCTGTTAGGTGTTGGTGTAAATAGGGCAAATAAGATATAATGATGACATTGTAAAGAATGTAATTCATTTGTGAATTCTTTATGTAGAAGTGGGGATATTGATGTTGGATTCAATTGTGAATAGATGTGTTGCTAGTTTTGATTGTTACCCTTTAAAGCTTATTGTGAATTGTGAATTGGAGGGTGGGGTGTTGTCTTTAGTTGGTAAAGACTCTTATGTTTTGATATGGAGAGCTGGTTTTGCAATTTGTTGTTAAACATTATTTAGAGTGATCCAAGTTTGCTAGATTAAATCTGAGATGTTGAACCAGTCGCTTTTTTTCACACGGGTTGGTGTCCCTAATCAGCTTGGAACAGTTTCAGTTTCTATTAATTGTGGGTTCTGTAGATTTGATTGAGTTCGGTCCACAACATTAATTTGTTCTATTCTAGTGTGTCCAATATTATATTGAGAAAAGATATGTATATAAAAGTATATCATTTATAGACTGTACAATACAGAAACGAAAGGATCAAAATTGATTCAAATGTATAGAAATCTCATGTGGAAGAAAAGGGTAAAAGCTTGTTTTATTATGAGATTATGATTTCCAGTGTGATACAAACTGTGAAAGCATGGTCTATTGATCCTTTAGACCATCGAGATTTGAAGCTAGAGGCGTTTGAGAAGTTACCTCTATTTTTAAAATCAATTTAAAATGTAATAATTTACTATCTATTTTAACTTATAGAAGAACGTTTTGGTTTAGCATTCTAGTGCTGATGATTCTTGACAGGAAATCGCATCAAATTACTCTCATCCAAATGAGCTCGTGCAGTGATCATCTTGAGCACAATTTATAAATGATCTAATGCTGTATGTATGGGCTGCGTAAAAAGTGAGATGACATCTTATTATCATTTTGGTGACTTGATCATGGCCCCACCCATACAAACTTAAAAATTAATGAAGTTGAATGGGGACCTGTTGCTAAAATCTTTCACTTAATAAATTTATAACAATAATTCCTCTAGAAGTGGGTCAGGAGTTTTTTAAAAATAAGCACCAGCACCAGCACCGCCACCAGTCACCACCAACACCAATAATAATCAGTGATATTTATTCATTAATTATAATATTTTTTTTCTTTGCCCCTCTTGGATGGGAGGGAGTTTCCTTCTATATTAATCACTGAATAACTTATATTACTTGAAAAAATCATCATTTTTTTATGTAGTAAAATTCATGAATAACTCGCAAAGTTCTCCAAAGAAGTTGACTAATTTAGCTGTTGTTTATACACTTGTTCTGGAGGATTCTTTTCTCCTAGTTTACTGAATTTTTTATGGGCAGCACATCACTGGATGAAGATCCTCAAAATTAAAAGTACTCAGCAGTGCTTTCTCTTTGTGAGCTGGAATTCTAAATAGAATACAGAATTTAGATGTGAATATGCATTATGTAACATTGTATGATGCAATGCAATTCCAAGTCTGCAGGGCGGATGCCTAGTTACTTCATTTGCATCTTTCACAGTTACAAGTAAGAAGCTTTTCACCTTGATCCAGTATCTTCTATTTTTCTTTATGTTTTTTTGTCTGCTGTGAGTTACTCGTTATTTGCTAATTCACATATATCAAAACATCATATTCATGAAATTGACTTGAAATTCTCTGTTTTCCTTTCCTCCAGAAACAAACAGACAGGACTTGGTAGCCAGCGGAAATTACCAGGCTGTTTCATTCTCTTATGGAAACACTGATGCCTCCAGTGAGGCCAAGAACTTTGATTCTGGATTGGGATACTCTGGTTTTCATCCACCATTCCCAGTGCCTGAAAGTCTACTAAAAAACCTAGTGAGTACATATATGTGTTTACTCTCTGGTAGATATTATTTATCATTGTTGTTATTGCATATAACATGGACTACGTTGTTTGTAGATTGTTATTAGTACTTCCAAGCTGGCCAATCATAGTTGTTGAAGGCAAATGTGTTATTTAAAGGCTTACCATGTCTAAGTTTCAGATGCTTGGAGCAGAGTTGTCATACGGTTGCCGTGCGTGGGCACCTTGTTTCTTTGTGTTGTCATGACCGGAAAAAGGAAGGTGCAGGTGGGATAAGTATGATAGAAATGCCTTCTCCTAAAGAAATGTCCTCTACGTGACCAGTTTAGCTCAAATGGGACAAACAATTCTTTGTAGACCTCAAGTTTCTTGATCTTTACCGTTATCAGAACATCATGAGGAATTAGCGCCTCTGTTTTATTTATTTAATTTTTAATGGTTTAGTATAAATTACAATGATTGATATTTTGCTATAATGTATTACGGCCATTGCTAAGGTGGAGACTTGCTTTTTGGTTGTCATTTCAGCCCCCTACTGAGAAGGTACACCAGATAATGGCAAGAACTGCCAAATTTGTCCGTGAACATGGAGGTCAGTCGGAAATTGTCTTGAGGGTGAAACAAGGAGACAACCCAACATTTGGGTTCTTGATGCCTGACCACCATCTTCATGAATACTTCAGGTTCCTCATTGATCATAAGGAACTTTTGCAAACTGATACTGATGTTAAGCCTTCAAAGGAAGAGAAGAAAGTCAGTAGTGGAAAGAATCAGGCACACGTTGAAGGTGGGGCATTATCATTGCTTGGATCCTTATATGGCTATGGGGAGGATGAGGATGGAGCACTGCATGTTACCTCAGAAACTAAAGAAATAGAGAGTGGTAATTCTGTTGATGCTGTTAATGTGACTTCATCTCATGGACCAGACAGAGTAGAATCCTCTGTTGTTTTGGCTAAGGAAGATGCTGGGGCTGCAAAGCACTCATCTGCTGCTGCGGTTAACGTAAAAGCATCCTTGGCCAAGAGAGGTTCTCGTGCAATAGATATGTCTTCTGGTACTAAATCGGGCAAGAAACAAGAAGCTGAACCCTCCAGTTCACCCTCCAGTTCACTTTGTTTTTCTGAAGATAAGCCACAGCTCACTCAAAAGCCAAGCATGTTTGAAGTTGATCCTTTGATTGTGGACCCACCTCCTTTCTTGAAAAAAATAATAGATCAAACAGTGGAGTTTATACAGAAAAATGGTAAAGAGTTTGAAGCAGTTCTCATTAAGCAAGATACCACACAGGGAAAATTTCAATTCCTTCTCCCTGCAAATCATTATCACCCATATTACCTCAAACTTCTCCAGAAAGCTCAAGAGGTATGTCATCTTGTGGGGCTTTAAGGTTAAAGGATAGTCCTTTATAGTAATTTTATGTTAATTAAAGTAACAGAAATCATCTATTGAATGATTAGAACTGTCACTAGTTGCATGTCCTTTTTTTTTTTTAATGATTTATATGATGGCATTATTCTTAAAATTTTAGTGTTCATTTCTAATGCCTATTTGTATTTCACTCTGGAGGAAGCACCTTTTTCTTAAAAATAAATGTTAGATGGATATTCTGCCTCCCTAGCGCTCTGAAGCCTCATCAAGGATTTTTTTTTTATATTAAACACAACAATGGCTATTAAAAATGCCTTTGGGCCAATATTCTCGTAAGCTTACAAGCTTTAGCAACATAAATGGGTTTTCTCATCGATATGCCAACCTTCCCTCAAACCTTCCCTCAAATTTTTATAATTTAAATTCAAAATGTAACGACAAATGCTAAGGATATTTCTGCACAGGGAAACCATGTTTCACCAGATCATTCCTGATCATTTACACTTGCAATGTTCTTGTTCTATTGACCTATAGTTTCCATCTACCTGTCATTTTTACAGTCAAAGCTACTTGGGAAGAGCTTAACTCAGAAACTTGATTTGCAGGGGCATAAGAACAGCAAGGAAAGAGTACAAGATATGGGTATGCTTAAAGGCAATGACAAAGCACTGTCTAAGGGATTCACTAGTGTGCCAAAGACATCCACTGAGCTACAAGGGGCTTATGATTCTGAGAGGAAAGAGAAGTTTAGAATGGTAATTGGTGGATCAAAGAAAGATAATGTGGATCCGCATTCAAAACCTGCCCAGCGGCAAGGTGGAGTGACTGTGGATGAAGCTGCTGCTATTGTTCGGGCAGCATCTAGAGGCCATATGAATACCAAAGTAGACAGTCTATTGAAGGCCTCATTCAATGATTCTGGTAAAGGCCTCGGTATAGGTGACGACGGGCGTACCTCAAGCACCGGCAGTTTCTCCTTCTCTTGTCATGCGCACAGTTCTGCTTCAAAGCCCACATCCAATGGGGAGCAAGGTTTCTTGAAGTCTGGGGAATTGCCTCAATCTGTTCAACAATCAGATAAAGGTGGCAAAAGCAGTGATGTATCAGTTGCAAAGGCTATTGCAAAGACGGTGGCACTTGCAGCTGCAACTGAAGCCGACTCCTCTGAAGTTAGCTTAACAAGAGAGCAGAAGCAGAAGGCTGAACGATTGAAGCGTGCAAAGATGTTTGCAGCAATGATAAAGGGTGGCGGCGGCGGCGGCGGCGGCGGCGGCCAAGGTGCAAGTGAATCCTTACCACATTTATCAATGCGGGCAACAGGTTCTGCCCTTTCTGGTTCAATGGAGAGCAAGGTGCCATTTGAACGTGCTGGTTCTGTGCCAGTTGCAGCTGTTGCTGTCTCTAATCTCTTGAATTCTGAATTTGGGGACCCTATGAGCGGAGAAAGAGAAGGCAGCTCAGTGCCCATAGATGTTAATGCGTCGGATAAGGTGAAGAGGAAGACGTACTCTGATGATGATGACGGTGATGTTGACAGAGAACGGAAAAGAAAGAAACATAGTTCTAGATCTAGTAGGCATGTAGATTCGGATGAAGATTCTAAGCGCTCCAGGAAGAAACATCGTTCTGAACGTTCATCTCACCATGGTAGAGATGACCACAGGCATAGAAAAAGCCATTCCTCAAACAAGGACAGGGAACATCGACATAGGCACAGGCATAGACATCATAGCTCTTCGGCCGATGAGCATGGGCATAAAAATAGGTCTGATAAGCACACGAGATCTCATGCAGAAAGGGAACTCGAGGAAGGAGAGCTGGTTTCAGAACATTCAAACAGCATAGAAGTTGAAGGCAATGCTGGAAAGACTCCAAATGATCCTAGGGAAGGGTCTCTGCCTTCCGTTTCAGACAATCGATCATCTGATGCCACTGAGGTACCGGATGAGCTAAGAGCAAAAGTCCGGGCCATGCTGTTGGCAACCATGTAGTTGATAGGCATTGGTTTTTATTTTTTTGGGGGTGGGGGGATACCTTCTGCATTGTTGTGCTCAATTGTCATTATCTTTTTCACAATGATTTTGTTGAATGGTTGATGTTGTTCTGTCAAATTGATCCTGATATCTCATAATCATGATCTTCCTGAGTTACAAGAAAGAGAAATAGGAGGAAACAAATTTCTTGAGATCTCAATTCTTACTGCTAATCAGCTATGGTTGCAAGATTATTGTTGCTAGTTATATTGCTGATGCCTTTTAAGGTTGGATCGTCTACAAGGATGTGCAGGTCCAGTGTCCAAATATATGTGAGGGTCTTTAGATTAGCCATCTACATAACTTAGATGGACTAGACATCCATATGTTCAATCCTAAATCCATCCAATCTTTACCAAAAAAAAAAAAAACACACGCGCACACAAAAAACCTCACGTCTGACCCATATTAGCTGTGAGTCTAATGTGGGTTGGAGTCGCAGGTCAGGTTGGGAGGCTTAAAAATGGAGACGTCAAACCTAACCTGACACGCAAAAGTGGAAGGTAGGGACTTGACCTAAATTTGCTGAGGGTGAGACGACGGTCAGGTCACACAGGTCTGAAAAAAGGACATGGTCAGGTCACACAGGTCACACATGATTTTAAAAGGCAAGACAATCGGGAAAAAGACACATGCTTTTTTAAAATCATTAAATTTGAGGGTAATTGATCAAAAGAGTTAAAATGATCATAGGGACGTGAAAATCTACACACAAGTGAATCTACACACAAGTGGATCTCATCTGGACCTTTCGACCCCCACCTACCATATGATGTGGCATAAGGCGGGCCCCATAAGGCCGTCCACATTGATTTCCGTGCAAGATATCCCCATAGGAGCACCACCCACACACACACACACACATATATATATATAATCCATATGCCCGAGTCTTTAGCCTCTTCAATTTTACTCCATGATTTTTTTAATTATCCAATCCGTACCCCAACTCAAAAGTCAAATCTTATTTACCTATATTAAACAAGAGATGATGAATGCATTACATATTGAACAAGTATAATATCAGCTATAACTTTTTTAACTAGCAAAATATGGCCGCGCTAAGCACGGGAAGCAGAACAACAAGAAATTGGACCATCTAACAGGCTCGATCTTGGTGACCGCATAACTTGTATAACATATATAAATGAGTATGAAAATCCACATAAAAATCAAAATTTCAATTATATTTGGCATTCAGTAGATGCACAGATAAGATATATCTCTATTTTTTAGCGAGAAGATAAAATAAAGTCAACATTAAAATCGAAATCAAACAATGGATTGCAAAATTGCATGTGGCCCCGCTTTAGGAATTAGAATATGAGGCCCACTTTAAAAAAAATTTATTATATGTGGAACTCATATGTATAAATCACTATCAATGATCTATTTTTAAAAATCACAAACATTAAGGGTTTTCTAACCATAATAGATATATTACAATTCTAAATCCACCTAAAGAAGACTCATTTTAACTTGGTTGAATGGAGTTATTGAGCAAGGTGGATTTTTTCATCTGGACTCTTTAATCACCTATTCATAATAGTTATATAAAAAATGGACTTTGAATTGATCGATAGAGCTTATCTCTTGAAATTCATTTAAAATTCAATTTCTCAAATTGATTTGAGATTAAAATCCAATTTTGTAATCGACTGCGAAATCGGACTCCAATTTCAAAATCGAATCCTACGACTATAATATGTTATAATAATAATAATAATAATAAAAATGACTACTTCTTTTCAAATCAAATAAGTACAAGGTGGGCCCAGAAGGAGGGGAATCGTTTTCCTATGGGAAAGTACCTGGTTTGACATGGTAACGCTCCACGTAACAAGTTTCCTATAAAAATGCATCACATGCCACATCTAAAGACCCTCCATTTTCCACTGCCAGATCAGATTGATTAAGACAATCCAATCTTTATGACTTATTTAATCTCACACCATCAATAAGAGGGCACAAAATTCAATCAACGGCTTAGATCAGCCTTTCAAGGCTAATTAATGGTAGATCTGACAAAATCTCACACACCCATCTTAACAAAAACAAAGCATTTAATCATTGGTCCACTCATGAAGCTGCTTAGAAAGCTCCTCCATACCTTAAAAACAAGGACGGTCTCTTCCTCTTTTTCTCTCTCTTGACTAGACAAATACCATGTCAAACATATCCAACTTCACCATTTCCGTGTCAAAGAAGGATAGCTTCTTTTTGGTACTCCCAACGTGTCATCCATGTTTTCTTCTTCTTCTTCCTCTTCTTCCTTGTCTATATCTATATCCACATGTGGACACTTAGAAGACGTTTTTCTTGACTTTCCAAAAAATCACAGCAAGGACAGAGTCCCACCCTATTTGGACTTTAATGATTTGAACCACAAAAACCAACCCCTCAAAGAAGGAAAGAAGATTGAGAAATGGTACATTCACATCATTACAATAGAAACAAACACCACCCAATTACCCATCTGATCTGTGTGTATCTATAAAAATCTCATATTCACAGACAAATCCACTGTAATTATTCCATGTAAACAAGAGAGAGAAAAAAAAAAAAAAAAAAAAAGAAAGAATGTAGCTGTATAATCTTCATTTCAAAGAACAAAATCATAAACACAACAACCCCATTTCACTGAAATGTATGAATTGCTTGCTAATTTTGAAACTTCTGTTGTTGTTGTTGCTGCTGCTGCTGCTGTTGGTGGTTGGTGTTGCCTGTTTGCGCACCGCTAATAATTGAAGAAATTGCAGCGGCTAGAGCCGCTGTGAAGTTTGGGTCAGCAGTGATGGCTGCTGTTGCTGCGCTTACTGTGTCGGTGAATGAGGGAGGTGGTGGTGGTGGTACTTGCGGCTGTGGGTGGCCCATGAATTGGGTGGCTTCAGTGTTTGATGAGGTCTGGAGGCCAGAGAATTTGGATTGGTTGAAGAGTGCTTGGCCAAAGATCTGTGGCAACATCTGAGATGGAATCCCCTGAGGTGCCCCATTAGGAAATGGTACTTGGAATTGAGTCTGTGGCCTTTGGAATTGTAATGGGTTGGGACTGTGGGTGAGGTCTAAAGTGACAGTGGGGAATGGAGCTGATGCAGATATCGTCGCCATGTTCGACGATGAGCAAGGCAACATAGTCCTAGCCAGGAAATTGGGATTCAATAGCCCCTCGGCGCTAGACATTGATCCAGACAACAACATACTTGCAGCGGCAGAGGTGGTGGATGCCATGGCCATTGCTGCTGGTGGAAGTGGGTGGTTGTGATTCCCTTCATAGGTTGTTATAAGGATTGATCGATCTTCTGCACATCTTTGGACCTGTTTGATGCACAATTCAATAATTTTGATTACTCCCCTGCTCAATTTCAGTCACCAAAGCAAAAGCTCTAATGAATAAATGTGGTTGGAATTAGAGGAAATCCTTACTTGTTTGCGAACCGGGCACCCAGCTGCCATAGTGCATCGATAATAAGCTCGTGGGCAAGGGTTCCCTTTCGCCATCTTTTGCCCATATTTCCTCCATTGGCATCCATCAGTAATCTGAAATTAGAATGCATTGTATTCAATCAAACCATGAATTACTAGATACACAATTCAAGAATCCAAACACCTGAAATTTGGAAATAACATCCACAAGTACTACAAACACAATTCATGAATTAGCACATATATGTAGCACATCTGGGGAGCATCTGAATTCTACAACCAAGGGCCTGTTTGTTTGATTGCTATTCAATTCCAAGGAGTTGTAAGTCATGCTTTCCTAGTAAAAGGCAAGAATGATTGCCCAATTATCACCCTAGTAAAACACAGTTTAATTTGAGTTACTAAGAATTGAATACAAAATGGACAAATGGGTCATAAGAATTATGGATGATTTAGATTGGGTAGAGAATTCATTAGAATTGATACTTACCATGGGTGCTTCTGATCGTGCTCGAACTGAGACACGAGCTTTCCTCATGGTGGCTTCTGCTGCAGACTGATCTGCGGCACCGTTCTTGGAATTGGACACTTTGGGGACTTTGTTAGAAGTCCAGTCTTGAGATGTTTGATCTGGGCTACCTTCTTTTACATTGAGCCTTTCCTGATCATATGGAACTATTTCACCATTACTGTTTCGCAGATTTAAGTCCTTGGACACCACTTCCACATTGTTGTGAGGGGATCCTGAGCGCTCTTGGCTTCTTCCTTCTGAATAAGACTGAGAGGGTTCATCTGTCTCCCCAGTTGCAGCTGGACCCAAATCCATGAATTGTCTTGGAACCATCACCTCACCACCAACACCTTGTTTCTTCTCATCTGTACTCTAAAAACATTTTGAACAACAACAGAAATTTAGATAAGCTAAGCTAAGCTACTGTGAACAAATGAAGTATATATAAGATAAAATGAGTTTTGTCTCATCAATCCAAGTAAAAAAAAAAAAAGTACCTGATGTGGTTGGTGCTCTTCAATTTTCTGATTCTGCTGTTGCATCAATGTGTAAAGATGCATCTGTAAGGAGTTGTAATTATTGCTTACTTCCCTTAGCAATCCTTTCAATCGCTGATTCTCCTCATTGATTTGAACGAGCTCAGCTTGCAGCTTAGACAACTGAAACAATTAAGAAAGCAGCATCTATTTAGAAACCAGAGTAGAAAGAAGCAACTATAACGTTTTTTATTGAAAAAAAGTCAGATTTCAATCCATAGCATTCATTTATCTCTCTGCAGTTGAAATAAAGCACACGTCTCAATTCTCTCTAGGTCTAGGACATAGAATTGATAAATCGAAATAGTTCTCATCAAGGTATCTTTTTTTTTTTTTTTTTTTTTGTTTTTCCTCTCTGGCATCTTCAATTAGTTCGGCAGTTATTCTAATGGAGCAATGAAGTATCAACAATTTTATCAGTTTAGATTGAATTCTTCAATCTCTTTCTTCTTACCTCACTTTTCTTTCCTTTTTCTTCGGAAGAGATCCCATCATCCACCATCGATTGATCACTCCCCGTATTTGCAGTAAGAAGATGCAGACCCGTCTATACAATCATTAAAAAAACAACAACATCAGCATCTAAATAAATAGCAGTAAAACAATCAAAGAAGGAAAACCCATCAAGGGTCACTTACATTTACATTGGAATTCACTCTCCCCTCCTCAATTAGATCTTCTTTCTTGACATTACAAACACTTGTGGTGGGTGCCTTCACATCATCAAACTCCTGCACCCGAGCCGTCTTCTTCACCCCAAAGAAGTCCATCTCATCAACTCTCTTCTTCGGAGAGAACCCAACACCTGAAAACCGGTCGTTGGTGTCCATGAGCTCGTGGGTCTGATTCCACTTTGGTTGAGAGCTGAAAAAAGACTTGGGTTTTGTTGGAAAGAATCGGAGAGAGCTAGAATCTATGGTGAGTCCCCCATTTCTGTCCATAAATGAATGACCCCAAAAAAGCTAAAGCTATAGAGAGAAGAAGCAGAAGAAGAAGAAGATGATGATGATAGAGAGAAGAAGAAGGAGGAGAAAAGGGAGAGAAGGGTGTATGAAGTATGAATTGAAGTCTTTTCCTGGAGCAGTTCTGAAGGCAATAAAAAGGGGAGGGTGAGGAGGAGAAGGAGTTCGTTTGGTTTGAAATGTGGAAGTTCTGACGTGAGATGGTGCGTCAGATGAGATGGTAAAGACAGCTGGAATGGAAAGAGGAGAGAAGGTCTCTCACACGGCATGAAGACGGCGAAAGAGAGCGAGAGCTTCTGTCGACTTCCTCTTTTTCTTTCTTCTCTTCTCACTTCTTCTACAGAGAGAGAGAGAGAGAGAGAGAGAGAGAGATTTGATTTGAGGGAGTCAAGGAAGGCATTGACCAGTTCAAAAAAAGGCCGTGGAGATATCTACCCGATTGGACCGGCCCTGCCCACGTGAATGCCTTTGACGACTTGGGGAGACGGGAGAGTGGGGGTGGGGCCCACCTGTGGAAATTGTTAGGATAATAAGTATGGGTGATCTTGACCGTTAGTTCGTTGTTGTTATTTTTATTTATTTTTATGATATTTTTTTTATACACTCTCCAACGTTTGTATGATTTGCATATACGCCCTGGTGGCTTTTGTATTTCTAAACACGCACGTACATTTTCATTTCAATACCTTTTATGTCCTCAAAATTAATATTTTATACTTTTAGTGAGAATGGAAAACCACGGTGAGATTTGTGTAGAGCTTTTATGAAAAATGACAGCTCTGCCCTTACATCCATTAAATAAAAATGAGTATATTATTATTTACAAAAATATCATTATTTTATTCCAAGTCCCAACCGTATATCTTAATAACTCTATAGTGTAAAAGATGCTTTTTGAAACTTTCATTAATCTAACGGTGAGTCATGCATGAATTGAATCAATTATAACAAACTATAAACACAATATTTCGTTGTCATTGTGATTGGTTTTAATCTAATGAAATAGGCCATATATCGATTAAAGTGAATTTATGTGCGGTTATTCTCTCTCCCACTAAGTTTAATTATATATGTTACAAGCCTTAGAAAAAAAATAAGTCCAAGCTTCTAAATTTATGCATATAAGTATAAAGATATTGGCAAAAGTGTTATTTCACTCTAAAAACTTTTGGTACTGGAAAGGCTATTGATTTTGGGACACGAAAGGTATTAAAATGAAAAGACATAGCCCTATTTACAAATACTAAAACTACAGGGGGCTTCTTTAAAATAACCTTGAAAAGGCATAGCCCTATTTACATATCTTTATTTATTTATTTATTTTTGCTAACGAGAACCTCCGGCCTTTTGGAAAATCGACTATGAGTATTCTCCCCGCCATAGGAGCGCGCGGGCCACCGCCACACATCGGGTAAGTAAGGCTATTGCCTTGGCAAGTGGCCCTAAGGAGAGAACGTGTGGTTGAAACCGGGTCCTAAAACATGGTCCTTACCGACTGCGCTCCCCCTCCGAGTTATTTTATAGTTGTTATTGATGTCAATCTTTCATTTACTTAGCGGCTCTATCACATAAATCTTTCATATACCGGTTGTTGTCGTCTTAATTCACTCTTTCGGTGTCTGGATGAGAGAGAGTCCAAATGTGTGACCGCGACTTTCTATTTTTATCCTCGAGAAGTTCTGGATGGGTAGAGAATGACGTGTGGCAGACTCATATTGGTGAGATTTTTGAAATTCTTTGTGTAATGTTAGGGCCAGCATATGAGGGTGGAAAAAGTTTTATGTTTTTAGGTTTAGTTTGAAGACCAATTATAGAAAATTCACGTTTGACAATTATAAGTTTTTTTTTAGGGTTTAACCAATTTGCGACTTTCATTTTTTGATGATTCTTAGATCTGACTCTTTTAATTAAACATGAAAATCCTTAACCGCAAAGGAAAAGGTAAAAGATCCTCAAATTGCAAATTCCTCGTCTGTATCAAAAGTCACATAAGAAATCTGATGTGAAAAGAGCCATGCTCGTGAGGCATTGGGGAATCCTTAAATCTTTAGATTTCTGACATGTTACCAAATGTGACCTTACCTGAGTCAAATTTGCATGGGTTGGCATACGGTTCTTTTTTTACAAGAGTAGAAAAAAAAATTTAGATCTTCACTGATTCACAAGAAAGAGAAAAAAAATTCTGTAATTTCAATTTGATATAAAAGACTTTATGGATAAAAATATCTATTAACTACTTTTTTGCAATTGTAAGGAAAATAAAATTTTATAGACACATTTGTGCGCCCGCTTTTCAGTAGAAAAAGTATGAAAAGTGGAAATTATTTTCTGCAGTGCAAAGTTTCATAGTTGATGCGACCTCTTCCATTAGAAAAGTGGAATAATTAACAACCTTTATTGCGATTCCACAAAAAAATTATTTTTTATGGGAAGGGAGGGGGTCAAACTTGTTTTTTGGTGAGCGAAAAAAAATATATACAAAATTAGTTTTCCACAGTGCCATACAAACGTACTTTACTTGGGAAGGAAAGCATAGAGGGAAGACCTTTTTTTATCTTAAGACCCCTGCTAAGGGGGTTGGGACCCCATCGAGCTCTCATATGAGGGAAGGAAACCTCGGGTGAAGTAGTAAAGGAAAGTAGGCAGACCAGGGTTGAGACTTGGCTGTGAAAGAAAGGTATTACAAGGAGCATGAAATCTAAGCATTAAACGAACTAAACCAAAAAAGTGAAAAAAAAAAAAAAAAACTGATATAGAGATGAGAATTTTCTTGTGGAAATTCACTACTACTTTGTTATAGTTATCAGCTGTGCTACACGTCCCGATTTCAATCCCGAATTCAATCCCGAACACAACACTCCTGCTTTTTCTCTCTCCCACTCCCCCAAAAGTCCAAAGCTCTCATTGCACAACTGTGTACCACGTGTTGATTAGGCTCCGAATTCGGGACAGTTAGACTTTTTCTATAGTTATTCTCTACTGTATTTGAATTTAGCCATCTCAGAAATTTCTAAAATCCCCATTGCTTGATAACTAATTCACTGAAAAGAAAAACCTATCATCAATAAATGCAAACTAGAAATGTGAACAATATTTTCAATGTCCATTTTCTCCATCTACTTTACTCATCCAAATCAGCCCCCCGATTGTCAAGGAGAAAAAATGTCAAATTCTCAAACACACCTACTCCTCTTGGTATCTGTCAAAATCTACCATTATTACTTACCACATGTTTAGCCCATCATTAACCCATTTTCAGATATAGTCCTATAGCCAATCCCCTTAACTTTATACATTACCATGCATCTCATGGGACCCATGTGAAGCTCATATTCTTTCTTCTCTCTTGCCAAAAACATGATTACATTGAAGGTCATGTTCCATAAGGAAAAGAAAGAAGGAAGGTCCAGGCACTTTATAGTACGTGTCAAAGATAATCATGTTATAACAAGATATTAAAACATTGACAGATTTGATTTGAGGTAAGTATTTGATCTCTCATGCAGTCCTGAAAACAGCATCCATGATTTGTTACATTGCACATAAGCTTAGAGCCTTCAAATCAGTCGAGACAGGGATTAACAAAATAATGACACCTTGTCTGCTTACTTTTATGAATGTTACCTGAGAATTAGCATGACTTATTTTTACAGACTCTAGCATTTTCAAGGTGGGTTTTTATATTGGGGTCCCACCATGTCGGCTCAGAGTCCGGTCTGGTTGGGCAGGTGTGGTCCTTTTATTCTTTTGGTGGGGTCATGTTGACTTCATGATTCGGCTGGTTTGGACCAGTGTTTGAATGGGTTTGGACTTTGGCAACCAGTCGGTGGATTAAGATAATACAATAACATACGTTTATTGGGTGTGAAAGACAAAGACGTTTTGAGATATTTTTACTCAAATGAACTTGGGACCTTATACGCACTGGTTTATTTTTGAAAGAGAGGGATTGGGGGATGAAAGGTTTTGAGAACGTATAAAATTAAATCTAAAGGGGTTGGCCGAGTGGTTAGGACTATGGTTCGTCCTCCTCTGTAGGTAGAGGTTTTGGTATCGACATCCGGTTCCCCTTCTTCAAGAATGGAAGGTTGTGTCCACTAGTGCTACCACTTTTGGCCCACATGGGTGTTTACTCAGCTTACCTCTGGGCCCAGAGGGATTAATTCAGCCCAAAGGATTGGGAACCCTCTGATAGCGAAAAAAACAAAAAAATAATGTGTAAAATTCAACTTTTAAAAATGGTTATAGAGGTAAAACAATCTAAGAAGAATCAAGATTTTCTTTTAATAGTATTTAAAATTTGTCCTGAACTTGTTTGTCCTTTAGACCTGGTGAAGAATGCACTTGTGACATTGATCAATATGATATGCTGCTCCATAATCTTTACATTAGTCTTTATGGTAATTACTCAATTGACCAAATCCGGAAAATCAGGTCTCTCTCTCTCTCTCTCTCTCTCTATAGCTTGCTAACTGATTGATTGTGAGGCCACATAATTTTATATGGACATTGATAAGAAAAATGTGTAGACTTCAAATTTTTTTATTTCTAAGTTGGAGCGTATGTAAGGTAAGCGTGGGGCCGCATAATTTGAAGAGAAGCTAACATTGCATGTCTCAAGTGCTTAATTCCGGCCACGTTCATTCCCTTACCATTTTACTTTACTGTTTTGCGCCCCATGATTCTGACTTTGAATAGTGCAGGCATTATTCACCCAAGTGGCATGGAAGGATCCATCTTGCGGGTAGAAATGGTCAGCTAAGAAAACTTTGAAAACGAAGACTTATTTGAAATATAGTATACACGTGACTCGCTATTTAAGGTGGAAGCGATTCAGCTTGACTCAATAAGGCCTTTTTTTTTTTTTTTTGGGAATGGACACGGCCAAATTACCAGTGTCGGCGATTTGTTTGGAGTAATCCTTTTTATGAAGATTCACGTATTGAAATCTTTTTACAATAATGTTTTAAGAAGCGTCTAGAATTCGTTATTTGATTAGTGGAATTTAAAAAAAAAAAAAAAAAGACCTGACTTTTTGAAATGTCACTTTAGCTTTTGAAATTCCTCAAATTCCATAAGAGGCAACGCTGAGTTGTGCTCGACCATTTGGGAATCCTATTGGAGGATATAGCGTTTAGAGAGCTAGAGCTACCAATTCTCCCACAAAGAGAAAAAAAAAATCTTTGAATTCCACCAGCAAACAAACAGGACATTTCAAACTAGGATGGGAACTTTGGACACACCCTAGTTGTCTGGGTTCTAAGGCCTACAACGGACCCAAAGCAGGCCAATGCACTTGTTCATTACAGTCATACAGAAGTCAGAATACATGTATGTTAATCAGGGCCCTTCAAACTTGGATGTGGATGGATAACCCAAACAGCAAAAACCAATATTCACTAAATTTGATCGATTACATAATTTCATGGAGTGTCCAAGAGATTCTACTTTTCTTTAATTTAATTGTCAATTTCATTGCCTTGGATTGGATGATTACGACTATCAAATAAGACTGAACTTGGAGCCAAATTAATCTCTGTCTCAACTACCAATTTGTCTATCAAATGAAAAAGAGATCCAATCCCCTGCCCTGAAATTAGGGATGTCAAAAGGGTCCGCGTGTAGGCAGCGGCCAACATGTGAAAATATATTCAAAATCACGTCAGTTCGGCATGGCCTGTTTGACATCTCTATACCCGTGATAATAAGAGAGTCGGACATTATCGTAAAGTCATAGTTAAACAAAGGTAATCTTACAAATAACCCCTTATAAATTTTAACAATTTCAACTAATATTCTTCTTTTTTTAATAATTTCTTATCAGCTGAAGAACTACATCAACCACCTTGACTTAAATGCAGCTAGAGACTACTTTTCGACTCAAAGACCAAATTCAATGTACTATATCATTGAAAAAAATTAAATATTCTCTTGGATCTAACCATGTTCAGATGAAAGCCAGGATGTCAACATAAAAAAAGCATCATCCTAGAGTCAGTTTAGCAATGGTTATATTGAGTTTAATTGAACTAGATTAGATCCAAATATACTTTGTTTTTATATCATGATATATATCAGCTGTCATCAAGATATAAATATCCAGCTTCTCATAGCTTGTCAGGGTGATTGACTAAGATTCTAAAATTAATAGAGTTGAGCTGTTTATAAAAAATTAGAAAAGACTAGGTGGGCCTATGTAATTGTAAAAAAGTAAAAAAACTGCAAATAAAGAAAAGCCAAAGGTTACTGTCAGATTGATTTTTATGAGTGAAATTTGCAGGCTTGTGGTGATCCAAGGTGGCCCATTAGATGGTGGACCACATTAGGACATGGCTAATAATAAATAAGGGAAGAAAGAGGTGGAGTGTGCCAATTGACCAAGATTTAATGTCGACGGAAAGAAGTCCACATTTCAAGGCTGGCAGCCAACCCAGAACGTGGAAAACAAAGGGCACAAGTCCTACACGACCCTTCTTAAAGGACCCCTCCCCTCTTCCCCAAGTGCCAACCCCCTCTTTATACTTTAATTAAAGAAAGCGTGTAGACTTTTGGCCCATCACAGGTGAATTTTTCAAGGACTCCCCGACGCCAAGGACTCTTTGTGGAATATTGAGAGGATTCCTCGGTCCTTGAATATTTGTTTTCATGGTAAAGTGGAATCACGTGACCAAAGAATATTTAGGAATAGTTTGACACTTTACCAACAAAGTAAAAATCGAGTAAAGCTTCCATTTTTTAGATAAGGTGTTAAATTAAAAGCACTTTAAATCAAAACTTCCTCAATCTTTTTTAAAAAAGTCAAAAAGCAACCACCTTTATCCAATAAAATACAAAAAAAAAAAAAACTCCACTTTCTCATGCAAAATGTCAAAAAAATTTCATGACAAATAACTAAAAATAAAATACAATTATAACCCACTTATATTTTATTCTTTCTTCAAAATCAACTTTACTTCACTTGACTCTATTAGTGGAGTTGCGAAACAGTAGAAATCTCAAATGCCGTCCCACGTTTAAATTTACAAATCCTCAAAGGACTCATGAGCCTTCTTAAATCTGGTCTTTTGTAAATTTAAGGATTTCCGTAAGACAAAAGGTAAGGGCAAAAAAAATCCAACACAGCCCTATAGGAAGCTTTATGTGGAATCGTGAAAATTTTAGCTCGTTTTGCATGGTTATTCTTGTAAAAAAGCATTTGTACCAAATGAAGATTTTATTGTACAGCATGAAAATCATTTATGCAATCCTCACTTCTTTTTTGTAAAAACCAATTGCACAAATGTACCCCAAGGGTTTCCCTTTGAAATTTGGATAATTCTACAACCAAATAGAAATATCAAAATGTCAAGGACTCACAAAGCTACGATAGTGTCAAAATCTCCAGCAACAAAAATTTACGTCAAAATTTCTTACAAACAAACAAGCCCTAAGTAAATGAAATCCTCGATTAAAAAAATATCTTCTTTTTATTTTCTGCAATGAAGATGTCCAGCATCTTACCGGCTGCATGAAAAATTAGAACAACTTTCTTAATAATGGAAATCTTATCGTCAGCTCACACAGACCCACAGTAAATTCAAAACCAATCTTTCTCTCCTTCTTTCCTCTTTCCTCTTTCCTCTTTCCTCTTTCTTTCCCGGCGCACATCAAGTTGAAGTTTTTGAAGTTGCGTGTGGGATAAACAAACAGTGGAAAAGATACTTTTCCATGCCCTCTATTCACATGCATGCACTCACTTTCTCACGTTTGGGATTGGGAATGACATTTCCTAACCTTTCATTGAAGCCAACTAGAATCATCGCTTTCAGTACCTTGTCGAGTATTCTAATCCAAAACACTACAATTTGAATGGCGCCAAACTTTTTTTTCAGACGCTTTCTCTCGACGTTTCAAAGCTTTGTTTGTAGGTGTGTAACCTTGACTGTAGAAGAGAAACCATGTCCTGTAATTTATTTAGTTTATTAGTGCTTGTAGTCTCACCTCACCATGACGACAGATGATTCTTCATTGGTAATAACAAAGTAGCAGTCCCACCTTTGAAATCTTCCTTGAAGCTGCCTATTTTAACTCTCTCTCTCTCTCTCTCTCCACATGGGAATCTCATGTCAGAAAATGTTGTCACCGATGGCAAGGGCTTGTGATTTACCTTTCAAAATTCATTATTTAAGTACAGCTTTTGAAAAGGAGGTTCCTTACCCGTGTGGTAAGGAGTTCGAAGTTCTAACCTAGATGTCTCAGGGTTTGAATATGTGCACTCACCTTTTATGTTCCCATTTGTATATTGTGAGGACTCCTTTCCCACTTGAGTGAATTACTTTTTCCAGCGTACACGAACTTTCTCTTGAATCCCAGCCTGTTAGCTGGGATATCTGAAAAAGAATCACTTTCAGGGGGTGGGGTTTTTTTTTTTTTTTTTTTTTGCTATCGGAGGGTTCCCAACCCTTTGGGCTGGACTAATCTCTCCGGGTCCAGAGGGAAGCCGGGTAAATTCCCCTGTAGCCCAGTCTGGTAGTGGGTTTGGTAATGAGTCTATTGTGTTCCAAGCTACAGTAGATGTTTAAATTTTTACATGTGTCGGGTTTATTGTAAGTTCGGGCTTCTAGTGTACATGACCAGCCCTTTTGTCCTCCTCCTCATCACATCATCATCAAAGTCTTATCACAGTTCTATTGGATTTTGATTATATAAATTCTGTTTCTATCTAAGAAATCAACTTTAAATTGCAATAAATCTTAACAATGGCCGTCAACCTACCCAAGCAACCATCTTGCTTGGTACGGGCTTGGGACCATCATAAAAAACCGATAAATTGTACACGTTTTCCTGGGACAACCCAAGTGGCTATGGGAAGAATTAGTTTATTTCAGCCTTTTTTTAAAGCGATAAGATTCTTAGAAAATAGAAAATACTGTGAAACTTCAGAAATTTTTTTATAGTGTTTTAAAAATAAGTACAATATAGTAATATTAATCGGTTTGATTAGATTTCAATTACAAGTTCAATAATCATTTTTTTTTCTAAATTGGAGGTTCAAATCCACGCACTCTAACACATACAACTAATGTCCAAAACTTGTCTTCGCCCCCAGTGGCTCCATTCGGGTTAAATATTTTGAGCAGTTTGAAAATCAGAGTGGACTTGATCGGTCATGAGAGGTTCCCGATTCTAATTGAACTTTGCTTGTCCGCACGTGCTATTGTTCTTACACGACGTCAAGATCCGGCACTCCAGCACGGATGTTTGGTGACTTTAGTCAGCCTCCAGGGTCCATGCTTCCATTTCTGGAGTCTCACAAGCCACAGCTCACAGGCAAGTTACATGTGAAACACAGGCCTTTCTGCTGATGCCCTGTCCACCGTCCAGGCCCTATGTTATTATGATGAGGCCCTGGATCATGCATGGCCCACCTTGGTCATACACGCAGGGAGAGTAGGGATGTAAATGGGTTGGTTCCAATCGGGGTTCATGGTGAAATTGGTTCGGAATCAGAACCGTTAATAAGAGGGTGGAACCGGAACAGTTAATCAGAATATGGAGCTGGAACCGAAAATTGATTCCGCATATAAGAAGAGTCCAAATCCGGGTCTAGGTAGAGAACGCTTTCGAAAAGAAAACCTAGTTTTTAGGATGGATTCCTGAAAACCGAGGTAACATGTCGAGTCCGCGATTCTGAACTAAGGTGGAACTGGACCGAATCTGTTTACTTGTTGCTTAAATAAGGACTCAATCCCTGTTTTTAATGAGTTGGAGCTTTCGGGTAATCGAAGAATCATATACATCCCTAGGCTCGAGGAGGGGCAATTCAACCTTTTCAAAATTATTATGGTCTTCTGTAATCTTGCCACTCCTCATTGTCTTTTTTTTTTACTTATGTAAAAAGAGATTTAAAAGGTCTTGAGTTTATTATTATTATTATTTTTTTGGTTTCTCCCAAAAGATAAGTAATTCACTCTCCAGGTTTTATGGAGAGTTTTAAAGAGAGTTTCAACTAATTAGCTAAATTAAATCATTCTTTCCCTCCCATATTTTCTCCACAAATGACTTTCAACAATGCACAACACTTTGAAACATGTCTCTTCAACGAGTCGATCTAGGCATCTTGGTTATCCTTTGTATTTAAATAGGAGTTGGTCCCACCATATTTGAGAATATATTTAAAATATGATATGATCAATCTTATGGGGGACCAACACCTATCAGAGTAAAATTTGAAAAAAATTCATTTTAGAACAAAATTTTTATTCTAAGTAGCATGGATGGATGCCTACCGCTATCAACTTATCACAAGTAATCGGTCAATGGGCTTTCAACCACCATCCTTTCCATAGGCATCATGGATCAAACGGTCACAAGTAACTAATTAATAAATTTTCATTAATTAATTATGAGTTGATAGATTTACATGTGATCAATCTAATATAGTCTCGTCTTTGATTAGATTGAGATGCAACTCTCAGTCCTAGAACAAAAAGTAAATGATTATTTTGAGCAGTTTGGAATTATTATGGTGAGACTTATTATTGTTGTATTTTAAGTGTCTTCAAAGTTTGAAAAATTATGTCTTTACAAATATTGAAGTATTTCCCAAATTTAGGGTTTTTTCATTACATATTAGTAAAACATTATGAAAAAAAACAAATAAATTTATTTCTAAATCACAAGTACAAATAAGAAAATACAAGAGGATTTTTTTTATCACATCAAAAAATATATATATATATATATATTGGAAGCTCTATAGATCTGTGTCTCAAATAATTTTCATAGCGTAGTGGTGGAAAGCGATTCCTTAAATGCGATTTCTTGAATGTCTTGTTTAAAGAAGGATCCATGGAAATTTCAATTTTTTTTCAATGAAATCAAGACTTGGTCATCATCTTTAAATATTGAGTTTCATCATGTGCTTCAGTCGGAAAATAGCATGGCGGATGCTTTAATTAAGTTGGAGATAGAAAGAGAAGTAGATTTTGCTTGCTCTAATACCTTCGCATGTTTTTTCTTTCCATCTTTATTATACCTTTCTTAAGTCTTTAATATATTTTTACCGTTACCGATAAAATAAAAAAAAAAGAAAAGAAAAAAGAAAGAGAAGTAGATTTGCTTGTTCCTTTGTAATTTATTTTTTTATATTGGTATTTAGTTCTAATACTTTCGCATGTTTTTTCTTTTCATCTTTATTGTATTTTTTTTAAGTCTTTAATATATTTTACTGTTACCGATAATATATACACACATATATATATATATACACACACATATATATATATATAGGGGGATCTTCATATGCATCTATCCCCCACCAAAAATGGTGAGGGACACCCATTTTGGGGTTGTTTCAAGTACAAGAGGGAGGTACAAAGTACCCCTCTTGTACCACTCTTGTACTTGAAACACCCCCAAAAGGGGTGTCCCTCACCATTTTTGGTGAGGGATAGATGCACATGAATGTTCTCCATATATATATATATATATATTGGCTCCATCACTGGATGCACGTGACACACTCGACTTTTCATTCATGGGTCCTTCTAGTGCTCTTATGGATGGGGCAGTAAAGTCCAAGTGATTATGATTTGTAGACTACAATGCTTGATTTTTAGAGGTATGTGTAGAGGAGATAGTTGCCGTGGCAAATCATCTTCCACAAACTGTTTATTACTCATTTATGTGATATACAAGTTTACATTTGCCCATCAATGTTTCTCGAATATTCTTCCCTGATTTTTGAAAAATTTTGGGTTGCTGTTTATAAGTCCATGAGGATTTGGGGCAGTAGAAGTTCTCAATTTTAAAGATTTTCAGATCCACCCTCCACATATAGAATTTAAAAATCCTCACTTTAATTTTTTTCGATCGAAGTCGTGTATAGATATCATATCCTTTCAGCTATATGTAAATGCTAATTCTGATTAGAGATTCTCAACTATATAAATCCTTAATAAAGAATCCTTATTTCAAGGGTAGTGCGGAATCCTCTATTGCCCAACATGCGAGAGTAGCCTATCATGATATATTGAAGATGAATAGCTCCATAGCTTATGTAGGTGTATGATTAAAAAAAGTTAAAATTTCGATCTTTTAAAACTCGGTTGATTGTTAAGTAAGGTATGAGAAAACCCCAAGGGGTTGGCCGGGTGGTCAGGACCCCGTTCCCCTCTCTTCCGGAGCTAAAGGTCCTGATATCGATTTCCGGTTCCCCCTTCTTGAGGAACTGAATGTTAAGTCCACTAGTGCTACCACCCGGAGGCCAAAGGGGTTCTACCCGGCTTCTCTCTGGGCCCGGAGGGATTAGTCCAGCCCAAATGGTTGGGAATCCTCCGTGAGGAAAAAAAAAGTATAAAGACTCAAAAAGCAATAAGTGTGAGGGGATAACATTTGATCAAAGGAAGCCCATGGGGACCACAAAGAGTAAAAATTTTCTCCCTTATATCTAGAATAATTGAGATATCGTTGTGAAGAATTAATTGAAGACTTGTGGTGGGGGAGATGGAGAAAAGCTCAGAAAAATGGAAAAAGCCAGTCTTAATTGTGGGGGCAAGATTTCTTGATAGATGGATAGGGACAGGGTGACATTGAAGAAAGCTGACCAAGGTCAAGTTGATTTAGTAGTCGTGGGGTCTTTATCTGACAATAAAAGCGTCCACATGGTGAGTCTTATTCTAGTGGTTTTGGCTCCTTCCTTTCCTTTGGGGCGACTCACTATATCATGAAAAAAGATAAGTCTTTGGAATGGATAAATTGTATGTCATTATCTCTTTTCATTTGAAATGTTTACAAGCAACACGTCTTCTACATTAGACTTAGAGATGGAAATGTTTATTATCCATCAATATTTTTATAGAATAAGCCTATAGGAAGAGCTACAAACAATGTTGTCAATGATTCAATTTTCCAAATGATGTAATGCAAGGAAAATGGTCACTTGAGGCCATGTGGTGCAAAATGAATCGGTGCCTCAGTCACGGGGCTGCATTTAAGTCAAGAAGGTTGGAGGTGGTCTTGCCTCATGGAGAGTCAAGATATGAGATGGAACCATAGTGGATCTGGACCCGGATGTGATCTGCCTTTACAGATATGGACCTTCATCTGGACTAAAATTCCACTCCAAACCTACGTTGTATTCAGATATGAGATCAACTCCAAAAAAATTGATCTGGATACAAGATAAGACGATAACTTAATTAGTATAATTCGATAAAAAGAACTTCGAAAGAAGTCTTTTAAATATAAATATGGGGCAATTAAATGGAATATAATGAAAGCTAAGTAGACTATGAAATATGAATATAAATGTAACTTATGTATGTATGCTCTTAAGACCTATATATATTTATTATGTGAACGTAATTGTCCTGTCCTGTATCAGGATCCCAGTTTTGAATTAGAATGTTCTAAATCTTGAATGCTTAGATTCCGATTTGGATCCAAATTTCTCCTGAACTTGGATCCGGATTCTTCCCGAATGCTAATTATTAAAAACCCTAGACTCTCTAAATGTGTTTTACCTTGGGCCCAAATGGTTAGTTTTGAATTGCCCTAGTTCCACTCGCATTGAGTGACATCAAGGTTTTGTGAATCTCCATTGAGTCCTAGTTAGTTGTAAGACTTTCATGAGTTACTTGACTATGAGGAGTTTGGAGTTTGATACATTGATATTGCTTGATGATCTAGATAGCTTATATGATGGTCCACCTTGATTGCACTTCACTATAGTCCGGCAAAAGTTGCTTAAGGCTGGATAATAGTTAAATTATTTAATGGGTATGATCTTTAGGGAGTCATTCCAAAAAAGGGTGAGTGACACAAAATTTTCTCAACCAAAACGAAATCATGAATTGTCCAAAATCCATGTATCAATAGAGCAGCCACCAAAAATCGCTTTGGCTGGATTATCTTAACCATTCATTTACTGGGATTTGTAAAGCAACTGAAGATGATCAGGTCGAACACTTTGGGCATGTTTAGATTCTCATTTTTATCCCAGCTAAGTGGGGTTGGGACCCATACAGCCCTCGGATGAGGTAAGTGAGCCCTTGGGTGAGAGACGAAGACCTCGGGCATACTTGGATTGAAAGGACTTTTGTATTAAATTGTATGCCGGCCAAATCCCAACTTGATTAGATGAGCATAACCATTGAATCCATAAATAGCTTGTACAATTAACAACAGCTCAAACTTACTGCTCTAGTTGTTCATGTTTTGAATTGAGGTGGCTTTGATAGTCAGTAAACCGACATAGGGATGTTGTTTCTAGATGGTGGTCTGGTCTAGGTTTCTTGATGTAATTTCTTTACTGGTTCTTTCTAATAAAATCATCCATTGATCAAGATAACTAAATAAATAAAACCCACATAGGAAACTTGTGGAGACACTTCACTACTACACCAACCTTGGACTTGACTAGTGAGTTAACACTATGGTAGGCTCATTAGTCATTAGTGATAAAGACAGCAGCAAGTGATAAGGTTGTTGCTCAGTACAATAAAAATAACTATGAAAATAACAGTTGGATTGTTGGGCCATTAAAACTAGAGGTGCAAGAAGGGCCAGCAGAACCAAGCTTTGACCAAGCCCAATTGGCCACCACCTCAGCTGTAAAAATTTGTAAACCCACATGGATGGGACCAATGTGGTTCATGTGTTTGAAAAATCCAAATTAAACAGTTGAAATGAAAGGTCCCACCGGACTCACCTCATCATAAAAATACTGAAGATTGGAAAACTAATGCATCAATTCAATCTTCTGTCCTTAGTGTGCCCTCTGCTGACCATTGGTTTAATGAGGTCCTAGTCCTACTCTTATGGGTCCCAACAATTTCTATCAAGTGATCCATGGACTGCTTACTCCATTAATTACTGAACTTGACAATTCGCATCCAAATTTTTTTTTGCTGATCTTAGATTACCAATGGAATTAATCATCGTTTGCAACTTGGTCAACAGAACAGGTGTTCCTTCAACATCATCCATAATTCAATAGGTCCAGTCGCACTAGGCCCCACAACCCGACTGTATTTGGTTGGTAGGTATCGTGTGCGTGGCTCGATTACTACATTCTACCAACTGATTAGTACTTCCTTAATTTTCATTTTTTATTTTTTAGTTTTCGAAGAATATTCTCTTTCAACAAAAAAAAGATTCTGAATTTTTCACAAATAAACCCGCGCATGAGAAAACAATATATATGATCATACATATTCGAGGAAAAGAGAAAGCATACCGCAGATTGATGGTCGATTGTAGGGTTAGGCAAAATGATCATTAACCAGAACCATCTGATTGTCCTTACACTTGATTTAATGCCCTTAAGCATCGTTTAAAATTAAATCCAATGGTGAATAAAGGTCAGCACAAAATTAAGCCAAAGGCCAGGTCATTTGAGGCAATGAGTGCCAAGACATCACAATGATCTAATGGGCCCATGGACTCAACATCACAATGAGCTATGGATTGCAAAAGGTAGCCATTTAACCAGACTTAGGCCCAACTTATGAAATTGGCTCATCTAAATTTCTTGTGGCCCTTGTTGGGATAGATCCAATCTTTCCAAGCAAATCTTATCTTTCCCAGAGACCTTCACAAAATCCAGTTTCGGTTTCTTCTCCATGTATCAAGAAATTTTTCGCAGCTGAAAATGAAGGCATGAAGGTCTACAAAATCCTTGTATCAATGGAGGCAGCTCATGGGCCCCGCCAAAATTCGCTTTGATCGGATTATCCCAACCACTCATTTAATGGAATTTGTAGAGCAACTTAAGATGATCAAGTCCCATACTTTGTAGAGTAATTTAATGGAAACCTACTGTTAATTATTATTCCTTACCCGCTGTTACTACTGATGGGGTAACCGTGTCCAAACCTGTTCAATTGTGGTTTCTATCCAAATTCCCACAACTGAACAGGCTGGAGACAGTCCAATTCCCCTAAACAAACAAGGTGAAGAGCATGCATAAATGGGTTAAAATCGGCCCAAAGAATGATTGAAACTGGCTGGGTTTTAGCCTAAATACTTGTAGAAATTGGGCTAGGTTTAAGCCTAAATAGTGGCTGAAATTGGATTGAGTTACAGTCCATCAGTTATTGGCTGGAATTGGGTTGGACATTGGTCGGAATTGGATCGATATAGTAGAGTAGAGCAAAACGTGACTCTAAAAGGGTCTAAATGGGCCACAACTGAAGTTCATATCTAGTGAGAATATGAGTCTATAACTCAAGCCTATTTCTGGATTACAAATATGTTGTAACATAGCAGGAATTTGATTGAAAACAACTCTAAATCGGCTGAAAATAACAATTATAAATGGACCTTAATTCAGTCCACGTAAGAGGTATAAATGGGCTCAAAACCAACCAAAAGGGTAAAACTAGGCTAACATATGCCCCGGGTCCTGCTAAGATTGGACTGAAATGTAGCCCAGAAAATGGATGAAATATTATCCCTAATAGAGACTGCAAATGGGTTTGAATATCAACCTAAATATGGGCCTTTATGAACATGCAACTGATACACGACTTGTGGGTTGGTTTTAAATATCGATCCTACATATAGGCTATAACAGAAATGGACTTAATTTGCAACCTACAATCGCCAGAAAATATGCAACATTTTATCTACTACACCCACTACATCAACGTTTGAACACTACTACATGAGATCCAGTTCATTTTTGATAGACCAGCTATAACAGAAACCACAATTCACATGAGTTTAATTAGTCACCCAAGGACGGGCATATCATGGAAAGTAAGCTCTCTTTTCAAAATATGCAACATTTTTTTAACCGAAATCACATTCCACATGAGTTTAATTAGTCAACAAAGGACGGACATCATGGAAAGTAAGTTCTCTTTCCAAAATATGATTATATGAAAGATTTTTAACGGAAATCGCATTCCACATGAGAACCAGGGACGGGCATATCGTGGAAAGTAAGGTATCGTTTGGTTAGCTGGAATGGTTTTAGGCAGGAATGGAATGGAGAGTGGAATGAGTCTGGAATGGAGGAATAGTCATTTCCCTGATATGATATATCAAACATCTGTTATATTCCTATCTCGATTATCGTTCACGCACTACACTCTACACCGTTTCTGTTGTACTTTTATATTCTATATTATTATCGATATACTAATCACGCAGGTACAGCTGGGATCAGGTATGGTCTTCTTCATTATCCATTAATATAATTTATTGTCATCCAAACATGCCTATTTGCCTAGCTTATCGAGCTTGACGCAATCCTTGGGGCTTTTAGGTATCTTCTCTTCCTCTTTATTTACTCGGTGGTTTGCTCGGCGATTGATCCGTTACTGCAGGGTTCAAAGGATGATGTAGTTGGTGCATCAAGAGGCGTCTATCACTTATATCTCTATTCTTTCTTTTTCTTGTAGCTGGCCGTGTTGGCCTTGGATTGAATAGTTAGTTTAGTTATGGAAAGTACCTTGTAATCCCTTAAAGTTAAATAAAATTATAGGGCTTCGTCCATTTACTTGCTCATATGAGATCCACACTTGATTATATTATTGGATTTTCCGAATCTCTTGGGTACCTTCTTGTAGCGTCCCGAGATTCGATGTGCCCGGATCTTGGGGCGTTACAACAAATGTTACAAAAAAAAAAAAAAAAGGCATTTTGAGTTTGTGGAACAATAGAGCATGGTACGGTTGTAAGAACTTAACCGTTCATCTATTAAAAATTATGATTTGATGGATAACTCTTAAAGAATCTAAATCATTTAACCATTTACTTACTTATATATAACATTAAAAAATATCATTAGCATATTAAGATAATGATCGAAAATGAGGTATGTAATGTTACAATAATAGGAAAACGTTAAAAAGAATTTATGGACATTCCAAGTTTGTGTTGGGACCCACCACAGGACGGGATCAACAAGACATCCCACATAATTTTTTTAATTGACGTCAAGTCCAAAACCTGAAGTGGTAATTCATCATATGAGAGCAACATGTTTTTTTTTCTAATATCAACAACTGGATGTTTAAATGTAATTGGAATTCGGTAGACTGTCAAAAGACGTAAGGCTGAATGCCCACATTTTCAACGAGGATGTTCATAAAAAAGTGAGGCTCTACAAGTCCCCCATAAGTTCACTAATAATATTAATACAAAATGTTTTAAATGTTTTTACGTGTGGGATTTCTTGTAGCCTAACTACCTTCAAAAGACACAAAAGAAGAAGAAAAAATAACATAAAAAATAAGAGGGAGATACATACAGGGTGGGAAATAAGGAATGAATACTGCTGATGGATTGAACAATGGTAGTAGAGAAAGATATGGGAGGAGACTCAATGCTATATATGAAAAAGGAAGGGATTCACTTGTAGAAAAAGGAAGTAAAGAACCCCAAGCAAAAGACGAAAGCTACGGAACGGAATGAAATTATAAACAGAAATACATTCGTTAACTTATATTGTGATATCTCAAATACTTCAATTGCGATATCACAAAATTTGTTGTGATATCGCAAAGGAAAAATAAACTTTTAGCCTGCGCAATGTAACGACCCCGAATCCGGGGCCCTTTGAATTCCGTGCCGATACTCGTAAGCATCACACACATCGGTTAACTCAAAGATCACATAAGATTCAGGCATTTATCAGCTTAAACCAACGTGTATTAAAAGTCCAAATCTAATAAACAAATGTAACATTGATTAATAAAATAAAATAATTGCAATGTCTTCCAAATAAAATAATCTAAACAATCTATTAAATCTAATTCTTCTTCGTATAGATGGCTTCGACGCTCAAGTACGCATCACAAAATTTATCTCCTGGTCGCCAAGATTTTCTTGAGTCACTAAGTTCTCGTTACTTGAATTGGGGCAAATCTACAAAATATCAGTTCAACTGAGTGAATAAATATTATAATATATTTGTGCGTTTAAACATATACTTAGATAAGATTACACAACAAATTAAAGTAACATCCAAAATCTCATTCAAGCCAAGGTTGGAATTGGGTCAAACAAATGACAACCTCCTAGCCATTTGATAGCACCAGCCCAAAGTTCATGTTCCACAAAGATATCACATGTACACAGAGTTCCCAAAACTCATTCCTGCACATCTCAAAATCATTCTTTTCTGTTCCAAATAAAATCGACCTCCAAGGTCCAAAACCATCGACTGCCAAGGTCCAAAATAAAACCGACCACCAAGGTCCAAAATAAAACCAACCACTAAGGTCCAAAACCAACAAACCGGTACCACAAAATCGACCTTTCCAAAAACGGTCCAACATCAATAATCATCACAAAATCAGCCATACATGTTCGTGGTCTAGGGTGTCCAAAAGGTTCATCCAAACAAACAAAGTCATTGTATCTTAGTTTTCCAAATCAAATAGCAAATATATTTTTTATCAAATAGCAAATATATGTCTCATCAAAAATATGATATTTAGCATGTCCTCAACATTAGTAATGGGCAAATTCCATAATCAACCCCTTCGCAAATTATGTGGATTTAATTTGCCTCAGTCCAAATCAAAATTAGTGTACGAGATGAGAGAGGTCAATTACATAACTCACCCTTTACAGTTTTGAAGGAAAATATTCAATTACCAAATTAACCACAACATATACATATACAAAGCACACAATCTACCATGTAAGATCTCCAAATAACAAAGACACGAGCATATTAGTCCACATACATATTTCAAGTCACCATATATTCAAATAACAGTGTCCAAAATACAAATTTGATAAATCAAGAACTAAAGGAAACCATTCAAACAATTTACAAATAATAACAATCAATAACAAGCCTTGTTTGCAATTTCAGAAAAACTTAGGATCCCATTACAATTTATATAAGACAGTAGGGTCTAATGGTAATTTCAGAAGAGTAACAAAGGTAAAACTCGACAGATTCCCAACATGGTCTCACGCTTCTCATATTGAAGGCAATTGGATAGTGGGTCCCACTCTATTGTATACATAAGGGATTTGATCCTAAGAGGGCTTGAGTCAAAATACTAATCCAGAAGATCAGACGTCAGCAACCACTAGAGCTACGAGCTCGGCACGGAGATATCCCCCATCACTCCGCCCCCAACCTCGGAAGCTTACAGAACTACCGAAGTCGAGGGCTGGGGGGCTATTGTGTGGGGGTATTTCCGTGATCCAGAAATTACCTCCCAGTTCGGTAGAAGTACCAATTGGGCTTGCTCTGAGCCCGGTCTCGGTCAGCTCGGCAATAGCGCCAGCTGGTACCAAGACCCGGTCTACCTCGGTGAAAAAGACCGAGCACACTTTCTTGGGGTTCGGCATCTCGTATCTCAGCAGTAGCTCCCGAGCTTGTGCTCTTGGCGTCGGTGCCTTCTCCAGTTCAGCCAAGCGCCGAGGTGAACACTGGGCGTCTAATCTCCATTATGGGATGTGACAGCTGCATTACAGAGCACCCTGACAAATAGGGTGGTCGCCGAATACTGATAAGGGACCTTCCCTATCACGTCTATATTTATGTGAGGGATTTGACGAGAGATCCGATGGGACAGTACCCTCACCTACCCCCACTAAGGATCCTAGGAGTGGGCTGATGGGACAAGTATCCTTACCTACCTCCACTATGGAACCTTCTACTCCCTCCTACATATACTTGCATGGTCAGCCATGAACAGGTACGCAATACGCAATACTCACTGTGTTATTTTGCTTAAGCCTTCTCCCCCATTTCACCCTAATTCAGTGATTGCACTGACTCAGGCGTCGGAGTGCCTTTGGCTGATAGCAGTCCGGGGCCCTGACCTCTGTTTTCTTCTCCCTTTCAGGTTACAGGCCATCAGCAACGTTCCCGATCAGCTAAACAGCACCCCCATTACCATCTAAATCAAGTCTGTAATTTTTAGGCACGCACAATTTGGCGCCTTCTGTGGGGATCGATTTGAATAGATCATATTCTCATCCTGAAAGCCATGCTTCCGAAGACTAGGAAGGAAAAGAGCAATGCTGGATCATCCAGATCCAAGTAGCTAGAGACATTCCTGCCCCTCATGCCGCCCCCACTTGTGACGAACCAGGTGAGAGCACTGGTGACGAACCAGGAACGAGCACCCAGGCAAACACCGTCTAACTCTCAGCATAGGAGGGTTGGCGGAGAACCTGGGATGAGGAGCGTGGGATCACCTGTCACTCAGACGCACTCACCGTCAAGGGGTGCAGCAACACTCCCTCATCGAGGACCCGTACTGGAACGGATGAGGCCAGCTACCTCTTCAGCAGAGCGGTAAGGTAAGTGAAATTCTTTATAAGTTGTTTGGCCTAAGAAACCCCCAAACATCAGATCCTCAACAACACCACATTCTTCACTCAAAGGTAACTCAGTCGTACTAAATCCACGGTTTGCACCGGAGGTTGTCTGTTCGAAACTGCACTACCACACACGTACTACAGCCCTTCTTTACCCCCGAAACGTTCCAGAATCCAACTGGGTTCTTCTTGAGAGCCCTCCTCGTGATCTCCTCATCAGCCCTCTCCACCAACAGCAGCTAAAACAAATCAATAATCCCCAGGACCCCACCAGATCATTTCCACCCAAACACCATAAACCCAAACCCAAAAAAAAGAAACAAAAAAATAGAGAGAGAGAGAGAGAGAGAGAGAGAGAGAGAGAGAGAGAGAACCCAAGGAAAAGATCAATATACCTCTTCATTCGACCAACCATCATCTTCACCAATCTCCACTGGTCTGCAGATCCGAGGCTTACTCTTCCAAAATCAGTTTGGGAAGAGGAAGTTAAAAAGGATAGAGAGGGTAAGTGTTCGCAGTAATTACAGGACAGCAGCTTTCTCCCTCATCCTGATTCCTGACGCACAGGAAAAACTGTGCAGAGAGTGCCTCTTCATCTCCTCTTAAAATGCTCGTGACTCGTCAAAAATCTGCATGTGAGGATGGATGGATGCGTGGGTGGGCAGTGACAGATGGAGTTATTCATAAGAATGGAAACAAAGCATTTATTCTCAATAAAAAGGAGCTGCTGTGACCTGTGACTCTGGGGACTACACCTGCTACCTAGGACTCGCACGGATTCCAAGCTCCCTCACAAACATGTACGTGTTATCTGGGCCGTTCATTTGGATGATGAACCATGCAACCGGATATTTGGCCCCATTGAAATTAGATTTGAAGGTTTTTTTTTCCTTTTTTTTTTTCTTTCGCTGAAAGAGGGTTCCCAACCCTTTGGACTTGACTATTTCCTCAGGGCCTAAAGAGAAGTCGAGTAAAACCTCTGTGCCCCTAGGTGGTAGCACAAATGGACTTAACCTTCAATTCCTGAAGAGGGGGGAATCAGGGATCGATACCAAGACCTCTAACTCCGGAAGAGGGAGGAACCGTGCTGTGGACCTCTCGGCCAACCCCTTAGGGTTAGATTTGAAGTAATGGTAAAACAGAGGAGATCAGGTATTATGAGTAACTTAAATTTAAACACTTTCGGTGGCTAAGGATGTCAAAATTTCACACAACCCGTTAACACGACACGAACCCACACGAACTTAACGGGTTTTGGTTAACTCTTAATGGGTTCGAATCGTTAACGGGTCAAACCCGTTAACACGTTAAGTTAACGGGTTGGATACGAATTAATCCGGTAACCCGTTAACAACCCGTTTAACCCGTTGAATTTTTTTTTTTTTTTACTCCCTAAATGTAAATAAATTAATTTATATTCATAAAGAAGAAACTAAAATTTATTGTTTTATAGTGGGTTTTTAGGTGAGATCCTCACAGTTTCATGTGGCTTATATATTTTTCTCCTTTAATTTTTGTATAATTTTTTTTAAAATTTCGAAATGACTTAATTACTTAACGGATTAATGGGTTAGGTCGGATAACCCGTTAAACTAACGGGCCGTGTTCGGATTAGATTTTTTGACCCGTTAAGTTAATGGGTCGGGTACGGATTGGGGTGATGTTAACCCGAATTTGTTAACCCGTAAATCGAATTCGTTAAGACGACAGCCCTACCAGTGGCCCTATAAGAAAACCTGTGGCCTGTGAGTCACTCGACAGGGAAAAGTGCAGTGCCTGCCTTAGCTCCATTTTTGCACAAATCCATTTTATCTACTTCTGCAATTCATTTAGGTATTTCTTGGTCTTCCCCTTGTATTATTATACAATGCTTAAATGCAAGTGTCCAGGAAATGACAAATAAAGGCAGTTTTCTCATAAGAATTCGGAAGGAGATTTATTCCTATGGCTTGTGACTTTTCCCTCCACCTTACCAAAGTCTAGTATGAATATTTTCCCCTAACTACAATTAAACCATTCGAGGACTAAAATACTCATAGTTTGTGGGTTATATAACATGATAAAAATGTATTCTTGTAAATAGGTTGAGATTTGGTCAATGAAAGCACTCAAAACTTGTAATATTGCATTTGTTGGTTGAAAATGCAATGGTGTAAATAGGTTTGGATGAAAATCTATAGCATTATTCTATAATTGAAAAGTGGTGATCTAATATGCATTTTCTTATATTCTTTTATATAAATGTTTGGATGGATATGTACAGAATAAAATATTTCTAGATTTAAATACTAGAAAAGTTATTTCAATATTATTGTTGCTTTGGAATTTCCAAAACATTCAATAGACTTTGAACTAAGCAATTTGAAATTATCACATATTAATTTTCAAATCAAGGAAATGGTTAATAACTTTATAAAAAAATTTCAATAATTTAAAATTTTTTAAATGACAAGATCACGACACAAATTTCTAGGAATTCAATTAAAAGAAAATAAAAAAATCTCCAATTATATTTTTAAGATAAGGAATCTATGATAAAATGGATTTCTTTGATTTTCTCGAAATTATATTCATGCAAACAAACATGTTATAAATTCTCAAGAGAATGGATTTTATGGTAAAATAAGTTCCTTTGAATTTGTAGGAGTTGAGTTTCATGTGAACAAATAGATCCTATATTTCATTGCAGAATGGGTTCTTTTTAATTATTAGAGATTCAGATCCATACTAATAAATCATATTTTAACAATAATGAATTAGTTTCTTTAAAATATTTGATAATTCAATTCCATGCAAATAAGTAAGCCATTTTATATGTTCGGGCTAAGATATTAGTGGTAAAGTGGTTCCATATAATTTCTAAGAATTATTTTCATGCAATAAAATCAACCTTAATCAGGACAAGCAACTAAAGTTTCATGAGCCTCCTATCCTTACTATCTATCAATCAATGTGATTTTTGGTGTTAGGACCTAGAAAATGTACTGATCATGGAAAAAAGACCAATTTATATAAAAAAATGAAATGGAAATATAATTAATTTATCCTATTTGAACCCCACCTTTCACTGTTTAAAGTTTTGATCATATGAACGACCACTCCAAATATATTTATTGTATCGTATTTAACTTTAATAGGTAAAGGTGTATTGTACACGTAGAAGTGGGTGACCAAATATTTGATAAAGAAAGAGGAAAATAGAAGGCATACCAAGAGGGAAAAAAAAAGAGGTAAAAACCAAGGAATGAGGATGCCTCAATAAAAGGTTTGGATAGTTTTAATTGGATAGTTTTAACATTTCCCTTGGCATTGAGAGAGTGTAAGAAAAATTAGAGTTTTTAAAAAGGTGGAGGGAAAATTCATCTCTAAAGGTACGCTGTAGGAAAAACTCTAAAAGAAAAATCTGCATAGAAAGAAAGGGTCCGCACATACAAGGTGGCGGTTGGACAGCTTCCAACTAGTTTCTACCTTATTCCCTATTAATTAGGGAGATTAATGCGCCCATAACCTTAACTACTACTAATTTATTGCCTAAATTGTTCAGTTTTGATTTAGAGAGTACTTTGATCGGATGGGTTTTGATTAAATGATAGTTTAAAATTGAATGAGAGCATTTTAGTGAGAGATTTGGAGAAGATTTAGGACTCTAAATGGACTTGTTGGTTGACTCTAAATAAAAAAGATCAAAGATTTCAATTTGTTTAAAGTGAATGATAGTGATTTTAGGAGAGAGATTTGCAGAAGATTTAGGACTTTCATTTGTGATCCCTTGTGTTATTTTATTGAAATGCAGACATTTCGGCCCCAAAAAATAAAATAAAATAACTGAGCCCATGTTTGGTATGCCTATTTTTTGCCTCTAAACCTCTATTTCTCTGAAGCGGGCAGAGATTTTAAAATTAGAGGTGTTTGGCAGTGATTTATAGCCTCTGTACACTCTAGAGCAAAAGAGGCAGAGCCTCTAAAAAAGAAATGGCCCAAAATTGGGCACGCAGAAATAAGAGGCAATGCCTCTTCAAAAATCAGAGGCGGAACCCAGTTTTGATGACAAAAATGCCCCTGACGGAATTTGTTTTATCAACGAAAGTCCTTTGAATAAAGCCTTCACATCTCGTTCGTTCTGTAATCTGAAACCACAGACCCTGCCTCTTCTTCCTTATGCGAAAACGATCTAGCAACAGCGGTGCTTCGAGCGGCAGCGGCTTCACCAGACAAGAAACCCATGCCCCCTAAAAGTAAAATAAAAGAAAAAAAAGGTTTTTTATTCTCATTCCTGACTCCTCCGAACCCTAACCCAACCTAAAAAATTCCAACTCCTCTTTCTATTGTTCATTGACCGTTCTGCATGAGGATCCTCGAACTCTGCTAGTTTCAAATCTCTCCCTCACTTCTTCTCTTCATTCCTACAAACTCTTTCGTTTCAATTCAATCAAACGGCCAATCTTCTCAAATCTCAGCAAACAAGACAAAGATTCCAACTTTTACAACTACAACAAGGCCTCTGTATTTTATACGGATTCGATCTTAACCCAAAAGCTTATCCATGAATGTACATGAATGAAGCAAACGATGGCTCAAAAATATGCAACATCTAATGTTGAGAAGAGAGCAGGTTCAGGTTCTGAAGAAATCACAGAGGGTCCGAAGAGACTGGGGTTCTTATGGATGGCTTTGCTTGTTGTTTTGCTCAATAGTTCTTAGGCTGTTCATCATGTTTAGCTCGAGAGGCTCCCAGATCCTCTTGCGGCTGAGCAGGAGGGGAAACGGGGATTCTCAAAGGATTTTTTAGGGATTTTTTCTACTTTCCTAACTTGTGCTTCTGAATGTTGCTTGGTTTTGTTTATTTTAATTTGGATTTTGATTTGGAATTGGAATGTTGAAATCTGGAATGGAGTTGTGATCGGAGGGATTTTTGTTTCGTTTGTTGGAATGGGCAGGGTATGTAATTGATATTGTGAGAAAATGAATTGCGTAGAGCGTCGCTTCCATGAATTGGAAACTAAAGCAATAGAAGATTTATCTGGGAAGGAAATAAAAAGGGTAAATTAGCGATACATCCCTGATTATTGGGCTATAAAGTCTACAGTACAGAGCACAATTGTTTAATGCCTAAGGTCCCTTGCGCATGTGATTAATTTGGGCGGTGGTCCCTTACTTGACACGTCATACTTTTTTATGACTGATTTACCCTTGTAACTATTTGTATAGTTATCATGCAATCTTATCTTTGTTTACAGCTCGAGCTCATCGTCTTTCCCTAACTGCTGACGAATTTAAATGTCGTAAGATGAGTTTTGGATCAAATTTCAAATCTTGAATTGGAGGGATTGACAATTGATGGAAGTTGGCATAGGATTTATCGGTTTCTAGAGCAGGTCGTTTGTACTACGTGAGGATCCATCTTCTTCTTCTCCTTTTTCTTCTTCTTATTCTTCTTCTTCTTGTTCTGACATTGCTACAAAGCACAGATAAACACAAAAAAACAGATAAATTCATATAAATACAGAGATAACTTTATTTTAAAGTCAGATAACTTCATGCAAAAATTAGATAACATATACAAAAACTCAGATAAAAGAACAGCAAACTCAGAAAAACAGCAAATTTATCTGAGTTTTCTGAAACTTATCTTAACCTCTCAGAAAACTCAGACAAATTTATCTGAGTTTTGAACAACCTCTCTGAGTTGCAAACAAATTTATCTGAGTCTAGAACAAAGCAAATTTGTCCGGTCAGATAAATTAACAGCAAACTCAGAGAAATATCAAATTTATCTGAGTTTTCTGAAAACTTATCTTAACCTCTTGCAAAACTCAGACAAATTTATTTGAGTTTTGAAGAACTTCTCTGAGTTGCGAACAAATTTATCTGAGTCTGGACCAACACAAATTTGTCCGAGCAGATAAAATAACAGCAAACTCAGAATTTATCTGAGTTTTCTGAAACTTATCTTAACCTTTTAGAAAACTCAGACAAATTTATCTGAGTTTTGAAGAACCTCTCTTTGTTGCGAACAAATTTATCTGAGTCTGGACCAAAGCAAATTTGTCCGGGCAGATAAATTAACAGTAAACTCAGAGAAATATCAAATTTATCTGAGTTTTCTGAAAACTTATCTTAACCTCTTGCAAAACTCAGATAAATTTATCTGAGTTTTGAAGAACTTCTTTAAGTTGGCAACAAATTTATCTGAGTCTAGACCGAGTTTGAAAGAAATAAACTGATTTGAAGTCCCTTTTTATTTGATAGATTTGAAAGTGAGATAAAATGGTTTAAAACTGAGAAAACCCTATTTGTTTCTTGATTGACCTTGCTCTTGCTTTGGTTGTACTGTTGATTACTTTTTCCCTTGGCTTGAGGTAAGTGAGGACTTTGTTCTAGCCATTGTCTACATAGATTTGAACATAAAGAATAGATAAAATCAGATAAGAACGAAATGAAATTGGGCTTTTAATTTTGTTCAGAAGAAGTTGTATTGTACATCTTCTTTTTAGGAATGGAAGAAGTAGAAGAGGAGCGTTTTTGCCGACGTGTACAGGGACATTTTGGTCTTTGTTGCTGCGTCATTTTCATGGGAGGACTGCCGCCGTTACGGAAAGATGTCATGGACCTTAGCCTTTAAAATCAAATGACGAGGGACCTACGGCCAAAATCCCCAAATAAAAACCTCACTGTGGATGGCTTTCTTGCTCAGCTGCTGAGATGGGTTTTCATGGGCATATTTTGGTAGGGCGTGACTGGCCCTAAGGAGACTGATCTTGAGTGGGACAGTGGCTATGTTCAGTCTTAGATTAGTGCTTGTGAAGGTGGAAAATGTACATGAGTTCCTTTTTTCCAAAATGACATAAATTACCCCTTTAGAAGGAGGCAAAATCCCTCTAAAAATAGGCAAATAGAGGGCATGCCAAACGATCTATTTAAAGTAGATTCATTCATTACCAAACATGTTTTTTCATTCTAGCCTCTTTTTTGTATGACTCTTGTTCTAATGGCTCTATTTTGAATGGTCTGTCAGAAAAAGAGTAGAGATGCCAAACAAGGCCTGAGAGTGCGCTTTCTCTAATTCGAGTTTCAAAGAAGATCCTAGAGACAATATGATAGTTTTAAGAGGAAACCTCTCTTAACTTCAAAAGATTCAAGAGAGAGAACGAGAGATTTGAGGGAGAAAAAGATTATGACAAAAAGTTATAGGCCAGTGGACACTATGAGAAGGCTCAGAATCGCCGCAAGATAATCCCAAACAACAACAACAATAATAGTAATAATAAAAGTTTAAAAAATTATCCACTACAAGGGTGTGAATCCAAAAGCAACCATAGGAGCACAAGGGTAAATAGGAGCACAGGAGAGACCCACTCAAATAATTTCAGCTCCTGCAAAGTAGATTCTGCCGGCTCTCATGTTCAAAACCATTACACAGAGCAATATCCAGCTCCTCTGATAATAAACATAAAGCTATTATCCCCAGCTCTTAAAACTCACACACCCCTCTCAAGAGAATGGCCTCAAGTAATAAGCCCTGCATGGATTCCAGTATATTTCCAGACACATGCACATATATGATACCACAATATGGTTTTACAGGAGCAGAGTCAACTAACTATTCTAAGTATTTATATTAGTGATTCAGATAAAAACCAAGTACCAAGCATGTTATAGTATGTAGTATGTACAGAGAAAAGGCTTGTAGAGCATCAAGTGCAAGTTTTCAAAGGGAAAAAAAACGAAAAAGAAAAAAGTATTCATGAGCCTGAACAAGGATGAGGAGGCAAGGTCCTATTATGCTGCCTCCGCAAATCCAACCCTCAACTTGCCATAGTCGAACACTGTGTGGTAGACACCCATGAAGACATCTCCAAGGATCCTGCAAAGAAGTAGATATGCAACATTACATACCCTCCTACATTTCATACATAGAATGGTCTACAACATTCCACTGAGAGAACGAAAGACATGTCATAACCAATAACATTTAACATGGAAACAATGTTAGTCGTGATGGTGATGGCGGTAGTAGCACGTACCAGAGAGGGCCACGAGGAGGAGGTACATCCAAAGCTGTGAATCCACTGATGCACTGAGCAGCAGGCCCCTCTCCCACCTTAAGGACATACTGTTCACCAGAATTCAAAGCAGCACAAGTGAGCATTCCATTATAAAAGCCTCAAGCACTGTTAGTAAGACCTCTTGAACTTCCAACAATATTTACAGTAACAATAGAAATAGATTCTAACCAAACCAAACCAAGCCTTTTCCCACTAGGTGGGGTCGGCTATATGGATTTGACGACGCCAATCAAATCTGTTTAGGGCCATGTCCTCCATTAGATCCATGTAGGCAAGGTCATGTTTAATAGTTTCTTTCCAACTTCTCTTGGGTCTCCCTCTCCCTCTCCTACTCCTGGCAATCTCTATGCCTTCACACCTTTTAACAGGTGCTTCCATTGGACGCCTTCTAACATGACCAAACCATCTTAGTCGATTTTCTCTCATTTTATCTCCAATCGGTGCTATTCCTACTTTGCCCCGAATCTCCTCATTCCTAATCCTATCTCTCCTTGTGATCCCGCACATCCATCTTAGCATTCTCATCTCCGCAACTTCCATCTTCTTAACATGATTATGCTTTACTGCCCAACACTCTGATCCATATAACAATGCTGGTCTTACCGCCACCTTATAATACTTTCCTTTAACCCTGAGGGGGACTTTCCGATCACACACGACCCCCGAAGCACTCCTCCATTTGGTCCATCCGGCCTGAATCCTGTGACTTACATCAGTATCAATCCCTCCATCCTGTTGCACCATCGATCCAAGGTACCTAAAGTTTTCTTTCTCTACAATCTTTTGTGTGCCTAAACTTACTTCTATGTTACCAAGTGTCCTACTTTGGCTAAACTTGCACTCCATATATTCCGTCTTGCATCGACTTAGCCTAAACCCTTTTGTCTCTAACGTTTTCCGCCATACTTCTAGCTTAGCATTCACTCCTTCTCTCGTCTCATCTACTAAAACAATAGAAATAGATTCTATTAGCTCAAAAAAATTATCTTAATATAAACTGGAAAAAAGAACATGATGATGCTGTGATAGTATATCAACATAAATCAGGACGCGACCTGGTGGGGAATAGGCCTAGTGATAATGCATTGCAGCACCATAGAGGATATCATGGCCAACAGAAGAAAGATCGATACCAACTCAAGTGGGGATCAATTCTTACGTTTAAATTTGATTTGGTACTGGAACAAGAATACTAAAACTTCACCTGGGAAGATTAAGACACCTGAAGCTGATTAACATGAAAATACTAAATAATGACCTTCGACTGTTAAACATTTTTTCAGGTCTTAATATAAATGAAAAGTATGAATATAGGTGAACAAATACATTAATATTGTAATTTTAAATTAAAACACCAATACAAAACCTAAATGATATTGAACTTGTTCGATACTCCAACTATTTTAGTTAGTAATGAAAATAAACATTAAAATATACCACTTTTTAATATTTTATAATTTTTATTATTTTTCAGATCTTTTAAACTAAATATAAATTCACGCCCTTAACATTGTTTTAGGGACAGCTGTTACGCTATCCACAGCTGCTTTTTTAAGCCTTACGGTTACAATATACTTGCATGAGAACTAATACGTTTATATAAGAATTTCTATAAAACTTGTATATATTCAAGGAAAATATTTTCATTTTTATATATATTTTAGTTATCGAAACTTATTTCATCATCGACGTCAATGCAGCCTTATCCCGTCTATCTGGCACAAGTTATAAATGAATATATTAATAAATGAAACATTAGAAAAACAATTTACTGAACAGCCTGGTTGACCCAGGGGGTTATCCCAGTAGACTCAATCAGGTACCAGTGGATCTATTCAACACAATGTTTGGGTTTTGATATGTACTGCCCCTCATTAGAGAACAAATTTATCATCTCCAGGTTATTCAAAAATTCTCCATGGATTAGTATTTTCACATTACCATTTTCGTTTTGCACTTCTAGGGAATTCTATAGAGCATTTTTGCACTTTTTTCTTTCTCTGGTTCCTACATCCATATTTAACCTGACGAGTGTTGTTGGGATATGACCAGTTGCAACTTTGGCCTATATCAAGAAAGGAATTACATGATCAACTAAGTAGTCCATTGCTCTAGAACTCTAATGAACACTTGCAACTTAGGTCTCATCAAGAATGTAATTACATGATCAACTAGTTCACTGCTCTAGGACTGTAATGATCTTATTAATTTGTCTCGTCAATACAATACTATATTCCAGTGTTTAAACAACTTAGTGTCATGATCTTACATGAAACATGCTACCATAATCAAGACAGAGATCATTTAGGCCTTTTTGCATCAAGTTCACTGTTATGGTAAGTTCACTGTTATGGTGCAATAGAACCGAAATGTAAACATTGCATCACAACAAGGAGTCAGAGAGGTTTAAATCAAAGCTGTTGAATTGTACTGTCATCCACAGAGAGCTATGAGAATGACAGATAGAAAAGAGGACGCATAATTGTAATGATTAAAAAACGGAAGTATTTTAAAAACAAGGAGAAGATCAAATCAGATTGCAAGATTCAAGTCACTCACCAAAGACATGACAAATAACAATTCTTTGAAATTTGATGACATTCCAGTCATACACAGATTATAACAATAACATAGATTAATAAAATGGCTAAAAATGACCATTTCACTGCAAATTACGCATTTTCATAAGAAAAAAAAATGCCATAATGGCACATTTTAGAAAAAAATGAAGGAGAATATCATACCTGCTCCGCAGTGAGGGCAAATTTTTTACCCCCAATGGTGAAAGAAACTGTTGGCATTGTAGAAAGACTACTGCAATCAACAGCTGATTCTCCCATGGGACTTGGCAATCGATCGCAAAGCTGCAGCACACGAGAGCATGAGACAACATTCCATCTTTCCCTAAAATATTCTTTTAATCATGAGTTACTTTACCTGATTGATGTAGTCCAATATGCGCTCCTCTGTCTGATTTTGCTTGAGCTGATTCTGCATCCAGACAACTGCCATTTCACAAGCAGTGCACATAGCATCACTTCCACCAACAGATGATTCTCTATTCTTCTCATGAACGACACTCTCAATGCCAATACTGTCAACAGTCACAACAAGCATCCAAATTAAATTCATATTCAATCCAAGTCAATGCATAATGACAGAAACCAAGCAGACAAATGCAATAAAATGCAAACACTGTCCATCATTACAATCACCATCCTAACAAAATTATGGTTTTTAATGCAAGCCATTATATATAACAGAAACCAAAGTAGCAGGCACAACAGCAGCAGTGATCCTAACAACCATTCAAAGAGTGACTAACCTAACACCTCGAGTTCCATCAAAAGTACACAAACCAATCTGAGAACAGACTTTCATAGGCTCCGTCTGCACAATTATAGACCATACACAAGTTATCAGCAAATGATAATAATTAGGTTTTCAAAGTACTCGAAACATGGTACAAGTTGGAAAAAAAGAAAAACAGTAGGAAATACCTCAGATAATAATAACTCAAGTATCACTTGCCCATATTCCGCAACAACAGTTTTGCACTCCTGACTAACAATCCCGGCGGCCCCAATAGCATGATTGATTTCAGTAACAGTTGTCTACATGACGCAAGTACAGAAATGAGAAAATAGTTATTCAACAATGACCACGTAAAAGCAGCAGCAATCACTCTTTTCAAGATAACAGTAACCTGATGATGCCAGTAGTCATAGTACTATACAGGTTGGAATGGAAATATGAGTTTGTCAGGTTAGAGTACTGTGGGTAACATGCACAGGCTCAGGCCCAAACCTTACATATTCATTAACTGGGTTTAAAATGCAACCCAACAATAACAAAGGGTCAACTTGAACATTTTAATTGACAAATCATGCTAGGGTTTGAGCTGGTGAATGATAGTGCAATTGACGAAGGTCAGTTCAAATTAGGCACATCATAGAGAAACGAGTCGTAGTTCACATCAGGTCGGCAGCTTGAATTAGCAAGAATCCATTCAATCCAAACCAACCCTTCTACTAATCAGGTCAGAAATGTCAACATGAACCTAACTTGCAAATGAAAAATACCCATACCTAAACTCATTAATTTATCAGGTCAGAAATTGTACTGAATGGGTATATATGTCAGGAATCTTGTGTGAATGTGCAGCAGCAGCAGCATTTGCTAACCAAGTTAGAAATATTGACTAAATCGACTCAGCTCATTTACCGATTGAGGTTGGACTTGAGCTCATATAAGATATTAACTCAATCAAGCTGAGCTTGAACTTGAGCCTAGCCCTTTATCGAGATGAGCTCAGCACAGTTGAGCTGAGCAAGCCCTAACTCAAGCTCAGCTTGAGAGCTAATCATACCAAGATTGAGCTAGCTCATTTCGCTAACCAGTCGAGCTCGAGCCAAACTCCAGCTGCTTCAGCTCATTTGATAGGACTACTCATCAAGATCAACTCTCAAAATTCATCTACTCTTGTTTAACTGGATCAACCACGATCACAATCCCAGTAATGTTCAGTGTAGTATACTAGGATGGATCATCCTACATTTACACCATTTCGGATGTCCTTAATCTCCAGCAACATCCAACAATGAGAAATGTAATAAAAAGGATCCAGAAGTCAGAACCACAATTGTTATGGATGTGCACAGCTTACTTTTCAAAAATAGTAATTGTTTGGGGCCCGGAAATCACTCCATCAGAGTAACAACCAATGTCAGATTTGTAAGTATCTTTTTCATATGATCTAAAATATTATCTTGTTAGGTATAGAACTTTTCCATATAGCCGACCCCACCTAGTGGGAAAAGGCTTGGTTTGGTTTGGTTAGGAATGAATTTAAAATAACTTTAACCCAACAAAGATCACTCTGATATGAGTTATGTAGGCGACCTACTTGCTCACATGTATAAAATAGTTACTACCATAATCCATTTATATTAATTTTTCCACATGAATAACTATGTCAGACAATAGAATTTAATGGTTCCCCTAGTAATCATACTATTTATGTATCATACATGTGTGTGTGTCTCTATTCCCCCTAACACAACTCCATTACTCAAACCCACAACCTTCAGGTTCCAGCAATTAGCACATTCTGATTATGCTATAGGCTCCTGTCAATATTTTTAGCAAGTGATCCAAGGTAGGAAAATCCCAAGTAAAGATACATACTGTTGGACCTGCAATCAAAGAAGTTCCAGAATCTGCAATTGCAGAACAGCCTCCAGCACAGAACCCTGAAAATTGGGAAGCATATATCAGATCACAACAAAGGATTGGAATTATAACCTCAAGCAGAAGCACTTTGCATCAACGGAACACAGGAATACAATATAAGTTATGTATTTATTACCAGTAGTTTGATCGCCAACCAGGACATCTCCCATATCAAACTGAATAAAAAATGTTAAGCCAAATCAATAAGCATATGAAGTGGAAAAGTGGTTAAAGAACTACCAATTGTGGCACAAAAATAGGGTTAGAATTGAGGAGACCCACCTGCCAGTAACCTTTCCGGGTAACAGGAACATATGTGTGCTCACCCTTATAATGTTTGGGGTCGGCCCCTCCAAACACAATTTCACCTCCTTCCTCTTCCTCTGCATTGCGGTTAAACCAGAAAGAGAAAACAGGTTCTTCCACCAAACCTTGGTTGACCATGTTGTACCTGTTAGAAAATCAGTACAGTCATACATCGTCAATTATTTAACTTTACAGTTAATCAGGATTAGTACAGCATATCCCATGTAAGTAACAGATTTTGTAAATGCAAACCATGGATCAAAATAGCGGCCGCTACGTACATAGTGGTGAAGACCGCTACGCTAAATAGCATTTAGCGCCGTTCACATCCGTAGCGGCCGCTACGGAGTTGCTACGCCCTCCACGGGGTGTGAAATTTTCTAATTTTCAAAAAATTTCAAAATGTATAATGATACTTATTTCTTTTCTTTTTCTCTCCAAATAACATTTTTATGCAACTCTTGTACCCTTTTATGTTTAAAAGAACACCAAAAAGCACACGATCTCGCCAAATTATAGTGAATATGGAGAGTTCTTCTCAAGGTTTCACAGATATACAGGACCTCATACAATGAGGGGACCGCTACGCACCCTTACCTTAGTTACTTTTGCAAAAAAAAAAAAGAACATTTTCTCTCATTTTCCAATATTATGGATTTTCTACAAAAAATTTCAAATTTTTTTGACGATTTTTTCAAATCGCACCGCTATGCTGCTACATAGCGTTTTGGCGGAGGGCCGTTATACCCGCCGCTACTGCTATTTTCATCCTTGATGCAAACATATATTTTCCTTATAACAAAAACTATCAATTATGAAAATATACCAACATACCATACAGGGACAGCATTTCCAACAGAGATTTCTTGAAAACCAAGTCCTAGTATACCATCGAACTTGGCCACCAGAAATGTCAGGCTTGGCTCCCTGGTGGCTTCAATGAATTCCTGCCAAAAATCCCAAGTGTGAATTTTCCACACTGAAAATTTTGATATACCAGACCAACAAATTTGTATAGAAATTCACCTGATCCTTGACAACAAGGTCACCAATTTGAACACTATCTTGGCTAAAGAAACCAGAAATTGATCCAGACCCATAGCGAATTTCAGCAGGTTTTCCTGAACAAAAGGTGCATACAAACAATTGCAAAAGGTGAATATCACAAAGCTAGTAAGATTGAGGGGGACTTGGCAAAGCACGTATTGACAATCAAAGCGCATAATAGGAGACCACAAGTACCAGAGGCAACAATGTACATGTCTGATTTGACAGCTATTATACTAAAATTCTCAAGAAAAAAAATTATTACAATAAATGTCAACCAAATGTAAGCCACAGAAGCCACGCTTGTTTCCCATCATGCCAAAAAAGATTAAGAGAAAAGATAAAATATAGAAACAAAGGTTTTTATAAACTGTGCAAATGCTACTCAGTTAACATGGAATCAGGTTATCTGAAGCTCTAATTATCTGTGACTCAGGTTACTTTCACCTGGTTATAACAAAGAACAAAAGCAACTGACTTGTGTGTGGCAGTGTTAATTATATCTAAATGAACCGTGAGCTAATGCTGCAACAGAAATGTCTATACTCCTCCACTCCCCAGCTGGTTTCCAAAGGCTACAACAACCTCTATTCAAGGATCAGTTTCCAAAAGGCGAGGAGCTTTTGTATACAGCTAGAACCTCAATCAGAAAAAAAAAAAAACCCCAAGACATAGTGGCATGCATCCTAACATGTATACTCCCAGGACCAAATTAGATGTAAAATTTATCCATTAAAAATATCTAAAGTGATACATACATAATCTATAAGAAATAGAGAACTTACAACCAATCAAAAACAGGTTCTTTCATTCTGATGGGTTGCTAGAAAGTGCACAAATCAAGAAATTTTCTAATGAATACTATCACCACCATCCAATTCCTACCTCCTAAAATAGAAAATCAAGAAGACCGACCATGTTCCACACCTCCAGAAACTGAAAATATCAAGACCCATGTTCCACAACAGCTATGAACACTGCCCCTCTTCTTGTTATAAAGATCAAAATAAAATAAAACACCACTCTTAAGATAACTCAAATGAACACAAAAATGAAAACTCTCGATACCGAGAAGAATGAAATTCAGTAAAAATGAAGAGCAAGTGCTAGGTATTCATTTCCCATCTCCTTTTTATTCCATTTTCATAAAAGGAAAGGTCATTTGATTCTCTATTTTGGAATTTCACATTTGGTCTTCATTTCTAACTGCTTCATTACAAAAACCCAATATATTGAATTCCTATGTATTTAAATGCAGACAAACAGGCCCAAACAGACAATAAGAAGGCAGAAACAAACCATTCTTCTTGTAGGTATTCGATCGGCTCGCCTTATACCTTGAATGGAGATAGCAAGCAATCTGCATCCAAGAAGAAAAAAACAAATTCCAAATCAGATAGAAACAAAACACATTATTCTTCAGAGTAAGAACAACCACCGATTCGCACCGAAAGATAACACTTTGAAGACGGAATCCAGAGGTTGGAACTGCCAGTATCGAAGATCACTGTAAATTTCTGTGGCGGAGTTCCAACACCGATCTCTCCAAAGTACTGAGCATCCATGTAATTCTTCAGAACAACAACATCAACATCCTCATCAGAATCGACGAGATTTCCCTTCAGGCCATACTTCCTACCCAATCCTCCCTTCGACTTCGCCTCCTCCGCCGCGAACCGCGACGCGAGCTGGTTGTTTCGGTCGATCGGCTTCTTCTTCAGTCCGATTCTGTACAAACCGGTATCGGCCGAAACAGGAACGAAAGACGGAATCAAGAGGCATGACAGAAACAGAGACACCGCGAAGAATCTGAGTCCAGTTCCCATCGTACCTGTCAATTCACCACGTAAAATTAGGGCTTTATCGTTTGGAGAAACCGATTCAAAACAAGGCGTAGAGAGATTTCTCTCAAATCGATCGAAAGATGGAAAGAAGAAACCCTAATTTTACAAATCAGAGAAGAAAGATTCATATGAAGATTACAGAGAAGAAGAAGAAGAAGGAAAGCGAATTTGATTACCAAAGTAGAAATTGCAGAAGAAAGATGGCTTGTTGGAGAAGAAAACGAGATGAGGAGGGAAGAAGGGGTGAATATATGTAGAGAGGAGTGAAGTGGAGTGGAGTTCGGAACCACTGTGGGTCTCCCACACGCTTTCCGTGCGTGGGACTCTAATATGGAGCCCACTTATCAAGAATACCAACCGTCCAAAGTATATTTCTTCTCACTTTAATAATAGTTGGTTACAACGAAACCTGATTTTAATAGCTTTATATGCTTTGTATGGATCAACCACATTAAAATCATGTGCGTGACCTTAAAAGGTAAGGCTTAGATTTGATCCGATGTAGGATTGGACGAGTAGTCAGGACTGCAGTTCTCTCTCTTTTGGATCACGGTATTGATCTCCGATTCTATCTTTTTCAGAAACTGAAGATTGAGTCTACTGGTGCTACACCTAGGGGCAGGGGTGGACCTAGGAATTCTTTCTTGGAGTGCCACTATAGCAAAAAAAAAAAAAAAAAAAATTAGGTCCCACATGAAAAATGCATATAGTTTTTAAAATATTTAGTAGTTTTTTTTTTTAAAAAAAATTGGGGTCCAAATGTAAAAATGTTATAAAATCTTTTAAAGAAAAAATGGATTTTAGAAAATTTGGAGAGCTGTAAGAACTCATAAAGTCTTCTAAAGAATGAAGGGTTTTTAAAAAATTTTAGAGAGGCCATATGTAAAAACTTAAAAAAAAATAAAAAAAAAACCCTAAAAAGAGAAGAGGTTTTCAAAAATTACGGGAACATGGCCCCTGCAAGCCCCCACTTGGTTCCGGCAATGCTGGGACCACAGTTTTCTTTCGGTCCATAGGCATTAGTGTTGCGCAAAGGGTTGGATACCCTATGTCAGCCGGAAAAAAAACGAAGGTGGTTTTGGAATTCAACCCTTCTACTTGGACAAACTTTTTGGCCTGAATTTGGGACAAACTCCCATGTGGCACAATCCTAGAGATGCTTTTTCCCCCTCTCTCAAAAGTTGCACCTCTAGGATTGTGCCACATGGGAGTTTGTCCCAAATTCATGCCAAAAAGTTTGTCCATTTAGACTTTTTGTTTGGAATTAGAGGATGTTTTATTTGAAGGGATGGTGTTGATTTTAAACTGTCCATATTATGAATAAGTGGGGCCTACTATGGAGGTCCACACATTCTACTTGGTGGTAGCGTGTGGGAAACGATCATGGCATCCGAAAAATTGGGAGTGGTGTGGAAAGAGAAACTAACAACCATTCAATTCGGACCCTCTCAAACCTACCCGTCTACAATGATGAATCGGGTCCAGTGAAGGCAGTAGCCACGAGATCACATGGTAGGGCCTACATTTTCCAATCTGAACCGATCAAAATAAATCTCTACTCTTAATTTTATTCGCGCATCAAGCCTGGTTTCAATTGGATCAGATCTCACCGTTAGATGAGTTCCAGATGAAACTCTATTTTTAATTAATGTGATCGATCGATCACTGGGCCCGTTCCAGTCTAAGTAAAAATCGTGCCAGCGATTGAATCCTGGAACGAGTTCATTACCAGTATCTAAGGTGGCCCCCAGTGAGCGAATTTGTTCTTTTGGCCGGCATCACAAGATTCTTGTGAGGACTTATTTGGAAGCAGAGATGTTTGTTTTTCTAATCTGAACCGTCTGATGTCCATTGCTCTTTCATCCAGGCCGTTTGATCTTCCAACTTTTTAGGACCTTTCATTTTCAGTTTTGCATACGGCCTCTCATCATCAAATTGTGCTGGTGGGCCACACACAGGATCAACGGACTGAAAACATTTTCTTTCCTTTTTAATTTATGTGCAGGACTGGTGTTGACAGTAGCAGACTCCACAGATGAATGTGATAAAAGTGAAACCAGTAAGGTGGGCCATGTGAGGTTCTGAACCGCCGGATAAGAAGGGCCCCACATTTGAAGGTTTATTATTTTAGTTGGCACGCAGATTCACGTGAACATGAGAGATGCCACGTCTCATTCAACTTCACAGCTGTTGGAATAAACGAAAAGGAAATCATGCAGCAGCGGCAGCTGAAGCTTCTTTCTTTCACGCGAAGCGATGCTTTTCTTATCATGTAGTGTGTGCGCGCCTTCAAACGGTTCATAGATGGTCCACTCCTCATTTTTTGTTTTTAATATTTTTATTATTTAAAAAATATTTTTTTTTCCTTTTTTAGTATTTATATAGATAAGATATTATGAAAATGATAGGATTGAAAGTAGCCAATATTTTAATTTTCCGAGAATGATTTTTTTTTTTTTGACATTTGAAAGAATGGTGATGATGTTCATTTCACGTGGGAGTTTTTTTAGATCAGGAAAACTTCGAATAAGTCTTTAAGTTTTTACGTTATTTTTAAAAAAAGATACAAGTTTTATAACTTTTCAAATTAGTCTCTAAGTTTTCTATGAAGTTTTCAATTAAAGACATTCATCCATTTAAAGCTATTTTTCGGTAACTTTTTTCTTCAATTTTTTAAACTACCCAAATTATCTTTCAATGAAATAAAACCCACATTTCACTTCCTCTATACTTTCTTCCTTTTTTCACGGGCAACCTTATAGTAATCGAGAAAAACTAGCATTTTCATATAGACCGGCTAAATGTAGTGGCCGCTAGAAACATGTCATAGCTTTAAATGGAGGTACTATGGGTATTTTTTTCAAAAATTGATAGAAAATTCCATAAAATGCCTTTAAATGACCAGATGGCCTTCATTGAAGTTTTATTAAAAAACTTAGAGGCTAATTTGAAAAGTTTTGAAACTTATATTCTTTTTTTAAATAAGGCAAAAACCCAAGGCTTTATTTGAAAATTTCCCTTTTAGATATGAGCAATTTAAAAGAAAAAAAATATTAAACTCGGACCCGTTTATTTCGTATAGTAGGACTCATAGAAGTTGCGTACATAGAGTAGTTAACAATGAAGGTTAAAAGTGAATTCCCTCAAATGACATCAAGTGACAAGTTTTTTTAGAAAAAATATAATTAAATTAAATTATTTTTCCAATTTTACCCATTTTGTGCAATATCGCACAAACTGAAGGTCAAAATAATCGGTTTTCCTCTTATATATTTCACCATTCTCATCTCCTAAAACACTAAAACTTCATTTTTTTTCTGTAATTTTCTTCATTTATTCTACTTTCTCCATCGTTAAAAAAGGTTTTTAAAATTGTTTCTCTATTGCCTTTCTATTTATCCAAAAGTATCTCAAGATTTCTCCACAACTCTACTTTCTTTTTCATTTCCATTTAGTCATTGTCCTATTGTAATAACTTTATTTTGAGGACAAGAGATAGATCCACAATCTCAATACCTTGTAAAATTTTGTGGTCTATGTACATTTTTTGGGAACTGCTTAATAGTAGGAACGGGAAGGTCACAGGAAAAAAAAAATGAGGTTTAGTTCTTTAAGAGATGGGAACGGATGGAGATTTAAGAGGGAAATCAAACAGTTTATGCGATATAGTCTGGGTAGAATTGGAAAAAGAATTTGGGGCAACTTGTATAGTACCCACATTTGATATATAGTTTTGGTTAACACCATTTTGAGAAACTTATGGTCGTTTATATCCCGTAGGGTAAAAATCTCGTTTTGTTAAACTCAAGGCTTTATGTCCGTTGTCCACCCCCCCCCCCCCCATGACTTGGCACAAATTCAAATTTGACACTAATCCAATTATCACTCACCATGGAATTAAAATCCTAAAAAATTAAGTATTATTCTAACAACATTCAACTTGATGGTTATAGATCAAGGACTTATGTGAACTAACATAAATAAAACTTTCCACACATGTATGCCCCATGCACATCTGTCTGTCCTCCACCTCTCCCATACTTGCCATGGCCCTCAGAAGAGTCAACAAAGATGTTAGGTCATTGCATTTTGAAAGTTTACATCATCTATTTTCAAATTTCAATGATAAACTGGAAGTCCGAAAAAGAAATAATCAATCATGAAACTTTCACATACAAACATGCAAACAACACTCCTTCTAACAAACTTTACAAATGCCAATCACACAAGGTTAGTGACATGCCACCACCAGCATCATGAATCACAAAATAAGAAACAAGTAAACCAATCGGATATAAACACCACTCTTGCTGTTGTAGAATAACTCTCTTATTCATCACCTTCGTGGGATGGAGGCCGCCCCATGAATTGCAAGAATATAAAGGAACTGTGTTGCTGAAAGGATAATTAAGAATGCTTCCATTGTCCTCTGCAAAACCCATCAGGCCAAATCTCAGTTGATTGCGAAGGAAGAAAGCGAATACTTCTCCAAAACAGAGAGAATAGATAGTGTGGACTATGCAAGAAATCTATATATGCTTAAGCTGAGCACATAGAATAGAAAAGGAAAGAGAAGAAGGTGCTGCCAGTTTCTAGACTTACCAAACGTGTATTCCTCCCATTCAGCTCGATCTCCTTGCAAGCCAATCTGCATTTAGAAATAAGAAGAAAAGGGATATTTAAATGAGAGAGAGAGAGAGAGAGAGAGAGAGAGAGAGAGAGAGAGAGAGAGAGATATTATAACCAGTATGATTAAGGCATGTTGGGTAGTTTTGAGTGAGGAATTTTCTAGTTAGGAATGGGCTCTTACTGATTCGGATTATAAATATAAATATAAATAAAACTTCTTGTTATCTCAAAATCTATGAACATCTAAAATATGAAACTAAATATTTGGGGGTTTAATGGATTAATAATAAAGTTGAACAATTCGGATTAAAAATATGAGGCCCGCAGGAATTGTAAAAAATAAGAGGCAATGAGGAATTTTGAAACCACTACCTATCAAATGCGTCACTTATAATGGCATGGTACTAGCAAAAGAGGTGTGTAACACTTAATTTCACACCTATTGGTGTATAAGGGTTTGTATTGCATGTGGTTGCACTCAAATGCCCCAAACAAGATTGCGATCTGAGCTTGAGTTTTGTACTTTTTAGATAGGAAAGGGCTTTCACTGGAATTTATAAATCCAATCAAAATGGGGTCAAGTTAAGGTTTGGATGAAGTTAATTAGGTATCAGCACAACTACCTGTGTTCAGCACGGTCGCATTATAAATTAAAAATTCTTACATTAAAAAGGTTACATGGAGTGCCTCTTTCCATCCACTAAGTAAATTGCATAAATGAAAGAAAAAAGAAGGGGGGGGGGGAGGGGGGTTGTAAAACGGATGGGGTGGAGCAAGAGACTTAAAAAAGGAAGAAGTAGAGTTAAAGTGGACAATAGTGGGTGGTTTGATGAGATGAGGATATGAGTGGATAATTATATGGGGAGAATGTGAAATATTTTAATAACGATGATTAAATCTCAGTCAAAATTATAACGGACCGTCAAAATTTGATCTAAAACCTTCAAACTTAATATATTATAATAATACATGTTGTACCTAGTTGATATTTTAAAATATTATGTAATGTAAAGGTGCTACATCCATCCTGTGAGATTGAAGTCAGGTTTGGATTGGCCCTTGTAGATTGGGGTAGTGTTCAGGTTGGTCTTTCAAGATTCTGGAACAGGTTGAATTCAGCCGATTTTCTAGTTTTTAAACCATGGATCGACAATGCAGGGCCATCAGGCATCAGCCTAACCCCAATGCAGGCCAGCATTAAGCTGTGGTAAAGTAAACAGATACATCCAAAGGCCTTGAATTAGAACAAATCTAAGGAAGATGATCATTGGCTAACCCCATGGCAAGCAAAGTGAGAGTCCAAGCAATTATAGCTGCCGATGCTGCTCCAGGCAAGCTATCAGCATGCCATGATTGGAGATGGTTGATTCCAGCAATGGCGGAGGCGACGCCGACCACTCCAGCTATCAATGCAAACATAACAAAGAATCCAGTGGCCGCATTTCCCATAGGAAAGTAGATTGGGGAGAAGTGAGCAGGCAGTGTAAGCCCTATACCTGCAACCCCAGCAAATCATATGTTAGCAGCAATATATACAAGTCCAGAAAAAGGTCAAGATACTATGGGAGGCAATGGGTTGGGTCAGGTTGACATCTTAGGTTCATGAGCACGGGCCTTACCTGACCTTTGGACCAGAATAAACCCTACGGACTCAAGGGGGAGCCGGGTAAATCCCCTTTAGCTCCAGTGTGATGGTACAGTTTCGAACTCCGGGTGCAAACCACGGTCTTAGACCAGGTGAGCTACCCCTTGGGGTTAACCTCAATCCTAGATTCACAGGTCAACTTACAGGTTGAAGTACAGTGAGTTGAGCTGGGATTGGTCCAGGTTTTGTTGGTGGTTTCCAAGTTGAGGAGCATCATAGCCTATCTGGATCCGAGTCATTTTTTAATTGGGCTGCAAATGCTAGCCCAGACACAAAATTATTGGGGTTGGTTCAGGTCATGTTGGCAGGTCGATCGAATTAGAAATTGCCACCCTTACAACAATGAAAGTACCAAGACCCAGCTTAAATCAATAAACCTCAATAAGAACGGAAAAAATAATGTAATGAAGATAAGAAGATGATGATGGTGAAGATTTGTACCAATGAAGAAACCCTCATCAATGGCGATATTGACAGCCCATCCGCCAATTGCAGCCACAATGGTATACATGCAAAAGTTGAGAAAGAGAAGACCAGATGCAAAAGACTTGTACTGATCACCAGCCATTTCAAAAATGCAACTAAGGCTACTCTTCTTGAATAGAAGTTCTGTGGGTGCAGAGAAGAGATGGACAATCAAGAAGAAGCTAGGCCTTAGGAATTTCAATGATTGAAGGATGGGTGGTTTGGTAGCGTATTCTTATACAAGTTGTAACAAGGCAATATTGTTCTTTCCTTGTGGAGGGACATAAGTTCCAAAAGGGGATTGTGGGGTAGTAAAGGTAAGCCTTGAAATTTAAGGCAAGGAGCAGCACCTTGATGCTTTGGATCCTTCTGAGCAGCCCTGAAAGCTGATGCTTTCATTGCTTTGGATCCTTCTGAGCAGCCCTGATGCTTTCATTGCTTTGGATCCTTCTGAGCAGCCCTGATGCTTTCATTGCTTTGGATTTTACGTATAAAAAATTTCTTTCTAGCATAAAGCATTGTTTGCTCAGTTCTTACATTCGAATTGCTCAGCTTGTTCTTTATAGTAGCCACCATTTTGAGGATGGAACCTCATACCTTTCTTGTTTCATATTGCAGGACTTTGATTCTGAATCCTTGAGACTTGCTTGAAACAGGATTAATCATTAATGTTGTCCAGTGTTGGAAAACGTGTTGCTTTTGGGTTGGGTTGGGTCCATAGTGTACCCGGACCCGGACCCGGTCCCCAATCTTGCATCACTGATAGATTACTTAGACCCAAATTCAAGCATAATTATGAGTTTGATTCTTTACCTTAGTGCTGCATTCAGGGGCGGACCTACATGTAGGCCTAGGGGGGCCATGGTCCCCGCTTAAGTTTTCAAAATTTTATTTTTTACCATTAAAAGTTTTGTAATTTTTTATTTTGCCTCCTAAAATGTTAAAATTTTCATATCCCCCCATCCCCCCACAATTCTATTTTCTGGGTCCGCCCCTGGTTGCATTGTTATTGGTATCAGGAGTGGACCAGGAGGTGGCCATGGTCCCCCCACAATTTTTTGTGTTTGATGTCTCTATAATTTTTTTATTTTATGTTTTGCCTCCTCAAACGTTTTTTTTCTGTTTTTTACATAGTGGCTCCCTCAAGGAAAGTTTCTCGAGTCTGCCAATGATTACGATAATATCGTCAAGATATAAAATCAAAATAATTTCACGTTGTTGGCTTTTATTGGGATAGTACTGAAAAATTATTATAAAAAACAAGATAACTTCCAAATACTAAAAGGTAAAAAAAATATAAATTACAAACTAGAATTATATATATATAAATATATATATGGGGGATGTTCCTATGGAGCATCTCTCACCTTACTATAAGAGATAAAAAGGTGAGGAGTCTCACATTTAAGATGTTGATATTGGATATGGATGTGAGGGGTTTAATTATGGGAAATATTCAAATGAGAACTTTTTTGTGAGGCCCAATTGTGGGTCCCATTTGGGGATGGGACCAAGGGGGATGGAAAGATCTATGTGAGACCACCCCATGTATCAAGTTTGACCCTAAACCCATGCCCCTAACCCCTTCATTCATGGCCCACAAGTTTAATCGCTTCATATTCAAAAAAATATTCAACCCTCGATTCAACGGTTCAGTCCATTTGGATGTGTGCCAATCTTTGGGATTAGTGACTATCAAGGGGTTTCCTATTGGTTGCTAGGTTTGGATTGGTTGTTGGTTGAGCCCTGCAAAATAGTTCTCACATAATATGTGAGAACTAGTTCTCTCTTGAATATTTCCCATATATATATATATATAATTCCGACTATGCCTTGATGGTGGTACAATGCCCTTGTACTCCCTTTTTCTTTTCTTTTCTTTTATTTTGCTCTTTGTATTTGTTTTGTCTTCTTTAATAGAAGTTGCGTTGCCGATAAGGTAAAATATGCCTTTTCTAATTTATCTCAAAATGTAGTTTGGCTTGTAAGGAGAAGCAGCTGCATGGGAGGAATTAACTTTTGGTGAGTTTAGAAACTGGCAGCACCTTGTTCTCTTGCCTTTTCTATTTTATGTGCTGAGGTTAAGTCATAGATTTCTTACATGGTCCACACTATATGTTCTCTCGGTTTTGGAAAAGAATCCTCTTTCTTCCTTTGTAATCAACTCAGATTTGGGCTAATGGGTTTTGCAGAGGACTGGAAACATTCCTCATTACCCTTTCAGTGACACAATTCTATTATATTCTTGTAATTCATGCGGCACTATTAGACGATTAGGAAGGACAAGAATAAGAAAGTTATTCTACAATAGAAAGAGTGATGTTTATTCCTTTTTCTTATTTTGTGAGCCACGATGCTGGTGGAGGCACGACACAAATCTTGTGTGATTGGTATTTGTAAAGTTTGTTGAAAGGAGTGGTGTGCATACTTTTGCATGTAAAAGTTTCATGAGTGAGTATTTTTTTTTTTTTTTTTTTGGACTCCCAATTTATCATTGTAATTTAGAAATGGATAATGTACACTTTCAAATGCAATGACTTGATGTTTTTGTCGACTCCTGTGCCATGCCAATCATTGGAGAGGTGGAGGATCAGCAGATCTACATGGGGCGTACTAGTGTGCAAAATTTTATCTCCTTTACCCTACTCCTTTGATCAATAGATTTTTTTCTTTTTTTATCGTAGGGTTTCCAACCCCACAATTTCTGGGTGCAAACTGTGGTTCTAAGTCAACTGAGCTATCTCTTAGGGTTATTGATCTATAGCTATAAATTTAATAGTTTTAGAAGACATTAATTTTTTAGGATTTAAATTCAATTGCTATTAAGAGCTGGATGAGTGTCAAATTAATTTGGACTTATGCCCGTTCAAAGGAGAGTATTGAGTGTGGAAGAATTGAATTGATTATGGGAGGTCAGACTGCCTAAAAAGTGGCTGTACAAAAAAGGCCCTCCGTACCTTAGCGTTACCATAATCACATGGCATCAAGTTGGACCTATTTAAATATGCATATATATGAGTAACTGTAACTAATACCAGAAAAGGTTGTCAATAGCTTCCACAAATCTTCAACACATGCTACAGCCCATTCTCTAAAACAACCTCATCAAAAGGGACTAAATGGGCTAGGTGAGGGTTAGATTAGTCCACATGAAGATCTCTCTCTCTCTCTCTCTCTCTCTCTCTCTCCTGTGATAAGGATATTTTTAATGCATGATCTATGTGGGTTGTGGGTAGATGAGATGGGGAGTTCTCATAAATTATTTTGATAAGAGTTAGAGAAAGGAATCAGTATTTTGTATTTATCCTAACCACATTTAACTTAATCGCCTATGCTCAGGTGCAGATGCAAATCTAGTATGGAACCATCCGCGTATACTCCCTTGTGGGGCCCACTTGGGGCCCCTTTCGATCCCTATGACCCCACACCCACTGACATACTCTCTCTCTCTCTCTCTCTCTCTCTCAAATGTCACGAGTCCGGATCCCCTGTTTCATAGGAACATGGAGATACTGATTTATCCAATTCACAATCGTTAACTATGTAAACTCTTATCCTTGATTTTTTTTCATTGATTCAAATGTCACAGCCTTAGACTGGTTAAGTGGGACTGATCACCGGATTGAAATTAGAAAAAAAAAAAAAAAAAAAAAAACTGTACAACTTTCTAAAACCATTAAGCTCGATGGTCATAAATCAAGGGGTTGGAATGGTTGATAATGCCCATGCAAAAATGTATATACGACTTTGTCCTTAATTGTATCGGGTGGGCTCGGGCTTAGTATACATAGGATTAGCCCTATCTGTTTAAACATCAAGGTAAAAAATTAGGCCTAATTCCTGCCCCTGGGTCTAAGATTTAGAAGCACAAATCCGCCCTATACTTTGCTTACAGATCTGATTAGTCTTTTGAAAAACAGAACCCACGGCTTGGTTGGGGTTGGAGATATGAAGGCCTAGTTTGTTTCATATAATTGAATTCCTAGGAATTCTAGTGAGTAGTCAAAATTGACCATTAAATGATCCCTTTAATGGAAAATGAATTAAAAGGAGAAGGGAAACAATCACACATAAATCACCCAAGAAATTCAAATCAACTTGAGGATTTCACTCTCTATGGATTCTTGTTTCCACTATAAAGAGGAATCTTGAATTTATACCTCTCTTATAGGAATTTGAAATCCTCCCCATCAAGGAAAATCATTTAACCTTTTTTCTTTCTTTCTTTTTCTACAAGTGTGTCGCACGAAATAACGGAAAAGTGTGCTAGACTAAAAATCAGAACAATCTTTCTTTGTCATAGAGTCCCCGAGGAGCACAAATACACAGTCCCATCTATCTCTCTAGCTTATAAGGATTCCTAGTCTATACAAATCCTCAGTAACAAAAGCCCTGTTCCAAGGGCTGAAGAATCCTCAAATTTGTAGTTTTTTCACCTATTGCCACAAGCAACTTTAGTGAATCCTATTTGACCATAAATTCCTATGTATCCAATTCCATATAAACAAATGGGCCCAAAATAAATTTTATGGGTCTTGAGCAAGAATCTGGTGGCATAAGAATTAAAGCAAAACAGACAAGGGATTCGAAAAAACATGGATTTTTAGTGGCACAACGATATCGGGCATATACTTGTTTATCTTTTCCATGGATTATGCAAATTACAAAGGACTAAATCAAGCAAAGTGCTAACCCACTGAAGTATCAGTCAAGGCATACCTATTTCACATAGACAACCAGAGATTGATTCATGGTAGTTAAGTTGGAAGTATCACTCCCTTGCTAGTGAGGCAAATAGCTAAAAATTGAAGGAAAGAAAATCATGTCTGTAAGTGCCTAAATATTACGGACTTGATTAGGCGAGTATTGAACTCGTGATCTTGCTTTTAAGCTTTTTTGAGGAAGTTGGATGGCTTAAACCTGAAAGGGAAAGGAGAAACAAAGGTCAGAGACCCTGGCTGATGCCTAAGTTAGTGCAGTCACTGAACAGAGGATGAGTGAGTGGAGAAGAGAAGAAAGTTTAGAATATTGGTGTATATGGACGTATGTAAGCATACCTCTCTTGGGAGTTACCTCTGGTATATATATAGGTAGAAATCTCATCGAGTCTTTCCCTGAGTAGAGGTAGTTGGAGGCGTTGTCCCATTGGACCATACCTCGATTCCTTAGTGGAGGTAGGTGGAAGTACTGTCCCATCGGACCATACCTCAATCTCATACATAAATGCATATATGACCGTCGGATAGGGATAAACCCTTTTCTATATCTGACAGTATGTTCTGCAAGGTAGCCGTACTTTTATAGGAGTACAATCATGATTGACGTTCAATGCTCATCTCGGTGAATCGGACTGATCTGAAGGTGACACCGAGGCCAGATTTGGGCGAGCCCTGGCAATACTACCGAGACCCGCAAAGCCGAGAACAAGAGAGCCTAGCTGGTACTTGTCCCGAGGCTAGCTCAAGCTTGGTACCAGCTGGCACAATTGCTGAGCTAAATAAAGCCAAGATCAAGATAAACATAGTCGGTATTCTTACCTAAACCACAGGTAATCTCAGTATTATGAAAACATCCCACACAATGTCATACAGAGATATAATAAGAAATAATTAGTGGACTAAAGGAATAAGCTGTTTGATCTAAGCCCGTCAGAAATTTGTCAATAGAACTATTTCAACTATTCATTTTATATTATAACATTTACATTGGCATCCATCAATCTTTGATGGATTTGATTTTTGCTAAATGGCAAGCCAATGAACCATCCTTATATCTAGTGGGGCAAATGGCCCACAGCCATGCCATTTTTCTTCCTTCTATAAAGGTTGGCAAGAGCCGATAGATTGAAATTATTGTGATGATATTACCATATCTTCTTGAAAACATTATTTGGATATTATCATGATAAATTTCATTTATAGTCAGCAGTGAATTATCATGATATTATTATGGTAAGATGCAATAATTAAAGGGAAATATTCAAGTGAGAACTAGTTCTCACATATTATGTGAGAACTATTTTGCAGGGCCCAACCAGCAACCCATCCAAACCTAGCAACCAATAGGAAACCCCTTGATAGTCACTAATCCCAAAGATTGGCACACATCCAAATGGACCGAACCGTTGGATCGAGGGTCGAATATTTTTTTGAATATGAAGCGATTAAACTTGTGGGCCATGGATGAAGGGGTTAGGGGCATGGGTTTAGGGTCAAACTTGATACATGGAGTGGTCTCACATAGATCCTTCCATCCCCCTTGGTCCCATCCCCAAATGGGACCCACAATTGGGCCTCACAAAAAAGTTCTCACTTGAATATTTCCCTATATATATATATATATATAGGGAAATGCTCCTATAAGAGCATCTCTCAAGTTGTTGACATTGGATATGGATGTTATCTCTCATAGCAAGGTGAGATATATGAGAGATAAGAGTTGGGGCCCTCACATTTAAGTTGTTGGAATTGGATGTGAATGTGAGGGGCCCAACCTTATCTCTTATAGTAATGTTAGAACATCTCTTATAGGAGCATATATATGGGATATATTCAAGTGAGAACTAGTTCTCACCTACTATATAAGAAATTTTTTGCGGGGCCCAACTAGCAACCTATCCAAACCTAGCAACCAATAGGGAACTCCCTAATAGTCATTAGTCCCAAGCACTAGCACACATTCAAATGGACTAAACAATTGGATTACGGGTTGAATATTTTTTTGAATATGAAGCCATTAAACTTATGGACCACGGATGAAGGGGTTAGGGGCATGGGTTTAGGGTCAAACTTGATACTTAGAGTGGTCTCACATAGATCTTTCCATCCCCCTGTCCCCATCCCCAAATGGGGCCCACAATTGGACCCCACAATAAAGTTCTCACATAACATGTGAGAACAGTTCGCACCTGAATATTACCCTATATATATATATATATGGGGCTAGCTCTCCTAAGCTAAAGCTTAGCTTATCCTAAGCTGAAACAGTGCAAGTCCCACAAATCAAAGTCGAATATCATTGTTTTTTACATGATGATTGTCTCCAAAATTAAGATAAATCCAATCAGATCTGAATTTTCCAGTTTCATCATGCAAAACACAGATATAATTAACTCTGATTTTTGGGATCGGCACTATTCCAGTTTAGGATAAACTAAGTTGCAACTTCGGAGAACCCTACTATATATAGGGAGATGCTCATGTGAGAGATATTTCTCACCTTATATGAGAGATGGGGGTGGGGGCCCTCATATTTAAGTTGTGGGCATTGGATATGGATGTAAGGGCCCTCACCTAATCTCTCATATAAGGTGAGAGATATATCTCATATGAGCATCTCCCATATCTATATCTATATATATATATATATATATGGGCCAGCTCTCCTAAGCTCAAGCTTATGATAAGGTAAGCTCAAGTGTGTGGTGGGGCCCACTTAATTACCCACATGGGGATGGGGATGGGGGGATTTCAAGGACTCCCTGCGATCCTCCTCCATGCAAAAAAATCAGCCACAACCGTGATTTCTATCATCTCTATATGAGCCCAAAAGTTTAATGGTCAACAGTATATTCTGATCGATATATAGTCGATCCAACGGTCCAGTAAATTTAGATCTGATCGAAAGTTAATGGACATGTGCAATTTAGGGGGCTTATTTGTTTGGTCCATTTTGATGGACCAAAGGTGGGCTCACAAGCATGAGCTTATGAAATTTTATCCTAAGCTTAAGCTTAGGAGAGCCTGAATACTATATATATATGGGAGGCGATCCTGTAAGGACCATCCTTACCCTATTTTGTAAGGACTAATCCCGTGCGTCCATTCTTCCTTCACATCCAACGCTCCACAGGGCTTTTATATATATGAGAGGGAAATGAAAACTGTGGAAAATAAAAAAAGAGCTGAACGCGCCCAAATCGAACGGAAGGGAGGAGCGACTGCGCCATCTCGCCCTGAGCCAAATCGCGCGATCGATACCTCTCTCCCGGCGTCTCATCTCTCCTCTCTCGCACCTCTCCCTTACGGCGTCCTATTTCTCTCTACTCTCTCGTGACGACCCGGCGCATGGCAAATCCCCAAATCTGTGTTCACCCTCCGACCGGGGTTCTTCCCTCTCTCAGGATCGTCTCACTCTCTCGCTCAGCATCGTATCTCACCCTCCCATCTCAGTCATTGATGCAACTTCTCTTCGGAACCTCGAGCATCTCTTTCTGATTTCTCACCTACCAAACCAAGTATACATTGCCCTGTTTGAGGAATGATGTTTGAAACTGAGATTGGGCTCATCTCTTCCAATATCCCCTTTTTTTTTTTTTTTTTTTTTGGTTAGCAGTTCCCAATTTGATATTTTCATTAGTATATTTTTTTTTCCTGAGTTAAGACACTGATTTTATGAACCAAGTGCTGTCTAAATGCTCCCCTAATGACAGCTGCAAACAATGGCTTCTCCTTTAATGATATGAACCGAGTGCTGTCTATATGCTTCCCTATGGAGTGGGGCTCCCAAAATGACCCAAACTCTATAAGTTCTCATAGCAGCAGTGGTGTTTTGAAAGATATGATTCAATTCAATTTTGTGTCTTTGATGGGTGGAACTGTAATGGGTGTTTGGTGCTTTTGAAGGACTTGAAACATCATGAACATCTAAGTATGTATTTAGCTTGCTCTTGCATCTTGGAATGGTTGGGTGGTTCGAATTGCGATCTTGTTTTGGAACTACTTTAGGGGATTTCAATGCCTTTTTTGGTAAGGTGTAAGTATGGGTAGTAATTCTTCTTCTGGACAAACCAAAAAAGGAAAAAAAAAAAAAAAAAAAAAAAAAAACATTGCATTTTTTTTTTTTTTTGCCTATTATTATTTCACCCACTTGGGTTCTTCAATTGATGTTGTGAAATTAAGACTTCCTAGATAAAATCCTCTTGTTCTTCCTCTTTTGATTTCATTTTGATATATGGTTTCTTGAATTTAGGCCTAGAAAACCATAGAACTCACACTTTCATTTAAAGCATCACCTTTGATTACTTTCTCATAATTTATGCCCAATGGGTTCCTTTCTTTTTTCTTGTTTTTTATTCCAGGTCCAGGCAGGTCATATTTTTGCTATACATGGATGATTCTATCTCTTTTCACCCGGCTCTGTTCTCCCAGACCTTACCTGCCGGTAATGAGATAGAAGTGTTCTCCAGCTCCGACCATGGTGGTGGGTCACCTAACCACCATGGAAACACTCTGGTATTTCTCTAATAAAATATTTTGGGAGTTAATTTATTTTATTTTATCTATTTATTTTTGTGTTGAGAATATATGATGTGCAATTATTTTATCCCTGGATTTTTTTTCCTCATGTATATTTTGGGTTTGCTGTTCACATTTGGCATTTAGCTATGGATGAGAAGATGGAATCAGCTGCATCTTCCATGAGTAAAATATTCATACCTGATGTAGATGATGATAAAACCCCACAAGTCGGAATGTATTTTCATGACTTGGAAGAAGCTTACGAATTTTATAATACTTATGCAAGGACTACTGGTTTTGGTGTTAGACATGGTTCAGATAAAAAAAGAGGAGTGAAGTATGTTGGAAGCAGTTTATGTGCGCCAAATAGGGTCAAAGAATACAATAGGGTTATGTGGCACAGAAAGTGTGTTCCATACACGAGAGAAAATTGTGGAACGAAGATGATTGTAAAAAAAATCACAATCGGTCATTCAGTCGTTAACAAATTGGTTGTAGAACATACTCATGTCTTATCTATTCAGCGTAAAACCCATATATTTTTCGTTCACACCATAAGATTACTCTGGCTCATAAAAACCTAATAGATGCATTTGAAGAAAATAACATACGTCCTGCAATCAAATGGGACTCTTAAGCACACAAGCTGATGGTTCAGGAGCAGTTGGTTTCAATGAGCAGGACATGTAAAATTAGCATCGAGACAAGTAGAAAGCAAAGAAGGGGCGAGATGGTAAGATGTTGTATGAGTATTTTGAATACATAAAATAAATGAATCCAGGTTTTAATTATTCGATAAAGACAGATGGGAACAATCAAATCAAGTATGTATTTTGGGCAAATCACCTATGTCGGCTTTCATACATCGTTTTTGGTGATGTTGTTACTTTTGACACAACATTTCAAACCAATAAATATGATCTTATCTTCAGTGCATTTATGGGATTAAATCACCATGATTAAACGGTCATCTTCGGAAGTGATTTTTTTTATCAAATGAGAGTTTTGATTCATTTGTGTGGCTATTTAAACGTTGTTGGAAGCTATGCCTGTGGGTCCACCAGAAGCGATTGTAACAGACCAAGATCCTGTGATGAGGAAAGCAATTAAAACAGTTATGCCTGCCACACTTCATTGATTTTGTGTCTGACACATTATGCAAAAGTTGCAAAGCAAGTTAGGTGGAATTGCAATTCATGCTAACGGGTTTATGGATGCAATAAATAAAGTTGTTTACAATGCTATCTCAAAGGATCATTTTGAGAAGGAATGGGCCAGCATTCGAAATGAATATAAATTGAAAGAAGACGGTTGGCTAGAAGACATGTACACGCTTCGTGAGATGTGGGTACCAGTCTTTTTACAAAGCATGTTTTTTTGTGGGAATGTCATCATCGCAGAGAAGTGAAAATTTCAATGCCTTCCTTAAGTAGTTTGAAACACATGAGTGTGGTTTGCATGACTTTATGATGGGCTTTGAACATGCCATCGCACGTCAAAGGTATCAAGAGTTAAAAGCGGAGAGTGAAAACTTGCAAACGAGGCCAAATCTACTCACTGGTTTGGAGATGGAAGAACAAATGGCCGGAATCTATTCGAGAAAAATTTTCTATGAGTTTCAGGTACAATTCTTGGCAATGGTATCACCCATTCCAAAACTTGTAAAGGAAGATGCAGCAAAGAGCATCTATGATGTTTTGTCCATGAAAAATAAATGCAAAACTTTTGAAAGGGTCATCTTCAAGAAAGATTCTAAATGTGCAAACTACTCTTGCCAACTATTTGAGTTTCAAGGAATTACTTGCAGTCATATCATTACTGTGTTGAAACACGAGATGATTTCAACTTGCCTGAGCAGTTTATATTAAAGAGATGGACTTGTCACGCGAGAGATGGTACGGAATACAGCAAATGTGTGATGGTGGGGAATACTACTGGTGGTAACTCGTTGATTGTCCGGCATGGTGATTTATCTTATTGGGGCAACATGGTTTCTAATGAGGCAAGTATGTGTTCAAACACATACAAATATGCAATAAATATTTTGACCAACCTTCATAAAATATGTCACCAAATGAATCAACTTCAACTTGGAGGAGAACATACATCTAATGGAAAAAAACAAAATGGTTAGTGACGCAGTTAGTTAAGTAGTGCAATTGATTGAACCACCTCATGCTACAACAAAGGGCCATCCTAAAAGACTAAAGTCATCAAAGGAGAAAGCTCAAAAGAAAGAACGTCTTTGTCGTGGATGCAACCACTGTGGTGTTTCACATGACAAACGGAATTGCCCAGCTCTCTTGAATAGATAGTGATTTGATAATTTTTTGGTTTAGTTTTGTTAGTCTTAGCTTACATCACTAATTACGTTGCCTGTGTTTTATTTTCAGGGGGACTGTCAATCTACATGTGGACATTCCAAGAATGCCAGAAGCCCCATCCGATACGCCTGTTGAAGGAACCTCTTCGGATGTGTCCGGTTCCGATGTCAACCCACAGACATGACATTTGGTTTATATTTGATGTTGAATGACCAAGTTACTTTTGTCAAATTTAGATTTACATTTGATGATGTATGTCTTGTTGAATGATGTATGTTGAATGTTAAATTTGATTATAAATTTGATGCCCAGTTTGAGATCAATTTGATGTCTGATTATGGACACCATGTTACAAGCAGCATTTCTTGATGTCTTATGCAATCTTTGTTGATTCACATATCATATAATCCATCTTACTAAAAGATGCTACTTTGTTTCATCTACAGAAATCTAGTATTGTGGTGAAAGATTTGTGATGGCAGATGATCTGGATTTGAGCACTGAGACCTTTTCTCACAGACAACCAATGCATTTTAAGGCTTGTAATAGTCAGTAGCCATTTCCATAATAACGTGGAATAGGGTGGCAAAATTCCAGCTGAAGTGCATGCTAACCTAGCAATGGACTACTAATTTCTTAATAAGCATGAATATGTAACTAAGGCAGAATGGACTACCCTGGTTTTGTTTCTGTAACAGACTCAGGTTCATCAAGGCGAAAAAAAACAAAGATAAATGACTCCTTGTAGTTGTATGTCTTTCGGCTATGCATTATTTTCCCCGTTTTAATTGGTTGGCTTTCGTTGGATTTGGACCATGTGGCTGCTGGTGCATTGCTAGCAGGTGTAACTGCATATAATGATTCAACATGTGCATCTGAATGGTCCACACTATGCATATGCACGTTGTGTGTGTGCCGGAGAAAGCACCTGCAGAATATAGGATTGCAAAGATTTCCTGGTGTGCATGGACCTCTATGTTTCACTTCACTTGTGTTGAATTAGTCTTCCAATCTGTGATGGGATCGGTCAAATGATTGATCTGGATCATTGTAGATGATGCCGGCATAAAGCAGCACAATGTCTATACAAACAAGTAGTTGGGGCATGGAGCACAATGGGCATTTTTCTTTCACACAATTTAAGTGTAGGGGGATGGCAAATTATCATCAAAAGCAACAACGTCGATGGATGGAGGCAGCCATTTGAAAGAGTAAATAGAGTGGTGAAGTACACTAGTAGATTGGGTTGGGAGTTGTGTCGATATCTCTCGCACTCTTCGAGGATAAATTGGCGTACATTAGTTACTGTAGTTGTATCATTTGTGTCTTCATTACCCAGTTATAGGCTTATAGCAAAACCCATCTCGCTGAGTTCATTTTGCGGGAGGTACTTTTCTCAGAGTAGAACCCATATCATGGTTTGATAATTTCTTATTAGCCAACTGTGATTGACCCACCCTCTTGTACACACTTCCTTAAACAGTAATTCAATGTTCAAACTCTAAAATTGTAAATGGCATTTAAATCATTCTATACGTTAAATTATACTTGCATTCACATCCCACTATCACAAGTAGCATAACAAAATGGAAGTACACAAAGCAGAAAACAGTTCCATCTTCTATGAAAGTGAATGTTTATTTACAGAAGACATATTGTTCATCTTACTTCATGCCTAGCTAAACAGGAAAACTAAAATTATTATACAACATGTGACTATAGTAGCACAATAAATTTTTTGCATATACACATTTCGAAATTTCTTTACTTCAATAAAAACGCGCACTGAACTTTCCAACTTTTCAACGATTGTTATCAAATTGCTCTTTTCTTCGCTCCAGTTTTCTCATTCACAAGTCGATGAATTAGCTTTAGGTTACTGCCAATCTGCTACTTCATCTTTGCAAAGGAACGCACCACAGCCATTTTCATTCTGCATAAAGATTTACCCACATAAAAAATAGTTAATGCTGGATTTGAAACCTTGAAAATGTATATTGATTGATCTATGAGGTAGCCTAAACACTCTTACATTCCAATTCGGACATTTCCAATAATTTTTATTTGGATTCAACTGCATACGAGAAGTTAATAATTTCATGTCTCTTGCTCCACATCGGCATTTTGGAGTACACTTAGAACGGATTGTATTAGAAGATGACATTTTGAACAAAAGAAAAAAAATTTAGGTAGACATAAAAAAAAAATATATATTACATGAAGGAAACCAATACAAACAATCCGAAAAAATTCAATCCTAGTTACCTTTCTAGATCACAGATGGGGTGCTTCTTCCTACGTTCACAGATGGGGAATGAACAAGTTAGAATGTTGGATGGGGCTTCTGGAAGTCCACATATATACCCATCTGGCAATCACAGATGGGGAGAGGTAAGAGGAATCAGCCTTGAATTTATACCCACCTCCTTACCTTTCTCATTCTTCATATGACAAGGAAGAGGAATCAGCCCAAAAGCCCTTTCTTTCCATGCAAACACCAAAACCTTCAGATGATGTGAATAAAAAAAACCATTTCATCGAAACCCCTGCAAGAAAACACCCACATTACATTTCTCAATCTTCATCTAGCTAGGCAAGAAGAACCACCCCAAAAACCCCTTATCTCCATGTCCTTAGCACCGAAAACCATCAAATGATGACAATGAAAAGAACCAATTTCATCTAAACTGCAACAAAAAAACACCAACATTCTAACATTGTTCATTCCCCACTGTGAATGCCGAATGGGGAGAGGTTTTATATGTGCTCATCTACTCTGGACTCTGTACTTGCAGATTTACATACATCACTTGGTTCATATCATCAGAGGAGAAGGCGTTGTTTGCGGCTGTCATCAGGGGAGCATTCAGACATCACTCGGTTCACAACATCATTGTCTCAATTCGGGAAAAAAAATATACTAATGAAAATATCAAATCGGGAACTGCCAACCAAAAAAAAAAGGGGGGATATTGGATGAGATGAGCCCAATCTCAGTTTCAAACATCATTACTCAAACAAGGCAAAGTATACCTGGTTCGGCAGGCGATAAATCAGGAAGAGATGCTCGAGGTTCCGGAGAAAAGCCGCATCAGAGACCGAGAGGGGAGGGTGAGATGCGTTGCCGAGCAAGAGAGTGAGATGATCCCGAGAGAGAGAAGAACCCTGGCCAGAGGGTGAACACAGATTTGGGGATTTGCAGTTCCACCGGGTCGTCACGAGAGAGTAGAGAGAAATAGGACGCCGAGAGGGAGAGGTGCGAGAGAGGAGAGAGATGAGACGCCGGGAGAGAGGGATCGATCGCGCGATTTGGCTTCAGGCGAGATGGCGCAGTCGCTCCTCCCTTCCGTTCGATTTGGGCGCGTTCATTTTTCTTTTCCACAGTTTCGTTTCCCTCTCATATCTTATATAAGAGCCGTGTGGAGCGTTGGATGTGAAGGAAGAATGGACGCACGGGATTAGTCCTTGTGAAATAGGGTAAGGATGGTCCTTATAGGACCGCCTCCCTATATATATATATATGAGATGAGAGCATCTGTCATAGGAGCATTATATATATATATATATATATATATAGGAAAATATTCATGTGCATCTATCCCTCACCATGGGGTGAGGGACACTTCCATAAATAGGAATTTTTAAGTACAAATGTGAATTTTCAAGTACATAGGGTGAGGTACACTTCCTTATCTTGATGTACAAAAAGGGAAAGTACTCTCACCCCATGGTGAGGGATAGATGCACATGAATGTTCCCCATATATATATATATATGTGTGTGTGTGTGTGTGTGTGTGCGGGGTATTTCCGTGATTCAGAAATTACTCCCAGTTCAATAAGGGTACCAATTGGGCTTGCTATGGGCCCGGTCTCGGTCAGCTCAGCGATAGCGCCAGCTGGCACCAAGTCCAGGTCTACCTCGGTAAATGGCACCGAGCATAGCCCTTTGGGTTCGGGATCACGCATCTTGGCTGTTGCTTCCGAACTTGCGCTCTGGGCCTCGGTGACTTCCCTAGCTCGGCCAAGCACCGAGGTGAACACTGCGTCTAATCTCCATTATGGGATGGGACAGCTACATTATAGAGCGTCCTCACAGATAGGGTGACTGCCGAATACTGATAAGGGGCCTTCCCTATCACGTCCACATTTATGTGAGGGATTTGAGGAAATATCTGATGGGACAGTACCATCACCTACCCCCACTAAGGGTCCTAGATATGGGGTGATGGGACAAGTAACCTCACCTACCTCCACTATGAAACCTTCCATTCTCTTCTACATATACTTGCATGGTAAGCCATGAACAGGTACGCAATATACGGCATACATCCTGCTATTTTGCAAAAACCTTCTTCCTCACTTCACCCTAGTTCAGTGACTGCACTAACTCAGGCGTCGGAGTGCCTTCGGCTGGCAGCAGCTCGGGGCCTTGACTCTGTTTTCTCCCCCTTTCAGGTTTCAGATCATCAGAGACGTTCCTGATCAGCTAAACAGCATCCCTAAAGCCTCCATTAACATTCAAACCAAGTCCGTAATTATTAGGCATGCACAATATATATATGGGCCAGCTATCCTAAGCTTAAACTTAGGATAAGGTAAGCTCAAGTGTGTGGTGGGGCCCACTTGGGGACCTGCATGGGGATGTAGATGGGGGGATTTCAAGGACTCCCTGGGATCCTTCTCTCTACAAAAATCAACCCCAACCGTGATTTCTATCATTTTCATATGGGCCCAAAAATTTAATGGTCAATAGTCCATTCAGATTGATACATAGTTGATCGAACGGTCTTGTAAATTCGGATTTGACCGAAAGTTGGTGGACATGTGCAATTTAGGAGGGTCCTACATTTGGTTCGTTTGGATGGACCAAAGGTGGGCCGCACAAGCATGAGCTTACGAAATTTTCTCCTAAACTTGAGCTAAGGAGAGCCTTGCTCATATATATATATATATATATATATATATATATATATATATATGTATGTATGAGTAACTCTATAACACTCCCCGGGCATTTTTCACAAAAAAACGCCCCTCTTCTAACCATTGAAAGAGTGACACTTGTCATCAATTATACACTTATCCATTCTCTCTCCTAAATATTCTCCTAAAACTATGAATATTTTATAGATTCTCTTAAATCATTAGCTAATAGATAGGGGCAAAAACTCTCCTTTTGAGATAGGGGAGTTTTTGAGAATTTCCATATATATATATATATATATATATATATATATATAGGGGAAGTGCTTCTATGAGAGACACTCTCACCAACTTGGTGAGAGATGGGTGGGGGCCCTCACATTTAAGTTGGGGGACCTTGCATTTAAGTTGGTAAGAGTGTATATGGAAGTGAGGGCCCCCACCCATCTCTCATAAAGTTTGTGAGAATGTCTCTCATAGGAGCACTTCCCTATATATATAAGGTCATTGTTAGTTTGAGGTGTGCGGATGTCCATCCGGAGAAATGGTCGGGATCTCATGTTCCCTTGAAACAGGGAGATACGGTTTATCTCAAAGATTTTCCGAGTAACCCCGGGATTTCCATTGCTCTTCCGTGGCGTCATCTAGCACACCTCGAACGGGCCGTAGGTCCATGGGCTGGACTCGGGCCTCATTGTCTACCCTGATGCTTGAATGGATAGGGCCTAAGTCTATGTATGCTAAGGCTTGGGTCCACCCGGCAGATTTGTAAATAAATTTTGCAAATGGGCCAAGGTTGGCCTAAATTCTCAGGCCTGGAGATGAATCAAGGAAGAGTATTTAGGCTAGATAACTTTCAAAGGGCTACACTTGGGCTTGGGAAAGCTTCAGCCTGTCGAGCCTAGCCCAACGCTTGAATTTCCTTGTTGGAAATATGCACCAACCAATGTAGCCTTGAGTCAGTTTTGGATCGGTTTGGTGGGTGGACATAGAGAAATTAGCCTGGGCTGGGTTAACAGGTAAAAATAGCATGTGTTGTATGCAAAGTTTTCACCTATGAATATATTGCATTTGTGATCCAATTTTAAACTATAAACCCCTTGTGAATTGGCACCAGGCTAATCTAGAACCTTTATTCTTGTTGAGTAGGATCTTAAAAGATGGTTAAATCTTGAGGCTATTAATTAAGGGTCATGCTCCTATGTCCATTTTTGGGTACTCTAGCCAAGGGGGCTAGGACCCAAGAGAGAGCCCGCAAATATACGAGAAGGTAGCCCACTCAAGTGTGACGGACGCCTGCACCCGCAGGAAGAAAGCCCACACAAATAGAAAAAGAGCCTGCACAAGAGGGAAGAGGTGATTCACCCGAGATTCGAACCCTGGGCAACCAGATAAGAACTTAAGCTGCTTACCACTTGGATAAGGAGCCATTATTTTTCATGCTCCTATGTTGATGTCTCATGTGGAACTACAAGCAAATTTTATAGCCCATCACCCACCTAAGGCTATGCCAATCATGAAGGAGCTGGGGGGATCCTACTTCTGTGCAAAATTTCAAGCTCGTTTGATTATCTCAAGTTATGCCTTTCCACCCATACACACACATCCTTCCTAATAGAGCTACAAGAGATCAATTCCTAATTGTTTTCAGGCCGAAGGAGATGTCTCACCACTGAGTTATTAGTGGCTTGACAGTCAACTTATTCCTATGATACATGACCATCAAATTTACCGATTTAAGAGTCAAATTTTCATTTTTTTTCCTAATCTCGCCTTAATTCTCACTTTGGTGGGTGTAAAGGGTGCTCATAATTCATGGAGTATCAAAGGATGACTTCATGCAAGGCATATCATCAGCACCGAGCATGAGCAATAAAGGAGAGCGTTGGGATAAACTCAAAATGTTGTTTTTTTCTTACTTAACTTCTGTCATTGTCTTTCTTTTTTACTTTTTTTACACCCACCTTGTACGGTATAAATCATGCGAGATAGCATGCGGGTCCACCTAGGCATTGATATGAATGGATAATCAAAATACATTTAGATTTTTAGGGTTTGCCCTATATTGTGCCGCAGAGCAAAGGTAAGTAACATGGAATTGACCCCAAATTTTATATCCAGGCCTTAGCCATTAGCATCTTTCCATCATCCCGATACCAATATCAGTGGAGCCCCAAGTGGCCTCACGATGATTTATATAAGGATGTAATCGGGCCGGTTCCGATCCAGGCTCATGTTGGACTCAGAACCAAAGCTGTTAATGAAAAAGTGGAATACGAACCATTTTGGAACTAGTTTTTTTGTATCTAGAACTAAAACCATTAATGAGAAGATGAAACTGAAACTTACATTGAGGTAATATGTTAGGTCTAGAGATTCCCAGGTTAAAACCAAGATGGAATGGGATCTTAACCCCTTTATATTATTGGCAAGAAAAGAAAAGAACCAGTTTGCTTATCAAGACTTCAATAAAAAATTAAATCCGATTTTTAATGGATTGGAACATCAGGATAATGAAAAATGGGCATGCGAAACTTCCAATTTCATCTATCCACATTATCCTCGTGGGGAGGAGGGAAAAAACAAATCCCTTTCATTTGGTCTAATCTAACCTTCACCTATCCCATTTTTTAACCCTACTCTTTGGCACGATTGGGTCTTCAATTTCTACTTCTACCCCTAAAAATTCCTTAGTCCTGACTCCTGATGTATCATTCCATGCCCTCGAATCACAATTCCCAGCCCAAAAAATCCCCGCCAAGGACGGGTCTTTTTTTTTTTTTTTTTAATTCTTCCGTTAGAAAAGTCTCAAGTCTCCGCTCGTCGTGAAAGTGAAAGTGAAAGTGAAAGTGAAAGAAGTGGAATCGAACGAACCCCATCGCGCAACACGTTCCCGGGCTTTTTTCCCCTCCATCCGAGTGGACCCCACTTCTCTAACTTTAATCACTACCATCAATGAAATCGGCAATCTTCAATTAAAATCAGCCCACACTGTGTTTCTGTGTCTTTCTCTCTCTCTCTCTTTCTCTCTCTCTCTCTATATATATATATTCTCCAGCTGGAAGAGTTGGAAAGAAAGAGGAGGAGGAGGAGGAGAGAAAGATGATTCAGCTGCTGTTTTCGGTCTTGTTTGTGGAGGGGTTTTTGGTTCTGATAATGATGGTGAAAACCCCTCTTCGAAAAGTGGCAATCATGGGGTTGGATCGAATCAAGCGTGGGAAAGGCCCGACGGTCGTGAAAACGATCAGTGGAACTGCTTTTGTGGTTCTGCTGTCGAGCATCTACAGCATGGTCAAGATCCAGGAACGTGCAGATGAGTTTGGATCCATCAACCCCACCGATCAGGTCCTCATGACTCGACATCTTCTAGAAACTTCTCTCATGGGTGGGTCCTTTTTTTTTTCTTTGTTTTGCTCTCTGTTTCTGCTTATGATTTTGTGGGGTTCTTTTGGTTTTTGATTTTCTATATCTGTGATGGATTTGGAGGAGTTTTAAGAATTGGGTTTTTCTCTAATCATGAAATCTGTTTCTGGATTTGGACGAGTTTTAAGAATTGGGTTTTCTCTAATCATGAATTGTGTTTCTGGGGTGCATTTAGTTTTCTTGAAAAATTTTCATTTCAGGGAAGGGGGTTTTTCTGGGTGGATTGTGGATACCATGTTTGATATGATTGTATTTTGTTAGGTGTTCACATTTACTTTCCAAATAAATTCATGCGGAATTCTATTCTATAGTGTTGAAGCCAATTGTGGTTGATTATAGATTCCGAAAGTTTTTGCTGGCTACCAGAATGGATATTATTTCTAATTTAACCAATCAATGCAACGGAAATAACCAATCTATGTACCAATCACACACCACAAGAAGTCGGACACAATATTTAAGCGTGGAAACCCTATCTAAGGAGAAAAACTACGAACTAGAAATCAAGAGTTCACGAACAGTTACAAGTTATACTCACAAGCTCCTTTATTTCAATCTGTAACACGACATCCACCGTGCACCGTTCTCCTTACTTGATCTCCTCGCTCTTTGTGAGTCAAGACGAACTATCTTCTACAAGATAGTAGAAGCAACAAGGACCTTCTAGAGAAGCCCTACAGGACGATCTCTCAATGGTTCGAGAGAATAATCTCTCTCTGGCCCGTTTGGCGCTTTACTAATACAATTAAAGTCAAGTAAAGCCTCCATTTTTCAGAAAAGATGTCACATCAAATGCACTTTATTCAAAACTCCTCCATCCTTTTCATACAAAATGTCAAAAAGCAACTACCTTTATCCACTAAACTACAAAAAAACTCCACTTTTCCATATAAAAGGTCAAAAAGATTCTATAACAAATAACTAAAAACAAAATACCATCATAACCCACTTATATTTTATTCTTTCTTCACAATCAACTTTACTAAACTTGACTCAATTAGTAGAGTTTCCGAACCAGAAGGTATCTCTGACTTAGATTAATGAGAGTGGTGGTTTCTAGGGTCGAGAGCAATACCTTATATATAGCTCCAAACTCGTGCCTTAGACTTAGTGGACAAGTAGGATTCAAATTGGGAAACAGAGTCTCAAAAGGAAACAATTCCTATTCAGGTAAGGAGACTTTCCCCAAATTCCGAGCCCGTCCAATCGATCGGACCACCCAAATAACTAGGGCGCTTCTACTGTCTGATCAATCGGGCCTGGGAGTTTCGCCCGGTCTTCTCTTTTCTTTTATTCTTCGTTTCAGCTCTTCCGGCGACACAACTACAGTTCATTTTAAAATAAAATAGAAAATACAACTCAATGGACCCAGAGTTTTGTCCAACCCATGAATTAGCCAACATAAAAATACTAACGGATTCTGATGCTATGGAAGGGTGCTATGTGGGGCCTTAGAAACTTAGAACATTTGAAAAGTATCTCATGGGGATGGATTTGCTTTTTGATGGTTACTTAGGACCTAAGTTATACCTTTTTTTTTATTGTGTTTTATTTAGGATTTAGAAAGAAGTGGATTTAAACTTTGTATATTTAGGAATAAGATAAGTGGCAAGTTCTGTTTATTTTGAATTATACATTTAATGCTGGTGTAAGGCATTTGGCTGAAACTGTTTTGGAAAGTTTCCTTTGGAAACTCAATGAATGTACCTGTGACTTCTTTGTCAGGATTTCATAGATGTTTCTTTGTGAAAATGAGAGTGAGGCTTATCTCAACCCTCTTGGACCTGAGTCAATGTTGGCGTTGGGCCTTTCTTATTATGTTCCATCACTTCCATCTCCTTCTTGATGCTATTGTTGGAATGGCTGTGTGGATGTCCAATGATGGTGATTTGATCTTGTTATCATCCGAAAGCTGAGTGACAAGTTATTTTTTCTTTCGTACCAATGGCCTGTGGTTTCTGGTTGGGGTTGTTTAATTAATTTGCTGGCCTTTCCCATTAACTTGGATAGTTTAATTGTGGGCTGATTATTGTGGTACTATAGTAGAATGCGTTCGCAAAATGTGAATTGCATTTAGTAATTGTTTGCTTCACAAACATCTATTACAGAAGAACTCATTGTTAGCCTTTTCCTGTGTGTGATTTGCACTTGCCAAATCTAAGTTCCACCCTTTCTGTCACTGAGCGACTGGAAAGAAAGGATAAAAGTGGTATGATACTATGATGGGATACCATAGATTTTGAAAAATGGAACTTACCTCATGTTGATACAATAAATATTACGGTTCACCTGCAAGGCATGCACCTTCTATCATATGAGGCCATTGAAGGTTGCTGTAATGAGCCTTTGAGATATTTGGATATAGAACAGGGGACATTGGCACCTGCAGTTGATCAATGTCTTGAAACTCAGTATATTATTAAAGTGATGCCCGGCCATTCAACCATTTTTCTATTGCTGCTTCTGATTCTTATAAGAGGGAATTGAACCCCTTGTATCAATGCTCTACACTTTTGGTTATCTTAGTAAGGCTCAATGTATTGAGAAGCTACAATCGAACTGTCTTTGGAGTTTAGACTTTAGACTCCCTGCTTGGACTTGTGTCAATTTTTCCGGATTTCATAGTACAGTCACCCTAACGCCATGTGTTTGGTCTTTAGAGTGATTAAAGTGCCACTTTTGTTGGGGAGCTGTCTCTTGCATCATCATTTTTTTTATTTTTTATTTTTTATTTTTATTTTTTATTTTTATCATTTGCAGTTGGTTTCAGTGACAGTCCTAGCAAATGACACTGTTTCAAAATGTTGTTCAGTAATTGGGATATTCTGCAATAGGATTCTTCAGTTATGCATTTTCTGTCAGGTGAGGCCAATTCCTATATCTGGTATTTGTTTACCCTTTTTGCCCAATAATAGGCTCAGTACTTGGGAAGGGATGAATTATGACTGTACAATGTTAGTTTTTTTTTTTTTCCCATAATTTTGAAAGATTTAGGTAGAACGAAATTTAGAACTTTCAAGTGGAGTTGAGGACATGGGAAATTGATCCTTGTGGGTATCTGCATTAACAAAGTTTAGACTCAAGAGAGTTGTTAGCCTGTTAGACTTAGATGTACATGCATATAATGGATTCTTGAGGGTGTTTGTGTCAACATGGTTGAGAGGGCTGTTGCTCTTAGATGGAAATAAATTCCTCAGTATTTATTTATTTTTTCTCACTTGGATATTACTATAGGATTTTTTGGTGCCTGGTTGACCATCAAGATGTGTCAATTGCCTATTGAAGGCATATACTGCAAGACAACTGCTTGGGAAGGATATTTACTTGTGAATCTCAGAGCATAATGAGGGAAAATCCCTTAATATGGTTAGATGGTCAAGATATTTGACTCTTCCTTGAGAATTATATTTATGAAATTATATTTACATTATTTTAGATCCTGCTTTGCATGATAGAATTCAGTTGCTCATATTGATTTAGTAGAGCTCATAGTCATAGGCTGCATGATAACTGGTGGGAAGTCATTACTTGATCAAAGATGTTTGAGGTTTGTCTTTGTGCCTTTTCTTTTAGATTAATCAATTTTCTTATTACAATGTAATAGAAATAACTGTTAGTGGAGACTGTCTTCTGTGTGCCCTATTTATATTTATGCCGACCAAGGATTAAAATTGTGGATATTCTCTTTTTATGAGGTTGATTTAGATAATGGAGCCTGGGTTGAAGTTTTGTGAAAGCTATCAACGATTTTTTCTTGTATTACAATCAGATAACATATTTATAGAGGGCCAACTTGATGCCTTGTGATTTTGATAAGCAGATGTAGTGGGGTGGGGTCAACTTCTGCCTTTTGCACCTAGGTGCTTTTATACATACTTCTAGGAATTAAAGGGGTGCGACCTGTGATTATTCCTGGTCTGCGACCAGTTGGTTGGATTTTGATGCTTGACCTAGCATATATGGCTGACTCTTGATAGGTTGCATTTGGATGTACCCAATTTCAATGGATTGCAATAGCATGTATGAAATTACAATGTAAGAAATTACACTTACTCATTCCATCATGCATTTTGGACTGCTTGGAAATCAGCAATCTTTCTGCAATACACTGCTCACAAGTTGGGAAAAGGTAATCTCATGTGATTATGAACAATAGTACTTAAGTTCAACTCAGTAGCAGTTGTACAGAGTTGGCGATGATCTCCAACAATTGGAGTGGGCTGTAATTTATTCTGCCAAAATATTTGAACCGGTTGCAGTTTGGGGGCATCCAACAGACCCTTTCTCATGAAAAATGCCTTTAGTTTTTTAATTCATTTAATCTGAAGTGAACAAATCTCCTATGCATTTTGCAGTTTCCAGTTTATTGCACCTATTTATTTGACAACTACTTATTATTATTATTATTATTATAGTACTATTGTTGTTATTGTTATTCTAATTGTTTTATTATATTTATAATATAATAATATTGTTGTTCTTGTTCTTGTTGTTGTACCCCATTTGAATTTAACATGTAGTTCATATTAAGTGATTCAGGTTTCTCCATGTTTCTTGCTCTAATCATTGACCGACTACACCATTATTTGAGGGAACTGCGCATGCAACGAAAGAGCATTGAGGCTCTAAAGGCCCAACAGAGCAGAGGATTTGAAGATGGAAAAGGTGGGGGTTCAGACTTAAAAGCATTGCTGGAAGAGATTGCTAGTACGAAGGCAAAAATTAAGAAGGTGGAATCAGAAGATGCAGCAAAGACTGCTAAAGCAAATGAAATTGCAGCACTGAAGGAAAAAATTAAGCAGCTGGAATCAGAGGCTGTGGCAAAGACTGCCGATACCAATGATATTGTCAGTCTGAAGGCAATCGTGAAGCAGTTGGAGTCCGAAGTTGAAGCAAAGGAGAAAGATGCAAAGACTGCCGAAGCTAACACAGTGGCTCTGAGGAAACAGTTGGAGGGCTTCCATCTTGAATATGAACGCCTGTCAAAGGAGAACCAAAACCTTCGTGACCAGTTGAAATCTATTGATAGGAAAGTATCTCACTCTGATGGCAAGAAGAACATGTAATCCTCTTTAACACTTATTTCCTTGTTATGGTTCCACCAATCTTAGATAATCTGTAATGAGGCATTTTCTTCAATGTTGGGACTCTATTCCCAACCAAAAGAATATCTTGGGTTTAGTAATGGGCAATTTAGATGTCTGTACTCTGTACTGTTAGTTGAGGAAATAAAAACAATACACATGATTTTAGTGGGAAGTATATAATCCGATTGACACAAATATTGCACATTTTTATGTTCAATGGTTATCAACTTATCGGCGAAGGGTGTGCTGCTATCTGAATGTCTTCTGTTGTGTAATTGATAGAATGCCCAGTGTTGGGCAAATGTAGTTGTAGAGGTTGCAAGACACAGAGAACAGATGCAGGAAGCAGAGGGAGAAATGACTAAAAAGAAAGAAAACCTCCCAGAATTGGTCACATCACCATGTTTTTGGCATGATTTGTGTGTGTATATATATTTGCCTAGTCCCAGAGGCTTGCTTGTTCTATGCCTGCTTTCGTTTGAGCCATCCCTGTGGTGGGTCTGATTGTGTAGGTTGGCCAAGATGCCTAGAACAGATAAGCAGTTGAAAAATGTTTACGGCCTGATTGGTTACACTGTATTGAATTTCAAGGATAGTTGATATGATCTGCATTGTAGGGGGCTATGTACTTTACTTTTAGGACAAGTTTAGAAGCAACTGAGGATTACAAGCTTGTGGCGTTCATAGTATGGTTTTTCCACGGACATCTTGGGTGTGGATTCCACAGGCTGCAGAATTTATGATGTTTTTTTTTTTTCTTTTTTCCTGATCCTGTGATGAAGAGAGCTGGAGTGAGTGCATAGATCTGAAGAGAAATTGCTAGTCTAAACCCTGCCCTAATGCAGATTTTGAACGGCGCTTTTCTGCACCAAACATTGGATTACACATTTGTGGAAAGCTTCACATTTTCCCTAAAACCATTGCCATTATTGCAATCCATGGTTTACTTTTTTGGTGGCCTTCTTGGGTATGAAATATGAATCCACTGGTACTTTCTCAGATTTTTGAGAATCCACAATTTTTGCTTGGTTCATTGACTGAGAAAGGGAGGGTGCATAAGAAATCACAAGGGTCACCACTGCACCTTGGAAATTATTGAAGAATGCAGACTACAGGCAGCGCTTTTCTTTGACAAATTTGTAATATATCTGTAGAAGATTGCTCACACAAATCATCAACTTTGCTCATATCTGCAGGTGAATTCCCTCTTTCTGAAAAAAGAAAAAGAAAATATCCACTCAAATTGCTTTGTTTAATGTGAATATTAATAAACAAAGTGCCAGTCCACATTCAAAGTATAAATGATTTGAAGTATCAGCTGAAAATGAGTGAACCAACTTGGATTTTGGGTACTGCACCACAGCCAATTTTGAAGAAATGGTGGAATTATACATATAAAAAAACAAGACATTAGAAGAGAGACATTTACAATGAAAGAAATCGAATTCCGTAGTGGATTGCTTGGCAGTCAGTTGACATGTAAATCTTAACTTGTGATTGAACAAAACAACTGTGGTTATTCAAATTCATCAACTTTGATTTGTGAATGTCAACTGTGCTTATTGGCTGGCCCCCACTTTTGCAGTCAGAGAGATGGTTTTCAGGAAAGAGTTGTGCCCTTGAAGCAAGATTGTTCTTTTTCCTTTGAAACTTGAAATGACCATCTTTTCCAATGGAGTGTTTTCTTCAATTATATTTTAGGGACTTCCAATACAATCCATTTGGGACTACTCTTTTGTTTGATCAAAGCCACTCATATCATGCACCACCCTTTTGTATATGAATTGGTCCGAATTCTACTTCAGTTGAAGTTATATGTAGGAACTTTTGGATTGGTCATTTGTTAGTGGTGCATCACTTATGTTAGTTGTGAAATTTGGGCTATTTAGACCTGTCATAAGAGTTGGATTAAACAAAAGGAAGGAAGTGAAATTTGGGGTAATAAGAGATGTCACAAGATTGGGTTGGAAATATCAGATCATTTATCCTCTCCTGTGGGGCTATTATTGGCTATAGAACTTCCATGTTGGTGGTTTTCATGAGTTGGAGCTCCACCAAACACTGATAGTATGGTGGCCCCTACTTTGAATGGTTGACCATCCAGTCCTTGATCTCTGAGGATAGTCCAAAAATCTTCCAGAATCATATGTTTTCCATCTTGACCCACTTGATCTAATTTCTAGATCCCTTGGGTCGAATTCTTAGATATGATCCCTTAACCAGGCTGAGTCAAACTCGGTTGACATTCATGGGTCTATCTTTATCTTCTACCACTTGGATTTATCATGACCATCTCTCCTCCCAAGTCCCAACAACAGAATGCCCCATACACCAGACTCGCCGAATCGTCCACAAATTAGTGGGTCACAGCAGGCTCACACTGGTGTGATTTTGCACGTCACATATGCTCTATTTTTTCTTCAATGTCAGTCCTTGGCCTTTTCATCTTGCTAAGTGGCAGCACACACATAAGCATAAATCCATGTGTCTTCGTTACAACATGCTGCCATGCATGTACAGGTGTCTTTCATCAAACTACCCTTTGTTTTCCTTTTCCTCATGCCATCTCGGGTGCCGTTTGGGAAACATATAATCAGGGTGGCTCCAGGAATTCGAGTAAGTGGGGTCAATAAATGGCATATCTTTTGTAAATCGAATAAATTTATTTTCTCCTTTATCAAAATCTGTCATCTACTTTTGATAATTCAACAAACATAATTTAAAATTTTCAAATAATCTATTTTCGAGAATTCGACAAAGATAATATTAAATTCTCAAATAAATATAAATAGAAATTTTAATATATTATTACTAATAGTTCTTAATTCAAAAAGAAATTTCAAATACATAAACTCCTACAGCTGCCCTCGACGGGTTTTCATGAGTTGAAATTGTTGCATAATAACTTCATTATTAACACTAGCAAACACACATCCTTTTCAATATATATGACCAAACGGTTATTCATCTATTATGGTTCAGCAATAGGAATCCCCTTCCTCTTCTACTGCTGCTTCTTTTCTTCTTTCCAAAGGCTGAATGGCTGAGATAAAGGCTAGGAGTAATGAGTTTTTTTTTTTTTTTTTGGGGAATAACTTATTTTAGGGTATTGATTGTAACACACTTATCATCTAAAATTGGATTATTTTTTTCCAAAATTAACCAAGTGCTACAGTGGGGTCAAACTTTTAAATTAGGGTTTTGACGTGTATGGGCTGTTTAGTTGGTTTGGTTTTTCATTTGGGAAAGTTTAAAATAAGGTATTAAATTTTTACTTTATTTTAAAAAAGGAAGTAAGTCTCAAAACTTGTCAAATTAATCTCTAAGTTTTACAATAAGTTTCTAACTAAGAACATGCGGCCATTTAAAGGTATATTCTGCCAACTTTTTTCCTCAATTTCTTTAAACAACAAAATTATCTTTCATTTAAAGCTATGACTTAGTTCCGACAACTATATGCAACAGATCGCTGCAGAGATGTCGGTTGTTTTTTGTTATCGTGAGAATGTCGGTGAAGGAAATATGGAGAACATTTAGGAAGTGGAGAAATTTTTAAAAAATTTAATTTGGGTATTTCTTAGAAATGCAAGAAGAAGTTGCCAAAAAATAGTTTTAAATGGACGAATGTTCTTAATTGAAAACTATGTGGAAAACTTAGAGACTAAATTGGAAAGTTTTGAAACTTGTGTCATTTTTGGAAATTAGGTAAAAACTTAAGGACTTATTTGAATTTTTTTTTTAATTTTCTTGCTCCTGCTAGAAATGTAGCTGACCTGTCACTCCGTTTTGGACTTTTGTGAGTTCTGGTGTGGGGTCCATTAGGAGAGTCTCGCTCGGCATGTTGACTCTATGATTCGGCCAACAAAATATGTGTATTGAGCACCCACGAGTAGGATGAGATCGCCCATGTCCATGCTTGAGCCCATTTTCAATGGAGTCCAATCACAGCTCACAGGTCTAGCTTACCTGATAGTGTAGCTCATTTTTCACATAAATATTTCTATAATGTTTCCTCATATCCCCTTAGAGCTTTATTACATGTAATTACATATGTATGATTGCATTTCTTTACTTAGCTAAAAATGAAGAGATGAGAGTAACTAGGAACTATGACCATCAAATATGGCGTCCCCTTTAATTGGAGAAAGAACCAAAAGAAGAAAAAAAACGAATACCCAACCATCATCTTAATAATTCAATAAAGAAGTTCAAGCTATATCCTTCACCTCTCACCTCGTTAAGAATTCGATTTTTCACATTTTTACATCATTCTTATCCGACAGTCAAATCCAGAATTTCACTGGGTCCCACAGTACAGGATAATATCGTCCATTTATATATAATATATGTAAGGTGTGTACATTTACAATGGTCTGTTTCAAGGTGTGTATACAAGTAATGCATAGTTATATATAAGGTGTGTATGTATGCTTTGGAAATACAAATGAGTCTCATATTTATTGGGCTTGATATTTAATGTGTGAATCTAACCCTAACGATTTAATTGTGCAATAAGAAGATTCTGTACTATGAAAATTTATGTTTCCATGTGATAAAAGATCCTGCAATTCTTCTCCTCCTATGGGAATTGAAATCCTTTCTTTCGAGAAAAACCAATTGCTTTTGTATTAGTTTATTCTTGCTAGCGGAAATCTTGATATTTTATTAGGGAGATTGGGATTTTTGAACCTATTAATGCTTCACAGAAAATGTGCCCCAAAACTTAGATCCTGATCCAAATGCATGACTAGATCAGCCTCAATACCACCGACTGGCATACCAATGAATCACTAATGAAGAATTTAGAATTTGTAGCTGTAGTTTCTCAAAGGCAATGAGCCTTGCAGGAGTTAGCACTTGAAATTTCCTCCCCCTCCCCCCCCCCCCAAATGAACATCAAAATCAATGAGTGGGGAGCATCTTAACACTGTTCAAATGCATTCTTAATTTCCTATATGTTGACTCTGATCTAAGTTTTACTTCAACAACCAAACATTAAAAAAGAAAAACGATGAAGATGTTTCAAAAAAGTTGGCTCAACTTTTATTTGATTGGCTTTAATATGGTAGACCACTGTCTTTTTGAGAGGGCATAAAGTATAGATTCTATGCATCGATATTTACAAAGAATGTTCTATAGCAGACGGAATATTGTTTATATATATATATATATATATATATATATATATATATATATATATATATAGGGAATGGCTCTCCCGAGTTGCAGCTGAGGAGACCATCAGCTGAAGTGTGCGGTCTCCACGTGTGGCAACCCAAACAACGTAAACTGTAGGGCCCACTCAAAACTTTCACATTTCCCCCTTTCGGCTTCAAACACAACCCAATCCAAAACTTTTGCTCTGCAACTCTCACTGAACGTCTTTCTCTTGCTGCAGCTCTCCATCTCTGCCTCTCAACTCATGTCATCTCTCTCGGGCGTCCTCTCTCTCTCCAGATCTCCCTCAGACGCCTCTGTCTCTTGACGCGAGGCGACAAGCAGAGCAGATAAAGCATCTGTCGAAGGACCCTTGTCCACCACCTCCGCACCGCCAAGACCCCCAACGTCAGGCAACTCTCAGCCGTCCTCCTCCTCAAGAAGATCACCGGTCACTGGGACAAACTCTCCTCCCACCTCTGTCAGTCCGTCAAATCCGCCCTCATCGACAGCATCACCATCGAACACGAGTATCCCACTGCAGAAGAGAAGGTGCCAGCTGCAATTCTGTGGGTTCTTAGGAATTCTGTGGGGTTTGAAATTATGTGGTTTCTTACGAATTATTTGTTGTCACAGACATCAATGAATGGACTTTGAAATTCTGTGGATTCTTAGGAATATGTCCCATTGTCATTTATGCAAGCATCGCTGTGTTTATGCAAAAACCGATCCCACTTCTATCAATGACACACCTTGAATTTGTAGGATTTGCCTCCGACCATCAGGGGCAGCGATCCAAGTTGCAATCAAAAGCAGTAAAAGAACTTACAGTGAGACACCTTGTACCCAATTCATTTTATGAAACAGCTTGTTTGACGGGATGTCACAATGAAACAGGCAGCTTACACTCATCTCATCAGTATCAGCAACCATGTTTAGTGGAGAATGACATTCAAAGTTTTTTTATTTTTTTTTTAAGATAATGACATTCATATTTGCAAAGTAATTGGTTGAGACTACAAAAACTCCCCCTTCAAAAATTCCTTATATGTGATCCCTACAAAGGTTCAACCCAGTTAACATGAATAATAGGAACTGGTTGTGCTTACAACCGCTACATTTTGCTATCTGGGTATAATATCTCCTTCCACTCTAAGATGAAACCATCTTCTTTCTTAGGGATGGCAACGGGGCGGATCGGGGACGGAATTGGGGTTCCCCGCCCCCGCCCCGAACTTGGCCCGCCCCGCCCTTCGGGGTAATTTATATTTCCCGTCCCCGCCCCGCGAGTACCCCGTCCCGCCCCGCCCCGCCCCGCTCCTCAATTGTAAAAATTTTAAATGTGTAAGACTTGGGATTCGAACTCGGGTGGGAGAGCAACCAAAGCTTTGCCTTACCACTAGACTAAACTTCATTTCTTGTAATGTTTTACCTTATTTAAAATATATTAATATATTCAAGATTGTTACACACATATACATACTTCACTTACTTACTATTTATATTATGACTTATATATTATTTATCATTTATTTAAAAGGAAAATGTTAAATGTAGACAACTAAGGAATCTAATTGGAAACCTTAAAGCTATATTGAGCTCGTTTCCATCTCTTGGATTTTGAAATCTTTTGGTCTTGTGAAATGAATGGAACTTTATTTTAAAAATAATAATTTCGCTGATCAAACATTTTGTTTGGATATCTATTGGACTCATGGCTTGGAAATTCTAGAATCCTTTGAAATTCTGAAATATTTTTTTGGACATCAATTGGGATTGGGCCTAATTATTTCTTCTTGTGTTTCTCAATAAAAGTTTCGAAATCTTTATCACATGAATTAGGAGTGCAATCATAATATGCCCTGCCTGTTTAAGATGAAAACATGATAAGCACCCACCAAAAGGAAAATTACACAATTTGCAATTCAAATTTATAAAAGTCTTGAAATGTAGAAAAAATTCTAAAAACATATACTAGTAATTTTGTTTAAAAAAAATAGAATTTATATATGAACTTCAAGTATTGTCATATGAATATTAAATCATTATTTATTGTATAGCTCTGAATTCATGAACCTCCTATAGCGGGCCCGGCTATATTGAAAGTACATACTATATTGAAACCCTCATTATCAAAGCCTTCTCCCAGGCTCCCAGCTGTGACGGTGTTGGCTACATGTATTCTTTTTCTCCATTCTAAATAAAGACCCAAATAAGAAAAATTTTCTTAACTTCATAATTTTTCTTTCAAGGCAAAATAAATTAAATTTTGTATTGACTACAAAGAAAAAGGTAAATTCATTTATTTCATATGGTAAAAAGCACATGAATGATTCATCTATGCTGTCTCCATGCCTTTAATAATATTAATAAAAAAAAAACCCTCAACCATGCTGACTCATTTGCCCGAAACTCAGGCCCCTCTTAAAACATCAGTCTTCCTAGGGACCATGACATTTTTCCCAAAATAGAATAAAAAGATCTCCAAACATAAATATTTTATAAGTGTGGGGCACTATTAGATTATTTAAAATTTTTTAAATTATCTAATATTAATATTATAAATTTTCCATTTCCTAAAATTTTACCTATTTAAAGTGAGATTTATTCATATAAGATTTTCTCTAAACCCTTGAAGGCCAATAACATACACTTGAAAATATCATATATGCTTTGAGACATTTTTTTATAAAAAAGACAATATCTCTTTAAAATATCATGAACTCCATCAATACATGGTTTCACTTCATTTCTGGTATTGAACTCCACTCACTAATAAAGAGGTTAATTACACATATAATTAAAATTAGTATAATGTATAGTGTTGTTAGTATGATTATAATCATATTAAGTTACTAACTATAATTTACCTTATTATTTCTAATCGTATGAGTTATTATAAGTGTATAGCATGATATATCTTGTAATGCTATATCAAATTAGTATAATTTATATTGTTATTAGTATGATTAGAATCATACCAATTATAATTTACCTTGCTATCTCTAATCATATATGTTATTATAAGCTTAAAGCATGATCTATCATTCTATTATATTCGTTTTATTTAATATGATTTATCATGTCGCAATTTAACATTATATATGATTAAAGTCAAATAAGCTTAGATAGATTTTTAACAACTTTAATTTCATTAAATTTGAATTAGAGGGAATGTGATCATATTATATGCTTTTATAATGTCTAGGGTTCAATCAATTACATGTTTAACTTTAAAAAAAGTCTTCAATCAATCTACTTAACCCTTAATAACAACATAAAATCAATATATACATTTACATATAAATATGTTTATTTATTATAAAAGAAATCTAAAAAATATATATTTTTTAGAGGATTATTAATTTCGGGGCGGGTTACGGGGCAGGGCATGGGGCGGGGCAACGGGGCGGGTCAACGGGGCGGGGCAACGGGGCGGGTAAACGGGGCGGGGCATGGGGTGGGGTAACGGGGCGGGGCATGAGGCAGACCCATCCCCGCCCCGCCCCGGCTTCGGGGTATGTTTTTTTGCCCCGTCCCCGCCCCGTCTAAGATTCGGGGCGGGGAAAACCCGTACGGGGCGGGGCGGGCACTCCGGGTTGGGGCGGGGCGGGTTAAAAATGCCATCCCTATTCTTTCTGATACAAGATTTAAGCCCATTTACACTGAGATCTTCAAATTAAGATATTAGGGGACCAACAAGAGAAAGAGTGAATAAGGATTTCATCACCAAAAACCTACATAAAGTATAGTGATTAAGATTTGTGGAATTAAAACTAATAGGATCATTTGATAGCTTGACATCTCAAATTCTCCTAATCTACGTTCAAATCTTCCCATTATGTGCCTCGATCAATTGTCAGAGAGAGAGTCTCGTCAATACTAGCTGTGACAGGGACCAAAACCCACATAGCTGTGACAGGGACCAAAATCCACCATCTAAAACATGAGATGGTGGGTAATGGCAATTGCATTTATAAAGGATCGAAAGAGGGTCACGAGAAATTTCTAGCTACAACCTAACATGCATGGCCCATGTTTCTATCTCTTCCTGTCACTTGTATGAAGCGAAGCTTCATGAGAGTCCCCTTCCGATCAACTGGCTCTACCTATTGGTAAACTGAAATCACAGAAAACTAACTGGTAGACGGAAAGCACAAAGCCTTGTGGGATTAAACTGAAACAAAACCTTAAAAAAATGCCAAAAAAATGCCGCCAAATGCACTTCCTCGGTTTTGCGTACAAGTAGGAAAGCAGAGAATCTCACAATCTCATCATCAAAACTAGGGTTTCATGCGATTCAAAAGGAAAGAGCAGAAAAATCAAAATGATAAGAGGAGGAAGATGAAGATTGTAGTGAGGACATAGATTGGGAGAGGACACGCAGATTGCAGTTCGACACAATGACGTCGAGAGGCAGAGGCGTCATGAGGGAGATCTTCAGCGAGAGAGATGACACGAGTTGAGAGGCAGAGACGTGAGAGGGAGAACTGTAGCAAGAGAGAGACATTCTGTGAGATTTGCTTGGATTGGGTTTAGTTTGAAGCCGGTTGGCAGAAATGTGAAATTTTTTAGCGGCTTTGAGTTCACGTTTTTTGGTTTTCCACACGTGGAGACCACACACTCCAACTGATAGTTTCATCAGCTGCAGCTCATGAGAGCCAGTCCCATATATATATATATATATTTATATATATATATATATATATATATATATACACACTCAAACTCGTGAGGCCCACTCAAATGCATGTCTATAAGTAGGAGTAGGGCCGATGAAATGATCTCCTTGTGGACAAAAGAGCCCCAAAACATCAGTCCCTACAGGATAATTTAACAACCTTAAAATTTAATGATGTCTTAACTGTATATATTTTTTTGAGACTCCATCCAATTACTACGAGTAAAGGTTTAATGAGTATAAGATTAGGCCTAATGCCAAAATATGGGACGATAAAAACCATCAAAAGAGCTGCACTTATCAAAGATAGGCCCAAGTGTGCCCCCATAGAGTCATAGGAGGGCATTTTCCCCATATTACATAACATAGGTTTTGAGCATTATATATATATATATGCTTTATGAGCCATAAAGGAATGATGAAGAAGCATTGAATATGACAAGTCGAAGATAGAATAGGAAGATTTCAGGGCCTGCAAATGGATTATCAACAGAGGAAAACAACATGGGTGGACTAGAAAAAAGAAAATGAAGATAAAAGGCAAAAAGACAAGGCGTGCATGTACCCTAGTCATGATGATCTGAAAAGTTCCATGATAAAACAATGTTCATTTGACCAACTTAATTGCAAACATCATCCAACACAACAAAGTAGGAATTTCCTAAAGTCACTACCATCCCACATTCCCACTTGTGCAGTGGGGCTCTTCACTTGAACAAGACCTGGGGGGCATAGAATTCTATAAACTGAAGCTTCAAAAAAGGAAGTTAAAAAGAAACAAGGAGACCTAACAGGGTCCATGTCTATTGGATCAATAAAACTGACATCAAAGATTTTTTTTAGACAAAAATCTTGAAAAGAAAATTTTTAATTTTACCTAATTATGGAAAAAGTCCTTAAAGATTTTTTTATTTTGTAATAATCTCTTTAATTTGGATAAATATTGATGACCAAGTCCCCTAAATAATGTAATGCACATTAAACACTACAAGAGCTGATATAAGCACTATTTTGACATAAATACATCAATCAGCTTATTAATCTCTTCAAAATCCTTTTGAGAGTGGGCTTATCATGATTTGTCCACGGAACGGCAGAGCCAAGGTAATTCTAACCTCATGGATGGAGTAATAACATGTGAGAAAAAGGTGTAATGAATGCAATAATAATGCAAATTAGCCAATTCATGGTTTAATATTTAAAGGAAAATTTTCTTCTCTAGAAAAGTGGAGAAAACTACATTACTATGGTACAATTTTGAACTGCGGATAACTTTCTCAATTTTCATTTCTCCGCCTTTTCTCCTCGTCTTAACATATCTGTAAGCTTTTGCCAAATAATTAAGGGCACGTTCATTTTTAGGATGTCCGAGAACTTTTGTTGGAGTTATATAAGTACTCTAAATGTTGCAGGATTCTGGAATGCCCATGCCCTTTGACAAAAGAGAATTTTCAGAAACTTAAGAGATCAAATAGAGAAATTTTAAATCCTAGAGGAGAATCACCGGCATGCTGTCAGAAATTCTCAATAGCTAGATTTCTCGTCAAACACACCCCACCCCCCCCCAACAACTATTTTGGAAGTTAAGATTAAATTGAAAGCACGAAGCGCAATAGAGAATTTTCAAAAACTCCATAGATCAAATAGAGAAATTTTAAATCCTAGAGCAGAATCACCGGCATGCCATTAGAAATTCTCAATAGCTAGATTTCTCATCAACAACCCCCCCGGCATGCTGTCAGAAATTCTCAATGCGCGCCCCCCCCCCCCCCCCCCCCCCCTCTTTGAATTCCTGTAATATATATGGGAATTGAATACATATTAACTAAATTGGCTTATAAAAGCTTGACCTCTTCAGCTTAATTGGCTTCTCGTCACGGTATAACTATGTACTGTGGAAAGACATGTGAATGAATGCTGTCCATGTATCAGCAAGGAGAGGAATGGATGGATGGGAAAACACCGTTGCACACTTTTTCATCAAAATATCAAATTGACAGAAACAAAGGCAAAGCAGACCACCTTAGCAATGAGCTGTAACTAAATAAAAGTTGGACATGTTTTCATAGTCACCATGTTTGAAATGAAAGGTCTTCTTCTAGCACTGGGCCCTCTTGTGAGTGTATTCCACTTCATATTGCTCTTCCCAATCATTTTACACTTTTATGTACCTGCACTTATCCCTTATGACATTGCTTACTTCACTCTCCCTTTAAAGGAAGGTGAGCACATACGAAAGCTTTTGTTAGGGCATGAGACGCTCTAGTTTCTATCAGTTATCCATGACCAAGCTTAAAGTTAATTTTCATATCAAAAGGTATGACATATGATATTCTTTAAGAGTCGGTGGCTGCTGAAACAATAGGCATATATTATTTTTTAGATACATCGGCAAAACCTCGAGGTATTAGTGAGGTCAGACTAAATACTTTTTAAAAGTATCCCTCCGGTGGAGCCCATTTATTAACACTCCTTCTTAGGTGAAATTTGGTCGGCGCACTTTTTGCGACGGCATTTTTTCTAACTCCTAGTCATTCGTCCTAGAATTTAAATTCGCAACTGGTTGGTTCGGATACCATATTTAATTTCCTTAACTAACCATTCCTACCAAAACTTAGAGGTGTTAGTATAGTAAACATAAATATATTTCAATAGTCCCCTCGGGTGGAATCCACTCCTCAACAAAGATGAGAGGAGGAAAAGGGATGAATAAGGATATGATTTCCGTTTGGTGTAGACATAGATACATTTATCAAACCACGCAAATTTGTTATGTGGCTTCCTTTATATAATTGCATTTTTGCTTTCTTCATTGTGGTTGTAAGTCAATAGTAGGTTTCTACTCTGCAAAACAATAGTACACCACTATTTTCCCAATTGTAGTTTTGCTTTGCTCTTCCTTCCAGGCCCACCTGAATTCTTGATCATCATTGAATGAAGAGGAGTTTGAAAGGGTTTAATATGGATTAGGTTTGGCCCATATATCACTATGATCTGATATTTCTAGCTCTTTTTTACAGGCCCTTGTTAAGGTTAACGGTTTTATGAGTAGGATCCACTTCAACCATGTCAACTACCACCTGAAAATCCCCTCTATTGAAGATCCAAAGTGCCCAAAATACATTCATTCTCAGTTCATGGGTTTTCCCCATATTTTACCCTAATATAGTTGGTCTCATAGAAAAATCATAGTTCAATAAAAAATGTGATAATGAATAATGCATAAGATTGTGTTCAACACATTTTTTTATTATCAAATGTTCAATTTTTTGTGGGACCAACTCCTCTTGGTGTAAAATTTTGTCCATTATATAGTGGAGTTGGTAAAATTTTGTCCATCATAAAGTTCCACATTTTCGACTCAGTATTCATATAAGCCCATTTTAACCGGCTGTCTCCGAAGGGGCCAGGATTCCTTTTATAAGTCAAAAGCATGAAAGGATCAAGACTCATGTGATTCTAAATCTAAAGCTATCTAAGGTATAGGATCAGAAAACGAGGATTGGATTCGGGCCAACCCCAACCCGACTTCAACTGGACTATTTTCAACCAAATCTCGAAAAAAATTCTCCTACAAGCCAACTACATATGAAATTATGACATGTGCAGTCTAGCTCATGGAGCACATGCACTTGGATGCATGTCTTACAATATTTAGGATTGAATAGATGAAAAGGTGTCCTATGGATAAAGGTTAGTAAAAAATTCAATGCTATCAGACTATCCTACCTTGATTTAATAGTTCAAAATTTAATGCTCATCTCAACCAGGGATTATTTGTCACGACCCGGGCCCGAGGCCGGGCCAATCGGGGCCTAATAACCCGGATCGCGATGTCAGCATACTTACTCCCGTAAATCTCGAATTAACCGAAGTTAAGACGAAGACTCACAAGGGATCTAACATACATATACCTGTCAAATGTACAATTTTGCGGAAACATATACGTACATTGACAACAATTGACTTTACATTTCCAGTAAAGTTCCCATTTACAAAAATATAATCCAATGAAGTCCACAACTGCATATTCACAATACAATGCAGGGGACAGTTAATTACATCTCAAAATGATATACAAAAGTATCAATGAAATTCCAAAATAATCTCAAAACATCCAAAAGCTACGCCCTCCGAACTAAGCCCACTCGGCTAAACCTCCTGGAGGTATCGGAAGGGCCTCCTCCGCTCGCGGCGCGGCCTCTGCAAGGCCGGGATGGGCAACTGGGCCTGTAATGCCATCAATAACACCATGAACACGACGGTTCAACAAGATATAAACACATTACGATAACTCATGCTAATCCTGTCCATTGTCAATATAAGAACTCTAGACAATTGAATCTAGGTTAACGCAATATTTTGAACAGTGCAGTCAATTGATAATCAATGACTAGATTACAAGTACAATAATATTACCGTTATTCAGTTCAGTGTCTTCCAAAGGAAGCATTAGGCAATTCATTTCATTCATTTCATGTCATTCGGATTACATTGAGCATTTATTAGATGGCTTTTGGGACTTTTCAGTCCAATACATTTTTCATTCAATTCATATTTCATTACATGGCTTGTACATGGCTTTTCATTGACTTTTCAGTCTATATGTGGGATCTACCAGTGTCTTGATCAGAGATCACTGGCATCACCACGGAGCTCCGGAACACCCCAATCATCTGCTGCAGCAGGATTATTCATTATTCAATGCATTTATTCATTTTGTTCATTATTCAATGGTTCATTACATTTATTTAGTATTCCGTGGTTCATTGTGTGCAGTCATTATAGACTCAATGGGATTAGATGAATCTTTAATCATTCACGGTCCTACTTGTCTCTATCCCAATTTAGACAAATTCTGGGTGTAATTATTAGTTACTAAATGCACGTGTTATTTTCGATGGACATCACATTTTCATTTAATATGTGCATTTAGTCCCCAAAAATTTTCCACCTACAATATCAAAATCCACTGGACTCAAACTGAGTCCCACAATCGATCGGACCGTTAGGTCCGATCGATTGGACAAATTTTCACTCACAATAAATTTTAAGTCAATATTAAGCTCACTGGCGGTTAGCCGGAACTTGGCCCACGGCTAGCCGAAATGCAGTCGGCGGCTAGCCGGAAGGTGGCTGGCGGCTAGCCGAAATTCCAATTTCGGCTAACCGCCATTTCGCGGTTAGCTCACGGTCAGCTTTCCAGAAGCTGACATTTTCTGTCTTGATTTTCGGTCACCTTACGGTTACCTTGCGGTTACCTCACGGCTACCTCGCGGCTAGCCGAAATTCAAATTTCGGCTAACCGAAAACTGGCGGTTAGCTTTCCAGAAGCTCGCCATTTTCACAGGATTTGGCGGTTGGCTCCACGGTTAGCCTTACGGCTAGCCGAAATTCACCCAGAACGTCATTTTCGAGCTTCTGAACTTCTGAAGCAAATCCTAAAAACTGAGTTCTCAACTCCAGTCTCTTCAATAGTCTATAAAAATCCAAGGAAACACCCTCTTGGACTCTTGGAACAACCATTAAGCATTCACATTCAATCTAATCTCCATTTCATGAGAAAGAAAAAGGGTTTTGAGAACCCATCTCTAATGACTCAAGAGAACTTGAAAAATTAGCATGTTTGATCATAAATGAACATTTATACTTGCCTCTTGAAGTCTCTTTAACAAGAAATCTTCTTCAATGAAGCTCCAAGAAGGGATTCTTGAGTTCTTCCTCAAGCTTCAACAGTCCAATATGAACACAAGATGAGAAAGGAGATGGAGAAGATGAAGTCTCTCTACCAGCACTTGTCAAGCTTCCAATCTTCACCCTAGTTGGAGAGAAATGGAGAAGAAAGAAGAAAAGGAAGAAGGAGCAGTGCCTAGGGTTTCTTGAATGAACGAAGTGGAATGAACCTAAGGGTTCATTTCAATGTTTATAAGGCATTTTTGCAACTAGACCCTCTCTTACTTTCTTATTTTTAATTCGAGTCAAATGGAGGCTCACTTAAGTCAATACTCGTCGGACGACATCGAGCCTATTATGAAAGTTAACGTACTCGTCAAGATACGCGTGTTGGTATCAAGAATTTCCGTATTCGACAAAATACGTATAAATACGTATTTACGAAAAAGATCTTGTTTTCTTAGTCTAGACTTAAAACTCACTCAATTCACTTAATCTCTTCATTACCATTTCATTAAGTCCATTTGGGACTAACTTCATTGAGTTGGGTCATTAACCATCATTAGTCTAATTAGACTTGATTAATTAGCATTAATTGCAATTTAAGTAGAGTTAATCTTGATTAACTCGGGGCGGGGTCTTACATCTCTCCCAACTTTTAGAACCATTCGGTCCTCCGAATGCAATACAATTCAATACAAATCAATTAAATAATTCGAAATGTAAAATTACCTGAACAAATAGTTCGGGATACTTTTGGGCCACTTGCTCTTCAAGTTCCCAGGTAGCTTCATTTGGTCCATGATGATCCCAAAGGACCTTGACCCATTTGATTGTCCTAGTACGCAGAACTGCCTCCTTTGTATCTATGATCCGAATTGGCTTCTCAACATAAGTGGTGTTAGGCAACACTTCAATCTCTTCATGACGAATGACATGTGAAGGATCATGCACATATTTGCGAAGCATAGAAACATGAAATACGTTGTGAATACCAGAGAGTTCTGCTGGGAGATCGAGACGATAAGCCACATCTCCAATTCGGCTCGTGACCTTGAAAGGTCCAATGAATCTCGGGGATAGCTTCCCTTTCTGTCCGAATCGAATAGTGCCCTTCATTGGGGAGGTCTTCAAAAAGACCAAATCATCGACTGCGAACTCTAGATCACGCCGACGATTATCAGCATAGCTTTTCTGCCTTGATCTGACAACCTTCAATCTGTCTTGGATCTTTTGGACTTTTTCTGCTGTTTCAGCAATGATAGTGGGACCGTGGAAACTTCGGGTTCCAACTTCTTCCCAACTAACTGGAGTTCGACATCTCCGACCATACAGTGCTTCAAACGGTGCCATCTCAATGCTGGAGTGATAGCTGTTATTGTACGCAAATTCGCACAATGCCAAATGGTCATCCCAATCACTCCCAAAATCAATCACACTGGCACGAAGCAAGTCTTCTAGAGTCTGTATAGTCCTTTCTGACTGTCCATCTGTCTGTGGATGATAGGCCGTACTAAACTGAAGTCTAGTGCCAAAAGAGTTCTGGAATGACTTCCAGAATGTGGACACAAACCTACTATCTCGATCGGAGACAATCGAGACCGGTGTTCCATGCAATCGAGTCACTTCCTTGACAAACAGCTTGGACATTTCACTGAATCCTATATCCTTTCTGATTGGAATGAAATGTGCGGACTTTGTAAGCCGGTCAACGATCACCCATATGGCATCGTGTTGCTTTCTCGTCCTCGGTAGACCAGATACGAAGTCCATTGTAATGTGCTCCCATTTCCATTTAGGGATTTTCAGTGGATGAAGCAATCCCGGTGGTTTCTGATGTTCAACTTTTACACGTTGACAAGTCAAGCAGGAAGATACATAACCTGCTATCTCTCGTTTCATGTTGTTCCACCAGAACCTATCCTTCAGATTTCTGTACATTTTTGTACTTCCAGGATGCATAGAATATCTGGTGTGATGAGCTTCAAACATTATAGCTTGTTTTAGATCTTCTTGAGCTGGGACACATAGTCTGTCTCTGAAATATAGAACTCCTTCTACTAGCACAAAGTCCGGCTTAGTGGCAAGGTTGTCCTTAATTTTCTCCAACTCAAGGTCTTGAAACTGCCTATCTTTAATTTCCTTGATAAGCATTGGTTCGAAGACGGACATTGCCGCAAGCATCACCTTACTATCCACCATTTCAATAGCCACATCACAATCTTTGAATTCTTCAATTAAATTCCATTCACCCACCAATGATGCCAAATTAGCAGACTTTCGGCTCAAGGCATCAGCCACGACGTTACCCTTTCCAGGTACATACTTGAATGGAAAGTCGTAGTCCTTGATTAGCTCTAACCAACGGCGTTGCCTCGAATTGATATCCTTTTGAGTGAACAAGTACTGAAGGCTTCTATGATCGCAATGGACTTCAAAAGTCTCCCCATATAGATAATGCCTCCATTGCTTCAATGCAAACACAACCGCCGCGAGCTCTAAGTCATGAGTAGCATAGTTCTTCTCATGTTCCTTCAATTGTCGTGAACCATAGGCAATGACTCTACCATTTTGCATCAATACACATCCCAATCCAATACCCGAGGCATCTGAGTAAATTTCAAATCCTCCTCTTCCTTCGGGTAAAGACAAGATTGGGGCTGAAATTAACTTCTGCTTCAGGGTTTGGAAACTAGACTCACATGCATCATTCCATTCAAAGGAAGTGTTCTTCCGAGTCAGTTTCGTTAATGGCGATGCGATCTTTGCGAAGTCCTTGACGAACCTCCTATAGTAGCCTGCCAATCCCAAGAAGCTTCGAACTTCAGGTACATTCCTCGGACTCTGCCAATTAGTAATTGCCTCAATCTTAGCTGGATCAACTGCTAATCCATCTCCTGAGATGATATGGCCCAGAAATGCAACCCGCTGCAACCAGAAGTCGCACTTTTCGAGTTTTGCATACAACTGATTCTCTCTCAGTGTCTGCAAGGCTGTTCTCAAATGATGTGAATGCTCCACCTCTGTCTTTGAATATACCAGAATGTCATCGATGAAGATTACAACGAACTGGTCCAGGAAAGGAGCAAACACTCTATTCATTAGAGCCATAAACACTGCAGGTGCATTCGTTAGACCAAAAGGCATTACTAAAAATTCATAGTGGCCATAACGAGTCCTGAATGCTGTCTTCTGCACATCTTGATCCTTAACCCGAATCTGATGATACCCAGATCGGAGATCAATCTTAGAGAAGTACGATGCACCCTCGAGTTGATCAAACAACTCATCAATCCTAGGCAGAGGGTACTTGTTCTTGATTGTCACTTGGTTTATCTGCCTATAATCGATGCACATCCGCAAGGTGCCATCCTTCTTCTTCACAAACAATACAGGCGCTCCCCACGGCGAGACGCTGGGTTTAATGAAACCCTTGTCGAGCAAATCCTGTATTTGTTTCTTCAACTCATATAGTTCTGATGGTGCCATTCGATATGGTGCCTTTGTTATCGGTGCAGTACCGGGCACAAGTTCAATGGTAAAATCTACTTCCCTTGCTGGAGGTAGACCTGGCACTTCATCCGGAAATACATCAGGAAATTCACAGACTACAGGAATATTCCTTAACTCTTGTACAGGCTTCTCTTCAGAGATGAACGCGATGTAGCCTTCACAACCGCTGAGCATCATTCGTTCAGCCTTGAGTGCCGAAACTAGCCTGGTATCGTATTTCTTTTGGACTCCTTCAAAGAGTACACTGGCACTGGCTTCTTCAACTCTGAAGGTAATGATCTTGCGAAAACAGTCCAAACAAGCCCTGTACTTCGCAAGCCAGTCCATACCAAAAATTACATCGAAATCACTCATTTCTAATATAACCAGATCAGCTGGCATTGACACTTCCCCAATTTTAACACTGCACTGGGGGATAAACAACTCACAAACTACTTTTGTCCCTAAAGGAGTAGATACAGTAAAGTCATATGGTAATTGCATTATTCGATCCCGCATATCATATGCAAATGGAGGTGCTACAAAAGAGTGGGTAGACCCGGGATCAAATAGTGCAATTGCAGATCTATTATCTACAAGTATTGTACCTTCAACCACGTTTGCTGCAACATCAGCTTGCTCTCTGTTAGCTGCATAGACCAATCCAGCTCTCTGTTGTCTATTGGGTTGCTGCTGCTGCTGTTGCCTTGGCTGCTGTCTCTGCCATTGGCGTTGCTGTCCTTGGGGTTGAGGTTGTTGCTGTTGTTGTCTAGGAGGAGGAGGAGCTGGCAAGGCTAGACGTGGAGGAGGAGCAGGTAGTGCTGCTTGCCCTTGTGCAGGCTGCTGATACGGAGCTCTATCCTCTCTTCTCGCTTTTGGACATTGTGCCATCTTGTGCTCCATTGAGCCACATACTAAGCAAGCTCCGGAAGTCCTCCAACATAACTCAGTCCTGTGACCTTTACCACAAGTCCCACAGACTGGTTTATTTTCTCTCCTCTCATATCCCGGGTGAAACCTTTGTTTCTGTTTCTTGTTCCTCGTTTGTCCCCCTTTCTTAAACCATGAGTCTCCACTCCTCTTGGTGTGTACAGACTCTGCTTCTTTTTCCCTCTCCTTTTCTCTTTGGATTCCTTCCGCCGTATATGCCCTATCAACGGCATCATCAAAAGTTGCAGGCTTTTGTCCAGCAAATACAATTGACTTGTATTCTGGATTTAGTCCTTGAAGGAACCTCTTGACCTTTTTCTCCTCAGTGTCCACCAAGTCGGGAGCATACTTGGACAATTGCAAAAAGGTATGAACATAAGCAGCAACGGTCAGTTGACCTTGCTTCAAGTGTAGGAACTCTGATTCCTTCTGTTGCTGCACATGCTCAGGGACAAACTTCCTACGAAACTGCTTCTTGAAGACTTCCCAGACATCGGGTGTGTTCATCTCCTTGAACACATCTTTCACACTCTTCCACCATAAATTAGTTCCCCCTCTAAACATGGTAGAGGTGAGCAATACTCTTTGTCTCCGGGTGCAAACAACTGTATCAAACACATCCTCGATGTGTTCCAGCCACTCATCTGCCTTTTCCACATCCTCATTGCCGTAAAACTCAGTGGCTCCCCTTTTTCGGAACCTCTCATAAATGGCGTGAGGATCCGCATCCTTGTGTTGTAATACCACCTGAGTCTCAACATGAGGTTGTTGGACCGGTGCTACAGGTGGAGCTTGCAATTGAGCTTGCAACTGAGCTTGTGTTTCCAACAATGTGGTAATTTGGGCTTGCATGCCCATTTGAGCCTCATGGCTCTTTGCCATCTGCTCTCGGTGCTGGGCCTGCATGGCCACTTGTGCTTCATGATTCTTTGCCATTTGCTCTCTATGTTGAGCTTGCATGGCTACTTGAGTTTCATGACTCTTCACTAATTGCTCTAGTATTGCAGTCATTCTCGCATCCGTATTCGATGCTGGAGGAGGGGGTGTGGTACTATCATTGACAGGAATTTCGATAAAGCCATCATTCCCCGATCCAGATGCCATGCTGCAGACAATACGGAAGGTAAGATACATATCTCAACACTCCCATCGCACATATATCACATATAGTGAAATCAATAAACAAAAATCCAAAGTTGGATTTGCCTCAATCGTAACGTTCCTCACTTCGTTCTTAGTATTTCTAACATTCTAAAGTTGTCTTAACCTAGCTTCTTAACTAGGCTCTGATACCATACAATAAGTATGTCACGACCCGGGCCCGAGGCCGGGCCAATCGGGGCCTAATAACCCGGATCGCGATGTCAGCATACTTACTCCCGTAAATCTCGAATTAACCGAAGTTAAGACGAAGACTCACAAGGGATCTAACATACATATACCTGTCAAATGTACAATTTTGCGGAAACATATACGTACATTGACAACAATTGACTTTACATTTCCAGTAAAGTTCCCATTTACAAAAATATAATCCAATGAAGTCCACAACTGCATATTCACAATACAATGCAGGGGACAGTTAATTACATCTCAAAATGATATACAAAAGTATCAATGAAATTCCAAAATAATCTCAAAACATCCAAAAGCTACGCCCTCCGAACTAAGCCCACTCGGCTAAACCTCCTGGAGGTATCGGAAGGGCCTCCTCCGCTCGCGGCGCGGCCTCTGCAAGGCCGGGATGGGCAACTGGGCCTGTAATGCCATCAATAACACCATGAACACGACGGTTCAACAAGATATAAACACATTACGATAACTCATGCTAATCCTGTCCATTGTCAATATAAGAACTCTAGACAATTGAATCTAGGTTAACGCAATATTTTGAACAGTGCAGTCAATTGATAATCAATGACTAGATTACAAGTACAATAATATTACCGTTATTCAGTTCAGTGTCTTCCAAAGGAAGCATTAGGCAATTCATTTCATTCATTTCATGTCATTCGGATTACATTGAGCATTTATTAGATGGCTTTTGGGACTTTTCAGTCCAATACATTTTTCATTCAATTCATATTTCATTACATGGCTTGTACATGGCTTTTCATTGACTTTTCAGTCTATATGTGGGATCTACCAGTGTCTTGATCAGAGATCACTGGCATCACCACGGAGCTCCGGAACACCCCAATCATCTGCTGCAGCAGGATTATTCATTATTCAATGCATTTATTCATTTTGTTCATTATTCAATGGTTCATTACATTTATTTAGTATTCCGTGGTTCATTGTGTGCAGTCATTATAGACTCAATGGGATTAGATGAATCTTTAATCATTCACGGTCCTACTTGTCTCTATCCCAATTTAGACAAATTCTGGGTGTAATTATTAGTTACTAAATGCACGTGTTATTTTCGATGGACATCACATTTTCATTTAATATGTGCATTTAGTCCCCAAAAATTTTCCACCTACAATATCAAAATCCACTGGACTCAAACTGAGTCCCACAATCGATCGGACCGTTAGGTCCGATCGATTGGACAAATTTTCACTCACAATAAATTTTAAGTCAATATTAAGCTCACTGGCGGTTAGCCGGAACTTGGCCCACGGCTAGCCGAAATGCAGTCGGCGGCTAGCCGGAAGGTGGCTGGCGGCTAGCCGAAATTCCAATTTCGGCTAACCGCCATTTCGCGGTTAGCTCACGGTCAGCTTTCCAGAAGCTGACATTTTCTGTCTTGATTTTCGGTCACCTTACGGTTACCTTGCGGTTACCTCACGGCTACCTCGCGGCTAGCCGAAATTCAAATTTCGGCTAACCGAAAACTGGCGGTTAGCTTTCCAGAAGCTCGCCATTTTCACAGGATTTGGCGGTTGGCTCCACGGTTAGCCTTACGGCTAGCCGAAATTCACCCAGAACGTCATTTTCGAGCTTCTGAACTTCTGAAGCAAATCCTAAAAACTGAGTTCTCAACTCCAGTCTCTTCAATAGTCTATAAAAATCCAAGGAAACACCCTCTTGGACTCTTGGAACAACCATTAAGCATTCACATTCAATCTAATCTCCATTTCATGAGAAAGAAAAAGGGTTTTGAGAACCCATCTCTAATGACTCAAGAGAACTTGAAAAATTAGCATGTTTGATCATAAATGAACATTTATACTTGCCTCTTGAAGTCTCTTTAACAAGAAATCTTCTTCAATGAAGCTCCAAGAAGGGATTCTTGAGTTCTTCCTCAAGCTTCAACAGTCCAATATGAACACAAGATGAGAAAGGAGATGGAGAAGATGAAGTCTCTCTACCAGCACTTGTCAAGCTTCCAATCTTCACCCTAGTTGGAGAGAAATGGAGAAGAAAGAAGAAAAGGAAGAAGGAGCAGTGCCTAGGGTTTCTTGAATGAACGAAGTGGAATGAACCTAAGGGTTCATTTCAATGTTTATAAGGCATTTTTGCAACTAGACCCTCTCTTACTTTCTTATTTTTAATTCGAGTCAAATGGAGGCTCACTTAAGTCAATACTCGTCGGACGACATCGAGCCTATTATGAAAGTTAACGTACTCGTCAAGATACGCGTGTTGGTATCAAGAATTTCCGTATTCGACAAAATACGTATAAATACGTATTTACGAAAAAGATCTTGTTTTCTTAGTCTAGACTTAAAACTCACTCAATTCACTTAATCTCTTCATTACCATTTCATTAAGTCCATTTGGGACTAACTTCATTGAGTTGGGTCATTAACCATCATTAGTCTAATTAGACTTGATTAATTAGCATTAATTGCAATTTAAGTAGAGTTAATCTTGATTAACTCGGGGCGGGGTCTTACATTATTTTTCTATTTAATTCGATGCAACAATGAGTGAAGGTTCAATGAGCGCAAAATTGGGCTTTGTGCCAGATTTTAGGACAAGAGGGTCAAAGGATCTGTATTGATCAAAGGCAAGCCCAATTGAACCCTGTAGAGATAGCTAACAGAAATTTTTCCTAAGTATCAGTTGTTGAAACCCAAGATAAATAACCTTAAGCCCAAGTCAACCCACCCTGCAGCCCTACTTTATATGACGCATCTCTAAATTATTACTTTCAAACTGAACCCAAATGCAAACTGAGTTTTGTTTTTACTTTGTAAGCCTCGACCTGGACGTTTGGTTGGATTACCTCGATCAAGTTTGGTTTGGACCCAAGTCACATTTGAAAAGCTATAGTATCAAAAACTCAACTTGAATGAGCTGGTCACTAAGCTGAGTAACTCAGACTACCCTCCCTGAACTCAATGGGACGCGGCAGGCTCATTCCACTAACCTATGTGACTGGCTGCGCCAACTCAACTTGGGAAAGCTAGCCTATGAGACTATAACAGGAGCTAAGAAGTAGTAAAGTGAAAGTACATCACCCAATTTATCTAAGGTGGTCTATTGAGGTCAACGTCCAGCCTCTTTTCTAAGCAGTCATAATTGTGGTCGAGCCCTTACCCTCACCTATCACCAATTGGTTTTGGGATAAGTGGTAGTTGAATGTGGTGTAAGATCCTACAGGATCTAATGTACTGCACACTTAGTTTGATTGACATTTATTTTATACATGTAAAGACAGGGTTTACTATTAATTAATAATAAAGAGAGCCCTCAATCTCTGCCACATTCACTATGCATGAACTAAAACCAAACTTCATCCTTACCCATGATATCCCATATGAACAAAAGATATCACAAGATCATATCTTTGTTAAGATAAGGGTGCATCCTTGTTTCATCTCATGTGCCTTTTCCATTCATTTTTTCCACTTCTCCTTTTAATTGGCTTTCCACAACTTTCCCTGAGATGTTTTGACTGTTGTGGTGTGAAAAGTTAGATTTGTGCGAGTTACTGATTCACTGAAAGTTACTGGTTTGGTTTATCAAAGTGTCCCACTCATTGTCTTCGTGAGTTCAGCTGTCACCTAAAGTGAATCCAGACCAAGTAAATCGCAAGCAACGTTTCATTTGGAGGGCAGATCCATAAATAGTATCTGACTGCTTGTTTATTTGTATAGAATACATAAGAATTGAATGTATAGGATTTCGAGGTCAAATGAGCTCCATCCGTGGAAAACCGCAATATCTAATGTGAAAAAAAAAAATGCAAGAATTTGTCCCCCAATTCTGCCCCTGGATCCACAAAAAGGTTATTAAAGAGGTGGGAGGTAAAAGACATTATTTGAGGGTTGAAAATGAGATGCTGACTTTTCTTCTGTGATAGTTGGGTATTCATTTTGTATCTTCCCTTGTTATATTTCATTTAGATGGGAGGTTATTTTATAATCATTTTTTAAAATTCATCTTTGTGATCTTCATGTTTAACCATTTAGGACAAGAATTCCTTTAAATTGTACCCACACTTATATTGTTCGAGTGGTTAGGAACCCCAGTAATTAGCTGATGGTCCTGGCTTCAAAACGTTTGGGACCTTACCCGATATACAGTGTTAGTGGGTGGTGTTGTGTATCCGGGGTTTTACCGATGATCAACTGTAATGGGGTTAACGGGTTCCTTGCCATATATATATTCTCTATGAAGGCAACAAGCCAAAAGAAAAGAAATCAAGTTTATCTATTAGGTGGGGAGCAAATAAATTATGGGAGGCTTAGAAAAAGATGGAGTGTGTTGGACATCCTACAGGAAAAAGGATTCTTGGGGATTCCTTGACTGTAAAATCAGTGTGATTTCTGGGCGGTGTCTATCCATGGTGAGGCCCAAAGAATCAGATGATCCTTGGGCTATTACTTATGAAGCCCAATGGACAATTCATTTTTACTCACATCCAGATAGTTCATTTCAATTAGAGTGGAACTGACCATTAGATTGATAAATCTAAAATATGCAAGTAAATGGCAGAAAGCCAGAGAGAGTTAATTGGAAAGGATTGAGACTCGTTCAACAACGCCTAGGGGTTGCCATTTGGAATGGCTTTTAGGTCAATGGGAAGGACTTGGTCCTAATTTTTGGCCCGATGATTAAATGAGTTGGTTTGAGAGGTTTGAACATGTCCAGCTCAGGTCAACAACAGTGTCAGCGAGAAAAAAAAATTCTATGCAAGTCAATAACCCCTCAATGAAAAGGAATAGGTTGAAGACGACATGAATGAAACTAGTATGGATAAATCTACAACCAAACGGAGATTTGGCACAAGATAAGCTCGGATGGCAAATTAAAAATCATGTAGCAGACCAGCATGGTTAAGACAAGGATTTGACGATGGAGCGCCCAGGTCGGTTTGCCCAAGGTAATTAGTATGAGGCAATAGCTTACCAAGGCGATGATCAGTAATTAGTCAAAGAAGAGGATCAGCTACCTACACTGGGGCTGAAGCACAGCCAGACTCCTACGGGAGACAGCAGTGGGGAATTTTTTGATGAATTACCACATGATCAGTGGATACATAGGAATACAATTCTCCCAAATCACTCATGTCATAAATATTTATATTTCCCAAATGGACTTGCCTAGGCCTGACTCTCAAGCCCATGGCTACATCCAGGTCTGCATATTACAAGCCGAGCTGGACAAGCTTAAACTCGGCCCAACCGTGCCGACGAACTTTGGATGTTTATGGATTTAGGGTGACTAATCCATCACTGATTCTTTTGGCCTAACTCAATATCCCAGATTCCCAGTTCATCTAAAGTCTCAACTTGTATTTTTATATAGAAAACTTGAACATGAAGGACTTGTTTGCATAAGCAAGTAATATTCCTAGGAATCTTGTTGAGTGGAAGTTGTAGTTGAATTGACTATAAAGTCTACATAAGTTAGGAAACGCGCTGTTTGGATGACCCAATGCTCTTTTCTTTCTCTTGAAGTACTGTAAACTCATGTATCCACCCATAGATTAATGTGAGATCTGGATACCTTGTGATTTGCTGCAAGTTTTAAATTACTGACATACCTGATTTATGATGAACAGATACGACATGAATACGGTAAGGACACGTCATAGACACGGATTTTATACATAAAAAGTGAAATATTTGATACGATACAACACGATACGTTGTCCATTTTGAAATATTTGTATATCACAGCACTTGATACTCTAACCAATATATCCTACATACTAAAATGACTAATATGTATTGGTTTCTGCATGGGGGCACAGCCAATATGAGTTCTGGTGCCCATGTTTGTATGCATAATTTGGGATGGTTGGGCTTGTGCCTGAAATTCTTCAAATTGACTGGTGCTCTTTTTAGGTTTTAGTTGTCCATCAACCACACCCAACTTAACAAACCAGACCTCATTCAACACTCAGATTTGGATAACTAGAACCTTGGTTTTGGCTTAGGTTGATCAAGGTTGAGGTGGGGCTGCAAGAAAGTTCCAGCCCTAATCTGCTTACCATCTCTGATGGTGGAAGTAATTGATAACTAGGTCTAAGTCCAGGTCCTGTTGGGTCCATTCCTGAATATCACACTATCCAAAGTGGCCGATATGTGTAAAAATGCTGTGTAATACATAAAAAAATTGAAAGCAATTAGTTCAATCATTGCCTTTGATCCAATGGCTAGGAAGATTTGATAATGCTTTTTATTTTTTATCGTAACTAATCTAACAAACCCTCATTTTCATGGAAGCGCATCACATTACACTTCCTTTCTGGGTGTCTAGTATTCAACATTGTTTACTTAGTTTCATTTACCAATTATAGGATAAGTCCTAGAGTTGTCAGTGGACCCAGGTTCAGCCTAAATCTGTTCAGAGTCTGAACCCAATTAAACATAATTCAGTCTATACCAGGCATCTCAAATTCCCAAAAGTTGGGCTGTAATTTGACTTTAGCTGGGACTCTGATTTTGGGGGCACAAGGAGGCTGCTTGGATTCCAAACATATACTGTTCATGGTCCAAAACATTGCATTTGATGGACCAACAGTAGTGAGATATAACTTGTAAATTTCAAATAGTGTGTGTATGGCCCAAACCTAGATTGCCTCTGATGTGCCCAATAAAGGTCACCATGACCAAGATAGGTCAAGCATGGTTTCAACACTAGTTTTAGCAATGGCTTGGATGAATCAACTCAGGTTGGTAGGTCACCAATTCAGCAAGTTGAACCAGCCTGACTGAGTACTCATCCATACTAGCCGAGTTACTCTGCAACATCAGGGTGAGTTTCTGAGTATCTATTCTACCATAATTCTACATGATGTCAATTGGAAAAATTCCCTACTGCAATTTAATTGTACAAAACAGAGAAACAAGTCTGATTTACTCAAATTAACACCACAAATCAAATTATTTTCATGACATTTACAGGCCCCAATACATGTATCCAATTGAATCGTATCACTACTTTCTTCCCTAATCAGGGCCCAAGACCCTGGCCCTTCTACAATACTTCCATTTACAGAAACTGGTCCCACAGAGATCTCATCATCATTCCTTCTGACACAAATCCAACTTTCCTCAGAATCCATTTTCCAATCAGAAATTGCAGTGGACGAATTGCTACCAACCAACATCCGGATCCTTTCAGCTGGTGAACCCACATGGGTCTGATCTGGGTGCACCTGGGCCTCTTCCACAGACCCCCAGAAGCCCTGATCAAGAGTGCTCTTGGGAGAGTATGAGTATGAGAAAACAGTTCCAAAATCCATCTGTTTCTGACCACAAATTGACTCATCAACAAATGGGTGTTTGAGGAGCTGATCAACCGTCCATCTCTCAGTGGGACATCTCCTAAAACACTTGCTCAAAAAGTCCCTCCCTTGATCAGAAAGCACTCTGGGAAGCTCAGGCCCTTCAATGCAATGACCAATCCGATGAAGGGCAGAAACTGGATCGATCACATCCGTCCACGGAGGACGCCCAGTGGCCATCTCGATCACCGTACATCCAACGGCCCACACATCACCAGGTGGGCCCTGTTCCTCCCCGCGTGCCACTTCCGGAGCCATGTAGAGAGGCGTTCCCGACACGTGCGGGGCCTTCTCGCAGACCCACTTGGCGCACCCAAGGTCAGCCAGCTTCGAACCATCCCGACCCATGAGAATATTCTGGCCCTTGATATCGCAATGAGCCAAGCCTTTGGAGTGAACGTGAGCGAGGCCACAGAGAATATCGCGCGTGCAGGCTCGGATCACACTCTCCTCAAGCCTACCTCCATGGCCATAGATAGCCTCAGAGAGCGTCTGCGGAACGTACTCGAGTAGCAGATTGTAGAAGCTGCGGCCATTCTCGACGGTGATGTCGTGGCCAATGTAGGATACGACACGTGGGGAATTGAGGAGTGAGAGGATTCTCTCCTCCCTCTGCACTAGGTCGGAGCGCGCCAGCTCGACGGACTTGACGGCGAAGAGCTGGCCGGATTGGCGGTTTGCGGCTAAATAGACTGTGGCCGATGAGCCGCGGCCCAGGACGTGGAGCCTCGTCCAGCTGCACGTGCTCATCACGTGCCTTGATCAAAGTAGAGGAGGAAGGAGGAGGAGAAGGTAGTGGGGTTGGTAGGCAGGTTGGTTTGGTTTGGTTTGGTTTTGAATTGCGATTTGGGAAGGGGATATTTATATAGAGAGGGCGTTTGAGGCTGTAAAAAGACTCTCCACTTTCTTCTTATTTACGGTTTTGTCCGGTTTTGAGGGATGCCGTTTCCGTTGACGATATCACCACTTCTTCCGAATCAGATGGAGGCGTCCACGTGGCAGGACTAGAAGGGCTGAGAGTTTCGGCCGCCTGGGCGGCGGTTGCGTTTGGACCGCACATGACTGCACGTGCGCAAGTGGAGGACGATTTTATTTTGTATGTCACGAGAGCGAATGATCCACGCACGTGCTTTGGCTTGGGTCGTGTGGGGCCCAGTGATTGGACGGTTTTGATTGGAGATTTGCATGGATTTGGTCATGGAAAAGTAAGTTTTGGAGAGCGTTCAAAGTCGGGAGAAGTGGAAATGGAAATGGAAGTGGAGTTGAAGTGTTTGAACCGATCCGTCAAAGTTTGGACGTTATTTCGGTGGAAGCGTGACATGCGGCCCCCCCGTGAATGAACTTTCGGGATAGGTATAAACAGGTGCATGAACCTCACTGTGGATGCCACTCACAAGCAACAATTTGATATTCACCAATCTACTAATACTCTTGATCACAATGATGAGTAGATTCATCTTATTGTATCCTCCATGGCATCAAAGTCCACTACTCCTACCTAGGATTTCAAGATCCTTAAAATCCAGCACCTTTTTCCATTCTAGTTTTTGCATCACCGCCTCTTGATAAACACACCCTAAATGGTGTCCGGATGCTATGAGGCTGTTGACTCTCTCTCTCTCTCTCTCTCTCTCTCTCTCTCTCTCTCTCGCATGGAGAAGTAAAACTCGATCTCTCTCGAATGGAGAAGTGAGACTTTATAGTGAGGGCCATTTTATTGAAAATCCAGGTCACCCAAAAGTAACACTCTCTCTCATGGGATATCAACAAGTTTCACTATAATAAGAGTTGGGTCTCAATAAAGGATTGACCATTCATTAAAAGGTCTTTCATAGATACAATTGATTATGTATTAAATAATAGATCAATCATATGGTAATAGAGCTGCACAAAGAATTCGGTATCACCAAAAAACCGAACCGAACCGACCGAACCGAGCGATTCGGATCGGTTTATAGTAGATCGGTTCGGTTAACGGTTTGAAAATCATAAAAACCGCTTACATCGGTCGGTTATCGATTTAAGCCCACGATTAACCGCTTAAACCGAACCGACCATATGCAATAACTTAAAATTGCTTTTTTACTATTTTAGCCTTAGGGTTTCGTCTTTGACTACTTTCAAAGTTACATTCCATAACTCCATTTTTACATGAACTCAATTGTCAACACTGCCTCAGTGCATCTCTTCTAATCTCTCAAATGCTTTTTGATACTTTATTGCAGATGGAGGGATTACTGTACGGGGTGTTTTTCTTCCATCATAATTCCTACCTCGTTTCAATGAAGTTTTTATCAGAAGGCTGCACTCTTGAGAATGCTAGAAAAGCCAGTAGAGCATAACCTTTTGATAGTTGGTTTTGGTCTCACCTAACCAATGTTTTAAGAAACCTTCATTTTTGAAAAATATAATGGGTTCTGATACAGATTCCGTTTGTATGTTACTTTTCTTGACATGAACTATTCTAAATGGTATCATATGGAATGAAAGTTTCACTGCAAGCTGTTTTTTTTTTTTTGCACTTGCGTTTAGTCCAAACTCTCTTTCTAGAGTAGAATTATTTTTTATATGCGTTTAGTCCAATCTGAAATATTGGATTTTTATGTTTGCACTAAACATTGGAATAAATGCAAATGACCGGGTATCATCACTTTTAAACTTTCAATGTCTAATTTAAAATAAAATAAAATAAAAAACAACGGTTTAACAGACCGAACCGAACCGAACCATTTGGTTTGGTTCGGTTTAGTTTAAGCCATCTCCATCGATCGGATCGGTTAATTAAAAAACCAACATGTTCGGTTTGGTTGTTGGTTTTAATATTAAAACCGATCCGAACCGCTCATGTGCAGCCCTATATGGTAAAACCCACTCCTTTTTGCATTCAAATTAGGAGAAATCCAATATATGGGGATAGCATTCATTTTTAGTGGCTTGGACTTTCCCTTACGTGGGCCCCACTGTAGATTTCCACTCCTTTGACTCGGAATTTCTCTAAGTCAGAGCCACAAGCATTCCGGACTGGATGTATGATCCCTAGAAAGCTTCATGATTTTGCTTTTTAAAAGTATGTTTTAAACTTTTAGTCATTATAGGGGGTACATGAGGTATGCCAATTAAAGGGTAAAATAAGAATGGAATAGCATAGATGGAGAAGTATTGGCTTTGTATCACTCTATGAGCTCATCCAAATCCCTAATTTAGGGTCTCAAAGGTTAATGATCTTAAAAGTGCATTAATTTTTGCAGTGATTTATCCCAATGATTTCTTTTATTATTATTGTTTTTAGAAAAAAACAATGATTGTTATACTTGCATGAACTTGAGTGTACTCAAAATTCGAAAGGTAAGTGTGTATGAAAGGGTTTGCATAGATCACAGGGCATTCAAGGAACAGGAAAGGATCTTGATTTATTAAAATCTAAGTATACTGGTTTTATTCTTTATTATTTTTTCTTACCTGAGATATTGATCTAATTTGCTCCAAAGATAAGCAAGCTTTAAGTGGAGAGATTCAAGTACATCCCAACTCACTGACCCAACATTCCACTTTGTCATAGTTGGACCCCACAAACTGGGTTACACATGCAATCCTCTAGACTCCTTTTGGTGGGCCACACCCACACAAAAAGATAAAAACATATATGATCCCTCCATCTCTTCACCTCATCTCATTACCATCAGCCAAAGATACCGAGCTCTTTCAAAAGTTTCTAAATGGAGCCCCAGATTCAAGTAACAAGAGGATGTTATTTAAAGCATTTTGTTCTAGGGAATAGGAATCAAAGCAAAGATGCATAGGTCATGAAGGAACCTGGGACATTGCAACCATCTCATACCTAAAGTAATGTGTAAAGGCAGAGCCACATATGGAAGGAATTTTAGTGGGGGAATGAAAAGAAAGGAACAAAAGAAGGCTCTACAAACGGAATACCTACACACAATAGCTTACAAACGCATGAAGATAGAAAAAGAAATAGAAAGAGGTGGTTGGAGTTGGACCTCCAGCTTACTGTTGCTTGCAAGCCACCAGTTTATCCATCTTTCTCTTCTTCAAAGAAGAGATTCGTTTGCTTTCTTCTCTCTTTGATATATGTATTTTCCCACACGCCACACAAGGAATCCTGCTACAGATTTCTAGTCGTTTGGTTGAAGTAAACCAAGTCCACTGTCACTGTATGTGGTCTGAGCCGTCGTGGTTTTAGGAGGGATGATTCATTTATTATGCTTGGAGAGGAGTCAACCCAAGTCCTTCATTGAATAGATGATGATTGATTATCAACAACATATTCATATACTCCCAACCTACGCAACATACAAGCGGGGTTGCCAGGAGATTATCTACCTTATATAAGTATAGATCACACATATCTAATACTCTTATTAGAGAGAATGTCATTATTAGAGAGAATGCCGTGAGATTGGTGAACTTTAGTAGCGGTCAGTTTGACATACTATTTTTTATTTAATTTTTTACAGCTCTTTAAAATTGGCTTTATGTTGAGGGAGAATTTTTTCTCGTCCAAGGCTCCATGGGCTCACTTGGCCTACCATTGACCGGTGCACCCCTTTAACACTCTCATCCTACTATGATCTAACATCATGCTCATTTTTATGCTGATCAAACTTACTTATCATTGGATTGTATCTGAATAAACCTATGGTCAATAGACCATTAAACCATAACGCTATTAAATCAAGAGATGGGATAATATGATGGGGCTGAATCTTATTTTTGATTTGCTTTTTTTTTTTTTTTTTTGCATGATCCTTATCCATAAATAGACCTTTTGCATTCATCCTGCCTTCAATAATAGGAATATATCCAAGTGGGGCCCATCAGCTGGATTGCATATTCACAAGATAGGGCCTGCTCTTGGGAGAATATTTCCCCCTGTTGAAAAAATCTATGGAGCCACATGCCAAGCATAGTGCATATAATTGACCAATTAATTTTTTTTTGAAATCCTTAAAAAGAATACAATATTGTAAATGCAAAATGTAAATCTTCCCTATTAATGGCCTTTTAGGGTGTGTAGGATAGAGCTATATTCAGCATTGTGTTCTACTGAGAGGTTCCTCTCACAGGTTACACAAAAGGTAAAGCTCTATGTGAGACCTATTTTCATGTTTGCCCATCATAGGATGGGAGGATAGTACGATGGAAAGGTCCATTAAATCTCTAGCTTAACTCTTGTACATCATTCGAATTTGTTGGATAATATCTGAATCAGTACCAAATTAAGACTAGTGTTAATTCAAAGGTGTACATGCGTGTGAATGGATTTGATTATTGATAACTCTGACCCAATAGAAATGAATAGAACGACACCAATAAAAGATTGTCACTAATAAGAGCAGTTTCATTATGTGGGCTACAAGGAGGAGTTCTTCTACTACCCCATAAAAAATAAATTTCAATTTAAAAGCACACTGTACACCCCAACTGATCATAAAACTGAACGATCCTATACAATCCGAGGCCTCATTTAAATCATGAATAGATGTATATGTGAGATTTTGTACTTAAACCTAGTGGTGAATGATATCCAGGTAAGAACTAAATTGTGGCCAGTAACCAATTTGGGGTTGGTTTAATAGGTGTGTTTTGAGGATTTGATATATCAAGGTGGGCTTCAAAAGAAAAAATATATATAACGGGTGTAAACAAGGCCTGGAGCTACTCAGTCGTCACATTCACATTAGTATAATCCTGATCATTCATATCCCTAGGGTGCAAATTAAGTGGATGTCCGAGTTAGGGGTGTTCATGGGCTGGATTGGGCTGAGCTGAGCCTATCCAAGCACAGCCCGGTTTTATAATCGTGCCCCAGTATCTGGCCGAACTCAATTATATCTTTTGCAAATAAGTCAATAAACTATATATAAGCAACACTTTTCCTTTTTTTCTGGTTGAGCTGGGTCGAGCTTCGGTCTTTCTATCACTTAACTTGACCCAACCAACATTTGAAAAAAGACAAAACATAATAATAATCCCTTTGTAAGTTTTCCTCCACTCAGAGGAGAGGAAATCTTGCAAATTACACCTTACAGCTGCATTCATCTGTGGTGTAGCTGCAAATGCCAGTTTTCCTCCTCTCAGAGAGGAGGAAATCTGGCAAATGCAGCCTTTTAATACAAACGGCCCGGTTTTAGAAACGTGCCCCAGTATCTGGCCGAACTCAATTATATCTTCTCCAAATAAGTCAATAAACTATATATAAGCAACACTTTTCCTTTTTTTCTAGCTGAGCTGGGTCGAGCTTCGGTCTTTCTATCACTTAACTTGACCCAACCAACATGTGAAAAAGACAAAACATAATAACAATCCGTTTGTAATTTTTCCTCCACTCAGAGGGGAGGAAATCTTGCAAATTTGACGTTACTACTACATTGCCAGTTTTCCTCCTCTCAGAGAGGAGGAAATCTGGCAAATGCAGCCTTCCCATCCATACAAGCAGCAGTAAAGCTGGGTGAGTACCCAAACCCAAATCCTTCCTAGGCAGGCTTTTCCATTTCCTTTAACATTAAACTAGAAACACACTTACATTTAATATTCTCTTAAATTTTCATTATTAGATAAAAAAAATTATAAAATAATTTTTTATTTTGAAAATGGCTTGGGTCGTCCCAAAAGTCCGTGATTATGAGAAAAAAGCAATAGAGAAATAAATAAAGAAAATATTCTCTTAATAGGGAAATATAATGTGTAACAACATGAACAAAAAAAAAAAGAATATATATATATATAATAATGGAGGATATCCACGTCCCATGAGAAATCAAAATCTTTTCTATAAAAAAAAACCCAATTGAGTTTTCCTATTCTTCGTGAAAAATACAGTGTACAAAAAATTGAATAAGTAAATTATACGGTCAATTAGAATAATTTTCCTCTCAGTCACTCAAACGTAAGCCAAGCCAAGAAGATGTGGGTAGTTGCAGCCTGCTGCCGTTTAGCAAATTGCCTTTTCTTTGTTGTGGTTCAATTGTGTCTCATTTTCTATTTCTTATCTTTGGGTTTTTTTTTGTCCTTTTCTCCCTCATCTAACTTAAAATAATAGACAAGGGTCTTATTCTTCTGCAACCCAACTCTGCTAGTGTGGACTTTTTCAAGAAATCTAACTATCACATGAAGATTATAGGGATAATAGCAGAATACCTACCTGGACTTTGCTCCAAATGCAGACCACCCCCATGGACTTTGGTATTTTGTACTAAACCTACATGTAGTTCTAATTAACATGCAAATTGAACGGATTCCGTTAGTATTAACGGCGTAGGTCGTATAAATAGTGACTGGTGCATACATATAGCAAATTTCTTGTCCAAAAAGACTTATTTACCCCTGAACCTAGCCTATAAAAAGTGAAAATTATATGGAAAGTGGAGATTACCCAGATGATGACTATGGAGATATATAGAGGAGAAGACGGAGGATAAAAATTTAAACAATTTGAACAATCACCATGAGGAGAAATCCCCACGGTAAAGCGAGGGATACCCCTTCATCGAACGCTCCAGATCTCCCCGCCACCACTTCCAAGCTCTTCGCCATCAAACCACTGCCTCTCGAAGAAATCCTGATCAAACTGGAACACAGACGCCAGTGAGACAATGCCCTTCTTTCAGCAACTTGAGCCATCTCAATGGTTAATGATCCGGCTTGGGTACAAACAGGGCCCATTTTCAGCATCATAAGCCATCCATCAAATTGTGGCCAGCATGTGTGCACCTCAATCAAAGGTACACAATCGAAGGTAGAGGAAAATTAGCCAGTTAGGATCTTGTGAACGGTGGTATTGCAATCATGTAAACATTTGACAGCAGCAAAAGGTTGGTGAAAATGTCCATCCACATGCACAACAGAGCCTCTTATATTTCCTCTTTTTACCATGTTAGACAATGCTACAGATATCAATTGCAAAAAAATGAATATGAAGATACCAAGAGTTGGGGCTAAGAATCTTCAACTCCACAATCAAAAGGACACCATCTTTCACTACAGTAAAAAGTAAAAACTTCTCCACAACACACACAAAGAGGGGGGAAGAGAGAGAGAGAGAGCCAATAGAAGTGCAGATTCTCAAAGTAGTGGCAGGCAAACAAAGAGACAGCAAAACAGAGATGCTACATAGATAAAGACAAAGGGGTAAATGGGTCAATGTTCATTTCCAAGGGCTTTCATGTTCCCATCAGTGATTTACTATGTTTTCATTGTAGATTCTCTTCAGGTTTTCTTCTCCTCTTGATTCTGAAACTGAAACCGAAAAAAAAATGGAGAAGAGGGCGAGATTGAGAAACACTAGTAGGAGGAGGAAGATGGAGGTAGGAGGAGGAAGATGGAGGAGGAGGAGAGGAAAGTTGGAATCTTGGACTTTGGCCATTTGAGAATTAAGGTTTTGGTGTTGGATTCAGATGAAGTGGGACTTTGGGGAGAAGAAAACCCTAGCCGCAAGCGAAAAGGGGAAATGATGAAAAGCGCCAAGACACATCTTATATATGGAAGGGTAAATTCGTCAATCCACAATTTCTGTCACTGCCGTCTTTATTTGCATTGTAATTTAAAATACAAGTAGGTTTAGTACAAAATACCAAAGTCCTGGGGGGTGGTTTGAATTTGGAGCAAAGTACAGGTAGGTATTCTGCTATTATCCCAAGATTATATTATGTATGTTTATCGGATATGAAACACGTCGATGAGTTGGTGAAGCCTGATTTAGACTTTATTTAATTACAGGGGCTTATTTGTAATAAGTCAGTTTAATCTGGACCATCTGTTATAAGGTCTGATCCGACGGTTGTAGGTGTCTAGAGATTTAGGGTTTTATATATTTGTACTAGGTGCTGAAAGCATTGTAATTAGAGGGTGAAATTGAGAGAGAACAAGAGAGACAATGCGTGCCTGTACTCTTGTGGGAATCTCCAATAATAGTGAACGGCGTGAATCTCCCGTAGACGTAGGCAATCTTGTCAAGCCACGTAAATCCGTGTCTCGTAAATTGATTACGTGATTGTGATTGTCTCGCAGATCGTTCGTGTGTTTTCCGATCCTAACAACTGGTATCAAAGCTAGAGCCAAGGATTTCCTAGAGCTTGACGTTGCGCGCGATCCACGATAGAGATTGGGTTTGATCCCGAAGAAGAGATCATCTGGATCTCTTAATTTCGCCAAACAGAGGATTCCGGTTTCATTGTCGTCTCAAGAATCGGAGCAGAAGAAACAGGATCATCCTGTTCAATGTCGCTGCACAGAATTTCTCATTGGAGAAGGATCGACTTTAATCAAGGTGGAAGGTGGGCCCCACGTCGGATCTAATCGATCTAAAACGAGAAAAGGATTTAGGGATTCTGGTCCGATCACAGTGCATAATTCATTCAAGTTTGCAAAATCCAATCTCAGCTGTTCTATCATCGCCGGAGAAGAAGGAAGTCGCACCAGGATTAATCGCCGCAGGTCACTGGAGGCCATCCAGTGCTAGCGCATCTCCATCGCCACGCAGGGATTCTGTTGCAGAAATCGAGTCGAGTTAAATTCCCCTGAGGCTCCAATGTGGTAGTACAGTTTCGAACCCACAACATTCGGGCGCAAACCGTGGTCTTAGGCCAACTGAGTTACCCCTCGGGGTTACTCCAAATCGAGATGACCGCTTTGAAAGTCTCACAGGCCCCATCATCAGATGGGTCACATATAGACACGGTCTGAAACAACTCTAAAAACATGGGTCGGGTTGTTTGCATAAAATTTAATATATAGAAATTCATGGTCAAATGTGCTCCAAAAAGGAAATATTAAAAAGGTGAGGGGTGAAGATTATGAGGTGGAGATTTAGATGAGACATTGGCTTTCCTCGGATTAATTTTAATCACAAGAGTCCATCTCCCCTTGATTCATTAGAGATTATTTGTCTATTTGATGGTCAATCTTAGCTATTCACATTTGTTTGTTCATTTTTAGCCACTTTTAGAAATACAAAATTTAAAATTTCGAGGTATTCAACACATGAAAGAATTAGGGACCATTTGCTCGGGGCATGTTTGTCAGCATTATATTACATAGGAATACATGAAAATTCATGGTCAAATGAGCTCCATAGAAGGATTATTACATAGGTGATTGTATGAATGATATGAGTTGAGGGGTTAAGGATTTATGATGGAGATGTAGATGATACATCTGCTTTTCTAATATTTGAATTATTAAAGTGATGACTAGGTATTCAATTTCAATTAAAGAATAGGTTATTTGATGGTATTTTTACATATTCACCATGTCTTTTCTCAATTCTTTTGTATTATTCTTTGCAAACAAATGTTCCCTAACTGAAGATTTAGGAATAACCATCAAATATCTACCCTTGAATGGAAATATCTACCCTTGTTAAAATGGACTTTTTTTCAAAAAAAAAGGGGACTTGGGCTGGCCTGGTGGGCTGGCGGGCCGGGCTAACTGGTGGGCAGGCCGGCTGGAGGGCCTATCCAAGCGGGCTGGAGGCACCAGCCCACTTGCCTGCGGGCCCGGGCCAATGGGCCCATGTTCCTCAACACAAGCCGTACCGTTGAAAGGGCCGTGCCGGGCCACAGCCCATTGACTGATGGGCTGGCCCGGCCCATTTGACATCCCTGAGTCGGAGCCACAAGCATTCCGGACTAGATGTATGATCCCTAGAATGCTTCATGATTTCGCTTTATAAAAGTTTGTTTTAAACTTTTAGTCATTATAAGGGGCACATGAGGTATGCCAATTAAAGGGTAACATAAGAATGGAATAGCCTAGATGAAGAAGTATTGGCTTTATATCATCCTATTAGCTCATCCAAATCCCTAATTTAGGGTCTCAAAGGTTAATGATCTTATCAGTGCATTAATTTTTGCAGTGATTTATACCAATGATTTCTTTTAATATTATTGTTTTTCTAAAAAACTATGATTGTTATACTTGCATGAAATTGAGTGTACTCAAAATTCCAAAGGTAAGTGTGTATGAAAGGGTTGAAAACAGTCCTTGCTCACACTGCCTTTCAGCTGGCCATAAGCTTCACTCCTGCCCCCTCTCCAAGCCAGGACACTCTAAAACTCCTCAGGCCTCTTCCAACCCTCTCTCCAAACCTGTTCTCCTAAATCCCTCTCCTCTCCCTCAAACCCAGAGCAACCTACACTCCCCACCACCTCCTAACATACCTTCCTCCTCTCCCTCAAACTCAGAGCAACCTACACCCCCAGCTCCCCTCTCTTCCACAGCTATACTACCAATCCCCTCCGGTCCCCTGCTAAGGCCCCCCCCTTTTGCAGACCCAAAACCTCATTCCCTCTAAACCCCAAATTCCACCAATCACAAACCTCCTCCAAAACCCAAACCCTCTACCACCACCTCAAACAAACCAACTCCCACCAACACCAGCCATAACAAACCATTCTCTTCAAAATTTCAATCATCTTCCACTACGAAAAATCCATCCCCTGGGAAAACCAAATCCTCTTCCCCTTCCTTCTCAGACCTACCATATGATGCGGTCACTGAAATTCTCCACAGAATACCCATCCCCACTGTAGATATCTCTAACCCTTTTGATGTCCTGGACAATTGCACCTACATTGATCCAGCTCTAAATCCATCCACTCTAGGCCGCAATCTCCAACTTTTAGCTGATCAAAATTCCTCCACTAGCTCTGATCCACCCCCAGGTTTTGAGTTCCCCCTTCCAACCAACAACTCTCCTGAGGCCTTTGGCTGCCAACCCTCCACCCTGCCCAGTGCCACAGCCAGTCCCTCTTCTCACCACACACTTCTGGCCCTCTTAGTGCCACATCCAGCGCCCCCCCCCCCCCCCCCCCCCCCCGCCCCGCCTTAGAAGTTATCAGTTCCATAGCTCCTACTGGCCCTCTCAGTGCCACAGCCAACCCCCCCTTCATAGAAGAAATCAGCTCCACAGCTCCTATCACTTCTACAGCTTCCCCACCCCCCCCCCCCCCCCCCCCCCCCCCACCAGCTCCTCCTCCCGATTTCCAATGCCTACCACAAGCTCCATCTCTACCTCCTCATCTCTTGGAAAATCTAAAGGTAAGCTCAGATCCTCAACCAACATAGGTCCAATCACTAGGAGATCCAGAGGTAGAGTCCCTCCCCCCACCATTCCTCCATGTTAAAAGTCTTATACTGGAACTGTAGGGGGATAGCCAACACCCCTACCATAAGATCCCTGGCTAACATGGTTAACAGACATTCCCCAGACATAGTTTTCCTCTCAGAGCCCATGACCCAGTTCTCCTCTTTCTCCTCTCTCCACTTGAACAGATTTGGCTTTGACACTTTCCATTCCAACTCTCCAAGCAATTCAATCACTTCTCTATGGTGCCTTTCCAAATCTTCCAACCCCCAAACCATTTCTATTGCAGATTTCTCTTCTCAACATCTTTCTATGGAGCTCCACAACTCCTCCACAGGCCATTCCACCCTCATCACAGGAGTCTATGGCTCAAATAACCCAACCCAAAGGAAGCATCTCTGGAAGGTGCTAACAGATACCTCCCCTACCCCTCTCCCTTGGTGCATTCTGGGAGACTTTAATGCCACCCTATCCCATGCAGACAAGCTTACAATTCGCCACTCCTCTTCTCCACCAAACTACAAAGACTTCCAAGTCTCTGTCCTTCATTCAGGCCTGACTGAAGTCAGTTTCTCAGGTAACCATTACACATGGTCAAATAACAGACAAGGCTCAGCTTACATAGCAGCCAGACTAGACAGAGCCTTTGTCAACTCTCACTAGCTGTCCCTCTCCCCAGACCCCATCCTCTAGCACCTTCCCCGCATCTCCTCAGACCATAGTCCTATTCTCCTTGCTCACAAACCCAAAGCCAACCCACCCAATGCCCCTTTTAAATTTGAAAACAAATGGTTGCTCCACCCCTCTTTCCTAAAAGTAGTCAAACACAGTTGGGAATCTACAATTCAGGGTAATCCTCAGTTCATCCTAGCTCAAAAGCTCAAAGCTCTGAAATCCTCTCTCAAGCATTGGAGTAAGTTCACATTTGGCAACACCCAGCAAAACATTCTAGCAGCAGAAGCCAACATCCTTCTTCGTCAGTCTCAGCATGACTCTTCTCCTTCAGAGCAATCACAGGCAGACCTCCTGACAGCTAAAGCTGATCTTCACGAAGCTCTAAAAGCACAAGAGATTTACTGGAAGCAGAGATCAAGGATATCCTGGATGAAAGAAGGAGACCAAAACACAGCATTCTTCCATAATACAGCCAAAGCCAGAAGCTCCTTCAACCAAATCAATTCCATCACAGTCAATGGTAGCCTAATTGAAGATGAAGCTTCCATTCAAACCTTGGCAGTAGACTATTACTCCAATTTGTTCAAGCCTCATCTTTCTGTCCCCAGCGCAGCTCTTTTCCAAATAGACAGTCCCAAGGTCTCTGCAAATCAGAACTCTTTCCTGGAATCTATTCCCTCAGAAGCAGAGATCAAAGCTGCTGTTTTTGGTCTAAAGAAGCTCAGCAGCCCAGGTCCCGACGGGTTCAATGGCATTTTCTTCACTTTTGCTTGGAACATCATTGGCCAAGATGTCATTAATGCAGTCCAGCATTTCTTTCACTGCAAAAAAATCCTCAGAGCCTCAAATTCCTTCTTTCTAGCTCTCATTCCCAAATCCAAAAATCCCTCCAGCTTCGCAGACTTCAGACCAATAAGCCTGTTAAATTTTTCTTACAAAATCATATCCAAGATCCTTGCAAGTAGGCTGGCCACAATTATTCCAAACCTGATCTCTCAACACCAAGCAGCTTTCATCCAAGGAAGAAACATACACCACCACTCGGGTTTGGCTTTCGAGCTTTTCCAAAAGTTGAATTCAAAACTTTCTAAAGGGAGCATTTGTCTTAAACTAGATATCACAAAAGCCTTTAACAAACTAAATTGGAGCTTCCTCTTCTCAGCCCTCCATTTTTTCAATTTCTCAGCCACTTGGATCAACATGATCAAAGAATGTGTCTGCACCTCCAAATGTTCTGTGCTAGTCAACCGCTCCCCTCAAGGATTCTTCAGGTCCTTCTGTGGCCTAAGGCAAGGAGATCATATATCCCCTTACCTCTTCATTTTAGCCGAAGAGATTATAAGCCTTCACCTCCACAACCTCCACCTTCAAGGCATCTTTAGACCTCTTTCACCAGTCCAATCCACTCCCTGTCATCTTCTCTATGCAGACGATATTCTTATCTTCATGAAGGGGATCACTTCCAGCATTTTAGTTCTCCAAGACCTCCTTGACACATACCAGGCAGCTGCAGGTCAGACCTTCAATCTTCACAAAAGTCAGCTTCTCATTGGGAAATGCAGCATCAATAGGAAAAACAGAATCACCTCCATCCTGGGAGTCAGAGAGTCCACAAACCATTTCAAATACTTGGGTATTCCAATTTGTTTTGGCACTCCAAAGAGGCGCCACTTTTCAAATTTGTTGGACACTATTTATGCTAAGCTCAGTGCATGGAAAGCCAAGAGCCTCTCTTTCGCAGGCAGACTAATCCTCATCAACCATGTCATATCCAGCATGCCTATCCACCTTGCCACTATCCTCCCCCTCCCAGTCTCAGTTTGTAAAGAGATAGAAAGATCAATGAGAAATTTCCTCTGGTCAGGCCAAGCAAAGAATTCCTAAATTCACTATGTGAACTGGGAAGCCATCACTCTCCCTAAGGCTGAGGGTGGTCTAGGAATAAGGAAAATTGTAGAAGTTAATCAAGCTTCTTTTCTCAAGTTGGGTTGGCATGTAGCTTCAGCCTCTTCCCTTTGGGCAAAATGGTTCAAGAACAGGTACTTTAAATTTAAGTCTATATGGTGTCAACACTCTTCTCCCTCAGGCTCCTACATTTGGAGAAAGCTCAGACGTCAGCTCCCTTTGATTCAAGAAGGCAGCACCTGGATTCCTGGTAATGGAAAAGACATCAACCTCTGGCATGATTCTTGGAATGGAGAAGAGCCTCTCTCAGCCAGATTTCCTCTCTACCAATTCCCTCAGTTCCAACCCCTATCCTCTCTCTTTCTCTCAGGATCCTGGACTCCTCCAGACGGCTACCACCCAGATGTCCAAAGCCAGCTAGTCAGCCAACTCTCTGTCCTCTCTCCCAGCTCAGCAAGCAGCGACACCCTCTGTTGGAAAGCCTCTCCCAATGGCCAACTCTCTCTCAAAACAGCTTGAAACTCAATTAGATTCAAAACAGAAGCTCTCCCCTGGGCCTCCTTCGTCTGGAACTCTATCTACTTTCCCCCCTCCCCCCCCCAAACTAAATGTTTTGCCTAGCGTCTGCTTCACAACAAGACCCCCACAGAGATCTACCTCAAACTCCTGGGCTACTCCTTAGCTTCCAGATGCAGCAGGTGCCTCCTAGCAGAAGACTCAGTCCCTCATCTCTTCTTCTCTTGCCCTCGGGCCAAACCAATTTGGCATTGGTTGTTTGCAGCAGCAAAGAAGAAGCCTCCCTCCCTCCTCTCAGCAGCAAGAATCTGGAGTTCCCTCTCTCACTGTAGTGACTCAACAGGCCTTAACTACATGGCAGTCATCTTCTTAGAAGTCATTTTTGCCATCTGGAACGTAAGAAACAAAACAATTTTTTATGACCACAGCCTCCCTCTCCCTTCTATCATTCTGCAGCTGAAAGAAACCCTTTTATTCTCTCTGCAAAAAATCTCCAAGTCCTATACTAACCCTCAGCTGAAGAGTATCTGCCAATTCTTGAAAGTTTAATTTTCCTACATTTTTCTCTCTTCTCTGCCACTGTTTCCTTTTGGCTTCTCTCTTTTCTTTTTAGCTCCTCTGTTTTGAGCCTGTTTTGAGCTTTTCAAGCTGTTGGGGATCAAATTGATCCATTTGTATTTTCCTTTCTGCTCTCTTTTCCTTCTTTCTTTCTCAATACATATTACCCTTATAGCAAAAAAAAAAAAAAAAAAAAAGTGTGTATGAAAGGGTTTGCATAGATCACAAGATAGGGCCTGCTCATGGGAGAATATTTCCCTCTGTTGCCAAGAATAGTGCATATAATTGACCAATTAATTTTTTTTTTTGAAATCCCTAAAAGAATACAATATTGTAAATGCAAAATGTAAATCTTCCTTATTAATGGCTTTTTAGGGTGTTTAGGATAGAGCTACATTCAGCATTGTGTTCTACTTAGAGGTTTCCTCTCACAGATTACACAAAAGGTAAAGCTCTATGTGAGACCTATTTCGATGTTTGCCCATCATAGGATGGAAAGATAGTACGATGGAAAGGTCCATTAAATCTCTAGCTTAACTGTTGTACATCATTCAAATTTGTTGGATAATATCTGAATCAGTACCAAATTAAGGCTAGTGTTAATTCAAAGGTGTACATGCGTGTGAATGGATTTGATTATTGATAACTCTGACCCTATAGAAATGAATAGAACGACACGAATAAAAGATTGTCACTAACAAGAGCAGTTTCATTATATGGGCTACAAGGAGGAATTCTTCCACTACCCCATAAAAAATAAATTTCAATTTAAAAGCACACTATACACCCCAACTGATCATAAAACTGAACGATCCTATACAATCCGAGGCCTCATTTAAATCATGAATAGATGTATAGGTGAGATTTTGTGCTTAAACCTTGTGGTGAATGATATCCAGGTCAGAACTAAATTGTGGCCAGTAACCAATTTGGGGTTGGTTTAATAGGTGTGTTTTGAGGATTTGATATATCAAGGTGGGCTTCAAAAGAAAAAAATATATATAATGGGTGTACACAAGGGCTGCTGCTATTCACTCGTCACATTCACATTAGTATAATCCTGATCATTCATATCCCTAGGGTGCAAAATGGATGTCCGAGTTAGGGGGGTTCATGGGCTGGATTGGGCTGAGCTGAGTCTATCCAAGCACGGCCCAGTTTTAGAAACGTGCCCCAGTATCCGGCCGAACTCAATTATATCTTTTGCAAATAAGTCAATAAACTATTTATAAGCAACACTTTTCCTTTTTTTCTGGCTGAGCTGGGTCGAGCTTCGGTCTTTCTATCACTTAACTTGACCCAACCAACATGTGAAAAAAGACAAAACATTATAATAATCCGTTTGTAAGTTTTCCTCCACTAAGAGGGGAGGAAATCTTGCAAATCACACCTTACCGCTGCATTCATCGGGGGTTGCAAATGCCAGTTTTCCTCCTCTCAGAGAGGAAGAAATCTGGCAAATGCAACCTATCCATACATACAAGCAGCAGTAAAGTTGGGTGAGTGCCCATACCCAAATCCTTCCTAAGCAGGCTTTTCCATTTCCTTTAACATTAAACTAGAAACACACTTACATTTAATATTTTCTTAAATTTTCATTATTAGATAAAAAAATAATAAAATAATTTATTATTTTGAAAATGGCTTGGGTCGTCCCAAAAATCTGTGCTTATGAGAAAAAAGCAATAGAGAAATAAATAAAGAAAATCTTCTCTTAATAGGGAAATATAATGTGTAACAACATGAACAAAAAAAAAAAAGAATATATATATATATATATAATAATGGAGGATATCCACGTTGCATTGGACTCGACCTGAATTACCCAAAGGACTCAAATCCAAAAAAATCCAAGTATAGACCATTTTGAACTCCATAAACACTGACTTTTGGGTGAGAGATTAAATAACAGATTGCCCCATTGGACCTTTTATTCCATCCACATGGCTTATAAGTCATATGACCGCGTACCGAGAATATCTATGGGGCCACTCATAATACTTTAGATCTTATATCATATTAGGGAGTGGACCTAATATCATTGCTGTAAGATATATACTATATATATTATGAAATAGAAATCCTCTCTACAAGAAAAATATTTTATTTCATTATTTTTCTATTTTGGAAGGTAAATAAGTAAATCCAAATCTCTCCAATTCTCAATTTAGAGGTCTTGCATTGAAGTACCTCACCAATCCAACCCATATTATAAATGTAGTCATTTTTTGAAATTCTTTCGCTATAATCAAGATTTTGTGGTTTCAAGTATGTTTTCAAACCCGGATATCAGGTTCTCTGGTTTTTAATGGTACTCATTTTATCCTCTCTATAAAACCGTTTAAGAATCAAGTATTTCATAGAACTAAAGATATGTTTAGTTTGGAAATTTCGTGAATATCTCCATTCAAATCAAGTTTAGGATGTGCACAGCCATGAGACACTTAAGCACTTGCTTCTGACATGATTCATACTCAATCTTCATGGGTCTCATTCTCGCTTTTAGACCAGGAAAAACTCTGGGAATGCATGGGCTAAAAATAACAAATACAATGCATATATATATATATATATATATATATATATATAAGTATGAGAGGGCTCTCCTAAGCTGCAACTTATGTTATCCTGAGCTGAAATAGTCTGCGAAATCATCACCATCGTAAACTGCCTCAAGTCATCCTGTCCAAAATCAAGATAAACCCAATCAAAATTGGATTTTCCAGTTCCATCGTGACAAAAACAGAGATTGTCGACTTTGATTTGTGAAACCATTACTGTTAATTCAGCTTAGGATAACATAAGCTGCAGCTTAGGAAAGCCCTACTCTATATATAGATATACATATGTTAACTACAGAGATAATAGATAAATAGCAGTCCAATTATTTTTAATAACAACATCAATCCAAAGTCTTCAAATTAAAATTTTGCCTTTTGTTTCCAGATGATTTTAATGGAAAAAATCCCCTTAGACTTTGTGAAGGGCCGCCTAAACGGACCTCGAACTCCAATATAGATGATAAAGGCCCCCTTCCACAGGTAAGACCATGAGCCTGAGTCGGAGCCCAATGTAGTCCAATGCAGGATAGACACGGGTTAGGCTCGGGTTGGATCAAACAATGAGAAGCCTTTTCGCTAAATGAGATATGCCTATCCTACAGATGAAAAGTGGTCAAGTCCGGACTGGATCAATGAGGTTAGCCCATACTCAACCCAAGTTGAGGTACGTAGGCATGCACCGTATCAATTCTTCATATTGAGTTCATCTTCTACTTGGTTTTAGAGAGCCCATTCCCCCTACCTATTCGATAATGAAAATCACTTTTCATGTGTAAGGATCCGAACCCAAAAGTCGAGATGACATTGATTTTTTATAGTAGGATTTAATCAAGTGTGGACCCCACCCCATGTGTTCACTTCTCACTCACTAACTATTTCCTATTTGTTAAACTAACTTTACCAATGATGTCAAGTAAAGGGTTAATTCAAGAGACAATAAAAAGAAACGGATCACATCAAACGATACTAAATTTAAAAAATCACCTCTTCCTTCTAACAAAAAAAAAAAAAAGTTAAAAAGAGACTTTCTCATGCCACTAAATGACAATACATAAATAAATAAATAAATAAGTACATGGGGCGGGCTGGCCTGGGCCGAGGAATGTCCATGCCCGGCCCGACTTATAAATTAGAAGCCTGACGCCGACTCAAGCCATGGTCGGGCCAGAAGTTGCTTGCCCAAGACCGGCCCGCCTGTAAATCATGAAGCCCTAGCATATCCTCAGTTTAACTTATATAATAACCAAAAAAGAAAAAAAATTTCTTACAATGTCCTAGGTTAATGTAGCTCAACTAGCCTTGTCATATCACCCTATATGAGAGGTCATGGGTTTGAGTCCCCCCCAATATTACTACTCCCTCTCTTACAACTTTATATATATATATATATATATATATATGAGAATATTCATGTGCATTTTATCCCTCACCATAGGGTGAGAGACACTTCCATAAACAGGAATTTTCAAGTACATAGGGTGAGGTACACTTCATTGTCTTCATGTGCAAAAAGGGAAGGTGCCCTCACCCTATGGTGAGGGATAGATGCACATGAATGTTCCCCATATATATATATATATATATATATATATATATATTTGGGCCAGGCAAGGGTTCTGAATTTCAACCACCGAGTCCAAATAAAAAAATCCTAAGCACGGCCCATCCATTATAACCTATACCCCATTGCCGAACAAACGCAGGCCGGCCCTGTCCACGATCATGATGCATATAATCTTGTTCATCCATCACTAGGTTGCAAAATGGATGTCCCAGTTAGGGGTGTTCATGGGCTGGATCAGGCTGAGCTGAGTCTATCCAAGCATGGCCCGGTTTTAGAAATGCGCCCCAGTGTCTGGCCCAATCCAGGCCCAACTCAATTACATCTTCTGCAAATAAGTCCATAAAATATAAGCAACAATTTACCGTTTTTCTGGCTGAGCTGGGTCGAGCTTCGGTCTTTCTATCACTTAACTTGGCCCAAACTGGGTTGGGCCCTGGTCAGGCCCGGGCTGGCCAAACCCATAAGCATCCCTAGCCCGACTGACTGTAGCTGTCTCAATGAAGAAGCTGGGATGGGCCCAATTCATGTAGCCCATGCGGACTCTCTTGTCCCTAGGACCTATCATTGAAACCTGACCAAGCTGGCCCATTCCATGTGCAGCCCCAAGGGCAGGCCCTTGTTATAAAGGCATTCCCAAGTCCACAATCACACATAATTATAGTTGTTCTACAACACTGTGTTGGGATGGCAATGTGTCAGGTGAAATGGGTGACCTTCATTTAGGTAGTGGTTTGAGGGCAGATATCAGTTTGCAGATCCCTTTTGAGGATTTTACCGGAAAATGCAGCATATTTGCATGTTGCATGCGAAAATGCAGATTATTACATGCTAAACGAGATCATTCATCCCGCCCTTTTTTTTTTTTTTTTTTTGCACTAACAACGCTAGCGTCGCCTAAATGCAATTGATTTGAAGCCATTAAGCCAAAAATACACACAACCAAACGGCAAATCAAACGAAAAAATTGTGATCGAACTTCCAACAAATGGTACAGATGAACATACCTACTTTGAATGGATGAGCGATATCGGAATGAGGCTGGTAGAAAAGGGAGGAGAGTGCACAGGGGGCAGGGGGCAGCGGCGTTGTCGCAGGGTGGGAGGGAAGGAGAAAAGGGATAAAATGAGAGCGAATGAGGGAGGCTAGGGTTAAATTGGGTTTGACGAAGAGCGACGCTAGCGTCGTATATCAATATGCCCAAACGACGCTAGCATCTCTTCTTCCTAAATCAAAAAAAATAAAAAAAATAAAAAGAAGAAAAAAAAAGAGTAAACAATGCATAACGGACCACGTTTGTGCATAAATTAATAGTATACATTTTCTCGTGCAACGTGCAAATATTGTGCAATTTCCGGTAAAATCCTCCACTTTTTTTCTTTTTTCTCGGTGGTGCATTGGCTGGAACATAGGAAATAAAGGTCTCCCACGAGGGTTCGAAACCTCGTGGAAACTATGGGAGTGGGCGCCTTATTCACAAGGCCAGCACTCTATTCCCAAGTCTGGATATTAGTTTACTTATGCTTTTGGAGAGAGAGAGAGAGAGAGAGAGAGAAGCAAATGAGTTTGATGAGCACAAATGGATACAATTTGAGATCTAGCCACATCGGCTGAACTTTTCAAGTATTCAATCTAAGGCAATAAAATAAATGGTGTGAATAAAGACTTTGTTTATCTTCCAATAGTATGCTAGTGAGCCTTACGAACTCTGCCACATGTCTTATTGTAAATGCAGCAGATGTGGAAACCAATGTTGGAAAGTTGCATCCAATTCAAATCCCCAAAGGTCATTTCAAATTTCTCCAACAGTCATATCCATCCCATTGGTTTCTATATATTGCATGCAAATGTCATTCAAGAATACAATTTTTAAAGGCAACGTGGTTCAATCAAATCTTGGCCATCAATAATATCGTGTTCTGGGTGGGGACCATTGGTATTCAAGATTGGTCATCAGATCTGCAAACCGAATCCAACACACTGAGGATCTGGGCTTGTTTTATCTTGGAGGCAAACTTGCGGGTAACTCGGTTGCAAATGCCAATCTGGTATGGGGATATTTATTGTCTTAAGGAAAGCACAATCTGCAACTCAAGCGATCCATTTCAACTACATATTATTATTATTATTATTGCTGCTCTTGGGTGAGTTGAGATTGGGTAAAACCGTAAAACATGCCTGAGTGCGGCATTTAACCATCAGGCCTATGATTCGGGCATGGGTCTACCCCAAATGGCTGAAAGTTAGGTCTCATTATAAACCAATTAAGAAATATTAGGTATCATCATCATCATCATCATCAGAGCCTTATTCCATCAAAGTAGGTTCAGCAAATATTATGTATGTTTGTGTTGTTTCAGTCTGGTATGCACATCTATTTGGCCCTTCAAACATACATAAGTCCAAGCCTGACCTGGTGGCCGTTACGGAGAACAATAACTGGCCCAGCCCAGCCCAGCCCAGGGCCCCAGTATCACAATGCAAGTTCAACATTTGTTAATCTCACTCTCATGGGGCATTTGGGTATGGGGAAAATGTGCCTATTTATACAAACCTGTTAAGTTTAGGTAACTTAAATTAAAGGGCACATTGTTTGATGATCCATTAATATTTAATCTTAACAATCCAACCTATAAAATGTGTATATGTGTTCCTCTTAGGTCCAATTGATAATGGGGACCAGGTCTGGTTCACTGTTTGGGCTTGTGTCAGTCCTTAGAGGTGGGCCGAGGTGGTCTTACATGCCTAAACCCTCATGTGCTAGCAAGTCCCTTGCCCCAAGTAAAATATAAAATGAGTATTGAAATGTCAAAGAGGAAATGTTAACTTTGATCAGAGCATAAAATAGGAAAAAGAAAGATAGTGAAGAAAATAAAATAACTGTAAATAGAGAAGATGCATTGTAATGTGTTTTAAAATAAATAAGAAATAAAAAAAAACGAGAAATAGAAAACAACAAATAACTCAGAATGTGAGAAAATATTTAGAAAATAATAATAACTTTATCATCTAAGATCTCTTAAATGGATCCCAATGGCTCTGTTCCAGGTTTAGGTCCACTGTCCGGGTCCACCTTTCACTCACCTGTATTAGAAGCATTTAAATGACTACATCCTTACTTATGCCCCATATGTGTATATTCTCAACCTTATGGTGGAACAACTCGTATTGGAGTGAATTTAGAGTTATCCCATACGTGGCTAGGACGTTGAATCTGAGCAATTCAGATTTTCCATAGATGGACCATGCCAACACTTTTCACTCTTCTTATTTTGAAAAATCCTTAGTAGTTAGGAGGATTTCACTCTTGGCATGTTTTTGTTTCCAATGAAGAGAGGAATCATGAATCATGCATTCCTAACCGTCCCATGAGAAATCAAAATACTTTCTATAAAAAAAACCAATTGAGTTTTCCTATTCTTCGTGAAAAATACAGTGTACAAAAAATTGAATAAGTAAATTATACGGTCAATTAGAATAATTTTCCTCTCAGTCACTCAAACGTAAGCCAAGCCAAGAAGATGTGGGTAGTTGCAGCCTGCTGCCGTTTAGCAAATGGCCTTTTCTTTGTTGTGGTTCAATTGTGTCTCATTTTCTATTTCTTATCTTTGGGTTTTGTTTTGTCCTTTTCTCCCTCATCTAACTTAAAATAATAGACAAGGGTCTTATTCTTCTGCAACCCAACTCTGCTAGTGTGGACTTTTTCAAGAAATCTAACTATCACATGAAGATTATATTATGTATGTTTATCGGATATGAAACACGGCGATGAGTTGGTGAAGCCTGATTTAGACTTTATTTAATTACAGGGGCTTATTTGTAATAAGTCGGTTTAATCTGGACCATCTGTTATAAGGTCTGATCCGACGGTTGTAGGTGTCTAGAGATTTAGGGTTTTATATATTTGTACTAGGTGCTGAAAGCATTGTAATTAGAGGGTGAAATTGAGAGAGAACAAGAGAGACAATGCGTGCCTGTACTCTTGTGGGAATCTCCAATAATAGTGAACGGCGTGAATCTCCCGTAGACGTAGGCAATCTTGTCAAGCCACGTAAATCCGTGTCTCGTAGATTGATTACGTGATTGTGATTGTCTCGCAGATCGTTCGTGTGTTTTCCGATCCTAACAACTGGTATCAAAGCTAGAGCCAAGGATTTCCTAGAGCTTGACGTTGCGCGCGATCCACGATAGAGATTGGGTTTGATCCCGGAGAAGAGATCATCTGGATCTCTTAATTTCGCCAAACAGAGGATTCCGGTTTCATTGTCGTCTCAAGAATCGGAGCAGAAGAAACAGGATCATCCTGTTCAATGTCGCTGCACAGAATTTCTCATTGGAGAAGGATCGACTTTAATCAAGGTGGAAGGTGGGCCCCACGTCGGATCTAATCGATCTAAAACGAGAAAAGGATTTAGGGATTCCGGTCCGATCACAATGCATAATTCATTCAAGTTTGCAAAATCCAATCTCAGCTGTTCTATCGTCGCCGGAGAAGAAGGAAGTCGCACCAGGATTAATCGTCGCAGGTCGCTGGAGGCCATCCAGTGCTAGCGCATCACCATCGCCACGCAGGGATTCTGTTGCAGAAATCGAGTCGAGTTAAATTCCCCTGAGGCTCCAATGTGGTAGTGCAGTTTCGAACCCACAACATTCGGGCGCAAACCGTGGTCTTAAGCCAACTGAGTTACCCCTCGGGGTTACTCCAAATCGAGATGACCGCTTTGAAAGTCTCACAGGCCCCATCATCAGATGGGTCACATATAGAGACGATCTGACACAACTCTAAAAACATGGGTCGGGTTGTTTGCATAAAATTTAATATATAGAAATTCATAGTCAAATGTGCTCCAAAAAGGAAATATTAAAAAGGTGAGGGGTGAAGATTATGAGGTGGAGATTTAGATGAGACATTGGCTTTCCTCGGATTAATTTTAATCACAAGAGTCCATCTCCCCTTGATTCATTAGAGATTATTTGTCTATTTGATGGTCAATCTTAGCTATTCACATTTGTTTGTTCATTTTTAGCCACTTTTAGAAATACAAAATTTAAAATTTCGAGGTATTCAACACATGAAAGAATTAGGGACCATTTGCTCGGGGCATGTTTGTCAGCATTATATTACATAGAAATACATGAAAATTCATGGTCAAATGAGCTCCATAGAAGGATTATTACATAGGTGATTGTATGAATGATATGAGTTGAGGGGTTAAGGATTTATGATGGAGATGTAGATGACACATCTGCTTTTCTAATATTTGAATTATTAAAGTGATGACTAGGTATTCAATTTCAATTAAAGAATAGGTTATTTGATGGTATTTTTACATATTCACCATGTCTTTTCTCAATTCTTTTGTATTATTCTTTGCAAACAAATGTTCCCTAACTGAAGATTTAGGAATAACCATCAAATATCTACCCTTGAATGGAAATATCTACCCTTGTTAAAATGGACTTTTTTTCAAAAAAAAAGGGGACTTGGGCTGGCCTGGTGGGCTGGCGGGCCGGGCTAACTGGTGGGCAGGCCGGCTGGCGGGCCTATCCAAGCGGGCTGAGGCACCAGCCCACTTGCCTGGCAGGCCCGGGCCAATGGGCCCAAGTTCCTCAACACAAGCCGTACCGTTGAAAGGGCCGTGCAGGGCCACAGCCCATTGACTGATGGGCTGGCCCGGCCCATTTGACTTCCCTAAGTCAGAGCCACAAGCATTCCGGACTAGATGTATGATCCCTAGAATGCTTCATGATTTCGCTTTATAAAAGTTTGTTTTAAACTTTTAGTCATTATAAGGGGCACATGAGGTATGCCAATTAAAGGGTAACATAAGAATGGAATAGCCTAGATGAAGAAGTATTGGCTTTATATCATCCTATTAGCTCATCCAAATCCCTAATTTAGGGTCTCAAAGGTTAATGATCTTATCAGTGCATTAATTTTTGCAGTGATTTATACCAATGATTTCTTTTATTATTATTGTCTTTCTAAAAAACTATGATTGTTATACTTGCATGAAATTGAGTGTACTCAAAATTCCAAAGGTAAGTGTGTATGAAAGGGTTTGCATAGATCACAAGATAGGGCCTGCTCATGGGAGAATATTTCCCTCTGTTGCCAAGAATAGTGCATATAATTGACCAATTAATTTTTTTTTTTTTGAAATCCCTAAAAGAATACAATACTGTAAATGCAAAATGTAAATCTTCCCTATTAATGGCTTTTTAGGGTGTTTAGGATAGAGCTATATTCAGCATTGTGTTCTACTTAGAGGTTCCTCTCACAGGTTACACAAAAGGTAAAGCTCTATGTGAGACCTATTTTGATGTTTGCCCATCATAGGATGGAAGGATAGTACGATGGAAAGGTCCATTAAATCTCTAGCTTAACTGTTGTACATCATTCAAATTTGTTGGATAATATCTGAATCAGTACCAAATTAAGACTAGTGTTAATTCGAAGGTGTACATGCGTGTGAATGGATTTGATTATTGATAACTCTGACCCTATAGAAATGAATAGAACGACACCAATAAAAGATTGTCACTAATAAGAGCAGTTTCATTATATGGGCTACAAGGAGGAATTCTTCTAGTACCCCATAAAAAATAAATTTCAATTTAAAAGCACACTGTACACCCCAACTGATCATAAAACTGAACGATCCTATACAATCCGAGGCCTCATTTAAATCATGAATGGATGTATATGTGAGATTTTGTGCTTAAACCTAGTGGTGAATGATATCCAGGTAGGAACTAAATTGTGGCCAGTAACCAATTTGGAGTTGGTTTAATAGGTGTGTTTTGAGGATTTGATATATCAAGGTGGACTTCAAAAGAAATATATATATATATATATATATATATATATATATATATATATTGGGTGTAAACAAGGGCTGCATCTGCTCAGTCGTCACATTCACATTAGTATAATCCTGATCATTCATATCCCTAGGGTGCAAAATGGATGTCCGAGTTAGGGGTGTTCATGGGCTGAGCTGAGTCTATCCAAGCAAGGCCCGGTTTTAGAAACGTGCCCCAGTATCTGGCCGAACTCAATTATATCTTTTGCAAATAAGTCAATAAACTATATATAAGCAACACTTTTCCTTTTTTTTTTTCTGGCTGAGCTGGGTCGAGCTTCGGTCTTTCTATCACTTAACTTGACCCGACCAACATGTGAAAAAAAGACAAAACATAATAATAATCCGTTTGTAAGTTTCCTCCACTCAGAGGGGAGGAAATCTTGCAAATTACACCTTACCGCTGCATTGATAGGTGGTATAGCTGCAAATGCCAGTTTTCCACCTTTCAGAGAGGAGGAAATCTAGCAAATGCAACCTCCAGCAGTAAAGCTGGGTGAGTGCCCAAACCCAAATCCTTCCTAAGCAGGCTTTTCCATTTCCTTTAACATTAAACTAGAAACACACTTACATTTAATATTTTCTTAAATTTTCATTATTAGATAAAAAATAATAAAATAATTTATTATTTTGAAAATGGCTTGGGTCGTCCCAAAAGTCCGTGCTTATGAGAAAAAAGCAATAGAGAAATAAATAAAGAAAATCTTCTCTTAATAGGGAAATATAATGTGTAACAACATGAATAAAATATATATATATATATATATATATATATAATAACGGAGGATATTCACATTACTTTGGACCCGACCTGAATTACCCAAAGGACTCAAATCCAAAAGAATCCAAGTATAGACCATTTTGAACTCCATAAACACTGACTTTTGTGTAAGAGTTTAAATAACAGGTTGCCCCATTGGACCTTTTATTCCATCCACATGGCTTATAAGTCATATGATCGCGCATTGAGAATATCTATTGGGCCCACTCAGAATACTTTAGATCTTATATCATATTAGGGAGTGGACCTAATATCATTGCTGTAGGATATATACTATATATATTATGAAATCGAAATCCTCTCTACAAGAAAAATATTTTATTTTATTATTTTTCTATTTTGGAAGGTAAATAAGTAAATCCAAATCTCTCCAATTCTCAATTTAGAGGTCTTGCATTGAAGTACCTTACCAATCCAACCCATATTATAAATGTAGTCATTTTTTGAAATTCTTTCGTTGTAATCAAGGGCCTGTTTGGCATTGTTCTCGTGTTGTTCCTAATTTTGTGCTCGGATTAGGTTGTGCTGAGATCAAGTTGTGCCGAGTCTATACTCTGTAGAACTTGTTTGGCAATATTATATTAAATTACTCAACTAAAAATATGCCGTCCGGAACTTGTTTGGTAACATTATAAAAATTTTGCTCCACAAACATAGGATTTACAATGTGGGACCCCACCTTTTATTGTTTGCAGTACTTATTATCATATATGGGACCCACCTGTAGAAGTTTCAACGTGGTACCACCTTTAAAAATTAGAACATGGAACCCATATTCATTGGATTTATAATGTGGGCCCTCCTTTTTAGGAATTATAATGTGGGCCAACTTTTTGTAAATGTAGATATGGGATCCACCTTTAGTAATTAGAATATGGGCTACATGCATATGATTTACAACGTGTGTCCACCTTTTGTAAATGAGACAATGTGACCCATATTTATGAATTACAAAGTGGAGCCACATTTTTTGTAATTGTAGACACAGGGCCCACCTTTATAAATTAGAATATGGTGCCCACCTTTAAAATTTTGAACATGGGGGTAGCACATTTATAAAATCTACAATGTGGGCCCACCTTTATAGGAATTATAATATGGGGCCATACTTTTTAATTAATTGTGAACACGGGACCCACCTTTAAAAAATTATAAAGTGGTACCCACATTTAGAAATCCGAACATGGGGCTATCATTAAAATGTGGGGCCATACTTTTTGTTAATTGTGAACACGGGACCCACCTTTAAAAAATTACAATGTAGTACTCACATTTAGAAATCCAAACATGGGGCCACCATTAAAATGTAATTGTGGACACGGGACCCACGTAGAGAAATTACAACATGATGCCTACCTTTATAAGCGATTTATAATGTGGTCCCACCATTATAGAATTATAATAAGGCCCACCTTTTGTAATTGTGACCATCTGACCCACCTCTAGGAATTATAAAGTGGGGTCACTTCCTTTAGGATTGTGAACGTGGGGCCTACATTTAGAATAAATGAGAGGATTTAGGATCTTCAAATGATATTATTTAATTGGCAAGAGATAATAAAGAAGCCATTGTGCCAGCAAGTTGTTTCTTAAAAAAACAAAAAAAATTTGTTCCAACTTTCTTATGCTGGCGGGTTAATATTTTGAGATTTCTTCCCATCAGAACAAAATTTGGAACAATCATTTACACATACCAAACATGTTTTCCACACCCTTATCTCGTGGGAACATGGGAACATCCAAATGGCACGATGCCAAACGCACCCCAAGATTTTGTTAGTTTCAAGTATATTCTCAAACCCGGATATCAAGTTCTCCAGTTTTTAATGGTACTCATTTTATCCTCTCTATAAACCCGTTTAAGAATCAAGTATTTTGATAGAACTAAAGATATGTTTAGTTTGGAAATTTCGTGAATATCTCCATTCAAATTGAGTTTAGGATGTGCACAGCCATGAGACACTTAAGCACTTGCTTCTGACATGGGTCATACTCAATCTTCATGGGTCTCATTCTCGCTTTTAGACCAATAAAAACTCTGGGAATGCATGGGCTAAAATAACAAATACAATATTAAAGAAAAGGTCAAACAATCAAACCTAAATGAACAATCATATATATATATATATATATATATGTAAGTAGGAGAGGGGCTCTCCTAAGCTGCAGCTTATGTTATCCTAAGCTGAAATAGTTTGTGAAATCATCACCATTGTAAACTTCCTCAAGCCATCCTATCCAAAATCAAGATAAATCCAATAAAAATTGGATTTTCTAGTTCCATCGTGCCAAAAACAGAGATTATCGACTTTGATTTGTGAAACCATTACTGTTAATTCAACTTAGGATAACATAAGCTGCAACTTAGGAAAGCCCTACTCTATATATAGATATACATATGTTAACTACGGAGATAATAGATAAATAACAGTCCAATTATTTTTAATAACAACATCAACCCAAAGTCTTCAAATTAAAATTTTGCGTTTTGTTTCCAGATGATTTTAATGGAAAAATCCCCTTAGACTTTGTGAAGGGCCACCTAAACGGACCTCAAACTCCAATATAGATGATAAAGGCCCCCTTCCACAGGTAAGACCATGAGCCTGAGTCGGAGCCCAATGTAGTCCAATGCAAGATAAACACGGGTTAGGCTCGGGCTGGATCAAACCATGAGAAGCATTTTCGCTAAATGAGATATGCCTGTCCTACAGATGAAAAGTGGTCAAGTCCGGACTGGATCAATGAGGTTAGGCCATACTCAACCCAAGTTGAGGTATGCAAGCATGTATCGTATCAATTCTTCATATTGAGTTTATCTTCTACTTGGTTTTAGAGAGCCCATTCCCCCTACCTATTCAATAATAAAAATCACTTTTCACGTGTAAGGATCCGAACCCAAAAGTCGAGATGATATTGATTTTTTACAGTAGGATTTAATCAAGTGTAGACCCCACCCCATGTGTTCACTTCTCACTCACTAACTATTTCCTATTTGGTAAACTAACTTTACCAGTGATGTCAAGTAAAGGGTTAATTCAAGAGACAATAAAAAGAAACGGATCACATCAAACGATACTAAATTTAAAAAATCACCTCTTCCTTCTAACAAAAAAATAGTTAAAAAGAGACTTTCTCATGCTACTAAATTACAATACATAAATAAATAAATAAATAAAAACTAGGGTTGTATATGGGGCGGGCTGGGCTGGGCTGGGCCGAGGAATGTCCATGCCCGGCCCGACTTATAAATTAGAAGCCTGACGCCGGCTCAAGCCCTGGTCGGCCAGAAGTTGCTTGCCCAAGACCGGCCCGCTTGTAAATCATGAAGCCCTAGCATATCTTGAGTTTAACTTATATAATAACAAAAAAAAGAAAAAAAAAATTCTTACAATGTCCTAGGTTAATGTAGCTCAACTAGCCTTGTCGTATCACCCTATATGAGAGGTCATGAGTTTGAGCCCCCTCATTACTACTCCCTCTCATACAATATTATATATATATATATGGGCCGGGCAAGGATTCCGAATTTCAACCACCGAGTCCAAATAAAAAAATTCTAAGCACGGCCCATCTATTATAACCTAACCCCATTGCCGAACCAACGCAGGCCGGCCCTGTCCACGATCATGATGCATATAATCCTGTTCATCCATCACTAGGTTGCAAAATGGATGTCCCAATTAGGGGAGTTCATGGGCTGGATCAGGCTGAGCTGAGTCTATCCAAGCATGGCCCTGTTTTAGAAATGCGCCCCAGTGTCTGGCCCAATCCGGGCCCAACTCAATTATATCTTCTGCAAATAAGTCAATAAACTATAAGCAACAATTTACCTTTTTTCTGGCTGAGCTGGGTCGAGCTTCGGTCTTTCTATCACTTAACTTGGCCTAAACTGGGTTGGGCCCTGGTCGGGCCCGGGCTGGACAAACCCATAAGCATCCCTAGCCCGACTGTAGCTGTCTCAATGAAGAAGCTGGGATGGGCCCAAGCCATGTAGCCCATGCGGACTCTCTTGTCCCTAGGACCTATCATTGAAACCTGACCAAGCTGGCCCATTCCATGTGCAGCCCCAGTGGCAGGCCCTTGTTATAAAGGCATTCCCAAGTCCACAATCACACATAATTATAGCTGTTCTACAACACTGTTTTGGGATGGCAATGTGTCAGGTGAAATGGGTGACCTTCATTTAGGTTGTGTTTGAGGGCAGATATCAGTTTGCAGATCCCAACCCAAGTCAGATACTAGTTTTTTTCTTTTTTCTCAGTGGCGCATTCGCTAGAACATAGGAAGTAAAGGTCACCCACGAGGGTTCGAAACCTTGTGTGGATACAATTTGAGATCTAGCTACATCGGCTGAACTTTTCAACAATTCAATCTAAGGCAATAAAATAAATGGTGTGAATAAAGACTTTGTTTATCTTCCAATAGAATGCTAGTGAGCCTTACAAATTCTGTCACATGTCTTATTGTAAATGCAGCAGAGTGATTCCTCCCGCAAGAATCCGGATCCATAGTTAAAATTAGGTTTTCCTTTTTACTTCTCTACTGGGCCCCTACAGTCTTGAGGAGCGTAAAAATAAAAAAGAATACCAGGTTTAGACTGCACAGCAGACTTAACAGGCTAGACCTTAAAGGGCTACACCTGAACTCAAGTTTGAGTCCAAACACTGTAAGGCCAAACTTGGACTCAGGCCCTCATCATGCAGTAGACTTTTATGTACTGGACTCAGATATCCCCTCAATGGACGGGCTCGAATCTAGGTCCCAGGGCATTCATGGAAGTAGAGTATCAAAATCGAGTCCTGAAATTTGTTTCTCAACCCAGACCTGGACCCATATGACTGCAGCCTAAATCCAAGAACCGACAGCCCGGTCAAGCCGGGATTAGCATGGATTATTTGAATTAGTCCAGCCCTAGTTAATTTAATATCCAGTTAAAAAAGGAACTCGGGCCAGGCCCATAGACAGACCCAATATGTCACATTCAGGAGTTTTCGAAGGTTGTTACCCGCCAACCCTTGTACTGAATCTTGAGAATATATAACTTCCTGAAGCTTGGTATCCCATAACTCCTCTTTGGGTAAAACCAATGTTGGAAAGTTGCATCCAATTCAAATCCCCAAAGGTCATTTCAAATTTCTCCAACAGTCATATCCATCCCATTGGTTTCTATATATTGCATGCAAATGTCATTCAAGAATACAATTTTTTTAAGGCAACGTGCTTCAATCAAATCTCGGCCATCAATAATATCGTGTTCTGGGTGGGGACCATTGGTATTCAAGATTGGTCATCAGATCTGCAAACCGAATCCAACATACTGAGGATCTGGGCTTGTTTTATCTTGGAGGCAAACTTGCCGGTAACTCGGTTGCAAACGCCAATCTGGTGTGGGGATATTTATTGTCTTAAGGAAAGCGCAATCCGCAACTCAAGCTATCCATATCAACTATATATTATTATTATTTTTGCTGCTCTTGGGTGAGTTGAGATTGGGTAAAACCGTAAAACATGCCTGAGTGCGGCATTTAACCATCAGGCCTATGATTCGGGCATGGGTCTACCCCAAATGGCTGAAAGTTAGGTCTCATTATAAACCAATTAAGAAATATCAGGTATCATCATCATCATCATCATCAGAGCCTTATTCCATCAAAGTAGGTTCAGCAAATATTATGTATGTTTGTGTTGTTTCAGTCTGGTATGCACATCTATTTGGGCCTTCAAACATACATAAGTCCAAGCCTGACCTGGTGGCCGTTACGGAGAACAATAACAGGCCCAGCCCAGCCCAGCCCAGGGCCCCAGTATCACAATGCAAGTTCAACATTTGTTTATCTCACTCTCATGGGGCATTTGGGTATGGGGAAAATGTGCCTATTTATACAAACCTGTTAAGTTTAGGTAACTTAAATTAAAGGGCACATTGTTTGATGATCCATTAATATTTAATCTTAACAATCCAACCTATAAAATGTGTACATGTGTTCCTCTTAGGTCCAATTGATAATGGGGACAGGTCTTGTTCACTGTTTGGGCTTGTGTCAGTCCTTAGAGGTGGGCCGAGGTGGTCTTACATGCCTAAACCCTCATGTGCTAGCAAGTCCCTTGCCCCAAGTAAAATATAAAATGAGTATTGAAATGTCAAAGAGGAAATGTTAACTTTGATCAGAGCATAAAATAGGAAAAAGAAAGATAGTGAAGAAAATAAAATAACTGTAAATAGAGAAGATGCATTGTAATGTGTTTTAAAATAAATAAGAAATATAAAAAAAATGAGAATTAGAAAACAACAAATAACTGAGAATGTGCGAAAATAATTAGAAAATAATAATAACTTTATCATCTAAGATCTCTTAAATGGATCCCAATGGCTCTGTTCCAGGTTTAGGTCCACTGTCCGGGTCCACCTTTCACTCACTTGTATTATATTAGAAGCATTTAAATGACTACATCCTTACTTAAGCCAAGCCCCATATGTGTATATTCTCAGCCTTATGATGGAACAACTCGTATTGGAGTGAATTTAGAGTTATCCCATACGGGGCTAGGACGTTCAATTTGAGCAACTCAGATTTTCAATAGATGGACCATGCCAAGACTTTTCACTCTTTTTATTTTGAAAAAGCCTTAGAAGTTAGGAGGATTTCACTCTTGGCATGTTTTTGTTTCCAATGAAGAGAGGAATCATGCATTCCTAACCGTCCCATGAGAAATCAAAATCTTTTCTATAAAAAAAAACCCAATTGAGTTTTCCTATTCTTCGTGAAAAATACAGTGTACTAAAAATTGATTAAGTAAATTATACGGTCAATTAGAATAATTTTCCTCTCAGTCACTCAAATGTAAGCCAAGCCAAGAAGATGTGGGTAGTTGCAGCCTGCTGCCGTTTAGCAAATGGCCTTTTCTTTGTTGTTGTTCAATTGTGTCTCATTTTCTATTACTTATCTTTGGGTTTTGTTTTGTCCCTTTCTCCCTCATCTAACTTAAAATAATAGACAAGGGTCTTATTCTTCTGTAACCCAACTCTGCTAGTGTGAACTTTTCAAGAAATCTAACTATCACATGAAGATTATATTATGTATGCTTATCGGATAGGAAACACGACGATGAGTTGGTGAAGCCTAATTTAGACTTTATTTAATTACAGGGGCTTATTTGTAATAAGTCGGTTTAATCTGGACCATCTGTTATAAGGTCTGATCCAACGGTTGTAGGTGTCTAGAGATTTAGGGTTTTATATATTTGTACTAGGTGGTGAAAGCATTGTAATTAGAGGGTGAAATTGAGAGAGAACAAGAGAGACAATGCGTGCCTGTACTCTTGTGGGAATCTCCAATAATAGTGAACGGCGTGAATCTCCCGTAGACGTAGGCAATCTTGTCAAGCCATGTAAATCCGTGTCTCGTAGATTGATTACGTGATTGTGATTGTCTCGCAGATCGTTCGTGTGTTTTCCGATCCTAACAACTGGTATCAAAGCTAGAGCCAAGGATTTCCTAGAGCTTGATGTTGCGCGCGATCCACGATAGAGATTGGGTTTGATCCCGGAGAAGAGATCATCTGGATCTCTTAATTTCGCCAAACAGAGGATTCCGGTTTCATTGTCGTCTCAAGAATCAGAGCAGAAGAAACAGGATCATCCTGTTCAATGTCGCTGCACAGAATTTCTCATTGGAGAAGGATCGACTTTAATCAAGGTGGAAGGTGGGCCCCACGTCGGATCTAATCGATCTAAAACGAGAAGAGGATTTAGGGATTCTGGTCCGATCACAGTGCATAATTCATTCAAGTTTGCAAAATCCAATCTCAGCTGTTCCATCATCGCCGGAGAAGAAGGAAGTCGCACCGGGATCAATCACCGCAGGTCGACGAAGACCATCCAGTGCTAGTGCATCTCCATCGCCACACAGGGATTATGTTGCAGAAACCGAGATGCCATCATCGCCGAAATCACCACCACAGCCGTTGCAGTCATCAGGTAGCCGTTTTCGAAGCCGACGTCGCCTCTCCAGTCCGGCTGCCCGCCCCGCGTCGTCAGAAGAGACCATCGCAGGAAGAGTATCGCGTTCTCTGTTCTATTGGGGAAACAAAAAACAGAGGAAGAAGGAGACCAAGTTGGGCCCGTGCCAGGTCTTGGGTCAGTTCCAGGTCAGGCTAGCCTGACCCGTTCTGCAGAAGCCCAGAGCCTGACTTCAGACGCTGACGTCATCTGTACAGTCAACACAGGTTTTACCGTTTGAACGGCCAGATGTGATTCTTGATTTCTGAAGCCATCCGAACTCAGAATTGCACTCCGTTCTTTTCTCTTTTTTTTTTTTGTTTCATTGGATTCATATCAACGAAATTTACAGGGTAGATGAAATTGATTGACAGTTTAACAGGCAAAAAAATTTGTCACATAGATTAAGCTTGGTTTAAGTGGGAGCCATGACGGACGACATAAAGTTCACAGTTGAGAAGTTTAATGGTACAAACTTCGCGTACTGGAAGATGCAAATTGAAGATCTCCTCTACCAGAAGAATTTCTACTTGCCGCTTGGGGGAAGAGCCAAGAAACCTGCAACAATATCAGATGCAAATGGGAGGTACTCGATAGGAAAGCCTTATGTACGGTTTGTCTTTCTATTAAAGTCGGTTACATTCAATATATCAAAGAAGAAAACCACTAAAGATGTTATGGATGCCCTATCATGAATGTATGAAAAACATTCTGTCTCAAATAAAGTTTTCTTGATGAGAAAGTTGTTTAACATGAAGATGGTTGAAGGTGGGGTTGTTGCCGAACATCTGAACGAATTTAACACGGTCATGAGCCAGTTATCATCGGTTAATGTACAATTCGAAGATAAAATTTGTGCTTTGTTGGTTTTATCTTCTTTACCAGATAGTTGAATGGTATGGTTACATCACTGAGTAATTCTTCAAGATCAACCAAACTGAAATTTGATGATGTTGTGAGTACTATCCTCGATGAGGAAATTCACAGGAAACCTTAAGGTGAATCATCAGAAAATGCATTGAATGTGGAAAACAGAGGAAGGTCATCTGAGAGAGAGTAAAATTGTGGAAGATCAAAATCAATGAGCAAGTCGAGATCTTCAAAAGGCAAGATCAAGTGCTGAAATTGTGGCAAGAAACGACATTTGAAAAAGGACTACAGAGCTCCACCAAAGAAAAACAAGCAAAAGAGCGTTAATAAGGACGACGAAGCTTTCGCAAATATCGCGGATGATACTATTCGAAATGCTTTAATTCTTGCTTTTTATTATAAATCTAAATCTTGGGTTATAGATTCTGGTGCGTTCTTTCATGCTACTGCACATAGAGAATATCTCAAAAATTATGTACAATGTGACTTTGGTAAAGTTTATCTTGGTGATGATGAACCTTGTGATATAATTGGCAAGGGAGATGTTCATATTAAATTGCCAAATGGCGGTATATGGCAATTGAATGATGTCAAGCATGTATCCAACCTGAATAGAAACCTTATATCAGTTGGTCAGCTTACAAGCTCTGGTCATGTAACTATTTTTGTAGTTGATTTCTGAAAAGTTACAAAATGAAATATGGTTGTTGCTCATGGTAAGAAATAAGAACTCTTTACTTGACTAACATCTCTACAAGTTCCATTGCAGTTGCAGATAAAGGCATTGACTCAAACACATGGCACTATAGACTCAGAAACATGAGTGAGAAATTGATGAAAATTCTTCATTCTAAAGGTAAGCTAGAAGGACTCAAGTCCTTGGACTTAGAGTTCTGTGAAGACTGTGTTTTCGGAAAGTAGAAGAAAGTAACTTTGTCTAAAGTAGGCAAGCCACCAAAGTCAAAAAGGTTGGAATTAGTACACACGGATGTGTGGGGACTAACTCAAGTATCTTCTCTTTGTGGATCTGCTTACTTTGTTACATTCATTGATGATGCCGTCAGAAAATTATGGGTATATTCTATGAAACACAAGTTTGACATGTTTGATGTTTTCAAGAAGTGGAAAGCTTTGGTTGAAAATGAAACATGTTTGAAACTGAAATGCCTAAGGTCTGATAATGCGAGAGAGTATTGCAGCAAATAATTTGAAGAGTATTGTGCCAAAAATGGCATTAAATGAAAGAAAATCATTCCCAATACACCACAGCAAAATGGTGTGGCAGAGCATATGAACAGGACAATTATTGAGTGTGCAAGAAGTATGAGGTTACATGCTGGATTGCCCAAACAGTTTTGGGCAGAAGCAGTGAATACTGCTACATACTTAATCAATAGGGGGCCTTTAATACCTTTGGATGGTGGACTACCAGAGGAAGTTTGGATCAGAAAAGAGGTAAACATTTCATACTTAAAAGTATTTGATTGTATCTCTTATATTCATGTTGATGCTGAGAAAAGAGACAAACTAGATTCTAAATCTAGGAAATGCACTTTCATTGAATATGGTTATGATGAGTTTTATTACCGCTTCTGGTATGATGAAAATAGAAAAATCATTAGAAGCCGAAATGTTATATTCAATGGGAAATTGGTGCATAAAAATAAGGACAATGTGCGGGAGGACAGCAATGAATATTTAGAACTGGATGACACTTCTGAAAATGATGTACCTAAAGTGCATGAAAATGAAAACCCATAGGTGGATCCTCAAATACCTGCTCCGGTAAAAAGGTCATCTAGGACTCCTAAGCCTACTCAGCGTTATTCACCTTCTTTGTTTTACTTGTTGTTAACTGATGGTGGTGAGCCAGAATGTTATGAAGAAGCGTTGCATGTTGAAATTCGGTCTAGGTGGAAACAAGCCATGGAGATGAGATGTATTCTTTGTTATCAAATCATATATGGAACTTAGTTCAGTTGCTTGAGGGAAAGAAAGCATTGCACAATAAGTGAGTGTATAAATTGAAGGAAAAATATAACGGTAGCAAGCAATACAAAGCCAGATTAGTTGCAAAAGGCTTACAGCAGAAGGCAGGTATTGATTACTTTGAGTTATTTTTTCATGTGGTTAAATTGAACACAGAATTGTTCTGAGCACTGTGGCAGTAGAAGATTTACATCTTCAGCAATTAGATGTGAAAATTAGGTTTCTCCATGGTGACTTGAAAGAAGACATCTATATGCATCAGCCACAGGGATATGCTGTACCAAGAAATGAGGAAATGGTATGTAAGCTCAAAAAAAGTTTATACGGTTTGAAGCAAGCCCCAAGACAATGGTATCTTAAATTTGACAGGTTTATGTGCAACACAAGTTACAAATGGTGTCATGCAGACCATTATTGTTATATCAAAAGTTTTGATGACTGTTACGTTATTCTACTCTTTTACGTAGATGATATGCTTGATGCAAGTTCAAATATGCATGAAATATATAATTTGAAGAAACAGTTGTCATAGGAATATGAAATGAAGGATTCGGGTACTATAAATCAAACTTTCGGCATGAGAATTAGCAAAAACAGGAAAAATCAAACATTAAAGTTGTCTCAAGCAGAATATGTTGAAAATGTTCTAAACAGGTTCAACATGTAGGGTGCTAAGCCAATTAGCACTCCACTGGCCAACCACTTTAATCTCTCAAAAGAGTTGTCTCTTAAGATAGAACAGGAGAAGGAGAACATGTCCAAGGTCCTATATGCTTCAGCTATTGGCAACTTGATGTATGCTATAGTTTGCACTAGACCAAACATTGCTCTCGTAGTGGGAGTTGTAAATAGATTTATGAGTAATCCCGGAAAAGCGCATTGGGAGGCCGTTAAGTAGATTCTCAAATATCTAAGAAGCACCACTTATGCATCATTGTGTTTTGGAGGATCAGAAATTAAATTCCATGGCTATGTTAATCTCTCAAAAGAGTTGTCTCTTAAGATAGAACAAGAGAAGGAGAACATGTCCAAGGTCCTATATGCTTCAGCTATTGCCCGCTTGATATATGCTATCGTTTGCACTAGACCAGACATTGCTCTCGTAGTGGAAGTTGTAAATTGATTTATGAGTAATCCCGGAAAAGCGCATTAGGAGGCCGTTAAGTAGATTCTCAGATATCTAAGAAGCACCACTTATGCATCATTGTGTTTTGGAGGATCAGAAATTAAATTCCATGGCTATGTTAATCTCTCAAAAGAGTTGTCTCTTAAGATAGAACAGGAGAAGGAGAACATGTCCAAGGTCCTATATGCTTCAGCTATTGGCAGCTTGATGTATGCTATAGTTTGCACTAGACCAGACATTGCTCTCATAGTGGGAGTTGTAAATAGATTTATGAGTAATCCCGGAAAAGCGCATTGGGAGGCCGTTAAGTAGATTCTCAGATATCTACGAAGCACCACTTATGCATCATTGTGTTTTGGAGGATCAGAAATTAAATTGCATGGCTATGTTGATTTGGACTTGGCAGAAGATCTTGATAGAAGCAGAAGCACTACAGGATATGTCTTCACATTGGATAGTGAAGCAATCAGTTGAAAGTCACAACTACAGGACGTTGTTGCACTTTCAACCACAGAAGCAGAGTATGTTGCCGCTACAGAAACTAGTAAGGAAATGATTTGGTTATAGGAATTAATGGAAGAGTTGGGTAAGAAGCAAGAGTCTAGCAAGCTTTATAGTGATAGTAAGAGTGCCATTCATCTTGCAAAGAATTTAGCCTTTCATCCAAAAATCAAACACATTCAGATCATATATCACTTCATACGATGGCTTCTGGAAGAAAAAATGTTGAAACTGGAGAAATTTTATCAAGTGAGAACCCTGTAGACATGTTCACAAAGGTGATGACTATAGAGAAACTGAAGCTGTTCTCGGCTTCAGTTAGTCTTCAAGCATGAAGATGAAGTATCGAGATTCTTAGCAGTGTTCTGTTATTATCAAAGTTATTCACTATGTTCAGTCTTCAAGTGGGATATTGATGGGTTGGTGAAGCCTGATTTAGACTTTATTTAATTACAGGGGCTTATCTGTAATATGTCGGTTTAATTTGGACCATCTGTTATAAAGCCAGATCCGGCGGTTGTGGGTGTCTAAAGGTTTAGGGTTTCATATATTTATACTGAGTGGTGAAAGCATTGTAATTATAGGGTGAAATTGAGAGAGAACAAGAGAGACAATGAGTGCTTGTACTATTGTGGGAATCTCCAATAATAGTGAACGGAGTGAATTTCCCGTGGATGTAGGCAATGTTGCTGAACCACGTAAATCCGTGTCTCATAGATTGATTGTGTGATTGTGATTGTCTCGTAGATCGTGCTTCTGATTTCTGATCCTAACACATGACAGGATATTCATGGACTTATGTTAGCAATGTTACATTTTTCTATGTAGAAGATATCACTGACAGTTAAAGTACTTGTATTAGTTTAAAAGTATGGTTTTTTACCTCATAATGTAACAGCTAGTAAAATGACCCTAAACTCTTTTATTGATTAATTTTGATCACTTATTTTTATTTTGTCTTATTAAAGTCTGTAAAATTGTAAGCTTCGAAAATCGTTGGGGTCATTTGCCTTTTATGCATGAGATAGGAAATGGGCTTACAAATGTAAATGTTACAAATACAAATGTTATACATGTAAAACATATTACCATGCATGTTTTTTAAAAATCATTATATCTAATGGTTTTAAATGTGTTTGGATGTTTTGGGGCTTTTTCACAACTTTCTTAATATTCATGAAGATATGAAGCTAAACACGGTGATGCTTATCATTAATACGAGAATATGGAACGATTTGGGTCATGAATTGGGGGCAAACAAAAGTGTAGAAAAATAGACTTATAGATTGGGACTTTTTCACAAATTGCTCAAAATCTTCGAAGATTTAATATAATCGACTTTAAGGCCTTGGATATTATTAGTTCAGAAAATGAATTGAATGGTTTGGATTACAAATATGAGGCCTACAAGAAAAAAATAAAGGTAGTTGATGGGCCCACAAAAATGCAATCACCATGTGAGAGACTATACATACTTTTTGTAAAAGGTGTGAAAGTGATTTTCTCATCTGTTTATGTGTGAAAATTGTGTGTAAATATTTACATATCACGTGTTAAAATAAGCACAAACAAATATGACGATGCACAACCATCAAATATATAAATCATTTACATATGTAAATGTCCCTATAATTTTTAAAATGCATAAATGTAAATAAAATATTTTTCTTATTATATATTATATTCCTTTGTATATTATATATATTTGTACTCAACATTTATATTTAGATGTCTCAAACCACTACTTCATTACCAAAATCATTATGTAATGGTGTTATTTTAAACCATTCACCACTGAAGTCTGCTTGTACATTTGAAGTTGGACTTTTCAACAAGATCTCTAAATAATGGGAATAACAAGTTTAATGCAGGACACATGGCATGTTCATGAGACCCATTAATCTTAACAGTTAGAATATAACTTAGTGAATTAGTGATTAATAAGAAAAAATCATCTATTATATGAGAATTTCATCAAAGGTCTATAAACCCATATCCAAAGAAATTCCAGTGGATTAACAAAAAGTCTAAATGGACAAACTTTTTGGCCAGAATTTGGGACAAACTCCCATGTGGCACAATCCTAGAGGTGCAACTTTTGAGAGAGGAGGAAAAAGCACCTCTAGGATTGTGCCACATGGGAGTTTGTCCCAAATTCTGGTCAAAAAGTTTGTCCAAGTAGAAGGGTTGGTGGATTAAAGGCACCCACTAGTTGGATGGAAACATCGGTATACGGATGATTCCCACGGGAGAAGATTCTCCAAATCTATAGTTGTTAGTCATTTAATACAAGAGAGCGGACAGTGACAACAAGAATAATGAATTAATGACTCAGTATCAATTGTAAAGGTAAATGACTTGTTTTTTGTAATTACTGAATTCTTGAAACCTTGGAAGCGAAGAAAGTGGAAAAACCCTCTTTGTATGTGTAACAACTAGCATGACCCTACTTTATGAGGTCAAGGTGTCAAGATATATGAAAATAACTCTCTGTTTGTGTACATAGCCATATTTCCTAGCTAGCCACATTAAGATAATGTTTGGATCGTCTTAAGTTTGAGTCTTAATGTCTTGTGTTTTAAGCACTAAGATAAAAAAATTAAATAAGATTGTTTGGTACGCAATAACAATATGCCTTAAGCGCTAAGACGACTTGTTATTTAATTAAGACGAGATTATCTTAATTCTAGGAGCTCAAAATCCAGCCCCTGGAATTAAGACCCCAACATCTTAAGCGGTAAGACATTTCAGGACTTTAAAATAATTTTAAAATTCCGGTAATAACCCTTACCAATACCAACGATTGGAGTCATAATCTCTCTATCTCTTTCATTGCTTCAAATTTTGAGGTAAATTTCATACTAATTTTTTAATGATTAATATTATCCTAAACTACTTGTTTTTCATTTTGGCAGAACAATAAAATGAGCATTTAAATGGGACAATGAGACCAATGAGTAGAAGCTTTTGTTTGTATGCTCCAAAATTTTCAAGTTAAAGGGAATCACCGCCAAGTGCAAATAGTTCTAGATGTGGACTCGAAAGTGTTTTTGTGGCTTTGGTTGTTTTTTCATCATTTTGGTGGTCATTATAGTGATGTGTCTTTAGTCCTTTTATAAGCGAACTATTATTAAACTTTATGTAATAATGTTGGTGATTATGACGTGGAACATGCATTGTAATAGTTAAAACATGATATTTTTTTTTTAAGTTTAAAAAAATGAGTATAGAGTGTACTGGATATTGTCCGAGTAAAAAAGAAACAAATTTATGTCACAAATGTTTTTTAGGCTTAAAATCATTTTTTTTAAATAACATAAATTACTTTTAACTTAAGACATGAATAAGATGCATTACCAAACAGTCTTATTCAATTCAGATCTCATCACGATCAGGTGTTGCCAAACGATCTTATTACAAAATAGCTAATCAGTTTTTAAACTCGCAGCTCTAATAAGATCTTAAACTCACAGATCTTTTTCAGACAGATTAAGACGTCAAAACACTAGACGATCCAAATAAGGCCTAAATCTTATTGCATTTGCTTGTCTTGTTTGCAACTTGTGGTTGATCACAAGTTTGGCTATGTACAGCATCAACCTTCTTAAATGACACTTGCAAAAACGCTGCTCATTATGTTATATATATAAGGAAAATATTCAATTGAGAACTAGTTTTCATCTATTATATGAGAAATTTTTTGCAATGCCCAACTAGCAACCCATCCAAACCTAGCAACTAATAGGGAATCCTCCTGATAGTCATTAATTCCAAGAATTGACACACATCCGAATTGATCGAACCGTTGGATCAATGGTTAAATATTTTTTTGAATATGAAACCATTAAACTTTGTGGGCTATGGATGAAGGGGTTAGGAGCATGGGCTTGGGGTCAAACTTGATATTTGAGGTTGTCTCACGTAGATCTTTTCATCCCTCCTTTCCCATCCATCGGTCCCACAAAAAAGTTCTCATATAATATGTGAGAACTAGTTCTCACCTAAATATTACCCTATATATAATTACTTATTTCTCTTTTACATGATGAGATTAGTGCACCTCACCCACAGGCTACTATCCTTGATCAACCTTGTCGTTACATTGTTTTCAAAAGAAGAACTATGCTAACTTTTTTTCATTAAAAATATGAGCATTATTGGAGTGGAGGTGTGTCATATCAAGCATCAACCATTTGTGGGGATGTTTCTTCTGCAGCCACAATAATGATGTGGGGGTGATATGAGTCTTTTTCCAAGAGATATGGATCGACATTAATGAGCTTCTTCTATTGATCTTCTTAAAGACAGGCAAAGATATATAACTGGTTTTCACTTTATATTCCCCTCTTAGCTCAAGGAGTCAAAGCATATTTCGACTTTTAAAATCGAGTATGATGGACTTTCCATTCACAAATTCAACTTGCTTAATCACACATCCAAATTTCATTAAAATATCATCTATGGTCGGATTGCTTTAAAAAAACACCCCTTCTCCCACTTCAATTATTGTGCTCGATCAAGTCTCATTTCATTCCAGGGTGCCTTCCCATTGGATTTAACATCTTGTAATTAGTCTGATAGTGGGTCTCAATATAGTTGGGAGAAAACTTTGATGATGATGATAATTTTATAGTGCAGCTATTTTAATTGGAGTGAAATTTGTAATTCTCCATTATAAATATATGGACACGTAATGTGCACAACATGAACTAATGTTTCTAAAAAAAAAAAAAAAAACCACATGAATTTACGGCAAATGATTACAAGGTATAAGGATCTTATTCTTCTTTTATAAGATCTTAAAATTTCCATTAATGAGAAAAGGTAACAAGAAACAACACAGAACTCCTTCATATTGGGCGGAGGACAAAAAGGGCCCACATTTATCTTTTGGTGAGTGAATGTGATAAGGTGATAAGAACAAAATGTTTTGTCAAGAGGTGGAGTCTCGCTTTCATAAAAATGAGAGCAAAGATAGAGAACGGATTCTTATTTTGTCTAATGAAAAAAGTTTCATTTGTCAAGCATTCTGTTTTTGAATGAACACCTTTCCAGTAGAATTTTTAAAGTGATAATTCTAAAAAGGTATAAACTTTTAGTTCATTTAAAAAAATATATATATGAAGATTTGAATATTTCAAAAAGGTATGAAAGTTTTTTATTTTTAAATCAGTTCCTCACCGTTAAAAATATTGAAAATGAAAAATAAAAAAAGCACTCTCATGCCTTTTTCAAAGTTTTCTTTTAATAAAATATCATTAAAGAGAAATGACCTAGTGGGATCTACTTCATCTACCTTTATGTATAGATGGTTAAAAAGAAGTGTTTATATTGATTCTAAATGCTGAAAAACTAGCTTAGTTAAATGGTTATGAACATCTAAATTAAGTTAAGACTTGGGTCATATGAGAATCCAGATAAAAGAACCCCAAGTCTAATTATGACATTCTTCTAAGCAATTGAAACATTATAAAAAGGTACCTCATTATCAATATTTGATGAGCAGGCTATAAAATAACTTGACCATCTAGAAGTCCCACCAAAATGCAAAGGGGCTATAATTTCTCAACTAGCAACAAACGCCCGTGCCCAAAACAAAGATATAGTAAATGATTATAATAATTAAAACTAAAAAAGAAGAATCCACTATTATTATTTTTAAGGATTTTTAGAAGAAAATAAAGTTGAAAAGGATCTTAAGATTTTATGGTAAAAGAAAGAAATTATCGTGAAAAACAATAACGAGAACCTTGTAATATTACACCTATAAAATCATTGTAAATTCAAAAAAATACATTGGTTAAAAGTCCCTACTAAAAAAGAGAAAATTCTGGATGGAAGTAAAAAGAAAAAATGATACCATTCAAAGAAGGAAAAAAAAATGAGAAGAGAAAAAAAAAATCCGTCCATTTTCCTATAATGCGATAATAAGAAATTGTACCCGGAGGTTGAGAGTTTGAAACCGCACTACTGCATTGGGGTCACAGGAGATTTGCCCAGCTCCTCCTGGGTCCGTAGGGATTATTTCATCCCAAAGGGTTAAAAAACCCTCCATTATAAAAATTAGGAACTTTTATTTATATTGTCAAACTCATGGTGTTTATTAATATCTTGTTATTACGAAGAGGCTGTAAGAGAGGTTCTTCTCATTTAGGAATAACAAAGAGTTTAAAAATAATTGAGACCTTATCTCAATTGGGAATTTCATAAAATTAAAGATGAGATTAAAGCAAGATGATGCCGATAAGAAAAGGAAAACTCCATTTAATAGGAAACATATGTCAAAGGTCATTTGAGACCTTTCAAGTAACTAAAATCTTAAAATGCTCGAAAAAAAATAACGCATTTATAAATGCCAATGGCTAAGATGTCACATTATATCAAAAAAAAAAAAACTCCAACAATATAAATTCATGTCGGAAATACAAACAAAGAAATACGTTCTTTGATTGATTTTGGAGATGGCACAACGTTAAAAAGACAAACTTGTGGTAAGGCTGTCAATAATAAATGTTCAAGGTTTTTTGAAGCACAACCCACGGCTGCCACATGTGGATACAGATACTGTAGTCTATATCTATCAGTCTACATGAACCTGGAATGGTAGGTTATCCGTTTCTTCAAAAGAAACAATGTTTTATGGGAGAGGGAATACCTTTCTCTTCCCTGTTCTTGTTAGCCAGACGTGCCCCAATCACATGGCACAACCTGGCACACTGAGACACATGTCATGATCCACATGCAACCCTTTTAAATGTAGGTGCAGTGGTCATGATCTGATCTACCCATATGACTAATTCAAACCATCACTTTATAGAGGCTCTTTTTTTTTTTCAAAAGTGAGCCAAGTAGAGAGGCCCATCAAATGAGACTCAATTGAAATTTGAAAGTTATCAATGGTTCCAATTTATTGGTGTGGCCTTGAATTTGGATGGTGTTGATTGATCTAATCTTCAAGTGGGCCACATTGCAATGGTTGTGTGTATTTATTTTGGGGGGGAGCGTCTATCAACAATTCAACATCCTCTGCATGTAGATTATGGTTTTACTTATAAATCCGTTTAGTGGACTTTAATTTGATATAGAGAGTGATTGGTGGCCATGACATTGGTTACACCAACCCTGTCGGCATGTCAATTGACCCCATCAAGGGCCCAATTGTAAAAAGGTCTTGTGCGGGTCTTTGGATTGCCACCTACATCCAACCAATGCCATTCATGTCAGGATTTTAAAACTAGGGTAGAATCCGAGGAGACAAATTTCTTAGGATACCCATTCAGTCAATCCTCAGATAAATTTCAGAACTTGGGTCCCTTTTTATTCATGGAATTGATTTGAATTGAATTTTTAGGAATTCTAGGAGTAAATAGATTAAACTTGTTATAGACGCGAAATTTTGTAAAGGACATGAGGGTACGGTGGGATCAAGTACCAAACTTTATTAGACAACGAGTTCTTGTCGATTTTCTGATGTAAAATGTATTTTGTTTACAATGAAGGTATTTTTCTATAAAAAAAAAAAAAACAGATTAAGGACATACAAAAAATGAATATGTAACCATCACTTTAGTAAATAAAATCTTACGATGGGATCTGTATATATCTCCACCTTTTAACCTTCATTCCTCTTGTTTTTTTAATGTTTTTTTTTTTTCGAAATGTTTTTTTACCACCACTTCTAGAATAATTAATACCATAAAGTGGTTAAAAATAAAGATTTTAGCTAATTACAACAAAAAAAGACCATAAGATAATCTCTCCTTTATTGGAGAGCGAATAGAGGGGAGATGGAAATGAATACCCACCCCATCACTCTAATAATTTAAATCATTCACAGCTAAAAGTCTTATATACATTCTTACTTCATATCATTTACATTGAAATTCATATGGCCTGCCTACAACGACACTCATGTCAGATAAGCACATGTGGCTGAGGCTGAGGTTGATCTTTAGGCCTGTTAATAGGTTGGGCCAAGCCTAGGTTTGAGTTGTCAAATTCCGAGGGGTACCCCAATTGGTTTAGAACTACAGTCTGCTTTTGAATATTAAATGTTTGAAATTGTAAAACCATAGGGGACCACAGAGAATTTACCCGACTCCTCTTATAGGTACGTAGGGATTAGTTCAATTCTAAGGGTTGGAGCTTGCGACACCCTACCTACATTAAAAAGAATAAAAATTCCCACCTTAGTCCCCACGCCCATATTATTCTTAACAAGCTCCATATGAAAGATTTTATTCCCCTTAAGAGAGACCACTAGAAGAGAGGATCTAGAGAAGACAACAGGTGTGGAAAGGAAAGCGTGTCCCCGCAGCTTCGAACCCAACAACCCCCCCCCCCCCCCCCCCCCACTCTCTCTCTCCCTCCCTCCCTCCCACCCTCTGCCGTTTCCCCCAAAATCTCCCGCTTCTCTCTCTTCATTCCTCCCTCCATGAAAATTACAAAACCGGTCAATTCAATTCGTGTTTTTCCCTTTTTGTAACACTTTTCAAAAGCCCACACCACATGCATTGGATTCAACCCATCACACCAAAACTCACTCACACACACACACACCTCCCCACATCTCCTCATCTCTCTCTCTCTCTCCCTCCCTCTCTCTCTCCATAGCCTCCACAGTCTCACCAGCACATGTGCTCCCCCTTCCTCACCCACCCTTCTTCCTCTAATTACTATCAATAAAATAGAAAGAGGACTAAACAAAGAAGACCCACACCCCCCAAAATCCATCAATCATGCCATCAGGTCCCAAGAGGAGGAAAGCTGCCAAGAAAAAGAAGGAGACTGAGGTACTTGTTGATGCCCCAACTAACTCTCAAGGTACCCCTTTTCCACCTGCCCCCCCTTTATTCTTCTTTTACCATATCAATTCAATCCATTGCTTTCTCTCTTATGGGGTTATCTTGATTTCCCTTTCTGATTTTGATATCTCCCCCTTTTCTCCCTCTCTCTCTCTCTTATTTACTTATATATGTTGTGAATTGAAGGACATGGAGAGAAGGGTGATGAAGAGCATGATCTGATCAGTCAGGATAGTGGGACTGGTGAAGGAGATTCAGATTTCTCAACTCCTTCGGATACCCAGAAATCAGCCATGGAGGATGGATCCGAGAACAACGTTAATGGGGGCAGCAAGCAGGAGACAGAAGATGAAGGGGTTACTGTCACTGTTGTTTCTGTTGAGGATCCTCCTGAAAGCAAGGTTGTTGCTGTTGAGCAGGTCTCTCAATCTGAAAGTAGTTCAGATGAAGAATCCAAACCCATCGAAAATCACCCAGAAGGAGAAGTGGGGGAGTCTGTTGGCAGCATATCAATCACTGAACTAGTTAGTAATCCTGTTGAGCGAATCGTGGCGTTGGTAGAAGAGGTGAAGTTGGCTGAAGAAGCCACCCCAGATGAGATTCCTGAGGTTCCATGTGATATACAAGTTGCCCAAGTTGAGAATCTTGAAGCCTCCAAGGGTGTAGAAACCGATTCAACTGAGAATTCTGGGGTTGCCCAATTTACAGAAGCAACAGTGGTTGAGAATACTGGGGTTACCCAATCTACAGAAGCAACAGTGATTGAGAATACTGGGGTTGTTGGTGGAACTGATGCTCCAGTGCAAATTGAAGAGAAAGTAACCCAATTGTCATCAGAGGCCTTGAGTGAGAATCCCACAGGAACTGTTGAGTCCTACGAAGAGACTGAAAATCCTGAGGTCGGTCCCCCTGATGCAAATCAAATGGATTTTCTACCTATTTGTTGATGTTGATTTCTGCTGTTTCTAAGTGTTTTATTCTTTTTTTTTCATTTTGAATTTGTCAGGATGCACCTGTGGTTTCTCTGCTTCCACCAGTGCGTCCGTCGTCGTGGAAGGGTTGCTGTGGATTGTTTGAACTTCTGAGAGGCTCCAACAGATAGTAAAAGGTGAAGAAATTTTCATTAAGAACTAATTTATTCTTATGATACAAAGAATGATCTTGTTAGTTGTTATTTTGTTGGAGATGAATTTCATTCTGATTTATCTCTTCAGTAATATGTGGCCTTTTGCATACCTGGTTCTACTTAACTTCACCTGTGTGTGTGTTTCATCTGTTGACTTGCTTTTCAAAATAAAATTCGAGGGAGGACTTATAAGTGGAAGGTGAGGTGGTCTTGATCATTTCTGTTTGCTTGTTTATTATGTAGAGTCAGTAAATAGCATTTTTAAAAGTTTGTCTGGTGCAGCTGGTTATGGACATCAAGTCAGTCGTTAGGCAGACAAGAATCATAGGTTCAAGCCAATGGTACAGGGAAATATAAGCAATTTGACCTTTCTTTCTTAGGGCAGTTTACTAGGAGCAAGGCCTGGCCTCTGAGGTGGTAGGGACCTGAAGAGGACAATATCTGAGTTCCTGTGAAGGAGAGAGGTATCAGGAAATGTGTTGTGGTTGGGGAAGCAGGGTCAGGAATTGGGAAAGGGGTTTGCTTTTCGGCGTTGGTTTTATGGGAGAGGGGTTTGCTTTAGGCATTTGGTGTTTTATTTGAGATGGAAGATTGACAGTTTTTTGGTCAGTATATGTTGGTTTTGTGGGTTGATTTTCTGACAATTAGATGGGCTGTTTGGATTTATTTTTTGTGACAAATAAGGCAGGGGGATTGGACTGCGAAGGGATGTTTGGAATTGGGTTGCAGCTTCTGATCTCAGATCTGAGATCTGAGGTAGAGAATATAGGAATGGGAAGATGATGGGATAGGCAGTTCTGGTTATTGAAGAGTGATAGCTTTTTCTCTTTTTTGATAACGGAGGGCGTCCCAGCCCTTTGGCACCCTCAACCCTAATGATAGCTTTTGCAGGGTGAATTGGAAAAGATGCATGGATAAAAAATTTGAGGCTGAAATCACTACTCTAGTCGGATATGGGTTATTTTGGATGTGAAACAGGTTCTGAGGAACTGGTCCAGATCTAAAGGTTGTGTTTTTATTTTATTTTTATCTGCTATAGTTGTATGTTTGGGCTCAGTTCTATGATTTGCAAATGGGCAAATGAAATTAGGGATTCCTGTTTTGATGCTTTAGTCATAGCGATTGGGGTTTGTTATATTACAAGTTGTAATATAACAAACCCAAGGGACTGGCTGAGCCAAAGCAAGTGCTCATATCAGTCCGAAGTTGGTTTGATGGGATTTGTGTTGGGTTGGGTATTCAAATATGAGCAGCAGATTTGAGGTGTTTTGGATCACAATTCGGTGTTAATATGGCGAGGGTGAGTGATGGGATTTGTGTTGGTTTGGGTATTCAAATATGAGCAACAGATTTGAGGTGTTTTGGGTCACAATTCGGTGTTAATATGATGAGGGTGAGTGATGGGATTTGTGTTGGTTTATGTATTCAAATATGAGCAGCAGATTTGAGGTGTTTTGGGTCACAATTTGGTGTTAATATGATGAGGGTGAGTGATGGGATTTGTGTTGGTTTATGTATTCAAACACGAGCAGCAGATTTGATTTTGGGACAAATTATTGTGGTGTTGCAACATGAGCCTGATTGGTTACTATTGGATAGGGAGGACTGAAGGGGGCTTTCCGGCTTTGGTCTATGACTGATTTTAAGGCTTGAGCATTTTGGCTTTGATGCTAGATCGAGGAAGAAATCAGAGGGTGTGGGGGCATCAACTTACGAATTTTGGTACTTATCAGTTTTAGGATGAGTGAGTTTCAGGTCCAAAAGTGGATTTTGTGAGGATTTGGGATGGAAATTTGGTTTGAAGAGGCAATTTTGTGAACGGGATTTTGCATAACATGTGTTTGTTGACTCATTTTAATGAGTAGGGGCTGGCTTGGGAGGGTGGTGAGATTGTTGATGGACTTAGCGATGAAAGTGTCACATCAGATCAGATCTAATCAAGGCAAAACCTCCTTTTACCACTTGACATGGAGGGGCTTTAATGGTTGGATTTGGGCATTGGAACCATTCTCACTCAAGAGAGGTGGCACTAGATAGAGAGATGGGGTACAAAAAATTCTCAGACATCGCTGGCGGAGTTGCTTGACTATGAAAAGTATGCTGGAATCCTTCCAGCACACTGGTGGAGGATTCTCTTGCTCCCTATGTGGAGAATCAGAAGATGGAGTGTCTTTGTTGCTCATCCCCTAAAATGTTGTATTTATTTGTTTCAAAAGAACATCAGTGCCTTTTTTGTGCTTGTGGTTTTCTCCTCTTTGTTTAGGATCCTGCCTCAGTCCATATATACTTACATCGGATTTGTAATATATGCCAAAAATTTGTTTTTATTTTATTAAATAAAAATGAAACAAATTTATTTCTGTTATTTTATCCAGTTTTGTGTTGTTGCATATTCAGCCCATTTGAGTGATGTTGTGCATGCATTACTGCATGCTTGGGCATTAGTGGAGCATGCAGTTCGTTGCTTGAGTAATGAGCGGTGACTAAAGCCTGAATAAAAAAGATCCTATATGTTTTCTCTAAATATACTTGGCAATGTTCCTTTCTCCTTCTCTTACACAAATGAGAAACCCTCACCCTCTCTCTTTTTTTTCTGTTTGATCTTGTGTTGGAGGTATCTATCCAAAATCAAAGTGTGACTAATCTAATCAACATTAAAAGAGGGCCATTGTATACTGGGGGTGGTTCTGCTAAGAACCTTTGCTTTGGGTTTTTACTTGAGGGGCGGACTCATTGTAAAGAGAGCATTTTGATGTGCCTTTGCCAGTCTCTAATGCTCTTCTACCTTCATCAGTGACGTTGTGGTCTTTGCTTCAAGATTCTACTATGTGGCTACCAATGTCCGTTCAAGTTATTTTATTTTATTTGACAGCAACCCCAAAATTTGTAGCATTTTGAAGAACATAGAAAACATTTTTGGATGCTTCCCTAGACTAGTAACGTCTGTAACTAATGTTCACTGGGTGGTTATGCTACCGTAGGAAGGCACAACGAGAACATTCCACAAGGAAATGCTAGAATTTTATAACACACATCTCTTACCAAAATCTTACCGTATTAGAGTCGTCACTTCTACGTCAAGGGAACATCAAGATAGATGAAGTCTTCTTTATGGCAACCAAATCAACAAACTTATGTTTCTCCTCTTGGTAACCTTATGTACCATACCTTTTGAGGACAACCACATGAAAAGAGCACAGTGGATGCTCTAGCAAGGAGTTAATACATGCAGGATTTTAATGGAATCAAGGAGTTATCTGCTAGTTTGTAAGTGGTGTATTGTCATGTGGGTAGATCAGCTAATGGCATGGTGGATGCTCTAGAAAAACTGGGGGTTGATAGAATTTCTCCTTAAGTGGGCTTCACTTTGAAATTGGGAGAGGTGGTAAGGGGTATAATGCTGTTATACCCATGCCCTCTTCTCTTTATTGGGTTTCACTTTGTAATCATCTTTTTATTAATAAATTGTTTTGTTACCAATATACAAAAGGTTGAAAACTGAATCAAGGACTTCCTTATAATATCGTTAGCAGAAAAGCACTTCCTCAAAAGCTTGGTTAAACTGAGTCCAATAATAATAATAAGCTTGAATCCAATAAAAATAAATTATTAAATTGAGTCTCTTCATTCTTATGTTGAATGACTTTGGGGAGATTTTAGAGATAAATAAAAACATGCATTAAATTAAAGCGATCTATTGTATGTATGGTGATTATCTATATATTCTTTTTCTTTTTCTTTTTTAAATATTTTTTGGTTTTTTTCTTCATGAACACTTTCTTAACTTCAAGAGATATCTTCCTGTGTGAATTTGATGTTTTGGATTTTATTTTTTATTTTTATATTTTGATTTAAAGATATATATATATATTGATACCTTAAAATTTTTTTTTTTTTTTGATAACCATATTGATACCTTAAACTTATTAAAATATTTACATATATCATTTATTATGTATTAATATATGTCATGATGTTCTTGATATGATTGTATGATAGACTTATTTGTCATTGTATTTATACAACTACAAATGGGAAATTGGTTGGTTATGAATAACTACTTTTTTTTTAATTTATAATTATTTTTCTTTTTTATTAAAAAAAAAAAGAAATCCTAACATTCTTGGTACGGATCATGATTCGATTCGATTCAATTCAATTCAATTCAATTCATGGGTATGAATGATTTGTGATACGATTCCGATTTTCAAAACTATGCTAGAGACTTTTGTTGATATGGAAATGATGACTTACGTGATTTTTCTTTGGTTTGGTGTTGAATTTAGAAGACCGGTGAGGCTGAATCCATGGTAATGATTGTGTGAGCTTGAGGTTTTGGCTTCAGTGCCTTCGGTCAATCTCCCCACTCGTTGGTTGCATTACTTAGCTTCATAAGGAACTCAAAAGTTCCTCCCTGTAAGATATTCAAAACAATTTAAGATTTTACAATGGAAGATCTTGCAGGAGAAGATAAAGGCAAATGAATTGGTCCACAGTTCTAATGGTTGACATCTTTAGTAATTGGAAAACTTGGTCTAATGGCTATATGATGCAACTTATGTCTAGCAGTTCAATCAATGCTGCACCATAATCTATATCTTTGACTAAAGCCTTGATGTGATCCAATTGTCTAATTAGGGGCGGGTATTGTTCTCTGTGACCTATGATGTGAAACATCCATGGTTCAAAGTGTTCACAAATCAAGGGTACAACTCATAGTATCTTCAGTCTGGTAAGAACTAACGAAATCTTACGGACAAATCAATCTCCGTAATCAAATAAGGGGAAGTTGTTTCAGCAAATGTCCCATTTTAAGCTCACTTTCACTGGGAAAATTTCATGTGGGAATCCAGTTATTAAATGTCCCCTCTCTAGTTGCATTAATTAGCTTCATAAAGAACACTAGCTCTCTCATATAAAATACTTTGTAATTATCTAATTTTTTGGTATCGTAGCTTGTTATTTGTTATTTGGAGGTTAAATCTTAGAGATTAGGTACTGCTTGAGTTTGCTTAATGCCCTAGTGTATTGCTATTATGAGCCCAATTTTTGGTTGTGCAAAATGGAAAGAGATACTGTAGATGTTGTCAAGAAATCTTATTTTGAGTGCACACATGGAGGCTCCTATTTTTTAGGCATCCAATTCCAATCATCTGGATTGGTTTTTTCTTGACAATTTGAAGCCAAAAGCTGACTAGCAAGGACCTACATATTGCTAAATACTAGTTAAGCTCAGACCATAGCTAACATAAATTCCTGCTACCTACGGTGGTGTCATTGGGTCCCCTACTACCATAATGGAAGACTTCTCGAGCTCAGCTCATGGAAATCGGCATACTTGTCCGACTGGACCGAAAATAGTCCCAACCAAACCACCCCCCCCCCCCCCCCCCCCCCCTTCCCAACCCAAAAGCACCACACCACTAAATTTCATAATGTGGTATGTCTGTTGGCAGGTGAGCCAATCATTTTTGTGAGTTGTGATTACATATGTTGGAGTACAATTGATGCTGCTCAAGTTTGAGTCTGCTGTTTCATTTTATACTTCCTCGTTTTAGGAAACAACAATTTGAACCACATGTAGTTCAATGCTTAACGACTAATTTTGCTGCTGAGGACCATGATGCTGGTGGAAGAGAGACTTCCTCATGTGGTTTTGAGGACATTGATCCACTGGAATATGGGTTATGATGACAATGATCAACTGGAAACATGATATAAAAATGAATTGAGTCATCCCTGGATACCTATTTATATAGGACTTGACAGGTCCCGTGTATTGGCCAAATTGCATTGATTTTACTCCAAGAGGAGCTGCAATATCCGACTTGCCAACCTGTGTCAGAATTTTGGTTCCAACTAGGTCTTCCAGTTTTGATTCAGACTCAGTCCAACTTCCCTGGGTCACATTGGACTAGAACAATACAACTCAAGGGTGGCTGACTCTTATGCCAAGTGCTACCAGTGAGATTCTGGATAGTACCGTTGGCTTTAAGTTTCTGACATCGAGGATCTCATTAAAAAACTACTACTGAAAAGCCCATAATAATGTTTTGACTTGGCTTTAGATTGCAGGCATCACATTGTCTTGTTGACAAACTATGGAAAATCTCAAATCCTAGACCATAGTTCTTGTTGCCCATTGTCTATAATAGTAGTGATGAGTGACCGGCCCAAATCCTCAAACCACTCTTAACAAAGATCTTTGGGAGTGATACTTAGTCGGAGACTAGTGGTCGTGGCATCTCTTCGCATGTTTTGGGGTTCTAAAATCTGTCATGCATGCTCAAGTCTGATGGTAAGAAACTAGAGATGTCAATTATCAAGAAGCCAAGCCATCTTGGCTCAATATTGTATGGTCATTTTTTTTCACAAATTTAAGTTTCCAAAAAAAAAAAGGCAAAACAAATGGATTTTCAACTTCTGCAAGAAATTCATAATACAAGTGGCATTATCGCCTTCGTGCTGTTGGCTAAAGGTCCGAACCTTGTTATTCATGTATGAATATAGAGGACATAATCCAAGAGTTGATTAGAAAAAGAAATGAAAATATGTTGACGATTATCCATGCCTTCTCTTTTTTAGCAGGTCTCATCAGCCATATCGGCCACTCCCTTTAAAATTTTCTCCCACTGCACTGTTATTGTGAACAGCAGCATTACCCAATATCACCCATTTTGTGACCCACTTGATGAATAGCTGCAAGCTTAAGAATGTGAATGTGATTTAAATCTAGGCTTTTGGCTCATATTATCTAATGCAATGTGGCTTTCTGTGATGCAGCAATAGGGCACCGCAATGACTGGAATCAATGCAGGGGTTTTCAACCGAGGAAGAGTTTCGCAGTATAGGCTTATTAAGGGGAATTTTTTTTTCTTTTTTCCTATTTTCATTACAATAGGTCCGTTTGATGTTCATGCAATATTGTGGTGAGTTCTTTTTGGCACACCATTATGACAACATATAGCTGAATGGATCGTTCTAGATCCTGATGTGCATGGGAAGTGTTGTAGTTTTCTTATTGAAATTGCAATCGGCTACAGATTTTTGTTGTTGTTTTGGTTTGATTCTATTTTCTTTGGCATTTGATCTGGTGCTGCACTGTTGGAAGGTGCTCATTGCTTCATCCATGAGGATGCAGGTTCAAATAATGTTATCTATCAAGGAAAAAGGAAGTGGTCGTATTATATTTTAATGTAGTAGTTTGGATCAGTTGAAGTTTTGTTGCTTCAGCTTGTCAGATAATGACATTATTTTAGTTCTACTCAAGTGTGTGTTTGGATCTCCATAGACTCCTTCCTTTTCTTTTTCATATATAGATAGGGTAATATCTAGGGGTTTCCTATTGGTTGTGTTAATTTGTATGGCTCAATAGAAGTTAATTAATCTTGGTTAACTGGGCTCTTGGATTGCCCAACTTGTAATGTGATTAAGTAGTGTTTGGGTGTAATATCCACGGGTTTCTTATTGGTTGTGTTAATTTGTATGGCTCAATAGAAGTTAATTAATCTTGGTTAAGCGGGCTCCTGGATTGCCCAATTTGTACTGTGATTGATTAAGTAGTGTTTGGGTGTAACAGGGTTTTTGGGCTGATATTATAAATAGAGACTAATAGTTTTTAGGATGTACACTTCTTCTGATTGCATAGTGATTTCTTCCGTCTTCCTGTGGACTTAGGCCAAAAGCCGAACCACGTAAATCTCTGTCTTTTTGTGCGTAATTGGTCTCTTATCGTAGGCCCTAAATCACAACAGGTTGCGAGGTTTGGATGGGTTGCTAGTTGGGCTTCGCAAAAAAGATTTCATATAATAGGTGAGAACTAGTTCTTACTTGAATATTGCTCATATATATTTTATAAAATTTGTGATTTTCTAATTTAGTGTGGTATGTTTATCTAAATTTATTTAATTGTAAATAGAATTTATAGAATTTCAAATAAGACAGGATGGCATTACTTTGGGAAGCTAATAATTTGATTTATAGTTACTAATGGAAAAATAATAATTTTTTATAATTTTTTAAATCTTTTGGATATTTTCTTATATTTTTTGGACAAGAAAAAAATCATACTGCAATGACTGCAACCAACCGCGAACTGCAATCGATATCGATACTATATCAGTTTTTGGGCCAGCTAATACTAAAATTTTGAACCATGTTCTCAACACCAACAGTCTTATACGTACATATAAGCTGTGTTTTTTGCTTTCTTTCTTCTTATGTCACAAATGGAATTCTAGAAGTAATCATGCTTCTAACTTTTTAAAGTGGTTACTCTCTTATTCAATTCAAGCCGAACAGCTTAATAATGCAGAGTTTATTTACATCAATCTTACTGGCTCTTCATAGTTTGTAATGGAAGGCAGCCTTGACCAGATTGTTTTGACTACTTACTTTCAAGGCTCCTCTTGTGATGATTAATCACCATTGGCCTCACTAGATCCTTGTCCTTAAAATTGTGTGACATCTTTTCATCTGTGATCCATTTGGATGAGATTTGATCACACCTCTACTTAATTCATTGATGTCAGTTCCAAACCATAATCTAGAACATTTAGAATTTCTTATTTAAGATGCCACTTTGGGCCCTTCAGTTCCTTCAAATTCCATGTATATTAGGACCTGGAAAACCTTATGGGGATAGTATTTGGAACATATCAAATTCTGACTTTGAGATATCTAAATCAGTGCCAATCTTATAAGGATTGTCTTTGAATTTCAGGCATATACCAATCCATGGACGGATATATGAATTGGCAATTGTATAGGAAATTTGATGTTATTATCAGAATATGATTAACCAGATTTTCTTGGAAGATTTATCCAAGCCTTCATGGACCTCAAAAGCATACATGGGAAGGTTATCTGTTGAACAGCTTGAATCTTCACAGAGTGAATTGCACATTTACAAAATTTGGTTCGTTTATTATGTATAAATTTGGTCTAATCTTACTTGTAATCATACCCTAGACAAATCTGAACTTCACAAAAATTCTTAAGAATAAGCTATAAAAAAAATAAGAAAAAAAGAACTATCAAATATGTCCACACGAAAAGCACATTTGTGCTAATTTGCTCTCTCTCTTGCTAGAAAGGGACTCAAACACATGCATTCTTACGCATGCGCATGCATCTCAACTAGCTGAGTTATAGCTTGATCTTGGGATTATTAATTTGATATTTGGTGCACCCTAAAAATATGTAATTTTGATTGTTTCAAATTCGAAGGGAGAGGCTTCTACTTGTGATTTCTTTCACGGAAAATTTGAGCACCATCCCTTTTCTATGTCTACATCTAAGAAGTGCATATTTCAAAAAAAAAGAAGCACATTTGTGCTAATATGATATTTGGTGTGTAAGGAGTCATGTACCAACCCAAAAGCTTATACTGATAGGTGGGACTTTCCTATACTTCCCCTCACGAAACCCACTCCGATACCACGTAATAAACCATAAACCAACTCAAAAGCTTAAACCGATAAGTGGAAGGCCCATACATGTATATTAAGACATGTCAAGCCTATTGCTTAGGCGGTATGGGATGTGGGACTTCCAACATGGTACACATGCGGTTTTGTTTGTTTCAAATTTGAAGGAAGGGGGTTCCAAGTATTTTATTTGGTAACCCAGCGAAGGAGGTGGAACCCTGAGACTCATGACATAACTCACACATGTGAGGTGATGGGAACTCACCCATGAGAGGAGAGATAGACACAATTCACCAAGGGTGGAACCATATATGAGTGTGGGGGGGCCCATAAATTTGAAAATCCCCCCTGGGGTATTGAAAATCTCTACTTATTTACAATGGCCCTCCAAAAAAATTAAAAAAGTTATAGGAATTTTAAGTATTTTTTGAACAATGAACCCTCCAAAAAAAAATTCTTACATAGTGCCCCCCCCCAAGGCAAATTTTCTAGTTCCGCCCCTGCAATTCACACATGAGAGGTGATGGAAACTCACACATGAGAGGTGACGTAGACACAACTCATACATGCAAGGTTTGATATAAACACAACTCACACATGTAAGGTGAGGGAAACTGACACATGCGAGGAGAATAAACACAACTCATACATGTGAGGTAATAAAAACTCATATATGCAAAGAGGGAAGAGGTAGTGTTTGAACCCAAGATCCCCCAAAATGAGAACTGTCACTCTGTACCACTAAGGTAAGGAGCCGATCTCAGAAGCGAGAGGGTTACGGGGTCGTGATTTCTTTGGAGGAGAATTTGAGCTTCGTCCCTCCTCTCTCTATGCCTCCATCTAAGAAGTGTTTTCTACTGGTGAAAATCCAATAAATCCATATATAAAAAATGTCTGCTAAAAAACGAGTCTACTTAAGGGTTCCAGGCCCAGCTCGAAATTAGAAACACAGGCCCCATATCTGGTTGTCTTGCGGTAAAATGTCAGGCCTAAGCCCGCCCATTTAGTAAATTGGGCCGGGCCAGGGCTGTTGGAACCAGGCTTTTTATCATTTGAACGGCTTTCTAGCTATTGCTGTGACAAATTATCACAATAGTACAAGTTTACCTTATTATGGCCGGACCTGGCCAGGCTTTGTTTGGGCTTTCTATCACTTAACCCAAGCCCGATAAAAGAGGGCCGGTCCGGTTTACTTGCACCCCTAGCCATTAATCACATTACATCTAATATTTCACCAAAAAAGGCAAAAAGCTGCTCTATTGTGGCTAGAGATGAAAATTTGGGCGGGCCGCCCAGGTTCAGCACAGAAAAATCTGTGCCTGGGCCGTTGACTTGGTCATGGCACGGCACAGCCCGTGAAATGCCATGGGCCGGCACAGCACGGCCCAGGAATGGCTGGGCCCACCCCCCGGTAGGGCCCAGTTTTCATGCCTAATTGTGGCACAGGATTATTGAAGTTTCACTCGTGAAGAAAAGGACCCAAGAGGAAAACATGTCTGCTGTCTACAGCCAGACGCTGGGGTCCACACTATAGGCTTTTGCTTTAGCACGATTCTCATGTGTAGCTATTGATGCTCAATTTCCATACAATGGGGCCTACCAAGTGGAAATTCATCATACCCATTGATCAATTATATGGAAACCAATAATTTCAAGGGAGTTTAAAGCCAATTGGAGTTGGAGCTAGGGGACATTGAACTTTATATCACTCATTTTTTGTTTTTCCTTGTTGATGGTTCATTTAGTTCTCAAAGCAGGTTAAGAGGATAGTTATATGCATTTGTGCTCCTCTTGCATTCAAGATGGAGATGGAGATGGAGATGGAGATGTGTAGGGAACTTTGATGGTATTAGATGGTCCGAACATCATTTTGATCAGATAATCATAATCTTTCATCATTTTAGGGCTTAAGATTTAGGATTTAGGATTTCGGATTTATGACTTCAGACTACTACGATAGTGGTGAAGATGATGATCGACTGAGAGATCGTCTAATGGGGCAAAAAGAAGCCAATTTGATATCCTTTTACCAGTGAAGCTATAGCTCTGGACAATTAGTTGGCTCTTTCATCTTTCATTAACACATAAAAATGTATTAATTGCATTTTGGCCATTCTTTGCAGGAAATGCATTTGCCATATTCAAACAAAAGATACATGGGAGAAATGGTGAAGTAAGCTTCAATAATCATCGTGAGAGGAAAGTTTGAATGACTTGGAAGTGGGTTTGGGCCAAAATAGACCCACCTGTAAAATTAGCCTAATAATGAAAGTGGGAAAGGAACATCCCATGAAAAGGGGTCATGATCCTCTCACATGCTATAATGGAGAAGGTCGGAAAAAACATATGTCAAATAACACAAGGACAGTTGGCAAAAGAGAGAAAAAGGAGACCAATATTAGGGGAAAACATCCCATGATCCTTAGTCACATTTGAAATTCAGTCACCATGATGTGGAAGTTGGAAACGTGTACTAATGGGCATCTGAAATCCAGGGGAAAATTGCATAAGAAGAGGGAGATGATCTGAGAAGGGGGTATGCCAACATCATATCAAAAAACTAATTACTACATGAATTTCAAATATTGGTGGCTGACTTAAGCATCGGAGAAAGTTCGATTGGTCCACCCGATTGAGTTTCACTGGGTTTCTTTTTTCTTGAACAAGTACATCATTCAGGAAATGAGATCCAGCAAGAAGAAAAAGAAAAAGCACCAAAGGTTGTTCCATCTTGCTTCTCTCTTTAAAAATTAACCTCACAATCATCATATATGTATTGACCAATAAAGGCCATTTAAGACTAAGTTAGACCGGCAAGGATCCGGATCCCCTGTTTCGTCCAAATAAGGGAGCCCTGTTTGGATGAATCAGGGGGTGACATGCACGGGGGCGGAGGAAAGAGCCCACATGTGGTGATCCCTCATTCGTCCAAACAGGGTCCCTTGTTTGGACGAAACAGGGGATCTGTTTCCGACCGGCAATGTCAAACCCGATTTAACCGGTGGATCATTTTATTGGAACTATAACATTAGCATTATATCATATTTATCATCATCATCATCAAAACCTTAGCCCATACATAGTGAAAGTGCAAACCACCGTAGGCATAATAAAAATGCCAAGAAAAACTTGTGAAAGATTTTTTTTTTTTCTTTTAAATTAGATGAGTTGGACAATACATGTGGGATATCCTAACACCCAAGAATTGATTCCGGATTGGCGTCCGAGTTGCCCCTTCTCACTTGAGCGTCTTTCGAATCTCATCCACAAAGGTGTTTGTTATACAGTTAACCATGCACGAATCACATGGTGGTATAAGGACATTTAACTCCCTGAAAGATTCTATTAAGCCTTGCTCAACATGCTGAAAGTCGCCTAAGTTCTTGCAGGTGGCAGCAAAAAGTCAAATTTTTTTAAAAGATAAAAGGTGGCCTTCCTCTTTGACATGGTTTAAAGAAATAGTAACAAAGGAGTATTTGGTTGCCGAAACTTCTAATAAAAGTTTTACTTTTTGGAATTTCTAAGAACAATATCAATTGCTTTACCTCTATGTGAAATTCCCAAGTTTCTTTGTTAGATTAGTAGAACTCTAAAAAACGAGCTTTTTAGAATGTAACTTTTGACCTCTCAATTCCCCAAATTACAACATCATACATGAGGGATATGCAAGAATTTGAAAAGCCCTTCCCAAACAACATTTGAAGAACTTATTATTCCCGTCCACACAAGTTTTCCGAATTTGCTCAAACAAGCACTCTCTAAGGGCTTGTTTCTTTAATAGAATTTAAGGAATTCCTGTATAGGAAATTCTCGAATTCCCAGACATAGGGAAATTCCTGGATGCTCTCTTAAACTTGAACATCAAAAAATTCAATCAAAAGGCAAAGAAGTTGGGATTTCTGAATTCTAAAAGTCATTTGAGACCTTTCTTATGGCTGGAATTCTGAAATACATATAAAGAAATATGACATTTGTAAATACCATGAGACAAGACCATCTTGTCCAAAAATTCATACCGTCTAAAATTCTAATAAAGAAACAGGCCGTACATAAATATCTATTCATTTATGAGGATATACTAAAGGATAGGGGTATTTATTGCCTTCACACAGTTTGATACACTCTTCCCCTGTGGTTTGTTTTGTGTTGGGTGGCCCAACCATCCATATATATATATTTTTTGGTAGAAACCATCCATATATTGTATGTCGGTATGTGTATATATTTGGATATACATATATCTCTATAAAAAATGAGTGGCTCAGGCTCAGCACTCACCAACTACATCAGTGCTCCTCAGTTGTACTGCAGAATCTGCACCCCACCTACTCAGCATCATCCTATAAATATAGGTCCGAGTGAGCCACAAGACAGAAATTATGCATTCATATTCCTATTATAGAAAATAAAAACTTTCTTTATTAAAACAATTAATTTTTTTATTTTTTATGAAAAAATATATATTGTACTAAACAATGAGGAGTAGCTGCACAGAGAATCAAAATCACTTTTCTCTCCATTGGAGAATATGGGCAGTGGTGGACCCAGGATTTTCATTTAGGTGGGGCGGACGATAGTCAATTAAAAATTAGAAAAGTCAAAACCAACACAACTATCAATAATCTTCATTTATTACATGGTTTAAATACATTATTTTTTATTTTTTATTTTTGAAAATTAAATATAAAGAACTCATATCCCACTACCAATAAACATATTGCTTCCCCACATATTGTGTAAAGATATGGTGAGAGGGCGGACATTTATGCTATGCTATTGTATAGAGATTGAACTACATGAGCTTGAAGTGGAAGAAGGAGAATGATTGAGCAAAGGGTTTCAAGGTTTTTCGTTTAGGAAAACTCTGAGACCGAAAGTGACGGATTTTTCAAGACTTGACGTGGGGCGATTACTTTATAGGAATGGGGCATGAACCCTATGACCCATATAACTTTTAACATCTTTTGGACCTAGGTCCGCATAAGCTAAGTCCGCCACTGAACATGGGGCCTATTTGTTAATATGAGAGGGAGAGTAAAAGGAAAGTGGAGTAAATTCATAAAGATGATGGGGATAAAATAAAGGGGTTTTAACAAAAAAATTAGTTTTAGATTTTAATTCAACGGTTTTATGAAAGAAAAATCATAAATGACAAGAGAGTTTTTCGTATATATATATATATATATTTTGACAAAATTATCTCAGTTGACGATATCCTGAATGGGTTGACGATATCGTCAACTTCTATTGCATAAAAACTACATGTTGCTTCATCTTTTACTAGGATATCGTCAACTTCCATTATAAAAAAAACTACGTGTTGTTTCATCTTTCTCCATCTAGTGATGAAAAGTTTGCGAAAACTATTGCATTTGGTGTCCCGATTATCTTATTTAGGTGATGTTGGCAAAGTTTTTTAGATGTGTAGGTTCCATGCTTGATTTCTACTCATTTCTCCCCATTTACTAAAGTGTATTCTCCTTACTTTCGAGGATGTGAATTTGTTTTCCTTTTATCTTTTTCCTTCACTAGATTAATGGTAGGTAAAGTGAGTTTCGACCCCACATTGCATATTTACCTCTAACCCAGAAATCTGGATAGTCCATTTGCCGGGTCAGGTGAGCCATGACGACAGCCCCCAAGGTACCTTCGTTTGCATTAATCTTTTTGTTGTGGGTCCCAGCCGATGGCATATGACCTGTCATGAGCAAATGTGAATTCTTTTTCCAATGGGAACAACTCACATGAAGCACATGCCATACAAAAATAGTACCTAAAACACAAATAAAATAAAACCTAACTTGGATAGAAGGGCCCCGTGTTTTCTTGTTTCTAAGAAAAAACATTCCTACCATCCTCATATTTCTAAAACAGAAACCTCTGAACAAATAAAACCCAACTTGAGTAGAAGGGCCCCATGTTTTCTTTTTCTTAGAAAACATCCCGACCTTTCTCATATATGTAAAAAAAAAAGCCTTAAAAATATAATTATTTCACAGAAATGCATAAAAAACAATTTTCAAGTTTTTATGATGAATCTTAACCAAGTTTCATATGTATTTTGACAAAATATTAAAAATTTCTTCTTTATTTTGAAAAGAATGCACGCACACTATTATGGATGGAGACCATATAAATCAAACCGGGTTATTTACACTCACTCGCCAAACTCCTATTCAAAAAAACATTTCTTTATATAGTGGCCCCTAAAGGAAGCATTCTTGGGTCCGCCCTTAATATAAATGGTGGTGAAGCAACCACTACTACTGATGAAGATGTGATTGGGCCACCCAAATGATTCTAATAATTTTGGTGCTTACCAAAATTGTCAAACACAACCACTTAATCTCACATTTCACAACCAGACAATCATGCTTATTAGACAAATAGAACCCCATTGCAAGTTCAAGCTCATTTCCTGACAGTTTTGGTTGGTCACAAAAAGATAATGCCTTTTCTTCTTGTTTTTCCCCCACAGCGAAGAATCTGTCTATTGTTTAACTAGTAAGAACGTTTGTCTTTTGTTAATCAACACCCAACACATACACACGCATATGTAAGACACAATTTGAAAAAAGGTTGATTGATGTGGTAGGATTGCTTAAAGTTTGATTGATGTGGTAGGATTGCTTTTGTAATTTCAACGAAATAAGGCAGAGAGCTCTTTGCAGTTATTAATTTGTTAAGGGTCCTTTGTTTAGGTGGAACTAAACACACGTAGACTCCTTGGTCAAATGGACTCCATAAAAGCACTGTAATAGCATATAGGATATTTTAGTAATTTTCAAATTCAATCGTGTAAAGGACTCTTTCCAATTCCATCCTTGTAGCCAACAAGCATATTATAACTTGCAAGTAATTCATTCAAGCAGGGATAATCTGATGTGATGTCAGAATCACATAAAATAAAGGGAGAATTTCAGATCAGGCATTAAATTTTTACTTTATTTAAAGAAAAAAAGGACACAAGTTTCAAAACTTTTCAAATTAGTCTCTAAGTTTTTCAGTAAATTTTCAATTAAGGATATTTGGCCATTTAATGGTATTTTTTATGACTTTTTCTTCAATTTTTTTTAGAATACCCAAAGAACCCTTCATTAAAATCCATAACATGATTCCGACAGCCATTACGTTCATCTGTTCGTAATAGAGATGCTAGCTGTCCTCGATCACTTCAAGGATGCAGGTGAGAAAAATGAAGAGAATATAGAGGAAGTGAAGGAGGATTTTATTTCAATAAAGGGTAATTTGGGTAATTTAGAAATTTTAAGGGGAAATCATTGGAAAATAACTTTAAATGGAGGAATGTCTTTAATTGATTACTTCCCGCAAGAATTACGGACTAATTTAAGAAGTTTTAAAATTTGTGTCATTTTTTGAAATTAGGCAAAAACTTAACGCCTTATTTGAAATTTCCCCGAAAATAAAAATATTGTGATAATGCCTTTGAATCTCCCGCAGCACATTTGTGTTGCACAGAAGTGAATTCCAAAAAACTAATTGTAAAATGGGTTCCAATAAAAACATATTAAAGAGACGAATGGTGAAGGATGTACAACAAAGATGTAGATTGGATCCTAACTCTCTTAGGATTTGATCTACTAGGGTCTTTTCCACCCAAGTATAGATTTTTGAGTAACTTTTGAAGAAATCTTGACCGTTGTTTTTTCAATTTTAGCCACTTCCGTGCAAATAAACAGGCCTTTAATGCAGTATACCTTATATATAGTCTGAGTAATGACTGCGCATTAGCTTTGGGTGAAGTTGAAGTCCATATTAAGCCATACAGATTAACAATATTAAAAATGAGATATTATTGTTTTTAATAAATGACGTATTTTCAAAAGAGAACTAAATCAAATTGAATACTACTTTCTCAATTGATAGTAAGATATAAACTATCAAAATCAAAATTGAGGTCATAGTCATTGGCGTGTGGTCACATTCATTGGCTTTCCTATTCAAATAAAATTTCTTCTGGAGGACCTGGATATAATAGTAGGAGATACCTTATTACCATGTGGAGCAGAAAAAGAAGAAGTCAAGAAGCACGCGCAGCTATTATCATTTTGAAAAGTGGTTTTTACAAAATGGCCCTAATATTTTTACGTAATCTCAGAAAAGCTCCTATATTTTTATCTTTTACTAAAACCTACCTCGACTCGCTGTCAACTTTGAAACAGCCGTTATAACTGTTCACATTTTTTTTTGTTTTGGGCTAATTTGCCCCTGAGAAAAACTCAAGGTGAAGAGGGGAGTAATGGACGACTGTCGGCTCGTTGCCTTGTAAGAAGGTGATGTTGGCTACTGTGACACGGGAGGAAGATGGGTGAGAGGCGGATAAAAAAGAGACGGTGGTGGAGAAAAGTAGGTTGTGGGCGTTTAGATGGACGAACAAAAGGAGGAAGGATTGTGGGTTGCCGAGGCTGTGGGTTTCTGATGTTTGGTTTTGATTTTGCAGATGGGTGATGAGAGATGAGAAGTTGAGGTGGGTCTTGGAATGGGTTTTGATGGGGATGACTGGATGTTGTAAGGACTAGGGATGAGATGTTGAGAAGAAAAAGATCTTGAAAGAATTAGAGTTTACCTTGGTGAGGGGTGGGGGGAGAGATCTTGAAAGAATTAGAGTTTACTGTGAATATGATGGTGACTTTTAGTTAAGGCTGTCTAAATGCCACACGATCCTTTAACATGACACAAACCCACACGATATTAAAGGATTCGGGTGGACTCTTAATAGGTTCGGGTCGTTAATTGGTCAAATCCGTTAACTTGTTAAGTTAACGGATTGTGTATTAAACCAGTAACCTGTTAACAACTCGCTTAACCCGTGAAAATTATTTTAGTCTCTTAGTGTAGCTAGAATTAACTTATATTCATAAAGAAAAAAAATTAAATTTATTATTTTATCGTGGGAGTTTAGGTGGGATCCACTCGAAATCCTCACTTATAGTTTTGTGTGGCTTATATATTTTTATATGAATTTTCTTTTAATTTTTCGAAATGACTTAATTACTTAAAGGGTTAACGGGTTGAGTCGTGCTACTCATTAAATTAATGGGTCGGATTCGGATTGGATTTTTTGACCCGTTAAGTTAACGGGTCGTGTATTGGTTGAGGTGATTTACTTAACGGATCGTGTATTGGTTAAGGTGATTTTAATACGAATTCGTTAACTCATAATCCGAATTTATTAACACGACATAGCCCTACTTTTAGTTAGATTTTGAAAGGAAAGTGCTGTGGAGTGAGAAGTTCAAGATGTACGGTGGATATGTGAAAGAAGAAGATGAAAGTGGAAGGAAGCCGTTTTGTGACTAACTCATGGTGGAGACACATGTTATGTTATATCAAGTGGTGCTTTCAGAAGTATTGTAGATATCTCACCGAGAAAGGTGATGGGTGAGTCTGTTCTTGACTGTGCTTTAAGCAAACATGGCTTCACATTCATTACTCTCTACAAATGAAGAAGCATCAAATGAGGAAAGCATTAATAAAAAATTAAAAAAAAACATCTATGTTCAAGGCGATATTCACGGTAATATCGAGTGATTGGTAGGGTGGTAGAATTTCAAGTTAGGATCCATAACATGGAATGTTGAAGCAAGCCTAAATGTCCAAATGGTTTTGGTAATCTTTTCTCTCCTATTCTATACCAACTTTTTGAAAGGGTAAATTGGTCAAAATAAAAAATGTAGAGAGTTAAAGTTTACTTCTAGTCAAAGGGGACTTTAGTAAAAAGATAAAATGAAGGGGCTTTTATGAGATTATATGAAAAGGGAGGTGCTCCTATGAGAGACACTCTCACCAAGTTTATGAGAGATGGGTGGAGACCCTCACTTCCATATCCACTCTCACCAACTTAAATGCAAGGACCCCAAATATGAAAGTGAGGGCCTCCACTAAATTTGAGACACTCTCACCAAGTTTATGAGAGATGGGTGGGGCCCTCACTTTCATATCCACTCTCACCAATTTAAATGTAAGGACCCCAAATATGGAAGTGAGGGCCCCCACTCATCTCTCGTAAATTTGGTGGGAGTGTCTCTCGCAGGAGAACCTCCCAAAATAAAGGGTCCTTTTTGTAACAAACTTTTTTGAAAAGGATAACCATCGCTGATTCATCAATCTAAATAACGTATGCAAGGACAAGAACTTTCTTTTTAAAAACGTGGGGTCTCAACGACAGCTATGTGCTATTTATGCACATGAAGACAGATGGATAATTATGCTTCTCAAGAAAAGGGAAGGGTGAGCAAGGACGGACGAATAGCCACGAGCTTTTTATGCTTTACTCTTCTTCTCAATCTGTTTTGAGTTCTGAATTTGTTTGGGTTTTTAGAGGAGATTTGATTTTGAGAACTGGTGCTTGCAGCACATTTTAATGATTTCCTCAGAAGCAGCTTTCATATATGGGATTTTCAGCAATGCAGCAGGAATCGCCGGTATTCTCTCTCTCTCTCTCTTTCTCAGTTTTTTTTTTTTTTTTTTGAGTCTACTCGTGTTTTTGCTTTTCATTGCTTGATTGCTGCATAGATGAAACAACCCAGAAGAACAGAAGTCGAGATTTTCCTGAAAGATGCAATTTTTTTGGGTGCTATATCAGGATTTGTGAAAATGGGTGGTTTGCTCTTTAGTTAAGAAAGTGCACATGAACGATATTTGCTGGAATTCTGGTGTTTTTTTCTGTTCTTTTTGTTGTTTGATGCTTGATAGGAAAAACCCACAAGATAGAATAAGAGATTTTTTTGGAAAGATGAAAGCTTTTTGGGTGCTATATCAGGATATTGTGAAACTGGGTGGTTGCTTGCCCTTAAGTAGACATTATTAGGAGGAGAAGATGAGTCATTTTCTTAACAAAACTCTAAGAGAGAATTTTGTTGGTTTTGTGTAAGCTGCATTCTTATTTGGGGTTGGATTTTTGTTTTGTTTTATTGGTAGATCTTAGGAATGTATAGAGTGAGAAGATTAAGTTGAGAACTTCACTTGAGGCCTTTGTAGTCTGGATCGGTGTACATCAGTTTGGCATCAGTGCCTTGCTCTTCCGCGTTGATAGGAATCAAAGCTTCCTTTGTAGGAAGTCTTGGAATTCATGTCTGTTGGAATTTGTAGAATTTGAGAAGCTGGAATTTTGAAATGCTACAAATTCTAGCATTCCTAAATTCTCCGTTTCTTTTATACCTAGAATTTCTGCTTGAGAATTTCATGCAACTTGAATTCCACAAATTTCCAGTTTCATGAGGACTTGAATCTCTAGTAAAAATTTTACGTGTTTATTCATTATATGAATTGCACAATGGGATTCTAGCACTTCACCTGCTATTCAATCTCTCTAATCTACATACTCACATGATGCGAAAATTGCACTCAAGAAGGAAGAAAAATATAAAAGAATATAATATCTTTAAAAACAGAGAAAGAGAGAGAGGGAAAGTGAGAGCAACATGTCACAGATCTGACTGGAATTTGACTTCTGTCTCTTTGAACTTCTAATTTCATGCAACCTTTGGTAAACAAAGATTGTCCAATAAATAAAGCAACAAAGAGTACTACTGGAAAAATAAAATAGGAAAACATCTAGGAAAAATCAATTATGGAAAATAGGAAACCAATACACATAAATCCTCTCTCTCTTAATCAGCATCTTCTGCACATTGTAATGATCCTCATCCCATTCTCATCTTCCTTACCCAACATCTCCATCAACATCATCAAGATCCAGGAGCTCGGAGCCACTTGCCTCAGAGGAAATCGAGATCACGATGATGCCACTACAAATCCTCTTGGATTGAATGCCGTCTCACCTTTCTGATTAGAATCTGTCCAAAGAGGTTGGATACATGAATTAAGGGGTTTATTCGGTCTCGATGTAAGAGGAGATGGATTTCTTGTCGAAGCATTAGGAGAATGGTAGGGTTTTGAAAGAGGTCAGATCAAATGAAATTAAGATTAGATCAAAAGAAGGTGTAGGTTTGGGGGTTTTGGGATTCATGGAACCAGATATATAAAAGGAGTGCAAAGAAAGAAGATGACCAGATCTGATTTTCTTTTAGAGGTGCAGAGAAGAAGATGACCTTCGACCGTCGGAGAGAGCTGGAGTTCCAATGAAGCCTCTCGGAATGCTTGGATTCCTAAATGCTGGAGGAAGGGCTAGTATTTTGGAATTCCACTTTTTTTGGGATTTCAAAATGCTACTTACCTCAAATGTTGGGAATTCCAATAAGTGAACATTGAATTTCTGACTGGAATTCAGGTATTCACAGACAGCGTGAATTCCTGTAAGAAATTCTTACAAAGAAACAGGCCTTTTGAGTATGTTTGTGCAACAAGAGGATTTCACCTCTCCATGGATGTCTATTTACATGGGAGAGAGGAGTCTAGCATTCCCATCTCTTCTATAGGAAACTGAAATCCTCTCTATGGAGGAAAATCAGTTCATTTTTCAAACATGGTAATAGCTGGCTGTGAGGAAACTAGAACAATTTTTCTCTCTTTCGAGGAATCCTTGCATCACACAAATGCACCTTAATGTCCAGGATACTACCTGGTTGAGGTAAAACTTGAGGTTCGCGAGATGGAGATGATATAGATCCAGTATAGAAAGATTCAACCGATCAAAAAGTAGTTATACCCCACTATGTGATGACTTGCTGATATGTTAGCAGGGAACATATGGTTCCAACGGATTTGAAACGAGCATATCTATCCCTTTTACCTGAACGAAGAGCTCGGGCGGTAAGCCATGACAAAGGTATAATTGAGATGACATGGAGCATGATCTCGAAGTTAAAATTGAAAACCCTGATTGGTCTGTGGCCAATCTTTGATGTTTATACGGATGATGAGTGTGACATCCACATTTGACTAAGAAATGAAGGATTGTGGCACAAGTGACAAACTGGAGGCACATGATATGATTGTTGAGAAATTGGATATTGATTTGGATGATTGCTTGATATTTGATATACATCAAGATAATTATGTCGATGATGCATTAATCTTTGATGTGCATCCTGATGGTGATATTCATACTCTAGCTTCTAGTACATGCTTTAGTGCCAAGTCTGCCCTAAAGACAACAGGGAACAATCTGTTCCGCCATTCAACAAAGATGGATATGTTGAGATCCATTACTTTGAAGGTCTATTTCATCCAATCTATCCATGTGAGGGGGAGTAACAATGGGCAGGGGTGCCTAGATTTAGCCGTTTCAGATTCCCAACTGGTGTATGATGAATACCTAGAAGAGGGAGATTATTTTGCAGGAGATACAGAGCTGGTGGCATTCCTAACAGAGTTTGAAGGAGATGTGGGGAATCTGCAGGCTGGTGACTATGGCATTATGGAAGAAGTTGTGGCAACGAAGCATTCAAAAAGAGTTGTGGCAATGAAGCATTCAATGATTCTGGATCCATTGGGCCAAATCCACTTGTACATTAATATCTTTTGAATAATATCTATTAATGTACAAGCCTTGATTTAGGCTACAAATTTGTCATTGTCCAGTCAGTTATATCCTAAGATAGTATGTAGTATTTGTACAGAATATTACAGTTTGACTAAGCAAATGAGTCGGGGTTTATTTTACAAGTGGATTTGGCCCAATGGATCTAGAATCATTTACAGTTTTCACCACTATAAAGTTTGATAACAAGCTTTTCTGAAGTGGGGGAGAATGATGAGGCCCAATTCTACCCAATCAACGAGTTGTCCAACAGTATGGAATCCATTGGGACCAGGCCAATAAGTTAAGCATAAGACCATTGCAATGTAGTGATGCAAGTCCATTGGTTTTCATAAAACTGCCCCATTTAATAAACTCGACTCATGCGAGGCGCATCCGACCTAGCACAACACTTGCTAGGCCTATTCGACCTAATAAAGTACTCCCCAGGCCCACCGAGGCAGGACAGATGTTTGCTTGACCCGCTAGGTCCGCCCAGCCCAACCAAACCAAATCAAGCCCGCCCAAGACTGTCCACCTCCCGGCCTTGCTGAGACATAACTGAGGTCCCACAGCAGTACCCAGCGCTTTTTTTTTAATGACATGGGTATCCTTGAGATCTTTGACCCAATAGGACTAATCCCCCGGGTGGCGCTTGCTAAACCCGCACAAATGCATTACGGGGAAATCTAGAGTGGTTTTGAACGTAAGACAAGGGGAGCAAACCCATGCCTTATGCCACTCCACCAACTCCCAGGTGGGTACACAATCACATGCATCTATGAGGAGAATGGAAAAAAGAATAATTTATTTTATTTTATATCTTTAGTTTTATTTATGAAGTTGCTTGATGAATGGTTTAGATTAGATTTAGGTTTTTAATTTGTACCCTAGGTATAAAAGTGACATGATGCTGGAATGAAATAGCTTTTGGTTTTGTGAAAATATTGCTACTCTAGAGAGTTCATTTCTAAACTGTCAGATGGAGTGTTACAACTTAAAAGTTGTGAAAAGGCAATCACAAAGAGTATTAAGGTAATAGCTTTATAGGTTTTGTATTAGTTTCCTGCTCAGTTCTGATTGGGTTGTTCCTTTACTTATTGTAAGATCTTGGGAATTTAGACCTTAAGAAGACTATCATAAGAAGACTATCAAATGGATAACTTCCTTGAGGGGTTTGTAACATGGATTAGCTTGCATTAGATAACCATTTGAATATTGTGTGCAGGGAATGTCTTTGCTTTTGTGTTGTTCATATCACCAATGTAAGTTCCTCTCCATCTTTTATTTTCGTTTTGTAAGGGTCAGAAGAGACTGTGTATTGACGATGATTTAATATTTTATATTGTACATTCAGACCGACATTTCAGAGAATCATCAGGAATAAGTCTACAGAACAATATTCAGGATTGCCCTATATTTATGGCCTCCTGAACTGCTTGATTTGCCTTTGGTATGGGCTTCCTATTATATGTCCGGGTATCATATTGGTTGCCACTGTCAATTCAGTTGGGGCAATGTTCCAATTAATCTACATAACAACATTCATCACTTTTGCTGAGAATGTGAAAAAGGTAGGATTCTCATCTTAAATTATATGCAGTTTTTTTTTCTCAGGCCCTTAATTTTGTTTAGTTTTGGTACTCAATTTCTCTGGATATTATTGGCAGGTAAAGATGATTGGATTATTAGTAGCAGTTTTTGGTGTATTTGCAGCCATTGCATTTGTTAGCTTGAGGCTATTAGATCCTTCCATGCGGCAAGTCTTCGTTGGATCTTTGAGTGTTGCTTCTCTCATTTCCATGTTTGCCTCCCCACTATTTATCATAGTATGCTCACTGAAAACCATTCCATAGTTAGCATTGTTTGATGTACAAAACCCAATGGCACCATGCTTATTCTGTGCTCCTTTTATTATTCCTTTTTTTTTTTTTCTCAGAATTTGGTGGTTCGGACAAAGAGTGTTGAGTTTATGCCATTTTATCTATCACTTTCAACATTCTTGATGAGCATCTCATTCTTTGCTTATGGAGTGCTCAGGCACGATTTATTCATTTATGTAAGTATATCACAACCCCAAATTCCAATTTCTCTTGATTTGAAGCTTTAGTTAATCTGCTTCCTTATACAATGGAGTTTGCTACTTTTACAATTGATTCAGCATTGGTTTACATGAACTCAGGTGCCAAATGGGATTGGGACTGTTTTGGGAGTAATACAATTGGCATTATACGCCTATTTCAGCAAAGGATCAAGAGAACCATTAATTTCATCTTACAGATGAAACTGTCAACAATGCACTGAAGGTCATAGTTGTTGTGGTTTTTTTATTTTTATTTTTATTTTTATTTTTTTTAAATGCTTTTATTGTCATGTTTTTGTGAGATATCTTAAATTGTTATCTGCAATGATGGAATTGCCATTCCAGTCAATGTGATAATCCTTTGTTGTCCATTGGCTTGTTATTTAAAGACTCTGTCCTGTGAGATGTTGTAAATGCTTTTCCAATTAAAAGGGTGCTCGAGGGAATGAATTATGGTTCTTTCCCATTTCTATGTGCTTGGTTCTTACCAGAACAGACATTGTTTAATAACAAATTCAATTGGTGAATTACTTATGTAAAAGGAACTCTACTAAGACAATCATATAATCCAACCATGTGTGAATTGAGTGTTTGCAATTCTTAATGAAGGTGCCATCAATGCTAGTTGATCTCCTTGATTGATATTTTAAACACTCAAAACTCGTTTTACAGGGAGTATTTTAACAAGCAACCAGTAATGTGAGGATCTGACTCAGGAACCTCTTGGTCCTGAATTCTTGAGATACAACTTACAAGAGCAGGATTGATTACAAGTCAATCCCTAGACAATAATATCATAAAATGGACTTGCATTTAAGTTGATGAAACTTCGCCAGACTTGTTATGGAGCCAAGTTAATGTAATTCTTTTCAAGGATCATGAGCGTCTTGGGATTAGAAACTCCCTTGACTCTGGCTGTGTTGATTTCAGGGTAATCCTAATTTCAAATTGGATGCTCTTGAATACTTCCATGTTGGCATGTAGGAGCTCTTTCTTATCATATAAATCTATTAACCCTTTTCAAGAAAAATTACAAATGCATGGAAAGGGCTTCTCAAGAGACATGGATGACTAGTTATTACAATCTTACATTCTCATTTGACATCCTATCAAAGTGCCGAATAGCAGACTGCAACCTCTTCCCTCCTTGCGAGGTAAAGAAGAATACTGTGCATGAGAATTAGAGCAGGTCCCTGAGAGTTGTAGTCACAGCAGCTGTTGGTCTTTCCTACATGGACACGCGAAAATGAGGGTGAGGATTACTACATAGCATAACCATATTATGAAGGGACTAATTGTTGGATTAATCGAAATCTAAGTTAAGGATTGATAGGACTCTAACCTGGAGCTTTTGCTTTGACAAGCTGGTGTTCTGAGAAGCATTGACCTGAGCAGTAGAAGCTTTATTGGAGTGATGAAGGGGATGTCCCCTCTCATCATAGAGAATGAGGCCACTGAATTTAGGCAGCTCGCAACGCTCCCCCATCAGTATCCTTCGTTGCCAAAGGGGCGACACAGGGCTACTGATCTCACTCCATTCCACTTCTCTGCAACCTGCAAGCAATGCGGGCATCTTCTGCAGATCCACATCACCTTTCTCGCTCAACCTCCTGCTTCTGCTCCAATGCACTGAGCCCACTAAAACGTTCTTGATCGCACCCCAACCGGACCCGTTTTCCTCACCCACTTCCCCGACTAGGTCCCCATTGCTGTGCAGCCTCTTCTTCTTTGACATTGATGAGGCGCAAAGCCCCACAGCAAGACCCATTACACACATTGAGATAAATAGCAAGAGAGTCTCCTGGGGGCACTGCTTCCATGTCTCTGTGAACTTACCCAATGCTTCCATAACCATTGCTTAAGTCGTCTTCTTCTTCTTCTTAGTTTTGTTATAGCAATGAAGAAGGATTTGTGCTATAACAACTGTCATGCAAAAGAGAAACTGCAATGCAAGTGTAAGATATAAGGGAGAGAGATGGAGAGGACATTGCATGTGTGTATTTAGTTGGGTGTTCATGGTTTTGATAAACAAAGAATTCCAGAAAGGGAAATACCCGTGACGTGACCGCTAGTTGGAGGAACGTTGTGGGATTTCTGCCTTTTCACATACATAAAAGAGATATAAGGAAGATCACGAGACTCTAGTGCCTATATGTACCATGTTCTAATTTCACACCTCCAAATAGTCTGCAACACCCCATGATTCCTGTTTACCAACCAAAAACACACGCACACACCCCCCTGATTGCAGCACATTAAAGGATTGAGTTGCTACTCCAATGGGTCCGGCTCGGGGTCCAAGTTAAATTTGGGTCACATAAGGAGGAGAGAGAGTAATGTGCAAAGATATAATCTGTATATGCAAAATTTGAGAGAGAGAGAGAGAGAGAGAGAGAGAGTTTTTATGAAAAAATTAGGCTTAAACTCAAGTAAGATGAATAAGAATGCAAAAGCATGAAAACAAAGGCAGACGGTGCCAAAAATCCTTTTTTTTTTTATTTATAAAAATGCCCCTAATGATGATATCACCACTCATTGAAGATAGCGCCATTGTTTGTATAATTGTCTTTAACAACATCACTTTCTTTGTTCCCGCGTTCCAAAATCAATGTCTTTGAGCCTCAAGCTCCCTTCAAAGAAGTCGCAAAACAAAGGAAAAAAAAAACTAAGGTTTTATATATATATATATATATATATAGGGGGGTCTTCATGTGCATCCATCCCTCACCATTTTGGTGAGGGACACCCCTTTTGTGGGTGTTTCAAGTACAAGAGGGAGGTACAAAGTACCCCTCTTGTACTTCTCTTGTACTTGAAACACACCCAAAATGGGTGTCCCTCACCAAAAATGGTGAGGGATGGATGCATATGAATATCTCCCATATATATATATATATATATCTTCGGAGCTTATTTGAAGGGAGCTTGGGCTCAGAAAGATAGGCTTTGGAGCATGGGAAGAAAGAAAGTGACGGGATTAAAAAAAATATATGAACAGAACAGCGGTGCTATCACAAGTGAGTGGCACTATCGCCACCAGGGGCATTTTTGTCAAAAAAATACAGGCCTATGTTTTTATGTTTTTGTATACAGATTCATTTTATTACAGTTTAAGGCTAATTTTTTTCATAAAAATCCCATAAATTTATGAAAATCCCACAAATGGCGGTGCAGGATTTTCAATCCCTTACATTGGGCAAAGCACACCCCTGAATTAAAGGCGGGGGCCTAGACTACCGTACGCCAACTGTGCGAGACTCCCCTGATAGAAAATCCCCATATATAAGTAAGAGAAATATTCAAGTGAGAACTAGTTCTCACATATTATGTAAGAACTTTTTTGTGGGGCCCAACCGGCAACCCATCCAAACCTACCAACCAATAGGAAACCCCTTGATAGTCACTAATCCCAAAGATTGGCACACATCCAAATGGACTGAACCGTTGGATTGAGGGTTGAATATTTTTTTGAATATGAAGCCATTAAACTTGTGGGCCACGGATGAAGGGGTTAGGGGCATGGGTTTGGGGTCAAACTTGATACATGGGGTGGTCTCACATAGATCTTTCCATCCCCCTTGGTCTCATCCCCAACTGGGGCCCACAATTGGGCCCCACAAAAATTATGTGAGAACTAGTTCTCACTTGAATATTTCCCTATAAGTATATATGCACACATGATTTTAAATATCCATTTCAGGTTTGAAACTGGGTCTGGAAGCACGGGTTTGGAATTACATGGACTTAGATGAAGACTCAAATACTTTTGGGCCAAGTTTAATAGACCCACCCAATAATTACTACCAGATCTTGTTTTCATGGTCAGTTTCGGGCTGGTCTAGGTAAATGGGCACCCATTAAACCACTCTTAGACGGATACCAGTTGGGCCTGAACTTGTTGGAGTAATCTGAATCCGACTAGTTCAGGAGGTGTAACCATTTTGCCATTCTCTCTGTTTCTGTCTCTCTCTTCTGAACCAACAGCAACAAGAAAAAATAAAAAATAAAAAATAAAAAAAGACACCCACTAGATTCTAGATACTAATGGTAAGAGGGATTGATTTATTTTTTCCTGTTTTATGTTCCCTGAAGCTCAAACTTTGTTGCCAATGGAACCCCCTTCTCAGCTTAAACCCAATAATTTAATACAAACCTATGCATTGCAGTTGTGGATCCAGGATTTTCGGTTCAAGTGGCGGACCCAAATTAGGTAGTTGGGTTTTTGGGGTGAACCCAAAATTCTCAAGTGGGTTTTGGGAGCAGACTTGAGATTTTTCATGTGGTTTTTGATAGCGGGCCCAGGTCCAATGGGGGCAACTGCCACCATATCAATGTATGTAGGTCTGCTCCTTATGCATTGAATTTATGCCTCTGTTGGTATCACAGTCCCAATGCCACAAGTTCTATAGATGTGGAAGAAGATGATTTTGTTTGGGAAAACTAGACCTCCTAAAATTTTGAAGAGAGCAGAAATTTTCATTAATATAATCCCGCAATACGGAACTATTTCTAAATAACTAAATGCCTGTTTGTTGTTAGTTTTGTTTCATGATTGTATTTCTACGAGTGGTTAAAAACGAAGAATCAAACGTGTATTTCCAAAAATGACAATAAAAAAACTTATCTTGTGATGAAAACTAAATCAAGAGAAGATGGAAAATGAATGTCATTCCATCATCCCTAGTAATTAAAAGCCTCGGAAGGTCAAGGTCTCATCATCTACATCGCTACCACATATTCTTCATCCCTCACCTCTTTAATAATCCTTAAGTGGAGTTCATTTTCGCATGAATTCCAATATATTCTATGCAACCAAACTGACACTAACCCAATTTCTATTAAAATTATTCGAACAGATGAACTGCCAAACACATAAATGGTAAAAAAGTAATAATAGCTAAAATAATAACAAGGAAAGTTTGGCTTGGTTTGGCATGTTGATGATGATGATTTGGTATCATAGATGGACTTGGTTTGGCATGTTTTCTCTCTGCAATACAATCATGGGTTGGTTTACTAGCAGCAATAGTGAATAGTGATCATCTGTTATATGGGTTTGAGAACTATATATAGAAAAGGCTGAGAATCGTATCATTTATCCAATAGTTGTTTTTGCACTATGAGCATGTATGACTTTAGCTATTTGGATTAGAATGTGATTTGGTAGTTGAAGATCAATTGTAAAGTAGATTGTTGAGATTTATTTTAACCCACAATTATTTCAAACTGCATCTATCATCTATTTATGATGATCCATAGCTTTTCCTTTATTTGCTTGTCATTGCTAAAATTCCAAAGATGGAACTGATGAGAGCCACAGGTTCCTATATTCCTTGAGCACTAGAAATGAAAGATGAAAGCCCTTGTAGTAATATTGGAATGACATAAGCCGAGAAAAAGCATCCTTTAGTCCTTTTGGAATATGGAATGGAGCAATTTGGCCTGCATAGCATATAAATTACTTTGAACATATTTGAAAATGCCAATCATGAATGATCTATTCTGCAAGTCTTTCGTTTTATCTGTAGTTTTGTTATTCGTATCATGCTCTTCTGCCTCAGTTATTTGCATTTCTGTCTCTGTTTGTATACTTGTCTAGAAGTAACATCTCTTCAAATTTGTTTCCATTTTCATCATATGATTATGTGAATTGTCATATGGTGTAGTGATGTGAACAAAGGATTGGTCCAGGTCAGCTCCAACTAATCCAGATCAATCGGATCGACCCCGGGGCCTAATTTGCAAGCCTGGTTTACAATATCCAGCACTATGGTATTGAAAGAAAATTCCAGCACTAGAACTAAGCACAGAAAGCACAATCTGAGAAAAATAATTACAGGGATAGAAACTACTTTAGTCGTATAGGTGTTGCTTGTGTATTCGATGGTAAATATAACACTTGCCCTGAACAATGTAAATTATCTCAGCTTAAGCATATTATATATCTATTTTTTTCTGATGATGTATCAAATAAAAGGGAAATCATATGATATGCAACCTAATGTTTTGCATTTATCCACCATCCTTGAGCTTGTATTTGAGTCCAATGATTAAGTGCTTCAAAACATTGAAGACCATTGATTTGGTGGATGGGCCATTTCATAGTGTGTCAACTATCTGAAAACTTTAGCAAATTGACAACCTGCAAATGGAAGATACAAAGGGAATCACAGGAAAGGTTTGTCTTCCAACCTTCAATTTTGAGTCACATAGTATATAGCCATGAGAGCATTACTTCAGATGTTTGATCTAACAAAGGTGAGGTGGTTAGGACAGCTAACTTCAGAATTTGGTTATTTCTTTAATTTAAAATATGATATCATAATTACTTGTTTGATCTATTAGACTGCTGAGTTGCAATACAATTGTGATCTAGCCTAAATTTCAAACCAAAAGGATCAGAGTATCAGTTTGCTACCTGGTATACATGCATGAATGTTTAATATTAATATAGCAATAGTACCCTCTTAACTAGCAGCAGCATTGCCTTCCTATTCGTGGTTTATCCTCATGGAGTCAAGGTATGCCTTGCCTTGCAGTTTCCGAGCAAAGAGATCTTCGAAGTACTTCTCTAGCCCGACTCTCCTGAACAATGCTGGGTTTTCTGGGCTAATCAGACTGGGCGCTGGCCCTATCTCTGCTGTTAATCTTGGACTGTGGAATGCAGCGATCGACAGCCTCTCTTTCACTGAATTTGCTGTAGCTCTGTGCTCAATGCTGGGGTACATGCCATTGCTTATAATCTGTAAAAACATACAACCATTACAATGAAGTAAGTTTTTGCATTGTTCTGGTAGTTCTCTTCCTTCTGCAGTTAATGACATCACAATGTTAGGTGCAAATGAAATCATAATCTTTTCATGATGCGAGTGCATTGACTGCATCAGTTATTTGATCAAGTCCATCAATTTGAAAGAGAAGAAAACATGTTTCACTAACTTACCTCCATAATGTCCCCTATGTTGATTATGAAAGCATTTGGGAGAGGCTTGACAGGAATCCACAGGCCTTCTTTCCTTATCTGAAGGCCTTCCATTTCATTAATTTGGAGGAGGATAGTGAGTCCCGCCGAATCCGAGTGAGGTGAAATGCCGATCACCGACTTGGGTTGAGGACAGGGAGGATAGTAATTCATTCTCAGTGACTGAATACCTTCATCAAAAAGCTCTCTAATCTCCTCCACCTTCATGCCTAAAGCTCTAGTCATGAATCCCAAGATGCTCATGGCAAGTTTGTTCACCTCCAATGAGTAAGTCTCCATGGTCACTCTGTGATGTTAAGATAGGAAAGTTATCTTCCAGATGTATAACAGGAGAACCAATTTCCCAACCCATCAGTACCATCTGGTACATGTACATACCTGTTGATCAGGACTCACGATTGATGGGTCACCTTGATTTGGTTTGATTTCCTTATGTAAGCTATGATACGATCATGCTTTAAAAAATTTCACGCAAGAATAGTGAGATTAAGATTTAGGGTAGTGTAAGGTCCCGTCCCAAGTTAATCAAGGTTAACTCTAGTTAATTGAACTTCATGCTAGTTAATCGTGTTTAACTAGTTTAATGGTAATTAATGACTAAGCTCAATGAGTTAGTCCCAAGTGAATGTGAATTGGTTATGCTTAAGGCTAATTAACTGCGGTTAATTGAGCTAATGATGGTTTATGACCAAAGGATATGGATAAATGAATGACTTAGGCTTAATGGAATGGTAAGAAATGGAGTTACATGGTTTAAATTGAGTTTTAGACTCAAGCATTGAAATAAAGGACTTTTATGTAAATACGAATTTTCGCGTATTTCGTCGAATACGGAAACTCTTGATACCAACGCGTGTATCTTGACGAGTACGTCAACTTCCGTAATAGACTCGAAGTCGTTTGACGAGAATCCGGTCAAATGACCCTTCATTTGACTTAAATTGTAATTTTGTGAGATTAGTGGACTTAGATGCAATTCTAGGGCTTATATAAGCTAAGAATGACTCAAATGAGTCATTCATCTCATTTTCAAAGCTTTTCAAACCCTAGGCACCTTTCTTCTTCCTTTTTCCTTTTTTTTTTTTTCCTTCCAATCTCACTCAATCAAGTAGCAAACAAGGGGTTTGTAAGTGTTTTCAAGGAGTTTTCATCCTTCACTTCATCTTCCCCAGCTTGGTTTTCAAATTGTGAAAGTGTGAAGCTTGAAATCGAGGTTTTCTTCTTGGAATCAAGCTCAAGAAAGAGGTTTTCATCCATTCAACCTTCACAAGAGGCAAGTACATATGTATTCTTATGATTTATAGTGTTTTAGAGAGATTGGAGTTCATTTGACTCAAATCCTGAAGTTTCACTTCAGAAAATCTGAAGCTCAGAACTGAGCTTCTGGGTCGGTGTCGGTTGACCGACGGTCAACCGACGAGTGAATCGACAGCTCTGGGAGTTGTCTCAGAGAGTTTTCTGCTCTCTGGAATTCTGACCGACGTTGTGTCGGTCAGCCGGTATGAGAGTGTCGGTCAACCGACAGGTGGACCGACATACTAACTGACAGATCTAGAAATCTGTCTCAGTGAATTCCAGCTCTCTGGAATTCAAACCGACAATATGTCGGTTAACCGATATGGTATTTTCGGTCAGCCGACACCTGACCGATACCTGACCGACAAATGTATCAGAGAATGGACTGGAAATCAAGCTTCTGGAACTTGAACCGACAAAGTGTCGGTTAACCGAGAGGTGAACTGACGTTGTATGGTCGGTCAGCCGACAGGCCAACCGACAGCTGAGATGAACTTAGAGAAGATTATGGAAATGAAGCCTAGTTTGTACAGGCTATTCCCTGCTGATGTCTAAGCCTACATAGGTGTTAGCGAAGGTCGTCTCAATGTACAAATCAAATACATAAAGTGATATTCATCGAAAATAACACATACATTGGATAACTAACGCTTCACTCGTTTGTTTGGCTTAGAAGTGTGAATAGAATTGATTAGAAATGAATAGAATCCATGAAGTGACACAGAGGTGAACTTCATTAGCATAGTGCACGAACTGACATAATGCACGAAATGACAGAATGTACGAATTGAATTAATGAAATGAAATGAAATGAATAGTCACTAAAGGTGACAGTAAAGTGAATAAATGAATAATTCCTGCTGCAGTAGATGTGAGGGGCGTTCCGGAGCCTCGTGGAATGCCAGTGCTCTCTGATCAAGACACTGGAAAATTTCCACCATTTATGATAAGTCATGTAATGAAAAGTGAAACAATCTTGAAGCCTCGGCCATGAATGGTTTGCCCTTCCGCCTTGTGCTTAATTAAATTGATTAAAGTAAAATTGAATAATCTTGAAGCCTAGGCCATGAATGGTTTGCCCTTCCGCCTTGTGCTTACACTGCTTCCGTTGGAAGACACGAAATGAACGAAATAAATGAAATGAAAGGATATGATTGACATAGATACTTGTTATGGAATTGAAGTAGGTTCTATAGAACTGTTAAGTTCTTGCATTGATAAATTCTTGTATAGAATTGTTAAATAACATGAAGAATCATGAAAATGCATGTATCTTGTTGAACCTTCATGCTCACGTGTTATTGATGATGTCACAGGCCCAGATGCCCGTGCCGGTCCTGCCGAGGCCGCGCCGCCTGCGGAGGAGGCCCGTCCGTTACCTCCAGGAGGTTTAGCGGAGTGGGCGTAGTCGGAGGGCGATTGTAAATGAGTATTTTTGTAATAGAGAATTTTGGATTGTAATTAAATACCAACTGCATTGTATTTTAAGTGTGCAGTGTTGGTTTTAGTGGGCTGTAAATTTGTATAAGGGAACTTTACTTTCGTGTAAAGTTAATTGTAGTCAATGTATATATACATGTTTTCCGCACATTGTACATTGACAGGTATTATGTTTTGATATCCCTTGTGAGTCTTGTCTTAACTTCGGTTAATTCAGGATTTACGGGAGTAAGTATGGGACCGCGACTCGGGGTCCGTCCGAAGTAATCAGATCTCGGGCCCGGGTCGTGACATACTTATTGTATGGTATCAGAGCCTAGTTAGAGAACTAGGTTAAGGAACTTTTAAAAGCCTTAGTACAACTAAGAACGAAGTGAGGAACGTTATCGATAGGACGAATCCAATCTTGGATTTGTATTTATTGCTTTCACTATATGTGATACAAATGTCGTAGAAGTGTATAGATGTATGTCTTACCTTTCGTATTGTTTACAGCATGACTTCTGGATCAGGGAGTGATGACATCGTAGAAGGTACTGTCAATGACGGTACTAGACCTCCTCCCCCAGCATTGGATAATGATGCTCGGTTTACTGCTATTCTGGAACAGTTAGCCAGAACTAACGAGCAGATTGCGAAAAGTCATGAAGCTCAGTTAGGTTTGCAAACCCAAATGACTTCGATGTTGCAAGTCATGCAAGCCCCGCCTATTCCAATGCAACCTCATGTTGAGACTCAGCTAGTATTGCAGCACAAAGAGACGGACCCTCATTATGTTTATGAGCGGTTTCGTAAAAGAGGAGCTACAGAGTTCCATGGTACTGAGAATGTCATACAAGCTGATGAGTGGCTGGAACACATTGAAGATGTGTTTGAAACGGTCGTCTGCACTCGCAGGCAGAGAGTGTTGCTCACCTCTACCATGTTTAGAGGGGGAGCGAACACGTGGTGGAAGAGTGTCAAGGACACGTTTAAAACCATGACCGCACCGGATGTTTGGGAGACTTTCAAGAAACAATTCCAGAGAAAGTTTATCCCCGAGCATGTGCAGCAGCAGAAGGAATCAGAATTCCTACACTTGAAACAAGGTCAAATGACCGTAGCTACCTATGTCCATATCTTCTTACAGTTGTCCAAGTATGCTACAGACTTGGTGGATACTGAGGAGAAGAAGGTTAAGAGATTCCTCATTGGGTTGAACCCCGATTACAAAGCGATCGTAATGGCTGGACAGAAGCCTACGACGTTTGATGATGCCGTAGACAGGGCATACACCGCTGATGAAATTCAGAGAGAGAGAGATAGAGAGACTGTGAACACCAAGAGAAGTGGTGACTCCTGGTTTAAGAAAGGAGGGCAGTCCAAGAATAAGAAGCAGAAGCAGAAATTCATTCCTAGAGAATCTGCCAGTCTGTGAGACTTGTGGCAAAGGTCACCGGACTGAGCTATGTTGGAGGAATACTGGAGCTTGCTTCGTCTGTGGTTCGTTGGAACACAGAATGGCACAATGTCCAAGAGCTAGGAGGGATGATAGAGCCCCGTACCAGTATCCTGCGCAGGGTCAAGCAGCACTTCCTGCTCCCCCGCAGAGATTAGCTTTACCAGCTCCTCCTCCTAGACCACAACAGCAACAGCAACCACAGCCACAACGTCAGGGCTAGCAGCGTCAGTGGCAAAGGCAGCCTCCGAGGCAACAGCAGCAGCCAAACAGGCCACAGATGGCTGGGATGGCTTATGCTGTCAACAGAGAACAAGCTGATGTTGCCGCAAATGTGGTTGAAGGTACAATTTTTGTAGATAATAGACCTGCACTTGCATTGTTTGATCCCGGTTCCACACACTCATTTGTAGCACCCGCATTTGCTGGTAGCATGCAAGACCGGATCATGCAATTGTCTTATGATTTTACTGTATCTACTCCTTTAGGGAGTAAAGTAGTGTGTGAATTGTATATTCCACAATGTACTATTAGAATTGGAGATGTATCAATGCCAGCTGATCTGGTGATACTACCTATGAATGATTTCGATGTGATCTTCGGCATGGATTGGCTTGCGAAGTACAGGGCTTGTCTAGACTGTTTTCGCAAAGTCATTACCTTCAAGGTTAATGAAGCCAATGCCAGTGTATTGTTTGAAGGAGTGCAGAAGAAGTATGATACCAGGCTCGTTTCAGCACTTAAGGCTGAACGTATGATGCGTAGTGGTTGTGAAGGCTACATCGCATTCATTTCAGAGAAGAAGCCTGTACAGGAATTGCGAAACATTCCTGTAGTCTGTGAATTTCCAGATGTGTTTCCGGATGAAGTGTCAGGTCTACCTCCAGCTAGGGAAGTGGACTTTACAATTGAACTTGTGCCCGGTACTGCACCAATATCGAAGGCACCGTATCGGATGGCACCATCAGAGTTGTATGAGTTGAAGAAACAAATACAGGATTTACTTGATAAGGGTTTTATCAGACCTAGTGTCTCGCCATGGGGCGCGCCTGTATTATTTGTGAAGAAGAAAGATGGTACCCTGCGAATGTGTATCGATTATAGGCAGATAAATCAGATGACAATCAAGAACAAGTATCCTCTGCCTAGAATTGACGAGTTGTTTGATCAACTCGTGGGTGCATCATATTTCTCCAAGATTGATCTCCGATCTGGTTATCATCAGATTCGAGTTAAGGATCGGGATGTGTAGAAGACTGCATTTAGGACTCGTTACGGTCATTACTAGTTTTTAGTTATGCCTTTTGGTCTAACCAATGCACCTGCAGTGTTTATGGCTTTAATGAATAGGGTGTTTGCTCCCTTCCTGGACCAGTTTGTGGTAATCTTCATTGATGACATCCTGGTCTATTCAGAGTCAGAGGTTGAGCATTCACGTCATTTGAAGACAGCCTTGCAGATACTGAGAGAGAATCAGTTATATGCAAAACTCGAGAAGTGCGACTTTTGGTTGCAGCAGGTTGCATTCCTGGGTCATATCATTTCCGGAGATGGACTAGCGGTTGACCCAGCTAAGATTGAAGCAGTTACCAATTGGCAGAGTCCGAAGAATGTGCCAGAAGTGAGAAGTTTCTTGGAATTGGTAGGCTATTATAGGAGGTTCGTCAAGGACTTCGCAAGGATAGCATCGCTATTAACAAAACTGACTCGTAAGAGCTCTTCCTTTGAATGGAATGATGCATGTGAGTCTAGTTTTCGAACCTTGAAGCAAAAGTTGATTTCAGCCTCAATCTTGTCTTTACCCGATGGAAGAGGAGGATTTGAGATATACTCAGATGCCTTGGGTATTGGCTTGGGATGTGTATTGATGTAGAATGGTAGGGTAATTGCCTACGGTTCGCGTCAATTGAAAGAGCATGAGAAGAATTACGCCACACATGATTTAGAGCTCGCGGCGGTTGTGTTTGCATTGAAGCAATGGAGGCATTATCTCTATGGAGAAACTTTTGAAGTCCATTGCGATCACAGGAGCCTTCAGTATCTATTCACTCAGAAAGATATTAATTCGAGGCAACGTCGTTGGTTAGAGCTAATCAAGGACTACGACTTTCCATTCAAATATGTACCTGGAAAGGGTAATGTGGTGGCTGATGCTTTGAGTCGAAAATCAGCTGACTTAGCATCCTTAGTTGGTGAGTGGGACATGATTGAAGAGTTCAGAGATCTGGATGTAGCGGTTGAAATGATAGACAGTAAAGTGATGCTTGCAGCAATGTCTGTCTTTGAACCAATGCTTATCACGGAGATCAAGGCTAGGCAATTTCAAGACCTTGATTTGGTAAGGATTAAAGATAACATTGCCACGAAGCCAGATTTCGTGTTAGTAGAAGGAGTTCTGTATTTTAGGGACAGATTATGTGTCCCAGCCCAAGAAGATCTTAAGCAAGCTATCATGTTTGAAGCTCATCACACTAGGTATTCTATGCATCCTGGAAGTACGAAGATGTACAGAAATCTGAAGGATAGATTCTGGTGGAATAACATGAAGCGAGAGATAGCAGGTTATGTATCATCATGCTTAACTTGCCAGCGTGTAAAAGTTGAGCACCGGAAACCACCGGGATTGCTTCATCCACTGAAAATCCCTAAATGGAAATGGGAACACATTACGATGGACTTTGTATCGGGTTTACCGAGGACGAGGAAGCAGCACGATGCCATATGGGTGATCGTTGATCGTCTTACAAAGTCTGCACACTTCATTCCAATCAGAAAGGATATGGGATTCAGTGAGATGTCTAAACTGTTTGTCAAAGAAGTGACTCGATTGCATGGAACACCGGTCTCGATTGTCTCCGATCGGGATAGCAGGTTTGTGTCCACATTCTGGAAGTCATTTCAGAATTCATTTGGCACTAGACTTCAGTTTAGTACTGCTTACCATCCACAGACTGATGGGCAGTCAGAAAGGACTATACAGACTCTGGAAGATTTGCTCCGTGCCAGTGTGATTGATTTCGGGAGTGATTGGGATGACCATTTAGCTTTGTACGAATTTGCGTACAACAACAGCTATCACTTCAGCATTGAGATGGCACCATTTGAGGCATTGTATGGTCGAAAGTGTAGGACCCCAGTTAGCTGGGAAGAAGTTGGAACTCGGAGTTTCCATGGTCCTACTATTATTGCAGAAACAGCAGAGAAAGTCCAGAGAATACAAGAAAGGCTAAAAGTTGCTAGATCACGGCAGAAGAGCTATGCTGACAATCGTCGGCGTGATCTAGAGTTTGCAGTTGATGATTTAGTCTTTTTGAAGACTTCTCCAATGAAAGGCACTGTTCGATTCGGGCAGAAAGGGAAGCTTTCCCCGAGATTTATTGGACCTTTCAAGGTCACGAGTCGAATTGGAAATGTGGCTTATCGCCTAGACCTCCCATCAGAACTCTCCGGTATTCACAATGTATTTCATGTTTCTATGCTTCGGAAGTATGTGCATGATCCTTCACATGTCATCCATCATGAAGAGATCGAAGTGCTACCAAACACCACATATGTTGAGAAGCCAGTTCAGATCATAGATACAAAGGAGGCAGTTCTGCGTACTAGAACAATCAAGTGGGTCAAGGTCCTTTGGGATCATCATGAGCCTAATGAAGCCACATGGGAACTTGAGGAGCAAATGACTCAGAAGTATCCCGAGCTATTCATTCAGGTAATTTTGAATTGAATTGTTTAGTTACCTTACATTGATTGGAATTGCATTCGGAGGACCGAATGGTTCAAAAAGTTGAGATAGTTGTAAGGTCCCGTCCCGAGTTAATCAAGGTTAACTCTAGTTAATTGAACTTCATGCTAGTTAATCGTGTTTAACTAGTTTAATGGTAATTAATGACTAAGCTCAATGAGTTAGTCCCAAGTGAATGTGAATTGGTTATGCTTAAGGCTAATTAACTGCGGTTAATTGAGCTAATGATGGTTTATGACCAAAGGATATGGATAAATGAATGACTTAGGCTTAATGGAATGGTAAGAAATGGAATTACATGGTTTAAATTGAGTTTTAGACTCAAGCATTGAAATAAAGGACTTTTATGTAAATACGAATTTTTGCGTATTTCGTCGAATACGGAAACTCTTGATACCAACGCGTGTATCTTGACGAGTACGTCAACTTCCGTAATAGACTCGAAGTCGTTTGACGAGAATCCGGTCAAATGACCCTTCATTTGACTTAAATTGTAATTTTGTGAGATTAGTGGACTTAGATGCAATTCTAGGGCTTATATAAGCTAAGAATGACTCAAATGAGTCATTCATCTCATTTTCAAAGCTTTTCAAACCCTAGGCACCTTTCTTCTTCCTTTTTCCTTTTTTTTTTTTCCTTCCAATCTCACTCAATCAAGTAGCAAACAAGGGGTTTGTAAGTGTTTTTAAGGAGTTTTCATCCTTCACTTCATCTTCCCCAGCTTGGTTTTCAAATTGTGAAAGTGTGAAGCTTGAAATCGAGGTTTTCTTCTTGGAATCAAGCTCAAGAAAGAGGTTTTCATCCATTCAACCTTCACAAGAGGCAAGTACATATGTATTCTTATGATTTATAGTGTTTTAGAGAGATTGGAGTTCATTTGACTCAAATCCTGAAGTTTCACTTCAGAAAATCTGAAGCTCAGAACTGAGCTTCTGGGTCGGTGTCGGTTGACCGACGGTCAACCGACGAGTGAACCGACAGCTCTGGGAGTTGTCTCAGAGAGTTTTCTACTCTCTGGAATTCTGACCGACGTTGTGTCGGTCAGCCGGTATGAGAGTGTCGGTCAACCGACAGGTGGACTGACATACTAACTGACAGATCTAGAAATCTGTCTCAGTGAATTCCAGCTCTCTGGAATTCAAACCGACAATATGTCGGTTAACCGATATGGTATTTTCGGTCAGCCGACACCTGACCGATACCTGACCGACAAATGTATCAGAGAATGGACTGGAAATCCAGCTTCTGGAACTTGAACCGACAAAGTGTCGGTTAACCGAGAGGTGAACCGACGTTGTATGGTCGGTCAGCCGACAGGCCAACCGACAGCTGAGATGAACTCAGAGAAGATTATGGAAATGAAGCCTAGTTTGTACATGCTATTCCCTACTGATGTCTAAGCCTACATAGGTGTTAGCGAAGGTCGTCTCAATGTACAAATCAAATACATAAAGTGATATTCATCGAAAATAACACGTACATTGGATAACTAACGCTTCACTCGTTTGTTTGGCTTAGAAGTGTGAATAGAATTGATTAGAAATGAATAGAATCCATGAAGTGACACAGAGGTGAACTTCATTAGCATAGTGCACGAACTGACATAATGCACGAAATGACAGAATGTACGAATTGAATTAATGAAATGAAATGAAATGAATAGTCACTAAAGGTGACAGTAAAGTGAATAAATGAATAATTCATGCTGCAGTAGATGTGAGGGGCGTTCCGGAGCCTCGTGGAATGCCAGTGCTCTCTGATCAAGACACTGGAAAATTTCCACCATTTATGATAAGTCATGTAATGAAAAGTGAAACAATCTTGAAGCCTCGGCCATGAATGGTTTGCCCTTCCGCCTTGTGCTTAATTAAATTGATTAGAGTAAAATTGAATAATCTTGAAGCCTAGGCCATGAATGGTTTGCCCTTCCACCTTGTGCTTACACTGCTTCCGTTGGAAGACACGAAATGAACGAAATAAATGAAATGAAAGGATATGATTGACATAGATACTTGTTATGGAATTGAAGTAGGTTCTATAGAACTGTTAAGTTCTTGCATTGATAAATTCTTGTATAGAATTGTTAAATAACATGAAGAATCATGAAAATGCATGTATCTTGTTGAACCTTCATGCTCACGTGTTATTGATGATGTCACAGGCCCAGATGCCCGTGCCGGTCCTGCCGAGGCCGCGCCGCCTGCGGAGGAGGCCCGTCCGTTACCTCCAGGAGGTTTAGCGGAGTGGGCGTAGTCGGAGGGCGATTGTAAATGAGTATTTTTGTAATAGAGAATTTTGGATTGTAATTAAATACCAACTGCATTGTATTTTAAGTGTGCAGTGTTGGTTTTAGTGGGCTGTAAATTTGTATAAGGGAACTTTACTTTCGTGTAAAGTTAATTGTAGTCAATGTATATATACATGTTTTCCGCACATTGTACATTGACAGGTATTATGTTTTGATATCCCTTGTGAGTCTTGTCTTAACTTCGGTTAATTCAGGATTTACGGGAGTAAGTATGGGACCGCGACTCGGGGTCCGTCCGAAGTAATCAGATCTCGGGCCCGGGTCGTGACAGGTAGATAGTGAGGGAACAAGGGGTAAGAGAGATTACTAGCTTTAATTGGAACTACTGCTAAGGTGGAATTGCACAAAAAGGGAAGGGTGGAGAAAGAGAGGGAGAGAGAAGGGGCTTATCATATTTCATTCCTTTTTTACTTTTTTTTTTGAAGTTAGATAATAAAAATTGCAAATCTTGGTGTTTGTAATAGTTTTTAGGTCTGAATGCAAATATAATGACGAAATAGTACCAAAAAAAAGTGAAATGAAAGTTTGGAACATTCAAAATTTCAAACTTTAACACGAAGAAAAATAGGTATCGGTCATGGCTGAAACCTTTATACATCAGTGATTAGATTCAGCCGGATTTTAAAACAATAGTTAGGGTGTGGAACCCTTTTTTTGCTATTTTTCCCTTCCTTAATCCTCTCCATCATGTTTTATTTTCATGTCGAATTTCTGTGTCGCACAAGTTTGCATCACCTCTCAAATGGGTCATGCCTCACTACCCAAAAGCAGCAGCACTGTATGATCCTCATTAACTGCTTCACTAATAGACCTTTTGTGTAACCATCACCTATAAATTCTTAGATGAAACCTGCAGATTAGACTTTGGATCTGATGGTTAGAAATGTGTAGTTAATGAGACAACTTGAGGCTGTGACACGCAGCCAATTTGGCCCATCATTTGGACTGTCTAGATTGATGGAAATGATCACTGATTGGATTCAGATATGGTCCATTGGAAGCATGATGGTTATATGCTAACCTGAAGGATGGAGTGAGGTGATCAAATAAACGGTGCTTCCTCATATGATGTGGAAGGGTGGTCAAGAAGAACATGTCACCCCAATCGAGTTTCTGCTCTTCTGACACCACAAAGGCTTGCCCAAATCCTTCCACATCTTCTGTAGTTTGCCAGAATCTCTTCTTCTCTTCTAGTGGAAGCTTGAAGAAATCTTGCATCTCAGACTTCATTCCCTCTACCAATGAAGAGCTCACTCCATGGTTTACTAACTGCAAACGATGGGAAAAAATACTCAGTTTTTATAAATGTAGTGTCTCAGCTAGTAATGTGAATGGATTGTATCCTTTTTTTAACGGTGAGTTGAGCTTTTCGCTTAAGAGCCCTTTTGTTTGCATGCAATTTAATACATAGGAATTCGCGGTCAAAGGGGCTCCAACAAAAGATTATTAAAGAGGTGAAGGGTGGAGGATATAAGGTAGAGATGTGAGTTATACCTTCTCACTTTCATGTGATCCTTGATTCATTTTTCATTTTCCATTGAATGAGAGATTATTAAATGATCACTTTTAATTAGTATTAAAATTTCCATTAAATGAGAGATTATTTGATGTTCTAAGAATCATAAAATTCCTAGGAATTCAATTACATCAAACAAACAGGCCCCATAAGAAATTAGGTGGTAGAAGCATAATCCAATTTAGTCATCCATAATAAAAGTGGACAGAAAACCCAAACATCAGAGCACAAAACACCAAAAGTGACATACATACATGTGTCCATTTCCATCAATATATATTTTTGAAGATGGTCACATTGGATTCTTGGGTTCTTTCTATCTGATCATGATCTACCAGACACACCCAAAAAAAAAAAAAAAAACACCAACAACAACAACAACTGCTCTAGAATTGGCTCTTGTTCTAAAACAAATGAAACTAGCTATAGAACGACTGAAAATCCAAGATATCAATGGAAAAAAAAAAAAAACCATACTTGCTATGATAAATACCTGAAAGAAGCCCCACTCCTTGCATGCAGAGTGCAGTCTCTCTAATTCAGCTTCCGAGGATTCTTGTAGGACCAGCCTCTCCATATCGATGATTGGGATTGAAGGAAGCAGAGAAGGAGCCTCCATCACTGGTGGGTCTTGCTCAGGACGCAGGTACTGAGGCGGGACATTGATCATATGCTCTTTGGCCAGCTCTTGAACGCTGGGCACTAGAATTGAACTTCCCACGGCCTCCATCTTTGCACACAGAGAGAGAGAGAGAGAGAGAGAGAGAGAGAGAGAAAGAGAGGTAGGTGATGGGAGATTTGGAGAGCTCTTTTTTGTATTTGTATATCACAAGTGGGAACTTGTAGTATACGAGTACCCAAAAAATAAAAAATAAAAAATGTGTAGACAGGGAAGTAGGACTGTCAAAATGTGGGCCCGGGGTTGTCCTTATCCTATAATTTATACATTGCGGGGCGGCCGTGCTTGGCGGGCCAAAGCGCTCCGAGGGCCTGCACTACCTAGAACTTCACCCTACCTTTATCGACTAGGCACAATTTTTAATTTTTTATAGACATTGTCACTGTGCATCAAGTGTCGGCCAGGCATTGACTGGGTATAATTAGAGGGTTTTAGATAGCATTGAACACCTCTTATTAAGGCCCACCTGATCACCCATTCGAATGGACCAGCATGATAGTCACCAACCCCATTTTTTAGACCCATTTTGAAGAGATTGGACTGTTGGATCGAATGTCCTTTTTTTCTTTCTTTTTTTTCTTTTTCATATAAAACTGTTGAACTTGTAGGCTACGGATGAAGGGATAAGAATGATCTAATGAGCTTAAAACTTTATACAGAGGTTAGGGCCCTTCCGGATCTTTCAATCCCCCACAATTCTCCAGAAAATAAGTTTACTCTGTGCTTTAAACCCAGTAATAAATAACAAAGGGCTCATGAGCAGTGTGATGACTGGTGTCCCATCGTGGATCCAGAGTACACTTCCTTAAGTTTAGCTCGTCTCTCAAATTTGATGATTGGTATTGTGTGGACTGATTTGGGTGTTGTTTGATAAGGAGTTAGTATTGAGGTTTCTGATTTATATCAAAATCTTGCTTTCTTTATGGACTAGTCAGTTGTGCTTTGAGATTGATGATTATCTTATGAAAATTGTGAAATCTCAGGATACTTCACATTGGATGACTTGGTTTCAGGCTCATCAGATCTCAGATGCTATCAAAGCAAAATGCGCAGTTAACATCATTCCAATTTCATGTTCTTCATGGATGCTACTTAGAAGGATGAAAATAGTATTGCCTCTCCCAGATTATTTCTGGGAATTAGATATAGCTAAGCTTGTGGGCACTAGTTCGGTTTAATTCTTGTACCTAGGATGGTTGTGGGTTTTTATTGTTTTCTTGTCTTGTAGACTCTCTTTGGCACTATGAATTGGAATTGGGTGCTTGATTAATCTGGTATCAGAGCCAAGTGCTCAAGCCTTACTGCCCCCAGTGTGACTACTCCCTCAGTAAGCTTTTTTCTTTTTTTCCCTTGTATTGTTAAACAGTCCTGTTACTCTGTTTTGTAAACAGTCTTGTTTATATGTTCTGTTTTTAATATATACGTTTATGTTTTATAAAACTCATGCATCATCTGTTATGCTGCTCATCTACTTTCTGAGTAGTTAAATTCTTAGTACTGCTTTGAATAGTAATTATGTATTAAGAAGGAAGAAGCTAGGTCCAAGGCCTCTTGTCGCGCCGAGGTTGATTGTCCGTTGAGTGGTCGTGCTGTCGCAGGCACCCAAAAATAATAAAACCTTTACTCCTAAAAATATATGTAGTAGTACGAGTAAGGATCGTTCCCACGGAGAGTGTTTAACTAAATTTTGTGCTATGTGATCAAAGATGAGGGGTTTTGTCTATGCTGAAAAAAATAAATAAATAAATGCAAATAAAAAGCAATAAAGTAACGAATTCAATCAAATGAGCAAGCATTGGTCAAAGTCAACATCCACCATCGGAAATTCAGAACTGATCATCGATGCAAAAATAAATCAATTAACACTTTGAAAATTCATCGTTGGAATTAAATTCCTACCTCCTTAATTAGTTAATTAGAAAACACGCGCTCTAATTAACCCTAATTACTAAACAATCTAAGACAAGCGCTATAGATTTAATTTAGCAACATCATTAAAATTAGAGAGATCGATGAACCCAAATAACACAAGCACACGCGGTTGCATTTAATTTAGCCAAGTGTTCTTCCTAATATCTAACAATTACTGACGCAATAAATTATTAAATATCAGTTGCTTCGCAAATTAGAGGGACCAAACAATTACGGATTTGATTTCTAATTCAGCAGGAGATTGCAACGAAAAATAAACTAGTAGGCCTCCTAGTAATTAAACGAAACAATCATGATAACAAATTAAGCACAGAAGAACAACCGATATTCAAAGCATAAATTGAACAATGAAAATAAATTAGATCTCACAGTATTTATTCCGAGGCTTCAGTCTCCTTTGACCAATGGTAGAAAATTAGCCACGCAGGGCCATAAAAAGACTTGCAAAATTAATAAAAGAAAAGAAGAAGAATAATGAAGAAAGAGAGAGAGGAAATTCGTCAGAGAGGAGAAGGTGCCTGGCTTTGTGAGTGGAGTTGGTTATTTATGGACCGGATGTATTGCAGAGAGAGAAGAGGAGAGAAATAAGGTGAGGTGGTCATTGCATGATGGGAAAGAGAAGTGAAGATGGATAAGAATTAGAAAGAGAAAAGAGAAAAGATAGAAAGTACAATTAGATAAGGACAATGGCTGTGGCTGGTGTGATATTAGAGGGAAAGATGGATTTGAGAGATGAGGTGGCGTTGGAATTGGAGATGGAAATTAATAGAATAATTAATTAAATTCTAACTTAGTCAAAATCTTCTTCTTGACCATATCTTCTCACTCGGGCTTCTGTTGGACTCGACCCAAGAATTAAAGTTGCACTATTTTTCGTTCTGCACAATATGAGCCCAATATTGGATATGTTTCGACGAACTCCTGATTTCTTCAAATTTACCATAATGCCATTCTGCTTGATTTTTCATCCATTTGGCATCAGGTACGAGCAGTAACTTCAAGCCCGATTTCGACCTTGATGCAACCAGTATTTCTCAAAACTCAAAACATGAAAGTTGTAGATATTTTTCTTGGCGTTCCATAGCATCTTAAATCATCTCAATTGGAGCTCGGATGAGAGAGTTATGCCCAGATTACGAAGCACTGTCCAAACTGTCCAGAGTCGCCCAATTAGCTTCGTTTTGCACTTAATGCCTCCATTTGCATCCTAAATCAAAATATAAGAATAATGAGTGCAATTGGACATCAAATAGATACAAAAGGACTAAATATTAATGGAGAAAAATATAACATTTTTCATTCTCGTTATTGAGCCAGTGAGCGTTAGGACGTGTTCCCTCATTTGGGGTTGACAGGCTACTAGTAACTTCTAACTTAATATTTCAATTATTGTTTAAAAATGTCTAAGTTGTTTAGCACTTTGAAAAAAGATTTTTTCTCAAGATCCTCTTCTTCTTCTTCTTTAGACTCTTCTTCATCCTCATCACATGCATCCAGTCTTAGTTTAAATATTAGTAAAATGTCAATCAAAAATTTAGAAGAGATTACCTATGGAAATCTCGAACAATCAATCAATAATTGGACTATTCCCACAGTCCCAATAAAAGAAATTTATAATCATGTTTCATTCAAACTGAACACTGATTATATAATCAAAACTGTCGAAGAGACAAAATCAATTGTTAATAAAGAAGAAAATATTTCTCTTATTACAAAAGCGACAATAGAAAAATTTAGCCAACAATATAAATATCTCCATATTGGACTAGTACAAGTAGCCATTAAACCACTCACCCGAACCGGTTTAAATACTTCTTGTCTATCCTATGTCAGAGACCAAAGACATATGAAGTTCAAAGACTCACTCATAGGTCTCGTCGAAGCTAGTCTTCACAATGGCCTTGCCTTTTTCAATTGCTTCCCCAATTTCTCAATAAGCCTCTCTGATCCAAGTGCTCATCAAGCATGCACACTTGGTATCCATACCAAAGGTTTCGACATGAAACCACAATCCGAAAATATAGCTATTATATATCGAGTTTATTTCAAAGCAATGAACTCAATCATGACTGATACAGCTTATAATAATCAAACAAAAGGAATAACAATCTTATTCCTTACTGATTTCAAAAATAAAGTTACTGTACCAAAGATGATTACTTGGGAACAAGTTAATCTCTCTAGAGAATGGGATCTTCAAAATGCCGAACCATCAATTCCCCTAATAAATGATGACTTAGAAACTATTACTGAATACCCCAATGAAAGAGTTGCTATCCAACTCAATCATGGAAAGTCAACTGTTTCTAGGCCAGTAACTAAGCATTCTACCTCATCAATTCCTTCTCAAATAAATCCTACAGAAGTTGAACATCACAGACCATCTTCTGTATTTGAATATGAATCTGTTCTCTCTAAGCTACCAGATGTCATGATACCTCCATCTCCATCAAATATTTGTTATCTACAAAATGTAAATTCCAATAATGAAAATTATGATCCCACTAAATCCTACAGCCCAACTGCCTCAGATTTCAGTCCTCATGTAGGAATGATTTCGATCTCTGACGCCAATCCCGATGATCCGGAAGACAGTCAGAAAATACCCTTTCAAATAAATAATCAATTCCTAATTGATAATATGAAGCAGCATCCCCTTCGCTTTTCTTTCTTTAGAAACTTCACTAAAGAAGAACAAGCTCAATTAAAAACTCAATGGTTTGATCATATGAAAGAAGTCAAAAAAAATATTCCTTTCTTTGACTGGTTCCATTACAATATACCTCAAGAACCAAAAACATCTAATAATATTATGATGTTACATCAACAATTAAATAAGCAAAAATGGGAAACCACATCCGGTAAAGAAATCACCCAGCCTTTACCTCCTTTTCGTGCAATTAAAATAAAAGAAACCATAGCAACTCCCCGAAAAACAGCCTCTTTGTTTAAAGATGAAAAGCCCGCTACCTCAAAAGATATTTCTCATATTATTGAACAAAATAATTATACTAATACTTTCCTTCACTCAATAGGAACAAATCTGAATAATACTCCCCAACCTTCATCACACATAAAATCAACTAGTACTCCTTCTAAACAATTCTTTCTTCCCGCATAGACAATTCAAACCAATCTTCCCCAAATACAAAAACCTTCCTGTTCAATGTCTACTGAGTTCTTGATAGAACTCCTGAATACAATAAAATTATCTAATGATCCCAATAGCAAAAAAACTAGTCTATCCATGATAACAGAAACCAATCTCCCTCCCGAAGATTCGGATTATTCTGCCAATGATGAAGCAGACCAAACTCCTCATATAAATCGATCAATTTTTAGAAGGGCTTCTACGAAGAATTTTTATTGTTGCCCCTCTCCAGTAGATCTTCAATTGGAAGAAATCTCTGAAATGCCCAAAATTCATTTTGAAGGAAATGTCCTCTATGAATGGAACATTGATGGTCTTTCCGAATACCAAATACTCAATGTTATGCAACAGATGATTGTCTATTGCAATGCCTGTTATATTCATAATTTGGCACAAGAAAACACTGTTCTAGCCATCACCTCTGACTTTACCGGACAACTTAATAGTTGGTGGAACGACTATTTAACTGACCTTCAGCGCGAAGAAATAAAACAATCTATTCAACGCGATGAACACGGACAACCAATTCTTAATTCCAAAGGAAAAACACAAGGAGAACAAGTCCTTGCTCTAATAACAAACATCGTCCATCATTTTCTTGGAAAACTTGGCGATATTTCTGAGAAAAATAAAGAACAATTAATCAATCTTAAATGCCATACTTTAACAGACTTTCAATGGTATAAAGATGTTTATCTTTCCAAACTATTTCGCATTGAAAACTGCGATAGTTCCTTTTGGAAAGAAAAATTCATCTCTGGTCTCCCAACTCTATTCGCTGAAAAAGTCCATACTTGCCTACGTAATAAAGGAGATGGGAATCTCAATTACCACCGCTATACTTATGGTGAATTAATCTAAACAATTAATAAAGTTGATCTCAGTATTTGTACTAACCTCAAACTCAAATCCCAAATGAAAAAAGAACGGTCCAATAACCAAAAGGAATTAGGCGATTTTTGCTATCAATTTGGGTACGACCCAATCATAAGTCCTTCTAGAAGAAAGACCTCTTCTAGAACCAAAACCAATTCCAATAATACTTTCTTTCCTGATCAACGAAAGCCTCGTCATTTCAGAAATTCTAAAAATAAAAGACCGCAACCTAAATACCATGATCCTACCCCCAAAAATAATGATACCAATCAACGCTGTTACAAATGTAACAAACCTGGTCATTTTGCAAATAAATGTTTTTCCAAAACTACAAAAAAGAAAATTAGTGATATCAAACATCAATCCAATTATGATAAATCAAGTGACAATTCTGACCACGAAAATATTTACCATTCTTGCCAAGAATCATTTTCTGAATATGAATCCTCCTCTACACCATCAATAAATATGCTTTCTGCAAATGAACAACTAATTCTTGAAATGATTCAAAAAATTCAAGATCCTCTTACAAAAAATGAATTCTTTAATAAATTAATATCTCAAAACATCAAAAGTAAACAGGTCAAACAAATTCCTTATGCAACACCTGTTTTCACTAAGCAGCAAGTCTATGATAGACTACAAACCCAAACCTCCACTCCTCCTCACAATCATGATACCCTCTCTAATGAATTATCTTCTTTGAAAGAAGAAGTGTCAACTTTGAAACATCTAGTTAAAACTTTACAAATCCAAGTTGATCTCTTAGAAAGAACATTCCAAGACTTAACTGCCGCTAATATTGAAAGTTTTTGTGGATCCATCCAAAATAATCCTTTTAAAAAATGGTACACCACAATCACTTTACAAATTCATGAATCTTCCTATGAACTCACTGCTCTAATTGATTCAGGAGCTGATATAAATTGCATCAAAGAAGGTCTCATCCCCATAGGTCTCCTAGAACATAAACCTTTTTCGATAACCACTGCTAATGGAAATACATGTCTCATCCAATATAAATTAATTAATGCCACCATTTTGAAAGATAATGTCCTCCAGAGTGATTCCCACAAATTCCTTCGTGAATCTCTCAGAGGGCGTAGTCAGCTTCTTCTGGCGAAAGGCAGCGCAGCAATGGTAAGCAGTAACCCTTTTTGTAGAGGGCATTTTGTAGGAGTGTGAATTTGGAAGCTCTCATCCTAAGCTTCTTGGCCTCTAGGGGATCATCCGGTACTTTTTCTTCTTGGAGGTACTCCCTTATGGGGGTCATCCAGTTCGATTCGGACGTTGTATAGTTGATGTTTGTGGTGTCCACATCCAACTTACTTGGCTCGAACTGGTGCCCGATGAGAGTTGGTTCTGCAAATGAGGCCTCCAGGGATGAGGCGAGCCTGGCGAGAGCATCTGCAGCCATGTTATCCCCTCTTGGGATGTGACAGATCTGGAAATGTTGAAACTGCTGGACTAGCTTCTTCGCCATGCCAAGATACTCCTGCATTTTTGTTTCTTTTGCTTCGAATTCGCCATTCACTTGATTTACTATCAATTGTGAATCGCTGTAGGCGGCGAGGTACCGGGCGTCCATTTTTGCTTCCAATCTCAAGCCAGAGAGGAGGGCCTCATATTCTGCTTCATTATTTGTGGCAACAAAGTGTAGCTTCACTGCATATTTGATGGGTGTACCATCAAAGCTGATCAAGATGAGTCCCGCTCCACCTCCCTCGCTGGTTGCGGAGCCATCAACATGCAGGTTCCAAAGTGGCAGTGAAGAAAAATCTTCTGAAGGTGCCTCGGCGCCGGGAGGGATCTGGGCGCCCACTGGGGCTGTCAGGCCGCCAGGAGGGGTGTGGGCGCCCGGACTAGTCTGGGCGCCCATGGAGGAAGTGTGGGCGCCCGGGGTGGCCTGGGCGCCCGGGGTGTCCTAGGCGCCCACTGCTGTCTGGGCGCCCCTCCGGGTGTCCTCGCCAGGTGGTAGGTTGACTTGTAATTCTGGGCTCGACGGCAACGACGCGGTGGGTTCACATTCTGAGTATGTAAACTCAGCTAAAAAATCTGCCAGTGCTTGTGCCTTGATGGATCCCTTGGTTGGTACTGGACGTCAAACTCGCCCAGTTCCACTGCCCACTTGAGGAGCCTTCCGGATACATCCGGCTTTGCCAAGACTCTTTTCAAGGGCTGAATGGTGACGACCACGACAGTATTGCCAAGACTCTTTTCATGTTGCTCTCCTCCATGTTTTCACTTTCCCCTTCTTGGAAACTAGGACCATCCCCATTAGAAGCAGAGGGAGTAGGTGGGGGTCCTTCATGATGTGCTCCCCCCGGAGGTGGAAGTCCTCCATGACCTGCTCCTCCTGGAGGTGGGAATCCTTCAAACTGGGCTCCATCGGGAGGAGGAGGTCCTTCGTGATGTGTTCTCCCAGCCCCCAGTGTAACCCCAAAAGGGGGGCCCAGAGGAAACCCTTGGGCGCCCAGGGGATTGGCGCCCGGGGGAGGAGCTCCCCGGCGTGGAGCCCTTGCGTGCCCCGGGCGCGGTACTCCATGCTGTGCTCCTCCAAAGTGTGCTCCTCCCTGCCCTGCTATGAGCATGAGCTGTAGGATCTGCTGGTTTTGGGTCACCAGCTGTTGCATGGTCTCCAACATCTGTTGTGGAGTGGGAGCAGGGGCATCTGGGGCATGATTAGTCGGTGGAGGATCATTCTCGCCTTCTCGAGACGGATTATCCTCTGGTCGTCTTGCAGATCTTGTGGTGATCACCATAATTTTGAAAAAAGGAGGATTCTAACGTGAGAATTTTAGTCGCTTCCCACAGACGGCGCCAAACTGATGATGCAGAAAAATGACTTCGCACACCACCGATCAGTTAATAGGTAATAAATGCGGTAATTAAGAGGAGAGAGAGATTTATAGTGGTTCGGTCAGTGTGACCTACGTCCACTTCGAAGGCAGAGTTCGCCGGATGTATTAATTTTCAAGTGTTTCAGAGATTACAAATTTGGGATAGTGTGTAGAGGAGAGAAATTTGCTTGCCCCTCAAGTATCGAGAGGCCCTTTAATTTATAGTCTTCCCCTAACAGATGGGGACGACTTTACAGCGCCGTTCAAGAGGAGCCTTCGAGGTGTCCTCAACTGGCGAGGCAGTTGGGATATTCTCCGCAGGACTTGGTAAAAGCGGGACGTGGCCTGACTGCTTCTGAAGCAACCCGGTCTGCTGTGACGTGGCCAGGCACCGTGGATTTGGGCTCGGACTCCATTGGGCCGAATGGATCTCCATTAATTTAAGCTTAGGCTCATGACGGAATGGGCCACTTGGGTGGGCCTGACTCATCAGAAGTAAATAGAGTTAGAGCCAAGTGCTCCTCTTGTCTGATACCACTTGGATCAGGTGGTGTAACCATTTTGCCATTCTCTCTGTTTCTGTCTCTCTCTTTTGAACCAACAGCTATAAGAAAAAAAAAAAAAAAAAAAAGACACCCACTAGATTCTAGATACTACTGGTAAGAGGAATTGATTTTTTTTTTCCTGTTTTATGTTCCCTGAAGCTCAAACTTTGTTGCCAATGGAAACCCCTTCTCAGCTTAAACCCAATAATTTAATACAAACCTATGCATTGCAGTTATGGATCCAAGATTTTCGGTTCAAGTGGCGGACCCAAATTAGGTAGTTGGGTTTTTGGGGTGAACCCAAAATTCGCAAGTGGGTTTTGGGAGCAGACTAGAGATTTTTCATGTGGATTTTAATAGCGGGCCCAGGTCCAATGTGGGCGACTGCCACCAAATCAATGTATGTAGGTCTGCTCCTTATGCATTGTATTTATGCCTCTGTTGGTATCACAGTCCCAATGCCACAAGTTCTATAGATGTGGAAGAAGATGATTTTGTTTGGGAAAACTAGACCTCCTAACATTTTGAAGAGAGCAGAAATTTTCATTAATATAATCCCGCAATACGGAACTATTTCTAAATAACTAAATGCCTGTTTGTTGTTAGTTTTGTTTCAAGATTGTATCTCTACGAGTGGTTAAAAATGAAGAATCAAACGTGTATTTCCAAAAATGACAATAAAAAAACTTCTCTTGTGATGAAAACTAAATTAAGGGAAGATGGAAAATGAATATCAATCCATCATCCCTAGTAATTAAAAGCCTCGGCAGGTCAAGGTCTCATCTACATCGCTACCGCATTTTCTTCACCCCTTACCTCTTTAATAATCCTTAAGTGGAGTTCATTTTCCTATGAATTCCAATATATTCTATGCAACCAAACTGACACTAACCCAATTTCTAATAAAATTATTCGAACAGAGGAACTGCCAAACACATAAATGGTAAAAAAGTAATAATAGCTAAAATAATAACAAGGAAAGTTTGGCTTGGTTTGGCATGTTGATGATGATGATTTGGTATCATAGATGGACTTGGTTTGGCATGTTTTCTCTCTGCAACACAATCATGGGTTGGTTTACTAGCAGGGTTAGTGATCATCTGCTATATCGGTTTGAGAACTATATATAGAAAATGCTGGGACTTGTATCATTTATCCAACAGTTGTTTATGCACTATGCGCATGTATGACTTTAGCTATTTGGATTAGAATGTGATTTGGTATTTGAAGATCAATTGTAAAGTAGATTGTTGAGATTTATTTTAACCCACAATTATTTCAAACTGCATCTATCATCTATTTATGATGATCCATAGCTTTTCCTTTATTTGCTTGTCATTGCTAAAATTCCAAAGATGGAACTGATGAGAGCCACAGGTTCCTATATTCCTTGAGCACTAGAAATGAAAGATGAAAGCCCTTGTAGTAATATTGGAATGACATAAGCCGAGAAAAAGCATCCTTTAGTCCTTTTGGAATATGGAATGGAGCAATTTGGCCTGCATAGCATATAAAGTACTTTGAACATATTTGAAAATGCCAATCATGAATGATCTATTCTGCAAGTCTTTCGGTTTATCTGTAGTTTTATTATTCGTATCATGCTCTTCTGCCTTAGTTATTGGCATTACTGTCTCTGCTTGTATACTTGCCTAGAAGTAACATCTCTTCAAATTTGTTTCCGTTTTCATCATATGATTATGTGAATTGTCATATGGCGTAGTGATGTGAACAAAGGATTGGTCCAGGTCAGCTCCAACTAATCCAGATCAATCGGATCGACACCGGGGCCTAATTTGCAAGCCTGGTTTACAATATCCAGCCCTATGGTATTGAAAGAAAATTCCAGCACTAGAACTAAGCACAGAAAGCACAATCTGAGAAAAATAATTACAGGGATAGAAACTACTTAGTTGTATAGGTGTTGCTTGTGTATTCGATGGTAAATATAACACTTGCCCTGAACAATGTAAATTATCTCAGCTTAAGCATATTATATATCTATTTTTTTCTGATGATGTATCAAATAATGATATGCAACCTAATGTTTTGCATTTATCCACCATCCTTGAGCTTGTATTTGAGTCCAATGATTAAGTGCTTCAAAACATTGAAGACCATTGATTTGGTGGATGGGCCATTTCATAGTGTGTCAACTATCTGAAAACTTTAGCAAATTGACAAGCTGCAAATGGAAGATACAAAGGGAATCACAGGAAAGGTTTGTCTTCCAACCTTCAATTTTGAGTCACATAGTATATAGCCATGAGAGCATTACTTCAGGTGTTTGATCTAACAAAGGTGAGGGGGTTAGGACAGTTAACTTCAGAATTTGGTTATTTCCTTAATTTAAAACATGATATCATTATTACTTGTTTCCTTAATTTAAAACATGATAGCATTATTACTTGTTTGATCTATTAGACTGCTGAGTTGCGACGCAATTATGATCCGGCCTAAATTTCAAACCAAAAGGATCAGAGTATCAGTTTGCTACCTGGTATGCATGCATGAATGTTTAATATTAATATAGCAATAGTACCCTCTTAACTAGCAGCAGCATTGCCTTCCTATTCATGGTTTATCCTCATGGAGTCAAGGTATGCCTTGCCTTGCAGTTTCCGAGCAAAGAGATCTTCGATGTACTTCTCTAGCCCGACTCTCCTGAACAATGCTGGGTTTTCTGGGCTAATCAGACTGGGCGCTGGCCCTATCTCTGCTGTTAATCTTGGACTGTGGAATGCAGCGATCGACAGCCTCTCTTGCACTGAATTTGCTGTAGCTCTGTGCTCAATGCTAGGGTACATGCCATTGCTTATAATCTGTAAAAGCATACAACCATTACAATGAAGTAAGTTTTTGCATTGTTCTGGTAGTTCTCTTCCTTCTGCAGTTAATGACATCAAAATGTTAGGTGCAAATGAAATCATAATCTTTTCATGATGCGAGTGCATTGACTGCATCAGTTATTTGATCAAGTCCATCAATTTGAAAGAGAAGAAGACATGTTTCACTAACTTACCTCCATAATGTCCCCTATGTTGATTATGAAAGCATTTGGGAGAGGCTTGACAGGAATCCACAGGCCTTCTTTCCTTATCTGAAGGCCTTCCATTTCATTAATTTGGAGGAGGATAGTGAGTCCCGCCGAATCCGAGTGAGGTGAAATGCCGATCACCGACTTGGGTTGAGGACAGGGAGGATAGTAATTCATTCTCAGTGACTGAATACCTTCATCAAAAAGCTCTCTAATCTCCTCCACCTTCATGCCTAAAGCTCTAGTCATGAATCCCAAGATGCTCATGGCAAGTTTTTTCACCTCCAATGAGTAAGTCTCCATGGTCACTCTGTGATGTTAAGATAGGAAAGTTATCTTCAGATGTATAACAGGAGAACCAATTTCCCAACCCATCAGTACCATCTGGTACATGTACATACCTGTTGATCAGGACTCACAATTGATGGGTCACCTTGATTTGGTTTGATTTCCTTATGTAAGCTATGATACGATCATGCTTTAAAAAATTTCACGCAAGAATAGTGAGATTAAGATTTAGGGTAGATAGTGAGGGCACAAGGGGTAAGAGAGATTACTAGCTTTAATTGGAACTACTGCTAAGGTGGAATTGCACAAAAAGGGAAGGGTGGAGAAAGAGAGGGAGAGAGAGAGAAGGGGCTTATCATATTTCATTCCTTTTTTACTTTTTTTTTTTTAAAGTTAGATAATAAAAATTGCAAATCTTGGTGTTTGTAATAGTTTTTAGGTCTGAATGCAAATATAATGACGAAATAGTACCAAAAAAAGTGAAATGAAAGTTTGGAACATTCAAAATTTCAAACTTTAACACGAAGAAAAATAGGTATTGGTCATGGCTGAAACCTTTATACATCAGTGATTAGATTCAGCCGGATTTTAAAACAATAGTTAGGGTGTGGAACCCTTTTTTTGCTATTTTTCCCTTCCTTAATCCTCTCCATCATGTTTTATTTTCATGTGGAATTTCTGTGTCGCACAAGTTTGCATAACCTCTCAAATGGGTCATGCCTCACTACCCAAAAGCAGCAGCACTGTATGATCCTCATTAACTGCTTCACTAATAGACCTTTTGTGTAACCATCTCCTATAAATTCTTAGATGAACCCTGCAGATTAGACTTTGATCTGATGGTTAGAAATGTGTAGTTAATGAGGCAACTTGCGGCTGTGACACGCAGCCAATTTGGCCCATCATTTGGACTGTCTAGATTGATGGAAATGATCACTGATTGGATTCAGATATGGTCCATTGGAAGCATGATGGTTATATGCTAACCTGAAGGATGGAGTGAGGTGATCAAATAAACGGTGCTTCCTCATATGATGTGGAAGGGTGATCAAGAAGAACATGTCACCCCAATCGAGTTTCTGCTCTTCTGACACCACAAAGGCTTGCCCAAATCCTTCCACGTCCTCTGTAGTTTGCCAGAATCTCTTCTTCTCTTCTAGTGGAAGCTTGAAGAAATCTTGCATCTCAGACTTCATTCCCTCTACCAATGAAGAGCTCACTCCATGGTTTACTAACTGCAAACGATGGGAAAAAATACTCAGTTTTTATAAATGTAGTGTCTCAGATAGTAATGTGAATGGATTGTATCCTTTTTTTAATGGTGAGTTGAGCTTTTCGCTTAAGAGCCCTTTTGTTTGCATGCAATTTAATACATAGGAATTCGCGGTCAAAGGGGCTCCAACAAAAGATTATTAGAGAGGTGAAGTGTGGAGGATTTAAGGTAGAGATGTGAGTGATACCTTCTCACTTTCCTGTGATCCTTGATTCACCATTGAATGAGAGATTATTAAATGATCACTTTTAATTAGTATCAAAATTTCCATTAAATGAGAGATTATTTGATGTTCATTTTTTAATGGGCAAAAAGCACTATACCTACCTGTACTTTGGTATTTTTGCAGAGTACACCATGTACTTTGGTATTTCGGACTAAACCTACCTGTAGTTTTAGTTGACTTGCAAATACAAACGGCCGTGACGGAATATAGGAAATGGCGAATTTACCCTTCCATATATAAGGTCTCTATTCGCGTGTTTTGTTCATTTTTCCATTTTCATTTTGCTGTTAGGGTTTACTTGTTTGGCGATTTTGGGCGATTACATCATCCCCTCTCTCTATTTGATCATCCCCTCTCCATTTTGGGCAATTTTCATCTCCACCTCCTGCAACCCATCTCCATTACATCATCCCCTCTCCATTTAATCATGCTTGTTAAAATCACCTACAGGCTAAAGTCTGGAGCAAGTGAGAAAAGTTGACTCACTTTTCTCAGATTCTTCTTCGGACCCTGCTTGAACCACTAGAACAGTTCCTGCAACGGCTAAATCTTAACTCGAAGTTAACCCTGTTGAAGTTCTTTCCATCTCCATTTTCACCACTGCCTCAGCTCCGCTAGCTCGGCTGGAGCCATTCGGTAAGGTGCAAAGGCAAGCGGCCTAGCAAAGGGCGAAAACTCAATTCGGTGGTCTACTGCGCCTCCCACGGCTGCTAGAAAGCACTTAAAGGCCTGCTCCGAAAATGGTGTGAGAAAGGGTTCTGGAAGAAGCGGGTTTTCCCTCTCTACTTATGGGTGGTGAACTAGAGCAGATTTGCCCTCCTTCCCCCGCTTTTAGTGAAGTTCCCATTGAGTCAGATGTTCGAATTGATAGAGGTGTGCAAGTTTTTTGTTTTTTATTTGGGCAGAAGTTGTGTCCAAGTTGAAATTGATACTATGCACAGTTTTTCTCATGTGCTCTTCATGTGCACTCTTTGAAATTTGCTTACATCCTTTCGTCTTTTTCTTTCAAATTATCCAAATTAGCGCTAATTCTGGGTATCATACATTTTACAATGGGAAAAATTAATGGTGAGAAAACAGGTATAGCCCACTTGATTGGATTTCCCATTTCTCACCCAACTATCACGCTCTCTTGTCTTTCTATTGGGTAAGTAACAATTGTTTTAGAATCTCAACTTAAATAAAAGTATCAAAGCAAGAAATCTCTGAACTAGCCTTCTCCTTTCAAATCCCCAACTCAGTAAACAAAAAGATGTACAAAGATGTTGATTCTTTCCCAGTTCTTAATTTTCTCCTTATAACATGTATCTCCCACTCATCATTTTCTATTCCTCCAAACTCCAAATGGCCTTACAAGGCTCTTAAACATGGTCATTAATTTGAATGACCAAATCATCCCTATCTGTAATTGAAAATGCAAAGTTGCATAGTCACCATTGACGATGGACTTGGGAATATGGTGGTATGTCCCTCCCTCTAGGATGCTGAGAGAGGTCCCTTGCTGTCCTCATCCAAGCAAACCCTTTCAATCATGACTGTCTCGTTCCATTACCTTTATCTCATTAAATACATCGCTTTGGCCACTAGAACGATGGGTACATGAGTTCTGGGAGTTTTGAGAGGAAGCCATTTGATATGGCTGGAAAAGGAATGAAAGACCTGCTCTTATGCTTTCCATGTTTTATAGCCTTGTTCAGGGGCAAATATGTCTTTTTAGAAATCCAATTTGGCGCCAGTATGCACCAGAGGCGTTTTATACGGCCTACACCGTTACTACTAATAGTTTTCGCTCATTTTGCAAGTCAACTAAAACTACAGGTAGGTTTAGTCCGAAATACCAAAGTATAGGGGGTACTCTGCAAAATGGCCAAAGTCCTGGTAGGTATAGTGCTTTTTTCCCTTTTTTAATATTCAACTTTTGATTCTCCAATTTAACCACTTTCTGAAATAAGAATCATAAAATTCCTAGGAATTCAATTACATCAAACAAACAGGCCCCATAAGAAATTAGGTGGTAGAAGCATAATCCAATTTAGTCATCCATAATAAAAGTGGACAGAAAACCCAAACATCAGAGCACAAAACACCAAAAGTGACATACATACATGTGTCCATTTCCATCAATATATATTTTTGAAGATGGTCACGTTGGATTCTTGGGTTCTTTCTATCTGATCATGATCTACCAGACACACCCAAAAAAAAAAAAAACCAACAACAACAACAACTGCTCTAGAATTGGCTCTTGTTCTAAAACAAATGAAACTAGCTATAGAACGACTGAAAATCCAAGATATCAATGGAAAAAAAAAAACCATACTTGCTATGATAAATACCTGAAAGAAGCCCCACTCCTTGCATGCAGAGTGCAGTCTCTCTAATTCAGCTGCCGAGGATTCTTCTAGGACCAGCCTCTCCATATCGATGATTGGGATTGAAGGAAGCAGAGAAGGAGCCTCCATCACTGGTGGGTCTTGCTCAGGACGCAGGTACTGAGGCGGGACATTGATCATATGCTCTTTGGCCAGCTCTTGAACGCTGGGCACTAGAATTGAACTTCCCACGGCCTCCATCTTTGCACACACAGAGAGAGAGAGAGAAAGAGAAAGAGAGGTAGGTGATAAGAGATTTGGAGAGCTCTTTTTTGTATTTGTATATTACAAGTGGGAACTTGTAGTATACGAGTACCCAAAAAATAAAAAATAAAAAATGTGTAGACCAGGAAGTAGGACTGTCAAAATGTGGGCCGGGGTTGTCCTTATCCTATAATTTATACATTGCGGGGCGGCCGTGCTTGGCGGGCCAAAGCGCTCCGAGGGCCTGCACTACCTAGAACTTTACCCTACCTTTATCGACTAGGCACAATTTTTAATTTTTTATAGACATTGTCACTGTGCATCAAGTGTCGGCCAGGCATTGACTGGGTATAATTAGAGGGTTTGAGATAGCATTGAACACCTCTTATTAAGGCCCACCTGATCACCCATTCGAATGGACCAGCATGATAGTCACCAACCCCATTTTTTAGACCCATTTTGAAGAGATTGGACTGTTGGATCGAATGTCCTTTTTTTCTTTCTTTTTTTTCTTTTTCATATAAAACTGTTGAACTTGTAGGCTACGGATGAAGGGGTAAGAATGATCTAATGAGCTTAAAACTTTATACAGAGGTTAGGGCCCTTCCGGATCTTTCAATCCCCCACAATTCTCCAGAAAATAAGTTTACTCTGTGCTTTAAACCCAGTAATAAATAACAAAGGGCTCATGAGCAGTGTGATGACTGGTGTCCCATCGTGGATCCAGAGTACACTTCCTTAAGTTTAGCTCGTCTCTCAAATTTGATGATTGGTATTGTGTGGACTGATTTGGGTGTTGTTTGTTAAGGAGTTAGTATTGAGGTTTCTGATTTATATCAAAATCTTGCTTTCTTTATGGACTAGTCAGTTGTGCTTTGAGATTGATGATTATCTTATGAAAATTGTGAAATCTCAGGATACCTCACATTGGATGACTTGGTTTCAGGCTCATCAGATCTCAGATGCTATCAAAGCAAAATCCTCAGTTAACATCATTCCAATTTCATGTTCTTCATGGATGCTACTTAGAAGGGTGAAAATAGTATTGCCTCTCCCAGATTATTTCTGGGAGTTAGATATAGCTAAAGCTTTTGTGCACTAGTTTGGTTTAGTTCTTGTACCTAGGATGGTTGTGGGTTTTTATTGTTTTCTTGTCTTGTAGACTCTCTTTGGCCTTACTCCTTTCTTGGGAGTTAGGTCTGGTTGTTTTTTGAGCTTTTTCCCTTTTGAATAGAATCATACTCATTGACATGCCTGCCTACTGGGGATGAGGATCACATCCATAGAACCCCTGTAAACTAAAGATTTTGTGGTGCTTCATGAACTTGTGCAGCCAACATTGAATTAGTACAAAATACTGGTAAATGGTCAAATTGACCGATCAAAACTAGATGGTTAGGATCATTGGATCTTTGGGTTACACTTCATCTACAACTAGACCACAATTTGAAAAGAAATGGTGAGATCGTAGGCAGTGTGGAGGCACAAGTTGAATAGCTCATTGAGCACACTGGCAGGTTGCAGTAATTGGAGAGGTTGATCCAATGGGATCCATGACCCAACCTCAATTTGACACTCCTGATAATCTAATCGATGGGCCCTGACACTGAACACTTGGTTAAGAAAATGATCCAAAAGTCCACAATAGATGGAAAAGGTATCCTTTAGCCAAGTTAAGATAACCCAAAAGAATCAATTGAATGATGACTCATATTCACTTAAGGCATGGGCCTCTCAGTGAATAGTACAAGCTCTGTAAATTGTTATTTTGTTTCTAAAATAATAGCATCTACTAAATGAACTTAGCCTATGGTTTCAATCAAAAAGATTATAAGCTTGCATATCATTCATCCATCCATCAATATTGACAAAATTCCTAGTTGTTAGTCCATACTAGTAAGTATTGAAATGCAACGACGCACTTCCCATCCTTCCATTGAATCATTATTTTGAAGAGCTCGTGTGAAATGCCGCTAAAGATGCATATGCTCCATCTGTTATCTTCATCAAAGTTTCATGTCTCCCTTTCTCTGCAATCACACCATTCTTCACCACTGCAATTACATCAGCTCCATAGATTGTGGAGAGGCGATGAGCAACAACAATAGTTGATCTGTTCCTCATCACTCTGTCTAAAGCTTCCTGAACTACATGCTCTGATTCCGCATCCAACGCACTTGTGGCCTCATCAAGAAGAAGTATCTTTGGGTCTTTCAGTATTGCTCTTGCAATCGCTATCCGCTGCTTCTGCCCACCAGACAATTGGACCCCTCTCTCACCTACACAAGTATCATATCCTTGCGGAAGAGCAGAGATGAAGTGATGAGCATTCGATGCTTCTGTAACTGCAATGAGATCGTCTTCTGATACCTCCCCTTGCTTCCCATAGGCTATATTGGCACGAATTGTGTCGTTAAACAATATTGGCTCTTGGCTGACCAGCCCCATCTGTTGTCTCAGCCAATTTAGCTTTAACTTTTGAATTTCTACCCCGTCCAGCAGTATCTGGCCAGAGTCAGGATCATAGAATCTCTCTAACAAGGCAATTACTGTCGACTTCCCGCTGCCACTCTCTCCCACGAGAGCAACAGTCTGCAGAAAAATCAAACTTAGCCTCAGTTCAATAATAAAAATTAGTTATAGCAACTTAAGAGTGACAGGCATAACTTTCTGATTATGTGCTAATGAATGAAGAGGAAAGTTGAGATAATATTCTTAAGATCAATCACATGAAAAACATCGTAGAGATGGAAGCTAATGCCTAAATTCGTATCGAGGGAGATTTATGAAACATGTTGCACGGAGACCCCACCTTTTCAAATAGCTTTCAGCTTAAATGAGATTGGAGAAGTGTCTAAGAGAATAAAATTTCACGTTTAAATATGCAAGGAGAGAAGCAAATTCTATAGAAAAGAGGAGTAAAATGAAGAAGAAAAAAAAGTAGTTTCTTTCTATGAACCACATAAACCAAACATAGGCTAAGATAGATTGAATCATCATCGTCAAAGCCTTGTCTCAACTATGTTGGAGTCAGAGCTATGATCGATTGAATGAACAAGAAGTATGGTGGTACCTTTCCAGAGGGAATGCTCAAGCACAAGTCCCTGAATATCTGCACATCTGGACGAGTTGGATATTTGAAATTGACATTTCGGAATTCAATATCACCCTTCACATGGGGTAATGTCATACCCTCATCTTTACTTGAATCAATCTTGGATTTCCTGTCTAGAATCCCAAAAATGGATGCAGCTGAATCCTTACATTTGAAGACATCTGGACCCATTGCACTGCTCTGCGAAATTCCAAGAGCAGCCATTGTCAAGGCTAAGAAAGCCTGCATTTCAGAAACCACCATGCAAAATCATTGTCACGGCAAAGAAAACCATCAGTTGAACAATTCAAGAATCACTAAAGGGTGTTCAGTTGTTAGGATAAGTTAAATGCGAATTAAAACTGCTATGGCTGCTCAAGATTGTTGACTAAAATAAGAAGTTGTTGTGTTTAACTTAAATACATAATCAATTTTGGATTCTTTCAAGAAAAAATGCAAATATAAGAAAATAAGATGAAAGCAGCAACAATGGGAGTCCCAATAAGAAGAACGAAAACAAGTTTTCTACTTACTCTGAAAACTTGGTTGGATGTTGCACTCCCTTTTTCCACAAACCGAGCTCCAACATAGAAAATGAGAGCATAAGTACAGTAGAGCACAAAGAAAGAGATGCCATAACTCCCGCCACTTACTATTCCTTGTCTGCAACCATGTTTTATTGGGGCCTTACATTTCTTCTTGTAAATATCCATCACCTTCTGTTCTGCGCAGAAAGAAGCGACAGTTCGAATACTACTTACTGCATCATTTGCTACTTGACTGGCTTCCTCATACATCTCCTGCAACAAGCCTCACACTCGTAAAAGTAACCAAAATAATTTTTATATTTGGTTTGGAAGTGTTATTATCTACCCATCAGAATCAATCAAGTGTTTTAACTTATGAAAACTAGCTGCAAATGAGCAAGACCTATTAAGATATTCAGAAAAGATATGAAATGCATGTAACACAGGGCACTGACCTGGGCATTTGCACTGAAACCCCAAAGAAACTTCATCTGGAAATATCCTTGAAAACCAATCAAAGGTATAGTAGCTAGAATTATTAATCCTAATTTCCAATTTGCTGTGAAAGCTATTATAACAGCAGCTATAACTGTGGATGTATTCTGAACCACAAGTGCCAAGAAGTCCCCAACTAGACCCCGAACAGCAGATGCATTGGCCGATAACCTTGCGCCAATAGCGCCACTGGAAAAGAGGAAAAAAAAAAGGAACAACATTTCATAGTTAGAGAGAATTCTAAACATTGAGAATAGGAGTTTATAGTGTTTCAATTGACCTTGAATTCATAGGCTCATCAAACCAGCTGATTTCTTGGTGCATCACTCTCTCAAATGACAAGGACCGGATGCGTTGGATAAGTTTACCACCGGCAACTCCAAATAGATAGTATTGGAATGGGACTACAACTAGCGCAACACAGCCTAGACCCAAGAACCGTAGGCTCCAATGCTTGGAATCTTTCCGAAGCTCATGTGGGGGCTCAAAGAAAATTTTGATGGCACTAGATAACAATATTCCAAATACAGGGAAGATCACTCCATGTACAGATGCAGCAATGGACCCTAACAGCAGCACTGGCAACTCTGGTTTGTTCAAGTAGGCTAGCCGTCCAATTGAAATATTTTTTGGTTTTCCGTCATTCCCATCACATTGCTTTTTGCCTTCATCTCTTACATGAACATCCTCTAAAGAGCTTACACCGGCATTCATCAAGGTGCTTCTGCTGATGTTCTCACCTGATGAACCTTTGCTTGTAGATCTACGCGGCAATATACCATGGAAAACAGAACTGCTCATGGCCTGACTAGTATCAAAGCTCATCTTGGCAGGGCCTATTTCCATGGAAGACACTTCCTCGTCTTGTTTGTTAACCTCTTGCAAATGTATGAGCTGAGAGTAGGCCCCTTCAGGATCCTTGAGCAAGTCTGAGTGACAACCTAAAGAGTGGGATAAATATTAGCTGGTATAACATTTAAGTTTGTATCTGTGAATCATTTTCTATTGTTGGATTTAATTTAAGTCTCGCATTCGATCACTGCCTCGTTATACAAAATTATCTCTAAATGCAATGAATTACAAGAGAAGTATTGGTAACCACTAACCACTCAATAGAAGTCACAGACATTTACCTTGCTCTACAATTTTTCCTCCATGGACTACTGCTATTGTATCAGCATTTCTAATCGTGCTCAAACGGTGGGCAACAACGATCGTCGTTCTATTCAACATGACCCTCTGTAGTGCATCTTGTACTATGTGCTCAGACTCTGCATCCAGTGCACTGGTTGCCTCATCAAGAAGCAAGATCTTAGGGTTCTTCAAAATCGCACGAGCGATAGCAATTCTTTGTTTCTGTCCACCTGAAAGTTGAGTCCCATGCTCCCCTACCATCGTATCAAGTCCCTATAGAATACAACCATAGCATTTACATGATAAAGCAATGATGTCAAATGTAGATTATGTAAAAATGAATTACCTGTGGCAGTTTGTCTATGAACTTTGCAGCATTAGCAAGCTCAGTTGCTCTCCTGATTTCTTCGAGTGTCGCACCCATCTTTCCATACACAATGTTCTCTTTTATAGTAGTCATGAATAAAATTGGTTCCTGGCTGACAAGTCCTATTTTCTCTCTAATCCACCCAAGTCTCAGCTTCTTCAAGTTGATGCCATCAATAAGAACTTCGCCATCTTGGGGATCATAGAATCTCTCAACCAAACTGATTACAGTTGACTTCCCGCTGCCACTCTCTCCAACCAAGGCTGCAGTTGTACCACTAGGAACATTTAATGAGAACCCCAAAAATACCTGAATTTCAGGCCTTGCCGGATAGCTGAAGGAGACATTTCTTAGCTCAATGTCACCCTTGATGTCTTCCAACACAATCCCACTAGTGTCAGAGGCATCAATCTCTGTTTTCCTGAGTATTGTCTCAAACATCTTGTATGCTGCAGCTTGCCCTGCCCCAAACACATTAACACACGGCAATGCCTGGCCCAGGGACCTAGATCAGCACAAGATTTCATTGTTATAAGAGGCTAAAAATAGTCTTATATGTGTATTTTTCATATGACTACGTCTAAGCAGATCTTACTTACATTCCCCCTGTCATCATTGCGATAACGACGTTGATGACTGTACCACCATTGTACCCTTTCTTAATGATCAACCTGGATCCATACCACACAGCTAAGCCATAGCTGCCAAATATTGTCAGCATAACAGCACCAATTCCTAATCCAGACGCAATCCCTTGTTGAACGCTGGTTGTATATGAAGTTTTCAAGGATTCATTATATTTTCCAATAGATTTCTTCTCACCGGTGAAGGATACGACCTTGCAGATAGATGAAGAAAGAATTGAGCATTACCATATCCACTGATTCAAGAATGTCAAAAACGGAATTCAACTGGCAGTGAAGTATTCATATGAGCATACCGTTCTTATGGATCCGACAGCTTGCTCCACGACATTCCCTGCTTCTGCATATGCTTTCTGTCCGCGGATATACATTTTTGACGTGACTACTGACGTAAAACCACCAACTGCAACCAGAAGAGGAATGCATGCCAGCACAACAAGTGTAAGCTTCCATCCTTTTATAAATGCTATCACAAAGCCCCCACAGAAGGTTGAAATAAGCTGTATGAACTTTCCAACCTAAAACAAATCCAATTATGTGATTAGTCAATTTAAGAACATGGTAAACACTTTCACAAGCCAATTTTAAAGAGAATTTCATTATATTATTGAGGTATTGTGAACCAAAAAATATCTTATGGTGGGAATTGAGAGGTAAATGCAACATAGATTGTAGAGATCACAATACATTGTTTCGTGTCAATAGAGCAGGGTATAATTGCTTGTTATTGTAGTTGAAGAATGTCTCACCTTCTCTCCCATGGCAGCTTGAATGAGTATTGTGTCCCCTGACATCCTTTCGATGACTTCACCTGTTGTTGTTTCTTTGTCAAAGAACGCAATATCCTGCCTAAGTATGGCTTTTAGGTACAGGCCACGAATGCGTGCTGCCTGTCTTTCACCGGTGATTATCCAACTTGACACCTCTATGATAACAATGATTAAGACATGCAGATTTTTCAGCAGAAATTTAATGAATGTATAAGGGGCTGGACAGTTAACCATACCTGCTAAATGCTATGATTGGATGCAGTCTGGATGACTGCAAACATCCTGAAAGCTATGCATGAAAAGGGCAAGGTGTAAAAGATGGACAGAGTGTAAAATCCCACAATCAAGTCCGAATTAGGCAGCTCAATATAAGACCCAGCTATGTGACCCTTGTGCTGCGATGCCCTGCCAGTCTTCATCCAGTAGGACGCAACAGAACATTAGGTTGTCTAATTGCAGCCTGAACATCTCCCTTTACAGGTGAGGGAAATTCACCTAGGAACAGTTCCAAGTTTGAAACGTGCGGATCCTTTTGTGGGGCCCACCTTGATGCATATCAATCATGGGTTATGGTGGGGCCACCTTGATGCATATCAACAAGGGCGGACCTACCTTATAATGATACGGGGGCGGCCGCCCCATGTCAGATCTTGAAATCCCAAAGAGGTGAATGGGCTCTTGGACCATGCCCCACATAAGTTTAAACAATCGCCTCATATGTATTATGTCTAAACTTCCGTCTCCTTTTCTCTATTTAAAAAATCTCTTCTTTTGACCATTTTTTTCTCCTAGTTTCTCTTGCCGTCTTTGCATTGCTTCATCATTTTCTTCTTCTTTTCGATCACCCGTTGACTATCTGAATCTTAAGAAGTCCCTCTCGATCCGATCCAGCTCAATTCGTTTTCCCTCTTGAATGATCCAGTGCTGAAAATCAATTATTTCTTTATTTTTCCATAACCCATGGTGAAAAGATAATCAGTACTTTTGCATGTTTCTTCTTGCACTTTCATTGTGATTTCAGACACTTGTCTAATATTTTCTTTTGTTCAATTGCAATATTACTCCTGTCGTCCTTGCAATTCATGTGTGTTGAATCTTACGTGGATGGAAGAGAATTTAATTTGTAGGTTTTGTGTATACACTATTTGATTTAAAGAAATCAAAATTGGATCTTATGTGAATTGGATTTCTTATTGACCATGTGCCTTTGGATTTATGATTTGCTTAGATTACTGTTGTATCATGTTGTGCCTTATTGTTACATCTATTGGCTAATTTTTACAATTATGTTGTCCATTTTGTATTCTTGTTTCTGGGAAAGCTAGTGATCTTGTTGATTTTTTTGTTAAGGACATCGTTTTTTCAATTGACTATTATCCGCCCCACCTAAGTGAAAATCCTGGGTCCACCACTGCATATCAATCGTGTAAGTGGAATCCATATCCAGAGAGAATCAAGTTAAGATCTAGATCTTATGGCCCAAATGGATTGCAAGGTGGTAAAGTTAAATCCAAACAGGCCCTGTTATTAGGTGCAAGTGCAAACAGTTTCCAAGTGCACGGCACTCTAAACTCTAAATAAATTAAAGAGAAGGAGAAAACGATCTGTGTGATGAGAGTGGGGTGCCATATAAAAGAAGCAAGAGGTAAAAGGAAAAAAAACTTACGTATAAACGACAGTACTCCTGAATATATAGCCAAGAACACATACTTTTTAATTACCTGAAACAAATTGAAATTGTCACACAATGGAATACAAGATCAACCAATTATAATATATTAAGCTAGGAGCTTTTACATCCAATTTTGACTGTCGGTTATGATTTTGACCGGAAGTTATATCAACTACTTTTTTTTTTTATCTTTTTATCATAACCACTCACAACTGCTCTCCACTTTTATTTTATTTTATTTTATTTCTCAAAATCTTTTTTTTAATCCAAACTCTATCATTCCCATTCTGCTCTAATTCTGATTTTTCCATTCTATGATATACCAATTCTCCAATTATATTTATACATACTCAGATTTTTTTTACTTCTTTTGCTTTCTTTCTAAAAAATATTATGAATTTTTTATACATAAATTTATAAATTACAATGTTTGCCATATCCGTGCTGAGCACGGGTAATTTTGCTAGTAACTATTGAGATAAACGCTAGATTTTTAGTTGACCAATCCAACGGGCAACGATATATATCACTCTCATTGAAGTGAATATTAGCTCATTATTTTATCTGAAAGAAGGTGTGATGCAAATGGCTGGATCTTGCAAAGGTGGCCCTTGTGGGTCAACCAAGGTGCCAACATAATTGTCTACAAGCTCACAGGTTTCTCCAAAAAAAGACAGGCATGTTTGTGGGGGTGATATTTTGCACGCTCTTAGATCTCACTGGGATGTTTTCACCACCTGCATCCCCATGATTTGCCCCATACACAAGTTCACACAATACTACAAGTGAGAACTTCTCACCAGAATTTATAGTCCTGTGTGAAGCTCCCACAAGAGAACTTCATACTTCAAGGACATGACACAAACATAACTTGGCCGAGTACTCCAGTCCAATAAAAACAGATAAATCAGCAATGATGACAACCATAAAAACAATGATAAATTTATTATCTATGGTGGATATAAGGGGTTCAAACTCAAACATACATTGCTTATTTCATGAACAACGTCATTGCTGTTGGAGCTGGCAAAGGAGTTGATGACCTGACCAAAGATGGTAGCCGTTAGTGGCATGGATATACCGGTGCCAATGGCTGCAAGTGTCCCAACTATCATCATTACGATATCCCAACCGTCAGCAAATGAGAATAGCTTGTAAAAGGGGACCTTCTCTTCCCTTCTTGAGTGGCCCCTACCACCATTTCTCTCTGAAACTTGTTTCATCTTTCAGCACCAAATCACAATCTTTACTATATTTCTCTGGGATCTTCCTTCCTTCTTCTGCTTATATTTTCTGCTCTCAGTCTACTTCTTGCACTCCACAAACTCTAGTTCCTTCACAAGTTCTTTCTCTAGCTCTGATGAGGAGAGATATATAAATATAGTTAGTAGAAAGACAGACCAATAAAAAAAAAAAATTTAATTTTTTTTTTCTCCTCATTGCAATAAGTTTCTATGATATATAAAGCCAATGTTGACCTCAAATTAAGGATTGGGATTATTTGATCATATACAATATAGTGATGCCCCTAATCAAAGTCCAAACTCATCCATCTTCTTAGATTACCATGCATCTAAGTGGGCTTTCAGAGGTGGTGGGATGGAAAAGTAAATGTAACTTTTGGTGAGAAGAAACTTGATTGAACCAAAGTCTATTTTGTAGCTATGAGGATAGTCATATCTGTTTCCTTTCTAACTTTTTACTCTTATCTTTCAACACATGTTTTAATTTTATTGGGAACTCCACCCAAATATATAAATGGAGGATGTTGAGATCCAACGGCTGTCATAGGTGGGCCCTTGATCTAAATATTCAAAAAATTAAAGAGGGGATTTCAATTACAAAATATCATGTTATAGTAGGAAGCATCAATCCAGGCCGTAGAAATTAAATATCTACCACCAGCAACATCCATGGCAATCCCAACCATTCAAAGTGTAACTATAAAAAAGCATATTTCATCACTCAATCTCAACTACATATATATTTATATTCAGAAAAAGAGGTCATATCCAAAGGCTCCATTACTTTTATTCTTCCATCTCTCTATAGTTTTATCTCACACCCTTTACATTATCAAGGCCCTCTTCCTCCTCTTCCTCTTCATTTGGTCATGCAAAGTGGTATTTAGAACCTTATCCATCAATGAGGAAAACAATAAAGAAAAGTACATTCATATATGTTAGAAAAAGAGAGGGACTCAATTTATAAAAATAAAATAGAGAATCCATTAATATAGAAGTCCTAAAAACAAACTAGAATATGGATTTGTACTCAACATCTAAGATCATATTAATTTTTCTTAAGAGTGATTTTGGTGATTGATTGCTTGTGGGTCCGGCTGTGGCCCACAACCTAAACAATACCAGTTGAGTAGACCCATTGGCATTGCTGGCCAGGGCACACATTGAGCCCCACCTGCAGGGGCGGACTTACATGTAGGCCTAGTTTTCAAAATTTTATTTTTTACCACTAAATTTTTTGTAATTTTTTATTTTTACCCCAAAATTGTTAAGATTCTTCTTTTAATAATTTTCATTTGGCACCCCTTAGTTCTCTTTTCTGGGTCCGCCCTTGCCCACCTGATAAAAAGACATGAGCCAGTTACACGTGTGCCACATTGACATAAGCTTATACCAAGATCCGGAAAAAACTCCATGACAATCATAGAACTAGTAAGTGCATGTTCACACAGAAAAAAATTCCAAATCCCTGAACACAACAAACAAACAAACAAAAAAAACAAAGACATTATAAGGGAGGCAATCTGTAAAAGGAAAGAAAATCCACATACTAAAATCACATTTTTTTTTTACGTACTTCGTTTCTATCAGTAATCAGAGTATAAAGATTTGGAAAATGTCCTTCCTTCTGTATGAATGATGATTGAAGATGCTAATTACCAGTTGCTGCAGGAAGATGTTAATAAGGTCCTTATGAAACTTGAACTGGAGAGAGAGAAAGAGAGAGATAGAGAGAGATACTTTGAGAGAAGCTTGAACGAAAGAGATCTTATTGTTATGGAGGACTCTAGGCATGCACTCGTATTTCCACCTTTGATGGTCTACGTAACGAATAGAAGTGAAAGATCCATGGCATGGGTCCTCAATAGGAAGGAGAAATTGGCCTTTCTCAGTGGGCCCTATCTCTATCTCTGCGCAAAATTTCAAGCCTATCAAATTATCCTAACCCCTTGATCTATAAGGATCTTAGCAGTTTTAAAAGACACCAATTTTTTTTTCTTTGACAGGTTAATATTCCATTAGTCAATTTCATTCGGGGTTTGTGGGTGTAAAACTTGAGAGATTGGTGACATTCGGGGTTTGTGGGTGATGGGATGGACCAACCGACCAAGGTGGGGTCTCACCCAGCCAATAACGGGCAGTGCTCATATAAGATTGCTCGGGTAAGCAATTTCCAATGATCTGATAGTAGGCCTAACTAGTAATCAAGTGAAAAAAAATTAGTATTTAGATTATAGCCTATAAAGAAGAAGTCATTTATTTTGAACAATTTGGAGTCCACATCTCCCACTTGCAAAAAAGCAAATAAATAAAACAGTAAAACCTTCACGCCGTACGTGGTTGATGGGATCAATCAAATCCCATCCGTCACTTTTATTTATTTATTTATTTTTTCATTCATGTGGACCTCATGGTAGTAATCTAAGCTATTCAATTTATTTACTGAACTTGGTAAACCCCAAAACATTAAGTTCATTAGCTTAAGTCTTAATAGATTTTGAGTGGTTCATGAAAAAAATTAAAAAATTCAGCCCATAGATCTAATTTCTTAACCTTGTGTTTGCCCACAATACATGATTTGAGCATTCTCAATTAATGACAACCATCAAGATGTTTAGTTTAATATCTTAAATCTTTATGTATTTTGAAAATTTTATGAAAAGTATCTAAAAAATTCAAATAAATTGAAAACCATCGGACGACATACTCATTTACTCATGTTATTTAATCTTTTAGTGGGGCTCACATGGCATGCTAGGCTGTTAATTTATTTACTAATCTCGATTAGTATCTTTTCTTTTTTGTTTTTTTCTTTTTGATACTCTTAATATTGAGGTATGTATGGCCCATTGGAGGATAGCTTCTTATATGCTTAATTTGAGTATATAAATAGTTTCTTCCTCTCAGTATTATAAATTCTTTATGAAAATGAAAGTCTAACTTAACTTTAAAAAAGTAAAATAAAACAAAGCATAGGCATACCTCTATTTTTCGAGATACTTATGAACATGAGTTGAAGAGAGGGATCTTTGCATGGCAGTTTATGCAGAGAAGGATTGCATTGCAGACTCAACTCAAAACCATCAACAACTTCGACTAAAATCTTGGTTAGGTTTCTTAATTTATAGCAGGGGTTTTTCTTCTAAGCACGGCAATGAGGACTCTACAAAGTTTAAAGAGTACTAGTAGAATCTAGAGAATGTAGGAACTGAGATTTTGAATCAAGGTTTTTGAAAAAATAAAGATATAGAGTGTCGCCCAAGAATACATCCCAGTTGTGGCAAGATTATGAATCAAAGTATTTGAAAAAATAAGGATATGTTAAAATGTCCGGATTGTCCAAGACTACGTCCCCGTTGTGGCGATCCAAAGAGAACAAAATCCTTGGAAATTATAAGAGAGAGAGATTACTGATCTCACAGTAAGATTGAACATATAATCAATGGTATATAATATTAAGAGAATAAATTCCTTACACCAACGGTGTAAAACCACCCTTTTCCCTCCAAACCAATCTAAGCACACCACATCATAAAAAAAGTACGGAACGTCATAAAGACACCCTTTTTCTCTACTGCTGGTTACCAAGGTTAACTTTAGGGTTAACTTAAGTTTGAAAATTGCAAAAAAACCCATTACTTTAATTCCCACCCCCCTCCCCCCAACCACAATGCAGGATGAATGTACGCAACCATTGGTTGCGTGCCTGGTTGCAAGTGGATCAAGTCATCTTCAACTCAACACTCGTTGAATTGGAGTAGAGCAGAGTTTTTCAGGCATGTAGGCATGATTATAGAGTAAATGCATGGCCTGATTAGTGATTACCCATTGCGGTTAGGTTGAACAGGTATCTGCCTTGAGGCCCAACTTTGTTGTTCAGCTTGGACTTACTATCTAACAACTTGGGCTTCACCGAAGGGTAAAAAAGGTCTGGGTCCATCCCAGCTTCTAAGGCATATGGGCTGCATCGTGTCCCGATTGTTTGTGCTAAAAATTAAACACTCTGAACTGAGACAAGCCAGCTTGGCCTGGGTAGCCCATATACATCCCATCTAACCTTCCTATAGGTAGGGGTGGGAATTGAGTGGTTCATGGTTTAACCACTTTAAGGAGCATGTATGGGCTATTTCAAATCCAATGCATTTATTGATATAGTTAAAAATGTCTCAACCTAAATATAGCCCAAAAGTCAAACATGCAAACCCAACCCATTTGCTAGTCCAATTGGAAATATCAATTCTTACCCCATCCAAAGTAACATGGATCATTATGAACCCTGAACCAGTAATTTTTGTATGTACTCAGTAATTTTTTGCCATTGATACTAAGTTTTTGTTTTATGTGTATGTGAATTTTGGGAATGGAACATGGGATTTTTATGGACTTGATGGAGCAATGGACACTGGAAATTGCTAGAAAAAGAACGAAGCTTTTTTTTGGGGGGGGTGGGGGGGGGGTGGGGGGGGCGGCATTATAAGTAATGGGTTTTTTGTGTAATTTTCAAACTTAAGTTCACCCTAAGGTTAACTTTGGCAACCAGCAGTAAAGAAAAAGTGTCTTTATGACGTTCCGTACTTTTTTTATGATGTGGTGTGCTTAGATTGGTTTGGAGGAAAATGGTGGTTTTACACCGCCGGTGTAAGGAATTTATTCTCTACTATTAATTATCAGGAAAGTGCTCCTATGAGAGACACTCTCACCAACTTGGTGAAAAATAGGTGGGGGCCCTCACATTTAAGTTGGAGGTCCTTGCATTTAAGTTGGTGAGAGTCGATATAGAAGTGAGGGCCCCCACCTATCTCTCATAAAGTTGGTGAGAAATGGGTGGGGGCCCTCACATTTAAGTTGGGGATCTTTGCATTTAAGTTGGTGAGAGTGGATATAGAAGTGAGGGGCCCCACCCATCTCTCATAAAGTTGGTGAGAGTGTCTCTCATATGAGCACTTCCCTCTCTTATGAGAGACACTCTCACCAACTTGGTGAGAAATGGGTGGGGGCCCTCACATTTAAGTTGGGGGTCCTTGCATTTAAGTTAGTGAGAGTGGATATAGAAGTGAGGGCCCCCACCCATCTCTCATAAAGTTGGTGGGAGTGTCTCTCATAGGAGCACTTCCCTCTCTTATGAGAGACACTCTCACCAACTTTGTGAGAAATGGGTGGGGGCCCTCACATTTAAGTTGGGGGTCCTTGCATTTAAGTTAGTGAGAGTGGATATAGAAGTGAGGGCCCCCACCCATCTCTCATAAAGTTGGTGAGAGTGTCTCTCATAGGAGCACTTCCTAGGAGTTCTCTTTTTAAATAAATATACATACAAAAATAAAAATAAAATAAAAAAAACATAGAGTGACTTAAGGAGCCATGTCATCACATTCCACTATTTTTTCTCCAAAAGTATCTATCTATGTCTTCTATCTCCTAAAGTTTATCAATCAATATCCCCTAAAATTAAAGTTAATCCTGCAAAATAACACAAAAGACCCTTCTAAGGGGGCCCACTATATAGATCTTATAATCCAAAAATATTAATCTCTTTCACTTATGTGGTACCCCACAAAAGTTTTAGGGAATTTAATAAATCTAACCCATGCACCATCTTAGTGGGACCACCTCATAGAACTCATCAACCTGACTCAGATGTTAAAGCTGGGACTTGAGCCTTTGTTAAACTGAGGCCTTCAAAGAGTTGTCATATATTTCCAGTACTTTTTTTCGTGTGGTTTGAGCTGGGATGATCCTATGTGCACCCGGGCTCAAACCTTAGTGTGACCCCGGCCTTTAAGAGGCAATCTCAACCCACCCATATTTTTTGAGCAGGCAGGCTCGAACTTAATATTTAGGACCTGATATACACATGAACTCAGGCCGTTCAATACTATTGATAGTAGAAATGGGCCAGTCAAGAAACCGGCCTATTGAAATTCCTACAGCAGGCCGTTAATTTAATGGAGTTCTAAATTATAAAACTTATTGCACATGCTTGCAATGAAGTTAGTTGTGATGCTTCAACATTCATGTAAAATCCAGAGCCTCAACATTGATGAAAGCAATTAAATTGCTCTCTCTATCGTTATCTTACACCAGGTATAAATCTCATGCGGGGGACCTTTTTTCCTTGGATTTGTTTATATATGTATATTAAATAAATATAGGACATTGATGTCGAATAAAATGATTCTACATGTCTCTCTCTCTTAAGTGTTTGGTTGGATGTGGATTTGATTTGTAGGTTCAAGCAGGTGTGTTCTAATGATAAGTAGGCTCAAAATGAGTGGGTAGTGTGTTGGGGCACTAGTGTGGGACTCATCTTAGCCACACTCACACTCCACACGATGTACCTAACAAACTGAGCCCGGCCGGGTATTGATAAGAAAATGGACGCATTTGTTTTTTCTTTTCTCATTATTTTCCTTCTTTAAATGGTATCATTTTTTCTTTTTGCTTCCATCAAGAGTTTTCTCTTTTTTAATAGGGACTTTCAACCTATGCATTTTTTCAATTTACAAAGATTCTATAGGTGCAATATTACAAGATTCTCATTATTATTTTTCACGATAATTTCTTCCTTTTACCATAAAATCTTAAGATCTTTTTCCAGTTTATTTTCTTCTAAAAATTCTTAAAAATAATAATAGTGGATTCTTCTTTTATAGTTTTAATTGTTATAATAATTTACTATATCTTTATTTTGGGCACAGGGGTTTGTTTTTATATAAATATGCATGAATATATGCTTATATGTTTATAATTAATTTTGATACCTTAGAAATTCAAAATGTAATATCTTACTTTTTGTCCCGGGCTAAGCACAGGGCATTGTTGCTAGTTATTATATATTATAGAGGTGGGAATCGATTTTGAAATTGAGCTTCAATTTTTTAATCAATCGCAAAATTGGACTCCTCCAATTTCTCAATTGATTGAGAAATTGGATTTGAGAAATTGGATCTCAAATCAATCTCGATTTCAATTTTATGTTTAATTCACTTTCCATATAGTTTAAAAAACTTTACGCACGATCTTCTCTTAAGAATAGTTTCATATTAATTAAGGAGATAGGAATAAAAGTAGCCAAATTAATTAAACTTACTCCTATCCCTATTATATAGGAGGGAACACACATGCAGCATATATAATCTTATTATAATATCTTATCATATTAACTAGATTGCTATAATATCTTCGTGCAATTTTTTTTAAAAAAATTGGCCAATACAAGATAGGAGCAAATATAAGCAATTTTTATTTTTATATATATGTGGGCGTTGCTTGGGAAATTGATTTGTAGTAATTAATTTGATGTGGTATCAACTAAAATTTTGTAATAACCATACAATATGGAGGCATCTTTCAAGCTATTTATATTTTTATAAGCAGTCCCTACTTGAGAAATTCCTTTGTATTAATTAATTTGACATGACATCAGCTACTAATGTTGTGAAAGTTTGTAATGGTCTCGTAAGATTAGAGTATTTTTAAGCAATTTATCTTTTATAAGTGGGCTCTACTTGGGAAATTATTTTTTTTAAATTGATTTCTTTTAATTCTTTTAATTTGGCTTACACGTAATATTCCTTTGTATTTGAAGATATTCAGTAAATTTTTCTTCATGAATTGATTTTTTATGTGGATGTTGTTGTTTCACTTCTTTTACATTGTGATTTCTGTTAGTAGTGTTGCTTTGTATCAATTCTTCATGTGAAAATCTGAAGACTGGCTCATTTTCTGATGGTTAATTGGAGCTATTGGAACTAAATTTGAAATCAAAACATCCATACCATCTAATTCGATCACTAGCAATGTTTTTAGTTTATTAGGATTTTACTAACAGCTTCACTCGTTTTTTAAATCCATCTGTGGCCTAGATTTTGAATCCAAACATTACTCCATTTAAAATTTATAGTCACCCGCATCCCCAATTTGATCACATGAAAATATGAAATTTTTTTCCTTTATTTTCTTTTACCATTTTCTTTATTTCTATTATGTATCTTAAACATAATCAATTTGACAGCAGCAAGAACTCCAGTTATAAGGTCTCAATAATCCTATCATCAAAGTAGTTGAATTCATGGGGCTTTGAAATTATTAATGGGTAACAAAATTTGAATGCATTTCTTATGAATAATATTATCTATATTAACAAGATTTACTTTTATATATCTTTTTTAGTTATTATTGTTATTATTATTATTTTCACATTGTTGTTGAATGGATTGCTAAATGTATTTATGATTAAAGATGTGATTACTAATTGTTGAATTTATTCTCTTCTTTCAATATACATGAATGAATTTTTATGTGTATAATTGAGTTTGAAAATTCAAAAACTAATTTAATTTATTAGTTTTTTAGCCCATGATTAGGCCTGTGCTAAGATAAAAAAGCAGCCAAAACTTTAAAGAAAGGGACTTTGGATTTTGTTCTTTAGGTATTTGCGTAGAGCTATTGGCTTGAGCGGTCAATGTGGTGATTTTTTTAATATTAAATAAATAGCGGATACTGATGTTTGGATTTGAAAAGTAGGCCCTGCACATTATTTTATTAAGGACATTGGATTGTAGTTATGCCCAAATTAGAATTATCTCAGTTGATATTATCATCAAACAATTCAATTTGATTTTTTTACAATCAATTATTATCTTTGCTCTATTAGTTTTTTTTTATTTTTCGTTTGTTTCTTTTTCTACTTGGATATGTTTTTTATATTAAATAAATATAAGACATCGCTGCAGAATAAAAGGATTCTACTCGTATCTTTCTCTCAAGTGTTTGGTTGGATGTGGATTTGATTTGCCGGTTCAAGCAGGTGGGTTCTAATGGTGAGTAGGCTCAACACGAGTGGGTAGTGTTTTGGGGCATTGGTGTGGGTCTGGTGAGTGGGAAAGCAGTCTACAAGTTTGCTTTGACAAAATCTTATGATGGAATGGATTAGGCTTTTTTGTGGAAATTTGATTACCGGTATGTAAGTTACCTTGTGTTCAAGATCCTTGGTTCAGATGTACACAAGAATGGCAATACATTTTTCTTTTTCTTAATTTCTTGATCGATTCATCTACACTAAGATATTCCAAAGAATGATGGCATCTTTGTTTTGATTTGTACCTTATTCCTTTACTGGAGGTGAAAACTAATTAAAGAATTGATTTCCTTTATTTATTTATTTTACTTCATTATTTTTCTTTTAATTCTTTTCAAGGGACTCATCTCAACCACTCTCACACTCCACACGATGTCCCTAACAGACTGAGCCCCAGCCAGGTATTAATGTGTTCGTAGGAAAATGGATGCATATTTTTTTTCCCTACTCATTTTTTTTTTCCTTCTTTGAATGGTATCATTTTTTCTTTTAGCTTCCATTGAGAGTTTTCTCTTTTTTAGTGGGAACTTCCAACCCATGCATTTTTTCAATTTACAAAGATTTTATAGGTGCGGTATTACAAGTTTCTCATTATTATTTTTCACGATAGTTTCTTTCTTTTACCATAAAATCTTAAAATCTTTTTCCACTTTATTTTCTTCTAAAAATTCTTAAAAATAATAATAGTGTATTCTTCTTTTTAGTTTTAATTATTATAATTATTTACTATAGCTCTGTTCCCAGGCGTTTGATGCTAGTCGTATCATTATTAACTAAGATTTACGCCAGTTAATGTTGATCCCACCATAAGATTGACCATTTGATTAAAAATATCATATTTGATCTAAATCCGAATCCCACTATAAGATTGTATATAGGATGACTCCAGTCAGTGGTGGACCTAGATGTAAATGACCTGGGGCTAGAAATTACATGCCATTTGAATGGGCACTGGACCTTTCTCAATATATTTAATAAACGGTCGCCCTACATCTAAACCTTGTGATCGCCCGACATTAAAAACCTGAAAAGATTGAAAACAAATCATCTTCGCACCGATCTCTTTCAACATCTTCTTTCTGGTGAGAGTCTGAGATCCTCTTCGCGCCATCGATATTTTCATCGCTGGTCCTTTTGTGGCCGGTTAGTCTCTCTCTCACTAAATAATTCTAATTAAAATAATCTTCCTCCTCAATTGTAATATAATCCTAATCACTCTATAGCTGAATGTGAATCCTTAAATTTCAAATCCTAATTTTAGACCCAAAATCCCCAAATCTTAATCCAAACACTAAGCCCTAAATCACAGAATATCTACAAGTCCGAAGATGACCAAATCACCATTGTATACACTTTAAACTTCAATTCATACATAAAGCCTGCCTTAGGGTTCATATGTTTGGATAACTTGAGTTACATTTAAGTGACATTTTTTTCTTCTTTGCCTCAAGCCCATGACCAACTGTAGGGAATTATTTTTATAGCTAAGGTAAGTATATGCAACAAAAATCCTTATATCCAAATAAAACCCTTTTTAAAATTCAAATTGGGTAAATGGGTGCTAACCTAAATTATCGTTCAGGGCATCCAAACACCTAGGATTAAAGAAAATATTATCTTAAGTTGTTTTGATGACAATGAATTGATAATCACCTGAATTTGGGAGAGGTAGTTGGAAGACCCTTCAATTGGCCAGGAGAACCGAGCATGGAAAAAAAGTTGTGTTAATTTAAATGGTTTTTTTTTTTTTTTCATCTTTTGATCTTGTTAATGTGAAAAAAAACGTTAGCAAAGTCAAATGCGAGTTTAGCCCCACCTAAACAAAAATTTTGGGTCTACCACTGACTCCAGTCGGTGTTGATCCATGTCCCCTCTTGTTTTTAGCAGTACGCGGTTCTATTATTTTTTAAAATTGAGGGAGGATCTCCGATGATGACACATTGAACGGGCCTTCAAATTAAAATATTGAGCGCTACACAATCAAGTAAGGTGGCGTTTGGCGTCTCTTATTAGTGTTTGGGAACTCATGTTGTAAACTCTATTTGAAATGGAGTTTAGATGTTTGCCTCCATTTCAAGAAGCCAGCAAAAGGGGCATATTTGAATCAACGCTTTGTGTCTGAAGCGGAAAGACACACTGGGCTACAGTAAAATGGACGTCCTCATGGGACAGTCCCTTTTTTCTTTTTCTTTTTAATTTATGAGATCCAAAGTCATGATCTGGACCGCTAGATATATGAAGAAGGTCAAACACGGCCATGTGTCAAAATTTCAACCGTTGATTTATCTCGGATCTCGAGATATTTCCAAACAATCGTGAGCCATTCGATCTAATATTCTGGACGTTGTGGGCCCCATAATCACGATCCGATCTGTTGGTTCTCTTTGGAGGGCCAAAAATGGTTACGGGCCCACAAGTGAGCCTCTAATTCAAAGTGGATCTTGAGATATTTACAAGAATGTTTTTGACTGTTGATGTCCCATGCATTATTGACTGAGTCTTGAAATTGTACACAGGCAGTGTGGTTTTTTTATTTTTTTTTTTAAATCCAGGCACCATAAATCTTGATCCAAACCATTGGATATATTCAAAAGATCATTCACGACTATGGGTCCAAAATTTAGCCGTTGGATCATCATATATTTTGAGATATTTACAAAAAAAGAAAGACATTTATATCTACTTTTTTTTTAAACCATTGCCCCCAAATGCAAGATCCATACCATTAATTCTCTTTGTAAGGCTAAACACAACCATGACTTCAAATTTCAATACTTGGATCCTTATAGATTTTGAGATATTTATGAAAAATTTTCAACCATTGTTTTAAAAATGTCTATTTCAATCATTTTTGTTTTTTGTGTTACCAAACAAATTATTTTTACACCATCTATATCAAACAGGGCCATTTGAAACAGATCTATTCTATGCAGATCTATTTTATATAGATAAGATTTGCCAAACAGGGCCTAAGTGTCTTGCTCTTGAATTAGGTATTATCAGATTACACTAAAATGAAAGTTGGACCTAGGAATATTTAATCAAAGCACCAAGAAGAATTCACATGTTTTTTTTTTTTCGTGTGTGGTCTCTCTCAAGTTGGACCATCGCCTAGTATATTGAATTTAAAGAAAGACAATAAAAGAAATAGAAGTTTATTTTTTAGTGATTTATTACAAAAATTTTGATGAAATACCCTATTGTTATTGTAATAAGATTATCATCATCATTATTATTATTTACCTCAGTGTAAGATGCATTAGTTCTCACTTGGATGCGAGCTTTGGGCATGCCACCTTCCCTCACTTCAGGGCTATCTTACCTCGTCTACTTTTTTTCATCCGAGGGCTCCCTCACCTCACCCGAGGTCTCCTACCCTCGCTTGAGGGCTAGGGTCCTGGCCCCCAAGATGGGTACCAAAAAAATAATTTTATTATTTTAAGTAATAGGACATGATAATGATGATAATTGATAATAAAATGTAGAGGATTTAACCAGAAAAATCCCTTCAGACTTGTCAAAAGCAAAAAACACCATCAATGTCTTATATAGACCAGTTTGGTCCTCCTGCTTGCTTTTTCTTTTTCTGTTTTTGCTTTTGGCGCTAAGCGGGGATATCGCAATTTATTCTAGGTAAATGAGTGAGGATATTTATTCATCGTTCATTACAACATAAAAAATGTCGAACTCCCTTTTCCCATTTGCCTTTTTTAGGAGCAGGACGGATCTCTCTACAACCACGTTCACAGCATTAATTTGGGCGGGGATATCCCCGGCTCAACTGATACAATTATAAAAGACAGCACCCACAATACTCTAGTGGGCAGAGATATCCCCGCTCATAGCACTAACACAAGCAGGGATATCCCCATCCACCGCACTAATTTGGGCGAGGCTGACAATGGCGAAGGCAAAAGGGGTGCCTGGACGAAGAGAGCAACAGCATTGCCGTAGGCGAGGAAGATATGCTTGTTGGGGTCGGATGGGGTGGGAGAAGGGAGCTGGTAGAGGGCAATGACGAGGGTGAGGACGACAAGAGTGGCAATGAAGGGCTTCATCTCGAAACAACCCTAGGATAGAGAGGCGACGGCGGCTCCTCCTCCGTCTTTTTTCATCGGTGCAACTGCTTTGCTTTCGAATTTTTGCGCCTTCGGATTTCTGGATTTCAATTTTGAAACGAGAGATTTCAAGATCAGTAAGTTGGACTTTGAAGGAGAAAATGCCAACGGTTGCATTCTCCTTCTAATCGGGTCTTTTGGTGTTCTTTTTTTTTTTTTTTAAGGATCTGAGCTTCAACGTTGTGAAAGAGAGAAAAAGATGAGAGAAAAACGAAAAGGGGAAAAATGATTTTGGGACTTTTTAAAGTAAAAGGAGAAGAGGTAACCCCACTCAGAGAAGAAGAAGGAGAAAAAACAAAGCCCCCGAGACCACTATAGTCTTATTAAGACATTGTGGGTGTTTTTGGCTTATAACGAGTCTAAAGGGATTTTTCAAGTAAAATCCTCTAATTTATATTATATAATAGTGATTAGACAACCTCTTTTTTCAATATAAAATCTTTTTACAAAAATTATGAGAAGATCTTATTATCAGATATAGGATCCTATTAACAATAAGATCATAAAACCTCAATAAAATTCAATTAATATGATTTGTAATATGACCACCCTATTAGTATCATCATTATATGATATTTACTATTACTTTCTTTTATGTGCGTCAAATTTAATGCCTTTTATTTCCCACCTTAGGGATCGATCGCTGGGTAGTTGTGTTATAGCAAGTTACCAATGCCACTCAACCATGAGTGTGCTCGCGGCGGGTATGATTAAGGAGGTCATTTGAATGATATCCATAGAATTTACAATGAAATTTTAGCAAATGTAGTATCATTGAATGTGGTGATTTCTGAGTTGGACGTATGTCCCACATGGTCAGTCATTTCTTCTCATTAACAGAATTTAATGAAGTCAATCAACAAGCTCCCAGAGATATCGCTATTCTCAGCAAAGAATTGAAAACAGATATGGAACGATGCCAAAAGCACACTCTTGCACCCAGAATGCCTATGCAACACAATGACATAAAATGAAAGCCAAGAAAATTTATGCACTGTAGCTGCTCATAATCATAGCTGCATTATGCATTGACCCTTCCCAATAATGATGATAAGCTCTTCATGGTTCCAGAGTTCACACTCATTTTTACAGCCCTCATCTTGCAGTAACAGGGTTACATGAAAAAGGAAAATGGATATGATATACATCCTCCAGAGTCCATACACTATCAAATGGGAGCATACCTCCCAACAACTCTTAAAGCCATAAAACTTTCACGACGCCAATAATTGTTTCAAAACCACAACTAATCATCATCTTCAAGGACACTCCGACGCCTCTGGATCTGAAGCATAACCAATGAAAAATTCATAAACAAGTTTTAAATAGAAAAACTAAGCCAGTCTCAGACTTGATACCTAACATTGATCTTCTACACCGAAATGATGAGCTACAAAAAAATGGCATACTTACTGTCACTTTAGTCTGTTTACTTGTTTGATTGTTAATCTGTTCAAGCAGTGATATCAACTTCTCTTCAGATACCTACAAACGAGAACAAAGGTCAAATCTCTTAAATGGGGGAAAAACCTACAACTTCACATGTTACAAACATTAAAAAAATTGACTTTCCAGCAGTCCTTTTGAAATCATTTCTAAAGTCACAAATGCTTATAGACGTGTGTGCGTGTGTGTGTGTTCCTCCATATTTTGTTACAATTACCTTCTCAACTATCTGTCCCACTTGAGCAGCTCTCAGTATAACATCCTCAACGCCTCTTGCCTTCTCAGGTTTCACCAGTGCAATTCGAGAAACTGTTGTCATCAAAGTCATTAAATTTTAAAAGCTTTAGGAAATGGCTGACAGTGCAAACCCATGAAAATAAACATGAGACAATGCTGGAAAGAAAAAGCCTCTAAAAAGGAAAGTCACATAATCAAAACTGTCGATGCACAGCTTCGTATGATGTGAGATGTTTATGAAGAGCTGCTATTTTTTCATTTCTTTAATCAACTTCAGCCCCAATAACATTGGGAAAATATACAGCACTTGGCATGATAGAATCAACAGATCATTTAGGTTGGCACTTTGCAGTTTGTACAGGTGAGTCCTACCTCTCAGAGATCCAGACCATCCATCCAGTGAGTACCAGTGTGGATAGGAGATTCTGTACAAAATTCCACTACAAACCAAACCCAAACACACGACAATGTGCTTGCAGCTTGCAAATGGACTGTTAAATATGAAATATAGCCAAAAACAAATTAGCTTGCAAATGGACTGGTAAATATGAAATCTTATGTTTAGCTGCGCCCAAAAAAATTAATAATAAACCAGTTGGACAGCTATGGTATTCAACTTTTCCTATATTGCCCGCTAATGGTTAAGCCCGCTGGATGAACGTTATAGATTGCTTAAAGGTGGGTCTCACATGCATAGAGTGCTTGACCCAAACAAGTAGGCCTCTAATTCAAGCCAAGGCATCGTATACCTCAACAAATATTAATTTTTATGTCTCCACAGTTGTCAACAAATCCAATTTTCTCTTAACTTGTTGACATTCCATTATATGCTCTAAATTAAATATTCCAAGCACTTAATCCAAATCAAAGTCATCAATCAATTACTCTAGTTTTTTCTACAACTGGCTTAACATGGAGCAGGTGACAGCATTAAAGAATGCCATTCATTTCCATCTCAAAACCATATTTAAGACACTTTAAAATCACATGAGTACATGAATAGTGTATCATAGAGAGTAAAATAAAATGATGCACATGACAAAATATGAAAGAAGCAATGAAAAGGGACATGGTAGATTGTGGAGTTACATAGAAAATGTCTTCAAAAAAGTTCAGTGCAAAAGTAAAACTCACAAAACTAACAGCAGATAGATGAGACAGGGCTTCGATGAAGATTGATTCAAACTGAAGGGGTCAGAGTTCAGGCCAACCAGCCTAGTTAGTTGGAAGTCTTCATAAAATCATAGCTGAAGTTTTGTCATAAAAAATTGGTTTGCATCATACATTATAGGCCCCTTTCCAAGGTGTGTTTGTTCAAGGAGGCAATCATGCTGATTGCAAATGAATGCCTTTACCCTAGAGAGAAAGCAAACAGACCAGGTTTGGTATGTAACATGGGCTTAGAAGAGGCTTGAAATCATGTGGATTGGTATTTCCAACTACACATGCTCTAAGGGCATGTTTGTGTAACACTTTTCCGTGGAAAAGTGGATGGTTTTCCGTGGAAAACCTATTTTTCCGGCGTTTGGTGCGGAACAATTTCCCGGAAATGTTTTCCTGCCTCGTCAGCATTTTCCTTGATAATTGTGGAAATGAGTTTCCTATGGGGGGGTATGGGAAATGGATTTCCTCGGAAAACTTCTCCCTCTTTTCCTTACACTTGTCCATTTCAACCTAAAAACCCTACAACTCTTTCATTTTTTTTCTTTTTTCTTTATATAAATTATTATTTAATGTTGAAAAAATAATATACATGTTATATTATTTTTCTTCAAAAAATTATATCACCAAATAAGAAATTTTGATTTTCTACAAGAAATCCATAGCCGTACCAAACAACATTAGCACCAATTCAATGAGGAAACTCTTTTTGCACCAAACATGAATTTCTAAATTCTACGAAAATCCTTTTCCGAGGTTTTCATTTCTATGGAATTTGCTGATGTGGCAATTTCCTTTTTCCGCGGAACGGGTGTGTACACAAACGTGCCCTAAAGAATTGGCTAGGAGTGTCTATCAACAGCCTCCTTTCCTAGTCTAGTGATTGGAACTCCAAAAGGATACTTCCAAAGTACCAGAAGGCAAGGGCATCCTCTATTGCCACTTCTGCTCTTCATCGTGGCTGAAGGTTTGAGTACGCTATTTCAAAGAGCCAGAACTCTTAGGACCATGAAAGGGTTTCAAATGGGAGATTCTGACTTTGCCAAATAGAGAGTTAGGTGTGACAGCATGGTTTTCAAGAAATATGTTTCCTCTTTTGATTTAAATGGCTTCAGCAATCAGCCAAGTTATGATTTTACATTTTCTTGTGAGCAACCTTCAGTGAAAGCCTCCCCTTTTGTTGGCGCTTCCCACTAGCTCATTCCCTTTATATAACTCTCTTATACTGTAGTGCTCTTTTTTAATAAACTAAATTGTTATAATTAAAAAGAAATAAAAAAAGGGGAAACAGCAATGAGACTCTCATTTGCTTCATTTCTATCTCCACTTTGCAGAAAACACAATAGTATTTACTATTTAGTAATGCGAAACTTGTGCAAATGTCGGGGCAGTTTAACTTGAAACAATGATTAGAATTAACTCAGGGCTTCTGGTAAATGTTAGCAAAACATGATATCGCTGGCATCTGCATGAAGGAATCTGAACTAGTACAAAAACAACCTCCTCCAAAACATTCCTAATCTTTAACTGAAACTAAAGCAATAGAATCTGAATTACTGCAGATTTAAAAACCAAATAAAAAGGAGCACACCTGATCACATCCAATCTAACCTATCAAGATATTAAATGGCATTTATGAAGTCCCAATTTATCAATATTGTCAAAGGAGAAGGATTGCATCAGGTAGGTAGGTTGACAGCAAGCATAAAACTTTTGTCACAACTCCAACATGAATTCGAGAGAGAAACTGAATTCATGAAATATATTTGGAACAAGGCTTTGATGATGACGACGATGACAACGAGGTCCACAAAGAAGGAACAATCCAATTCATTCACATTCCGCAAACCCAGCAGACATGAAAATGCCAACTTCATTGCTCGGAAACATTTCTATATAACACCACCAACTTCCTCTTACCCAAACTAGAGCTGTCACTGTCAGCTGAACTGGATCTGGCCCAGATTCACTCCGCAAGTCTGAAGTTGAATAGTCGATGATCCCAAATTGGACTCTATGACGAACCTTAGGGCCTATTTGGATAATTCACTTGTAATGTGAATTCAAGTGAAGGGTCACTTTAATATACAAGAAAAGAAGAGGGAACTTATCAAAAAATACCAAAACTCAAAATCCACCTTGACTTTTTGTCATTTTGTGGCATGTGAATGAACTTTTTTTGCTTTTTTAGGATAAAAAGAAGAGGCCTTTTTATCTTTAAGTGGAATGAGAAATTGACTTTTTGACTTAAAAAAAAAAAAGAAATATTTTTTGAAATTTTGAACTTTTCAATAAGACCCCACTTCTTTTCTTGTCTCTTAAACTAACTTTCGCTTGAATTCACTTTACAAGTGAATTAACCAAACGGGCTCTAAGAGACCAGACTCAGTGATGCATGCCCTAGGGTCAGGGCTTGCATAGAGTGCCGAAGCACGTGTCCACAGACAATTCAACACATCTCCGTAGAGACTTCAACATGAGGACGCGCCTCTCAAAGGAAAAACCCCACGATAATTCTATTCCAAAATCAAAGTCTGAGAAAAAAAATTCTACAATGCAATATAAATAGGAAAAGCAAACTTAGGGCCTAAGAAAATCTAATCCAATAATGGAAACTACCCTAATCACAACTCTTTTAGTAAAATTGGAAAACTACTAAAATAAAATATTCGTGGAAAGTCAGATCAGGCCAAAATCATGAGGTTCAGCCTCTTCAGACTCAAGTAAAAGCACATTAGCTTTCTATAGGCATGCTAGCTTTAAATATCATAGTATAATGGTATAGAAAAGATTATATCGAGCAGGATATACCATACTGCCAGCTTGATCTGGATTCCTCCCCCCTCCCCCCCCCCCCCCCGGCTTCTCAATTGATATGGTCCAACGTCACCTTAAAGATAGAGGCAAGCTGGAGGTTCCCATCTTTCCATTATTTTTTGGATCTTTACTTCAAATAATGCAAAACCTCACTCTTCAACCTCCTACATACCGCTCAGCTTAAACTCATTATGGATCGCCAATTTACTTCGTCAATATCATTCTAAAAATACCCATTATCTACATAATTTATATTTTCTCATACATATACAAGCACAAGGAAACAAACACGCACACATGCACACGTTATTCTTGAAAATCCTCTCTTTTTTTTTGTAAAGACCGAATCACTGTGATCAAACAAGAATTCCCAAGCACACAAATTCATGTGCACACAGAATGGACTTGAATACGCACATGCAAGTGCAGGCATGGACACTGTTTTTTAAAACTCCCATCTCTTCATTTTGTTGACGGTTGAGTTGTTGTTATCAAACCAGCATCTCTTAGAGCAACAGACCAAGTAGGCAGAAGCAAGAAGCAAAAAAGAAAGAAAAGAAAGCAATAGGAGACACAATAGGTCAACTAGGTTTGACCATAAGGCATAACAAACATGGACCCAACCTAAACCTGACTTGTTTGTTGATCATGTTCACAATGTGAAGTGGAATCTGCCTAAAATGTTCCTCGATCATGTTTGAAATGCAGAGCTGAACCTGAGAGTAACAGGTTAGGCTCCGGTTCAGGTTGGCGAAATGAAAGGATACAATGAGTTAGGTCTGGTTGGTGGTTCGCTAGCAAGTGTGGACAACCCTTTTACCAAGCATTCTGGAAATATGAACCCAAACCAAATTTACGAAGACTAATTTGGATCAGGTTAGTGGTCGAGCTAGTAATTGCAACCTGAACCCTGAATGGGTCATGGAGAAGTTGTGGGGCTAAGCATCCAACAATCGCCTAAAAGAAACAACTATATAGTTTAATTCAAAACTCAAACAATGACCGAGGCTTCTGTTCATACCTTTCTATTCTCACACTATTACCAATGTCCTCTTGCTATTCCAACAGAAAAACAAAGCAAACAGAGTCCACAACTGTTCATATTGTCCTAAATTTAGGATAGCATATGATCTTCTCACCTATAAAGGAAACTCTTAACAATGTTATTAAGGTAAAAAGATTACGTAGCCTTGTCCAGTCAAGGAGATGTTGAATCATCTCACTACCTTCTTACAAATAGCCAAAATGAGTGGAAATAGAACTCTTAATAAGATTTCAAGAGGTGGTAAGCTAATGATGATTGCTTAAGAGTTACAGCCCTTTCAGTTTCAAGAAAAAAGCATCCTGGCAAATGATGGCTATACGCTCGGTAAATGGATGGATTAATTTTCATGTCAAAAGCAATACAGTTCAAAGAGACTGCATGACATTAAAATGTTTCTGTATCAGATTTTCTAAAATAATTACTTAATGCTAAACCTTTTTAGTAAGCAATAACCAAAAAATATTAAAGTTAAAACAGAATGCAGATGTCATCTTACGCCTTTCCCTAGCTTGAGATGACAAAATCTGACTAAGCATCAATTGCCTCCGTTCCTCTGCTTCCCTAGATTCATTTGCTGAATAAATTAGTTTCCACAAGTCAAAGTTGTATGTAACTAAAAATTAGAGAGAGAGAGAGAGAGAGAAACGCAAACACCTTTAGTACATCCAGTAAAACCTAAACCAGAATTACAGTAAAAGAAAAGGGTGCTATCAACAGCAAATGGAACTGACCTTTTGGCATCCTCCTGTGCCCTCTGCTGCTCATTGGGTTGTTGATTCCCCTAAATCAGCAGGCAAGATATATTTGTTTCAGCATTACAGAAGGATATCATATTGATATAAAAGAAAAGCCTGAAGATAGTATCACATACAAGTCCACGTTGTGCCATTAACTCCTGCATTCTTCTTTGCCTGATGGCTTCTAATTCTGGATCATCCTAATCATAGGGGAAAAAAAAAACCATTTTCAGAATTCGGAATTGAAATACAAAAATTACATTACATTCAGATTCCCCAAGCAATCACCAAGGGATCCATTTTCAGTAGCACATGGGGCCTCTTGGAAAGTAGACCCACAAACCAACCTCCGTGAGAATTAAGAAGTGAAATGAAAAGAGAAAAGAAAAGAAAAGGGAAAATTCATACAATAAGTTCCTCCATGGTAGCTCATTTTTTAGGGTTTCCAGTTCTTCAGTGACACTCAAGTTAACAGATCAGAAGTTCAAATGGTTTGCTCCTAGATTTGAGGGTTCTACCACACTAGGGCCACGGGGGGTTTACCGTGCTCCCCCTAGGCCCATAGGCAAACTCTACGTTATCGAGAGAGAGAGAGAGAACAGAAGTTCAACAATTTTCAATCTTTTGTATGACCTGCTTTGAAATCACCCCGTACCATACCCACTTCTGGATAAAAGAGGAGGGTTGTGAGAAATCTATAGTCAACAACAGAAGCTTGCCACACCTTGTTATTAGGTCAAACCATAACCCACATCTATTTCACCAGGTCTTCTAGTAGATCTCAAGCTCACCCAGGTTGATGGGAAAAGGCTAAGATGATGTTCCATGCCATTTCCAATAGCTACTGCAATCTTAAGAAAAAGGGGGAGGAAATGCTCCTATCGTGAATTTACCAATGGATGGGCCACAGCCCACAGTCCAAGATTCATGGTTCTTTCAATTGGAAGAACCTTATACAAAAAAAAAAAAAAAAAACCCTAGATAGTTACTTGAAAATTGCTTCTTCTCCTAAAGCAAAAACCAGATCAGTGGAGTTCAAAAATATAAGGAAATTTTTAGAAAAATAATAATAATAAATAAATAAATTTGAAGTCCAGCATCCTCATCAAAGCCTTGAACCAACTATCTTGGGGCCGGCTATATGAATTCCATTTCTCCATTTCAATCAATCCTGAGCAAAATCCTCATAACCTTTTCAGATCTACTTTTACTACCTCCATCTACGTCCTCTTCGGCCAACCCCTTCCCCCACTGGAGGGTTGCACCGCACTGGGGAGGTTGACAGCCAGCTTAAAATTCTGTCACAACCCAAACATCAATTCTGAAATTTGAAGTTCTCCAAAGAAAAAACTACTTTTGGGATTCTATTACTAGGCTTGAGAAAAAACTGGGCAAAACCCTAAATCCAGAATCAACAAACATGCCCCAAAAATCCTTCAATAAACTGCTTATGACAGTTTAATTGAGCAATTGATCACTTAAAACTAGCGCTCATAAGAACCAGTCGTAGATGAGAAGAAAGATCAACCTTTATCATCAGAAAAGGGGGAAAAGATCCAATCTTTGATTGAAGATCGAATTCCAAAGATTAAGAAAAAATCCAAATTCTAAAAACAGGTAATGGATTAACAAAAACAGCATTTTCGACTAAAAACCCTAACTTTTGTTCGAATTGAAGAACAAGAATCTAGAGAGAGAGGTTTTACTTACCATTGTCGAAGAATCGAAGATTTCTTCTTCGGATTACGAACTCAAGAGTAGCGTTTTCTATGCAGGGTACTGATGCCCTAAATTGATAGGAGGAATTTATGATGCCGATAGATTGTGCTATTTGCCGCTTGTGGGGCCCACTTGATGTTTTGTGGTGGTTCATGTCTATGATGGGGAGATCAGCTGATTTTAAAATTAATAATTAAATTAGTATTAATTAATAAAAGTATAAATTTTATCCATATAATTGCTATTAGACTTGACATTTACCTCGTAACGGTTGAGCTTTAAATATTTTCTAAAGAGCTGTTTCGGTGTGGTTGAGATTTTTCTAACGAATTCCTCATTTAAAATTCCTCTATTTTGGTTCTTTTTATTTATATGGAATTAAATTCTTATAATTTCTAAAACATATATTCCCATGTAGGTTTGAGTCCAAAAAATTATATTGAAGAAACGCTTTTTTTTTTTCCGTTCTCCAGCTTCAACGGGTAGGACCCAAGAGAGCCCACAAAGTGGGAAGGATAGCTCACATAAGTGGGACAAACGATGTGTCCCAGGATCAGCCAGGCGACATGAAAGGTTGCCAACCAACTGAGCAACCCCTTGTTGCCAAAGAAACAAAGATTAAGAACTAGGGAAGCTGATGAATATCCCGCTATCACTCTAATAATTTAAATCGTAGCAAAGTTAGCCTCCAATCTATATCAATGAAGTCCCTGGGAATTGAATTCAATTCAAACTAGGATGATGATCATAGGTAGAACTCAAAAATAAATAAATAATAACCTGGTGAATCCCATTTCTATTCCCACAATGGTGTCCACCTATGATCAACCCCAGCCTTCACCAACGAATCATCATGATGATGATGATAGCAAGTATAATAACAACATCGAGTAAAGAGATTTTTTCGGTTATCATACCATATACTTCTCAGGATCCGTTTGTAAACTTTAAAAATAAGCCATTATTTTATGATATAGTGCTTATTTATATATTAGAGGTTTGGCCTTGAAAAAATTGAGTTACAGGGCATGCTCTTTACTAGAGATTTTTTAGCTAAAGCCGATGAAAGTGGACAATGCAAAATTTATGAATGCTTTGGCAAAAAATAACCTCAATCTGAATCAAGAGGTGGGTTTTACATAGTAATTTCTAAAAGATAGATCACAATTACTGCGATTCCTCAAGGTGGATCCCATGGACGATCACAAAAGTTGGCCTTGCTTCGTAATTTCTAAAGGTGGATCTCGTGTTTACCGTCACAAAAAAGTGAGAATGTTTAAATTTCTAAAGGTGGATCTTATGTACAATAATTCATATGTGGGTCCCGTATGGAAATTCCTGAGTTGGGCCCCATGTACTAATCCTCAGAAGAGTTGGGGCCATGTTTTAATTCCTAAGTGAGTCCCATATTGTAATTTATAAATGTGGGTCCCATGCACAACAATTCACAAAGGTGGGCCCATGTTGTAAGTCCAGAAGTGGGCCTCTGTTCACAATCACAAAAAGTAGACCCATGTTTAGTTCCTATCAATGTCGGGCCATGTTCATATTGTATTTCTAAATGTGGCCAATGGGAAAGAATTTTTAGGAAATGAAAGAGAAAGCCCCTTTCATAAGCTTTGATTTATATGTTGACCAAACATTCTATTGTGAAATAGGAGGTTTTTTTTTATGATTTTTCCAAATAGATTAATTGTAAATTAGAACTTAAAAATTAGTTTTTTTAAGACTTTAATTTAATTAGCTCTTATTAGATTAGACTAGAGTTTCCAAACGGCCCTTGCAATTCTAAGTCTGAAAGTTTTGCCTTAGAGAATTAACCACTTCGAAAATTGTAGAGTTAAATGCAGTTGCATTACTCTTTCAAATTTATGGTGGTAAAATTACCTTTATTTTATGATTTTTCCAAATAGATTAATTGTAAATTAGAACTTAAAAATTAGTTTTTTTAAGACTTTAATTTAATTAGCTCTTATTAGATTAGACTAGAGTTTCCAAACGGCCCTTGCAATTCTAAGTCTGAAAGTTTTGCCTTAGAGAATTAACCACTTCGAAAATTATAGAGTTAAACGCAGTTGCATTACTCTTTCAAATTTATGGTGGTAAAATTACCTTTATTAAGTTTTTCTATATTCCTAGTACGTTCGATGGGGTTGCGCTAACCCTTTTTAAGCTTCTCTTTAGTCTTTAAAAAGAGATTTCTTTTGGGATGGGAATATTTTGGGAAGGGTTCTGTACTAATGGAGTTAAGTGAAGTAAATGTTATTTTAAAGAAATAATAAAATATAAGTGGGTTATGATGGTATTTTATTTTTAGTTGTTTGTTATGAAATCTTTTTACTTTTTTTCATAGAAGAGTAGAGTTTTTTTGTCTTTTAGTGGAGGAAGGAAGTGGCTTTTTTACTTATTTAAAAAAAATTAAGATGGAAAATTTGAATTAAAGTGCTTTTGAAATGACCTTTTTTTCTAGAAATGGTGTAGGCTTGTTTTGTATTTTGGTTGTATTGTTTGTTGGGTTTTTGATGTTCTTCTGCAATCTTTCTTCAATGAATTGCTCATTTTACCCAAAAAAAAACAAGAATATGGCTGCAAAATTGGCTTATATCATGGGTTTAGAAGTTGAGTCGACTCAGGACTTGGTCACTCAGTTGATTACCTTTTTTGAATCAAATAAGTTTTTTTTTTATATTATAACTTATAATGTGATATATGAGATAATAAGGAAAATTTCAAGTCTTCATTGATCCATCAACCAGCAGTGTGACCCATTTGGCTGGATTTGAGGTCAAGTTTGGAAGTTTGTCAAACTGTGGCTGGAAAATCATCCCCACTGCCCACTGGCCAGTATACTTCTACTGATAGACTTGAAATTTGGTTCTATCTACTTTTACTGCAATCATCTGATGCCAATCCTCCCTTTTGTGGAGTTTAGTAAAAGGCACATGCTGAAGATCTGCACAACCCAAAATGTATTACGTATCATGGGTTATAATCCACATGTCATTAGCTGATATTTCCTTGATCGACCTTTCTTCTCTCCCCCAATGGTCTAAACAAAGTAAGGTCTTCTGAATCTTCATAAGCATTTAAAATGGCAATCCATGTGGTCTCATGTGTTTGTGCCTTCTGGGTTGATATGCTTGAGAATTTTCAGGCTTTCCTTCCGTTGGAACGGTCCAGCCTGTGGGGCTCACACGGACCCGCTATCATCAATTTAAGTCGATCATATGCAACCTCCCCTTGAAATACCACTAGCCCAAATCTAACATTAATCCAAATTTTGTAAGCTCCTAACTGACCATGCAAATCTCAGCTAAAATCAGGCTATTTCTACTGGTTAGTAGTCAAACAACTTTTAGGTCCTCAATACAGTAACTCCTTTTAATAGATGGTTTCTATTTTCTGAACACAGATTTATAGAGAGACCTTTCAAACTCCTCTTTAAACCATGATTGTCATGCCAGTGGCTGGAAAATGGGGACCTTCACCAGGATAGGCAGGGCCGGATAGTTCCTGACTGAGGTTTTGTATATTTGATAACATGTAGGGATATTGAGGATGAGAATCTATGGTTTCCTTTGTTGGCCATGTTCTGCAGAGGGGAGTCTTTTGCTCCCATAGAAGAATGCCTTTGACCATAATCATTTATAAGCTATACTCTTCCTGCAGTTATCAAAATTAGAATAGAAGATGCCAATCATCTCAAGCTAATGATGAAGTCATAGTCCACGACACATGAAGTCATAGTTCATGACTAGGTGAAGGATACAAGGTAGAGATGTAGATGGGGCACTAACTTTCAAGTGATCTGAATTATGAGGGTGATGACGGTATTCAATTCCATCTCTCGCCGATTCATTATCTATTTAAAGGGAGAATATTTGATGATCATTTTTGAATATTCACTTATGTTTCTTCATTTTTATGACTTCTTAGAATACCTGGAATTCAATCAATTAAATGAAACAATGTTCTGATGCAAGATCCTGATGACTGCTGATATCAATACCCCACAAAGGCAGTTGTTGGTGATGATCATCTGCTGATACAATATTCTAATAATCAAGAAACTAATTTTGTGATCCATCTAACTATGATTTGGATTACAAAACCATGGATCTCCTTGTATAGAATTGTCACATCCCGGTCCCGAAATTACCTGGCCAAAGGTAATTCCCGAGGTGTGTCACGCGTACTCCCGTGTTCCTCACACCTGTTTCGGGTCAAGTATGAGTCACGAAGGAGAAAATTCCACTTTGCATGTGTGAAACATGCTCACAGATACCTGTCTTAGCACATTTGTCAGCGGAAGCATTAAATCTAACATAGAAAGGTATCATATCATGAGCTGTCCCAATATTCAAGTTCAATGACAAAAGATGATTTCATTACTATTAAGAAGTAGAGAATTAAAACTCACTCTACCTCAATAATACAAAAGTATCTATGCACAACAATACCAAAAATAGTATCTAGTTCAAGTTTAAACAAAAGTATTCTATATGCCAAAAGTATATTAGATGCAAAAGATGAGACGCTCTCCGGTGACATAAACTAGACAGCTCCCTCAGCCGTCCACTCTTCTAAGCCTGGAGGTACCTCAACGGCCTCCTCCTTTCCCTCCTCGGTCTCCTCAAGACCGGGATTGGGACCTGCGTCTGTAACACCAAGAATAACTCATGAATACAACGATTCAGCTGAGTATAAGCAATAATCCATTTGCACATGCTGCATCAATATCAGAAGTTATGACGGAAGATTAAAAGAGGTCATATAAAGTAAAACTAAGAAGTTGTGCATTTCAAGTTAAATCATGCTTAAAGAATCAATAATGATGGAAAAATACACACTAGTTGGTAACCACATTAGCTAAATCCCCTCAAAGAGGGCACGCATTTTGGAATGTCACCAGTGACCCGGCCAAAGGTTCAACTGGCTATCCGGGTTCTGGAGTTCCAGTGCTCCAGGCTGTCTACTGCAGTGACGTACACAAACTAAACCAAGAGTCAACCCCGTCGAGTATCTTCCGGTCGAAGCTAAGTAGTACCGACTCATGCAAATCAAGAAAACAAATTGAATTTGAGTCGACCACACTAGTCTTTCCATATGATACCATTCAATTTGTTCATGTTCATTCATAATTCTACTCAAGTTTCTCAACATAGCAAAACGGATAACAATAGAACGACAAATAGATGAAGAGTGGAAAAGATATATATATGAACACTAGATAAGTGTATAAACGCATGACATATAAAACAAGATGTTTGTGCATTAAGGTTTAGGAATCAAGAATTGTTACTAGCCAACTCTTCTAAATATCCGTCTTTCACTACTAACCAGTTCAGTAGAAAATTATAGGAATCAATGTATCGTTATTCGCTAATTGGTGTCACATTATATATTAAGTATACATTGAATTGCTATAATTTAATAATCATGGTAGTGTGAAATAACAAACTAAACAAGTGAAAATTCTCGCCTCAAGAAGTTTTCACACATAATAGGTTTTCCAATGGTCAATGTAATTAAAAGGAACCAAACAGGGTCTCATTCCGGACTTCCATGCGTCAATAGGGCCTAAATGGGCTTCAAACAATAGAGGGAATGGGCTAGCAAAAGGGCCTGAAATGGGCCTGAAATGAGCTGGAAACAGGCCTGAAATGGGCTGGAAAATGGGCTGGAAACAGGCCTGAAATGGGCTGTAAAATGGGCTGGAACAGCCCAGGAAATGAGTTGAAAACAGCCCAGAAAATGGCCCAGAAAACAGGCCTGGGCTGCTCTCTAATCCTATTTTACTAAGCTCGTTTTTTGTGGTCACCATTCAGTCAAGTGTAATCTAAAACCTTTTTTTTTTTTTTTTTTTTTTGTTCATAGGCCTAATCCAAAGAGCTTATTTGTTACAAGCCTCACAACATGCATCCATGTCATGGCATTCTATAAAAAAACACAAAAGTAAGTAACTTGCATCCAATTTCATTTCCATTAACAAAAACAAAACAGAGACTAATACCCATATGGATACTGATATTCCACTCAAGAGAATCAAATCAAGAATCAATAATAACAAAAAACACCACATGCATTGAGAATATTGCTTATACTTGCCTTCACCAAACGTGTACACACTCACTCTTCCTCTTGAGTCAACACAAGTGAAACCCCCAATTTCACAAACCCTATTAAGAAGGTAGTACCAATGTCTATTAAAATGCATGCATGTGATAGACAAGAATTCTAGTAGCTCAATCACCACAAATTTCTAAGAAGAGAAGTGGAGTTCTTACCAAAGTGACTGATCAGAGGTTGGAGAAGACCAATCTTATCACAATACAGATATGAAAGTGTAGGGATGAAGAAAGTGAAGTCAAAGTTAATCTCTACACACCCATGCAACGTCTTTCCTTGAATGATTTTGAAGAGAGAAGGAGAAAATGAAGAAAGGAGTAGGAAAACAGAGTTTTCCTTTTCAGCCCACTTGAATTGTAGCATGCACAGGAACGAAAGAAGTGAGTTTGCTGTTGGAGTTATATTACTTCATAGTTTATAAGAAAGTCCTCCTCCATTGTCATATTTTTTATTTTGAGTCAAATGAATGCCTACTTGATTAATTTGAGGTCTAATGAGAAAGTGATCGATATGAAAAATGACGGGCTCGATGAGATACACGCGATGACGCCAAGATGAAGTGCATACGATGTAATTTAAGAAAATCCAAAATTACGAAAAAGTCCCCGGCTTTGCCTAAATGGGTTGGATCGGGTCTAAACTACCTACCCAAGACTCAAGGTCTAACCCAAAGACTAATATAAAAACTAATTTATGCTAAATAACTTAATTAGTAGCTAAGTAGTTTTAATTTATATAAAACACAATTAATTAGGAATAAACAAGATTAAGTGGGTTCAGGGTGTAACAAGAATAGAGTGATCGTGTTCTCTTTTCAGTCTAGATATAGGGAACAGGCATTCCTAAACAAATAGTGAATCTATTTTCACAGCTGAATACAACCATGTTGGCTTAAGCCTCTTAAGATAATACGATCGAGGATAGAGAAATATCTTCAATATGTGCAGGCATTGAGAAGGTCATGCACACGCCTAGCTTTGGATCAAGAATTCCAAGCCTAGGGAGAGGGGGTCCTTCATATCTTCATTAAAGTATCATCTAACTCAAAGCAAATATGAGTCACTTGCACAGGCAATAGATCAAGAATTAGCCAAAATCCTGATAAAGATCAGCCTCAACAATGGAATACCACACAAAGGACTAGCAGTATCAATCCAAACAATACCCACTATAAAAGGAGTCAATCTAGCAATAGTTAACCACCACATCATAGTAGGCACAGGCTGAGCAATAGGTACAATACAATTATACAAAGAAAGTGATAAGGAGGAATATCCCTCTGCCAGGCAATATCATCTAGCAAGTGAAGGCCTAAAAATAGAATTTTTCTGTGAAGGTGCTGCTGAGTTTGGAAGCCCACTCTTCCTCAATAAAGAGATTTAGCTTGAAATATCCTAACATTTCTGTTATTTTAGATATTCCGACTTGGAGAAATCCTGAATTAAAGGAAAGGAACTCCATTGCTCCATAGTGGGGACCACCTATTAAAAATATAAACCGCTCAAAATATTCCCATTTACTACGTACAATAGGAGTTGGTTTCATCTTAAGACTAGCAAAACATGCCCGCGCTTAGCACGGGCAATGTAATTTATAATATTAAAAAGAATATAATTTTTAAATAATATTTAGTTTAGATTATATTGAGATGGTAAAAATTACAATCAAAATTAAAATATATAAGAAGGCGCGATGTCGCAGTCTGCATTATATCTCTCACAAGGTGTGGGGCAGGATTAGGTGTGGGATAGCTCGACCACAATTATGACTGCTTAGGAGCGAGGGCAGACATTGACCTCAATAAAAGGAAATGCAAGTGAGCAGTTAAAAAGTTGTTTATTATGTGTAATAGCTAGCAATGTTGTTGAGATCCATCTTCATATATAAGTAGCAAAACATGCCCGCGCTTAGCACGGGCAATGTAATTTATAATATTAAAAAGAATATAATTTTTAAATAATATTTAGTTTAGATTATATTGAGATGGTAAAAATGACAATCAAAATTAAAATATATAAGAAGGCACGATGCCGCAGTCTATGTCATATCTCTGACAAGGTGTGGGGTCGGATTAGGTAGATCTTATTGTAGATGAAGGGATAGCTCCAAATTTGAAGAAAACAATCCATACCCAAAACTTATAAAAAAAAAAAACTCTCAATAACACTTGCATCATCCAAACTCTTTAATCTTCAGGCCATAATTGATATTTTAAAATTTTAAATTCACCTAAAGAAGGTTAACAAAAGTGGACTCTCGATGTAAATCTTAATTGGAGTTCCAATTTCGCAATTTAAAATTGAAATTGAGATCCAATTTCTCAATCAATTGCGAAATTGGACTCCAATTTCGAAATTGAGTCCCTTGCCGTGCCAATAGAATCATAATATAAGAAATTATAAAAAAAAAAAAAACTTTATGATTAGTTTCTTTGAAATTAAATGCAAAAGGACTTAGGCTGAGAGAGAGGGGAAAAGGAAAAAAAAGAAGTGCATAAAAATTCAATACCTATTCCATATAGTTTAAAAAAAAAAAAAACACTAGCCCATGAAAATTGAAGATTAATGATTAAGAAAACTAAAAAACAAAATCAAAACAAACAAACAATATAAGCTATGAATAAAATCCAATGAAATTTGAAAGACACATAGAAATAAACATAGAAATGAAAATCCATAATCAACTCAATAACATAAGCAATTTAAAATAATCAAACACTCATGAGAAGAAAAAAAAAAAAAAAAGAAACTCAAAAATGGAGCAAAAATGGGCAAAAACAAAAGAACCCATAAATTCATGAAAAACCATCATAAAAGGAAAACTAAAAACCCATCACAAGTGAGAAATTATAATAAAAGGAGATAAATTTTATTAAAAAGGTTATAAAAATAAATATAAATAAGGATCCATAGACAATACAATGATAAAAGAAATTTAAAAGAACCAAACCAACTTATAATAATCTAATACTCAAAAATAGAAATCTGAAGTTACAAAAGAAATAAGAAATATCCATAAAAATATTTCACAAAGAGAACTTAAAGAACCCAATGGAAGTAAAATAAATAATTAACACATTATAAGCATTAAAAAAACAAAAAATACAACAAACAAATGAGAATTTACAGAAAATCTCATTGTAAAAAGTGATTTAAAAGAAAGAAAAAAAACCAAGGAGAACCTAGGACCCAAAAGTTGAAAAAAAAAAGGGGAAAAAAGAAAATCACAATATATGAAAACCATACAAATACAAACCATAAAAATATTGCAAATCTATAGAAATTTTAAAATGATGATTCTTTTGTATAAATCATATTAAAATGACATAATTAAAATTGCTCAAATAAAATATGATGAACTCAAAAGTAAATGAATTAAAAAAGATTTACCACTCAATTGAAACGTTTAATTATTACATAAATTGTCTCAAGATGCTTATATTTTAAAATGGGTTGAACACTGATCTAAACTAAGCATGCAAATGAGACATGAGACGGTACTAAAAAGAGATACAAATAAACAAAAAAATTATTAAAGTTTCTTTAATAAAATACAATGAACTTAAAAGCAAATAGAAAAAATGAAAGTTCTCTTGTTGACATAGAGAAATAGAATTATACTGGAGAAAGTAGAAAATGATGATAATAAGAATGGGCTTAATTCTTCATTTAGATGGACCAATATTATTGGATATTCTTTTTACCATTAGTTCTGCATTCTTAAAAAAAAGTGTACAATTAAAATTAATAGATAAAAAAGAAACCAAACAACCCAGAACCGAAAGTGGATTAAATAAAAAAGGCTAATGATTAAATAAACCAGACAACCCATAAATTATCATTTCACATTGTTAAAAAAAAAAAAAAAAGGAAAAAATTTATATAATCAGAACAAACAAAAATACATGAAATTCCTTAGATTAGTGACACTTAGACACTGGGACCCATTAACACTCAAATGCTATTGCTTTGATAGAAATAGAATTATATTGGGAGTTTCTTAATAGACAAAAGGCATGATGGAGAGTCCAAATCACAGAAAAAAACTTCATTTGAAAAACTCTAGTATTTTGTATTTTTTTTTACTAGAAAATCAATTTGACCATGGAAATAACCCGGAATGAGATGAAAATTTGAGGTATCCCATAAATAGCAAGAATGTTTGTCTTAATGATTGTGATTTTTAATAGATAGTGTTCAACTCCATTTACATCACGATTGATAAAAATTAAAGCTACACACATAAAAAAGAAAAAAAAAAAAACAAACTTCACACTTTCTCCCTCGGTAAGCTTGCATGGTAGCACATCAGTTACATGGAAAGTTTTCTGCCTCATCTTTAGCTCCACACTGTTGTCACGAGTTTGTATTTTTTTCAATAATATTTTCATTTTCTTATTAATTATGAAACTTATTATTTTTGTTGATCAATTCCTTATATTATATATTCATTTGAGTTTAGTTTTATTGTAAAATGGTTGTCATAGAAAATTAAAGTTGTAAAATGGTTGTCATAGAAAATTAAAGACTATATAAGAAATCATATAAAATAGTTATTTCAAAAGTTTGATCATCTATGTTTAAAGTACAATGCATAAGTATGAAAATAATAACAATAGTATTTATAGGGGTCAATATTCTAAAAATATAGTTATTTTTATAAATATCTAGTAAATAAATTTCAACTCCCGGTCAATATTCCAAAGTGGGGCTGGTCCCTTCCTCATTAACTAATTTTAAGTTTTTGTTGACAATTATTAATAAAAAGATGCTCTGTGGCGTAGTGGTAGGGTTGCTTCTTTGAAATTCATGTTGTTCTGAGTTCGAGTCTCAGCACAAACCATAATTAATTTTTATCATGTCATTAAAAATACACTGATCGGGTAGGATCCAAAAAGTGTGATTTACCTTGACCCGACTTGTTTGTTAAGGTCAAACTAAATTAAATTGATGAGTCAAAATCAATTGAAGCGAATTGGAATTGATTTCCACTTCACTTCATATATATATAATTGACCATTCGGTTGAAAACATAATTAAGACAATCTTATGTATTTTAATTATATTTTTTTGTCAAATAGTCAACAAAATGGTGGGATCAATTTTGGGATGCAATGTCCAATTATCCAGTTTTTTAGAGGCTCTGACCGCTAGAAAACCAAGTTTGGAACCTATTTTAAGTTCTAGTTCATAAATTAGTCTAGATCCGGAACCCACATAGGGTTTGGATGACAAACTTTCATTGATCCCTTAGATTTTTAATAGATATGCCCTCCTTCATCCCAAGATACTCTTATCAGAGCCCAGCATTACACACAAAAATGCCCATGACCAACATGGAAACCGATGGTGCACGTCGCAAGGACTAAAATTTAAATTTCATGATGTAAACAAATCACAGAAAAAAAAAAAAAAAAAGATCAATCTTGTCCTTCCGCTAAATGCACATCCTCTCATCGCCGTCCATTTTTGCAAGCAGTTCCTCTGTCTAACCAATGATAAACACCAGATGGATGGTCCAAAGCCCAATCAGAGAATTTGTTTTTGAACAATCTAGATCGTCCATTTTGAAGGCCACCATTTTATGCATACGACAATACAGTCAGTGCAGCTCTGACAAATGGGTCATTTAAGAAGGGGCTGGAGAGACCAGATAGACGGTCCAGATCCATGTTTGGAACAGCCCACATGACCAATACATGTGATGTCTAGGTTAAGATAAATGGGTCATTCCTATGCATTTCAGGTGTGGGTTTTATTAGAGCATGTGAGGTGTGCAGGGTATGTAGCTCTACCTGAAGATGGGTTGCCCAAACGACCACATGTTTTATCATGACCATCTTTTCTGGTACCCATGACTCATAACTCACTTGGAAGTAGGTGTGCCAAATTTTCAGTGGTCATGGTTAATCTGACCCCAGGTATTCACTATTGGGCATGTGTTGAACTTGAACTACATCCATTCATCATGGGATTGGAAATTTCAAAATGTCAACCCAAACCCTTATTCTTTATCATTATCATCAGCAATCTTAATATCCTATCGAACTGAGATTCTCTGAACAGTTATACTCCAAGTGTTCATAAACTTGCAACAATCTAAAACAACAAAACTTATTTTGTAAATCTGAACTTTTAAGTCATAAACATATATGTATATATATATATATATATATAGAGAGAGAGAGAGAGAGCAGGGCTCTTCTAAGCTGCAGCTTAACTTATTTTAAGTTGGAATAGTGTTGGTCCCACAAGTCAAAGTTGATTATATCTGTTTTATGCATGATGGAACGGAAAAATCCAGTTTTGAGGATTTTGGAGAAGATTATTATGCAAAAAACAGCATAATCAACTTTGATTCGTGGGAACAACCATGTTTCAGTTAAGATAAGCTAAGTTGTAGCTTAGGAGGGCTGACCTCATATATATATATATATATATATATAGGGTAATTTATCGACACTTAAATGTGCAATATTTAACCGCAAGACTACGGTGTCGTCAAGTAGTAAAGAACTGAAGAGTCTGGATTATCAATCCCAAGAGGAGAGGATGGAGAAAGCAATGAATCTAATTTAAGTGAGAGTTGAACTAAGATATAGCTAATAAAGACAATTGAAGTGAACAATTAAAACTATTAAACTATATGTGAAAAATTAAATTAAATAAATTGAAATGTGAAACAAAATTAAAACTACTTTAATTAATAATCTAAAGTATGAAATGAATGATATCTAAGCTAATCTAACAAACTACACTAAAGTAGTGGATGAATGGTGATGGAAATGGAAGATTTAAGGTGAAGATGTGGTATGAAATGTGTAGGATTTTAAAACAAGTGATTTGAAATGTGGATTTAACAATCTAAAAGTGAAAATAACAAACTAAACAAAGATTTTAAATTAACAATAATAAAAGAAGAGATTAGGCAATTCTAAATCCACTAAGTAAGTAATTAATTCAAACAATGCATATTCTAATGTAATTCCCAAATCTACAATTCAATTAGCAATCTCTTGCCTAATTGGATTGGATGATATAGTAATGAAGATTAAAGTAAAGAAAATAAAAGGCCAAGATCTTATATCATAACCTAACTACCCTAACAATTAATCATCAAAATCAAGCTACAAAAGATCAAAGATAAGGACTCTAGAGCATGCTATGTGAGAAAACTTAATCAAACTACAAAGCATCAATTGAGATTATCCAAGCATCAAGTCTAGAGATAGAGTATGAGAAATGAGAGAGATTAGCACAATTAGATCTAAAATCTACTAATTAATCAATGCACAAATAGGGAATTTAAACTAAAACATGCATGTAAATGAACTAATCACATTACTTATCTTCAAAAGGAGAGCCTAATCTAAGAGCTTTAGCCACTAAACATCAATAAAGAATTCCAAAACTTCATTAATGATCTTCAATTACACACTCTCTCTAGATTAGTTATAAAGAAGCTCCTAAATACAATCTAAAAATAAAAATGCAAAAAGACTCACTTGCCAAAAGATCTCTTCACTCTACAAACACATTCCAATTTATAGGAACATTGAAGACATTTGATTGGCTCAAGGATTGCTTCCACTTGATTGGTTGCAACTTGAAGGCTTTTGGTTGGCTCATTTGCTTTCACATGGATTGCTTGAATTTGATTTGGAGAGGTGAGGTGAGTTGGATGGAATATTTTATAGGTAAAATAATAATAATATTATGCAATTGTTGGGATTTAAACCCATAACCTATATATTTCATACCAACCCAAGCTCTAACCAATACACCAACCACTCCTTTGTGTTAGAAAATGACTTCTTTTATCCTTAAAGTCTTCTCCTCTTGTTTTGGAATTCTTTAACACTTCACCAAGATTTCTTCAATAAGATTTCTACATATAACTTCTTTATTTGAAATATCTTTTTGATGCTTTGGGACATTAGCCGGAAGATTGGAATAATCACGGGGTCCACCTACACAAGAGAAATTACATAAAAATTCGCTACAAATAATCGGATTTATGCAAGATAATCCGATAATCCATTAATGTGATAGAATGATAAAATTTCCGTGTAAAGCAAATGATATGCATATGAGATGCCAATAAAATTCAAACTTATAAGGGGTAAAATATGCAATATTTAACACTTATCAGTAATGTTCTACTAAGAGGTTTTTCTTGCAGATTTGTGTAAAAAATAACCTTTTTACCACCACATCTATAATACTTTGAGAATTAAAATAGAAGAAATGAATATGGTACAGGCTTTTACCCATTTTATTTTTTAAGTTGGGCTTGGGTTTGGCTATATATCCAACGACACCAATACTCCATGCCAGTGGCTCTCCATACTTAAAAGGTATATTAAGAATATTTAGTGCTCTTTTTTCCTGTACCCCAACCAAGAAGGCTGAGACCCATGAGAGATCCCGCACACGTAGGGACAGAGCCCACACATGTAAGAAATTAGGAGCTTGCACACCAAGGAAAAAAGTCCACACTTGTGGGAAGAATGCAGCATGGCTGGGAATCAAATTATGTTGCTATACAAGTATTTATTCATTAAACTCTAGGTGTACGTTCTTGTAACCAAGGTCAGATTTGGGGAGTTTTACCTTTCTTTTAAGTACTCACACCCCTCCATATGCCTAACAGTTGGTTTGGTTTTTTTCCTGAGGTGAACTCACAACCTCATCAATACAAGAGTGAGCAGCTTCCACTAACCATCTATAACCCGCCTTCACCTAATCCCTGCTGCACATAAATTTCTAGTCTCTACTTCTTGAAAAAGAAATTAAATAATTAATTAATAAAGACCAATTAAAAAGAATAAAAAAAATAATAAATCCATTTGTGTTTCAGCTTAGGATAAGCTAAGCTTCAATTTAGGAGAGCTGGCCACTATATATATAGTAATATTCAGGTGGAAACTATTCTCACATATTATGTGAGAACTTTTTTGTGGGGCCCAATTGTAGACCTCATTTGGGGATGGGACTAGGGGGAATGGAAAGATCTATATGAGACTATCCCAAGTATCAAGTTTGACCCCAAACCTATTCCCCTAACCCCTTCATCCGTGGCCCACAAGTTTAATGGCTTCATATTCAAAAAAATATTCAACCCTCGATCCAACGGTTCAGTTGATTCGGATGTGTGTCAATTTTTGGAATTAGTGACTATCAGGGGGGTTCCTTATTGGTTGCTAGATTTAGATAGGTTGCTAGTTGGAACGATAATCCTAAGGGTTAGCTACCTTAAATACATTGAGTATTCCACCATTCCTTGGTGTAAGTTGCTGAATGGAAAAATGTATATCGTGGAAGTATATGCAAATATTAATTTTCTAATTTATTCAAAATGCACTGAACTCTCCTCGTCTATGCAGGTCCTTGACCGCGGTGAGAAAATTGAACTTCGTGTAGTACAAAACGGACAATCTTCAGTCACAGGTTGGTGAAACTTCTTTACTATGCAGGGTTTAAAGAGTTAAATCTGAATTGGGTCTGAATGTACTTGGCAGCTGCCAGACCCAAACACAGCAATATTGGCCGTAGTGGATATAGGATTATATAGACATGTGGCTGTGGTCTGCATGGTGCTTGTACTACTAGCCATTGTGATTGTTGGTGATATGAATGATTGGCATTTACTTACAGTTGACTCTTTGTATCCATCAGGATTTAAGTTGTACTGATTATTTATATCCGGATTCATATATAATGTTCCTTCCAAGTTATTGTTGCTCCAAACTAGTTCATGACTTTCTGTCATCGTCCTTAGATAAGATAGTCTCTTGTGCCATTTTACATTGTAAAGCTAGTAATGTACTAATGTTTATTACAGAACAGCATTCTTTTCCATGGGTTATTCGCTGTCCTTGACATTTGGAAACCTAGTTCTTGTATGGGCGAAGGTGAAATTTTGTTAACAATATAAATTGGCACGCAAGGTTTGGACTTGGTAGCTGCGATACCCAAACACAGCAATGACCCTAGTGTATATAGCATGAGTACATCTTTTCTGCTTAAGTGTGGTTTCAAATGTGATGTCAAATACAAATTCATGACATGGTTCAAAATATCAGGATCTCAAGGGCAAGAAGCGGCGTCCTCTGAGGCCAATTATCTGGCGCCCCACGAGCACGAGCTTACGAAATTTTATCAAAGAGGGAATTTCCTCTTTGCACATGAACATTTTTTTTTTTTTTTTGCATATGACCATATATGGATTTTCCTCTTTTGCACATGAATATTTCCAATTATATAAGTGTCCTTCATCCTATAGTGAGGGATGGATACACGTGAATGTCTCATATATATATATATATATATATATATATATATATATATAAGTAAGGCTCTTTTAAACTCAAGCTTAGGATAAAATTTCGAAAGCTTGTGCTTGTGGGGCTCACCTTTGGTCCAATATATGTAATGAAGCGAACTTATTCCAATTGAGAAATCAGCCGCTTCATTTCAATTTTATTTTGACAATTTTGATACCAATTTGACCCTCTTTAATGCTTCTTAAATTTCCTCTTAATTTTCACCTAAGTCTATTATTAACTCTTAAAACTATTATGGAGATTTGTAATTAAAATTGGCATATATAGAGCCCTCTTTTCTATAACTGAAATGAGTAATTGAGAAAATAAGTTGTAACATTCTCCATACAGAGTCTTCCCACCACGAGCTTGTTTTCTATGTGGCATTTTTTTTCTTTTCTCCGTGTGAATGGCCGCAAGTCTTATTGGGTCTTCTCTTCTCTACAAGAAACTAAGGTATTTGCATATTTTTTACTCATTCTTTTGTCATTTTAGTTTTCTTTTATGAATCTTAATTTCAATTTTTGACATAGATCATTATTCACAGCACCTATATGTGATAATGGAAATAGATATATTATTTTCTCTTGGTTGACGTAAGGCAACCAACTCACTATCAAACTTGTCTCTGATTTGAGAATCTCATATTTTTAAATTTCTTATAATTTCACCCGTCTCAATATTTCATATTTCATGTTTCTACTAAAGATTTTAAATTTCTATATTTATTAATTATTTTAAATTTTAATTGTGTAATTTTTAAGAAACCTTTAAATTTGTGTGAGAATTTAATACTTCTATTTTAGATTTTATAAAATATAAATATATGAAATTAAAATTAAAATTTTTATTTATGTCATAAAATTAAATGTTATTCTCTGTTTGACTTTAATGCCCGTGCTAAGTACGGGGCATTTTGCTATTCCAAATGGACCAAACACATAAACCCCCTAAATTGCACATGTCCACCAACTTTCGATTAGATCCAAACTTGCTGGACCGTTGGATTGAACATGTATCAATCCGAATGAACTATTGACCATTAAACTTTTGTGCCCATATGTAGATGATAGAAAACGCAGTTGGGGCTAATTTTTTGCATAGAGGAGGATCTCAAGGAGTCCTTAAAATCCCCCCATCCCCATCCCCATGAGGGTCCCCAAGTGGGCTCCACCACAAACTTGAGCTTACCTTATCTTAAGCTTGAGCTTAGGAGAGCTAGCCCTTATATATTTATAGGAGGACATTCATGTGCATCCATCCCTCACCATAGGGTGAGGGACACTTACATGGCTTTCCGTATTTGCACATGAACATTTTTTTCTGCATATGACCATATATGGTTTTTCCTCTTTTGCACATGAATATTTCCAATTATGCAAGTGTCTCTTACCATGTGGTGAGGGATGGATGCACAAGAATATATATATAGGGAAATATTTAAGTGAAAACTAGTTCTCACCTATTATATGAGAAATTTTTTGCGGGGCCTAACTAGCAACCCATCCAAACCTAGCAACCAATGGGTTACCCCCTGGTAGTCACTAATCCTAAAGATTGGCACATATCCGAATGGACTGAATTGTTGGATCGAGGGTTAAATATTTTTTTGAATATGAAGTCATTAAACTTGTGGGCCACTGTTGAAAGGGTTAGGGGCATGGGTTTGTGGTCAAACTTGATACTTGAAGTGGTCTTACATAGATCTTTTCATCCTCCTAGTCCCATCCCCACAAAAAAGCTCTCATATAATATGTGAGAACTAGTTTTCACCTAAATATTACCCATATTTATAGGGAGGTGCTCCTATGAGAGCATCTCTCATCTTATTATGAGAGATAAGATGGGGGTCTTCACAGCATATGGGGGACATTCATGTGCCTCCATCCTTCACGATAAGGTGAGAGACACTTACATAATTAGAAATATACATGAGCAAAAGAGGAAAAGTTATATATGGTCATATGCAAAAAAAGAATGTTTATGTGCAAAGAGGGAAAGCCATGTAAGTGTCCCCCACCCAACGGTGAGGGATGGATGTACATGAATGTCCCCCATATATATATATATATATATATATATATATATATATATATAGAGAGAGAGAGAGAGAGAGAAAGAGAGAGAGAGAGAGAGAGAGAGAGAGAGAGAGAGGCCTACCCAAGGGAAACTTTCAATTCCACCCCTATTCCCATTTATATTTTTTAATTAACTATCTAGATTAACGGGAATGAATTAAGCTTTGCCTTCCACTTTAGAAACTCTTGGCCAATTCCATCCATGGTGGGTCCCATTAGATCAATGAAAAAGTACTTGTTTGAATCAAGATCCCACGGCCACAAGGCGACTTGTTCTTAGTGTTAATATATTACAAACCTTTAACACAACTGTTGTGAGTACCTCGACTAGTACTCTTGGTAGTCAAAACTCTAATTTGTTTAATATGATAGTTATTAAAATCCTACAATCCGTATCCTGAATCCTGATTTATATTTCAAATCTTTAAAAAAAAAAAACTATTTATATTCATGCAATGAATCCCATTTATTGACGAGTCTTAGGATTCATGTGTGAATTTTACGACTCAAGCGATTCGGCTAAGCGAGAATATTAACAATCTTTTCCTTTTTTTCTTTCTTTATTTTTTATATCTTTTAGTTTTTCTTTCTTTTAGAATGTTATTTAGTAATTAACCAAGCCTCTTAAGATTTTTTGCCGCTTTGAGGAGGTTTTAGAGATGAATTAACAAACACGCATTTAACTAAAGCGTTTGACTGTATGGATGGTGCTTGTCTCTATCTTCTTTTTCTAATCTTTTTTACTTTTTCATTTTTTTTACTGGTCTTTTTTTATTTTATCTTCATAAACACTTTTTTAACTTCAAGAGATATCCTACCATGTAAGATTGCTTGTTTGGATTTTTTTTTCGTTTTATATTTTGTTTTAAAGATTAATTTTTTTTAATACATATTGATATATTAAACTTATTTAAATATTTACATATATCATTTATATATTAATATATGTCATGATATTCTTGATATGATTGTATGATAAACTTATCTGTCATTTTCTTTATATTGCTATAAATGAGAAAATGGATGGTTAATTTTGAATAACTACTTTTTTATTTTAATTTTTAATTATTTTTATTTTTACTAGAAAAAATAAAAAAGTCTTACGATTCGTGATATGATTTACGATTTGACCTGATTCATGGGTACAAACAATTGCGACACGATTTCGATTTAAAAAAAACTATGATTAATACCACTAGCAAGATTGCAAGAGAAATAATAGATCCATATAGTTTTATATTTAAGCTTCATAAGAAGAGACATGTTTTTATTTCCTTTACAAAGGAAGTTTATTGCCCTACATAAGTCACAATTCAATCCAGCTTGTACTACACAAGAGATGGAGAAGGATGACTGTGGTGCCAATCAGGATCGGGCTCACCAGTCACTGCACTATCCAACATCGAAGTTGCCAGAGGAGGATGAATCAGAGATGCCGGAGGAGGATGTTTGCGACGATCAGGATCGGGCTCACCGGTCACCGCACTATCCAACATCGGAGCTGCCAGAGGAGGATGAATGGGAGCTGCCCGAGGAGGATGAATCGGAGCCGCCAGAGGAGAATGTCTGCGACGATCAAGATCGGGCTCACCGGTCACCTCACTATCCAACATTGGAGCTGCAAGAGGAGGATGAATCGGAGCTGCCTAAGGAGGATGAATCGGAGCCTCCAAAGGAGGATGTCTGCGACGATCAAGATCGGGCTCACCGGTCACCGCACTACTGTCACGACCCGGGCCCGAGATCTGATTACTTCGGACGGACCCCGAGTCGCGGTCCCATACTTACTCCCGTAAATCCTGAATTAACCGAAGTTAAGACAAGACTCACAAGGGATATCAAAACATAATACCTGTCAATGTACAATGTGCGGAAAACATGTATATATACATTGACTACAATTAACTTTACACGAGAGTAAAGTTCCCTTATACAAATTTACAGCCCACTAAAACCAACACTGCACACTTAAAATACAATGCAGTTGGTATTTAATTACAATCCAAAATTCTCTATTACAAAAATACTCATTTACAATCGCCCTCCGACTACGCCCACTCCGCTAAACCTCCTGGAGGTAACGGACGGGCCTCCTCCGCAGGCGGCGCGGCCTCGGCAGGACCGGCACGGGCATCTGGGCCTGTGACATCATCAATAACACGTGAACACGAAGGTTCAACAAGATACATGCATTTTCATGATTCTTCATGTTATTTAACAATTCTATACAAGAATTTATCAATGCAAGAACTTAACAGTTCTATAGAACCTACTTCAATTCCATAACAAGTATCTATGTCAATCATATCCTTTCATTTCATTTATTTCGTTCATTTCGTGTCTTCCAACGGAAGCAGTGTAAGCACAAGGCGGAAGGGCAAACCATTCATGGCCTAGGCTTCAAGATTATTCAATTTTACTTTAATCAATTTAATTAAGCACAAGGCGGAAGGGCAAACCATTCATGGCCGAGGCTTCAAGATTGTTTCACTTTTCATTACATGACTTATCACAAATGGTGGAAATTTTCCAGTGTCTTGATCAGAGAGCACTGGCATTCCACGAGGCTCCGGAACGCCCCTCACATCTACTGCAGCAGGAATTATTCATTTATTCACTTCACTGTCACCTTTAGTGACTATTCATTTCATTAATTCAATTCGTGCATTCTGTCATTTCGTGCATTATGTTAGTTCGTGCACTATGCTAATGAAGTTCACCTCTGTGTCACTTCATGGATTCTATTCATTTCTAATCAATTCTATTCACACTTCTAAGCCAAACAAACGAGTGAAGCGTTAGTTATCCAATGTACGTGTTATTTTCGATGAATATCACTTTATGTATTTGATTTGTACATTGAGACGACCTTCGCTAACACCTATGTAGGCTTAGACATCAGCAGGGAATAGCCTGTACAAACTAGGCTTCATTTCCATAATCTTCTCTGAGTTCATCTCAGCTGTCGGTTGGCCTGTCGGCTGACCGACCATACAACGTCGGTTCACCTCTCGGTTAACCGACACTTTGTCGGTTCAAGTTCCAGAAGCTGGATTTCCAGTCCATTCTCTGATACATTTGTCGGTCAGGTATCGGTCAGGTGTCGGCTGACCGAAGATACCACATCGGTTAACCGACATATTGTCGGTTTGAATTCCAGAGAGCTGGAATTCACTGAGACAGATTTCAGATCTGTCGGTTAGTCCGTCGGTTGACCTGTCGGTCGACCGACACTTCCATGTAGGCTGACCGACACAATGTCGGTCAGAATTCCAGAGAGCTGAAACTCTCCGAGACAACTCCCAGAGCTGTCGGTTCACTCGTCGGTTGACCGTCGGTCAACCGACACTGACCCAGAAGCTCAGTTCTGAGCTTCAGATTTTCTGAAGTGAAACTTTAGGATTTGAGTCAAATGAACTCCAATCTCTCTAAAACACTATAAATCATAAGAATACATATGTCCTTACCTCTTGTGAAGGTTGAATGGATAAAAGCCTCTTTCTTGAGCTTGATTCCAAGAGAAAACCTTGATTCCAAGCTTGACACTTTCACAATTTGAAAACAAAGTTGGGGAAGATGAAGTGAAGGATGTAAGCTCCTTGAAAACACTTACAAACCCCTTGTTTGCTACTTGATTGAGTGAGATTGGAAGGAAAGAAGAGAAAAAGGAAGAAGAAAGGTGCCTAGGGTTTGAAAAGCTTTGAAAATGAGATGAATGACTCACTTGAGTCATCCTTAGCTTATATAAGCCCTAGAATTGCATCTAAGTCCACTAATCTCACAAAATTACAATTTAAGTCAAATGAAGGGTCATTTGACCGGATTCTCGTCAAACGACTTCGAGTCTATTACGGAAGTTGACGTACTTGTCAAGATACACGCGTTGGTATCAAGAGTTTCCGTATTCGACGAAATACGCGAAAATTCGTATTTACATAAAAGTCCTTTATTTCAATGCTTGAGTCTAAAACTCAATTTAAACCATGTAATTCCATTTCTTACCATTCCATTAAGCCTAAGTCATTCATTTAAGGCTTATTCTATATCATTTGGTCATAAACCATCATTAGCTCAATTAACCGCAGTTAATTAGCCTTAAGCATAACCAATTCACATTCACTTGGGACTAACTCATTGAGCTTAGTCATTAATTACCATTAAACTAGTTAAACACGATTAACTAGCATGAAGTTCAATTAACTAGAGTTAATCTCGATTAACTCGGGACGGGACCTTACAACTACCCAACATCGGAGCTGCCCCGAGGAGGATGAATCGTAGCTGCCAGAGGAGGATGTATGCGACGATCAGGATCGGGCTCACCAGTAACTACCCCATCCAACATCGTAGTGTGAGGAGGAGGAAGAGAAATAGGCCTACCAAGCGTTATCCTATCTAAATTTTTTCTCTCACACTTACTCTCAAGTATGAGGTTACAAGGATTGTTGCCGTCAAGTTCGCCACTTTCTTTTTGCATGGTCACGAAATCAAGGTAAGCACGCGCTTCTGACATCGCCTGAAAATATGAGTAAAACCATTACCATCTCTATAATCCTTAAAATCGCCATATCTCTCTCTCTCTCTCTCTCTCTCTCTCATGCTTAAAAGATGCAAGAAAGGTGGTCGTAGAAGGTATTGGAGGAGATATATTTATAGGAGAAAGGTGTCAGAGATAGGATGTTAGAGATAGGATTAGGTTGGTTGGTTTGGTTAGTAGAGATAAGATTGCATTTGAATTTGAATCATCTTGGTTATTGCTATGTATAAATTGAGAGGATTTTCTCTCTTCATAGTTACGGTGAAATTATGGGAAATAAATGATTCTTTGAAAACCTTTAAAAGGAGGTGGATGCGTTATATGGTTAAATTAGATGTTTCACTATTCTTGAAATCTTAAAAGCATCTCTAGATATAGTTTGCTATTTTAAGCTTACATAGATATACAAAGAATCCAGAAATTTAAATTTGCGCATATCCTTTGCCAGTCAATGGCGAACCTAGGATTTACATTTGGGTGGTGCGATATATGGTCAAGTGACGAAGTTAACGGATAAAATTGAATCTTTTAATTAAGATCTTATCTAAAGGGTATCTTGAATCACGTAGTGCTAACACTTGGGTCCGTCCCTGCTTTGCCTTGTGAATTTAGAACTGTACAACATATAGTATGCAAAATCCATGAATGCAAGCTTCCCCAAATCCTTTTACATTAACTCATGACTTATCACTTTTTCTAAAAGTATTCTATCAGTGACCTGGATAGGCTTTTCCATTTCAAAACTTATTGAATTAATTATAATGCATGGGGCAGGAAGGCAAAGTCTGAACCCACTATAAACTAGATACAAACCTGCAGAAACTACGACCAAGGTCCTGTCGAAGAAGTTGCCTCTCTAATTGTTGTGGTTATGAATGGTGACATGGCAGTGGGATGGATTTGGTATGGGTTGGCCTAAACCCGAACCCAAATAAACTGACACATATCCTGATCTGATCTGTACTTGACTCGATGCACAATGAGTTTATGGTTTGTACCTAATACCAAACCTCACCAATGATGGGTCAAACGCAACTAGAATTCGAACCGGTCCTGAACCTGATATGGGTTCAAAAAATAAACAAAAAAAAATAAAATAGAGACAAGCCTTGAACCCGACGAGCCTACTACCAAATCCACTCAAGCTGATACAAATATGTCATGGTAGGCCACTCATTTTAACTCTACCATTGCCTTTTCCTACTGATTTTGACCTAATCCACTTATAAAAATTGGAAAACTAATTTTTAAGGGCTTTTAAAATTCTCAAAAGCCAAGAACCTGTAAATTACTTGTTAAAAGGTCAACCAAGCACTTATCTTTTATTTTTTCTACTATTTTAATTGTTTCTCATAGTTTGAAACTTCAATTTAATTATTTCATTCAATTTAATGGATCTGTATTGTTAAAATGTCATTTGTAATCAATTGCATAATCGATTGCAATACAACTTTGTAGTTCACTAGAGCCATTGACTTTGGTTCTAATTTTTGATTAAAAAAAATTCTTTCTATTGAAAGTCTCTTTTTTCTTCTTTTGCAAATGACTTTCTATCTCTTTATGTATGTAGGAATATAGCTAAATATATCATGTTATATATAATATGAATTTATGCTGAAAATGTTGTTAATTGATTTCTCATGCAAATTATTATCCATTATATCGGCATTTTCATTCCTTTGAATTTTTTTGGATTTTGTTTTTCAAAGAGATTATAATCACATTTTGTGAGTTTCATTGGGGTTTTTTTATACATTTTTTTTTTCCAAGGAGAGCATGATCTTATTTTTATTAATTTGTTAGGGTTTTTTTTTCCCAAATCCACTAGCATATGGTTTTTCTTTCTGTTTCTATGGATTTTCTTTTAAAAAGTAAAGATATTATTTTTAGTGGATTTTATAATCAATTCTTATATAATTCATTTCATCTATTCTTTATAATATATTATTTTAGATTTACTTTTCATTAATTATATTTAAAAACTCTTGAATTTTTATTTATCTTCAATTTTGGCCCTGGCTTAGCACGGGGCTTGCTGCTAGTATCCATAACAAGAGAAACCTCTCTTTTTCTACATGCATCTTGACTGGTCTCCATGGAAAGCAGGCATCAAATACTTCCAAGATCCACCTAATAGATCTCACAACCGGCCTTTTTGAAGTGAATTTTAGTTATTTTATTTTCAAAAATTCATTTTCCTATCCTTCTCACTTCAATGAAAATTATTTTTGTAAATTTGAAAAAATATTAAACTATTTTTCATATTTTTCCCTCCTAAAGATTTTGATTGCCCTTGGAGAGTCCATATCTTCTATTGTTGTTGCTACACACTCATCATGAGTGGATCATTAACGGTGTGCCACACCGACAAAACGATAACCCAAAACAACCACAAGAACCGCCACTTGATGATGGCCCCACCAATATAACATGTTCTAACTCAACTTCTTTCTATTTTTCCAGTAAAATGTGTTTTTAACTCAAATTAGAAGTAGGGACATTTACTTCAAAAATCCCATTAAACATGGTAATTACAACTGAGGACCCTAAATTTTTATAATGACGGCCAAGGACCTCCAGCTCAAAATCCAATATTTCATTCCATTTTTGCCCTTGGTTAGTTGATGTCAACATAACTTTAAAAAAAAGGTTTTTCACCCCCAAATCAACAGTAATAGTAGAATAGAAGAAAGAGAGGAAGGAGAAGAAGGAGATTAGCGCCCTACCCTTTTTTCTCAATCACAGTAAGAAAGAAATTTCTCGATGTCAACAAAACCCTTAACAATGGAAAAAAAAACTTTTGTTGAAGTTAACTGGGCGTTTTTGTTGTTGTCAACACAATTTTATGTTGACGTCGACGAATCTTCTGTCGACGTCGACCAATTTACAGGGTCACTCATGCTGTTAACTGGGCATTTTTGTTGACGTCAACACAATTTTATGTTGATGTCGACGAATCTTCTGTCGACGTCAACAAACTTACAGGGTCACTCATGCTGTTAACTGGGCATTTTTGTTGATGTCAGCAAAATTTTATATTGATGTCGACGAATCTTCTATCGACGTCAACAAATTTACAGGGTCACTGATTGTAATAACTGAGCATTTTTGTTGATGTCAACACAATTTTATGTTGATGTCGACGAATGTTTTATTGATATTAACAAATATTACTTATGACAGAATATAGAACTGGTTATGTTGACATCAACAAAAAAGGGTAAAACGGGAGAAAAAAAAGAGATGATTTGGGCTGAAGGTCATTGGTCGTCATTATAAAAGTTTATGGTCCTCAAATGTGGTTACCCTATTTAAAGGGAGTTTTGTGGTAAATGTCCCTTAGAAGTATTATAGAATTAGAATCACAGTAATGACAAATATTTGGTAATTGCATATAGCAACCCCTTTCCCTTTTTTAGGGTTTCTTTCATTCCAGTCTGACCTCACAATCCAAACAAACTAGCACATTACATTACTACAATATAGTTTTTGTGGGGTTGGGTTATCTAAACTCGTACTTTGAGCACTGTAGAGGCCAACTAAATGCACTTCTTCTTCCTCTTATAAATTTGAAGAGAAGGAGAGAGAGAAGGAGGGTTTTTGAAGCTTGGAAACTTAGAACAGAGAAGTAGAAGAACTTTTTGTTTTGGAGGCTATAGAGAGAGAAAATGAGGAATGGGAATGGAGTTCTTTCGATCCCAGCATCATCAAAGAAGATGGTGCAGAGCTTGAAGGAGATTGTGAACTGCCCAGAGCATGAGATCTATGCAATGCTTAAAGAATGCGACATGGACCCAAACGACACCGTAAACAGATTACTCTCTCAAGGTGGTTTTTTTTTTTTTGATCTTTGGTTTTGGTTGATTTTATGAATTGGGGTGTTGTGTTTTTGAGTTTTTGAGATTGAGAAGATGCATTGGAGTGAATTGGGTGCCTTTCTTTTCTTTCTAACAGGCTTTTAGGTGCATAAAGTATGAATCTTTTTGAAGTTCTGTTGATGTTGTTATGATTGTTTTCTCTATTGTCATTTTTTTTTTTTTGGTTATGTAGAGAGAGACAGGTGCATAAAGTTCGGATTTTTATTCTTGTTCTGTTGCTATTGTCGTGATTCTTTTCTCCATTCTCAAATTTGTTGAGAGAGAGAGAGAGAGAGAGAGAGAGAGAGAGATGCATATGTTGTACTTTCGTTCTCAAAGTAGTCGGTGCTGTTTGGACGTGGGCCAGTTTCGCCAGTGTCGATCCATTGTCAGATGGTTTTCATTCTACTTTCTGTCTATCACTGTGTTTGTGGGGGTGGGCTGGGCATCAAAGAAAGCGGAATTTGATTGTATATTTGTTACGATTTTGCCACCCAAAAGTTATTTTTGTGTTGTTTACCATGTGTTATAGCTCATGTTGTCCAATTGTCAATAACTTGAAGACAGTTTTGTGAGTTGAAACTTGAATCTGAGGGTCTTGTTTCTATGTGTGGTGCTTCTTGAAACTAATCTTGTGTAGACTTTAAAGGATTTACAAGAAAATCACGTTGAACATAGCTTTTGGATTGACCATGCTGGCGAAGATTCTCTTATATGATATGCCTATGTTTTTTTTTTTTTTTTCATATTCTGTCAGTTCCAAAAAATTCTTTTGACCTTGAGTACTTATTTTCCATGTTCTATGTTTAAGGCTCATAAAATGTTGTATGTTATAAAATACAAACCAGTGAGCTCTCTTTTCCCCCCTCCCCCTCCCCACTCGCCGCCCTCTGTTTCCCCCATGCATGTCAGTGTGTGTTAATGAAGGTTATCTCATGTTATGAAGGTTAGCTCATGTTATAAATACAATATTACTGGTAAAAAAGAAATCATATGTTGGCATGAGTGTTCTTTGGTAATTTATAATGATGCAGTTGGTGATTGAAAGCAAACACAGTTGCAATAATGGTTTACTGGTTTAAGTTATTGCCTATGGGGCTTTTCCCCATTGAACTGATACCTCACCACTTGCTTTCTCATTTCACATCAAATATGTTATTTCTGTCTTGCCGAGTGATTTCTTATGGTGTTATATGTTATACCAGTGGGAGATGGTGCTATTTTAAATCAAATCACAATATATTGAGGCTGAATTTTATGGGGGATATGTATCGAGCATTAAAATTGTCAAGACCTCCCTATATCTAGTTTGTCATAAACTCTTATCTGATTTAGTGATTGTCTATCCTGTAGATCCTTTTCATGAAGTGAAGAGCAAACGAGAGAAGAAAAAGGTGGTGAGTGCATATTCTAAATTCGTAGGTCCCCATAATATGTCCATGTTGAGCTTCAGTCCTTTAGGTTATTAGTAGTGACTAGTGAGTTTGTGATCTCATTTTATTTGACCTATGATGCAGTACCACAGATGACAACAATTGTTGCTCAGTTTTTTAATTCAGATTACATCTCAGTCTTCTTGCAATATGGATGGGGCATTGAGCTCTCTTTATTATTATAAATTAGCTTCTGCAGAGTAGGAAATTTTCAAACTTCAGACAGAACCATTCCTAGGTTTCAGCATGCATAACCCTGATGCCAATTTTCCATGCTCTCGATTGTGCCTTATTGTTCCTTCCAAACCTTTAATTTCTTCAGATGAAGGAGAACACAGAATCCAGATATCGAGTTGTTAGTGGTACTTCGAACAGGTGTAGGGCTACAAGTGGTGCTGACCGTGATGTTCGATGTGGCAGCTCCACAAAATTTAGCTCCAATGGTATGTGAATGTAATCATGAAGCAGTTTCATATAGGCTCATTTTCTGGAAGATGTTTTCTTATTAACATTCTGTTAAGCAACACTTGCTCTTTCTGGCAGACTCCGGAGTTATATGTAGCAAAGCTGCATACAAAAAAGATAATGGGGCCAATGCAGTTCCAAATTCAACTTCCGTGTCTGGTATACCAGCAACTGATGCTAGTCGCAAGTCTATAACTTTCAGGTTAGTCAAGTTGCAACATTAAATGAGGTGGACTTTTTGTGCATTTGAAGATTATGATTTATGAAGACTTATCTTGTAATAAATGAGGTCCATCTATATTTGCCTGATGAAGCATGGTACAAATTTCAATCCATTCAGACTTTTTGGTTGTTCTCATTATTATTAGTGCTTAGAGTAACGGTACATATTGGCATCTAGATAGTATAATAATCCAAATTGTCTTTCATCTCTCTCTCTCTCAAGCTAAGCAGCACAAGAGATATAAACTGAAAAGCAGAAAAAAACCAAAGAAAAGGAGAACTCCCTGGACAACAACGGGAGAGCCTAAGAAGAAGAAATCTCCACGAACAAATCTTATCTCACAACCCCTTAGCTAAATGGTCAGCAACTTCATTAGCAGACCTCTTGACGAGCAGAAAGGAGACGTTGAGCTTCAAACCTAGGTCCACCACCTCCGCTGCAATGTCCGCGAGATGCAAAGGGGGCATAGAAAATCCCAAACCCCCACCTAATAGCACATGATGAATCCCCTTCGGCAATAAGATTAGATAAATCCAAACAATCTGTTTGGTGAAGATCCATTCTCAAAGCAAGCAATTCAGCTTCATTAATCGAACAAAATCCAGATGGACCAAAGAAGGAAAGCAAGGAAGATCCAAAACTGTCTCTAATGATGCATCCAATACATGTCAATACATGTCAATCCTAGATTACCCCTAGCATTCCCATCAAAGTTAAGCTTGAGAAAGCCTGGAATTGGAGGAGACCACGTAAGAAGGGACCTGGGAGACCAAGGAGAGGAAAGGACAATCTAACTCCAACTGGACATCATGGTGCCTATGGAGATATCTTTGAATTATGGAAGAACGGACACCCAAGTAGCCACTTGAAATTTAACGCTATACCTTGACCCCCGAAGAAGAGTCTTCAAAACGTCTTTTATTTCTCTCTTTCTATATAGCCTAGATTATAGCCAAGAATGAAGCTTTCCACATCTGCTTACCTCTATCTGGCATCTTAAAAAACTTTCAGGCTTGGAATAAGGATCCAAGGAATGAAGGCATCACCCAACTCAAGCCGAACCATTGGAAGACAGCACACCACAAAGAAAGATGGAATTCACACGACACCATCATCTGATCCACATACTCCGCTTCCTTAAGACACATAGGACACCCTTTCACCAAAATGATGTTTCTTTTATGAAGATTATCCTTCGTCTAGATGCATCTAGAAAGGGCCAGCCAAGCAAATGCCACAACCCTCGGAGGAGCCTTTAACTTCCAAATGTCTGCAAAGGAGAAAGAGAGATAGAAACTCCATCAAGGAGATAGAAAAGGTTTTCACCGTAAAGGCGCCATCAACTGTCCCTTCCCATACCCGCCAATCAACCCTCCCAAGGGGACATAGACGTCTTCTAGTAAGGAAAGCAGCATGTTTAGTTGAATCGCCCCAATCTCTAACAAATTTCTTCTAAAAGTGGGCCCCCAGACAACTCTATTGCCCACTCTAGGAAGATAAGAGCTGATCAAAGCTGGACCATCTGAATTCTGAAGCACAACAAGCGGGAGACATCCCACCTGAGTGTAATTCCAAAAGCGGATCATGTCACTGAAACCCACTTTGAAGCAGATCAAAGACAAGAAATCATCTTTGACTGATAAGATACCCCTTCAAAGGTGTGAGATACCGGATATAGGACCCTCACCAACTTTTTTTAAGGAGGCATATCCTGTAATACTCACTGGGGATGCTGCTGCATGTGACACTCCTCCCCTCTTGTTTTTTCCCTCATCTCTTTGCAAGTCACCATTAGTGTGTAGGGGTTGTAAGGTTTGAATGGCCCCTGATGTTTGAAAACCTGGGAGAGAGATTGGCCTGTTGGGGGATCCATGGTTAAATCAAGGTAATTTCAGCATAAATGTTATACTAACAGGCTATAAAGCTTAATGAAGGGCTTGGATTAGGCATAAAGTGTGGGGAAGATAGACTTTTTGATGACCAAACTATATTATTGAGTTTTTTTTTTTTTAATTTTTTTTTAAAAATTATCGAGTTCAATTGTGCCACAATTACTATTGGATTACCTATTGAAGATGCAAACTTAATGAAATAAGTTATTCACATTCAATCTAATGGTCTATAAGTAAGTATAAGTCTTTGGATGAGGGTAAATCAGGTCCAGCCACATGGGGCCCACTCAAAATGGGTGTGTATGGTGACTCAGATTTTCCACATAAATCTACAAGTTACTATGAAGCAGTTCATATCTCGTGTTACTTACATAGTTCTCCTGTGCTTTCCATCTTTCATCTCTTTTAATTGATATATTGCCATGTATCATATCTATCTTGAGTATGAACTTTATGGTAGTCATCCATTGGGATGTTATATTGTATAATTATTTTTTCAACTTACCCCATCTGTTACTCCTCATTGACCGCTAACATTCCTCCGCTAACATTCCTCTTATATTTCTGTTACAGCGAACCTATTTCCATGGAGACAACAGTGCATGAAATAGGCGCATATGATGGAATTTCTTTGTCATCAAAACCATCATCAGGATTTCAGCCTGCTTGGTTGGGTGCCCCAGATCATGTTTCTATGGCTGACATTGTGAAGATGGGCAGACCACGTGCCAAGACTTCCATCATCCCAATGATTGCAACTTCCCACTCATCACATCAGAGTGCCAAACATCACTTACAACCCACACCCTTGCCATCAGATTCGCACCATGTTTTTCGTTCAGCTCAAGATCCTGCTTTCAAGGTTTCAGATATTATTCATGAGACAAGCGTGGCTCTAACCCAGGATATCTCTCTTGGTGATTGGCCCAAGGTAGAGAAGTCACCAGCTGCAACTAGGCCATCTGTTGCTGAATCATCTCGTGCTTCTGTCATTTATGAGGATCCTTCGGCATCTAACTTGTATATTGATAGAGTTAGTTTGCATCCAACTGAGTCAGATGAGGTCCATGTAACAGGAGCAACTGTTGTTGAAAGTCAAATGCTAGGCTCCAATGGATCTGCTGCTGCATCTGATAGACAAATACAAGTGAATAATTCTGGGGGTTCTTCCGGTTTTGATGACACCTCATTTAAAAACAGTTATCCCTACCAATATCGAAGTCCTGCATTTGATCATCAAGAAGGTCATGTCTTTCCTTTCTTGACCTGTTTGATAAATTTGCAATGAATTTGAACTGGAACACCCCACAATGATGTCTCTGGCAAGCACCTGGTGCTACAAGTGTCCATTCTACATCTTTCTAAAGGGTTAAAGAAAAAATATTGTGCGACTCTATCTAATCTGAAATTTCCTTCCCTAGTCAGTTCATTGAATGCGAAGAAAAGTAGAAAACACTATAGTTTGTCATGTGTGTTGTAAAGTAAGTTGTTTATGTAGTTTCCTATCACCAATTGGTTTTAGGATTACTGGTTAGCAACTTTGAGATGGTATCAGAGTGGCAGAGCCAACACGTCCAGGTTTCTAAACCACGTAGGGCAAAAAAATGCCCCATGCCACATGTGTTTATGCGGGCGTAAGTGCGCTGGGCAAGAAGGCGCTATGCCCCATTGTAGTCTTTTGCGGGTGTGTGCTTTGGGTCTGGGTGGTGTCCCGCCCGACGGGGGGTGTTAAGTAGTTTATGCAATTTTCTATCACCAATTGGTTTTAGGATTACTAGCTAGCAACTTGAGATGTTTTTGTCAACTTGTATATGCATATCTAGTTCTGTCCATGTATTATGGTAAAGACAATTTTGGTATTTTTAAGTTTGTTTTTTTTATGAGAGGATTACGCGTTGGAGAGGAAAATTGTTTTTGGTTTTTTTGGGGCCCACACGTCCTTTGTTTGGCGCGACACATTTCCCTTATAGAGAAGGAATGAACTGATTATCCTCAGTGGAGAGGATTTCGATTTCCTATTGAAGGGTTGGAATGCAGGAGTTCTCACTATTGTGGAAAAAGTAATCTGTGGAGCTAGGAATCCTCTCACTGTACAAACAAGCCTTAGGTCTTAGTTTTTTGTTCAATTATTTATTGGAATCAGCTAATTGTCAGATCGAGTTAATTAGGGAACTTACAACTCTACTAGGTGAGTTAGTAATTTATATATATTTTTGATATGTAAACATTGATAAGAACTAAAATGTAAATGAATATGTAAAATCCAGAAATTTGCCCATTTTACAGAAAATTTTATATTATCTGTATGTAATTCAATTTTCAATTTCCATTCAAATATAATTTGACTTCTGTTTTATTTTTTTGAGTTTTAGGTAGTGTTTGGGAAGGGTGGAAAATGGGGGGGAGGAAAAAAATGGGGGGAAAATTTTTTTGGAGGGTGTTTGGGAAGGGGGGGAGGAAAATGGATTGGGGGGGGTGGGGGAGGGAAATTTTTTGTCCTCTAGTGTTATTTTTGGGGGGTGGTGGGGGAGGGGAGGGAAAATTTTTGTCCTCTAGTGTTATTTTTGGGGGCAAAATGAGGGCAAAAGGAGGGGAATGGAGGGAAAGTACTAAAATGCCCTTTTTTGTCCAATTGGAATTTTTTTCAAAAGCAAGGTTAAAGTGGTCTTTTTCTCTCTACCTCACAAACAAACAAAATCCTACTTTTTCACTTTTCTTCCCCTACTTTTAACTTTCCAAACAAGAGGAGGTAAAATTAATTTTCCCTCCCCTCCTCTTCATTTTCCTTCCCCCTCAAATTTTCCCTCCCCTCCCCTCCCCTCCCCTCTTCCCTTCCCAAACACAGCATTAGATGCAGTATGTATGCCTTTGCTTTTTAATATGCTAGGATAATTGCCTTGGGACAAGCTGCTTGACATGGCCAGACCACATCGAGTCAAACCAAGGCACAAATCAACCAGGTGCATCAACTGGGTCGCAACCATAACTCTTCTAGCTCGAGCTCAATCCAACATAGTCATCCTCTTCCTCTATATATCTGGGTTCGACTCAAATGGGTTCCTAGTTGCCCCACTGGGATGGAAAACTATAAAGAAATAAAAAATGATCTCCTTGTACTTTTTTTTACCCATTTATATATATTTCATATGCTTAAGTACTCATCTTAGTGTAAAATTTTAACTACGTTTGCTCTGGCACTTTGGAGATGATGGATATTTTATCCCCATCTATATTGGGGTAAGCTACATGAATTCTATTTCTCTGCTTCGATCTATCCTGAGCCAAATTCTTGGATAGCTTGCACTTTCTTTGGATCTCTTGTTACTATTTCCATCCACGTCCTCTTTGGTCTATCCTTCCCCCTCGGTGGGCCATCAATTTGTATAGAAAAAACCTCCTCACTGGTGCCCTTGCTAACCTATGTTGGGCATGTCCAAATAAACGCAAACGGGTTTCTCATATTTTATTACTTTGAAAGCGCTCATGTTTGATTCTATCCTTCCTAGTTTTACCATACATCCTCCTCAACATTCTCATATCTATTACACTCATTCTGTGCACATGTTGCTTTTGATTGGCCAACATTCTGCTCGATAGGTTATAGCTAATCTAATTGTTGTCCTCTAAAATTTTTCCTTCAATCTTGTTGATATGCATCGATCACAAAGCACTCCAAAAGAAAGTATCGACTACAACCATCCTGCTTTTATCCCATGTTCGACATCTTTCTCAATATCTCCATCCTTATCAATTTTTGAAGCAAGGAATTAGAATGAATCTCTTTACGATATTTCCTGAGCTCCAATTCTCACATAGTTTCAACTCTTTGTATATGCCCACTGAAATTGCAATCCGTATATTTTTATCTTTGTACAACTTATTTTAAAGCCCTTGGATTCTAAAGCCTCCAGCCATCTTTCAAGTTTTGCATTCACACCATATATTGATTCATCCACCAATAATATAAACCAATTTACCTTCTCTTGAATATGATGGATATTTCATAAAAAAGAATATTAGAGTTCATGTAGATTTCATAAATAAGAATATGAGTTCATGCAATAGTATAAAACATTATTTTTACAATAGTTATAACACATTATTTTTACAATAGTTCAAAGTCAATTGCCACAGCATAGTTGTCACAGGGGAGATACCCATTAGAAGCCCTAGTTGGTTATAATTATTAAAAACGCTTTACCCATTAGAAGCCCTAGTTGGTTATAGTTAAAAACATTCTGTTGCAGGGTGGATCCGTAATGGATCGCAGTTTTTTTCATCGGATCGCATTACAGTCGTGTGTTTGCAGAATTACAGTGAATAAGTGACCTACTGTAAACTATGAGTATGCAGCTGCTGCATTAACATTCAGTCACAGGTACCTTGAGCTTAAAAGACAGTTAAGAAACCTGCAGGTGTTTCGTAAAAAGAATTTGCATATTTTTGCACCTGTACACATCTACAACGTACAAAGATTGCCTACATACAGCTCCACCCTATGATCCCAATTTAGTCAAATCATGAAAAGAACTAAGGCGGCATTGGGCTCCTCTCAGTTTTGGTAGCAGTGTTACTGATCTCTAAGTTCCCTGCTTTGAAAATGTAAAAGGGTCATGTGTATCAGGTGTGATTATAATTTATAAGCGGAAACGCGGTATCCAATAAGGAGCTTTGGCTTTGCTGGTTGGGGAAACTCTTTTTTTTTTTTTTTCCTTTGTTGAACAGTATGAATGTTTTATGTGCTCCCAAGTACTAAAACTAACTGCTTTCTGTTCACTTTTACTGATTCCAGGTTACCCTGATCCTGCTTCAGTCAAGAATATCAGTGGAGCAGTATCATCTGCCGGTGCAGGCTTGCAGCAACTGAGTTTACAGCAAGAAATTAGCGCACCACCAGCAGGAGACAACCCAGCTGTGATTATTCCAAGTCATATGCAGGTCCCTACTCCAGACTGCTCACACTTGAGCTTTGGTAGCTTTGGGCCTGGTAATAGTGCTGGTTTTTCTGCATCATTTTTGTCGAAGACCCTGAAAAGTATCTCAGATGAAGCCTCTACCGCACCAGATGATTCTTCTGTTGAACATTTGGATTCCAGGTGTTGTCTCCACTAAACCCTTTAGCTATCACTGTCTTTGTGTACTTTTATGTTGTTTCGAATTAAATGTTCTTCATTCCTGGCAGAAATCATGAAATCTCAAAAGAAAATGTTGGACCCCCTTCATCTTCACAACCTGAGGTTCTAAAACAAGATGGTGATGCGGAAGCAACACATGGGCATCAGTACCCCCTTCCCTCTTCCCATCTCAGTTATGTAATTGAAAGTGCCACACAAGCGAATGCTGCAGGATACTCCCACTCTCAAACACACTCTCAGATGCAGAGCCTTTCTTCTTTTTCAAGTGTATTGGTAATGAAGCACGTCTTGATGTGTGCTGTAAAAAGACTTTTAATGTTCAATTCATAGGAATCACTCGATTCTACTATGACATTTTAATGTTCAATACATATTGTTAAAGTTGTAGTCGCTTATTTGATTTTTTCTTGCATAAATTGGAATATACTTTGAATTGACATATCATTTTGGTGTACAGCCATCATCTGCAAGTTCTTTACCTAGTAATTTATTGGCATCAGCTGTTCAACCTGTGCGAGAATGTGATTTTCCCTATTCACAATTCACTGATACACAGCCAATACCAACAAACTATAGCAGTGGGATGACTTCCATCAGCGAGCCAGCCATTTCTGCGCCAGAGGTTTGCTTACTTCAGTATTACTAGCTTCAAATTTGGCTGTGTCTTCACTCATCTGATTTCATTTGGCCCTGGCAATTGGTGATTCATCTTCTGAGCTTGACATAGTCATATGATCAGTTGGCATCTGCTATTTGCATGATATGAAGGAACTAAAAAATGATTTTGAAGTGACTCGGTACTGGGCTGCCGAAACCAAGTGAGAACATTCTAATTGGAACTGGAATGACTTGGATTTGGCAGGTTTTGTTTCTTTGGCCTGCTCGAGTTTTCCAAATCATACTTTGCTCTAGCACATGGTGAATCCAGTCCCTGGATTGATCTTCTCTGTTATGTGCAGGAAATCAGAGTCTAAAGATCCACTAAAAATATGGATCATGATTCTTATTCTCATAATCCTCCTGTAATGCAGGTCATGAAGCCGAGCGTCTTTACCACACCTCAGCCATCCCCTCAGACATTGCCTAGTGCTATGATTCCAACGGGGCTTGCAATTTCTCAACATCTAGCAATGCACCCTTATTCTCAACCACCTCCTTTTGCCAACATGATTACATATCCATTCCCGCATCAGAGCTATACGTATGTGCCATCTGCTTTCCAACAAGGATATGCTGCCAACAGTGTTTACCATCAATCTCCAGCAACAGTGCAGAGCACTGGCATAAAGTACCCACTACCACAGTACAAGAACAGTATTTCAGTCGGCAGTTTACCTCAGCCTGCCTCTGTAGCTTCAGGTTATGGAAGCTTTGGAGGTTCAACAAACATCCCAGAAAGCTTTCGGAACCCTTCAACTACCAAAGACATCAACCATTATAGCTCTCAGCAGGTACAACTACAAGTGAGAGGGCACAATGTTTCATCTTACCATGATTTGAATCCTACAATTTGTACATGAGGCCAAGCTTTGTGATGAACTGTTCAAATAATGTGCACTTCCCTGCATAGGACGGCCAAATAATTATTCACATTGGATGATTGCAACCACTTGTTTTCCCCTTCATAAATAGGGCCATTGGCTAGCTGCACGCTACTACCAATCAGATAGCATTCTATGTGAATTTTCCACCTATATGGGCTGACATTCCCATCTGTCCGTCAAAGCCATATGGGGCTCAGGGTTTCTCCCTGAATTTATATGGTGCCAATTGTGACGACTGTGGACGTCTTTATGCTGGAACGTCCAAGGGAGAGAACTCCTCAGCATCTGATAGTATAGACAATGAGGCATACCCCATCCCTTGTTGAGACCCCTAGATGATTGACTTAGACAATTGAAACCCCATTTTTCCATTTGGAACTGGTCAAATAAATGAGCCGCTGGATTTAGTCATCATCGGCATCATGTGGAAGCCTTATCCCGTTTACCTGGATAAAGTATCACAAATTATACTTTTCAAGTCTCTCTCTCTCTCTCTTTTTTTTTTTTTTTTCTTTCTTGATTGTCCTAAACTTCCTTTGTTTGTCTGTCATTTCCAGAATGAAGCCTCCACCGTGTGGTCCAATGGGTCTGGTTCAAGAGCCATGTCAGCCCTTCCAGGCAGCGCATACTATGGCTTTCGGGGACAGAATCAACATGGGGTAATACAACCAAGTCATCAGCCCTCTCACTTTGGAGCTTTAGGGTACTCAAATTTTTACCATTCTCAGACAGGGGTCCCACAAGAACATCAACAAACACAGAATAACAGGTCCCTAACTGCCTCCCACGGCCTCCCATCTCAGCAATCACACGAGATTTGGCAACATAGTTATTGATCTGTTTTGACTTTTCAATAGTTTTTCAGAGCATTTAGCTTGTTTAATGGTTGCCGGTTAAAGCTTAGTTGCGGTTTGATCAAAATATCTGTTTGTTTCAAGCATTCTGTTCTGATCAACTGTACATAAGAGAACTCCTTGGCTTTTGCTCCCGTGCCTTTTGATTGTTTTCTACTTCCCAATTGGCGGGTATGTTATTAACTTAGAATCACATGAATGATATGCGATTAGTAGTTGTTACTATTATTTTTTTATAGGCAACAGGGCCCAAACCCACAACCTCCTGGTTGACAACGACCACAACCTATTGTTCTATGGGCTCATCTTTGACTCTGTGTTTCTCAAAGTGTGAGAGATTTTCCTTTTAGGCTGCTTTCATCTGTAACAGTTAATAATCTAAATTGCCTAACCATTGTATTGCCCCAAGCTCCTATAAAGGAATTATTCAGGCCTTGTTCCAGAGTTTCACACTATTGTTTGGTGATTAGCTAAAATCTCAACTTTATGGTCAGAAGAAATTGTAGTTTGTAGTACAGTGTGAGATTTAGCTGCACTCTTTTTTGAATCTGTTTCTATAGATTTGTTCTGGGTTGCTTAATTTGATTTTGATGGGGACTTCAATCCATCCAAAAGCAGCCTCGCCTAGCTTGAGGGGTCCACTTGGCCGCTCCTATGCTCAATCTGGGCCCCTTAGGCTGATTAGACCACATGAATTGGCACTCGCCTTAATTTGATATAATCTGTCTATCACTGACCATTACTATAATCATGCAAATTAATCAAATATTGTTCATGCTGTCTTTTTCAGTTTGAGGTTCCAATACAGGACAATTGAATAGTAAATTTTGGAAAATCCTAACAATCAATGATCAAATCTAACCAGTTAGACAATTGCAGTGGGCCTGATGCAGCAACTTATAGGTATTGTGGATGGTCACAGATGATACAATGATAATCACATATGACCTAAAATTTCCAAAGTGATTTGTCTTTTACAACAATTGAGTTGACTGCATACAAAATGAATGATTACAAAACGGAAAAAGGAAAAAATTGTCCTAGTCGGCCATGTTGAAATGGTCCTGATTGTTAGAGTTCTCGGAATTTCAACTCCATTAGCATATCAAAACGCCCATGAGGATTTTGTAATTTCACGTGCGGGACAACATTTGAAGAAAACATAGGAGTGGAATTAGTCCCCGCAGGAGTGGAACTCTATGGAGGGGCTGTCTATTGAAAATTTGAGCCACTAAAAATGAATGTCCTCTATTGATATGGTATTTCCTTAAAAAAATCTCACTGCAATAGGAGTTCGCTGCAATGGATCATTCGATAAATAATGTGATTAACAAGTTATTAATTAATGTTCAATCTTACTATGGGACTAACTCCCATTGGATTGAAATTTGGATATCCTATACATAGGTAAGGCATTAATTTTTAGTAGCTTGGATTTTCAATGAGGGAGAGCCCCACCGTGGAGTTTCATTTTCTAAAACAAAGGATTCAGACACATTCTTTAATTATATATCACAAACATACATCAAGCAAATTTGGGTTGGTTTCGAACACAAGACCTGGGAGGGTAAACCCATACCTTATGCTCCACCAACTCCTAAGTGGGTATATAAAAATCTACATAAAGCATGATTTTAAATATCCGTCAATGCGAAACCAGCTTTTGGTGGTGAGCCCAACAACACAGATCTTATTTTTAGATCTTTATTTTCCCTTTATCTTTTGATTTATTATTATTCTAATCCCCTTTATTTTGCACACACACACACACATATATATATATATATATACACATTTAGTTTTATCATAATTTCATTCTCTTCAACTAGATCTTGAATCTGAATTCTTGTATTTTATAAGCATTTGCAACAGAGAAAAGACTTGTAAAGTGTTGTTTATCAAAATTAAAGTAGCAAAATGCATGTTCGTTGGACTAAACGGAGGACCACGACTCACGAATCGGAGGTTACAATTTCAAACCCGTACTCCCTCCCTAGGGCCATTTGCTCAAACAAACAATCTCTGCTGGGGAAGATAGAGACTTCACACTTCACATCCCTAGGTAAATAGTTTGGTTCTTGAAGAGGAGGGACACCTATAAAATAATCAAAGGAACCCCTATTGTATGCATTTGTGGGCCGAGCTTCTAATATTTGCCGGGAGATCCGGTTCCTTTTAAAAAAGAAGAGCCAAAGAAGAGCCGGAAAGGATTTAGTTGCTTAGCCAGCGACTGTTGCGGAAACAGTTACGGATGGAGATTTTAAGAGTGAAAAAAGGAAGAGAGAGACAAGGAAAGAAGCAGCAGAAGAAGTATAGACGAAGAAACGAACCTCTCTCAGCTTTCAGTTTTCATGGCGTCGAGGGTATTCTTCTCGACCTTCATCCCCAGCCATGGCCATAGAAGATGCTCCCACTACTCCAATGCCCACCTGCACTTTCGCCCTCATTCTTTCCTTGCCATCTCCTGCAAGAGGCGACCCAGCAATCTCAGGTTCATTGAAAAAGAATGCATTTTTTTAGCGGTTTCGGATTCGTTGTGCCTTGTTTGGATCTGGGGTTCTCTTGGATTTCGTGGGTTTCATGCTGGTTGGGCGTTTTATGTTTTGGGATCGTTTTCCATCATTCCCCATGCGACAAATGATGGGTGTTTCTATTTGTCTGCTGCATGTTTGTATGTTTGTTTCCGGATTTCTCCTTGCCAAGGTGGGGCATGTTGGTTGTTTCTGTTTCTCAAAGTATGGATTTTTACCACCGTTTGATGCATGTACTTTTGGGAAAGTATAACCTTGATCTAGCTGAAGTTATAGGGTGGCCGATGGTTTGATGGTCATGGCCTATTTGTAGGGTATCTGATCGAATGATTGAAACCACCCATCTGGGGTTTTCTTTGGAACTCATGGTTTTCTTTGTATTTTCTTCTGTGTTTTGTATGAAAGAAATGATTGGTGTTTGTGTTTGTATTTGTATTTGTTGTTTTCGTTTTGTATATGTGGGCTTATTGAGAGTTTTTTTTTTTTTTTTTTTGGGTTTCTTGAGTTTGTTTAAATTGCTATATAAATAATTTTTGCCAGTCTAGCTTCGAAGACAGTTTTTTTTTTTTCCATTTGATTTGAGATTGAATCCCCAAGAGTTTATCTCAATTATGAAAATGAACTGTAAACTGTTGCCAGTTGCCACTCCAACTTCTGAACTTCTCATACATATAATGTATTATTAATTGCTCAAATTTTTGAGTTACCTCTTGGAACACTCTAGCATCCTCCTAAGATCAATCTAATAAGCCCAACACGCTGATTGTCCAATCCAACTTTATCTGATGGCTAGGATTTTAGACAACTTCGACTCCCTTGAAACTGTACCTCCCTTGTTCAAATGTTTCCCATTTTCTTCTCATAGGAGGCCTGGAGACTCTACAACCCCAATGATTTTCATCCTTCCATGTAGGCCCAGCTTGTCAGACTGTTCCAAGCTCACGAATCATCTGGCTATTCATGAAAATGACTATGGAATATACCGTCAGTCGGTTTGAATTATGCCGGTTTAGTAAATAGTCAGGCTCCTAATGCTTGCGATAGATCGCAAATAGATGGGATAGGTATTCATTCTTGATGATGAATTGTGTGCTTATTCCCTACCATAATTTTTTTCCAATGACTATGTTTTCAGCTTTTCTCATAGCAGGAGACACCAGGCAAAGAAAGTTCCTTGCAGAAGTCCCCCATTTGACATGAACTATCAACCAAGTGATGATGAAAGTGCTATCATTCGAGAGGAAGTTACAGATATGGTCTCAGATTCTCAACAGGAACCTGAATCTATTGCAGGTGCTGACACTAATTCGGTCACTTCAAACTCCAATCTAGAAGATTCTGACAGTCTAAATCTTTCTGTGGAGACGAAGTCCCTGGTATGTTCTACAGTTCATATTATACATTTGGTATGGATGTTTCAGTGAAGTGATTGATTAAGGGTTCGATCTATTATGATTATCTTTTTCCCATAACAAATAAATATTTGTAACAGAACAAAAGATTCCAGCAGTTCATATATGTATATTGAAATATGCAATGTATATATGTACTTCATCCTCAGTAACAAATATTTAGAGTGGGTCCCCTTCCTTTTGTCTTTACCAATCACCTTCTACGTTTTACCCAGCCGGCCACTTTGTGTATACTCCATCATTAATCTGATCCATTTCCCGATTTTTGTCCTCTATTGGAAATACGTCTCCTTGTTATCGAGGAAATCTAATGCCTATTTAACCTTTTTCTGTGGAAAAAAGGATCGCACCGGACATATAACAAAAGAGCAACGCAGCCACTCCCATGGAGCTGCCCCTGCACAAACACGTCTTTATGCTATGTTTGGGAAGGGGGGAGGGGAGGGGAAATTTGACGGGGAAGGAAAATGAAGGGGAGGGGAGGGAAGAGAAAATTAATTTTACCTCCTCTTGTTTGGGAAGTCAAAAAGTAGGGGGAAGGAAAGTGAAAAAGTATAATTTTGTTTGTTTGTGAGGTAGAGAGACAAAGACCATTTTACCCTTGCTTTTGCAAAAGTTTCAATTGGACAAAAAGGGCAGTTTAGTAATTTCCCACAAATTCCCCTCTTTTGCCCTCATTTTCCCCTGTTTTGGGGGGAAAATTTATGAGTGGGTCTCACACTCTTTTTCCCTCCATTTTCCCCTCCCCCACTTTCCTTCCCCCCTTCCCAAACACCCTCATTTTTCATTTTCCATCCATTTCCCTCCTTTTTTTTCCTCCCCCCATTTTACCCTCTTCCCAAACAGTACCTTAGTATCTTCTTCCCCCCAGCCCCTGCCATGCGTGTGAAAGCATGTCTTTTTTCCCATAAATGAAATACTGTGGGGAACTAAAAATCACTCGAGTATCCTTGTTTTTTCATGCAATTCTTTATTTAATTTCTTTAAAATACTTTTAAATTTAACTGCCACCTCCCATTTTTAGTTTCTGTATATTCATTTAGATTCTGTATTAAAAAATCACCTGCTTTTGTCCTCTCAGGATGTGCATAACATATCATTGATAGGTTTTATTTTGTTTTAATGGTATAGGAGTCATAGTCAACCAAATGGGATTATGAAATGCTGCACATATATCAACAGTGCATAACAAAATGTGTTTTTGTGTTGAAGATTTTTTTGTTGAATTAGGTTATCAGGGAAGTTTTATCTAATGAATATTTTCTTTATTAAGTAACAAACAGAGTTTGATTATTTGTAATGAACTTCCTTTTTTAGTATCAGTAGTGAATGTGCTCTTCATTTGACAGATTGAGAGTGCCAGTGGTGGGGATCAACATTTGAGTATTCAACTTGAGGATTTGATAGGCATGATAAGAAATACTGAAAAAAGTAAGTACTACTTGGCTGTAGTGCTGAATTTTTTTAATAATTTATTATATGTTCGCTATTTTATTGTGGGATTTTTATTCTTCTTCTTTTAAAAAAATTAAATTAGATGTTTTGCTTCTCAACGACGCTCATGTTCATGCACTTGAGGATCTTGACAAGATTCTTATTGAGAAAGAGGCTCTGCAAGGGCAAATTAACACCTTGGAGATGAGAATGGCAGAAGCTGAGGCAAGGATTAAAGGTGTGGCAAAAGAGAAGATACATGAATTACCTGAAAATCAGGTTGATAAGATGAAGAATGAAATGTCTGAAAATGATGAAGGTGGTGAGTGCGATAAAAAAAATTTAGATGTGGAATCTCCCATACGACATGCTGCTTTCTCTACTTCTCCTATCATAGAGCTTGATTTAGTAAGAAAAGAGAACATGTCCTTGAAGGGTGATATACAAACACTTGGGGTGCAGCTTACTAATATTAAGGAAATGGATGAGCGAATTTTGTTGCTAGAGAAGGAACGATCTTTGTTGGAGGCTCCCCTCAAACAGTTGGCTCAGGAGGATGTTACAGAACTTTCTACTGTAAAAAATGAATGCAATGTTCTACAGGAAAAGGTAGAAAATTTGCAAGAATTACTTCATAAGGAGACCAAACAAGCTAATCAAGCTTTTATATTACTCCAACAAAATCATTGGCTCCAGAAGAAGATTGACAGGCTGGAAGCATCACTGGAAGAAGCAAACTCGAATAAATTTTCACTAGAATGCCCACAAGAGTTTATTGTGCTTTTGCAACAGAAAGTAGAACTTCTAGAAGAGCATATCCAGAAGTCAGATGAAATGATACAGTCTCATGTTCAAATGTATCAAAATTCAGTGAATGAATTTCAAGGTGCAATTGATATTTTAAGAGAAGAAAGCAAGAAAAGGGCACAGGATGAACCTGTTGAGGATTTGCCATGGGAGTTTTGGAGTCGCTTATTACTTTCTTTAGATGCTTGGTTGCTTGAGAAGAAAATATCCTCTGACGATGCGAAGTTATTGAGAGAGATGGCATGGAAGAGAGATGCTCGAATATGCGATGCTTGCTTTGCCTGCAAGGACAAAGGTGAACATGAAGCGTTGACTACATTTCTCAAACTGGTATCATCAAGGACACGGTATGCACTTTTCTCTTTTAACTGAGTTCAATAGGGTGGATAGGCCATCCTAGGATTTTGATCACTTTGTCCTCTAACTTCTCTTTTCTTTTGCACTATTATTATTATTATTATTATTATTAGGGACTTGAATTCTTGCACCCACACACTATAATATGTCCCTAACCAGCTGAGGAACAGGTGGGTACGCTTTGTCCTCTAACTGTTGTGTGACATGCTTTTGTTGCATTGTTTACAGACCTAAATTGCATGTTGTCCATATTGCAGCAGAGATGGCACCAGCTGCAAAGGTAAACTTGATCAGCCATTGAACTAATGCTACATATATTCCCCTTTTAACAAATTGAGATCTTTCTGCATTTGCGTGGTTTTGAGTTTTGACATTGCTCTTGTTGTGTACTCCTAGTTATCGCCGCTCTTGTTAGATGAGCTTTTTGAGCCCATTTAGGAGACCTTTGTACGTGAGATACGTGTTCTATCTGTGAGTTTTGGAGAGCACACTAATAGCAAATGGAAAGATTGAAGAGAAGATGAAGCATACATAGACATACACAGTCATTACGCGCATTCCATGCACACGCCTTGCTGTGGGGCCCACATGCTGGCCCACTTCGGGATGGGACCTGGGGGGATTGGAAGATCTTGTTGGGGCCCTCCTATGTACAAACAATAGCCCCATCCAATCATCCTAACTGTATCATCCGGGGCCCACAAGTTCAATCTTTTCGGATGAGTGTTCAGTCAATCCAACGGTTTAGTCCATTCAGTTGGGTGCAAACCTAGGGGGCGTGTGTACTATAGGGGTGGGTGGGTTTGGTCTACTTAGATGGACCATCAGATGGGTCCCACTAGAGACTCACACTATGCACAAGGTGTGCATAGGATAATTTTCATATATATATATATATATATATATATATAGAGAGAGAGAGAGAGAGAGAGAGAGAGAGAGAGAGAGAGCACCGAATGGGGGCTACTGGAAGTATCCCAATGTAGGATATGATCTCCCTATATAACCTGTACTAATTACCAAAGAAACTAAATACTTACACGAAATATATTCCATAATCACAATGGTTATAAAAAGATAATAAGTTACTCCTACATTACATAAAAAATACTCCATAATCACATCACATCTATGGTTATGAGGGATAAGAAGCTAATTTCCTAAGTTTTTCACAACCATGCTCATCAATGTTTCTTCTTGTGGATGTCTGATCTTCTTTATCCTCCCTCAAGTGGGTGTCGTGTAGATGTCTACCATTCCTAGCTTGATCATAATGGTTTTGAAGATGACCATTCTAGAGCCTTGGTGAACACGTCTGCATGTTGATTTGCCATAGCAAGAAATAATGTAGATGTCATCCCTGCAAAAACCTTCATTTGCAACAAAGTGCCTGTCAACTATACCGCGTTGATTAGTATTGGGCTTTAAGGACAAAACACATAGTTATTCAAGAATTTGTCACGCATGAGACAAATCTGACATGCTGCGAGCCATAGCTCTGTACTGTGCTTCCTGCCCTTTTGAGTAACAAGGTTTGTTCCGACAAAGGTACAACATCTATAGGTTGCCCTTTGATCTGCAAGGGGAGCGAGCCCAGTTTCTATAGGTTATCCTTTAAGTGGTCCCAATATGTTATACTTGTCATGTGCTAACATTGTGACCCATTTGTACTGCATGCTTCCTTCAGCACCTAAGTGGGTGTCATGACTCATGAGCCTTCACAGCAATCCTCCTTGCATAGGATTTGGGCCCAGGTGGGCTATGGTTCTGCTGGGTCTGACGCCAATGGGCTTTTGGGTTAGTCTGAACTCACATTCAGTTTTACCAAGATAGTTTAGGAAAACTTGGTGGAATGTGAATATTGGGATCTCGTGTTGGAGAATTTCAGTCGGAAGATTATTATGTGGAGGGGGAATTATCTTTTATTGCAGGGCAGGCAAACGGCCATCTGATTCTTGACAACATGCTTATAAGTTATAACCCATGAGTGTGTTGATTCAAGGTCAAGGCAACATTGTCCTAGGTTGGTTTGTTAGCTGGACCTTGAAAAGGCTCATGATATGATAGATTGGGGGTTTTTACAGTATATGATTTTTTGGATGGGGTTTGGAAAGAAATGGCACGGATGGATAAATAGTTGTGTTTCTTCTGCTTACTTTTCCATTTTAGTAAATGGGTCTCTGAAGGGCTTTTTTAAAAGTTCTAGGAGGTAGCGCCAAGGTGATCCCCTATCTCCTATGCTGTTTGTCATCGTAGCGAAGGCTCTTAATGCTTTAATGGAAAGAGCTAATCAATCAAGGATGATTTCTGGTTTCTCTATAGATAATGCTGCCTATGAGGTAACTCATTTATAGCTTGCTGATGATACAATTATTTTTTTTGTGATGTTTCTTTGGATCAGGTTGATTGCTTGAAAATATCTTGAGATGGTTTGAGATGTTGTCGGGCCTGAAGATTAATTTTGGGAAATGTGAGCTGATTGGTATTTATATAGAGGAATATGATGTTAAAAACTTGGCAAATGTTTTTGGTTGTAAAGTTGGTTAGCTTCCTACAAAATACTTGGGCTTACCTTTGTGTTTGCATTTACTAAAGAAAAGTTTATGGGATCTGGTTGTGGAGAGATTAGATAAAAAATTCAATTCTTGGAAGTGAAAATATTTGTCATTGGGTGGTCGTGTTGTCCTTATCAAGTCAATTCTCTCAAGTATCCCCATTTATTTTTTTTTCCTTCTTCAAATGTCGCAAAAGTGTGGTGCGGCGAATAGAGAAATTCCAATGTGATTTTCTTTGGAATGATTCTATTGAACAATGGAAATATCATTTAGTTATATGGGAGGTTGTCTGTAAACCTATAGCTGAAGGCGGTTTGGGTATTCGTGACATTGACAAGATGAATAATACTTTACTTGGGAAGTGGTTATGGAGGATGTGTGATTCATCTCAAGGTTTGTGGAAGCAAATCCTTATTGGAAAGTGGAAGATTGGAAGGGATGCGTGGTCTGTTTTGATCCTGAACTCCAAGGCTTTGGGTTTTTGGAAGTCTATTCTTTATAATTAAGAACGATTTAGATCAGTGGATTAGGTATCGTGTCCATGATGGGCATCGGATTCCTTTCTGTCATGAAGAATGGTGTGGGCAACCCAATCTGAGGTTTTAGTTTCCTCTTCTTTACATCTTGGATTTGAGGAAACATGCTCTTATAGCCGAAAATTTTCAAACAATGGGTGGTTCTATTGTATGGGATTTTCTATTCCATCGAAACTTGCATGATCATGAAGTCATTGATCTTGTAAGACTGCTTTCTTTACTAGAGGGGGTTTATCTTTCAGCGGGGAGAAGGGATGAAAGAATATGGAAGCCTAATGCCAAAGGACAGTTTTCAGTAAGATCCTTTTATAATGCCTTGTTAGGTGATATTGTAAGGATAGTTGATTGGAGGCGAGTTTGGGATCCTTACGTTCCTCCAAGTTTTTAGTTGGGTGGTGAGTTTGCAAAAGATTCTTACTTAGGATTAGTTGAGAAGGAAAAATTGTATTATAGTTAATGGGTGTCCTTTGTGTTTAAGTGCCGAGGAAACGACTAACCATCTTTAGATTCATTGTACTTCTGTGCATAAAGTGTGGTCTTCTATTATTACTATTTTGACACGAGTCAGGTTATGCCTAACAATGTTATGGAGTTGTTCTAACAGTGGAAATACGGGGAATCTTCAGTTCGTGGTCTTATCTTGTGGTGGTTTTCTCTTTATGTTGGTCTTCGAAAACTATGGTTGGAGATGAACAATAGAATCTTCATAAATAAGAGCAAATATATTGCCTAGATTGTTTAGTCGATTATTTGGAATGTCTCGGAATGGGCAAGTAAGAAGACAGAATTTGGCGTGGATTTGGAGGATTTAAATAGATCTTGGTCAACCCATTTAGGACGGGGGATACCATCCCAAGTCCGTGCATGAAATCAGATGGATTTCTCCACCAGCTGGTCTCATGGTTTGAAAAATCGGCCCAGCCCGAGTCGACTCGGAGGAGGATACCATCCTAAATCTGTGCATAGAATCAGATGTATTTCTCCACCAGCTGGTCTCATGGTTTAAAAATTCATCCGAGTTGGGTCTACAGTCACTCAGACTCGGCTTACCTTTTGCTATTGTTGCTCCTCTGACATGCTGCTGCCTGCCAGCTGTGTTGCTACTGCTGCTGCCTGGCTCTATTGCTGTTACTTTCTACCTGCTGCTACACTGATGCTCTGCTCTGCTGACTGCTGACTGGTACACCTCTTCTTTTTCCTTTTTTTTTTCTTCTGCTTCAAGCCTTCAACAGCTTCTTCTTCATCATCATCATCATCTTCTTTAAGCCCTGCAAATAGGGCCTTGGTCCAACTTGGTTGAGTCCCATACAACTCGGCTGAGTCGGCCGAGTCAACTCAGACTCAGCCATGGGCGAGTCGGGTCCTGAGTCCATCTTTTTAAACCTTCGATGGTCTCTCAAGCTAAATTTTGATAGGAAATATATCAAACATATCCATTTGGGAGGTGTTGGATGTGTTATTTGGGATTTTCATTTGGGACTGTTGTTAAAAAAAAATTCCAGTCCTGTGAGCTCGTTGGATTCCAATGGTGCTGAAGTTTATGCTTTATTGGTTGGATGCGGTGAGTTGCGTATGTTGGGAGCTTACAACACAATTTTTGGAGGTGACTCGTTCTCTGCTATTCAATGGTGTTTTGGAAAATCTCCTTTTCCATGGAGATTGGCGGATTTGGTGCCCCCCAACACACCCCCCAACCCCCTCCCCCCTCCCCCACCCCCCCCCCCCCCCCCCACCTTTTTTTTTTAAATTTTGGTAGTCCCTCTTTCGCTTGTTTCTTTTTATCAATAAATTTTTACCGTTATTAAAAATTCTTTTTATCCATAAAATTTTACCATTCTTAAAAATAACATTAAATAGGGCCACATTATCTAATTTGCCCATAGATTATGTATCTTTTCTGCTAATGTCCGTGGTGGTTAGAGAAAAGCTTGACCATATAACAAGAGGCTTCATGTGGGGGGCACTATGAAGAGATAATTTTTTTGGGAGGACAATATAAAAGGAAATTTAATAATCTCCAATGAACTTCAGGGTTTTTTTGAAATTTCAAAGGAGGGGGAGGGGGCATGGCCACCCCCTACCTACTTCCCATTAGTTCTGCCCTTGGGTGTAGTGATAAAACGAAAGTGCACCTTATGAAGTGGAGTGGTGTTATAAAACCTAAGATGCTGGGGGTTTGGTTTGGAAAACTTGGTGGTGAAAAATTGAGTGTTCTTAGATAAGTGGTGGTGGAGATCTGGGGAAGAGAAAGAAGGTCGGTGGAGAACGGTTATTGTTTTTAAATATGGGGTGGATGGATGGAGGATGCCTTCTTGTAGTGTCCCTACCATACATATCGGGTGTCAAGTTTGTGGAGGAATGTTTTGGGGTTTGGGGATTTGCCTAGTGTGTGGGGGTGGGTTTCAAAATTAGGGAGGGTATAAAAGTGCAATTTTGGTTGGATGATTGGGTTGGGAGCATGGTTTAAAATCTCGGTCTCGGTCGCGGTATCGGCCGGGCCGAAAAACCGATATGATATCGGTATCGGTCGAGGATATCGGTCCGTCGCGGTCATCGCGGTGTGAATTTTTTTTTTAATCCAAAAAAATTTGCAAAAATATCCAAAAAATCCAGAATATTAGAAAATGCTGGAATACAATACTTTTTTCCATTAGTAATAACAATAAATCAAAATCTCGGTCACCTTAAGTTATGAGTCCTGTCTGTGTCACAGTTCGCTATCTTTTTTAGTATTTCATATAATGCAACCATTATTAATGCTCATGATCAATTTATTAGTGTAAAATATAAGAAAATAAAGATAACATATCAATCATCATTTAATGCTAACTCAATCATCAAATAAGTTGTGAAATTCAAGACCTTGAAGATGACACATTAAAATCAGAAACATAATAGTGAGATAGATAAATCATAAAGCACTTGGGCATCAAAAGGTTCATGGTTCACCTGAAATTAGAGGGGACTGGTACTAAGGAGAGATTGATGAGTATGAGTGAATGACAGATTGACAACCTAATTCCAAGTGGAATGTCGTCCTGGCTCGATATCATCATCATCATCATTTCTTCGGTATTGGTTAAAAAGATATGCTCCATACTGTTGCGCAGCACTACCATAGCCATGACCATATTCATATTGGTTTTGATAAGATGATGAACTATCATGATCTCCTGTGGATTGAGATGACTGGTTGTAGTCAAATGGCATGAAATAGGCATGAGGGGCATATAAAGGTCGTTGGCTAACTGGTGGGTTAAGCCTCCCTTGCTCAATTAACATCTGTTCAATAGAAATAATGGGTGTTGGAGAAGGGGGTGCCCAATTAGGGTCATATGAATAACCCTCATGCTGTCCATACATGGCACCTTGTTGGCCAACATAACCCCCATGCTGTCCATACATGGCACCTTGGCCAACATAACTCCCATGATGACCATGAGTACCAGCGCTACTACTACCTCCTGCCTCAGTCTGTCCAACATGTCTAACATAGCCACGGCGAGGATCTAACTCAGTAGCATCAGGAAAATGCTCAACCGTCTCATAAGTGACAGGCTCATCATCTCTATAATGACCCTCATCCCCGGGAGAGTCAGGTGGAATTCCTGCTGATGATGAAGAAGTAGAAATACTTGACTCATTCTCCTCGTCCACCTCCTTTCCCCTTGGCTCACTTGTATTAGGTGCACGCCCCTGCTGCATTGTTAAGTTTATTTCTTTTATCCTTTCTGCAGCCCTCACTGGCTCAGGCCTATCCCCAGTCAAATCTTGCATCAACTCCTCAAACTCCGGGTCTTGGTCTAACAGCGGTTCTTCTTGTTCCTCCAGCCATTGACCTAACACAGTATCCTCATCTGAAAAGATATAGTCCAAATTAATTGGACATAAATAATCTCGATGATCCTCAAACTGTCTTCTCCTTCTATTTCTACTCCGGAGCTTGAGGTTGTAGTGGATGTAGACCAATTTATTTAGCTTCTGCATTGTCAATCTATTTCTTGGTCTAGTGTGGATAAATGAGAAGGTGCTCCAGATTCTTTCACAATTGGAAGACGATGTAGTTTGACTAAGGACTTTAATAGCAGTCATCCTTAGTGCAGGAGCACTCTCTCCATAATTTAACCACCATTCAGCTGAAAAAAAATAGAAATGATATTAGAGTTAATAAAATAATATTAAGTCCTTGAATAATATAGAGATGACATTACAATCAATACCAGGATAGGTCTGTGTGATAGCTCTCCGCTCAGTCGTCGTTCCAAAGCTTCCCGCACGTACGTTGTATATGTCAATCTGAAGACATTAATGTAGAAAAATAAATTAGAGAAATTACAATGTTATATGCTTTTTTCCTTAATTATCCTACTTCCTACAATCCTACCTGATTAGTAGCCCAAATTGCTTCATCTGTACTCTCTGCCAGTCTTTCAATTACATTTTTTAGTCCCACACGGATTTCATCTGATATGTGTCCATCCGTAAATTGGGGATTAAAGAAGTATCCTGTAAAACCAATGAATCTTAGTTATTGATAAATTAATATAGTGAGGAGAGACTAGAGAGTTGAATACAACAATTCAAGTATTAAAGGAAATAGCCTTCACTTACCAGCAATGTGTAAATCATGTTTCAATTGTCGTCCCCATCGATCGTCGATGATCTTCCAATACTTTTTGTAATATCTACAATCTGCTTGGATAGCTAGCTTTGATCTCTCCATGGCCTCATGTAAGAAGCCCATTGTTGGCTTATCAGCACCATCAACCAATCGAAGAACCTTTATTAGGGGATCAAAAACATTTAAAACACCCTTCACATGAGGCCAAAATTTGTTGGACTCAATTATTTTACATACTTCAAGAGTAATGGGACTTGGCCTCTTTCCCCATTTTGAATTCAGGAACTCATGTGATTTTATCAATTGGAGAAGTCCTTCTCTATACTTGTAAACACTTTCGATAGCAATGAAGTGGGTGGCAAATCTAGTGATGCCAGGCCGTAGTAATTCATGGTTGTCTGTATATGTTTTCATCATGGAAATGAGTCTATATGATTGATAAAAAAAATTGGTAATCTTCTTTATCTTACCAATCACTTGTTGCATGACTTTTCCTTTTGCAATCTCTTCAAGCATTAAATCCAAGCAATGTGCTGCACATGGAGACCAGAAAATCCTTGGCCTTTGTTTCATAAGCATCATTCCTGCAGCCTTCATGTTTGCAGCATTGTCAGTAACAACCTGAATTACAGAATCTGCCCCAATTTCTTCAATCACCTCATTCAATAACTTATTAATATATTTTGCATCTTGGACATAATCAGTTGCATCAACTGATTTGATAAACACCGTGCCCATAGATGAGTAGACTAGAAAATTCAAGAGATGACGATGTGTGATGGTCGTCCACCCATCGCACATTAGTGTGCAACCTCTTTCCTTCCATGCCCATTTGAAAGTTTGCACCCAAGCTTGCAACTCTTCATACTCTTTCTCAACACAGACATGCCCAATCTCATAAGGGGTGGGTGCCTTTATACCTGGACCATGTTCTGCAGCTGCATCTCACATGGTGGTGAAATAAGGAGAAGATGCCTTGTTGGGTGGAATGCCTCCATCCAAAAAAAACTTCCCAGTGGCTCTCACTAGATTTTCTCTTGCTTTACTAAACTTGCCCTTTAATGCTTTCATAATGCTGGGCTGCTTTGATGTTGGTTTTCTATAAGCAAATGGGTCAGTTGGCCCCACCACATCCGGCCTATGAGGTGCATGTGTAGGAGGTCTTTCAATCTCCTTAATGTCTGGATCTTGACGCGGTTGTTTTTGACTAAATGCCCGTCGCAAACTCGCTCCCCCAAGTCCGGATGACCCACCCTGCTCATATTGGCTACCTCTAGTAGCTGCTTCATATTGCATTCTTCTCCTCTCTTCCTCCTCCTGAAGGGACTTCACACTTTCTCTCCTAGCCCTCCTCATTTCCGGGTCTTCATCGTCATCATCTGAGGAACCAAATACTTCTTCTCTGCATACATCAAATTCCTCAGTTCTTCTTCTTTCTTGTACAACTTTTTTTTGTGCAGATGCATTAAGGAGCTCCTGCATTTCAGTTCTCACATTTGGTGGCACTTTATTATATTTTTGCACCTGTCCTGATACATGTGCCAAATGTTGTTTCAATCGAGTAATCCCGCCATTGAGCACTCGTCCACAATAATTACATTTTACTTTACTTTTACTTCCGATTGCTTCACCATGGCTCCATCCCGCATCTATGTTACGCACCATCTTATTCCTATAAAATAAGAAATTCATGTAATAGTAATACTCTAACAACAATTATTTTTAGAAAAAAAATTTAATAAAATCATTTTCAAAATCCTAAATATATAGATCTAGCATGAAAGTATGTAGAATTGTAGATTAATCATTTACACACCATACAATGATCATGAATCATTAAAGGAACATATTTATGATGAAATCCTCAAAAAATGATATATTATAATTCAAATATTAAAAAATCCGAAAATAAAATAATTAAAATAAAAATCTAAATCATGTTTATGAGTCTATGATTATGAGTAGATGTAGATTTATCATCCACACACTATTAATAAGCCTTTGGTATCACAAATATTCTAACAAGTTACAAGTAACAACAATTATTTTTAAGAAATTTTTTTTTAATAAAATCATTTTCAAAATTCAAAATACATAGATCTAGCATAAAAGTTTGTAAATCAATCATTTATACACCATACAATGATCATGAATCATTAAAAGAACATAGTTATGATGAAATCCCCAAAAAATGATATATAAGAATTCAAATATCAAAAAATCCGAAAATAAAAAAAAATTGGAAAAAAAAGTTCAAAATCATGTGTATGAGTAGATCTAGCATGAAAGTATGTAGATCTAACTTCTAAATGAAGAACATAAATAAATGACAAACCTAATGATTTCTATACTTCATCTAAAAAATTAAAAAAAAAAAAAAAAAAAAAACCGCATGATAAAATGCATTGGGTTGATTTTCTCATACCTTAGATAATATTTTCTTCAAAAAATTAATGTGGGATTTTGAAATGTTGAAGAGGGAGTGGCTGGGCTGTGGCTGCTGCTATGGTTGGAGAAGAGAAGAGAAGAAGAGGAAGATGGGGAAAAAGTAGAAAAAATTAGGGCTTTTTTCCATTATATATCATCTCGGCCGATATTTTCAAAATATCGGCCGAGATATCAGTTATGGCCGAGATGATATCATCTCGGCCGATATCTCGGGATTTTGAAGGGATATATGACCGAGACCGATATCTCACTGAGATATCGGCTCGGTCTCGGCCGATACCGAGTCATATCGGCCGATATGACTCGGTATCGGCCGATATTTTATACCATGGTTGGGAGTAAATCCTTTTGTTTACTATGTTTTGTAGGTTATTTGGAGTTGTGTCCAATAGAGTCATCCGTTAAAGATTGCAATGTGGGTTGCACCAAAAGCTTGAGCTGTTAGTGAACGTTATAACAATGTATATCAACACCCCCTTCAAATGGGAGGCCGTTCGAATTCGAAACCCAACAGACAAATAGAACAGATTAGACCAGACAAACAGATGGAGGTAACATGCCTCCCAGGGGTTTCGAACTCATAACCTTTGGCTTTGATACCATTTTAATAACTGGTTACACCAAAAGCTCGAGCTCTTAGTGAACGTCATACCAATGTATATCAACATGGGTGAGTGTAGTTTTGTGTCTTGGAGGTTTCCCTTTCTAGGGTGTTGCATTGGTTTGAAATCTTTGAGTTAAGAGTTATTATCGAGTATTCTTACTAACAATTTCATTTGAAGGGATGCGGCAAGCTTCTGTATTTGGAAACCCAGTCCCTCTGGTGCTTGAGCTTTTGTCAACTAGGATCACGAGATCACTATTCGGTTGGGTCAGGCTCCCCCTAGGTTGGATGCTTTTTGTTGGCTTATCGTCTCCATCAAGGTTTTGATGGAGAACACTCTTTAGGAGGAGAATTATGTGTTTAGAGGACATCTAAAGTTTGTGTGTACATTGTGGGAAGTTTAAGGAAATGTTGGATCACCTTTTCTTACATTGTGAGTTCTTTTATGCTTTATGAAGTTGTTTTTAAATGTGGTGTTTTGTGGTGCTTTCAAAGGTCTTTGATGGATTTGGTTGAGGCTTGGAGGTCGCCCCTTTTTTCATTTCAAGGCAATTCTTTTGAAGTTAGTCTTGTTTGCCATTTTGCGGTCTGTATGGCAAGATAGGAATGATAATGTCTATGACAGTTGAAACCTCATGTCTATTGTCATTTTGAGAATTGTTGTTATGGGCCTCCTCGAGAAAGGAGTTTGACAATTCAAGAGTTGAATGTATTTTGTACAATTGGGAAGCTACTCTGTCTTATGGGCCATCCAAGCCTAGGAAGTATTAAGTTGGTAGTCTCCTTCAGGTGGTGTCTTAAATTTTAATGTGGTTCGTGCGGTGAGGTGAAAACTTGGTCCAACTGAAATAAGAGGGGTTCTTCGCAATAATGAAGGGGATGTTTTGGCGATGTTTTCAGAAAAGGTTGGCATTTTAGAATCAAACAAGGGGGAAGTTTCGGCTATATTGGAAGCTCTCCTCATCTTTGTTCCTCATTTCCATGATATCCTAGTTATGTGGAAAACGACTCATTGAATACTACTTCTTGGGTGTCTTCTTCTATGATTGCCTCGAGGAGGTTTCATTTCTATTCTAACGAGACAAAGTTGTTGGCTTTAGTGATTCAAGTGGAATTTAAGCACATTGATGCAGCAGCACTATCCATCCGTTGGGGAATGACTTATGGTCCAATTGTGGGACCCCAGGGAGATTAGGAATTCTTTATTAATTGTTATTAGTTTCTAATTTTTATTCAAAAAGTTGTATTTAGGATTAGTTTCTAATTTGGATAGGATTATTATTTGGCTTCCTAGTTTGATTAGGAATAATTTCTTAGCCCCTAAGTTTCTTTTATTATATATATGACATTGTAGAGATTAATAATCTCAAAGAGTTTTGATTAATGAAAATTGGGTATTCCCCATTGAGGTGCGTCCTCGTTTATTGTCTCTGCGGAGATTTATTGTGTCTTCGGACACGTGCTTCGGCACCCATTGTGCTTTTAACACTTCCCATGCAAACCCTAACCCTAGGGTCTGCATCAATTGGTATCAGAGCCAAACGATCCACGATTGGTCAGCGTTGATTTACCCCTACCCATCCATCCACCCCGTTCCGTCCCTGTACCATCATCGCCCCTTCCCTGCGGAATCCCCACTCACTGTCGACATCCCTACCGTTCCACCCACTGTCTTCCCTGCCACCCATCGGTCCACTCACTCTCATAGCATCCCATTGTCCTCCGAGAGTCCCAGTCCATCTTTCGTTGTCCTAGCCCCCCCCCCCCCCCCCCTCCTCCTCTTCCAAAACCCAACCTCGCAAACCAACCAGAACCCTCACCAATCTGCCTCCCCATCACCTCCGTCCCTGTTCTCTTCCCAAACAACCAAGGCCATATCCCCTATCCGTCTATCACCATCTTCTATCCATCCTTCGCTACCAGACTTCCACCCATCCTCCAAATAAACCACAGAAGCCATTACATGTCACCCTAGTTGATCCCCATTCCCCATCTCAAACCCTAACCCTAGGGTATGCATCAATTGGTATCAAAGCCGATCCAGAAACATTCCCAAAACCCAGTCACCACACCCAGCCGATCAAGTCCCCAGCCACTACCCTCCAAAACCCTAGTTGTCATACCACCTGTGACACACAAAATCAAAAAACAAAAAATCCCTACTCTCGTCTGCAGTCCCGCCCAAGAACCCATTCCCATCTTTCCGTTTAACAAAAAAAAAAAAAAAAAAACCTTCGCTAAAAAACCAGCTGGAACCGAACCACCCCTTAATCCTGAATCCCCTTCCCATCTATCCCTAGGACCCTAGAACCCAGCCCAGTGAAAAAAAAGGGAGAAAAGCAAAGGATAAAGAAGAAGAAGAGAGAACGAGGGGAGCATACCTTGCACCGGAGCATATGAGTCTCAGCCTCACCACCATCGGCCGTGTTGCCAACGCTTGCCCGTCGTTGCCGTCCGCTAGTGTGCCCTCACCCTTCCTCTCCCTGTTGGACGAAGCAACAAGGAAAAGTCCACAAGCCTTTTCTTTCCTTCTACCTCAAGACGAAGCCCGAGGCAACAACCAAAGTGCCCACGTGTGATCCTATGGCACGCGTTTGACTTAAAAATTAGATTGGGCCCTAGTTCCAAATATCGGGTCCTATTAGGTCTGATCCAACCCATCAATCACAGTTGAAGATGCAACCCAGCTAGAAGTAGTGTTGCCTGACATCCTTTAGTGACATCACTAGAATCCGATCAACGGCAGATTTGGCGTGATGAGCGGTTGAAACTTCTTTCAAACAATATCAGGCACCCCACTGTCAGATATCAACTTCGTCTTCACCTACGTACTCGTGGAAAGTAGATCTACGACATCAGGTCAGTTCAGTCTTTCATTCAAGTCAAGATGAAATTCCATATCAGTAGATTTTACAATAATCTTCAAAGACTCAAATATGCAACTAAATATGGAATATGGTATTTTGAGAATGAAGTCTATTTTCTGTCCTTTCTTGATTTGAAACGAGGAGAATTATTTGTTCTTGCCTATGGTGACATGTTTGCATTGCTCCAAGACAAGTGTGGATTAGAAGATGATGAGGAACATGATTTAATCAGTTTTGTAAGAGGTTTGAGACCGGAAATAGTAGAGAAAATGAATGACAGTAAAAACATTCATGAGGCATATTGGGAACCAATTTGTGTGGAGTGGATGCTTAAAAGGTCTCATCTAGCGAAAGCTACTCCTCAAGAAGATAAGTCGCCACACATAACTGACCGTGTTGAGGAACCAGTTCCAAATGCAGACCGATCAGCCAGAACTAGACACAGAAGATTCCACATCTACAGTTGGCCTTGAAATTTCTTGTGTGAATAGTAATAATCCCCGAAGTGCAAACACCAAGTGATGAAGGGCAAGTTGTTGATATTCCCCACATAAAGTCTGAAATTGATTTTGTCTTAGGGGATCAACAATTTCAACTGGAAGATGACCAGTGGATAGTCAGAGATTATGATTTGATGGTGCAGGTTCTACAAATAAGGCACATCATCACAAATTTCAACCATAAAAAACAGCTTTGCATGAAGCTGTACATGGACGATGCAGCTCTACCAACGAATCGAAAGTTCATCAGATTGATCTTTGATCCAGGTGGACATTTTCCGAACTCGAGGTTGAGTTCTTTCCAAGCCGGGGAGAATGATGCAGCAGCACTATCCATCCGTTGGGGAAAGATTTATGGTCCAATTGTGGGACCCAGGGAGATTAGGGATTCTTTATTAATTGTTATTAGTTTCTAATTTTTATTTAAGAAGTTGTATTTAGGATTAGTTTCTAATTTGGATAGGATTATTATTTGGTTTCCTAGTTTGATTAGGATTGATTTCTTAGCCCCTAAATTTCTTTTATTATATATATGACATTGTAGAGATTAATAATCTCTGAGAGTTTTGATTAATGAAAATTGAATATTCCCCATTGAGGTGTGTCCTCGTTTATTGTCTTTGTGGAGATTTATTGCGTCTTCAGACACATGCTTCGGCACCCATTGTGCTTTTAGCACTTCCCACACAAACCCTAACCCTAGGGTCTGCCTCACATGTTGGGTGGTCCACTAATGTGATGGTGGACTCCAGCTAAACAATGGGTGCATAGATCTTCTCCTTTGGTCCTCTTTCCTATATAATTTATTTGCTTGCATTCGTACAATGCATTTATACCTTTTCTGCCAAATCTTTTAGTTTGGTGCTTGCTTTGTATTGTCCTGGTCTATTAATGAAAGTTTTTGTTACTGATCAAAAAGAGAAAAAAAGGGTATTCTGTAGCTAAGCTGCCATGATTGACATTTATGGTCGAACTTGAGGGAGTATTCTAAGTGATGACTTGTCAGCTGTCTAGTCTCTGTTTTTTCTTTGGGTATTTATGTAATATATCAGCTCTTGAGTTTTCAATATAAGAGGGTTATTTGATCTAATTGGTTCTTTCTTGCTCTCTCATGACAATGATGATCATCATTTTCTTCTAGCAAACCCTAGCTTGGTAAAATGATTAAATGGGTAAAAATATTATAGTACTGTATAGCGTACCCTTGGGTGTCCTATACACATTTCGACATAAGAATCAGTGACCAATCTCCACAAAGGATTTTTCATCAACGATGAGCCAACACCATCCCCTCTCTTCCAGGACTGTTGACAGGTATCTTGTCTTATTGTAGTGGTAACACGACTTCCTCTTTATTTAGGTTCTTCCAGTGCTTTTTTTAGTAGTCCATCATCCTTTTATTTTAAAGTATCATTTACTATATATGCTTGGGCGAAATTCACATCTTTTTTTTTATGCTCTGTAGTTTTATCCTCTCTCTCTCTCTCTCTCTCTCTCTCTCTCTCTCTCTGTGTGTGTGTGTGTGTGTGTGTGTGTGAATTAAAAAAGGAATTTACTTAGCGAGTAGAAGATTCTACTTCCAGTTTTATATTTGGTTTCTGACCTATTTTTCAATTGTTTCAAGGTTGGTGGTCTGGGTGACGTCGTGTCAGGTCTTAGTAAAGCATTGCAGAAAAAAGGGCACCTTGTGGAAATTGTTCTTCCAAAATATGACTGCATGCAATATGATCATATCAGTGACTTAAAGGTATATTGATTATTCAGAAAGTAGATTTAATGTTTCAATTAATTAGGCTCATAACTGAACTGCTTGTGCAGGCCCTAGATGTGGTGGTAGAGTCATACTTTGACGGTCAATTATTCAGAAATAAAATTTGGGTTGGAACGATTGAAGGTCAAGATATGCCTTTCTTTATTGTTAATTTCTATTTGTTAATACTGTGATAATCCATGTTGGTCAGCATTATTATGGTGTAGGCCTTCCTGTGTATCTCGTCGAACCACTTCATCCTGCTAAATTCTTTTGGAGAGGACAGTTTTATGGGGAACATGATGATTTCAAACGGTTCTCATTTTTTAGCAGAGCAGCACTTGAATTGCTTCTTCAAGCTAGCAAGAAACCAGATATAATCCATTGCCATGACTGGCAGACAGCTTTCATTGTAGGCACTCAGAATGGTTAAATTCTCAATTATATGAGCTCCATGGACATGGGTTTTTTGCTTGTATTTTCATGTAGAGTCTGTTGTGGATATTCTTTTATTTTACAGTTTGTCTGATGTGGAGTAACCTTTTTTTCAGGCTCCACTCTACTGGGATGTATATTCCCAGAAAGGTCTTAATTCAGCTAGAATTTGCTTTACCTGCCACAATTTTGAATATCAGGGAACAGCACCTGCTTCAGAGTTGGGATCATGCGGCCTTGATGTTAATCAGCTAAATAAACATGATAGGATGCAGGATAATGCTGCACATGATAGAGTCAATCCTGTTAAGGCGAGGAAGTTCAATGATCACTATATTGTTTTTTGTTCTTTGGTTAACTTATCACTGTATTGTTAGATCATGAAGGTGAAAAGCATTTACATTTTTCGACCTTTCAGGGTGCAATTGTTTTCTCCAACATTGTTACTACAGTGTCACCAACTTATGCTAAAGAGGTGCGGACTGCAGAGGTATGAATACGCCTAGTCTTTTAAATGATCTGGTATTAATGTTACATTACATATAATAACAATTTGTGCTTTTCTTCCATGTGTTTTTAGTCATCAGTGACGGTCGCAATATGTATTCCATGCCCTACATATTTCTAGTTTATCTCCTTATATGCAAGCTTTGTGTTAAATCTTCATAAAAGGCATGCCTCATTTTCTTGTCTATGATCTCCATTTCTTTTTTTTTTTTCTAGGGTGGTCATGGCCTCCATTCTACTATACATTCTCACTCCAAGAAATTTGTTGGAATTCTCAACGGAATTGACACTGATGCATGGGACCCTTCAACTGATATTTTCCTCAGATTTCACTACACTGCAGATGCTCTTCGAGGCAAAGCAGAGAACAAGGATGCTATAAGAAAGCTACTAAAACTTTCTGTTGATCCCACTCGTCCATTGGTAAATATCTTTTCTGTTTCAACCAAAATGGAGGTCTGAAATTGATGAATGAACTAGTTCTCAAAATTGGATCATTTTCTTAATTTGTATAATTGAACTTATGTACGTCTTGCATCTACTGGTGTTTTAGACCAAGCCTATCAGCCTATGTTCTCTTCCATTGCAACTTAAACAATCTTAGCTGTGCATTCACTTACAGATACCGGCTATTAATGGAGAATCCTGGAGCTGTGTGAGAGTAGAAGTTGGGCATTGGAACTTGTAGGGATTGTCTATGAAACAGAAACTAAAACAAACATAAGCTTTACAGTAGATTAAAGTTTTATTTTTCCTTCAATAGACCAATATATTGCAGCAAATTAGATGTGATGGTCATAGTCATCACCAACTGAAGCTTTTTCCCATATCTGGGATCATTTTTTTCTCTTAATTAACTGAGTTTCATTAACAAAAAAATCAAATTCAGAATCGTTCATTGAGAAAAATGAGAGGTGGACACAAAAACACAAAAAAGTGAAGACGAACAACAATTCAAAGGTGTAATTATGTAGTCTTCCTATCGGAACTAGTTTCTGCCAAAATTTCTTCATTAATATGATATGGTATCTGGAAATGTGGCAGGGTCATTGCTTTGGTGCAATGGTAAAAGTCTCAGGTGCCATGAGTGATCATACATGTTCGAGACTTGCGAGCAGTCACTTTGTGAAAAATTGCCAAAGGTTAGGTCTGTCTCCAGTCTAGACCCTCCCAGGACCCTGCTTTAGTGGGACCGCATTGGGTGATAACCTATATATCCATGTGGTGAAATGTGGCACCAGTATTCTTTGAGGGGAGATGCTCCTATGAGAGATATCTCTCATCTTATATGAGAGATAGGGGTATGAGCCCTCACATTTAAGTTGTTGGCATTGGATATGGATGTGAGGGCCCCACCTTATCTCTCATAGTGAGGTGAGAGCATCTCTCATAGGAGCATCTCCTATCTTTGAGAGCTCCTTTATATGTTTGATACTTGATAATATAAAAAGGCCAAAAGGTGCTTGAGCTTCACCATTCACCCAAGCAATAGCATTTCTTGATTTTCTCCACCATGACTGGGCTGTGAAGATTTGTCTTCACGAGGAGCCTTCTCTTGTGACCAGAATGTCGGCTCAATTCAAAGCACCATACCAGTTGGCCAAGAGGAGAGCACTATACTGCAAAACTTTGGATCTAAGCAAATGGCTATTTAGGATCAACTTTGTTGTACTTCTTCACTTGTCCTTATATAATGCAGAATTCTGTCACTTTGCAGTCTAGCATGTTACTTTTGAACTTCATTCCAAGTTGAAACCACCCATGTACCTGCCCAATCCATCTCAACCAACATTCCTTGATTTTCTTTTGTAGTAGGAGTCACCCCAAACTTATTTCTACCTCTCTCCTTTCATGTTAATCCACATCCATTTAGCATACGCATCTTGACCACACTTGTTTTTGCAATAGCACTCAGCTCCTAAAAAGTCAAGTCTAATTGCCACCTCATCAAAGTGCCTCTTCAGTTTAAGTGGCACTTGACAATTACACAACATCATTCTATTTTATAATAGTTCTTATAGTATTAATGGACTCATTTTCCGTGTCTCACTAAGTGGCCTTCAATTTTAATTAGGTCAGCCTCCATTCTCTTGACTCGCCGGACTCTGACTCCATTACTTCACTAACTTCCTTATCTTTTAAGATTGGCCCAATGACTATAGGTGGGAATATTGTGCAAACCGAATCATGAAGACCAATGTTCTACAGGGCAAAAGAGTAAAGTCTGAGGCCATTTCAGTGGAAAAAGGAGTACAGCCTAAATTTAGGACTAAGTTGATCTGTAATATGAATATGCTTCAAATCGTCATTGATTCAGCTTCAGAAACCCCAAGAAGCTATAAACATAAGCTCTGGTACCATGAAACCTGAAGGAAAGTTATGCTATTCTTGATGCTTATAAACAACTTATAAAGACCAATAAGTACTTCTAATGGAAAGTGTACTTACAAACGTACTTCCTCTGCTAAAGATGACAAGAATACCATTAACAATTAAGTTCTCACTTTACCACTGTGATGGTTAATGATTTTCATGGATGACCACTTGCTAATTTCAATCTTGTATGGCTTCTTGATTTAGAAAACATAATTATAGTTACTCTAGTGAAGCTTGTGCTTAATATTCTTTGATGTTTTGTGGAATAGGTTGGCTGCATTACACGACTGGTACCCCAGAAAGGTGTGAATCTTATTAGGCATGCAATGTATCGAACAGTGGAGTTAGGAGGACAGTTTTTACTTCTGGGTTCAAGCCCTGTGCCTCATATCCAAGTAGGTATCACAGTTTACACTGCTTAAATATATTTATGCTTTGTTTTGTTGCGGAGAAGCTCAATAAGGAAACTGCAATGTGCATATGAATGGTTCGAGATAACCAAGGACGTGATGTAAATGCAGTGAATGTCCATTTCATTTCTTTCATGAAAAACTATCATATGCTGTCTGATGGTGTACACCTTGTCTAACCTGCATGTGCCCCACCTTGGTGTGACCCACTCACATCTCATGTCCTTTATGTCTAGGCAGTGGCTCATGTTTTGCTCAAATCAGAGTGATATGTACCATTGGTTGATCATCCTCGAAATATAGTTACATTCTTAAGAAATGATTAATGCAACGGTGCATACAAATCTGGTTGGAGTGAAATTGGTCCTATACGAAGGGTGTTATGTGATATGAGTGACTTTGATCAAGCGAAGGTAGGCATCACATAGGTAAACAGTAGGTGATCGGCTGCTGATAGCTTCATGCTCTTGAAAGCATGAGATCACCTCTCTTCTCTCCTATATTTTTATTTTTGCTTTCTTAATAATATTGAGATGTAGTTGATGGTGTGTTCAACATATGATATATCTTGGGTTGGGACTTGCGAATGGGGTGGTCAGACTGAAGCTTGTCCAAAATCATTTCATTTGGTCGTTGGGCAAATATGCAGGCTCAGATTGAGCCCATAGGCCCGAGAGTCAGGACTGTGCCCATACACTTAGTAATTAATAAGGCTCATTGGTGTTAGATATGTAAGCTCAGCCTGAGCCATCTAATTGTGCCTCTAGGAGTATGGCCCAGCCATAGCCTTCTTTTATGATTTGGCTCTGGATACAGCCTGAAAGCTTAGAGCCATCTAAGCACAGAACTATGGTAAAAATATTTTTTCTTCTGAAGTATCATTTTTTTTTTTTTTTGGAGTGGTTCTGATTCAGTATCTATTTTGTTATTATGCATCTGTGGTCTCTGGTCTTAAAGTGCATCTTGTGGTCAGAATGTTAGGTATGCTAATAATGATGGCTCAGTAAGTTTTTTGTCATGATTTTCATTTCAACTGGCAAACCTATGTTCTTTGCAGCGGGAGTTTGAGGGCATTGCAAATCATTTTGAGAACAACCCACACGTTCGTTTAATATTGAAATATGACGAAGCTCTTTCACACTCCATCTATGCAGCTTCTGACATGTTTATAATCCCTTCGATATTTGAGCCATGTGGCCTTACTCAGGTATCATTTTTAACTTCTTGATCCTTGTAGCCTTGTAACAGAATCATAATTTCTGTGGTACTTCAGTTAAATTGTATGATGGTCTCCACAGTTAGTCTAGATTTAATTCTCTTATTAACGCAGATGATAGCCATGAGATATGGTTCTGTGCCCATCGTGAGAAAAACTGGAGGGCTAAATGACAGGTGGGCAACTCAACTAGACTGTATATTATACATTTCTCTGTTGGTTTTGTGATATTTATTTAAGTTTCATCTTTGTGCTATTCTCTCTGGTAGCGTTTTTGACATCGATGATGATACAATTCCGCTTCAGCTCCGCAATGGTTTTACTTTCCTGAACCCTGATGAGCAGGTGAGTGTTCACTTGGGTTTCCATTCTTGTGTTTGTTCTTTCTCATATTGATATTAAAGTTGCTAACCATGTCTTATTAATGTTGATCGCATTCACCAAACTGAGTTGTACTTTTTTGCCAACTTTGGTCATAGGGAATGAACTCTGCCTTGGAAAGGGCATTTAACCACTATATGAAAAATATCAGGAGTTGGCAGCAACTTGTACAGCGGAACATGAAGATAGACTTCAGTTGGGATTCATCGGCTGCACAATATGAAGAGCTTTATGAGAAATCCCTTCTCAAGGCAAAGGTTGCAACATCTCATGTAGAGGTCCTGTGAATGCTTCCTAGTTGATTGTCTCCAGCTCTACTACAAAGGAAGCCTGTATACTGCAGTAAGAGGTTTTTGTAAAAGGGTTTTTTTTTTGGTTACCTTCTTTACTGATGGATAAGCAGTGTGGTTGGATTTAGGGAGGAGTTTTTCCATTTTTTATTGGCGGGGCAGCCATCAATAGTTGCATACAATTTGGTTAGGAAGTAATACCCAATGAAGGTTCCTGAAAAGAAATTTTTTTATTGTTGACTTGGCTTGAAGCAAGTGGCACACACCTGAATCCATTCCTTGTATCTTTTCCGTGATTCTTTCAATTTTTGAGCAGTGTATACCTACAAAATAAGCATGTGCATTGCATTCCTTCCTAGGAAAATGTCGGAGTGATTGTCTTTCGTAATTTCTTTTTCAAACTGAACAGGCAAGGCTGGTGTACATTCTATTTATGCTCTTTCTCCCATACATACTCACAATCTTTTGATCAATACAAATTATGTTCACATGACATGAATGTTGTGAAAGTTAACAATGTCAAAAGCAAAAAGCTATCCTCTGTCTTAATCATTTTTATTCATTAGTCATTCAGTGTATGATAAAATACGGTGTGTGATATGTTTAGATACAATTCAGTTCAGGCACCTGACAATACAGCCATAAAAATGCGAAATGCTAACACATGGATGCAGATAGGTTTGGGTATAACATGGTTTTGTTTGAAAGGTTGTTAAAGCAGTAGTTTTCTAGCAATTGTAAAATCTTTTGTGAGACCTGCCTCAATGCATACCAATCATTGGAAAGGGCGTAGAAAGTATGTGTGGACTAGGGTGGCCACAAAAGGTCCACAGCAGATTATCCTGACCCTTTATGTTTTTAGTCTTCGAAATTGTACAGTTTTCAACCCTTAAAATGGATCTTTTGTGCTAAAATTCAACTATGACTAACAATTGGGTGAGTGTCAATCTGAGATGCCTTTCAAATCATGGGATATGAAAATGAGTTTTACATATCATAAGTTTCATATGTCAATTTTACGTATGTGAAAAATGTTTGGAAGCATGATTCTTACACAAATATATTAGAACACCGAGAGGTTTTAGATATGCTTTTTTTCTTTTCTTTTTACAGATTTTTCAAAATCTTTGAAGATTTATGATTTGAAACTAAAATCTTGATGTTCATCATTTATATGACGGAGCCCACAAAAGTGCAAAAAACCAAATCTATGTGTTGAGAATTCTTGAGTGTTTCACATATTCTCAAGATCTCTAAGGACTTAAGACATGAAGCTACATGATTCGGGGTTTATTAGTTTAATTTAAAAAAAAAAGATGAACGGTTTAAATAATGAATTTGGAGCCCACAGGACAATATAACTATAAACGGTGGTTGATGGGATTGGAAATGAGGGAGGTTTTGTACTGATGTTCACACCTCTTCAGGTATGTAAATTAGGGGCTGAAAATGGCTCAATTCACTTACCATTTTCACACCCAGTTTCACACCAGAGAGCAAATAAACACGACCATGAGTGATTGTTATGCATCTGTAGCATTTATTTATGTAAATGAGTACAAACAAATGACCCCTTAATAAGATGAATATGACTATTCCAAAGTCATAATTTCTGGCGGCTTATCAGATCGACTGACTAACTACATTTACAATTTTACACATGGACATTCTATTGATGAAAATATTCTACACAAAGAAGGAAGGTAAGTATCAAAAGCCATCTATTAGATGAAAGATGGTATAGCATATCTGGCAGTCAGAAAGTAAGCAGTTAGAGCATCCAAAATGGCAGCAGAAGGCCAAATGAAGGTTGCGTTCATTTAGAAAACAAGTTTTCGTGTTCGTTTATCGAATTGAACAGATTCTGCTTCTCTTTCATTCATTTTTTTTTTTCTTTCTAAAAATGATGTGTTCAAGCAATCTCTAAGGTGATCTGGAATTTAGTGGTGCAAATTTGGTTATAATATCATTCCTAGACTGCAATGCAACTAAAGTGAGCCATCCATTAGCACTAGAGAAATTAGAATCGAGTGGTCAGGACTATGGTTCGTCCAATCCTTCTTCTTCCAGAACTAGAGGTCTTGGTATCGACCCCCGGTTCCCCCTTCTTCAGGAATCGAAGGTTGAGTCCACTAGTGCTACCATCTTGGGGCCATAGGGGTGTTTACCCAGCTTCCCTCTGGGCCCGGAGGGATTAGTCCAGCCATAAAGGATTGGGAACCCTCCGATGGCAAAAAAAAAAAAAGTGATTCACAATTTTTTTTTAATAATTGCTAAGGGGTTGTTTGTCTTTTAAGCATGGGATATGTAAATACAATTTACACATGTAAATGATGAATATTCAAATTTGAAGTATATAACAATTACACAGGCGGTTTTTTTTTTTTTTTTTTATAACATTTGTCCAATAACAACATTTTCGCATCATTAACATATGAGATTCATTTTAGCATGTTTGTTTCAATGATATGTGTAAATGTATTAGATGATTTTCTATTTATTAAATTAAAATTTACTATAATGATCTGAAAAGGAGTTAAAACGGTCCATTTTATATCAAAGTTTTCATTTGCATTTTAGATCCTTCAAAAGGAACATGTCTTTCAACATGAAATATACTTTTTAAAAATATACATTTCTATCAATGAACACCTTCACAAAAATGCATTCCAACATATTTAGTTAAGCAAATATGAATTTATATTCTTATGGTTAAGCAAATAGCATTATTTTAATATTCTTATTAATTAATATTTAATTCAATATTGATCTTAATTTATTATTCAATTTGCATAAAACTTAACCTCATGCATCTCAAAGGCTTTATGCTCATATTAATCAATTATAGAAATTTCTTAAAATGAGTATTTTGTGGCTAAGTTCAATCATATTAAAAGTGTTGTTAGGGTTATATAAAATTGCATGTGTACATGATTTTTGAATGATGCCATAAGGCTATATAAAATACATTCTTCATTCTCTCTTACATTCATATATCCATGTTTAAAGAGTTTTAAAGTATTGCAATAATAAATCATTTTTAAAAAATCATTGAGATATTGGAAGAAAACTGAAATAATAAGGTAATTAACTAGTTAAAAGTTGATATAGAAAAATTATTGAGATATTTATCTTATAAATTGTCCCTTAAAATTCTTGCTATCAATATGTTTTGTCTTACAGATTTTGTCCCTCAAAATCATTGGAGCCACTTTCATTTTCAAATATGTTTTTTGTCTAATAGATTTTGTCCCTTAAAATCATCCATTTTGAGACCACTTTTATTATTATTTTTTTATTATTATTTTTCTAATTGATTGGAGGGGGAATTCGAATTCTACCACACCAAACCATTCTCTAGGTATTCTTTAAAAGCGAATCTTGGTGTGAAAAGCTTATTTTCACACTATTTACACATCCGATTTACACACAAGATGCGTAAATAATTGTAGACAAATATGATTGATGAGTAAATGTTACGCATATTCATCATTTACATATGAAATGGATGTAGAAAAACGACCCCTTACTGTTAATAGGTGGTTGATTACTGCAAATTTAACCCTGAGTGTTAATAGGTGGTTGTTTAATGCAAATTTAATTTCTGCCCATGATTCTTTTCTCCCCTTCATTCAGTAACAAGAAATCATTAGTGAAAAGTTCCTCTCTTCGGTAAGCTCTCATATTTTCACAATAACCTTTTTTTTTATATTTTCCAGTAACCAATATGGATTCCTTACTTCATCTGGTGAAACCACACCAGGATCGCTTGTTGCGGAAAACGTTACTGACGGAGATTTTAAGCGTAAAAGAAGGAAGAGAGAGAAGCAAAGAAGCAGTATAGACGAAGAAAATAACCGCTCAGCTTTCACTCCAGATGTGAACTCTAATGCAGTCACTTCAAACTCCAATCTAGAAGATTCTAACAATTTGAATCTTTATGTGGAGACGAAGTCCCTGGTATGTTCTACACTTAATATGATACATTTGGCATGGATGTTTCAGCGAAGTCATCTATTAAGAGTTCGATCTATTATGATTATCTTTTGCCCACGACAAATAAATATTTGTAATAGAACAAAAGATTCCAGCAGTTTTCATATATGCAAGGTATATATGTAGTTCCCGTGGCATCCTCAGTAACAAATATTTATAATGAGTCCCATTCCCCTTCCGTTTGTCTTTACCAATCACCTCCTGTCCTCTGTTGGAAATGCATCTCCTTGGTATAATTTTTTTTTGTTATCGTGGAAATTTAATGCATATTAACCCTTTTCTATGGAAAAAAAAAAAAGGATCGCACCGGACATATGACAAAAGAGCAGCGCAGCCACTCCCACGGAAGTGCATGCCCCTGCACAAACACGTCCTCAGTATCTCCTTACTTCCACCCAGCCCCTACCATGCTTGTGAAAGCATGTCTTTTTTCCCGCATATGAAATACTATGGGGAACTAAAAATCACTCTTGAGTTTTCTTGTTTTTTCATGCAATTCTTTATTTAATTTCTTTAAAATTTATTTAAATTTAACTGCCACCACTCGTTTTTAGTTTCTGTATATTCATTTAGATTCTGTATTAAAAAATCACCTGCTTTTGTCCTGTCAGGATGTGCATAACATATCACTGATAGATTTTATTTTGTTTTAATGCTATAGTAGACGTCATAGTCAACCAAATGGGGATTAAGTAACAAACTCCTATATTCACTGTGCTTGCGGCTGGGTCCAACTCTTGAAATTCTCATTTCTTAAGTTCTTCTGATATTATTATAAGCAAAATGAAGAAGAAAATATTAGGCAGTAGGCCCATTGGGCTGACCTCATATTGTTTTGGGTGAGCTAGTCACTCACTTTCCCTTCGCTCATCTTAATATTTCTAATGTACCAACTATTATACGCCCATGTAAAGCACAGGAATGTAGATAAATGCTACTGGGTTCACATTGCATAATTTGGACTAACACCAACTGAAAAAGGGCCCGCTCACTCAGTTTCTCTTCACTCTCATCTTGATATTTAGATGCACCATATAAATCCCACACAATGCAGAGGAATGTGATCTAATTGATAAGAGCTAATTAGAATGATGTCTAGTTTATAATTAGTGTGTGGTAAAATTATAGAAAGCTCTTATTTTGTGGTGGTGTGTTTTGTATTTCGTCTCTCTTTTAATGATGAGGTAACTGAGGACATCTTTAGCAGCTGTGGTAATTGAGGCCACCTTTTAGAAATTATAATGCGGATTTTTTAGAGCTTTTTTAGCTAAAGGGGATAGAGATGGACAATGCGGAATCTACAAGTGTTTTAGATGAAAATAAAATTTTCAAAATGACACAAATGGTAGGTTTTTATAGAGGCAGTGGCTCATTTCTAAATGAGCTAAAAAATAAGAGGAGGTTTACCAAATGCAGTAAGTAATATATAAATAAAGCTCTAAACCACAAAACAAGAGCTTAGTTTTAGAGTCTATAATCATTACTCCAGAAAAAAAAAGGGATCTACATTGTCTAGGGATATGAGTTAATATTGAAAACATGAATCTCACATCTTACCCTACCGAAAATGGAGTTTAATCATCATTTATGTTATGCGATTTCTGAATTTTTAGTCTATCACTCGCGAGTCTTTCATTTACACTGTCTTTTATAGGTGTCGCAATTGAATAGAATCATTCAAAGGTCTGTCATCTCAAGATTTTTCCAAGGTATTCTCATCGTGGAGAGTAACTCTTCTAATGTGATTTCATGGGTGTCTAACCGGAAGTCAAAATCCTTGGGAATTACAATTCCTCTTCAATGAAATTTGTGAAATATATATCTTCTCATTTCAATGTTGTCTTTTTTGGCATGAGCATATATCGGCCAACTATATGGCATACACTCTTGCCAAACATGGGGTCAAAAGGAGTACTCCTTAAAGGCTTTTGTCATGTAATTGAGGTGTTGGCGGGGGTACATCTCTCTTGTACCTTCCTATGCTCTCTTTGTATTGCTTCTCCCTTTTAATGAATTTCTTGTTACCGTTTCAAAAAAAAAAAAAAAAAGGGACTTTGAATGTATTGACTTGTTACATCATGCAACAACATGGACCCAGTCTTCTTCATAACTTGTTCTCCTCCTTCCAAATGTGCAGTCTTTAGTGGGGTATATCATACTAAATTTTCTCAACTAATCATTTATACCAAAACCTTGATGTGTTAGTAGTGGCAATACTTTTCAATACTCCCCTCGTGTGGAGCCCACTGCTCAATACTCCCCCTTGGGTTGAACCTAGTTGGCGCAGTTTTGGCTGCATTTTTTTTTTTTTTTTTTTTTTTTTTGCATCTAATCATTCTTCCTGGAATTCAAACTCGTAACCAATTGGTTTTGGACCCAGAGTCCTTCATTTATCATACTATCTTTTATAAGTGCAATGCATCCCTTTTGTTCCAATTGAATTGAATCATTCAATGGTAAAAACTAAATTACTCAAAATAGAAATTGTTTGTCTCCAAGTGTGCTAAGGAACGTTGAATGAGTTGAATTGTTACATCTATAGAATTTTAATAATCACCATGTTCCCATAATTTCACCATAAACATGAAAAGAGGAAACCCTCTCAATTTATACATAGAAATAGCAAAATTATTCAAATTCAAACTCAATCCTAAAATCTCTAACCAATCTCTATTTTATCTCTAATAATCAAACCTAACCTAATCATATCTTATCTTCTAAGATAATAATCTCTAACACCCCCAATTACATGATCATTTCTCTAAAAGGATCATGTGATTGGTAATCTTAAAGTAAAAAATGGAAAAATATCTTGTAAAATTGATCATCATATCCTCTTGGTGATCGTCATTTGTTCATGAATCTATCATTGTAGCAACCCACTCTTTTCTGAGTCTGTTGGTGCCGGTAGCCCACTGGATCAGATCAGTCGCAATTTATTCGAAAAGCTTTGATCAAGCAATTTTGATAAAGACGGTGAGATCGTAGGGCTAAGATGGATGGGTAGGAGAGGATGCTCAGGTTTTTTTATTGAAATAAAAAAAGATTGATGGTGATAATTGCAGGATCATACTCGGCTTGATCGCAAAATCTTTGTCAGGCCCACACTCTGATAACATATAGGATTTCAAGAATCACCGTGTTCCCATAATTTCACCGTAAAATTCAATTGAGAAATGATCTCGATTTATACAATCAAGGGCAACTGTAATCAACAATTATTCAAAACTCAAACTACCTTAAATCTTCTAGTAAAAAGGGTTCTCAAATATATAACTAAAAAACCGCCCAAACACATAATGGAAAAAATAAATATTAAATTATAAAAGGGTTTTTTTACCAAAAATTATATAGAATTTTAAAGTTTTATAGAGCTTTTTTTTTTTTGACAAAAAAGTTTTGAAAGAAAAAAGTGTCCTTTAATTTTGTAAAATATCCTTTCGATCGCTCTTTCTCTACAATTTGGGTTTTAAGAAGGTGCGTTTCAGCCACAAATATCCCTCTTCTCTTCTGCACTTGTCCCTTTTTAGCTTCAAAGAAGAGCTAATTGGATACTTTTGCATAGTGAAATCAAGACTTCGATGTTGCTTTTGTCTTGCCAATCCACTGGTAGCTCAATCGGTGAGGCATCTCCCCTCCATATACAGAATGAGAGATCAATCCTCACTATATAGTGCTACTGATGGTGAGGGACTTTTGTGTATCTGTGTGTATTAATTACCATAGTAAAAACGAGAGTTTTCACATAGATGCGATGTCCCAACATAAAAATGAATGACAAATAAGAAAAAAAAAAGATGAAAAGAAAACGTGAAAAAGAGGGAGAAAAGAGCAGCTACCAGCGCAATTAAGAAGTTAAATTAAGGTTTCTTGATGTAAAAGAAAGTTGGAGACAAAAACAAGGTCTCTCCGAAATTAAAAGAGCCCAAAATGTTGCTATATTGCAACCTAGCTATAGACAATTCTGTCATTTGAGAATTCTCATATAGTGTTGATCAACCCTCTTTAGCAAAAACTAAAATTTCTATTATAAAATAATATAATAATAGAAAAAAATAATATATTATAAAATAATATTTGAGGTTTCTTCGTAATGTAGTGATAAAATCTTTATTATAAATTAATAAAATTAGTAGAATATTGTTCAATATTTGAAAGTAGTTGTTACATCTAGAAATTTGGTACCAAAAAAAAGAAAAAAACTATCGTATGCATTTGATTGTATCACCAACTACTTGTGAGATGGAGCTTTGTAAGGTAATTTTCCCTGTGAAGGTCATGATTTTGTAAAATAATGAATAGGGGTGCGGGCTGGGGCATTACTGAGCCCAGCCCAACTCTAGAAACACAGGCCCGTATCCTGCCCAAGCATAACCCATGCCATAAATGTCAAGCCTAGCCCACCCATTCTGTCCATTGGGCTTAGCTGAGCTAGGGCCGAACCAGACTTTTTATCACCTATTCGGGCTTTCTAGCATTGTTTGAATAAATTTAATCACTAAATTATAAGATCTCTTTGTTCGAGCCGGGCTTTGAGCTTTCTATCAGTTAATCCATATCCGACGCACATATTTTATAGGCCCAAATTATATATCCAAGCTCGGTCGTTGCGCATCCCTACCAATGGATCGAAAATTTCACACAGCTCACATTATGTAGGTGCAAAAAAGTATTAGTCTTGTATATTTACAGTTTGTTCTTTTGCAAGTAAGGAGAGAATTCTTGTCGAAGAACTTACAAGCTCACCAAATACTGTCCCGCACATAGAATTCCAAAATCCTCATTGCCAGAGAAACATTTGGAAATGCCAAAGAAGTTGGAATTAAGAGAATTCAAAAAGGATATTTGTGACCTTTTTAGAAAAGTTAGGAATTCAGAATTTTAACAAAGGAACATAACGTTGCTAAGTGCCAAGTGGACGACCCTAGTATCTATGTCCGAAATTCCGGAATACATCAAATTCAAGTCATGAGTTCTACTAAAGAGACGGGCTTGTTAGGAAGAAGAAAGATACCATTAATAACGTACGAGTCCCACTTTTATAGATGCCTGGATTGAAAATCCCACACCGTCCACAAGGTGAAACACCCATGGGTGAAAAAGGCAAGAGAATGTACATGGAATGCAACCTATAGCAATATAACATATTGAAGTACTGAATGAACCTATGCGATCCCAAGCTGGCAAGCTGAGGATATTAATATTCTCATCTCTTTATCTCAAAGGTTCCTTGGCACCATTGGTGTTTATACATGATGAAACCACAGCCGTGGCTGCCTCATAGTTTTTTTTTGCATGGGGGATCTCTTTTGCCTTAATATTCTCACTACGCATGAGAGAGACATCTGGGGGTGCGGGACAGATGAAATGGATTGCAACTTCCAACGGCTATGATCAGAGAAGGTGGGCCATATCTGCACGACCATTGGAATCATGAAATGTGCCTAGTTCCTGATGCCTGTTGCCCCCATGCACATGAAAACATGTACAGGATGAATAGACCTACACAAGATGAAGAAGAAGCCAACCAACACTGTGTGTAGACATCTCATGATCCGTGGCTACTTTTTAACCGTCCAAGTGTTAGGGACAATGGAAGGACACCCTCAGTGCTTACTGCATACCGTTTAGAATATGAGAACATTCTTAATAGACAGACTAGAAGGAGGAGAGAATAAAAATCCACTAAATGTGGGGCCCTTGCAGGATGCATGACAATAAATGGGAGGATGGGTTTACATTATGATTATTCCAACAGTTTTTAATGGTCAAATCAATGTCTATTTTGATTCAGGGGTTAGTCAATGGGGAGGGATTAGATTTATCCATGCAGAGTCTAAACCTAATGAAACCTAGGTCAGAACCTCTTTTTAAATATTTGTCCTTTATGACATACCTGCACTAACATTTTTTCTTCTTCTTTTTTCATTTTTCCCACATGTCCTCTCAGGCTTGAAATGTCCTTAATCAGCTGATCAACAGCCACTAATAGACTTATGGTGAATAACTATTACAATAAAATCAAAGAAGAACCTCAAAAAGATATCAGAATTTATTGGGGGCCTGATAGTTTCATGTAATTGAACACCTAGCTAGGATTCTTTAAGTGGTTCGTTAAAAAATTAAAGACCATCAGATAATGTTCCTTTCACTGGAAAGTGAATGGAGTGACCTGCATTTCTTACAGAAAATTTTTTATGTTGAGAATTCATAGACATGATGTGACAGCTTGTCTCATTGGCATTTTCAAAATGTCATGTTTCTTTTTTAGAATTCCAATTTCATGTTACTTGAAAGTCTCAAATGATCATTGAATTTCTCAGGATTTTAGCCTCCTTGGCATTTGCAGATCCTCCACCCAAGTAGAGGATTCAGGAACTCCACTCTATGGGACAACTTTTGGAGAATGTGAAAATTCTTTGGACATGAATCCCTTGAATTCACGGTCCAAATAAAACTCGCCCAAGCCTAAGTCTAGTGATTGATCATTCGGATTGTCCAATGCAATAGGCCCAAAGTCCCGGGCCCGAGCCCAGGTTTAGGATCCCAATGTCATATTAAGGTGGACTCATGTCATGGGGTCCAGGCCCAGTAGACTATAATTATACATTAAATTCTGAATGTGTGTGTCTGTAAATACATGCTGTAGATATTTATAGAAATGTACAAAATGCCTCGTTCAAGTTTTGATTTGAATGTTACAAAATGAGATTGACTAAAACTGGCCTTCCAACCCAAACTCTGCAAATTCTTACATGCTTAAGTATTTTTGGCCTAAATCTGTCCCATTGACAGCACTACAAGAGCCGAAACTATTCCATTATAGGTGACACATTTGTTCAAAACCATTTTACAAGTCAATTTCATGAGTCCATTACATTCCCTTAACTTGAAAGTTCAAATCTGTTTAGATATTTAAAAATAAAAGATCTGAAAGTCTTGAATCTTGAGAATTTTCAGGATGTTAAATTAAACAAAAAACTATTATGTAGTTATTATATATTTGTAATTCAGACTTACATGACAACCACAACATTACAAAATAGTTGCGAAAAATTTTAAAGAAAGAAATACATTGCATAAGATCACTGTGACTTTATTGAAACAAGCTTCTTCCAACAACAAAAAAAAAAAAAAAAAAAAGACTTTATTGAAACAAGCTTCTTTATATATAGATGGGGAAGTGAACAATTACATTCAAATTAAATTTAAATTAATCCTTATCCCTAACAAAAGTAACCAACCCTTATTTGTATACCTTTGTAAGTGATGCTAGCCTCATTTCGATGGTAAATTAGAAAGCTTTATGGAGACTTGCTATTCTTCAAAGGGTCCTAATGTTTGGTTGGAAATGTCTCATGAATGTTGTTCCAGTAAAAGCCATTGTTTAATCAAAGATTTATTCTTTAGAAAACAAGTGTCGACCTATATGTGAAAAGAGGAGGACTCGATTGGGCATGCTCTTATGCGGTGTGATTGGGCTTGCAGTGGTTTTTTTTTTTAATCTAATTCTATTCACCCTTTAGGCTTGTTGAAGTGGTGAAAGAACTCATGTGAGCAGAGCCACCCAACTCTTCCTCTTGGGGATGTTCACTAAAAAAATGTGGATCCTTTTCATGTGGTGGACTATATGGAAAGTTAAGAATGACTTCATTCATATAGACCAATCATTAGATCCCTCTAAGATCATTAAATTAGTTTATCAGATGCTTGAGGGTCCCACATGCCACTATAGGGACCTTCCCTTAAAAAAAAAGATGAGAATTTTCCATAGGTCCTATAGAGATCTTGTTGGCATTTGTGATGGGGCCCACTTGTGTTCACATGTGGGTGGACCCCACTCACAAAGATACACCCCTCACAATTTGAATCTCATGGTGATATGGATAAGAATAGTTTGAGTTTTATCTAAACTCTATATCCTTATCATATCTCCATTTAAAATTCTAATTGAGAGAGTTGGATCCAACCTATTATCCTTATCATCTCTCATTTTGAATTTGAATGGAGATCTTATCACCCATTAGCCAAAGAGCTATATATAGACATGAGAATAATAGTTGTGACCAACTTTTCAACAATACATCTTCCACCAGACCTACTATTCTCCATCATCATCTTCTACATCTAGGGTGTCCATCCTTACCCTTGGATCTTGAAGAGTGAATTACATGTGACTGATCTCTTGTAGACTGTCACAGATCTCCACAACTAATGCCTGATTCAAGCTGACGCAGTTTTGATCGCGTTTGTAGTAGCCAACTTATTTAGATCCGTGCTTCCGCTACATCTACACCCTTCATTGGTATTAGAGACATTATTGGCGTGCTCACGCAAGTGGGAGATGTTGGCATTTGTGATGGGGCCCACTTGTGTTTACATGTGGGTGGACCCCACTCACAAAGATACACCCCTCGCAATTTGAATCTCATGGTGATATGGATAAGAATAGTTTGAGTTTTATCCAAACTCTCTATCCTTATCATATCTCCATTTAAAATTCTAATTGAGAGAGTTTGATCCAACCTATTATCCTTATCATCTCTCATTTTGAATTTAAATGGAGATCTTATCACCCATTAGCCAAAGGGCTATATATAGACATGAGAATAATAGTTGGAACCAAATTGTCAACAATGCATCTTCCACTAGACCTACTATTCTCCATCATCATCTTCTACATCCAAGGTGTCCATCCTTGCCCTTAGATCTTGAAGAGTGAATCACATGTGACTGATCTTTTGTAGACGGTCACAGATCTCTACAACTAGTGCCTGATTCAAGCCGACGTAGTCCTGATCTCGTTTGTAGCAGCCAGCTTATTTAGATCCGTGCTTCCGCTACATCTACGCCCTTCATTCTCTCTTACAAAAAAAAAAAAGAAATTATAACCTTCTTGAATTCTACCTTTAAGGCGATAAAGAAGGATATTCCTCCTTTGGTTTCGTATTTTGTTGGACGTTCAAGAAGTGGTCCATGCATTGAAGGGAGGTTTTGATTGGTCCATTAACCCAATTATTCTAGACATTAAAGCTTTGGCTTCCTTATTTCTTTCTGTAGACTTTGGATTTATCCCTAGGGTACTAAATGGGCAAGAACATAGGCTTACTAAGCTCTCCTTTTATAATTGGCAGGATGTAGGTTTGAAATGGGGTTAAAGTATCCCTTTGACCGGGGCTAAGTTGTTTTTTCCCCTTTTCCCTATGTTTTTCTTGTGTTGTCTTTTATGAAATATCCTTTTTACTAAAAAAACCATAGAAGTAACCAACCCTTATTTGTATACCTTTGCACTGTCCTATTGAGAAGAAAAGAGAAGATCATGCGATTAGTAACAAAGATAATAAACCCTTTGATCTATAAAAGTAGGCCGTAGATATCTAGCCAAAACAATCAAGCCGGAAATCACCATGTGTATGTGACAATTGTCATTGTCACAACCCACTATTTTTAGACATCCATGTCGGTGGGCCACTATATCATATTCGTAATCATTCTTCCAGAAGGATTCATCATGCGGCTTGATGAAGAGGACATAATCATAAGGTTTGGATACACATACAAGAGGGGATGTTTGAATTTTTATTGAGGTTAATTTAATGATGAGATCAACATTGTGTAAATGTAAAAGGTAAAACCAAAGCCCATGGCTCACTTAATCATAAGTTACCATCTGAGTTCATTGAAAAGTTAAAAATAATGATGGTGATATCAAGGACCATGGCCTCCTTGATTGCCTACCTAATTGTAGGATCACTGTTGAGCCACGGCTCTGATATCATGAAAAGTTTTAAACTTTTATTAAAATAGGGAATAGGAAAAGAACAATAGAATTCAAACTAATCGTTATCCCTACGAAAAGTAACTTATCCTTATTTGTATACGTATCATCTCTTAACAAAGAAGAGGAAGAGAACAATTACATTCAAACTAAATTCAAACTAATCCTTATCTCTAACAAAAGTAATTGATCATTATTTGTATATCTATCATCTCTAAAGAGGAATAGAATAGAGTAAATTAGCGATAAGTCCCTGAAATGGAATGTTTAGAGGCTCTGGTCCACGCAATTTCTGTTTAAGGGATTAGGTCCTCGCAACTAGACATTTTGCAGCCAGAGGTCTTTACGTTCGCACGATCACATATTTCGTGACTGATTTGCCATTTCAACCATTTTAGGCATAAAATTTTGAAAATTAAAATTTAAAATCTTCCCTCCTCCCTCCTTCCTGAATCCTCTCGATCTTTGCTACCCAAAAGAACCCATTTTCCTTCTTCTTCTTCCTACATCAAAACTAGAGAAGTAGCCGAAGATATACATGACGCCTTAGAAAACCCAGATCTCGGGCATTTCCTGCTGAAGATGGCGCAAGACACGATTGCATCGGGGGAGAGTTCTCGTTTCCAGCAATAGGAAGAGGAACATGCTGCCTCCTTCCTCTTCTTCTCCGGCTAACAAAACTGGCTATAAAAAACGGCATTGAACTCCAGCGATGTTTGCAGGAGCAACAACCCTGATCCTCTGTGCACGGAGAAATTGTGCGCTGCGGAAACTTGAACCAACGGTCTGTTACCATTGTTTTCTCCAATAGAGGCGAACCGGCAGCCCTTTTCCTCTGTCTACTGGGATTGTGTGGCCCACTGATGATCAAAACCAATCCTTTAAATAGCACTAGAAATTTAACACAGGCACCGAGAACCCCCTCTATTTCTTCTCCAATTTAGGTCAACTGCCTAAAACACCAACATTGGACCCCTCTCTATCTCCTCTACAACGTAGAACCCGAGTCCAGATTTGTTGTTCTTCTCCGATTAAGACGAACCAGTTGGATCCTCTGTAAACTACACCAGCAATTTGAACCCAGGCACAATCCTTCTTTGTTTCCAGTTTCTTCTTGAAACTCAATCAATGTGGGCCTTACATGCTGAAGATGGCGCGAGACACGATCGTGTCGGGGGAGAATGCGAACAAGGGGTTGGATTTCGCAATTCGGGTGTCGAAGTCATTTGAGAGGGAAGATATGTTTAGTGATGTCTGAGTTTTTGAAAAGTTTATCTGGGTTTTTGTAAAGTTTATTTGAGTTTTTGTCAAATTTATCTGAGCTTTTGTGAGATTTATCTGAGTTTTTGTCAAATTTATCTTTCTTCTATCAAACTTCCCTATTTTTTTGACAAATGTATATGAGTTTTTTTAAAATTTATCTGAGTTTTTTAGAAAATTTATTTACATTTTTTGAATTTTATTTTATTTTTTTAATTTTATTTGCGTCTTTTCAAATTTATTAGCGTTTTTTGAAATAAATTTAACTGAGTTTTGGCAAAAATACTTGAGTTTTTGGAAAAATTTTCAGAAATTTGGAAAATTGATTTATCTTAGTTTTGGAAAATGTGTTTGCGTTTTTTAATTTTATTTGCGTCTTTTGAAATTCATTTGCATCTTTTGAAATTTATTTGCATTTTTTGAAATTTCTTTGGATCTTTTGAGATTTATTTGAGTCTTTTGAAATTTATTTATATTTTCTGAAATTTATTTGGATCTTTTGAAATTTATTTGCATTCTGTTTAAATTTTTTTTTAATTTATTGCGTTTTTTGAAATTCTTGCATTTTTTGAAATTTATTTGCATTATTTTGAAATTTATTTGTGTGTAATTTATTTGAAAATCTCATTAATGGGATTCCATTAATCGTAGCCAATTAAATGGTAGTTGACCATTATTAATGGAATATCCCACCAATCATGGGATATGATTTAAAGAAAGGGTAAATTAAACATTTCTGATCTTCAAATTTGGAAAAATGACGTATCACATTATGGAAAAAGATTGTGGATCTAAGGCCATAAAGTGAAATGTTTAGGGACCTGTCGCCGAATGCCCCGAGAGAATATCACATTCAAACTAATCCTTATCTCTAACAAATGTAATTGATCATTATTTGTACATCTATCATCCATAACAAAGAAGAGGGAAAAAGAACAATTGCATTTAAACAAATCCTTACTCCTAATAAGCGTAACTGATCCTTATCTATATACCTATCATCTTTAAAGAGGAAGAGAACAATTACAATTAAACTAAATTCAAACTAATTCTTATCCTAATTAATAAACGTAACTGATCATTATCTGTCTATCTATATATCATCTCTAACAAAGAAGAAAAAAAAATTGCTTTCAAACTAATCCTTAACCCGAGCAAACGTAACTAATGCTTAATGATTATCCCTAACAAATGTATTATATCTTTGTATGTACATTTTTAAAGAGGAAGAGAGCAATTACATTCAAATTACATTCAAAGTAATCTTTGCTCCTAGCAAATGAAACTAATCCTTATCTTATACCTATCATCCTTAAAAAAGAAGAGAACAATTACATTCAAAATACATTCAAACTAATCAATATCCCTAAGAAAAGAAAAGTGCTTGATTCTTATTGCATACCTATCATCTCTTAAGTAGAGAAAAGGAAGAGAATAACTTCATTCAAACTAATCTTTATCCCTAAAAAAAGTAACTAATCCTTATTTTTTAACTTTCATCTCTAACAACTTAACACCATCTCTAACAACATTGCTTCACGACAACTCTTTTTTGGATAAAGAACCTCTACTTTTTCTAATTTTGAGAAAAAAAAATTGGAGAAGGACTAAGATAAATAATGTGAAATACATTGGCGTTAAGTTGATTTAATGAGTGTATAGGAAGAAGTAAATTTTTAAAAAGTTGATATCATGAGATACGATTTTAAAAAGTTTTAAAAAAAGAATATTGACTCTAACTCTGGTGAGATTACCTGAATTTCGGTTATGAAATTGCAAAACCAGGGTTGAGGATGATAACTAATATGTCATAACCCCAAAAATAAAGAAAGAAAAACCAGGGAATGAAAGAAAAACCAGGGAATCTTTATGACTTACCTATGTGTTAAAAAGAGTAAATTAGCGAAAGGTCCCCAGTCCAACAACTTTTTCTACATTAGACATTTTCATGAATGATTTGTTTTTCAATAGATTAGGCATAAAATCTTGAATTTTAAATTTTCAAATCTTTTATTCCCCTCTATTATTTCTATGCACATAACTGAATACTACCGACCTTCCGCGATCGTATTCTCCGGTCCGATCTAGAACAACAACTAGATTGGATTACCGAAGAGGACATCCTCTTCTCCGACAGGATGCTCCTCTTCTGATCAGAACCAGAACGCTCTGCATATGGGTCAGGTCAACCTGACCTGTACCCTGATTTGGCTTGGCGTGACCCTCTTCAATCTCTCCGGTGGGATGGTTGCGCCGACAAACCAACGATGATGGTGACAGCACACCACCGGCAGCCAATGGGTTGCCTTCTTCCTCGATCGTCTTCAATCACGGCCCTTCGATCACGATCCTCCTACGGTGGCCCACCTCTAGATCAAGATTGTTTCTCTGATTTTTCAGCACCAAGTGGCCCACTTCCAGATCTATGGACTACAACAAAATCCAAACCGGATTCTCCTCTCAGATAAAAACGATCTTCTCCACAGAGACATCCTCTCCAGTCCAGAACCTCTGAGCAAAACTCAATTGGGATGTCCTCTCTGGCAACAACGATTTCTCCAATTAGGCCAAGTACGGGTACGGGTCAGGTCCGACCAGACCCAGTTTGGAAGCCCAGTTCAGCAGTAACTAGTAGCTCACAGGGCTAATGTCAGCATACTCTAGCAGTACAGTCAAGCCTTTAGTTTGACCAGATTGATGGTCAAAATTCAATCAAGGTCTTCGGGGTCATCCGGACTTCGAATTCGCGCTGTGTTTTTTCCTACAAACTCGTGTCAACGAGATCTACAAAGTTAGAGGAGCAGATTGACCGAATGTGATTCTCTGGTTTATGAAATTTATATGAGTTTTTGTTAATTTTATCTTAAGTTTTTGTCAAATTTATTTGAGTTTTTGACAAATTTATATGAGTTTCTGTTAAATTTATCTGAGTTCAGGACAAATCTATCCGAGTTTTGGGCTAATTTATCTAAGTTCTAGAATAAATTTATCTGAGTTCTAGACAAATCTATTTGAGTTTTTGGAAAATTTATTTGCATTTTTTTAGATCTATCTGTGCTTTTGAATTTTATTTGTGTCTTTGAAATTTATTTATATTTTTTTAAATAAATTTAACTGAGTTTTGGTAAAAATACTTGAGTTTTTGGCAAATTTTTATGAAATTTGGAAAATTAGTTTATCTTAGTTTTGGCAAATGTATTCGCATTTTTTTCATTTTATTTACGTCTTTTGAAATTTATTTACATTTTTTGAAATTTATTTGGATCTTTTGAAATTTATTTGGATCTTTTGGAATTTATTTGCATCTTTTGAAATTCATTTACATTTTTTGAACTTTATTTGGATCTTTTGAAATTTATTTGCATCTTTTTAAATTTCTCTGCATTCTTTTGAAATTTATTGCGTTTTTTGAAATTATTACATTTTTAAAATTTATTTGCGTTCTTTTGAATTTATTTGCATTTTTTTAAATTTGTTTGTGTTTTTTTAGAATTTATTTGAAAATCTCATTAATGGGATTTCATTCATCATGGCCAATTAAATGGTAGTTGACCATTATTAATGGTATATCCCACTAATCATGGGATATGATTTAAAGAAATGGTAAATTAGATATTTTAAGTCTTTAAATTTGGAAAAATGACTTATCATATTATGAAAAAAGATTGTGGATCTAAGGCAATAAAGTGAAATGTTAGGAACTGTCGCCGAATGCCCCTTTTGAAAAAAGGTGTACAATAGTTTCTCAATTTGAAGGTGGGTAGAGTAACAGGAGGAAATGAATGATTTAAAGAAATGGTAAATTAGATATTTTAAGTCTTCAAATTTGGAAAAAAGACCTATCACATTATGTAAAAAGATTGTGGATGAAAGGCAATAAAGTGAAATGTTAGGGACCCTTGCCGAATGCCCCTTTTGAAAAAAGGTGTGCAATAGTTTCTCAATTTGAAGGTGGGCAGAAAACAAACTGCATTAAAAAAATTGGAAAGTAGAGTAAGAGGAGGAAATGAATAACTTAAATAAATGATTAGATATTTTAAGTCTTCAAATTAAAAAAAAAGACCTATCACATTATGAAAAAAGATTGTGGATAAAAGGCAATAGAGTGAAATGTTAGGGACCGACGCCGAATGCCCCTTTTGAAAAAAGCTGCGCAATAGTTTCTCAATTTGAAGGTGGGCAAAAAAAAAAAAAAAAACAACATTAAAAAAATTGGAAAGTAGAGTAAGAGGAGGAAATGAATGATTTAGAGAAATGATAAATTAGATATTTTAAGTCTTCAAATTTGGAAAAACGACCTATCACATTATGAAAAAAGATTGTGGATAAAAGGCAATAAAGTGAAATGTTAGGGACTGTCGCTGAATGCCCCTTTTGAAAAAAGGTGCGCAATAGTTTCTCAATTTGAAGGTGGGCAGAAAACAAATCACATTAAAAATTTTGGAAGGTAGAGTGAAAGGAGGAAATGAATGATTTAAAGAAATGATAAATTAGATATTTTAAGTCTTCAAATTTGGAAAAATAACCTATCACATTATGAAAAAAGATTGTGTATCAAAGGCAATAAAGTGAAATGTTAGGGACCGTCGCCGAATGCTCATTTTGAAAAAAGGTGTGCAATAGTTTCTCAATTTGAAGGTGGGCAGAAAACAAACCACATTAAAAAAATTGGAAAGTAGAGTAAGAGGAGGAAATGAATGATTTAAAGAAATAACAAATTAGATATTTTAAGTCTTTAAATTTGGAAAAATGACCTATCACATTATGAAAAAAGATTGCGGATCTTAAACAATAAAGTAAAATGTCAGGGACAGTCCTCGTATGCCCCTTTTGAAAAAAAAGGTGTGAAGTAGTCTCTCAATCTGAAAGGTGGGCAGAAAATGTTACACTTCAACCCGAGTTAATTAGGATTAACTTAATTAATTGAGATTAACGTGAAATTAAGTGTGATTAATCAAGATAAATGTGATTTGTGAATAAAATGGATCAAATTAGTCACACTTGATTGAATTACGTATAATGAACAAGTTTGGAGAAGATTGGTTTAATTGAATTGCTTTTTAGAACCGAATTAGTCAAGTTAAGGACTTTTTCGTAAATTTGAATTTATACGTATTTCATCGAATACGGTAAGACTTGTTGTCAACATGTGTGTTTCGACGAGTACAATAACTTTCATAATACTTTCGTTTTCATTTGACTTCAAATGAAGCAAGTGGGTTTTCAATTGACTCAAACTTGAAAAATGTATAGTATATGGGGGTGAGTGTAAAATTGACTTTATAAGGATGGTGAGTCACCCACTTTCAGTCGGTGAAATATTCCTTTAACTTAAATACTGAGAGAGTGAGAGCCTTGAGTATTTCTTCTTCGTTTCTTCTCTATCAAGTGTGTAGAAAAGGAATTTTTCAAGTGATTTTGAAAGAGAACTTGTGAGATTTATCTTCTCCATCCTCATCTTCACTTTTCTTTGGAGAAAGAGTTCAAGAAGAGCTGTAGTTTCTCTTTGTTAAGCTACAAGTAAGTAGATTCAAGTTCTTTGTAGACTTTTCAAGACTATTGCACGATTAGAGTTGTTGTGCAACACAATCAACTCAAGAATTTCTATTTTGAACTGTTTTTGGTGTTAGGGTTTTGAATTTGGGAAGATTTGTATCAAGTAAAGCTTGGAAAAGAAATGAGTTTTGTGTTTAATTCAACCATAAGGCAAGTATAAACTATTATTTGTATTTATGGGCTATTAGATTTGATGTTTGTTGATTTTTTTTTTTATTTTGATTGAAATTATAGCATGCTTGAATGAATTGTTGCATGGGTTTTATGATAGATAAAAGTGTGATTTTGATGCTTATGGAGGTGTATATTGATGGGGGAATAGGAGGTCCCAGTTAATGTGCAGGTTAAGAATGAAATGGATGTAAAGAAGAAGGGAAGAAGATATATTGCAGAAATCTGGATTTGGGTTCGTCCCAGGTCCGATCGATCAGACCTTTTGGCCGATCGATCGGACAGTCCCTAACTGGGACATGTCTTCAGGCCGATCGATCGGACCCAGTGAGATTCTAATTCAAATTGAATAAGATATTTTGTCTAGGAACATGAATAGATTATGACATTAGTCTAAGGATTAGTTATAGTATAGATGAACCTTCTTTAAAGTAATATTCTTGGAATTTGATCCAAGATGAATTGAGAGTTAACCCAAGGGTTATTTAGAGGAGTAGTTGTAATACGATGACGGAGATTAGCTTTTGAAGCTAGTTGATTCAACGTTGATTAGTTAATTGAAACTAATCAGATTTTTAGGAATTAATTCTGAGTTACGGAAAGGAGCCTATTGATGAACTTAAGGCTGCTAAAATTGTCTTATATCCATGGGTGTTAACTAAGAGACTTTAAGGTACAACATACACATAAATTGTGATGTCCATCAAAAATAACACGTACATTAAATGTCTGTAAGTTACACCTAGATGGTCGATGTGGCTTAGTTGAATTTGTATATTGAATTGAAATTGGAATTTGTGATGGAATGAAATGAAATAAGTAATTGAATTGTTTATTGAGTCTGGCACTACATAGTGATTTTTATAAGCTCACTGGAGCTGATACTGCTGCAGCAGATTATTTCGGAGTGTTCCGGAACTCCGTGGTGATGTCAGATGTCCCTGGCCCGGGCACTGATAAATCCCACAATATGTGATTCCTTCCGTGTGGAAGATGTGATTCCTTCCTTTTTAGGAAGATGTGATTTGAAGTGAAATGTTGTTGTAGAATTGCCAAATGTTAAAGACTCTCATTGATTTGAATTAAATGGTAATTGTATTTGTCTAACACTGAATTAGACAAATTAAATGTGTAATTAGCATGTTAAATCATATATTTGTTTATACATTGCTGAATTGTCAAATTCATAGTGTTATTAATGGCATTACAGGCACAGCTGCCCATGCCGGTCCTTCTGAGGCTACAGCGCTAGCGGAGACGACCAATCAGATTCCTCCAGGAGGATTAGTTGAGTGGAAATGAGATACTATCATATGAATATGATATTGAATCGAAACCTTAATAAAATTTTGATAAGAGAAGTTGTGAAAGAATGTTTCATACTTATAATCCTTGCATTGTAAATATATATGCAAGTGATTAGTCTGTACATGATATAAATAAGTTTTGTTTTATACATAAGAAATGTATATTTGTATATGTTCCGCATAATGTGTAAATGATATCCCTTGTGAATTTTTATTTGGTTGAAGTTCACGGGAGTAAGTATGCGACGCAACTCGGGGTTAATTCGGATTAATCATAATCTCGGGCTCGGGTCGTGTCAGAAAACAAACCACATTAAAAACAGGGGGAAAGTAGACTACGAGGAGGAAATGATACAAACATTTTCAAGGAAACTTCTAATTGGATCTTTTTCCCTTGTAATGACCCACGCATTTCTAAAACTGGTGTGTATAAATTCACAGCAGGATCAATGCCACATGCCTTCCGTTTCTCGCTTTTATCGCCTCAATTCATGCATGTCCTTCTACCACTTCATTTTAAACACTCAAATCTAAAATCTCCAATACCCATCTCACAAAAACCCTTGCTCCCCCTTGTAACCTCTGCTGTGTTCTCCTCTGCTTTGCTCTGTTCCTGGGCTACTCTTTTCATAGCAAACCATGGTGGGGTTGGTAGACCAGATTTCTTTGATAAGGAACCAGAAACCATCCTTATTTTCTGATATTCCCTCCATAGACCTCTCAAAGCCCAACTCCAAGTCCCTCCTTGTCAAGGCCTGTGAAGAAGTTGGCTTCTTGAAGGTGACCAACCATGGTATTCCATTGGAAGTCATGGACAGGTTGGAATCTGAAGCAATGAAGTTCTTCTCTTTACCTCAGCTTGAGAAAGAACAAGCAGAAGCAGCTCGACCTGACCGTTTTGGGTATGGAAATAAGATAATTGGTGGCAATGGAGATGTGGGATGGGTTGAGTATCTCCTCTTGCAAGCCAATCAAAAATCCATTTCTCAGATATCTTACCAACTTTTCAAAGAGAAGCCAGATGTGTTTTGGTAAGAAGAAAAAAACTTCAAGTAGACCCACATGCCATTTATCAAGACATGTTTGATTCTATATAGAGAATCCCAGAAATATTTTCATACAAGGAAAACCCTTGAAGACATTTACCTTCTTTAAAATGCACGTCGGTGTGATATGATAGTTCTATGTTGACACTTCTATGTTGTTTCTGTTGCAGTTCTGCTGCAAGTGATTACATATCATCTGTGAAAAAGTTAGCATGTGATGTTCTTGAGCTATTAGCAGATGGGCTGAATATTCAACAAAGGACTATCTTTAGTAAGCATCTCATGGGTGAAGAGAATGATTCGCTTTTCAGGATCAATCACTACCCTCCATGCCCAGAACTTCAAGCTGTAGACTGCAATCTGATTGGATTTGGAGAGCACACAGACCCACAGATTATATCAGTTTTAAGGTCCAATAACACATCAGGACTGCAAATTTCTCTTAAAGATGGGACTTGGGTCTCAGTCCCTTCTGACCAGACCTCCTTTTTCATCATTGTTGGTGATGCCTTGCAGGTAGATATTGCAAGCAACTTAAAACCAGAAAAAATACAAAGTTCATTATGCTATTCTGTTGTTTCTTTTTTACCCCCCTTGATTTTTTTTTCTTTTTTTTGGTGGTCCATAGACGGAAACCCCCTTTGATCCACTATTATGAATTGCCATTTGAGTGGTCAATGTCACTTGAAGGCATCTTCTTATTGCTGTCTATTGTTTTAAACTTGGTTGGCAGGTTATGACAAATGGGAGATTCAGGAGTGTGAAACATAGGGTGTTGACCAGCAGAACAAAATCCAGGGTCTCCATGATCTACTTTGGAGCACCAGCTTTGAGAGAGAGGATAGCACCCCTGCCATTGCTGATGGCAGAAGGAGAGAAGAGCTTGTACAAGGGATTCACATGGAGTGAGTACATGCAGTCTGCTTTCAAGACAAGGTTGGCTGATAATAGGCTTGGGGCGTTTGAGAAAAATGTGAAACTCATTGATGAGAGCTGATCTGTGTTATTTCCTATATAAGGATATGAAATGTCTGGTCAAAATAGTTTGAAAAAGCTGACCAAATTAAATAAAGATAGACCCGAAAAGGTTGCAACTTTTTTTTTTTTTTTTTACTTCCCATCTTCAACAAATACAAGTTAGGCATATCAGCATTCCATAGTGTTCTTTTTACAGAAGTTGAGTTTTTCTGCTGGTGAAGTCCACCCCCAAGGGGCCATTGGCATGGGTCCACCTTTAATCGATATACCTCCTTGCACTCATCAGACTTATATTCATTGTAGATTGAATCTTGAAAAACAATTAATTAAGAGGTTATAAACTTGTGACTGACATCAAGACTCGTGTAATGGGCATGGATCTAGTAGGCCCCTTGAGCAGGACTGCATGTATGATGTCTATATATTTACCCCTGTAGATATATAAGGGTTAATTTGTGCACTGCTGTGGAAACCCGAATCTGCTGAAAAGGTTTTTAGGTTCTACTGAAAAAGAGTCTGCCCATAATCGCAGAAAATTTAGTTACTTTATCTACTTTTCTTCGTGGAAAAAGCAACAGCACTCAGGCACGTTTGTTTTCAAAAAATGAGGAGATGTGTTTCTACACAAAACTCTTTTTTCATGTGTTTGGTGCGATAGTTTTTTACATAACTGCTTTCTCACCACGTTGGCTTTTTCCTTTTTATGCAACCCCCGGTATGGTACTAAATCACTTTCCTCCTACCCACCCCACCTACACACACCTCCTGTGTAGCACGACCCTCCCATTTTTTTTTATTTTTTTAAATATACTATTATTTGATTAGTTGGGTATTATTTTTGCAATGATTTTGACGACACATTCAGTAGGTATAAGCATCTTACATAAATGGATGAGTGTTGAGCATTGTGAATGATGAGAATGGACCCAATCCAAACCTAACCCATTTATTACTTAGAAATATCATCTCACACACATAAAAAGGCTCAACATAAACCTTAAATTATCAGGTTGGATAGGTAGGTCGGTTCAAGAAATGTCACTCCTAATTGGCCCAAAGGTCTATGACAATCAAGATGGGTTCAATTCCATATTTTTTATTTTTTATAGGAAAACTGCCGCATTAAATAGTAGTTTTCAATAAGAAATCCGCAGCCACACTAAACAACATTAGCACCAATTCATCGAGAATTTTTTTTTTTTTTCATCAAACATGAATTTCTAACATCGTTGTAAAACCTTTTCTGAAGAATTTAAAACTGATAAAATTTGTTGATGTAACAATTTCATTTTTTCATGAAAGTTGACTTTACACAAACGTAATCTTAATGTGTGTTTACTAAAAATGAGTCTTCCAAAGCAGCTGCACATGTGTTTTTACTAAAAATGTAGAAAACAACTTCCAATTTGTACCCTTTTTATGGGAAAAATGTATATACAAATGCCTCGTAAGAAGAGTCACGGTACAGAGAATCCTCTTAACCGTTTAGTGTCAGAGTCAGAGTCAGAGTCAAGAGACATAATATGAGCCAGAATCACGCTCTCCCCGTCAGCCTCTAGCTATTTGTGGAGACTTATAAAACCATGCCCTATCAATATTTCGGCCTGCACTCTCTAGCTGTAATAGAGTCAAGCTGCTGAAGCTACAGATCTCCCTCTCACTATATTTGGACTTTGGAGGAGAGTCATGAGACAGCTCTTTCTAGTGAGTCATACTACACAGCAGCCTCCTGCTCCTGCTCACGTATGTTCGTATATATTTATTTAGCCAACTGAAGGGATTCATGATACATAACACACTCTAGGTATGTAATATGGATCAAAATATCGACCGATACGGATTCATATCGGTCGATATGAACCGATATCGATCTATACTGGGATGATATTTTGCCGCGATACTAAATTCGGTATCGCAGGGCAAAATATCAGCCAATCTCGACCGATATAGTCAAAATATCGGTTTGACTGATATTTCAACCGATATTTTGAAAACATCGGCCAAGCTAGAGCAATGGTAAAAAATCCTCTCTTCTTTTTTGTAACTTTTTCCCTATCCCCCCATCTTCCTCTCCTCTCCTCTCCTCTCCTCTCCCCTCACCTCATCTCCTTAGAGTAGCCATGTCTCCATAGCTCATTCTTTTGCATATTTCCAAATCCCAACACTATTTTTTGAAGAAATCATTTTATTTTGTAAGAGAAACTCAGATTAACTCCCATATTTTTACTATTCTAGTAGCATGAAAACCACATCGTGGAAGAAAATAAGAAAAGGGGAGTGATCAACATCATCCCGCATTCAATGTGAATCTATCATTTGAAAATTGTTCCTGAGTTGTCACTAGAAGCTGCATTTATGTATTTCTTTTAAAAGATCAAGCTAATATTAAGATCATGGGATAAGATTTGAGTATGAGGTCAGGTGGGGAACACGAATTAATGTAGGGTATAGTGGGTTCATATTCAATATATTCAAAGTCTAAATCTAGATGTAGCGTGCATCGGTGCATAACCCATTTTATGTGTGGGTCCTGTATAAATGCTTAGGCCTGACCCGTTTTATGTGTGGGTCCTGTTTGATCCTCCATATTCTGGATCTTTCTATTAGTGGATTGTTGATTTCCGAGGCCATATGCACTGTCTCATATAAGTTCAATGTTGTTCTTCTTTGATACTTACGTTTCTCACCAATTGGTAGGTTTGGCTGATCTCATGGGCGGCGCTACATACATCCTAGTGGGGTCAATTGACCTCACTCAGATCTGGAAAAATATTATAAAAAAAAAAAAAAAAATCTTTAATGAATTGAAGTTATAGAAAGCTTTTAACCCTACTCAATGGCTAAGTTAATGGGCCATTTGTCTACAAAAAAAAAAAAATAATAAAAATAAATAAATAAAGCTAAGGGCCCAATTTTTATTTTTTAAAGAAAATTTCCTCTTTTAGACATTTTGTTGGTAAGTCTTCATTTACCCTAACTTAACCTCTAAGTATGGTATTCTCCCCATATTAGAAGGAGAAAACCCTAATATTATCAAAAGTAGATAACAGATATTGATAAAGAGAAAAACACATTTATTCAATTTGTGGAAGATAAGTCTTTTGTTGACCCCATTGACTCGAACTTCTGGAGCCGCCACTGGCTGATTTGTCTTCCTTTACTGGTAAAACTTGATTCTCTATGGGTTCTCTGACATCATATAACATTCTAGTAGTTGTGATTCTATGATGAATTTAGAACAACAATTACAAAATTCAATCAATTAATTTTAGAAAAACTTCTTCTGTTTATCCTACTGGAAATTTTGTTATGATCATGTGATGGTCTTCTGTAGCTGCACAATTTCTTATTTTATTATGGTTGGCTTGTTTTCTACTTTTGCTGCTATCCTTGTATCAACCTCCCATTGCTTCTTGGGACTATTATTTGATGTTGAATGGACATCCATTGTTGGAAGTTGGAATAGTTCTCATCATTTAGAAAATTTGTTTGCGTTTTTTAATTTTATTTGCGTCTTTTGAAATTCATTTGCGTCTTTTGAAATTTCTTTGGATCTTTTGAATTTTCTTTGGATCTTTTGAGTCTTTTGAAATTTATTTACATTTTCTGAGATTTATTTGGATCTATTGAATTTATTTGCATCTTTTTAAATTTATCTGTGTTCTTTTGAAATTTATTGCTTTTTTTAATTTATTACATTTTTTGAAATTCTAGCATTTTTTGAAATTTATTTGCGTTACTTTGAAATTTATTTGTATGTTTTTAGAATTTATTTGAAAATCTCATTAATGGAATTCCATTAATCGTGGCTAATTAAATGGAAGTTGAATATCTCACTAATTATAGGATATGATTTAAAGAAATGATAAATTAGACATTTTAGGTCTTCAAATTTGGAAAATGAATCTATCATATTATCGGAAAAGATTGTGGATTTAAGGTCATAAAGTGAGCTGTTCAGGGATCCGTCACTGAATTAGGGATAACAATGGGGCGGGTCGGGGGAGGAATTGGGTTACCCCGTCCCCGCCCAGCACCGATCATGGGTCCTCGCCCCGCCCCTCCCAGCCCTGCAATTCGGGGTATGTTAAATACCCCGTCCCAGCCCCAACATGCCCCGCGGGGCCCCACCCCGATGTGGTGCACTGTTAGATTTTAAATTTTTTTAAAATTTATTTAATATTAATATTAGAAATTTTCCTTTTCTTGAAATTTTACCTATTTAAAGTGAGATTTATTCTTTTAAGATTTTCTTTAAGCCCTTGAAGGCCACCAACATACACTTGAAAATATCATATATATTTTGAGACATTCTTTATAAAAAAGACAACATCTCTCTAAAATATCATGAACTCCATCAATACATGGTTTTACTTTATTTTTGGTATTGAACTCCACTCACTAATAAAGAGGTTGATTGCATATAATTAAAATTTATATAATTTATAGTGTTGTTAGTATGATTAGAATTATATTAAGTTACTAACTATAATTTACCTTGCTATTTCTAATCATATAAGTTATTATAAGCGTATAACATGATATATCTTCTAATGCTATATCAAATTAGTATAATTTATATTGTTATTAGTATGATTAGAATCATACCAATTATAATTTACCTTGTTATCTCTAATCATATATGTTATTATAAGCTTAAAGCATAATCTATCATTTTATTATATTCGTTTTATTTAATATGATTTATCATGTCGCAATTTAACATTATATATGATTAAAGTCAAATAAGCTTAGATAGATTTTTTAACAACTTTAATTTCATTAAATTTGAATTAGAGGGAATGAGATCATATTATATGCTTTTATAATGTCCAGGGTTCAATCAATTACATGTTTAACTTTAAAAAAAGTCTTCAATTAATCTATTTAACCCTTAATAACAACATGAAATCAATATATACATTTACATATAAATATGTTTATTTATTATAAAAGAAATCTAAAAAATATATATTTTTAGAGGATTATTAATTTTGGGGCGGGTTATGGGGTAGGGCATGGAGCGGGGGCAATGAGGTGGGGCGGGGCGGGGCAATAAACAGATTCATCCCTGCCCCGCCCTGGATTCGGGGTAAGTTTTTTTTGCCCCGTCCCCACCTGGTCTAAGAGTCGGGGTGGAGAAAACCCGTAAGGGCGGGGCGGGCACTCCGGGTTGGGGCGGGTTAAAAATGCCATCCCGACACTTAATGCCCCTATTTTTAAACGAATGAGATGATTATGAAATTTTATAATTTTGATATCACCGTGATACAAAGTAAAGTAAAGTAAACTACCGCATCCGTATATCTCCGTATCATCTCCTTCTCTATATCAGATTTGATTTCCTGTGCTGGAGTTTGGGTTGCCCAAGGCAGGGAAGGAAAGAGACGTAGCCAGCAATCACTCAACATCGTTCGTAGCCGTAGTCATGAGGATTGCCCAAGGTATCCATCTCCATCGTTAATACTGGATAGTAATGTCTCGTTCTTTGCAGAAAAATCAGATTTTTGGAGGTGTTCGTTCTTGGGCATGTCGTGTTCTTGTTGTGGATCATGTTGAGTTTTGTCTTTCTGCTATTTTTCCTGTGTTCCGCTGTTTTTGTTGTTGATTATGTGGGATTTTATTGGATTCTATTGATTTGTTGATTGTTACGTTGAATTTGACTTTTCTGAGGTTGTTGATGATTTTTCTTTGTTATGTTAATTGGGCAGGATAGGCGAGGAATCCACAGCTACACCTAATCTGAATCCAAAGAGCAAGCCGAAACCAACCTAATCTGAAACCCTAAATCCCCAATCGCAACCCCAATCCCCAAACCCTAATTCTTAAAATCGAATCCCTAACCGGTAACTATTTTCATCCCAAGTCTTAAACCCTACGCCAAATTCCTAATTCCTAAACCCCAGTACCGAATCCCCTCTCCCTAAACCCTAATACCTAATCCTTAACTGACACTTATTGATTAACTGAGGTTGATTGTGCTTTGTTTTTTCCCTGTTTTATTCTTGATTCTATGTGATTATTGATATTATGGAATGATTGAGATACCATTGTGAAAGAGAAGAGAAGAGAAGAGATGTGATTCTTGAATTTGCATCTTTATTTTATATCAGACATTACCCATCAAACAAGCTTAAAATTTTGTATTTTTATTGACACTACACAATTTTCACTGATGGGGGTTCTTTTGAATTTTGAGAGATGTCATGATTTTTATCTTAGCCTTATGCCATCAGTGAATTTTGAGCCATATGCGAAGAAATAAGATATAATCCGTTCAATCTAAACTTGGATTTTCTGAATTGCATTGTTGTGACGGTGCTTTCTCGTATATGCTCCTGCTTAATGTTTGGTTAGTAATTTTGTATTTGTTTGGTTTTTCAGAGCATGCTCTTTTCATTTGTGAAATTTGATTAAATCTTAATTGGTTTGTAATGGCACGTGAATTAGGTCTTTTATAAAATACTATTTTGTTTTCAGTAGTTCACTCTAGAAACAATTGAATTTAAGGATGAATTACTAGCCTAGAACATTGGATTTTCAAATAGGTTGAAAAATGAATAATTTTGATGACCCTGCATCCGAAATATTTACCTTAGTATTTCAATATTAACTTATTTAGACTAATAGTCGAGTCTTCTAGTTGTTGAGATTATCTATTAAAACTGTTATTACTTCCACACTCGTGTTTAAATGGATTTCATGCATTTTAATTTTGTTGGCATGAAATGATTTTTATCAAACTTTCTTCATTCTTCTCTGGGCAGCAACTTAACTAAGAACGCTACCTTTTCTCTTTGCCCAGGGGCTGAGAAATCGATTTGATTTCTCTTGCAGAGCCAGAGGCATTGAAAAACCAAACAGATCATACAGTTGGAAGAGAGTAAGGCCGTAGAGAAGAGAGATGGGAGAGAGGAAAGTGTTAAACAAGTATTACCCCCCTGATTTTGATCCATCAAAAATCCCTCGCCGGAGGCAGCCCAAGAACCAGCAGATCAAAGTTCGTATGATGCTCCCTATGAGCATCAGATGCAATACTTGTGGCAATTACATCTACAAAGGGACCAAATTCAATTCCCGCAAAGAAGATGTCATTGGCGAGGTATCATCCCGTCTCCTTTTATTTGTTTCTCTCACTTTATTAAGTTCTTGTGTTGAAATTCTTATCTCTGGATTGTGATGTATTATGAATTTTAAGGGCACATTTGGATGTACCCCAATTGCAAGAAAACCTGATATTTTAGATAGAACTGACAGTATATATGCTCAGAGCACTGTGTATTTGAGCGGCTCGAAAGACAGTACAAAAACTGTGTTAAGTGAATACATCCAATTGCTTATTGTAGTCAGGGAATGAAAAGTGACTTCTGAATTCTAATCACTGTCAACCTTAATTACTTACTGGAAGTTGAATACCAACAGTTACTTAAAAGAATCCTACAGACATTGTTTAATTCCCCACAACCTCCTTCCCTACCAAGAGAATGAATTCTAAAGCCAAAGTGCAAAATCACTTTCAGAACTCAAAGAAGAATCCGACTGATGTTATAGTAAACATTTATAGACAGGTAACTGCATTTGCAATCAGATGATGAAAATAGAAAAGAACTCACTTCAATATTCATGTTCTGATTTTGAGGATTGAATCAAGAGGTATGTCCTAATCTTTTATAAAAGAACAGAAGAATCTGCCTTCGTGAAAGAAAGGAGGAAAGTTAATAAAATCTATTGTTTTCAAAAAAATAAAAATAAAAATGAAGGAATAAAAAAAAAAGAATTAATCAAAACCATCCATTTTTTACATTCAAATTATACTTGTTGTCTTCACATGGCCATAGCATGAGCTGCGCATGAGAAATAGAACATCTTAATAAGTCAATTAATGGCCATGATGACGAAAACGAAAATGTTCAAATTGCCTAATTGTATGACCTTAGCTCAACGGGAGAAACAGTCAAGCTTATTAGTTTTTTACCCATTCTTGCTGCATTGTATAAGATCTTTTGACAATTGAGAAAGATAATCGTTATTCGTTAACCTAAGTCATGAAAACGATCAGCCTCCAATTCAACAAATAAATATACAAATTAATTAACTACCTTCCTCACATGTTTTCAACCCTCTTCTCTTCCTAAAAGTACTTATAAATATGAGGCTTCATTTTACTCTTGATGATATCTCTATAAATTGGGAAGCTTGTATGGGGTGGGGTCCCCTTAAGTTGAGGAAGTCTACTCTTTGGTATCCCCCTCCTCTGGGCTTTTTTAAATTCAATGTTGATGGTGTAGCGACTAGCGACAGGTAAGCCAGGGCAGTGGTGATTGGAGGTGTGCTTCGGAATTACAAGGGAGAGGTCTTATTTATGTTCTCTAAATATGTAGGCATTTGCGATTCTCATGAAGCGGAGGTTTTGGTGATTTTAGAAGCTTTTCGATGCTTCGCGAGATATTTTAATGGCAATCTTATTGTGGAGAGTGATTCTTCTAATGCAGTTGCTTGGGTGTCCAATCAGAGGGCTGGCCCCTGGGAGTTTCAATTCTTTTTTAATGAAATCTGGATTCTTTCTAGCAAGATTAATGTTGTTTTCTGCCATGAGCTAAGCTCTGCCAATTTTATGGCTTATGCTTTATCCAAACAAGGGGTTGGGAGACTTGTTCCTTGGGAGGGTGTTATCTTGTAGGTTGATGTCTTACATTGCTCATGTACCTATACTCTTTTGTTATTCTTGTTGTCTTTCTTTTCTTCTTCTTTCTTGTATCGTTCTTTTCTTAATGCAAGTGTTTTCATTACCGATATAAAAAAGAAGAGAAAAAGAGGCTTCATTGCTAATGCAACTAAGCCCATTCTTCTACATTTATCTCTTCCCACATTCTCTCCTTTGTACACAAAGAGGCAACTCATTCTAGTTTTCAACAACCTCTTCTGGCTGCCATCTATTTACTTGAAAAATGAATTCCATGCGATGCATGCCTTGTGCCATATAATACCAAATGATTATATTGACATATTTCAAATCTACAAAAAAGCCTATCGGCTATTGATAGGCTAGGGTCTAATGTACCTCAAAACTACAGAAGAAAAATTGATAGGCTTAAGGACTAATGGCCGGAGGATACAGAAGTGACTTTCTTCACACAGATTGGCAAGCAATGCAAACTAAAATGAAGATAGAATGTTTAAAAACGCAGAGGAAAGAGGAAACAAGAAAAAAGAAAAAGAAGTAAGGAAAGCTGATGGAGAAGAGAAGATAGACACTGTCTCCATGGTCACATATGATTGGATGTGTCTTTTATTATTTTTTGGAAGTGGTAATTTGTATTGAAAAAAATTGGATTGTGAGTCGTGTTACTTGTGTGCAGGAAAACATTGGCGGTTGCATGATGTGGCAATGGAAGGGGCCAAATTCACATGAAACCACAAGAACATAATTTAGAGTTGTTTTAAGACACTCGATCAATACATTTGTAAAAAGCATTTGTGATATTTTAAGGTGTCCCCTTTTATCAAGTGAAGGTAGGTGCTAGTTTTCTAGTTGCAAGTACATACTCATGATGTCAGTTCACATTTCTCATTGGAGACTTTAAATACATGTGAACTTTGCTCATTTTCTGCAAAGTTGACAGACTGTATTATTGTCAGATGTAAACATTTATGCCTGTTATGTGTGTATATTTTCTAAAAACCATATTCCTCTTCTATGTATCCTTTAATGTTAATTGGCCATCCTATTTATTTGTTTTCTTGATTAGATATGAGCTGAACGTGTGTTCTTTTCTAATCTGAGTTGCTTCTCTGCCTAACAAATGCAGACATATTTGGGAATCCAATTATTCAGGTTCTATTTCAAATGCACCAGATGCTCAGCTGAACTTACAATGAAAACTGATCCTCAAAATTCAGATTATATTGTTGAATCTGGTGCAACCCGCAATTTTGAGCCTTGGCGTTCAGAGGATGAGGTGAGATTTTTTAATCACACCACTTTATGGGTTTTTGTTTTGCATACATTCCTAATTATTGTCTAGTATATTCCTGGGCTGCTATTATTTGCAACTAATTTTAACATCAACATGTCCTACTTGATTTGTTAGGAAGCGGAAAAGGAGAAAAGGAAAAGGGATGCAGAAGAGATGGGTGATGCAATGAAATCATTGGAAAACAAAACTTTGGATTCCAAAAGAGACATGGACATACTTTCTGCACTGGATGAAATGAAGTCTATGAAGGTACTATCCCATTCTAATAGCTATAAGCATGGTCCAGACTTTTTCCCCTGGAGTTAATTATGTTTTCTGGATTTCACCAGCATGCCACTAATCCTCCATTACATCAAATTTGCCAATGCTTGAAGGCCCGAAGCAGTTGTTGTAGTGATCTATCATCTGATTTATAGTTTTCTAATGCATTAAGTCATATACATAGTATACCTACTGAAGTGATGCCTCTTTTAATTCTCCAGTCAAGACATGCAACTGTCAGTTTGGATGCAATGCTTGAGATCCTACAACACACAGCTGACGAGAAGGTATGACGGTTTCATTATGCTTTTAATGTGATGGTTTTGTGCTTGAAAACCTTTAATGGTATTTGAATGCTTCATGCATGTCTTTGAACAGGAGAAGAAATTAGCAGAGGAGGATGAAGCACTCATAAAGGCAACCTTTTTTCATGTTAGTAAATGAATCTCTCTCCCACTAGTGGTTTATAATTCCAACCTCAAATCTGATAACCACTTACTGATAAATTGATTATAAATGAATTTATAATGCAGAATCCAGAAAATTTTGTTCGCCGTATCCATGATGATGAAGACGACGAAGATGATGACTTATATCACTCACCTTCCACAATGGCTGAACCATCAAACAAGAAGCTCAAAGTATGTTCTTGTATCCTTTTTTCTTTGTGTGCACACTTGCTTTGTATTGGAATATCAACATGACAAGGTACTGGGTTGATAATGATGCAGCCCAAGTGCATCATAGGCCTCGAGGCAAACAAAAGGAGGCCCAATAAAAGGCCCACTGCCTGCCAACCCTCCCATCGTGCCCACTGCCCATGTATGACTGATCCATTGGGCCAACCCATTAGCTCTAGTCCACCTTCTTTCTAAGTATGTTGCCATCCAATACAGATTCCTAGATCTAGGTAAGATATCGCATGTCTAGGATAATAATTGATTGACATGTAGTCAAGGGATTATCAATTGTCATGGGAGAGGAAAGAAAATCCCATCAAGAATAATGAGATTGGTCTGTAATCAATTTCATAAAAGGAAAAGGGAAATCATATCTAGGTACTAATAGGCAAGATTGACCTCCCCTTGGTGCGGACGGCGGAGGTAGAGATGCGGGAGGGCGATGAAGATAGAAAAGGATAGGGGAAAATGATACCTTTTCTTGGGCTCTCACCAAACTCCAATCTGGAGGCTTTACTTCAGATGAGCAAGGTAGGGCTCAAGTGACTAAAAAATTGGGTTCTCACCAAACTCCAATCCAGTAGGCATTAGGGATTTCTTGGAGAACTTGAAGAAAACTCATTTTCATTAATCATCAATCATCCCTTTGCCAAAGAGGCTTTACATCTTTATATAGGAAAATAAATAACCCTAAGACTATTCTGGACTATCCAAACACACTGATGGCCAGGATTAAAGCATCCTAAGAAGCAATCTAAAACATAATTAAAGGCCTAAATAACATAAAATAAATGGGCTGGGCCCAAAGGCTTGGACATGATAACTGGGTTGGGCCCGTTGGCGGGTCGACCTATGGGGGACCATGGGCTTGTCCTGCATCACGCCGCCTCTATAAATACCTAGTAATTTCTCTTGTGATCAATGCGAATTTCTCTTTCCCCCTTCAATATTGTGAGCAAGTGATGAATGGGTGGTGAAGTGTTTCAAATTAGAACCCCCTTCCACAGGTACACTATTAAAGTGGTTTGGCTATATTTAAAATTGTTTCCAGCTTCCCAACCTCTATATTTAAAAACCTTTCTACTTCCCATCCTCTATATTTAAAAATCCCTTCTTGGCATTCCCTCTTTTGATATTGCAGGTGAGTCCTATTTGGAAACTCAGCCTAGTCAGAGCAAGGTTGGCTTCGACTTGGACTTGATTAAGTCCCAATTGTATGCTGCTTCTATATTTTTGATATATTTTTTTTTCAGATTTTCTATGGGTAAAAAAATGGGCCTACATCCGGACTCATCCGAGTGGAGTCGACATGAGGGGGGCAGAGTTGGGTTTTGAGTGCCCTTTTCTAGATAGTGCCAGAAAATCCTACTTTTGGGGTATATGTTTGTAATAGCATTGTCTGCTGATTGCAGAGTAGTTTGTACTGTTTACTCGGACAACCAACAAGGACATAGTTTAGGGGTGGCGTCTCTATGTGGAAATAATAAGAATCTCTCTTGTGAATTTATATATCGAAGCTCAAAAGAGGTTGCAGATCGTCTGACAAAAGAGGGAGTCTCTAGACAATCTCTTCTCATCTCTTTCTGTAATTAAGTTTCATTTGGTGTTCTCGCACTATTTTTTGTGTGGGTTGACAGATTCCTGGTTACCAGGGATTGGATTGACTTGTATCCTAAAGTTTGCCAAATTGCTCTCCCAAAGCCCACTCCTGATCACTGCTCCATCCTCCTTGATTGCAAAAGCCTAAAATGGGGACCCTCTCCCTTTCTCTTAGAGGTTATGTGGCTGGAAGACAAAAATTTCATTGCTTTTATCAAGGAGTGGTGGAATAGCTTTGATATCAATGGTTGGGCAGGTTTCAGACTATCCGAGAAGCTCAAGTAGCTGAAGCTTAGCATTAGACATTGGAGGACAACCAATGCTGTGCCTGTCGAAACTATCAAGGCTAAACTTTTAGAAGAAATACAATCAATTGACTCTAAGGAAGAATCCCATGGGCTTTCTGAAGCGGATATTGCTATGAGGTTGAATCTCAAAGATCTTTTTGAGCTTAAAGTCCGAGAAGAAGAGATCAAATGGAAACCGAGATCTAGATGTCGTTGGCGAAGGGGACAAGAATACCAAATTTTTCCACAGTTTGGCTATGACCAGAATGGGGGGTAACAAGATCAATTACTTGATGGCTGATGGCATTAGATTAGAGGACAGGGATGGGATAACTAGCCACATTCTCAGTTTCTTTCAAAGCCTGTATAAAAAAGATGGTTCCAGCAAGCCTTCCTTAGACAATCTTCATTTCTCCACCATCAGCAAGGAGAACGCGATTTGGTTGGAAGATGAGTTCCAGGAGGAAGAAGTCAACGAGGTGGTCTTTAATCTTGCTACCGACAAAGCTCCAGGCCCATATGGTTTCCCCGTGTCATTCTTCCACAAATTCTGGGACCTCCTTTGAGTTGACATTATGGCCTTCATGAAGGAATTTCACTCTAGAGGCAGGCTTTCCAAATCTATCGGTGCCTCTTTCATCGCCCTTATCCCAAAGAAGACAGGGGCTGACAGTATCAAGGACTTCAGGCCAATTAGCCTCTTAGGCAGCATCTACAAAATCTTGGCTAAAGTGCTAGCTTCTAGACTCCAAAAGATCCTTCCTTCCATCATCTCTCTCTCTCAAGGAGCCTTTGTTCAAGGCAGACAGATATTTGATGGGGTTCTTGTTGCCAATGAATGCATCCACTCCAGATACAAGGACAAACTTCTCGGCATCATTTGCAAACTTTACTTGAAAAAGGCCTTCGACATGGTGGACTGGGACTTCCTCCTTGATGCGCAGGATGGGCTTCCGATCAAAATGGAGGATTTGGATCAAAGAATGCATTTCATCTACTACCTTCTCCATTCTAATCAATGGCTCCCCGGACAGTTTTTTCCCAGCTGAGAGGGGCTAACGCCAGGGGGATCCCTTGTCTGCGTTTTTGTTCGTCATTATTGGAGAAGCCCTCAGTCGGATGCTTTCCAAAGTAGAAGACTGCAATCTGATCCATGGATTCAAGCCTTCTCATAATGCTCCTTCTGTCTCCCACCACTAATATGCAGATGACACCTTCCTCTTCTACGATGCTGATGAGGACCAAATCAAAAATTTGGTTGCTATTCTCAGATGTTTTGAAGTGTCTCGGGTCTTAGGATAAACTTCTCAAAAAGCTCCATCCTCGGAGTTTCAATTGAAGACATCTTCCTCCATCACTATGCTAACATTATGGGGTGCAGAGCTGACTCCTTCCCATCCACCTACCTTGGTTTTCCCTTGTGCCTGGACAGTGTGCCTAAATTTGTTTGGAATCCAGTGCTTGGAAGGACTGAGAAAAAGCTATCTTCCTGGAAAGCAAAGTATTTATCCTTGGGAGGAAGAATTACGTTGATCCAATTTGCACTTGCCAACCTTCCTATCTACTACTTGTCCATCCTCAAGTGCTCCGCTGCAATCATTGACCGCATTGAGAAGCTTCAAAGAGACTTCCTTTGGCAAGGCCGTGAGGATTCTTCAAAATTCCACTTGGTGAATTGGAAAATAGTATGCTCCCCTAAAGTCACTGGTGGTCTTGGAATAAGGCCGTTAAGGATCATGAATCAGGCTTTGTTGGGTAAATGGCTTTGGAGACTTGGTGAAGATTCAAAAGGCCTTTGGAAAAGCATCCTGGTAGCCAAAAACAAAGTGAGGAGAAATGGCTGGGAGATCTTTCCTCCTCCGCGAAGGTGCTCAAAATTCTGGAAAGGGATATACAGTTCCAAGGCTTCTTTTACCCAATCCATCCACTACCGCATTGGCAATGAAGAGAAAATTTCCCTTTTAGCATGATGTTTGGGCTGGCGAGACCCCTTTAGCGTGTTAGTTCCCCGATCTCTACAGATGTGCCAGAAACTGAAACACTAAGATCAGAGATTATCTCGACACAAGCACTAACAATCAATTGTGGTGGCCTATTTTCAGAAGGAATCTTTCCAAGGCAGAAGAAGCTAATCTCTTCAATCTTTTTGAGGCGCTTAATGGCATAGATGGTTCTAGAGAAGGGCATGATAGCAGGCTTTGGACCCTTCTCGTGATGGTTCTTTTTCGGTCACTTCTTTCTTCTCCGCCTTATTGACCACTTCAGTGGCTTCTTAAAGTTGGTCATCATTATGGAAGATCAAGGCCCCTCCTAGAGTCATCGCTTTTACTTGGCTTGCTCTTCGGAAAAAAAAAAAAAAAAAAAACCAACAATGGATAATCTTCGCCGCAGACATATTCTCCTAGTCAACGCTTGCCCCCTATGCTTAGCGGATGAGGAATTGGTTGATCATCTTTTGCTCCATTGCAAGCAGACGAAAGCCCTTTGGTCAACGATCCTGGAAGCGTTCAATTGTAGTTGGGTCATGCTTCAGTCCTTACCTGACCTGTTCCATCAGTGGGTTAGCCCGATTACTACCTCCAAAGGGAAGATCATGTGGCGTCTCTCTTTTTTGGGTTGCATCTGGACGCTTTGGAAAGAGAGAAATAGAAGGCTTTTTGAAGGGATTGCTTCCTCCCAAGAAGACCTAATCCTTAGATTGAAATTCTGCATTGCTAGGATTGCTTCCTCCCAAGAAGACCTAATCCTTAGTTTGAAATTCTGCATTGCCTCGTGGGTCTCCTATCTTCTAGATTTTTGGGGCTTTTCTATTGATGCAATTATGTTTAATTGGAGGGAAGTCACTTCAATTTGATTTGGTTCTCTCTTTCCCTCTCCTTGTTTTTGTTTCCCCTCCTTTTGGGAGGTGGCTGTTTTTGGGGGTTTTTGCCCAGCCGATTCTCAGTATAGCTCTTTTATACTGTAAAGATCTTTTATAAAGTTCCTTTTCTCTATCAATACAAGTTACTATTTCAAAAAAAAAAAAAAAATATATATATATATATATATATATACACACACACACACACACTCTTATACTATAATGAAATAGTCGCCATTTCAAATATATATATATCTCTGATGTGGAGGGTAGGAAACAAAAATCCTCTTCCAAAAAGGTATAGGGAGGAACAGTAATCTATTTTTTTTTTATTTTAAAACAGAATAAAAGGAAATAAAAAACCTCTCTTTTGAAGATTCCTTCCAGAGGAGTTTGCACCCCCATTGAAAAGCATGTGGCTGCACTATACTTATAATACTGTCCCTCTGTACTTCAAAATCCTCTGGTAATTCAAATTCAAAAGTTGTATGGTTGATTCCTTTCAACTTCTTTTACGTATGTGCCCTCTGTTGCAGCGGACCCTTTTATCATGTAAATATCCTTATAATAGGTGTAAATGTTGTTTTTTGGATGGAATTTATGTTCAACTTTGATGATATGTCTTTGCTATTGAAGCTGGTTTTGGCAGCCAAAATGCACAGAATTGACCCATTTTCCCAATATGGTATGGAAATTCTAGGTGCAAGCCAATTGCACAAATCAATGGATCATAATTATTAAAATGAAATAGGAAAAAGGGAAAAAGGTGAATCAAAGATCAGTTGTGAGTGGCAACTGGCTACTACTTGGCTGCCTAATCCAATGTAATAATTAGGATCAACAAACCCATCGGTTTGTCAAAAGAGCCTGAGGCTGTGGGCTCAAGTCACATCATGTTACCTTTTTCAGCTGATCTTCTCCTTTTGTTAAAAAAAAACGTACATTCTCCATTTTGTTGCCTGTAGATGAGCTACTATATGCAAGATTTTGGCTGAATTAAATTCATTCTTTATAATTGATGGGCTGTATTTTTTTTTATTTTTTTGCAGAGAGAAAAAACTTCAGAAGGACTTCCAGGCAGAATGGTGGATAACCCAACTGATTCTCTGACAAAAGCCAGCATCTTTGGCAACAATAAAGATAAAGGTTGGTTCTTTTGATTGATATTATGGTCCTAACAGTCAAGTAGTCTGTTTCAATAATGCTAGCAATGCCTTTATTCTTTAGATGAAAAGACTAAAATCGAGCCCATCCATTTCTGTAGGCTAGTAGTAGTAAAAAGGTCATCACCCAGTGCAGTCCTACCAAAGCAGGGTCCTGGGTAGGCTAGTAGCAGTATGCCTTGATTATTTATCACTTTCTTTTATGACTTAAGATGCGTCCATATGGATAAACATTGTATGACAAGGAGAATGGTACTTTGACTAAAGCCCTTATTTTGGAAGATCCTCTTTGGTGTACTACTAGGTTGCAGCCTTGCATGTTTTGAGTCAGTTTCCCTTCCAATGATTTAAAAAAAAAAAATTGTGGTGTTTTTAATTCTGAACTAAACCAGTTCAAAAATCTAGCTAACCAGTAAATATTGATACTTAGTTTGGAAAAATATATTGAAATATAAGAAAGTGAAGGAAAAAAATGGAATTTGAGTAGAAATGTGAAGTTCTTATATTTTTTCCTTTTTATAACCATTCTATTTTTTTTCTTATGTAGAACTTACATTATTGAGAAAATGGGGATGAAATGCCCTTCTGCGCCCACTACTGTAAATATACACCTGCCTGCACTGTTCGAGTTTAACATCTGTGATAAATGATCCACACCATCTTGGCGGCAGTGAAATTATGGAATTAAATGTGAAAATTGATTTTTCTAGGATAGGTCACATGCATTTTTGTGTGAATCCAAATGTGTGAACAGCATTGAGAGGCAACTGGCAAGTGTTTGTCTTTACACATCTCAGCTATTTAAATATGGAGAAACACATGATTGAAGGATGATGTTTAGCTGAATTAACTGTAGTCATAGACTCATAGTCACATTGATCTTGTCCTGATTAGGATGTGCTGCACTTTCTTAAAAGTTTCTTACTTTTTCTTTCTTTTGTGTTGGTTAACAGAAAATGGAAATGCCTTAAAGCCCAAATTTATAATAAAAACTCCATCGGTTACCTTAACAGTTGTTAAGAAGCCTGCGTCATCTTCTACCGCAAAAGACCAGAAGAAAGAAGAAAGTAAGCAAGAACAGGATCCCAAAACTAGTGGGATGACAACAGGACTTCAATCTCTGTGTCAAAATTATGAGAGTGATGAGAGCGACTGAATAATGCAAGTCTCATTCGATTTCTGAGTTCGTGGTTTATGTGCCTGGAATCCTACTATGCAGCTTCTTGTTTTTCAAATTAATGTGTTGCCCCTCAAACCAGGTTCCTACAGCACATAATGATGCACGTTCATGGGCAGAAGAATGCTGATCTCAGGCAGGGAGAGAATGCACATTTGGCATTGAAATTTGTCTATGAAGTGTCAGATGTTTGCAATTAATATAGGTTCATGAATGTCAATGATGGGGTGGTACATCTGATAGTGTTGTTGGGCCACTGCATTTTTAGCAAATTATTTAACCTCGTCATATGGAAGTTGTTGATAAGAGCCTGAATGTAGAATCTTATATTCCAAGCAAGATTTTAAGGGTCTTCTTTTACCGTCTACAAAGTTATTGTAGGGTGAAGTGTTACAAGTGTTTCAGACTGCTGGATTTGAAATTTGAGGGGCCAAATTCTGCTCTAGTATTTCAGAAGAGTCCTTCCGGATAAAGGGTGGTTTGGATATTGTAATTCCTTTTGGGGCACATCACATTCAGGGAGTCAATTTGTACCATCCAAAGACTCAAAAGGACATGCAAGAAAAATCAGGATTCAAAGCAAATCCTATTTGATGGATTTGAACTTACAGAAAGTCCCAATAACCAACAAGACTCGAATTTCCGAAAATCCATTCTAGCAATCAGGACATGAGTCCGTTTGACAAGGGAATGAGTCCGTTTGACAAGGGAATGAAGGATTTATTTTGCATTGCATGCTTTGTTTTACATCTTAAAGTCTCTCTCTCTCGGATTTATTTTGCATTGCATGCTTTGTTTTACATCTTAAAGTCTCTCTCTCTCTCTCTCTCTCTCTCTCTCTCTCTCTCTATATATATATATATATATATATATATATATATGCTAAAACAAATGTCTTAGTTTTTTTTACTCATAATTTATATTTTCATTGGAAAAGAACTTTCTTTTACTCTTTTCAGAAATGTTTTTGTTTTCGTTTCGTCATCATTAGACCCTTAAATTAATGAAAATATGAATTTTTTTATGCCTTTTAACAGAGAGTAATTTTCTTTTGTTTGTTTAATTAATTAATATTTTTCCCAACATCCTGACTTGAGTGCTTCAGATTGACTAAGATTAGGTGTTTAATTATTATTAATTAAGTAAATGGACCAAAAGAGTGCAAAAAACCAAATCTATATGTTGACAATTCTTGGGTGTTTCACATATTCTCAAGATCGATGAGGACTTAAAGACATGAAGCTACACGATTAGGGATTTATTAGTTTAATTTAAAAAAAGATGGAACGGTTTAAATCATGAATTTGGAGCCCACCGGACTATATAACTATAAATGGTGGTTGATGGGATTGGAAATGAGGGAGGTTTTATACTGATGTTTACCACCTCTTCATGTATGTAATTTTGGGGGTGAAAATGGCTCCATTTACATACCATTTTTACATCATGTAAATGAGTACAAACAAATGACCCCATGATAAGATGAATATCACTATAACAAAGTCATAGCGGCTTATCAAATCAATTGACCAACGACATTTACATTTTTACACATGGACATTCTATTGATGAAAATCTTCTACACAAAGAAAGAAGTATCAAAAGCCAGAGCATCAAAAATGACAGCTGAAGGCCAAATGAAGGTTGCATTCATTTAGAAAACAAGTTTTCGTGTTCGTTTATCGAATTTAACAGATTCTGCTTCTCTTTAATTGATATTTTTTTTGTCTAAAAATGATGTGTTCAAGCAATCTCTAAGGTGATCTGCAATTAAGTGATGCAAATTTGGTTATAATATCATTCCTAGAATGCAATGCAACTAAAGTGAGCCATCCATTAGCACTTGAGAAACTAGAAAATGAATAACAAATTTATTTTTTTTAATGATTGCGAAGTGTTAATAGGTGGTTGTTTACTGCAAATTTAATTTCTTCCCATGATTCTTTTTCCCCCCTTCATGCAGTAACAAGAAATCATTAGTGAAAAGTTCCTCTCTTTGGTAAGCTCTCAGTTTTTCCCAGTAACTTTTTTTTTTTCATTTTCCAGGTAACCAATATGGATTCCTTATCTGGTGAAACCACACTAGCAACAATTTTGCTGGACCTGGACCCAAATTTGATAGTTTATACATAAAGCCACAAGAATACCCAAATTTGATAGTTTATACATAAAGCCACAAGAATACAACAATCATTGCAGTTCCAAAAATGTCTCTCTGCAAATTTCAGTAATCTCACCTACAAAGATAAATAGGGAATCTTGAAGAGACAGGTGGAATATTGTCATTGGTCTCCAGAAAATCACAACCAAGGAAATCTAAGCCAATATCAAAGGGTGAAGACCCAAACGGAAAAATCAGAGAGAAAAGTATCCTAGTAGAAGTCATGGTGCAGAGAGTGCCAACTGGTTAGACCCAAATGGCCCAAAGCAGAGCCTCAGAATTCATGGACCAACCAATAAGAAGAGAGATGTAGATTTTCTGTGATAAGAGACACTTGTCTTCTTTCTTAGACCCCTGTCCTATTTAAACAAACCAGAACCAACCTTCCATCCTACCAAAATTCAGTCTTCTCCCATAACTGTGAGATAAACACACCTTTCTTAGTACCCCAGCAACAACTGCTGCAATGGCTACAATGGCCCTCTCCTCTCCCTCATTGGCCGGAAAGGCCCTCAAATTAGCCCCCTCCACCTCTGAGCTCCTCGGGGATGGCCGGATCACCATGCGAAAGACCGTTGGCAGGCCCAAGCCCGTTGTCTCAGGAAGCCCATGGTACGGCCCAGACCGCGTAAAGTACTTGGGCCCATTCTCCGGTGAGCCTCCTTCCTATCTCAGAGGTGAATTCCCCGGCGACTATGGGTGGGACACCGCCGGCCTCTCCGCCGACCCCGAGACCTTCGCCAAGAACCGCGAGCTCGAGGTCATCCACTGCCGATGGGCCATGCTCGGCGCGCTCGGGTGCGTCTTCCCCGAGCTGCTCTCCCGCAACGGCGTCAAGTTCGGCGAGGCTGTGTGGTTCAAGGCCGGAGCTCAGATCTTCAGTGAAGGTGGACTGGACTACTTGGGCAACCCCAACTTGGTGCATGCACAAAGCATTCTGGCTATCTGGGCCACTCAGGTGATCTTGATGGGCGCCGTTGAGGGCTACCGCATTGCCGGTGGGCCGCTCGGAGAGGTGGTCGACCCACTCTACCCCGGCGGCAGCTTCGATCCACTTGGGCTTGCTGATGATCCAGAGGCTTTTGCTGAGCTCAAGGTGAAGGAGATCAAGAATGGAAGGTTGGCCATGTTCTCCATGTTTGGTTTCTTTGTTCAGGCAATAGTGACTGGCAAGGGCCCATTGGAGAACCTGGCGGATCACCTTGCGGATCCTGTCAACAACAATGCTTGGGCCTATGCCACCAACTTTGTTCCTGGGAAGTGAGGAAATGAAGACATCTCTTCTTATTTGACAAGGATTCAGATGTGGGATTGTGGTGTGATTTGATTTGAGTTTAGAGTTGTATATTAATGATTATGAAGGAGTGATTTGTTTCATGCTCTCTGATCTTGAGTTCCATTGTCTGTTACTTTCTTTTCTAATTTGAGTGATTGTTCTTGTTCTCTTCTAGTCTGGATTTGGGTCCAACAAGCCGAATACAATTTGGATATTAATAGAAATGGGAGATTTTGGGTCCCCTGTGTTTATCATGTGTGGCCTTGGATCTAAGGCCTCACATCCAAATTGGACTGAAACCAGATCAGGACATGAACCCTGAAAATCTAGATGGATCCTATTTGAATCTGGCGCGTTGAAGCCCAAGATCTCAATTAGGACTTTTAATGAGTTGGACGGACCAGATGGATGACACCTATGGCAGAATTGAATCTGGATGTGGATCCACAATGAGACAGTAGAAGCTCAATCTAGACACACAAAAAAGATGAAAAAAAGTTTGCTTTCATTGGGTAATGTCAACCTTCTGATTTTAAGGGGATGCTTCAGAATAAATGAGAGCTCAACTCAACATTTGCTTTTGATGCATTCATCAATCCAATGGGGCATATGAATCCACCAGGAAGAAATTCGTGACATGGTAAATATGAACGGCCCAGATAGAAAAAAGGCCAACCTCATATGAGCCAACACAAAGGTGAAAGAAAACATGGACGTTGACAAGAGATTCTTCTCTCCCCCTACATGATAAAAATCTGAAAATAAATAGATATTTTAGGCCCACCATCGTTGGGATGCTTTGATGATGATTATGATGATGATAGATATTTTAGTCGAATCGTAAAATATATAATATTCAGCAGTGACATGGGTAACTCGTAATTGCGAACGTTGATGTGAAACCCACCTAGATGCATGCAAATAAACTAGTTAACGTGGATGAGAAAGTCCAGTAAGTACAAATTAGTTGATGAGCCCAGCATGGCACGATTAGATGATTATTAATACCTAACTAAGAAACCACCCTAACTTAATTAGATGGTTAAGATCATCAAATCATGCATGTATATCGGGGCCATCCCAAATAATATCTCGCCCGTTGCCTATATGTAGGGAGACTTGTAGGGACATAAATAGGTTAGTAAGTTAAGAAAAGGTTTTAGCCTCTAAGCACAACATTATCTTATCCTAGGATCTTCATTACCAAGAAGTGCCAAAAAAAGAGCGGGGATATTGCCTGGAGAGCTACCATTAAACCTAAAATTAGCACATGAGAGGTCAAAGTTTCAGCATATCCCTCATACGATATTCTAGAGCCATAAGATTGCACACATCAGGCTGCCTGATAGCGCAAATATTACTGTGTGCAATATTCTAGGCCCGTAAGATATCACACCATTATTATATGAACAGTTTTGCAGAAAATATTTATAATTTGAATGTTATAGGGCAAACGTAGGTAAGACCATAGAATCTTGTAGAATCAGCATATCTAATGAAAAGAATGTGGCCCACATGCGGAACCCACTTTTTTTTTTTCTGCTATGGGACGGTTCCCAACACTTTGGACTAGACTAATTTCTCCAGGCCCAGAGGGAAGCTGTGTAAACTCTTATCTCCGATAGCCCTAGTGTGGTAATGCAATTTCGAACCTACAATATCTGAATGCAAACCTTGGTCTTAGGCCAATTGAGCTACCCCTTGGGGTTACGTGGAACCCACTGGATATTGGGCTGGGGCCCATTTTTGATTGGGCTAGGAACAGGATGCTGTTCATAACTCTAGGAGTCTGGCTTCTAGTTAATATATACTTGGGAAGCACTCCAAGTCTTAAAAAACAGTTCCAATCCAGCAAGAAGAGAAGAAAGATCAAAATAAAAGCAGCAGAGGGGAAGCCAGGAGAAATCACAGTGTGCAGAAGAGAAAGAAAGAAAGAAAGAAAGAAGAGAAGAAGATGGAGAGATTGCAGAGGATATTTTCAGGAGCTGGTGGAATGGGAGTAGGTCACCCTCCTCCGGACTCTCCTCTCCTCGATTCCTCCGAGCAGGTCTACATCTCTTCCCTCGCCCTACTCAAAATGCTCAAACACGGTATACTTTCTCTTTCTCCCCTCTCTCTCTCTCTCTCTCTATCTCTGAAGAATCTGATTTTTTTTATATTATTTTGTGGCATTACGTAATGGGTTCTTTTGATTCCCCCGTGAATCCTTTTTTTTTTTTTTTACTTCGAATTCTGTCTGTTATTTTATGGGTTTTGGTCCGAATTAGGGTTTGTTCCATGAAATTTGATGTGGGTCGTTTTTTTTCTTTGAAAAATCACATTTTTCTTTTGTTTTTGTTATTGTTTTGTGGTATTAAAAGATGGGTTCTTCTGATTCACCCGCAAATCTCTCTCTGTTTTTAGGACTTCAAATTCTTTCTGTTATTGTATGGGTTTTGGTCCGAATTAGGGTTTCTTCCATGAAATTTGATGTGGGTCATTGTTCTTCTCTTTGAAAAATCACATTTTTTTTTTGTTTTTGTTCTTGTTTTGTGGTATTATGAGATGGGTTCTTTTGATTCTCCCGTAAATCTCTCTTTTTTCTTTTGTTGAGTTCAAATTCTGTCTGTTATTATGTGGGTTTTGGTCTGAATTATGGTTTCTTCCATGGAATTTGATGTGGGCCATTCGTTTTCTTTTCTTTTTTGATTGAAAAGGTATAATTGTTGGTTTTGTCTGAAGAGAGTATTGGGGGTTTTGAATTTTTTTGTTCTTCTTTGTGTTTTGGGTAAAACAGGAAGAGCTGGGGTACCTATGGAAGTGATGGGGTTGATGCTAGGTGAGTTTGTCGATGAGTACACTGTTCGTGTTGTGGATGTCTTTGCAATGCCGCAGAGTGGTACTGGTGTTAGTGTCGAGGCCGTTGATCATGTGTTCCAGACCAATATGCTTGATATGCTCAAGCAGACTGGAAGGTATCTTTCTTCGATTTTTTCTTTTCTTTCTCTGGTTTTGTTAGTTTTAACTAGTTGAAAATAGTTACAATTCAGAGACTTTTACTTGTTTTTTTTATGGTAAAACAGATACTTTTGCTTGTTCAGTTTTACTTAGATGTTTGCATTTTGATGTGTATATATCTCAATGAATGAGGACCAGCTTATTGGTTGGCCACTTGATGTAGAAATTGACTGAATTGTCACTGCATGAAAGGATTTAATCTCCATTTCAAAAAAAAAAAAAAAAAAATGTAAGGATCTAATCTGTTGATCCCATGGATTGATAATAATAAAAAAAATAAAAAATAAAAAAAAAAGAAAGAAAGAAGGATAAAGAAAAATGCCAATGGGGCAAGAGCATAGAAGGAAGAAATGAATTTCATACTGCAATCAAAAGGACGCATGCACATCTAGTTTATTTTCATTCTTTTTCCATATACTCCTTTTTGGGTGGGGTTGGGGGTGAAGAAGTTGGGGTTCGAAGCGCTGCCCCAGTGGTTGGCACAGCTAAGTGAGTGTGCTTAGAGCACCTGGGTAAATAAGAGCACCGGCCGCTATTAGAGTCAAATTGGGTACGTCCCAAACCAATAGGTCCTCGAGTAACGTGATCCAAGACCCCTCCTTCAGTGGGAATATGCCTTACCACTGTGCCAACTGCCTTCTTGGCTTCTTCACACAGTTCGTGGAACAGATTATTATGTACAAGAGGTGCGTACTGGATGTGCATAGAGACACTACCCTCTCTTTGCTGGAGCAAGAAACTAAGGAAAGAACTGGGTGTCAGAATGTAATAGTTAAATTTGTGTACATCTTTTTTGCCCCCCTATTTTTTCCACCACCTCTTTATGATAGAAGTTATTGTTTGCAAGAGCTTAGGGCATCATATATTCCCGATCTCCGTGTGGTTTTCGATTTTGGAATACCCCGGTATCATAGCTTGGAGGGTCAAAGGAGAGGACCAGATCCAATGAGTTTCACATGCATGTGCGTGTAGAGAGAGATAGGGAGGGCAGGCAGAGTCTTCTCCCAACGAATTCCCCAAAAATTAGCATAAGGAACCTGATGCGGCATCAATTTTTTACTTCCTAGTGGGATATTATCTAGGGATAAGAGAATTCTCCCAACACATAATTTGGGAAGCAAGGAAAAGGTCCCAAAGTGAAGTGACTCTTGTGTAGTGCAACAGAAGATGATCAACATTTTCCTCATTGTTTCAACATAGAGAACATATGTTCTCAAATTTTACTTCCCTACTTTTAAGGTGATCATACTACAGGTGGCTGCCAAGTGCTAATAGCCTATTATATAGAGACCATTTTTTGGCTTTTTTTTTTTCGGAATGAAATACTGTCAGTTTCTGATGGGAGATATTTGACGCTTCTTTTGCCTGATACCATCAAAATATGTTCAGCGTTATGGTGCATTACTCTGGAAATATCACTTAAGTGATTTAAGTAGTTGTTACTTGAATCATCAGGCATTCGTTTGGTTACCATGAATTTTGTATGTAATTTGTGCTATACTTCTTTTTCTTCCTCGAATGCCCACAGAAGGAATTCATGTCTCGGGAAGGTCATGAATCATAAATGGTTGAGTTTCAGAACCTCTGGGTGTGTGTGTTTTCTCTTGAAAAAGGTGGGTTTGCACATGATCTTATCATGATTAACCATGATTTAATGTGCTATATATTGCTGCTTGGTGTTGCAGACCTGAGATGGTGGTTGGATGGTATCATTCGCATCCTGGCTTTGGTTGTTGGCTTTCTGGTGTTGACATCAATACACAACAGGTAGATGCTTTTTCTATTTTAATAATCTACAATTAGCAGGTTGCATAAGTCTTGAGAATTTATATTGCTGAGCTTCTCATTTGATATCTTCTCTTGCATAGTTGAAAGGTGCTCATTGTTGTAACCTCAATGTTGCGGGCTTGAGCCATGTTTCTGATCATAAAATCGTCTCTTCTTTCCCTTTCATCATTGTTCTTGTTTCCTTGCCTTAGAATTAATGTTCTTTTTATGCTTTTCCTAATCTGCACACACCTTTTTCTTGGGTCGGTGGTTCACGGAAAGCACAACACTCACAGTTTGCTAGAGTAGGATGAGATAATTCATCATATATAATTGCTTGGTTCATAGTCTTAGATTGTTGAGTTGTAGATCTTAGTTCTATTGATTCTTGTTGTTGGGTTGGAGGTCTTAATTCTCTTGGAGTCTTGGTTCTTTTTTTTTGGTAATAAGTTTTCTTGGTCCTTAGATGTTATATTGTTTGGCTGTCAGTCTTATTTCACTTGGTCTGTCGGACATTGTTTTGCTCTGTTTGCTAGCTTTTTGTAAGATGGATTTTACCCATCTGATCGGTATCCTCTTTGAGACTCAGTGACATATTTTCCTTTTAAACAACATGCCCACTAGATTAAAAGATCCTAGCCATATGCTTTTTCCTTTGTTGAATATGGATGATTGATGTATATTTTTAATGCTTTATTTGTTTATACAGTAACCAAGTGGCTAGGGGGCTTCCCCAGACTATCATCTTTAGGACTTTCAATATCAACAGTTTGAATAATTGAGCAGTGGACTCCTCTGGTACAAACATGAAGGTCCATCAGAGGCCTCTAAACTCTAAATAATTTCGTATGATGACTTATGAATGGATCATGATTTAATATGATCTAGATTCCAACACCATTTGTGAGATGGGTCATGAACTACATCGGGAACCAAAGGGAATGACCCACGAAATAGATATAGACCCATGAAATAGATCACTTGACTTATTTAGAGATTTGGGGTTTGGGGGTGAGTGATTACAGTTGCCTCTATAGTCTACATAAGTTGCATATTTTTCCTAAAAAGAAAAATGAAAAATGAAAAATGAAAAAATGGTGACAGTTATTTCTATAATATGGTATGGGCTACATCTTTTTCCTGGAAAAAAAAAGGAAGTTGCATACTCTTATGTTCTTGTAGAGCTGTTTTCTAGATGTAGATAAGTTACTGTTTTTTCTGTCATTTATTTATATCCACCTGTTGGGTTTGAAAATGTAAATCATTGAAAGGGACACTGTCCATTGTATGTCTGATTTACGGATTTTAGCATTGATCTAATTAACCGGGGCTTGCAGAGTTTTGAAGCTCTGAATCAAAGGGCTGTTGCAGTGGTGGTAGATCCCATCCAGAGTGTTAAAGGGAAGGTGGTGATTGATGCCTTCCGTCTGATCAATCCACAGACCATGATGCTAGGCCAAGAGCCACGCCAGACAACATCCAACGTTGGACATCTCAACAAACCATCAATACAGGTGTGGCCATCGTTGATTGTCCTGAGGAACAAGCAGTCATTTCTCATTGTTGAACTCATTTTAACCCATTATGGATTTTGTTGGGTGTGACTTTGTCAGGCATTGATCCATGGGTTGAACCGACATTACTACTCAATAGCCATAAATTACAGGAAGAACGAACTTGAGGAAAAGATGTTGCTGAACCTACACAAGAAGAAGTGGACTGATGGCTTGACACTGCAGCGGTTTGATGCCCATTCTAAAACCAATGAGCAAACTGTTCAAGTAAGTTAAGGTCTTTAGTCTTATCTGTGTGGTTTCTTCCTCCAATCCATCATTCAACAAATTCTAAAAATTATAGCATTCCTTCCTATTCATTTGATGACCAAAACACTTCATAAAGATATCATATATCTCTTTGTTTCATGAAAAACCACTAAGAATTCCTATGTGCATTTGGATGTCCGCTTATATTAGTTGGAATGATGCGTTCTTCCCCATCCGAATTCAGATCATCATCATCATCAAATCCTTACCCCAACTATGTTGGGGTCGGCTATATGAATGCTATTTCTCCATTCCAATCTATCTAAAGTCAAATCTTCAGAGAAGTTGCACTTCTTCATATCTATTTTTACTACCTCCATCTTCGTCCATTGTGGCCAACTCCTTCCCATTTGTGGGCCATCAACCTTCATAGTCAAACTTTTCCTTACTGGTGTCATTGCAGCTAACCTGCATTGGATATGCCCAAACCATCTCAAATGGGTTTATCTAATTTTATCCCCTATTGATGTTATCCCTAAATGCTCTCAAAAGCACTCATTTCTAATTTTATCCTTGTTAGTTTTACCACACATCCACTTCAACATTCTCTTATTTGCTACATCCATTTTGTGCATATGTTGCTTATTGATTGGCGAACATTCTATTCCATAGGTCATTGTTGGTTTAATCGTTGTTCTGTAAAATTTTCCCTTCAATCTCATTGGCATTCGTCAGTCACATAGTACTCCAGAAGCAAGTCTCCACTTTCATCATCCTGTTATTATCCAATGTTCAATATTTTCATTAATCTCCCCAAACTTACTAATTATTGAGCCAAAGTGTAACAAAAAGAATTTCTTTTTGGTATCTCATGGTCTTAAATTCTCATAGTAGTTTAAGCTCTTTCTAATATGCCCAATGGAGTTGCAATCCATATATTCCGCCTTTGCACGTCTTATTTTGAAGCCTTTGGATTCTAAAGTCTCCCGTCATTTCCCAAGTTTTGCGTCACACCATCTCTTTATTCATCTACCAACACTATATCATGTGCAAATAATATACACCAAGGTACCTCTTAAATATGAGCAGTTAACTCATCCATAATTGGTGCATAGAGATAAGGGCTTAGGGCTAACCCCTGATGCAAACCCATGGTCACTGGGAACTCAACTGTCTCTTACAAGTAGTTCTTTCACTCGTTACCGCACCTACATACATGTATTTAATAATTTCAATATAACCTCTTGGAGCATTCTTTTTATTTAAAACCCACCCTAATTCTATGGAAAAAAGTATGCTCTGTTAATGAAGTATCCTCTCTTGTTCTTATGTCTACTATATAGTCTTCATTTAAAAGTTTGCTAAAATATTCCCCACCTTTCTTTGATATCGTTGTCTTTCACTCAAAATTTTTGGTCATTACTTTTAATACATTTGGCATAATCTAAGTTCCTGTTTTTCCTTTCTCTTATTTTTGTAAGCTTAAAAATATTATTTTCTCCTAAACTTATTCCCAACCTATTATATAAGTCATCATATGCTTTGAACTTGGCATTACTTACTACTATTTTAGCTTCTTTCTTTGTCTTTTTATACATCTCATATTTTTCCAGTCCCTTGCTAAACTTTGTATCGTCTCTTCTCTCGAATAGCTTTCTAAGCCTCTGCACTCCACAACCAAATTTATTTATTATAATGTCTTTTCCCCTTTTACTCTTCAAGCGCCTCTTTTGCAACCTTCCTAATATAGTTAGTCATTTGTTTCCACATCATTGTTGTTTCTCCCTCAAAATCATAATCTCCCTCCTCAATCACTTTATCCCTAAATATTGTTGCTCTTTCTCCTTTCAAGTCCACCTTGTTTAGGGCACATTTTATTTACTACCCATATTTTTCATCTTTTAATGTAAGTATCTAAAATTACTAACCTATGCTGTGTGATCAAACTCATTCTTGGAATAGGGCCAGTTTGTTTGCCATAGGATAGAATAGAAGAGGAGTGAAAAAGGTTGCAGCAGTTGAAATTTTTACCTCAAAGCATGTTTGGATGGAGCACGGGGACTAGTGAAATAAAGCTGTCGGGTGACGTGGCACCCCCTTTACTCTACTCAACCCATCAAAATTTCATTCCAACCAACTTGAATAACTTGCTTACTTTACCCCACCTTTCTTTCCCATGAAAGTTGCTACCCCCTCACTTTCATCTTACTTTATTTCAATAAACCAAACACATGTAAGGTCGTTCAATAATCGTTTTATTTCAACCCACTCCACTTTAATTTTATTCCTAATATGAGATATACTCTACTCTTACTCTATCCCTCTCGAAAACAAACAGGCCCTCACCTTCTTTACAAATCAATCGGTTATGTTTTCTAACTAGAGAAAAGTCTATTTGGCTCCTGCTAGATCCACTTTTATAATTAAATAAATTCTCCTCTCTCTTTTTAAAGCAGGTGATAATACAAAATCCAAGATAGCGTCTCCTAACTCATTCTTTTCTCCAAGTCCATGGCCTCCCAGCACTCTCTCATATCCTCTATTATCCTTTCCTTACATGCCCATTTAAGCCTCCTTCTAGGAAATTCTTTTCACTGGTTGGGATTTCTCGTAATAAACCATCCATATCCTCCCAGAATTGGCTCTTGACACTTTCATCCAACCCTGCTTAGGGAGCATACGCACCAATGATATGAATTGTGTCTTCCACTAACACTATTTTAATTTCCTATAATTCTATCACTCAAATCTCTTTGCCCTGACAATTTTCTCTTTCAAATCCTTATCTACAACTATACCCACTTCATTTCTTATATTGTTCTTTCTTACATAAAAAAAGTTTATAACCATCAGTGAGGTCTTTAGCTTTATATCCTTTCCACTTTCTCTTGTAGATAGGCTACACTAATTTGTTGTTTCCTACATAAAAGAGTTTATAACCATCAATGAGCTCTTTAGCTTTATCCCATTTCCACTTTGTCTCTTGTAGACATGCTACACTAACTCTTCTTTTCATTACCTCGATGAACTTTATCTTCTCGCCTGTCAAGGTTCCTATATTCCAAGCAGCGAGTTGAATTTTCCTCTCCTTTTGCTACTGGAATAACTTCTTTAGCCACACTCGTCCAGAGTGGTGTGATAGCCCTTGCCCACTTTCTACTGCAACTGAGCAGCGCCACAATGCGTTGCTTAGAGCGGGGAGCACCCTAGTATGATCTCGAAATGTTGTTATCTCAAAATTCATGTTTGGGTTGTGAGAAAATCTTATGTTGGCTGTCAAAATACCTAAGGCAACCCTCCTCCTTTACCCATGCTTGGGACTGGCAGTAAAAACCGGCAAAAGTTCATCCAAATTCAATGGCAGCTGAAAAATCAAATTCAACTTATTCTTTTTGCTGTTGCATTTTGGTCGGAAAATTACTTCCTCTACGAACAGATAGACCCTCAATTAGGGGTGGAATTGTTGTCTAGCCCATTATTTGAAATATATGCTGTATATAATCAGAAGTGAAACAGAAATTTCTGTTTCATTTCAAAGTTGTCTTCCAAGATTGTTAAGGGGCAATTAGAAAGTTAAAAGAACTGGTTTTTTTATGATTAGATCTTATTTTAAACGATAATTGGATATTAGGTTTTAACTACTAATATTTGCGTGGCACCTGGAATAATCAGGATATGTTGAACCTAGCAATCAAATACAACAAAGCAGTCCAAGAAGAGGATGAGCTCCCCCCTGAGAAGCTTGCTATTGCAAACGTGGGCAGGCAGGATGCTAAGAAGCATCTGGAAGAGCATGTCTCTAATTTGATGTCATCAAACATAATTCAAACACTAGGAACCATGCTAGATACTGTTGTTTTCTAAAAGAACTTTTGTCTGAAACAAGGCTGTTATTTTAGGTGAATTGCTAAAACTGTCACTTCCTTGGCAGAACCAAAATGGAAGTCACAATGTAAAATCTTGGGCCTCCGAAAAAATTTAATTGACTTCACTTATGATGGTTGTTTTAATACTGGAATTCTTGTTCCCTTTTCTACAAGTGTTTTGCGTTGTCAAATGGTTGAGAAGATACTTCCATTGTCTGATTGCCTGATTTAGTTGATCTTGTCATGTAGAGGGCAGCTTCTTGTCTTCATTATATGCATTCCTTTTGGTGTCCCGACATGAAATGCAAAATTTGCCACAAATACTTGAGGATCCTTCTTTGACAGCAAATTTCAGGCACTAGAATTCAAACTTTCCCCAGAATCTCACTATTTCTGATGATTTATACACTTTGGTTGTACCTCTAGTTAAATCAAACCCACTCCTCAACACACTGCCTTCTTCTAGATGCTGGTTCTGCCATGCTTTCACACTTGTGTTCTAATAGTTGAAGAAACCTTTGGTTGGTTGGTTGGCTGGCTGTCAAGTATGAGTGTATGACTCTCTCTACTGGGGTGCCTCTACTTTGGTGTGCATAACTGCATAAACCTGATCCAACCTGATATCAGTTAAAACGGGTCTGACAAGGGTTGACCCATCTAACATGGCTCCTACCAAAAATTAAAAACAGAACATTCATTTGGGTCTTGTTTTTTATAAGGGCCCACAATGATTAATTGTAGAGGTAGAGTGCCCGGAATAATTAATGGTAAAGCCAGGGCTTCTTTATAGCGCTCCAGGAAGAGGAAGTTTTGAAAAAAGAACTGCAGTTGAGCTGGTAAGGCAAGTTAGATTTGGTTGACCCACCTCAATGCTTAGGCCCCTGTCTCAGTCTAAGCTTTTTAGACCTGACTTGACCCATTAGCATCGCTGGTCCTGATGATGATTTCATCGTATTTTCGTACAGGTGGATTTATAAACCTTTGCTAATTTTGGGACTGTATTTCATTTCAAGCAAGGCTTCATGTAGCTTGGCAGTGTGCATTACAGATTGTGACATGCTTTTTTTTTTTTTTCCCACCTTACTGGAATTCATGCACCTGCCCACACAGCACAAGCCCTAAGCACTAGCTGAGCAACAGCCAGATTTTCAATATAAATTTTTTACTTCGTGTTTTTAACCTGCCAAAGGGCCTGGGTACCATGAGAAATCGCATCCGCAGGAACAGAAACCTGCTCCAGCAAGAAGAGAAGCCTCAGCTATGGGGAAATAAGCCTATTTCCACAGGAAGAGGAACTCAAGAACCAATATTCATACTTCAATAAGACCGTATGCAAAACATCCCCCTTGTGGGTGGAGGATAGAGTTGGATGTGGACAAGAGTGGGCTCAGTATCAGTTCAATCAAAGACCCCAAACCCTTAATTTAAAGGCATCAAAACTTCATGACTAGATATAGCACAAATTTGGTGTAATCAGATTGAATCATGGATATGGTTAGATCAGTGTCAAATTGGAACTAATCAATGCAGGTTGGCTGTCTAAAGAGATTGAATAGATTATAGGTGGGCCTCAGCGAAAACAATACAGAACCTTATCTAAGGTGGCCCTTTCAGATAATTTCTCCTAGAGTGCGCAGTTGCATGCATCCGGTAGGTTAAATAGAGTACTGATGAATCCAATTCTGGTGCTGAGAAAGTGAAATCGGAGATCACCATGAAAGAGACCATAGAAAATGAGATATTGAGACCTTTAAACGAACATCAAAATGAAATATCATTAATCCAATCATGCATGTTATGGTAGAAAGCCTCAAACATAACAGTAGGAGCACACAAGGCCTTCCTACATAATAACATCTTTTTATCTCCAGGACCAATAACTAATCTCAATCATTCAAGTAAATGTAATACAACCTGGCCAATAATTTAGGTTTGGAGTAGTCATCACATCACATCATCATCTCACTTAATAACATATTTATCTGCAGGACCAATAACTAATCTCAATCATTCAAGTAAATGTAATACAATCTGGCCAATAATTTAGGTTTGGAGTAATCATCATATCCATTAATCTCAAGTGACAGGGAGTTGAAAGCAGAAGGGCCATGATAGCCCTGCCTAAGCACTCTTACATAGCCCCTTGTAGGTTACTCTTCTCATAGCTTCCTTTAACCTAAGAAAAGAAAGATGATGATGTGTAGATGTTGACTACATGTGAATAAAGCAATTATCAATATATAAAGCCTTAACAACTTGTAGTGGGAAATGCAATACTAGATCTGCAATGATGTTCCTAGTGCTTTAACAGATTGTGGGGTTTAGCAATCTTCATAAACAAACATTAACAATCCAATTAGGAAGCAGAAGCAATAACAATTATGATCCCATGGATAACAGGGGTACATCATGGATAAGACACCCCACCAATTTTACACATAAAAAAGTGAAGTATGAGATACGGATATGATCTTTAGTTTAAAATATCTATATATATGCAACATTAAGAACCTTCTTAGCCGTAAAGGGTGGCGCCGAAAATGATGAATTGGTGCTCCTGGATTAGACTAGGTTGAGCTTGACTAAAAATGTTAGTGAACAAAAAGAGAGGTGATGATGGAGCAAGACAAAGTGGGCATTTTCTTTATTAGCTGTTCCTTAGAAAGGGGCTGTGAGAAGGAAACAAACATTTGATTATGCAACTAAGACCATAATGAGACTTGTAATGACATTGTCCTTTTTTCCACTTTCCAGTTAGATGGGGAACAGGTAATGGAATCTATCTACAGGGGAGAGGGGTTATGGTACAATACAAGTGTTCTATCTTTTGAGATTTTCACAGCTGAGGCCATTTTCATTGGAGGAGGTTTTGCACTGTGCTTCTGAACTTGAGTTTTGTACATTTGGGATTCTTGGATTGATGACCCAGACTGCATAAGATTGTTCAAGAACTCGAAAAAATGATATAAATAAATAACAAAGCAATAGTAAAAATAGATCTAAAAAAGTGCAACATATCCAAGAATTTGGCTCACAAAAGATTAGAAAAGAGAAACAGAATTCATGTAGCTATGAGCAGGAGGACAAACAGTTTTGATGGTTGGATTGTTGGAAATAATTGGACCCAGCCCAACAAGGGACAAGGGAAGCCCAAGCCTAAGCCCGCCCACGACAACAAGTGAAATAGAATGAAGCACAAATCAGTCCAAACGCAGCCTTTCCCCTCATACTGTAACTAAATTTAGGAAACAAGGGAAAGGTGAAAGCCAAGAGTGATAAATGGGAAAACAATTATAATATGGACTGGACCTATTAGATTCAGACGGGCAGCAGTTGAGGGTCCAGGCCTGCCCCATTAAAGGATTAGGACTCTGGATCTAGGCTCAAGTCTGGCCGGTCGAGCAACCCTTCTCGGTTGTTTGGGTTGGGCCCTGGTGGGTTCCAGCCTGACCTGGGTCTTTACTGCAAATCAGCCTCGCATATAATTTGCATTGATCAAATGGTCGTTCACCATTTAATCTAGCCCACTTAAAGTCCATCCAATCCACCTGGAGGACTAATCGAGGTTCTTCTATTCATTTTTCTGGTTTATATGAATGATTGAAAACTTGAAAGATAACTGAGCCAAGTAACTCAGGCAAGTCTTATTAATCAAAGTCCAAGGCTGGAATCAGTTGGTCCCATACTCCCACTCCCCTGGAAGACCTATCGAGTCTGAGTCAAGTCACCCATACTGTAATCATCCAAGTAATAAACCAATGACTTATAGTAGAAGAGCATCTTCTCTTATAAATGAAGTACCATAAGAGGGGAAAAAACAGCAATAAAGATCCACATAAGCAAATCTTCCCTACTGAGGGTCCAACAATTGATCAAATTTCATCTCCAAGAGAGGTCAAACTAAATCCACTTCAACCATTTTCATTAAAAAAAATGAAAATAAAAGAAAACAAATTGACACTAAGGAATGTAGACTTTGTCTAGAAATGGATAAGGAACCAAGCACACTGTCCCTGCACTTAATGTTAAAGAAAAGGGGAAAAGAGAAAGGAACAGGCACAATGGAATAAGCATCATTGCTCAACAAGAAAAGCAGACCATTCCTGCAACAAAGGTAAAGAAAAACAAGTAAATAAATGATTATTCCAGTACAGTAGTAGGTGGAACCAAAAAGGATGAACTAAATGAATATTGCTAACCCCATAAACTGTTATGAAACAAAATAGAAAACAAGGAAAAAAGGAATCAGGTATCAGGTATCAGAGGCAGAAGATGCCCAACTGAACCCTGAAATAATTATGTACAACAAATTGTAGTTTCAGGTTATTGGAGGCATTCTTAAGCGGGCACTTCACTATACCTCTTGAAGTAGCCATGCTCTATCAGGTGGTACTTAAACCAACAAACTGAAGTCAAGAAAGAAACCCACATGAAGAATCCTCATGTCAACCTGCTTCAAGAACTTGTAAAAGGGACCATGGCTTGTGAGAATTCTGAGCTTTTGATGGTTTGTCAATGATTTGTAACTAAAAATGTAGGAAAATAAAGGGCCATCCAATTTTTGTTTCGTTAGATTTTTCCATGAAGCTTTGCAGATGCTTAGTACACCGATTTCTCTACTTTAGTGTCCATGTCCATGGAACCACCCCCAACAGACTCAATCTCCGCACTGCCTGTGCGACTCCTCCTCCGGCGGTCCTGCAAAAGATTTATAGATCTCTCTGTAATGCTCTCAAGGCACCCACATATACAATACAGGATAATAATGCAAGAGTTGACTTAGAAAGCAAATGATTTTCTTATAAAAGATAACAACCTCATGAAGTGGGAATTGGTCTGCTTCAAGCATTTGGACCACCTGACTCATTTTGGGTCTTTTGTCTGACTCAGGATTGACACATCGCAATGCGATCAGCAGGGCACGTTTCAGAGCCCTTGTTGGTGGTTTGACTTCTAGATTTTGGTCGACAACTTCCTCTGCTCTCCCATTCCCTACCATGATTTTAAGCCACTCGATCAGATTCACCTGCAAAAGAGAATAGCAACTTACTAACTGGCTTTCAACAAACTTATTTCAATGTAACAGGAATAAATGAATAAAAAAGTCAACCTAATATTTTGGTGAAAGAAATGGTCATCCATTCAGCTATGTTTGCAAGGGTTCACAAAAATAGAAACAGCCTTAAGCAGAAGCTCTTTGTTCCAAAAAGTCCTGTAAGTGTATCGATTTTGATTTGTGTGGAAAAGCAACCTGCCAATCCAAACAATTCAGGCCATCTAGGTGGTGCCTTTTTTCATCCTTATCAGCAACAATACATAGATAGCTGAAAGATAACTAATGGACAATAAGTAGGGTCCATCTATGCACTCTCATTGACTTGACAATGTAACATGGAAAGCCATTAAAAGTGATGCAAAATAGCCCAAGAATTGCTCCTCTGCCACTATTTATTGAAGAAAGTTACCTCATTTGCAGGTCGACTATAATCCACGGGATCTCTACCAGTGACTACTTCCAGCATGAGCACGCCAAAACTGTAAACGTCGCTTTTCTCGTTTAACAATCCTGTATTTGCATATTCAGGGGCCACATACCTGAACTTACATAGGAGAGTCAGCAGTCGCACAATCAAGGGATATTCCACAGCTTAAGTATGAATACAGATCATTGTTATGTTTCAAAAGATGCTATTAACAGATTCTCCAACTCATGGATTTCAAAGTTAGAAAACACTTGCTATTGCAACAAAAACCCAGCTATTGCTACAAAAATCCAAGCCAAAGAAATAATAATAATGATAATAACAGAAAGAACAAATAAAGTGAAGGAAGCAGTACCCAAAAGTCCCCATTACTCTGGTTGTGATATGGCTTTTCTCTGAACCCAAGAGTTTGGCTAAACCAAAATCAGAAACCTTGGCATTAAATTCTGTATCAATTAAAATGTTGCTCGATTTTATGTCTCGATGAACAACTTTTGGTTCTATTGCTTCATGCAAATAGGCAAGCCTGCATTCCAGTACAAGAGCCTCAATCATCTTTTCGGAGCAGCTGAAAATACTAATTTCACTAGTAAAATCAACTAGATGAAAAAAAAAAATCTTAAAAGACAAAACTTGGGTTTGATAACAGCTCAATATGGGACGGACTTACGCCTTAGCAGTTCCAAGGATGGCCTTCATGCGAGCCTCCCAAGTAAGGGCACTATGCTGATCCATCGCACCATGAAGCCATTGCTCTAAGTTGCCATTATTCACATACTCATACACCAGCATCCTAAATCAAAAGACCCATGAAGGAACACATATCAATGTTGGTAAAAAAACATAAGGTGTGAAGGATCTGAGAAACCTGCATGCGGACACATGCATACAGATAAAAAGATACTGATCCCACATTACTATGTGAAAATCTGATTCAATGATAAATGAGGTACAAAAAGTTTTTAAATAAGTTTGATATATAAGATACAAAAAGTTCTTTAAATAAATAGAACTAGATAAACCATATTGAAATTATACAAGTGCTGCATGTACACCGAATGAGAGATTAATTACATTTCTTTTCTTCCTAATGTAATGTTAGTATGAGTTCAAAACATGTGCAAGACATGATAATAATTTACGAGTATTTTCTCGTAACAAAGTTGACAAGTAATTGATGAAATTGTAAAATTTTAACAGCTTCAATTTTTGTTATCTTTTTATAATTCAGACATCATTTTATCATGATGATAATAATGAATAGCAAAGAAAATGATCAATCTTTGAATACACAAATCAAATAGATAACAAATAACTCATCACCTATGTATTCCTTCAACACAATAACCTAAAAGCCGCACCAGGTTTTTGTGTCGGACATGGCCTATAGCTTCCACTTCCACTCTAAACTCCCTTTCTGCTTGTCCTCTATCAGCATAAAAAAAATAATAATAATATAACAGAACAACTAACATCAAAGGCTTTCTCAAATTTTCGAAGGGCTAGGAGCATTTGAATTTCACCATTAGTAAAAAAAAAAAGGGCAACAGCAGCTAGAATACAACTTACAGATTGTTAAGGAGCTTTTTGACTGCCACCTCAGCTCCATTGATCAGCTGTCCCCTATAAACAATACCATATCCACCCTCTCCAAGTACATTATCCTTCGAGAAATGGCTGGTTGCAAATTCAAGATCCCTCAGAGTAAACCAGTGACCCCATCCAAGATGTGAGAATTCAGGCAGTCCAGCTAGAGGCGATGCCAACACATGTCCATATGAGGAAGAGTGCTTGTGGATTGCTACAGTCCCTGAACTTCCTTCTTCCCCAGAATGAGAGCTATAGCCTCTGTCGTGCTGATGCGCTGAGCTGCATTGGCTGATATTGTCTGCATCACTGAACTTGCTCATGCCCAAATGCATGAACATCTTCTCAGAACCCTTCTCTAAAGATTTATTGTGTACACTGGGAGCAACTTCACGATCAACATTGTGACGTAAGAAGTTTGCTCCTACTCTGTCGACCTTAATCTCCTTTGAGACATTGGGCACTTGGGAGAATGAAAACTTCTCAAGGGTCTTCCTTGATTTTCTCCGGGCCATGACCCATATTGATAGGAGGGAGAGAATCAGTAGAATAAATGCAAAGACAAAGATGCAAATTACAACCCACAGTTTCAGTCCCAAAAATGATGTCTTTGTGGATAGTTTCGCGTCCAGAGAACCCTCGGATGACATCTCTGCTTCAGAACAAGACACATGTAATCGGTGATAATGTAACATCACCTAAATATAAACAGACTATAACTATTTGAATATGGACTGTGCACAAAGCCCAAAAGCAGATAAACAATCAGCACATATCAACTTGTCCAAACATCTTTGCAAAAAAAATGATCTGATGATCAGATATTAATTTCATTTTTCCATACCAAGCAATTCCCATTTTAATCTCAATATATGTTCCATTGTTCTATTGACATTGGACACTAACACAATGTTCAATCCTGCAAATCATGTTTATAAACTGATAAACAAAAAAAACTGCACAGGCATTTTGAGTAGAAAATTTTCTCATTGTCTATTTCTCCTCTCCAAACACATAGAAAATCTTCTCACTTGCATTATTGCTCATTTCAATCTAAAAAATGAGATCACTTGCATCTACAGAAATTGCAATGCATCTAGAGAAATTGCAAGACTTCATTGGCATACTAACAGTTCCATTAAATAAAAAAATCAAGGTCACCAACGAAACTCCTACTTCTATTATCAACCATTCCTCAAATCAAAAACATACATTGGCATTTCCATCATTTTGATAGATATATGGTCTCTCATTCCATCAAAAAACACAAAAAGAATAAGAAAACAGAAAGAAAAGCAATTTCATGCATCATCCATGTCTCTTTCCAAATCAAAAAAATGGAAACTAGTACAACCCCAAAATATATTCACAGAGAAAACCAGAACAGCATTGCAACAAATCAAAAGAATGGAAAAGCCATACCTCCTTTTTTTGGTGATTCAACCCTTAAAACCCACAGACCAAGAAAGAAAATAGAAATAAATCAAAACAAGGGAATAAAAGAACCCAACAAGGAAAGCTCTAGCTTCAGACAACAGAATAGAAGGCATATGGCCTTTCTCAGCCTCAAAAGAAACTCACCCCACCAAAACCCAAAACCCAAAAACCCCTGAACACAGCAATTGGGAGGAGTAGTTTTCAAGTAGAGCTTTGACAGGAGTGGGCCAAAGCATTCAAGAAAAAGAAGCCAACCCCTCCAACCCCTCCACCACCTTCCCAAAAGTGAAAAACAAATAAAGAAATGACAAAAAAAAAAAAAAAAATCCCTACTTTGAAGCAGGGAATGAAAATGCATGGGAAACTCCAGTGTTTTATGAGAACTTGACACCTAGAAAAAACAAAGGCTGGTGAAATGGTTGGTGGGTTTTCTCTTTTATGTGGATGAGAAAGGGACCATCCAAGAAAGAAAGAAACTTGGATTGCAATGGAGGTGCACTCAAAGGAAAAGGGAGAGAGAAAGCAGTAAAGGAAAAGCAAAACCAGACAGCAGAGTTTGGATTTATACCTGAAGAGAAATACAATGGCACCTGAAAAAATAAAAAAACAAATTCTACAATTTTAGAAAGAAACACACACGTATATATATATATATATATATATATATAGAGAGAGAGAGAGAGAGAGAGAGAGAGAGAGAGAGAGAGAGAGAGTCAACTCTCAATACAATGTCCAACAACCAAATCTAACATGCTGTTGTATGTCGATTAAGGGACATTTACCACAATATCCTATAGCTTGCAAACATATAACATGAATGCCACTGTGTACTAAAATGATGAAAATGGTGCGGTGGTGTACATCAACTACAGCTAGCAATAATTAATCTTTTTTTGAAAGTTCTAACTATAATTAGTAGTTGATTAGTAAGTTGTATTAAACATCTTAGCTGTGACTTTGCAACAAAATTTATCTTAGTAGGCATGGGATGAATGGGTAGCAAGTGATGAAATGACTTGCTTTATTTAGTTGTTTTGCAAGTAAGATATTAGTTGGATAATGTTTCTAGATGAATCATAGTTACTGTTGGATAGATGCATATTGAAATCAAATGACAAGTAAGGAAAGGTGCACCCATCAATAATGGTGGGACAACCCATCATATGGGCAAAATGTCCCTTTTTTTTTAATTTTCTAGATATATTAGTTAGATTATCATCCCCCTTTTTTGTTGGTGTTTGCTTAAATGCATTCTACTATAAATAGGGTGCTCATGGAATCACTATGCATGTCCATGAGTGGGGACGAAAATCAACCTCAATATATTATCTTAATATTTGATTTAATAGTCTTAAAGTTTAATACTATAAAAAGGGTTCCTACGTGTTTGAAACCAAATCCTAATCCAATTTAGGTTTGTTGTACGAAGTCAATATATCATTCCCAGCTCTAAGATGGAATCTATTGGATTTCACTCAACTAAAGCCAAGACATAATATTATAATTATATTTTCTATGTATATTATATTGGATAATATCCTTGTGCATCCAGTGTACTTTGTCTTACTGTAAATAGTGGCTGTTGGGCCCACTTGGGGCCCCACAAATCATGGGACATAGGCAAGATAGAAAGACCCATTCCTGGTGGACTCAGATATAAAAGATGGGGTCAATCTCATGCCTCTAACTTCTTGATCCATAGCCTACAAGTTTAATGTCTTTATGGTAAAGAAAAAATTTGTATTGTCCAAGCTGATTGATCTTGTCAAAACCTGGTCCAGCTCCCAGTGTTGGGCCATAAAAAATGTTTAAGGTTAGCCCAAACTATTTTCACCCATATTATTGTAGGCTTTTGTGGTTACACAAATTCATTAATTCAAAACTCTTTTCAAATGAAAGTAAGGGTTTCAAAATGTAAAAACATTATGCTGCAAGTGAAATTGCACTTGGTGGTTCTTTCCTGATTTTTTTTTTGCTAACCCTTGTTTAGACTAGCCCTAAGAAAACCTGCTAAAGTTAGAAGCATTAGAAAGCCTGAAGTTCTTTTTCTTTCTTTTTAATAAACAAGAGTTGTTTTATTGGATGCCATTTTAACCTGGAAGGAGATAAAAACTCCCATTGGAGTCTCACAAAGGCTTTGATTAGATGCAAAACTTTTGATTAAAGTATCCTTTAATCTATGACTCTATCCTGACTTTAGTAGTGGACAAATGTTCCCTGCTCCTCTCCTCTTCCTTTCTTCCACCACCACCAACAACAATAATAATATATTAATCACAAAAGACCAGTCCAACAATTTCCTTTTCTATGCATATGTATTCGGTTTTATCTGCTATGTACAAATACTGTGGTTGTTTTCATCCATCCAAGTATTGTTTTCAGCTTTGTCTTCATTAAAATAAACAGAAAACAATGACAAGCCCATGTGGAGTAGCTTAATAAAATGTGGCAACTTATGATATTATGAAAGAATGTGAGAATATATAATATCTTTTGTTTTCTTTCCTAGGACACACCAGTAGCTTTTCTTGTATTAGCATTAAAATATTTGTGAGACATTTCAAGATTGTTGTTGCTTGTTGTATTTGTTGAGAAAGAAAGGCTAACTCTCTCTTCTTAAGCCACACCAGGAGTAAGCATAATTATTCACAACCTTAATTTAATTGATAAGGACCCGCTAAATGAAAATCCTGCACATTTTTCCTTGACCTAAATGTGATCCACCATAAACTGCCTACTTACCTAACCCATCATTCTTCTACATATACATGGGGACCATCACATCCAACCCATCCTCCCTTTTTTTGGAACCCACTGTTCTCGTATTCACCCTTGGGTCTCATAGATGGATAGAATGGTTGGATCTAATGGGCATCATGTAGGTCCACTATCATTTAAGAGGGCTCACTATCATTATATTATTTATTGATTCCACAATGATTATGTTATTTAGGTGGCCCACCTTAAGATTTGATTTAAAAATGCTAATACTAAAAGATGTGAAAAAGCATTTTATTTAACATAATGAAAACTACCGAATTTTCTAGGGAGTTCTTTTTATATAAAACTAAAGTTCAAAATGACTAAAAAAATATGAAAAGGTAGAAGATATATACGCCTTATAATCGTTAAACTTTGAAGTCCTTAAATAAAGAATTTTGAAGATTTAAAGGAGCTGATCTTTTTCTGAATCCTAACCTAGCATGCGATTCCCTTCTCTCACCTTTTAATAATTGCTACAACTTTTTAGGTTTTTCCTTTCTAAGAAATTGATAGGCATTGAAGGAGCATATGGCAATTCTTGATCGGACCCATGAACCCAATGTGTTTCAATGTGTTTCATTTTAGAAAATACCGGCCAACTCATCTTTTAGCCATTCAGAAAAAAAAAAAAAAAAAAAAGAAGAAGTAGAAGAAAGAACACCATTCGGATCTTTCCATCACATTAGTGGATCTCAATTGACCCAACACGGGGTACCATCAGGTCAACCATAACTAATCACTCGTTAAATATTCGATATTGGGCCTGATGGGTTTGGCAAACATAAAACACTTGAGGTTTATCTGTTTATATTGAATACATAGGAATTTATACTCTAAGTGGATAAAAATGAAAACCAAAGATAAATATCCAAACATCAAATAACCTTTCCTTCTTTATGGAAATAGAATTGAGGAAAGGCTTAGCAATGACCACCCAGAGCCCCATAATAACTCAAGCCCAAGAAAAGCCAATGTCACGTCTAAACCACTAGCTTGTATCCTTAAGCCTTCACCTCTATATTAAAAGATGTAAGTATTCAATTTAAGAGTATTTTGTGTAAACAAACACGCTTTTAAAATCTAGATGAGCTTGGATCTTCTTTGGGTGGGACTATATTGGATCTAGCCATTTGAAAATCTGAGCCGCTTAAATAATAAACGTCCTTCCAATAGAAGGTGAAGTCCCAATTTTTACTCCAATAGGAGCTGGTCTCACGGTAAAATTGATCAATTCATAAAAAAATCATAATTAATGAATATATATAAGATTGTGTTAATCATATTTCTATTTTTACGATCAACTATATGATGTCGTCAACTCCTATTGAATTAAAATTTAAGAATGCCTGATACATTGAAAGTTCATTTATTTTAAAAAGCTCCGACTTTCAATGGTTACGCCCTATTGAAAAGTTCTAGTTCTAAGGACTTATCCTAGTGAAAGCATCAGAGAGAGGGTCCAACCCTAGACAGTCTAGACATGATGAATCATCAACTCAACTCTATCTATCCTACCTGGCACTCATTTGCCTTTGGTCGGTTAAAGCAAAAACAACAAACTGATGGAAACGGAACACTTAATGATGCGACAATTTAGTGTATCGTTAGCTTGACTCCAAAATCCAGATCAAGTATCTTGAGTTGGTGAAATCCTTGAGGTGAAGAGTAGATTCATGGTGGTGCTGAACTATTAAAAATTTGAGTTGCCCAAAATGAATGGCTCGTGGTTACTATGATTTCGATAATCACATTATTCATCATATGATCGATCTAATGGTAGGGCTAACTCTCGTCCTAGTAAAATTTTGGGAGAGCCCATATATGATAGAGTGTTCATTTTTAGTGACTCATATTTTCAATTCCGAACTTGAATTGTTCCAAATTCAACAAGAAAACATCCATCTATTAGAATCAAGACCATTCATCAATCTGATTTATGCCACAATGCACCATCTGCAGCGGGCTTCGCAGCCCAATGGGGTCGACGCCACTTGTCAAGCGCCCGGGCGCCCTTCAATCGATAGTGATACTCACCATCCAAACATCATTTCAAAGGCCCACAAAACCAAATAGATGGCTTGTGCCACCTTTCTTTTTTTTTGATCTAGTCCCATATAACAGTCAAAAGAGATGGAGTGAAAAAAAGGAAAGGTTAATCATCATCATTACAAAGAGCCCACAGCAGACTTATATTCCAAACAATTCACCTTTTGTTCCTTTTTCATCTCTCTCCTTTATTTTTCTCCTCTCTTTTTCACCCACAGTGGTGTGCACCTTCCAACTCTCATACTCCTTTCTCAAGTTTCCTCATATTCCCTCCTCTTATTGTCTCTTCCCTCTTCAACCCAACAAAAAATCTGATGCTTCCAATCAAAGAAATAAAAGAGAAAGGACAAAATCTTTCATATTTAAGGACTTTGGATGCTTCCTTGGGTTGAATACACTACAGCTTAATTTTCTGAATGAATAAATAGTGATAGTAAGATTAGGAGTAGGAGTGTTAGTGAGTGGAGGAGAGACGGACATAAAGCTGGTGCTTGATTGGGCAGAGATTTTGGGTGATGGGTGTCAGGAATTTTCAATGTCTGATCTTCCTTATGGGTCTTTTCTTTTGTTCAGGTGAGGAGTTTCTTACATGGGTTTGTTCGGTCCCTTGTATTGTCATTGGAAATCATGCTGTTTTTCATGTGGATTTTGGAATTTTCACTGGTTGCCACCTAAACCATGGTGGCAACCTTTAGAACTTGTGTGTTTTGGATTGTGGGCTCTCTGGTTGTTAGAGTGTTGATGCATGGGGTGGTATGAAAATCATGATCATTTCTTGTTGACACCTGAACCATGGTGGCAACCTTTAGAATTTGAGTGTTTTGGATTGTGGGCACTCTGGTTGTTAAGAGTGTTGATGCATTGGGTGGGGTGAAAATCATGATTATGCGCATGTATTTTCACTTAAATTTGTTTTTGCCTTTTGGGTTATGTGGGTGTTTGGTGTATAGAGCAGTTGAAAACTTAGGACAATGTGTTCATTGTCCTTCCATTTGAAATGTTCATGTATATAGTTCTTCTCTGTTTTCGGAAAATGTGTTCCATCAACTATGATGGAACTGCTATGATCATTTGGATTTTCCATATGGGATTTAGGATGTGTTGATGCATGAAAGACACCCAACAAACAATAAAAATTGTGCTTGCCATCGTGTTTAACCAGAATCACACTGTCTGATTTTCAGAAAATTTGCAACTTCTTATCATTTGATCAAAGGTTTCCACCTCTGATACTGACTTTCGAATTCACATTTATGCCCTTGCCATTCAAATTGTATCCTAATTTTTACTTGCTATCCAGGAACACTGGTCCGAGTATCTTATAATGGAAGTAATCTATCTTCTCCAGAAGATCTCCGGTTTTTGAAAAAAAATAATGCATCTCATATCAGGATAAATGATGAAAACCTTGGGTTATTAAGAAGAGCTTGTTTGAGCAATATAGATGTCGATTTATACACAAGCATAAAGACTATAGTGGCTATAAGCAAATCCAGAGCTCTTGCTCTTGCTTGGGCTCATAGAGAGGTTTCAAGCTTTATTAACTGTTTCAACATAAGCACCATTATTGTATCCAGTGAATTAATGACAGAGAATCATTTCCCGTTGCTGCTACCTACCTTGAAGGCCATTGATTCAGCTCTCACATCGCTTAAGCTTGATCAATCCATCAAACTCTCAGCTTCTTTCTCCTTGTCGTTCATCGAAGACAGTTTTACTGCACCTTCAAAGCTTTCCTCTCCAAACTCAGGGGATGTTCTACTCCAAGTTGTTGATTTTCTTCGTGCGTCCCGTTCTTTCATGACAGTAACTGCATTCTGTGGTGACAAAATGAGCTTTGGAGATTGTTTGATTAGTGTGAAAAATCGCACTACCGCTGTTCTTCCCAGTGATGATCTCCCTCTTCGAATCAATTTAAGAAATCTGCAACATTCCATTTTCACAGATAGAGTAGCAATTGATAAATCAATGAGTGCAATTGGAAAACAAGATAGCAGTAGATTACTCTCTTTGATTGTAGAGAAACCTTTGGTCATAAAAGTTGAACATAAAGAACTGAAACATGAAAAAGAGTCACTTCAATTTTCTCGTCGAGAGCTTATCGGCAGCAAGGTGCAATCAGTCAATAGCACACCTCAATTAGACGTCATCACTCCATTGGCGACAGTTCCTGTGACAAACCCGACGTCTCCTGTATCAAACCCAATTGTATCACCAGCAACACCAACAACCACACCCATCACAAGTCCAACCACAACTCCGTTGACGACATCACCTGCATCATCAGGTCAGAGCTGGTGCATCGCGAGCCGAACTGCTTCACAAGCAGCTTTGCAGGTTGCTCTGGACTATGCTTGCGGGTATGGTGGTGCAGACTGTTCAGCAATCCGACAAGGTGGAAGTTGTTATGAACCAAATACATTACCTGACCATGCATCTTATGCATTCAATAGCTATTACCAGAAGAACCCAGTTGCAACTAGCTGTAATTTTGGAGGAACGGCGGTGCTTACCAACATTGATCCAAGTAATCTCTGTTCACAACACAAGTTCTTTCACTTCTTTTTTACTGGACTTGCTTTTATGTAAATTTATAGCATTTAATTCAGATTGCACTTGAAACATTTATTTAGAGGGCAAATTGGTTTAGATTTTTGCAGCAAAAATGGTTTTGAGTTCCCTGTTTTAACTTCCTGGCACAGCATTGGATTTGCATGGAAAGTGGAGAACCATCCATTCTACTGATTAAAAAAGAAAAAAAGGTCCTTTCAACCATTAAACTACAAACAATTCTGATTTGGCAAGCATCCAAATATGCGCTTGATGATATTTTGCATTTATTTGATTAGTATCCTTTTGGGTTTACAATAGCCTTCTATTCATTGCATTTGATGCTGAAACTGGTCACCTGCTAGAATTGAAATGCATTGATATGATATCACATGTACATGTGTTTGTATCTGAAAATCCATATCTATGACCATATCCGCAAGCCCTTAGGATGAACACAAGGAGTTTGGTGTTGATGTGAAATTCAAAGGTATTTGAAGAATTTGGTAAATATGAGAATCCCATCTTTGTATAATGATTGTTGCCCTCTGCTAATCCCTGGTATTTTAATTAGACACTGGGAATGCTCTCTTTACAGTCAGCAGAAGCTTGGACTCTTCACTCTTAGGCTTTTTGGATCCCTGTCTATCTCAATGTATTATCTATATTTATGTTGCCCAAGAAATCATTTTAATGATAGTAAGCTACAATATTATCATCTTTTTTATTTGCATGAGCACGTGCATGTTCAATGTGGACATGTTTCTATGGAGATGTATATGAATCCTTGCAAATATGAATGCTTTTAAAAGCTGATTTTTTTTTTTTTTTTGAATGTTATATGACAGGTACTTCAACGTGTCAATACACATCGACTAGGTAAATATTCCAAGTGATCACTCAATCTGATTTGCCCTTCTCTTCCAAACAGATTTCTTTAGTGGCATTAAACTGACTGTACCTGTGCATATCTCGAACTACAGCACGAGTTCGTCTGTTTTAAATACAACCAACCCAACCGGAGCCCGAGTGTTTGGGTCAGTACCTTCAGGTTCAAGCAATGCAGCTTCAGTGTCTATGAGATTACCAGTACTCTTCACTTTAACATGCCATTTACTGCTGCTGGTCATTGTATATCTTCTTTAAACAGATTGTACTACCACAGCTATTCGCTGCAAGAGAAGGCAATATGCTGAGTTGCCCTCTGAGTCTTGTGTTCTGCAATTATATGTTAATTATGTACAGAAGTGAATTGAAGACCAACCAAGGACAATTTTCTTCAGGCGTTCCTACTGTATTGAATCATCAAACTCTATCAACAAATGAGTCTCAATCATGAATCCAATAACAATACAGGAGATCAGCACTTCTTGATCTAATTGTAATATTAGATGCTGTTAGAAATCCCTTATTTTGTAATATAAGAAATAATGTTTTCAAGTTCACATTGCTTCATGACTCATTTCTGTTATCCATCCAATAGTTCTCTATTAACAAGGTATAAGAAACTACAGATTTCTTTCTTGAAAAAAAAATCTGAAAGTGATTCAGATTTTTTAATATCCTTTTTGGTCATTTTTATTCGACAAAATTTGTTGGCCCTTATAGTTCTATTTGGATTGGCCTCTATGAATGTTAATACCAATTTGCTTATTGGTCTTTAATAATGTGAAACTAATTCCAGTTGTGTTGAATAAATGTAATCAGAGAATAGATTACAAAACCTGAATCACCTATACACTTATTACTTGTATTTCCTTAATCTATTGATGAGGTATTCTTCTCAACTCCCATAACAACTAAAATTCACCATTTTCAGATGATGATCCATAAGTTACTTCATCATATTTTCTATAAGTTCACTGCCTTCGTTTTCCAGGAAAGCAAATTCCTTCCCTTTTATTAGTCCAATATGTTTCTCTTTCAATGTTTTGTACAAAAACGTCAGTTGGTTTTTTATGTTCTTAACTATGATTCTGTTAAGAATCTGCAAGAACTACATGATTCTATACTCAAATGAGGAACTTGTGATGAAAATATTTCATGGGTATGCTAGAGCCTCAACTTTCCGTTTGTCCTTACTTGAGGGAAAGAGAGGTAGATTGTGAGTTGGAATGGGTGTTGCTGAAATAGGGAATGGTCTGTTTGGGTGTGTATTACAAATGATTTGTTTTTGTCATTGGAGCATCTTTGAGCTTGAGTCATGTTGATGTCAAATACATTTTGACGCCTCGTGATCTGAACTTATATAATCATGTTAACCCCACTTCTTGTGTTAACCCAGATCCAAATTGGATCTTCAGGGTTTTTGTTGAAGTGGGATCTAGATCCAACACGTAGGATACTTGTTGGATCTGAATGCAGATACACCAAAGTTCCACCCTGGACTGGACCTGTTAAGATCTCTAGGCTGGACCCATCTTTAATCCAGTCCAGGTTCATCTCCACTTATGGACCCAAAGTTTATTTGGACCATTGTATATAATGACTAATAGGAGTGAGTTTCCCAGTGTTAGCTTAGCTGGTCAGGGATGTGGCCATGTGTGTGAGGGTGTATGAGTTTGATTCCTCCATATGTAAACAGGGAGAGATGAATAATGAGTGTGAGGGAGTAGAACTGATTACTGGTGGGGGGTTGTTCCATAGACCCGAGCCGCCTTAAGGAGAACCAGTGACCAGCCTCTCTGGATAATTTGTGCACTGCCTCCATTGTAGATGAGTGCTGCTTCTTCCATTTATGTTAATCTTTTGCTTCCTTTCCTTAGACATACTCATTTGAGGATGCATTGCTTTACTATCTTCTTTCAGCTGCTTGGTTTTATATTCATAGGCACACTTGATTTTTCACAGATTATTTCCATGTTAGCTCTAGTTATTTTACTTTCTGTGTTAGCTTGATGCAGCAACTGAGCCAAGAACTGGGTCATGATGAATCCAAAAGTAACTATGCACTAAGTGGGTTCAACAATAACCGCACTAAGTGGGTTCAACAATAACCAATTCTCCTCATATGTATGTGTGTATGTGATTACAATGAAGGTACAACTTACGTTAAGTCATCTTGTACATTGTACGTATGTAATTATGACATGAGCTTTATTCAGAGAACGGCTCCTAGCTGCCCAAGGTTCGAACCCTGGGTACACCACCTCTTCCCGCGTGTGCGGGCTTTCCTTCCCACTTGTGTGGGCTTTCTCCCCGCCTGTGCGGGCTCCTTTCTGACTTTGAGTTGTCTTCCTGTGTGTGTGGGGGGCTCTCAATCGGGTCCCAGCCCCCTTGGCTGAGTTAAAAAAAAAAAAAAAAAAGACATTAGCTTTATCCAATGTGGCCTTGATGTAAATTTGCTTCTGCTTGTTGCATTATGAAGGGGCACAGTTCAACAGCCCAAGTGAAAACAGCTCATTTCTTAGTACTCTAAGATGGTAGCCATTTGTCTGGGTTAGCATCCATTCTTAGGTCCAAACTCTGTCAAAGTTGCACCTATTGGAAAGGACCTAGGCAGTAGCAGCAGGTATGGTAGAATGCTAGTTCAACATATTGAGCTACTTCTAACTATTCTCATTCTTTTACAGCTCTCAAGAATGGAATGATGCCAAACATGGCTTCAGGTCGCGGAACTGCATCTTCTTTTGGTCCCTCTACTTCAAGTTAATCTGGTTATGGGCCCCAGTTTCTCTGGGGTAATCCCACCCCACATATGCTGAGTGGATCAGATTTGTAAAACATTCCAAATAATTACAATATCCCATTAAAGATATCGCAAATTGTTTCCAACCACAGATATATCTTAATGGATGCAAAGGCTTAATTCACAATGAATAACTGACCGTTTAGGTACACCACATAAACTCTGCTGGCTTGATTGATGAAAATCTCATAGGTACTTGTGATTTTTTCTATTTGCCAGATGATTAAGGTAATACCTCTTTTGAGTTTCTGTGGCAAATTGATGACATTACTGGGTGGTATAAATTGTATTTAAAGGCTACACACTTATGAACATGATTTCGCTTTCACATACTAAAACTGAGCTAATTTTGCTGTGCTCTGTTGTATAAAGATCATTTAGGAATCATTCCCTCAAGCAATATGAATATTCGGGTGGATCGGCACAATGGAAAATATTCAGAGAATATACCTGAAAGCACAACAAAGGTGTAAGTGCCTAAAAATTATGGATTTGGTTTAGACGATGATGAAGCTTTTAATGGTGCTGCTCATCTGATCTGGAAGTAATGGAAATCATGAGCCTGAAAGATAAACAAAAGTCAGGACCCCAGGCTGCTGTCAACCAAAGGCACTCCGACGCCTGAGTTAGTGCAGTCATTGAACCAGGGTGAAGTGAGGAAGAAGGAGAAGGTTCAGGCAAGATCATGTAGTGTACAATATTGCATACCTGTTCATGGTCCTCACCATGTATATATATAGGCGAGTGTGGAAGGTTCCATAGTGGTGGTAGGTGAGAAACCTTGTCCCATCAGCCCATACCTAGGATCCTGAGTGGGGGTAGGTGAGGGTATTATCCTACCGGATCTCCCCTCAATCCCACACATAAATGCGAACGTGATCGCCTGATAGGGACGACCCCTTATCAGTATTCGGCGGCCACCCTATCTGTCAGTACGTTCGGCAACATAACTATCTTGTCTCATAATGGGGATTGGACGCTCAGTGTTCACCTCGGCCAAGGGACCGAACTGAAGAAGGCACTGAGGTCAGGCGAGCCTGAGGTCGGACATTAGTGCCGAGACGCACGAGACTGAGCCCGGAGGAACTTGGTCGATACTCTTATCGAGACCAATTCCATTTCGGTGCCGGCCGGTACATTACCGTGCTGGATAGATGAAGTTGAGGCGTTCCCTGAATGGTATTGTTACCGAAGTTAGGAGTAACCTCAGTTTCAGGAAAACACTCCACACAATTGCCCCCTAGCTCCTGGCCTCGAGGGTTCCGTAACCTTTTGGGATCGGGAGCTAAGTAAAAATGGGAGTTTCCCGATACCGAACACATTGCTTTTTTGAGAAAGCGTTAGGTGTCATTTTGTCTTCCGAGGCGCATTGATGGTGCGCAATTGTCTAGAGGCGGTTTAATAATCTGCTCAAATCATTATGAAGGCTGTATGATGCCGCCACGTGTCGCAGCCCTACTGGCTGTTGAGTCATATCGAGGAGATGGGTGGCGTGCTCGAGGCGGCGTCCTGCATAAAGGGGTTCGTCTTCGATGAGGGGCTACTTTTGCTTCTGTCTGAGAGAGTGCCCCTGTCACGACCCGGGCCCGAGATCCGATTACTTCGGACAGACCCCGAGTCACGAGATCATACTTACTCCCGTGAATCCTGAATTAACCGAAGTTAAGACGAGACTCACAAGGGATATCAAATCACAACACCTGCCAATGTACAATTTGCGGAATATACATACATACATTGACAACAATTAACTTTACATCAAAAGTAAAGTTCACATATACAAAATGACAGTCTAATAAAGTCCACCACTGCACATTTAAAATACAATGCATGTGGCATCAATATATACAACTCAAAACTAACTATTACAAAAATATTTATCAAATATTCAGGTTCGATCGTCCTCCAAACTATGCCCACTCCGCTAAACCTCCTGGAGGTATCGGATGGGCCTCCTCCGCAGGCGGCGCGGCCTCGGCAGGACCGGCACGGGCAACTGGGCCTGTAATGCCATCAATAACACTATGAACACGACGGTTCAGCAATGCATAAACAATCTATGATAAATCATGCTACGTATGTTCACTTCTCAATGCAATAACTCTAGAATTAAATCTAGAACAGTACAAAACCCTGTACAGTGCAGATAACCAATAAGCAATGACTAATTTCAACTACAATAGTAGTACTATCATTACTCAATACAGTTCCTCCCCAGAGGAGGTGTTATTCAGTTCATTTCATTCAGTGTTCATTCATTTCATTCGTTTCGTTCATTTCCTATATTTCATTCATTTCGTTCGTTTCATTCATTAAGTGGCTTATAGGACTCTTCAGTCCAATGTAGTTCACTTTTCATTACATGGCTTATCAATTCATTGACTTTTCAGTCTAAGTGTGGGATCTACCAGTGTCTTGATCAGAGATCACTGGCATCACCACGGAGCTCCGGAACACCCCAATCATCTGCTGCAGCAGGAGTTATTCATTGCATTGTTACTTTTAGTAACTGTTCATTAATTCATTATACGAGTAATCATTACGTTGCATTTAGTCAACAATGTCACATACGGGTTAGAACTCCCTATCTATGTCCGTTTCTACTGAACTTTCTTTCACATTTGACAACTAATTAGGTGAGAATATTGGTTACCAAATGCACGTGTTATTATCGATGGACATCACATTTATATGTTTAAGGTGTGCATTTAGTTCCCAAAAATTTTTTTCCCACGATTTCAAAATCCACTGGACTCAATCTGAGTCCCTCGATCGATCGGACCGTTAGGTCCGATCGATTGGCTAAATTTCCACTCACAATTAATATTTGGCCAGCACCATGCCGCTGGCGGTTAGCCGGAACTTGACCCGCGGCTAGCCGAAATGCAGTCGGCGGCTAGCCGGAATGTGACTGGCGGCTAGCCGAAATTTCAATTTCGGTTAACCGCCATTTCGCGGTTAGCTCACGGTTAGCTTTCCAGAAGCTGACAATTCTGACAGGATTTCTGCCTCAATTTCGGTCACCTCACGGTTACCTCGCGGTTACCTCACGGCTAGCCGAAATTCAAATTTCGGCTAACCGAAAACTGGCGGTTAGCTTTCCAGAAGCTCGCCATTTTCACAGAATTTGACGTTTGGCTTCACGGTTAGCCTCGCGGCTAGCCGCAATTAGCCCAGAATGACTCTTTCGAGCTCCAGAACTTCTGAAGCAATTCCTAGAAACTGAGTTTCTCAACTCCAGTCTCTCTAACAAGCTATAAAATCCAAAAAAAAACATACTCTTGGAGTAATCATTCACCCTTCCCATTCAATCCCTAATAAAACTCATTCTACCACAAAGAAGGGTTTGAGAACCCATTCACTATAATTCAAGAAAGTTGATAAACTAGCATTTGAATCATAGATATGTAATTACACTTGCCTCTTGTGAAGATTGATTGATAGGACTCCTTGTTTTGCTTGGGCTTGTGAAGGAACTTCTTGATTTGAGTGTCTTTCCCTCAAGAGAACTCCAAGAAAGTCCCAGAAGAAGTGAAGAAGGTGGAGAAGATGAAGTGCTCCTCGCTTGAATCACTTCAATCTCGACTTCGGGTTCGGTGGAGTTGAAACGGAAGGAAGAAGAAGAAAAGGAAGGAGGAAGAAAGCCTAGGGTTTTGTCTCTGCAATGGAGTTTAGGTGAAATGAACTCAAAGGAAGTTCATTCCTTTTTATATGAGTTCACTTTGCAACTAAATCCACTTCATCAAGGTTATTTACGTTTTGAGTCAAATGAAGGGTCATTTGACCGGATTCTCGTCAAACGACTTCGAGTCTATTACGAAAGTTGACGTACTCGTCGAGATACACGCGTTGGTATCACGAGTTTCCGTATTCGATAAAAATACGTATAAATCCGTATTTACGAAAAAGTCCTTATTCTCTTAGTTTAAGCCTAACTCTCATTCAATTCATTTAATTTCTTCATTACCATTTCATTAGGCTTAATTCAATCACTTGAGACTAATCTCCTTGAGTTTAGGCATTAATTATCATTAATCTAGTTAAATATGATTAACTAGCTCTAATTCCAATTAATTAGAGTTAATCTTGATTAACTCGGGACGGGGCCTTACAGCCCCCCTGCGTCTGCGTCTTCGCCGGAGAAATCATCCTGTCGCCCTGCGGTCCTATTTTTCGTCTGTCCGAGCCTCGTCGTCGAGTTTCTTTGTGAGTTTCCCTTTTCTCTTTATCTCTGTCATCTTTCCTTGGGCTTCTTTCTGGGGTGTATCCCTTCTGTCCTCTTTCTTCCCCGTCTCCGTTTGTTTTTCCGGTTACTTCCAAGCTGGGGAATATGGGGGTCTACAGATACTGGATAGACACTGAATTGGCCCTCGCAAAGCTTAGGAAGTAGTACCAAATACTGGAGGACGTCCGCATTAGGGCAGACGGCCCTGAAGATGTAATTCGGGGTCGAATTTTCCGGGACGGCTGGATGCCGTTCCCATTAGTATCCGTTATAGAGGGTGAGGTGAGGTTTCCGGTCCATCCACTCCTGAGGGCCTGCCTCAGGAAGTGTAACCTCACCCCCTGTCAGCTCATGCCCAATGGCTTCAAAGTTATCATGGGTGTAGCCGAGCTGAACAGAATCTTGGGGACTAATCTCGGTGTTGAAGACATCGAAAATGTATATGATCTCTGCAAGTCCCCAAAGGAAGACGCATATTACCTTCGAGCGCGGTCGAACGAGATCCCCTTGATAACCGATCTTGAAGATTCTAGCAAATACGCCGGGGATGATTGGCTCTACCTCTCTGGAAACTGGGAATTTGGCCCTGCCGAGGCCATGGTAGACCGCATTCCTCGCCGTCTCGGAGAACCGTAGAGTAAATACCTTCTCTCAATTCCTTTTTTAATATACTGTCATGTTCTGCCGAACAGACATATTCTCTGCTTGGTGTGCAGGCCACAAGGAGAGGAAGCAACAGGCGAAGAGGTCCGGGTGGCGGCGGAACGTCGCCTGGTTGAAAAGGATCCACAACTACCGAGGTCATCAGCTACGAGCAGCCTGGTCTCTCCTAGGGTACGAACCCGTGTATCGTTCCTTCACCAGGAGGCGGCATGAGAACCTTAGGGGAGGGACAGTGCTGACTTTGGCGGAGGCCGAACAGCAAGGGACGCCAGGAGCGGGGCCTTCTCGAGCACACCCCGAGACCTGGCCTTCCCAAGTAGGCAACGAAGTCATCCGTGAGGCCGACCTTGAAGCTGACCCCGAGGACGAAGCCGACTCCGAGGACGATTCTGAGGTGGCCAGGCTTGAAGAGGCGATCAAACTCCAATCATCGAGTTCGGACGAGGAGACGAGCATGGGGCGACGCCGTCCAACTCTCAGAAACCTCGACGCCATCGTCTTCGAGTCCCCTACCCCCACCTCGGGAGCCGCCACCCCATCCAGTCCGGCCAATGTAGTTGCTACCGGGACCTCTCCCCCCCTTCTGCCTGCTTCCTCGGCGAGCGAGTCCAACCGGAACGAGGTCCGGGCGGGAAAAAGGCCAAGGATCGAAGATCTGGCCCCAAGTGAAGCCGACCCGACAGCTTTGCTCCCGCCGCCCCTCAGCCCAACCCCTTGGAGGCCCAGCTTCCTGCCAGAGGATGGCCAGCCGCTATCGGTGGAGGGCCGAGTGGGCAATGGTACCTCGGTCGTCAGCGCTCTCACGCATGCTTGTGCCCTGCCGAAAGACATGGCGGCGCACTGGGAGTCTGACAATGTGGAGCTGTCGGTGGCTCAGATGGGTGATGTCCTCAGGGTAAGTCTTCCTATTCCCCTCAGCTTTTTCTTTAACTTCTTGACCTCGGTGATCTGTCCTAACACTTGCTCTCGCAGATCCTGTAAAGGAGCCTGGTGCTGGCAGAAAAGTCCCATCAGAGCGCTGCGCGAGCGGCGAGGGTGGAGAAACAAAAGGCGACCCTCGAAGTGAATTTGGGGGAGGCTAAGAGGAAGGCGACCGAGCAGGAGGTGATTGTCGCGGGCCTCAGGTCTGAGCTCGAAAAGGCCAAAGCCGAACTGGAAGATTAAAGGAACATGATGGCCGAGCTTAAGAAGAAAAGGGGGGAGGTCGAAGCTAATCTCAGAGCTGAAGCCGATCGTGCATATGACGAAAGGGTCGAGGCTGCTTCAGAACTGTATGTGGCCCAGGTTCGCGAGGTTAGTAAGAAAGCCTGGAAGCTGGGGTGGACAAGTGCACTGAAGGAGGCAGGGGTCCCCGAGGACCATCCTGCTTATCAAGATGTCCCCCAGCTTCCTGCTCCACAGCCTGCGCTGAACCCCCTTCCTAAGGCCCCAGCCGGACCTGTTGCCCTCGAGCAAACCCCCGAAGACGCTGAGGTGGAGGCCACTGCCGAGGAAACTGGAGATGCTGCTATCTGAAGAAAATTTATATGTTGATGTAAACCTTTTTTTTTCTGCACTTGGGGAGGAATATCATTGTATCTTTTTCTTTTCGTTTCACATGTAATTATTTTTGGAAGTGAATGAAATCAGTTTCTATTCCCATCTTGTGCAATGTGTTGAATATTTTTCCATTTCCTTTTTTCTTTCTCTTTTCACTGTGTTTGGTCTTGCAATCAAGATAAAACAAGCAACATGAATAGAGGCAAGAAGCTGAGCTCGGCTATATAGCCGAAATCAAAAATATGGTAGGTTCGTAACTAGAGACGAGTGATTTAACTTAGTTCCATAACCATAACAAAGCACTGGTCTTGGCAGAACGAAATGTGCCAGGTCCCACGACCATAGCTAGAGGGCTAGGTTCCATAACCGTAACGAAGTTTGGTTCCGTAACCAGAACTCAAGTGGCTAGTCCTGTGACCGAGCCGAAGCAGCTGGTTTTGTAACCGAGCTGGGGTGGCTAGTCTTGTGACCGCGCCGAAACAGCTGGTCCGTAACCGAGCTAAAAATGGCTGGTCCTATGACCAAGCCAAGGTAACTAGTTCTTTAACCGAGTTGAGAGATGGCTAGTCCTGTGACTGAGCCAAAGTAGCTGGTTCTGTAACCGAGCTCGGGGTGGTTGGTCCTGTGACCGAGCCGAATGCAAGCTGGTTCTGTAACCGAGCTGAGTGCATGTGTCGAGATCCGTAACTTGGGCAAATTTGAAAGTAACAAGACATATTCTTCCACAAGAACTGATTTTATTGACTTTCAGAATATAATTAAAAATAGTACTTCTTGAGGTGAGTGGCATTCCATGGGCGTGGTAGCTGTCTATCTTCCATGTCCTCAAGTTTGTATGCAGACTGCCCAGCTGCCGAGGTTACTTTAAATGGCCCATGCCAGTTCGGTGCAAGCTTTCCTTTGTTGGGATTTTTGTCTGTTGGAAGTGTCTTCTTTAAGACCAGTTCTCCAGGTGAGAACTTCCTCTCTTTGACCCTCGAATTGTATCATCTGGCCAGTTACTACTGGTAGGAAGCAAGGCGGATGGCCGCTGTATCCCTTCGTTCCTCAGTCAGGTCGAGCTCTATGTCGAGGCTTACATCGTTCTGGCCTTGATTGCATAGTTCTGACCTGAGGGTTGGGAGGCCGACCACGAGTGGGATGACAACCTCCATTCCGTAGGCGAGGGAGAAGGGAGTAGCGGAGGTCGAACGCCTTGGGGTAGTCCTGTTCGCCCAAAGGACACTCGGGAGTTCCTCTACCCATCTTCCTTTTGCTCGGTCTAGTCTCTTCTTGAGGCCATCGGGCACCACTTTATTAGAGATCTCAACCTGACCATTGCTTTGGGGGTAGGCCGGAGTAGAGTAGTAATTTTTGATACCAAGCTCTTGACAGAAGTTCTTGAAGAAGTTGGAGTCTAACTGAGTCTCGTTGTCCGAGATCAAAGCTCAAGGGACTCCAAATCTTATCACGATGTTTCTCCACACGAAGTTTTTAGTATCCTTCTCGGTAATGGAGGACAATGCTTCGGCTTCTATCCACTTCGTGAAATAGTCAGTAGCTACTATTAGCCACCTCTTATTCCCTGGAGCTCGGTGGAGAGGTCTCACCAGGTCCAGCCCCCATTGGGTGAAAGGCCAAGGACTGGAGAGAGGACTCAAGTCGTGTGCTGGCTGATGGAGAAAGTGAAAGAACTTCTGACACTTCTCACATTTCCTGGCATAGACCTGGGCGTCTTTCTACATGTAAGGCCACCAGTACCCTTGGCTGATTGCTCGATAGGCCAATGACCGACCTCTAATGTGACTGCCACAGATCCCTTCATGGATTTCATAAAGGAAGTCTTCGACTTTGCTCGGGTGAACGCACTGTAGGTAGGGGCCATTGTAGGACTTTTTATAGAGCTTGTCATCTCAAGAGAGCCAAAACCAAGCTGCTTTCAACCTGATTTTGTGGGCCTGGCTCTTGTCTTCGGGAAGCTAGTCGTCCTTGAGTTAGGAGATGAATTCGTCTATCCAGCCCGGATTGAGGTCAGCACACGGGACCTGCTGAGGTGGGTGGAGCTCTATGCTCGGTCTGTCTAATGCTTCCACTTCGACAGTCCTTTTTCTTCCGGCTTCGACGGCAGAAGCCAAGTTGGCGAGGGCATCGGCGTGAGAATTGGAGTCTCACCCGATCTGCCTGACTTCAGCCTTTTGGAACTGAGAGAGGAGTTGCTTGGCGTGGGCTAGGTAGGCTGCCATCCTATCGTCACGGGCTTGGTAATCTCCATTCAGCTGGCTCATCACCAGCTGAAAATCGCTGAAGACCACCAATTGCCCTGCTCCCAGGATTTTTGCGCTGCCCATTCCTGCGATCAGTGCTTCATATTCAGCTTCATTGTTTGACGCCTTAAAGTCAAGTATCAGGGCTTGCTCGATGACAAGGCCCTCTGGAGATTGGAGGACTATGCATGCGCCAGCCCTTTTAGAGGTTGAGGACCCGTCGACGAAGACCTTCCAGGACGAATCAAGGAACTGCTTCCAGGATCGCTCCTGTTCCGTCTCGGTCTCGGTGGTTGCCCCCACCTCCTTGCCCCCCAGTTCGGTGTCGAGGTAGCTCGATGCCGAACTAGGAGAGGTGAACTCCACAATGAAGTCAGCCAGCACCTGGGCTTTGATCGCCGTTCTGGGCTGATATTGGATTTCGTACTGCCCCAGTTCGACGGCCCATTTGGACACTCTTCCAGAGAAGTCTGCTTTTCGGAACAGAGACTTGAGTGGATGTTCTATAACAACCACGATTGAGTAAGTCTGGAAGTAGTGGGAGAGCTTGCGGAGGCACTGATGAGCGCAAGTGCGAGCTTTTCTAATAGCAGATATCTTGTTTCGGCATCCAGCAGGATCTTGCTCGCATAGTAGATAGGCCTCTGTTGCCTTTCTTCTTCTCTAACGAGCACCGAGCTCACTGCGTGGTCCGAAACTGTCAGATACAAGTATAAGACTTTGCCCTGTGTTGGAGTGGACAGCAGGGGAGGTGAAGATAGATATCCCTTGAGTTCCTGAAGGGCTCTATCGCACTCTGGAGTCCATTGGAACTTCGAGCTCTTCTTCAAGAGCTGGAAGAAAGGACGGCATTTGTCGGAAGCTCTCTGATGAAGCAGTTTAGCGCGGCTGCCATCCTTGTAAGCCGCTGGACCTACTTTGCCGTGGTCAGACTCTGGATGGCCTGAATCGCTGAGATCTGCTCGGGATTAGCCTTTATCCCTCGTCTCGTGACCAGGCTGCCCAGGAACTTGCCGGAGCCGACACCAAATGCACATTTGGTCGCGTTCAGCTTGAGCTTGAACTCTTTGAGGACGGTGAAGGTTTGACGCAGGTTCGTCAAGTGGTCCTGTGACGTTTTAGACTTGACGACCATGTCGTCGATGTACACTTCGACCGTTTTGCCGAGCTGGGCCTGAAACATTTTAGTTACCAGCCTCTAGTAAGTAGCACCGGCGTTTTTTAACCCAAAGGGCATCACTTTGTAACAGTAGATGCCTCTGGGTGTTATGAACGCAGTCTTTTCTTCGTCAGGCCCGTGCATCGGAATCTGATGGTAACCTCGGTAAGCATCGAGGAAACTCATCCTGTCATGCCTGGCAGTGGCGTTGATCAGCTGGTCAATCTTTGGGAGCGGGAAGCTGTCCTTGGTGCAGGCCTTGTTGAGGTCGGTGAAGTCCACGCAGACCCTCCAGCTCCCATTCTTCTTCTTGACCACTACTGTGTTGGCCAACCATGCAGGGTAGTGGACTTCCCTGATAGCTTCAACCTCCAACAACTTCTTGACTTCTTCGGTCACTGCCTCTGCTTGCTGGACCCTGGTCCTGCGAGTCTTTTGGACTACAGGCTTGTGTCCGGGATCCACATTTAGCTTGTGGTACATGACTTCGGGGTCGATGCCGGGCATCTCGTACGGGGTCCAAGCGAAGACTTCTCTGTTCTGTAACAGGAAGTCAAGCAGCTCGGACCTCTCAGCTTCTGCAAGCTGACTTCCGAGCAGGAAGTACCTCTCTGGATCGTTGGGATCGATCCTGGCTTCGGTGAGATCCTCTAAGCTCTTCTGCTCGGGTGCTCGGCTGACAGCTTCAAGCTCTGCCTCCAGCTTGGCCATATGGACTTGCTGCAGCTCTGCTTCGCCGGGGACCACGGCCATGAGGCACTCTTTGGCCATCTGCTGGTCGCCGCGGACTATGATCACCCTGAAGCTACCGTCTCCATTCTGTAATGGGAACTTAAGCCTTTGGTGATGGGTGGAGAGCACGGCTTCCATGTTGTGCAATCAGGTCCTTCCCATTATGGCATTATATGGGGACGGTGCGTCCACCACCAGGAAATCTACTGTCATGGAGGCTCCCTGCACTTCGACTTTGAGGGAGATCTTCCCTTTGGGGTATACAGACTTGGAGCTGAAACCCACCAGTGGGGTGCGGGCTTCTTGCAGGTCCTCCTCTTTCAGACCCATTTTCTTGAAACAGTCGTAGTAGAGGATTTCCGAAGAGCTTCCAGGGTCCACGAGGATCCTCTTGACATTGAAGTTCCCCAACCTTAGGGGCAGGAGCAGAGGATCATTGTGGGGTAGCTGGACCCTGTCCAAGTCTTCGTCAGAGAACCAAATCTTTGGTCTCTCTTTCCTTGCCTTCTTCGCTAAGGGACCGAGCTCAGCCGTTATCACCTGTTTGCCGTACTGGGTCCTCCTGGCCTCAGAACGAGCCTAGCTGCTTCCCTTAGGAGCGGGAGCTAGGTGGATGACGTTGATGGTCCCTTCCGGCTCATCGCTTTCCCGATCATCGGGCTGGCGCTGTTAAGCGCGGTTGACCCTGCCTTCTTTTTTGACGAGGTCCTTCAGATGCCCATCCTTCACGAGCTTTTCGAGGTGCACCTTGAAGGCATGGCAATCCTCGGTCCTGTGCCCATTCTGTTTGTGGTAAGCACAGAACTTGCTCTGATCTCGGGTGGAGGCATCGCCTTTCATGGGCTAGGGCCATTTGAAGAAGGGTTGCGTCTGGATCTTGCCGAGGAGCTTGTGAATGGGCTTCTTAAAGATGGTGTTGACGGCCTTGTAAGAGACACCACTTGACTTCGGCTTCACGTTGCCTCCCGAGCTGGGAGCGAAGCGTGCTACCGAGCATGATGGTTCTCCTTTTCGGTCCGTCTCCCTCTTAGCTAGCTTCTTGTCCTTCTTAGAAGGTCGGTCCTCAAGCCAAAGGCTATGGCTCTCCCGAGCTCGGACCTCGTCCTCTTCTTACTCTACGAATTGATTCACCCTGGCCATCAGTGCTTTCACTGTGACCACGGGGGACCGCACCAGGTCCTTCCGAAGCTCGTTGGCTGGCAACAGAGCCTGTTGGAAGGACTTGATGACTACTTCGTCATTGGTATCTTCGACATGGCTATAGATGGTCCAGAACCTCTTGGCGAACCGAGTTATATTTTCGGCTGGCCTCATTCTGATGGCCATCAGGTCGGCTTCTGTCTTCGGGATGACACGGTGCGCTTGGAACTTCACGATGAAGGAGTTTCGGAGCTGCTGCTAGCTCGAAATCGATCCCTCGGAAAGCGCGCAGAACCACCGAAGTGGGAGGTCACCCAGACTAGAGGAGAAGACCTTGCAGTCTAGGTTGCCGTCGCCGCCCCACACCGACATTCTCTGGGTGAAGTGTCGGAGGTGTGCTTCGGGGTTCGAGGTCCCATCATAAAGGTTGAACCTCGGGACGTTGAATTTTTTGGCGAGGACGTGATCCCTGATCTCCCGAGAGAAAGGAGACGTGCCGTGATTGTCACTATCTTTGGTAACTAGCCGACCTCGGGTGAGGCCATCAAACTCCATATTCTGCTGCACAGCCTGCTTTATTTGCTGATTGATCCAATCCGTCATGTTGGGGTCGGCCCCCTGTCTCCTTTGCCTCTGGCGTTGCTGCTGAGGGTCAGCACTGGAGTGAGTGTTGCTCGAACCCTCATCATAGGCTCGGTCACGCCTTTTATTATTCAGGACTTGCCTCAAGTCCTGCCGAGCTTCGGGGACCCTCCGGGCTCGCTGTCGTGCAGGAGGCACAAGCGAGGCGCCGGCCGTGACCTTCTCTTTTGCCTTCTCTCTGAGCCTACTTTGGAGTTGGAGGATCAGAGCATCCTTTTCTTGAATGAGGAGATTTTGAGCCCTAATTTCCGCGAGGTGGGCCTCGTCGGCCTCCTCCAGAATCATGTCATCGTCGCCCTCGTCGTCAAGGTGTACGTGGTCCTCCTCCACGTGGTCCCGGTGACGAGGTTGGTGTGATTTGGATAACGCTAGTGTCTTGCCCCGCTAGGACTGTGCCTGGGGAGGAACATCCTTACAGGGTTGTCCCAGCAAGATAACGTCCTGACGAGGACGCTCAACCTGGGAGGGAGATGGTCGGACATGCTCCAAAACGGGGTCGTGGCGAGGAGGTGCTGTCACCCCTCTCGAAGACGAAACCGACTGGGTAACGGGCGATCCCACGCTTCTCATGTCGGGACCTCCTCCAACCCTCCTCTGCCGAGGGTCTGACGGTGCCTGCCTAATCGCTCCTGCCTGGTTCGTCACCAGTGGAGGTGGCATGAGGGGCAGAAATGTTTCTGGCGGTATGGACCTAAATGGTCCAACGCCCTTTCCCTTCTTGGTCTTTGGAGGCATGGCTTTTCAAAGTGAAAATATAGTTTTTTCAAATGTTTCCCACAGACGACGCCAATTGTAAGTGCCTAAAAATTATGGACTTGGTTTAAACGATGATGAAGCTTTTAATGGTGCTGCTCATCTGATCTGGAAGTAATGGAAATCCTGAACCTGAAAGATAGACAAAAGTCAGGGCCCCGGGCTGCTTCAGCCAAAGGCACTCCGACGCCTGAGTTAGTGCAATCACTGAACCAGGGTGAAGTGAGGAAGAAGAAGAAGGCTCAGGCAAGATCATGTAGTGTACAGTATTGCATACCTGTTCATGGTCCTCACCATGTATATATATATAGGCGAGTGTGGAAGGTTCCATAGTGGTGGTAGGTGAGAAACCTTGTCCCATCAGCCCATACCTAGGATCCTGAGTGGGGGTAGGTGAGGGTATTATCCTACCGGATCTCCCCTCAATCCCACACATAAATGCGAACGTGATCGCCTGATAGGGACGACCCCTTATCAGTATTCGGCGGCCACCCTATCTGTCAGTACGTTCTGCAACATAACTATCTTGTCTCATAATGGGGATTGGACGCTCAGTGTTCACCTCGGCCAAGGGACCGAACTGGAGAAGGCACTGAGGTCGGGCGAGCCTGAGGTCGGACATTAGTGCCGAGACGCACGAGACTGAGCCCAGAGGAACTTGGTCGATACTCTTATCGAGACCAATTCCATTTCGGTGCCGGCCGGCACATTACCGTGCTGGATAGATGAAGTCGAGGCATTCCCTGAATGGTACTGTTACCGAAGTCAGGAGTAACCTCGGTTTCGGGAAAACACTCCACACAAAAGGGTAATTCAGATGAGAGACAAGAGAGAAGTTAGCAGATAGTCACTAGAGAGAGAGAGAGAGAGAGAGAGAGAGAGAGAGCAGCTGTGAGCATTCACTGTTGATAGATACTAGGAGTGTATAGATGACGAGGAACATCGAAAAGGAAGCAGGTTGTCTTTGTATCAACTAGTCATTGTAGGCATTGTGTCCAGTTTTGAAGCAAATGGATGAAAACTGTGAATGAAACAGAATGGGATTGCATTTAGTTTCTTATAGAGAGAGAGAGAGAGAGAGAGAGAGAGAGAGAGAGAGAACAGAAAATGTTACAGGTGAAAGTGGTCTTCACCTGTGATGGTTAATATATGATTATCAGTTGCTTAATGTTGTGTCTTTTTTTCATTTTATTTTGGGGAATTCAATTCATCTTTACAAGTATGTTGTATGTTTTTTATAAACATATATATATATATATATATATATATATATATATATATATCCATGTATGAACAGTTGATGTTCATGGGTGCTATTTTCTTTCATGAGTTATCCACTTACTGTACTCGTATATTTAGAGTCTGTACAGAACCTGCATTCCAGCCCGGCAGCCACTGCTTTCATGTAAAGGAAGTAGCAAGAAATAAAAGGAGATTTATTTGAATATCCTATTATCATTGATTATGGGCTTCACTGTACTGCGTTTAATTGATCATGGTGTATTCATGGGCTTTACTGTTCAGTGTGTCTCCAGGATTCCGGGTGCATTAACAAATGGACATTATCATTTATCACTAGCATTGGTGATCACTGACTGATGCTTTGTGATCTGATCCCCAGTTCACTGGATTCTAAGGAAATTAACATTGAACTGTGTTGAGAGTATTGGACTTAATTGTTATTTTGAAAATAGGGCTAACTTGTATCTATAGGAAAAGTAGGGGGTTTCTTGTAATTTTCAGAAGTATGCTAAACTGTATATGTAAATGGTCATTCAACTATAAGGACACAGCCAAAATTTCTCCTCCAAATTCTTATTCTTTTCTTCTATTTTCTTTAATTTTCCCTTCTAGGGTTTTCTAAATCTATGGGAAAGAACCTAGAAACTATCTTTTTAGATGTTTTAACAATCTGTAACTTAAAGGCGTGATTTTGGGCCAGACCACTGAATCTCTTACGAACAGTTTAGATATTGTCCATGTAGAGGTGCACTAGTATCAGAATGACCTAAAATGAAGTAGCCATTCATGCAGGAATGCATTATCTGTGTATACAATGCTTGGCTGAATTGTTTCTCATTTGCAAATAGTCACAACTGCTATGTTTTAGTATATAATTAAAACAATGATCCAGTTTTGAAAAGGAGGCAAGGCATACCAGTGCAAAAACAAGGAACCAGTCTGGTTACTCGGCTATTTAATCTCAAGTTTATTTAAACCAGGATTTTGATTTTGTAAAAGATTGATGGTTTAAGTACCCTAGGCATCTAGTTCAGCAAGCTAAATTCGGATTAGACCATGAATATAAAGGGGAACTTCATAGTTTAATTTCTGGAAAGTGCTTCATGCAAGTGATGTCCAAGCACTTCAAGAAACCAACTTTAAGCTAAACTAATCTTGTTGGTTTTGAAGATTGAGGAAAGATGTGTGGGATAGAGGAGTTACAGAGACCATGGCTTCAAATAGAGTCAAATAGAAAGGTAGTACTTGCAATGCAACTCTAATGAAATTATACTACAATGATGCTAGCATTATCAATCTCTTGTACCTTCAGCCCTTTCTTCTTGGCCACTCAGTCTTATGTTCACTCTCTCCCTCGTATACAGATTGATGAACTATTTTGCGCATGATGATGATAATGAATCATATTGGTTTTGACTTTCTCAACCATTCTTGTATGAGTGTATAGACTAAGAAAGGCATATGGGAGACTGAGATGAAGATGCAGCAGCATCACTATCCCAGCAGAAGATGAATTCAAGGAATTAATAATATAAGTTTCAAATCACTACTAGTGTTAACAAGTTGTTACCTTATTATTTGCTTAATTACATGTATCTACGCTACTACAAAACTATTTCAAACCTCAATGATAGAGATCTCACAAACATTTACAAAAATAATTAGGGCACATTACAAGAAGGATAGAGTACAGGACAAGGGATTAATATTATAAAGGCAGCGGATGAGATTAAAATATTTGCTGAATAGGGCTGCGGTCTTGAGTAGGATGGGCAGTATTGCATCAATGTTCCAATAGAGGACTGTTATCACCCATAATTAACAGCAATACCTGCTGAAGTGACAACATGCATTTTCTTGAAATATACAGTAAGCATATAGCTGAAGCCACAACATGTCATCCAAAGAAGAGTGCATATTATAAAGACCACCTGATGTTGACTTCCGCAGGAGTTTCTCATGACCATCATAACTTCAATGCGATAACAAAGAGAGTTCTCTTAGAATCCACGAACTATAGTTAATGATGCCCCAACTCCTTCATTTGCATGGAGCATGCAAGGCCCATTGGCTGGGGCCCAAAGGGCTGATCAAATCTTTTATGTACACATGTATGCAAACTTGATCTCACAGAAAGTGGGAAACAATTGTTTTGGAGGAGCAAATCAAATCTATTTCTCACCTTAGCTCCTTTCTTGCTCATCCAAACTTTGGAGTTGATGAGGAAACAGGATTTGGTGGACTGGCTCTCTGATATAGAAGAGGAAATTAACTTGAATCTACTTAGGACCCTTCACTTCTCTTGCTCATCTGAAGTTCAATGTTCATGAGGAAGTAGCATTTGTTCGACTCTCTAACATACTGAATGTGACCTTTCATCATTTTGAGAAGCTTCCGGGACGTGCTAAGGCCAAGCCCTTCTTGTGTTGCCCATTGACTGCTATGAAACATATCCTGGACAAGTTCTGAAGGAAGACCTTGGCCAGGGTGAGTCATCCTACATAAGGCAAATGTAGAAGAAAAAAAAACAGTAAAGTCATGGATCAAATACTGTTTCTTCCCATCTTGAAGACTACTTTTTGCTTCATTAGGCATAAACTGATCCAGAAACAGCTTAAATGCTACAGAAATCAAAGGTAGAAGATTGAAGGTCCACAACATTTGATGGCAAGGGTGCAACTTGGGCAGATTGTGTGAGCTTTTTCTGTTTTGGGCCACCAATGCCCAATGCAAATCCTAGACAGGCCAATCTGAACCTGAATTCTACTTCTCAACCAGATCATAATTCAATTCAGTCAGTCAGGCTGGGTTAGGTTAGGGTTGGGACTGACCCAGATTAAGGTCTCAACCTGAGCTCAACCCATACCTAAATGGTGTTTTAAATGTTAGGCCCGGTCCAACCTGAACCCTGATAGACCGACCGAATCCAACTTCCAGCCACAGCTTTTTAGGTAAGGTTGGGACAGACCCTAGTTGACTGCACATCTATTTAACAATTAAATGTGGATATCAGTCTATGATTTGTCATTAGGAGTTTGATTATTCATAGTTCCATTTCAATGGCACATAATCACTGGGTTAATAAAAGGGTATCCTGAATGTGTGAGTTCTTCTAACTTGAGTTTTATGGAAATATGGTTCCACGGTTCAAATCCACAACCAAGTGGCATGGTTGGATAGATCCATCCTGCTCGTGCAAGCTATACATGTAAATAACCCGTGCAACGCCTCATCTTGTTAACTGTCAAAACATCAACAGCAAGATCTCTTACTTTTGTTGAGGTGACCATTTGTATCTTCATAGTTTATGATCTTGTATAGATCTCTTACTTGGACCTATCAAAAAAATATTCTCCTACTTGGTAGTTTCTAGCTTCGGGAAATTATTGGGAGATTTTCAAAAGTTTGTTCTTTTGGGTTATTATTGGGAAAAAAAAAAACAGAAAACTTGCTAATTTGAGATTAAATAAAAGAGAAATAAGGAAACTGAATAAAAAAATGCTCAATATGTATCTAAAACATAGATTTTAGTTACAATCATGTGAAAATATCTTGAAACTCTCATTCTAGAAAATCTCAAAATAATCAGAATTAATCCTTTTCGCCACTTTTTGGCAAAAATATTGGAGTAATTTGAAAATTTGTCGATATTAGTGATATTGTTATTTCACATGAATTGTTTGTATTAGTTCATATCAGTTGATGATGCAGCCAGATGGCAGATTTCCATCAAGGGCAGTTTTCATGTGCTGTGTGGTGTTTAGAATGTGTAGAATGTGTAACTTAGTCCCCTAAGCTTTTATTACACCTTTCAAATGAGCACAAGAACTTTGTGATTAAGATATGAATTAATAGATTTTAATTGATTTACAAATCAGATGTGAACTCGTGAATATTTCAAGATATAGCTGAAACGCTTGAGATATTTAGCAAGGTGGGGAAAAAACTCCTGCAAATTTAGCAAGGTGGGAAAAAAAACCCTGCACACTTGATAAAAGCTGGACTTTCAAATGCAACCTTGCAGACTAAAATTGAACATAATATTTTTCAAAGCAACAATTAAAAAAAAGCTTAATTTAGATCACTGTACCTGATCTGTAAATGCACCAGTTCAATCCCATCCTCTATCAGCCTTAAACTTGGTGCAACTTCAATTTCCACCCAGCCATCTGGAGATGGGGCATGATGCACTATATTTAGCAAGAATTCTGCTAAAACTTGTTGAAGTCTAATTCGATCACCATATAAAGACATCGTTTTTGTTTCCTCTGAAATCTTGAAAATAAGCTGTAAATTCTTTTCCTTTAGTAAAAGCATCACTTGACTAATAATAGCATCCATGACACTTCCAAGGAGAAATTCGGCCATGTCAAGATCCATAGAGCTGCTAGAAAAAGGATAAAGCAGAATAAAATGCTTATAGTATCACCCTTCTTATTCAATGTGTGGAAATTCAAGGTTTTTCATAAGAACTTTGTAACTATTGAGTATCTATGCAAAATATTAGAGGAATGAAAACAACATTGGTTAAACAATTTAAGAATGTGGGATGATGTACAAGGACAATTAGTATAAACTAACCACAAAATAGAAACGTATTTTGGAATAAAACACAATTATCCAACAATAGAACTAACAAGAACAGCACCATCACCAACAATATTACAACAAATTTAAAGTTACATACATGAAGATGGAAACATTAGCCAATTACAAAAATAACAAGTTAAATACTATAAAGATCCCAACTAAAAATACAAGAGACTTTCAAGCACAGTAAAAATAAATAATGAACTTAAAGTCATTCCAAGTAGAGTCGAGATCTCAAATCAGAAAAAAAAAAATAGTAGGATCAAGATATTCTCAGATCAGGTCTCAGTGGTGTTTCTTAATTGGTTAAAAACATCACCACAGGCATAAAGGACATTGGAGTAAAGGAAAAGTCGAAGCACAATGACAAGGGTAAGTGTTTTCTCTTCTACTCATGAAAAATAGTGTATTAACCACCCTTCACACCATGCGTGACAGCATGTCAGCGAGAAGCTCCCTTACCCCAACACTTGGACAAACCCTGTCATGTGTAGAACATGCCTTCATTCCATGCAGTTTCCACTTCCACTCTAATCCCAAGTCCTTGTTGCATGATTATCTTCAGCCCGCAATGAGGCACACTTTCCATCTCCAAGTGGTACTCTTCATCCGGACCTAGATAAGCATGCAAAGATCTTGGACAACTACTCAAAACTTCTCTTACCAGGATTTCCAAAGGTCTACCCAAAACAGACTGGATAGACATCCATCATCGGAAGCTCTTAGAGAGAGAGACATTTCCAATCTCCACACTGACCATACATGATCGATCCTAAAACAGGTGGAGGTCAGGTGATTATGCTTTCGCATCGAGTTTCAGATATTGGATTTAAAATTCAGAGTCTCTGTAGAGAGAGATTTCTTACAAATTCTTTGTCTTGGCCTTATTTCAATTTGTGTTCCTCCTTGAGTCTCACAATATGTTTGTTCCTGGTTCGAGAGTTGAGCAAGAACAAAGTTTATGAAAATCTTACAAGAGTTGAGCAAGATAAGGCTCCTTTATAGATAGGGAAAACTATAGGTACAATTTTAAGGAACTATGTCACCACTGCTTTTAATTAGTTATAGGGGATGATAGCAAAACATATTAATCAATTATCATGAGAGATGAGTAGCCTAGATGATGATTAGGGCTTTACTTTGTTTAAAACTTCATACATGCACTTACAAATCTGAAGGTCCAAAGATATGGATATTCACTCAATAAAACAAATATAGATGTAGGAAATTAGGTGCAAAGCCTCTCATGATGAAGCCTTCGATTTAGCGGTGTAGTGCCCCTAATTCAGTCGGATGATGCCAATTCATCTTATTGAGCATGAGATATATCGCTTGTGAATGGCTTGCTTTGACATGTTTCCTTAGTGTTGGATGCATAAAATGTAAATCTATGGCCTTCGGATGCGAAACTTGAAGGGGAGGTTTGATTATAGGCATAACACTATTCTATTGTTAATTATTCATGGTGAGTTTATCTTTCATTGGCTATTCATAGACTTTTTGGGCATGTTCAGATAATTTAAATTTGATATAAATTTTATCAGACGTAGTCTATAACCACACAGGCAGAATTAATAGCAAGCAGGACTGCTCAAGTTGTACTTGAACTGCCCCAAATTTGGTATCAGTGCATTCCAGGTCCATCGGGTATAATCCACACTGCATTAACAACATTAAATGACATTATTGAAGAAAAAGACAAAATAAAAACATTTTAATCATTTTTGGCAATGTAAAGTTGATAGCTTTTGTAAAAGATCCACAAGCCGTGCTTCCAGATCCACATGGCATGAAAGCTTTAAGTGTCATCTTCGTGTAGGGTTATAAACTGCATAGCTTCTGTGCACTCTATTTATATGGATGTCTTTATATGTTATGCATCATTTTTTCATTTTCTTAGCTCAATAGTACAATTTAATCGAACTAATATTCTCATATATGCACACAAATGCAAACATGTATATATTTGTATATCTTTATCATTGATTATAACCACATGGGCTGTCACTTTTGAGCACCAATGCTTCTGAGATTTGGCTTTTGTGTTTTGATGATGAAGTATGTTCAAATCTATATTACAAGAGGTTCTTGTATTAATAAGCGAGACTACTGGCCCGATCCTGCAAATCATTCTGATCAGGTATCATAAGCATGTGTTCTATCTAACATTAAATCACAGGAGTTAATATATACCTGCAGGTCATGCCACAAATACGCATTGCATTCCTGGAGGATTTCAAATGTTTAAATGGTTTCATAACATATATCAATCAGCTGAAAGTGGAAAAGAATTTACCCATCGTCTATACTATCCAAGTCCGTATCCTCCATGATCTTCATCATTTGCTTCTCACATGCAGCACTAGTGTCAAGAAATTGTTTCTGATTATCTGAAATGCCTGTACTCTCCAAGAGCTTGTGAGTAAACCGTATTCCATTCAAAGGAGTTTTCATCTCTTGCCTAATGTATGCCAATTCCTTTAGTCTAGCAAAACACGTTCTTTCTTGCTGCCTTTGCACTTCCAGCGCTTGCTGCAGATCTGGGATGGTAGTTTGCAAAAAACAGAAACAGCCAATAACACAACCTTCCGCATCGGTTCTCTTATTTGCAGTTAAAAGAGCCTCCACATACTTGCCTTTCCTATCAAAAAAAGCAAAAGGGAGCTTCTCGGTATCCTGCCCGGCAATCACACTGTACAAGAGAATCATGAATCTAGTTATTGTGTCTTGACCTTTCAACTGACAGAAACTCCCAAAGATCTCCCCGGTAAGCATTTTCCCGATAACCTCTCCCCTTGTCCAACCAGTTAATTTTTCCATTGCTGCATTCCACTCGGAGCAGCAGATGTTCTCATCTGAAGCAAATATAGGTGGTATCAATGGATTAAGACTTTGTACTATAGCCTTGTAATCACCTTGCAAGCGGATGAATTTATCCATGAAGATTTTCTCCTCCGTGACATCTTGACCCACAAAACACACTCCAACAACACTGTTTGTGTAATCCTTACTCGAGCATGCATTAGCCACAATGAATACTGCTGGATTCTGCTGCCGTGAACCAAATGTCTTCAGTTTGAGCTCGACATTTTTGTCCTCTTCCCCTGCAAAGAATGAAAAATAAGCAATCATATGGTGTTTGCTCCAAAGAAATGTAAAATGTGTAGTTTTAAAACTTTTAAGATGATTTGAAACTTGACCGAGTCACTGGACTAGATTGAAACTTCAAGTTGAATCACCTTGCAAACTGGGTTTCACCGAGACTTGAGCAAAGGCAAGTGCAATTTGTGCCTTTTTCTTTTTTTCTTTTTCATTTTCTTTATTTTTTTTTTCTTTTGCAACATTTGACAATGCTTAACCTTTTCTCCAGATTCTTGCTTTATTATTATGTCAATTCAGACATATACATAATTTTCTTTCATTGACACTCGTATATAATATTTTAGAATATCATTATATTTCAGTAGTTTGTCAAGTCCAGCCATTGGACTTGAAATTTGAGTATGGAATTTTTCGGAAAGAAGACCCCTTATCTTCCAATTACCTGTCTAGCATATTCCACTCTTTCTTTTATCTGAAGAACTTGAGCTTCAGAGGTGAACCTTTATTCTAAAAACAAGTAAGAACAGCAACGGCAACGGTAATAATAATGACTGAATACCATGATCAACATATTTTCATCAGGAAAGACCATGAGCACTCATGAGAAAGGCATACCTTGTAGAGCTCGGGATAGATGATTTTTGACAACTTCACGAGAATCAGCATGGACAATATCATGAACTAGTGACTTTCCCATAGCTTCATTAGGTGGGAGTCCTGTCAATTCTGCAGTTTTTGCATTCCAACCATTGATGAGCCCAGCAGAATCAACAGCAAGAATTGGTGCAGTTGCTGTCTCAATTAGTCTGACCATCTCACATGCAACAGAACTGAGTTCATTCATACCCTGCAACTCCAAATCATCAAGCTGTGCACGAATCATTGTCTTAGCCCCACTGTCTTTGATATCCTGAAATGAGCCCCGGATAATAAGTTGCAGCGAGTGAATAGCATTCATCTCTGAGATCTCCCATGGCATACTCCGACTTTTCACTACTTCAAGGAAAGCCTTAAATGAGGTACGGGGGTGCATTCGTCCACCATCATCTTTATCCTCAGGGTGATGTTTTGCCCCACCCCATTTCACCTCCTTTGCTGTATGGGACCTGAACCAGAACAAGAAGTCCTTCGACGTAATTCTCGCTGTAGCCATACCACAGACTGCCTCACCAAGTGATGCCGCACCTGGATAACCAGCATCAGCCAAACTATCTGTACTCAACCCCGTAGAGTCTCCATGACAAGTTAGCAACCAATCTGCAATATCTTTTATCTGTGCTTCTGTTGGAGTAACACCCAACAACCAGCACTTCCCTCCATAGTACAAAGCCGCACCATCGCACTTCACTAGGTCCATGATGCTCGGGGACTGAGTCACAATCCCAAAAGGGGAATCCCTAAGGAGCATATCGCACAACAGTGTCTGTGTCCTAAGCATTTTCTTTTCTGCCAGTTGTGAAGCCAGATGAAGCTCCATGTTCAACTGCATCCCAAATGCCTGCATCAGGAATTCACAGGCATATCTAAGGGGAAAGGGGACATAACGTGATGTAGTGTGGTGACAAACAACCAGCCCCCACAGCCTGCTGGAGTCATTCCCATTGATGATCACTGCGATCGCCAGAGATGCAATTGAACCCATGTTGGCCATGTACTGTGTATGGCAACCGTGGGCCGAGCGCAGCGTTGAATTCACCAAACAAAGTGGCTGCTTCAACTCTTGGACCTGGATAACCCTGACTGGATTTGCATGACAATCACAAATCATCCTAACACGATTCTGTTTGAAAAGAAACCTTGATGCCTGAGGGATATCCGTGGAGGGGTAATGCAGGCCTAAATAAGGCTCCAAATCAGAGCGCCGGATCTCAGACACAACCTCACCATGCTCATCCTCATGGAACTTGTACACCATGACCCTATCATACCCAGTAAGCTCCTGAACATCTTGAACAACTGTATCACACAGCACCCCAATGTCTCCGCCCGGGAGCGATTGGAGCCGGGAAATTGCCCGGACGGCGAGCTTCTGAGACTGGACCGCGCCCGCAATGGAGAGGGCAGGGTCTGTGGACCTAGCAGGCTCCAAATCTATCACAATTCCTACATCTATCCTATGTAGAATGGCATAAAAGGGTTTACCAGTGCTTATTGACTGAACCATGATGGGGTTCAGCAGAGAGATCTCTCTAGAACTGGCAGCCCTGGCCAGATAGGAAGCAGATGGGGACATGAACAGGGTCCTGGCATCAACCCCCAGCAGACCCATGAATTGGGTTTGTGGAGAAGGGCTTTGGGGGGGAGAAAGACCCATCAATTCAATTGAATTCTCACTGTAGGCAATGATTTTGAAGGTTTTCTGTTCAATGGCAAGCATACAACCAAAGGACTGGATGAGGCCACCCCTCTGGATTCTAGAGAGGTAGGCAGTGATCTGTTCTTCTGGGGCTTGTTCTGCAGCAGAGGATTTGAGTGATTTGGAATAGTCAAAGGACTTACCTGATTCACCAGACTGCTCAAAGGCTGCAAGGAGCCGTGCATCTACATTGTACTGGGCAATGGCTTTGTTCTTGGTGTTGGGGGTTTGTTGGGTCTTCATGAGGATGATCTCTGATTCTTAGGAGATGGTGTTAGATGTTGGGGTTGGGGCTGGTGTTGAGAGAAGCTTCCACTACTTCTACTCCACTACTTCTACTGCAAGTGAAAGTACGTGCTTTGCTTAAGAGGGCACTGCATAAACAAACCAAAAGGCTTTTGTTTTTAGTACTTTTGCTTCTTATTGGAGGTGGGGTAACTTGGGTTATCTTCTTCTTTTATCTGCAAAACCAAAAACAAAGTGGTTAAGCATGAAAGCTTCGATCTTTTCTAGGTTTTCTGCTTCCCCCGTCCCAGATGAATGTTTCACTGCCATATGCAATAATTGCAGGGAGCTGCTTGGTCTTCACTGTGACAGGCCTGTAATTTTAATAGGATTCAGGGGAATTCATAATGAGGAATTTCACAACAACATTATGGCTGTCCCTTTCAAATTCCCCCCTGCTACAGAGTCCCAGTCTCTCTTGTGCCTGTTTCTTCATTGGAATTTCCTTCCTAACACTGGTGTGATAGGGGTTGAAATTGCAAGAATTTGCAAATGTCAGGGACAAGCAACTACTTTATGTTTAAAAAAAAAAAACAGACACACACACCAAATTATTATCTGAAATTCTGGTAAAAAAAAGACTCCAAATGATTTAACTTATTTGGTTGCGAGCATTTGAGGATTTTCTATTTTCGAACCTTTAAATTCTCTAAATATTGTTTTCCCAAGCGGAATTATGAAATCACAATGGTTGAATAGCTAGCATTCTAAAAGGTAGATATTTTAAGATTTCATATGACAAAGCTGTCATTTGGAATTTCAAGAAGACAGCAATACAATCAGTGTTGTCAAAAATTCCAGACAATAGAAAAATCTTATTAAAAATGCTTGCAACCAAATAAGTCATTATCAAAATTTTGACCTCCTTGGCATTTTTAACTTCTCTAGTGAAGAGAAGGATTTTTTTTTTTTTTTGGGGGGGGGGGGGGGGGTGGGTGTGAAAAAAGTGAGAATTATTTAGCTCAGTGGTAAAGTGCCTTAGTACCACATAATAAAATCAGAAATTGAAACTACTACCACTCGCAGCCCAATCTACAATATATATATATAAATTATCCCATATCCCAAGCAACCTCTTCTTTGAACAATTTTCGTATATCAGAATGCCCTCAGGTGAGGTAATGGAGCTCTCGGGTAAAGGAAGGTGGCATCTTACCACTTAGGTAAGATGTCGTTCTCATATTCATCTCATATAGTTTTTTTTTTTCTTTTTTCTCATCTCATATAGTTAAAATAAATTACATCATTAACCTAGCATTTTTTATTGTGAAACCTCCCAAAGCTGCAGTCTTAGGTTTGGTGAATTATGCATGAGCCTTTTTCCCTGTCGACACCATATCTAGTCTATTTTCAACAAAGGGTGGGGTCCACTGTGCCTAGTCAGTGATGATACGTTAACATCATGCATGGGACCAATCCATGTGATAGGCGCATGGGTTTGGATTGTAGAAGTCTACAATGTATTAGTCTCATGTGCTCATTTGATGATCCTAACTGCACCCATTGGTGGCCCCAAAATGTACATTTCAGACAGTGTATGTTAACTGTTAAGTCTCATTCAACAATAACCTGACTAAATGAGGCAGGTAGAGGGCCCAATCACATGTCTTGGATATAGGCTTTGTTTCAGGGAATAGGGATCATTCACAAATGAGTTGTGCTGTTGAGGCATGTCTCAAATTTGAAACTACAGAAACTGAGTTTTTGTCTTCCAACCCTTGTGATTTTACTTGTTAAATATGGGCTAGTGTCCTGTGACCCTTTCTTCAAACCATGGTCAATTTGGTGTCGGTACGATTGAACTTGACAATATCTTTCCGCGGAGTAAATGGTGAAGTCTTTGGACGCTCAGATATATATAAAGATAAAGAAGAATTTAAAAATTCTACTATGTTCGAGAATTCAGAAACTCTCCATATTGGGGAGGGAGGAGAACTAAAAGTACTTAGCAATCTAATAACTTTAGCCCAACACTCGTTATCCTCCATTTGAGGTTTCAACCCACTGAGGAAAACTTGATTCTCTTATCTTCTCGTACCCATTTCATTTTTACGAACTTTCTTTTATATCAAAATTAAATTTCCATTCATCCAAATCAATATAATTCGTCTCTTGTGAAATTCTTTAGAATCATGATAAATTGAATTCTCCAAAAATGAAAGATTTCTAAGCAAATCAAACTGAGAATTAGAAGTTGGAAGATTTTAAGAGCTTTTCAAATTTTAAAGCTCCTCATTCTCCAAATTTCAGGGGATATGATTCTCATTGAATCTTCCAACAAAACGAATCCACCCTGGGGCCCATGTTGCCAATAAAAGAACATTAGAAAAAATTAAAGTTTGCAGACAAGGCACACGTGAGACAATTAAAAAAAAAAAAAAAAACAATGTGGCCTCCACTTCAATATTCCTGGTGTCTCTAACAACAGCATGAAAATATGTAGCCTGCATCATGGTCTGCCAAGTGGGTCATATTCTCTATGCTTTGGCTAAGGATGAGGTTGATGTTATTGGAAGATGCATCAATCAAAATATGCTGGGGATGAGGACACTGTATATTTCTTGATCCCTTATCCTAGGTACACGTGAAGTGTGGGCCCACTATCAGCATCTGTGTCTTTCAATATTATTATCATTTGTTATCCTAGTTTGGAAGTTTATAATCTTGTAGTTGATTTGATTGTCACGCTATTATAACCAGACGACTGGCATGTAGGGACAATGGATGTGACTTCATGTGGATTAGGTCTAACAAAAAAAGAAAAATTTACCTCTTCATCTTCAATTTTTGGAAGGTTCTTATTTAAACCATGAACTTGACCCAAATTCAACCTAACAGTTTGGGGTTTGGCTAACTTTCTTTTTGTTTTTGTGTAAAAAGTTAATTTGGTATTTGGGGTTTAGGTGAATCATTCTTCTTACTTAACTCCAAGATCATCTTAATTTGATTAATTGCACTAAGACTTGCCGACTTATCTTATTCATTGGAGTTTGTTTGTTGCATGGAACGCAAGGGAATTGATTTCATTGGCATTGAAGACTAAATGAGCTCCAACAAAGGATTATTAAAGAAGTGAGGGGTGAATGATTTAGATATTGATGTAGATCCGACCCTCATTTTTCTAAAATTTAAATGACCATTGTGATGGCTGGGTATTCATTTACACCTCCACTTCATTAACGTTCTAATAGTAAAGAGATGATTTTGCAGCCATTTTAGCAATTCACCATTTTTTGCCTTCTAGTTATCTATATATCTAAGGGAATGTACTCTCCCTTAGATAAAGACACATGTCTCCCTACATGAAAGACACCTGTCATCTCCAATCTCCACTCTCCTCCAAACAAACTTCCCATAACTTCCTCAAATAAAATCTTCCTCAAACAAAGAAGTTCCCACTACGTAACTGATCCCTTACTGGAAAGGGACTGCTAGAAGAGAAATAAAAGAAGAAATAGACAAGTTGCAGAAAGGAAGAAGAAGAGACGTATAAACATCCAAAGTTCCAATCCTGATTAAAGACGTGCATTATTTGTTCTTCTAAGGTATAGCTTTCTAAATTCAATTTGCAAATTTGCGTTGCTTCTTGGCTAAAATAAATAAATAAATATAATAAAAAAAAGTATTGATACAGGGAACTGATTTTCCCGCGTTGATACCGGGACCTAAGTGGGCCACCCGAATACTTATCTGATCCTTGTATCCGAAGGAGGATCCACAGGCGACCCAGTAAGTGGTGGACCTGTGCGAGGTGAGCCCTGTTTGGCCCACCATCCAGCATCTGATCAGAGAAGGGATAGGACCCAGAGGCTTGATTTTCTTACGTTGATACCGGGACCCAGATGGGCCACCCGATGACCCATCTGATCCGTGGATCCGAAGGAGGACCCACGGGCGACCCAGTATGTGGTGGGCCTGTGCGAGGTGGGCAATGTTTGGCCCAACATTCAGCGTCTGATAATTTGATCCACCATCCAGTAGTAAACAATATTTGCGATCCTGATTAGAGACGTGCATTGTTTGGTTGTGCATGTTAGTTTGTGCATTTAGTGGTTCTGTGGCCGTGTATAGCACGGGGTGTTGCTAGTTTTTTTAAAATAAAAGTATTGCAATTCCTATCTATTAAAATTACATGAAACAAAACAGGCCCTTATTTAGGTTTTAGGCAACTTGATTAATAAATATGATGATTCTAGTGGAGCACATATATATATATATATATGAGAGAGAGAGAGAGAGAGAGAGAGAGAGAGAGAGAGTAATGCCCCTGTACAAGCTTTTCTTACCGTTTTACGGTACAAGCCACATCGTAGGGCCACCTACTAGTCCATCCAAGCAGACCTCCCTATTTACATGGGTATCACCGAGTTTTGATAGATTCAAATAGAGTATACCATTGGATCGAGAGTCAATTTTATTGTTTTCTATACGCACACCCCCATAGGAGAGGGCTAACTCCAACCCATTGCCACACCTAATTCTGAGTCCTTCATTTATAGTTTTCCCATAGTCATTTTTCTACCAATTGACGAAATTTGATCATGAAAAGTATGATCTAACTTGATCCATATCAAGGTGACAGCATTAATCCCCCACTTAAATTGACTTAGATTAATGGACCTTTCACGCTTGCAACCCAAACCAGACAAACTCCAGTGGGTTCTCTCCTTGACCATCTGTCAAGGTAGTTGTCTGAGATTTTCACAAAAATATAGGTTATTTTTATAAAAATAAAAAGTCAATTGTTTATTTGTAATTCTCTAAAATAGAGTTGATTATATGTAAATTTCCCCATTTTTTTCTGAACAACTGCCCCTTCAAAGAAAGATCCATCAACTTTAAGATGAAGAAAATAAGTGATGGAGGAAAAAGAAAAATGTCCTTTGGTTGAACAATGATTCTGTTGACCGGTCCAAATGTTGAAATTTTGATTTAAGTATATGATATAATAACACTTACATTCAAAGGATTTAGTTTCCTTCAAGACTCATAACTCAATATATAATTATAAATTGATAGTCAATGAAGGACTCTGTCAAATACTACTTATAAAGTCAGTGTGGAAAGAGCAAGGAAGCCATAGCTTGTTTGGACAGAAAGTTAATTGGTGTACTATAAATAGACGTCTTAGCTCGTTCTCCCCATCGTCTTTGGCTGGCCTTAAAAGCACAATGAGAGGCTCCAAGGCTTTTTCTATACTCCTTTATTTGTTGGTGCTCATTGTTTTGCAGATGACACAAGCGATGGCTTTGAGATGTAAGTAGCTGGTACTCTCATGTCATGTTTTTGTAGCTACTTTTCCGTAAACATAGAAAAAAAAAAGACATTTTTCTATAAAAAGCCTTTCTTAACGTTTGGCGTGAAACTTTTTTTTTGAGAAAAAACATCAAAAGCAATATAACTTTCTATATATACATGGAATACTTCATAAAAAAGTAGTAGTCAGTGAACTTTTATTTTCGTAAATGCTATACAAACATGCCTGTAGTTCTTTCTCTTCTTTAGTAATTGATAATGCATTTGATAATCCTGATTATGAACTTCATATCGATAGATGGATATAAAAGATTGTCACGTTTTCTTAATGAGTTATATCCAAATCATATTGAGTATAACACATTAAGATAAACCAAGATTGATGTGATAAGGTTAAGATGATGGTATTGATTTTTAACACCATTGTTTATAGATTTTGCAGGAAGGATGGATACTCGCCTTATGCAGCGGCCGTCCAGCCCTCCACCGCCGGTTGGTCGAGGATCATCGCCAATTCACATGTAGCAGTCCTTGAGAAGATTACATGAAGCTGTGTTTCTCGATCTATTAGATATGTGAAATAAACACATGAAGTTTCATGTAGGTTGCCTGCAGGTTCTTTTGCATATTCGATATATGTTGAAAGATTTTAAGATTGTGAGGGATCAAATGCTGTATGTTGAAGTTTGGATTTTATATTTTTAGGGTAAGGATTATAATGAAATTTGAGTTATGATTAAAGAAAGCAACTAGACCATGATTTGTGGAGCATTTTTGTTTTGTGTCAAGAACCTCCTACATGTCAAAAAGAGCACATCACATGTCAGCTGCAAATTGGTTAAGTTATTTCATGCACAAGCCTGATTTATCTTAGAAAAGATTTCAAAATAGTATAAAACTTTTAGCTCCTTCTCAAAAAATCAAATAAAATTTTCAATATATTTCTTTCACATGTAGCAGTCCTCACCAATTTTTTTTTTTTTTTTTTTGAGAAATGACAAAAATACCTTTATGTCATTTTTCAAATCTTCCACTTTATTAAATCATTTAAGAAAAATGATCTAGTCCAACCCAAACAATCTAGTAGTTGGGCCCAGGGGATTAACCCGGCTCCCCCTAGGCTCGTAGGCATTAGTCCAGCCTGTTTGGACTGGAACACCCTCCCTTATTAAAGAAGAAAAAAGTTAAAAAAGAAGGGTTCATATGGATACTAAGTAACTAAGAAATTAGCTTTCTTAAATAGTTATGATCATCAAAATCAACTTGAAACATGGGCTATACAAGAATCCAAATAAAAGAAACCAAGATCAATTGTGACATTCGCCTAGGTGACCGAACCATCAAAATATTAACATTTGATCATTGAGGCCTATAAAATGATCATTGGGTTGGTTTGAGGACGAAAGAAGGTTAGCACAAAAACTTGTCATAAGGGGTTTTTCATTTTTTAATCATTTTTAACATCTTTTTATGGAGAGGACTTGATTGAAAGAAAAATGAAAAACTTTTATTCTTTTTTGACACATTCAAATCGTCATGTACTTCTTTGAAAATGAGCAAAAAAACTTATACCTTTTTGAAAATTTTCATTTTATCTTATAATGGGTCAGGCCTGAGCCCAACCTACTGAGAAATATCTACTTTTGGGCCCCATTACATATATCAATATACACTTGCTGTCGGTTCTCTTTGGATTGCATATGGATTGCAATATCAAATGATTCCCATGACTACTGTTGGAAATTTAAATGGCCAATGAGATAAAAGATGTGTTATCTTCTCAGATCAGACTTCTGCAATCTAAATCCAAATCACCAATAGAACAGATATTAACCTGGGCATATACTTTCATGAGGCAGCACATTGACCAAGCCAAGCAGGGCTGAACCTGTCCAAGCTTAGCCCACACATTCCAGTTGTCTTGTACTGTAACATTTTTGTCACATTCCGCAAAAAAATCCTCAAAAAAGGATTTCTGTTTTTCACCAAGTGGTCGAAAATCCATGTTTGGCAAGTTTAAATCCCCAAGAAATTGGGCTATTCGAGAACCTCATTTTTTAGGATTCTTAAGTCCAACCCTACTTTGACCCTTCCCCCGAGATATAAACATCCTCAGCCGAAGGGAAAAGGGTATGAAATCCTCAAATCTGCGTATTCCTGATTTACTACCAAACTAGACCAAAGAAGTAGGGGTGTTCGTGTTTGGGCTGGGCTGGGTTTATGAATGTCTAGTCCCGGCCTGACTTATAAAATATAAGCCGAAGCTAGAGTCGGGCCAGGAGTTGCTGGCCGGAGCCCGGCCCGTCAATAAAAGAAGAAGTCTAAACCCAGCTCAAGTTTGATTTATAGAATAAGAAAAAGATTTCTTATGGTTTTAGGGTATAGCTCAATTGATTTGATCTTGTGACCTTGTGAGAGGTAATGTATTCGAGTTCCCCATTTACCCCTCGTTATAATTAATTTTTATTCGGAACAGATCGGGCTTCAGGCTCTCCACAAATGAGTCCAAGCCTGGCCCATCTATTAAATGGGCCCTAATGAAAAATCAGAGCCCCACCCATCTACTAGAACCCCAGCCTCAGCCCTCAAGTCGTACCCCCGCGAGATTCAAGAAACGCCTTTGATAAGATCGTAAAAATTCGATTTTAGTATTTAATCTCGTCACTTGATCATATACCGCAATGTCCAAATGAAAATCCTGACTCCAACACTAGGTCCCAGGTGAAGATGTTCTAGGTCACTGGAAGATGGAAGATGGGTCCCAAAAGTATGAAAGCATGGCCCAAACTGGAGAGAGAGAGAGAGAGAGAGAGAGAGAGAGAGAGAGAGAGAGAGAGCTCTGTAATCTGAAATCTTCTACCCTTCCCTGTGACCATGCAGAAGTGAGTATGAAACCTCCTTTACAAACAGGGAAAGAAGAATCAAATGTACCTCTCACCCAATCAAGAAATTAGCCCACTATTGTTTGGTGGATCCAGAATTTTCATTTGAGTAGAGCGAACAATGTATAAGGTTAAGATAAAGTACTCACTCCCTGGCCTATTTTGTGAAGGAATTCTACTCCCACTAGAGATTAGAATATCGCCAGAATGCCAAAACTTCATACCATATAGAGTTTAATTTGAATGTCCAAAAAAAAATATTTCTTTAACAAGTAATGAAAACAAGTATCATATTGTGTATTCAAAAAATTGCTAGCAACCTTGAAACCACATTGAGTGTTGAAAGTTCAACATTGAACAATACTCCAAAGTTCACATATAATTAATTGAAAATTCTCATATCAAAATCAGATAAGAAGAAACTATCAAACTTTTCCTTGTATATATATAACTCTAAAATACGACTTTTATGATTCAGTGCAATGTGGAAAGAAGAAAACCAATTTCGTGAGCACCTTTGCCACAGCCTACAAAGATTAATTGTTATGTCATGGTGAAGGCATGGGAAGCAATGCTCAAGGAGAGGGAAAGAACTGGCTTGGTAAGCTCAATCGTGTTTTTCTTGAGATCTCAAATGCAATTGGTATAAGATGCACACCATTTCTTCTATAGTAAATTGTGGAACAACTTGTCAGGGCACTAAGGCCTTAAAAAGTAAAGAACATGATAACATTGTATATTATGTCACTTCCATTTTTTGAAATAATATGGATCTGTAGTAGGCACAATATCTCTTTAAGAGTTAATACACTTATCACATGACGGTTTCACCATTCATTTGATCACATTCTCCTACAAGAAGATAATGAATGCGAACACTGCTTCAATCCCAGAAGCCATTCTCTTCCTCATACCAATTGTTTCCATTGGGACCAATTCTAAAATGCCAATATTAATGCTATTGTTGTACTTGGTGGCGATGGGATTTTGGGATTGGGTTTAGATATTAAGATTTTGGAAAAAGGGGATTATGGTTGGAGTTTAGAGATTTAGGGAATGGGTTTTTCAGATTTAAGAGTTTAGGAGAGAGAAAGAGAGGACAATACCTGTCTCCTGTGGGCTTGTCAAAAATCTGTCGGAGTCAAAGGGGAAGAAAGAGACTGCATGAGAATAGGGTTTTGAGGTTTTAAAAAATGTAAGAAATGGATGGGGCAATCAATTTTGAGTAAGAAATACATGGGGCAATCAATTTTGAGTATGCGACTACGGTTGTTAATGGGTCCCCTATTCTCCATTTACCCGGAAGTTCCGACCCGTTACAAACCTGGTCTAGGTCCTTATTTAGGCCTCGATAAGTAAATGGGTCCGGGTCTGGTTCCACCTTGTTTCGGACCTGTGGACTTGAGACCCGACATATTACCTTGATTTTCAAAAATCTCTCCTAAAAATCATGTTTTTTTAATATCATTCTCTACCTATAGCCAGACCTGGATCTAGACATGTCCCATATATAGAGACCCGTTCCATATATGGTTTTGGTTCCGGTTCCGGAGCTAAGAAACTAATTCCGAAACGGTTCCGGGTCCGGATCTGGTTCCAACTTTTCCTTAACGGTTCCGGTTCCAGGTCCACCATGGATCCAAATTGGAACCGACCCATTTTACAACCCTATATGGGACAGGTCTGCCGCTGGGCATAGCCCTTATGGGCCTTTTCCAATACCCAACACATGGGTCTGCCCCCGCTATGTGGGTGGGGGAGGAGGAGTGTTGTTTTTAGCCGTTGGGCAATAAAAATGAATGAGCCTAGTATTCTAAAAGCAGTTTTTTTCATACTTGGCCCATGTAGAATGAAAGAACACTTTGAGACCTTAATCCAACATTATGTGGGCCACCTCAACCTAGGAGATGACATTTAGGCTGTCAATTGGTTGAGCCAGCTCTACTCTCTCAGTTAGGCTTGGCCTCTAGCTGGAGCTCAACTCATAAGCTAATCGGGCCAAGCTCAAGCTTGGCTCGTTAGTTCATAAATTAAACTTGAGCTAGGGTCTATCTAGCTCGAATGAGACTCAATCAAGGGCTTGGCTTGAGCTTGGGCTCAACTCTGAAAGATTAAGTGATCAACAATTGATATATATGAGCCCATGCTTAAGGTTAGCTTGTCAAGTATACTAACCTTGCCCCAGATCCTAAAAACTGATATCTTCTAAAACCATTGAATTTGAGGGTCAAATTTGACACTCATATACATTTAATTACGGAGAAGACAAGCCAATGCCAAGCCCAAGATAGAGCTCGGCCTGTAAGGTCGAGCTTGGCTCGTCAAGCTCTACTCAGGCCTGAGCTTAGGTCCACTTTCCTAGTAACTGCATTTGTTGATATGTCCATGAACTCTCCCAGTAAAACCTTTTCCTTTATACATGTTAAACACTAAAAATACTATTTATTTTAGAAAAAAATAAGATTTAAAACTAATTTAAAAAAAAAAAAAAGTCCAAACAAGGTTGGAGACATGGAAACTACTACAGCACCCACATCCCTCCAATGGATGGCATAGGTGATGTCCAATCGTGTTTGAGCAATTTTCAATTATTTTGAGATGCTCCACTCTGTTTGGATTATGTAGGTAGCTCCACTGGATTTTTATTGATAAGATTAGCAAGTACTATTGTCATTCTCAAATGGGCCCTGCTCAATATACAATGGATTTTTAGATACTTTCTTTAATTAAATGAAACTGACATTTTAGAAATAATTGGAAAAAGATACGTTATAAATTTGATGTAGAACAAGTCGCAAAAGCATTATTGGAACAAGAAGATCGTTAGAAGTCAAGACGGAAGGTTAGATACATAGTGTCGACTTCAAACGGTCATAACTTTTGATCCGGGTATCATCATGGGGCTTATAAGCGTTTCAAAGCTATCGATGAGATCTACGTGGTTGGAGTCGTGAAGGCCAAATTCAGCTGTTTCGAAGGTCAAAACGCAATTTTCATGCAAAACTTACTATTTATAGTAAGTTGCCGTTTTGCGTATCTTAGGGGTTTTTTTGGTCCGTTTAAGTTTGAGTCTTTGTCCAAGGTTTTAGAAAGTTATTTAGGAATGGTCAAGGGCTTTGATGTCGTTTCAAATTTTTTTACTATTTTTAGTAAATTTGCTATTTCGGGTAATTTAAAGACTCTATAAAAGTGATGTAATGCTTCTTTTTATGGAATAATACAAATTGAAGTTTGTTTAGGGTTTCCCTATCTCTTTCTTGTGGAGTCAAGGTGTTGGTTGATATTAGGTTGACGATGGTGATCTTCTTCCTTTGTCTATTTTTTTTTCGTGCCTATGCTACGCCAAATTTGCTCAAAACCCATCAGTTAATAGCATTTTAACAAAAGATAGAGTTTTATATCAAATTAACAATTTCTAGTTTTTACTAATAGGCCGAAAAGGAATATCCCACCATAGGATAATACCACCCACCAATGGATTCAACTTAAGGGTTTTTTATATAAGGGAGCTAAGTTAAGGTTGAGCTTAGCTTGAACACTAAAACACTGGTCAACTTGGCCCGACAACCCTGAACCAAGTTTGAAATAAATTTGACCTTGGCATTGAAATCAAGAACCTACCCAAGGCTTTAGCTTGAATGTACTCCAACTTTAGCTCATATATCTTTATAGCTCAACCAAGTTTGAACTAACCATTGAAGCCATCAATCAAGCTCCATTTTCAGAGTCTAAAGTTCCAGTTAATGGAAAGGATCATTCCTCAATGTGAAACGTATTACCATCATCTGAATCAATTCAATTCAATCCATATTATTCCCGTTAAAAGGCATGCATTGAACCAAATGAAATTTACTTAGAATGCTATATGATTGCTGGCCGGGTTTGCTCCAAATGTGGCTGGTGCTAGAGATTTCAAGCTCTTGGCCAAAATGAAGAAAGCAGGAATGGAACCTGATTTGGGATTCACTCAAAACCAATGAGTATCAAAGCTATGGGGTTGTTTGGAGAGATGCTGGCGATGGGCCTGAAGCCTAACTCAATTACCATTGCTGGTTTGCTCCCTCTGTGTGGATCGATTGAGGATGCCCTGGGTGTTTTGGCCCAGTTACCATTGTTTGGAGGGTACTATAAAGAATGGACTTGAGGATGACACGATTGAATTATTTGAAAGAAAGGAAGAGGAGGGTGTTTTGGGAAACCAAGGCACATTCAAGTATCTTCTTGCTGCTTGCAGCCATGGCGGATTGGTTAACCCCGAGGAATATCAGGGTTGGGTAGCAACACAGCCCAGGAATTAACCGGAAGTTGTGGTTTTGAACTTGCACTCTCTTTCTCTCTGGGGCTGCTTGTCTATGTAAAAGCCTGACTTACAGATTGCATGAGGGAGGCAATGGGCTTTACGTGCCTGGGAGAATAGTTGGTTCTCGAAGAGGCTGGACACAATTCTCAGCAAAAAGAAAAAAGCCATGGCGGATTGGTTGAGAAAGGTTTGGAAATTTTCTTGTCTATGAAAAAGGTTTGTGAGGTCGAGGAAAATGACCAACATTACACCTGCATGGTGTACTTCTTTGTTGCTTTGGACAAAGTGTCACATCCCGGTCCCAAAATTATCTGGCCAAGGGTAATTCCCGAGGTGTAACACGCGTACTCCCGTGCTCATCACACCTGTTTCGGGTCAAGTATGAGTCATGAAGGAGATAAATCAACTTTTCACGTGTGAGACATACTCACAGAAACCTGTCCTTGTATATTTAATAGCGGAAGCATTGGAATATAAAATGTATCATATCATGAGCTCTCTTCAAGTTCATATACAAAAGATGATTTCATTACTAATAAGAAGTAGAGATTTAAAACATACTCCACCTCAAATAATACAAAAGTATTTATATACATCAATACCCAAAAGTAAGTTTAGTTTATTCTTATACACTGATAAAGCTCACTAAGCAAAAGTATAATATTTGCAAAAGATGATAAAGACGCTCTCCAATGACATAAGTTAGACAGCTCCCTCAACCGTCCACTCTTATATGCCTGGAGGTACCTTAATGGTCTCCTCCTCTCCCTCCGTGGTCTCTTGAAGACCGAGATTGGGATCTGTGCTTGTATCACCAAGAATAACTAATGAATACAACGATTCAGCCGAGTATGAGCAATAATCAATCTACACATGATGTATCGATTAAGAATTGATGACAATAGATTGGAAGAGATCATATAAAGTAGAATTAGGCAATTGTGCATTCAATTTTAAATCATGCTTAGAGAAATACTAATAAATGAAAACCACGTACAATCTAGTTGGTAACCACATTAGCTAAATCCCCTCAATGAGGGCATGTGTTTTGGGATGTCACCAGTAATCCGGCCAAACGTTCAACTGGCTGCCCGAGTTTTAGAGTTCCGGTACTCCATACTATCTACTGCGCAGCGATGTTTACAGTCTAAACCAAAAGTCAACCATATCGGGTCTCGTCCGGTCGAAACTAAGTAGTACCGACTCATTTAAATCAATATCAAACTGGACTTGAGTAGACCACAATAAACATTTCGTATGATACACTTCATTCCATACATGTACATTCACAATTCTACTAAAGACTTTTCAATTAACAGTACGAATAACAATAGAATGACGACTAAATTAGGAGTACGAAAGAATACAATCTATGTATATGAACACTTATTTAGTGTACGAAGTCATGAATATATATATATATAGGAAGATGCTCCTATGAGTGATAGGAGTGGGCACCCTCACATATACATATATATATATATAGGGAAATGCTCCTATGAGAGATATCTTTCACCTTATATGAGAGATATGGGTGTGGACTCTCACATTTAAATTGTTGTCATTGAATATGGATGTGAGGGCCCCCACCTTATCTCTTATAATAAGGTGAAAATATCTTTTATAGGAGCATCTCCATTATATATATATATATATATATATATGTTAACACAAGATGCTCATGCTTGGATATTCAGGAAGTTAAGGACTTTTACTAGCCAAACTAATCTAATATCCGTCTTTCATCACTATCCAATGCTTTATAAAATCATAGCATTCAATGTACCATTATTCGTTAATTGGTGCCACATTATATATTAATATACATTAAATTTCCATAACTTAATAATCATGGTGTAGGAATGGAAAGAACGAATTAAACACGTGAAGATCCTCGCCTCAAAAGGGTCTTCCATGTAAAAAAAAAAAGGTTTCCAGTGGTCAATATGACTGAAAGTTGCCATTGGGTAAGCTCTACAAAGTCTCCAATGAAGAATCCATATGATTTAGATTTGTTGTTCAACACTCGGTTAGCCGAGCACGGTTAACCAAAAGTTGACCGAAGTCAGACAGGGTAAAAAGAACCCTACAGTTATTGTAACCGAAGAGCTTCGGTTAAGGTTCGGTGGAGTGTCGGTTAACCGAATATGTGAGTTTGGTTAATCGAACTCAATTTTCTACATTTTTCTTCCATTCTGGATTTGGAACCGAACCCACATTGGTTAATCGACCCTTGACCGAATTTCTATGTGTGGAATAGGAGTTTTGCCCACTTTGAGCTATTTCCCAAACCATACAAACTTTCCATTCTTCCACACTTCTAATACCTTTTTCCCTCACCACAAACCTACATAAAATAGAGCCTCCATACTCCCATTCACATGTATGTAAGCCACAATAAATCATTTTTACTCCAAGATACATATTTGAAAGAATTCCATTTACAATATTTTACATGCAAGAGGCTTAAAATAACAAAACTGAAATCGGAATTATAGAGTCAACTAATAATCACAGCATGAATGAAAGAGTAGAGCTTATACTTGCCTCTAATCCAAGCTTTTCAACTTTCTCTTCCACAAAAGAACCCAAATCAAATAAACCCCCCAAATAACAACCCTAGCACAAAAATTTCATGAAAAAAAGAGTGTAAGACTCCATGCATGACTGAAATGAGTCTCACAAATTCCAGATTGGAAATGGGTTTCTCACCATTATAGCAAACGGCTGAATGGAAAGGAAGACCTTGTCAAGAAAATACCATGGTTGTGTAGAGAAGATGATGGAGAAACATAATCTAATTAATGTCCAAGTTCACATGCAAACTCTCAATTTACAGAAATCAAGAAAGAAGAAGGAATGAGAAGGTTGAAGATGGCCGTTCTCCTCTTGCACAGCTGAAACATTCGAATGAGATGGGTTTGGGCTATTTTAAGTAAATAGTTTCAGAACTTAAAAGAAAACCCAATTTCTTTCCTATATTTACATTTTGAGTCAAATGAAAGCTTATATAATTAGTTTGAGGTCTAACTGGCAACAAAGGCCCGTTCTAATAAGAACCAACACATTTAAAATTTATCTTATTATTTAATATAAAAAATGAGAGCTACAGAGACACGGGGGCACAACTACATCTGCAAATAAATATTATAATAATGTAATATAAAAGGATCTTTAAACTCAATTAAGTTAATGCAAAAGAATAACTAATGAATTTAGTTTCAAATAAAGAATTGAATAAGAAATAAGGTAGTAATTTTTCCAAGTTATTAGAAAGATGATCAATTAAACAAAGTTAGAAAAATGGAAAAAGTCCGCTTATGTTTATGAAAAATTATACAAAAATGTAAAGACAATATAAGATATCAGAATTCATCATGTTTGGACAACTACTATGAAATTCATATACAACAAATATAAATGTATTTTTATGATATATATTCAACAATTGCATACATAAAAAAAATACAAAATACAAAATTATAAAGCATACCTGATTTGAGAAACACCATATTTGTAAAGATTAGGCCTTCTTTATTTGATATCATTTCTCACTCAGTGTTCATTCATTCACCCTAGACAACCATATTAGTTGAAATATGAAATTTGATATTCGATATTGAGAAACATACACACACACACACACACACACACACAGAGAGAGAGAGAGAGAGAGAGAGAGAGAAATTTACAAAGAGATAAAAAAATAGAAGATAAAAAGTGAAGATCTTTTACTACATTACCATCTTTGTAGAAGTCTCAATCTCTAGACCCTGCCTGGACAACAAAATTGAAAATGGCACATGCCTTTCTCACACCAACCACTAGCTTCCAAATCGATGATAGTTACTAGCAATAGCCAATATTGAACCCAATCACATGCCCATCTATACTTTCCATCCAATCAACAAATACATAAATTGCATTTTTTTTTTCAACTCGGTTTCAAGTTGCTTGTGATCCTCCCCAAGTCCTAGTGTACAGGTCCCATATGCATCAGTCGCCAATCCCAACAACAATTAATATTATGATCAAACTCATACCTTTCTGTACTTATTCAATGTTTCAAACGATTGCCAGAGCATGACCTGCCATTCTAACACTTTTGACATTGTGTGGGGGTATTTATCTAATACTGAGGTTATTTCTGACTCGGGCAATAATACTGATTAAGAAGTTACACTGACCTCATTCACCCAGCTCGGCAGCGTGCCAGCTGGCACCGGTTTGGAGTTGACCCCGGTAAGTGTATCGGCCACGCTCTTTTCTGGGCTTTGCCTCAAGCGTCTCGGTAACAGTACCTGACCTCGAGCAAGCCTGACCTCGGTGATATCCACTTCGGTCCACTTGACCGAGGTGGACATTGGGCGTCTAATCTCTATTATGAGATGGGACGGCTACATTACGGGGAACCCTGACAAATAAGGTGGCCGCCGACCATCGATAAGAGCTCTTTCCTATCAGATGATCACATCCACATTTATATGAAGGATTTGAGGAGAGATCCGATGGGACAGTTCCCTCACCTACCCCCACTAAGGGTCCTAGGTGTGAGCTGATGGGACAAGCATCCCCACCTACCTCCACTATGGAACCTTCCACTCCCTTCTATATATGTCTGCATGGTAAGCCATGAACAGGTACGTAATATACAACATACATTGTGTTATCTTGCTTGAACCTTCTTCCCCACTTCACCCTAGTTTAATGACAGCACTAACTCAGGCGTCGAAGTGCCTTCGGCTGACAGCGGCCCGAGGCCTTGACCGCTGTTTCTTCTCCCTTTTAGGTTTTAGGCCACCGGCGATGTTCTTAATCAACCAAGTAGCATCTTCATGAGCTCCATTACCATATAAACCAAGTCCGTAATTTTTAGGTACGCACAATTTGGTGCCGTCTGTTGGAAACGATTTGAAAAAACCATATTTTCATCTTGAAAGCCATGCCTCCAAAGACTAGGAAGGGATAAGGCGTTGTCAAACCATCTAGGTCCATACCACCAGAGACGTTTCTGCCTCTCATGCCGCCCCCACTGGTGACGAACCAGGCAGGAGCAACCAGGCAAGCACTGCCTGACCCTCAACAGAGGAGGGTTGGAGGAGAACCTGGTATGAGAAGTGTGGGATCGCTTGTCACCCAGACGCATTCGTCGTCAAGAGGTGCAACAGCGTCTCCTCGTCACAACCCCGTGCTGGAACAGGTTAGGCCGACTGCCTCTCCGGCAGAGCGTCCACGTCTGGACGTTGTCTTCACCGAGCTACCTCGTAAGGATGTTCCTCCTCAAGGACAGTCCCAACGGGACAGAACTTCGGCGCTGTCCAAATCACGCCGGCCTCGTCACCAGGACCACGCGGAGGAGGACCATGTGCACCTCGACGACGACATGGTGCTGGAGGAGGATGACGAGGCACACGCCGAAGCAATCAGGGCTCAAAACCTCGTCATTGAAGAGCAAAGAGCCCAAATCCTCCAGCTCCAACGGCAACTCGAAGGGAGAGTGAAGGCCTCGGCCTGGACTTCGCTCGTGCCTCCTGCGCAACAGCGGGCCCGGAAAGCTCCTAAAGCTCGGCTGGACTTAAGGCAAATCATAGATAATAAGAGGCGTGACCAAGCTCACGAAAAAGGCTCGAGCAGCACTCACGCCAGCGCTGACCAGCAGCAGCGCCAGAGACAAAGGCTGGGGGCCGACCCCGACATGGCTGATTGGATCATTCAGCAGATCAAACTGGCCGTGAAGCAAAATATGGAGTTTGATGGCCTCACCCAAGGTCGGCTGGCTACCAGAGACAGTGAGAACCACAGTACATCCCCATTCACTCGGGAGATAAGAGATCACGCCCTCCCCGATAAGTTCAGCGTCCCTAGGTTCAATCTTTATGACGGGAGCTCGGACCCTGAGGCGCACCTCCGCCACTTCACCCAGAGGATGACGGTGTGGGGGCGGTGACAGCAACCTGGATTGCAAGATTTTCTCCTCCAATTTGGGTGACCTCCCACTTTGGTGGTTCTGCACGCTCTCCGAGGGATTGATTTCGAGCTGGCAGCAGCTCCGAAACTCCTTCGTCGAGAAGTTCCAAGCGCACCGAGTTATCCTGAAGACAGACTCCGACCTGATGGCTATCAGAATGAGGCCAGCCGAGAATATCACTCAGTTCGCTACGAGGTTTTGGACCATATACAGCCAGGTTGAAGATGCTAACGACGAAGTCGCCATCAAGTCCTTCCAACACGCTCTGTTGCCCGGCAATGAGCTCCGGAAGGACCTGGTGCGGTTCCCCGTGGTGTCGGTGAAAGTACTGATGGCCCGAGTGAATCAGTTCGTTGAGCAAGAAGAAGACGAGGTCCGAGCTCGGGAGAGCCATAACTTCTGGCAGGAGGGCCGACCCTCCAAGAAGGATAAGAAGTTAGCCAAGAGGGAGGCCGACCGAAACAGAGAGCCATCCAACTCGGCGGCGCATCCTGTTCCCACTTCGAGAGGCAACGCAAAGCCGAAGTCAAGTGGCGCCTCTTACAAGGCCGTCAATAATATTTTCAAGGAGCCTATTTACAAGCTCCTCGGCAAGATCCAAACGCAACCCTTCTTCAAACGGCCCCAGCCCATGAAAGACGATGACTCCTCTTGAGATCGGGGCAAATTCTGTGGCTACCATAAGCAGAATAGGCACAGAACCGAGGACTGTCACGCCTTCAAGGCACACCTCGAAAGGTTCGTGAAGGACGGGCATCTGAAAGACCTCGTGAAGGAGGAGGGCAAAGTAAATCATGCTCAACAGCGCCAACCCGATGAACGGGACAGCGAAGAGCCAGTAAGGAGCATCAACGCCATCCATCTAGCTCTCACTCCTAAGGGAAGCGGCCGGGCTCGTACCGAGGCCAGGAGGGCCCAGCACGGTAAACAAGTGATGACGGTTGAGCTCGGTCCCTCAGCGAAGAAGGCACGCAAAGAGAGACCAAAGATTTGGTTCTCGGACGTAGACTTGGACGGGGTCCAGCTACCCCATAATGATCCCCTTCTCCTTACACTGAGTTGCGGAACTTCAATGTCAAAAGGATCTTGGTAGACCCCTGGAGCTCCTCGAAAATCCTCTATTTCGACTGCTTCAAGAAAATGGGTTTGAAAGAGGAGGACTTGCAGGAAGCCCGCACCCCATTGGTGGGTTTCAGCTCTAAGTCTGTGTATCCCAAAGGAAGATCTCCCTTAAAGTCGAAGTTGGAGGAGCCTCCACCACAGCAGACTTCCTAGTGGTAGATGCTCCATCCCCATACGATGCCATCATGGGAAGGACCTGGCTGCATAACATGGAAGTCGTTCCCTCCACCCATCACCAAAAGCTTAAGTTCCCATTGCTGAATGGCGATGGAAGCTTCAAGGTGATCACAGTCAGCGGCGACCAACAGATGGCCAAAGAGTGCCTCATGGCCGTGGTCCCCGGCGAAGCTGAGCCGCAGCAAGTCCACATGGCTGAGCTCGAGGCCGAGCTCGAAGCTGTTGCCTGAGCTCCCGAGCAGAAGAGCGTAGAGGACCTCACTGAGAATAGGATCGACCCTAACGATCCAGAAAGGTACTTCCTGCTCGGAAGTCAGCTTGTGGACAATGAGAGGACCGAGCTGCTTGACTTCCTGTTACAAAACAGAGAGGTCTTCGCTTGGACCCCTTACGAGATGCTCGGCATTGACCCCGAGGTCATAAGCCACAAGCTGAATGTGGATCCCGGCCACAAACCTGTAGTCCAAAAGACTCGCAGAACTGGGATCCAGCAAGCAGAGGCAGTAACCGAAGAGGTCAAAAAGTTGTTGGAGGCAGAAGCCATCAGGGAAGTCCACTACCCTGTGTGGTTAGCCAACGCCATAGTGGTCAAGAAAAAGAATGGAAGCTGGAGGGTTTGCGTGGATTTCACTGACCTCAACAAAGCCTGTCCCATAGACAACTTCCCCCTTCCGAAGATAGATCAGCTAATCGATGCCGCCGCCGGGCACGACAGGATGAGTTTCCTCAATGCTTACCGAGGTAACCATCAAATTCCGATGCATGGGCCTGACGAGGAAAAGACCGCGTTCATAACACCCAGAACATCTACTGTTACAAAGTAATGCCCTTTGGGTTAAAAAACGCCGGTGCCACTTACCAGAGGCTGGTAACCAAGATGTTCTAGGCCCAGCTCGGCAGGACGGTCGAGGTGTACATTGACAACATAGTCGTCAAGTCTAAAAGGTCACATGACCACTTGGCTGACTGCATCAAACCTTCACCGTCCTAAAAAAATTCAAGCTCAAGCTGAACGCCTCCAAATGCGCATTTGGCATCGGCTCGGGGAAATTCCCGAGCAGCCTGGTCACCAGGCGCGGAATAGAGGCCAATCCCGAACAGATCTCTGCAATCCAGGCCATCCAAAGTCCGACCACAACGAAACAAGTCCAGAGGCTTATAGGGATGGCGGCAGCCCTGAACCGCTTTATTAGCAGAGCTCCGGATAAATGCCGTCCTTTCTTCCAACTCTTGAAGAAGAGCTCGAGGTTCCAATGGACTCCGAAATGCGAAAGTGCCCTTCAGGAGCTCAAAGGATACCTCTCTTCACCTCCCTTGCTGTATACCCAGACGCAAGGTGAGGTCTTATACTTGTACTTGGCAGTTTCGGACCATGCAGTGAGCTCGGTGCTCGTCAGAGAAGAAGACAGGCAATAAAGGCCTATCTATTACGCGAGCAAAATCCTACTGGATGCCGAGATGAGATACCTACCATTGGAAAAGCTCGCGTTTGCGCTCGTTAGTGCCTCCCGCAAGCTCTCCCACTACTTCCAAACGTACTCTATAGTGGTTGTGACAGAACACCCACTCAAGTCTCTCTTTAGAAAAGCAGACTTCTCCGGAAGAGTGTCCAAATGGGCTATCGAACGGGGCAGTTTAATATCCAATATCAGCCCAGAACAGCAATCAAAGCCCAGGTGCTGGCAGACTTCATTGTGGAGTTCACCTCTCCTAGTTCGGCATCGAGTCACCTCGACACCGAACTGGGGGGCGAGGAGGTGGGGGCAACCACCGAGACCGAGACAGAACAAGAGCGGTTCTGGAAATAGTTCCTCGACTCATCTTGGAAGGTCTTCGTCGATGGATCCTCAACCTCCAAGAGGGCTGGCCCGAGTATAGTCCTCCAATCTCCAGAGGGCCTTGTCATCGAGCAAGCTCTGACTATGAACTTCAAAGCATCAAACAACGAAGCTGAGTACGAAGCACTGATTGCAGGGCTGGGCAGCGCAAAAATTCTGGGGGCACGGCAACTGGTGGTTTTCAGTGATTCACAACTGGTGACGAGCCAACTGAATGGAGACTACTAGGCCTGTGATGATAGGATGACAGCCTACCTAGCCCAAGCCAAGCAACTTCTCTCTCAGTTCGAAAAAGCTGAAGTCCGGCAGATCGGCAGAGATTTCAATTCTCACGCCGATGCACTTGCCAACCTAGCCTCTGCTGTTGAGGCAGAAAGAAAAAGGATCGTCGAAGTGGAAGCACTAGACAAACCTAGCATTGAGCTCCATTCACCTCGGCATATCCTTTATGTTGACCTCGGTCTGAGCTGGATGGATGAATTCATTTCCTACCTCAAGGGCGACCAGCTCCCCGAGGAAAAGAACCAGGCCCACAAAATCAGGATGAAAGCAGCTCGGTTTTGGCTCTCTCCAGATGGCAAGCTCTATAAAAAGTCCTACAATAGCCCCTACCTCCAGTGCGTTCACCCAAGCAGAGTCGAAGACTTCCTTTATGAAATTCATGAAGGGATTTGCGGCAGTCACATCAAAGGTCAGTCACTGGCTTACCGAGCTATCAACCAAGGCTATTGGTGGCCCTACATGCAGAAGGACGCACAGGTCTATGCCAGGAAATGTGAGAAGTGCCAGAAGTTCTCTCACTCTCTCCATCAACCAGCACATGACCTAAGTCCTCTTTCCAGTCCTTGGCCTTTCGCCCAATGGGGATTGAACCTGGTGGGACCTCTCCACCTAGCTCCAGGGAATAAGAGATGGTTAATAGTAGCCACTGACTATTTTACCAAGTGGATAAAAGCTGAAGCACTGTCCTCCATCACTGACAATGATACTAAAAACTTCGTGTGGAGGAACATCGTGACAAGATTTGGAATGCCTTGAGCCTTGATCTCGGACAACGGGACTCAGTTTGACTCCAACTTCTTCAAGAACTTCTGTCAAGAGCTTGGCATCAGGAACTACTACTCCACTCCAGCATGCCCCCAGAGCAATGGGCAGGCTGAGATTTCTAATAAGGTAGTACTCAACGGACTCAAGAAGAGACTGGACCGAGCCAAAGGGAGATGGGTAGAGGAACTTCCGAGTGTCCTTTGGGCATACAGAACTACCCCAAGGCTCTCGACCTCCTTTACACCCTTCTCCCTGGCCTACAGAATGGAAGCTGTAATTCCACTTGAGGTCGGCCTCCCGACCCTCAGGTCGGAACTGTTCGACCAAGGCCAAAACGATGTAAACCTCGCCACAAAGCTCGACCTGGCTGAGGAACGAAGGGATGCAGCAGCCATCCGCTTTGCTTCCTACCAGCAGCAGTTGGCCAGAGGATACAATCAGAAGGTCAAAGAGAGAAAGAAAGTTCTCACCTGGGGAACTAGTCTTAAAGAAGACACTTCCAGCAGACAAAAACCCCACCGAAGGAAAACTAGCACCGAACTCGCATGGGCCATTTAAGGTGACCTCGGTAGCTGGGCGGTATGCATACAAACTTTAGGACATGGAGGGTAGAGAACTGCCACGCCCATGGAATGCCACGCACCTCAAGAAGTACTATTTTTAAACTGTACTCAATTCTAAAAGTCAATAAAATCAGTTCTTATGAAAGAATGTGTTTTGTTACTTTTAAATTACGCCAAGTTATGGAACTCGGCATATGTGCACAGCTCGGTCACAGGACCAGCTTTCATACGGCGCGGTCATAGGACCAGCCATCTCCAGCTTGGTTATAGAACCAGCTTTCTTGGTGCGATCACGGGACCAGCCACCCCTTAGCTCTGGTGCAGTACCTGCTACCTTGACAGGACTAGCCACATCAGTTCGGTTACAAAATCAGTTACTCTGGCCTGGTCAAGAACCAGCCACTGATTACAGAACCAAACTTCTCTGCAGTAAGCCCTCTAGCTCTGGTCACAGGGCCAAGCTCCTTCGGCCTACCCAACTCATTGACTCATGACGGTTGCAAAACCTAGCTTAGTCACTTAAACTCAGTAGAAGACCTCTTTTATTATTGACCTTGGTTATACGGCCGAGCTCAACTACTTTGTCTTATTTCCTGTTGCTTGTTTTATCTTGGTTACAAAACCAAACACAAAAAGAGACAAGGAAAGAAAAAGACATTCGCCATGCATTGTACAGAGATTGGAGCAAAAGAATATTCCATTCATCAAAATAGTGTGTTTACATGTACAGCTGAAAAAAAAATACAATTTCATTCACTGTAAAAAGATTACATTCAAAAAGAAAAAAGCACAGAAAGTATCTCCCCCAAGTACAGAAAAGTAAATAGAAGACAACATCAAGGCAACTGATCAATGTCAATAACAGAGACTTCGCCAGTCTCTCCACCACCACCACAACCAGCAGGAGCAGAAGGAGGAACCTCAGCATTGTCGGCCTTGAGATCGGCAGTTGTGGTCTCGGCAGTTGAAGCTTGAAGAGTCTCTTCAGGAATCTCAGAGGACACCAGGGGCTCGGCAAATGGAGGATCGAGAGAGGCCTCGGAGAATGAAGGGGCAGGCGACTCGAGCTCGGGGAGAGGCAACTTGGGCAGATTCTGGTATATGGGTTGATCCTCGGGGATCCCCATGTCTCTGAGCACCGCCAAGCAGCCCATTTCAAATAGTTCATCTCCCAGCCCTACAAGTTGATCTTCGTACCGTTTCGTCGCCTGGGCCACCCCATTCCGGAAAGAGGCATCGATCTCTGCTTGCCGCGAAGCCACGAACTCAGCTCTCAGTTTAGTTGAGGCTTTCTGCTCGGTCTGCAGCAGAGTATCGACCTCGGCCTTTTCCCTCCTCAAGGCCTCCATCTCGGTCTCCAGCTGGCCTGCCCTCTTTTCTTTCTCGTACGCCACAGCTCGAAGCTCATGATTTTCAGCACTTGCCCTAGTAATCTCCTCTATGGCTGCCTCATTTTCTTCGTTCAGCTTGGCGTACTCCTCACTAGACCTCCTCAGTTCCTCCGACCTTCCCTCCAGAGCTGCTGCGAGCTTTTGCTTATCAGCCTGCAGAGATTGAATCACAGAGCAGCTCTGGCGAGACTTTTCCAACGCCACTTGAGACCTTTGTACGATCTGAACAGAAGAAAGAGACAAGGGTTAGCACGACATAAAGCATGTCTACAAAAATCACACAGCTTGTCAAGTGCTCCTCACCAGCAGCGCCGACGTGAGGTTGGCCTGGTGCAGCGCGCCCTCTTCTATTCCCCTGAATCGGTCAATGTCTGCCGGAAGCGCACACACACCAGCCAGCGCGGTCGTGACTGCCGAACAGCCGTGTAACCTATGTCCGGAGGTCAGCTGCGTCCCTGGCCCGAGGAGGAAGGATGGCCTCCATGGCTCAACCTCTGGAACGTGGGGCACCAAGGACTGGACAGGGTCCTGCCGAGACGAACCCTCTCCTCTGGGCGTCACCGGCACTCTCTCCTCCTGCCTTCGCTGTTCCGCAGTTCCCCTCCTCTCCTGCTCCTCCTCATCTCTCCGCCTCGGCTCCCTCCTCTCCTCCGCCGGGGTCAACCGGGTAGCCCTTTCCTTCCGGGGTTGGTCTGGCGCGGCTCTTCGCCCCTTGCCTTCTTCGTTTGCCTCTCCTCTTCCCTAACGTTGGTAGAGTGATGGCGGGAAGAGCCGGAAGGGGGAGCCCTGTGGGCATCCCTGGAGGCAAAGTCAGCGGACCTCGAGGAAAAGGAGGCCCGCTTACCCAGCAGCTTCTCCCGGAGGTTGGTGGTGGCGAAATCTTGGCGACCCCTCTCCATTTCGGGGCTAGACAGATGCTCTTCGGTCGGCTAGTCTGGGTCGGTAACGAGTGAGCTCGGCTGCTGCTTGACCGTCTCTGGCGCGTTACTAGGCCCAACCTCAAGGTACTTAGCCCTTTATCTTTTGGAAAAGGACTTGTATCTCGACAGATACCCTATGAGGCACCAAGCAGCCCTTCCTCTGTGCCCCCGATGGTGTTTGATGGCATCAAGCCAATCCTCGTTTCTCCTCCAACCGTCACGCAAGGCCGCCTGTCTCCTCTCACCAAGCTCTGCACAACAAACCAAAAGGCGTCAGTTCGGCAGATAAAGAAGGAGATCAAAAGTCAGGCTATTGAGCTTGGTGTTTACTTGGGAGGCGCCCGAAGTGATGAGGCACCCTGTACCCCCTCTTTGCCTCGGTATCTTTTGCGCCGAACTCCCAGTTGCTGGTAATGAACAACATGTCGGTCCCCGCGTGGTGCATAAAGTCCTCGAGGGCGGTAACGAAGGGGACCATCTGTGGTTTCCCCCAGAGGTAATAGCAGAGGTCGGACTCCCTAGTCGACTTGCAAAGGTCATACGCGTCCTCGATGTCATGGGCACCGAGGCGGATACCTAAGATCCTATTCAGCTCTACTGTCCTCATTATGATTTTGTAGCTATTTGGCATTAACTGGCAGGGGGCAAGATGCCAAGTCGCCAGACATTGCCTATTCAATGGGTGGAGGGGGAACCTAACCCCTCCCTCAACTACCGAGACCAGTGGGAAGGGCATCCACCCATCTCGGTAAGAGTCAGCGTCCCATGGGTCCTCTGGAATGTCCAACCTGCTCCGGACATCATCCGGGATGCTGTATATCTCCTTGAATCTAATCATGGCCTCTAAGGTGTCGGCCAGACAGCGATAAACCCCTATGCCCATGTTTGAAGGTCTGAGAGACTAGAATGGCAGAGAAAGCAGCCCTAGCAGGGAAAAGAACCAGGGATAGAGGTGTTGGAAAGGAAGACGAAGGAAGGAGAAGACTTACAGAAAGCAGAGTAAGAAGCAAGGGAAGAAGAAGACACAGAGATGATTGAAAACTCGCTCGAGCAGAGTCTCCCCCAGATTCAGAACGCGAAAGTAGAAGAAGGAAGAAGGAGAGTGCTGTTTTTATAGGACAACGGGACGCCTTTTCGAATTCCAAGGGCACGCATTTAACACACCACCTCAAAAAGATGTGCACCGCTTCGAAGCAGCAGTACTGCGAACCAGGTAATGCCATGTAGGGAGAGCAATACAGTTTCCTCAATAAACGTCGTTCGAATGATTGATTGCCTCAGGTAGGCGCAGCGATTTCAGCCCCTTCTGGCAGACAGGCTAGCGACGGAGTAATGAAGCCCTTAATTGAACGGTCATGATGAGGTCCCGACATCAACGGCCGATTTCAAAAAACGATGCTGCGAGCTCGGCATTCATGAAACTCCCACGTATTTAGCTCCCGACCTCAATCAAGTTCCAGAGCTCTAATGAGGTCAGCAGCTAAGGGGCAGTTGTGTGGGGGTATTTATCTAATACCGAGGTTATTCCTGACCCGGGCAATAATACTGATTAAGAAGTTACACCGATCTCATTCACCTAGCTCGGCAGCGTGCCAGTTGGCACCGATTTGGAGTTGACCCCGGTAAGTGTACCAGCCACGCTTTTTCTGGGCTTTGCCTCGAGCGTCTCGGTAACAGTACCCGACCTCGAGCAAGCCTGACCTCGGTGATATCCACTTCGGTCCACTTGACCGAGGTGGACATTGGGCATCTAATCTCTATTATGAGATGGGACGGCTACATTATGGGGAACCCTGATAGATAGGGTGGCCGCCGGCCATCGATAAGAGCTCTTTCCTATCAGATGATCACATCCACATTTATGTGAGGGATTTGAGGAGAGATTCGATGGGACAGTTCCCTCACCTACCCCCACTAAAGGTCCTAGGTGTGGGTTGATGGGACAAGCATCCCCACCACTATGGAACCTTCCACTCCCTTCTATATATGTTTGCATGGTAAGCCATGAACAGGTACGCAATACATAACGTACACTGTGTTATCTTGCTTGAACCTTCTTCCCCACTTCACCCTAGTTCAGCGACAGCACTAACTCAGGGGTCGGAGTGCCTTCGGCTGACAGCAGCCCGGGGCCCTGACCGTTGTTTCTTCTCCCTTTCAGGTTTCAGGCCATCTGCGATGTTCTTAATCAGTTAAGTAGCATCTTCATGAGCTCCATTACCATATAAACCAAGTCCGTAATTTTTAGGCACGCACATACATGATTATAATTAAAAAATGATGCAAACATCTATCTCTACTTGTGTAAACAGTAAACACAAATGCCTGAATTTGTATTGTTGTTTGCATCTTTGGAAGGAAGACTTTTCTTTTAGTAGGAAGGAAGAGAAATTTGAATGAGATAATTTAAGGTGGGTGGATGTGATCTAAAAGATAAGATTAGCTGAGAGAGAAGGAGAAGAGTTTTTTTAGGAATGAATGTTAATGTGGATGGAACTTTTTAGAATCAAATTCCATTAAAAAGGGACCACGATGAGGGGGATTTATTTAAATTCTTTTAGGTGATTTGAGGAGTAAGTCTTTTAATCCCATGCTCTTTGAATTTCAAATCTTAAAGTTACCAAATCAATTGTTTCAATTTAAATATATATAATGAGCGATTTTAGGGAAGTATTAGAGGGAGAGATATTAAGAGGATGAGAGATTTCAGGAAGTATTAGAATGAGAGATTCGAAGAATGAAATTTGAATGTAATTAGAAGAAATTGTAATTGATGAGGAATATTAGGGGGATGAGAGATTTTTGGGTAGACTTAGAGGGAGAGATATTAGGAGGATGAGAGATTTTAGGGATGTATAATTGCTTGATAAGGGGGAATGGTTTTAGGAGATTGAGAAAGGCACCAAGCAAGGTCCCACGTGAAAGGCAAAGCCTCCCTCCCTATTTTCTAAGTGATTTTTTTGAAAGGAGAACTCCTATGGGTGATGACTCATATGGGTGATGATGTTAGGGGTGTTCACCGGGTCAGAAAACCCGGTCCGACCCGGTGACCCGGTCCGAGCCGGAGGTTATCGGGCCGGGCCAAACCCGACCCGGAACTCTGTTAACAGGTCCGGGTTTCGGGTCTTTGTTTCATTGTTTATCGGGTTATCGGGTGACCCGATAACCCGATAACAAATAAATAAATTTTTTTTTTAATTTCAATTTATCACATGGTTATTTTTGCATCCTTTTGTGAGTGTACACCCCCCGTTGCTGCCTATATCATGGATAATATGTGAAGAAAGTTGGATTAACTGTTTGAGTATATTTTACAAGACAAAAATTTAATAAAAAACTGAATACAATTTTTTTTTATTTATTGATTTTCTGCCAACCGGGTTATCGGGTTACCCGGAACCCGAACCCGGTAACCCGGTGACCCGGTAACCCGGTATTCATTAACAGGGTTACCGGACCGGGTCCAAGGTTCTTAAAAAATACCGGGTCGGGTCAGACCCGGTTCGATAACCCGGAACCCGACCCGATATTCACCCCTAGATGATGTGGTACCTCTCACAGCGCTCCTCCCGTTTGCTTTTATATATATAATGAGGAAATGTCCAATTTGAAAGATGATGTGCTCGACGAAATATATGTGACGACGCCAAGATGATGTGCTTACGGTTCAAAATAAAAAAAAATCCGTATTTACGAAAAAGTCCCCGGCTTTGCCTTAAGAGGCTGGATCGGGTCTAAAGTATCTATCCAAGACTCAATATCTAACCCAAAGACTGATATAAAACTAATGTACGCTAAAACAACCGATAATCTTACCTTAAGGTCTTAATCGATACATAGGGCTAGTAGGTGGTTCTATGTATCCGTGGGTTTACCAATAATCAATCGAAGGGGGGTAAGCGGGTTCCCATGTTATAAAAAAATACAATTAATTTATATAAAACATAATTAATTAAGCATAAACAAGAATAAATGGGTTCGGGGTGTAACACAAAGGTCATCAAAGCTTGTGAGTTCCCGTGTATGTTCCATATTGATAGATCTTAATAAAAAAAACAATCATTGATTCAAGTTTGCCTATGAGACGAGCCATTTTAGCTCTCATTCATATTGTGAGATCCTTAAAAGAATTCTGCATCATTAATTGCAATTCCCTACTATTATAGAAAATAGAGGTTTGACCAAGGATCAACATAGAGGTTGTGTTGGGTATAGAGGTCAATGACCAAAATGCTACGTAGCAGGCGATATGTAGCGGCGGCATAATGGTGTGAATTTTTTAAGTGATCAGAAAAATTCGAATATTGTGTAGCATCCAAATTTATGTGTTTTTAGTGATTTGGAACCGAGTCATATAAAGATAGAAACAACTTTAGGAAGGGCTATTGAGGAAAAGAAATATGAAAAACAATGTTTTATATTAAAACTATTTGGTTCTAGCATAGCTGCCTCAACTACTATGGCCAATAATGCGACTGCTATTTTGAACCATGGGTTTGACAATAATATCATTTCACATCCCATGGGATTTGGTATCTCTCTCTGACAAAATCTTAAATCTTTATTGTTAATTAGTAACCATTGGATTTCCATATAATCTCTTTTTGTAAAATTCCGTATATTATATTCAAACTTTCTTCTCAAAACTATTTAAATGAGAACCACAAAAGTTCATTGGGTCCATCAGCAACTCGTCTATCACAATTCAGACAACATATTAGAATCATTTTAATAGGAATGCATTTTAACCTCGAAAAATTGAAAAACTTGTGTTAAAAAGAGCAGGAAACAAGAGGAACCGTAACAATGAAAATTGGAAAGTAAATTATTATTATTATTTTTGTTTGGTGTCCCAGCGCAGGGGGCTTAGAATCATGAGAGGACCTACACATTCGAGGAGGGAGCACTTGCACAAGGAGGGGGAGAACCTTCGAATTGATCCCTTGTCATATAGGTGAAAGGCAGAGTTTTCAACTGTGCAACCCCTCATTCTCAATTAGAAACTAGTTAATAAAAAATTATAATTTTACACTTTGGATATAATTGTTGGGAAGGACTTAAAAAATAAAAGCTAAATGATGGAAAACAACACTTGCTTCGGGATATATTTGTATTCATAGAAAATACTTCGTTTTAAGGCCCAAACTTTGATTGGGACCACCATTTTAAACATCAACATACACATATCATATATGGCTTGAAAGCTTTCACTAGACAGCACTATTTTCATATAATTTAAATATACCACAATATTTTCACTAGACAATATTTTTATTAATTAATTAATTTTGAAACATATATGAAAACCATAATAATAGATTTGAAGAAGTATAAGCTATTTAAGACTGGACCCAAGAAAAATTTACATAGATGTAGAATTTAGAAGATATGGGTGTCCCAGTCTGTGTACATATAGTCAAAATTCTTACCAACTGACATAATGAATAATACAAATGTCATGTGGACTTCTCAGTCATGCAAGTGATAAGGATTTCTAGTCATTGGGTCCTGCTGTAGTCTACCACTATCAGTTGGATCCAACTGAAGCTTGAGCTTGACAACTTGATCCATAGTAAACAAGCCCCACTTAGTTTGTGTTAATTTATTATATAATATATTTGATGTATATTAAGCAGAGCTTGGACACAGCTCTTGTCTTGTTTTAAAATATAAATTTAAATACTTTATTGGCCAATGGTGTACCTTCATTTGATTAATAACTAATCAATTAATCTTTCAAATTATTTCAACCTTTTTTCTTCTAAAAAATGTATGTTTATGCAAAAAATATTTTAAAAATAATGTTTTTTGAATTTCAATATCAAATATTTTTAAGATATTGATGTACAATAACCGAAGGTAGTAACAATAGAGTTTCAAAAAGAAAAAAAAAAGCACACAATTTTCATTTTAAACTATGTTCCTAAACAATAAATACTGGAGATGGCCAAATCATTTACATTCATATATGTTAATTTAATTGATTTGAGTTCGAGAACGGCATCTTACTCTAGTGGTAAGATCATCAGGGTGGCAAGTTCCATGCATTTGCATGTGCAGTCTCTATTACTCTCGCTTATGTGAGTTGTGAGTTAGTCCTCCTTAATCCTTACATACGCGAGTTCTTATTAATAATAATCCTGACTTAGTTTTAGAACCAGTGGTTGTCCGGCTCTAACCCAAATGATTAAGGATTGATTTCTTAGTAATTCTCTCTCCTCACGCGTGGGAGTCTTTCCTCCACACGAGTGTGGTAGCTCGAGCTAAGAGGCTTAGCTGAGCTGGCCACCTATGTTCACGCGGCGGGTCTGCTGGGCCCCACAGGTCCATCCAACTGGAATCCACATTGGACTAAGTGGGTCCCACCAGGAGCCAAAAAAACTTCAACGGCAGCAACCTTCTTCGCCTCCTCTCAATCAGCCCCAGTTCCCGCGCCGCACGTGCCATGTTGACGGTTCTCTTCCAGAAACACGTGTCGACACTCGAGTGGTAGAGCGGCCTTTTTCAGACATCAGATCCTAGCCGTCTGTATAAGGATCCCAGACTTCCACAGGAGACTCTCCCTGGCAGTCTCACGGTTGTATATAAAAAAAAGATTTCTGTCTTTTGAGAGAGAGAGAGAGAGAGAGAGAGAGCTGCAGCTGCTGCAGGTATGTTGCTAAGATTCTTCAGGAATCTTTTTATTTTATGTTATCACATGTTTTAATTTCTTTGGCTTACTTGGAGTTTCTTGATGTTGGTTGTGGTGTCAATGACTAATAGGAATTGTTACAAGTTTGGGGGTTTATTGTTGAATTCAATTAGTTTTCTGAACTTGGTCTTCTTTTTTGTCATTCTCTGTGTGGTGAGTTTTCAATCTTTCTTTGTTTGGTGATTTGGCTTAGCTGGATTTTGTGTTGTTCTGAAATTGTTCTTCTTCTTCTTCTTCTTTTTTTTCGTTGAATTGGGTTTTCAATTTTGCTTTGTTTTGGTGATCTGGGTTTGTGGGGTTTTTGTGTTTTTCTGAACTTCTTCTACGTGTTTTGTTCTTCTCTGAATTGGGTCTTCAGTCTTGATTTGTTTCGTGATTTGGTTTCGTTGGGTTTTGTGTTTTCCTGAGCTCGTTCTTCGTTTGGTATTCTCTGAAATGGGTCTTCAATTTTCCCTTCTTTGGCGATCTGGGTTCGCTGGATTTTGTGTTTTCCTGAACTAGTTCTTCTTCTTTTGTTATCCTCTGAATTGGGTCTCCAATTTTGGTTTGTTTGGTGATCTGGGTTCGCTGGATTTTGCGTTTTCTGAACTGGGTTTTGGCTATTTGGGTTGGTGGTGTTTTTTTTTTTTTCACAGGACGTTTGATTATTTGGGATAGTGATGCTGTTACTTGTATGGTAATTTGGTATTGTTCATCTGTCGATCTGAACTTCTTTTTCTTCTTTAGCTCTTCTCTGAATCGGGTCTTCAATCTTGCTTTGGTTGTTGATTTGGGTTTTTGTTGAATTTCATTTTCTCTGAACTGGTTTTGGTTTTGGCCATTTGGGTTGTGCTTGTTTTCTTCACAAGAGGTTTGGTTCGGACTGATTTGGGTTAGTGATGTTCTTTTAGATAATAATTTTGTTTTGTTCATCTGTCAATTGGGCTAGGAGATTTTAAGTTTTGTGAATTCTCTTTTACTTTTTTTGGGTGATTTTGGCTTTGAAGTTATCATACCTAATCTGTTATTCCCTCTTTCCTTCTCAGTTGTCTTTTTCTTTTTTCAGATTTAGGACATGTTGGTGCAGGCCGTTTCTATCGAAACAAAAGGCCATTTTTTTTTTCTTTTTTGTTTTGTCTTGTTTTGTTTTTTGTTCTGGTGCAAACAAACTCTTCTCAGTAAATCCCTATTTTTGTGGGATTTTTTTTTTTTTTGCACCTCCCCCCGTCAGACTTGCATTTTTGCGTTCCTCTCCTGTGGCATTACACAAACAAGAAACAAGCGCCTAATTGAGTTTGTTTCATCATGGAATTAGGTTGAGTGATAATGTTGTTGGTGATTAGGGTTATTATCGGGCTTGTGAATATATGTTTACACGAGGCTTGTATCTGTTTGACCCGGACAGAATTGTATCTTTGTTTCTTTTCCCCTAAGGCATGGACTGTGAGCAGATGTGGTTTAATCCGATAGCTAGCTAACTGTAAGCTGATTACGGAGTAATATACTGAAAGAGTTTAATGGTACTCAGTCAAGGTCAAATTGTAGAATTTTTTCGTATCTGCACTTTTCATTAGCATACATAGGTGACTAAGGTTGGCTGGAATTCCATAATCCTAGCTATAGTTAAACTATCATATTAAAGGCAATCACGAGAAAAAAAATAAAAGGAAACATTTTTTTTTTTTTTTCATTTTTTTTTCTACAAGATGTTCTTTGGGTTTGAAACATTTAGGCAGGTTTTGTAACAGCAAGAGGTGTTTAGCCAATTTTTAGTTGCAAGAATCAACTTTTCCTTGAGGAACCTTTGCTGCATCAAATTGCTGAAAAGAAGAAATCTTTCCACAAGATTTCTGCGAAATGGTGTTACACAAAAATGCCCTTGGGAAATATTAAAGAAGAGGCCAGGAAATCCCCCATGCAAAGCAACAATCTTGGATTGTTGATATACATTTAGCTGACCTTGTCCGCTACCCCATTCATTGATGTCGGGGAGATCCTCCCCATTCTAATTTGTTGGACTAAGGCCATGCTTTGGGCGTTATATTATTATTATTATTATTACTCACTTCTCCATCTGTCCTCTAGCTTACTGCTTTTTTGTTACTACAAAAATGACAATGGCTATCATTCCCACACCCCCTTCAATAAAAGCCTCTCTCTCTCTCTCTCTCTCTCTCTCTCTCTCTCTCTCTCTCACACACACGCGCACACGCACGCGTGAACCTGTAGTTTAGACATTTTACAGTTTGTGTTTGTGTTTGTGTTAATTATTTGGTCCATATGTTGCTTCTGATGCAGATTATTTTGACCTTTTCAAACTAAGATTCCTATACATGCTACCCATATTTGAGAAGTACAATGAAGAAAAACTCAAATGTTGGTGGTTTAAGAGAAGGAAATGACCTCCATGTGTGTCGCCATTCAAGTAAAATTTCCAAATCTTCTTGCTTCCAAGTCAAAATCTCTCAACAGGGAGCATTACTGGAGAATTCTATTCAAAATCATCAGGATGGTGAGCATCTTTTCTTTTGGAAGTATCCAATTCGAGAAACTTTTTGTTTGTGCATAACTTCAGCGAGTAAGAAATTCCAGGGCGTTTAAAAAAAATTCTATTTTTTATCTGGCTTTCTTAGTTATGTACGGAGTCCTATAATGTTTATGTCTTTCTGAATGGTACTATTATTTCATTAATGAGAGCTGATCAGCATAAGAGAGTAGAGACGTATATTGACAGCAGTTCATTAAGCCTCATTACAAGTGTGGGTACCTCCTACACAACCCCCATTCTCTCTCTCTCTAAGAATTATGTATGTTTGATATTGAATAATATATGTGTTTTTGAAAAAAAAAAAAGGGGGCAGCCCAGTGCACCAGGCTCCCACCACTGCGGGGTCTGGGGAGGGTCCGATGTACGCAGCCTTACCCTCGCAATCAGAGAGGTTGTTTCCACATGCGTTTTTGAAAGTTTAACATAATAAATGTTGCCTATTGTCTTTTATTAGTTCTTATGTTCCAACTAAAAAGAAAATATTGCTTCATCTATCCAATGGGGTTACTCACTGTTCAGTAGTAACTAATTCTTGTGATTGCTGCAGTTGCTTCCAATATTGAATTGTTGGTCCGTGAAAATGGAAGTGATGAAGAGATTGCCACCCAAGATTCGTTTGCTGGGGCAACCCTTAATATCCGAAAGTCACCATCGTCTTCATTTGATTCATCATATGTTGAAATATCGGTAATTCATTAGTTTTGTTATACTTCATACTATATTCATTGCATTTTCGTCTCCTCCATACATGTTCAAAATATTATAACTTTAGTCTCTGGGTCTTGAACATAGATATTTCATTCATTTGTGTCACCTTCTAAGGATGCCACTGCTGCATTTATGGGCAAAATTGACATACGTACACTGTATTTTCTAATATGTATGAGGCATGGCCTATCTGATCATGACATGTGATGTGGAGGCAACTTCTGTCGTCACTTCAGCTTAAAATTTTCACTTCTTGTACAGTTTCATGCTAAATTTCCATGACCATCATTTTGGACTGATTTTCATGACGAATGATGCTTTTAATATTGTATTTATTATCTTCTGCTGAAAGTACTGTACTGTCAGGCCTGAACAGTATACAATATAGATAAAAATTCACTGAGGCCAATATGGCAAGCTCACTTTCTTTTGTGTGTGAATTTTTACCTCTTCTCAAGGTCAATCACGTGAGTCTGTTTTGCTAATGCTTAAGTTCAACAGAAGCGAAAAGATGTCTGTGTGAAAAATATAGGAATCATCAGGGGTCCCATCTCAGTTGTCATGGAAAATTTGAAAGAAGTAGTGCTATAGGTATAGCGAATGACTGGAATACCATGCCCTCTATTCAGAAGGAAAAATTACATGCGCTGCATTGTGATGCATAATAGTTTCAATAGGATATGGTGCTCCTTGTGCGTGTAGAATTGTAGATATATGCAATACTGGTGTCACTCATGTGCACGCTTATTTGTGGTTGTGCATTGTGTGCATGAGAAATATTCCAGTACATCCAGTTAGCAAGGGTTCTCACCGTCCGAACCATGTGGTGGGGTGCACCTATCACCAATCCGAATTGATCACGAAACAAGGACCCCCTTATAGTCACCAATCCCTGGGTTTGGCACCCATTCGAATGGATTGGACCATTGGATTGAGGGTCAAAAAATCTTTTTAATATGAAACCTTTGAACTTGTGGGCCACAGATGGAGGGGTTGGGGGAATGGAATTGGCTTCAAACTTGATACATGGGGTGGTCCCAATTGGATCTTTCCATCCTCTAGATCCGATCCGCAAATTGGACCCACAGTGGGCCCTACTACTGGTTTGAATTGGCAGTTTACATGGCAAGTTCACACCGGAACAATATATTGTTGGAAGTAGGTGGGCCTCATGGATAGATTTTCAAAACTTTTGACCCACTTGATACAGGGATCAAGTACCCATAAGGCCAAAAACCCAATCCAGGATGCATAACCCTCAATGTCAATATCCTGTACAGTAAATAAAACTATCTAAAAGATAGAAACAAACAGCCAACAAGTATCCATAAAAACTACAACATGCAACGAAGCAGATTATACCTTTGGAGCTCGGTTGTGCTCTAATCGAGAATTTGCGTCTTTATTTGATGATGAAACTCTTTCACTTATCAAATAGGAATCTCCAAGACCTTTTGATCTTCCACGCTATGACCCTTATCAGATTCTCTTTTCTCAAGAAGATGGGTGGGATCTCCAAGAGAAAACTCTCAAGGAAACTAGAAGAGAACTAGAAGAGGGAAGAGAGAAGACAAAACATGTGCAACTCTTGCACAAAAGGCATGGGCGTGAATCCCTAGGTAGGATTTTGCATGGGACGTCCAAGACCTCTTATGTCCTCTATTTATTGCTAAAAGCAAGCTTCTCTTCTTTTTTATCTAATTGAAATAGAAGTCTTACTTCTCTAACAATTAGTAATTCTCTTCTTTCTAAAATAGAAGTCTCACTTCCATTATAATTAGTAACTTACTATTACCACTATTAGAAGTCTCACTTCTAATAGAAATAGTAACTTTCCATTTTCTTTTAGAGTTCTAGTATAATTAGTATCTTTCTGTTAACTTGGGCTAGTGTGGGGACCACTAGGGATTCCTTAGAAAGCTGGCTCCAACTAGGACATGCGACCCCACATCTCATGTGCAATCCGGGCCCACATTTAATTGCAAATAACACCACTATATAAATGCAATTGCACTCCAGTCTTAGGATTAAGTTACAATGAAGACCCTAAACTTCCCAATTACCACAAGTAGGCTCCTCTATCAATATCCATGGATCAATTGGAATAAATTTGTCTCTTCCAGTCTTAGTTCCACATCTTATTATCCTTGAGACCCAATTAATCACTATGATCATCAGTACCATCCAATTAACTCTTAATCGAGATGGGTGCGCCCTTACTAATGACAAATCCATTAATTGGCACAAGGGGATAATAAAGATAGATTCCATCTTGATCATTCAATGTTCCCACAATCCTACTACCACATACTCAAGACACCAAGATGTTGACTTATAGTTGGCCTCACTCATTGGTGACTCAAAGCAAATGAATAGATAGAAACTTGAGTTCATCAATGTCTCAGGATTGAGAGCCTATTGCTAGGGAATTATGAGAGCATACCTTATTATTGAGACGGAATTCCATAAGGTGCTTCTCATGGTCCTTCAATACATCCAATGTACCAGCACATTGATCCAGAATCTTCTATTCTGATGATCGAGAGAAATCACACTATCTCATAGTGATCAAAGTGCTGCAACCTTGTCAAATGAGATGCCCAGTCTCATCACTGGTTGTGAAGATATTTAAGTATAAGATTTGTGACATATATCTCCCTTGTGTGGATCTCATCCATACACATATATCACATCTAATATACTAACGGAACCCGGTTCAACTCATGAACCATTATGTCATATGTATTGGTCATGTGCATAAAGTAATAAAATAATATTCATCGTATAAAAGTAAAGTATGATTTTATTGATAAATAAAGAAACTAATCAATTTATCACATCATCTGATGGATTGAGTCCATACAATCTAACATATATATATATATATATATATAGAGAGAGAGAGAGAGAGAGAGAGAGATTCTCAAAAACTCCCCATTTAGAAAAGGCGAGTTTTTGCCCCCACATTTAACTTGTCCAATGAGATTTTGCCACCTCACGTAGGAAAAAAAGGAGATTTTTGAGATTTTGAATTTCTTATCCGCATTTAACTTGATGATGACACATGTCATAGTTTTATAGGCTTAGAAAATGGGTGTATTTTTTGTGAAAAACGCCCGGGGAGTTTTGTAGCGCTCCTCATATATATATAAATTCTACAAAACACTCTTCAAAAAGGGATGTTTTTACCCCTATGTAATATAGCTAATAAAAACACAAGCAATGACTCCTTCCACCTACTTTTATTTATTATTCTACTTTATAGGAGAGAGTGTAGGAGAGAAAGTTTGAATGTGTATATGATTAGAGTGTATAGTGAGGCACATCTTTGGATTAATGCGATTGGTTTAAAAGAATAATATCCTTGAAAAAAGGAGAAAAATAACGAAAGAATAAATGTTGCTGGAGAAGTAGGATGGGTAGGAATAAATAGGATGTTGAGAAGGAAAGGATTTGAAGAGAGAGAGAAAACAGGAAGGGAAATTGAGAGGGAGAGAAATTAGGAAGAGAGAAAATAGGGGCCATTAGTATGACTTTAAGAAAGAGAAAATAAAGGATCCAACCTTTCATTTGCTTTCCTTTCTCATTAATTAATTTAAAAAAAAGAGGAAAAAAGGAGACTGGTTGATTCCTATCATTTATTGCAACTCCACTTCAGCATGTATTCGCGGGTGATAAAGGAGGGCCGGTTTCAAAAGTAAAAATGCTCGGGTGCCATGCACCATAACGCTACATGGCGATATCTATAGGAGCCGGTCCTATAAGGATGGTCCTTACGGTCTGCACGTTTCGAAACGCCTACTGGGGCCCACCTCATGACCCATCCAAATTGACTACAGATTCACAACCCCCCCTTATAGGCACTGAATCCCAAGAATTTGCTTGGATTCGGATGCACTAGACTGTTGGATTGAGGGTCAATTTTTCATGTTTGATATAAAGCTGTTAAACTTGTGGACCACAGATGAAGGGGTTAGAGGTATTAGATTGACTTCAAATTTGATATGTAAGTAGGCCCCACTTGGATCTTCCGGTCCCTCTTTGTCCCATGACCAGTGGGCTCTCACGGTGGGCCCCAATAGGTGATCCGCACCGTAAAGTGTAAGGACCGTCCTTATAGGACTGGCTCCCATATATATACATACACATACAAATATATATATATGTATATATGTATAATATATGTATATGTATGTATATATATATACATAGAGAGAGATAGGGAGATGCACCTATGAGAGATATCTCTCACCTTATATGAGAGATATGGCGGGGGCCTTCATATCCATAACCAATGCTAACAACTTAAATGTGAGGGCCCCCACCTTATCTCTTATAGTAAGGTGAGATGCTCCCACAGGAGCATCTCCCATATATATATATATGGGAAATTCTCAAAAACTCCTCTATCTCAAAATGGGAGTTTCTGCCCTTATTTAAAAGCCAATGATTTGTTAGTATTTTAAGATATCCACTTTTGTAGGAGAATATTTAGGAAAGAGAATCGGATATGTGTATCAATGATGACACGTGTCATACTTTTATTGGCTAAAAGAGGGGCGTTTTATTTTGGAAAAACGCCTAGGGAGTTTTGTAGTGTATCTCTCTCTCTCTCTCTCTCTCTCTCTATATATATATATATATATATATATATATATATAAGGAATATTCATGTGCATCCATCCTTCACCATAAGGTGAGGGACACTTACATGGCTTTCCTTCTTTGCACATGAACATTTCTCTTCTGCAAATGACTATATATGGCTTTTCCTATTTTGCACACAAATCTTTCCAATTATGTATGTGTCCCTCACCCTATGGTGAGGGATGGATGCACATGAACATTCATATATATATATATATGTGTGTGTGTGTGTGTGTGTGTGTGATTTATCTATGTCTTGAAATTGCCCTATGTCGTAAGCAAATAGGAGCCTAAGGTACCATTTGGATACATATAGAATTGAATGTTTATGGATTTAGACATTTGTTGTATTTTATTATCACATAACATGATACTATATTATTGAAGATTCATTACTTGTGTTTGGAAGTTTCAAAAGAATACAATGGAATTTAACCTAAAACTTTTGGCATGTTGTTGGAGGTTTAAATAGATTCTACTATCAAGATTTGACCATGTTTTAGAAACCTAATAAACAGTAATATATATAGAGTAATAGTCCTGTGAGGATGGTCCTTACTCCTTACCATCTTATGGTGAGGACCACCCAAATGGACCACATATACACAACCTATGGTCACCAATCCCATGGATTTGCATGGATCTGAATGGACTGGACCGTTGGATTGAGGAGTCAATTTTTGTTGTCTTTATATAAAGCCGTTGAACTTGTGGACCACGGATGAAGGGGTTAGAGGTATTATATATATATATATATATATATCCAAAGCTTCAAACCAGACAATAATGTTTTTGGAGCTCCATAAAACTACATGTAAAAGGTAATCAACGATCATGCACATGCTGCCTCACATGTTTAGTTATAACTTTGTAGCCTGTGAGTCACATAAATCATGCGACTGTTTTTTTATTTTTATATTATAAAAAAATATATAGAGCACTCTATTCTGTAGATCCGCAATTAAAGGTCCTAATTATAGTGGTTTTTGAGATGCAAGCAATCCTTGTAGGATGTCTCGCATATCTACCAATCAATTTCACTTAGCTACTCTACTGATTGAACCGCAACCTACATATCTCATTGTGAGCCACACTGATCCACCTATCACCTTCAACCCACTATTTCATCTTCAACTCTGTTGACCAAACATACCTTCCACCTATCCTTGAACAAAACAACTATAATCTTTGCCTGCCATGAATCAACAATGACCTGTGCTACCCCTCAAAGGCTCACACTCGTGGTTTTAAAAATCGAACTCAGTATCCCCCCTGTTGAGTCACTTTCCCGAGTTCCCTTTCTATTGGTTTCTATAAAAAAAAAAAAAAAAAAAAAGGATTTCACGCATCTTTTCTACTTGTTCTCTAGTTGGAAGAAGCTTTGGGAGGTTTTTGGGGATCTTTTGTACTGATTTTAGAAGATTAAAACAGATTTTGGGTAAGATCTAAGCATTAAAAGATTCATTAACTTGTCATTTGACTGAATGAAATGAAAATGACAGTATTGTACTTAAATTCGTTCATGCTAACAATAATATTAAGTCCTAAACTTTTTTTTATAGGACCTTATTTTTCATTTTTTATCATAGAAATAATTTTTATGGGTTTCCTTAAAAAAATAATTATTAAGGGTATTAGGCTCTACAAGACCACATAACCGAGTTTCTTGTGACTCAACTCTCGAGTCCGATTTTTAAATCCTTGCATTCACATGTCTACAATGGCAACCATTAATTAACAGCCCATGCAATATATATGCCTGGTGTGTGTGCGTGTGTCTACAGGGGTAGGGGTGTGTGTGTGTGTGGAGAGAGAGAGAGAGAGAGAGAGAGAGAGAGAGAGAGAGAGAGGTTTTCCTATTTAGGTTTATGTATAACACTATTTATACTTACATAAGTTGTTTCTCTGTTTGTATTTGTTAGATAGAGAAGGTTGTCATTGTAATCTGAGACTTGCATATGTTTAATTCATTGCCTTGCAGGGGTCTTTACCAGCCGCATGCCCGTCTATTCTGGAGGCAATCTTCTCACCTATTATCGAGTCAAAAGAAGGCAATTGTTCTACAAGTATGTGCATTCTTCTATCATAGTCATACATATCTTTCTACTACTAGAGCAAGCATTGTCTGCTTTGCAAAGAAACTTTCTTTAAGTGTGGGAAATTGTCTTTTTATCATCCCTCTGGAAAGTATACATCACAATGTTTAGGTGCCTGGGTGAGCTCAGACCGAAGAGTAGGTCGGCATTTTAACTATCTGGGATGCTTCATAAGTGTGTTAACAATCCATCCTAACCAATGATAAGTCCAGCTTGAGCTTGGCTTGTACATGGAACAAGCCACCTCAAGCTCAAGCCTAGATTAGCTGATGAAGGCCAAACCCGAGGTCTGCCAGCCGTTGGGTCCAGCCCATCCCAAGGTAGTTCAGGCATTATCGAGCTGAGCTGAGCTAGCTTGGCTGGTTGACAGCTCTGATGCCTGACCTCAGATTTAGGCTGCTAATTAATCAGGCCTAAATATATGTGACAACTATGATGCATGTAACTTCCAAATGGGTAACTTATCGTGGCATATTGTATTCGATACTTCACTTTTATGTGTAAAATCTGTCCCTGCCGTGTCTACGGCGTCCCTGCTGTATCCGTGCTATCTGGGCATCATAGCTCGACGGGCAGAGGTTTGCTTAGCCAGGCCTCACTTATTTAATTACACATATGGGCCTAGACTCTGGGAATGGGATCATTCTTGACTTCTACTTATTATGAATATATGGCCTGCTTCTAGATCTGGATGAACCTTAACCAGTTGGTCCACCCAGCCCACTTACAGTTACAGCTCCAATGTTACTGTACAACTAAGAAAAAGAATATATTAATGAAAACCGGACAACCCAAGGGAAAAAATAAAATTGTTTTTTGATTAAGGTGGTAAAAAAAAAAAAAAAAGAGGGAGATAAGCCAACACTCTTCCTAATTTGAGATTGCATCATCACCATTGACCCATCATGCAGCAATCAAATTTGATTTCAGCTATTGGATAAATGTGATATTTGAACCCTTCTCTTCAACCAAATATAATATCAAATGCGAGAGCAGTCCTGGGGATTCTTTTGAGATTGATATTTTTGTTTAGCATTTTGGTTTGCTTCTTTAGAAGATTCTTGTTTCAGTTATGTTTCCATTCTTATTTAGATGTCCTCACTGCATCTATTTGAATATTTGTATGCCTTTCCCTTGTGTATTTCATTCTGACTCCACTGTGTTTCTCCCGAGACATATCAAGAAAGATTTGACCGGAGCTTAATAGCAGTATTTTTTTTTAATGTAGAAACCAGATCCAATATATTCCGTTTCTGTTCTGAGTAACAAACGCTCTGATGTGGCAGATGATGACAGTGAAGATGGAAACAGTAGCTCCAGTGATGATCAAACTTGCAATGTATCAGATTTCCACATTTCTGACATGAGCATTGTTGGTTTTCCCTTTGATGAAAATATGGGACTTGATGATATATCTGCAGCCAATCCATGTCCCGAATATCAATATATGGATACTGATATGAATCATATGATGTTTGATATGGCGCAGAGATACATGATACTACCTTCTCTTGAAGATGACATGGAAACAAGTAATATCCATGATGTGGAATCAATTGAAGAAGCTCCCATTACATCTGATGATTCATATTTATGTCTAGCCATTCAACACATGAAACCATCTGACCAGAATGCTGACATCAATTATAATTCTAGTGAGCTGGATGAAGTGGATGGCTTTGATCCATACCTATTCATTAGAAATTTACCAGAATTATCTGAGGTTTCCCCCTCTCTTTGGCCCATCTTGCAACCAAAGGAAATACAGAAAAGGAGCAAAGTCACCCTAGTACTTGATTTGGACGGTAAGCAAGTTGACACCAAGTTTGTCCTTATTAGTTATTATATGATCTTATTGTATTATTTAGCTTGCCCTACAATTTGCTTGTTATCTTTTAGGGCCCGCTTGTTTGCATGAGAATACATAGGAGTTGATTACATAGGAAATCATGGTTAAATGAGCCCCACAAAAGGATTATTAAAGAGGTAAGGTGTAAATGATATGGGGTAAGGTGTGAAGGATACAAGGTGGAAATGTAGATGGGACCTTGACTTTCCTAGGATTTGAATTACTAGAGTGATGGCTGGGTATTCATTTCCCATATTCTCTTAATTCAATTTCCATTAAAGGGGGTGTTCTTTGATGGTCAGTTTGTATATTCACCTTTGACCTTCATTTTTAATTACTCATGGCATGGATTCCCATGTATTCAATTTCCCATGTATTCTAACCAAACAAACAGTCTCTTAGTACCTAATAGCATGAGCCGCTGCTTTCGCAAGGGGTCTCTTGTTCATAGTTGTCAATTTTCTTTCAGACCCATTTTAGCAATTCTGTGTTTCATTTATGGGTTACATTTTGGAAAAGTTATAAAATTTAAATATAAATTTAGACAAAATATGAAATTAAAAATTGAAAATCAGCAACACGTGTTTTATCTACATGTTTCAGACATTATAATAAATCAAAATGCAATATGTTAGATCTCCATGCCAAATAAATGAATCCCAGATTCCCAGTCCCTGTTATGGTGAAGAAGTAACAGAAGTACCTTCTGCAGAGCCGAGAAGACCCAAATGATGAAGAATTAAAACACAAAGAGTGGTCGAATAAATGCAATCTTTTCCAATGTATGACCCTAAAATGGTTGGTTCAGAAGGACAAAAAAACCATGCATATTGAGCCCTGATGGAAGGATTATTAGTAAAAAAAAAAAACTAAAAAGGGAAAAAATAAAACAAAAAGAAAACTATAATTCCTCACCATTGGAAAATTTTGACAGAAATACAGGGTTTTGGCTTGTTTGGACAAAATCTACGAATTCGGGGCTGAATTGGGGTATTTTTGCTAAACAACCAAAATGTGTCAGTGGGGTGTTTGTCACCCACTCAATTAAATAGACCAAAATTTTCAAATAGTCTCTTGTTCTTGGGAATATGCTCCCAAACCCTATGTGAGCTGCCTCATGCAGCTCTTCCAAAGAACTTGAGGGCCCCCTCTAGTCTCTTTGGATCATTTGGCTACATTTTGGAGGGCTTGCATATACACTTTAGTAAGAGGCGGCAAATATGGGGCTCCACTTTTGGTACCTAATAACATGAGCATGTGCTAGAAAAATCACCATTTCAAAAAGTGAAAAAAAAAAAAAAAACCATTGGATTGGGTCACACCATAAAAAATGAATACATGATTTACTTAGGGTTGTATTGGCACATCCACTTGCCCTGCTGTGGTCAGTGGATTCCCCCTAACAATCCCCCACCCACAAAACATACAAGAGAAATGAAAATCCATGCATTTGAGCAGTGGTGGACCCAGGATTTTCGATTGAGTGGGGCGGACAATTTTTCAACATAGGTTAAGGATATGATTTTCAATAATCTTTTTCTCTTTCTAAGGAATCTTACGACTAACACTCAATTCATAAATAAGCTTATGAACTGAACACCCATCCCATTTCCTTAAGAAATTAGCACATCAATTAGCAACCATACTACAATAATAATAAACAATCCCACTGATGCAATGTTGCGATTCTCCAAGAATCCCAACATAATAGCAGACCGTGAATCTCAGCAATTCTCCATCAATAATCAAGAACCCCACTGATGGAATGTTGCGATTTTGGAACCAAATTCTTAGGTTCAAACGGATCTTAATCACCACAATTTGGGGGCACATTCAAAACTCTTGCCAGAAAATCCAACAAATAAAAAAAAAATCATATATACCGAAAAACTCAAAATCCATTAGTAGGGATTAGATTCCATTTTTCAGAATAATGAAAAATTGGAATGTTTCATCTTCAGCAAGAATTTTCAAACGATACAAGAAATAAAACAAATCCAAAAATTCATATAGACCCAGAAACTCAAACTTCACTAGTAAAAAGTAGATTCCATTCCGGAGTAATGTAGTAAAAGAGTACTTCATCTTCAAACTATGCCAGAAATAAACCCTAGGAGTAAAAGAAACTGCCCATATTCCGAACCTAAACTAGAGACAGACAAAAAATTCTCTCTACTTCCATTTTCCACTATTCCCACTCATCCAAATAGATCTGAACTCTCAAGAATCAAAGTGAGAAAATCTAGAGAGAAAGATGTTTGCAAGCAATGCAACGGAGAAGTAGAGTGGGAGAGAGAGGAAGAGAGGGAGACTGACTTACCTGAAAAACCATCGAACCCCAAGAGCATTTCTTGCGATCTCGGAGGTTTGAAAAAGAAAGAGGCTAAGGTTTTCATGGAGTTTCTTTTCAATAGGGGAGAGAGAGAGAGAGAGAGAGAGAGAGAGAGAGTTTATAGGGGTGGGGCGGTGGTTAGGTATAAGTAGGATATGTGCCAAGGCCCATTACGAATTTTAGGGAGTTTTTGGATTCCACTTGGGGCTGTTACAACGTGGGCCCCTCACTGCATTTGAGGGTTTTCAATGAGCCATGCTATGTTTTCCATTTTGGCTCTGATGGGTTTATGTCTTGCATTCCGGGTTTACTGGAGTGGTCCATTGGGTTAGCCAATGGCCAATGACCAATGATCAGGTTCAGGGTCAATGTTATTTTGGTCATTGTACCAGGGCTTTCTTGGGGGCCAAGAAAGTGGAGATTATAAACCATGTAATCTGTAACGTTAGACTCCAAAGAGAGTCAAGATGTGAGTGATTGCTCTCTTACCGTGGACGTAGGTGGTTTTGCCGAACCACATAAAATCCTTGTCTCTCGATTGTTAAATCGCAGGTCTCGTGCTTCCGCAGGCATGCACACAACAATTAGTATCAGAGCCCGGCGATCGATGTTTTGTCGCTGGATCTTTGGAGTCATGCAATCGCATGAAAAGATCAAGAAGACAAAAGGTTGTTGCATGGTAGAGAGAGAGGAGAGAAGTTGACACTAGACTTTTTGGTTCGATCGGCTTCGGATCGAAGGTAGATGATTTGAAAAAAAAAAAGTTTGCCCTGTTGCCCAGTTGCAGGAACGAGAAGAGCAAGATGAATAAGAAAGGGTTCTTGCTGGTTTGGGTTTTGGATAGATCCCAAAGGAGGTTTACCTGAGTAGATCTGGAGGTGGGCCATTGGGGCCAGTTGCTTTGTGTTGGTTTCACCTGTAAGTCAGTTTATGTTTAATAAATGATGTGCAAAGAATCCATTAAGCACTGCGAGCCCAAGTAATTTTTTGAGAATGCTAAGATTTTTTATTCTATTGGACAATTACAAGATGGATTGTGGGGACTACTTGAGCAATTATTTGTTGGAAATCAGTTGTATGCTTATAATATTTAGAGGATAAGAGGAGCTGTCAGGTTGTTGGCACACAGTTCATGAACACTGAATATTGTGCACTCTGCATACCTATAGCCATGCAAGTTGCCACCAACATGCCACCTACTTTGGGTACAGCATCTAAACCAGATAAACCCGACTTCCTCATCTAAATCTAGTTGTATGCCTTAACTTCTCTTCAAAACACCGTAGTGTTGCACCCTTGTCCCAATTAGCCGTGCTTTTAGGAAATCCTTCCCCTTGATTGGTTCACTGGTTTTCCAGTTCTTCTTGCTCTGGCTCTCTGTATTTTGTGCCATTATTGTATTCACCTGGAGCTCAAACTGCATTTGGATGGTTGGCAATGTATTCAGGCATTAGTGAATTTTGATATGGCCAAGCCTATGCAAGCAGAAACATGGCTCAACATTTCATAATGTTGATCTGCTTCACCATAAAATTTAGGGATTTTCAAAAGAATCAATTGCCCCAATCCTGTAATGCTTTTTTTTTTTTTAATTTGGAATTGTCTAATGGATGATTAAATGTTAAGTAGTTTTCTGTCTGGAAGGTTTTTGGGGCGTCCCCATTTATAGTTGGGCTCATTAGTTCAATTGTTTAGTTCACAAAAAATAAAAGAAGAAGAAAAAAATGGGTTCCAGTTTTATAGATTGAGCGGAGCCATAAAATATCCTTGTCTTGAGACTAAAACTTACAATTCCTCTTATTAGCATTCTAGTATTATTTTGAAGAGCTTTTGTCATTGTGTCTACTTTCACATTTTCAGGTGTTGATAATTAATGATGGTGATTGTTACTAAATTGCGGATGTTTCTCTTGTTGCACAGAAACGCTTGTACACTCTACTCTCGAGTATTGTGATAATGCCGACTTCACATTTTCAGTTTATTTCAACATGAAAGAGCACATCATTTATGTACGCCAGAGGCCCCATCTCCAAATGTTCTTGAAGAGAGTTGCGGAGATGTTTGAAATCATTGTCTTCACTGCCAGCCAGAGCATCTATGCTGAAAAGCTCTTGAATATACTGGATCCAGACAGCAAGCTTATTTCTGGACGTTTTTACCGGGAGTCATGCATATTTTCAAATGGAAACTATGTGAAAGATCTGACAATTTTGGGACTTGACCTGGCAAAAGTTGCCATCATTGATAACTCTCCACAGGTATCGTTTTCCTTTTACAGTCTCATTTGTATTGATGGTAGTATGATTTCCAAGTCTCTTAACAGGAATTTTTAAAGTAAATATTCTTATTCATTTATCAAAATCAGCAATGCAGTGCAGTCCGTTGATTTTGAATTACATATTGATGGATTTATTATTGTTCATCGGTGCTCTCAGGTTTTCCAGTTGCAAGTGAATAATGGGATTCCTATAGAGAGTTGGTTTGATGACACATCAGACCATGCATTAATTTCTTTACTTCCCTTCCTTGAGACGCTGGTTGATGTCGATGATGTCCGTCCTATCATTGCACAGAGATTCAATAATGACTAGCAGTTTTTGTCTTTTTGTCCTCTTATTTCTCAATTCAAGGGTTTAATGGCCGCATGTCCAGCAACGTTTAGATTTGCTGTAGTGTCCTCAACTTCACACCAGCTGTGAACTAATTAATCATTTATACAGGAAGTTTGTCATCTACAGTATATCAGCCTTTGTAACACCCATTTATCTTCATCTTCTTTTTGCTCTTGTAATTATGTGCTGTTCTAAAGCTATACTTTGAAACATTGAGAGAGTTGTTCATTTTTCTCCCTTTTTCCTGATGTTTCCATTGTGTGGAAAGAAGATGCATTCATTACTGTATTGTATAGAATGATTTTTATATGAGTGAGTTTACAATCTTAAAGGTTACTGTGAACTATTGGCATTGCTTGTATGTGTATGCTGCTATTAACATCCATATGAAGTAGGCTTTATTGCAATATGTAGTCTTTGGTGCCCTGGGTTTCTGAAGGATTCCAATTGAATCATTTTTGTGTTTTCTGGATCCAAGATATTGTATGAAGCCTTTTCCTCGCAGAACAGGTCTTTTCCCCCTTTTTGGGTACCCCATCCTAGAGGTTGATACCCATGAGAGCCTGCACAAGTGGGAAGATTGCACCTGCTGACATAGGGGTTGCCAACCAACTGAACAATTCCTTCTTGTCTTGCAGAACAGCTTTTGAAGCATCAAAACCCTAGTCTAATTTGGTGGTGAGTTTTCTTCTACCTAGTCAGCAGCTTTAATTCAAGGGGGTTTCAGATTTTTTATGTTCCCCACCCAGATGGGAATGTCCACATCCCTTGGGAGAACAATTCAACAGGCCTTGTTAGTCCTTAAAATAATAGTGATGGGAACATCTCAAAATTAGTAGTGAATGTCTAAGCCAAGGTTGACTAGATCATTCTGGCCTCTAACTTTATGGTCAAATAGACTGCTATTGGTGAAAAATTAGAGTTATTTAATCTACCAAATCCAAATTCCCTACTCAGGTTTCCGAGTGTGCTTAAAACATTATTGACCTAGATTGATATGCTGCTCAATGATCCATGATTTCTAATTCAGATTGAAGGTTCATTTTGTAGGGGTCACAATATTCGGTGTAACATAGTTTGGTTCAGCATTCAGATGGTCAATTGGTTAGATTTCCAATCCCTTTGAATTGTGACCCATATTTTCTAAACCCAATGCCTAGATGGAAAAATATTTATGATTCATTGACTTTAAATGTTGGAACTAAAACTTGCCCTTCGACATCAATACAAGGGCTGTTTGTTTGATTGAATTCTGAGAATTTGTCCTGGGAAAATATAAGAATTTCAAATAATGTTCCCCCATCTGCGATTCACAATTCTCAAGCACCCCTATGCATTTTGAAAGTTGGATATATGCAAGCCAAAACAAGTAAATATGGAAGGACAAATTTTTGAAAATTCAAGGATATTTTAATGTCAAGTAAAAAATGCTTACATTTACATTTGAAAGTAAGGGTAGCTGTAACCTAGAAAGTCTTGGTATCAATCCCCGGTTTCCCTCTCTTGAGGAATCGAAAGTTTGAGTCTACTAGTGGCTAGTGCTATTACTTGGGGGTCATAGGGGTTTTACTGGGCTTTTCTTTGAGTCTGGAGGGATTAGTTCAGCCTAAAAGGTTGGGAGCCCTCCGTTAGTAAAAAAAAAAAAAAACCACAACTTCCTATGTCGACAACTCGGTACCGCACGCTTGCGCATGGATCGATCCTTGGTATTTAGGTTGGTAAGATCACTCATGGGCCCTAGCAAGGAGGTTACCATGGCCCAAAAAAAAAAAAAACACTATTTGTGATATATAAAATCATTATTACTGGGCTCACTTATAAAATCCAAACTACTCAAAATAAATGTCCCCGATCGAAATTATTCAAAATAAATGTCCCCCTCCCCCGACCACCACTAGGGTTGCAAATGGGAATTTGATTATCCAAAAGTTTCGATTTACGAAAAAGGGTTTGGAACCCAATTTAGGTTTCAATTGAAAAATGGGTCCAGTTTTCATCCATATACGTCTCGACCTCGGACTTGGGACCTGGCATACGAGTATTCGATGTTGCACGTTCTATCACAAAAGAAACTTCTTCTGGACAATTCTTATGTATAATCTGGAGTTAAATGATGTGCTTGTTTTAAGAAAAATGAAAAAAAAAAAAATATGAACCGATTTTAGAATGATATTCCTATTCTTTAGATGTACCTAGTTCTTAAACTGGATCTGGGTTTTCCCATCAGAGTAAGATGAAACCAATAAAAATGGCTGGACCTCAAATTGGAACCATTATTTAAAAAGGGGTTGGGTCAAGTGTAATAAACCATGGCCCCACACACTTAGGCAAAAAAGCGTCGAGTAAATTGTACACATCCACGGGCCGAGTGGAAAATGAGCTATAAAATGGAAGTCCCCCTATACACAGCGGCCTCTTCTTCTAGGGTTAGGGTTTTGGGAGCGCGGAAGCTTTGCAAAGCCGAAGAATTCCCTACACAGTAACTCTCTCTCTCTCTCTCTGTGTGTTGCTTTACAAATCCTTATTTCCCCTTTTCAGATCTTGTACTTAGATGAATGCGTTGCATCTCTTCTTGAAACTTTCTTTTCGCAGTCATGAATCGTGATCTTGATGTATCTGTTTATGCCGCGTTTGGATGCTTCATTTCTGATATCTGAGCAATAGCAAGCATTTCTACTCTTGTAAGTGGTGGAAATGGTTGGTTTTGATGCAGTATCGGAATTGCCAAACACAGCTCAAAACCCAAATCCCGATTGAAGGGTTTGGGATTTGTTCTTTTTACAATGACCAAGAGATTATGTGGTGAGGAATCACATGGTTTCTTGGCGAAGAATGGGTATCTCTTCTGGACCGTTTGATCTGATGATAGGCCTCACTGTGGTTGTATCTGGCTCCGCAAAAGTCCCAGATTGGATTGTTTATCGTGCTGATTGGGTTATCTATGAATATAATACATTTAGAGGAGAAAGGGGGGATTTTTGGATGTGACCCATTGCCGGGTGGGACCTACCAGATCTACTGGCCCGACCACCAAATTGTAGGCCCCATTTGTGCAGACCAGGGACTGATGAAACGAAGAATTCGGTTCCTCTGCTGGGGCAGACTATAAGCGGAATCGATGATTAGGGGCAGATTTAAATCTGAAAAACTAAAGATCATGGTTCTCTCATTCTAATTGGAGTTTGGCCCACTGTCGGATGGATCACATGTAAAACATGTGATTGAACATGATCCATTCCCATTGGATTTTTGGTATTTTAATTATATGTTGGACATGATTAATCCGATGCTGGTGCTAATCATGAATGGAGTGAAATTTGGCCGAGCTCCACTACATAAAAGAAGAGAGCGATTTTTAGTGTCTACTCTACTATGAAAAATGGGGGCATTGGCATTTGGGAAAATCAAAGAAAAAATCGGACTGTGATTGGTATAAGATAATCATCCAATTGTGTATTCTTTACAGTAGGGGAGGGTATTTCAGGAATGCATGGTGTGATCTCTTAGGGCACGTTTGTTTGAATGGAATTGAATTCGTATGAATTCATGGTATATTGGTTCCAACAAGGGATTATTAAAGAGGTGAGGGGTCAATGATATCGGATGGATATATAGAGATGGGACCCTAACTTTCTTAGGATTTGATTATTAGGGTCGTGGCTGGTTATTCATTTTCCATCTCCATTGTCCATTAGAGGGGAGATTATTTGATGGCCATTTATGGTTCTTCACCTTTGTTTCCTTAATTTTAATCACTGTTGGGAATTGATTCATAGAACTCCTAAGAATTTAATTCCATGCAAACAAACGAGCCCTTAGGGCCTATTTGTTTGTCAACGAGTAGAGTTGTAGTAGCTGTGGGAGGAACGGTTGGAAATTTTATTCCAATCCGTGTTTGGATGAACTATAGGGAACAAGAGGAATAGAGCGGCCGGTTGACGTGACATGGTTCTTTACTTACTCCACTCAACCCATCACAGTTCCGCTCTTTGAAACCACAATGAAGTGGGGGTAAAACCGACTCTACATTCTCTTTTCTTTCCTGTCTCGTCCCCTCACCCAAACACATCAGACAAAGTCGTTGTGAAGAAGGAGAGCGTTGCAATAGGCGCTGCTGCAGTTGCCACCACTCAAGTGTGGCTACAGGTGCGGGCCGTGGAGATGGTGGATTTCAGGAAATCGAACTAGGGCATGCCCTCTCTCAGGCTATTGCTTCCTGCAATAGGCGATGGAGACGGTGGCGGGCGTGGAGACTGCTATTGCTGCAATAGGCACCACCCCCTATGTTACCCTCTCTTCCCTTCTGTTGAGGCAGCTGCTGGTGGTTTTGAGGGAGGAGGAGGGTGGCGATGGGGGTGCGAGCAAGAAGCTATCGAGCTTGGTGGTGTGGGGGTTGTACAGGTGATTGGTGACAGTGGGTTGGTGTGTGTATGTGATGGTGCAGTGAGTAATTGGTTTAGAGAAGTGGGACTATGGCTGTGGGTGTGAGTCTGTGAGTGGATTGAGTGGGTTTTGAGTGATGGGTTCGAATGGCTCATGCTTGGTTGGCTAGGTTTGTGTGGTGAAGGTGATGAAGAGGATGGGTGTGAGTGGATGCCAGCTGACTGGGTTGTTGGTGTTTTTTTGGGTTGTTTGAGTTGGAGCGAAGATGGAATAATCCTGGGTGTTGGTTTGTTGGTGATGGAGGTGATGATGAATGGGAGGTTAAGATGGTGTTTGTTGGCGTTGGAATGGTTGTGATGTGTGTTTGGTTACGAGGATTGGAAATGGAGAGGTTTGAGTTGGATGGGTGTGAGTGGATGCCAGCTGACTGGGTTGTTGGTGTTTTTTTGGGTTGTTTGAGTTGGAGTGAAGATGGAATAATCCTGGGTGTTGGTTTGTTGGTGATGCAGGTAATGATGAATGGGAGGTTAAGATGGTGTTTGTTGGTGTTGGAATGGTTGTGATGTGTGTTTTGTTACGACGATTGGAAATGGAGAGGTTTGAGTTGGATGGGTGTGAGTGGAGGCCAGCTGACTGGGTTGTTGGTGTTTTTTTGGGGGGTTTGAGTTGGAGTGAAGATGGAATAATCCTGGGTGTTGGTTTGTTGGTGATGGAGGTGATGATGAATGGGAGGTTAAGATGTCGTTTGTTGGCGTTGGAATGGTTGTGATGTGTGTTTGGTTACGAGGATTGGAAATGGAGAGGTTTGAGTTGGATGGGTGTGAGTGGAGGCCAGCTGACTGGGTTGTTGGTGTTTTTTTTGGTTTGTTTGAGTTGGAGTGAAGATGGAATAATCCTGGTTGTTGGTTTGTTGGTGATTGAGGTGATGATGAATGGGAGGTTAAGATGGTGTTTGTTGGCGTTGGAATGGTTGTGATGTGTGTTTGGTTACAAGGATTGGAAATGGAGGGGTTTGAGTTGCAGGTATAGTGGCTGTGGAACAATGAAGATGATGGTGGTACTTGTGGTGATGATGAACAAAGAATGATGGAGTAGAGGGGTTTGGGATGAGATGATAAGATGATGGGTGTTGCAGGTTTGTAAGGCAGTGGTTGGGACGAGTGTGTGGCATTTTGAGTGCCAAGAGGTGATGATGGTTGTGAGAGAGATCGGTTTGGCTAGGTTTATTGGGTGATTTGTGTGTTTGGATGGGAGAGATGGGATAAGGTAGGATGGAGAGATGGGTGAAGGTGGCGATGGAAGGGGGAGTTTGCAAGAAGTGGTGGAGCTCGGTTGTGGTGTTTTGGGGTTTTTGGTAGTGGTGTTGTGCTTGGAGTTGGAGATGTTGCCTGGTGGAAGAGATGGAGTTGTTTGAGTTAAACGAGATGGAGTTGGAGGCGCTACATTGATCAGCTGGTGGGGCATTTCATGGTGCCCGTTGAATGCATTAGGCTAACCCGATGCATTGATCAGCTATTAGGATGGTGAGATGGGTTTGAGATGAAGATGAGGTCTGTTTGGTTGAGATGAAATGAAAGACATTTTATTCTATACCAACCATCCAAACACAATAAAAGTAATTCATCTACCCATTTATTTCAACCTACTCTCTAACTTTATTTTGATATAACATCTTGCTTCACCCCTAAGATGAGTTACTTTTATTGTGTTTGGATGGTTTTATTCTTCATGTATTTGAATAACAAGCAGTAGAGTAAAAGGACCATGAGAAGGGTATGTAGTGAATTTAAGGTCGGCCAAATCACTCTATTATACTAGATTATCCTATCCATTGATTTTAGTTAACTAGAAGGAATTTGACTCCCTACGATTGTCCTACATTATCAGTGGGTTCTTGGCGTAGACCCGGACCTTCGATCAAATAGACCAATCTCTCAGATGAAGTTGATCAAATCCAACAAACGGATTCCACACAAAAGAAAACTTACAGCCATGAACTCATGGGGAAAAACTCACGTTAATAATTTAGATTGAATAAAGCATGATAAAAACAATAGGCCTCCTCTATATATATAGAGCATCCTGTTTCTAAACTAATCAAAATACTAACAATAGGAAGTTACCTAATCCTATCCTAAATTTAGAAAGCAATCTTGTTAAGCAACTAAGTAATATTACTAATTTATAAAGATAGGGATCGTTGATTGAATCAGAGATCATGTGGACCCCATCAAATGGTCCATCAAGGGGGTTTGTGGGCCCTAGTCTTTTGTCGGGCTGCATCAGTTCTTCACCTTAGACTAGCACTTGAAAAGACGACGATACAAGCGAGAGTGGCCCACGTTCTATTGACTTGTGTCCCATCTGATGGATGGGCAAGCGAGATTCCATCCGTTTAAACATCTCATGGCCCCCACCAATTTTGTCTTCCATCGTGTAAGATTTGCCCAAATGAAAGCAACTTGCGCGGGACTACAATACCAAAAGTAGTACCCCACCATCCCAGTTCCCATCACCCTCTCCAAAACCCTTTTCTTCACTCACAGATGAAGGAGCAGTAGACGCAGAGCGAACTCGAGACCATGGAAGCAGCTGCTCCACTCGTTTATGCTGATTGAGTTGAGTCGTCCTCACGATCTGACACACCGATTTTTGGGACCGTCTTCTTCCCAGCCCCTCTTATTGTTTACCGACATCGAGGTTTGAGGTAATCGTGGTGGAGAAGAGATCCTTTACTTGGTGGAGAAGAGACATTGGTTCCCAGGCTACCTTTGTCTAGTCGTGCAAACAAGGCAGTGAAGACGATCCTCACTTTGTGGTATGGTTTTCAAATGGGTGAAGTTGGGGTAGATGTGGGATGAAATAACTCAATTATTGTAGTTTTAAAGAGTGAAATTACGATGGATGGGTAGAGTAAAGGAGCTTGCCACATGACCCAACATCTATTCCTCGTCCCCTATGCTTCATCCAAACACAGCTTGGAGTAAAATTTCCAACTGTTCCCCCCTCATCTACTACTATATTTTATTGCAAACAAATGGGCTGTGTAGATCTGTTGGTTTCCTTGCTTTCTTATTTTTTGGCTCCTCCATCACCTGCATGGAGTCCTATACTCCTATTGCTGCACATTGTTTTTGCTTTTTAATTAAATTGGTCATTTCTTGAGAAAAGAAAGGATTTTGAGTGTTTGGTTTTAAGAAAGTAGGTGCTGGATTTGTAGGAGAATTCTCTGCAAGCTGCCCTGTAGAGAAGTAGGACTCATTAAATGATGTTATCCTGTCAGTTGTAGTTGGGAAAATTACTTTGAAGCCAGACACTGTCAATCAGCTTCTTTGTTTTCAGTCTTTTATTGTAGTTTGTTTTAATTCTCATTCTTATTTATAACCATCTAATGCTTACATTTGTGTTTTATCGAAGAAGCAATGGCTGTTCCGTTGCTCACCAAGAAGATTGTTAAGAAGCGTGTAAAGAAGTTTAAGAGGCCCCAAAGTGACTGGAAGGTGTCTGTGAAGGTAATTCTCTTCAATTTCTTTTTTGGGAGTGGCTGTGATTTCTTCCTCTCTTTTTTTTTTTTTTTTTTAATCCATAGTGATCACTTAGGAAGTTATCTGATAAGCCTCTTTCTATTGCCCTGTCTTATGTTCTTACTGATTTTATTGAGATGATCTGGCTTTCCACGTGTACACTATTAATGGATGTATTCTGATAGTTTCTACAGTCCGCACTAACTATTCAGCACTGGGATATGCTTCTTGGTTTTTTTTCCGTTAGTTGCAGTGAAATTTGAATAATCTTCTGGTTGACAACCTGCCACATCCAAGGTGTAAATTTTTTAGCAGTCAATGACACATTTATTTTGCGAAGAGTGGGGGGTTACATGTCTTGGCCTTTAAGTTTTATTAGTTTTTAATTGTTATTACTCTTTAGAATGCAATGAGAAACAGCCTAGAAGAAAATGGAAATGTTATGGATTTCAAAAAAATGTTGGGAACAACTGCATCATCGTCACTGTTCAGGGAAAAAAAAAAAACAACTGCATCGTAAATTTACTAGAATTGCTGTTGCATATGTTTTGGTTTGTCACGAGAATGTGAATTCTACCTGATCCTTATCTGTTATAAGAATCCTTCAGTGGAGTTAGACAGTGCAGTTTCTGCTTGAATGTTCTCAAAGTTTTATTTGTTGATTTTTACGCAGAAAAAAAAAAAACAATTTTCATTTGTGATATGCAATATTTGAAATGACTCCTGAAATAGAGGTAGCATTAGATATCATGTTTCCTTATGGCATTCCAATCACCTTTCCAAAAAACAAAAGGGGAAGAAACCCTTTTGCATTGAGCTTCTCCAGATTGATGATATCTGATTCTGACTAATGCATTTTGTAACAGCCAAGCTGGCGTAGGCCCAAGGGTATTGATTCTCGGGTCAGGAGGAAGTTCAAGGGATGTACTTTGATGCCTAATATTGGTTATGGTTCGGATAAGAAGACCCGCCATTATCTCCCTAATGGTTTCAAGAAGTTTGTGGTGCACAATGTCAAAGAGCTTGAACTCTTAATGATGCACAACAGGTTCGTTATTAATTATCATCATCATCATTTTTGCTTTCTTTATGACCTTTTGGAGAACTGTTGATGAATTATGAACTTTTGTTCGTGAGTCTTTAACCAGTAAAAGCAACAGAGAAATTTGACCTTTTCACTGATGTTAAATCCAGGACATACTGCGCAGAAATTGCTCACAATGTCTCCACCCAAAAAAGAAAAGCAATTGTAGAACGAGCTGCGCAGCTGGATGTTGTTGTTACAAACAAGCTGGCAAGGTTGCGTAGCCAAGAGGATGAGTGAGCAACTCAAAAGGAATGCTGCTTCAGTCTGCTCAGTTTTGTTTGCAAAATTTTGTTGTTGGACCTCGTGTTTTAGTTTGCAAAATTTTGTTCTTGAACTCATCGGCTTTTAGTTTTTCGTTCTCTCAGAATTAGTGATTGGTCACTTTTGGATACTTTTTACTTATTGAGGTGGTTGTTTCGGTGCGAGGATATGTAATGGACCGTCGTTAATGTGGTTACTTATCATCACTTATTCCTTTTCAATCGGTAATTGCTGTGGTGCGCCAAAAGGTGTTCCATGTAATCAAGCTTGATTTCTTCTCTCTCTCTCTCTCTCTCTCTCTCTCTCTCTCTCTCACATTGGATATTTAAACTCATGCAGGCGCAGGCACCCTAGGGTCTGTTTGTATGCTCTTATTTACATGGTTAAATGATTCACATGCATAATCATGTGGCACATGTGTTTACAGTAATTTATGCATGTGGTATGTAAATTAGGTGTTAAAAAGAGGCCCTTTTTATGCCTTCATTTTCACAGCCCCAATTGTAAATGGAGCTGGTACAATGTGATTTATGTTGTTTTTGTATTTGTGGGGCTTATAATTTTCTTTATAATTCGTTTGGACCCCTAATTTATGAATTCAACGATAAATCTTCTTTATATTGCTAAGATGGGTAAGATATCAAATTTCTTTAGATTTTGATTACAATGAAAAAGATCGGAACATTATATCTAAGTTTTTAGACTTTTGGACTGCCGGTTAATGATTCAAATTTATGATATCTTAATTTGCAACTTAGCATATCTTAAGTTGAAATAATATTGGTCCTATAAATTAAAGTCGACTATCTCTATGTTTTTTTGCATGATGGAATTGGAAAATCCAATTTTAATTGGATTTATCTTCGTTTTGGAAACGATCATTTTAGGTAGTTTGTGATGGAGCTGATTTTGTAGACGATTTCAGTTTAGGATAATATGAGCTACAGGTTAAGAGAGCCCTTTATATATATATATATATATATATATATATATATATATATATAAGAGAAGTTTTAAGTACAAAACACACTTCTCTTTTGTACTTGAAACTTTCCAAAAGTGGGTGTCCCTCACCACAATGGTGATGGATGGAAGTACTTGAATATTCTCCTATATAAATATATATGGATTAGTTTTCCCAAGCTCAAACTTAGAATAAGATAAGTTCAAGTGTGTGGTGGGGCCCACTTGGGGACCCGCATGGGGATGGAGATGGGGGGATTTTAATGACTCCCTGGGATCCTCCTCTCTACAAAAAATCAGCTCCAACCGTTATTTCTATCATCTCCATATGGCTCCAAAAGTTTAATGGTCAATAGTCCATTCGGATCGATGCATAGTCAATCCAACGGTCTAGTAAATTTGGATTTGACCGAATGTAGGTGGACATGTGCAATTTAGGGGGGTCATGTGTTTGGTCCATTTGAATGGACCAAAGGTGGGCCCCACAAGCATGAACTTACAAAATTTTCTCCTAAGCTTGAGCTTAGAAAAGCTTTGCTCATATATATATATATATATATATATATATGCTCTTATGAGAGACAACTCTTACCTTATATGAGAGATATGGGTGGGAGCCCTCACATCCATATCCAATGTCAACAATTTAAATGTGAGGGCCCTTACCTTATCTCTCTTCGTAGAGATACTCTCATAGGAGCATCTCCCATATATATATATATATATATATATATATATATATATATATGTATGCCAGCTCTCCTAAGCTCAAGCTTAAGCTGAGGGGAGCATAAGCTCAGTCGTGCGTGCTGCATGTAAGTGGCTTGAGCTGCACGTGTGGCCTTAAGTGGCTTTAAACGAAAAAAAATTCGTTGCCCGCCCCTGGATTCAATTTCCCCCCTTCATTGTGTCTACCCTGCCCTAATCGATCCCCTGGTTTCAAGCTCCCTCTTCCTTCGTCTCTCCCTTTCTCCACAGCCAGCTCAAATGTCGTCGGAGAAGACGCTGCTCTCCCCTCCAGCTCCATCTCTCCCTCTCGTAGAATAGCTGATCTTTCCCTCTCTCTAGCCAAGAGAGAAACGCGATCTCTTTGGCGTCGCTGCTCTCCCCTCCAGTCCCATCTCTCCCTCTTTCAGTTTCCTATAAGGACTGTTCTCCCTAATTTCTATACGAACTCATCCAAGCTGTGAATTCTTGGGGTTCATCGGATGGTCCTCATCATGATGATAAATATAAGGAAAGAGAGGAGGGAAGATGAAAAAAAATAAAGGGGTAAAACCCCCCTGATCGGTCTCCCTTTTCCTCCCCCTCGGTCTTCTCTCTTCCACGCCTCACTCTTTCCCTCTTCTCTGTCAAGACCTCTCTACGAGAGCCCCATGTTCTGATTAGTTTTTTTTTTCTTTTTCGCTCTCTTTCTGTCTTTGCCATGGTTCTGTTGTTGAAGATTATCAGTCTGTTGAAATTAGAATTTTAGGGATATTAGTAGGTTATCTTATCCTTATCCTTTGGATATGATTGGTTAGTATTTTTTTATAAATGTAATATTTTCTGTCAATGAATCTTACGGTGAAATTTGATAAGAAAGTGATTCTTAAAACTCTTTATGGTATCAGAGCTTGGGCCCATGATGATCTTGCGATCAAGCTAGGTATGATTATCACTGTCAATTTTTTTTTCTATTTCAATAAAGAAATGATAATTTGATCCAGTGGGCCACCGGCAACGACAGACTCAGAAAGGAGTGGGTTGTAACAATGATGCATTTATAGACGACAAACGATGATCACCAAGAAGACACGAAGATCGTTTATCATCTATCTTTTAGAGATTAGAGGGTTCTTATTTTTCATGTTTACAATCACAGATACTTTCTTTGAAAGTACCATGTGATTCTGGGGGAATGTCAAAGATTATTAGTCTGTTGAGATTAGGATTTTAAGGATATTAGTAGGTTATCTTATCCTTATCTTTTGGATATGGTTGGTTAGTGTTTTTTTTATAAAAGTAATCTTTTCTGTCAATGAATCTCACGGTGAAATTTATGGAAAGAAAGTGATTCTTAAAACTCTTTATCGGTAACCCCATCTTTTCTTCTCCTCCTTCTTTGATGCTCTGTTTCCCTATCTTTCTCTCCCATTTTTTTCCTATTTCCTATTCTTTGATGTGGGTTTCATGTTATGAGAATATATTTATGCTATCTGATTTTTTGGTGGCTTTCTCCCCCTAAGTTTATGTACTGCTTCCATTGGTTTATGGAATCCGAGATATGAAGGTATTTGATCGTTGGAATAGGAGGAGCTTGAATTTAATGTTTTTGGGTTTTTATTCTTTTTAGCCAATATATTGGTATTTATATGAAATTTGCAAAGAATTCTATTAGTTCTATTTTTTCAGGATCCTTTCATAAAGCAATGTTAGCTAATCTATTAGTTCTATTCTTTCAGAATCCTTTTTTCTTCCAATTTGCTCTAATACCTTCTGAATCCTTTTTTTTCTGAATGTTCTTTCTTTGAATTTGATCTAATACCAGAGTTCATAGTACTCATATACTTTACCGATTAGTAATGTGCATTGTGAAGATTTTGCAACAATTGTATCCCATGTTTATGTACTTGAATTGGAACCTATTATGATCATCAAATTGTAATAGATTTTTATTTGGATTTGATGTTGAATGTGAGTGGATGTCCAGTGTTGATATTTGATCTCAAGTTGTGTCAAGGTTAATCGTTGATGTTTATATTCAGTTTGGATGATCCATTTCAGGTTATTCAATGTTTATACAGGCCGTTCAAGCCATGTTCATTGATGACTATTGGTTTGTATGATGTTTCTGGTTGTTAAATATTTACAACGGGATCAATGCTACAGCTCCTTTATAAATTCTTGTTGAATGTGAATGTTGAATTTCAAGGATGTGAAGTGCAGAATATTAAATAATAAGTTGATGCAGGATCTGTTAAAAGTGAATGGTGATGGACAATAACAGTTGTCATGTTGAATGTTTAGTGTTTGATCCTAAATCCAAACATCCCAGTTGCATTAAATAAAATATTCAATGCCATCTTCAAGCTCTATAGACAGCCCATTTTATTTTTAGATCTTTTTGAATGTTGAATGTGGTTTGATTATGAGTGTTGAATTCTTTATTTTTGAAACCAAAGTTGTTTGTCTTCTTTTTTTTTTTTTCTACAGCAGAATGGGATTACTTCAGATGTTTTCAAATAGGAACAACAATTCTACACCCACATAAGAACATTCATGTTTAAATCAACACTTTGATCTCTCCAAAGATGCAGAACCATAAAAGATGCAGAACCTTGTGGTTCATCCTATGGATTAAAACCAAGAGATATCAATTTCTAGGGATGAACCCCATATAAGAAGAGGCAAGCTCCTCCTGGACAAATGGCGTGGAAACTAGTGGAATTATACAAACATGCTTCCATTCAATGCCATCTTCTGACTCTAGAGACTTAACCCAGAGAATGCTTCTATTCTTCAATTATAAATTTGAGGAAAAATCCCAACTATCAAATTTGAGAATATATATATGATTCAAAAAATTCAAAATTTTTATATGGCTAAAAATGTCAAAGAGGTGAAATTTCTTATTTTAATCTTTTATCGATTCTGAGAATTTTTTAAAAGCGTGCAAAAATCCAAATATATCTAGAGTCGTTGGATGTACTCATTTATAGCGGTGGTTTTAACAAATCTTGAAATGTGTTTATGTAAAAATAAAAATAAAAATGGATGACCCTTAATCGAGCTGAGTTGAGGAGCCATTTTCTTCTCTCTTTATGACAACTTCTCTCCCATCTCCTTCACTTTTATCTAGGAGGTTTTTATGAGAAAATACCTCTTAGATGTCCCATAAATGAAAAATGCCCCAATAGTTCTCTATGAATGGCAGTGGTTCCCTATATCTTTTTTTTTTTCTTCTTTTCTTTTCTTTCTTCCTTTTCCTCCTTAGCACTAGACAATATCACTGGAGGTGGTTTTTGATGTAGTTCACGAGGGTTTTGAGGGTATAGAGATTGCATTGCTTGAAGCAATAGGTGGTTTTGGCGGTGCACGGTAAGGAGGCGTTGTTGCCGAAGTGGAAGTTATCATCGACCAAAACAATCTTGTCTAGCTTGCCATCGGTCATGAAGTAATGAAGGGCGGAGGGAGGATCTATGGAGGAATGAGAGAGATGGAGAAGAGGAGTTTAGGGTTTGAGATTTGGTTGTTCGAAGATTGAAGGGGTTTTGTGTTGGAGAGGGGGAAATCTAAAGAAGTCTATATTTATTAGCAATTACTTGCCCTCCACGTTCTAGTCTACGTACTCATATTCCTTTAACTTTTTCAAAAAAGGATTGTAATTCTTCTTCTTTGCCATGGACGAAGCTATGTGCAAATGGCGAAGAAGAATTGAAATGAGCATCGAAGGTCGAGCGACGATATTGGCATTTAGCATGTCTATTGTTAAAGAGGAAGAAGAAATGAGCGGTGATTTCGCCGCTCATGTATGCCTGTGAGTGGCAATGAAAATAAAATAAAATAAATAAAAAAAAAAAACGAAGCAAAAAGGTCATAAGGTTAGATAAAGTTTGAAGGTCAAATTTCATACTTTCATGTAGCATGGATTTTAAGAAATTTATAAAAAACTCCATACCGTTGGATTTACATTTTGGGACTTCTAATTCATGATGCAAACCGTCTTGTTTAAGAACACAAAATATTGCCGGTAGTCAAATTTCATAACTTAATTCATCATGAATTTTGGAGAACTTATGAGAAATATTGAATCACATGTATTCATATTCACATGTAAAAAAATGTGAAAAATGATAAATACTATAATACATCTTACATAAGCATCGTTTATACATGTAAATCATTTACATAGCAAATAAGATATCTCATAATTAAAATGATAAATATAAGAAGAGACAAAAATGAAAGTGATATACTCTTGTACCTTTGAATTTGATCAATTGACTAGATGGGCTCCATTAAAAAGATAAGGAAAAATGCATTAGGAAAAATGCAGGCTCAGATCGCATGATGGTTGGAACAAAATCGATCCAAGACCACACAGCCATTTTCAATCATTAATTAAATCTCATGTCCCCACAACTGGATCCAAGAGCAGAACCATCAGTCCATGGGTCCCAAACCATTGACCATTTTGACTCTCTACCCATCAATTTTGACCAAAACAAGTAGCCACAGTTCCACTTCCAACTTCCAAAGGCAGCAGAAAGAGATACAATGAACTTGGCCCTCTGCACATCAAAGAGCTGCCTTCTTTTTTTAAAAAAAACTATAGAAAGCTGTTGTCTCCTGGCTCCTGGCTCTTCAATCCATCCAAACATCACCATCTCTCTTTCTCTCTCTCTGTTGTTTATATATACATCAGCAGTTTCTCTTGAGAATACAAAAAAAAGTTCTTGCTTTTCTGCAAAACTGGTTTCTTTCTCTCATTCAGAAATGGCCATTCTTAATCAACACTTCAGTCCTTGTTCTTCTTCCTTCCTCTCACCAAAACCTTCTCCACCCTTCTCTTCTCTCCCTTATCCAACACCCCTTTCCAAAACCACCCTCAAATCCATCTCCTCCTCATCCTCCACACCCACATCTTCTCCCTTCACAGAATCCCATTCCATTGAGAGATACCAAAGAGACAGCTGGTTGTACAATGACCCATCTCCCAAAATCTCCTGTTCTATCCCCTACGACCCCAACTCGGCCAGAGAAGACGACATCGCTCTGCAACTTCCAGAACTGAAGAAGCTGCTAGAGGTGTTGAGAGAGAAGAGGGAGAAAGAGGGGTCTCTTGATGGAGGGGCGAGAGGGCCTGGAAATGTGTTCTTGGTTGGAACTGGTCCTGGGGATCCTGAACTTTTGACGCTCAAGGCGTTGAGGGCGATCGAAAGTGCGGATCTTTTGCTTTATGATCGATTGGTTTCGACGGATGTATTGGATTTGGTGAGAGGGGATGCGAGGCTTCTCTATGTTGGGAAGACTGCGGGTTACCACAGCCGAACCCAGGTATGGTTTGAACTGATTTTCAATTTTTCCCCTATCTTTCTTGTGGGGAGAATACATTGGATTTTGGTTTTTTGATTGAATTGGGAACTGGGTTTTTGATTTGGTTATGTCGTTGGAGTGCATGTCCTAGAGAAAAGTTAAATACTTTTCAAGGTGGAATGGTTTTGCATTGTTACTTGTTAACATTATCAGAAGGTTTCATTTCCTGGGTAGTCTTTCTTTCCCTTTTTGCTTTTTGGTTAAACTTTTGTGGAAAGCGTATTCGGACCCAAGATATAGAAAATCAATTTCTGCGGTTCTTATGCAAGTTGGAGAAGCACATTTCAGGGCGGAAAAAAGATTCACTGCAAGGTAAAATGGAAACTGAAATGGTAGAAAATGAAGTGTGAAGTTTTCATTTTCCGTGGAAGTAAAGTACCAGGGAAAGCTGTCATGCACACAAACATGTCCTTGGATGCTTTTGGATTATTTCTTTTATATGTATTTTGCTGATTTTAGCCTTTTTTTTAATTGGACTTTCAGATGATTTTTTCTCTCTTTCCTGTTTAAGATTTTAGGTTTATTAATTGGGATGGTGGCTTTACCTCTGATTTATTATTTAAAGTTTTTGATTGATTTTTCATGTTTTTCTTTGTTTACTGGAATTTGGATTTTGCAGGAGGAAATTCATGAGCTTCTTTTGAGCTTTGCCGAAGTGGGTGCTACTGTTGTGAGGCTTAAAGGTGGGGATCCGCTGGTAAGTTTTTTTACATGCTTTTTCTTGTTGTTGTTATGGTACCATGACAGCCATTGGCTCAAGAAAGTTGTTGGTTATATTAATGATTTTAATGATTTCTCATGAAATGTTTATTGAATATAGAAATTAAAAACTCTCTGTTCTCCAAAATAAGTTTCTATTGTACGTATTGACAGATATGTGAATTACTGCAATTGTGTTCGTATTAATTATGCTTTATCTGGGGTGAGTTCTGATCTTTCTTATCACCATTGTTGAAGATTGTTAGTTTTTTATAGGCCCCATTGAGATACTTGAAACTCTGTTGCCCTGAACTCACTTTACGTGTAAATTTAATTGTTATGACAAAGACCAAAACAATTGTCACTTGAAAGTAAATTAAGTAATACTGCTAAAAAATGAGGGTGAATTAAGTTATTCAAAAGCTCGAATTCTGATTTTTGCATTACTTGAGTTACCTACATTCAGTCTACAAAGACCTAAATGGGTGCATTATTATACTTATATCTCTTCTAAGTTAATGGGCAGTGAAATTGCTTTTTAACAAGGCTTGTTTTAGATGCCTTAATATTGGATTGGTATTACGAGTTTCCTTTCTTTACCTTTTTTTTCCCAATACTTGAAACGTTGCACTTTCCTACACATGTTTCTGCACTGATGGCTTCTTCCTTACATTTTATGTGAGGTTCCAGTTGTTCTTTGTGATGGATAGAAGGATAATTTTCTGTTATGGGGCTTTACAGGTATTTGGAAGGGGTGGGGAGGAGATGGATTTCCTACAGCAACAAGGAATACAAGTTAAAGTTATTCCAGGTACAATAGTCTTTTCTTTCTCCCAATATCAGATGTTCTTGTGAATAAAGTGCATTATTGATGAAGTTTGATCATGTTTAAATTCCCGTAGGAATTACTGCTGCTTCAGGAATAGCAGCAGAGTTGGGAATTCCATTAACACACCGCGGTGTTGCAAATAGGTACCATCACTCTTTTAATAACTGCTAAATTGATCTTTCTTTGGAGTTTATTTTCTGCATTCTTCCAGATATCTGAAGCATTTTCAGTTTTTGCCATACATTTGAAAGGACCTAATGTTTAGATCCATACTTAGTTTTGTCTGCAAAAAAACATCACTTGAAGTTTCAATTATCAAGACACTCTTTAAGCTATTGTAGTTTCCCTGGATTTTCTGGTTGTAATGCTAGTGTCCTATTCGAGAAGTTTTTTGAGAGTGGCCAAATGAGCTATGTGGAAAACTGGGGTAGGTCGTTTGGACACAGTTCCTCTCACTGTAATATAGGAGATATGTAAGGAGAAGATCATTTAAAAATAATGGCCTATGTAGCAGGGATTCTTTGAGATGAGTAACTTACCCATTTCTTCTTTTGAAATCTAAGTACAACATTGAAGCATTTATGTGGTATGTTACTGCTGCTATTTTTGCACATCATTTTTTTGAATGAACATTTATTTAGATAGTCAAATCCATGTGTTTTGGGATTTGCTGTTTTTGATCCCTTGTACTGCTATCAAGTTAAGGCACATACATACTCTTGCAACTTTGTGGCAAGATTATTTTACTTGTAATCTCACATATAAAATATGACGTTGCGACCCAGTTATTTCCCAAATGAGAACTTCAACTGGCTTTTTTTTTTTGGTTCAACCTGCTATTGGGAGCATGAAATATCAGATAATGCACTAGTTTTTGTAGTAACCTATGATGCACGGATACTTCAAAATGGGCAACGTATCGTATCCGATACTTCACTTTTTACATGTAAAATCCGTGTCCCTGCCATGTCTATGGCGTGTCCCTGCCGTATCTGGGCATCATAAGTAGTAACCCTTAGTGTAATTTTGTGGCCTTAGGGGTCTCTTTTTTGTGGCCGGGGTCATTCCTATTTTGATCCCTGGCAGTTTTTTAAACATCCTTTTCTACATTTATACTTTTTTGGCAATACAGTCTTTACATTTATCACTAAGAAAAATACTAGCTTCCTGTTCTTCAGAAGACTCAATTTCTACTCTCTGCACTTTTTTTTATGCTGTTTGTTATGAGCTTGTCAAGAGAGCTTTTCAGTATCGTGTTTATGGCACCTTGCTTGAACAGAAATGAAAACATTTGTTTTTCCAATTAATTTGATAAAGCTGCTTCACATTTGATGGACCAACAAATCTGACATAAAAGAAAAGTTTTTTATGCTAAAATGGCATTACGGACATGGTGGATATTGGGCTAAGGTGAGTCAGTAACAGCCATCCACCATTTTTGTCCAATGACTTCACCTGTCTTGTGCACTAACCTTGGATGGGATGGATATATTCTGTACCTACACTGGTTAAAGTTAAAGCGCTTACCCCATTTTTAACCCCATCTGATGCATTGTTACAGAATGTTACAGATAATTTAATGCCAGATTCCATACATGCCCTTTATGCAATATATGCTTCCTGTAAGATTGTTTTTACTTTTTACCGACTTCCTTCTGCAAGGGTAACTTATGGCTTTATGAGGAGCTAATCTCTAGTTTAACATCTTACAACTTATAAATTTAGAAATATTCAAATAGCTGACATCTTTTCTTAATGCTGCAGCGTTAGATTTCTGACAGGGCACTCCAAGAAAGGAGGAACAGATCCTCTGTTTGTAGCAGAGCATGCAGCTGATCCTGATTCGACTTTGGTTATCTATATGGGGTTGTCAACTCTCCCCTCCCTTGCTCAGAAATTGATGAATCATGGTCTGCAACCTGATACTCCAGCTGTTGCAGTGGAGAGAGGAACTACACCTCAGCAGCGGATGGTGAGAAAACCCATAGCTTTTCTCAAGTTGAATTTTTTTTTTTTTTATATCCATTCTCAATTCAATGCTAAACCGAATTCATAATTGAAAAAATGATCGTGTGTATCCAATACACCACAAAGTGCAGTATATCTCAGAGAGATTTTCACTGTGGCACCCATTTTCCCTCAATACAAATCACTGGAGAATATCACCAATGATTTTGGATATGATTAAGCATCACGTCGGTCAAAGTGATACTCTTGTATTGGAACAGTCAACAGTGTACATGACATGATTAGGTGTTTGAATTACTCATGTCATCTGCACTATGTGAATCCAGTGCTGAATAGCACTCTGATGACTGTGATACCCAGTTATTGTCCCATTCATGGAGGGAATCTTTGATTCAGTGGTCTAGGTTGAGGAAAGTGGGTCCCTCAGTTGAAATATCTAGGGTATAAAGGTAGACCATGATACACCGGATCATTTATCTCTAGACATTTGCATTTTATATTTTTGCAAACGTTTTATGGTACACAGTTGGGCATCCTATGACTGGGTGAGTTTCTTTTCTAGTAAGAAACCATAGTTGAATCCAACTCGGTTTGAAGTGGAAGTGATGAAAAGAAAAAAACGCAGTTAGTGTGGTTTCTGCTAGGGCTGTAAATAGGTGGCTACAAGGCTGGCAGTGTCTGCCTGTTGCCTACCAACCTTAATAGCACACCAGTTGGGTGTAGCTATGTCGGTTACCCACATCAGGTGCCACTGTTAGAACCTGCCCACTGTGTTTATCAGGTACTTGATAAGTGGTCTATTGGGTATTATATCATTCTGTGTTGTATAATTTTATTTCTTGATACTGATATATTACTTATATATGTGTATGTACATTTGTATGTCCACTATATTACATCGTCATGTAGGCACCAAGTAGACCTTCGGATACCACCGGGTACCAATTCTATACCTAACCTGCCATGTTACAGGTATTCTGTTCTTCCAATGGATTATACACCATATGGGCAGTTAGTATCCTTATGCAGCCTTCTCAATGGGGAAAAGATGCCCCTCTTTGTGGTCGTAGTTATTTAGATTTTGGTTGATTTATTTCCCCCGCTAGAACGCTTTGTAGCATCATTTAGGGCTGCCTGTTTGTTGGTTTTTGTTTCCCTGTCTGCCTTGCCTTCTTGTCACCTTTCTTGGTTGGTACCACGCACAGCCTTTTTTTTTTTTTTTTTGTTGGTTTTTGTTTCCTCATCTGCCTTTCTGCTTGTAGCCTTTGTTGGTTGCTATTGCCTATCAGCGAAGCTTCTTTTTAAACAACATAATGCGACTCATTGAAATCCATTAAACACATTCTTTCCACCATTTTATTACACTCTAATAGTCTACTTCTAAAGTGCAACAAAAACCTTTGTGACAAAGCTTTCCATTTTTTTTTCTTTCAATTTGCAAGCATCTTATATTTATCTTTTATGATTGACAGTGAATTAATTTAGAGGAAAAAATATGTACAGATTATATATAATCCACACAAAATCAAACAAAACGTCAGGTATCAAGCCTGATTACATTTCCTAAGTGCTCAACATTGAGTTAGAGAAAGATCTCCTAGTAAGTTTTCTCTCTATCTACGGTTCACCCTTTTCTTGGCTAGAAAGTTGGTTATGTTGTTTGCCCGTCTTGCAATGTTTGGCTAAGTTTGAACACAGTTCTTTGATTTTGTCAATTTATTTATTTTTTGGTAAAGCTTTGATTTTGTCACTGAAAAGGCTAAAGTCCTAAAGTTATTTTATCCCATTCACATTAAAGAGTACAAGTGTACCCACACATAGAGTGGTTCATCCCCGTAACCATACAGTTTGGAGGCATGTTTTAAAACCATGGGTGTATGAGCATATCCTACCTGTTTACAGCCCTAGTTACTACTTCCATGTGGCTTAACACGTCATTGCCCCATATTGACTCTAAAGGTAATCTGTGGTTACTTCCAAATGCACCCTTAACTTTCTAAAAACATCTCTGCCAGGGAGTTCTTTTTTAACTTCCCATCTGTTAAAGCTGCTTGAACGTTGTCTTGCTGTAGGTATTTGCGGAACTAAAGGATCTAGTGGAGGAAGTCCAAATGGCAGGCTTGATTTCACCAACACTAGTCATCATTGGAAAGGTGGTGGCACTTTCACCATTCTGGCCCCAATCTTCTAAACAAGTCGTCATGGTAGAAGCAAGATAGGCTTCAGCTGACCTCTTGAGGACCTCTTGAGAGAAACCAAAGAACAGAAATCACTGATTTTGAAAGAAAGTTCAAAGATGGATTATCACATCCCTGTTGGCTGCACAATTTTATGGTTATTGAAGGGGTTTCTATTTAATCCGACCAGAGACTCATCAGCCATAGTATTTTTTGACGCTTCCTAAATGTTCCCTGTTTCAAATTGAGGGAGAAACCTTTGCTCAAGGATGGTATATCTGCAGCAGGCATTTCTACCAAGTGAAGAATTTTAGGCTGTATCACATCATGTGGATCTGAGATTGAAGGAGACTAGTCACTTCTTCTACTGCTTGATCTGCATTGAGAATTTCGAAGAAAAAGACCTATCTGTTTAATGTGAGTTCTGTTTTGGACTAGGCAGAGAAACATACCCCATCAAAATTGGATTTTGATTTTGGCATCAAGCGTGTAGCAGCTGTAAAGGGTAGCTTTCATAACCATCAAGCAATCTGGGGTGCACTTAAACCTAACTTTTTACTCAATCCTCATTTCTTTTGAACTTGGTATTCTCCAATTAGCGATTTCATGTTCAGGCAAAAATGCCTTGATCAAAGTAATTCATTTTTTCAAGCCTCTATTTGTAGAATTAATTCATTTGTTCTTGATTTGTTTCTGTAATCATTACTTTGTCACAATCATTATCTCATTTATTTTGCGCTGGCTTCCACGTTGAACAGTAACAAGTGCAAATGTTGACACACTGGTGTTAGTTTTAGTCCTTATCAATCAAATAAACTCTGGCGAACATCCGTGCAGGTGAGAAAATTGGTTTTTGGCCAATGATGTAGAAAAGTGCCAGAAGACCGGGGGAATGTACCAAGTTAGAAGGGTTTGGTTTGGTTTGAAATGTTTGATGAAGCTGAGTTTTGGAAGATGTTAATCCATAACCCCTCCAGTTTCAGAACAGTGTGTTAGTCAACTGACAATGAGATGATTAGTCAACTGACCCAAAATTTCTATCAGGCTGAAGAAATTCTAAAGGAAATCTATTTGCATTAAAATCAACCAAGAAGTCTCAATTTATCCAAAAGAGGATTAAATAAGATGGCAACATTCAAATTAATCCATTTAAAATTCTTACTGGCATCTCTCCTTGATGTTGCTGACATCCTCTTATTCTATCCAACACCAGCAAAAGATGATGATCAGGTTAAAACTCACAAGATCCTTCTCATTATAGATAGTATAAGAGATACTAGGACATAAAGAGAAATATGTGAAAAGTTAAAAATTTAATATTTGAAGATTTTTCTCTTTTCTTCCTTCTATATATGAAAATGATCTCTCAAATGTAGTGTTTACAACAAATTTGATAACAAAAACAAATAGTCTTCCTTTGTGCACCACAAGCTTCACTAAAGTTATCAAAAAATTCATTTATTTGCTGACAAACATTTACAAACTAAACATAATCAGAGCTTAAGGTTCCTGGAATAATCCTTTGCTTTACCTTCTTCACTCTTCAATGGTGTTGGTGTGGGGGCAATGGAGGGGGGTCATGGTTCAGGAACTCCTTTACAGTGGAAGGAAACTCAATCCCTCCAAAACCATCATCACCACTCATATCCAAACAAGCAGCTTTGGCCAAAAGCAAGTGAGCCAACCTCAAAGGCTCTCTCCTCTCTCCCCCACCACCATTCAAAAAATACCCAATCCAACCTTCCAGTCTGCTGCTTTCCTTCTCACACTTGGGTCCCTTCACCCCTGCAATCTTTGAATAGAACCCACCATTGCAGAAGCAAGATGTGCCCTTCATCAAATCCCCTCCGCCTCCTCCGCCATCAGACAAGCCCAGGAGCTCCATGAGATGGGCAATTTCGTCCTCGCTGGAAGTGTTGGTGATCTGGTTGCATTTTGGGGTGTGGGACTGAGATGGGTTTTGTGGGGTTGGTGGGAATTCAATGGAATGAGAGAGGAAATCCTGAGGGGGGTCACTCTCTTGAAGGCCAAGACTATTGGTGGTGGTGGTGTTGTTGGGTTGGTGGTAGTTGAGATAGATGGGGGAGCTCAGATTATCTGTTGCTGTTGTTGGAGGAGAAAAGAAGGGGTTTTGAGATGGGTTGCTGCTGTTGCTACTGCTGCTTTCTGATGCCAGTCTCTTCTCTACCTGTTCAAACAATAACAACAACAACAACAACAACAACTAGAAGATGATGATGATGATGATTTGGGGTTTAGTTTCCTTAAAAAAAAAAGTGGTGATGGATGCTAAAGAAGAAGAAGGAAATAGAGAAGGAAGAAACCTGCTTGAGAGAGGAGAAGAAAGCTGCATGCCGAGAAGGTGGTCGCATCTTCTTCTTTCTGGCTACTAGGAAGTATATCTTGAGATGAGCAAAATGCCCCTCTCGTTTTGGCCCTATAGAAAGTGGTGGGATTAAGGTGGGATGGGACCCACTGCTTCAGATTCATGTCCCATCTATGATGGATATTCAGATGTTGACAACTAGGGTCAAAGGGTTGATCAACCTTCAGGTTGACTGGATTTTCAAAATTAGGCCCTGTTTGCCTACTCTTGGGCTTTAGGACAAGAAGAAAAGTCTTTATTTTTATCCGCGTCGGTGGGCCGGGCCCCCTTGTTAAAGGATGAGATCGAGAGCATTATTTCTGTGATGGGTCAATCCAATATGGACCCAGCCATAGCTCAGGCCTAAATGACTACTAATAAGCTCGAATGTGATGTTGTGTTTGTGCTGTGTGTTTTGTGTGTCTTGTGAGGTCACAATCTTGTGGCTATATCTCGTGCAAATTAATTGTCGGTATAAAACCTGATGGTATCTATGGGAGGTAGCCAATGAATCCAAGTGTCGAACATAAGACCTCTCCGATTTATAAAGTGAAAAGTCCTTCGCGAAACGAACTATCACTCATTGATTGTTGCACGTCCATGATGTTGAAAGTCATCTGAAAGTCCATGCCAAAGGTTGTATTGCTGATCAGAGATCAAAAGGCGACTAATGGGAACCCCCAGCTACCAGTTTGAAATGGTCAAAGCAGTTAGCTTCCCTTGTTATTGTTACCAAACTAATCAAAGTCAGCAATTACCTCACTCTAGTCTTGAACTTACATCTATGATGTTCAAATCATTAGGAAGTCCACCACCCTCACTGTGTGCAGTGCACCCCTTTTGGGGCCCACATGGGGCTACGTCGATTCATGGGGAAGGTGGGGATTGAAAGATCTCAATGAGATCTACATGCAAAATCTCAAGTCAGTTGGATCATCTGTATCCCCGGATCCATGGCCCTTAAGTTCAATGGTTTTGGAATGCATCAATTTTTTTATGATTTCAATCTAACAGTAAGTAATAGTTGGATGAGTGTCAAATCGGGGCTTATGCCAATTCATGGGTTATTAGTGAGTGTGAGGACGTAGATTGATCACAGGGTGTCCAGCATATTAGAGAAAGGAGCGGATAGATAGTGCTCATTTAAGGGTGTCAAACATCTATGAGGCATGAGACAAGCATCCTCTTTTTTTAGCACGTGGGACCCCTATGAACTATCCAACCCCCTCACACTCACTATTCTCTTCATGAATTGACAGAAGCCTAAATTTATTTTATACTTATCCAGCCGTCACTCACTGTTGGATTAAAACCAAATAAAATGATGCCTTTCAAAATCATTAAACCCGAGGTTCATAAATCAAAGGGATGGGATGATCTAATGAGATTGATATTTTATATACCTCTTCGTTAGATCTTTCAACCCCCCACTCTCCCTCATTGGCATGGCCCCAGGTGGGCCCCATAAGGTTGTGCTTATGATAGGTTCCCACGGATGGTGCTCTGGTGTGGGTGATCCATATTTCCTTGATACTAAGTTTAAGACCTCTTCTTGTTCATTACAGTCAAGGCAAGATCAAAATGAGCATTACCCTATGGAAACTTGGTGCCCTGATCTTCCCCTCATTTGGAGGTACCTAAACAGCATTAGTTGCACACTTGACATGGTTGCACTATTATTTACACAGCTCATTTATTCATAGCATAATAGAGTGCCACATTCCATATAACACCAACCAATACAAGGACATCTTATTCTTCCTAAATAATAACGATGCTTTAAACATAGAACATAAGAATGATTGCCCCACTGAAATTACCCTGAGAATGGAAATTTTTAGTCTTTTTTGAGCAAGAGCAGCAGAGTGGTTGAATTCCTCTTTTCAACTTGAGGGAAGGTTAACTTAACTTAATTAATTAATCACTATCTCAGAATTAAGAAGAATGAGAAACTTCTCCAATCATAATTTTGGTTCTCCACTAGTGTGACATACTCAGATTTTGTGCAGGATGATTTGTGCTCCATGTTGTGGTTGTATGGTAATAACTGTTCGTGGAGCATGAACATATGATGGTGAAAGCTCAAATGAGAATCGCTGCAGAATCATAGACAAAGCTATTTTAGCTTCCCTCAATGCAAAGTTTTGGCCAAGACAAATCCTTGGCCCCCCTCCGAAAGGGAAGAATGCCATTTGATGCTTGGATGCATTTGAAAGCCCTCCCAAAAACCGCTCTGGCTTGAACTCATCTGCATCATCACCCCATAATTCTGGGTCATGTTGAATGAGAAGCATTGGGAGAGCGAGTTGGACTCCTGGTGCAAATGAGAAATTCCCAAGTTTTACTCTCTTGTTTGCTTGTCGAACCAGAATAATACCGGAGTACAATCTTAGAGCCTCATAAAGTACCATGGATACCTGCAATGGAAGAAATATTAGAACATTCACCATGATAGAAGAAAATCCTTACATTAAATGAATATGAGGGAGAGAGATGATTAGCATTTGTGCACAATGGACTGTACTGAATTTTGTCTGTCTTCCCAAGAGAGAAGTGGATAATGCATGTAAAACCACGAAACTGGCAACTTATTTTTAAAGTTATATTAAGAAGATAGGAAATGGAATATACAATCTTTAAGCGGTTTAAGCCCTCATTATCTGGTGAATGTTTGCCAAATACTTGCAAAACCTCTTCCCTCGCATGTTCTTGCCAGTTTGGATGCATGCTCAAAGCAACCATGGTCCATGTCAGTAACACTGCTGTGGTCTCATATCCAGCGAAGTAAAATAACTTGCATTCTTCTATTACATCTTCAATTGTCAGTCTAATGTCCTTGCATCTCTTTTGGTTCTCATGAACCTCATTGTTAGACTCCAGTAACAAGCTCAGCAAGTCATCATTAGAAGAATCATTTGTTTCCATGGCTTTTTCTCTGTTCTCGATCATACCCCTGAAAAGAGCTCTAACTTCTCTCTCTATTTCCCTTCTCCTGATGTTATCTTTTGTAGGAAAAAACCTACACAAGTAGAAAGCGATTAATCATAGGCGATAGTGAATTGTTACGAGACTATTTTATTCTTTGACAACTAATGAAAATTATCAATTGCAGTTAAAACATTAAAATGTGGATTGAAAGCATATCCTTAATAGCATTATTCTGGGCTTAAGCTGGAAGCGAGTACTTTCTGTGGATTTCCTTTCCAAAACATGAACATTTTACATTGAATAGGTGAAACTCTGTAATTGCCCCTGTAATGGGTTAATAGATAAATTATGGAACATTAAAAGAGAAAATCTATATTCTGAGTCCATTAGCTATGATGCCTAGTTATGGCATGGATACAGTTGGGTCACGCCGTGGGGCAGGAACATGGATTGTACATATAAAAAGTGAAGTGTCGGACGTGTGATACATTTCTTTGCTTATTTTGAAGCATCCAGGTATTTAGAAATAATTTTAACATACTGTACAAGTTTATCATTACCTATATTGATTCTTCTAAGACTGTCAATTGGTTGGTCTGGCCAATATATGTATTCCGCAAATATTTTCCTCACTACGTTTAGTGACAATCTATCAAAGTGTGGATACTGTTGCACTAAGCTTGACTGCATTATGATCTGAATTATGATAAACCATAGGTCATTACAGATTGTGTTCAAATTCGTAAGTTAGCAAGAAATGAATTTATAAATGTATCATTAGGAAGAGAAATCCACCTGAAGCCTGGGATGTATATGGTCCGAATAGCTTTGCTGACAAGTAGAGTTTGTTCTGACTGGAGTTGGAATATCCGTTTCCCTTCGTTATAGCTACTGCCAAATGCTGTTCGGGAGATTACATCTGCAGTAAGATTCTGAAGCTCTGGCCACACATCCAGCTCATAGGATTCTTTGGAACCAATTAACATTTCCCATTTCTTGACCATCTCAATACAACTTGTTGAAAACGCTGGCAACATCCTCTGTAACCAGAACAGATGCAAAATCTCATCTTAACCTCCTTATGAATAAAATACTACTTCACAGTGTTTTCTATAAAAACCCCATCTCCTGTAGGGGAAAAAAAATCATCTCCTCCCACAAAATAGGTAATAAACTAGAATTTCTTGCTAAGAAATTAATGTGCACTACTCCTTTTTACTCACATGGAAGCTTGAGGTGCACTTGAATATTACCCAAAGAACAATTGGTTTCATTGTTTTGGCAGAAAGGACAGTTCTAGATTACATGAAGCAAATGGAGGGGGACTAAATCAGAAATCACATTTGGTGGGATATTTTTTTATGAATTTTTGGATCTAACGACAAAACAGAACAAAGAAGCCAAGGCTTTAATGTAAAAAAAAATGGGATGTATGGACCAATTTTTTGGATCTAAGTTAATATGAATGGTGATGCTGATAATAATTTTGGGGCAGAGAAGGCAGCATCTAAGTTAATATGAATGGTGATGCTGATAATAATTTTGGAATAGAGAAGGAAGCAAAACAGTATCCCACATGACATCTTTTATGATTTCCACCAAGTACAGAATTACAGAATTGATCATCATCTGTTCTGCCAAAATTCCAAACCATGTGTGATTTGCAGATGAATTGAATGTACATTTGAAAACGTAAATTTGGCAAACATGAGTAGGAAATAACCTTCAACTTCTCCTGATGGAATGCGGGAGATAAAAGCCTCCTATGATTGGCCCACTTCTCCCCTTCATAGGTAGCCACTCCTGTTGCTAACAGTTTTGCAAAAGGATGTTGCTTTAGCTTCTCAAAGTGGCCAGATTTGTTGGAGAGAACTTCCTTCACCAGTTCAGGATCCATGATATTCACTCTAGGAGATGTTCCAAACCAGATCATTGACATCTTTCCTGTATTTTTCAATCTCAAATAATTTCAGCATTTGCAGGTCTATATTTGAAAATAAACCATAATGCAATATCTGTAATCTCAAGTGGCAAAAGGGAAAGTTGACTGAATGAAAAAAGGGAACAACCGCTAAATCAAGTTTCAGGCTTTCTTACAGGTTTTCGATTTTCTAAGTATAAAGTTTATTGTTAGGTTGTATCGCTCAACAGAAGTAATGAATATGGTAAACTAGGCCCCGGCATTGTTCATGTTCTACTGTGATTAGAAGTAAGTCTATTATAGTAGGTGTACTGTGATTAAGAGGTAGTGTTTGGGTGTAATAGGATTTTAGGGCTGATATTATAAATAGAGACTAAGAGTCCCTAGGATGTACACCTTCTTTGATTGCATAGTGATTTCTCCTGTCTTCCCCGTGGATGTAGGCCAAAAGACAAACCACGTAAATCTCCGTGTTCTCTTTGTGCACGGTTGATCCCTTCTCATAGGCCCTAGATCACAACATTATTTAATAATTAAGAGCCAAAAGTATAATCATCAGATCACCATCTATATACACCTCTGCAGTAAAAGTTGAACATACAGAAATCACAATAGCCCTGTCTGATCCTTGGGACTTGGTTGTCCTGTTATCAAATCACCTATAATTCTAATTGCAAGTTGATCTGATTAAATGGAATTCATCATCATCATCATTGTACCCTTATCCCATCAATCTGAATCAGCTTAAAGATTTTTCTGTCAACAACAAATAAGCTATGCTAGAAACTCAGCAGCTATGAATTCTAGTAAATTATGTTTCAACATAACCATCTCAAGTTAAATATCCAACAAAAAGGTGCAGATTTTACAGTTTTGTTGCCTTACATTGCAATTTTCCTTGGTAAAAAGGCTCAAACAAATGAAATAAGAAAGATGATCCCATAAAAGTCAGAAAAATAAATAAATAAAATTCTTAAAAAAACATGACAAAAAGTGACCAGAGTAGAAGAAAAACACAAGACCCAGAAAACCAAGAATAAGAAAAGCAGAAGACTAATGGAACTCCCTACAAAAGTGAATTCCAAACATGGAAGAAAATAGAACAGCATCTATGTGAAGGTCTGTAGACTGTAATAATACATACCATATTCCTTGACAATTTTGTGAAGGAGTGGATCAACACGAGGCAGAATCTTATGGTTTAGATTCATGGGTGTAGAACATGCTTCCTTCATGAGAGTTGGATTCTCCTTGAGGCTTCCATACAGCAATCTGTAAGGAGGGCCTCTGAAGCCTTGCTCCCTCAGCTCCTTCTCCAGCTTTTTGGGTGACCACCATAACCAATTCAGCAGTCTCATAATCCATGTAAAGACTAAAAGAGATGAGATCATCAGCAAGGCAGAAAGAATGTCTTCCATTTTACTGCAAACTGCAATTAGCTAAGCTAAGAAAGGATGATGGGGTGGCCTATAAATTTGTTGATCATACTCAAGTTTGGAATTGAAGTTGAAATTGTTGTCAACATAGTATGGTTTTCTTTTAGTGGGTCATCCCACTTGCAGCCCAATTGTGCAAAGGCCCAATGTAATGGGAATGAAAAAGTCTTCATAGAGGCTCATAAATAGGCCCCACATCTGTTGGGTATGCACTTATAGGAGGGAACATTTGTATAGAAACTTAGATTTAAGTTTTTAGGATCTAAGGTCTAGATCAGAAGGTATAGACGTGTGTGCAATAGTGTTTGCTGGCAGTTTCTCTTTTGGTGTGAAAAAATCATTGCTTGTCTTTCAACCAAGAGTGAAAAGTGTGTGCAAGTGTTGGCTGGGGCAATCTTTCCTTTTTGGGTGAAAAAGCATTGCTTTATTGACTGTAAGGAGAAAAGTTCTTGGACAGTGGCAAGAATCATAGCTTTTTTTTTTAAAAAAAAAAAAACCGGAAGAAGAAGAAGAAGAATCGAGGCAGTGTTTGGTTGCTGGGACGTGTGCTTCACCATTTCACTTCTTCAACCTTTGTCTTCATCCCATTCAAAAGCTTGAAGATCCAAAGGTTTCAAGGAAGATTTCCAAAGGAAGGTTGACGACGGTGCTGTGTTTCTGTGGGTGGTCAAGGCTGAAGCAGAGTCAAACTAGCTGGGTTGTTATTTTTTTGGGTTGAACTGCTGCCATTTTAAAGATCTGATTTTTGAAGGTGTTCTTCAGCATATGCAGATCTGTTCTTCATCTGTGGTAAGGTCATTCTGCTCTCTACTTCATGTGAATTTATGTTCCTACTTATAGTCTTCCTCATATTACGTTGGTGCTTGTCTATTGGCAACTTATACTGTGAAAACTGTGAGTAGAGTAAATTGCGTGTAGTATCTGTTGGTGGGTAATCAGAGTGTGCATTTGACAGAGGTTGTAATTGCAAGGTTTGGCTGTGAGTGGTTGTGACTGTTTGATTGTGACTACCAATAAGTGTTTGTGGCTGACAAGAGTTGCAGGGCAGATTTAATTGAGAACCGATCTCTGTGAGATTATTTAAGTGATTGATATTTTTGACACCTGTGTGTTGCTGGAGTTTTATTGTTAGGCACCTGTGTGTGTCATAAATTCTTTATATCCTTGTAATCGCTCAAGTGGGTGCTTGAGTGTAGGGGTTGGTGCTCCCGTCCGTTGGTGCAGGTGAAGTTGTAAGGGGTTGGTGCTCCTAGCAGTTGCTAAAATAGTGGAAGTGCACTCTTTGTGCACCGTGGACGTAGTAGCCTACGGGTGAACCACGTAAAAACTTCTGTGTCGTGATTGTGTGGTTGATTGGTTGCATATAATTTTTTTTTTTTTTATGGACACTGATTCACCGCACCTCTCAGTGTCGTGTGGGTTCAACAAAATTCACCAAGAAGTATGCTTTAGTGTGCTGCGACTTGGAGGGTCGGTTCTCGGTTGAGCTTGAGCATTGGTTCAACCAAAGCCCAAACCTGAATTGCATGTGGGTAAATCCAAATCCAAACCAAACCTGAATGATACTTGGACTTTTGAACACACCCAACATAAGCAGCTAAGCTCAACCCGAGTTGTGGACTTCCTGTTCAATTGCAATTTGGATTGACTCAGGTCGTGTCAGGTTCTCAAATTATACTTTATTAGAAGTGTGTCCCACAAATTTTCAGGAATGAGTGCAACCTAGGGAGCTCGCTTTCCACGCCTCCTATTAAGAGTCCAAGTTCCCTCATATTTGAATTAGTGCCAGCCCTAATTTGACACTCTTCTGGGTAGTGTAGGCCCTTAAATTAATAATGCAAATCTTGGTTCCTATATTACTTTATTTAATAGCTAGGATTTGGACAACGCCGAAGGCGTTTGAAGTGCTTCTTTTGATCAGATGTTCTCATCCTTTGCACAAAGGTTAGAAATAGGCAGACCTTTCAAACCCGAACTCCTATGATTGTCACGCTTCCAGATGCGTCCCATGAGATAAACATTTGTAAGCTAAGTTTCTTAAACATGACCTTCCTACTATGTATTATACTATGCATATTTCAGTAAGATGGATAATCAGGTCAGATTAGGTACCTGAAGTTTAGACCGAAGATTTAACACAAATTTCATCCAGGCATCAAAACTGAAGCCCAACCCTGATCTAAATCAAAACAAGTTCAACCCAAGTTTCAATTTTGGTCTGTGGTCAAATGGGTCAGATTGGCTTGCGTGAACTCTTATTCAACCTGATCCTATTGGCACACCTAATTTGAACAAGCACATAAAGAGATGACAAGTTCGCCAGAATAACCAAACAATCACTTTCAGTCTCTCATTTGAAGAGTAGCCAAGGACAATTTTTGAACGTTGACTGGAAATAAAGACACAAAAGGTTGTTTTCAATTAGTTGCCACAGCAAAGTTCCCATGTGCTTGTTAAAAGTGCTGAAGGAAAGAGATACCTAACAACCAGACAAATGAACATGGACTGTGGTGCAAGGAAATTTCTGTGTGCATCTCTAAATTGAAAAGTTGTACATGCTAAGAAATTCCTGTGTGCAATAATTATACATTTAAGTTCTACACTAAAGTAAAAAAAAATGACTACTTACTAATTATAACAATTGGGCTGGGGTTGGTCATGGTATGTAGGCCCATAGGAACAGACTTAGCCTGATTTTAAGACCTGATTATAATGAGCTGAGTTGGGGGCGCCATGACCTGACTCTAATCTGGTCCATTGACAGCACTACAATTGAGGGTCTAGTCAATGAAAATTGGGCTCAATGTCTCTTAGTATGTCATCTTCATTCATTTTTCTAATTGAACAATCTCATCGATGCAAGATTTCTATTTGTTTAATCAACAATTTAATGGTCAACAACCATAATTATCAAAGTTATTTCCATCAAAAGTGGATTCTAAATTGTCCTTTGAATGAGGGACTGGATTAGATGAAAAGTAGACCTTGTTTCTAATATATATGATCAATATATCATGTTTCCATCAAACATATTAATCAATCTTGCCAACCTGAAAAATCTAGCTGTTTGATCAACAACTCAATGGAAAGCAACCAAAAATTGTGCCTTGTTAAAAATCTTGGCCATACAATTATTGGAGTAATTCATCAGTGGTGGAAGCTAATTGGTTAAATCATCCATCAAAAGAAAGATCTGGATCAAGGAAATATGGGCTCACCTCTCTCTTGGTGACTGAAAGTATCATTCATGAAGCATACTCAACAATTTCACTAACCTGATACTTTTAAAGCTTTGATCAACAACTCAATCATTAGAACTCAATTTTGTTGCCATAGAGAACTTAGCCATGCAATCAACATCATTATCATTTAGCCTCATCACATGAGTCTGAGTCTCTGAGATCAGCATCTTAGCAATACAATAACAGGTATGCTGTCAAATGTGTGCCCCTGAAACAAAGGATCTGGATGAATGAAACGTGGGTTCCATCTCCCATTTCAAGTCAAGCAAAATATTTTTTTTGTCCATTCATCAATCACACTGAGAATCCTAACAAATCAAAGATTTTTTAACCTTTGATTAACCACTGTTGGGGGAAAATGTAACATATTAGCTATGCATTTGCAACATAAAACATTTTAATGCTGGATAGCAGGACCTTCTATCATTGGTACCAGCATCTAAATCTACTATATTAGAACTATCATAACCATTCACTTTGTTATAATTTAACACCACCACGAGCCTAACATAATAAAAAGAAACCATTTTCATATTAATGAGACAACAACAGCCATAATACACATAATTTGTATGCAGCTTCATGGAAATTCTGTAACAAAAATACACACCCTAACCAACATATATGATATTCCTATGCATTACATGAAATTATGTGAGAAACTAGTACCCTACATGAATAGGACCACTTGTACACAGGGAGAATAAAGCCCACTCTCCTGGCATGAACACCTATTCCATAAAACTACAAGGTAGAGCAAACCTGTTGAGAAGACTCTTGTCCTCTTAACAATGAAAGAGAGTTTATCTGGAGCTGCATTACTAACAAATGAAGATGAAGAAGAAGATGTCATGGTCTCAACTCTCAATGCCTACGTAAGATGATCTGAGCACCATGTTGAGGTTGAAGTGTTACAGCAGCAAAAGGAGCATGTGCATAGGATGGCGAGAGCTCAAATGAGAACTGCTGCAGAATCATGGCCAAGGCCATCTTTGCTTCTATGAGAGCGAAGTTCTGCCCGATGCATATGCGTGGTCCCCAATTAAATGGAAAGAACACAGTTCGATTCTTTGATGCCTTTGCAACTCCTTCTGAGAATCTCTCTGGTTTGAATTCTTCCACATCTTCTCCCCATATTTCATGATCATGATGCATTAGTAGCGTTGGTAGAGAAACTTGTGCACCCGCCGGAAGGGTAATATCTCCTAGTTTTGTTGTCTTGGCCACACGCCGGATAGTGTAAACCACTGGCGGGTACAATCGAAGAACCTCATAAAGAATCATTGTTACCTGTAAGTAGCAATTTGAAGGTTTAAGACGCCATCAAAATGAGTGAGCTCATGTTGAAATCAGTATATAAACAAGTAGAACTAAATTCAGCCAAGGAAGAGATCTTCTGTCGGATAATTATAAATGCCTACATGCAAGCAGGGCTTGAAATATCAAACAGAACATTCAAAGAAAAGACTTACAATTTTTAAGTGATTTAAACCATCGAAGTCTGGCTTATTTTTCCCAAAAACTTGCAAAACCTCTTCTCTTGCTTTCATTTGCCAGTTGGGATGCATACTCAAAATAACCATCGTCCACGTTAGCAGAACTGAGGTGGTTTCCTGACCAGCAAAATAGAACAGCTTGCACTCATCTATCACTTCTTCAGTCGTCATGGCAGCAGCATTAGAGTTTCCTTGCTCTTGAGAGTCTCTGAAATTAGATTCCATTAGCAATCCTAGTAAGTCGTTGCTACTAACATTTCCCATTTTCATTTCCTTCTCTCTTTCCTTGATCATACCCCTCAGTAGAGCACATACTTCTTTGTCAATTTCATTTCTCCTCTTATTCACTCTTATGGGCAAGAACCTGTATTCAAAAGAAATCAGAGGACATGGTAGTTAATAGCAGTGAAGTACAAAATAAATGCTACCGAAATCAACCAGTCCAAATTTGTAATGTGAATAGCACTAACAAACACGCGGATACTATGATGCACGGACACTTCAAAATGGGAAATGTATCATGTCGTATTGTATCCGATACTTCGCTCTTTATGTGTAAAACCTATGTCCTGCCATATTTATGGCGTGTCCATGCCGTATCTGGGCATCATAGCACATAGAATTTTTGAAGGATATTCTTTGCATGCTACTAATACATTGAATTCAATATAAGCAAGAAATGTACCTGTAGCCTGGGATGAGTACGCTCTTAACAGAGTGGGCAAAAAGCTGTGCCTGTTCTGTTTGGAGTTGAAATATCCTCATCCCTTGTTTGTAGCTGCTACCAAATGCAGTCCTAGAAATGACATCTCCAGTGAAATTTTGGAATTCAAGCCACACATCCAATTCACAAGACTCCCCTTCAGAACCAACTGATTCCTCCCATTTTCTTATTAACTCACAACAACTAGTATGGAATGCTGGGAACATTCTCTGTTGCAAACACCAAACAGAAAGCAGACAGTTATCAGTACTTGTGTAATAAAATTCAATAAGGGGTGAGAAGTCTAAAAGCCTCATGTGCTAGTCTAGATTAGTGATAGACTTATTATTATTACTGCATATTAGTTCTTAAAAAATCTAAAATCTACTGTAGCAATACTTTCATCTATAGGCCTTAAATTTCTATGATAATGAAAATAGTTCTAGTTTGATTGCTATTCAGGGGCGTACCCGGGCACAACCACGTGGGTACGGCCGCACCCATTAAACCATGGTGCGTTTCAAAAAATCGATTGGAAATTGGAGGTCCACCCTCAAAATCCACATGAAAATTCTCCATTTGCTGTCAAAACCAAACTACCTATTAAGGTTCGCACCTCTCAAACGAAAATCCTGGGTCCACCACTGTTGCTATTATAATGTAAACAGAATATAGTGAATATAGGAGACCTTTAACTTCTCTTGATGGAAGGCGGGGTTGATGATTCTCCTGTGTTTGGCCCACTTATCACCTTCATAGTTCACAAGCCCAGTTACTAACACCTTGAATATTGGACTTTGTGTTGTCTTCTCAAAATGACCCTCTTTGTTGGAAAACACCTCCCTGATGAGCTCTGGGTCCATGATGGTCACCCTCGGATTAACACCGAACCAAGCCATTGAACTTCTACCTGTGATTTGCAAGTCCTGTTAGAAATTTAGTTCTAAAAAAGGATGAGGCACAAACAAAAGCATTGGGTAAGAAAGAGAAAAAACCACTCTTATGCAGAGAACTTGTGACTTGTGAGGTCTAAATTGGTTTTTGTTTCAGAGTGATCAGATTGTTAAATTGGAAGCCCAATGGGTAGCTCAGTTCGCCTAGGACCACGGTTTGCACCCGGAGGTTGAGGGTTGAAAACTGCACTACTACACTGGGGCCACAAGGGATTTACTTTGCTTCAAGCCCGTAGGGATTATTCTGGCCCAAAGGGTTGGGACACCGTCCGTTATAAAAAAAAAAAAGGGACTGTTAAACCGGAGGGATACACAGTTGATGGTGGATCTTGGATCGACAAAGATCTACTCAATAGGTCTATGTCCCTCCTTTCTGTTGAATGTGGATAATAAGTATATTCTTGCCCTTCACCCCTCACGTTATATCCATCACTCTTCACTTCTTTAGTAATCATCCGTTGAAGATAGTTTCACTATGAATTCATATTTAGCCAATTTATATGCATTTTATGCAATGTTTGCAAGAATTATGAGAATTCTTGTCTAGGAGAACTTGAAATTAAAAAAAGTTGTCCCCCAACTCGAATTTTAAACAAAAGGGCCCTAAAGGTATAAATCAAAAGCATTTCATCTGTTTCCTATTTTTTTTTGCTTCATAAACTGAAATTGGCATGAAAATAAAATGGCGCAAAAAATCAATGTTGTGGATTAATACTACACTAGCACAAAAACCCATGCTAATCACGGGAATGCATGAAGAGTTAGGATTCTATATATGTTAGAAATGGGGGAGATGGGAGTCCAAAAGTGGGGAAAGTAATTAAATTAGTGGAAAGTGGAGGGAGAGCTTATTAGCAGTAGTAAAAATTGAAAGTAACTTCCAGTCAAAATAGAAAGTACAGTCAAAATTGGATCCAAAACCTTCTAACTCAATATATTATAATAGAACCTATAAAACCATAAGAAAAAGCCCAACCCCAAATATAAAATCAAGAATGAAAGTTAAAGGCAAGGCACTGATCGAACCCAGAATTCAAAATTTTTGGATATAAGCAAAAAGTTGAGATATGAGAAAACACAATACCATAGGACTCGAAAGTTTGATAGAGGAAGGGGATGACACGTGGCACGATCGCATGAGAGAGATCCATGGGCCTTGATTTGGCTTCATTCTTCAAACGGGCTTCCTCCATCATGTTTCCTACCATGGGCCAATAAGGTGGGCCATTGATGCCTTGGTCCTTGATAAACCTGCCCAGCTTCATGGGCCTCCACCAGAAAACATAGAAAAATCTCCAAGCCAAAACTCCAAAGATTGCAAGAAAAACCACTAGATAATATCCCATTTTTTTTTCTGTCTGTGCTTTCTTCTGCAGTTCATGAAATATATAGTATGAATTTGTCATATAGAAGGCAAGGACAGCTGTGTCTACTTCATTTTTTGACCACTTCTTGTTTGAGTCCCTTTTGGTAGGCAGTCGCATATAAGATTCCCATTGAACCTGGTTTATCATTAGATGGTGTGTTGGAACGTTCTGTTGAAATACAGACAAGGCAATGACAATGTTAGCTTGTTGGAACGTTCTCTTGAAATGTATTTATCATTGTACATATAGAAGGCATTGACAATTGTCACAAAGATCCGCTATCTGACATAATATGTTACCAAACAAGATCCGCACAGCATGATCTCGGCACAATTTATCTCAGCACAACCCAATTTCAGATAAAAAACAAGAACATTACAAAAAAGATGCCAAAGGGGCCCTTTAATTATCTTTGGATCCATAAAGTTTGGTCATTCACTAGTAAAACTTCATTAACAACTTGAATTGAGAAAGGCGGGCCTCCATAATAGAGATCTTTAAGGACGCGAGGCACTTTTGTATTGTGTTAAAGATAGGGGAAATGTTCTCATTTAAGGAGATTGCATATTTCTCTCATGCAGTTCAGCTCATTGAGCCCACTTAGGTGCCTACTTATCAGTGGGGATAGGGTATATGAAAGCGTCTCTTTATGGATAGAGGATAAAAAAAAAAAATCCCCGTTAGATCCTCACTGCCCTTGATTTAATAGCTATCTACAAGAGACTAAGGGCACGTTTGTGTAGCCCATTTTCACAGAAAAGGATGTGGTTTTTTGCGGAAAACTCCTTTCAGCTTTTACCTTCCTTTGGGGGGGGGGGGGGGGGGGGGGGGGTGGGGGGTTGGGGTTGTTGAGAAGTCCATTTCCACATAAAACAGACACCCCGTTTCCTCACTCCCACCCTCATACCACCCAGCCACCCTCTTTCTTCCCCCTCGCCTCCCAACCCCACCCACCCAACTACCCACCCCGCACAAAAACCGACCCACAGGGGCCATGGGCGCCCCCATACTTCTTAAGCTTCTCTAAGAAGCTTGCTTTGGCCCCTCCATGGTGTGGCCATTCATTAATGGATGCCCCCCCATTGTTTATGGCTCTTTTAACATGGTTTCACTCTTAGAAAAAAGGAAACAAAAAAATTACCGATTTAAAAGAAAAAACCTGAAATAAAAAATAGAAATTAAAAGGAAGGAAAGGAAATGAAGAAATGAAGAACAAATAAACAAGGCTTAATGGAGTTGGGGAAGATTTTTTTTTAATATTCATTCTAACCATCTACACTTGCTACAAATCTTATGATCCAAGAGAAGAAGAGGAGAAAGCACATCTTGCAGAGACTTTAAAGTTTTGTTTGTGCAAGCGACGTTTCAACGGAAAAAGGTTAAAATCTGGTGCTTTCTTCTACTTACTTGGTACAGCTGTGAAAATGTAGGGAATTCTGGGATTTTACATTATCTTTCCTTGATAGAGAGGTTCCAAAAATCCCATCTACCCCTATCGGAAACTAAAGTTGCAGAACAGGAAGCTTATGTCTTTGCACAGAGAAGTTTGCCATGGAAAGAGGAGGAGACAAGGCTCCAGTATGCATTTGGTGCAATGACAAAATGTCCTAATTTTCGCCTCCGTTTGTGCTTCAATTCCAGGATGGTGTGGATCCGCGCTTCCCACCTAGGGTGGTAGGAAATCGATTCCGTGGACCATTTCCTCTTCCACGACGTTTACCCAACAAACCTTAAGGCGTGAATAAAGAAGAAGAATGACAAATTCACTTTCTCTATTATAATTTCTTTTACATTGCAATTTTGTTTAGTCCCAAATAAAATTCCTGGTTCCGCCCCTGCCAACCCACCCACCCAGTAGTTTTCACTAATGAAATCTGCAGCTGCACCAAACAACATGAGCACCAATTCATCGAGGAAAAACTTTTTGCACCAAATATGAGTTTCTAACTTCCTCAGAAAACCGTTTCCCAGGTATTTAAAAACCATAGAATTTTTTGATATGGCAATTTCATCTTTCCATTTAAGTTGTCTTTACACAAATGTGCCCCAAAAGTTTCAGTGGCGATACTAATTAAGTGCTGTCACTAATTGTTTTAGCCGAAACTTTAAGGAGTGACAGCGAAACTGCCGCTAAAAGTCTAATATTTAGTCACGGTACTAACCATGTCTAATTTAAAATATAGTTTCCACTAAAGTATAAAATTGCCTCTAGAAACATCATAAACATACGAAAGTAGACTCTTAGTGGCAACTTTTAGTTGCGGTTAAATGTTTAACGTAGCCGTGACTACAAGTCGGCCTTAAAAGTATTAGGTATATTATTTTTAGTGGTGACTTGTTATTGCCGCTAAAAATTAAACTTTTAGCCATGAGCACAAATCGCCACTAAAAGTATTTTTTTTATAGCGGTTTTAGTAGCAACTTATAGGCGCAGTGCAGCTAAATGTCTAACTTTTAATGGCGACTTACCTAATACTTCTAATGGAGACTTGTTGCCGTGGCTAAAACTTTAAATTAAAAATACTATTAATTTAGCGAGTTTCTTCCTTTTCCTTTATTTGCGTTTCATGAACCTACTTATAGAAGATGAGAAAATGAAATTTTCATCATCACCAGGCATTGAAACATAACTTCAAATTTAAAAATATTAAGTTCTAATGTATTTGAGTATCAAAAGTCAAGTTTACATCATCATATAAAATTAAGAACTCAAATAAAATAAAATAAAAACTCATGACAACCGGGCTTTTGAGAAGTTATGCATTACAGCGGAATTTTCTCTGAAATTTTGAACTGCTGGAGGAGGGTGGTGAGATGGATCTTTAGTGCAGTTTGCACATGTGTTTGCTGCGAGGCTACTTGGGACTCTAGTCGCAAGGCCATCTCGCACTTCTCTTTTTCCATCGACTTGAAGAGCCTCCTATGTGTCTCGACTCACCTCCTGAACTCCTCATTCTCCATTTATAGCTGCGCACGGATCCGCTGCCCAGTTGTACATGTCATGGCTTCGGACCAGCCCCACGACCACGTATATATCCCGATCGTTCTGGTCCGAGCACTGCCTCGAACCTCTGATCCTCGGTCATTGGAGTTGCGCCCTTCTCTAGCCTTTTAAGCTTGCCCTACATTCGGAAATCAATTGTTATTATCTATCAGTTTAGTAATATATATAATATAAGAAAATTGATAGGGAAATAGAAAAGGGAACAATAAGTTACATAGACTTCCCGCGAAGTCAAATCCACCCAAGCCTCTTTCTTCTCGCTAAATCGAGTAGTGTGCCACAACTTAGTCCGAGAGGGTTCGTTACCCGTTGCAGGATCACGCTGTCATTACACAAGTTAACACATATAATATATATTTAATAACGAATTGCCCTAAACTTTACAACTGAAGTTTACATTATCATAGCTGATCCGAGAAAAAGAATTGCCCTAAACTTTACAACTGAAGTTTACATTATCATAGCTGATTCGAGAAAAAGCTTTCGTCCCAGCAATATGGCCGATATTCTGTCTTCCCCGGCTCTCCTTGCTTCTCTTGCTCATTTTCTGCATTGAGGAATCATAAATTATAAGCAATATATGTATGAATGATAGATTGAAAGGGAAAACATTATAACTTAACATGAATACCTTGAAATCCTCAGATCCAAAATACCTAACGAGCTGAACCCAATCATCGTGGTTCACACTCGAGGGGGGGTTCTCCAGTCTCATTTCATCAGTGTCATACTTGCAATAATGATCCTTATGCAACCTGCACCGATAGTTCCTATATTGGCGATTTAATTGTTGATATACGGCTTTCTTAATATAAGGTTCCTCCTGGAGAATAAATCTTTGCTGCACAGTATTTTATGAGTAAGTAAACCTAGATGCAAGGTCGTAACATAAAATGTAACTTGAACTTTTTGAGCTAACACAAAAGTTTCTTAATTAAAATGACTTACCTTTATTGCATGCCACATCTTATTCTTATCATCATTTGGAATTGCCTTCCAGTTGGGAAACCGAAGCGGGGCCATCTGTCTGACAATAATGCCCAACTCGGTGATTAATGTCTGAGCATTGTTGCCTACAGCTCGCATCACATCTGGCGGAATATCCACTGCTAGCTTCTCCCCCTTGCGCCTCCTTTTTTCAAGTGCAATGCCTCTGGTCTTTCCTCTTCCTTTCTTTCCGGACGTGCTTGGCCCTATTCGCTCAAAATACAATTAAATTTATTAGCTTCCATCAACATAAATTTATACATATGATGCATAAACCATAAAAAAGCACATGCATTATTCAAAATGGTAGTTAACATACCGGTAGTGCTTAAGGAAACCTCATCTCGAGCAAATGCCTCGACCTGTATGGGGCCTGAGAGTCTTGCCTCTAATGTAGGCTTCCCTATTTGTGAGTGTTGTCCTAGTTGAGCTCCTCCTTGTCTACGTCCACCTCTGCCTCTATTGGCCATGCCTTTGGTCTATCCTGTAACACTTTGCTTTGAATTGATTATTCATTAAGCATATGTATATGCATCAAGCACAAGCATTACATCAAAGGAGGATTAATGTATGAGCAAGATATTGTGTTGTAGAGATGGAACCCATTGATGGGTTTATAGCTGAGCTCTATCCATAGAGGATCCATATACAAATTCATTTGGTACCATAACCTAAAAGTTTTGTACTTTCAAGTAGATATGGAACTTTCAGGCGGATATAAGATTCGGGTTTGTTTATTTCACAGTTGTATGCCATTAGGCTTTTCTATATATGATTCTATGATTTCCCAAATAGCCTCTGAAGCCATTTTTTGCATGGCGAAGGATAAGGAAATGCCCATTTGGAGAAAATCTCAAGAGGCGAAATGAGAGACAGCTCAAGATAGAAAACCCCCTTCCAAGTAGATCTAGAAAGGAAAAGGGGGTGGGTTGGGGGTTTGATTAGGTTAGGATGTTTTATTTAGAGCAGCGCAAGAGAAGGAAAGTCGCCTTCCAAGACAACCCCCTGATCTTAAAACCTAATCAGATACGGAAAAGAACCCTAGACATAGCTCTAATATTCATGCTTCTAATCAAAGCCCCAAACATGCTTCCGATCAAAACCCCAAACATGCTTCCAATTCAAACCCCAAATTAGATTCTAGATCAAAATCCAAAAATAAATCTATAATAATAAGAGAGAGAGAGAGGGGGGGGGGGTTGTTTACCGAGAGAGAGGGTTAACGAGAGAGATGGATCGAAGCTGCTGGGGAGGGTAGCCAAGGACAGGAGCTCTAGATCGAGCAATAGATTTAGGGTTCTCCCTTTGCGATTAGGGAGAGAAAGAGAGGGTTCTCTCCTTTGCAAATAGGGCAAATAAGTGATGACGGGCGAGAATGGGTTTAGGGTTCGAGATGCATTATTTATTGGGGTAGTAATAGCCAAGCAACATGATGGTAGGACCAATTCCATAATCATCCCCTTTTTTTTAGTGGGACCCAAGTTATTTAGTTAATTGAAATACTTTACCCCATGGGCCTACTTATAAAAATATAAGCCATTAAAATAATGCCCTTCTTGATGTGGGCCCATATATGATCGATGGTAGGACAAGTCCTTGGAGAATCCATCCTTTTTTTCTAGTGGACGCAAGTTATTTTTTTAATTGAAATACTTTACAGTGGGCCTACTTATAAAAATGTAAGCCACTAAAGAGAACTGCCCCTCTTGATGTGACCCTCAGTAAATTCTAATCAAACTAAACTTGGACCAATCGGATTTGTCACTTGTTAAGTCATCTGAATTAAAAATATAAAAACTGAAACCCAAATGCTTTATAGTAGTCAATCTAATTATAATTCCTTGGGTTATCCAATTTTTTTTTTTTTTTAACTTATACTCCAATTATAGAACTCACTTATAAAAAAACTAAATCACTCATAATGAATGCATCCCAAATATATTGACCATCAAATAGAGTTTATTCCTATGAGTGATGGGTCCAATGTCATATTGATCATGTATAAAAATGTTAATAAATTATTAAGAAAAAGCTCAAGTTTTCTTATAGTCAATATAGGCTACATTAATTAATAGATGTGTAAATTAAAAAGATAGGCAAAAAGTTAAATCACAAGAATATAAGCATAGTAAATTGCTAAAAATCTAAAAAGTGATATGGGATGGTATGACTTTGGGGGCTGATATTTTGAGAAAAAGAATTATTCTCTAGAATTTTACAATATTCTGGATTATTTTGGATATTTTCTCAAATTCTTATGGGGTAAACAAATTCATGCCACAACGACCACGATAGATAGCAAACCGTGACTGATACTCTAGTGGTATTGATTTTTTGGACAGACTGATATTGCTATTTTCATCTATGCCTTGGTATAAGAAATATGGTGGATTCGTCCATGGAGTTCTACATGTGTTTCGGTCACACGCGTAGTTCCCCGACGCCCTCAAGTTCACTCATCAGTTTATTTTAAGATCAAATCTCAACCCAACTTGATTTTAAGACTTATCGATTTTTCTAGAAGACTTTTGTGGTATCTCTGGTAGTGCGTGATTAATCGTACGGTGGAACCCACTTCATAAAAAGTAAGACTTGATGATACTTTATAAAAAGTATATTTAAAAGTAAACCTAAGAAACAAGAGATGATAAAGCGTTGCCACTAAAATCCTAGGTCATTAGTGGTGAACGATTACAACTTGATACTAATTCTCTTATCCTTCAAAATGACCTTTAGACACGATATATGAGTTGCCACTAAATGTGATCACTATAGTACCTTTAGTGTTAACATCAAGTCTCACCACTAAAGGTGAGTCTTCGGTGGCAAAAATAAAATTGTGACTAAAAATGTTGCCACCAAATTGCCATAAAAAGGGGGCACATATGGCAGTTAAAAAAAAGAGACAAAGAAAAAGGGCTAAAAGTGAAACACCTAATCAATTAGTGACAAAAATAAAAAAGTTGCCACGAAAATCCAAGACCATTAGTAGTGGAAAATTTAAACTCTTTGCTAAATCTATTTTCCTCCAAGATAACCTTTAGCTGCGGCATAAGAGTTGCCACTAAATGTGGGCACTATAATACCTTTAGTGGCGTCATCGGATTTTGGTGCTAAAGGTGAGTTTTTAGTGGTGAAAATTAAATTGCGGCTAAAAATTTTTCCACTAAAAGCCAGCTTTCTTGAGGTATATTTCTAGTGGTAAAATAAATTCACCACAAAAGATCGCACATACAGTGGAAAAAAATAAATCATGGCTAAAATAAAAACATCTTAGCAATTAATGACACAACTAAAAAGTTGCCACAAAAATCTGAGACCATTAGTGGCAAAAACACAAAACTCTCTACTAAATCTTTTTCCCAACAAAATCCCATGACGCAAAAAATCTCCGCCACGGAATTAATGGCCAACTTTACCCGCAACATATGTGTTGCCACTAAATGTGGGCACTACAGTATATTTAGTGGCAAATTTTTGCCACTGAAAGTGAGTTTTTAGTGGCAAAAATTAAATTGCGGCTAAAAAAGGCCAACTTTCTTGTAGTGGCTATTAATTTTAGGGGTCTTCTAACCCTAGATTACTTGTAGATTAAATCCAATGGTGGATAAAGGTTTGATGAGAAAAAAAATTGGGCTTGGTGCCGGTTCATGGGGGGGATGATCATATTTTGAAAGGACAATGTTTTTTATTTCAATTAAGATAACTTATCTAGCAATAACAACAGAGAAACCATCAATAGTTTCTATATAAGAGCAGCTATCAATTAAAATAAAATAAGAGGCATTCGGGGATAGGTCCCTGAACATTTCACTTTCTAGTCTTAAATCCACAATCTTTTTTCATAGTGTGGTAGGTCCTTTTTTCAAATTTGTACACCTAAAATGTCCAAGTTACCCTTTCTTTAAAAGTTCTTATTTATTTAAAGATACATCATATCCCATGATTAGTGGGATATGCTATTAATAATGGTCAACTACCATTTCAAAACACAAATCAAATTCAAAAATTCAAAAATTTGAATTCGAATCCTCTTGGAAGATTTGAAATTCAAAAATTCAAAATTTGATTTTTAGGCGAATTCAAAGTTTGCCAAAAAATTCAGATAAATGTTTCAAAAATTTGCCTTTTTACTAAACAAAGTTAGGATCCTCTTGGAAGGTTTGAATTTAAAAAACTCAAAATTTGAGTTTCTGACAAATTCAGAATTTTCTAAAAGGCTCATATAGATTTTTCAAAAAACTCAGATAAGATTTTTAAAAAAAAACTCAGATAAATTGCACAAAAAGTCAAATAAAATTCCCAAAAACTCAGATGAATTTGAGAAAACTCAGATAAATTTTACAAAAACTCAGATAAGTTTCGCAAAACCTCAGATAAATTTCATTAAAACTCAGATAAGCGGTGGTCTTTGGGCATCACTCTTTTTCCGGCGACGGTGTGCGAAACTAGAAATCTTCTCAAATCTTCACTGCCTCTGCCCCGACTCCGATTTTCTCTGCAACTTCTGGTCGTCTTCTCTGCAAACTTAGATCTACATTTTCCCTATCGGAGACTGTGCATGGTAGCAGAGCCCCAAACGACCTCTATTCCGGTTCTGCAGCAGTAACCAAGAGACGATTGTCTGCTGTCTTCTTCTTTGCTGATGATGGAGCAACACCGGCTACGGCCGCAGTGGCCGACAAGGATTCAGTCCGGCGAAACTGAGAAACCAAAAAACTTTGACGATGGAGGCAATCCCGGATCCCATATTCGAATATGTCTTCTGTACTCCTATCTTTTGCAAATAGAGAATGAGAGAGAGCCTTGCCCTAAAATTAGGGGAGAATGGAAGAATTGAAAATTTAAATTTTATGCCGAAACAGTTGAAAGGGCAAATTAGTCGTGAGAAAATCCGATGTGGGTAGCTAAGGGACAACCGTCTGAATTAATCCCATGCGCAAGGGACTTTAGGCCTTAAACAATAACACTGTGTTCTAAAGACTTTATAACACAATACTCAAGGATCTCTCGCTAATTTACCCTTAAAATAAAGCAACAATCTTTCACAAAGTAGAGATAAAAAGTTAAAATAAAAACAGTGGATTTTATTCGAAAAATCCTCCCAAACCTGTTAAAGACAAAAAAGGCCCTCAAATTTAAATATAGGCCATATAAGACCTCCCGCCACTTTTTTGTATTTTTCTTTTTTTTTTCTTTTTTCTTTTCGTTGAGCGGCGATATTAATTCTTAGCCGCTGACGAGCGGGCAGAGATATCCTTGCTTGTCACAGTTAAAACAGCCAATTAGGTGGCGATATCCCTAACTGACTGAGTATGTTAATTGTGTTGGGTGGGGATATCCCCACTCATCACATGTTCGAGAAAATAGAAGAGGAAAAAACTAGAATTAAGATTTTCTGTTACATTTTACCTTTCAAATTTTATATTCACACACACAATTCACATTCACATCAGCATTTCACATTTTACATTCTAGAGTGCACCTTTTCACATCGACATTTCACATTCCATATTTTAAATTACATTTAGCATTTTATATTTCACTTTTACATTCCACATCCAGTTTCAATCACAAAATTGAGCCCAATTAGATTGAATTCCTACCCAAACTTTTACAACCAAATGTGAGAATTTCTAGGGGCAGCACAAATGGCATCTTAAGTAGACAAGTAACAAAATCACTAGAGGGTCTAACCTGACCACCGAAAGACCCCTTGAGTAATGTTGTTGATTCAATAAAAGAGTGTTTGATTGCCTATGTCTTAAGAAACAACATGTCAATTTACGCAAATATATAATAGAGATATAAGAACCCATTTTCTTACAAGATCTGTTATCTTCCAAAAACGCAAAATATTTTCTAATAAAAAATGAACATAGACATCTCCATCATGTTTTTTATTGGAAAATGAAGGGATATATGAAGGTAGATTCAAATGTTGGTTGGGAGAGAGAGAAGAACTAGCAATGAGGAGAAGCTCGTGGAGGAGAAAAAAAAAGGAAGAGAAGAAAGGTCGTGGAGGAGAAGAGAGAAGAAAGACAAAGAAAGCTCGTGGAAGGAAAAGAGAGTAGGAAGAATAAGAAAGCTTGTGAAGGAGGATAGATGAGGACAGGGGCGGATCTAGGATTTTTGTTAAGTGGGGGCACAATGCATATAAACTAACACAAAAACATTCTTATATTAAAAATAAAAAGTAAGTAATACAAAAGTTAACCATTGTTCTTGATTTTGACATTTAACTTACAATTGACCACTACGATTTTTCATATTTTGAAAATAATTCATGACACATTCGTTTGACAAGCTACTAAATATATCTTTTTCAATATACACAACTAAGCAATCATTCATCAACTCATCACCCATTCGGTTTCGAAGCCGATTCTTCACTATCTTCATGGCAGAGAATGCCCTCTCTACTGTAGCAGTTGCAATGGGCAAAATTAAGGTCAACGTTAGGAGCTTGTAAACTAATGGGTATGCCACGTCTCTTTTAGTTTCAACCATGTTTTGAGTAATTTCACTAAGCCCCTTTAAATCTGAAAGCTCAACATTTTGAAAGTCAAATGCACAGCAGCTAGCATTTAGGGCATATGGCATTTTTGTAATAAATTTAATCTCACAGGGGTATTTTTGTAATTTTACCTAAAAAAGAAAGGGGGGTCACGTGCCCCCCTGCCTCTTAGTGGCTACACCCTTGGATGAGGAGGAAGGAGGAGAGATGAGGAGAAGAGAAAAGGAAGAAGAAGAAGAAAGCTCGTGCCAAAGGAAAGAGGAAGAAGAAGAAATGAGGGAAGCTTGTGGAGAAGAGAGGAGGAAGAAGAAGAAAAGTGGGAAAAGGGTTTTGGGTGGGTTTTATAGAACACGTGAGAGGGAATATCCCTGCTCAAGAATCTTTCAAAAAGAAAAAAAAAAAAAACTGAAAAGGTCCCCTAAGGTCACTACGGTGGATAAGTATATTTCGTTTCCCATATTATTCTCAGTCGCTTTTACTGTTGTTTCTATAATCAAGGAGGGTGACATTTTCTCCCACATGCAGATTTGGGGTAGGGGTGTACATGGCCTTAGTCGGGCCAGGCTAAGGCATATCCAGGGCCAGCCAAGACTGGAAAAACACTGGCCCAAGCCCACAAGCCCAACACTGGCCATAAAATTCAGGCTTGAGCCTGCCCATTTAAACAATCGGGTCGGGGTGAATTGGGCTTTTTATAAATTTTGTGGGCATTCGAGCAATTGTTTGGACTAATTAAATTAAATTACATGCATTTTGTTACACAGGCTGGGCTAGGTTTTCGACTTTCTATCACTTAATCCAAGCCCGACCCAATTATTAAATGAGTCCTAATTACATATCCAAGTCCTATCCAAAGCGGGCTGGGCCTCAATCGGGATCGAGTTGGCTCAGACCATGAGCACCCCTACCTTGGGGTGGGTCGGGTCTCCAATTTTTTATGCTTGTACCGCCCTTAATTCTTCTCCTCTTTGACCGTCAGGATGGAACCACCCAAACCAAGATTTTCAAAAAGCATTTCTTACATATATAAATAAATAATTGTTAATATACAATAATCATGCGGTTTATTATCTTTAATATCGTATAAAATGACCAAAATCTGCCATTTAATTTCTCGACTTTGGATTCAGAGACGAACATGGACCCACCTTGATAGGAATTGCATGGGCCTAGTTTTTATAATTGTGAATATGGGGCCCACTTTTTTGTTGGTAGGACGGTTCACAGTTGGGTCCCGGAGTTCCAACTAAACTTCTCAAAGTTCCAGAATTCTGAAATGCTCTTGGAGGGGTTAGCATTTTGGAATTCCACTTTTTCGGCATTTGAGAATTCTGGCAATCTTGAATACTAGGAATTCCATTAAAAGAACATTGAATTTCAGACAGGAATTATTGAATCCATAGACAGCTTGAATTCCTGTCAGAAATGCTTATAAAGAAACATGCCCTCAGTCTTTGGAAAGAGTTTTTAATATCTTATAATAATACCGTTAATATCATGTTTAATAAAAATAAATGACTATTTACTACTTAAAAGCATTGGGCCTGGGTTGGGCTTGATATGTAGGCCGGCCTAAGTTTGAGACCTGATTGTAAACAAACTGGGTTCGACACAATCTGGTCTCGATCTCCCAACCCGATCTCTCAGACAATATATAGTTCAAATGACGGATTTGGGTCAAAGAAACGTGAGCTCTATGTTGCTTTGCATGTTATTTCTATTCATTTTGCATTAGCAACAAAGGCTCGTACTAAGCTCGGGCCAAAATAAATATATATTAAATTTATATAATAGTTAAAAACATAAAAATGAATTCACTATTGTTATTTTTAAAAAAATACTAGAAGAAAATGATAATGAAAAAGGAGTTTAGAAATTTGTAGTAATACATAAATTTTCTTTAAAAAAAATAAGAATGATGTTTTTATTAATAAGAAATTAAAATAATAAAATAATAAGAAGCATTGCAATCAGTAAAAAGTAAAATTTGACCAAAAAGCACACAGTGAACTGAAAAAAAGGAAAAAAATCTATAAATTCTTTTATCAATGAGAATGCTAGAGCAAGTAATAAGTATATATAAACCATTAAACACAAAGAGAGAGAGAGAGCTAGAGAGAGAGAGAGAGAGAACATAAAAGGGTAATTGTCAAAAAGAGTAAATATATAAATTCGTTTTGTCAATGAGAATGCTAGAGAAAGTATATAAAACAATAGAGAGAGAACATAAAAAAGAAATTGTTCGAAACAAATACGCATGTAATAAGTCAAAAAGAAAAACTTCAAAATAAGAGTACCTGACATTATTTTTTATATTTACCAATAGGAAATCAAGCCTCTTTGGCTTGGCCTCATTAGATCTCATTTTGTGTCTTTTATGATACATGGCCATGTTGTTAATGGCAGTGTATGGTAAGCAACCCCAAGACCCAATAGGACCCTAGAAAAATAAATTTTTAACCAAAAAAATAAAAAAATGATACGTCATAAAAGGCAGTTCATAGAACAATGTAAACTTTATAGAAGTCATAAGGTCAAACATGAAATCAACAAATTAAGAGGTATATAAATCTAATATGAAATCAAGGCTAAGAATACACATACACCATTTTTCATCTAGTTCCTGCTTATTCATCATCACTCACATCGATGAAGAAGAAGATAATCCCTGCAATGAGCCATTCATCCAAGCAAAGAAATGGTGGGAAGAGAGGAAAATATCATCTTAAGAAGAAGAAGAGAGGGAAATATAATCTGAAGAAGGAGAGTACTGGAAGATATCTCAAGACTCTTTCCTTCAATTTTAGTCGATTAGGAATTAATTGCTTGTAATTTGATGTGGCCCAAGTTAGGGTAGTATAGATATTGGGATTTAATCAATTGAATTTTAGAAATTATTTTTTTTAATTGAAAAATTTTAGGACGTGGATTGGATGGACTTGACTAGAGATTTTAGAGGTTTACAATTGGGTCCCATTTGGATATATTCTCCTGAGATTTTATAGACTCATCAGTCATACTTGGGCTGTAGAGGGTGCCACGTCAACATTATTAAGCCTCGTATCACCATGTCAGCGCTCCAAAAAATGACACCTAAGCTTTTTTCCTTCATAGTTTTCATTGATTATCTCTTCATATATATATATATATATATGTATATTGATTTCAATTCCCTAAAATCTCTCTTCTATAGTTATCATATCCACCTAATATTCACTATTACCATAAACATGACCTAAAATTATAATCCAAACCCATCGTTTTACCCAGCAACACAGTTCCAAATTATAAATATCATTGGTTTTGTATATATAGGGTTTTTAAACATCCGAGGAATCAAAAGAAGAGCACCGACTCTTAGAATCTAAACACTTGACATAGTCAACACAGTTTTTAATTTCTTCCCTTTGTAAACCCTAAAAACCAGGATCGAGAGAGGTAGAATAATCGTGGTGGGATTGGTGAGTGGAGGTGGTTGGCAATTCAGTGGGTTTCGGAACAAAACTCGAGTCCAAATTGATTTTTAATTTTCAATTTTATAGTTTTAGACCGTAGTGTGGATTGGTAAAAGAAATTTGAAACATTTTCAAGCCATGCAGTCAGATAGACGAACCTGAGCAAGAGACTCAGTTTGCTCGAGCGAAAGTTACCTTGGGTCAAGCGAGTTATGATGATTTCTTAGAGTTCAAGTCAGAATGCCACTTCGGTCGAGCGAGCGACGCAAAGTTTGCCAGCTCATTTGGAAACCTTGTCCTATTTTCTCTCTACTCGCTGTTTAAGTTCTAATTGACTTGGGAAACCCTAATCACGACATATATCCTATAAAAACAACTCTTGCTACCCTAGCTAGAACTCTTGCAAAGCACAGAACACTCAAAAGTCTCTCAAGGAATCTTTGAAGGTTCCTTTCTACTCTTTGCTTGTTGAAGCACGCACCTTCAGAGGCATCAAGGTGGGTTGTGGTTCAAGATGGTGAACGGTGAACGGCGAGTCGTTGGCGAGAAGATCTACAGTCCATTAGGTTGTGGTCAGTTGGGGATTGGTGTGTGAGTTCTCTTGTAAATAGTTTTTATTGGACCGGGTATAGGTCTCGTGGTTTTTCCCGTTTGGGTTTTCCACATAAAAAATTGCTTATCTTCTCTATGTGATTTGTTGATTTGTTGATTATATTAGTTTAATTGATTTTGAACTGCATAATATAATTCTAATTGGGACTTAGACCCTCCTGCGGTCAACTGTCAAGATTGTGAGATTTTTTGGTTGGCAAATCGGTGGGTTAATTTCGAAACAAAACTTGAGTTCAGATTGTGTTGTAATTCTCAATTTTATAATTTTGGACAGTAGTGTGGATCTTTGTGAAGATTGGTGAAATAAATTCGAAGCAGTTTCAAGCCATTCAATCAGACAGACGAACCTGAACCAGAGACTTGGTTCACTCACGTTCAGTAATTTTCAATCGTTCGTCTTCATTCACTGGATACATATCTTATTTATTATATATATATATATATATATTTTTTTTTTCTAATGATTGATTTTTGTAGGAAATTATTTGTGGATGATGTGCAGAGAGTGTGAAAAAATAATCAAAAGTAAATAAATATGCATGTCATTCTTTTTTCTGTTTTATTCTTTGTGCGTCTGAATGAGCTTATTATTACAATAATTTGCAAAAATCTTTTATGATTGTCTTGCAAGCACTCATCATTGCACCATTTTTTTCTTCTTGTGAAACTAACTAAAAAAACTAGAATTATTTATTTTCTCTTCTCAATCATAGTTAAAAGGACTAAATTTTAATTTACTTCTAGTTCGGCATAAAATATTAAAACTGTAGAAGAAGCTATAATATTAGATACATATATACATAGTAATCATGGGTAATTTCCCCCGGCGGACGGTCCCACATACTTGACATTGGCCCCCGCCGTTTTTTACATGCAAGAGGGTCCCATATAAGAATTTTGCTAGTAACCATTTATGATTTACCACTACCATCAGGAGTCAGGACACCATAAAGAAAAGGCAAACCATTTTGTTAAGAATGAGACTTAATGTAAGATAGAACTCAGGACTCATATAATCCAGAATTTGGACAACAACAGCCATGATACATATAATTGATGCACAACTAGATGAAAATTCTGAAACAAAAATACACACCATATAACCAACATATATGATATTCCTATGTATTGTATCTATGGAAGAAAATAGTACCCTACATGAACAGGGGGCACTTGTATAAAGGGAGAATAAAACACACTCTCCTAGCATGAACACAACAGCAATAACACAACAAGGTAAAACAAACCAGCTGATGAGCCTCTTGTCCTCTAGCCATGAAACAGAGTTTATCTGGAATTGCATTACTAACATATGAAGAAGAAGAAGAAGAAGAAGAAATGACGTGGTCTCAATGCCTATGTAAGATTAAATGAGCACCATATTGGGGTTGAAGTGTAATAAGAGTGTAAGGAGCATGTGCATAGGATGGTGAAAGCTCAAAGGAAAAATGTTGAAGAATCATGGCCAAGGCCATCTTTGCTTCTAACAAGGCAAAGTTCTGCCCGATACATATGCGTGGTCCCCAACTAAATGGAAAGAACACAAGTTGATTCTTTGATGCCTTTGCAACTCCTTCTGAGAATCTCTCTGGTTTGAATTCTTCCACATCTTCTCCCCATATTTCAGGATCATGATGGATTAGGATGGTTGGTAGAGTAACTTGTGCACCGGGAGGAAGGGTAATATCTCCTAGTTTTGTAGTCTTGTCCACACGCCGCGCATTGGAAACCAAGGGCGGGTACAATCGAAGAACCTCATAAAGAATCATTGGTACCTAAAGTAGCAATTTCAATATTTCAGAAGCCATCAGAATGAGTATCTCATGTTGAATTTGGTAAATAAACAAGTAGATGACTTCTAATAAATTCAACAAATAGAGGATTCTCTTGCAAGCAGGGCTTAATATATTGAACAGAACATCCAAGGTAAATACTCACTATTTTTAAGTGATTTAAGCCATCAAAATCCGGCTGATTTTTTCCAAAAACTCGCAAAACCTCTTCTCTTGCTTGTAGTTGCCAGTTGGGATGCATACTCAAAACAACCATAGTCCATGTTAACAGAACTGAGGTGGTTTCATGCCCAGCAAAATAGAACAGCTTGCACTCATCTATCACTTCTTTAATAGTCATGGCAGCTGCATTGGGGTTTCCTTGCTCTTGAGAGTCTTTAAGATTAGACTCCATTAGCAATCCTAGTAAGTCATTGTTACTAACATTTCCCATTTCCATTTCTTTCTCTCTTTCCTTGATCATATCCCTCAATAGAGCACATACTTCTTTGTCAATTTCATTTCTCCTCATGTTCTCTTGTACAGGCAAGAACCTGTATACATGAGAAGTCAGAGGGCATGGTATTTAATGCAGTCACAAGCAGTGAATTAGAAATGCTACCAAAATCAACTAGTTCGAATGTGTAATGAGAGTTACGCTAACAAACATGCATAGAATTCTTGATGGATATTCCTTCCTTATTACTAATGCATGGAACTCAATACAAACAAGAAATGTACCTGTAGCCTGGGATGAATTTGCTCTTAGTAGAGTGGGAAAGAAGCTGGGCCTGTTCTGTTTGGAGTTGGAATATCCTCATTCCTTGTTTGTAGCTGGTACCAAATGCAGTTCTAGAAATGACATCTCCTGTGAAATTGTGGAATTCGGGCCACACATCCAACTCACAGGACCCCTGAGAACCAACTAATTCCTCCCATCTGCTTATCAACTCTGAACAACTTGTATGGAATGCTGGGATCATTCTCTGTTGCAAACACCGAACAGAATGCTGGCATTGATCAGTTCTAGTGTAAATAAAAATAAAAAATCAGTAAGGGGTGAGATCTAAAAGCCTTCTATGCCAGCCTAGATTATTGATGGCCTTATTATTGTAACATCTTCGACGCTAAAATAATCTAAAATTTACCTTTTGGTGGTAGTAGTTTCATCTAGAGGTCTTGAAAGTTGCTTCTAGTAGAATGGATGCTAGTTTTCCAATGACCAATGCACAACAGAGATTAACCAAATCAAAGAGAACTAGCAGAGCCATCTACTGAACACACACCACAATAAGGCCAACACAATCTTTTACGTGTAACCCTATCTAAGGAGAAAAACCACGATATGAAAATCTAAAACTATTGAACAGTTACAAAATATATATACTCACAGCTCCCTTTTCCAATCAATTCGTCGACCTAAGGACTCTAGTTGTTCTTACACAACTTCTCATGTTGCCATGACTTTCTCGTTGCGCACCGTTCCCCGTACTTGATCCGGCAGCACCTTGAGAACCGAGATGTACCAATCTTATACAAGAGAATCGAAGCAGCAAACCTTCTAGAGCATATCTTCAGCACAACATCTCAATGATGGTTTTAGAGAATCAAATAATCTCTCCTAGGGTTTTCTCACCTCATAACAATGGGAGAATTTTTTGATGTGTATCTTAGGGTTGAGAGAAACACCCTTTATATAGCCCTAAATTCGTGCCTAAGTGTTAGGGCACAATTAGAACTCAAAGTGGGAAACACCAATTGGAAAAGGAAACAAATTTGGAAAAATCACGCCATCTGATCGATCGGTCATTTGGTCTGTTCGATCAGTCATCACTTGTCTCCTGGATTATTCTTGTCACCACTATTAACCGGGAGGCTCTTCACATCCAATCGTTCGTGTCTCTATCAGTCTTCCGAATTTCTTCTGTTTTCTTCGCTTCAGCACGACACAACCACAATCCATTCTAAAGTAAATAGAAAACTACAACTCAATGGACCCAGAGTTTTATCCAACTCATGAATTAGCAAGCACATTAAAAATCTTTACAGGTCTTAAATTAAAATAGTTGCAATTTGATTGCTATTATAATGTAAACATGATATAGTCTATATCACCTTTAATTTCTCTTGGTGGAAGGCAGGGTTGAGGATTCTCCTGTGTTTGGCCCACTTCTTGCCTTCATGGTTCACAAGCCCAGATTTTAAGACGTTGAAAACTGGGCTTAGTTTTGTCTTCTCAAAATGACCAGATTTATTGGTCAGCACTTCCTTTATCAGCTCTGGGTCCATGATGCACACCCTCGGATTAGGCCCGAACCATGTCATTGAAATTTTACCTGTGATTTGCAAGTCCTACTTCAAAGTTACTTCTAAAGGCAGAAACAAATGGAATCAATTAAGAAAGAGAGAAGACCACTACTTTGCAGAGAAACTACTGAGGCTTTGATTCCACTTGTAGTTGTAATGGATGGAAAGATTGAAATAATGGTGCAAGGATACTCCTATAAGAGCATCTCTCACCTTACTATGAGAGATAAAGGTGGGGCCCTCACATTTAAGTTGTTGGCATTGGATATGAATGTAAGGCCCCCACCTTATCTCTCATTGTACAGTGAGAGATGCTTTTATAGGAGCATCTCCCATATATATATGACATTTGCTCTTGTGCGTCTGTCTCACACGGGGCAAGATAGCATGTGTGGCCCACCTTATAATGAATATGAATCGACCATCCAAACCTTCCTCCTGTGTGTCACAGATCTCAAGGGATTTGCACCCATATGAATGAGCTGCGAGTGTGAGATTGTTTTTAACCTATTACACTCATGGGCCATTGATCAAGGAGTTAGGATCATTGGATTGAATTGAAATTTCATACATAGGATGGTCCCACCTAAACTGTTCAATGCCTACCACTCCCATGATTTGGGGCCCTAGGTGGGCTCCAGTAGCTACCTTGCACGGATGGTCTTGCATTTATTTTTCATAGGAAATGGTCTTTTATTAAGGGGCCTTTTGGCTACATAGTATTAAATAAGCTTTTTTGTATATACCCCCTAAGATTTGTAGGATTTGTAAATAGGCCCCTAGGTTTTAGTTTTTGCAAATAGGCCCCTGCATTTGCATTTTCCATGTCTCCAAAATAAATAGTCTTTCAACCACCATAGGTTTTTAAACAAAAATGACACTTTTGTCCTTTTTAAAGAAAAATGACACTTTTGTCCATCTCTTTTATTCTTCTAAGAATAATTTCAAAAGCTTGGACTCAATTTTTTTTATAAAGCATATAACATTAATAATTGCACTTAGCGGGAGAGAATAGCCCTACATAAATTCATTTATATATCAATACAGAGCTCATTTCATTAAATCCAAATTGATTATCACATCAATCCACGCATGTACTTATAACCAGTTATGATTTATCCAATCAATACATGACCCAACGTTGGATTGATGAAAGTTTCAAAATACATGATTATGCTCCGTGTGTAGGACGATATTGGGGGAACGCGCAAATGTAAACAAATATACTAATTCTTAGAATTTGCAAGTGGGGGGGTTTTGTTTTGCTCTATGTAAAAGAAATATTGGGGGAAATGGGCAAATAAAATAAACGGACCGGCATTAGGGTAGTGAAGATTTTTTTTATTTTTATTTTATAATTGAAGAAAATGTATTTGAGATGTAAATAAAATAATGCAGTGATCGTAAAGCTCTAATACATTCTGGATATGATTGTAAGGAGCATTTTCCATGAAATATCAAAATATTATGTAAAAGAAAGTCACTTTTTGTTGTTCCGCAGTCATCATTTTTTTTTTTTTTTCCAATAAAGTGAATACTTAAATTCAGACCCAGGAGACGTTAAATCATTTTAACCAACATGACTCTGAGACGCAGGGGTGGACCCAAGTACCTCCATGTGGGGGTGGTCGCACCGACAGAACCCTGGTCCTTTTCTAAAACTAAGATGAAAATTCTCGCCCCGATTCAAATATTCATATAAAGATTCTTTGCCCGTCTCCAAAACCCAAATGAAAATTCTGGGTTTTTGACCAAAACCCAATTGCCTATTTGGGTCCGCACCCTTCAAAAGAAAATCCTTTGTCTGCCAATGAAAATGTATGAATTGCAAAAGAATCCATCACGGAGAAAGAAAAAAAAATAGAAAAAAGTAAAATACTATAATAAAAGTAAAATTACCTATTTGGATCCGCACCCTACAAAAGAAAATACTATTCTCGAAAAGTAAAATTGCCGCAGACAATTGATGTTATAAACTTAAAACCATAGAAATCGATATCGATCATGCATGAAACTTATCACCCTATAAAACCCTTAGCACAGATTTTGCAGAGAGAGAGAGAGAGAGATAGAGGGAGAGAGAGATCAGACTACCGTAGGACTTGAAAGTTTGATAGAGGAAGGGGACGACACGTGGCACAATAGCATGTGAGAGATCCATGGGCCTCAATTTTGCTTCATTACTCAAACGGGTGTCTTCCATGATGGTGCCCACCACTAGCCTGTAAGGAGGGCCGTTGATTCCTTGGTCCCTGAGATACTTCCCCAGTCTCATGGGCCTCCACCAGAAAATATAGAAAAATCTCCATATCAATGAGAGAATCAAAACTCCAGAGATTGCAAGAGACAGGAAAAGAAAATCTCCCATTTTTTTCCCCTGCTGCTGGTCCTGCCTTCTTCTGTCTTCATGATATTTGTAATGGTAGCTGTTACATCAGGTAGACAGACTCCTCACTCCTCTTCTTCATTTCTGTTTGGGTCTTTTTCGGCTGGCTCCTTGTGGGAACGCTCATCATTTAGAGTAATACTTGCACACGGAAAGGAGAGGATGCTTGAATGCTCGAGAAGAAATTTTGAGTTGAATTGGGGTGTATCTATTAAAAATCTAAAACATGCACAAATCTAGCTTACTCTAATAGAATTTGATCAAACAGTAAAATTGTGTTATCGTATTTTAAATCAAATGGTCAAATTTACAGCGCGACCAACTTATTTTGGAGTATAATTTAGAGATATCGCATTCATTTTGAGTGGATCAAATTTTCGTTAGATGGGTCTACTCTGGGGTTCCCCTTCAACCTAGGCTTTTTATAAGTCAAAGCCTCATGGGATCAAGATTGGCAGTTGGGGTGATTAGCATGACTACGCTACCCCTTATTTATCCGTTTTCCAGCCCACTTGAAACGCAGACTATTCTAAAAAGATGTTTGAAAGGGCTACATTTGACTTACCTCCCTAATGTATGATTAATGATTGAGGGAGGCTCTCTTTTGAAGACCTTATTCAAATCTCACCTTTTAAAATAAATTTGATCATTTTTTTTTAACTTTTTATCTAGTAACTACTTGCTCATACACCTGTGCACACGCTCTATACTCGAGTTTTTTCACCATCAGCGCTACAACCATGGATCTATTCATTGGTGTTTCGGTGAAAGGGGGTGCCGTGCAATTGAACTACTAGAGGATTGGAAAAATTAGATTGAGTGATCCAAAATTTATATGATCAATTCAAGTGTTTAAGAAATCCAAATGGGTGTCAAATTCGAGTAAGTAGTAGTTTATAATGAGTGGTGGAGATTGTTCCATGCTTACGGAACATATGGTTGTCTCTAAAAAAATTTTGATTTTCAAGCAAGGAAAAAAATAAAGAAAGGAAGGAATGGTTTGGTGCAACTTCATAGACCATAAGGTCAGTTCAATAAAAATTCTACTATGGGATTTTTAATCCCCGCCTTAATTACAAAATGCACCCTTGCTTGAAAAGCATTAAAAAAAATTCACAGGCCGGGCATTCATGCACTAATTTCATGGGAGAACAAAGTCCAAATGAAGCTTGTGAAAACTCATCCCAGTGGGAATCACAGGGTGTTTCTGTACATAGCACCCACTCCCATAGCCCCATCCGGCCTGGCAGGGTGGTTTAAACTTACGTCTCTTGGCCACTGAGCCAATTCAGCCAAAAAGAAAGGAAAAAAAAAAAAAAAACTCATCCCAGGTAGTGATTGGGAGCATCCATAAGCCTCATAATCCCCAACATCTAAGATCTGTCTTAAACCCATTGCCATGTATTTCTTGGCCTCCACACCCATATATATATATATATATATATAGGAAATGTTCATATGCATTTATCCCTCACCATTTTTGGTGAGGGATACCCCAAAAGGAGAAGTTCCAAGTACAAAAGTGAGGAAGTACACCTTGGGGGATTTTCAAGTGCATCCATCGGGACCTTCCCCAAAAGGGGTGTCCCTCACCAAAAATGGTGAGGGATGGATGCATATGAACATCCCCCTATATATATATATATATATGTGTGTGTGTGTATGCTCTCGCGCGCGCGCAACAGTTGGATTTTCTCAAATGTTTGTAAAAAAAGCTCTCAATCTTAAAGGACAGTTGTAGATAATCATGAGACTGTTACAAATATAAGGTTGACTAAATCAACATATGAGCTTATGAGACTCTTTTATGGCCATCATGTGTGGCCCACATGGGCCACATGCCAACAGTTTGGTTGGTAGAGATTACCACAACGGAACCTTCTCTCATTAAAAGCTGTGTTCGAATATTATCTTTTGATCCATACATTATTTGTCGAAGTGTGAGTTATATCCATTAGGAAGGTTTTATGTAACAATTTGAATTGAGAAAAGTGGGCCCCTTCCTGTAATGGTGATTTTTTTTATGCAATGCACTATTTCTTTTTTTTATTGTGTATTTTACAAGGCAAAAACCCATGGAAAAAGAGGGATTCTAAATACACAAGGTTTTTCACCTTCCACACAGAGGTGGAAGATTTTTAAAAAAGATTTCCCAAAATACCCTCACCTCCTTCCCCCACCACCCCACTCCCCATCCCCCACCATCCCCTCTGCCCACACCCACCACCTCCGCCCCTCTCCCTCTGTTTGGTCTCTATCTTTTAACCTTCTGCACACAGACGGAGGTGGACTAGAGATCGAGCACCTGGCTCGGTGACGAAGGGGAGCAGGTAGCGGCGGGAGAGAGAGCAGAGAGAGGGAGAAAGAGAGGGAAAGAGGGAGAGAGGAAGGGAGGGTGGGAGGGAGGGAAAGAGAGACTGTGTCCGAGCGCAGGAGGTAGGTCACTTCCTTGTTGCGGACGAGTTGGAACGGGTTGACTCACTTAGGGTTGAGCAACTCCGTGATGCAGATTTTGTGGGCCTGGCTCCAGTAGGGGCTGTAGGGGGAGAAGGTGACGTTGGAGCAACCTAAGGAGAGGTACTGGGCGACGAGGAACTGGGCGGCTAGCGAATGAGTGGTCGTAGGGAGAAAGAGAAAGGGATAGAGGGAGGGAGAGGGAGGATGGGAGAGGGGGAGAAAGAGAGAGACCAAAGAGAGGGAGAGGGGCGGAGGTGGTGGGTGTGGGCGGAGGAGATAGTGGGGGAAGGGGAATGGGGTTGGTGGAGGGGAAGGAGTGGGGGTATTTTGGGGAGTTTTTTTTTTAAAACTTCCTCGTGTGTGGAAGGTAAAAATCCTAGTGTATTTAGAAGCCCCGATGGAAAAAAGACCTCATAGTTCCAACTGCATAGAAAAGACCCTTCCGCTAATTTTAAATTCCTTTTTTGGGATTTTGACCGAGTGATAACTCAGCAACTATATCGTCATTTGTTTTAGAGTTGAGCAACGATATCATCGCTCACGTCTTCTTCCTCTTCTTTCTTTCTATTCTCTCTCCTCTTTCTCCATGTCCCCCATATCTCTTGGCCAACCCAACACCCACGGTGCCTAAATCCCCATTTCCTTATCATTTGAGGACTTCCACGCTCCATGGCAAGCTTGTGTACACTCCTACACAGCCTTGGTGCTTTTGGTCACAACAAGGCTCCATGGCAACTCTGGTTTTTATCTCAAATTTAGGTTTTTCCTCTTATTTTATGGTTCTTGTGATTTGAAATCGTTTCTTTAACGCTCAGTTCAATATCTATGCACTTCGGACTTGATCCTTAGTTCTGGTGGAGCTAAGATTGAGTTACATGACTCCTTTGCATGTTATTGTTGAGATTGTTTCTTTCATGCTTCGGTTTTGATGAACAATTCAGTGGGGTGCCAAAGTTAGAACCATGTATATGCCAAATGCCAAAAGGGCCCTTTATCTTTTGATACATAAAGTTTGGTCATTTTAACTAGTAAACCATCACTTACAATTTGAATTGAGAAAGGTAGGTTTCTGTTCTTTTGGGATGCAAGGCACTTTTGTATTGTGTACAGAGATAGGAGAATGTTCTCCTATAAGGAGATTGCATATTTCTCTCATGCAGTTTAGCTCGTGGCCAGGGTCCACTTAAATGCCTACTTATCAGTGTGGACAGGGTACATGAAAAGGTCTCCCTATGGATAAGGGTAAAAAAGAAGGCCACTTTAGATCCTCACCGTCCTTGATTTAATAGCTAGCTACAAGAGATTTGACCTTTTGCTGCAAGATTTCTTGTGGCTAAAGGTCTCAAAGTCTCAACTAAAAGTTTTGGTGGGAGTATTTTAATCACCGCTAAGTTGTCGCTAAAAGTGCTGTCACTAATTGTTTTAGCCGAAACGTTGAGTCGCGATAGCAAACATATCTCTAAAAGTCAAACATTTAGTCACAATACTAACCATTGCTATTTTTTTTTTTAAACGTTTCCGCCAAAAGTATAAAATCGTTGCTAAAAAAACGTCATAAACATATGAAAGTGGAGTTTTAGTTGCATCTTTTAGTCGCGGCTAAATGTTTAACTTTTAGCCACAACTACAAGTTTGCATTAAAAGTATTAGATACAGTAGTTTTAGTGGTGACTTTTATTGCCGCTAAAAGTTAAACTTTCAGCCGTGAGCACAAATCGCCACTAAAAGTATTTGTTATAGCAGTTTTAGTGGCAACTTAGAGGGTTTCATGTACATGCATCATATGCAAAACTTTGCAATCATCATGCATGTACTTAGAAGGAATTCATTTTCAAATCAGCCTAATTAGAGGCATCAAATTGTACTTAATTATTCTCTCATAATGTATTCATAGGCATAGAATTGAGAGAAAAGTTTCATGTTACAAAGGTTTTTGCTTAGCCTTTAAAAGCATAAAGAGTGGTTGTAAAGGTTATTGCTAATCTGAGAAAAGCATAAGTATTTTTTGTAAAGTTGGAGGTGAAACTAAACCTCATATTGAGATAGTGGAAAATCCGGTTGGGAAACCGGGAGTGGATGTAGGCATGATTGACCGAACCACCATAAATTTGGTTGTTGTGGTGGTTGATCGTTTACTTTGTGGTTGATGCCCATATCCTTAGTTTATTAATGTTTCTTGTTAATGCCAATGTTGAATGGTTACATGGTTTCTTTACTTGTTCATATATGCCTTAGAAACTTTACTTGCAGTTAAGTCAATTAACCTTCAAAGCATAATTGGCATTAGAAAATTAAAGTTTTTTATCGCACCCTACTCAATCCCCCCCTTGGGTTCGGATCTCGGACTTTCATAAATCTCTCACTCCAAAATCCCATGGCCCCATGGCAAACTTTACCTGCGACACAAGTGTTGCCACTAAATGTGGGCACTATAATATATTTAGTGGCGACTTCAAGTTTTTGCTGCTAAAAGTGAGTTTTTAGTGGCAAAAATTAAATCGCAGGTGCAAAATGCCAACTTTATTGTAGTAGCTATAAAGTTTAGTAGTCTTCTAACCATAGATTACTTTTAGATTAAATCCAATGGTGGATAAAGGTTTTATAAGAGTAACATTGGTCCAACTGCCAGCTCATGGGGGGATGATTAGCTTGTTAAAGGACAATGTCTTTAATTTCATTTAAGATAATTTATCTAGCAAAAACAATGGAAAAACCATTAGTAGTTGAGAGTTGTTCGTGCAATTTTTTTTTGACAAAATTACCCTAGTTGACGATATCATCAACCCAGTTGACAATATCGTCAATTAGTTGGTGATATCATCAACTTCCATTGCAAAATAAAAAAAAAAACTATGTGTTGCTTCATCTTTCTCAATCTAGTGATGGAAAGGTTGTGAAAACTATTGCATTTTGTGTTGCGGTTGTCTTATTTAGGCGGTCTTGACAATCTTCCTCAGGTTTATGGGTCCCATGCTTAGGATGCATGCATTTCTCGCCCCTTTTAAAAGTATATTCTTATGAGTTTTGAGGGTGTGAATTTGGAGTATAAGGTGTTCAATGAAATGTCGAAATGAGGATTTTCTCTCGATTTAGTCGGTGGCTTTGAGAGAGGTTGAAGGGCATGAATTTGGGTATGCTTTGTTAAAATTTGGGGTCTTATAGACGTGTGTTTGGGGGGAATTTCATAGGTCTTGATGTTTGTGAGCAACGTGTGGGTAGCCATGTTGTGCAATTTCTGGCCAGTAAAGGTATTATTAACTATTATAAATATCATTGCATTTTGTGGGGAAGATTGAGTTTGTTTCGCCCATTAGTTGATTCTTTGTCATATTGCTTATGTTCTTTTTGCATTTGTAGTGGAAGGAGGTAAAGCTCAAGGTTTGAGAAAAGGGGTTTTGGATTTTTTTCGTTTAAGAGAGACATTGACGATACCATCAACCCAGTTGGCGATATCATCAAGTGGGATAATTTCGTCAGAAAAAAATGTACTAACAACTTATTCGTCATTTTATGCTTTTTCTTCATAAAATCGTTTAATTAAAATCTAAGTTTAATTTTTTCGAAAAAATACCATTAAGATATGGCAACAATCTTGCTCAAAATAGAGAGAAAAAGTTAAAAAATAGAGGGTTTTATCTGAAAAATCCTCTTAGACCCGTTAAAGAACAAGAAGGCCCTCAAGTTTAAATATAGGTACCATCTGAGACCTCCTGACCCTTTTTTGTATTTTTTTTACTTTTGTTTTTTTTTTTTTTTCTTTTTCGTGGAGCAGCGATATCCCTTCTCAGTAGTGCACGAGTGGGCAGGGATATCCCTGCTTATCACAAAATTTCAAATGATAATTAATTAGAGCTAGCTAGAGGTAACTTAAATTTAAGAAAACAGAGTTATGAGATACTAAAAGGGGCCTAACCGTTCCGGCTTTTAACCCTAGCTCCAATACTCTTGTACCTTTGTGTTCCTTCACTCTTTCTTCTTCTTTTCTTTTATCCTCTCTTTGTAATCTCTTCTCGTTCAATACAAGTTATTGTTACCGATAAAAAAAAACCCTAACTCCATTAATATGGTTAATATCATATAAAATGATCATTAATGAATCGAGTCTCCGGAAAGGATTTTTCATATCTTATAATAATACAGTTAAGACCACATCTAATAAAACTAAATGCCTAATTACTAATTAAAAGCATTGGCCTTGGGTTGGGCTGATAGGACAGGACCCGGCCTAAATTTCAGACCTGATAGTAAACAGACTGGGTTGGACAAAACATGGCCTCTCCCAACCCGTCCCATTGACTGCCATTCAAATTACCTATCTAGGTCAAAGAAACCCCATGTTTCTTAACATGTTATATTCATTTTGCATACTCATGAATTTCACGAACATGATATTCTAGAGATCATATCAACAACTTCAAGACTAAAATTTGTTCCCATAGAAAACTTAGCCATGTAAATGTATAATCATCATCGATTTCATAATCTTAGCATTATCACATCAATCTGAGGTTGGCAACTTAGTCATGCAACAATGGACTTACTTCTATCAGATGTACTGCACATCAAATAAAGCATATGAATGGTTGAAATGTAGGTTCTATCCATTAAGCCAAGAAAAATATGATTTTATAGAAATCTGGAAATTGGTTTTTAAACTTTGAGATCAACCACTCCCGAATAAAAGGGGCAAAATCTAAAATATCGACAACGCACATTCAACATAAAACATTAAAATTTGGATGACCATGACCTTTCCTAGGTGTTTTTGGGGTCAATTCAACATCTGTATTTACAATATAAGAAGCTACACTATTAGATACATAGTAATCATGGCTAATTTTCTCCTGCGGACGTTCCCACGTATGGATTGTGACATTGTCATGGTCTGTAAGAGTGTAGTGTAGAGATAGGGTCCCCGCCATTTTTAACATCCAAAACGTCCTATAAAAGAAAATTTTGGTATTAAACATTTTTACTTTATCATTCACCATCCATTACCATCAGGATACCATAAGAAAAAGAAAACCATTTTCTTATCAATGAGACTTGCTGAAAGATAGAGCTCAGGAATAGGCCTCATGCAATCTAAAATTTAGACAACTGCAGCCATGATACATACAATTAGTACCCAACTAGATGAAAATTCTGAAACAAAAATACACACCATAACCAGCATATATGATATTCCAATGCATTACATGAGATTATGTGAGAAATTAGTACCCTACATGAAAGTGCCACTTGTATATAGGGAGAATAAAGACCACTCTCCTGGCAAGAACACCTCAGCAATAACACTACAAGGTAGAGCAAACCAGTTGATAGGCCTCTTGTCCTTTAATATGAAACAGAGCTTCTTTGCAACTGCATTACTAACAAAGGAAGATAAACAAGATGACATGGTCTCAATTCCTATGTAAGATTATCTGAGCACCATATTGGGGTTGAAGTGTTATGAGAGTGTAGGGAGCATGTGCATAGGATGGCGAGAGCTCAAACGAGAAATGTTGCAGAATCATGGCCAAGGCCATCTTTGCTTCTATCAGAGCGAAGTTCTGCCCGATACATACACGTGGTCCCCAACTAAATGGAAAGAACACAAGTTGTTTCTTTGATGCCTTTGCAACTCCTTCTGAGAATCTCTCTGGTTTGAATTCTTCCACATCTTCTCCCCAGACTTCAGGATCATGATGCATTAGTAGGGTTGGTAGAGTAACTTGTGCACCCAGCGGAAGAGTAATATCTCCTAGTCTTGTAGTCTTGGCCACGCACCGGGCAGTATAAACCACAGGAGGGTACAATCGAAGAACCTCATAAAGAATCATTGTTACCTGAAGTAGGAATTTCACGATTCCAGAAGCCATCAAAATGAGTATCTCATGTTGAATTCGGTAAATAAACAAGTAGACGACTTCTAATAAATTCGAAAAACAAAGAGTTCTCTTGCAATCAGGGCTTAATATATAGAACAGAACATCCAAATAAAATACTTGTTATACTATTATTAACATGAACCCTAAGATCGTGAACAGCATAATAATCTCGTGTAGGATTTAATCTTAAATAAATTAAAGAGTACCTCCAGACATCCTAACGCAGAGAGCTTTCTGATCCTAAGTCTGGTGCTGTTACTGATTGATGCTGTAATCCGTCGAGGAAGAGGATAGGTGAATGGTTTCGGTTTCTCTTTCCTTGCCTATAAAACCTAATGTGTTGATTTTTGTGAATGCCTTTGTGATGGACGAAAGGCTTTGTTTTATAGGTGGAAAGAGGACCGAATTTTCAATTAGGGTTTCCTTAGACTTAATCTCTACCGTCCATCAAGGTAAAGAATATTATGGAATACATCTCATTAAGAAACCGTTTTTAGTAATTAATAGCATATATCCTATGAAAACGAATTTCCTATAATGACCACATTCCAGGAAAGGAAAGGACTTGTGGTCCAAGTAATGGACCTAAAGGTAATTTCCTTACAATACTTACTATTTTTAAGTGATTTAATCCATCAAAATCTGGCTGATTTTTTCCAAACACTTGCAAAACCTCTTCTCTTGCTTGCAGTTGCCAGTTAGGATGCATACTCAAAACAACCATTGTCCATGTTAACAGAACTGAGGTTGTTTCCTGCCCAGCAAAATAGAACAGCTTGCACTTATCTATTACTTCTTCAGTCGTCATGGCAGTGGCAGTGGCAGTGGAGTTTCCTTGCTCTTGAGAGTCTTTAAAACTAGATTCCATGAGCAATCCAAGTAAGTCGTCGTTACTAACATTTCCTATTTTCATTTCTCTCTCTCTTTCCCTGATCATACCCCTCAGTAGAGCACATACTTCTTTGTCAATTTCATTTCTCCTCTTGTTCTCTTTAACAGGCAAGAACCTATATACATGAGAAGTCAGAGGGCTTGGTATTTAATGCAGCTAAAGTTTAACTAGTTTGAATGTACGATGAGAGTTACCTAACAAACATGAGTAGAATTCTTGATGGCTATTCCCTCCATATTACTAATGCATTCAACTCAATACAAGCAACAAATGTACCTGTAGCCTGGGATGAATTTGCTCTTATCAGATTGGGAAAGAAGCTGGGCCTGTTCTGTTTGGAGTTGGAATATCCTCATCCCTTGTTTGTAGCTGCTACCAAATGCAGCCCTAGAAATGACATCTCCAGTGAAATTTTGGAATTCATGCCACACATCCAATTCAGAAGACCCCTCAGAACCAACTAATTCCTCCCATCTGCTTATTAACTCACAACAACTAGTATGGAATGCTGGGAACATTCTCTGTCGCAAACACCGAACAGATTGCTTACATTGATCAGTACTTGTGTATAAAAAAAAGAAAAAGAAAAATTAATTAGGGGCAAGATTTGAAAGTCTTGTATGTCAGCCTAGATTATTGATTGCCTTATTATTATTATAGCAACTTTGTCTTTAAATAATCTAAATTTTATTTTGTAGTAGCAGTTTCATCTACAGGTCTTAAATTTCTAGGAGAAGGAAAAGAAATGCATTTTGATTGCTATTATAATGTAAACAGAATATGGTCTATATCACCTTTAATTTCTCTTGATGGAAGGCAGGGTTGAGGATTCTTCTGTGTTTTGCCCACTTCTGGCCTTCATGGTTCAGAAGCCCAGTTATCAACACATTGAAAACTGGGCTTAGTTTGTTCTTCTCAAAGTGACCAGATTTGTTGGACAGCACTTCCCTTATCAGCTCTGGGTCCATGATGCTCACCCTCGGATTAGGCCCGAACCAAGTCAATGAAAATTTACCTGTGATTTACAAGTCCTACTACAAATTTAGTTCTTCTAAAGGCAGAAACAAGGCCTAGCTACTCTTGACACTTTAGCCTCCTCTGATGGGAGATGCTAAAACTTGAAAGTATATCTATCTCAACCAAAACAAGACCAACCATACCTTATTACAGACCCCAGTAAGCTTAGTCTTATCACATTTTAGAAATCAGAGGTTAGATATATTACAAGCCAACAACGCTTTAGTACAATGTGGTCAATCATGGTGTGGTGATGAGATGGGAAGATTGCAATGAATGATGGATGACTTAAAATGCCAACCCTTTTGGATGATGATAGTGCATGGTGAATCATTCTGATCATGCTCTTAAGTGTATCATTTTCGCGCGAAATCATTAGTTAGACAGACACTTAACCTAGTAATGAAGTAATAATGAAAAAACATGCTGATTCAATGATCTGATATTAATCGGCACAAACTACATTCCAAAGTTGGGCGCATTGTTCTAACCCATTTATAAAATTTCAAGTTCATTCGATCATCCTAAACCCCTTAAGAGTCCATTGTTTTTTGTTTAAAAAAAAACTATCAGTTCCATTCAGATTGTTGTAAAACTATCATTGTTTTTTTGTTTCAATCGAACCATCAGTCCTATTCAAATCAGTGTAAAACCCATGGGATCCATGACATTCTGGAGTGGTAATGGGTGACAGGATTGGACTGATCACAGGGCCCTAAGTGGGCCCATCAGCTGTCTAGATGGCATGCTCTTGTGCATCTGACTGACATGACCATATAAACCCTTCACCCATATGTCATAAATCCCATTGGTTTTACACAGGTACAAATGGATTGGACCATTAAATTGAGCATGAGCTTTTTTTTTTTTTTTTTTTAATTTAAAATAATCAAATCTTGGGCCACAGATCAAGGGGTTGAGATCATTAGATTGACATGAAATTCATACCTAGGATGGTCCCACCTAGATAGTTCAATCGCCACCCCTCCCATTATTTGTGGGGCCTAGGCGGGTCCTAGCAGCCGTCTCACATGGGGTGTTCTCGCATTGATTTCCTCAAATTCATAGGAAATAGTCTTCGACTGGGGCCTTTTGTCTACTTCGTATTGAATTCCTAGAAATTTATGGTAAACCAGATTCTATCCAGAAGGAGAAATATAAATGTGAGAAGGAAAAGAACAAAGGTGGAAATGTCAATGAGACCATCACTTTTATAGGATCTTAATTGAATGGGGTGATGGGTAACTCTGATTCTTTGATGATCCCTTGAGGATCTTCAGCTTTAATTCTTCAATTTCAGCCTCTTTGCCGCAGAGGCATATCTTAAGAATCCTAAGAAATCAATAATTCCACTCATAGAAATCAATACCCATCATGCATGAAACTATCACCCTATAAAACCCATAAACACTAAGTTAAAACCTCAATTGAACTTAGTAACACAAGTTTTTCAAGAGAGAGAGAGGATGGAGAGATTATGAGAAATACAATACCATAGGACTTGAAAGTTTGATAGAGGAAGGGGATGACACGTGGCACGATTGCATGAGAGAGATCCATGGGCCTCAATTTTGCTTCATTCATCAAACGGGTGTCTTCCATGATGGTGCCCACCACTAGCCTGTAAGGAGGGCCGTTGATTCCTTGGTCCCTGAGATACTTCCCCAGTTTCATGGGCATCCACAAGAAAGCATAAAAAAATCTCCATATCAATGAAAGAATCAAACCTCCAGAAATTGCAAGAGAGAGGAAAAGAAAATCTCCCATTTTTTCCCCCTGCTGTTACTGCCTTCTGCATTCATTCATTGTGATATATGTAATGGCAACTGTTACATCAGGATCAGGTGGACTTGGTATCTAGTCACTTTTTGTCCATTTCTTGTTTTACTCTTTTTATGTGGATACCCAGAGCCCACGGAAATGAATTTCCTAACTCCAAATCCTCCAACTTTTTGACTGAGAAATCTTTAGTTGAAAGCGTGGAACTCCCTAAAATTTCAGGAATTCATGTATCTAGAAATTGGAATTTCCAAATCCTCCTCCTTGAGGGATCATTCACAATTGAAATTCTAACATAGGAGTTGGTGGAGTGATATAACGCTTGGGTTTGCTCCCTGCTCTTGTGTTCGAAACCTGCCCCAAATTTGCCTCATGTGTGTTGTGTAGGTTTAGCATGTCATCCGGAGGAATAGTCCTGCTTGGGCCTGTTGGGCCGAAGACCTCAAAAAATTTCCGTGTCCAAAATTCTTGCGAGGAATTCTCCTGAAGAAACAAGCCCAAAATAAAAAAAAAAAAACAGATGCCCTTAGGATAATCCTAAATCTTACTCCAATAGAATTTGATCTCATAGTAAGATTTGAAAATGTCATTAATAAATACGCATAAAATTGTGTTAATCATGTTTTGAATCAAATAGTCATTTGGACCAACTTTGTTTGATGTAAGATTTGAGAAGAAGACATTCATTTTGAGCTGGTCAAATTTTGAATAGATGGACTCATTTACAGAGTTCCACTGCTTCACATAGGCTTTCTCCAAGTCACAGCCTCAAACGATTTGCACTTGGGGGACTCACAACCACTGGGATGGCCCTTTATTCTGTATCAGAATAGCCAACTTGAAAGCATAATATTCTAAAAGGAAAGAGGTTTGAAGGGTGAGAATTATATATATGATAGTGAGAAGTGTTGTTTTGAAGGCCCTGTTCATTTTTTTTTTTTTTTTAAGTTGAGCAATCTTTTTTTTTTTCCCCATTTTAGCCAAATACTCTAGTCTCTTGTTATCAACACTGATGAGTCAGGCCCAAGTGGCCCAGTCTGTGATGAGCCAAGGCTTAAATTAATGAAAGATCCGTTGGGTCCAATGGAGTCCGAGCCCAAACCCACGATGCCTGGCCACGTCACAGCAGTCCGGGTCGCTTCGGAAGCAGGCAGGCCACGTCCCGCTTTTACCAAGTCGTGCGGAGAATATCACAACTGCCTCCCCAGTCGAGGACACCTCGAAGGCTCCTCGTAAACGGCGCTGTAAAGTCGTCCCCATCTGTTAGGGGAGCGACTATAAATTGTAAGCCCCACCAGCACTTGGGGGGCATGAGACAAATACCGAGGCAAGCAATATTCTCCCTTCATCTCTCTTCTCCTACATTTGTAATCTCTGGACACTTGAGAAATGACATATCCGGCAACCTCTGCCTTTCCAAAAGTGGACGTAGGTCACTGACCGAACCACTATAAATCTCTCTCTCATTTATTTCCACATTTATTACTCATACTTGACCGGTGGTGTGCAAATCCATTTTTGTGCATCATCAGTTTGGCGCCGTCTGTGGGGACGACTAAAGTTCTCACGTCAGTATCCTTCCTCTTTTCAAATTATGGTGACCACCAGATCGACAAGACGCGAAGAGGGCGAGGATGGTCCTCCACTGACTAATCCTGGCCTGAATGCTCCTGCTCCCACTCCTCAACTAATGTTGGAGACTATGCAACAGATGGTGGCCCAAAACCATCAAATACTACAACTCATGCTCTCGGGGCAAGGAGGGGTCGGAGGAGTACCGCAAGGAGGAACACGCCCGAGGCATCAAAGAGCTCCACGACGGCGAGGAGCTCCCCACCTAGGCGCCCAGGCCCCGGGCGCCCATGCTCCTGGCGCCCATGCCCCGGGCGCCCATGCACAGGGCGCCCAGGCACTGGGCGCCCATGGTGTACACCCTGGCGGCGCCCATCGTGTACACCCTGGCGCCCGTTCCCAGGGCGCCCCCCGTGGGGCCCAGTTGGGAGGACCCCCACCTCCGGGAGGATCCCCACCTCCGGGAGGGTCAAATCACGGAGAATTTTCACATCCTCCCTCCGCTTCTGATGGGGAGGATCCTCATTTTCAAGAAGGGGAAAGTGAGAATCAGGAGCTGGAAGGCGCGAGCTACTTCTATGATTCAAGCAGAGCAGCCCCCAACCAATGGGACGAGAAGCTCAAAGAGATGCAAGATCAACTGGGCGATGTTTTCAACGCCATGAAGGCACACGCACCAGAGACAGTGGATTACCTAGTCAGGCGAACGGACACGCCGTTCAAGCCTGACGTGGTGAACTATCCACTCCCTTGTAAGTTCAAGATGCCATCCGTGGAAACCTTTGATGGAGCGAAGGATCCGCTGGATCACCTGGAGACTTACAAAACAATAATGCAGCTGCACAGTATCCCGGACGAGATTATGTGCAGGGCGTTTCCAACCACGCTGAAGGGTTCCGCCCGACAGTGGTTTGCCAATCTCACCCCGGCCTCCATAGGCTCCTTTGCCGAACTAAGCAGATCATTTGTGGCACAGTTTATTGGGGGACGCCGCCAACCAAAGCCTGCTACCCACCTGCTCAACGTAAAACAGGATCGAGGCGAGAGCCTAAGGAGCTACCTCACTCGTTTTAACGAGGAGGTCCTTCAGGTCGAGGAGCCCGATGATAAGGTCAGCATGACCGCCTTCGTAGGAGGCCTCCGGTCATCAAGTTTCCTCTTCTCAGTGATGAAGCGCCAGCCAAAGAGCATGCCAGAACTATTGGCAAAAGCTCAAAAATATATGAATGCTGAGGAAATCAACAGGTCCAGGCGGCGAGGTGAATCATCTCACGGATCGCCAAAAGCTTGACCCGCCTCTGCACTGTTCTCAAACAGGCAGCCTATCTCCAGCTTAGCTACCCTCTCGCGGGTCGCCAGAAAGCTTGGACTCTGCACTGCTCTCAAGCAGGCAGCCTATCTCCAGCTTAGCTACCTTCTCGCGGGTCGCCAGAAAGCTTGGACTCTGCACTGCTCTCAAGCAGGCAGCCTATCTCCAGCTTAGCTACCCTCTCGCGGGTCGCCAAAAAGCTTGGACTCTGCACTGCTCTCAAGCAGGCAGCCTATCTTCAGCTTATCGGCTCCCTCGCGGGTCGCCAAAAGCTCGATGTCAGAAGGTAGGTTATCTACAGCCTACGGGACTACTACAAATCACCGGACCAGTTGCCCGGCTGTCCAAATCAAATGTCTGGACAGCACACGAGCTGCTCGCCCACGCGGACAGTGGCTAGCCCCTCAGCAGCGAAGCTCACGCCAGCAACAGCAGAGAAGTCCACGGACGCAGCAGCTAACCCCACACCATCAGGCGCCCAGACATCCCAGGCGCCCAGGCATCCCAGGGGCGCCCAGGACTCCCAGGCGCCCAACCCATGGGCGCCCAGCACTTCCCATGGGCGCCCGACCCTATGGGCGCCCAGTGCTTGGACTAAAAAAAAAAAAAAATATTTTGAGGATGAACGGGCGCCGACACCGCTGCGTCGCCCGCCTCGCCAGTGCCCGTCGCCCTGCGCGTGCTGCGCCCGGCGCCCTGCGCGTGCTGCGCCCGGCGCCCTGACCAGGCCCCATGGGCGCCCAACCACCATGGGCGCCCAGACCATGGGCGCCCAGACCCTGGGCGCCCAGACCCCATGGGCGCCCAGACCATGGGCGCCCAGGCCTCCCAGGCGCCCAGGCCTCCCAGGCGCCCAGCATGGGCGCCCAGCACTTCCTCAGGGGCGCCCAGACCTCCTCAGAAGCGCCCAGCACAGGCGCCGGCCCTTCTGCTTGCCCAGAACCGTGCCCAGCGCGCCTGCTTGCTATTTTCACCGTAAGTTTTGGTCCATAAATCCGAATGAGGCGTATTATATATCAAATCGAAGCTCTCGGCGAGCCCTACAAAACTCACGGCCTAAGGCCGTGACTGATGTTGTCAGAAGTCCAAAAAAGGCCTCGAGACAGATGTTTTGGCCTCCCGAAGTTTTTGCAGTTGCGAACTCAGCCGAAAATTCAATCGAATGCCCTCCTCTCCAAGTTCCATTGGACACAGGGCATTGAGGGGCAAATGATGAGTCAGGCCCAAGTGGCCCAGTCTGTGATGAGCCAAGGCTTAAATTAATGAAAGATCCGTTGGGTCCAATGGAGTCCGAGCCCAAACCCACGATGCCTGGCCACGTCACAGCAGTCCGGGTCGCTTCGGAAGCAGGCAGGCCACGTCCCGCTTTTACCAAGTCGTGCGGAGAATATCACAACTGCCTCCCCAGTCGAGGACACCTCGAAGGCTCCTCGTAAACGGCGCTGTAAAGTCGTCCCCATCTGTTAGGGGAGCGACTATAAATTGTAAGCCCCACCAGCACTTGGGGGGCATGAGACAAATACCGAGGCAAGCAATATTCTCCCTTCATCTCTCTTCTCCTACATTTGTAATCTCTGGACACTTGAGAAATGACATATCCGGCAACCTCTGCCTTTCCAAAAGTGGACGTAGGTCACTGACCGAACCACTATAAATCTCTCTCTCATTTATTTCCACATTTATTACTCATACTTGACCGGTGGTGTGCAAATCCATTTTTGTGCATCATCAAACACTACAAGTAGGGATCTATGCATGATTGTTTTGATAAAGGGAAGCGCTTTAGGGTTGGAAATGTTAGGACCCTTTGATATAAATTGTTATGTTGTTAACTAAAAGCATGAAAATTTGATCTTTTCATTACGAATATGTATCGGAGCTGTGGGACTTGTGTTCGAATCCTTGGAAACGTGTTTCTGTCCGTATTAGTGATCCGGACTGTTTCTTTCCTCAAATGTCGATGGAAATGGCTATCAATCAGCACTTAAGGGGCAGTTATAGATAATGACTATTCAAATAAGCAGTTGACTAAATCAAAATGAGCCTGTAAGACTCTTTTATGGCCACCATGTGTGGACCACATGGCTCACATACCAACAGTATGGTGCTAGAGATTACCAACAACTCTTTTTTCTCATTAAAAGGTGTATTCAAATATTATCTTTTGATCCATACACTTTGGTCAAAGTGAGATATTCGAGAGTGTTTACAATCACTATGATAGATCTATGAAACACTTTGGCCAGGAGAGATGAACTAGGGCTCACTTTTCAATTAGAGAGAGAGAGAGTGTGTGTTGAAATACTTCATTTGCCATACTTTTTTGGGTAGCTTTCTTACCATTGTTTATATTATTTAGGAGAGAATTTTGATTTTGGGGGAGTTTTCTCCTCTGCCTTTTGAATGAGCGTCTTTAATTCATAGGGGTCTTATTTTTTTTTATAGTTTCCTAACCCACTTTTGTCTGTCGGATGGAAGCATTTGCATAATATATAAAATTTTACCTTCTTAACAATTGTCTAATTTTTTATGTAGATAGTGGAAGATTTTATTTATAAAATGTTCAAATACCAGTTGAGTTGTCAAAACAAATTTTCATATCGGGAAGAGAGATTAGTGATGTGTACCTTTGTAGCCTGAGTCAGGATGGTCATTTTCAGGTTAGAAATGTCTGTAATTTTCTGCTTGTACTTTGACTTTGTCTTCATATGGTTGGCTTATACCAAATGACACATTGAAGGGGGAAAAAAAAAAAGAGGTAATTAGCGAAAATTCCCTCATATAGTACTTGTAAGGCCTCTAGTCCATCAACTTTTTCTCTAAGGCCTCTAGTCCATACAACTGGACATATTTCGGCGAGAGGTCCCTAGATACAATTCTCATGACTGATATACCCTTTCAACCATTTTAGGCATAAAATTTTGAAATTTGAAATTTTAAATTTTGGATTATCCCTCCTTTTCATTTTGCATTATCACTCTTCTTCTGGTCCTCTTCCAATCTACGTGTCCCACCTTCTGCAGGAAACCTGCGTAGTAGCAGCTCTATTTCCGAGTTTGCAAAGGAGATCGTTCACCATCGTGTTCTCTTGATTTTGCTACAAAGTAGATCGGAGTTCTGATCGGGGCTGGAAGAAGTCGTACATTGAAACAGATCCATCGCAAGTGGGACACGCTTGAAGACAAACAGGATTTTCGAATCCTGGTCTGATCTCAGTCGCAATCGATTTCAGAGGATTTGATCTCATCGGAGCCGACAGGGACAACCAGATTCATCGCCTGCGTCGGAGAAGGGGAAAGTTCTGATGCTCCCGCCTTCCGCCGCCCGTAGCTCGTCGCAGCTGCCAATCCCTGTAGCAGTTGAAACCGCTGCAGCCGTTATGCCCATCGTCGTCGCCGTAGCTTTGCCGGAGAGTGCCTTCTCCGCCACCGACGTCTCGCCAATCCGGCCGCCTGACCAGCGTCGTCGGAGAAGACGACGGCAAGAACTTGACCGCGCTGTAGTCTCTGTTCTGTTCCAGGAACAGAGAAAACGAAGAAGAAGACTCCTTGGGCCTCTCCCAGGTCTTCGGTCAGTTCCAGGTTAGGTCTAGTCTGCCCGCTCTAGAAGCCCAGCACAGTTGCAAGTCAGATCCAGGTCAGTTCGACCTGACCTATTTAGGTTCCAGGTCAGTTCTGACCTGACCTGCTACAGAAGCCCAGTCAGAGCCTAGACCAAGTCAAATTTATCTGTTTTTTTTGTTCAAATTTATCTGTGTTTTTTGTCAAATTTATCTTTTTCTTTTAAATTTATCTTAGTGTTGTTCAAATTTATCTGTTTTCTGTCATATTTCTTTGAGTTTTTAGTAAATTTATCTGTTTTTTGTTAAATTTATCTGAGTGTTGTTCAAATCTATCTGTTCTGTTCAAATTTATCTGTTTTCTGTTTTCTATTCAAATTTATCTGTTTTCTGTCATATTTATTTATGTTTTTTGAAATCTATATGCGTTTTTTAAATTTATTTGCGTCTTTTGAAATTTATTTGTGTCTTTTCAAATTTATTGCGTTTTTTGAAATTATTGCATCTTTTTAAAATTTATATTTGTTATTTTGAATTTATTTGCATTTTTTAAATTTTCGTTGAATCTTTTGAGAATTATTTGAGTCTTTTGAAATTTATTTACATTTTCTGAAATTTATTTGGTTCTTTTGAAACTTATTTGCATCTTTTTAATTTATCTGCGTTATTTGATTATATATTACTTTTTTTTAATTTTTTTTTTAAATTATTATATTTTTTAAATTTTATTTTTCTTATTTTAAGTTTATTTGCATTTTTTGAAATTTTCTTTGGATCTTTTGAGATTTATTTCTGTCTTTTGAAATTTATTTATATTTTCTAAAATTTATTTGGATATTTTGAAACTTATTTGCATCTTTTTAAATTTATTTGCGTTATTTGATTATATATTATTTTTTTTAATTTATTGTATTTTTTGAAATTATTTCATTTTTTAAAATTTATTTTCGTTATTTTGAAATTTATTTGTGCTTTTAGAATTTATTTGAAAATCTTGAGATTCCATTAATCGTGGGCAATTAAATGTTAGTTGGCCATTATTAATGGGATATCCCTCCAATCATGGGTTATGATCTAAAGAAAGGGTAAATTAGACATTTTAGGTATGAGAAAGTGTGAAAGGGACCTTTAGCTCTATGACTTTTTTTTGTGGATCTAAGGCCATAAAGTGTAATGTTCAGGGACCTATCGCCGAATGCCCCATAAAAAAAATACCCATCCATGAAGAACTTGAACAGCCCTTTCTATGCCCCCACCCCTGCCTCTCAAGTTCAGGAGAGACACACTGGCTTCTCACCCATTTAACAACTTGAGCAGTCTCATTCAGGTGATCTAAGCTCAATTATATATATAAGTAATTAGGGTTATAGGTAACATAAATTTAAGGAAACAGAGATCCAAGATACTAAAGGGGCCTAAAAGCCTAGCCCACTTCAGGCCAGGCTTAGAAAGATTTGTAAGGCACATGGGTCAGGACTGAGCCAAAATGGTAAGCCCCTTACTATGGGGCATGTGATTCTATGTCGAAGCCTGCCCTGCTTGGGCCTGATAACATCCTATATTTAAAAATAAATTTCTATGTCTAACATCCTATATTATAATATTTGTTAGATCGTTGTGATCTAGGGCCTACGAGAAGAGATCAATCACGCACAAGAGATTTATGTAGTTCGGCTTCTGGCCTACGTCCACGGAGGACACAGGAGAATTTCACTATACAATCAGAGACTCTTAATCTCTATTTATAATATCAGCCACAGAACCCTGTTACAACCAAACACTACTTCTAATCACAGTAGACTTACAATAATAGACCACTTCTAATCACAGTAAAACATGGACAATGCAAGGTCCCGGTTTACCTTTACCAGATTTATTACTTCAATTAAGCCGTACTGCTAATCACAGTAGACTTACAATAATAGACCACTTCTAATCACAGTAGAACATAGACAATGCAAGGGCCGGTTTACCAATTTATTACTTCTATTGAGCCATACAACCTAACAATATTCTTGGTAAATAAATTAAGCATGTTAATTATCTTATATACATAATAAATAATTATTAATAGATATAATAATCATGTGGCTCTTTGGCTAAATATTATATATCAGAAGAGGAAAAAGAAACCATTTTCTTACTAATGAGAATTACTGATAGAACTCAGGATTGGGTTTCATGAAATTCAAAATTTAGACAACAGCAGCCATGATACATATAATTTGCATCCAACTACATGAAAATTCTGAAACAAAAATACACACCATAACCAACATATGTGTTATTCCTACATGAAAATGGTAAAGGGGTCACTTGTATGAAGGGAGAATAAAGCCCCCACTCTTCTAGCATGAACACCTCACCAATAACACTAGAGGGTGGAGAAGCCTCTTGTCTAACCATGAAACAAAGTGTATCTTGAACAGCATTACTAACATATGAAGATGAAGAAGAGTATAATAATTAATTTGGATGGTGATGACTGATGAATGAAAGAAATGGTCTCAGAGCCTGTGTAAGATTATTTGAGCACCATGTTGGGGTTGAAGAGTTATGACAGTGCAAGGAGCATGTGCATAGGATGGTGATAGCTCAAAGGAAAAATGTTGAAGAATCATGGCCAAGGCCATCTTTGCTTCTAACAGGGCAAAGTTCTGCCCGATACATATGCGTGGTCCCCAACTAAATGGAAAGAACACGAGTTGATTCTTTGATGCCTTTGCAACTCCTTCTGAGAATCTCTCTGGTTTGAATTCTTCCACATCTTCTCCCCATATTTCAGGATCATGGTGAATTAGCAGGGTTGGTAGAGAAACTTGCGATCCCGGAGGAAGGGTAATATCTCCTAGTTTTGTAGGCTTGTCCACACACCGGGCAGTGTAAACCACAGGCGGGTACAATCGAAGGACCTCATAAAGGATCATGGTTACCTGAAGTAGCAATTTCAAATTTTCATAAGCCATCTAAATGAGTATATCTCATGTTGAAATTGGTAAATAAACAAGTAGATGATTTTTTAATAACTTCGACTAAGAGATTACTTCCCTTGCTTAACCCATTGAACGGAGCATCAAAAGAAAAGACTTACGATTTTTAAGTGATTTAAGCCATCAAAATCTGGCTTATTTTCTCCAAAAACTTGCAAAACCTCCTCTCTTGCTTGCAGTTGCCAGTTGGGATGCATACTCAATACAATGATTGTCCATGTGAGCAAAACTGCAGTGGTTTCCTGTCCAGCAAAATAGAACAACTTGCACTCACCTATCACTTCTTCAATCGTCATGGCAGCAGCATCAGAGCTTCCTCGCTCTTGAGACTCTCTAAAATTAGATTCCATAAGCAGTCCTAGTAAGTCGTCGTTACCAACATTTCCCATTTTCATCTCCCTCTCTCTTTTCTTGATCATACCTCTCAGTAGAGAACATACTTCTTTGTTAATTTCATTTCTCCTGTTGTTCACTTTTATGGGCAAGAACCTGTATACATCAGAAATAAGAGGGCAGCAGTTAAAAGCAGTGAACTAGAAATGCCATCGAAATCAACCAGTTTGAATGTGCAATGCCAATGAGAACTACACGAACAATCACATGTAGAACTCTTCATGGATATTCCAGTTCCTTTCGTATTATTGATGCATCAAACTCATTACAAGCAAGAAATGTACCTGTAGCCTGGGATGAATATGCTCTTGAGAGAGTGGGAAATGAGTTGGGCTTGTTCTGTTTGGAGTTGCAATATCCTCATGCCTTTTTTATAGCTGCTACCAAATGCAGTCCTAGAAATGACATCTCCAGTGAAATATTGGAATTCAGGCCAAACATCCAATTCACAAGACCCCTCAGAACCTACTGATTCTTCCCATCTGCTTATTAACTCACAACAACTAGCATGGAATGCGGGGATCATCCTCTGTTGTGAACACCAAACAGAAAGCTGATATTGATTAGTACTGATGTCATAAAATTTAAATAAGGTGCAAGGTTTAAAAGCCTTTTAAGCCAGGCAAGATTATTGATAGCCTTACTATTATAACATCGTAGTTCTTAGATAATCTAAATTTTCTTGTTGTAATAGTTGCAGTTTGATTGTTATTAAAATGCAAACAGAATATAGGAACCTTTAATTTCTCTTGGTGGAAGGCGGGGTTGATGATTCTCCTGTGTTTGGCCCACTCATCACCATCAAGGTTCACAAGGCCAGTTACCAACACCTTGAAAACTGGGCTTAATTTTGTCTTCTCAAAATGACCAAATTTGTCGGCTAGCACTTCCCTGATCAGCTCTGGGTCCACGATGCTCACCCTCGGACTAGCCCCGACCCAAGTCATTGAAATTCTACCTGTGATTTGCAAGTCCTTGTACAATTTTAGTTCTTCCATGGAAGAGACATAAACAAAAGCATCAGTGAAGGAGGAGAAAAAACTGCTCTTATGCATAGAACATAGGAGGTCTAAATTAGCTTTTGTTTCAGAGTGATCCAGAGAATTCAGTAAGTTTAGTATCATCACATTATCACATTTTAAAAAATCAGAGGCTAGTAGTATGAGCCTACTACACCTTATTACAGTGTGGTCCTCTTTGATGGGCCCACTAGGGAGATGTGACCACCATCAATAAGGCCTAGGGATGAGATGGGGAGCTCTCAAATGGATGAGGAATGATCAAATAATCATCCCTTTTGGAACAAATCATTCTGATCATGATCTTAGTGTATCATTTTCTTGAGAAATCATCAGTCTAATGTAATGAAGCAATAATGAAAAGAACACCCAATCCTCCGGTAGCTCAGTTGGTGATGCACTTCCCTTCCAATAAACAATCAAGGATAAATCCCCGGCTGTAGCGCTGATGGTGATGGTGAGGGACTTGTGTGTGTGGATGCGTGAGTACTTATCTTAAAAATAAATAAATAAATTGTGTGGGGGTATTCCCCAAGGCGACCGACCTCAGGTCCCGGCCTCGGCAAAAGCATGAATACCGACCTCAGCCCTCGGCCAGGCGCTCCATTTCGGTAACATGCCCCTTGGCTTCGGCCTCGGTACAAGCATGAGGCCAGGAGTTCAGCCTCGGCCATGCTCCATCTCGGTCTCGGTCAGACTGCTGATCGGGATGACCATGGACAGCTGTCATGCCACGGCAACAGGATGAGGGCACCGCCCAACATCCCTGACACAGCTGCACCGCCCATCCATCAGGGTATGGCCCGATGGGACAGAGTGGGCTACGATGGGACAGAGTGAGCTACGATGGGACAGCCTCTCAAGTGCTTACCCCAAAGTCCACTCTCCTTCTCTATAAATACAGAAGCCTTCAACAGGTAAACGGAGAGGGCTATCCACATGCTGCTGGTACGCCGTCTCCTCCCACACTTCATCTCCTACCTCTGTTCTAGTCCTGCACCTGCAGCTAACAAAGGCATCGGAGAGCCCTGCGCTGCCCAAGCCAGGGTCCTCTGACCTTCTCCTTTTTTCCATTTCAGGCTCGAGGCATCGGTTTTTCTATCATCTACAAGGAGCTGCAGTCTCCGTCCTCCTCTAGTGAGTCTCAAAATCACACCCTCCCGGGTCAGTGAATTTTTGTGCACTTACATAAATAATGAAAAGAACATATTGGTCAATGATCAGAGATCAATCAGTACAAACTCCATTCCAAAGAGGGGCCTACTTATATACATAAATATCTGGGACCCACCAGGGTCTCTCTATGATCCATCCAACCCTCACACCGACTCAATGTCACAGAAACCTGATTTTTTTACACCCATCCAATTGAGATTGATTTTACACACTCACACCCACTCAATGTCACAGAAACCTGAATTTTTTTTACACCCATCCAATTGAGATTGATTTTAAACCCTCACACCAGCTCAATGTCACAGAAACCTGATTGTTTTACACCCATCCAATTGAGATTGATTTTACACCCTCACACCAGCTCAATGTCACAGAAACAATGATGTGTTCTAAATCAGACTGGTCATAGATCAAGGGGTTAGAATGATCTAATGGACTTAAAACCATCCAGTTCTTTGGATCGCCCACAAACACAATAAGACCATCATATTCTTAGGATTTTAATTTCTTAGAATGATGTGGGAATACTCATTTCCCATCAAAAGAGAGACCCTTTAATGGTCTCTTCCGGATCTCCATCTTTAACTCTTCTTTGCCTGAAAACGCATCAGTTCCTCAAGAGTCCTAGGAATTCAATATGTGACAAACAAACGGCTAAAGGGGGTATTGAAGAAAAGTGTTTTGAATGTTCAAAAAACAAATTCAAACCCAAAGAAATCTATGTTGATCATGCATGAAGCTCATCACCCAGTAACCAAAATTCAAAAGAGAAAGGGGGGGATTGAGACATGAGAAATACCATACCATAAGACTTGAGAGTTTGATGGAGGAATGGAATGACACGTGGCACAATAGCATGAGAGAGATCCATGGGCCTCAGTTGGGATTCATTCTTCAAACGAGCTTCATCCATGATGTTACCCAGCACCAGCCTGTAAGGAGGGCCGTTGATCCCTTGGTCCTTGAGATACTTACCCAGTTTCATGGGCCTCCACCAGAAAGCATGGAAAAATTTCCAAATCAGTGAAAGAATCAGAACTCCAGAGATTGCAAGAGAGAGGAAAAGAGAGTTTCCCATTTTACTGTGCAGCTTCTGCTGCTGGTGTTGCCTTCTTCTGTCCTGTATCTACATCTGCCATTGCTGAAACACATGTAATTGAATTTTATTCAAGGTAGACTTTGGTGTCTGGACCTGTTTTTTCTTTTTTAAGTCTCTTGAGTCTTTTTCGCCGGCCATACAGGCATTAAAGAGCTTGTCAGTAGAGTCCACTGTCCACTTCAAGGTGCAAAATTCCATGCAAAGATATTTATAGGTCCCTAAGTTTTTTTTTTCAGATTTATAAAGAAGGACACTAATTAAGAATCTCTTTGATGATTTGAGTATTCCAACATCTTTTCAATTGGGTCATTTCCCATCAAATTGTGTCCAGATTTATCCAACGACGCCCTGCGAAGTCGTATTAAAATGAAAACATAAGGATGTATTATTAAATATTGAAATTACAGGGTTTACTTATAAATGAAGGAAACTTGTTTGGGGCTTTACTAATTGGAGTCAAGTGAAGTTAAAAATTATTTTGAAGAAAGAATAAAATATAACTCCTAATTAAAATAGAGCAACAAACTTGCAATCTTGCAAAAAAAAAAAAAAAAAATGTTAACTTTACCGTACTTTTTTTTTTTTTTTAATGAGTCTTTGGTCCAAAAGGACTAATCCCCTAAGTTGTGCTTTCTAAATCCATACAAACACATATCAAGCAAATTTAGGGTGAATTTGGACTTCGAAACAAACTCAAGCCTTATACCACTCCATCAAGTCCTAGGTGGGTGCTTCTATTATAATTTTTTTGATAACTTCTTTATTTTTGCTTCTTTAATTCAAGAGAAAATTCCACATTTGGGTAATTATCACTTTTAGGTTGTAGAATGCCCTAGTGGATGCCTTTAATTTAGGGGTTTCTAGTTTTCTAATTGACGCCCACGCCCGGCTCTTTGATGCGGAGATGGGAAAGTCTCCATGAGAAAACTTTGCCTTTGACTGTAGCTGATGGGAGATTTTATTTTAAAGTGTTTGTGTAACAACAGTTCACTTGCAAAATAAAGTTTTATATCAAGAAGAGATGCTGGTGAAATGTGCCTTTGCCACCTAAACCAGGGTGGTCATTTTCAGGTTGGAATATGTCTGTTGGTAATCTTCCTGCAAAGATTAATCAATGAGAAGTAGTTACAATAAGCTCGTTACTGTTTTTGTCTACATATGAATGTTATGAAGTGAATTGCTGGAATGGTTGTTTTAATTATCTGTTAATGCAATTTCTTCTTATCCCTAAGCACAAGGGCTCACATCTTGTGATTTGACTTTAGCTTCTTATGGTTGGCTTGTACCAACTAGCACATTGGGAAAAACATCCATGAAGATGTTTTCATCTTATGCAACCACGTCATATTTGTTTGTAAGATTATTCATATGAAGTAATGCTTGGAGTTTAGTGATTTATTTTCTTAACCAAGTGATAAGCCCCTCCTGACCCAGCCTGATTGACTAAATGGGTCAGCTTAGGCCTGACATGCTTGAGGTGGGCCGAGCTTGGAGCCAGGTACTCACAGCCCATGTAGGGCATGGCACAAATATGGGTAAAGGGCTTGTATTTCTTCAGTTGCGGCAGGCCTGCATATACCTCAAGCCGGCCCAGTTTGGCCCATGAACACCCGACTCTTCATCCCCAACCACCCCTGGAGACGGTGAGGGACTTCAGTAGGGACTTAGGGCTGCAAACAAGACGGTTCCGGATCGGAACCATGGTGGACCCGGACTCATTTTTAAATAATTGTTTCGGTTCCGGATCCGGTTTTGAATCGGAACCTATTTTGTTGGTTCTGGACCCTGTTTCGATAAGAAAACCCGGATCCGATTCGGGAACCAGGTCCACCTAGAGGACTCAAATCTAGTTCCAAAAACGATTTCATTTTCTCTTTATTCTTTATTCTTTCTTAAAATAACCATATCATTCATGATTCAACTAATAAAAAAGTGTATCAAGGCTACAACATCCAGTACTATACATAAGAATGTCCAGAAAGAGTTGGTTTTAAAGTACAAATTGCAACATCAAAGACTCATATGCCGGGTCTCGGGTCCACGGGTCGGAACCTACATGGACTCAGAACCGGACCCGTTTATCAATCGGAACCTAAATTAAGTTCAGGACCCGGACCCGCTTATGAATTGGAACCTAAAATAGGTTCTAAGACCCGATTTTTTGCAGGTCATAACTTCCGAGTAATCGGATAATCGAATACTTGTTTGCAACTCTACATAGGGTGTTGTGTGCAAGTGCATGAGTATTTTACAGAAGAAAAAAACATTAAACATTTTTAATATTGGAAGGAACTCACTCCTATACTTGGTATTTTGAAGGAAAATTTAACATCCATATTTACAATATAAGCTACCATATTAGACATGTAGCTACTGTTTACCTTGTCATCTTTTGCCATTACCATCAGCATACCATAGAAAAAAAGAAGAAACCATTACTAATGAGTCTTATAATGTAAGATAGAACCCGGGAATAGGCCTCATGGAATCCAAAATGGACAACAGCAACCATCATACATATAATGTTTTATGCAACTACATGAAAATTCTGAAACAAAAATACACCCCATAACCAACAAATATGATATTCCTATGAATTACAAGCAACTATGGCTGAATTTAGTAACCTGCATGAAAAGGGGTCACTTGTATAAAGGGAGAATAAAGCCCACTCTCCTGGATAGCATGAACACCACATAAATAACAATGTAAGGTAAAGCAAACCAGTTGAAAAGCCTCTTGTTCTCCAACCATGAAACAGAGAGAGAGGTCTATTTCTTGAACAACTCTTGAAGTAATCTATTGAATGGAACATATAAAGAAAGACTCACGATTTTCTCAAAAGATTTAAGCTGTCAAATCCGGGTTGTGATTGAGAAATGGGTTGCGCGACGAGACACAGAATTTCTAAGGTAAAGGAGTAGATTATGAGCTGTTCAACGAAGGACCCTAACTGAATGATATCTATCCCATTACAAAAGTAAACATTTGACTAAAAGTATGATTAATACAATCTTATAAGTTTTATTAATCACCTATTTTGATCAAATGATCAATCTTACCGTGGAACCAACTCTTATTGGGCCAAGACCAGAGAAAAAAAATATTGGAAGGTGAAGACATTCTATCCTCGGTTATTTGGGGGACAATTTAACACCCTCATTCACAATATAAGAACTAAGATGATACCATATTAGGTATGTAGCTCCCATTTACTTTGTCATCATTTACCATTAACATCAGCATACCATAACAGGATAAAGAATCCATTTTCTTACTAATGAGTTTTACTGTAAGATAGAACTCAGGAATAGGCCTCATGGAATCCAAAATTTAGACAACTGCGCAGCCATGATACATATAATTTTTTATGCAACTACATGAATATCCTGAAACAAAATACAACCATAAACAACATATATGATATTCCTATGGATTACATAAAACTATGGCTGAAAATAGTGCCCCACATGAAAAGGGGTCACTTGTATAAAGGGATAATAAAGTCCAATCTCCTGGCTAGCATGAACACCACAGATAAAACAGATCAAGGTAGGGCAAAGCAAACCAGTTGAGAAGCCTTGTTCTCTAACATTGAAACAGAGTTTAACTGGAATTGCATTACTGACAGATGAAGAAGAGGATAATACTTAACTTGGATGGTGATGGATGGAAGAGACGGTTTCAAAGCCTATGTAAGATTATCTGAGCACCGTGTTGGGGTTGGAGTGTTATGACATTACAAGGAGCATGTGCATAGGATGGTGAAAGCTCAAATGAGAAATGTTGCAGGATTATGGCCAAGGCCACCTTTGCTTCTATCATGGCGAAATTCTGCCCGATACATATGCGTGGTCCCCAACTAAATGGAAAGAACACAATTTGATTCTTTGTTGCCTTGGAAATTCCTCCTGAGAATCTCTCTGGTTTGAATTCTTCCACATCTTCTCCCCATATTTCAGGATCGTGATGAATTAGTAGTGTTGGCAGAGAAACTTGTGCACCCGGCGGAAGGATAATATCTCCTAGTTTCGTTGTCTTGCTCACGCACCGGGCGGTGAAAGCTGCAGGCGGGTACAATCGAAGAACCTCATAAAGAATCATGGTTACCTGAAGAAGTGGCAATTTCAAAATTTCAGAAGCCATTTATACGAGTATCTCATGAAACAAGTAGATGATCTTTCATATATTCAACTGAGAGAGGAAGAGAGAGGTCTATCTTTTGCACAACTATTGAAGTCTACAGTCTACAGGCAAGCAGGCCCTAATCTATTAAATGGAACATACAAAGAAAGACTCACGATTTTCAAGTGACTTAAGCCATCAAAATCCGGGTTATTTTTTCCGAAGACCTGCAAAACCTCCTCCCTTGCTTGCACTTGCCAGTTGGGATGCATACTCAATACAACCATTGTCCATGTTAGCAAAATTGCAGTGGTTTCTTGTCCGGCAAAGTAGAAGAGCTTGCACTCTTCTATCACTTCTTCAATTGTCATGGCTGTGGCATTGAAGCTACCTTGTTCTTGGGAGTCTTTAAAATTAGATTCCATTAGCAATCCTAGTAAGTCATCATTACTAACATTTCCCATTTTCATTTCTCTTTCTCTTTCCATAATCATACCCCTTAGTAGAGCACATACTTCCTTTTCAATTTCACTTCTCCTCTTGTTCACTTGTAAGGGCAGAAACCTGTATGCATGAGAAATCAGAGGGCATGGTATTTACTGCATTTAAAGACAGTGAAGTAGGAATGCTATCAACCAGCTAGAATGTAAAATGAGAATTACACTAACATGCGTAGAAGCGTTGATGAACTATCCCTATCATTAATGCATTGAGCTTAATGCTGGCAAGAAATGTACCTATAGCCTGGGATTGCTATGCTCTTAATAGATTTAAGAATAAGCCGAGCCTGCTCCGATTGGAGCTGGAATATCCGCATCCCTTGTTTGTAGCTGGTACCAAATGCAGTCCTAGAAATGACATCTCCAGTAAAATTTTGGAATTCAGGCCACACATCCAATTCACAAGACCCCTCAGAACCAACTGATTTCTCCCATCTGCTTATTAACTCACAACAGCTAGTAAGGAAAGCTGGTAACATTCTCTGTTGCAAACACCAAACAGAAAGCTTGGATTGATCAGTAACACTGCAATAAAATTCAACAAGGGGTAGTTTTCTAAAATCCTTGTGTGTCACCTAGGTTATTGATAACTCTCTAAGTATAGCACTTTAATTGTTGAATAATCTAAATAGTTCTCTTGTTGTAATAGTTTCATTTGCAGTTTCTAAACTTCTAGAGCAGACTGTTATTATGAGATAAACATAATATCATTAGTATAGAAAACCTTTAACTTCTCTTGATGGAAGGCGGGGTTGATAATTCTCCTGTGTTTGGCCCACTTCTCACCTTCGTGGGTCGTAAGCCCACATATCAGCGCCTTCGAAACTGGGCCTAGTTTCGTCTTTTCAAAGCAACCGGATTTGTCAGACAGCACTTCCCTGATCAGCTCTGGGTCCATAATGCTCACCCTTGGATTAGCCCCAAACCAAGTCATTGAAATTTTACCTGTGATTTCCAAACCCTTTATGAATTCATTTCTTTAGAGGATGAGACAAGAACTAAAGCCTCAGTTAAGGAAAAAAAAGAAAAGAAATGACTATTCCTAGACCGAGAAATTATGAGGTCCACCATTATAATTAATCATCATTCCACAAGTAATTAATTGATTAAGGTGGTTGCTCGTTGAAGCATATGGCCTCCTCGGAGTAAGGTGCCGTTCGACAAGTCTATTTTTTGCGTCTATTTAATGTAATACAAACTCAAATAAATGTTTGAGTGCTTTCAAATGATTTGCAAAGTGTACATGGATGTTTTAAGACCTTTTGTTTCCTTTTATAAACATAACCAAAGTGTAACTTTTTCAAGTATACACGAGTTCTAAAGCTAACATACACCTTTTTGTTTTTTCTCCACACCCATGTAACTTTTTATAACAGATAAATTTGCCTATTGCATACAAATATACTTGAATCAGCTTGATTTCAAACGAAATTGGTTGCAAGTCAATTGAAACAAAGCCAACCCCAGTTAGTTCCAAAACCCAATAAGTTTATTCTAAGATCACATAATAGAAATCAGATATTATATATAGTAGGAGCCAACTACACCTTATCACAGTGTGGTCCAATTTGATGGGCCCACTTGAGATCTGTCACCACCACCAACAATGAAGTAATGGTGAATCATTCTGATCACGCTCTTACTGTAATTCATGGATATATATATGATCTTAATTTAATTGGACCAAAACCATACAAAATTAATATCTCTCATGCATGAAACTTATAAGGCTATAAAACCCCCAAACCTTAGTTTATATAAATGAAAGTCAAAGGCAAGTCACAAGTGTAGGTACCCCAGTAACCAAAACTTCAAGAACAAGAAAGAAGTGGTATTGGATCATACAAAAAGGGAATAAAAATAAAATACCATAGGTCTTGAAAGTTCTATAGTGGAAGGGAAGGACACGTGGCACGATGGCATGTGAGAGATCCATGGGCTTCAATTGAGCTTCGTTTCTCAATTGGAAATCTTCTGTGATGTTCCCTACCACAAGCTTGTAAGGAGGGCCTTTGATTCCTTGGTCATTGAGATACCTCCCATGCTTCATGGGCTTCCACCAGAAAACATAGAAGAATCTATAAATCAATGAAAGAAGCAAAACAGCAGAGATTGTAAGGGAGAAGAGAAGAAAGTTTCCCATTTTCTCTGCTACTCTTTCCCCGGCCTTCTTTTCTGCTCATGTGGTGTAGTATTCTTAATCAGTGTAAGACTAATACATTGAGTTTTTTACAAAAAGGCCCCTATATTTTTGAGAAACCTCAAAAAAGCCCCTGCGTTTTATATTTTTACTGAAATCTCCCTTGACCGACCTCTTCCGTTTTTCCACTCCCATTTTGTAGTTTTGACTGTTATGCCTTTTTAAAAGTTAGATAAGCCTCTTCCCACATGGCCACATTTTCCTTGTAATACAGCAAAGCAATCTGATGAGAGGAGGTTAGGGACAACTTCATATCATGATATTAATAGAAACACAAAAATGAAGAATTGTGCCAATCCAACACACAAGGAGCAGCAAAGAGAATCGACTGCACATGGCAATGAGCAGCTAAGAGAGACATTTACATCCCAATAACGTGTCATGAGGTAAGAAACAAATGTTTGAATGCAGTCTGTATAAAATCAGCACATCTTCAGAAAGAATGGTTCTGTAAATCCAAACTAGACTTGGATAGCTGTAAACACACCACTAAAACCCATTATAAATATAAATGAACGGCACAAAGAAATATATGTCTGTGGCCATATATTTTATATTCAAGTAAAATACTGATTTCAGGAATTGCTTAGAAGAAAGTCCATTATCTATTTTCTCACGTAGTTTATACCTTATTACGAGGAAGGATGATAGGGATAAAAACATCTTTTCGGCCTAAAGGGCCGGGATAAAATGGTCAAAAAGGCAAAGGTAGAGAGGGGAACCGCGGAGGTTTCTTTTATTGACTTTGACCGTCAATCAAGGGAGGTAATAGTAAAAAACACAAAATTTAGGGGGTTTTTTGAGGTTTTAAAAAAAAATATAGGGGTCTTTTTGTTAAAAAAACTCTAATTTATTTTTAGGGTGTGGGGTTTGGGATATCATAATTTCAAAGCAGTGGGGGGTCTTGATTTTGTGAAATGTATGGGTTGTTAGAAAGTTGACTGTCGTTTTCTCTTGGATCTGAGTCTCCTCCAGACTCCTGTCTGTTCACACAGGGTTTGTTTGTGGAATGCAGATCATCTGACTTCTGAGTCCGTAACTTGGACTTTGTCTATATCAACCAATAACCAGTACCCACGCTCCACTGGTATTCGATCAGTGCTACATCAGCTGCTTGCTACTCAAGTCTTTCTAGAAGAAAAGGGCATCACAAATAATAATAAAATCTTTACTCCATCATCATCATCATCATCATCACCATCAACTTACACCTCGCGAGATTAAGATTGTTGAACCCCGAGGGATAGGTCACTTGGCTTAGGACTACGGTTTGCACCCGGAGGTTGTGGGTTTGAAACTGCACTACCACACTGGGACTACAGGGGAATTTTACCCGATTTTCTCTCCTGGGCCCATAGGGATTATTCTGGCCTAAAGGGCTGGGAACCCTACGTTATCAAAATAAAAAAAAAGAAAAAAAAAAGATTAAGATTGTTGAATGTTATAAAAAATTAATAATAAAGCAATTGAGGGGTTGCCAACTTACACCTCGCTAGATATAAAAAGAAAAAATAGATAAAGAAATTGAGGGGTTGCCACTGAGGGGTATAACGGTTCGGTTAACCATTTATTTTGGGAGAACCATTAACTGTTAACCGAGAGAACCGTTAACCAAGCCGTGAATTACGATTTTCAGTTTTAAAAACTGTAAATGTATTCGAGAAAACTGTTAAAAACCAAATTACAGTTAACCTTCAAAAACTGTTAAAAAACATAACCGAACTGTATCCGGAAAAACCATTTTGTCAAGTGTATACTGAAGTTAAGAATTATATACATATTTCATTTAGGCCCTTTATTGTTTTTTTATTAGTATAACGGTACGATTAACCATGTGCCGATTAATCGAACCGTATTTTATGGTTCGGTTCGGTAAATAACCGTGAGTCAACACTGAAAACCATAACCGTGCGGTTTTTCGATTTTAATAACAGTAACCAAACCTTGAAACATAGTTATTAACCGCGGTTTAGTTCGGTTAGACAATTTTTTTATTTTCCTTTTCACCCCTAGTTGCCGGTCAACAGGTAACATGGGCCTTCATACATGTAGGGATGTCAAATGGGCGAGGCCAGCCTGTTTCGGCACTGCCCAGCCAGCCAGTCAATGGCCTAGAGAACTGGTGCAGCCAACCTGTTTCGGCACGACACGCTACGAACCGACCTGTCCATAACAGTCGGCTTGCTTGGCTCACCTTGGGCCCTATTTTCTAGCATGACAATTAAGTGGACTATGGAGCTCTAAATGTTTAAGGCCTGAATATTAGGCCCATTACTAGATGGTTGGGCTTACACAACCTTCAACCTGGCCCATCCTTTCTCATTAACACCTTTATTAACAAATGATCAAAAAAGATGGATGATTGAGATTTTCATGTAGGAGAGTGATGGGAAATTTTCTCCTGCAAATGGATTATATATTCTTCATATCCGGTCAAGTTCATGCATGCCACGGAAGAGTAAAGGAGATGGAAAGGTCTAGTTGTAAACAAGGATTAGGCAAATGATTAGCTCGTTTAGATTATCCTAATACTTGATTTAATATCCTTAAAATCTATTTATCTTTTAATAAAATATTTCTTAAGATGCAATCCAACTTTGAATAATGGTAAGATGATTCTCAAGTTGATCGTAGTGTCAGTTCACATGTAGGGGAGAAAATAGTTGGATAGACTATCTACAAATGTAACTATTTCTTAAGGGGCATGTTTGTTTCATGTAATTGAATTTCAAGGAATTCCAAGACTTTGTAGTTTTATAAGTATTTAAAAATGAAAGATCAATAATAAATATTCAAAATAATCATAAAAATACCTCTTTTTCAATGGAATTGAATCGATGGAAGATGTCAAATGAGTATCCAACTATCAAGGTCCCATCTAAATGTCTATATTCTATCCTTCAACCTTTATCACATATCAGTCACCCTCACATATTTAATAGTCTTGGGTTAATTTGACCATGCATTCCTAAATTCTAGCAAAAAAAGAGAGGCCCTATGTCGTGAAATAACCATCTTATTTAACATCAGTGTTTGTGTTTTAATTTTTTATTTTAAATCTAATACCGAAAATGCGAGAATTAATTGGAAAAAAAAATTAAAGAGGCACGCCGAGCATGGCAGGCACAGCATGGCCTAGCCCGCTCCAAACATGGCCCGTGGCCCGCTCGGCAGGGATCTGGGCGGGCCGTTTGACATGCATACATACATGTGGCACCTGGTTATTGGCTGACCTAGACAAATCCAAGCAAGAGTTGGATCTCACCGTGTGATCAAGCGTTTGATTAAAAAATGTGTTGATATAATAGGAAAAGTGTTATAATCAACTTTTTTTTTAATATGAAATGATCAATTTGACGGTGGAACCATCTCTCATTGGAGGAGTAAGATAAAGGAATGTCCCGTAAAATTGAGCGGCGTTCATTGTAAAAAGTTCAGATTTTCAATTGGGCCCACCATGAATTTTTACTCCTTTAACTAAAGCAAAGGACCAAGCCGGGCCAGAGTTGGGCTCATAGCCTCAAAACAAAAAAATATATATTATTTTTTTTTTATTTTTTTACATTGTTACCAAGAATCAAGTATCAAGTATAAACTGAGCATTGACTTGTCTAACCTCAATTAGGAAGGAGTCAACGTGTTTGGATGTATGGTGAATTGATGTAAAGTAAGGTGAAACATCAAATAGAGAGAGAATAAAATATAAGGGTTTATGATGGTCTTTTGTTTTTAGCGGCTTGATAGTGAATCTTTTTTACTTTTTGTGTGAAAAGAGGGGTTTTTTTTTTTTTTTTTTTTTTTTTTTTTTTTTTTTTGTGTGTGTGTGTGTGTCATTTAGTAATATAGAAAGGAGGTTGCTCTTTTACTTTATTTTTGAAAAAGGATGAAATTCTAAATTTATGTACTTTTGATATGACTCATTGGCCTTTTCTTGTCTAGATAATGAAGGTTTTACTTTACTTTAAGTCTACTAGTAAAGTGCCTAACACACAGTAAGAAAACATTTGGAGAAGCAATCGTGTAACACTTTGTGTTACATTACATAACTTATATAAGTATATATAGACGAAATGAATCCGGTACGTAGGTCTGGAAATTTAGAATAGTTTGTTATGGGTGGGTGGGTATGAAAGTGCCTTCATATTCCCCTTTTATTAAAACTAAGTGACTCTGATAAGGGTACTTTAGTGTGAGTGTGTGTGTGTGTATATATATATATATATATATATATATATATTATAAAAGAAATATGAATATGAGGGCCAGGGTGAGGCTAGTACTGCCCAAGCCTGGCCCTCAAATTTCAAAGCTTGCAAAAAATTATCCATGTCCAGCCCTAAGTGTTTTTTCTAAAAAACAAAAACCCTCATTTTAAGGGATATTTTAGACTTCGGGCTCCTTTATCTCATGGCCAAATTGACCCTCAAGTATCTTGACTCATCAAGTTATATATCAAGTGGTCAGCCTTTCAATGGGACCAACTCTTATTCGGATAAAATTCGGGGATACACCCTACCCTCGGACCACCTTTATTTTGACAAAAAGTCTATTTGGACAAACTCATGGACAGAATTTGGTACAATCTGTCCACGTGCCCAATCACGTTGCGCCACGTGGACAGTTTATCCCAAATTCTGTCCATGAGTTTGCCTATATAGACAAACCGTTATTTTGATTAGCATGTTTTCAAAAGTCGTCCCATTTATAATTGTTCATTTCCCAAGGTCAAGGCTTGTCCTGTTCAGGCCTATTTCTTCCTTTGCATTTTCTTCTTCTTCGTTTAATTTGTCTCAGTCTGCATATGTTTCCTTCCTTGGCGGCCATTTATAATTGTTCATTTCCCAAGGTCAAGGCTTGTCCTGTTCAGGCCTATTTCTTCCTTTGCATTTTCTTCTTCTTCGTTTAATTTGTCTCAGTCTGCATATGTTTCCTTCCTTGGCGGCTTTTCCATAATCTCATGATTTCTTATCTATTCAAAGCAGCTTGAGTAAAATAGAAAGAGCAATTATAAATTGAAAAAAAAAAAAAAAACACTCAATCTTTTGGTGAGTTATGAGATCTCTATGCTTTAATTAAGAAGAGAAACTTAACCTCTTTAAGAAGATGAGAGGAGCATATGGGTCCACAAACATGTAGAATGAAGATAAACAAATGAATATGATAATCAAGGAAGAAGAAAAAGGCCATTGCATGAAGGAGTGGGAGCCCGTTTGAGAAACGTGAGCATTTAGGGGTTGTTTGTCTACACCCATTTACATATATAAATGGTGAATATAGGTAATATTTACACATCAGTAATGTTTGTCTATAATTATCTACGCATTTTGTGTGTATATCAGATGTGAAAATAGGCTCATTTTCACACCATTTTCGTGAAATAGATTCTGGGTTCGAAACCCCTCTCCAACGCATTAGAAAAATAATAATAAAAGAGGTCTCAAAGTTGAGGCATTTCCGTAAAAGAGGTTTTGGGTTAGAAACCTCCTCCAACGCATTAGAAAAATAATAATAAAAGCGGTCTCAAAACGGATGATTTTAAGGGACTAAGGGACAAAATTTATAAGACGAAAAACATATTAGAAAATGAAAGTGGCTCCAATGATTTTAAGGGACAAAATCTATAAGACAAAAATAATATTGATAATAAGATTTTTAAGGGACAATCTATAAGATAAATATCTCAATGATTTTTCTATATCAGCTTTTAATTAGTTAATTACCTTATTATTTCAGTTTTCTTCTAATATCTCAATGATTTTTCTAAAGTTATTTATTATTGCAATACTTTAAAAAATTTTAAATATGTACGTATGAATGTAAGAGAGAAGGAAGAATGTATTTTATATGGCATTATGGCATCATTCAAAAATAAATATTAGCAAAAAGCCTATGAGATGCATGGGTTAAGTTTAATGCAAATTGAATAATGAATTACGATCAATACTGAATTAAATATCAATTAATAAAAATATTAATAATAATGCTATTTGCTTAACCATCATAATATAAGTTCATATTCGCTTAACCAAATATGTTGGAATGTATTTTTGTGAAGGTGATCATTGATATATAGAAATGTATTTTTTTTAAGTAAATTTCACGTTGAAAGAAATGTTCCTTGTGAAGGATCTAAAATGCAAATGAAAACTTTGATATAAAATGGACATTTTTGTCTCCTTTTCGAATCATTATAGCAGAATTTAATTTAATGAATAATAAGTATCATTTACAAAATCATCTAATACATTCACACATATCATTGGAACAAACATGGGAAAATAAATCGCATATGTAAATGATGCGAAAATGGTGTTATTAAAAAAACATTGTAGAAAAAACAAATGTGTGAACATTACATACTTAAAATTTGAATATTCATCATTTACATGTGTAAATTGTATTTACATAACCCATGTGTAAAAGACAAATGACCCCGACTATTTCTTTAATGAATTACTGACAGGTTTTTGGGATGTTGAGGTTTTTGGTACATGATATCATGGCTTGTTCCTTAGCATTTAAATGTCATGTTTCTTTACCACCTAAAAAGTCTCAAATAATTCGGAATTCTTGGAATTCCAATCTATTTGCATTTTTCTATAATTTCAAATGCTCCACCAAGGGGTGGATTTAGAAATTCCATCCCAGGGACAACTTTTGGTTAATTTGAAATTATCCAACAAGAATTCTATGAATTCTTATGAAGAAACAAGCTCTTAGTTAAGAAAAAAAAGGGATTTCAAGGGTTTCATAATAAGAAAAAGTGTATCTACGTCACAATGTTCTTGATTTGCAGAACCCAAAGAACAACCACCACAGAATGGTCGGTATTGACCATATCACTAAATGACAATAGAAAATAAAAGACTAAAGCACACCAAGAGGACTCCTCCCTTCTCTAAACTCCTAGAGGGTCGTCATCTTACCAATGGCATACTAAGGGGACTTTTCCGGTAGTTTTCCATGTTTAAATCTACCAATGTAATTACTGAATAGGTCCACTTCCTGTAATTTGACTTTAGCTTTACCAAATATCACATTGGAAAAACACATTCATGAAGAAGATGTTTTCATCTTATATATATACCCACATGGCATTTCTGTGCAAGAATGTTAAATGAAATGAAACTATTTTTTTTTTTTTTTTACCCCAGCTAAGGGGCCTGGGACCCAAAAGAGAGCCTGTATACACACGGGAAAGCAGCCCAAGCACTCAAGTGCGATGGAAGCCCTCACAAGCGGGAAGAAAGCCCACATAAGTGGGAAAAGAGCCCACTTCTGGCCAGGCTTAGACAAGTTCTTTAGGCCTAAGCGCCACAATAAGCCTAAAAGTAAGCCCATATAATATATGTGTTGGGCTTCGGCTTCTATGTCAAAGCCTTGCCCAGCCCTGGCCCGATAAATAAATAAATTAAGCATACTTGATTTTATAAATAAACAACTCATAGCATGTATAATAATCGTGTGGCTAATCGCCTTTAATATTATCTAAAAAGATCTAAACCTACCACTTAATATCTCTATTTCAGATTCAAGGATGACTTAACAACGGCTATATTCAGTCGTTGGACTGGATTTTTCCCTTAATATGTTGTTTTCATTCATCAAGCTAACTGCAGAATCACATCAACCAAAATTTGCACCTTAATCTTTAGCAGGTAATCGTCCGTGTTATTTTCATCAAATGTGGATGATTGGTTAAATCATCCATCAAATGAGAGATCTGGATCAATGAGAAGCAGGCTTCCCTCTCTATTGACAAGTCAAGTAAAATATGTTGTTTCCATTCCTACAGCATACTAATAAGTTTTACAAAACCAATATTTTAAAGCTCCGATGAATGACTTGATGATCCTAAGGTAGTAAAGATAGATATGAAAAAGTTCCACCCATCTGAGGATTTTCATAGGATAGATTAGAATGTCAAAACAAAATCCATGTAATTGAACCGAACACAGCTGTGATGAAGCTTTTTTGATGACGATGATCGACAACTTTATCGTTAATAATTCATTTTGTTCCATAGAAAACTCAGCCATATAATCATTATTATCATCGTATTAGCCTTATCCCATCTGTCCGAGGCTTGTATCTTATCCATACGTACAATATTAAAGTTAAATGTGCTCCCTTGGCTAAACTATATATCAAATAAAGGATATGGATGAATAAAATATGGTTCCAACAAGTCTTAGATTTCTTTTAATCTTTGATCAACCACTCCTGATACAGTGGGGGAAAATGTAACAAATCAGCAGTGAACATACAACATAAAACATTTTTAATATTGGATGGGCCATGACCTACTATCCTTGGAGTTCTGTGGGACTAGTCAACATCCATATTTGTCATAGAAGATGCTACCATACTATATCTATAGTTTCCATTTACCTTGTTAACATTTACCATTACCATCAGCATACCATAACAGGAAAAAAGAAACCATTTTCTTACTTATGAGTTATGAGACTCACTGTAAGGCCTCATGGAATCCACAATTTAGACAACAGCAGCTACAATTCATATAACTTGTGTGCAACTACATGAAAATTATGAAACAGAGGCACACATCACTAAAACATATGATTTTGAAAATAGTACCACACAAAAAAAGGGTCAGTTGTATAAAGGAAGAATAAAGACCATTCTCCCTTCATGAACACCTCAGCCAAAACAAGAAAAGGCAGAGGAAACTAGCTTTTCTTTTCTTTTTTTCCTTTTTTTTGTATTGTTATTATTATTGGAGGTAGAGCAAACTAGTTAAGAAGCCTCTAATCCTTTAACTATCCAACAGAGTTTATTTGGAACTGCATTACTAATTAAATTGGATGGCACACAATGGAAGAGGTGATCATATGTAGGATTATCTGAGCACCATATTGGGGTTGAAGTGTTATGAGAATGTAAGGAGCATGCGCATAGGATGGGGACAGCTCAAATGAGAAATGTTGCAGAATCATGGCCAAGGCCATTTTTGCTTCTATCATCACAAAGTTCTGCCCAATACACACGCGTGGTCCCCAGCTAAATGGAAAGAACACAAGTTGATTCTTTGATGCCTTTGCAACTCCTTCTGAGAATCTCTCTGGTATGAATTCTTCCACTTCCTTGCCCCATATTTCAGGATTATGATGAACTAGTAGTGTTGGTAAAGAAACTTGTGCACCTAGTGGAAGGGTGATATCTCCTAGTTTCGTAGTCTTGTCCATGCACTGGGCAGTGGATACCAGAAGGGTATACAATCAAAGAACCTCATAGAGAATCATCGTTACCTGAAAAAACAATTTCATGATGAAAAAAGCCATCTACATATGTCATGATGAAGTGGATAAACAAATATATGGTTTTTCAAAAAGTTCGATTCAGAAAGTTAATTCTTCTCTTGCATAACTATAGATCCCTAAGCAATAACAGGGCATAATCTGTTGAATGGAGTATTAAATGAAAAGACTCACGATTTTTAATCGATTTAAGCTGTCGAAATCTGGCTTATTTTTCCCAAAAACTAGCAAAACTTCTTCCCTTGCTTGCGCTTGCCAGTTTGGGTGCATACTCAATACAACCATTGTCCATGTTAACAAAGCTGCAGTGGCTTCCTGACTAGCAAAGTAGAACAGCTTGCACTCATCTATCACTTCTTCAATTGTCATGGAAAAGCCATTGGAGTTTCCTTGCTCTTGAGAGTCTCTAAAATTAGATTCCATTAGCAATCCTAATAAGTCATCATTGCGAACATTTCCCATTTTCATTTCTTTCTCTCTTTCCTTAATCATAACCCTAAGATTAACCAGGAACTTATTTTAAGGTTCTTCTTGGCCCAAGTCATCATGAGAATTTTTCACTCATTTAAAGAATTTGGTATCGACTTACATATGGTGATCGGTATTTTGATAATGAGTTCTACTTTGAGCAATTTCTTAATTTGAAGCAAGAAGACTCAACGGTTGGTGAATATACCTGCCAATTTCAGGAGTTGCAAGACATATGCGAACTAGAGGAAGGTGAGACACATAATTTAGCTCGTTATATCAGAGGCTTGAGACCAAGCATCGTGGAAAATATAAGTCATTGCAAAACTAGTCAAAAGGCATACTTAGAAGCTTTCTGTGTTGAGAGTATGCTTAGACGGTCTCGCATGCGACAATCTAAGCAGTAAGAAAGAAAGTCCCAACAAAGACCAAGAGCCCATGTTGTTGAGAGACTTTTTGCAGGAGAAGATAATCCCACACTTGTCATTCGCCGACTTCTCTATACAAATGAGAAGGAAGAAGAAGAACGGAAACATACTAAGAAATTTCACATATGGATTCTGTTGTGCGCGTGTATGCGGAAACGTGAATAAGCGATAGAACAAGACAATCAACCACACACAAGAACAAGAGAATTACGTGGTTCGGCAAACTTGCCTACGTCCACGGAAAGAAACTCGACTCTCCTTTTGGATTCACTCTGTGTATGATATGCAGTACCCATCTCATGGGTTATACATTACATGAATATATAATGCTCTCTTTCTTATCCCCCACGAAACCCTATCCTAGTCAATAAGAAAGTCCCGGTACAATTACCATAATACCCATAACCCTGAACCCAATTGGTCTGGACCCACTAAGCCAACAATCTCCCCCTCCAGACCATGGGGAAGACGCCTCTGAACCCCCTTACTAGGAGTCCAGTCCTGCCAACTCTGAACACAGCTCCAGCTTTCCCTTAGACACGACCTTAGTCATCATATCCGAGGGATTCTTGTCAGTATGAATCTTCTCCAGCTTCATGAGATTCTTTTCAATGACCTCACGAATCCAATGGTATCTCACATCAACATGCTTCATGGGGGCATGGTATGTAGCGTTCTTGCTGAGATCCATAGCACTCTGACTATCACAGTAGAGTACATACTCTCCTTGCTTCAAACCAAGTTCTCGAAAAAATTTCTTCAACCAAATCATCTCCTTCCCTGCTTCATTAGCAGTTATGTATTCTGCTTCGGTTGTAGACAATGCTATACACTTCTGCAACTTAGACTGCCAGAAAATAGCTCTCCCTGCAAAAGTAAATAAGTATCCAGAAGTAGACAACCGAGGATCAAGATCGCCTGCAAAATCAGCATCAGTAAAGCCTTCAAGTACTGGTTTTGAGCCTCCGAAACACAAGCAAAAATCTGATGCACCTCTCAAGTACCTGAAGATCCATTTCACTGCTTCTCAATGCTCTTTTCCAGGGTTAGAAAGAAATCTACTCACTAAACCCACTGCATGAGCAATGTCTGGCCGTGTACACACCATGGCATACATAAGACTCCCAACTGCTGAGGAGTATGGAACAGATGTCATCCGTTCCTTTTCTTCATTTGTAGTAGGACATAATCTCTTATTGAGCTTGAAGTGACTGGCTAAAGGCATGCTAACTGGCTTAGCATCTTTCATGTTGAACTTTGCTAGCACCCGTTCAACATATTTCTCCTGTGACAACCACAGCTTCTTGGCATTCCTGTCACGACGTATTTGCATTCCCAAAATCTGTCGTGCGGGACCCAAGTCTTTCATGTCAAAAGTCTTTGACATGTCCATTTTCAACCTGTCAATCATCTTAATATCATGTCCAACTATCAACATATCATCTACATATAAAAGAAGGATGATAAATTTGCCGTTACCAAATTTACGAATATAAACACAGTGATCTGCAGCTGTCCTCCGGTACCCATGACTCACCATAAATGAATCAAACTTCTTGTACCACTGCCTCGGTGCTTGTTTCAGCGCGAAGAGACTCTTCTTTGGCCTGCAAACCAACTGTTCTTTTCCTTCTACCTCAAACCCCTCCGGCTGAGTCATGTAGATCTCTTCTTTCAGATCACCGTGAAGAAATGCAGTCTTCACATCCATCTGCTCAAGTTCAAGGTCCATGCTGGCGACTAGACCCAAGACAATTCTGATAGAAGTCATCTTCACAACTGGAGAGAAGATTTCATCGAAGTCAATACCCTTCGTCTGTGCAAAGCCTTTAACCACTAGCCGTGCTTTGTGCTTAATCAGTTTTCCACTGTCATCTCTCTTCAGCTTGAACACCCATTTGTTCTTCAAAAGCTTCCTGCCTTTTGGAAGTTCCACCTGCTCATAAGTATTGTTCTTTTTCAAAGAACTCATCTCATCCTGCATGGCCTTCATCCACTCATCTTTATCTGCATGAGTTTTTGCTTCTGGGTAGCTCTCTGGCTCCCCCTCATCAGTAAGCAAAATATAATCTATATAATCTGTTGCAGGATATCTAGTTGATGGTTGACGCTCTCGAGTAGACCTCCTAACTTGAGGTTCTGTGGCTTCTGACTGAGGAGACTGCTCCCCCTGCTCAACACCCTGTTCATCTGGCAACCCCTGCGCCTCATTACGATTCGAATCGTTTTGTCCACCTTCTCCACCTGTAGTCTGCACTGGAGAAGGAGTCGGTGTGAGATCAACCACTCCATCAACAACTTCTTTAGACTTTTCAGTCTTCTCAGTATCTCCAAAGAACTGGTCTTCATGAAACACCACATCCCTACTTCTAATAATTTTCCTCTTTTCTAGATCCCATAATCTGTAACCAAACTCAGCTCCACCATAGCCAAGGAAAATGCAACACACTGCCTTATCATCCAGCTTTGAAAGCCGCTCCTTTGGTACATGTGCAAAAGCCTTGCACCCAAACACCTTCAAATGAGAATAAGAAATATCTTTACCTGTCCATTTTCTCTCCGGAAGGTCAAAATCCAAAGGTACTGAGGGAGACCTGTTAATCAGGTAAACGGCAGTCAGGACAGCTTCACCCCAAAATGGCTTGGGTAGCTGTGCCACTCTAATCATGCATCTCATCCTTTCAAGAATAGTGCGGTACATTCTCTCTGCCACACCATTGTGCTGTGGAGTACCAGGAACTGTTCTTTCATGTCGAATACCATGCTTCGAGCAATAGCCTTTAAACTGGTTGGATTTGTACTCTCCACCATTATCTGTGCGGAGACATTTTAAGAGTTTTCCTGTTTCTCTTTCAACCATGACATGAAACTATTGAAATACCTGGAACACCTGATCCTTCGATTTCAACGCATAAACCCAGACTTTCCTGGATGCATCATCAATAAATGTGACAAAGAACTTATTGCCACCCAATGACTCCACCTCCATGGGACCACAAACATCAGAATATACCAAATCCAACACATTAGATTTTATCGTTGATGTTTTAGAGAAAGATACCCTATGTTGTTTACCAAATAAGCAATAATCACAAGGGTCAAGGGATGTACCTGTGGAGTACTGAATTCAATCTTTCTTTGCCAGTATCTGCAATCCTTTCTCACTCATATGTCCCAGTCTCTTGTGCCACAGATTTGGAGAGGTCCTATCTTCAACAGCATTCAACACACTTTTGCATAGCTTCACATGTGTCTTGTACAGCGTATTACACGCTTTCCCTCTCGCAACAATAAGAGACCCTTTAGTGAGTTTCCACCTGCCATTTCCGAAGTAACTCTCATAACTTGCACGGTCCAATGAAGTTCCGGAAATCAGATTCAACCGCAGATCAGGAATATGTCGCACATCTTTGAGCATCATTGTGCAACCAATATTGGTTTGAATGCAGACATCACCGATCCCAACAATATCCGAATGACTTGAGTTGCCCATCTTCACAGTGCCAAAGTCCCATGCTTTGTACGTTGTGAACATCTCCTTACAAGGAGTAGCATGGTAGGATGCTGCTATGTCAACAACCCACTCAACCTGATCATCTGCAACACTCAAACACTTTTCATCGTCACTGGCCAGTACCACTACTTCATTATCCAAAGTAGTTGTTGTGTTGGTGTCATTCTTCTTCTCATTGTTGGCTTCTTTTTTTTCCTTCAAGGCAAAGCAATTCTTTTTAATGTGGCCTTCCTTGCCACAATGAAAGCATTTTCCAGACTTTTTCTTAGTCTGTGTTTCACCTTTAGACTTGTCACGACCCCCCTTTGGTCCCCTACTCTTACTCCTCCCCTTTTTCTCAGTGACAAAGGCCTGTGCATTATCTGTCCCTGCAGTTTTTCTTCTTGTTTCTTCATTCAACAAGCTGCTAGTAACCTGACTCATAGATAACACACCATCTGGAGTAGAGTTGCTGACGGAAACAACTAATGTTTCCTATGTATCTGGTAAAGAGCTTAGAAGAAATAAAGCTTGCATCTCATCATCAAGGACCATCTTCATTGTAGCCAGTTCATTCACAATGCATTGGAAATCATTTATATAATCTTCGATTTTACCACCATCCTTGAATTTCATATTTACAAGCTTTCTAATCATAAAAGTTTTGTTTACAGCAGTTTTCTTCTCATATCTTTCTTCTAACTTCTTCCAAAGGGTCTTCGCATTGGTTTCATTAGACACATGATGAAATATGCTGTTATCCACCCACTGTCTAATGTGACCAATGGCCTTTCTATGCATCGTTTTCCAATCTGGATCAGACATCTCTTTTGGTCGGGCAGCATCCCCCTCAATGGGATCATAGAGGTCTTTGCAATAGAGTATATCCTCCATCTTAGGTTTCCAAATCAACCAATTGGTATGATTGAGTTTGACCATGGTAGTGTTAACAATGTTGTTATCCATCTCAATTGAATAATCAAGAAAAACAAACGACTTTCACTAACCTCAAAATCTGCACCAATTTGTAGATCTCGTCACCACAAGCACGCTGGAAGAAATGGATCTGAAATCCGACTTTGGATGGCTCCGATATCGCAAAAATTGTTTTATGCGCTCCGATTGATCAAACTTTCGTGTTGACCGTCAAACTGCCAATCTTCTTTCACAGTTGCATAGATCTGCTCGAAACGATTCTGTAGGCGCAAACAGATCTCCGGTCTGACCTTGGATGATCAAGATATCGGCGAAACAAGTTTCAGCCGACCCCTGCTGACCGTACTGTTCTGCTGACGTGGCGCTGACGTCAGCAGGTACTGGAATGGGCTTCCTGCTTTGCGGGTCAGGCCGAACTGACCCACGAACCTGAACTTGTTCTGGACTCTGGGCGGGCTTCACAGAATGGGTCAGGTCAGAACCGACCCGAACCTAACCTGGCCCAGATCTACACCCTTCTTCTCCAAACAGAACTGGGTTCTGTCGTCAAACTGCGCTGTCACCTTCCTTCCGGTCTTCTCCAAACAGAACTGGGTTCTGTCGTCAAACTGCGCTGTCACCTTCCTTCCGGTCTTCCTCTCCGGCGATGGCGCGGCAGCGGACGGCGGCGAAGGGCGATGCTACTCCGGCGACAAGCAGGAGTCCGGCGACGATGTGGGCTTCCTCCGGTCCGGTGACGATGGCGACGACAGTCCTCTGTGAACAGTTGTACTGTGAAAAATCAGAGACCAAAAAAAAACTCTGTGTCTTCTTCCGGTGACGCGCGGAAGTCCGGCGATGTCCAGGGACGATCGATCCCCCTTCCGTTGTTCTCTGCTTTGTTCCGGTTCTGCAACCAGAATTCCAATTCACAGGCGCCTGCGATCTGTGTGTGGCCCACCCGAGATTGGAGCCAATCTCCTGCACTTTTCTGCAACGAAGACGACGTGCAGAATCCGGATCAAAACTTTGATCCGATCCGTCGATCGCAAACGCAACGCAATCCAATCCTAGCAAACCTAGGCTTTGATACCACTTGTTGTGCGCGTGTATGCGGAAACGTGAATAAGCGATCTAACAAGACAATCAACCACATACAAGAACAAGAAAATTACGTGGTTCGGCAAACTTGCATACGTCCACAGGAAAGAAACTCGACTCTCCTTTTGGATTCACTCTGTGTATGATATGCAGTACCCATCTCATGGGTTACACATTACATGAATATATAATGCTCTCTTTCTTATCCCCCAAGAAACCCTATCCTAGTCAATAAGAAAGTCCCGGTACAATTATCATAATACCCATAACCCTGAACCCAATTGGTCTGGACCCACTAGGCCAACAGATTCAAGTAGAAGACAAGTCTGCTAATTTGTTTATTGAAAATGGTAGTACAATAAACATTTCCGCACAAGCGGTCATTGGCCAGCTGCTAAGCTTCCTAAGCCCTACCAAATCACATAGTCTAATGGTCATGTCATCCCCGTGACTCATAAATGTTTAGTATCATTCAAGATGGGCCATTATGAGGACAAAATTTGGTGTGATGTGATTCAAATGAACATTGCTCATATTATTTTTGGACGTCCATGGCTTCTTTATTGGAAAATGCACAATGATAAAGAGGAGAACGTGTATACCCTTCTGTGGAATGGAAAAAAGAACTATGCTCATTCCAATGAATTCAACATCCTCATCTTCGTCTACAACATCACCTTCGAGTGAAGAACCACAAAAAGAACACCAAGTTGAAAGAGAAGTCACGAGTGCACCATAAGTGAAGATAAAGGACATCAAGGATGACATCAAAGAGCAACTTCATGGAAAAGATGATTTCGTGGGTATAAATAATATTGATCAAGGCAATGTCAATCAAGAGCCACAAAGGGTTGAGAAAGAATAAGGAAAAGCAAACATTAAAGACTTTGACCAGGTTACCAAACAGAGCGAACATCCAATGGATTTGATTGTAATGCCACTTCTAGAGAATCCAATTGGGTCATCGAAAATAAAATCAATTGTTTCAAATATTTCAAAAGACGATCAAGTTGTTGAAGTCCCTCACATTGACTTCATCCTCAGGTATCAACAATGGATGTTCAATGATCATGATATGTTGGTACAAATGCAACATCTGAAGCATCTAATGGTCAGATCAAACATCCGAGCTCAAAATGGATATTAAAAGAAGTGACACCTCCCATCTACTTCTAAATGGAGAAAAAGAATACACGAAGCTTGCAAGACACGCAAAGTAAATGAAGATCATAAAAACATTCTATAGTTTGTGCGATTGATTTTTTACACCAGAGGACCCTTTACGAATTTATTGTCAAATTTTCTCCCGTATTATCAAGTTATCAACTCGTCGGAGTCGAGTTTTTCCAAGCGGAAGAGAATTGATACATGCCAGACAATAGGTCAGCCAAACCATTGGGCCCAACGGGACATCTAGTTATTTAGGTATCTTATTAAGTATTTTAATTTGTTTAAGATTAATATTAATGTATTTCCTAGTTTAGGCAGTATTAAGATATTAAGAAATATTGTTGTATAGGGATTAAGCCAAATCCTCTATATAAGGATGATAAGGCTACAATGCATTTAAAATGCTTAGCATTAATTAATCTTTGAGTTATGAGAGCTTTTCTCTGGTTATGGTGTTTCTCCTCACTATGAGGGTGTCCTAGTAGCTAAATCCATCTTTGGACTCGATCAATCATTCGAGGGATTGATCTATTTTCTAATCGCAGATTCAGGTTGCCCCACATCTTTTGATTGATTGTGAATACATAACCCACTTTTAAAAATTACAAGTGTTACTCACCTTTACAAATTAGAACATGGGGTCGGATTCATAGGATTCACAATGTCCCCTACATTCATAGGATACAATGTGGCTCCACCTTTTCCTATTGTGACTATATGATCCACCTTTAAAAATTATAAAGTGGGGCCACCTCTTTTGTGATTGTGGACAAAGGACCCACATTTAGAAATTACAATGTGATGCCCACCTTTAGAAATAAGCCTTATAATGTAGTCCTACCATTATAGGAATTATAATATGGGCCCACTTTTTGTGATTGCGACCATGTGACCCACCTTTAGCAATTACAAAGTGAGGCCACCTTCTTTGAGATTGTGAATATGGGGTTGGCCTTTAGGATAAGTGAGGGGATTCAGAATCTTTAACTGACCTCTTTAAAAGGCAAGAGATAAGAGATAAGGTTTTTTTTTTTTCCAACTTTCTTATGCCACGTTAAGATTTTGGAATTCCTTCCCGTGAGAACAAAATTGGGAACAATGATTTACACTAACCAAATATGTTTTTCATAGCCTCATCTCGTGGGAACATGGGAACATCCAAATGACATGATGCCGAACACACCCGAGACTTGGGAATTCGATGGAACATGAAGTAGGCCCACTGTTGCATTGATCATGTTTTGAAGATTTGAGATTTGAGAAATACCATAAGACTTGGAAATTCGATGGAGGAAGGGAATGGCACGTGGCACAATCACATTGGAGAGATCCATGGGCCTCAATTTCGCGTAGTTTCTCAAACGGGTTTCCTCCATGACGTTTCCTACCACGAGCCAGAAAGGTGGGCCATTGATCCCTTGGTCCTTGAGAAACCTCCCCACCTTAATGTGCCTCCACCAGAAAAAATAGAAAAATCTCCAAATCAATGAAAGAATCAAAACACCAGAAGTTGCAAGAGAGATGAAAAGAAGATCTCCCATCTTTCTCTTTGCCTTTCTTTGTACTCCCCATCTTTTGCCGTTCATGTCATGTGATTTATATAAGGTAGACTTGCTGACTCTTCTGCTGACGTCTTACTAAATAAGAAGATTGCTATCTCGTAAGAGTTTTGTTTTTTCCTTGTTTTAGGGGGTGTTTGGTAATAAGATATTTTAAAAGATTATGTGATAGTGTATGTTAGATTATGATGTAATCTAGCTACTTAAAATTAGGTGTTTGGCTATCTTAGAAAGTAATCTAACCTAGATGACTTTCTACTAAAAATTGGAAAATTTCTTCCTTTTCCGTATCCCCATAGGAACAAATCCGATCTAAGAAATAAATATTGTACTTCACGGCCCCTCGTCATAAATGAATCGATTAAGAACATCTACCACCCAAACTCTCTTGTCCTCTTTCTCTTATCCTTCTCTTTTTCTCCCTCTCCTCTCTCTGTCGCCCCTCTCCCTCAATCGCAAATTAATATACTACAAGAGAAAATTATGATTATTCAAGAATTAATGAGGCCTTTTAGACCTTGCCCTAAGCTTTATGTTTGGTGTTTGCAACATAGATCGAATGCTACCAGCATTCCTTACTAGTTATGTGAGTTAAAAAGCAGACTAGCAAAATCGCCTGTGCTTAGCACGGGGAATGTTCGTCAATAACCGAAAAGCATATTTACTAATTTATTAAGAAAAACTCAGATTACACAAATTCAATCCTCAAATACTCTTTACAATAATTTGGTGATTATGATAGAGGTAGAAATAAAGTTATTATATAAAAGTAAAATACATGAAATGAAGGAAATGAATGATTACATATTGGAAGTGGAGATGAGTGGTTATATATTGGAAGAATATAACTCCCGGTCAAAATCATAAGTGATGGTCAAAATCACCTAAAAACCTTCAGCTTAATATAGTATAAAAGGAGCAATCAGTTGAATACGTGGGGTAATGTACATCCAAACATCATGAGTTGAGAAATTCCACAACCTCTTGATTTTAATTAAAATAAAGAAATAAAGAATTGACCCATGTGGCTAGGGTCTCCATCTAACTACTTTTGGTTTTTTTATTATAAATAATTATATACAAATATTGTGTGGTGTAATGATTAGGTTAGTTATTTAAAGAGGGAAGATGTCATAAGTTCAAATCTCCCAACCTATACATGATCCTTATTTCAAAAGGTTTCCACCCCCTCCAAACTCTCATGTATATTGCAACATGGCAACCCATTAAACTAGAGATTCGGAACCTTACTTAAAAAGTAATCTGTCCTCCTATCCAAACTCAGATTTGGAAGTAGCCATGTTTGAATAATGAAATGGGCAACCAACATATAATGGTAATTAGGATATTAAGAAAGACATGTCAGATGTCACCAAGGTGTTCATCAAATCTGGAGAAATCAACATGTTTGATGAGAATGAGGGACTTGAGAAGGTTTCCACCCTCCGCAAGCACTCCTGTGCAACAGTAAAAATGGACATTCGGACCCTTACTCAAGAAGATATTTGCCCTCCAATCCAAACGAAGTTACAAGTCCTTGTGTTTGTAAGGATGCCACTTTTCAAAAGCTCTTCATTAAAAGTATTATTAAGGTCTCAAAATGGTTACATGTGGTTTCCAAGAGTCCTTGGCACAAATTCCCTCATACATGCATGGTGTCATGCAACTCATTCAATGGATAGGATGCCAAAATATGTAATAACTCGGACCCGATGTCGACATGATATTGTCCGCTTTTACTCATTGGATTCCAACCCTATCTTGTCTCACGATTTTAAAAATATATACCTAAGATCAAGAGTAGGGTGTTTCCGATGTCGGAGTACTTATGCACCACTGCATACCTAGTCCTCGTCGAACCCGCTTTGGCTCATGGGATTCCAATCCAATCTTGCCTTATGGTTTCTGTTTTCTACTTACTTTCCATCGTGGCTAGGTGAAGAAAAAGTGTGGTCTTTACCCCAGTATAAAAAATAATAAATAAATAAATAGTCATGACTTTACTGCTATTTTAGCTGTGATGTTCCTCATGATAAATTCCAATTTTCAGTAAATGGTGTTACCATATGGGATATGGTGAGTTGTATTGAAAAGAAATATCGAATGCTGTGACTTCTCTTTTATGCTTCTTTTTATTATTATTATGGCTAAATGATTTGGTTTTTGTACTATTTTAACCTTTGATCGACCACTCTCGAAAGAGTGGGGGAAAATGTAACAAATCAGCAGTGAACGTACAACATAAAACATTTTTAATATTGGATGGCCAGGACCTTCTAAACTTGGGATTTTGTGGGACAAGTCAACATCCATATTTGCACAGAAGATGCTACCATTCTACATATATAGTTGCCATTTACTTTGTTATCATTTACCATTACCATTAGCATACCATAACAGGAAAAAGAAACCATTTTCTTACAAATGAGACTCACTGTATGTAAGGCCCCGTCCCGAGTTAATCGAGATTAACTCTAATTAATTGGAATTAGAGCTAGTTAATCATATTTAACTAGATTAATGATAATTAATGCCTAACTCAAGGAGATTAGTCTCAAGTGATTGAATTAAGCCTAATGAAATGGTAATGAAGAAATTAAATGAATTGAATGAGAGTTAAGCTTAAACTAAGATAATAAGGACTTTTTCGTAAATACGGATTTATACGTATTTTTATCGAATACGGAAACTCGTGATACCAACGCGTGTATCTCGATGAGTACGTCAACTTTCGTAATAGACTCGAAGTCGTTTGACGAGAATCCGGTCAAATGACCCTTCATTTGACTCAAAACGTAAATAACCTTGATGAAGTGGATTTAGTTGCAAAGTGAACTCATATAAAAAGGAATGAACTTCCTTTGAGTTCATTTCACCTAAACTCCATTGCAGAGACAAAACCCTAGGCTCTCTTCCTCCTTCCTTTTCTTCTTCTTCCTTCCGTTTCAACTCCACCGAACCCGAAGTCGAGATTGAAGTGATTCAAGCGAGGAGCACTTCATCTTCTCCACCTTCTTCACTTCTTCTGGGACTTTCTTGGAGTTCTCTTGAGGGAAAGACACTCAAATCAAGAAGTTCCTTCACAAGCCCAAGCAAAACAAGGAGTCCTATCAATCAATCTTCACAAGAGGCAAGTGTAATTACATATCTATGATTCAAATGCTAGTTTATCAACTTTCTTGAATTATAGTGAATGGGTTCTCAAACCCTTCTTTGTGGTAGAATGAGTTTTATTAGGGATTGAATGGGAAGGGTGAATGATTACTCCAAGAGTATGTTTTTTTGGATTTTATAGCTTGTTAGAGAGACTGGAGTTGAGAAACTCAGTTTCTAGGAATTGCTTCAGAAGTTTTGGAGCTCGAAAGAGTCATTCTGGGCTAATTGCGGCTAGCCGCGAGGCTAACCGTGAAGCCAAACGTCAAATTCTGTGAAAATGGCGAGCTTCTGGAAAGCTAACCGCCAGTTTTCAGTTAGCCGAAATTTGAATTTCGGCTAGCCGTGAGGTAGCCGTGAGGTAACCGCGAGGTAACCGTGAGGTGACCGAAATTGAGGCAGAAATTCTGTCAGAATTGTCAGCTTCTGGAAAGCTAACCGTGAGATAACCGCGAAATGGCGGTTAACCGAAATTGAAATTTCGGCTAGCCGCCAGTCACATTCCGGCTAGCCGCCGACTGCATTTCGGCTAGCCGCGGGTCAAGTTCCGGCTAACCGCCAGCGACATGGTGCTGGCCAAATATTAATTGTGAGTGGAAATTTAGCCAATTGATCGGACCTAACGGTCCGATCGATCGGGGGACTCAGATTGAGTCCAGTGGATTTTGAAATCGTGGGGAAATATTTTGGGAACTAAATGCACACCTTAAACATATAAATGTGATGTCCATCGATAATAACACGTGCATTTGGTAACCAATATTCTCACCTAATTAGTTGTCAAATGTGAAAGAAAGTTCAGTAGAAACGGACATAGATAGGGAGTTCTAACCCGTATGTGACATTGTTGACTAAATGCAACGTAATGATTACTCGTATAATGAATTAATGAACAGTTACTAAAAGTAACAAAGCAATGAATAACTCCTGCTGCAGCAGATGATTGGGGTGTTCCGGAGCTCCGTGGTGATGCCAGTGATCTCTGATCAAGACACTGGTAGATCCCACACTTAGACTGAAAAGTCAATGAATTGATAAGCCATGTAATGAAAAGTGAACTACATTGGACTGAAGAGTCCTATAAGCCACTTAATGAATGAAACGAACGAAATGAATGAAATATAGGAAATGAACGAAACGAATGAAATGAATGAACACTGAATGAAATGAACTGAATAACACCTCCTCTGGGGAGGAACTGTATTGAGTAATGATAGTACTACTATTGTAGTTGAAATTAGTCATTGCTTATTGGTTATCTGCACTGTACAGGGTTTTGTACTGTTCTAGATTTAATTCTAGAGTTATTGCATTGAGAAGTGAACATACTAGCATGATTTATTATAGATTGTTTATGCATTGCTGAACCGTCGTGTTCATAGTGTTATTGATGGCATTACAGGCCCAGTTGCCCGTGCCGGTCCTGCCGAGGCCGCGCCGCCTGCGGAGGAGGCCCATCCAATACCTCCAGGAGGTTTAGCGGAGTGGGGATAGTTTGGAGGACGATCGAACCTGAATATTTTGATAAATACTTTTGTAATAGTTAGTTTTGAGTTGTATATATTGATGCCACATGCTTTGTATTTTAAATGTGCAGTGGTGGACTTTATTAGACTGTAATTTTGTATATGTGAACTTTATTTTTGATGTAAAGTTAATTGTTGTCAATGTATGTATGTATATTCCGCAAATTATACATTGGCAGGTGTTGTGATTTGATATCCCTTGTGAGTCTCGTCTTAACTTCGGTTAATTCAGGATTCACGGGAGTAAGTATGATCTCGTGACTCGGGGTCTGTCCGAAGTAATCGGATCTCGGGCCCGGGTCGTGACACTGTAATATGCCACTCAAGGATAGGCCTCATGGAATCCACAATTTAGACAACTGCAGCTACAATACATATAACTTGTGTGCAACTACATGAAAACTAAGAAACAGAAAGACACAACATAAGTAACTAACATATATAATTTTATTATCCATCCATTACATGAAACTAGGGAAGAAAATAGTACCATACACAAAAGGGGTCACTTGTATGAAGGAAGAATGAAAGCCATTCTCCAATCATGAACACCTCAGCCAAAAAAAGACAAGGTAGAGCAAACTAGTTTGTTTTTTTTCACTATTATTATTGGAGGTAGAGCAAATTAGTTAAGAAGCCTCTTTTTATTTAACTATCCAACAGAGTTTATTTGGAACTGCATTACTAATTAAGTCGGATGGCACCCAAAGGAAGAGGTGATCTCAGAGCCTATGTAAGATTATTTGAGCACCATATTGGGGTTGAAGTGTTATGAGAATGTAGGGAGCATGCGCATAGGATGGGGACAACTCAAATGAGAAATGTTGCAGAATCATGGCCAAGGCCATCTTTGCTTCTATCATCGCGAAGTTCTGCCCAATACATACGCGTGGTCCCCAACTAAATGGAAAGAACACAAGTTGATTCTTTGATGCCTTTGCAACTCCTTCTGAGAACCTCTCAGGTTTAAATTCTTCCACATCTTCCCCCCATATTTCAGGATCATGATGAACTAGTAATGTTGGTAAAGAAACTTGTGCACCTGGCGGAAGGGTGATATCTCCTAGTTTCGTAGTCTGGTCCACGCACCGGGCAGTGGATACCACAGGGGGATACAATCGAAGAACCTCATAGAGAATCATCGTTACCTGAAAAAACAATTTCATGATGAAAAAAGCCATCTACATATCTCATGATGAAATGGATAAACAAATATATGGTTTTTCGAAAAGTTCGATACAGAAAGTTATTTCTTCTCTTGCATAACTATAGATCCCTAAGCAGTAACAGGGCATTATCTGTTGAATGGCATATCAAAAGAAAAGACTCACAATTTTTAAATGATTTAAGCTGTCGAAATCTGGCTTATTGTTCCCAAAGACTTGCAAAACTTCTTCCCTTGCTTGCACTTGCTAGTTTTGGTGCATACTCAATACAACTATCGTCCATGTTAACAAAACTGCAGTGGTTTCCTGACCGGCAAAGTAGAACACCTTGCATTCATCTATCACATCTTCAATTGTCATGGAAAAGCCATTGGTGTTTCCTTGCTCTTGAGAGTCTTTAAAATTAGATTCCATTAGCAATCCTAACAAGTCATCATTGCGAACATTTCCCATTTTCATTTCTTTCTCTCTTTCCTTGATCATACCCCTTAACAGAGCACATACTTCCCTGTCAATTTCATTTCTCCTATTGTTCTCTTTTGTGGGCAAAAACCTGTATGCATCAGAAATCAGAGGGCATTGTATTTGCCTCAGTTAAAAAGAGTGAACTAGAAATGCTCTATCCAAACCAACCAGCTTCATTGTGAAATGAGAATTGCACTAACAATTATGTGCCTTCCTCATCACTAATGCATTAAAGTTGTTTTGTTAGATGTCTTGTATTCTATGAAGACTAATTGTCAGGGATATACTGTACACCAGTCCCCAATGAGCTAATTGAATTTCAGGGCCATTTTGGGTATGTGATGTACCCTTCATATAGCATTGAGATCTCATTTTAGAGTTTCATCATATATTGAATTCATAGAATCCTGAAAGACAAGAGAAAAACCTCAAGGAAGCTTTGCAACTCTAGTTTCTCAAAAGATAGTGAAAGCTCACATCTAATGCAAACCAGTTTTTATTTTCTTTACTTTGTTTGAACAAAACCTTGTTTTGTTTTTTAGACTACAGAAGTCAATATTAACAAGAAATGGACCTGTAGCCTGGGATGAATATGCTCTTAATAGAGTGAGCAAAAAGCTGGGCCTGTTCTCTTTGGAGTTGGAATATCCTCATCCCTTGTTTGTAGCTACTACCAAATGCAGTCCTAGAAATGACATCTCCAGTGAGATTTTGGAATTCAAGCCACACATCCAGTTCACAAGACCCCTCTGAACCAATTGATTCCTCCCATCTGCTTATTAACTCACAACAACTAGTAAGGAATGCTGGTAGCATTCTCTGTTGCAAACACCAAACAGAAACCTTACATTGATCAGTAATCATGTAATAAAATTAATATGGGGCAAGGTCTAAAAAGCCTAATTGATTCTTCAATAATCATAATTTTCTCTTGTAGTACTAGTTTCATCAAGTTCAAGACTTTCTAGGAAATGATAGATTTGTGTTTGGTTCTTATTGTAGGGTGAACAGAATAGGATCAATATAGGAAACCTTTAACTTTTCTTGATGGAAGGCTGGGTTGATGATTCTCCTATGCTTGACCCACTTGTCACCATCATGGATCAGAAGCCCAGTTACCAAAACATTCACAACTGGGCTTAGTTTTGTCTTCTCAAAGTGACCAGATTTGCTGGTTAGCACTTCCCTTATCAGCTCTGGGTCCATGATGCTCACTCTCGGATTAGACCCGAACCAAGTCATTGAAGATTTCCCTGTAATTTCCAGATCATTGAAAAATTCAGTTCTTCTGAGGATGATTCAGAAACAAAAACCATCAGTTCAAGAAACAAAAAATACCACTCTTAATGCAGAAAAATTATGAGGTCCAAATTGTTTATTGTTTAACTTCTCTATAATCGGGAATATTCTAAAAAATCATGATTAGATTAGATTTGAATTACAGTAGGCTACTGTTATAATCTAATTAAATCTCCCATTTGCTTTGTGATTAAATTTCCTTCAATGGGTCCACTTGAGATCTCTGATCACTATCAATAATGAAGTAATGAATCATTAGGTGGATAGACACTCAAAACTATTAATGAAACATTGGAAATAACATAAGAATGATTCAATGATCAAATGATCTTAACTGGGCCGAACTCCAATCATTGTTGGAAATGTAGGCCCACTGTTGCATTGATCATGTTTTGAAGACTTGAGATATGAGAAATACCATAGGACTTGGAAATTCGATGGCAGAAGGGAATGACACGTGGCACGATCGCATGGGAGAGATCCATGGGCCTCAATTTCGCCTCGTTTCTCAATCGGGTTTCCTCCATGATGTTTCCTACCACGGGCCAGTATGGTGGGCCATTGATCCCTTGGTCCTTGAGAAACCTCCCCAGTTTAATGGGCCTCCACCAGAAAAAATAGAAAAATCTCCAAATCAATGAAAGAATCAAAACTACAGAAGTTGCAAGAGAGATGAGAAGAAGATCTCCCATTTTTCTCTGCTGCCTTTCAATCTACCCACCATCTTTTGCTATTCATGTCATGTGATTTATATAAGGTAACCTTGCTGACTCTTCTGCTGACGTCTTACCATATGAAGATTGTTATCTCCTAAGATTTTTGTTTTTTTCTTCTTGTAGTCTTTAGCTTAAGCATAGAAGGCCTCATCATAGGTTGAAAGCATAATGATTTATAAAGGAAGGGAAGGGTTTTTGAAATGAAAATGGGAGTCATATGAGATAAGATAATAGGAGGTTCTCTTTTTTAAAGAATTTACATTTGTTCATATTTCAGTTGTTAAATATAGTAACGTGGGACTTGGGTTAAGCGCGTAAAACTAAAATGAGTGTCAAATTAGGGTGAGTACGAATTTAAAAAGGGTAGGTAGGTTGTAGGAGTGTCAGACCATGTCTTAAGAGCATTTAGAGTTCTCTTCTTGAATGCTAGGATTCTGAAACTAATCTTCTAAAAGGATACTTTTGTTCTTTTGGAATTTTGAGAATTTTAGCTTTCTGAATGTTGTGTTTTATATACTTTGAGCGTTTTTGAAAACCACCTGGGTGATAATATTTGGAGAATTTATAATTCTGGAGACAAGAATTCTTAGAATTCCTCTAACCAACATAGTGTTGTTGTCTCCGAAAATCTTTCATTTTGAGCCGGAAATTGTAATGGTAAGGAAGGAATGATCAGATACACTATACAGTGGGGCGTGTCTCCTAATATCAAGAGATTCATTTAACAAAAGTAATTAGGAAGTAACTAGCAATTAAAATGGAATTACAATCTTCGATAGAGGGGAAAGAGAGAAAGTTTAAAAATACCTTTTATAAGTCATCATACTCTTTCTGATAGTGTTTCCTTATCATGTGTTTTTTTTTTTCCTTCATATCAACGAGTCTTGTTCTTATCAGGTGGCTCAAGACTAGCAATGTCTGTTGGTATTTTCCAGCAGAGAACTAATTAACAAGACATAGTTATAATCAGCTCCTCACATTTTTTGTCTGTACATGAATGTTATGAAGTGAATTACTCTAATGATTGTTTTGATCTGCTAATGTTTTTTCTTCTTATCGCTAAGCAAAAAGGGTTCACATCTTGTAATTGGACTTTAGCTTCTTGTTCTTGGCTTATACAAAATGACAATTGGAAAAAAAAAATCCATAAAGAAGTTGTTTTTTATCTTAATATTTGTGTCCAAAAGGCGCACCATTAATCAGATGACCCAACCAAATATAGATATATCCTGGTGTTGATTAAAAACCTAGTTTTGTATCTAATTCAGGGGTGGTTGGATTGGCTTTGAGACAGTTTTATTCCCATCTGGTTGCTTGTCAGGCCCCGTCCCCAATTAATCAAGATTAACTCTAATTAATTGAGATTAATACTAGTTAATCAGGTTTAATTAGATTAATGATAATTAATGACTAAGCTCAATGAGATTAGTCCCAAATGAACTTAGTGGAATGATAATGAGGAGATTGAAGGAATTGAATGAGATTTAGACTAAAGCAAAGGGAACAAGGACTTTTTCGTAAATACGGATTTGCACGTATTTTATCGAATACAGAAACTCTTGATACCAACACGCGTATCTCAACGAGTACGTTAACTTTCGTAATAAGCTTGAAGTCGTTTGACGAGAATCTGGTCAAATGACCCTTCATTTGACTCAAAATGTAAATAACCTTGATGAAGTGGACCTTTATGCAAAAGAGGGACTTATAAGGCTTGAGTGAACTAAAATGAGTTCATTCACTCGTTTCTGTCTCCAGCAAAACCCTAGGCAGCTCCTTCTTCTTTCTTTCTCCTTCCATTTCTCTCCATCTAGAGTGAAGATTGGAAGCTTACCAAGTGATTGGAGTGAGGCTCCACCTTCTTCATTTTCTTCCTCACCTTGGTTTCCATTTTCGTAGTAGTGAAGCTTGAAGGAGAAAGCAAGAATGCCTTTTTCTTGGAGCTACAAGGTTTAAGTTGGGGATTTGATCTCAAGTCAAGCTAGGGGAGAAGGTTTCTTGCTATTTGACTTAAGAGGCAAGTATAAATGTTCATTTATGATTGGAATGCTAATTTGTAAGTTTTCTTGAGTTATAAGAGATGGGTTCTCAAACCCTTTCTTTGTTATAGAATGGAAATGATTGATGGCTACTCCAAATAAGTGACTTTTTCTTGGATTCTTTAGGTTATTAAAGAAATTTGAGTTCAAGGAACTCAATTTCGGGAAAACTGCTTCAGAAGTTCTGAAGCTCGAAAATGTAGTCATGAGTGAATTTCGGCTAGCCGCAAGGCTAACCGTGAAGCCAACCGTCGAAATCTGAAAAATGGGCGAGCTTCTGAAAAGTTAACCGCCAATTTTCGGTTAGCTGAAATTCAAATTTCGGCTAGCCGCGAGGTAACCGTGAGGTAACTGAAATTGAGTCAGAATTCCTGTCAAAAATGTCAGCTTCTGGAAAGCTAACCGCGAAATGGCGGTTAACCGAAATTGAGATTTCGGCTAGCCGCCAGTCAAATTTCGGCTAGCCTCCAACCAGATTTCGGCTAGCCACCGGCCAAGTTCCGGCAAACCGCCAGTGAACCTGATACTGGCCAAATATTAATTGTGAGTAAATCAAGTTGAGTCCAGTGGATTTTGAAATTGAGGATGAAAATTTTTGGGAACTAAATGCACACATTAAATATATAAATGTGATGTCTATCGAGAATAACACGTGCATTTGGTAACCGATGTTTCCACCTAATTAGTTGTTTAGATATGAAAGAGAGTTGAGTAGAAACGGAAATGAATAGAGAATTTCTAACCGTCTAGAACTAATCTAACTCCTATGAAACAGCATTGACTAAATGCAATGTAATGATTAATGATACAATGAACTAATGAATAGTTACTAAAGGTAACAATATAATGATTAATCCTACTGCAGTAGATGATTGGGGTGTTCCGGAGCTCCGTGATGATGCCAGTGATCTCTGATCAAGACGCTGGTAGATCCCACATATAGACTGAAAAGTCACTGAATTGATAAGCCACCTAATAATATTGGACTGAATAATCCCATAAGCCATCTAATGAATATTCAATGCAATGAATGAAATGAACAAAATGAATGAAATGAACGAAATGGATTTCCTTTTATTGAGGAGTGGTGGTCAATGAGGAGTGGTAGTCTAACATGCATTTCCTTTTATTTTTTTGGATTTGAGGGCATGTTTGGAAATGTATAAAATAAAGTATTTCTAGATTTAAATACTAAGAGAATAAGATATTATATAATAAAATATTATAATATTACAATATTGTAGTATTGTTGCTGTTTGGCAGTTTCCAAGAAATTCAATGGATTTTGAACTAAGTTGTTTGCCAGTTATATCATATTATAATATACTTTAAATTCAAGATTGACCTTAATTTTCCAATAAAAGAAATGGTCAATGATTTTATGATTTTTTTTAATATTTTATTTTAAAAAAATGACAAGACGACGACAATATTTCCTAGGTATTCAATTCCGTAAAAATAAAAGGTATTCAATTATATTTTCAAGATAAAAAAAATCAAGGTAAATTGGGTTTCTTTTATTCTCTAAGAATTCTATTCATGCAAACAAACCTGTAATAAATTTTGAAGATAAGGGAATTCATGGTAAAATGAGTTCCTTTGAATTTGTAAGAATTCAATTTCATGTGAACAAATAGGTCTTATCTTTCATGGTAAATGGGTTCCTTTGAATTTTCAAAAATTCAAATCTATACTGATTGACTAGCTCAATCATATTTTAACGATAATGAATTCTTTACTTTAAATTCCCAAGAATTCAATTCCATGCAAATAAACAAGCCATGTTATATATTCATGATAAGAAACTAGTAGTAAAGTGGTTCCTTATAATTCCTAAGAAATATTTAATGCAATTAAATCAGCCCTAAGCAAGACATGCAACTAAAATCTCATGAGTCTTTCATCCTCACCATCTATCAATTAATGTAATTTTTGGTGTTAGGACCCAAAAAATGTACATTTCGGATAATGGATAAAAAGACCAGTTGTATAAAAAAACAGAGAATTAAATTATCCTATTCAAGGCCCACCTTTCATTATTCAAAGCTGGTCATACAAACAACCATTCTCAATATATCCATTCTATTAAATTTCACTTCAATATGTAAACGTGGATTGTTCACATAAAGGTGGGCCACACATCTAAGATGTGTCATAATGACCTAAGGTTTGGTAAAAGGAAGAGGAAAAGAGAAACCATACCAAGAGAGAAACAAAAAAGTAAAAAAGAATGAATGGAGATGCCTCAAGAAAAAAAGGTCGTGGCACTTTTGTCATTTCCCAAAGCATGGAAAAGTTTTGGGAAAAATCAGAGTTGTCGAGAAGCGGAAGGAAAAATTCATCTCTAATTATAAGGTATGTAGAAAAACTAAAAGTCTGGGATCTAAACCCTGGAGGGTGGGGGGATAGGGTGAGTTAAATTCTAGACAAAATATGACCAAATTTAATTTATTTTGCAAAATTAGCACAAGTGATGTTTATGAACAAATGTGGCGAAAGCATTCATGATAAACATTCACCATAAAATCAAACACTCACCACAACATAACGACATATAGTGGCTCATCCAAAATGGCTACATACATCCACTCCTGACTTAATTGTGTCCCTACACCCTTAGCCATCAATGTTCCACTAACAACAAATGCTTTTAAAGGCTTAGCAATAACCTTTACAAATGATTTTCGACGCTTAGCAATTACCTTTACAACAACATATGCTTGTCAAGGCTAAGCAATCAACTTTACATCAATGGATTTTTTTCTCTCTAAGATGTGTCAAACAGTATATTAGAAGAGATAAGTTTAAGTACAAGTTAGTGCCTCTAAAATAGGCTGATATAAAAGTGATTTTCCAACTTAATACACACACAATGATGATATAAAGATTAAAGTTCAATGTGTATGCATTATACTTCTAATCAATTTAAAAATGATAGCTCATGAAAAATAAGTCAACCAAGATGATTTTCTATAATGACAGACCATGATAATGAGATAGAGGTATAAAATGTTGAACACATGTTTGAACAAGAACAAAACTTGATATTTGAAAAACAAAATTCAAATCCTAGCAAGTTTGATCATAGAATGAAAAACATAACATGTATAAAAAGGGCAAAGTACATGTTGAAGGTGTATGTCATGCTATGGAAAACAACATTTAAAAAAGACAACAGTTCATTTCACAATTCATGCTATAAAAGAAAATCACGTATATTGGCCAAGCATGAAATTTTAAGAAAGGGAAAAGCGCTAACTTGTCATAAATCTATGGTTGAAATCCAATATTTAGTTTTCCCTTCCCCCACTAGCCTTCCTCAGCTTATTCTCCTTCCTTTGCCCTCAAAAAAATCCTCACAAGCCCTTGAAACTAACTTCGAATTAATATAGAAAGAAATTCAAATTTACTGTAGCAACGGCCACCGTAGCAAAAGTATTGTAGCAAAACACTTAACCAAAGAAATAATTTTTTTTTAAATGATTGTCCAAAAAGGGCTACTCCAAAGAGATGCACACATCTTAAAATTAACATGATGATAACAATGATTTTCAAATCATGATCCTAAGATGCCTAAAAGGATATGAAAATAAAATCATAAAATCACATAAAAAATCCAAGTTTAAAAGTTAAAGGCATGCATGAAAAACAATTAGCAAAATGAGAATACATCCCGTCAAATTGCAACACATAAAGTCCCTAACAAAAACCACTATTTTAAAATAGATCAAGATGAGAACATGGCCTCTTAAATCTAAAACCTAATCTCACTTGTGAATTAAAAGAACGATTATATATATCATAGAGATCCAAAAAGAAAAACCATGAACCATGAATTGCAATAATCTAGCAATCCAAGTAACCCTACCTAGAGAAATGCCACAATATTGTGCAAAAGCATAATTGTTGGAGGCAACCTAAAAATAACTAACGACATTTAAAAACAGAGTCTGGATCACTTGTTAGCTGATGTGGTGGATCGTAAGAAATCCTCAACATTTGTTTTTTTTTTTATGTGATTCCCACGGTCGGGTGATCCGAACTCACAAAATGAATACATTCCCTCAAACTAACCCCCTCCCTTGAGGGTAGGATTGTAAATGGGTCGATTTGGATCCGGGTCCATGGTGGACCCGGAACCAGAGCCATTAAGGAGAAGGTGGAACCGAATCCGAACCCAGAACCGTTTCGGAACTGGTTTCTTGGCTCCGGAACTAGAACCAGAACCATATATAGAACGGGTTCGGGTCTAGGAAGAGAATGATGTTTTAAAAATAAGGTTTTTACGAGAAATTTGCAAAAATTGAGTAATATGTCGGGTCTCGGGTCCACGAGTTCAAACCAAGGTGGAACCGGACCCGGACCCATTTACTTATCGGGGCCTAAATAACGACCCAGACCTGGCTTTTAACCGGTCGGAACCTTAATCAGAGAATCGGGGACTCATTTACATCCCTATTTGAAGGTCTTCCAACTAATTATTCTCCAGCATTTTTATTTTTTTAATAAAATTAATTTTCTTATTTGGGTTCTCTTTATAGAGGGGATAATGCTAGTAGTTTTTTTTTTCTTTTTTAATTTTACAAAGAATAATGTTATAGTGTAAAAAAACAAGATGAGTCGGTCGAGTTTCCCTCTACTTAACTCGGCCCTTCATCAAAAATGAGGTGACTTAGCCAAATCACAATGCAACTTGTCAGTTTTCTTTTCTTCCACTGGGCATTCAGGTCCTAAGTTTGAAACCATGGACCTGAACCCCCCCCCCCTGAATTTCATTTGGATATGTTGTGTTCCTTGTGGACCAGAACCCCTTGTAAACAGGTCTAAATATTGGACCCATACCCGGGTCACTTTTTCATCCCTATTTACCATTTGCTAAAGCCTTTTTGGGCATTCTTTTCATGTGGACATATTGGTCTGATCATGGTAGGGCCCAAATGCTTTCTGTGCAAGTAATTGTATTTGGGTTTGACTTGAAACATCCATTTGATCTGGCTGAGGCCTGTTGCCTTTCCCTTGGTGCTCAAGAAACCACAACCATGTCATCTTCTGCGGCTCTGCCATCAAAAGTTGTCAGACGAGGGGACCCTATGGCCATGGTGATCCACAAGGGCACCCTAAACTGGCCATAATGTTATATAACAAATAGAAGGGACTCAATAAAAGTTAGTCGGGTTACTCAGTTTGGTAGGGCAATAATAGACTCAGGTTAACTCGGGTGAGATTTTCTTTACTTGGCCAAAACTCAGTGATGACTCAGTTGACTCGATCAAAACTTATTCAAAATTTAAAAAAAACCAATGAAACCTATTTCTATATTTAGAATTCCAATTTTATATTTTTGATCACTTGATCTTGTCTCCAAATTGACTTCACCCATTAGCTTTTCAAGCCTAGCCATGTTTCGGAGTTTTGAATTATGGTTCAAATTGTATGATTGTAGGTAATACCCAAACTCGGCGTTAAGATGTGTGCCACTTATTTGGACAGGGATTGAATCCAAAGTAGTGTTTTAAACTCATTTGAATGAGAACGGCTCTTTATCCTAGTGGTAAGAAGTGGCAGTTCTCATTGGGAGGTTATGGCTTAAACTCAGCCTCCTCCCTACTTGCATATGTGAGTTATTAATAGATGTGTGAGTTGTGTCTCCTCGCATGTGCGAGTCTCACATAGTACTAGCCTCTTAGCTGGGTTCCAGAACCAATTGAACCAATTTTAGAACTAGATTCCAATCCTCTACGTGGACCGGTTCCAGAATCGAATCCGGTTTTCCTGTCGGAACCAACAAAATAGATTTCGAGTCAAAACAGGAAATGGAACCAAAACCGTTATTTAAAAACGGGTCCATGTCCGAATCCAATATGGTTTCGGCCCAAAACCATTCCGTTTGTAACCCTAGTTAGGCCAACGCAACTCCCCCAAAGCCTCCCACCTCTTAATAGCGACATTGGTACATTGCTCCTCCTCTACAAAAACAAGCTCACAGGCCGGCTGATAAAAAAGAACATGGATACCACTCTTTCCATTTCTCTGGTTGTCTCTTCCTTTCTACTGCTACTCCCTTGTTTTGTGAGAGCTGCTTATTTCATTTGGTGGAAACCCAAGAAAATAGAGAAGCATTTGAGGGAGCAAGGAATCAATGGCAGTCCATACAAGATTTTGCATGGGGACTGGGAAGAGTATGGGAGGTCCATGGAGGAGGCATTGTCCAAACCCATGAATCTGAACCATCAAATCGCTCCACGTGCCATCCCGTTCGTTCATAGAATAGTGCAAAAATATGGTAAGTAAATTTCATTATTTATTTTTATTTTTTTAATAGTAAGTATGAATTTTTTTTTTTTTATAACGAGGGTGTCCAGAACTTTGAGCTGGACTAATCCCTACGTGCCCGCCTGGGCCTATGGCTCGAGTGTGGTAGCATAGTTTCAAACCCCCTACCCCCAGACGAAAAAACCAATTTTCGACTTTTCCGCGGGAAAAACCAAATTTTGCAAGGATATGCAGGTCTCTATGATTTGGATTATTGAGCATTATTGAGTTTGTACTCACTCCCTATGTAATAAAACTTTGGGGGGTCGATGCTTGCCAGATACTAAGCACCTGTCCTTGTGGGCCCACTTCGGGCTCCATAGTAACCACCCTGCCTCCACAGCCTTATTCATGGTGATGCATGCTTGGATCATCATCCTAGCCACTTAATCAACGGCCCACAAATTTTCACCATTCAAATGAGTGCCCAATCCATCTAACGGTCCGGTTCATTTGAATGGGGCCAAACTTGGGATCGGTGACATGTAAATGGGCCGTTTCATATCTAAATGGGCCCGGTATGCTTTATTAGGGAGCATCCATAAATTTTCTCCATTAAAATTATCAATACTTGGGCTTATAGTCACATCTGGATCCGTGTCCTCATGGCCACAGACCCTTTGGAACCATCTTTTTATACAAGGAATTAGATCAAAATTTCTATAGGATCCAAAAACAAGTCCTTGAGCTGAGTTTAGGTAGCCCACAGTCTGCAACAGAGGCTTTTCTTTCAAAAGGCTGATTAAGATAAATAGGCCTAGTCCAGCACAGAAATTGTTATGAACAATAAGAAAACAAGTTAAACTTCAATGATAACCTAGAAAATGACCCATGAAAGCATGAACAACATCTAGAGTTCTATGATGGTTGATAGTTTTGTTTACCCCTCCTTTTTACACTTGGAAAAGTGAATGTTTTGGGTCTTCAATTCTCACTGCTTTATCCTTCTCAAGTTTTTTTGCTAATTATTATTAGTATCCTTCTCAAGTAGTTGTATATGGGTATTAAAAATGCAGGCAAGATATCTCTGCATTGGAATGGGACAACTCCAAGGGTGACTGTCAATGATCCAGAGCTGATGCAGGAAGTCCTTTTAAACAAGTCAGGCCACTTTCAGCAAGCACCACTAAATCCTCTTGTAAACCTATTGACAATGGGAGTCAACACCATGAACGGAGAGAAATGGGCCAAACATAGGAGGATAATCACTCAAGCTTTCTACCTAGACAAGCTGAAGGTTGCTTCCTACATCTGCAACCCCTTTTACTTATTAACATAAACTAGACCCTGTAGTGCTAAGCTAAACAAGATTATCATATGAAACAAAAATCTAATAGTTTTTCAGCCATTTATAATAATGTGAAGTGTTAATTTGTATGGCTCAATTGAAATTAGTAAGTCTTGGTTAACCGGGCCCTGGATTGCCCAAGTTGTACTCTAATTAGAAGTAGGTCTATTATAGTAGGTCTACTGTGATTAGAAGTAGGGTTTGGGTGTAATAGGGTTTGAGGCTGATATTATAAATAGAGACCCAGAGTCTCTAGGATCTATAACCTCTTCTGATTGCCTAGTGAATTCTCCCGTCTTCCGCGTGGACGTAGGCCAAAAGCCGAATCACGTAAATTTCTGTGTTCTTCTTGTGCGTGATTGATCTCTTCTCGTAGGCCTTAGATCATAACATGAACATCATATTAATTGGACATTAGTCACATTATTTAGTACTGTTTAGCGCAATCATTCTGAAGAATACGTATGCTGTTGTTGGATATTCTAAATGCAGGGGATGGCACCCTCATTTTCTACTAGTTGTAGTGAGTTGATCAAGAGGTGGGAGGAGTTAGTTGGTCCTCAAGGATCATGTGAAGTGGATGTCTGGCCTGAATTCCAAAGACTTACAGGAGATGTAATATCTCGAACCTCCTTTGGCAGCAACTATGAAGAAGGCAAAAGGATCTTTGAACTTCAGAGGGAGCAAATTGTTCTGGTGCTTGAAGCTGCTTTCAGTGTATATGTACCAGGTCTCAGGTGTATTTCCACCCTTTTTTTGTGCTAGTTGTGCAATTTGTTCTATTTTTGACATGTAAAGATATCTAAGCAACCAACATGTATAAAATTCACCTAATTACTTTTAACACGGCAAGTATTAACAGGGCTTGTTTTCAGATGCACCCCAGAACTTAATTCTAATAATCAATTTGACTGAAAGACTGGCCATCCTTTCCACCTAAGTGGATATGAAAGTCTGAGTGCTGCTTTTCACCTTCTCAGCTAAATTATAGCCAGTACCATCACCAATGTTAGTTTGAGGCAACATAATTATATGAAATAAAAAATAGTATCCGTCCTAAGTCGGATTTTCAATGCGCATGTGAATAGATAATCATACATTCTGTTGTTCAACCAGATTGTGATTTATGGCACACCTAGACACAAAACCAGCTTTAAGTTACCAGAAAACATTCCTCTTCAATAACACTGAATATTATACAGGACAGACCCCCCAGCACCAATTCTAAATCATATATTAGCAGTGACTTGAAAATATACTCATCCCACCATCCCTTGGGTTTCCACAGATTTGTGCCTACCAAAAAGAACAGGCGAAGAATGTATTTGGACAAAGAGATCAGAAGTATGTTAAGAGATTTGATCCATAGGAAAGAAGAGGCCATGAAAATGGGAGAATCAAGCAACGATGACTTGTTAGGATTGCTGTTGCGATCTACTGACTGTAACAAAGGCGGAAATAACTCTAACAATATCAGGCTGACAGTTGATGAGGTGATAGAGGAATGCAAGCTGTTCTACTTTGCTGGCCAGGAAACAACCTCAGTCTGGTTAACATGGACAATGGTTGTCTTAGCTATGCATCCGAACTGGCAAGAGCGCGCACGTGAAGAGGTTTTGCAAGTATGTGGGAAGAACACACCCAAGTTTGAAAGCACAAACCACCTTAAGATTGTGAGTATTCTTGGTCACATACTTGCATGATGCATCAACTTAGTTTTTTTTTTTTTTTTTTTTTTTTTTATGAATCTTTTGTTTAAGCACTAAAACTACTGCTCACTAGTAATATGGTGTTGCATTTTATAGTTTGAAAATGCTTCTCTTTTTGTAATATCCTTTATTATGGAGTAAAAAATTAAGTTACAGCACTCATTTCATAAAAAAGGTTTCCTTGAGCAGCATTTCAAAGTTAATATTATGGAATTGTGCAGGTCTATATACCCAACTCACAATTGGCTTGAAGATTTTGCTTGAACAGAGATCAGTTTTAGATATGTTCTTCAATATTATTTTTTCTGCCTTCAATCAAAATCAATGAGCCACACGGGAAAATGGTCTGGGTGGGTAAAAGCAGAAAAACGGTACCCCTCCTAACACAGTTTCCAGTCTCCAGTTTCCATGTTGCCTCAACAATAACTATAAATCATCCATAACATTCATCCCCAAACAAACATAGGCACTTAATCAGAAGGGGGAAAACAGCTAGTCTTCATTACAATTTTGAAAGAACATGTCTTTTCAGTTCTAGTTTTCACAGAACAAACCAGTAGCAAATACCTTAGTTTCAACTTTCAATAAGCAGCAGTCATAAATAATTAGGATGAGTAGCAGAAAATTGCCTACTGCCTGATCTCAAGGATAGACCACATCAGAGAAGGCTTATTCGCTAGTGCGTTGGGTGTAAGGCAAGTATCTGATATGACCATGAAGAGACAAATAAAGATTTGTGGAAAACTTGGATGGATCCCTTGGTTGATCCTTCCTCCATTATATAATCTCTTTCAGCCTTAATCAAGGCAATTACAACCTAATACAATCTATGTATATGGAAAGTGAATATGTTACAAGTTTATAATCATGGAAAGAGGATATGTTACAGTCAACTCAAATTATCCCACGTGATGGGTCAGTCTGTACAAGAAATGGGCCTAGTGGGCTTTGTGGGCCAGCTGGTGTTAACACCCCCCCTCAAATTGATGCTAGTCAAGCAGGAGCAATTTGCGAACCAAGAACTCATGGCGAGGCCTAGGTAACCCTTTTGTGAAGATGTCTGCAAGTTGGAGTTCACTGGAAACATGTGGGAGACTAATGACGTCACAATCATATTCATCCCGGATAAAGTGACAATCCACCTCAATATGTTTTGTACGCTCATGAAAAACCGGATTCTCAGTGAGACGTATGGCACTTGTATTATCAGCATGAAGAGGGATTGCTGAGGTTTGAGGAAAGCCAAGATCTGTAAGTAAACCACGAAGCCAAAGGATCTCAGAGCAGGCAGAGGACATAGCACGATATTCAGATTCAGTGGAAGATTTTGAGACCCTTTCCTGCTTTTTTGCATTTCCAAGAGATGAGTGATTCACCCAGATACACACACCAGCCCGTGGTGGATCTGCGAGTATCCTGACATCCTGCCCAGTCTGCATCAGAATAAGCATTAAGAGTAAGTGGTGTGCCAACAGGGAAAAACAATCCTTGTGTCGAAGAACCAAGAATATATCGTATGATCCGTTTGACAGCCACCAGATGGTGATGACGTGGCGTCGTCATGAATTGACTAACAACATTGACTGCATAAGAGATGCCGGGCCTAGTGATAGTCAAGTAGACAAGACTTCCGACTAAGCGTCTATAAGTTGTTGGATCAGAGAGAAGATCGCCATCATCTTTTCGGAGCTTCAAATTGACCTCTAATGGAGTGTCCACAGTAGTGGCTCCATGTAGTCCAGCAAGTTCAATGAGATCAGTAGCATACTTATGTTGATGCAGAAAGAGGCCTTTTCGAGATTGCTGTACCTCAAGGCCCAAAAAATATGTTAAGGGGCCAAGATCCTTCATATGGAATGCAGACTGAAGTGACCGTTGCAGATCACGAATCATGTTACTATGAGTCCCAGTGATGATAATATCATCCACGTACACTAGAAGTAATGTAGTACCCTATGGAGAAATATTTGTAAACAGCGATGGATCATAAGGACTCTGAGCAAAACCAAGATGAAGCATAGTAGAGCGAAACTTCTCAAACCAGGCTCTGGGTGCTTGTTTGAGACCATATAAGGATCGACGGAGCTTAGCCACTTCAGTTTTGCAGGTAGACTTAGAACCTGGAGAGAGGCGCATGTAAACCTCTTCTTTAAGATCTCCATGGAGGAATGCATTTTTCACATCCATTTGATAAAGTGGCCATGACCTAGATGCGGCAATAGCCAGGATGACGCGTACAGTTGTCATTTTGGCAACCGGAGCAAATGTCTCATCGTAATCACTAATCAATGCCATATTCTTGACGGTTGCCGAGAGCCACTAAGCGAGCTTTATAACGAGCCAAGGTCCCATCAGGATTCAACTTGATAGAGTAAACCCATTTGCATCCAATGGATTTGACGGATGGAGGACATTGAACAATATCCCATGTATGATTGCCTTCTAGCGCCTCAAGTTCTTCCTGCATAGCGTTACGCCAACACTCATGTTGCACTGCCTGGGAAAAATGATTAGGTATTTGAACAGACAGAAGAGTAGTGAGTAATGATGTGTGGGTGAAACAAACCAGATTTAAATAAAGAAAGCAAAGTCCGTGAATTAGGATGGCCTAATCTATGATGCCACATCTGACATTTATTAAAACTAGAATCTGAAAACAAAGCAGAAGCAACTAAATGCCTATCTTGTGTAGATAGCTGCAACGGAAAAAGACGTCCATGCTTAGGTCCCTTCGCTATCACCTTCCCCGACGCTTGATCCTGCACCACACAACCAAAACGAGAAAAGGAGACAAAGCAATTATGGTCAACTAGTTGGCCAACAGATAATAAATTTGTAGATAATTTGGGAGAAAGAAACACATGATTCAAAGGTAATGGGTGTGGGATTTCGCCAATGGCAGTAATGGGTATACTGCCACCATCTGCAGTGCTGATTCGGAGATTTCCTTTATAGGGTTGGAGTTTAGACAATTGTTTGGAAGAGTTTGTCATATGATTAGAAGCCCCCGAATCCAAATACCATGTGGTGTCTGATTTTTTAGTGTTACCTGAGAGACCAAGTGCAGAGAAAACATTTACTATCATTTGCTGGACCATTTCTGGTGTAAGAGATGAAGAGGAGGAAACAGGTATGACAGGCATCGGTGCATTGGCATTAGGCATTGCAGGCATCACTGTGTTAGCACAGGAGGAATCATCTAATGTTGCCATGTGAGCTTTTTGAGATGGACCTTGGGGTCGTCGCCGACATTCTGGAAGAACATGACCGTTGCGTTTGCAGTAAGTGCAGAACTTCTGAGTACATTGAGTAGCTACATGTCCAAATTTCTGACAACAATAACACTGTACTTTGGCCATATCTCGGTTCTGCTGTTTGGGTCGTGCAACATAGGCAGCAGTCATTGGACCTGTGGAAATAGCTTGTTGAAGAGTAGCCTGGGTTGCAAGACGCTGTTCCTCACGAAGGAGCTCTCCTAAGCAAGTATCAATAGATGGGGGGGCGGGGGGGGGGGGGGGGGGGGGGCACCCTGCTCATCAGATTTGAACGTACTTGTTCAAATTCAGATCTAAGTTTCATCAAGAATTGATCCCTCTGGCTAGTGGAATGAATGGTTTGAACTACTGCAAGCGAGGCATCAGGTAGACCGGAGTATATAATCTCAATATAGTCCGTCCATAAGCGAATAAAATGTGAATAATACTCTTGAATGGACCGTGTCCCCTGAGTAAACTGAGAAAGCTCATGTTCCAAGTGGAACCGTCGTGCTGAATTATCTTGTTGGTAAATCTATTTTAGATAATCCCACATTCCTTTTGTTGTTTTATAGGGTCTGAGATTCAGGATGTATTGTGGGTCCACTGACCCTAGAAGCCAAGTCATTATTTGAGCATCTTTGGTCTCCCATTTGGAGACTGCCTTCACATCGTCTAAAGGCTTTGGATCAGTCCCATCTACATGACCCCATAATTCTTTTCCCTTAAGGTATATCTGAAACTGAAAGGCCCATGATGTGTAATTGGCTCCAGTAAATTTAATGAGAGAGGTCTCACCTTTTTCCATAACAATCAAGCAGATAAAAAATAGAGAGAATCCTTGAGTGTAATGCTACCTCCAGTCGGTAACAGCAGCTAGATGTGCAACAGTTTGTATAAGAAACAGTTCAGTTGTCTAAGTTTTCAAACTGTCGACACCTGTTGTGGGGTCCACTGGAAGATCTGATCCTTGATCAGAGATGAATCCCAGATACTATATGCAATCAAGTAAGAAGAGAAGTCTTGATGTAACAATACCCCAGCAGTAAGTCCAAAACATAATCAGCAGAAAGACATAACACAGATTTGCAAAAAATTGCAAAAAAAAACAACCAGGCGACCTTGTTTGTGATGGTTGATACTCAAGGTGGGGTCCACAGATGGACCTGATCTTAGATCAGAGATGTGTCCAAGCCAGATAGATTCGATGCTTATCCCCAGACGAAATTACAAGGAAATCCAACGTACAGCAACAAATTTGGACGGTGCTGATCAAAACAGTTTCAAAAAACTGGTGATGCACGAGCTGGGCTAAAAGACAGTCCTCTGATGTTCAAAAAAATCTGAGAAAATTCCTATTATTCTTAGGAATATCAGGCGACCATGCTGGGACCAAAGTTCTGAGTGCCTTTAATGATCGTTAGTGGGCCAGCGATGAGCATTCTATGAAACAGGGTGCCTGCCGACCCTATTTTTAGCCACTAGATCTGATTGTGGGGACCACAGTGATTCCAGTTAACCAATCAGATCTCCCTGGATGGAAGAGAATGATTTTCTGCTTCTAATGAACCAAGTCTCACCCAATTTGGATGAGAATCCAAGAAATTGGACGGCTGAGATGAAAACTATTGTGAAAAACAGGAATTCCACAAAGGTGTTCAGAAATCCTACCTCGAGGCAGCAAAAAATTCTTTAAAAATCACCAAAATTTCCAGGATAACCAGTCGACTGTCATAGATAGGATTGTTGAGGGTATCTTGATCATCGCAGGTGGGCCACCGTTGTAACTGGGCTGATCTGACGGTTGTGCCTTGCCGATGACTAAAAAAGAACTCCAGGAATTCAGATCTGGATCTGTATTGATCAAGCTATGAGTGAGATTTAGTGCTCACTATTAAAGGAGATGCACAATGAAACCATTGAAGCTCTGATACCATGATACGACCATGAAGAGACAAATAAAGATTTGTGGAAAACTTGGATGGATCCCTTGGTTGATCCTTCCTCCATTATATAATCTCTTTCAGCCTTAATCAAGGCAATTACAACCTAATACAATCTATGTATATGGAAAGTGAATATGTTACAAGTTTATAATCATGGAAAGAGGATATGTTACAGTCAACTCAAATTATCCCACGTGATGGGTCAGTCTGTACAAGAAATGGGCCTAGTGGGCTTTGTGGGCCAGCTGGTGTTAACAGTATCAAACAGGTCGAATTAGGGAATTCACTAGGCCCTTGAAACATATCTTACACCCAACACAGGCATTTGATGAGAAGAAAAATAGAATGCTGTTATTGTGATTTTGAAGAGAACTGTCTTATCACTTAATTTTCTTAAAACAAACCAAGGTTCTCTCTCTCTCTCTCTCTCTCAAATATAGTTGCTTGCGCTCACATTCTTCCAATGCAGGTAACCATGATCTTGAATGAAGTTTTAAGGCTATATCCACCTGTGCATGGTATGTTTCGGCATACTGCCCAAAAAACCAAGTTGGGAGGGATCTCTCTCCCTGCCAATGTGGATCTCTATCTACCAACAATCCTCATCCATCATGACCCTGAAATTTGGGGTGAAGACTCAGCAGAGTTCAAACCAGAGAGGTTCTCGTCAGGAATTTCAACGGCCTCAAAGGAACACCTTGCATTCTATCCATTTGGGTGGGGCCCAAGGGTTTGTATTGGCCAGAGCTTTGCTACAATTGAAGCTAAAATCGCTCTCGCTATGATTCTGCAACGTTTCTCTTTCGAGCTCTCGCCCTCCTACGCTCATGCTCCACGCACTGTTATATCTCTTCAACCACAATTTGGAGCTCAAATCATCCTCCACCAACTTTGAAGGTGCTTGTTGATGCTAGTGGTTCTTGTTCTGTCATTGTTAGTACTCCCCTTTATATGACTATATAATAAAATGATGTCCAAGTGATATCTTCTTGCAATAAACGAAATAGTTAGTATGAAAAGCCTTGTTTATGTAACACTCTGTACCAGAAGATAGTAATGTGGTATTTTATATCTTAGATGATTGGTCTCTCGTTTGTTGTCCTGCAAGTTCTAAGTAATGATATTTCAGAGTATCATAGTAGTGATCAAAGAGAGGATTTGATATCATACACATGGGAACTAGAATGTATGGTCATTTTGTTGGCTTGTAAGTGTATGCCAGTCAAATATATTAGTAAAAGTGTTCTAGTTGCTCTGTTCTTTTCCTCCCTTTCTATGAGTCTATGAGATGATGTCTGAGATAACCCCATATATCCCATTATTAACAGAAAAGGTGAAAAAAAGGGAAGAAGAATACTATAGAGGTTAGGATGGATTTGATGCAGAGGAGAAGCCATACACAGATTGAACTGTATTAAATTATTTAGAGGACAATGATGTTAAATGTACTGACCATTGATTAATGGAAAAGGTCAAATGAATTTTATTTGCATTAATTTTCCATTTTTCTTATAAAAAAAAAAAACTAAAATCCAAACTAAGGGCTAGGACATCCACGGTCCAACCCGTTTGAGCTTTGTTTTGTGGTTCATCTGTAGTATGGCCTCCAAGTTAAACAATTTCTGAAGTCATTACATATGCCCATATTCTTAATTTGTTGGACAAGAAGTTGGTTGTGTTACATACCACATTAAACTAGTGAAAAACACTCCTTAGCATTTGTTAGCATCATTGAGAAATGGATCTTGTTTTGTTATTGAAGTTGGTTCTTGATCAGATCTTACTATCCAAATCTTCATTTTTTGGGTTTGCCCCTTGGTGATTATACTGACAAGAAGATGGTTGTGTCACATACCCCATTAAACTTGTGGAATTTCTTCTTTAGCATTTGTTAGCATTAATGAGAAATGGGTCTTGTATGTGTTATTGAAGTTGGTGATTGATTAGGATCTTACCTTCCAACTCCTGTTTGCATTTGATGTTAACAACATGTGTTCAAGTATCATTATCAGACCCCTATTAGCCAGTAGAGAAAATTGTATATTTTTGCCTATCCGGCCAATGTTTTTGCTGTCAGCATGGTTTTGCTGTCAGATGAAGATGCTAAACAGTAGCCCATTTCACATGTGGGTGATAGATACATAGGGTATCATGCCAATGGAACCGATATGTATAAGCCGATAATCATGATTAAAAATCTGATAACCATGATTAAGAATCTGATGTGGTTGAACAGCCAAGACAGACATATCAATGTTTGAAGCTGCATAGAAATCTTTCTTTGTAGCGAAGTTCCTTTTGTTCTGCCATGTTACCAACTGTCAAGATATAGATCAAACCAACAAATCAGGATAAACAAGAGCAAAGGAATTAGAATTAATGAATTGGCTTTAATTTGAAACAACTCTCCTGCGTAAGAAACAAGAGCAAGCAATACATGAAGAATTAAGAGTACAAGTTGAAATGTTCATGCGAAGATAGATGTCTAGAGTTTCAAGAAATGACATGATTAGAAATAATGTGACAGTTTGTTTGCATTAAAATACATTGAAATGCTGCTGTGGCTTTGATACCACTTGTTGTGCTCTGATCTCACTTATTGTTCGCATGTGTGTGGAAGTGTGAAAAAATGGGATTAACAATAAATCAATCCACACAAGAAGACACAAAGTCACATAGAGAGATTTATGTGATTCGGCAAGATTGCCTACGTCCATGAGAAAGAAACCCAACTATATAATCCATGCTTTTTTCTCTCCCAAGATAATCCATGCTTTTTTCTCTCCCAAGAATTCCTTTCTTAGCCCACAAGAGAGTATCAATACAATGACCAAAATATCCATGACTTTGAACCCACTTAGTCTGGACCCTTGGCCAACAAATTCATTGTCAAATAAGCTCTAGCAAAAATAAAGAGGTGAAGTGTGAATAGTATGGGGTGAGGGATGAGGGGTGAATGATATAAGATAGTAATATAAATAGTATTGTTGGGGAATTTGTACAAACACTTGGTAGGCAATATGATTTTACAACACTAATCATCAATCAAGTGTCATCGCAATGCAACTAAGGCAAACATACATCAAACCACCATCATGTAGAAAAGTCAAATAAGACAAAAAAAAATAAAAATAAAAATACAAAATTTACGTAGTTCAGTTACAATGTGTAACCTACATCCACAAGAGAACAATGCAAAGATTTCTCTTTTACCTTTAATGGAGATTACAAGCCCACTATCAAGTGAAGCTATAGATACCCACTTATAAGTTACAAGCTTTCATAGCTTTCTTTCCTCCCTTTCCTCCCAATCTCTAGACTCTCTCTACCAATGAATATAAAGGAATGCAATATAATATCATTCTCTTTTCCCTTAGGGTTTTCAAGCTCTACAGCCATTAGATTTACTCAATCCAATGACTCACATCAAAAGAGCTAAAAGAGAGTAAAAATAAAATAAAGAAAAGTACAAAAAAAAAAAAAAAAAAAAAAAGCAAAACACAGTGTTGCACATACACAACACATATACAGCAATTAGGACCTTATTTTCCTAGGATTTGAGTTACTATAGTGATGGTTGCATATTCATTTCCTATCTTCTCTAGATTGATCGGAATAGAGGGAATGTTATTTGATGGTCAATTTTGTATATCCACCATTGAACTTCATTCTTAATCACTCTTGGCATGAATTTCTATATATTCAGTTCCATGTGAAACAGACCTTACGTGTAATTGAACTCCTACAAGTTTATTTATATACATAATTAAAAATGAAAAATCAAAGTGAGTTTCCAAAAATACTATCGAATAGTCTTCTCTTTATTAGAAATTGAATGGTAATATGAGAAATGAATACCCAACCATCACCCTAGTGATTTAGATCCTAGGAAAGCCAAGGTCCTGGTGATTTAGTCTTCTCTTTATTTACATCACTACCTCATATCCTTCACCATTCATATTTTAATAATCCTTTGGTGGAACTCATTTGACCATAAAGTCATATGTATTTAATTCCTATGTGTTTTATGCAAAGAGGCCCGTAAGGAGGAAACTTCAAAATATCTCTAGGAAAGGAGAAATTAAAAACTGCCACATAAATTATGCACACACAACATCTAAAACAATTCATAGGAATTATAGCATTTGATATTGGCTTCCAAGTATAAAGAATGGAGAGAGTGAAACACAATGAACACCTTTGCTAAAGAAATGATATTAAAACACGTCATAAAGAAAAGTAAAACTCACAAAACCGTCGTAAAATAAGAGGAATAAAGTTCCAATGATAATCATGGGCTTTTTTTGTGTAATGTTACATATGGCGGCCTAGCCATGCCCCAAATGCCATAATTTGTGCTTTTTTATATAAAATCAATGATGTTCTTCTACACAATTTTCCTTCTTTAAGATTTCATAAGAGGGAGAAGATTTTATTCTTTATGCATTAAACCTAATTAAGAGGCATTGAGGAATCACACTAAAATATTAGGTTGTGGGCCCGTCTCGGGCCTATGTTTTGGGCTCTTGAGTGTATAGGCCCCTACTATAATCCCAGCCCATCCAACATTTTTAACACAAACGGACATAAAAATGTTGCAAATATGCTAGAAATGCATGCAGACTAGACCTGGCCCTGATAACTTGAAACCCTAGATCTATATTTGTAAGCTAACCCAACTTGGGTCCAAGTTAGAGGATCCAGGTCGGGTCCCAAATAAAGGACCTGGGCTTGGACCTGGGCCCAAATTAAGGCAAAGTTACTTCTACAACATGCTTAGTATACTACAGTACATAAATATAGAAATTGACTGTGCAATGGGTCAAGGTTCAAAAGCCTGAGACTCGGACTCGACTCATCCAACTCAAAAGATTTGGCTAGAAGAGATCCAATGTGGCAACATCAGAGAGTCATGACTTTTTAAAAATATAATGTGAAAATATTTAAAATAGGCCAAATACTTTTAAAATATAAATACACATTTATTTATGTGTTCTTGGTATTCAATTCAAATTAATAAGTTCATTTATTCAAGAAAAAAAAAACAATATGGCAGATAAAAGAAGAAAAATATTATTGTTTATTACATAATTTTTAAGTCAAACATCGAATGTAGAAGGTCAAATATAAGTCTCAAATTACATTTCAATTGTCATTTTTCAAATTACCAATTTCAAACCTCGAGCATTACTTATTTAAAAATAAACATCAATTGTTCATATGTAAATATAGCTTTCAAGTGGCTCAAAATACAAATAACTTATCAAAACTAATGTGACTCGGTCGAGTTTACCGATGTATTTGACTCGGCCCTTCATCACGAGTCAATTCATCAAGTTTTCCTTCCTTGTATTGGTTATTCAGGTCATACCTAAAATCCCTAGACCTAAGGTCATACCTGAACTTTATTCGAATATGTTTGTGGACCAGAACCCTTATAAACTGGTCTAAATATTAACCCGGCCCATACCTTTTTCCAGTTCAGCCTTTCTAGTATCCCTTTTTCATTTCCCACATGCTAAAGCCCGCTGGGATTCTTTCTTCTGGACATAGAGGCCAGATCATGGTGGAACCCATATGCTTTGGGTGCAAGAAATTGCATTTGAATTTTTAGTGAGTTTTGAAAGGGCATTGGTTTGACTTGACTAAGGGCCTTCTTTCTGTTTATGATATTTCCCTTGGTACCCAAGAAACAACCACTATGTCTTCTTCTGCCAGAAATGTTTGACTACTAGGCCCTTAATTTCCCTCTTTCAATAGTTCTATAATATGGATTCATGTGGTGATCCACAGGGGCACCCAAGTTTGGCCAATGTGATAACAAAAAGAAGATAGGGGAAAAAACTGAATCAAGAAAAACATAGGATCAGACTGTAGATTCCATACCCCATGGTGCAGCCCAATTCCAATAACACTGGATTTGAACCACAGTTCTGGGACCAGGTGGGACTCAATACTCAGCTCCATAGGGCAATAAAGGACTTAGAGGAACTCAAGTTGAGGGTCGTTTACATACCACCAGCGTAAATAAGTGCAGACAAACATGATTGATACGTAGCCATTATTCAATTTCTCTTATTACATATGTAAATAGGTGCAAGCGAACGACCTCAAATGAATTTTGGGTAGACCAAGGTTAACTCGCTCAATACTTTTGTTGATCTGACCAAAACTGATCAGAAAAGTATTTCTATACATGTTTTCAGTTCCAATTTTATTTTTGGATCACTTGGTCATATTTCCAAATTGACTTCGCCTATTTCGAACCCTAGCCATGTTCCAATTTAACCCTAGCCATGTTTCTGAGTTTTGAACTATGACTCGAACAGTATGTTGTCCCACCAGGTCATACCCAGACTCAGAGGTTAGGATCTACCATACTTAATTAGCAAGGGTTGATTATTAAGTAGTGTTTGAAACTCCGTTTGATTTCGATTTAGCAAAAAGAAGAAGAGAAAAAAGGAAACTAGGTTCAACCAAAACCAGGACCTTCATTGGTTTGCTTAGATAAAAACTTTAGGCACTTAACAAAAATTGGTCAAAACTGGTTTCTACAGGGGGTTGAACCAATTTGACCCATCATTAATTATTTTGAAGTTTTTCCCAAACTTGGTGTTAATGATGTCTTGATTCTGTCGAGCTTAAACCATACGGTTCAACTGGAATGGATCAAACTCTCCCACTGGTTCACCTTGAAAGTTGAACCATTGAACCTAAGTTCACCTTTTAAAAGACATGGGCCTTAATCTGACTTGAGTTGGACAGAGGATCTTTGTTTGTCCAAGACCTAAATTGGGTCCTACAACTCCTAACAAACCCCTAGTGAGACCCATGTGAATTCAGCCCAAACCCTGACCACCTTTGGTCAACTTCAAGCCAAGAAAACAAAAATAGCTAGAGAGCTCTGGTTTGAGAGAGGCAGACCATACTCCTTCAGTGATCCTCAGACAGCCATTCAATTTTCTATTCATTATAAGTTCAAAGAAGACCCACAAGAAACTGGATATGATTTCACTCAACTATAAATACCTTGGCCACATTGTCCTTCTCCTCAACAAAAACAAGCTTACATTTGGTCATAAAAAATATGGAAGCCTTTCTCTTCAATTCTCTGATTGTCTGTTCCTTTCTAATACTACTCTCTTGTGTTGTGAAAGCAGCTTACTCCATCTTGTGGAAACCCAAGAAACTAGAGAAGCAATTGAGGCAGCAAGGAATCAATGGTACATCATACAAGGTTTTGCATGGGGACTGGAAAGAGTATGTGAGGTCCATGGAGGAGGCCTGGTCCAAGCCCATGAGTCTGACCCATCACATCGTTCCACGTGTCATCCCATTTGTCCATGAAATAGTGCATAACTATGGTAAGTAAATCTAATTATTGAGTTTGTGCTCACTCCTTATGCTTTAAAACTTTGATATTAGTAACTTGTGTTATGAAAAATTACTAAAACAACTAGATGTGTCAATGGGCCTTTAGTATGAAAATGGGCCCGGTATGCTTTGTTTGGGAGGACCCATCTTCGGATCCACATCCAACAGGGGTCACTTGTATTGGACCTGGATTCAACTTCAAGAAGAAAACAAAGAACTTGCTCGGACCCGGGGACCCATACCCATGAATAAGCATCAATATTCTACATTAAATAATGATACTTGGGCTACAGTCACATCTGGATCTGCCTTCTCAGGTATGATTATTCATGGCCACAGACCCGGATCCAAAAATCTTTGGTACCACTATTTTATACAAAAAAATTGGATCAAAGTTTCTATTGGATTTTAAAAAGGTCCTTGAGCTGAGTTTGGGCCTAACCCAAGAGCCCACAGTGCAACAGAGGCTTTTCTTCCAAAATAGGCCAAGTCAAGCCCAGAAGTTTTTGGTAATTGAAGAAGCAAGTAATACTTTAAATGATATACTAGAAAATAAACCATGAAAGCATGACAAACATCTAGAAATCTATGCTGGTTGATAGTTTGTGGCCCCTCTTTCTTTTTACAGTTTTCAAAAAGTGAATTTTTTGGGACTTCAATTCTCACTGCTTTATCCTTCTCAAGTAGTTACATCTGGTTACCAAAATGCAGGCAAGATATCTCTACATTGGAATGGGACAACTCCTAGGGTGACTATCAATGATCCAGAGATGATGAAGGAAGTCCTTTTAAACAAGTCAGGTCACTTTCAGCAACCACCAGTAAATCCTATTATAAAGCAAATTGCTATGGGAGTTAGCAGCATGGAAGGAGAGAAATGGACCAAACATAGGAGGATAATCACTCCAGCTTTTTACCCAGACAAGCTGAAGGTTGCTTTCTACAACCACTTTTACTGACTTAACATGCACTAGATCCAGTAGTGCTAAGCTAAACAAGATTATCATATGAAATAAAAATCTAAGAATTTCATGGCCATTTTTAATCATGTGAAGAGCATATTAAGTGGAAATTAGTCACTTTATATAGTACTGTTTATCATAATCTTGCTGAAGAATATGTATGATGTTGTTGGATATCCTAAATGCAGGGGATTGCACCAGCATTTTCTACTAGTTGTAGTGATATGATCAAGAGATGGGTGGAGTTGGTTGGTCCTCAAGGATCATGTGAATTGGATGTCTGGCCTGAACTCCAAAACCTTACAGGAGATATAATCTCTCGAACGGCCTTCGGTAGCAACTATGAAGAAGGCAAGAGGATCTTCCAACTTCAGAAGGAGCAAGTTGTTCTGGTGCTTGAAGCTGCTTTCAGTGTATATGTACCAGGTCTCAGGTGCATTTCAACTCTGCTTTCTTCTTCTTTTTTTTTTCTTTTTTTCATGCTAGTTGTGCAATTTGTTATATTTTTGACATGTAAAGATACCTAAGCAACCAATATGCATAAGAATCACCTGATTACTTATAACACAGCCAGTATTGAGTGGAGATTGTTTTCAAATGCACCCCATATCTCTATTGATTTAATCAATTTGACAGAAAGATTGGCCATGCTTTCCACCTAAGGGGATATGAAAGTTGAGTGCTTGTTTTTCACCTTCTGTGCTAAATTATAGCCAGCACCATTACCAATGTTAGTATCCCTCCTAATCAAGTCTGATCTTCAATGCACAGATGAATAGATAACCATAGTTTCTGATCAACCAGATTGTGATTTATGGCATATCTAGATGGAAAGCAGGCCTAAAGTTACTAGAAAACATTACTTTTCGATCAAAATGAATATTATACAGGATGCTGCCACCAGCACCACTTCTAAATCATATATTAGCAATTACTTGAAAATATACTCACCCCATATTCATTGGGTTTCCACAGATTTATGCCTACCAAAAAGAATAAGCGAAGAATGTATTTGGACAAAGAGATCAAAAGTACATTAAGAGATTTGATCCATAGGAAAGAAGTGGCCATGAAAATGGGAGAATCAAGCAACGATGACTTGTTAGGATTGCTGTTGCAATCTACTGACTCTAATGAAGTTGGAAATAACTCAAAGAATATCAGGCTGACAATCGATGAGGTGATAGAGGAATGCAAGCTGTTCTACTTTGCTGGCCATGAAACGACCTCGGTCTGGTTAACATGGACGATGGTTGTCTTAGCTATGCATCCGAACTGGCAAGAGCGAGCACGTGAAGAGGTTTTCCAAATATGTGGGAAGAACACACCCAAGTTTGAAAGCACAAACCAACTTAAGATTGTGAGTATTCTTCATCTCATACTCGCATCACCTTAAATTATTTTTTCCTGGATCTTTGCTTTAAGCACTAAAACTACTGCTCACTAGTCATATCGTACGTGTTATGTTTTTTAGATTGAATGAAGATGCTTCTCTGCTTGTAATATCATTTATCATGAAATACAAAACTAAGTTTAGAGCACTCATTTCCTACTAAGGATTCCTTGAACTGAATGTCAAAGTTTATATTCTGGAGTCGTGCATGTCTATATACCGTGCATGTCTATATACCCTACTAACTAATTGGCTTGAATATTTTGCTTATACAGATATGTTGTCAATTTACTTTTTCTTGCTTAAATCAAAATCAATGAGCTGCACCGGAAAAAGGTTTGGGTGGGTAAAAGCAGAAAAACAGTATTCCACCTAACACAGTTTTCAGTTTCCCTGTTGCCTCATCAATGAATATAATTCATCCTAAAACAAACATAGGCACTTAAAAAAGAAAAAATAGAATTAAAAACTAGGCCTTCATTAAAATCTTGAAAGAGCAGGTCTTGTGACTTCTAGTTTTCACAGAACAAACCAGTGGCATTACCCTATTTTCAACTTTCAATAAGAAGTGGTTATAAATAATTAGGATGAGTAGCAGAAAATTGCCTTGCGTTGTGAGTGTTTACTGCTTGATCTTAAGGAGAGACCACATCAGAGAAGGCTTATTTGCTAGTGGCGTTGGGTGTAAGATGAGCATCGAACTGGTCGAATTAGGGAATTCACAACGCCCATGACACATATCTCACGTCCAAACACAGGCATTTGATGAGAAGAAATGTAGAATGCTCTTACTGTGGTTTTAGAAGAGCATGTCTTATCATTTCTAGTTTTTTTAAAGCAAATCAATTAAGGTTCTCTTAGTTGTTTATTTTCTCTCTCTTGGTTCTCAAATATAGTTGCTTTTGCTAATGTGCTCACATTATTCCAATGCAGGTAACCATGATCTTGAACGAAGTTCAAAGGCTATATCCACCTGTGACTGGTCTATTTCGGCATACTACCGAAAAAACCAGGCTGGGAGAGATCTCTCTCCCTGCCAATGTGGATCTCTATCTACCAACACTCCTCATTCATCATGACTCTGAAATTTGGGGTGAAGACTCACAAGAATTCAAACCAGAGAGGTTCTCAGCAGGAATTTCAGCAGCCTCAAAGGAACAACTTGCATTCTTTCCATTTGGGTGGGGCCCAAGGATTTGTATTGGCCAGAGCTTTGCTATGATAGAAGCTAAGATTGCTCTTGCTACGATTCTGCAACATTTCTCTTTCGAGCTCTCGCCCTCCTACACTCATGCTCCATACACTGTTATAACTCTTCAACCACAATTTGGAGCTCAAATCATCCTCCACCAACTCTGAGGTGCTTGTTGATGCTAGTGGCTATTGGTGTGTCATTGTTACTACTACCTTTATATGACTACATCATAAAATGTTGCCAATGTGTGGATACACCCCTGAACTGCAACATGAACAAAATAAAGAATTCTGAAAAGCCTTGTTTATGTGACATAGGCCTGCACTTTGTACCAGAAGATAGTACTGTGGTATTGTATCTTAGATGACTGGTCTCTCTTTTGTTGTTTTGAGGATTGTGTAATGATATTTCAGACTTTCATGGTAGTAATCAAAGAGAGAAATTTGATATCATATACGAGGGAACTAGAATGTAAATATGTAATATCATTCTAATGGCATGCAAGTGTATACCAGTCAAATATTGGGCAAAGTGGAATCACAGGGCTGCCCTTGGATAGCGTGCCCCATCCCTTGGTGGGTAGGTTTACTTCACATCTCTTGGCCACCAGGCCAACTCGCAAAAAAGGTAAAGTGTAGCTACTTCTTTTTTTATTTATTTTTTATTACATGGGAAGAATCATAAACTATTCTAATCCTAAACTAGCCTAATCTAACCACCAAGGACCCGTCCAAAGGGTGCTCCACTACTTTGCCAGTGTTCCGCATGTGTATTTCTGCCTAAGCTCTTCCCAAGTGCTCTTTCATCTGTGCTCCTCCACCACAGAACAATCCATGCTGTGCTCTGGCACTTGGTGTGAGTGGGATGCCCTTTACCACTGGGCTATCTCGTGCTTCTCTAAAGTGTTACTATTCTCTTCTTTTCCTCCCTTATCTATTAGATGATGCCTGACATAATCCCATTACAAAAACAAAGGGGAAAAAACAAGAAGAATCATATATATATACTGTTAAGTATGGATTTGATACAGAGGAGAAGCCATGCATGGATTGAACTGTTGGATTAAATTATTTGGAAGGACTATGATGTTAAGTACAAGATTTTCAAGTAAATTGTCATTAATTAAATCTTAGATCAATGTTTTAAACACTGAGGCACGAGGCAAAGCATTTTTATTGACCGAAGAATGAAGCTCAAGCCTCAATGCCTATGCTGCAAGCCTCAAGAGCACACATAACGTATGCGAACAGCACACGGGAAGTTTCTCTATGCAGGTTGATGACCCGTCAAAAAAAAAGCGGTAAGCCAAAGAAGACACAGATGAAAGTAATAAGATTAGATTTAAGATGTGCAACCTATGTGGGGATGATGACCTGTCAAATAAAAGTGGTAGGCCAAAGAAAACCTTTTAATTCTTATTTTTGAAACGCTTCACCCTTCCCAATAACAGGCATCATATCTGATTTTGTGACTTATTGTCGTCTTTCTATAACACTATTTTAGATACTTTTTAATCAGTTCTGATACGAAAATCCCATGTGGTGAAATGAAGTCGGATTCTGGGTGGCATAAGTCTTTGGCCGGTTTGCCCTGCCTCAATTGAATTGTGTTTACATTAATCTTCCATTTTTTTCCCAAAAAAGATTACAAATAAGGGCTAGGATGTTCGACCAAAGTGCTTTTTTTCTTTTAACTCCAGCTAAGGGGGTGGGACCCATCGAACCCACACGAGTGGGAGTGCCCTCGGATAAGGGAAGGAAACCTCAGGTGACGTAAGGGCCTTGGACTGGATGAGGGAAGAATCCCTCGCGTGAGAAAAGGTGGCCTGCAAAAGGTTCGAACCTTGGCAGCTAGGTGAGAAATGTTGCGCCTTACCATTAGGTAAGTCATGGACTCATCCAAATCCAACCAGAGTTGGTTTGTGGTCCATCCTTAGTAAGGTCTTGCAGGATAAACAATTTCTAAAGTGGTTAAACTTTGAGCCCCTAAATGAATCCAAATCCTCTCATTTCTCTAGTATTTTGGGGGAAAAAACTTATCAGTATAACTCAAACTCAGTCACTCCATATCTCAATTCTTATCCCTTTGACTTCCCAACCCTAAGGGGTTGGCCAAGTGGTCAGGACCACAGTTACCAAAGTTTGAGTCCACTGATGCCCTCTCATTGGAGCCACAGGGAATTTACCTAGCTTTCCTCTGGCATACGGATTAGTCCAGCCTTGGGCTGGGACACCATCTGTTAGGGAAAAAAAAAAAAAAACCTTTCGCTTCCCAACGTGCTCCAATTTTAACTCAGTTTTATTTTCCAAATCTCAACTCCTTCAACCCTTTGCACTTTTCAACCCCTATATATCCCATTTGTCAACCTTTAGTTTCCCTACCTCCTTCATTTCCAACTAGAGAAATTCTAAATGCATCCACCTCTTTTGCTGAGCCCACCCACATTCCCAAAAATACCCTCCTATCCTCTCCTCTCCCTCTCTCCTTCCCTGTTCCTTGCTCCGGCCATCTCCGCCCAGCCCCTTCGCCGTCGATCCCTCTCTCTATCTCTCTCGCCCGCTGCCGGCAGCGCCCGTCCCTCTCCCCCTTTCTTTTTTCCTCTCTCTTCCTCTCTCCCCCTCTCCCTCTCCCCCGCCGCCAGCCCCTGCCCAAAATCCCTCCGACCTTTGCTTCTCCATATCCCTCTCCCCCTCTTTCTCTCCCGCTCTCTGCCTCTCGCCCGTCGCCATAGCCCTCGCCCGCCCTCTCCCTCTTTCTCCTTCTCCCTCCCTCTCCCCACATGCCCTCCGCCCTCTCCCTCTCCCTCTCCCCGGCCTCTGCCTGCCCAGTCTCCCTCTCCCCCTCTTTCTCTCCCACTCTCTGCTTCTCGGCCGCCGCCCCCACCCACCCTTTCCCTCTTTCTCCCTTTCTCCCTCTCCCCCTCTTTCTCTCCCACTCTCTGCCTCTCTCCACACTTTCCCTCTCCCTGCCCGCCCGCTCCCTCTTTCTCCCTCTCCCTCCCTCTCCCCACATGCCCTCCGCCCTCTCCCTCTCCCCGGCCTCTGCCTGCCCAGTCTCCCTCTCCCCTTCTTTCTCTCCCACTCTCTGCTTCTCGGCCGCCGCCCCCACCCACCCTCTCCCTCTTTCTCCCTTTCTCCCTCTCCCCCTCTTTCTCTCCCACTCTCTGCCTCTCTCCACACTTTCCCTCTCCCCGCCCGCCCGCCACCTCCACCCTCCCAGTCTTCCTCTCTCCCCCTCCTATCTCTCTCCCTCTCCCTCTCCCTCCCTTTCTCTCTATCGCTCCCTCCCCTTCGGTAACACTGAGGGGGGGGGGGGGGGGGGGGGGGGGTGGATGCAGAAAGAAGTGGGAGTAGGGCTACTGAGAGAGTGGGAAGGAGAGGGAGATGGGTCGGCAGTGGGGTCGAGGAAAGAAGTGGGAGTAGGGCTACTGAGAGAGTGGGAAGGAGAGGGAGATGGGTCGGCAGTGGGGTCGAGGAGAGGGAGGCTGGGCGGGCGGAGGATGTCGGAGGAAGGAGAGAGGGAGAGAAAAGGAAGGAGAGGGAGGGGTAGTTTAGGGGTATTTTCATCATGTGTAATTTTTTTTTTTTAAAGGTAGGTGTGCTGAGCAAAAGAGGAGGGTGAGTTTAGAATTTCTCTTCCAACTATAAAATTTCCTTCTTCAAATTTCAACTCATTCAATGCCCTTTAACTAGATAGGTGTTGGTTCATTAGCATTAAGCATGGGTTTGCTCCCATGTCTCGTGTTCTACATTTATGCCCTGGTGTAAATATGTGGCGGGATAATAATAATAATAATAATATCCTTCAATAGTCAATACCTTTTGGTCCAAACCCATATTCAATCAAACTCCACCATCAGAGTCCCATTTTTCAAGCCCCGTTCGAACCCACAAAGCTCTAGTGCTCAACGTTGCAATAACAAGCTCTCTCTCTCTCTCTCTCTCTCTCTCTCTCTCTCTCTCTCTCATGAAATCTTGTCACCAGGTATGTTTTCCTTCATACCACACATCCTTCAACCCTCACCTTTCTTTCTTGCGCAGATAGAGAGGCTTCGAAGATTTCTTTTTTAGCTGCATCCAACACCTAGGGAAATCAATGCTGGAAACCGTAGAGGTGCACAAAAATCCGTAAATCTAATCCGCGGATTTTTAATCGATCCGAAAGTAAACAGTTGGTGACGAATTGAAAATCCTGTAATCCATTAGCAATGGATCGGTGGCGGATTTCATCCTCAATCCGTGGATTCAATCCGATCCGTTGACATTAAATAAAAATAAAAAAATTTAAGCGGCTTGGATATAAATTAAGATGTCTAAATATAAAAGAAGAGAAAATTTTCAGGGGTCCAAATGTAATTATTCCCTGCGAATCTTTATGCCTAAAACCCTACCCCCATCGTTCATTCATCTCCCAAAACCCTTCCCTCTCCCACCTCTTCGCTCTCTCTCTCTCTCTCTCTCTCTCTCTATCTCTCGTGTTTTTTTCATCTCCCAAAGCCACGGAGAAAACCCTTCCCTCAAAGAAGCGGCAACAAGAAGGAGGAGGAAAAGAACGCTTCTTTCTCTCTCTCTTTCTCGTGTTTTCTTTTGAGGTAAGACTGTTATCGCTTGAATCCATTGCAGCTCATCCTCAAAGAGGCATTGCTTGCAGGAAATGGTAGATTTCCTTGTGGATTTGGATTTTGGGGGTTTATGTTTTCATTTCTTGAAAACAAGGCACATTACTTGAGATTCAGGGATTCATTTCATTTTTTTTGGAGGTGTCAATTCTTTAATGAAGGTTTTCTTCTCCTCATGATGGATATGTGCTCTTAGTTCCAGTTCATTAGTGGAGTGTAAAAATTGCAAATGGTACCTTAACACAAGTACTTGGGGAAGGATCCATCTATGTCCTACTAAAAGACCCATTGTTGTCATGCTACATTTTCCCCCTTTTCACTGTGTTGTCATGATTGGTGGTGGTTGTGAGAACAGTAGTCTTTATATTCTTGAGCTAAGAATTAAGGAGTCAAGAGTTTTGCAGTCTGCAATAACTGTAGAAAGTTTTTTTGCTATGGCATTGGCATCTTGGACATGCACCTCTTAAAAAGAATAGAAAGATACAGGTCGGCTGGTTGTCCTTTGATAGGTTGTTGATAGTTGTTAATAAGCTCACCTTGAGCTTGGGTTAGGACAGTGAATCCCCTTTGAAAAGATGGTAATTTTGAAGAGATTAAATTGAACAGATTAATCCGATCCGATCCGGTCCTCCACGGATCGGATCGGTTTTTAACAGCTACGGATTGGTGATGGATTCCAAATCCATCAATCTGTAGGTAACGGATTGGTGACGGATTTGGCCCAATCTGCACCAATCCGATCCGTGTACAACCCTATTCGGGAAAGAAGGAATTAAATAAAAAAAAAAGACCGCTTGTTTTTTTTTTAAAGATTTCTTTTGGTTTCTCAACGCCACAAATATGCCCATATTCTTAATTTTTTTTGGATTTTCTCCCAGTTTAGTGATTATAGTGACAAGAAGATGGTTGTGTTACATACCCCATTAAGCTTGTGGAAAACCCTCTTTAGCATTTGTTAGCGTTATTGAGAAATGGGTCATATTTTGTTATTGAAGTTGGTGGTTGATCAGGGTATTTCCATCCAATTTCATTTTTTGGGGGGTTTTCTCCTTACTGTTTATACTGACTAGAAGATGGTAGTGTTACATACATACCCCATTAAACTGGAGGAAAACCCTTTATAGTATTTGTCAGCATTAATAAGAAATGGGTCTTGTATGTGTTATTGAAGTTGGTGATTGATCAGGGGTCTTACCATCCAAGTCTTCATTTCTGGGGGTATTTTTCGCTTTAGTGATTATATTGACAAAAGGATGGTTGTGTTACATACCCCATTAAACTTGTGGAAAATCCTCTTTGGCATTTGTTGGCATTGTTGAGAAGTGGGTATTGTAGTTGTGTCTATGATGAAGTTGCTGATTAATCAGCATCTCATCTTCCAACTATTATTGGCATATGAAATTAACTACATGGCTTCAAGTATCATTATTAGATCCCTATCAGCCAGTAGATAAAAATGGATATTTTTGCGCATCTGACATATGTCTATGAGTTTATAGGCACAGGCCTATCTGCTTCATCAGCATGATTTTGCTGTCGGATGATAAACAATAGCCCATATCATCCAATATCAGTAATGATCCATTGGCATGTGGGTGATACAAGGGATGAATAGGGTATTGTCTTCGTGCCAATAGAGCCAATATGTATAATCCAATAACCATGATTAACAAATCATTGTGGTTGAAGGTGTTGAACAGCCAGGACAGACATATCAATGCTTGAAGAACTGATCAAACAGTTTTAGGAGGTTGAATCTTAAATTGGAAAGGGAAAAAAAACTGTAATGGCACAGAATGCCAAACAGTCAATAAATGCATTACGATACGTAGTTGTTTATAGATGAAATTATAACCATATAGTTTTAAACTGTCATGCAGCATCAACAAGGGCATTGTTCTCATGGTGAGTATTCGAAGTATAGTAGAGCGGATGCGAAATGTACCATTTGGAAATATCACCGTAGAGGCTGCAGACAAATCTTTCTTTGTAGCCAAGTTCCTTTGCTTCTGCCATGTTGCCAACAACTACTTCTGCTCCATTGCTCAAGTATGTATTTATGCTTTATTTCTGCACACACGCACTCACTCTTTCTATTATTTTTATATATGTCCTGTGATTGATTTCTTTATCATTTGAATTTGATCATATGCAGGTATACGGCCCCAGCATGCTCCCAGCTATCAACCTGGAGGGTGATCTTGTTCTAGTGGAGCGGATCTCCCACCGTATTGGCCATGTTGGTCGTGGAGACATCGTCGTCGTTCGTTCACCTGAAGACCCTAGAAAGACCGTTACAAAGCGCATCACTGGCATGGAAGGTGACACCGTCACTTTCGCTGTTGACCCTGGCCAAGAGGATAGATGGAAGACAATTGTCGTATGATCCAAGTTTGAATTCTTTTTTTTTTTTTCTTTAAGCATTATTAGTTAGTTTATATCTTATCCTTCTTCCTATTTTTCAGAGTATCAATCTTTACAGTTACTTTGGGCTGATGTATTCTAGGATTTTGGATGGTCAGGTACCAAAGGGTCATGTCTGGGTTCAAGGTGATAATGTCTTTGCATCAAATGATTCACGAAATTTTGGTCCTGTTCCATACGCACTCATTCACTCAAAGGCACTTATCAGGGTGAGTTCTTCCTTCCTCTCTTAATCTCTTGTAGCTCTGTTGAATTGAGACTATATTTTTTTTTGTAAATAATGTCGGTTAATGGTTTTTTATTGCAACATTTCTTTATCGAAGTGCTTTGACACTACAAAATAGGAATATTCTAGTCAGCTGGTATTTAACATCACAATGTTTATTGGGACATGAACACATTACAATTTTTGGCCTTCAACCCCAACACTACAATATTGATAGATAACAAGTGTCTGAAGATTCAAATTTGTTTGTAGTGCTCGTTTTTTATCTATATTCAGGATGCAGTCTTATGTGAGGTGTTCACAAATGTGATGATGTAAATTCAGCATTGCTGGGCTAGTGTTTATGTCAGGTTGGGTTTGAATGCAAAGACATGCAGAGAGATATCACAATTAGCAATTATAATCATTTTCTTAATGGTATTAACAATTATAATTGTAGGAAGGGTGGATGGAGAATTCCTGTTCCTAACTCATGCTTTCTCCAGGATGTGGAGGGCTATACTCTGTGTGGGGTAGTCTTTTGAATTTGTATCTGATACTGAGTAGGTAGAGGTCTTACAATTTTTTTTTTAGTGGGAGTTATATAATAGGACTTCTATCTGACATTCTACGATCTTTCTCTCGATAAGGATTCTCTAGTTATGGACTACATTTGTAAATTGGTTATGGTGTTGCATGGGTGCTTATCTTTTGGTGATACCTTTTGGATGTTGAGACAAAAGTTTGTTTCCTGGTATGAGCTTGGTTGTTTCTTTATGCCTTGGTTGGGGGAGGGGTGGGGAGAGGACAGGCACATATGGAGGCCGGATGCTTGGGGGAATTTTGATAGGGTAATTTTTTTTTATCCAGTCCTTTTTATAGGTTCTCAAGGGTTGGCCAAGTATAATATGGGGGCCAAGGGATTTTCTTACCTCTGGCATATTTAAGTCTTCCTTGTGCTCTGCATTTTTTTTCCTTCCTGGCTGCAGGCTCAACAAGATTCTCACTGTTACTCTTTTGAGAAGTCATCATTGCAACATCATAATAAATGTTTACATCTTGATCCTTAAGGATGCAAAGACTATTCATTTTCTGTTGATTCATTGCCCTTTCCAAATGGAAATTCTGGAGTACTTTCTTCTCCTTAAGTTTTTGTTGGGTGATGCCAAGGGCTGGGAACATTCCTTTTTTAGTCTCCAACTTGCACAGGTGGCATCCTTTGGTGTATTTCTTTAGTTGCGATCCTATGGCCTTTATGGTATGAGACAAATAACTTTACTTCTCAAAATAATTTCTTTAAAAAACTTGTGGAAGAGGCTACTGCTTGGGCTTTGACAACTAGGGATCTTGAGGGTGCTCTGTTCTTTGGAGAAGCTATGTTGAGTGCATTCAAATAATGGTGTTCCAAAATGTCCTTCATACTGGTCCACTCCATCTGGTGTTTGGAAATTGAGTTTCAATGGGAAGCTAACAAGGAAATCTAAAAGGGATGTGTTAGATGTGGTTATTAGAGACTCTTGTGGTGTGCAGTTCAGTAAACTCTAAGGCCCCATTCAGAATCCTGATTTTGACAAGGCCAAAGTTTGGGTTATACCTGTGGAATGCAGGGAGCTTCTTTGGTTGTGTATGATGGGGGCTATTTTTGTTCGTGCCTTTCAATGGGCTAACAAGATTTGTTAGTTCACATGGCTTTTGGATGATTTAATAGAGTACTTTGTTCCATGGTTCTAATCACGGTGCAGTTCGGTTGACAGAGTACTACACTTAGCATTATTCACTTGCCACTTGGCCATTTTATTTCAGTCTTATAGTCTTCATGGTAATACAATTACCGCCACAAGTTTCAATATGTATGCATGTATGTACGTATGCATACTAAGTTTCATGTTGTCTTTCAAGTTTAGTGAATGCTATTCATGTGTTGGGAATTAGAAGAAGATATTGCCCACCTTTTTCTATTTATTTATGTTGCCAGTTGAGTTCAACTTGTTTCTGAGTTTGTTCTGTCAAGTTGGCATTGCCTTCATCGTTCTGTTCTTTTGTGGATGGATGTTCTATGGGCCTTCTTGGCAAGAGGGCAGCTATTGCAGGTGGTCTTGCCTTTGACCATTTCTATGGACCAGTTGGTGCAGCTGACTTAATTAGGATCTTAAATTGTATCTAAATTGGAGAACCAAGAACTTCATTTGTGCCCTTTGATTGCCAAAGAAGAATCCAATATTGTCAGGTGATGGGTGATGCCATGAAAGGCAAAGCTAAGCTACCTTTGGAATTTCAACTCTCAACGGTGCTTATAGATGATAGATATGCGGTTAGAGTTGATCGCTTGCCAATGATTTTCTGGATGAGTTGACTAAAAATGGGACTAAACCTCTTACCTTCTTTATTCGTTGTTTATCTCTTGCTTTGCAAGTTTCCTTCAACTGTCTTTGTGCATGATTTTCTCCTCCAGTTTATTGGACCATTATTCTCCCCTTGATCTAACAAATTGTTAGTTTCAAAAAAAGAAAATCTTTGATGTGAATGCAAAAAGGTAGAGCAACTTAGGGGAGAGAAATACCAAAAATTGCTATTTGAAATAACGCTCTTGGCAGAATTAGGATAACACATCAAATCCTTAGAGGGCCCAATAGTCAAAAGGACCGGACAATGACTCTAAAGGAGCTTCACATAAAATAAAATAAAAAATAATAAAATAATAATAATAATAATAATAAAAACCTAGGAGATCCACTCTTGTGATTAGTAGATTCCATGCAGATCACAAAAAAAATCTCACAATGCAAAATAATGATAGAAAAAATTAGCAAGAAATCTAGTCAAGTCTAACTAGAAAACCATGCCCGAGAAACCCTTGGTTTTATGGCTATGGGAGAAGAAGAATATGTCAAACATTGATTTAATAATGATGAAAAATGTTTCCAAGAAGGAAAACAATAGCTTATATATGAAATCATCTATTTTCTGCCCCCGTCTTTATTGTTCCAATTTTATTGGATCTATTTTCTACCCTATGATCAATCAGAACTATCCGTCTAGCCTTCCTTTGGTTTTAGACGCTTTAGTCCAACTCAATCAATAAGAACTATCCATCTAGCCTTCCTTTGGATTTAGATGTTTTAGTCCAAGTCTTCATAACTAGGCATGAACGATAGTGGGAAAAAGTGCCCTAAATAAATTGTAACTATGGTTTTCCCTAGCCAACAGCCCATAACACGGTTGGAAGGTGCTCATTGTCATTTGTCACAAAATCATGTTACCAGTATTATAAAAATAAAAATAAAAATAGTAAATAAAAACTAGGGTTTAACCCATGAGAAAATGGTCCATAGAATTCTTATTTCTTTTTAAAATTCACGAACTTGGGTTCATAGGAAAGGTAATTGAATGCCCGTCAAAAGAGCCAAATTCATTTCGTTGGACATCATTTGGCACTAAATGTGACCTTTTTCTAACAAAACTGCCGCAGACATAGTGGCAAGTGCCTCTATCTCATGGTACCGGCCAGGGATCGATCCTCACGTTGGATCTCTAGGATCATTGATCCAATCTAGCCAAAAAACAATGTGACCTTTACTCAAATAATATGAGACTACTTGAATGGTGCCACCTTGCACAATGCATGTGGACCATGGCTACTTGGCAAGCTCCTTGCCTGCATATAGTGGTAAACCAAAATTTGTTTCAGGTGCTCATCTTGAACTTGTTTTAACAGGTGGAGGGTAGGTTTTACCCACTGCATTTAGTGAATAATAATTTTTTTGCTCAGAAAAGAAAAAAATTGATTTTATTGAAGTTGGTAATAAATTATTGAGGAATTATATCTGTTTCTTAAATATTGCTTCTGTTCGTAGATATGGCCACCAAGTGCTTTTGGATCATTGAAGCCAGGGGTGTAGCACACTCATCTTCAAGGTAATTCTTGTGTCCTTTACAAGTGTCTGATTATTTTGAATATGAACCTATGGTTTTGCCTGTGTTTGGATATTTAGGTGACTAAGATTGCAGTAATTATGTTGCAGAGAAGTGAGAGTAAGTGAAAACCGCTGTTCAAATAGAAACGTTTGTTTTATTTCTACTTTGGCGCAATTTTCTTCATTCGTAAAGAAAATGAAATCGCTTTAATTCCTAGTCAAGTTAAAAATAACTACTTGGGACTGATTATTACTTATTTACTCCGAATCTAGTGTCTGGATCCAACTTTCAAACTTTACACTGGGGAATGATGCTTTCCATTGTTGTGTGTTGCATCTTATTTCTTAACCTGCGTTCAACACTGCCATCGGATAAGTTTAACTCAATATGACAATTTTTATTTAGTTTTTAAGCACAACTTTGCTAATGCCAACCCCATCTTAATGGGATGAGGCTAAAATGATGCCAATGATAGAACTATAAAGATGCATACAGATACATCTGAGCATGACCCAAGGTTTACATCCTCTAATGCCACGTATTCCACACTGAACTTTTTTCCCCCTTCTCTCTTTTGCATGGTATATTTTTCTATAATTCATAAATATGAGAATATCATATGATAGTTGCTTGTTGATTACAATACGTAGTTTGAAAAATATCATATATGATTTTATATCTGTGGGTTGTCTTTGTTGGCCCTACTTCTAGTTCCTTGTTCTTGCACATTACTCAACTTCATATTGAGGCTGTTTTTACCATTCTTCTATATATACATGCCAAACTGTTTTAAACACTATCCCTTAGGTTGTCTCTTCTATTGGATCCAACCATAGGCTTCCTTTCATGTTCTTCATTGCTGGCTTTTCACCTGTATTGCTCCCAGATCTGTATTAGTTTACGGGTGTTACATTTCTGTTAGCTTATTCTGCTATATTTTTATCAACAGAAACTTTAACTGGTCTCTGTCCAGGTACGTGTGAACATGGGCGGAGATGATTATTGCATTAGCCACAAGAGCCATAGCCATAAATTTTTTAAGTTGGCTGCGATATATCAAATGACAGGGAACCTGAAGCTTTACATGGAGTTTTTGTCATCACTTGTTTTAAAGATTTTGTCTTCAACAACTTCCTTTGGGTGCTGTGAAGCAGCTATAGAGCCCAGAAATAGTTGCAGATTTCCTAATGGATGTATATGTTTTACTCATGAAATCAACATTATTTTATTTATTATATCTTTTTTTTTCCGAAAAGTTTAGCCATGAAGCTTGATGACCCACTAGGGAGAAGGGGTAGGCCAAAGAGGACGTGGATGGAGGTAGTAAAATAAATATGAAGAAGTGTAACTTATTGGAAGATTTGGCTCAAGATAAATCGGAATAAAGAAACAGAATTCGTATAGCCGATTCCAACATAGTTAGGATAAGGCTTTGATGATGATTTTATCTTTTTTCCAAGATAGCTATTTAATTATTGTCTGTTTTAACACATGATTTGGTTCATCTATTAATCCACACTCTAGAACCAAATGAAAGCAGCCCTGGATCACAGTACAATCTCCCCATGTTGTACAGATTGGGTTGATCAATCTCCCCATGTTGTACAGATTGGGTGCTTCCCAAATCCTCTCCACTACTTGCTGGAATCAATGGAAAATGGGATACACACAGCTTGTTCTTGGGGCCCTATGCCAAGAAATAGTAACATCCATTGCTATCTTTGAATTGAACGAGCTCCTCATCTATCTACTACAACTAACAATATCCAATGGATCTGTTTTTTTCTTTTTTCCAGATGTGCAGGGGCTCACCTGTGGTGAGCCCCAGGAACCTGAGATGTCTCTAATTTCTTGTTGCATGTCATACCTCCCATAAGTTAAGTTAAATGTGTGTGGTGAAAAAAAGAAAGAGAAATAAATATATAAATGGAGGTTACTATTTCTATTGAATGTGGGTGGTAGCTGTATTTCATTTTTTTTTTTTTTTTTTTCTCTCCCTCTTTATCATGTATGTGGACCAGAAGGTTAAGATTTTCAGATGGGTGAGGAATAAAAAAAATATTGAAGGGGCATTCCGAGAATTGAACTCGGGACCTCTCGCACCCTAAGCGAGAATCATACCACTAGACCAAATGCCCATTTGCGTTGACAGAGCATATTGTTTGATACTCAAATAAATTGTACAGATGGCAGACCCTCCCAATTGCTACTGGCTATGGGCCTCTATTTGATGATTCAAAAGTTCGAGCTCATTTTGACGTTATTTGATGCCCACGGAGGATAAATTTGAAGCCCTCAAATCACTATCTATCACATGCAAGTGTGGGCCCTCAATTATATTTTAACACTGAAATTTGTGGGTTTGACCAATGAATAGTGATTTTTTTATTTATTTGATTTTCATAAAATTCTTGGAGGGAAAAACTCCTATAGGGTTTGTATAGCAGTGTTTTATTTCAAAACCTACTTTTTTTTATTATGAGATGGGTATCCCTAAGGTCTTTCACCTAACATGACGGCTTCAAACTCACGCTTTATGCTACTCCACTAAGGCACTAACTTCCAAGTGGGTTATTTGAAAACCTACTATACTCATACCACTTGCTAATACAATTCTTTGTGGAATGGACCTAGGGGTGTTCATGGTTGGTTAAGGTTCAGGTTCAGGCTTGGTATGCAATATACAGCTTAAGCCCAGCACGGTCATAAGTGTCAGGATCAAGCCCAGCCCACCTCAAATATTTACTTAATAGGGGCAGGCTTGTTATTAGTTGTTCAGTCTTCCTAAGAATTGTTCGGACTAAATTACTAGCACTCTTTATTCAGGTTGTTCTACCAATATGTATGTATGTATATATATATATATATATATATATATGTATATATATATATGAGAGATGCTCTCACCTTACTATGAGAGATAAGATGGGAGCCCTCACATCCATATCCAATGCCAACAACTTAAATGTGAGGCCCCCCACTCCTATCTCTCATATAAGGTGAAAGATATCTCTCATAGGAGCATCTCCCATATATATATATATATATATATATATATGGATTCCCCTAAGCTGTAGCTTAGGGGAAAATCAGCTGAACCATGCCTGTTGCACTTGTAACAGCCCACTAAAAAAACCCAGTCCACTCCCTTTTCTTTCCGTTTTCATTTTTCCCTCCTTTCCAACAGAGACCCCACTCTCGTCTCTCTCGGTCTCTCCCTTTTGTTTCAGTTTGTCCATGCACCATGTCCCACAATCATTTCCAATTTTAACGACACAAAATGATCTTCGAACCCAATCAACAGTTCAATCCCCTTTGCCACACCCCAAAATGTGTAAATTAATTACTCAAACTCAGCAGAAATTCAAGCCAAACAACAGCCAACAACTAACTGATCAGTCAATTAAACTACTTAACTATTACAGTACCAACTTTGCAGTACTGTAACAGCAAAGGTCCACATCTACAGATCTGTTTCAAGCTATGTAAACCCAAATGGCATATCAATATATGAAGGCCCGCAGCAATTCGATTGCATTTCTTTTCGACCATACAGATATTCTACAGCAACTAACAGCACTAGATTTTTCCAAACAAGTATCTCCCAACACTAACAGCAATCAGCTGTTTTCACAACAGAAGAAACAATAAAAAAAAAAAAAACGATTTTAAGAAATCCAAACGCTCAAAACGAAAAACCCGCAACAAACCCAAGTTACTTCAACCACCAAAAACACCCCCTCCCATGAATTCCCAAACAAAAACCTTTTTTCACATCCAACAAAGAAAGATATTCAGACTCTCACACCATCACTTTGGCAGAAATCTAACACCCACCGAACGAGAAAACGCATTAAGAGACTCGACGCCCGAACTACTGAATCCGCTGCAGCAGCAGGACCCGCCTCTGAAACAATCTAAAATAAGCAGCCAAACCCAACAATCTAATACTATTTCTAATCAACCCAACAATCTTTCATTGATTCTGAACAAAACCCAATAATTAGATACTGATTATGATCCAAACACTAACAGATTGAAACGCTTCCGTTATCGATCTAACCAAACCCTATAAAACCCCACATCAAGAAAGAAGTAAGGAGACAAAAAAGGAAAAACCCAGATCAAGAAATTCAATGAATCAAACCAGTAATGGGAGAAAATGGGGAAATACTGAGGAGATAGCTATAGAAAAAAAAAAGAGGGAAGCTAAAGATAGAAATAGAGATAGAGATAGAGAGAGACGAGAGTGGGAGTGAGAATGGGGATTATGTTGGAAAGGGGGGAAAATGAAAACTGAAACAAAAGGGAAGTCGGCCAACCGGGAGAGATGTTGGAGAGTTCGCGCGAAGTGGGCTGCCTTCGCCGGAGAGATCGATGACGACCAGGAGAAATCCAAACGAACTGGGGAGAGACTGAGAGAGAGACGAGAGTGGGTTCTCTGTTGGAAAGGAGGGAAAAATGAAAATGGAAAGAAAAGGGAGCGGGCTGGGTTTTTTTAGTGGGCTGTTACACGTGCAACGGGCACGGTTCAGCTGATTTTCCCCTAAGCTGCAGCTTAGGGGAACCCCTATATATATATATATATATATATATAGGGACTCCCCATTTTTGAGAAGTTTCAAGTACAAAAGAGAAGTACACTTCTCTTTTGTACTTGAAACTTCCCAAAAAGGGGTTGTCCTTCACTACAATGGTGAGGGATGGATGCACTTGAATATTCTATATATATATATAGGGTAGCAGTCCTGTAAGGACCGTCCTTACCCATTTCTGTAAGGACCGATCCAGTGCGTCCGACTTTCCTCCAAATCCAATGCATAGGATGACTCATATTTAACATATGAGAGGGAAACGAAAATTTTCCAAATGCACTCGCCCTCTCTATTCTCTCTCGCACCTCTCTATTCTCTCTTCTCTCTCAGGTAGCGGTCCTGTAAGGACCGTCCTTACCCATTTCTGTAAGGACCGATCCAGTGCATCCGATTTTCCTCCAAATCCAACGCATAGGATGACTCATATTTAACATATGAGAGGGAAACGAAAATTTCCCAAATGCTCTCACCCTATCTGTTCTCTCTCGCACCTCTCTGTTCTCTGTTCTCTCTTCTCTCTCTCCCAGCGCCCGATTGAAACCCATCCTCTCTCACGATCGCAGAACTCCCTCTCGGCATCCCATTTCTGTCTAATCAAAGAGCGACGACCCGACGGCACGGCATCATATTTGCACATCTGTCTAATCTAATCGAAGAGCACAGAAAATCTCCAAATCGGAAGTTCGCCCCAAATCAAAAGAAAAGCCCCAGCCGGCGATCTGTTCTCTCTCACACCTCTTTGTTCTCTCTTCTCTCTCGCACCTCTCTCTCTCCTAGCGCCCGATTGAAACCCATCCTCTCTCGCGATCGCAGAACTCCCTCTCGGCATCCCATTTCTGTCTAATCGAAGAGTGAGGACCCAACGGCACGGCATCACATTTGTACATCTGTCTAATCTAATCGAAGAGCATGGAAAATCCCCAAATCGGAAGTACGCCCTCCGGCCAGGGTTCTTCTCTCTCTCAGGATCGTCTCACTCTCTCGTTGGTGCTCTCATCTCACCCCCCTTCTCGGCTGTCTACCCTCCAGCAGGATCGTCTCACTGTCTCGCTGGCGTCGCATCTCACCCCCCCCCCCCCCCCCTCTCGGTCTCTGATACAGCTTCTCTAGAACCTCGGGCATCTCTTCCTGATTTCTCGCATGCTGAATCAGGTATAGTTTGCCCTATTTGAGTAATGATGTTTGAAACTGAGATTGGGTTCTCTAATGATCAACAGTGTATGTGCGTGTTGGGGTTTAGATGATTCGCCGCTGAAGGCGACTGATTTCGGGCTCTCTGTGTTCATTGAGGAAGGGTTGATGTTAATGGGTTGCTTCAAATTATGGAAATTGATCATGTTTTCTTGTGTTATTATGATTTCTATTGCCATCAATTTTGTCAGCTTGTCTTTGCTGCTATTGGGAGGAGTACGGGTTTTCCATTGGCGATTTTGTTTCAAAGAAACAAGACCCAGATGTGAAAACTGGTTAATTTAAATTTGTGCTTCATAACTCAATGGAATTGAAAACTAAACAACACAAGCGATAAGAACTGAAAAATAAAAACTTAAAAATCATTTAGAGAACAGCTGATTGCGGAAGTATTCTTCATGTTACAAGCCTCCAAATTTCACTCTTTGAAACTCCAATGTCAGTTTCAAGTGTAACTAATGATTCCTAGTTTTCTTACAACTGAAGCTTATCTCTTGATGTACCTTGGTGAGAAACATCATCATAATTTATTTGCCAAGTGACATTTGACTTCTATGTGTTTTGTCTCACAAATTGTGGAACAGCAAGCTATATGAAGATTGACAGACTTCTTGATTTTTATACCATGCTGCACATTGCTTCGATGGTTGCTTTGACATTTTTTTTTTTTTTTTTTTTTTGCAGTATTATTTGTTGTCTTGAACTAAGCTGGAACACTAGAGCATACAGCCTTTTTGTTTCTTTTGTTATATGGGGACCCAAAGTCACACCCATCATCTTGCCTAGCTAGATGAAGTTTGAGAAATGTAATGTGGGTGTTTTGTTGCAGGGGTTTAGATGAAAGTTTGCTAATGGAACTAGTGAAACCCATCATCTGATTCTTCCAGATGAAATGCTTCAAAGCAAACTAGTGAAACTCATCATCTGATTCTTGTGCAATAGAATACTGTCAAGTGCTGGGCAGGTGGTATGAACCCATGAATTGTTCTCTAATGATCAGATACTTCTTTCAAACTTGATGTAGTAAAAAATTTTTGCGGGACCAACTCCAAGAAGGTTACAATTTTGCTATATATGGATGACCTTATCTCTTTCCACCCAACTCTGTTCTCCAAGACCTTACCCGCCGGTAATAAGGTAGAAGAATTCTCCAGCTCCAACCATGGTGGTGGGTCACCTAACCACTATGGAAACAATCAGGTATCTCTCAAATGAAATATTGTGGGAGTTAATTTAATTTATTTATCTATTTATTTTTGTGTTGAGAATATATGATGTGCAATTATTTTATCCCTGAATTTTTTTTCTTCATGTATATTCTTGGTTTGCTGTTCACATTTGGCTATGGATGAGAAGATGGAATCAGCTGCATCTTCCATGAGTAAAATATTCATACATGATGTAGACGATGATAAAACCACAAAGGTCGGAATGTATTTTTATGACTTGGAAGAAGCTTACGAGTTTTATAATACTTATGCGAGGGCTACTGGTTTTGGTCTTAGGCGTGGTTCAAATAAAAAGAAGAGGGGTGAAGTATGTTGGAAGCAGTTTATGTGCGCTAAACAAGGTCAAAGAATAGAACGAGGTTATGTGGCACAGAAGCGTGTTCCATATACGAGAGAAAATTGTGGAGCAGAGATGATTGTGAAAAAAATCACAATCAGTCACTGGGTTGTTAACAAATTGGTTATAGAACATACTCATGTCTTATCTACTCCGCGTAAAACTCATATGTTTCGTTCACACCATAAGATTACTCCGGCTCATAAAAAATTGATAGATGTCTTTGAAGAAAATAACATTCGTCCTGCAAATCAAATTGGACTCTTAAGCACAGAAGTTGGTGGTTCAGGAGCAGTTGGTTTCAATGAGCAGGACATGAGAAATCACCATCGAGATAAGCAAAAAGCAAAGAAGGGGCAAGATGGTAAGATGTTGTATGAGTATTTTGAATACATGAAAGAAATGAATCCTAATTTTAATTATTCTATAGAGGCAGATGAGAACAATCAAATCAAGCATGTATTTTGGGCAGATCACCTATGTCGGCTTTCATACATTGTTTTTGGTGGTGATGTTACTTTTGACACAACATATCAAACCAATAAATATGATCTTATCTTCGGTGCATTTATGAGAGTAAATCACCATGATCAAACGGTGATCTTTGGAAGTGGTTTTTTTATCAAATGAGAGTTTTGATTCATTTGTGTGGCTATTTAAACGCTGGTTGGAAACTATGCCTGCGGGTCCACCACAAGCGATTGTAACAGACTAAGATCCAGCGATGAGGAAAGTAATTAAAACCGTTATGCCTTCCACAATTCATCGATTTTGTCTCTGGCACATTATGCAAAAGTTGCCCAGCAAGTTAGGTGGAATTGCAATTCATGCTGACGGGCTTATGGATGCAATAAATAAAGTTGTTTACAATGCTGTCTGAAAGGGTCAGTTTCAAAAGGAATGGGCTAGCATTCGAAATGAATATAAATTGAAAGAAAACAATTGGCTAGAAGACATGTATACGCTTCGTGAGATGTGGGTACCAATCTTTTTAAAGGGCATGTTTTTTGCGGGAATGTCATCATCGCAGAGAAGTGAAAGTTTCAATGCCTTCCTTAAGCAGTTTGAAACACATAAGTGTGGTTTGCATGACTTTATGATGTGCTTTGAACGTGCCATCACACGTCAAAGGTATCAAGAGTTAAAAGCGGAGCACGAAAACTTGCAAGCGAGACCAAAGCTGCTTACTGATTTGGAGATGGAGGAACAAATGGCCGAAATATATTCTAGAAAAAATTTCCATGAGTTTCACGTACAATTCATGGCGATGGTATCATCCGTTCCAAAACTTGTAAAGGAAGATGCGGTAGAGAGCATCTATGATGTTTTGTCCATGAAAAATAAATGCAAAACTTTTGAAAGGGTCATCGTCAAGAAAGATTCTAAATGTGCAAACTGCTCTTGCCAACTATTTGAGTTTCGAGGAATTCCTTGCAGTCATATCATTGTTGCGTTGAAACACGAGCTGATTTTCACCTTGCCTGAGCACTTTATATTAAAGAGATGGACTCGTCACGCGAGAGATGATACGGAGTATAGCAAATGTGTGATGGTGGAGAATATTATTGGTAGTAACTCGTTGATTGTCCGGTATGGTGATTTGTCTTATTGGGGCAACATGGTTTCTAATGAGGCAAGTATGTGTTCAAACACATACGAATATGCAATAAGTGTTTTGACTAATCTTCATAAAATGTGTCGCCAAATGAATCAACTTGAACTTGGAGGAGAACATACATCCAATGGAAAAAAACAAAATGGTTAGTGACACAGTTAGTGAAGCAGTGCAATTGATTGAACCACCTCATGCTACAACAAAGGGCCGTCCAAAGAGACTAAAGTCATCAAAGGAGAAAGCTCAAAAGAAAGAACGAATTTGGTTAGTGACGCAGTTAGTGAAGCAGTGCAATTGATTGAACCACCTCATGCTACAACAAAGGGCCGTCCAAAGAGACTAAAGTCATCAAAGGAGAAAGCTCAAAAGAAAGAACGACTTTGTCGTGGATGCAATCAGCGTGGTGTTTTACATGACAAACGGAATTGCCCAGCTCTCTTGAATAGGTAATGATTTGCCTCATTTTTTTGTTCAGTGTTGTTATTCTTATTTTACATCACTAATTGCAAACCATGTGTTTTTCCTTCAGGGGGATTGTTGATCTACATGTGGACATTCCAAGAATGCCAGAAGCAACATCTGATACACATGTTGAAGGAAGCTCTTCGGATGGGTCCGGTTCCGATGTCAACCCTTTTCCATGACATTAGGTTTATATTTGATGTTGAATAGCCAAGTTGCCTTTGTCAAATTTAGATTTAGATTTGATGTGTGTCTTGTTGATTGATGTATGTTGAATGTTGAAGATATGTTGATGTATGTTGAATGTTGATACTGATGATCCAGAGAAAGACTGAGCAGAAATATACATATAACATGGTTCAAGTTTACAGTTGTATTAGGGTAGTTAGCATTTGTGGTGGTGTGTTGTTTCTTCATTGGGTAGTGTAAAGTTTTAGATATTCACCCATTTGGACCATGTTTTGCTGCAACTTGAGTTCTGATAGCGTGCTGTGGAGTTTCAGGCCCTACAGAAGTTACAGTTTGATTAATACACACTAGTTTTCTATATGAATGTTATCCTTGATGCTTCTTTGCAGGTTTATGTGATGCTTTTTTCCTCCACCTATGGTGTGGACTTTTAAGGGTCATTTGTTTGGAAGTTAGACAATGCCTGTAATCAGGTGGGGTCATTCTCCACAAACATTTTGTGAAATCATGTGGGGGATGGAACAGGCCGTTAGAAAATGCTTGTAATCAGGTGGGGTCATTCTCCACAAACATTTTGTGAAATCAGGTGGGGGATGGAACATGCCGTTAGACAATGCCTGTAATTCATCACGGTGAACTTCAATAAAAACCAAGTGCTGTTTTACTTCCAAAAAAAAAAAACAGAGTGCTGAATCGAGCCAAAATCCAAACAGGCCTTGGGAGTTACCAACTGTAAAAGATTGAAACAGCAAACACCACTCGGTTCAAAATTTATTTTTACATAGAAGTTTCATCATCTGACTTTTAAAAGAATATTTGCATTATGTGAAACCAAGAATCAATTGCCTCTCTTTTTTCTATTATTAGTTATCAAGTGATATTAATGTACAAAGAATTTGTTGAATGCATTTACAATGAATAAAGGCATAAAAATAGAATTTGTTAAAGTGCCAACTGCTTCTGCAATGCCTCCATGTTGACAATAGGAACAGTGGTTGGCCGTCCATGAGCACACTTTAAAAGTGATTGCCAACTTTGCCAAAGTCATATTTAATCCATCAGGACAGTGGTTGTTGCCAACTTTGCTGTTTCAAAACACTGCATGGAGATTCCTGCAGTAGAAAACTGGAATGCAATAGTATAAGGAATTGCCAACTTCCATCAGAAATTTTTCGCTAAGCAACGATCCAAGAAGAGCTACAAACTTAAGAATCTAATCACATACACTTGGTCCAATTAGAGGGTGGGAAAAACTTTCATGGAAATGGAAAATTGTAAGAAAAAAGAGTAACATTTGGCTTAATTGCTACAGTGACATTTGAAGTGAATGTTCATCTTACAAAAGACATGTTGTTCATCTTACTTCATGCCTACCTAAACAGGAAAACTAAAATTATTATACAACATGTGACTATAATAGCATGATAAATTTTTTTGCAGATACACATTTTGAATTTTCTCTACTTCAATAAAAACGCCCAGTGAACTTTCCAATTTTTCAACGACTGTTATCAAATTGCTGTTTTCTTCTCTCCGGTTTTCTTGTTCACAAGTTGATGAATTGGCTTCAGGTTGCTGCCAATTTGCTACTTCATCTTTCCAAAGGAACGCACCACAGCCATTTTCATTCTGCATAAAGATTGACACACATAAAAAATAGTTAATGCCAGATTTGAAAGCTTGAAAATATATATTGACTGATCTATGAGGTAGCCTAAACACCCTTACATTCCAATTCGGGCATTTCCAGATTTTTCTATTTGGATTCAACTGCGTACGAGAAGTATATAATTTCATGTCTCCTGCTCCACATCAGCATTTTGGAGTACACTCAGAACGGATTGTATTGGAAGATGACATTCTGAACAAAAGAAAAAAAATTCAGGTAGATATAGATTAAAAAAAAATGTATTACATGAAGGAAACTAATACAAACAATCAGAAAAAAAAATTCAATCCTGGTTCAGCAGGAAACCATGCAAAAACCAAAACCATCAGATGATGAGAATAAAAAAAACCATTTCATCTAAACCCCTGCAAGAAAACACCACTACATATTAAATTGAGCTAGTGCTAAATAGTGAATTCCTCATTGAAGGCCTGTTCAGACCACTTGCGTTCTAGGATTTTGCAAACTGTGGGCTAATTTTCGAGGCTTGACTATGGTTGATGCCTCTGGTTCTGCTACAGCAAATTGATTCATCTTCAATTGGTGTGTATGATCGTTCATCCCTTTAATGATTTGCATCAGGTCATATATAGAACTGAGTCATTAAAACTCAATAAGAGGAATAGAGAGCATAGGTTTCAGAACACTAGGAAACATAAAAAGTTTGTCTAGAAGATGGTTAAAAAATGCAATGTTTTTTTTTTTCCTATTTGGGTTTGTCCAGAAGAAGAATTACTGGCCCTACTAACACCTTACCAAAGAAATATTATAATCATATCTCCAACCAGCAATGGCGCCCACCACTTGGGATGATTTGAATTGGAGTGAAATCAAACCACATTTTGGGTCAGATCTGCCTAGGCTATTTAGACAGGGCTCCACCCATTGATGCAAGCCCTTCTCTTTGACTGATTTTGGAACAGACCACTTGCGTTCCAGGTTACATCTTCCATATTCAACAGCACAAAACAGAAAAACATAAAAAAAAGGAAGAAGAAGTATGTATTTTGGGCATGTATTTTGCTCAAATAAAATGGCAGCCAGCAACCTACCATCACCATATTCAACAGCAGCAAACAAAACTACATCAAAAAAAAATAAGAAGAAGACTAGAGAGAGAAAACCAGTATATTTATAGCTGATGACATTCATAAAAAAGAAAATAAAAAAAAAACCCAATATGAGGCGAGATGAGAGAGGCGGGAGGAGATGACCTGGTTCGGGTCGGGAGGGGTGCGACGGAGATGACAGGCGAGAGGGGATGCGCTGCTCATCCAGGCTTTGGTGCCAATCAAATCGAGCGTTGGATATGTTGCTGGTGGCACAACAGAAGTGATAAAGACGAGAGGAGACGTCAACGTCAACGAGAGGGAAGGAGGAGGAAGAAATGCGACATCGAATTCCTACTTCGATGGCGTGCGAGACCGTGCAGGGAAGGAGGAGGAAGAGATCGCTGGCTGGGGCTTTTCTTCCGATTTGGGGCGAACTTTAGATTTGGGGATTTTCTGTGCTCTTCGATTAGATTAGACAGATGTGCAAATGTGATGCCATGCCGTCGGGTCGTCGCTCTTCGATTAGACAGAAATGGGATGCCGAGAGGGAGTTCTGCGATCGCGAGAGAGGATGGGTTTCAATCTGGCGCTGGGAGAGAGAGAGGTGCGAGAGAGAAGAGAGAACAAAGAGGTGCGAGAGAGAACAGATCGCCGGCTGGGGCTTTTCTTCCGATTTGGGGTGAACTTCCGATTTGGGGATTTTCCGTGCTCTTCGATTAGATTAGACAGATGTGCAAATGTGATGCCGTGCCGTTGGGTCGTCGCTCTTCGATTAGACAGAAATGGGATGCCGAGAGGGAGTTCTGCGATCGCGAGAGAGGATGGGTTTCAATCAGGCGCTGGGAGAGAGAGAGAGGTGCGAGAGAGAACAGAGAACAGAGAGGTGCGAGAGAGAAGAGAGAACAGAGAGGTGCGAGAGAGAACAGAGAGGGCGAGTGCATTTAGGAAATTTTCGTTTCCCTCTCATATGTTAAATATGAGTCATCCTATGCGTTGGATCTGGAGGAAATCTGACGCACTGGATCGGTCCTTACAGAAATGGGTAAGGACGATCTTTACAGGACCGCTACCCATATATATATGAGACCTGGATAAGACAAAATCCATGAATCAGCTATATGAATTTTGTTTCTCTGATCTCCTCTATCCTAAATCCCAGGACAAGTCGAAATTTATTTTAAGAGTTGTCAATAAAAAAAAAATATCCAAGTTGTCAACCTACTTGATCCAATCCTTTGGGTCCAGATCAACTGTTATGTAGAAACAAGGATCCTAAATCGTCAACTATAAAATCTTATGCCAGCTAATGCACCCTCTCAATTGCTTTTTTTTTTAATGAGAAAATCAAGGAAGAGATTTTACATAGTTGGTGAATTAGGATCGGATGAACGAAAAAGAGGATCCGAACTCCCAATCCTCCTTCTTTATCTTGACTTCAAATTCGGAGTTACAAACTAAGTCAATTAGAGTTTCAATAAATGAGCCTTTTTTTTTCCTTATCGAAGGAGGGTTCCCAACCTTTTGGCCTGGACTAATCCCTCCGGGCCCAGAGAGAAGCCGGGTAAAACACCTGTGCCCCCCGCTTGGTAGCACTAGTGGGCTCAACATTCTGTTCCTGAAAAGGGAGGAACTGGAGATTGATACTAGGACCTCTAACTCCAGAAGAGAGAGGAATTATGGTCTTGACCACTCGGCCAACGCCTTGGGGTTTAATATATGAGCATATTGAGGTCTAAGGATCCTATTAAATTTTACTTAAGTGACTCATCAAAATCAGCTCATAAGATATTGCTGCCCATTTGCTCTAACACTTCTAAATGAATAATTTTATTATCATTATCATCAAACCCTTGTCACAACTATATAGGGGCCGACTACATGAATTATGTTTCTCTTTTTCGATCTATGCCGAGCTAAATTTTAAGATAAGTTGCACTTCTTCATATCTAAAAGGAAAAAGAAATTGAAAACCACAACAAATTTCTTATAAAATTGAACAGTGGGCAGAGGTGAAAATTAATAGAGCAATTTACAGGAAAAGTCCCCATATGACCCCATACGTCCTACCAGGACCCCGTATCATGTTGGACGTGGGAGGGGTCCTCATGTGGCCCCTTTTTTCTTCTTCACTTTTTTTTATCGTTTTGCGATATGGTCGATATTGACCATTCTGTCAGTCAGATTTTTTTCACCCTACAACTGTCTTATTTGTTGAACACAATAGAATGGTCGATATCGACCATATCGACTATTTTGTCAATCAGATTTTCTTCAACATGTAACTGTCTTATTTGCTAAACACAACAGAATGGTCGATATCGACCATATCACGAAACAAAAAAAAAAGTCGAATCTGCAAGTCCACCTGCAGATCCTCCGCCCTCGCCTCCTCTCACTCCTCTTGGGTCTGCAGATCCTTGGCGCCCATCCCCTCACTCCCCCACTACCTCCAGGTCCAACCATCTTGCTCATCTCCGCCTACAACCTCGCCTTCGTCCCCCCTCCCCTCTTCTCCCTCCATGGCGATCCTCCATCCTCCGAAGCAAATGACCATATGCTCGCCGCCCTCCATTCCTTCTTATCCTCTCTCTCCCCACTTTCCTTGGCCCCATCCACCACTTTGAAGCAACGTCGGCAACCAAGAGATAAAAGGCCAGATTCTATTTGGGTTCTACAAATCAAGAGCAACACCACATAATGGAGGACAAAAACACACCAAGAGGACCCCTCTAGTCTATGCCGTGCAACTGGGATATCATCAGTGGTATGGGGTTCTATGGGGCTTTTACCCGTAAAATCCTCAAATTAATATAAAATGAAGCAAATAATTGATAAATGGACCCAATTAAAAATCCAAGGAACCACAACCAACCACAACAGATAGGACACTGCAGGAGTACAATAACTTTGGTGGTCCCTTGACACATTGAAACAGAACTCGCACGTTTTCCGATTTTAGTATCTAAACCTTCGCACGCGCCTTTTGCTTCTTTCTTCTCTCTCTCTCTGCTAAGGTTTTTCTAAAACCCTAGCCTTAGTTTTATCATCTTCTCTGGGCCAATCTCCATGGATTCTAACCAAGTATCCACGGCTACCATGGAGATCGAAAGGGTTTCTTCGGAACCGAAATTGGAATCTGGGTTTCCTCAATTGAAGCCCAAATTCGAGCCATTGAAAGCTCAGGAGATGTCGGATGGAAGAGTTCAGTTTCGAAAAGTATCCGTTCCTGCCCATCGTTTCACGCCCCTCAAGAAAGCTTGGATGGAAATCTACACTCCCGTATACGACCAGATGAAGATTGATATCCGAATGAATATCAAGGTACTCACTCAATCCATTTATTTCGAGATTGAGATTTGGGTTTCTTGAATTTGAAGTTTCTTTGGCAATAGAGATTTTTTTTGGTTAATTCATCATCATCATAGTCTGTAACCCATGAATCTGAAGTTGGAGATATGATGGGTTTGTATTTAGTTAGTTAGTGCTTGGAAATCCGGGGTTGTGTTCAGTAGTATGGAAATTAGAGAGTACTTGTGTGGATACTTGCAACCCAGGGGAGGCAGAGATCTCCTCTCTTTGGAGGGTGCTTGGAAATCTAATAAGAGTTCCTGGAACTGGCAGTAACTCCAAATTCAAAAATTCTCTATGTAGGATCTTACACCCCATTTAACTACCACTTATCCCAAAACCAATTGGTGATAGGAAACGGCACATTTTATGGTGAGGGCAAGGACTCGACTACAATTATGACCGCTCAGGAGCGAGGGTGGACGTTGACCTCAACAATCCCTCCCTCAACGGCACACCCGTCGCGACTCTTGCCGCGCAACTCGCAAAATGCATATCCCGTGAGTCGAACACCTGACCTACCAAGCTCTGATACCACTTGTAGGATCTTACACCCCATTGAACTACCACTTATCCGAAAACCAATTGGTGATAGTAAATGGCACAACAATGGTTTTATGGTGAGGGCGAGGGCTCAACCACAATTATGACCGCTCAGGAGCAAGGGTAAATGTTGACCTCAACACTTCACTGTCAGCTAAATTGAAGAAATCTATAGTAGGAGTACACCTTCAATCCTGGGTTTCATGAGTTCTCTGTAATGGAGTTCCTTATCCCAAAAACTCCATGGACTGAAGTGGGTATGGACTGATTTTTTGTTTTTGATAATGTTGTGATCAGTATTTATTATGCTGTGTTTTGAAATGTGAAAAGTTCATTACTTTGTCTGAAAATGCAGACATTTGAATTTGTGTTTGAATATTTGGGACTTCTGTTTGCATTTGGAGACTGGGGACGGACGTTGGAAATATTGAGTTGTCTTTTCTTTTCTCTAATAGTTGAATTATTAAGGTTTAATCAGTTGAGTTTGGAAATTGAGTGACTTTGTTTTCGAATCTTGAAATTACTATTTGGTGCAGTGGAAGTTTTGAGAAATCGTTTGGATGTGCTGATGACTATGGACTACTTTTGGAAGTTTCAGCTTTGTCTCTCCAATTTTTTGTTTATATGCCAACTTGTGAAAGTTCTTCATTCTAATATTTTAGTTTTTTTTCTCTTTCAAATTTTCTTTGATGATCTTACTGGTTGGAATGAGAATTTTGTATTCGTGAATTCCTTCTTTGTTTCCAGGTTGCTTTCATATGGTTGGTGGTATTATGATTTTGTATCAGCTGTATATATATAGGGCCTGTTTGCTTGCTTTGTATTGAATTCTGTGGGATTTATATTATAGCGGGTTCTAGGGAAAGGGGGATCAGAGGGTTGAGGAGCCAAGGATTCTGTGGGTTTAAAGGGTGATGGATGGGCATTAATTAGCTTGATGGATATTTGTGGATCTCCAACTTTCAATTTCAGCCCCTTTGATAGGAAGGTACTGCTTTACTCTTTGAAAAAAAAAAAGGTACTGCTTACAATTCCCTTGAATTCAATACCAAGCAAATGGGCCCATATCTCAGAATTCAAATTTCACAGAGAGGAATTGGGTTAACTAGGAAATCTTTGGTGGACACAGATCGTTGCCTCTTCTTCTTGTAATAATTTGGTGCTTACACTTGTCAAATTTCAGGCTCGGAAGGTAGAGCTGAAGACAAGAAGTGATACACCCGATGTCAGTAGCCTTCAGAAGTGTGCTGACTTTGTCCATGCCTTCATGCTAGGCTTTGATGTTATTGATTCAATTGCCCTTCTGCGTCTAGATGACCTCTATGTCGATTCTTTTGAGATCAAGGATGTTAAGACACTTCGAGGGGAGCACCTTTCTCGTGCAATTGGTAGGCTGTCTGGTAAAGGCGGTAAAACAAAGTTTGCAATTGAGAATGCTACAAGAACACGAATTGTGATTGCTGATACTAAGATCCACATACTGGGGTCTTTCTTGAATATCAAGGTTGCTAGAGATTCACTCTGTAGTCTTATTTTGGGATCGCCAGCTGGTAAGGTCTACTCCAAACTAAGAACAGTTACTGCTAGGTTGGCAGAGAGGTTTTGATTTGACAATTTTGCGTTTTGATTCATGATTGAGATCACCGAGTTGTGTTATTGAATTATGATTTACAAGCTGTATTTTACGAGCTTGGATGAGTCTGCTCCATTATGTATGCTACGGTTCCTTAAAATTCAATTTATGCTTCTAAATGGTTAATTTTTTTATATGAGAAAAATATGAAGCATAGAGTTAATATGATGTACTTATTCTTTTGGAACAAAACATACAATTCTGTGGTTGACTGTTTTAAGCAATGGTGATAGGGTATGGTTGACTACAAATTCAAGTCTGATAACATTGCTACTGCCAGTTGATCGAGCAGATAAGTTCCTTTGTTCACATAATCACTCAATCATGATGCACTGGATCCCACTTTCCAGTTTCATGTTGGCTATGTCATACTTGGATGTGAATTTCATGCCTGGTAAATGGGTTGGAACTTGGATTTCATTGAGCCGCAGATTCTATTTGGGTGGCCATTTCAGTGTTCCATTTGATAAAATACGAAACGGGAAACCGAGGGATTTAGACAGTTGGTGGAAGTTGGAAGAGGGTAACCTAGAGATTAGAAGAATAGCAGGGGACAAATGCCAAGCAGTTCTTTTTGCATACAAGACAATGAGCAAATGTTTTTATATTATAAATGTAGCCAAAATCATCTTTTCACATCATGGCTAAATTGCCATTGCTTTACTTGCAAATGATACATTACAAGCCAACTTCATGTACAACGTTTTTCAGTGTCTGCACTGTCGTCTACTCATGACATACTGATTATGGCCCAAATTGGATTTTGAACTTTTTTACCCTTGCAGGATCACCATAGGTGGAAAAACAATTGATTGCAATTATAAATATGCATGCAGTTGGATTAAATTACCATGAGTATACACCTCTTGAAATACCTATCTTAATTCAACAAGGTCCATCTTTTAAAGTGGGTTTCATAAGCCTACTTCATCTTGTTATGATACAGATGAGATAAGGCTTTAGATGATGATGACTTTGGCTTCCAGCCTCTTATGAGTAGAGTGTTCCATGAGAATGATTTTGGTAGAGGACAACTATTAGAGATCATACATGTGCATTTATCTACTGCACATAGGAATATTGTGTCAGGGATGTCCAACCTGACCTCAAGCCAAAATCACCACATGCAAGTACATTTTGACCTTTCAAAATCTTCCAAATTCCAAAATTCTTAAAGCTAAGCTGTTTGAAGGAATTTGGGAAATTTGAAGGTTGCAAGATTTGAAGAATTATGATCTCTCTCCAACAGGATTTGTTCAGATTGTCCTAACCAAACAGCCTCAAATAGCATAAACCAATGAGATTTTCACTTCGGTTATTACCCCAAGTGCACATAGGAGAACAGATGAGAATCCACACCCCCAAAATAAATTGATTATCATCTGGTGACTGGTCTGCCTCAAATGAGAAGGCTTGCATATCATTTGCATCAATTTGGAGAAATCAGGGATACATTGATCCTCATGCATACATTCAAATTAATCCATTTACAAAAGAATCTGAGAACTTCCAAATTCCAATACCATAAACCCCAGAAGAAAAAGAAAAGAAAGACAGGAAGAAGAAGCAACAATTGCCAACAAGACCATACTCAGAAGAACCATGCTACCAGAGAAATCACAGCTGCAGCCGCTGAAGGTGCACCCAAAGCAATTGCACTGTTCTCCATGGCTGGAGATGGGGCAATCTCACCTGCATCTTCTGTTGTGGCAGCAGCAGCAAAACCCAGCAGGATCATGCTGTAGATGGCAAAGGCCATGACCAACCTGGAACTCTCCATTCTTCTGTGCTTATGAATAGAATGAAGAGGAGGAAAATAGCAAAAGAAAGCTCTGGCCTGTGTGTTGCAGGAAGGATGAGTCTGAAGGTATTTAAAGATGAGTTCATGTGAGGAGGAATCTGCCAGCTCTTTTCTGTTGGCACAACTGAAAACAGAATCATTTGAGGTGGTGTGCTCAGTGCTGTTTTGCATGATGAAAAATGAGCAATGATGGGTGTGCCGGTGGTGCATTGATGCCTCCAGGTGTAGATCGATCATTAACTGATGGGTCTACCTTATTTCTAATGCCCCCAAAACCTCCAAAGTTAAGATTTCCTAACCATCAATTATTAGGACCTCTATGGATGATATCTGGGTCCATTTCCCATACACTATATGGCCAACCAAATCAACAGTCCTGATTAGGCCCATTTTTGTTTTGTGCTGGCTGAATGTTAGGATCTTATGATTCCTCCTGTCATTTGTGATCAATGGTTGCAAGGCTGAATTAGTAGCAGTGTTATCTTACCTTAAGATATTTGATGATAGAGCTACATATGAGGATTGTAATATTTTATAAAGAAATGTACTGATAATATTTGATTCCTATGTTATAATACTCTGCAATTATCAGCTAAAATGATTGCAGAAGGTTGTCGTATCTTTTAAAGACATGAAAGGTACTGCTAGACATTTTTAGGAAATTTGATACTCTGTCTGGTTGATCTGGACCTTTCATTTAGTGGTTGAACATTGAACAGCAAAGATGCAACACCCAAGAGAGAGAAAAAGGAAAAGCACTGCTCAGCCAGCCCATTTGCTTAAAAACAGTTGAGAAGGGGGAAAAGAAGCTTTATTCAATATCAACAATCCAAAGTAACTTCCATTGGCTTGAATGGTGTGGGTTCCTGGGTTGTGCCCTCTGCTACCTTGAGATGGGATCAACCAAGCTAATGGATGTGATCATCCATAAGAAAGCACAAAGTGTAGGCTTTGGAGTGCTGCAGTACATATTGATTGGTGTGCATTTCAAATCTTACAAAATCCATCCAAAATAGAACTCTTCTTGAAGACGGAAAAAAAAGGCCAACTATCTCTTCTCCTTAACTCGCTTCAGCAATTCAAGATCCATTAAATGAATATCATGCACACCTTGCCTTTATCTAAAGGAGATCCACCATAGGCAACCGACTTGTTGAACCCATCCTTTGTCTCTATGTACACGAGACTCATCACATCCAACCGCCCGCCATTCTATAGAACCCATTTATTTACATATTTCACTAATGGATCTTGTAGATTGATAGATTAGCTGGATCTAATGGATATCATGCAGGTCTATTATCATTGAAGAGAGTCCACTATCATTACACTATTCATGTGATCCCACGGTGATCATGTTATTCAGGTATGACAGCCTTAACTTGATTTGAATTTAAGTCAATTGGTAATTCAAGAGTCATTTATTTTCTCACACAAGTAGACTGAAGTAAACATTCAATTAAATGTACTTTAAAAAGTTCAAAGTTATACAAATATTTAATTAAATATGCATATAGTTTAATCTTGGAAGAATCGCAAATGAGTTTACAACTATTTACTCACAAATTGTTTAAGCTCTATATATGAATTTCTTTCTTATTAATTTTGTTGTAATATGGATTTATATTTCGATGATTACACAAATGGGTTTATCTGAATTTCTTTTTAATTAATTTTGTTATAATATGGATTTATATATATCGATGATTACACAAATGGGTTTATCATTCAATCAAAACATATTTTTTATTGATTATGGATTTAAGTTCTAATTTATCATTCAATTTACGTGAGACTTATCCTGTGCATCTCACTGGCTGTTTGTTAGTATAGTTGAAGATGGAACTAAACAGCGTGTTCTACTTTCATTGCATGTGAAAAATAATGAAAAAACTCTAAACAGAAATGGATGCATAACAGGTGTGTGGTATATTTCAATTTGAGGCACTGCTTAAAAACCAACTAGGCTCTAGGCCATTAAGAGCCCTGTACACTCAAACTATTTGAAGTTCAAAGAAACCATATTAAACCCACTTACAATTCAATTTTTTTAAGAGCAATATAAGATACAGCTCAGAAAAATTATTATGAGAACAAACCATTGCTGGAAATGCCTCGTGGCCAAATGTTACAGCCACTGCAGAAATCACTTCCCAAGCAAATTACATTCCTGGTACTAAAAAGTTTTGCACTCAAGAAGAGTAAGGCAGCCAATAAGGAAAGGAGAAGCAAAGAATTCATTCAACAAGATAGCGCACAGAAACCTTTCTGCTATACGGGCCTTCCTTGAGAAGGCGGTGGGAGCGTGTACAATGACTTCAATTGGCGATGGATAAGTTTGCTGTTGTTGATGGCTAGCTGCAGGTCCAAGTCATCAGACCACCACTGCTCCAACCCATGAGCCTCAAGGAACTTCTGTGGCCCTTTGGACATCACAAACAGCTTCGCTGCTATGCTACCTTGAGCATCATCATTGGTGCTGGTAGTGTTCTCAGCGGTCCCAGCAGGATCTGTATAGTAACAGCAGATGTAATCGCTGTTGTTGACATATAGATGTGGGACCCAGTTCTTCATCGCGGAGCTTACATTGCCCCCTCCTCCATCAGAGTTCTCTTCACCACTGGGCTGATTGGAAGGAAACATACTTTTGAGTCTCTTCCATGCAAGTACAGCTTTCTCACCAATGTTTCTGAAACTCATAGCAAGTGAAACAGAAGGTGGATTGAACAGATGGGTCTCCACAAACACCCCTTCTTTCGCCAACGCCTTGCCCACTTGGAGAGCGAAGCCAGCTCCCAAGGAATGACCCGCAATACAAACATTGCAGCTGCCAAATCTGTTGACCAATGATTTTAGTGAATCTAAAGCAACACTAAATCTAACAGACCCCTTCAAGCTTTCCCATGCTAGAAACCGCAGATCGTCCTGTAGATCCCTCCTAATTGTTGGGCTCTTCAGCAATGTCCCTCTCAATGCTAAAACAGCCCTCGGAGCGCCACTTGGTCTCATCAGTATCAAATCTGATAGCGCTGCAGATCGATCCCATTCTATAATCGCTCCAAATATAGAGCCATCTCTTTCATCTACTAATGTTTGGGTCAATTTGTACTTGAAGGGTTTCCACCATTTTGGAGCAAGGCTATTTTCTTCTGTTTTGTTCTCTTGTCTGTCAAGTTCAAGCAAGTATACTGCCTGTATGAAGCAGGCTATTACTGTTCTTCTGTAGTTGCAATTCTTCCTGCGGTCCCAATGACCATTGGATAATTAGGCCCATAACATTACAGCAAGAAATTAGGATCTTAAAATTATGAATAAAACTCCAGATGAGCCACATTGGAAAAACAGAGAAACCAAGTTTCTTTAAAAATGAATTTAGAAAATGTCTGGTCTGGTTCTCCTAAATTGAATAGGATGGTGTCTGAAACAGACAGATACTTATAAGATCAAAGGAATTGATCTTTGATGGTTGACAGTTTGAGAGCTCATTTTGCATCTGTTGCAGCACAACCCAACTGTGTAGATTCATGGCTGCATGAATGGATAATTTACACAGTCCATCTGGTAGGACTCACCACCAGAGATGGACTAGAATGGGCATCATCAATTGGACATGTCAGTCCATGAATTCTTATTCTAAGTTGAATGAGGACTATCAACTTTTTTTTATCTCAACCGTCCATTAATATGCAACAATCAGATGATCATTTGGGTTGATTTTTGAACCATGACCTATCCACATTGGGCCTAGCATAGAGTTTGAGTCTTCCAACTCCACAACCATGTGGCTTCAAATGACACGCCTGATGTAGAAAATCTAGGCCTCACTTTCGAAAAATAAACTCAAATCCTGAAATCAAGAATATAAGAATTCACAAAGGTGGAAAAAAATTGCCTGTGGCTGTGGATCTCAATTTATCTTATCAAGGACAAATCAATAGGGAAAAATCACTGTTTCTTGAAATCCAACTTCAAAGAATCTCTACAAACCCAATTCGAACAACCCCAGTTTGCATTTGATCTTGAAAAAAAAAAAGGAAATGAAAATGAAGAAGTAACATCACCAAATCAATGTTCAAAGGACATAAAAGGTATTTTCCTTTTCTTTTTTGAACTTCCTCTTTCTACATTATTCTCTAATCATACCAAGTTGGAAGACTGTTAGGCCCACGAAGTTAACATGACGCTTAGAATTATATGTGAAATAAGATTCCCTAAAACCCCATTAGATTCTAGAGTTCATAAAAAGCATGTCAAATCCAAACCCATGAAGAACCCATGACCACCCCCACCACAATTCATGTTGAAGGCCCAAAGTCTATCAGTTCCTCTGAACCCCCCCTAATCTTTAAAATCTCAAAACACAGAGAATGAGAGAATGAGAGAGATGGGTCTTACCAGCTTGAATTTATCAAATCTCTCCAGTTGGGTGTGGAGAGATTGCGAGGTCCAGAGACATGGAAATCATACGGGTGACCCTCTTCTGGTATCTCTTCTGCCGGGCTTTTCTCCATGAAACTTCTTTCCTTCTTTCTCTGCTCTTCTTGTTGGAATTTGGAAATGCAAGCACGGAAATAGGAAATGAAAGATAGAGGAGAAGGAGAAGGAGAAGAAGAAGAAGAAGAAATCTTTTCTTTTGTAATGGCTTCTGATTTGGGGTGATTTGGTTTGTTGCTTTTCTTTTCACTCTCTCATGAAAACGCCTGAAAATTTTAAATTCCGAGGGAGGCGCTTCCAACGGTCATATTTGGACCAGTTCGATATCTGGATACCATGGAAATAAAAGCCACCCCCAAATGACGAAATTGCCCATAAATAGACCCATCAAAGACATGAAAGTCCTCACTTCCCTCTTGGCATTGTTTTAGTTTTCAGGGACAATGTTGTCAATATGGAAAACTCAGGTTCTCATCTTTCTTTCTTGTTGCCAACTTGCCCCTTTTTAATCCTATTATTCTTGCTGGAGTATGGATCCTCTACAGCTTCCTTTTCTGTTCTGTTTTACGGAGTTCATGTGGCATGCTTGTAGGGCCCATGTAGATAAGAGTGAACTGTTGATGCACTAATTTTACCAAAATAAATTTTCTCTGATCAGAATCATGAGATGGGGATATGGGATTGTACTGTTGGTGCAATTTTAGTGCAATTTTATGGACTGGGGTTCATCCACAGTAGGCCCAATTGGTGGGTGATTGAGAACAAAGGAATTGCCCGGTGGTTGGAAGTCCAGTTCTCATCTAACTGGCCAGAGTTTGATCGATGGGTCCTCTCTCCTACGTGTGCAGGCAGTCCTATGATTCACTTTCACACCAGTCAAGTCTCTCAAGGGTCCAGCCACCTTGGCTAGTACCCAAAAAAAAATGCAAATTTCTTACAATCACGTGGCCCAATGTGATCGGCTATATTCTATACCACTGAATGTGATTAGCCCAAGTTTTAGGTGGGCATTATCACTGTTGATTGGGACCCCAATACAGTTGGTAAGGAATGTAGTGGCCATGTTAGGAGTTAATGACAACATTCCCTTTTTGTTTTCACTCCTTCTTCTTATTCTCTCTCCTTCCTCTGTGGTTTTTATCTTCAGAAATGTAAATTTTTATCTCTGAGGCTAACATACTTTTTATACAAAAAAAAAAAGAAAGAAAAAAAAAGTTTGACATTTGACATTTGGTCATCAGTCAATAATACCAAGCATACTAAAAAAATGGTTCACAAATTCTGTAGACAACCCATGATATCATGGCTTTTATCGGTAACCAAAATTCACCATCGTTCAACGTATGTACAATTCTAATCATTGAAACTACAATGATTTTTCCAAAAAAAAAAAAAATTTTGAAAATGGAATTTTTTTTTATCCTAGAGGAAGGAGTGTAGATCCCATGATGTCATTTGTAAGATACCACGACTGACAAAAAAGAAAATGAAGTCAAACGACTTTGGTAACATTTTATTTTTAGAAATGTTGTCATTATTGCTGTGGCTTCGCCTTGAATAGATTGTTGTAAAAACACCACACACTTCTTCAATGCGAGTATAATTTGATGAAAGTAGAATGGACAAAGCCATCTCCACATAGATCAAATAGGCCTCAATGGTGAGTTCAAAATGATAAGTAAGCTGATGTTCAAAACTTCCAACTGCTGTATGGAGAATGGACTGTCTGCTTGGTACTTTTGAGGAAGCATATCTGCTTTGGTACTACATTCATATGGAGGCCTCAAACAAGGTAAAGACGTGTTAAAGCTCTGCAAAACTCAAAAAGGATAGAATCCTATATCTAAACCATAAAATTGGCAGAGTAGGCTACAAGGTTTTAATCCTCTGCAAAACGTAATGGATAAAATCATGAATGCAACATTATCGTCGTTATCGTCATCAAATGCTAGTCCCACCCATGTTGAGGTCAACTACAAGAATTTTGTTTAGCCATTCCAGTCTATCATAAGCCCAATCCTTGGATAGGTTCCACTTCTTCAAATCTATTCTTCCTACTTTCATCCATATCCTCTTCGGCCTATCCTTTTATCTTAAAGGGAGCTATCAACCTGCATTATCCTGTAGCTAACATAAAACTATAAAATTGGCAGGGCAGGCTACAAGGTTTTAATCTTTTATTGTAAATGACATCAACACATCAAGTTCTTACACAAGGTCCCACAGCTAGGGCATGTCCCATGTGAGAGTACGGATGATCGGAACCACAGAAGAGTAGGACCCCATAATACCAATTGGGGAAGACACAAGATAACAAAACTTCTAATTCACAAAAGCCCATAATGACTCTTGGTAAACTACAAATTCATCACTATCATATGCTAAGATGCAGCTTATCCAAACCATGGAGTTGAGAGTTCATCCCATTATTTCACGCTCCGGCAATGGCTCTGCGAGGAAAGGAAAAGAAGAGTTAAGAGAATTATAAATGATGCATAGACAATTAAGTGAATACCAAGAAAAAAAAAACGAGCACAACTAAACGAAAAATTCTATGTGTGTTCTTTGAGTGACCAAGAAAATAGATGTATTAAAATCTAAGGTCTTCGAGTGGAAAAACATCCATAGAAAAATCAAATGAGTACAAAAAAACACTCGTCAACATCTCATAATGAAAATCACCAATAATTCCTCTAAAAGATATATAAAACCCCTAAAAAATCCTAAAACTACCTACTCATTCTACCCTTTTAATCGTTTCGAGATCCACTTCAAGACCAGACATGTTCAAACCCAACAAAATCTCAAGAAATAGTCTCTACAGGTTTTGAAAACATTAAAACAAGCCATATATCATTAGAAAAAGGATTTCCACACACAACTATAAAGGCAACGGCCATGAGCCCATAAAAGAGCTTAATCTAGGATGCCACAAGTCTTAGGTTTCAATTTGAAATACTCAATCCTTCCACAGAAGTATAGAATTTTCAATTTAGATGACCTATTACTTTAGGTCACATCATTAACATAATACAACTTGTCCGTATCATGATGTTGCATTCCCTGTGATGGGCCTATGGCTCAATAGTGTTGATCTGATGAACCTATGCCATATGAGATAAGCCCCGAAGGTCTTCAGGATCAAAATATCCTAGCCACAGACATCTAATATTTGACCTAAATAAACCATTGAGATCTTTCATGGCTATAGATGAGAGAAGAAGCATGTTTTTTGGGCTTCCATAATAAAATGGTTCCTACCTTTTCTGCAATCTTGACAGTTAAATATGGTTAGACTTGACAGTTGACACAATTATCTAAAACAAGATATCTTAAGGTCACCGCTGTTAGAAGCGTGTGCATTAGCTACCAATTTCATCACTCCAAAAACAGTTAGATTGTTCCTGGCTTGTATCATTCATTGACTAACCAGATATAGATTGAACAATCATTTCATTGTTCATTGTGGAATGTATCATAATTCTATATTGACCAAAATTTGCTGCTTGTCATAGACGTGTACAGATGAAACTGTGATTGACACATGTTCACCTCACAAGCAAGGCTGAGTCTTTTTTTAAAGCAGCCATTGATCATTCCAATAGATTGAAATGAGTTGGTAGCTATGAGAAAATAAAGGTTGTTAACTCAGATTGACAGATCTGGTCATGCTTCTTGGTCATAGAAGTACAAAAACCCTCATTAAATGGGTGAGAATGAAATTTATGTGAGGTGTATATCAAAGTAAAACTGCAAGAGCTTAGATAAGCTCCAAAGTACAACACCTGGTTCAAAAGATAACATGGGTCAGTGTCGCTTCTGGCCAGTTGCCGCTTCCCAAGCTTGCAGAATATTATTAATTATTTCTTCTACTCCAAGACCATGCTTCACCTGTGGTGCGACATAAACTTCAATTCAGACATGATCTATAGACAAAATATAAAGGATCATAAATCCAGTTGGAGAAAAACAACTTAATGAAGACTTATTTGGATTTAGGTATCGCAGTATTATTTTAAGGGGTATTGTCCTTTGATCAGGTAACACGAACATGACACTAAACAAGCCTACAAGACTCAAATTCAAGACTAGAATGCATGTTGCAGTGCCAAGTGCTTGTGGAGTCCTACCACATCAATGCAGTATGCTCCAATAACCCAATATTTCAAGATATTCTATGCATCTAGATCACATCTATTCTAATACTTCATTTTTGTGTAAATTTTTCCCTGCCATGCCCATGACATGTCCCATGTCGCACACATGCCATATATGGGCATTAGAGGCAGCTTGGTTTGGAAAACACATATTTTTAATCAGTAGGATGTATTTTGTATTAACAAAGAAACTACATTAGACCTTAACTTACACCATTAGAGACAGCCAGGAAAATAGCACTGAGAAGCTTAGTTCTCTTGATGGTATCTGGAATAAGTAGTTTCTAGCATAAGTTTCAGAAAATGGCAAACAACCTTTAAAAAATGTTAATGCAAGTTGTTATGATATTATTCAATCATTTGCCATTTGCAATAGGGTGGAATTCCATCACAACTGGCCTCCAAGGATAAGCATAACAGCACATATCAGAGTTAGGACACAGTTTTCTGATCTGAACTATTAATCAGATGGACATTGTGAATAAAGTTATCAGACTATGTCCCAAAAAGAAACTGAGATTGGAAGATTCTAACAGTACAATGTTTGAACATCTAACAATGCAAATCCTGATTCCTGAGTAATGTCATATAATCCATCCATAAGAAATGACATCAACTTATACATCTTCCACAAGTTGAGAATTCACACATCTTCCTACAATGCGAAAAATCTGAGAGATGATATTGACCGATCTTTTGCAGGTTTACTAGCAATCAACAGACCTGAGCAAAAACAAAAGGCCCTCCATCTCGCATTCGAAGTGCATCGCGCTCCATAACCTTCAAATCAGCTCCAACTGCCGGTGCAAGGTCAGTCTTGTTGATCACCTGAAATTCAAACTTTTTATTCATATATATTGCTCAAAAGATCCAGCTCAGAAGCCTTCATGTTACAGAAAGGATACTAAATCTGAATATGGACAAAGCAGAAGAGAAGCCAAAATAACATGGAAGGTGAGTTCTTCCCATACTAGGAGGTCTGCTTGGGTAATTCCTGGGCCACCTTTTCGAGGGATTTTATCACCACCAGAAACATCAATAATATAGATGATGTAGTCTGCCAATTCTCTGCTGAAATTAGCAGCTAAATTATCTGCATCCACATGAAGTTAACATCATTTCCATGACCTATGATACCTCTTTCATCTACAACTGCATAATGCTGATCAAGTCATGTTAACTTCTGATTTACGAAAGATAAACAAGGTGCCTCTACCCAAAATTTTAACTAAAACAAAAAAACAGGTATGCATCTATTTTTCAGATCTGATAATAATCAGGCTGGATTTCTTGACCCACCTAAAAATTGGTCAGATTAGGTTCTATTGGGTCCAGACCCCATTGCCCATTACTAGAGTGGCATTACAGGATTTAAATTGGACATATAAACATTTTAATGGCTTTAATAACTAAAAGTTGAATAAAGAGCGGGAACTGGATCCGAGGACAGGTTCAAATACCATGGTACTTCATTACAGAATTTAATTCATATTTGGATTTGGGTGCAAGAAGGGGGATTCAATTGGATCCAGGTTGACATTTCATAATTAGATCAAGGTTGGAGTCTTGTCAGGACACCAACTAAACATGAACAATTTGCAGCTCCATTCTTATTGTATGCTGGATTTATTAAGACAATCAGCTGCAAGAATTCAAAAGCTATGATTTAAGGCCAAGATCCTAAACTGAAGATAATTTTGATATAATATTTTTTATTAAAAAAAAAAGAAAGAAAAAAAGGGAAAAAAATCTGCTACAAAGATAACTTTAACAAGCCTTGCCAAAACTCACCAGAAAGGACCTACTTAAACAATATTGAAACCAACCAATTCCAAGTAAGTTGCTAATTAGATCATTCTAATATCAAATTGCATCCAAGGGGTGCTTAGCTACAGGTTAACGGGTATATATCCACTGTCTCAGTATATCAAAAACAAAGGCAGCAGGAAATACCTCCTCCAGATTCACAAAGAAGTATGTCTGCTTTGTACAAGTTGGACAGCTCCTCAAGAGGACCTAAATTAATACTGATATCTTCACGAATAGCAGCATGGGGACACCCACCAGTTTCCACAGCACGGATTCTTTCCTCGGGAAGTGCACCATGCTTCACCAAGAACTCGCCATCCTCTCTTGTGAATATATCATTTGTCACCTGATTCATGCTAATAGAAATTAGATCATAAACAAAAGACAGTCTTCAGTTACAGGAACTAATATTGATATGGTTGACAAAAAGAGGCCCATTGGAATTTTCAAGAATCTACATCAATAGAGAAAAGAGGAAAAATAAAATGTTTGGTGCCTATTAATGGTATGAGGTGTTTAGGGAGCATAGCCTTCTTTGTAACCTTAAATTATCCTAATGCATTTCATTATCATAATCAGTAAATCATCATCATTGGAAACTTCTTCCATTTATTTAGGTCAGTTTTCAGTTCTAATTTTCACTCAACCCATTTAAAATCATCTTCTCAATAACTCTATGATCTACCATGTCTCTTAAGCACTACTTGATTTCACTTGTGTCCCTCTTCCCCTACTTCCTTAAACTTGTAACACTTCAACAAAACTTCATACGGAAAATGTATACAGCCTTCTTTGTGTGTTTGCAAACCATTTGAATAGGTTTTTCTTGATTTTCTCTTCTAGAGGAGGACACTCATAAAATTATTCTTGTGTAATCCTTCATATTTCTATCATTTCTTGTGATTCCATACATAAATTTTAGCAAGCACATCTCAGCCGCATATACTTTGACTCGTCATTTATTTGTTGTCCAATGTTTGCCTCCCCAGAACAAAGCAGTCCAACCGTTGTCTTATAAAGATGCCCATTTAATTAAAGTGACACATGATGAGTGCACAACACTTAACTAGTCTAGCTCCACTTTACCTAACCTGCGGTGGTCCAATTTGTTATAACTAACTTAATCCTCCACTCTATTCTATAGTTGCTTCAAGATAGATTTAAACCAACGCATCACTTCAACTCTCTAATGCACTAAACTTGTACCCGATATATTCTACGTTTGTTCTACTAATTTCAATCCATTTGAATGGAAGCCTTTGTTCAAGCTATCATTTACTTGCTTTCTTGCTATCGTTTACAAGCTATCTTTGTTTTTTCCTCAAACCCATAAGTTATTGGCAGTTGGCACCTGGCATGCCTTTTGTCAAGGATTCATGTATCAGCAACAGATCAACTAGCAGCACTAGTACCACAAAGTTGTTTCTTTACATATCTGAAAGTTACTCAGACTCAAAACAGTAGAAAATTACTTTGATGAGAAAATTACTAAACAAAAACTTCTATATGCTTTCTTCAACACTGTAAACCATGTTGTTATAAAAAAAACACTGTAAATCATGTTGCAGTGCCCGTAAGAGGTTTTCCCATTTAGACACACCCAAGTAATTAAGATTTAAACCCATCCATCCACTCATTTAACCTATTGAGATATCAATATCATCAACTCCAAAGCCCAAAGAATAACGCAGCAAATCGCTCAAGCCAAAAGTTTGCCAGCAGACACTTCAACTTGAATAATTGATCCAAAGCCCTCTTTCTTAAAAAAATGTCAAATAAATATATGTTATACATACCGCAGCAAGACTGTATTTATCACGCAAGAATTGACACAGAGCCAGCATTAAAGCTGTTTTCCTGAACAATGTGAGATAAAAAAAACATCGAATAAGTTGGTAATAAATTAATTTTATGTGAATAATAAAGCAATAAATACTCTTAGACCATAAGAAATTAGACATTAAGGGCTAGTTTGTTAGATCCATATAGATTTCTTGGAATTCTTAGCAATGCCTTCCTACCTAAGGGCCTAAAATCTGAGTAAAAATGAAGATTTGCAAAAGGGCATCAAATAGTCTCCACTTTGGTATGAAATGATCACCCAACCTTCACCTTGGTAAGTGAAGTCCTGGGAAAGTCACGGTCTAATCTACAACTCCACCTTATATCCTGCACTCCTTACATTTTTAATATTTTTCATTAGAACCAAGTTTACAAAGAGTTCCTAGAAATTCAGTACGAAGTAGGCAAATGGGCCTTAAGGGTTCTTTTGTTTACATAAAATATACAGGAATAAGTGGTAAAAGAGGAGATCAAGGTGATCTTACAGAAACAATTATCAAATAACCTCCACCTTTTTAATGGAAAGTGAATAAAGGGAAGATGGAAAGGATACCCAGCCATCACCCTAGTAATTCAAATCCTAGGAAAGTCAAGGTACCATTTACATTGCTGCCTAATATCCTTCAACCCTCGCCTCTTATCATTCAGACTTAACCTCTTTGATAATCTTTGGTGGAGCTCATTCGACCATGAACTCCTATGTATGCTTCACATTGAAACATAATATTAGCGAAATACCGACAAGCTAAATATAATCATCAATCGCTCAACAGCATGAGAACACCTAAATGTTTGTAAAATTCGTTTGCTTAACATTTCTATGAATCTAGTAACAATTAACTAGAGACCACAATCAGTTTAAGATGACAAAATTAAAAGTAAATAAAAAAGAAAGAGGAACCAAGGTTGCAGTTACAAAAACATTGGAAACATGATCCAACAGACCATGAAAGCATAGGCACAGTAATTTATCAACCAAATGCCCACAAACCCAAAAGCTACTAAACTTGCCAAAATTTACAAAGAAAGTGAAAATGCCAAACGCTAGAGATCCTGACTAAAGTCCCACCCATACACCAACAGCAACTGCAAAACTAATGAAAACCTGAGTTTTCAAACAAAATTAAAAGGTATTAGAGAGAACCCATCTGAAATCATACCCAGTACCAACAGGTCCACCAATTCCAACAGTGAAAGCTCTTTCATTGAAATCCCTGGTGGGAAGAAGAGGTGCCCTTCTGCTGAAGAACCCAGGAGAGTATATGGGTTCATGTGAATGTGGGGCCAACCCATCATGGCTGTGGTATACCCTTCCATCAGGGCCCACCCATGATGATGACCCATGGCCATGAGATTCCCTGCAAAGAAAAGGGGAAGAACAACTTGGTGAAAAACAATTGTCAGTGGAAAAGAGAGAAGTTCGTAGAACTCTGAATATGGAAGAAGCAATGCAAAGATTGATGTCAGTACTCATGGGTGTGATGGTGATGGCGATCATGATGTTGATCCTGCGACGCCATGGATAGATTTTGTGCTGTATGATCTTCTGACTTTTGAGAAGTGGAATCTCATAGAGATAGTGGCTAGTCATCAGTGGCGTGATAAGACGAGTGGTCCGAGTCGACTCACTCCAAGGGTTTGCACCCATCCCAAAAAAAAACAAGTTGGATCGTTGTTGGACCGAGGGTCAAATTTTAACATAGGCACTGGAACTAAAATTTGATAGCAGAGCCCATAAGAATAATTCTTAGGTAGGCCTCATCATGGTGTCTCTCACAGTAAGCGGTGAAAGTTAACTTCCGACGAGAGTTAACTTTCCTCGAACAATTTCCACGTAACACACAGATTCTATGTCCTGTTTTACTTAGATATATATATATATATATATATGAATATTTAGGTATGGACCCCATTTTGGTGACACGAGGTCCAAATTGGATTCAGACTGGTTCATCAACATCCCTAGGCCTAAGATATTGCCTCCCTATGCGCTAGGCAAGGCCAGTGGAGCCAACAGTGCAACGCGAAGGATACTTAAGATGATTAAATGAATGCCTTCTTTCTAGATGTTAGATCTTAAATCTTACTCTGTCAAGAGTTGATGCTACTCAAGTTTTACTTTCTCGCGTGTAACACTCAGATGATTTAGATTTTAGTACCTGTTTGTTTACTAAAATTCTAAATTTCAAGACATAGTGGAATTTCTAGATGCTTCTTTGGGCTTGAGCATCCAGGAATTCCACCAAAACCAAAATACAAAAGGAGTGGAGTTCCTGAGTTTCAATAGGTCAAATGAGACCTTTTGTATTACTAAAATCCAGAAATGCTACTAAAGAAATATGGAATTTAGAAATTTCAGGAGACAACATATCACAGTAAGTTCAAATATTCCTGAACATGGTGAGTTCCTCGCAGAAATTCTACTAAAGAAATATGCCCCCTCTAATTCCTTTTTTCACCTCTCTCTCTCTCTCTCTCTCTCTCTCTATATATATATATATATATATATATAAAAGCAAGGAATTCTCGCATTTTTCCTCGTTAGCGCAAAAAATCCATGTTTGGTAAGAAATGGAAAATCATTGAAAATTGCTTCATCGTTTTTCCATATTTATAAGACTTGAAAAAACCCTTGTTTGATTTTAGAAATCTACGGAAATGAATAAAGCAAATGAGCAGTGAAATAGGTGCTAGTTTATGGATTACCCGTTTGGTCTTTGGAAATCTACTTTTTGAGTCCCTTAATTAAGATTAAAATGACCAAAATGGCATGGAGGTCTAATATTAGCCGTTTATTCCTTTTATATTTTTAGATATTTGCAAGAAAATCCAGACCATTAGATCGTAATTTATGAACTTCTATAGGCGCCTTTTGAAAAGCCTGAACCATTAAATCTCTTAAGAATGCCGAAGATGACTGTGGGATTAAATCTGACATCATGATTCATCATAGATCGTGAGAAAATTGTAAAAAATCCATAGTGCTGATCTTTCATAGTGCCCCGAAATCATGATCCAAACTATCCATCATTTTTGGGAAACAAAACACAACCCAGGGTTTAAGATTCCAATCATCGATCCATCACGGATTTTAAGATATTTACAAAAAGTCTATACCCTTAAATATAATTTTTTTTATTCTTGTAGGTCCCATTTGCAAGATCTGGACCATTTAAATTCTTTAGAAAGCTAATAACGGTTATGTGTTGAAAGTTCAACCCTTGATTTTTCATGAGTTTCGAGAAAATTGAAAAAAAAAATCTATAACCATTAGATCACAAATCTTACAAAATGGTACGAGTCTTCACTGTATACCAAACTTGTTAGTTGTACATGATGCTCTGTTTATATGTCGGCTTTTCTTTTGTGTGAACTCTGGACGATAGGTTTCTTTGACAAACAAGAGAGAGGAAAAAGAAAAATGAAAAAAAAAAAGATGATTTAACCTGAAAAAACACTTAATGCGGACGTGTTACGCAATGGAACACTTTAGCCATTGGTGCACCAATTAGAGCAATTGAGCCCGATTTTCATTTTTTTTTACCAATTTGTCACATCGTCAACGCCGACCTTATTCACTTACACTGAATAAGGTCAGTGATGACCTTGTCCGCGAACTCTATATAGCCATTACCTTACATTTTCAAGTACGGGTCGGCGATGACCTTACCTTTTGTAAACTAAGGTCATTACCGACGCAAGTTTCTATTTTTTTTACCAAAAGTTGTAACTTTTCAAATAGTCTTGTGACAAAATTTTCAAGTACGGGTCGGCGATGACCTAACCTTTTATAAAATAAGGTCATCACCGACGCATGTTTCTCTTTTTTTTTTACCAAAAGTTGTAACTTTTCAAAGAGGAGGAGGGAGAAGAAGAAGAAGAAGAAGAAGAAAGGGTCATTGGGTCGATTTCGTCTTCGCTTCTTTTTTCGAGTTCTGGTTTGGATGAATCCATGGAGAATGCAGAAGGCTGCTCTGTCCTAATGGGTTTAGGAATGAATGAAAAATCGTCTGGGTCTCTTTTTTTGGATGAGGGGTTTGGCTCTGTTGGTGGGGGTGGTGGGATTTGTGGGGTAAGAGGAAGGGGAGGAGGCTCTGGTGGTGGAGATGGGGATGGTGGGTCTGAATTTTCGGATTCAAATCGTGGAAACAATAACACAGATGCTTATTACCAAAAGATGATTGAGGCAGATCCTGAAAATGCGCTTCTTCTTTCGAATTATTCCATCTTCTTGAAAGAGGCAGGCAGAAAGACATTAATCCAGTTTGCATTTCAGTGAAAAATCACTACTTTGGATTTAAATCTTGTTTGTTTTTGAAGAAAATTTCATTTTTTTCTCTCCTATCTTGGAAGAAAACTCAAATCTTTCTGCTATTTTTATGAGCTAATAGGTTCGATGAGATCTTTCTAAAGTGGAAGAGTACTGTGGTCGTGCAGTTTTGGCGAATCCAGGAGATGGGAATGTTCTGTCTCTCTATGCTGATTTGATATGACAGACGCAGAAGGATGCGAAGAGGACAGAGAGCTATTTCGATCAAGCTATCAAAGCTGCCCCGGATGACTGGTGGGAAAGCTCTTTTCCTTTGGAGAATGTCATTTCTAATGGACTTTTTGGTTGAGGCTAGTAATGTTTTTGAAGGATCTAATGCCTACAATTGCAAACAAGTTGGTGTTGTGTTCGAATATGGACGTGGAAAAATACAGTTGTCATCATGTTTCGTAGCTACACGATACTGAAGGAAGGCGGCCTCTGAGTTTTTTGTGAAGTGAGACGAATGAAGCTCGAAATCGGGATATATAGAGTTCGCGGACAGGGTCATCGCCGACCTTATTCAGTGTAAATAAGGTCGGCGCCGACGATGTGACAAATTAGTAAAAAAAAATGAAAATCGGGCTCAATTGCTCTAATTAGTGCACCAATGGCTAAAGTGTTTCATTGCGTAACACGTCCGCATTAAGTGTTTTTTCCGGTTAAATCCTCAAAGAAAAAAGAAAAAAACTTAAAAATAAAAATAAAAATAAAAAGAACTCTCTTTAAAAATCATTTTTTAAGGATTTCTTCTTTCCAAGGATTCCTCTTTATTTACCAATCCTTAAAGTGGGAAGGGTAGACTCTTAAATTTACATTATCATATCATTTACGTCATCATAATTCACCTTATCATGACTATGACTTGGTGAATTAATCTGAATGTTGTCCTCTCATACCTCCATGCCTACCAAGGGTATCATGGTCCATCAAACAGTCAGAGAGTAATATATTTTTATTAATTAACTGTGGACAGATTGATTCACATTTGCTCCATTTAATATAAATCCTACTTTGATTGGAGTATAATACAATTCTCAATGTTTTGAACAAGGAGGAAAGAATTACATTTGAGTGGTATGAATTCATTAGGCTGAGTTGTACTATTTTTGTATTCTAAGTGCTCCCACAGTTTTGGAAAGAGAAAAATCACTTTTGCGAAAAATCTCTTTCAAATTCAAAGATTTCCTTTGAATATCATTGAAAAATCTAAAAAATATAAATAAATTGACAAATATAAAAAAGGGATTTAGATCTTTATGTGCGAACCTACTATAAGTACCACTAAGGGGCCCATTTGGGGACGAGACCGGAGGATGGAAAGATCCACGTGGGATCATCCAAGTATCAAGTTTAACCCAAAATCTCATGTCTCTAACCCCAAAAATTTAATGGATTCATATACAAAAAAAAATACTTGACCCTCCATCAAATGGTCCATACTATTCTTATGGGTGCCAAACCCTGGAATCAATAAACAAGGGGGATGGGCCCCACCATGTCTCACCGTGCAATAAAGAAATCCAATTGACCATTGCTTGTTAGGGATGTAAATGGGTACCCGATTCTCCGGTTACTCGGAGGTTCCGACCCATTAAAAACCAGGTTTGGGTCTGAGTCCATATTTAGGCCACGATAAGTAATTGTCTCTAGGTTCGGTTTCATATTGGTTCGGACTCGTGGACCTAAGACCCGATATATTACCTTAATTTTCAAAAATCTCTCCTAAAATTCATGTTATTTTTATATCATTCTCCACCTAAATTCGGACCCGGATCTAGACTCGTCCCATATATGGTTATTGCTCTAGTTCCGTAACAGTTTGGGTCCGGATCCAATTCGACCTTCTCCTTAATAATTTCGGTGGTAGACCCGAACCCGGACCCGGACCCGAAGTAACTCGTTTACAACCCTATTGCTTGTCCTATACTTGGGTAAGCTGGTTGGGACCTAGCTTCGAGTTAGAGGTCGGGCCTAGTGCCCTTCAAAACCCTAATTCCAAGCCATTTTCTCGTATCTTCCGAAAAATTGTTACATCTCCAGAGACGACATTTTAACGAGAAAATGACCCCTACCCGTTTCTATAAAAGCCAGAAAACCCTAAAACCCCTCTCTCTGCATCTTGGCATCTCTCCTTCCTCCGCCACCAGCTCTAAAAAAATGGTGACTTTTAGGGTTTGTACTCTCTCCCCTTCGATCTCGATCTTATCCCAATTTCTATAATGCTTCTATTGTTCTTTTAGGGTTTCTCCACCAATCCATTCTTCTCACCCTCTGCAAAAATGCAATTTTTTCCCTTGTTGTTTGATCTTCTAGGGCTCCATTTCTTACATTTCTTCATGACAAACAAAATCTCTAAGTCTTCCGTCTTGAAGCATTTTAATCAGTTAGATCTTTGATTTGCATTTCTAGGGTTTTGCTGTGATGTTGGTTTTTCTATGATTTGCTTTGCATTTCAGTTCCATCAGTATCAGGTGGTGGGGAGAGCTCTCCCAACTGCAGGAGATGAACATCCCAAGATCTACAGGATGAAGCTCTGGGCCACCAACGAGGTCCGCGCCAAATCCAAGTTCTGGTATCCCATTCAACCCTTTCTTTTTTTGGTCGAATTCGTTGTTGTTGATGATTTGTTGTTATCAATATTTTAGGGTTTTGGTTTTGATCATTTGCTTTTCATTGGGTTTCTTTGTTCTTGGCTTATGAGATTGGTTTGTTTTTTAGTTATGATTGTAGGGGTTGATAGTAATGCTTTTGTTGTTGGATTTTTTTAGGTATTTCTTGAGGAAGCTCAAGAAGGTAAAAAAGAGCAATGGGCAAGTTCTGGCGATCAATGAGGTATCTATTGTTTGCGCTTTGAGTGATTGCCATGGATCCATGTCATGTTTCCTTGTGCATTTGATATTCACTGCAATAGATATATTATGTTTGATATCTTCCTTGGTTAGGTTTTTTTCATTGCTAAATTATTTTTTGATCGCGATTACCTGAATGGATTAGTGTTAACAACCTATTTAATAGTGATTGAATCTATGTTATCTCTCTGTTCTATATTTACCACTTTTGATTGAATCCTTCAAGGAGATGTTATTGAATTACAGGGTAGTTGAATTAGTCTTGTAGCATGATCCTGTCCAATATTGAATACCCTTCAGGTAAAAGGGGTAGTCAGGCCTCTGACCCATCCTGTCACAGTCCAAATTTCAAAATGCAAAAAGAGGGGATACATATGTTTATATGTACACTGATTCATTTATCATAAAGGGAGTGGTATTTTTTTTTTATTGCTTTTTTATTCTCATAATATCATCCTCTTGCTAGTCTTTACTATAGAAAATTAGAAATGGAGGAATTGTTGAGTTGATTATATTTTTTATGTGGATAGGGCACAGGATTTGAGGGAATTTACATAGCTGTGAAACACACACAGATACACATTAACTGATGCATTCCTTCTTGGGTTTAAAAAGTTTGTTAGAGTTAATTTTTCTCTTATGTGCTTTTTGTGACCAAAGGCAACCTTGGTTGAGTTGCAACCATGCTCTTATTAAACCTTACTTCTATATCAATGTTTAGTTGTCTGTTTCTCTTACAATTTCTGGGTGCAACCATGTTGGCCGGCCTTTCCTGGGCAAAAAAAAAAAAAGGGTTTTTACAAATGTTTTTTTTATCCCTCCGTAATTATAAATTTTTGGTTGCGTACTATTGTGTGATAATTGTTGACTGTTCTAGGAACAACAATTTATGGTCTAATAATGCTTGGATGTTTCTTTACCTTTAGATCTTTTGGACTAAGTGAGTTTTAAATTACAGATCTTTGAGAGGAAGCCAACTAAGATCAAGAACTATGGTATTTGGTTGAGGTACCAAAGCCGAACCGGTTACCACAATATGTACAAGGAATACCGTGATACCACTCTTAATGGTGCGGTTGAGCAGATGTACAACGAGATGGCTTCTCGCCACAGGGTAAGATCTCCCTGCATCCAAATCATCAAAACAGCTACCATACCTGCAAAGCTTTGCAAGCGAGAGAGCACAAAACAGTTCCATGATTCCAAGATCAAGTTCCCCTTGGTGTTCAAGAAGGTTAGGCCACCAAGTAGGAAGCTTAAAACCACATACAAGGCATCGAGGCCTAATTTGTTCATGTAATTCTGGTCTATGACATTTGCAATTTTCAACTGGTCCGATTAATTGCAGCATAAGTAGAGAATCTAGATTGAACTATCATATCTGCGATTTGGTCTATGTTAGAAACCCTGTCAGTTTGTTTTATGATTTGTCCCAGTATGTTTTGACTTTTGAGACATTGAAGTGAAGGAAGAATTCCCTAGGGATTTTTGGTTATTCTATTATTGTCAGCCTCTTTTTATTCCTGTAGTTTGTTAGTGTATATTTGTGCTCCTTTGATAGTTGTTTGTTGCTTTTGTTTTGGAACTTGCAACTGGCACGCTCATTGGTATGATATCTCCTTGCTTTTTAAGTCTTCAGATTTCATCTAAATTATTGAAGGAAGGAAGAAGCGGAGATTTGATTTTCAATCTCATTTCCCTCGTGTATTGGTTCACCCCTTCTTTTTACACTTTGCCACAGTCGCTGTGTTCCCGAGTCCCATACATACAGTGACAAGTGACATGCCACGCTTAGTCATGTAGGTTCCCAAGACAGTGTTACCTTACTATTACTATGTTTGAAAGAAAAAAAAAGAACTTCTATTACTATTTCAGATGCCTGTCTAATTTGCTTCCTGAGTTTCTACTATGGGAAAATAATTTTGCTGTGGGTGCTAAGTGCTGCAATTAAACTTTTTTTAAGCAGTTAGAAATAGGTTAGGGTAACATTTTCTTATACGTTTTTTCTTATCTCTTCTTTCAAAATGAAATTAACTAAGGCAACTTTGCCGAGGTGACCATATTATTTTTGGTTATCCTCTTTTTCCCTGTTGCCTACATTGAACTTGGTTAAGGCTGGGTGCTACAAGTTGATTGAGGTCTCTCCTTGTTTCAACAAGCCCTGTGAGCCAACATTGTTACAATCGAAGTCCTTGCATCTTGTAGTACTTAGAGGGAAATGATTCCACGCTGTTGTCCAATGTTGGGCCCCATTTTGGACAGGTACGGAATGCATCTTTGAATTACTCATGCATGGGAGATTGTCATTTAACTCAGCGATGGGTGTGTGCATGTGCTGAGATTGGATCATGAAATGCCCCCACTGTTAAAATGAAATGAGCATTGCAGCTCCCATGAGTCACCAGCATGTCTCATATTAAATTGTAGTAAACACAGGCAGCTTTGCCGAGGTGACCAGTTTCTTATTGGTCACCTCTTTTTCCCTGTTGCCTACATCATATGGCTAGAACTGGGAGCTGTAAATTTATCAATTTTTCCGTTTGATTAATTTACACATCCAAAGCCAAAATCTTCTAAATCTATTCTATGATTCTTCACTTGCCTTCCAAGAAGGTTTAACAGTTTCACATGATGGTCTGCAACATGTTCCTGCTACATGATGGTCTGCAACATGTTCCTGCTATATTCTAGTAATAAATAATAGGTTTTTTTTAACCCTTTTTTTTTTTTGTGTGTGTGTGTGTGTGTGTGTGTGTGAGTGATGACACCTTTTCAGTTCTCTTTGCCATATGCATTGTCAAACTGTCATCATCTTTTATCGTTACTGTCTATGTTTTGAATTTTGATGGGGTAAATAATATCATTCTTTACATTCATCTATTTGTGGTTACTGGTTTAGATGAAGCCCGAGTGTGATTGCATGTTTCTGTTTCAAAGATGATTGACGCCTTTTGCTTTTCAAGGAATTTTACCTTCCAGCAGATGGTTGATATGAAGAAACCCCAACCCACCTACTACAAAACTCATCTTCTGGACCTCAGCCATTTTCTCATCAGGTCATCTTCTGGACCTCAGCCATTTTCTCATCAGGTTCCAGTTGGGTTTCATACATACTTATGCATATACTCCTACGTGCATTTGGCCTTGAGGTCCAATATTTGTCTCAAGTGTTGAACTGGTGATTGTGACAGACCAACTTGCTAGCTTCCCAATTGATTTTGACTTTGAAAATCCAGGGTCCAGATTTTGGTTTGGTTAAAAAATCAGACAAGACCCCTTTCCCTTTCGGGTAGGGTTACCTTTGGGTATGCAATAACATCCGTTTATATTTTTGGCTCAGTATCATTCAAATGTATGCCTGCTGTGTACAATAATGGTGGGGTTAGTGTGGGATTGGTGTTAAAGTTGTCATGATAAGCGTTTTGGAGATTGGTGTAAATAGGCCCTTAAGTATAGTAATTGTTTAGGTGCTACACTAATTTGAAATCCATTTTTTCAAAAAAAGGAAGAAGAGAGAAGCCCAGCCGATCACCTTCTCTATCTTCAAATCTATGTTCTGACTCAACTCTCCTTGCCCATGTGGGACTAGCATCCCTTCCACTCTCTCTGGGTTTAATCTAATATATGTGGGCATGTTAAAAATACCATGGCAATGGATATTCAGGCTAAAAAAGAAAACTCTGTAGGTATGTATGTGGGCATCAATGGCCCTGTCAAGCGTTTGGTTGTTTTTATGAAAAACCATTAGAGAAACAAACATGAGACACCCCTCATCTCACACAGCCTTCCAGTTCCATGGATTAAGGAATCTAAGGAGGTTGTCTCATATGTTATGTACCACTCACATCCCAGGTGGTCCCTGGTAAACCTGCACAGAAAGTGGAGAGTAAACCCCAGCCTGCCTTATGCCACTCCACCAACTCTCAGGTCCATAGAAAGTAGGAAACTTTTGCTACCTTTCTTTCACAAAATAAAAAGACAATTTGCAGAAAGATAAGAAGGAAAAAAAAAAAAAAAAAATGGGCCAGAAACCTAGCTTCGAAATGCTTTATGTTTTTGGAAATGGAGCATCCTGGGTCCTTGGGTCATGACTCCTGAAAAGAAAGCTCTTTAAGGCTTGGGTTTAGCCCCTCCACATGCCTCATTGATTATATATAAGTGTGCCAAAATGTCCATCATGTGGGGTCTTCCCTATCCTTACTTCTTCCCTTTATGATCAATCTATAAGCCCTATACATACATTGTCATGCTACGATCCCAACAATTAATTATGCAAAATTCAGGGGAGAAAGCATCCGACAACTTTGAGACCCTGGGAATTTGATTAATTGATGTGCTAGAAATTTGATCAGGCTGGTCATGGTTTGTGCAAAATTTGGGCTTGGCACCTCTAAACTCAATCTTTGCATACACAATAAGAAATCCTAGAGTTGTTTGCCTAATATTTAGTCTTCTATTCAATGTAGCCCCACAGGCATAAAAGTTCAGACCGGCGGGTCCGCAACATTTAGTCTTGAGTCCAGCCCAAGGGCCCAATATCAAATCTAAAACCCAACCATACAGGGTCTGGGCTGAACAACCCTGGGAAATCCCCACCAATCAACAAGGAAGAAGAAATACAAAACATGCAAGTTCATGGGATCAATTACTTAATACGAACCAACCCAGACATTGGCTTATCTACCTACCATTCTGTTGTTGGAGATGATCCTAACCATTTGATTCGTTGCCATCAAGATGCAATCGGCCATCTTAAAATTTTAAGAGTTAAAGCCAACAGTAGGTCCAGCTATATTTCAACAGAATTTTAGTGTCACTTGGGTGGGACCATACCATCGGTGGGGTCCTTCCATTGGCGGTTCAGTATTATATGGTGGGCCTAAAATCTTTCTCCATCCAACCGTTGATCTTATCAGGGGTCCCACCAAAAAGGCCTGGTCCATCATTAAAATAAAATCCAAAGGCTATTCTGCCGATTGTGGTCTTTGGATCGTGGCCATTGATAGTGAGCTGGGCCCCACCAAAAAGGCCTGGTCCATCATTAAAGTTCAGACAGTGGTGGTTGGTGAGCGCGGGAGTTGCTAGAAACATGTTTGGTGAGCTCGGGAGTAGCTCAAAACGTGCTCTCTCTCTCTCTCTCTCTCAAGTTTTTACCTACCAACGACTTCTCTTGATCTCTCTCAAGTTTTTACCTACCAACGACTTCTCTTGATATAGATCTCTTTGTTCTGAGCCATTTCAATTTGTACCCTGCAAACAACCCTGTCATTGCTCTGGTGAGTTTCATCCCTTTATATTTTTTGATCTTTCTCTCCACAAATATTTTTTTTTCTGGTCTATCTGGTACCCATTCATTGCTCATTTCTTTATAGTCACTTTATTTTTTTTCCCTTCATATTCAAATCTTATATGTTGAATTCTTGATTAGTCTTAAATATATTGGTTGGATGAATACTGGGGTCTTGTCTCTTTTTTTTTATTTTTATTTTAAAGAGCTAAAATTATTTCATTTTTAATCTATATTGTTTCTCTGCTTTTTCTGTTTTTATATTGGGTGTTTGATGATTCCCCTGGATTTTTATCTTGGGTTCCTTTTCTATTGTTTGGGTACTCTTAATTTTCAGAGTTAGATACATTTGGATGTTAATTTTAGGCAGTTGAGATTTCCTTCATATATTTTGATGAGCAGTAGTACTCTTTGCTTAATATTGTGACTAGCATAATAACCCGTGCTCAGTACAGGTATGACCAGTATTTATGCATTATAAAAAATAGCCATAAATCATAGAAAGAAAATAAATGAATAAAACTGAAAAGATTCAAAATCGTAACTGACGGTCAAAATTCAATCCAAAAACCTCTTAGCTTAATATATATTATAATTGGAAATAACAGTTTGCAGTTACCATTATTCAATACCAACACATACACAAAAGTGTATTAGGCTATTGCACAGCCTGCATTCCATAATTGCTATCTACTGTATATGCACCTGTGTCATACACATATCTTAACAGTTTTGGGGTTTTCTTTTTCTGTTTTTGGCCTGACAGGTTTTCTGTTTCTCTTCTTTGGTGTTGGGATAAATTGTGTAGTACAAATGGCGCAAGAGCCCATAAACCCAGAAGAGGTACTTTGCTCTGTTTCAATTTTTGTTGTCTCTATCTTTTCCTCCTCCTTGTGATGGCATATGTTATTGGGCCTTTCATATGAGTTTCTCAGTTGATTGATGCAAGAATCTCTTCCCTGAATTGACATGAGTTTCTATGTCAAGCAGTTAGACCAGATAGATCTTCATTTTAAATGCTAATTTACTTTCTGCACTCTCCTCAGGTTGTTTTAGCAGTAGAGGTAGACCATGTAAAGCTTATAACCTTAAACCGGCCTCGCCAATTGAATGTTATCTCATCCAAAGTGGTATGCTAACTGAATTCGGTTTCACTGGCAGGATAGTCTACATCAGGTTATTGAGACTTATCAAGTAAGATTTTGAAATCATTTTATCAATGTTCAGGTTTTGCTATTAGCTGGATTTCTAGAGAAATGGGAGAAAGAAGATGAGGCGGAGCTTGTGATAATCAAGGCCAGTATTGCTTCCACATTTTCAAGCAGATCTTGACTTATAGTCAACCGGTTACTTTTTACTTCATTCTATTTTTCAGTTCTGAAGTTCATCTGCGATCTTTCTTTAGGGAGCTGGACGCGGATTTTCTGCTGGTGGGGATCTAAAAATGTTCTATGATGGGAGGTCAGGTGAGTAAACAATTTGCTGATTTTTAACTTCATACTAGCGATCCATATGTCATGAATTGAAGCTTAAAGTTTTCTCTGGAGTCATATTACCTATTTTCGATTTAGTGTTTCTATTAGTTATAGCTATATGTTTTAATACGTCATCTGAACAGTTACCTTTTCGCAGATGATTCCTGTCTTGAGGTTGTGTATAGAATGTACTGGCTATGCTATCACATCCACACCTATAAGAAGACCCAGGTATTGTCATAAAATCTTTCCCAAAATCAACTTAGTCTTGATCCCGGCTGTTGCTCAGCTGGTTAGTGGCATGTGTAGCGTGTGTGGGTGCATGAATTTGTGTCCTTGTAAAGAAAAAATGAACCAACCACCCCCCCCCCCCCCCCCCCCCCCACACCCCCAAAAAAAGAAAAAAAAAAAAAAAAACAAAAAGAAAAAAAAATCTTGTGAATAGAATGGTGGTGCTTTACTTGCTTGGTTTTACAAAATTTCCCTTGTGGTAGAATATGCTAATTAATTATTGAGCTGTTGACAGGTTGCTCTCGTTCATGGAATTGTCATGGGTGGGGGTGGATCACTAACTGTTCCACTGAAGTTCTCAGTTGTCACGGAGAAGACAGTGAGTTATATTTGAGATGAATTGGATAAATCTTAGGCACAATGGATGGTCATGATTTAACTTGATCTTGTAGGTGTTTGCGGTGCCCGAAGCAAGTATTGGATTTCACACTGACTGCAGCTTCTCTTACATTCTCTCTCATCTTCCTGGACACTTAGGTGAGCATGCAGTTGTGTAGAGAGGAATGGACTGTAAAGAAAGCGAGCCCTGTTTGTTACGAATATTAAATGTTTCTTATCCTATTCATGGCATGAAATATAGGAACTCTTGTGGTGATGTAACAGTATAGGGCTTATGCCTCTCAACCAGAGGTGGAAGGATCTCTCCAACTGGAGAGAGAGAGAGAGAGAGAGAGAGAGAGAGAGAGAGAGAGAGAGAGAGAGAGAGAGAGAGAGAGAGAGAGATGTTTTCTCATTCAAATTTTCTTGCAACTGATATATTTAGATATGAAATACCAACTTCAAAAATAGTTAAATGACCCTGAGAATGTGATTGGGAAATTCCACAGGGGAATACTTGGCCCTAACTGGTGCAAGACTGAATGGAAAGGAAATGGTTGCTGCTGGTCTAGCAACCCATTTCGTCCCTTCTGAGGTAACGTTCAATTATAAAATGATGTTGGTTGTCTGTAGATGTGTGTATTATTTTCAATCAGGTCTAGTACATACCCAATTGCTGATTTTCACAGGATTCTTTTTTACTTTTTGTTTCTTTGAGATGTAAGTAGAATAATTATCCTACATTCCTACTTTGCATTAGATTACCTGATAACTTATTGGTGCTGATCTGCACTAAATTGCAGCTCTGTGAACTTCCTTTAGCCCATCGTAAACACAAAACTATTGTTAACCCCCTGCAACAAATCATGAAACAAACCTTTAACTGTTTTATCTAAACAGCAACAAAGAATATTAAAGTTAAAATACTAATTAGAGTCTGGCATGAATGCTAACTTTCACATGCTTTGCAGAAATTGGCTGAACTTGAGAAGCGTTTAATAAGTTTGAACTCCGGGAATGAGATTGCAGTCAAGTCGGTGATTGAGGAATTCTCTTTGGATGTTAAACCTGATGAAGAAAGTATCCTGAACAAGTAATGGATCTGATCACTCTCTTATAATTAAGGATGAAGCATGTCTTGCCATTTCTTAGTATGAGGAATACCAATGTTCTTAACAACATTGAATTTAATAAGTACACTTTGCTTCTCTTGCAGGCAATCAACGATCAATAAATGTTTTGATAAGGACTCTGTGGAGGAGATCATAAAATCATTTGTAAGTTTATCATAAACATCTCTTCATGATTTTTTTTAAAAAATCACCAGCCCATTATTATCCTGAAAATGTTATTTAACCTGTTCACTGCATGTTTTATACCATCCTTTATGTTTTTCATGAAGTGTTACATTGAATCCTAGAATTCAAGAGAGATTGCTGATTCTGATATCATCCCATCAATGTCTATGATTCATATAAAAAATGATTTTGGGTATTGAAATGAGATTGTTGTGTAGGAAGCTGAAGCAAGCATTGAGGGCAATGGATGGATAAATGCAGTGCTCAAGGGATTGAAAAGATCATCACCCACTGGATTGAAGATAACATTAAGATCGGTAGCTACTTCTTCATGCCATTTCATGCTTGTGCTGTTATTAAATACCAAATTGCACATTGTCCCAAAAAAAATAAAATACAATAGGTAGGGCCTTGATTGATATGTTATGAGAAAAATAGAGAGCACATCTGTAAGGTCTTGAGAAGTACAAAAATTTTACATCTTTGACAAGTTAAATGTTCAACAGCAATAACAGTCTTTATAGTATATTGCAGTTCTTCCTACATGGCTATACTAGGTTAGTTGCTGTTGGATCTGTTCACTGCTAATGTCTGGTACTCTATCAAGATTAAGGGGGAAAAACCTACTGTTGCAAACTGATAATAATACGTATCGAAAAGGTTGGAGTTTGGATGTAGTGTTACACTTTCCATGGCATCAGTTTTCTTGCTCAAGAACTATTAATAAGAATTCCAGAGCATTTATTGTATCAGTTTTCTTGCTTAAGAGCTATTAACAAGAATTTAAGAGTTCAAATGCTCTGAATGCCATCCTTATCATTGCAGAAACTTCAACTCTCATTTGCGTTCTGTTCTACTTTTTATTACCAGAAAATATCCAAAGGGATATATAGTTGTGCAACTTCTCATAAGCAACATGCAGCAGTCTCTAGGCTTTTAAGTTTTCTTTGCTGCTTTGCCAAAAAAAAATAAATAAATAAATAAAATAAAATAAAAAATCATTGCAGAATCCCTCAAAAACTCTCCTTTAGTGTCAATCACATCCCCTTATCCCTCCCAGATTCGTGAAGGACGGAAGCAAACTCTACCTGAGAGCTTGAAGAAGGAATTCAGACTTACAATGAACATCCTCAGATCGAAAATATCTGGCGATGTCTATGAGGTAATCAAATAAATACAGGACAAATCTATTTGGCAAAACTTTTGAATTGTTTCCCAGCTTTTCCTTATTTTTCTTGCCTTTCTGCTTGTAAAGGGCATTCGAGCGGTGACCATCGATAAAGACCAAGCTCCCAAGGTATGACCTCTGTCTCTGTTGTGTGTGTGTGAACGCGCGTGCACGAGTAAACTCTTACACTTGTGAGACCTTATGCAGTGGGACCCACCAGTGCTTGATGAAGTGAGCCATGAGAAATTAGATCTGGTCTTCCAACCATTTAAAGAGGAACTGGAACTCCAAATCCCAGTGGAGGGAGAAGCATGCAGGTCAATTCATCAAAACTTGCTATCATATCAATTATCCAAATTGTCTTGATGTCTCTGGCCCTTGATTTGATCTCTCTGTTTATGATCTTACAGATGGGAGGGAAAGTTTGAGAATTCAGCCTACCAAAAAGCTTAGAGCAGCAAATACAAGCCTGTGGCAAAATCAAGTCACAATATCTATCCCTGAGGGAGCTTAAAAGCTAAATAACTGATGAGTTGACATGAGTTCTTCATCATTTCCTGTTTTGCATCTCCTTTTGCATTTGGATGATGTGGTTCTTTACTGTCATGTTTTGCCTGAGTTGCCAAATAAATTTGTGTCATTTTGCATTGGAATGCTCTCCTATGGTTTTATAGCTAATTTAGGAAATGTAGTTTATATTGATCAAAACATTCTGTCACTGTGGGTATTATGATGCCGCTTCTACACTACATAAATAAACTACTTTCTTTTTCATTTTCTTTCCAAATAGTAAGAAATAGTATTTATGTTTAGAGGGTGATTTTCCAGAAAAAAAAAAAAAAAAAAAAAAAAAACGTAGATCACAATTCCCAGCATAGAGGGAAGAAAATTTACATAAAACACTGAAGTTGGCGTAGAAGCCATCGGCTAATTTTCAGCAAAACTCTGGCACCAGTTACCACTCTCCTCCTACTTGAGATTTCCTCCACATTCCATTTGACACTGTGAAACCAGCTTCCATATCTGGAATCACTCTGCTCTCATCAGTCATCACTGCTTGGTACCAGTTACCAAGGCGATTCAAAACCAGAATCATAACATGAAAGATCTATGGTCTCTTTCTTTTCTTTTTTTTTTTTCCCTCATACAGTTTCTGCCTTGAATCAGATGTATTGATCTGTGCAGAATAACAGGATAGTTGCCCACTTTTTCCTAAAGGATGTTCAAAAGCACTGTGTGTGTCTGGTGTCCTCACCAGACATGGATTTGGTAGTTTATTAACTCACAGGTTTCATCAAATAAGTAGGTACCATCACCCTTGTTAATGAGGCCCAAACTCGCAGGCCAAGTTAGGCCCATTCATTGTATTTTAGTCAAAGCACACATGTACATACTTAGTTTGTTAGCTAATCTTTAGGATCTGAGATATGATTAGATATTGTTAAGGCATTCAACCCTCAAAGGGGTACAGCATTCAGCACATTGCTTTCTCTGTTCCGTCTCTCACATTGACATGTCTTCAAGATCCAATGTTTTGTGGATTCTCCTTGTCATCTTCCAAGATCTGGAAGCCATTTAGAGACCATTTATTCAGCCTGATCGCCTGTGATCATCCCTGATCAACTCAGATCAGAAGTGGCCCACCTGCGATCATCATCACCATATCAGCGGAATCAGCCCATCTTGGTCGTCTGCTTCTCTACTGACGTTTTAAAATTTATGGATCATCAGAGGTAGGTCTTCTACTAATTTTTGTGGAAATTCAGTCTTGTCCACTTGTTTTCATCTCAGCCGTCCAAAATTTTGGATTTAGATTTGTTCTACCTGGGACCACTGCAAAAAGTTGCGAAAATACTCTACCCTCTCATCCCCACTCTTTGATCTGACCACTGATCATCTACTGGGGCCCACGTGGGCATTCTTCCACTGACGTCCAAGACGTGCTTCAGCACTGTTTTGATTTTTTTCTTGCTGTGACTGTTTTCTGCTGCTGTATTCTTGCTGTCTCTTGGTTTCATACATAGTTGCATCAATCTGCTGTTCTCCCATCTACAGCAGAACCAAACATGGGTTGTTGTTCCATGCCCAGCCTCGGTTAAACCTATTGGGAGTAAATGGGTTTACTCTATCAAATTGAAGGCAGATGGTATTTTGGATAGATACAAGGCAAGACTTGTGGCCCTTGGCAACAGACAAGATTATGGCATCGACTACGAAGAAACTTTTGCACTTGTCGCAAAGATGACCACAGTTCGCACCATCCTTGCCATCGCTGCATCTCAATCCTAGCCCCTTTTCCAATTTGATGTGAAAAACGCCTTTCTTCATGGTGATCTTAAAGAGGAAGTTCACATGCGACTGCCTCAAGGTTTCCCAAAACCATCCGAAGGCCAAGTTGCTCTTTTAAAACGGTCCTTGTATGGGTTAAAACAAGCACCAAGAACATGGTTTGAAAAATTCAAGGATGCTTTACTCAAGTTACAGTTTCAACAGAGTCCTTATGATCCATCATTGTTTTTGCATAAGAAATCTACTGGAATCACCATTCTTCTAGTCTATGTAGATGATATCATTATCACTGGCACAGATACAGCCATGATTCAAGATCTCCAATTTTCTCTACATCAATCTTTTCAAATGAAGGATCTGGGTCCTCTGCAATATTTTTTGGGATTGGAAGTTCATCACTCTGAGAAGGGGTTGGTTTTGCATCAACATAAGTATACTATGGATTTAATTGAATCAGCAGGTTTGCCAACCTCCACACCAGTGGATACCCCTCTGGAACTGAATCTTAAACTCCATAGTGACAGTGGTGATCCCCTCCCTGATCTGTCATATTATCGACAGCTTGTTGGTAGTCTTATATATTTAACTACTACTCGGCCTGACATCAGTTATGCAGTCAACTTGCTGAGTCAGTATATGACCAAGCCCCATCATCTCCATTTGGCAGCTGTTCGACGCATTATTTGTTATCTTCTTGGCACATCTCACAGAGGCTTGTTTTTTCCTGTTGGCTCTCCAATGACATTGACTGCCTATTCTGATGCTGATTGGGCAGGTTGTCCTGATACTCGTAGTTCCACAACGGGCTGGTGCATGTTCTTAGGCGATGCTCTTATTTCATGGAAAGTGAAAAAACAGGACAAAGTGTCTAAATCATCAACTGAGGTAGAATACCGGGCAATGTCTACCGCATGCTCCGAAATTATATGGCTTCGTGGACTTCTTGCGGAACTTTGCTTCTCCCAAACCTCTCCCACACCATTACATGCGGATAACACCAATGCCATTCGGATTACTGAAAATCCAATGTTTCATGAAAGAACTAAACACATCGAGGTTGCTTGCCATTTTATCAGGGATGAATATCTACGCGATGTTATTTCTCTCCCGTTAATCTCCTCAAGCCTCCAAGTTGCTGATATTCTTACCAAAGCACTTCCTCGACCACGTCATCAATTCTTGACAGACAAATTGATGCTAGTTGATTCATCGGCATCAATTTGATGGGGGGGGGGGGGGGGGGGGGGTGTTAATGAGGCCCAAACTCGCAGGCCCAGTTAGGCCCATTCATTGTATTTTAGTCAAAGCACACATGTACATACTTAGTTTGTTAGCTAATCTTTAGGATCTGAGATATGATTAGATATTGTTAATTGGATGTAATTAGGGCATTCAACCCCTATATATATGAAAGACAGTAAACCCTCAAAGAGGTACAGCATTCAGCACATTGCTTTCTCTATTCCGTCTCTCACATTGACAACCCTAACAGCTGATGAACTACCTTTTTCCACTATTATCAATCCAAAGAACATATAAGGCCAATATATCACAACAACATTCCATTATGGTACATCTAAATCATGGTGAGAGGTGGGGGAGGGGGTTCGCAAATAAAGAATTCTTTTCTTAGAAGCATTTGAGATATCCAGAACAAATTATTTCTTCATCCTTCCCTAATGACTTGGAAGGTCCTGAAATTGATTTTTCTGCAGAAGTCTTCTGTTTCTTGGTCCTCTGTTTTCGTCTAGGGACCAACTCTGCAACCTGACCCATCAAAAGAAACAAAAAAAGTTTCCCTGGAATATAAAATATAAATATTATAAGTCATGCCCATGCCATGGGTGAGAAAGTAGACTGCAGCTGCTTGGAAAGGAAACCTGACCCTTTCTTTTATCTATAAGGTTATTTGCTGGCATCATTATAAGAATCAAAATTGTGTCCGAAATTGTTCAAGGGGATGAATCAAATTGGATCGTGAATCGTATTGCGAATCATGGGATTTATATTTTTATTTACGTAAGATAATTTTTTTTCTAAAATATAGTTATTCATAATCCCTTTTTTTCTTCAATATCATTATTGATATATCATAAATGATATATGCGAATGTTACTGGGAAAAATAAATAAATTTCATAAAGAAATAAAAAATAAAAATATATTAAAAAACTAATGCATGATAAAATCCCATACACATGCCTAATGTTTTAGTCACATGCCTATCCATTGTTTATCTTTAGAACCTCCCAAAAATTGAAAAAATTTGGAAAAGGTTTTATTAATCACTATATAGCCTCTTTACAATGTAAGTGGTGGGTGAGAGAGAGAGAGAGAGAGAGAGAGAGAGATGCATATTTCCACTCCGATGAAGTGCTTGATTCATAATTAGATTCGATGAAATTTACATTTAAATCTTAAAATTCATTTGTCAATAGGGTTTATTGTATAGATGCAAATTTTTTTTTTTTTTAGATTCGATAAGAGTCTCAGAATTTAAGATACGAATTGTAGGTTTCTATCAAAAATGTTCGGTGGAATCTCCTCATTTTATGACAAGTTTGAAATAAAGATTGTAAAAAGAATGAAACAAAGTAAAGGTTGAAATTTTGGCCACTAGGGATGAGCATATACGAATGCAAGTCCCTTTTTTAGAATTGACTAAATTTATTAAGAATCAAACAAAATAAATACAAGCAATATAAATATAAGAGGATTTTACTAAACAATTCCCATTATATGGGCATTGCACAAAATAGTACCTCTTATCTCACGCAGCACGAAAGTATTCCTCCCATAGTTATGGGAAGTGACGCTAGCGTCACTCCTCTCAAGCATTCGTTTGTGCTGCCTGAGCTAGAAGGCACTATTTCGTGCAACACCCATATAATGGGAATTTTTTAGTAAAATGCTCTAAATATAAATACACATTAGGGTAGATTGGAGAAAGAGAGATGTAGTAACTTGCGTCAAGGACTAACACTGATGGAATAAGCAATATAATCTCAATATTTTCTCTTTTATTAAACCTTTACTTATATATAGTTGAAGTGGATTTGTATGTTCATAAATCTTTCGTAACAAGTTCTTGTTGGGCATTTGCGGTTGTTGGAGTTAAGGAAGGAGCTCATCAGATCAAGATCGGAGAATTGCCAATTCTATTGGCACTGTAGTTGGTGGCCTGCAAGGCTGATAATCACAGTTGTCAATTTGGCATAATGTGTCTTGCCTTTAAATATAGCATGAAACATGGTATTTCAATTGAAGATCAATATTTTTTCACTTGTAAAGTTGGCACTTGTGATGATAAGTATGACATTGATAAAGGGTCATTGGCCATAATTAACCTTTTATCACGATCACAACTTTACCGGTGTAGGGATACTGTAGTTGGTGGCCTGCAAGGCTGATAATCACAATTGTCAATTTGGCATAATGTGTCTTGCCTTCAGATATAGTATGAAACATGGTATTGCAATTGAATATCAAAATTTTTTCACTTGTAAAGTTGGCACTTGTGATGATAAGTCTGACATTGATAAAGGGTTATTGGCCATAATTAACCTTTTATCACGATCACAACTTTACCGGTGTAGGGATACTGAGGTTCAATTGCAATGCTATGTAGAATATATTTGAAGGCAAAACTCATATTATCAGATTGACAACCACGATTACCAGTGTTGCAATTCACCAATTGGTGTGCGGAAAGAGTTAACAATTCTTGGGTCTTAATTGATATGATGAGCTCCTTTCACAACTCCTACAGCTAAAAATTCTCAACTAGCTCCTGCTTCAAAATGTTTAGGAACATACGAAAACTAAATATTGAAATTCTGTTCCTTAACCACATTTGCATTGTGCTTGACAAAACTTACTGCACCTCTTTCTCTCCTATCGGCTAATGGACAACACATCGACATTCTCATCCATGAAGAGATTAGAGGCTAAAAGTGTCTCTTTCTGGAGTTCAACAAGGAACTTTTCATCCGCACATACATGTAAACTATTTGGTCTGATTCATCTAAATGCCTAGAGCTTTCAAAAGGTCTGACTAACAAAATGAGGTTTTCTTTGTAAAAGACTACTTAAAAAGGAGGATTTATATATAGCCAACATGCAAAGTTTGTAAGCCTCTAAATAGGATAAGAGAGCTCGGTGGTGCTGCTCTTATACCTCGGATGGGGGATTTAGTGTATTTCATGTGGGCTTCGAGTAGTTTAGGAATGCTTTTTGTGCCCCCACTAATTTAATTTATTTTTTAGGGGATTTTATATGAAAAAATCCCCTTACAAATTCCTGCAACTCCATTGTGAGGCCCGCATAAATATAATTCGGACCATTCAACAAACGAAGGCATGACTGGTTTTTCATTGGTTCCCTCCTAGCCTTGACCTTGTTCTCTGCATTGTAGATCGTTTTTGAGTATTCCGCAGTACATACATGAAGACTCATAATCATGAGAAAGTATGGTTTTTTTTTTTATATTTATAACATATCACTAAATAAAACATGAATGTACTATGGGTTCGAGATCTCTAGATTGGTCTACTCAATAAATCAGCCCAAAAGTGTGCAAACTATGCGTCGGAAATAAAATCACAAGCACACACACCACAAGGACACTATATTTTGCATGGAAAACTCTAACCGGGTGAAAAACCACGGATCCGAACTGGATCAATAATCAAACACTATGAATCTCGCAATTATAAGAAACTCAGATTTCCTCCACAGATATCCCCTACGTAAGGATTGAGGTTACTTTATGTCACTTCACGCTTCAACAACTTCACACCGCTGATTGCAATAGACTTAATCCCGCGCTTGACTCCTCAAATCTTCTACGTAAGAAGATCTTTTATACAAAGGATGCAGAAGAAACTGACTCTAGAGAACTTGGCAGTACAACTTCTTAATAAATCTCTAGAGAAGAATTCTCTCAGTTAAATCTATAACTCAGAACTTTCAGAGCTGAGGTCTATCTATAGAATGAATAGCCCTTGAGTCCTTTAAATAGCCCCCCCAGGACGTGCTTAAGGTTGCCTAACTTGATTAGGATTAAAACAATTAGAAAAAAGTTTCTAATTTTTGTAGGACTCTGCCACCTTGTCCGCTCGAGCAGACTTTCCATCCGTATGGGGCTTTCTGACTTGAGCGAAGTTATGGGAGCCCGAGTGGAATACATTCTGGACTAGATCTGGATTTTCAGCACGTCTTTCAATTTTCTTTTTCTAAGTCCTTCTAGTCTTATATCTTTAGAGTCCTTTTCTAAACAAAGAATACAACTCAATAGACCTCAGAGTTTTGTCCAACCCATAAATTAGCCAATAAACAAAAACCTAACAGATTTGATGTTTCTTAAAACCTCCTAGAGCGAGGGTATTGGATGGGAAGCAAGTGCCGCAATACCACACGACCATTTCTCGCCCATGTCTCTTTGCAGCTGCATATAACCTTGTTCACCCCATTTTGAAGTTCCCCAGTAATTCTTAATGATCCAATCTTCAGTTGCGTAGGCTGAAACTGGTTGTTAGCCACAGCAGCCATTAAATGCAACTCAATGAGTGCCACATATTGGTAACCCTTTATCAAGGCCCTCATACGATTACAATCACCATCTCTAGGATATTGGTCTTCATTTGCAATGCCATGGTCTATGATTTCTCGCCCATGTCTCTTTGCAGCTGCATATAACCTTCTTGTTCACCCCATTTTGAAGTTCCCCAGGATTCTTAATGATCCAATATTCAGTTGCGTAGGCTGAAATTGGTTGCTAGCCACAACTGCCATTAAATGCAACTCAATGGGTGCCACATATTGGTAACCCTTTATCAAGGCCCTCATACGATTACAATCACCATCTCTAGGATATTGGTCTTCATTTGCAATGCCATGGTCTATGATTTACCGGAAGGTCGGACCCATAGTGCCGGACTGACAACCATGATTGCCGCTGTTGCGGTCCACCATCTGTTGCACCGATAAATCTTTTAGTTCTCTAATATGGATTTGATGTGCTCCTTCCACAGCTCCAACAACTGAGAATGCCTAACAAGATCCTATTCTGAAAATTTTACAAACATACAAAAACTATAAGTAAAAAAAATATAGTAGAGAGGAAAATGTGTTGAAATTATATTGCTTACCACATCTGCCTTGCTGTTTCACAGAAGTAACCGGTCTCACTCTCCAATCTACATTGGCAGGCAAATCATGGACGTCAACTTTGTAGTCCTTGAAGAGCTTAGAGGCTAAAAGTGCCTCTTGTTGTATTTCTATAAGGAACTTCTCATCTGTACATACAAGTGGTTCATTTGTATCTAAATGCCTGGAGCTTTCCAATGGTCGAACTATGAAAATGAGGAGGCATATTAGGTATGCTAAAGCCATGATGTTGTATGATATATAAGATAGGTTTTTGTTTGTAGAAGACTTAGGAACGAGGTCCTATATATAAGCAACATTGCATGAGCTCTGAGCCTCTGATGATACGAGGGGCTCACATGTGGGCCCCATCATTGGATGCCAACACAATCACACCATGCTATTCTCACTATTTGTTTTTGCAAGTTGGCCTAGTGGGACAGGGTAACATATGAGAAGATGTGTTGGCATCCAATGATGGGGCCCACATGTGATTACATGTGAGTCCCTTATATCACCAGAATCATGTTGCTTGTATATAGGTCCTCATTGATCTAAGTCTTTTAGAAACAAAAATCTATCTTAAATATCATACAACATCATGACTTTAGCATACTTAATCTGCCTCCTCATTTTATTAATTAGGCCTTTGGAAAGCTCCAGGCAATTAGATGTGAATGAACCAACTATATCTGCAAATGAGAAGTTCCTTGGTGAAATACAAAAAGAGGCAGTTTTAATCTCTAAGCTCTTCAAGGACAACAAAGTTGATGTCCATGATCAAGATTTGCCTGCCAATGTAGATTGAAGAGCAAGAGGTGCGGTTACTTCTGTGAAACAGCAGGGTAACTGTGGTAAGTAAGACAATTTCAGTACTATAGCTTTCTCCTCCCTACTACATTTGTTACTTGTAGCTTTTGAGTGTTTGTAAAATTTTCGAAATAGATCTTGTTGGGCCTTCTCAGTTGTTGGAGCTGTGGAAGGAGCACATCAAATTCGTACTAGATAATTAAAAGATTTATCGATGCAATAGTCACACGACTTGAGCCCGAGATTATCACTAATCCGAGTTAACCTCAGGTCGCGTAGTATACTTACTTCCGTGAATTTCAATCACATAAAATTCACAAGGGATATCATTTACACATTATGCGAAACATATAAACAATATATACATTGCTCTTTTATAAACCAAAAATCTATTTACAACATGTACAAAACTAATCACTTGCATATTTAATTACAATGCAATGATTAAAAGTTTGAAACATTCTTTTACAACTTCCCTTAACCAAAGTTTTCATTTCAATTTTCAAGTCAATATCACATTCATATGATATTGTTTCATTTCCACTCCCCTAATCCTCCTGGAGGAACCTGATCGGTCGTCTCCGCTGGCGCTGTGGCCTCAGAAGGACCGGCATGGGTAGCTGTGCCTGTAATGCCATCAATAACATTATGAATTTGACAATTCAGTAATGTATAAACAGATACATGATTTAATATGCTAATTACAAATTTAATTTGTCTAATCCAATGTTAGACTAATACAATTATCACTTAATTCAAATTAATGAGAGTCTTTATTATTTGGCAATTCTACAATAGCATTTCATTTCAAATCACATCTCTTTAAAAAGGAAGGAATATCATCTTCCACAAGGAAGGAATCATATATTGTGGGATTTATCAGTGCCCAGGCCAGGGACATTTGATATCACCATAGAGTTCCGGAACACTCCCAACTAATCTGCTGCAGCAGTATTAGCTCTAATGAGCTTATAGAAATCACTATGTAGTGCCAGACTCAAATAACAATTCAATTAATCATTTCATTTCATTCGATTACAAATTTCAATTTCAATTCAACATACAAATTCAACTAAACAATGACAACCATTTAGGTGTAACCTTCAGATGTTTAATGTACGTGTTATTTCCGATGGACATCACAATTTATGTGTATTTTGTACACTAAAGTCTCTTAGTTAAAACCCATGAAGATGAGACAACATTGGGAGCCTTGATTTAATCAATAGGCTCTTTTCCTTAATTCAGAATGAATTATGAAGTTAGTTTTATTAGTTTCGAGTAACTAATCAATATTGAATCGACTAACTTTAAAACTAATCTTTTATCATCGAATCGCAACTATTCAGCTTTAAATAATCCTTTGGTTAACTCTTAATTTATCTTGGATCCCAATCCAAGAATATTACTTTAGAGAAAGTTTAATTGCTTAAACTCTCTCATTTATTTTATAATTAATCATTAGACTAATTCTATGAACCACTCATAATCATAAACAAAACATTTGATTCAATTTGAATCAAGAAACTCGTCCAATCGATTGGCCTGAAAACATGTCCCAGTTAGGGACTGTCCGATCGATTGAACCTGGAACGAATTCAGTTCCAGATTCCTGCAATCGATCTTCTTTCCTTCTTCTTTACATCCACTTCATTCTTAACCTGCACATCAATGGGAACCTCCTGTTCCCCCATCAATATCGACCTCCATAAACATCAAAATCACACTTTTATTCATCATATAACCCATTCAACAATCCATTCAATCAATCTATAATCTCAATAAAAATCTAAAAATAAGATTGAAACCAAACTTACAACAAAACTTATTAGCATGTAAACACAATCATGGTTTATACTTGCCTTATGGTTGAATTAAACAAAAAACCGCTGTCTTGAGCTCAACTTGAGACAAATTTCCCAATTTCAAAACCCTAACATCAAGTACAAACCCAAAACGAATTTCCTTTGAATTGTTTGCACAAATAGCTCTACAAACCAACTAATCACAACTCAAAAAGTCTATAAAAATCACTTAACCCTTACCTTGAAGAGTATCACAGCAAGAATTGAAGTTTCCTCTAACTTGAGCACCAAACAGTACAAGAAGACAACAACAAGAATGAAGAAGATGAAACTCTTTTCTAATCTCACTCATACTCCCTCAAATCCGAGTAATCAACGAAGAAATGAGAAAAAGGAGAGAAGAACTTAGCTAAACCTCACTTCCATCAGCTCCAGAACTCAATGACCGACTGAATATGAGTCTTGAGTTCATCTCAATCCTTTTAAACTAAATTTTTGCAACTAAATCCCTCACATTTTGCTTAATTTCAATTTAAGTCAATTGAAAGTCCATTTAACTCAGTTGAGGTCAAATTAACATGAGTATATTATGAAAAGTGTTATACTATCAAAATACACATGTTAACATCAAGTTTTACCGTATCCGATGAAATACATATAAATACAATTTTACGAAAAAGTCCTTAATTTCACCAATTTGGGTCTAAATCCAAATCCAATAAGTCAATCTCTTCCAAACTTGTGTCTTATGCTTAATTCATTCTTTCATGCATAATTTAATCCAATTTGATCACTAATCACATTTATCCTGATTAATTACACTTAAATCATGTTAATCTCAATTACTTAGAGTTAATCCTGATTAACTCAGGATGAATGTAACAAACAGTTGGTGGCTTGCGACAGCGGCAATCATGGTTGTCGATATGGCAGTATGAGTCCGGCCTTTCAGTACATCATAGACCATGGCATTTGCAAATGAAGACTATAATATCCTTACACTGCTAGAGTTGGGTGATTGTAATCGTTCTGTCCCTACAAGGGCCTTGATAAAGGGTTACCAATATGTACCAAGATGTGGCCCTCACCGAATTGCATTTAATGGCAGCTATGGCTAAACAACCGGTTTCAACCTACATTTCAAACTCAACAGAGTTCCAAAGGTACAAAGGTGGTTTATTTAGGGGCCCCTGCGATGGCAAACTAAACCATGCAGTCTTGGTGGTTGGATATGCTACAGATCACGATGGAACTAATATTGGATCATTAAAAATTCCTGGAGAACTTCAACATGGGGTGAACAAGGTTATCTGCGGCTGCAAAGAGGCGTGGGCGAGAAAGGGCTGTGTGGTATTGCGCGGCACTTCTTATCCAATACCCTCGCCGTAGGAGGTTTTATGAAATATCGAATCAAAGTAGAGTTTGGTATCTATAAATTACCATTAGCAGAATAAAAATGGAGTTGTATGTTTTATCCAGTGATATGTTATAGAAAATAGAATCAAAAGAGCCCTAGTCTTGTACTTTTGGTGATGTATAGGTTCTAGGGTTTTGGTTTCAATACTTTGATTAAGTGATTGAATGCTATTGGACTTGTTTATTAATGAAATATTTAGCCATGGGTATTTAATTCTTGTAGTTTTGAATACCAGTCATGTAATAATGCTTGAATGTATGTGAAGTTAGATCTAATATAATCTTTGCTTGTCTTCTCCCCCTGGCTTCATTTTTCTCCTCTCTTTTAGCCATAATTGACAAAAATATCACCATACAACTTCTGCCAATCTGGATCATGTAGCTCCACCTCAATTTTGACTCTCCCCCAATATGATCTTCGTATCAGCACTGGAGTGGGGCATGATCTTGCAGTCAGGGGTGATGAAACTTAGGCTGACACTTGCAAATAAGCATTTTAGCAAAGTGTGTACCAATACAAAAGATAGGTCTTCTTTCTTGACCCAAACAGATTTGGTATTCTTATTCATCTCAGTCTTCCGTGTTTTCCATTGCATTTGATTTGGTGACTTTCGCAGCTTATTGCAATGGGATCGAATGTGTCCTTTAATTCCACAGTGATGACAAGTGGGAATATGTTCAGAGATCCAGGACCCTTTGGTATTCCATTACATCTTGACCATGCTTGAAATTCACATGTTAAAAGTCACTAACTCATTGTTTTTCCTAGTAATTATGCATTCATTTACAGTTGGACACTGAGTTGCCATAAACTTAAATGCATGTAAAATCCTAAAACAGTATGCACTTCTAAGCAACACAGTTGAAAGGTGCTCATTGTCAAAGTTGGAGTTCACATCATGTTACCTCTATAAAAAGGGATACGACAATGTTGGATCATGTGGCCTCAATTAAAGTCATCTTCCCAACCCCATGATAGATAATTCCTCTTCCACAAGGATAGGCTTTGGCACAACTGGACCCTACACTGCTTTAGACCTCTTGGCCTCCCATAGGCATACCAAGGTTGAAGCCAAGAAAAGCAAACTAGCTAAGCTAATGGTTGAATCGCCTTGTCCAGACACCCCACCCCACACCCACCAACATATTCTTGGATTATCTTATAGAGAATATTACATGAGATTATAACAAATACTATCTACAGAGGACAATTCAGCTGGAACCAGCCCAGATTTTTAATATACAAGCCTCTATGGATCATAAGACAAACTTTAAAGATTACATTAGAATCATCTTGCATGTGTTGAGAATTACACAAGACTTATTTATATAGAACAATGGGAGAAAATAAGGAAACTTAATCACACAACAATATCAATTTAATCTAATTATAATAAAGGATAGATAATCTCTCTATCTAATATAATCACACCAATCATAATATTAATGATAATAGCTTAACAGAACCGGCAACCACGACTTTCCTAATCTTTATACTCTCAATTCCCACCTTGATGCATGCCAGTCATTAGGGCAGGGTAAGAACAAAAGGTATCTAATGTGGATTATCAATCACCATATAGCAAGGTTGGCCGGAGTTTCACAGTTATATTAAAGTGCCTACAAAACCACTAATATTTTGGGGCCTTTAAATTACCATCATGAGATTGTAGTGATGATTTTTCCAACCTCTAATCCATATGGACACACCTTCCTATCCCACCCTAGACTATACTGCAGTGATTGTCATGCATCAAGGTTCCTAAATAGAAAATCCTCTCTAGTTTTCCTCATTATTGAAACAATCACAGATGTCTTTTGTTTTCTTATGCTTTTAAATTGGAACTAACAAGCAAGAAACCTGTGAAAAATAAACCAATTTTAACATCAAATATTCAAATGGCTCTAGAGTAAATTTAATGATAACATCAAGGAATCCCAGAAAAAAAAAAAATAGAGACATTCTAGACCCTACAAAAAGGTTAGAAACCTCACACTAGTAGGGGCTCTCAAAGGGTCCACTACCCTCAACACATGAGGGTGGGGCTAGCGCCTAGAGAAAAAATATATATTTTTTAAAATTTTTGCTACAATTCCACTCGACACTGAGTGCCAACCTACATTAATCCTCCTTTATCCAGGCTGAGGGCCAACAATGCAATGCAATAAGCAAAAAAGGTAAAGTTATTTATTTGTTTTTATATTTTTTATTGGCTTGTTGTGAGTAAAAAATATTTATAAGTGAGAACAATACAAATAAAATTACCTTTTCTAATAATACTACATATAATGGTATCTTCAAAACTCAACAGTCTACTCTTCTTTCAATATATCTAAAAGACCATCATCTAGTAGTGCATCATTATCACAATATTGCTATGCACGTATCCAATCTTGGGCACAAACTAAGGCTTCAAACAACTTTTATATTGGTCAAGAACCCTTCCTCTGGTGCTAAATGCTAATTTAGAATCAACTGTGAAAACTGGAATAGCCAAAATATCACGAGCCATACATGATAAAATTGGATACTGTGATGAATTTCTTTTCCACCAATCCAATACATCTAATGTCAGAGATTGTTCCTAGGGTCGTCCAAGTAACAATCTAATTCTGTTTTTTGTTTTACAACCCTTTCTTGACTCATACAATACTCCTCAAACATTGTAAAATTATCTTTAAAACCATCATCATCATCATTGGGCAACCGTCTATTGGTTACATCAACTTTATATACATTTTGAGCCCTAAGCATACGATCAACTCTCATACAATACTCCTCATAAATGTTTCTAAAAAGATTAAGAGCTTCATTCTTACGCATGATTATATAATCATGTAATCCATATAATTTTGTAAAAACATATTCTAAGTATAGTAGCTTACGTGACGGATCAAGCAATACGGCGATTTCAAAATTTTTATTATAATTCAACAAATATTTATCAAAATTCTCTTTCATGGTTCTAGCCATGTTTCTTGAGAACGAGTTGTCATCCTTTAATTTCTCTACCAATTTAGATTGTATTTTAATAACTTCCCATAAAAATAAACTTATAGTTGGAAATTTACTTCCAGATAATTTTATTGTGGCTTCATAAACTCCCTTCAAAAAGTCAATAACTATAGCAACCCTATCCCAATCATAGTCTGAAGGAATAATATTATAATTTGAATCCTCTGCTTGTAATCGAGAAAAAGCTTTTCAAAAATATAATGTAGACTCCAACATTAGATAGGTGGAGTCCCATCTGGTAGAAACATCAAGAGGTAACCCCTTACTGGTATTAAGCCCTAATTCAGCAACAAGCTCTTGAAATTTATGTATAGAAAGAGTTGAATTCTTAATAAAAGTTATTGTATCCCTAATTTTTTGAGTAATGGAGGTTATTTCTCTCAACCCATCTTGCACTATAAGCTTAAAAATATGTGCAGGGCAATGGATGTGAAATAAATTACCAGATAATAGGAGGCCATCTCTTTCTGTAAGATAGTTTTTAAGCGTTCTTGCAATATGATCATTTATAGAACAATCATCTAAAGTCAAACAAAATATTTTGTCATCAATTTTCCACTTCATTAAATTTGATTTAATAGTTTCAACTAGAACTACCCCAGGGTGTGGAGAATCAACATTTACAAAAATAATTAAACAGTTTTAGATTCCAATCAGAGTCAATATAATGAGCTGTAATAGCCATATAACCTATAGTTTGCTTAGATGTCCACATATCTATTGTGAGACTAATCCTCGAAGTAAGACCATCAAATACTTTCAATAGTTTACACTTTTCTTGTTTGTATATTTCTAAACAATCTGACTTGACAGTGTTACATGACACCATCTTAAATTGAGGTTGTAGAGTCCTACAATATTCAATAAAACCTTGTTGTGTGACAATGTCAAATGGATGCTCATGTAATATGATCATTTTTGCAAGTGCTTCTCGACATTTTTTTCCATCATATTTCTGAACAATCATACTATTGGAACTGCCAAAAGCTGTAGACAAAAATTGTTCTTTTTCATCAAGGTTTGGTTTGCTTCTACACTCACTAAAGTGTCCACTTATTTGGGTAGTTCGATGTCTGCAATCTTTACTTGTGCCTTCGAACGAGATTCAATTATACTTCTTGTATCATCTTCTGATTTTTTACTTACACAATACTGCCAAATTTCTAAAGTTTTTTTGGCCTTTTTGGCCATAGGCTCCTCTAACCTTCTTTCAAATGGAGCACCAGTGGTAGTGAGAGTAGGAGCAGCAGAGGGTCTAGAGGGGTTGGACTCATGACCATGGTGACTGCCATCTCCCACCTCATCAATGGGGATAGGGTCATTGTTATCATGACTACTAGCACTATTAAAAGCTGGAGTAGACATGCCTAAAACTATTAAAAAAAAAAAAAAGTTCACAGATATTTATTAAACTATCAAAACCAAATTCAAAAATATTAACTAAACTGTCAAAAGAAAAAAAAAAAAAAAAACACAAATACCTATATGGCATATAAAATTCACACTTATTTTAATGGCATAAAACCTAACCCTATATTTAATCCAAGTATGTAATATAAAAGTTAAAAAATGAAAAGAAATACTAATTTTGGAGGGGAATGCCCGCTTGTTGACTCTAGTTATTCTGATTTTGTTGTCTAAAAACCTGCAAGAGAAAATAAAATAGTAAGCATTATAAAGTTAGTAATTAGACAATTTAAATATTCTAACTTCACACCATATAAAATCCAAGAACTTCTAACAAGTCCATTGACTAATCTGCATCATCCATTTTTTCTTAGATCAACCAATCATCAAATCATAGGGCCTTCTGGAATTGTATTTTAGCATGGTATTGGGCCTAGGAGCCTTTTGGGGGGCTTTTTGGACTTAGGAAGGTTAATACAAAACAACAATTCAATTAGTAACAATGCCTTCGATTAGCATGAGATACAAGGATGATAAAAGGCTACACGTTAATTTAACAAAAGAGACATCAATTCCTTAGCAATCTCAAATTTATTTCAATGACTGCATGGTTTACATATAAAACTGTTGAAAATCATTTTTTTACAAAATGATGTGAAGTGTGTAGCTAGTTAGCTGGTGAGTTGATGACTGCATGGTGTAGTGATAACACTGTTTAAAATTGTTTTCTACAAAATGATGTGAAGCGAGTAACTAGTTATCTGGTGATTTGATGAATGCAACAACTGTAACAAGCTGTAAAAATGGTTGAATTCATTTCAAGAGTAAGCATCATGGATTAAAACCTCAGTTGAGTTCAAGTCGACTTGGACTCGGCCCTAAACGATTCGGGTCCTATGGGACACGGACTTGAATTATGGGGACTCGGCCGAATTTGACTTGGCCGTGTATTTATATTTTAAATTGGGACTCTCCCCTGACCTAATCAGGTCCCGAGTCCAATTTTTTTTTTCTTGGTAAGCATTCTGTAGTTTAATGAAATGACATAAGGCCAACAATTTGATGCCTAATGCAAATTTGACTATATCAATGTCTGATTGCCTATGGATTGAGCAAAGAGGAAAGAAGTGCATTCCTAGGCCGATCTGAACTATTCAAGGAATTCTACACATCCTGATGGCATTCCAACTCACTGAAAGCCACATCCTAACGGGATTCCAACTTCTAAACCACCGCAGTGGTAAGAGGTGTGGGTTCTTACCTAACTGTCCAAAGTTTGAACCCCGGATATGCCACCTTCCCTCACCCGAGGGCTGGGTCCCTGCCCCCCTAAGCTGGGTACTAAAAAAGCAATTACATTCTTTCAGCACAAACAAGAGCATATTGGGATTTCTATTTCAGCCCTCGAAATTTAAATTCTCATGCTCCTGTGGACTGCATATAGAAGGACAACTTGCATGAATATTGTGAACTGCATATGCTTCAAATAATCAAACCTTAATCCGTTTAAACCAAAGAACATTCTTCTGCATCATCCTTAACCTCCCTGAAAGTGTTAAACAATCTGTATTGGATGTGCATATCTCTCACAGAAATCAATACCAACACAGAGATTTCATGTTCTTTTTACTGAATCCCTAAAACAGACCCATACAATAGAAAATCAGTTAAACAAAGCAATACATTTATCTGGCACAACATTAATTGAAAAAAGATCGAAACCATATCATTCTCAAACTTGTGAACCAACATCCCTTTTTTTCTCCCCAAAATAGAAGGCCGCATAATAACTCTCTCTTGAGAAGATACGACCAAGATTTTCATGGGGCCTTAATTTCCAAATATGCCCCTTATATTTCTATTGCTATTAGTCTAATTAATTTTATCACACGATTATATTTCTAGCAGTCTATGTGTATCAAATACCAACCATATATCCAGTCATGAATTTGCTTCACAAGCCTTTCTCATTATTTTTGTGCATCCTATTTTAATAGGAACCCATTTAGATTTGATCCATGATGTGGTTGTAATAGATCCATAGCTTGGGATTTCAGCCCTAATAATAAATCTGGAACATCCAATACATGGGGCACTCCTTTGAAGTCTATCTTGGATGGTCCTGACTCATGGTGTATATGCACACTGTACGTAGGTAAAAATGCTTCGAAACCTACCAGTGACATACTCAAGATTTTTTTTTTTTTTTTGGGTTGTGATCCAAGATTTCCATGTGAGTTTTAGGGATGAACCCAAGACTTTCATTTGGGTTTTCGATGTGGAATTAAGATAGGTTAGCAAAACTTGAATATAAAATTTTAATAAGTAATTTTACATCGAAAAAAGTAAAAAAATAAATTTTAAATAACATATTTATAATAATATTAAAATATAGAAAATGCCTCATTTAGAATTGTCGCGCTTTATTCCTCGAATTGTCTCGAGCTGGCTCTGATTTTACTTGTGACCAATTTGAAAATGGGCCCAATTTCAATTGGACTGAAGTGAGGCTTAGCATATGAGCCTGAGAGGGGACAATGTGGTTTGCATTTCAAAAGGTGGACTTACAAATTTTTTGAAGTTATACCTGCATGAGACAGTGTTGACTGTTGATGCAGAAAGGAGATCCTAAACTCAGTTTTCGCGTGTGCCGACGTCGCACATGTTTATCCAACACAATCCTGTGAAACCATCTTATCCAAAAATAGAGTAGCCCCAACCACTCATCAAGTGGGTCCCACGATATGGACACATTCCTTTTTAAATATCTTTTAGTTTTTATTTATTTATGTATGCTAAATTGAACTGGCAGTCAAGAGTGGTCCTCCTAAGCTTGAGCCTTAGGTGGCTAGGCACCCGATATTAAGGTACCAACAACACTCAATCATAGAAAAAAAATCCCAGTCATCTGATTAAATAGTTTTCCAAACTAACACAAAAATATTATCATTAGATACTTGAAGACCCCACTTTCTTGCTTACATGGCCTTTGCCTTGACCCTTTCAGATACTAGGACAAGGGGCATAGGGTCGCAAATGGAACAGTTTCGGATTGGAACCATAGTGGAGCCGGACTTGGATCCGAACCCGTTTATAAGTAATGGTTTCGGTTTTGACTCGGAACCGGCTTTGTTTGTTCCAAATTCGGATCCGGTTCCGGAACTAATTAAGTCCACTTGGAGGACTGAAAATCTAGTTCAAGAATCAATTCTAATTTCTTTTTATTCTTCATTTTTCTTAAAAATAGGCATATCATCCAGCTTACAACAGTGCATCAAGTCTACTACCTCCAATATTATATATAAAAATGTCCAAAAGAATTGATTTTGATGTACAATTTGTGATATGAAAGGCTCATATGCCAGGTATCTTGTGTATGGGTCGGAACCTATATGAACCTAGACCCGTTTACCAATTGGAACGTAAATTATGTTCTAGACTCGGATCTGTTTATGAATCAGAACCTAAAATAGGTTCTAGATCCGATTTTTTATAGGTCAAAACTTCTGGATAATTGAAGAATCGAATACCCGTTTACAATCCTAATAAGGGAGCACGGAGACCTTGATAGATCATACTCAACTTCCATGTGCGTCTTTGCCCTCCCATGACTTGATGGTTTTATCCACTAGCCATTAAATGGTCAGAAAAGTTTGTTATATATGGCATTTGTTGTCACATAGCCCTTTTTTGTGCGCAAACACTTCTTTTGTGTCTGATTTGTACATGCTATAGTAAACCCTACATGGCTACATAGCGTTGTTTGTTTACATGCCATTTGTTGTGCCGTAGCCTTACTTGTCGACAAACGCGAGAAAAACCCTACATGCCATTTTTGTACACTAGCAACAAACGCCCATGCCAAGTCCGGGCCCAAAAATGAATATACATTTCACGAGTCAACCACCTACTGGGTCGCCCGTGGGTCCTCCTTCGGATCCACAGATTAGATGGGTCATCAGGTGACCCACTTGGATCCCGATATTAACGCAAGAAAATCAAGCTCTCATTGAATCCTCCCAACCTAGAATAATCAGAATCAACACCCAAATAAATTCAAACCTAAAACACGTCATCTCCCTCTCTGATGAGACGCTGGATTGGCCCACCTCGCACGGGTCCACCACCTATTGGGTCTCTCGTGGGTCCTCCTTTGGACCCACGGATCAGATGGGTCATCGGGTGGCTCATCTGGGTCCCAGTATTAACGAAAGAAAATTAGGCCTCCTGGTCCTCTCCCTTCTTGATCAGATGCTGGATGGTGGGCCAAACAGGGCCCACTTCGCATGGGTCCACCACCTACTGGGCCACCCATGGGTCCTCCTTTGGATACACGGATTAGATGGGTATTCGGTGACCCACCTGGGTGCTGGTATCAAAGCGGGAAAATCAGTTCCCTGTATTAATACTATTTTTTTTTCATTTAGTTATTTATTTTAATCAAGAATCAACACAAATCTGTAAAATTGAATTTAGAAAGTAGTACCTTAGAAGAACAAACAATGCAATTCTCTAATTAGGATAGGAAATCTCTGGATGTATATACATCTCTTCTTCTTCCTTTCTGCAACTCGTGTATTTCTTCTTCTGTTTCTCTTCTAGCAGTCCCTTTCAAGTAAAAAGGTAAGGGATCATTTACGTAGTGGGAACTTCTTTGTTTGAGGAAGTTATGGGAAGTTTGTTTGGAGGAGAGTGGAGATGACAGGTGTCTTTCATGTAGGCAGACAGGTGTTTTTATCTAAGGGAGAGAACATTCCCTTAGATATATAGATGAGTGAATTGTCCACTTGCAACTTTTGTATTGGATTTGTAAAATACAGCATAGACTGTGCACCAATTCTGCTAAACAAAGAAGAAAAAAAAGTAGGTAAGCCTTGATACAGCTGTATTAGTGTTTCAAATTGCATTTTTATACCCCAAATTGGAATTCGGCTATCATTATATTCTCATATAGGCCAAAATTAACATTTAATAAACCAATCCACCAACCAAATGGTGAAGGTGACGATGGGTTCAATCAGGGTTAGAGTGGTGATTAACATGTGCATATTCAACTCAAACCTAACTCAAATTATTATCGAGTTGAATATGTCAAGTTGAAACCGATCATTTTAAAAGTTATTAAAAATTTCAACCTAAGCCCTTAATTAACTAAACAAGTCAAATTCAAGTGGTTATTTATTTATTTTTTTTATAGCTATCGGAGGTTCCTAACCCTTTGGGCTGGACTAGTCTTAGCCAGATAAACACCCCCGTAGCTTCAAGGTGGAAGCACTAATGGACTCAACTTTCTATTTCTAAAGAAGGAAGAGCCGGAGTTCTATACCAAGACTTCTAGCTCCGGAAAAGAAAGAACCGTGGTCCTGACCACTCGGTCAACCCCATAAAATTAAGTAAAATTTAAGTTGATATGCACAATGCAAAAAATTAGATTCACAAGTTAAATGGCAATAACAAACTCAAGTCTCAATCAGAACCCACCCCATTTATTAATTGGGTTCAAAACAGGAAGCCCAAAAAAAAAAAAAAGGGTCTGAACTGAACTCTAAAAAAGTCTAAACTGACGGGCCAGCTTGGGTTAAATTGGCAGGTCGGGTCAAAAATTGTGTCTCCTGCAGCAGGTAAGGATCTACGGTGGATATTCGCCTTGCTTTCCAAGTGGGACCCACGCATACTTTCAACTTCCCCTCCAACTAACTCATGCCGACAACTGTCGGCTCACGGCAGTTCGCCTCCCCAGCATAATAGAAGCCTCAATGATTAAAGGGAAATTTATATTATAGTCCCTGCCTTTTGACCTAACTCCTTACAAGTTCTACTGGCCAACATGCCAACTCGCCAAAAATAAAAAAACTAAAAAATAAAAAAAGACTTTTTGAAAGTTATTAAAACATTGCATAACATTTTTTTTTAGAGAAAAACCTTTGTAGAGCACCGTGCTCCCCTACACCATAAAACCGGCACTCATTAGAATGGACTGGAATATTCGAACGATTAGTTTGAACTTTGAAAACTTGTAAATCATTGATCAAGTTGTTAGGATAATGATTTGAGCCTCTATTACTTATTTACCTTACACGTGTTGGTGGGGGAGATCTTTCGATCTCACCCATCCCATCCCAGGTAGAGCCCACAAAGGACGGGAACCCAACAAAAGGGTGGCCCTTTTTTTTAGTCTACAATTTTTGTAGTTCATTAAAATTTAATAAATGACACAATGTCTCTTTCCAGTGAAAATCTTGTTTTATTTTATTTTTTTGGATTTTAAAGTCATAATTTGTTAGTGAAAGAGTGTTGTTTAATGGTTTGAGGAGCCAATTTGATAAAAGTTATTCTAAGTTTTAAATCACAATTTTTTAGCGTAAGAGTATTATATATATTGGTTTGACGAGTGAGTTACAAAAAGCAATCTCTAAATTGATTCTTCAACCCAACTTAAATGTTAGCTGATGATTTAGATTTAAGGTTGATTTATTTATTTATTGTTGGGCTTATGTTAATGTTTTTGACCACTGAATTTTGGTGACATTTTCACTGAATTATTTGATTTGATTGAATTCAAGTTAAGTTCATTCTACTATTCAACCACCAATTTAACCAAACCCAATTAGTTGCCCTAAAAACCAACAACCCAACTAGAATTTGACTTGTTAATTAAGATTCATGTGGCCTATTTAACTAATTAGCTAGTTTCAAGTTGACACTGTCAACCTAATTAATAAATTTATTTAAGTTTGGGCTTAGCTTATAAATGTTGGGTTCGATTGGCCAACCAAATAGTTAGAATAGATTTAAAATTTAGCCTAACCTATACTTACTTATTAATTGGATAAAAAATCCCAATCCAAACTCAAATTAAAAAAATAAATTACTAACTCGAGTCAGCAACTCACGCAAGAATCTCCACTCCCAACCAAAAGAACTAACCTTTCATCATATACAGGGTCTTTTTTTTTTTACTATTTATTAAGCATTATTTACCCAAAAGTCACATTTTAATAAATTAAAAATATTAGAAATTAAAAAATAATTCAATACTATAGCCTATTTGTTTACATTAAAACACATCGGAATTGCATTCAAATGTTTCATATCATTACTAGTTAAAAAAAAAAGAAGATTAAAAGTTAATTTTCAAAAAACGAGTATCAAATAATCCTTCTATTTAGAAAACTAAAATTAAAAGAATATATAAAATGAACTACTATGGTGATGGCTGATATATTTATTTCTCATGGTATTTGAAATCACATTTAAAATGAAATCTATGTAATCAATCAATTCCTTGGAATTATAATGCAAACAAACTTTACAGGACCCATATGAACTTATGAATAATTAAGTCACAATCCAGGGACTGTTTGATAAAAAAGACTTCCCATCACTTAAACCCAACGCGTACTATCCGCGTGGTCTCCTCTCACGTGTTTCAACTCTACAGATCTCTAATCCCAAACTGCGGGCCCCATCATAAATACACCGTTGGATCTTATAAAAATCCATGGAAAACAGCTTTCCCCGAAATGTCTCCTTTCCCTTGTGCATTGCGATTTCCCTCTCTCTCCCTATCCCTCTCTCTCTCTAACCGTTTTTCTCCCTTCATTAACCGCTAATGATGATCTAATCTCCAATTAACGATTTTCCTCTCCCATCCGAGATTTCCGTCTACGAGTCTCACCCAAACGCTTCAAATTCTTTCTCCCCCACTTCAAAGTTTCCACCTTTCTCTCTGCTTCAGAAACTGGAAAAAAACAACGACCCATGTCGTCAGCGAAGTTCCACGAACGAAATCGGACACGTGGAGGCCTCGGAACTCAGGGAATCTGAATCTGAAAGTGGGCTCTGCAGTCGAGATTTGGAGTGTTCGTCAGGAGGATGGATGTAACGGAGGTTTCGGTCTTGCATCATATCGGAATCGCGCTTTTGCTGCTGTGGATTCTGTCGTGTTTTGGAATCAGTCATCCTCTTCTTTACTTCATTTGTTTCGTCTATCTCTACCAGGTGAAGTTAACTGTAAAAGCACTGATCTTTGTTGGGTTTGTTTGTTTTTCGTGTTTGATTTGATGGGGTGATTGATTTAGTGATTTAGGGCATGTTTCCATCTTAGATTAGATTTTTTTAACTGTTGGGGAGTATGGATTATGGAGATTCAAGGATCTGAGTAATGGGTTTGGGTAGTTTTTTGGATTGATTTTGACTGAAAATTTTCAGATTTTTCTGGGCAAGTGAAGAATTGAAGGTGGGGAAATTCATGGGGGGCGGGGCATCAAAAGATGTGATCTTTGATGAGAAAGATGTGAACTTTATGGATTGCTAACGTTTTGCATATCTTTTAGCACACCCCCTTTGCCTTGAAATTGAAAGTGATGGTGACTTTGAGGGTCTTCCCACTCACTGTGCAGATTTGGAGGGGGACATGTGATTAGACTAGCCCTGCTGCATGAGTCCAAGATTTGGACCCGTTTTGAAATGCACCCAAGGATCTGGATAAAGAGGGTTTATTGGTAATTTAGATATTCATCTAGGGGGGTTGTTGTAATTTTATTTTTATTTTGAGATAAAACTGTTTTTTGTTTTCCCTACAGCAGGAATGGTCTGGCCTGTGGAGCCCACATGGCACCTCTGCAACTTTACTTGATGGCAATGGCGTACCGAGGATTTTTTTTTTTTTGGTGGTGCGGGTATTGAATAAGTTAAATAATAAAATAAAATTTTTAATATCTTATGAAAAGAGTTTCTCAAATTACGCGTGTATGACCACTTGGGTCCACCCTGCTTATGGTTGAATGTCAGGGCTGCCAAAGGGCCAGGTCAGGCTGAGCAGGAGGTTGCCCAAGCCCTACCCTCTATTCTCAACATCAACATTTGCGGGCCGTGCCTAGTGTGGGCCAAAGCCCTCACAGGGACTGCACTCCATAGGCCCTTAACCAGCCCTCATAGGCCAGGGCTTGAAGGGAGGAAAAACAGACTTCAAAAAAAGAAGTTTTTCCTACACTGCCATTGGACACCGAGTGTCAACATGACATTAACTCCCTTTATCTAAGCTTGTGTGCAATGCAACAAGCAAAATGATGGTAGATGGAAATTTCACTTCACAACAATATGATGTAGTAGGGTGATGGTCATTTTCTTTAAGAAAAGACTATTTGATGGTATTGATGCATCTTATCGTTTAACTATCAATTTTAGTATTGCATTGAATTCTCATGAATTAAATATCAAACAAGCAAATGGATCCTAAACCAAACCAAACCAAGCATTTTCCCACTACGTGGGGTCGCCTATATGGATTTGACGACGCCAATCAAATCTGTTTATGGCCATGTCCTCCGTTAGATCCATGTAGGCAAGGTCATGTTTAATAGTTTCTTTCCAACTTCTCTTGGGTCTCCCTCTCCCTCTCCTACTCCTGGCAATCTCCATGCTTTCACACCTTTTAACAGGTGCCTCCGTTGGACACCTTTTAACATGGCTGAACCATCTTAATTGATTTTCTCTCATTTTATCTTCAATCGGTGCTATTCTTACTTTGACCCTAATCTCCTCATTCCTAATCCTATCTCTCCTTGTGATCCCGTACATCCATCTTAGCATTCTCATCTCCGCAACTTCCATCTTCTTAACATGATTATGCTTTACTGTCCAACACTCTGCCCGTCTTAGCATTCTCATCTCCGCAACTTCCATCTTCTTAACATGATTATGCTTTACTGCCCAACACTCTGATCCGTATAACAACACTGGTCTTACCGCCACCTTATAATACTTTCCTTTAACCTTGAGGGGGGCTTTCCGATCACACAAGACCCCCGAAACAAATGGATCCTAGATTTATATATATATATATATATATATATATATATATATAAACCTTGTCCCGTAATTTCCTCTATAGCATGCCATTGGGACTTTGTAGCACTTTGTTTTCCCGGCAGTGGCACATCCAAGAGGTGGGCAATTAGAGTTGAATCTAAATATGAGACTAAACATTAGATCCCATGCTATTAAGAACCCATTTAAAAATAATGCTGAAACTACGATACCTAGATACTTCAAAATGATCAACATGTGTTGTATCGAGTCTGATACTTCACTTTTTATATATAAAAAATCCATGTCCCTACCATATCCACATCTTACCTAAGCATTGCAGCACTCAAATAAACCTACATATATGCTCAAATAAATCCACATATATAGCAATTGTTTGTAGATAAGTCATTACAAAAAATCACATAAGAATCGATATATAAGTATCCCATAACAACCCACATAAGAATCTATAAGAATGGGTGAGGCCCATTCTTATGCACTGTGATGACCAAATGACTATCTGCTTATCTTCAAATACAATGTTTCATAAATGACCTAAGCATGAAAAAGTTGACTGCCATTTCATATGAGATATTTTAGGACTTAAACTCCCTTTGTAAATCTGAAGAATCAGTTGGAAGACATATTTACCAAGGCATTAAGTGTTAGATGGATACTATTGCTGATAGCTAGGAATTGACATCTATGCACTAGCTCAAGGAATGCTGTAGATACCATACAAAAAAATATTGTCATGTACAAGCGCATCATTTATTTTTTATTTTCCTGTTTATCATGGGCACAATTGTCATATTGTAGAACTTTTTATTCATAATATACTCAGCCCTAATGTGGTCTGAGCAATTTCCATCAATTAGTAGAAATTTGTCAAATGTGCCTTCAGGGATAGTCGACATCCTTCTACGTTGCAATCTAATCTGTTATAATGTTATTGAATTTGACTTTTCCTTATAATGCTGTTATATCATCCTTTATGTTCCAAAAAGTTGCAGTCCCATGATTGAGCAATTAAATGCTCAATGTAGTTGAGCTTGGTCAACTTCATGCCCTTAAACCAGGTCTTTTTTATCAGAGCTTTAATTTGTCCTTTTGAAGGTTAATGAGCACTATACACTGAGATTACGGAGAAAGGTGCATTTTAAGGAAAAAAAGCAAGCAAGCCAGAAAAGGGTAATTTACGATCCACTAATACAATTTGATGTTTGTTTTAGTGGTTCTTATCCTCAAGGGATGCAATTTATATTGGTCTCTGCCTCTATCTATTCTTTTTTTTTTTTTTTTTTACTTTAAATTTCATGTTGGATATTTGAAGGCCATAAATGATGATTCATGGTTTCCTAACTGTAATTTTCTTCAGGTTCTTTCTGATTCAGAAACAGTAAGGTGGTTGAATCATGCGGTCGAGAAGATTTGGCCCGTATGCATGGAGCAGATCACATCACAGAAAATACTTTTGCCCATTGTACCTTGGTTTTTGGACAAGTACAAACCATGGACTGCGGTATGTTCCACAATTTCTTTCTTTAGGAACTAATTTAAGCCCATGATCAGTACTTCATTAATGATGACACTGATGCATTTTCATGTGAAGTGTTTCTTTTAGATTATAGCGCTGTTTCAGTATCTCTTGATCTTTTATTTTAATATTACCACATTTTGTCATGATGATCTAGGCTGTTTGAAATTGATGGGGGTACTATGATGCACAAAATGGGCAACTTATTGTGTTGTATTGTATCTGATACTTCACTTTTTATATGTAAAATCCATGTCCCTGTCATGCTGTTCATGGCATGTCCCTGCCAGATCTAGGCATCCTAGTGGGGTAGCAGTGTCGGGTTGTAGTTGTTTATAACCAAAAACACCAAAAGCTCGAGCTGTTAATGAACAGCATAACAATTTATATCAACACCCCCTCTCGAACGGAAAGCCATTCAAATTTGAAACCCACCCAACAGACAGATGGAGGTAACATGCCTCCCAAGGGTTTGGAACAACTGATCTCTGGCTCTAATACCATGTTAATAACCGGAAATACCAAAAGCTTGAGTTGTTAGTGAACGGCATAACAATTTATATCAACAGTAGTCCTCACACTGCTAATAACTCCTGTGCAGTTATTCTTCTTATCCATTTTGGATTCTATTGTGCTAGTGTATTTATTTGTTTTTCATGTTTCTAAGTAGTTGTGTTGTTGGTTAATGCATTCATTTTTTTGGTAAGCGTTTATAAGTCCTGGCTGCTTTTGGAAGTTCTTTTAAATTCCAATTGCTTTTTTTTTATTGGTTTTTAATATAAATTGTCAAGTACTGGAAATTATGTCATGAGAATCCTCATCTTGATCCCATTCTGTCATGACCCGGGCCCGAGGTCTAATAATCCCAAGCCGTGAACCCATACCTACTCCCGTAAATCCCGAATTAACTGAAGTTAAAATGGAATCCACAAGGGATAACATTCTCAATTTCCTGTCAAATACATAATTTTGCGGAAACATTTATATTTGACAATATCAATTTACGATTTATATATATACAAAATAAAGTCCTTTATACATGTATCGTTTCTATCATTTACTTGTCAATCACTGAATATTCAAAACAAAATGCAGATGACAATTAATTACATTTCAAAATGAATATACAAAATAATTTCTCAAAACATTCTTCAAAATGTTTAACTCCTTCTCGTACTCGGATATCCATATCAAATGGTATCCCATCCATTCCATTCATTTAATCCTCCTGGAGGAACCGGAGCGGTCTCCTCCGCTACCGCTGGGGTCGCTGCGGGACCAACAAGGGCAATCGGGCCTGTAATGCCATCAATAACACCAGTGAACACGATGGTTCAACAATGTATAAACAAATCTTGTAATAGCACATGTTAATACATATACTGAACTCATTAAATCTATTTAGTAACAATTCAAATTCTAGACAAGTCTAGATAATTCCTACAATGACAGTAGGTGAACACAAAAAGTCAATTAATGGACATGTACAAGATGGTCACTACCATAGCATTCATTTCATTACATTTCATTTCATTTGCCATCTTCCCTCAAATGAAGGATTTATCTTCCAAATGGAAGGCATTAATCAGTACCCATATATATGATCGGAAATGTGGGACTTACCAGTGTCCGGGCCAGGGACAATTGGCATCACCACGGAGCTCCGAAAAGCCCCAAATCCATTTACTGCAGTAGGAATAGTCATTTGTTCCATTTATTAATTCATTGAACTCATTTAGAGTTCTAATACAATAGCTAGGTAGTGCCAGACTCAGTAGTCAATACTTTCCAGTAAGCAATCCATTTCTGGATTCAATTCAATTCAATGATTTCCTTCATAACAAAGGAAATGAATAACAGTAATACCAATCTCATTAGGATGGAACACAACGATACGGAATACGATACAATGAGAGTATCACTATTCATTTATGGTTCTACTCAATTCTATCTCAAATCTAAACAACCATTTAGGTGTAACCATTGGTTACCAAATGCACGTGTTATTCTCAATGGACATCACATTTATATATTTAATGTGTGCATTATAGTCCCCGTAATTACCACACATGGAAGTTCAGTCCACAATCAATCAACTATTAGAATTATGGATCAACCATGAAATTCTTCCTTTATTGTCCTTAATTCCCAACAGTCTCAATTTACCTCATGATTAGTCTGAAAACTAATTTAGAGAGCACTTATACTCACAAGAAGTACTCCTAGTCCATGCAAAAATCCAATTAATGTCTTGAACTGTATCAGGTTCGCTCGAGCGGACTTCAAGTTCGCTCGACAGAAAGAGGTTCGCCCGAGCGGACTTACTGTTAGCTTGAGCGAACCCATCAGAATTCCAGTCCGAAATTCTAATCCCCTATTCCTTCTTCTACTCTCCTTTCTCCATTACATTTCCATAACCTGCATTAGACATTGGAACCTCCTGTTCTCTCCTCATACATCATCCATCCACAAAACAATACTCCTAATCATCCATTAACCATTTTAATCAATCCATAAATAATTCCAAAACTCAATGGAAAATGCACAAAATCCAAATCCATGGAAACTCTATGAACTTCTACAATGATTAACACTAATGACAAGCAAATGTTTATACTTGCCTCTCTTGAAGCTTAGTGGAAAAAGCCCCCTTTTTCCTTAGCTTGGTTTGACACAATCTCCCCCCAAACTCAAACCCTAATCCATGAAACATGAAAACACTACTCCGTAAGCTATTTGTGCTTCACACTACTTCAAACTACTCAATAGAATTTGGAATTCCTAAGACAAGATCAACTACTTACTTGTAGTTCCAAGCAAAAGAGATCTTGAGTTCTCCTTCAAGCTTTAACACTCCAAAAATGGAAGATTACTTGAGGAAGAAGATGAAGATGAAGTCACACTCCTCAAAAACTACTCGAATCACTCCTAGCCTCACTCTCGATGAAGAAGAATGGAAGAAGAAGAAGAAATGGTGTCTAGGGTTTGCCTTGAGTTGGAAATGAGTGAATGAACTCATCTCATTCTAATATAAGGATCTCTCACACTAAAACCCTCTTTTATTGAGTCTAATTACACTTTGAGTCAAACGAAGTCTCATTTGATCCATTTGAGGTCAAATGGAATCGCATATATTATGAAAGTTAACGTACTATTCGAGATACACACGTTGGTATCAAGAATTTCCGTATTTGCCGAAATACGTGAAAATCCGTATTTACGAAAAAGTCCTTAGCCTACCTTGTTTGAATCTAAACTCATTTTAACCAACTCAATTTCATTCAAATTCATTCCATTATGCTTAATGCATCATTTGAGACTAATTTACCTCTCTTTGGTTATTAACCTTCGTTAACCCAATTACCCATGCCTAATTGGCATTAATTCCTATTAATTAGCCTTAATCACGATTAGTTTGGGTTGGGGTGTAACACATTCTATATTCACAGGAAGAAGCAGTTGTGCAACACCTCTACTTGGGAAGAAACCCACCTATGTTCACAGAAATAAGAGCTCTTCGTGAATCAACAGATGATGACCACTTGGTATGCTTTGTATTCAATGAACTGCTCTTATACCACTGGCCTAGATGTTAACTGAACCATACTTGCATTTACCTTCTGCAACAGTATGTTACATTCTGAGGTGTTTTGATTTTTTGATAACCTGTTACAGGTTCTGGAGCTGGGAATGAATTTCCTCACAGCAGATGATATGAGTGCAATACTGGCTGTGAAGCTTAGGAAAAGTTTAGGATTTGGTATATGGGCAAAGATGCACATAACATGCATGCACATTGAAGGAAGGGTACAGTGTATAATACAGAATTCTTCTTTTAAGTTAATAAATTTGTTCATAAGCTTCATGTTCCTTTTCCCCCCTTTTAAAAACAGCATTTGAGGTGGAATTATAGGTCCTGAGTTTCTGGATATAAAAGAAAATAAAGAAAAAAAGATGGCTATGATCTACTAGTGGGGGATAGTTAATTAGTTATACATCTCCTGCCCATGCTTTGGACCCCTCATATTAACCCTCTGGATCATTGGAACATTGGCAAAAGAGCCTACAGAGTTTGAATCCCATCCACTTGTTGAGGACAGATAAGCGCAATTGCTTGTGCCACATGCGGGAGGAAAGCATCTACAGCTAGCTCCCAGAAAGAAAGATTTTATTCCCCTTTGCCTGGAAAGAATCTCTCACGAGGTTGGAGACTAAATGAAGGAGATCTTAAGGAAGTGCCATGTGGCCACCCCTCAAGAAAACTAAATACATGGCTGGAGAGAGAATTTTTAGAATCTCTGTAGTAGTAGCATTCAAATTTCATTGCCTACATTAACGGAATTGGGAAGAGGGGTATGGAAAATTCTGCAGTTCCTGTCACTCAGGATTCTATAATTCCTCAACATTATGGCATGCCACCCAAGTCACCTCACTGCAAGGCTTGACAATAGTAAAATTTATTTTTTATCTTGTGGACAATCTTCTCACTGTATAGGTCTTGGTTGGAGTGAAGTTTCTTCATGATTGGCCTTTCCTTGGTCGCTTGCGAGTGTGCTTTGTTGAGCCACCATATTTTCAGATGACAGCAAAACCTTTATTCCGCCATGGACTTGATGTTACTGAACTTCCAGTGATTTCAGGATGGCTAGTAAGTTCATGTGGAAGCTTAACATATGAGAACATGTTTGCCTTGTTTATCTTCTAAGGGAGTCATTCTTTTTCTCAACATTTCTTTGCCTTTCGTTTTGACAGGAAAATCTCCTGGCTGTTGCATTTGAACAGACGCTAGTTGAGGTTAGTTCAGCTATTATTGTTGAATACTGATACTGCTCTGATTCGACTCTTTTTGTACACCTTGAATCTTTTGAAGTGAGACCCTTTATTACAGTTTTATGCTGATTCGCACATGTAAAAAGAAATGCATATTCTGTGAAATAACTGTTATTGCTGCTGGTTGTGAAAGTTAAATCTATTGCTCGCACTTCGGCAGTAGTTGTATCCTGCTGCATGTCTAAAATATAACATTCGCAATTTAGGTTTTAACAATGCTACATATGCTTGGGAGCTGATTCCTGTTCATGCCCTTGCAGCCTAATATGCTTGTTGTTGATGTGGAAAAGTTTGCTTCAACATCACCAGGTAAACACAAAGAAGAATAATCAGGTTACAGCTTTAGTGCCAGGCTGCTAGCAGCATGGTCCATTGCTAGATGTCATGTAGCAAAAATGAATTCAGTTATAGAAGTGTCAATCTGGTTGACTGCATATTTCATTACTATTTTCAATCCTGCAGTACTTCCCTGGCATTTTTTTTTCTGTTATTTTATATACTGGTGTGAGGAACTTCATGGTGCACTTCGAAGTTTTAACTTTTAAAGCAACAACCTCATTTTTTTTTTCTTTATTACCTTTTCTTATAAAAATAAATTTGTTTTGCCTCTGTAAAGATAACTAAACAGATGACAAAATAGAATCTCACCCCTGATCCCACTTTCCTTGTTTATGAAATTGATAACATTCAATAAGCACTACACTTCTCAATGTGAGTCAAATTCCCTACTGCCCCTTTCTCTCACTTTGTTCAACTAAAGTTTACCTTAGTCAAATAGCAGATTGCCATGTTTACCTTGAAGATTTAGCAGGATCTTGAAACCATTTAATGTGGCTTTTCTTTCCATCATTTTTTTCCTCATTAAATGAATGTAAGATATATAAACTAGTCATATGGAAAGATGCTGCCAAATCACAGATCATTACATGCCTTGATGTTGTAAATTTTCAGAAAATTGGTTCACTATGGTTGAGAAACATCCTATTGCTTTTGCTAAAGTGGAAGTAATCGAAGCAGCAGACATGAAACCCGCTGATTTAAATGGTTGGTTTTTAAACAACTCTTTTAGTCAATTGTTATTCTGTTCTCGGGTAATTATAGCATGTTGAATTTCTTCTCTTACTGAGCATTTCTTGCAGGGTTATCAGATCCATATGTGAAAGGGAAACTTGGTACTTACCAGTTCCGGACAAAAATCCAAAAGAAAACGTTGGCTCCAAAGTGGCAGGAAGAATTTAAGATTCCCATCCATACATGGGAGTCACCTAATGTGCTACTTCTTGGAGTTTTTGATAAAGACCGCATATTTGATGATTCTTTGGGGTCTGCTCCTTACACGGGTTATAATGAGTTTCTTACATTTTTCAAGAGAATTTTCTTTCCCATTAATTAATTTATAGTTCAAATCTGGTAATGGAAACCGAAGTTTTATGGGACTCCGATAAAACATGATGCATCTCATAAAGGCATTAATTCATCTCACAATCATTGATGCCCTATCCCACCTATCTGGGGTCATTTTGTTATTCCTTTTTGAAAAATGAGTTTTGCAAATGATCCATATTTGAATACATGTTTATATATCTTACGTTATATATGGGGTTCATCCATTATATAGCGTAGATTAGTTTGGCTGTCAGGTCAAATGAGTTTTTTTTTTTTTTTTTGTCTTCTTGGGCCTTCACTTGGATTTGGTGCACAGATGAAGTCCGTAGCTTTGCTTTGACTGTTGAAAGATTGTCAATCATCATATTCGTGACTTAAAAATAAAAGCGTGGGCAGTTTAGTATTGAATGTTAAAAGATCCACTGTTGAAAGATTGTACATCTTTTGCCCCTAGTATAGAATGTAGAGCTACTGCAACAATCTTTTTGTTATTTTTATAATTACCACATCCTTGTAGCAGTTTTATGAAGTTTACTAGCTTTTAACTATTGTGAGTTCAACAATTTGGGAGTTAGTGAAGCCTGCTTGACATCTGACTCATGTAAGATCCAAGCAGCTCATTAGGGGGAGACCAGATTTCTGAGTTCAAACTGATTTCACTCATTTGGTGGTTAACTCGTGAAACAACAAGGATGAAAAGGAAACAGCATGTGTGGTCCATTTGCTGTGTCCCCCAACTTCATTTCGGGCCCAGTTATCCATACTATAGGCCATGCTGTCCCTCTGATGAGTGGCCTCAGTATAGGAGCCTGAGTTGGCTGAGCAAGGAGTTTCTAATTCTGAGATATGGTCTCAAGGAAATAGGTGTTAGGTCCATTCATTTGGGTTTCAGGTTTTGATGATTTTGTGGCTCGACTTTAGCGCATGGTTGTCTTCTCTTTGTCTTGTTATTTTCACATCCTCGGGGATCATACACATGTGCATGAATTCAAATACTTTCATTGATTCTGACAATTCCTAACATAATTTGCAGTGCTTGCTCTGTAAACATCAGCGATCTTAGAGGAGGGCAGAGGCATGACAAATGGTTGCCTCTGCAAAACATTAAAATGGGAAGGCTACATCTAGCGGTGACTGTACTGGAAGACGATGGAAAGGTGCATGATTTTTGTATTTTTTTTTTTTTTTTTAAGTTTCACTTTATGTGTTTTGACTTCAACTCGAGCAGAATTTTAACAGGAGGGAGAGCATTTAAATGGTAAAGAACTGCTTAATGAAAAAGAAAATGCAAACGCAAGTGAAAGTGAAGTTGCTCAACAAGACTCTACACGAAAGGCTTCAGAAAGGGCAGATGAATTTGAACCCATTAACATAGAAGGGCAAAAACAGACTGGCATATGGGTCCATCACCCGGGAAGCGATGTTTCACAAACTTGGGAGCCCCGGAAAAGGGAGGGTAAGGGTAGGCGCCCTGAAGTTGAAATTCTTAAAGAGGATTCTGATTCCGGGAACAGTCCCAGATCAGTAGCAGCTGGCTCTGGCCAGTGTGACAGTAGCAGTGAATCTGAAAATCCAGCAAGAAATAGAGTAGGTCCACTTGACACACTCAAAAGGGGCCTGCATAAGATTGGTTCTGTATTTCAACGAAGCCACAGAAATGGAAAAGGTCCCAGAAACGAGAGTCCCAAAAATAAAGGAGAGGCTGTTCCCTCACCACATATCAATGTACATGCCATTAGAGAGAAGGGGATAAGTGTCAAGTTTGTATGCGGTGATGAGAATTCTGGAGCTGTCCCAGACCAAAACTCAGACAAGGAGCAGAGCGAAAAGGAGTTAGGTGCCAATTTTGTAGTGGATGATGGTGACAATTCTGAAACCATTGTAGGCGAAAAATCAGATAAGGGGAGTGCTGAAAAGGAGATAGGCGTCAATTTTGTAGTCAATGATGACAATTCTGGAGCTCTCCAAGACCAAAACTCGGACAATGGGAGCCTTATCCCAATCAAGGTTGATGCACTGAGCCCACGCAAGGGCCGCATGAGGGGCATGCCTAAAAGAATTATAAAGCAGGCTGGAAAATCTGCTCAGAGTCTAAAGCATACACTTAGCAGGAAGGATTCATACATATCCAAGGAGGTTCCAAAACCATCTGCAGTGACCTCAGCTGATTTATCTGTCAAGGAATCTCTATCCTCGTCAGGGGAATATTCCCCAATATTTGAAGAGATTCCAATAGAATCATCTTCTGTAGTCAGTAGCAGTAAAGGATCTCCCAGTGACAAGGAAGAAAATGTTCAACCAATTTCATCTGTTTCTGCAAGAGTTCCCAAGGAACCTCTAGTTAGGAAGGTATCTTTTCAAGGTGGAGAGATGGCTTCCAATGTGGCTGGGAATGGGGAATCTCTATCTTATAAGATAGAATCTTCCCAAGATGCTGAGAAGATGAATGATGACTTGGAAGGCCATGCAAAATCTCCTGTTAGGAAGGTATCTAATCAAGGTTCTGGCAGGATGGATGAAACTCCTGCAGACCACAGCAACGATCACGGTGAAGAAGTTCCAAAATCTTTGTCTCTCAACATTTCTGAGGAGAGTTCAGAAGGAAAGTAACACAACTTGCTTCGTAGATCGAATTTGTTGAGGTTCGCTTTTAAGTGAACCTGACAACTCCCAATAGGACATTTGAGTGTGATAATTTGTTTAGTGACCATTTGTCACCAGGCAGATATGGCTACTGTATGCTATGTCTATATGTTTTTAATAGTCAGAAACTCAAGCACTAGTTGTCAATATTGTAATAGGTGTGATTTTTTTTTTTATATATATGTTTTATATCCCTGAAGTTTGTTGGAGATCGTTGCATTTTGAAATGATATTTCACAGTCTGCAAATCATTGCATGTTCTCTATTTTGTTTGGAAGGGATGCTCAAAATTTGTTCATTGTTGCTTCTAGGCCAACAACGATTAAAAAAAAAAGTCATGCTTTTAACCCACCAGAATGATGCAGCCTATGAGCCCAAGACATATGAAAGGAGGGCTAGAGGACGGATTGGTCTCCATGGTCGATCACGGAGCAAGTAACCCCTTCGCCAGCCTATGAGTGTGATGTTTAACCTGGCACTTGAGGTCAACATGTTCAAATGACTCCACTCTAAAACACTTGCAAGGGAAGCCAAAGACAGTTTGAACTATAGTGATGAAGAGCTCTAGTCTGCTCTCGTATTGATCTTGACAACTTTTTCAGCAAAGTGGTAGCCAGTAGGTAGACTTAGAAACGCATCCAGAACTTCTCAAAAGGGAGATAACATTATGTAACTCTTCCTTGAACATCCATTAGCCTGTCAATACGAACATCCTATTTCATAATATAAGAATAAACTTCTTGGGCTTGATGGATGACTATCAGACAAGGCATGTGCTTCTGCGGTTCTTCATTGGACTCTTATGATGCCTGAGGCTCTGAACACAACTCCAGCAATGGGATCTATGTGGTTACAGCCTTACAGGTATGCTTAATAATCTGCCAATTCTTACTGATATTGATTCATCTAAGACAGTGGACTTAAGTTTCATAAATCCTTTCGCAGGCAGCTTTCTCTTTCTACGACTTTCGGTTGTTGGCCTATATTATCACCGGTCTCCTTCCATCCAGATTGACCACCTTCATCTAGGGAGGTAACTTGCACATTAACTTAGAATAAATGGGGCACACTTCATTCTCTCCTTTGTCCCAGTTTCAGATAAAGTTTTCATTCTCCGATTCTTGCTTGCATTTTCTCACATTTTCTTCATACATCTTTTGTAAACACTATAGCAAATATTCATTGATCAACTAAGTAGCATAACTTACATTTCAACATGAGATATCTCTATTTCCTGCAATTTTTCTTGCTTTTGATCCTTGGACTCATAAATAGAGGTTTAAAAGACTTAAAAAGAGATGAAGGAATTGGATAGATATTTTCCCTTTTTCTTACAGATTTGACTATTGAAGAAGATTGAGATACTGGCTTTAAATTATGGTACATATTGCTAAAGAAGGATCAGTGATTCTATATCATGGGTGCAGATATCAAAGCTCCGAAGGTCTGATGGGGGGGAGTTATAATCATATGAAATGTTTGGCACAATGATTTTAGGTAAATACGTAGTGAGGTGGTGTACAACTTTTACTGGGAAATAATCTTTGTTTAAGTTTTTGAGAGTCTTTTTGATCAGTGTAGAAGATGAAATTTGTGATCAAAAGACCACACGAGATTTACGTGGCTTAGAGGTATGCCTGTATCCACAAACAAAGAGAAACCTCTTTCTTTTCACTAAAGGCATGTTTGTTTTATTTATCTGTAAAACAAGGCAAATTAAATATCAAATCAATGAAAAACCTAATGGTTAGGTGAACGTCAAGTATACTTTATGGTAAAATAAAAGTGCATTTGTTTTCATGAGGTAAAATCTGGTAAAGTGAGATGAGAAGTCAGCAAATGGTAAAGTAACCACTTGTCTTTTATGAAGTAAAACCTTTTGGAGTCCTATAAAGCAAAAAAATTAAAAAAATTGGCGGCTGAGACTTTACTTTCCCACTTGTCTTGACGAATCAATTATGGTAAAGTTAAATTTTTGGTGGCTGAGATTATCTTACCTTAGGTTTCACTTTACAACTTGCAACCCCCTTCTGCCCTTTTTAATTTTACCTTTTCAATTGAGGTCATGTCTAGTAATGGTGGGGGTGATATTCATTAATCATGAACTAAATGTAGCCCAGTGTAATTGGGCACTTAAGTTTGTATTTTCATTACTGGTTTTGAAGGTTGTACTCTTTAAAATATTCTACACATGTAACAGCATGCAATCCTTTTTATAACCAGTCGCTTAAAAAAAAAGAATTAAGAATAAAAGGTCTTCAATGGCTTTCAATCTGAAAAATATTTGCCTCTTTATACTCCTTTATTTCCACCTGTTGGGAAAAAAAACAATAGAACATTCTCTTTGCCATTCCTTTTTCTCTATTCTCAGTTAGCTTTGATTTTCCTGAGGCTGCTCCCATCAATAATATTGATTTCTGCATTGCACAACTCGAGACCAAGATGCTGATATCTTCTCCTTCTTCTTCTACTTTTTTTTTTTTACCAAGGTTCCCTATCTTCAACCACTACCAATTATCCAAAATCTTTTTGATGAGACTCAACTGACTCCACTCATATAGAAGCTTTTTAAAAGGAAGCCACACATTTCAATCCCCAAGATTTGAGAAGGCTCCTTATCCCAAGTTTCCGCACATCTAACTGGGCTATCTACTGGTCAAATCCCGCGTGTGCGGGCTCCATTTCCACTTGTGTGGACTTTCTTTCAGCCAATTTGACTTGGATAAAATAAAAATCCTCGAGATTTGAAAAATTGTTTGACTAACATCTCTTTCTGAGACACCAACTTGCAATTCGCTAGGCTTTATACCTTTGGGTATAGGAACCAAAACCAATTGGGCACATATATCAAATTACCTTAGTCCGATTTTATAATTATTTGAGTGGCGATCGAACCTTTGGGCCGATCCTCACTCTCATAACTTATGATCGCAAGTCTAATGCTATTATCCTTACACAAGAAATAGTATTAAGGGTTTTAAATCTCATTTAATACATATAAGTTCTTCATAATTGGGCCACTTTGGTGACTACCACACCATTTAAAACTATGGGTCTCAATTGAATTAATAACATTTACAAAATAGACATAAATGGGTCTAATTAAGATTGGTTATAATGTTAGTGGTGCCTCTAAAAAAAAAGATTACGCTTAATTTATAGCATGTTGTAGTTATCAAACGTCCACAAAAAAAAATTACATGGATATAAATAAAATGGTCGGCCCTAAGCATATGACCCAAAATAGGCAAACCCAATAAAAGTGACATAATAAGGCCAATCTAAGCAATAAATAATTAAACCCACTAAAAAGAAATTGGAATAATAAAATCATAAGAAAATTACATCAAACAAACTTAATAAGTCAAAAGGGTCTAATGACGAGTTTAGGAAACAATCAAGGTCCTTTTCTAAATTTCTAGAAACTAAAAGTGTAAGGTATACAATTTAACAAAATTAATGGGTGATGACTACACTTTCTGCAACTCTCACGGACACAAAAACACGTCTGTGCAGAACGTTACCAGTAACAAAAAAATTTCTCGCCTGGGATATAAAAAAAAAATAGAAAAAAACCTTTTTTTATCTTAAGGAATCAGCCCCTTTGGGTTGCTGAATGGTGGACCAAAACGAGGCCCAGCTCTCAAGGGTCCACATCTCTAAGGTCGCCCTACCAAGTCTGGCTCGATGAACGGACCTGATGATGAGATCGGATCATCCATGTGGGACCTACAATGGCCTGATGCCCAACGTTTTAATTTCCTTTTTAATCCAAACAACTCAGTGGGCCGGGGAGGGGGTGTGTGTGCCAGATCCTTTTCTTATAAAAAGAAGGAGAAGAAGAAGAATATCTCAAAAGTACTGATAACTTCTCGCAATGTCCGGCGAGATCAACGTCTGGTATCGGCTGGCCTGGGCTTGAGAAATTCGCCAAAACATCTTGTAATAACCATACACTCAAGAACTCAGAAATATTAGTCCAGCGGCTTTATTTAACGGAATTCGAAATAACAAAGACACAGCCCAAACTTAGCATTTTTTGAGTGCATAAATCGCAACCTAATGTCTCTTATACCAATTGTAAGATCTGATATGGTTTGCAACATAAATCAAACTTATGGATCTAGATTTATGCGTTAAACAATATATAATCTCAAATAATGTAAAAGCGTACCTTACGCCATGATATTAATGATGAGCAGAACTCTTTTCTCAAATAGGGTTTTCTCATATTACCCTTATCACCCACTCCAGTATGCGTGAAGTTGATGGTTACCTAGAGAGATTTCTTACCATCAAAGAAATCTAATAAAAGTAATTTTCCTTAATTCCCTCAAATTAGCCAACAAGAGTCCTATTTGATTTGGACTTACTAAAATTGAATCCAAGATAAAATTAGTAAATCCAAAAACCAAAGGAGAAAGTAACTTAAATTAGTAGGCTCAAACCGTGGGTCCCAACAATGTTGCACATGTGGTCAAGAAGACCACTCACGTCTAACACAACCTATATAAGTTATAAAGTTTCAGAAAAAAAAAAAAAAAAAAAAAAGAAAGAAAACATCCCCTAACTCACCTTTTTTTCTTTTCTCACCTAGGAATGAGGACCACACCTATGAAATATTTTCTAACGTTGGACACAAGTCCTTTACAAGACTTTTTAATATTCCTGATTCCTGATTCCTGATTCCATGAACTACACCTGACCTGACCCACCCCAAAACCTTCACCCTTCTTTTCAGCGATCACATTTCTCCACAGTGCACCCTCCTCTCAACCCTCACCACCATGACCAAGTAATCGGAATTTCTTTGTACAACTCTCTCAAACCCTCATTCCCATCTCTAGCACATGCAACACAGGTCGTTGAATAGATTTGTACAAGCATCTCAAGGAGTACAAAGGTCATGCATTCACACTATCTCTTGGGTCATGGCCCACCCACAACTTCACCTGCTACAATTATATACCTCTCCTTATCCAATTGGCCAGTTTGCACATTAGAAAGAACTTCCATAAAATAATCATTGGGTGTCATTTTTAACAACTGTAATTGTCATTTAGCAACTATAATTGTGCATTGGTTTTATAATCATCAAAAACAAGGTTGTGTTTTATGCTGAAAATGGAGGTTTCATTTCATTGAACTTGTTCCAAGTCCTCTGCCATTTCTCCCAAGTCCCATTCTGTTATGAACTTCTCCTAAGCCTAAACATCTATTCTTCACAATTTCAAGTATTCTCTCAGTAAATTAATTAAGCACCTTCCCTTAATTAGAAACCTTTCAAAATAAATCAATAAGATTAAATTATATTAAAAACTGCCCTGAGAATGTTGGGAGAGAAATTCAAAACTAATTACAAACACCCCCACCCACTTTACCACAAGGGTCTTCAAATTTTTTTTTAATGCTTGTCTTACTTTACAACAAAGAGCACATACTATAGGAAATAAGGGCAACCATAGATCATGGCCCAATCTGTGGCTAACCCTTTTTTTTTCTTAACCCCTATCCACATACATGATACATACAATATTGGCTAAAACTACATCTCCCAAGATGGTAGAAACCCTATGTTTCTTGCCACAGGGGGCTGTAGGCATGCGCAATGGAGGTATCTCCATAGCAATATGAATAGTCTCTCAACTCTTCAAATCCAACCATCCCCATTTCTATGGGACATGAGTCCAAATACCAATTGCCAATGTAATCACAGTTTGATCCAGGGACCATGTCCACGTCTGCCCAAACGAATGGATCATTGATGTGCCACGTGGACCTCGAACAATCGTCACCGTCCACCAATCCCACGTTATCCAGACTACAATCCATGCAGTCGTCGTAATTGGAACCTTCAGACTCCACTCGGCTGCTACTATTGCCAACTTCAATAGGACCAATCTCCTTCTCTAGAGACCGAATCACACATCCTAGCCGTTCATCTTCTGCATCTTCCACATGGTTTTCATCCATCAAGGCCATGAGAAGCGCACCATTGATCTCTTGTGGGTCTTCCACCACTTTCTCCCAGCTTTCAGATGGCTTAGAACCCATCTTCTCACCAAACAGAAGAAGAATATATGAGAGAGAGAGAGAGAGAGAGAGAGAGAGAGGCTTGATAGACTATCTTGTTGAGAGAGAGAGAGAGGGGCTTGATGGACTATCTTGTTGAGAGAGAGAGAGAGGGGCTTGCCAGACTATCTTGTTGAAGGCTTGTTACACTACCTTGATTACATGGGCAGGGCTTAAGTAGGCATTGCATCCCACGGTATTCCCACCCAAATGAGAAGGATAACAACATCCAAGAGGGTGGCCCACCAAACATGTGCACCTGGTGCTCTAAAAAAGGCACCAATCAGTGGGACTCAAATGATATTAGATTGGTTCGAACAGGAGAGAAGCCACTGGTGTCCAATGGGCAGCCAGCTTTTACAGGCCAGCAAGAGCCAGGTCTGGTACAGCATGTGCAAGTGGAAACAGCGACAGGGAAATCAAAGAAAACAAAGCCAACATCAATATAGCTACTGTAGCCCAAGTTGTGAGATATGAGGTCAGTATGTGATTGATGTCTCTGGGCAAGTTGTAGCTGACACAGTCGGCAAGGGCACTAGACAAGTAAAGGGAAGTGATTGGATTGAATGAGGATTTGTTGCCCATATTCTGACCACTCAACCCACGCCAAGGTGCACATGGTGTCTCCACAACGTGCTGGTGGGCTGCGGTCTCCAATTTCTTATCTTCAAAATGGGTGGTGAATCTGCATCATCCGATGTCCTCCCATGCACCAAACTTGACATTTTGACTCAACCCATTAATTGTTTATTGCTGTTTTTTTCAAAATGTAAGTTACTTGTGTTGCCATACTTCTCTCAAATAATGGCCTTGGACTTCCTTCCATTTATCTAGATGATACTGTTACTTTATATTTTGTGGTAGGCAAAAGCTTGCATTCAATTGAAAATTGAGACCAACCAGCATTAGAGTTGGTATAAATTTTGTATTTCCTTCTCTAGTTCACCTGAATGCACTCCCGGTTCCCCCCTCTTCGGGAACCGAAGGTTGAGTCTACTTGTGCTACCACCTAGGGGTCATAGGGGTCTTATCCGGCTTCTCTCTGGGTCCGGAGGAAATAGTCCATGTCATGTCCCAAAAAATACAACAATGGGATAACGTAAAAAATAAAAATAAATATTCATTTTCCTGTGTTTAATGCAACACAAGCTCCCAAATATGGATTCACAAAATTTCGAAACATGATGAGTCATAATACAATATTTGAGTAAGCATTAAATCAATTGGTATCAATATCCAAAGTTAAACCAACACATAACTACTGAATATTAAGGTTTAAAGTTTCCAAAATAACTTAAATAAAACAACTAACTAAATTTATGTTCATTATTAAGAATTTCTACTAAAATAGTTTCTACGATGAAAGTCACTCTCGTGCGGTCTCAGACGGCTTCGTAGCCATCTCCGGGTCTCCACTCAGGTTCGTTAACTGGTTCAAACGCTTGAGACGTTTGACCATTCTCCGTCTCCACAGTATGGTAGGGGTCGGTACCTATGCACTAATAAACAGAGTAAACAGCAAGTACGAAAGCATAATTCATAAATAAAATACAAGATCAATATGAGTAAAGACAGGTAATGATCATAAGATATTAACAATGGAATAATGATGAAAAGAACGTAAATCTAAATCCATTATACACACTAGAGCAATACAATAATCACACAGAAGCACTGCTACTGTTTTGGGTGGTCAGCTCTAACTACAAAGCGGGAAAACCCGTTCGAAGGCCGGCGGTCATAAACAGGTTCGTAATCGAAATCGTAGGTCGGATAAACCGACTCGAAATTCGGATATTACAGTGTCCGTACACATCGGTGATCAGCCGTCCAAATACAACTGCAGTCGTTCGAATATGACCAAATCAATATACATATAGATACATATCATAGTAGAATAGACCTAATGATTTGTAAAGCTCTGACACATAATCCTAAGTCAAAGTAAAGGGCTGGCTGCACAATAATCCCTAATCGAATACCGATCAAATTATTCGAATAAACCACTACAATATCGCAATCGATTGCCACGCCACATCACGGTCTATATCCAATCAACATAGGGTATGCAACTAATAGAACAATATCAAACTCAATCATGTATGCAAACCCGAAGGTCAATGAATAATCACAAGCCAATCCTAAGGTCAAACATAAGGTCTCATACCCGACAACCACAAGAATCTCTAATAGATAAAAGATCAACGCACCCCTTCTCAATTAATGATGCGTAGACCCAATAAAGGGTTTTCCAATAGAGATGGGTTGAGCTCGATCCACTAGGATTTTCTCGAGGTCATACAAGTAATAAACCCCACATTAGTAATATACCGTGTGTCCGGACGGTATATACTTGGTCCAAATATCCAATTAATAAAGTACAAGAAAATATAATTATAGACCCAATTAAGGGTTTTCCAATAGAGATGGGTTGAGCTCGATCCACTAGGATTTCTCCGAGGTCATACGAGTAATAAACCCCACATTAGTAATATACCGTGTGCTCGGACGGTATATACTTGGTCCAAATATCCAATTAATAAAGTACAAAAAAAAAATAATTTTAACATATTAAAACCAAAGATACAATTTAAAATTAATTTGCAAATAAAAATAAAAAATAGCAATCCTTAATTTATAATTTTAGAAAACTTAGGGTCCATCTTAATATATTTTCAAGAATATAAAACTTAAGAGTCCAATGGGGTTTATTAAAGAATACTGTCCCTTTTTCCAAATTCCTAAAATCAATGGGGAAAAGTATATTAAAAATAACACAAATCATGTGCTGTCATCACACCACCCTCTCATATCCTCTCAGGTCAACATCACTCTCTCCCTATCCCAAGTAACCATACGCCATCTCTTCCTCATTGCAACTTGCAAACAGAACTCGGTTCTGTAATGGAACTCGGCACGGCACAACTGAAACTGGGCCACTAGGATAGTGGTCCCACCGATCAAAAGCACACGATCAACCCTCATCAACATGATCGCCCAACCTTGTACGGCCATTGGAACGGACTAGATTTGTGATCCATTATCCAGTGGGCCCCGCCACAGCCTGATGTTCAAAATAAAAAAAAAAATCCCGTTTGTGATTGACGCCCAAACTATGTAAACCCTAAGATGTGGGGCCAGATGGGACCCAATCCCCATAGGTCTACCACCATCAGGTTCGCCCTTAGGTCCTCTATCAGATGTGGGGACCCGATCTACAATCGGTCCACCTGGGTCCTACAATCAGAGACATGGAAAGTCTCCAAACTCCCTGCATCCATGAACCGCCCAGTTCTCTACTGGTTTCAATGGGGTGTACTGAGTCAAATTCCATATAATAAGTCTACATTACAAAGCAATTTACAAAATATTAGTTGAGGAAACGAATGGGGTTTTGGAAATTAAACGAAAGCGCTGTGAGCGATAGCGGCTAAAATCATGCAACAGTAATATCAACACAAGGAAAATCGATTGAATAACCCCAAATCTCCGATCTCATCACAAAAACAGATTAACATGAAAAGGAGGGCATCATAGGGTTTCTATATGCACCAACACGAAAATCAAAGAGAAACACAAGTATTAAATCTACAAATTATGGTTAGGTACTTGTCTGAAATCCGCGGTTGAGGGAGACGGTCTAGAATTCCTACTGCAAAAGCCCAAAGCTCTAACCCATAGAAAAGTTGGAAGAGAGAGAAAGAGTTGTGTGTGAAAATAAAATAGTGTGATGGTGTATAAATAGAAAATAAGAATAAGAGTTGTAGTGTAACTTAAATTCTAAAAAGAATAGAGTTTGGGTTCTAAAGAAATAGGAGTTTGGATTAGAGAAGGATTATACCCACTAAACTGGGCCTGGGTTAACTATGGGTCAAGACACCTATCCAATAAGCCTAACTCACCAACCTAAGTCTAGCGTGGTCCCCACTTAGACTAATCGCATATTTAATTAAAATACAATCAATTATATAATAATAATAAAATTAATAATATATATAATAAAATACCAAAACGTCACAGTCCAGCCCAAAGAGTTGGAAACCCTCCGTTAGCAAAAAAAAAAAAAAAGAAAAAAAAAAGGAAGAAGTGGAACGAAATCTCAACTCCATTGGTTACATAGCTAAAATTTTAGTGGTGTTAACTTTGCGTTTTCATCGTCATCATCAAACCCTTCACCTAATTATATTAGGGTAGCTACATGAGCTCTATTTTGCTATTTCATTTTGTTTTGAGCCAATTTTTTGGATAGGTTACGTTTCCTAATATCTTATCTTTAATACTTTCATCAATGTCCTCTTCCACCTGCCCCTCTTTGTCACTGATCCATTAAATTTCATAGAGAAATATTTTCTCACTCACGTCGTCATTGGTTTGTATTGGATATTGTCAAACTACCTCTCAAGTTTGTCTCTCTTAATTTATCATCCATTGATTACCTTTAAATTCTTTCAAAATACATTTTGAAATTTATCAATTTTATCTCTGTGTTCTTCTATATATATATATAAAACTATATCTTTGATTAAATTTATGTAAAGTTGACTTCCAATGTGAAAGATGGGAGAGGATGATGAATTCCACTTATGAAGTTCATAAAAAAAGGTGGGTGTGTTTATAAATCTCTATAAACAATAATGAATATAATAGTAGCAGTAGCACATACTAACTTGTAAGGGGCAGAATTTCCTGAATCATAAAACCTTCTAGGTGTATATGGTCATCATCAAAACACAAGTGATCCTTGCGAGAATCTTGCAAAATACTTTTATTTAATCAGAATTGATAAGTTTCCAAGTTTCTAGGGTTTTGCTTTGTTGAAAGGTCACATCTCTGTCTCTATGGAGAAGATGACCCCAAGCCAATAATAATGGACACAGTGGGGGCCGACAACATATCTTAGTACGCCACGATTCTCTTGAGATTTAGTACTAGATTTGTTTTGACTTGGTTTTTACCATTCTTTTTTTTTTGGTGGGGGGTGTATTGTGATTTTGATAATCTGTTTGGATGTTTGGAAATTTGCAAACACGGATGAGTGCAGTGAAATGTGATGCATTCGGCCCGTCTGCGAGTAATCATGCAATGGAAGATCTTGCCTTGTCCTATTTTCTTGAAATGGGATCAGATCTTTCTAAGAGCTGGATTTTTTTTTTTTTTTTGGCTATAATGGAGACTCAAGCTAAGGCCCTGTTTCTTTTGTAGAATTTCTGCCAAGAATTCACCATGTTCAGGAATTCCTGGATATGATGTGACATATTGTCCCCTGGAATTTCTGAATCACATGTTTCTTCAATAACATTTCTGGATTCTAGCCATTTGAAAGTTCTCTTTTGACCTTTGGGAATCTAGGAATTCCACTCCCTTTGCATTTTTTATGGAATTCCTGGATGCTCAAGCTCAAGGGGAATTCAGGAATTCCACTATATCTGAGAATTTAGGAATTCCCCAGACATGAATTCTTGGAATTCCAGTAAAGAAACAGGCCCTTACGCGAAGGTTCCGATTGTACAGCACGACGAAAGATTCTTCTGCACAGTAGTTGAAATCTTACTATGGTGATCGTAAAATCAAAACCGTTCTTCATTGGAAAATAAGCCCTCAACAATGTTGTCTGAAAATCCGAAGGAGGGAATCCTCACTGCACCAAAACACATGGGAAAGACGTCGGAAAATCCAGCGCCCTATTGCAGCGCATTTCTGCAGAAAGGCAGACGGAACCTAAGTCATATACTCACTCCCCTTAGCTGCTGAAATGGTTAATTTGTCAATAAAACAGACCTCCATGTTTAAAAAAAAAGTAAATTTTTTTAAAAAAATGTTTCCATGAAATACGTCTTACAATTTTACTTTATAAATGTAAATATTTTCATATCCATCTGTTGTAAGCTTCAATTATCTTGTGATGTAAATGGTTGAACATGGACATGTTTGTATAGTTTTTGCAAAAATGGAAAATCATGAACTTTCACTTCTCTACACAACATCTTTTTCTTATCCTTTGATAAGAGACTCTTTCCATATTTTTAAAGAAAATTACAATACTTTTGATACTTTTTCCTGCGAGAAAGCATTTGTTTTAAATGATGAAAATGTTTTTTCATGAGAAATATCCCACTTTTTCTCTCCATTTTGGCAGAAAACGGTTATACAAACATGCCCTCATGAAACCTATCGGGATCCCTAGTCAACTGAAAAGCTTAAAATTTGGGTCGAATTCAGAACGGATAGATCATCAAAAGAGTAACATTTATCAAAGCAGATGTTTCAGCAATAAAAGTGGGGCTCCTACGGTGTGTTTCTGCAACATATGAATTTCAAAATCTACAAGTTTTTATTTTCTCAGGTGAGAGGAATATGTTCTTACCCATCCCCCAAGAAATTGAAATCTTCTCTATTGAGAAAATTTAATTTATTTTTTTAATTTTTTGCACAAAAAGAGTCCCATCATAGGACTTTCGAGTGCGATGCAGACTTCTCTTTTTATCACGAAATCATCTAGTCCCACAAAATCGGCTCACTCCTACAAATAAACTCTAGCCGGTTTTGGGCTTTTTTATCGGTTTGGATCCAAGTCCATTGGTCATGAAAGCGCAAGAATTCAATCTTAGATTAAAAGAATTTCTAAATAAAATTATAAAAAAATAGAAATCATTCCAATAATTAAACACCCTTTGACTTCCCTAATCCTCATTGATCCAAAGGACCATTTTGGGTCTTCCATCAAGGAAAGGGTGGCATTGCTTCCTCATTTTTCCCTTAATCCAACAATACATTGGCCTGCAATGTCTTGTGCTCTCTACTTTAAATGGCCAAAACTAAAAGGTTCCCATAGAAAGCAGTAATAAGAAAACTTGCAATTTTCCATCTTTGAGATATTCTTCCCCCACAAATCACAATCCACATGTTTTCTACAGTTTGTCTATATGGACAAACTCATGGACAGAATTTGGGACAAATTGTCTACGTGGCGCAACGTGATTGGAACAATGCATTTCAACTTTTGAGAGAGCTCAATCACGTTACGCCACATGGACAGTTTGTCCCAAATTCTATCCATAGAATTTGTCTAAATAAACTTTTTGGTTTTTCTATTGTCCACACGTGTGGACGGAGCAAGGGAAAAGTTGGTCATGTGTGTCATGACTCATGACTCTGTGGGGACCATGGGTACAATCATGCATGAGAGCGATGGGCACTCAATCATGCCTTCCCTGGGCCTGCTGATATTATTCAATGCTTTTCTCCAGTTAGACCAGGCATGGGTCACCCCCCACATTTTCTTGTGCCCTTCAATCATACAACAGCCTCCATTATTTATTGCTCACCTGAAAAATTGGTAAGGAGGACTGATCATCATGTCGGCAGGGAGGACCCCCACTAGCTCTACTTCACCTTAGCCATTCACATCCACTTATTCCTTGCTTTCACTTTAATGCTTAAATGTGTGGCATGACATGACTCAAGAATTGATCTTTATACATGCGTAGACTATAAGCATGAGCCATGGTTGTGAATTGTCATGCAAATGGCTTGATTTAAGAAAAAGTAGATCCTACGGTACATACATCAAATCAACACATCAACCGGCATAGTTAAATCGTTTTATCGTACCCACTTTAATTTTATCAGAAAAAATAATATTCACTCATCCACGGTGCGTACATACATCATGCATACGAAGCCGTCCTCAAAGTGACATGTCAGTGCCAGTCACATATGAACTGTGCGCCAAGAGGGCTTCCTACTATGAGTTTGTAGCAATATTTGTTCTCACTGAGGGCTTGAAGTATGAACGGTCAAAACCATCTAATATAATTGTTCATTTTGCATGCTCTCAATTTAATGGTAGCCATCATTGTACTAAAATAAAATGTAAGGCATACATGAGGATTCATAAATCATATCTGACCACTCACAATTCATTTAGATGGGTTGGACTTTGACTATTTCAATAAAAAGAAAAGCATACCTTAAGGCATTAATTGCTATTTCCATTCATTCAAGTAGAATGATTCAAGCCCTACACCTGCCCCTTCATTGGTGAGCAGATGCATGTTCAAATGAATAATAAAAATGGATCCATAGCAACTTACCTTGTTATTTGTTTAGGTTAGTTAGTATAAAATGAAACAATATCTTTTACTCAATTGGTGCTCTTGATTGCATTGCTTTTATTTTGCATTACTTTTATTTCATGGAACATGTGTACTCTATCAATTGATTGAATGGTAATCACATTTTGTGGGTTAAGAAAGGGAAAAGACAGAATAGAAGTAAACTAATGGCTCTAGTGGCATATGAATGCCAACCCATTATCTAGAATCTAGATTCTAGCAGGGTGGTGACACCATTGACTTGTTTCAAGTCATGGGCCCAGGTTCATTAACCTATCAATTCATAAACTGAGAAAGGTGCAACATGTGTAAGAAAAACATGCTTGTGTGTAAGGGCCATGGAGTCCACTAGCCCTTGCGTATTAAAGTAGGATAGGTTTCATACATTGGTAATCCACTAGCCTAACAAATAGAGGTGGGGTTGGAATCTATCCAACTCCAGTGTCATTAAAGTCTTGTCCTAAATATGATCCTGTTGGCCTCTTAGAATTCATATTTAGGTTGTTACAAAACTTTATACTCGCTATCAACCTAACTAATGAAACTCTCCCCTTTGATTTGGGCTTGATATTATGGTAAAAACCGGCAAAAGTCTTTGAAATCTAACCAATTAATTAAAAAAGAAACTTCACCTACCACTTTTTTCTTTGCTTTAGATTAGCTTACAGCATTAAATGAACCTAAATCTTTTGTGACTTATATGATGATATGCTAATGAACCTCATAAAATTTTCCACATGTCCAATTTGGAAAAGTACAGAGCTTCCAAATGCAGAAGTTTCACAAAACCCATTAATTTCTGTTTAGAAAGATGACCAAATTAAAACTAGTTGAATTATTATAGCAATCCAACCCACCTTGTGGGTTCACCAGGGAAACCCATATACAGACACACACTGAATGGTTGATGCAAGATTGCTTAATTTGTAGTTTGATTCAGTTGGCATGACTATTGAATCAAGAATTAACAAGAAAATTGAACTACTAGATTGATTTGTTCAAGCCATTTATTTTGGCGGCCCTCCATGAGATGGTTATAATCATCAAGTGAAGCTCCTTTGTATCAGTGTGCAATTCGTATTGCGCATATTAGGAGCTGAAGTGGAACCCACCAGATGGAAAGTGGAATGGATTACAATCATATATAGTACTAATGATGGAATGTATTTGTAATTCGTGGTAAGCCTTTAATAGCCGTTAGGATGTGTTTGGGCCCTCCATCGTTTTTCTCAACTTTATCAAAAATTTTTTTTCCGTGAAAATATCTACTATTCTAGTATTTAGGGTGTCAACACTACGCATTTTGGGATATACAGATTACAGGGTGATAGCAGGAATAATATTGTATAAAATACAATACATGGGGGGTGAAAGCCGACACCCTGCTTTGTATGATTGTATCTAAAGCAGAGTGTGATAGGATAGTTTTGGGAGATAGGGTGAAAGCCGACACCCAACGTCAATTATATTCAGTGGCTCCAGTAACTTGTGGTAGAAAATGTTTCTCAAGTCGGTGGTACGGATGTCCATAGGCAAAGCATTTGCATATAGAGATATACTCCAAATTGTTTGCTCAATGAATGTGAGCCATGTGAGAATTCATGTTCGTGTGGAGAGTGGTTTCATCCCTTTCTTCTGCCAAAGAGTTATTCCAAATTATTTTTCCAAATTAAGAAGATTTTAGAGCATACATTTTTTGAGGATTTTAGTAGAGAAATCCCCTTGGACATGTTGAAGTAAAAAAAAAATAAAGCCTTGAAATTTTAATGTATATTATATGGGTCCTCCCGCCACTTTTTTATCTTTTTTTCGTGTTTTCATTGAGCGGGCCGTATGATTTATATATAAGAAGCGATACCACTTTTTAATCCTTTTTTCTCACTTTTTGGGTGAGCGAGGATATCTCAGTTCAGCCGTTCACAAGTGGGCGGGGATATCTCTACTCATCAGAACTAAAATACTAGGTTAGGCGGGGATATTCCCATCTAATTGAGTGTTTTGACTATGCTGGACGAGAATATCCCTGCTTAACTGAGTGTGCTAAATATGCTCGGCGGAGAATATCAAGTGGGGTGCTATTTCTTTACTCCTTTCATCTCAATCTTTATTAATGCCTCTCACTATAATGGTTTGAAAAGTTTTAAGTAAATGGGAATACTATTTATTAGGAGAACTACACTACAAATTCATTATTAAGTTAGACCAAACAATTTTTATTAGGTGCAGAGAGTTTGAAATAAGTGACCCACTTAAAAGCGGGATTGCAACATCTACACTAGGCAAATTGAACTATGGAATTGCATAAGGCAAGGAGAATATGCTATACAAATGACTTGCCTGTTCGGTGCTCTCAAAGATGAAAATGAAGTGCTTTTATTAGCAATTATTTATAGAAAAAATGCCCTTACGACAATAGGGCCCAGTTGGGGTTGGTCATGGTTGAGGGAGAAAGAGGAAATAAGAAGAGTCAAAGAGAGAAGAAGGGAAAAGAGGGAGAGAAGAGAAGTAACTCGAGATCACCTTGTGGTAGCTAGTGCTCGCCATTGACATAGGAGAGCAGAAGTTGAAGATGAAAGAATGAAGAAGAAAGAAAGGGAAGTAGAAGAAGAATTCGTAGAGTAGAAGAGAAGAGGAAGTAAAAGAAAAGAAAGAAAGCTCGTGAAGGAGAAGAGTGGAGTAGGAAGAAGAAAGTTCATGGAGGAGAAAAAATTTGGGTGGGTTTTAGATATCACGAGAGCGGGGATATCCAAGCTCAGGGAATTAAAAAAAAAAAAAAAAACTGGAGAGGACTCCTAAGACTACCTACTGTGGATAACTATACTTTAGGTCCTTTTTAGTCTCCACTCATTCAATTTAAGAATATTTTTTTGGTAAAATCCTCTACCTTTTTTTTCTAAAAAAATTCCCACATCCCATATCGTCCAAGTAATAGTTTAACAGGATTTCATATTCCTATTTAGGCCTCGGCCTTCCGCATATTAGCTTGAGCTTTTGGAGGCCATTTATTGACATCAGAGCCCCAACAATACAAACTTTTGCCTTTATCAAGCATCAGTTTGAGTTCTTTCGGTAAAAAATTTGCATCTTACCTTCGGTATCTTATCTTGGGATCCATGGAAGTGAGTATTTGATACATCCTTATGTTTGGTTGCATCATGAAGTTTTAAAATAGATTTTTTGAGAATCTTAGACTCATTTTGTACTTAGTTTTTGAGGAATCCTTTTCACCTTTGAAAAAATTGATTTCTTCTGTCTGCAGAGAGAGACAGCCAGAAATTAAGACATCGAGGAGCTCTCAGTCTCATGGAATCTAAAGTTCTGATAATTCATATAAATTTATGATGGTCTTATCAGGATGTTCACTTTAATATAGTTGTTTGGACTTGATCTTTAACCATTGGTCCAACAATTTCTTCAGTTGGGCTTGTTCTCATCTTGGAGATGGATTCTCCAAAGACTAGTAACCTTTACTAGCTAGACTGTCAACCTTTTTGAATCGATGAATAATACTGAAGTAGTATTTTTTTATTGCCACATTGGCAACTCATGTATGATGAAAACCCACCTTTTATCAACTATGATCATTTAGTTATAGTTTAGGTGATTAAAAAATGGGTATGTATGTCATCTATAATGATGACACTAGATGACCAATTCTTGTGAAAGAAATTAGGTGAGGAACATGAAAATGTTTAAAGAATATGCTTTACATTCGAAATTGTTAGAAATCATATGATTGCTTTCCATAAGACCCACATCAGATTAAGCAATTAGCTGGGGGCAAGGCTAATCTTCTGATTAAGTCTTTATCTGTGACGTTAAGAGAATTTAGATTGAGATCAAACTCTTCGTAAAGCGTTCTTGATTGGCATCTAACTCATGTGGCTTATTTTTCCGCTAGTGAAGTGATGATGGATTTAGAAGGGGTAGACTTCCATATAGTTTGTGACTCATTGGATTGCTTATTTAAGGGAGTTAGGAGCCCCTTGTTTGTATACTTAGAAGGCAAAGCATTCACGGTGAGTTCGTATAATCTACCTCACACCAAAACACACAAAAATACTATCAAACAGATCCGCAATCCCTCCTAGGACTGATACTTGTAAGGTTAAAAAGCTTGTCAGGCCTCTAATAGCTGTCAGGACACAAAATAAAGGAGGAGACAGAATGGTGTCTCACTTTAGTGAGAATGGCACCGTGAGTCAAGTTGAATCCGGACTCTAAGCAAAAGTTTGAGAGGGACTCTCTATTCTAAGTGGATTATTATTAGTAGTCTTAAGCACGAATTTAGGGCTATAAATTGGGTGTTACTCACAACTCAAAGACACATAGGTCATCTCTCAAGTTCTGAGTTAGTGATCTAATTGAGAGAAATATTCTCTAAAGATTTATTAAAGAGTTATGCTGCCACATACTCTAGAGAGTTAGGTTCTTCTACATTCCTTGTAGAAGATTATCTTCTTGCGTAGAAGATTATCTTCTTGCGTAAAAGATTTGAGGAGTTAAGCGCTCAATTGAATCTGTTGCAATCAACGTTATAAAGTCGTTAAAGCGTGAAGCGACACAAGGTAACTTCAGTCTTTAGATAGGGGATATATGTGGAGGAAATTTGAGTTTCTTGCAATTGCGAGATTCATAGTGTTTGATTTGATCCAGTTCAGATTGGTGGTTTTTTACTCGGTTAGGGTTTTCCAACTTAAATTTGGTGTCCTTGTGGTGTGTGCTTGTGATTTCATTTCCGCTGCGTGGATTATTGTTTTTTGCACACTTTTGGTTTGATTGATTGAGTAAACCAATCTAGAGATCACGGACCCTTAAACCTTCAATACTAATGCATATGGAGAATGGAAAGGACTTATGTGAGTTGGGATTGGATATATGCTTAGCTACCGATCATCAATAAAACCAGAAATCTTCCCATATTACATCTTAAACAATCACGACTGATGCCACAGGTATGGAAGCCTTTTATGATGATTTAAAGAAACAAAAAGAAGATATCATAATTGATATCAGCTCAGAAGATAATTAACAATTCTCTTTCAAATTTTGAAGACCAGTTAGTTTGCATTGAAATATATAGGAGTTCATGGTCAAATAAGCTCTTTTAAAGGATTATTAAAGATGTGAAGTCGAGGTGAGGGTGAAAGATAAAATTAGGATCTGAATTACTAGGTTAATGCTTTTCCATTCTTCCCTTGACGGACTTTCCACTAAAGGGGAGGTTATTTAATGGTTATTTCCCTATTTGTACTTTGGATTATCATTTTTTAAATCACTTATGGCATGAATATTACTATGTATATCCTATCCAAACAATTAGGCCTTACTGATAAAATCACATTAACATCATTCAGAAGCGAACTATAAAGAGATTCATATGATTTCTCAACCTCACGAATTTCAGTTAGAATTCGTAAATAAATAGGCCCTAAGGTGCCAACACTGCTCATCCATGGGTGTTGGAAACAATTTTGTACATTTGGAATTGGATTTGTTCTTTAAAATTGAGTATGAATTTATCTAAAATAAAGAGAAAATCATATATAAGATATTTTTGAATTCATTGACATGATGTGATGGCTTATCCCTTGGCATTTACAAATACCATCATATTTCTTCACTAGAAATTCAAATTCCAGCTACCTAAAAGGGTCTCAAATGACCTATGGAATTCCAGGAATCCCAACCTCTTTACATTTTGCGGGAATTCCAAGTGATTAATCTTTGGGTCCTCAAGTGCGCTATGATCAACCCTAGGGCCCTCAAGTGAAAGTATCACTCCTTGACCAGTAGCCCAACATATCGCAAAGAAATTTTTAAAAAAATGTACTTAATTGTTTATGCGGATGGACTAGGGGGTCTCAACATTTCCCAAACAGGCACACTTGAATCCCAATTATAGAGTTCATTTTGGACTTGACCGGACTCAAACCCCTCAACTATAAATGACTCAAGCCCGGCATTGGTAAGTCCCATGCAAATAGGCACGCGGCGCACGCTTGTGGGGTAGACGTGGTCATGGACCGGGCAGTGATAGAAAGCCCAAAGCCCAGGCCCAGCCCACTAATGAGTGCTTCGAATTTATTGTATTTTTGCAAACATTTTGTGGATAGCCCGGTTCGGCAGGGCCCAATTGATTGAATGGGTGGGCTTGGCCTTCATTTTACAGCCTGTGTTGGGCTTGGGCTGGGCTCAGGCCTATCTTTCTAAAGTCGGAAGAGCCTGGCCAGGCCCATGAACACACCTATAATGGGGGGAATACTGTGGACCTCATTTGGTTAGACTCTTCATCATTCACGGATTCCTCTTCTCTCGAATCTTTTTTTTTACTTTAGCAGAGCACCACCAATGCACAAATACCCTTTCTGGTCCACCAATGTCAAGCCCAATCCTGCCCATTTAGTCAATCGGGCCAGGTCGAATTGGACTTTTTATCATTTGTACGGGCTTTCTAGCAGTTATTAGAACAAATTATCACTAAATACAAGCAAGCCTGATTCTGGCTAGCCGGAATTCGGGCTTTTAGCACTTAATCCAGGCCTGACCCAAAGCGGTCTGGGCCTGGATCAGGCCCTGCCCATGAGCCCCTTACTCATTAAGAGGCAACCAAAAGGTTGATGGACTATGGTGGAGCACAATATCTTGTTGAAACACTTTAGTTTTTTTTTTGCATTCTAAGATATTGTGAAAATAATCACCATAAACCATTTTTTATCAATTGAGGTCTTGGTGTCACTGGAAAATGATCACCATGCATCATATCTTTGAAAAGAAATGTTCTTTTAGGCCCATTTTTTTACTAGAATTTCTGATAGGATTTGCCATGTTAGGGATTTTTTGGATATGATGTAACATTTTGTTCCTTACCATCTGCAAATGCTATATTTCACACAAGCATTTCAAAATTCTAGCTATCTAAAAGGTCTCAAATAATTCTTACAAATTTAAGAATTCCAACCCCTTTGGTTTTTAGTAGAATTTCTAGATGCCCAAGTAGCAAGGAGCATTTAGAAATTCCACCTTGTCATAGAATTTCGAAATTCTACAGATAGGAATTTCTGTAAAGAAACAGACTCTTAGTTTGGTTGACGTCTTCATCCATGTGAACCCGACATGGCTGTGACAGGTTTCTCTCCCTGAACGATCTTCTACATCGAATGTGTCAAGATCAATCACAGAAGGATATTGCTATTGTAAAATAAAATTTATCCATCATTTCTAGCTTTTCAATCTAAGATGATGGGATAGAGGTAACAACATGGTCTATATCTTTTCTTTTTTCTGTCCTTTCCTTGTTTCTTAACATTAGGTTACTGGTCCTGGAGTGATACTTTTAACTTGAGTATCCAGAGATCAATCCCCGGTCTAAATCATTGCTAAAGATCATATTGCTAAATATGTTTGATGAAACTAACTTGTGTTAGCCCAATCCACAATTAAATTACCTTCAATTTTGGTATGACTAATGGATCCACTAAGACACCACATATTCCACTTAAAAGATTTGTTTGTCAAACAAAAAGTCAAACTCTTGTATGTTTATGTTTTTCATAAAATGAAATGGGCTTGGGTGATCCCTTCCACCTTTTTTTTTTTTTTGAGCTTAAAATATCATAACGTCTTACCTTTTAGACTTTATTACTGATAGTAAAATGTGCAAAGATCTGCCTCTGAATTAAAAGGATCATGACCCTTAATAATATTTTAGGGATTCTTTCAAAATATTACCTCCCCTTTGGTCCTTATTATAAAAACGTCCTTAGTAAATTGGTATTTTCACCGATCTCTACCTTCCCTTGATGGTTTAAACAGTGGGTTTAGCCCATTAGGACATGGGTTTAAGATATTGCACCAACAAAAAAAATGGTATTTTAAAAAATAGTCCCTTGACATGAAAAAGATATGTACTAACTAGTAGGTTAATTGAACCAACGAGTGGTAGCTCAGTTGGCCAAGGTCTCTGCGCCTCATATAGCGGATGGGTGTTGTGTTTGATACTTACCTTCATTGGCCACCTCCCATAGTTTTACCTATGAGAGGGTGGGGTTTGTATGTGCCCCTAGAAATTAGTTATCGGCGGTCTAGAATCGAGTGTCCCTTGGGTTCAGGGCCAAAGGCTCCTGGACTAAGCTGGGTGGGAGATACCCTGGGTTATAAAAAAAAAAAGTACGTTAGTTGATGATGGGCACTTCTATGGTTAAACAAAGTTGTTAAATGTGTTTGAAGCCCATTTTACCTTTTTAATGCTTTTATCAGTTGATCAATCTCCTCAAAATCCTCAAAACCGGTGTACATTTCGCCACTAGTGGAGAAAGAAGGATTCATTTGTGAAGTAAAGTATGACAAGTGCATCAAGGTGAAACTGGTCTATATAAATTTTTTTTTTTTTTTTTTACGAGGGTGTTCGGCCTTTTTGAGAGCCACTAATTGATGGGTCCGTGCTCACCAGTAGAGCGCATCGTGCGCACTCCCTTGTGAGGCCCATCTAAGACCACGCCAATCATGAAAGTGGTGGTGGATTGGAAGATTTGGGCGAAATCTACATAGCTACAAATTTCAAGTCCACTTTAGAAGACATCATTTTTCAGTTGGAATGAGTGTCAAATTTGGGTCTTTACTAATACACGAGGGAATAGGAGAGGTAGGTGTAGTTAGTGTGAGAGGGTTGGATTGATCATTGGGGCGCTGATATACCAAAAGAAAGTAGGTCCACAGGCTCTCATAAGAAACAGCCTTAGATGAGCTACTGAGCTTGGCCCATTTATAGTATTTACTGTCAATCAAGAGTTCTAGCCATGCAAATATGTTTGATTTCAGAAATAAAAGTCTGTCAGGAACTTTTCAATAATTAAACAAGATGTTGGGGTGTCTTTGAAAAAGATTCTCAAATATTATTAAAGAGTCAAGATCCCTTTAATCTAGATTAGGTCTCTGCAAACATTATTAAAAGATATAAGTCAAGATTGTTTAGTCTGAACAGGTGATGGGTTTAATTCAAGACCCATTCCATTATTAAAAGCTGCAAGTCAAGATTTCTTACAAAAGATGATGAAATAGACAACCAAAACGTGTCGTGTTAGCATACCAAGGGGAAGGAGCTGGTCCACTATTTTGGTGGCATCTGATCAAAGGGCTATCAATATTAATCAATCACATTGACGGTTGCAACAATTAATCTCTCTCTCTCTCTCTCTCTCTCTCTCTCTCATCATTTTCATTATAGTCTCTATTTCATTAATCTTGGTGAGTAGTAACACTTAACTATAACCAAGATAATTTTGAGAATTTGAGAATAATAAAAAAAACCTTCCTCCCCAAACTTTATGGAAGATTTACATGAAGTCTCTGTATTTTTAGTTTATATTTTCCACACCTTCCATAAGTGTTTTTTTTTATTTCTAATATTTTTTTTCTTATTTTTAATTACTTTTGCATTTTTTTTCAATTATGTCTCATAAAATGCAAAATTTTGCCAAGAAGACAAATGGATGAGGAAAAACTACTTAATCTTTTATTATTTGGAAATATGGTGTGTGTTCTTCAAAATGAGTAAAACCTAAATAGTTTAAAACCCTCCCATGATCTAGTGGCATGATGCTTGATTTTATACTCATCGAACATTTATTCACCGTTGAATTGAATCTCAAAAATAAAATATTATATATATATGATTAAGATTCTAATAAACTTCAAATCTTTTCAGTCAAGGGCTAAGACAATCTGACGGGGCTAAATTTTTGCATGACCCTTATTCGTAAAGAGGGCTTCCATCATCCTGCCCCCAACAATAGAAATGTATCCAATTGGACCCCACGAGCTAGATCACATAAGCACATCATGCAATCTGCTCGTAGGTGGAGATTTTTCATTCAAAATATAAGCAGTACGTACTTGTTATGCAACAAGATGATTCCTCTCTAAGTGGATCTCTCTTTCCATGGGTACATTCCTACCACTCCCATTTGGGAATAAAAATCAACTTTATCGAAGAAAATCATTTCATTTTTCTTACGTGAAAAACGTACCGTGTCGAAAGAATGAAGATAGGGTTTACATGAAAATTCAGAATAATTTTTCTTTCTTTCACAAAACCCTCTCGCCAAACAAGCATTCCTATAAAACTATTTAGAAGCATCTTAATGCATTTATATGGATTAAAAATATAAAAAATATATTTATTCTCACCTGAAAATGAAGCACATTTTCTTGAAACAAAAGTTGTTAACTTTAATTAACAAGTATATATATACGTCTCCCATTGCAAGACAAAGTTAAGATAATAAGAAGACAAATCAGACCCAATAATGCACACCACAAGCATGGTCATGGAAGCTTTTCATGTACAACCAACCCAGTGCCATTTCAGTAACCCACCTCCTTCTACAAGTTCATATCTTTCTATAAGAAGCCCCCAAAGGCAAGGACCAAATCCATCTCTCTCTCTCTCTCTCTCTCTTGTAAGGAAACTAAAAACATGGGTTCACAAGCCATTGAAGAATACCGGAAGGAGGCAGAAATATATCATGGAGACACCCTCTGCAAGCAGAAATCCATTGAACTACTACAAGAGCTCTCTCTCCCCAATGGACTCCTGCCTCTCCAGGACATCATCGAAGCCGGCTATAACCGCTCGGCCGGCTTCGTCTGGCTCCGGCAGAGAAAGAGCCTTGACCACTACTTCTCCATGATCGGACGGACAGTATCTTATGACAATGAGATTACGGCCTTCGTCGAGAACCGTCGTATGAAGAAGATAACCGGCGTGAAGAGCAAGGAGCTCTTCATCTGGCTCACCGTCGCCGACATGTCCATTCAAGACCCCATCTCTGGAAACATCACCTTCAAGACCCCCACCGGCCTCTCCCGGACCTTTCCCATCTCAGCCTTCCAACTCAACCAACAAGACGAGTGAATGACTGACTCGATCAACCGATTCATTATCACAAAACAGTTTTATCAGAAATCAAGTTATAGATTATGTTGTTAGCTGCATGCAACCCTCTGCAACTGCTACGTCTTTTTTTTTTCCTATCTGTTCTTTTCTCATTGGAACTTTTTTATGTTTTCTGGAGCATGATCATGTGTTGAATTTATGGTGGGTCTGGTCTTGATCATCTTTAGCCATGGGTAGAGGTTGATTTGAGAATCCAGTTGTTCAACCCGAGAACTGATTGGCTCACATATATATTTATTGATCAGATATTGTTCTGATTGAGTTGTATCAGGGTCTTGCATTGAAGTGATCTCATCTTGGGGTCAAGCTGGTATATACAGTGGGATCCTAGAATACACGGATACTTTAAAATGGGCAACGAATGGTATCTTATAGCATCCAATACTTTGATTTTTATGTGTGAAATCTATGTCTCATGATGTGTCCTAGTCGTATTCATACCGTATCTGGACACCATAGTTGGGATCAGAATGTGGGGCTGTTCATGATCCCGACTATATGTGCCAATTTTGATATAAAAAAAACTGGAAATAAAAGCAACTGGTATGATGAGATTATGTGACTAGTCCACTTGAAGATGAAAAAGTAAATAAAAATATGGAACGACTTAATTTTGGGGCTAATTTCAATAGAATGCTTTTATGTATTCTGATACTCGTCAGAACTATTCTCATTGTTAGATTGAGTTTTGACAAATGAATGATTACAATTTGACGCCCTTAAAATTAAGGGTTGGGATGATTTAACCAGGCTTGAGTTTTGAACCATGCATAAAAATGGGCAACATGAGCACAATAAATCTTAATGATAAATTTAAGCTCCTGTTTGGCATCTCCATTTTTAACCTTTGATTGTCGAAATGTCTAAAGCAGGTTGAGGTTTAGAGAATAAGAGCATTTCATAAACAGTACCCACCTTTGCGAGGTAGAGACAAACCCTCTAAAAACCAACAGCCCCAATTCTGGGGAAGTTGAAAAGTAGAGGGGTGAACAGTGAATAGGGCTGCGTTCTTTTGTAGCAGTTTTTTCTTTGATGATCCCTAAGACTTGTCAATTGCCAAAAGCACCACCAACATCTTAAAAAGATCACAGTAGTCTCAAAGGCCCTGTTTGGTTTTTTTTTTTTTTGCTTTTAGCGCTAAGCGGGGATATCCCTGTTCGTCATTCATTACCACTTAAAGACTGTCAAACACTTTTTTTCCCTTTGCCTTTTTTGGTATCTGGACGAATCTCTCTGCCCACCCTTTATGGGAGAATCCTATTCTTGAATCTTGATCAAAAGGATTAAAATGCAACATTTCCCACATTTTCACTAATTTTTTTAGTTGCAGATACTCTCATCTTGCACATCTTCTAACTAAAATAACCACTATAATGAATGCCTATTCATGTCAACAAGTATCTATTTGATCATAAGTTGGAAGACATCCAACTTCCCGCTAAATGAACTCGATTTTTATACAATAAAATAAACCCCTTCTTCTTCATTTCTATACTGAAATTTGAATCATACAATTTACAAAGAAAAGCGGAGACTTCATGAATGCCAACTAGATCACACTGCATTGTTTATGATTTTAAAGTAAGTTAATGTGGAAGAAGGGTTGCAGAGAGATTCGTCCGGATACCAAAAAAGGCAAAGGGAAAAAGGGTGTTCGACAGTCTTTAAGTTGTAATGAACGACGAATAGGGATATCCCCGCTCATTTACTTAGAATGAACGGGGATATCCCCGCTCAGCGCTAAAAGCAAAAAAAAATACCAAACAGGGCCTTTGAGACTACTGTCATCTTTTTAAGATGTTGATGGTGCTTTTGGCAATTGACAAATCTTAGGGGATTTTTTGGGTAAAATCCTCTTTTTCTTTTAAGATCTTTGGACCATAAATCACGATCCAAATCACTGGAACCGTTAAGTTCAAAAGGTAAAACACGGCTATCGCCATTGGGTCAACCTTTACGCACTTTGATCATTGGAATTGTTTTTTACATTTTTAGATATTTGCAGCAAAAAAGAAATCTTTACACGCTTAGATCTAAGTTTTTTATTTCTTTGGGCCCCAGCACAAGATCCAAACCACTAAATATATTTTGAAAGCTGGACACGGTTATGAGGTCAAGTTTCAAAGCTTGATTCCACATGGATCTCGAGAAATTTGCGAAAACTGTTGGGCTCTGGATTGGTCCATAGGCAATCCAGTTTTTCTCCCATTTTTTTCTAAAATAGTAAATTACAATCCAAACCGTTTAGAAGGTCAAAGATTGTTGTAGGTCCAAAATTCAGCCGTTGGATGATCACCTACTGTATTTTGCAAAGAAATGTGAACCATTTGATATTATTTTCTAAATTCTATGGGGCCCAAATACAAGATCCAAACCGTTAAATCTCTTTGAAAGGCTGGACACCGCTCAAAAGTCAAATTTCAGAGCTTGGTACCTTGTGGATCTCGCGTTGCGAAAAACTTTTGACCACTGATTTAAAAAAGTCTATTTCAATCAATTTTTGTGTATTACCAAATGGAACTATTTCTAAAACATCTCTTTCAAGCAAGGCCATTTGAAATAGATCGGATTAGATTTACCAAACAAGCTCTAAATTAGATTAAGATCATGCATATGCGGCACATTTTCAAAGATCTATATTGTTTACATGGTTATTTAGCCAACTGTTACATCAGTTTTATCAAATTTTTGCTTTCGCCAAGGGATTGAGAAAGGCATGCTAAAAACTATTGATAGATGCTTGTTTCCAATAAATCACATTTTGCCTTTCAAGAATCCAAACCTTCCACATGATGAACAGTTGGTGCATCCATCATTGAATTTTCGGTGTTGCATTCCACAAACACAATCCAATATCTTCCTATAATGGAGTGCAATAGGAGTCCATCAAACCATTCATGATGATATGAATGGATGGTTTGGATGTGCATCAACACAACTGCACAAGGGAGGCAACATTTACATAATATAGATCTCACATCTCACGAGATGGTCCCGGAGTGCTTGTAAAACTTGAGTCAGTGGACCTCATTAATAAGGTTAACTTTATTTAATCACTCCTTTTACATATATACCAGTAATTTTTCAAGAATGGTTGTGCGGCTGAGCTAGAAACACAACCACCATAGGCTTGTCAGGTGTTCAAAAGGTCTCCTCCCCTTAACAATACCTGTATGAAACCATTCGATCAAGAGAGGTACTCTTCTAAGTGCTTCAAAATATTTCCCAAGTCTTTACATAAGATTATTCATTTGTGTGTGTAAATGATGGCAGGATAGAAAAAAAAAAAAAAGAATATAAGAAAACAAAGTCATGAGATTTCTTAAACATTAAAACAAAATCATGAAATCTAGTATGACTCACACTTAAATTAGCCAGAAAACCGAGGAAGATTTTGACAGTTATCCTCAATTCCATTGTAAATTCATTTCTATGGAGGTCGAAAATGCTTTTTAGTACCTGCATGGAAATAGATTTCTGCGGAGGAGCATGGTCACAGCATTGCACAAAGAAGCCCCAACCAAACATGCCCCAAGATCACAACTGAAAGCCTTTGATTTTACAATCTCTCTGACATGCATGAGGAAAGGATAAAAAAATTATTATAAAGCACATTTGATCTAATAATAACTAATTAACTGAACAACAGGGATTCACTTGCAGCGACATATAGACCTATGGCAAGATGGAATAGTACTGTTGCTGCTATTGATCTTATAGTTGAAGTCCATATATATATCTAGAAAAAAAAAGGTTCATATATACAACCCAAGTGCCAGTGACTGTTGACAGCTTCTGTTTCAGTCTGAAAAGATACTCAGTGGAAGTTGTCCCACAAAATAATCTGGTCAGTGACAATAAGATTTTTTTTTTAATTCTTTTAAAATGCAAATATGACTTCATTAAGAACCAGCTTCAAGATGAAGCCCCCGAAAAAAACAGCCACCAGATCTATATACTTTTTACCCCTGAATAGTACTTTGTTTCATGGCTTTGATGATGAAATGACAAAGAGCTCCCCACAAGCTAATATATACTCTGCCTCACGCAAATACAAGAGAAGCTATTAAAACAGAAGCCCAGCAAACTTGCTTAAAAGACACATTTTGTGGATACTAATTTGTTAGGGATCAGTCAAATTGAAGCTATAGCATCATATTTTGCATAGACTTCAAAATAGGTGACCCGATGACAATGAGCCCGGACCCCAATTTGAATGATATTTATACAAGTTCCTAGAACAGAATCTGGATGTGGAGATTCCAGAATCTCTCTTTTAGAAGTCTTCTCCCCTTGATTCCCAATTTGAGGGGATACTGCTGGTTAATGACCTCACTACATTATGTTCTATTAAATTACCACTTGGATGAAATGAATGAACATTTTCGGAATCTTTGCAATTCAATTTGTTATCGAATATATGTAAGTTCAGGTATCATCGATTTCCAAAAAGAGAAAAGCAATGCTTTTATAAAAATAAAACAAAATTGTGGCCAGAATTATGCATGCTCATCTGGGTGGACACTATTTTTATGTCTTGATATATCTTTATCAGTTAATAAAGATATTTCCATATTGGAAGAAGGCAAAACATGTCATTCACAGATTCAGCATAATATTTCAATAAATCTCAAGAAATATTTTTTTTAAAATAAAAATAATTTATAAAATATTTGAAAAAGATTCCAATATGTTAGTTTGATTTTTAGTATGAGAAATTACTCCATGTTCTACATTGTTTTTTTGGTAAACCCATGTTCTGCATTGTTAAAATTAGTAAAATATGAGAATCTGTGAATATATAATTTGGTTTCATACCCAACACCATTATGTTGATCATTTCAAAGAATCCATGCATTATAGCATGTCACTGATGGGCATGAGCATCAATGAAGGAAAAGCAGTGGCAGTGTGGCACAACCTTACCTGTGGTGCTAATGAAGGAACTTGGATGCATCCAAGGAATAATCAGCTGATGCCTCAATTTCTCTGAGATCTACTGTAGATCGGAAGCATGAGAATTCGATATCAACAATCCTTTTACCCATCACCCTTTCTAGCCAGTAGCCATTAAGATATTTGTATGGTAATAAGAATAAGACAATAGACAGTCATATGTTGAATAGCTGAAACCAAAATAATCTATAATGATGTTAATGAGATACAAACAATACCCTTCAGGAGGCCATGCATTATGATAATTTATATTTATTTTAGTTTGGGCAAGTATATTCCATTAATTTGCCTTCTGTTTTGCCTTCCCTGTATGAAATATATAGACAAATAGCTGACAACTGTGCAACGCAAACACTGTGAATAAACAGAATATTATCTTGGGAAGACACTGGTGGGCCTTTGGAAGGAGAAAATATACATGGAGGAACATCTCCCTTGACTACATCTACAGTATCGTCATTCACCTAAATGCATTAGCAAAAGGGTACTGATATTTGCATTAGTTATTAAAATAAAAAGCTTCCTAGGCCTAGTGACATTCTTTTCCTATGAAACACCAAATCTCACCCCTCTGATATAAAGTATAATTAAGAAGTCCTCACCTCATCCGCAAATAGTAGATGCATCAACATGGGAAGAACAGGTTGGGCACTTACAATTTTCAATCCTACCGCCCATGCGAAGATTATTTCTTCCAATTCCTAGAGGTCTCAGCCCAAGAGCAGAACAAGACACGCCATTCAGATCTTCAACCCTGCCATCTATGCACTGATAATTTCTCCCCTGTTACCATTAAAAAAATTCTCAGTCCTTGATTTCTCAACTTAACAGCAGAATACAAAGGGTGCCTTTCAAACTTTCAACCCTACCACTGATCCACTTCTTCCAGTATTATCAGTTGTCACATAAAGGTGGCACCAGGAATGAAAATTGTAGAAGCATTTAGAATCATCCATCCAATAACAGAATTCTTTTCCAAATGCCATGTTTTTCCAATGTTGCTGCATCAATATAGCACAAGGAGCGTACACTAGAGTAAAGCCCAAATCCAATCATCCAGTAACAGAATTTCTATCTTCACTGTTGCGCTTATCAAAGCTTTTGAGTTGCTTGATATTGTTATGGGACCGATAGCCCTGAATGCCATGAACCTTACAATCCCATAGAATCTTTGATAAATCATCCTGAGGCAGATTCAAGCCCTGCCGTTTTATTGACTTATTTAACTCACAGAAGAATTTCGGGTCCTGTAGTCTCATATATTCACGCAGCACACGCTCATGATCTGGTACCCAGTTCCGTGGAAATGGGGTGTAATCACAAGATGGAATCAATGACATGTGAGAGAACTGAATGCCATCAATGGCCTCAACAAGTCCCATCCTCAAAAGATCTGAATACTCTGGTGCATTGTTCCTAGTACTCTCCCTTAATGGATGGCTGAGGTCCCGTGAAGCAATTCTGTACACCTTTGCACGAGACTTAAGTCTATACCTTGCAGCATAGAGCTTAGCCAGAGAGCTTCTTATCACATACGCACAAAACCCGACCACTTTCTTGCGGTTGTCTGCATATCTATACCAATCTGCCATTGTCTCAAGAAACTTGTTCATCTGAGCATTGGTGTGAGCCTGGCCGGCATAGAGCATTGGAGTGCAAGGCAATGGCTCAGGGTCTCTATCACCTTTAACAAAATCAAGCCTCCTGAATCGGCGAATGCACTGTTGCAAACTTGCAGTAACCGAAAGCAATGTCCCAACTCCTCTCTCACTCACAATCTTCCCTCCTGTCGCTGTATAACGCAATGTAGGATGAATCACCCGTCTACAGATTATATGATCCAAGAACTGAATTCCCCTGGAAATATGTTCGATCTCTATCTTTGAATTATCCAACCTTAACCCATATCTGCTTTCACAAAATTCAATCAAATCTTTCCTGACTTCCACAGCATCCTCTCTAGGCCCACGAATTCCAATCAAAATATGAGCCCCAAAACGAATGTAATCCATTTTCCTCGTCTTCTCTCGCCCACTCGATGGAACAAACTCTGGCCAAGAAGGATTATGACAACCATCAGTGATCGACTCTCTCCATATCGAATCAAGCCTAGAAGGGCAAAAGAACTTGACAATCTTATCTTCCATCATAGCATCCAATTCACTGAGACACACATTGGCAAGCAAAGGACTGAGAATTCCACAATGACCATAGCAAGGGACCTTTGCTGCTTCTTCCGGTGCAAAATTAAAGAAAGTTCTCAACCAATATGGGTCAGGTTTTGGTTCATTTTCATTGAGTACTTTCTTCTTACTGCCTTTCTTCTTCTTTCTCTTCTTCTTCCTTCTCTTGAACTTATCATCATCAAATTCATTTTCCTCTGGTGACAGAGATTTAACCGGAGTTCGAATTGCTGATTTGATCAGACCCAGAACCTTCTTATCACTCACACCCTTCTCCACACAACCCATCAACATGTCGGAATCAATGTCTTCGAAAATCCCACTCAAGTCCCCCTTCAAGAACCACAGGTACCCAGCAAAATTGCTTCGAATTGTTCGAATAACGGTATGCGGGTTCCGGCCAGGCCGGAAAGCATGCGACTTGGGTGAGAACCGGGACTCAAAAATGGGTTCAAGGATCAGGAGGAGGACCTCCTGAACGACACGGTCTTGGAAGGAGGGCTCGTTGGATTCGAGCAAGGCCTTGAGCTTGCGCTTGGAGATCAAGCGGGTGATGGGTCGGTCATTTGGGGATCGAATGAAGAGATGGGTCTTCACGCCCCACATGAAAATGCCATTCAAGACGGCGTTTTGGAGGGAGAGGAGGCTGTTGAGGGCAGAGTAGTGTATGGCGTTGCGAGGAGGGAAAGAGCCTGTGTAGTGGGCACAGGAGCGCTGGTAGGCTAAGACCCAGAGGTCAAATTTCTTAAGGAAGCCTGTGAGATTGGAGAAGGGTTGTTGGGATGAATTGGGGTTTGAGAAGGCTTTGACCCAGATATTTGAGCATATTGAAATGGGGTCTTCTTTCATTAGAGCATATGGGTCTTGTTGATTTTGCTGTTTCTGGGGTTCTGGGGTTTTGGGAGAGGGAGAGGGAGAGGGAGAGAAGAGAGTGGTGATGGGTCTGAGAAGATGGGAATTGGGGAGGAAGGGCAGGCGTTTGAGAGTTGGAAAAGACATGGCTTTTTGCATCTGGAGGGAATTTCTGATGTTGGGGTATGGTTTTTTTTCACCTGATCAATGAGAAGAAGAAGAAGAGGCGGGTTCTTACCTGAAATAAAAAACGCATCTTTACTGTTTCTCCATTCTCTTTTTGGCTAAAGATCTCTCCTTTCTCTTGGTTTCTGCTACAGAAGATGTTTCTCTTGCTCTGAAAGTTGCTGCTTTGCCTGCATTGCTCATCAAACCTAGAGCAAGGGAGAGGGAGAGGGAGAGGGAGAGGAGTAAGATGGGAATGGGTTGGGCTTAATGGGTAGGGTTTTGGGTGACCGATCCAGTTATTCAGTTGATCCATGTCAAATTGTTTTGTAACCACATCCTCACAAGATGGGTTGGATAGAAATGTTCATGGAATGGTTTGGGCCAAATCTTTCCCAAGCCTGCTTGTTCAGTTAGTGAGCCTAACATTCAAGCCTTCATCTGACCGGGCTTAAAAGTTATGCCCGAGCGCAGTTCATTTGCGAGATGTAAAATTCATGGGACCTTTCATACCCGGACTGTAAGCCTGTAACTCAGCTGTTTAGTGACATCAGAGTGAATGTGAGAACATGTGTATTTGAATACTCCATATAGCAAAATCCTTTAGACCCAGTCCTGGACCATGAGCCTTAAAACCTATCCAAGCCTGGTAAAGGATGCCCACACTTAGAGGACCAACTGCCAACTGGCTAGCCCGGCCCATTGTCAGCCTTGGGTACATCACTTTTTTGGGCCTTAGCTTTGGATCATTGATCAGATCTTGAGGAGGGGAGTTGAGGATGATTTTGAATGATGAAAACACTTGTGTAATATAATCTAAAAGTGGACCTAATATTTCCACTATCTAATCTCAATCATGTATATATGATAACAATAATGCTATTTAGTTAATTTGTGTAGAAACCTAATCCATTCACCACATTCACAGACATTTAATATTTCCCTTCTTTTTCTTTGTCACCCCCACTCAATTATTTATCTTTATCTATTTTCTGAACTCCCCACACACAACCATTTACTAGGCCTCCACACCAAGACCCAATGATATGTTCTGTGCATGAGCCTCACTAGATGGGTTGGCTTCCATTGGTTGCTTTTGAAAAGAATTTACTTACACATTTGTGCCACATCAGTAAAGTCTATGATTTTTAAATATCTCGAGAAAAGGTGTTATGCAGAAGTAAGAAATTCACGTTTGATGTAATTTTTTTTTCTTCGATGAATTGATGCTAATATTGTTTAGTGCGACTGCAGATTCCTTATGAAAAACTTGTATTAAAGAGGGGAGTCAGGAAATGAAGTAATAAAGAAGGGAGAAGTTTTCCACGGAAATGGACTTCTCATACGCCCATAGGAACTCTATTTCCAAGGCTATTCAAGGAAAATGCTGACGTGATGGAAAAGTATTTCCGCAAAAAATTACCACACCAAACATATAAAAAAACAGTTTTTCATAGAAAAATAGTACCTACGGAAATTGGTAACACAAACTTGCCCAAGTTCTTATTGTTCCTTGGCTCTCAACCATTAACCCTTCTCAAGTGCATGAACCTTTAATTATAATTAACCCAATGAATGAGTAATCCCACCTTTCAGTGGACCATTCATTATATAACCCTGTATCTAATTACTCTTTCAAACGGAATCCCATTCTCCTTCTCTTTCTTCCCCTTAATCTGCATAAATCATGTGTAGATGATAAAGTTCATATGTAAAAAATGATTTATATGTTTGGATAACCAGAATTACTTATATGTGATATCTATTTTATTATTTGTCATAACCAAATTACATGTAGACAGAGTCAAGGGCCTATTTGTTTCTTGCAATCATCGGATTGTATAAGCAGTTTTGAAATGAAAAATCAAAGGTGAGTACTCAAAAATGACTATCCAATAACCTCCTTTCCGGTGGGAATTGAGTCAAGGGATGGGAAATGAACACTCAGCACTCACCCTACTACTTTAAATACTAGAAAAATTAAGGTCCCGTCTAGATTGGTACCTTATTTCCCTCACCTCACCCCTTCCCCTCATATCCTTTATTCTTCATCTCTTTAATAACCCTTCCATTGAGCCCATTCTACCATGAGTTCCTATAATGGCCAAATGGGCTCCATGAAAGGATTATTAAAGAGGTCCAGCAAAGGATTTTGAATAAAGAGGTCCAGCAAAGGATTTTGAAAGCGAAATGTGAATAGTTTGAGGTAAGAGGTGAAAGATATAAGTTAGTAGTGTAGATGGGACTTTGGAGTCAAGGGATGGGAAATGAACACTCATCACTCACCCTAGTAATTTAATTACTAGAAAAACTTAAGGTCCCGTCTAGATTGGTACCTTATTTCCCTCACCCCTTCCCCTCATATCCTTTGTTCTTCATCTCTTTAGTAACCCTTCCATGGAGCCCATTCTACCATGAGTTCCTTTTATGGCCAAATGGGCTCCATGAAGGATTATTTAAGAGGTCTATCGAAGGATTTTTAAAGCGAAATGTGAATAGTATGAGGTAAGAGGTACAAGTTAGCAATGTAGATGGGACTTTGGCATTCGCGGTATTTTAATTACTAGGATGATGGCTTGGGATTGATTCCACATCTTCCCTTGACTCACTTTCATTAAAGAAGAGGTCATTTGATTGTAGGCCTATCGATGAGCCGGGCCTTTGCTTGGGCTGTCTAATCTCGTCCCGAATATTGGGCGGGCGGGCCTATCGGGGGGTGCCCAATATCGGCCCTAAATTAAACGGGCCTACGTCAAATCCCGTCCCATGTGGACCCGGGCTGGGCCGGGGCTTAGCTCGATTTTGAATATAAGCTAAAAACTCTCTAATTATTCTTATACTGCCACCGAACACCTAGTGTGAACCGGACTTTAAACCCTCTTCCTTTTTACGGACTTGGGACCCTCAATACAATGCAATAAGAAATTGGCGGAGTTATTTATTTATTTATTCATTTCCTTTTGCTGGTGATATAGTAGAAAATAAAAAAAATCAACAGATTTTAACAAAAATCAACTAAGTATCCAATGTGGGTCAAGTATTATCTAAAAGAACTCAGCAAAAATCAACAAAAATCATTTTTCTTTTAGTATGTCTAAAAGATCATTTAGTGCATTTCCATCATTGTTTGAGATGTGAATCATCATCACCAGTTGGGTCCTGACTGAGCCAATTCTGGGCACAAACTAATACTTCTACTATATCCGGTTTCAAAAAAGTCATATATGGGTCAAGTACCCTCCCTCAAGTGGTAAATGCCGACTCTGAAGCGATTGTGGACACAAGAATAGCTACAATGACGCGAGTCACATGAGATAAAATATGATACATAGCTGAATTCAATTTCCACTATTATAATATATATACTATGTCATTTTCTTTTGCAAACTTGTCATCAAAATAACAATCTAATTATGTTTTTTCTTCTACAACTGCCTTATTGGCAAGTTCTTTTTTGATACCTTAAAAAAAGAGAATAAGCCTTTCCATGAGCATGGTCTTTCATGAATCGATCAATTCCCCATTCCCCGTCTTATTGATGCAAAGAGTTGCACGATATTATTATTACAATGAGAAAACCATGATATCATTAAGTCATGGCCTTTGTGTGTGTGTATCAATAATAAGTATTAGGTGTAGAATTAAGAGAGACTTTTTATTCCTTACATGAAGTTTTATGTAAGAAAAGGACAATTGGCAATCCAACCTTAATGTGTGTTGTTCGCTTCATGAAAATTGAATTTAAGACTATATGAGTCACATTTATCTTTATGTTTTGAGGTTCATTAAATTATTTTTTTCAATCAAATGCGTCTTTATTTGTTTCATATAGATAATGAGAATCCATGTTAAGGGCGGACCGGCCGGGCCTAGACGGCTCATTCTCAACCCCATTTTGGTTGAGCTTTAAAACCATTGTCCAACCCACCCCGTCAAGCTCAATTTTTTTTAAAAGCCCTATAATTTCGAACCAGGGACGCGTTGAGACAGGCCGGGTACCCACTTTAATGGGCTCAAATGAGATGTATATTTGATTGTCATTTTTGTATATTCACCTTAAATCTTCATTTTTAACTACTTACCCGAATGGTAAGGAGACCAGTTTGCATGAATGCATGAATTTATATATTCAATTCCTATGTCTACCCAAAGAAACGGTCCCCAAGAGTTATTTGATTTACAAGTAAACTGAATACAAGATTACCAAAGTTCCAAAGATCCATACGGGGCTGTCCAGTAATGCGTCACCCAATTTTTCTTTTTGAGATTAGGCAATTGATAGAAACCACTTCTTTCAATTTGTTCGTGTGCATCATCAAGAACTCCTTGCCTTTTCATGCGCTAACTTTATTCAGAGGGAACTAAACAACTCAGTATTGTGAGAGAGAGAGAGAGAGAGAGAGAGAGAGAGAGAGAGAGAGAGCTCTTATAATAATGGTCATGGCCGGAATGAACTTATCCAAGTATATCAAAATCCTAATGATGCATGTTGGACTTTTTCACAACAGGAGTCTTCCATAAGGCAGGCAACAAATTAGATGACAACCACATATTAAACTTTTCTCTTCTCTTAGCCAGGTGACTTACTTTTTCTCTATGGTTACTTTTGTTTCAAGGGTTATCTTACTAAATTGAAAAGAGAACTTAGGCAAAGTCATCTACAAGTATACAACAAATAGATATAAATAAAAACAAAAAAGACCCTACCTATAAATTCAATTCTTGACTCTTGAGTATAGGACATAAATAATTACAAAATAGAAGAAGAACAACACATGGAGAGAGTGTGTTTTTGTGTGTGTGTTTTTCAGCATGTAAATTTTAATGGAGTATATTCTAAGAAATCACTCCAAACCACAAAACTAGAAACACCCGGATGCCCCAAAAGATTGCAAATCCACATGATTTCCTCATACTCAATTCCACAGTAAGACATAATTGTAGGCCATACCTACTAGCCTTTTTACAATGACTACACAATTTGAAGGATAGAAAGATGCAAGAGAAATAAGAAGTGTTTCTATTTAGCTTCATGGTTTCAAATTACATCTCTACATCCTTATATAGGATTTCAAATACATCAACAATAAAAATAAATATATGTGCCACTACATATTCCAAGAACACACGTAACTTGACACACTAATCCAAATGACACTTCACACTAACTTAATAGACACGTAAATTCCTTTGACCATGTGCAATGTATACACAAGGATAGAGAAGACTTAAACATAATGCATGAATAGTGCATTAATTCAACAATAATAGCAACCGGAAAGAAAGGAGAGTTTTGGGTTACTAATAGCATACATATGAGTCCGGATCAGCAATAGGGTTTGTTATATATTCACCATGAGTGGACCAATAACACTCTGACATGTCATCCAAAAATTTAGGTGATTCTCTTTCATCTTATTTAAAGTTTTTAAACTTCAAAATCACAAATTTTTGAATGACGTGTCAAAATATTATTGGTCCACTCACGGTGAAGATATAACAAATGCGATAGGTGATCCGAACTCACATACATACATCTTGTAAAAGAGTTCGGAATCCTTGTTTTGTTGAAACAGTATCTCCCTGTTTCAACAAAGCAGGAAATTTCGAATCCCACGTAGAAACACTATAATAGTATAGCTTTACAAGATTAAACCCCAATGGGTGTTTCAGTTGGCTTAGGACCACAGTTTGCACCCGGAGGTTTTGGGTTTGAAACTGTACTACCACACTGGGGTTACAGGGGAGTTTATCCGGCTTTCCTCTAAGCCCGAGGGATTAGTCCAGCCCAAAGGGTTGGGAACCCTCCGATAGCAAAAAAAGAAAAAAAAAAGGGTAGTTTTACAAGATCTCAACAATAGCTTCATTAGATATGCTAGCCGGTCACATGCCGTGAAAATATTGGCCACAGTAAGTAGATGACTGAATCCGAAAAACGGTGAAATCGTTCATTCACTTGAGTTGAATTTGTATAATGAGGAAAATTCATGATAGAGAGGAAAATTATTCTAATTTTTTGTACAGCCCATTCTTCTCTTGTTGGTGCCACACATTTTCTTCACATAAAAGAAAAGAAGTAAGCTGATTTTTCTTAACAGAGAGGGTTTCAATTTCCTATGTTAGGGGCAAGGAGATTCCTCTCTTTACCATATATGAAAATCATTAAGAAAATTTGAAAACCTACACATGTTCATTTTTAATTGCTTCCAAGTTGTTTTTATATGTAAACTAAATGACAAAACAGAACCATGTAAACTAAAGTGCTGAGAGCATAGTTCTGATTCATATTCGGCTTCAAACTAGACCCATAAAAATTGGTATGGTCACTCATGGCTAAAACCTGGATCTATGGGATGAGAGGCTCGATATCAGCCGAAACCATGCGTGTGACTGGCAACACTCATAACAAGAAAAGGGGAAAAAAAAGAGAAAGAAACTGTGAAAAACAAACTAAAACAGCTTCATCTCATATTGTGATTGTTTTATGAACGTATCACTGCGATAATCAATAGACAATCACTATATTAGGGAACTAGCACAAGTTGGTAATGTGGGTGTGATAGAGAGGGGTAAAACAAAGAAACAAAGAATAAAATGTTAGAAGTATATCTCTATTCATTTTCACAAAAACCATGGCATCTAATCTTATTATCAATAGTTACATGAACAACAAATGACCTTTACAAACACAATCACAAACAAAGAAGAAAACCCTCACCACATACCTTTATCACCAAACCAATTCAATACAAAAATAAAAGATAAAGAAAGCCCACTTCCCCACTAAAGTAAAAGGGAAAATAACTATATCTCCAAAAACAAGTAAAAAAAATAAGGTAGGAAGGAAGAAATAGAGTTAAGGATTGGTAGTGGATTCATCACAGTAAAAGTCCATGGAATTGGGGATGTCATTGTGACATGAAGAGGAGCCAGAAGGAGGGACAAAACCCCTTGGTAGCATGGCTGTGAAAGGCCTTGAATCCATGGTCTTGATGTTCTTCTTCTTGAGCTCTTCATTCAAGGAGTATGACCTTGTGTTCACTTGTTGTTGGTCATTTCCATGGGTTTTTTGTGACAATGAAAGAGCAGGGAAGGAGGAAATGAGGAAGAAGAAGAAGAGAAAGACCCATAAAGCCAAGTTTCTTTTGAAACCCATCAGAGCTTGGGTCATGTTGGTGATGCATTTCTATAATTGTATTAGTGTATGAAGCAAGGAAAGAAGAATAGTATATGAAACGAGGATCCCAATGCGTTTTTCTATAGATGTATGGTGCCTTTATGAAGAGAAAAAGGGCAGTCAAAGCACTACTCTAATTCATAAAGGTTGTTTGGGCCATCCAACAATTTCTTAATAGTTGCATGTCTCATCAATCCGGGCCGTCCAACTCATAGTTTCATGGTCAAGCGTCCATAATCAATTGGTTCAAACAGAGAAAGTGGATGGCTAAGATTGTGCAATCAATCCAAGTTTCATGCTTTTGGTTTGATGGAACATAACCACGGTGCAATGTGGCCCATGTCTTATATTATATCCTTTCTTTCATTTGTTTTCTTTTGATGGTTATCATTGTTTATCCCCTTCTTTTAGTTCTTGAGCGTGGCATTGGTTCTGTTTTTGGGGTTCCTGCTGAGAACTTTTAGTACTTCATGACTCCTCTCTCCCTTCTTTTTGACCTTCCAAATGTTTGAATAGATTCTTCTTCTTTGTCTGCCTCCTCCAGATCATTAAATTTTCACATCGGAAGACTTTAAAGGCCCCCCACCAAAACAAGAGAAATGACACCCACTTACTGCAAGAGCACCAGATAACCCAGGTCTGATGGGCCATTCCTGAATGTGATCTAAACTGCTTAATAGGTGGGGCTTGCCATGAATAATCTGTGAGAGACTTAACCCTGCATTATCCACTTGATGGTTGGTTTGTGGAATGTGGAGGTGTATGGACGGAGTGGATTCGTTTTAGAGACCGAAAAAGTGTAGTTTCCATGGGTTGATTGCCGGGGGGGGGAGGGGTGGGGCGGAATTCAATTCCTTGTGTAAGTCTGTGGTTCTGTTCATAGGTACTTTGGTTTATGCTAACGGTTAATTAGCGCCAATTTGTTTCATGTAATTAAATTCCTGGGAATTCTAAGAGTTTGTATATGAGCAGAGAAAATAAAGAACAAAAGGCGAAATCTAAAAAATGTCCATGATATAACCTTCCTTTTAATAGAAACCGAATCACATGAAGATGGGGAATAAATACCAAATCATTACCCTAGTAATTCAAATGAATACCCAGCCATTATCTCAGTAATTCAAATTCTACAAAAATCAAGTTCTACCTCACTACCTCATGTCATTTACCATCATCACCACCTCTTTGATAATACCTCAGCGAACCTCATTTGACTATAAATTCCTATTTTTCAACTCCGATATACTCTATACAAATAGTACTTACTAGGATTTTTGTTTCTCTCTCTCTCTCTTCTTTCTATCTACTATATTGGAGATCTGAACTCATGCACTCTACTCACACACCCATGTCCCAAACCAGCTTAACTACAGCCGAGGGACATGCCATATCGCATATGGGTTATGGGTTTTGGATGCCAAAGAGTACATGAAATGGTGGGAATGGTATGCTTTTTGGTAAACGAAGCAATGCACAAAGGTAGTTGCTAAGACAATTGGAATTGATTGTGTAGGAAGCAGTGCATGAATTTTGTAAAAAGACAAAAGTATATGTTTTATAAATGAGTGGTCGGTAAAAAATCTGGTGTCCAAACTCAAAGCTCCAAACCTAACTGAACCCAAATTTCAAGTGGGAGAACTAGGTCTAAAACCCAACCAAACTAAATTTCACTTCTGATCTCAAGCCATGCAGGTTTATGATAGTTCAGCCCAACTTGTACAATGGGCCTGCATGCGCTTTGCCGCATAAAGCCAGTAGGCCTCTCTTAAGTGGGTAGATTTCCTTGAGCCCTAAATCCACTGCTTGAGTGATACACATTTACAGATCAAAAAGTCTAAATGACATGGATAAGATAATGCAGCCACCTGAGTATGACCCGCAGACAACGACCTTCCTTACAACGTTTTTCAGATCGATTAATGGATCAATTTTAGCTTTGAGCCACCCCAATGGAAAAGTTAGAAGCTTCCAATGCAAAATCCCTGATTACAGGCCCTGCATGTAAAGGCAGAGGTACAACTAGCATACAGTAAGTTCAACTGGAAATGAGAGTCGCTTTGTTCTTTCACCATATAACCTATGACAGGTAAACAGATTCAAGGGTACTTGAATTTACAGATAAAATGAGTGAAAGGCTATCCAAATATGGCGTAAGAGCTCAAGACCATGTTATCCTTCTCCAAGTCTGGCTTTCCCTCGACCAAATCTGGACCAAGGCTGTTATTCTAACTTTTATGTATTTGCAAGCTCCTAATTGAAACATTAATACTGCACCACTCCCACAAGGGACATTAATATTAGGCAGGAAGTTAGATCAACAGAAAGTGCACAATGGGCAGGTAATGAAACCATTATAGGATTATTTAACAATGCATGAGACCTACGAGCAGCTACCAGCTACTTTGTGCAGAACTGCCAAAAGTTACCAGTCTGGACCCTCCCAGGACCCAACTTCGGCAAGATCCACTGGGCAATGACCTTTGACCATACTCTCAAGTACAAAACAAACTAGACTAAATCATTTAGTTTCCTCATTTGTCTTCAGAAATCAGGACCATTTCAGGCCTTCAGACAAGGTGGGAGAGAAACCATGCCCAGGCATATGTCCTGCATTCCTGTTTGTAATTAACAAAAACTCATTACAGATGGTGAATAGTAAACCCATTACCCATCATTTGATGACACTTGCAGAGCAAAAAAATAAACTTTAGGAATGTCGCACAAGCATTAGGCATCAAAGCGATTAACTTCGATTGATTTTCCTCACATTTCTAATGTGTTTGTGCCACTTGTTTCTTCTCTTTTCTTTTTCCTGTTTGCAGTAGGATCTTGTTCTGCCTTCTTCTGAGCACGAATTAGCGCACGTCTTGCACGTGGCCGCATCTCTCGTACTTGACGTGGAGGCATCACATATGGCTCTAGCGGCCGATCACCAAAGGGATGCTCGCTGCCTGTAAAGATTCTCAGTTTTCGATCTCGGTCCTGGCATCCCCCCAAAAAAGAAAAAAAAATAGTACCTCAGATCTGAAATATCAATGTCTCGCTGAAAGAACTATTGGAACCTCAGAAAAAGACTAAAAATAAATAAACTAAAAATGAAATATAATGAAGTCAAATTTACAGGCAGAATTGAAAAAGAGGGTTTAGTTGGAATTTTTCAGAGTTTTTAAATGATCAACCAGAGTCTCAAGCTTAATGAGCATCAAAACATACTCTCTGTATGTGTGTCGAAGGAAGAGAGACCGTTAATATTTAAAATAAGTTTTAAACAGTTGCAGCGATATACAAGAATATGCAAATGCACGATGGGCAATGCCCCAACAGAAAGAAGTGGCCCACAACACTGACACACATCCAGAACAAACTGAAACTAAAAAACTGATGACTCAAAATCTCACCACCAAATTCAGTGGCTGTTTGTTCATGAGACCTCTTTAAAGACTGATTTTGGTGCTATGAGCGTATGATCGGTTCCATAAGTTTGGGTCCGAACAAGAAATACGAAATACAAGTTACAACTTACATCACGCAGTTTGTTGCGTGGAAGCATGCGTAGAACAGCTTTCCGGATAACTTCTGTTGGGTCCTTTGCCATCTGGTCCTTCAAACTCCTTTCCTTTAGGTGGCCAATATACCTATAAGCTAAACATAATTCAATGTCAAGGAAAAAGAATACTGACAACAAATCATGGGTGAAGGTTTTCAACAGACAAGAGACAATAATACTAAGTGTCATCACTTGCCCAGTATGCCAGCGGTAAAACTTATCAGTAAGTTTCCTCCCTGTCACGCAGATATCTTTTGCATTAAGCACAATGCACATATCTCCATCTTCACGATAGGGTGTGTAAGTTGGTTTATCCTTGCCTTGAATGACAGTAGAAATCTGAGATGCCAATCTCCCGAGTATCTGGGGAAGAAAAATGTGTCATTACCATATTTTTTTTCAGGGGGTGGATCAAGAAATAAACTGTAGACTACAATGTTCAAACACATGGGCGCATCTACCAGTGCATGGTCCTTGTACACGTGGCAAGCACAAACAAGATCCATTTCAATCACTTTGAAGGCCCTACTTCAGATGTGGCAAAGCCCAAAATTATGACTTGACAATCCCGAACATCGAATGGAATTTTTTTAGCAGTACAAGGATGTCAAAGAAATCTCTGTTGAGTCTGCTCTTTTTCCCCTCTTAAGTCCTTCACATGATCTTTTAGGAGTGTCCTATCAGTGTGCAATTTGGGCTACAGCATATCAATTCTAATACCGTAGGATGGATGGTTAGACTCGTTCAGAACTTATATATAAATTAACACCAATTCTCTGCATAGCAATTTACTTGTAATTTGAAGAAACAAAAATCCCAATACTCAGCCACAAGAATGAATTTCAACCTGGCCTTTTGCATCGAAAACTCTCCATCGAAGACCTTCCAAATTGATTCGTCTTAGGCCAGCAAGAGCTTTCTGCAGAGGACATGCATAAAATGACCAAGGTAAATCCCACAAAATGATTCCATAAAAGATCCCAATGCCACCATTGTCGTAATTGATTTAAAGAGAGTAATATAGGTTTGTTTTAGTTTTTTAACTGTGATCTAGAGGAAGTTCGAACACATTGGCATGAAACTATTAGCCAAATCAATTAACAGAAAATGTGTGAAGAATAAACATGCAAGTGAAAGAAAACCAGAACTTAAATATACGGAATATTGGAATCCCCATAATATAGCTCAAAGCAAATAATTCTATTGTTTGCAAGGTAGTAAGCCATTGGACTAGCTCCCTTACAAGTAGAAATCTGGAACTACCAAGATAATTGGGTGATAGAAAAAATATGAATATCGCTGTAAAACCATACATGGCAAATGGTATTTCAGCTCCAGACGTCTCGAGAGATTGGCAATGGTGCATGTGAAAGAAGCAAGAAAAAAAAATGAAGATGGATGGGAGGAACCCCCTTCCGAATTAAAACATGGAAGTAAGTACTTAAGGAACTTAGAATTTTATTTAAATAATCAGTTTCTTCAGCAACTTAAGTACACAAGCATTAGTCAAATGCAAAGGACTGCAAAATAAACGTTGCACTCGTTTTATCTTGCAAGGAGTTGATTTTTCCAATAAAAATAGGGATGCAGATTTCTGAAGACGATTGCTTTTTGGCAAATTGATTGTATAATGTACACCTAGTAGAGCAATGGTTGGAGCAAATAAGAGACTGTTCTTCATTGTAAATGATAACTTAGCTTTGACTGCTACACTGGATTTGTCATTTTGAGACACCTTCACAAACTGCCGTGAAATAAATGCCTTAGCAATATACCACTGTGAAAAAAGCCACCAGGCCTGTCCATTAAAAACAAAAGGCCACCGGGCCTATGCCATATATGCGAAAGTCATCTGTCTGACAGGATAGTTTCACATCCATAACCTTAAGGGAGAGTTTATAACCTTTGTATTGTAATTGTGCTCGCTGACTCTTCTTCACATCCCATCCCTCCTCTCCCTCTTTCAAATCATTAAATGGATACTACCAACAGAAATTTGAATAAATATTGAGAAAAGCTCTCATTCAGACATGGTAGCTTCCTGATGCCGATGGATAATGAAATTCTTAACAGTCAATAACAATTGTCAATCTCCTTAAGCCCCAAATTACAAAGATTAAATCCATAAAAGAAAAGTGCATTGATGTCTAACAATTCCCAACCCAACCCACCCCCCCCTACAGTTTTTCTTTAAGGTGTTTTTTAATTGGTTATTGACGTGTAAAGTTGAAGTGATCAAACCGCAGCTGCCTGCAAACATAAAATCGGCAATCTGAGTTTGCACCTGGGAATTCTTTCCCATTATATTCGGATGTGTTATAAAGTCAACCCTACTATGTTGTCCCTCACCATAACATGGTGAGGGATGGATGCACATGAATATTTCCCATATGGGAATGTTCATGTGCATCTTTCTCTCACCATAGGGTGAGGGACATTGGGACAATGACATCAGCAAAAGGGAGATATAAAAGGTACAGTGAATAGTGCCATTGAAAAAGGTAGGAAAAGAAGTTTCCCACCCATTTTGAAATTCAAAAACCCCTCCTTACTTCCTCTTTCTACATCTTCTTAGAGAAACTATTCTAACTAAACTCTCTCTACATCTGAGAGAGCTTTCCAGCAGAAAAGGAGACGCTCCCCCTTGCTTGTCTCCATCTTCAGCAGAAAAGGAGCTCTCTCACTCGCCTCCATCTCCAGCAGAAAAGGGCGCTCTGGTGTCTCTTTACCCCCTCTCTCTTTTATTTTCTTCATTTTCATCTCCAAACTGGGTTTTTGTTCTTAATTTATTTCCTTTAATCCAGTTTTTATTATTACTTTGTTCCTGCAAAATCAATTTTCTGATATGGGCTTGGGGTTCGGTTTCTTCCCCTTCCCCTGTTTTTCGGTTGATAACCTTCCAACTGTGTCCGGGGCTTTAGTTTATTTGAATTTTTTTGATAAAACAGAAAGTTTATTTTGAATTAGTAACTAGCTACCTAGCTCTAAAAAATTCATTTCAAGAAATTACTTGACATCATCCATTTGAAATCATCTAACTAATTTGCAAACAGGGTCTCCATATTTTGCAGGAAAAAAAGGGCATGGGAAGCCAGTCTGCAACAGCATACATCTGAACAAGGAAGTGGTGTCTCAATCTCCAGCTTCACAGCATCTGATTCCCTAAAGCTTTTACTACTTGGTTCCCAACGGACTAACTGGATGATGATGTGTGAAGGCAATTGACTGGAGTGAAGAATATTAGGATTCTCATCAAAAACTTCGTAGGAGTAGGATTGGTTATGGTGGCATTCATTCAATTGAATTATTTAGCCATTGTATCTGTTGATTCTGTTGTTTCATGCAAGTGTCGTTGATTCAGTTGATGTGTGTAATAAGTTTTGAGTAGACAGTGTTTGTAAACATTATTTTGAAGGTTTCAGTCTAATGAATATATGTAGATCAGTTAGTGATTGTTATGAATTACAGGTGCAATGGTTATGGATTACGGATCGTTCACAGGTGTGGGTGGATTTAATATCTAGACTTTCATTTCTGAATATGAGGTTGTTCACAGTTGCGAGGTGACAAAATTCCCTCTGGAGGGGACACGGGGCTTTTGGATCTTGTAAATTTTAGACTATTATGAAACTACAATTACCTACGTCCAATTACCTACCTCCACTTGATATTGACCTACGCAGTAGATGCTACTGCTTGTAAAAATCAGTAGTGTATGCCTTGATCTGTGAGTTAACCATAAGATATAAAATGAAATACAACATTTCAGGTTCCCTAAAGCTCTACTGCAATAACAACAACATTCGAGGGCAAGGGAACTGTAGTTAGCATGCTGGCACTGAAAACTGCAATTGAATACAATTCATGCTCAACTGATGATAGGGTACTATCATCAAAGAGCAAATTATTAAATTATCAGGAATTCAGAACAGCTGAAATGGTTCACCTGCACTCTGGACAGCATTCATCAATTTAATAAAATTATAGCCAAATCTGAATAGCTCAATTACAAACACACTAAATCAACAATTATAAATCATAATACATTAATCACAAGCCCACTAATACATAAACCTCTCTCTCTTTCTTAAAATACATCAACCTCTTCACTCATCTTCAGTCATTTAATGAAACACACTTTCCACTCCTGGTTCCTTGAACTTCTAGAATCATGAAATTGTACAGTAAACTGCATAATATTTAAGGAACACTTTCTACATTGAATTCAACAAGATCATTTGGCTCCACCAATTAGTATTTTGCATTCATGTTCACTGTGTTTTAGTAAATCATATAGGATATGACTCTAAACTGCATAATATTTAAGGAACACGTTCTACATTGAATTCAACAAGATCATTTGGCTCCACCAATCAGAATTTTGCATTCATGTTCTGTATTTTACTAAATCATATAAGATATATGACGCTGCGATCGAACAATAGATCAATCTATCGAAGGATTGATCGAATCCAAAGATGGATTCCAACCACTAGGGCACAAACGAAACCATAAAACAATCCATAACTCACGTGAGTAATTCTCAGAGAAATCAGTTGATTAAAAATAGCATGAAAAATAACAATAGGGCTCTTCTATATATATAGAGCACAATGTTTGCTAATAAAGAAAGTTACTAATTCTAATTAACAATAAAATTAGAAAGTTAGCAAACTAAGCAATATTACTAATCTAGAAAATTAGAAAATGTGAGGCACATGTGGACCCCATCAACTGGGTCCATCAATGCTTGTGGGTCCTTGTCTTGGATAGGGATCGGACTGCATCATTACCCCACATTTAACAATTTCAAAACTTATCTTCCACCAGCAGTCTTTAATCTGTTTATCCGAGAGTGTCAAGGCCACTAGGGTACTAACGGAATCATAGCCAATGTGAATCCATCTGGCCAGGTTGTAAATGGGCCACCTGGGCAAAGGGTGGACCCAGCCTTCTATCAGTTTCTGTAGCTTTTCTCCTTTCAATAAAAGTATCATTTAAAAAAAAAAAACCAACAACCTTACAACTTTTTCTTAATAGCAAACAACTCTGCTAAGATTGAGTCCCAGGCACAAATTGGGCCTGTAAGGGCAAACAACTTCACACAAAATTCATTGAAAGGCCCCACCAATACTCTGTGCCCCTAATTATCTTCAACCTACTCCATTTGCGTTAAATATCATCATACCTAAAGGAGGGGGACTACACAGCGCTCCAACCTATGATACCCATATACTTCAAAATAGGCAACATATCGTATCCTATCAAAACCGGTACTTCACTTTTTATGTGTAATATTTGTATCCCTGCCATATCCTTGGTGCGTCCCTCCTTTATCCATGGCGTATCGTATCTAGGCATCATAGGCTCCAACGTTTTCTTTTAACATCCTGCTACTGGACACCAGTTCTCAGTTTGCTAAATCTGTTATATTGAATCTACAACCTCCTTTTGCTCTATTGCATACTCCACAACATTGTGCAGCACTGAGCTGCAAACAACTTCCTATATGACTAATGGTAAGGTGAATGAAACAAGCATGGTCAACAGCTATATCCAATGCCAAACTGGCCCTTTTTGGCATCTCCACCCCTTACTTTTGAAAACAAATGTTAGCAAACTCTGTTATATTCTTGTCTCATCTCCACCCCTTACTTTTGAAAACTTATGTCTCAGACAAGAATGCCAAACTAAAAATCACAACTGGCCCTTCCTTTTTTTCTTGAAAACAAATGTGTTAATTGGGCATATAGCGTACAGGTTGTCTATGGTGTATGCCTCAGATGTGTCTCACACAGATAGAAGCCTAAATGCAATGCACACTTCATGCTTGAGGCAGAGGGCACTTTTTGAAAGCCCTGACCCAAATGCTTGTAAAAACACTGGATTCAACACCAGAAACACCCACTGACATTTCTAAGGTATAATCAAAATACGTTCTTCATTCTTCATTGTAAAATGATTGGGTCTCGACAACCCTAAAGCAGGAGCAAAATTTTCATCTGAACTACTAAATTTAGGATGTTGGGTTTGGAAAGAAAAGATGTAATCCAACAAACTGAATCCCATTTTCAGCCACTCTGAGTGCACAAAAAAAAAATGGATACACATTTGTTCTGCCCAACTAATGGCTCTATTGTGATTGAGTCCATACAAATTCATCATATCTTGTTCTGATTAGGCCGTCATGCATACCACTTTTCTGTTTTACTAAATTTCACTTAAGAAGTAAAATACAATTAATCACTTTTCACTCCAATAACAATGTTTTGGACAAGCACAAACATTATCACCAGAATATGACTAAAATGCACATCCAAATGAATCATTAGCTAATCAACCATTCACTGATTCAAATTCTACCTGAAGTGAAAAGGAAACCTCAACTCCAACTTACAAACATATCAGGGAAAATCACTTGAGAAGAAAAGGGTTAAAAGAATATCCAACATAAAACCCACACAGTAAAAAAAAGCAACAGACCTTCATATTTCGGTCAACAGTGCGGGCCACAGTCGCTGCCATTCTCTCTCTCTTTATCTCTTCCCTTAGAAACTGAATCACATTACAGGTTCTCCTACAATTGCAGATGAAAGAAGATGAAAAGTAAGAATGGGAGAGTTCAAGATCTGATCTTTCTCGGCTAAAAGAAAAAGGGTGGGAATCGATTGTAGAACATAACCATCAAAACCCTAGAAATGAAGAACAAGGGTTGTGCATAATTGTATTTCTCCATACAACATTAGAACATGAGATTTTCCCTGAAAAACGATGTCCTGCTACTGTTTTGAAGCATCCAAACGCTTCTTTTCCATAAATATTGAATCTTGGTAGAGAAAGAGAGAGAGATTACCGAAGAAGTTCGGCGATGCAGAGATCGAGCTTCGAGGAAGGACGAGGACGCAAAAACCCTAATTTTATTCGGAAGAGGAAGGCCAAAACCCTACTTGGAGAAAATGATTTCAAAGGGAAATATAAGATGAAAACGGGTCAGATCCATAGCAGGCCCGAGCCTGGATCCGATTAATAGAAAAGACAACCCGACCCTACTAAGAGGCCCAGAAGGCCAGGACCCGATGGACCGACAGCTATGATTGTCCGCTCACCCGAAAGATCTGCGATGGGCTCCAATCATATATGGGTGAGATTCAGCAACGACACATAAGCGAGGAGGGCATTTATTTTGAGTAGTTTAGATTTTCATAAATGGACCCCACTAAGATGACTAGCAAAATTGCCATGAGTACGATTGTAGGAGGATTCAACTTTTCAAGTAATAAAAAGAGAATTTTGGGATTTGTCCATTTGAACGAAAAGATAATCAAGCCAATTGATTCTTGTCCTCTATTTAATGATTTTTTAATAGAGTTTTCTTTTTAACTTGGATTAGATAGTTGGAGACGTTTGATGCATCCAATTTCCTATAAACGACTAGATCCTATATCTAGTTACTTAATGATTCTAATAATGTGCCATGGTTAATTTGCAAAGGGTCCTACTCTAATTCGATGAAATTTGAGAAAACTAGTACAAATGTTGATAGTTATTTTGAGTGGTTTGAGTTTTAGATATAGGCTACATTGATGGATTTATAGATTATGAGTATCAGCCCAATGTCAAACACTAAAACTCAATCGATTTAATTTTTTTTTTTTTTTTGTGGTAAAAGAGATTTAACCGTTGAATATTAATAGCGATGTGAGGATATTGTGACTTACTACAGCAATATTTTGGTCTATAGATATTACAATCTGGCAATTTTCAACATTTTTATTTTTAATAGCATTGTTTTTTTTTTTCGAAAAAGATTCATGCACCACAGTTTGTTAAGATAATTAATTGTTTTTTTGGGACAATCATGACTGCAATTTTGAACCATGTTCATCTTTTTTTTTTGGATGATGAAATACCTCACCTCATATATCAACATTTTAGAACATTGGTTGAATCATAAAAAATTATGTGTTGAAGCTCATCTCTATAAATCACTAGCCGCTGGTTCTTCTCACGGTATAACTTTCTCTTTATATTTGCACCATGGATCACTTTTTGTCATACTAATGCAAAGGTGTGATTTAGGTCCTTTTGTTTTCTTTCATTACTAATGTCTATCTTTTTCTTTTTTCTTTTTTTGTTAAAGCTATTTCAACTTCAAGACCAAACTCACATGCTTTTCTTTTTAGTTTTCCATGTTGGTAAAGTCAATGATAAAAATAGACAAACTCTTGGACTCAACTTAGTCAGTGGCATGGGTATCTCATGTCACACAATTGCTGAGGGATGAATTATAAATTAGAAGGTTTTAAGGCTAATCTAAACATAGAATTAGTGACAAGGGTATCTCATCTCACACGGGTACCTAGGATCGGTCTATAGTCGAGTAAGTTGTTTAACATGTGTGCCACTCACTCAGCGGTAGACCCAGGCACAACCACGCGGGTGCAATTGCACCCGTTAAACCATGGTACGCTTAAAAAAGATCCAATAAAAATTGTGGTTTGTCCACCCTCAAAATCCATATGAAAATCTTCGGTTTGCCCCAAAAACCAAATTACCAATTAAGGTTCGCAACCCTCAAACAAAAATCCTTGATCCACCACTGCACAACCAACAAAATATTGGAGATCCCATGAAGACAACACTCAAAAAATTCTCCACGAGCAGTCAACAAAAAAAAAAAAAAAAAAAAAAAACCAAAAACAAAAGCCCACCTTCGTAAATCTAAACTACTCTTATAATTCCACTATTTAAATTATGGCATACCTATATAGATTAATCAGAAGTTTTCCTTGTAGTTAAAATAAACAAACCAAATAGAGATTGAATCATTAGTAATATTTCATACATGTAACCAACCGCAGGGCCATGATTAACTCTATTTCCATTTACCATTTTTTGTATAAAATCTTATGGAGTTGATCATATGTAAGACATACAGTCCATGCTAAATTTTCACCTACTGGAGTCACGTGTAAGCATGGTGAGAGGATTTTATTCTCCACCGTCCACTAAAGTGGGACACCTTGCATTAAAGGCGCAAAGTGAAAATTCCACATGGCGATGTCGTGCAGGACTCTATAGAAAAAAAAAATTGTTGGAAATTTTCAAAATAGCAAAGAACCTTTTGAGCCCCATCAATAGAATCCCTCATCGGATATAATTGAAAAGAAATTTCCATTTATATATGCTTCTTTGAGTAACTCCATGTAGTTTGTATGGAAATGTAAGGGATAAGCTTGAAAGGACTCATTGAGGAGCCTTATATTTTGCTACTTATTGGGCCCAACTTGGTTGACCCGGTCTCTATTTGAGTTGGGTTGCTTTGGCTTAATTTGGGTTGACCTAGTGCCTAATTGGCTTGTGTCATTTTACATTTCGGCCAAGTAAGACTTAATGGGCCGAGCAGCTATTGTGGGCTTGGAGGTAGTTGGTTGTGGTCCAAACTCTCACAATGCATACCAATACAAAGCGAAGCCCTATCCTACCCATACCAACAATCATGATGAGATGAGAAGCATCTCCTCGCAAGAAAATTTTTCACATTATATATACACTAGCATAAACCCCCGTGTGATGCACTGGTTAATTTCGTACAAATTGATTAATAAGTTAAATTAATCACCACAAACCCATCACAAACTAAAGTAATTAGTTGTATATTTTACTTATAATATCATAAGTACTCTTATAGTTAAAATAAAATAAAATAAAAAAACCTCCATATATGTTCAATCAACTTATCAAACATCTACGGAAAACCCAAAAACCCATTAGATTACCCCCTTGATTTTAAGTGATTATTTATTATTTGATTCGATTGAATATGATTTGTGTCAAAGACGGAATGCGTTGGGATTGCAAAGGTGAATGATAATTATCTGCAGCATAGTTGCGCAAAAATCATTTGAGTGGAGGGTTGTGAGACATTATATTTGTTCAACAACTTTTTCTTTTTTTTCAAAGAACGAAAGAAGCTCCAATGTTAAATCCCCAACTCCATGTCTTAAGAAGAAGAAGAAGAAGAAATAAATTAAAAAAAAAAAAAACAGTTACAAACATTTGTATTGACATTTTTTTAAGAAAAGCCCCCAATGTAAAATCTCCATATTCTATGCCCTAGGGAAAAGACACTTATTACTAACACAAATTTCTATTTACATCAAGAACAACAAAGCATTTAGGGAGAAAGAAAGGGGCGGGGAGGGAGAAGAAGAGGAGAGTTAATGATTATTATGTGAATGAAACAGTTGCCTTTTCATTATTTGACTCATTTTTTTGTGAATGGGTTTATGCGAAACGAAAGATGCTAGGGAAAGGGATGGAGATGCAATGAGGATTAGGAGTGCAAGTTCCATCTACAAAACTTGGATAAAGGAGAAGCCAACTTTGTCTGGATTTTCACAACTGTTTTAAAGCTTTAAGGAATAAGAATGTGATTCTTGGCAATTTAAATCAATCAATCAATACACTACTAATCCCCTCTAGCCTTTGATCAAGCATATCTAAGCCTTCAATCATAGTGTGTGTCACGACCCGGGCCTGATATCAGATTCCTCAGGACAAAAGCCGGATCGCAAATGCATTATACTTACTCCTGTAAATCCTGAATTAAACGAAGTTGAGACAAGACTCACAAGGGATCTAACACACGTACCTGTCAATGTACATTTTGCGGAATACATATACTGATAAACAAATTAAAACGATAGGAGTTCCTTGCATTAAAAAGTCAAGTCCATATATACATAACTACAACTTAATAAAGTTCACCACTGCATAACTAAACCTAATGCAGGGGACACCATATACAATTCCAAAATGGATAATTACACAAAAATATCTCCCAAAATATTTCCAAAATATTCAAATTCATTCGCCCTCCGATTTATGTCCATTCTATCAATCCTCCTGGAGGAATCGGATTGGCTTCCTCCGCTGGCGGTGCAGCTTCTGCAAGGCCAGGACAGGCAACTGGGTCTGTAATGCCATCAATAACACTATGAACACAACGGTTCAACAATGTATAAACAAACCTATGATAATCCATGCTAAATCTGTCCATTTCTCAATGTAACAACTCTAGACAATTAAATGTAGAACAGTATAATATCCTGTACAATATAACCAATTAATAATCAATGACTAAATTACAACTACAATAGTATTATTCTCATTCAATTCAGTTTCTTCCCAAGGGTGGTAGTTAGTCAGTTCATTTCACTCATTCATTAATTACATTGAGTATTTATTAAATGACTTATGGGACTCTTTAGTCTATTATTATTAGGTGGCTTATCGATTCATTGACCTTTCAGTCTAATATCACTTTTCATTCAATAAGTATTTTCATTATATGGCTTATATATGGCTTTTCAGTGACTTTTCAGTCTATATGTGGGATCTACCAGCGTCTTGATCAGAGATCACTGGCATCACCATGGAGCTCCGGAACACCCCCATCCATCTACTGCAGTAGGATTAATCATTTTATTGTTACCTTTAGTAAATGTTTATTAGTTCATTGTATTTAGTCAATATGGATCCAAACGGGTTAGACTAGTTCCAGACGGGTTAGACTAGTTCCAGACGGGTTAGAAAACTTACTACTCATTTCCGTTTCTACTCAACTCCCTTTTACATCTAAACAACTATTTAGGTGTAAACATTGGTTACCAAATGCACGTGTTATTCTCGATGGACATCACATTTATATATTTAATGTGTGCATTTAGTTCCCAAAATTTTCACCTACAATTTCAAAATCCACTCCCCCAATCGATCGGACCACTTGGTCCAATCGATTGGCCAAATTTTCACTCACAGCTAATGTTTGGCCAGTATCAGGTTCGCTCGAGTGGATCCAAGTTCGCTCGAGCGGACTTAAACAGATGGGATTCGCTCGAGCGGACGTCTCACAGAACGTTGGTAGCGCGAGCGACCAACATGACTCTCTCGAGTGATGACAAAGGCCATAAGACTGAAACTCCATCGCTCCAACGCACATATGTTCGCTTGAGCGGACACTTACAGATGACATTTCGTATTAGACAGTAACTAGTTCGCTCGAGCGAACTGTCCAGAACTCCAAATTCCGGAATTCTGAACATTCACTCTTTCACTCCCATTTCAATCCAAATCCACTCCAAACCTGCAATAAACACTTGGAACCTCTTGTTCCCTCCTCCATCAACATTCCACATACATCATAACACTTCTATTCCATAATCCCATCAATCCACAACAATCCCCATTCTATAACAAAGAAAGGGTTTGAGAACCCAACTCTTATAATTCAATAAAACTTGTAAACTAGCATTTTGAATCATAAATGAGCATTTATACTTGCCTCTTGAACTCAATTGACTAGAAGCCCTTACTTAGCTTGAACTTGGCTTGGGATGAGAAATCCCCAATTTCAAACCCTAATTCCATAAAAACATGAAAATACTATTCTATAAGCTACTTGTGCTACAAATCATGCACAATCACTCATTATAAGTTGAAACTCATTAAAAGTTCTTAAACGATTCAAGCACTTACTTTTAATTCCAAGGAAATGAACTTTTGAGTTCTTTCTCAAGCTTCACTACTCCAAAGGAAGAAAACAAATTGAGGAAGAAGGTGAAGATGGAGTTGCTCCAATCTCTACCAAGACTGCTTACAACCCTTGCCACTTGATGAGAAATGAGGAAAAAGAAGAGAAGGTGAAGTCTAGGTTTTCTACTTCAATGGAATTGGGTGGAAATGAACTCAAAGGAGTTCATCTCATTTACATAAGCTTTCTTTTGCATTTAAATCCACCCCATTAAGGTTATTTTCACTTTGAGTCAAATGGAGGGTCATTTGGCCAATTTCTCGTTAAACGACTTCGAGTCTCTTACGAAAGTTAACGTACTCGTCGAGATACGCGTGTTGGTATCAAAATTTTCCGTATTCGATAAAATACGTATAAATTCGTATTTACGAAAAAAAATTTATTCTCTTAATTTAGGCTTAAAACTCATTCAATTTACTTAATCTCTTTCATTAACATTCCCTCAAGTTCATTTCAGACTAATCTCATTGAGTTTGGTCATTAATTATCATTAGTCTAATTAAACATGATTAACTAGTATTAACTTCAATTAATTAGAGTTAATCTTAATTAACTTGGGACGGGGCCTGATAGTGTGTTATGGGTGGGACCATTGGTGTTCGAGATTGGTCGTCAAGCCTACAAATGGAGTCCAACACAGTGGATTTGAGCTTGTTTCGGGTTATCTATCTCAAGTGCATATATTATCTTATATTTTTTTCAAAAAAAGAAAACACTGCAGTGTGTATATGATATTCTTGTGCATCCTTCCCTCAACATATGGTGAGGGACAAACTTAATGGAAGGGACATACTTAATGGAGCCCACCTAGGGACCCACTGATCATGAGACTTATGAGGGATGAGAAGAGACATCTTGGATGAGAAGAGACATCTTATATCAAATTTGAAGTAAATCCTATGCCTCTAACCCTTTCAACCGTGGCTCACAAATTTAATGACTTTATATTAACCGAAAAAATTTGATCCTTGATCCAACGGTCCAATCCATTTTGATAGGTGAAAATTCAATGATTCTAGTGTACTTAAGAGGGTTTCATGTGTGTGGATGATTCAGATGTGTTATAAAGTCAACCCTACTATGTTGTTCCTCACCATAACATGGTGAGAGATGGATGTACATGAATATTTCCATATATATATGTGGAATCCACTGTGGTTTTGAAAGTTCCACCAATTGGCAAAAATTTAGTGTTAGAGATTGTGATCCGTTTAGATTTATGGAATGTGAGTATGAGTTGGCTAAGGATCACTACACCATAATAATAGATTAGTAACGGATCTGCGTCCGTTACAGAAAAAATTAGTAACGGTTATTATACGTTGACACAACCGCTTTACAAATGAAAAGTAACAGAAGTTAGTAACACTTAATAACCGTTAGAAAGATTACTAACGGTTATTAAGTGTGACTGAAATTAATTTCAGCAACACATAATGAATCGTTACAATTTATTAGTAACGGTTATTAATTTTGTTCATAGTTTGTTCCTGATGGAACGCGCTCCGAGGCGCCGTGGGGCGGCTACCGGGGTCGGCGGAACGTGGGAGTCCGTCGGGTCCGGCCCTTTCGCGCCCTGGCGGGCCTGAAGCGTGCATCAACATTTCTTTTATGTGGGTGTGCCAGATTTTCTATTTTACTTGGAATTGCAAGTGGTAATCCGGAGATCAACCTTCGCAAGTAAAAAGGAAATCAACTTCTTTCAAGTTTTCCATTGCACAAATATTTAAGAAAAGAGACATTTTCTTGGTTTGCCGTGAAAGACGATTTTGTTTGGCATTTATAGCCGATTTTGGCGTTTATAGCCGATTTACAATCTCATCAATAATGAAAGACAAGAGTTGTGATTTTTGTCTCTTTTAGAAAAATACAAACTACAATGAAAAGCAAGAAAAGGAAGATCTAACTTTTCAGGAGGTTGTGGGGGACTCGTTCAGATTGACGGTCGCAAGCCATGTATGGGCTTCGCCATCATCCATGCAGATGAGAACAGAAGATGCTCTTGATTCGCTTGGCTTGGCTATAACCTCAGGTTTTTAGAGGACAAAGACCAAGAGAAGGTCCTATGTCCAATAAAAAGCTAAGTAGACGGGCTGAAAAGCCACGTCTAAGCGATTGGAGGCAGCAGGAGAAGGCAAGGACCTTGGGGGGGGGGTACCCCCCAAGGGACTTTTGTCACCTTGTAGTGGTGGCCGGTGCAGAACTTCAGCAGAGTTTTTCTCTCTTTTTCTTTCTCTCAGATCTCTTTCTGATCTTTTTTTCTGATTTTCTCTGATCCTGATTTTCTCCTTTTTTTTCCCGATTTTGATTTCAATGGAATGCTCTCCTATTTATAGGCTTTTGGTAGCCATTTAGGAGGGTTTATGAGCCTTAATGGCTTTAATGGGAGGAGTTACAAGATTTATTTCTTGATTTTGTAACTCCTTTTTCCTTGAATCTGATTGGCCGATGGAGATTAAGGGCTTTTAATCACCTTAATTACCATAATGGGAGGAGTTTCATGGTTTAAATGCCATGAATCAATTGACTTGTAACTCCCAAATGCTTGCTTCTGATTGGGCCGTCCAAAGAAATGAATTAATGACTATAATAAAGCTAGTCAATTAACCACATTAATTGGTCGCCGAGCAGTCGAAGAGTCGCGGGCCGTGCCGTGTCTTCTGGAATTCTTCTGGCGATGATCATCGATGGATCTACATGCTGATCGACATCGGATGAACATGTAACTTCAGACATTGATAGCTAAGAGCGGGCCGGTGACATCTGTCTTGTCGATTTCACGATCGGTCGGACAGAAAGCGCACTTTCTTGGTCAGCCGGTTGACGATCTTGGAGCGATCGATGATGATTTTATGCTTTTGACGGCGGATCCGAGATGTCGTCGGATATGAGTCAATTTAAAGCACTAAAAAAATCACATTTTCAGGAAACCACAGGGGCCAAAGTGCGCGAAACGCGAAAAAAGACGGAAAAACGGGTCACCGGCGGAAAATCCGGTGACCCGGACCTCCATGGTCGCCGGCGACCATGGGCCATGGTCGCCGGCGATCATGGACCGGCGACCATGGGCCATGGTCGCAGGGGCCTGCGACCATGGGCCATGGTCGCAGGGGCCTGCGACCCTGGGAATTTTTCCCCTTCGGAGCCCGTTTTGCGGTCGTTTTGAGGTCTTTTTCGTCGCCGTTTTCTTCTGTATTTTTCTTGACATTTCTTCTCATTTATTGGCTTGATTTCCCTGTAGAAAACCCGATGAGAATCCTTGCATTTTTAGAGTGCAAAGTTTCCAATTTTCCGGGAAAGCCGAAGACTTTGTCGCGTAAAGCTGCTGATTTTCCGCCAGAAGCTGAAACTTGGTCAAACGATGTCGGAATGACCTGAAATTTGAGGTGAAGCCTCCTGAGCAATAAATAAGACCAACCATAGGCTTTTGTTTGAGTTTTGAAGCCGTTTGGGGTCCCGTCGATGCTTCACTTGATTTTGCTGCGGGGAAAATGCCGAGCTTTGATATGTGGTCAAACGATGTCCGATTGACCTGAAATTTGACGAGGACCCTATTGGAGTCATTTTGAGACGTTCCATGGGCTCTGTCTTGGATGTCATGGTCCCGGGTTGCTCCACCGCCGGTAGGCTTGATTTTCTCTCGGAGCATCGAAACCTGGTCAAACGTTGTCGGAATGACCTGAAATTCGACGTGCAGCCTTTTGGAAGCATGTAGAAGCCACTCATGCACTTGGTTTGATGAGCGAAGGCTTCGGTGGTTCCCGCCGCCGGGAGGCTTGATTTTGCTGCTCGAGCATTGATGGAGGGTCAAACGTTGTCGGTTTGACTTGAAATTTGGCATGGAGCCCTTTTGGGACATGCTGGAGTCATCTGTAGGCTCTGATCGAAGTTTTGACGTCTCCGATGATGTCGCCGCCGGGAGCGCCATTTTAGCTAACGGAGAAGCGAAGTTAGGCCAAATGATTCTGAAATGGCCCGAAACTTCATGTGTACTCTTCTCTTGGCTATCTTGAAGGATCTTGCAGTTTTTGTTTGATTCTGACAAGATTTGATTTTTTTGGAGAAGTTGCATTGCCTATTTATGGCAGGTTGCGACTTCATGCAGCTTTCTTGATTTGGAGAGGCAAAGTGACATTTTTGGTGTCAACAGTTCCCAACGGATAAAACTGTTGGTAATTCCCACTTTCTGACATATAACTATTTGGGCTAACTATTTGTAACGGTTGATATCCATTACTAAGTATTTTTATGTAACGGTTGATATCCGTTACTAAGTATTTTTACAAAACTAAAAAAAAATTAAAAAACTTTTGCCATAAGTAACTGCCTGGGGGCCGTTCATTTAGGCTAATTACATCTTTTAATTGGATTATACACAGCTAATGAGGATTCCTAAAGAAACTTTTACATTTTGTACACTTCATGAGAACTCGTGTCTTGTTTCCCCTTATGTTTGGTAGACTGCAATAGTACCCTTTTAATAACTCCCATCAATTTATAGAGGATCGAACAGCATCAAATTGCATGCCAAGAAATGGAGATTGATGATTATGGATCGTGGCCGTCATGAAGAGTCTAATAGCTTTAAACTAGAAGGCACATGAGGAAGAGAGTGATGATAGACTTGCATTCCACTTCATCTCTTATCAAATGGCGGTTAAGTTTTATATGTTTAGTCCTTTCACGATACATTGGGTTAAACACAATCTGCATGGCACTGATATCATTTTCATGAAGGGAAGTAAAATTGACCTATGCAACACCTTGTTGAGATAAAAACATCATGCAACCAGATGATTTTTGAGGATGCAGAAGATACAGCATGTTACTCATCATATTCAAAAGATTTGAAAACACTAATCTTGAAGATATAGCACATGGTCACTAAAGCATTTGAAAACCCTCTTCAGATGCCCCATCTCTAAAAAAGCCATATAGTATATATCAGGAGCAGAGGAACAAAGAACATAGCTAATATAACACTCCCAATCTAGGGAATACTCATGAGATTGTTCATTAAAACCTAAATTTGTATTTTTGAAATATAACTGCCAAAATATCTTACCATGGCTTGTGATATATTCAAAGGACTCAAGAGCCTCAGAAGTCCGGTATATGTTTGGTGATAATACATGCACCAAGTGATTATCAACCCACCTACATAGTGACAATGCCTCATCAGTCAGTCCAATCCATCATTCCATCTATTACGCGAACGAAATCAATGTATGATTAAAAGGAGAAATAAAAGCATAAAAGAAGAAGAAGAAACAATACCTCCTCCACTTTTTTTCTTCATCATCAACAAGAATTGGTTCCTCAGGATGGATCCTATAACTTAACTTTTCAATTATGTCTGCAACAACCACATGATTATCGAATGTAACAACAACAATAATCAAACATGCCTTCATTGCAAAAACTAAAATGGGCACATGCACCCTTCTTAGTGTACTAAATTATCTGATAAAAGATTGTTCCCAACAGCAATATCGAATGTAAAAGATTTCTCGAAATTTCGGCAGAGTCTCCCCTGTACATGTGACATTAAAATTTTTTTTTACAACATGTTAAGTACCTGTACATAACAAAAAAAAAAAAGAAAAACACTTCATATAAACATCTCAATGCCCCAACACACCATAAGGTCATTCACCACTACGTCATTAGTGGTTCACCATTCAACCATAGCACTTCAATATATGAGCACTTCAATATATGGGCCCCACCTTGGCGGACGACTCCCATAAAGTCCAACACCTGTTCCTTGGCATCAAACATGCACATGCACATATACACACATACACAGATAGCTTGGGAGAACAAGCTATGGGTCTCTTATTTTTTCTTCTTTTCTCTGTTTTGTCCAATGCCATAGCTATATGACTTGGAAATTAATTTTAGAGACATATAACAAATGACATATCAGTTGGATTAATTAGTAAATATCATGAAGAAAAACAAACATTTCCAGCTCACCACATATATAAGAAGTGTCTACACCATCACCTTCGTCTAGTTCTGCTAGAAGACCTTTCTCTGGACCATCATTTGCAACCTGGTGACAACAATAAACAGTCACATATGTAAGATCTTTTGAATAAAAATTATATGTCAAATTCCAAAATTCTGAGCTGTCATTGGGTAATCAAATATACTAGCTCAAGATTGCATTTGAAATATCCAACACAAGAACCATTCAAAATTATTGATTGCTAATAAAAAATCACATTAGGGAGCACTCTACTTTTCTACTACTACTTCCACTTAAATTGAATCAAAGATTATTGAATAAAAAAGCAGAGACATGGGGCCTTTAATATCATCTAAGATTATTCCTCTTGATTTCCAATATCAACTCGTAATGCTTCTGTGAAAACATTTTCATTCATTCTTGTCTCAAACACTAGGGATTTTCAAGAGATTCTTAATTCTACTATGAAAAATGCTATTCCCAAAACAATCTAAGCATAACTGCAGAAAACAAAATCAAAACCAGAAGCCCAATTTAGCTTCAAAATTGGTACATTCAGAAAGACACCTACCTCAAGAAAAAGAAAAAGGGAAATGACATACGTGTAACCCCAATCACTTACAAGTACTCAACCCATTCAGAAACAATCTCTATTGTGAAAAAAACTCTCACATCATAGCATAAGACATAACAGGAATCAACTTATTACATTGAAATATGTATGATTTGGGAGACTAGTGATGTTTGCTGCTATGTTAAATTAAGAAGATTAATGCACTGATCAAACAAACATTCCTTTCAAAGGGGTGGGGGGGTGGAGTTAGAAAACAAGTACCGAATCTGCGAACTCGGGGATTGGGTCTGGAAATACATACTCCGCTGTCTGCAAAGCTGCTTTTTGTGTAAAGAGAAAGGAAAGGAAGGCTGCAAACCTGCTGCACCACCCTGCACACACCCACCCTGCACAGCCCACCTGCTCCACCACCCTGCACACACCCACCCTGCACAGCCCACTTGCTGTACCACCCTGCACACACCCACCTGCACACAACCACCTGCACAGCCACTGCCTCCTCCTCTTCCACCACCTGCACACAACCACACTGTACAGTTTGGATTGTTTCAATCTGGTTACAGAACACGGTTATGATCATCCAATAAGTGTAACTCTCTGTGGAAGAATAAAAAATTCAGACACCCCACATGATTTTTAAGCAATCATTTAAAGGTTTGAGTTCACAGATAAACCAATCATCATTGTTCTACAGACAAAGTGCCACTTGCATTAAATGAAGGAGAAGTAATCTATAAATCTGACTATTAAATATATACTTTTTAAGTAGGTTAGCACTTAGCATAGCATGGTACTATTGGTTAGCCAAGCATCTCAGCACCAAGCATTGTAAAGCCTTCTTCACTGAAAATCACTATAAATTTATATACAAGTGTAAATGCAGCCCACACCTTTTCATAAACTAATAAATAATACTAAAGATATTCATAATATAGTGATTAAGAAAAGCTACTTGTCAGCCTTTGTAGACTTATGCATCCATTAATCATAATGATAGAAACCCACTTAAAGGCAATATGATTATTTGATAATTTAATAAAGGAAAAGGTAGGAAATCTTGGATCAGACAAAGGAAAAGGTAGGAACAGTAACAATCAAATCAAATCATTTGAACATGTTATATGCATTCCTTTTTGGAGTAGAATCTATGGAGAGAATTCATAATCTTTCCTACAAGCAGGACATCACCAAATTATAACAGGACATCACCCTTATAACAGGACATCACCAAATTTTTTTCCTATCCATTTATAAATTGTGACAACAAAATCAAATGATGAAGCACAGGAAATACCTTATAGTTTCTAGCAATCCATACGCGTTGGGCATAAGAGCATGTATAAGATATATGTCACATGGATAACTTGAATGTCACAATTTCTCTGCACAGTTAGAAGAGAAACTGGATCAAATTAAACTGGTCAAGAGAAACATACTTGTTGTTGGAATACTCATAGAGGCAACCGCGGCTTGAAAACACAATTAGGGCTATTTCAGCATCACAAAGAATGGACAATTCATAGGCCTTCTTTAGAAGAAAAGGAAAAGAGAAATTTCTCCTCTTCCACTACCTGCACACACCCACCTGTTGCACCACCGTGTACACACCCACTGCCTCCTCTTCTTCCACCACCTGCACATCCACCTGCACATCCACCTGCCCACCTGCTGCACCACCCTGCACACACCCACCTGCTGCACCACCCAGCACACACCCGGCCACCTGCTGCACCACCCTGCACACACCCACCCTGCACAGCCCACCTGCTGCACCACCCTGCACACACCAACTGCTGCACCACCCTGCACACAGCCACCTGCTGTACGTAGTAGTTCTGGCTCTTAATTTTATGGTTCGATTCCCACAAGACACCTTTCCAGATGTTTAGAAATTTGTTAGACAAAGAACTTAAAACATCATGATCGTTAACATTGAGTGTGTTCTATTAATTAATTATAATAAATGACAACCATGAATGTACCACTCATTTAAAATGATCATACATCAGATGATATTCCTTAAGTTAGCAAAAAAATTCACTTTGATTTAGAAATCTATAAAACCCAAGATAAAATGTGATATACCAAATGATGAATATCCAACTGACTATAACATCTGGGTGATATTTTAGTAGCAGCAAGTCATTTGAGTGGTATTGATATAACTGCTAACAGTCTATATTCAGTGGTAGTGAGTTTGTTATGGCACAATGCAAGTCTTTAATAGATACATGGAAGACTGCTATTAGCCGGCTAAACATCATCCTCTCTCTCTCTCTCTCTCTATATATATATATATATATTACAATATATATATATAAAATATGGAGGAGACCAATCACATGACAATGATTCAAAAGTGCAAACTTATTGAAGTGTCCACTTCTATAGAAAGTGGAAAATAAACCATTGAATCAATCACCCCATCCACATGGCCACCCAAGACCTACCTTGAATTTGCACACACAGAAGATCTGCAATGGTATTAGGTGGGCCCCACGAGCTGGTCTGCAAAAGAACATTATGCAATCTGCTCAGAGGGGAACATTATTCACCAGAACTTGACATTCACCTCCCCTTTGGATTGATAATGCAAAATTATACAGCCTCATATAGGTAATAACTAATGAATAACATAACTGAATTGAACAAGTACCCTTTGAAACTTAAGATAAACAAAACATTGTTCTTATTCAGAAGAAGCCAGCATTACCTTCTGCCAGTTGTCATTACAGCAACTGAACCAGTTACCTACAGCCCCATCTACCATTTCAAATTCAAAACACCACTGAAATCCACATTTACTACTTCTACAGAACACACATGGCCATAACCGAGCCCAAAACCCCCATCTTGCCGAGGCATATACCAGGTCCTCTCTTTCCTCCCTCTTCTCCTCAGCCCACTCGTTCCTCACCTACAATGGCAGCAACAAATTAAAAAAAAAAAAGAAAGAAAGGAAAAGAAACAGAGAAGAAGAACAAAAAAAGAAAAAAAAAAAAACACACCTGGGCCAGGGGCTGAGCTCCCCTTCCTCTCCTCCCTTCTCTCCCTTCGTTCTCTCTTCCTCTCTTCACTCTACCTGCTCCTTCACTCTCGGTCTTGACCTGAAACCACAGCAGCATTCAAAAAAAAAAAAAAAACTATAAAAGGAAATAGAAAGGAAAGAATGGAGAAAGAAGAAGAAGGAGAAGAAGAGGATGGGACCCACGTACCTGGGCTACCCAGGGGTGAGCTTCCCCTTTCTCTCCTCCCTGCTCTTCCTCCTCGCCTCTGCTGCTCCCCTCTTTCATTCGTTTCTCACCTGCAACAATGGCAGCAACAGCAGAGTTCAAAAAAAAAAAAAATAGAAAATGAAGAGAGAAGAGAGAATAGAAGAAAGGAAAAGAAAGATCTACATACCTTGAACCCCCTTTCCTCCTCCCTTCACTCTCCTTGCTGCATCCAAGATTTCCACCTGCAACAATGGCAGGAAGTAAAAAAAAAAAAAAAAAAAAAAAGACAAAGAGAAAACAGAAAATGGAAAGGAAGGTTGAGACCCACTTACCTGAACGCCGGCGAACCTGCGCGCTACTGCTCCGTCCCCCTATTTCACCCACTCGTCCCTGCCTCACCTGAAACAGTAAGAGCAAGCAAGAAAGAAACAAAAAGAAAACAAGAGAGGGAAAGAGAGAATGGAAAATCAAAATGATCCTGGGCATTTCGACAAGAACCTGGCGGTGGCAAGGATGGCATTGAGGTGGGATCGGGTGAGGCGAAAGGAAGGCGTGGAGGGAGGGCAGCGGCTGCAGATCCAAGCAAGTTTTTCGGAGAAGATGGAGGGGTTTTGGGCGACGAGATCGCAGAGCTCGATCAGAGGTTCCATGGCGAGAGAGAGAGAGAGAGAGGTACAGAGAGAGAAGAGTGCAGAGCGAGAGGGAGAGGGAGGGAGGGAGGGAGAGAAATAGAGAGAGAGAGAGAGAGGGAGAGGGGGAGGGAAAGGGATTCGTCGACACGGGAGCAGGGGCGCGGGAGGGGAAAAGGGGAAAGAGAGAGTGGGAAAGAAAAAGAGAGTGGGAAAGAAGGAGCGGGTAGCTATCCGTCACGGCGAAAGAAAGGGATTCGATTTACATTTTAACATGAGTCACGGTTGACTATCCGTCACTGAAAATCTTGATAAACGTCACAAAATAATTCGGGTAATTTAGTAACGGTTAAGTAATTTTGTAACGGAACTTTATTTGTTATTAATTTACTAACGGCCAGATATACGTTACTAATAAGAAATCTCAAATGTTGTAAAATCACCCAAATGGTGTAGTGGATGCATCTTTCTTCAGCATGTCCGTCTTTATTATATGCATGCTAAATACGTAAATTTCATTGTTAAAATTTCCACCTTATAAACTTTTCCATGTATTGTCATAATACGTTTGTTCTTGCTTAAGAGCCAATGCATGACCATGATGAAATCTCAAACCCTTAGGGCTTGTTTGGATGTATGGTGAATTGAAGTAGGGTGAGGTGAAGCATCAAATCAAGAGAGAATCAAATATAAGGTGTTATGATGGTATTTTGTTTTTAGTTGTTTTGTATGGAATCTTTTTTAATTTTTGTATAGAAAAGTGGAGTTTTTTTTGTCATTTAGCAGAGAAAGGAGGTTGCTTTTTTTAGGAGAAAGGAGGTTGCTTTTTTGACTTTTTTTGAAAAATTCGGAGGGAATTTTGAAATTGTGTACTTTTGATATAACCATTTGTCGTTTCTTGTCTGGATTCACTTTACTTCACTTTAATTAGTTAAGTGCTAGACACGCCCTAATGGTCAAGGGGCTCTCATTAATACTAACAAAACATGCCTCGTACTTAGTACAGGCAATATAATTTATTATATAAGAAATATACATAAATATTTGATGATTTATAAAAGATTTAAAATACGATATTTCTTTGTACACATAGAGTTTTTTTTTAATACAATAAAAGCAAATATCAAAATAATGAAGCAATCTTTAATTCATAAAAATATAGATATAAAAACCCTAAACCCAACTTTCATCTAAGACTAATTAAAAATACACCAACAATATTTAAATAAGAGCATAACCAAACTGCATTTTCAAACCTTACTAACATGAAGGCAGATCTCACAAGTAGTATTTTCTTTCTAGTCACAGCACTTTGTATACATGTTAGTTTATTAACATGCATGATAAATAGGGAAAAAGAAGATGAATGGCCATAAGAGTTGTAATATAGGGAAGAAGAAAGTAGTGGGGTAGTGGAAGATATGGTGATAAAATGTAGAGATTTAAAATCATTTAGTAATTGCCCAATCAGTAGAGGTTTTCTTCTTCTTTTGATAAACCAATCAATAGAAATTTAAAACCATTTAGTACTCACCCAATTAATTAAACAGTAATTAAATGTGTAGAGATTTAAAACCATTTAGTAACTGCCCATTCAGTTAAATGGTAATCTAATATATGATTTCAATTGAAATTAGTTTTGCATATTAAAAGGCGAGTGGTCAAAATCAATTGAGTGGACAAAATCAATTGGCAATTAAACTCAGTCTCTTTCATATATATAATTTCTATCATACGTCCCTTAAATTAAATTAATGAAACAATACGTACTAAACATGAATATTAATCCTCCTCCTCCTCCTCCTCATCATCATCATCATCATCAAGCTTTGTTCCAACCATGCTGGATTGAGCTAAATGAATGTTATTTCTCCATTCTTGTACCTAGGCCAAACCTTCATATATGTTGCAATTCTTCATATCTATCTTTATTGCTTACATTTGTATCTTCTTCGATCTACTTCTTTTCCTTGTGGGTCATTGACCTGCATAGAATAATACTAAATCTTAATTATGAAATATCGAACCTTCTTAATATTCTTTGTTAATTTGGGCTTGCCTCATGCACAAATTAAACACAAAAATCTTGCAAATTATATATATATATATATATTAAAACAATAGGGAGCCATGCTCTGGAGCGCGCCTCGGTGCTTCATGTCGGTATTCCAATAAAATCACACATGGCATTAAAAATAATTTAAACTCCTATAATCTCTCCTCTTTACCATCTTCCTCTCTTAGAATCTTGTAACTTATCAATTTAATGTTCAATGGGGAACCTAATTGAGCCCATCCTATAATCTCTCATAAAATCTTATATGGTTTCTCATCAAACTAGCAGTTACTAAAATGTCTCCCATGGCTATCACACCTTAATTATAGTCAACACCCTTTTTTCTTCTCTCCATTGAGGATAAGCATCTCACCTGTATTATTCCTCAAATTCTAACCAAAACACCAAGACATCTCTTTCAACAAATTCTCATTTATAGGTACACCTCTCTCTCTCTCTCTCATGGTCTTTTTTTTTATAAGTAATTCTTCTCTTTTTTTATAATTCAGTTAACATTATCATGTTAATCTCATAATTAATCTCATAATTAATCTAATTGGAGAAAAATTCTCTCTTTGCATTATGTTTTTTTAATAACTTTGTTATTTGCTTATTCTTTAGGTTATAATTTTGTCAAAGTTACGAATAAGTCCACTTGGGAAAAAATACAAATCTTTAATTAAAGGTTGGCCTATGAGATACCATCATAGGAAATGATTAAGAATTGGCATGAGGATTAAATCACCTCGGTATCAAATTGTGGGGCAGGCATGGAAAAACGTGACAATGCTTATGATAAATAAGTTGTGCACATATGATATCAATATAGGTCTTTTCTTTTTTTCCATTTGCATGTATTCATCATGTATATGGCCCTAGCCCCAAATCCAAAAGGTAAAAGATAAACAATAATAGAAAGATTAATAGAAAAGGGAAGTGGATTTTTCTCTTTATAATATTTCCATAAACCTTATATTAATATATTCTTATTTTTTGGCCCAGGTTTAGCGCAGGCCTTTGTTGCTAGTGTCTAGTTGTTAGAATAATCACTCACCATTGAATGAGAATGTATGCTTTAACACGACTTGGGAACGTTATCATTAGTATCATTCTCATCCTCTAAACTAATGACTAATGGGTAAACTCATAGTTATATTTAAGGGTGCAAGCTCTTTTATTACTCTTTTATGTAGCCTCAGTCTAGAGGTTGTCCTATGCAAAAAGTCCACATAGACCGCGGCCCTCCAAAACTTTTGGAAACCCCTCTACAACTTTAGAGAGCTGCTATTCACACATCCCTCATTGCTCCCTCCACATTCATCTATGGTTCCCTCCGCTCCCTCTCCTTCTCTGTCACAACCCAGCCCATCCACTATAATATTATCGCCCAGTCTCTGGACAGCTTCATGAGCGATGTGGGACTTTACATTCCCTCACTCTCAGAGGAGAGCCGTCCTTGGCTCTGATACCAATTGCCACGAGCTAGCCCATCCAATATAATATTGTCCGCTTTGGGCCCCTATTGGCGTACCCTCATGGCTTTGTTTTTGAACCCCTTACAGGCGTACCTAAAACGCGTTATACTAGAATGAGGAGTCCATACATATGAGCCCAGTCTCCGGACAACTTCATGAGCGAAGTGGGACTTTATATTCTCCCTGATTGTCGTCCCTCTCCTCCCTTTCCCGTTTGGCCACTCAAGGCTGAACCAATGCGTATATATATTGTTTGGCCTTGCGTGGATTGTTTGGCCGTTCAGCCACCCTGGGCCAAACAATATACTCATTTATTTGGCCCTGAGTGGCCGAACAGGAGAGGGAGGGAGTGGGAAGACAATCAGGGAGAAGGAAAGGGAGAAAGAAAGAGGGAAAGGGAGAGACAGGGAGAAGGAGAGGGAGAGAGGAAGAGGGCAAGGGCGGAGGTGTGTGCCGAGCGAAGTTGGGTGGCGAGCAGGGAGAGGGAGAGAGATAGTGAGAAGGAGAGGGAGCGGGCGGAGGTGGGCGGCGAGCATGAAGAGTGGGAGGAAAGGGAGGGGTAGTTTGGAGATTTTTAGAAGGGTGCATTAGGAGTCCCATGGATGGATGTGCAAGAAGTAATGAGGGATGTGTGAATACCAGCTCCATTTGATGAGGTGGAAGTCTAAAGTCTTTTTTTTTTTTTCATAATGGCCCCAGAAGGAAAATTTCGTCCCTCCACATTATCACACAGATTACTTCTTCTCACTTGACCTTACATGACCATAGCCACTCTATATATTTTGAAAGATAAAATGGGTACAACTAGGGATGAAAGTGGGCCGGGCCGAGCCGGGCTTTGAGAGGCCCTAGGCTCGGCCCTAGTATTTTTCAATAGGCCCTAGCTCAGCCCGAGCTCAAGAGGGCCTCAAAAACCTTGGCTCGGGCTCGACTCTTATTAAGTTATGAGGCCCTAGGGCTGGCCCTTTGAGCCCAGCTCGATTGAGGCCCTGGGCACGGCTCGTGAGCCCGGCCCGTTTTATAATGATATAGCACTAGCTGAAAAAAAATATTTTCAGGAAAAAAATACTGTCGGAATTCAAAAAAATCTGCATATGCAAACCAGAACAAAAAATAGTCAAATGCATGCATTCATCCCATATTCCCATTCCCATAATTTGGATTGTAGCAATAAAATTAACTAAAATAAGAAAGACTCCATAAAAGCAAATGGAGCCCAGTTCCAACACTCCATAATAGTTTAATGTTAATGTAGATGAGCATTATCAAACTCCAACAATAATACAAATCAAATTAAACTCCAATAGCATCATAGAATAAAATAAAGTATTCGGCTAGCATCATAAAATAAAGGTTTAGCGTTTAGGGTTTATGGATTATTTAGTGCTTAGATTTAAGGTTTAGGGTTCATGAATTATTTAGTGCTAAGGGTTTAAGGATTATTTATATTGGATTAAAATTAGGGTTTAAGGTTTAGTGCTTAGGTTTAGGGTTTATGGATTATTTAGTGCTTAGGGTTTAGTGTTTAGGGTTTAGGGATTATTTATATTGCATTAAAACTAAGGTTTAAGATTTATGGATTATGGTATATCATATATGTATTATATACTGTATAGTGTACATATATATAATATGTATTAATATATGTAGGCCCTTTACGAGCCGGGCTTCATCAAGCCCAAGCTTGGCCCTTTTAAGCAAACGGGCCTCCTATTAGGCCCTAGCTCGGCTCTTCTGTCTTTTGAGCCAAGCTAGGGCCGATCCTATAACGGGCCGCCCGCGGACGGTCAGGCCCACTTTCACCCCTAGGTACAACTCACTGAGGGCTAGGCCCCGTCTCTAAGATCCTAACCGTTAAAAATATTACCTCTACAATAAGATTTGAACCCACTCTCATGAGTAAAACAAGTGACCGAGGGCTACAAAGATTAACACCACACTTGAACATATAGGTTGGATCATCATCATTATCTGGAATTGAATTAAGGGCCCAACCACATCAATCGTGCCTGATTTGATTAATCCATTCAGTTAAATTTGATAAGAGTGGTAATCATCATAGGCGATTTTCTCTTACGAGCAAACTACATATTGCATATTTAGTCTAGCTCGTGGGGCTCACTTAGTTGCTTTCATATGGGAAGGGGGGTGGGGTACCCCTTATGGATAAGGAATAAGGATCAATATAAAAAATGAGTCATATAAGATCATCCTTGCCCTTGATTTAGTTGCTTTAAAGTCTAGTGGTCTTTGACCATATACTTCTTTGAGAATCAATCCAATAGTGGGTAAAAGTTTGGTGAGAGTGAAATCGAACCCAGTGCAAGATCATGGGGGGGATGAGAGTTTGAAAGGACCTGCATTGATCAAAGTTGGGCCCAAGTGAGCTCCACAAAGCGGGACTAGATATGTTGTTGCTCGTAGGAGAACAATATTTCATGGTTCATGATACTTAAAGGTGCACAAATTAAAATATGAACGGAAAACTTGTGGGGCAATGAAAGGATAGGGCTAATCTATTGGCCGATCCAAGCTGTTCATTGTCTAACCTGGAATTAACTCAAGGCCCAATGACCTAATATAAAGTGTCTATAGCAAGAAATATCCCATGGAGATCTTCAGTAGATAGCTAATGCATGTCCATGTCCTCTTGTATTTCATGCCAGTTCGGACAATTTTCTCAACTTGCTTTCTCCACACACAAACAGTAGGAGAAATAAAGTTGCATCTTGAAAAATGGACTTTAGGATTCTATGATTTCAACCAATTTGTTAAATCCCAGGGTCAAGTGGGGCTTCTAACATAGATCCAGTTATTGGTATTAGATCATGCAAAAAGTTGAGAAATCTATAAAACAGCTATTACATATCAGTGAATTGACTGTATCAGCATGATTTCATTCCTTTAAAACAGGTAAAATAATATCACATATTGGCATTGTATATTTGTATCTGACCACATCCGCCCACACTGACTCATTTTAGCCCATATCAACATGTATAGGTGATCGAAAGGTGATTCGAGTTGTAGATATTTTGTATAATTTCCTTGAAAAATAGAGTTGTGTCCTACTGTAGATCACGGTCATGGGTGTGTACGAGAGAGTACATAAGTTTGAATTCTGACGTGGGAAAATAGAACTTTAACTTGCTCTCATTAAAACCCAAGACCCATTAAAAACCGTTGGGTTTTTTTTTTTTTATTTTGGTAAATTACATGTGGTTGTGTGTCATTGTTACAGTAGGCTCATCAGTAACACCCAAAAAAAAAAAAAAAAAGCCTCAATTCAGAAATGAATCCTGCCAATTAACCATCTATGGGAGAACATGAACACAAGAAACAATAAATTATGTTGAATCCTTGGTCCTGAGTTTACATTGAAAGTCGTACAAACGAGAGAGAGAGAGAGAGAGAGAGAGAGAGAGAGAGAGGCAGAGAGCCCCTCAGTTGTACCTTACTGCAGTAATCTCTTGTCCTAGTACCTCTACGTGCTCTTTAAATTTCGAGAACGTCTCAGCCAGGGGTGTCTTTATCTCATCGGGTTGGGTCTGTATCTTTATCTCTATCTTTATCTCATGGGGTGGGGTCTTTATCTTTATCTCCTCGGGTGGGGTCTCATCGGGTCGGGTTGCACCGAATCCACGTTTACTCTTCTCATTAAAATCACCCCAATGTTTTTCGGCTTCATCCCCCTTCCCCAACAGAACACATACAACAGCCTGCAGTAAAGGATTAAATTCATATTAATCTCTTCTCCTCCTCCTAACCACTTTCAAAAGGCACTGTAGATGACCCAAGTTAAGGTCCACAGCTTTAGCCGGGATGGGCCTCATCATCATGGGTTTGAGGCCAGATCAGGCCTAAAAATCCAAACCTGATCTATTGAAATCGGAAAATGATCCAATCTTGCCATCATAATCGTTTTGGTTACCATTAATACCCTGTTTCACTTTTGCGTGATCAAACTTGCAACAGAGTTTCGCCTCCTACTAGATTGATTATGTTTAGAAGTGTTCATTATGTCTCACACACGTATGTTCAATCCAATGGATTATATCACTCCGAATGAAGTAAAATTGAGAATTGTTCCTATATAGTCTTGTCCATGTGATCACATAAGCAAGCGGGAACCACAAATGGGAACTTTTATTCAAATCAATTAAGGTGCAACTTGGGTTAAGTTGTGCTTGGATGGGTAAATTTCAAATAAGGTCTTATGTTTTTGTCTCATTTCAAAAAAGAACACTAGTTCCAAAATTTTTTAAATTAGTCTCTAAGTTTTCCAGTAACTTTTCAATCAAGGACATCCTTCTATTTAAAGTTATTCTCTAGCGATGTTTTTCTCTTTTTTTTTTTCTAAATACTCAAATTACCCTTCATTTAAAGCTATGATATGGTTCCGTCAGCCACTACGTGCAGCCGATCGTTGTGAAGTTATTGATTGTCATTCATTACCGTGAGAACGTCAATGAAGAAAATGAGGAAAATATAGAGAAAGTAAAGAAAGGTTTTATTTCAGTAAAGGGTAATCTAGATATTTTTTAAAAGAAATTGAGGAGAAAAGTTGTTTGAAAACAGCTTTAAATGGACAAATTTCCTTAATTGAAAACTCTGTGGAAAACTTAGGGCCTGATTTGAAATTTTTTGAAACTCTTGTCATTATTTGAGATAAGCTAAGAACTTAAGACCTTATTTGAATATTTTCCTTTTTTAAAACTTGGGTCGACACAACAATCATCCGAGTTGCACCACTAACGATCTGGTGGAGGCCATGGATTGCACTCAATCTTCTGGTTCTATCCCACCAACTGGTTGGTCCCATTATAAATGGCCCACATCCTTGGGGAAGAAATTCAGATTAAAAAATATTTGAATAACAACAAAAAAAAAAAGAAAAAGAAAAAAAGAAAAAAAGTAAAGTAAGTTGAACAGATGACCAGATAAAATGGAGGTCTGGCATCCTTGGGCCCACGTTGATCATCTCCCAAGTACTCTTTTTTAACATCTTCCAAGGTCTGTCTAGCTCTTTCATAATCTCCCTGCCAAGTCATTCATTAAATTTCTATAGAGAAAAATAAAAAAAAGGACATGAGCCATTGGCCTTCAAGGATCAGTTGGCCAGGGTCATAGATGCCACTAAAAGTGAAGAAAAAGAGAATCAACAGTCATGATGATGAGTTGATGGGACTTTCACTTACTTTATAGATGAGCATTTCAGCTAATACCAGCTTTGCTTTATAAATTTCTTCACCACCTTTGCATTTGAGGATGTAGCTCTTCAACTCTTGGACTGCTGCGTCTTCCTTCCTACTCATTTCCATCCGCCAAGCACATTCCTGATAAGAGAATAAAGAAGAAACAAAAGAGAGTTGGCTATTGTCCCCAATTCAAGATGGGGTAGGCCATAATCATCATCATCATAATCTTGTCCTACCCATATTGATCACGGCTACATGAATTATATTTCTCCATTTTGGTTTATTTTGTCCCCAACCCAAGGTCAGTCATGTAATTTAGTTTGGATTGGCCCTTTCGCGTTTTGGTCGAATTTTGAGTTTATACATTGAACTCAACTTGTCAACCCATACCCACCTACTCAAACCAAACCAAAGCCAATGTGGCTTGTTTTCAGGTTGGCATTTACAATCCAATACTAATTACCAGGTGTACCGGTCCATAAACCCAAACCCAATGCAAACCAATGCGATGCAACCCATCGCCACCCCAAGGATGGGCTACCAATACAATAAAATTTATCATTCAGTTAGTATACAAACATGTAAATGCGATGAAAGAACACAGTAAATTAATATGCATGAGATTGGAATTGGAACCTGAAGATGTACGAAATCGACCCGATCTTGCAATAGAATTTCCTTGAATTTGCTTTCAGCATCGTCAAGCAAATGCGGGGTGAGTCGAGCTCTCTTCGCAACCAACAGCACATCTGATGGTGCAGTGCCACCCCTTAGAAATTCCAATGTCAGTGATCTCCATGAAGGAACTCTCTTGTTCTGGCACATACACATTCTGGTGATGGGCCTCTTCGTCGCAACAACTTCTGGGTCTGGCCCTCTCAAACCCATGGCTTCTGTAGGCTGCAAGTGGTCCCTGAGGCGCATCTCTTGACGAAGCATTCGCCAGTTGCCACCAGAGATTGAGGAGCTGAGGATGGTTACATTGTTGGGGTGGAGGTTGAGGATGGTTGCCTTGTGGGCCTGGGGGGTGAAGACATTGAGAGGCTTGGATAGGCTGTGTGTAGCTGTCATGGATTGATGGGTGCACTTGGGTTTGTTTATAATTTGTTTGGTTTGTTTTGGTGGGGATTGTTTTCTTGGTCTAATATGGGTGTTGAAGAGGAACACATGGAATTTTTTTTTGGCTTTGAATAGGAAGTGAGGCATCCAATTCTTCCCACGCTTTTTTCTCTTTGTAAGCAAGGCATCCTGATTCAAATGAAAAATCAGCCCATACATGAAGGCAGATCTCACAAGTGGTATTTTCTTAGGGATTTGACCGTACAGGTTATGTAATACCCTGTATTCTTTAAAACGGTGTTGACTAAAAAGTTATCCCAAATATGGGGATCGTACAGAGAGCCACTTTTTTTTTTCCTTCTAATTTTACCCTTTTTGTGCAATATCGCAAATATTTGCGAAATTGCATAAACTGAACAGTCATTATATATACTACTCGTTTTCCCTCCCTTTTTTCCTCCGTTTCCAGCAGAGAGCATGTCGTTTTTCCTCATTGTTTTCCTGTGGTTGTCTCCATCGTTAGAGAGAGGTTCTCAAGAGGATTAAGCGATTGCTCTTTCATTTCTTCAAAAGCATATGAAGGTTTCTCTACTACTGCTCTTTATTTTTCTCTTCCATTTGTTTACTTCTTTGCTGTAATGAATTCAGCTTGAACAAGGGATAGAACCATGATGTCAATAATTTGTGGGATTTTGCTATCTATGTGCCCTTGTTGGGAACTACTTCTCATGAAACCATCTTCATGTGATGGGATGAGGAAATCAAGAGTTGCATTCTGTTTACCTTTGTGCCAAAAATAAGAAAGAAAAGAAACATTGGTTTTTTTTTTATTGTCTTCTTGTTCGTTCTTTTTTTTTTTTTGTCACATTTTATTTTGATAAACTAAAAACAGACTCAAACAAATTCTCCTAAATATTTGGTCTAACGAAACTTATTCTGAACTCCTAACACCCTCTCTTAAACTGAATATACTTCTGACAATCAGTTTAGAGATAAACATCAATCACTCTCCCTCAAACCGTAGTATCCATCGAACACACTCCAAGTAGCTGCCGCAGTGTCACAAAATGGACGGTTTGAGGGGCTTGGTTAGAATATATGCAAACTGATTCTCACTTCTGCAGTAGATTACATCAATGGTTTCATCCTTTCAAAGATCACGGAAAAAATGATACCGTACATCAATGTGTTTACTTCTTCCATGTAGAATAGGATTTTTTGAGAGTTTGATTGTTGAACTGTTATCACAGTAGACTGGAGTGGGACCTTATTGGGGACAGTGTAGTTCTTTAAGGAGTCTCCTCAACTAGATAGCTTGACAAGTCTCCTCAACTAGATAGCTTGACAAGCACAGAATGCGGCAACAATAAATCCAGCTTCAGTAATGGATAGAGTAACCATTTTCTTGAAGTTGACCCACACTCAGCTAATTATTTTTCAAACCCGGAACATAAAACACATTTGAACTGGTTTGTTGTGGATTTTTGGATGTCCGGATTTTAATGTTGCCCTTCCCCATAACAGAAATTGTGGAGTCATCTCCAAATTTTATAGAGGTTCGGAAAGAATCACCCAGATCAGATAATATGGACTTGTTTCCACACATATGGTTGCTTGATCTTGTGTCCAAGCACCACATGCTCTAATGGGTTTCTTCCGTTACATTGTAAACCATAAGAAGTGTAACTTCATCTTCTTTCTCTACAAAATTTGATTTTCCACCATTTTCTTTATATAATTTTGTCCGACATTCAGAACGATAATGACCATACCTGTTATATCGGTAGCATTTAACTTTTGACTTATCAAATGGGTTTGATTCTTGGTCTCCTGCATGTTGATTATCTCGTCTTCTGCCTCTGCCTTTGGGATCAAGAGCTTGATTATCCTGTATGAATTGATCATTGTTGTTGCTGATTCCCCTTCCTCAACTAAATCCTTTCTTTTTTGAAAATTGGGTGCTGAAAGAGAGTTGTGACAGCAATGCTTGTTCTATTGCTACATGCTGAATAATTCGTTGCTCGTGAACCATTAATGAACTCATCAATTCATCGATTAAGAGTGTGTCAAGATCTTTTGACTCCTCAATCGAACACACCACATAATCAAACTTCAAGGTCATCGATCGAAGAATCTTCTCAATTATGGTGACATTAGCCATCTTTTCTCTATTGAGTCTCATCTCATCGGTAGCATTTAATTTATCTCCTTGGCGGTACACGAGGCATATATATATATCCGTCTATGTGTGCGTGTGTGAGTTATAACATATATGTGGTGAACTCCAATTCTATCAGAAAAGTCTTAGAATTATGCTCATCAATTTTTTAACATTTGATCCAATTTTGAACTTCTTTGTTATTGAATGATGTCCGAAAATGAAATATGTTTGATATTGCACTTTAATGGGGATTTGGATATTGATCATCTAAATCCGATATGCATGGGTGGCGAGCAGAGAATCATATTCGTGGATAACAACATAAGTTATAATGTAGTAGTTGAACAGATAATTACAGAGACGAATTGGGATGAAAAAGATGAGTATCCACTGATACGATATATGTGTCATATCAATCGTATATTCACATTGGTCGATCTAAAAGGCAATGGAGATATGCGGAGTATGCTCAGATTAAATCGTGAACGAATTGACCCCATATTGTTGTATCTCTATAGAAGTTTAGGAATTTTAGAAAAAACTAAGAAGCCCACTACACGGTACGTATTTATTTGTTTTATACATTTTTATTAATGAATTCTAAATATCCTCTTATTCATGAACTTCTTCCTATTGTTCATTTTGAAGCTGTTCAAGTCGCACATCTTCGAGGGCATGCACAAGTTGCAGAATATTTACGGAAGTTGGCAACAAAAGAGTTGCTCCTGAAGCAACGGTTTGGTCCCATAGGTATGCTATGGCTAACACCATTGAAATCTATTCTATTTCGAAATATTTTTATATAAGAAGGCGACCTTATTGCTCAATTAATTATGAAGGAATAATCTTCCAGCGACTCCATCAATTCAGATAGATTTGAATAGATCATCACCATTTGATGATCATCAAAATGAAACCACACGCATAAATGGGGATGGAGCACAAACATTTTCTTATGGTGATGGTCTTGAATCAATTTTTTAGGAAGATAGTCACATTGATCCATTTAACTTGATTGGCTTGAATATGAATATGCATCTTCCTCAACAACCAGAGATAGCTTTTGTTCAACAAGAGATTATTGGAGAGCCATGTAATGCAACTCTAAATTTGAATCTAGTAGACACATTGGTACCTGATCCCTTTGTTCTGGGAGATGAACAAAATATTAACTCCATGCATGAGATGTGGACGGGAAGAAAATTTTCAAACCGCAATTCTTTTGGAGAAGCACTTGCAAAAGCTGCAATGTATGATAATTTTGTAATAAAACGCTTGAGAACGTCTCCAACAGAAGTTATAGCACAGTGCAGTGAAAGTAACTGTCCTTGGAGTATCCATGCAAGAATTTCAGGTTAGGACATACAATAGTGCTCATACTTGTTCGAAGCCAATGATGAGGCTTGGACATGGAGAAGCAACATCTAGATTCATTGCAAGGTAGATCATAGACAGACTACGTATCCATGAGTCATACACACCCAAATAAATTATAACTGACTTTTCAGAGGAGTTTGGGGTTCAACTTAGCTACAAGAAAGCATGGAAGGCGAGAGAGATAGCACTAAATGAGACACGGGGTTCATATGAACAATCATTCAGCATATTACCAGACTATTGCGATGAATTGAGAAGGACTAATCCTGGCACTGTGACGCATGTGATCGAAGAAGAGGATTCAACATTCTGTAGATTTTTCTTTTCTTTAGGATCAAGCATAGAATCATTTCGTTCCATGTTGAGGCCATTAATTGCAGTTGATGGGACACACCTACATGGAAAATATCCTGGCGTGCTACTCATTGCTGTGACTAATGACGGAGATCATGGGATATTTCCAATAGCATTCGGTATCGCGGAGATTGAGAATTTCAAAACTTGGGAGTGGTTCTTGGCCGCCTTCTCACTAGCATTGCGGCCGCCCCAAAACCTAACAATTGTGTCTGATCGAATGAAAAGACTCACAAGGGCTGTTGTGGAACGGTTTCCAAATGCCAACCATTGTTACTGTGTGCATCATATTTCAGAGAACATTCGTGAAAGATTCAAAGATGATGGTATTTGTCACAAGTTTAGGAATGCTGCTCATGCGTTTAGACCATGTGAGTATGAATGACATTAGAACAGTTAACGAGGGGGCATATAAATATATTGAAGATGTTGGAAAGCAGCATTGGGCCAATGCTTTTATATTGGATAAACGATATGACATGCTCACGACAAATTGTGCCGAGGCTACAAACAGTTTGCTCAAGGGGGCGAGAGAATTGCCCATAACTAAAATGGTTGAGGGAATTCATTCTAAACTCATGGAATTTTTTGAGCTTTGTCGGCAAACGTCTCATGTTCTTAATTCCAAGTTAACTCGTTATGTTGAGCCTATGTTGAGCAAAGAGAGTGAACATGCTCGTAGACTGGGTGTTCGTGCAACCAGTCCAACTGAAATCGAAGTCCACTCCAGTGAGTATCTAGACATTGTTCACTTGGACCGTCGATCTTGTACCTGTCGTCGGTGGGAATTGTTTGAAATTCCTTGCTCACATGCTGTAGCGGCACTTAAGATGAGAGGTCTCGATCCATATGACAATTGTGAGGAGTGGTTTAGCTCTGATATGTATTGAAGGACTTACAACTTTGTTATACAAGGTGCGAGAGATATGAACCAATGGGATGTGTGAACCGGTTCACATGTGCTTCCTCCTCATGGAAAGAGACAAGCTGGTATACCCAAGAAGAATAGAATACGTACAGAGGATCATGGGAGGAACAAAGTCACTTGCTCCACGTGTAAGTAGAAGGGCCATAACCGTCAAACATGTCGCGATCCACCTATATAGGACTGAGTTTGATCCAAATGGCTCGTAAACATTTTATGCCCACGGCATTTTTTTGGCATGATATTTTATTCACAATGTTTATGAAGGTGAGATATTTTGTAAACAGAGTTCTTTTGGCTTTGTATGCCCCATTGAGTTTCTGTAATAGTTTGTGTTGTAACTCCTTGGAGCATTCAGATGATTCTTCTTAGACAATATTTGGACATGTTTGGAATTTTTTGTATACTATATCAAATGTTATGCTAAAATGGTTGGGCATTGAGACACCAAACACTTTTGGTCATGGAGATACTTTGGAATATATTTTCAATTTTTTTGTTTGGTTGTATTAGATGAACAAAAGATATGAAATGTTCTTAAAATGCATTTTTATTGTGGCTTTATAACAAATCATACCATGAGTTATTTTGAGTTAATGTAAATAACAAGACAGGTACAGTTAGTCACAACAACTACGACTATATAACAAATCATAATGTCAAGAACAAGACATTGTAAACTTGGTCACAACAACTGGCACTTTCAACGTTTTATTACATAGCCCAAACTGGGAGTTAGACCCCATATGGAGCAAGTAAAATCCACAGCAAAAATGGGACAATAATTCAGTGCATTTTGTGCGATATCGCACAGTCCCTTTGCCAGATACAGATACAATGAAGTTCCAGAATGCTTCACTGTTTTTTTGTGACTGCAGTTGGAACTGTAATCGATTTTTTAAGCAGCCCATACCTTCTTTTACGAAATAGAAAGCATGTAGTTAGACCTCATATGAAGCAAGTAAAATCCACAGGAAAAATTGGACTGTAATTCAGTGCATTTTGTGCGATATCGCATAGTCCCTTGGCCACTTACAGACAAAGATACACTGAAGTTTCAGAATGCCTTTCTTTTTCTTTTTTTTTTTTTTTTTTGTGACCACAGTTGGAACTGTAAAAGATTTTTTTAGCAGTTCATACCTTTTCTTACGAAGTAGGAAGCATGCAGTTAGACCTCATATGGAACAAGTAAAATCTACAGAAAAAATGGGACTTTTATTAAGTGCATTTTGTGCAATATCGCAGTGTCACTTGGCCACTTACAAAAACACTGAAGTTCCAGAATGCTTCACTGTTTTTTTGTGACTGTAGTTGAGACTATAATTGATTTTTTAAGCAGCTCAGACCTTCTCTTACGAAGTAGGAAGCATTTTGTGACCTCATATGGAGCAAGTACAGCAAAAAATGGGAATGTAATTCAGTGCATTTTGTGCGATATCGCACAATCACTTGGCAACTAACACAAAAAATGAAGTTCCAGAATGCTTCACTGTTTGTTTGTGACAGCAGTTGAGACTGTAATTGATTTTTTAAGTAGCTGAAATCTTCCTTTGCAAAATAGGAAACCATGCAGTTAGACCTCATATGGAGCAAGTAAAATCCACATTAAACATGGGACAGTAATTCAATGCTTTTTATGCGATATCGCACAGTTACTTGGCCACTTACTTAAACACTGAAGTTCCAGAATACCTTACTTTAATTTTGTGACTCTAGTTGGGACTGTAATCGATTTTTTAAGTAGCCCAGATCTTCTTTTATGAAGTAAGAGGCCATGCAATTAGACCTCATATGAAGCAAGTAAAATCCACTGCAAACATGGGACTGTAATTCTGGACATTTTGTGGGATATTGCATTGTCACTTGGCCACTTATGCAAATAATGGAGTTCCAAAATGCTTCTCACTATATTTTTGGTGAAGTACCAGACAGCCATTTACAATGACAGATTTTTATTATAAAACAACACAAAAAACCTGGGCCAAATATCATAATATATACAGTGCATTTTTACATTAATGTTAACATGTCAAACTATACATTTCTTCACCCAATCCCACAACCACTTTTGGCAACAATTCCAAAATAAACTAGAATAAAACACAAAACAGACCATTCTGTGGTCAACATGTAGTCTTCTCAAGAAATATTTTGGGTCTCGAAGAAATATGAATATAATTGCTTCTGTCTTTGGTAGATGTCTGTCACAATCTTCTGTCGATAAAACCATATGTTAGCTTGCGTGTATTCAATGGCTCATCGATATGCAACATGTCCCGCATTAGCCATCGTAAAAATACCACAATCACAACTGCACATAACAAATAATAATATAAACATTACAACAAATGATGGATCATAAAGAATCGACGTTTACAAGGAAGATAGGGCTTTTACCTGTTTTCTTGCTGGGGATTTGGATCTCCTATCTGAGAGTTATAAAACACGGGATCACACCATCCAATATCAAGAAACTTCTTTCGGAGGAATTCAACCTAACAAAAAGTAACAGTATTAAGTAGATGTAAGAGTAACGTGATGGAATTATTCAAGCTAGATGAGACTACTTACGAAATGATGTGCATAAACATCGTAACGTGTACATCCCATCATGCCATTGTAGTAGACAAATTTCCGTTCTTTTGGCTATCCAATTATAACAAAGAAGTGATTCTTGAACCATATGGGAAATACTATAGTCTCAAACGTCCAAAAATCACAATTTTTGTTATATGTAAACATTAAATCAATCTCTGCAGTCTTTTGTTCAACTTCAAAGTGTTGTTTTGTAAAACAATATTAACACATTAGTTCAAATAATAAATAGCAACAAACCTTAGTAGACATATAAAAAACATACACATATTAGAAATTTAAATAAAAGCATTGTTGTACTGCAAAAGTGTTAGGAAAAAACAACGTGTCTACGCAATGTTCTCCAACAATGAACAACCAATAGTCCATAATCTACATCACAAGTCATCTAAAGTAAATTTTATTATAAATAAAACGAAAATATTTCTAACTAATATGCACTTACAAGTGTATCCATCCATGACTTTTTTAATGTTTTGTGCAATTCTTCTTTAGGAATAGTTGAGCATATATCCTCTCCCACATTTATGAGAATGTGACGATCCTTCAGTCTTTCTTCCCACATCTTGAACAATGGGATGTCTAGTTGAATGTCCTCAATGTTTTTTAATATTGAGCGTCCGATCAGCATCCTCAAGTATGCCCGTATCTGTGATGAAAAAATAATATATTTAAAAGGAAAACAACAATAACTCAAGAACATATATCGATATAATGCAATGATTAAGAAATCTGTTTAGTTACCTATAATAGTTGAAGCGGCCCTGTGATTGTCTTTACTCGATCTTTGATTCTCGATGCCCGGGTGAAGCTCCTATATAGATTTGCTAGGCAAGCAGGACCCCAAGCATATGGTTTGAAATCTTCAAAAAGCTCGATCAAGTAAGCATTACTCCTCGAGCCAGAAGTGTTTGTACAAATCTGAGACGAAACAAGATGAAACAGGTATGCACGTGTGTGCCTGATCTCAATTGCTTGAGACGGTCTCTTCGGTAGGTCTTTGAAGTTGTCATGGAACCATTTAAAGTTTATTTGTCCCCCTTGGAATTCAGACGGATCGGGGGCAACACCCAATAGGTCAAGAAATTTTTCCTCCAGAATCATCCAATGGGACCAGACACGGCCTGTAACAGCAAGCCCATCTATGGGAAGGCCATATATATAGGCCACATCCTCCAATGTGACCGTAGCCTCACCCCTAAGAAAGTGGAACGTGTTTGTTTCCAGTCTCCATCTTTCGATAAGCCCACTGATTAGTGCATGGTCTATCTTCATTTTTCGATAAGCCCACTGTTCTTCTTATATATTGTCGCATTCTTGTATTCAATGTCCAAGAATCATTCTCAGGATCCCAAGGAATGCAACGTGCAATTTCTGGCTCCTATGAAATACAAAAAAAAAGAAAAGAAATATACAACAATTAAAAGTTAAAGAAATATAATTAAACATTGAGTTTACAAATAAAATAGGATATTCACCTTTCCATCCCATACTTCCTTCAAAATGTGGTTCTCCTGTTCAAACAATATAGATTTGTCTTCGAGACCAGGAATTAAATCTTGCATCTTTATTACTTAGTATAGAGCTGCACCAAACTATTAAATCATATTAATGCTTATAATTTTGACATGTTAAATGAAATTAATCATAACAAAAGATAAATCACACTCAGAATGAGTCCCAACTATTGAAAATCCCCTCTTAAGTTTCTTTGTTTGAGATGATTACGTTCACTAGAAATTGTGTGTTTGTACATGGAAGGACATGGGAAAACAGAGGGGTCACTTCATGAAAGCTAAAACTAGTATGACTAGTTACTTGAGTCTGTTCTCTTATAAGGCCCTAACTATACTTGTGAACTTGACCTACAAATACATTCATGTATGTGTGTGTCATAGGTTTCAAACACAACTTAGGTTCTTCTTCTTCTGTAATTCTCATAAAGCTTCTTCTTCTACTTCCTCAGCTATGGCCAAGTAAGAAATCTCTAATCTGCATTCCTCAAACACCTTCTACTCATGCAAAGAATTTTTTTTTTCTGGGTTGTGTTCTGTTTTCCCAAATCTCTCTTTGGTTTGGGAAAGGACCCTTTTTTTTCATATATATTATTAGTAGATGGGAAATACTGGCATGGAAGTTTTATTTTGATGAGATGGTTTGACTGTATTTGCAACAAGAGCAAACCCCAGATGATGATGATGATGATGATGATGATGATGATGGCATTGTTGTGTGTGAAAATGAAATGATATGTGTTTCAAAGCAACTGAAAGCCTTTATATAAAGACCCTTGATTCTTGCTCTTCAAATGAGTTTTCCATAGAGTTTAGACCCATATTGGAATTGGGGTAGAAGTAGAGAGGGGTAGACGGTTTCTTGCTTATTGTGTTGTGGTGTTGGGGTTTAAATCAATCAATGGGTTAACTAAATGGTGTGTCCTTGGTGTGCATTGTGCACGTGGAGAGTGCAAATACCATATCAATGGGTGTCCTTTGCCTGCAACTGCATATGAGAGTTACTATGTTTTGTTGTTTTAATTGGAGAAGGTATGTTCTAAACTAGACCATCATACCCTGTATTCCTTATGAGTGTTGATCTTCGATGTTGGGAATTTTATCTGGAGCAGAGGTGAGTAGGCAACTAGTCTAGATCCACAGGACCACTGCCATTGGACCATTGTATCTTGAGGTTGTCGTGCTGAGGAAATTCATGTTGGGACTTGGGAGTCAGCATAAGAGTGGAACTGAAGAACCAGCTGGATAAGAACCATAATAGATGTAGCCATAATTCTTGTCCCATATAGAAACTCTAGTCTAATCCAATAAGAGCTATTTAGATTAAGTTTAGAACAAATAGCTCTAATTTTCCTAATTGAAAATAAGTCTGGTAAAATTCTAAGAAATAGCTCTTATTTCACAATAGAGTGTTTAAGAATTTATTGCAGGGCATTAATTATCCATGCGACAGCCATTATAAACCTTTCCCGACATTCCAAAAATTCTTTATCAACCAATTTCACGCATGTTACATACCCAACATTACCTCTAATGGAATATAAAATGAAGGAGCTAAATCTATGGTCTATGGTCAATGTGTGTGAAGGAATTAAATTTATTAAAGGCAGTCGTCCTATCCAAAAACCCAAATAGAGTGCTTGTCCATCACTTCTGTAATGCTCCATGGCCCTTTTCAAATAAAGTTTCACCTAGAGAGTCTCACACAACTGCCCACTCCAAAGCAGGATTTGAATGCAAGGATAAAAATCCCACCCAACTGCCATAAGGGACTCTCCCTGAAGATCAAAACCCTCCAATCATTTGATCTAAGGCTATAAAATAGACACCACATTTTAAGATATGAAAGAACAGCCTAGAGAAGTTGAGGACTTCTTAAGTTTGAAGAAAAATTACTGCTAATTGTATGTTTAGTGACATTATTAGAGACCCATTAGCATATAGAATGTCTCAAGCTTTTGCTTAATAATTAGCAGGTTAGGAACACCATTCAGAGAGTACATTAATTCAAGTTGTCATAACCTAAATTTAGTTTAGTTCTGAACACGTCCCAAACTAAACCCATTCAACATCAGCATAGATAGTCACCTAAATATGTTTGTATTAGGATAGAGAACTAATAGAACAGTAAAGCATTTAGTTTAGTTATGTATTTTGTTTCTGTTCAACATCAGCATAGATGGTCTATTTAGTTTAGTTCTGTATTTTGTTGCCAAGCCAGTTAGTGAAACACCTTTTATTCAACAGAAATAACACATTCATGAAATATTGTAACTCAAGTCAGCATTAGTAGAATGAAAATTGTGAAAGGAAGCATTCACATCGGAACAGGTCAGCATTAGTAGAATGACAAAATGAAATCCAAAATGTGTATCTGCATTGGCTGTAATGGATCCTAGGAGTGGAACTTGGGCCAAGCTAAGCCCAAGTTTGCACAACTCAACTTGAACCAAAACTGAATTCAGATTTCCATCTGTTTACTAGACTCCAAAAGAAAACTCTACCCAACCATCTCAGAACCTCAGACAATCTTCAATAAATTCTCTCTCTCTCTCTCTCTCTCTCTCTCTCTCTCCATATGGAATGCTTCAAAAAGCACATTCTTCTCCTAGTCCTGCATGACAATCTATATGGAAAGCTTCAAGAACAAGCTTCCAAGACTGGTTCGAGATACAGCAGAGTATAAAAATACCTTTTCTGTGTTTTATGAAACACTTCTTCTTCTTCTCTTCTTCTTCGTTTTTTATGTAGAGCTGATTCTATGTGAAGCAAAATGGGAGAAAAGAAAGACAAATGCATGTTGCACTTCCTGCTATAGACTGTGAAACCAATAGAACAAGAAAGAAGACTCACAAAATAGAGATAAGAAACGTTGCAGGAAGGTTGAAGACGAACGCCCCCTTTGCGATATCAAGATGGAATCGATCAGTTTCACAGTAGATGGACACATGAAGATGGGACTGGGTTTTCGTTTGTAACAGGGGGGAAAGAGGGTTTTCATTTGTGAAAGGGGGAAAGAGGCTTCGAATGTTTTTACAAGGGTAGGTTTACCTTTTACCTTTTAGGGACAAAACTGGAAAAAAAAGATGGGGACCACTGTACAATACCCATATTTGGTATAACCTTTTAGTCAACACCACTTTAGAAAATACAGGGTATTTTATAACTTGTACGGTCAAATCCCCTATTTTCTTTCTAGTCATAGCACTTTGTATACATGTTAGTTTATTAACATGCATGATAAATAGGGAAAAAGAAGATGGATGGCCTTAAGAGTTGTAACACAGGGAAGAAGAAAGTAGTGGGGTAGTGGAAGATATGGAGATAAAATCTAGAGATTTAAAATCATTTAGTAATTGCCCAATCAGTAGAGGTTTTCTTCTTTTTTTGATAAACCAATCAATAGAAATTTAAAACCATTTAGTACTCACCCAATTAATTAAACGGTAATTAAATGTGTAGAGATTTAAAACCATTTAGTAACTGCCCATTCAATTAAATGGTAATCTAATATATGATTTCAATTGAAATTAGTTTTGCATATTAAAAGGCGAGTGGTCAAAATCAATTGAGTGGACAAAATCAATTGGCAATTAAACTCAGTCTCTTTCATATATATAATTTCTATCATACGTCCCTTAAATTAAATTAATGAAACATCACGTACTAAACATGAATATTAATCCTTCTCCTCCTCCTCCTCCTCCTCCTCATCATCATCATCATCATCATCGAGCTTTGTTCCAACCATACTAGATTGAGCTAAATGAATGTTATTTCTCTATTCTTGTACCTAGGCCAAATCTTCATATATGTTGCAATTCTTCGTATCTATCTTTACTGCTTACATTTGTATCTTCTTCGATCTACTTCTTTTCCTTGTGGGTCATTGACCTGCATAAAATAATACTAAGTCTTAATTATGAAATATCCAACCTTCTTAATAGTCTTTGTTAATTTGGGCTTGCCTCATGCACAAATTAAACACAAAAATCTTGCAAATTATATATATCTATATATATATGTATATATATTAAAACAATAGGGAGCCATGCTCTAGAGCGTGCCTCGGTGCTTCATGTCGGTATTCCAATAAAATCACACATGGCATCAAAAATAATTTAAACTCCTATAACCTCTCCTCTTTACCATCTTCCTCTCTTAGAATCTTGTAACTTATCAAATTAATGTTCAATGGGGAACCTAATCGAGCCCATCCTATAATCTCTTATTAAATCTTATATGGTTTCTCATCAAACTAGCAGTTACTAAAATGTCTCACACGGCTATCACACCTTAATTATAGCCATCATCCTTTTTTCTTCTCTCCATTGAGGATAAGCATCACACCTCTATTATTCCTCAAATTCTAACCATAACACCGAGACATCTCTTTCAGCAAATTCTCATTTATAGGTACACCTCTCTCTCTCTCTCATGGTCTTTTTTTATAAGTAATTCTTCTTTTTTTTATAATTCAGTTAACATTATCATGTTAATCTCATAATTAATCTAATTGGAGAAATTCTCTCTTTGCATTATGTTTTTTTTAATAACTTTGTTATTTGCTTATTCTTTGGGTTATAATTTTGTCAAAGTTATGAATAAGTCCACTTGGGAAAAAAACAAATCTTTAATTAAAGGTTGGCCTATGAGATACCATCATAGGAAATGATTAAGAATTGGCATGAGGATTAAATCACCTCGTTATCAAATTGTTGGGCAGGCATGGAAAATGTGACAATGCTTATGATAAATAAGTTGTGCACATATGATATCAATATAGGTCTTTTCTTTTTTTTTTTTTTTTTTTTCCCATTTGCATGTATTCATCATGTATATGGCCCTACCCCCAAATTCAAAAGTACAAAGGCCATTTTTTGAAAATGATTACAATGAATAAGTCAATTTATTTGTAACGCAATGGCATGCTCTCATCGTGATATTCTTATTGACAAATTGATCTTGCAAAATTCTTCACATCAAATTGTGGAGCATGCATTGAGTAACATGATAGTGCCTATGATAAATATTACCCATCCACTTATGAGATTAATATCTATCTTTTATTTTTTCCAATTGTATCCATCATGTATACGTCCCTAGCCCCTAAATCCAAAAGGTAAAAGAAAAACAATAATAGAAAGATTAATAGAAAAGGGAAGTGGATTTTTCTCTTTATAATATTTCCATAAATCTTATACTAATATATTCTTATTTTTTGGCCCGGGTTTAGCACGGGCCTTTGTTGCTAGTGTCTAGTTGTTAGAATAATCACTCACCATTGAATGAGAATGTATGCTTTAACACGACTTGCGAACGTTAGCATTAGTATCATTCTCATATATCCTCTAAACTAATGACTAATGGGTAAACTCATAGTTATATTTAAGGGTGCAAGCTGTCCTATGCAAAAAGTCCACATAGACCGCAGCCCTCCAAAACTTTTGGAAACCCCTCTATAATTTTAGAGAGCTGCTATTCACACATCCCTCATTGCTCCCTACACATTCATCTATGGTTCCCTCCGCTCCCTCTCCTTCTATGTCACAACCCAGCCCATCCAGTATAATATTATTTGCTTTGGGCCCCAGTTGGCGTACCCTCACGACTTTGTCTTTGGCCCTCCTCACAAGCGTTATACTAGATGGAGGAGTCCACATATATAAGCCCAGTCTCTGGACAGCTTCATGAGCGATGTGGGACTTTACATTCCCTCACCCTCAGAGGAGAGTCGTTCTCGGCTCTGATACCAATTGTCACGAGCTAGCCCATCCAATATAATATTGTCCGCTTCGGGTCCCTATCGGCGTACCCTCATGGCTTTGTTTTCGAGCCCCCTCACAGGCGTACCCAAAACGCGTTATACTAGAATGAGGAGTCCATACATATGAGCCAAGTCTCCAGACAACTTCATGAGCAATGTGGGACTTTATATTCTCCCAGATTGTCGTCCCTCTCCCTCCCTTTCCCGTTCGGCCACTCAAGGCTGAACAAATGAGTATATTGTTTGGCCCTGCGTGGATTGTTGGGCCCTTCAGCCACCCTGTGCCAAACAATATACTCATTTATTCAGCCCTAAGTGGCCGAACGGGAGAGGGAGGGAAAGGGGCGACGATCAGGGAAAAGGAAAGGGAGAGAGAAAAGGGGAAAGGGAGAGACAGGGAGAAGGAGAGGGAGAGAGGAAGAAGGCAAGGGCGGAGGTGCGCGCGCCGAGCGAAGTTGGGCGGCGAGCAGGGAGAGGGAGAGAGACAATGACAAGGAGAGGGAGTGGGCAGAGGAGGGCGGCGAGCATGGAGAGAGGGAAGAAAGGGAGGGGTAGTTTGGAGATTTTTAGAAGAGTCCATTAGGAGTCCTATGGATGGATGTGCAAGAAGTAATGAGGTATGTGTGAATACTAGCTCCATATGATGAGGTGGAAGTTTAAAGTCTTTTTTTTTTTCATAATGGCCCCCCGAAGGAAAATTTCCTCCCTCCACATTATCACACAGAACATCTTCTCACTTGACCTTACATGACCATAGCCACTCTATATATTTTGAAAGATAAAATGGGTACAACTCACTGAGGCCTAGGCCCCACCTCTAAGATCCTAACCGTTAAAAATATTACCTCTACAATAAGATTTGAACCCACTCTCATGAGCAAAACAAGTGGCCGAGGGCTACAAAGAATAACACCAACACTTGAACATATAGGTTGGATCATCATCATTATCTGGAATTGAATTAAGGGCCCAACCACATCAATCGTGCCTGATTTGATTAATCCATTCAGTTAAATTTGATAACAGTGATAATCATCATAGGTGATTTTCTCTTACAAGCATACTACATGCTGCATATTTAGTCTAGCTCGTGGAGCTCACTTAGTTGATTTCTTATGGGAAGGGGAGGTGGGGTACCCCTTATGGATAAGGAATAAGGATCAATATAAAAAATGAGTCTCATCAGATCATCCTGGCCCTTGATTTAATTGCTTTAAAGTCTAGTGGTCTTTGACCATATACTTCTTTGAGAATCAATCCAATAGTGGGCAAAAGTTTGGTGAGAGTGAAATCGAACCCAGTGCAAGATCATGGGGGGATGAGAGTGTGAAAGGGCCTGCATTGATCAAAGGTGGGCCCAAGTGAGCTCCACAAAGCGGGACTAAATATGTTGTTGCTCGTAGGAGAACAATATTTCATGGTTCATGATACTTAAAGGTGCACAAATTAAAAAATGAATGGAAAACTTGTGGGGCAATGAAAGGATAGGGCTAATCTATTGGTCGATCCAAGTTGTTCATTGTCTAACCTGCAATTAACTCAAGGCCCAATGACCTAATATAAAGTGTCTATAGGTAGAAATATCCCATGGAGATCTTCAGTAGATAGCTAATCCATGTCCATGTCCTCTTTTATTTCATGCCAGTTCGGACAATTTTCTCGAATTGCTTTCTCCACACACAAACAGTAAAGAGAAATAAAGTTGCATCTTGAAAAATGGACTTTAGGATTCTATGATTTCAACCAATTTGTTAAATCCCAGGGTCAAGTAGGGCATCTAACATAGATCCAGTTATTGGTATTAGATCATGCATAAAGTTGAAAAATCTATAAAAACAGCTATTACACATCAGTGAATTGACTGTATCAGCATGATTTCATTTCTTTAAAACAGGTAAAATAATATCACATATTGGCATTGTATATTTGTATCTGACCACATCCACCCACACTGACTAATATTAGCCCATATCAACATGTATAGGTGATCACAAGGCGATTCGAGTTGTTGATATTTTGTTTCATTTTCTTGAAAAATCGAGTTGTGTCCTACCTGGGTCATGGGTGTGTGAGAGAGTGCATAAGTTTGAATTCCGACGTGGGAAAAAAGAAATCAACTTGCTCTCATTATAACATAAGACCCATTAAATACCTGCGGGTTTTTTTTTTTTTTTTCTGGTAAATTACATGTGGTTTTGTGTCATTGTTACATTAGGCTAATCAGTAACACCCAAAAAAATCCTCAATTCTGAAATGAATCCTGCCAATTAACCATCTTTGGGAGAACATGAACACAAGGAGCAATAAATTATGTTGAATCCTGGGTCCTGAGAAAGTCGTACAAACGAGAGAGAGAGAGAGAGAGAGAGAGAGAGAGAGCCTCAGTTGTACCTTACTGCAGTAATCTCTTGTCCCAGTACCTCTACGTGCTCTTTAAATTTCCAGAACGTCTCAGCCATGGGTGTCTTTATCTCATCGGGTGGGGTCTCATCGGGTGGGGTTGCACCGAATCCACTTTTACTCTTCGCATTAAAATCACCCCAATGTTTTTCGGCTTCATCCCCCTTCCCCAACAGAACACATACAACAGCCTGCAGTAAAGGATTAAATTCATATTAATCTCTCCTCCTCCTCCTAACCACTTTCAAAAGGCACTGTAGATGACCCAAGTTAAGGTCCACAGCTATATCCCGGATGGGCCTCATCATCATGGGTTTGAGGCCAGATCAGGCCTAAAAATCAAAACCTGATCAATTGAAATCGGAAAATGATCCAATCCTGCCATCATAATCGTTTTGATTACCATTAATACTTTGTTTATCTTACATTGAGCTCACTTTTGCGTGATCAAACTTGCAACAGAGTTTCGTCTCCTACTAAATTGATTATGTTTGGAAAAGTTCATTATGTCTCACACATGTATGTTCAATCTAATGGATTATATCACTCTGAATGAAGTAAAATTGAGAATTGTTCCTATATAGTCTTGTCCATGTGATCACATAAGCAAGTGGGAGCCACAAATGGGAACTTTTATCCAAATCAATTAAAGTGCAACTTGGGTAAAGTGGTGCTTGGATGGTAAATTTCAAATAAGGCATTATGTTTTTGTCTCATTTCAAAAAAGAACACAAGTTTCAAGAGTTTTTAAATTAGTCCCTAAGTTTTTCAGTAAGTTTTCAATCAAGGACATCATTCTATTCAAAGGTGTTCTCTAGCGATTTTTTCTCTTTTTTTTTTTTTTTTCAAATACTCAAATTACCCTTCATTTAAAGCTATGACATGGTTCCGTCAGTCACTACATGCAGCCGATCGTCGTCAGGTTGCTGATTGTCATTGATCACCGAGAGAACTTCAGTGAAGAAAATGAGGAAAATATAGAGAAAGTAAAGAAGGGTTTTATTTCAGTGAAGGGTAATCTAGATATTTAAAAAAAAATTGAGGAGAAAAGTTGTTTGAAAACAGCTTTAAATGGACAAATGTCCTTAATTGAAAACTTTGTGGAAAACTTAGGGCCTGATTTGAAATTTTTTGTCATTTTTTGAAATTAGGTAAAAACTTAAGACCTTATTTGAATATTTTCCTTTTTTAAAACTTGGGTTTACACACTCATCCGAGTTGCACCACTAACGATCTGGTGGAGGCCATGGATTGGACTCAATCTTCTGGTTCTATCCCACCAACTGGTTGGTCCCATTATAAATGGCCCACATCCTAGGGGAAGAAATCCAGATTAAAAAAAATTTGAATAAAAACAAGAAAAAAATAAAAAGAAAAGAAAAAAGTAAAGTAAGTTGAACAGATGACCAGATAAAATGGAGGTCTGGCATCCTTGGGCCCACGTTGATCATCTCCCAAGTACTCTTTTTTAACATCTTCCAAGGTCTGTCTAGCTCTTTCATAATCTCCCTGCCAAGTTATTCATTAAATCTCTATAGAGAAAAATAAAAAAAAGGACATGAGCCATTGGCCTTCAAGGATAAGTTGGCCAGTGTCATAGATGCCACTAAAAGTGAAGAAAAAGAGAATCAACAGTCATGATGATGAGTTGATGGGACTTTCACTTACTTTATAGATGAGCATTTCAACTAATACCAGCTTTGCTTTATAAATTTCTTCACTGCGCATGCCTTTGCATTTGAGGAGGTACCACAACAACTCTATTACTGCTGCGTCTTCCTTCCTACTCATTTCCATCCTCCCAGCACATTTCTGATAAGAGAATAAAGAAGAAACAAAAGAGAGTTGGCCATTGTCCTCAATTCAAGATGTGGTGGGCCATAATCATCATCATTATAATGTTGTCCTAGTTTATATTCGCCACAGTTACATGAATTATATTTCTCCATTCCGATCTATTCTATCCCCAACCCAAATTCAGTCACGCAATGGTTGAATTTTGAGTTTATACATTGAACTCAACTTGTCAACCCATACCCACCAACTCAAACCAAACCGAAGCCAATGTGGCTTGTTTCAGGTCGGCATTTACAATCCAATACTAATTACCACCTAGTTGGTCCATAAACACAAACCCAAACCCAATGCAAACCAACTTGATGCGACCCATCGCCACCCCTAGGATGGGCTCACTGAAAGCTGGCTGATGTTGCTGGCTACTACATACAATAAAATTTATCATTCAGTGAGTACACAAACATGTAAATGCGACCAATGGTATACACAGAGATGAAAGAACACAGTAAATTAATATGCATGAGATTGGAATTGGAACCTGAAGACGTTCGAAGTCGACCCGATCGTGCGATAGAATTTCCTTGAATTCGCGTTCAGCATCGTCAAGCAAATGCGGGGTGAGTCGATCTCTCTTCGCAGCCAACAACACCTCTGATGGTGCAGTGCCACCCCTTAGAAATTCCAATGTCAGTGATCTCCATGAAGGAACTCTCTTATTCTGGCACATACACCTTCTGGTGATGGGCCTCTTCGTCGCAACAACTTCTGGGTCTGGCCCACTCAAACCCTTGGTTTCTGTAGGCTGCAAGTGGTCCCTGAGGCACATCTCGTGGCGAAGCATTCGCCAGTGGCCACCAGAGATTGAGGAGCTGGGGATGGTTACATTGTTGGGGTGGAGGTTGAGGATGGTTGGCTTGTGGGCCTGGGGGGTGAAGACATTGAGAGGCTTGGATAGGCTGTGTGTAGCTGTCATGGCTTGATGGGTGCACTTGGGTTCGTTTATAATTTGTTTGGTTTGTTTTGGTTGGGATCGTTTTCTTGGTCTTATAGGGGTGTTGAATAGGAACACATGGAATTTTTTTTTGGCTTTGAATAGGAAGCAAGGCATCCAATTCTTCCCACATTTTTTTTTTTTTTTTCATCTCTTTGTAAGCAAGGCATCCTGATTTAAATTAAAAATCAGCCCGTACATGCACATGGAACATGCCAATAAGCCTGGCCCACATAAAATATCATTTCACCATGTCCAATCGCCTTCGGAGGTTGTTTAAATGGGAAGAAAGATGCAGAAGAAAGTGTGAACTCTACAACCGTCGAAAGTTTTTTTCTATTTCTCTATGCTAGGTTGGCACAGTGGCCGGGACATAGAAAATAAAGGGCTCCCATCAGGATTTGAAACCGGGTGAGAGCTATGGGAGCGGGGGCTTTATCCACAAGCCGAACCAAGTTGAACTTAAGCTCGATTTATTTTTACATACAAAATATTTTAAGTGCATTTTGCTCTCGTGTGGATGTCTCACACCAACAGAGCACGCTTGGTGCCCTAGATCCCATGGGTTTTACACCGATTCAGATGGACTGAACCGATAGATTGAGATAAAATAAAATGGGGCATTTTAATACTATTTAATTTTCGGACTACTGGTCAAGTAGATCAGATGATGGAATTGGCTTAAAATTTTATATATGAGGTGGTTTCATCTAATTGACCTTTACTGATCCTCTACCTTCCTTTTGTCATGATTAGTGAGGCCTCAGACCAGCCCCACAATCTGTCTCACACGGTCATCTGGTCCATTATGAGTATACATTTATCAAATTTCGATTCCACCCTAGATATAATATCACATATAGATGTAATGTAATACAAATCAACCTGTGTAATTAAATGAAACACATTGTATGAAAAAATGAGCTAAGTTCAGCCAAACTAGCTCAAGCTTTTGCTTGAGTTCGGCTGTTGAGCCAATCGAGCCAGCTTGAGCTCAGCTTGATGAACACACAAGCCAAGCATGATCAAATCGGGTTAAACTAGCTCTTAAGCTAGCTTGACTCCTTCACATCCCTATAACCCTCAAGTTTAATGATTTTAGAAGGCGTCATTATTTTGAGTTTAAGTCACAATTGGATGAGTATCATTTTTTATCTTTGTGTGGATGAGTATCTTTTTTTTTTTTTTCTCTCTCTCATTCCTTTCTCTTTTTCTTTGGTTTGGGGTGGGTGGATGGGGGGTTGGGTAGTGTTTAACTTGATCGTGGGTTGGGGTGCTGAAGGGCCTGGCTGTGGACAGGGTTCTGGCCTAAGGTTTTAATATTGCTCATTCCAGGCATGGCCTAAGGTTTTAATACATGGGACTGGATTGGATTAAGTGATAGAAAGCCTGATGAACAATGGCCCGTCTGATTAAGTAATGCATGTAATTTAATGACTGATTTGTCAAAACAAGTAATTAGAAAGACCAAAAACAATGGCCCAGCCCAATTGACTAAATGGACGAGTTCAAGCGTAAAATGTGTGAGTTGGGCTAGGCCCAAGCTAGGCACTTACGGCTCATATTAGGCTCGGGCCAAATGCAGGCCTGTGTTTTCAAAGTCGGACAATTGGATATGTTTTCATCCAGCCCAGCCCGGGCCATGAACACCCCTAAATCTTACGTGAGCCATGTGGTTCAAAAAACGCAATGGGATATATATCTAGTATTGGTGGGATCTTGTGGGATAGTAGTGGCTACCCATGTTTGGCTTTAAGTGGTCAAATTCCAAGTACCAATGCACTAGAGACCGAGGTGATGAGTCCTGAAAAGTGCACATTTTCATACACATTTTGAACCATTTTAAGGACTTATTGATATTAAAGAGCTTTATTTAGTGTCATATCATGATTTTATGCATTTTTTATCCATTGTAGTGCATTCATACATAATTTGTTGAAAAATCACACTTTTTGCATAAATTCATGAAACATGCCATTTTTGGTGATTTATTTTTGGAAAGTCGATTATTTTGGGTGCATCAAGTAGGGTCACATGCATCGTCCATTTAAATTCCTTACATAAAATTATTCTTGAATCCATTTATTTTAATTTATGTAGGAGAAATCAAGAATGGGACCCACATTAGTGAAATTTGAGAGAGATCAAGGGTAGGACATCTTTTCAAGGTGGACCCACATATCTTGGTATTTTTGGAAAGTTTGAAAAATCAACAATGGAAAGCTAAATTTGTGATCTCAAAAATCAAGAAAGAAATTCAAGAAAAGAAAATGTGCCAAAAGAATTGACTAGTCAATCAATAAAGCTTGGAAGCAAACCAAAGATAGAAGGGGAGTCAAGAAACAAGGAAATAAAGATCCCAAGATCCCTTTGGACGTCCACATGGGTCCCACACACCCCATTGCACAATTAACATTCCATATGTGCATAATTATTTTCGGATTTTTCAGAGGCAGTAAGATTAAAATAGTTATAACTCTTAATCCAACCGTCGGATTGATGCAATCCACACACCGTTGGAAAGCGCTTTTCAAGTAGATATTTTTAGAACCCAATATTGTGTCAATCGGAGCTAAAACGAGGAAGATATGGCCTCTGAAAGTTGGTGCTATAATTTCTACTCGGGATTGCAATTTTGCAATTGGAAAGCACCAAAAATCTCTCACTCACCTTGCTATTTCTTGGAAGACTTGTTGGCCAAGGAAGGGACTTGCCATACAAAGAAGATTGCATGCTACAAACTTAAAGCAAAGAAGGAAAGAAGAGAGCAAAAATTCTATATATTGAAGGCATAAACATACCTCTCCTCTCATGAAAGAAAAGACCCCCTCACTAGTGTAATTCCTCCACCATTCTACCCATCTCCTTTCTCTACTATAGCCCATCTCTTTTCAAAAAGATTTATCCCAACTTGAAGCTTCAACTAGAGAGGTTCCTTTCATCCTAGTATGTAGTTGTTTTTTAATTTTATTTCTTTATCGTTTATGTAAAAACATTGCATATTAGTAAAAGTGTGATCTTTTATATTATTATTCCTTTTCTTTGGTGATTAATGCTTGAATTGTGTTTTCCTTGTTGTTGTTCTTGGATTGACAACCCAAGATCCTAAGGAAATGAAATAAGTAATTATGAACCCAATTTGAGAATAAAAAAAAAAGAGAGCACACTTATCACACATTTATTTATTGCAATTCCCACACATTTACTTTTATTTGAAAAAATCCATACATTTAATTTCTTGTTAATGCCACACATTTAATTTTATGCAATCCACAGATTTATTTTCTTTTACACTACACATTTAAATTCAAGCACTTTTTGTTTTCTTTTCTTCTTATGCTTCTTAAATGTTTAATTAAATTTTTATGCATAGTTAATGGTTGGAACTAGTTAGCATTGCATGCATATGCATATGGTGGACTCTCTTACATGTTTAAGTGGCTGAGGAATTTAGTTCAGAAAAAATATATGATTTGAATGATGAAATTCGGCCAAATATAGTGCTAAATCTCGGATCCAGCATATAAATAGCACTTTCTGCACAATTTTAGCAAAACTGCAGAAACAGTTTTTGGCAAAAAGTTTGAAGTGGGTAGACCAGTCAAATCATGGTATTTTTATGTGAAATTTTGGGAAATTGAAGTTTAGCATGTGGTCTATCACGTCCCAAAATCTTAGATCAAAATGATTTCAGGAGGTTGGTGGACCAGTGGCTCAAACATGGCTAGTCGGACCCACCTGCATGCAGAATTTCTGCACAGTTTTAATTTTTTAGGTCATGTTTACGCATTCATATCTCTTTCGTTTTAAATCTTTTTTCACTTCTGTTTTTTTTTATTTGATTCATGCATCATTGTAGTTCAAAACCCAGCCATTAAACTCAGTTTTAGGTTGCATTAGATTAAGAGAAATCATGCATAAAAACAGCCCTGCATAGTAGTTTTCTAGACTTAGAATTTTTCAACATCCCATGGCATACATTGCATTACTAACTTTATAACTTATGTTTCTTTTATTTCTAGTTTAATTTTTTATTTTTATTTTTGTTAATTTTTATTCTTGATGTTCTAACTTGTGTGTTCTTTTGTAGCAATTTTAGTTTTTAGTTTAGGATTTTTAGATTTAGGAAGTTTTCTTTTCATTGGTTTGTAATTAATTTAATTTTTAAAAAGTAGGAATGATGGTTGTAATTTTCTAGTTTGTTAGGCTAGGTTTAGATTTTTAATTTAGGACAGGTACAAGTTGAGAAGAATTTACCTTAATTTACATTGCTCCCTGTGAATCGACTTGGTCTCACCAGTTTATTACTACATCGCGGCTCTACACTTGGAGCTCACGATCACGAGGCTCAGGCACTACTTTTTTTATTTTTCTATCGGAGGATTCCCAACCCTTTGGGATGGACTAATCCCTCCGGGCCCAGAGGGAAGCCGGATAAACCCCCATGTAGGCCCAATGTGGTAGTGTAGTTTCAAATCTCTACTTAAAGGCCTTAAAATCATAGTTGTTAATATCATTTCGGACCCCATTTCGCTCTGGCCTACAAAATTAAATATTTCGGCTGATTCGGAATTTCGACGAAACTTTTTAGAATTACATTTTGGGAAAAATACAATATAATATATATACATATATATGTAAAAAAAATAAAAAAAAAGTAATAAATATAGATTTAATCCATTCTAGTAAATATTTTGGAATTACATTTTGGGGAAATATAAGAAATACAAAGTATATATGTGTAAAAAAGAAAGTTAAAGAAATTAATTATGTAAAATACCATTTCGGCCTAAAAGTCACATTTCTGCCGAGACTGACCGAAATTCAAACCAAAACATTTTTTGTGAGATTCGTTTCGGCCACTTGACTGAAACGAAAATTTTCGGCCATTTTGGCCGAAACCGTGCGAAATTAATAACTATGCTTAAAACTGTCTTGCCTGTACAACCTCCACCCATTGCTCATTGAAGGAAATTCTCTCCTCCTTGTTCAAACTATCCAACAAGGCACCCTCTCTTGGCACCTAATTCCATATTGAAATAGATCCAACAAACTCTCAATCAGACCCTACAATGGGAGGTTCAACTGCAGGTGAACCTCTAATCAGGTGGCCCATGAATTAGCTCACATGCATTTCCCCAGCATCATATACTATTTTCACTAATTCAGTCTCGAATCATATCCATGCAGTATACAGAAAGGATATCATCCCCAGCAGCTTTTGGGGTGCAAAGGACAGTCGAAGTGGAGGAAGTTGAAGATATGGTCCCTTCTAAGTTACTACTATGGGCCCAATTTTGCAGTTCGGCTGATATTAGATGCTTTTCTTCCTGTTTAGATTTTCAACTCAGACTTTGGCAGACTTTCTTTATCTCTACTCTCTTTTCTTTCTTCATGTTTTGTACTATGTACTTTTCTGACTGCAATTTATGATCTTCCTTACTAGTAAAAATAAATAAATAAATAAAGAAAGAAAAGGAAAGAAAATTCTTTATATGGGGCAAGTGTTATTAGGTTTGTCTAGTTAACCGTTCATACCAAAATCTCAACTTGTTAATAGAGGTAAAATAAATACTTTTTAATAGGTGAAGCTCACTTCTAAACACTCGCCTACCTACAGGGAGAACCCAATCAGTGCACTTATGGAGACACGTAATTTTTTTAGATCGAGTCAATCATCATGGGAATCGAACTCACAACTTTTTGGCTCGGCCACCATATTAAGTTTGCTTACATAACCATTTGTACCAAAACATCAACGGTTGGTAGAAAAATCATAAATACTTTTCAATACTAACTTTTTGAGTGGAGCTCACTTTAGAACAAGTGTTACTCATCCTTCAAATGCTAGCATATCTCTCTCTCTCTCTCTCTCTCTCTCTCTCTCCAAATCCAATTCCAGGCCAAACCAAATGACTTCACTGAGCATAAGGTCTGAGCCCTACGATTGAGACTTGCCCAACCGATGATGACCCATTTGTTATTTTGGTTTAGATCTTACAAGAACTCACAGAAGCCCAGGTTGCCATCTCTCTCTCTCTCTCCCCACCAATTCGACTCTTAAGCAGTTTGATCCACAGTCTCTCTCTCCCCACCAATTCGACTCTTAAGCAGTTTGATCCACAGTTTGGATTCCGATCATAAAATCTACACTTACATAACCATTTATCTATAGAGCCAAAAAAATAAATGATCAGAAAGATCAAATCAGGATAGTTTTTGCCCAACTCCAATCTGCATCAAGCAAAGAATATTGTGTCAACGGGTACTAGGGATAGCATTCAGCCTCTTTGTTTCTTGTAATGGAATACATATATAGGAATTGTAAGACTTTTTTTTTATTAAATGCTCATACTTGAATAAATAAGTTTGAACTTTAAAAAATGATCATCAAATTATTTTCCCTCTAAAAATGAAAAATGAATAAGCGAAACGTGGGAAATGAATACCCAACCACTACCCTAGTAATTCAAATCCCATGAAAATGAGGATTGCATCTCCATCGCTACCTTATATCTTACGTCCCTCACCTTATATCCTTCACCCCCTCACTAGGTCTTTAATAATCCTTAGGTGAAGTTCATTTGACCGTGTATTCGAATGTTTTCTATGCAAATAAATAGGACCCTATTAAAATGTATCCTCATTTTAACTGGGACAACTACTAAAGACATGATCTCTCTTGCAATACTCATTCTAGATTTATGGGTAAGATTTTTCACATTGGCTTTTCAAACAGACTGTCAAAACAACTCATATGAACCATTCTGTTTAATGGGGTGTTTAATTAGGTGTTTAATTAACTTTCTTTAGTTTCTATTTCTAAGCAATGTCTTTGTATCAAAGGTGCTAAACATGACCCATCAGAGGTGAAGATCCCCAGGCGGCCATCACATGATATTCACTCTTTGGTATGGAAACAATTACCTGTCCATTACCATAGCAAATTAATTCATTGGAGGTTGATGGTCTCATATACCTCCAATGAATTAATTTCTTCAACACGTTTTCCATGAAACTCCCTTTACATCAAATTCCTCGAAATCCCATTAGAAGTATGCAAATGGGATCTTAGGGCCTGTTTCTTTACTGAAATTTATTACTAGAAGCACGCAAATGGGATCTTAGGGCTCGTTACTTTATCAGAATTACAAGAATTTATGTTTGGGAGAATTTCAAAGTCTCCAAAAGTTGTCCCCTTAAGTCGAATTCCAAATCCCTCTTTTTTTTGGAGGATTTGAAATTCCAACAAATTGTGAGAGTGGAATTCCAAGAATTCCAAAAGGTCTTTTGGATTGTTGGAATTTCAAACTCTAATGAAAGAAACACGGCTTTTCAAATGCCAGGGGACAAGATATCACATCATGACCAAAATGCCCCGTTATAGCTTTTATAAAATCAGTACTTTTTGCATTTTTCTTATAATAACCCTACTAATGACCCTACTAGTCACACTTAAAAAGTTTGTGATACCATTTTTTAGAGAATAATAGTAAGATTCTGTCCTGGTCCACCAGCAAAGACCTTGTTTTATTAACAGAGCATCGATATTTGTTTTCGACAATAACAATGTAAACTAAATATATATATAATCTTGCTCTTTAACAAATCAGAAAAAGAAATGGTACCCTTAGAGAAGAGTGCACATAAAGACAAGCCTTTGCAAGTTGTGGGGATTTGCAGAGTGCAAACAAAGTCCTACAGCTATCAATGACCAATTGTATTTCATGGGCCCAGTCTATCAAGTTTTAGATGGAAAAAGTATACATTTAAAAGAAAATTTACAAGTCCCCATCCAGGCTACGTCAAGGATAATGTGACAAAACAATTATGGCCTTCACCAATGCTTCAAGAATTGGCATCTCCCCCTTCACAATTTATGTTAGGATAGTGTAAGATCCCGGTCCTGCCTATAATATTTACTTAATTTTTTATTAGGATATTTTATTAAGATATTAGTATTATTTAATGAAATGTATTTTAGTTATTTAAGTGGATAGGATTAATTGGGCCACACGATAGATTAGATGCTTGGATCGGTGAGTTGGGTTAATGGGTAGATGACCTGACCCGTAGTTTGACCCAATGACTAAAGCCCATAAGAGATTCCCCTTTTAACCAAATCCCTGTTTGAAAGAACTGCACGTTCTTATCTCCCCTCTTTCGTTTGCAACTTATCCCGCTTAACCTTCGTCTTCTTCCTCATTCAACTTCCTAAGCCATTCCAGCTTTAGGATCCAGCCATCAGAATCAAGATCAGAGGACACCACCATTATTGGTTCAACCTTCTTATTACAGGTAACTCTCTCCTCAGATCATTAGGAGTAGATCTATATTCTTGGATTTTATCTTCTTTTTCTTTCCAATGGTAGATCTGGTTGAGAGAACCATAGATCTGATCACCTGGGTATTCCCTTTCCATCTCTTATGTCAGATTGGTGTTGGGATTGTGATCGAGCGCCGTGGTAATCTCGGATTGGGTATTAGTTAGGATTTGTCGCATTCTTTTTCAACCCCGGTAAAAAAGCAAGTACTTAATTATAATATGTGAATTTAATACCTGTGTTTTTCGTTGATTCCATTGTTTTGCATGTAGAAACCCTTTGATGCCCTTTTTATGATGTTAATTGTTTTGTGATGAGATCGGAGATTGGGGATGATTGAATTGTTTTTCTTATTTTAGTCATCACTGTTGATGCCCCAATCCACCAAGCCCCTAGGCTGAATCAGTAGCAGAGACCACTATTTCAAGTGTCCTTCGTGGGCATGCAGAACCACACACTCCGGAGGGTGAATCTGTAACAGGGAACGTAGGAAATTGGGACTGTGTGTTTTCGACCATGGAACCCAGGTGGGCCATCCGATGACCGATCCGATCCGTGGATCCGGAGGAGGACCCACGGGCGACCTTAGAGGTGTTGGACCCGTGAGGAGTGGGTCCCATCCGACCCACCATCGAATGATTTTGAAACTTGGGGCGTGAGTCACTCTGAAGATGATTTCTTGTATTTAATCAGATTGTGGGACTCAATGATTGATCGGATCACAGATCTGGCCCGATCATATGGCCGTACATGGTGGGGCTATCCTAGAGATCAGACCCATCTTGGGTTCTTGAGCAGTGGGGCCCACTCTTTCAGACTGATATGCAGTGGAACCCATCGTTCTGGACGATGGGTTCTGCATATTTGGTTCATTTCATGTATTTAATCATGTGGTGGGGCCAAGAGATGGAACTTGATGATTGATCCGGACCAAAAGGCTTATTAGTGGGGTCCTGGGCGACACTGAAAATCATCTTGATCAATGGTGTTGATCGATGGGGTTCACAATCCCAGTAGCCCAATGTTGCTGGCGTCGGACACTATTACAGAATGGGTTTCTGTGTTGAGTTGAGGATGAGGTGACTGTTGCTTGCATAGGAAGGAGATGAAAAGGTGACCTGTTGACATGAGGGCATGTGACCTGATAACCTGACATTATTGGAATGAAAAATGAGAATGGTATGACCTGGGTACTTGATAAGGATGGGAATAAAGTAGACGGTACGGTTATGACATGTGATGATGTAATCCCATGTTAGTGTGGTAAAATTATTTACATTGCCCCCTTTCGTTTTTTGAAAATTAGGAAAAAGGGCCCTAGTTGTTTTATAAATTCAAATTAGACATTTGGCTTATTTTGGATGTTGAAAATGTTGTGATGGGATTTTCAGGTTTTCTAAAATTATAAACTAAGATTATGACTTATCATTATTTGCAAATTAAGATTAATTGATATCTTTGGGTTTTAATATGTTAAAATTATATTTTTGTACTTTATAAGTGGATCTTTGGATCAAGTAAATGCCGTCTGGGCAAACGGTATATTATTAACATAAGGTTTAGTACTTCGTATAACCTCGGGAAAATCTTAGTGGATTCGAGTTCAACCCATCTCTATTTGGAAAACTCTTAATTGGGTCTATGCACCATTGAATTATAAGGGATGCGTTGATCTTTTATCTATTAGACATTCATGTGGTTGTTGAGTACGAGACCTTATGTTTGACCTTAGGCTTGGATTGTAATTATTCTTTGACATTTGGGTTTGCATATGTAAATGACTATTTGGATATGACATTGAACGTTGAACGGCCAGTACTTTATTTGACTTAGGATCCTTGTGTCGGAGCAATAATAATCAGGTCTATTATGAATATATGTTTATATATATTATGTGGGTCATTTATGGACGACTGCAGATCGATATATGGACGGTTGATCACCAATATGACTGGATCACTTATAATCCGCTATGAATGTGAACAGGTTATCCTGGTTTTTATTTGATCGGTTTATGACCACCGACGTTATGGATGGGCTTTCCCGATTTATTTAGGGCTGACCACCCACAACGGGGACACTTGTCTTCGTGTGAATTATATTGCTCCCTTTGTATCGTTTAAACTTTTGTTTTACGTTCTTTCTCGTTATTATCATTGTCATTGTTTTATTTCGATCTCACTTGTCTATATTTCTCTCATTATCGTATTAAATTTCGAATTATGATTATGTTCTTGCTATTTACTTTGTAATAATTGGTGCATAGGTACCGAGCCCTACTTTACCCAGGAGACGGAGGAGGATCAAGCGTTTCAAACGTTTGAGCCAACTAATGAACCCGAGTGGAATGCCGGAGATGGCTTTGGAGCCGTCTGAGCCAGCAAACGAGAGAACGTCATCTTAGAAATTCTCTTTAAATGAACTTTCTTTTAGTATTGAGACCCTTTTAGAAATTATTGAATTCATTCTGCAACTTTAATTATTAATGTTTATCTGATTTTTATGTTGTGTTGCATTTATGAATCTTCAGTACCAATTGAATAAAGCTTCCGTGGCATTTAATGAAATTTATTTTGACTCACCACATGTTGAAATTTTTTGTGGGTCTACTTTTGAAAGCTTGTGTTGTATTAAACACAGGAAATTTGAATTTGTTTTATTTTTTTTCACGTTTTTCCAATTCTTATTTTGGGGGACGTGACAGATAGTGTAAAATACTTCCACCTAGTATGATTGTATACATGATTTTTATTACTAGAATAAGAGGAGATATTGGTGTTTCATATTTCCATTAGGATCAAGTGTAAAGTGCTTATATTATTTATTCTGCAGTATCAAATACTGTGTTTATGCTACTCTGCACATCAAGAGCAAACTCAAAATGCAAGAACTATTATTTTCTTTGGTACCTTAGATGGTATGTCAACCGTCAAAGAAAACTGCAGAAGGCATATTTCATTTCATGGTAATTTTCACTAGTGTATGACATCAGTTGGGAAGAAATTTATTGAAATCAATCATGCCAAAGACAAGTGGAATCATCACTTTTTCCATGAAAAAAAGCAGGCGTGCCAATCACAATTCAGTCAGAGAAGAACAACTACACCATTCCAAATCCATCAAGACAATTTTCTAAACAGACAACCAAAATATGGTTCACCAACATTGGAAACGGATACAATTATTTTGTGCTATCAAACAATGCCAAGTCAACTTCACTATTCATATACTTGGTTTTGGGAGTTTAAAGAAGGAATCTTTGATCCCCCTCTTCCATGATTCCAAAGAAGTGGTAGAAAGAAACCCAAGAAGTGTTAAGGACATTTGTCCAAGCTCTCCAAGTCCTACCATGGAAGGAACCAGTGATGAGAAGAAGAAGCAAGAAAGAAGAAGCTATTGGAGATGCAGCAAGGAAGACTTGTTCCCTGAGGAATCCTTCCAAAACTGGGACGCATACAGGGGAGCTCTTTCTCAGACATTCTTTCGATTCAAGGACCGGCTTTTCAGCAGATCAGAAGATGCCAAAGAACTTGGAGAGCTCCGGAAAGAGAGCGAAAACGACATGAAACGGTGCCTCACTTGGTGGGATCTCATCTGGTTTGGATTTGGGTCGGTCATCGGTGCTGGGATCTTCGTTCTCACAGGTCAGGAAGCTCACAAGAATGCAGGCCCAGCCATAGTCCTCTCCTACATCGTTTCAGGTCTCTCTGCTATGCTTTCTGTCTTCTGCTACACTGAATTTGCAGTGGAAATCCCTGTCGCAGGTGGGTCATTTGCTTATCTTAGAGTTGAATTAGGTGACTTCGCAGCGTTCATAACAGCTGCAAATCTGCTGTTGGAAAGTGTCATTGGCAGCGCAGCAGTGGCAAGGTCATGGACTTCTTACTTTGCTACACTCATAAATCGCCAACCCAACTCGCTAAGAATACAAACAAATCTCACAAAAGACTTCAATCTCTTGGATCCAATTGCGGTGGTAGTTCTCACAGCTGCTTCAACCATGACCATGATCAGCACAAGAAAAACATCCTACCTGAATTGGATTGCATCTGCTGTGAACACAATTGTGATAGTATTTGTGATAATAGCCGGTTTTATGCATGCCAACACCAACAATTTGACGCCATTTCTGCCTTATGGAGCTGGAGGGGTCTTCCGAGCCGCTGCAATCGTGTACTTTGCCTATGGTGGATTTGACAGCATCGCAACCATGGCCGAAGAGACTAGAAATCCTTCAAGAGATATACCATTGGGTCTGCTTGGGTCAATGTCAATTATCACAGTGATTTACTGCCTGATGGCTCTGTCATTGAGTATGATGCAGAGTTATACTCAGATAGATGTGAATGCGGCGTATTCCATTGCATTTCAGAGTGTGGGAATGAAGTGGGCCAAGTACCTTGTGGCTCTGGGAGCCCTCAAGGGGATGACTACTGTTCTATTGGTGGGCGCACTTGGGCAGGCTCGCTATGTCACCCATATAGCTAGAGCTCACATGATTCCACCCCTGTTCGCGCTGGTTCACCCAAAGACTGGAACCCCTATCTATGCAGGCCTCTTGCTAACCATTTCGAGCGCCTTCATTGCGTTGTTCTCGAGCTTGGATGTCTTGGCTAGCCTTCTATCCATCAGTACACTCTTCATCTTCATGATGATGGCAGTTGCATTGCTTGTAAGGAGATACTATGTGAGAGGAACCACTCCTAGATCTGACCTTCTCAAACTGATCATTTTCTTGATAGTGATCATTGCTTCATCGATGGGTACTTCGGCTTATTGGGGATTGAGGCCCCATGGTTGGATTGGCTACACTATAACTGTTCCCCTCTGGTTTTTCGGGACGATGGGGATATCGGTGTTCGTGCCCCAGCAGCAGAAGCCAAAGGTCTGGGGTGTTCCACTGGTTCCATGGCTCCCATCATTGTCAATTGCCACAAATCTCTTTCTCATGGGCTCCCTTGGTTACCAAGCTTTTGAGAGGTTTGCCTTCTGCACATTGGCAATGCTTATTTACTATGCCTTCTTTGGCGTCCACGCGACGTATGATGTAGCCCATCAACAGCAGAAACCAGATGGTGAACAGATACTCCAAAATAATGGCCACACAGAAAATCAAGTGCCTTAAGAAAACTATGTAGAATGTATGTTGAACTCCAAAATAATGGCCACACAGAAAATCAAGTGCCTTAAGAAAACTATGTAGAATGTATGTTGTTCCTTGCTTCCTATTTTGTTCGGATCATGAATTGCCTTGAAGCTATAGAATGCTTCTTGTTATGTTTTCTTGGATTTCTTTCTTCTCTAAGATTGCCTCCAGTCATTGCCTCATGAGAAATGAAGTGCCTTAAGGTGTAGAATGCTTATTGTTCCATACTCTTTCTTTCTTCTCTCAGATGGTCCCCTGTCATGGCCATAAGGAAATGAAGTGCCCTTAAAACTGTGGCTATATCTAGTTTAGACCTTTTTGTTTTTGTTTTCCTTTTTTGATGATTTTGTTACTAGGCCACCTTTTCAGTGTTCAATTACTGGGGCAGGGACCACTAGTTTTCTGTTCAAAGAGGATGGTAGAGCAACTTCCAGTGCCAACCCAACCATTATTTTTTATGTAAATGCAAACTGCAGAATTTTGTTCATACTTGAATTTTCTTAGGCTCATTTGCTTACTTGAGATTCTTAACCACCAAACAGAGTTGGGTCTCACTCAAAAACTCTCCCAGGGACATGGATTAAGACTTCAATTGGGAGACAAAGTTTTTGGCTTAAGGCCGTGGATAATCCGAGCACGGCCTAGTGGCATGATAGACACATGATTTCTAGTAGTTCTGAAACTCTCTTCACTTTGCATTAAACTGAGTCAAGCTTATTCAGTTATGTTGAAGCTAAACAGATTGATGCTGAATTTCTTATCAGATTCTACTTTGAAGCAGAAGTAGTTAAGCATGAAATTCTCTCTGCCATGCACCAGTGATTAGTTAAAAGTTAAAACCAGAAAGCATGTAAACTTAAAAAGGGTTGCTGGGATTTTGAATTAAACCATCAATTTTGGTGTCAAGTCATAACAAAAGTGCAGGACAAACAAATTTGTCAGTGCCAATTCCAAAACATGTCTTTTTTTCGCATCCTCTATATAAGCTCCTCTGCACATTTAAGAATCTCACCACTCTTCTAACACTTGATTCATTAGTAGGCTTTCTTCTTTCAAGTCTATGATTTTCAATCCCAATGTCAGAATTGAAGATGGTCATCTTTATCTTCTTTGTTGTAGTTACTTTCTGGGTTTTTAGCATGTTTGAGTTGACTTCTTCAGAAACCCATGAGATTCAAGAAAGATAATACTCTGTTATAATTCTGGATCTAGAAATAAGAAATCCCATCAAGAGCTTAAGCAAAGTAGCTAAGGGCCGATTTGGATGTAGAATCAATGAGGAGAAAATGGAGGCTGAGGAAATTGCCCGCATGTCAAATTCATATTGTAAACATTTTTCTCAATAGATCCAACAAAAGTAGGGAGAAGAAACCTTTTGTCCAATGAAGTGCATACTCCCACTTTGGATCTACCTTAGGGAAGAAAGAACATTTTTTTTTACTTAGGTAAGATACGCAAAAATAGGAGAAGGGGAAGAGAACAACTTTTTTTCTTGTGGAATTGAATCTTTTATCAAGAAAATTAGCATTTAAATATTTAATATTGAGTTTTTTTAATTGTGAAAAGCTATTAAACTGTTTTTTCTTACATAAATTTTCCCATTCATATCCTAACACAAATAAGACTAGAGAAAAGTGGCGATCATCGATAGAAATTCTCCATCTCCAGTTTTCTTCTCATTTCTTCACCTATTGGGATTCTCTATTTATCATTTTCTTTGCATCCAAATGCGATTAGTGCGGAGGAGAAAATCTTTTCTCTACGTTTCTCCCCTGTTTAAATTGGTTTAAGAGGAGAAATGTCTGAATATTACTATTGACTTCATCATTTCTCAGAATAACAAAAGAATCCAATTTTATTTCAAGAATCTAGTTAATTTTCTCCACACTGCAAGGATGCCCTGCATGATTTGGCAACTCTTTTGTGGATGGTATGCAGGACCCCATAGCTGAAATTTTCACTTCATAACCTTACTTCTTTTTTCTAATTTTCAAATCACCCCTTGGGGAAATCTAGTAATGGTTAAAATCCATGTGACTAGGTTCACTCATTAATGAGGTATAATGACTGGGCTGCATTCATAATTTACTGGTATACAAGTCCATTAAAATGGTTGGAATAAGATTTATTCATATTTATATGGGCAAAATCTCCAAACAAAGGATGATTCCATCTATTCCTAATAACATGACCTACCTATGATCAATCCATACCCTTTCACACGCCTAAATGTGGTAGTTGAGATTAATCTTCCATTATCCACCATAGGATTCAACAAATTTTGAAAAATGCATTACAAAACTGTAGGCTCTGATGTCATTAAATCAAGTTGCTGGACGACATGATTAGAATGATATTTGATAAAACCCTATTTAACTCCATACCCCTTCACTTTTGAAAGCAAACCATTGTCTCTTTTAGCACCTACAACTCATTTGTATGGTTATATGTTGTAAAATTTGTATGGCTATATGTTGTAAAAGCAAACTTAAAAAAAAGGAAAAACATTCCTGAAAAGGATCTTAAAAAAACCAGATATTAACATCCACCCCCATTATCAATCTAAACCCTCTCACACATACTTGATCATGTAAATTCAACTCATTTCAATTTGACACTGATCTCCATATTACCTACCATTAAACTAAATCACCCCAACAAAATGCACTTCAGAGATCATTACACTACAATGAGTGCTATGGGTGCCAAACATGTTGTCGATGTGGGATGTAAGACTTTTTCCAATTTCCCAATAATACCCCTTCACGTGTGGACCCGACTGTACCATGTACCAACCCAAATGCTTAACCTGATGGGTGGAAGGCCAAATTGGTATATGTATCAAACCCATTACTTGGCGATGCGGGATGTGGGACTTTCCCAACACAACTTTCATCCCAAACATAATACTCAGAGTCCTCAAGATGATGACAATCATGAAGAACAGCCAGCAAAGCACTCAATCTGGTATTAGCAACTGATATACATCTTCTTTTCGTTTTTCACTCAAGATTTATGATTAAATTAGTAGCAAATAGCAACTAAGGTATTAAATATATAAAATGCACCAACCTTCTTCATTATTTACTACATATTTGTGATAAATTTATATTTTCCCCCTGATAAGGAAGACACAGATTTTGCAAATCAATGGTTTTTAATTTTTTTTATTGTTTTTGTAATATTGTAGGGGCCCTGAGTCATATCTCCATTTCTGTGTTTTTCATCTGGAGAGAGCCCTTGATTTCAGAAGAGTGGTGGGCCCATCCCTTGCCATGATTAACCCATTTGATTACTGATGATCTAACCCATATTCTCATTGATGTTTCTGCTAATTTTCTGCTTTTGTTAGTGAGTCTTTTTTACATGAAGCCATCTACTTGCTTTTACTAATTAAGGAATCATGGGTTTTTTTTTTTATAAGTCTTCCTACCTCTTATTCTGTCTCACTTTGGGTTTAACAGTATTGAGTTTGTGGTTAACTGAGATATTAATGAATGAATTTGGTGATGTTTTTAGTTCAGCAGGACTGCATTTGTTGTAATTAATCAAATCATTGGTAGAATTTTAGAAAGTTTTTTGCCTTTTTTAATTTTTTGTGAAAGAAGCTATTCCTTTCAGGATCTGTTGTGCTATTGGGACAACTTAAAATTGGATCACCATTGGAGTGGCCTTCTGTTGTTATGATTCTATTTGTTTTCTTTTTCCCTTCTAGACACACAGATATTGTGCTTGTGCTGAGGGAGAAATACCAATCTCCCATTATTTATTATATGTGAAAAGCAGCTTGGTGGGTCTCCTGTTGAAAGTTCCAAAGGGATTTGCATTGGGATTCCCACAAAGTATTGATGATTAGAGGTTGGAGTGTTGCATAATTTTTACATACACAACGCACCCTGGACCCTGGTGTTGGGTCCACTTTCTTAATACTTGTCCAGATTCAATTTTAATCTTTTGAAATTCAGCATAAAGATATTATAATATAACTCTTTGATACCTAATTTAATTTTGTTTAGTTATTTACTTGGACACCTAACCAGCAATGTTTAATTTTTGTTTTTTTTTCCCCATTTTTTGTTAAAGGTAATAATATGGCCTAGTCCTGAAACCTGGTGGTTGCCATAATGAGAACTTTCCAAGTTCTGCTAGCCTCACAGTGATTATTAATTATAATTTTAAAAAATAAAAAAAATCGAAGCACAGTACCTACTCAGCCGAGTCGAATCGACCCGACTCTGGCCGAGTCGAATCGACCCGACTCTGGCCGAGTCGAGGACTGAGTCCAACCTTTTGAACACTGCATTGACCCATGTTTAAAACTTGGCCAAAATCAAATTGTATCATCTTAATATCTTGTCTTTAAAGATTTTGTCCCCATGACTGATTCTGATTTCATATGAGTTTATTTCCAATTCAAAGAGGTTTTGAAACTCTATTCTGATCACCTTTCTGTTGTATCTTTTCAAAAACAAAGATGCTAAAAGTGATTAACAGTATAGATTAAAAACATACCAATTTCTAAACATTTTTATAATCATACCTTTAAGAGAGGTTAAAAAAAAGCAGAATAGTCGAGTGCAAATGGTAGTCCTGGTCCAACTGAGTTACCTCTAGGATTAATTAAAAATGTGAGTTGGACATTCAAGAAGATCCGGACCCCAATCAATCAATCAATCAAGACTCTTTGATTGCATGACCAGTTCACACACACAGCTGCAAAAGGTACCAACCAATTCCAAACGTCCACATACGAAGACTTTAACAAGTAAGAATTTAAAAGCTACGTTCGGAAGCGCCCAACCACTCCTCGATTGCCACGTGTACGCGCAACGGCTAGTAGGTGTACGACGGCTCAAAAGTGTTCCCACACGCTACAAAGACAAAGTCATTCCAACACGTTAACAAGAAAAGGTTCTTCCAACGGCTATATTTTTCTCCTCTCTCCCTTCCCATTTCCCACCTCCACCAATCTCCTCTCATCACCTATAAAACCTCTCCAAAACCCACATCTAAATCTACCATCCCAATCCATTCTCCTCTCCTCAAGCCCCCAAAAAAACTCTCTCTCTCTCTCTCTATCTGTCTATCCATCAATCTCTTATTAGTGTTTTTTTTTTTTGGTCTTTGTTTTCTTCATCTTCTATCAACCATGGTTTCTGCAACAAAGGTTTCTCTGCTTCTTCTTGCTCTTCTTGTTCTTTCTGTTGCTGTTTCTGCACAAGAAGGAGACATGGCTCCAGCGCCAGCGCCGGGAATGGTCAGCAGCACAAACACAGCTCTACCTGTTTTGGGTGGCATTTTACTCACATCTCTGATGTCTTTCATTGCTCTGCTTTCTCATTGAGGCCTCTGTTCTATTTCTATTGGTAGTTGGAGATATGAGGATGTTGGGTGGTTCTGATTTTTTTATTTATATATGTTATACATATTCTTCTTCCATTATGTTTGTGGAAGGGAAGGATAGGGAGATTCTAGAATGATGGGGTACCATCTGGCAGATTGAGTCTTTTTTGGATTGAGAGTTTGTCATTCTTTAGTGGATATAGTATTATTTGATGTTATATGTATATGGATTTTGATGAAATAAAGGATATCATTTCTAATAGTTAAAATCACATCTTCTTTGTATTATTTGATGCTTATTTGGTGGAAAGAAGGGTCTTCCTGTTATTTGTTTTTTTTTTTAATGTTCTTTTTTATTGACATTGTTGGCCAAATTTCGATCCAACAAGAGTGGCCCCACCATCATTAATCACAAATGGGGTCACCATAATGGATTCTGCTGGTTTTGGAGATTGTGCACACCATGTAAAAACAGCAAGATAATCAAGTGAAGGATATCAATCAAAGCCCAAAGTGGCAACACACACAATCTTTATTGACTGATCCGTTTTTGTCACTCAAGTCTTAACAAATCATGATTCACATCGAGAAGGATAGGATTTTCTAATCTGTTTTAACGAGTCTTGCGAATCTGGATCCTCTAAATTAATATAACTATTCGCCCTAAATTTCTTACTTTAAGACACATCATTCAATTTGTTGGCACGTATGAAATTGATGCAAATCATGTAAGAAAAGATGAAATGAAGTAAAAATCATAGGGTGGGAATTTTTTATTTTCATGCACTTCTATACTCTGCACTCCATCGGATCAGACTCTGACTCATCAGTGCCCTTATCAGGCGTGCGTAGGAGAAAATTTATGAGGGGATTTACTCCCATTGAGAGGTATAGTAGATGCATCAATCGTCATCCCCTTCTTTCTTTTTCTTTTTTTTTTTATGGAGGAAAAACACCCCATTTAACATGTTGCTGCTAGCATGTTACTCCAAACATTGCCAGACCCTAGCCAGATTAAACACATGATAACAAAACAAAAGCCAAAGGGAGGTCTAAATGGTAAGGTTGCATTTCAATTAGGACTTGGGGGCAAAAATGAAATGAAAGTCAATATTTACTACAATCAAAGTGGTGCAAGTTTGAACATATATTGGTCCAAATTTTACTCCGATCAAAGAGGAACCCTTTAAATTATAACCACATATAGAACACATGATAATAAAACAAAAACAAAAATAAAAAAGACAAATAGTGTGGGGCAGGCCAGGGGAATTGATTGCATTGCAATTTGGACTTTAGGGCCTCTGGACTGGACTTGGGGCTCTCACCTGCAATCCAGATTTTAGGGTCCCTCTCAGGCCTAGACTTGATTTTCTCTTACCGAATAAAATGATTTTTTGAAGGCTTAAGACTTAAGAGTGGTTGGAACTTGGAAGAGAATGAATGAGCCAAGGAGGAGGATCTGCTAAGGAGATGAGGAAAAAGGAGGAAGATGAGGGATTGAGGGAGAAAAAGTCTAAAAAAAAATTAGGATTTTAGTAGTACCTCGGACGATATATACCGATATTTTGATGGGCGATGATGAGGAAAAAGGAGGAAGATGAGGGGATGAGGGAGAAAAAGTTCTAAAAAATTAAGATTTTAGTTGTAACTCGGACAATATATACCGATATTTTGATGGGTGATGCTGATACCGGTTCCCCATCAAAATATTGTACAGGTATAGGCCAATACCAGTTCGTATCGATATTTTTAACCATTGTCCAATCATTGAACTCAACGGCTATCAGGACGTGTTGGCGATTTTAGGAAATTTTAGGACTAAATAAAATAAATGAAGTAATCTAGATGTAATAGTAAGAACTAATAGGTCTTAAACTGTGATTTTATAGAACCTAAATTGCAAGAAGAAGAAGAATCAGGCCAGCAGAAGTCATCACGTCGGTAGATTTAGGCTAGCTGGATGGTGGGCGCACATCCCATGGGTCCTGCAGTCCTTAGATAGCCTAATGATGTTCTCTCAGATGATTGGACCAGATCATCCATCAAGTGGATCAGGTGGGCACCACAACCAATTTCGAAAATTAACTCCATTGATGAACTGTTTCTTACCTTCGTTGGCCTCCTCGCATGGTTTTACCTGGTGGATAGGAGGGCTTGCATATCCCCTAGGGATTAGTTCTTGGCTGTCCAAAATCAAGTGTCTCTTAAGCTCAAGGCCAAAGGCTCCTAAGCTGGGCGGGAGATGCCCTAGGTTATCAAATATATATATATATATATAGGGAAGTGCTCCTATGAGAGACACTCTCACAAACTTAAATGCAAGGGCCCCCACCCATCTCTCATAAAGTTGGTGAGAGTGTCTCTCATAGGAGCACTTCCCTATATATATATATATATATTGCATTGGAGGGTTTGCATGTGCCTTTAAGATTTAGTTCTCGGCTGTCCAAAATCGAGTGTCTCTCAAGCTCAGGGCCAAAGGTTCCTGGGCTAGGCTGGAGATGCCCTAGGTTATCAAAAAAAAAAGACGACTTGTTTATGCAAAAACCAATTTTGGGCATGGATTTGGTACATATCTTAAGTTGTTTTGAGGTTAATTCAATCCCTAATGATCCAATTAACCCTAATACATAAGTTTACAGGATTCTTAAATGATGACAAGGAGTTTGAACTCAAAACAGGGAAGAACTATGGTCGACAGTGACTAAAATCTGCTCCTAGATGCTTGGTTTAGATCTTCTGAGGTGGATCCCTTAGGCCCCACAATCCCAAACTGCAGACCCACCATGGATATCCTGTTTTTCTAAGAAATCTGAATTCAGATTTTGGTTTCAAGCAATCTTAGGATAAAATTCCGCAAGTTCACGCTTGTGGGGCCCACTCTTGGTCCATCCAAATGAACCAAACACATGACCACCCTAAATTGCACAATTCCACTAACTTTCGATTAGATCCGAATTTAATGGACCGTTGGATCGACTGTCTACCGATTCAAATGGACCTTTGACCATTAAATTTTTTGTTACCAGTTGGAGCTGATTTTTTCCAAAGAGGAGGGTCCCAGGGAGTGTTTGAAACCCCCTCATCCTCAATCCCCATGTGGGTCCCTAAGTGGGCCCCACTGCACACTTGACCTTACCTCAGTTTACCTTATCCTAAGCATATATATATATATATATATGGAGGCGGTCCTATAAGGACTGTCCTTACGGTCCGTACCGTTCAAAATGCCCACTGGGGCCCACCTTATTACCCTCCAAATTGACCACTTATTCATAACCCCCTTATAGGCACTGAATCCCATGAATTAGCATGAATTCAGATGAACTAAACCGTTGGATTGAGGGTCGATTTTTCTTCTTTGATATAAAGCTACTAAACTTGTAAACCATGGATGAAGGGGTTAGAGGTACTAGATTGACTTCAAATTTGATATGTAAGTTGACCCCATTTGGATCTTTCAGTACCCCTTGTCCTATGACCAATGGGGTCTCACGGTAGGCCCCAATAGGTGGTCTGCACCTTAAACCGTATATATATTATACATGAAAATATTCAGGTGGGAATTAATTCTCATCATACTTCCATGAGAACTATTGGTAGGGCCCACCTAGCAACCCATTCAAACCATACACAAATAGAGACCCCCTAATAGTCACAAATCCCAATGATTGGCACACATCTGAATGGACTGAACCATTGGAACGATGGTTGAATTTTTTTTTTAATATGAAGTCATTAAACTATTTGCACACATTCTCATCCCCATGTGGGATCCACAGTTGGGCCCCACTAAGAGTTCTCGTATAATAGTTCTCACCCAAGTAAATCCAATATATATATATAGAGAGAGAAAGCGTGTCAAGAGGGACTTGTGTTTGTACATATGTATAGAGGATGGGAAAGGGAAGGGGGCTGCTCTTTTATAAATTGTAGACGGTTGTGCTTGAATGGACTTAGAAAGCGAGTCTTCTAGTAAGTCATGCGCATAGGACGTCTAGGCAACAATGATTCCTTTATTAACATGTACTACAAATCTTCTTTTAACCTTGTGTGAGAGATCAAATTTTGTTGCCCATCCCCTGACCAGTCGTCATTCATTGGAAATGCTGTCGCATCTACTTTTCTTCATATTCAGTTTTTAGATCCCAAAAGGCCAATTTGATGTGTAATGAATGTTGGGGCTTTGACGTGTTAGTTGTTCTTAAACCTGGCCTTCCAATTTCATGACAGAAATTCAAATAATGTCATTAGAGTCACTTAATTGGCTCTCGTCAACTCTTTTTTTAAAAAAATTTTGCGCCACATCCCATGATATCTTGGGGGTAGTCCTATGATATTATGAGATTTATCAGTTTCTATATCATACACTTTCTACAATCAGCATGTTGACCATAGTCAAGCAACTCTAATGACATTATCTAAATTCCGATAATGAAATTGAAGAAACTAGATTTAAGAATGACTAATATGTTAAAACCCATATGTATAATATACATAATTATTCTGTTCAGAAAAATAATTTAATTCCTACTCTTCTTCTTTTCAAATAGTAACCTGATTATACTATATTTAAATAAGGGAAATATTCAATTGAGAACTAGTTTTCACCTATTATATAAGAACTTTTTGTAGGGCCCAACTAGCAATCCATCCAAATCTAGCAACCAATAGGGAACCCCTTGATAATCACTAATCCCGAAGATTGGCACACATCCGAATAGACTAAACTGTTGGATCGAAGGTTGAATATTTTTTTGAATATGAAGCCATTAAACTTGTGGTCCACGGATGAAGGGGTAAGGGGCATGGGTTTGGGGTCAAACTTGATACTTAGAGTGGCCTCACATAGATCTTTCCATCCCTCTAGTGCCATCCCCAAATGGGCCCACAATTGGGCCCCACAAAAAAGTTCTCACATAATATGTGAGAATAGTTCACATCTGAATATTACCCTTCAAATAATACACTCCAAAACGGGAATAATCAAATCTTAATATTGTATGTCACGACCCAGGCCCGAGATCGGACTAATCGGGGCCTAACGCAGGGTCGCGATGGCGATCATACTTACTCCCGTAAATCTTGGATTAACCAAAGTTAAGACAAGACTCACAAGGGATCTATCATGCATACCTATTAAATGTACATTTTGCGGAAATATATATATACATTGACAATAAATAACTTTACATTAAAAGTAAAGTTCACATATACAAAATTACAGTCCAATAAAGTCCACCACTGCATATTCAAAATACAATGCAGGAGACATCTAACTACATCTCAAAATGATTTACAAAAGTATCTATCAAAGTAATTCCCAAAATAATTCCAAAATATTCAAAACCAACGCCCTCCGATCTATGCCCATTCGACTAAACCTCCTGGAGGTATCAAATGGGCCTCCTCTGCTGGCGGCGAGGCCTTTGCAAGGCCAGGACATGCAACTGGGCCTGTAATGCCATCAATAACACTATGAATACGACGGTTCAGCAATGTATAAACAATTCTATGATAAACCATGCTAAATTATCCATTTCTCACGTAACAACTCTAGATAATTAAATCTGGAACAGTATAATGTCCTGAATAGTGTAGTCAAATAATAAGCAATGACTAATTTACAATTTCAATAACATTATTCTCATGCAATTCAGTTTCTTCCCAAAGGAAGCAATTAGTCAGTTCATTTCATTCATTTCATATCATTTCATTCATTTTCTATCGTTTTCTATCATTTCATTCATTTCATTACATTAAGTATTTATTAGATGGCTTATGGGACATTTTAGTCCAATGTCACTTTTCATTCAGTACGTATTTTCATTACATGGCTTATACATGGCTTTTCAGTGACTTTTCAGTCTATGTGTGGGATCTACCAGCTTCTTGATCAAAGATCACTGGCATCACCACGGAGCTCCGGAACACCCCAAACATCTGCTACAGCAGGATTATTCATTAATTCATTGCATTTATTCATTGTTCAATGGTTCATTGCATCTATTCATTGTTCAGTGGTTCATTGCATCTATTTATTGTTCAGTAGTTCATTGCATTCAGTCGTTATAGTTCCAATTGAGTTAGAAGAATCATTAGTCATTTATAGTCCTACCTGTCTCTATCTCAAATCTAGACAACTACTAGGTGTAATAATTGGTTATTAAATGCACGTGTTATTTTCGATGGACATCACATTTATATATTTAATATGTGCATTTAGTCCCCAAAGTTCCCACCCGTAATATCAAAATCCACTCGGTCCGATCGATTGGCCAAGTTTTCACTTACAATAATTACTTGGCTTGTATTCAGGTTCGCTCGAGCGGACTCTCAGTTCGCTCGAGCGAACATCTCACAGAATATTGGTCGCGCGAGCGACCAATATTTCTCTCTCTAGCGAAGACAGAGGCTCCCAAACAGAACCTCCATCGATCGAGCGGACATATGTTCGTTCGAGCGAACACTTACAGACAACGTTTTGTATCAGACAGTAACTAGTTCGCTCAAGTGAACTGTCCAGAACTCCAAATCCGGAACTCTGAACATTCACTCTTCTTCTTCCATTTCCCCTACAACCTGCATAACCAACATGGAACCTCCTGTTCCCTCCTCCATTTACATTTTACAACACTTCTATTCCATTTAATCATCATGAAGTCCATATTAAACACATTCAATCCATTCTCCATTTCTATAACAAATAAGGGGTTTGAGAACCCATCTCTTATAACTCAAGAAAACTTGTAAACTAGCATGTTTAATCATAATAAGCATTTATACTTGCCTCTTGCAGTCTATTAGCAAGAAATCCTTTCTTAAGCTTGAACTTGAGATGAGAAATCCCCAATTTCAAACCCTAATCTCATAAAACACATGAAAAACACATTCTATAAGCTACTTGTGTTAAATGCTACTCTAAACCACTTAATAGAACATCAAAGTTCTTAAAAGGACATAAGCACTCACTTGCAACCCTTGGGGAGAGAAGTTTGGGTCTTCCCTCAAGCTTTATCTTCAAGAAAAATGGAAGGAGAAGGTGGAGAAGATGAAGAAGCTTCAATCCTCTTCAAAAGTCTCTCAATTCACCTCACACATTGCCAATGATGAAGAAGAATGGAAGGAGAAATGAAGACCTAAGAGGGACTAGGGTTTGCTCTGCAATGAACTTGGGTGGAAATGAACTCAAAAGAGTTCATCTCTATTATATAAGTGCTCTTTTTGCATCTAAATCCACCCCTCTAAGGCTAATTACGTTTTAAGTCAAATGAAGGGTCATTTGACCAAATTCTTGTCAAACGACTTCGAGTCTATTACGAAAGTTAACGTACCCGTCGAGATACACGCGTTGGTACTAAGAGTTTCCATATTCAACAAAATACGTATAAATCCATATTTACGAAAAATGTCTTGTTTTCTTAGTTTGAGTTTAAACCCTCACTCAATCCATTTAATCCCTTCATTATCACTTCATTAAATTCATTTGGGGCTAATCTCATTGAGCTTAGTCATTAGCCATCATTAGTCTCATTAAACGTGATTAATTAGCATTAACTTCAATTAATTAGAGTTAATCTTGATTAACTCGGGGCGTGGCCTGACACCTTAATATCATATCAAAAGGGGATTACAATTCCAGAAATTAAAGCACTATCTTAGAAGTCCAACAAAGGACACAAACATAAGGTCACTCTCAACTAAAAATACAGACCCATGACTTATTATCTAAAAATAGACATAAGGTCACTTGATTCATGACTTTAAAAGAAAGCTTTAGATGCAATGGTTTCAAATATCATAGATATTTTGGGATTTTACCAAAAAAATAACTTTATGGCCAGTGCATCAAATAGGGAATTTTAGCCTACCATTTTTTTGTGGTCGCTATCCACCTTCATTTTCTTTGTTAAGGGTCGACGGCGACCCTCGCTATAACAAGTGAGGGTCGCCGTCTACTCTAAGCATGCATAAACTCCTCATCTTCTTCCTGCTTTCTCTCTTCCCCAAATCCAATCCAAAAGATTATTATAATATTGGGAGAATGTAGCAAAAATAAAATGTTTAATTAAATATTCAGAAATAGAGAATACTGTCATAGATTGCATGAGGGGTAATTCTTTTATACCATGTGGGATCCCATTGTGATCAATACAATTCCCTCACAGGGCGCTAGCCTCTCATTGACACTTACTTTAGAATTACACTTATCTAAACTGCGCTAGCCTCTCATTGACACTTACTTTAGATTTACACTTACCTAAACTATACTCATTGTTGGATTAAATTTATGGTTTTTTTTTTTTACATACTGGTCCTCCTTAAATATGGTTTTCCAAATTATTTATCTTTTTACATTTTTATTTATTTCTTTCTTTAACCGTTGAGCTATTGTTTTGTTTTGGTTTTCTCAATTTTATGACTGGAATTAAGATAATGTCACTAGAATCGGACTCGATCTGGTCAACATTTTTTTTTAAAACTTTTTTGCGCCATATCCCATGATATCATGGGATAGTCCCATCATGCCATGGGATTTATTAGTTGAGCGAATTCACTTTTTACAAAACACGAAAAATGATATTTTGTAAAAAGAAAATCCATATATAACACCATTTCTCAGGTTCTATCATTCAGGAAAAAAAGTTTTCCTAAGATGCTGCATAAAAGCCATGACATCATGGAACAATCCTATGATATCATGAGATTTATCAGTTTCTCTAACATGCACTATTCCCATGATACCATGGGATGTGGGGAAAAAAGTTTTAAAAAAAAATTGACCAAAGTCAAGCGACTCGGGTATCATTATCTGAATTTTAGTCATGAAATTAGGATAACTGGGTCTAAAGAGGACTAATATGTCAAAACTCCATGAATTTTTCCCATACATCAATATAGGTTGGAAACCATTTCTAAACAATCTTATTCATTTCCATTGGTAAAGAACAAAATGTAAAACTCACCAACATGCACATAAGAAAGCAAAACAAAACAACAAAGAAAGAGACAATCCCATTTACGTATTCCAGATGTATAATAATAATAATAATTCACGAACATAATATGTAAGGGAAAAAAAGAATATATATATATATATATATATATATGAACAAAGCAATGAGAAGATAAGATAAGATATATAAGACAACATCAGTATTTGCAATTCAAAAAGCCCAAACTAAAAAACAATCAGCCCAAACTGAAAAACAATCTCTAAAGGGGCTTTTACCGTAAGCATACTCAAATATCATTATACTTCCAAAGGCATCCTTAAATACATATAATGCCGAAAAGTATCTATTTAAGATGCAATATAAGATGTTTTTGGACATTATATATATTTAAGGATGCTTTTGGTAAAAACCTCAAGAAACAAATAAAAGATGCTTTCATCCATTACACAGAAAGCTAAAGCAGAACCCATTACTCTCAACCTAAATAAACCAAGCAAAAGAAAGCAAGAGGTTAAAAAAAATGTAGTAACGTCAAGAGAGATACTGAGAGGAAGATTTGTTGAAATTTTGATTTGACGACATGATAGAGAAAGATCTGTTGAAAGTTTGATTTGAGGACATGATAGAGGAGTATATGTTGAAAGTTTGATTTGACGACATGATAGAGAGAGATGGTAAAAACAGATGAGGTAAATGACGAGACAGAAAGTCAAGATATTATGTTTGGATAAAATTAAATTCAATTAATGCCTGCTATTAAGAGGAGATCAAAATTAGCTTCATTGTATATAATCCAAAAGGATAGGATTTTCTTATCTCTTTTTTAGGTCACGTTTGGCAATCAAATTTTTAGAGGAAAATTTTTCCATTTTTTTAACATTGTGGTAAATATACGTTTGGCAATTATAAATTCTTGAGGATTTAGACGAATAGAAATCTTCGTTTGTTAGGATTTTCATATTCGACCACCCCCCATAAGATTTAAAAACTCTCACTCAAGTGGATTTGGACACTGAACTACATTTTTTTCAGCTATATACATCGATAGACACCAATATAGATGTGAAATCCTGAACTATAAAAATCCTCAGCGAGAAATCTTTGTTCCAGTGTAGTGAGTAATCATCAGATCTATGACTTCCTCACCTGTTCCTAAGCATACTCTTAAGTCTTACGAATCTGGATCCTAGCAAATGAAAACCCTCAAAATATAACTATTTGGCCCTTTTAATTAATGTTTGCCAGTTTTTACTTTTAAGACACATCATTAAATTTGCTCACAAGTATAAAATTTGATGCAAACCCTAACATGTGAAAAAAGATGAAACGTATCATAAGCTGGGAGATTTTGTATAATTTTCTCACGCGTTCCTGTGCTCTGCACTCCATTGGATTGGTGCCATCGTCAGGGCCGAGGACCCAACAAAATTCAGGGGAGTCCCACCTTTATGGATGGCCAGATGTTTACTCTCCTGAGAGAGCGCATGCACATGAGAAAATTTTTAGAGAAATTTCCTTCCTATGGCACGATGTCCAGTTGCGAGAGACCCTATGAGATTAAAAAACATTGGACACATAATAACAAAGCAAAAGGAAGGAACTTGTTAATTCAGGAACAACACCTTTTGGCGCAGTACGAAGAATGAAGACAATCCTCTATCTGTTGGTTATTTTGGTTGATTTGCTGCTAATTATCTTTTGCTATCAAATTGTAAAGAACACTAGACTGTTCAGAATCATCACTGTTTCCAAGTTCCTTTTAATATAAAGCTTCAGTATCAGCAAAAAAAAAAAAAAAAAGGAAGGAATTTGGACTTGGGGCCAAAAATTAAATCACGGGGGTAGTCAAAAAATTTTACTGCAACCAAAGTGGAAACCCCATCTGATTGAACACATATTGGTCCAAGTTTTTCTCCCATCAAAGAGGAAATCTGTCAGATTAAACACATAACAAAAGCAAAAAAAGACAAACAGTGTGAGGTAGGTAGCTAGGCCGGCCGGGGAACCAAATTGATTGCATTGCAATTTGGACTTTGAGCCTCCTCTATGGACTGGAACAGGGACTCTCACCTCCAATCCAAATTCTAGGGTCCCTCTCAGGTCTAGACTTGGGATCTCCTCTATATGGACCGGACCCTGACCTCCCATGACCCTTGTGGGCAAGCAAGTGTCAAACCCAAACCAGGTTCTAGGGTCCCTTTTATTCAGGCCTTTAGACCCTAGGGTTGAGCCTGTAGCTTGTTACCCCAATGCACTCAACCCAATCCAATCCCATGTGGTGATTTTTGCACTTCTAATTCTTTCCCTTCCAATCTTCAATTCTAATTCTTTCCCTTCCAATCTTCAATTCCTCCCACCAACCTCAAAGTAGGTTTGGTCTTGAGGATCTTCAAAACAGCAAAGAAGATCTTGTGATGACTTGGACAAGATAAGATAGAAAGTTTTGTGTTTGAAAATCTTGTTCTTATGTTTGAAAATCTTTTTCTTCAAACCTTACTGGTTTGAGTACAACCACCCAAAATAAGATAGATAATCTTCAAAACAGAACCCATCTACAAAACATAGAAACTACTGATTACAGGAATTGGAACATAATTATATTTGCATTGAGGGTGGATTGAGATTCTTGGACCCCCTAGGAAGTGCTGAGAGAAACTTGATGCTGTAACATATCTGACTCCCAGAACTCTTTTTTAGCATCTTAGCCTGAGTCTTAACCATTTGGAATCGGAATATAAATAAAATTATTGGATTACAGTGTTGGTATCAGTTCCATACTCCCATGAAAAAAATCCTCTAATCTATCCATTGGTCAGCCAAATGTATCCGAGAAGCTAAAAATTATTATTGTCATTTGCATAACTTTTCTCAACAAACCAACTCCATTTCCTTTTAAAAGAATGTCAAACATGCTGATGCCTAGAACAAGGAATCTTTATGAATGGACTATTTTGGTTAACAATTTGTGTAGCTTTTTTTTTTATCAATCTTCCTTTTTTTTTTAAATTCATTAACAAAGGTTTTATTGATAAAAGAGAGGGATACAAGAGAAAAAACACAGACAACCATTCAAGCGATTGGAGTGGACAACAATGGTAGACAAGCATTATGTCAACCAACAAGAAAATTACAAGTAAAAAACAATCAATAGAGAAGATCTATCCACCATTTGCTTAGCAAAGGATTCTGTAAAAGAATTAGCTAACCTCCCTATGAGCTTGAACTCCACTTTAGACATTGAAGCCAAATACTTAATCTCATTAAGGTAAACTTAAAATAGCTTAGTGGAAAGTACAAAAGCGTAAAGGAAGAAGATCACCATCCTCAACTTAATAATATAACTTAGATTTTTCCTCCAACTCGCTCCACTTTTTTTTATTATCTTAATTTGACTCTCAATTATATTTCATTCTACTCTTTCATACAAACAAACAGGCCCAAAAGAAACTGAAATTCCCATTATTTTTCAATAGAAACATAACAATGACTTATACAGCATCCAAAACCTTACCTTTCCTTGAAATAGTAAAAGTTCTTAAAAATAGTACAATATCACAAAATACATTACAAAAAACCTTTCGACCAACTCTAAATTACTTGTTAAGATCTTTTACAAAATTTCAAACTGTTGCTTATAGCGTAGAGCATGGCGATAGCTTCAAAAGGAATACGTGCACGTCGCAAAATGACACCCATATCAAAAGGCCACGTTTGTTTGAAGTTTGCACTATCATTCAAGCCCTCTGGCTTTGATTTTCATGCTCCAAAAATTGCTTCATTGATTGTTCTACATCATAATTCATAATGCTGCTCGAAGGGCAAGACCTTTGGAAGAGACCCAAGAAGTTTCATTTTACGCGTCACTCTCCATCACTAACTTTTTTTATTTATTTTTTTGCTATCGGAGGCTTCCTAACCCTTCGGGCTCTACTAATCCCTCCGAACCCAAAGGGAAGCCGGGTAAACTACCCTATAGTACCAGTGTGACCGTGCAGCTTCAAACCTACAACCTTCGGTTGCAAATCATGATCCTAAAGCAATTGAGCTACCCCTTGCAGTTACTCTCCATCACTAAGATGAGAGAAAGGCACAAATATATATATATATATATATATATATTTCTCCAAAGAGAGTATAGCCAAACTTCCTCCAAAATGCCAATATGTTTATCAATATTTAGTTGGGCAGAAAAGAAAACAAATTAATTAGGAAATGGAGAAAAGTAAACTGAAGGAATTGAATCTTATATTTTCAAGTAAACTTCTATTGGATCATTTTTGTGTTTTTAAAATCACCCACTGAGTTTTGAAGGGAATGCGTATAATTTTCAAACAGGCCAAGATGCCTTCACTTTATTGTGTGTATCGCCTCTGTTCATGCATGTGCTATTGTGCTTCCACCCCCACTTACTTCCATTTAAACACCTCAATCTCCAACATCCATCTCCAAAATCATTCCTTTCCTGCAAAGCTTCCTTATTTTCCTTTGTTTTATCACCCTGTTTTTTGAGCAACTCTTTCATAAAAAACCATGGTGGCGCGGTCAAAACCAGCAGACAAATCGAGCTTCTATTCCAGTATACCTTCTATAGATTTGTCTGAACCAAGCTCAGAATCCCTCCTTGTCAAAGCTTGTGAAGAGGTTGGATTCTTCAAGGTGACCAAGTATGCTATTCCATTGGAACACATGGAAAGGCTGGAAGCTGAGGCAGAAAAGTTCTTCTCTCTACCACAGCTTGAGAAGGAAAAGGCAGCCCAAGCTAGTCCTTTTGTCTATAGAAATAAAAGTATTGGTCCCAACGGAGATGTAGGATGGGTTGAATCTCTCCTCTTCCCAATCAAAGCAGAATCCATCTCTCAGATATCTTTCAGTATTTCTAAAGACAACCCAGATATCTTTTGGTAAGTAGAGCAAGATATAAACTGGTTTATTCTGCAGAAGCAAACCCACATGCCATTTTTCAGAGTATCTATGATTATATCTAGAGAAACACCCATATCTTTTTATTAAGCCATTAAACACCTTTCTTTTCTTGATATTGCATGCTGGTATGATTCAATAGGAGTACTCTCTCTAACCACTTTTTTGTTGTTGCAGTTCTGCTGCAAATCATTACATATTATCTGTGAAGAAGTTGGCCTGTGAAGTGCTCGAACTGTTAGCAGAAGGACTGAAGATCCAACCAAGGAATGTTTTCAGTAAGCTATTGATGGATGAAGAGAGTGATGCAGTTTTCAGGATCAATCACTACCCTCCATGCCCAGAACTTCAGGCTTTGGACTGCAATGTGATTGGATTTGGAGAGCACACAGACCCACAGATAATATCAGTTTTGAGATCAAATAACACAACAGGATTGCAAATCTGTCTCAGAGATGGGAGTTGGGTTTCAGTCCCACCAGATAAAACCTCCTTTTATTTCATTGTCGGTGATGTCTTTCAGGTAAGCACTGCAAGGAACTCACCATGAAAACTAGAAAGACAGAAAAAAAAAAAAAAAGAGTTCAAATCTTGTGGTTTTAGTAAACAGAAATTCTTGTTTGTTTATCCTTCGTAGCCCTTCTACTCCTTTCTTTTTCGCTGAAGATCCAAATTCCAATATTTGAAGCTATCAAAGATTCCTAGCTTGGTTTTCATTAACTTGTCATTTGGGCAGTGTGTCACTTCTTGGTATCTTTTCATTGGTCTTTTCTTTCTTTTTTCAGGTCCTGACAAATGGGAGATTCAGGCGTGTGTGGCATAGGGTGATGGCTAGCAGCACAAAACCCAGAGTCTCCATGATCTACTTTGGAGCACCAGCTTTGAGAGAGAGGATAGCACCTTTGCCAATGCTGTTGCAAGGAGGAGAGAAGAGCTTGTACAAGGAATTCACATGGTATGAGTACAAAAATTCTGCTTACAGAACCATATTGGCAGATGACAGGCTTAAGCAGTTTGCGAGAGAGGGAGAGCTCATTGATGAGAGCTGATATGCTAATTCCCTTGCAAGGGAAATGAGAAAGTTGGTGACTTGAATTGTGGTGAGGTGAAGCATCAAATCAAAAAAAAAAATAAAACATATAGATTACGATGGTCTTCTGTATTTGTGGCCTGATAGGGAATCTTTTGACTTTTCGTATAAAAAGAGCTCTTTTTTTTTTTTATCATTTAGTGGGGAAAGGAGGTTCATTTTTTACTTTTTAATTAAAAAAAGAGAAAATTTTGAATTTGTGTATTTTTGATATGTCACTGGTCTTTTTTTGCTTGGATAATGAAGGCTTTACCTCACCTCAATTCAATTCACCCACTCATCCAAACACGCCCACGGAAAGTTTTTTTTCTCCTTTTTCTCATGTAACTACCCACCCGAATAAATAAGGAAAATAACACAATATGTTCATCATTATACTCAGTACATATTTTAACTGTTTTAGTATATATTTTTACTGTCAGTCATCACTCGCCACAGAGAGAGAGAGAGAGAGAGAGAGAGAGAGAGAGGAGCTTTACTTGAAGGCAGTCAACAGAAAACGATCTCGACAGTCGACAGCCCTAATTTATTAGCGATAAACCAACAAATCAACAGGGCATAGATATAGAAGTCTTATATATACTAAAACCAAAAGGACAAATTACAAGAGGGAAGCATCCAAAAGAACCCTTCCTTGTCCAAGCCCATACCATTCAGGATCCATACACGACGCACCGGATGCGAAGAAGCTAAAGCCTTGATCCTACATAGGTAAAAATGAAATCTCCAAGGAGCTTCCTCCAAGAAAGCAAGGAAGACATCCAACGGATAGCTTTGTAAGAATCACTCTCCACAATTCCCTTCAAAAGAGACAAAAAAATCCTCATGGCTTCCAACATACCAAGAAACTCCCACCTTGTTAGGTTTTACATCACCAACACCGAAGAAAACATAAACAAGAACCCATCCCTATATATCGCCAACTCATTAGAAAACATAAACAAGAATCCCTCCCTCCAACCCCGACTATTACGAAGAACCTCTCCAATACCCGCGCATGAATATAATTGTCGCATCGGCTTGACTTTCGCATAGGTACCAATGGATCTAAGTGGATTAAAATGTACAATTCTATTTCTTAAATCAATCAACGCAACCAACTTCAAAAATCCAAATAACACAAAATCAATATCCCACGAGATTTTAATTATAAGACAAATTTCACTCCAATTAAAGTTATGCACTGCGGATTGACTTGAAACATTTAAAAAAGCATATTTTAACTTTTAAATCTTATTCTAATGATGTCAATGATGCGTTAGGGAAAGGTAATGACAGGAACATATTCCAAAAGCCAGCTCAAAAAACTTATCAACCTTTCCATCATTATCTGTTCCCCTTTACTAGCTAATGTTGAGCCAAGCTTTGGGACTAGATTAAAATTCTCCCAAAGTTGACTCCAAACACAACAGTATCAGCTCTTTGGTTGATGGATCGATGCCTTCTCTTTCTATTTAAATGAATCGTTGCAACTTTGAAAAACCAATGATTCTTCAACTGACATCAACAACCACATCAGGATTCAAAGTTGATGGTGGCAGTTAGGTCACATCACTTGGCCGTGAGTTGGAACATGAAAGGTCACTCTCAAGTCTCAAATCTTTCTTTCTATTGGGATTGTGGAATCCTATCCTCTGAATCTCACCATGGTTTATAAAACTTGAACAGGCTTCCTTAAAAGTTGATTAGACTCCATTGAGAGAAATGATCACCAGCTGCACATGTTCTTTTGTTAGATTCGGTTGGCTCATCAACCAGAAAACTCAAGCAGGAGCCAGATTTGTTAGACAGGCTTGAAAATGCATATGGGTTTGATATCCTAGACTTGGCTACATGTTTTAAGGTTAGAAGCCTCTTACAGCCGGGTGTGAACCCAAGGCATTGATTCAGCCCAATGGACAAGAGCACATACATGTTACTAGTAGAGTTACATACGGGTATTTGATTCTTCGATTATCCGGAAGTTCTGACCCGCAAAAGATCGGGTCTGAAATCTATTTTAGGTTCCGATCTATAAAGGGTCCTAGTCTGGAACCAAATTTAGGTTCCGATTAATAAATGGGTCCGGTTCCGAGTCCATATAGGTTTCGACCCGTGGACTCAGAACCATGGTATAAAATATTGGCCGATATCGAGTCATATCGGCCGATATGACTCGGTATCGGCCGAGACCGAGCCGATATCTCAGTGAGATATCGGTCTCGGTCATATATCCCTTGAAAATACCGAGATATCGGCCGAGATGATATAACCGATATCTCGGCTGATATTTTGAAAATATCGGCCAAGATGATATATAATGAAAAAAAGCCCTAATTTTTTCTACTTTTTTCCCATCTTCCTCTTCTTCTCTTCTCTTCTCCAACCAAAGCAGCAGCCAGCAGCCCAGCCACTCCCTCTTCAACATTTCAAAATCCCACATTAATTTTTTGAAGAAAATATTATCTAAGGTATGAGAAAATCAACCCAAAGCATTTTATCATGTGGTTTTTTTTTTTTTTTAATTTTTTAGATAAAGTATAGAAATCATTAGGTTTGTCATTTATTTATGTTCTTCATTTAGAAGTTAGATCTACATACTTTCATGCTAGATCTACTCATACACATGATTTTGAACTTTTTTTTCCAATTTTTTTTATTTTCGGATTTTTTGATATTTGAATTATTATATATCATTTTTTGGGGATTTCATCATAACTATGTTCTTTTAATGATTCATGATCATTGTATGGTGTATAAATGATTGATTTACAAACTTTTATGCTAGATCTATGTATTTTGAATTTTGAAAATGATTTTATTAAAAAAAAAATTCTTAAAAATAATTGTTGTTACTTGTAACTTGTTAGAATATTTGTGATACCAAAGGCTTATTAATAGTGTGTGGATGATAAATCTACATCTACTCATAGTCATAGACTCATAAACATGATTTAGATTTTTATTTTAATTATTTTATTTTCGGATTTTTTAATATTTGAATTATAATATATCATTTTTTGGGGATTTCATCATAAATATGTTCCTTTAATGATTCATGATCATTGTATGGTGTGTAAATGATTAATCTACATAGTTTTATGCTAGATTTATATATTTAGGGTTTTAAAAATGATTTTATTATTTTTTTTTCTAAAAATAATTGTTGTTACTTGTTAGTTGTTACCTCATATCAAAGGCTTATTAATAGTGTGTAGAATGTAGATGATAAATCTATATCTACTCATAGTCATAAACATGATTTAGATTTTTATTTTAACTATTTTATTTTCGAATTTTTTAATATTTGAATTATAATATATCATTTTTTGGGGATTTCATCATAAATATGTTCTTTTAATAATTCATGATCATTGTATGGTGTGTAAATGATTAATCTACATACTTTCATGCTAGATCTATATATTTAGGATTTTGAAAATGATTTTATTAAATTTTTTTTCTAAAAATAATTGTTGTTAGAGTATTACTATTACATGAATTTCTTATTTTATAGGAACAAGATGGTGCGTAACATAGATGCGGGATGGAGCCATGGTGAAGCAGTCGGAAGTAAAAGTAAAGTAAAATGTAATTATTGTGGACGAGTGCTCAATGGCGGGATTACTCGATTGAAACAACATTTGGCACATGTATCAGGACAGGTGCAAAAATGTAATAAAGTGCCACCAAATGTGAGAGCTGAAATGCAGGAGCTCCTTAATGCATCTGCACAAAAAAAAGTTGTACAAGAAAGAAGAAGAAGTGAGGAATTTGATGCATGCAGAGAAGAAGTATTTGGTTCCTCAGATGATGACGATGAAGACCCGGAAATGAGGAGGGCTAGGAGAGAAAGTGTGAAGTCCCTTCAGGAGGAGGAAGAGAGGAGAAGAATGCAATATGAAGCAGCTACTAGAGGTAGCCAATATGAGCAGGGTGGGTCATCCGGACTTAGGGGAGCGAGTTTGCGACGGGCATTTAGTCAAAAACAACCGCGTCAAGATCCAGACATTGAGGAGATTGAAAAACCTCCTACACATGCACCTCGTAGGCCGGATGTGGTGGGGCCAACTGACCCATTTGCTTATAGAAAACCAACATCAAAGCAGCCCAGCATTATGAAAGCATTAAAGGGCAAGTTTAGTAAAGCAAGAGAAAATCTAGTGAGAGCCACTAGGAAGTTTTTTTTGGATGGAGGCATTCCACCCAATAAGGCATCTTCTCCTTATTTCACCACCATGTTAGATGCAGCTGCAGAACATGGTCCAGGTATAAAGGCACCCACCCCTTATGAGATTGGGCATGTCTGTGTTGAGAAAGAGTATGAAGAGTTGCAAGCTTGGGTGCAAACTTTCAAATGGGCATGGAAGGAAAGAGGTTGCACACTAATGTGCGATGGGTGGACGACCATCACACATCGTCATCTCTTGAATTTTCTAGTCTACTCATCTATGGGCACGGTGTTTATCAAATCAGTTGATGCAACTGATTACGTCCAAGATGCAAAATATATTAATAAGTTATTGAATGAGGTGATTGAAGAAGTTGGGGCAGATTCTGTAATTCAGGTTGTTACTGACAATGCTGCAAACATGAAGGCTGCAGGAATGATGCTTATGAAACAAAGGCCAAGGATTTTCTGGTCTCCATGTGCAGCACATTGCCTGGATTTAATGCTTGAAGATATTGCAAAAGGAAAAGTCATGCAGCAAGTGATTGGTAAGATAAAGAAGATTACCAATTTTTTTTATTGATCATATAGACTCATTTCCATGATGAAAACATATACAGACAACCATGAATTACTACAGCCTGGCATCACTAGATTTGCCACCCACTTCATTGCTATCGAAAGTGTTTACAAGTATAGAGAAGGACTTCTCCAATTGATAAAATCACATGAGTTCCTGAATTCAAAATGGGGAAAGAGGCCAAGTCTCATTACTCTTGAAGTATGTAAAATAATTGAGTCCAACAAATTTTGGCCTCATATGAAGGGTGTTTTAAATGTTTTTGATCCCCTAATAAAGGTTCTTCGATTGGTTGATGGTGATGATAAGCCAACAATCGGCTTCTTACATGAGGCCATGGAGAGATCCAAGCTAGCTATCCAAGCAGATTGTAGATATTACAAAAAGTATTGGAAGATCATCGACGATCGATGGGGACGACAATTGAAACATGATTTACACACTGCTGGTAAGTGAAGGCTATTTCCTTTAATACTTGAATTGTTGTATTCAACTCTCTAGTCTCTCCTCACTATATTAATTTATCAATGACTAAGATTCATTGGTTTTACAGGATACTTCTTTAATCCCCAATTTACGGATGGACACATATCAGATGAAATCCGTGTGGGACTAAAAAATGTAATTGAAAGACTGTCAGAGAGTACAGATGAAGTAATTTGGGCTACTAATCAGGTAAGATTGTAGGAAGTAGGATAATTAAGGAAAAAAGCATATAACATTGTAATTTCTCTAATTTATTTTTCTACATTAATGTCTTCAGATTGACATACACAACGTACTTGCGGGAAGCTTTGGAACGACGAATGCGCGGAGAGCTATCACACAGACCTATCCTGGTATTGATTGTAATGTCATCTCTATATTATTCAAGGACTTAATATTATTTTATTAACTCTAATATCATTTCTATTTTTTTTCAGCTGAATGGTGGTTAAATTATGGAGAGAGTGCTCCTGCACTAAGGATGATTGCTATTAAAGTCCTTAGTCAAACTACATCGTCTTCCAATTGTGAAGGAAACTGGAGCACCTTCTCATTTATCCACACTAGACCAAGAAATAGATTGACAATGCAGAAGCTAAATAAATTGGTCTACATCCACTACAACCTCAAGCTCCGGAGTAGAAATAGAAGGAGAAGACAGTTTGAGGATCATCGAGATTATTTCTATCCAATTAATTTGGACTATATCTTTTCAGATGAGGATACTGTGTTAGGTCAATGGCTGGAGGAACAAGAAGAACCGCTGTTAGACCAAGACCCGGAGTTTGAGGAGTTGATGCAAGATTTGACTGGGAATAGGCCTGAGCCAGTGAGGGCTGCAGAAAGGATAGAAGAAATAAACTTGACAATGTAGCAGGGGCGCGCACCTAATACAAGTGAGCCAAGGGGAAAGGAGGTGGACGAGGACAGTGAGTCAAGTATTTCTACTTCTTCATCATCAACAGGAATTCCACCTGACTCTCCCGGGGATGAGGGTCATTATAGAGATGATGAGCCTGTCACTTATGAGACAGTTGAGCATTTTCCTGATGCTACTGAGTTAGATCCTCGCCGTGGCTATGTTAGACATGTTGGACAGACTGAGGCAGGGGGTAGTAGTAGCGCTGGTACTCGTGGTGATCATGGGAGTTATGTTGGCCAAGGTGCCATGTATGGACAGCATGGGGGTTATGTTGGCCAACAAGGTGCCATGTATGGACAGCATGAGGGTTATTCATATGACCCTAATTGGGTACCCCCTTCTCCAACACCCATTATTTCTACTGAACAGATGTTAATTGAGCAAGGGAGGCTTAACCCACCAGTTAGCCAACGACCTTTATATGCCCCTCATGCCTATTTCATGCCATTTGACTACAACCAGTCATCTCAATCCACAGGAGATCAGGATAGTTCATCATCTTATCAAGACCAATATGAATATGGTCATGGCTATGGTAGTGCTACGCAACAGTATGAAGCATATCTTTATAACCAATACCGAAGAAATGATGATGATGATGATATCGAGCCAAGATGACATTCCACTTGGAATTAGGTTGTTAATCTGTCATTCACTCATACTCATCAATCTCTCCCTAGTACTAGTCCCCTCTAATTTCAGGTGAACCATGAACCTTTTGATGCCCAAGTGCTTTATGATTTATCTATCTCACTATTATGTTTCTGATTTTAATGTGTCATCTTCAAGGTCTTGAATTTCACAACTTATTTGATGATTGAGTTAGCATTAAATGATGATTGATATGTTATCTTTATTTTCTTATATTTTACACTAATAAATTGATCATGAGCATTAATAATGGTTGCATTATATGAAATACTAAAAAAGATAGCGAACTGCGACACAGACAGGACTCATAACTTAAGGTGACCGAGATTTTGATTTATTGTTATTACTAATGGAAAAAGGTATTGTATTCCAGCATTTTCTAATATTCTGGATTTTTTGGATATTTTTGCAAATTTTTTTGGATTAAAAAAAAAATTCACACCGCGATGACCGCGACGGACCGATATCCGCAACCGATACCAATATCATATCGGTTTTTCGACCCGGCCGATACCGCGACCGAGACCGAGATTTTAAACCATGCTCAGAACACGAAATATGAGCCTTTGATATTGCAAATTGTACCTCAAAATCAAATTTTTTTTAATTTTAATATAATAATACTGGAGGTAGTAAACTTGATGCATTATTATAAGTTGAATGATATGCTTATTTTAAGAAAAATGAAAAATAAAGAGAAATTAGAATCGATTTTAAAACTAGATTCTAGTCTTCTGGGTGGACCCGGTTCTGTAACAAGATCCGGGTTTTCCTATCAGAACCGGGTTTGGAACCAACAAAACAGGTTCCGACTCAAAACCGGATCCGGAACCATTATTTAGAAACGGGTCCGGATCCAAATCTAATATGGGTCCGATCCGGAACCGTCCTGTTTGCAATCCTAATTACTAGGGGTGCTCATGGGCTGTTGGCCCAGCCTGCTTTAGGCCGGTGTAAGTGCCTAAATTATACGGACTTAGTTTAAGTGATGGAGGGGGTCAGGAAAATCCTGTTTAGCCGATCGGAGAAGTCACCGACGGCCTGAATCCTGAAAACAAGGAAGAAAGAGCAGTCAGAGCCCGAGGCTGTTGTTAGCCAAAGGCACTCCGACGCCTGAGTTAGTGCAGTCACTGAACTAGGGTGAAGTGAGGGAGAAGATGTGGGTGAAATAAACAGGATGTAGACTGTATATTGCTTACCTCTTATGGGGCTCCCATGCAGGTATTTGTAGGAGAGAATAGAAGATTCCATAGTGGAGGTAGGTGAGGATACTTGTCCCATCAGCCCACTCCTAAGATGGTAGGTGAGGATACTTGTCCCATCGGACGTCCCCTCAACCCCCTCACATAAATGTGGAAGTGATAGGGAAGGTCCCTTATCAGCACTTGGCCACCTTCTGTCAGGGGGGTTTTGTCATGTAGCCGTCCCATCTCATAAATGGAGATTAAGACGGGCATCCATCTCAGTCAAGTGGACCGAGACGGGAATTACCGAGATCAGGGGATGTAGGAGGTCGGTCATGGGTACCGAGTCGCTCAGGGCAGGGCCCGTAATGAACGAGGTTGGTAGGTAGACCGAATCCAACTCCAACTCGGCGACAGCTGGCACTCTTGCCGAACTGGAATAAATCAGGCCGGAGTAACCCCTAATTGGTAGTTTAGTGCCGAAGCAGGAGATTACCTCGGTATTACGTAAGCACTCCACACAATTGCCCCTCAGCTGTCGAGCTCGTCAGCTCGGGGCTGGAACGAGGTCGGGAGCTGGAGACGTGGAAGCTTACATGAATACCGAGCTAGCATACTTCTTATACCGGCTGCGGTTGTGACGGTCTTCATAATGACTTCATTTATGAGCTCCATCAATCAGTCGCCAGTCTGTCCGCTGGGAAGCGTCAAAATCGCTGCGCCTGCCCGAGAAAATTAATTGTTCTGACGACGTTTACTGCGGAAGCCGCCCTGATCTTGACACGTGGCGCATCTGGTTTACAGTACCGTAAACCGAAGCGACGTGTGCGTCTTTTGAGGCGGTGTAATGAGGGCGTGCTTTCGGTTTTCGAGGAGACGTCTTGCTGCCCTATAAAAGCAATGCCTCCTCCTTCCTCCGTCCACCTTTCTGCTCTGAATCTGGGGGAGACTCTGCCTGCGTGATTTCTCAGACCATCTCTGTATCTTCCTAACCTTTCTGTCCTTCCGTGTCTAGTTTACTGTAAGTCTTCTTCTCCCTGATCTTTCCTTTGAGCACCTCTTCTCCAGTTTCTTTCTTTAGTTAGGGCTTTTCGTCACCCATCTTAGTCTTCAGAAACATGGGAAAAGGGGTTTACCGTTGTCTAGCCGATACCCCTGAGGCTCTGTTTAGGTTTAGGGCGACCTACGATATTCCGGACGACGTCCGGGTTAGGCTGGATGATCCAGACAATCTCTGGGATGGTGATGTCTACCGAGATGGGGCGATGCCCTTTCCATTGGTCTCGGTAGTGGAAGGGGGAGTGAGGTTCCCCGTCCACCCGTTGCTTAGGCGATGTCTGGCAGCGTGGCATCTTGCCCCTTGCCAATTGATGCCGAATAGCTACAAGATTATCATGGGGACAGTAGCACTGAATAGGATTTTAGGCATCCAGCTCGGTGTCCACGACATTGAGGAGGCATATGATATTAGCAAGTCCACCGGGGTGATCGACGACCGTTATTACCTCCGGAGCAAACCGAAGATGGTCTCGTTCGTAAATGCCCTGGAGGACTCGATGTGCCACGCCGGGACCGATCGGTTGTTCGTTATTGGCAACTGGGAGATCGGTGCGAACGAAACCGAGGCAGAGAAGAGGTACCGGATACCTCGTCACTTTGGGCGCCTCCCAAGTAAAGCACCGAGCTCAAAATAGCTTAACTTTTTATCCTGCTATCTTCCTGCCGGACTGACACACGCTGATCTGTTCTTTTGTGCAGGCGTCGCTGAGAGGAGACAAGCGGCCATTCACGACGGCTGGAGGAAGAACGGAGGTTGGTTCGACAAAGTCCAGCGCTACCAGGGGCATAAAGGCCGGGCTGCCTGGTGTCTTATAGGCTACTTGCCGAGATACAGGCATTACAACAAAAGGCAGGGGTGGGAATTGCTTGAGGTCGGTCCAAGCTACGCACCAGAGGCGGTTGGGCAAGAGCAGCCGATCTCACCCCTTACCGACCCGGAAGAAGCATCTGAGGAGAATCGACCCGGTGCCGAGATGGGTCAAGATCCTCCTGTCACCAACCTCCGGGAGAAGCTCCTAGGAAAGCGGCCATCCTCGTCGTCGAGGTCGGCTCATTCTTCTTCTTCTTCTTCTAGGGACGGCCATCCGGCTCCCCCATCCGGCTCCTCCCGGGATGATTCGACTGCAGCCAGGGAGGAGAGGCAGACGAAGAAGGCGAAGGGCGAAGAGCCGCGCCAAACCAGGGCCCGGAAGGAGAGGGCCAGTCGGAAAGGTCTGACGGAGGAGGCGGAGGAAGAGCCGCGGGTGGAAGAACAACCTTTGGTTCGCCGAGGGAGACAGGAGGAGAGGACGTCGGGGGCGCCCGGAAGAGAGGGCCCATCCCGGCAAGACCCTGTCCTGCCCTCGGCGCCTCGCGCCCCTCTGGATGAGCCCTGGAGGCCATCCTTTCTTCTAGCCCCAGGGACGCCGCTGACCTCGGGACACCATTTACAAGGCTGTCCGGCAGTGGCGGCCGTGCTGGCTGGGGCGTGCTCACTTCCCCTGGACGTCGAACGCTTCAGGAGAATGGAGGAGGCTACGCTGCTTCAGGCCAACCTGTCGTCGGCCCTGATGGTGAGCATTACTCTTTATGTATATAGATTTAGAGACATGCTGTATGTTGCTTCTAACTTGTTCCCGCTGTCCAGGTGGTCCAGAGGTCTGTAGTAGCTTTGGAAAAATGTCAGCAGAGCCGCACCGAGATCCAATCCTTGCAGGCTGACAGACAGAAACTTGCTGCAGCCCTGGAAAGGAGCTCAGAGGAGCTGAGGAGGTCCGAGGAGGCGTGTGCCAAGCTGAACGCGGAGAACGAGGCTGCCATGGAGGCAATTACCAAGAAAAGTGCCGAAAACTACGAGCTCCAAGCAGCCGCGTATGAGATGGAGAAGAAGGCCAAAGACAGGGAGGCCGAGATGGAGGTCCTAAAGAAAGAGAGGGAGGCCGAAATGGAGATCCTGAAGAAGGAGAAAGCCAAGGCCGAAGCTCTACTGAGAGCCGAGCAGGAAGCTTTAGCCAAACTGAAGGCCGACTTCGAGGCTTCTCGGGAAGCAGAGCTCGAGGCCTCTCTCCAGAAGGGGGTGGCACAGGCGACAAAGCTTTATGAAGAGCAACTTGTTCCGCTGGGGGAGGAGCTCTTCAAAATGGGATGCCTGGCCGTGCTGAGAGAAATGGGGGTTCCCGAGGACCACCCCATTCGTCAAGGCTTGCCCAAGCTCCCCCGTGCCGAACCTGAGTCGCCAGCCCCTCCGTTCTCCGAGGCACCTCTGGACCGCGTAGATGAAGAGCCTCAGGCCTCAAAAACTCTCCAAGTTCCAGCCACCGAAGCTGCTGCTGCTGATCTCGAGCCTGTTGCTACTGAGGCCCCTCTTGCTCCTGCTGGCGATGGTGAAGTCGAAGATGTGTCCATTATTGACATAGATCGGCTGCCATGATTTTTCTGTCTTCTTTTCTTGTGCCCATTTGGGGAGATGACATGTAATTTTTTGATGATTTTGTGAAACCTCTCTTTTGTACATGTTTTTTTTGAAGTGAATGGAATTCTTCTGTTTTTATGCTTCAATTTGTTTTGCACATGATTTCCTTGTCTTGTTTTTTCTCTTTATGCGTTTGGCTGAACAACCAGAATAAAGTAGAAAATAAAACAAGTCTATGAGCTCGGTCCATAGCCGTGCTTGATGTATTTTTTGTAACCCGAGATGCTGTATTGATCCTGCAATCATAACAAGCGTTGACCTCGGTAACAAGTGCTGGTCCTGTGACCAGAGCTGAGTCTGGTTTTACAGAAAAAAACTTGACTGGCCCAAGGGCCGTGCCGAAAGTGGTTGATTCTGGTAACCGGGCTGTATGTATATGCCGAGCTCCATAGCTCGGTCATAGGAAATAATTTGGAGAATATAAACATATTCTATAAAGAGAACCTGTTTATTACCTTCCGAAATTAGATTACATCTTAAAAATAGAATTTCTTGAGGTGGGTGGCATTCCACGGGCGTGGTAGCTCTTTGCCTTCCATGTCCTCAAGCCTGTAAGCAGACTGCCCAGCTACCGAAGTCACTTTGAATGGCCCATGCCAGTTCGGTGCAAGTTTTCCTTCGCTAGGGCTTCTGTCTGCTGGAAGGGTCTTTTTCAAGACCAATTCTCCAGGGGAGAACTTCCGCTCTTTGACCCTCTGATTGTACCCTCTAGCCAACTGTCGTTGATAGGAAGCGAGGTGGATGGCTGCAGCATCCCTTCGTTCCTCAGCCAAGTCGAGCTCTGTGGCGAGGTTTGTATCATTTTGGCCTTGGTCGAACAGTTCCGACCTGAGGGTCGGGAGACCGACCTCAAGTGGAATTACAGCTTCCATTCCGTAAGCTAGGGAGAAGGGGGTTGCCGAGGTCGAGCGCCTCGGGGTAGTCCTGTACGCCCAGAGGACACTCGGAAGTTCCTCTACCCATCTGCCTTTGGCTCGATCTAGTCTCTTTTTGAGTCCGTCAAGCACCACTTTGTTCGAAATTTCAGCTTGTCCATTACTCTGGGGGTATGCTGGGGTAGAATAGTAGTTCCTGATGCCAAGATCTTGACAAAAGCTTCTGAAGAAGTTGGAGTCGAACTGGGTCCCGTTATCCGTGACCAAGGCTCGAGGAACTCCGAACCTAGTGACGATGTTTCTCCACACGAAATTTTTGGTATCCTTCTCAGTGATGGAGGACAACGCTTCAGCTTCTATCCATTTGGTAAAATAGTCAGTAGCTACCAACAACCATCTCTTGTTTCCTGGAGCTCGGTGGAGTGGTCCCACGAGGTCCAGCCCCCATTGGGCAAAGGGCCAGGGGCTAGAAAGAGGACTTAGGTCATGTGCTGGCTGATGGAGAGAGTGGGAGAACTTCTGGCACTTCTCACATTTCCTGGCGTAGACCTGTGCGTCCTTCTGCATATAGGGCCACCAGTATCCCTGACTGATAGCTCAGTAAGCCAGTGACCGACCTCCAATGTGGCTGCCGCAGATCCCTTCGTGAATTTCATAAAGGAAGTCCTCGACTCTGCTCGGGTGTACGCACTGGAGGTAAGGGCCATTGTAGGACTTTTTGTAGAGTTTGCCATCCGGAGAGAGCCAGAATCGGGCTGCCTTTAGCCTGATTTTGTGGGCCTGGTTCTTGTCCTCGGGCAGCTGGTCATTCTTGAGATAGGAGATGAGTTCATCCATCCAGCTCGGGCCGAGATCGATACACATGAGCTGCCGAGGTGGTTGAAGTTGTATACTCGGTCTGTCTAGTGCTTCTACTTCGACAGTTCTTCTTTTTCCTGCCTCGACAGCAGAGGCCAAGTTTGCAAGGGCATCGGCGTGAGAGTTGGAGTCCCTGCCTATCTGCCTGATTTCAGCCTTTTGGAACTGAGATAGGAGTTGCTTGGTATGGGCCAGGTAGGCTGCCATCCTGTCATCACGGGCCTGGTAATCCCCATTGAGTTGGTTCGTCACCAGCTGTGAGTCGCTGAAGATCACCAGTTGTTGTGCCCCCAGGGTTTTTGCGCTGCCCAGCCCTGCAATTAGTGCTTCATACTCAGCTTCATTGTTAGATGCTTTGAAGTCAAGGGTCAGGGCTTGCTCAATGACGAGGCCCTCTGGAGATTGAAGGACTACGCCAGCGCCAGCCCTTTTGGAGGTGGAGGACCCATCGACGAAGACTTTCCAGGATGAGGCGAGGAAATGTTTCCAGGACTGCTCCTGTTCGGCCTCTGCCGAAGTGCTTGCCTCCATGCCCCCCAGTTCGGTGTCGAGATGGCTCGGTGCCGAACTAGGAGAGGTGAATTCCACAATGAAGTCTGCCAATATTTGGGCTTTAATGACCGTCCGGGGCTGATAATTGATGTCATATTGCCCGAGTTCGACAGCCCATTTAGACACTCTTCCTGAGAAGTCTGCTCTCCGAAAGAGGGACTTGAGCGGGTGTTCTGTCACAACCGTTATGGGATATGTTAGGAAGTAGTGGGAGAGCTTGCGGGATGCACTGACGAGTGCAAATGCGAGCTTCTCTAGTGGCAGGTATCTCGTTTCGGAGTCTAGCAGAATTTTGCTTGTGTAATAGATGGGCTTTTGCTGCCTGTCATCTTCTCGCACGAGTACGGAGCTCACTGCATGGTCCGATACTGCCAGATATAGGTATAAAACCTCACCCCGAATCGGGGTGGAAAGCAGAGGAGGGGAAGAAAGGTACGCCTTTAGTCCCTGGAGAGCGCCTTCGCATTCCGGGGTCCATTGGAACCCGGAGCTCTTTTTCAAGAGCTGGAAGAAGGGATGGCATTTATCTGAGGCTCGACTGATGAAGCGATTCAGTGCTGCTGCCATCCCGGTAAGTCTCTGAACTTGTTTGGTCGAGGTCAGACTCTGTAGGGCTCTGGTGGCCGAAATCTGATCGGGATTGGCCTCAATTCCGCGCCTAGTAACCAAGCTGCCAAGGAACTTGCCCGAGCCGACGCCAAATGCACACTTGGAAGCATTCAGCTTGAGCCTGTATTGTTTGAGGATGGAGAAGGTTTGATGGAGGTCAGTCAAGTGGTTCTGTGACCGTTTCGACTTGACGACCATGTCATCAATATATACCTCGACCGTGCTGCCGAGCTGGTCCTGAAACATCTTGGTCACCAGCCTCTGGTAAGTGGCACCGGCGTTTTTTAACCCGAAGGGCATTACTTTGTAACAATAGGTGCCCCTGGGTGTTATGAACGCGGTTTTCTCTTGGTCAGGCGCATGCATCGGAATTTGATGGTAACCTCGGTAGGCATCGAGGAAACTCATCCTTTCATGCCCGGCAGTGGCGTCGATCAGCTGGTCTATCTTTGGGAGAGGAAAGCTGTCTTTGGGGCAGGCTTTATTCAGGTCGGTGAAGTCTACACAAACCCTCCAGCTCCCATCCTTCTTTTTGACTACAACTGTGTTGGCTAACCACACAGGGTAGTGGACTTCTCTAATGGCGTCAGCTTCCAGTAACTTGCTGACCTCCTTGGTCACAGCCTCTGCCTGTTGGGAACCCGATCTTCGAATCTTTTGGGCAACAGGTTTATGCTGAGGGTCTACATTCAGTTTATGGCTTATGACCTCCGGGCTGATGTCAGGCATTTCATATGGGGTCCAGGCGAAGACCTCTCTGTTTTGCAACAAGAAGTCGAGCATCCTGGCCCTTTCCTTATCAGCAAGTTGACTACCGAGCAGGAAGAACCTCTCTGGATCGCTGGGGTCGATCCCGACCTGGGTGAGGTCCTCGATGCTCTTCTGCTCGGGAGTCCGGCCCACAGCATCGAGCTCAGCCTCGAGCTCGATCATGTGGACTCGCTGAGGCTCTCTCTCTCCGGGGACCACGGCCAAGAGGCATTCTTTGGCCATGTCTTGGTCGCCGCGGACTATGACGACTTCGAAGCTCCCGTCCTTGTTCTGTAAAGGGAACTTGAGCTTCTGGTGATGGGTCGAGGGAACAGCCTCCATGCGATGAAGCCAGGTTCTTCCCATGATGGCATTGTATGGAAATTGTGCATCCACCACCAGGAAGTCTGCCGTTGTGGGGGCTCCTCCAACCTCGACCTTGAGGGAAATCTTCCCTTTGGGGTATACCGTCTTGGAGCTGAATCCCACTAAAGGGGTGCGAGCTTCGAGCAGATCCTCTTCCTTCAGACCCATTCTTTTGAAGCAGTCGAAATAAAGGATTTCTGAGGAGCTCCTGGGGTCCACTAGGATCCTCTTGACGTCGAAGTTTTGCAACCTCATAGTCAAAAGAAGAGGATCATTGTGGGGTAGCTGAACCCCGGCCAAGTCTTTGTCTGAGAACCAAATCTTCGGTCTCTCTATGCGGGCCTTCTTTACAGAGGGACCGAGTTCGGCCGCCATCACATGTTTACCGTGCTGGGCCCTCCTGGCCTCGGCACGAGCTTGATCACTTCCTTTGGGAGCGGGAGCCAGGTGGATGACGTCGATGGTCCCTATAGGCCCATCGCTGTCCCTGTCGTCGAGGTGGTGCTGCTGAGCCTGGTTTACCCTTCCCTCCTCTTTGATATGATCTCTGAGGTGCCCATCTTTCACAAGCCTTTCAAGGTGATTCTTGAAGGAGTAGCAGTCCTCGGTTCTGTGTCCTCTATCTTTGTGGTAGGCACAGAACTTGCTCTGATCCCGTAAGGCGGCGTCACCTTTCATAGGCTGAGGCCATTTGAAGAAAGGCTGGGCTTGGATTTTGCCCAGGAGTTTGTAAATGGGCTCCTTGAAGATGGTGTTTACGGCTTTGTGAGGGGCGCCACTTGGCTTCGGCTTTGCGCTGCCTCCCGAAATGGGAACAGAACGCGCTGCCGAGCTGGATGGTTCTCCAATTCGGTCCGCTTCCCTCTTAGCAAGCCTCTTGTTCCTCCTTGAAGGTCGGCCTTCCGAAGGTCGGCCCTCGGAAGGTTGGCCCTCGGGGAGTGGGAGCCAAAGATGATGGCTCTCCCTAGCCCGGAGCTCATCTTCTTCCTGCTCTACATACTGGTTCACCCGGGCCATGAGTGCCTTCACTGAGTCCGCTGGGCGACGCGCCAACTTCTTCCGAAGCTCATTTCCGGGTAGCAAACCTTGTTGAAAGGCTGTGACGGCTACCTCGTCATTGGAATTCTCGATTACGCTGTAGATGGTCCAGAACCTCTTGGCGAATCGAGTGATATTCTCTGTCGGCCTCATCTTGATAGAGATTAGGTCGGCGTCGGTCTTTGGGATGACGCGATGTGCTTGAAACTTCTCGACGAAGGAGTTTCGGAGCTGTCGCCAGCTCGAAACCGATCCCTCGGAGAGTGCACAGAACCACCGAAGCGGGAGGTCACCTAAGCTGGAGGAGAAAACCTTGCAGTCGAGGTTGCCGTCGCCGCTGAATACCGACATCTTCTGGGTGAAGTGTCGGAGGTGAGCTTCGGGGTCTGATGTCCCGTCATAAAGATTGAAGCGTGGGACGCTGAATTTATCAGGAAGAGGATGGTCTGTGATTTCCCGAGTAAATGGGGAGGTGCCGTGGGTGTCGGCATATCTGGTAACCAACCGACCTCGAGCGAGGCCGACATGCTCCAGGTTCTGCTGCACGGCCAGCTTAATCTGCTGATCAATATAAGCGGCCATGTCGGGGTCGGCACCGACCTCCCGCTTTTGCCTCTGGTACTGACGCTGGTCGGCGCTGGAGTGAGTGTTACTCGAGCCTTCTTCCCGAGCTCGGGCACGTCTCTCATTTAGCTGCTCCCTTAGGTCTGGCTGACCTTCAAGGACCCGCCGAGCTTTCCGCTGAGGTGGGGGCGTGTGAGAGGCTTCGGGCAGGGGTCTGCCCTTGACCTCCAACTGTTGCTGGAGCTGGAGGATCTGTGCCTTCTGTTCCTCAATGACGAGGTTCTGAGCCTTGATTGCTTCAGCTTGGGCTTCAGCATCGTCCTCCAGGGCCATGTCGTCGTCACCTTCGTCACCGAGATGGAAATGGTCCTCTTCCATGTGGTCTTCGTGCTGAGACCGCGGAGGCTGAGATTGTTCAGGAGCTCTACCCCGCTGGGGCTGTTCCTGAAGAGGAACGTCCTTGCGGGGTGCCTGGGTGAAAACGACCTCCAGGCGTGGACGCTCCGCTTGGGAGGACGTCGTCCGGGCCCGTACTGCTACGGGACCGCTTCGAGGAGACGCTGGTACGCCTCTTGACGATGAGTGTGTCACCGTGACGGGTGACCCTACGCTTCGAACAACAGGATCCCCTTCCGCTCTTTTCAACTGAGGGTTGGGTGGTGTTCGCCTGACATCTCTTTGCTGTCTTGTCCCTAATGCCCCTGCCTGGTTCGTCACCAGTGGAGGCGGCGTGAGAGGCAAGAATATCTCTGGCTGGCCGGACATGGACGGTCCAACAACGTTCTTTCCCTTCTTAGCCTTAGGAGGCATGGCTATTGGGATGAAGGTATGGGTTTTGCAGGTCGTGGGTTCGAAGTCCCCACAGACGGCGCCAATTGTAAGTGCCTAAATTATACGGACTTAGTTTAAGTGATGGAGGGGGTCAGGAAAATCCTGTTTAGCCGATCGGAGAAGTCACCGACGGCCTGAATCCTGAAAACAAGGAAGAAAGAGCAGTCAGAGCCCGAGGCTGTTGTTAGCCAAAGGCACTCCGACGCCTGAGTTAGTGCAGTCACTGAACTAGGGTGAAGTGAGGGAGAAGATGTGGGTGAAATAAACAGGATGTAGACTGTATATTGCTTACCTCTTATGGGGCTCCCATGCAGGTATTTGTAGGAGAGAATAGAAGATTCCATAGTGGAGGTAGGTGAGGATACTTGTCCCATCAGCCCACTCCTAAGATGGTAGGTGAGGATACTTGTCCCATCGGACGTCCCCTCAACCCCCTCACATAAATGTGGAAGTGATAGGGAAGGTCCCTTATCAGCACTTGGCCACCTTCTGTCAGGGGGGTTTTGTCATGTAGCCGTCCCATCTCATAAATGGAGATTAAGACGGGCATCCATCTCAGTCAAGTGGACCGAGAAGGGAATTACCGAGATCAGGGGATGTAGGAGGTCGGTCATGGGTACCGAGTCGCTCAGGGCAGGGCCCGTAATGAACGAGGTTGGTAGGTAGACCGAATCCAACTCCAACTCGGCGACAGCTGGCACTCTTGCCGAACTGGAATAAATCAGGCCGGAGTAACCCCTAATTGGTAGTTTAGTGCCGAAGCAGGAGATTACCTCGGTATTACGTAAGCACTCCACACAGCCGGGATTCAATTGAGTGATAAAAAGCCCAAAGCCAACCCAGGCCCAAACTACTAGGGGAGCTATTTTATTATGGTGATCATTTTTCAAAAATACTGCTAGAAAGACTAACAGTGATGATAAAAAAAAAAAAAAAAAAAAAAAGCCCAGCTTGGCACATCCTGGCCCAATTGACTAGATGAGTAGGCTTAGGCTTGATACTTACCGCCCGTGTAGAGCTTGGGCAGGTATGGGCTAGTGTTTCTATAGTCAAGCCAGGCATAGCCCATGAAACCCTATATGCAAATTGTACTCCATACAGACATTTTATATATATATATATATATATATATCCGGTCAACGGTCCATTCTGATTCTATACATAGTCGATCCAACAGTCCAATAATTTTAGATTTGACCAAAAGTTTATGGACATATGCAATTTAGGGGGTCACGTGTTTGGTCCATTTAAATAGACCAAAGGTAGGCCCCACAAGCATGAACTTACGAAATTCTATCATAATGCTCTTACGAGAGAATCTCTCACCTTATTATGAGAGATAAAGTGAGGGCTCTTACATCCAAATCCAATGTTAACAACTTAAATGTGAGGGACCCCGCCAAATCTGTTATATAAGGTAAGAGATATCTCTTATAGGAGCATCTCCCATATATATATATATATATATAATTACATGCGTAAGTCACATATAGAAAATTTTATTTCAATTCACCAAATGTTGTGATGAATTTAAACTGTGTCCTAAAGCCACAGTCAGAGTCCAAATGTTAGTAACGGGCTCCAAGTCAACAGACTCAGGCCCACCCATTTTCTGCATAAGCAAGTTAGAATACACACACCATAGTTGGATGTCGGACCTCACCTGACCCTAAATACAAGCTCATTTTTGCTTGCTTGCTTTCTTTCTTGAGGATTTTACCAGAAAATGAACCGTATTTGGCCGTTGTACAAAATAATGAAAAGTATTTTTCAATGCACAAACGTAGTTTGTTAGGCATGGTTTCGGTTTTTTTTTTTAAACTTTAGCGTCACTATTCGTAAATCCTAGTTACCCACATTAGCTCCCATTTATTCAATTTTCTCCTTCTTTCTTCTCCCACACTGGTTATATATTTTGTTATTTATGGCTTCAAATCAGTTGCATGAAGCAAATTGCTGGAGGTATTTAGTATTCCTTGCCAATAATCCATTTCGAGTTGAGTATCATTGGAGTTTGTGGTTTGAATGGCTTGGGGTTTCAAATCCACTGCGATGAAGCTATTTGGGGTTTTTATTTATGATCTTTAATGACTTCAAATCCTTGTTTGAATGGACTTTGCTCACATTTATGTTTCTATTTTTTAATGGCTTAAACCCATTTCCATTTCTAATTAATGGGTTCCAAATGTATTTCGAATTAATGGCTTAAATCCATTTCCATTTCTAATTAATGGGTTCCGAATGTATTTCGAATTGGGGTCGGTTTCTCTCTCTACAGTGACGAGTTTCTTCTATTTTCTTTGAGTGCAACTACTTACTATGGCCACTGTTATTATAGGCGGAAAAGCTACAAATATAAGTTTTCTACTTTTCATATAGGCAGAAAATCTATATGGTGGTGGAAGGGGTAAAAGGAAAACGTGGCGGGATGAACAACCTCGTACAGCCGAAAATACTTTTTATTATTTTGTGCAACGGTCAATTTCAATTCATTTTCCGGTAAAATCATCTTCTTTCTTTCTTGCTAATACTAATACAAGCTCGTGCGTTCTGATAAAGGGTATTCACCTGACCATTTCAGCCAGAAAATGATATATTACAGATATCAACTAGGGATGGCAACAGTTAAGGTCGGGTTTTAGTTTATGCAGAATTATGCCGATCCAAGCCCAACCCAACTAAAATACATCCCACCCCGAACCCAGCGGACCCACTAACAGACCCACCCCTAATAAGAGGGGCTTAGACCACCTGTTTTAACCTGACCAATTGCCATCCTCAGGGGCTGACAGGGGCCATGGCCCCTTTGAAGATTTGATGATCCTTTGGTCACCCCATTGTAAATGGATGACCGCTCCATCTAATCCGCTCAAAAAACACTTTATCTTTTGTTTTCTACTATTACATCTAATTGGTCAAAAACACTTTTATCTTTGTTTTCGAGTATCACATGTAATTGGAGTTACAAATCTACTGTGGATAAATAATTAAAAAAAAAATTATTTTTTCTATGTTGTTATTATGATTATCTATGTTTCAGAAAACCCAATTACAAAAAAGTCTTTAAGGAGACAATCCAATTGTGCTTTCAAAAATTAAAGATTATAAAATTAGTCCTGCTCATACATATGTCAATGACTGTTTGTTTGCTGGAATTTTTGGAATTCATGTCCGGTGGAATCTATAGAATTTGAGATGATGGAATTCTAAAATACCACTAATTTTGGCATTTCTAAATTTCCTATTTCTGTTAGGCCAAAATTCCTCCTTGAACCCCAAAAATTCCCTATCTCACATCTATTTGAATTTCTTCATCTCTCAGCCAACACAAGCCCCAAATCAACCCAACCATCCAACCAAATAGCCCGTCTCTTACCATCCAATTCAGATCTCAAAGAACCCATTGATTCCATTCCATTAGGACCCCCAAAACCCTTCTTCATCCCATTCCATCAAAACCCTCTAGAAAAAAATACATGCGGCAAAATAAAAAGAATAAAGAGAAAAATAGGCAAACATATGAAAGGAGGGTGGAGGAAGGAGATGGCCGGACTTGATTTTGTTACAATGGAATTGATGAGAAGATGAAAATCAATCGTTGGGGGAGAGCCGGAGTTCCAATAAGCCTCTCATAATGCTTGAATTTGTAAATGCTTGAGTCACGGTTCGCATTTGGGAATTTCACTTTTTTGGAATTTTAAACTGCTACTTGCCTTAAATGCCGGGAATGCACGCAAGTGAACATAGAATTTCTAACCGAAATTCAGGAATTAACATACGGCCTGAATTCCTATTATAAATTCTTACAAAGAAACAGACCCTAGGCATTCAAAATTAATGATCCATGACATCACTGAGTGCTACTTTATAAGTGCTATGACAAAATTTCTTAGATTATCCAAATAGTAGTCATTTGTTGTAAATTAAAGCAACGCAGGGGGTGAGAGAGTAATAGAGGGAGAGGCCTATTTACAGGCAAAATAACCTCCTAATTGAAAAACCCTAATTACAATAAGATTCTAATAGGATTCTAACCCTAACTCACATGTCATGTGGGTATCCACCCATGATACATATCTTATAACATCATCAAATATACAATATAAATTTTAGGAATGGGCATCCATGCAATATTATTCATTTAGAGGGCCACTTGCTTTTCCATTTATTCAATTTTTTGTTTTATATAAATAATTTTGTTTTAAAGACCATACTTGAACTCATTAATTGCAAAGTTAATGTCTTCAAAATCTCCTGAGAGTTGAATTTTTAGAGCATGACCCAAGATTTCAACTCAAATTAAAGGATGTTGCCTCCTTCTCAAATATAAACATCTCAGCAGCATATCATGTTATTCTCCCAGCCAAATACAAAATCGGATAACATATATAATACTTAAAACCCATGTATTGGAACTTATTTTCCAACTGGCTTTATAAGGAAAATTCTCTTATAATGCAAAAGCTCCCGGTCCCAATAAAATGCTGACACTCAAACACAGCTATTGCTGATGTTTTTTTTGTTACATGTTCTAGATATTTCAACACACGCCCATGCAAAATAAACCAAGAAGCAGAAAGGAAAGATCCTAAAATACTCAAGAGACAAATGATGCAGTTAAATCTTCCTTTCCAAAGGTGACTCTATCTGTATCCCTGTAAAGGGTCAGCAGTTTTACCAGATCTCGCATCAGACCACGCTTTTGCAATTGTTCGCTTCATTTCGTCGTCTCCATCTTCATACATGTTCTGCAAATGCCCCCGTTTTTCTCAAGCTTAGACGAACTGGCTATGTATTAACCAAAAAAGGAAATAAAAGCAGAACTTGGATGGAATGAAGGCTAAGATTATACTAAAAAGACAACTGACCTTCATCAAATCCATAATTCCTGCCATTGGATCCTTCTCCTTGTCCAAATTGTTGGGTTTGAACTGCAAAATCACATACCGATATTTGAAATCCCAATGACGATGACAAAACAAAAACCCACAACGACAAGTGTGAAATATCAATGTTCTCTAATCTTTCCATTTTGGCATTGAAGCATGAAGCTTCTAAATTACCACTTACCTTATCTTCTTTGGAGTGCAAGTCGAGCCAATTCCCTTTTGATGCTTTGAACAACGTGATTATAACTTTATTGGGCTTAACAACCACCTTGGATTTCTCAGGTACGATTTCCTTGTTCAGATTTGGTATTGCACATCGATAATTCTTCCCTTGAACATCATGAAATTTTATATAAGCAGACTTCTCCTTGAAAACTGTTTCCACCTTGTCCTGCTCCACACCCTCCAGGAACACATAAATCTGCAAAGAGAAGAAACCAGCTTTTCCATTTATGTGGGCCGCGAAGGCCTTGAGAAGAAAGAGAGAGAGAGAGATTGCTACTTAAAGAGGAATCAAATTTCCAAGAGAATCATGAGCATTCCTTGAAGAAATTAACCCAAAAATTAACCCAATAATTGCAGCCCAACTTATTCCTGAAAGCTATTACTTGGGTAGAGGTACACGATCAGGTATTGGACCTTTCTTCATTGCATTAACTTGTATCAGAATAATATGAACCCTGAGGGTTCTTTTTTTTTTTTTTTTTTTTTTTTATTATGAAAAACAACTAGCAGTCCTGTTACTACACCTTTTATCATTGGCAGTTCAGGTCTCACCTGTGAGCGTGGCCAGTTCCAGTTACATCACACTCTCTAAAGTCATTTTCTTACTCTTACTTGATGCCTGACCATCCGTGTGTGTGAGAGAGAGATGCTAATGAAGATCTGTGTACGAATTCTAATATCTGTTCTTCGCAAACCATCCTCTGGATCTTCATCAGACTCAAGTATAATAAGAGATCCACGCATAAGACCTTCATTGTTGTTCCATTATGCATTTTGAAAAACCCCAAACAAAACACCCCCAAAAAAAAAAAAAAAAGAGGAGAGACGTACTAGTTTTCTTGGTCCAGTGAAAAGTCAAGGATTTTTCAAGTTTCACTTTTCAAGTCTATTTGTCATTAAACAATTCAAGATATGCAGTTAAGTGGTAGGAGTGCCCATGGATTTCTTCACTGTCGAAATTCAATCACTAGCAAGGGAGCCTGGAACCCCATTTCTTCAAATCCAATGAGTATTAAATGTGAAAGTATTACTTTCAGCAAAGTTTAGGGTTTCAAAGTTATGTTGTACATATTCTTTGAAATCAACAATCTGTTGTGTATTAACATGTTTCGACACAGATTATCATATCAGATTGTTCGCAACATAACTTGATTTGTGACATGTAGTTGGTGAATTATTGTTATATTTTTTTTCCTACCCTGTGCCACTGTTGCAACCACAAAGGTTCAAGCCACATGACCTATCAAAAAAAGGTGTATTACATGATTGCTTAGATTTGTCTAGAGTAAGAGTTTTACATTGTTTTATCAGAATTTCATAATATTTTTTCTGCAAATAGGATATTTATTTTCATTATTCTAAATATTATGTTCAATCCACAAATACTATATTTTTTTTTATCATCAAGAATAAATCTAAAGATTTGTTGAATGTGATGCCTCATACCAGTGTTGTGCCGAGTTGGGATCAGAGGGAGTTCATATTATTGGCCATTGGCTCCAAATTATATATAGCAAGCACCTAGTTTCTTATTTTACTTGACCATCGAAACGTTGGGCATTGCCTATTTCTAAATTAAAAACTTGCCCTTCTATGTAAATAAGATATTGTTACTTATCTTCCAAAAAATCAAAAAAGATGTTGCTCCCACCAACAGCAAAGTGAATAAACCGTCCTACAAAAATGGTGGACTGGTGGAGGTACATCTTATCCCAATAGCTGAATGTCCATGCATAAGTTATTTGATTGGATGATGTAGACCAACATACCTTGATCTTGTCACTGTCTTGATCCCAGCTGAATGATCCAAGAGTGATGTAGTTCAGTGCAGGGGTAGTGAGTGCAGGTGCCTTTGTCACAGAAACCGGTGCAGGAACCTGTGCAGTAGGCACTGATGGAGCAGCTTTTGGCAACTGTTGAGAATTCGAAGATAGTAATGACAATGTTGCAAAAGACATCAGATTCAAAGCGAAAGTGACAAATTTTAGAAAAAAAAATGAACATTAAAACGGCCACCATCATATGCTGTTTGATTAAATGACTGCAGCCAATACATCTTACATAGCTATATCAAAGCCAAAAAAAATTTGATAAATATTATATTATACAGCCAAAGACAATATACAGCCAAAGACTGGAACCGCAATAACAACCATACAATGTTTTGGGTGAATAATGTCATTCAAACTGCATAGGAAAAAATATAACCTCAGGAAACAATCCATTAAATATAAAGGGAAGAAAAACAAAAACAAAGATATAGATACAAAATGAGTTGCACACCGCACACCTGATCCTAGCATTTAACAACAAACACCAATAGCCACAATTAAAGTGGTTTCAAAGGAACCCCAGCATTTTTTCCTCTAACAAGCAATCAACAATCAGCAGTGCACTGTAATAGTCTAGAGAAAAAGGTCTGCCCTCCTTAGTTCAAAGAACTAGCAAGAACCACAAACTAGGGGGGATAGAACTAATAATGATCATGTTGAAACAATCTCTTTTCTCCTTTTTCCTTTTTTTTTTTTTTTTTTGCTAGGTTTTTATTACTGACGAAGAAGTGAAGCTTCAACTTGAGGACCTGAGACTGATCCCTAGGCATGCATGTCAAACAAAAGTGCTAACAGCACTCAACTATGAGTGTGCAAAGTTTATTCTCTTTTAATTACCAATTAAGAGAGAAAAGAACCTCCCAGCCTCCATTACCAATTAAAGGAAAAAAAGAAATTAAAAAAAAAAAGGCTCATTTTTTTCCAATCACCTCACATTAACTTGTGTGATGTCTATTGTTCGTAAGGCACTTGAGGTGGTGTGAGGTATTAAAGTCAATGTTGGAAAGAGCTCACTATTGGAAACTTGAAATTCTTCTCATCATCGATTCAATTGCTGCCTTCCCTATCAAGTAATTGGGGTTACCGTTTGATTACCACCTACTTGGGATCCTATTGTGGAGAGAAATGGAACGTTTCTTGCCTTTTGGAAAAAAAAGTTATTTTTCCTTATGCAAAATGATCACTCATATTATGGCTACACTTGAAAATGTCATATAAATCACCTGTGGGAGTTTCTTATCCATTGAAGATGTCCTTTTTTGCCCCCTTTCCAATGGACCATCAAAGTGCCATTAAAAGATTATCTATAAGATCTTCCTCTATGAATCGGTCAACTTCCCTAACACACTACCAATTTCCCTAAGACTTCAGATATAGAACCAAACCAAGCAACGGCAGAAAAATAGCTCCAACTTTGTCTAACAAATGCACAATGAAGAAATAAAATTTCAGTATTCCCCTTCTTGCACTCGCAACAAGGCTAGTCCCACCCCCACCCACGCCCACTCTCTCTTCCCCTCCCTTCCTTCTCTCCTCTCCTCCCTCCTCACCCACCAAATAAATAAAAAAAAGAACCAACCCCTCTCTGTTTCAAATTATCCACTATAAAAACTTCACCTGTAACTGCTAGACAATAGAAGGCCTCTAAGTGGAGCAAGGCCCTGCAGCTGCAACATCAACAAACACGGTGCGCAACTTGCAACCTGAAAAGTAAAGGCCTCGGCGAAAGACTTGGCAAAGAACCTCCAAAAGGACAGTATTTCCAGACCCGAATGTCACTTTCCCTAAGAAAGAAAACATCCATGTGAAGAAGTAACAGTGACGGATGCTCCCAATCTTCAACTCCAACAAATTTCTCCTGGAACTAAGACCTCAAACCATCCACCCTTCCACCTACCCACTCATGACACTCTCAAAGAACTTCTTGTTGACAACCTTGAAGAGCCCGGAAATATGGATTTTTCCGCTCATAGATCATCCCAAAACATTAAAATCCCCTAATCCAATTTGAGGCTCAGCCCCATTAGTAGGGACGCCCTAGACCTTACTGTATGCACAAATTTTAAGGTAGAAAAGAATCAAACTATAAGAAGAAGGGAAATAAAAAGAGATAGGAGGAGGAGATATTTTTAATTGATTTTATTAAATCTGGGTACAATATGGCAAGAAGATTAGGTATCTCTAACATCCCTTGTACAATCTCTACAACAGCACCACAGGATTCTCAGGTTAGAACTCGAAGTTACAGTTTTCAAGTTCTTGATCTTGGAATTTCTCAGGTTCTTCAATTTGACGTTCCCCAGGTTCATGAAACGTCTTCAAATCATTTTTGAAAGGATCTCAGTTGCTTGGAAAGGGGATCGATCCCTTTTGAATGCCTCCCAAGTTCCACCCCAATTTACAGGATGCAAAATGAATGTGGGTGCTTTCCACGCAAAAAACCGAATGTGGAATGAGTTTCAAATGAAACAGGAAACTGCCAAAGATTGGCTTCCAGTGGAGCCGACTGGTCGCCAGCCCCTTCCCTTTCTCCTTTCCTTTCTTCTTCTTTCTTCCTCTTTTCTACCATTTTTCTTCCATTCATTCTTTGTCTTTTACACCCTTTTTTCAACTTCATGGAGGGTTTTTTTTTTTTTTTTTTTTTTTGGTCGACAAAATTGAGCATATGATATAGAATATGAAAAGAAAAACAAACGGGTGGATCCATAAGCACCTTAGCTCTCAGAAGAGGAGCCAACTAGAACCCTATCATCAATCAATAGGTCATGAGAACCCATTCATGGACTATCCGATAGAGGGTAGGCCAAGGAGACAGGAACTACGAACTTTGGTCTTGATCCTCCCCGGAATACAGTTAGTTGTATCTGGAAGCACCTAACTTTTTATCCAACCATAAGGTTTGCAATTAACATATAAATTGATGGAAAGCACTCATCCAGGAGATTGTGTGGAAATAGGCTTTGAGAATCTGACTTTGTTTTCATGGTAAAATTCCATCATTTGAAGTGGTCGAATCTCAGTTTTTCAGGCAACCTACCAATTATAGTAATCTTTGGATTACTTATTATTTATAGTAAGCTTCGATAACTTACTTTTTGTAGCAAGCTTTATGGTCTACACTTGCAAGAGTCATCGTCCACATTGGAAATGAGGCCCCACAAACCATAAACCTTGGGCATACGGACTCTAGTGGCTCCCACGGCTTTCAACAAAACTCATATTTAATTACAGTTACATTTCTCTCTAAAGTACTTCTCTCCTCTCCAAACACTCATGATTTCCTTAGAAGAGCTCAGTTTCTCTTAACAAACCTTCCAACATGCAGTATCCCTACTTCACCACCTCACAACACTTAACCAAATGCTTTTTTCTTTTTCTCAATGGCACTCTTTAACAGGAATTTCCATTGGATTCACTAGTATCATGGAATCTTGAAAAATGGCATTGATTACACCATTAAGTTTGCTAGCTGTAAGAATAATCAAATCACCAAAAGATAAGCATTGCCTTTTCCATGTCAAGAGCTTCTTCTCAAATTCGGTCATCGCCGCTAAGTTTGCTAGTGCAATTTAATATCACAATACTTTGTCTCTCAAGTCCCAAGTTCTTGATTTCATGGAAAATAGCCGCATTAACTCTTTTCACATTCTGTTTTTTTATCGGTTTTCATGTTTTATCTTTCATTAAATAAAAGATGATGACTATAATAAATTAGAGTCCTAAAAAAGACAACAGAATAAAAACAGTGACATTTACCCTCACATATAGTGACGCAATTGTTTTCTAGACGTCACCAATCAGAGGAAAAAAGGAGAGGTGATCCAACACATAAAAGGCATGAGACTCTCAAAAACATCACTCATAGCACACCGGTGTACAGAAGGTGGACCAAAATCCTAAAGGATCCCAACTTATCTGAAGGTGTACCAAATCCTTGAAAAAAAATTTCTGACTACGTCAGTTGAGACCTAAACTGGGGAGGATCTTGTCCACGTAATAAAGTTGATTCCCAGAAAAACTAGGCTCACCAAAAATATTAAACTCAAGCACATTGGTGTACAGAAGGTGGACCGAATTCCTAAGGGCCCGTTTGGCACTTTACTAATACAATACAAGTCAAGTAAAGCCTCCATTTTCCATACAAGATGTCACATCAAATGCACTTTTTTCAAAACTCCCCCCCATCTTTTTCATAAAAAAAAGTCAAAAAGCAACTACCTTTATCCACTAAAATACAAAACTCCACTTTTCCATACAAAAAGTCAAAAAGATTCCATAACAAACAACTAAAAACAAAATACCATCATAACCCACTTATATTTTATTCTTTCTTCAAAATCAACTTTACTTGACTTGACTATATTAGTAGAGTTACCAAACTGGCCCTAAAGGTACCATCAAAAAACGTAGCAAATTCCTTTAAAAAAGAAAATCTTACTGTCAGTTGAGACCAAAACTAAACATCCAGCACACTAAGATTGATAAAGTTGATTCCCTGAAAAACTTGGCTAGCCAATAAGTATTAAACTAAACCATCTCCAACGTATACCTAATTTTGTTTCTTCTTAGATATTTAAAGGAAGGGTGATTCAAAACGCACCCACATGATTTGTTGTACCCACCCACATTTTAAGTTTTTTTTAATCACCAAAATGCCCCCAGGTGAAATGACAAAATCACCTTTTTTACCATCATCCTCCTCCCTCCTCTTCCTTTGGTTCTCCAACGATGTTTCTTGCCCTGGCACTCTACTCATCTCCTCTTCTTCTTCTTCTTCTTCTTATTCTTCATTATCCATTTTATCCACTGATTCGAGACTATTCAACTGCACTCATTCATCCCCATTGATCTTTATCTCCTCCTTCATCATCTTCTCCAACTCTTAAAAAAGTCTCCTCAAGTCTCCTCCATTTGTTTAAAGATATTGGAGGTACTCATCTCCCTGCACCACATTGTCTATTGGAAGTAGGCATTTTCAATATGGACAAGCACCTAACGATCTACCAAGAGGAGGTATACTCTTGACTTCGTTTCCAGCATTTTAATTAAAATTCTCGCATTGTGCTTGGTACTCCAAAGCCGTGCAAATGAATATTGCACGGCGGAATATTATCAAACATATTAGATCTGCACGGCATAATTATTCCGTGCAAAAAAAAGCTGCACGGCATATTTATTCCGTGCAAAAAATAGTTGCACAGCATATTTATTCCGTGCAAAAAAAATTTGCACGGCATATTTATTCCATGCAAAAATATATTGTACAGCAATAGTAAACCGAGCATATTTCACAAGGACGACATATAGTCTCGTGCATTGATATACTAAGATTTATCAATCATATTTTCAGGAGATTCAGTCAACCGGTGCCAGTGAGTGCTGGATTTTACTAATGTCTTCACCACTGACACGATATTCAGAAGCCGAGAGGACCTAATCCAATGGACAAGGGAAGTTGGAAAGAAACATGACTTGGTAATTGTAATCAAAACTTCAGATGCTGGTGGAGATGGTAGGAAGCCGAGAATAGTTTTATCTTGTGAGAGAAGCGGAAGTTATAAGGGTCCATCGAAGGTCTCCAAAAAGAGAAATCCTAATAAGGCAACGGGAACGAAGAAGTGTAGTTGTCCTTTTGCTTTAAAGGGCCGAAAGTTGGCAAATGATGATGATTGGATGTTAACAGTAGCTTGTGGGGTGCACAATCATCCAAATGCACAACATCTCGAGGGGCACTCATTTGCCAGGAGGCTTTCAGAGGAGGAAATCAATGTTTTGATTGATATGTCGAAGAGTATGGTGAAGCCGAGGAACATCCTTCGAACGTTTCAAGAAAGGGACGTGCACAAAACCACTACGATGAAGAGTATCTACAATGCCCGTCAGAAGTGGAGGGTGACTAAGTTGGCCGGTCGATCACAGATGCAGCAACTCATGATGCATTTGGAGCAGAACAACTACATTGAGTATCACACTAGCAACGACGCTACAGATGCTATGATGGACCTATTCTGGGCACATCCATCATCTATTTGGTTGTTACGTACATTTCCAGAAGTTTTGATAATGGATTCCACGTACAAGACTAATAGATATCGACTTCCCTTACTTGAGATTGTTGGTGTCACATCCACTCAACTGACTTTCTCCGTTGCTTTTGTGTACCTTGAATCAGAGAGGGAGGCCAATTACAGATGGGCTTTGGAGAAGCTTAAGGAATTAATAGATGGATGCATTATGCCCCGTGTGATTGTAACCGATAGAGAGTTAGCACTGATCATTGCAATTAACGTTGTTTTTCCGAATGCAACAAGCTTATTATGCAGGTGGCATATTTCTAGGAACATCTTGGCAAATTGTAAAAAGTATTTTGAGACCAACGACAGATGGGATGCGTTTATATCTTGTTGGAACATGTTGGTAGTCTCTCCCACTGAAAATGACTACATTCGACTTCTAAGAGCATTGGACTGGAATTTCTATGGGTATCCACACGCTGTTGATTATGTGAAGAAGTCGTGGTTGAATAACCACAAGGAACAATTTGTAGCTGCTTGGACGGATCGGCATATGCACTTCGGAAACATGACTACGAACAGGGCTGAGAGCGCACATGCAAAATTGAAGAGACACCTTGGCACATCGAACTGTAGCTTTGATGCGTCCTGGCAGGTTATCCATGCATTGCTAAAGTTGCTCTATACGGAGATAAAGGCTTCATTTGAAAAGAGCATGAACACCGTGCAACATAAGTTCAAACCGGTACTGTTTCGTGAGTTGAGAGGATTTATATCAAGGAATGCTATGGATATAGTTCTGAAAGAGTCGATAAGAGCTGGTTATATTGGTCCTGATTCGGCGGCATGTGGGTGCGTAATTCGACGGACCCATGGGTTACCATGTGCACACGAAATTGCTGAATACATAAGGAAAGGCACTCAAATACCACTGAGTGCTGTCCATCAGTACTGGAGGAAGCTCAATTTAGACTCCACTAAGGTGAATGAAGCCCCCGAGTTGACCACAACTTCCGAGTTCGAGTTGATCAATAGGAAATTTCAAAGTACTGATCAGGCTGGTAAAATACAAATATTGAAAAAACTCAGAGAATTGGGGTGTCCTTCGTCTACTTCTCTTCTTGAGCCGGATGTTAAATTAAATACTCGGGGTCGTTCATCCTTGAAAAAGAAAAAGTTGGATCGGTCTACTCGTCGAGAGCCATCTGCTTTCGAGTATGCACTCTCGATCAAAGATAGCGTTCCAGCTAGATCCAACAGTCTAGATGTAATGAATAGGAAGGAGAAACTCAGTGTTCGTCGCAATTGATCATGCACGTTAGGGCATTTGCTTCCGAAGTCTTTAGGACCCCATATCGAGACTGTTAAGGATGTTGAAGCAGATGGTAACTGTGGATTCAGAGCAATAGCTGGTCTTCTTGGCATGGGTGAGGATAGTTGGATGCAGGTTAGACTGGATTTGAGCAATGAACTGCAGAGGTATCAAAATTATTATTCATTGGTATATGGAGGAGATGATCTGGTTGTGGAGCTGTATTATGCCTTAACGTACTGTGATAGCCATCCTTCATTTGATCGTTGGATGACAATGCCAGACATAGGTCACCTGATATCTTCATATTATAATGTTGTAGTGGTCCACCTTTCTGTGCAACAGTGCCTTACTTTCCTACCTTTGAGATCATCCCCGATTCCAACTTGTTCTCGCAAAGTTATCGCGATTGGTTTCGTCAATGGTAACCATTTTGTTCAGGTCTTCATGACACCCGGGTCTCTCATGCCTTCCATTGCTACAAATTGGTATAGACACCACCACCTAATGCAGACGGATGGCAACTACCATATGCCCAGAGCATAGAGCGATTCAAAGAAATAATTGGAGGCAGTGTCGCCACACAGGAGTCGGTTCATCTTGACAGTGATTAATTTCTTGTGCTTTCAACTTGATGTAATCAAATTTATTACAGGATGTTGAAATGGAAGCAACCTTTTATGTTATTACGTTGTTTGTTTATTCTTTTTTCAAATAAATCATTTGTATCTGCATGGTATATGTTGGCCGAGCAGAATGCATATGCATGGAACATGTTGGCCGAGCAGAATGCATTTGCATGGTACGTGTTGGCTGAGCAGAATGCATATGCATGGTACATCTTGGCCGAGCAGAATGCATATACACGGATTGTTTTGGCCATGCAGTGCTGTAGGCTGGTGGACATGTTGTATCCCATTTTGAAGATGCAAGTAGATGTTGAACAAAAAAATAAAAGGAATCAACCATTTTATATAAGAAGTTAAAAATCATAAAAGTTCATACACGAGCAAAATTACTTCAATAGACACATTAAAGTTTGTAGTACATATCTGAGTTCGAGATACACATGAACCGAAGAAAAAGATATTCCTTCATGAAATTACTTATACATTTCATCAAAAAAAGTAGTTTCACAAATATAAAAGCCCGCCTATCATCACTGCTGCACACGTCGGCGGTACGTCACCGGTATGCCATCTAAAATCTCGAGGGAAGTCTGCAGTGCCCGATAATAGAAATCGGCTGGCTCATCTGTTCGAGCAAGCGTCGCACGGATATGGTCCTTCACCCGAATGATCTATAAGAAATAATACAATTTGTCAAAGATATTTTGAAATAATAGATGCAAAGAGCCTTGAGAAGAGAAGGAGCTCTCAAAGAGCCTCCTTGCATGCATGAAGAAGAGCTTCCAAAGGTTGTGAAAAACCCATATCTAAAAGGAGAAACAAACCTTACCTATAGGTATAAAAATCAGCAACAAAGGCTTGAAAAATGAAGTTGGTTTCAGCAGGAATTTTAGACAAATGGTTTCTTTGGGTTGCTCATTGCATGAGGAAGATTGATGGTATTATTCAGAATTTCATTTTGGGTTGAGCTTCCTAGACATGCAAGAAGAAAAAGAAGTTGGGAAGAAAGGGGGAAAACTCTCTGGCAGGAACAAATGAAGGGTGAGGAAGATGAAGACCCATCTTGGGTTTTACTTTTAAATGGGTAGTTGTGGGCCCCAAAGGCTCTAATACTTCAAGGGCTTAAAACTCCCTTTTGTGGGTCCCGGATGAAATCGTCGAAGAAGAGAAAAATGATCTTTGAAAAATTTAGTTTTTAAAAAGTATATTTTCCTCATGATTTCCTCATGATTTTCAAATTTCAAAATTTATGCACCAGACTCAACGCGTTCAAAATTCCCCAAAGCTATTCAAAATTCTAATCTTACTAAAAAAATCTAAGCTAATCGTCCTCTAATCCCACTTAAAGACTAATCACAATTAAAAATAATAATGAAATATACTAAACTTGGGTCGGGGCCTGACAACGGCATACATGTTCTGCACGGCATACATATACCGTGCATATATGTTCTGCATGGCATACATTTGCCGTGCAAATTTCATTTGCACATCATATATATGCCGTGCAAAAGTGTTCTGCACGGTTGATATTTGCCATGCAAAATTCATTTGCACAACGTATATATGCCATGCAGAAATGTTACGCACGGAGAATATTTGCCTTGCATAAACCCCGTGCACGAACCTGTGATGTCGAGCAGATCAAGATGAATGCATCGTTCTTTTTTTTTTTTTCAAAATGCACAGATTATGCACTTCGGATGAGAAAGAGAAGAAGAAGATGAAATTACAACCCTTAATGCAAACGTTTGTAATCTTTGAGTAAAAGAACTACGACCTAAAAACAATGTGAAAATTTGTGAAGAAGAAGATAAAAAGAAGAAGAAGACTCACCTTCTTTTGGATTCGTATGAAGAAGAAGAAGAGGCGCTGGGCAATGCTAAAAACACTTCAAATCGTCGACGAGGGGCGTGTTAAAGAACCCTGCCCACCGCACATGAAACGTGACTTCGACAGCAGCACACCCCTGGACTGTTGCACAAGACGATGATTGTTCACCAAAAACCCTGGTGAGAGCGCATATGAAATGTGACTACAACAGCAGCTGGATCGTTGCAAGCAAGGGTGATTCTACTTTTGCAGATGTGAGGGAACGTTGGGGTTCCTTCACAAGAGGGAACGTTGGAGGAGGAAGGAGGAAATCGTGGGCAGTTTGGGAAATAAGGAGGGTGGGCTCAACAAACTTTATTTCAATATAAACAGATGGTGGGTGGGCACAGCAAAATGTGTGGGTGCGTTTAGAATCACCCTTAAAGGAAAACCAAGTAGAAATCCCATTACATCCAATAATGGTGTATAAGCTGCATCGTCAGGCACTCAGGCTTATGCCCAAAGGCAACACACTGATTGGATGATCAAATCCATTTAATGATGGAGTTCAAAAATAGATTGTTAGACTAATGGCGTGGAAACCAAGATTATCCTACCCAGAGCTGGAACCTTAGAATGAACTTACTTTTATGCATCAAAATTTAGAAAGAAAGACTATATATATATCTTCCATTTTTACGATGCATTAACCCCACCCCATATCTGCGGGGTTAGCGGGGAAAGGGGGTGATGATAAATTAACGGTGGCAACTTTTGGCTACATCTCATCGCCATCATCATCAAAACCTTCTCCCAATTATGTTGGGATCGACTACATGAACTTGGTCTCCCTCTCTGAGTTCATGTTCTTGTAACAAAAATCTGTAATCCTGCCCAATGCAGCCCTCCTTCATCCGGGCTTAGAACCTGCAGTTATTTTTTCACTAAATCTAATCTACTCCAATCTACTATGGGTCCTAAATGCTGCATTAGGCTAATGACTCTTTGCGGCCAACAATCAATAATATGAGAGATTTTCAATGTTTTCATACTCTCACAACTTGTACATCATTCCAATGCATATAGAGGCGGCTCAAAATTAACTTTTTTTTTTTAGGACTAATCAAATCTAGAGAACCAGAAATTACGAAAACGATCAATCAAAATGAAGAAGGAAAGAACCCAACAAGAAATCCTACTAAAAGCTCATTCCTTTCCATCGAATTGGATTCTAATAATCCATGCTAAAATGGGGTGCAACAAATGATCATAAAAGAGATGAGAGGTGAAGTATATAAGGTAGGGATGCAAATGCAAATGCAACCACCATTTCTAGGGTTTGATTTATGGGTTGGGTATTCAATTACCATATCCTCTTCATTCATTTGAATCATTTTCCATTGCAGAGAAAGACCACATTTTTATGGTCATTTATGAATCTTCACCTTCCTTACTTCAATTCTAACCACTTTCACAAGTACGTATGTCTTTAGATTACTACGAATTCAAATGCAAGCAAACGAACCAGCCCTAATCGATCGATGCCCAGAAAAGATACATATAACATGAAGAAGAAGAAGAAGAAAGATGCAAATGCAACGTCACCTTCTCCAAATTGCTAATCTCGGAGGTGATGAGAGAGAGAACTCTCGGCCTCTTGGCGATGCCTTGGAGCTTTCGCAGCTCCTCCAAATCCAGAGCCAAATCGTCTGCCATTTCTCTTCCTCGTCTTCTTCTTTCACTTGGTAGTGTGATTTTTTGAGATGAGAAGGACTGATGCAAATGGCAATGGAAGTTTATAATAAAAATATAGGGTTTCTAGAACCTTCAAAGATGGTTGTTTTGGGGAATTTTAGGGTTTCATGAAGGTTCTAGAGGAAAAAATAAAATGAAACAAGACAACAATATTAGCAGTTTCTTGCGGCCCACTTAGATATATGTGAATCAATGGGAGGAGGGTGGATGGAAATGAAAGTTCTTCTCATAAACAAGCCGAATAATCAATATCAACCCGTCATTGTTATCCTTAATTTAAGGGTATGAAAGTTTAATGATATCCTAACTATAATTTTTTTTTAATATTCAATCGAATGATGACCGGCGGCAATCATAACATAAAAAAGACATGGGCAAACTTAAACACGCATGTAACAATGAGTGAAGGACATGAAAATGGAAGGTCTCCTCCTAGACCGGTCGAAAAATAAATACCACCCAATTATCCTAACTCTTAATTTAAGAGCTTTAAAATCTACTAGCGTCTTAATTATAGATTATTTTTAGACTCAATCCAAAGGCGAGTGAAGGTTTAATGGATTGTAGAGTGTATATAGACTATTAACTATCTTGGTGAACCCTAACATGCTTGGCGGACATGGAGAAACTATGTGTTGGTTGATTGCTTATGGTTTTCGAGATTTATTTCATGCATCTCTACAGTTGACATATTTAGCTAGTGTTGCCAGAGGACAAGGCTCACCTCAGGCTTAAGTTCCAATTAGAATCATCAAGATGTGTTTGTATAGTAAAAAAATAATTCTACCTCCCCTATAGAAAATGATTATTGGTGGAGTTAAAACATAAATATTTTCATCTTTATATATATATAAAACTATGCCGGAGGGTGTTAAAAACGACGATGACAAAAAAATTGAAGGATTTTACGTGTTTTTTCATACTTGGTAGACTCATTGATAGCTAATATCTATTTATGAGAAGTTAATTATAAATAATAGCATATATAGTGGGAGAAAGCACCTCTGGATAAGTCATTTTTTTAATCAATATGGGGCCCATTTTATCAAATCCAAACGTATTATAAGTGCATGACCTATCGTTATATAGATGGAAGTTTCAAAACTTGTTACTAGACTTTACATGAGAGAGAACCTTCTAAGATTTAGGATAAATCAATGATATGTTTGTAAATAACAACACATCCAAACCTACTTTTGGTTGGTGGTTGTCCATTTTTCCTTTTTTTTCGTGAATTCTAAGATATAAAACATATTAAGTTTAAAAAATAGAAATTTATAAACAATAAATACTAAAAAAAACAACTTGCTTTTAAATCTATAAAACCTCGAGAAAGTATATATAAAAAAACACTCCCTAACTTATATCTTACTACAGAAGAAAGGTTTGTACCGCACAAACGTGTCCTCAAGACAAAGGCAATGATGAACAACAGTAAAACCCATTGCTATTATCCAAACAAATAAAATAAAAAGTATTCGGGAAGGCATTGTTTTTAATTATAAGAATCACATAAGCTGGGCGACAACTTTGCTTCATCCATTAAACATTTATATTCCATTTTTACTGTTAATCATTATCACCATCATCATTAAAGTCTTGTCCCAATCATTTTAGGATCGGCTATATCAATTATGTTTCTCCATTTTAATCTATGCCGAATCAAATCCTTAAATAAGTTGCATGTCTTGAAATCCATTTTTACTACTTCGATCTACGTCCACTTTCGGGCTATCCATTACCCTTGATCATGGGTGAACCAGCATGACCATTGAGCGTCCATTTTTGAACTCAAAAGCCCCTCGAGGGCTCGGCCCCTGAGCCCCGACTCCACTACGCATCTGACTGCAAAAAACAAAAAAAAAACCAGACCTGCATCGTATTCGTTCCTCAGGAGACTTCCATCCATTAATGGCAGATCTGCTTCCATCTCCTTCAGATCTCTACTAGTCTCCACTACTTCCTCAAATCTCTTTCAATCCTCCACTCGAAAAGTATGCTTCGATTGAGAGCATTTCGTCCTTCAAACGACAAGATCGTGAAGATCCAGCTCCATCCGACGCATCCATGGCTCGTCACGGCAGACGCATCGGATCATGTATCCGTATGGAACTGGGAGCATCGCCAGGTAGGTATCTTCTTCTTTGAAATTGGTCTCTTTCTCTCTCTCTGATGCAAGTCGTTGATTTGATTGATCATTTGTGGGTTCTTGTTTGTAGGTGATTTATGAGCTGAAAGCTGGTGGTGTAGATGAGAGGCGTTTGGTTGGGGCAAAGCTGGAGAAGCTCGCCGAGGGCGAATCGGGTGAATTCTCTGGATTTTGTGATCTGGGTCATTTGGATTTCGAGAGATTGTGATGTGATTTCTTCAGGATTCACAAAATGCCTAATTTTCCCCTTTCTCTGCCTTGATTTTGCCGAGACCCAAACAAAAAAAATCCCTTTTTTATGCTCTTTATTTTTTGGGGTGTCAGAAAAAACCTGTTAATGTTGAAATATCATAATCTCTGAGTATAAATCTGAGCGTTCAATGTCTTTTTTTTAGAAGCTGTAACTTCTTAGAGTCGTGGAAATATGGAATTCTAACTTTATTGTTCTTATACAAGTATAATTGTATTAAAGACTATGCTTTTAGTTTATATGACATGCAGACAGCCCTAGTTGTCAATGCTAAACACATTTAGGGCCTAAATTATGAGTCCCTAAACATTGTGGGATGCATAAAGCATTCACCTTTTCTAGGTGCACATATATCGATAATTCAAAGGTGCTAGATGACCCTTTTCAATGTGGAATGAGGGGAACCTGGATCTTAACATGTAATGAATATTTTGTGCTCCATCAATATTGTATGATATGGTCATTTGGTTTTTAGAGCGTCTTTTCCTTTAAACAAGGGAGCTAAGTTGTTTGACTAAACCTTTTTTCCTCCGATTTGCGTGGTTGACAGAACCCAGAGGGAAACCCACAGAGGCCATGCGTGGGGGAAGGTATTGCTGTTTGCATGATTTCATCTATTCTGTACATGTCACTGGCTTATTGTCACATTTTTCTGAAGATGAGCCCATATTGGGTGCTGAAGTGTTAAACAGGTCAGCTTTTTTGATGATGATGTGCGTTTTTGGCAACTTTGGCACAATCGCTCTGCAGCCGCTGAAGTTCCTTCAGCTGTCCATCAACATCCCTCTGCTTTTAGCCCTCCTGCGTCGTCCACTAGAGGAAGGCATTTTCTTGTCATCTGCTGTGAGAATAAAGCCATATTTTTGGACTTGGTGACAATGCGTGGCCGCGATGTGCCAAAGCAAGACCTTGATAACAAATCTCTTCTATGGCAAGTCCTTGCTCCATATTATTTTCTTGTCAGTACTTATCTTTTGTACTGCTCGTTCTTTTTCAATGAAAGTAACCATTCAAAAAAAAAAAAGAAAAGGTCCTTGCTCCATATTATTATCTCATTAAAACTCGGAAACACGTATTTTCGATAAAATAAATGGAACTACAAAGCAAGATGGTTTCAATATAATGGACAAAATGCTTTATGCTTTAGCTAGCAATGCGCATAAATGAAAATCAGCAAATGTTTCATGACATATCAAAGAAAGTGAGCTGACTTGAATAGTCTTGGAGTGGATCCTCTTTTTGGACCTGATTGATAATCAATTTTGGGTTTGGTCCAGTAGGTAGTACTCCAGTCATGTCTGTTCCCAAATACCTGTTTATATGTGTAATATGTATAAAAATGACAAAAACTCTTGTGAAACTATATTAGTTTTCCTTGCAAAAGTAACTTACAAAAACTATAGTAGGACAAGTACAGAGTTTGTGAATTGAACTGACCCTAAACACCCTAGAGAAGCTGCCTATTGTCTACCTCCAACCCCACCCCTCCACCCAAATGCCAACCCACCCGCCACCCCTTTTTTTTTTCTTGGTTGGTTGTTTGAGTTCGAACACATTTTCTTAAAGCACTTGTCATGCTGGGTAGCTTGGATATTACCAGCTGCCACTTCAATCTGCTGCAAAATTCTTAAAATTTGGCGAGAGATATAGAATCTTAACTTGTGTGATGTCTATTGTTCTTAAGGCACTTGGTCAATGTTGTCAAGAGCACACTGTTGGAAACTTGGAATTTTCCTCCTCATGGTTTCAATTGCTGCTATCAAGTAATTGGGATTACCATTTGGACAGATTCTTGATTTCCACCTACTTGGGATCCTATTGTTGAGAGAAATGGAAAGTGTGTTGCCTTCTGGAAAAAAAGGATATTTTTCCTTATAGGAAATGATCACTCTTATTTTCTCTACACTCAATGCAACAAATGAATGGTCCATCAAGGAAGACATGACCACGATGATGGGCAAGGGTTTTGTTATTTCTGCTACTAAAATGTGGGACTTGGACGGTTGGATTTGAGTTGACCTACTTGTAAAAATCAGATTGAATTGGTTCCATACATGTTTTGATAGTTTGGGAAAATAATTGCTTAATACACCTTTGCTATATTTAAATAGACAAATTATTAAGAAACTTTTAAGAATAAAAAATCAAAATGTAGGAAAGATAGGCAATACTATTGTATAATTATTTTTAGAATGAGAGGCTAAGATGAATTTTTTAATATGAAAGGTGACATTTATGCGACATTTTAACTGATGTGTTATCCTCTTACAACTTTCCAGCTTTTGGTCTTACCAGAAAAGCATATGAGTGAATCTTTGGGTCTTTTTTGACTTACCGCAACTTTCCTCTTATTTGGGTCTTCTTAGTCATTTAAATTGCTTAAAAGTACAACATGGACAACTGATGTTTCTCCTCTCTATCTGGTTCATGACATACTATCCTGAATCTTTCCTTCTTGTTGTTTCTAGTATGGAGTTTCTGTCCAGATCTTCTGCTGGTGATGGACCTCTTGTTGCCTTTGGTGGATCTGATGGGGTGATTAGAGTTCTTTCAATGATAACGTGGAAGGTCATAAATGGTTTCTTGATCTATTTATGAACTATCATTTCAATGGTCTAAAACTTTTTTTTTTTTGTTGGAATAGTCCGATGCTCTAAAGCATATAATTTGATAGCTGAAAATTGTGCTCCACAGCTTGTTCGGAGGTATACTGGAGGTCACAAGGGATCAATATCTTGCTTGATGACATTCATGGCTTCATCTGGCGAGGTAGTTCTCTCAGAATTTTATGTAATTATGTAATTATGACATTCGTGGCTTTGTCTGTGAGAAATTGACTAATAATCAGATCAAGTTTGGCTGAAACAACCCTGCCTTTGGCTGTTTTGTTTTATTAGCCGAAATGGGGTTTTTGGCTGAAATGGACCAAAATTTCCACCTAAAAGTTAAGATGCATGTTTTTTTCTGAAATGCTACCAAAATTAAATGTTTTGGCTGAAACAAAACAAGATCGACAACTTTCTTACCAGTTAAAAAGAGCAGCAATTTTTTAATACTAATAACTTACTAAGTTGTAGATGTTTATTTGCTCTTTTTAGGCACTTTTAGTTTCTGGTGCCAGTGATGGGTCACTTGTAGTCTGGAGTGCAGACCATGCTCAAGATTCACGCGAACTAGTGCCGAAGCTGAGTTTGAAGGTAGTGACCCTTCTTCTGACAATTATCGATTAGCAAGTATGGGATGAGTATTTTAGCAAACTAGTCCTTTTCTTTTCTTCTTGCTGACAAGACCTCTTTCTTAATTTATGTGATTGGTTTTGTCATCAATTTTTTTTATGTGATTGGTTTTCTCAATAATCTTGTTCTGCACATGTCGAATTTGAAGTAAACTATTCCTTTTCTCTTCTTCTTGTTGACAAGAACTCTTTCTTCTTAATTTAAATGATTGGTTTATACTTTACACAATAATCATGCTCTCTAGCCATTCAAAAAATAATAATAATAATAAATCATGCTCTCTAGATGTTAAATTGAAATGCCATGAATTTAACTTCTTGTTTCAATCAGAAGTTCATGCATGCTCTCATTCGTCAATTGTCAAGACCCAATATTTTAATGCATTAAGAGGTTCAGGTTAATGAATTGGCAAGGACTTTTGTAGCCTTACATACCTTTTTGGTGATACTTCAAGGCACATGATGGTGGGGTCGTGGCTGTTGAACTTTCTAGGGTAATGGGAGGTGCTCCTCAGCTAATTACAATTGGGGCAGACAAGACACTTGCTATTTGGGATACCATCTCATTTAAGGTGCTGCACTTATTTTTTATACATGTTATTTGATTTTTATGCGGTAAGTCCTTAACCAGGAAAATTGAAGTATGGCACTTCAACATGTGTTCTGTTTCTTTTTTCCCCTTCTTCTTGACTTATTTAGGAATTGAGGCGCATTAAACCTGTTCCTAAGCTTGCTTGTCATAGCGTGGCATCTTGGTGCCACCCTAGAGCTCCAAACCTTGACATTCTAACCTGCGTCAAGGATTCTCATATTTGGTATGTGTACCCTTTCATCCTATGTGAATCATTCATATGAATCTTCTTGGGAAATCCTACTTGATGGGAAAAAAAAAAAACCTTCATGTTTTAGAATGACAAGTGGTTTCATCATTCAATTTGGACGGCCATCATCACTTTCTTTTTTTGCAGGGCTATTGAAAACCCAACTTACTCAGCTCTAACGAGACCATTGTGTGAGCTGTCTTCACTCATTCCTCCACAAGTTCTTGCACCCAGCAAGAAACTAAGGGTATGGTTTGCAACCAGCCATATTTGTATGAAATCTTGAGTTTTTAACTTTTTATTAGGATTACATAAGCTGATTCCTTTGACACTATTATTTTTTAATGCAATGGAACCCATCTAGTGTAACTACAGAGAAATTACATTCACAGTAGCCATATCTTGGCGTGTTGCCTATTGGCCTGCCTGTGGTACAGAGCATAGTCGTGTTCAGGAATATCTCTCACAAATTCTTTTCTGTGTTAAGGAATATCATTGCTTCAATTTATGTATTTCTTAAATATATATTTATTCTTGAAGATACGATACTTATATTTTGGATGTCTGGCCACTTAATAGAAAAATGATATGTATAATGCTGTCACTTGTCAACAAATAACAGTATCTTCTGGACAGGCCATGTTGTCATTATTTATCGTCATCCATGTTTCAATATAATCACACATACAAAAGATGAACCCTTTCAAAGGGAGGGAGGGAAGAGTACGATATGAAGCGCAGATGCGAAAATGTGTGTTTGTGTATAAAAATTTGTCTAGGAACTCTGCACATGTTTCAAACTTGCAAACCACTCATCTGGTCCACCTTGATGCATGTCAATGATGGCGGATAATGTGGGATTGGAGGCTCTTAACTTGGATCAAGGGTACATACAAATTCTCGATGGCCCAATGATAGTAGCCATCTATTTGGAGGATTTAAAATTTAATAGTTCTATTAGTGAAAAAACTGTTCAACTTAGGTGCCCTTAGATTTGATGGTATCCATCAAATTGTATTGATACTTCCCCACCTTTATTTTTTATTTTTAAATACTTTCCCACCTTTAGTCCATACAAAGAACCTCCAGTCCTAAATTTTGATTACATTAGTGGGTCACACATCTGAGTTCTAAAGTTTTGAGACTTGCAGATGATTTCACTGTTGAATTTTTTTCTCTCTATCGTCTCATCATGATTGAAGCCTTATCCCATGTATAATTATACAAAGGGGGCATAGCTTCCACAACCCCACATCTGCATTTGAGATTTGTGCTTTACTCATTGTTGAGTGTGGAATATGGCTAATGTATTGTGCTCTTCTGGAGTGTTTCAGATCTGACGATTCTTATTTTTGGTTTTAGGTATTCTGCATGGTTGCCCATCCTTTGCAACCGCACCTTGTTGCCACTGGCACCAATATTGGTGTCATTCTCAGTGAATTTGATCCAAGATCTCTTCCAGCTGTAGCTGCTCTACCAACACTTCCTGGAAGCAGGGAGCATTCTGCAGTATATATAGTTGATAGGGAACTGAAGTTACTGAATTTTCAGTTGTCCAATGTAGCCAATCCTTCTCTGGGAACAACTGGCTCCATAGCTGAAACGGGAAGGTCTAGGAATGATACATTCGAACCATTACATGTCAAGCAAATGAAAAAGCACATTAGTACACCTGTTCCGTATGATTCATATTCAGTTCTTTCTGTGAGCAGTTCCGGGAAGTAAGTCTCCATTGCTTTTTTTGCAGAGCTTGATTTACTATGATGAATGTATGCTTCATTGCTGCAGCTATCTCAAATTTTGACCCCTGATCTTATTAGTCATGGAGTTTTATCTAGTCATCTGAACGGTCTTTCCCTTTTCTCAACATTGAATAGTACATACATTTTCCCCTGATAATTAACAAATTTCATCCAAAGGAAAACAACACAGAATTAGGAAAAGGGCAAACATGCCTGAGACATGGTCCCTGCACAGTCATTCCTTTGCAAGACTGTATACCAAGCCATTGGTCTCTATCAAGATATGCATGACGGATTATTGATGCTTACTTCCATTGTGTTATTCTGTAAGTGATTTCCATTTCGTACTGTTTTATTCCAAGGAATGGGTCCCCGGATTATGCAGATATTTTGATACAAGTCTTTACAAAAGAAAGAACAAAATTGGTCCCATCATCCCTTAATACAGCCCCAAGTTACACGAATGTTTCCCCCCTCATGTGGCTAAGATATAGGAGGTTTTTGTCATGCGGATATAATATAGGAGGCAGCCTACTGTTATTTTCCTTTTCTTTTATAAGATTTCTTCTATAGTTAGTGTGTATATCTCCATTGAGGCAATGATGAGTTTTCAGTCACGACAGCCTGTCAACTTGGTACCTGTAAAAATTCAGATACATTTGAGGGCAGAAGCTAAATTATTTGCTCAACACATACACAACATTCATGAACTTGCATGCACATTAGATTGCGGTTAGTAATAGATGGAAAATATAAGGTCCATGTAGATGCACATTGCTGCCTCCTTGAGTTCAATGCTGGTTACAAAAAAAAAATGTTAGATCACCGCTATAGGTAGTAATAGATGTACAATATAAGGTCCATGTAGCTTCTTCTTCTTCCTCTAATCATCCTCTTACTAATAGTAGTTGGATCACTGCTATAAGCTTTCAGTGCATAGATCCAGATATGTAGAAGCAGTGTCAGGCCATTCACTAGCGAGTAGCGACTCTAATGTTGACTCGTTGATGTCATACACCCATTAGGCACTTTGCTAAATTAGTAAAAGTCAAAGAAAGCCTCCATTTTTCAGACAAGGGGTCACATCAATAGCACTTTAATTCAAAATTTTCTCCGTCCTTTTCAAAAAAAGTCAAAAGCAACTTCCTTTCTCCACTAAAAGACAAAAAAAATCCACTTTTCTATACAAAAAGTCAAAAAGATTCCATACCAAACAACTAAAAACAAAATACCATCATAACCCCATTATAGTTTATTCTCTCTTGATTTGATGCTTTACTACACTTTATTTTACATGTAAAATTACCAAACGGGGGTCAAGGTTTACGGGTGAAAGAACAGGGTGGGTTCAAAAAAGAGGAAAAAAATTCATGCGTCTAAAATATAAAAACTTCGTGCTATAAGACTAGGAGGGAGCCAACTGTTATTTATTTATTCTTGTATTCAACAGAACCTGTAGTTAGTCTTGATTACGGGTTTTGGTCTGGAAAGTTTTATTCTGAAAGTTTTAATGTTTGTAAGTTAATTTGAGGGTCCAAGTTGAGTAAAAAGTAAGAACGGAAAGGGGTTTGCATTAGCCTTGTATTTCACTATTCCGTTGATTCAAATATAGAAGATTTTTCTTCATGCAAGGGTTTTCTTGGTAAGTTAGGACCCTAACCATTGGAAGATATAAAGACTCCTTCCTTTGGTGAAGACTCAAAAGAAGAACTGGATGCTGACTTCTAAGTTGTGTCATCTTCTTCTCTATTGTAACTCACTAACTTGTAAGGAATTGATAGATGTTTTACCAATAATAAAAAAAACATTGCTAATATTAGAATTCAGATGGTGCAGTTTAAAAGACCCAAGGCTTATTTGTCAGTTGGAAGGGGTGATACAAGGTTTTGGAAACCTGATGTCAAAGGTAAGTTTTCGGTGAAGTCTTTTTTCAAGGATTTGAATGTTACTTTTAATAGAGAGGAAGATTGGAAAAGTTTTTGGAATTCTTTAGTACCGCCTCAGGTGTTGGTTTTTTGTTAGATTGCTAGACGACATAGTATCCTGACAATTGACATGCTAAGAAGAAATTACATTTTAGTCAATTGGTGTCCTATATGCTTGAAGGATGAGGAAACGGTGCATCATCTTATGACTCATTGTAGATTTGCTCACAGAGCTTGGTCCGTCATTTTTAATGTGTTTAATCTTGCATTGGGTTGTGCCTAGACTTGTTGAAGATCTCTTTTGCCATTGGAGATTGGGCTGCAAGTATGTTCATGGTAAGATTCTTTGGAAGTTGATGTTGTATGCTACGCTTTGGAGGCTATGGTTGGAGGGAAATAGTTGAGTGTTCCCGAACAAAAGTCACTCAGTGGAGGAGATTGTTGAGTCTATTGTAGGGTCTGTGTCTAAGAGAAAGTAATTTGATCGTGTTGATTTATTTGATCTTGACGGGTCTTGAGCAGCTATAATAATATGATTGGGTGGGTGGGTTTTTTTTTTTTTTGGTGGGGGGGGAGTTTTTATGGTAGTTTTATTATATCTATCAGTAGAGGAATTGGAGGTGTTGCAACAAGGTTTGGTTTGGCAAAGTGATGCAGCAACAATACCACATCGTTGCAACAAGGCTCGTGGGCCACATGTGTGGGGGGGGGGGGGGGGGGGGGGGGGGGGGATGGGGGGGATTTTTTATGGTAGTTTTATTATATCTATCAGTAGAGGAATTGGAGGTGTTGCAACAAGGTTTGGTTTGGCAAAGTGATGCAGCAGCAATACCACATCGTTGCAACAAGGCTCGTGGGCCACATGGGGGACCCATGAAATTCTGATTTTAATTGTTATTATAGTTTTATTTTTAGCAAAAAGTATAACTAGGATTGTTTATGGGGCTAAGTTTCTTTTATTATATATACAACATTGTAGAGATTGGTAATCTCAGAGATTTGAGTCAATAGAATTTTCCCTTTGTGGGCTTGTCGTTGGAGAGTGTCTTCATTGTTTGATTGTTCCATCGGAACCCTAATTGAGCCCCGGCACTTGTGATCCTAACCCTAGAATTGCATCAATTGGTATCAGAGCCGAACGATCCCTCGATCAATCGGCGTGTTAGCCATATCCATCTGTTCCATCCCTTCCTTCCGTTCGCCGTCTACGTCCCCGCGAATACCTCAACCCAACCAAAACCCCTAACTGAGCCCTCCAACACCCAAAAAGCCTTCCGCAGAGCCCAACCATTACCGTATTCCTCCCACAACCCACCTCCATTCCCTATTCCATTCCCAAATAGCCGAACCATCCACCAAATCCAACCTAGCCGCCCAACTAGTAGCCCACCCTCTTCAGAAACACCATATCCGAGCCCTAAACCCATCCCGCATTCCCCTGCCGAATCCAAAACCCACCCATTGCCTCCAATCTCTTCATTGAAATCCCCAAAGCCCCAAATCGAGAAAAAAAAAAAAAAACAAAACCACAGAACCCCAATCATCTCCCATCCCATACCCAGCAAAGAGAAAAAAAAAGAAGAAAGAAAAGCAAAGAAGGAAGAAGAACAGAAGAAGAGAGTAGAAGAGGGAAGAAAAAGTGTACCGTGCACCTTCGCACCAGGGAGCAGCATCAACGTCAATCCCCGATTGTAGCGTTCTATCTTTGCGCCACCACCATCGCCGATCGCACTCCCCCTTCGTTTCGTTGAGGCACAAGCAGAATATGCCTTCCAACCCTTTTCTTTCTTCTGCGACGTGGATACTGAGGCAATCTCCCACGTGGCGTGCAAATTGATAGTTGGGCCCGGTTTCAAGTCCGGGTCAGTTTAGATCAGATCCGATCCGATCTAACAAAAAAAATATATATATAATTAGCTCAATTGACGGTTAAATCTTCTCTTGGTGATATCAGGCTCATCCACCGTCAAATTTCTGATCCATTTTCGCCAACGTGATCGTAGAGAGCAGATCTACACATCAGGTCAGTCAAAAATTTTAAATTTTGCATTTAAAAAAGAATGCCTCCCAAGAAGCATATAGATGTGGAGTCTTCCTCAAACGATGAGGATTTGAAGGAAACCATTGTGGAATTATCAGTAAATGTTAATCAACTTACTGCAACGATGGTTCAAATCCAAGAGGCTCATGCAAGGATTGAAACCCGATTAACCAATTTGGAAAATAATCGGCGTGAGGATAATTACAAAGATGTTGGAGGACATATTTGGAATCAACGAGATCCACATGAAGTAAATGTTGATCGAGATTTGGGTATTAAACTCGTGATTCCTGAATATGATGAAAAATTGAAACCGGATGAGTTCATAGATTGGTTGGTGTGTGTTGAAAATATTTTTGCATATAAGCCAATAACGGATGGTCACAAAGTTACACCGGTAGCAACTCGATTATGCAACTATGCTGCGATATGATGGGCCGCGTTGCAAAAGAAGAGAAGAAACCAACAAATTGACCCCGTTGACACATGGACCGATATGAAAAATATGTTGAAGCAAAAATTCCTTCCTGTCAATTACTCTAGAGATCTTCGTTCAAGTTTTCAAGATTTGAAACAAGGATCTAAGATAATTGTTGAGTATTCTGATGAATTTATGACCATGCAAGCTCGTTGTGGTTTGAATGAAGATGATGATGTATTAGTTGACAAATACTTTCATGGGCTTAGACTAGACGTACATCACGTTCAAACATTTTGATAATGTTGATGAGATCGTCCAGCATGCTATCAAGGCCGAGAATATTGCAAATCATCGAGTCAGGAAATTTAATGCATCTAAATGGGTTGTGTGGAAGAATTCATGAATGCCAGATTCTAAACCAAGTGGTTCATCGGAGAAAGTTTTTAACAAGCCCGAAGGTCAAAATAGGATCACATGCTTTAATTGCAAACAACAAGGGCATCGTGCAATGGAATGTCCCAAACACATCCACCTCATTGAGAATGAAAGTGATGTGAAAGATACTCTAGATGATTCTAAAGAGATTGAAATAGAGAATGTAGAGGATGTTGGGCCCGAGGAAGGTCTTGAGTCTCTTATGGTCATCACAGAGACTACCTCAACTACTGAGAAGAAGTGGTTGCGAGATAATATTTTTCGCTCAAAGGGAGTAGTCAATGGTCAAGAATGCACGGTAGTCATTGATGGAGGAAGTTGTCAGACTATTATATCCCAAGCTCTTGTGGATCGATTACAACTGAAATTTTAAAAGCATCATCGTCCTTATTTTGCTAGATGGTTAATGACAGGTGATGAAGTGCAAGTGAGGTATGCATGCTTAGCTACCTTTTCTATTGGTGAAAATTATACATATACAGTTTGGTGTAATAAGGTACCCATGGATAGTTGCGATATCTTGTTAGGTCGACCTTGGATGTATGATTAGAATGGCACTAATGGCATGCGCGACAACACATACACATTCATGCATGGTGAAAAGCAACTCACACTCTTTCCTATGAAGCCGACACCACCAAAGAAAGGATCAAGTTCTTATTTCACCAAGGAAGCACTTCAAGTACACACTGTATACAAAAGCAACATCAAGAAGAAGAGCCGAGTCCGAGGTCGAACTCTTTTCCAACCTGGGGGGAATAATGCAGCAGCAATACCACATCATTGCAACAAGGCTCGTGGTCCACATATGGGACCCATGAAATTCTGATTTTAATTATTATTAGTTTTATTTTTAGCAAAGAGTATAATTAGGATTGTTTCCAGGGCTAAGTTTCTTTTATTATATATACAGCATTGTAGAGATTGGTAATCTCAAAGATTTGAGTTAATAGAATTTTCCCTTTGTGGGCTTATCGTTGGAGAGTGTCTTCATCGTGTGATTGTTCCATCGAAACTCCAATTATGCCCCGGCACCTGCGATCCTAACCCTAGGATTGCATCACAAAGTTATTAGTAGCTTTTCAGGTCTAGTGGATTGTTTGAATGCTATAAAAGCTGAAGTTTTTGCTCTTCTAATTGGTTGTCGTGAGTTGCATTGTTTGGGAGGTTTTAATGCTATTGTTGAAGGCGATTCTTTTTTGGCAATTCATTGGGGGTCTAGAAAGACTTCTTTTCCTTCGAGATTGGCATATTGGGTTGAGGAGGTTCAAGATGTCTCAAGTCTGTTGTAGGTTTCTTTTCAGCATGTTCTTAGGGCGGCTAATTTCGAGGCGGATATTCTTGAAAAGGAGGGAGTTTTTCGCTCCTCTTTGACTTTTGATGTTTAGTTTTAATTGTTGCTTTTAGTTTCTGTTTTTGTCCTGTAATTTTTGTACTTTGGGAGCAATAAAGTTTTAATTTTATAAAAAAAAAGTTTGGAAGACCCTGCTACATCATATTGCATTCTAGATTATTTGCTTGGGATGGACTTAAACTTAAATTGGGTATTCCATTTAGAAGTTCTATAGTCAAATTTGTGCAATACCTGAATCCTATTTCCAACCTGAGTGCAATTATAATGGTAATTTAACAATATATTTATCATTTGTTGTTGTTGTTTTGACTTTTGTGCGTGTGTGTGGAACATGTCCCTGATTTAAAAAGACGAGCTTAAAAGCTTCACTACATGTGCTAGATCCTGGAACTTGTTACATCGCATTGTAATCTAGATTATTTGCCGGGCATGGACTTATATTAGATGTTCTATACTCAAATTTGTGCAATACCTGAATCTTTTTTAATGAGAATGCAACTATAATGGTGAGAAATGCTTCAACACCTCTCCGGGATGATCTTACCACACTCATCTTGCTATTTTCAACAAATAGCTTTTCACTACACAGCACGAAAAGGAGCCTTTTGTCATTCTTGAGACTTAAGGAAAACAATCTTGAACTTCATTTACTTTAATTACAGTCAAGTATCAAAATAGCGGCTGCGGCAGGCGTAGCAGCTAGTGACCAAAATGCTACGTAGCGGAGTGAATTTTTTATGTGGTGAAAAGAATTCAAATCTGTTGTAGCAACCAATCTTGTGATTTTTTAAATTTTTTTTTAATACCAATCTTGTAATTTTTTAGTGATTTGGAACCATATAAGGGTATAGACAACTTTAGAAAAGACTATTGAGGAGAAGAAATAGGAAAAATAATATTTTAAATTAAAATTGCTTGGCTCTATTAGGTTTTAGACCGTAGTGCCGCTATTTTAAAAGTAGTGTAGTAGCCTGAACCGCTATGGTTGATAATGCGGCTGCTACGCTATTTTGAACCATAATAATGTAGTCATAAAGAAATTAATCCAGTGTCCTTTTGTTTTGGAATTGTACAATTTTTCACTGCATTAGCCACTTCTTCTATCAATGTTTGTCGAGTGTGTTTATTTTTATTTTTGAGAACTTTGGAAATAGATAATTGCTTAATATTTGCTATGTCATCATGCTGGTTTGAGTGCAGGTATGTTGCAGTTGTGTGGCCAGATATCTGTTATTTTTCTGTCTATCAGGTTAAGGACTGGTCTGTTGTTGATTCGGGAACTGGAAGGCTGTTAGCTTGGGATACATGTCGTGACAGATTTGCATTGCTAGAGACTTCATTACCACCCAAAATACCAATCATCCCCAAGGGGGGTTCATCTCGAAAAGCAAAGGAAGCAGCAGCAGCAGCAGCTCAAGCTGCAGCAGCAGCGGCTAGTGCAGCTTCATCTGCCACTGTTCAAGTGCGAATCTTACTGGATGATGGGACCTCAAATGTTATATGTAGGTCTATTGATGGCCGTAGTGAACCGGTATGGATCGCATGACCTGACACAAATTCTATTTTTACATCCATAATATTTCTAGAAAAAATATCATTTTTCAATTTTTTGGCCATGTTTAATAACTTTATCTTTGTAAAGTTTTATATCTCTATATATGTTGTTCTATTGTGCTCCTTTTGAGTATATTTTTTTTCTCTTTGGTATTTACTTCTAATTAGGTGTGCTGATTAAGGCTTTAGATTTCCCAATGTTCATTGGTTTATATATCTGTCCAATTGTTAGTCATTTTCATGAACTGCATGGATCAAGTTATATTTTGAAGTAGAACTTTCACTCTAGTGGCAAAGGCCTCCAGTGGAGAGCTTTATGTGCAAGCATTTGATCATCATTTACTATGAAAGAAAAATCTGTGTATATCTTAATTTGGGGGATCCTTCATGGGCTTAATCATGCACTTGCATATTTATTCTAACCTCAAAATTTGATGTTATGTAGCCTTCTACATTATCAATTAACACCTTTCATTCTCTTCTTTTCTTATTCTTATGATGTTTTGTGGATGCTGCCCATCTTGGAAATCACCTACTGTTTTTCCCCTCTTTATAGTCTTAATAAACTTCGTAGTTACCCTTAAAAGGGAAGAAAGAGATGAAAGTCGAGTGCAATGTTCATAGAACTTGCTGCTTTGCATAATTTGAATTCTTGCAGCAAGTACTCTCCAAATTGTTACTTGTGTTAATAACTAGTAGGAGGCTTAACTATTTTAGAAAATTTCCAGAAACATTTTTCGCCTAAAAATGATTAAAATGTGCAGACTTTTATTTCTTAGCTCTTGATTTTTAGTCAAATTTTGAATTTGTTGCATAATTTGTTTATTGTAGGTTATTGGTTTGCATGGTGGTGCACTTCTTGGTGTTGCATATAGAACAGCTCGGAGGGTTACCCCTGTGGCCGCAACTGCCATTTCAACACTTCAGTCCATGCCATTATCAGGCTTTGGCAGTAATGGGGCTTATTCATCTTTTTCAGCAGTTGATTCTTCAGTTGCTGAAGCTGCCCCGCAGAATTTTCAGCTATACAGGTGCAAAAGGAGTTCCCTAATGTGCTTAGACTTATTTTCAGATTATCCGTCATATTTCTCATTTTAATGCATTTGTTTACAACATGAGCTTAAAGTAGTTTTCCTACCAATAGCAATTCGCTATCCATATTAGCGAGTGATTATTTACGTCATTGTTAATGATCTTTCTGTCATTTTGTGATTGCTTTTGTTGGCCATTTCCAAGGCATATGTCACAGTACCCTATAGGATATTAGAATGCACAATGTTCTCTTCTCCCTTGGGATTATTGCCTTCTAAATCTTTTTTACCTTTTTTTAATAACAATAATTGTTAAAATTTTGCAGTTGGGAAACTTTTCAACCTGTGAGCGGCCTCCTTTCCCAGCCAGAATGGACTGCTTGGGATCAAACTGTTGAATATTGTGCTTTTGCGTACCAGCATTATATTGTTATATCTTCCTTGCGCCCTCAATATAGATATCTCGGGGATGTGGCAATCCCATCTGCTACTGGCGCTGTTTGGCATCGCAGACAGTTGTTTGTTGTTACACCAACAACAATCGAGTAAGATATTGTGACTACACTCCTGTAACTTTCATTCAAGGTCTTTCAATAATGTTGCATCTTAATATGCCTTTTGTCCATGGATAAGTCGCAGAGATTTGCATGATACTAGCATTTTTATCTTGAGTTCTCTTACATATTTGTCTGCTACTCTGACTCTTGTACAATGCGAAAAAGGCTTGTATGTTTACAATGGAGGCTAGTAGGGGGGTTTATGGTATTTTTTAATTATTTTTGGTAAATTTTATTATTTTGGGAAAATTGGGGTTTGGGGATGCTATGTAAGTCATTATTATGTTTCTAATGAGAAATAACACGAAATCAAGTTTCTCTTTGGGTTTTGTTCTAGTTTTGTCCTTGTGGATTTAGGGTTTTGATCTTTAGGTAGAAGACAATGATCTACTTCCTTAATCCTTTTACACTACTGTTACAACACTTTCCAATGCTTTATATATCAGTTCTTTTATGTGGCTTTGTTGGGTAATTATTAACTTGCATGCAAATGACAAAAGTCACAGATTATTGTAAAATTATTGCACGGCATGATGTTTTGTATATTGTGAAGGTTGAGACCTGATTGTGGGGCTCGTCTGCTATGCTATCCTTCTTCATATTAATAAAATTACAACTATCATTAAAAAAAAATGCTAACAATTTACTGTAATAAGCATGCAGGTGAAGAATGGTCAATTATATTTCATTCATATTAGCTCATAGTATTGTAGGACTGTACTTGTCTTTCAATAAATTTATTGGTGTTGTGTTACTACTTGCAACTTCTTTCCTAATCCTTTATTCATAAGTTAAACTGTAGTGCACTTCTTTTAGATGTGTTTTTGTGGATGCTGGAGTCGCACCTATTGATTTGGAAACTAAAAGAAAAAAGGAAGAGATGAAAGCCAAAGAAGCACAGGCTAGATCTGTTGCTGAGCATGGGGAGTTAGCTCTGATTGCAGTTGAAGGCCCACAAGCTGTTACTAATGAACGAGTTTCATTGAGGCCCCCTATGCTGCAGGTGTTCACAATTTAAGGATCTTCTTTCTTTTAATTTTTCATTTTTTTACAACTGATTGTACTATGTGATACTGAAATTTTTATTTGTAAATTGTCTTTAGAATGATATAGTGATGTATAATCATAAGATCTCAAGAAAAAGTGATCCGGGCTTCTATATTCAACTCAATTTTGTTTCGGAACCTTAATAATCTGATAAAATGATGAAATCTATGAGAACAACGTACTTTTTCACCATGAATCATTGCTGTTAGAAGACTGGGGAAACCTAATCCACTAAATCTGGCAAATGTATACTAGATCCACCAACATATGCACACATTTTTTTTCAGAACTCACTGTTTTCTCCATATTTTGACTCCGATCATTGGTCAGTTCCTTCACAACACCCTCCACCCTCCCCCCCCCCCCCCCCCCCCCCACACCACCACACACACACACACACACACACACACACCAAAAAAAAAAAAAAACATGGACAACATAATTAAATTATTTTTTGTTACAGTATACCTCTCCTATACTATAAAGTTTTCTTTTATAAATACAGTCACTTAAAAAAAAACCATAATTAAATGATTTATGGTCTTTGGATGTGAGGTTGAGTATGCTTCTTTGTTTCATTATTCTTCACAAAAGTAAATACAGTTACTGTTTCTTTCAGGTTGTGCGGTTAGCTTCCTTTCAGCATCCTCCATCTGTTCCTCCATTTATAACATTGCCAAAGCAGTCAAAAGTAGATGGGGAGGACGCAGTGCCGGCAAAAGAGTCAGAAGAAAGAAAAGTTAGCGAGATAGCTGTTGGCGGTGGAGGTGTGTCAGTGGCAGTTACTCGTTTTCCTCCAGAACAAAAACGTCCTATAGGACCCCTTGTTGTGGTGGGTGTTAGAGATGGGGTCCTTTGGCTAATTGATAGGTAATCCATGCATCATTTTCTAAATTATATTCTGAAATTTGCTATGCATCCAAAATCATTTATATTGCAAAGATCCTGGATATTGCAAAAATTCCAAACACAGTGGATGGGATCTCTTCTTGTGTAGGCTCGCTTTTGTAATTGGGCAAGTCTTTCGTGAATGTTGTTTCTGGGGAGTTGATATACTTCTCTTATACTGCTCTCTTCTCTTATCTTGTATCTTTCTTTTTCCTGATAAAATATTTTTATATCAGAAAAGCAAATGTATAGCATATGAGATTCACATATTATCAATCTACTTTTTGATTCATCTCCGGGTTTTGGGTTGACATATTTAAATTGAGAAAAAAGATTGATAGTCTGCAGATTGATGATCATGAGTCCTGCCTGAAATAATGACACCTCCCTTGAGTTGTGTGGGGAGTCCATTTATTTTGGGTCAGGAACTCACAAATGGTGCCCGGGTTTGGTTAATTAGTGGAGGTTTTACCTGCTATGATTTTCTCTGAGTTGCAATGTTTTGGGTTGGCTCATTCAAACTGAGGAAAAGATTGGCAGTCTGCAGGCCAATGATCCTAACACTGCCTTCATGCTCATCTACTCCTGAATCAACTGTTTTTGTTGAATGCTCTCTCTCTCTCTCTCTCTCTCTCTCTCTCTATATATATATATATATATATATATATTTTCCTGGTAGACTGCTGCACTAGCTGTCTCTATTGACTTCCAACGTATTGAGCAGTGCTCAAACCCCTGTACTTCTGATGTCCCTACCACCAAATGATGCTTGCAGGGACAGAAATTCTTTCATTTGATACAGTGTAATGCTTCTAACCACCATTGTTCTTTGCCACAGATATATGTGTGCCCATGCTTTGGCTTTAAGCCATCCGGGTATTCGTTGCCGGTGTCTTGCAGCTTATGGAGATGCAGTTAGTGCAGTAAAATGGTATGCATTAATAAGATCCTCATTTATGAAGCATATTCTAGAACTATCTGAGCTAAGCATGGTGCATTGTTCTATACAGGGCAAGTAGGCTTGGAAGGGAGCACCATGATGATTTAGCTCAGTTCATGCTTGGGATGGGATATGCTACTGAGGCACTTCACTTGCCTGGGATATCGAAGAGGTTGGAAGCTGGAACCATATTTTATGTGAACCTTAAGGCCGAAGTTGGTATTGTTTTGAAAATTCAAGTTTGTTAAGATGCAGATTTTGGATTTCTACCAGTACATCAGCAGGGTCCTTCGTTGTCTTGTTCTTTCTTGAGAAAAAAGGACTTTCAGAAAACCTGTTCTTGTGGGGTTTTGCAGAAGTTGCAGTTCACAGTGAGAACCCTGCAGGTTACAGAATGACGAGGACAGCTGATGTGTCAACTCTGGCCTAAAGAATCTTTCTTTTAAAAAAAAGTTTTTTTCAGAATTTCTCAATTCTAGACAATTCCTGATGCTTCAAGTCATTTCACTACCAATTTGCTGAACTGTTCAATATTTGGCTAAATATTTGCTATTTATCGGCTTTGATTTTTTTTATACTTACTGCTCTATTAGCTATTTACAGCTATGATGAGCATATAATCTTGTTTTTGGGATCCAAATTCATTAGTTTATCCAAATTCATTGATTAGTATGTATTGATGTTCCTCAGGTTGGAATTTGATTTGGCCATGCAAAGCAATGATCTGAAAAGAGCACTTCAGTGCCTTTTGACAATGAGCAATAGCAGGGATATTGGGCAGGATAATGTAGGGACAGATGTGACTGATATTCTTAGTCTAGCAGCTAAAAAGGAGACACTTGTGGATGGTGTTCAAGGAATTGTGAAATTTGCTAAGGAGTTTTTGGATCTAATTGACGCTGCGGATGCTACTGCACAATCTGATATTGCCCGTGAAGCTTTGAAAAGGCTAGCTGCTGCAGGTTCTGTCAAGGGAGCTCTGCGGGGTCCAGAGTTGAGAGGACTAGCATTGCGTCTTGCCAATCATGGAGAGCTGACACGCCTTAGTGTAATGCTTGAGTTATCAATGTTTTGCCTTTAAAATGTCTGTCTGGTGTATCTATCAAAAGCTGAGGGGCCGTGTGATAGAAAACTCTTATTGTTACAAAACCTTTACAATATCTAACATGGTCCCTAGTAGTGGATAGCTCATATTCTGGACGTTCTATTACAAATTGCCAAGTCCCCATTGTTCTTCTGATTAGAAATTTTGGACTTGTGATTTGCAAGAAAGCTCCTGCAGAACAATCCCCAAAAGCTGTCCTGTTGCAGGGAGGGTTGTACATGGGCTGGGCTTGCACTTTGAAAAACCTGAATTGCAAATAAACTAGCCTAAAAGCCTGGCTCCATCCTAGCCCATGTACAATCCTAGTTGCAGCCTTGCAGGATCATGTTCTGTCTTTAAATGGTTTTATAAGCTGTCTGGTCTATATATCGCAAGTTAGGACCATTTGAGATAGAAAGTTCTCATTACTGCAGAATTCTAACAAAGTCTGCAGCAGTCATCTTTTTGATGTGCTCTTGCAAAATTGTTGAATCTTGACGTTTTTGTCTAATAAGAAGTTTTGAGTACATTATCCGCGGGAGGTACTCTTGTAGAGTGATCCCTAAAAGCAGTCCAGTTTTAGGCTCGTGTTTCTGACCTTGTTAGGAATTTCAATCATTAAAAAGTTTGTCAAATGTGCACGTTAAAATACTCTATTTTTTTTTTCTTTTCCATAATTTTGACTAGCACTCTGTTCATCTCAATTTTGACACAAGGCTTTGCACATATTCCAGGGGCTGGTAAATAATCTGATCACAGCTGGCCAAGGTCGTGAAGCAGCATTTTCAGCTGCAGTTTTGGGAGACAATGCTCTAATGGAGAAGGCATGGCAGGATACAGGGATGCTAGCTGAGTCTGTGCTTCATGCCCATGTGAGTATCTAATCATTTTACTTATGAAACTAAACTTTACAGTGTTAAATGCCAGAGCTTCTTAAAAGATATTCACCAAAAAGTCATGTCAACCACTTAGCCCATAATGAAAGGCGAGCAAGTAGAATGTGTGGCTCCTGAGGCTGCAGGTTGTAAGAAATTGAAAAACTTGTCTATGTAGAAAAATCATCATCATTATTGGGAGCATATCCCATCTTTCTATAGAACTCGAATTAAATTGTGGTAAATTCTTATTGCGGACTGCCATGCCGACAGAGCCCTCCTTTGCACTAGGACTTGAGGCTGGCACATGAAGTACTGGAACATGATATTGTTATATAAACGAAACATAATATACAACTCAGAATTTTCTCTACCCTGATAAGTCATGGGGAACCACCTGTGGTGATCCAAAACATTAATATTTAGATGAACCCCATGGTGGATATGACTCCCTGAATCCCCCTCCCCATAGGATGATTCTAACGATTCAATTGGGTTTCTGCTTAAAGTGAACTATTTGACTGTGTTCTAGGGTTCATCTTTTAAGGGTATACTGGGTCTTTGTCTACTCCACGAGGGGGCCGTAGCTTACAGTAAAGATAGATCACAACTGTACCATTTATGGGGCTCATATAAAGTGCTGTTTCCTTCACTCGATATCATTTAATATTTGCCTTGTTTAAAATCCTATGCTATAATACTGAAGTGTATCTACAAGTATTCGTGAACTCATGGATGAAATCTGAAGGGCCACAAGTTCTTGAAATCTACCTTGACTTGAGTCCTCTTGCGTAACCATAGTATTGATTTTTCCTGAATATTTCCAGGCACATGGGCGCCCAACACTGAAAAACTTGGTTCAGATGTGGAACCAGATGCTTCAGAAAGAGCTTGAGCACTCTCCATCCGTGAAAACAGATGCCGCTGCTGCATTTTTGGCTTCATTGGAGGAGCCCAAGCTTACGAGTTTGGCAGAAGCTGGAAAGAAACCTCCTATTGAAGTTCTTCCTCCAGGGATGCCATCTCTGACGGCTGCGCCCATTAGCATTCAAAAGAAGCCCATGCCTGCAGGACAGAACACTCAGCAACTGCCTGCAAAGCCGTTGGCGTTAGAAGCACCACCTACGGCTGCTCCACCAGTGAGCACGCCACTGCCACAACAACCAGGCAGCGACCCCCTTACAACACCTGTCAGCTCAGCACCTCCACCACCAGAGAGTGATACAGTTGCAGCACCCGCGAGTGATCCAGCTACAGAACCTGTGAGTGATTCTGTGTCTCCAACAGCGAATGTTCCACCATCACTTGAGGAGGCTGCTTCCTAGATGCGTAGATATCCATGCTATTCAAGCCTGTCTTTTTTATTCTTTTGGGTTCATCAACCCTAGCCGGGATGCATTTTCACTTGTATAATTTTTTGTTAGGTTCTTTGCATTTAATTTCGTTATTTAATGTTTTTTTTTTTCTTTTTATCAATCGTAATCCTCATGGTTATGTATTCTAGATTTGCCCATGAGATTGCTGGTAGATATATGTATGATTTTTGTATGATTTAACGTTGGTTTTGGTAATTTGGAGGTGAGTTGTGGTTTTCTTTTTCCTTCAAGATGCCCATGGATGAAGCTCCAGCTAATAGGTGGAATCATTTCTTCCAAAGAGTAAATGATGGTAGATTTAAAGGTAACACATTGGTACAGGTGACTGAAGTTCCCACTTACTGTCAAGGTAAATGATGTCAGTGTTGGATTTCTCAAGCCAGGATCAGTGTTAGGACCTTAAGGAAAGCTAAACTTGGGCTGACAGAGTTGACTAAGCCAGATGTTGAGTGACTCAGCAAAAAAAAAAAATATGCTACTAGTATGACTCATTCAGTATTTAGTTGACACAGTCTAACCCAGCTGAATTGCCCAGGTTTTTTGCATCCTTCTGAATGGAACTGACTAGTGAATTGAAACTTGAGAGACAATTCAGGTTTTTCACATCCTTCTGAATGGAACTGACTAGTGAATTGAAACTTGAGAGAGAGAGAGAGAGAGAGAGAGAGAGAGAGAGAGAGAGGCCTTGTATAATTGAAATACTTTGGATCATGAGTAAAGGGGTTAGGATGATCTAATTGGATTAGAATTTTGTGCACAGGTGTGTCTCATCCAGGCCTTTCGATCCCTACTCTTAGGGCCCCATAAGTGAGGTTGCACGGGTCTCACACGATAAGGGCGTGTGCGAGAGGAGGCCCCATATATATAGCTACTTAATATAGAAAGTGTACCTTAGTTAAGACTAGATTAATTAATTGTAACAAAATTAAAATACAATAGCTAACTTAAAATACAATTGGGGCCTAGATGGGCCTGCGCGTATGGGCTTGATTGACATCTACCACTAGGAATGGATCACTGGTTACTGAACTTTTTCTGATGCCCATGGGTTAGTAGTAGTTGAGCATGTGTCTGAAACTCTTATCAAATCTCCACCTGCAAGTGACAAAAGGCTTGTTTGTTTTCATGAATCCTGTCACAAATTTCACAAACCTGTGGATTCCCAGGAATCCTTGCATTTGGGTTACAGTCCAAAGTAGATTGTGGAATCCTCATGTCTGGTTCTAAGCCTAACTCTCATGCGCTCAAACAATTGGTTATCTGCTCTACTGGTATTGTCCCAAACCAGTATGAACTGATTGAGAATGAACACCTGAGGGTCATATATAGCATAGTAGACTGACCTTCTCATCTATCACTCGAGTCTTAACAACTAGAATGTCCCGGCCAGCTTTTTGAAATATTAATGCCACTCTCATCCACTAATAGATGATCTACCCAAAAAAACAAAAAAAGTCCCTAAAAGATGAGGAATTGGGAATGGGATTCTGCCTAATCTCCTTTCAAAGTGGGAACATCATTATGGAAATGAACTACTAGTTTGTATCCCCCAGGACCCTCACTCCTTTCCCAGGAGCGTGCATTAGGTACGGCCACATGTGGCACATGAACCACACCAAAAGTCTTAACAAATCTCATGTGGCCCATGAACCACACCAAAAGTCTTAACAACTCTCTCTCTCTCTCTCTCTCTCTCTCTCTCTCTCCAACTAATTTCTCTGACCAAATGGACCTAACTTGACCTTTTTATCATGAAAAAGTGGCTAAGATTGAATGGAGAATGATCCTAGCTAAATGTGGAGGCTTTTTTATTTTTTTTATTTATTTTGCTCGGTTGGCCCAGTGACCAGGACATAGAAAGTAAAAGGGCTCTCACCAGGGCTCGAAACGTGGTGGGAGCTATGGGAGCGGGCGCCTTATCCACAAGGCCAGCCCTCTATTCCCCAAATGTGAAGGCTTTAACACTTTACTATATCATTGTATAAAACGAGGTTTGTTGGGTGAATATTTTAGGGCATGTCTGTGTATATTCATGGATATCTTATGTGGAATTTTTTTTTCCAATCTTTGCTTCGTAAAATTGCGGAAAATTTAGCTTATTTTTTTAAATAAAAAAAATAAAGAAAAAGGCTATTGCTCGGGATGTAGATTTCACTGTAGTGTGGAAAAGCATTTATGCAATCTTCCCTTTTTCTGTGGAAAACCAGTGGTACAAACGTGCCCTTAAGCTCACTTTGGTATATATGAGGGTGTGTGTTCTTGTGCCTCAGAGGAGAATTTCTATCTACTTCATATAAATGATGACAACTCAATGTGTGATCTGCTATAGCCTCATTTGGGTTGACATGTGCAATTCAATGAGCCTGCTCAAGTTGTTCAAAAAAAAAAAAAGAAAAAAGAGGCTATTGTGCTCTGCATATCAGAACTCAGAAGATCTCACAGATTTACTATGAGGGTAAGCATTGATGCTACAGGCGTACAACTAGGGCTGTCAATTGTGTCGTGTTAATGAATTCGGGTTAAAATCACCTCAACCTGAACACGACCCATTAATTTAATAGGTTACCCAACTCAACCCGTTAACCCGTTAAGTAATTAAGTCATTTCGAAATTTAAAAAAAATTATAAAAAAATAGAAGGAGAAAAATATATAAGCCATATGAAACTGTAAGTGAGGATCTAGAGTGGATCCCACCTAAAAACCCACTATAAAACAATAAATTTCAATTTCTTCTTTATGAATATAAATTAATTTATTTACAATTAGGGAGTAAAAAAGATTTAACGGGTTAAACAGGTTGTTAACGGGTTACTGGTTTAATTTATAAACGACCCGTTAACTTAACGTGTTAACGGGTTTGACCCGTTAACAACCCAACCCAAACCCATTAATATCGTGTGGGTTCATGTCGTGTTAACGGGTCGTGTGATATTTTGACAGCCCTAGGTACAACTTTGCATTCATCAAGAGGCTTCACTCACATTTCTGTGTAGAAATGGTATCATAGATATTACTTTTCTTCATATCTTATTCCGCGACACTTGCATAAACACATTATCAATGATGTTCATTTTTTGAATCTCTTTCGGAATGCCCTTTTGAGGAAAAGCGAAACTTAACATATGGTTAGACTGCACTGAGACCCCACCCAAGACTTACTTTTACCCAAAAGAAAAAAGACTCGAGACCTACAGCCTAGTACTCCAATTCACTACAAACCTCTGTTCCTACTATTTTTACCAGTGAAACTGGAAACTCAATTCACAACCAGCTCATTCTTTCGAAAAACCTACAATAAAAATTATATCATGAAAGTAGAATGTCATGTGAAGGTGGACAAAGAGGAGTTCTAGTTCTAACTCCTGCTAACAGGGAAAAAAAAAAAAAGTCACTGCTGTCAGTAGCTGAACCAGTTGGCCTGGGGTGGGGGGCACTATGTAACAAAGGAAAATCTTGGGTGGCCAGCGTGAAAAAAGCCATAAGTAGCTGGGAAACGGATAGAAGTTGGTGGGGGTGGTAAGGGGATTGGAGGTTGGATAGATTGCATGTAGGGGTGAAAGTGGGCCGGGTGGTCCGCGGGCTGCCTGCGGACGGCCCGTTATAGGCTCGGCCCGAGCTCGGCTCAAAAGACAAAAGAGCCGAGTTAGGGCTTAGTAGGAGGCCCGTTTGCTTAAAAGGGCAGAGCTCGGACTTGATGAAGCCCGGCTCGTAAGTCATAAGGCCTACATATATTAATACATATATTATATATATATGTACACTATACAGTATATAATACATATATGATATAACATAATCTATAAATCCTAAACCTTAGTTTTAATCCAATATAAATAATCCCTAAACCCTAAACACTAAACCCTAAGGACTAAATAATCCATAAACCCTAAACCTAAGCACTAAACTTTAAACCTTAATTTTAATCCAATATAAATAATCCTTAAACCCTAAGCACTAAATAATCCATGAACCCTAAACCCTAAATCTAAGCACTAAATAATTCATAAACCCTAAACCCTAAACATTTATTTTATGATGCTAGTCGAATACTTTATTTTATTTTATAATGCTATTGGAGTTTAATTTGATTTGTATTATTGTTGGAGTTTGATAATACTCGTCTACATTAACATTAAACTATTATGGAGTGGTGGAACTGGGCTCCCTTTGCTTTTATGGAGTCTTTCTTATTTTAGTTAATTTTATTGCTGCAATCCAAATTATGGGAATGAGAATATGGGATGGATCCATGCATTTGACCATTTTTTGTTCTGGTTTGCATATGCAGATTTCTTTGAATTCCGATAGGATTTTTTCTTTTCTGAAAGTATTTTCTTTCAGCTAGTGCTATATTATTATAAAACGGGTCGGGCTCACGAGCTGTGCCTAGGGCCTCAATCGAGCCGGGCTCAAAGGGCCGGCCGTAGGGCCTCAAAACTTAATAAGAGCCGAGCCCGAGCCAGGATTTTTGAGGCCCTCTTGAGCTCGGGCCGAGCTAGGGCCTACTGAAAAATACTAGGGCCGAGCCTAGGGCCTCTCAAAGCCCGGCTCGGCCTGGCCCACTTTCATCCCTAATTGCATGTACTCACTATTGAGCTTTAGATATTTGCAAGCAGGATATCTTCCTCCTTTTTTTTTTGCTATCAAAGGGTTCTCAACTTTTTGGGCTGAACTAATCCATTCGGGCCAGAAGGAAGCTAGGTAAACTCCCCTATAGCCCTAGTGTGGTAGTGCAATTCCGAACCTATAACCTCCGGGTTCAAACTATGGCCCTAGGCCAACTGAGCTACCCCTTGAGGTTTGCTAGTAGGATATCTAAATTCACCTAATAGTGTCACTTAATTAAACTTCCAAATGCATAGATTAGACTTTTGAGATGACAACTAACATTGCTGCCGAAAATCCCAACATTTGGGATTTATAGTACTTGTGATAAATTCCTCCAAACAAACACACCCATGGGTTGTCCCTACTTCCACTTTGCAACACATCTATGAAAGGAGTTACTACAGAAACTGTCACCTAATTGTTTTTTTATTTTTTGGGCCCTTGAGACACAGTTAATTTGGATCACTTGCACACTTAATTGTTGAGTTTATTGAAACCATGTAAATTACCCATTTTACCTTATCTGTTTCTAAACATAGAGCATATGAATAGCAGGAACTTGTTCAGTAGGTATACATGCATGATGAGGCTATGTTTTGTTCAATCCTTAAAACATTTCGTACAGACATGATGCATACTCTTGGAAACAGGAAAACTTCTAAAGTGTAACAATCCCAGTCATGGGGTGGTCAGTGCCTCAGTGGTGTCTTCTCTTTTAAAACATCCATATATTATGGATATCCTGTCACTTTTCCATCACATCTAAAGTGGGTCCCACTACAGAGAAGCTTTGGATCATATCATAGTTCCTTTTTCAATGGTCCCTACCTATACGGGGATCCTTAACACTGTTGTGGACCATTGTTTCCTGGTGAAGAACATGGACCAGTCTGAGTACCATCATAGCCCATGGACTGTCAATCAATGACTTTTAAGACCATGTTACTTGGGGCCAATGCCCTTTCTTCCTCCTCATTCTGTTGTTTTTTTTTTTTTTTTATGTTTTTAGAATGAAGATATCTAAAAAAGATCAAAAGAATTTAAAAAAAAAAATGCATGGTTAGGGCTGATTTTGGATAAGGAAAAAGTGATTGGTGGGAAATTTTTAATAGATGAAAAGGTTAAGAGAAAAGTAGCAGAGAGGGGATTCCTTTGTAGAAAATCACCATTTCTCTCTACTAGTAATCCTCTACTTTGTTTGGGTTTGAAACAAGAAAGCTGCATAGGTTATAAGGTCTCTGCAAATAAGAGTGGTACATATGGGGGTTATCACATCCATTTCCCACTGGGTAAGACAATAAAGAGGCCTAAACTACACCCAAATACAACTTTGGTCCGTTATATGGGGTAAGAACCAGACCCAAAGCAGGCAGACTTGAATGGACCTTGATCCAAACATGTACCTAAGTTTTACAAAAATATAGTACTTTTACACTAAAAATACAACAGTAGAAAATCCTCTAAACTTTCTTAAAAACAGTTAAAAAACAACCATATACATATAAAACAGTTGAACTGATGGGACCCATCTTTAATCACTTTAAAGCAACCTTTTAATTTTCCTAATCAATTTCATGTCAAAACCAAACTGGGTTAAAAGGCATGGCTGAATACAATGGTTCACTGTACAGTGTGCTTTTTTATAATCCTAGGGGAGCTAAATAAGCTTTTTTATCACTCGGGAACAAAGGTATAGCCCAATTAGTTGGATATATTATTCTTACCTAACTATCCAGTGTTTGGTCCTCTCTCCTTGCATGAGCAGGATTCTCTCTCCACTCTAATGGGCAAGCCCTTTTCTTGTAGCTAGATATCATACCCTGGTCTACCAATAATAAGACAGGTGCCTCAGTACTGATTCAACATTGACCCAATCCTCACCAGAGCAATCAATTAACCCAAAATGGTCCTTGTGTTTGGATGTGTGGTGAAATGAGGTGAGGTGAGGTAAAGCCTCCATTATCCAGACAAGAAAAGACAACGAGTCATATCAAAAGTACACAATTTCAAAATTCCCTCCATCTTTTTCAAAAAAAAAAAAAAACAACCTCTTTTTTCTACTAAAAAACAAAAAAGTTCCACTTTTCTATACAAAAAGTCAAAAAGATTTCATATCAAACAACTAAAAACAAAACGCCATCATAACATCTTATATTTTATTATCTCTTGATTTGATGCTTCACTTCACCGTACTTCAATTCACCATACATCCAAACAGGCCGAAGTAACGAGGAGGTAATAGGAGTTTAAGATACAAGCCTCACACAATGGGCCATCTTCAAACTTCCACTTTCACCATACTTAAAGGCAGTACAAGTTCCACGTAAGCTGTTGGGAGATGCCCCATTTGATGACACACCAGGTGGTACTTCACATGCCACCTTCCATCTTTAAACACCCCATCTCCATCACACCAGCAGGAGCCCATGGCCCACTTTCCTTCTTGGACCCCATTTCACCAAATAAAATAACAATAAAAGAACCCCTCTTATCCACAGGACCCCTTATAAAAGAACATGAGGGCATCCCACATCTTTGGCCCTGGCCTTATCCTAACCTGCTCAAAATAACCAACTTGAGAAGAAGAGAAAAAGAGTTGCATGACATGAACATGCAGGTTTGGGATTTTAGATAGAATGAGATTAGGGCTTTGCATGGTTTGGGCCAACAGAATCACGTGGGCTCTCTCAGTAATGAGAAAGAAAAAGAGTGAGGCAATTAATTGGATGGAGGGAAAGTGGGCCATCCACATGTTAGGAAGATACCTCATTAAATGTGTGGTAAGAGGAGGTAGGTATGGTAGTTAGTGAGTCTACATCAGATCAGAGCCACATGCACTCTGCAAGGTGAGCAAGGAACAAGAATCTTCTCATTAGTGCTTACGTTGCTCCTTTTGGATACACCCAATAGTAGGACCATGGCCCACTACTCAATTTTATTCAATATTGTGTTGTTGGGTTATTTTCTATTCTCCATTTTAGCTTTTATAAGTCTCAACTTGTGTAGTGTATCTGGCTGAAAATACATTGAAAATATATTTTGGAAAAACTCAAATCAAGAAGAAAAAACTGATAAATTATTTGAGAGGCTTATGTCACTTGGGAAAAAAAACGAACAAACTACTTAAGTCTGAGAGCCAATGATAGATATAATTGTAAAGAGAGATGCCTTATTCTTGAACCATATATAAGTGGACGGTCAAATGTCATAGAGTTAAAGGTAAAAACGAGATTTACTTTAATGAAAATGATATGGTTTATTTTCACAATATAAGTGGTTTCTCTTTTTTATGAATAATACTCTACATTGGATGGGACAAATAGATAAACATGGGATAGATGCTTTTCATTGTTTTCTACACCAAGAAGGATTACAAAGTTTAAAACGTTTCAATATATTGCATTGTTCATATAAATAGAAGTTGAGATTTTTGAAATTTTCACTCCTTTCGGTCCCATGATGTGGCATTTTACAAAACATTGCAATGATATGGTGCATTGAAAATCACTATTTAAACTCCCATTCATCTTTATTCAAGCTAGTCAATGAAAGCAAGTTGGGAGGAGGAAAAAAGTACTTCATATCCATTGGAGGAAATTGTCTCCAAAGAAGATATCTTGATCAACAGATATGACTCTCCAACAATGCCACCTCAGTTCGACGTGTCGCTGACATGGCACCTATTCCTGATGACAAGAGAGAGAAATCCATTGATAAGAAAAGGGGAAAAAAAGATTATTTTGGTTGAATTTGAATTCAATAAAAACCAGTTTTTTCATTGACATTAACAAACCAAACAAGGAAAGCATAGGTGAGGTGAATGAGTTGTATGATATATTACATGCCAACAAGAAGAAGATAAACAATTCTAATACACAACATTACCTATTGGAACTATTTTATGATTCTATGGTGATCTAGAGCTTATTATAACAATATTCCAAACAAGAGCATGATTGGTGGATGATAGTGTTTGCATACGGCACGAAATGGGCCACATGAACAAATGGCATTGGTGGGTGGATTCCATGTTGTAGTTTGGACCTTATCTACACGGAGACATGTTGTGGCAAGTCACTACTTAAAATTAATCTCCTTGACTATTGTACTTCTTGACTATCTTTACTAAAATTTGGTGTTGGAGTATCTTATATGTAGATCTCAATGTGTACTATATATAGCATGCTTTTCGGGTGCACACATGCTCATCTATGTAATTTGCTCATTGCTTTGTCAGCTCCACGCATTGTTTTTTTTTTTTCCGCCATAAGAGGGTTTCCAACTTTTGTGCCGCACTAATTCCTTCGACCCAGAGAGAAGCTGGGTAAATTCCCTGCAGCTCCAGCATGGTAGTGCAGTTTTGAATCTATAGCTTTCGGATGTAAACCGTAGTTTTAGGCCAACTGAGCTACCCCTTGGAATTTAAAGGCGCATTATTTCATAACTATGAGATCATCCTAACACCGTAATCGTAGTCAGGTAATCTATAGCCCTCAAGTTTTTGTGATTTTAGGATATATTATATTTATTATTTAAGTCTAATGATCAGTCTCATTCGGATTGGTGTGAAAAACATGAAATCAGTCATAAGGGGTAATTGTGCGTATCCAATCAGATTGATGATAGGAAATCACTTAAAAGGGTTGTGCTCATCTAAAGCTTTTGTGGTTGAGCTCCCACGAAAACTCCTCTTTAAGGATAGGTATTTGACTGTAAAAAAATCTCACACATTGAAGCTATAGCCAAACCAATGGCACATCAATAGTAAGGCATCTTAGTCTCATAATACCGACTAAAGCTAAAAAACAAGATATAAAATCAATTAAATAGATGTTGTAACAATTTCTTTATTTAATTTTGTGCCCATATCTTTAGTAAATTTGCAGAATACGCCAACCCATTGATGAATTAGCTGTAATGCATCTCCATCAGCTCATTGATGGATCAGTGGTAAGGCATTGCACTTTCATAATATCCACGACTACATAAGTTTAATATTAATGAGTGTAAGTTTAATACTTATCAGAGTTTGAAGAAAATAAAAAAACTGTGGAGCCCAATATTCATAAATTCTAGATTTGATTATCACTGTTTTTCTTCTTCTACAGTTTGATAAGGTTATGCCTTCACCAAATTTATTGAATGGGAAGCTAATACAAAATGTCACTGATGAAGTCATACATCCAAATCAACATTAATTGACACCCATGATTTGCAGCATACATTGGGCCCCTCCCAAAGAAAACGAATGCACTGTTGATTTCAAATGGGCCCCACCCAGTAAACCTATCTGGGGCATCCATTAGTATATATGGAGAGGGAGGGAGGGAGAACTTGGTGAAATCATGCACACCAAGCAAGATACAGATACCCCACAAGATGTCAACAGTTAGTGGGCCATTTATAAGCCAAGGACACCATAGAGACAACATAAAAAAAAAGTCACATGATTCACATAATATCCAATGTATGGTTGGGATCATTTCATGTTAAGGACATTGTCCGGCTGAGAGGACCAGTCTTGCCGGCGAAGTTAGTTCCTAGGGATTGATAGGAAAGGAGTCAAAAGGTCTAAAGACCTAGATGGTAGATGAGAACATAAATTTTCTTGGGAATGAATTATCATTACATGGTGTTGATGGTGTCTAATCATCTTCTATCAACAGAGTTTTTGATCATCATCCCCTGTTGATAAAGCTGGAGTTGGATTCAAGGATATAATGAGTCAAGTTGGGGTTGTGTCTATGTTGGACATGGATCCAGATCCAAACCCAGTTAAAATTTACAGTTTGTCTATATGGGCAAACTCATGGACAGAATTTAGGATAAACTGTCCACGTGGCGCAATGTGATTGGGACAATGCATTTCAACTTTTGAGAGAGCCCAATCACGTTGCGCCACGTGGACAGTTTGTCCTAAATTCTGTCCATAGAGTTTGTCCAAATAGACTTTTTGTAAAATTTAATACCCTGGACCTATAGCCCAATGAGAACCTAATTTATTTACAATGGGTTGGATCCTTGTTGGACCAAGAACTGCATCTCAGTCCAAATGAAACTCTACATATATATATATATATATATGAATGGTTGAAACTCTACATATATTAAAGGAAGATCATTAAAAAGGTATAAAATTTTTAACTCATTTTCGGAAAAGTACATGAAAACTTTAATATTTCTAAGAGTATAAAAGTTTTCTTTATTTATTTCAATCAAGTACTCACCAAGAAAACAAGTTTGAAAAATGTAAAAAAGGCCCTTAGAGCATCTCCAACAGATGCTTCATTTTACCATGTCAGCCTCCTTTTGCTCTAATTAGCATATGAGAGAGACTCCAACAAACACTTCTTTTGCTTATATGGATTTGAAGTATGAGATGGTATGTCAAATTTGGCATACCATAAAGCATACTTCCAAAGTTTTTTTTGAATAAAATAATGGTGAGGGCCCACTTGCATTTGAGCTTTTGGATGTAAATCTTTCTTTTGCATAAAATAATGCTCATGGGCCTACTTGCATTTACATTTGACATCTCTCTTGAAGTTGCCAAGTTACATATGCCAACATACATATGCCACATCAGCCTTCATTTTTTAAAAAGCATATCCAAATTTAAAGTATCTTTTGGAGATGCTCTTATGTCATTTTTCAAATTTCCCCTTTAATAAAAATTTAAGAGAACATATTAAGTCCGACCCAAATGACCTAGTGGGACCCACTTCAACAAATCCACATGGTTGGTTTTGAGGAGGGCATAGATTTATAAAAGATAAAAACTTGTAATAAGATAATGATATTCTTGTCATTTTCAAACTTCTTTTTTATGGAGATGACTTGATCGAAAGATATGTGGAAAGGTTTTATCTCTTTTTGAAATATTTAAACCTTCATATACAATTTTGAAAATGAGCCCAACGTTTTATACTTTTTTGAGATATACTTTCCTATATAACTTATAAACTCGAATTCATAAACTTAAAAGGTTGCAGCATTGAGCACCTGTCAATGGTGGTACAATCTCTCATAAGAGTTAAAGATCACCATTCTTATATGTAATCTTATTACTAAGCGGTGGCCTTCAAGATTTATATTATATAATATTATACTATTTGTCTACTTACCAAGTTGTAAGGTAGTTGGGACAAGACTTTGATAACAATGATAATATATGCATACGAATCCAACACATGGGAACTTGGGGGCAAGAAAAGGAGTCCATACATGAATTCTTTAATCTAACAATGGAAATTACTTAGAGCAATATATGGATTAGGCAGTTAGCAAATGGTCGTTTTGATTGAAAATTGGATTTCTTATACTGATTTTTTTTTTTTTGTAAGCACTCTTAACTAATCTGTTACTCTTAATGCAATCTATAAAATTGTTTATGGGTGGAAGTGCTTCATATATTTTAGTGGAAGATTCTACCCGGATTACCATACTGAGGAACGACAACATTTAAAATCATTTCTTTTGTACACTATTTTATTAAAATTGAAGAAGGATGCACATGCCAACTAAGACATCATTGTTCTGTTTGCCACAAGTTAAAAAAAATTCATAAGCAAGTGGAATAAAATCAAAGATTGACTTTGATTAATCAAAAGCAGATTTTGCCACGTTTTTTTTTTTCTTCTAATGTTAATGTTAAGGATTTTGGGATGTTCCTGGAAATGATTCAATTTTAAAACATCTCCAATTAAAAGATCCTTTTCCATGAGAGACTTTAGAGATATCATAAACGTAATTTAAGTTTTAGATAAAGTTTAGTTTGAATTTTGAACACATTTGAATTGCTTCTTCATCGTATTCTCTTTTCTTATATAAATTGAGGAGTTTTTTAATTTAAAGAAGGGATATAATCATGTGAGAACTATGGGTGGGGCCCATCTATCACCTAATCCTAGCCTTGCAATGGACAAGGACCCCTTTATAGTCACACGTCTCAGTGTTTGGCACTAATGTGAATGAAGTTCCACGGTTTGGGACTAATGCGAATGAAGTGGACTGTTGAATCAACTATATACCCATAAGAATGGATTGGACTTGTCGAACATAGATGAAGGAGTTAGAAGCATGGGATTGTGACCAAACTTGATATTCAGGGTAGTCTCATATAGATCTTTTAATCCCCACCCGTCCCGTTTCAAAATGGGGCCCCCTGTGTGCCTCACAAAAAAGTTCTTACGATGACTCCGTGAGAACAATTCTGACTGGATCACATCCCTTTAAAGAAACAGATGTAAGCCTCTCAAATTTATTAAGTCAATCAAAACAACTTCTTACATCCACAAGAGCAAGGCCTTCTGCCCCAGCTAATCAGTTGACTTGTAGAAGGCCTTTAGAGCCGGTTAATGAATAGGTTTGTGCAATAAGAGAATTCTGGGATTTAAAAGAAAATGCTTTGATCTATTTATGTAATCTATTGTTCTGGTGTTTAGTGTAACATATTTTTCATGTAAAAAATGACTTAATTTTTTCTTGATCGGGTGGATTTTGACTTTCCATGCCAGTGGTAAGAATCTTAAGATTCTTACCTTTGATGTAAATTGAAGTCCCCTGCAATGCATTTAAGTGAAAGAGGGTGGAAAGATTCCATGAAATTAATTTACACAGAAGCATCTTCTTCTCTCATTAATGAAGGGTCAGCATATCAGCTGCAGAGCACTGTGACAATGTCAGAGATATTGCCGGATACTATATAAAATCATGCATTCCATTATTTTGGTCAACAGATGGTTCGTAACGGTGTGTATACATACATATACATATACATATATATATACATATACATATACATATACATATATATATGTGTGTGTGTGGGGTCGTTCCTTGAACACCGAGATTAGGCCCACTCCTCCAAGGGTGGAGGTGCACTTCGGAACCGAGCTTGATTTGCTACAGTTCGGCAGAAAGCTCGTCCTTGCCATACAGCTCGGTAGACTTACCCGCATCCCTCTTTAGCTCGTACTCCATTTCGGATGTATCAAACATCGGACACCTCACTTCGGTCTCGACCACCTATTTCGGACAAAGGGCATCGCCCATCATCCCCGAGAGAGACGTGGCGTAACGGCCGAAGAACATGGTGGAATGGTTCATGATGTAGCGAACACCAAGGAGAATGGGCGACGTTACAGCTGTAATTAAGGGATAATCATTGACTGAGCAGTTATCTGAATTAAAGGAGCGGGATCGACTAAAACGGTTACCCTGATTGAAGGAATCGCATCAGTTACGCCCTGATGCTTATCCACGATATTGGAACTTCACAACAGTATAAAAACAGAGGACTTAGTCTCCTCCAAAGGTATGCTATAGACAACCCAGTACTCTCTCTCTCTAATCTCTACCCTACTGTCACGTTCTTACACTGACTTAGGCATCAGAGAGCCTTGCGCTGCCCACAGCCAGGGTCTTTGACTGCTTTCTTCGTCTTTCTCCTTTCAGGTTCCATTGAAGGCATCACATCCTCTCATCTAGTGGGTCCAGAGTTCACCACTTCCAGGTCCGTAAATTTTCGTGTACCTACAATATATATATGAGGGCTGCTCTCCTACACTGCAGCTGCCTTTATTTTCAGTTGGAAACGTGTGTAGGGGAGCAACCCTCTATAATTTCAAGTTCCGCCATCAAAAGTGATTTCTCTGGCCCGCCATCAAATGCCAAAGATGAGAGAGGGGAACTTGAAATTATAGAGGGCTGCTCCCCGACACACGTTTCCAGCTGAAAATAAGGGCAGCTGCAGTGTAGGGGAGCAGCCCTCTATATATATATAGGGAAGTGCTTCTATGAGAGACACTTTCACCAACTTTATAAGAGATGGGTGGGGGCCCTTACTTCCATATCCACTCTCACCAACTTAAATGCAAGGGCTCCCACCCATCTCTCACCAAATTGGTGAGAGTGTCTCTCATAAGAGCACTTCCCATATATATATATATATATATATATATATATATATATATATGAGCAGGGCTCTCGTAAGCTGCAGCTTAGCTTATCCTAATTTGGAATTGGGCTGGTCCTACAAATCAAACTTGATTATATCTATTTTTTGTATAATGAAACTGAAAAATCCAGTTATGATTGGATTTATCTTGATTTTGGAGACGATCATCATCCAAAAATCAGCATATTCAACTTTGATTTTGTGGGACTAGCCCTGCTTCAGCTTAGGAGAGCTGGCCCCATATATATATATATATATATCTGTACAATATTATCATGTTGTTTTCCAAAATACAATGTATGCTACGAGACATGTAGCTTCAAAGCATTTATGTTTCAGACAATGGAGTAACTATGTTTCAATCATATTCTTTTCCATGCACAACCCTCATTAGATTAGCATTGGTCCCAATTAGATGCTTATCTGTAGATTATCTTTCATTAGATGTAAGCCAAAAGAAATTGTATTATAAAAGCTATTAATTTTTTTTTGGCTCTAAAATTAAGTGGTATCACTATTTAACCGGACCGACATTGTAGCCATCATAAACCATGTTCAAAACCATATGGCCTTATACTCTCCTTGACTGTCTTGTAACTAAGTGAATCCCATGGATGTTATAGACTTTCTAGTACCTAATATCTCTCTCTCTCTCTCTCTCTCTCTATATATATATATATATATGGATAATATTCATATGCATCCATCCCTCACCATTTTTTGTGAGGGACACCCCAAAAGGGAAAGTTTCAAATACGAAAGTGTACTTTGTTTTGTTTCACAAAGTATACTTTTGTACTTGAAACTTCCTCTTTTGGGGTGTCCCTCACCAAAAATGGTGAGGGATTGATGCACTTGAAGATCCCCATATATATATATATATATATATATATATAATCATACCCAATCGAGGGCTAGACCTTAAGAGAGCCTAACGCTGTGGGAAGAGAAAGCCCACACCATGAGAATGATAGCTAATAAAGTAGGAAGAGATGCCCACACATGGGAAGAGTGGTATACATAGAGATCTACCACTTGATAGCCGGATGACATACGGGGTTGCTAGCCAACTAAGCAACTCCTCTCTCTCTCTCTCTCTCTCTCTCTCTCTCTCTCAAGTAAGTTCTTCTTGTAGGCTTTTCTTCGGATTTAGTGGTCCTTTGAATTGGGCAGTGACCATTTATATTTTACTTTTGTGATATGTCGTAGGTGGGTGTTTTCTTGAGATGCGTTAATTTTTTGTGTTGTTTATTTATTTATTTACTTTTTTTTTTTTTTTTGGGGGGGGGGGGGGGTGGGGGTAGATTTACGATCAAATAATTTGATGTTGAACATCAGATACAACCCTCATGTTAGTATGAGTGGTTAGAAATTCGAATGCTAGTCACACTGAGAAATACATATTAAGGGAGGATAGAGTAAGAGAATTATCAATGTTGTGTGGGAATATCCTCGTGATGCCGAGATTATGCTAATTTCGATAAAAGTACCAATTAGTCTTGATCTCGGTCTTATACAGCTCAGTAACGGTGCCAGCCTGTATCGAGCTTGAACTAGCTTCGGTAAAAGTACCAGCAGGACTTGCCTCTATTTCGGTTCCATGCACCTCGGCAGCGATGCTGGATGAACCTATATCTGATCCCGGTATCGTCTTCGGTTCGGTTAGCCGAGACGAATACTGAGTGTCGATCATAATGACGTAAGAGTACGGTTACGTTACAGAACGTACTGTCAAATAGGATGGGCGCGGAATATAGATAAGGGGTTGTCCCTATCCGACGGTCTCATCCGCAATTATGTATGAGATTAATGTATGATCCGATGGGACAGTGCCTCCACCTACCTCCACTAAGGAACCAAGGTATGGTCCGACGGGACAGTGCCTCTACCTACCTCCAGTCAGGGAAGGCTCAATGGGACTTCCACACACACACATACACACACACACACACACACACACACACACACACACACACACATATATATATATATATAGGGAAGTGCTCTTATGAGAGACACTCTCACCAACTTGGTGAAAGATGGGTGGGGACCCTCACATTTAAGTTGGGGGTCCTTGCATTTAAGTTGGTGAGAGTGAATATGGAAGTAAGGGCCCCCACCCATCTTTCATAAAGTTGGTGAGAGTGTCTCTCATAGGAGCACTTCTCATACACACACACACACACACACACAAAAGAGGTAAATCCTGAAGAGGTACGCACAGACAGTTGCTTGTTTGTACCCAAACTCTGAACTCTTCCTCCTTCTCCACTCAGTCATCCTATGTTCAGTGATTGCACTAACTTAGGCAGCAGAGTGCCTTTGGCTGATTGCAGCCAAGGTCTCTGACCCTTTCTTCAACTTCCTTTTCAGGTCTAAGGCATTCACTCTCCTCAAAGAAGTTTACACAACAATATCATTAGTTTTATACTCGTCTAATCAAGTCTGTAAGATTTTAGGCACTTACAAATGTCAACCCCCAGAGGTTACGACTTAGAAAAATCCTGATGGAAAGAAGTGAAACTCCACAGAGGAGCTATGTTTTGAAGTCTTGAGCTGATCAAAATATCTCCAATATAAGGTTTGCTCAAAATTTACTTGAATAGGTGTCTGTCCCACTCTAAGATTGAGATTGACCGTTTGTTAATAAAAAAAACATGAACAACACAAATTTATGCATAGTCATTGGTCATATTTTTATCATGCAATCAATTATATAGTGAGTCCAACTTCTATTAAGATAAAATCTGGGAATATGTCATACCTTTGAGGACATTTATTTAATGGTCTCGGATTTTCAGCATTCTATTTCTTCACCTCTAAGACATCTTTCCTAAAGCTTAAACTAATAAAACATATGACAAGATCTGAGACTCTTTTAAATTGACGATTACAAACAACTTGGAAGTTTTACATAATATTTTACGTTGTTTTAATACAATTTAACTCTTAATGTGTTCACATTGACCCCAATAAATTTTAAACACAATCAATTTATAAAATTAATTATATTTTTATAAGTTTCATATATGTATGTATGGAGAAACCTTTGTCAAGCATTATGGAGAAACCTTTGTCAAGCATTGGTGCTCACAATAAGTGTGCCTCAATGGATAGTGGGGCCCACATTAGGATATATATACCCTTAGTGGAGCATAAAATTGAGACTCTCGTGGCAGTCACTGATTTTTGGTTTAGCACCCATTCAAATAGATTGTATTATTCGATCGACTGGGTACTTAATTTAGAAGGTGAGAAATTATCAACCATTGATCAAGAGAATAGAATGATAATTTGAGCCTCCATTGCCATGCATATAACATAGCTTGATGCCCCCTACTTCCATCCCCATGTGGGCCTATAAATATATATATATATATATATATATAGGGTGGTACTCTTGTGAGAGACACTCTCACCTTGCTATGAGAGATAAATGCGAAGGCCCTCATATTTAAGTTGTTGACATTAAATATGGATGTGAGGGCCCCCACCTTATCTCCCATAGCAAGGTGAGAGTGTCTATCACAAGAGCACCTCCCATATATATATGGATTTGGATCCCTGGTTTGTTTGGTCCAATCAAGGGGTGCCACATGGAAAAAGGAGTTTTTTTTTTTTAAAGAGATAGATTTTTTTTTGAAATGGGATGTGACACCTTTCCTCATGTGGCACCCCCTCATTGGTCCAAACAGGGGATCTATTTCCTCTCTCTCTCTATATATATATATATATATATATATGAACAATGCTCTCCTAAGTTCAAGCTTAGAATAAAATCTTATAAGCTCATGCTTGTAGGGCCCACCAACACGACCCCTCTAAATTGCACATGTACACCAACTTTCGATTAGATCTGAATTTACTGGACCGTTTGATTGACTATATATCGATCCGAATGAACTATTGACCATTAAACTTTTAGGCCCATATAGAGATAATATAAATCACGGTTGTGGCTGATTTTTTGAGAAGAAGAAGATCTTAGATAGTCCTTGAAATCCCCCTAACCTCATTCACAGGTGGGTCGTACGACATATTTGAGCTTACCTTATTCTAAGCTTAAGTTTAGGACAGCTCGCCCATATATATATATATATATATATGAGGAACATTCATGTGCATCTATCCCTCATCATAGGGTAAGGGCACTTTTCCTTTTGCATATGAAGACAAGGAAGTGTACCTCACCCTATGTACTTGAAAATTCACTTTTGTACTTGAAAATTTCTATTTATGGAAGTGTCCCTCACCCTATGGTGAGGGATAGATGCACATGAATATTCTCATATATATATATATATATATATATATATATATATGGAAATACTCTTATGAGAGATGCTCTCACCTTACTATGAGAGATAAGGTGGGGCTCTCACATCTATATTCAATACCAACAACTTTCACCCTTATTTCTTATATAAGATAAGAGATATCTCTCGTATATGAGCATTTATATATATATATATATATATATATTTATTGTGGTGGAGCCTAGTCATTAATTGGTCATACATGTATGGATTCCACGTCAGCGAACGTGACAGTGGAGAAAGGTCACGTGGTGGCGGCCCTCCTCGGGGTTAGAGTTGTCAGCGGCAGGCGCGACCGCGACCCCCACCTCCACCTGCACCACCTCCAACCTCCACTAACTATAACTGAGCCCGGGCCCACCCACCCTAACCGTCAGTAGGCCCCACAATGACACCGACGCTTGATGGGATGCACACGTGTCACTTACATGGCAACGGTCAAAACCGGCCATATCCCCACACAACACATTCAATACTTCCACTGTCTGCAGGACAAGGCCTGTGGGCCCCACCCCATTTCACCCCATGACCGCTCCAGTCCAATGCATGGGATTCGCATCTTCTGAGTAGATCCACCGGTGGGCCCCACCTTCCCAATGCAAAATCAAGGCCGTCCTTTAATAATGTATGTACTATATATATAACACTAGGGTTGTTAAGATTCTTATAGGGGCTATGTCAAGCTGGGCTAAGGCATATCCTGGCTCGGCCCTATTTTAGAAACACGGGACTTCGTCTAATCCAAGCTTAATATGGCTGAAAATGTCAGATCCAAGCCCGCCCATTTAGTCAATTGGGTTCGGTTGTACCATGCCTTTTAATAAGTTGCAACGGGGCTATGGCTATTTTTTTTGATATAGTATAAAGAACTTTTTATTTGGGCTGGGTCGTGTCGGGTTGGGCTTTGGGCTTTCGATCACTTAATGTAAGCCCGACCCATGTACTAAACGAGCTAAGTTAATGCATCCAATCCCGGCCCAAAGCGGTGGCCCATGAGAACCCCTATGTATATTGAGCCTTTTCACTCACTTAATTTCTTTTTTTACTCGTACATTTTGGTGTTATCAATTTGGTAAATCTAGCTTTTTAACCTAGAGAAAATCCCGTAGGACCCTACAGTAAGACCCACCTATTGAGATCATAGTTATCCAAAAGGATTGCCCTCTATGTATATGGGTTATTTTCAAATTTTAAGTCAATCAGACTTCGTTCCACTATTGGTTTGTCTATGCACATTCATTAACACATTTTTCGTCAAATGCTCAATCCAACAATGGGACAAGCTCTAGTTGACGTAAAAACTGAAGATGCCCATATACTTGGAGGGCATTTATTTTGATTGGTTTAGATTCCCATGGCGTAGGTATGCTTACATAGCCTAGATAATCCGACGTGGAGAAATTGGGATTCTAGTCACAATGACGATTACATATCAAAGCCCTTCACCAGCGGCGCATATGTCGCTTTGGTGTGACAAGTGGAAGAACTATTTCGGAATATCAGTCAACCTTCTAGAAAATTTTAAAAAATAGAGACCCTTTTGTCTCATTTTTCTTTATTTTATTGAAGTGTTTGAGAATCTTTTGTGATTATTTAAGTTGGAGGTTTAATTAAGTGGTTTGACTATGAGATTAAGTTAAATAATCCACTAGGCACGTGGATGGATAGTCCATCTTAGATTCTTTCTATAATCCATTCAATGGAGGTTAGCTTTGCACTACATGAAAGGGAAGGGTTTGTCTGAGCCCGTGCTTTTATGAAAAGTGCCCACTATTACAATCTTGAGGTTGCAAGTTCAAATTATGTCATTAGAAGAATAAAAAAACTTTTCATAAAAATTATCGGCCTCGGACAATATTAAGATACACTCAATTTTTAAGTTTTCTTTCTTTATAATATTATTGTAAAGATATTCTGGAAAAAAATGGCTTTATATGATTGAAAAAATAGCCAACACAAAATAAATTTAAAATACTAATAAAATTATTCTATCGATAATACGAAAGGTCCTAAAATAAAAAGGTAACGGGCCTATTTACAAATAGTAAGATCATAGAGGACTATTTACAAGTCCTAAAAACCTTAGCAAGGTATATGTAAAAGGCTTATAAAATTATTTTATAGATTTGATCTGTTCTACAAAGGCAGGTGAATGGGTAAAGAGGGAGTTCCTATTTATGGAACATGATAGGTTAGGAAAAAAGAAGAATTGGACACTGTTAAAGACTTAGGTGGTCCCTTGCTTTAATGGATGGAAATAATGGGACGGACCCACCAACTTAGCACTTGACCTTCATAAAATTTCAAAGGTGGTTGGTTACCTTGTTCCATCTAGGGAAGATGGTATGTTAAATTCTAAATCTAAAGGGTATGAAATTGCTTGATGGTAATGTAGATGCATGTGAAAAAGTCAAAAAAGCAGTCTCTTTTGAGTGTAGTCACCATAAAATTGCTAATTATAGGAACAAAGTAGAGTACAAGTTCATCTTAACATTTGGTTGAGCTACAAAACAAAGAAGATTAGATACATGATTATAAGTAGATGGTTAACAAAGATCCACAGGGTGGCTCACACCAATTAGACCACTGTCTATAATAATTATAATAATAAAAGGATTAGAAGGATGTTTTCCATCCAATCAAGTTTCCATTCATATATTATACTATAGCGATTGATTTTGATAATCTCACATACAATTTTGACCTCAAATTTCTATCAATTTTTACTGTAGAGCTCATTATCAAGTAAGAATAATGTGTTGAATTCAATATAGGTCAAATTAAATCTAAACATTCCTTGATAAAAAGTCCAAAAATGTAGAGCACACTCTCATTTTTTGAAGTACAAAAAAAAAATCTATCCATAAAGCATATGAAATCTTTTGTATAAAAACTTGTAAAGTAAATATTAAAAGTAATATTATTCCCAAGCTATAGCTCAACTTGTACAGGTTGACGCTAATGTGAGTTAAAAGTACATGAGTTTGAGTTTTCAATGTAAAAAGAAAAAAAAAAACACATTACCAAGTAGTTATCCACTTTAAAAAGCCACTTTTGAATGCTTAAAAACGGCTAATCCAAATTGAATTTGTGCTCATGAGGAATAAGATCACTAAATTCGGGTTGCATGAGAATTTCAGATCCTCACCCATACTTATTCTTTTAAAATCTTAAAAGCCAACTATAATAAAGTGATCACCAAGGTGTCAACCACTTAGACGTGGATTTGCCCCTCATGTATTGTATTCGAAATTATTTTAGAGTTACGTGATATGTATTTGTGTGGATTTAGCTGACGCTAACCCGAAAAACTAAGCCCATCAAAAGACCTTATAAAAATAAAATAAAATAAAAATTGCCATAAAATAGAACCTAGGCAGGGAGTCCAAGTTCCAACCCTTGTATGATTCCTTGTCAATTTCGTCTTCATTCTTTTGGCGGGAAGTTTCATACTGCAACTGCAAGGTCAAGGTCTGAAATCAGTAGTCACAGAGCAGAAGAGCCTTTCTTTGTTCATATGCGAATAAAAAAGACTTGTTGATGACACGAATCCACGTGTTGCGACAGGTTGCATCGAGTCTGCGAGTACTGCAATGACTTTGTCACGTAGGAAAAAGTGAGCAAGTAAAAAGGCATTCTTTCATCTTCTTCTTTGGTCATTTTCGCTGGTAATCAACAAATCTGTTTCTGGCAGTTGGCTTCAGCCAACAGTAACCTCTGTTGAAAAATCTTAAAAAGATTCGGCACCTCTTGGCTTTTGCAAGGGCCTGTTGTTGCCTGTTGCATGTTTGGTGAGAGAGGAAATCTGAAAATATTGCATGTCATGATTCATGAAAGAATTTAAAGAGTTTTTTAAATGGTGTCTGTCTTCTAAATAGTTTTTAAACATGATCAACTATAATCCAGCATTTACCAAGTTGATATTACCAGGACACTGTATGTCAAGAATAAGCTGCTTTTTTTTTTTTTATCAGTAACAAGAATAGTTATTAAAAGGAGAAGAACAAAATACAAAGGAAAGCTGAGAATGAGAAAAAGAGAAGAGATAAATAAAATAAAAAGGAAAGCAAGGGAAGATAAACAAGAGCATTGGACCCATCCCTAACCCTTACAAAACCATACAACCCAAGGAGACAACCTATCAACCCCCTTCTTAGCTAACAAATCATCCATTGAATTAGCCGATTGATCTAACCTTATGATGAAACTCAACATTAAGAGAAGAAGAAATCAAAGCTCATAAATTTCATTAAAATGAAATTAAAATTTCCATGGGAAGGTCTTCCTATTAGACACCAAGCAATCGCATTAAAAGAATCACTTTCAACATTGAGAGCCTCGGAATAATCCATTGGAAACAAACGGAGAGCCTCCAAAATAGCCAACACTTCCGCTTCATTCGAGTCACAAACTCCAATGTGCTTAGAGAACATAATTTAGACCTTACCTTTATAATTGCGAAGTACTCCACCAATACCAACTGGCCCAAGCTTGCCCCTAGACGCTGCTCCATCCACACTAAATTTCTTCTTGAGATATGATATGACACTAGCATAAGTTTTTTTTAGGACATGGCCCTAGAAAGAAGCCTCATTTTCTACATAGGATAGGATAGGCACAAGCTAAGGTGCTATTGGTTATGGATATACAAGAGAACTTTGGATATACACGTTTAAATCAAAGCTGCATAAATTATTGTCATCAATTATCTAGTCTAAAATAAGATTTTGGTTATTAGATTTATTGGGTTGGCTAATCTAAAACTGTTACATGAGTAGTCAAAATAAGAACTTTGTCTACCATTTATTTGATGAGAAATGTCCTCTTACGAGCATCTTTATATGTAGATCAGCTCTATGGGGCCCACTTGTCCTCACCATTACTCAGTGCAAGCCCTTCACACTATCATACCCCATTATCTTGCATTGGGTCTAATCTCACTCTCATCAAACATTCATCCATTGTTGGATTTAATCTCTAAGAAACCTATGATCAAAAGACTGCTTAATTGTATATCAATTAAATCAAGGGTAAAAACGATCTGAAGGGAAAATGTTTTTGTTGACCCTTATCAATATGGAGACATTTCCACGTCCCCCGATCCCATTGATTAGTAGGCATCTAACTGGGCCTCACAAGTTGGAATACCCGTAAGAAGTTTGCAGTCTACTCGTAAGAGAACATTTTCCTTATTTGATAGCCTCATAATCATTTAGTGGATGTAGTTTTTCTAAAAGCTTTTTAGAAGCGGTGAATCAACAGAAAACTGGATCGTGCTCATCCTATTTTCAAACAAGAAATAATTAGTAAATATTTCATGTGTCTAATATGTGCTCAATTTCATAGGCCCAACTCATTTTGATGTAAAAACTTGACAATAGCTAAATGGAAGACGAGGACAATCACCAAGGTTGTGGCCCTTAGATATGTACAATATGATTAAATTTATAATAAGATCTCTTGAAATTCATAATATTCATTAAGATCTTGATATATTATTCAAATCAACTATTTTACTCTATGTAACATGGTGTAACCATCAATATACAAAGTATACACACATACATACATGCATAAACATACAAAATTTATTATTTATCTCATATTTTACACCAATAGAATCTTGAGGTTTGGGAACATTCATCTGCATTAAGATTCTCTGTTTTCTTCTGTCCAATGTCCAGCCCCTATTTCATTTTCCTTCACAGTCCATTTCCATCTCAGTTCAATTTCATTTGGGGAAAGTGCAGTTCAAACATTCACCATCGATAGTAGCTGGTTGGAAATCCCTGACCATCAGCTCCATTCCCTGGGTCACTCACTGGTCAGAACAACAAAATAGGGGCAGTCAATGGCTAGACTACTAGAGCAATCATTCCTAATTTGCAGTTGACCCATCAATTCTGGAGAAGGTTTTATGAAGCAATCAGTGCTATAACTGTGCCTCCACTTCACCTTTGGTCCAAGGTTAAAACAGACCCACAACCAAACTCCACACAGACAATTGAAATCTCTGCAATGTGGGGCCGCAGGCCACTTGTGTTTTGGGTCGGTTACAAATCCCTCATTACACTATCCCAACCACCTCTCTGACCAGGATGATGTTCTCATTTGGGGTGAAGCTGTTTCTAGTTTTTCTTTTCTCATGATGATAATATTCTTATATCTTATATTGGGTTGTTGGATGTTTTGAAAATTTTACAGTAGCTTTGGACAAATGGTGAATTGGAGTAATCTTGATGGTGACACTCTCTTGCGGACGTCTGCATGGAGACCCAATGCTTGGAGGCTCCAAATCCTTTGTATCACTTGTTGGAATGAGATGGATCATGTGCCATGTCTAGGAGCTCACCATTCCCCCCACGACAACAAGTGATCACCATGTGAAAGAGATGGCCATTAATAAGAATATCAAATGGAGACTAATGTTTCCTTTCCCTTTGGAGGGTGGCCCTTTCATCTGATGTTATTGGCCATTAGATCTGTAGCCATGAATTGGACGGGCAATAGATAATGAAGGGATTTATTTTGACCCTCTTAATATTAGAGGAGGGTGTCTCCTGTATATCACCATTTCTCTAAATAAAAATCAAATTAAAAGTTGTTTACATTTTTGTGGAATGCTTGCTTGACTATTTATATTGAATTCCATGAATTCATATTAAAGTCAGTTTTAAAAGAACACTTCAGAAGTTAAAGAAAGAGAGTCTAACAGATGAGACTATCAATTTCTTACTGCTTTACTAAGGTGATGAGTGGGAGACCATTTCTTGCAAAAACTAAGGCATTATTTGATGGCATTTTGTAGGGATGTAAATGGGTATCCGATTATTCGTAGGTTTCGACCAATAAAAAATCAGGTTTGGAATCTATTTTAGATTCCAGTTAAAAGATGGATATGAGTCTGGAATCTAATTTAGGTTCCGATTGATAAATAGGTTGGGTTCTAGGTCTATACAGGTTCCAACCTGTGACTCAAGACCCAGCATACAAGTCTTTAATGTTGTGAACTATAGCTCAAAATCAACTTTTGTTGGACATTTTATGCTTACTCATGTTGGTAGTAGACTTGATAAGCTATTATAAGTTGAACGGTATCCTTAATTAAAGAAAAAGAAGATATTTTTAAAACAACAAAAAGAAGTTAGAATTGATTTTAGAACAAGATCTTGGTCCTCTGGTTATATTCGGTTCTGAAACCGAAGCCGGATCTAGAGTCAACGAAACAGGTCCCGATTCGGAACCCCGAACTGGAACTGTTGTTTTAGAAACGGGTCTAGGTCTAGATCCTCCATCATGGTTCTAACTCGGAACGGTCCCCTTTGCAACCATAGCCCTTTGTATGATTTCACCTCTGCTTGATAGAAGTACATCCAAGTGGACTACATATAAAGATGCTCATAAGAGAACATTATTTCTTCCCTGATAAGGGGATCTACATCATACCAGTTATTAATAGGCAATAAGTATGGTGCAAATTGCAAATTTCATAAATGAGCCCCAGTGGAGTCTATGTTAGTAAGGTGATGTTTGACTGGGACCACCATATCGGCACAGAGACAAGAGAAAGAAAAGAAACAATACTTTTCTGTGTATACTAAATTAACAAACTTCAGTCAATAGTCCACATAAAGATATAATATCCTTTACTTCAACATGAGGTAAAATATGATAAGGCATACGGTTGAGAAAAGCTCCCCTTTATCCAGACCCCTCTCTTCTCTTTCGTTACCCATCACACTCATCTTTGTGCAATTTGCATTATCTTTATGGGATTCAGATAAAAAGCATAGTACCTTCTCCCTATCAATGACATCCCCTTTTCTTGAATTTCCCTCTTCTTTCTATATACAACAATGGCCCAAGTTGGTAGATCCTATCTTAGTCACTTTTCTAAGATTGGCTAGGCCCTTCCTCCCCAAGCAAGGAGCAGTTGAGCCCGAGGACCCACCTGAAAACATGACAATTATAGATTATAAGTTTGAAAGCTCGATAGGTATCTCCATGACCAACCTTTGTGGAAAAACAAAATGAAAATGAAAATGAAAACTGTCGATGATAAGGTGGGATGGGTGTCAAACTTGAATGATCCATTTCAAGGGCCTATAAAGTCGAATTTGGGTTAATGTTAATTTAATGGTAAAAATGAGGGGTTTAGATTAACGATAGAATGTGCAAGATGGGCGCCACATGGAATGGGCTTAGCCGTCCCCCACATTTCGGCATTCTAATTCGTTTGTCTCAGGCCAAATGACTAATATTAGGGGGCACTATAATCTCTGTAATCCCACGATTAAGATAATACTTTATACTATAACTTTTTTATTACTCTACTTGTTCTAGAATAATGGGATAGCCCAATGGTTGGGAGTTTGGTTCTCACCTAGCCGTGTTTTGGTTTACTCCCGCAGCAGCTGGTTCTCTAAAGATAATTTCTCTTACCCTCTTGTCTTGCCCTCTTGTTTAGTTTAGTAAATTTCGAAAGACCTAACAAATTGGTAATTATGTTGGAAATTAAACATATGACCTTATATTGAAGTGTTCAAAAAACCCCTTTGAGCATGGAGCCCAACTTTTACAGTGGGCCCATCGCACTGATTTGTTCAACCTTAACAAGGTTTATTAGATCCAATCAGTCCTTCAAAAATGCCTATAGCAGTTTGGTCGGATCAACTCAAATGATCAAGCTATGATGAGCCCCATGACCCACCATGAAGGGCATTCAAAATGGTACAAATACAACCGTGCACGCCATCATCACTAAAGCCTTGTCCTAAAAGTGTGTCGGGATCAAATATATGGGTTCTATTTCTCCCTGGGACTATTTGTCTAAACAAAAGCCTGACTTACCCGGTGTGTGAGAGAGAGAGGGACTTCATGATAAAAAACAATTATTCAAATGCATTGGACCCCAACAATCTCTTTGCACTCTTTGGAATAACATTCAATGTGGGAGTCAAAGTGCAGAGAACTTTCTAGTTTGCTTTCCGAAAGTGTGCAAGTAGAAGACAAAATGCGAACCTGAAAATACTAATAGCATCTACTTTCCTTCAAACACAAGGGGATTTCTGTGGAAAAAATAAAGGTGATTCTATAATGAGCCTCTCTTTTTGGAAAATCATCCAAACGAACATTAGAGAATATCCTTGTGTGTGGTTCAACTGAAATCATCCAAAATCATTACAGTGACTATTTCTTTTTCTATTTCATTTTACTTTTACTCGCTGCCTAGTGGCAAACATCTTAGTCCTGATATGATATAGGTTAGGCGACTTACCATTGATCCAATAATGTATTGTGCCTCGCTTGGCCACACCTACACAGGAGCTAGATGGCCAATAATCATTCATCCATCTGCTCTTCGCAAGTTAGTCTAATCGTAGGAATTCCTTTTTCTTCTTCTTTTTTCTTGGAATGCCATTTACCACACAATGACAAGATTCTTCTTATATTGCCAATGATCAAACCCTAATCTACCCCATAATAAGGTAAGTGCCTTACCATCGATGTAGTGGTACATCAGCATAATCTCTGTATTTCTGATCTCTATCAACAGTGTTATATTAATCCTCATGTTACTTTTCTCTCTTTTGTACTCTAGACTTGGGCTTGTTTGGCATCTCTACTTTTTTTTTTTTTAAAGATCCATCTAAAATAGACCCATTAAAAAAAGAGCCATAAAAAAAAGAGGCTAGAATTAAAAAAAACACATTTGATAACGCACGAATCTATTTTAAATACCTCACCTCTATATTTTAAGACCCAAAAGCTCTATTTCTCAACTACCCATTTTTGGAGCATTTGGATTTTAGAGGATTTGCCTCTAAATATCTAAAGCGGATAGAGTCTAGAATCTTGTGCCGAACGCTTTAATTGTTTAAACCTCTGTCAAATTTAGACATTTAGAGAAATAGAGGCATAAAATAGAGATGCCAAACATGGGCTTATTTTCTTTATAATGGAGGGTGTCCTGGCCCTTTAGGCTGGACTAATCCTTACAGGCTCAGGGGGACTGGGTAAGCCCCCTCTGGCCCCAATGTGGCAGTGCAATTTCAAATCCTCAACTTCCGGAGCAAACAGTGGGCCAACTAATTGTAGACTTTACTAACTATTTTTTATGAATAACAATTATATTGGTTGATTTGTGAAAATCTTAATATTTCAAATTTTACAACCAGAAGCCATATGGGTATCCCCTATCCAGCATCTCTCAATGGGCCCATCAGATCAATAATCTAGGGATACATGAGCATATGCTTCACATGTATGCAACTGTTCATCTGGCTGTTGATTAGGGAAGGTCTGTTTTTCCCCCTCCTTTTTATGGTTTTGGAATGATAGATTGGACAATCAGGAAAAGAACAAAGTGTGAAATTTTGAATCCTTTAATTCAAGAGAAACAAAGGATAAGGCAATAAAAGACATTTTGGTCATTATGAAGCAACCTTAAAATCATTTTTGCCAGGAAAAGTAGTTCATTTGGAATGCAAAAGTTCTAATTTGCCAGGAAAAGTATGTATCATTTGCAATACAAAAGTTCAATTTCCGAGGTGAGTTTCATGATTCTGGATTTCTAACTTTGTCATTTCTCCACAATCTGTAATCCACATGCTGTGTGTGTGAAAGCAAAATGTTTCACATAGCCGTGATTAGAGGCCACTAGCATTTGCATGTGGAGGAGATTCTTGTCTTTTTTGCATGGTCTAGTATGGTTGGTCATAAAGAATTCCCAGGGATGTTTCATTGGAATATGTTTGTGTAATTGCTTTTCATGGAAATACACAGATAAAGAGAAGAAGGTGGGGACATCTTTTTTGTAAAAAGCATTTTTTTGTTTTTGGCACAGCTTTTTGCGATTAGAAACAGTAAAAGTAGTATAATTTTTCATAAGTCTATAGAAAAGTATTTCAAATTAAAGGATGCGAAAAAAGAAAATAACTTTTCCGACACAAATATGGCCTTAATCTATTAGTGGAGTTTATCTTTAAAAGGGAAGATTTCAAATAGGAATAAGAATAAAACTTTTGCCTCATTTTTCAATAAAGTTCATAAAAATTCGTTTATTTTAGAGAAGATAAAAGTTTTTCATATTTTTTTTTCTCTCAAGTACTCCCTAGGACAACTGTGTTTGAGAAATGACAAAATACCATTATGTTATTTTTTAATAAGTCATTTAAGAAAACTAATGAAATCCAATGATCGATACTTAAATGTGCAATATTTAACCGCAAGACTACGGTGTCGTCAAGTGGTAAATGACTAAAGAGTCCGGATTATCGATCCCACGGAGAGAGCATTGAAGAAGCAATGAATCCAACTTAAGTAGAATTGAACTAAGATATAGTTTATATAAACAATTGAAGTGAATAATTAAAACTAATAAACTATGCAATGTAAACAACTAACTAACAATCTAAAATATGAAACTAATAAGATCTAACAAATTACACTAAACTAGTGGATGAGTAGTGGTGGAAATGGAAGATTTAAGGTGAAGATGTGGTGTGAAATGTGTATGATTTTAAAACAAGTAGTGTAAAATGTGTATCTAACAATCTAGAGGTGAAAATAACAAATAAAATTAACAACAATCAAAATCAGAGATTAGGCAATCCAAAATCCACTAAGTATGTAATTAATTCAACTAATGCATGTTCTAATTCAACTCTCCAAATCTTCATTAATACCAGCCATGGCAAGCTTTGATTGGTGGAGATGTGGATTTGTGCCATGGCAAGCTTTTATTGGTGGAGAGGTTGGGATTTGAACCCATAATTCAAGTTCTAACCAATACACCAACCAATCATTTGTGTTAGAAAATGAATTCTTTTATCCTTAAAGTCTTCTTCTTTTATTTTGGAATTCTTCAACTCTTCCTAAGATTTCTCTCTTCTTGATGCTTTAAGACACTAGCCAAAAGGTTGTGATAGTCGCGGGGTCCACCTACATAAGAGAAATTACATAAAAATGCGCTATAAATAATTAGATTTATGCATGATAATTCGATAATCCGTTAATGTGATAGAATGATAAAATCTCTATATAAAGCAAATGATATGCATATGAGATGCTGATAAATTTTGGACTAATGAGGGGTAAAATATGCAATATTTAACACTCATTATCCAACTCAAATGACCTAGTGGAGCCTACTTCAGCAAATCAAAATGGCTGGTGTTGGGAGAAAAAAAGTTAGTAAAAGATAATAACCTAACACAAGAGAAGGGTATTATCTGTCATTCTTAAAATATTTTTATAGAGAGGACTTGATTGAAAAATTGTAAAAACTTTTATAATTCTTTGAAATATTCAAATCTTTATATACTTTTTTGAAAATTAGTTAAAAGTCTGATTTTTTTTATATATAAAATCTCTTTTTATAAAACTCAAAATCATTATCCCAGCCTTGTTGCAAAATATAAGGAATGGTTATGGATAAAGTATATAAGAAAGATAACTTCGTCTGTTTTTTCTCGCTATCAGATTTAAGTTGCTGATTATCATCCACTAATTATTTTTTTTATTTTGATGGACAATTTAATCACGTTATATTAAGCATATCACATAAACTCCAATGTGTTATGGGGATATTTATAATTTTTTTACCCAGGCACCCTCTCCTCCCAAAAAATCATTTTTTCTTACATGGAGCCCCCCAAGAAAAATTTCCTAGTTCTGCGACTGGGCATTAGCTCTTTATTTTCTTTATTGTTATCCAAAAAAAAAAAAAATCAGCTCTTTATTTTTAATGTGATCACAAAAAAAAATAAACTTTATTGCAATAGAGAAGAGGAATGAAACATCTAAACAAGTAGAAGATCCCTATCACCCAAATAAAAACTATAAAACCCATACATTGGTGTTGGGCAGATTAACTGTTGAGTCACATGGGAAGATAGATCCACCTTGAAAATCTCATCCTGTAGAAGAAAATCCAAAAATCAAAATTGAGATACAAAGTATCTCAAGTCTGCTCTTGCTAGGATCTTCAGGTGGTCATATTTGAAAACCTGTGGGCTCTCATGTACGAGAGAGAGAGAGAGAGAGAGAGAGAGAGAGAGAGAGAGAGAGATTGAGAGATTTTGGTGAAACATGGCCTCTTTTATTGTTTATTATTTTTTGGTCAATGGGTTATTTGTCTACTCACAAAATTAACTTTTTAAAGTTTTAATAGAAAGATTTGTATATAACTATCTAATTTCTAATATTCATATGACTATCGCTATATTTCATTTTTCCTTTTTACATACTAGCACCTGCAACTCCTGAAAATGTCATTTGACCACTTCCTACATTTTCACTGAAAACAACTAAAACAAGAGATGAAAATACCTTTAACTACAGCCAATCTCTAATTATATTTAACCTTCAATATAAATTACGACAATGTAAACTAAGTTATAAATATTGTGATAACTCTATTCAATTAGGAGGTAAGTTAATAAATTAAGGTGGTTGATTGATATTGTTTAAGCCGCCGCGAAAGTTGAAGCTGTTGTTGTTAGTAAATACTAAAACAGATGGGGGTGGTCGTATGCAGTCTTCCTGTTAAACAGGATTTATTTGGGCCCTGACATCATTAGTTATATTATATTTGTGGTCCTCACTTGGAGATTGGAATTTGGAAATTGGGTCAAATAGGTCAAAAGAATCATTGAAACTGGGGACTCAAACCCGACCTAACCTGACCTTTTGACTTCTAGAGAACTTTTGGCCATTAAATTGAATGAATTGCAGGGGGCTCTATTCTTGCAATGCAATAGGCACTGTTATAACAAAAATGACTTTTTTGCCCCTCCCATGTGGAGTCGGGACAAGTCCCAGGATTAAATCCTGGGACAAGTAGCAGGGCTCCTGTTATAATGTATTTGGACCCATACGAATCTATAGTTTAAGGCCCGGCTACTGGCCCAATTCATAACCCACATATATTATTATATAATTATATAATTTATGTTTATGATTTATAATACCAATAATCTAATGTGTTATTCATGACTGGATACCAAGAGAAGATTTTTTTTTTTTTTAATTATCCCTTCATTCTTATAAAAATTGACTTTCTAAGGGCCTATTTGTTTGGATAAATTGCGTTTAGAATGTTTCGCAACAATGTCAATTGTTGTCTATAAATTATTTGGAACCCTTTTTACTCAGTGGAAATAAAAAAATCTAGTAACTTCTTTGAAATTCTCTAAATTCGATATTCATGCACACCTGTATATTTCTTGAATACTGAAGTAAAGGCTAGCAGTTGGACCATTGAAATTTTGAGAATTTGAAAGTAAAAGACCGCTAGGAAGTAGCCAAACAATAACTCCTATATATTTCATAAACAATAATTCCCATAAGAATGATGCATTCCGCTCATAACTTCCTCTAAACAAACGCTCCCCTTATTTTGGTGAGAAACAAATGCCCTCTTACGGCATGTTTGTGCATAGCCGTGAAAGAGGAAAGTCGCATTCCTCTTACATGGGAACGCATTTTTTTACGGGGAGAGGTCGGACTCCTATTTTTGTACAAAAGAGGATATAACAGCCATTTTCTTGGAACTTGTGTTGCACCCAATAGATATATTTGGTGGAAAAAGGAAATAGGATTCCATTCCGGTAAAAACGGACTTGCACAAAACATGCCTCAAATGCGATTCAACTTCAGATTTTTCTCCTTTTAGAATAGATTAGCACGTTAGCAAGTTCAAGTACAAGAGACATGATTAATCATACAATGCTCGTACAAAATATCTTTAGTCGGTTGATGTTTCTAACTAGCTCAACTACAGCTCAGGTGATGCTTGCACATGCATTTTTATCGATATACTTGCCGCATATTACTAACAAAGGTATTGCATTAAGCATTTCAAATCCTTAACAATGAAATCACCCACTCCCATATAGACCCAAATTTAAAGGGTCCCAAATCTTGAAAAAATTACCCACAATTTTTTCAAATCAGACACCAAGTGACCTGATTTAGAAGAAAAAGTAAAAACCCTAAATCCCAACTTTCCAAAAGAAGACAAGAAATGGCCTTTGGGGGATGCGTGTATTTAAACCCCCAAACCCTCTCCCCATCTCTTCACTCCCTCCTCTTCATCTTTCTCACGACGAACAAAACCAACAGAAACCAAAACCAGAGAAGAAGAAGAAGGAAAGGAGCAGGAGAAACAGATAACAGACTAATCATTCTCATTTCTTCTTCTCTTCTTGAATCGAAGAAGAGAAGAAATCTACACTATCTCGAATCGATTAAGGTCTCTCCATTTTGGAAAAAATCTCTATTATCTCCTCAAGAAATTTGAAAAGATTGGATTTTTATTTCTTTCAATTTCTATGTCTCTGCTTCTTTCTGGTTCTTTATAGGGTCTATCACATCCTGGTTTTTTTCCTTTCGGATGGAGAAGATGAAGATGAAGTATGTTCTTGTGACGGGTGGTGTTGTGAGCGGACTTGGAAAGGGGGTGACGGCGAGCAGCATCGGCGTCGTTCTCAAAGCCAGCGGTCTTCGGGTTACTGCGATCAAGATCGGTCTGCTGCTTCTCTTCTTGTTCAAAATCTTCTCTTTCTTGTTTTTGAATTTCTGGGGTACTTGTCTTTGTTCATTTGGATTTTGGTTTTTTCTTTTCTGGGCGCGTTTGGATTGATGTATGCGTATCCAATCTTGAAAATTGTCGTGGGGTTGAGAACTGGAACTACATTGTGACGTAGGATGTGGGTTTTCAAATGTTTAGGTTCTTTTTGGAATAACAAATACAAAAGTGACAAAAAGAAGCTGTTTTTGAAATGAAATGGGTGTTACTTTGGGCCAAGTAGCGTCTTGGAACCCTGCATGGAGAAGGATTTTGGGGTTAACTTTGATAGATAATATGCATGCAAGGGTGCATTACTGATTTTTTTTTTTTTTTAAATTGGTGATTTGGATGAAGTAGGATTTGGAAGATTTCTTTTTGCTGGAGTAGGAATGTTGAAATCCTCCATTTGAACTAAAAGGGGGCTTATTATTACATAATAAAATGAAATAGCACTGTCTTGATAGAAGAGAATAGTGTTTGCAGATTTTGAATTGCTAGTGTTTCTTTCTTTTTTGGTCTTTGTGTCTAATTTTTTTTGTGTGTGTGTGTGTTTCATTGGGTGGTGCTATTTGTTTCCTTCTAGTGTGGTGTGAGAAAATTGGAATGTTTACTTGGTTGCAATTTTTAGCATGACATTTTATGTGTTTTCTGATGACCCCAAGCTTTGTTTGGAGCTTAGGATTGAAATTTCTCTGCTTCTTATGTGCATGCGCAGATCCGTATCTGAACACAGATGCTGGCACCATGTCTCCCTTTGAGCATGGGGAGGTGTTTGTTCTAGATGATGGTGGTGAGGTAAGACTCTTCTGTTATGATGTTTATAATCCCCTCTTCTTCTTCTTTTTTTTTTCCTCATTTTTCAGCTCTTAATGTGTCGTTTGAGGTTTTAGTATTCTTGTTTGGTACAAGATTCTGAAATGGAATACATACTGAGGATTTTGGACCATGGAAGTCTCACTTTCTTGGTATCATCATGCGAATTTTTGGTTATTTATCTTCTTTGATGTTGAAATGGTAGATTCATAGATACATGTTGGGTACTTTCCTTTGGGTAGAACCCAAGATGGTCCCCTTTTTCCCCTTATGCCATTCCGTTCTTGAATTACTTAAGAGTATGAGCGATTTATGTTGTTTGGTATATTAGACTCTAGTTTTTATCACTTTAAAACCAATTATCTTAGTAGTTGAATGTGTCTAGGCTGTCAGACCCCCTAGTTTTGATGGTCTTCTGGATCCGGAAGAAGTTTTTTTTTTTTTGGGTGTGGGTTTCTGCCTGCTTTGTTGAACCACTGTGAAATGGGTATTGGATTGTTTTTCAGTTACAACTGATGATCTTTGTTTGTGTTTTTGAAGGTTGATTTGGATCTTGGAAACTATGAACGATTTTTAGATGTGAAGTTGACTCGTGACAACAATATCACCACTGGGAAGATTTACCAGGTATGGATAATTGTAACTCACAATATGAACATAATATAACTGTGGCCCCCTGAACTTATTTAAAATCTTTAAGTATTTGCTAACAGAGCAAACACTGTGCTCTCGGTTTATCTCTTCTTTCTTTTCCAAAATTCTAACATCTAAAGTCAATCATTTCCTCACCTGGTTGTGTTATTGGTGATTTAGTCTGTTATTGACAAGGAAAGACGAGGTGATTACCTGGGGAAGACTGTTCAGGTTTATATCTTAAGCGTTTCCTTGGGTTATTCTAGCATTTCTCCTCTCCTTTAGCAAAATCCTTAACGCTTTGTTCCCTTTCAGGTTGTGCCTCACGTTACAGATGCCATTCAAGAGTGGATTGAGCGTGTTGCGATGATACCTGTGGATGGAATGGAAGGTCCAGCTGATGTTTGCGTCATAGAATTGGGTGGGACCATAGGTAAAAGTGATTTCCAGGTTTTGTGGTTTGCAAAGTCCAGGGATTATGAAGCATTTAGTTTTTTTTTTTTTTTGTGGTTTGCAAACTCCAGGGATTATGAAGCATTTAGTTTTTTATGGTATGAGAAAAATGATGCTTTTGTTGCAGGGGATATTGAATCCATGCCATTCATTGAAGCTTTGGGACAATTTTCCTATCATGTAGGTATGGGAATTTTATTGAGCACAGATTGCTCTGAGTTACACTCGGCTGTTAGGTTTCTTAAATAATTAATTGTGTGCCTATTTTTAAATTTTTGAAATAATTAATTGTGTAATCATCCCAAAAAAATAAAATTGTGCACCTCTTTTTCTTGCAGGTCCTGGAAACTTCTGCCTTGTTCATGTCAGTCTTGTGCCCGTTTTGAATGTTGTTGGCGAGCAGGTAGTTATTGGCTGTATGTATAACATAGCTGGCATGTTTGTGGATATTTGTAGTGATGGAAAGTTTAAATATTGGCTCATTAATTTGAAATATTTTCATTTATAAACGACTTAGTTGGGTTTGATTGTATTCTACATTCAGAAAACTAAGCCAACTCAACATAGTGTACGGGGACTTCGAGGACTGGGTTTGACGCCAAACATCTTAGCTTGTCGCAGTGCTAAGGTCTCTCTCTCTCTCATATGTTTGTTTTGTGTGATTGTGTTCTAGTTTGATATTTATTTGAATTGAATGTATTGGACAGCCACTGGAAGGAAATGTGAAAGAGAAGCTGTCCCAGTTTTGTCATGTCCCGGTACATTAGCTAGAATACAGATGTCACTCTACATGTGTTCCTTAAAATTCTCTTTTTCCTTTTTATGGGAATGCTAACATGCACAAAACATGTTTTCCAGGCAGCAAATATCATCACTCTTTATGACGTTTCAAATATTTGGCACATTCCGTTGTTATTAAGAGTAAGTGATATTTTGCAGAATTTGTATAAAATAATTGGAAAGGAACTGTTATACAGATTTTTCTTTTTAACTGGTCTATAGATTTTTCTTTTTTTCGTCAAAAAAATACTCCAAAGTTTATGTTCAACATATATCTTCTTTCTTCAAACACATGACCTCTCTTTCTATAGGATCAGAAGGCGCATGAAGCAATTTTAAGAGAGCTGAACCTTCTAGGGCCTGGAAGAGAGCCGAACCTTCTAGGGTCTGTCTCATGAACAACTCATCCTTCATTTTGTATCACTTTCTTTTGCTTAGGAATGAGCTATATCAGAGATCTTTGCCAACCAATACCTTTGTTATAGTACTACCCCTCTTATTGAACTTTTTTTGTTCTCATCGTATGACAGTGTTGCTAAAAAGCTTGAATTGGAGGAATGGACTAAAAGGGCTACACTGTGTGACATGTTGCAAGAGCCTGTAAGTCAAATGTTTTCCGATTTCTTACTTCTGAGATATTACGTTCATTGTGTTGTGATTTTTAATCATTCAGCTGACATGTGACCTGCTTTGCAGGTCAAAATTGCCATGGTCGGAAAATACACGGGACTTTCAGATTCTTATCTCTCTGTGCTGAAGGTTAGTGCATTTCTAAATATCTTTATCAGTAGTTATTCATGACACCTTATTCCAAATAATTTTGTGCGTAGTTTGTCCATGGATTGTTGATATGTAAGTTTCCCATGTCAGGGGTCCATTCACCTGCCTTTCTGACGTAGTCCTTTGTGCTTTTAGTTGAGCATTTATATGCTTAACTAAAGCAGTTACAACCTTTTATTCTTTCTCCTTTTCTTTCAGCCAGTCAAAGTGATTAGCACATGTATCATTACATCATGACAGGGAGCACTGACCTATGCTCAAATCTTGTTCCTCCTGATGTTGCCTTCAACATAATTGTCGACAAGAGAAGGCTGGATGGCCAACACAATCAGTCCACGGCTCCCACTTGAAGTTAATTGGTCACCTGGGCTAATTAATGGCACATGTCCAAGCAACTTGGATATATCTGGAAGCTTTCTATTTTCTATTCATGTATTCTTAGCTATGATGCAAGGATACTTCAAAGTGGGCAACGTATCGTATCCGATACTTCACTTTTTACATGTAAAACCCAGGTTCCTGCTGTGTCCATAGCGTGTCCTTATCGTATCCATGCCGTGTCTGGGCATCATAGATTCTTAGGAGTCTTTTACAAGTTAGTGTTCTATTTCAGTCTAGTTGCTAGAGTAATAAACAACATTTCTTTTGTGTAATTCAGTTGTAATAACATTCAGTGGTGGAATGTTTACAACTTGAAAAGTGAGGCTAGATATGTCGCACCTACCTCTCATATGGTTTTCCAAGACACATTCACTACAAATTAAGCCTTCTCATGAGTATGGTGATGCACCCGCCCACCCTCCTATGGTTCTGACTCTGAAGCCATGGGCCCTTGTTGAAGATTGTGTTTTAGCTCCTATCTTCTACAACTCTCCACCAATCACGAATTACTAGTTTGGATCTAGAGGATTTCATTTCAGGAAACCTAGTGAAAATCCTCTCTCTCTCTCTCTCTCTCTCTCTCTCCCCCATGAGTCAGTGTATCTTTTTCTTGAAGTGTACTTTTCCTTTTGAGATCATTGTCTGGAACAACTGAACAAGTTCTTTACAGCAACTTCCATCCATAGAAAATATATTTTAAAGAATTTAGTTTATGCATATGCATCTAAAAATTAATGGTAGTGAATTGACATTTTATTCTTGTAACAAATATCACTTCATGATTTAAACTCCTATTTAGTTCACTAGTTCACTTGGAATAAAATAAACCACTTCCCATGCATGCACTTCTACTAATGTAGTATGTTTTCTTCCCCAACCCCACCCAACCAACACTAACACACACACACACAGCCTTATTGTTCCTTTTCTTTTCTTTTATTTTTTTTTAATCTCCTCTTCCCTTCTTGGGATTGGTTTTTAAGACCGCTTCTAAAAAAAATCTATACCACAACTTCCATCAACGTAAATTCCTTTAGATGAATATAATGTATGCATATACGTAAACTGGAATTTTAGAAACCATAGATTTTCTTATAATAAATACTATTGTATTGTGATTTTGGTTCTTATTTACATCTCTCACTAACTTCCTTTGTGCAGGCCCTTTTACATGCATCAATTGTTTGCCACAAAAAACTTGTGGTAGAATGGGTTCCAGCTACTGACCTTGAAGATAAAACTGCAAAAGAGGTCAACTTATAATAATTGTAGACTATCTATTTCTGTTTAGCTTGCCTCATGAGTTGTGAGATGTGACAAGTCGTCAATTTATTTATTTTTTATTTTTTGCAGGCACCTGATGTTTACAAGGCTGCATGGAAGCTTTTGAAAGTAAGCCTGTTGTTTGGATTATTAAATTTCTACTTTGTTCTTTCAACTTCCTTATTGGAATCATAACTATTTTCTTTCAGCTTTTCATCATTTGTATTTTCTCTCCTACTCATCTTAATAGTTTCCATTACAGGGTGCTGATGGTGTGCTAGTTCCTGGGGGTTTTGGTGACCGAGGGGTGCAAGGGAAAATTCTTGCGGCAAAATATGCTCGTGAAAACAAAGTACCATTTCTCGGCATTTGTCTAGGGATGCAAATTGCTGTCATTGAGATTGCACGCTCTGTTCTCGGTCTCAATGATGCTAACAGTACAGAGTTTGATCCAGAAACCAAAAGCCCTTGTGTTATTTTTATGCCCGAGGTATGGTTTTGAGTTTTAACAGCACCCTTGTTTGAGGTTGCACCTTCCACATTTCTGGTGTGTAACCTGAGTAATATATGCAGGGATCAAAAACTCATATGGGAGGTACGATGCGCCTTGGAACAAGGAGGACGTATTTTCAAGTTGCTGATTGCAAATCTGCGAAGTTGTGAGGACTCAGGATATCCCCTCTATCAACCGAATTTTTTAAAATATCTTGCATATATCTTTTGTAGCGAAACAGTAACAATCCAGAGTCATGATAAGAAAAAAAGCTAATCTGTTTATTCTTTATTCCTGGCAAGCATCAATGAAGTGGCACTTTGTAAATTTATGAGGAAAAAGTTGCAACGAGCGTAATTTGATATTACGAAGTAACAATATTATCGTCATCAAAGCCTTGTCCCAACTGTGTTGGGGTCAGCTACATGCATTTTGTTTCTCCATTCAGATCTATCTAGAGCCAAATCCTCATATTACAAAGTAACAATGTAACCCTCATTTTACTGTTTTTCTTTTTCTTTCTTTCTTAGATATGGCAATGTGAATTATGTAGATGAGAGACATCGGCATAGATATGAGGTTTGTGTCATTTCCACTTAGTTTATAATTTTCATTGCTAGTTTCTGATGTGTTACCTTCATTCAGATTTGAGCCTTGCTAGGGTTACTTGTGCAAAGACTGATAGAGTGGTCTTTGACTCTATAGGAACATTTGTGGCATGTGTGAAATTCAGTCTATTCAGCAGCAGGCCCGCTTATGAACATAACGTAGCATAAAAACTCTGCCATTTCGTTCATCATGTGTAGAACACTGAACATGAGCTAGTCCAAGAATAAGCTTTCTGTGTATGCCAAGATTGTACGATTAAACCAAAATGACCAATGTCTGCAGTCAATTTATACCTGTGCTCTGGCTGATTGGACAGGCTTGATGTGGGCTATGGCATGTTCATTGTGGGGGGTGTTCTTGATTAGGGCTCCAGGTTTTGTGTGTGCTTAGATGTGTGGTAATGACCATTTTCAGTCCTTACGGTTAAACATAATTTGTTAAAGTGGCCCTACAGTTTTTATTTTTTTATTTTTTTTTAATGTCTTCTTTTCCGTGTTAATTCCACTTTCTTATAGCTTTAGAGAATTAATTAATTATCATCTATGTAGGTCAATCCTGATATGATCCCCGAACTTGAGGCTGCTGGCCTTTCTTTTGTTGGCAAGGATGAGACAGGCAGGCGCATGGAGGTAATGCATCTATGCAGTTAAAAATTTATGCCTTGCATTTTATGACCGTTGCGATGATTTCTACTCTAGGATGCTTCTGTCTCTTTACTTATGTTATTATCTTGGTCCACAGATTGTTGAACTGCCAGATCATCCTTACTTTGTTGGTGTTCAGTTTCATCCCGAATTCAAGTCAAGGCCTGGGAAGCCTTCTGCACTCTTTTTAGGTATTATTTTATCCCATGGGATATTCACCAAAAATACGTCTCCCCCTTACATATTTCTATCTGATCCCTGCACTTTGATTCAGAGCTTAAAAGCACATGCTTTATGGTTTTTTCTCTTCCTCTTCCTTTTTTTAAGCCAATGTTCTCTAATTTGATAATGTTTTAGCAAAATTATGTAATGCATTGGGACAATGACTGAACTCTAATTACCTCCTTTTTGCTATGGCAAAATAAAAGGCAGCTGTGACCAACTCAGTCTAATCAAACCATGGACTGTCATTTACATGTTTACAAGGATGCAGAATGGCCATAAGAATATGTTTGGATTTCCCAAATATGTGGGCAGGTGGGGTGCTTCTGTCCCTATTAATATGAGGAAAGACAGTATCATGGGTGATCATGTAAAACCTGCATTCCTTGAATACGTCAGTCCCAAAACCTGTCCCCTTTCTTGGTTTTGGTTTGTGGGGTTGGGGCAGAGTTATTGCCATTTTCGGTGCTGTCCTGAAGCAGATAAGCCTCCATCCAATTAAAAGATCTCTTTTATATGTGATTTAGTAAACTCACATTTTAGTGTTTACCCACAAATGTTAGAATATGATTGATTATACCCCCCTTTTAGCGATGAGCTCCCATTGGTTTTGCATTTTCACTTGCTGTTGTCGATTTATATTTACATAACAAATTTGTGTGTTGGTCTAACAGGGTTGATAGCAGCTGCATGCAGTCAGTTGGGAAATGTAATGCAAATTATGCAGGCTTCAAACCATGATGCCATGCCATCTACGAGAGGCTATACAAGCAATGGTAGTACATTAACATATATGGCAAGGACCTACCCGAATGGGAACGGGGTTAAGCCTGCTAATGGGTCACTAAAAGGCACCATATACTCCAATGGTAATGGTGTGCATGTCTAATATTGGTGACCCCCTTTTTGGTGTTTCACTTTCCTGCCCGTTGTGAAGTTTTCATGAAGGACTGCATCATAACCGGTAAGGAGATAAACTTTCTTGGATCGAGGGGGCTGGTATACTTGCAGAGCTTGATTCCTAGCTTTTAACATGGGAAGGGCCTGCTGTGTTTTTCAGCGTTGTAATGAATGAATCTCAGGTTTTAGGTTTTCTCTTTTAGCATTTCAATCGACTTGACGAACACCCTTTAATTTTGATGGGATGTTGTGGCTTTTCTCTTGTACATTGAAAGAAAGGAAAAGGCTCAGAAATTTGTAGTTGCAAATGAGTTGTAGACTGTTTTTCTTATTTCATATATAAGGAGGATCAACTGTGGGTATTTTTCTATATCCAACTGGGAACCCTGATGCTAAAGTGGATCATCATGTTTGAAGTTAACCATCAATGGGATATATTATAAACAGATGTTGGGTGTATGCGGATGCATTTGGTAGTTCCAATAAGCTGCATGCTGCTTCAATAGACATGATGCTCACTGCTTCAATGCTTATACTGCTTCAATACACATGATGCTCACTGCTTCAATGCTTCTAGTTTTTGTAGAGGTTTGCCCATTTCCATCAAAGTACTAAATCATCGGGTTGGTTGCATACCATTTGGCTACGTCTTAACATTATATTATTGCAAATTCAAAGTTGAAATCGATTAGCCTTTAGTGCATTCTGGTGCCACTTGAAAATAGGTAGATGGAAAATAATCACCAATTCACCATTTGGGTTAAAGCAGCCCCTTTTAACATTTAGGGTCATTGAGACATTCATGGTATGCACCTAGGAAATGTTAGTCAATCACAGAATCTACATGATTGGATGAATAGCTGTTAGCCACATCCAGAGTTGAAATGCATTTGTTTTTTTGTTTTTTTAAATAATTCCCTATTAGTAGTGTTTGTATGTATGGTGAATTGAAGTAAAGTGAGGTGAAGTATTAAAACAAGAGACTAAAATATTATGGGTTATGATGGTCTTTGGCTTTTAGTGGCTTGCTAGGAAATCCTTGTAACTTTCTGTGTGAAAAGAGGATGTATTTTTCTGCCACAAAAGAAGTTGCCTTTTGGCTTTCCTTTCGAGAACAGGAGGAAATTTTTTATATTTTTTTATATGACCCATTGTCTTATATTATCCGGATAATGAAGATTTTATCTCACTTTATTTCAATTCACCACACGTCCAAACATGAGCCTCATTTCATGTCTCCTAAGTAATGCACTTTTTTTTTTGGGCTCTCCGTAGTAGTAAAGACTTGATAGATAATCGGTCGAGTCCTTTCACTCGAACTAAAAACATGGGCAAGAGAATCTCACAGGAAAATGATTTACCCTCTTAATCAACCCACACTGATGATCGATCACATCAAGTGTTGCAACGAATCAGACCCATTTCTAAGTTGCGATTGAAGATCGATCACATATAGGATTGCAACCAATCAGACCCAAACTCAGACCCGACTCCCGACTAGACCCATTTCTAAGTTGCGACTCGAAGCCTGGTTTGATGGCTATAGACCTGATTCCCCTAGAAGGGCCAAGATCCAGAGTGTCAAAACTGAGTCCAACTAAAGGACCCAAGTAAGTTGAAAAACTGATTCTAACTTCCTTCTATTTTTACCATTTTTAAGGATATCATTCAACTTATAACACTAACTCAGTAAGTCAAATCTACTACATCCAAGAATAAACATAAAAATGTCCAAGAAAAGTCAATTTTTAACTACAATACACTCGTATATCGGGACCCCAGCTCAGAACAACTATGGAGATCCAAGATGGCAAAATCAAACTCTTCTATCAATCGGAACCCAAACCTCAGCCTATTTATGAATAGAAACCTAAAACAAATTCCCAACCTGGTTTTTAACGGATCAGATTGGAACCTCGAATGATGGGCAAACCAGAGAGCATTTTGCACCCCAAATCACACGAGCCAGTCAAACAAAAAGGACCCAGACATAAAAGTACATTTCTTTTTATCCTAATACACCCTATTTTGTAATAAGGCACTAATGTCAAAATCTCTGCATTCCTGCCATGGCTCAACCGTCAGTACACAATACAGTGTCCCAGTGGAGGACTTCTAATGCCCCCTTACCAGCTGAGATACCAGCATGGGACCCATAATTGAAGAGAAATCGGAAAAATTAACAATGAAAAACATAATTCCAAGAAACTGTTGGATATTAACTAAACAAAATAGACTTTAAATTAAAGCTCTCAAGTCCAACATAACAGCTGGGCAATTGAGATGCCTCTCTTATTTCTTTCCCTAACTCCACCGGAAAAATGAGAACCCAGATGACCAAATACTCTCTTTTTAAGTGCCCCCATGTTTGAACCTGCAATAGACATAGTAACTGCATCAGGAGGCAATAAGGAAATGAAAGATATAAATGCACAAGGAAAGAAAAACGATTTTCAAAATATTATATATAATCCAAAACGCGCACTAAAGAAACCCACCACCATCAAAAGAGAGAAGAAATACGCTTACAGATATTGGACAATCAGACAGTATAAAATGGTGGAAGAAACTTAAAAGGAAAAAAGCAATTAACATTTTTTTTTTGTTTTTTGTTTTTTGAAAGGTAAAAGAGCACTAACATAATGTGAAAAGAAATAATTATTTCAGGGTAAATCTGCGTTGATGTAGGGGCCACACCTATGATCAGCAAGACAGGCTTGCTTTCAGTTCCCCTGCCACTGCATCAATGAACTCCTCGGTATTCAGATAATGCTCTCGGGAGAGACTGCACAAGGAAGAAAGTAAATCTCTTATTCAGTTTTCATGATCAAAGTAGTAACATAACTGTAGCAGCAATGATTGAAATAGCCTTTAAATAGTACTTGGATCCATGGATGATAAGTGCAAGATCTTTGGTCATCTTTCCAGACTCTACGGTTCCGATGCATGCTGCTTCCAGTTTCTGAGTGAAATCCAGCAGTCTGGCATTGTTATCTAACTTGGCCCTGTCAAGATGAACACAAGTTATTCATAAATTACAGAGAGCTTCTAAATGAAAAGCTATGAAAGCTCTCCACAGAAAGCATAGTAAAATCCCTGTGGCTTTCCAACAAAATTAAGACAGCAACATTTTTTGAAAAAGAATGCTATCAGGTTTCAATCTGCCATTGTCTTTACTGATAAAATAATACAGAGAACCGAGTTCTGTCAATAACTCCCTTAACCCTCTTCCAAAAGAGCCAGCAGCATGTTTGCCACTATTGATATTCTCTCGGATGAGGAAATGAAAGCCCATTCGAAACCAACTCCACTCCACACTCACCCAAAAAACAAAAAAGCTCTAAGGGATACATATAATATTATATAAATGAAGCTAAAGGAACTTGTTCTTGAGAAACCAATAATGAAAATAAATTCATTGAATGGAAAAAATGAAGCTAAATCCTATACCTGTGTGCAAGTCCCCGTGACCAAGCAAAGATTGAAGCAATGCTATTTGTACTGGTTTCCCCTCCTTTCTGGTGAACACGGTAATGGCGTGTAACTGTGCCATGTGCCGCTTCAGCTTCAATGGTTTTTCCATCAGGGCATACCTGCAACCAGGTGCAAATTACCATTAAATTAGAAATTTGTACTCTGCCATCTATACATACATGCAGGTGTTCACTTATTTTACTCCCTGGTTAGAAGGATAAAGACATTAATATACACCCAGTCAAGAGTACCCATCACTCGCTAGCAATGAGTTTCAATAGCATCCAACAAGACCATCCCCACAGCCAGAAGTTTGAGAAACAATAAAGGCACCATGAACCATTCAAACTCATTTTTCTTTGCACGAGCAACTCTTCCATACAACTCAAAACGGCCATTATCTTTGATACAAAACAGGCAACGCAGGAAATTCATTTGATTATTCAGACCAAATGCCTGCTAGGTTTTGAAGGTCAAGGTGAAGATCTCTTATCCCTCATATATCTTGAATCCAATTCCTAGGAAAGAGACATTGATAAATAGAGGTGAAGGTGGAGAGATCTATAGGAGTATCAATTTTCCCTTGTATGGTTTACCTAACTTCATAGCAGGGACAATTAAGAACTATTTTTCTCAGAAATTGATCATCCACTTTGATACAAGACCAAAACGGGGGTTGCCGCTTAATGGGCCAGATCCAGCCCCATGATCCATAAGCCAGCCCCAGATCCAATGGGCTCAATCCAATTGCCAATAGCTGGCTTAACAGGCTCAACTAGTACAGCAGAAGTCCCAAGCTCCAAGTTGAGCAATAAATCATGTCCTTTAATATCTTTATTAGGATTATCAACTATCTTCTTTTATTTGGTTTCTTATTTAAGCAGAGTCTAAATTTTTATGAAAAGGTAACAGTATTAATAAAAGTGCAACACACCCAAAAAAAATAAAAAAAATAATAGAAAAGGACCCAAGCCCCAGCCCAAAACTAACCAGCCAAACTACAAGGTAACCATGATAATGGAAAGATTAGGAAGAGAGGCGCCCTCCCTGGCAAGATAGTCTGCTTTAGAATTAGCACACTACGAAGAATGTGGGAAAAGGTAACTAGGAGGCTTCTAGCAAGATCCAGGATCTCATCAACCACAGCAACCGGCTTCCAAGGGGCTTTAACCAGAGCTTTGGCCCATTGGAATGCAAAAAATGAGTCCCCCTCCACAATATGGTTAGGGAGCTTCAGACGAAGAGCTTCTCTAAGGCCAGTTCTGATTGCCAATAATTCTACCTCATTGGCAGAGCATATCCCAGCAGGCCCTAAGAAAGAAAGAACAAGAACCCAAAGAATTGCGGATGATACCACCCAACCCAGCCAAACCAGGACTACCAATGGCACTACCATCGAAATTTAACTTGAAGCCCTGTAGGGGAGGGGAAGTCCATCTTTGAACGCTAGAAGGACAGGGCAGAGAAGAGAAAGCCACTTCTTTCCAATTTCTCAAAATAACTTCATCAGAGATCCCTTTGAAAGAAGGTAGACGGGAGGCCCAAGAAGCAATAATGAATTTCATTCACCTTATCCCTAAGAAGATCCTCAGTTAATGAATCATCATTAAAACATCTATTGTTCCTTTCTTGTCAAATTAACCAAATAATAGCCACCAAAGAAGTCCTCCCTAAGATGCGATCCCTACTATGACCCACCCCCAACTTCCAAACCTCAAACAGATGAGAGAAATGGGCTGGAAGGACTCCACTCACATCAAACCACCTGTAAACAGAATTCCAAAGGCCTTGGGCCACCCTACAATTCAGAAAAAGATGGTCCACTGATTTTGCATCCTTCAAGCACATGGGGACAGGGATGAAGATGAAAGATGAGGGGGGATGAGGGGGACACGTTCAGACCTCACGCCTGAAGTGGAGGGGCTTCACACCTGATGGCATCCCGCCATACCCTTTCCAAGAGAGAGATCAGAGTGTAACACTCAACTTTGTTCTGTCGTCCATCATACATACTTCTCACTTCCATCCAGTAAATGAAACAAGGCCCCATATATATAGGCATGGAGATAGGTAGGTGGTAGTTGCATGAGGCTGCCACATAGATTCTCTCTTTCAATTACTATGTCGATTAAAAAAGTTGGCTTAAGCAAGTCAGTTAAAAAGGTTGGCTTAAGCGTTTTTTTTTTTCTTTTGGTGTGTGTGTGTGTGTTTTTTTTGGGGGGGGGGGGGGGGGGGGTGAGAAGACCAGCGTTGAGAGGGAGAAATGTCAGATAACACTGCCCTTGTCCCCTCAGTAAACCTCTCCCTCTCTCTCTCTCTATATATATATATATATATATATAAATTCCATCACTGACCATCTAAACCGACCTTGCAAAACCAGCTCTCACCCACCGACTTGATGAAAGGAGGATGGGGCAACAGGGTCCGCTTCATCATCACATATTTACCACCCTTACCACCAACATTGTTCCTAAAGCACTATAAATACAGGGTGCTTGGCTCATTTGTTATATGCATGTGGTAAGTGAGTGTGTTGTGTAGAGAGTGCATTGTGTGTATGTAAGTGATAAGAGAGCGCCTTGTAGTGTGAAAGTGTGTCTTTTTTAGTGATATAGAAATGACAAAAGTATGTAAGAATGTTGCTGGTGTATGGTTAGAAAGTCTTGTAAGTGGTGCAGTTGTGTCAACCTTTAAGTGGGCACCTGTATCATTTAAGTTGTTTTGTATCATTTGTAATAAAAGTATACCTCCTATTATCTAACACCTACGCTCAGGTGGATCCTTCATAGTTGGGAAATTCGTTTCAGATGCCGATTCGGTTTGGCCTCCAAACCAAAATATTTTGTTCAATTCATTCAGACGTCGATTTGGTTTGACCTCATGGGTCCAACCCAAACCGAGAGCATTAGCCGGAAGAAATATATATTTCTTATAGTTAATGACTTTTCTCAGTTCAGTTGGGTAAGATTTTTAAGAGAAAAATCTGAATCTTTTGAAGTTTTTAATGACTTGTGGACATTGTTGATGATAGAAAAAACTTAGGAATTTGGAGGTGTGATCCAAATCAGAACAGATCATTGAAAAGAGTTTGAAATTTCAGACTTCAGTTTCTTTTGTACTAAACATGGAATAAAACGTGAGTTTTCAGCTCCAAATACACCACAGCAAAATGTAGTAGTAGAGAGGAAAATCGAGTAGTTCAAGAAATGGCTCGTGTTATGCTACATAGCAAACACATCCCGCTACGTTTTTGGGCCGAGGCAGTTAATACCGCTGTTTACATTATTAATCGTGTCTACCTCAGGCCAGGAACAAAAAGCACTCCATATGATATGAGATCCGGAATGGCAGGAAGCCTAATGTCAAGTACTTCAGAACATTCAGGAGTATATGTCATATCCTTAGGAATCGTGAGCATCTGGGAAAACTTGACTCCCGAAGTGATGAGGGATTTTACTGGGCTATTCCCTTAACAGTAGAGCATACCGGCCGTACAACATGCAAACTACTACTGTTATGGAATCTGTCAATGTGGTTGTGGATGACAGTGGAGTGTTTGAATCCTTCTCTAATGAGGATGAAGAACTTATACTAACACCTTCTGTTTCACAAGTAAATGACTTCGAGGATGGAACCAATGACAGAACCTCAGTCTACAGCAAATGTTAAAATTCCAGAGTCAAATATCCTCCTGGACAGTGACAACATGTGCTCCAAAGAAACACATGGAGATTCAACTAGTGATGTCTTTGTGCATCCACGTTCCCAAAAGGGGCAAGTCATGAAAAATCATCCTCTTGACAATGTAATTGGAGACATCACTGCTCCAATGAAAACAAGACAGACAAGTAAGTTAAGTCTAAGCATTAAACAACCTTCTCTGCCCCTTTTTGGACATGAATGGCAAAGGAGAAGGAAAGAACCATAGTAACGAAACATAAACAAGGTTAGGAAATGTTCAAGGGGAAAATTAAAAAATTCAACCAACCAACCACCACCAAAACGAAAGCAATAGAGGACAATAAAAGAGAGCAAAGGAACAGGAGCAGCAGGAGGAACAACTAGAAGCGGCAAAACATCCAACAGGTCACTGAAGCCCTAACGCATCTCTATGAAGCCGTCATCCACATGTATTTCCAAGCACCCGAGACACTCATTCAGCGCCCGAAACTCCCCCTCACCTAGTGGCTGCTCTTGGGATGGTCCGGCCTCAGAAGGACCAGCTTATCGATTTTCTACATAGGGATGATGATATCTTCTGTGTATTCAGCCTCCTTGCCCAAGTCAACTAACATTTTAGAAATAAGACCGGGGAAAGGAAGAAGGGGCATTAAGAAAAGCCGTCTGCATTTTGGCCATTCCTCAAAATAAAGCAAGAGGAAGATCCACGGTCTCGCCTGTCCCAATGCAGTAGAGTAGGTAACCATCCTCCTTTGGAATTGCTTTACTGCCTTTGGGGTTTACATTGTGACGTTTAGGAGGCGGTAAGAGTCGGTGAGCCTGTTCTGGTTGAGGGAACCACCAATCCAATTGATAGGCCTTCCGGTCAATTCCCTGCCAACCTCATTGTAATTGACTGTACGACCATCCACCACCGGACATTGTGCACCTACTGTGCGAGGAATTTCAAGGACGGCGCTGGGAGAGTCGGGAGTAACCAAGAAGTCCACTCCTCGAACAAAAGTTCGGAACAAAGTGGCTGACAATTCATGCATGTTGGCATAGAACTCTCGGACCCAATTGACCACAATTTGGTAACCAAGGTCATACAAAGTGAACCACCATCGCTGCTGCATCCATACCGCAAAGTCCAAGGTATCCAATTCATTGTAGAGTACAATGTGTTCCGGGACAACTCCCCGGTGCTGAAATCTGCTCAAGAAAGTGTTTTGACTTTTGAGCATTTTCACCAACAAACCGTGTCTGATCAAACATGGTCACGGTTTGTTAGTTGTTTAAGGTCCCTATTGGTGAGGTACCAGCTGGTCGGGTGAAAGACAGAGCCGGGGAAGAATAAGAAGGCGTGATAATTCCGCTTCCTCTTCTTTAGTCTGAGACTCAAAGCTGGAAAACTTTTACCAGCACTGACAAAGCAAGTTCATACAGCTAAGTGTGAACCTTATTTTAAGGATATACTTTAGGATCTTTTGCATGGAGAAGGATTGAAAAACCTCTCAGCATGCAGCAACCACTACAAAGCAACTTCATACAATGAACCTTCCACTGAATTCTGGGTATTTTCTAGTTTCTTTTCATGGGAGATGGATCAAAAGATCTCTCAGCAGCCACTACAAGGCAGATCCATAGACACCCTTGAATAGATGACTTTAGCTAATAAGGATCTAATCTGAAGTTCCACATGTATTTCTCCATGAAATCCAATTAGTTAGTCTTACAGACCACTACCAGTTTGCCAATAACTTGCAGATTCCTCATAAATTACTGTAATTACAGTCTTTTTAAGGTATATTCATGTGCAAGCATAAGACTGGAACACCAAGACCCAAGACCATCCTGACCTAACCAGCCTCCCACATGCATGAATACAAAAGTGGAAGAGAGCATACCAGAACCGACGTCATCAATCCAAGTGATCCAAAACCTAAAATGACAAAAAAGGATAATTAGATAGCAGGAAATGCCTTGTCTTTACCCTCGAAAAGCAATGAACATATATTTGCACTTTAGCAGCCAATTCCCTCCTCCTTTATGACTAAACACTAACTGAAAGTTTATAGAACTGACCAATCAGTGAAAAGGTGATGGAGATGGGAACAAACCTTGAGCTAAGAAATCACTTTGTACATCCCCATCATAGTTCTTGCATGCCCAAACATAACCACCATCACTCTTAAGTGCATAAGCTACCATATCATCGATGAGTCGGTGTTCATACCTATAAATTCAATGATCAGATCAATAGAGACTCATATATAAAAATGAATAAATGCTGAACATGATAAAAAATCTCACCAAATCCCAGCAGCCTCAAACTTCGACTTCCATTTAGTTTCATAAACCTCTTGGAATATGTCCTTGAACCTGCATTGGAAAGGGAGAAGAGCAAGTCGCAGATGTTCCAACCAAACACCATACCAATCACAATGCAAACATGATTTTAAACAACAGAGAAGAACAAGGTATCATGAAGGTTATAAGCTATAATAGGGACAAGAGAATCAAGAAGTTGCATACCTTCCGTCATATTTCTTGAGAATTGTATTTTTCGTGCTAAGGTAAAGTGGCCACTTCTTCTCAAAAGCTGTGTTCATTGAAGCCTCGGCAAAAGAATAGATGGACTGTATAACCAACCAGGTAAACAGTAAAGGAATTCAGCAGGTTGAAACAAGCTAATGCAGCTTCAACTGAAATCAACTTTTGAACAAAAAGGTTGCAGAATACAAAGCACAAACCTCATCAGTGTTATACATAGACAATGCAACTCCTCCAGCACCTGTGAAATTGTACACTTCCAACTCTTTCTGTTCTTCTTTTCCTTCTGGTTTTGTAGGAAAAAAAAGAGATATCAGCGACAGACAACAACTACAGGGAAAATGACTGAATACTAGAAAGTTGTGACAATTATTGATTCCATGCAGCATATTTGAAATTCTAAAGAACAGAAAATGGACAAAGTAAGTGCTTCACTGCAAAATATTTCTTACCAAATACCAATTTAAGCTTGCCAGGGCCCTTGATAACCGTATCAGTTGCTCGGTATTGATCACCAAAGGCATGCCTTCCAATGCATATGGGCTTGTTCCATCCTGAAAAAAGCACCAGTTAAATAAAGGACGGAAATAATTAAATGGTACAATACTCAACTTGTAACAATTTTCTGAAGGAGTTTTGACTTTCATAACTGTTTTGAAATTAGAACATTTAACTATGACAATAGATTACAGTGCCTTTCAATAATTTATTTACATTTTCCATTCATCATCTTCATTGAAGCCTTAACCACCATCAATTTGGGATCAGCTTTGTGAGTTCTATTTTTTCACTGAATCGTACATACCACCATATCTTCAGCAACTCCATACACCATCATGTCTCTCCTTACACTTTCTATCATACTACATTATTTAGTAAACACATTTAAGTGGCAAAGCCTTTTATTTGCATTTTCCATTAATCGTCATCAAGGAAGCCTCATCCCATCCATATGAGGTCGGCTTTATGAGTTCTACTTTTCCACTCAATCCTACTTACCACCATATTTTCAGCAACTCCATACATCATCATGTCTCTCTTTACATTTTCCATCACACTACATCATTTAGTAAACACATTTCAGTGGCAACCTTATAAATTTTACATTTTGGAAAGGCTTTCTAACTGAAAACAAGTGTCCAACATTTTAAATATCCACTCTAGAGATGTCTATGGCCCACCGGAACGTACAACATGCCCAGTTTTTCATATAGTTATTCTGAAAGAGGAATGTGATAATGAATGAGAAATCTGCATTACCTGGGACAAGCCGAGGAATGTTTTTGCAGAGAATTGGTTCTCTGAAAACCGTCCCTGCAACAAGCATAATAATATGTTGATAAAAATTAATGGGCTAGAAACACCTTTAAAAACCATCAAAGTGAGCTGTTTTTTTGCCTGACCATTCAAAATATTCCTGATTGTCCCATTTGGACTCTTCCACATGGATTTCAGGTTGAATTCCTTAACACGAACTTCATCTGTCAGCATAGAGAAAAGTAGTTGTGATTTAGTAGGTGAATCCACTTTTAAAATTAAAAAAAAAAAATCCATGAAGCTAGGATAATATACAAGTGATTTTAACAAAATGGTTCAATTGTATTGTTCTTATCAGTTCAGAGATGCACACCAGGAGTTATTGTCGCACATTTGATTGCCACATTATACCTGCAATAAAGCCATTTAATTTGAGATCAGTACAAAATGTAAAACCTATTCAATCAATACAAAGTTGTGAGAACTGTGTCAAAATTTAGTCTTATAACCTGAAATGTAGAGAAAATCGAAATGCAATTAAAATGTCTCACAAGCAATTGTGCTTGTATTGTTCTCACTTACAAAAGGGTAACCCCACTTTTACTTAAAAAAAGGGGTTAACCCACTATTCAAAACAAACATCACAGGTGTAGAAGATGGAGGATGAAAAGAAATTTCACAGAACAACTGACAATATGTTAGATTCCATTAATAAATATAGAAGCAATCTCTGGTAATTGGCACTCCTCTACAAACAAGGAAAGAAAAGGCAATTCTCCTTACTTAAGAGTTGCTTCGGCACTTTCAACTGTAACTCTATCATCAGTAGAGTCACGATTAGGGAGGCCAAGGTCAAAGTACTTTATGTCCAACTCCAAAAATGGGAAAATAAGCTGCAGCATACATCAACAAAAATAAATAAATAAATAAAGACTTAGCTAAACAACAACATCAAATTGCAATTTGTCTAACTCAAATGCTAGGAGTCAGAATTCACAAAATGCCCAACTGAACAAAAAGATTATTGCTTACCTTATCCTTGATTGATTTCCAAAATACCCTAGTCATTTCATCTCCTGCTCAAAAAGGGTTTCAGATTAAAACAAAGAAGAATGAGTATCAGTGAGATGAACCCAGTTCTGCCTCAGCAATCAATAATCTGTTTTTTAGAATTCAACCATTTGAACTTAAAAGTTGTATATTGTGATAAGTTGTTTAAAAACCCATGATTTGAAACCAACTTGTATCAGTCTCCAGCTGAGAAAGGGTTAGTTGGAGATTCCATTTTGATATTCTACTCACACCAAAAACACCCCAAAAGCTATTAAAAACGGAAACTTTCGATTCATATCTTATCTTTTAGAGAATTCCATAGCTGTTATCATACGACGTTTGGAAAAACCTAGTTCTAGAACAGTTTCTAGCTCATCTATCCGTACAGCAATCGAGATCGGCCCTCTGATCGGAAGGTGGGCCCCACACTAATGACCAATCGAGCCCACCCACATTCATCCACGGCCATCAGACCAAAACCCAAAAGCACTCATTACATCATCAGATCTAGATCACCGATCCGTGCAATGATCGAGATCGGATGGTGATGCGAAGGTGGGCCACACATGCGATCAAGTGAGAGCGATCTGAATCAATCTACAGCACATCATTCTTCCCCAATCCCAATCCGGTGATTAAACAGAATGCTTGTTAGATCATCTCTTTATCTTCTGTTTCAGCATACATTACCAGATCAAAAACCCTAGTTCATTGATCTTGCTAGAACCCAAAAAACAGATCCTCTTTTTTTTTTCCAGATTACAAACAATAAAGAGATGAAGAAGAAGGTGATCTCGGATCGTGAGAGATAATACTGACCGTCCATCTCTACGATCGGATTGGCGACCTTGATCTTCTCGAAAGCCATTTTCTAGGGCACGGAAGAAGCTGAAACGGAAGCTGCAATTACAAACAAGAGAGAGACAGACAGAGAGAGGTTGGAACTCGGAAGATGAAGAAGAAGTTGGGGACCGGTGGTGGTATATAAAGCATGCGGGGGGGTAGGTATATAAGACCGGAAGGTGTCGGTTACTTTTGACCGGCTGGTGCTGCACTCATTTTTAGTTAATTTTACTTAATTGGGTATCTATAAAATTAATTTACCTTTATCTAAAAAAAAGATACAATTTCCAACATATATATATATATATAGATAGATAGATAGAGAAAGAGATAGATAGTAAAAAGTTTAGATTGTGTAATGGTAACTTTTAAGAATGGTCATTACAGCACGATGGATCGTGGGATAAGAAGATTTTAAGATTATTGATCGTTGTTATTACATCTGACATTTGCCCCACACCCGTTGAAGTTGATATAATTTTTGCAGGATTGTTCGTATAATAATAATGCAATATCGCATGAAATGATGTGTGTGATATCGCACCGTCCTAAGAAATTGCATAACATGATGAGTCTGATATTGTACGATAGGAAAATACTTTAATCTTGACGTCTCAGGAGCAAAACTCAGGTCTAAAGGCAGTTCTGTGGGCAATATTCCAATATTTTTATGTAGGTTATGGGGTGGGATAAATTTGGCACTCATTCGATGTCGCGAAAGGCTTTGATGAGTGATATTTTGAGGATTAATCTCTTTTAAAATCATTAAATTTAAGGGTCATAGATGAAGGGGTTCGGATGATTTATTGAGATTGATATTTTTAAGGCACTAGGTCTCAATGGGATATTTTCATTCCTACCTAGCCCTAGGTGGGCCCCAGTAAATCATTTCTCGTGAGAGTGTCTCTCAAGCTTGTCTCTTCTTATTTGGTAACTTCACTTTACTGGTGAAGTCTGATGAATGGTCAATTTTTAGAGAGAAGAAAAAAGGTGGGGCTATGTAAAAAAAAAAAAAAAAAAGAATCAAATTTCAAACAACACCTCTTTTTTTACTAAAAGTTAAAAAATTACTTTCTCGTACCACTAAATGACAAAAAATACTTTTAAAAAAAAATCAAATTACTACATTCTCATGTCATACATATATATATATTATTATTATTAAGTGGGCCATGGTGTACAGTGAAAAACATGCCACTTTTCTTCCCTTCTTTTAAGGGTATAGTAGATATAATAGATAGTAAATAGTATATAGTAGATATATTATTAAGTTGGCCAAGGTGTGTAGTGAAAAGCATGCCACTTTTCTTCCCTTATATAAGAGTAGTAGATAGATAGTAGATATATTATTAAGTGTGCCAATGTGTGTAGTGAAAAGCATGCCACTTTTCTTCCCTTTTATAAGGGTAGTAGATAGTAGATACTTCACTTCACTTCACTTTATCAGTGAAATTACCAAATAGTGATTAGAAGAGCCTAAGCCATTCAATTATTCACATGAAAGTTTGGCACCACCACTTAAATTTGAAACCTTTTTCGTAGGAAAGTTTGGCACCCACTGGCTGAGCCTTTCCATGCTTCTGACAACCAGCCTGTTCCTGGAAATGAGCTCATGTGGCTGCTTGAAGGGTTAATGGTGGATTTTTGTGGTACATATTCCCATGTGGAGAAAAAAAAATGTGGGACGCACTTTTCATGGTGGCAAATCATTGCACCTAAAATTATAGTTCAATTAAAAAATGATTATTGCTTTAATCATTGTGACATGGATGTCCATTACCTGATATCCAAGGAGATTCTGTTTTTTAGAAGAAAGGTGATCTTTGAATAATTACTTTAACCTTTTGTTCCATGTTTCAGTAGACAATTTTCCCCTCAATGTTGCATTATGTGATACTTTTTCTAATAAAAGGACAAATAATTTGGCTTGTTGATGCTATCTCTAATTAATAGTACTATGATGATAAGTAGCAAACTTATTTCTTTTGAATAAACTTAGAGACTATGAAATTAAATGAAGAAACTTGTAATAAAAAGTTATAATCAAGCTTACTCTATTGTAGGGATCTAGTTGCTTTATTTTATTGTTTACATTGGGGATTTTTTTTCTTTTTTTGGTAAGATACATTGGGTATTGAAGACACGCATTCTCACTCACACATGCATGTCTCCAACCATCTAATCTAAAGTTAGTGAAAAGAATTTATATTTTTTTTCAAAGTACTAAATAGGTCAAGTAAAAACGAACGTAGGAGCTTATCCAAAGAAGTAAAAAAGAAAAAAGTGGACATAGAAATGTGTAAGGAGAGCTATTAGGTATGAGGTGGGTGAAGTTTCACCTTAGATTGAAGAACTATTCACAATTTGGTTTTCACGACTAAAACCAGCACTTTATATATTTTATTTTCCTCTTATGAGAATTAGGGGTTGGCCTCATGGTTGGGTACCCCATTTCTGACCGAATTGTCTAAGTTTTGATCTTTAGGTTCCTACTCTCTATAGATGCAGGCTTTTTCCCGTGGCCATGTATGAAACCAAAAAAAAAAACCCCATTTTCCTTTTAACAAATCTATAGCAATATATAACTCTTTGATATAAGAAAATCATCAATTTTTTTTTTCTTTTTTGTGAGAGACATTTTCTCATTTTAGTCCTTGCCATCACATTTGGAGGGAATAATATTGTTAAATATGGTCAGGTAAAGTTGGTATGCCCATGCCCTTTTAATTGGGTGAATTTTTTTTTTTGTTGGATGGCATTTGGGTAAACTTCTACAAGTTCGGCTACTTGGGGCTCTATCTGTCTTTCCCAATCTTCCTATCACATTCCCACCTACCGTGAAGAAAAAGAAGTGGACATGACATCCAAATGGAAGCAGTACAGTGCAGCTGAAGAGGAGAAGAGATACACATCATACATGCCTTTTCAGTTTTGACTCTTCATCCACCAATCTCATGGAAGGAAAGCATCACCAGCAACTAAAGAAGCCCAAGTAATAAAAGTTAGAAAAATGAAGCTGTCACCATTGTATTTGTACATATGTATATGACAATGTTGATGATGGCAACTCACAAGAAAGCTATCTTGGGTCGTTTTATGTTCATCTGCGTGGGTGCGACTTTTGCTGATATGAGAGCTGTTCATTCCTGCACATAAGCCAGTTTACTAGTTTAGTGTCAAGTCATGCTATGCCACCCACCTTTGTAACAGATCTACTGGCTCATTTCTTAGCTTTAGAACTTGTCACAAGCCAAAGTTCGGTCAAGGATATGAGCCTTGGGTACGACAAGTTTTTTATTTGTACGGGTTTTCTTTCCGCTTGTTGTGTGGGCCTTCTTTCCACTTGTGCATGACTGTCTTTCCGTGTGTGGGCTCTCTCTTGGGACCACCCCACTTTACTGGGTTAAAACAAAAAAAATTCGTCACAAATATCTAAGATATTTCAACATCTTCTTAATTAAAATGGCACTTTCCTTGTAATATTGTCATAATTCCATACTAGAAGTTTATTTTACGAGCAATCTAGCGCTATGGGGCTCGCTTAGGCCACCCCTTAATCACTGCAACTCCTTTCACAATCTAATCCTTTGATTATCTGCAATCATGTTCTATTTTATGCCCGACCTTTACTCACAATTGGATTCATCCTCAATATATATGGTTAAAAGACCTTTAAAATGGCGGTTAAATAAAGAGCTAGGATAATTTGATGGGGCTGATCTTTTGCATGACCCTTATCCTTTAAGAGAAGAGACCTTTTATCACATGGGGCTGATTTCTTGCATGACCTTTTATGGTTTGATGGGGCTGATTCAACACATTTGCATCCCTAAGTATAGGGCTCGGTATAGAGTTGAAAATGGGCTGTGTCAGGTTAAATATATGTCGGGTTGGCAAGTCTATGAGTTGAGGTTCACTATGTATTTTACCCACTTTTAAAATGGGCCGAGTAACTTCAATTTGCGCTCAATTGGGTCAACCCGACCTGACTTGCCTAATCAACTCATTTTACTTCATGCAATTTGTAGAATTTTAAGCCTAAACCCAACACCTTTCCAAAACATGTTATAGTAAAATTTATCTGTTCTCATCTAAGAGAGAAATCTATTCTTATTGAGTCAACCCCACCGGACTTGTCCCACATTATATTTTAAATCACAGCTTCAACAGCACCGCCGCGACTCCGGACCTGTCTCACATTATATTTTAAATCACAGCTTCAACGGCATCGCCACGACTCCTGCTGTGCAACTCGCAAAAAGCGTATCTCGTGACTTGAACAAGCCCGACCTACCAGGAGGCTCTCATACTACTTGTTGGATCTTACACCCCATTGAGCTACCACTTATCCTAAAACCAATTGGTGATAGGAAATTGCACAACAATGGTCTTATGGTGAGGGCGAGAGCTCGACCACAATTATGACCGCTCAAGAGCGAGGGTGGACGTTGACTTTAACAGAAGTTATTGTTGTCGTTGTGTTTGTTGTTTAACTATAAATGAGTCAGATATTGCCAACCATCCTCATGTGTGTAAGCTCTCTTCCAATGTAGGCTATCTCAGAGTCCTAGTGCCCTTGTTTGGGGTCCAAAAATTATTCTAAAAATTTTTAGTTCAAAGGACCAAAATACATTCGTATTCTCAACCTTTAATCCACGGATGAACCAGTCCAGTTAACTTGAATATTGGATATAACCTAATATTTCATGCTCTTTAATTTTCAAACACGTGGGCCATATTTGAGTCATCCAACCATTCAAGTTGTGAGTCATGTTGTCAATCATCTAAAGGCTAAGAATCACATTGAACAAACATTTCAGTACGATGAAATCAAAACCCAGGAAAGAAGAGATGTTAACCTGTTTGGCATTTTGCTATACAGAGAAAAAAAAAACTCACATTTCAGTGTAATGAATAAAGAACCCAGGAAAAAAAAGATGTTAACCTGTTTGGCATTTTATTGTGTTTTTTAAAAAAAAGAGTACATGATTATTAAGTCGGTTTACACGTGAGTTGCATGCGGTCACCATTGCCACCATTGCCTTGAGTACTTTTAGTTGACTTGATATATTGTGACCCACCTTTGTTAGATGCTAATCAGAGTTTTAATAAAATAATTAGGGTTCATTTTTACTTGACAATGTTGCAGTACTACATGAGGATCCAATGGAGGCACACACCGCATATCAAATTGACTATTCATTTAGCTGACATATTACCAAAATATCTATATGTCATTTGATAAAGATGTTAACCTGTTTGGCATTTTATTGTATTCCAAAAAAAAAAAAAAAAAGAGTACATGTCTATTAAGTCAGTTCACACATGAGTTGCACGCGGTCACCATTGCCACCATTTCCTTGAGTACTTTTAGTTGACTTGATACATTGTGACCCACCTCTGTTAAATGCTAATCAAAGTTTTAATAAAATAATCAGAGTTCATTGTAACTTGACAATGTTGTAGTACTACATGAGGATCCAATGGAGGCACACACCACATATCAAACTGAACTGTTCATTCAGCTAACGTATTACCAAAAAATCTATACATCATTTGATGTGGGAAAAATTGCTTACCTTCATTGCTTATATTGGTTTCATTGGTATTTCCGTAACTCTCCCCATCGTAAACTTGGAGAGCTGAGATGTTTGTGCAAGGACGAGGCAGAAGGTCATATCTAAACAAGGCCTTTTTTTTTTTTTTTTTTTGCAATGCCCTTGTTAAATTAACACTATATCTGATGAATGTTAAGATACAACCATCAGTATGAAAGGACCTACTGCAGACATGTCAAATTTTTCTTTTTTTTTTTTTGGGGGGGGGGGGGGGGGGGGGGGGGGGGTGTGTTTATTTCCTACTTCAGGTGGGAAATATATTGACCTCTCTTTACCATAGTTTTTACATGGCTTAGTTAGGAATCAAATTGGAATATTTCAGTAGGAGTGGACCTCATAGTGGTGCAGAGAAAAATTTAAGCAGGTCACTTGTTCCAATTTTTAAGGGTAGTATAGATAGATAGATATTCCTCCTATTAAGTCCCATACACAAGATGGTCACACATAAATCAATTGTGATTTTGAATCGCGGCTCCAAATACTATGAGATATGCTGCAAATACAAAAGTACAACCCAAATTGGTGGGTCCCTCAAATAATCGTCCTCTTCCTATCAACAAATTTAACATTTTCCTTGCACACCTGTCATGTAAAATTAATAGATGTCTCCGCCTTCACCGCTTTCAGCTTATCTTTCCTTCATAACCCAAAGAGTATTTTAGTAGGAGTAGGCCCCATAGTGGTGTAGAGAAAATTTTAAACAGGTCACTTGTTCTCTTTTATAAGGGTAGTAAATAGTATTTTAGTAGGAGTGGGCCCCATAGTGGTGTAGAGAAAAATTTAAAAAGGTCACTTGTTTTCTTTTATAAGGGTAGTAGATATATAAGCTTTAAATGCAATATCACCATGTATCAAAAGCTCAATCCCTCCAACTATACCTCGCCTTGGTTGGACAATCTTTATGGCCCATTACACAAATATCAAATGCCATCTTCCAAAATTGTCATATTCTAAAATTTGAAACTTCATTATAATAAGTGATTGTTGCCATCAAATTCATCACCTTTAAACAAAACTTGATTAACTTTCAAAATTAAGAAATTAGAGCTAATCACATGTTTCGGCTTAGATCATAGTATTTTACAAAAAGGAAAAAAAAAACAATCAAATTAAAATCTTAAAATCTCCAATTCCATTAGGACAAAGGTTAATTTTATATAGGGATAAAGAGAAAAATATGTCCAAACTTTTGAAATTATGCACATAGATACAAAGAGATTACTAAAAGTATCAATTTTAGGGTCCATTTGGCAATTTACTATTAAAGTAAAAGTAATGTAAAGCTTCAAATCAAAAGAAAATAAAATATAAGGAGGACGTGATAGTATTTCGTCTTTAATAGATTGGCAGGAAATCTTTTTGACGTTTTATTTATTCATAAATCTCAAGGCTTAAATTAAAAAAAAGAGGTTTTTACTAGAAAAAACACTTTATATAGTCAGTATACCAAACAGAGAACATCAGGCAAACATGCACCTAACAGGGAATCCGTACAGGATTCCTAACTTTTTTTACCAATTTTTTTTGTTGGGCGAATTCGAGCTTTAGGTCGAATTCAACCTGGTAAGTAGCCGAGGGTCGCATTCGACGCTGTTAATTGAAGGTCGAATTTGACAAAAAAAAAATGGTAAAAAAAAGTTAGGAATCCTGTACGAATTCCTTGTTAGGTGCATAACTGCCTAATATTCCTTGTTCGGTATACCAGCCATATGTTTTTAGGTAAAAACCTCATTAAAAAAACAACCCTCAAATCTTAATATGTAGAATGGTTTGCTGTAAACATGACAAAAGTATCGTAGGATTATTTGTGCATTGCAATGGTGTCCATCTATGGTGGGCCACACTTAGGACACTACCCATCCAGCCATGAATTGCCAGAAAAGCCAATGACCCCCCTCAACTGTCGGCATCAAAAATTCCAAATTGTTTGTTTGTCCTCTCCTTCCAACCACCCCCTGTGAGGACAAACCGGCGATCCGTACATTTTCCTCATCACTGGTTCTCATCGTCTCTCTCTTTCTTCACCACCTCTCCTCTCTTTCCCTACGTTATCCTTTTATTTATATCGTGTCTATGGATTTTCATCTTTCCCTCCTTCTTTCTCTCTCCTTCCCTCCTCTTTTCTCTCTCCTTACTGGATTCCTCCTCCCCCCACCATGTAAAATCCAAAACCATCTTCAAAACAAGATTCTACACCAATCCATTCATGGGTTTTGTAGAGAAGGCCTTCATTGTCAAAACCCAGATTGGATTTCTTCTCTAAGACCCACTATCTGGAGATTTCTGCCCGAGCCATCTGATGAATGAAAAAGGCAAAATTGCTGCTTGAGATTTGAATTGAAGCAGTTGTTTGATAAAATATATAAGTTCAGTTACTATAAATCCTTCATCATGTAAGTTCCACTTGATATCCGTTTTGAAATACAATCTCATTTCTTCATTTGCTTATTTATATTTATTTATCTTCATTGTTGTTGTAATTTGGGTGTTTGGAAGTTGAATTTTACATTTTGTTTGTATAGTGTTTGAGGTGGGATATATGTAATTGAATGTTGGGTTGTCCTTGTTAGAGTGATTACAGATTGCTTATTGTAGGCATCTTCTTAAGCTTTTGGTGCCATGAAAACTGCCTTGATTTGTCACCACTTATGTTGATAGATTTTGACTTATATAATGTGTTTGTGTAGTTTTGAACTAGCAAATACCACACTTTTAATGCATAGGCCTTGTAATTAAGAGAAATGTTGAAGGATTCTTTGGAGAAAGGAAAAAGAGAGAAAAATGTAAATATCTTTTGTTGTAACTGGAAAAGATTTAGTTAAATTATCCTATTAGCAATCAGAACTGAAAAGTTGACAGTTGAAAATTATATACAATTGAGAAGATAAAAGCTAAAAATCATATTAGTGATAGACAAAAAAAAAAAAAAAAAAACTAGAGTTAAATAAAAAAAAAAACTAAGTTCAACATCTAGAATTTTATTTATTTTCACAGAAAAAGAGCAAAGGATAAAAACACCCTAAGAATAAACTGTAAACTACTTAGCTGGAAAAGAAGAACAAATATTGGTCAAGAGAAAAATATAAAAACAAGGCAATAGAAAATATGAAAGTTAATGATATAGGTCAATGACAGGAAGAAGAGGGACAATAAAAAAATGATAATCAACATCTAATGCCTTCGTTTTCTTTTGGACTTTTTGAGAGGAACAATAAAGGGTCTAACTTCTATGAGAACAAAACCTAAAACAGAAAAATGTTTAAGTCCTACAGAAAATGTAAAATAAGCAAAAAAAAAAAAAACATTTTTAATTAGAAAAAAAGAACATATACAAGTGCATATATTTTTATTAAAAAAAAATAGCATAGGATAGACTTCTCTTGGTAGAAGTAAAAAATGATTAATCAGGAAAAACTTATTGACAACTATAAATAAAAATCAAAATAACAAATGAAGATGTGAATACAGAAGCCTTAAATTAAATCAAAACACACAAAAATTAGAAAGTGAGAAAGTGTAATCATTAGCTATATACATTTTAACCTTCTCAGGGAAAGAAGAAAAGGGTTAAAAATCATATTGGTAGCCCTATCTACCTAGTGCAGTTGGAAAGGGATGAAAAGTTCCTCCCATTGGGAGGTAGGGGCCACAGGTTCTAGCCCTGATTGGGACATGGATATATTTTTTAATTGCACTTTGAAAGTCAAGGTTAAGAACATGTAATTTGCTTTCCAGTTAGCAACCTGGCAATCAGGGTACAATAAAAAAAAAAAAAAAAATACACTGTCAATCAGGGGCAAGGCTTAGGGACCTGGAAAATGTTTAATAAAGACCTCTTTCTCTGTCTCTCTTTTGTGTATAATGTGTATCTTAGTGTGGGAGCGAAAAAGTGCACATAAGACTTACTGGTGACATGGAAGAAAGGGTACTAATATGGTTGTTATTCTTGTTTTGAAAAAAATTGAAACTTTCCCCTATGCTTTCCTTTCAAATTTATTGTATATCTTCCTTCTCAATTATATAAAGAATTTTAAGATTTTCAGGTGTACTTGATCAGAAATTCATGCCTAAATTTTTTTTTTAGCACTGCTGGTGCAAGTTGTTCGCGGCATGAATTGTAACCGGGATTTTTTCTTAAGATTTTAAGAACTTTCATAATTGATTAGATGATCATGAACATTATCTTCTACATTTCTAGGAAGTTGTCTGTAATTTTTGTTGCTAATTGTGGTGTGTCAGCAGATTTGAGATAACCCACCCCTGATACTGATGTATACAGATTCAACTCTTTTGTAAGTTGTTGCTCTATGTTGGCCTGTCATTCTGTTTTTGTTATGTTTTTCTTTCCATTCACTATTGATACACAGTTCCTTGGTAGAATATCCCTCATTACAACAAAGTAGCAACATTATATAACAGATGAGCAAAGTCCAATCAGAAGACGTATAATGTGAACACAAAAGGATGTATCCAACTGAAAAAAGAAGAGGTGCTAACCCGTGTCCATCTTCTGGAACACTTTCAAACTCAAAAACAACAACAACAACAACAATAACAACAAGCACCAAGATAATTGATGCAAAGACCAATGATTCCAACACCAGCCTTGTTCGAGGGAGATTCACTAGAGTCCACAGTAGCAGCTTAGATAGCACCATTACTGCACCCCTGAAGCCCCACACTGGTGGGGATGTTCGATGGGATGCCATTCAACTTGCCAAGTCGAGAGAGTGCCCTCTCGGAATTGGTAATTTCAGGCTTCTCAAGCGTCTGGGTTTTGGAGACATCGGCAGTGTATATCTTGTAGAACTACGAGGGACTGATGCTTTCTTCGCCATGAAAGTGATGGACAAAGCGTCACTCGCTAGTAGAAACAAGCTACTCCGAGCAGAGACAGAAAGGGAGATTCTTGGACTCCTTGATCACCCATTCTTGCCAACTTTGTACTCTCATTTTGAGACAGACAAGTTCTATTGCTTGGTAATGGAATTCTGCAGTGGAGGTAATCTTCATTCTCTTCGGCAGAAACAGCCCCAAAAGTACTTTAGTGAGCAAGCTGCACGGTTAGTTTCAATTCTGCTTATTCTAGTTTCAATTCTGGTTTTTCCTGTTCCCTTATATCTTTTGATTGCTTTCTTAATCAATGTGCATATCTAGTTGCAATATGTTCAATATGTGCAAATTTGGAATTGAATAGAGAAAGTTCCTTGAGCTCTGTTCATGTAATATATGTCTTTACTGACAGTTTTGTAATTTGGATTTGAGAATTGGGATGGTCATGTTCACTCATTTATTTCTTTGTTTCTTTCCTTACTTCTTCAAAATTCCTCCAATAGATTTCCTTCTTTTTTTAAATTGTTCAAAATATCTATAGGAGCTGCTGCTTCAAAATTCCTCCAATAAATTTCCTATTTTTTTTTTCAAAAAATCTACAAGAGCTGCTTACACTGCCTCAGCCCAAGTAACTGTACATTGCCCAAATCAACAATTTCATCAATTAAGGGCCCCCTTTTGGTTATCCTTTCCTTCTCATATGACAGGCCCCAAGGTGGATGTGAGTTCATGAATTAGAACAATGGTCTACAATAATGGTGTAAATGAGTACAACAGGATAGATGCCTTCGGTATTCTAATCTTAGATATACTTTATGCATATCTCATCTACAATGGCCCCCTTCATATTGATTCTTTGAACCATTGAAACATGGCCCCACATGGGGCCCAAATAATTGGAGTTGTGGGCTTAGGAAATTGTAGATTCCTTGAGGTCTCAAAGACTGGAATATTCCTTAGCTCCAAAAAGGAGTATCACCATCTGATTAATTATCATTATTGGATGGAAATGAGTATACGGCATCAAAATCTTTATTAAAAGAGACAGCAACACAAGGCACAAAAACAAAAGAAGAAAAGGGAAAGGAGAAGGTATAAGAGTATTATACTACTCCCAACAACTCCGATTACATAATCATACCCACCCATGGAGACAACCTCTCAACCCCTTGCTTGGCTAACACATTTGCCATAAAGTTGGCAGATCTAATGACATGACAAAAGGTAACATTGATGTCAGCCGACAATTCCATAATTTTGTTGAAATGAAGTTGAAACTTCCAAGAGTAGGCTTTCCCCTTAGACACCCAAGCGATTGCATTAGAAGAATCACTTTTAACAACAAGAAGGCCAAAAAAGCTTCTTGAAAATAGCTTAAGACCTTCCAAAATAGCTAACACATCTGCTTTATTTGAATCACAAACGCCCACATTATTGGAGCACATAAGAAGCACCTCACCCCTTACAATTACGAAGCACTTCTCCAACTCCCGCAGGCCCTAGCTTACCCCTAGACGCTCCATCTACATTAAGTTTTAAAACCCCGTAAGGAAGGGGGGGATCAAGTTATGATCCTCCTCTCCTTAAAAGGGCCAAACTCCATATAAGCTTCTCGATTATGAAGAATATCTCGAAGATTGAAATTTGAAAACTCCTTTCTAACCAAAGCCAATTCCCTAATCCTCAAGCAATCTTATAGATCAAATAAACTGCCGTAGAAGAAGAGCCTCTAAAAATCATATCATTTCTTTCCTTTCAAATAGACTATAAGATAGTAGTGAATGAGATCATCCTCCATAAGGCGCACCCACAACCAATGAAGCACCAACCATGCCAAGAATCTGCCACCTCCACAATATTCTTCAGACAACACCAAGCAAGATCGCATCTCTCAATAAAATTCCTCTAAACCGTAACCGCCACCTCACAATGAAGGAAGAAGTGGTTGGCCGTCTCCTCCTCCTTACCACACATCACACAAAGGTCTGAAATATTGGACAAAGTCATTCCTCTCCTCCTAAGATTTATTCTAACAAGATTACATTCTTTCAAAGTTCATGCTTTCTTCAACTCAATTCCTCTCATGCCCTGTGTATTTCAGTTTTTTGATTTGCTTGTTTATGTTATTATAATTGTTGAGGCAGGTTTTATGCATCAGAGGTTTTACTTGCACTGGAGTATCTGCACATGCTTGGAGTAGTATACAGGGACTTGAAGCCAGAAAATGTTCTAGTAAGAGATGAAGGCCACATCATGCTGTCTGACTTTGACCTCTCTCTACGCTGCTCTGTCAGCCCTACAGTTGTCAGGTCCTCATCCGTCAATCCAGAAAGTGGCAACATGCTTGATAGTGACCACGTATTGACTGGGTGCATCCAACCATATGCCTTTCTCCCTCGCATTCTACCCAAGAAGAATCGCAAGACTAAATCAGATTTTGGCTTCTTCTCCAATGGGGCCCTTCCAGAGCTGATGGCAGAGCCTACAAATGCAAGATCCATGTCATTTGTTGGGACCCATGAGTATTTGGCCCCTGAGATCATACGTGGGGAGGGCCATGGCAGTGCAGTAGACTGGTGGACCTTTGGCATCTTCCTGTATGAGCTGCTGCATGGGACAACACCCTTTAAGGGTCAAGGCCACAGGGCCACCCTCATCAATGTGGTGGGCCAACCACTGAAGTTTCCAGATAAGCCTGCTGTGAGTGTGGGGGCTAGGGACCTGATCCGAGGGCTCCTGGTGAAGGAACCACAGAAGAGAATAGCTTATAGGAGGGGTGCTACAGAGATCAAACAACATCCTTTCTTTGAGGGTGTGAATTGGGCTTTGGTGAGGAGCACCACACCACCTCACATGCCTGAGGCAGTGGATTTTTCGCGCTTTGCAAGTAAGGAAGTGTCCCAGGTGGGGAACAAGATGGTGGAAAATGGTGGAAACAACAACACTGATCATGATTCTAGTATGGATTTTGATTACTTCTAGGATTGTAATCCATTGTTTGTACAATTTCTGTGGAGGTAGATTGTAGTGTTCATTGATGGGGAAGGTGCGATCAATGAAGATTTTCATGGAAGCTTGTTCCTTTGGTCAAAGGTCAAATGAATAAATGTTGCAATTGTAAACATCATTTTTTCTGTAAGATTAAAGATGAGCCTCATATTTGTATAATCTCTACATGAACTGCATGTCACCCATGACTCTCCCTTTTTTTGTACAGAAGTTAAGGGCGCATTTGGATGTTTAAAGAATAAAATATTTATAGATTTAAATATTTTAAGAATAGAATATTATAAAATATAATAGTGTGATATTTAAATTATATATTAAATAAAATATCTTGATTGCCCAATGGGAAAATATTTGGATTTTTTTTTTTTAGTCTAGGTATTGCCATCAATATTGAATAAATACAAAAAGACAGAGACAATTGTACAATACCCTTTTACAAGTATCTACAACTTATGCAAATGCAAAAATGTTTCAATATGTCCTTTTACATGTATCTATAACTGGTGCATGTCCAAAAAAGTTCTAATATATGTTTAATGAAAAACCCTTTAGATCATGATATATGCAGATATAGAAAGGACCAGGATATTTCAACCCCTCCATGACTAGACCTAGGGCCAAGTTTGATATGGAACTGCCTGAGTCTGAATCCGGCGACGATGAATCTGAGGTGTACAATAGGGTAATGGGCTGAGCTCAGGCCGTTGTTTAAGTTCTGATTGGGCCACAGCTGAGTCTGAAGCATGAAGCCCAGGCCCATTGGCACATAATTATTTCCCATAGAGACATAAAATGGAGATTTAACTCCAAACATGCCAAAGCTGGAATTAAAGCCTTGGAAGACCCTTCATCTCCCCCTTTCAGACCTTTATTGGGTGGACTCAAGCCTCCATTAACCTCGTCGGGCTGGCGTGGATCTAGGTTCCAGGGCCTGTGTGGGACTGTGGACTCGGACCACAGTTCGGACCTTGTTAACCTTATCATATCCAGTTCTGGACCCATATAGTTCTAGCCCAAACTTGCCCCTTGATATCACTAATCAGACCTATCTGTTGGTTTAAGTCAGGCTTGACTATAGATGATTTAATCCTTCTCATGATTTGGCCCATGCTTAAGTTATCGAGTTCGGATCGTGCAGTGGCAGACTCTAGGGCTGTTAATGGGTCTAATTCGGGTCAGTGCCAGTTGTATCAAAGCCTATCCATATTTAGTTAGTTCCAAGTTCCATCCCTAGGACCTAAACCAAGACACAAGCATACTTGATTGGGTTTGGGACAGGTCCATGGTTATAGCTAGCAACATTCAATATAACCAACCTCACCTCCCATTGGGTCACGTCCTGGGTCCCCAAGAGAAAGCCCACACAAATACAGAAAGAAAGCCCACACAAGTGAGAAGGGAGCCCGCACACACGGAAAGGCAGCCCATACAAGTGTGAATAGATCCCGCACATGCGGGAAGAGGTGGCGTACCCAGGGTTCGAACCTTAGGCAAGCAGGTGAGAACTGTCACTCATTACCACTCAGGCAAAGAGCCATTCTCAAATCCTTTTATCTTTCAAATCGGGTCCATTTGGATCTAGTCCACCCTAACCTATACGCATCCCTAAATAGACCCAGAGCATGAATGAAACCTGATGGGTTCATAACCGTGGACCCAAACCCATACCAAATTGCCTATCAATCATGGTCCATTCCCAAATTCCATAGGTCAAGCTGTTGGGAAGGAAGGCAATGACATAACTGAGTCATGGATTCCATTCTCCACCCACCAATTGGATTCTCAATTATAAAATACCAACACATGAGATATATGAACCCCTTGGGATTTTTTTTTCTTTTCAATGATTGGATTCTTAATTCCAATTACAAACAAGAATTTGCAGGATCATTGCCACCTCAGCCCTAAATGCTTCTGGAATTGTTTAAAAGAAAGCAGGTCAGCAACTCTTGGTGGTAGTCCAAAAATCTTAAGTTTTCATCGAAATCATGGTTTTATATGATGGTCCCAGTTGGAAGTATTAATGGCTCCCAAAAACATGGTGTTGCAACCAACACATGGATGTAAATCTTCTTCAAGCGTCCAACAAAACATGCATACAAACAATCAAGTCATGGAAGGAGAAGACTAAAAACCAATACTAAATCACAATATACGTATAACTTTTGGGGCACTATTGTGTAGCTACTTTTTTATGTGAACATGAAAAAAAAGAAGTTGGACCTTTTTTTTTTTTTTGGATACCACACTTTTGTGCGAGGAATAACAAAGAGTAGAAAGAGAGGACATTTTAAGGAACACTCTCCCCTTGTTTAACTGATAATTGTGCCTTCTAGGAAAGAAACAAGTGTCCTAAAAATGGGAAACAATTTCTTCTTTATGGAAGGCATTTTAGTGCAACTAAATGACTCCCCATTGTGGACATTTGTTTCTGTATTAGATGGGAGATTTACCTACCCCCCTTCCCCCTCTCCTCAAAATGAGAATCCTCTACATCATAGGAAAAGTTATTTATTTTTTTTAAGCTAATACACTCTTGGTTGAGTAGTGTTGGCACTGTATGGCTGCCTTTTTTTTATTGGAATTCAATGAATTTTTGTCCCTATAATGGGCCCGTTTCTTTAGCGGAATTCCTAACAGGAATTCTGATTGTCTCAGAAGTTGGAATTCTTGTAAGGAAAATCTTTTTTCTTTAGTAGAATTCACAGGTATTTGAAATACCAAGCCTTTGAAATACCTCAAAACCCAGATTTCCAAATACCGTCAATTAGGAGAAGATTCGAAAAACTACTTTCATCTGGAATTCCGATCGACAACCCTTCTCTCTTCTGATCATCTCAACATTCATCTCCATCTTTGATCCTTAGGCCACGACAATAAGATCCGAAGGTAGTTTTCTTCTTCTTTCATATTCCTCGTCTCTCTCCATATTTTGGAAAATCTTTCTCCCCTTTCTATTGATCTATAGAATGAAGGGGGCTTTTGCCATCAACATGAACCGAGATTTCCTCTTCTTGCACATCCTCACCCCCTCCCTCTCTTTAGAATGGGTTAGGGTTTTATAAGGTTCTGCCGAAACTCTCTCTACTGGGTTAGAGTTTCTGTAAAAATTGAAATCGGATATTTTGTTGATTGGTTGGAATGGTGTGAAGATGAGAGGATATTCAGAACCTTTAAACGTGTATTTATATGATCTGCAAATATATTATAGGACTTTGTAGAAAAATTATGTGATGTATAGAAATCCCAAATCTTTTGTCTTCTTCAGATCAGGGAAAAGAAGAAACTAATTAATCTCTCTTAGCTCTTTACTGTGATATGTTATGTAGTCGCCTAGGAAACCAGCCATTTCTAGGAAAATTGTTATTGTTTTAGATGTTTACATTCTATGATTAAATGGGGACTTGTATATATATTGGTGGGCGATTTACACTTGAATTTGTACAATAATAATACATACAGGACTCTCATTCCAGTTAGAAACTCTTTTAGCTATGAAATAGGGAATTTGTGGAGAGGTGAAATCTAAAATTCTCAGACAGGAATTCAGGCTTTGAATGAAACAGGAAATTCAAAATTACAAAATTCAGTAGTATTTCAAATATCAGTATTTGAAATTCTCATACATGAATTCTAGTAAAGAAACATGCCTTTAATATCTCCGAGTCTTCATTTGTACTTGAACATCCAAAAATTCCACTAAAAAACAAAGGGGCTAGGATTCTAAAATTATATATGTACAACATTTGAGACCTTTTGGGCTGCAACTATTTTTAAATTCATGAGAAGAAACATGCTATTTGTAAATGCCAAGAGACAGGCCATCACATTATGTCAAAAAAATCCAACACCTCAGATTCTTATTAGAAATTAGAGCAAAGAAACATGCCTTAGTATCACACACATGCCCAGGGAGGTAGGGATCAATCCCCATATCCTCTAGTTGAAAGTGTTAATAATGACCAATAGCCCAACTAGTGAAAAAAAAAAAAAAAAAAATCACTTTTCCCATTCTCATGTGAAAAAGTATAGGAGATTTTACCTGAAAAACCCCCCTAAAGTGGTTGAAGACTAAAAAGGCCCTTAAACTTCAATATAGACCATAAAGGCCCTCCACCACTTTTTTTTGTTTTGTCTGCCCATGTCATCTTCTTCTTTACCAAAGTTTGAGGCCGCGGCCAGGCTTTGATGAGATTGATTCACCACCCGGGTTTCCGATTGTTCAAATTCTTTTCCAAAGATGAATCTCTCATGTTGAAATAAACGCCCTCGATGAATTTGATAGGAAGGAAAAAAAAAAGTGTAAAATCTTTACAAACCCCACTTGCTTCTCATTGAATTCATAAATAACTTCACAAAATCTAACAGGATTGATTCAAGTTCTTCACAAACCTTTCAAAGTCTCGATAAGGATTAAGGATTTCGAATTCAAAGTTGAAGCAATGGTTCATATTTGCAAAAATCGGAGGGGATTAGAAGATGATGACTGTTGGTTGGTGTTTGTAGGTAGACATTTGAAGTGGTCCCTAGGTTACAAGTGGGTGGGTCAAGTTTGCATGATTGCTTTATTTACAGGTTTCGAGATAATTTGAGAAAATAAGTCGGGTTCTTACTCAATTGAATGGGGGGTTGGTGTGAAGAATGAACATAAAAATTTAAAAAACCAGGTAATGCAGTGAATAACAATATTGTTGCTCAAGCATACAGGTAAGTAGGGAGGTAAAGAACGATATCGCTCTTAGGCACCCAAAAAAAGAAAAGAATAGAAAAAAAAAAACACCTTGCATGTCCTAATCCAATGAATGTTGATTCCACTACTGAAACAGCAGGTTGAACATAGTTGGGTCCCCGGGTCTGGGTCCTGAGTACTGTCTGTACCATGCGACCAGACCAATCGAAGGAGGACAGTAGGTGCAACTAAAATGCTCTATACCATTGAATATGGATGGGCAGTATGTCCTTGGTACCTTGGGTCACACACACATAGTGGGCAGTAGGTCCAGCATCATACAACATTCTTTAATTTGGCACAGTCACATTGGGCACTACAACACAAGGCCTTACAGATGATATTCCCTGATTCCTGTTTGGACGAATCAGGTGGCGAAGGGGGGCGGAGGAAGTGTCGTCCTTCTATTTTCTCGCCTCCCTCCGCCCCGCCTGTCGCCCCCATTCGTCCAAACACGGAGCAGGGGATCTGGATCACTTTACAGGGTCTGGATTCACGTGCCTGTCTAGGGTATACGTGTCGGCCACGTAGGCCGGCCGCTGAGAACGACGTGGCATCAGCTGATAAGTCTATAGAAGTTGCTGGTCGCGGGTTTGACCCGCACCAAAGCTTGTCGACTGAGAAACAAATAAGAAGCAAGTCAAGAAACGGCAACCTGCACCTGCCAAGAAACTTCACCTTGACCCAACTTCTAATAATTTTAAATAGAAAGTATACATTAAAATAATTGTGAACGTTTTTCTACTTGAGAATAATAGTGAAAATTAAAATCCAAGGTTGTGATTTCAAATTCGCATTTTTCTCTTTTTCCGACCGCTTTTTTGGAGCCATTTGATCAAATAAAAGCCTGACTTAGTTAGTACATAAGACAGATAGGGTCCTTACGTGTGTGCTCAGAAAAATTAATCGGTTTTCGAATGGACTGGATACCTTCATTAAAAAAAAAGGAGAAGCAATTGAAATCAGGCCTGATTTTCCACTAGACTTTTCTACTATCTGCTTTTCTCTTGATAGATCTTATTTGATCCGGCAGGATTAATCCCCGAAGTGCATGTATTACCCTACAACATACGTGCACCAAGTAAATTTATGGTGTTGAACAAAGACCTAGTGAGTGATTACGGGGAAAGTACATAAAAGTGTATTTTTGTTATTAACTTTTTTTTTTTTTTACTTTTCGGTTTTTCTTTTCCTAGACCTCATTATTATTGCCTTTTGCTTTACCTATGATTTTATATTGATTCCGGTTAAATAATTAAATAATTTGAGATGGATGGGGCTCGTGTAGCCTATTGTGGAAAGCAAGGAAACAATTAAAAATATTTTAATTACTTTCAGTTAAATCGTGAAAATCACCGAAAGGAAACTCATATGATTGAAGACAATTTATAGTGATGTCATGTTTTAGAAAGGAAAAGTTTTCATCATGATTTTAATTTTTAAGCTTTTGCATAATGTCAAAAGAGGATCCAATGAATCAATCATATTGAAAAAAAAGTCTCAAATCTCTAAACTTTTAAGATGGCTTTGAAATGGACCTTTTTTTTTTTTTTTTTCTAAAATGGGTCTTTGCTATTGGGCATGCTCGTGTAGTTAGTTCCTGCATAAAAAAGTGAGGATTGCAAAAATTAAATTCCGTCCTATAATAAAATCCATATTTGGGTATGCCATTTTTTTTCATCTAAGTTTTTTGTAAGTCCCTAAAAAATAAATTCGCATAAGGAGGTTAGATTCTTTTTCCAGCATAATTAGTTTTCCGCAATGCGTACACAAACAAACATGTCTTGTTGTTTTGCGTTGCTACTCTCAAGTCATTTTCAAGTTCTAAAGAAGACCCATCAATCACCTTTGTGGCTAGCCTTGGAAATGATCCCATGAATGAAATTGAGTTTGAGTATCTGTCATTCTCTTGTTGCACAATTTGAGTTAGACATATAGGATCCATATATGATAGGGTTTTAATCAAATTTAAATATTGGGACGTGTTTAGATTCAGAGGCATCGTGGATTTATCCAACCTATTTTTTTTTTCAGTTTTTTGTAACCCAGCTAAGGGAGCCGGGATCCAAGAGAGAACCTACACACACGGGAAGACAACCTGCACAAGTGGGAAGAATACCGCACAAATAGTAAGAAAGCCCATACAAGTGGAAAAAGATGGCATACTCAGGGTTTGAACCCTGGGTAGCTAGGTGAGAATTGCTACTACTTACCAGCGAGGTAAGTGGCTATTCTCACCAACCTGCTTAAATATTTGCACGGCCTTTGATTTTGTTCAAAACGAAGTGATTTACTCCCAAGTTGATTATTGTTACCCAAAATGTATAAGGATCACTAAGGTGGGCTTTCAAGTTCACTCGCCTTGATCTGTTTGGTTTCATTAAAAATGGAGGTTTTGCATTACTTTTACTTTAATATTAAATCCCCAAACCGGCCCAAGTTTTTCCTTTTCCCCTCATGACCAATATGGCTTAATCTTTCACCTTCTTACAAATTTAGTTAAAGAAGATACACGGGGCCGTTGTGTTTGAAACTAAGTTAATTTAAACCGAAACTAAGGACCTATGTTTAAAGATTACCTAAAACACACATAAAGAACATATTTAATATTAAATTATCAATTTATTAAGAGAAACATGAGATAGCCCAATGGTAAGGGCATCTTGCCCTCATAGACCTCCTCGACTTGAAGACGCAGTAGTATATATCCCATATAGTGCACAACAGAAGAGCTCAATTCGGGGAGCATAGATGTAAGAGCGCACCACGATTTCTCACTTGGAAAATTTACTATTACTCTTATCTAGGTAGGGTTGTAAACGGGTTGGTTCCGGTCCGGATCCATGGTGAACCTAGAATTGGAATCGTTGAGAAGAAGGTGGAACCGGATAAGGACCTGTAACCGATTTCTTGGCTCCGGAACAGGAACCAGAACCATATATGAGACTTGTTTGGATCTGAGTCCGGGTCTAGGTAGATAATGATATTAAAATAACATAGTTTTTAGGATAAAATTTCAAAAATCGAGGCAATATGTCGGGTCTTAGGTCCACGGGTTTGAACCAAGGTGGATCCGGACCCAGACCCAGACCCATTTATTTATCGGGGTATGAAAAAGGATCCAGACCTGGTTTTTAAAGTATCGGAATCTCCGGGTAATCAGAGAATCGGAGACCCATTTATATCCCTACATATAAGGTAGCTCAATGATACAACTCCTTCACTTTATATAAACAACCAGGGATCAATTTCTTGACAATAGTGACACGGGACGCGTGGGATGCGGATATTTATTATATTATGATAAAAACAAAGTGTGGGAAGAAAATCAATTTATTAAACTAGTGTATGATATGTAAGGCCAAAACTTTTGAGACTGTTTCGAAATTTCACAACACCCCCCTCTTCTCGATTTAATCGGAAGGAAGGACAAATAAAGTAAACACGCGCACTCTCTCCATAAGAAGCCAGAGTGAGGCGACAAAAGCCGCTCGATCTCTCCCTTTCAAACGACGTGGCCTCTTCCCAGCCGTTCCTTTGGCCTTTTTGAACACTCCCCTTCCACAACAGCTCTTTCTACTTCACCTCTGTCTCCGCTTCTGTTGCTTCTTCTTCTTCTTCTTCTTCTTCTTCTTCCAAATCGGTGCGGTTTAGAGAGGGTTTCTACCAAAAAGCGGTTTCAATCTCTGCAGATCTGAGCGGTTTTGCCTATTGAGATTGGCGGTTTTCGTCTCCAAAGCCGCTTTTGAGTCAGATCTTGATTCCTCACCTAGCTGTTTTTCGAGCTGGAGAAAGGAAATCGAGGGTTTTTCTGTGGAGATCTCTGGTGCGATTTCATGGCCCCTAAAAATCAGCTCGAGAAGCGTATCCTTTTCACCATTTGTATAGTTTTTTTCGCCATTTCATACTCAAAAAGAGTGATTTCGTTTCGATTTAGGGCTTTTTCTCGGACCTTTTGTGATCGGCTACTTGGTTTTCAACCACTGATTTAGAGTTTATTGTTTCGAGTGGTTCGGATTGAGGTTTGTCTGTCATTTTTTGGGGATAGATTTAGCGTTAGAAGTAGAGAGCTTGATTGTTTTAGATCGTTCTTTTTTGTATATAGATTTTTGTTGTTCATCTATTAGATCTGCTTGGTTTATGGTTGTGTGTGCTGGTTCTGGATCATAGATCGATGATTTAAGTGAGATCTTGAAGCAATCCTTTTTTTGTCAAACTCGATGGAGTTGTTATTCATAGATAGTAATGATACAGATCATCTGTGATTCAGTTTGATTACTAGAACACTTGAACGACTGTAGATTATCCTCGATCAGATCAGATCAGATCAGATCTAGTTCTTTGGGTTTTTTCAGATCTAGTGCGGAAGTAGGTAAAAAGATTCCATCTTTGTTGATTGAAGTGAACTCTTTCTTTGGTGAAAAGAAACCTGCTTTAAGTTCATAAAAGACGGGGTGAAAAAAAAGATCTTTCAAAGAGCAAAAGAAAACAATTTGACTCTTGATTCTATTGCGAATGTAAATTTGGGGATTTGGGGTTTTCACTTAATGTGTTTGTATTGGGGGAAGCCAAGATTTCTGCATAAGTCTTTGCTGATCGCATCGCACTGAGTCCACTCCTATGTTTATATGAATTTTTGATATGTGGATTGTGTAATTGATGTGTTCTGGATTGAAGTAAATATTTTGAGGTTTGTAGCTTGGTTACCTTGACTTGTTTTTAATCCAGCTCTTGCAGTGATGATGGAGAATTTGAAAGTAGACCCTTCATCTGAAGTCGTCGATTCCAATTTGGTATGGCTTGTTGGTTGTTCTATTTATGTTTTGTGTGTGTTATTTCTATCTTCCCCTGTTCATTTTAATCTGTTGAACTGGACATGATCTTTATTAGCTGCTGTCTTAGAACATAGTTTTAATGTTGCTTCTATCACGAATTCATGGATTTGTAATCTTGTGTTGTTTTTTTGGCCTTTTTGTGTTTAGGTTGCTTCAAAGGATGGGACTCCATCTGATGCAACCTCATGTATCTCCTCATCAGGAGATGCCACAAGTACTGCCAAAGAAAGTGATGTGGATCAAGAGTCTTTGGTGGCTGAGCAAGGCATATATTATCCAGCAAGCAATTACTATGGATACTATTACCAAGGTTTTGTTTTTAAGAGTTTTGATTCAGTGCGCATTTGATTTGCAAAGAGAACTTGCTTTTAATTTGATTAAGCATGCATGTATGTAGGTTATGACAGTTCAGGCGGGGGATGGGAGGATCAACCTTACTACTATGGATGGGATGGATTGGATATTCAGTACCCTGTAAGTTTATTTGTCCATGTTTCCAGTCTCATGTATACACTATTGTTGAAAAGGGTCATTTTTCCATGTGCATTTCAACATTTTGTGACATTTTTTTCTCGTTTTTCCTTTTCACCGATTGCAATAATGTGTCAGCCCATCCATGCTATTAATTTTAATTGCAAAGCGTGGCCATGTCTTCATCATAAATTTTTATTTCGAAGCTCTTATAATTTTGTTCTTTTGTATTTTCAGGTCATTCAATTGGATAATGGTTCACTTGCATACTATATGCCTGGGTTTCAGCCTGGCTATAATCCCTGTGGTCCATACCCACAAGGGGCTATGATTGGTCCTGATGGACAACCTTACTTTCCAGGCCCTATGATTCCACAACCAGTTTCTTCGCCAGGATTTTTCCCTTCTCCCATACCATACGGATCAGAGGTAGTGCCGGCATTCCCATGGGATGCATCTCCTCTATTTCATGAGGGAGTCCATGGTAATGGCCATGGTGTAGGTCCACTGTTCCCTACTCCAAAGCCTAATTCCTCTGTCCCAAGTCATTTACTTGCTCCGTCAAAACCATCTCCGCCCTCAAAGTCCAGCACCCCAGCGGAAACGAAAGGTGCCTCACAAGTATTGGATGTGTTTCCAGACACTGGTGTCCAAAAGCAATCGCTAAAGCCAATGACTAAGGTAATCAATGGTTTTCCAATCCAGGACCACGTGTGACCTTATTTTCGATCAATCACACCAAGTATATTGACTTCAATTTCTTTCCGTCCTTGGCACCACCAGTACATTGTTATTTTGTTTCCCTTCAAATGAGTATTGACAGTTTCTGTTGATTGGCAGGTTTTACAACATGGTTCTGGTTTCCAGGCGAACACTGTTCTGCCAAAGGGTTATTTCCCTATACCTAAGTTTCCAGCATTGCCTAACCAGGGGAAGGGTGTCATGCTCTTTCCAAAGAACTCCATCAATATGAAAGCACATGGACAAGGTTGGACAGGCATTGAGAAGATGAAAACTCGAGGCAAGAGCAATGAAATTAGTGAGTTTGACTTGCTAAATGAACAAAACCGTGGCCCTAGAACAAACAGTATGAAAAGTACTTGGGTGTCGGTAGTTGATCAGGTTGGATCTCCCGGTGCTGAAGGCAATGACAGCAGTAACAATTTAGCCAATGTAATCAGGAGGGACCAGTACAACCTTCCAGATTTTCCCACCAAATACGATCATGCTTTGTTCTATGTTATCAAATCTTACAGTGAAGATGACATTCATAAGAGTATTAAGTATGGTGTTTGGGCAAGCACTCCCAATGGAAATAAGAGACTTGACTGTGCTTATAAAGATGCTGAAGAGAGAATGAGGGAAAAAGGCAGCAGGTGTCCTGTGTTCCTTTTCTTCTCTGTAAGTATCCTTTTATAATCCGCTCCAGATCATTTCATCTCTCATAACCAATGTTGGAAGCATTGGAAATATAGAATATCTACATCTTGATAATCGCCCTTGAAAATACATAACATGCAAAGGTTCTCACAATCCAACTTCTGCCCCCCATTAGGGTTCTGAATAAACCCATAGGGTCTTGTTATGACTTGTGCGCATTATTTCTCACGTTGTTCAACTTGTCCCTATTTTTGTTCTTTGTTGAGATTAGTCAAGAGTTTTATGAGTAGGAATTTCTGTTTTGGATCTTTCTGTTTTCAAGCTATTGTTTGTTAATAACAAGGACTCCCTAGTTGCTTTATTTATGTTTGGAAATGATTGTGAGGGTGACTGAGTTTTTTTTTTCTTTTTTTCTCTGCCCATTATAACTTGCATCAAAAGTTTTCCAACTTCCTATATAATTTAACCAGCGAAGTAAACAAATACCCTTGTAATCTTTTGGTCTTGGTTATGACTCTAGACCTCTCCGCTTATGACAACTCCATTGGAATACCTAGGTGATGACTCCTAGGTCTCTTATCAGATGAAGTTGAAATCTAAAGTGCTGACTCTGAAGGGTCACCTTTGTCAGTTTGCTACTTTATCTTTTGGGTAGACTCTATATTGCATCAAGAAACACAAATGTAAAGGTCGTCAAAATGTGGAATATTTTTCTGACCGTAAAGAAAATTCTGAATAGAAATAAGTCAATAACTTATATTTACTCTTTTTCCAGGTAAATGCTAGTGGTCAATTCTGTGGAGTAGCTGAGATGACTGGCCAGATGGATTTCAACAAGAGCATGGACTTTTGGCAGCAGGATAAATGGAATGGTTTTTTTCCAGTCAAGTGGCATATCATCAAGGATGTTCCAAATCCCCAGTTGCGCCATATCATTCTTGAGAACAATGACAACAAACCTGTAACTAACAGCAGAGATACACAAGAGGTATGCATTATTATTATTAGAGATTCAAACCTGTTAGCTGATTTGAACCAGCAACCATAATATGCACCTTTCAACAGTGCTGCTGTGATTGTCGGGATTTTTTTTTTGACCTTTTCCATTTGATGTACTATATTTTGTTCATCTTCATTCTAGTTTTCTTTCTTTTTCTTTTCTTTTCTTTTCTTTTTTATTTTTCAAGTATAAGGATATTCAACTACGTCAACATAAGTATAGCATTTACAATGTTATTATTTAACACTCACCCTTTTGATAATCACTGTCCTGTCCACAATGAAATGAAATATTGCTTTAGCCGTTGGATTGTATGCTTACCGGCTTTTATAATTTCAAGGCCCGTTTGGCTTGTAAAATCCTTCCACCCTTTCTCGTATTTGGATTTGCTGGGTGTTGTAAGCATCATGCCGACTTGCATTGGTTGCAGTTGTTTTATGACTTGAATGGTTGGATCTGCTGACCAATGTTTAGTTCTACTTTCTGTTGTGGAGACATTATTTTATCAAAACTGGGATTTTGAGTCAGACATTCAGGCAAATGAATGACAGCTTTAGTTTCGAGTCTGATGAAAAGAGAATAATTTGAAGAATGTGACTGCTGCCCAAATTTCAATTCTGTTATTATTATTTTAACTCATTGAATTTAAGTACACGTAGAATCTCTGTTTTCTCATAGATGTTAGTGTATGGATTCTTAATTCTGACTTCTTGTTCTTTCTCCCGATCATCCTTAATATCATGCATCTTCTGGATGTTTATTTGATTCTCTTATTTGCCTTTGATTTCATATTTTGCGTGTTAAAGTGACCAACTATTTTCTTCTCCTTGCAGGTGAAATTTCCTCAGGGTATTGAAATGTTGAACATTTTTAAAAATTATTCTGCTAAGACATCAATTTTGGATGACTTTGGATTCTATGATAGTCGACAGAAGGCAATGCAAGACAAGAGGGTCAGATCGCTTGAGCCACATTTGGAGCCTTCACAGGTTTACTTTTAGAGAAAAACTGTCATAAAACATTTAGCCTTGGATGCAAATTTAATTATTCATGCATTGATGCTTCAATAACACTTGTATTCGAAAATTTCACGGATACCTTGTCACTTCTCTTTACAACTTTGGGTTTATGAAGGGAAGCTGTGAGCTTTTTGTAAAAAGATGTTATTCAGGCAATATTGTTATGAAAAATCTCCACAACCACATTTCTTTGGCTACCTACACTTGAATTTTCTAGCAACACTAGGAATCTTGTCCTTGCTGCATGTTGTAATGTGAAGAAAACTAAAAAAAAAAAACATCTCAATAAAATGGTTACTGTGTGTATTGCTGCATTTTTTGGAAGCAGTTAAATACATATTATATTCTGCCTGCAGTGCATTAAAGAAATGCCGAATTTATGGGTGTCCATAAGGAGAGATGTGCGAAATTCCATCTCTGCCTTTATGCATGGGTGCAATGCAGAGGGGCCCCTGCATTGAAGCAGAGAGAAGAGGTTTCACACATGGCTCTTTTTATGAACGCCTGGAGGAGAAACCCTCTCTAAAAGAAAGTACGATCTTATCCTCTACACTGTAGAGGGACATGTACAACTATCTTCCATTGGATTCACATAAATTTCATTACGACCTTTTGAATTGAATTCTTTCCTTTGGTTTTCCCAGCAAAAAAGAGATGAAAGTCCACAGGCAACGAAGACCAGTGATCCGAAGACTCCCATTGCTAGTCTTCAGTCAATGGAATTGACTGATTCAAAGAACCCGGATGAGCTTCTTCAAGTCAGCAGTGAAGCTAGGGAATGAGGAAATCTGGAATGGGAATATATTGGTGTGGAGCAGCACGCGGCCTGAGTTCCAAGGCATCTGGCTCAATGGTCAACATCACCATGCTGCCAAATGAATGATGGTGTATTTTGGTATGCAAGCATGCCAGGAGGAATGCTTGTTGAATCGGAAGGGTTCCTCTTATTCATGGCGATTGGTGGGTTCAACTCCATGATTGTACGGCCATAGCTGCAAAATGGGCACTGCAACAGTGGTTTCTTCCTTTGTAACATTGTTCTCCACTCATGTTTTTTATTTGTATTTTCTTTTGATGGGCTTCTGGTTTTAGAGAGCGCCCGCGCCCACTGTAATGGGAGGGTGGGTGCATGTTGCTATCTACAGGAGGGAGTGAGGTGGGCCTTGTACAAGTTTTCCAGCCAGAGGTTTTCAATTGAAGCCCGCACTTTCGTTTTCTTTTTTCCTTAAGATATTTGTACAGGGGAGAAGAAGATTGCAAAATTTGTAATGGAAGAAATTTGAAGCTATGATTTCAGTGTCATTGAAGTACAAGAAAGAAAGAGGGGACGATGATGGAGGAATAAAGATGCCACAAACCGCTTCGCCAAAGCTGTCCTGTTTTTGTTTGTTTGTTTTTGGAATGATTTCATATAGGTGTGCCAAGTTGTTCATCTCTTTCATACTTTCCATTTGTAGATTCCTTTTGACAAGAGAATGCAGTCACTTCCAAGATGCTTTTGGGATCAGCAGTATTCACTATTCAAAATCTCTTGATGAAGGCCATGGAAGGGCATGTTTAATTCTGTTACACCAAAGATGTCGAATGCTTCTGCAAATGACAAGCTGTGAACTGAATTTGTGCTATAGAACCACAGTAGAAGAAAATTAAAGGATGTAGAGAAACGCTGCATCCTCTCCTGGGATGGGCTATCCATGTTATTATAAGTTGTTATCATTGCTTGTGCTGCCTTGACATCATTCCTTACAATAGGTCCTACCTTCTCATCATTCAAAAATAATGACAAATAGGGCTCCCATCTCAACTTAAAACTAAAACAGGTTGTCCCTTTCTGGAGCCCCCAATTGAATGAGTCTGATCACAGTTGGTGCACGCTCGCCTTGAGTGTGCATCAGCTGCGATAGGTGATCTGAATTCTGAATAGAATCATCATCAGACCTACCAACCAATGGCAATGAATGTCAAGTGAAAAGCATTGCACTGTGTCTGGACTCTGGACACATACCAAGTCCTTTATTTCTTTTCTTTTTATTTTTAGATGTTGGAGTATTGGTAAGGAGTGAAGTGATACTTTCAAGTTTCGACTTCCTAGACGTGTGAGACTATGGTGCCAACACCACTTTACCATGGGTGTGTTAGACATCCTGGGTCCTGTAACCAAGACTTATAATTATACGATAAATCGCCTAGTCTCTTCTTAGCTGGTAATGCTGATTTATGAGTTTTTTATGTTTGAGGATGAGTATATTGGAGTTACAAGGAGAAAAAGTATAGAGGGACATCAAGGAAAGACAATTTCAACATGAGATTGAACCAAAAAAAATCCACCTAAAAAAAGTCTGCCAAAGGTTGAAATCCTTTTATCTCCAATGATTGGTACCATCCTTGCCTCTTTAATTATAAGGCTCCGGATAGAGTTCAAAAGGATCAAATAACAATGTATGTTCTTTTTTCACATGAAATGTAACAATGTATTTTCTTTTTCACATGAAATGAAACGCACAACAGTTAAAAGAGCATCCATTTTTTTACATGTAAAATAACACAGTGTAGGAGAGTGTACAATTGAAAATCATGTTAGGAGAATGTACAATTGAAATTTGTGGGGGGCCATGTGTGCAAAAGAAAATATTGAAAACAGACAGACCCAATATCAAGAAAACTGAAAAGTAAAGGAGTGGTGAAATGGGTTTTCATCAAGAAGCAATCATAGATAATAGATTCATATAGTAACAATTAGATTCATATAGTTATAATAATAACAAAACCAACCTCTTCTGTCTGAAGGAACTAGCCAAGAGAAAGAAGTGGTGATTGAAGAAGAGAGAGCTTTGGTTGAGGAACTGGCCGAGTAGATTGAAACCAGTCCTGAGCCACCTGATTTTTTTTTTCCTGGTTGAGGTTTTGTTTTCAATGTATGTGGTGTTTATTTGCAGTTTTGGGAGATGGGTTATTTCATTTATGCTGTTAAAAAGGAACTGCATCTGTTCTGGTTATAGATTTGTTCTATTGTTTCTGTCACTAGCTTCCTCTACAACCTTATGTTATTCATATATTCTTATCTGATTTTGCTCAAACTACTTGTAAATTGTTGGGATTAGTGTTTTTGGGTAACTGGTTCTATAATTAGCAGCCCATGCTATTACCGCACTTGCAAGATGAGGAGTTTTCACCCTAGAGGGATCGAATCCTGGTTGTCCCTCTCAGAGGGGCATGCCAAAGTACTAAACCATCAACAGGTCGGCTGCCCAAATAACATGATAATGGAGTTCATTTGTATTTTGTTCTTGTTTTCTATCTAGTGTCCATGTCAAACTTAACCTGACTAGGTATTACATGCATTCTTTAAAATGCTCTTCCCTTGCCATGCCATAAGAGTCAACCTTTACTCCAATAGATGTCTGCTCTAGCACATGATATTTGACCATCTATGATGCACGGTACTTCAAAAGTGGTCAACATATCATGTCGTATCGGATCCAATAATTCACTCAAAATGAACTCCTCACCACATTCCAAGAATGTCCTCACTCCGATAGGGGTTGATGCCAACATTAGGCCGAGCGTACAATTTTACTCCACTAGGTGTCGCCCATTTGGTCCATATTGTTTGTCATGCATCAGGTTTAGTTTTAAAGCTCAAAGTTGATGTCCATATCTTCAAGGCCTTAGATGAGAGCACTCTTTTAAGTACTAATATCTTTTAGACTAGACGTTTTACCTTCTAAGTTAATAGAAAACATGCCCACATAAACTTTGCAATATGGTTTTATTTTGGAAAGGGTGCAAGAGAGTTTGAGTGTTCATACATAGCCTTGAATATATTTAACAAGCAATAAAACAATGCTGCCTTTCTTACATTTAAAAGGGAAGGGAACCCAACCAATAGATATTGTAAAATAATATCAACCCACCCAGAACCCAACCCAACCAAAAATGAAAAAGAAAAAAAGAAGATAACAACCAAAACCATACACAACATCAGCCCAACCAAAACACAAAAACAGAAATCATTCAGAGTAGATGGTGAGATGGGCGCCTGTCTGTTGGTTGTCTAATGGTCACAGTTGCTGGGAGTGAATCCTATTCTCTTCTTGTCAATATCTATCTCCCAGAAGAAATTTTGCTGGAGTATATTCCCAATAGTGGACATACCTGGCCATGGAGATGGGACTATCCCAAGGCACTTGACATTCTCCTTCACATCGAGCACATAGCTCTTCACAGGGGGCTTAATCACAGCCCCTCCTTCAAAGTGTATCGCCAGCTTGGGAGTCTCCTCTTCCACCTTGTTCTCGTCTCTCTCAAAGTCTGCGTGGAAGCAATATGGGAAACCATCTTTCGTCTCGTCGGTGTACTCCCCGAATACCTTGTTCAGTGGCTTCACCATCTCCGGGAGCAGCACCTGGTAAGCCGGTTCCACCAGGTACGTCAAGCTTGACCCTGTGTCCAGGATCACCCCTCCCCTTTCCCTGTGGGGGTCGGGTATCCAAACGGCCGGTGGGATCTTCAGACGGGTTCCATCCACCGATATACCCTCCACCTTGATGCCGTGGAAGGCGCCGATTCTATCATCAAGCTCGGCGTAGGTCAAGTTGGTGGGAGCCGTCGGGAAGTTTCCGAAGTACATGTAGTTGGAGACGTCCTTGTCGCTCAGGTGATCAACTAGGCAGTAGGAAAACCTGTCAGGAGGATAATATAGATCACATACAATACAGTAAAGTTGCTATTGTAAACAAATAAACATGGTTGTGTAAATCAAGCCTGTAGTGGAAAGCAGCAGGAAAGGATCAAGGAAGAAGATCACCTTCTTCTTCTTCTTCTTCTTCATCCTAATATAAATACTAAGGGCCTGTTTGTTAATTTTCATTATAATACATAGGAATGGATTACATATGATTAACCATAAGTGGTTAAAAATGAAATTAAACCTTTCTTTTTTGGAAAATATTCCCATCTTCTTTTGATTCTATCTCCCTAAAAGGAAAGGTCATTTCATGTTCATTTTCGTTTTCAATTTCTATGTATTTTTAAAGCGAACAAACAGGCCATAGGGAAAAACCAAGATAGAAATTTCATTTCATAGCATTATCCTGAAGCACTAACCTTCCAGAAAGAGTAAAATCTGCCTAAGTTACTTACTATGACATTCCTAAACAATCGAAATTTGAAATTAGCACTTGTGCTAATCCTTGTTGCTTGACTTTTAACTTGTCCTGCACCATCGTTGGTATTAGCAGTTTTAGCAGTGAAAGTGGTCAATGGATAAGGTAAACCCACCGGTGGCCAAAGGTTTCCACAGCCACTGCCAAGAAGGAGCTCGCATCGAAGCTGAGTGCCATGACCCCATCAAAAGAGTTGAAGCTGTCGGAGCCCTCATGGCTCGTGCTGCACCCGATCACCATGTGTTTCATCGCAAGGTCCTCGCCGCTGGACGTGGTCACAGTCACCGACTCGGTCGCATAGAACCCTGTTGATAGTCCCTTCGTGTACCTGCTCAAAACCAAACCATACTCACTCGCGTCTCCGACTCGCTCACCCCATTCATAACTCTACTCACTTGCAATATTGAGTTTAAAACAAAGGATGAAGTAGAAAGAAAAAAGACTTACGAAGAGAGGTACTCACAGGGACTCTCACCAGTGGTACAATTAGCGGGGACAGCATCGGGAAGTTGTTTGCACAACTCTTTGTTGCAAGTGATGGTGGAGAAGGAAGAAGACTTGTCCGCTTTAAAGAACTTTCGCTTGAGCAAGTCTTTGCTTAGTTTGGGGCAATGCGGGCATTGGTACTGGCAATTGACCCAGGTGTTGTCGCTTCCAGTGTCGGCGATAACCAAGAAATCCTGTGGGGGTGTCCCCAATCTGAGCTTGGTGAAGTACACTCCTCTGTGGACATATGCCCCAGCTGTGAGGGGTGTCGCGTAGTAACTCTTTGCTTTTGAAGATGATGGTGATGGTGATGGTGATGGCAATGGAAATGTCAATGTGTTCTGCTCAATGGCCTTGCTTCTCGTGAGGATCTTGGCAGAGATCATCTCCTTACGGCTGTGGTCAATGGCGATGAGCTCTCGCAAGTACCCCAGACGGTCTTTGGGTGCAATGGTCCTTCCGAGCAGCTCGCGACCGTGCCTGTGGAAAAGCTGGAATCGCATGCTTCTTCTATGGGGGTGTTGGGAGGAGGAGCCATGACTAGCTGAGGGAGTTGCAGACAACAACCCCACAACAAGAATAATAAGGAAAAAGAGGAGTTGGGTTCGCCCCAGCATATTAGATTAGATTAGATTAGATTTGGGTTTGATTTTCAAATGCAAAAGCAAATGCAAATGCAAATTTAAGAAGGAGAAGTATTGGAGAGAGGGCATTTGTTGGATTTGTATGGTAGGGGAAGAGATTCCGGAGAGAGAATAGAGAGTGAGGTAGTTTTTTCTGTTATTTTGGCATTGGAGCTGGTTTTTCTGTTCAAGTTACTGTAAATTTCTTTTGTTATAAACCACGTGTACACTTTTCTGTGTCTCTATTTATTTCTACTTATGGTTGGGTTTTAAGTATTCCATTGCCTTTATTTAGGGCAAGTTTGTTTCTAGAGAGCATTTTCATTCCAGAGGAAAACATTTAAAAAAGAAAAATTGTAAATGGCTTTGGAGGGAGAATAAAATGATATTCTACCCATTTGTGGGGGCCTACCTGATGGTCCACCATCACGGGATCCCTTTCTGAAGTACACCAGACCCCTGGATTTGCACCCATCCAAATGGACTCGACTGTTAGATTGACCGTGCACCCGTTTTTTACACTAAAAATTTGTGGGCTGTTGACCAAGGGATTAGGATGATAGAGTCCATTTTTTGTACATTGATAGACCACAACCAGATCTTTCAATCTCCGTCCCAACCCCATGTGGGATCCACAACAAGGGCGCATGGATGTGGGGCCCGTTTTTTATACATGGATAGGCCGCAACCAGATCTTTCAATCCCTCTGGCCCCAAACCTGATAATCACTATATATTAATAAACGATATTAATGATGCTCCACATCAGAATAAAGAGAGCAAGAGCCTAAAGGTAGCAACTACAACCAGCAGGGATTGGTTGTTACAATAGAATCTACCCGGATATATTAGTTGTTGAGCCAGCCTACAGACTGTAGTCTGGTCTAGAGACTACAAACGAAATTGGGTCCAAGTCCACATCAGACCCAACTGATCAGTCCCTTTTTTTTAATCCAGAGGGTGAAGAGCTGAAGAATAAAGGATATAGGGTGAGGATGGGCAAGGTACATCTTATTACTAGCATTCATTTCCAAGTGCGGGACAATCAATTACTGTGCAAGAAGTAAGATTTTTAATGGATCCAATTGTATTTCTTTTCTAAGATTTAAATGATCCAATTGTAGTTCTTCACCCTTTGGTCATTCCCTCTTTAAACCCTTTGATAAAAGCCCATTTTCCTGCAAACTTTGTACAAACTTTTACTAAATCTGCCCCAATGGATGAATAGAATCTGTCAATCCATAACCTACTAAACCAAATTGCATTATGCAAACTTGGAATCATCTGGGAGATGCAGGTAAAAAAGTCTAATGCATTTAAGCAACATTGTGGCATTTAAACAAAGCATGTCAAAAATAGGGATGTGCTCTAAATCTAAAGTTCATTTAAAAAAAAATAATAATAATAAGCAATCTTTGGTCCTTAGTACATCTGATTTAGAAATATAAACACTGAAGCACCTATCATATGTACAGACATTTACACCACATAGAGATTAGACATTTAAATAGTAAATTACCAAATCCCAGCTTTACTGGCTAAATCAATCCATTCAAGAAGAAAAGATAGTCCGAGAGTCTCAATTCTAAGCTTTGGAGAAGTATCAGCTTTGTTTGCCTGATTGACAGAGAAATGGTGTACAATCCGCTCCCTTATCAGAAAATGCTTTCAGGAGCATAGGGTAAAGCTGACCCAGCTGCTGTCTAAAATTTGAAGAGCAGCTCTTGTCACCCTCATCTACATCTTGCACTCCACCTCCGACAAGACATCCAACCTGAGCACCATCCATGTATGCTTTACAGGCCTCTAGAATGGAATGTGCACGCTGGAAGAAATGGCCGGCAATAAAATCCTCAAAATTCTGTGGACAAAAGAATGTATAAGCCTTCTAGGTACCAAAATTCCTAGGACAAAAGAATGAAGATACATGCAGAATGTACTTGCCAGCACAACTCAGCCAACTTATGATCCATCTCCCCCACCCTTAAAAGAAATATTAAAAAAATAAAAAATGGAAAATAGGCTGTCACACCAGTTTGATGCTTATTTGACTATTACTTTTACATTTAGAACAATTTTAACCTGATATTTGGCTAAAAAAACCAATATTGAGATGACTGAGTCTATGAGAATGTTCAGATGGATGCATGGTAAAATTAAGAAAGAAAGAATGGAAATGAGTGCATTCGAGAGCATTGAGAGGTAGCATCAATATGTGATAAATTAAGAAAGTCTCTTTTGAGATGGTTCGGACATGTTCCATGGAGGCCAGCTACAACACTGATGAGGAAAAGTCACTCAACGCAAGTTGATGGCCTGCCGAGGAAACAATGGAGGCTGAAGAGAATGTTGATGAAAGTAGTAAAAAAGTGCAACCTATCTGAGGATTTGGCCCAACATAGGCTGGAATGGAGAAACAAAACTCATGTAGCTGGCCCCACAGAGTTGGAACAAGGTTCTAACTATGATGATATGACTTGGCTCAAAATCAATGTATAAAATGAACTGATTATTTTGATTTTTTGGGCATTCCAAATCCACACACAGCCTTTCCATTCTCCTATTCCCCATGACTTCATGCATAGAGGTGGATGATACAGTCTGGTTCTCATACAAGAACTAGCTCTTAAATGAACAGAGCTCCATATATACGTATCTACTTATGTATTACTTACGCACATTAGAGATCTCCTGAGCAACAATCAAAATGGATGCCAACAGGAAACAACCTTGCGGGCACACCTGGGTAATCATTTAGAGGAAGAATTGGAAAAGGCTATGGATAAGGGAATGCCAAAAAATTAGCCCGATTGGTTTGCATTTCTTGTAATTTTCAAGACACAAATCAACAGTAAATGGTCATCATCATCTTAGACTTAACATATCAATCCGAGGTTGGCTTAATGAGTTCTACTGATTTAATAAACAATATCTATGTCATCATAAATCCTTTCATAGTATGGATGATGAAAGTTAGTACGTGTAAATGAACAGTGCACGAGACTTGTAGATAACAATGAGAAAGTAACATAAGCAATTAGGAAGTCATGAAAAGGAAACCTAAGTGTTAAATCTGTTTTAAGGCCCACCAAAAGACATTGCCATTTTAACCATTTCGGGCCCATTATGTTTTGGAAATATCATCACCATCGTCAAAGCCTTGTCCCAATTATGTTGAGGTTAGCTAATGAATTTTGCTCCACCATTCCATTCTATCATGAGACAAATCCTCAGATAGGTTGCACTTCAAATCTATCCTCGGTCCTCACTACTTCCATCAATAGATAAAAAATATTACAATATAAAAAATATAAAAAAGTTAAAACGTCATGAAGATAAAAATTATTTAATATTCAATGGACTTGGAAACTTCAGGCTTATGGAACTTGTCAAACTACAAACATACCACCTATTTATATCCACACTACCTTATCTAACTTAAGACATGATTACAACTGACATTCACTGTAGAGACTTATTGATGCAGGCCTTAGGTTAGGGCTTGCATGGAGTGCCGAAGTACCATGTCCGCAGACACCTCAAATTATCTCCATAGAGATTTCAACACGAGGACGCACCTCTCCGAAGGAAAACCCACAATTCTATTCAATAATCAAGTCCGAGACTTTCATCTCTAAAATACTATATTAATAGGAAAAGCAAGCTTAGGGCGTGAGCAAACCTAATCTAATAATGGAAACTACCCTAATTACAATTAGAAAAATGCTAACTAATAATATTAGGAAGGATAAAAGGAAACAAAATAAAATATCTCTTAACTATTTTGGGTGGGACCACAGTCCACTAATGTTATGACCCGTTCTGCATCATCCCCCCCCCCCCCAGGTTGAAAGAAGAGTTTGACCTCGAACTCGGGTCTTCTTCATGTTGCCTCTGTAGACATGGTGTACATGAAGCACTTTCTTTATGGCATGGACCCTTGATTTCTGCTTGAGTGATTCTCGCTTTTTGGGATGGAGTGTAACATCCTTTCCACCGTGGATGAACGTATACCGTATACATGTTGTCGCGCATCCCATGAGTGCCATTCCTATCATACACCCATGGGCGACCGAATAGGATATATCCACTGTCCATTGGTAGCACATCGCACCAAATTGTATCTTTATAATCATCTCCAACTGCAAAAGTAACCTGACATGTATGTCACACTTAGGCTTCATCACTTGTCATTAGCCATTTGACAAAGCAGGGATGATTGTGCTTGTAAACCTTTATAGCTTCAAGTGATCAACAACAGTCTGGGATACGATATTTTCACACTCTCTCCATCAATTACATTTCTTTCCATATATTGTACATGCGGAAGGAAAAATATTTTTTTGCAGCCATCTCTTCTCAACAATGGGTGTAGACTCTTGTTGCACCAAGAGAACTTTGCCATCTTTTTCAGCCTCTATTTCCTCCACTTCTTCTGATTCTTCGCTTTTAGGAGCATCTTGTGTTTCCGGTTCTTCTTGTGCACCTTCCATTAAGTTAATTCGTTTAGGACATTCAAATTTGGAGGAAAACACATGAACCTATTCTGATCTTTAAATTTGGAGAAAACTTTTCTTAAGAGTTGGCACTTGGATTAGAATCTGGCTTTGATGGAGCCTTTTGTGCAGACTTTTTAGACACCAAATTTTTGGGCTTGATAATTTGCAATATCTTCGGCCTTGATGGTATGTTGGATGATCTTATCAACATTGTCAAAAATTTTAAATGCAAGCATATGATACGTCATTTCGTAGCCCATGAAAATATCAGTCAACCAACACATCATCATCCTCATTCAAGCCACAATGAGCTTGCATGGTCATAAACTCTTTAGAATACTCAACCACCGTTTTTGACACCCGTTTCAAGTCTTGAAAACTTGAACGCAAATCTCTTGAGTAATTGAGAGGAAGAAATTTTTGGTTCAAAAGGTTTTTTTTTTTTTATCTCAATCCATGTCTCAACATGATCTATATTTTGATTCCTTCTCTTCTTTTGCAACTCGGCCCACCAAATCGCAGTATAATTGCGAAATCGAGTTGCCACTAGGGTAACTTTATGACCATCCGTCATTGGCTTGTGTGTACAAACATTTCCACACACACTAACCAATCCATGAACTCATCGGGCTTTAATTTTCCATCATATTTAAGAATCACGAGTTTAATTCTTAAATCTCGATCAACATTGACTGCCTGTGGATCTCGCTGATTCCGATTATGTCCTCAATCATCTGTTCATCTCAGTGATTATCTGCATGCTGATTATTTTTCAAATTGGTCAATCAGGTTTCAATCCTTGCAAGAGTATCTTGGATTTGAACCATCATTGTGGAGAGTTAATTAACATTCTTTGAGAACTCCGAAACAATTCCCCTCAAATCATCATCGTTTGTGGAGGAAGACTCCACTTCTACCTTCTTCTTATGAATCACTATTGTTTGTTTGGTTTTTTTGAAATGTAATAAAAAAAAAATCTATCTGACCTGATGGGTAGATTTGCTCTCCAAGAGCATGTAGGTGAAGACGGATTTGAAATTTGGCAGTGGATGACTCTCATATTGTAAAAAGAATTCTCAAATGTTGATCGAGTCAAATCTGTTGTTGGTGATGCACTGATGATGTGAGCTCTCTCTCTCTCTCTCTCTCTCTCTCTCTTTAAATCTTGTTGTTTGGGTCAGATTTGACCTGAACTGACCCGGACTAAAAACCAGGCCCATAGAATGGAGGTGTCTGGCACGAGGACACGTGCGGTTGCTGCTTCATTTTGAGTGTCGAAGAAGGAAAAAAAGAAAACGGGAGTGAACCCTTTTCTTCTTTGTTGTGTCGACCTAGAGGAAAAGAGGACTGCGACTGCTACTGCTCTCCGCTTTTCAACAACGGAAAAGGTGCTGAAGTCTTGCAACGATGACGGCGGCTTGCGACTAGAAATCAGTACTGTTGTGCGGTAACTAGGTATGTCATCTGTTCTTGATCTCCTCCTCTCTTCCGCCTTTTTCTTTTTCTTCTTCTTATTTGCTTTCTCCCTCTCTACCTTTTTTTTCCCTTCTGGGTTAGGGTTTTGGGCTGGAAAAGGGCAGCAATGGGATTGGGTTTGTTGGCGTTTTCGGAAGGAGTTTTAGGAGTTGGGGATTGGTCAAGTGAGGGAGATTGGGATGATGGTGATGGTTTGGGTGGGTTTTGGCGCTGGGGTTTGGGGATTTGGGGTATGGATTTTGAGATGGAGGTCTACTGGGCTTTTAGGTCTTAGGGTGTCGGTTTTGGTGTGCCAACAGGGAAGGTGGGGGATGGATAGATAGGTCGAAGCAGGTTTTAGGGTTGGGGAAGTTCGATTGGGGTGCTATTGGTCCGGGTGGGGTTTCAAAAGGTGACGGCTGTGGGTTTTGGGTTCGGCAAAGATCTGGTGTGAGGATTGCTGAGACAGTGGAGGGCTGGTGGGCTTAGGGTGGACAAAGAAGGGGATCAATGGGTTCTGGGAGGGGCCGACGGTGATAATGGGAATGGTGGATGATGAATATGCTCCGATCAATGACTGGAGATGGATCAAATCGATGTGACCTTCTCTTTGATACCAACTAATGTAGGCCCTAAGTTAGGGCTTGCGAGGAGTGCCGAAGTACCGTGTCCGCTGACACCTCAAATTATCTCCACAGAGATTTCAACATGAGGACGCACCTCTCCGAGGGAAAACCCACAATTCTATTCAATAATCAAGTTTGAGAATTTCATCTCTACAATGCTATATTAATAGGAAAAGCAAGCTTAGAGCCTGAGCAAACCTAATCTAATAACGGAAACTACCCTAATTACAATTAGAAACATGCTAACAAATAATTAGGAAGGATAAAAGGAAACAAAATAAAATATCTCTAACTCTTTTGGGCGGGACCACTTATGGTATGACCCGTTTGCATCACTTATAGATCAGACAACTTTACGCCAATGGACCTGCAAGTCTTACTAGATACAAGAGACTTTGAGATCCATTTGTATGGAAACAATCAAGGGTTTGCAAAGAATAAGGTCCATTGGACATCCCAAGTTATCTTATCAAAAGCTCTAAAATGAACAACCATCTGGGGCATGCAATGTCCCAAATGTTCGATCTAAGGCCTGGAAACGGAGCCCCATCCATTTCAAGGCCTTAGATTAGACAATTGGAATATCCAATGGACCCATGCACTAGATACAAGAGTGCTCTCAGATCTAGTTGTATGGAAAGTGTCAAGTCCATTGGACATTCGAGTAATTCAAACTAGGGCCCAAAAATGAGTGGTCCCCCATGACAATCCATCTTAGAGCCTTAGAGAGGTTAGCTAGGATGTCCAATGGACCTACTTCTATTTTTTTCCATGGTGCCATGTCCCGAAGCCTTCTTGTATCTTGTACAATTAGTAAGCCCCACAAGGATTCGAATGGAAGCAATAGAGGATCTAGTTCCTTGCCTCCTTGAAGTTATAAACACAAATTATCCAGTGCACCCCCCATAGTGGGGCCCACCTGATCAACCATCCGCATGGACTATCAGTCAGATTTTTTAAAGGTGAAACCATGCGGGCCATTGATTAAGGGGTTAAGATGATCAGGTGGGCACCAAATTTGGTAGGTAGGAGGTGGGGCTCATCCAGATCTTTAGATCCCACCAGCCCTATCCCTAGGTGGGCCCCATGTGCACTATGCACAGGGGGATCGGGGTCATATATATAAATACAGGGTTGATCACCTTAGTTACGCAGGAAAGGTCCAAAGCCAATCGCGGGGAAAAATAAAGCATATACAAACACATATAGAAATTATCCAATGCACATGGTGTGCATGGTGTTTTGGTGCACACCTGAAAGTGGGGCCAACCTGATGACTCTATCAAAATGGAACACACACACAGGACCCCCCCTGAATTACACCGGTCCCTTTTAACATCCATCCGAATGGACTGCACTTTTGGAATGATGGGTCAATTTTTTAAGGGGTTGAATTTATTGGCCGTTGATGGAGTTAGGGTGATCAGATGGGGCCCGTATTTTGTAGACAAGTAGGCCCCAATCAGATGAAGAGATCCTCCCTGGTCCCATGCCCAAGTGGGTCCCTAGGTGGGCCCCACAACAAGCTATGCAAGGAAGCTTCCATGAAAACACACACACACACACACACACAGAGAGAGAGAGAGAGAGAGAGAGAGAGAGATGTCTGCTGTCTCAATAGAAGTTCGTCCCACCAGAACTTCCTCAATAGTTACTCTCCCACTCGACAGGGCTTAGAGCCGAAAAAGAAGAAAGGAAATCAGTTTTACAAAACCCTATAGGACCCAAAATTTCTCTTATTTTAAAGTACTAAAATGTGCTTATAAAGGTTGTTGTAAAAAAATAATAATAATAATAATCACAAAAAGAATCCTTGTTTTTAATAATAAGAATCCATGGGGCTTGCAGCCAGTTTCGGCCAAAACCTGAAAAATTAGACAAAAATGTTATACACGTGTTCTTTGACAACTTAGAAGGAAACATTCCAAAAGGAGTTGCTAATGTTTTGCAACAAGCATTCCCTAAAATGCATATAAAAAAATATGAGAACCCTCTCTAATTACTACTTCAGATCATGTTAACTTCAAACTAGATAATTCTCCATCAAGGGATCATCATCTTCGCCATCAATGAAACCTTCTTCCACCTATCCAGCATTTAGGGCTGCCATTGTATTTTCTGTGTTTCCACTCGACCCTATTCGAACCCATGCCCTGTGCATCTCCACATTCTAACATTACTTTCATTACTACTTCATGGACTATCTTTACTCTTTACTCTTTTCCCACTCCTACTAGTTTCTTAAACATATAATCCCTCAATGCATCATATAGGAGATGGTTCTAGCCTTTCGCGTATGTGCCCAAACTACCTCAAATGAAATTGCATTCTTTCTTTCCTTCCTTCTTTTTTATTTTTTCTGTCCATTTGTACCCTACATATTTAGGAGAATGCTCTCCTACGAGCAGACTGCACGGGGCCCACCTTTGATCAGTCTGGCTCCTCTCATTCTTTTCATTCCATGATTTGGCACGGGGCCCAATTTTACTATCATCGAACTATCACTCACTGTTGATTTGAATCTCAAAAAAATCCATGGTAAAAAAGTCCATTAAAAGTTAACATTGTTAAATCAAGGGCTAGGATAATCTGCTGAGGCTGATGTTTTGGATGACCCTTATCCATAAGGAAACCTTTCCATCTGCCCTCATCCCATGCATACCCACGAGCTGGACTGCATATAAACAATTTGCAGTTTGCTTATAGAAGAGCATTTCCCATATATTGATGGCTAATTCATTAAAAAAGAAAAATTTGTTTGTAACCTATATATTGTTGTCTAATTCATTTGAAAAATAAGGGCCATACATAAAAGGTTAGAATAAGTGGACATGATGAATAGGCAGTTCTTTTTTTACCCATTCCCTTTGATTAGGGGTGGCCAGAGGTTGGCCCCAAGCATATTGGTAATTTTAGTGCCATTTGGAAATCAATCCCGTGCACACACATGTGCATGCAAGGGTATTATTCTATTAGAAGCTCCATAACACAAGTTTGAAGATGCATGAGCGAATGAATGGTAACATATATAACTGTACCTTTAGTGGCCTCTGTAGTGTGTACAACATTGTCCTGCAGGACAGCAGAAAGGCTTGCTCATTGTAAGCTATGGATCGCTTCTCCCCTTCAAGTGAGCCAGCCATGCTGGCATATCCTGGCTCATTAAAAAAGGGTTTTGCATTAAGCACCAAAGCTTGGATCGAAAGCAAGACCTGCAATATAGTTGATTTTCCTGGTGTCCATAGCTCACTCTTGCTGCCACTCCAAGTATTCAGAAGGCTAAGGCAGACCTTCCCACATTCGTACAGGTTTGGGTTCAGGCGAAGGCCACCAGAGTAGTAGTGGACCAGCTGCATGGCATTTCAGAGGCAATACTCAGAAGCTTTTAAATTAATTGTGAGATGCAGAACGCCATATAGAGCATGTTCGGTATTAGGATTCCCATCCCATTTTACTTTTTGCATTTTAAGTAAAATAAGCCAAGGGTCCTTTTACTCCTTAGATTACACTGTGAAAATTTTCACAAAAACTCAGCTTCATGTTTAACCAAACGATCTTCAGTCCATGTAACCCTGTTTAGCTTAGATGTTGCCAATTTATCCCAATAGCAAACACACCCTCATTATCAGTCACATACCGGTGGTTGGTTGGGATAGCTGGAAGGAAAGAAAATGTCAAAGAAGAAGAGGCCATCATGGTAGGGGGTCCCGGCAGCTCCAACAATGACAGCCCGCAGAAGATCCATCCTCTCTTCATATACTCTCACGAATATCGACTCTGTAAAAACGTAAGACTTAATTAATATTATATGCCAAAATGCTTTAGAGAATGATCACAAGATTGTTTTCCACTTAGGAAAAAGACCTCCAAAACCTAAACATCCGCATTAGAAAAAAAAAACCACATGTAAAAATTTCAAATATAATCATTCACCATTTTCAAAAAAAAAAAAAAAAATCAAATGTTATATGGAATGATTGCAAAAGCCATAAAAAGAATAGACAGGTTGTCATCACTCATCAGTAATAGGCTCAGTCTTTTAATAATGTAAAAGGAGGGGGGGAGGGAGGATGTAACTTAAGAAGGATGTAATTATGATTGAAAAGCAGGGTTTGCTATCTCATTGACCAAGTCCCATGCTGAAAACATTTTAATCATGACCCAGAAACCGCAGTTCAGCAGTTGATCAATTAATTAAGAAGAACCCAGACGAAATCAGCAAGAACGATTGCAGAATTAAGAACTGCAGTTTCATGATCATCTGAGGCTTATCCCATACCAGAAGCTGCAATTTTTTATTCTTTAATTTTAGTATTATAAAGTCAAAAAAAATTTCCTCAATTGCACAAACCATATATTGGATAATTTAATCCTTTCTTTACGACAAGTCAGTCGCAGCCATCTGAAGGCAACTGAAAACCTATAGCTGCTTCAATCCTTGGATCCTCCATAAAGTATAAAAGAAATGCTTGCAAGTTACATAAGCTTCAAAATAAGCTACAGGCCAGGCCTATGTAAAAAACCTACTGAGCACCACCAAAAAATCATATTAAGACTAGTAGAATTGTTCTAAAATTCTGCCAAACATTCTTCTGCATTCATTTTTACAACTGGAGAGTACAGCTCCAAAAATTTAAGTGCTAAACCTATGGCTCATATAACCTGTTAGTCCTCTATTTAAAAAAGGACATCTACATAAGCTCCAAAATAAGTAAAATGCCTTGCCAAAGTACTGTGTAAACCCATTTAAAAATCAAATAAAAGTCTCTAGAACTCTTCTTAAATCAAGCCAACCAGCCAGTTATCCCCTTCACTGCAGAGGCCTTTACATCTCTCAGTTAATATATGCAAGCCATAGGAACACAGGGATAACTAAGGGTCAGGTTTTGGTAAAAGTCTGTGAAAACCTGTAGCCACCCTCAAATCGCAGCTATCCCGCCTTGTACCTAACACAACTCGTATGGGTTTATGATAAGTGATACCAAAACCGCCGCCTCATCTTCTACCTGACATGCCCATGATGCAGGAGAGGAAGATCCAAATTTGGCGGATCCTGTGACTGATCAGGTGACGCAGCGCCGGTGCGGGGAAGGGGAGACTAGCTAATGGGCTAAACTCCAAGCCAAAGGGCTTAGGGATAGGGATCCATAGGATCACACCTGTCTTGGTGTCACACCACAGACAATTAACCAAGAGAAAACTCAATGATAAAATTTTATTAATCAATGCATTGTCCCAAAAGAGGGATTACAATCGTTTATATAGACTCATACTCAAACCTATTCTTAGAAACAAATCAAATTGAAATAAATTCTAATGCAAACTTTCTAAATAAATTCATAAATATCTCTAATTAAGAACTATTACTAAAATTAAATAGAAACTTAGGTGGCACGGTTGCACGGTTATGGCAGTCTTCTCTTTATGGGCTATTAGTGGACTTGGGTCCAATGGGCTGGTAGACCATGGATCTGGCCTATATCAGTTCCCCCCCTTCTTGGAGGGAACTCATCCTCGAGTTCATTAGGTGGCCTCCTAGGTTGAAAACCAAGCGTACAACTTTTCATTGTTCTTGATCTTCTTCCGCTTGACATGGCTTAGAAGCTTGGTTCGACCTTTTCCTCCACTTAGAAGTAGATTGTAGCTGTTGATTCTTCTGACTTATGGATTCAACTCTGATGTGTGATCTGACCATTAGATACTGCAAGTCATCAATTTGTACCAACTGCACACAATATTCTGATATCAATGGTCGATTCCAGAAGATGATATCAATGTGGGGCACCTCAAGTCCTCAACAATTTGATTTTCTATTTCAACCTTCGAAACAATAGCATGTTCTTTTGATGATTTATGAATTGAACATATGATGAAATCCACCAGTTGATCACTGGTTGTCTACATTCAATTCTTCAAAGTCTGCCTTTTCTTCCTTAGGTGCTTGCACTTGCTGATAATCATTGTTAATAGAAAGGGAGTCAATTTCTGTCTTTAAATGTACCTAAAGTAGGATCTGGTGGAGGAGTTTTGTTTATCACTTCATCTGAATTTGTTGGGAAATCATTCGTTTCTTGCTTTTGTTCCTCAACTTCAGCTTTGATAATCTCCATGACTAGTTCCACCATAGGGACTTCTGTGGTTTGCGGAGACTTTTCTTCTTGCATCTTAGCTTTGCACAAGCGAGACCGTCTAAGCATGCGCTCAGCACGAATTGCTTCCCAATAGGCATCATGAATGGGTTCGCAATAATTCATATTTTGCAATATATTTGGTCTCAAGCCCCTAATAAAGCAATTCAAATCATGGAGCTCATTTTGCTCCAATTCACATACTTGTTGTAGCTTTCAGAATCGATCAGAATATTCGTCAACGATCCAATCTCCTTGTTCCAAATTAAGGAACTGCTCAAAGTAGACCTCCACATTTATGCTCATACAACATTCTTTGAACTTCACTGGAGCACCCAAAGATTTGCATATTTTCTTTTGAGAATCAATGGCTAAGATTGATCAATCCGAAAGATTCAATTGTCCTCTAGATGGGGTTGACACCCTATTGGCTGGGGGAAGGAAGCACTCGAGATGGTGTGTTGAATAGAATAGTATTTCATCATATAAAACTTTGAGACTACCCATACTCATCTTATTGTATCAATTTGAGATTTGTTATATATACATTTCACTAGTCCTTTTTGATACATGTATAATTCTAATCAATGCTTAACAATGTTCACTTTCTTTAATTCATGGTTCCATTCCTGTTGTTTTCTTTTATGATCCATTGATTATTTTTCTATTGGTTACCTTTTATTCATTGTTAGAGAATCCTATGGTTACATTGGATTTAAATTGGTTAAACTGGATATGGATTGAGAATTGATTATACTATTTACTGAGTTCTTGTAACTCACCCAATTCCGTGGGACCTATGCTCCAGGTGAAGGAACGCCAGTGAATGATGGCACCAACGTAGATGGCGAGGAAAAAAATGGGTTGTTGGTCACCTTCTCTGAGTGGCCGAATAGATGATGTTCATTTTGAAAAGAATAGTTAGATTTGATATTCACTGTGAATGAATGTAATTAAATGTTTTGCTGATAATTTTTGGAAGATTTTAGACTTCTTAGATCTACTTTTGAATGCATTCATGTTGTAAATGGTTAGTCATCATCCAACCCTACGGGGAAGCGAATCAATGAATGCTAATGGACATTACGCTATTAATGGGCTTGGAGATGAATATTTGGATAATGCTAATTTCATGGTCACTAAGCCTTTTGGAATTATATGATGTCTTTAAGTTTCAACATCGATCCATTTTTAGAGATTTCAAGTTTGTTATTTTTTAATTGACAATGGTAGTGTTATGTGATGTATGGGTTGTATACATATTATTATTGGAGTTTAGGAATTTCAGGTAATGGATGCTATGTTTGGATGAAATATGAATCTATGTTTATCAGATGAATCAAATTGTATACCCGAAATATTTTCCGGGGTTTGAGATGCAGAGGAGACTCTGCTGAAAATTTTCAAGAAATTGACCCTGCTGTGTATTTTGGAGCTCAATGGGATTATAATCAATGAATCGAATGATTCAATATTTAACTGATTATTAGTTGTCTTGTTATTGGATGGTTATTATGTTTATGGGAAAAAATTCCACTGCGATATAGCCTTTTAGCCCAATCTCAAATTAATGTTATAGTCGCGCCTCGAAACTTGGAATCCAAGCAGTGCGGGTTTCAGGGTGTGATAATGATCTAGTATCAAATGTTGTCATCATAAGATCATTTGTAAATCAATTTATGCATACTGTTATGTGCTCGCAGAGCCATCTCCACTTCAAATCAATCTGTACTCTCTAATAAACAGACCCAGATTAATCTAAACAGCAAAGAAAGGAAAAGGGAAGTTGACAGACACCTGGCAGATCTTCCCTCAAAATCTTCCACTCCTGTTGAATTTTCTTAGACCATTGCAATGGTGCCTGTCATAAAAGAAACATTAGATGCACAGAATTTGAATATCTAGATAAAATGAATTGGTGCGTATTAAGTTAAATTAGAACTAAATTACCTTCTTTGTTAGAGAAACTCCATGGAAGCTGCCTCTGTTTGAGTTATACTGATGGTCTGAATGGTCACGTACTGTATCAAATTGCTTAAACAGTCCAAATTTCTTTGCAGTTTCGTCTTCATTCCCTAACTGTTGCTTGCATGAACTTGATAGGCTGGGGGGTGTTAAACTGCTTGTAGGTGGTTGTAAATAAGCCGGATTTTGTAATGGAGGGATTGAATCCTCTACCCAAGTAGGTTGGTTTAGGGAAAACTGAGGCCCCAAAGTAAAACTAATAGCATCTTCAACATCCATAAAATCAGGATTAAATTTATCGCCATAGTTTAGATTTTGTGACTCCAACCCTAAAGTTTTGTGAGGATTCCAAGAAGGGCTGGTTGCCAAACCATGATTTGCATAAGCAATAATATCGCTGGCAAAAGCATCCTGTAAAAAAGGATATACTTGTCACGATCTTATGGGGCATTGAAGGTTGAAAATGTGCACAAGTTCTGGCAAGGTGAACAAGTGTTAAAAAAATGCAAGCATCGGTCTACCTTAATTTGCTTCTGCTTGTTTTTATTGTGTCCCACCATCTTCTTCTTGCCATTTACTCCATCTTCATCGCCAATTATCACAACTCCAGATGGGTCTTCATCTCCATCAATTTCAATTACATCATAGGGAACAACCTGGAGATAATATCCATGTCCAAAAAGTGCAATATTATATGCTCCGGATTGTTACTAGTGCCTTTTCTAAGGCATCCACCCACCAGCCGTCAGTATCACACAACATAAATTAATTGGGCTGCTAAAGATGAGGGGCAATTGGGGGATTGTGAAAGCAGTGAATGAGGATTAACATGCATGTACATTGCTCCAAACTCATGAAGATACTCACCATGAGAGAGAGAGAGAGAGAGAGAGAGAGAGCTCCCCTCCGACCATCCCTCCCTCCCTTCTTAAAAAGACTAAAAAGACAGCCTTTAGCAGAAACTAAATACCAAAATCAATAAAAGAAAGAGTAAGAAAACAAGAACAGGATGTTAGAGTAGTTGAGATCCATGAGAGAAAAATCATAATTGTCACTATTCTGGAAGGCTGTTCTGGTTTGATGGTGGAATGAAATGTTTCAGACTTCTGTCCAAAAAAGATGCAATTTAAAAAAAGACAATCAACACTATGGCCAAGATTAATAATTTCACTATAGTGTTCTGATCTATTGAATGATGATACCCAATGTTATAAGAACTGGGCCACACATGTTTGAATAAGAGCACTACATGTTACCATTCGATTGAACCAAAGTCCCTCCAGTTGACCTAAGTGATTCATCCGCCAAGTCATTCAAACCAACAGGCATTTTAGGAACCAGCCAATGAGTAAAATTCAAGAAAACCTTGACAAACAAAATCTAAAATTTTAAGTAGTTATTATTTTCATTTAAAAAAATTACAAATGTAACTTATTCAACATTTTTATGAATTAAATCTTTTACATGCTCTTTGTGATTTCCTTACTTCTTAATGTATTTTTATACTTTTCATCATTGATTTTCTTGTTTCATATTTTTGATGTCATGTCAATCTCATGGTTCAACTAGAATAAATCATCAATTGGACCATGGTCAACTAAACCTTCGCATTGGATGGCCAGCCCATTTTTAAAACTCGAAAAGACAATAGCAACTAAAGAGAACCGATGGAATTGCAAAGAATATAAGACATTACTCTCTAAAACTAGAAGATAAACACACAGGAGACCATAATGTTAAATTCTTCTATATCTTCATAGTTTAACAATATAGCCCCGCATCACTCCTAATTTGAATATCATCAATCTTTTAACTGATTGTTACTCCAATTTAATTTTCGGGGACTGTGGTAATCAAAATGAGAATTATGGTGAAATAGATGGTCATTTATTCTGCTCCTGCCACTTCCCCAGTGAATTTTCCATGACAAGAGTGTTGGAAGCTGTAGAATGGTTAAAGCAAATTCGCTTGTAACTTTAGAAAGGAAAAACCAGTTCGAATTTCTATACATGCAAGCACACACACAAATACTGTGGTCAAGTGCATGCTCTGTGCACATCACCAACCAGGAGTAGATGCCGATCAGATACAATATTTGAAACATATCTAGACAATGTAATCCTAATGAGTTTGAAACAAAACACTTATGTGGTATAGATAAAATCATTGACCAATACATTGAACAGCATCTAATGAACCTTAAATGATAGTGAATACTTGTATATGCCTACCATACCCATTCTCGAAAAATACAAATACTGGTCCTGGCTCTTGATACCGCACTGATACTCGGAGGACATAGTTTCAGCATATCTCTAAGTCTATTAATTAATAGCTTTCTAACATTTTTCTACACTACAATATGTAACAAAAATGGGGGATTGTAAATGGTGACAATTTCATTAATTTAGAAATGTCCCATGGGTGAAAAAACAATACTTTATGTAAAAAAAATATTAACAGTTATTGCAAAATTTCATGTTATGGACAGGATAGCTGTAGTTGTTTCTTGGATTTTGGAAAGTGTAGTATTGTCCCCTGGTCCATGTATCTGTGCTGGAATATCCATAGCACATCCATATCCGGGCATCATAGGCCAAAACTACGACTACCTGATTTAATTTTAGTTAAGGCAGGCAGTGCAATTACAGATCAAAACTTCATTCCCATTGGCACCTAAATATAATGCATATTATGCCCTTAAGGTTGCATCAAAAGGCATGCCATTAAGCAAAAGAAGCCTCTTACTCCATCAATATGTACATATACAAAATGAATGCACAAATCCTGAGGTATCCATCATCATCATCATCATCATCAAAGCCCTAACTCAACATCTGCTACATTTAATCAGTTGAATCGAAGCTGACACTCAGTTTTATCAAGAGATAGCATGTTTCAGTAACCAATTCCTCATCCAGACTCCCAAACTCACATACCCATATCAAAGAACTCGGAAACTATCCAATTGAACTGAAAAATCACCTCACTCAAAACGACTCAATCCAATCTCCAAGCCCTAAATCCCCAAACTCCCAATACCAACATCAATGCAAATCCCACTCATCCAAACCGTCAAATCCACAAAGATTCTCAACATATAAAGATAAAAAAAAATCACAGATTGCAATCTCACCTGATTTTGCTTGCGCTTCGACGATCTCGGTCCCTGTGAGCTAGCTGACGGCGTGATTTCGATTAATTCTGGATCATTCCGGGAAGAGCTTCCAGAGAATAAACGGAGCCTATACAAAAAAGATAACGGAAAGATTAGACAAAAGATAACGGAAACCTACCGATCAAAAACAAAAACAACACACAAGACACAGAGAAGAAGAAAAGATACTCGGATTTTTTGGAGTTGCGAGTAACGTAACGGTGAAACGTCTGAGACTCCATGAATCCGATTCGTAGGGAATAAAACGCGATTTTCTTAATTTGGGAGTGAGATAGAGATTGGAGCTCTTAATAAAATCAAAAGAAGATCGAAACGATTTGATCTTTTCAAAATCTTTGGAAAGAAGAAGATGACGGAATCGGAAGAATCGGAAGAAATCCGATTCGAGGCTTTAAATCCGTTTCTTTTTTTCCTTTCTTTGTTTGTTTTGCTGCCGCTTCGTATTACGAGTCGCGCTTGGCGTTTGCTCGCTTTTAAGGAGGATATTTTTGAGGAAAACTGGGGGGCCCACCAGGCAGATGAGAAGGAAGAGGAAATGCGGTGTGGATAGGGTAGCAGCTAGAACGTGGGGGAGGGGGCCACAATGTTCATTGATTCATCACTTCACTCTTAATTCTACTTTTACTAATTTATTGGTAAATTAGCCGACACTCCCTGAGCACGGTCTTCTAAGGCATTGAGGACAATAACTTTTTCTCTAATGTCTCTAGTACAGACATCTGCAGATATTTCGGTGAAAGGTCCCTAATATGCCACGTCATATATTTTCAAGACTAATTTGCTCCTTTCAACCCTCATTCTTAAGCCAAGTTCTCTCTTATTCTCCGTTGTCCCAGAGAACTCATTCATTCTTCTTCTCTCTCATTTTCCATTTTCCATTTTCCGTTCCTTTTCATGGTTACGGAGTATCATTGTAGAGCACATTTCGACGCCACCATGACTTTAGATTCTCTCTTTTTCATTTCTTCAAAGATAGAATCGGTTTTGAAATCTCTCTACAACTGATTTGAAAGAGAGCAGCTTGCTCATTTACTTGTTTTACCTATCTCTCTTTTCTCGATTGGATCATGGTCATCAAGTGTTCTTTTTTGTATTTTGATTTTTATTAAAATTTGATTTTCCGTATTCTGACTTTTGGTGTCGCCGAGCTCAGATAAATTTTTCAGAAACTCTGATAAGCTTGACAAAAACCCAGATAAATTTGCCAAAATTCAGATAAATTTATCTAAGTTTTCGGCAAACTTGCTTAAACTTTTGGCAAAACTCAGATAAATTTATCTAAGTCTTGATAAATTTATCAAAGTTTTCGGCAAATTTATCTGAGTTTTCGGCAAATTTATCTGAACTTCTGGCAAAACTCAAATAAATTTATCTGAGTTTTGATAAATTTATCCGAGTTTTCAGCAAACTTATCTATACTTCTGGCAAGACTCAAATAAATTTATCTGAGTTTTGGCAAATTTATCTAAGTTGGTAAGAGAACCAACTACTTTAGTAGGCCCTGAATGCAAGGCATGCCCAACCACTAACAAGTCTGGACTGGAAGGGTTTCCACATTGTGGTGCCTCCCAGATGATCATGACCATCAAAGCAGGGCCGTCAAATAGACGGTGGAGATGGAAAAAAAGGGTCGGTGGTCCAAATTGGAGGGGCAAATTCTGATAGTACCATTACCACTACTCTGCCAATATTTGGAAAGTCACAACAATTTGTCTGACGACCGAAGATAAGAAATTGTAATTGGGGATTGAAAAGAACACGTGGGGCCCACTGTAAGAAGATCATGACCTTTAACTTCATGAACCCAACTCAGCAATGGGTTAAGGTCTCATGGAGGTCCCAAGTGGAGAGCAAAGGATGAATCACATCAAAAATGCATGTTCATGTTAAAAAGAAAAGAAAATGAAAGGGCCCAATGTTTCCAGAGAATGGTGTCTGCAACTGCAATCTATCTGATTAGTAGCGTGGACAGGCTGAACTACTGAAAAGTGGGTCCAATGTTGTAGCTGTTCTGTTCACAAATAAACCAACATGCAAAACTCAGATAAATTTGTCTGAGGTTTGTTTTTGCTGACGTGTACATTGGGCTTTTTTGTCTTTTTCACTGCCTCATTTTTATGAGAGGACGTCCGTTGGTATGATAAAATATTGTGGACCTTAGGCTATAAAAGCAAATGATGAAAGACCTACCGCAAAAAGCACCTTTATAAAACTTGTCAAGAACTTTGTAAAGTCTAAGTAATGTTCTCCTGCGAGCAAACTGCATACTTCTCTCAGATGCAATTCATCTCATGGGGCCAACTTTGATGCCTATTAATTAGGGGAGTGGGGTTATGTATAATAGTTAAAAAAATCCGACACGTCATATTATCCTAGCCCTTGATTTAATAGCCGTAAAGTTTAATGGTTGTTTAACTCTAAATCTCTTTTTAGATTTAGTATAATAGTGGATAAATGGTTAATGAGAGTGAAATTGGGCCTTGTGTTCAAGCAGGAGGGAATAAAGAATGTGAAACAGCATGCAATCATCAAAGGTGGGCCCCATGGAGTTGGCCTGCATATATGATTACTTGTAGGATAACATTCCTTTGGTGAAAAATGTCTACATTCATGTGATGCATGTAGTAATAATAATAAATAAATAAATAAATAAATAATAAAGGACTCACAAGAGGGGCATGTTTTAAAAATAGAAATTGGTGTAACCCACTGGAAATGGAACCTTCATCAGATCAATTATATAAAAAACTAAGGTAATTGTCAAAATTTGGCCAAACCCTGTAAAAATTGATTAAAGTGGCAAGTTTCAACCATAAAAGCAGTCTGACCCACCTTTGATTATTTTAAATATTAAAAAAAAAATTTCACTATCATTCTCTTATAGTAGGCAAAGTTAAAATGGACAGCCCGTATAACTGGAACAACAGAAAGAATGCAACTTCACTTGGAGAGAGAAGGTAGTAGATGCATGGGAATAAACAAGTAATTGGGAATGCAAGTCTTTGCATAGCCATTTTATAAAAGTAGTTTTAGAGCATTTTCAAAATAAGAGGCACAGATTTTCAATGTTATGTGGTAGTGAAAGTCTTAGTCAAGTTCTAAATGTAATTTTTTTTGGTAAAGCATTTCCATATGTAGTTAGGGCGCTGCAAAGTTGGATCCAAGGTGAAACCATGGTGAATCTGACCTAGATCTGTCTTAATAAACCTAGACCTATAACATCAACCCAAAAACGGATCTGATTTCGGATGGAGTACGTTAATATAACTGGGTAAAAAAAACCTTTAATATATGTTTTTAAAATGGTAAATGATTAAAATAAAGTAGATCCTCAAGTATCAATATTACTTAAGTCCTAAGACATATATTTTTTAGTATGATGGGGTTTCGAACATGCAAGGATCCAAATCTGAATCCGAATATTTTAGATCCTATAGCTTGGACCCCGCTTAATTTGGAATCAAAACTTCCAATATTTGGATACCATGTAGCCTTAGTGGGTCTAGATCAAAAGAAACTTTTAATATCCTTATAACAATACTTTTTATCCCTGATTATTCAACTAACATACACACTACACTTTATTTTGGATTGGGGTAGAGACCTAGGAGGGGATGGGTAAGTGGTCGTTTTGTTTCATTGAGATGATATTTAATTTCTTTTTGTTGTTGTCTTGCCCTTGGGTTCTTAATGAATTTCTATTTAAAAAAAAAAAAAAACCCAGACACAAACAGTGTCCCATGAAATTGCAGAAAGTCGGTTGCTTTTGGTGACGGAGAAATTCTAAACTCACCCACATAGAATGCGGAGCACACCCACCTTTTTTAAAAAAAATTACACATGACGAAAATACCCCTCTCCCTCTCCTTCATTCTCTCCCGCTCCCTGCTCCGGCAACCTCCGGCCACCATCCCCTCGGTGCTGCCTGCAGGGCAGGGAGCAACAGAGAGAAAGGAAGGGGGAAGGAGAGGGAGAGGGAGATGGAGAGGGCAGAAGGCGGGGAGAGAGGGGGGGAGGGAAGGATCTTCGCCCTTAAGGTGATCTACGACAACCATGAGGATCCCGTCCGGTGCCAGATCTTCCGGGAAATCGAGATCCTCCGCAAGGCCAACAACCTAGTGGTGGCAATCTGCTACACGCAGCAGGGCGATTGGGTTTGCAGAAGGATTCGACGAAAAGGTGGACGGTCACGCAGCTCCTCCAGCATTCGCTTGTCGTCGCCCGCGGTGGGTACTGACAGGGAGAGGAAGAGAGAAGAAGAGGAGAGAAGAGGAGGTTATTTTGGGTATTTTTAGAAAAGTGGGTGTGCTCAGCATTCTATGTGGGTGTGTTTAGAATTTCCCTTGGCGACAACCTTTTGCCTTTTGTGGAAATTGTGTTGCACCAATTAATGACAAGATGAATGACTACAGAAAAACCAAAAATCTTCGGCAAAACATTACACACACAAAGGGCCTGTTTGGATGTATGGTGAATTGAAGTATGGTGAAGTAAAGCATCAAATCAAGAGAGAATAAAATATAAAGTTTTATGATGGTATTTTGTTTTTAGTTGTTTGGTATGGAACCTTGTTGACTTTTTGTATAGAAAGGTGAAGTTTTTTTTGTCTTTTATTGGAGAAATGAGGTTGATTTTTTTATTTTTTTTGAAAAATTCGGAGGGAATTTTGAAATTGTGCACTTTTGATATGACCCCTTGTCATTTCTTGTCCGGGTTCACCTTACTTCACTTTAACTAGTTAAGTGCCAAACACGCCCAAAAGAGTATTTGTATGGCTGATGCCTTTTCTATATGTCAACAGGGGATCAAATATGGTCAGCTGCGTTAGGCAAGCTAACCATCCATTTCAATGAATGTATATGGTTCTGATGACAACTAATCATCTTATGCATTGCACCCTTTTTTTTTTATTTTCCAAAGTCTTATATAAAGGTCCAATGAATAGCAAATCTAAGTCCAACAAGTGAAGAAAAAAAAAAAAAAAAATCTTTTATTCCGCTGTGCCACTTTCCCCAACACTAATGGGTCCTTTCGGGCCAAATTGACCGACCAATGGTAAATTTGGGTTATGTTTTCTTTTAAATGATGAAAATATCATTATATGGAAAGTTGTCCCGAGGTGGGCTTCAGCCAATCCTCATATATTCTCGTTTTTCTTTTGATTCTTCTTCTTAATTTCTGTAAAAAAATTAAAAAAAACAAGAAATCCTATATTTGGAATCTTGTTTTCTTGAAGGCACTTTTCATATTCATGCATTTTCATATAAGAAAAGTGTTGAGAGACTCATGCAAAACCGTTGTTTTTAACCCATCTTATGTTCGGAAACTTGCCATTTGATTTCCTTCTCATTGAATCCCACATTGGATAAGTTTAGAAGGAAGTGTGCATTTTATAAAGATCTCATTTATTAACAATGTTAGCCTGTTTATAGATTTGAACTTTAACTGGTGGACTTGGGTTTGGACCTTAATTGATAGTCAAATTGCTACTGGATTGATCTCATTTACTAACCATATTAGCCTATTTATGGTTTCACCTATCACCAAGAATTCTTCTTCTTCTTCCACCATCTCCTCCTCCTCCTTCTTTTCATTTATATATTTTTATTCTTTTTAATCATTTATGTGATTTGCTTAAACTTTGGCAAGAGACTTATGCATGAGGGAGGTGATCTTGATATTTGAAAAAAACCACATTTGATGGAAAAAAAAAAAAAAAAAGCTGGCTGCTGGATTAGGCACATTTGGAGCTGGCTCACTGAGAAACAAAACTCTTATCATTTGGACTTTCTAAACATTTATTTGGAGAAGAGGAGCAATATGTTATTTTGCATGTTCACTTAACTGCTTACACTTTTCTAAGCAATTATATTGTTGGCCTAATGGGTCCAGACCAATTGGGTTCATGGTCATGGGTATTTTGGTTATTGTACCGCGACTTTCTTATTGATTAAGATTGGGTTTCTTGGGAGATAAGAAAGAAAGCATTATATATTTATGTAATGTGTAACCCATGAGATGCACTGTACTGCATATCATACGAGAGTGAACCCAAAGGAGAGTCGAGTTTCTTTCCCGTGGACGTAGGCAAGTTTGCTGAACCATGTAATTCTCTTATGTATGAATGCTTGTTCTTGTGTGGTTGATTGCTTATTCGATCGTATTGATTCACATTTCTACATACACGTGCACAACATATATTTCAATTCTTTAAAAGAAGATTTTACCTTAAGTAATTGGTTTTTTTTAGTAAAAAACCTAAAAGCAATTGCTAAACAATCAATTGGGTTGAAGAGGATAGCTCTCATATGCACTATCTTTGAGATATTCAGTTTCACAATGGTTGTAACAGCTCATGAAATATCATAGAAACACTCTCTCCACAGATTGTGGACAGAGAATTGTAGACATTATTGCATCTCTTTGCATTTTCCAAGCACTCATGGCAACAGAGCTTACGAGCTCCACTCATCCACGGCATCTTGCTCATCTGCAGTCGTAACCTATCCTTATCCATTGTCTCTTATAACATGGGTGACTTTATGTCAATGAAAGTGACACAATCTTGTATTACAAATATAATCTTTTGCTATTTCACTGTAGTTTCTATACTCTAGAAATAAAATGGAGATTTTATTATAATGTTAAAATGGAGATCTTATTAGAAAGTGCAGCTTATCAGAGAATTTGACTTAGGATATACTCGTACGGAGAAACACAATTTATATTGCCGACCCAATATTATTGGAATAAGACTTTGAGTATGATAACTACAGCAATGGCTCTAAATGTAAAATGTAAATGCGCATATGATGAAGTCGAAGCCGAATCTTGAAGAGAAATCCTAGCCAACTAGGTGTTGAGGAGTGGGCTTCACTCGAGGGGGATTATCGAAAAGTGTTTATGTTGCCTCTACTAACACCTTAAGGTTTTGGCAGGAGTGGTTAACTAAGGAAATTTAAAATGGTACCAGAGCCAACCGATTGCGAGTTTGAGTCCTGGAATGAATGGCTCAGTGTGAGAAAAAAAATGTGCCACTAAAATTGTATTGACCGAATTCCACTCGAGGAGGTTTTGGTAGAAATGGCCGAGGAAATTTAAGACTAGGAAAATAGAACATTGTAAATAAGAAAGATTCTAGAAGGTGTGTTGCTAATAAATTCTTAGTGATGTTTTCTCAATCGTGAATGAGAAATCCACTATGCCAAAGTTGTTGATATCAGGTATATATATGAACACTATTATATTATATATATATATATATATATATATATATATTTTGTGCTGACGGGGTGTCCGGCCTCTTCGAGAACAGATTATTCTCCAGGCACATGAAGTCCCTACCTCCCCCATGCACAGGTAAGCTAGGCCTTTGCCTAGGCAAGTGGCCCTAGGAAAGATCATACGTTTAAAATCACAACCTTTCCGGTTCTGAGCCGTGGTCCTAACCAACTATAGGACCTCTCAAGATTGATGTTTGTTCTACCTCTCGAAGTTGATGTTTTCTTTTCCATTTGGCTCTTGTAGGTTATAAATAATTCAATTAATTAATCAATCAGCTCGGACATTACACAAGAACAAAAGAACAACAGATACAAGTTTTGTATTTCCATTGAAATCATCGAGACAGAAACGAGGTATACATCTTCCTGTCACTTCACCTGAGATTTGTTTATTTTAAGATCTACAATACTCCTCTGTTATTTACAAACTGCAAAATATGTTTTGTACTTGTAGTGTGTAAGGGGCTTTTGTTGTCTTTAAGAATACTTATCGAAGCTCCCAAAACCCAATTGGGTTTCAATCCCTGAAAATTGCTCAAACTTCCAAATGCAAGTCATCTTGGATGATCACTGATGAGGTGAGTAACTCAGGGTTTTTTTTTTTTTTTTTTTGCTATGGGAAGGTTCCCAACTCTTTGGGCTGGACTAATCCCTCCTGCCCAGAAGGAAGCTGGGTAAACTCCCCTGTAACCTCAGGATGGTAGTGCATTTTCGAACCTATAACCTCCGGGTGCAAACCGTGCTCCTGTGTCAACTGAGCTACCCCTTGGGGTCAATGAGTAAGTTTGGTAACGGTGGTGAGTGCTCAGTAAGACTCATTTGACTCGCCCAACTCAGTGACTTATTGATACAAGCCAACTGTGGTCATACAGGGCGAGTCATATGAGTTATTAAACTAAGGTTTGAGGCATTGGGCCACTGCATGATACAGAACTTGTGTGCCATCTGAACTGTCTGCCTGAGGGTGTCAATGGACACTAATTTTAACTTCTAACCAACAAAGGGAAAGTGTGGTTAGGGGATCGGGTCGGGTCAAAACACATCGTGTTATATAGAGGTTCAAGCCCAAACTGTATCTGACCTGTTTCTTAGTGGATCAGGTAACCTCACCACTCACCCATGCAAATCAACCCGACCCGACTTGCACAACCCACATCCAATGTGGGTCAAGCCATTTAATCTGACCCTACCTACCCAACCAAACTATAGAAGATTGGCCCAAGCCCAGTCCACATCAAGTTTTGGTTAGGCCAAAAAAGCCTGAAGTGCAAATATATTAATCCACTAAATCATCGATTTAGATATATAGGTCGACCCTGACTTGATCCATTTAAATAATTTCTGGGGGTTAACCTAACCTGAACCGTTTTACTGTGGGTCAGATTTCTTTGACATGTGATTAGCATGCATTGGATGTGGGTTGGATCATGTTGGTTAAATGCGAGTTGAGTCTGTGGTTCGGGTCAGATCTTACAACCCCTAAAACAAAGAGGACCCAGCATGAAAAAATTGGTATGGGTCATTGGACAATGGATTTAGAGTCATGGAATTGGTCCACAATTATGGGACTGAATAACAGAATTGGTTAGTGGTTTTATAGATAATCAAGCATTGGGCCCGCCTTTTAGACCAAAGGCTGAATTAGAGATTGTAACCTGCAAGAGATCCCTGTTTACACATGCCTGGATGACCTGAGATGAAAAACAGATATGGGCCTGTTTGATAATCGAGTGTGGATACGGATCGACAGTCATTGACCTGTGGGGAAACCTGAGAGGTTACATTTGGCGTCCAGAACCTGATTGGGTCTGGATTTGGGTCTATATTGAGTGGATCCATAATCAAACCGTTTACAGCCCAAAGTGCTTTGTGTGAACAAGTCCAAACCAATCACCTGACAGAGAAAGATGGGTTAGAGCCCTTTGCTGAAGAAGGCTCATCAAATAATCTTAACCTAGGGCCTCAAAGGAAACATTTCTATGAAGATAGGATCATAGGAAAGATGGAGGCTGCCTGCTGTAAGGCTCTGTCCCGAGTTAATCAAGATTAACTCTAATTAATTGGAATTAATACTAATTAATCATGCGCAACTAGACTAATGATGGTCAATGACTAAACTCAATGAGATTAGTTCCAAATGGACTTAATGAAGTGATAATGAAAAGATTAGACAAATTGAATGGGATTTAGACCCAAACTAAGAAAACAAGGACTTTTTCGTAAATACGGATTTATACGTATTTTGTCGAATAAGGAAACTCTTGATACCAACACGTGTATCTTGATGAGTACATTGACTTTCGTAAAAGGTTTGATGTCATTTGACAATGAATTGGCCAAGTGAGCCTTCATTTGGCTTGAATTGAAGATAAGAGAGAATTAGAGGGGTTAAACGTAAAAATAGACTTATATAAAAGGAAATGAGCTCCTCTGAGTTCATTTCCACCCAAATCCGTTGAAGACAAACCCTAGGCTCATCTCTTCATCTCTTTTTCTTCTTCTTTCTCCGTTTCAACTCCACCAAGCACAAAAGCGGGATCTTGAAGTGATTCAGTGAGGAGAACTTCATCTTCTCCACCTCCTTCATCTTCTTCTTGGACCTTCTTGGGAGAGACATTCAAGTTGGGAAGTTTCCACTCGAACCTAAGCTAAAGAAGGGGGTTTTCTTCATCAATCTTCATTAGAGGCAAGTATAAATGTCTATTTATGAATGAAATGCTAGATTACAAGTTTTCTTGGATTGTAGGAAATGGGTTCTCAACCCATTCCTTGTTGTTGAATGGAGATTGTTATGGATTGAATGGAAATGAGTCAGTGACTGTCCCAATGTATGTATTTTCTTTGATTCCATAAGGTATTAGAGAGGTTTGAGTTCTAGGAACTCAAATTTAAGATTTGATTCAGAAACGTGAAGCTTCAGAAAATTCGTTCTGGGCGAATTTCAGCTAGCTGTAAGGCTAACCGTGAAGCTAACCGTCAAAGTCTGTAAAATGGGCGAGCTTCTGGAAAGCTAACTGCCAATTTTCGGTTAGCCGAAATTCAAATTTCGGCTAGCCACAAGGTAACCGTGAGGTAACCGAAATTGAGTTAGAGTTCCTGTCAAAAATGTCAGCTTCTGGAAAGCTAACTGCGAAATGGCGCTCCAGCCACATTTCGGCTAGCCGCCGACCAGGTTTCGGCTAGCCGCCGGCCAAGTTCCGGCTAACCACCAGTGAACCTGATACTGGCCAAATATTAATTGTGAGTAAAATTTTGGCCAATCGATCCGACCTAACGGTCCGATCGATCGGGGGAGTGGATTTTGAAGTTGTGGGTGAAAATTTTGGGAACTAAACGCACACATTAAACATATATATGTGATGTCCATCGAGAATAACACATGCATTTGGTATCCAATATTCACACCTAATTAGTTGTCTATATGTGAAAGAAAGTTGAGCAGAAATGAAAATAGATAGGGAATTCTAACTCGTATGGAATAACATTGACTAAATACAATGTAACGATTAATGATACAATGAAATAATGAACAGTTACTAAAGGTAACAATGTAATGAATAAATGTAACGAACTAATGATTAATCCTGCTGCAGCAGATGATTGGGGTGTTCCGGAGCTCCGTGGTGATGCCAGTGATATCTGATCAAGACACTAGTAGATCCCACACATAGACTGAAAAGTTACTGAATTGATAAGCCACCTAATAATATTGGACTGAATAGTCTCATAAGCCATGAAATGAATGAAATGAACGAAATGAACGAAATGAACGAATGAATGATAATAATACTGTCGTGTTTGTAGTTTAGTCATTGGTTATTAATTGGCTACACTGTTCAGGATATTGTAATATCCTAAATTTAAATGTTTAGAGTTGTTACATGGAAATGACAGATTTAGCATGGAATATCATAGATTTATTTATACATTGTTGATCCGTCGTGTTCATAGTGTTATTGATGACATTACAGGCCCAGTTGCTAGTCCCGGCCTTGCAGAGGCCGCGCCGCCTGCGGAGAAGGCCCATCCGGTTCCTCCAGGAAGATTAGCGGAGTGGACATAGTTCGGAGGGCGATTGAACTTGAATATTTTGATAAATCCTTTTATAATAATTAATTTTGAAATGTAATTAGTTGCCACATGCATTATATTTTGAATGTGTAGTGGTGGTCTTTGTTGAGCTGTAATTTTATATACGTGAACTTTACTTTTAATGTAGAGTTACTTATTGTCAATGTATATACATATTTCCGCAAAAATGTACATTTGACAGGTATGCAAGCTAGATCCCTTGTGAGTTTTGTCTTAACTTCGGTTAATTCAAGATTTACTGGAGTAAGTATGGTGCACTCGCGATCTGGGTCAGGCCCCGATTAGTCCGGTCTCAGGCCCGGGTCGTGACACCTGCTCAAATGACTAATCTTAGGATAGAGTTGCTTTATTTATTTGCAGCCTTATGAGATGCTTGTAGCCCGGGCTGTGGGCATGGCTTAATTTATTTGTTGGTTCCTTCCACTTGTTTGGTATGATGATGGATGGTTGGGTATTAGGAAAGATGGATGTGAAGTTGGGGTGTTCACCATTGATAGGGTGCATTGAGTGGGTATAGGGGTTGGGCTGATGATAGGAAGGACCCCAAAATAGGAAATTGAAAACTCCTCTCATCATCATTATCATCATCAAAGCCTTGTCCCAACTATGTTGAAATTGAAACCTCCTCTACTGTTAAAAAAAAGTTCATTTGTGACTCACTCAAACAAAATAATATTTCACTAAACGTGGAGAAGTGTGAAGAAACCAAAATAAACGATGGAGAAGTGGGCTGTGAGGGAAGCCAAAGGTGGTTTTTCTCTCTATTCTGAAATCCTTTCATTACCCCTTTTTCTCTTTATTGTGAAATCCTTTTGTTACCCGTGGGCTGTGAGGGAAGAAGCTAAAACGTCTTTTCCCTTAATCTATATCGTGTACATGTAGCATGTGTGCACAAGCTCCAAACTATATAGTTGGTGGGCCTTATCATAAATACGCCACACCTAAAAAACACATTGGTATTACAATCTTATGACATGTTTGACATCATCATGGGAATGTTTCATTAAGAGAATGAATAAAGGCAGGCATTTTCTATCAATATTTGCACATTTATAAAACTACTACCTCTCTATCTTCCTTCTCTCTCTATGACAATATCTCTCTAGATTTTCTTTCACAAAATGCCTTCTAAATAATCTTTCTTCATTCATTCTCATAATGAAACATTCCCTGGATGACCTCAATAAAGGACTTAGCCTCCACCGACCATTAGGGTTGCAAATGGAATGATTCCGGGTTGGAACTATAGTGGATCCGGACCCAAACCCGTTTCTAAATAGTGGTTTTGGTTTTAGGCCCGATTCTGACTCAGAACCTATTTTGTTTGTTCTAGACCCAATTCCGATAGCAAAGCTCAAATCCGGCTCCGTAAACAAGTCCATCTAGAGGGCCAGAATCTGGTTCTAAACTCGATTTTAATTTCTTTTTATTTTTTTAGCTTTTAGCTTTTTCTTAAAATAAGCTTATCATTCAACACATAACAGTGCATCAAGTCTACCATCTATAGAATTAAACATAACAATGTCTAAAAAAAGTTATTTTAAGCTATAGTTTGCAACATTTTTTTTTGGAAACGGTAACAAAACTTCGTTAAAAAGAGAAAACAAGTACAAAGTGAAAAAGTAAAAGAGAGAAAAGTTAAAAAAAGGTACAAGAGTGTTATACCAACCTTAGCCTAATTAATAATCATACCCACGCATGGAGACAACCTCTCAACCCCTTGCTTGGCTAGTGCATCTGCGATCGAGTTGGTTGATTTAGCTTCATGACAAAATGGGATATTAAGAGTGGCTGAAAGCTCCATAATTTTTAGTGTGGCCAAAAGCTATAGTTTGTAACATTAAAGACTCGTATGCTGGGTCCACGGGTTGGAACCTATATAGACCAAGTAGTGGACTCATTCATCAATTGGAACCTAAATTGGGTTCCAGACCCAAACCCATTTATGAATCAGAACCTATAATGATTTTTATATCCAGGTTTTTATGGGTTGAAACTTTTGAAAAATCGGAGAATCATATACCCGTTTACAACCCTACTGATCATCCATCTCATGATTTAGGACAACTACTAGCGATGATAAAGAAATCTAATCTTAAACTCAGTTTTTAATAGATGATTAATCTATAAATCCTCCTATTCACGGCATTAAAAAACTAAAAATCCTCCTATTCATTGTGGCCATTGCCAATGCACGCATCCATGCCCTCTATTTACATAAAGCCGAATAAATTGTAAAGGACTTGGATCTATATTGAAATTTGAAAGTGCACTTCAATAATAGCCTTTATTTTCTCCATCAATTTTCATGTCATCAATGAAAGTAGAGATACTATTGCTAGGCTTTTCATTTTGAAGTAAATGGAGAGTCCGAAGATTAATCTTCCATAGTGTTTCACTAGGCGTCCTTTGAGCCAAAGTGGAACTCTATAAAGGGGCCCACCTATTGAAAATCAAAGCCGCTAAAAACAAAGGTCCTGAAATGGGATTTCTCTTTCAAAAAGTCTACTTGTCCCGGGATTTAATGCCTGGACTTGGCCCGACCCCACATGGGAGGGGCAAAAAGGTCATTCAAAAAAGTCATTTAAATGACCTTTTTGCCCCTCCCATGTGGAGTCGGGCCAAGTCCCGGCATTAAATCCCGGGACAAGTAGCAGGGTTGTTTCTCTTTACTCAAGTCAGAGGAGTTGGCCCTACTGTTGCTGACATATTTCAACTTGGAATCGTCAGGCTGAGCTTACAGGTCGGGTCAGGATTTGCCACCCGGCCCACCTTGGGAGTTCTTGAAGACAGAAAAAGAAAGGACTGTTGAACTGTTTCTTGAGAAATTTACATATAACCCACTAAGAAATTCAATAGAGATGAAAAATCCGAACTGTTTAAAATAAATTTCTCCTGTCTTCTATAAGTCCTTATCAAGTCCCATTTTAACAAAAGTTGGGTCCACTATTAGAATGACTAACATAAAAACTATAATCTTTTAAAATATTTTATTCATGTATTGAATTCGCGATAAATTTGAAAAGCGGGCCCAACTCATATTGGAGTGAAAGGGTAAAATTTAATTTAAACTATTTAAAATTTTCATGAGCAGATACACCTAGGAACCTCACAAATTTCTCATGAGTTGGAGTCTTAATAGATTTGCACCCACCAATCTGGAGGAGGGTTCTTACTTCTTAGCCATTATTTTCTGGTGACTAAAATAGGTTAGATGGGTTGTCCGACTTCACCAACCTCTGGCAAAACCTTAATTTTTATAATAAAAGAATTTGTTTTATTCACACCATATCAATGTCTTCTATCATGTTTATTCTTTTTTTTTTTTTTTTTTTATTTGTCTGTGTCTACTACAGTTTAGTTGATTGATGATGAGGTCTATTCACAAAGTCACCATCAACTAGCCTCGCTTATTCGAGTGTTTAGCCCCATCAACATACCCTAAACTATTATATTGCTGCATGACACTTTACATATTTATTAAAATAATGATTCCCAAAAAAGCCATTGATTTTTCAAAGACCTTTTGAAAGTAATTAAAGAAGATAGTCTAAACTTTGGAGAGACAATCTATCGTGCTTTTCATGAAAATTTGATTGGTGAAAGTAGTTCTTTGACGCTTTTTTTTTTTTTTTTTTTTTTTGACCCCATCAAGCTTTTTGGTGAGGAAAGTAGACCTCGGGTGAGATAAGGGAGCCTACAGGTGAGATGAAGAGCTAAAGTGAGGAAAGGGGGTATGCCCAAAGTTGATCCTTGGACACCCTGGTGAGAACAGGCGCATCTTACTGTCGGAATAAGATGTCAATCTTATTTATTGGATGTTGAGGGGAATGTTACTCCATGAAGATTTCATCATTTTATCACAGAGATTCAATTTTTTTAGTTTTTCTTTTCAAGTGGTTTTCAAGAACATCAATAGTCCGGGGATTCCTTGGCAAAACAGGATGCACCTAGGGGAGCTCCTTTTATTGGTAATTGATGTTGTGTGTGTTTGTTTGTCTTGGTTTTGGTATAAGCCTTTTGTATCTATCCTTCATCTCTCTTTTTTTGTTTTTGCTGGAGGTTCTCTTTTCTCTTTCTTAATTATTTTGTTATCCAAAAAGAAAATAAGGAAAATTAATGGTGTGGACAGGAAAAAAACTTTCATGATAGTACAAACTTGAACCTACAAAATTATCTCTACCTCCCTTTTCTCTACCTTTACCATTGGTATAACTTATCCCAAGCTCAAAGGGAAAAGTAATTTCTCAATAATGCCATATATTTACGATCAAGTCTTTGCCATAGTATGAACTAGCTTTAAAATATAGAGATTTTTAGGTGAAGTCTTGTAAAAATATCATGAAACTATCAGATCTTTAATATCATTTAAAGATACAAAAGTATAGGTTAAATTTATAGACCTGCCTAACAAATGACTGACTCATAGTCCTACCTCCACTTGCACTTTTAAATATTAAAAGACTGATGATTTCAGGGATCTTATACTAATGACATTGGGTTTTCCTAATAAAAGTGGGTGAGATTTCCATGTTAGTCATTCAAGGAAGCTAAACTTTGTAGCAACTCATGAGCTAATTGTGGGTTTACATGAATGGGGCATTGTATCCAACCAATGTATTAAAACTATGATACTAATTTAATGTATAATGCCATGCCACATTGATCAAATTATGGGCTGTACATACATTTGGCACGATTGTCCTAGTTTCATTTTATATATGACTCTCATTTCGAGTATAAGGCTTTGACGATGATGATGATATGTGTGTTATACTTCTTCACTAGATTCTCTAGAGTCAAGCACTTCAACACTTCACTGTTTTATTTTTTAATTTGTATTCAAAGCATCTCAAGCGACTCTTAACCTATTAGCTATATGCCTTGTCAAGCTCATTGCAAATATGAGAAGTTGCCCACGAGGGAAGTCAACTCAATATAGTTTGGTTGGTGGTTCATTACCCTATTTCCGAGGTCCTCTCTTATCTTATTGCCCACAGATCGATCTCTAGGTTCTCTCTTACCACATTACCTAGAAATTCATCCTTGCTTGTGCAGTTTCTCTCCCAGTTGAGCTGGAATTATATATCTCTTGTAGATGGGTCTTTTATGAGTCACAGCCCCATGAATGGTTACCCAAAAAGAAAAAGAAAAGGCTCAGTATAGGTTGGTCATTTGAATGGTTGCCTGTAAAAGACTATCATTACAGCCTGGGGCTTATAGAAAATGGTCCCTATCTGTTCATCGTTAACAATATTAAAAAGAGTAACCAAGGTGATTTCCAGCCATATGTTTACTAATAATTCCACCACTTGGTGGGATTCCTTTGGATCAGATCATGACTCAATATGGGCCCCTAGCAAATTAAATAAAATCAAACAGATCTACATCATCGGATTAGGCCACATATCATCCAATCCGACGTGGCCCAATTGCAGAAAGGAAGCTGTCCCACATGTCTGAGATTAGGATTAGGGGAAACCCCTTTTAATCATTCATAATTGATCACTACTTTGTTAAATCAATATCATATGCAAAAAGATGAAACCCACCATCCATGTATAATATTTTAGTTAGAAAAGAGAAAACTGGAAGATTTTGGGAATGCATGTTTGGTTAGGGTTCCATTATTGCAATTTGCAACCACTAGTGATGTGGATCCCTGCTGTTACCACTGTTTGCTAGATACCACCCTCAACCCTAGTACTTCCTATTAGGCTATTACATAGCATCCAACAGTTTTGTTTTGATTTTGGTTTTGGATTTGGTCTTTTGATAAGATTCCAAAAGTTGAAGTGACCCATAAGAGAAGGAAAAAAAAAAGAATAAAACACTGTTCCTACCAACCTTATATTATGCTTTTTGTTTATTTTATTTAAGCTTGGATATTTTAGAAGAACTCTTTTATGTTTTAAAAGCAATGGAAAACTGAAGATTAATTTTTTTAATAAGATAATAACTAATTAAAGCATTATTATAAAACAGATATATCGGATGACACAATCATTGTTGAGTGGTCTCCGCACCTTAATTTCACACACATATCTAAAAAGCAATCTCTGAGTACAGGTTTATCACTCCTTATCAGTAACATGAAGTAGCAAAAGTATAAAATAAAATATAATGAAATGGCACTAACTGATGTAATACCCAAAATCTTGTTTAAAACTTAAACTAATGCTTACATCTCAAATTTCCTACATTCATAGTTTTCATGTTTTGGATTATAAATGGGATGAGATGTGGAACTCCATACATTTTGGCATAGTCTTGGTATATCATTTAAGGGAGATTCCCCAATCTTGTTTAAAACTTAAACTAATGCTTACATCTCAAATTTCCTACATTCATAGTTTTCATGTTTTGGATTATAAATGGGATGAGATGTGGAACTCCATACATTTTGGCATAGTCTTGGTATATCATTTAAGGGAGATTCCCCCCCCCCCCCCCCCCCCCCCCCCCACCACAAGAAAAAAAAAAAAAAACTCTCATAGGAGCATCTCCTATCATTTAATTCATGTGTATTTACTTCATCATTATTATTATTTTCAGACAGGCCCCTCTCAAGAGCCTCATGCACGTGGGACCTTGAACATTAAAAAATATGTCGCATCCCTTTTCGGTGCATTGCCAAATTTTACTTCAGAATTTAGGATTCCTCTATTATAGTTCAGTAATAGCGAGATTCAACATATGACATTGTTCATAAGTATTAATTAAAAATATTTTATATTATTTTTGGACCAACTCGTATTAAAGTAAAATTTATTGATATAGAATTCGGAGTGACAATCATTTTAAACCGAACCAAGTTAGCAATAGATGGGACCCACATGTGGAAGACATTCCTGTGGTTTCCGAACAAATCCATTCATCATCTGCCACGTCGATGTGACATGTGCGGATCACGTTCGCGGAGCCCCGTTCGTCCGCGTTATCTCATCTTGGGCCCCACCTCAGAAGCCCAAGTCTGACTATAAAAACGGTACGATCATGTAACGCCTTTCGTCGACCGAGAGAAGCCGAAAAGGGCCAAAAAGAAAACAAAAACAGCTCGAGAAGGCCCGAATGGCGGAGGCGTGCCGGAAAATCCAACCAGAAGATGTGGGTTTTTCAGAAATGGAACTGGGGTTCTTGGAAGAGGACGGAGAAGCCTCGCCGGATAGTTGCAGCACCGAATCGGAGGAGGAAGAGAGCGTAACGGAGAGGAAGGCTTTTTGGGAGTCGCAACATCAGCTCCTCAAAGTAAGTAGCAGAATCAGATTGTGTGTTTTCTGAACTGGGGTGATTTCAATTTATTCTGATTCGGTCGTTACGATGATTTTTCTTTCTGAGCAGGGGGTGTTGTGTCGGATCAGTTCGGTGGAGCTGATGATCCGAAACGAAACGGAACGGGTGCTGAGAGAATCGCGGGAGGAGGGGCCGAAATGCGTGTGCGCGAAAAAAGGAGTGAAGGTGGGTTTGTGCCGTAACTGCTTGATGAGAGACGTAACGGATCGGCTGAGGAAGGAGGGGCACGACAGCGGCATGTGCAAGTCCAAGTGGAGGAGGACGCCCGATATTCCATCAGGTACCGATGTGTTACGAACATTGCTTTTCGTATCCGATATTTCCATATATGTCGGCGTGTTTTTTTTATTCCCATCGCGCTCGTGTGGCCCACCAGCTTTTTTGTCTCATTGAACTTGTGGTGCAAGTTGATCGTCCCATCATGCCCTTGTGGCCCACCACTTGGTTGTCCCTGTTGTAAAGGCAACTAAGCTGGACCATTCATTTCTTCTGCATCTTTGCATCCATGTAAAGGCGGAGTAATGGATATTTTTTTAGAATTTAGAATTTAGAATTTAGGATTTAGAGTTCTTAACTATGGATAATTCGGACCACAGGAAATGGGCGTCACCCCGAGTGACATTCGTCAAATTTTACTTCAAGAGAATTTGGTCCCACCAAAAAATTGAGCACATGGCTGATAGATCGGGCACAATTTTTTTTTTCTTAAAACAGACAATCTCATCTCAACCACTGCCATAAATATCGTATTATTTCCAAAATATCGTTGGAAATATTACCATATTTCCATGATAATCCAAGAAATTTGAAATATCACGAGACTATTCAGGAAAAGTTTTGTAAAAGTAATTTTCTAATGATTCTTTTTTAAAGTAATAATCCAAGAAAACCCTAAACTTGAAGATAATCAGCAATATCTCTAGAAGATAAATTCCCCACAACACATGACACACTTGTGACCTTAGCTGACCATAATAGCTCCAAGCCTCCTACAAAGACTTTCCATCAATGAGTTGAGTTGAGTTGAGAGAAGCCTAACCACTTTTAGTATAACAAAAAAAAATAAAAAAAAAACCAGAGATTTGAGTGAGCCTACAAAAGCTAAGTCGGCTCATTCACAAGCCCACCTTTGGCCTTCATAACTTTGTAAACAACTTTTGGCCATGATCTTTAAAAAAATGCTCCCATGGGAGGCAAACTTGGGGAGACCCCTACTTATACCCTACATCATCAATCCAATCCTCCTATATACCCACTACCCTGATCTGAATATCTTTTAAGTTCGACAGCCAATCGTATTGAAATTTTATAAAATGACGTCTTTTAAAACCGTTAAAATGTTATAAATAAAACTGTTAGGATGATCTAATGGACTTGAAATTTTGCACATAGATTTTATCTGAATCTTTTGATCCCTCATCTAATTCTCTTTCATAATTGTTGTGGCCCAAACTTATGCTAATACCAATTTATACTCCTCAGGAGAACACACCTATATTGATGTGGTGGCCACTTCAAGTAGCAAGAAGATGAGTGTGAGAGTGGTGATCGAGCTGGACTTCCGAGCTGAATTCGAGATGGCTAGAGCCAGCCCTGAGTACAACAGGCTCATCGACCGGCTTCCGCACGTGTTTGTGGGCAAGGCCGAGAGGTTGAGAAGCCTGATCAAGATCTTGTGTGAGGCTGCCAAGAAGTGCATGAAAGAGAACAAGATGCATATGGGACCCTGGAGGAAGCACAAGTACATGCAGGCTAAGTGGCTTGGCACGTGCGAGAGAATCGAAACCGCCTCCACCCTTCTCCGTCGGCCTTTCCAGCTCCGACGACCGCCAGGGGAAGCTGAAGGGTTTCATGCTCACATTCCCCTTGGTGGACAACTTGCCGGCCATGCATTGCCCGGCGGTGGAAGTCGTCTTATGCATGTATGCTAGGCACGCGTGCGAGAACTGCTTGTAATTTTGAGAAAGAAAAAAAAGAAACAAAAATAAATGAATAGAGGGTTGAGGGCAAACCTGCTAACCAAGTTTTGGTACCTTTAACGTTGAGGAGTGAAGAATAAAAGGTGGAGAAGTAGATTACATGTTGAGTTTGTAAGTACTTGAATTACTAGAGTGATAGTTGGGTATTTATTTTTAAACTTTCCTTTCTCCAATTTCCTTTAAATCAGAGGTTATTTGATGTTATTTTCTAGCATTCAACTTTAACTCTTCATATTTTTTTTACCACTTGTATAAATACAATGCTACGTATTCAATTGCATCAAACAAAGAGTCCCATGAGAATTGAATACATAAAAAGTCATGCATGCTCAACTGATGAAAATATTAAAAGACATGAGAGGTGAAGATATACAAGGTAGTGATGTTGATGGGACCGTAACTTTCCTAATACTTGAATTACTTGGATTTATGGTTGGATATTCATTTTCCATCTTTCTTTAATTCAATTTCTATTAAAGTGGAGGTCATTTAATGATCGCTTTTGGATATTCACCTTTGATTTTTCATTTTTAACAACTTTGCATAAACATAAAATCTTTAAGAGTTTCTAGAAATCTAATAACATGAAACAAAAAAGTATAAGCAAGATTTTCTAACAAATGATTTTGGAAAATCACTCCGTGAGTGAAAGTGGGGAGAAGCTCTAATTAATCTTCAACCCAACCATTTTGTACTAGAATTGGTTTTCCATCACACAATTTGAAATTAGATGTGATTGAAACAAAATTTATAAACACAATATTCAATCGCCACCTGAATCAAATAGCTAATAATGTCTTATTGAACTAATTTATTCTAATATGGCCAGCAAACTCAAATAGCTGAGTATGATATTCAAGGAAGCCACTCAATGTTATCTCCCCATGGGATGAAACTTTCCAAACAATAGCTGTCTACCTGCAACTGTGTAATAACTGATTGGTATAGTGAAGGATGGTGTCACCTTTCAGCCTTGCATGACCATGATCAAGGTTCAGATCCAAGCAGTTGTAAAAGGAAAAACAAAAAAAAAAAAACCCTATAACACCTAACCTTGGATGTTGCATGCAGTGATAGCTCCATGGAGTTATTAGTGGGCCAGGTCAATCAGCATCCACTAAATCCTACATTTCCTTCATCAGTTTCAGAATCATGCAGTGACAACTGTGATACATTCCGTTATCCAAACCAACAATAAACATCAGTTTTCTACAAACATAGAACCCGAAAGAACATTAAAAAAAATGTAATAAATTGAAGTTACATCTGATAAGTTACCAACCACAGCAGTTCTGGTTGCTTCCTTTTAAATCTCAACTGCAAGAGCTAACCTGGTACCTTATTACGAGTTGTGACATCCCTTCAACAGGATATAAAGAACAAGTTCATTACTATTGAGACCAAGCCATTCACCCAAAAGTGAATTGGAAAATTGGCGCACTCCTAATAATCTACTTCATCAGTTTCTTTCTTCAGAGAGCATAGTAGTATGCAAATATTGCAAGCATCAAAGCTATTACAATGGCAGGAACAGCCCATACCCAGTATGATTGAGATTTCTTCTTCCCAAGGATGACCTTTGGAAGTGGAACCTGACCTTTTAGTTTCCTGTGCCTGACATTCTCCTTCTGTTCTTTGATCTTTGCAGGAACTAGAGGTTCCATGTTTACTTCTGTTTTTTCAGGGTCAGCATCATTTGTCTCAGCTTCAACCTGTTCAGCATCAGAAGCAGCTATTGATGCCCCGGCTTTCTTCTTAGCTCTCTTTTCACGCTCCTGTAAAAGTTTTAAGGGAGATTAAAAGAATACATCTACCTTGAGACGGACAATAAAAACAAGTTACAGCTCGGAAATTTAAGGAAAAACTAGAATGTTACCTTGAGTTTCTTTTCAGCTTCCTTTTGAGCTCTTTTAGTTGCCTTTTCAGCTGCTTTCTCTGCCAGCTTCTTCTTCCTTTCCGAAGCCAGCTTCGCTTTAGCCATCTCCTCTTCTCTTCTAATCTCCTTCAGTTTAATCGGATCAATCCCATTAGCTGCTACAGACTCCTTTTGAGTTTTTTCAGGCAAGGAGAAGCTTTCAGCATCTGCGGATGTATTGCCCTTGCCTGTCATTTGCACCTCAGTTGATTCATCACGGCCTTCATTTTGTGCTGTACTATTGGAGACTGTGTTAGGCTCCTGCAAGGGTTTAACATCTTCCTTGGTTCGTTTCTTGTCCACTTTCAGTTGGGCTGCCGTGTTCACTTTTCCTGGGGCTGTCACTGGTTCTATAGGAGGAGGAAGAACCTCCACAACTAATGGTTTTTCATCAGGGTTTCTCATCCGGCCATCTCTACTCAACTGCCGAATGTCCAGTGATGACAAAATCCTTTTTTCATAATCATCTCTAAAAGCTTTGTCACTGCTCCATAGAGACATGAATTTCTCCATCTAAATGCAAAAATAAAATGGTGCAATCAGCCCCATTAAAGATAAGAGAAGGAAGCACCATGATTCCATAAGCATATGGCAGACTGAAGAACTGAAATAGTTAAATATAATTTATTGGACAAACCTCTGCATGAGAAAGCTCCTCCAATGCTGCTATATCCTTCTTCGCAGCAAGATCCTTGGCATTGTTCAATATAGAACGGTTTTGGTAAAAATATGAATTCTGAAAACATACAGAAACCAGAGAAAGATCTCTCATAATAAATTTTTTGAAAGAACAGGATAACAAATTTAAAGAACAAGAGTTCTACATCAATGCAACTATGCCATTAATGCAATTATGCAAGCATGGATGCTGATAGAACTCATGCACTTTTTCCTTCATCATCATCATCAAAGCCTTATCCCAACTGTGTTGGGGTTGGCTACATGAATTCTGTTTCTCTATTCCGATATATCTTGAGCACCTTTTCCTTCTCTTGTTAAAATAAGAAGATAAAAATTAATCAAATATCTAGTTATAGTATATACTAAAGCCCACTGCAGTATGGTGCTGCTACCCCTTTCACTAAACCTAATGGTAATGGCTTATCAAAAATGAGTTACATGATTCCATGGAATAGCATACACTAAAGCCCACTCCAAGATAATGGTGCAACCCTTCAATTAAACCTTTTAATAATGGGTGATAAAAAAAAATTAGTTACATAGTATCATTCAAAAAAAAAAAAAAATGTTACATAGTAACTTTGCAACTGTGGATGATAACAATTTAAAAGAACAGGGAGCCCTACATCAATGCAACAATACAAGATACTGATAGAACTCATGCACCTTTTCCTTCTCTCCTTATAAAAGGGAAAAATGTTATCCTACGAGCAACCTTATACGCAGTCCATCTCTGTGGGAACCACTTGGTCCAACCTCTGATCAGTGTAGGCAGCCTTTCACAATCTCATTCCCCAATGATTTAACACTAGGCCCAATTTCACTCTCATCAAACCTTTATCCATTGTTGGGTTGAATCCAGTGTTGAGAAATTAGTTTTGGTGTCTGTTTCGGTTTGGTGGCCAAACTAAAAAATTTTGGCCGATTAGGAAATTCGGTAAATTATTTCGGAAAAAAAAAAAATTTAAGTAAAAAATATAAAGTAAATATTAAAACTTTAAATAATGAGGATTTTACTGGAAAAATCCTGAAATATAGCCATTTATCCCGAAAGGTCCTCGCAAATTTTGTAGTACCAATGAGGTCCTCTCGCCAATTTTTTATATTTTTTAATACTTTTTCTGAGCGACGATAGCGTCACCATGGGCGACGCTAGCATCGCTCGTCAGAATATCTCCTAATGTCTTCTTCTTCCGCTCCTCCTCCTATATCTCGGAAGAAGAAGAGGTGGTGGGGGTGCAGGGTGAGTGCAGGTGGGTAAGAAGAGAAAGAGGAGGAAGAAGAGAAAAAAAGGAAAAGAAAAGAAGGGAAGAAGAAGGTGGGGAAGGGCAGAGTGGTGGAGTGTGTGCGGTGTGAGAGAGAGAGAGAAAGAAAGAAAGGAGGTACTGGTGGATGGGGTGTGCTGGGAGATGCAGGGAAAGGTGGATGTGACGGGCGACGCTATGTGTCGCCTATGGTGACGCTATCGTCACTCGGAAAAAGTATAAAAAATATAAAAATTGGCGAGAAGACCTCATTAGTCCTACAAAATTTGCAAGGACCTTTTAGTATAAATGACTATATTTCAGGATTTTTCTAGTAAAATCCTCTTAAATAATTGATAAAGTAATAAGTCTATGGCTAGACCATTTTTTTTATGTGTGTTTGCTACGAAATGGCTAGATCCATTTTTTTATTTTTTTATATTTAAATATACATATATATTGTAGACCATTTACTTTTTTCTCTTCACCGGGCTACTGGCTAGGGAGTGATAATTATTAAAACTGGGGACCCAGACTATATTCAATGGCTCAACCACTAATGTTGGTGCCTTAGGTGGCTCATTTATCAACTCAATAAAACTGTTTTGCATGTGGACCTCAAGGATCCGAAGGACAATCTCGATAAATATAAGAGGCAAAGGTCCCTTTCAAGAAGCTTCCCTCGGAATTCTCTCTAGGGCAAATGAAATGGAAGAAAGAATGAAGAAAAAAGAGGAAGGGGAGAGAGGGAGAAGGCGATGGCGAGCAGCGATTGATGGCTAGGGCTTTGAACCAGGTACTCTCTCTCTCTCTCTCTCTCTCTCTCTCTCTCTCATTTTTTGTTTTTTCCAAGAAATCAGTGCCCCAGCCCCTTACTATCATTTTTTTTTTAATTTCTGGCCGAAACTCTTTGGACAGTGGTGAAATATGGAATTTTTATTCAAAACTCCAGATTTCGTCCAAATTGGTCTGAAATCTAGGCCAAATATTTCTCAACGGGCAATTTAGTTCGTTTTCATGACTGAACCGAATTTGTTCGGAGATTTTGTCCAAACCAAAACAAATCTCGTAACTACTCAAAGATATCTATGGTTAAAAAATCAGTAAACTTTATGGCTATTAAATCAATGGTTAGAATGATCTAACAAGAACCCTTATCTGTAAGGAGACCTTTCCATGTACTGCTCCCCCACTAACCAAAAGATGCAAGCAACAGAATTCGAAAACAAGGGAATTTGAATCACCTTCTTTAAATAGTGTTGATCAACGGATGCAAGCAACAAAGACAATTAAAGACTTGGAAACAGTTAGCAAGCAAACTGAAAACCCAATGTCTATGAATGGAGAACCACCTTTAGACAATGGCGGAGTTAGGGTTTCCTCTTTGGTGGGCGGTGGACGAAAAAGACAGTCAGCAAGCAACTGAGAGAGAGAGAGAGAGAGAGAGAGAGAGAGAGAGAGGATGAAGCTACCTAACCTAGCATGTCAAGCTCCATGCTTCCCTGGTTCTTTTTCCCCTTTGTTTCAGTCAAATGAATTGAATAGAAGTTGGCTAGGTTTTTCCCCCTTCTTCTCATTTCTTCATCTTCTTCTTTTTCTCTTTCAGTTGAAAGATTGGGTTTTGGGATTGGGGCTTCTTTGTTTTAGGTTGAAAAAAATTTACATCTTGCCATCTTTTCTTTAAGAAATCTTTTCGACTGAACAGGGGTTGTTCGGACAAATTTTGCCGAAATCGTTGATTTCGGACCTAAGCGGACGAAATAGTCCAAAATTTTCACGTAGGTGTTTAGTTTCGGATGAGTGACTGATGCAATCCTAGGGTTAGGATGCAAGTGCCAGGGCACAATTAGAGTTCCCACTTGGAACAATCACGATGAAGACAATCTCTACGATAAACCCACGCAGGGAAATTTATTAAATAAAAAATCACTGAGATTATTAATCTCTACAATGCCATATTTATAATAAAAGGAGTCTTAAGGACTAGGAAAGTAATCCTAATTAAATTAGGAAACAAAATAAGAATCCTTCCTAAGTTAGAAACAAATCCTAAATGTAACTTCTTAAATAAAAATTAGAAACTACTAATAATTAGAGTTCCCACTTGGAACAATCACGATGAAGACAATCTCTACGATAAACCCACGCAGGGAAATTTATTAAATAAAAAATCACTGAGATTATTAATCTCTACAATGCCATATTTATAATAAAAGGAGTCTTAAGGACTAGGAAAGTAATCCTAATTAAATTAGGAAACAAAATAAGAATCCTTCCTAAGTTAGAAACAAATCCTAAATGTAACTTCTTAAATAAAAATTAGAAACTACTAATAATTAGAGTTCCCACTTGGAACAATCACGATGAAGACAATCTCTACGATAAACCCACGCAGGGAAATTTATTAAATAAAAAATCACTGAGATTATTAATCTCTACAATGCCATATTTATAATAAAAGGAGTCTTAAGGACTAGGAAAGTAATCCTAATTAAATTAGGAAACAAAATAAGAATCCTTCCTAAGTTAGAAACAAATCCTAAATGTAACTTCTTAAATAAAAATTAGAAACTACTAATAATTAATAAAGGATTCCTAAACTTCCTTGGGTCCCACATGTGGACCATGCCTCTTGCTCCAATGATTGTATAATGCTGTTGCATTAGTCTCCCCAGGTTGAAAAAGAGTTTGACCCAGAACTTGGCTCTTCTTCTTGATGTTGCTTTTGTAGATAGTGTGGACATGAAGCGCTTCCTTGGTAAGATGAGAACGTGACCATTTCTTTGGTGGCGTCAGCTTCAGAGGACGGAGCGTGACTTGCTTTTCACCATGCATGAATGTATATGTGTTGTCACACATGCCATTAGTTCAATTCTTGTCATATATCCATGGACGACTTAACAAGATATCACAACTATCCATGGGTACCACATTACACCAAACTGTATCCGTATAATCTACACCAATGGAAAAGATAACTCGACATGCATATCGGACTTGCACTTCATCACTTGTCATTAACCATTTAGCAAAATAAAGACGATGATGCTTCTGAACTTTTAGCTGTAAGCGATTCATAAAAGCTTGGGATATAATATTCTGACAACTGCCTTCATCAATGACTACCATGCATTCTTGATCATTAACTGTTCTTTTGGAGCGGAAAATATTTTCTCGCAACCATTTCTTCTCAGTAGTCGAGGTAGTTTCTTGGATGACCATGAGAGACTCAAGACCCTTCTCGGGCGGAGTATCCTCCACTTCCTCTGTTTCAGTCTCTTTAGGAACATCTGGAACATTAGGCTCACCACTTTCAGTCTCAATGAAGTGGACACGTGTTGGACATTCTGCTGCACGGTGCCCTTGTTGTTTACAATTAAAACATGTGAGCCTATTTTGACCCTCGGGCTTGGTGAGAACTTTCTCCGATGACGTACTTGGTTTAGAACATGCAATTGATGAATGCTTCTGTATGCCCTGTTTAGCTTCATAAAGTTTTTGGGCTTGATGATTTGCAATTCCCTCGGCTTTGAGAGCATGCTAAATAATTTCATCAACATTATCGAAATGTTTGAATGCGAGGATATCTTGAATATCCAATGTAAGCCCATTAAAGTATCTGTCAACTAATACATCATCATCTTCATTTAAACCAAAATGGTCTTGCATGGTCATAAACTCTTTAGAATACTCAACAACGGTTTTAGATCCTTGTTTCAAGTAGTGAAAACATGAACGCGAATCTCTGGAGTAATTGACAGGTAGGAATTTCTGCTTAAACAGATTTTTCATCTCGGCCCACATGTTAACAGGGTCAATTTGTTGATATCTTCTCTTCTTTTGCAACTCGGTCCACCATATCGTAGCATAATTATGAAATCGAGTTGCTACCAGAGTAATCTTATGACCATCCGTCATTGGTTTATGTGCAAAAATATTTTCGACACACACTAACCAATCCAGAATTCATCTAGCTTCAATTTTCCATCATATTCAGGAATCATGAGTTAATACCCAAATGTCGATCAACATTTACTACATGTGGATCTCTTTGATTTCGATTATGTCCTCCATCATCCCGATGATTATCTTCACGCCGATTAGTTTCCAAATTGGTTAATCGGGTTTCAATCCTTGCAAGAGTCTCTTGCATTTAAACCATCATGGCAGATAGTTGCCCAATGGTTCCCCCTCAAATCATCATCATTATGGGAGGACGACTCCACTTTTACTTGCTTCTTGCAAGGCATTTTTTGTAAAGCAAGTTTAAAATTTCTGACCGACCTAATGTGTAGATCTGCTCGTGCCGATCACGCTGGCGAAAACAGATTGGAAATTTGATGGCGGATGGACCTAATAGCGCAAAATAAACTGTAGCCGTTGCTGTAGTGAAACGTTCGTTGGACTGCTCTTGTGATGAGGTAATATGTATACATTGCTAGTGGGCTTTTTTCAATGGGTCAGATCCACCTGAACTGGCCTGAACGAGAAACCAGGTCCAAACTCAATTGATGACACATGTGAGGACCACTCTGGCCTCGGGCTTCGTGACTATACAGAAGAAGAGAAAAAGGGATTTGGCTTCCTTCTCTTTTGTGCCGGAAGGCGAAAGGAGGAGGCTGGGAGGCGACGTTGGATGACGGCTGTTATGACGAAGACACAGCGAGGGATCGCTCTGGATATGGAGAGGTGTTGCACGATGGATGGCGAGCGGTGGAGTGGAGTAGCGGCAACGACGGTGCCAGGTACTCACTTTTTCCCTAATCTTCGTCCTTTCTGTTACTTATGTTCTTCGTCTCTCTGCTCTGTTTTTTTTTTTTTTCTTTTTTCCCTCTAGTTTAGGGCAATTTTTCTCTGGTTGGGGAATAGGAGATGTGATCCGAAGGGGCGATTTGGTTGCGGTTTGGCGTCGGGATATTGAGATGGTGGTGGGTTTCAGCAGTGGGTTGTGTTGCAGGAAGGGAAGATGGTTTTGGGGATTGACGACAATGGGATGAGATCGGTAATCTGGGTAAGCAACGAGGTTGGAAGGTCTGGGAAGGCAGCAAATTTGGTAGACTGTGGGGGAATCTTATCGATAAGGGTTTCTGAAAGGTTTTGGGTTTGAACGAAGAGGGAGATTGGGTTTATGGGTTTCGGCTGGGTTGTGCGTAGGCAGGGAGTGGTGGGTTAGATGTTAGGGTCTCAGGGTGGTTCCACAGGGAATGGTGGGTTGGGTGCTACAGGATGGTGCGACGAGTCCGGGGGAGGGATTTTTCGATGGTGCAGGGACGGTGATGTTGGATGAAGTGATGCAATCCTAAGGTTAGGATGCTAGTGCCGGGGCACAATTGGGGTTGCCAAGGAACAATCTCACGTGGAAGACACTCTCCAACGATAAACCCACAAAAAGGGAATTCTATTAATTTCAAAAATCTCTGAGAAATAATTCTCTACAAAGCCAGATATATAGTAAAAGAAACTTAAACCCCAAGAAACAATCCTAATCAAACTAACATGAAATATAATAAATTAGAAACTAATCCTAATTATATTCTTTGCTAAAATTAAAACTAATAACAATTAAAATTAGAATTTCATGGGTCCCACATGTGGCCCACGAGTCTTGTTGCAATAATGTAAAATTGCTGCTGCATCATTCTCCCCAGGTTGGAAAAGAGTTCGACCTCAAACTCGGCTCTTCTTCTTGATGTTACTTCTATAGATAGTGTGCACTTTAAGCGCTTCTTTGGTGAGACGAGAACGTGACCCCTTCTTTGGTGGTGTCGGCTTCAGAGGATGGAGTGTAACTTGCTTTTCACCATGCATAAATGTGTATGTGTTGTCGCGCATGCCATTAGTTTTATTCTTGTCATACATCCATAGACGACCCAACAAGATATCACTATCCATGGGTACCACATTACACCAAACTGTATCCATATAATTTGCACTAACGGAAAAGGTAACTGGACATGCATATCGGACTTGCACTTTATCACCTGTCATTAACTATCTAGCCTGTCATTAACCATCTAGCAAAATAAGGACGATGATGCTTCCGAACTTTCAGCTGTAAGCGATCCACAAAAGCTTGGAAAATAATATTTTGACAACTTCCTCCATCAATAACGACTGTGCATTCTTAACCATTGACTGTTCCTTTGGAGCGGAAAATATTCTCTCGCAGCCATTTCCTCGCACTAGTCGATGTAGTTGCTTGGATGACCATAAGAGACTCAAGACCTTCCTCGGGCGGAGTATCCCCCACTTCCTCTGTTTCAGTCCCTGTAGGATCATTTGGAACATCAAGCTCACCACTTTCAGTCTTAATGAAGTGGACACGTTTTGGACATTCTGCTGCACGATGCCTTGTTGTTTACAATTAAAACATGTGAGCCTATTTTGACCTTCGAGCTTGGGGAAAACTTTTTCCGATGACGTACTGGGTTTAAAACCTGCAATGGGGGAATTCTTCTGCATAACCCATTAAGTTTTTAGGCTTGATGATTTGCAATTCCCTCGGCTTTGATAACATGCTGAATAATCTCATCAACATTATCAAAATGCTTGAATACGATGATATCATGAATGTCAAGTGTAAGCCCATTAAAGTATCTGTCAACTGATACTTCATCATCTTCATTCAAACCACAACGGGCTTGCATGGTCATAAACTCCTCAGAATACTCAACAATAGTCTTAGATCCTTGTTTCAAGTATTGAAAATGTGAACGCAGATCTCTAGAGTAATTGACAGGCAGGAGTTTCTGCTTCAACAGATTTTTCATTTCGGCCCACGTGTCAACAGGGTCAATCTGTTGGTACCTTCTCTTCTTTTGCAGCTCCGTCCATCATATCGCAGCATAATTGCGAAATCGAGTTGCCACCAGGGTAATCTTATGACCATCCAGCATTGGTTTATGCGCAAAAATGTTTTCAACACACACTAACCAATCCAAGAATTCATCTGGCTTCAATTTTTCATCATATTCGGGAATCACGAGTTTAATACCCAAATCACGATCAACATTAATACATGTGGATCTCGTTGGTCCGATTATGTCCTCTATCATTCCGATGATTATCTTCACGCCGATTAGTTCCCAAATTAGTTAATCGTGTCTCAATCCTTGTAAGAGTCTCTTGCAGTTGAACCATCATTACTGATAATTGCCCAACGGCTCCCCACAAATCATCATCATTATGGGAGGAAGACTTCGCGTCAACCTGCTTCTTGGGAGGCAATTTTGTTGAATGCAAATTTGAAATTTTGACTGACCTAATGTGTAAATCTGCTTTCTATGAGCACGTTGGTGAAAACGGATTGAAAATCTAAAGGTGAATGACTCCGAAATCGTGAAGAAAAGATGTAACTGTTGATCAAGCGAAATCTGCCTTTAATCGGATGCTGCCGACGTAATAACTACGTCAGATCGAGGGATGGGGATAAGGGTAACGCGCCAACGATCGAGGGATCATTTGGCTCTGATACCAATTGATGCAATCCTACGGTTAGGATGCAAGTGCCATGGCACAATTAGAGTTCCCACTTGGAACAATCACAATGAAGGCAATCTCTAGGATAAACCCAAGCAGGGAAATTTTATTAACTCAAAAATCACTGAGATTATTAATCTCTACAATGCCATATTTATACTAAAAGAGTCTTAAGGACTAGGAAAGTAATCCTAATTAAATAAGGAAACAAAATAAGAATCCTTCCTAAGTTAGAAACTAATCCTAAATGCAACTTCTTAATAAAAAGTAGAAACTACTAATAATTAATAAAGGATTCCTAAACTTCCTTGGGTCCCACATGCGGACCATGCCTCTTGCTCCGACGATTGTATAATGCTGCTGCATTAGTGACCGAACCGAAATATTTCTAAGATTACGTCCGAAACAAAATGAGTTTTGCAACTATGCGCACCAAGCCAACTTCGAAATGGAAGAACAGATCATATGAAGCTTCCACACCATGCAAATAAAATGGAGATCAACCAACAAATCAAAATTTCATACGGTGAATCTTTAACCCTGGAGGAGTTCTACAAAACTCGAGGTCAAGTGTGAAAATGGGGTGCTCAACTCAAAGTCCTAGATGGGGGTGAATAGGACTGTTTAACCAATTAGGGCCAAATTAAAGATATTAAGTCCCAAACACACAATTCAATTTCTTAACAACATAAATATCAAATTCAAGTGCGGAAGCATAAAGAGATCAATTGTGCAGAATTCATGTAGAAATCAACAACAGTAATATCGAATATAGATCTAACACGAGTTCTTGCCGTTTAATCTAAATATCATACATTATGCACATACATCCGATAGCATGCATATAAAATAGAAATGATATAAAGAGATGCAAACACACGATTTTATAGTGGTTCAGTCCTTCGAGCTACGTCCACTCCCAAGAGCACCTACCCATGGTCTCTTGGCATTCATTTTGAGATTTTCAATAAGTGCACCTCAAAAACCAGTACAACCTAAATTTTTTGATGGTTCGATCACAGAGATGGAACCATAGATTTTTCTCATACAGTGGTTCAATCACAAAGGTCTACTCCACCACACTATATTTTTTAGTGGTTCGATCACAAAAGTCTAATCCACTTTAGAGATATTAACAATAAAATGAAAAACAAATCAAATGCGAACAATAATACATGTTATTCCGAAGATCGCACTTGATACCGAGATTTGGAATTCAAAGAGCTCTATAGCCTCCATAGCAAATGATCCTAGGGGATTGATGATCTCCCAATATTGCTCAACCAAATAGATGCTAGAGGTTGTTGGATCTAGGGCTTTGGTGGATATTCCTATGAAGAACTCAATCTAGATCGATATCGTTCCACAGTTTCCCTATTTGATGAGCTTTGAATGCTCTACTAATCTTCCTATGAAGCTTAAAGAGGATGAAAGAAGGAATGAGGCATAAGGAATGAGTTTTACTATTCCGCAAGAAATCTCTTTGAAAATCCCTTGAATGATCATGGGTATAGATTTGGATATGAAGACACATTTATAAATTTTGAGCTTCAGTCGACCAGGTTAAAACCTTCAGTCACCCGAGGTGCCAAAACAAGCAACACAACTCAGCACGATGGCTAGTTTGACTAAGATCCAGATTCACTTCAATTGACCGAGGAACAGTTCGGTCCCCTGAGACCCTATGAGCCAAAAAAAGAAGGCACTCTGGACAATAGACCGATGGAAGGCTTTGGTCCTCCGGAGGGTTCTTTTGGTCGACCGGCACAATCGGCTTCGCCCCCCCCCCCTCCCCCTTTTCCCTTTTGTTAGAGCTCAAAAATAAGCTCTCTAGAATTTAGATAGAAGTAAGGTCTTTGGCTCCAGAAAGTGTCCTTCAGTCCACTGAGCTAAAGAGCTCAGCCCCCGAAAAACTTGAGAAGCCTTTAAAAAGAAATGCATTTCTCTTGGTCACTTGACTAAACATATTTTAACCAATTTCACTAAGGGTCTTAGGGTTTGTTTCTTAATATTTACTGAAGGTAAATTTACCCTTTGGTTGGCACATGTTAGGGAAATGACCACCCAAGGGAAGTGACAGATTTAACTATGACACTAACAGAGTTTTCTCCAAGACGGGGAGAAGTTGATACAGGACAAACCAATGGCCCCATGGATCAACCAAGCCTTGGGCCCATCCCATTCAGTTATCTAGTTTATTATTATTTAGAGCATTTATGTTTATGTTTTAAGTTGTTTAGATGTTTTAATCCTAACCGTCAACATGTTTTGATGGTCCAGATGAGATCTAGATTATTTCTTTTCCTATATAAGTGATGTATATAGCCTCTTTGGCTTCTAATAGTTAACAATTAATGAAGTTGATTTTCTAAGCTCTCCTTCACCTTCTCCCTAAGTCCTCTTCGAGATCTTTTGCCACCTGGTTCGGAGTTTGGCATGAGGCCAATTTTCAGGTAATCCTTGATTTCCCTATCTCTTTCATCTCTTCTACCTTGCTCGCCCTGCAACTCCCCTCTGTTCTGCATCATTATTCCTTTTTTTTTTTTTTTTTTTTTTTTTTTGCACAATATTGAGTTTTGACTGATTAAGGGAGCTAAAAATTTCAAATGCAAAGGAGATGGCTCAAGAGCTATGGTAACAAAGACAGTCATCCTCAACCATAGCATATACAACGGTTTATGGAAGGCAAATGAGGAACCACAACTTGAAGATGATGACAAGTGATTTAAATAGAACCAATGCTGGTTCAAAGTCATCCCATCAATGGGGACAAATTCTTACTAACACAGGAAAGCGTCTCCAGGTCATCTAGAATCCAGTGGTTTTTTTTTTTTTTTTTTTTGGAGGGTGTCTTGAGGCACATGTGTTCTCTACATGTGGTTCATCAAAGAGAGTTGATCCAAACCAAAACCATAAAATGGGGAAAATAATCATATAAAATGGAACAATAGTAAGAATCAAGTTGAGAACCAGATTCTATATATAGTCCTTAAAACCAGAAGATTTTTCACAACTGGTATTTTGGCTGCATAATAAAATTTTAAGAGAGAAGCTTAATTCCTGTATAATCTCCACCTATACGTATGCACTGACAAAAACATGACTACACTGTCAAGAATGTTTACTAATGCAAATAACCAAGATAGTAGCAAAAGTAAAAAAGTTTACAACTTAAGTTACCCCTTGTTCACGTGCTTTTCTCAATTCATTCATGGTGTCATATGCCTTATCCTTCTTCTGGTTTAGAGCTTCCAATTCCTCCCGTAAGGAACTAATCTCAGTGTCAATTGCATTCAGTTCTTCCTCCAGATGCTTAATTTTTTTCCTCACCTCTTGTTGCTCTTTTCTCACACCATCCAAATCACCACCTATAAGCTAAATTTACAAAAGAGCATTTTCATATATGAAGAAATTACCAAGTTCATTCAAATGAAATAAAGTTAATAGATCCATCCGCTCATAGTGCTTACATTAACAACGGTAAAGAAAAACTTACTTTAACCTGGTCCTGAATAGCTTCTTTTTGCCCTAATGAATCCTGAATCTTTGCCTTCATAGCATCATTAGCAACAACCTTCTCCCTTGTTCCTTCAAGTTGTTTGATTTCTTTAAGTAACTGTTTCTCCTCAGCTAAGGTGTTACTCTCATGTTGCATGCGGTAGTGCAAGCTAGCGATCTGTTTTGATATGTCAAAATATAAAAGGATAAGGAACAGCATTAAACACATCAAAATCAAACAATCTAATAGTAGAAGCTCACAAGATCATTAAGCGCTTCCTCCGACGAGCATAAGCTCACACCCTTCTCTCTTGCAGTATAGCTCGCACTGCGCAACTTTCCAAGAGCAGCTTGAAGGGGTTCCAATTCCTTCCTCTTCCCATCCAACATCATCCTGTATTGCTTGTCCTCCGCAGTCAGAGGCTTCAATTGTGCAATCACAGCCGCTCGATCAGACTGCAAATATTCACAATTAGATTAAATGTAAGCGATTTGATTTAACATATTTGGCCTAGTCTGCTAGAACCAACATCTGTAATTATGTTTGCATCATACCCTTTTAGCCTTTAACATATCCATTAGATGCGATCGGGCGTCATTCTTGTTTCCAATCTCCTTCTTGGTCTGTTCGAATTTGGATTTTAGCTTTGGGTCTTCATATGCCCTAAACTTGACAAAATAGAAATAGTGGATTTGCTTTGGTGCAGGCCACTCATCAGCAGCATCCTTGGGGAACTTGGAATCAACAGCAGGATCTCCTTCTCCTTTGGGCACCGCCGCATTCTTCATTCCATGAGAAACATCCACTGCACCAAACTTTATAGGCTCTTCAAGTTCAATTGATCCCTCATCAGGTTTCACATTGTCAATGATAACATGTGCTTCATCCTTCACCTGCGATTTTGCGACTTCAGCTCCAGAGATCTCCATGCCCATATTTAGGTACTTAAACCAAGAAAATCCTGCACAAGGATATATACCAAAAACCCTAATCACAACGCCCTAATCACAACGGATATTTACCAAGAAGCAATCAAATGATCTAAAATCCCCAAAGAAGTCATACCAAAACAACATCAGCAGCTGAAATCAACATGATCTGATCTTTAATATCAGAGAAGGGACAACAATTCACGAACCAATTCAGAGATTCAAATCCACATACATCACAATTCACAATCAGATCTAAATAAAAAGATAACAAACAGGAACCCACCAACAAAAAAAAAAAAAAAATCAAAATCATTCCTCACAATTCTTAAATCCCTAACATCGAAACACAAACAGATCGAGATCTGTGCAATTACAAAATCAAATCCCTCTATATCATGAAAGAAACAAGAAACATACCCAAAATAGAAGATCTCTGAAGCGCAGATTACTTCGGTTTCTTCTCCAGATCCAGATCGAGAGAGAGAGAAAAGAGAGATCTTTTCTCACTTCGCAATCTCTAAATCGGAATTGGAAGTCAATACTCCTCCGCTTCGTCGTATCTAATAGATATATATATATATATATATATAGAGAGAGAGAGAGAGAGAGAGAGAGAGAGAGAGAGAGCCCCTTGGATTTTGATCAGAACTTTTGATTACTATGTAAATGTAGCTGGATATCCAAATTTTACAGTACGGAAGTCCGGATCCTACATGGTCAGGAATAGAATTGGTTCCATGGACGCTTTTAAAATCAGGTTTAGCTTATTATTTAGGCTCCGCTCTATTTTTTACCCGTGACCTAAACAAGTACAGGTCTGATTCTGATTTCGGTTCCACATTGGTTTGGACCCGTAGACCTGAAATCCGACACACTACTTTTTACTCGTGACCTAAACAAGTCCAGGTCCGATTCTGATTCCGGTTCCACATTGGTTTGGACCCGTGGACTTGAGATCCGACACATTATCTTAATTTTTTAAAATCTCTTCTTAAAATTAGATTTTTTTCCAATACCATTCTCTATTCAGACCCACTTCATATATAGTTCTGGTTTCGGGTTCGAGTGCACCATGGAACTGGACTGAAACCAACCCGTTTTACATCCTTATAAGGATTACACTTTTTAATTTTTAGGGCTTGGCATTAAATTGAATAAAAATAAAGTTAAATAAATTTCAATAGTTATTATTATTATTTTTTGCTTGGTTGGCCATTCGCTAGACATAGGAGGTAAAAGGCTCCCACTAGGATTTGAAACTTGGTGGGAGCTATGCGAGCGAGCGCCTTATTCACAAGGCCAGCCTATTACTTCCAATCGTTATATTTTTTTAGCTCAAACTTGACAGGTAAAGATAAATTGACTTGCAATCGGTGCAACTATATTTTTTTGGATAAAAGAAAAAAATTATAACTATTATATTTTATTTCACCGTATCTCTGTTCTATTTCATTACAAACAAAATATGTCGCTGAAACAAGGTAAACATCAAATTAAAGTTTATTTATGTGCATGAGGCATTACTAAACTTTATTCTAAAAGGTCTCGGTCTCGCTACATGAAGGAACTTTGATTTTTGATAAGATCGAGATTAATACAATCGGATCATATTCATTTATTACTTTTTTGTTATCAAGCTGCCAACTTTATAGTGGGATCAATTTTAATTGAGGTCTGAGTCATTATATGAGCTAGAAAGAAGTTTATTTTGAATGGATTGGGTTTGATATAGGTGGGTTACACAATGGATTTATGGGCTTTTGACACAGGATTTCTCTAAGTAGGGGCCGCAGAGAATTCAGATTCGGATGTCTGAAACTGAGATCGTGGTCCCTACACGTGCGGGGGTGTTTCGAGAACACGTGTGGGAGGTGGCAATCTTCCGGCAGATACGTCAGGGCGATGATTACGAAGAAGACGGTCGTACGTATCGGTTTATTACATAGGGAATCGGAAAAAGGTAATGTAGCACGTGCATGTGATTCTAATCAGAACCGTCCAAGAGGTGGGCCGGATATAATGATTTAATGCAGCCAATGGCCCGATGCTTATATGTAGGTTTTGATTAATTTTTTTGAAAATCATCAGTGCATATATGTTTGCAAGAAAAAAATTTTTTTTTTTTTATTTTTCTATGGAAGGGTTTCCAACTCTTTGAAGTGAACTAATCCCTTTGGGTAGGCCTGTCAATGGGACGAGCCGGATGTGGGCTTGAGTTGTCCAATCCTGTCTCGAAAATAGGACGGGCCCGCTCGGTGTTGTCCAATCGCGGCCCTAAATTAAACGGGCCTACATCAAATCTCGTCCCGTATGAGCCTGGGCTGGGACAGGGCCGGGCCTGGACTTAGCTCGATCATGGCCATAAGCAAAACATTGTCTAATTATTCATACTGTCACCAGACACCCGGTGTGAACCGGACTTTAAACCCTCCTTTTTTCTGGGCTTGGGACCGGCAATGCAATGCAACAAGCAATATGACGGTCTTAAAATTTTTTTTTTTTTCTAGTGACAGTAGAAAATCAATAGAAATGAATAAATATCCTATAAGCTATATAGGTTAAGTAATGTAGGAACGATTAAAACCTTTTCTTTTTTTTTTTTTCTAGTAAAAGTAGAAAATCAGAAAATCAATAGAAATGATAAAGAATGAGGATCCTATATGAGTCAAGTTAAAGTAATGTAGGATCAGTTAAAATCTAATTAGTCGTTTTTTGTTGTTAGTGATGGGCACTTTCAGTAATTATAAATTATTATTATTAAATGACTTTGTAGCGTGCCGGGCTGGGCCTGAACGGGCTGGGTTGTTTCTGCTCAGTCCCAATTCTATTTTGGTCAGGCTTTAAAATGTATTATCCAAGCTAAGCCCACTGGGCTCAAATTTTTTTTAAAAGCCCTGCATTTTCGGGCTTGGAATGGGCCAGGCCGGGTTTTCTACCCGCTTCAACACGTCCCATTGACAGGCCTACCTTCGGGCACAGAGGGAAGCCGGGTAAACTCCCATGTAGCCCCAGTGTGGTAGTACAGTTTCGAACCTACAATCTTCGGGTGCAAATTATGGTCCTAGGCCAACTAAGCTTCTTGATCTGCAGAGGAGAAAATCTACCTTTCCTCTTTTGTAGCAAGTGCTTTTTCATTGGAGGAGGTTGGATTTGCACATCCCTTTTTGCAAAGAAAATTAGGAGATCAAAGCGAGTCGGAAATCAAGGAGTGAGGGATTCCTCTTTGCAATAAATATCATTGCGGAAGGCACGAGGACAAGGCCACTGCATAAATAGACACTTATGTGCTTGGACTTTTATGGGCCCAAAATTGATAAAATCCAGATTTTAGAAAATTTTATCAACTTTTGGAAGCTGGGAATTGAAGCTTGAATTTATAGAATTTCAGTTAATCTTATTGTAAAGCCCTTTCCTCCAACAATGGACAATTTTGTTGATTCGAAATCACATTAACACATTATATATTTATATGTATATATATGAAGCGAACTGAGAAATCAGAGATTGATTTCAATTTAATTTGGAACGTGTGAATTTTGTTTTGATCGCTTCTATCAATAGACTGATTTCTACTCTCTCCGTTTTTAAACCCTCTTTACGTACTACCGAAACTTTTTCTCCCTTATGACTCTTTATTACTTAAACTCCTCATTTCTCTCTAATTCTTTCCTCTTCTTGGTATATTTTCAACATTTGAATGCATCCTTTCATCTTTTCTGTGCGTTTGTTCTCTTGCCTTTCCTCTCTCTCTCTATATCTCCCACCTTTCTATTTCCAAAGCCTTTTTTTTATAATGTTTTTTAGTATCTAATATTATGAATTACATTGCCCGTGTTAGCACGGGGCTTTTTGCTAGTGCATTAGGAGAGGAAATGACTGTGATTTTATTGAAAATTTTGAAAATCTAAAGAATGTACATGCCTGAACATCAGATTAGAGGGTTCTATTCATAGAATGTAAAACTAATGAATTTCTTCATTTATCCCGGACTCTTACTAAGATACTTCCATGAGGGGATGTTTATTTGCCCTCATTTATATATGCAAATGATTCACATACATGGCTGTTTCACACCAGAACTATCTTTCACATCTCAAGAGTTAGTTTAGTGTTACATACCTCACTGCTACGTAGCTATTGGTACTTACATTGGATGCCAAGACCAATAACGGGTTCAATTATATTATTACTATTACTGCTTTTGTGGGCCCGAAATTTTATGATTCTTGCTGGAATTCTTGATGAAAAATTCTAGGATGTTCAATTTCATATCTTAAAACTTTTAGGAATTTTGTGTAGATTGTAAAAAGCATTAAAAAAAAACCACATCTAACACCATTAAATGTACTTATATATTCTAGCGATATTGTAGATTTTGACAAATATAATGATGTGTTTGACATGTATAACATTAGAATATGATAACTCATTTTCTGCAAATGACTTATTTGATTGAGAAAGATTCTCAAAACCATTCCTAATAACAATTTCTCTGTATAGAATTCTCAGACATCCATATTTCTAGAATGCTACTCAACCATTGTCATTGAAGAATTTCATTTTGTAGGACAATATCTGAAATTCTCCAAATGTTCAAAGACAAGAAATCCTAAAGACACTTGTATAATTCTCCCCCCTCCCCCATCCCCCAAAAAAAAAAAAAAAAAAAAAAAAAAGGCTCAAAAATAATAAGACTTTCTATAATTTAACGTTTCCTACCACAAAAAGAATAAACTTTAAGAAGACCAAATTTGAAACTTAAACAAATATTCTATAAGTTTTCTAGAAAATGCATATAGAATTCTCCCAAATTCAATATCTTGAAAGTTATGAAATTCCTAAACAATTTTACACTTGTGGCTCCATCTAGCCCACAAAAAATCAAGCCTACTTGATCATATAATGACGAGCATTGGGATCAAAATTTTTCAATCAAATCAATCCAAAGGTCAGATCTGTGATCTGAAGAACTCAATGTTTATTTAGGCCTTGTGGGCACTTTTGGTGCTTTCAAATGTATCTAAAAGTTCTTCAGCAAGGCTGATCATGAAGTGATATTTGCCAAATTGTCATCAATTATATTTTTTTTACTTTTCTATTTATTTTTACATATCCTTAATGTACTATTTTATATAGGCGGCCAACACGGATTGGATGAAACAACATCCCCCTATTTCTACGAAGCAGGGGATCCGGACTCCCTTATAGGTAAGGGTTAGCAAAAAGATTAGCCTCATAAGATTATCATAGGCCTTGATTTAACAATCTTAAGATTTAATGGCATTTTAATCTCTTTTTTTTTTTTTAAGGACCGAATCCAACGGTGAGCGATAATTCGATGAGCATAAAATTGGAACTTGTTCCTCATCATGGGATAATGGGTATGAGAGCGGATGCATTGATCAAAGGTGGGCCCCATTTAAAACTTGATTTGGCACGAGCAACAAAGGATCCAGGCTTTCCCCTTAAGACAAGATTGGATTCAGCTAGATTAAAAAATACACACACAGAGCGATTTTGTTTCTACAAGAATAATGATAGAATTAAGATCTGTTGGATATGCAGCCTTTCAACCAGTGAACCAGAGTATCAGCCCTTCTGAATTGAAAAAAGAAGGTTCAGTGATTGCTCAGAATAATCAGAGAAGAGGGTCACAAGTACTTCAAACTCAAAATCTGGGCTGCTCTTATCTTGCAATTGCTACAACCATGTGAACTGCTCAACCAAAAATCCCTTCCCATCTAACCAAAAACCATCATCAAAATCGACTCGATAACATAAAAAAGAAGAAAAAAAAGAAGAAGATAAAACATCATTAAAAATTTCATTCCATCTGGGCCTTATAACCTTTGATGTTTATAATTTCTATACGAACACCAACCTCAAGAAAGAAAAATGTTATGAGGTCAAATCAGATCCTCTGCAACTGACCCACTTCAATGCCTTCTCCTTTCATATCTCCCCACTTTTTGGCCTTCAGTACCACACTGTGTAGTTCTCCAATTTGCTAATCTTGTATAATGACATGACCCGAACCCCAAGATTATGATTAATCCGAGTTAACCCCGAGTCACGTCGCATACTTACTCCGATGAACTCCAATCACATAAAATTCATAAGGGATATCATTTACACATTATGCGGAATATAAATAAATATACATTGCTCCTGTATGAAACAAAACTCATTTACATATTTACAAAACCAATCACTTATATATTTAATACAATGCAAGGATCAAAAGTATAATACATTTCCATGACAAAAGTTTTTGTTTCAATATCATAAACATATGATATTGCTTCATTTCCACTAAACTAGTCCTCCTAGAGGAACCAGATCGGTAATATCTGCTTGCTTTGTGGCCTAAGAAGGACCGGCATGGGCAACTATGCCTATAATACTATCAATAACACTATGAATTTGATAATTTAGCAATGTATAAACAGATACATGATTTAACATGCTAACTCACAATTTAATCTGTCTAATCCAATGTTAGACCAATATAATTACTATTTAATTCAAATCGATGAGAGTCTCATTTAATAATTGGCAAAACTACAATAGCATTTCATTTCAAATTCCATCTTCATTTTTAGGAAGGATTGTCATCTTACATACGGAAGGATTCACATCTTGTGGGATTTATCAGTGTCCGGGCTAGGGACATCTAACATCACCACGGAGTTCCAGAACACTCTCAAATAATCTGCTGCAGCAGTTACAGCTCCAATGAGCCTAGAGAAATCATTATGTAGTGCCAGACTCAAGAAACAATATAATTAACATTTAGTTTTGCTCAATGACAATTAATGGATACAATCCAATAAACAATCCATTTAGGATTCGATTCAAATTATGTTCCATTTTAGATTCAATACTATATACAAATTTCAGTTAAGTAATACCAACCAATTAGGTGTAATTATAAGTTATTTAATGTACGTATTATTCTCGATGGACATCACATTGTATGAATTTGTACATTAAAGTCCCATTAATTAACACCCATGGAGGTAAATCAATGTTGATAGCTTTGATTTAATCAATAGGCTCATTCTTTTTCAACACAGGAATTAAACCTGGAGTTCTATCAGTTTTGGTTAATCCATGACTCAATTTAATATCAAGTCTAGGAATACAATTCCTAGAAAACCAAAGGATCCTTTAAACATATTTGATTGACCTTTAGTCAAACCAATCCCATCACTGATTATCTAAATGTAATTAATCTCCGACGATAATCACTAAATATTCTTAATTAAAAGAAGAAAAATCGAATCTCAAACAAGAACCACCTGAAACTTTTGCTTTAGGTTCGCTCGAGCGGATAGTTCACGGAACATTGGTCGCTTGGGCGACCGACATCTCTCTCTTAAGCGCTGACAGACAATATCAGACAGTACCAAGTTCGGTCGAGCGGATGCACACCGCTGACAGTTCGCTCGAGCGGACTCCCTGTTCACTCGAGCGAACGCTTCAGAATTCCATTTCGGAATTCTGAACCATTCACTTTTCCATTCAAAATCCAATCACAACCTGCATATATATAAAACATATGGACCTTTTGTCCTCTCCTCAATTATCATTTTAACACAAAGATAACACTTCTATTCCATTCAAATACTTCATCTATTGAATCAACACATTCAATTTCATTTCTAATAAATTAGAGCAAAACCACAATTCTAACAAAACCAACAAAAACATACATAAGTTCGCATTTAACCACAATAACATGCTTATACTTGCCTTATGGTTGCGCTAAACACAAAACCCCCTTTATCTTGAATTCAATTTGACTCAATTCCACCAACTTTCAAACCCTAAGATGAAGAATGAACCCAAACGAAAATTCTTAAATTGATTGTGCTAAAAATCATTCCAAATCACTTAATTGAACTCAAAGTTCTACAAAAAAAATAACTGACTACTTACTTGACAGCTTGTCAATGGAAACTTGAGATTTTCCCTAAACTTAATCTTCAAAGAAACTTGAAGAGAATGATGGAGAAGATGATACAATGAAATCCTTTCTCTAAATCACTAGCTTAGCTCTACTTCAATCATTCAAGGAAGAAGAAACAAAGAAGAAAGAAAGAGAACTCAAACCTAGGGCTTCTACTGTTGCTGGAAAAGTCGAATGAACTGAGCTGGGTTCCCATTTGAATCTTTATAAACAGTATTTTGCACATAAACCCATATGTTATTCATATTTCTAATTTCAGCCAAATTAAGACTGATTGGATTCATTTGAAGTCAAATGAAAATGAATGTATTATGAAAGTTGTTGTACTCGTCGAAATACACATGTTGACATCAAGTTTTACCGTATTCGACGAATTACGTATAAATCCATATTTACGGAAAAGTCCTTAATTTCACTAATTCGGGTCTAAAATCAATTCTATTAAGTCAATCTTTTCCAAACTTGTTCATTATACTTAATTCAATCCATTTTGATCACTAATCACATTTATCTTGATTAATCACTCTTAAATCATGCTAATCTCGATTAATTAGAGTTAATCTTGATTAACTCGGGATAGGGTGTAACACAAAACCATTTGGAAAAGTAAAATAGCAAATAAAACTGTAATCAGTACAGAAAAGAAACCAAACAGAAGGAAACTTATGAATTTGATGTTTGAATGAAACCTACTAAACCAAAGTCTTTTCTTTCTGGTTTTTGTGAATTGTAAAACCAAAGTCTTGCTTTCTGATTTTTGTGAATCGTAAAACCAAAGTCTTTCTTTCTGATTTTTGTGAATTGTATGAAGTCTCCTCCTTTTCCTCTCTCTATCACCTCTTTCATCCCACACCACTAATTCTTTAGCAGCTACCTACTTAAAAGGATGAACAGAACTATATATTCAATGATGGCATGTAGCATTCAATTTCAACTTCCTATCTTTGCCTGTAAGAAGAAAATTATCAGCCCTTGTCAGTTGTCACCATCTACAAGAACCATGTTAGACAAATATAAATGAGCCACCCTCCAAATCTTCCATCGGCCCTTGTCAAAATGGCATACTTAATGAGAATGATAAATAAAATAACTAAGCAATATTTTTTTTTCCCTGTGATTATGAAAAATACAGACTGACAAGCTTGAAATTTATTCTCATGCAAGTCCATCCAGGTTATAAAAAGAAGGCTGCTTTATAAAACTCATGATTGTGAATATGAGTTCCTATGTATCAGTATCACCACAGGACTCACGATTAAGAATTAAAGGAACCTTTTGTATTGTCACATTCCAGTCCCGAATCACCCTGGCCTAGGGTAATCCCCGAGGTGGAACACATGTACTCCCATGTGTTTGTACTTGTCGCGAGTCAAATATAATCACACGAAGAAGAAAACCATTCCACTCGTGAGCCGAACTCACTGATAACCATCAATCAACAGTTAATATAGCGGAAGCTTATATCGAATGATCATCATAACCCTGTACAATCCCATATACAACATTCAAGTTTAAAACAAAAGAATTTATACATTGATATACAATGTTTGTACAAAAGAAAGTTCTATGCATCATCACTAACATACAAAGCAAAATGAATTAAACTAAGTGTGACTCATACAAAAACACTAGTCACACTTTTACTATGTGCTCTCAAAATCTTGACGCTCTCCGAACGGAGGAGTCTCTACATGGGCCCTACTCCGGGCCACTCCTCTAAACCTGAAGGTACCTCTTGGGTAACCTTCTTTCCCTCCGTGGTCTCTGCTGGACCGGGAGCTGCATCTGTGCCTGTGACACCATGAGTAGTATCTCAATACAACGATTAGTAAGCATAAACAGTAAACAGGAATACGAAGAAGTTTCTGAAGACAATTATAATTTGAGAATAATAATGAGACGAGTAAAAGAGAATTCAAATAATCCATTTTCCTGAGTAAATCATTTTAAAATCATTAAAGAAAATACAAATACAAGAATTGGCAACTACATAAAGCTCATCCTCTCATTGAGAGCAAATCGTGTGGGGATGTCACTAAGGGTCCAGCCAAAGATCCTCCTAGCTACCCGGGTCCTGAAGTTCCGGTGCTCCAGTCTGTCCACTGCGTAGCGACGTTCAAATTTTAAACCAAGATTTAACCCCGTCGAGTATTGTCCGGTCGAAGCTAAGTAGTGCCGACTTAATCAAATCGCATCTTGTTTATAATTCAAATCGAATGACTTTTCAAATATTTGGATATTCACTCAGCTCAATTGCTTTATCCATATCAATATCAATAATGTATAACAATGAATAACAATTTTGGAGGAACAAAAAGGGTAATTAAATATATAAACATATTGTATCAATATGATAATTTATCGAATAAATTGATGCAAATAAAAATTCTCATTTTCAATATTCAATTCAAATATTTGATGACAATAAACAATTAATACTAATTTATTATTCATATAACCTGCTATTATCCAATACAAGATTAATTTAAAGAATCAACACATTACTATCTACTTAGTGTCACTTACGATGATATTATGTTGAATCTCTAAATTAGTCTTCATGACTTAATAATAGATTAATGATTTCCTTTGGGCTTAATTAGAAGGTTAATGGTTCCAATTCTAAGACATAATTTAAATGAAACCTAAGTTCCTATGGTAAGGAGGGTATACATCTTAATTATTCATTCATTCCAACTCCTTTCTACCATTAATAGTTTAATAATTTCCTTTCCATTCCCCAAACATTCATGGCCCATAGGTGACTTAACATTTCCAATAGGGGAGAGGAAGCCTGCTGAAATGGGCTTGGAAGTCTGCTGTAATGGGGCCTGAAAACCAGCTGAAATGGGCCTGGAAATCTGCTGAAATGGGGCTTGGAAACCAGCTGAAATGGGCCTGACAGAGCCCAGGCCCGTTCGAGCAGGCCCAGCTGCTGTCTGGGTCAATTTCAGTGCATAATTCTGCACTGTTTCTTGCCCATTTGAGTTGTCATTTCCTTCACATTTCTCATGCATTTGAATCTTTCTTAAACATTAGTAAATCCCATTCCATATGCATTAGCAACCAAAATTTTCAAAGTTCAACATAAATAGAAATGTAGAAATTCAAAGACTCGTAATTTCAATAATAGAATCCAAGTAATACATGTAAGAAATCATAAAAATTTGATTGATACAAATCAACACATTTACACAACATGTATAGCATGTTTAGAGTCTATACTTGCCTCCAAGCAACCTTTCAAGCTTTTACTCCACAATTCTTAGCCCAAGTGAAGAAAACCCCAAATATACAAACCCTAATCATGAAAAACATAGATTGTTGAGGAGGATGAAATGCATGCATGAGGATGGGTCTATTTGCCTCTAAGATACTCAAAATCATGGTTATAGGGTTTTGTTACTCACCTCTATTAGGGATTTCGAAATTGAGAGGAAATAGAGGGAGTTGGAGAATGCTTCTTGTCACAAAATGAAGGAAAATGGAGAAGATGAGGAAGATGATGATTCACACTCCACTCTTCAAGCCTATGCAACAATCCCTTGGTGATTAGGTGAGAAGAGTGAATTGGAAGAGAAGAGTAAAGAAAGTTGTAGAGTTAGGGGAAATGAAATGAATGAAGGAAAAAGGGGTTTATGTCTTATATATGAGAGAAGAATGGGCTTTTTGCAAATTAGCCCATTAGTTAAGAACATTTCCTTATTAAGTCAATTGAGAGTCCACTTTCTCAATGAGTGGTCAAATGAGGTCAAGTCTATTAGGAAAGTTGATGTGATCGACGAAATACACGCGTTAGTGGTAAAATGACGTGCAAATGATGCAATTTATGAAAATCAAGAATTACGGAAAAAGCCCTTAATTACATTAAACCGAGCCAAATCGGTGTCAACTCACCTATTTAGGGTTCAAAACTCACCCAACTCAACTCAAATGCATTAATCAATACTAATTTATCATAATTAGAAGTCAAGCATAATTAATTTGGCTAATACTCAATTAATTAGCAATAATCAAGGTTAATTGAGCTTGGGATGTAACATGTATTGACTTAGTAGCTGTTATCTACAGATACAAATGCTTGAAAGCATATGTTATGAGGTTGTTTCCAACTGGCAACTGCAGTAACTGCCATGATTTCAAATGCTTGAATGCAAGAAAAACCCACCATTGAGGGGGTAAAAAGGAAAATAAAAAAAGTCAAAAGTCATTTGGATGAAGTGATAAGAAGTAATAAGAGCATTTATGTCAAGAGAGCAAGGATGTGCACTTCCTGGCTGAGTAATTTGCCACTGAGCTGAGCCCACACCTGATAAATAAACGGTCCATGGGTTAAATCAAGTTTCAAAAGTTAGCTTAATAAATAAATAGAATGCACTTGGACAAGCTTTGGCCTGGCTTAGCATGGCCTAGGCCATGTGCAAACAAGCCTGTCATGGGAGGATTGCACATAACTTGCCCAACTAGCTATCCTATTGGTTAGCAAATAAATCATTACAGGAAAGGGTCAACATCATTGGGGTTGTAGTCAAATAAATGGAACCAACTGCATGTAAAAAACCACAGGCATATATACATCTATGTACAAGGGGAAAATAGGTGTTAGACCTGTATGTGTGTACCTATGTATGCACATATGTGTGCGTACACTACGTCCATGGCGGGCTTATGCCCAAAACTAAACCATTCACAGGACTAAAGTGTTAGCTGTAAGTGGTCCACATGACCACACGTTAAGTAATGACAGAGCCCTACTTTAATTCAGTTGATTTCTGATAAGCTTTCCCCTTTAGTTTTGATTTGAATAAATTTGGCTTGGATTCACTTTTAGAAAACCCAATCCATTAGGACTCTTGTTTCTCTAATCAATGAGAGAATTAAGGAAAGACTTTTTTCATGGCAAGAAATCTCTCTAAGTGTTACACCCGTGGCCCCCCTTTGAGGTGCATTAGGTTCAGCGAGGATCCGTTAATAGAGAGTACGGGAGAAACTCGATTAGGCTTGCAGTGGTACATAAGTCCCACATTGAAAACATCCAAGTCCTAACACTAGGTATATATATACGACTTGGCTTTAATTACATAAGATGCATTTTAAAGCCATGAGACTTCAATCACTCATCTTCAAGATTATGGCGCAAGGTACAGAATAGTCTGTATATAGTGAGCAACATTCTTCCAAGTATCTGCCACTCCATATCTCATCTTTTTTAAATGTTATTTTCAAGATTACTCATGAATGTTTTTGTATGAGTGAGAGCCCCCATTAAAGACCTACAAAAAAAAATTTCAGTTAAAAGAAAGTGTACAGTATGCACGCTCCAGTCTTCCAAGTATCTTCTAATTCAAATCTCACTTTTCTTATGTTATTTCTGCATGCAAGGAACACATCGTTTGTCAGTTTTTTTTATTAGTGACGAGTCTCCATTAAAAGCAAAGAAAGTGTACAAGTAGTAAAAATAGTATATATACATACGGGCAAGGTTCTCCTAAGCTTAAACTTAGGCTAATATTCTGTAAGCTAATGCTTCTAGGGCCCATCCTTGGTCCATCCAAATGGACCAAACACACGACCCTCCTAAATTGCACATGCACACCAACTTTTGGTCAGATCCAAATTTATTAGACCGTTGGATCGACTATGCACCGATCTGAATGGACCATTGACCATTAAACTTTTGTTGCTTAGATGGAGATGATAGAAACCACGGTTGTGGCTGATTTTTTACAGGAAGGAGGGTCCTAGGGAGTCCTTAAAATCCCCCCCACCCCCATCCCCATATGGGTCCCCAAGTGGGCTCCACCACGCAATTGAGCTTACTTCAGCTTACCTTATCCTAAGCTTCAGCTTAGGAGAGCTGGCCTTTATACATATATATATGTATAGGGGCCAGCTCTCCTAAGCTGAAGCTTAGCTTATTCTAAGCTGAAACGGTGTTGATTCCACAAATCAAAGTCAATTATCGTTGTCTTTTGCAGGATGATCGTCTCCAAAATCAAGATAAATCCAATTAAAACAGGATTTTCCAGTTCCATCATGCAAAAAATAGATATAACCAATTTTGATTGGTGGGACCGGCACTAATCCAATTTAGGATAAGTTAAGCTTCAACTTAGGAGAGCCTTGCTTGCTCTCTCTCTCTCTCTCTATATATATATATATATATATATATATTTACGGGAGATGCTCCTATGAGAGATATCTCTCACCTTATATGAGAGATAGGGGTGAGGCCTTGGATATGGATGTGAGGGCCCCCACCCTATCTCTTATATAAGGTGAGGGATATCTCTCATAGGAGCATCTCCCTATATATATATATGTATATATATATATGAGCGCTACACAATGCCTAGGCTTTTTTTAGAAAAAAACGCTCCTCCTAGTTGGGCCCAATGGAATGCAGGATGATCATGGAAGTTCGTAGGATGGAAGGATCCATTTGATGCCTACCTATATGCAAAATCTTGAGTCCAGAAGATCATCATAACCTTTTGATTCAATGGCACTAAAATTTAATGCTTTAGAGGCATATTTTTATCATGATTCAAATCCAATGGTGAGGAAAAGTCGGATGAGTGCCAAATTTGGACTAGTGACTATTTGGGGGGTGGGGCAGAAAAAGGGACGTTTTTGAAGTGGGCATTTTTTAGAATTTCCCATATATATATATATATATATATATATCAACACACAAACAGTCACCTCTCCACCACCACACCCATAACTCTAGCCAATTAATTGTTTTTTCAAATATGGATTTTGATCAACAACGGAGATGATAAATTTAACACCAACTGAGACTAGTAAAATCAGATATATATATATATATATATATATATATCTCCAACCAAAAATCATAAGCCAGAGGTGGTTGCAATCAAATACAAAGCAACAATTATATATATTAAAGCAGTATGATTCGTTTTGCCACATGGGCAGGTAGGAAGCTCTCTTTGACATGGGCCCTCCCCAAACTGCTAAAGTGGAAAGTTATCCATTTGATAAGTTTGAATCCCCTAAAATTTCCCTCTCAAACTTATGATATTTCTCTTAAACAAATTCAAATATCCCCAAAGAAGTCATCCGAGTAACCAAAATAAATAGAGAACACTGCATTCACGCCCTTATAGTTGCATAATTGAAAATGAAAGTTTTCCTCCTCTCAGAGTGGAGGAAAACCCACATATGCTACATATCTACCTCTAGATGCAATGGTAACGCTGTTGCTTGCAAGTTTCGCTACTTGCAGGTTTTCCTCCTCTTTTAGTGCAAATTCGGCTTTTTAGCTATCTAAGCAAACCTTTTAATTTTCATTAGTATGAAACCAGCGACAAAGGCCTATGCTAAGCCTAGGCCTTAAAATAAAAATATTTTAAAATTTGGATGATGAGTATTATCAAAAAGAAAATAAATCTCAAAGAAAACCAAACTTATAAATAAGAAACGAATCTTTAAGATTTTGCCTTATTATTTAAAACAACTAGTGAGAGTCAAAAAGATTGATGCAATGAAATAGAATCACTAAATTAGATTAAGCTAATGTAAAATAATAACTATTAAATTTAGTTCTAAATAAAAAGTATAATAAAAAATAAGATAAATATTTATGCAAGTCATTTAAATCAAGACCAATTCAAAAAGATATAGAAATAAAAAAGGCCATAACAATTAATTACTCTCTTGATTTTCCAATTGTCAAGATGAAGTACTCAGTAAAGCTTACTTTTGAGAAATCTAGACCTAAAATATATTAATTAGAGACCACGTATTGTTTAATGATTTAGATTGATTCTTTAATGGCCCATCTAATTTCATAACATTAGAGTGTTTGAGCAATTGAAAAAAAAATCTAATTTGTCAGATTTACAGTAAGTTTTAGGTTTTTTAGTGTTGGCTAAATTCATGGGTTGGACAAAACTCTGGGTCTTTTGAATTGTAGTTCTTTTTTAGAAAAGGACTCCAAAGATAGAAGACTAGAAGGACTCAGAAGAAGAAAGTCTGAAATGATTAGAAGAAGAAAGCTGGAAAAGAGAACTGAAATTCCAGATCAATTCCAGAATGGTCCGCTCGAGCGCCGGATCTTCGCTCGAGCAGATGTAGTTAGAAGAGCCCCAGACGCTGACAGAAGTTGCAATTGTGCTGAAACAGAACCTCATCCGCTCGAACGGACAAGGCGGCAAAGTCCAGGTTTATTTAGAAACTGAGTTCTAGTTGTGCCCAAACTGCTTGTTTTAATTCTAATGAAGTTAGGAAACCTTAAGTACAGCCTAAGGGCTATTTAAAGGACTCGAGGGTTATTCTAAAGTACCATCTCACCTCTCAAAGTTCTGAGTTAAAGATTATCATTGAGAGAATTCTTCTCTAGAGATTTATTATGGAGTTGTGCTAACAAGTTCTCTACAGCAAGTTTTTTTGCATCCTTTCTAGAAGATTATCTTCTTGCGAGAAGACTTGATCAATCAAGCGCTGTATTGAATCTGTTGTAATCAACGGTGTGAAGTCGTTGAAACGTAAAACGGCACAAGGTAACTTCAGTCCTTGGGTAGGGGATATCTAGTGAAGAGATCTGAGTTTCTTATAATTGCGAGATTTATAGTGTTTGATTTGATCCAGTTCGGATCGATGGTTTTCCACCTGGTTATGCATATTGTTTATTTCTGTACACTTTTGGGTTGATTGTTTGAGTAGACCAATGTAAAGATTGCGGACCCTAAATCTTTTCAGTAAGGCTTAAAAGTATGCATAATATAGATAGGTATTTGGTGAGACTACACAGTGTGGCCCACACAGGAAACATCTGGACCAAATATTTATATCAACTCAGACTTTACAAATTCATTATTTAACAAGAAGAAGATGGTGGAAAACCTACTTGTGGAATGTATCTGCGAGGCTTGGAGGACCATATCTGAATTGTGGAAACAGGATCCATGGAGGCTTTTTGGAACACCCCCTCAACATGTGTGAGTTTTCCTTGATAAATTTTTACTATATGACAAATTTGTCCATATCACATTTATATATTTGCAAATTTACTTTTTTTTTTATTACAAGTGGGTTTCAAATTACCTCAATGAAATTGCTTGCCATTAGAAACTTATAAGACTATATGTTGTGATCTAGGGATTAAAAGAAGATCAATCACACACAGAACAAAGAGATTTTACGTGATTCGGCTTTTTGCCTATGTCCACTGGAGTTGACGGAAGAGTTCCACTATGCAATCTGAAGAGAGTTAAGATGTAAAGGTTGCTCTTTAGCCATGTACGTAGGCGGATTTGTCGAACTACGTAAAATCCTCGTATATTTCTTTTACGATAATGTGCAAAACCGTGATGGCTTCCATGATCTCCGGCCACGACGAGATAGTAAAGCGAGGAAGAGAGGAACATGGTTTCTTCTCTAGCAAATCCGTGGCCCACTTTGAGATCGATCTACACTAGGGTTCAATCTGCAATTCCACCAGCTCTCCAATCTTCTACACAGAGACCGAACCCAGGCTCCTTGACGTGCAATTGACCTACGTGGCCCATTGATCAACAGTCGATCTGTCCCGCCCTCTGAGATCCGATCCATTGGATCTTTTCCGATCACACACAATCATTTCGATACTAGTTTGTTGTGATCTAAAACTTGCGATCGATCAACCATCACACAAGAGAGAGACATGAAGACTTTACGTGGTTCGGCAAATCCGCCTATATCCACGGTAAGAGAGCAACCTTTACATCTTGACTCTCTTTAGAGTCTAGGGTTAAGATTACATAATATATATAATATCTGCTTTTTTAGCACCTATGAAAGCCTCTCTACAATCACCCTCCTCATTATCAAAGCAAACCAACCAAAAGGCTATCTATTGATCAGGATTATAACTATCATTTTTCACTGCCTGGGTCAAGAAACCTCTTCATTTTAACTCACCCATAATTTCGAGCCATCCAAAATCTGAGTCATGAGTATTAGAGATTTGGCACTACTAGAAAAAGGACTTTTAGCGGCCGCCAAACGCCGTCGCTAAAAGTCCACTGGCGGTCGCTAATAGTCTTTAGCGACCGCCTAACGACCGCGAACGAGGGGCCGGGGAAGCTTCGTCGCTAATAGTATTAGCGACCGCCAAATGGCGGTCGCTAATAGTGGGCCGGGGAAGCTTCGTCGCTAATAGTATTAGCGACCGCCAGCGACGACAGTAAAAAAAAAAAAAAAATTTTATTTTTTTAAAATTTTAAATTATTAGCGACCGCCATTAGCGGTCGTTAATAGTGGATTAGCGGTCGCTAAATCCACTATTAGCGACCGCCAATGGCGGTCGCTAATAATTTTATTTTTTTAAAAAATGGACCATTAGCGACCGCCAGTGGCGGTCGCTAATAGTATTTTTTTTTCAATTATTTTTTTATTTTTTTATTTTTGCTAATTTTTCCTGCTTTTTATACCTGTACATGAATGTATACCTGTATATGAATATATTATATCAAACCACGAAATCAATTAAAAATACTAATACCAAAACAAAGTCTTATATTAATGATATTTAAAACATTACAAAAGGTCCAAATATTACAAAAGTTTCCACAAATTATATTCATTACAAAAATAAACAAATTGTCTGAGGAGGCTGACGAGATCGATCCGATGCTCTCAAACCTGAAGAGAAAAAGGAAAATAAATATTAATTGGCAATTATAAAAATTGGCAATATAAAGTAAAAACGAAAAAAATGAAAAAATAAAATTAAAATTTTGAAAGTTAAACCTACGTTTCAAGTCTACGGGCAATCCGGGAGTTGGAATCTCAAGCCGTCAGTTCCAGCAAGTCATGAATGACTATAGGCCCGTGTCCGTCCAGTTTTACGGTCACCGGAGCCCGTTTGCCCGTTTTGGGCGCTCGGAGGTCGATTTACTAAGTTTTAACTTAACGTTTTAACTTAAAACTACGTTTCGACACTACGGGCAATCCGGGAGTCGGAATCTCGAGCCGTCAGTTCCAGCAGGTCATGAATGACAATGGGCCCGTGCCCGTCCAGTTTCACGGGCACAGGAGCCCGTTTGCCCGTTTTGGGCGCTCGGAGGCCAATTTACTAAGTTTTAACTTAAACCTACGTTTCGACACTACGGGCAATCCGGGAGTCGGAATCCCGAGCCGTCAGATCCAGCAGTTCATGAATGACAAAGGGCCCGTGCCCGTCCAGTTTCAGAGGCACCGGAGCCCGTTTGCCCCATTTGGGCGCTCGGAGGCCAATTTACTAAGTTTTAACTTAACGTTTTAACTTAAACCTACGTTTCGACACTACGGGCAATCCGGGAGTCGGAATCCCGAGCCGTCAGTTCCAGCAGGTCATGAATGACTATGGGCCCGTGCCCGTCCAGTTTCAGGGGCACCGGAGCCCGTTTTCCCGGTTTGGGCGCTCGGAGGCCAATTTACTAAGTCTTAACTTAACGTTTTAATTTAAACCTACGTTTCGACACTACGGGCAATCCGGGAGTCGGAATCCCGAGCCGTCAGTTCCAGAAGATCATGAATGAGTATGGGCCCGTGTCCGTCCAGTTTCACGGGCACCGGAGCCCGTTTTCCCGGTTTGGGCGTTCGGAGGCCAATTTACTAAGTTTTAACTTAACGTTTTAACTTAAACCTACGTTTTGACACTACGGGCAATCCGGGAGTCGGAATCCCGAGCCGTCAGTTCCAGCAGGTCATGAATGACTATGGGCCCGTGCCCGTCCAGTTTCACGGGCACCGGAGCCCGTTTGCCCATTTTGGGCGCTCGGAGGCCAATTTACTAAGTTTTAACTTAAACCTACGTTTCGACACTACGGGCAATCCGGGAGTCGGAATCCCGAGCCGTCAGATCCAGCAGTTCATGAATGACTAAGGGCCCGTGCCCGTCCAGTTTCAGAGGCACCGGAGCCCGTTTTCCGGGTTTGGGAGCTCGGAGGCCAATTTACTAAGTTTTAACTTAACGTTTTAACTTAAACCTACGTTTCGACACTACGGGCAATCCGGGAGTCGGAATCCCGAGCCGTCAGTTCCAGCAGATCATGAATGACCATGGGCCCGTGCCCGTCCAGTTTCACGGGCACCGGAGCCCGTTTTCCCAGTTTGGGCGCTCGAAGGCCAAGTTACTAAGTTTTAACTTAACGTTTTAACTTAAACCTACGTTTCGACATTACGGGCAATCCGGGAGTCGGAATCCCGAGCCGTCAGATCCAGCAGTTCATGAATGACTAAGGGCACGTGCCCGTCCAGTTTCAGAGGTACGGGAGCCCGTTTGCCCGTTTTGGGCGCTCGGAGGCCAAGTTACTAAGTTTTAACTTAAACCTACGTTTCGACACTACGGGCAATTCGGGAGTCGGAATCCCGAGCCGTCAGTTCCAGCAGATCATGAATGACTATGGGCCCGTGGCCGTCCAGTTTCACGGGCACCGGAGCCCGTTTTCCCGGTTTGGGCGCTCGGAGGCCAAGTTACTAAGTTTTAACTTAACGTTTTAACTTAAACCTACATTTCGACACTACGGCCAATCCGGGAGTCGGAATCCCGAGCCGTCAGTTCCAGCAGGTCATGAATGACTATGGACCCGTGCCCATCCAGTTTCACGGGCATGGGAGCCTGTTTGCCCATTTTGGGCGCTCGGAGGCCAAGTTACTAAGTTTTAACTTAAACCTACGTTTCGACACTACGGGCAATCCGGGAGTCGGAATCCCGAGCCGTCAGATCCAGCAGTTCATGAATGACGAAGGGCCCGTGCCTGTCCAGTTTCAGAGGCACCGGAGCCCGTTTGCCCCATTTGGGCGCTCGGAGGCCAATTTACTAAGTTTTAACTTAACGTTTTAACTTAAACCTACGTTTCGACACTACGGGCAATCCAGGAGTCGGAATCCCGAGCCGTCAGTTCCAGCATATCATGAATGACTATGGGCCCGTGCCCGTCCAGTTTCACGGGCACCGGAGCCCGTTTTCCCGGTTTGGGCGCTCGGAGGCCAATTTACTAAGTTTTAACTTAACGTTTTAACTTAAACCTACGTTTCGACATTACGGGCAATCCGGGAGTCGGAATCCCGAGCCGTCAGATCCAGCAGTTCATGAATGACTAAGGGCTCGTGCCCGTCCAGTTTCAGAGGCACCGGAGCCCGTTTGCCCCATTTGGGCGCTCGGAGGCCAAGTTACTAAGTTTTAACTTAACGTTTTAACTTAAACCTACGTTTCGACACTACGGGCAATCCGGGAATCGGAATCCCGAGCCGTCAGTTCCAGCAGATTATGAATGACTATGGGCCCGTGCCCATCCAGTTTCACGGGCACCGGAGCCCGTTTTCCCGGTTTGGGCGCTCGGAGGCCAAGTTACTAAGTTTTAACTTAACGTTTTAACTTAAACCTACGTTTCGACACTACGGGCAATCCGGGAGTCGGAATCCCGAGCCGTCAGTTCCAGCAGGTCATGAATGACTATGGACCCGTGCCCGTCCAGTTTCATGGGCACCGGAGCCCGTTTGCCCATTTTGGGAGCTCGGAGGCCAAGTTACTAAGTTTTAACTTAAACCGACGTTTCGACACTACGGGCAATCCGGGAGTCGGAATCCCGAGCCGTCAGATCCAGCAGTTCATGAATGACTAAGGGCCCATGCCCGTCCAGTTTCAGAGGCACCGGAGCCCGTTTGTCCCATTTGGGCGCTCGGAGGCCAATTTACTAAGTTTTAACTTAACGTTTTAACTTAAACCTACGTTTCGACACTACGGGCAATCCAGGAGTCGGAATCCCGAGCCGTCAGTTCCAGCAGATCATGAATGACTATGGACCCGTGCCCGTCTAGTTTCACGGGCACCGGAGCCCGTTTTCCCGGTTTGGGCGCTCGGAGGCCAATTTACTAAGTTTTAACTTAACGTTTTAACTTAAACATACGTTTCGACATTACGGGCAATCCGGGAGTCGGAATCCCGAGCCGTCAGATCCAGCAGTTCATGAATGACTAAGAGCCCGTGTCCGTCCAGTTTCAGAGGCACCGGAGCCCGTTTGCCCCATTTGGGCGCTCGGAGGCCAAGTTACTAAGTTTTAACTTAACGTTTTAACTTAAACCTACGTTTCGACACTACGGGCAATCCGGGAGTCGGAATCCCGAGCCGTCAGTGCCGGAAGTACTTTCTTGAGCTTCTACATTTATAAGTTTCCAGCTTTTTAAGTTTCAAAATCTATAAGTTTCTAAAACAACTTAAAAGATTTCTATACAAGTTGAAATCTGGAATTAAAAAAATAATTATACCTGGTCAGGATCGGTCGAGGATGCTGGATCATGACTGCCCTCTCCAGCCGAGTCATGTCTCGCCCTGTGGCCGCTGCCAGCGTCTGGTGCCTGTAATTATTTATTATACAGCAATAAACAATTAAAAAAACATAAATATTGACACATCAATGACATAATTAACAATTTAAACATAAATAATTTTTTCTTACTAACCTCAGTAGTGGGTGGCGGGTCTGATGCGATCGGGCCGCGACTCTGTGATAGACGAGCCTCCAGCTCTGCTATATCAGATCTCCACTCGGCCCTCATCTCTGCCCTGACCCGCGCCTCCATGGACTGCAAGCAATTGCTGGACCTCCTGATCTGTATGGAGGCGTCGGCCCTGGGAGGAGCTGGCACCGGATGACTCTGCTCGCGCGATGTGCGAGCGTGGAATGCCCGTCCCATATGTGAGCGTGTATCCGTGCCCGTCCCGGCCAATGACATCATGGAATATCGCATCCCTCCGAGATGGCAAACTGCGCTCCTCCTCAGGCAAGTCCTCCAGACGTGACTGAAACAGGGCCTGCGTAATTGATTCATTTAATATACTATCATGCATAACAAGACATAGTAATAGACAGATAATATAAGCGGTTCAATATAAAAACTTACGATGATAGCTGCAACCTCCGGGTGGCGAGGATCTCGAGAACGCATCCAGACAGACATCCTGTCGACCGGACCGCCCTCGGTCCGCAACTGTTTGGTGGAGTCATATTATTAGTATAATATCATACAAAATGATAACAATATAAATTACATGTACGGTCTAACTTTTTACTTCGTGGCGGACCTGCGTGATATGTCGAGTCCCCAACCTGTGTGCAGGACCCTGCATTGCGCGGTTCCGCGCATTGGTATCGGCCTGTCTCTGTTTCAACATTTATCAATGAATTTTTGTTAGTTACGTTAGTCATTAGTAAATTGTTAAAATTAAATTAAAATAAAATATAAGTTTCTCACCCGAGCCTCCTCGCTCGTCCAGTACCGGACGAGCTGAGTCCACTGATCCGAAAGAACACCCCTCGGAACTCTCGATAGTATGTCTGGGGCATCCTCGTGTGGCTTCCAGTGCTGCATCTTTATTTTATTTTTATGATCTTTCCACATTTTTCTACACTTAGACATGCACACTGGCCGGAATAGCTCAGGACATGCCCTCACATTGTCCTGAAAAGGACAAATAATTTTTCATTAGGTTATGATTTAAATTGACACATCCTGTTGAGAAATGTTAACTTATTACCTTAACCTGCTGCCAAACACGGTCTAGTGTATCCACCGGGAATGCCTCCCAGTCAAGTGTAGTCAAAGGGAATGCATATGGATCCCGGACCAAATGTCCCAACTGACTGATGAGCTCCCTAGCATGCGGACCCACCGGATGCCAGCTCTCATCAAACTCCACATCAATGGGATTACCGGAATTCCACGTCCGGATCCCTCTGGCAACGCCTCTCCCCCTGCTGGAAGATGGGCCTGTGCTCATAGAATCTATTCAAATTAGAGATAATCTAATTGAATTTAAATAAATTAATTTGCTAGAATTAAAATCTCGAACTATATAAACGTGTACCTGTCAGTGAAGCTGATGTCTCACTAGGCTGGGAGGTCGATGGCCTACTCGGTGGGGCCATCTCACTAGACTGGGAGGTCGATGGCCTAGAGGGTGGGGCCATCTCACTAGGCTGAGCGACACCCTGTGCAGGAGTGGGGTCCCCAGATGGCCCACTGGTCTGGGCCTGATGCAGCAACTCCTCGATCGTCCGCGGACGATCTCTCCTCTTTCGTCCTGACATATCTGTTCAAATGTTTGTAACATAAATTAATTTAACGAGATAATTGATATTAACATTTAAAAAAATTACACTGAATGATAACATTGGTGAATTAGTTCCAAACCGTTTACTGGACATGTAAGTCAACTGTATCTCCTTCAATAGTTTCCCGAACCCAATTAATATCTTCATCACGTTGAATAAGTGCAGTCTGATCAAGAACTTGTTGGGCGAATGCATCAATATCTGGCTCATCACATTCAATCTGATACACTCCCCTCCTTGACATTTTAACTGCAACCTGCCAGTTAGGATCTTTCGGATCTCTGACATAGTAAACTTGCTCCGCCATTGAGGACAGTATGTAGGGTTCGGCACTTATTCGATCATCCCGGTGTAACAAATTGTTAAAATTTACCAATATAAACTGGTAATTATCTGTTTTCACCCCTCGGATAGGATCCACCCAGTCACACTTAAACAATAGAAATTTTAACCCACGGCTATATACAACTTCAACAATATCCTTCAACCGGCCGTAGTAGTAACCAGCATCGACAGACGGACAACCGAGCCCACTATTTTGCGTGGCTCGTCTATCATCTACATCCTTGATGCGAAATCGAAAACCGTTGACGTCACAAGTTGTGTAACGTCGGGCCGTTCTGAAGGGACCATCAGCTAACTGATTCATTTCATCGGTCAAATTAAGATCGCTGGTTCTTCGTAAATTACACACCTACGCAATGCATGTAATCACTGAATATCACTACATGAAAGTAATATGACAAGAACAAGTTAAATTTGTCCTAATGATTGAATACGTACGTGATTCTTGAACCATTCGTGAAATGACCGATAATGGGACTGATGAATTTCAGGAGCTGTAGCACGAGGCATGTCCCGTTTAAGCTCATCGATATGTGTCCTGCGATGCATAACACGTGTTAATGACAACTACGACAATTTAGGCAAGAAATTGACAAGTTACAGTTATGAATGAGTGATAACTTACTGAGTCAAAGCCACAACAGATGGGGTGTTGAACAACACCCACCGGTGAGCTTGAATCCACTCAATATTGTTGAGCTCAAATGGCGTGCCCTCCCCAACTGGACCATCATTAATCCGCGAGGGCCTGGTTAACTTTGTTTCAATATTATCATTGAGATATGTTGCGCAGAAATTTGTGCACTCATCCATCAAATACCCCTTAGCTATGGATGCCTCTGGACGAGCTCTATTACGAACATACCTCTTCAATGTGTTCATGTACCTCTCGATCGGATACATCCATCTGAATTGGACGGGGCCGCCAAGCAGGGCTTCACTGGTTAAGTGTATGGTCAAGTGAACCATGACATCGAAAAATGCAGGTGGAAAGATTTTTTCTAGATGACACAATGTCACAGCAATCCTCTCTTGCAGACCATTCAACTCATCAATTCGTTGAACTCTAGAACAGAGTTGTCTGAAGAAGTTGCTAACTTCAATCAATGGCGCTACAACATTCTTAGGCAAACAGTTCCGTATGGAGATAGGCAGCAACTGTTGAATGAGAATATGATTGTCATGACTCTTCAGACCCTGTAATGTTCTTTCTTTCATGTTCACACGCTTAGCGATATTCGAACAGTACCCGTCTGGAACCTTGACACCCTTCAGAACAGAGAGGAAGACATCTTTCTCATCTTTACTCATCGTGTACTGCGCAGGAGGCATGTACGCCTTGTTGGACTCTCTCATCTGCAAGTGCAACGGTTTTCTCAAGCCCATTTCTTCCAAGTCACGACGTGTATTGACACCATCCTTCGACTTCCCTTGAACACCGAGAATGGTCCACAATATATTATCACATACGTTCTTCTCGATGTGCATAACATCTAAGTTGTGCCTCAGTAAGTTATCTTTCCAGTATGGTAGATCGTAGAAAATACTTTTTTTCTTCCAATTATGACTTCGCCTTCTATTTGCACGGGTAATCGAAGAAAGCGGGAGGGCCAGTAAATCTTGAAAATCATACACGGTACGTACTTGCTCCTGCTCCAGCTGTGACAACAAATCAACTCCCGTCATTTTTCGAGGTGCTGGACCATATTCTCGAGTGCCGTCAAATGACACTCTGTCCTTCCTGAACCTGTGCAATGGAGGTAGAAAACGTCTATGACCCGTGTATGCCCATTTTCTGCCGTGCTTCAACCAAGTTGACTTCTTCTCCTGATTGCAGCAAGGACATGCAAACTCTCCCTTTGTGCTCCAGCCCGATAAGTTAGCGTAAGCAGGGAAGTCGTTGATTGTCCACAATAATGCGGCGCGGAGTTTAAACATTTTATTGCCTTCGGCATCAAATGTCATCAGACCATCAACCCATAATTCCTTCAATTCATCAATCAAAGGTTGCATATATACATCAATCTTGTCCCCTGGTCCTCGTGGTCCATCTATAAGTGTGGATAGGATCAGAAAAGGTTGCTTCATACACATCCATGGCGGGAGATTATAAGGCACCAAAACAACTGGCCACGTACTGTGATTTGCCCCAGTCATGGATCGGAATGGACTAAAACCATCTGCAGCCAAACCAAGCCGCACATTGCGACAATCCAAGGCAAAGTCTGGGTTCCTCCGATCGAAGTCTTTCCACGCTGGGGAATCTGCTGGATGGATTAACTTACCATCGTTCCTGCTGTTCTCGGCATGCCATCTCATCAGTTTAGAAATCTTTGATGACATAAAAAGCCGCTTCAGCCTGGGCTTAAGTGGGAAATATCTCACTTGCTTTGCTGCCACATGTTTGCCACGATTGATAACACTTGTAGAACAATTCTGACGATTGTGACCAACCCCGTCCTCTTTCCATCTCGATGACTGACAGACAATGCACGTATCAAGATGGGCATTCTCATTTCTAAACAACATACAATTGTTTGGACATGCATCAAAAGTCTCATACGTGAAGCCTAAATTTTCAGTTAACTTGCGGGCCTGATAGTAGGACTCAGCAACTTTTGCACCGGACGGGAGCGCTCGATGCAACAACTGGAGGAGCATATCAAAGGACGTGTCAGACCACTGATTCAATGCCTTCAAATAAAGCAACTCAACAATAAAGGACAATTCACTGAAGTCCTTGCATTCGGGATACAATTCTGTCTGTGCATCGTCTAGAATTTCAAAATATCTCATGGCTTCTTCATCGGCACCGGAGCGAGGATTACTCCCACCCGCGCCGTCAGTCTCACAGCTTGTGTATTCAGGTGCCAACCCGCATGCGATATCATTTAGCATCGCGATCATCGGATCAGTCTCTGACATATCATCCACCTCAACTTCATCTCTAGCCCGTTTGCGACATGAAACATACTCTTCTCTATGTCTTATCCAATTCTTGTACTGCTTCAAGAATCCGTTCAGAATCAGATGCTCTCGGACAAGCTCTCTTCTGTAATAATAACGATTCGCACATTTTCTACATGGACAACTGATGAACTCATTGTCAAACCCATTGGTAAATTCCATGAACTGGTTAATCCCCTCCATGTATTCCCTGGACATCCTATTCGGTAAATCAATCCAGCTCTTGTCCATCTCGGTAACTATTTCTGTGGAAATCTAAAATGATTGCAGTACAATTAGCCGAAGGTACCGTGCATCATGCAAATCACCTATCCATAAACTGCGAACTCCTTACTACAGGGTGGTTGGTCCTATCCCATTCGAGAATGCACGATCCAACTTGCACTCAACAACTCGAATGCTTCGTCCCCTAGTCAGACAAAATTTCGGCAGCATGTCCGCGTGGTTCTCCAAGTACACGACACAGATACAACATCAGTCGTACCTATGTATGTACTCAGAGAACAATGGGACGTCAACCGAAACTCTATCTAACATCGGACTTGCATGAGCCATTGAGTATAAGATGGATAATTGCATTCCCAAACTGTCCGAACTGGACAATTCAAGAATCACATACGACAAAGTTCGAATGTACATCACAAGAACAACGAATCTAGTCAAAGACCCAATCCGTCGCGTCAAGGATTACCGAACAGATGTCGTACACAATTCTCGAACGGGTTCTAAGTTTCACTAATGCATGCAAATGAATAAAAGTTTAACATCAGGCCATATCAAACCAAATTAATCGATACCATCAAAACCAGATACATCCAGTTTAACACAAATCGAAAGAAAAAAATTTTCATTCTAGCTCATACATTCAATTGACATCAGGCCATATCAAAACCAAAATCCACAACAGAACGTAACAAAAGAGAGAGATCAAATACAATGCCACATGAAAACCAAATTAGATCCAAATCAGATCCAAAATCCACTCTTCGTCTTTCTCTTCACTCATTTTTTTATCTCGTACTCTCTCCCTCTCTTTGTTCTTGTATATAGGTACTACAACACTTCTTCTCCATTCGTTTGGATTTTTTTTTTATCTTTAATGTTTTATTAAAAAGCTTATTAAAAATCAATTTAAAGCTGCAAATTTTCTCATTTATCTCTTGTATTGTAGATTTTTAGCACAAAACCAATGTAATTAACATTTGAACCAAACTAAAATCACATCTCCACACTCCATATGGGAGCAAAAATGGATGAGTTTTATCATTTATCTCCTATATTGTAGATCCTAACCTTTTGATCTATAAATTTTTTTTTTTTTTTTTTTGCTGTTTTTCAACTACGCTGCTTCTTAATTTGGAAAATGTGTAAGAATCCCTGAGATAATAGGGTAAGTAGAACAAAGACCATGAGATAATATGAAATATATATGGAAAAGTAACATAGGTGTTACTATTTATAATGATTAATAACCGAAGCTCATCCGCTTATTAGTTAGGACAGACTTGATTATTAAGATAAACGTTTGGAAATCCTAAAACCTACATTACTTTGTCTAAAAATAAAGCATTCAACTCGCCATTATTCATTCACCTAAAAACTGAAATGTGAAAAGTAGAATGTAGGCACAAACATATCAACATAAAAAAAAGCCTAAAACCTACATTACATAAAATGAACTCACACTTCCAAAACCCAAAAAATGGTTTTCATAAACAATTCCAACAAACACCAGAGATTTCAAGAACTATACTGTCTTTCATTTGCCTTTTCACTTTACAGAGCTGACACCCAACACACCCAACAGTACCAACACCCTCTTCTACTACATCTTAACCCCTGTTCCTCCGCAGAGTATATACACACAAACACATCCTATAAAGGAGTTTTAAGAGAGGAGAGATAAAGAAAGAAAAAAGTATGATATCAAAGAAAATTGTATTGGAAAATGATAGTACAACATACACATCCAAGTTGGACGGCACCTACAGATAGTGATCTCATAACTTACAATACAAACACAAGTTTTAGTCTTATTTTATTTCTAATACTAGGTAAAGGTTGAAATATATGAAAAGTGAGAAGCTTGGATGCCTCAGTGGTAAGAGGCGTCACTTCTCACTCCAACGCTACAAGTACTACCCTAAGTGTGCACCGGGGTGAGGACAAGGTGGAGGCGTATTTGGGTGGCGCAAAGGAAGATTGAAAAGGCATTTTCCATATTCAGACCTGGGGATGACTTCGGCCAGGTGCCTTATAGATTACGCCAGTTTAGGAATATGATAGTTAACCATTCTCTTCCATGTAAAACACGCATACAAAAAAGGAAATGTAAGGAAAAGTGAGCTTCTATCATAAAAGTTTAAGAAAAAAGGGTTCTCCTCAATATAAACTCATTGCTTTTTCAGAAAAAAAAAAATAAAATAAAATAAGCCCTGAAAAGTAAACATTTTCAGTCTCATTCAAAGCATCTGGGAGTTTAAAACCTTCACAAGATCAGTTTGAACCAAATAAAATAGCCATTGCTATATTTTCTTTGTTCATTGATTGTTTTATACTTTCACCACTCTCAACCTACAAAATATTTGAATGCAATCAAAGAAAAGAAAATGAAACAAAAAAGAAACAGATATTTTAATTAATAGTATACACAAATCAAGCTTCCTTTTCTAATTTCAAAAAAGCATGTCCCCATATTTCCAATCCTCAATCCTTTCTCAGTTGGCCTCATCTGGAATTCCGACCACCATGGCCCGATGGTCGGACCCAGTCCCATGGGACTGAATTCCGGCCTCCAAATTAGCAGAATCCGGCACCTGCCGCTCCAACTTGGTGAGAGATGAAAAGGAAGGGCAATTAAAAAAAAAAACTCCCATCATCCTACTCCTAACTATGTCAGGCTTCTTTGGAGCTAGTTTAAGTAACTGTATGAAAATTAGCTTTAAGGCTTGTTTGCATGACCCAATCATCAACATCTCCATCTCTCAACATCTCCCAACTTGTTGAGAGATGTTGAGAGATGGAGAATTTAAGCCCAAGGCCTGATAACCTCCAAGGTTATCATGTCTGGTGAGAAGAATTTATAGCCCATTTTGCAAATAGTTCAGTTTTTCTGTTCCTGCATTATCAGAAGGTCCCCTCTCCAATCTCCATTGCTCATCATGTATGTGCCCATAAAAGCTGCTGCTGAGTGCTGACCCTTGGATTTAGGAAATCTCATTCAAGGTTTTGCATTCCTTATCACGAGCCCATAATGCAAGATTCTCCTTTTAAAGCTATATTACTATCTAGCTAACATGGAAAAAAGAGATCTCAGTATCTAGAGAGGTCAATATATAAATGTAATGGAATCTATTACATATTCAAAAATAGAAAAGCGTGATTATGATTGTGAGCGTGCAACACTAACATTAGGAAAGATGAGATGGAATGGAGAGGAGATAATGCATGAAATAGATCAAAGATTTCATGAATCCAAAATAATAAAAGAAGGAAATTTGATTGTCAAATCTCTTTTTTGATTTTTTTTTAATAATTTCAGTTTCCAAGCTTTTGTATATAAATGTGGATTAACATGGATTGAGGATGCAGCAACCTGCTCTGTCTTTTATCTCTGGAGATATTGTAATCCTTTTTACTCCACTTTGTTCTTCTTTCTTAAGATTTTGCTGTATTCTTTTTCATGCTTGTGATTAATAGGTGTTTTATTCTTTTGCTTAACCTACTGTTTGTTTGATATAAATGTTGATGAGTAACATCTCCATCTCTCAACATCTCCAATCATCAGGAATAGATTTGTATTTTCTAAATATGTAATTTTGAATATATATTGGGCTGCTGTATACACATGTCCGTAGTCACACTAAACAGCCCTGCAGTTCCAGTGAGGTCCACTGGATGCATGACCATCAATCAAGGAATGGGAGGCATGTGGATGGATATGTTTAGCCAGTGATTAAGGGTGCCCCCGCAATATCAGTCCAATCAAATGATTCTAACCCTTAATCTCAGGTCCTCCTCAACTTCAATTCTCTATTCACCACACAAATTTATTTTGATAAAATCCAACAGTGCCTAGTATGCAGCTAAGTGCCACCCAATGCACCAATTCAAAAGTAGCATCCATCTAACGCACAAATTTATCTTCATTTGGGGGTACACACCAAAAAAAAAAAAATCTTAAGACCAACAACAGATAGAAAATAATTAATAAAAGCAGATTTCTCCACTTGTTTTCTGTTTGGATGAGAAGAAAAAGAAGAAAAAGAGTGCAGAAAATGGAGATGGAAAGAACTGCCAAAGTGAAAACTTGTGCAGCTCAATCCACTTGTTTTCTCCACATCCAAAAGACCTCCAAAAATCTTTCTACTTACAGGCGATGAGTCGTAAAAAGAAGTATTGTGCCAGAACATCTTAGCAAGCAAATGAAAAAGCAAATGAAAAAAAAAATTACATACCAACAGCTAGGGTTTCGGCGGTGGCGGCTCCGGCGTAGAGAGGGGGAGAGAGAGTTCAGGCGGCGGCTCCGGCGCGCGGGAGGGCCGTGCAGAGCGAGAACAGAGGGAGGGGGAGAGAGAGAGAGAGAGAGAGAGAACAGCAATCCGACGCAGGGAGGGAGAGAGACTACCGGCGCAGGGAGGGAGAGAGAACCGCCGTGATGCGCGGGATGTGCAGAGTCAGAGCGAGAGGGAGAGGGAGGGAGGGAGGGAGGGAGGGAGATAGAGAAATAGAGAGAGGGAGAGAGAGGACCGGTGGCTGGCAGCTCCGGCGGAGGAGGGCTCCGGCGAAAAGTCGCTGGTGCGGCGGGAGAAAGGGCGCGGGAGAGGAAAAAAAAAGGTGGGAACGAAAAGTAGAAAAGAAGGAAGGGAAGGAAAAGAGGGAAGGAATATAAAGGGGCCTTTAGCGACCGCCATTGCGGTCGCCCGCTTTTTTACTGCGCCAATACTAAGTTTTCTAGTAGTGTGGCCAAGGCAATTATATTTTCTTAAGATTGTTAAAAAAAAAAGGAGAAAATTAGCCGGAGGTCCCTTAATATTGTCATTTAGGGCCTCTAATCTATAGGATTTCCGGTTAAGGCTTCTAGGCTTCTAGTCCATGCACCTAAACTTATTTCAGGCGGAGGTCCCTAAGTATGCCAGATCATACATTTGTTTGACAGATTTGCCCTTCTAACCGTCTGATTAATCCCTAGTTTTAAGCTCCTTAACATGATATTTGATGATTAATTTGCTCTTATGAACGCATCAAGCTATCTAATGGATTTTTATTACTTAGTTTTAGATCAAGTTTCAAAATTCAAATGGGAGGAAACGATGTTGCTACGTCTTCTGCTACAGACTCAATGCTTCCAAGCAAGGCTTCCTCAAGTCGTAACTCAAAGCTCGCCACTGCTTGAGAAGAAGAAATCTCATCATGTAACGCCCCACCCTATACCCATGCATGATATTGACCGCTTTGGCCCACGGGCCTCACGGATTTGCTTCTGATGGGCCTCAACCCATCAAAAGGCCTCATGCAAGGTAAGGGTGCAATATCTACACATAACCTCATTCACTTTCCTCTCTATAGATGATGTGGGACTCCGGGGCATCACATTCCACCCCCCTTAAGGCTGCACGTCCCTGTGCAATAGCCCACCAGCCCTCTTGGCCAGCCCACATGGAGACCCGCCCACTTGCACCAGACCACAGCAGGGGACCCACACTCGAACTAGTCGAGAGTCGGCTCTGATACCATTTGTAACGCCCCACCCTATACCCATGCATGATATTGTCCGCTTTGGCCCACGGGCCTCGTGGATTTGCTTCTGATGGGCCTCAACCCATCAAAAGGCCTCATGCAAGGTAAGGGTGTAAGACAGACACATAACCTCATTCACTTTCCTCTTTATAGTCAATGTAGGACTGCATGGCATCACCCATCACCTGCGTTGTTGTAGAGAACAAAGATAAGACAGTCTCTGTTGTAGAACCTGTCGATGAAGTTTTGCAAAAGCCGGAAACAGAGCAGATGGGTTTATATGTGTTGATCGTCGATAGAGAAGTCAGAAAATCAAAAGATCAAAGGTGGGCCATCATTGCCAGATCCAGATCAAGATGAAGGAGAATGGTTCTCGGAATCGGGTATTGCAGAACCCAAAATCGGAAGCAGCTATTTGCAGAGGATAAATTTTTCTGAGTTTTGAAAGAAAGTTAGTTAATTTATCTTAGTTCTGAAAGAAATACAAATAAATTTATCTGAGTTTTTTAAGAGATTCAGATAAATTTATTTGAGTTTTTGCCATAAATTCAGATGAATTAATCTAAGTTTGGTATGAATTTATCTTGGTTTGGTGTGGATTTATCTGAATTTTTAAAAAAAATCAGATAAATTTATCTAACTTTCTGTCATAAACTCAAATAAATTTCTAAACGATTAAACAAACTCAGATAAAATTATCCGACTTTGTTTTATTGCTTATAAATTTATTTGATCTTGTGACAGAAAGATCAGATAAATTTATAAGCAATAAAACAAAGTCAGATAAATTTATCTAAGTTTGTGATAGAATCGAAATAAACTTCTTTGACGTTGTCTGACCTAGACAAGATTTTATTTGAGTTTGATATAAAGTTATCTGTATTTCCTATGATATACAGATTACTAGGGTTTGAAGATGATCATTGTTTGCAAATGTTGTAATATTCAACACACTTCTTATTTAGATTGAGCGAAAATGGATTAGACGAAAAAGAAGATGACTCAAACAAAGAAGAATATGAATCAGAAGATAAAGGAGGAGGAGAAGAAGAAGGAAAAGAAAAATAAAAATAAAAAGAAGAAGAAGTGCAATATGATGATATCTTCTTTATTGAATCACTTTTCCCCTTTCTCCTTATCTCCTTTATCGAAATTCCTATTTTGTTGAGACGTTTTGTCTTTACAAAATTTACGGGTTGATTTTCATTTTTTTTTAATAACGCAGAGAGTATATCCACGAGAGGAATTTTGGACTTTTTAATTGTTTAAAACTTGAAAATGGACATTTGCCAATACGAAAGAGAAACATGGACCTTTTGGAATAAAATACGATGTTAAGGGACCCGTGGCCAAACGCCCCTATAAAATATTATAAATATGAGATGGATTATTGTAGTCATGAATCACGCTTTCTTTTAAGACAGTAAATTCTCCCACACCGGTTTGGCGTTTACAATCTAGTTTTCACTGAATTTGCCTCAAAGATAAAAGATAAAAAAAAAAAAAAAAAAAAAAAAAAAAGAAGAAGGCTCAGATCCTCAATGGGTTGAACTCAGTTTACAGGACCATAGACCAACCTTGGAAACACAAATGGTCACACACATTCATTTTTCCATTACAAAAGGGAGTTACACAAACATAACCTATGAGCCCACTTATTTTCATGGGATTTAGGGAAAAATGAGTTCCAACGAAGGAATATAAAAAAAGTTTCGAAGGAGAAAGATACAAGGTGAAGTAGATGGGACCCTGGTTTCTAGGTTTTGATTTTCTCAAGGTGAAGGCAGGATATGAAATTTTCACTAAAGACTAGATTATTTGATGGCTATACCTTTGTTCATCCAATTTCAGCCACTTTTCCAGGTATGCATATCTCTGGAATTCATAAGCATCAAATTCCATGCAAAAAAATGTGCCCTAATGAAGCAACAATGCGAATGCAGGACCAGCTGGCTTTCTTGCTGCTTGCACTTTTTCTTTTCTTCCTCCTTCGCGAAAAATACCCCCAATCCAATCAAGCAACAGTTTGGCTAGATCGAAAAAACTTCACTTGGTAACATTGCGGATTTTCATTATCCCAATGCAAGGTTTTCTGGTTCTGCGTGCAATCAACAATTGTGCTCTAGCAGCTGGTGATCATTGTGCCTCTTCCATTCTTGCCAATTGAATGCTTTTGCGTAGCCACTTTTATTCCAATCTCATGCTGCATCCATCACCTTACTTTTCTCCTTTTCTTTGAATTTTTTTTTATTTTATGATTGTCATAACAAAACAATAAACAACCAATTAAAAAGGCCACCAAGGGCTTTTTAAAGGGATATTCTTGAATCACTAGTCTATTGTTTTCAATTCCAGTTCTTCCTCTTTTCTAACTGCTTCTAAGCAAACCCACCTTATCTTGGTGTAGGTGTGATATAGGTAGGCCTCATAGGCATTCCTATCTGAAAGGTGATGGGACTCTATCCTGCCAAGAGATATTTGTCATCTATATATATACTAGATGAACCCACCATATGAACAAATGAAGTTCTAATTTAGGTGAATTAAGCATCACCCAGTACAGTAAGAACTCAAGTTGATGACAGTTTGGATTATATTAGTACTAATTTGATTTCTTCTACAGCTGATGAACAAATACTTCATTTCATCGGTCTCTCCCTTTCTTAATTAAAAACCCATGTTACTTTATTCTTTTTTATGATACTTGAACATCCATTATTCTGCCAATCATCTCCTTCTACTAACTAGATTATTGAAAATGATGTTGGGTGCCAGATGAATGTGCTTCTCAGCCAGCTAGCTCTAATTGTTCCAACTCAAACACAAAGTAACTATGTACGACAATATTCAGTACAACGTAATATATAAGAAACTAGTACTACAGTGGGAAGCTTAGGGAAATCTTTGGTTGAAGATACGTAATAACGGCATTCCAGTTCAAAGATTACTGGAAATCTCATGTACAAGCTCGTGTAGTCTCCCTGATATCTTTGCACCCTCATAGCCCAGCTCGCGGTCCGGAATCTAAAACAAAAAATAAGGAAAGAAAAACACACAACCAAGTTTTAGTTTCAGTGCATCTCTTATTGAAATTTCACATATGCAATATGAAAAGAAAGACAGAATAAACAAACATAGTAAGTAGTTTAATTACCTTGGAATGTATAGTGTGGAAGACCTTATCATCCATAATATAATAACTGGCATTCACAACTTCAGCACCTTCTTCCTCAAGAACACAAATGGATTTGTAAAATATGAGCTGATTATCCAACCCACTGATCAATAGCACCACCATAGTTGAACCGAGATCTTGAATTTCGATACTAGTAGGCTGTAAGCCAATCGCCGTTCCCATGTTCATTCTTTTGTTTATTTCGTCCATTCCCATCAGAGATTTCTTCCTCTCTTTCATTTTCTCCAAATCTTCTTCCAATGTTTTTATGTGATTTATAGCTTCATCAAGCTGATCTGAAAGCATTGGAACATCCTACCACAACAAGAAAGATCCAAACATCATGCATAAGAAAAGGAGAAGCATCTAGCTTAATTTACTTCTCCAAGTTTGACTATTTTTCAAGGAACATTAGTGTATTTGGCCATGGGTAATGACAAGAGGAAAGATCTGCCAGCCTAAAGACAGACAGGTAGAGTTCGGATGGCAACATGAAAATTGTAGGATTTGTACAAATCTTAAATGATTGTTTCAAAATCCAAAACACCATACAGTAGATCAAGTAGAGAAGGAAAGTCCAATCAAAACTCAACATGTCATATGCCAATCCAATTAGCATTGGTTATTTGTTCCACTCAACAAGTATGAAGGAAAATCTACTCTACCGTGAAAGTGCTTGATTTTCTTTAAAACAGAAACTATAACAGAGATTTTATAACAGCAAGCCAACAACAAATCTCCATCTAAACTTACAATATATTTTTTTAATCATTACTTTTTAAACATAATAATGAAATATCTAGAAACCAAGTACAACCCTTAAAGTCATCACTACACTATAACTTACCAGAACTCAAAAAAAAAAAAAAAAAAAAAAACCCATAAACTTTTCAATCTTGTAGAAAATGTACAAACACAGCCTTGTCATAAAAAGGATCCAATTTCATTTCATTTGGACATCATTTGACATAAAAAAAGTAATCATTTATTTACAACATGAAAATAGTTTTAAATAGCGCCAGACCCCATTTGAATGTGAACTCCATTGGTTGCATAAAATTCAAAAATCATTAAAATAATACAAAAGTCGGAAAAACCACAAAATCAACATGATGATGTTCATGTAACATGCTTCTCCTTCCCTTTATAGAGAGAGAGAGGTGTCTTGACTTGACTTACATTAAGTTGGGTATGTTAAATCCCAATATGCTAGCATACTGAAATATGAGAGAGAGAGAGAGAGAGAGAGAGAGAGAGAGAGAGATCCTATTTTTTTTTAAACGGAGAGACAAAAATCTCATGAGACTGCAACTGAGGCCCATTGGTTAAAAAATGCGACAGAATCTAAGAGTCCCAAAATGCAAACAAACTCATTCACCAAGTACAGATTAAACTACAAACACACATAGAAAGGGGTGGGATATCCAAATGTACTTGGAGCATCGATTAAGATCCATTGTTCAGATATCACCCAAAAACCAAGACGCCCAAATGGAAGCCAGAGAGAGAGAGAGAGAGAGAGAGAGAGAGAGAGAGAGAGAGAGAGAGAGAGAACCCTTGAATGGTGGTGGTGTGGGATGAGTGAGTTGAGCTTGGAATAGAGGGTCTTCATTTGGATTCTCCTTCTCTTCTCTATAGTCTTTCTATCCATTTTAGGTGAGGGATGACCTTTCTTCTTGTCTTCTTCCATGGTCTCTTCAACACCTCCAAAAAGCTTCTCTCCGGACATTTGCTTGAACTGAAAGACTAAAAAATGAGAGAGAGAGAGAGAGAGAGAGGATCCTGCTGGGCAAAGTGGTGGGATTGGAAGGGGGTTGAAACGATTATCTATAGAGGGAGAGGAGACTTTCCCTTGACCCCTTGCACTGGGTAAAAATTGGCCGGCACATGGGTGCTTGAGTCATGTCAATTTCCTCTTGACTGACCGAATTTCCTAAAAATAGTTTTTTTCCTTTTTTTTTATTTATTTTTAGATTAACCCCAATTCTACAATGCCTTTGTACTCGTAGTTGTTATTTCACTGTCAAAGTAAAATGCCTACATGAAGACCTCATAAATAAAAGGGGTGCGTCGGATGTATCATTAATGTTTTTCATTAATACATTACATGTTTGTTTTCAGGTGATGAAGTAAAATATATAGTTAGGAAGGTTTTGGTAGTAAAAGATTTTACTTTACCATAATTGGTTGATCACAATGAGGGGATTGGGGAAGTAATGTTTTAGCAACAAAAAATATATACGTAGTTTATTTTACCGATCACTCATTGACCTCTCTTCTCACTTCAGATATCACTAGCAATAAAGGCCCGTGCTAAGCCCGAGCTCTAAAAATATTAATAAATCCTTACATCAAATTGTGATCCCCTTTGATTGGTTAGGAAAATAAACTAATATCATTTAAACTTTGTGGCAAACTTAACTAAAAACTATAATAAATTTAATAAAGAGAATTCATTGGGTTAAAAGAAAAAATTAATATGAAACTTGATAAGAATACATTGAACCCATGCTGCCCGGGCTATATTTTGAAAAAAATATCTAAGATAATTATTGACTTAAACAATAAATACAATTTTTTTTTAAATTATTCTATAGCAATTATTTAAAAATTCTATATATTAGTTTCTATTTTAGTGATCAATTTTGCAAAGGCTAGAAATTTAAGTTTAGAAAGAGAACGTTTCTTGAATATTAATTAAAAGTTTTAATTATACACTTGATAATTGAAGTTAAGATTCTTATTTATCAAAAGGCAATAGTTCTACATATCCTATGACTTCTTCTTATATTTCTTGTATTTGGATCAGGTTATCTTCTGTACTATTTCTTTAATTAGGTACTGTGTGGACTGCTTCTACCGAAACCGATGTTAACCCTCCTCGGTAACAGCGCCGATCAGAAAAGGCATCAACCCCCTTCTCTCCGGCATAGCAGCGGTAGCCTTCGTCGAAGTGAGACTGGTCCCGGTAGAAGTACCGACCATGTCCTACCGAACTCGGCCTCACGCTGACATCCCAGTCCGATCTCGGGCGTAGCTGACCCCGGCGTCTTCTCCAGTTCGGCCCCTTTGCCGAGGTGAACACCGGGCTTCCAGTTCCCATTATGAGATGAGACGGGTACTTTGTAGGGAGTCCCTGTCAGGTAGGACGGCCACCGTCCATGGATAAGGGCTCGTTCCTATCAACAGATCACATCCACATTTATGTGAGGGATTTGAGGGGAGGTCTGATGGGACAAGTATCCTCACCTACCCCCACTAAAGATCCCAGGTGTGGGCTGATGGGACAAGTATCCTCACCTACCTCCACTGTGGAACCTTCCACTCTCCTCTATATATGCCTGCATGAAGAGTCATGAACAGGTACATGCAAGATACAGCCTGCTCTGTTATTCTGCTAACATCCTCTTCTTCCCCACTTCACCCTAGTTCAGTGACTGCACTAACTCAGGCGTCGGAGTGCCTTTGGCTGACAGCAGCCTCGGGCCCTGACTGCTGTTTTCTCTTCTCTTTCAGGTTTCAGATCAACAGAGACACTCTTGTTCAGCTAAACAACCTCTCTGTAAACCCTCATCATCAGTTAAACCTAAGTCCGTAATAATTAGGCTCGTACAATTTGGCGCCGTCTGTGGGGACGATCTGAAAATTTCATATTTTCATCCTAACAGCTATACCTCCTAAGGCTCTGAAGGGAAAGAGCGTTGCTAGGCCGTCTGGGTCTAAGCAACCAGAAACATTCCTGCCTCTCATGCCGCCCCCACTGGTGACAGACCAGGCAGGAACGTTGGTGACAAGCTCGCAAAGAGATACCAGGCAAGCACCATCTAACCCTCCTTCGAAAGGAGTGGGAGGAGAACATGGTATGCGGAGTGTAGGTTCACCCGTCACGGTGACACACTCGTCGTCAAGAGGTGCAGCAGCGTCTTCGCGGCGCGACCCTGCATCAGAGCAGGTTCGGCCGAATACCTCTCAGGCGGAGCGTCCGCGCCTGGAAGTTGTTCTCAACGCGCCACCTCGTAAGGACGTTCCTCCTCAGGAACGGCCCTTACGAAGTAGGGCTCCTGTGCAGTCTCCTCCCCGTCGGTCTTCTCACGGGGAACACATGGAAGAGGATCACGTCCACCTCGGTGATGAAGGTGACGATGACATGGTCCTAGAGGACGATGTTGAGGCCCAAGCCGAAGCCATCAAGGCTCAAAACCTCATCATCGAAGAACAGAAAGAGCAGATCCTCCAGCTTCAGCGGCAACTTGAGACAAAGAGCCAAGTCCCGCCCGAAGCCTCTCACACGCCTCCGCCTAAGCAACGAGCTCGTCTAGGTCTTCGGGGTCGACCAGACCTAAGGGATAAGCTGAATGAAAGGCGCGCCCGAGCTCGCGAAGAGGGCTCGAGTAACACTCATGCCAGTGCCGACCAGCAGCAGCGCCATAAACAAAGGCGGGAGACCAGGGCCGACCCCGAGATGGCTGACTACATTGATGAGCAGATTAAGTTGGCCGTACAGCAGAGCCTGGAGCAGGCCGGCCTCGCTCGAGGTCGGTTAACCACCAAACACGGTGACATCCATGGCACGTCTCCATTCTCTCGGGAAATCAGAGATCATCCCCTTCCTGAGAAGTTCAGCGTCCCACGCTTCAATCTCTATGACGGGACGTCGGACCCCGAGTCTCATCTCCGGCACTTCACCCAGAAGATGACGGTATTCAGCGGCGACGGCGACCTTGATTGCAAGGTCTTCTCCTCCAGTTTGGGCGACCTCCCGCTTCGGTGGTTCTGTGCACTTCCCGAGGGATCGATTTCAAGCTGGCCACAGCTCCGAAACTCCTTCGTCGAAAAATTTCAAGCCCACCGGGTCATCCCGAAAACTGACGCTGACCTGATCTCGATCAAGATGAGGCCGACCGAGACTCTTACTCAGTTCGCCAAACGATTCTGGACCATCTACAGCGTGATTGAAAATTCCAACGACGACGTGGCCGTTACTGCCTTCCAACAAGCTTTGCTGCCGGGCAATGAGCTTCGGAAGAAATTAGTACGTCGTCCTGCGCCTTCGGTGAAGGCTCTGATGGTCCGGGTGAACCAGTATGTCGAGTAAGAAGAGGACGACATCCGAGCTCGAGAGAGCCATAATTTCTGGCCAGAGGGCCGACCGGACGGCCGTCCCACGAGAAGAGAGAGGAGGCTTGCGAAGAAAGAGGCGGATCGGAATAGAGAGCCATCCAGCTCGGCGGTAAGTCCTGCTCCCACCTCGGGAGGCAGCACGAGGCCGAAACCAAGTGGCGCCTCTTATAGAGCCGTCAATACCATCTTCAAAGAGCCTATCTACAAGCTCCTCGGCAAAATCCAAGCCCAGCCCTTCTTCAAATGGCCCCAGCCAATGAAGAGTGACTCCTCCTCCCGAGATCAGAGCAAGTTCTGTGCCTACCACAAAGATATAGGACACAGAACCGAGGACTGCTATGCCTTTAAGGCCCACCTTGAAAAGCTCGTAAAAGATGAGCATCTCAGAGATCATGTCAGGGACGAAGGCAGAGTGAACAATACTCAGCAACGCCTCCCCGACGACCAAGGCAGCGGTGAGCCTGCAAGGACCATCGACGTCATTCACCTGGCTCCTACCCCCCGAGGCAGTGATCGAGCCCGTGCCGAGGCCAGGAAAGCCCAGCACAGCAAGCATGTGATGACGGCCGAGGTCGGTCCCTCGGCAAAGAAAGCACGTGTGGAGAGGCCAAAAATCTGGTTCTCTGATAGAGACTTGGCCGGGGTCCAGCTACCCCACAATGATCCTCTTCTTCTGACTATGAGGTTACACAACTTCGATGTCAAAAGGATCTTAGTGGACCCCGGGAGCTCCTCGGAAATCCTCTATATGGATTGCTTCAGGAGAATGGGCCTGAAAGAGGAGGACCTGCAAGAAGCCCGCACCCCGCTGGTGGGTTTCAGCTCCAAGACGGTATATCCCAAAGGGAAAATTTCCCTCAAGGTCGAGGTCGGAGGAGCCTCCACAACGGCAGACTTCCTGGTGGTGGATGCACAATCTCCATACAATGCCATCATGGGGAGAACCTGGCTCCATAACCTGGAGGCCGTTCCCTCGACCCATCACCAGAAGCTCAAGTTTCCTTTACAGAACAAGGATGGGAGCTTCGAGGTTATCATAGTCCGCGACGACCAAGACATGGCCAAAGAATCCCTCTTGGCCGTGGTCCCCGGAGATACGCAACCACGGCAAGTCCACATGACCGAGCTGGAAGCTGAGCTCGACGCTGTGGGCCGAACTCCCGGACAGAAGAGCATTGAGGACCTCACCCAGGTCGGGATCGATCCCAGCGATCCAGAAAGGTTCTTCCTGCTCGGTAGCCAACTCGCTGACGAGGAGAGGGCCAGTATGCTTGACTTCCTGTTACAAAATAGGGAGGTCTTCGCCTGGACCCCATATGAAATGTCCGGCATCAGCCCCGAGGTCATAAGCCACAAGCTGAATGTGGATCCCCAGCATAAACCTGTTGTCCAAAAGATTCGCAGGTCGGGCACCCAACAGGCAGAGGCTGTGACCAAGGAGGTCGACAAATTACTGGACGCTGAGGCTATTCGCGAAGTCCAGTACCCTATGTGGTTGGCCAACACGGTTGTGGTAAAAAAGAAGGATGGGAGCTGGAGGGTCTGTGTAGACTTCACCGACCTCAATAAAGCCTGTCCCAAAGACAGCTTTCCTCTACCAAAGATAGACCAGTTGATCGACGCCACTGCCGGCCATGAGAGGATGAGTTTCCTCGATGCTTACCGAGGTTACCATCAAATTCCAATGCATGAGCCTGATCAAGAAAAAACCGCGTTCATAATACCCAGGGGCACCTACTGCTACAAAGTAATGCCCTTCGGGTTAAAAAACGCCGGTGCCACTTACCAGAGGCTGGTCACCAAGATGTTTCAGGACCAGCTCGGCAGGACGATCGAGGTCTATATTGATGATATGGTCGTCAAGTCTAAACGGTCACAGGACCACTTGACTGACTTACATCAAACCTTCTCCATCCTCAAGAAATACCAGCTCAAGTTGAACGCCTCCAAATGTGCGTTTGGCGTCGGCTCGGGCAAGTTCCTGGGCAGCCTAGTTACTAGGCGAGGAATCGAGGCTAATCCCGATCAGATCTCGGCACTCAGGGCCCTGCAGAGTCCGAACTCAATAAAACAGGTTCAGAGACTTACTGGGATGGCGGCAGCACTAAACCGCTTCATTAGCCGAGCTTCGGATAAATGCCATCCCTTCTTCCAGCTCTTGAAAAGGAGCTCCGGGTTCAAATGGACCCCGGAGTGCGAAAGCGCTCTCCAGGAGCTCAAAGTGTACCTTTCCTCCCCTCCTCTGCTTTCCACCCCGGTGCGGGGTGAGGTCTTGTACCTATATCTGGCAGTTTCGGACCATGCAGTAAGCTCTGTACTCGTAAGAGAAGATGACAGGCTGCAAAGACCCATCTATTACACAAGCAAAATCCTGCTGGATGCCGAGACAAGATATCTGCCATTGGAAAAGCTCGCATTAGCACTCGTTAGTGCTTCGCGTAAGCTCTCCCACTACTTCCTGACATATTCTATAGTGGTTGTGACCGAACATCCACTCAAGTCCCTTTTCAGGAGAGCAGACTTCTCAGGAAGAGTGTCTAAATGGGCTGTCGAACTTGGGCAATACGATATCCAGTATCAGCCCAGAACGGCCATCAAAGCCCAAGTCTTGGCAGACTTTATTGTGGAATTCACCTCTCCTAGTTCGGCACCGAGCCATCTCGACACCGAACTGGGGGGCAAGGAGGCAAGGACTTCGGCAGAAACCGAGCAGGATCGGTCCTGGAAACAGTTCCTCGACTCATCTTGGAAAGTCTTCGTCGATGGGTCCTCCACCTCCAAACGGGCTGGTGCTGGCATAGTCCTTCAATCTCCGGAGGGTCTCGTTATTGAGCAAGCCCTGACTCTTGACTTCAAAGCTTCTAACAATGAAGCTGAGTACGAAGCATTAATTGCAGGGCTGGGCAGTGCAAAAACCCTGGGGGCACAACAACTGGTAATCTTCAGCGACTCACAGCTGGTCACAAGCCAACTTAATGGAGATTACCAGGCCCGAGATGACAGGATGGCAGCCTACCTGACCCACACCAAGCAACTCCTATCTCAGTTCCAAAAGGCTGAAGTCAGGCAGATAGGCAGAGACTCCAACTCTCACGCCGATGCCCTTACAAACCTGGCCTCTGCTGTCGAGGCAGGAAGAAAAAGAACTGTCGAAGTGGAATCACTGGACAGACCGAGCATACAACTTCAACCGTCTCGACAGATTTTGTGCACTGACCTCGGTCCGAGCTGGATGGATGAACTTATCTCCTACCTCAAGAATGACCAGCTGCCCGAGGACAATGACCAAGCCCACAAAATCAGGCTGAAGGCAGCCCGATTTTGGCTCTCCCCGGACGGTAAACTCTACAAAAAGTCCTACAATGGCCCTTACCTCCAGTACGTTCATCCAAGCAAAGTCGAAGATTTCCTTTATGAAATCCATGAAGGGATCTGCGGTAGCCAAATCGGAGGTCGGTCACTCGCCTACCGAGCTATTAGCCAGGGGTACTGGTGGCCCTATATGCAGAAGGATGCACAGGTCTACGCCAGGAAATGTGAGAAGTGCCAGAAGTTCTCGCACTCTCTCCATCAGCCAGCACATGACCTGAGCCCCCTCTCCAGCCCCTGGCCCTTCGCCCAATGGGGACTGGACCTCGTGGGACCACTCCACCGAGCTCCAGGGAACAAAAGATGGTTGATCGTAGCAACTGACTACTTCACCAAGTGGATAGAAGCCGAAGCACTCTCCTCCATCACTGAGAAGGATACCAAAAACTTCGTGTGGAGAAGCATTGTAACTAGATTCGGAGTACCTCGAACCTTGGTCACGGACAACGGGACCCAGTTCGACTCCAATTTCTTCAGAAGCTTCTGTCAAGACCTTGGCATCAGGAACTGCTATTCTACCCCGGCCTACCCCCAGAGCAATGGGCAGGCTGAAATTTCGAACAAGGTGGTGCTTGACGGACTCAAAAAGAGACTAGATCAAGCCAAAGGGAGATGGGTAGAGGAACTTCCAAGTGTCCTATGGGCATACAGGACTACCCCGAGGCGCTCGACCTCGGCAACTCCCTTCTCCCTAGCCTACGGAATGGAAGCTGTAATTCCACTTGAGGTCGGCCTCCCCACCCTCAGGTCGGACCTGTTCGACCGAGGCCAAAATGATGCAAACCTCGCCACAGAACTCGACTTGGCTGAGGAGCGAAGGGATGCCGCGGCCATCCGTCTCGCTTCCTACCAGCGACAGTTGGCTAGAGGGTACAATCAAAGGGTCAGAGAGCGAAAGTTCTCCCCTGGAGAATTGGTCTTGAAAAAGACTCTTCCAGCAGACAGGAATCCCAGCGAAGGAAAGTTTGCACCGAACTGGCATGGGCCATTTAAGGTGACTTCGGTAGCTGGGCAGTCTGCATATAGGCTTGAGGACATGGAAGGCAGAGAGCTACCACGCCCATGGAACGCCACCCACCTCAAGAAATTCTATTTTTGAGATGTAACCGGATTCGGGAAGTTAATAAACTATCTTTTTATAGAATACGTTTACTTTCCAAGTTGTCCCCTATTCTTGAAGAAATGGCCAAGTCATGGAACTCGGCTTATACTTACAGCTCGGTTACAGAATCGAATTGCATTCTTTGTTCGGTTATCTTAGTTAGCTACTTTGGCCCGGTCAATGGACCAGTCAAGTTCTGATTATAAAACCGGACTTAGCTTTGGTCATAGGACCAAGCGCCCTCAGTTTTACCGAGATCGATGCTCGTTATGGTTGTAAAATCAATACAGCACCTCGGGTTACAACTTTACTACATCAAATTCGGCTTCGACCGAACTCATTTACTTTGTCTTATTTCCTATTATTTATTCTGGTTGTTAAGCCAAACGCATAAAGAAAGGAAAAAAGAGAAGAAAAATTCAAAGTTGGAAGCAAAGCCAATTTCATTTCATGAATGAGAAAGGTTACAAATTTTCCAATCAAAAGAAATACAAACTCTCCCCCCAGTACGGAAAAAATGAAAACAAAATTACATCATATTTTTCAGACCACGACCCCCTCGGTGCCATCAGCAGCAGCATCTTCCATGACCTCGACAGCCACTTGTCCGGCGTCAACATCCGCGTCGTGTCCGGGGGCACGGTCTTCGGTCTCCCTGGCTGGGGCCTCAGGAGCTTGGTCCGGTGCGGGCTGAGGAGGAGGACACTGAGGGATCTCTGTATACACAGGGCTGTCCTCGGGGACCCCTGCTGCTCTCAACGAGCTTGTCCATCCCAGCCTCCAGGCTTTCAGGCTGACTCTCTTGACTTGGGCGATATACTGTTCGGTGGCTTCTGCCACCCCTTCGTCAAAAGCTTTGTCAACGTCAGCCCGTAGCTTGTCGGCATCAGCTCGGAGTTCAGCCTCTGCCTCCTCCCACCTCTTTTCAAGTTCGGCCGTTGCCTGAACTTGGTTTTTCAGCTCCGCCCTGACCTTATCAAGCTCGTCTCTGAGGCCCAAGACGCTCGTTTCCTGCTCGGCTGCCTTCTGCTTCATTAGGCTGAGATCGGCCTCGAGTTCCAGTTCCCTCTTCTCCGCCCTCTCTGCTCGCGCGGTGCTCTGTTGGGCTTTGTCCGCCGACACCAGCGCCCTTTGCAGGATCTGACGAAACAAGTGTTAAGCAGACGTCAATATCAGAAGTACAGAAATCAAAGAAGAAATGCAAAGTTCAAAGGAGAGAATTACCCTGAGGGCGTCGGCCATTTGAGCCACATCTAGCTCCACCTCGCTCCTCTTCATGTGTTCTGCCATGTCTCCAGGCAGAGCGCAGGCGTGCGCAAGGGCACTGACAACAGAAGTGCCATCACTCAGTCGGTCGTCCGACGACAGCGACTGGCCATCCTCCAGTAGGAAACTGGGGTTCCAGATCGGAGGGCCGAGCAGCGGCGAGTGCTGAGAGCCAGGGTTGGGCTCGTCCCCCACTGGGTCCGCAACCCTGGGCCTTTTCCCCAGCCGAACCGAATCCCGACGAGATTTGGTGGAGCGCTCGGTCGCTGCTGAAGGCTGAGGAGATTGAATTGGGGGAGAGACGACCGTGTCCTCCAAGTTCGGAGGGAGAACGGTCCCCGAGGTGGGCGAGTCTCCGAAGACGACTTCGTCAAGACTAACAAGGGCCGCACGGCGCCGTCCCATCTCGGTCTCTTCGTCCGATTCAGAAGATGGGAGAATCACAAGCTCCTCTTGCCGAACTCCCTCGGACTCACCCTCCGGCTCACTTTCCTCCTCGGAGTCGGTCTCTGTTGCGGTCTGGACGTGCGAAGGACCGGCTTCGGCTGAAGCTCTAGAAGGTACGGTCTCGGGAGGTACTTGCGCAATCCCTGCTTCTGGAGCTGTTTGCTCCTCGGCTTCGGCAAGAGTTAGGACTTGCTCCCCCCTGAGGTTCTCATGCCGTCTTCTTATGAAGGATCGGTACACGGGTTCGTATCCGAGAAGTGCTGAGGCAGATCGGGTCCGGTGACCCTTGTAGCTATAAACCCTTTTCAACCAGCCGACGTTTCGTCGCCACCCTGAGTTCTTCCTCTGCCGTTTCCTCTCCGTGTGACCTGCACGACAAGCAATTAGGCATCAGTTCGGCAGAATGAAACTACATCAGAAGTTTAGAAATTGAGATATTTACTCGGTGGTTCTCCGAGACGACCAGGTACGTGGTTCACCCTGGGCTCTCCGGGGGCATACTCCCAGTTCCCGGTGACGTAAAGGCAGTCCTCCCCGGCGTATTTTGTGTCGTCTTCGAGCTCGTTGATTATGGGAATCTCCTTCGGCCGAACTCGCAAGTAGTATGCGTCGTCCTTGGGAGATCGACAGAGGTTATACACATCCTCAATGTCCTCGACGCCAAGGTCGGTTCCCAATATCCTATTCAGTTCGGCTATACCCATGATTATCTTATAACCATTGGGCATTAGTTGGCACGGGGTAAGGTTCCACCTCCTGAGACAAGCTCTCAGGAGGGGATGGACCGGGAATCTCACTCCGCCCTCGATTATGGCTACTAGAGGGAATGGCATCCATCCCTCTACAAGAACCCGTGGTCGGCTTCGGTCACCTTCCCCATCCGCCCTAATCTGGACGTTCTCTGGTATCTGGTATTGTTTCCTAAGTTCGGCTAGGGCAAGCTCTGTGTCTATCCAATGTCTAAAAACCCCCATTTTCCCTAGCCTAGACCGGAATACAGGTGACGGCGACGGAGAAGAAAGACAGAGTAGACACCCCCAAAAAAGAAAAAGAACCCAGAAAAGGAAAAATGTCAGAGGCAGAAGGAAACTCACTAAGACACAGGGCTGGAAGGAGTGTAGGGACAACGGAAAACTCTAAGCTTCAGAAGGCGAACAGAGAGGCTCCTCGGACGACGAAGTTTCAGGCAACTCTCAGGCGAAAGCTCCAAGCAGTGACAGCGAAAGTGGTCCTCCTTCGAGGACCGGGGTTTTTATACAGGGATGGAGATCTCTTCGTATCCCGAAAGGCATGTGCAGACACCGCCTCGAGCACGCCACCCGTCTCCTCGATAAGACGTAATGCCCATCAGGAACCTGACACGTGGCGGCATCACAGCGCCTTCATGATGATATGGTTGGGCTATTAAAACCGCCTCCAGACAGCCAGGCGCTATTAAAAGCGCCTCGGAAAGCGGAGCGGCACCCCACGCCTTTTTAAAAGCTACAGGATCGGTTTCGGGGATCGGTTTCGGGAAAGTCCCATCCTATCACTCCTAACCCCGTGGTCTCCTTGACCCCCCGAGGTCAGGAGCAGGGGGCAGTTGTGTGGACTGCTTCTACCGAAACCGATGTTAACCCTCCTCGGTAACAGCGCCGATCAGAAAAGGCCTCAACCCCCTTCTCTCCGGCATAGCAGCGGTAGCCTTCGTCGAAGTGAGACTGGTCCCGGTAGAAGTACCGACCATGTCCTACCGAACTCGGCCTCACGCTGACATCCCAGTCCGATCTCGGGCGTAGCTGACCCCGGCGTCTTCTCCAGTTCGGCCCCCTTTGCCGAGGTGAACACCGGGCTTCCAGTTCCCATTATGAGATGGGACGGGTACTTTGTAGGGAGTCCCTGTCAGGTAGGACGGCCACCGTCCATGGATAAGGGCTCGTTCCTATCAACAGATCACATCCACATTTATGTGAGGGATTTGAGGGGAGGTCTGATGGGACAAGTATCCTCACCTACCCCCACTAAAGATCCCAGGTGTGGGCTGATGGGACAAGTATTCTCACCTACCTCCACTGTGGAACCTTCCACTCTCCTCTATATATGCCTGCATGAAGAGTCATGAACAGGTACATGCAAGATACAGCCTGCTCTGTTATTCTGCTAACATCCTCTTCTTCCCCACTTCACCCTAGTTCAGTGACTGCACTAACTCAGGCGTCGGAGTGCCTTTGGCTGACAGCAGCCTCGGGCCCTGACTGCTGTTTTCTCTTCTCTTTCAGGTTTCAGATCAACAGAGACACTCTTGTTCAGCTAAACAACCTCTCTGTAAACCCTCATCATCAGTTAAACCTAAGTCCGTAATAATTAGGCTCGCACAGGTACTATATCCTTTAAAAAATGAAAAGATATATGGACCATGTAAAGTCCAAGTTTAGGGTCCAAATTGTCTTTGTACTTTACCCCTTTAACATTCACTACACTCTCTTGTCCAATATCGATTAAGAGTTTTTGTTTACCAGGCTTTTTTCTATGTAAGAACAAATTATCTGCACATCTAAAAGAAAAGGTGATCAAAAGTTCAAAAAGAGAAAAAGGAAAAATAGAAAAGATGACAAATCTACAAGAGGTTAATGCCAAACAAAACTCAATAGAATCCCAATCTTCCCCTGTTGTCCTTTCTAATGATTATATAGTTTCACCAATTATGATTATGCTCTGTAAAAAAAATGAAAAATAAATTTGATTAATAATTATTTATAATCACAAAACAATATAAGCTCAGAAAAGGCAACATAATAATAAAAAAAAAGAGAAAATAGAATCAACAAATTGAAGGATCCAAAAGATATAGAGGAAAACATGTCGGTAAAGAAATCAATGAGAAGTACATTCGGTTAAAACAAAAGGACTACCCATCATCATAATTTCTCTAACTATTGTTATTATCAATGGATACGGTTTCTAACTTATCTTATTTTTTAGGTCAGTCTCGAGCCTACGAAAAATAAGCTCTCTCAACTGGAACTATGCTTAGCCCAAAAAGAGAAGAGTCAAAATCTACATTGCCTTATTGAAAAGCCTAATTCTTCTATTTTTTCTTACAGTTACACATTTGATTAACCCAAAATGGGGCCTTACAAAAAAAAAATCAAATGCTATGTAGATTCGACATTCTATATAGATAAAGCCGTTTGCCTTCTTCTTTAACCGATTAAACAGAGTTAGTGGTAAAATCTGTAATCAAGACATGGCAAGAGTACAATGGACCTTATTTTCATATAAATTATATAAATTAAAAAGGAAAGAGATAAACGATGGTTGTATTGGAATAGTACCCGAAGAGAAACACCGGAGGGAGGAAACATTGGAGAGGGTGGACTTTGTTGCTGTAAGATATTATAATGCCTGTGGTTGAAGAAGCCCATATTCTCAGTGAAATTGTCCATGCTTTTTTTTATTATAAACTTGGAAGTTATATACAAAACTGAGAATGGAGATTTGGAATATGGATTAAGGGGGCTTTGGATGACTGGTTGATATTGAATGTCTAATCCTTATATTATGGAGCAGGTATAATTAATTAAAAGCAAGTATCATGGAGAATACCCATAACTATCATGTCCTTGATAAGTTAAAAGAGTGGGTCCCACGTCATTAATTTAAATGGCTATATAATTAACAGCGGGTACCATGGAGCAATTCCGGTTTGCATTCATTATGGCCATCTGGATCAAAAGTTTTGATTTGCAATCACATAGCCATTTAGATCCCACAATTGTTATAATCTTGAACAACTTCAAAGAGTGGGCTCCAGCTAATTAATTTAAATAGATATATAAATACCAGTAGGTATCATGGAGCAGTTTCATTTTGCATTCATTATGGCATAGAAAAGTTAAAAGGTAGAACCAATAGTCATTGACAAACATTATAGTGGTCAAAATCAATTGAACAAATCGGGACTGATTTCTCAATTGGAAACAGTCCCTTTCATATATATAAATTGTATCATAAAAACAAATGCATTTTACTTTACTAGAAGTACACTTCACCTTTATCTAGCCATTATCTTTTCTTTTTCTTTAACATGGTCAGGTCACAGGAAGTAAATGGCTCCCACTAGGTTGGGAGCAGGTGCCTTATTCACAAAGCCATCCCTCTATTCCCGATCTATTTTACTTCATGCCCCTTATATATATAAAGAGTTTGGGACCTCCAAATTGTGACTTGCTCCGGTCAACCAAGAAAGGATCAGATAGCGTGCACGAGGAATTCATTAGCCTTATCACGTACAAATGGAGCCTTGTGCATTATTCATTTACTAAAAGAAAAAAAGGTAATCAATCAAGATGACTCCTAGCATACAACATGGCCCTTCTTCCCCGACCATGCCTAAGATTGTGTTGTTGACCATATGGACTCTTCAATATTGGATTGTAGCACCCATATAACCTAATAGATTAATGAGATTCTTAATGGATTGGGATAATACCAATTCATGGCCCATCACATTGATGCTCTCATTCATTCATCTGACTCTAAATTATGGGTACTTCGAGTAGGAATGCAAACGGGTTAATTGGTTTTGTGCCGAAACCATACTTGGCCTAGAACCGGAGCTGTTTTGTAAAAGATTGTTCTAATTTCAGTTTGGGACTTATTTACATGGTTCTAAACTTGGTTTCGATAAATGGAACGGATCCGGGTCCAAAACTGGTTTTAACTTCTTTTTTCTTTTTTCATTTTTGCTTAAAATAGGGATATCATCAACTTAGAAATTCAAAAAGAATAGCATTGAACCCAATAATAGTGAATTATAAATCCCAAAATCTTCATAATCAATATATAGGTTGTTGCAAGATGACATTAGCCTATCCATAGTCAAGAACAATGTCTTAAAAACGTACATCCACAGTCCTAGGTCCACGAGTCAAAACCTCTATCGATTTGGACCTGAATCCAAAGCAATCGAAACCTGAATTGGGTTCTGAATCTAGACCTGTTTATGAATCAAAACCTAAAATAGGTTTCGACCCGTGAATAATGATCCAAAATATAATTTTTTTTCATAACTAGATTTCATTTTTTCTCCTTTTTCTTTTGCTCAAAGGGATTCGTGGTATGAGACCGGGTTATCTTGTTACTGAGATATCAATGGTTTGGCTTGGCGAATTTCTTGATCATTTTTATTTCTAAAACTTGTAAAACTGGCACACACCTTCACCTTTCGGTTATAATACTAATCATAGGTTTTCATTAATTTCCTATGTTTTGCTTGATAAAAACTTGGTGAAGTAAACGACAATAGTTGAGGTATTTTATGATTGATTTTTTCGAACTCATCTCTTGTTTAAACTGATAAATGATGTCTCATTCTTGTGAGGCAAGTGTTCAATCTAGATGTTCTTTTCTTCTTTTAGAAAAGGTCCCGCCTTCTTTTTCCAACAATGAATAGTGCAGGACCAATATTGCATGGCTAGGAATGCTGCCACATGCAACGATGCAAAGCTTGTATGCCCCATGTTTGAAAAGATTAACACAAATATTGCTCGATGTATGTTGCAGCCTGCAAGTGTTCCCGCATGCTATTTTATTGGGAAATATAAGTTCACACATATGTTTTTTCCCCTTGAATTAGGTTGGTAGGACAGTACAATTTTATTGGGAAATATAAGTTCACACATATGTTTTTTCCCCTTGAATTAGGTTGGTAGGACAGTTCAATTGGGACAACTTACTTAACATACTAGGGATCGATACCTAGCGGTATGTGAGAAGAGACACCCTTTACCACTGGGGTGTCTCATGTTTCACATTTGGCATTGGTTATTATTTTGGCTTTGATCAATAGTCAATTGATTTACCATACACATTATATAAGTCCCTAACTACCAATTCAACTAGTGAAGATCAATAATTTGTTAAAAGATTGATTCCTTACAATATAAACCATCAACAGATTGGCCCTGATCTGTATCAACTTTTGATATACAATATTAGTCCAAATTGTGTACCTTTAAATACATAATGTCCATGTCAGTTAGCAGTCACTGGTATACATGATCCTACCAATATTTTCTTTCATATAGGAAATTCAAGTTATATATATGATCCTCTCTCAAGAATTATTTATATATATATTTTGTACCAAGCCAAGGGGGTTAAGACCCAAGAGAGAGCCCGCATACACACGGAAATGTAATTCACTCAAGTGGGAAGAACGCTCACACAAGTGGAAAAGGAGCCTACACAAGTAGGAAGAGGTGAAACCCTCATGACACTTACTTGTATTGATAGTGTCAAGTGAAGATAGTTGGAATAAGATGATGTTGTCAACTTTTCTAGATATAATTATAAAGAAACCACAATTATGGTGTTGTTGACCACAACTTTCACTTGATTTAGCTCACTGATATCACATATATCCTTATGTACGGACATGATTAATTTTATTGTGCATATCACTCCAGTTAAAGCAAAACTTGGTCAGATTTTTTTACTAAAGGTATTCTGTGTGATATGAGTGGCCTTCATCAAATAAATTAATATGAGCCCGGATCAAGTTAAATTCATTTTTCTTTTTTACTAGTGGCAAATTGTATTAGAAGAGGGAGGGAAAAACAAAGGCAAAAAGCCCCCAGAAAAAGAACCAACATAGGACCCCAAACAAGACACAAGTTAGATTCACATGATCGACAATTCGATGAATACCATTCTGACGCCAACATTAAATCATTTCTTGTAATTACAGACTAGAACATCCAACTTCTATTATTTTCATGATAATGATGATAGTGATGTTTCTAAAAGTGGTTTAAACAGAAGAATCAATTAATGTGACAATCCGTTAAAAACTGGTTGGGATCCTTATTTAAGAACCGACAAGTAAATGGGTCCAGGTTCGGGTCCCTTTTCTTTTACCAGTGACCTAACTGGATCTATGTCCAGTTCCACCTTTGCAACCCGTGGACCCGACATATCACCTCAATTTTCGAGACTTTCTCCTAAAATCCGAACCCGGACCCGTCCTATATACAATCCAGGTTTCGGTTCTATCTTCTCTTTAATGGTTCCAGTTCCGGAACTAAGAAACTGATTTCGAAACGGCTCAGGTTCCACCTTCTCATTATTAACGGTTCCGGTTTCGAGTCCGACCCATTTACATCCCTGCATCCTTTAGTAGGAAATAAATCAATGTCAGATGGGGCTTCTCTATCTAGCAAAAAAAAAAAAAAATCATATAAAGTCAGGTTCCTTTGTTTGATCCCGTTTGTTTTGGCCGTTAGTTCCCGGCAATTTAATTCCATCCAAACAAACAAATTAAATGCCCCTGCTGGTAGGTCATAGGTCACTCAACAAGCATCTTTCATCTTGTAACCTACGAGAGAGAGAGGTGGAAAAGTATGCACCACCTTTGCTTGGCTTGAGAGAGAGAGGTGGAAAAGTATGCAGCAGCTTTGGTTGGCTTTAGTACTTTAACCATCAGGTGGAGAGAGAGAGAGGTGGTAAACAGAAAACGACAAGACGTGTGAAACGAGGTGGGGCATGAATTGCTGCTTTGTAATTGGATCGCTCTCAAATCTCATGATAAACGAAAGAAGACTCATATCATCTTTTCAGACTGCTCACTGGAAGAATCTGAGCCCACCTGCCATTGAGGATGATGGATATATATATATATATATATATTGTGATGCTGATGTTGAACAAGGCTACTGATCACTGGGTACTTTTTTTTTTTTTTTCTTTTTTCCTTCTTCTTACCATCAGACGATTCATTTGGAGTGTTCACTTTAAAACATGTACTGCCATCAGCTCAAGGATCATGCCTTCGTGGTGGAAAGCACCAGTGCCATTCAATCTTTTAGTAAGATTACGCAGCCAACAAAATCTATGATGCAAGGCCCACACTAGAAAGCCAATGCTCAAATGGGGATGTCTCTCATGAGAGACATTCTGCGCATCTTTATATTACTCTTCCTCATCCAATCCTCCCAACCCATGAATAGACATAAGTCCAAATTTATCACCATTGGATTGAAATAAATCTATAAAACAAAAACCAAAAAAATGAAATCTTTTAGAAACCCAAAGCCTTTTTAGAGTCATAGATCAAGGATTTAGAATTATCTATTGATTTCCCACCTCCCCAATGATTGGTGGGGCTCCAAGTGGGCCTTATAAGACAGTCTGCACGGTAGTTTCATGGGAGACATCGGCATAGGGGTTCTTCTTTGGTGCAGATGTGTCTTATGGATGTATCGTGTGGGCTTTCTAGTTGGGCCCACTTAGGCCATGTTAATCATAGGGTGGGTGGCAGATCGAAGGATTCAGAATTTTAACTCATTAGATCATCCTAATCCCTTGATTTATGGTTCTCGAGTTTAATGATTTAGACGACATCATTTTTCGTGGATTCCAATCCAATTGAGGGAAACCATTAAATGAAATACATCAAATTGTGCCAATACATTGTGGGAGGTAGAGGGAAGTGAATGCCAGGGGATTGGATTGATCTTAAGGGACCAACATTCTTCAAAAAGGGGTTCAAATGGTGTCTCTCATGAAAGACATCTTTACTAGGGCATTGGATAGATATAAATACAATCATAGAGAGAGAAGGAAAATGAGTACTACAGTGGGTTTGGACTAGGAGATGGATGTCAGATAGGCATGATGTGCTGATTGTATCAATTTTTTATTTTTTATTTTACTAACGGAGTTTCCCAATTTTTTGGCTAGATTATTTCCTCCGGCCCAGAGAGAAGCCGAGTAAAACCCATGTAGCCCCTAGGTGGTAGTACAAGTGGACCCAACTTTCGGTTCCTGAAAAGGGGAGAATTGGAGGTTGATACCAAAACCTCTAGCTCCGGAAGAGAGAGGAACCGTGGTCCTGACCACTCGGTCAACCCCTTGGGGTTTACTGATTGCATCAATTGATCATTAAGGACTCCAAAGTCTAATTTTGTACAGAAGATACATCATGCGAAGAAAAAATCAAAATGTTCAAATTTATGCGATTATGCAATTTGCTTTTTAAAAGTCTGCCTTCCTCTCACATAAACTTGGGTATTTTGATCTTTTCTCATGATGCACAGTTCTTACAAAGGATAGCAAGGGGGGTAAATATTTTTATCTATAGGGAGAGGCATTTCAAGCTCTGAAAAGGACCATACGATCAGGACCCTTTAATAATTTCACTGTGTACATATAGCTCCTTAGTCAATTACTGTGATGGGGAAATGGTGCACTAACAGTCAATGATGTTTTTGGTTTTCTTCTTTTGGTAAAAGACTTTTCCAAGGAGACTTTTGAGACATGAATGCCATTGTTCCAATCCAATGTGAACATTACACTAAGGGCCTTTCCCATTCCAACTAATTAGTATTAAATGGCATCAGCAACGCGAGCAATCTGGTTCACAACTTTATTGACATCATCCAAGCTTTGTCCAGCTATGTAGGGTCAACTTCTGTTGAATCTATAACAGCTTCTTATCTCAATGATGAGGAATCACAGTTCTCATTTGGAGGTTCAGGCTTTGAACCTGGTTTCTCCTTTTTTGTATATATGAGTTGCTATTATCATACATGTGTGAATTGCGTCTCCTCTCGTGGGAGTTCCCATCACTTCTAAGAAAAAAAAAAAAACACTTGTGTCACATCATGTGAAAATGAGGACCAAATCCATATATAGGTTCCACTCCGGGTTATATGTTATTAAACACGTAAATGATCCTTTAGAGCTTTTTTTTTTTTTTTGGCTGAAATTCAAAGAATTCCTGTCTAAGGAAGTTCTAATTTCCCAAACATGGTGCTATTCTTGGATGCTTTGGGCATCATAATTTCACCAAAACGCAAAGGAGTTGGGATTTAAGATTCTACCAGAGCATTTGAGACCTTTAGGTGGTTGAGATTTTGATACTCTTGTGAAGAAACATGCCATTTGTAAATATCATGGACAAGCCATCACATCATATATGTCTAAAGAAATTCTAATATATCAAATTCTTGTCAGAAATTCTAGCAAAGAAACAGGCCCTAAGACTTGATGCAGGGATTTGATAGAATTTGGAGTTCTTGAGTTTCTTAAATGATAGAATTCGTAAATCCAAAATTAATGTGTTAAAGTAAAAAATAATTCCTAGATTCCTAGCTAGTGTTCCAGAAATTATATTTTTAAATAACTGGTCTAATTGTGTTCATTTATTTATATTTTCTGGAAAGGAGAATTTATTAAAGAGACAAAAGATACAAAAGATTCCTCCTCATATAGAGGAATTGATAGAATAAGGCCTATTTATCAGAGAGACAACAGGGACAAAAGTTTCCACCTCCTATAGAGAGGGATTGATAGAATAAGGCCTACTGCTAGTATAGATTCATCACCATGATGGGTCTGGGACCATATATGCTTTTATACGCGATTTTTCCAACTTCCATGTCAGAAATCTGACTTCCTATTTATGTAGATTAATATGTGAGAATTGGAGATGTTGCATTATTCTTCTTTTTCTTGTTGTCTTCCTTTTCGTTTGCTCACATGATTCACACACATTCCACTCAAAATCCTATAAAAATGTTACATCATGTCCTCTTTAAAGAGGGGGGGTCCAGTGGTACCATTGAAAAGCCATCAACCAACCATGTTTTAGATTGAAAATTCCTCATTTCGACCTGTAGGCATCATTATCTAATTCGGATGGCTCAACTTGGGATAGTTAGTTACAGGAGATTTATTAATGGTCATGGAAAGAGACCCGTTTCACCATGACCTGTGTGGCACATGATTTTTTTTTTTTTTTTTCTTTTTTTAGGACTCTTATTAAGTCTGTCAATGGGGTGGCTGGGTATGGGCTTGGGCTATCCAATCCCATTCCAAATATCAGGAGGGCCTGTCGGAGGTTGTCCAACCCCGGCTCTAAATTGATCGGGCCTACATTAAATTCCGTCCCGTGCGGGCCCGGGGCCAGACCAGGGCTTATTATTCTCTTGAATATAAGCTAAACAAGTTTATTCAACTTTATTCTCCACAATTCTTATTAGTGAAATGAGTGAAATGCCTTGGCTCTTTAAAAAAAAAAGGGCCACTTCTCCTCATGAATCATTAATCTGCCCCAAAAGCAACCAAAACAAACAAACATAAATGAGTAAAATTAATCCGCCCCAAAATCAAATGGTAGTTTTACAAAATTATGCGCCACCACATTTAACTTTGCAGGGATAAAACTAAAAGAAACAAAAAAAGTCTTAAATATCTTGAATGAAATGCTCAATACTCCAGTCATCCCGCCCCTTAAAAGGCTTTCATATTGACTTCTAAGGCATCTATGAAGAGAGCAATTTTGGATTTCCCCTTACTCTTAGCCGCATTTAGTGCAAAGAGAACCGCCCTACCTACAACCTTTTTCGGGTGAAACAACTTTGGGCCCTTTAGATACCCTGCACCATTACTCAAATTCGCAAAATCTAAAATAGATTCTCCATTAGATGCAAAAAAGGGCCGCATTTAAAAATATATAGAAAAACCCCCATTTCTCTGTTTGAGATCAAACCCCAAAATCTAGGGATAGGCAGTAGGGTGGGGCATAGAGGACAAAGAATTGGGACCCAACTCCATTTTATTTGTCATTAAAATCACAATTCAAGGGTTCAGCCTTTTGCCTTTGAACAAAAATCCATTCCTCACCAGCCAAATGGAAAGGATTTGGGTTTGAACAATGGGATTGGAAAAATTAGGATGAGATGGTTGAGCAAAATCCATCCAATTACATTTGTGAAGAAGTATTAGGAGAATTCATAGTTGTTGCATATAAGAATTCTCATAATTCCTATAGCTAAATAGGAGATAATCCGGTTAAAGTACGCACTTTTTAAATTATAAACTATATTATATATTACCTGTATGCTTTGTTTATGTGACGGGACGCACAAAATGGTGATTACTTTTGTATAGTAAGTTAGAGGATTATTTAACACCATCTATTGCTTAAGTTTTGCATAAGTTCCCTTGGATTGAGAAATTAGTAGAAATGAGATAGAATTAAACTATCTTATATGAATAGAAATCTAAAATCAAGAATAAAGCTAATCCTGTCTTAAAGTCATATCATCACCTAATTTTCTCTTAGAAGAGGTATAATATCAGCCGACAAGATATTTCATAAAATCTAAAATGATTATGATAATGACACTCGGTTTGAAACAAACATGAAACATGAGGCATGAGACTTCACTTCAAAAAATTACTTCAATTTCTCCTTTGTCGTAATTCTCGTCATTTACAAGTTAATTAAAAATGAGTGAAATGTGCACGGGGGCGATGGGCCGGGCCTGTTCTGTCCACTCTCGTCTCATTTTGGTCAGACTTTAAAATCATTGTCCAAGCCCAGCCTGCCAGGCTCAAGTTTTTTAAAAGCCTTGTATCTTCAAGCTTGGGCCGGGTCGAGTACCCATTTCAATGGGCTCAATTGACAAGCTTAAGTGTAAGCCCAACACTTATAACAGATAAATTTTGGCATATCCCATGGAAAAGGAAGCTGGATTCTTTTTTATTTTAATGGATAGTACAAATTCTGAATAGGTGGATGCAACTGTGGATAATATATGAATATTTTATAATAGGGAAAAGTTGAAAATAGTATAAAACTTTTGGCACATTTAAAAAAATGCAAATGAATATTTGAATATTAAAAAAAAAAGTATAAAAACCTTCCGCCCGTTTTTTCAATCCAGTCCTCTCTATAAATTTTTTTTTTTTGATAAATGACAAGGATACCCTTCCCTTATGAAGGCTTTTGTCTTTTGTTAACCTCTTTCTTCCAAAGAACATGCCACTTTGATTGTGAGGGTCATAACTATTAAATAAATCTAGTTTTTTTAGTCATTTAAATTAAACCCCATATTGTCAACAATTCATGTTCAAAAGGTAGTTGAAATGGACTCCACTAGGTCATTTGGGTTGGGCTTGATCCTTTGTCCTAAATGACTTATTAAAGGGACAATTTGAAAAATGACATGAGGGTATTTTTATCATTTTTAATTTTTTAATGGAGAGGACTTTATTGTAAGAATTGTGAAAAACTTAACTTTATACTTTATTAAAGTATTCAAATCTTCATGTAAAATTTTGAAATAGAGCCAAAAATCTTACTCTTTTATACTTTGTGGAAAACTTTAATACTTTTTCAAATCTTCATGTACCTTTTCCTTTATAATATTCCATTCAAGTACAGTATTTTTATTAGATCCTATGACAGGCCACTAACATATCAAGGTCAAATTGAGTTATAAAGAGGAGAGAAAAGAGAGAGAGAGAGAGAGAGAGAGAGAGAGAGTATTTTGTGTAATTTAGAATTTTAAGGGGGCGAGGGTATTGTCAAACATGATCAAGAGTGTTGTTTAGAAGAAAATGGCATGGATTGTCAGTAAAGGAGAGAAATGTACTTAAATTTGTGGGTATTGTCAAACTTCAAGGGTGGGGTTTTGGAAGAAAATGGGATTGATTGTCAGTAAAGGAGGGAAATGGACTTAAATTTTACAACATGTAATGAAATTCTTAGGCTTGGTCTGTCGAGCTATTTGTTCACTCACATGAAACATGGGTGAGCACCGCCGACAATTCGGACTCGTATGCATTATAGTGTTTAGTCAATATTTGTGCCTCCCTCACGCCTTCCCAGGAAAGGGGAGAAACTTTTCAGTGGAAACACCTATTGAAAATTTGAGCCTTTGAAAATGATCGGCATCTATGTGGAGTGGATCTCCCCAAATTTTGTTCAACTTTGAGTTGGTCTCTCCTAAAAATTAAGCATATATGATTAAAAATGTGACCAACACTATAAAAATGTGACCAAATTTTTTAGGTCTCCAACGCCCCTCCTAGTTAGGCCTATTAGGATGCAAGATGATCGTGGGAGTCCATTGGATGAAAAGATCCATATGAAGACTACTTATATGCAAAATCTTAAGTCCATAGGATTATCCTAATGGTTTAGAGACATTATTTTATTATGATTTCAATCCAATCGTGAAGTTTGATGAGTGTTGAACTCCAATGGTGCGGTTTAATGAGTGTCGAACTTGGACTTTATGATCATTCATTGAGGTAGTGTTTATGAAAAGACTAGATTAACTCTACATGGGCCCCATGATGAAAGAAAAAAGAAAGAGGGGAGGAAAATGGGGCGTTTTTAGAGTGGGGCATTTTTTAGGGTATGAAAATGATTTTAAAGAAAGATTAGTTTCCTATTGTTCCTTGTGACCAACATTTTTCAGAGGCTTCTATTTTCGGATTAAAAGCATTTTTCGCCAATTTTTTTTGTGGAAAATAGATTAGGACTAAAAGAAATAGAATACCATCTTCTGCAATCTTAAGATGTAAAATAACATTTGATTGAAAAAGAAAAGTCTCTCAGCACCATACAAATAAAACTCAGGTCCCTTTTGCATGCTAAGAAGAGGTGGATAAAATTATCCCTAGCTCAAATTTCTAATGTAAATAGTTTTCTCCTCCTTTTTTTATCCTCTGCAATCTTAAGTAAGTGGTAAAAAAAATCTTTGATTATAAAAAGGGGCCCTTTTGCATGTCAAGAAAAGTGGATAAAGAGCCCAAATCTTCACTGTTATAGAATTTTCTCCACTTGTCTTCAGCTCTTTTCTCCACATCCATAGCCCTAAACCTCTTTAAAATAAAAATTAAAGGTCTCAACTTTTCATGGCAAATAAAATCAATGCAGAGATAAATTAATGGCGCCATCAATGAGTAATGGGACTGTGGAAATTTCAAATCTAAGGAGATACTTCGCATGACTCCAAAAGAACCAACATCCAATTGGCAAACTTCAAAGAAAGCATGAGAGAAAAATCCATTCAGTTCATTAGTAGAATCCTATATATATATCAGTTACATTCAGCTCTCCTCTTTTCAACAAACCACATATCCTTGAAACCCACTAAATTATTACCACACAGAATCTATAAAACTACTTACTAGAAATTAGTCCAAAAAAAAACAAAAAAACAAAAGAATCCTTGCATGCATTGGGCCAAACAAATCCACCTAGAAAGGCCCAACAAATGACCCAAGCACAACTGCGACTACCACTCCCACAAAATAAAACCGCCTTGACGTCCAAGAAAATAAAAGAGAAGCAGCAGCAGATGAGCTCTTTGGAGAGGGTGCTGGTGCATACTTCTCTCCAGGAGAATCAGATGGTGTTGGAGAGGGTGCTGGTGCATACTTCTCTCCAGGAGAATCGGATGGTGTTGGAGATGGTGAAGTGGGCGCCTCAGCACTTGGAGGAGATGATATGGGAGGTGTATGAGGAGGAGATATGGGAGGTGTATGTGAATGTCTCACAGCCAACACCACCACTATCATCTTCCCACCCTTTTGACATTTCTCTTGAATCCCACTAATGAAGAAGAAAGGACCAGACCTATCAAATTTATACACTGAATAGCCATCGCTGAAGTTGCTTATAGGATTCTTTGTATTGCATTTATCATAGGCCTCTTTGTTCACCACAAGCACAGAGTCCTCTCCCTTCTTATAAGAGAAAACTGCAAAACCAACGTCAAAAAACAGTGAGACCCAGATGAAAAACAACCCATATGCTACTAACTTTACATCAGAAAACACAGACGGTGAGATGAAAGAAAGAAGCAGAGTTTTATATGCATGTTACCCAAAGAGTCATTGACTTGAAACCTATTCCTTCCAGCCCAGTGATTGTAGTTTTCAGGAGGGTTTTGCACCCAACCTTCTGATCCTCCAACGTAGAAATCGTGGCCTTGACAAGTCCACATCAAACCCAATGAGATTGTTAGCAAGAAGCTGAGGAAAGCAAAAGAACCCATGTCTGCAAAAACCCTAAAACAAATTGACTAGATTCGATACATGCAGTAGAAGTGATAGGTTTTTGGGGTTTATATAACAGAGGAAAGGCTACCGTTGGGAATCTGCATATGGAAACTATGCTATCATTTCGGTCTCTGTGATAATAAAGGACTCTAATTTTTAGTAATGTACCGTTCAATGGCAGGCGTTTTTAGAGAAGTAAGTTCATGAACGCAATTAATAGATGAGAGGTGATCTACAAAACCATGATTTGGGAGTTTCTAAATTTTGAAGTTCTTTGTAGAAAATCAATCTAACCAACCAGCCCAAGAAGTTATGTGTGAGATGGTTTCTTCCTGTATTTTGATCTTGTTAGAATTCCACCAAATCATGTGAACTTCCTGCAAAGATGTAGATTTTCAAGAAAGGAGAGCTAAAATCAAACGAATCAAATAACAATTGTTTTAGCAGTCCTAAAATTAAGCTCTTTTACTAACCCAAGAGGTTATTAGAGAGGTGGGTTCTTCTTGCACTCTTATCTTGATAGAATTCTACAAAAGATAAACTTCCTAAACAGATTTACAATTTGATCAGGAATAGATAACCAAACTAAATTAATCTTTAAAAAAAAACAATAAACTAATCAAATAACACTTATTGTCAAATCCCCCGTTGATTTTGTGAAGAGTCTTATAGGATTCGATTTTGAAATTGGTGCTTGATTTCGCGACCGATTGCAAAATTGGAACTCCAATTATGGCCCAATCTTAACCCAGACTTTTACTTAAAACCAATATTGGAGAAGTTTAAATTCAAGCAAACTGTTTGTTTAAATCCAATTGAGAGTTTATATCCAAATCAATCACTCTTTTAGTATTTAAATACAATCAAACTCTTTTGTTTTTTTTTCTGAAGAGTTTTTTTTTTTTTTTAATCTAGTCAAAACTCTTTATTTAAATACAATTACTCTTTATCAAATTTTAACAATGTTCCAAAGAATCTCGTTATAATTACACAAATGGGTGAATGAGTTGAAATGGATTGTATTCTAGGGGTTGAAATGGACTGTACCCTACTCGGGTCCATATTGTATTGGACCTAAACTAATGACTGGTATCCCGAATTGGGTCCATGTGACTGGACATGGACCCATACACGATTCAAATTAAAAATCTAAACGCTGATTGAAGTCACATAAAGTCACATTAAGGCCCAGTAGCTTTATACTAGACACAAACAAACAAACAAAAAAAATTTGATTTTAATTTCTTAGGTATGAATCCATTCCATGGACCCAAAAGGACTATTACCCGAATTGGGTCCAGGTCTTCATGTCTATCATGGAATGACAAACAGCGTCCCAAAGATTTGACAAATCTTTTTTATCTTTTGAGTTGGTTTGGTGGAATATAAACTTTTTATGATTTATCTACATTTGAAGTTCCCCTTTATTTTTGTTAGATGCTATTTTTTTCCAATGATTTTTCCACTACATATTCTAGCATGCCACCAATTTGTGTTAGTAAATCTTGCATTCATTCATTCTTTTTCTAGCATGCCACCAATTTGTGTTAGTAAATCTTGCATTCATTCATTCTTTCTTTTAAATATATATATATATATATATATATATATATATAGTTTACTAAGCTTTCATGCAATAAACAATGGACATGATCTGCTATGTTAGAATCTATTACAAGGGTACGATGACCTTTGTCACCATGATGAAAAGCTTGTCCTTTTTATAATGATGATGGTGATTTCATTACTTTTCTTTGCAAGAAGTAAATTTATTTATGTTTTTTTGTAGATTTATGTTGCTTTGTTTCATTATACCCTATGTTTGATATATCTTGCAATATTCCTATACAAGAAACATATAAATGAATTTCAACATTAGATTTTGAGATTCTATCTTTTCTTCCTTCTTTTTTCGAATTTTAAGATTATGTAGGATTTTGATAAGGTGTATGATGTTCTTTGATTCTGCACATAGTGATTTTTTTAGGTAATTGTTTCATTTTTCTTTTTTATTATTTTATTTTATTTCCTAATCATTATTTTTTTTTAGATTCTTGTTTTTAGAAAAATATTCTTTTTCTTCTTCTTAGATGGCTATTTTTCAAGGATTTTCTAACTAAAGTAGGAGGCCACCAATTTATTTACTGGATTAAATTTATTTTTAACTAATGTACCCCTTGTCTATATATTGCATGCATGGCCATGCTTTCTTACGTACATAGGATCTGAAACTCACTCCCTTGTTTGGTTCGTCTTAATGTTTTGACGTCTTAATCTGTCTGAAAAAGATCTGTGAGTTTAAGATCTTATTAGAGCTGCGAGTTTAAGATCTGATTAGCTGTTCTGTAATAAGATCGTTTGGCAACACCTGAACGTGATGAGATCTGAATTGAATAAGACTGTTTGGTAATGCATCTTATCCATGTCTTAAGTTAAGGGTAATTTCTGTCATTTAAAAAAAATGGTTTTAAGCCTGAAAAACATCTGTGACATAAATTTGTTTCTTTTGACTCGGACAATGTCCAGTACACTCTATACTCATTTTTTTAAACTTAAAAAAAAATCATGTTTTAACTATCACAATGCATGTTCCACGTCATAATCACCAACATTATTACATAAACTTTAATAATAGTTCGCTTATAAAAAGACTAAAGACACATCACTATAACGACCACCAAGATGATAAAAAAAGGTGTAGTGAAAAAGTTTGTATTATAATATTTGGGGTTGGCCCCACCAAAGGTATGGTGAAAAAGTTTACAATTTCTCATGATAATATATTATTATATCATATTATTATATTTGGGGGTGGGCCCCACAAAAGTGTAGTGAAAATGTTTGCAATTTCTCAGAATAATATATTATTATATTATATTATAATATATGGGGGTGGGCCCCACAATGGTGTAGTGAAAAAGTTTGCATTATAATATTTAGGGTTGGCCCCAACAAAGGTGTTGTGAAAAAGTTTGCAATTTCTCATAATAATACATTATGATATTATATTATAATATTTGGGGGTGGGCCCCACAATAGTGTAGTGAAAAAAGTTTGCAACTTTACACTCTTTTATAATAGTAGTAGATAGTAGATAGTAGATAGCAGATATTTGGAGGTGGGCCCCACAATGGTGTAGTGAAAAGTTTGCATTATAATATTTTGGGGTGGGCCCCATAAAGGTGTAGTGAAAATTTTTGCAATTTCTCAAAATAATATATTTTTATATTATATTACAATATTTGGGATGGGCCCCACAATGGTGTAGTGAAAAAGTTTATATAAGATAGATAGATAAATATAATATTTTGGGTAGACCCCACAATGGTTGGGTGAAAAAGATATTATATTATTATTATTATGATATAATAATAATAATATATTATTATATTTTATTATAATATTTTGGGTGGGCCCCACAATGGTTGGGTGAAAAAGATATTTTATTATTATTATGATATAATAATATATTATGATATTTTATTATAATATTTTGGGTGGGCCCCACAATGGTTGGGTGAAAAAGATATTATATTATTATTATGATATAATAATAATATATTATTATATTTTATTATAATACTTTGGGTGGGCGCCACAATGGATAGTTGAAAAAACTTGGCAACTTTGCCTCTTTTATAAGGGTAGATAGAAATGAAAGAGATAGAGAAATTAAGGCTCCAATCGTTGATATTGGTGAGGGTTATTACGGAAATTTTAAAATTATTTTAAAGTCCTGAAATGTCTCACCGCTTAAGATGTTGGGGTCTTAATTCCAGGAGCTGGATTTTGAGCTCCTAGAATTAAGATAATTTCGTCTTAAATAACAAGTCGTCTTAGCGCTTAAGACATGTTGTTATTGCGTACCAAACAATCTTATTTAGTTTTTTTGTCTTAGCGCTTAAGACACAAGACATTAAGACCAAACTTAAGACGATCCAAACATTACCTTACTTGTGAAGATTTGATCAGCTGCAAGTAATTCTCCTTTGGTCATGGATTTCAAAGCACAAGTACCGAGATATATTTTCACGTTTGCCATTATTGCTTTGTTCTTCATAGGGGCATCTGCAATTCGGTAAGCATCCGTCATCAACTATATATAGGGATGTAATGGATACCCGGTTCTCCAATTACCTGGAGGTTCCGATCCGTTAAAAACCTGGTCTGGGTCCTTATTTAGGCTCCAATAATTAAATGGGTCCAGGTCCGGTTCCACTTTGGTTCGGACCCGTGGACCCAAGACCCAACATAGTACCTTAATTTTTGAAAATCTCCTATAAAAACTATTTTTTTAAATATCATTCTCTACCTAAACCCGGACCCGAATACAGACTCGTCCCATATATAGTTCCGGTTCCGGAGCCAAGAAACCGATTCCAAAACTGTTCCGGGTCCGAATCCAATTCCACCTTCTCTTAATGGTTCCGGTTCTGGATCCACCATGGACCCGGACAGGAAGTGACCCATTTACAACCCTAACTATATATGTTAATCTTTTGTCTGTCTTGATGGATCTAGAATCATGAGAACTTTACATTATTAGCTTATAGATATGTGATTCTTGTATCTTATCTCAAAGAATATAACTTAATCCTAGATGAGGTTAACTAATAAGTTGAAATTACAACTCACGAAGGATTTGATTTCTATACAACTTTCTAGAATCTTTAATTTGGATGGATCATGGAAGTATTTGCTCTAAATTTTGATGAATTCAGTCAATATTGAACCAGGCAAGTATGCTAATTCTTGCTTTCCCTTTTCTATGATTACATTGCAGGAATATTCCAAGTCCAAGTAATGGCAGAGATTCATATCATCAAGGACCTGATTTGCTTGGTGAGGAGGAGGTTCCCGAATGGGAAGACTTTAAGAAATTGGCGCAAAAGGAAATTGAGAAAGAGGAGCGAGAGTATATGCTGAATTACTGGAATGAATCATTCAACCCCACTGTATAAAGAATTGCTTGAGATTTCTCTGGTGATGATGTTGCTGTTTGTGAAGAAGATCAGTAAAGAGTAGACAATGAAGGCAATCAATACACCATCTATTTTGTCTGTCTTTTGGATGATGGTGATAATAATTTAAAAGAAGAAGGTTTTTAAGAGTAGAGAGAGTACTACTATTATGTTATGGCTTGATACAGAGACTTTCTAATATACTTGATTGTTATTTTTATACATATGCATGTCTTCCTATATTTTTCTTGAATCCTGTGCTGAATAAATGCAATGGATAAACCAAAACTGAATCTCATGATCAATTCAAACTCCAAAACAAGGATTAGAAACACTCCAAATTTTAGAATTAAACTGGCATTTTCCAGAGAACTATACTAATTTGAGCCACCTAGCATGTAATGATTTAAAGTTGGGCTCACCAAATTGTGCCCCGAGGCTCGAGACTCTGGACGGGTGATTGGCGTAAAATAGGGTTGTTTTTAATGGACAAGCTCAATTGGTTCCTCTTCAGTGTCCACCCTCATTGATTTGGCCCATGCCAATCCCATTTAAGCCTATATGGGTTTGCCCAGAGGCTCGAGACTATGTATGTATGTATGTATGTAAGAATGTTATCTGGGCGAAACAAAAAATGATAGAAGATGAAGTACATTGGGAAAAAGAAAGGGATCTAATATGTTATTTATGACTAAAAGCACAGACAATTTCTCCTCCTCCACATGACATCTCACTTAAAATGTGGTAAGAAAGACTGAAATAGAAAAGAGAACACTGTCTTAATTCAAATTTCATTCCTCCTTGTCATTGGTACCAATGGACGTATGGTTAACATAGGAAGCTGACATATACTTGTAGCGCAGAGTGAAGAACAGGAAAATGAGGAAGTTGGTGGCACCAAGTAGCGAAACAAACCACTAGAATCGTTCCAAAATGGCTCCTGTTTAGATTGTTTCCCTCCAACCGGCCTACGCCTTCTATATCCTTTGTCACCTGGTTCACTAGTGTCACCACCGCCGTGCTGAGGAAGAAGCCAATTCCCATGGACAACTGAACAAATGTAGTAGAGACCGATCTCAACGCCTTAGGCGCCTCTGCATAGAAGAATTCTTGCAGCCCTGTATCGGTAAACATCTCACTGACACTGTATAATGCCTGTTGGAAGGCCAGCCATAGGATGTTCATCCGTAGCGATTGGACCCCAGGCAATGCATTAAGCATCCCAAGGCTTTTTGCTAGTTCCTTTCGCCTTACCTCCATTAACCCAGTGGCAGCCATGGCCACCGTGGCAAGGAAGAGGCCACCACCAATGTGCTGCTAGTAGGTAAAGCCTGTGGGGACTTGTCACATCCCGGTCCCGAATCACCCTGGCCTAGGGTAATCCCCGAGGTGAAACACACGTACTCCCGTGTGATTGTACCTGTCGCAAGTCAAATACAAGCACACGAAGGATAAGACTATTCCACTCGTGAGTCGAACTCACTGGTAACTATCAATCAACAGTTCATATAGCGGAAGCTTATAACAAATGATCATCATAACCCTGTACAATCCCATATATATAGCATAACATTCAAGTTTAAACAAAATAATTATACAATGTTTGTATCAAAGAAGGTTCTATACATCATTATCCAAAATACATAACCAAAATGAATTAAAGAAAGTGTGACCCAACAAAAACATTAGTCACACATCTACTATGCTCTCAAAATCTCTTGACGCTCTCCGAACCGAGGAGTCTCTACATGGGCCCTACTCCGGGCCACTCCTCTAGTCCCGAAGGTACCTCCTGGGTAACCTTTTCTCCCTCCGCGGTCTCTGTTGGACCGGGAGCTGCGTCTGTGCCTGTGACACCAAGAATAGTATCTCAATACAACGATTTAGCAAGCATAAACAGTAATCAGGAATACAGTGAAGTTTTTAAGGACAATAGCTGCATGAGAAAAATAATAAGACGAGTAAAAGAGAAATTAAATAATCCATTTTACTAAGTAAGTCCTTTTTAAAATCATTAAGGAAAATACAATACAAGAATTGGCAACTACATAAAGCTCATCCTCTCATTTCGTGTTGGGATGTCACTAGGGGTCCGGCCAAAGATCCTCCTAGTTACCCGGGTCCTGGAGTTCCGGTGCTCCAGTCTGTCAACTGCGCAGCGACGTTCAATAGTAAACCAAGACTTAACCCCGTCGAGTACCGTCCGGTCGAAGCTAAGTAGTGCCGACTTATTCAAATCAAATTTCGTTTGCAATTCAAATCGAGTGACTATTCAATTATTTGGATACACCCAATGGTGTTATCCATATCAATATCACATAATGTATAACAATTGAAGAGCATTATATATATATATATATATGACAATTTATCGAAAATTGATGTAATTACAATTCTCGTTTTCAATACTTAAAGCAATTATTTGACGACTATAACAATTGATAATAAGTTATTATTCATATAATCTATTGTCATCCAATACAAGATTAATTTATAAAATCAACATGTTACTGTTTTCTTAGTGTCACTTACGATGATCTCATGTTGAATTTCTAAATTAATCTTCATGGCTTAACAATAGGTTAATGATTTCCTTTGGGCTTATTTTGTAGGATTATGGTTCCAATACTAAGACATAATGAAACCTAAGTTCCTATAGTAAGGGGGTGTACATCCTAATTATCCATTTGGGAGTGATTAGGAGGGTTAAATATAGACTAGGAGTGATAATACACCTTCATTGGCCGTAAAGAGGCCCAACAGACTGGTTTAGGCAGTTCTACCGGTAGAACTTCCGGTTTAGGCATCTCTACCAGTAGAACTTCCGGTAGAAGCAGTTCTACCGGTAGAACTACCAGTTTAAGACGCTGGATTTCCTTATCCAGGCTCTCTGCCAGATTTTTGACTGTTTCTACTGGTAGAACTTCCGGTAGAACTAAGGGTTCACAGTTTCTTCAACTCTCTGTCAGTTTTCGAGCCACTTCTACCGGTAGAACTTCTCGAGTTCAATTTTCTTCTTCTCTTCTATTTTAATCTCTTCCAAATGAGCCTCCTTGCTCTCCAAACACATACACAATAATTCTATACTTCCCAAAACAACTACATGAAGAAATCCAACTCATTTACCTTCTATCAATATAAAACCCAAAATTTATGGAAAGAGAAAGAGAATACTTGAATCAAATGAAAATGTACAAAATGCAACCCAATTTATGTTTATACTTGCCTCAAAGAAGAGCTTATAACTTCTCACACACTTGGTTAGAAGAAAGACCCAAAAGCCCCAATGCTCAAACCCTAATCATCATAAACACATGAAAACTTGATGAGGATGCAATGCATGTATGGGAATGGGTTGCTTTTCCTCTAAGATACTCAAATCATGGTCAAAGGGGTTTTACTACTCACCTTTAGTAGGAATTTCGAATTTGAGAGGGAATAGAGAGAGTTGGAAGATGTCTCTTGTCACAAAATGGAGGAATTGGAGAGATGAGGGAGAAGATGATGATTCACCCAATTCTTAAGTACCTGCAATGATCTTTTGAATGATTGAATGAGGGGAGTAATGGAAGAGAAAGGTAGTGAGGGTTGCAGAGAATGGGGGAAAGAAATGAATGAAAGGAGAAAGGGTTAAAGCTTATATAAGAGATAAGAGTGGGCTTTTGCAATTTAGTCCATTAGCTAAACATATTTCCATATTAAGTCAATTGGGAGTCCACTTTCTCAATGAGTGGTCAAATGAGGTCAAGTCTATGATGAAAGTTGACGGGATCGATGAAATACACGTGTGGGTGGTACGATGATGTGCAAATGATGCAATTTGTGAAAATCAAGAATTACGAAAAAGCTCTTAATTACATTAAACAGAGTCAATCGGTGTCAACTCATCTATTTAGGGTTCAAAACTCACCCAACTCAATCAAATGCATTAATCAATACCAATTCATCATAATTAGGAGTCAAGCATAGTTAATTTGGCTAATACTCAATTAATTAGCAATAATTAAGGTTAATTAAGCTTGGGGTGTAACAGGACTCCAGTCATCTTTCGAGCAAAGGGAATAAAGAAGCGCTCATACATGGGAATGATGAAGATCAAGCTGATAACAGGGATGAGGGGAAGTGATCCAGGTGGGACCTTGAAGTCGCCGATGATGCGGGCGTCCATGGTCAGGCCTTGGTGGATTGAGAAAGAAGTCATTTGTGCCTGGCCTGCACTCATTAAGATGGTGCAGCAGAAGACAGGAAAATGCTTAAAAATATCTTTGCATTCTCTACTTGTGTGACCCTGCAGAGTCTCCATGGGTTAGGTGAGTCTGAAGTTTGAATTGTCGCTTTGTCTAGGAACCTGAAGTAAAATGGTTAAAAATGTTAGGTATAATATGAATCAGTTAAGATATAGTATTCGATTTTGAGCTTGAATAGATTTCTTGATTGGATTAAATTGCCCCTGTTTCTCTCCTTTACTATATAAATTGGTGTGAAAGTCTTAGTGCAATAAAATCGATTTATTGGTTTGCTCTGAAGTTAGAAAAAACCACAGATGCACAAATGTTTGAGGTCATAGTGGCTGATATTTAGTTGAAAAATTATGCTATAATTTGAGTAGATCACACCAGATTTTAGTATTGGTCAGTCTCACAACCATCCGGTCTCAACTAGTCATTTGTTTGTTCATTCAATGTGGGACCTAACTGGCATCTTTCCACTGCTTACTTGTAAACTAGTGCATCTAGCACCATAGTTCTTGTGCATTGGACTTACCATCAGAATTTCAATTTAGTGAGTCAAACCTGAGTCTGTCTTTGTGAGGTTGGAATTCTAATTCCTCAGATATTTCCTTGACCCTGTCAATCTCATAGAGCTCCTCATGGTTTTGTGGGAGATGCAGATTTCTATTTCAAAAAGCTGCAACGAAAACCTATGACAAAACATCTAAAAGTTACATACTGCTAACATACCACACTTACAGCTGTAGCATACAATAAAAGCCATCCAAGTAGTGACTATCCTCATTGAGTAAATCTATGCTGCTAATAGTGATTAATAAGCCCTTAATTAGTAATCTACACTGCTAGTTCAATGTTTATAATGACAAACCTGGAATAATTCAATCACAGCATCAGTTTTTTGGACGAGTTGTATCCGATATCTTGGCATTCCACAGAAGAAGACGATCGCACACATGAGGGAGGCAGTAATTGAGATCCTAAAACCCCAATCCCAGCCTATGTTAGTCTGAACCCAAACTATTAATGACAGACTAATTGAACCTCCAATGCACTCAGCTAGTAAGAGCCAATTGAAGAAGCTCGACATTTGCATGGCTTCTTTAGGGTCATTTCGATCAAACTGATCAGCACCATGCACTGGTCCTGATGATCTTATTCCAGGAAGTCCTAATGCTACTAAGTACATTGCAACATAGAGAAGTGCAGCATTTCTGCCTTCAACTTTCTCACACTTAGTAGTTTCATCATAGATGTTGCATGGAGCTGGCTTTAGACTTGGTACTAAAGCTTGGAGTGTCATCAAAATAAATCCCTGTAGAAGAAGATGAAGAAGAAAGCAAATGATTAAGGATAATATGGATATGATGTGAAATGGAAAATAGCTATTGATGTTCTCATCCTGATCAGATCTTTGATTACAAGCAGAGAGAGGATTTTAAGAGGTATGGTCCTTAGCCATGCACCTTATAAGATGGACCACCCCAAATGATGTCAGTCTTAATGAAATTTATGACTATCAGGAATGACCCCCAAGTGAGGGCATTGAAAGTCAGTTTATGAACTACCCAATTGGCTCAAATGTCCATTGATCTAGACCCATCCAAATAGATGGTCACAAAAAGAATTGAATGATAATATGATCATCAACCATTCAATTGAAAAACCACTCTCATGGACCATTACTCTTGGCTCTACTTATTAGAAATGGACATGTAGTCTAATGTCCCATCCATGAGAGAGGTGATTGCCTATGAGTTTTGGACAGTCTAGATTGAAAGATGTGTAAAGGTTGGGCTATTTAGATCCTCTGCACTGCTAGCTCTTCTATCTAGTAACTACATGAGGAATCATATGTTTTTAATTGTTTCAAGGATTTTACCTGAAAGTAAATAACATGTGCAATTATGTTTACAAACATACAGTTGGATTGTTGATGTAGAAATGCATACCGATAATACAATGCACGTCCCAATGCTAAGAGTTCTAAACCTGCCAATGTATGAATCTGCGAGGTAGGCCAAAAAGAATGCTATAATAGAACTCGTGCCCAAGAAATTTGTGAGTGCATTCGTGGATTCGGCTGTCTAAATGCATCACACCACTGAGGTACGAGACAAGGTTGACCATAATGGCAAAAACAGCCATTTGATTACATCCAAGGGCCACTGCATCATCAAAAACAATTTTGTTATACATGTCAGTGAAAAAAGAATCAGAAAAGAATTGTCGCCGCTTTTGAAATGACTTTGAGCCAAGCTCATCTTGTTGTTGGGTTTATGTCTTGTATTCCAGATTAGTCGGATTGGTCCATTGGGCTAGCCAAGGACCGGTTACGTATATAATGTAATCTGCAACTCTACACTCTGAAGAGAGTCAAGATGTGATTGGTACTCTTGCCGTGAATGTAGGCGAATCGCCGAACCACAAAAATCCCTGTCTCTCAATTAGGTGTCTTGATTATTCGATCGCAGGAATTTACGCTTCCGCATGCACACGCACAACAGGTAATGCGGGTCAGCTGCATGTGGGGTACCCTACTTGTTCATTAAAATTAACATTAGACTAATGGTTTTGTTACCCAGGAGTAGTGTAGTTGTAAACAGTCCTCCATGATTTTGTTTTGTAGCTGGTCTTCCTTTCCAGTCCACCTTTCCTTCAATAATATCCCCACCATCCATCTATGTGATGAGAGAAATATAGTCAGGGTCCCAAAACCAAACTAAAATTAATGAGAAGGGAGAAACAGAAATCAAAGATATGAAATTACCAGGGTACTCACATTGTCGAAGGCCTCATATCTATGAGATTTAACATCAAGAACAGCAACCCCAGATTGGTCTCCTTGTTCAGCAGCCATCTTTTTATGAACCAGAGACTTCTTCACTTGCACCCTTTTTTGTAATTATCAGCTTCAAGGAAAGGAATGTAGTCACAAAGACACAGAAAATTACTCTACTAGTATAATTCTTGCATGGTCTCGTTTCTTTTGTGTTAGACCCCAACCCCACTTAAATGTGATTAATGTCTAATTAATTTTGATTTGGTGTGTCACACCTCGGAGATTACCCTAGGCCAGGGTGATTCGGGACTAGGATGTGACATTTTGTGGTGAGATGATAGGCCGACGTGCCACCAGCCAACGGTCAAGATTAGTTTGGTTGTGGCAGTGGGCCCCTTCTTTTAGATCCGGCAAGCGCCGGTGGAACTCTCTGCAACAAGGGTGGCCGGTGGAAGCTTTTCTCTAAGCTTCCAAACCGGCCATTGGTAAGTAGGAGGGCAAAAGAGGCAGGAAAGGAGAGGGAAGAACAACATGAATACCCCATCAGTAGGGGTGAAAGTGGGCCGAGCAGTCCGCGGGCAGCCCATGGACGGCCCGTTACAGGCTCGGCCCGAGCTCGGCTCTAAAGACAAAAGAGCCAAGCTAGGGCCTAATAGGAGGCCCGTTTTCTTAAAAGAGCCGAGCTCGGGCTTAATGAAGCCCGGCTCGATAGCCCTAGGGCCTATATATATTAATACATATTATATATATATATACACTATACAGTATATAATACATATATGATATACCATAATCCATAAATCCTAAACCTTAGTTTTAATCCAATATAAATAATCCCTAAACCCTAAACACTAAACCCTAAGCACTAAATAATCCATAAATCCTAAACCTAAGCACTAAACCTTAAACCATAATTTTAATCCAATATAAATAATCCCTAAACCCTAAGCACTAAATAATCCATGAACCCTAAACCCTAAATCTAAGCACTAAATAATCCATAATCCATAAACCCTAAACCCTAAACATTTATTTTATGATGCTAGCCGAATACTTTATTTTATTCTATGATACTATTGGAGTTTAATTTGATTTGTATTATTGTTGGAGTTTGATAATGCTCATCTACATTAACATTGAACTATTATGGAGTGTTGGAACTGGGCTCCCTTTGCTTTTATAAAGTCTTTCTTATTTTAGTTAATTTTATTGCTGCAATCGAAATTATGGGAATGAGAATATGGGATGAATGCATGCATTTGACCATTTTTTGTTCTGGTTTGCATATGCCGATTTCTTTGACTTTCGACAAGATTTTTTTTCCTGAAAATATTTTCTTTCAGCTAGTGCTATATCATTATAAAACGGGCCGGGCTCACAAGCCGTGCCCAGGGCCTCAATCGAGCCAGGCTCAAAGGGCCGGCCCTAGGGCCTCATAACTTAATAAGAGCCGAACCCGAGTCAGGATTTTTGAGGCCCTCTCGAGCTCTGGCCGAGCTAGGGCCTACTGAAAAATACTAGGGCCGAGCCTAGGGCCTCTCAAAGCCCGACTCGGCCCGACCCACTTTCATCCCTACCCATCAGACAACACTAGGAGAACAAACAAACGAAAAGAGAAACGAGTTTAACTTAGGAGAGACATATTCAAAGCTTAAAAACAGACAAATTCAGTTATGTCACAAACAACAGCTAGTGGCTGCTTCATGTTGCAAAACATTTATAGGTTTCATGCTTGAGTTTGGGGTGCTAAATTCCTGATCCAACTGTCGACCCAATTCAATAATAAAGGATTTAGGTCGACCATTTTAACTTTGGAGATTATTTTTACGCTATCACTTCATATGGTGGAAGTTTTCTAATAGGGTCGTTATGTGAAAAAGAAACTCATCAGAGAACATTCGTAAAAATGCTTGAAGTTTTCTAAAACACATAGGGCGTGTCTGTTTGCCTCAGAGTATATAAGAATTTATGGTCAAATGAGTTCCCGTGAATATTATTCAAGTGGGAGTGATATATGAGTTGAGGGGTGGATACAATGTTAGGAGCTAGATGGGACCTTGACTTTCTTAGGATTTGAATTACTAAAGCGATGGTCATGTATTCATTTCCCATTTTCCTTGACTCAATTTCCATGAAAAAAGTATGTTATTTAATAGTCTTTCTTATAAATTGAATTACTATGTATTATATGCAAATAAACAGGCAAATAGGGACTTCTACAACTTTGGAGAGGCAGGTGGCCATGCACCCTCAGGTTTAGCCCCTGCATCTGACCATATAAGTAAGTGGGATGGGCTTTAGTACATTGTTTTACTCAATCCACCAACTTGAATCAATCCAAAGAAGATTGCACCATATATAACATATTCAATCCAAAGAAGATCGGTTAATTACAAGCTTTTCGGTTGACATTTTGAACCCTGTTTATAAAAAGTAGTATACGTTTTTCAGACTTTAGATAGATTTGAGTCATGGTACTAACAACCACTGTAAGATCACATGTAGGGGTGAAAGTGGGTCGGGCCACCCGCGGATGGCCTGTTATAGGCTCGGTCCGAGCTCGGCTCAAAAGACAAAAGAGCCGAGCTAGGGCCTAGGAGGAGGCCCATTTGCTTAAAAGAGCCGAGCTCGGGCTTGATGAAGCCCGGCTCGTAAGCCCTAGGGCCTACATATATTAATACATATATTATATATATATATATGTACACTATACAATAGATAATACATATATGATATAACATAATCCAAAAATCCTAAACTTTAGTTTTAATCCAATATAAATAATCCCTAAACCCTAAACACTAAACCCTAAGCACTAAATAATCCATAAACCCTAAACCTAAGCGCTAAACCTTAAACCCTAATTTTAATCAAATATAAATAATCCCTAAACCCTAAACACTAAATAATCCATGAATCCTAAACCCTAAATCTAAGCACTAAATAATCCATAAACCCTAAACCCTAAACCTTTATTTTATGATGCTAGCCGAATATTTTATTTTATTCTATGATGCTATTGGAGTTTAATTTGATTTATATTATTGTTGGAGTTTGATAATGCTCATCTATATTAACATTGAACTATTATGGAGTATTGGAACTGGGCTCCCTTAACATTGGAGTGTTTGATAATGCTCATCTACATTAACATTGAACTATATTATTATAAAACGGGCTAGGCTCACAAGCCGAGCCTAGGGCCTCAATCAAGCCAGGCTCAAAGGGCCAGCCCTATTTAATAAGAGCCGAGCCCGAGCCAGGATTTTTTAAGCCCTCTTAAGCTCGGGCCGGGCTAGGGCCTACTAAAAAATACTAGGGCCGAGCCTAGGGCCTGTCAAAGCCCGGCTCGGCCCGACCCACTTTCATCCCTAATCACATGCCCTTGTGTCTGCGGCGTATCATTCAAATTTTTGCCCTATCAACTTATTAGACAAAAGGTAGACGCGGTTTCATTGACCAATATAGTATTCTAATGTATTCTTTTGAGTCAAAAAGAAAATAAATGAACACATGTATGTATTTGGAAATATTACTCCTTAGACTGTCAGGTAATTTATTTCCTGGGCCAACTTGTCAAGGAGCAAGGACGTTGACAGGGGTGGGGGGTCTTTTACTATCTACTTTTCACCTCATCCCTCCCCCACGTGTGGTCCACTGAAACATTAATTTGAACCATTGATTACAGTGGTCCAACCATACAAAATCCTGATCATCACGGAAATGATAAACACATATGATTCAGAACCATGTAATTAATGCCTCAAAAAGCAAATCCTAAGGGTGGCACTAGCTCTCCACTTAAGTACTTAACCCACCAATATAACTGGAACCTGACCCATTAAGTTTGGGAACTTTTTTTTTAGTTGGATTTGGGTTGACATTTTTTTTAATGGGGCTTTGGTCGGAGATCGCTCAAAGTGTGATTTTAATGAAAACGGTCTACGAAAAAAAGTCATGCTGCTAAAGGTCCCTCACACACATTCTCATACCTGAAATGTCCAATTTGCCCTTTCTTTAAAATAATATCCCATGATTGGTGGGATATCCCATTAAATATCTCATTAATAATGGTCAACTACCATTTAATTGCACACGATTAATGAAATCCCATTAATGAGATTTTCAAATAAATTCTAAAACACACAAGTAAATTTCAAAATAACGCAAATAAATTTTAAAAAACACAATAATTTCAAAAAAATCAATAAATTAAAAAAAAAAAGCAATTAATTTCAAAAGAACGCAGATAAATTTAAAAACATGCAAATAAGTTTCAAAAGATCTAAATAAATTTCAGAAAATGTAAATAAATTTCAAAAGACTCAAGTAAATCTTAAAAGATCCAAAGAAAATTCAAAAAATGCAAGTAAATTTCAAAAGATACAAATGAATTTCAAAAGATGCAAATAAAATTAAAAAACGCAAACACATTTGCCAAAACTAATATAAATCATTTTCAAATTTCTGAAAAATTTGTCAAAAACTCAAGTATTTTTGCCAAAACTCAATTAAATTTATTTCAAAAAAAGCAAATAAGTTTGAAAAGACACAAATAAATTTCAAAAGACGCAAATAAAATTAAGAAACGCAAACAGATTTCGTAAAATGTAAATAAAATTAAAAAATGCAAATAAATTTAAAAAAAACGCAAATACATTTGCCAAAACTAAGATAAACCTATTTTTCCAAATTTCAGAACTCAAATAAATTTGTTCCTGAAATGAAATAAATTTGTTCTAGAAATCAGATAAATTAGCCAAAAACTCAGATAGATTTGTCCATAACTCAGAGAAATTTGTTTCAGAATTCAGATAAATTTGCGTAAAACTCAAATAAATTTGAAAAAAATGAAAAAACTCATATAATTTTGACATAAACTCATAAAATTTGTTAAAAGCTCAAATAAACTTGACAAAAACTTAGATAAATTTCACAAAAACTCAAATAAATCTTATAAAAACTTAGATAAATTAAGATTGCTTTCTGCTTCACGGATCAGGCAAAACTGACCCAAACCCGGAACTAAACCCAACGAACCTGGGTTGTCTTCCTCTCCTCTCCACGTTCTGGTTCTGGAAACAAAACTAGAATGTGTGTCTCTCCTCCTTCTCCGATCACGGAGCAACAACTACGGCAGTGGATAGTGGAGTCTCTGGTGATGATCATCATAGCAGTCCGCTCCTTCTCCGGCGGCGGGAAATGCGGCAAACCCAAGAACCGTCTCTGTTCTTCTTCCTCTCAGGCGATGGCAAGTCGACGAGCAGCATCTTCGCTTCTTCTCCTGCAACGCCTAGATCACCACGAGATCCTCTAGTTTCCCTTCTCCCGATCGCCTTCCTCGACACAAGCCTAGTCCTCTGTAACCAAGAATTGGGCAGCGGAGATCATGGTTTAAAATTTCGGTTCGGTCGCGATATCGGCCGGGCCGAAAAACCGATATGATATCGATATCGGTCGCGGATATCGGTCCGTCGCAGTCGTCACGGTGTGAATTTTTTTTTAATCCAATAAAATTTACAAAAATATCCAAAAAATCTAGAACATTAGAAAATGTTAGAATACAATATTTTTTCCATTAGTAACAACAATAAATCAAAATCTCGGTCACCTTAAGTTATGAGTCCTGTCTGTGTCGCAATTCGCTATCTTCTTTAGTATTTCATATAATGCAACCATTATTGATGCTCATGATCAATTTATTAGTGTAAAATATAAGAAAATAAAGATAACATATCAATCATCATTTAATACTAAAACATATCAATCATCATTTAATACTAACTCAATCATCAAATAAGTTGTAAAATTCAAGACCCTGAAGATGACACATTAAAATCAGAAACAGAATAGTGAGATAGATAAATCAGAAAGCACTTGGGTATCAAAAGGTTCATGGTTCACCTGAAATTAGAGGGATCTAGTAGAGAGTAGAGACTAGGGAGAGATTGATGAGTATGAGTGTACACTATACAATGATCATGAATCATTAAAAGAACATAGTTATGATGAAATCCCCAAAAAATGATATATAATAATTCAAATATTAAAAAATCCGAAAATAAAAAAAATTGGGAAAAAAAAGTTCAAAATCATGTGTATGAGTAGATCTAGCATGAAAGTATGTAGAACTAACTTCTAAATGAAGAACACAAATGACAAACCCAATGATTTCTATACTTCATCTAAAAAGTTAAAAAAAAATAATAAAATGCTTTAGGTTGATTTTCTCTTATCTTAGATAATATTTTCTTCAAAAAATTAATGTGGGATTTGAAAATATGCAAGGAGTAAGGATGCTGCTATGGGTAGTAAGGAAATAAGAAGAGAGGAGAAGAAGATGAAGATGGGGAAAAAGTTGCAAAAATTAGGGTATTTACCCTATTTATATCATCTCGGCCGATATTTTGAAAATATCGGCTGAGATATCGGTTTACAGGATATAAATATCATATCGGCCGATATTTTGCGATTTATTGGGGATATTTTGCCGAGACAGATATCTCAGCGAGATATCGGCTCGGTATCGGCCGAGATTTTAATCCATGGCGGAGATCCCTTGTCTCTTCTCCTCCAACCTTTCAGACCAGTAATCGAAATAATCTGGATCCTCTCCATGTTCTAGTCCGCAATTCCGAAATTGAACTCAATAGTTTCCGCTATAGAAAAATCGCGACCTAAGTTTCAATCTTCTTTGCAACTCTTCTTCAAGATCTCCCAGGAAGGGAGATTTTTTATCGGTGTGGCCCAACAGAGATCGGAAACAATCTCTCTTTTCTACAACGAAGAACCACGTGCTAGGATTGCCCAAGCCCAAGGAGGGAGAATACAAGGTTTGAAATTTTAAACTTCAAAATTTTATGCCTAAAATGGTTGAAAAGGCAAATTAGTCCTGAATTATGTGATCGTGTGGATTTAGGGACCTCTGGCAGCAAACAGTCTAGCTGAGTGGGCCAGATCCCTTAAACAGAATTTGCCTGGACTGGAGGCTAGATAGATTCGACTTTAGGGATCTTTCGCTAACTATCTCTTTTTTTAACCCGAGAATGGGCCAGGTTCGAGTTAAGCCCATACTGCAACACAGCCCAGCCCATCCCCACTAAATGCACAATGACCCCTCAACTCAATGAAGACCTACCTGTAAATTTTAAGATTCAGGTTAATATTCAATTTTAACCTTAATGTTGGACTCAAGTTTACATTTCAAACCTTGAGAGTACTTGCACACGTAGGGAAAGAGAGTCAAATACGCGAGGAGAGAGAGAGAGAGAGAACATGCACATGCGAGGAGAACCAATTGGGCAACCTTTCATTCCCAACACACGAGTAGAGTTGATTTGGGCATATGCATGTTATCCATCATGCTCAACCTAATTTGTGTTGACACCAAAAATGTCACTTTGCCTCTTCAAATCAAGAAAGCTGCATGAAGTCGCAACCTGCCATAAATAGGCAATGCAACTTCTCCAAAAATTCAAATCTTGTCAGAATCAAACAAAAACTGCAAGATCCTTCAAGATAGCCAAGAGAAGAGTACACATGAAGTTTCGGGCCATTTCGACATCATTTGGCCTAACTTCGCTTCTCCGACAGCTAAAATGGCGCTCCCGGCGGCGACATCATCGGAGACGTCAAAACTTCGATCAGAGCCTACAGATGACTCCAGCATGTCTCAAAAGGGCTCCATGCCAAATTTCAAGTCAAACCGACAACGTTTGACCCTCCATCAATGCTCGAGCAGCAAAATCAAGCCTCCCGGCGGCGGAAACCACCGGAGCCTTCGCTCATCAAACCAAGTGCATGAGTGGCTTCAACATGCTTCCAAAAGGCTGCACGTCAAATTTCAGGTCATTCCGAAAACGTTTGACCAGGCTTCGATGCTCCGAGAGAAAATCAAGACTACCGGCGGCAGAGCAACCCGGGACCATGACATCCAAAACGGAGCCCATGGAACGTCTCAAAATGACTCCAATAGGCTCCCCGTCAAATTTCAGGTCAATCGGACATCGTTTGACCGCACATCAAAGCTCGGCATTTTCCCCGCAGCAAAATCAAGTGAAGCATCGACGGGACCCCAAACGGCTTCAAAACTCAAACAAAAGCCTATGGTTGGTCTTATTTATTGCTCAGGAGGCTTCACCTCAAATTTCAGGTCATTCCGACATCGTTTGACCAAGTTTCAGCTTCTGGCGGAAAATCAGCAGCTCTACGCGACAAAGTCTTCGGCTTTCCCGGAAAATTGGAAACTTTGCACTCTAAAAATGCAAGGATTCTCATCAGGTTTTCTACAGGGAAATCAAGCCAATAAATGAGAAGAAATGTCAAGAAAAATACAGAAGAAAACGGCGACGAAAAAGACCTCAAAACGACCGCAAAACGGGCTCCGAAAGGGGAAAAATCCCCCAGGGTCGCAGACCCCTGCGACCATGGCCCATGGTCGCCGGTCCATGGTCGCCGGCGACCATGGCCCATGGTCGCCGGCGACCATGGAGGTCCGGGTCACCGGATTTTCCGCCGGTGACCCGTTTTTCCGTCTTTTTTCGCGTTTCGCGCACTTTGGCCCCTGTGGTTTCCTGAAAATGTGATTTTTAGTGCTTGAAATTGACTCATATCCGACGACATCCGTCAAAATCACGGGTCAACCTCCAAAAGCATAAAATCATCAGTGATCGCTCCAAGATCGCCAACCGGCTGACCAAGAAAGTGCACTTTCTGTCCAACCGATCGTGAAATCGACAAGACAGATGTCACCGGCCCGCTCTTAGCTATCAATGTCTGAAGTTACATGTTCATCCGATGTCGATCAGCATGTAGATCCATCGATGATCATCGCCAGAAGAATTCCAGAAGACACGGCATGGCCCGCGACTCTTCGACTGCTCGGCGACCAATTAATGTGGTTAATTGACTAGCTTTATTGCAGTCATTAATTCATTTCTTTGGACGGCCCAATCAGAAGCAAGCATTTGGGAGTTACAAGTCAATTGATTCATGGCATTTAACCCATGAAACTCCTCCCATTATGGTAATTAAGGTGATTAAAAGCCCTTAATCTTCATCGGCCAATCAGATTCAAGGAAAAAGGAGTTACAAAATCAAGAAATAAATCTTGTAACTCCTCCCATTAAAGCCATTAAGGCTCATAAACCCTCCTAAATGGCTACCAAAAGCCTATAAATAGGAGAGCATTCCATTGAAATTGAGATCGAAAAAAGATCAGAAAAAAGAGGAGAAAATCAGAGGATCAGAAAAACAAAGATCAGAAAGAGATCTGAGAGAAAGAAAAAAAGAGAGAAAACTCTGCTGAAGTTCTGCACCGGCCACCACTACAAGGTGACAAAAGTCCCTTGGGGGGCACCCCCCCCAAGGTCCTTGCCTTCTCCTGCTGCCTCCAATGGCTTAGACGTGGCTTTTCAGCCCGTCTACTTAGCTTTTTATTGGACATAGGACCTTCTCTTGGTCTTTGTCCTCTAAAAATCTGAGGTTATAGCCAAGCCAAGCGAATCAAGAGGATCTTCTGTTCTCATCTGCATGGATGATGGCGAAGCCCATACATGGCTTGCGACCGTCAATCTGAACGAGTCCCCCACAATCTCCTGAAAAGTTAGATCTTCCTTTTCTTGCTTTTCATTGTAGTTTGTATTTTTCTAAAAGAGACAAAAATCACAACTCTTGTCTTTCATTATTGATGAGAATTGTAAATCGGCTATAAACGCCAAAATCGGCTATAAATGCCAAACAAAATCGCCTTTCACGGCAAACCAAGAAAATGTCTATTTTCTTAAATATTTGTGCAATGGAAAACTTGAAAGAAGTTGATTTCCCTTTTACTTGCGAAGGTTGATCTCCGGATTACCACTTGTAATTCCAAGTAAAATAGAAAATCTGGCACACCCACACAAAAGAAATGTTGATGCACGCTTCAGGGCCCGCCAGGGCGCGAAAGGGCCGGACCCGACGGGCTCCCACGTTCCGCCGACCCCGGTAGCCGCCCCAGCGGGCGCCTCGGAGCGCGTTCCATCAAGCTGGCACACCCGGTGGGACTCGTTCATTTGAGAACACGGTGCTTGGAAATGAAATATTTGCATATCATACTTTTTGCTCTATGCTTATACTTCTTTTCCGGATTCCTTGGCTACTTTCTAGCTGGTAGCCTATGTTGGATTTTGCATCCTAAAAAAAATGAGATGGGATTTTTTGGAAATTTCTATTTCTTTGAGTTTGTTTCCATTCTTTCTCTTTTCAAAAAAACAAAAATCAGTTTTCTTAGTTTGAATTCAAAATTGAGAAACTTTGATCCTATCCTATCGTTCTTTGGCGCTTGCAGAAATGTTGAGCCCGTTCGACTAAGGTTTTGGACCATCGTTTCTCTTCGATGAGTTCATTAGAGATTTCAAAAAAAAAATATTAAAAAAAAATAAAATAAAAAAAAATCAGTTTTCTTAGTTTGAATTCAAAATTAAGAAACGTTGATCCTATCCTATCGTTCTTTGGCGCTTGCAGAAATGTTGAGCCCGTTCGACTAAGGTTTTGGACCATCGTTTCTCTTCGATGAGTTCATTAGAGATTTCAAAAAAAAAATATTAAAAAAAATAAAAATAAAAAAAATCAGTTTTCTTAGTTTGAATTCAAAATTGAGAAACTTTGATCCTATCCTATCGTTCTTTGGTGCTTGCAGAAATGTTGAGCCCGTTCGACTAAGGTTTTGGGCCATCGTTTCTCTTCGATGAGTTCATTAGAGATTTAAAAAAATATAAAAAAAAAATAATAATAATAAAAAAATCAGTTTTCTTAGTTTGAATTCAAAATTGAGAAACTTTGATCCTATCCTATCGTTCTTTGGTGCTTGCAGAAATGTTGAGCCCGTTCGACTAAGGTTTTGGACCATCGTTTCTCTTCGATGAGTTCATTAGAGATTTCAAAGAAAAAAAAAATCAAAAAATTAGTTTTCTTAGTTTGAATTCAAAATTGAGAAACCTTGATCCTATCCTATCGTTCTTTGGCGCTTGCAGAAATGTTGAGCCCGTTCGACTAAGGTTTTGGACCATCGTTTCTCTTCGATGAGTTCATTAGAGATTTCAAAAAAAAAAATAAATAAAAAAAAATCAAATCAGTTTTCTTAGTTTGGATTCAAAATTGAGAAACCTTGATCCTATCCTATCGTTCTTTGGTGCTTGCAGAAATGTTGAGCCCGTTCGACTAAGGTTTTGGACCATCGTTTCTCTTCGATGAGTTCATTAGAGATTTCAAAAAAAATAAATAAATAAATAAATAAATAAAAAATCAAAAAATCAGTTTTCTTAGTTCTGATTCAAAATTGAGAAGCTTTGATCCTATCCTATCGTTCTTTGGTGCTTGCAGAAATGTTGAGCCCGTTCGACTAAGGTTTTGGGCCATCGTTTCTCTTCGATGAGTCTATTTGGGATTTGGGATTTGAAAAAAAAAAGACATAGACCACTAAGGTTAAACCAATTGCGTTCTTTGATCACGATTGATTCAAGAAAAGCCTTGTCCAGAGTGTGGAGACAGCTTGACTGTTCTAGGCAAGGGTCCTCCAAACGGGTTCATTAAGTAATCCTACCCTTACCTGGGGGCAATTCTATCAATTGAGGTTTCATAAGACCGGGTTAGGAGGCCTATGTGTACTCTCTCGTCTTTAAATCTTAAAAATTTAAAAAAAAAAAAAATCAAAAATAAAAAAAAAAGATTTTCAAAAAAAAATCTTAAAAAAAATAAAAAAAATCAAAATAAAAAAAAATAAAAAATAAAAAATAAAAAAAAGGATTTTCAAAAAAAAATCTTAAACAAAAAAAAAAGATTTTTTTTAAAAAAAAAAAAATGAAAATCTTAAAAAAAAAAAATCTTCAAAAAAAAAAACTCTCGTCATTTTAGATTCAGATCCGAGAAATTGTGGTTCCTTCCCTTCTGGGTACTGGTGCTCGCGGAAATCGTTGAGCCCTTATTCGGATCGGAATACCATCTGCTCTCTTTGATGAATCCAATCTTGACATTTCAAAAAAAAAAGAGAATCCCATCTCGTGGATGCGATCTCCAACATTTGTGCATAGCAATACTGGTACGCCCTTTCAGGGTCTACTGTATCTGTGACCGGCACATTTGTAACTCCTACCTTATATTCTTCTTATCTCGAGCAAGCCCTGCTTCTCGATAAGTCGAATTTAGGTTTACAATTGCTTCTAGCAGTCACTGGAACGCTCATTCTGGGCTCACCATACTTGCTGTCAGAACAATTGTACCCTCTATGGCTTTTTGCCTTCTTTCATATTGCTTGGGACATGTCCCTTGAGCGATTTGAAAAGACAACCATAGAAATTCCCATTTATGATCATTATTCTTGTGATTACTAATGGATGTGGTCGTGTTTCAGAACCTTTTCGAAACTAACAATGGCAGCCTTAACCATTATCTTCGATGAGAACAAGCACCAACTCATGCTTCAACAGAAGCAAACCGAGCGCACTTACAAGCGCCCCGCCAGCTGCCGAAGCGTCAACTCCCTCGGCAACTCTCTGAACTCCGGGTCGACCTCGACTCCCCGGACCATCGTCTTCGGGACACTGGGACCATTCCCACTTCCCGAAGAACAAGCTGCTCCTGCCAAAAAGCAGAAGATCGCCTCTCAACGTGTCACTCTCGTGACACCAAAGGCGAAAGCCCAAAAGCCCGAAGCCCGCGGCACCCCCGCGAAGCCTCGACCAACAACCAACCAGGTCTACCCTAAGACTTGGTCTCCAAGACCTTCCCCAAAACAAAAAAGGTCTCAAATTTCCACCAAGCCAGCATACCTGGCCCCACTCAAAGAAAACCAGTTCTACCCTCTTGCCTACATGAAAGAGGAGAGACCCATCTCCAACCTGACTCCCAAGTCAACCCAGCATGAGCCGGCTTGCTCCCACAAGCCCAAAATCAGATCATGCATCACCAGGCCTCTCCAAGCACCTGCTAAGGCCTACATTCCTTCAGTTCGACCCTTCATCTCTACAGGGGCCGAACTCGAAAGGTTTAAAGCTTCGCTGCAACAGGCAAAGGACCGGGTCCGCATCCTGTCCTTGCCCAACCACAAAGAAGACAAGCTCGGCTGCTGCGCCCGAGGGAGCACATCCTTCATCGTCAGAGCCCAGCCAGAGCTGACTGAAGCTCAAATCGCTCGTCGAGCACGCCGCCGTGCGTCATATCGACAAAAGAGACTAGAGAAGCAACGGACCCAGCCTCCTACACTTCAAGTCTCCCATAAATGGGTTGAAAAAGAAAGACCCGACCAAGTTGCTGCCGTCCATATGGTTGGAAAAACCAGAAGACGCCAAAAGTCAGCATCAAAAATCCATGTCCGACGTCCGGTGACCCGTAGCGTCACCGGGACACGAAGACATCCTGAAGAATCTCCTGCCCCTTCAAGCCAAGGACGGGAGAGTAATCCTTCATCAAGCTCTTCATCAAAAAGAATGAGCCCCAGCTCGGTCACCAGGACGATTTCTTCGTTCGAATCCCGAGGGATGAACGTCTTGGCTACAAGTTCTGAGCCACCACCTCAGAATCCACCTCGAGATGATGCTCTCACACGCATCCAGCAGTTGGAACAAGGCCAGCAGAGGATTGAAACTCTGATGGAAAACATTCTCCTTGTCGTCCAAAATCAGGTGAACAATGAGCCTCCTCCGAATCATAACAATAACGAGGAGAATTGTGAAGAAAATGAGTCACGCGCCCTTACCAAAAAGGACGTAGACAGTATCCTCGCCAAAGCTAAAGAAGAGGATATACTCAAAGAGCATGGGATCAAGCCACCATATCCTTTATGGATGGACTCGGTCCCGTTCCCCACAAAATTCAAACATCCTACTCTCCAAACATATACGGGGAAAGGATCGGCCAGACAGCACGTCATCCACTTCAAGATCTTGACGGGAGCTATCGCGGATCAAGATGCACTCAAGATTCGCCTCTTTGCAAGTACCCTAAAAGGTACGGCCTTCGATTGGTACTCCACTCTGCCGGAGAACTCCATTCAGAACTGGGCTATGCTAGAGACACGCTTCCTGACCCACTTCCAAGGTGAGGATCATCCTGTTACTATGGCTCAGCTCTGCAGCCTAAAACAGGGAGAGAATGAGTCAACTTATGACTTCATTCACAAGTGGAAAGCAATGGCGTACAAATGCTCAGATGTACTGCCACAAGCGTCGCTAGTTGACATCTGCTGAAACAACATGAGAGCTAAAATCCGCTCCATGATCATCGGCAATAAATCAAAAAACCTGGGAGAACTCCTCGAAGCTTCCATGGAAGCTGAAACGGTGATCAAGGACCTCAACAGTCAGAAGTCATCAAGAAAAGAGCCAACCGCCATTGTAACCTCTAAACCAAAGAAGAAAGAGGTCCTCAATGTGCAAACCAAGTCAGCTCCTCAGCAGCCAAAGAAAGCTGAAAACAAAACTGCAGGTAAAAGGCCTGAACTCTCTGATGCCTTCAAAGAGCGAGTAGAAAAGAAATATCCGTTCGATGAAGACGTCGAAGAAATCTTTGAGGCTCTCCTAGCAAATGGCAAACTCATTTTGCCAGAGCCCAAAAGACCGGGAGACGTTGGCAAAACCAACGATCCTCGGTACTGTCCATACCACCAGATGATCTCACATCCTCTCAATCAATGCTTCGTTGTGAGAGAGAAGATCAATGAGATGTGGAGGAACGGAGTCATCACCTTTGACAAAAACTATGGCCCCGCCTCCGTCAACATGGTGTCACGTGGACAAACACCAAAATCACCGAAGAAGAAGATCACTACTTCCTTCAAGGTGATAAAAAGAATTCAAACGTCCGAAGTGTTGGTTCCTTGCCCGACACCAGACGGACAACCCATATGGGTACATCCCGATCTCCTGGAAGATGAAAATTGGGAGATCGTCAAAACAAAGCCGACAGCTCAACAGCGAAGGCAGGCTAGGAAGCATCTCCTCAGGCTCAAACGGCAAGAGAAGACCCAGCCAAAACAAGAAGTCCCTGAAAAGGCAGAGGCCTCCTCTACCACTTCACTCGGGGCAACAGAAACGTCCCTTCCAGAGACTTCAAAGGCGGTAAGAAACTTCACTCTCAGTGATTTCATGCCACCTCAATTCAGAGAAGAAGCCATGCAGGGGGCATTATACTCTTGCAACTCGGTAGTTGGATTCTCCATTGATGGATACGAGTCCAGCGACACCGACGATGGATTCGAGCCCAACTACACCGGCGAGTGGGAGGAATCTCTTGAAACAGGAGAGTATCTCTCCGACGAAGAATGGGTTCCTGAAACTCACCTTATGCCAGTAATCTGGTATAACCCCTTGCAACCACAAGGATCCTGGTCTGATGATGAAGAAGACCAAGAGGCTGCACAAGAAGATGCTGTTAACCCAGCACCTGTCATTGCTCCAGTGGAAATCAACTATGTTGAGCCACACGGAGAAGACGAAGAAGATGATCTGGCTTCCATGCCGGATCTTGAAGAATACGCGAGGATCTTGCAGCGTCTCGCTCTAGAACAAGAGCAAGACCGCGTCAACGAGATTCCTCACAATCCAGAGCCGGAAGTCCCTGAAGCCCATCAGGTACCTCCTCCCTCAACTCCTGAAAATGGAGAACATTGCTGGATTGACGATCCTCTTACATCCGAGGATGAGTCTGACTCCGAGCAGGCAACATCTTCTATCAGAGCTTCCTGTAATGTAATATATCAGGATTATAGCTCTTCTGAAGCGTCGTTTGATGAGATTACCTACACTCCGACGACGCCTAGCAATGTATCCTCTGGAACTACCTCGTCTCACGTGACTTTCACAGAGATAGCACCCTCTCAGGTTTCTTCTCCTGAGACTGTGACTTCGGGATACACATTCTTCCCGACTCATCATCATGAAGAAAACCCAACTTGGGGTGATGGATGGGTCAACGAAGAAGAAAAGCTGCTGGATGCTGTTCAGGACTTGCTCCCGGAAAATGCTCCGTGCAACACAATCACTGAGGATGGCAACTCTGCTGCAGATACATCCCCAGTAGATGAAAAACGACAGCCTCTTGATCCTGAAGACAATCTTCCAAACGAAGATCCTTCTCAAGAAGCTCTCGAAGTTGGTAGAGGCACCCGTTCGGGCCGGGACTACCACAAAAATTACAACCAATCTTCCTTTACTTATGTAAATCCTTCGGGAAAAGATGTTGTAAGCGCCCCCAGTGGCAACAATGATGAACATGCAGGCCCTAAGGAGGCTTTCAAGTATGACTTGGTTGAGCACTTCAAACACATACCTGCACGTCTTCACATCCTGGATTTATTACGAATGTCTCCACGCACTCGTGATAATCTCATCTCAGAATTGCAAAAACTGAATGAGGATGTCGACAAACATGCCCCACAAGTCCTCCAAATTGAAATGGACTACCGGGTCAAAAACTCAGAAACCTCCTTAAAAGGAGAAAAAGAGAAAAGCGAGGGATCATGCATCCAATGCCTCTCGGTTCAAAAGGCAGCCTGTGCAACCATCGCCTTCACTAAGGAAGACCTCCTACTTGGCGAAGCAAGGCACAACCGACCCCTGTACTTCACAGGGTACATCAAAGAAATGCCAATACATAGAGTTCAGATCGACCCAGGTTCTGCACTCAACCTTATCTCCACTTCGGCTCTTGAAGAGTTGGGCATCCCACCTAGCAAGCTAAGCCACACATCTGTATCTATCTTTGGATACGATGGGAGCACTCAAAGGCCTATCGGCAAAATCAGGTTCAAATTGCAAATCGGTGATCTTATCTCTGAGGTCACTGTGTATGCAATAAAAACCCCCTCATGCTACAACATTCTTCTCGGACGTCCTTGGATACACGAGAACGGTGTTGTCCCTTCAACTCTACATCAATGCATCAAGTTCGTCGGCGACGACGGCATGGTACATCGCGTCTTTGCGGACAGAAAACCCTTCAAAGGTAAAGAAGTCCACTTCGCAGACTCCCAGATGTATGAAGGAGAAAAAGAAGAAAAAGAGGAAATAGCACCCTTTGCTGAAAATCTCCAGAAAGATAAAGGCAAGGCTCCTCAAAAATCACCGGAAGAAAACAACCCCTCCGGCAAATTAGAAGAGAGTGGTCAATCTCCCTTCCTCATCTCCCTCAAATCTTCAAAACCTTTGGTCATCACAACCAGAGTGAAGAAGGCGAAACAAAAGCCTGGGGGCAAATTTGTTGTCTCTCTCGTGTCTATCATGCAAGACACAGACTCGGACTCAGAGCCAGAAGACGATGCATCGTCAAGCCAAGCTGACACTCAGCAAGTTCAGCCTGCTCTCACTCCGATGGAGACACCTGCTGATGTAGAAGATCCGACGTCTGCTACCTTTGTTGTTCCGGCAACATCACCAAAGCAAAGACCGATCTTCTTTCATAGATCGGATGCTTCTTCATCAAGTTCCTTGCTTGGACCTTTCCAAAACGAAGGTATGCCTCAACTATCTCTATATAGTCCTGTGGCACAAGCTATCATGAAGAAAATGGGCTTTGACGCTCAAAACCCAGTCGGTTTGGGAGAAAGACGCGGTATTCTCACGCCATTGGAGCCCGCCTTGACCAAAAGCCAGCTGGAAGATTGGAGACTCTACGGTCATGTAGAAAAGTCTTCATATGGGTTAAGGTATGATCCCGACACTCCTCTGAGACAGTTGACACAAAAGCTTAAAAGTCGTTTTACCGACCAAGCCTCAACATCTCAAGTCCATGAAGACATCGATCTCCCTGGATATCTCTTTAAAGAGTTACCTGACAAAGATCCAGGAAGCTCATCCAATTGGTATGATTTCTCTGATGATAAAGAGGAATCGTCCGATAATACAGACTTGTGCTATTCTGACCCAGAAGAACCCTCGTCTCCAAAAGAAATACCAGATTCAACAGGCGATTGGGACTATCTCATAGCAAGCCTTGAGGAGATCACCAATCAAGAAAATCCATGGAAAGGAACAGAGCCTTGGTCTGGTAATGCAGTTGAAACTCCAGAAGGTTTCGTTGAGTTGGAAGCCTCCGAAAATATTGTGGAGGAACCACCTTCGAACCTTCCGACAGAAGATTCTGTTGAAAAGATAAACTTGGGAACACCTGATAACCCACGTCCTGTATTCATAAGCAAGAATATAAAGGATGATGAGTTACCCGAGTATATCGCTTTTCTTCGTGAGTTCGTTGATTGCTTTGCATGGTCCTATGCTGAAATGCCTGGTTTAGACCCCAAAATAGCAGTCCACAAACTCAATCTTCAAGAAGAAATCAAGCCTGTCAAACAAGGCCAAAGAAGATTCCGTCCAGATGTGATGGATAAAATTGAACAAGAAGTTCAAAAACTCAAAAGCGTTGGCTTCATCCGTGAGGAACAACATCCAGAATGGTTGGCCAACATTGTCCCCGTGACAAAGAAAAATGGGCAGATCAGAGTCTGTATTGACTATAGAGACTTGAATAGCGCTTGCCCTAAAGATGAATTCCCGCTCCCCATACCGGAGGTGATGATTGACAATACCTGCGGATTCGAGCGAATGACATTCATGGATGGCTTCTCTGGTTACAATCAGATAAAGATGCATCCCGAGGATGAAAAACACACATCTTTTCGGACTCCATTTGGCGTGTATTGCTACACTGTCATGCCATTTGGTCTGAAAAATGCTGGTGCCACATATCAGAGGGCTATGATGAAAATATTCCAAGATATGCAGCACAAGACGGTCGAATGTTACGTTGATGACCTCGCCGTCAAAAGCAGAAGAAAAGAAGACCATCTCAAAGATCTTCGGGAAGTCTTCCTCCGACTCCGCAAACACAAACTGCGGATGAATCCTCTAAAATGCTTCTTCGGCGTCTCGTCGGGTAAGTTTCTCGGATTCCTTGTTCGGAAAGCTGGAATAGAACTTGACCCCATAAAAGTCAAGGCTATCCTAGAAATGCCCTCTCCAAGAACCCTAAGGGAACTAAAAGGGCTTCAAGGGAGATTGGCCTACATCAGACGGTCCATCTCCAATCTTTCGGGGAAATGCCGTCCATTCTCTCGATTGATGAAAAAAGGTGTAGACTTTGTCTGGGATGCCGACTGTGAAGCCGCATTTCAAGATATCAAGTCATACCTGACCAAACCTCCAGTGTTAGCTGCCCCTGCCACTGGAAAACCATTCATCTTGTACACAAGAGCTCTTGATCATTCTTTAGGCGCTTTGCTTGCACAAGAAAATGATGAAGGAAAAGAAGCTGCTCTATACTACCTCAGCCGCATGCTAGTAGGTGCAGAGCATCGCTACTCTCCAGTCGAAAAGGAATGCCTTGCAGTGATGTTCGCCGTACAAAAGTTACGTCACTATTTGCTTTCCAACACAGTCTACCTGGTCTCGAGGATCAACCTCTTGAAGGCCCTTGTCACAAAGGCAGGTTCTCTCAATGCCCGACTGGCAAAATGGTCCATCCTTCTATCACAATTTGATATTAGGTATGTGCCACAAAAAGCAATCAAAGGCCAAGCTCTAGCAGATTTCCTCGCAGAGCATCCATTGCCTAAAGATTCACCACTCAGAGATGATCTCCCAGACGAACCTGTCTACAACGTGGAGACTTCCTCACCAAATGCCTCCTGGGACATGTACTTTGACGGTGCAACCAGGACAAATGAAAACAGAAAGCTGATCTCGGGAGTTGGCATCCTCTTTGTTAGCCCTGACAAATACATGATTCCACACGCTTTCTCGCTATTGGAACCATGCACAAACAATGCAGCTGAATACCAAGCTCTGATCCTAGGATTGGAACTCGCCATCGAATCCGGTATCACTATGCTGGAAGTCTTTGGAGACTCTCAACTGATCGTCAACCAGATGAATCAGAAATATGAAGTCAGGAAGCCCGATCTGCTGCCTTATTACAACAAGGCACAATCGCTTCTGCAAAAGTTTGACATCTGCAACATCACCCACATTCGTAGAGGTGAAAACATCCGTGCAGATGCCCTGGCCGGACTTGCCGCATCAATGGCGATCCAGGAAGGGGAAAACATGCAAATTACAGTGTGCGAGAGAAGGATCCTCCCTCCTCTTAACACACACCAAGCAGTTGCTGAATGCCACCGAGTGGTTGGAAGTCGGATCTCTATCCTTCAAACTTCAATCGGCGACTGGAGGGATCCGTTCATTGATTACACTATGTTCGGAATCCTACCTGAAGATCCAAAAGAACGGGTAAGCATCCAAAGGCGAGCCCCAAACTTTCATTTGGATATCCCTTCAAAAATCCTCTACAGGAAATCCTTCAACGGAGTACTTCTACGCTGCTTGTCACAACAAGAGGCCGAAGAAACACTTAAAGAAGTTCATGCTGGTCTTTGTGGAGCCCATCAGGCAGGTCCTAAGCTCTATGATCAGATAAAAAGGTTAGGTTACTATTGGCCTACCATGGTTGCTGATGCAATGCAATTTGCCAAACGCTGCCAGCTATGCCAAGTTCACGGAGATTACATTCACATGCCTCCGGAATGGCTGCATCCTACAGCAATCTCATGGCCTTTTGAAGCATGGGGAATGGACATCATAGGTCCTATCTCTCCCCCTTCAAGCAAAGGTCATCGCTTCATCTTCGCCGCTACGGATTATTTCTCCAAGTGGTCAGAAGCATTTGCGTTCAACGAAATGAAGACCTCATCAGTTCTTCAATTCCTACGCACCAACATCATTTGTCGTTTCGGCATACCCAAAAGATTCGTCCATGATAACGGACCACAATTCCGGGATCATCGATTCTACAGGTTCTGCGACAAATACAAAATCCAAAGCTGTCCTTCGACTCCATACAATCCGGCAGCAAACGGATTAGCAGAAGCCTTCAACAAGACACTCTGCAAAATCCTCAAGAAAATGGTCTCTAGTCACAAAAGAGACTGGAGTGACAAACTGTCTGAAGCTTTGTGGGCCTATCGAACCACCGTTCGAGGACCAACCCATAGCACACCATTCTCCTTGGTCTATGGATGCGAAGCTGTCGTGCCCCTAGAGGTACAAATTCCTTCTCTGAGGGTATCTCTACAAAATGACATGACTCAAGAAAGCAATGCGAAATTGCGACTCCATGAGCTGGACAATCTCGATGAGAGACGGCTCGAAGCTCGACAAAGCATTGAACTTTACCAAGCACGCATGGCAGGATCTTTTGACAAAAGGGTCAGGCAACGCGCCTACAAAAAGGGTGACTTGGTTCTTGCGGTAAAAAGACCAATGGTCTTCGCACACAAATCCAAAGGCAAATTTGAACCAAAATGGGAGGGACCCTACGTCATCGACAAAGTCTTCTCCAACGGCGCATATGCCCTCCTAAACATGGAAGGCGACAGATGTATGCTGCCTATCAACGGCAAGTTCTTGAAGCGGTACTACCCTTGAAGACTTACCCAACTGGGTAAGAGCAATGCCTGTATGGCCAAAACCTGTTCTCAGGTACTCGCTCGTCAAACCCACTCTCTTTAGAATTTTCATATCAAATGTCAAAATTTCTAGAGATTCAAAAACAATGCTTATTTTTATCGTTTCATTGTTCAAAAACAAAAAAATCCAAGTTTAGGAGCCTCTCCCTGACTTGACCAAAACTTTCGATCCTTGAACCAAAATTCATGGTTTGAAACAAAAAAATTCGGATTCAGGGATTTCCACCCTAGTCTACCTTACCTTTTACCGCCAAATGGTTTTAGGTCAAAATTTACGACCCTCGTGTCTTTAAACAAAAAAAATGGTTTTTCAAAAATCGTGGGGATATGACATCAAAGTCAGTACCCGCAAAACAAAAATTTTGAAAAAAAGCAAGGATGCGACATTCCATCGATACTTGCACCCAAAATCGCAGGGAAGCGACATTTCGTCGATACTTGCAAAATCCAAAAACCGTGGAGAAGCAACAAACCAGTTGATATCCACAACCCAATTTCAAAAATCGTGGAGATGCAACATACCAGTTGCTATCCACAACCCAAATCTCAAAGGTTCGAGAAAACCTCAAATTTCAAAAATCACGGGGAAACGACATCAAGTCAGTACCCGCAAAATCAAAAGTTTTGGGAAAAGCAGGGAAGCGACGCTTAGTCGATATTTGCACCCCAATTCGCGAGGAAGCGACATTCCATCGATACTTGCAAAACCTAACCCGCGAGGAAGTGACATTCCATCAATACTCGCAGAACCGAATGAGCAAGGAAGCGACATTCCATCGATACTTGCAAGACCATTCAGCGGGGAGGCGACATTTAGTCGATACCTGCATTTTGAAAGCAAAAAAAAAACCTGGCTCTTTTGCCCAAAAACCGGCTATCAATGCCACCAAACCGGCTATAAATGCCACAAACCGGCTATCAATGCCACGAAAAATTGGCTTTCACGCTGACAAACCAAAACTTGGCTTTCAAAAAATGGCTATCAATGCCACCAAACCGGCTATAAATGCCACAAATTGGCTATCAATGCCACCAAACCGGCTATAAATGCCGCAAATTGGCTATCAATGCCACCAAACTGGCTATAGATGCCAACAAAACAAACACCGGCTTCCATGCCAACCAAAATTTTGGCTTTTACGCCATAAAATTTCAGCTTCCATGCCATCTCAAAATTGGCTCCCATGCCACGAACAAAATTTTTGGCTCTTATGCCATCTCAAAAATCGGCTATAAATGCCACACAAAAAAAAACCTGACTCTCATGTCAAAACTGGCTGTAAATGCCACAAAAATCCGGCTTTCACGCCAAATTCGTTTCCCCTACCAAAACAATTATTTGACAAAAGATTTTCACAAAATGACAAAACTTTTGATCAAATCCCATTTAGCAATCGCTTTCATCACAAAAAGATTTGAGTGAGCGTAGGGAAAACAAAAAAAAAAAGAGTACCAAAAAATACATGTGGTACCAAAAAAAAGAAAGTGTCCACAAGCACTACAAAAAAAGAAGTACCAAAAAAATACATGTGGTACCAAAAAAAAGAAGAATGGTTTCTGCTACAAAAATCAGGAGCTCAGCCAAAAATGGTCTCCAGCCAAAGCTTCAGCTCCTCAAGCAAACTCTTGGCCTCAGCCGTCAGAGTTTCCAAGGCACGCTTCTTCAGGAACTTGCCATGAGATGCTGGCGAATGCCGTAACCCTTCTTTTACACCGGGAAGCTCTTCCCCAGCAGTTTGCCATCGTTCGTTTTCTAGAGTCCTCCTCTCGAGAACTTGACCGGCATCTGCAACCCTGCGGATCAGAGTACTCTCCCTGTCACGAGCCTCTGTTATAGCAGCCCACTTCGCATCGACTTGTGCCTTCAAATGCTCAAGACGTTTTCTGGCCTCCTCAACTTCCCTATCAAGGACGTTAAGGTCATGCCTCAATCCGATGATGGCTAGCTCTTCCTTGTTCTTCTCCCGAACTAGCTGCTTCTTGCTTTGTGTAGCCTCATTCAGGTCAGACTTAGCCTTATCAGCAGGGTCCAAGAACATCTCCTTGAAGAATTGGTCGTCAGGGAAACCCATGGTCTCAAACCACTTGTCACCCAGTGCAATGATCCTATCAACGATCGCCCTGGCACCTGTGACACCCAGACCAACCTCTTCGGTGTCGGTCAGAATCTCCTGTACATGTGGGATCATGCCAAATCCTGCCTCCAAGTGTCCAGAAAAGAGAGTCTTGACCCAAGAACTCAAAACCCGAGCCAGCGCCTTCTTCGCAAATTGAAGAGACGAACTGGATGAAGATTCACCCTTCTCCGCTGATCGGCTGCTCATGTCATGTCCCATTGGAAGAGTAACAAAAGAACTCTTTTCACTTGGAGCCACTGGAGAGGGAATCTCAACACGAGGCATCTCCTCAATCATGTCTGAACTAGTCTCTACCTCCGGATCGACCTCTGGCATCCCTTGCTCTGGTTCTGAAGGAGGCGATGGACTCTCTTCTGTCACTTCAAAACCTGCAAATGAAACACAAAAAGGTATGAATATGATCCTGTTCAAAAAAAAAAAAAAAAAAAAAAAAAAAAAAAAAAAAAACCATCAGGGTCATCACTACGAAGTACCTTCTTCGACGACTGGCGGAACACTCTCTTCCTCCATGAACTCATCGGAAGCATCATCAACATTTGCGTCCATTGATGGTTCAAAGTCATCAGAATCTTGTGGCGAGTCAGCTGACAAGAAAAATGTTAGCAAATCAAGTCGCAGGCACAAAAAAAAGAGAAAGCGAAGGAAGTCATACCAGTCGGAGATTCCGGAGTCATTCCAGAGTCCCTAGGTTCTTCTTCAGATGCCATAACCGGCTCCATCACCGCCTCATCGGTCGGAACCTCAGGCATCGCCAAGTCTTCATCCTCTGCTAAAAAAAAAAGCAGCAGCAGGGTGAGAAAACAAATCAGAACATGGAAAGCCCTATGAAAGAAGCAGAAAACGAAAAAGGAAGAATCATACCTTCACCAATGGTCTCTTCCCCACGACTCCTCTTCTCTGGAGGCTCGTGGACAGCCTCTGGCACCTCCTCGTTGATGGTAAGAGGGATTTCCATGTCAGGAGAGTCCTCATGTGGCCCCTCGCTGCGATGATGACTCCTCCTCTTCTTACCTCTACGGGTTCGCTTCCTAGAAGAACCCGCCCCACTATCAGAGTCAGGTTTCTCACTTGACTCCTCACTGGATGGTCTGCTCTCGCCAGTAGACTCCGCGGAAGCTCGCCTCTGTGCCGCTTGCATCCAAGCGTCGAGCTCGGCTTCCTCCTGTTCTAGCTGCTCCAAAGCCTCATCAGGTACTTCCCGAACAGCTTCAGAACCAATGACGCCCTGGTCACCGAGAAAGCCTATCTTGTGCTTCTCTCCAGAAAGGAAGGCCCAAACTTCCTCTCGCCGGACGCCATCCGACTTCCCAATGCCTTTTCCAGAAGACAGCTTTACATCAAGCTCCTTCTTGGAAAGCCCCCGATATGCCAAAAAGCTCTCCGCGAACCACTTCGTGAAGCCGGCAGTTCGGAAAGTCGACAGCTCAGGATAAGAAATCGTGGCAGTAGTGTCTTCAGCACTATAGAAAGCCCATGCATTTCTGCCATCCTGCAAACCCCCAAAACGCTTCACCATACTCGAAGGCGCTCCAACAACGCCCTGAGAGAAGCCCAACTGAAGTGCAAAGCGAGAAGGTACATACGGCTGGATGTCGACGAAAAGATGTCTACGGTACACCATCGTGCCGACTCGTATGCTGAAAAGCCACTCCTTCTCTGCATTGGTCAACGAGTAATGCCTTCCCGACCCTGCTCTGGTAGAGTCTCGGGAGGCACCAAAATCAAAAGCCTTCTTCCGCAACTCAGGAGAAAGCTTAACTGAAGACTGCCCCATCTCGACGTCCCTGAACCGTCGGATCCTCATGCGGGCAAACAAAAGTGATTCGGATACGGCTTTTCCCTTAGCCAATCGAATCATCAGAGGATCATCATCCTGTGCAGCACCCAGCTGGTGGAAGCCAGGACAGTGGTATACAAACCACGAATAAAAGATATGGGCTGAAAATACCCTATTCATAGGGAGCCCAAGCCGAACCAAGAAAGCAGCAGCCTGCAGTTCGGTACACAGGTAGGAGTAAAGAGCGGGCACCAAAGCAAGCCGCTCTCCAAACGCCATCTGACAAGCCGGAAAAATACAATGCGGCCTGATATGCGTCCCATCTCCACCAGCAAAAATAGCCTCACCTAGCCAAAAAGTGAGGTAAAAAGCAAGATCTCTCCGCAGTGTAATGTCAGAACAAATGGCATCTGTGCTCGCGAAGAAACCCTTCAACTCTTCCTGCATGGCCGAAGTCTTCTTCCTGTCTTCCCGGGTCATGCTATCAGAAGACTCTTTGCTGTCAAAGAAGTTGAAGAATGAAGAGCCATAACTCTTCCAACTGCTGGATCTCACTTTCGAGCCCTCCTTCAAAAAATCATAGAAGGCGACGAGCTGAAAGTATAGGAGCCTGAACTCCTCTGACTGCTCCTTAAAGATGCTGTCAATCGGCATGAACTCCTCGTAGAGTTTGCCAAGGATGGGCAATCCAGTAATAGCACTCAACTCCTTCAGAGAAAAACCAATCTCACCGTTCGTAACAACGAAGGTATTGGTCTGAGGGAGGAAAGACTCCAACATAGCCATGAAGGCATCATCGGAAAAAGTCACGGTCTCCCTAAAAGTGCGGACCGCGTCAAAAATCCCGGCTTCCTTCAAAACGGCGCCCCCAATCAGCAAGGTGTGGTCAGTCCATGACTTCCAATCGGAGTCAGCATTGAAACGGCCACGAAGTCGAAAAGGCTTCACCCAAGTACTGCCGTCACCGCTGAAAACGCCATGGCCCACCGGTCTCAAATCGACCGACGGATAATCAGAGCCCTGGTAGCCGCTGGCTGGCATCAACATGTCCATACGGACAGGTGGCTTCTCTGCAAAACCGGAAGGTCCACCAACAAAAACCCCGGTCTTGATCACACTGGTCCTCTTCACCCAGCTCGGAGGATCTTCCCTCTTAGGGCACGTGGGAGAAAGGCTCAGGATCGAGATGGTCCGGTCAAAAGACGACCGGGTAGAAATAGTTCTCTCTTCACCATCAGCTGTGTAAGAGAACTGAAAACATCTCCTTTGGTATGTCAAGTCGTCAGGGACTGCATCTCCAAAGAAGAAGGTAGGCTTGGGCAAAACCCTCAGATCGTCCATAACCCAAGGACGATTGCTTACCATGATCTTATAGAATTCCTCATTCTTGAGAGCGATCAATCGCTGTCTCATCTCATCGCGATTAAGGGAATCGCACTCTTCCAAGTTCTTCTCAACAAACTGGACCTTCTCCCAGGCCTGCTGAACGGCCACATTGGAAGATCTAGCAGATCGACGAGGTACGCTTGTAGCAGGCTCTTTACCCTTGTTCGCTCTGGAGGAACCACCTACAAAGGTTGGAAAAGAAAAAGATCGTCATCAAAATGACAGGATTTCGCTAAAAAAAAAAAAAAAAAAGGGTCACTTTGTCCCACCAAAAATCTGGCGAAATTTTGGCATGACTCCGGGGCAATTCCAAAGAAAAAGGAAATACCCCGACGGAAATAGAAAGTTTGGAGATGGGCTCAACATTGCTGCGGGCTCCGAAACTCCAAACTTTCGAAACCTCAAAATCTCCGCAAAATCAAGAAGGGCTCAACATCGCTGCGAGCTCCAAATTCCCAAATTTGCAAAGATTTTCAGGTATGCTATCACATCATGCTACTCAATTCAATTTACAAAAAGTACATGCATGAACATCTAGATTTGCATAAAAACGCATTATCATGATGAGCAAAAAAAAAAAAAAAAAAAAAAAAAAAACAAGAAGAAACTTTCTCAAAAAAAAGGGGGAGAAAGAAAAGAACAAAAAAAGAGAAAGAAACTTTCTAGAAAAAAAAAAGAGAAGAAAGAAAACAGCAAAAAAAAAAAAAAAATCAGGGGCTGGCCCATCAGGCCGTGGCCCACAGGCCACGTGGCCGTACGGACAGATCCGTACGCAAAAAAAAAAAAAGAAGAAAAAAAATGTGTGAAAAAAAAAAGAAAAAAAAAAAACAAAAGAAGAAATCACGTGGAAAAGAGAAAAAAAAAGGAGAAGAATAGAAAGAAAAGAAAGAAAGAAAAAAAAGAAGAAAGAAAAAAAAAAGAAGAGAAACTTTTTTTTACCATCCTATTCTCTACATAAAGTTTTCTTGAAAGAAAAAGAGAGAAAACTTACTTGAAGCCATTGATGGAGAAGAAGAAGGAAAAAGCTTGAAGATCCTTGAAGAAGAAAAACTCTTGGCCTTGGAGCTCTCTTGAGATTGTTGCAAAAGAAAGCAATAAGGGCAAGAGATCCTACCTTCCTTTGCTTTTATAGGAGAGAGCAAATCAAAGAAGGAAACAAAGAAGAAAGGTAAGTGTTACTAATTAAGTAACCTTACCAAAAGAGAAGGAATTAGAAAGATTCTTTCCCAAAAAGAAAGATGTCTTTGAGAGATTTCCTCCCAAAATCAATCAAATGAGAGATTCTCTCCAACAAAAAAGGATATTGAAGATTCTTTCCCAAAAAGAAAGATACATTGAGATATTCTCTCCCAAATTAGGGGAAGATGAGAGATTCTCTCCCATAAAGATATTTTTAGATATTCTCTATCCAAATGAGATATCTTTAGATATTCTTTACAAAAATGGCCCCACATGAGATCTAAGCCATCCTAAAAAGCTTAAGGTCCCATGGGCTAGCCCATATGAGCCAGGTTTGACCACCTAGGCACTAAAAAAAAAAAAAAAAAAGGGCTTTCAGTCAGAAAAAATCCCTCTTACCAAGAGCATATAATAATGGTCCCATGCCTCTTTTTGAGTTGATTGAACCATACAAAAAAATCCCAAGCCCCATGAGCTTCCAAAAATCAAACCATCCAGCCTCATATACCAAATTGAGCCAAAATCTTGAAATTGACATTTCACAAAAATCCAAACCACTCCAATGGACCCACACAGTCCCAAAGAGTGACCAAAAACCAAATCCTGGTCCCCTAACTTGCCACATACAGCTTGTTAGGTCACAAGACCAAAACCAAAAACCAAATCATGATCCCCCAACTTGCCACATACAGCTTGTCGGGTCACAAGGTCAAAACCAAAACCCGATCCCCTAACCTGCCATGTATAGCTTGTTAGGTCACAAGGTCAAAAACAGAAACCCAAATCCACATCCCTGATGTCATCTTCAAAACTTTGCCTCGAGATGGTGTGTGATTCCTTTCACTACCATAAAATTCCCCTGGAAGCTCAAAGGCTACTCTACCAAAGGAAAGATTGCTCAAAGACTCTTGGTCAAGACACAAGCTCTCCTTCAAAAATCTCTTCGAGGCACATCGACTACAAAAGTCAAGCAATTCGTCGCTGTACCTCGAGGGGGCATTTGTTGACACCAAAAATGTCACTTTGCCTCTTCAAATCAAGAAAGCTGCATGAAGTCGCAACCTGCCATAAATAGGCAATGCAACTTCTCCAAAAATTCAAATCTTGTCAGAATCAAACAAAAACTGCAAGATCCTTCAAGATAGCCAAGAGAAGAGTACACATGAAGTTTCGGGCCATTTCGACATCATTTGGCCTAACTTCGCTTCTCCGACAGCTAAAATGGCGCTCCCGGCGGCGACATCATCGGAGACGTCAAAACTTCGATCAGAGCCTACAGATGACTCCAGCATGTCTCAAAAGGGCTCCATGCCAAATTTCAAGTCAAACCGACAACGTTTGACCCTCCATCAATGCTCGAGCAGCAAAATCAAGCCTCCCGGCGGCGGAAACCACCGGAGCCTTCACTCATCAAACCAAGTGCATGAGTGGCTTCAACATGCTTCCAAAAGGCTGCACGTCAAATTTCAGGTCATTCCGAAAACGTTTGACCAGGCTTCGATGCTCCGAGAGAAAATCAAGACTACCGGCGGCAGAGCAACCCGGGACCATGACATCCAAAACGGAGCCCATGGAACGTCTCAAAATGACTCCAATAGGCTCCCCGTCAAATTTCAGGTCAATCGGACATCGTTTGACCGCACATCAAAGCTCGGCATTTTCCCCGCAGCAAAATCAAGTGAAGCATCGACGGGACCCCAAACGGCTTCAAAACTCAAACAAAAGCCTATGGTTGGTCTTATTTATTGCTCAGGAGGCTTCACCTCAAATTTCAGGTCATTCCGACATCGTTTGACCAAGTTTCAGCTTCTGGCGGAAAATCAGCAGCTCTACGCGACAAAGTCTTCGGCTTTCCCGGAAAATTGGAAACTTTGCACTCTAAAAATGCAAGGATTCTCATCAGGTTTTCTACAGGGAAATCAAGCCAATAAATGAGAAGAAATGTCAAGAAAAATACAGAAGAAAACGGCGACGAAAAAGACCTCAAAACGACCGCAAAACGGGCTCCGAAAGGGGAAAAATCCCCCAGGGTCACAGACCCCTGCGACCATGGCCCATGGTCGCAGGCCCCTACGACCATGGCCCATGGTCGCCGGTCCATGGTCGCCGGCGACCATGGCCCATGGTCGCCAGCGACCATGGAGGTCCGGGTCACCGGATTTCCCGCCGGTGACCCGTTTTTTCCGTCTTTTTTCGCGTTTCGCGCACTTTGGCCCCTGTGGTTTCCTGAAAATGTGATTTTTAGTGCTTGAAATTGACTCATATCCGACGACATCCGTCAAAATCACGGGTCAACCTCCAAAAGCATAAAATCATCAGTGATCGCTCCAAGATCGCCAACCGGCTGACCAAGAAAGTGCACTTTCTGTCCAACCGATCGTGAAATCGACAAGACAGATGTCACCGGCCCGCTCTTAGCTATCAATGTCTGAAGTTACATGTTCATCCGATGTCGATCAGCATGTAGATCCATCGATGATCATCGCCAGAAGAATTCCAGAAGACACGGCATGGCCCGCGACTCTTCGACTGCTCGGCGACCAATTAATGTGGTTAATTGACTAGCTTTATTGCAGTCATTAATTCATTTCTTTGGACGGCCCAATCAGAAGCAAGCATTTGGGAGTTACAAGTCAATTGATTCATGGCATTTAACCCATGAAACTCCTCCCATTATGGTAATTAAGGTGATTAAAAGCCCTTAATCTTCATCGGCCAATCAGATTCAAGGAAAAAGGAGTTACAAAATCAAGAAATAAATCTTGTAACTCCTCCCATTAAAGCCATTAAGGCTCATAAACCCTCCTAAATGGCTACCAAAAGCCTATAAATAGGAGAGCATTCCATTGAAATTGAGATCGAAAAAAGATCAGAAAAAAGAGGAGAAAATCAGAGGATCAGAAAAACAAAGATCAGAAAGAGATCTGAGAGAAAGAAAAAAAGAGAGAAAACTCTGCTGAAGTTCTGCACCGGCCACCACTACAAGGTGACAAAAGTCCCTTGGGGGGCACCCCCCCCCCAAGGTCCTTGCCTTCTCCTGCTGCCTCCAATGGCTTAGACGTGGCTTTTCAGCCCGTCTACTTAGCTTTTTATTGGACATAGGACCTTCTCTTGGTCTTTGTCCTCTAAAAATCTGAGGTTATAGCCAAGCCAAGCGAATCAAGAGCATCTTCTGTTCTCATCTGCATGGATGATGGTGAAGCCCATACATGGCTTGCGACCGTCAATCTGAACGAGTCCCCCACAATCTCCTGAAAAGTTAGATCTTCCTTTTCTTGCTTTTCATTGTAGTTTGTATTTTTCTAAAAGAGACAAAAATCACAACTCTTGTCTTTCATTATTGATGAGAATTGTAAATCGGCTATAAACGCCAAAATCGGCTATAAATGCCAAACAAAATCGCCTTTCACGGCAAACCAAGAAAATGTCTCTTTTCTTAAATATTTGTGCAATGGAAAACTTGAAAGAAGTTGATTTCCCTTTTACTTGCGAAGGTTGATCTCCGGATTACCACTTGCAATTCCAAGTAAAATAGAAAATCTGGCACACCCACACAAAAGAAATGTTGATGCACGCTTCAGGGCCCGCCAGGGCGCGAAAGGGCCGGACCCGACGGACTCCCACGTTCCGCCGACCCCGGTAGCCGCCCCAGCGGGCGCCTCGGAGCGCGTTCCATCAATTTGATTCTAACCGATCACCGCCCCAACCATTAGGCACCTTTTTTTTTTCAATGCGTTATAAATTTGAATTTAGATTCATCTCTAACAAAGGCCAACAAGGGAGTCAATGAGAAAAAGTTTCTCTATGTGGCCCCTCAAGAAAAGAAGTAGGTTAAAGATAATATAGATGGAAGTAACAAGGATAGATTTGAAGAAGTGTAATCAGTTTGAGGAGCCGGGCCGAGATAAAATAAAATGACAAAACAAATTCTAACCAAAGGATCCTATTATTTTGAAATTTGTTCTAACACATGGTGTGCAATGTGATATTCTAATTAAACCACCAACCAAATGCTTACATGAATACAACCAAAGGCAATACACATCGAATCACCATGAAAATAGAGATAAAGAAATATCATAAAAGTTAAGGGGACATAACATATACATGGTTATGCCACAATTAATAAGTGGCATACATCCACGAAAGCCTAATAAAAAGCTTTCTTTACTTTTTAATGTAGATAACAAGCCAACTGAGTGAAGCTCTAAAGAACTCACTTACAAAACACAAGCTTAGTTTCTCTCCTCCCCTTTCTTGACCTTCTTGAAAAACCCATTCTCTCTTGTTTTCTCTCCAATTTCTACAATGTAATCCCTTTCTTTTCCATATTAAGGCTTTCTAAAGTAAGCATGCTTTACACCCCTTGGATCAAAGTTAATCTAAAAGCTCATAACAAAAAGACCTAAAAATAGAATTAAGAAAATTACAAGGGAAAAATTGAAATATTAAAAGGATTTAGCTTCACACATCTGGTGTGCACACAGACGATGCATATATGACAGATCCATATAGGTTATATATTAAAAATTACAGTTTCAAAGAGCCTCCAAACAACTAAAGGGAATTAGCCTAAGAGAACCTCCACAAGAATTTTTAATTAGATGTTGAAATTGTTAGATGTAAGTGGTCTTCTTGACCATATGTCTAAAAACGACTGGGCCCGACGTTGAGTCCATGAGTCTTAATATGCTTTTACCTTTTGTTTTGTTTTGAATAAAACTGTCTTGGATTCACTTTTAGAAAGCTCAATCCATTTAGGACTCATGTTTGGCTAATCTTTGAGGGAATTAAGGAAACTGACTTCTAATATATTTTTTTGATGGAAAGAAATCTCCTTAGGATTATCTATAATAATGGATTTCCGGTCCTCTCTCTTAACTCACAACATATTGCATAGTATTATCTACCGTCATGCTTTATCTTTAATGCATGACTTAAGATTGGTAGGTTTATTTGTGTTGCAAACCATATAACATCTTACAAAGACAAGACTTATTTTTACTAAAAAAAATTGACCTTAGGTCCAACTTTTAGACCCAATAAACTAGATTCTGGATAGAAAAAATTGGGCCCCTAACTAAAGAGGCTGTAGTTGACCAAGTTCAGCCCTTCCATTTTGCAAACCTTTTTTTTTTTTTTGGTAACCTTGGTATAGTCAAATTAATGTATTTTTCGACTGTTAGTTATCTAAATGAGGCCACAATTTGGATGATTTGGATATCCATGATTCTAGCTCTCTGTTGGGCAGAAGTGTGCCACAATGTCGCTCCCCGCGACAGCTCTACAAACAGATTCGCGGGCTCGATATCAAATGCCGTATAAAACATGGAGTTGTGCCTTTTCCATCACCCATTAGTTTTGGAAGGAATAGTAACTCAGTTGGTGCATAAGATCCTATAATCCCTTACCATCAGTTACGAATTGCCACAAAGTTTCGCTTTGTGGAAACCTGGCATGATAGGTTTTTCAGAACTAAGATGGGAGACAACCTTCATAGGATATATTTTTTTAAGAAAACAGAAATAATGATAGTTACAATAGTACTATTAGTAATAACAAACCTTGCAGGTTGATATGCAAGTAACAATCCGGAATATGGAAAAAACAGGGTCACATAAGTAATGGAAACATTTCCTCTTTAGGGTTTGTTTATCTTTTACACATGGGATATAAAAATGAGTTTTACATATTTAAGGCGCTTATATATTTGCAAATGATACACATATGAAACACGTCTTAGTCTTTCTCCTGCAGGCATCTGCATGGAGTTGCATGCAAGAAATGTTATTCATGCCCTTCATGCAGAGATAACCTCATTGCATTAAAGTGCGCCAACAACAGACGCCCATAGGAGAAAAAAAAAATCTCTAAAACACATTACCATGCATGTGAAGGAAGAATTATTTTCAACAAATGAGTACATATAATAGTTTTAGATGTATTTGGATGTTTTTCACATACTTCTCAAAATCTGTGAAAATTTATGATATTGAAACTAAACATTTTATTATTGTCATTAATATCAAATCTATAGATTGAGATTTTTTGTTGTTTTTATAAATTTCTCAAAATTTATCAATATGTAAGATACAAAACAAAATGGCTTGAAAGTTTTTAGACCAATAAAGAAGATGGGCGGCTTGAATTCCAATTTGGAAACCATGAAAGTGCAAAAAACAAATACTGCATGTGAGAGGCCGAAGCTCAATTGTAATTATTTACCACCTCCTTCCTTATGTAAATAAGAGGCGAAATATGGCCTCTTTCACTCAAATCATTTTCAATCTTGATTCATAAATGAGCAAGAATAAATGTGATTATACATAGATATTATGCATGTGCATGATTTAAGCGGATCAATGTGCACAAACAAATGATCCCTCATGGCAAAATCAGCTTAATTCTCTCTTCAGAAGGCAAAGGCTGATCTATTCATTGCTATGTCGGCTTATTTTCCACTCTTTCTCATTTGGTCTGTGTGCGCCAATATCTCCAGCTCCTTTCAATCCTCTTGACCCTACATGGTTTCAAAATCTATCTCAATGTCATGTCCCTACACATGGTTTTCAAAATCTAGCTCAATGTCATGACCCATCCCCCATCACCTCAGTCGCAACTTCCTCCAATCCAAAAGCTCCAAACCATTCCCACTACTCCAACCACATGGTCTTGATTCTTCTTCACGAAAGGGGAAAAATATACAAAACTCCTCATACAAAGTCCAAAGAGTCCAACCATCACCGTCCTCATTTTCTACTCTCGAAAGGCCAAATGCATTCTTCCCCTCTCCTCTTTCTTCTCTCTCTACAGGGTCTCTGTCTCCTGTCCCCTTCTGTTTATAGCAATGACCAACACCTGGACTCCATGGAGATGAACTTGGACCCTGCAGAAACACAGACCCTTTTCCACATCATGGAGACCATGTCCTCTGATAGAAAATGGAGGATCTCCAATCCAACCCCATGTAAACCAGGCTCTTCATGGCCTGGCATTGAATGCAAGATGGGCAAAGACAACCACCTCCATGTCTCTAGGCTAGATTTTGGAACCCCACCAAACCCCACTTGCAAGAAAACAGCAGTCTTCCCAACCCAAATCTTCAACCTCCCTTACCTCCAATCTATCTTCTTCTTCAACTGTTTCACACACACCAAAACCTCATTTTCTTTACCCCAACATTCCACTCAGAAAACAAGCTCCTCTCTTCAACAGCTTAGCCTCAGAGCAAACCAGGCACTGGTAGGACCAATACCACCTGAAATATACTCTTTAATATCTCTTCAAGTCCTGACTCTCTCACAGAACCACCTTCATGGGAAAATACCTGAAGAAATCTCCACCTTGACCTCTCTCATGCATCTGGATTTGAGCTATAATTTCCTCGCAGGCAGCATTCCAACCCAGATAGGAAATCTTAGGAACCTGGTTGGCCTTGATTTGAGCTATAATATTCTAACAGGCCCCATCCCTGAAGCAATTGGGCAAATGGGTCTTCTCCAGAAGCTCGATCTGAGCTCGAATTCGCTTACAGGAGGCGTCCCAAACAGCTTACAGAGCCTCACTTCTCTGGTTTTCATGGCACTGAGCAGCAACAGATTAAAAGGGAAGCTCCCAGCAGGGCTGGAAAAGCTGCAGAGCCTTCAGTACTTTATTATGGATGATAATCCCATGTACATGCCCCTGCCTGCTGAGCTTGGGAAGTTGGTGAGATTGCAGGAGCTGAGGCTTGCAAATTCAGGGTATTCTGGAGTTATTCCAGGGAGCTTTTCCCAGCTTTTGAACCTCAGCACCTTGTCTCTGCAGAACAACAACCTGACAGGAGAAATCCCTGTTGGTTTGAAGAACCTCTCTCATATCTACCATTTGAATCTCAGCAGGAACATGTTGGGTGGTGTTGTCCCTTTTGATGCTGGTTTCTTGAACAGGCTTGGTAGGAATCTGGATTTGAGTGGCAATCCAGGGCTCTGCTTGAACATGTCTGAAGGCTTTGAAAGCGAAAAGATTGGAGTTGCGGTCTGTGGAAGCAACAGAACTGGTTCTTTTGCTCTTCCATTGAAGAAATCTGGAGCTCCTTCATCTGGCTTCTCCAAATTATGGAATTTGGTGGGATTCTTAATTGTCTCTGGACTCTACAAGTGGTTTCCTTAGATGGGTTTTTTTCCCTTTTCTTCTTCTATAATCGCTTTTGATTTTCTCAATCTCATAGTCATATCTATCTATTTATTCTATTGGTGGGTAATATAGTAAAATGGGAGGTATGCCATTGAAGAAGAAGCTCTCTCCCTTCAGCTTCAACAAGCTGTATCCTTTCTACTTGATTTTAGGGGTCTGGAGTCTTTTATTTCTTTTTAGTTTCTTTCCTTAGTGGGGGTTTTAGGTGGGCTCTGCTCCTCATGCAGTGGTCAGGGTTGAGACCATGATCATGTGGAGTGTGTATCAGATTGGGTGACTGATAGCTATAGTTGTTTCATAGATTTTAGCTGAAAGAAGTGGTGATTGTTTGCACATTTATTTATCTACTGATGACTGGTGTTTTGGGCTTTTTACTAAAAATGAGATGGAAACTGGAGCTGTTGCTGAATTACTTACTTCTCAGAGCTTCAATCTAAACACAACTAGATATGCTTTCAGTAGTGTATTGCAGAGTAATGGGCTCTTTTTTATATTGTTATTGCATGGGGGTGGTTTGGTCTTTTGAATGGAGAAAAACAAATGATTCTTCTACGTGACTTTTGACACACATGCACACACTGACAGGACACAATGGCAGGTACAGGGTACATCTACATTATTAGGTCCCCCAAGAAAAACCAGGGTTGAATGGGCTTTGTTGAATGGGCCAAGCCCTGTCTGGGCCCATATAGTATATATGCTATACAGCCTCAAGCCTGGCCAGAGGCCGGATGAACATAAAGAGGGAGAACCAATTCTGAGGTAACACAATTATATTTGGGAGAAGAAGACTTGCCTCTAGAAAGTGGTGGAAACAGTAGGAAATGGCAATGGAGACCAATCAGTGAGAGAGAGAGAGAGAGAGAGAGAGAGAGAGAGAGAGAGAGAGAGATTTAGACCCTACATTCTTAAGCCCAAGCTCAGTCAAATTATTGATTGGGCTAACCGAGTCTAGCCAAGTAATTAATCAGGCTCAAAATAAGCTGTGATCAGTCTGGATTAGTCCTTGTACAACCTTTTAAAAGCCACAGTTTACTTTTAAGCAATGCACCCTCATTTTCATTTAAAAACAATGGGCCCATTTATGATCAATCCAAACCTGTACCTCCTACCCCTCATGCAGTGGAAGAACCAGGAAATTTTCCTTAACATATGGGGTTTTCAAGATTTCATGGCCCCTTCTCTCACCCCCCACCCCGCATTCCCTTCCCCTTTCCGCCCAGGATCACATGAATTAGCACTAAACCCAATTTCTCATACAAAACCTGCACCATAGAACTGTTCAAACTCATGAAGGCCAAAAGATCATGTGTTAGCATACATTAGGGGTAAAACAATCATTAGGGTACATTTTTAAAAACTAAATTTGGGTTTACATACATCTCTATTGATCTTGGACCCTTTGGGAGTGGCACCAATTTCCCAATTTAAAGGAATTCATTGGTGGAATTTCTTAAAGTGGAACTCTTGGCCATTGCTACACTTCAACCACCCTCTTTCAATGTGATTTTAGGATTGTGAAACATTCATAATGCCCTTAACTCTGACTGTTTAGATTGGGAAGGTTGGTTTGTTTTTTTTTTCCCCTTCTGGTGCCTGTGACCACATATATTGGAATGAGATGGTATCTGGATCATTCCCCAAGGAAATTCATTCCGGGCTTTCTAAACTCTTGTATTAATTAGCCCCTTTTATCTTTTGGCCCTTTCCATTTTCTATCATTTCCAATATACAAATCCAAGCCATAAACACTTACTGAACCCTCCAAATATGGCTTAATTAAGTTGACACTACTAAACCATTCATACTAATCCTGTGTATGTTTTGCATTGAAGACTGTATGAAAGAAAACGAGGCACAGTAGAAAGGTACTAATTATTTTTTAGATTAAGGATAGTTAAGTCCCATTAGATGTTGCTTCTTTGTTAATAATCAGAGGTAACTAGTTTTTGTTTTGATAATTAGTTTTATCTTTTTTTTAGGCGTGTTTTATCTCTAGCTCTTCACCTTTACCCCCCTCACACTTGTTTTCTATGGGGCGTGCTTTTGCAGGAATTTCTTATGAGAATTGCATATGTTGGAACTTTGTGAATTTTAACAGCAATGTCAATTGCTATACCCCTTAGCCAACATTTGGAATTTACAATTTGATTGGTGAGATCCCAAATATTTATCCATGTGTATTGTTACTTTTGGCTTGTAGAAATTCTTCAAATTCCAATTTCCAAATGTTGGAAATGTCATAGCATTTGTGATTTTAGCTCGGGACAACATTTGGGAAATTTAGATATCACCCATCAGGACATCCTGATTATTTCTAACAACAATGCCGGTCCGGTCTTTTGAGATTTTTTCAAACTCTCTAGTTAAATGATGAGAATTCACGCTGTATGTAAAATGTCACTTTTGGCTTAAAGAACTCTCAAAACTCCATCATTTTGAATGCTCTACAGCTCCTCAGCATTTTTGAAAAACCCCCCATGGGTGACAGCATTTGGAGCATTCCAACCTCCACACAAAGAAATCTCCAAATGCTTGCAAAAGAAAATGGCCCTCAAACATGTTATCTATGCAAGTTGATTTTTATCAAACATGTTATCTATGCAAGTTGATTTTTATCTTTTCTGGCGCCAATGTAGCAATGGGGAGGGGAGATTGTAAATGTTTTTAAGATGCAGGGCCCACACACAGGCCACAGCTAGTGCCTTTCTCTGGAAGATGTCTTGCAAATGGGAAGAAAAGACAGCAACCAACCCTCTTGTCTATGAACAAAATCACTCCTAAGCAAACAAGGTAATCCACCTCCACCACTCACAGGCCACAGCACTTCATAGGTCATTTGCATCATTTGGGGCCTGAACTGGGTGGAATGCAGAACCCCAGGGAGATTAAAAATCTGGGAAAGATGTACAGAACAAACTCATGTAACACATCTGGGAAAGGGACATCAATGCCCCAGGATCCTTTTGTATTAAAATTGCAAAGAGAGAGAGGAGAGAAAGAGTGTGTGTGTGTGTGTGTTTTTTTGTTTCTGACAATAGGCCTTGACTGCACAAGAGAGGAATGGCCCTGTCGGATGGGGACAGCAACAACCCCAACCCCTCCCTTTACAAACATCAGACTCCTCACGTGGGCAACTTAGTACCACTCTTACACATCTTTTTAAAAAGGGCCACCCACTAACTATTATGCTATAATGATTCCTGTACATCCACCTTCATCTAGACCCTTCAAATGGTGGGGAACATTGGTTCTAAGATTAGATCACAAGGGTACATTTGTTTGCATAGAATTGAACACAAAGAAATTTATACGTGAATAAGCTTCACGAAAGAATTATCAAAGAGGTGAGGAGTGAAAGATATATATGTCTGGTTGCCGGAACTTAGAGATTTCTCGGTGGACCACTTTTCTCCAAATATCGTCCCCCCATGTGAAATACCAAAATTGCTTAGGTGGTGTTGCCATTTGGAATGTTGAATTTCTGAGAACTTGGCAAAAATGTCGTTTAGAATGCCACTTATATAAATTCTCCTCAATCTAGCAGGGAAGTCAAAATTCTAGTGAGACTTGACTTGGTTAGGAATTCCCAACAAGGGGGATTTTCATCAAAAATGCTTGCAACCAAACCAAACGAGCAAAGATGTGGATGGGACCTTGGCGGTGGAGGAATTTGAACTACTATGATGATGGTGGGGTACTCATTTGTTATCTCTCGTGGATTCATTTTCTATTAAAGAAGAGATTGATTGATGGTTGTTTTTTGAATATTCACTTTTCTTTCTTAAATTTTAACCACATTCAAAAATTTAAGTCTTAAAAGTTCATGGGAATTCAATTACATGAAACAAATGGGCCCTGAGACCCAAATTTGCAGAAAGAAATGATATAACAATTGCAATAGTTAGAGATGGGTGCGATAAACGTTCTCATTATACTGAGAATAGGGTCCTGTAATTAGTGTAATTTCCACAAGTTGTGCCCTTTCTCCCACCTGTTCCAAAGGAGAGCATCCTGACTTTTGGAAAAACATGATTCATTCTATTTGGAGACCACATGGGTAGATGCAGGAAAGAATTACAGGGTGCATGATGGCTGAGCATCACTGCAATGCACATATTCCTAGGGAAGAAGTGCTTGGTCACCCAAGGGGTGGCAATCAAATCAGAGGCACTTGACAGCTGAAGTTTGTAGAATCCTACAAATAAAAATCTAACAAGAGCATTTCAAATCTAGAATTTAGAGAGTTTCAAAGTGTTAGTCACTTATAAAATCTGAAACTACCTTTACTTTCTGGAATTTATCCCTCAAAACAGATTCTTAACCAATGATATCTATTTGAAGTCTCAAATACTAAAATCCCAACTGAGGCAAAAATACCCAAAAGCAAACTTGTAGGTTGGTTAGAGAAACTTGGGATAGAGCAGTGGTAAAGGCATCCTAGCTCCCCTTAAGTGCCTGGGATCGACCTGGGCATTAGTGGAGCACAATTGGAATTGGATCCTGCAGAAGCACAACAAAGGAACAGAGCACACCCAAGGCTGACCCATGGTCTGATAGATTAGGCCAGTTTAGGATTAGGGTAATTTACAATTCTTCCTATGTAAAAGCCAAAAAAAAACCTGGTAGATAGGTTAGACTAGAGTGGTCCATCATGACCACATGTCCAATACAATCCAAGGGCCCACATGCTAAGTTGATTTTAGGTGCTTTTCTTGTTTGTTTCTAAAAATAAACATATTAATCTGGCTTGTATTCAATGTTAGACCAATTCATTATACCATATTTGAATTTCTTTGATGGAAAGGAATCCATCTAGCTAAGGAACTCACGCATACTCTCACAATGCCCATCACTTGCACGCATCTTGAAGTGGGGGTAGGGAGATTTGAGGAAAACCCAATTTGACCAAGACCATTGACCACTTGCATAAATACAATCTTAAGTATTCAATTACCTCAAACAAGAAACACTTCATGTGATTGAATGCATAGGAATTGTAAGACTTCTATTTCTAAAATATAGTTAAAATTGAATTCAACAAATATGAATTTTCAAAAAAGACAATCAAATTATCTCCCCTTCAATAGAAAATGAATTAAGAAGAGGTGGGAAATGAATACCCAGCCTCTGCTCTTGTAACTCAAATCTTTGAAAAGTGAGGGTTGGATTTACATTGCTGCTTTATATCCTTCACCCCCCATCACATCATGTTCTTCAACCCATAGAGCTCAATTTGACACATAAATTAGTATGTATAAAATTCCTATGTATTATATGCAAACAAAGAGAGCCTTAAAAAGTTTTCCTCCATCTGATTTTTCAAAAAGAAACCATGTAAGTTTTCATATAAATAGTGAGAGTAGGAGGAGAAAGATTGAAAGAGGCAATACTGAGAGTAAGGTAGGACTGAATAATAGTGTGGGACTCACCAATGTCATTACAGAAACTTGTTACACATGTTTATGGTTCATTTAACATGGAGTGAATGTGGACAGCGACCCAACCCATGTCATTACAGAAACATGTAACACAGCAATATCTGTCCAAGAAATGGTTTCATCAGAGAAGGGAGGAGACAGCCAGGAAAGGGAGTTTTTCCCTTTCAGCAGTAGCAGCAGAGGAATCATACTGTGCAGGGACCCACCCACAGCTCAATGATCCAGAGAAAAGTGCACTTGACAGTTGACAGATCAATTTGGATGGATGGATGGATAATAAGAATAGAACACACCAACAGAATTTCTCATCCGAACAATCCCTAGGCAATCAGGTGACATTAAGGGTTCGTTTGTGCATAGCCGTGGCGTTTTCTCTTCCGCGGCACTTGGTTTCTCATCCCCTTAGGTCAGAAAGTATGTTGCTAGTTCCCGTGGAAAAACTACTCTAAACAAGGCACCTGAAAATCTAGAACGAGGATTTCATCGCTGCACCAAACGAGATGGGGAAGGCGCCAGATCCCTCTGTTAAAGCTTTAATTCGCACGAACTCAAACGTAAGGGTTGCCAACTAACTGAACAACCTATTATTGTCTTCAAATCCCTCTGTTAAAGCTTTAATTCGCACGAACTCACAATCTCATAAGTGAGCATTTCTTATAATGAATAAATTAATAAACTACTTAAAATACATGTTGTCTTCTCACATGGGTTCTCACATAGAAGTTGCTCCACCATCAAATAAATTTCTATTGGACATTTCATTTTTCTTTTCACAATATTCTATTCATTTATTTTTAGTTGACCAATACAACAATTATTGGAGTGGAACTTTGTCATGGATTATACAATAGGAGGACATTTATTTTGATTAGTTCTAAATTTTTATTAACAATCCATACTAGATGATCTTTACAGTATCTCAATCCAGCCATCTCCATATGCAATGAGGCAATTAAAACAAGGGATTTTTCACTGCATAGGCGCCTTAAAGCTTGACTTTTGCCTCACGGCAGTTGATATTTAAAAAATCCATGCATAATAGTTCATATAATAAATGATAGTGTAAAATGATAATTTTGCCCTAATTCCGCGCGCTGTTATGTTGCACATGCTAATATGTTTGCAATATTGCACATATTCACCTTTTCCCCCAAATCCGAAAACTCCCTTTTCTCTACATCATTTTACTTTCTGCAAAAACCTCACCCAAACTCTTGAAATAAATCAATAATGTTCTCCTATTCTCCACTTCATCCAGAATAGGAAAGGGAGTTTTATGTAAATAAAAGAAATTATTTTTTATTTGTATTTATGGATAGAAAATATAAGATTTTATAAAAAGAACATGATCCTTACCCCTTGTGAAATCTCATACGAAAATCTGTCTTTTTTTTTTTTTTTTCTCTTCCAATTTATGGAATAATACAATGCTAATAATTCAAAGTAAGTAGATACGTTGCCAAACCTGGATTCTAAAGAAGCTTTAAAAAGCAAGATTTTGTCTGATAACACACAAAAATAAGAGCAAATGTGCCAATTCCTTACTGTACTTTTGCAAGAGCAAAACTGTAGGCATTTAAATCAACTGCTGTGAGGCAAAAACTAATGTCTCCGGGTAAATAGATAGTGGGGCCAGCTTTTTTTTAACAACTGATGAAAAGGTCCATGATACAACTGTACCAATAAATCAATCTTCATTTTAGCACTATTGAACGATGAAGTTATATTCAAACAATGTACCTCCATTACAAAAATTCATATGGGGCTTGTCTGAATGCAAATAGTTAGGTGTCAGAGTAAGAATCTTGAAAATATCCTTAAAAATTTTTTGAAAGTAAGAAAATATATTGTCAGTCGGTACATCTCAATTGGTGTGGGTGGCAGAAAAAAGGGGAGGAGACAAGGTGCACCACATAACCAGATTCAATTTTTGGGCTAACTGCAGCGCCAGACAAGTGCGTACTCAGTCCAGTTATTTCAGCAGCAACACAGTGAAAAAGAGGCTTCAACACCAAAGATTCCTTCCTCTCCCCTTTTCCACATTTTGTTTGTGGAAATGCAGCAGAAAATCAGTTCCAGGTAAATTTTTCTATTCTGCGGAAAAAAATAAATTTAACTTGGTAGGAATTTATTTTTTGAGAAATCACAAAAACCAATGAAAACCACCTACATATACTGTGGACCGTTTGTCCCCAGCCAAAGCCAAACCATGGGCTCTGGCTCTGGCTCAGCTCTATCGTGTTGGCTTGATTGAGAACAAATCAAACTAGTGCGAAAAGTGAAGCCAAGCCAAGGTAACGAAAGGAATTTTTCGTATCTATCACTGCTACTTTTATCTATCGCTGCTACACATACGCTGATACGCGAGCACTATTGTTTACCAATGTTTGGACATGTGTTCTCATTTTTTTTCTTCTTTTTCTTTCTATTTCATTTTTTAATGGTTATTTTGAACATACTCAAACTAATCTAAAATGAGTCTCTCTTGATATATCTCCTATTGATATTTTCTCTACACGCTCGCAAATGCTTCTGTTCTCTTAAATTTCCCAACATATCTATCTCAGCATTCTCAACTCTATCACACCCAGATTCTAAATGTGTTGTTTCTTAATTGATTGGCTAGGGGCTTATTTATCATTCTACGAGCGTTTTATTATGAGAACGAAAAAAAAAAAAAACTTGTTCAATAGGTATTTCATGAGAGAATCTAAAAGATAGAGGGGGACACAAAATATCTATCAAACAAGCTTTCTTCATTCATTCTCATAAAGGAAAAGGAAAAAAAAATGATGCCACAGGCCCTAACATTTTGCTTCATAGATCATAACTAATATAATCAATATCTTCTAAGATTTTTCCTTCAATATTTTGGCATGCATTAAAACACAAATCCCTCCAACAGTACAACTCCACATTCAACAATCCAACACTTCTAATGAAGACTATCCTCAATCTTCCCATCTTTACTAATCATAGAGCGAGAGAAGAAGAAAATTCAAGAAATAAATAGTAAATAGCCCGTCACTGGGGCATCCATTATTAAGCATTGTAACAAATCAAGTCCACTGAGATAAGATTAACTTAAGCGGTTTTTTCTTCAATTCTTTATTTTTTTTTTTTATTTCAAGAGATTGTCTGCCAATAAAATTATATAGTTAAGGAATATATTTTGAAATGCTTCAAAAAATACCTACATCTAAAAAAAATTATTTCTATCAAAAATAAAACACCACAGTGACAACTGAAATAAATATATAAAACCAAGGAGTTCTTATCTAACAATGATTCAGTTTTTTTTAAAAGTAGGCTGGATATTTCTTTATTAATCATAATTATTACTCAGTTGAAAAAAGTAAATCATTACGTCGTAAATGGTTTGCTAGCCCAAAATTAGATTGAAATCAAATGAACAAAGCAATTTAAAAGATTAAAAAAGTTTAAAACTATTAAAACAGCCAGTCAAACAGATCCAACCCATGCTTAGTACTGGATTCAGTCCAAGCAATAATTACTGCATTGGCTGACGAAGTCAAATCCGAATATATTTTCAGCTAGTACAGACTGATCTTTAGGATATGGTAAATCATGACCTTAAGATTCCATAAGGAAATTTCAGAAAACATGGTTTCTAGAGGAAACTGCCAGCAGCTTATAGAAAGCCCCAATCAAACTACAGGATACTTCATTTGCTTGAAACAAATGGGTACATATTTACTTACAATGACTCCACTCCACCCAGCCAAGGGAAAACACACCGATATTTAAGCTTCAGTAGCTTCATCTTCAAGGTTATTGACCCGTTCACATTCATCGATCCATTCGCTATATCTGTTCAGAGCAACACCCTACTTAGAAACGATATACAAAATGAACATATATAGAATAAATCAATACAGAGGCCGTCAGAGATAATTACTTACATGTCTATAGGTTCAGATAAAGCTGCAATGAGAGATAAGAAAAGCAATCAAATAAGGATACAACCAATATTAAAGCAGAAGGCCTGATTGAGTCGTTCAATTTTTATTTTTTTTAAAAGAGGCATTCATGTCTAACCAATATCTGCTCATCCTCAAGGCTTAAGCACTTTAACGAGCCTAATTAGGAGGAAAGAAGAGATTCCAACTTATAAAGCAAAAAAAGGATTGCAACAGGATTGCACATTTGCTGCATCGCAAATTTGCAGCTGATTTTGTGGTTAGAATCTTAGAGATGATATTTCCTATAGCACATAGGAATGGCCAACATACCTGTGATTGTTGTGCTGAAATTCTCTTGGCAAATCCTGCATGTGGCTTCTCCAATCAAATTCTTCATATCACTGAAAGGAGTAACAGCATCCACTTAGTCCCATACAAATGTAGATATGCACAACCTATAATGCACTACTACAAACAATTCAGTAGCTACAAAAACAATCCAAACAAATACACTAGCTGTAGCTGCTATGATACCCAGATACTTCAAAATAGGCAATGTATGTGCATCCGATACTTCACTTTTTATGTGTAAACTCCATGTCCAAGGCCCCAGGCAATATCCAAGGCATGTTCTTACCACATCCATGCCATATCTGGGCATCATAGACTAGCTGCATAAACAATCCTAAATCCAGTAGAAATTCACTATACCATCAAGCTTAGGGCATTGAATAAAGTGCCAAGAGAAAGACAGGAAAGCCTCCAAGGCTCAGCAAGAAGTGCTTACATGCGGCACTCAACACTGCTTCCATGGTTGCAGAAGGGGCAGCTAAACACCGTATCGAGCTTATCCATCCGCTTCTTTGGAGGTGGCTTGGCTCTCGATTTCCGCTTCCCCATGACTCAAGTTCGGTCTCTCCTTCTGTATTCAATGGAAAAACAGTTAGTTTGCTAGCCAGTCACCAACTGAAAAGATTAACTGAGTAGTGTTTCTATTGTACAAATGACGTAAGACGTAAGTACCGAAAGGACCATAATTTCCAGATCTGAGATGTTCTTCAAAACAAGCATGCTAAAGTGCACAAATGTCTAAGATCAGGACCATTCATCTGGTAGGGCCACCATGAACATGCCGAGGCCTAAGAATGGGTGGGTCCGTTCATCAGGTGAACAATTTTTCATGTAAATGAGATTTATATTGCTCGGTACAGATATACTAGTTATTCATTAACTTTCAATTGTGGACCCATATAATGAATGAACCAGCCTAATTTTTTCACAAACACAAGTAATGTAGGCCCGCCTAATATTGGCTTAGAACTTGCCTGTAGGCTACATAAGCACATGCATGGAGAAGGCTCTTCTGATCAATTTTCACGCAAATATCCCCAGCACCTCTCTAATTAAATTGAGCACAATATGCAGTTGGATGGTTAATGGAGACAATGGAAGACTAGGTGATGGCTTTAACCCTACCATTGAATACTAAGGAACAACAAATGCAAATCCGCTTTCTCATAAAAGTCTAACGGTTGCTTGTAAATTGCTTTAAAATACAAATTCCAAGAAAATCTGGCATTCTATTTACAGATGCGGTATGGGTGTCATGAGGATGACTATGGAAAGAATAAGAGTTCCCGTCCATTTGTTGAGAATGGGCCTACTCATTTAATATACACATTAATCATGAATGAAGGCTCAGAATGGGACTCTAGAAGATGGCTTAAAAAATAGCGAAAGCCAACCAATTTTTTATTAGCCCTAAAAATGTAGCCAATGACGAGCACAGGACCCCATGGAGTAGACCATTTTGGCCACAGCAGCACACAAAGCCCATTTTCACCCTAACTTATAAGTATAAACCAAACACATTAACCCTATTTATTAAACCTAGTCTCAAGCAAGCTCTTATAAGTTATAACAGTCTGAGAAAAATTGAGCCCATGATGTCAATGATCAGGTGAGCTACAGCCCATGTGGGGCAAACAATGATCTCATCTCTCTTGCAACACTCACCGGACTATATCTAATTCTGGATTCAACATTTTTATATTGCTTTTTCCACCTTTGCTCTTATGGCCTTAACATCTAAGACCATATGATGGGCACTCAAGCTAATAAGGGGTATACCCCTCATCGATGTAAAGAGCTTTTCATGCTCCCACCCACAATGATTGACATGAACCTGTGGGCCCACTGTGGTTGTCGCTTACATATGGGTGACTTACACTGCTCCGCAGCTCACTTGTGTCTGAATTTTTTTCGCATCAACACAATTCCCATACATCTATTTGAAAACCATCTTATAGGGCCCACCCAAAATCCCAAATGCATGCAAGTCACAATCTGTGGCAGGGATAGGGAGTTCTGTGTGAGCATTATGGATGGCCAAATAATAAAAAAAATAAAGATAATCACAATATATATGGGTTTTTGAGGACCAAAAGGTCGACAGTAAAGAGGTATAAATGGGTGTTTCAATCCAACAATGTTTTTTTTTTTTTTTAATATGGAAGTCAATTTTGGACGAGTAACAACTCATGTGGCGGGATGTAGATAGGTCAAATGTTGACCCATGCAACCCCACAAGGGACTTCTCATACAGTTTTTACAACAGTTCCATAAAAAGGTTTTGCATACATAAAAAGTAACAGTGTGGGTAAAATAAAGAAGTTGAGTTCAAAAGCTATTTCATTAAACCAAATCGATGTTTAAGCGAACCAAATAAAGACCTTAAAGAAAATGATAATCCTACCTCAAGCCCAAAGCCAAGTGCATGGCAATCGGCGTGTACAAATCCCATCAAATCAAATCTTTTTGTCATCTTATGCAATATGTGATATGTAACTGTAGCCCAACAACACAGAATATATATTTGTCCAGCCTACGATATCACTGTACCAGGAAAACTTCAGGACATTTTTTACACTATATCATACATGCTAAGAAGAATTGTTTCAGCATTCAGGAGCCATCTGACACACACTCGGGTTGTAAGGTATGAAACTATCCAAATCAATGATAGCGAAAGGCAGCAATTGCCATCCTTTGGCTAGTTTAATTTAATGCTGTCCATTTCATGGGATTAGATAAGAAGGCAAAAAAATACGACTATTAGGTTAATAATTGGCAGATGCCTGACTTACAACCCCCCTTGTAACTATCAGGGCAAGTTGACTGCACCAACATGTCACGTGTTCACTATAAAAATGATAATGACGAGTCATCAAGTACATGTGGCCCCTGGCACAGATCTAAAAGTTGTTTTCTGCACCCTAAATTGCAAGCAGACCAGCTACTTCGGCCTAGGTTACTCGGGCTCTTAATGCTCCTTGACCTCTTAACGGGGGCATCACGAGGTGGGAAGAGGAGAGGATGAGAGGGTGTCGATGGCCTCTAAGGACGGCCCGTTCTCCATTACTTCCTTCTTTATGGCTTTGTTTAACTCTAGGAGGGAGAAAAGTGCAGTGAGTAGCATTTGGAAGCTCAAAGCTCCCTCCAGGGTTGTTATATTTGGGTGGCTGGCCTTTCGGAAAAGAACTCTCACTATGGATAATCTTAAGAGGAGAGGGAGGATAGGGGTCAATGGATGCCCCATGTGTTTACGAGACGAGGAAACAGTGGACCACCTACTGTTGAATTGTACCACAGCTCAATTTATATGGAGATCGGTAGTGGAGTGGTTCGAATGCTCCTTGGTTTTTCCCCAATCACTTCAGGATCTCTTCCAAGCTTGGAAAGGCCCAACTGGGGCCCCTAGAGGCAAGGAATTGTGGAGATTGTCTTTTCTGGCAGTTTCATGGACAATTTGGAAGGAGAGGAACTCCAGATGTTTTGAAGAGGTTTCAACTAGTCAAAGATGTTTGGTGGAGAGAACTAAGTTTCTAGTCGCTCTGTGGGTGTCCACCAGTCCGTTATTCAAAGGTTTCTCCATAGATAAGATAATGCACCATTGGAAGGAGATTGCTTCCTATTCTCTGTTGAGTCAATGTAGATATGTTTAAGGGGTCTCTTTCATTTGTTTTGTTCTTCTGCTTCTTTTGAGTAAGTCAGTATTATTCTCTTGTATTGTTTGCTACTTTAATGAAAGTAATCATTTCAAAAAGAAAAAAAAAAATGGTTACACGGGCTCTTTCGCGTGAGCCATGTACCCATGCCGAACAGGGGTCAATATGACACAATAAGATGCAGATTCTTAATGAATTTTTTAGCGCTAACTTAAACATTGTATTACAACCAATAAAATACTACGATGCCTATTTTCTCTTAGAATCTTATAAATAGATATGATTAATTACTTAATTTTTCAGAGTAAGGACTAGTATATTATTTTCATGGTGCTACTTTTCATATTACTTTTATTCAAAATAAATCATCATCATCAACAGCAACAGCAACAAAGCCCATCCCATCAATCTAGGGTCAGCCAAAACAATTCTACACTTCTACTCCAACTCAATATAATAAAACAAAATAAAATGATAATAAAAAAACAAATGATAAATGAAATAATATTTTTTTATTTAAAAAAATATATATTTAAACTTATTGAAAATGTTAAACCAAATTTATGATCTCCCTATGTTTAAGATTTGCCAAATTAGACAGCTCCTACCAGAGTCAAATTCCAGCACACGCGCCTATACTCATGCAACTTAGTTTTTGACGGTAGAACCATATACACATTTGATGAATGTATATGCAAACAGTGATTAAAAGTCACATGTAGAGGGGCATGGTTCCACAGTTCCACTAACTACTGTGACCTAAATCAACGCCATATGAGTTGACACTTTCTTAACATTGTTTTGGTAAGAAAGGAACTCTTTTTTCAATGCGAGGAAAAAATCTCATCCCAACTTCCTCAGGAGATGCAAAAAGGCCCTAAATAAATCCAAAAACCATACAGATGTGTCATACCTAAAAACTATTAGGGAAAAAATATTTCCAAAAAACCTAGTTAATATTAAAATTTAGTATTAAGAGGGGGAAAACCTATACTGCTTGCAACCTAATTAATTGTATATCTGGACAGGAGGTACTCAAGAGTCTCAAATTTGTAAATATGATGCCCATGTTTGATCCAGAGTTATGTAGGAGTGAAAATCTGGCCGGGCGGCCCAAGCCCAGCACGGGCCCAGCACGAAAAAACCGTGCTTGGGCCGTGCCTGGGCCCATTGACTTGGTCAACGGGCTTGCCCGGCCCGGCACGGCAGTCCCACTGGGCCGTGCTGGGCCAGGGCTGCCAGCCCCGAGGCACGGCCCGGTTAAAATCCGTGCCGGGCTAGGCCAGTGCCCCAAAGCCCGAGGGCGGCCCAGCACGGCACGAGGCACGGCCCGCAGAGAGCCCAACGGTTCTTTTTTTTTTTAAATTGCACCCCCCCCCCAAAACTCAAAAAAGGGTCAAATGGGTTTTTTTTTTACATTTTTAACCCCTCCAGTAGCTATAAATGGTCAAATGGGGGGGTATTAGTGTTATTATTTCAAGGAAATACAATTTATTTGATGTATTTTTTCAAAATATCATTAGTGTTATTATACTTGTTATTTTTCTTAATTTCTTTATTTTAATGAAATTGGTCCAAGTCTCCAAGACCAAGAGTGAAGAGTCTAACTGTCTAAGTCTCTAAGACTAAAAGAACCTAAAAAAAAAATTTAAAAAGGGAGGGGGATATGTGGGCCGCCCACGGGCTGCACGGCCCAGGCCCGACTAGGGCCCGGCCCAGCACGGCACAACCAAAGTCGGGCCCTGGGCCGTGCTGGGCTGACCCGAGATCCCTTGGGCCAGGCACGGCACGGCCCGCTTAATTACATGGGCCGTGCCGGCCGGGCCCATCTTCAGTGCCGGCACGGCCCAGATTTTCACCCCTAGAGTTATGATGCCAACATTGATTAACCATGCCCCATTTTGATAGTAGATCCCAGTCAATAGATTTCTTATTTAATTGTTGATATAATGAAAGGAACACAACCCTTAACTTCAAGTATCTTGGTCATTGAAGAGGAAAACCATAGAATAAACATTCAAGTGGATGACTGGTTCTTCCCTGCAGAAGAGAATTAATGCAGAAACATCCATCTACACCCGCTCCCACCATAATGAGAAATTATAACATGATAAACAATGTAAGAGGGGCGAAATTGAGGAATTCGGCTCAAAGCCAAGCTCTTTCCAATTGATAAGACTTCATCACCATGACCTTCAACTTAAACAAGAAAACAGGTATAAAAACATTAAGAGATGCAAGTGGGAATTTGGTGTTAGAATGAAATGGCCCATATGTAGATACAGGCCATGGGCCAAAAGTACAGCTAATAAAGGAGGCCCAAAAAAACCAGCACAACCTCAATAGACTAAAAGGGTCCATTACTTAAAGATTTAATTCAACATATGTGACAATATGGCAGGCCAATTAGAAAACAACACGTGCAAAATTGAGTTTAGTAGATATGAGACTGTTGAGATGGACATGTGGTAAAACTTGGAAAGAATAAAAAATGAAAGCATTCGAAAGCATTTAGGGGTGGCATCAATAGATGAAAAGTTAAGAGAGTCTCTATTGAGATGGTTTGGATGTCCAACGCAGCACAACAACGGACCGATGAGAAAAAGTTCCTCTATGTAGGTTGATGGCCCTTTAAGAAAAAAAGGTAGGCCAAAGAGGACATGGATGAAAGTAGCAAGGATAGTTCTAAAGATGTGCAACCTATCCGGCAATTTAGCCCAGGATAGACTAGAATAGCAAAACAAAACTCATGTCGTTGACCCAGCAGAGTTGACAAGGCTTTGATGATGCTATGTGAAATAAGGGTGTCATTGTCTTCTTTTTTTTTTTTTTTTTTTTGAATAATAACTTGGATTAATCAAAGACTTAACAATACAGAAGAGGTCTAATGAGAAGCTAAGAAAAATAAAATAAATAAAATAAAAAGACCCAAAAAGGCAGGTCTAAGGGTGTCATTGTCATTTTACATGCCCAATTATTGTAATCTTCATATTTTAAGAAGTATTAACCTAGAGGATCCATTTGATTGTATTATGTTTTAAGTTCAATAAAGCATGTTGGTCAAAATCTCAAAGGGTCACATTAGAAGGCGTAGTGTACGCTTTAATTAAGCACCAAGATTGTGGCTACTAGCCTACAACAAAGCATGCATAGGGTCCCCAATGAAGACAATAAATATAACTTCCTCCAATCTTGAGTTGGTGAAATTAACTCCCTCCCTCCTGCCCTCCCACACTCGTGAAGACTCTTTGCATCTTCAATGCATGAATACTCCATTCAAAAGAATTCAAGATGTGCAACAAGGTTCCAAATTGATCCACCCTCCATTATATGTCCACGATTGGGCTTACGGGCATTAGAAGCCCATTACAGTTGTTCGGGTTATCCAATCCATCTGGCCTATTATCTAGTTCCTTTTACATGTTACCTAAGTTCTAAGTTAAATTAAAAAAAAACCCTTGAATTGCTCCAATATTCATGCGTTTAAATTCATAGAGGCAACCACTAGAGTGATTTGCTCTTTGTGTAGACTTGCCGAAAGTCTCTAATAATATCTAGAAATAGAAACATTTATCGGCTGCCCCTATTTCTACACTCAAGATACATCTTGGAGACATCAGCCTAAAAGTAAATGAGAGAAGCAGAGCAACAAAGGAGGGACTAATAGCATGGACCAAAGTCTATCAAGTTTATGTCACTCATAAACTAATCCAAATAGATATCGATGGTAAACATGGCTATTTAGCTTGATTTTGCTTAAACGCACTCAAGATGAGGTCAAGTTCTTTATAATGATAAACTTCCAGCTACATCCACTATCAAACAAAGCAGAAGAAATCAACAATATATAGAGATGAACATCATTCGCGTAAATTTGATCCAACACCGCTCTGATCATTTTCAGACACTCACTCCGACAAAACCATTTAAGAAACGGACTAACATCTTGTCCATCTGAATCGTAATCAGAAAAGGAAAAAAAAAAAAAACCTAATTCCACAAACTCATTTCAAACCAGTAAAAACCCTAATTTCAGAGACTCATTTCAAACCAACACATGATCCAGATATAGACGGAGAAAGAACTTGAATCGAACTATTCCATACATATCTCAACGATAATCAAAACCAGATCTTGCAAAACCCTAGCTAAAATTCCACGCCACGCACTTAATATCTGAAACCCTAGAAAGAATAACGTTGAAATGAAAAGCTTCGCGGTTGAGATTTGCTAAGATCTATCGAAAGAAACAAGAAAGAAAGTAAAGATGAAGGAAGAGAAAGATCAGAGAGAGAGAGAGAGAGAGATTTCTGCAACCTACCAGCAAAAGCAGCAGCCGATCGAATCTAGAGGCGTAGAACTAGAACCTCGTCCACGGTTCCACAAATCGCGATTTCAGGGTCTGGATCCCCAACCCAGCTCCGCTGCTTTTATAGTTTTCAGAGGATATTGTGTAGATTACGCAAATACCCCTGAAGGAATTCCAGTATTTCAGACCGTACAAAATTGAATCTCATCCCCAAATAAGATATTATCAGGTTATGCAATCGATTTTACCCGACTTTCTCTCCTTGAGCTTATTTGGCAATTAACTACTTAAAGTAAAGTAAAGTAAATCCAAATGAAAATTAACAATAGGTCATATCAAAAATATATGATTTCAAAATTCCTTCTAAACTTTTCAAAAAAAATAAGAAAAAGCAATCTCCTTTCTCCACTAAAAAATAAAGAAATCCACTTTTCATACAAAAAGTCAAAAAACTTCCATACTAAACAACTAAAAGCAAAACACCATCATAACACATTATATTTTATTCTTGATTTTATTTGATGCTTCACCTCACCATACTTCAATTCACTGTACTCCAAACAGGCTCTAGGCTGAGAACCTGCTTTATAAAAAAATAAAGGTTCTCCGCCCGGGAAAATAAAAACATTAATCCAAATATTAATATAAAAAATGAATAAAATCTTAACTTAAAAAAAAAAAGAAACTATAACTTATCTCTTAAAGTTAAATGAAAAATCACAAGTACATCTTTAACATATCGGTCGTGCAATGAAGACAACATTAACAGTAATAAAGAAATCCTGATCTCCCATTAAACTATAATTAATATAAAAAAAAGACCAAATTTGTGGTCTTGTTAAAACTGAGGAAGAAAAATGTAAATTTAAAATATCAAAAAGATTATGAATAAATTGAATTTACTTACAAAATAAAAGCTTTATTAAAATTGAAATAAGTAAGTTATGTTACACTTTACATGTCTCTGCTGAAAGAAAGAAAAATACGCCACTTAATTTGCTAGAAGAATCCTGCAGCATAGTTGTTTAATACATAGTACTATAATAGTTCCACAAATATAAATCACGTCCCAGCATTTGCTATTATAAGCAATGCCACAAAATAAAACAAACCACAAAGTGCACAAGAAGACACCCACAATCTATTGCACTATTCTCCTCACTTCGAATTAATAAATGTTAAAAGAAATACCAAGTCCAAAGATCCTGTCTATGTTTGTGAATAATATAACCATGAGTTGTAATAAGACTCAAAATTCTGATCTCTAAAAAATAAAAGGAAAACCATAACAAATCAAGCCTAATTAAAAAAAAATCAAGCATGTTATCGAGGGAGAGAAGATGATGAATCTAATAATCAAGCATCTAATAATGTATCACCTCACCTTGATCAAGTATTGGTCGAATGATTAGGCAACCCATACTTATTCATGTTTCTTGCCGCATCCTCTACTTATCCATGTTTCTGAACAGTAGATCATATATTTAGGGGATAATTATCGTACGAATGGTACTAAACCCGATATTTGCTCGATAAAAGATGAAAAAGTGGAAATTGCCAGATAACTGTTAGTACAGAAAAATTTACCGTGCGATATCATAAGGTTGTAGAATATCCCAGGATTCGATATCCTATGAATGTAAGACATCTCACTTCTACGTACTCCCGTCCAAACGGAAAGCACATATTTTAATGACGAACTGAAGAACTTTATTTTATTTTTTCCATGTTTACTTGTGGGTTCCTATTGGATTTTACTGCTCTATCTTCTTAAGGTATGTGGGCCCGCATCCTAAGGTATATGGGCCCATATCATTTCTGAATACGTTCAAGAAACAGCTCATACATGTGCTATTGATAAACATTTTTTCTGTTTTGATTATTCTTTTGGAAACTGTAAGGACAAAAGACATTTTTCATTCTAGGATGTCGAATCATGAGATATTTTTCAGTCTAGGATGTCGAATCATGAGACATCCCACAGCTCTAGAATATCGCACGCACGATATAGAGTAAAATCGCCATAACAATTATCTGGTAATTTCCACTTTTTTATCTTTTATTAGGCAAACGTCGGGTTTAATGCCATCGACACAATAAGTGTAGCAAAAAAAAAAATTATAGCCATGATTTCAATTATCTTATGTTTATTGAGAAGCACTTAGATCCATTCATTAATTACAATGACATAAAACAATGAAACTTACTCCCACTCCTACTAAAAATAAAATCTGGGATTATATCATTGGATGGGAATGGGGATTCAAGATGAACGGTCCGGATCATCTCTAGGTGGGCCCCATGATGGAGCTGCAGCACGTGCTACACCATTCCCAATTAGCGGGTCGGTAGTTGGGTTGGGTTCGAACGACCTCGCGCCATAAAGTAATCGAAGTCGTAGAAGACTTTCCAAACCCATTGAAGTCTCAATCTCTTTCTCTCTCTATAGTTTCAGAAATCTGCAAGTTTTCTAGGGTTTCTGTTCTCTCAATCGCATTTCAACAACACCATCACCGACGATGGAGACGATCGATCCGTCCATTTTAGCTCGGGGAAGATTATCCGTTCTTTCTGCTCATCTAACCGCCGGCGGAGCTCCGCCGCTTCTGGAGTCTTCCCCGACCTCTGCACAAGCGATCGCTCCGCCTCCAGGCGATCGGAAGGGCTCATTGAAGATAATCGATGGAAGAACTGGGAAGAATTACGAAATTCAAGTTTCAGAAGATGGAACGGTGAAAGCTACCGATTTCAAGAAGGTATCGAAATGTATTTGTTGTGAATGATTTGGAGTGATTTGTAGATCTGGAGTAGATGAATGATAGGGGATGAGATGGTGATTTTCATGAATTTGGTTGTTTGGCTGTGGATTGAGTTTTCTTATTGCCTGATCTGTTGCTGTCATTGGTTAGCTAGGGCACATTGATTCCACTGTGATGGGGAGGAGATGATTGATACTGTGATTAATGGATAAGATTGTGTTGGTTGCTTTCTTAGTCATGGACAATTCTTGGAAAGTTTGTGTAGGGGCGCAAAAACTGGTTTGCAGAAAAAATAATAGTTTTCTGACCCCATGGGAAAAGCTTTTCCGGGGAATCATGGAAAATTTAGTTCATTTTTAACCCTTTTCCCCGTGCAAAACGTGGATTTTAGTGTAGCGCGGAACCAAATGCGCCCTTATTTGAATAAAATTTAAGGACTTTCTGGTTGATGTAAGGGTGTTCATTTTAAGTGGTTCAGATTTTCTCCCTTCGCTTAGGGAAAGCATGGGTTTTGCACCCACAGGACCCAAACTTATTTTTAGGGAATTTCTATGGAGCATTTGAAATTCTTTGATCGATCGCTAGAATTCCAAAAGTTAGCTTTTAGAAATGTCACTTTTGGCCTTTCAAATTCTCTAAATTTAAGCATTTGAGTGCTAGGATGTATGGTAGGATCTGGGAAATTGCTAGGGGACAGCATTTGGAGAATTTAACATTCTCGTTGACAGGAGTTAGTTATGTGAATTCCAGCAAACAAACAGGCCGTAGAGGTTCTATGTTGAAAATCACTTTATTTTATGAGCATTTAGGTTTGTTATAAATGATCATCATCATGGTGTTGCAGATAACGACAGGAAATTATGACAAAGGGCTTAAACTCTACGATCCAGGATATCTTAACACTGCCCCTGTCCGATCAACGATTTGTTATATTGATGGTGATGAGGGGATTTTAAGGTACAGAGGCTACCCTATTGAGGAGTTGGCTGAGGGTAGCTCATTTCTTGAAGTGGCCTATCTTTTAAGTGAGTCTTATTGAGAGTCATCTTGCTTACTATTTGTATTTTCTGTTATTTTCTCTGAATGATTGATGTATAATCCATTTCTTTCTACAGTGTATGGGAATTTACCTACTCAGAGTCAATTAGCAGAATGGGAATTTGCAGTATCTCAACATTCTGCTGTTCCTCAGGGCCTTTTGGTATGTTTATATCCCCTTTTATTGGCCCACTGAAGCTGCATCTTTCTTTGCATTTCAATTGGGGTTTTTCAGTAAATTTATACTTAATTGATTTGGTGGCAGTATCATCGTATCCCAAGTGTATATTGGTTTCTATAAGTTGGCAAATGAATTGATGCAGTAAAGGAACATTGTGGATTTTTTTTTTTTTGATATCTTTTTCGTTGATTGGTAACGACTCAAACCCAGACCTCAGGGTTGCCATCGTGAGCACCTTTCACTGTGCCATGGGCTCTTGTCGAGGAACATTGTGTTTTGATTACCAATTTTCTGAAACTTCTGTTAAAAAGCTTGCATCATGGTTTTCTATCAGATGTTTTCTTTTCTTTTTAACTGAGTTTCATACTATTAGTGATAATACTTTCATACAATGCTAGTTCAGTGTAAGATTCTTCAGCCTTTTTTTCCCAAGTAATCCTGTTATTGTTTGTTCTCTTTTGCAGGATATTATTCAGGCAATGCCTCATGATGCTCACCCGATGGGTGTTCTTGTCAGTGCGATGAGTGCTCTCTCAGTGTTCCATCCAGATGCCAATCCCGCTCTCAGAGTAAGCAACAGTTTAAAAACCTCGAGTTCCCATCCTTACATGTACTTAAATAGATGGAACTAGTTACCACAGATGCTATGGAACTTAATGCCTGGGGAAAATGTAACGTGCTTCCTTTCCTTTCCTTTCCTTTCCTCTTTATTTTTAACAGCAGTTCTCTCCAAAAAATTGTCTTCTTGTTTTCCCAGATTTGGGAGGACTAACAAAGTCCAGGGTTTATGCCTTTTGTGTTATTTATTCTGCTTGAGCAATATGTATCTACCAACTTTGTAGTTTGTTTGCACTGATCTGACATAAAGTGCATCTATCATCTCTTTTTTGGAGGCTAATTGTGAAACCTAAAACATAGTAAGGAATAAAAACCAGGTGTGTTATTTGCTAATTATTATGTAACTCTTTTTTTTTTTTGTTCTGAAAACAAGACTGAATATATGTCTTTTGAGGCTTAAAACTCTGAAGAACATTACAACTTGGCACTCAGATTGATTGCTATAATCTATAGGTTTGACGTGCACTCAAGAGCCAATTCAACCTTTTGATTATGGTTTTGATGCTTTATAAGCAATACTATTTACATAAAGAGTGGTGCCTGGTAATGTTAGATATTTCTGATCTGAAGTGCCGTTGCTTCCATAGGGCCAGGATCTTTACAAGTCAAAGAAAGTAAGAGACAAACAAATAGTGCGCATACTTGGAAAGGTATGTCTTACATTGTCATACTACTTTCTGAAAATTATAGATTCCTTATTTTTATGCTTACAACACTCAATTCTAATATTCTAGCATGCATGTTAAAGATATAATTGAAATCAGAATTGAGACTTGCCTCATAGCTCAGTGGAAGAGGCATCGCATCTTCATGTAGCGGCTCAGGGATCCCCTAGGCATGTAGGTTAATATCACAGTACTAGACCACCGCTCCAAACTAGGGAAAAAAATTGGAATCATAGTTTAAAATAAACTTGACTGAGCTTCAGTGTGCTATCAATGGGCTGGTTAGCTATGGACCAAGGTTTGACCGCTTATTTTAATTCTTGCGCAGGTCTTTCTCGACGAGAATAGACTTTGGGAGTGAAGATTAGACTTATTTTATATATTTTTTTAAATATATTTTAAGTTTCATTATAATCTTTTTGCATTTTTCATTTAGGTGCATATATATTCCTTGCTAGTCTGCTTCTCAATCATATATATATATATATATATCTTGATACTCTATTTTTTCGATATGTCTACGGAGGACATAAACAGTAGTACTGATTGCTCCTCAAGGGAAAGGGGTAGGCCTGTTGAGGAGGACATGGATGGAATTATCAAGGATAGATCTGAAGAAGTGTGACATATCCGAGGATTTGGCATGGGAAAAAGATTTCATGTAGCTAACCCAACATAGTTGGGAGAAGACTTTGATGATGATGATAAATAGTAGTACCTGAATATGCCTTAACCTTACATTTTCTTTATATCATTGAGGCTCCTATTTGGAGAAATTTATTTTTCAAGCATTTGTTTTATTATTATTATGATTATTATTAGGTTGTGGTAGTACTTGTGGTTGTGGTCGTATTGGTCAAGGTTGCGGTTGTAGTGGCAGAGGCGATGGTGGTCTTTGCGGCAGTGTTGTGGTGGCCATGGGAACAATGGGAGTGGGAGTGGAATTCTGATGAAGCCCAATGGAACTCCATTGATGAGTGCTATTAAAAAATTCACACAGCCTCTTGGTCTAGTCAGCAATGTGGCTGCTTGAAAGGGTGAAACTCCTGTAGTCAAGGAAGAAAATTGCAGGTGTAAAATAGAAAAATATGATAAACAGCGAGAAATGAAAAATCAACTTAAGAACAATCAATTGGAAAGTTTTTTAAACTCAAAATCTTTATTCTCAAGTTTAATTTGTGAAATTAATTTCTTGAGAGAAAAATAGAAGTCTAATGACATTTATAGTTTTTTTTTTTTTAAAAGGAGGACATCCGAAAAGGTTTTTTAAGAATTAAAGAAATAGAACGAATGAAAAAAAAAAGTAAAATAAGTTCAACAGTGAAATAAATTAACTAAAAATAAAAAAGCATCGACAACATGAAATAAGATAAAATAAAAAATTGATGTAGAGTATATTTTTTGGGAAAAAGAGAAATAGGCAATTGTATGGATAATATATATAATATATATATAATAAAAGCTAACTTAAACATAATAGAAGCTAATATATTGATTTTCATTTGTTTTTGTCAGTTTAGCATGACTTAAATAGATCTTTTAGGGAAAGGAAGAGAGAGGGTAATTAGTCCTAGTAAGAAAGGTTAATAAAATATAAAACAAACATCTAAAAAACAAGTGAAAAAATGGAAAAGAAAAGAAAAAAATATGAATAAATGTGATAGTTGCTTGAGACCTCTCAAAAGGAGATCAATGTGGGAATAGAAATATCTTAGAGTTTTGAGAGAGCATACCACATATAAATTAGAAGGTTTGCCCAACTTAAATTGAAATTTATGGGAGTGGTTGGGTTGGGGTTGTGGCCTGTGGGGTGCTTTGAGGAAGTTGTAGATTACCTGGAATGTAATCCCCTCCTTTTAGTAAACTTAACTGGAAACGCTTATGGTTCTTAAATGAGACCACAGTGTAAAAAAAGTGTGTTTTTGTATTGTGCCCTGCTGGTAATTGTGCCATGTAAGGTTTGTTTGTTTGCATAGCATATGGAGAAATTGAATACATAGGATTTCATGGTCAAATTAACTCCACGAAAGGATTATAAAGAGGTGAGAATATGGGGTGAGGGTTGAAGGATACTAGGTGATGATGCAGATGTGACCTTGAATTTCCTTCGATTTGAGTTACTAGGGCGATGTCTGGGCCCCTTGATTCAATTTCCATTAAAGGAGAGGTTTTTTATGGTTATTTTTGGACATTCACCTTTGATTCTTCATTTTTAACCACTTGTAGAAATACAATCATTGGAATTGAATTACATGAAACAGATGGACCCTTAATTTTACTGTACCCATATTGAATTAGATTCAGTAAAATACTTACAGATTAGCTACTGTAATAACAATGTAGATGTAGATGAGTGCAGAAAGGGGCAGCCACTGATCAGATGGAAGTGGTCTAAATTGGGTAAAGGTTAATGGATGATGGCTATAGGGACATTGGATGTAGGGTAATGAGCACCATTAATCAGACAACCTATTTCTCTCTTTGATTGAGGTGAATATCTATTGAATCTGACAGATTCAACTATGAATCAACTTATGGTTTTCTTTGCATCTTGAACGTTAGATATGTCTGTTGAGCATTCATCCTTGGAAAGACATGAATGTCTAGAAATATTGAATGATAAAAGAGACGTGGATATATGCATTTTTTTTTCATTTATTTAAGATCTGGGGAGACCCATGCTATATTGATGTTATGGATTTGATGGGATTATAATGGGGTATTAGAATTTAGGAGGTTTTATCAGATAGGATTTGAAATAGGCATAGCTTGGATTAGGAGTTAGAATTTAGGAGATGTTATTGGATAGGGATTAGAAAGAGGTGCAAATAGGATTATAAGGAGAAGTTATTATGTGACATTATTAGTTAGGATTAGAGAGAGGCGTAAATGGGATTAGAAAGAGAAGCTATTAGAAAGATAAAGCTAAACTTTGAAAAAGATATTTGTGAACCTAAGCAATAAACAACAACTTAAAAGTGGCCATTAAATTTTTGTCATATCTATTGTGCAGATTTACTGAATTTAAAAATGTTAATGACTTGTCAGTTCCTACATGACATTCTGATAGAGGGGAGTGCCATGTCACCAACCATTTCACCTATGCAGGGTCTATACTATATTTTTTTAATGCTTATGGCACTTAATTCCTATGCATGCTTAAGTTTGTCTTGTTCTACGTTAACCATGCAAAGATTGCACTATGACCAGCTGGATTCATTCATGATTGCAGCAACAGAACTGCTTGGAAGTGCCAATTTACTTCATGACTTGTAATAATGATTAGAATTTTGTATTTTCAGGCTACAACAATTGCAGCCGCCGCCTCTTTGAGGCTGGCTGGAAGGCCCCCAGTTCTTCCCTCAGGCAAACTTTAATATTCGGAGAACTTCTTGTATATGTTGGATTCATTGTAAGTAATGCTATTGCAAGTTTGTGAGAAAAACCTTTTCTTCATCTATTATTCTCTCTATATATATTTATGATCCATATTCATTAGTTTTTAATATTGGAGCTCAGTCAATTCTGAATTGACAGTGATTTTTTTTATATACATTTGAAGTTCTTGCCGTTTTCATAAAATTATACCAACTGACATTCTAGTTTGGGGTTAGTTTTGGGAGTTGTACACATACATGTCACGGTGGAGGGGGGAGCTAGAACACCCATTATTTTGTTGTTATTAATGGTCAGCAGCATCTAGCAATGAAAACCTCATGGGCTCGATATTGATGTTCCCCAAGTCTTAGGGTTGCAATTAGTTGGAATTCCTCAGCCATCCTCAGAATTTCATTCATTAAACACTGAGTGAAAGAGCTAAAGGGATAATGAACTGATGTTTATATGATTCATGTGCTATGAATATTTTTTACCCATAAGAATTTGGTTTCACTGTGATTCAGTTGTAATCATTCCTTTTCCTTTTAAACTGCAGGGGCAACAGGTCCTACCGACCCAATCCTCGATTAGCTCGCGTTCTGGATGTTCTTTTCATACTCCATGCTGAACATGAGATGAACTGTTCAACAGCTGCTGCAAGACATCTTGCTTCTAGGTGTGCATCTTTTTCTGCTCCAGAACCTGAAACCGACTAGAAAATAATCTCATGTTTCTGATGTTAATTTACAGTGGTGTGGATGTCTACACTGCTCTTGCTGGAGCTGTTGGAGCATTGTATGGGCCTCTGCATGGAGGAGCAAATGAGGTATTTGATAAAGCCTTTATTTTTCTCATTTCATATTCTACTCCATCCTTTTTCAAGCTTGAATTTTCAGTCCAAAACGTCGTGCTCCCCTTGTCATGCTAGGTGATGCAACTATGTAAGAATGTAATTTATTCCTTTCTTAATCTGAAGACTTGTTACAATTTCTTAATCTGAAGACTTGATGAGGAATTGTAACATTGAACTACATAAAGTAATGGCGGAGAATAGAGATCAACTTCTTTTTTCAGTGAGATCGTCTCTGTGCTTGGATTCAAGAATCACCTTCACAGAATTGCGTGGAAGTGGCCAATCGGTCAGCCAATTCTAGCAAAACATAGGATTGATAGAGAATGAATGTTCGTGGGTCAATGCCTACCATTTTCACAATGCTTGTTCTTTAGCCTCTCCATATAAACCTTTGCTTAGCTTTGTGCCATTTGGACTTTTACTTCCTTTTGATGAGATCTAATGACCAATCAAAATGAACAAATCGCTTTACAGACATGCTTTAATTTCTAAACTGGCGTGTTGCAGGCTGTCTTGAAAATGTTGCGCGAGATCGGAACTGTTGAGAATATTCCAGACTTCATTGAAGGTGTTAAAAACAGGTAAAGCTTTCTTGTGCATGTGTTCTACTGATTGCTATGAAAGCTGGTTTGGGCAATGCAATCATTTGTTTCATAGTGTAAACTTTTGTTTAATGTTACTACTGTCTTTTGTCTCCCCACTGGGTATCCACATAGGAAGCGAAAGATGTCTGGTTTTGGCCATCGCGTGTACAAAAACTATGATCCCCGTGCCAAGGTCATACGTAAATTGGCAGAGGAAGTCTTTTCCATTGTTGGGCGGGATCCTCTTATTGAGGTATTTTTCTTCTGTCTCTAAATTTAATGCATTTTTTGCAATAATTGGCAGAGTAATTCTATCTTAAAGAGGGGCATTCTGTTGCACCCATTTTGTTGAAGAGGGGCCAATCCGTACCCACGAACTGATCCCGTCGTGGAGGGAGTCCTCCAGAGTTCTGACTGAAGCTCCTAGCTTAGCAACCTTTGTCCTAAATGATTGAGTAAAATACACTGCAAATTGGCAGCCTTATAAGAACCAAGGAGTGGATATCCAGTAACCATTTATCTGGAAGAAATCTGAGAGATCCTCTGTTCACAATGGGTCCCATTAAAACTATGGGCTGCACTTATACAGAATGGTTGTTGTACAGAACAGTATGAAGAACTTAGTACCTTTAGGATCCTGAAATTCCTATCATAGGTTGAATAAAAACATTCAAAATGATGGCAATATTTCCCACACTTTCTGCCAATCCGGAGGTGGATGAGTTGGTACAGCAGGATTTATTGAGGAGAGAGCATTTGTTTTGTAAATGGTAGTTGGTCATAATGGTTGATGCAAATTCCCTGGATATATTTTTTCCATGCCTCCCTTAACCTGAATGGGGCATGTTTCACATTGGAATTCCTTCTTTTCTTTTGAATGAATCTCTTGTTAGGAAAAAAAAAAAAAAAAAAGAAAAAAAAAAAGATGATGATAACCACGATAGTTGCTTAAGTCGATCAGCTAAATAACAGTCAGATTGAAGGCATCAGTTAGCATCAAGTTCCACAATCATTATATTGGATTCAACTTTTTATGATTTTTTCTTTATAGTATGTTTTATGTTTAGATTCTTAATATTAAATAAAAAGGTCAACTGAGGTTCTATCTGCATTTTCTGGGGTTTTATTTCTTAAGTTCATTGTTTGCAGGTTGCTGTAGCACTTGAGAAAGCGGCATTATCAGATGAATACTTTGTTAAGAGGAAGCTTTATCCAAATGTTGATTTCTACTCCGGTCTAATCTATAAGTATGCATCAATAAATTTTTTTGTTTATCCTCTTGTTGGAGCTGCCACTCATTTGAAATATTTGTTAATCAGTGCAATGGGATTTCCTACGGAGTTCTTTCCTGTTCTGTTTGCTATCCCTCGTATGGCTGGCTACTTGTCACATTGGCGTGAGTCACTAGATGATCCTGATACAAAGATCATGAGGCCTCAACAGGTTATTATCGATTTTGATGACACACATATTTGCCTTCCCTTTTGTTTCCTATTATTTAAATAAAAGGATAAAATACATGCTGCTTGACCTGAGGATAGATGCTCTTTACCCTTGGGCTTTGTAGAATGTACAATCGGTAGCATATGGTTCATTCATCCTGACCATTCGTCCAATAAGTTTCAATATAATAATAGATGGTTCCAAAATATTCCTGGTCAAGAAATCATAAACCTGTTAATTATAGCCTTAAGATGGATGGTTAAGATTGCAACAGAGCATATTCAATGTAAAGATATGACTGATTAATGCTGGCAAGGATCTTAGATCTGGGTGAGGCCATGGTCAGTACCAGTTGGAGCCACATGTACAAACTCATGGCCTACTGTGTGACAATCACATACTACTGGTACTTCCCTTCTAAATTTAATCTTTTTAGATTCATTCCTGAAATGCAGTTCTTGGTACTGAACTTTCCTCCTAAACTTAATGTTTTGATCCATTTCGTGAAATGCAGTACTTGATTCTTGCATTTGATCTTCCAGGTGTATACTGGCGCTTGGCTTCGGCATTATAAGCCACTCAAAGAGAGGCCGGTAATGCATGAGGCTGACAAGATTAGTCAAGTGTCTGTCTCAAATGCATCAAGGCGTCGTTTGGCAGGATCAGGCATATAACTTCTGTGCAGTAAGTAATAAATGTAATTTACTTTTGGCCTTGGTAGATGAAGGCTGTCTCTGAAGCCTGGAAGTTGGCTTTTCAAGTGACTTTGTATGTGTCTTTTAATAAATGGGATGTAGACCACAATCTGATCAATGCATTACTTTAAAGGTTAGGCACACGTGGTCGAGAATTAAGTTAAAATGAAATTTGCAAATCAGGAGGTCTTCAGCAAGGGTCAACAGAAAGGGGGAGAAAAGGTTACAAAGGCTGAGAAGATGCCATTTCCTCCAAATTAACAAGGCCATGTGCACATATACCTCTCCTTAAAAGAGGAAGGAAGAAAATTCTTTATACAAACATTGAAAGGAAAGGGCTGGCTTTACTATTTCCTGGATTTGCTTCTTCCTCTTTAAGTTGTAAAAACCGAACATTGGGAAGATAAAATTAATTAAATTTTGACAGGATGGATTGCTGCCTCTGAATGGACTCCTTACTACAACACAATACCAGGATTGAATGTAAAAGAGGAATGCTTATTGAGGTCAGGAAAAATAAAAAACATGAGGATGTAGTTCAGAATACTGGCAGTTTTGAAAGGGGCTTTGACAGAGAAGACTACAGGCCCACCACCTGGAGCTGAATTTGAGCCGAGTTCATATGCCATGAAGTTGGACTTGGTTCTAGAACAGCAGGGCTTTTGTCACCCTTCTTACTACCAGAACAAAAATTCTAGAAACTAAATGGAATGTGAAAACCTCATTTTTTCAAAAACCTTTCTAATAATCTCTTTTAGATGTAAATATCTAAGAGAATAGAATGCAAAGATGGTGATGATGGAGTTTCAATACACATTTTAAGTTTCAGACTGAATGCAAAATCGGTAAGGTGAGAGGTCTAGTGCCGGACTAATATGCTGCTCTCAGCCCTAATTTCAGGCCCAATGGATTGCCTTGAATATTATCATGGTCTAGCATCAATAGCGCCCTATTTCATTTTAATGGGACCTGTATCAGATTGAATCAATAAATGGGCTGCACATGGATAAGCCTTGGCCAGTCGTCTTAGCAAATTGCAACATTGCTGCAATGATTTGAAAGTGGTTTTAAGTGACACTATCATGGCTTAGCACCTGTTTCTCAGCCTCGTTACTTTCAAAATGATGCCAAAAAAATGACAACTGAAGGAAAATCCAGCAAGGTTAATCACCCACGAGAAGAATCCAAGCTATATTATCAATAAACTCAGATTAAATCCATAATAATACAGCCCTCAAGGACTGTTTTCTGCATTACAGAATCTTTAATGAATAAAAGGCTTAAAACAAGACAAGCCGCAGTACTGCTCACACATACACAGCAGCTCTACATCAAACTCCATAAGCTTCTAAAGAAACTTTTCTAAATGATTCTAGACAGATTTTCTCTAATCATACTATGATTAGTATTGCTACATAAATATAATGACACTCATTGGGAAGATGCTCCAAATCAGGAAAATCTGACTTGTATTGGGCGTCACATGTGGATTGTGGACTCACACACCTTGCATTTTTCTTGAAACATTTTATTTTGGTTGAAGTTAGGCTTATGGGTGACCATAATGGTGCAATTAAGGCATGGGCGGCGCCTTGTGGTTCACAGTGGGGTCAATTGCCCCACTGAGATCTCAAAACATATTCAAAACATATTCATAAAAATTTTGCGAACCTCTGAGTGAGAAGCTTTTGACGCACTAAGATCCAAAAAAAAAAAAAAACATCTATGAGGTAAAAAAACATCTATGGGAAGTTTTGACCCCACTGAAATCTAAAAACAATCTTATGTGAAGATTCTAAACCAACTTAATTTAAGAGTTTGACCTGAAGGAGAGAAAATGGATTATAAATTTTTGACCTTTTGTAACATCCAATTAAGATAAATCGTGTACTTTTGTGTCATGTGCAGCCCAATGATTTTGAATGGCTTATAAATTTAAATGGATATGCCTGAACTCATAGGAAGCTCAAATAGTATTTTTATCTTAGGTTTATTTTATTTTTATCCTTTTTCTCTCATTTTTCTAATACTAAATATTTGAATTTAGGGTAAGGGCCTAAAAATTATAGCCCCTCGTGTGAAAGTTGAAGATTTTTGCTCGATTAAGCCTGGTCTGCAAATGAGAGGGTAAGATTAGAGCTTAACCTCGGCCTGGCCTGGGTCATAACCCTAGTTGCAAGGTTGCGGAAGAAAAGTATTGTTTGACTCCAGTGACTTAAACTCTTAGAGCCGCCTCTGAATTAAGGCCGAGTCAATTCAATCCCCGAAACAGCCTGTTTGCTGTATTTTTCTGCAACAGGATTTCTTTATTTACACAGCACACCCTGACGTAGTTGCAGAGCTTTCAAACAGCGCCTTTAAGTAATATTTTTATTTTCCAGGGCTGCTTTGGTTCCTTCTGCCTATATGAACTATTCAATTACGGATATGAATACGGACACTAATATGGGGATTAGGAATACAATTCATCACTTTTTAAATTTCGGACAAGGATATGGATACGGGTGTCCTAATTCTTTCTTTAGATCACTTTTGAATTAATAAAATTATGATTGCTTTCGTTTCTTTCTAGTTTTTTTTTAAAAAGAACTATATGAAATAAAGGACTTTATAAAATTTAGGACAAGGATATGGATACGGGTGTCCTAATTCTTTCTTTAGATCACTTTTGAATTAATGAAATTATGATTGTTTTCGTCTCTTTCTAGCTTTTTTTTAAAAAGAACTATATGAAATAAATGACTTTATAAAATTTAGGACAAGAATATGGATACGGGTATCCTAATTCTTTCTTTAGATCACTTTGTATTAATGAAATTATGATTGTTTTCGTCTCTTTCTAGCTTTTTTTTTTAAAAAAAAAGAACTATATGAAATAAATGACTTTATAAAATTTAGGACAATGATATGGATACTGGTGTCCTAATTCTTTCTTTAGATCACTTTTGAATTAATGGAATTATGATTGTTTTCTTCTCTTTCTAGCTTTTTTTTTTAATTTAAAAAAAAAAAGAACTATATGAAATAAAGGACTTTATAAGATTTAGGACAATAATATGGATACGGGTGTCCTAATTTTTTTTTTTTTTTGCATTACTTTTAAATTAATGAAATTTTGATTGTTTTCGTCTCTTTCTAGCTTTTTTTAAAAAAAACTATATGAAATAAAGGACTTTATAAGAGTAGGATATGTTAACCTTATTCCTTAAAAATATAAGTGTAGTATCAAGTACCAATACAAGTGTCATATCAGGTACTAATTACAACTTTATAAGCGCCATGGAATCTTCCCACATTTGATGATGTTATTCCATGCATCATATCTAAAGCTCCCACACTGCTTTATTATGCATAATAAAGAAAAAAGAATGCAATAAAAGAGGTAACTTGCAATGTATATTTCACTGTGCAGACCTGCTCACTTTGGTCGCAACCACCATTGAAAATTTTCATCCATTCAATTTAAAGACAATTTCTCCTTAATGATAAGAGTAATGGCCATATGTTCTTGCTAAAATTTCTTTTCAAATGTACAAGCTACATCCATTTGCACACAAATGATAAGTTCACTAGGGTAGTTTGTAGCTTCATCCCTCTATGATCAACTTCTAGATAAACAGCCTAAGATCAGCAAAATGCACTAATGATTGATGCAGTATTCTAACAATCTATTCTTTTAGCTATCATGGACATGATAGAGAATAGGAGCCATTCTTAAATTTAATTCAACTGTGAGCGACTCCTTATGCTTTTCAAAAACGAACCAGACTTGGTGATTTCACGCAAGGGCTTGTTGGTGAACCTGATGAGGTTGTAGGCCCATGCGCCCGCCACCGCCCCACATATAGTCCCCACAATGTACACCCATATGCTCTCATAACGGCTGGCCACGATCGCGGGCCCCAAGGTCCTTGCTGGATTCATCGACGCCCCAGATATTGGACTGTCAAAAGACAAATATGCATGTTGTTATGAGGATCCATGTTGAGTATCAAATGAAAAAATGGAAGTCTCTAAATGACTCTTTTCTATTTCTTTAAACACAAGATTGATTGAAGAATATAGTTTAGTATTGCTAGATGAATCTCTTATTTGTTATAGGCTTCATCTATAGATAATCTGTTGATGAAGTTATAGGGAGTTGAGGGGAATAATATACCCTGCCAGAAGCACGTTCAACATGATTGTAGCTCCAACTGCAAGACCAGCAAGTTCTCCTATCTGCAATTGCCATCAAAAGGGAACAAAACAAAGTTTCTTAGTAGTTGCAACAAGAGAGGAGCTCTACATTCATATCCCTCCCATGGGAAATCAAAATCCTCTTCTATCGAGGAAAATCAGTTCAATTTTTTCCCTTTTCCGCAATGAAAATATGTTGCATAAAACAAGGAATATATAATGGGTTGCACAGAAAATCAGAACAAGTTTCCTCTATACTGCGGAATCCTCTCTTCGGCCAAATGCACCCCAAAAGTCCTAAAAGTAATCCTAGGAATTTGGTACATATTTTGACCCTTATAATTGAAACAGGTAAATGATATTTCCTAGCAACATTTTTGAGATGTTGAGAAGTAAATCTATTAACTGATCAGTTATAGTGACATTCAAGTTGGTGCAAAATTAGGTGTATCCCCATCCAAGAGGCCAGCTGACTAAATAAAGATTCACATTTGTATCCATCTATTAGACTGAATGGTAAAGAGGATTTCTATACTATCGATCAGTTCGCACTGATTGTAATCTGGTCATCTGACCCAGGAGATTGATCATTTTGAGCACCAATGGCGTATTTTATAGAGATAATAAAAACTCTAAAGACTCTGCTTCAAAATGGACTTACCGCTCTGTTATCGGTGGCAACGCCAGAGATGACAAACATGAGATAGAAAGTGATGATGAACTCAAGCACCAGGGATTGCAGGTTTGATCCAGAAGGAATGGTTCCTGAGAAATGCTCATGCTTTCCATCGAATAACAAGCGAAGCGTTCCACTTGCAAGGGTTGCACCCAATATCTGAGCTGAGAGATAAGCTGGTACCTGTAGAACAATCAGAATGAATTGATTACATGTCTCAGAAAGGGAGAGAACCAACAACCTAAAACATAGTTCAATGGATCTATTATCTGGTTATATGGTCATAATTCTGTACAGCTAGAAAAGTTACTGCTACACACTGGACTAACATACATTGAAAATCTTTTTAGCTGTCCATATATTGATAAAACTTGGCAGATATACCCATTAATGGAGACTAATTATCAGGTCCTATGCCATGTAATCTAATGCCCAAGCCCAAAAGAGTGACCCCTATATTTAGATGGTTTTCTGTAACACCCATTAGGATTCATTAGCCCTGGATAGATGGATAAGAAGGATATAATACTACAATCTAGAGAAAGGGCAGATGAACAAAGGGAGTATTGTCATGGATAAAAACAGAGCCTTCACTTTATGACTTGGATGGGAAGAAATGCCTTAATTCTCTATAAGACATTAGAATCTTTCAATAAGAGGAGATTTTCATACCTGTATTCTTTACCTTTCCAAAACCTTTTAACTTAAAAAAAAAAAAAAAAAAAAAACTTTCCACTAAAAAATGCCTCAATCAAGACCCTTTTAGGTGATTAAAGGCCTAGGAAGTCAGCATGAGAGAAATTTGAGGTTGACTCCACCTTGTATCTGACCAAATCAATGGTCTTTAGGTGTCTCAATCCTCAAACTGTGTACCTTCAACAATCTTAAATTGCCTCTTGATTTGATCACTAATTTTTTCAAAACAGGTCCATTTATTTGACAATTGGGTCTATACTGGGTGCACATGTTTACACCAAGTTCTAGTACACAACCAAAGTCATCGTTACTTGATAAATTAAGTCTGGGTTATGGGGTCCATCATTTCATAATCATGATTGACAAGAAAGAAAAGTATTATAGTAGAGAGAGAGAGAGAGAGAGAGAGAGAGAGAGAGAGAGAGTTTCAGTGCTTCATTTTGGACCCAGTCTAAATTTATAATTCTGTTCACATTTATATTCACAAAAAGATCTCCAAAGATTCTCTACTTTCTACTTTAAAAAAGTGTCATTTTTTAACTAACAAAAAAATAAATTAAACAATTTTAAAGCTAATTTTTCAAACAGTAAACTTCTAATCCAAGGGTAATTCTAAAAGAAAAGAAACTTATTTAAGTACTTTAAAATACTAGAAAGATAAAAACTTGAGACAAGCCATAGCTCATCTCTTGAATTTTTGCTATAAGTCTTTATTTATCAATCTTGGGCTAATTAGAAAGGTGATTTTACAACCCTTCAAATGAGACCAACTGCATATAATTTTGATTTCAGTTAGTCCCTCCATTGTATATGAAGAAATTATAACAGCGTGATTACTTCAAATAACGAAAGTATCATGTATTCACCAAGCTTCAATCATAACTACTAATCTGTAACAAAAGTACCTGTATCCATGGAAACCTTTTACAGGTTGCGAAGGCGATGGTTACGGCCGGATTGAAATGGGCACCGGAGATGTGACCAACAGAGTAAACCATGACCATAACGGCGAACCCCCACACAACACAAACACCAGGAAATGTAATAGTTCCTTTAGTCAGATTCACCACCACTGAGCCACAACCCGCAAATATTAGAAAATATGTTCCAAATGCTTCTGCAATCAGCTGTTACAAGATACACAAAGCAAAACCATCACCATAAAGAATACAAAACAGAAATAATTGCAGTTGATTTCATAGCAAAGCAATTCAAAGCTTAGAAAGCATAGAATTCAAATCATAGTATTTTTTTTTTTTTTTTCTAAGGGAAGGAGGAGAAACTACCTTCTGCAAAAATGGTACAGAAAGCAGACAGGTTGATTTTCTGGTACTTTCAGCAACACTTGGATTCTCATCTTCCGCATGAACTTGCCCACAATCTTTTGCATTTCCAACAACTCCTTCCTCCAATGATCTTTCATGCCATCCATTTTCCCTAGCAATCTCAGCCATGGTTGTTCAAACTAGAGAAAAGCAAAGAAAGAGAAGAGAGGACTTTCTCTGAGTAAAGTTCAAATCAGAGACAGTTAAAGAAAACCCAGAAAGAATTCTTCTTGAGATTCTTCCAAACTCACTGACACAACCCCAAAAACCAATACAAACAAAGATCAACTATCTGGATGAACTTGGAAGATTTCCTTTGACTACAGTGCCCCTTCCTTTCTTCCTCTCTTCTGTTCTTTTATACAGAGAGATGGATAGAGGGAGATGATGTAAAATATAGAGAGATGTTAATGAGAAGGATTGAAAGGCCTCTTTTTTTGGTAACAAGGATTCAAAGGCTTTAGAGCATTGAAAGCTTTTGCTCTCAGCTTTCAACAACCCACCGCAAATGCAGATGAAAAGAAAATGCCTGGTTGCAGGGGATATTTATAGTAGCTCTACCATTCTTTTCCATACGTCACAGGTATGTCATCAATCCGTATTCATATGATTTGTGGACTACTTCAGAGTAAACCATAGCTCAAAGTGGAAACTATCAATGATCAAAATCACCTACCAAGGGTAAACAGATGGATGGCCAAAAATAAACAAGGCCACATTTTATGATGCATGTGTTCCCATGCAGATTTCGATTAGATGAGATAAGGCTACGATGATAATGATGATGAAATTCTAATCTCACGAGGGTTGCTCGAGATTAAAGTGAAAAAAAGAAGTCATGGAGTAAGTTCCACCTTCTATCATTGAAAACCCTGTAAATAAATCTTTGGCCTTTTATTTACCATTGGCAAGATTTTTTTATTATCTTTCTTTATGCATAGAAGGGCAAGATTTCTCATTCAATATAAGAGCTTCTTGTCAAATTCATCTGCTGTAAAATCACATGATTCACCCCATTTGATTTTATACTTTAATCACATGTAAACGCATGATCAATTTAAATGTGGGAACAAAGATGAGGGTGATTTTCAGCAGCTCTGTTAGAGAGAAGGGAGGGTCAACCAAATTCTACTTCAAGCCCATATGCCCATTCATGGTATTTGTGGGCTTTAATTAGCACTACTAGAGCAGGCTTGCTAAGATCAAGAACAGGTAGAAAAGCACATAAGTGGTTAATTTCAAATTAGAACCCCTTGTGGCTAGGAGAAGGAATGACAATTGTTTGAAATCAATTTAAAATTTTACTTCTAAATGTTATTCTAAAAACCATGAAAATCATTAAGTGGGGCCCAATCACAGTTTCGGATATTTTTTAGTTTTTTTCTTCCTTCATCAAATTTGATCAAATACTACAAGGATACCGTAGTCATCAAATAATAATAATAATAATAATAATAATAATAATAATAAATTTAATAATGGTGAATTTCATATTTGTCAAAATTGAATGGAAAGACTTCCACAATAATATATAACAATTTGTCTGAACCCTATTCTTAAATGGGATGGTTTTATGCCTGATGCTGGCTCATGAATGGTCAGGCCTAAGGATGATCCAAACCAGGTATGTAAAGGGCCAGGTTCTGACAGATCAGCTTGGTCTATTGACAGTCCTATCTTTGATTAATATGAAAGTATGCTGCTTGATCTTTGCACATTACATTCTAAAAATTCTACACACCATTGACCATCTCTTTTGTGTGCTGTGATAATTTCATAAGATTTTACTCATCAATTTTTAAATATGCATTCTATGTTCAAGAATATTTTAGTTTCAATCTATTATCTAAGATAATAAATCCCCAGACTTTGAAGAAAAAGATCTCCAACAATTTTGGATTGGAAGGTGATGAGATTCCTTATGACTAATTCCTCAATTCCTATACTTCTGTTTGGTGACTTCCCACTGAAGAAAAAAGGCCAAGCAGTTATATATTATTTTCCATCCTCTTCTTCAATATCCTTCTAATTTAATTAGTTTACTTGGTCAATTTCTTGACTCAGTGAGCTTATTTTGAATATATGTACAAACTAAACTCACTTGCATACTCTTTCAAGGAATTTCTTTATCTTTATGTAATATTATATTATATATATGAGTATGATAAAAATGATGAACATTTCAGACACTTGCTCCATACTCAAGAGTCCAGATGTCAGACCTTTTGGGCACTTGAGAAGTGATTTCAGTATTTCACCCAACCCAACTAGGGATGAATAAGACCTTATTTTTCTTTTTAACAGGTAGGGACACACCTTAATAAATGTACAATATTTTTCTTAGATTTCAGTGCATGGACCCCTTGTTTGATTTGATGTGATGACCCCTGTTGATGGCCCCCCCACCCCCTACATTTCAATGTATTTTGTTGTTTACTGTTTTGTTTTGATACCTCTTTTATGTTGTTTTTATACTTGTACCAGCTGACCCTCTTCTTCTCTTTCTAATATAATCATTTTATTAGAAGAAAAAAAAAAGGACATATAAGACACTTTTTATTTTAATATTTTTGGTACACAACTTTGAGGGTTGGGACGCATGAGAGAACCCATTTAAAAAGAAATCCGCTACTCCACTAATATACGAAGAGGGATACGGGGATTAAATCCTATAAAAATAGAGGTATCCAATCGATTGCATAACGTCTCCTATAAGACGTACGTTAAACCTTTCAAGAATAGAATACTGGAATCCATCTTAGTGGTTACTGAGTCTTGACTTGAATATCATTTTAAACATGCTAGAATCAGTTTAGTGACTACCGAGTCTTGAATTGATTATCAAGTTGTGCACGTAAAAGCTCAATATAAACTTCTTTATTTGCTAAATTTTGGCCGAGTCTTGACCGAGTTTAGCCTGAGTTGACAGAGTCTTGATGGACTGAGTTAACAGAGTCTTGATGGACCCTTGACCAAGACATATACAAGATTTGGGTTTTTGTTAAGAGACTCAATAAATCTGGTTGAGTTGAGTCAACCGGATTATGTTTCTGACTCTTTTGAGTTGTAATTTACAATGAATGATCCTCCATCTTGTAAACATTTAAATTAGTACAAAATCATGGGCCCACAAACTACTAACTCGTGATCACAATATTAAAGGCCCCAAGATACAAACTCATACGGTTCAAATTCAAAATCCAACAAACAGATGGAACAGACAGACTAGACAGATTCATGACTCATATCTCTGATACCATGTTAATAACTAAAAACATAAAAAGTTTGAACTGTTACTGAACGGCACAACAATGTAAATCAACACCTCCTTCGAACGGGAGGCTGTTCGAACCCAAAACCCAACAGATAGACGAAACCGTACAAACCGGACAATTCAAACTCAAGACCACTAACTCTGATGCAATGTTAATGACTAATTACACTAAAAACTCGAGCCGTTAGTGAACTAAATTGACAATGTATATCAACATCATTTTCACATGAACAATCCAAACTAAACTCATCAAATCCTTTGCATTACTCTTGGGACATGGGAGTGAGGCAATAGCCCAAAAAAGATAAAGAGAAATCCCCGCATGGCCATTTTAATGTAGCCTCATAACAGCTGATAGCCCGATACATGCACAGACATTAGTGCCAGTATGTTTCATCTTCCATGCATTAAGTGGGAAGTGTGGATAAACATGACATGCTGTTCCAAGTCAATGCAGCTTCTCTCTCCAAGTCTGTTACACTGTTTTAATGCATTGCTACGTCAGTGAAACGCCATACTTACATAAGAAGGATGTGAAGGCCTTGACAAATTGCGATACCACACATTTTCACATGTTCACATGAGTCTTCCAGACATCGAGGAGTGAAGAATGGGAGAAAATCAGTTGCTTTAGAAAATCAGTTGCTTGGTCAACATCCATGACTGCTGCCCATGAAAGGAAAGTAATTCAAAAGAATAAATCTCACATTTTAGCAAGTGCAGTGCAGCCTAGAACATGTGAATCTTTTGACGCGTTTTGAAATCAGATGCTACAGTTTAGAACAAAAAATTTTTTTTAAGCATGTTTGTTTGCAGAAATTTTGAGAATCCTTATGGGGGAGATTTTTTAATACCGTCTTTTAAAGTTAATATTTGTTTGCATTATAATATATAGAAATGAATACAAATGAAGATAAAAGGAGAATTTCAAAAAATGAACAACAAATACAAACTTTTCATGTGGGTTGATATTCAAGATTTTAGCAATCGGACATGGCGTTTGGATGCTAAAACGAATGTTCGAAATCTTTATTACCAAAAAAATATGCCAAAAGTTCGAACACGAATAACTTTTGTTAGAAATACCTCCAAAAGAACATGCTTGCTTGGAAAAATATAATTTATTTTATTTTCTCTTTTCTTTCATAGAAAGACATTGCACCGAAGCTTTTCAACCTTACACCCACCCAGACAACACTCCTCCAATCCAAAAAACACCTAAATAGGAGAGGGAAGAAAAAATAGAGAATGGTAGCTGGTGTCTTGTTAATCTACAGATACAAGGTCTTGTAGACTTTTTTAGTGGGCCCTCATGAACCCCTACTTCAGTTATTGGGGGTGGGTTGGGAAAAAAAAGCATGGATGATGGGGATTGAAGATTTTGATCTGAGTGTTATTGGGGGTGGGTTGGGGAAAAAAAGCATGAGTGATGGGGATTGAAGATTTTGATCTGCCGTGTGGGGAGAGAGAGAGAGAGAGAGAGAGAGAGAGAGATTTTAATAATTGTTTGGAGGGTCACTCAATCCAGGATTAAGCAAAGCCCAGATGAGAGGTGAGAGCATTTCTAATTCTGGATAAAAAAGACAGACCCTTAACTAGCAGTCCAATCCTAAGGTGGGATTGCCAATTCCATTATTTAGTTTTGATGTCACCTCTTCTTGCTTTACTTTGATTCTTTCCACGAACGGCTCCTTGCCACGTATAAATCACACCCCAATGCTCTGATACCAATTGTAAGATCTAATATTGTTTGTGATTCAAATCAAACACATGAATCTTGATCTATGCATCAACAATGAATTATCTAAAAGATTAAAAGCATACCTTGCACTATGATCTTGATGATGAGCGGAACTCTTTTCTCAAATGGGATTTTCTCCTATCTCCCTTATCACCCACTCCAATATGCGAAAAGTTGATGGTTAATTTTCAAATCTCGTGGGTTAAGAGAGAAAGGACCGGAAAACCATATATATAGATAAACCTAGAGAGATTTCTTCCTATCACAAAAATCTAATAAAAGTAAGTTTTATTAATTCCCTCAAATTAGCCAACAAGAGTCCTATTTGATTTGGGCTTACTAAAATTGAATCCAAGATAAAATTAGTAAAACCAAAAACCAAAAGGGAAAAGTAACTTAAATTAGTGGGCTCAAACCGTGGGTCCCAACAATATTGCACACGTGGTCATAAGGACCACTCATGTCTAACAATCTCTCACTTGGTCTGAATGACCACACATATGTGATCTTCTTACCTGGCTGTCCGGGACTCAAAAGCAAGGTACGTCACATTTTTCCTCTTGTGCAGGCTCATTTCTCACTTGTGTCGACTTTTTTTCCACTTGTGCGAGCCTCCTTTCCACTTGAGTGGGCTATCTTCTCGTGTGTATGCGGGCTTTCTTTTGAGTCCCAGCCCACTTGGCTAGGGTAAAAAAAAAAAAAAAAAGCTCGATTCATTCCATTAGATCAGGGCCCACAATGATAATTAAATAATGATTACACGGAAACCCCTATGACTAGATTTCTGCTGACTCCTTTGCTATCAAACGCGTTCACATTATTTTTAAACCACCCCCACCCAACCAATCCCTACCCCACACTTGTAAATTAAAGCTAGAATGGGGAGCTGGCAGAATGTCACTTGGTAGAGACAAGACAAGGTCTTGTTGATTTTCATGGGCCTGGTCCCATGTGAGGATTCCATTTCATGGTTGTTGAAAAGATGTCCTAATTGCATAGTTACTTTACTAATCAGTAGCCAACGTGACCGTTTACGCGCTTTTTTTGCATGATCAATCAAAGGTTAGGTAACACTCAAAATCAGCAATTAATTTGACTTGGGCAAGGTCAAAATGGGTATTGAGTTAGAAGAAATAGGAATGATAATGTTGTCATGAGAATCCCAACTCATTTGGTTGATGATGGTCATGAACACATTCATGAAACTTGCATATAGAAGACAGACTAATTCCCAGCAGTCCAATCTCAAAAGGGATTGCCTGCATGAGTTGATGATTTCTTATAAATCTCACAATTCACATGTTCATATAGTCAAAAGTTTGAAAGTTGATGGCGGGCAGGGGCTGCTGCATCCTTTCTTTATTAGTTCAAAATATGATTTTGAACACTACCAGTCAAAGTCAATAACATTTATCCATTTGCTGATATATACGCCATGCACTGAATTTGTGATCTGTTTTACCCATTTTTAGTAAGAAAAATATAAATATTTTAGAAAAAAACTGCAAAATCTTTGTTTGAAGCTTGGACAACCCATAGAAAATTTGAAGATCTATCTCAACTTTGGTCTTCAAGCAAATAAAAAAAAAAAAAAAAACCTCAACTTTGGCTGCGTTTTAAACCCATGATCATGAGGCGCCAATATCTTACAATACCATTTAAAAGTACCAATTGGTACTATAGAAAACTATTTTATTTTTATTTTTATTTCATTTTCCTTATAAATCAGATAGTTTTTATTGTCAGTTCCAAGCCCATAAATGATGAGGATTGCTTTACGTAGGTTGATAGCCACCAAGCGGAAACTTTTGTCACAATCCAAACATGACGGAAACTTTTGTCACAATCCAAACATGACCAAACATGTACTTTTTTTTTTTTTTTTTTTCCTTCTGTAGCTTAGAACATCATCATAAGCTGAAGAAAAAAGATTCATTAGATTTTTCCACTCTTTCTTTCTGTAGCTTAAAACATCATCATAAGCTGAAGAAAAAGATTCAATAGACTTTTCCACTCCTTTCAGTAGCTTAAAACATCATCATAAGCTGAAGAAAAAGATTCATTAGATTTTTCCACTCCTTTCAGTAGCTTAAAACATCATCATAAGCTGAAGAAAAAGATTCATTAGATTTTTCCACTCTTCTTTCAGTAGCTTAAAACATCATCATAAGCTGAAGAAAAAGATTCTTCAAGTTTTTCCACCCTGAAGAAAAGGCTCTAACCAACCCCCTTATTACTACATGCCAATCATAGTAACATTCTCCTTCATACCTCATCTGCTTTACTAAGGTGCCTTTCACATGCACGCTCGTACCTTAAAAACACTAGTAGCATAAATGCTTGGATATTTAGTAGATACACTAGTAGCATATAAGGTGAATACAAGCAGATTCTTGGATATATAGTAATCATTCAGCACCCTTCTAATCCTCAGAGTTTGGGAAGAGTAACTTGTAGAAACCCATCGCTGCACAAATGAACACAACCAAGTTCAGTGAACCGCTGCAGACACCTTCCAAAAACAATTCAGTAACACCAGTAGAAATGTATGCAAGCTTGACAGTTATACAGAGTTTATATTAGCACCATATTAATGTGGTTGGGCTATATCTAAAATCAAGTAAATAAAGGAAAAAAAAAAAAAAAAAAACATGGCTAAGGCAGGACAACTGCAAAACTTTTATTAATACTAGCAGATGCACTATGCCTATGCTAATGTCATGCAAGCAACAGTGTTACAAATGCATGGATAGAAATGCCTAGGAGATGTTCCGATCCCGAGCTACTTTTAGTTCCAATCCAATGGAATTTTTCTTTTTCAAGCCTTACTCTTATGTGCATAAGATGAAATCCTAACACCTCAATATGCTCATTTAGCAACAAATATAAGAAAACAACTGATGATCACCGGCAAAGCAGAATAACATCAAGGCATATACGTGGGAAAGAAAGATAGAAAATGAATTTTAGTCAAACAACAGAACCTGAGATTGCCGCACAATGTAGAGCGCATAACTAGCTAACTCACGTCTGTATTCTTTAATGTATGTATGCATATGTATGTATGTCGTAAAATATATAATATATATTTATAACTGAGAATACATCACATTTATGTAGCACAAAATATGGGCATCACAATCCTTGGATATGCTAAAGATTGGCAGGAAAAGAAGGCAGCAAGGTGGTAGACCACCAAAGGAAGGTGGAATTTTCAATTTGAAGGCAAGGGTGGTAGGCGGTGGGCCACCACATTTATGTTTCTTATATAATTTTAGCGGTGGGAAATAGTTAAGGCCAGAGTAGGGTAAGACACTAACAAATTGGAAATACAAACTTGTAACATTTTATCCAAAGGCCTATTTGTTTGTATAGAATACATAGGAATTTAAGATCAAATGAGCTCCACCGAAGGATTATTGAAGAGACGAAGGTGAATGATATGAAGTGGAGTTCAGGATAAGATCTTGACTTTCCTAAGATTTGAATTAATGGGGTGATGGCTGGGTATTCATTTCCCACCTCCCTTGATTCAATTTCCGTTTAAGGGGAGGTCATTTGATGGCCTTTTTTTTTTTTATGTTTACCTTTGATTCTTCATTATTTACCACTTAAGTCTTAGAATTCCTAGGAATTCAATTAGATGAAATAAGCATGTCCTAAGATGACCTTCATGCCTTCTCAAGTTTGCACATGTGCAAGATCCAATCCACTCAATGGTGATATTAAATTATTTTCCCTTTTAGTAGATCAGTCACGGAACAAGTGGGTCACATGGACCCAAAGAATGAACGATAGAAAAAGATCAGACCAAATTATCCACAAGTAAAATACAACATAAATTTGCATCTGACCTGATAAGTTATCTGGCCTGACCTTCAGGCCAGGTGGGCCTCAAATAAGCGTCTTAAAGCTGGCCCATATGGCGTACATGTACATGTAAGCACGGGGGCATTTAGGCTTACCAAACATTGTAACAGAGGGTAACAAACTTCTGTTTTATTCCATTCCATGGAGCATCAGTTCCTAATCAGAATTAAGGTCCATGATTTATGGTGCAAACCCTAATGGTTGTGCTTATGCGTGCGGAAGCGCGAAACTTACGATCAATCAATCATGCCACACAAGAGAGAGACAACGATTTTACGTGGTTCAGCAAAATCACCTACGTCCAAAACAAGAGAGCAATGACTCACATATTGACTCTCTTCAGAGTCTAGGGTTATAGATTACATCATATATATAATCTCCGCTTTCTTAGCCACCCAAAAAAGCCCCGATACATTTTGACCAAAATACCCTTGACCCTGAACCCGGTCTAATGGACCAATCTGTAAACCCAAAATACAAGAAATAAACCAAACAATCTCCACCTTGGCTTGAATTCTGTACAACTTAAGCCACCAGCAAATATAACTGGCAATGTCTTCTTGTATCTCGCTGATAGATATGCAGTCTCTTCAACACTCTGACATGTTGAACCGGCAATACAAAACATAACCCAACAATCTCCACCTTGGCTTGAATTCCGTACAACTCAAGCCACTAGGAAATAAAGCCGACAATGTCTTCTCATACCTCGCTCATAGGTACGCAGTCTCTTCAACACTTTGACATGTTGAACCAACAACATAAGACATAACCGAACAATCATCACCTAGGGGCCTATTTACAAACCATGGAACTTTTCACGCGATTGCGTGACTCCAAAGATCTAATGACAATCATGGAACTAGATCTTTGGTGCACCATCATTTGAGGAAGAAGAAGAAGAAGATGGATCGATTTTCCCCTGTTGCCCAAGTTATAGAGGATCTCGATCCTCGTCACTACCGAGGTGGATCGGCTTTGTGTCCATTGCCGGTGATTGGAGAAGATCAAAAAAATAAGAGAAAAAGGAATCCATCTCTTAGTTTCTTGGAATAACGAAAGAAGAGAGGAGATCAGACAACTTCTCAAGGTGGGGCCCACAACGGATAAGTTTTGTTGGAGCAAGAAAGCGCGAAGACCGTTGCAGAGAAGGGTTTACGATGTCTACCGGTTGGAAGCACATTCCACCGGAAAAGAAGAAGAAGGCAGCGTTTCTCAGTTGCTGGTTCTTCTGGAGAAGAAGACGACTGGTTCAGGCCCAGGTCAGTTCAGCTCCAGTTCAGGTTGGGTTGGGCCTGACCAAATTGCGCTAAGCGCAACAGAACAGGACTAACATCAAGACCACGTCATCAGTACGGTCAAAGGGTTTGACCGTGATCCGGCGGTAGAACCATGTTCTCAGGATATCTTAACCATCCAATGTCCAGTTTGAGATCCGTTTGTGCCCACGAACTCGTTGCGAGCAAATCTACGTAGTTGTAAAATGAGATTAGCCATTTCACAGTCAATGGAGAAATTTGACCAATCGAAAGGCAGAAACTTATTTCTGTGACATCTTTGCCATCAGAAATCGGATTTCATATCTGTTTGATCATGCATGCTCTTGGTGACGAGATTTACAATGTGGTGCAGAGATTTGAGCAGATTGATGATTGTAGAGTGAGTGTTTCTGAAAACACTCATTATGTCGTTAATGGAACATCAGAGCTTGAGGTGGAGAATTTTGACGAAAATGTTTGTTCAACATGTCAAAGCGTTGAAGAGACTAGAGAGTGCGTACTTGTCAGTGAGGTACGAGAAGACATTGCTAGTTATTTCTTGGTGGCTCGAGTTGTACGAAATTCAAGCCAAGATGGAGATTGTTGGGTTTATGTCTTATATTTTGGGTTCACCAGAGTGGTTCATTAGGTTAGCCATGGACCGGTTCAGGGTCAAGGGCATTTTGATCATTGTACCGGGGCTTTCTTGGGGGCTAAGAAAGTAGAGATTATATATATGATGTAATCTGCAATCCTAGACTCGGAAGAGAGTCAAGATGTGAGTCATTGGCCTCTTACCATGGACGTAGGCGGATTTACCGAACCACGTAAAATTCTCGTCTCCCTCTTGTGTGGCATGATTGTTCGATCGCAGGTTTCGCGCATCCGCATGCACGCGCACAACAATAATCAAGAAAAAAGGGGGCTGAGTTGTAATGAATCATCAATCAGTTTATACCCTATCTATATGTGGTTCACAGAGCATGGCGCACAATTTAGCAACTTGGTCAAGGGTAGCATTTGGCAGTCTTCCAGGAGCATGTGTAGAGAGACAATGTAGGATTAACTCTTTTATCTGATAACCAGGATCTTTTTAAAATGGATATAGCTCTAGGTACCATACAAGTCAAAACTTGAATAACCCAAATCATTAACACTATAATGACATACTAATATATTACAACAAATATTATAATGCAAATTGAATTAGTACAAATAATTTAAAAATTACTCATCACATGCATCCAAATACTTGACAATCTATTACATGTTACTACATGATAACTGCGGGAATGTGACACTTTTTTTTTATATGAAAACGTAAATTCAAGTTTTGCATATACCGACGTGTAGAAACATATGTATGACAAGGCAAATGAAAGTAAATATACGTATGTATGTAGGTCACAACATAGGACAAAAGTACAAATACGTATGTATGTAGGTCACAACATAGGACACAATCCACAGTTAGAATAGTGAGAAGATACTATATCTAATAGAGCACCATATGGAATTGAAAAAGAACTAACATGATGAGAGAGAAAGAGACAACTTACATAAACTCAGCTGAAACACCATCTCTGTTCACATTATTGGGAAGTGGCCAAACAACCTGGTATGGCCCTTGCATTATCTCCCTCCTCAGATATTTTGGGTTTGAATCTTCTGAAACATTCTTCACACTCCACCTCTGAGTTGAGCGTTTACCTGTCACTACCAAGCTGTGAACAAATAACACAGGTTATCAAATAAGCAGAAAAATAATGGTAAAAGATTACATATTGTTAAAAAGAGCTTGTTTTATAAGTAGATTGTCCGGAACAAATCTTACTTGCAATCGTCCACCTCCACTCGAGTATCATTAATGCCAATACCAGGAAGTTCTACTGTCACAACATAATTGCGGCTAAATTCTGCAATATCCATTCGTGGTGACCATTCAGGACCTGCATTTCAATTTCTTCACTAAATCATTGCATAATATGAAACCATTATAACCAAAATATCTGCCTTAACCCCATGATATCCAAAAGCACATGATCATTGCTTATTTTCTCTGATGAATGTTGGTCTCTAGAGATAATAAACAAAACAATGAGTATTCAACCGAGTATTTGGTTTTTCTTGGCCTTGAGCACTTAGTTGATATAAAATTTCATAACTTACAACTGAAAGAGAGAGAAACTCAGCTCAAATGGCTTCCTCGACCAACTGTAAACATGAGATATATATATATATATATTGCATTTCTTTTAAACTTTCTCATCAATTTCACCATTTTTCCTCATAGTTGTTCTATTTTAACCAAAAAAAAAGAAAAGAAAACAGAAAGAAAGAAATGAAATCAAGTTGATAACTGACTCATTCAATAGTTGTAATTTGTGTATTTAAAATATATAGACAAAAATTAAGGGGGGAAAAAAAGAAAAACCTATACACCTGGTTCACTCTACAAAACAAATGGAAAAAAGCACAAATGTTCATGTTCAAGTTAATCTTTCAAATTATTAGGATAGTTTGGTGGGGCAATTTCACCTAGGCCTGTTGGTGGCGATTAGGATCAGTAATGCTCCAAGATGTGGCCCACTAACTAAACAGCTGAAATAAATAGACTTAAGGCTGAAAGTCATTCAAGTTCAACCCATATCTTCAAATGATCTGAGCACTAGAGTTCCTCTAAAGCTCAGCTGAGTTGAACCCAGTATTCTTATGGCCAGGTGCAAGTTGATTTGGGGCTTCTAACTAATAAAACATATGAACTTGCACGGATAACAACTTTTGACAGTTCTGTAATTTGTTGATTGCACTATCGGACATGCATGATTGAGTAGAATTACAAGCAGCAATCTTCACACTGCACACTTACTACTAAGTTACAAACCCATCACAACGTAGATAATAAAAGTAAGAACTTGGAAGCATATTGACTTCATGACAGGATATGAGTTACAGAATATTATGTACCACTTAAACAGGCTGTATGAATCTTCTTGAAAAATGGTTGTTTTCGTCCAGGTATTCCTTTATTTGGCCTGGCAAAGTTAGGAGGCTCAGACAAATCATACTCACGTTCCTGCTTCAGAGGTTGATATTCTCTGCTGTTCAATAACTTCGAATCTGTTTGAACTGGTCTAGAGAACATGGGTCCTTCAGATGTCATACAAGATGATTTTTCAGAACTAGAGCAATTGAGAGGTAAATCCTCCCGAACCAAGGCACCCTCCTCATAATTCTGAAAATACAAAGCAAGCAACAGAAAAGTCAACACTGGGATGATTCATCATTCATGGTGTGTTTGGCTGTACCCTGTATTGCAAGTGGTTTGAACAACAGTTACACCATCCTGCATTGCATTTTTTAAGGCATAACGAATCAAAGCTACAAAGGTTGGACATTGTTTCTCCACCTGTGCCAAAGGATTAGCAGCACTGAATCTCATTGTTGATCTGAGGGTAAGTCAGTTAAACAGTATCTCAATTGATGGTATTCCCGAGCACAGATGTTTATGTGCACAGCGGGACAAGTAGCCATTCATTATTGGAAAATACTGAAACCAGGCAATGTTTGAAACAACCAAAAACTCCCTTAGAATGCTGTTTATGAGAAATTTAACTAACATATGTATGCACCTGTGTGACTGAAACCTGCCGCATAAAGCAACCCTGAGAAAGAGAGCTTTGACGTGCAAAAAGTATCCTATTATCACGCCGTGGGATCACAAAATTTAGACTGCTGCTGCAATTCTGAAGAAAGTAAGAGAAGCCGTCAAAAGAGTATACAGGCACGAGAAAGATCAAAGAGAAGAAATTGCTAAAAGATAGAAAACTGCAATAAAAAAGTAAAGTAGTACAAACTTCATCTGAAGATAAATTGCATATAAATGGAAATAACAAGCAACAAAATGTTAAAGGTTACCACAGAGCAACTGCCAATAGTGAAGAAGGAACATATGTTCCCTTAGAACACAAAATTTATAGTGTTATGCTCTGAGTTTACACACTAAAAGACTGCTCTCTTAGGTTTTGAGAACAGATGTTCCCTCTTCACACCTATAAATTTATTATTCATTATACTAACTATATAAATAGAAACTGCATTATTTTACAATTAACATATTGTAGTATGGCACATAACTCTATTAAATATGATAACGATATAATTCAATCAACCAACAATGGCAGTCTCATGACAAAAGGCAAAAAAAAAAAAAAAAAACAAGAACAAAAAATATACTTGTGATTAGTATATCTCAAGAGGCCGGCCTATAATTAGATCATTCATCCATTCCCATTGGACACAACCATCAAAGCAATAAACCAAATGACATAGCTAGGAAGATCCTAGCATCAAATTTTTTTCTTCTCTCTCTCTCTCTCTCTCTCTCTGCGCGCGCACGTGTGTGTGTGTGGTAACAACTTGAACCCTCTTATTTGTGGTTGTGAGCACCTTCCAACTGTTCTCCTGCAAGTGACACCTATAGTATTGAGTAACAGTGCACTTTTATCCAGTGAGAGACTAGAGGTTTTTTTTTTTTTTTTTTTTTTTCAGAAATAGCAATCCCCAATGAGGTACACCCATTGACAATCTAGAGGTGGTCCTGTTAAAATAGGTGATTAGACTCACTCACTGTCATGAGGCTAATTTCACGGCATCATTTCCATTAAATGACAGTGGTAAATAAATATTTCCTACAGATAGCATGAGAATATTAAATAACTCTGTGAGAAGTTCTTGTAAAATAAATGCTAGATACAATAGTTTACACATACAATGCAATTACCTCATGCTTTCCACAAATTCTACCACAATTCTCAATAGGTTTGCTATATGGTTGGCATGCAAATATAAACTTGATTTTCTGATTTAGTAAATCTCTTCCCACAACTCAAAACTAATTTCTTTGCTTGCCTTCTATAAAACAAAAGAACTGGTTCTAATCTCAAGAGTTTTCTCAGCACTGTACAAGTTTCAACCAACATTCACATAAATATCAACTGGCATAAACTATGCCATTATATATGGGCTCTGAGCAAAGCCCACATTTTGGACTTGAGGATATCCAACTATAAGTGACAATTCTGTTAATTCAGTCTCCCCAAAGGAGGGAAAAGAAAAAAAAAATCAACACTGAAGTGGTCTCTTTCATATAAATAACAACACCCAGAAGAAGATACTGAAACAAAAGCATTCAAACACACCCAAATCAAATAAACCAACTTAATGCAAAGCACCCACTTCAATATTGTAGAAATTCAACAGAATTAGCTATACCCCAACACCAATTGCAAGCCCAAAATGCATTTAATGTGGGAAATGCATCAGCTAAGTGAAATTACCATAGGGAAGATTTGGTTGGCCCCTGATTCCTCATTTCCACCAGCCAAGTGACTGAAGATCATGCTCATCCTTCTCTCCATGGCCTCACTCTCCATCTCTAAAACCTCTCTGCTGTCAATGGATAGAATGGAGAGGAAGGCACAAGGGGTTTAGGATTTGCCCTTCAAAATGGTAAGAGCTGGTGAGGATAAGAAGGCAATCAACTGCTGCTGAAGGGAAACATGACAACAATGGGGATATTTTTCTTCCTTAGGAGGAAAAGTTGACAGGACATTTTGGAAGGTTTTGAATGAAGAATCTTTTGTGTTGGGTGATTAAGATAATGCCAGGTGTCCAGCAGAATGAGGAAATATCTGGGTAATAAAATATCTTGATCTTTGTTGGATAAGTGGGCCAGCTTCCATGACTACTCCATCCTGGTTGTTGGATTTGTCTGGCACTTGGTCGTTTTGCTGCTCTTTTTTTCATGTGCCTTTTGTTCCTTTTTGTGGATCAATTGAGGCTCATTTGCATTTTGTGTGTCCCATCTCTAATTGAAGATGGAGAATTTTTTAATCATATATAGTAATGTGGCCACACTTTATATCAATCTGCCCCATTTTAAATTGTCTCGACCAAGTAAGACATTTCATTAAAGGCGGAGATAAAAAATCCTGCTTGTATTGAAATTTGCTGATGTTCGTGGCTTGAGTTCGACCATGTGGACAAATTTTCATGTTTGATCCGATTTTAAAAACACATGCATGTATTCCGCGATACCCAACATAGGCTGTGTATATTTCTGGCCCAAGCCTACCCATTTAGTACTTGGGCTGGGTCAAGCTGGCCTTTCTATCAAGCTTTGTGTCACTTATTTTGATAAATAACTCACTAACCAAGACCTGTTTGTGTCATGTAATCAAATACATAGGAATTATAAGACTTCTAATTCTGAAACTGACTAAAATAGAAGAAATAAATGTAAGTTTTCAATAATAACCATCAAATTAACTCCCAATGAAAGATGATGAGTTAATGAAAAATGGAAAATGAATGCCCAGCCACCACTTTAAAATTCTAGGAAAGGTAGGGTTGCATTTACATGGAAACTCCATATCCTTCCTCTCATACTATTTGGATGATAATTCATGAGAATTTTCCCCCTTCTAATCACAATTCATGACTTTAGTAGCTCAGTAGGCCTAGGACTATGGTTTGCATCTGGAGGTTGTGGGTTCAAAACTGCACTACCACATTAAGGCTAGGGGGGAGTTTATCTGGCTTTCCTCTAAGTCCGGAGGGATTAGCCAAGCCCAAAGGATTGGAACCCTCCGATTTAAAAAAAAAAAAACAAAAAAAAAAAAGAAGAAGAAGTCTTGTGGGTTGTGATTTGCAGTGTGTTAGTAATCATGTTGGCAAGGGAAGAAATAATGCACATTTTTTTATAGCTCAGGTAAATACCCCTTTCTAATTATAAGTAGTGCCAAATTTTAAATCTAAAATTGCAAGTCATTGATATGACAGGACCTTGTTTGATCCTGATCCATCCTAATAAATCTGAACCTCTTATTCTTGGAGATTTGACTCACATCCAATAGAATCGATCAGGCCTCAAACGAGCAATATAGTGGATTTGACCACAATCAATATTACATTGGAACTCAAAATGAACTGACCTGTGATCTAGATCTGATTCAGATTACAGATCATGGGTTAATAAACCCATCTAGGCTTCCAACCCAATCGATAAATGCACTGGTATTGGATGAGCCCAACTCATTACCTCTGCTGTCAGCCCAACTTGATCAATTGTCAATTTTAACAATTTAGACACGTGAACCATCCGAAAGATCCAGAATTCATGCAACTTATCTAAAGATTTGACGTAAGATAGACCGGAATGGAGAAACGGAGCTCGGCTGGAATGGGACTGGGGAAGTCATTTCCCTACCCTCATTTTAAGGGATTTTTGAGTCCCAAGCAGGGTCCGTTCGTCTAAGGGCCGGATTGATAGGCCTATGCAAGGGTGGCAAATAGGTTGAGTTGGGTCAAAATAGGTCGGAGTTACCCTGATTATACAGGTGAACTTGTATCCAACCCATTTTTCGAAACAGGTCAAATGACCCAACCCACATCCTATAGTGCTCAGCCCGAACAAACATACACAGCCCATATACAGCATAGGTCAACAAATTAAACTCGACCCAACTTTATCAAACTTCTAGAACTTTGGCAAAAGCCTAATCCATTTCAAGTGTTAATGGTTATATTTAAGTTTAGTAGTAGGCCCAAAATAGCCCAAAGTGCAAAAATTATAAAACCACCATACTATAAATCACTTTAGATACGTGGGTGGAATCTAACGCGACCCATTAAAATCACTTATCCAGGTCAGCTCTAACCCTACCCATTTTACTACAATCAGATTTACTTGACTAGTGACCAACCTTTATAATATGTGGGACGGGTTATGCGGGTTAAGTCAACCCTATATTCACCCTTTTTGTACTATAGGTCGGATTTAGCCGACCCCCGAGTCAACCGACCCATGTAGGGTACATGTTAGGTTATAGAAAAATTCTATTTGCACCCACATGTTTTGCTGAGCCCACCCACTTTTCCAATAATACCCAAAACACCTTCTTCCCTCTTGTCTCCTCTCCTCTCCTCTCCTCTTCTCTTCTCTTCACTTCCCCTCCCACTTGCTCCAACTTAACCCCTACAGTTGCTCCATCACCGGAGACCATCTCTCCCTTCGATGAGCTCCATTCTCTTCCCCACCGTCACCAGCGAGCTCCCCTCTCTTCTCCCTCTGGTGAGCTAAGTGGTTCATTCTCCTCTTCCTCTATTCTCTTCTCCTCTTCTCTTCCCCTCCCACCTGTTGTGACTGAACCTTGATGGACTGGCGAGCTCCCTTCTCTGCTCCACCATCATCGACGACCATCTTCTCCTCTTTCTTCGTATGTATTGTTCGCTGGTGGGGTGCACGGAGTTTCAAGGCCGTGCACATAAAGCGGTGCATGACTGTAAAAACCCGTGCACATGAGCTATGTACGTATGAGGAATTCCAGTCCATCCTAGCTCGGCCCAATTACAACCCACAAGACCCAAACTCTACCAGGTTGGTATAAGGTAATAACCCACCCAGAACTGAACTACGACCTTATATTACCTTCCTCGCCATCTATCTTACTTTGTTACAGACACGTAACGTAACGCGTCTTCCTCTCCCGACACGAATCTCACATCTCGAAAGCTTCTTCGATCGCTCCCTTTTCAATTTCCATGGAGATTCTTCTCATCTGATCTCATCGATCCGATCTCAATGGAAGAACACGAGCTCTCTCCTCCGATCGATCTCGATAAAGAACACGACCTTTCGCGATCTAGGGTTTCGGATCAGATCCTCGAAGGATATCTCGATGCCGACACATCTCAACCCTCGCAGGTAGTTTTGGGAATTCGGTGGTATTGTTTTGAAATTGCGATTTGTCATTTGTTGTTTGGATTCTAGGGCTTGATGTTAGGGTTGATGTTTCTGATTCTGTTTTTTTTTTTGTTGTTTTCATGTTCATGTGTCGGTTTAGGTTATAGAATTCGGTTCTAGCTTGTTCGATTTTTGTTCTTGTGGAAAAGGTTCCACTTTGCTGTGATTTTATGTTAATTGGTGAGATGAAGAGTAATAATTGATGTGCTTGAATTGTGTTTGTTCTTTGTAAGGGAAGAATGAAGAGAATCTGATGTTTTTTATAGTGTAATTCACATGGAATGTTTTATGAAATTGTACAAGATGGGATTTTGTTTCACTGTGATTGGAATTGAAACTGTGACCTTTGTGAGTGAGAGAAAGTGCTTTTGATTGTAGCTCTATGATGAAAAGGCCCAAATTTGCTTCTTGCCCTAATGGATGGAGCACCAGGAAAGGGTGAATTTATATACCCTAAATTGTGAGCTTGGCAAAGATTAGATTTTGGATGGAGATTTGGGCTTAAAACTGTGACCTTTGTGAGAGAAAGTGCTTTTGATCGTAGCTCTATAATGAAAAGGCCCATATTTGCTTCTTGCCCAAATGGATGGAGCAGCAGGAAAGGGTGAATTTATATACCCTAAATTGTGAGCTTGGCAAAGATTAGATTTTGGATGGAGATTTGGGCGGTGATCGATCTTTTACCCTGGAAAGTTGAAATATTGAATGGGACATATCTTGTTTTTAGAATTTTTTTTTGCCTGGTTTTTTATGTTAGAATTGTGAATGGGTTTGCTAAAATGTAACTGGTGTTTTGTGTGGAGAAACAGAATGAGGATGGCCATTCCACAGTGATTAATGACTCATTGAGTGGAGAAGGTAATTCAGTGGAAGGATGTAATGCCAACATGCATCTGGATACCAGTGAGATTGAGAGTCAGAGAGATGCGGGTAATCAGAATCGAGGTAGGTTCTTTTATTATGGCGCTCCCCTTCAGGAGGAAACTGGCATCTGGATACCTGTTTCCATCCCACCAATGTCAGAAAGCGACCATGAAGAATGGAGAAAGGGTTTTGGTTCCAATGGTGGCTACTTCCCAGAAGAGGATTCAGGTTGGAGCCAGTACAGTGGAGAAGAAAAGGAACTCACCATGTGGGATGTGGTAGTTGAGATGTTGCTTGTAGCCCGTGGGAAAATGAGTTCTTTTGCTTCTGGCGAGCTACAAAAATGTAGAATGTCATGGATATCGACTTATCTCCTTGAGCAAGCATGGACAGAAATGGCCCAGACCCTCACTGAGGCGAATATTGGTAGTACAAGGGAAATTCTTGAAGCAGAACCACCAAAATGGTTGGCTGACAGTGTTGCTTCTGCTTGCATGCTGTGTGGCGTGCGGTTCCATCCGATCATGTGTTCCAGGCATCATTGTCGATTTTGTGGTGGCATATTTTGCAGTGAGTGTTCTAAAGGGAAAAGCTTGTTACCAGTGAAGTTCCATGCAGTAGATCCACAGCGGGTCTGTGATGTTTGCTGTGTCCGGCTTGAGTCTGTTCAACCATACTTAATGAATCAAGTAAGTCATGCAGCACAGCTTCCTACCCATGATCTGACAGACCTCAGCACCTTGAGATCGTGGCTAAATTTCCCATGGGGTCAATCTATGGAATATGAGATATACAAGGCCACAAACACAATTCGAAATTATTATAAGGTACTCTTCCTGTGCATAAGACTCATTATTCGAGTATTTATGCTTTTCTGTTGGGGCATATTCATGTTTGTGTGTGCTCATGCTCATGGACATGCATGTTAAGAATTGAATTTTCTGCGTGGTGTTAAACACTGTATCAGAATGCATTGCGCTTTGCACTATTGTTTTTGTTCGATAACTGTGATTTAGACCAATGCTGTACTCCCGAAAACTTTTATATCTTTTGAAGTGTGATCTGGTAAAAGATGCTGAGTCGATACCTCTGAAAAAGGTGAGCTGCTGAGTTCATGATTCTGTTCAGATTTTTGAGCATGCTGCAGAATGAGTCAGTCATTAAAAGGTAAATCTATTTTAAAATCTAGCAATTGAAAAAAAATGTAGCTTTCCGAATTATTGGTGTGTGTCTAACCATAGATGCCAGTTTATAAGAACTTAATAATGGAAACTATTAAATCATCATTCGAACACTTCGTTACTCCACCCGTGCTATTGGTGAAAACGCTATGGCCAGAGACACTTCTTGATCTACCGCTTTTTGAAAGCCTTGATGAAAAATTAAAATGCCTGCCTCTGTAAATGTAAAATATCTAAAACAGGCTTTTCTTCTAAACAAAATAGAACACTAAAGAACAACACTTTCCTTCCCTTTCATGTGAAGTCTCAACAAAAATTAAAGGGTCGTCTGGATTATTATTTTCTTTTTAGTAATAGTATACGGTAAGTAGGACAGTAGAATTCAAAAGGCTGACCCTTCAGTTATGGGATAAGGCATTGGTGGTCATGGTGGATGGGGCAGTATATTGGTGATATTGTGATAATGATGAATAGTATACGTTAAGTTTTTTTTTTTGGAAAGATAGTATTTGTTAAGTTGCTGGCAGCTTTTTAATTGGGATGTTTTGACTACTACCTTTAAATGCAGGCAATGTATTTTTATCTAGTACATTATGCTAAAATCTTAACTGATAGTAGTAATACATAGGACTTATTATTATTTGTTCACTTGCATATTCCCATAAAATTTAGATGACGAAGCAGCAATTGTTGTTACCTTGATATTTCTCAAGCCATCAGCAGAATTGATTTGTTAGGCTTGCACATCCACCTTTTCCTTGGAAATAGGGGATACTCACCTTAAGATAAATTTAGTTGGAAATTGGTGACTTTGAAGATGTAAATGGTATTTTATCTCTTTCGGAGTAGGAAATGGTGACTTGCTCTTTTAATTTTTTTTTGTCTGTCATACAAAATAATATCTTGGAAAGCTTGATTATTGTCATTGTCAAGAGTCTTACAGCCTCCATAAACATTTGTTCAGGTGGGTTCGAAGAGACCTGAAAAGTCAATTCCAGATGTAATTCTAAGACAAGCAGAAGGCCTTGCAATTCTTACTGTGGTGAAGGTTGGATTGGTAGCTACGTATAATATTGGAACAGGACTTGTTGTTGCTCGCAGAGACGATGGTTCATGGTCTGCACCTTCTGCCATATCTTCTTTTGGTCTTGGATGGGGACCTCAGGTAAAGCATTTCATTTGCCTGGCATCCTGTTTGGTATTTATATCTTAACATGTGTTTTGCAGGATGTTGGATGCAGGAGTATGGATCATGGAATCCCTGTTTGAATTTATTGGAATGTCTTAAAACTCGCCAAACGAAGTTAACTTGGTTCCACTGGTTTTTACAAAAAATCGACTGAGTTGTAAATTCTAATAATTTGGTTCTCTCAGAATCCAAGTTAAAAATTGAAACTTGGATTTTCTTTTCTGGTACCTTTTCCCTTCTTGGATGTAAGTGGGGTTGGGGGGTAGTACAATGCTCTTGTACCTTTTCCCTTCTCCTATTTCTTTTCTGGTTTTAAGCTTTGTATTTTGTGTCTCTTTTAATGAAGTTTTTGTTACTGTTCACTGTTCAGGAAAAAAAAATTGAAAGAAACTCAGATTTCTTTTGCAAAATTTAAATATTCAAGTAGATTTTAGGAAAATGGCCTGAGTAAACTACCAATCCTAATTTATGAAGTGGATGGAAAAATTGGTTGGAACAATATCTTGGTTTTAATTGTAATTATGAAATTATTTATTTTGAAGACATTGAAATTTTCTTAGTTGTCAAAAAATGAACTAGTAAAATAAATAAATGAGTGGATGGCTCCACTATTTTTGGATTGTTCAGATCTCTCATAAAATTACCGGAATAATACGCTGCTTGCTTTCCTTGGATTCATTTTTTTTTTTTTTTTGGTTTAATATGTTTCTCCTTTTTTTTTTTTTATTAACTCATTGATCACCAGCTGCATTGATTTTCAAAGTGATACACATTCTCTTGATTTGAAGTGCCTCGATGGATTTGATTTGCTGGCATTGACGATAGGGCCTTGATACTGATAACTCTTAAAAGATCCATGAATTTTTTTTCTTGTTGCCAATTGGCATCTCCTCATGTCCATCCGTGGTATACTTTTGTTGAAACTACTGTGATTATTTTGTTACTTATTAATGTTTCAATTGTCTACAGGGTGGAGGGGAGTTGACAGATTTTATAATTGTGTTGAGGACAAAGGATGCTGTTAAGACATTTAGTGGGAATGTGCATTTCTCAATTGGGGCAGGTTGCAGTGCAGCTGTTGGCATTGTTGGTCGGACTGCTGAAGCTGATGTCCGTGCAGGTGACGGGGGTTATGCAGTTTGCTATACATATAGCTGCAGTAAAGGTAGACTATTTTTTTTTACCCATATTTGAGGAAATTTTCTGATGAAAGTAATGCCATTATATTAAAAGTAACACCATTTCTTGTTGCCTTCTGATTCTAGAATCAATAATGATGAACATATAATGCCTACGTAATATATGTATGTAATGATGAAAATATAATGTGTGCAGTGTGCACCCCAAAATTCTTGTCCTTTTTTTTTCATCACTAAATTTTATGTGATCTTTTCTTCTGGTCTGCCATGTGATTGTTTTGCAGGTGCTTTTGTAGGATGTTCACTTGAAGGGGCTTTAGTTACTACCCGCACATCAGTAAATTCTCGTTTTTATGGTAGTTCAACAATCAACACAACGGATATTCTTCTAGGATTATTGCCTAGGCCACCTGCTGCTGCTGTTCTATACAATTCTCTGTCAGATCTATTCCAAAAGCTTGAGAATTGATTGGGGTGTTCAATTTAAGGTTCAGTTCATTTAAGAACTGCCAGGGAAGGTACTGCACACAACCTTTACTGCTTGTAGATATGCGGCTTTTCGTTGCAACAATCTCTATTCTTTGTTTGTGTAAAGTAACTGGTTCAGAATTGTACAGGGCAGAAAAATACACTGGAGATTATTCATTATAAACCAAACTTATTTTTCATTTCTCATGGAGAACTTAACAAAGTTATAGCTATTAATTAGTGTATATTTTGCTGTATAGATTGTAAACATGCCAAAATCATGCGAGTTTCAGTTCATTGCAAAACCACCAACATAGATAAATAAATAATTAACACACTTAATGAAGTGGGACTCTTCTACTGGATGATGGACTTATCTTATGCTTAATGTCTGTTTGTTTAATTTGGAACTAAATTTCTAGAGTTTTTAAGCAAAGCCTATAGAAGGATCAAAAGAGAAGATTGACAAGAGGTATTGAATGATCTCACTTTTAGTAGGAAATGATTACCCATCCATCATCCTAGCAAATTAAATCGAGGGAGGTTCATTGCGTTCTAAAAATGATCACCCTTTCATCATCCTAGCAAATTAAATCTGGGAGGTTCAATGTGATCTATATGTCCACCGTAGACCCTTCATTGACTCTTCAACTTTTTAGTACGCCATTGATTAAAAAAACATCCTTTACAGTGAATTCCTAGGAATTCAGTATAAGTAGGCAAAAGGGGCTAAGTGACTGTTTTCATCTTCCTTTATAGACGTGCCACTGCTTGCATCTCTTTTGCATTGCATGACTCTAACAGAATGTTTAGTGTTGTGTGGCGAACTGAAATATTACACAAAAGAACAACAAATATGAAACTTTCCAAACATGAATGAGAAATTGCTGAGAGCTTATTGGTTATTTCTTGTGGGTGTTGAAAGGACCAAAAGATTCTGTCAAAATCTGAAACTTTCCAAGCACAATAATATGTTGGTTTCCTTTTGTAGTCCAATGAAGAGTCCGGATCCCCTGATTGGTGGTCTATTACCCACTTCCCATGAGTGGGTGTAACTTACCATGGAGCCCACCTACTGATCATCCAAACTGTTAAGATTGAATATCATCCCCTCCAGTAGCTCATCTTCAATTTTTGTTTCGATGGGTTTTGGTCCCATCGTAAGACTGCAAGGATGATTGATAACGTGATTAGCACAATATCATGCATTATTAATTTTATGCGTTAATCACATTATCAATTATGTTTTCAATCTTAAGGTGGGACTAACTTTAATCAAAGTAAAATTTGAGGATATGCTACTGGAGGAAATGATATTCAATTCAAACAATTTAAATCATCATTTGGTGGGCTCCACGGTGAGTTACACACATCCTACTCACGGGAAGCATGTAATAGACCACTTAGGGATCCAGGCTCTCCAATGTAATCAGATCTGGAAGTAGAGCATCATTTTTTGCCTTCCATCTGAAACTTAGGCTGTTAATAACTTAAGCAGTTCTTACCAAAAAATAACAATAATGACAACAGCAACTTAAGCAGAGGTCAAAAACTGCCACACCATCTGTTTTTTAGGTTAATATTGAGGGTCGGTTGTGGTAGGCTTAAAACATTAAAATTCTGACCCTGAAACTTCATAATATTTCATGTATGAAACGGGATACAGAGAAGTACCCAGTCAGACTCTGCGCTTTATAAGAGGCTCTTTTTCTTTTTTTCTTTTTAAGGAAGATATGTAGAAGAAGGCAATAAACTCCGACACACTCCAGTGGCAAGGGTGCCGCATCTTACACAACTTCCTAGGGATCATCGGATCCTTGGGTAAGAAGTCAGAAAACTCCAATTTATCAATGAAGAACTTTCACTTTACAAATATATGATATTTCCTTTTGGAGAGCGTTTAGGAATAGCATTAATAAGTGATAAAACTGAAAAAATCCCTTTGAGATGGGTTGAGCATATTCAATGCAAGCCTGCAACAATGCAGGAAGAAAAACTTTGGGTATGTAGGTTGATAGACCACCAAAGGGAATGGGTAGGCCTTGTAGTAAAAATAGATAGGAAGTCTTGCAACTTATTCGAGAATTTCGCTCGGAATAGATCTGAATGGAGAAACAGAATTCATGTAGCCGTTTCTAGCATAGTTAGAACAAGGCTTTGATGATGATGATGAGGAGATATATTATATCTCAATATTCCATCCTTGCCCTATAGTCTAATTCATTTCAATCTGTTCGTAGGATGTAAAGAAACGTTTGAGTGTTCAACCAATTCTTTCACAATTGAAGCCAGCCTCTAGAGCTAAAGCTCCTCGTGCCTGGCTAATAACATTGACAGAATCTGCCAACACTCTATGCAGAAAAAAAAAAACCCCACCACGCGGGTAGCTTGCAATGCAGCCAGACAGGGGCTATCCGTGGTGATGTGGCGGACTCTGAGTGGTCCGCCCAGGGTCACTGTGCGTGGACACTCTCCGAGGATCCCGATTCCTAAATAATGGCTCAAATATACTCCTTCCTTAAATGTGTCATTATTTGAGCTCTATTCGAGTTTTGAAGTCCATTTGGTCCCAAAAAACAATCCATAAATAAAATCACCTTTACCGTTTTTAATATTTGGCGAGCCTGACACACTCACATGGCCATAAGCCCAGAGATGCCTGTGGTCCTGCACAATATATAACAACAGTCCAACCATGATTGTTGCTTGGACTGGATCTAGGCTGACCCAAACCATGCTCAGTCAGGACTCACCCGTGATAGTTTCGATATCAACTGGGTGGGCCAACATCAGCAGCCACTAGATCTACACCAGAACAGAACAATCAATCTTCCCATTATCTTTTGACAGAAAATCAACATTTTAAGAATGGGTTTGGGCTGGGGGCGTAGGACAAGAGAGTAGTCTAAGGGTTGTTCGCCTTCTACGCATGAGATAAGAAAATGAGTTTTACGTATGGAAGTATTGCATATGTGAAGCACATTACCATTTTTTTTTTTTTTTTTTATCAAAATCACTGTTTTCAGGCATATCTTCTTTTTCACAAAGTTTTCAAAATCCACGAACATTTAACATATGAACTAAATGTCTTAACCATTACTGTGAGAATATTAAATGGTTCATATCATGAGTTCAGGTGCAAAAACTAGATTAATAAGTTTGGGTTTTTGGATATTCTTTTGACAAATTACTAAAAATACATCGAGATTTAAGATGATGAACTTAAAGGTATTGGGATTTATCACTTCAATAAATAATTCCAACAGTTGGATTATAAATATAGAGCTCACATGAATAAAAAAAATAAAAAATGGCTGATGGCATTTGGTCAAGACAGCACAAGCGCTTTTTCTGCAAGTGAAAGATGTGTAAGTGAGAAATTTTATCTGAAAATCACCTTATTCTCTCTTCATTTTCACGCACACCAAATATTTTCATAACCATTTTACATGTGAATCACACATGTAAGTTGTAACCACTGCAAACAAACTGCCCCTAAAACCATTGTCTCTTCTTTTTCAGAAAAAGTAGACAGGATCCCTTCTTGTCTTGAAGATTTTATACATAGCTTGGATCATGAAAAGCCAAACACAACCTTCTAAAAGCAGCAGTCAACGGAAGTCATAAAAGAAGAAAAAGCTATTCCAACCTCCCATCATTTAAGAGAGGAGAAAAAGAGGGTTAGGGCTGTTAGGAGGTTTGAAATAGGGTTGCTTTGAAATAGGGTTGTTGACCGCATAGTCATGGAATGGTTTTACATTATGATAAAGAGCTAATTGGGTTGACCACATGAACCCTCAATTTTTTAATGCATGTAGATGCTGGGTTAATCCCACTTCAGAGTTACTCATATCCAAACAGGGTCCTTTGGTCATACAACTAGGAAAACAATGTCAATTAGGAGATCCACTGCAGCCTACAGGTATTTTAGACCATTTTAACCTGTGAGAATATAGTCATTAGGAGTGATCCTCTTGATCCTACTACATCTTACCATCTTCCAATTCTCTAAATAAAAAGGAAAAAAACAGAGATGAGGGTTATATTCCTTTTGGAGATAATATTGAACACGAACATAAGCTCATCATAGGTGGGTTGATATTTTTTCTAAGAAAACTGAAAAAGAGAAAAAGTAGATGCACAATTTTTATGATGTACAGCTATGCCCTTTTGCATCCTTTGAACAACTTCGTAGCATTATTTATTTAATGTATTAAATCAAATTTTACATAAGAAAATAAATTAGTTTTATTTTTTTTAAAATTTTTTTGGTGTCCCTTGAGAGAGCCCGCATATGTGGGAAACTCTCCTCACCATTTATATAATGCTCCTGGATACAATTCATTTAGTAGGGCTTACTTGGAACCCCATAAAACATGGAACAAGGGGAGATCGAGATATCCAAGTAGGGCCAACCTAGATATCAAATTTGAAGTCAACATATATAAAAAAGTCAAAAGATATGTTAGCTAAGAAGTTAGGGTAACTTGTCTTTGTAGATAGTCAATCATTTAACTATGTGAAATTTTACAAAATGGGCATTTTTGAAATGCCCTTTTTGCAAACCCAATTTCTAGGCTGGGGTGCTTGCCTCATTCAATTCAATCCTTTCACACATGCTACCACCTCCTGGATTAGCAGAGGCCCAAACTCTGCACACCAAACACTATTCACCATTAGGTTTCATCATAAAAAGAGGCATTTTGTACAACAATTGATCTCTAAAAGGGACTTAAAACCAAGAGTTATGATCATTTCATTGAAATGATATATCATATTTTTATCATTTATGTTCATGATTTTCAATCACCTGGAATCCTTTAATTGTCATACATTTAAACAGGCTCGACTAGTTAACCCCTTTAACTATTCAAGAATCAGAATAAATAAAAAAAATCTGTCGTAGAGGGCTTCAGAAAGACAAAAAGGGATTTTTACAAAATATTAGTATAAACTCTAATAAAACTGCTTTTTGAAGAAAAACGATTGAAATGACAATAGAGTTGTGTATACATTTTTCTTTTAACGAAAATACTCAAATTAACAATATCATCAATTTAGTTGACTATATCATTAAGTCAGTTGATGATATCTTTCAACTTCTTGTAATTTCTTGTGTTGCTTCTTCTTCGTCGGTTGACCCACGCTTTGATCGATTTACTTTAATGGGTTGTTTTCATTGGATGGAGGTTTTTTTTTCGGAGGATGGGGGTGAGGGGTTATTTATATATAGAATGTGATAGAATTTTGTTTAGATATAGCTGATGTTTGAATGTTATTTTTGGCTGATATATATTGTTGTTTTCCAAATGAGGACGTGGTTGTCTCTCTCATAATGCTTTTCAGAGACATTTGAATGAGAGATTAAAAAAAGAAAAACCATTTGTGGATTTAAAGAAGATGAGGAAAATGAGATATAATATAAAAAAGAGTATGAAAAAGAAGAAAAGACAAGATTTTGTCCTAAAGTGGGGGGAGTAGATACCTAGATAGAAAATACAAGTAAGTCTTCTTCAATCTTATCCAGCATTGAGTGGGGATGGAGCAAGCCACAAGAGGATCAAAATCTAAGATCATGGTAGAAGAAGAAAAATTCCAGGAGAATAATGATATCATCATTGTTAATGCTCGACAATGTCATCAATTAAAATATTTTTATAAAAAAAATGTACAAACAACTCTACTATCATTTCATTATTTTTTGTTATAAAATGATTTACTAAAAATTTAAGTTTAATTATTTCGTAAATACCCAAAAATACTACTGATGGATGTGGACTTCGAAATTTGAATTGACATCAAATTTTCTCCATTAGGAATGTGCGCATGCGGATTCCCTTATTTTGACGGTCAAAAGGATGTGGTCCTCGGAAAAGACCCCCTTGAGTTGACATGTGTACAAAATGTAGTTCTGTGGTTTATCCTTACTTATGGTCTCCATCCAAATTCCAATAAGATGTATGAAGAGAAGCAGCTGGATAGAAAAAAAACACAAAAAATTTCTTGATGGTGGCCCATCCAGTGGGACCCAACGGTCATACTCAAGTCAACAACTAGATTCTACCATTCTTAATTCTCACTTCGCCCTAATATTAGAGCTTATTCCCAAAGTTTAAGAGTTCGAAATTGCACTACCACACTAGGCCACAGAAAATATACATGACCGTTTCTCGGCCTGAAGGAATTAGTTCAACCCAGAGGATTGTGATACCCTCCAATTTTGGAGAAAAAACCCCAAAATCTACCATTGGATGAGTCTTTGTATAGAATGCAGTTCTTTCATATGGCCATGGTGGGACAATTATCTCAAGTATCTGCTAATATTATAACTGATGATATCCTCAAAAATATCATGATGATATCTGCTGACATTTTTTCAAATGTTATCTTCCTTTCATATATCGCCCAAAATTGAAAATATAAAGAAAAGATTGCAACTAGAAGGAAAAAAAAAGAAAAAGATTATTTTCTTTTTTTTTTAATTTTAATTATTCAAAAAACTAGTTTATTTTCATCGATGTTTTTTTCAATAATACCCCAAGAAAAAATCTTTCCCTTTTGAGTGAAGCCCACTCCTCAATACTCCCCCACTTGAGTGGAATCTAATCTGTGCACTTTTGGTGACATGTGTTTTTTCAATGTTGAGTCGTTCCTTTTGGAATTCGAACTCGCGTCCGATTGCTCTGAAATTATATTAAATTTCTTCAACTAAATATTCTTAAAAAAAATCGAGGCATTAATAGAGACCATATAAATACTTTTGCATACTCCGTTTCATTTCGGGTGGAGCCCACTCCGCAATATACTTTTCATATAACCATAATTTCTCCATAATGCCGTTTGTAAATTGTGACCGTGGGTGGGATCCTTCATTGTCTCCTCTGCAATCCGGTGTTGACTGGGTGACACCAAAAAATGTTGGACTGGAGACTCTTTGACTCTTGACTCTCACACAGAGCCTATCATTGGATACATAATATGGAACTTTGATTTTGTAGGGTACATATTCCTTGCTACGTGTGAGCCACGTCAAATTTGGCTGCCCATGCATTATTGCTATGACCATATACACCTTTGAATTGAATTTTAACTCATTCCTCTGGGTCACTGACTCAAATTCAATGGGACCCCATGAAATATCGGTCGGTTTGGTACGGGTTGGGGTAAACGGAGACCTACCCCACCTTAAGGGCTAGTTTGGTAACTCTACTAATATAGTCAAGTCAAGTAAAATTGATTTTGAAGAAAGAATAAAATATAAGTGAGTTTTGATGGTATTTTGTTTTTAGTTGTTTGTTATTGAATCTTTTTTACTTTTTGTATGAAAAAGTGGAATTTTTTTTGTATTTTAGTGGATAAAGGTAGTTGCTTTTTAACTTTTTGTATGAAAAAGATGGATGGAGTTTTAAATAAAGTATACTTGATGTGACATCTTGTCTGGAAAATGGAGACTTTACTTGACTTTAATTGTATTAGTAAAGTGTCAAATGGGAAGGTAATCCAAATCGGGATGCCGCCGTGGTAGGCCACTGGTATGTGATACTAAATTCACTCCATTTATGTTAGGATTACGTTAAGACTTGATGCTCGAAACTTTCAAATATATAAATGCATGGGTACGAGAGTAGTAGAAATTGAACACGCCAACTTCTCTTCAAATTATAACCAACTAAGTAAAGACAAGATATCCAACCACAGGGCCATCCGTGTATTCTCAAAGAGTCCAGATCCCTCTTTCAACGAAATAAGAGAATATCGTTTCAACAAATTAGAGAGCGCCACCTGTAAATACAACAATAAAATACTGGTGGTGCTCTCTAATTCATTCAAACACTATTCCCCTGCCCTGTCGAAACAGGGGATCCGGACTCATTCTCAAAATGCTTTGGTACTAGAACATTTGTCAATCAAGTTGAAGTAGAACATGTGGGGGATTCAAATCTCTCCACGGAGAATTCTTAGATATCTTGGAACCAAATAAATCCTTAAGTCAAAATAAAAAAAAATGTTAAATACATGAGGATCAAGAGCATGAGGGAAAAAAAACAACAGCTTGATTTAATTATTGCAATCACTAACTTTTTAAGTCCTTCTGTCATGATCATCCAATGAACATATAATTTTTTCCCTCTTGTCTATATACCACTCATGCACACTGTTATAGTCCAACCATTGATCATTCGTATATGGTAGGGAAGCAGGTCAAACAAGGTAAGTTGAATTGTAATCATAGTTATTACCAGCTGTACTTCATTGATTATTATATCTCATATGCTAATTTGATTTGTTTATTTAATTAAGGTACACAAGAGGGGGAGTCAAGGGTCTTTGGTAAGAGGATAATTTAAAAAAATGCTGAATTAGATCATCCAGTGACTGAGAATATGGTTGACTTGCATTGGCTGATCAGTATGCAAGTGGGCCCACAATCCGGCAATTCAGTCTGCAGATATGATGGGCTCCACCAAAAGGAAATTTGCAGATGAGGAAGTCCAACCCTTTCTCTTGTGGCATTCATGTAAATAGATGGCTAAGAAAATAAAGACATGGTCTGCATCCTATTGTGGAAGGAAGGAGCAAAAGTTTGAATGGAAATTGTCTTCCAGTGTGGAAGACTTCCAGGATATATCCACCATTCAAAGTGGGCCCAACATGTCAATGGAAACCAATCATGCCCCACTTTGACATACAAAGTGAGATTTACCAACCATTTTTCTGCACTTTGTAATTTCTTCCATTTAGCTTTTGCTCTTGTGAGCTGTTTACTTTCAGACAATTTATTCTCATTTGTTTGGTTCCTTCTTTTATATCTTTCTAGATAAGAAGATTAGTTTATTAACTCTCACATTGATTAAGAACAAGGGATTGCCCAGTTGGATGGGTAATAACCCGCCTCCTATCTAGCCGTCCAGAGATTAATTACGCACTGGGACCGGCCGCTTTCCATGTGTGTAGGTACCTCCTCCCAATGTAATGTGGGTGTGCATGGGTGGTCTCGTGGGTCCTAGCGCTCTTGGGTGGGGTCTAAAAAGAAAAGAGAAGAAAAGAAAAACCCTAGCATGATTTTTAGAATAGAGAATTTTATGCTAACAGCTTATGGCAACTAAAATCAGATTTCTGAATCCCCCATACCATTTGCTTTTGTGTTACTGACCCAAAATTCAATTCTGTCAAAGTGACAGCAGGCCTGTTATTATGATCAAGTATGAAAAAATATATATTTTACCAAAAAAAGTGTGAAAAATAATATAAATCTCTATCTGAAGTGGGATTTTTGTTGGTTCTGATATAGTGTTTGTATGTGTGGGAGGTGAATTTTGATCCTTTAGAGGGATAAATCTCCTGTTGAGTGTTTTAGTATAATTGGATAGAAGAGATTCAATTTTCCTTTTAAATATATAAGCGAAGTTATTAAATGGTATATAATGACTCTCGGTGGATATAAGTCAAGCGATGCAGGCCCTTAAAACCTATATGTATTTTCAGCATGTGAATATAGTAATTTTGGATCCACATCCTTGGGTTGAAATATACACGCTTTGGTTTTGAATCCTGGTTTCCATATCCAAATTTCTCTCTTGTCCCTATTTTTAGTTTTATTTGGAACCAGAGGCTTCATATACTCAGGTAATCGGATTTTCAATTGCAACCCTTGTGAAAAGGTGTGAAAATGCAAAGCTTGGTAGGAAATTATTTTTATTTTGGCAACTTTTTTTTCGTTCCCCTAATTTTCTTCAACGAAAAAATCTAGCATTTCTCTTGAGAAATTCTCTTTCACCAATATTTTCATACTAACTTTTTTTAAAATGTGAGTATCCTTGAGGTCTTTGATCCAACGGGACTATTCCTACGGGGAAAGCCCGCTGAACCCACACAAACACCAATACTTTTATACATATAATAACATCTTGTTTTTTGAAAGGCAAGTTGACTCAAAACCTCAACTCTGGTTTCAACTATAAAAATAGCTCCCAACCACATTAGGGTGAAATTTCTTTGTAGATTAATTATGAATAGTAGCTACATTTTATTTTTACTAACGGAATTTCTGGAAAATTCTCATATCTGTTTTTGGGTTATAGTATAAGTGAAGTCTTCTATGTTCTGCTGAGTTTTTCCAACAAGAAATGATTCTACAGTTGAGCTATACCTCATTTTGTTTGTCTGTTCTTTCTTCCAATCTTACCTTATAGAAACGTGAGTTATTTTGAGCATTTTATTATAGAGAGAAGAATATCTGCAACTACAACTGCAAATAAAGGAATTGGTTGATGTTAGTTCAGAAATATGTCATTTGGTTATTACTTTCTCTTCAACTAGAATTCCAGACCTTAGAATAAAACTATCTTTCAGTTGCTTTGTGAGGGCCATTGATTGCTTAAATAGAAGGGCAAAGTAGGAAGGGTCCCATGACATTCAAGGTGGGGCCCACGCTTTGCAAATCACAGCTTTTGGCCTTAACCAGAAAAGATTAGATTCAATGAATGAATGATGGTTCTATGAATTCAATTGTCTCCACCTGTTTTACTTTTATAAGCAGTAGTTATAAAACCTTCTACAGCTGTTTGTTTCTAAAACTTACATGGATATGGCTTTCTCTGATCTGGTGAATTGGCATATGAAACTAGCGTAGAAAAGGAAGGAAATTTTAGCTTCACAATGATGCATGAACCAAATCACTTTAGAAAACTCAGAAAAAGGACCTCAGCAGAACTACAAAACAAAATGGGGGTGCCGGCTGCAATATTGTTCAGGGAAATTCATGTATTCAAGTACATAAAAACAAAGTACATTTTCAATATGATTTTCGGCTAATAACTGCATGCCTTTAATCGTCTTCCAACTCTTTGGTACAGGTCAATGTCATAATAGCAGCACATTCATACAAGAAAGGCTCCTCATCGCCACATGGGTTCGAACCTTGGGTACGCCACTTTCTCCACCTTTGTACACTTCTTTTTTATTTGTACTAGTTTTTTTTTTTTTTTTTTTCGTATACGTAGGGGCTCTTTCTTGAGTTTTAGCCCCCTTTGTTTGGTCAAAAAAAAGAAAACACATTCAAACGATAAATAAAATCATTTTTTTGTCGGATATTACAGGTAGAGATCTAGAAAAAAAAATTCATTGCGGTAAATTGATGGCTTGTAAATATCATTATTTACCATTGCCATAATAGTAAGACTACTGACTTTAAGATGCGTTTGTACATGTGTCGCGAAAGGGGGGGCCTGGAAATCTAAATCATCAATTGTAAAGGAAAAAAGAAGACTATTTTTTTTTTCACTTTCAGTGTTGAAACCTGTTGCTTGAATGCCTTGATGATCAATAGGGAAGAGAAATGACGCTCTGCGTGTTCCTTTTTTGTGGTAATAGAGTTGCACAAACACATTTTAAAAGATGACCTATGATAATTTTAACAGTTTGAAGTTTTAGAGATAGTCAACTGCGAAAAATTCAACCACCCTTTACCATGGAGGTTGATGAGAACTCTAACTGGAAAATTCTTGTTCGCAATTACCGTTAGAGATTGTCAACTAATAGCCATCTACATTTGTGCTAATGCAACAGTAAGATGGAGGATGGTCAGAAACCAGATTTTAACATTGCTAGTTAATCTTATCATCTTTATATTATACAATCAACTTGTGCTCCCTCTATATAATCACCATCACTACTCAAGGCAGAGCATGAAACAAGAACTCCTCCATTTCAAGCATCCTACATGTTCAAATAACACAAACTACAGTGAAATGCCATATTCATATTCACCTTTGAATTCAACAAAATTTATTTCTCAATGCCAACTGTTCAGCCACTGAGGATTTCTATACATAAACACCAACAGAATCTGATTTTGCACAGATTTTGAGATCCTCTCCACACAAAAACCTCCATCCCAATGCAAGACAACCACCCAACAAATTTACAAAAAACACATACAACCATCCCCCAGAATCTATACAAAAAATGGATATACATATTCCAAACTTTTCCTTTTCTGAAAACTTGGAGCAATGTATCACACCAACCTCTTACCCCAAGATTCTATGTAAAGTAAGAAAATCCCAGTGAGAAGCTGTTCCCAAACAGGGACCCCAGATTCCATACACAGCAGGCCAGTAACCCCATACGTCTTTAATGGTCCTAATCATCTCCATCAACAGTGGGCCCCACCTTATCAGATGACCACTGCAGCATGGAAAATGTACATCCACACCTGATTCTCTGTGTCTCTCCCCGTATATGACCCGGTCTCAGGACTCATTATAAGAAGGAGGAAAATCAATTCTCAATTCTCCCAAATGCAATTCCCAGATCGTTGGGAGGAGAGAGGTGGTGGAAAGTAGTGTGAAAAGAAGCAATCTTTTCGCAAGAGAAGCTCGTGAGAGGGAAGAGATTTCGTCTCCCTTTCTCTCCCTCTGTATCTGGAGTTGAAAAATCTCCAAAACCCTACCTTTTCGTGCATCTGTCTGTCGAGAAAGTCGAGACTTTGAGAACCATAAAACCCCCAAAACGATCTTCCAGAAGTAAAGTCATATGTCACGGATACGGACTTAGAAAGATCTGTTCTAGAACATTTCTCCCTTTCTGTCTCTTTCTACAGAAGAACAGAGGAAAAACAGAGGAAGAAGACCCATTTCAATCTGTTGGGTTTTCTGTAGAAACGTCTTTTTGCTCGAATAATCCTCAAGGTAAGCTCTAAAACCCTAATGGGGTGCTAGCTTTTTGATTGATACATGTAGGAGAATGTCAAAGTTATCATTTTGATTGATCTCTCCTCTGTTTTGTGTTTTTCTGTTCTAAAATTTGAAACTTGTAGCTTCTTATGGCAAGAAACCGAGGGGTTTTAGGTTTGGATATTGCATTTACTTGGTTTTGGATTTGAATTTCAGGCGGATTTCATTTTCTGAGGGCAACCAGACGAGATTCTCATCTAAAGTTGACATCTTTTTTGAAGCAGAGAATTGGGTTTGGGGTTTGGTGGGGTTTAAGTAGATATATGAGGTTTTGTTTGGGTTTTGGAGGGTGAGATTTCCTTTGAAAGGTATATGCTTTTCAAGCATGGATGGATCACAGAGCAGTTCGGGGCCGGCGCCTTTTCTTACAAAGACGTATGAAATGGTGGATGATTCATCTACGAATTCTGTGGTGTCGTGGAGTAAGAGTAACAATAGTTTCGTTGTGTGGAATCAGATGGAATTCTCGAGAGATTTGCTGCCCAAGTACTTCAAGCACAACAATTTCTCCAGCTTTGTCCGCCAGCTCAATACATATGTAAGTTACAGAATTGCCTTTTTGCATGATTTTGATTGGCAGAGTTTTTAATTGTTGGTTGGAAGTTTCCAGTTTGCGTGTCATATGCCAAGTGATCATAGTATTTGGGCAGGATGATTTGTTATCTGTTTCAGTGTGGTTTTTGGGGTTCCTCTATTCATTATAGGTGCCAATGCTGATATAATTCTAGGGTAGAAACATATCTTTTAAGTAAACTGTGATATCGGTCACATTGAAGAGCATCATGTGTTTAATGTGTTTTTTCACAATCATCCTGAATTGCAGTCAAAGATCTGTAATGCATATTCTAGTTCTTAACAGTCCAAAAGGGTAATATGTCTTGGTAATACTTAAACCCAAGGGGTTGGCCGAGTGGTCAGGACCACGGTTCCTCCCTCTTCCGGAGCTAGAGGTCTTGGTATCGACCCCTGGTTCCCCCCCTCTTCAGGAACCGAAGGTAGAGTCCACTTGTGCTACCACCTAGGGGTCACACGGGTTTTACCCGGCTTCTCTCTGGGCCCGGAGGGAATAGTCTAACCCAAAGGGTTTGGAACCTCCGTTAGGAAAAAAAAAAGGGTGATACGCCTCCCTGCTAATGAGGATTTTCTTTACTGAGCTAGTGAGGGATTTTTGGCCGAAATAAGTGCTTTCTTGACTGTTACCAAACTCAGCACTATAAATCCTTCTCTCTGACCTTTCCCCGCCCCCGGTGTTTGTGGCGGTTGCTGTAGGACATATTTCAGCTTGGTGGGGTATATTTTTCCTCATTGGAAGGCTGTTATTAAGCTTTTGGAAGGGAATGTTGGACATTAGTTACATTGAATGGAAGCCCATCTGGTTGGGCGACCCCCAAAATTTGTGGAGTCTTTTCCTGCTTCTGTAATGAAACACAATGGGGACGAATACTGTGTAATTTTGATAGGAAATGTGAGGTGTTTTTCGTGAGTCTTATGTGTTTGATAGATTCCTCTAAACGCCCGTCAAGTTAGTGTGTGACACTTCTTGATTTTGGTTATGTATTTTTATAAATTGGTGGAATGATAATTTGTGTAGCCTGTAATTTACCTTCCTCAAATCAATTGAAAGATTTTTTTATGGAAAGGATAACTAACAAAAAATTATGAGCCATATTATATGTCGGGTTACATTGAAATGCAGTAAATCTTGTTTTAGCTTTTACAAATCAATTGTATGCTCTTATATAGAAAGGTAACTTGAGAATTTTGAACCCTATTATATGTAGAGATTGTAGAGACCCCAGGAAAGGGTCCCAGTCCACATGCTGGATTTTGTAATTCCTTGTAGATTAGGGTTGAATCACGTTAGGGAAGGCGACTGAAGGATTTAGAAATCCTTTGGCAAATGGAACAGAATTTTCTGATTGCAGAGGTTTATTGAAAAAAAAATGGACTGAGAAACCCTTCAGAGGTCTCTCGCTGTCTTCAAACTCACAGAGCTTTGATATTACTCTGATTCCATATCACATACGAGAAAGAGATATATTTCTAAAGATTCTGCTATATTAATTACTATTTTAGAATATAATCTACACAGCTAAATAGGTGTTTAGCTAACTTAGAATGTATCCTACAATATACCACTTTATTACAAAAACCTCAATATTAAATTATTCAAGGATGTACCATATAAAATAATCTTTGGTGAAAAAAAAAAAAAAAAACCAAAACCGCTGGTGGAGAGTTTTAGCAAACATGGGTAGAGAGTTCACGAGCAACCATTTATGATAGTGGCCCACTATAATTTTTAATATTGATGGTTCTTATAGTGATTATAGGCAATAAATAGGTTTTACTATGACTCCCAATATTAGATTGGCCTCACAAGTTACAACAGTGTCTATAAATTTTGTGGGTCATGTAGTCCTGTTATCTATGTTTACATAGCATAATTGAGAAATTCATTTTAGACCCCGTTTCAGTTTGGCCTCCAAACTGAAATGTTTGGGCCAAATCCAAATTTCGGCGAGATGTTTCGGAGTTACATTTCAGAAAATAGAAGATTAATATTAAAATCTAAAAAATATGATTAGATACATTTAGTTTTTTTTTACTAAATCAACTCATACTGTGGTATGTATGACATGAATAATTAAACAAATAATAATTTTGTCAACATAACAAATTACTGTCATCATTATGGCTTATCAATATAGCATATATTATAATGTTGTCACCAAAACAGCCTAGCAGTAAGCATTGGGCAGTAAATCTGAAAATTCATCCATTTCAGATTGAATTAGGAAAAATCTTTTGAACTGGAATGAATTTTTGGGTGAGTTTTTTGAGGGGTGGTATTCAGCTTGTTTTATTGGACGAACTGAAATAATTCAAAAATTTGTCCGAAGTGAAACGAATTTCATAACTATGTAACATAGTCCCCTTGGTGATTACTAATATTATGTGGGTCCTACAAATGTCACACTAGGTGGCTTCCACCCTGATTACCAACATTAGGTGGGTCTCATATTAATTACCAAGATTTGATCATGTGGCTGTAATTATCAGTTTACCATCATTAAATGAGGCAATTTCTTTGATGGCGCCCCTAGTGATAACTACAATTTGCTTGGTTAATATGACTACCAATCAAATGGGCCCCACAATGGTTTCTGATAGATGAGTTCCTCTATGATGTGAAAACTAGATTGGCCCTTTGTGTTAATCACCATAAACATATTACACTGTGGTTACCAACATTTGGTAGACCATTGCTTGAATCTCATTGTTTTTAACATTTGATGAAATGATTTTCTAACATTAGATGGGCCCTAGCATGATTGCCAACACAAGATGAATCTTATCATCCGCACAAACTCTATGTAGAATCCACTGTGATTAGAGACTTTTCACATATTCATTGTGATTTCAAATCTTAAACAATTGAAAACCTTAGATGTATCCTATTATGATTACTAACATAGGGTTGCTCCCATTGAAGTTTCCATAAAAAAAGACGGGTTATATAGATATATTTTGTATTAGATGACTTCCATCTTAATTACCAATTTTAAATCACTCCATTATGATTACTAATTAGTAGGTCTTGCATTGGGTCAATATCTCCTTTTCTCTCTCCATTTCTTGTTTTGGTATCTCAGTATATCACCTAGTGAAATTTTGATTAATTGCTGAACACTTCATTTAAGGGTATATAGATATTTGTAAAATTGTCAAACACTATAGGTGACACAATATTGTAGTATGACACTATTTTGTTCTGTGCTAATAAAATCTTACAATATTCAAATTTGTTGATATTATATCATGCATTTATCCAAGCACCCCCTAAGACATAAGTAAATGGGAGGGGACAATATAGACAGTTGTTTGGGAGAAATAACACGTACCCTCTTGTGTGGGTCAACTTGGGTATTATATAGGGATTCATTGGAATCCAATCAACTATAATCGAGGGGATTCATATCCTAATTACAATCAATAATGTTAATATGCATGAAATTAGATATGCCTAATTATAATAAATTAGCAATTATATCTTCCTATAATTAGCATAGTTGACTTAATGCACAAGACGCATGTTCTTTTTTTTTTGGTGGTGGTATGACTTCTTTTCCCATGCTAGGGAGATAATATCTGCTCTGACGGTAAGAAACTCCGTCTTTGGAGGTAAGCCGCTACGCTGGGTACCCAGGGCTCAATTCCTAGATACTAAGGGCCTATTTGGCATCATTCCATTTGAATGTTCTTGCATTCCCACAGGATGCGAAACTATGGAACGCGTTTGGTTGGACATTCAAAAATATTCTTCTGCAAAACATTCCGAAAATAACGCTTGTGGGGAACAAGCGAGCACAAGAAATTATAAACGGACCAAAGTTGTTTTTAAAGTTGAAGGCCTTGATTCCCTCTTGTGCGTGATGGAGCTCCACGTGTTGGAGCTCCACTAGTTGAGTCATATGTGTCTTTTTCCTCCCTTTTTGTTTTTTGCGTATGCTGGGGATTCAAACTCAAGCACTACACTTACACAGTCAAGTCCCTTACCATTTGAGCTACAACAATGGAAACAATGCCAAACAATTTCTATACAGCATACACTCAGCGCAACGCAATCTCAGCACAACCCAATCTTGGCACAGAATTGAGAAAAACAGAGAAATGATCCAAATGGGCCCTAGGGTGAGAACTGGGTTTCCCAACCAACTGGGCAACCCCTTGTTCTCGCACAAGGCATTTGTTGGAGCTAAACATGTCTGGATTGAGACCTTTTTGTGGGGTTCCTACTCTACCATATATGCCTCATTACATTGACCTGTCATAACTCCAATCATAGAAAGGGGTGTTAATTTTAATTTTAATTTTTTTAAAAACTCAGGATGCTTGCATTACTTTCTTCTTTTTAACACTTAGGCTGCATTTGGATACTTGTGTTTCCATGGAAATGTACCTCTCTTTATTACTTGGAAAGTAGGTGAATTTCATCGTGAAAAGTCCATTTGCTGAAGCAATTTCCTCTTGCTCATTTCACCCTATTTCTCTTTTTCGTAGAGAGGTAGAAACACTGAGTGTGACAATCCATATTTGTGGTGGGATTTCAACACTCTTTCCTGTGCGGCTGTACCTGACACCTTTACAATGAGGTCATTTCCTTTGATTGAAATATCTGTTTATATAGCCATAATCCTTTCAAAGAAGCACTGTCATCCTCTCACTGCTGTTTACCCTATTCTTTTTTTTTTTCCTTTTCTTTTATGCATTTGCACATTCCCTTTGTAAAATTCTGAATGCATTTCCTTTTTATTCTTTTTTATATAGGGCTTCCGGAAAATAGATCCCGATCAGTGGGAATTTGCCAATGATGAGTTTTTAAGAGGTCAGAGACATCTGTTGAAAAATATCTACAGACGCAAGCCAATACACAGCCATTCCCAGCAACATAACCAAGCACAAGGCAGTAGTTCGGGAGCGTTATCTGAAGCAGAGAAACAGGAACTTGAGGATGAGATTGAGAAGTTGAAACAAGACAGGAATGTGCTCCTTTTGGAAATGCAGCAGCACACACAGCAGCGGCACGGAATGGATCTGCAAATGCAATCTTTGGAGGAGCGGCTGCGTCTCATGGAACTCCGTCAGCGTCAGATGATGGCCTTCTTGAAACGAATTGCGCAGAAGCCTGGATTTCTTTCTAACCTTATGGAACAATCAGAAACTTATAATAAAAAGAGAAGATTGCCAAAACCTGATTATTTCTATGATGAAGCTGATGCAGAAAATAACCGAATCATGGCTTGTCATACAGCAGCAAGAGAGAAAACAGATGTCATTTCTGTGCGGGTAATAAACATGGAGCCATTTGAAAAGATGGAATCATCCATAAATTCCTGGGAGAACTTCTTTTGTGGGGTTAGTCGTGCTTCAGGTGAAGAGATGTACAGTGGTGGTATGCCGTGCCAGCTGTCAGCAGTTGTTCTTACTGACATGGATGTATCTTCAGGTGATCCAGGAATAAACTTGCAGCCACCATCACGTAAATTGCGTTCATCTTCTCCTCCCTCAAGAGATAGCCATTCATCTCCAGAGTTGACAGAATCTACGAGTTATTTGGACAGCCCTTCTTCTCCTCCTATCCAAGTTCATGGGGACATTCTGCCCAAAGCATCTCGGATAGATGTTAATACCAAGCCTGCTGCTACTGAGGTTCAGTCATCAGAGGAACATGTCAATGTACCTCATGCTGCAGTGACAGGTGTTAACGATATTTTCTGGGAACAGTTCCTAACTGAGCATCCTGGTTCATTGGATGCGGAGGTCCAATCGGAAGGGCGGGACATTGATGGTAGAAGGAGTGAAAACAAGCCAGCAGACCATGGGAATTTTTGGTGGAAGAGGAAGAATGTAGATCACCTTACAGAACAGATGGGGCAGCTTACTCCAGCTGAAAGTACCTAATGTTGTTTGGTTTCTTTATAACTTCTGAGATGGTTTATTTGTTTTGTAGCATGCGGCTTGGCAGAGAGGTATTTTCAGGATCCTGTAATACTTAGTTATATGTTTTCAGCTAATCTTTTTTCCCCTCTGAGCATTTCTTGTAAATGGAATAAGTTTGATGCTGTAATAGTTTTCCTTTGTGGATATAGAGTCATTAGCTTAGGCTTGTCCGAGTACTTTTTAAAGCATTTTTAACTGCTTTGATCTGTTAACTCAGATTTTGATTCATTTCGATATTTTTCCTCTTGGTGTCCTGTTTTAAAGGAAGGGAGTTGGTCCTTGAATTATTAGATAATTGGGGTTTGTCCAACGGATTAGTAAAATCAAATACAATACCTGCGTAGTGAACCTTTCACATAGCGTCAAAAAGACTATTGTAATTGCATAGTACCTGCTGAGAAAAGTAAATTTTGCGTGTCAGAAAAAGATCAAGTCATGTTGCTGGATGATCCTTAGAGTTTTGTTGATGGTTTTAACAACTGAGTTGATTCCTTCGTGACTCTTTCTGCATCTCTTCTAAATAAAGAGCTTGAGGGTTTTTATTAATTTCTAACAATTAGGATGCATTTGGCCTGATCGTTAGCTGTATCAATTGACTTAATGTACAATCACTTGAGTTCCTTACAGATGCAACATCAATACTTCTATAACTTATGCAGGGATGTAATTTGGAAGTCACACACACCTATATACAGTGCAGGTTTGCTTTATCTGTAAACATTAGGGGTCGTTTGTCTTTTACGCGTGGAATATGTAAATACGATTTACACATGTAAATGATGAATATTCAAATTTTAATTATGTAATATTTACACGTTTTTGTTTTTTGACAACGTTTGTCTAATAATACTATTTTCGCATCATTTACACGTGATTCATTTTTCTATGTTTGTTTCAGTTATGTGTGTATATGTATTAAATGATTTTGTAAAATTAATCATTAAATTATATTATACTATAATGATATGAAATGAGACAAAAAAGGTCTGACTTATATCAAAATTTTCATTTGATTTTTAGATCCTTATAAAAGAACATGTCTTTCAATATGAAATATACTTTTCAAAAATAGATATTTCTATAATGACCACCTTTAAAAGAATGCATTCCAACACGTTGGTTAAGGAAATAAGAGTTTATAGTCTGATGGTTAAGAAAAATAAGATTATTATTAATATTTTTATTAATTAGTATTTAGTCCAATATTATCTTAATTTATTATTCAATTTGCATAAAACTTAACCCATGCATCTCATTGGCTTTATGTTAATATTAATCAATTATAGAAAGTTCTTAAAATAAGTATTTTATTGCTAAGTCCAATTATATTAAAAGTATCACAAATTTATTATGGTTAGATAAAATTGCATTTATACATTATTTTTGAATGATACCATAATGCTATATAAAATACATTCTTCCTTTTCTCTTACATTCATTTATACATATTTAAATATTTTTAAAGTAATACAATAATAAATAATTTTAAAAAAATCATTGAAATATTGGAAGAAAATCCAAAAGGAGAAACGAAGATAGAGAATCAAATTATGAAAGAATAAACCTACAGAGTAAATAGATTTTATGAAGTTTTTCCTTTTTTTTATAGCAAGGCAAGATAGGGAAATAGAAAGGTTATCTTCATAAAAGGGGATGAGATGCAGGGAGGGTTTTCATTCATAGGTTTCAACGTTCTTGACGCATTTATTATTATTATTTTGTAAATGCTTTGGAGGGGGTTTCAAACCCAGAACCTCTTTAATGGAAATGCCTTTTATTATTATTTTTTTCTAAATGCGTTGGAGGGGGGTTTTGAACCCAGAACCTCTTTGACGGAAATTGTCCCAAAACCAAACCGTCTGCCTCCAACGGGTATTCTTTGAAATCACATGTGCTTTGGTATTCTCTTTTCACACCTGAACCGGTGTTCAAATCCATTTTCACACCATTTACACATCTGGTTTACACACAAGATACGTAAATACTTGTAGAAAAATATTATTGATGCATAAATATTACGCATATTCACCATTTGCATATGTAAATGGGTGTAGACAAATGACCCCTTAACGCTAACTTGTTATTGAAATGCTTGTCATAAACTTTGCCTTTCCAATAGCGAGCACACTTTTCTGCCGACTACAAGTTATGAATGTGAAGGGCAGCGGTGGGATGCAGCATGATTTTATAGGCACTTTACCTAATATGTTATTAACAAGAAAACCTAATTCATTGCCTCAAAGTAGAAAACCAAGAGAGTGATGATGATTTGCACGTATATTAAATGAATAACTTCTCATTGTGGGTTTTTGGGGGTGGGGGATTGATGTTGGGGGGAAATCAAGGGAAGAGAGGCTAATGTGCATGTGGACACTGTTGTTCTGGAGTAACACCTAATTGTTGTGTCATCGGTCTTTTACCCTGCCTGGCTGGTAAGCTAAGTACCTAACCAACAGAACACCACCATATTGCACAACTCTAGACCTCCACCGAAAAGGCCCAAAAAGATTGTCAATGGTTATCCCACATGATGAAGTGGTGAATGTAGTTGCAGCATGTCTGATTGGATAGTTTCCACCCCCCTTGAAAAAATCATAGAACTTGGAATAGGAATTTAAAATGTAATTTGACTAGATGTCACCTAATTGATTGCCATATCATCTAATTTCCATCCAAGTTGAGTTGCTGAGGAATTTATGTCATGACTCACAGAGAACAAACAAGGGCAGTAAATTGATAATTAGGATTTAATCAGTCATTATACTAAAAGAAATTGTGTGATATGTGCATCCAGACACTCACTAGTTGATACCCTGCATCAGCATTGGTGGTGATAGGGTGGTTCTCATCGTTGTGAAAATCTATAATATTTTAAACTTGTATAAGCTATTTGCCATCTCCAATGATGATGTTCCTTGAGGCTATGTCTAATGACTTGAGTCTTGGAACAGCTGGAATTTCAAAAGCAGCAAACTGGAGCAAGATTGATAGTTGAGGTGAGATTTTCTTTACCTGTAAGGTATGTGAGTCTACAAATGTTGTGGATTTCAGCTATGACCATGCAGTGATCGCTAATATACCATCCTTATGACCAAGACCTTCAAGGGCCAAAGTGACTTGAAAAAAATTAGCGACGAATCAACCAACAAGTCCTGATAATCCTGCTGATCTGGAGATGCGGGATACTTGTTTGCAACTTGTATAAGCTTATTCTTTTTTTCCCTGATTATTAATCAACTGGCAACAGGTGTTATTCTCTGTTGGTGTTAAACAAGTCCTGATAATCTTGCTAAGCTAGAAGTATGGCGGAAAACGTTAGAGACAAAAGGGTTTAGGCTAAGTCGATGCAAGACGGAATATATGGAGTGCAAGTTTAGCCAAAGTAGGACACTTGGTAACATAGAAGTAAGTTTAGGCACACAAAAGATTGTAGAGAAAGAAAACTTTAGGTACCTTGGATCGATGGTGCAACAGGATGGAGGGATTGATACTGATGTAAGTCACAGGATTCAGGCCGGGTGGACCAAATGGAGGAGTGCTTCGGGGGTCTTGTGTGATCGGAAAGTCCCCCTCAGGGTTAAAGGAAAGTATTATAAGGTGGCGGTAAGACCAGCATTGTTATATGGATCAGAGTGTTGGGCAGTAAAGCATAATCATGTTAAGAAGATGGAAGTTGCGGAGATGAGAATGCTAAGATGGATGTGCGGGATCACAAGGAGAGATAGGATTAGGAATGAGGAGATTAGGGGCAAAGTAGGAATAGCACCGATTGGAGATAAAATGAGAGAAAATCGACTAAGATGGTTTGGCCATGTTAGAAGGCGGCCAATGGAAGCACCTGTTAAAAGGTGTGAGGGCATAGAGATTGCCAGGAGTAGGAGAGGGAGAGGGAGACCCAAGAGAAGTTGGAAAGAAACTATTAAACACGACCTTGCCTACATGGATCTAACGGAGGACATGGCCCTAAACAGATTTGATTGGCGTCGTCAAATCCATATAGCCGACCCCACCTAGTGGGAAAAGGCTTGGTTTGGTTTGGTTTGGTTTGGTATTAATCAACTGGCAACAGGTGTTATTCTCTGTTGGTCTTTTGCAATCCTAACATTGCAATTTCAGGTCTTGGATTCAAATGATAAGTTGTCCATGCTTCGAAATATTAGTGCAGAAGTTGTAATGGCAGGAACCATTCCAAAAAAAAAAAAAAAGTTGTATTGGCCGCTCCAGAAAATGATGTGTATTGATGATCACTGGCAATGTTTATTCGTTATCGTAGCAAAATATTTAGAGACAAAACTATCTCAAATTCAAAAGTTTTAAAATATTTGGAAATGTTGGATTTTGATGTTTATTTGCAGTCTGGTAGTATATTCGTTTGAGCTGACCCTTACTGTTGTGGAATTCCTATATCGTAGTATAACTTGGGAACTAAATTGTTGAATATATTGAGGTTCAACTATACTATTCAGTCTCTTGGCTGAAATTTAAAAATTAGAAGTCAGTTGCATGTGGGCAACGATCATGTAGCTTGGTTAGAGCTTTGATTTTATAAGTGAAATATAACAAAATGAGTTGAAGTTTGAGTAAATAAATTCTTTTATATGTCAAGCATTATAAGGATTGCAATTTGCAAGCACAGGATGGCATAAAACATGAAAAATAATGTAATGATTGTTTAAGAGAGAGACTGTATAGCTTCAGTAGCCCATTAATTAAAAAAGGAAAAAGAAAACAAAGAAAAAAAAATCTGAAAAAGGAGATCTTTGGTTAAATTCCACTTCTGAAAGGTCCATTGAGATTGGAGAAGAGCTATGAGAGGTTTTTCAGTGGTAAGTAGCGAAAATGGGAAGTTTCTGATGGGTTAGGTTCTTAAAATAGAAGGGATTCATTAAAACTTTTCACTTAAATTTTACTTGAGTTGACTTGGCCCCACTTGTTTAAAACCGGCTGGGTCGAAGTTCATCTGATTGGTTGGACTGGGTTAGGGGCCAAACTCGGATACCTGACCCAGTCACCCAGTTAGGGACTGGACCTAGTTGACTCGGTTGCTGGAAACTATTGTTTATACAGAAAAAGTAAGGGTCGTTTTTACTGTGATTTGATACATACAATTGCTACCTCTAATCTGTTTTAGCTTATAGTTTTGATAGGGTACAATAGTGAGACATCCTACCGAGTGTTTTACTCTAATATAAAAATTATACTTGGCTCCTTCCTGTTTTGGGAGCATGTAAAATTCTCCAAGTTTCCAGGGTTTTTATTCCACTGGCAGAATTCCTAAGAAGAATGTTCTCTGCTTCTGAATTGGCACAAACTCAGGCAACATAAGGGATAGTTACAACACTTCATTTGAATTCAGTACAAGTCTCTGTGGACGCAAGTTGCAGGTTTGGCTGTCACATTTGAAATCATATGTAGTTTAATTTCTAGAATCTTTTGATGCTCTTGCATCCATTCCTTGATTTAGGATTGTACAATTCATTTTTATTGATTAGTCTTACCTTTAGATGAGGCTATGCTGACAGCTCACTAGTTTTTGCTGTTGTTTCTTCTGTCCTCAGATGGTGCTTGTTGAGTAGCCTTCCTTTCATAGAGTTTAAATACTCACCATACATAGTTGAGCTAAAGTAGTTTATCTGCTTAATAGTATGTAACGTTTAATATGATGCTGATGACATTTGGTCAACTCATTTGGCTACTGTATAATCTCGTATTATTAATGTACACTTATTAATTATTGATTCTTACCTCTTGTACAGTTTAATCAAAGTCAGTTTGTGGTTCCCTCTCCAGTTTTGTTTACTTCCTGTTGTAATTTTCACTCTTCACAGCAGTCAGTCATCCTTTGGACTGCATTTTAATTTGCTTGGAGTAGGTGAAGGTTGCTGCCTGTTAATTCATTGCCTGGATTTGAGCCCATTTCTGGTACGTGGTCCATGAGAATAAATGATTGTGGCTACCTTTCTTGCAGGACTGCATCCAAAAATAAAAAATAAAAAAAGACACCCCCCTGCATTGCACTATGATATGGACCTCACACAGCTCTATCCAAGGAAAACCATAAGGTTACGGTTTTGTGGTCCCGGTTTGATCTACAAAACCATTAAAAAAAAAACACAGAATTTCCTCCAATTTTGAATCATATTCAAGCCATTATAGTGTGATTGTTGATTATCTACATAAATAGAGATCAACCCTATGATTACAGAAAAGGCAGCTAGTTTATACAGGTGAACTTTTGGGATGGTAGCTGCATTATTGTATCTTTCGCCGTCTCAGAAATTGAGCTTCTGAAACATTTTAGATTAGTAAATTCAAAATTTTGCTTACTGTGTTTGTGTCAATGGTTTTGTGGCCTGTTCAGATTTTAAAAATAACATCATGTCTTGATCCCTTGACATTGTCATGGCATTTGCAATAGAATCTAACATTGTACTTTTGATGCATGTTATGGCTAGTTTGCATAAAGTTGCATAAACAACTCCATATTATACTATTTGAATGTGAGAAACTGTTATTTATAAGCAATGAATCCATAACTAGAGATTTGTAAGCAAGAAAAATACACTTCTGGGGCTCACTTTTTGTCAGGGTAGATCACTGGATTGAAGCACCCCACCTCTGTCATGAATTGTGTATGGCCTGAAAGTTAAAAGAGTCTCTGTTTGATTGATTTGCTCCTCATCTCAAGATAAAATGTAAGATCATTCGAAGACAGTCACCTTCAATATCCCACTGAATGCAAGTCCGATGAGTGATTCTTGGGCCTTTCACTACTGAATGGGGTGGTTTTGACCCAGCAATCTATCTCAGTCACAAGTAGGCTTAGAGTGCAGATTTTGATCACTGAGTATTGAGTTCATTTCAGGGAGCAGTAATCCTCCATACTGTATATGTATTTTGGGTTGTGATTTTTTGCCATCTACTGTAGAGGGGAATGCCCAAATATATATATAAAAAATGAAAAATCGTTGACTGCGAGATCTTACGGCTGAACTTCTTATCATTTTCTTCTGGGCTGCTGCTGTATTGTCATCTTAATAGTCCATTTTGAGGCCCCAGATTGAAAGTTAAGCGTACTCTGATAATTCTAGGAAGTTTCTGGCCATGGGGACAATCAGGCCTATCAAGTAAACAGTTTGGATATGTGAGAGCATGTCCTTGTAAAAACTTAAACCCATATATGCTTTGTCCTTGACAATCCAATATTGTTATCTGGTGGTATGGTTAGATTCCTCTCCAGATGGTATGCAATCATATCATCTTACTGAAGAAACTTGGATTTCTATTCCTGTAATCTTATTGATAAAAATGTCAGAAACTTCTACCTCAAACCGAAGCATGGATTTCTCATATAAGTATTCATCTCTTCAATATAGTACTAGTGATTATGAAGAATGGGTATATTTCTTTACTTAATTATTAAAGATGTAATGAAAGGTGAGATATCTTTGGAACCGGCCCGTATTCTATGGACTTCACGTGCCCGGGGAAATAGTAAAGAGGCCTGACACCCTCGTAAACAAAAAAATAAAAATAAAACTCTAAAGACTGCAACCTTTCCCCTAGTCAGTGAATTGATGGAGGAATATTGGGTGGCTGAAAGACTTGATGCACATGCAAAATTTCATACCTCTATATATCTTTGCTAACACAATACTGTTTATTGTGTCATAAAGCTAACAGCATTTCATGGTGTTATCAGAAAAAATGAACTATCCTCATTTCTTCCATTTATATCTTTGCGAACACAATACTGTTTATTGTGTTATAAAGCTAACAACATTTCATGGTGTTATCAGAAAAATGAACTATCCTCATTTCCTCCATTTATATCGACCTAGGATCTATAATCCTGGAAAAAAAAGGTGATGGAATTGACTCATTTGGTCGGCCGTTGATCGAACAATCCTCCAGTTACCATTACAAGCATGATATGTGAAATGAAGACCAGATGATTATGACTCATATTTCCCCTTTTTGTGAAGTTGGTAAATAAAGAGGAATTCTCTATCAAAAGGATTCCTTCATTTCCCTGGAGCCATGCTATCATGAAAGGTCTCAAGCAATTCTTATTGTAAATCATGTATTTGTTTGAGCTTTCATTGCGCTCTTTATGGGTCGTTTTATGTTTTAAAATAGTAGAAAAGTGGATAAAGGAGGAGGGTCACCAAAGGTAGGTTAGACATTTGACCGGTAAAACTTTGTTGCAACTCCAATATGAATTATGAGAAAATTGGATTGGAGAAACAAAATTTATAGAGCTGACCTCGACGTAGTTGGGTTGCTTTTGTGGGAGATGAAAATCAGAAGATGAAGGATGGAGTCTGATCCACAGGAATGACCAATAAATTATTTCTCATTTTGGATTTACTTTTGGGGCACATTTGGAAACAGCCATGGATACACAGTATGTGGGTGGGTCAGTATTTCTTCCATGGAATTCTTGGGATGTGATTTCACATGTGCATAAAATCTGCAATTTTCTTTTTTCTTTTGTGGCAGCAAGAGTGCAGACATATTTTGTGAAAGCTCACAAGTATTTACTCTCCTCCTAATCCTCAACATTGGAGAATCTTACCTGAAAATTCTCACAGAGTAGACATTGGATTATCAATATTTGTAAAAAATTTGATTTTTCCATGGAAATGTTGCCACGCAAAACATGCCTCCCATGTATGTTATTGTCAAACTTCCTACCTTCTTCATGGAGAATTTGCGCTAGATTTGTCCCATACTGGCTTAAATTTGACACTAATTTGAATTAGGCAGGTCATTTGATCATGCAAATTTTGGCTCCCATCCAACTTTATCCAATATTTAGGATGTAGACAACATTGAAGAACTAAAAATACTACCTCTCCTGATTGCAAGACTCCCAACTTTTCCACAGAGGTAGATCATTGAGAGTCCTTTAAAACTTCTACAACCCTGATGATTGTTAGGCTCAGGTGACCCACAGAATTGGATCATTCCAGACTTTTAACGGCCAGACCTTGTCCTGAACAAGGCCTCTGTTCAGTTTTTAGAGTAAGGGCCATGGTCTTACAATTTGAATAAACATGCGCTTGGACATTGAACAGGGATATGTGGCTCCCTTTTGATGAAGTCATGGATCCCAACTTGATAGTGAATATCCCTGTTGATGGTTTAGATATGGACCACCCTGACTCCATCCAAATGAGCCCACATATGTCAATTAACTCAGCAGAACTCATCAGAATGAGGATGTGGGGAACATCTAACTCCAACCAAAACCTTCAAAATTGTATGCACTGAGGCTTAAAACTTAAGAATGCTTCGTGTCGATCCAATGGCCATTTCAGATACAGATTAATCCAATAAACAGTGGGATTTTGCGAACGGTGGCAATCCAAAGTGGGACATGGAACCATCAAACTGAACTTTCAGATCAACTGAGGTGGCCTTAATTGCCCAAGTCAATGCAGATTGCATCTACCTTGGATTGGAATCATGCTGTCTTCTAGTTGGTCGATGAGCTGGGTCTGGGCTTGAGTTTTCATATTAGATTATTAATTATCAATGCCAGGATCTCCTGCAGATGAGGTGAGACGTCCAAATAGTCCATTCAGATACAGAGTAGGATCTAGATTTTCATCCAATGACATGGTTTGATGCCTCCTTCATCCATATCTAACAATAGCATATGAGAGAGAGAGAGAGAGAGAGAGAGAGAGAGAGAGAGAGAATATACTTTTAGAGAAGATAATCACTGTTCACATAACAGCATAATCTAACCAAACTAAAAACAAAGCAATGTACCTGTTTACGACACTATAGTAAATTCAGTTAAAGCCTTAAATTGCAATTCATGATTTACACAGTTCATGGCTGTGTTCAATTAGTATTTTTTGGATCTCTCACTTTTGATAGTTGATACAACTGTAGTCAAAATAATCACAAATTAAGAGGACCAGAGATTCTAATCCAAATTGAAAGTATAATAAGATCAAGTAGATTGTTTGACATTGGGACTGACAGAGAACTGACCCACAATTCAGATATCTTCAACCCAGACTGCAGATTGATAAAAGTACATATAGAAGTAGTCCGGTACTAATACTTACTATAAGAAATTCCCTGTTCAAACTCAGAATCAGAAGAATCTTGTATTAAATCAAACCATACCTGCCTAAACACCTCCAGAATGATACCATGGTGTTCATCAGAGTTCAAAGACAGATAGGAAGCCAGCAAATTCTCCATCTCTTCTTCTCCAATGCCATTCGCGCAGATCATCTCCATCATGGACTCTCTGAAATCTTCATGTGGATTGAATGAGGACTTCACCACCGCAAAACTCTCAAAAGATCTTCCCTTATGCTTCATCCTCTTCTTCCTCTTCTTCTGCTTCTTCCTCTTCTTGTCTGCCTTCTTTAGGTCCTCAACAGCTCTTATCTTGCATATCTCCATTCTCAAACCTGATCGCGGCGAACGGTCTCCTGTTCTCAGGCGGTGTCTAGTTTTCTTTTTATGTAAATCTCTGTTTGGACGCGGAGATTTTTCTGATTCATTGTCTCTCTGTTCATCCTCACTCATGTGTAATTTTCCAATCCTTTGGCATGACTTTCTTGAATTTGGAGCGATAATAAGCTCGCGATGTTTCTTGGGTGTTCTTGGTCTGCTGCTGTCGCGACTAGAGAACTGAAACTCAATCTCATCATCTTCCAAAGAGCCTCCACCATCCTTACTTTCATTGGAATGCTTCTCAAAAGAGAACTTCCAGAAATCGTCTTCTCGCACTACGAAGGCGGTCAAGTTCTCACTGCTCTTCCCTGGAGTCTCAGGTACTGAACAGACATTAATTTCTCTGGCTATGCTGCCGCCATCGGAGAGTCGAGAAGGTCTGAAGCAAACAGGTATGGAAGAAGAACTCTTGGGTGATTCTTGTTTGTTGTTGTTTTGCTTGGCTTTTGAAGGTCGGGAACTGGTTCTTGGGGTGGTGCTCTTCTGCTTCAGCATTGACAGCCATGAAATGGGGAAGATTTGAGGGAGTGGTGAGAGTCCTGATGATTTCTTTCTTCCCCATTTCATACTTCTCTCTCTCTCTCACTCTTTCTCCTCTTGGTGAGATTTTCCTTCTCTGTGGTCCTCTCTGTATTCTGGGCAATTGGAAATGGAAATGGTGAGTTTTGAAATTGTATATGTGTGTGTGTGTGAGAGAGAGAGAGCAGTTAGGAAGCAGTTTGGATGTTGTGGAGGACGTGGGTATATGGGTCTTTTTTTGAGTGCCCATGGGCCGAGCCAGCCCGACCGAGACCGCGTTGGGCGGGTTTGGGTCTTTGGCGTTAATATTCGGCCAGGCATGGATCTAGAATTTGGGCCCGTTTAGTATTTGGGCGGGTTTGAATCAAGTGATAGAAAGTAGAAGCCATGCTCGGCCCAAATTTAATATTCCTTGTACTAGACATGACAATATATTTTGTTTGTTTTACTCTTATTTGTATAGTTGTATTTGAATTTAAGATCTCTATGTCTATGTCAGTTTTTATTAGTAGTGTTAATTGGGCCTCAATCCGGTTTTGGCCTAATTAACTAAATGTGCTGGTTTGGGCCTTACGTGTTTGATCCACGCTGAGCTTGGGCCAAGCACTTATGTTCTATGTCGGGCTTGAACTAGACGTGGGTGGATATTTGTAAAATTACGTCGGACTGGATATGGCTCGGCCCGGTTTGACCCGGACATTAATGCCCCCAGTTTTTTTTTTGAAAAAGAAAAGTTTTATTACAGGAGTAGTGATGTTTTCTTCTTCATCTGCTGCTGTTGCTGCTGCTGCTCCTTTTTTTTTTTTTTTTTTTTTTGCCATTTCAACCAATCTATTATAGAGCTTGAAGGCCTGATGAACTTTTTTACCACTTTATTAGCTTTGTTGCTTTTGTTTTTATTTGAGCGTTGTTGGCGGTTGTTTTGTCTGTCATCTTTTTGAAGCAGGGTTTGGTCTCACTCACTGTATCATTTTCTGTTTCTGTCAATGTTGGAATCCAAATAAAAAGTAGGAGCCAGCATGCGCTGCAGAACCCCACCAAAATCATTCCTGATGTTCCCTTTGTTGCCTCATTTCTGGGCACAAAAGGCTCCCTGATTGATTTCTTCAAATTGAGTAAAAGACTTCAGCTAAAATCTTTCTTCCCATTGTTTTTTCTTTTTTTTTTCAAATACTTTTCTTCCTTTGATTGAATCGGCGAACTGATCAAGTCGACTCGATCGGTTCTCCAATTCAATCAAAGGGAGAAAAGTTAAAAAAAAAAAAGAGAAAAATCCAAGAAACTGCAGTACCACACGGGGGCGAACCGATCAAGTCGACTTGATCAGTTCTCCAATTCAATCAAAGGAAGAAAAGTTAAAAAAAAAAAAAAAAATTTCAAGAAACTGCAGTATTACACGGGGGCATGATTTACAATATCAAACCATTTTTTCCCTATAGTGGGGGGTCCAATATCATCTTCATATTGGTCACAATCATCTTTGCATGGAATTATAACTAGGAGGCATGGTTGGAAAATGCATTGTGATAGTCCTACACTTGATTGGTCCATCCAAAGGTGAGAATCAGAGTGAATGTAGAGTTGGAAACCATCACATTTCAAGGGTGGAGGTTGAGATCTAGAGATTGTTCTTTAAAGGTGGGTCACACAGTGAAAAATCTTAAATCAAAAGCCAGCAAGTTGTGCAGCTGGATGCACTTAGATCATTTATCTACCTTTAGTCTTATTACAAATAGAGACACATAGAATATGCCCTAATCAATTTCCCAAAGAAAAGAAAAGAAAACATTGTCCATCATCAGTTTCTTTTCTAAAATCTTTGATGGAATGTGCCCTAACATAGTTTCATAGTCCAGACTTCAATACAATGGCCTTGCCTTTGTTAATGTAGATCACTTAAAAACCTCTTATTTAGCTTTGACTGAAATTTGACTCTAATCTGAATTGGGCTGATGATCGTTATCAATCCATCACTCTTAAACATATGATACAAAATGAAAGTGAAAATAATGGGTTCACATTAATCACTTATTTTATGCATGATCAAATTGACAGTGGTCCATATACTATTGGAGTAAAATTTGGGTCAAAGCTAATACAAAAGGAAATTGTAATTTTAAACTGTTCAGGTTTTATACTTAGGCCCTACTGATGAAATCAGAGGGATGGACTTATAGAATTCAAATCGAATTATAGTACTTAGGCCCTACTGATGAAAGCAGGGTGTAGCATGCATGTCTCCTTGGTGGGGCAACTTTTGTCGGTCAATGCCATTTATGCACTTTATAGGAGTCATGCCAAATTGATTCAGGGTGCAACTTTAGGTGGGCCCACACTTGAGCCTGCATGCTTTGGCCCACATGAAATTCAATTTAATTGAGACTGGGCATGGGCTTGACCCTCGATTAGAAGCCCGAATCAAATTTGGGTCAGGTTTGGGTTTGGGCCTCAAGTATTATTACTGTGCTAGAAAAAGAAACTCCTGTAAAGTAAGAAGTAACTACTAATCTAAATAAGACACCTTGCAGCATTGTAGCCGTTCTCCTCTTCCTCTAGAAAAATTTTGAGTTAAAAGGAGTGGAACTCCATAGTGGGGCTTAGCAATTGAAATCCGAACCGGTGACCTAAATCAGAGCCGATCTTACTGGAAGATTGACAATTTGATTTTAAACGTGATTAACCCAATCTTAATCATATTCATTATCACTTTTTTTATCAAACGGTAAATTGAGTAGTGGAACCAACTCCGACTGAGGTAAAACTTGGTGATTCTCCATATATTTAATTATAATAAATTAAGCTGAAAGGTTTTGGCTTTATTTTGATCGTCTGTTATAATTTTGACTAACGGTTATGTAACTACTCATGCAACTACCCACGCACTTTTCTATCAAAGTACTCACGTTTTAGTTGTTCATATATAACTATACCCGTTTTGCTCCAATTTCTCTATTTTTATTTTATCCAATTTGTCTTATGGAAAGAGGTAATTTTTCTTAATATATGATTATTTAATTTGCGGTGCAAGGAGATACCGTGGTGAGCATGAATTATTAGGTTAGTTGATGTTTTATTTTAAGTAGTTTGATTTCAATTGATGGCCCCATTGCGGAGTTCCACTTCTTTAACTTTGGATTTTCCCAAGTCAGAGCATCAGAGGATCCAGACTCTCAGGTGTACTATGGTTTTGAGTCTGAACCTCGGAGGCCTTGACATATGAAAATCCTATGTTTGGAGGGATAGAATTCCATAATGGGCCCATTTATTGAATATATGAATTTGTATTGGGTTCACCAAATTTTATTCCATAAAAGTTGGTTCCACTATATGATTGAAGGCCTGATAAAAAAAAGTGATTAATGAATAATGTATAAATTATTTAATTATTTTTTACAAAATGGTTAATTTTACAGTAGGACCAACTCCTATTGGAGATATTTAACACAGTGGGAGAATATTTGATTTTAGCGGCTCGGTTTTTCAATAAGGTGGCCCTCATAACGAAGATTAATAGTCAAACCATAGTGCTCAATGTGGATTGACCCATTTCAAAGGACACCCAATCCATTCCAAAGAAGGCCCATTGAATGATATTAATAAAAGTCTGACCCAAAAGGAACAGCTCGCAAGGTGGTTTTTTTGTCACATGAACGGCTCACAAGGTGGTTTATTTGTCACATGGACTAGGACCTAAATATGAGATCCTGAGATCCTAATAACATCCATGGTGTCCAAACCACCATGGGTGAAAAACTAACAAATGATTCTATACACACACACACACACACAAACTTGATGTGAGAAACCTGTCCTCTCTCACTCCAAAAAGGGGCTGGAATTGGGGCTTAGGCTTGGGTCAGGATTCAGATTTTTGTAATATTGCCAGGGCCTGGTAATTTGAGAAGGGCCGTAGGGGTGCTCATGGGGACACATTAGGCTGAACTTGGGATCCATTTTTAGGCCTGTAGCCTGTAGGCAATAGTCAGCCCTAATTTTCTGACCTAATTAATGCTTAATGGTTGGGCTTGGCCAGAGATATATGACTAGGGTTGTAAACAGGTCGGTTCTGGTCCAAGTCCATGGTGGAACCGGAACCATTAAAGAGAAGGTGGAAACGGATCCGGACCCGGAACTATTTCAGAACCAATTTCTTGGCTCTGCAACCTGAATCAGAACCATATATGGGACGGGTCTGGATCCAGGTCCGGGTTTGGATAGAGAATGATATTAAAAAAAATTATTTTTAGGAGAGATTTTTGAAAATTGAGATAATATATTGGGTCTCAGGTCCACTGGTACGAACCAAGGTGGAACCGGACAAGAACCCATTTACTTATCGGGGCCTAAATAAGGATCCAGACCCAGATTTTAACAGGTCGGAACCTCAAAAATAATAAGAGAATCGGGACCCATTTACATCCCTATATATGACACAATGGGTTTGTTGTTTTGTAAATGAGCTGTGCCTGGGCTTATGTTTCAGTCCTGTGGTAATGTTATGTCCAGTAACTAAATGGGCTGTGGTTGGGTAATTTGCCGGTATGGCCCAGCCCACATGATAGTTTCACTTAGACTCAAGCTTACAACATGGAACTCAGGTTGGCTAGAGCTAAGCGAATTTAGGTGCATGCATTGAGCAAAATATGGACCATATCTAAACTTGATCCGTTTTCACCCATGACCTTATCGTAAATATTGCAGGCTGGGTTATCCAATTTAAGCAATCAGGCCATAAGTTAAGCCATTATATATGAGGAATTCTCAAAATCTCCCTATTTTAAAAACTATCCCTTTAGCTCTCCTATGTTTTTAGAGCGTGCTGTGTGGAGTACACCTTAAGCCAATTTAGTCATTTCACACATACTATCCCCGTGAATTGGTAAAAGAACCCAAATTTGACACTCATTCAACTTTTGCTCACCGTTGGATTGAGGTCACAAGAAAGTGATGCATTTAAAACCTTTAAACTTTGGGGTCATGGAGCAAGGGGTTAAGGATAATCTAATAGATCAGTTGGAAATTTTCACATAGATAGATCTCATCTAGATTATTTCATTTAGTAGTTTTCCATGGTTGTCATACACCATAGTGGGCCCAATCGTGGTTTAAAATCTCGGTTTCGGTTGCGGTATTGGCCGGGTCGAAAAACCGATATGATATCGGTATCGGTCGCTGATATCGGTCCGTCGCGGTCGTTGCAATGTGAATTTTTTTTAATAAAAAAAATTCGAAAAAATATCCAAAAAATTCCAAAACATTAGAAAATGCTGGAAAACAATGTTTTTTTTTTTTTTTTCATTAGTAACAACAATAAATCACAATTTCGGTCACCTTAAGTTATGAGTCCTGTCTGTATCGCAGTTGGCTGTCTTCTCCAGAATTTCATGTAATGCAATCATTATTGATGCTCATAATCAATTTATTATTATAAAATATAAGAAAATAAAGATAACATGTCAATCATCATTTAATACTAACTCAATTAACAAATAATATATTATAATTCAAATACTGGAAAATCCGAAAATAAAATTATTAAAATAAAAATCTAAATCATGTTTATGACTATGAGTAGAGGTAGATCTATTATCTACACACTATTAATAAGCCTTTAGTATCATAAATACACAAACAAGTAACAACAATTATTTTTAGAAAAAATCAAGATTTAATAAAATAATTTCCAAAATACTAAATAGATAGATCTATCATAAAAGTATGTAGATCAATTATTTACACATCATACAATGATCATAAATCATTAAAAGAACATATTTATGATGAAATTCTAAAAAAATGATATATTATAATTCAAATATTAAAAAATCCGAAAATAAAAGAATTGAAAAAAAATCAAAATCATGTGTATGAGTAGATCTAGTATGAAAGTATGTAGATCTAACTTCTAAGTGAAGAACACAACCAAAGTGAAAAACCCAAAGATTTCTATGCTTCATCTAAAAATAAAAAACAAAAAACACATAATAAAATGCTTTAAGTTGATTTTCTCTTACCTTGGATTGAATAATATTTTATTTAAGAAATAGATATGGGATTTGAAAAGATGCTAGATGGATGTGTGATAAAGTGTAGCCGTTACCCTAAGGAGTAAGGAGATGAGAGGAGAGGAGAGGAGGAGCAAAGGAAGATTGGAGAAAATTTTAGAAAAGTAGGGTTTTTATTCATTTTATATCATCTCAGCCGATATTTTGCAAAATATCGGCCGAGATATCGGTTCTCCCGAGATGAACTTCATATTGGCCGCTATATCCCAATATTTTGGGGATATTTTCCCTGCGATACTGATACCGATATCGCAGGGTTCATATCGGACCGGTATGGGCCGATACCAGTTCATATTGGCCGATATGAACCGGTATTGGCCGATTTTTTGTACCATGGACTCAATTGGGAAGCTCGTTTTAAAAAACAAAAGAACACTCCGTAGGAGTTTTCTAGCACTTCCATATATACCTTAGTGGGCATGTAAAATTTGAAAACATGTCTCAAATACCTTAATAGCCGAAGGACCCAAACTAAAAAGATTGGGCAAGATTTTTATAAGGGGAGTTCTATTGGCACCACAGAAGTGTTTCTCCACACCGCAAAGAAAAAAAAATCATTTCCCAAACTACCCCTCCCTCCTCCTCCCTTTCCCTCTTCCTCTTCCTCTCCCCCACCCCACCCTCTCAGTCTCAAGCGGGATCCCCGGCCGGCAGCCTCCATCCCCCCCTCCCTCTTTCTTCGAAACCCTGCCGCCCGATTTCCCTCCCCATCGGCGGCTGGGGGGGGGGGGGGGTGTGTGGGTTGGTTTGAGGGAAGGAGAGAGAAGAAGAGAAAAGGGAAGAGGAGGGTGGGGTGGAAGAGGAGGGTGGGTGGGGGATGGTTTGAGAGAAGAAGAGAAAGGGGAAGAGGAGGGTGGGGTGGAAGAGGAGGGTGGGGTGGGGGAGAGGAGGAGGGAAAAGGAGGAGGGGTAGTTTAGGAAATGGATTTTTTTTTCTTTGCGGTATGGAGAGACACTTTTGTGGTGCCAATAAAACCCCCCTTTTTATAATCTTCCTTTGGTTGTATTTTAGAGACATTGTAAAGTACATGTCAATTGCAACTTTTCATCTTTTCGCTTTTCTTTTCTTAAATTAAGCACTGTGAGTCACATTTGTAGGCTCAACCTGAACTTAAATCTTAATCAAGTCGAAAATATAAATGTCAACCCATATTAGAATTTAAAAGGGTCAACTTGAATTCATAAATATAGATTGACTTTTAATTGTTGAAAGACAAACGACCTTGCATTTTAAGCCAGCCTGTGTGCTAGAAAGGAATTGAATACATAAGATTTCTTGGTCAAATGGGCTCAAATAAAACACAGCATCCGAATCATGCTAAGTCACATGGGTCAGCACCGTTTCTGCACAGTGCACCTCATGGATGATTCAAATTAGGGTTCCCATCTTACTTAAATAACAATCCCAAAATCCCCTTTGTTGTTGTCCACCTCTAAGCTAGATACTTTACATCTCTGATTAGGGGATTGGGATACTCGGCCACCAACTTTTTAAAATCAGGATTAAGACTTTGATTGTGAGATTTTACTTATTTAATTAAGTTAATACTTAAACCAAACATGGTCTAGTGGCATGATAGGCCACACAATTCCCAACAAACCCAACATATAATCTTGGACCACATTTCATTGACTCTGGTCATCATGCATCAACGCGGAACTCTAACAGGTGATTGTACCATTCAACTCAAGTCAACCTAATTAAGTTCATTGAACTGTCATTTGCATGATTTTACACTAATAAGATATTCAACCTAAAAGATTCTTTTCTTATATTATATATATAACAACAGTATACATATCACATGACCATGCAACATAGTCAACAAAACAAAAGTAGTCTACAATCTGAACTTTTTGGTAGCATCGGAGAAGGCTAGTCATCACTCTAAAGCTTGTGATTGGAGACATAATTTGGTTAGTTGAGTCCTATGAGTAAATGCTTGGTCTCCATGCTTCTAGAAATTAAGATAGTATTTTGAGTAAACTTGGATTGTTCCCGTTGAACATGGAATTCAGACCTGAAAATAATCTTGATTTATGGTCCAAGCCATTAATTTGGGGCTTCAAAGGGCTTGTTCAAAGACAATAAATGAAAATTCCACATTCTTTTGGAGATGTCTACATACTCTGTATAGCACACACCTTGATTCTTTTTGGCTACAATAGCACAACTTAATTGACTTTTTTTGGTCTATCCACTACTTTTTTGGAAGTCCTTATCTTTAAGGAAGTATAATTCAAATTGAAATTGAAAATGAAAAACCCATTGATCACCTAATCAAATTAAGCATTGTTTCTATCCATGGTTTAAAATAGCGGCCATAGTGGTTGAGGACGCCACGTTATTTTTAAAATAACAGTACTACAGTTTAAAACCTAATAGAGCCAAGTAATTTTAATTTAAGATATTATTTTTTTTTCTATTTCTCCTCGTTAATGGCCTTTCATATGGTTGTTTCCTCCCTTATATGGCTTTAAATCACTAAAAAAAAAACAAAAAAATCGGTTGTTACACAAGATTCATTTTTTTAATATTTATAAAATTCATATCACTACGCCGCTATATATTACATCAACAACTATATAGCATTTTGGCGATTAACCGTTACACCCATTTCAACTGCTATTTTTATCCTTTTAACTCTACTCATTCCCTTTTAGGGGCCCAACAGAGGACTTGTTCATCCCTTCTTCAGCTTGGCCTTTCCTCTTAATACTGTACTTAACCCTCTGTTTTTAATTTCTTTCCATGCCTACATCAGTCTTCAACTTCCCACCATGTCGGTTTCTGTTACTCTCATATATTTCCTTTCTATTTTTCAACCAGATGGGACCCACGACATGCCACGTGTCGTCTTTGTAGAAATCGAGGGCTTCTTTTCTATTTTTAGTGGAAGTAGGAGAAGAGTCGACCAAGAAGTAGTTTTGACAGGTTGTGTGGAATTGGATGAGGAAATTTCATAGAAAACCCTCTCTATTTTCCTTCTCCTCCCCTCAAAACCTCTATAAAACCCCTCATGCCTATTCATCTCAAAACCACAAAATCCCATCTCCAATCTTCTCTGCAAAGCAAACCCACCTCCCAAAATCTCTCTCTCTCTCTCTCTCTCTCTCTCTCTCTCTCACACACACTCTCAATCTCTTCCATGGCTACTTCTCTGAAACTAGTCCTTATTCTTTCTATGTTCATTGTCTTCGCACCCTCTTTGGACGCGGCAAGGCCTTTGGGTGTGAAGAGGGAAGCAGGGTCTGTGATGGGTGTGGACAGGGTCTCTTCGCCGGAGCCAAATTTCGATCTAAACGCACTACCAAAGGGCAACATCCCACCTTCTGGTCCTAGCAAGAGGGTCAACTCGGAGGTCCTTGGAGAAGAGCTCTTTGGAATGCATGTGAAGAAGATTGATCGGAATCTAGGGTCTGTTCCAAGCCCAGGAGCAGGCCACTAGATGACCCATGTCTGGTTTCATCTAGATTTCTTGATTTGATTTTTTCATTGATTTTGTACTTTTTTTTTTTGGGCTTGTCCTTTATTTATTTTTTAATATATACTGCATAGATGGGAATTGTAAAAGTGTACATGCATTCATCCTCATGTTTTGAGATGAGGAGGAATACGTTGCATGGATTATAGATTGGCATATATAAGTATTTATTTGTTTGTTTGTTTGTTTGTATGATGGTGTTGATGTGGGATGTTGTTATTGTTTTAGACTTCGTTTTGTCTTTCTTCATCATGGAATTGATTGAGTGATTCATGGCCCGTTTGATTATGGACATTATCATTCAATTATAATGAATTTGGGACATGTACTAGTGTACTAGTTCTAAGTCTTTCTCAATCCATGGAAGCAAAAGGTGGTTATGATACTATATATCATCATATGTTGGGATTGATTTATTGAAGAAACAAAAAGGGGTGACTTGAAATTATATGATATTTGGTAGTACTAGAGCGAAAAGATTAATGATTCCCTGAATCTACAGAGGGAAAATCAGAGCAAAATCTATAGAAAAAAGTTCTTTTTATATTTTTGCTAAATTGGTCTAGTCAAGAATGATACTTTTTACTTAAGTAGCCCGGGGCATATGTGTGAAACAAATTAAGGCGCCACCTTCACTCAACCATGAGTATGTTGGCCTAAAGAGAAATTTGATTTCATGTTATTATCTATGAAAATAGTTTCAGGCTCAAATCTTGAAGTTTACACTTAGTTCCTAAGCTAAATAATAGTCAAAATCTAACACTTGTGCTTGCTAAATAATTTTAGACTCAAAATATGAAAATAGTATATATTAATTTACCCTTCCTAAACAGTTTTAAACTCAAAACCTAATAATAACATTTATCCAAATTCTTTTAGCTTAGAATTTGAACTTTGGCTAGTCTCATATGGGACAATTGGTCTTGTCAATTCAATTGGTAACTTGAGACATCCAAGCAAGTTATGAGTAATTTGAGACATCCAAGCAAGTTATGATGGCATTTAGATCGATCACCTTAGGCCTTGATCTTTGGAGTCATGACATGTCCACGTTTTTTGGCCGAGCTGAAGGGAAAGGTAGTTGGGAAAAAAAAGATCAGGAAACATGGAATTTGTACTAGTGCTCTTCTACACCATTTATTGAATGGGTGTCCCCTTCATGTTATACTATTATTAACATGAACCCTAAGATCGTGAACAGCATGATAATCACGTGTAGGATTTAATTTTAAATAAATTAAAGAGTACCTCCAGACATCTTGATGTAAAGAGCTTTCTGATCCTGCAGTCTGGTGCTGTTGCTGATTGATGTTGTGATCCGTCGAGAAAGAGACTAAGTGAATGGTTTCGGTTTCTCTTTCCTTGCCTATAAAACCTTAATGTGTTGATTTTCGTGAATGCCTTTGTGATGGACGAAAGGCTTTATTTTATAGGTGAAAAGAGGACCGAATTTCCAATCAGGGTTTCCATAGACTTAATCTCAACCATCCATCAAGGTAGAGTTTGTTATGGAATATATCTCATTAAGAAATTTTTTTTGTGTAAGGAATAGCATGTATCCTAAGAAAACAGATTTCCTATAATGACCACAATTCGGGAAAGGAAATGACTTGTGGTCCAAGGAATGGACTTAAATGTAATTTCCTTACACTTCAACCCACAGAACGACAGAATGTTGAATGTTTTGTTGAATACAAACTGACCCATGGTGGACCAACCTGTTTAATGTTTCTTAGTTTGCAGCCTCTTTATTTTATCATTTGGTACGATGAATTTTCCTTGTGGAAATGGAAAAAAATAAACTTATTTTTTCGTAAAAAAGGTTTTAATTTTCTATATAAGAGGTAGGAAGGAATGCAAGGACTTCTTCATATCAGGAAAATGGAAATATGCATCGAGTGAAAAATACCTTTGGCAACACACATAAGCACCCGTTTTGTTAATTCACTTCTAAATTAAATCGAAGTGAAGGATTACTTTAATGGACAACAAAAAAAAGAGGGGTCTCATAAAAAATTATAAGATTTCTAAAGCCACCTCTTTTCTTTTTAAGAGTAAAACAAGTTGATTCTTTATCCACTAGAAGGCAAAAAGACATCTACTTTCACATGCCACAAAATATAGCAGGATTTCGAGATTTTGTATTTATGGATAAGTTGCATATTCATTTCTTGTCTCTTAATCCACCGTTGACTTAATTTTACTTGACAAGTGAATTATCCAAATCACCCTAAGAAGCCCCCAAATGTGCCTCTTGATCCAATTTGGGCACAGTACAAACTGTTCCCCCTTGTTAGATATGAGATAGATGGTTTTGGTCCAATGCTGTGTTACCTGTGTAGATTAGCTGGTCCGGACATGGTGCCTTAGTAGGTGGGTGAGTGTTGGAGTCCTATTTTTCTTTTGCTGAAGTTTGACCGTTGGTTTTGCATGCTCTGTATTCTGATCATGAAAGATTCCTTGGATTGAAAATCCACCCTATGTTTGAACCTAAGTCGATCTGTTGGATGTCCACTTCCATTGCTGACATTGTCCAGAGTATCTAACCCAGGCAATGGGAGTGGTGTTGTGCTCAAACAATGGTCAAGACTTGTGGGCTGGGAGTCGTCTAAATTAAAGATATACTCTGATACTCAATTTGGATTACCATCAATATGCCTGTGTTGGATCCTTGTCAGAGATTTTCCACCATGATGCTCACATCATTAATTGCTAAGTGGGTCGGTCCATGATGTCGTCATTAGCAATAGCTTTGTCTTGAATTCCCTACCATCTAACTTCACAAATACTCCAATACAATGTATTTAGAAAATTAAAATTTGGAGTAGTCTATAGAAGAAAGTGCAATTTCACTGTTCTGGGTTTTTTTTTTTTCGACTTTTTTTTTTTTTTTTTGGGTTTTGGTATCTCACCATTCAATCGAGCAAAAAAATTTTAAAAAAAATAAATAGGGAATAGGGAAAAAGATAAAGGAATTCCTAATATTGGGGGGATAACAACTAACATTGTTGTAAGGAATTTCCAATCTATAAGATTTCTATCAGAAAAATTCCAAGGGGCACGTTTGGTAAATAGAGAGAAATAGTCAAAGAATTCTTTCATTCCCCTCAAACCATGCTATCCTCTTCAAGAATTCCTAATGGGGAATAATTGCATTCCGGGTTTGGAAAACACTAAGGAGGTGTCATTCTTTATAACTCAAGCACTTCTTTGCCTTTGTAGATTTGTAAAATCCGATGGGGGTGGTTGATACCAAGGAATCGGTGGGAAAGATGATTTTTTTTATGGGGTTTGGGGGATTTGAAAAAATCCTCTCACTTTTCCTCTCTTCATCCAAATGTGAGTTTTCCTCGGAATCGAGAAACTAGAGAGGATTCCTCTCGAAGGACATTATCCAAACATGCCCTTGGGGATTTAGGCCCGTGGGAATCCTCATTGTTCACTATATTCACGTAAGACCCCCTTTCATTAGATTTTAAAATGACCACTTTTGCAAGTTTATATACCAATAACAATGTCTCTCAGCTATATACTTCCATAATACTTACCTATACAAATCCTTAATGAGGATTCCTATTCCAAGGGCAATGAAATCCATACATCTGCAGAGTTCTCATAGATTGCAAATGTGCTACCAAACATGTAGGTTTTTGCAAAACCTCCAATTATGCCCCCATTTAAGAAGACTCCTAAAAAAGAAAACCTTATTCCCACAAATTCTTTCTCTGTAGTCATTACAACTCTTTGAACAAGTAAAATCATAAGAACTAATTACTGTTAGCACAATTCTTTTCATCTTATTTAAAAAAAAGGTGGTCATAACTTCCTTAATACATAGTTAGAATCGCATAATTAAGCTTAACAGAAAGCTGATTTAATCATCTCTCCAAGAATTCTATTCTTAAGTCATCATGATCACATCACTGAGCACATGAAGAAAAGATAAACATATATTTTAGCTCACCCAGATGCCATTTTTGTTTGACCAAAGAGGATCATTAATTCTCTTCTTTGATAAATGGCTGTGCATTCAAAGTCCAAAACACGTGTTTGTGAATGCTGATCAGTTGGACCAATAGAAGAGAGAATAATGGGTTTTCTTGATAACTATGGCTACAAAAAAGTTGCCATGTCAAAAAACCTTTCTGTTTTGGGTGGGTCATGCTGTCGTTGGATAAGAGCCGCCCATCATGTGTTGGCACAATGAGTCAATGGCTCAGGTAAAAAAGTGCAAGCACCGACCATTCTATCTTCTGGTGGTTGAATGTGTTCTCTTTTCAGAGCTGTGGGCCTTGCCACACTTCACCCTCATTACTTTTCAGGTAACAGTATCAGACAACCATAGCCATTTAATAGGGCTGATTATATATTATTTGTCATTCACAGATGCCCCACTAGATGGACGGTCGTGATTCACCCACCATACAGACAGATGATGAGTTTCAATGAAGCAAGAAAAAAAGGTAGGAAGGTATTAATGTGGGTAGCCTGATTTGAAAGCTAGCTCATTAAACAATTGGATAAGTATTCTGTAGAACTTGGTCTAAGAAGAAGTCTACCACACCAAATATACCCCACTTAAATTTATGGTGGGGAAGACTTTTGGACCACTAGGCAAGAAAAAGGGATGAGAATGTTGGATATTATCTATAAGTTTGTTACAAGGTTAGTAACCTAGATGTTAGTAACCCTCAATTTTTCTATTTAAATGAAAAACAGATGAGCATCCTCCTATCCATCCATTTAAGCCCTATTATCTCATCTTCATTGAAAAATGCATAATAGGAGCTTTTGGAAGAAGTCGAGACATATTCGATCCAATGGAACCACTGACACTGACAAACTCAAAAGGAGTGGGTTGCGATGTTCCATTAATAGATGGTGATTACCATGAAGATAGTTTCTATGAAACTATTTTATCATCGATTTTGTAAGAGATAAAAAAAACTTATTTTTCATGTTCACAATTACAATCATGTGATTGAGGGGCCGGGATGTTAGAAATTATATATAAGTTAGCTAGGATGTTAGTGTTGTTAGGATGTTAATAGATTATCTATCTTTTCATTTAATGGAACTTATGGTGATTTTATGACATCTATTATTGTATGTTGGGATCCATGACCTTCATTAGATTAGTGTGTATGATAAGAAAAGGTCAAACCCCAACCCCTCTAAACTGTCCTAGTCCATCATCACAATGATCATCCAAAAGGATTAGAAAAGATCCTCCAATTGGCTCATGTTCTTGATGATCAGCTTAATCCTCCAATTAAATGAGCTTACAGTTGGCAGGCCTCTTAATTTCAATCAATCAATTTCAAGAGCAAACCCATTCTAAAAGGATTAGAACTCCTAGTCTCCTACTATCAATCTCAGTACTATCATATAGTACGATGGCTGACACCTCGTACTCTGTCTTTGTTTTGTCCATGAGCAATACCCAGCACGGGAGGAATGGTAAAATATCCTAATCCATCTCAAGGATCATCCTTGGGCCCAGTGTGCCCATTCATCCATGCCCCACTGTAATATATTATTGAGGAATGGGCTCCGATTAGGCTTGTCAATGGGGTGATTATGGGGCGGGTCGCCATGCCCCATCCCCGCCCCGATAATATATTCCCCATCCCCATACCCACCCCATAACCCGGGCGGGTATAGGGATGAATCCCCATCCCCGCCCCAGTCGGATCACGGAGAAACCCGACCCGCCCCGCTGACCCGAGCCACTCGTACTACCGAGCTTTGCACTGCTTTGCGGATTTGCGGACGAGAAGGGAAGAGATCCGAGCCCACTGATTCTTCCCATATTTCATAACAGCCGCTTTCAAGATCTCATCTTCGGTGTTCTTCTAAACACCTCCCTTTATCATAATCCTCATCTTGCCCTGCTTTTTCTCACCTCCTTCTCATTTTCAGAGTCTAAGAAGGGGTTTTGATAGGGTTTCTGCTCGAATCGTGAACCCTAGAAAGAATGACAGCTCTCCCTTCCTTCCCCCCAGCTCAAAAACCCTAGAAAAATGAGAGTCGGAGAAACCCTAGCGAGTTGAGAAATCGCAGAAACCCTAGTAGATGTGAAAAATCGCAGAGATGAGAAGAGCAGCAGCTCTCTCTGTACAGTTCTTGATATGTTTCGTATATAAAAGTCCTCATTAATCAAACCGTCCAATTTGGTGGACGGTCAGGATCTTGTAATAACGTTGATTAAGTGGTGATGGTTGATCCAACGGATCTAGTGCAGTGAATGGTGGGCCATGTTTTTTTTTAATTTGATGAGTGTATATTGCATGATCTATGAAATGGGCTCCTCCACTTGTGCATTGCATTGGACTCAGTCATGTATATTGGTTGAGATCATCCTGAGCTTCATGACGGGCCCCTGTTCAGTGTCCCAAGTTTACGGTGGTTTTCTTTTTCTTTTTTTTCATATATATATATATATATATATATATATATATATATATATATATCGGGACGAGTATGGGGTGGGTCGGCCGTCCCCATACCCGCCCCTGACCCGGTCAGCTCTTTGACCGGGTCCGGGTCAGCCCACCCCGTTGACCCGAACGGGGCGGGTAATTTATGATCCGGCCGGGTCGGGTCAACCGGGTCGGCTTGTTTTTCCCGCCTAGTTGACAAGCCTAACTCCGATCGAGGGGGAATATTGAAAAGTGTTTTTGCTGCCTGTACTAAAGCCTCGATGTTTTGGTATGAATGGTTAACTGAAGAAATTTAAGATGGTATCATAGTCAATCGGTTGCGAGTTCAAATCCCAGGAGGAATGACTCGACGCAAAAAAAAAGAAAAAACGTGTCACCAAAAGTGCGTTGAACCCGATTGCGAGTTCAAATCCCAGGAGGAGCGACTCTGCGCAAAAAAAAAAAAAAAAAAAAAAAAAAATTGTCGCCAAAAGTGCATTGACTGGGTTCCAGTACTAACGCCTTGAAGTTTTGGTAGGAATGGCTAGCTAAAGAAATTTAAGAAGTTCTGCTTTTGTGCTTCGTAAGTGCCGGGGATTGATTCCTCGCACTTTTGGTGAGAGTGAGATGCCCGTATCACTTGGGCCCTGTTGTATTTCTGCATGATCCCCCTCTAATTCCTCCTATTGGATGAGCTTACAGTTGGTAGGCCTCTTAACTTCAATAAATTAATTTGAAGATCAAACCCATTCTAAAAGGATCAGAACTCCTACTATCAATCTCATTATTACAATCACATAGATACGATGGTGGCAGCTCGAACAATTAAATTTTTGTGTGTTTAGGAGAGTAATTGCATTATTAAGTCATAATTAATCTAGTGCAGACCAGAAAAGATCTTGTTCAAAACATCCAATCTCCTTTTTGGGACTACTTATAAAGTTAATTAAGCATGATGAAAGTTATTCACGTTTTGATGCCTTTTTCACTCCTCCTTTATCAGAAACGTTTGTACTCACATTTCACAGTCACCTTTTTTGACTTGTTTCAACTACCCTCCCATTATCAGAAATTGTGATTTTTTGGGGCCCGTTTGGATATGCAGAAAATAGAGTAGAGTGAAGTAAAATGGGTCCTAACAATCTAAAATTTCAAACTCTATCATGTTTGGATGAGTCTGGCCCGATAGATGAAGTAAAATTGTGAGCCACATGTACACCATTTCACTTCAACTCTAAATACTTTCATTTTTACGAGTAAAAGTGATTTCACTCCGAACCTTAACTTCAAAATAAGCATACAAATAGAGTGAAGTGAAGTACTCTACTTTAACTTCAACCTACTTCTCTTTCACTCTACTCTACATGTGAAATCCACTTTATTTTACTCTGCTCCTCATTTATCCAAATAGCTCAATATATGAAAATTTGACTCGTATAAAGAATCTAACCCCCATTTCTTCTGCTTTAGCTGCCACCTCTCATGCTATATTGCAAATCTGCTACCATTTCATTTCAGATAATCCATCAGGTATATTTGTGTCTCACACGATGAGAATCAAACCATGCATGGTCGGTCTTTCCATTTTACAAGTGATAGTGATAGTTTCTCCACCACCACCTCCCAAAATATTGGCTTTTGGTTAGAACTTAAAAATGGTGTTATGGGCATTTGGGATTTGGATGGATCCAAACGCGTGCATTCATTACCACATCTTCCTATTGCAAAACATGGAATCTGAATTCTTGGAAGCTTTGACTAGCAAGAAGTTTGTGCATTCTTTATCTTATAAAATTTTAGTTTAATAGGAATTGATTTCACTGCAACATTGATCACTATAAGATATTTGAAAATTGGGTTTTTGAAATATTAGTCCTCATTAATTAAACATGTTTTTGCCAATTTCATGACCGAAATTCAAATAATGTCAACAGAGTTGTTTGGCTCTGGTCAACATTTTGTTTAAATTTTTTTGTGTCATTTCCCATGATATCGTGGGATTTATCAATTTCTGTATCATATGTTTTTTGCCACCAACAAATGAATTTATTTCCAACATAACACGAAAAATGGCATTTTGTGAAAAATAAATACACATTTGACCACTATTTCTGAAGTTCTATAATTCAGGAAAAATAACTCCTAAGATGTTGCATAAAATACTGAGTAAAGAACTATGGGAAGTGCATGTGTTTTAAATATTAATTGATCTTATAGTGGACTTGATCTTATTAGAGAGTAATCTGGCTAGGGGTCATTCAAGAGGAGGGCCATTTTTTGTGCGGTTAAGATTTTAATAAGTAGACTCCACCAAAGAGCAGCAAGAATTTCTCATGAGTCAAGTTGGACTCTTGAAATATATAGGTTTTCATAATAAATCACTAAGAAAAAAAAGTGCTCCTTATAGTGGAAAACGTACACCTGGAGACGATAATTACGAAAGTCACGATTTTGACAAGGCAGGTAAGGGGAATATCATAAAGGGATTTGATCAAGTGAGAATTGTTCTCACATAGACTCCACGAGGAACTTTTTTATGGGGCCTATCGGGGGTCCTGTTTTGGGATGTAATCGGTAGGGATTAAAAGATCTATATTGGACCATCCCGAATATCAAGGTTGGCCCCAATCCCATGCTCATAATCCCTTCATCCATGGCCGACAAGCCCAATCCATTCATATGGGTATATAGCCGACAAGCCCAATCCATTTTATAGAATATAATCTTTCATTTTTTAAAGAAGATAATCTTGTACGTTTGGTAATTATTCAAGAAAAATTTGAAAAAAATATTATTTTCTTTCAAAAAACCCAATATTCTCTCCTACAGCTCTCTCATGTAGAAAACTTTCTACAAAAAAAGAATATTTCAAAATAACGATTACAAAGTGGTAGAGTAAAGTAAAGACTTTAGTTCACCAAATCCATCATGATATGTATATTTACATATAAGGTAAAGTAAAGTAAAAGTAAATCTCATAGGACGGTAAAGGTGGGATAAAGTGCATGGTGAAGTAAAGTGGGAAGGAATGGTAAAATAGTTTCTTTTTTTTTTTTAATTTACTTTATCACATTTTATTGTAGTTTTATATGGTAAATAAGAAGTGACTTGTTTACGGGTGTAGTAAAGTAAAATAAAGATTGATGTCATATCATGATAAAATGTGAGGTAAAGTAAGGTCAGATGAAGTATGTGATAAAGTAAAGTGGGAGAGAAAGTTATAAAGTAGTTTTTTTATTGACTTTATTTTACTATACTTTACCATGGTTCTACGTAATAAAAGAAAAGTAACTTATGGTAAAAACATGAAAGTTAAACTTTACTTTACCACATTACTTTTTTATCCAGACGTGATAAATTACACATAAATTAAAATATTTAATAAAAAAATATTTTTATAATATAATTTACTTTAATCATAGCACCTTCCAAATATCTCAATTTAAAATCTGTAATATTCTTCAAAAACTGCCAAACAGTAAAAATATTATACTATTATAATAGAGGCCAGCTCTCCTAAACTGAAGTTTAACTTATCCTAAGTTGGAATAGTGCTAGTTCCGTAAATCAAAGTCGATTATCAGTGTTTTTTGCATGATAATCGTCTCTAAAATCAAGATAAATCCAATCAGAACTGGATTTTCCAGTTCCATCATACAAAAAACGGATATAATCAACTTTGATTTGTGAGACCAACACTATTCCAACTTAAGATTAGTTAAGGTATAACTTAGGAGAGCCTGCTCATTATAATATTATATTATTTTATTCTATACTATTTTATTCTTACACTAAACTGTAAAAATATTATACTATTATAATATTGTATCATTATATTCTATATTACTTTATTCTTACAGTATTTAAATATACAAATATTCTATTATGTAGACATCCAAAGAGGCCCTTAATGTTTTGCTCTTCTTTAGCCTTCAACTTAATTCATCTAGGTTGTAATATTTGAAATGGATTGGCCACGCTTGTAAAGGTTGGCTCGGGTTAAACAAGTTGACTTGCATTAAATGTAGGTTATGTAGGGTTGGGTCAAGTTAACCCACAACTGGTGCAGATTGAAACAATTTGATCCATCTTAAGAATGGATTGAACAACGGTTAGACTTCGACTCATATAGATATCACTTGTTCAACCTTTAACTGACCATCTTGGCCCAACTTGTCCCTTGCCACCCTACTTGCAGGGTCTTCTTGACTGAGGCAACTGAACCTGGCCGACACTAGATAAGGACTTGGGTGATTCGTTTTTATGTTCAATCAAACCATGCTCCAAAGTGGATTTGCCATATCCCAAGAATTACGGTGATTGGAGCGGAAGTCCAATCATTGTAACAACCGTTTGCAGGCACTTATCACATGTCTGCTACAATTTCAACAAGTTAATACCTTGGGCTTTGGTTTGTCTGAATGGTGGCCCACCAAACAAGGCTGTCAACGGCCAGGAGCTGGTCAATGATGGATCACATTCCAAACGTACATTTTTTTTTTAATGCTTTTGCCACTTGCATCACAGTACAAGTCTTATGATTCATGAGGATGACCCAAGGCCATATTCGTAGTTGTCCTGTCATTTGATTGATAAAGAACAATAAAAGCGAAACACAATTAAGTTCCATACCAAGAAGAAACACTGCATGCTCTACTTTCTCCCATCTCTTTCTGCCTGTTTTGTTTGTTAACTCATTAAAGGCCCTGAATCTTTGGCTGAATTCATTATCACAGGAGAATACAAAGACATTTCTTTGCTAGAATTCATAATCCCAATCATCTGGCGTGTTTCTTTACCTGAAATTATGACTAAAATTTGAGATGTTGAATTTTTAGGACATGATATGACATGATTTGAGATCTCGTCTCCTGGTATTTAAAATGCTGTGTTTTTTTCATTAGAATTTTAAATTCCAACCACCTGAAATACTTTTTTAGAATTTAATGAATTCTACTCTTTATGTCACTTATTGGAATATTAAATCCTCTATCCAAAAAAGGATTTGGAATTCCACTTAAGGGGACAAGTTTTCGAGAATTTAAAATTCTATCAGATATGAATTCTTAGAATTCTGATAAAGAAACGGATAAAAGTCACAGATAACCTGCAACATTTCATTACGAGAGGAAGATCAGAGGGTGTTGGTGATTGAGCATACTTTCAGCCTCTCACCTCATGCATGGTTTATAGCCAACTTATAGAGAAAATCTTTCTATAAACCAAGCCCAATGACCCCAACACTTTTGATGGGTCCAACTTTTGGACAGGCCATAGTCGAAACTTACACTGTTCAACTGATCTAAACCATCTATTTATAACATTTCATGCAAGGCTGTAAAGCTGCCAGATTACCAGGTTAATTGAAGGACTACATCTGGGAAATTCAAGTATGAACCATTTCATGGTCCTGATTACTAGATTGTTAATGGAGTCCTGATCTGGGTCTAGTATAGGACATACATGAACACTCGTTTGCCCAATTGCAATATTGTAGATCTATGGGAATAAATATTCAACAACAATTTACGTGCATGCTAACGGAACTCAACAATGTAGAAGTTGGAGAATCTTGATTTGAAAAGAAGGAAAAGCTATGTAAGTGTCCCTCAGCCTAAGGTGAGGGATGGATGCACATAAATGTCCCACATATTTTAATATTTAAAATTCAGCTTTTCTAATCTCTCTATTTAACATCTTCTACCATTTCTATCGTGAGTTTGTTAACATAAAAAATACAAACTCTTTGATCTCTTTTTATCTTACGCGATCAATAGTTATTTTATTGATGATCATGCAAGGAGCTCTTTTTTAGTTGTTTGGTGTTGGGATGTTTTGTTCTTATTGATGAGGGAGAAAATGACGATGAGATTATTGCGTAAGTGCAAGAGATGAGATCGCTTATAGGCCTAAAGGTCTGATATTTGAAACATTCTAAAAACTATATTTTCCTATATACAATTCACCAAATCTCTCATTAAAGATCAAAGTAAAGCATCCTGATTTATACAAGAGAAAATATTCAAAATCCATATCTAATTTTTATCCTTCAAAACTAACACCCCTTACAAACTTAATCTAGCTCTTGTATTGACAATCCTAACTTAATGGTGAGGCACATCTCCTCTACAGAAACAACAAGGGACTGATCTCTAGATGTAGCGATGATAGTGATGGGCTTGGAATGACGTGAATGTAGGTGTGTGAATGTTTATTTAAGTCAAAATTTCTTTATATTTTTAATTATGTTTCTCGTAATAATTGGGTGATATACCTAATAAAGAGTCATCTCTGATCCAGCCTATTTAAGCCTCGATCCGATCTGATGATACTCACAGCTTGAGTGTATGCATCATCGTTGTACTTGTTGGAAAAAACAGAATGTTGTTAGGATAATCTACTAACATCCTTAAAGATGAGAATACTCTACTAACATCCTAATAACATTCTGTTTTCTCCAACAGTACTTGCTAAGAGTTATATAGATACAGTCTACACTTGATGCCATCAAAGAAAATAAAAGGAAAACCCATCAATTCGCTCTATTGGCTTTTTAACAAGAAACCAAAGTCTTAACACCACAAACTCAGCATTACATGGAGATTACCAAAACCCTCCATTAGAAAAAAAAAAAAAGAAGCACATTCAGTGATCAAAATCAATATGGAGGAAAAAAAAAAGAACTTTAGTATAAAGAACAAGAAGAAGCATTACATGATGCAAAGGAAGGGATCAATGGCTGACGCCGTGGCGCCTCGATGACCGTAATTTTCTGATGGTCTTGCCATGGCCGGAGTTTGCTCGCAGGAGGTGTCTCTTGAAAACTGGTGCACCATGGCCTCTGTGGGTCGGACCGGAAGGTGGGATTCGGCCCCTGGAAAGGGCATGGAAGACTGTGGTGAATTGGGGTTGTTCATGGGAGATGGGGGTGGTATTGGAGGCAACATTCTTTGGTTTTGAGATGGTTGGGACTGCCATGAAAGCCAGCAGCATGGTTAGGTATATTAGAGTTGGAGAGATGGTAGCCATGGGAGCTTGGAATGGGTACGTACGTGGAACTTGTGGCAATGTTGGGAGTGTGAGATTGTAAAGAGATCTTGGTATAATAGAGGTCAACTTCCTAAAGAAAGTAAAGTTTTTTATGGAGTTCGATGTCTATGGAATCATTCATTCCACAGTAAATAAGAAGCTTTCTTATTGGAAACTAATGTTCAGATGCACTGACTAGGGTTTTTTTTTTTTCAAGTGGTCCCATCACCCATATGAGGAGAGCATCTTCAAAGGAAACCCTCACAGGGCCCCGATTTTCACCTAGCTGCCATGCAGAAATTTCAGGCCAATCATTCAATCCAGGTGGTCCTGCTTTTGTGGGCAACATGAATCCAAATTCCCTCATCATTTTCATGCAAGCGGGACTTCCACATGTGACAAAGGGGAATTCTTAGTTTATGTTTATTTCGAGGTATTTTTTACGAGAATTGTAGAAGTTGAGAATTGCTGTTAGTCCCAGTCGGATCATGTCTAAAGAGCACTTGAAATTCTCCATTTGAATGTTGGAATCTTGAAACTCTTCTGAGGTCGCTTTTCGCCTTCGAAAATATTAGAACCTCAACTTCCTAAATGATGCAATGTGCTTGAGCATTTTAAAAATTATATATAAATTGATAACGGAGGTGTCCTAGTCCTTTAGGTCGGACTTATCCCTACATGCCCAGGGGAGCCGAGTAAATCCCCTATGACCCCACTGTAATAGTGCAGTTTCAAATGTGCTACCCCTCGGGATTATTTTAGAAACTAGATTGAGGGCAACATTCAAAGACTGCATAATTCTCTTAAGACAAGAATTTTCAAAATTCCCCTAACCAAACATGTGCATTTGATGGTTAGATAGGCGCGCAGGAGACTTGCTATGGTTCTGTTTTCTATTAAAAAATTCTTTGATGCGTTGCTTTGAGTCCTTCCATGAGACTTATATTTGAAAGTCAAATTGCTCAATTCACTCTTATGCCTTGTTTTATTATTAAAAAAAAGTTCCATCCAACCAAATTTAGGATCAAGGTCTCATTGATTACCTTTAAAACCATATAATTACTCTAAAAACAATATTGAAAGTAAAATGTTAAATCATGTGTTTTGCATATTATCGTTTGGATAACCCCAAGGGGTAGGCCGAGTGGTCAGGACCACGGTTCCTCCCTCTTTCGGAGCTAGAGGTCTTGGTATCGACCCTGGTTCCCTCCTCTTCAAAAACCGAAGGTTGAGTACACTTGTGCTACCATGGGGGCCACATGGGTTTTACCTTGCTTCTCTTTGGGCCCGGAGGGAATAGTCTAGCCCAAAAAGTTGGGAACCCTCTGTTAGCAAAAAAAAAAATATCATAATTCGGATAGTAGGCATATGACCATTTGAAATGAAGAATTCTGAAATGATAAACAGTGAGTGCTCTGAATTTCAAAAGTAAGCCTTAAGAATGGAATTCAAAAGGGCTTAGAGACTTCAGCACTATGCTTTGAAATGTTTCCCAGGCCAGCCTGTGAACTTAAAGCCCACAGAACTTTTCACACAGCAACTTGCAACCATTAGAAGAATTGGGCTCTGATTAGTGTTGGGCATTTATTAGCCTCAACCTATTGAATTCAGGCCTCCAATATCCCCATTCAAATGGGCTCATTTCTTGTTCTTAGGGCCCATATCAATCCCAGACCAGATTTAGGGCTTAAATTTATTATTGGGCCTGACTTGGGCTACAGTAAACACTCAAGATTCCATCCATTAATGCACAGTTTGGCTATTATATGGTACAATTGAGTGGACCCAATCACAGTACAATACGGTGGAGTGAAAAGTATTATGTTCTCTTTCAACACAGGGAATCAAATCGAATGGAACAGAATAAGATTAAAGTAGATGTTAGTAGTGCAAGTGCAACCTCAGAATATTTGAGGGCCGAACAAGAGAGCTTGATACTCGAAAGATTTTTAGGTTAGGGTTGGCAGTCAAATATTTGTGGGAAACACACATTTGGCAATTGTAAATCCCCGAAGGACTTTCAAGTTTGTACCCCCCCCCCCCCCCCCCCCCCCCGGAGGGTATGAAAATCTTCATTTTTTTGGATCTACCTATTCATGCCAAATTTTCTTCGCTATAAGCATTTATACACACTAATGTCAATGTGAAATTTCAGCTAACAATTCCTCAATTTGGAATCCTTGTTCCTGGAGTAATGAGTGGTTGCCCAAAATTTCTTTTTTAAAAAACCACCCCTTGCATGTAAGCTCATTTGAAAAAGTAATGTTCAAGAAGGGTTGATGGGGATGGTTATGTCATAATATTGATCTAATGATCTGTTTATTTTATGTCATTGAATACTTAGGATTAGAATAACTAAAATTGCATTTATATAAGTGGTTGAAAAATGAAGAACCAAGGTGAATATACAAAAATAACAATCAAACAGTCTCTCATACATTTCCTCGTATCTCACCTCAAGCTCAGGTCGCCATGAATTCCTATGTATTTTATACGAACAAATAGGCAAATGTACCACCTTCAAATGTGCTGATCACTTCATTTTAGAACCTGAAGTGTGTGATTTACATCTGTGTACGTTTTTTTATCGTTAAATCCAACAATGAATATGTTAAAATGTACTGCGTTTGGTTGTCGCTGAAAGAGTTTGAATCTATCTATCATAACTATCCGCTCAAAAGGAAACAGTGAATTTTTTTTGAGAATTTACCTTTTTTGCTTTGTGGTGTTACCATGTGAGTGGTTTAAAGCATGTGATCAATGTCACGTGATAAGATGACACTAAATGTGCTTTTTGCTTTTAATTAGACAATAGTTAAGAGTATGGAAGGAAATCTAATGATTAGGGATATAACTCATAATTTTTGAAGTGTTTTTATTCTCTCGAAGAAGGACAACGCGGATGCAAGAGTACGTGCGATTCAACAACCATGCTACACAAGAGAGACTAGAGGGTTTTACGTGATTCGACAAAACCATTTACGTCTGCGGCAAGGGATCAATGACTCACATCTTAACTCTCTTCAGAGTCTAGGGTTACAGATTAGACTGCATATATAATCTCTGATTTCTTAATCAATAAAAAAGCCCTGATACATTGACCAAAATACCCTTGACCCTGGACGTCAGTCCCAGCCCCCAAGTGGCCCCCACAGAGACCTACGCTCATAGAAAGTACGAGCGAAGGGCCTTTAACATATCTGAAGTGATGATACACAACTGGCTCTATCATTGTTAAGAATGCAATCAAAACACTCTACACAGAGTTACTTTTTTGTGTGATAGAGGATTTGGATCCTTTATACATCTTAAACTACCCACTCTTCCACATAGCTTTCCAATGGCAGGGTTCGCCGTATGACTGATCCTATTAGAAAAAAGAAGGATTAATAATATGATAAATAAAAAAAATCAGTTCGATTGGATATTGATAATGATTCTAACCTAACACCACAAAATAGCTAATCAATTTGTGTGAGCCCGTTGAATCTATTAAATAAAAAAGAACTTAGAATCTAGCCAATCACTAAATTAATGTTCATTACATGTTGATTGGTCTATGTAATCTAAGTTAAGTAGAAGCTCCCCTCATCTATTGTCTATATAGGTGGATGAACTTTAGTCAAATTCATAGTTATGATATGAGGAATAAAGAGCCAAAACGTGAGAAGTAAACCTTGTAAGGATAGAATGTATTGCATGACCTTTCTGAGGGAGATAAGGCTTAGCTTTAATTCCAGGATTTGTTCTATTCCAATTGGTGGCCTATCATTGATGGTTGCAGATCAGGACAAGTCATCTTGTAGGACCACGGTGGGGCTTACTTTTCCTATCCAACTGATCAATAGTGGTCAGAGAAAAAGCATAGGCTACCTATTGGGCCTTGTAGGAATGAATCCAGGTTCAATTTATTAATTCAGTCTTGCAACCAGTGATGGAGCCAAGATTTTCTTTCAAGAGGGGCAAACAATACTTGACTAATAGCTACGAACTTAGAGGTTTTTTTTTCTAAGGGGATCGATAATTTTTTCATATTTGTTGATTTTTTTACTTATTTATAAATGGGAAGTGCTCCTATGAGAGACACTCTCACCAACTTTGTGAGAGATGGGTGGAGGCCCTCACATTTAAGTTGGGGGTCCTTGCATTTAAGTTGGTGAGAGTGGATATGGAAGTGAGGGCCCCCACCCATCTCTCATAAAGTTGTTGAGAGTGTCTCTCATAGGAGCACTTACCTTTATAAATAAATTCATCTATTTTTTGCCGATTTTTTTCTAATATTTAAATAAAACCCCTAAGTTTAAAAATACTTGACGTTTTTAAAGACATAATTTCTCAAAACTTTTAGAACAATTTAACTAAAAAAAATAGTGCTCATTATAATGTATCCAAACCACTCAAAATAATCATTTACTCCTTGTTTTGGGACCAAGAGTTGCATTAATCAAAGTATGAAATATATTGGATTAATTGATCACATATAAACCAACCCACCTATATTTAATTAGTAAAAATTAGTTGATTGGTTACTTGTGACTGTTTAATGGGCCACAATTCATATTATAGGCATTGACGGTTGAAAATCTATTGATTGGTTACTTGTGATCATTTGATGGACCGCAATGCCTTTGGTATAGGCATGGATGGTTGAGAGCACACTAATGAGAGTCATTAGCCAATGCCATAAAATGGTGATGGACAATCAATGTTTAATATTCACTACTTAGAATAAAGGGCGTCTTCTAATAAGATTTGGCCACACCATAAGATTGAACACGTCATATTTCAATTGTATGCTCAAATATGGTGGGACCAACTCCTATTTGAATCAAAGGATACCCAAGTTGTCCAAATCCATAGAGTTTTTTTTTTTTTTTTCGTTGTGGTGAGGGAAATCCATAGAGTTGTTGAAAAAGACTTTTCTCAAGGTGTCATTAAAGAGACATCCATTTTGAAGAGAAGAGAGGAGGAAATGAAGGATTTAGTCCCATTTAAGTGATTGCAACTCCTTAAAACTCTCCTAAAACTTGGATAATGACTCACTTATTTATTGGATTGGAAGCAAGCAAAAGATAAAATTATTCTCATTCCTTTTAAATTCCCTTCTTTTCATGAAAGAAAGAAAAAGAGAGATCAGGAGGGGCAAAAATGCAAGAAATCAAATACCTATGAAAAATTGAGACCTAACCCTTGTTTCCAAAAAAAACAAAAAATTTGAGCATGAGCAATCGCCCCTCCTCGACCCCCCCTCCCTCCGTCCCTGTCGGCAAGGTGACTATTGAGCCCAAGTGGGCTGGATCGGCATTACCTTGCCCAGTTTGGGAAAAGAGAAAGGAATCAAAGTATTCAAACAGCAACTCAGGAAAGTAAAAAACAGAGAGGAATGTGATTTTTCTGTTTCTTGCATGAGTGGGGCATTTTGCATTTGATTGGAGAGGTACAAGAAAATTCAATTCCTTGTTTAAAAGAAAGAAAGACACCATATTTTCTTTCTTTCCATGGGACACAACAAACTTTTCTCGTGGTCACTCTAATCAATAATTTCATATTTTTTTTTTCTCTTCAAATTTTCTTCCTCTTTACATGTTCTTCTACGCCCAAATCTTTTCTTAGTTGCTTGACAGTGGAAGCTTATTGTACACTACATTTTTTAACTTTAAACAAGTACGAGCAAGGTTTTTTTTTTTTTTTTCCTTCAAATTTATGGGTGGGTGAGTGGTACACGCAACTACCTGCAGTTGTGTGAGATGAGATACCCTTACCACTCCGGTGTCGTGCGTGTCGCGCATTTTTCATGTAAAAGCAAGGTTTCCTTCATCAAGAAATGATGAGAATTTGCAAACACCTCTTGTACCAGTTGAGATGAGATGTTAAAATAGAGAAGAATTTGGAAACGCCACCTGTGCCCTATTGAGTATTCCATATGGATAAAGATGAGATGTTAAAATAGAGAGATTGTCGTGTTTGGCAATTAACTAGTTAAAGTAAAGTAAAGTGAATTCAAACAAGAAATGACAAAGGGTTATATCAAAAGTACACAATTTTAAAACTCCTTCCGAATATTTCAAAAAAAAAAAAAGTAAAAAAAGCAACATCCTTTCCCCACTAAAAGACAAAAAAGAAACTCGACTTTTCTATACAAAAAGTCAAAAAGATTTTATACCAAATAAATAAAAACAAAACACCATCATAACACCTTATATTTTATTTTCTCTTGATTTGATGTACCTCACCATATTTCAATCCACTAATCCACTAGGATATGCTTTTTGTTAAAATAGAGTTTAGGATATGCTTTTCTTCATCTTTAAGGCAGATGAAGACTTTATGATAACACGCTTTTTGAAAAGAGAAACCTTTGTGCCTTTGCCAACCTCCATAGTGGAGGCATGCTTCCCCAATGAAAACCCTTCTTAGGATTTATGTCCACCCCATTGATATCAATGGTAGAGCTTGTTTTGTAAAGTTTTCTGTGTCCACCGCAGAAAAGCCTGTGACACCTACATTTGTCAGCTTTAATAATAATACTAAGAAGAAGAAGTGGTGGAGGAGGAGGAGAGCCTACTAATATTTTGAAGCCAAACCACTAGTAGCAGTCAATCATGAGCTACTTCCCCTCTCCACATGAACAACTAGGGATTGATCTTTAATTATAGAGCTCTTGCCCGATTTGGGTAGATTGTGCATATGTGAGTATTTATATGAGCAAAATTAAAGTAGTGTTTTAAAAATCGGATTTGACTAACCGTTTAAACCAGATATTTGGAACCAATTGAACTCAATGTTCATTGTTTTTAAGATATTTTAAAATATTTTTCCATTTCTAGATTGTGGACAATGAATCAAGTTAAACTAGATGGTCAAACAAGGTGTGGACAGAACCATCCAAGTTTCACCCCTTTAATCTGGTTCTTAAAGAAGTTGCTCTCCCCTTACAAGAATTATACAGATTTTGCCTCAAATTGGATCATTGTAATAATCTTTGACCAGTGAGTTGATGGGATTGCCCATGGATGCTATGACCCAAAGTACAAGCCAAATTGGAACATTCTGTTTAATGTGGAGGGACTGTGTCAACCTTAGTTCTTTGTTGTGTAGTCTCTTCCCCCAAGCAGTCTAATTTGGACTGAATATTCAATGAATAATGCATGCACCTATAGATAGTCAAGATAGAGACAAATGCTGAGTGGATTGCCTAGCCACCACTTGATAATGAGAAGTGGGGCCCACCATAAACACTATAATAAATGAACTCTAAGTCCCTTTCCATCCAAATCTAGGATCAGCTGATTGACCATGTAACCATAGAACTGGTCTGTCTACGAGTCGCCTTCATAGATCCAGTTTGAGACATTGGGGTCATGTGGTCCTAGGCATTATTTTTAAAGCCATGTGAGCATAGGGCAAAATTTCCCCCTATTGCACAATCAGAAATGCCTTTTGACATGTTTGCAGAAAAAAAAAAAAAAAAACATTGCAATAGATTTTTTTTTCTTTAAAGAAAAGTGTTTGCATCAAGCAATAATAAAATATTTTATGAGGGATTTATGAGGACTATATCAGAGTACATTTGATAACTGGAGAGAAATTTAAGAGAAGTTTGAAGATTTGATGATTCTACACTAGCTCTTGAATAGGGACTCCTCATTGGGGTTATATACTTTAGGAATATTTAGGTCGATATCGATGCAAGTTGATGGGTATAATTGAGAATTTTGATACCAATGTGTAAATCCACGAAAATGAGGATCTTTTTTTGATTTTATAGGGGAAATGAACCGAAAATTCTCCAAAATAAGTAGGATTTTCATTGGCCCAAATCCTTAGAATTTCCCAATTGTCAAATGTGGTTTTTGACAACTTTGTAAAACACCGGTCAAGAACTCAGTAAAGAATTTGACTATCAAATGTGACCTTACATATAGATCAACAAATCATTACTTTGTCGATAAAAAAAACCTAAAAATATAAATTTTCATTTTAATTATTTCCATATCATTCTTGGTAAAAAAAGACAAAAAAAAATTTAAAATTTAAAACACAATTCTCTTATCATGAGGGTGAGCACCCCAATCATGGGACCACCATTGACCATCCGATCAATTTATTCTTATCTAGGGTTTGGGCCATGGGCAAGTGGAGCCCACACATCACACACCCTTGTTCAATTGAACAACTTTCTTGGGTAGTTGGACCGGCAGTTCAAGTGTCTCTGTGTCACAACTCACAAACACAACTAATGGAAGCCACTTTACCTACTTATCCACTAGACCCCTCACCACCTAAATCCATTCATGCCCTATGTGGGCCCCACACCCAGCACCTGTCTAGATTCTATTCGTCTGGATCGCTCCCAGACAAGAAATCCTATGTTTATTTTGGGATGGGGTTCTCTCATGAGAGTCCAAATACTCCATGACTGTGTATGACCTTTTATTTTATTCTTTTATACCCCAACTAATGGCAGGGCTCCAAGAGAAACCCCGCATACACACCGAAAAATAGCCCACATCAAGTAGGAAAATGAGTCGATACAAGTGAGAAAAAGTGACGTACCCAATGTTTGTTTGAAGCCTAGACAACTATGTCGCAAGCCCTTCTTAAGGCTATGTTTGACTTTGAAAAATCACGTGTAAAGAGTTGAACTTCATAGTGGAAGTTAAATAAATGTGCACTCTTTGGATGTATTTGTACAATGAGAGGATTCAATAATATAGATTAAAATTATTATAATTTTATGTATCGGCGTTGCATATTTGGGTTACTAGTGAGAGGTGTGAGAGTAATGGATTTTATGTTCCACTCTGAATATAATTATGTCACAAGAAGATTTCGTAACAGAGAAGAAGATTATTAATGCATTATTATTCGATGTCCTATCCTTTAGGGCCAGATTGGTAACTCTACTAATATAGTCAAATCAAGTAAAGTTGATTTTGAAGAAAGAATAAAATATGAATGGGCTATGATGGTATTTGGTTTTTAGTTATTTGTTATAGAATCTTTTTGAACTTTTTGTATGGAAAAGTAGAGTTTTTTTGTATTTTAATGGATAAAGGTAGTTGCTTTTTCACTTTTTGTATGAAAAAGATTGAGGGAGTTTTGAATAAAATGTATTTGATGTGACATCTTGTCTGGAAAATGGAGACTTTACTTGACTTTAACTGTATTAGTAAAGTGTGAAACTGGCCATTATGGAATGCCCAATCACAGGGTGGGACATGGAATTTGTGGATGCCTTGGGCCACACAATGCAATTACACCTCCGTTTGTATCAGCTTATGAATATGATTTGTCAGAAAAAAGTCAAAGCCTCGTAGAATCCGGACTCAGGGTTTGACCCACCACGTGGAGAAGTTACTTCGGCAGTAAGAGCGTGCTTCGTGCCAGCTGGCAGAAGGGGGCAGTCTTGTCGGGCCTGCCCGAGTACCTTATCCTCTTCCGCACGCATCATTTCCTCATTTTCATTTACCCCCCTCACTTCCCTCCAACATTCCACTTCAGAACATTTCTCCATTTCTTCTATTTCTTCTTCCCAAATCTTAGGGATGTAAATGGGTATTCCATTCTCCGATTACTCGGAGGTCCCGACCCATTAAAAATCGAGTCAGGGTCCTTACTTAAGCCCCGATAACTTAATAGGTCTGGGATTGGTTCCACCTTCGTTCGGACCAGCAGACCCAAGACTCGGCATGTTATCTTAATTTTTAAAAATCTATCCTAAAAACCATGTTTTTTTTAATATGATTCTCTATCTAAACTCGGACTTGAATCCAGACCCGTCTCATATATGGTTCTAATTCCGATTCTGGAGTCAAGAAATAAGTTCCGAAACGGTTTCGAGTCCGGATCCAATTTTACCTTCTCCTTAACGACTCCGGTTCTGGGTCCACCATGGACCCAGACCGAAACCGACCCATTTACAACCCTGGCAAATCATATTTCTACCCCACACATTTGATCAATGATCAATCCAACCCGTTCAAAATCACCTAATTTGTATTGATTAGCACCAGTCCCAATTTGCTAATACCCTAAAAAATTAAGGATCAAGATCACAAAATTGACACCTAGATCTATTCTTATTCTACTTGCATGTTTGGTAAACTTATTTTACGAGTGGAAAAAAAGTAAAGGGTCCATTCAAAAGAGGTTAAAAGAAGAGTTAGTCAAATAAAAGCGTGTTAAATAATATTAAAAATGAAAGGTCATGTTTACATTCTTATCTTAAAAAACAGAAGAGAATTTTTTTTTTGGCATGGTAGGAACTAGGAAAGTAAGTTTTTAATTTGATCACTTCTTGTATATCACTCGATTTGACTTTTGACTTCACATCACTTTACTAGTAATATCCCCGGAATGGGATCTCACTTTGAGCAATTCATGTGGGCCCCACATGAGGTGGGCCTCACCAAAAGAGGAAAACGACCGGTCGTTCTCTAGTTGATATCTATCTATCCCTCATTTATAAGGAGGAATCATTTGCGGATTTATGTAATTTTCTTTTTTATATAATTTTTTATGCTTTCCCTTCCGACAATATTCAAATCGATTATAGAGATATAGAAGAAGTAGATGTTGGTTTTCATCTCTTTTTCTAATGCTATTGTTCCTATACCAAACCCTAAGTTTTTTTTTTTCAAATAATTTCTTGCTTGTTCCTTCTCCTCTTATGAAACAAAATCAAATCAAACACACGATGGAGTAGAGAGAATTTCAATCATTCTTTCAATCGCGCAAGATCGAAGAAGAACCCTATTTTTAGACTCGTAAGTTTCTCCTTTTAGTCTAATTCTCTTTTGCCCCCTCTTTCTTGAATCATCATGTTACAGGTTTTTGTTGAACCGGGTTTTCTCTTTCACTTTCTCAGATGATCTTCTGCTGTTAAGGCATTTGAATGAGAAGCTCTTATGTCATGGTTGCCCAATATAAGATTTTGATGATCATTCTTGTTTTGGTGTTGGATTTAAATGCTCTTATGTCATTCGTATAAGATTCTGTCGAATCTTTCTTGTTTTGGTGTTGGATTTAAATGATCTTTGATGGATTGTTGTTGTAATTGATACATTTTTCTGGTGTATTTTCAACAATTTCATTTCTATAGTTTGTTTGGGAGGCGGAAGGAAGCAGCAGGGAATTTAGGGTTTCTAGGTTAGAGATAAGAGGAAGAAGATGCAATCTAAATCATACACTAATTTATTAGATCTCGCGTCTGGGAATTTCCCAGCGATTAGTGTAGGGAGCGGCCGGAAGCCGCGCCTCCCCCGGGTGATGACTGTCCCTGGGCTTGTGTCTGAGCTTGATGATGATCAGCCCAACAGCGTGAATTCCGACGCCCCGTCGTCAATCATACAGGATCGGATCATCATCGTCGCAAACCAGCTCCCTGTGAAAGCGAAGAGGCGACCGGATAACAGGGGGTGGTGTTTCTGTTGGGATGAGGATTCTCTGCTCTTGCAGCTGAAGGATGGATTGCCTGATGACATGGAGGTGATCTATGTTGGTTCTTTGAAGGTTGATGTTGATGTCAATGAACAGGATGATGTGTCACACACCCTGTTGGAGAGATTCAAATGCGTTCCGGCGTTCCTCCCGCCGGACATTCTCTCCAAATTCTACCATGGTTTCTGTAAGCAGCAGTTGTGGCCTCTGTTCCATTACATGCTCCCCTTGTCGGCTGATCATGGGGGTCGATTCGATCGGTCGTTGTGGGAGGCGTATGTCTCTGCAAATAAGATCTTTTCGCAGAGGGTGATAGAGGTGATTAACCCGGAGGATGACTATGTTTGGATACATGACTATCATCTTATGGTTTTGCCAACCTTCTTGAGAAGGCGTTTTAACCGCCTGCGAATGGGGTTCTTTCTGCACAGCCCATTTCCCTCATCCGAGATCTATCGGACTCTTCCTGTTAGGGAAGAGATCCTTAAGGCGCTGCTGAATTCGGACTTGATTGGTTTCCACACCTTTGATTACGCCCGGCATTTTCTGTCTTGCTGCAGCAGGATGTTGGGGCTGGAGTATCAGTCGAAGAGGGGTTATATTGGATTGGAATATTACGGACGAACGGTGGGGATCAAGATCATGCCAGTTGGGGTTCACATGGGTCAGCTCGAATCGGAGCTGAGGCGTGAAGACAAGGAATGGAGAGTCGGGGAGCTTAAACGGCAGTTTGAGGGGAAGACGGTTTTGCTTGGGGTTGATGATATGGATATCTTTAAAGGGATTAATTTGAAGCTTCTGGCAATGGAACAGATGCTTAAGCAGCATCCGAAATGGCAGGGGCAGGCCGTCTTGGTTCAGATTGTGAACCCTGCGAGGGGCAGAGGGAGAGATCTTGAGCAAATTCAGGCTGAGATTCAGTCGAGTTGCAGGAGGATCAATGAAGAGTTCGGGCAGCCTGGTTATGAACCAGTGGTGTTCATTGACCGACCGGTTTCAATTAGTGAAAGGATAGCTTTCTACACTATTGCTGAATGTGTTGTTGTTACGGCTGTGAGAGATGGAATGAACCTTACCCCGTACGAGTATATAGTTTGTAGACAAGGTATCTCCGGATCTGAATCAGTTTTAGATCCAAGCAGTCTAAAAAAGAGCATGTTGGTATTGTCAGAGTTCATTGGGTGCTCTCCATCGCTGAGTGGGGCAATCCGGGTCAATCCTTGGAATGTTGAGGCAACAGCGGAAGCCATGAATGAGGCAATCTCAATGGCTGACGCTGAGAAACAGATGCGACATGAGAAGCACTACAGATACGTTAGCACCCATGACGTGGCTTACTGGTCTCGGAGCTTCTTGCAGGATATGGAGAGAACCTGCAAAGACCATTTTAGGAGAAGATGCTGGGGAATCGGCTTGAGTTTTGGTTTTAAAGTCGTGGCACTCGATCCTAGTTTCAGGAAGCTGTCCATAGACCATATTGTCTCAGCATATGAAAGGTCAAAACACCGGGCCATAATGTTGGATTATGATGGAACCATGGTGCCTCAGACTGCCATCAACAAGACACCAAGTCCTGAAGTCATCTCAATTCTTAATACCCTTAGTCGTGATCCAAAGAATTTTGTTTTCATTGTAAGTGGAAGAGGGAGGGAAAGCTTAAGCAAGTGGTTTTCTCCATGTGAGAAGCTTGGAATTGCAGCTGAACATGGCTACTTCTTCAGGTATATTGGGGTGTCATTAGATCACTCTCTCTCTCTCTTTTAAAGTTATATTAATGAACTCCTTCTAATACTACAACTTTCAGGTGGGTGAGGGACCAGGAATGGGAAATCTGTGGCCAGAGTACTGATTTTGGGTGGATACAGATTGCGGAGCCTGTGATGAAACTGTATACAGAAGCTACTGATGGTTCTTCTATTGAAACCAAGGAGAGTGCATTGGTTTGGCACCATCAGGATGCAGATCCAGGTTTTGGATGCAGCCAAGCAAAGGAGATGTTAGATCATTTGGAGAGTGTGTTAGCAAACGAACCTGTCGCTGTGAAGAGTGGGCAGTACATTGTGGAAGTGAAGCCTCAGGTATGTCTCATAATCTCCTTTTATTCATGCATTTACATAAATATAGATGGGGTTTTAGCTCATTGGCTTCTTGATTACAAAAAGAAAAAGAAAATTCGAAACTAGGAACAGAAAAGATAAATATCATGAAAGAGCAGACTTTGGATATTTGACATCTACTTTTAGGAAAGGAGAAGGTTTCTGGGAATGGGGTTTCTCATAAAGGCGGACAGTCATTTTGGTGGAGCACTCGTATTGGAACCAGGAATTCCTAATCATTTTCCTTGTAATCCATTTGGTTTCCCCGTAAAAGAGTTGTGACTTTAGAAATAGGGAAGAAAAAGATCATAGGTACGGTTTCACGGATAAGGAAAAAAGATAGAAGAGAAGAAAACACTCAATTCAATTTCATTTGTCATTTTCAAGAAAGAAACAGATTTGGTGGAAGGGCATCTGTCCAAGGTTGACAATCTTGTGGTGGGCAGAACTAGAAATAGGAGTTGTTAGCACTTAGCATGCCTTAGTTTGCAGAATCTGGACAATAAAAGATATTTGGAAGACCAACCCACTCTTGCTCCTTTGCTTTCATCTCTTGTCAATGAGTGAAAATGGAGAGTTTGAAATGTAGTTTTTTCCTGACTTCTGTATCAAATATGAGCAAAGACCCCATCCTAAGAAACTATTTTCTAATGAAACTGGAAAAAATTTAGATTGGGTCCAGTCATAGGATATTTCCCTTAATTGTGAGCATAACTTGAAATGTGGATATCTTTCTATATCTCCCCAACTACAAAGATTCTTAATTATGGGCAAGGCTTATTTCATATGCATGGAGTGTCTGATACATCCTGTACCTGAAACTACCAAGAATAAGTGCTTCACCAGTGCACCCTTAGTTACATATTCTTTCCTGCACTTTACTACCTTGTCGGAGCACATTATCAGTAGCAAGGAATAAAACTTGAAATTGTGGTTTAGATTTAAGCTTGCAGTGCAAAGTAGGTGGTGCTTTGCAGTAAAGAATTTTGACATGCTTAAAACCGGTAAGTGGTTTTTATATTTTGGCACAATAGAATTGTGTTTGTTTTCCTAGTGGTTGGGGTGGCATAATAGATGTTTTAAATGTTACCTGGTGAGCCTTCAACAATCAAATACTGATTAGGGGTAGAAATCCAGAAGAATAGTTTCCAACATTGTTTGCTTTTCTGATTGCTGTTTCACCTGAGCAGAAGTTTAGTGATGCACACATTCTAAAGAAAAATTAAAGAAAAGTTGACGATCAGTACAAGGATCCATTAACTGCTAGTACTGAGAAGTTTGTACTTACCCATCCCCCAAGCACACCCAGCCCCTCTGTTTCCAATATAGAGTAGGTTTTTTTTTTTTTTTCACTAATGGTGTTTGCTTAAATCTGTTTCTGGTTGATGGTTTGTAGGGCGTCAGCAAAGGTTTGGTTGCAGAGAAGATATTATCGTCAATGACTGATAATGGAAGACAAGCCGACTTTGTATTGTGCATTGGTGATGATAGATCCGACGAGGACATGTTTGAAGGTATGAGTGCAATAGCAAGGAACACCCTTTCCAATTCAGCGGTGTTCGCTTGCACAGTTGGGCAGAAGCCAAGTAAAGCAAAGTATTATCTAGATGATACGGCTGACGTTGTAATGATGCTCCAAGCTCTTGCTGATACCACAGACCAATCTCCTTCACCTTCATTTCAATCGCCTGTGTATCAGTTTGAAAAATTGAACTTGAGATAATTTACTGGATTTCTTTGCCCAACCCTTACCAGTTCCCACATTGAGCAAACTCAGAAGGAAAAAAACATCAGGGACTGGGTGGAGATGACAATTGAGAGAGAGAGAGAGAGAGAGAGAGAGAGAGAGTACAATGACTTTGTTGCACTAGACTTGGGCTTCTATTCAACAGAGAATCCTTTTCATTCGTTTCAGACAGGTAAGGGGATGAGAAGTAACTTGATTGACTCAAAGATTGGCATGTGGAGAACTTGCAAATCATTCCAAATCTTTTTTCCTGCAGCACTGTATGTATGTATCTGCTTTCTTGGATTACACTGGCATCTTATGTGGTAGGCAGAGATCTGAACAAAATGATGGCTGTAACAACTGAACAAACTTTTCATGGTCGCTTCTTGTTAACTTGTGTAGGGTGATGCATGAATCCAGCAGCGACAAAAACAGCGCTTATTTGATATCCAATTTGCACATTGATCATAATATAGTTGATGTTTTTTTCTCTTTTCCGGTTTGGATTGAGATTTCTATTTTTACATCTGATCAATTCGATTACTCATTTCGCAGAGCCACCGCAAATGTTAAATGTGCATGATCAGAATAGTATCAACCTTGTTTAGCTTTTCAGTGTCGGTTGTTAGAAACCCAGAAGAATATAGCTTCAATCTAGTGGTCATAAGACATTTGAAAGTATTAATGGTTCATATGATGCCTGTGAATCTGCATGAAAACATTTGTTGACTTTTGGTTAATACTCATGGAGTTTTGATGAAGTCTTAAAAGTTTTATTAATCTTGGATTGCACCAGGTTATATGGGCAGGCAGAGATCTGGACAGAACAGTTGGGATACCAATTGTGCCGAACTGCGAACCCTACCCTTAACTTGACTGCCATTTAACTCAACTAACCTGTGATATTAGTACAGCTCCTTTGTAAGGACCGTTGGTTCTTACCTGGCTGTCTGGGGTTTGAACTTTGGGTACGTCACTCTTCCTGGTTGTATAGACTCCTTTTTCACTTGTGCAGACAGGCTTCTTTTCCACTTGAGTAGACTGTCTTTCTGTGTGTTTGTGGGCTCTTTTTTCGATCCCAGCCTCTTTGGCTAGGTTACAAAAAAAAAAAAAAAACAAAAAAAAAAACCTCTCTGCGAGATATGCATCAATCAGGAAAACCTGGCCTGTATTTAAATGGGTTGGATTAGGGTCAACCCACAGCTTGAATTAACATACTTTGCCTATTCAAATAATGGTTTGGATTAAAGTCAATTCTTAACCCAACCCATGCATACACAAATCCATTTAAATGATTTAGTAGCCAAGATTCACATGTTGGATATGAGTTGAGACTTCAACATATGTATATCCTTTTGTTAACCTGACCCATTTTGACTCGCATGTCAGTAACTTCTCTAGGAAATGCACATGAGACAATCCGGCAGCAAAAACAGAGAAAAAGCAGTACTGGTTACATATCCGATTGGAACTTTGACCATAAAAAGGATGGTATTGTTTTTTTTTCCTCAAATGAGGAGATCAATTGGATTGTAGCATCCACATCTAATTTTGCATAACCACAACAATGTTAAATTACAAGATCAGAAATAGGTCGTCCCTGTTTAGCTTCTCTGCTGCAAGTTAGAAGCCCAGAAAAATGAATCTCCAGTATAGAAGTCACAGAACAATTGAAAGTCATTAATGTTACATATGATGCCTTTCAAAGAAGAGCACTAATTATATATTTATTTTCTTCATATATGCTCCTAGAGTTTTTAATGAAGTATGGAAATTGGTGTTGCCTCATCGATTTGCAAGTTAAAATTCCTTTCAATCTCTGTAGCGCCATCGATCTTTCTCAGTAGGACTCCTGCACATTCAATACACAGCTTATCAATATGTATATTAGAAGTAGTACTGCACAACATGAAACTTTAGTTTACCGCGAGAATTTTCACTTGCGGACATTTCGAACTCTGTCAAAGAGGCATGGGGCCTGGGGACCCCTGAATTGGCACTGTGCTGACCATGACAAAGTGTTCCATAATGTCCAAAGGAGAAATTCTCCTAGTTCACCAATTTTGCACTAACACAGGGATGTCTAGTAAAGTGTTCAGTCAGACCAAGCAAAACTGCTCATGAGATAAAAACCCTATGTAGATTGGTGTGCCAACTGTCCCACCAGAAAGACCCATAACTGATCATTTGGAGCCACTAATAGGATAGCTATGATCAGTCACAGAGAGGTACTTATGTCTTTTTTGGGGGACAAAGGAGGGGGTATCCATAGGCTACTATACTACATCAAACAATGATGGCTACTTAATTCATATTAAGAGACCGACCATCTTATCCTTTTACTTGATTTGGGCCTTGCTTTTCTATTAGTCAACTCATTGAGAGGTTGATAGAGAAAAAGAAGAATCCATTTATGATTTTTAATGATTTGGAAATGCACTACAACAGGGTGACAGGTAGTTACTTTAGCAAACATTGAGGAAAAATCACGAGTGGTAATATGAAATTATAGAACACATATATGAAGGAATAGTAGTGTGTAAAGAGACATCTAAGTTTCAATTGGTTGGGGGTTGCATCAAAGGCCCTAACTGTATTTGCCCTGGTCATGAACAACCTAATAGTGTACAACGTTTGCACATAGCGTCGTATACACAGATAACAAAAGAAGTGAACAAATGATGAGCTAAAAATTGAGAGTAGAGCACGTGCTGGTAAAAATTGAAAATAACTGAGTCTCACATCATGATAGATCTAAAAAAGTAACCATAGAACAAAATAGAGATTTTTGAGTGGACATTGCAAATAGGATTGACAGGGTGGGCAGAATGGAGAAAAGGGTATGTTAAGGCCATTGTATAGTGCCACTTTAATCAAAAGGTTATCTTTTAAAACAAAAGTTAAGCCTGCCTTGTATGAAGCTGAATGTTGGATAAAAGAAGAAAGGAGGAGCAATAAGTACATTTGGCTAAGACATGCATGCAATGATGTGAGCGTGCGCATGTGTACGTTTCCACGCGCGTGGATAGAATTAAGAATAAGTGCAGCAATAAACCTTATAGTAACGTCTAATAGAGGAGAAAATCATACGACCAAGAACAGCCTCATATGATGCATTGAAGGGTTGCAAGTTCAAGAAACCAAGAAGATGGAAGACCAACAAAAACCTTGAATGTACTGAGTAAAGACATGAAAGACTCTGGAGTTACAGCAAACACAACAAGAGGAAAAGTACAGCATTGATTAAAATGTCAATAGTTGTCATACTGAAATTATTCTTGGAGTCCCCACAAGCATAGCTTGGTGGTAGGGGCATCCACTCCCACAGGAAGTGCCAGAGTTCAAACCCCGCTCAACCTGTCAGAATTGAGACCTCTGGTGTGGCGGCCTACCCAAAAAGAAAAAGGATAATTCCTGGAGGCATGAGTGATCAACTAATGCAGACCCTAGGATTAGAGCTCACATGGAAAAAGTGTCAAAGCACAATAATGGTCTCTGCAGAGACTTTCTCACACGAGGACGCACCTCGAAGGGATAGAAACCAACAAATATTATTCCCTCGAAGGTATAGAAACCAACAAATATTATTCCAATAAAAAAAAAAGTCTGAGATCTAAATCTCTACAATACATATCAATAGGAAAAAGAAACCTTAAGGGACTAAGATTCCTACTCAAACTAGGAAACTAAATAAATTGGAAACGTGTCCTAATTACAACTCATTAAATGGGATTAGAAACTACTAACGATTAACTAAAGAAATAAAATTAGAAATTCGCTAAACTTTCATGGGTGGTCCCACACGTGGCCTCATCCATTCTGCACCATCAAAGGTAGATACTGCTAGATGTTTGGAGCAGCTGAATGGTTAATCGTAACAATCCTCATGAATGTTTAGATGGTTGGGATCATTTTACCAGAAAGATTCTTAATTGGCATGAGCAATGCAAGTGAATTGTCAATATGTTCTTGGATATCAAAAGGTTGTCTGTTTGATTCATTAAAGCTGTCAATAACTGCAGTGTTCCCAATAGAAAACCATCACATATATAATCTTTTTATGCAGTGTTCTCAAAGTCATTCCTAAACAACTACATTTACTTCCAGAAAACAGTTTATTCACCTTTAATCATGGTCTTAACTTGGCAGCTACCATGATTTCAACAAGCGAAAGTTTACTTGAGAATAAAGTAGTTTTGAAATATTTTTCAATATATTATTAGAAAAACTGGCAATCAGCGGCTAATCAGGATACTACAATGATTTTGGTCTTTTAGATGTGGAAGATCTCACTAGTAAGAGATTCTGAAAAATGATGCAGCTAGCATGTTAAATGACCTTCTGCCTTTCATGGCAGATTGGGAACTGTATAGTCCACAAGGACTACTTTCCATCATGTATGGGCTGTTTAGATTGCCTGTGGCTTCCTGCTACCTTTGGAAAAAGAAAAGTCCTCTCCCAGTTTTTTCACTCTATGAACTACCAAAAGTACCAAAATTCAGAAATGAACTCAGAGATCACTCCAAAACAGCAAGCAAGGCAAATGTGGCTTCTTACTTCTTGTCATGTCGAGGGGATCTGCTATAATCACGTGGACTAAGAGGGGAGTCGTATCTGTTGAATAGACAAAGTAATAAGACCACTGAAAGTTCTAAAATAAACCAAAAGGCATGCTAAAAAGACAATGGTTGAAATTTTCTCTAGAAAACAGATAGTTAGCTTAGACATATTACTGGCCACACTAGATGTACTGGTAGGCAATGGATTAAGCATCCCCCAACTATCAGCCTCATCAGACATCAATCTGATCTATGGTAATCAAGTTAAAAGTTGAAAAGATTTAATTGATTCATAGCTGGGAATATCCAACGAAGCTGAATTTTGGCACACCCAAAGCCAAAGCCCACCTATGCATTGGCAAGGACAGCAGATGCTGCTAAAATGGCACGTCTCAGCTGACTGGTCTGCAAATGCTGACTCGTGGTACACCCCAAAGGCAAAGCCCACCTATGCATGTGGTAAAGCCAGTAGACACTGCCAAAGAGGCAAGTCTCAGCTGACTAGTCTGCAAGTACAAAAAACAGCCTTTGTTGAAATCCTTTTTTTTTTTGTACTTCCAAGGAGAAAGATCATCAAATGCCCTGTCAAGAATAAGTTAGTGCATGTTTATGTAGTACCTGCGGCTGCTTGATCTGTAACGGGGACTTGGGCTGCGTCTATACGAGTTTCTTGTACCCTTGGATCGACATTCCCTAGCAAAATGTCCAGGTGCACCACAGTCATAGCATCTGATATCACTGCTGTTCCTCCCATGACTGCGACCACCTCCATAATTTCGAGACATCTCTACACGCCATCCATGTTTTCCTAACAAAATGAAATTGTAGCATTCCATGTTCAACATCAATGTACAGCTTGCTAAATATCCGAATACAAATCGCGTTTCAGATATTTTTTAATCAATGTACAAAGTACAGGCATACATTTTTTGTTGTGAATGTAATGAAGCACAAACTCACTCACACATAGGAACAGTGAATGTGTAAACATGTATAGTAGTAGTAATGACAAGAACAAGATAATTAAAAAATTCTTGCAAGTGCATATATAACCTATATAACAGACAGCTTATGAGGCCAAGTTCAACCAATCTATGATTATTCTACCCCCCACACTGTACTACCTAGCACTCACCCCACTTAGACACTAATTCAACTGTTACAGTCAGATTCAAACAACCATTCTTCAAATCTTAATTTTGAGGCATCAAAAACCATATCAGTAATGATATTATTTCTCTAATTTTATGGGGGCATGCCTAATCCATGTGGTAATGGAAGAGAGATTTTCTATAAAGATTGTAATAGAATTGAGAATTACATTAATTAAAGAGTGTATAATAAAGATTACAAACAGAAAATATTTTATTTTCTTCAGGTGACAGAGTATAACCTTTGGTCACTGTACGAAGATCAAAAGGTAAGGAATTCAAAAGTTGAAATATATTAGTCCATCCAAGGGCAAGATTATCAAAAGCAGACTAAATTAATCAAAATAGCAATGCCATTTAGAAACCACGAGACAGAAGTAATTAAAGCATGAATTTTAATGATCCATGATCACCAAGAAATTATAATCACCATGAAATTATATCACCATCTATGAAGGAGAAATCAATCAATCCCACCATCTAATGAGGAAATTGCATCATCAGCATCCCGACGATCATCACACTCAACAAATGCATAGCCTGGAGGATTTCGTGCAATCCATACACTGGGAGAAAAGGTAAAGTGTGTTAAGAAACCAATATTTTAATACCTAATTTGTTGGTTAAATGCTAGAAGAATTCAGGAGGACACGAGGCCTAAAGATAATAAGCAACAGAAGACTAATTCCTAAATCTAAATACAGTTAAATTACTACTAGGTAGAACTCAGGTGGATGAGAAACATACAAGACGGCATAAACTAAAGACACCATTTTCAGAACAAGGTAATTCTCCGAATAGATCTGCAATTAAAAGAAAAAGGAAAGAAGTGTACATCATTCCCCTTTGTGTTTTTCCCACTTCAGTCATTCTGAAAGAAACACTATCCCAAATGCTAAACTGAGGAGCCAATACAAGAATCATGTTGGAAATAGTTGTTCAGGTCTCATTTGAAGTTGTCCTTGAATTAAAGGAGAAATGATGCAGGGTGGGCAGCTATTAACTGTGTCGATCTGCTGAAGCAGGGGTACAATAATGACAAAACCATTCATCAGGATAATGCTGTCTCTTGATCTTATGAGAGAATTTTTACCAAAAAAAAAAAAAAAAAACCTGTACAGAGATTATCTTCAATTATAATTAATAATCCAAAACTTGCATTTTTGTTGTGATGGATGAGTTGTTAGTTACCATAGGTTTGCGTCAGGGATCGACCTTAAGCTCTTATCTCTATACACTGATTATGGATGAGCTCATTGCTTCATATTCAAGAGGAGATACCATGGTACATGTTCTTTGCAAATGATAGTGTTGGCCAATGAATTAAGAGATGTTGTGAATGCAGAACTTGATAGATGGCAAGAGGCTTTAGAATCCAAGGGCTTTAAAATAAGTCATACAAAGATAGAATATGTGGATTGCAACTTCAGTAGGCATATACAAAGAGTTGAAACTACTGTGAGAATTGAATTTCAAGAGATACCACAAAGAGATTCATTCCAACACCTTGGCTCAAAAATTAGTAAGGATTGAGAGATTGAGAAAGATGTCGACAATAGGATAAAAGTGAAGTGGTTGGAGTGGAAACTTTCTTTTGGAGTGTTTTGTGATTGGCATATGCTAGCAAGATTGAAGGAAAATTTTTACAAGACGGCGATTAGGCTAGCTATTACCTATGAAGCAAAATATTGGCCAATCAACTATTAAAAAGCAACACATGCACAACATGATAGCACATAACGTCTGAGTCCAAGTCAAATCAAACTTGGACAAGTTTTAAAACACTGCTTAGTGCTTGCCTTTTGGTACTGCTCCCCCACTAAAATACTGAAGAACCCATCTTCCTCTTTGTCATTTCCATTGTAGAGAACTGAGACACAAGAAGGTATTTTTCAGATTTTTTTCAGTTTTTCTCCCTCTCTTTTGGAAACTATCCACCTCTCAAACTACAAGTGCTGTTGTGGGGAAACCCCACATGCCCCTTTTCTGAGGAAAAAAAAATCATTTCAGATTACTCCACTAGCATATCCTCTAATCTACAAGCATGTTCATCTCTGAGAAAATAAAAATCACTATATGGTATCAGGACTTGAGAGAACAATCAATGCAATTAAGGAGACAAATAAAAGGGAGAAGGAAAACAGGATTTTGTATTGTCAAAGAGCCCGTGACAGTGACACAGCTGAAGGTGTTCACTATTGCAATCTTGAGGTTGTGAGTTCAAGTCGTCTGAACAATTGAAAAATAATAATAATAATAATAATTTTCATTCAACGAGCAAACGCACTTTGAGCATTGTCACACAACTCCAGGTTGTCTGGGGGAGCTTTTCATCTTTCTGTCACTCACCTCTTGGCTCCAACTCCACTCCACTTCTCCCAGTGCTGCCTTGAATCCCAAAACAGTGGAAACTACCATCGGGTTTCTCTCACTTCCATTACATAACAATCATGAATTGGTCAATCATACTCATATTAAGCAAAAATTTCATGCATCTAACTGAATGCTCTTTAAGATATTCAAATCATTTGATGTCTTACATTGGGTATACACAATGGAACTAATGTCAAGCTAACAAAGCAAACCCAACATTTTCCTTTCAATTGTAACCTGCACTAAATGTCTTCACTTTTTTTTTTTTTCTATATAAAAATGCCTCTTACCCTTTCAGAATCAAATCTCCTAGAGCTCTAGCTACATAACAGGAAAGTAAATAATAGAAAATGTTCATTGATTTCCCTCCTTTTGTAGAAAGGCGCATTGCCAATTAATCATTTACCAGCCAAATTACAACACAGAGAGATTATTACTACAAGTATTTTGTTTATAACTTTCTGAATCGCTTCAGAATTCTTCAAAATAAAAATGCACAACATAAATCAGGAAAGAAAAAAAAATCTGGTGGGAAGACTACTCTGGGAACCGAGCAAACGTGCTGACCACCCCAAAGGCGCGAAATTCATATGCCAGTTCCCTTTCTGTAATTTGAGAATCCAGGTTCCCAACATACAACTTCCACATCTCTGTCCAATCCAACAAAATGGATTCTACCAGTGAAAAAATTAAATGCAAAAATAAGGGGCAACAAAAAATCACCAAGACACCAAACAAAAACAATACTTGTATAGCATGGATTCTACGAATTGGGTGCTTTAGAACCAAAAAAAAAAAAAAAAAAGAACTAAACTACATCAGAAAGCAAAATGTCATTGTTTGTTACTTATTGGGTAATTGGGTGCTGTCTGTGTAAAATGGGAAAAGGAAAAATGGGACCCAAATCAACACATTCTCAAAATTCAAATTCAACTAAAACTATCCACCCATCACTAGACCTTAAATTTTATGATTGGGTTTTCCAAAAGACAGTCTGTAGGTCATATAAAACCCAAAAAAAAAAAAAAAAAAATGAAAAACTGCAACTTGGTTAATAGTAACAAGAAACAGTAAATCTGTAGATGAAAGTTCTGTTGATTGCAATTAGGTATATAAACTTGAGAGAGAGGGAGAGAGACCTGTTGATATGGGTTATGTTGGATGGAGAAGTTTGCGTGTGAAGACAGGGCGAAGTGAAATGGGGGGTTGCAACGAGGGTTTCGAGGGTTTGAGCCAAAATAGGAAGTTGACGTGTCAAAATAGAAACGGGATCATCTAAGGATTCCACCCACAGTGACCACGAGTGACCGAAACATGGTTCACCACGTCACTGTAGACAGCTCTGGGCGAGATGTATTCTAAGCTGCTTGCATACATTGGCAGGTTGCCCACGGTGATATGATAGGTCTTGATTGGTTCACTCACAATCGCTATGGGGAAAATCCACAGAAGATCCAGACACGTCAAAATAGGGTCTAGACTTTTGATAGGAAGATTAGACTTCAAAATAGGCCAAAAAAATTGGATGTTAATTTTGAAAAGGACATAAGGGCATTTTGGCCATTTTATTTAAAAGGGAAATAAAAAAGAAGAGAGAGATTGCCCGTGGAGGTAATTTTGGCGAGATGTCCTTAATTGAAATCCTCTTGAAAAACTTAGAGGCTAGTTTTATGATAATATTTTGCTTTTAGTTGTTTGTTATGGAATTTTTTTTTTTTGAGTTTTTGTATAAAATAATGGAGTGTTTTTTATCTTTTGGTGGAACATGAAGGTTGCTTTTTGACTTTTTAAAAAAAAAATGATGGAAAATTTGAATTAAAGCTTTTTTTTTATATAACTTTCTTTTTTAAGAAATGGAGACTTTACTTTACTTGACTCTATTAGTAGAGTTGCCAAACAAGAGCCTCAATCTCAAATGTCAAGAGGGATTTTTTTTTTTTTTTGGGTCCTGTTTTGAAATCTATTAAGAATTTAGCTCTAGTTTAAGATTCTTCCATTTAACTCCCTCTTTGAATAGCCACGTTTCTTCGGCACATGGAAATAGATGTTGTTTCTTGTTTATATTGATGGTTTTTATATAAAAACAAATTATTGACCAAAAGTCCCCATTGCTTGAGGCAAAATGTTAGCGTGGCCTTTGCTAGTCTATTTTTAATGATATAAATCTTGTGATAAAAATTTTAAATCACTCAAAATTAGTATATTTTTTTTTGGTAATTTAAATTTATTGTGAATTTATTGTTTCATCAATGTGATGGTGGGCCTACCTATTATTAGAGCAAAAACGTCCAACATGAGGCATTTATTGAGTGGTTCTAATCCTTTCAAAATTCCAAGGAGTCCCAAGTGTTGGAGATTTTGATTCATTTGCAACCTATGATATGATGAGCATGTGTGCATGGGCCCTTGAGGATTGGGGACTGAATCTAATCATAGAAAGTATTCTATTTAAAGCCTTTTGGGGCCATTTGTCAAGAAGGTTTATTTAACTCTGTAGAAATTTTTTTTTTCTGGGCCGAGTCATTCCTCCTGGGATTCGAACCCGTGACCAATCAGCTCTGATACCATCTTAAATTTCTTTAGCTAACCATTCCTACCAAAACCTCAAGGCGTTAGTAGAGACAGCAAAAATATATTTTAATATTTCCCTTTGGGTGGAGCCCACTCTTCAACATAACCTAATAAAAATTCATTTTTAGCTGGTAGATTTTCTCGATTTTCAAGATTCAAAATGCTACTATGCACTTGAACATTAATTAAACTAAGTAGGAAATAATACTTGGGAAATTAATAAAAGCTACAAACAGGAATTCTCAAAATTCTATCAAACAAACAAGCACTAAGTCAACATCGATTGGTCATGAACGAACGGACAGCATGCACTTGGGCACGCCCAGCCCACTTCAAGTGCAAGAGTTGCATGCCCCACACTTATTCATGTTCCTCTTCTAGTTTCTCTTCTAGTTTCCTTTAGAACCTCTAGTTGTTTTCTTTAGGAGATCCCACTCATCTCCTTTAGAGAAGAGATCTGATACGGGACATAGCGTAGAAGACTAAGAGATCTTGGAGATCTTAAATTGCTTACAAAAAAAGAGTTTCTTCATCAAGCAAGTCTTTTTCTCCATTAAAGCACTACCAGGCTCCAAAGGTATAATCTACTTCCTTGTATGCTGTAGATTTTTGGTTGTTCGATTGTTGCTGGTTTCTATTTACTAGATAGAGTTTTTTTTTTTTTTTTTTTTTTTTGCTGTACATGGTTTATGAGTTTGAGGGATTGGATTTTGAATGTGGTTTATGGCCTTATGAATACTTGATCCTTGAGTCAAGCGGGTCAAAAGTTTTGAAAACCTATCCACAAGGCCCACCTACTTCCAACAATTGGTATAGAGCTCTGATACCAATTGTTAGATTGTATGGACTCGATCCATCATATGATGTAATAAATTGATTAATTTCTTTATTTATAAATAAAATCATGCTTTCCTTTCATGAGATGAATGGTATTTTTTTACTTTATGCACATAACCAATACATATGACATGATGGTTCATTAGATGAACAAGGTCGCATTAGTATATTAGACGTGATATATGTGTATGGATGAGATCCATATACGGGAGATATGTGTCACAAATCTTATACTTAAATATCTTCACAACCAGTGATGAGACTAGGCATTTCATCTGATAAGGTTGCAGCACTTTGATCACTATGAGATAGTATGATTTGTCTTGATCATTAGAATGTAAGATTCTGTATCATGGTGCTGGTACATTGGATGTATTGAAGAACCATGAGAAACACCTTTTGAAACACTGTCTTCACCTTAAGTTCTGCTCTCATAATTCCCTAACAATAGGCTCTCAATCCTGAAAGATTGATGAACTCAAGTTTCTCTCTATTCATTTGCTTTGAGTCATCAATGAATAAGGCCAATTGTAGGTCAACACATCGGTGTCTTGAGTACGTAGTAGTAGGAATGTGGGAACATTCAATGGTTAAGATGGAATCTATATATATTATCCCCTTGTGCCAATTAATGGATTTATCATTAGTAAGTGCGCACCCATCTAAATTAAGAGTTAATTAGATGGTACTAATGATTATTATAATTAATTGGGTCTCAAGGATAATAAGATGTGAATATAAGATTGGAAGAGACAGATGTAATCAAATTGATCCATGAATAAAGATAGAGGGGCCTACTTGTGGTCATAAGGGAAGTTTAGAGTCCTTTTTGTAATTTATTCCTAAGACTAGAGTATAATTGCATTTATATAGTGGAGTTATTTGCAATTAACTGTGGGCCCGAATTGCACATGAGATGTGGGGTTGCGGTGTCCCAGTTGAAGTCAGCTTTCTATGGAATCCCTAGTGGTCTCCACGTTAGCCCAGGTTATTAGAAAATTACTAATCCTATTTAAACTTTAAAAGAAAGCAATTAGAAAGTTAATATTTCGATTAGAAGTGAGACTTCTAATAGTGGTAATAATAGGAAGAGAAAGTTACTAATTATTGTGGAAGTGAGACTTTTATTTCAATTAGAAAAAGAGGAGGATTGCCAAGCTATAAATAAAGGAGCAAAGAGGGCTGGACACGTCCACCTTGGAATTTACGCCCAGCCCCCTTCAAGTGCAAGAGTTGCACGCCCCACACTTCTTCCTCTTCCTCTTTTAGTTTCCTTTAGAGCTTCTAGTTATTTTCTTTAAAAGATCCCACCCATCTCCTTTAGAGAAGAGATCTAATACGGGATATAGCGAGGAATACTAAAAGGTTTTAGAGATCTTAAGTTGCTTACAAAGAAAGAGTTTTTTAATCAAGCAAGTCTTCTTCTCCATTATAGCACTATCAGGCTTCAAAGGTATAATCTACTTCTTTGTATGTTGTAGATTTTTGGTTGCTTGATTGATATTGGTTTCTATCTTCTAAATAGAGTTTTTTCAATGTATATGGTTGATGAGTTTGAGGGATTGGATAATCCTGGATGTGGTTTATGGCCTTATTGGTATTTGATCCCTAAGTTAAGCGGGTCAAAAGTTTTGAAAACCTATCTACGAGGCCTACCTACTTTCAACACTTGGGAATCATAACCATTCTTCCCATGAGAAGTAAAAATAGTAGATTTTTACCGGGCTAAAACATTTGGTGCAATAGATAGAAATGGAGAAGGTTGATCCTTGCAAAAAAAGGGAAAAAAAATGTTGCTACTTGGTGCTGGCATATTTACCCTGTAAAGAAATAAAAAATAAATTAGACTTTTTTCTTAAGAAAGAGCCTTTCGAATTTCCTATAAAAGAGGTAAAAACGCCTTTTTTTTTTTTTTAAGAAATAAAAATTCACACAACGTGGAATCCACTCGTTGCATGAATAAGTCGCAGTCGTATCCACTCCTCGATGCTTTTGCAGGCTTATGGCCAAGATTTCATCGAAACAAAATGACAACCAAAACTCATGTAGCTGATCCCACAGGAGCAAGCTTTTAGTGATGATGATGACCCCCACGATGACGAGGGCCAAAGACGTGGAGATAGTAGTTTTTTCCTACAAGAGATGAGCAAACTGATATGAAAGCATCCAGAATGGAATTGATGCGTAGCCACATGGTGGCGCCATTGGACAACAACAATGCAACTTTTTTTTTTTTTGATAATGCAGTTTTAGCCGGCCATTTGGATCAGAATAATTCTTACGAGTCTAAAAGAAAAAGTCGAGTAAAACTCCCTTTTAATTTTTGTGTGGTAGTCCAGTTTCGAACTTACAATCTTCAAATACAAACAGTGATTCTAAACCAACCGAGGGAACCCTCTATACTCTAGAGAAAGAGGAATCTGGAAGTGATCCATCATGTTTAGCGTCCAAATATCAAAAAACTTTAAAATCACATCCATCCGTCCATTTCAAAAACAAATGACAGAGCCAGCAGAGGCGGGGCCTACCCACCTACCTGTCCAATTCCAGACAACACTGACCTCACCCAAAAATGAAAAAAAAAGTGTGGCCCCCACAGTGGATGGACATTTCAATCTCATTACCAACGGTCGGAAGTCCCCGCCCAGAAGGCGCCGGCTTCTACAACTGCACCGGCGCCGGCGATATGTACACCTTGCACTGCACCACCGTCTTCCCGACGATAAACCCCGGCACAACCGTGAAACCCACCAGAGGGGCGACGTCGGCGGCGCCGTGGGCCGCTTCCTCCTCGTCCGCCTCCGGCGGGCAGCACTCCTCCATGTACACGTCCGAGAACCGGCACCCCTCCCTCACCTGAAAAATCTCCGCCTCCTTCTCGAAAGAGAACCCCAAGCAGTGCAGAACCCACACCCTCCTCGCCATCTCCGCAAACCCCTCGAAGAACGCCGTCGCAGGGAACCCCCCGCCGCCGCTCACGGCGTTCCTCTGCCTCACATCCCCAAAAAACGCCGCCTCCATCTTCGGATGCACCACCGACAAGTACTTCAACCTGCAGAACTCCCCAAACCCCAATCTCTTCTTCTCCCTCCCAACAATTTCCATTGCACTCCTCGACTTCAAATCCATGAACCACTTGAAGTACTCGGATCGTCGAGCCCTCGCCGAGCCCAAACCCGAAACTGAAAAATCGGGTTCTTGAAAACCCGCAAACATCTTTTTACATACATAGGATTCAAATGCAACGGATTTTTGAGATCTTCTCACATTGGGTTGGATGGAATCGGCCGCGGCATTAATGTCCCACCTCGCAGACTCCATCTGATCGATCATCAACTTGACAAAGCTGCGAATTGATTTCAGGGTTTGATCGTAAACAGTGATGAAATGGGTCGGGTTTAGACCCGAGAGATGGAGATTGTCGAGTGAGGAAAGAGAGCTGCTTTTGTGGGGTTTAAGCTTCCTTTCTACCATTCTCTTCTGTTTGTCTGATTCCTGGAGCTTCTCCTTCAGGAAGAGGATTTCAGAGTCTTTGAGCTGGAGCTGGGACTGGAGCTTCTTCATCATGATCTCATACGTCTTCAAGAGATTCTTCTGCTCTCGAGCTTCTGCAGAGAGCTGGGAATCCTGAGAAGGAAGGTCGAGTATCTGCTTCTTGAAATAGCAGTGTTTGAGCTCGGACACGCTCTTCAATTCAGCGACTACGATTTCATCTGCCGAGTGTATGCAGTCTGGGTCGTAAGGAGACTGAGCAATCTGGAGCTGGGCGTATGCAGCTTTAATGGCGGAAATGCTGGCGAAGAGCTTCGCAAGGAGGACTTGCATGGCTGCTCTGGTGCGGAGCTTCTCGTCTGAATCATCATCAAATGGATGGAAGAGCTTTTGGGGTGGATCGATGGCGTTGTCGGGTGGTTGGAGCTTGCGGATTCCGTCGTCGGGAACAACTCCGGATCTCCGAAGCTTGAGGACCTTTGTGACTGCGTGGAATAATCCACCCACGTTGGCTGTTGGGGGTTTAGCAGAATCCATCTGGAGAAGAAAGAGGAAGATGTGAGATGGTGAATGGTGGTGTTGGAATTGAATGCAAGGGAAAGATTATAGGCATCGAATCAGTAATGATGGAAAGAGAGTTTCAAATATGAGAGAGGAAGCTTTAGCTTTAGCTCTTGGATCGAGGGGAGTGGGGGGGATTTTTTTTTTTTTTTTTATCTTCTTCTTTCAGCTTTTGCAAGAGTTTCCAATGTTTCTTTTGGAGCGTGAAAGGGGATTTCAGGAGTGGGGGAAAAGAGAGAGGGAAGTAAGATATGGTGGAAGAAGAAGGAGCATGGAGGTAGTACAGTATGTAAAGATGGATTATATGATAGTAGAAAACAAATTGGCTTTTGTTTTACTTTAATAGGGCATTGAGAAAAAGAAGATAACACACGCATGGAGTGTTTGTAATTCTCCCCTTTATAATTATGAGAGGGAGGTGATTCAAACAAAGGACCTCTTTTCCCTTTTTTGGTGTTTATTTTAAAGGGCCTACAATGAAAAGAATCCCGAATCTTCGGGAACAAACTTTTTTAAATTTAATCTGGTTAAAATCAGGAGCTACTAGTATAATATTGCCGGACAAAACAAAAATCCGATTAAGTAGACACGAGATCAAGAAAAATGTTTTTTTTTTTTTTTTTTTAATTTTATCGGAGGGTTCCCAACCCTTTGCGCTGGACTAATCCCTCCGAGCTAAAGGGAAGCCAGGTAAACTCCCTATAGCCCCACTGGTAATGGGGTTTCGAACCAAGAACCTCCTGGTACAAACCGTAGTCCTAAACCAATTGAGCTATCTTGAAAAGTTTTGCTCAAAGAAAAGTACTAGAAAGTTAAATTTGTATAAACCAAATGCAAAAGTATTATAAGATGAAAAGTCAACATCACCGAACCACCCAATTTCTCCTCAAACAAGGATAATCATTCATGCATGTTTCTTTACAGGAATTAATAGAATCTTTATTTGGAGAAATTTAAAATTTTTAAACACAATGAATTTCTTGAATGCTTCCTTGCACTTGAGCATCTAGAAATTTTTATCAAAAAGCAAAGGCTGCAATTCATAAATCTTCAAAAATTTTGAAACGCTTGCAAAGATATATATAACATTTGCAAATGTAATGGGATAATTAAGATTTCACATTATGTAAAACAAGACGCTAAATTCATATTAGAAATCTACTAAAGAAACAAGCCCTAGATGCACGAACGTAAGACACCTCTTTGCCAGTGTTTTTCAAATAAGGATAATTTATTCTAAACGTCCATTGCATTACTCCTCACCCAACCAGACCATATGTTTTCACCCTAGTTACCTAATATCAACCAATGTAAATATAGCCCGGCACACGTTTCAAGATAGTGATGGTGGATCATTGAGACGTCAAAAAAAGCCATGGTCTCTCTTCTGGGGTGAATACAACAAAAGGTCGTATAGAGCTTAAGTGGCTTGGGGTTTGAGGTGATATCTAATGGCAGCTAAAATCCAATTTAACCCTTTACGAGTCCACCTGATTGAAATCAAACCCGGTCTTATAATAAACCACCACTGTATAAAACTGCATGAATTTGCAAGAGAGTAGATTTATCAAGGTCACAATCATGATAGCCCAAGTGGATTCATATCCCATCAAGTTCGGGCACAACCCTCCAACAACTCGTCAAGCAGAATTCCCTGGAGATTCAGTGGGTGATAACTGATAACATCTATGTTAGGATTAGTTGGACACTTGGACCTGATAGAGACAATGGACGCATGTGAAATGTGAATTTTGCAGAAGATCATGGACTTGGCTGCGTGCAATTCACGTGGTATTATTCTTTCTTCCCAATCTACATACATTGTCAGATTTGCATCTGCCATTAATTAACCCCACAATTCAAGAGGGACAGGAAAGGTGGAGAAACCAAGAAGACCTAACTAATGCTAACATAGAATGGAAGCCGCAAGGGTAACTCAGTTCGCCTTTAAGGCCACAATTTACATCCCAAGGCCACATGGAATTTTACCTTGCTTTTTCTCTTAGATCGGTAGGAATTATTTTGATCCAAAGAACTAAAAACCCTACGTTATCAGAAAAAAAAAAAAAGATAACATGAAATGAATCCCAATTGCCCAACATTCCATGTTCGTAGCGGGAGGGTTTAATTATGCTGGCCCCGGAAACATGACCAATTATTAATAAGTCCTTGAGGGTCATACATACATGCTTGCATGTCAGTGATCGTCACCTCTTAGATATCATTTTTTTTTTTTTTTAAGTTTCTTTAAATTGGACCGTTCAACTTTCAGCCCTCTTTAGTCATCTCATCCACCTGTGGCCACGTAGATGGATTGCAACCCCAACATACATTACCATCAAATCCTTATACCTCTTGTTATCCTTTTTCTTTTAATAACAGATTTTACCACTACAACACTCAATCCTCATATGTATGTTTTTTTTTTTTTTTTTTATCAAATAAATGTCAAAACTAATTAGATGGAGCGTGAGCGTGAGCGTGGGCGTGGACCTTAACCATGTGAGTTGCATGGGTTATTGTGCTAGTTAAATTATTAGAATCAGAATCCTTTCATAGCATGTATATATATATATATATATATATATATATATATATATTATTAGAACTCAGGATGAAGAATTAATAAATTTTAGGAGATCATCTGTAAATTGAGATGGAGGAGGTTAGAATGCTGAAAAGTCAAAAAATATTTATAATTTTTTAGGTGATTGTAATTCAAAATTCTAATAAAAAAAAAGATGATATTTTTATATGCTAACAGGACAATCATGCCATTAATGTTAAAATTTCTAATATCACAAATTCTCGTATGCTAAAAAAAAACAACCCCTTCTAATTTCGAGTCTTAAGATGGAGTGGAATCCAAAGTAGAGGCCACCTATTGGAAATTGAGCGACTCAAATGATAATAACACCACCATAAGCCAAAAGATCAATGACGTAATGAAAAATATAGCTTATAAACAATGATAGACTTAGGAATTTCGTTTAAAGGGTGCATGCCCAAACAGGCAATTGAGTTTTTGTAACAAACCCAAAATTTTCATGTAGAATTTGGGGGCAGGGGGGCGCATGAATTTTTTAGATTTTGGAAGTAGAGTTAGAATTTTCATTATTCATTATGGTTTTAGAACGGACCAAGGTCCGACGGGTGCATCCACCCCCACAAAGATGTATGTGGGCCCGCCCCCGCTTATAAATGTGATTAACATTGTTTTAATCACATTATTCAACATAATCTTTATTCTTATTTGTGAGAATTTTGGGAATATCCTAAACTATGAGGAGGCCATTCCTTTTCAGCAACTCTGATTTAGTCAATTAAGGTGGGCCCCACTACTGCTTCTATGTAATTTCTGGACTCGTTTATGACCGTTTCTTAGGTCTAACGTACAGCTGTATGGGCTCATAAATTCCCTGCACAGGTAATCGAAAACGATCGAACGACCAGCGCGCACGTTAGGATTTGAACGGTCGAGATCTTTCGAATGTGGGCCCCATAAGAAGAAACGAGAGAAGAAACGAAGACAGTTCGCGTTTATACCTTCAAAATAGCGTGGAAACTATTTTTCGGGAGTGTTCTTCATCTGGCGCGTAAAACACGAGAGAATTCGGACCGCGAACATCCAAACGCGGAAAGCTCAAACACAATCCCTGCAACTAAACAAATAACAAATCAGAACACTCTCTCTACCTTCAAAAACCCTAGCAATTCCTACTCCTCGTTCTCTCCGATCTCAACAAGAAACACGTGAAAACACAACAAAATCAGATTCGGAGGAAAAAAAACGCAACAAGCAGCAGTAGAAGCAGAGTCAAGGCCCAAAAACCTTCTAATTCATCGATCGAAAAAGTAGCAAAAATCTGATTTTTTGAAACGAAAATCCTTCTGTTCGCGAAAGATTCCTAAAATCGTATGGATTTTACCTTTCCAAAGAAATCTTTAATCCGGAAGCTTCGAAGATATTGATGAAGATCGCACTGAAACCTCGTCAAAATCACCTCAAATTGCAGGTCTTGAATCTTCGTCGTCGTCGTCGTCTTCTTCTTCTTCTTCTTTGATTGTATCGGATTTCAACGAAGGAAATCCGAAAGGGGGAGAATCGGAGAAGGAAGGAAAAAGACGAAAGCGGAAGACACGAACACGAGGATTGTCGAAATGTACAGAAGCATCGGGAATAGAACCCTAAAGACGTGGTGAATTTATATAGGCTTCATATCTTTGTAGAATGACAAATAGATCCTTGCTGATTGAAGCAGGGTTTTTTTTTTTTCCAAGAACTGGCAAGAAAGAAGCAATTGGCTGTAGGGGTATTTAGGTCATTTTGACATGAGCCCAAAACGTGTTGCAGACCAGACCAGTCGTTGCGAATCAGGTTCATTTTCTGGAGTACCGAATCTGAGGGAATGGTCTGGCCCACTTCTTGGGCTATGAGTGGTTAGTTAGTCAGGGCTTACCTGTCACCTCCAAGATCAATCTAACACGTAAAAACTCATAAGCTCATGTGAATTAACATTATCCCCAATTTAGCTTGGGTGAGTGGTTACTTATTCAACGATAACAGCGGCGGCTTTAGGAATTTGAGTTAGTGGGGTTAACATAAAACTTATTTTTCGTAAATTGAATAAATTTATTTTTTACTTTATCAATATTTGTCATCTACTTTCGATAATTTGGCAAATATAATATAAAATTTTCAAATAATCTATTTTCGATAATCTGACAAAGTTGATATTGAAATTCTCAAAAAACGAATAAACAAAAATTTAAATACGTTGTTATTAGTAGTTCTTAATTCAAAAAGAAAATCCAAATACATAAACCCTTATAGCTGCCCTTAACGGGTTTTCATTTGTTGAAATCGTTCCATAATAACTTCATTATCAATACTAGTAAACACATCATTTTCAATATATGTGGTCAAACAGTCATTCATCTATTGATTTTTCATTTGGTTACGCAGCATGTTCTTTACGTACTTCATTGCTAAAAAAGCTTTTTTTAATGTCGCAATCGCTATTAGTAAAATCAAAGCCAAATTTAGAAGCAAATAAACTAATTGGTATCCGATATCTTTTTTTATCTCCACTAATTTTCTAGCAATCTCACCAATTCCTTTAAGTTTTAAAAACTTGTTATTAGAGCGTATATCAGTAATGTGAGCCAATTAATTTCTTTTATTTTGGTAGACAGTTGGCCCATTAATTAACTTAGGTGGTGAGTATTTTATGGTGACTTTTGTCCATCACCACAACAAGGAAAATGTGTAAAGTTAGCTAATGTGGAGTGAAACTCTTAAATTGAATGGGGTTAAAAGCTTCTCATAAACTCAATTCATGACATTAAAAATTTTATTTTAAAATATTTTTTTAGATCTTAGTGGGGTCAATTGACCCCACTTTGATCCATGTGGCGCCGCCCATGCACGAGAACCACCTAACACTTGCCTGGATCTCCATTGTGAAGCTGACAAAGAGATAATTTGGACCGTTCAAGATGAATCCCATTTCCCATCGAGATATAGTCTCGAATTTAGTTTTAAAGGGTTGGATCCCAGTCCAATGTAGTGCATCATCTAAATATGAATAACAGCACATCGACAATGATGAATCACGCGTTCAATCTTAGGTGGGACTCCACATATTGAAAATTTAAACCACTTAGTATAAAGTCCCTTGCAATGGATGGTGTAACCTCAAATTTCACCCTAATTGGAGTTGGTCTCACACTAAGACTTGCCATTTGATAAGAAAATCAACTAATTATTCACTACTACCTTTATTTTTAAATGGTTAATTTGTAGTATAACTGATTTTATTGGGGGAAAACTTAGAGATAGATACACCACACACATTGGAATGATTTTTATTTTGAGCAACTCATATTTTTAATAAGTGGGCTCTATTGTGAAGTTCTAATCTGGATGAGTCCAGATCACCTATCGTATTTGTTATACTAATACTTTCACCGTGAGTGGACCAATAACACTCCGACACATCATCCGAGAATTTAGGTGATTCTCTTTCATTTGATTTAAAGTTTTTAAACTTCAAAATCACTTAAATTCTTAGATGACGTGTCGGAGTGTTATTAGTCCACTCACGGTAAAAATATAACAAATGCAATAGGTGATCCGGATTTCTCCTCTAAGTCAAAGCCACTTATTGTGAGCCCAGCGGGATTTGTTGACTATACGTTGATAAATTTGTAGCCACATAATTTTCAATAAGAATAGAAGAACAATAAAGATAGAAATAGCATGGATGGTCCTACCATTATCCAAGTTTATTACATTAGTTGTCATCTTTCTGCTTAATTAAGTAGCACTTAAGGAAAAATTAGACATACCTTTGGTGGGGTCCGGGTCAATTGTCAAAGTAGCCTATAGGGTAAGTCATGGGTGCAAATTTCAACAGATTGGGCTGGGTGTTGACTAAGTCCAAGTACAACCAAAATTTCATGCGTGTAATGGCAGATTATGAACCCAAATGACTTAATGGCCAATGTGTTTTAATATATATATATACTAGTCATTGCCCGTGCCTGAAGGCACAGCGCACCACACTCTGAGCACAACTAAATCTAATTACTCTTCTTTTGACCACCTAACAACTAACACCGCCCATAATTTAACAAATTTAACTCAAATTTTCTATGTGGCCCATTGGATCAATCAGCTTCAAATCAAGCCCAACCGGATTTTATTTTTTTAGGTAAAACAGCCCAGCCAATTGGACCCTTGTTTAACCACCATTGAATACCAGAAGTGGCCCACTACTATAAGCAATCTAGTTTAATTGCATGCAAGCCACATTTGCATCTGCTACCAAAATAATCCAAGTTAGCTCAGATTCCACAATCCGTGAAAAACAACATATATATGTGAAGGGGCAAACTGGTAAGTTGTGGGCCCAAATTCCATACCGTTCAATCACTCAATTGCAATCATAGCCGTGTATTTAATCATATCTTTACTTGCAAGGAAGTTTTGAAAAGATAATGGCACGTTTCGTAATTTCACAGAAAACCAAGGACACTCCCATATCCTCTGGGAAAAGATAATGGCAGGTTTCGTAATTTCAGAGAAAATCAATGGCACTCCCGTATCCTCTTGTTCTTAGTAAAAAAGTTACTGCCCATTTGTTTTCAAATAATTACAAAACTACCAAGCTCTTGAATCCCTTCTCAGCCCTAGGATTTATATACAAAAATATGTACATAAATCCAAGGGTCCAAAATGTCCAGGGATTCAAATACTGCTCTCCCTTATTATATAGATATATATATATATATATATATATGAATATTCATGTGCATCCATCCCTCACCATAGGGTGAGAGACACTTACGTAATTGGAAATATTCATGTGCAAAAAAGGAAAAGCCATATATGGTCATATGCAGAAATAGAATATTTATATGCAAAGAGGGAAAGCCATGTAAGTGTCCTTCACCCTATGGTGAGGGATGGATGCACATGAATGTCCCCCATATAGATGTATATTTATTTATTTATGGAGAATATTCATTTGCATCTATCCCACACCATAAGGTGAGAGACACTTATATAATTGGAAATATTCATATGCAAAAAAGGAAAAACCATATATGGTCATATACAGAAAAAGAATGTTCATGTGAAGTCATTTAAGTGTCCCTCACCCTATGGTGAGGGATGGATACACATGAATGTCCCCCTAATATATATATATATATATATATATATATATATATATATATATGGGAGACGCTGCCATGAGAGCATCTTTTACCGTATTATGAGAGATTAGGTAGAGGCCCTCACATCCATATCCAATGCCAACAACTTAAATGTGAGGGCCCCCACCCTATCTCCCATGGTAAGGTGAGAGATATCTCTCATAGGAGCATCTCCCATATATATGTGTGTTTTTTTTTTTTTTTTTTTTTTTTTTTTTTTTTGTTGAGAGGTTGGAATAGAGAGAACTTTGAACACAAGGAAAATGCTCTCTTGAGAGTAGATTGCATAATGTTGATAGGGAGTTTAACATGTGGAGCTCACTTAGATGCATGTCTAATAGTTGGGGGAGGGTAGATGAAATGGTCTCACTTAGATTGCATATTATCCTAGCCCTTGATTTAAAAGCCTTAAAGGCCCTATCTTTTTTTTTTTTTTGGTTAAAGAAATTAGACTTTTAAGCTTAATGGTGTTTTTACTATATATAGATTCTTTTCAGACTCAATTAACAAGTGGTTGAAGGTTCTGATGATCACAGGAGTGCGAAAGAGTCTGCATTGATCAAATGTAGGCCCAAGTCAGACTTATAGAGTTGGACTTCACATGTTGTCTGCTTGGTAGAGAAAATTTCCTTACACACATTGACCATCAAGCCGAGGGCTAGTTGCTATATATTAAGGTATTATATATTACATATAATGCGAAATTACCAAAAGTAATTAAGGCTTCAAACACCCTTTTTACTGAGTCTCCCTTTTGTTTACACTCAAAATTCTAGTTATGATGGATCCATCCCTTGTAAACATCTGCTCTCTTTGAATTGACATAAGGTAGAGCTTGACCGTTGACACTAACATGAAGTGAAGTATCTATTGGATTTTATCATAACAAATTTGTCAATATATGTACTCTTCAAACTTGTTGTTCCAAACATTGTAAAAATACTTTGTTGAAGTCGAGCATAATTATTTGCTTTGATTCATGCATAAAGTGGTAAGATTAAAGCTCATAATGACAGTTTTGCAATGTCTCCTAAGTGGCCTACAAATGCCAACTGCCACTGTCCAAATTGTTTGATAATGAAACAATCATGTTGTAAGCTGTAACTTATGTCCAACTCAAGGACATGAATAGATATATGATTTGTGCAAATATAGAAGAAAGAACAGGGAGAAGCTGTGTTGGTTGAGTAGTTTTTCTTAGAGCTCTTTATTGAAAAGTATTTCCGCTGCCTCTGCTAAAGCCTCGAGGTTTTGGTAAGAATGGTTAGCTAAAGAAATTTAAAATGGTATCGGAGCTAACTGGTCTTGAGTTTGAATCCCAGGAGGAGCGACTTGGTGCAAAAGAAAAAAAAAAAGAAAAATTGCATGTCACCAAAAGTGCGCTAGCCAGGTTCCACCTGAGGGGGAGCATTGAGGAGTGGGCTCCCACTCAAGGGGATATATTGAATAGTTTTTCCGCTGCCTCTACTAACGCCTCAAGGTTTTGGCTATGAGGATTGCATTTCTATAAGTGGTTAAAACCAAACAAAAAAGTGGAGTGGATATTCAAAAATGACCATCAAATAATCATTCTATTGATTGAAATTGAATTAAGAAAATATGCAAAATGAATACCCAACTAAAAATTACGAAATGAATACCCAGCCATCACCTTAACTCAAATCTAAGGAAATCGAGGTCCATCAACATTTCTACTATACATCCTTCACCCGTCCCCTCACCTTATGTCCTTCACCTCTCACCTCTTTAATAGCTAATTTTAACCTAAAGTCCTATGTATCGCAAACAAACAGGCCCTTAAAAGTTTTAAAATAGGGCTCAATACTAGAGATAAAAAGGGGTAGGCCGCCGACTTGGGCCCGTCCAATAATGTACCTGATTCCAAATCCTAATTACTAGTAATATCTATACTTAAACTGAGGCCCATATTGGATCCTGGTCACAGGAACATTACCCAAATCAAAATCCAGATAAAAGACCTTATCTCAGACCCGGACTTGAATAAAAGGATGAGATCAAGGCAAGGTCACTTATATACTAATATAACATGCGTGGATTTTTTTTTTTTTTTTTTTTGAGGAAATAGTATGTAAATGTAACTATTTTCACATTGACAAATCTTTTCACCCCTCTTCATGTGTGTAATAGTTACATAACTCACACCTCAAAGAGGTGCCGGTACAACTCCTGTTTGCCTTGAGTTGCAAGAAACCAATTAGTTTCTTTTTTATCAAACTAATAACATGTTTGTATAATACTTTTCCGCAGAAATGTGGGCGGTTTTCTGCGGAAAATTTATTTTTCATCCGTTTGGTGTGGAATAGCTTCATGGAAATGCTTTCCTGCCTCGTCAGTATTTTCCTTGCCAATGCTGGAAACGAGTTTCTTATGGGGGTATCGGAAATGGATTTCCATGGAAAACTTCTCCCTCTTTTCCTCACTCTTTTCCATTTCAACCCAAAACCCTACTCTTTCATTTTTTATTTTTTTAAAATAAATTTTTATTTGATGTTAAATAAATAATATACATGTTATGTTATTTTTCTTTAAAAAATTATTTCACCAAACAAAAAGATCTGATTTTCTATAAGGAACCTACGGCCACACCAAATAACATTAGCACCAACTCAGTGAGGAAAGAGAATCGCACCAAACATATGAATTTCTAAATTCTATGAAAAATCCTTTTCCGAGGTTCCCATTTTTATGGGAATTTGCTAACGTGGCAATTTCCCCTTTCCACGAAAAGGGTGTGTACACTAACGCCTATCTCTTCATGAATTTTGCGAAAGATGTGATAACACCGAAAACTTCTACACTTCGATATTCTCATACAAAGATAAACCTCAAAATGTGAAGTTTGGTATTTTAGATCTTCATAAGTTTTGAAGCAAATGTTAAAAATCATGTGAAAATGGTACTTCCAAACAAGCAAAGTAATATGAATTCTCATATTTACTTCTTCAATCTTAATCACTTTTAATCAGAACATGACACAATCTAATAATTCATTTTCAAGCAAGAAACTGCCAGTAATGAAATGCAACTCACCAAGTGCGGATCTTTTGTTTAAAACCTTTCATTTAATGGACGTACGGTCGGTGGTGGGGTGGGGGGTTGGAATAAGAAGTAATGGAGCCATGCATGTTGGTTGCGAACCATTGCCATTTGAAAAGGACATGAACCGTCCATCCACCAACTTGGTGATATGCCTTACCATCTCAAAATAAATGAATGGCCGAATAATGGGGTGTATGCTTGCATCTTACACGTAGATGGAACTTCCAACAATTCTTGAAAGAGATGCATGTTGGACTTGGAGAAGAACCCAAGTGCTGCAGTTGAGAAATTTTCCACACTGATTTGAGGAATGAGGTAAATCACACTGCAACCCAAGGAGAAATTGGTCTATATATATAACATGATAGCTAAAAGGGGTTTTTACAAAAACAATTCTTTGAATACGATAAAAACGACGGAGGGCTCAAACACTTCATAATAATGATAAAGGGCTTCCATTCTTTGATAGCACAAAATAACATAGTATTTTACGATACCACGGAGTAATTGACATATGAATTTTAAGGATAGAGAAGGACAAACCCGACATTTCTTGATATAGTGGAATTGGTGCAAATTTGTTCAAAAAAGAAAAGTGGTGGGAAGCCTTTTGCCATCATTATGAAATGTTTGGATCCTCCATCATTTTTCTTGACTTTAAGGGCTTTTTGTATAAAAGTTTCTAAATAAATATAACATATATGACATTATTGTATCTGGTGCTCTCACACATTTTACTCATTTATTTATAATTTTGGTAAATTGTACTTTTGTCCATTGGGGTGGGGGGACTCACTCATTTTTTATGTATCTCACATTTATTACTTTCAACTATTATCGGCAACATGGTTCTAATTAAGCTACTTGTTCTATACACCCTTATGAGTTATTATCTGATCCCATCTTGATCAACTCAATCTGTATGCACAAAACAACATCCCTGAATTGACACTAATTCTACAGTACATTGTTTGCACCATATAAAGCAATTATATTTGATACATAAAACAAAGAGTTAATTAGGATCATATATGGACCTAATATCTAGTACTTACCTCATCAAAATCCTAATCCTTTTAGTGTCCTCTCTTGATCATCATACATCTAGGCAGGATCCGGTAAAAGCAAACATTTTTCAAAGGAAAATGCCCATCCTTATAGTTTATAACCACCATATCAATTATTTTTGAATCCTTATTAGACACAAGAAGTATGGAATCAGACTTGAAGTGGAATTCTTTTAGGGTCTATACATATAGCTAGCTCAAATTAATACTTATACTAGCACAATAACGCGTGGTCAGCATGCATGGTATCGCCATGCATTGCAAAATAAATAATCATACATTAAAAAAAAATCACCTCTTTCCATAGAGCAAGTTAACCTCATTTTATAGAGCAAGTTGCATAAAATGAAAATAGAAAAATTAGAACAGACAGGGAATAGTTACATAAAGGAAGAATTGAAACATGAGTGGTTGTATAAGTAGTGGAGAGAGAATGTGGTACATTTGAACAAAAAAGCATAATTGTTGGTTAAAATTAGAACTACTAGTCAAAATTAAATCCAACATCCTTGGCTTTAATATATTATAATTTGACATGGATCCAATTACTAATTTAGGGTGGAAAACGGGTCGGGTCAGGTTCACATGTGTTATCTATAGGTTAAAGGTTAACCTGCATTTGACCTGTCTTTTAAAATGGGTAACCCAACCCACACCTAATGTGGGCCAACCCGACTCAAACCATTCAAAGTTGGCCAACCCATTCAGCCCAAATGACCCTATCAAACTTGTAAGTGTCTGCCAAGCCAATTCATTTTATTTATGAAGATTATATCTTCTTCATCTTGAAGGCTCCTGAATTACTACTAATTACCATAATCTTTGCCCCCTAAACCGAACCAATGGCTGAGTGGGCTGATAAAGTTACAACTGGTATGAGCACAAGCTCTCCCTTTTCCTCTCTTTTCTTTCTACTTTGCCTGCAATCCACAAAAGCTTTCAATACATAGGAAAGGATTTGAAATCCATCCAAAGTAGCAGCCATAATAATTGAATTGAAGCACTCTATCTTGGCATTTGTGCTGATGTGGCATTCTTTTATTCCTCCTCGTGGGTTCTGCCTGATTGTGCACGTTGGAATATAACCTGTACTAACTTCCTAACTTTAACTGCATTTCAAACACAATTAGGTACTACTGGTAGCTGCACGTGCGTCGCACGTGATCAGATGTGGGTAGCTATACAAATGGCCCACCTCAAATCCAAACTGCTTACAAGTGGACTTAACCTTCGGTTCCTAAAGAGGAGAAAACCGGAGGTCGATACTAAGACCTTTAGCTTTGGAAGAGGAAGGAACCGTAGTCCTCACCACTCGGCCAACCCCTTGGGGTTATATTGCATGGGTTTGAAAACATGGTTTTGGAAATATTGGTCATTGACAAAACATTTATGTATTGGTTGATAAATGGGTCCATGACTTATAATTTCTTTTGTTTTGACTTCCACTGATAAAATAAATTTAAAAATATTCAGAAATTCAAAAGTATGAACTTTTTATTCCTTTTTTTTTTTCCAGTGTTTTGAAAAATTACGAAAATATTATATAAAGGCGACGAGGATAGATTTCGCGGTGAATTTTGATTACACAAAAGTATATGTATCTGCCTATAACATAGCTTTCTCTCTCTCATTTTTTGTTTCATTATTGTTATTCTTCTTAAACATCTGTTCTGTGTCTAGTAACTAGTTATGTTGTGTGTCTAGTAACTAGTTAACTCTACTCCAATAAGGCTGGTTAGTTTCATGTAATTCAATATATAGGAACTCTAAGACGTTGGTTTCTAGCTTAAAGTGCTTAAAATTAAAAATGACTATCAAATTATCTCCCCCTGACAAAAAATGAATCAATAAGATGCAAGAATTGAATACCCTTCCAGCCACCGCCCCTCTAATTAATTTAAATGCTAGGAAAGTGATTGTTGCATCTACGTTAATACCTTATATATCCTACACCTATCATTTCTTTAATGATCCTTAGGTGGTCTATAATATCGCTTCCTATATATTATGTGCAAATATACGGGCCTTACTATGCTCTTTTTTTTTTTGGGTAAATAATCATAGATAATAACAATATCTTGCTGATGTGTTTTGTTGAAGAAAAATATTTTGTCAAAAAAAAAAAAAAAAAAAAAAAAAGAGCTTCAATGCATCAAGCAATGAGAATTGAAGTTGAAGAAAATGAAATATTGTTGCTTGCAAACATAATCTTATAGGTTGTTTTTCTATGATAGGAACTTTAAAAAGAGCTTTAATTGCAGGGCCCCTTGTCTTCTGGGCGGTGGAAATTAGACTAATAAACTCAAAAACTATGGGCCATATATAATAGATGTGACCTGGAGAGGACCTGTGATCACAGCATTACCAAACATGTGGCAAAGACAATGACACCCATTGAATCATCCTTAAAGATGTAGGTCCCTTTCCTCATGCCACCTAGATGGTTCAAATTTCACCTGGTCCCATAAATAATATGAGAAAATGTATCCCTAATCATTAATGTGATATAGGGTACAATAATACAATCATCTTTGAATGTTTAAATACAGTAGTGACTGGACCCTCCATGACATAAAGTTATCTTTTGTGCTCTCTTTAAAGCCTGTCTATGGATTTTATGGAAGAGAGAATCTTGCCTAAAGCTACATTTACCATGATTCATTTATGCAGTGCAATCAACATGCATGGTCTTTGACCATTCAGTGGGTTGGATTCCAACTGCAGTTGATCAACTATTACATGAGAGAAATATGATTGGAGGGATGACTATAGCAGGTCTTCATCAAGCTTAACTAGCTTGTGAGCCGGCTTATCTCAGCCATGAGCTTGGCTTCATTAGCTCATGAGTCAAATTTGAGCTATGAGGGTATTTTTAATTAGCTCGATTAAGGGCCTCGTCTTGAGCTCGAGCATCACTGCTGATTAAGAGATCCAATTTATACCGGGGAGAGGACCGCTTGTACACACTGGGGGTAAGCACCAGGGAGTAAACGTAGGGTTATAACAAGACTCCCAACTACTGGGGCCTCGTCTTGAGCTCGAGCATCACTGCTGATTAGGGTTAGTTGGGCTTGGCCATGAGCTTGGCTTCATTAGCTCATGAGTCAAATTTGAGCTATGAGGGTATTTTTAATTAGCTCGATTAAGGGCCTCGTCTTGAGCTCGAGCATCACTGCTGATTAAGAGATCCAATTTATACCGGGGAGAGGACCGCTTGTACACACTGGGGGTAAGCACCAGGGAGTAAACGTAGGGTTATAACAAGACTCCCAACTACTGGGGTACTGCTTTATCCTCGATTACTAATTAGTTTGACATGCGTAAACATACATGCAAGCTCAAGCCAAAGGTCAAGTCCGAGATTGGCTCATTAATACACAAAGCTTGACCCCATGCTCAAACTCTAGCTTGACTTGTTTACAATGATGCTTAAGCCCGCTAATGTAAGGATAAGCACGGCACGAATGAGCTCATGCTCGGTAATTATATCATAAATAACACAGTAAAAAGTAATTATAGTTGGACTAATCATGCACACATCCATCATTCACCTTTTATATAACCCTAGGCCCTGCTGATAATTAATTGAAGGGGGGAAACCCTTTGCAGCATTGACTGGTCTTCATTTTAATAGTTCAATTCAGCTCCTGATCGATGGATCTGACAAGTAGAAGGATCAAAATTGAAAGAACTGTTTATATGCCTCATATGATCCCATTTTCAATTTGGACCTATATTCAAGACTGGCTCCAATAAATGGTCTGGGTGTGGGTTTCTGGGTTTCATACCCAACTACCCAAACCCCTGATACAAGATGTAAACTATAAGTACATTGTATTCATGTATGAAAGTTTTTGGGTCTCTCTTTAGATCTGTATCCATTCTTAGGGGCCCTATAATCTGGACATGAGCTAGCCAGGTCTGGGTTCAGGTATGGGTCCTGTTAGTAACGTGGTTATGGATCCGGGTACATCGTTGACAAGATCCGAGCAGAGCTTTTTTTTTTTTATCCCCAAGTGAATGACATCAGATGGAGATGTAGATAAGATGTTGACTTTGTTAGGATTTGAATTACTAAGGTGATGAGTGGGTAATTATTTTCCTCTGACCTTAATTCACTATCCATTAACGGGGGGATATGTGATCATTTTGAATACTATGAATTATTATTGTTATTATTATTATTATTATTATTTCACTCTGGTACGTACACACCCCCACAAACTCATGCTATCCAAGTCCTAGGAATTTGATTACAAGAGGTTTGCTTTATTTTGAAGCTTATAATCTTGGGCCATACTAAACCATTTACGCCTACTATTACTAAGTTCTTTTCCAAGTTAATTTCATAATTTGCTCAGGGCCTCTTTTGTCTGTTTTATTTGAAATTCCTAGAAATCATAGTAGTGGGTTGCATTGAAGGAGAGTTAGGGAGGACCAATGACCTATGGACAGTGGCGGATCCAGTTATAATTCACTGGGGGGCTGGGCCCCCAGTGAATTTTTGGAAAAAAAAAAATTATATAGGCTAAGTAAGACCCAATGTACCCAGGCCCCCAATGACACGTAACCAGGCCCCCAGTAAAAAATATTAGGCCCATTCTTTATACATATTATTAGGCCCATTCTTCAACTATTAGGGCATCAGAGGTAAAGACTTTCCAGATCAATTTATGAATGATTGTCTTGTATGTTTTATAGAAAAAGAGTTGTTTGGAACTATTACTAATGATATTGTAATAGAACTTTTTCAGAATATGAAAACTCTTAGGGAACAATTGTGATAAATAAATATTTCTTTGTTTTATTGCTTGAAACTATTACATTATATTCGTCCCATATAAATAACCCAAAAAAAAAAAAATCCGGGGCCGTTGCCCCCGGACCCCCACTACTTAATCGTGCCCCCAGTGAGTTTGAATCCTGGATTCGCCACTGCCTATGGATATAATGTAGAGATGTTTTCACTTTCCTAGATTTTAATTTACTAGATTGTGGTTGGATAACTACTCACAAGGCTGATTATTTGATTGCCATTTATGAATTATACCAAAAAAAAAAAAAAAAAAACCTTACTCGTGTGGAGCTTCTCATCCTTCCTATGACTTCAATTATAATTATAAAATCATTCTAAGTCCATTGGTTGCTCCACATTCATACCCCCTTCGGTTGCTCCACTAAGTTGGGTCTAAGGGTGTCAAATGGGTTGGTTAGGGTCAAAATCGGCATCTATGGGCTGAAGTCCAACCCATATCTTTCTACACCCACTACAAATCAAACTGGCTCGACCGCATTCAATGTAAGTCAAACCCGTTTATCGGGAACCAACCTATAGAATCTTACCCTCAAACCCAAAACCAAATCAAATATCAAGGCTATATTTGAGAAAAGTCACCTATAGAAAGACCCAACAGAAGCTTGGCTCATTCTATGGTACGAAAACATCCCACCACCAAATTGTAGAAATGGAATTAGATCTGCGATCAACCCCAACCCTAACCCAAACCCAATCCATTTAAATAGGTCAGCATGTTACAACGGTAGAGCGAGTTAATTAACCCTAACCTAACCCGTTTAAATGTGGGCAAGTATTTCTAATTCCCGATCGACCCGTATACATTGCGGTTTTATTTACGCGGGTCTAATGTGGGTCAGGTATGGGTTGGGTCAAATTTTGGTACCCCTAGGGCCCTAAATCCAGATTCGAAACCAATCTTATATGGATGGGGACCAATCCATAAGCTCAGAACCACATGAATCAATTGAAAGCGCAGTGATGATATGGAAATCACACAAACGAAGACAAGGCTCGATCCTCTGGCGAAGCATCTCCACCTTCCAAACTCTAAAACAAATGCACGCTTTCATGATCATCCACGGCTTCAACACCAACCCCTCCGCTCTCAGAGAACTCATCTTCGCCTCTGCTGTTGCCATTTCAGGCGCCATCGACTACGCCCACCAACTGTTCGACCATATTTCCCAACCAGACATCTTCATCTGGAACACCATGATAAGAGGCTCTGCTCACAGCTCCCACCCTTCAAACGCCATTTCCCTCTACACCCAGATGCAGAAGGGCCCAATCAGACCAGATAATTACACCTTCCCCTTCCTCCTCAAGGCCTGCACCAAGCTCTCGTGGGCCTCCATGGGCAACATAATTCACGGGAAGGTTGTCAGATTCGGGTTCGAATCGAGTACGTTCGCGCGGAACAGCCTCATCAACCTGCACGCGAATTGCGGGGATTTGGATGTGGCGGGTGCGCTTTTTCGAGGGTCGGGGATGGAGGATGTGGTCGCTTGGTCCTCTTTGATTGCTGGGTATGCGAGGAGAGGAGATATGGAGACCGCCCGCAGGATGTTTGATGAAATGCCAATGAAAGATTTGGTTTCTTGGAATGTTATGATTAGTGTTTATGCGAAGCGCGGTGAAATGGGGAGCGCAAGGGAGTTGTTCGACCGAGTTCCTGTTAGAGATGTGGTGTCTTGGAATGCGATGATAGCGGGTTATGTGCGGAGCGGGTTGCTGATGGAGGCAATTGAGGTGTTTGAGGAGATGCAACGGGCGGGGGAATGGGCTGATGAAGTCACATTGGTGACCCTTTTGTCTGGGTGTGCGGACTCTGGGGCTCTGGAGATTGGGCAGAGGATACATTGCTCTCTTGTGGAGATCGGTTTGAGCAATTTGAGCATTGTTCTAGGAAATGCGCTTATAGACATGTATGCAAAGTGTGGGAGTATCGAGAAAGCTATTGAGGTTTTCAGAGGGATGCGAGAGAAAGAGGTGTCTTCGTGGAATTCGATAATTGGGGGGTTGGCTTTTCATGGGCATGGAAAGGAATCAATCCAGCTGTTTGCAGAGATGATGAAAGAAAGAGTGAGGCCGAATGAGATCACTTTTGTTGGTGTTTTAGTGGGCTGCAGTCATGGTGGGATGGTGGAAGAGGGTCATCATTACTTTGATCTTATGATGAATGAGTATGGTATTGAACCTAACATTAGGCACTATGGATGTATGGTGGACATCCTTGCTCGTGCAGGCCAATTAAAAGAGGCATTTGAGTTTGTAGAGGCAATGAGAATTGAGCCCAATGCCATCATTTGGAGGACTCTGCTGGGAGCATGTCGGGTTCATGGCAATGTTGAATTGGGAGAGCGGGCAAACAAACGGCTTCTTGAAATGAGACCTGACCAAAGTGGGGACTACATTTTGCTTTCTAACATATATGCCTCTATGGGTGAGTGGGATGGTGTGCAGAAGGTAAGGAAGCTGATGGATGATAGAGGCGTCAGGAAAGAGGCTGGTTGTAGTTTAGTTGAGGAAGATAATGGGCAGGAGCCTGTACAGTTCTTGTTGGACTCAAAGCCTACTGAGTTGGTGTCTTCAAGAAACACTGTTGATTCTGTATGCTCAGTGAAGGCAAGAGAGGAAGAGCCCTTAGTAACTAATGATGTTTTTTTAAATGGATAAACTCAATTTATTGAACTATGAAGGAATTACGAAGAAGAATGCAGTGCGAGTTAAATGGACAGACAAATGGGAAGCTAGAGCAAAGCCATAAAAAAGAGCAAATATCAAATCTGCACCAAACAAAAATGTTTTGTGCGAATTACCTTTCCTATTTTGCCCAAAGAGGGAAAGGAAAGAAGGCTAAATCAATGCTCTCCCCCTTTTCTCTCTCAGCTGAAATACAAGAATTGAATTCTTAAATAATATTGCTATTATTTTTGGGAAGCAACGAGAGAGAACTAAATTATCAAACCTAGAACTGTTTACTGTACAGATAATAACAATCCACTAAGCTAATGAGCTGCTAAAGAAAGCAAAGTATTTGATTTTTTGAGTGATGGAATCATTTATGTGGAAGGATCAATGAACAAAGCTGACAGTTCTAATGTCAGCAGGAAAGAAATTCCTAAACAACAAGACAGAGAGCCAGATGGGCCAACAATGGAAATAATGAAGTGCAAGCAGCAACATCGACAAGTCAGCCCCACTCACGTAGCAGATAGTGCAGCCACCAATGCCGTATCCAGTTACTTTGGGGAATGCTACCTTGAATGTTGTTCAAAGACTCTTTCAGTCTGAAAATTGGCTGCAGACTAAAATCTCCTTGATGCAAGTTTGGTATGGAGACAAAGTGTGTAAACCAATTATTGATGGAGGAAATAGAATGAACTCTGAGTCTCACAAAACAATTGATAAGCTGAAAGTGGCAGATGGGAAGCATCCTTATTCATACAAGGTTTCTGTGGTAAATGATACTACTATCCCTGTAATTGTTGGGAAGTCCCACATCGCCTAAGTATTAGGCTTGTCATGTCTTAATATACCTGTATGGGCCTTCCACCTATCAGCTTAAGCTTTTGGGTTGGTATATGGTTTATTACATGGTATCAGAGCGGATTCCGATCCCGTTGTTCTTGTGTAGCCCACGTGTCAGGCCCGTTCATGAAATCTGTTGGGCCTGCACGTGAGGGGGAGTGTTGGGAAGTCCCACATACCACACCGCCTAAGTAATAGGCTTGTCATGTCTTAATATACCTGTATGGGCCTTCTACCTATCAGCTTAAGCTTTTGGGTTAGTATATGGTTTATTACAGTAATAACGTAGTGTAATGTGATTTCAATGAACTCACTCATGTTCTTCTTGGAAGACTCGGCTTTGTGAACGGACTCGGCTTTGTGAACGGAAAGTGCTAGAGGATGGGAATCCCAGCACCAATGCTTTTTCACTTTCAATCTATCAAATTATCTTAAAGCCAGCAGCAGAAGATGTTGTACCTGGAGATCTCAAACCAAGTCAAGCAGAACTATACCAAATCCGCTTATCAAGTTCAGGCCCATGGTTTCAGATCATTTCATCAAGGTTGGTTCCATCTTTAAAGATCAGGAGTGGCAATCTGATGCATGTCCAGCAGAAAGACAGGAGTAATTCTCAAATCCGACAGTCTAATTGTTCCCATAGAAAGATCCAACCTTTTTTCTATCACCAGAACCATTGAATGAAGGATCCTACTACGCTTTATTCTGACTTTCAGGTATTTCCTGCAGAAACAATTCTTGAAAAGGATTAATAATCATTTCTTGGGGTTGTACCCTATTGTTTTTGCTAAATACTTTCTTCCACATCAATGTGTTATTTTTATTTCACCACTGGTAATGGAAACCGATCTCACAAGTTCTACTGAAATAGGCACTTCCTGTGTAAACACACTTCTGCATGCTAACTAATATTTTACAATGGCTCTTCCTGGCAGATATTATTATGGTTGCTGGTGCGGTACTGGTGGGATATTCTTTGTGTGATTCAGCATGGGTTTGCATCTTCTTCGCAATAGTATGTCTAATGCCTTTCAGATTTTCTCATAATAGATACCACAGTTCCTTCCTCTTAGAATTGCACACTTTTTATTTATATATTACAGGATACTCAACCTTCTCTTAATGAAAGTTTCAGTTACCGATAAAAAAAACTACAGGATACTTAAAAAGTTCCATCACTCAGCTTTTATAGGATAGCATGGTGAGTTCTTGCATTCACATCTAAACAATTTCAGAGATCTCTAGCACACCTTTTTCATTTTTTCCCTATATCCACTGGTTCTAGATCCACACTACAAACCAGATTAATGATGGCGGTTGCCAGAAACCATAGTTTGAAAATCCAAAGAAACAATTTAGGGTGATCAACTTCAAGCTCTGACCTACTTGAGATAAAATGCGTCGGGGAATGTTGTCTGTTTTATCCACTTTTGGATGTGGTCTTTAATAGCAGACGAACATGAAAGGCAGTTGAAGTATGGACTAATCTAATTTGGTGAAGCTAAGGCAGTTGTCTTATGTGCTCACTGGTCAGGCCATGCCTGAGAAAGCCAAGTCCTACCCATTCACTTCTTGCCAGAAATTAGATTTGCTCCACCGTGAAGATATGAAGTTTAAGTCTTATAAGTGTTGCCTTTGACAATCATAAACATGCCTGGACTGGGGCACTGGGTTTAGGCTTTGTTGGTAGAGAAAATAATTAAATATAACTCCAAATACCTTATGTTCATACATGGACATTGGGTTTAGGCTTTGTCCGGCCCTATAGACCTTGTATACAGAATGTCTGCTCCATTTTGTCCTAGCTCAGGCCTGCTCGGTGAAGCAGGATAGGTCTAATAGTCAGTGCCCAGCACCAGACTTCTTCTGTATGTGACAAAGCCTAGAAGTAAACACCTAGGGGCCCCCTTGGAGCCGGCATGGAAAAGCAAAGCAGTCTTGTTCCCAGAGGAGAAAGCAATCAAATTAGCATAGATTGAATGGGACATCCATACCCTTGAAGACCTTGTGGCTTGAGTTTAAAGTCTAATCACAAATCCTATCCTTAGTTGATGATTTCCCTTTCAAATCATAAACAGCTCCTAACTCTACTAGAACTCCTTGCTAAATTTTCTACCAAAAGCAAAAAAGTCCTTACTAAAGTAAAAACAATTATGTATTGGTGTAAGGAACACCAGACTATAAGTATTGACTCATTCTAACAACAGGATTCTTGGATTGACTCTACTATCACTGAAAAAAGATTCCTACTGTGCATGAAACATAGTACAGATATTTGGCCCAGATCTAGTTCATAATGAAGATGATAAATGGAAATTACACAGGTGTTAGTGAAATCTTTAGTCATATATTTTTCTTATAATTATCTTCCCAGTGATCAGTGTTTGTGCTGATGCAGAAACAACTTTCAAGAACCTCCTTCTCATGGAAACTAGAACAAGACCTAGTAACCATATAGTTGTCATTCAAAAGGCTTGCGATTGATTTGATTAAACTTGCATGTGGAGCACTTGATAACATCCTTCTCTACTTAATGCCTTGGTTTCAGGTCCTAGGAAGCCCAAGAATGACCCCTACTGATTCAATGATTCTCTTAAATGCCTGAAACAGCCATTACTTCAAATGGACAGTCATCCGTCACTCGCTGATACTATACATGTTCAGTGTACCACATACACATTACAGAATAAAGCTTGAAAGATTAAACCAGACACGTGGAAAGCATGGGTCTTCCACGCAACAAGAGGAACAGAGAACCATATCAGATGAGACACAGCACAGCCAGTTGGGTTTCCAGAGCCAGAAAGATAGAACTAGTTGTGGCACTGTGATGAAAGAGGGAGACCTGGGCAAGAGGGTCGGAAACAAAACCCTTTGTGGTGTGAACTATGACGATCCACTACGAGACCAGTACTACTACACAAGTTGAAAATTTGGAACAGATGATCTCTTCATCCTTTTATTGTTCTGCTTGCGATAACATTCTAAGTATAAAGATCCTGAGAGAAATTTTCATGTCAGGGTCACTTGTTTTTCATCATTGTTAAAAGCCTTGTTCCAGCTACTAGCTAATTGTAAATGTACATATTCCCATTTGCTTTCATTTCATGTATTCGTTAATATCATCACTGAATTTCTGCACTCTAGCTTTAACCCTTTTAGCTGCAATTGGAGGCAAGAGCAGGCACATGTATATACTCGAGGTTCCGTGATTCTTAGCATAACCAGGATAGGGGTGGCAATGGGGACTTGTTAATTGAAATACCCAAAGGACCTGTCTGAGTAAAAATTAACTATGGGCCTTATTTTGGGCATATCTAACTGTCAGGATTAAGATCTTGGCCCACAGTTATATACCCATTGTGTTTCTGGGTCGGGGTATAGATGCAACCAGCTCGTACCTGATTACCTGAGCGTGGCTCGAGTGTTGTTGGGCGGGGTACTGGGCTATCTCTTTCAAAAGGAAAGGATTGCGAATGCAATAACCTTTCTTTTTCCCTCCCTTTACCCGCTAGGGATGACCCAAAGATGGTCTTGTCCCTAACCTGTTGAACAACAGCCTAGTAGTGGGAAGCAAGGGGCACCATTTGCATTATATGTTCTCCTACGAGCATACTATACGTGCAGTCTAGCTTTATGGAGGCCAGTTGGACCCACCTTTGATCGGTTCAGCCCTCTTAATATACTCTTTTCATTCCATGATTTGGCACACAAGGCCCAGTTTTACACTCATCAAACCATCACCCAACATTGGATTGAATCTAAAAAAAATCTATGGAAAAAAAAAAAAAACCATTAAAATATAAAGATGTTGAATAAAGGGAAAGGATGATCTAATGAAGCTCATGTTTTCAATGACCTTTATCCATATAGAGACCTTTCTATTTGCCCTTTCCTCAAAAATAGACATGCATCTAAGTGAGCCCTACAAGCTGGGATGCAAATCAACAATTTGCAGTCAGACTTAGGTGAACATTCCCCACCTTAATCTATGATTTTGTTCATGTGGTTTTGTTAGGTTAAAATCGGCTTTACAACCAAATCGGCATTCTTACAGGGACAAATGTATATTTCACAATCAATCCTCATATATTTTCCCATAATGAAATGGCAATTTCAGTCGCTGCAATCTCCATTCTACAAAGAATATAGAAAAAATACACGTTTTTAACGATTCAAGGAAATCCTACAAACATGTTTCAAATAAGCTATGCATATTATGTATATTCACACTAAACACATGATTAGTGTGGTTAGAATGTGCACCCTTCATGAATCTTTCTCAAGTTCACAAACTTTCAGGTCAGAATGAATTTCAAGTTACTATGTCATCATGTCCAACACCATTCATAGTTTCAGTGGCAGAGGAATGACTCTAGACATCGCTTGGGCACTTCAATTTTGCACATCTAAGTACTGTATCCTATGAATCAGTTCACAACCCCGCATGGCAAAGCAACATGATTTTCGAATTCTTCCCGTGGATCAGCACCAACTGTGTCCCACAAGTGCGCTTTAGATCATGCCGGTAACTGAAGCTTTTCATTATTTTTCCAGCTGCAAAACACCAAACAAACATATGTAATTCATAAGAATGAGCTTCTAAGAGTTCCTCTTAACATAAACAAAACACAGCAAAGGAAATTTGTAAACTGGGAATTTGCCTTTTGAAGTAGTAGTAGAAGAAATCTGCATAAAGAGCTGTCTGAATGAAACCTGATATCCAAGCTGCAATATAAATATAGAATTAGAGAACAGAAAGATATATCCAATGTTGCATCTCTGTGTTGGGCTACATGGATTACCACGGAAATACACTTAGCATAAAGAAAAACTGCTGAAAGGAGGTTTGGGAGGTTTTCTTTTTACACAGGACATTTCTTGACCCCTCCATGTCTCATGCGTATTTCCCTCTACTTCACTCCAAGCAAGAGAAATAGAGGGAAATGGGTGATTTTACTTTCATTTCACCCTCTTTCCATGTAATGGACCAGGTACCTTTCAGTGGAAATACAGGTAGCCAAACAAAGCACAAATAGGTTTTTCCTACCGGTTAAACTTACTTATCCAGCGAATATGATGCTTCTCAGTGAAATAGCGATAAATCCAGTTAATCATGTAAAGTCCTCGATAAGCCCTGCAAAAGAAATAAACATTTCTTAAAATCTTTTAAACTGAGGACTTTTTTTAGATAGGTTCCTTTTACTTCCATCATCACTAATGGAGCACAGGCCGGCAACTTTACTCAAATCCAGATAGATTTTAACTACTTCTCAACAAATTATGGCAGTTTGAAGAAAGGTCACAATGCATGGTTGCCTTAATTTGTTCAAAACATTGCAAGACTATATCAAACCGGTGGAACTTCTAAATCATATTAGAGGCGGCAAAAGAAGTGTGACAGAGCAACAATAGAAGTGGCATCCATACATAGAGATACTTCTAATAAAGCATAATAGTGCGGTGTAGATGATTGTACTAAAAGTAATAACATGTCTGTATATGATAAAAATGCCAAAAAGTGTGTGTGTGTGTGTGTGTGTGTGTGAGAGAGAGAGAGAGAGAGAGAGAGAGAGAACAACATTCAAGCACCCCATACTTAATAAAACATGGAAAACACAAGATTATCTCCATCCACATGCAGCCTATGACAAACCTGAAAACCTACCAGAATATTGGAAGTGACAAGAAACAAAATGAACACCAGAATATTGGAAGTGACAAGAAACAACATGAACATAATAATTTTACCATTAAAAAAAAAAAGAACACAAAATCATTTTCTCAGGAAGCAAAACCAGATAATCATTTAAGGAAATCGCAAGAGCTTGTGTTACAGTTTGAAGGTGGACATCATTGCAAACACTAGAAAAAGAAACATTCAATGAAATAAAAAAAGACTTAACTTATTCGATTGTTTGTATGACCAATACAGCTAGACACAAATATTCGAGAGCTGGCTAAACACAACAATATGATAGGACCAAGAAAACATCTGATACAGAATATTACATATTACAGTTTGCACACATAAAAAGTGTACTCTTATCCTATAATAGGACAAAGGGGAACCATAGTACCCTACTCCATCCTATACAGCGCACTGCAACAAAGCTCTTCTAGTTTCACTGCTGAAAAAAAATTCTATTTTTTTATTTTATTGAATGATGCTGCTCAAACTAAATATAACAAAAAAAAGCAGCATAATTTTAATGAAACATCGACAGGAACAGAAATCTTGGTCTCTCAAATACATCTTGCAAAATAGTCCAGCACTTGAAAAGCGACCATTTACTCAACTTTATTTTATTTATTTTTTAAAATCGGCCAAGCTACACAGATATATTCATATTTATTACAGGACACCTGAAAACAAACATTACTGATCTAAAGACTGGAAAAGTAGCAGTGCATTTGATGCCACTCTATAAACCATTATAAGTGGCTTCAGAATGTGAAATAAATCTAACCAAGGGAAGAAGTAATGCTTAAATTACCATCCGTACCAAACTCTTCAACATGCCATAATGATTAAACAGAATCAATAAACCACAGGATTCTTAGTTACCAACATGAGACAGACAGCACGAAGGGAATGAAGATCAGACAAGCACTGAAAAACTTGGCCCCTAATAGAAATTAGTCCCGATTTCAATGATTCAAGAAAAATGACAAGGGGGCAAACCTCCAGCAAGACATTGAAATCTCCAACAGTTTAAACAATCACATCCTAGCATAGTCGAACCAGATAAACATCGCTTTCATGTTGCTTCCTCTATATAAAGGCCCCACGATAAATTGAATATAGTAGCGAGTTACATACATATATTTTTTTTCTATAGTTCATCAAATACTTTATACACAGAATACTCAAAATTTCAACAGTCATAACAGGTGTTGCTGAAAATGTACGTTATTAATCACATTTCAGTGGCACTCTATTGTTCCTAGACGAAAATAACATTTCAACCAATTAAGTGATTACTTCAGAAAGGGGACATAAGAACAGAAAAAAAAAAAGATGTATAAAGGTTAAAAAAAATCAACACAAGATGGGTCAACTAGGTAAGAGTTGAGACAGCATAACACAAACTAGAGTTATACTGCCACTGTGCATCACCTCCGACTCCCATGTATGTGACTATACATGCAGATTACCACATGTGAGGTCTAGCCAAGCATTACATCTGGTGGGTGCCATAATGTTGTAACATCCAACATAGAAACCGAACCAGAAGATTTCTCAGTAGGGTAGGGCCAGAGCTATGCTGAATGTGTACTGTTGTGCAAGTTTTGTGAAATCAACCACTTTTTGTACATTTTGCCCGCCTGCTCAACAGCCTTGACTGATTTAGGGGAAAGAGAATCTACTCTGTGCGACACAACTAGATGGAAGCTTGGAAATTGCACATTTACAACACCAAGAAAATTTTTTGAAGCAGAAGTAGTTTGAAATTGAATGCACACTTCTTTTAGTATATCTTCCAAAAAACCATACCCAAGAAAGAAAACATATTGCCCAGTTAGATTGTCCACGTTTCCACTTCTTTGCAGCAAAACTAACTGTGGAAGAATTGCCACTGCTTCCAAGTATATTGAAAATGTCCAAAAGACCTGCAAATAAGGAAATCCTAATAGATGAGATCAGCAAAAATATATATGAATGATTCATATAAATGGAGTGTGCTTTTAAGAACAGTGGACGGAGAGCTAGACAATCGTTGTAAGATGAATTGTACCAGTGTTCTAGCATTGTTTGTAAGTGAAGGTGTATAGTGACAGTGTATATGTTGGAATAGATTTTGTAGTTTTAGGGGCCAGCTTTAGTTACCCTAGTTCATTGTTTTGAAGTTAGGTTAGTATGCTTGACTGCTTGAGTATAGGTTGTGTAGACATGCCCCTTCTCTGTGTCTGTCCTTTGGCTTGTCTTTGCAGCATGGAGCTTTTAGTGTTAGGTTAGTATGATAGGGTTAGCTAATCCTTACTCTTAGTGATTGTACCCTAGCTTAATTTCCACTACCCTCCGCTTTGGGAATGTAGTTGAAGTTGAAGTGTGAGCTCCACTGGCTGTAGCTTTGCTTGCAAGGAAAAAGTGCTAGTGTGAGCTTTGCTCTAGCTTGCCTGTTTCACTTGCTTTCATTGGATTCACGGGTGCTTTCTACTATGCATATTTGTTGTGTTGACACTGTGTATGCTTGGATAATGTACTAAGTATATAGGTTAGTACATGCATACTAATTATGTGTTCCTCTGCTTTGTTGTGTGGTTAGTGCTCTTCAATATAGTTCAGTGACACTGTTTTTGTGCTATGAAGTTAGGTTAGAAAATATGCCACCGCCACCTTCCAGGTGTTGAACCATAATGATCACGATCAATGGCCCATCCCTTCTCTCAAATTCTTCCATCACATTTATGGTCAGTTCTCTCAACACGCCCCTTCTCACCGTGTCAATCCAAGTATATAATTCAGGTAGGAAAAAGGCAAAGAAAAGAAAATCACATTCCACCTAAGGCGAACAGACCCATATACGATTTTTTAAAACAACTTCAGACATTACTCACAGCCAAATCCTTCATGTATCAGCGAAGACATAAGTCATAACTGATGTCTGTTTCCACCACTAAATCTCCATCTTTTAATTACCTTGACCTTTTATAGGGTGTTGTAGATGTAAATAAAATAGCAAAACATAATTTAAATGTGGTGAGATAGGAGTCCCATTGCATTTTAGATTTCAGACTAAACCCATTAAAAACTCACATCGATTGGTTCGAAACCAGCATAGTTCAAAGCAATACAGCTTGTTTCTACCAACTAGTAAAAAAGAAAAAAAAATGCACAACTAGAAATTGGGGGTTGGGGGTGCATCTTATTCAGCATTTTTCAAAGCACATCAAAACTGCAAACTAAACCCCCATCAAACCAGACATTGAACCATTGGTTTTAAACATTTCAACAAAGAAAACACAAAGAAAAGAAAACCAAACAACCCCATCAATCAATCAAGATAGATAGATAGATAGATAAATAGCTAGAAAGACAAAGGCATGAGGAGCATAAAAGGATAAATCACCTCCACAAAGGTGAAGCTCTCATTAAAGAGAAAAGCCAACGCGAAGCACCCGGCAATAAGAAAATAGTGACGAAACGTATCCAATTCCTTGTCGTAAGATCTCCTCACGAGTGGGTGAGCACGCATCCACCAAACAATCAAGATGGAGCTCCCGATGAAAACCAACTTCATCATCGTATTGTAGAGAGAGACGAAATTCGTAAGGAGATCCAAGTACCGAGTAACAAACACCACAACATATAGCTCCTGCGTCTTGAGCGAAATCCCTGAAGAAAACCCAAATCATGAGGATTGTGAGTAAGAAAACCCAAAACCCCAAAACCCAAAAACCCTCTAAAGTTGAAGTTGGGAGGGATTGGAAGAACCTGAGCAGGATTTGGTGGCGTAGATTTTGAGAAGGAGGACGAGAACGCTGAAGAGATGGGTCATGTCGCCTGCAAATCTGAAGATATTCATGGCTGGAGCTGCAGTCGATTCGAACAAGAACCAAGAAAAAAAAACCCTAGATTCTCTCTTCTTCTTCGATTTGGGATTGTGTGGAATCGGAGAGAGGGAAGAGCGAAATGAGGAAGAGAGAGAGAGAGAAGTGTTTTTATCTTGGGAAGGTTCGTGTAAGGACGGAAGGAAGGGCGCGTTTGCTGAAGAATATTTGCCAATGAAACGGGTAAAAAGCCCGGCTTGGCACGTTCCGAGCTTGAAAATTTGAGCTCAATGAAACTGGGTTCAGACAATATATTTTAAAGCCCATCCAAAATGGAATTGGAACTGGGACTGAGCAGAAACAACCCAACCCGTTTAGGCCTGCCCCGGCCTGCTATAAAGCCCTTTAACAATAATTATATATATTTATATATATTGAGGAACAACTCTAGGGGTTGTTCTTACAAAAATACAATAGGGAATGAAGAGAATATTGAGGAACAATTATGGGGTTCACTGGTATATGGTCAATAGAGCGGAGCCTCAACTGCTCTTGTGTCCATTGTGACTCACATGCCAATACCAATTTTTTTTCAAAGGCACCATTCTTTATCCACCTGAAGCTTGGAAATATTTTTCGATCCAACCAACCAACACAGAACTTAAATGATGATCACATAAGCTACCAATTAACATATATGGTTGTAGACACCATTTCCTGAATCCAATTGAGAGGAAAATAATACTGAACTAGCATTGTGAAATAAATCTCTCATCCATGGAGGGTACTGATGCTACAGGACAACAATCGTTGAATGAGAAAGAATCGGTAGATTAAAGGATTAGGATCATCAAAAGCAAATCTTATTATGATAGATGATATTTCTCTTGGTATAAAATAGCTGCTTAAGGCATCAAATCAAGAACACCTGAAGGTCCCAACTATACCATCTCTCTGTTCAAGTGTCCCGAAGAGGGTGTTTACCACCAAGTCATTTAGTTTATGATGCAGATTGCTTGTAGGACGACCCCTAAAAAATCTCCCAAATGTAGCAACCATATACAATTACAGCTGACTTGAATGTAGAAAAGTCCAGATAATGGACCTATAGAATGTTACAAACTACTGAAGCATAGAATGAGTTTTGCTTACAAACCTGAAGGTCCCAATTAGATAATGTTTTGCTTATCTCCAGGATCAGGCTAATCTCAGGCCTGGCCCTGTCTCAGCCCGGGCCAGTACAGGACAGGATTAGATGTAGGCCCGTTCAATTTAGGGCCGGGATTGGGCAACACCTGGCAGGCCCGTCTCATTTTCGGGACGGGATTGGACAACCAAAGCCCAGGCCCGGCCCGTCTCATTGACAAGCCTAAGTAGAGGCCAGAGGGAGGTAAACATGGCCCACTTGTGAAATCTAAGCCATTGAAATTAGTGGCCCCCTTGTTTTCAGCTGATCTAGTACTCACAAAATTGACTTTGGCAGACAATTGCACAAACATTCCTTAGGTTGTCAAAATGCCGCACGACCCGCTAACACGATCCTGTAACACGATATGAACCTAGACGATATTAACGGATTCGGATGACATCTTTACAAGTTTTTGTTGTTAATGGGTTGGATTTGTTAACCCATTAAATTAATGGATCATTAACAAATAAAACCGATAACCTATTAAAAACCCGATACAATCCGCCAGATAATAAATGATATAAATTATAAAATGCAAAAGGGGTAATTTGGCAAGTTTGAAATGGCTGAAGTGAAATCCTAAAACCCACATATAAAAAATCATTTTCTAATTCCTTCACTCTCCTTTCATTAGTAAAAGAGTGTGTGTTAATTGACATGGTCCAAAATGGACAAAATTATTTAACGGGTGAACGGGTTGTGTAACCTGTAAAATAAACTGGCCGTGTACGTGTTTGATTTTTTGACATGTTTATTTAATGGGTCGTGTATAGATTGAGGTGATTCTAACATGAATTCGTTAACACGTTGGTATCTACATGCTTAGTAGGGAAAGTTTCAATAACAACCTCAAGTTCTTCATAGTTTTTAACAAAGGACAACCAAAATCATTTATTTCAAAAACATCCTCAAGTGTTTTAGGTTTCTTTCAATTGGTTCCTTTTTGGACAATTTCTTTCAATTGGGTCCTTTTTGGCCAAAACTCGTCGACATTAGCAACCGTTTATCCTATTTTTCTTGACGACTAAAATGCCCTAGGCTAGGACTTTTTTAAACATCACTTTCCCTCTCCTTTTCATTATCTCGTTCTCTTTTTTCCTACATCTTCCTCTTCCTTACTTCCCTTTCCCAAAGACCACCAACAACCACACCCCTAGTAGCAACCGCCAACCACTAGTTGTTGCCAAGGGTCCCTAGTGTTTGTTAATGAAGGGGAAGTGGGGAAGAGGAGGGAGGGAGGGAAGAATTGAAAGGGGATAATGAAAGGGAGAGGGGAAGTGAATTGAAAAGGCCCAATTCCTTTCTTAAGAGAAAGGGTAATTTAGTCATTTAAAAATTAGGGAGAAAGTGTCATTGGAGGAGAGGGGTTGTGGCCAAAAAGGACCCAATTGAAAGAAACTTAGAAAACTTGGGGATATTTTTGAAATAAACAATTTTTGGTGTCCTTTTTTGAAAACTATGAAAAACTTTGGAATGTTTTTGAAATTTTCCCTGCTGAATATCACATTCTCCCCTACTTTCCCAGCCATTTTAGGGAGAAACAGTGATCAATACATAAAAGGTAATTTATGTTCTTGTAATTTAAGATTGCAGAACAAAAGGAATGTAGGAAGTGGGAGCAAAGAGGAGACATTAATAGATCATTCTAACCCAAAACCAGATGCTCCCAGTTCTAATGGAGAGCCCATGGCTACCACAGATCTAGTTCTACATGATGAAATTACAGGCCAAAATGCTCAAGTAGTGTGAGTCTAACTTAATAATAATGTTGGGCTTTGTATTTTTTTGTAATTTCAGAATCAACAACAAAAAATTGCATTTCTCATGTTTTAAAGGATTCCTTAACCTTTGCTTACACTAGGCAATGTTGTTAAAAGTTAAAAGAGTCCCAGTAAAAGTAGATGAGAACTTGCCAATAGCCAATTCTACTCTGCCAACCTTGAAGAAAAGGGCAATGGTCAATCGAAAGTGGATCCCATCAAAAACAGCAGAAGGATAATGGGACCATGGGCTGAACATGCACTAACTCAATGCTCAAGGGTACCTTTTTCTATAATCTATCTTCCATTGAAGGGGTCATGTAATTATTCCTCATGAGCCGACCTAATAAGTTCACAATTTTCTTACCACCTATAATAACTGCCAAACACCCATGAAGATCATCCCTCTTGTGAACACAAGAAACATAAAAAGAGTAGTGTATGCTAGTTCAGGTTTCAGATAGAGTTTGCTCACCCAAAGCGGATTTCTATAATTACTCATTTTTACTACAGAAAGAGTATCTGATCATGGAATTGGAGTGTTGTGGTGGTTTCCTCATCATCTACCATGTTGTAATTCTTTACGGTCGATGCAATCAATAAAACGAGCAATGGACAGCTGATGGTAGTGAGATAGCCAATATGCGTTGTGGCTACCAAAATGCCAATACACAGCTGCTCCAATACTCTGATTGCCCCTGTAGAATCCACTCTGCAGGGAATGGCTGCCACAACAGTAACAATAAACAAGTTGAAAACTGAACAAAACCTCTCTCCAACAAAATTTAAATATACATTGATTGGAGGGTTTTGAAATTCTAACAACAAAAAAAAGTCTTATGATTTCTTGTCAAACAGCCTCAGGAATTCAGTTGGAATCTCTCAAACTTGACCTTATCTGAGTCATTGTCATACACCTACAATTGCAAATGACTACTGCCTACATGTCTATCGAAAGTTGAGGGGACTTGCCATGTATCTCATGAATATATACAAAAGCAATAACTAACAGCAGAAATTATAATATCATGCCAGTAAAAACAAAGGTAAATGTGCTGAAAACTACCCTATAGTAATAACATGTGGGCAGGTGGTACGAGAAGAAACCCCACAAGTTCACAGCTCAATTCAACTTGGGTTGAATTTCATAAGCCTCAGGCATGTTGGCCCGTCTTCATTCCTTCTCCTCCATGCCCTCACAACTGCTCACCTCACAATCAAATGACACATTATGAAATAGAGCAGGAACACCAGCACAAAACAACATAGAAACATGGATATGGGACCAACAAGCAAAAACCCACAGAAACAGAGGGAAAGAAGTAGAAAGCAAGCAAACCAAGTGACCAGAAGTAACTCCCTCGATTTATAGTCCTTCTCACGGAGTCTATCATGAGATTTGGCCAAGTGACCAGAAGTAACTCCCTCGATTTATAGTCCTTCCCACAGAGTCTATCATGAGATTTGGCTTGTTGTCTTTTAGGGACACATTGATAAGGATGCTTGCATGGCTGTAGTATCAGATGGATTGCACGTTCACCAGGAAAGCCACCAAGAGCATGACAAGATGGAGGAGAACTTGATCGAAAACCCCAGGTTGCTGGTGTCACCATACACAACTAAATATCCTTGGACATCGCCACCAGTCATCATCAGCACAGAGATCAAAGAGCTAAGCATGATCTCCATGGATGCCATTATTGTCGATGCCATTATGTTTTTTTCGAAGAGTCTACACTGCCAGGACACCATTCTTTGGGTTGTCCTATAGACAGTAGCCAGAATAAGAAACTGATGCTGGGAAATGAATGCTTGAAATGCCTCATTTTTGTAAGATTTTGTTCTAGTATTTATATAGAATTGTGAAACAAATGAGTAAATGGAAAGCAACCAGCAACACTTATCTGGTATTTACAATGGTAAATGAATTTCTTGATAACTGTGGTCTAGTAAATTTTTTCCCCAAAGACCAAGCTGACCAACCCAATTTTGTTGAAACAAAACCACTACTTGTTTTAATTTGGTTTGATCAAAGCCGGAACTCAATGTTCCTGGAATTGAACCGCGTGAACTGTAAGAACCAATCAATCATAAAAGTAGATAAATTGAATTAAACTTCATTAACTATTAGTCTCACACATAATTAAACGTATATTTACAATTTAGAGCTGACAAAACTAAATATTGTGAAAAGAAACTACATGCTATTTGTGCTATTGTATTTTCTAACCCTAGGATTCTTTTATGAATTTATATGAAATGTGTAAAACTAAAAATACTTCTATGGTGTACATGTGAAATTGCAGGTGTCACTTTCACTCAAACAGATGTTTAATCTGTATTGAATTTCAAGGAATTCAAAGCAAAACATATCTATTGAAGGGGGCCAACATTGAAGGATTAATTGAATAATCTCTCCTTTGACAAGGAAGGACTACCCACCCATTGCCCTCGAAAGTTAAATCTTCCGGAAGCGCTGGTCTCATCTAGATCTCTCTGCCTTAACACCCTCCACCCCTGTTCTCCAACACCAATTCCACAAAACCTCCTTTGCAATGGATTCCTAAGAATTCAGAACCAAGAAAGCAATGACCTCATAGTTTTTCTAATTTTCCTAGTTTTCCTATTTTCAATTCTCTCTGTATCTAAATTTCAGTTTTTATTCTCATCTATTATGCAATTATGATATCATGCTGCTGTCATGGTTTTGACTGGAATGAACAACCAGTCTGAGTCTGATCGTTCAAACCAAATAAAAATGAAAAAGAAAATCAGCACTTAAAAAACCAAAGGGACATACGTAACACTTTATCTAAAAGACCCCATACCCATATCTTTTTCCCAATCAAATAAGAAAAAAGAATTAAGTTATAGAAACTATGTGCAATCTACAAAAATAATACTTAATCATAAAACATTGGGACCCTATCAAGGGTTAGGTCATCTGATAGAGCTGATTTTTGCCTGACCCTGATCCATAATATGACCTTTCCATCCCTCCTAATCCTCCCAATTGGAAAGGGGAGACCCACAAGACCATTCACAAATTTGAAATTTTCAATCAGTCTGTGCTTGAAGTTTTCCCTAAGTTATTGTAACAAAATCATAGTAATAATAATAATAATAAAAATAAATGAAGTTAGATAACCTTTTTTTCAAAAATCAATTGTTTCACAGGGCAGTTGGAAGAGATATCTTACTAAATGTTCTTCAAGTTCACACCACTGGATAAGAAATTCCAGTCCCAATCATTGAAGTTTTACCCTTCTACTTAGGGCACATAAGAATTTTGAATAATTTAGCAGAACAGATGGCTATCTGCTTCAAGCATTCACAGCGTACACTGTGTACTAATTTTCTTACTTTAGTACCAATTTATGTATTTGGCACTGATGATGATTAGAGGGAAAAGGGTGAAATGCAGTCACCACCAGGATGTTTTCCCTTTTCTATGTCACCACGACCACAGAAGGATCAGATGTCATCTGTTTTGCCAAGACGTTGAAACAGATCTTGATTTGGAGCACATCCAAATGCACTCAAAAGATAAAATAAATTCTGAATTTGAATGATAAATATGGATCACTGAATTCAAGCCTTGAAGGAACAATAACTGAAAAGTAACAGACACAAAATTGAGAAAAGAAGTGAAAGAAAATACATAACAAGAGACCATCTTACTAGAAAACTGACATAGTACACTGTGTACTAATTTTCTTACTTTAGTACCAATTTAAGTATTTGGCAATGATGATGATTGGAGGGGAAAGAGTGAAATGCAGTCACCACCAGCGTGATTTCCCTTTTTTATGTCACCACAATGGCACAAGGATCAGACGCCATCTGTTTTTCCAAAACATAGAAACAGATCTTCATTTGGAGCACATCCAAATGCACTCAAAAGCAAAAATAAATTCTGAATTTGAATGATAAATATGGATCACTGAATTCAAGCCTTGAAGGAACAATAACTGAAAAGTAACATACACAAAATTGAGAAAAGAAGTGAAGGAAAAGTACATAACAAAAGACCATCTTACTAGAAAACTGACATAGATAACAAAAATAATGTGACTGTCTTTGCCTCAGTTTCTCTGCATTTCAGAAAACCTCATTCGTCAGAGCATTACTGTCTCCTTCAACTTGAAAATTCTTGAAGTCAGTGCTCCAGTAATTTAATTTTCTCTAAGCAATTTTGCACCCTCCTAGTAACCTTGGGCGTAACATGATCTCCGACCATAAGCTTGTATTGTTCAAACTTTGGTTCGTCACACTTTAAGGCCGCAGATTTACAGGCTCTGATGCTTCCTAATACAAAGAAATTAGACAAATTAGTCTTGATTGTACTCCATCATAAATTGAACTGAATGAAAAAAAAAAAGCATCTTAAAATGCTATTGATGCAATCCAATTAAACTAACCACTGATCAAGGTAAACACCAAATGTCAGTCATAATAAATGTAAATATAAATTATGGTTAGGGGTGGCAACGGGTCAGATCAGGTAGGGTTCGAATCAGGTTGAGCCATGAGTGTAACATGTATAGGCTGCACCCAAAGATGGTCTATTTATTAATCGGGATCAAAATCTCAACTTGAACCCTTAATAATGGGTAGGGCTCAGGTAGGGTCAGCGGTAGTCATAGTGGCAGATCGATCATCAAAACTCTACTCAGCCCATAGCCAACCCATATTAGTAAGGTAAGAAGTGTCAACTAAAACCTAAATTGCCAGCTTGAGTTGGCTTGTCAGGAATTGCCATCCCTAATCATGGTAGTGTGGACATAATCGTTTTAATTACTGGCTTGCAAAGGAATGAGGTTCTGCTGAATTTTCACAACTGTGAAACCAACCACTTTGTCTTTAAATACGGCCCCAAGTGCATGTTGTTTTGACTATATTGGCAAAAACAATGACAATCAATCTTGGCAGTTGCCAAGCAGCTGGGAGGAAGTGGAATTGGAAATGATATCAATTCTCCATCCTTTCTGATCCAACCATGACCAGTATCCACTAACCCGAACACAGCAGAATAAATTGCCCCAAAGCATTGAACCTGAGCATGATGAGGTCCAAATGCAAGGTCCCTAAATGATCAGGTTCTAATTAGTTTTGAGAAAATGGGCTGTTTTACACTAGTATCAGCTTCAAAATTCAGAAGTAACAGTAACAGGTGTCTGCACCTGTTTAGCAAAATAACTAAACAGTGTTCATAACAAGCTTATATACCAATGGCCATAATATTTGTAAAGTGATTTTTGATAAGATATAGAAGGAGCACATTATATGACTGTTTGGGCTATGACATGCAAAGTTTCACTTTCACTCCATATTTGGAAAGTGATTTTGGATGGGAAAGAGGAGCACATGACAAGATTGTTTGGTCCGATATCTGATGTCACATATACAATGTGTTGCATTTGCAATTAACATGACAACATTGCTATGATACGGAAATAAAAGATTTTTTTCCCTCATTGTGAAAAGATGTAAGGAAAACTGTAAGTACCAAGTCTCTTACTTGTGGGCTCTATTGATGTCAATCATAAAGCATGTTTCATCAGACAATAAAACATAAGCAGTAAGTTCTCTTCTAAGTAGTTGACTCACCACTCAGGTCCAGTAAGTTAAATATCACTGGACAATTTACAATACTCGTGACCATGGTGATTGAAGACCCCAAGGGGTTGGCCGAGTGGTCAGGACCACGGTTCCTCCCTCTTCCGGAGCTAGAGGTCTTGACATCGACCCCCGGTTCCCCCTTCTTTAGGAATCGAAGGTTGAGTCCATTAGTGCTACTACCTTGGAGTCACATGATTGTTTACCCTGCTTCCCTTTGGTCTCGAAAGGATTAGTCCAGCCCAAAAGATTGGGAACCCTCAGATAGCATAAAAAAAAAAGAAAGGACCAAACTTTTTAGTGCTCATCTCGTGAAGCTCTGATAACGCACTCCTTTGTAATAGGATTCACATACTTAACTACACATGAGTCAAAACTTGGAAACTTCAAAAACTACAAATCACATAAATAAAAACAAAAGGCAGTTTTTATGAATGAAAATAAAGAACAAAAAAGTAATGAATTATGTGATACTTGATCCAAAGATAATGCCTGATATATTTTGGCATTTAAGTGTATAAAAATGGGGCCCATGTTTTGGTGATCCAGACTGTTCATTTCATGGGACTTAGAGAGACGGGTCAAGCCCCAAAAATTGTCAATAGCGAGACTCCTAACCATTTAGACTAAAAGTTGATTTAAAAAGTTAAGAATAATGAACTGCAGTCAAGATTCAACATGAATGAAGTTGGTACACATGATCATTAAAAATATCAATGAAGTTCCTAAGAATCTTTTTTCTACAGTCTGGCACATTAGATAAAGTGATAAACAGTCTGGATTTCCTACCAATGGCTCAAATTTCCAACTCAAGGCTGGAATGACATGCTTATTCTAAACACAAGGGTCATATAATTGATTGATAGGGAAATGAAGAAAGTAAGTTCATCAATATTGCTAAAAGTTATGGAGGATTATAAAACCATACCAACCTTGGAATGATCCAAGAGAAGAACCAAGACCACGTTCTCCAAAGTTCACTGAAATGCTGTCATTGATTGCTCTTGTCACATTGTATTGGGTAATAATGATAGGATCATCCTTGCCCAAGTCTCTGTTCTCATCTAAAAACACCTCCATCACCATGCATGTATCTATTTTTAAACCCAACCATGCTCTCCTATTGCATATAAAATCTACTTGTTAGCTGTGTTGTGTTGTTCAATCAAGCTAGGTTTCATGCTCTCATATCTTTCTTTATTTGTCTCAAAGTTCACTAAAATTTTACAAGTATGAGCAAGCCCAAAATCAGATTGATTTTTTCAAAGTGTAGAATAGTTTGTGTCAATACCTATAATAAGAAGAATGAGAGAGAGACGCTGGTGGTGGTGTTGGTGAAGGAAGACGGAGAGAGAGAGCTGATAGAGGCGTCGATGTCGATGTCGATCGTGAGAGGGAGAGCCCCGCCGGAGAAGGAGACGAGAAGGTTGCAGTAAAACGGAGAAGTGTCATTTGATCACCATAAGGATGGTGGTGGTGAAGAAAATGAATGGGTGTTTTATTTTAATAAAGGGTAATTTGGGTATTTTAAAATAATTAAGAAAAATAATCGTAGAAAATTTAGTTTTAAATGGTCCGATGTCTTTAATTGAAAACTTCATTTAGAACCAAGGGATTCATTTTAAAAGTTTTGAAACTTTTGTCCTTTTCTTAGATAAGACAAAAATTTAAGGTCTCATTTGAAAATATTTCTTCATAAAAAATAATATTATCTTTTAAGGGTTTCTTCTTTCTTTTCTTGTTTTTTTCCTGAAGAATTTACCAAAAAAATAACTTTATATGGCCAATGGACCAAATAGGAAACTGTAGCCCAACTCACACCAAATAGATAATTCGTAAAGAGAAAACAACCTTTTTTTTTTTTTTTTTTTTGTCGATGGCGACTTTTATTTTATTGAAAGACCAAATTATTAGATCGAGGGTCGCCCGTGTACACAGATTAGATTGGTGCAGATTGGGTCAAATCCGTCATTAATTCGTTATCTACGGATTGATGGATTTGAAATTCGTCACCAATCCATGGCCGTTAAAAACCGATCCGATCCGATCCGATCCGATCCGTGGAGGACCGGACCGGACAGGATCGGATCGGATTAATCCGTTCAATCTAATGTTAAAATAAAGATATCAAATATGTTGTAAAAAATTTCATATTTGACCCTTTTGATTTTTTTATTTTATATTTAGACATCTTAACATATATTTAGACTCTTAAATTTTTTTTTATTTATATATAATGTCAACAGATCAAATCGGATTGAATCAGCGGATTGAGGGTGAAATACGTCATCGATTCGTTGCTAACAGATTATAAAATTTTCAATCCGTCACTAATCTGTTTACCTTTAGATCGGTTAAAAATCCACAAATCGGATCGGATCAAATCTGTTTTATGGATCGATGGATTTTTTGTGCATTCCTAGGTCGCCGTCAACCCTCAATACAGAAAATAAAGATCGACATCAACTATAAAAAAAAATATATGGTAAAAAAATTATTTTTTATATACGGATTCTAAATTTGGTGTGAGTTAGGCTGAAGTTACCAGTAGGGCGACAGGCAACAAAAAGTTATTATTATTATTATTATTATTTTTAAATCCTCTCTTTTTTTTATTTTTTTTTCTTTTACAATTATATGTACTGCCTTATTTAAGGTGCATCGCCCACTGTAGCACAATCACTCAACATACTTCTTTTGGGCCCCACACTGCAGTGGCCACAGCGCACGATACCGGCCACCGTTTCCTGCACTGCACTGCACTGCACTCCCTCCTCCCTCTTCAATCTCCACCGACGCGCGCATCGTAGCAAAACCCTCGATCCCTCGCTATCATAAGCTCTTCTCCCTCCCATAACAAAAACAGTTACACGTTTAAATCTCATGTCGCGAGGGACACCTGTATTGTTGCGCCATCACTGTCTCCTCTGCCTTCCATCCCAAGCACCCAAAATCCCCAAATCCCCAAAACCCTAACCCTAATTCCCCTATTTCTTCTCCTCTCCCTCTCAGATCTCCACACCATTCCATCTTCGAATCCCCTCTCCATGCGATCTGACCGCGGGAATCGGACGAGATGATCGGTGCCGTCCAGCTCGGCGCCGTCGCGGCTTGCGTCGTCCTCTTCGTCCCGATGGGGATGGCCGGCTATCACCTCAGCCGCAACAAGATGCTCTTTTTCAGCGGCTTCCTCTTCATCACCCTCGCCGTCGGCGTCCACCTCATGCCGTACTTCCCCGCCGTCTCCAACCTCGTCTCCTCCCTATCCCCCGCCGCTTCCGTCGTCGTCGAGAACAGAGACACCTGCCTCTCCTTCCTCCATGAAATCGTCTGGGATGGTAATTCGATTGGGGTTGGTGAATTCCCTTTCAATTCTTCTAATCACAGCAAGTTATGGTCATGGGATAAATCTACGCCTGTGATTGCATGTGGGTTTCAAAAATTAGGTCGATTGGATGCTTCTGTTCTCCTCAATGGGTCTTGGATTGTGGTTGCTGGGGACTCCCAAGCCCGCCTCTTTACTCTGGCGCTGTTGGATTTGATCTTGGATTCGAAACAGATGGAATCAGTTCGATTCGATCTGTTCAAACGGCATAGTGATTATCAGATTGTAATTGAGGAGCATGGGGTGAAATTGGATTTCATTTGGGCGCCTTACGCGGCGAATTTAACTGATTTGCTGACTAAATTCAAGTTCAATCGGCCGTATCCGGATGTTTTGGTGATGGGTTCAGGGCTTTGGCACATGCTTCATTTTACAAATGCATCTGATTATGGGGTCTTGTTGGGGTCATTGAAGAGATCAGCTGTGTCATTGTTGCCAGTGTTTTCGGATACTGAGAATGAGGAGTCTGTTGCTGGTTCACTTCCAATTCAATCCCCCCACATGTTTTGGCTCGGAATGCCGACATTGATTCAGTCATTGTTGAATACAGAGGAGAAGGAGGAGAAGATGAATGGAGCAATGTGTGATGCTTATGATAGAGAGCTGTATGATAGTAAGCTGCTGCGCCGATTCGGGGGGCCTTTTCTTTTGTTGGATATTGGATCATTGAGTCGACGCTGTGGGCTGCGGTGTACTGTTGATGGAATGCATTATGACAATGTGGTCTATGAAGCGGCCAATCATATCATGCTCAATGCATTGCTGATAGAATCTCAACAGCAAATTTGAAGGGAGGAATTCATTCCTTTAATCCTTTTGGGACTGCTTCCTTTGGGGGAAGGATAAACTGACTCTTGATTGCATAGAAGGTGCCTTGAATACCAAATCTTTGTGCTTACTAGGTCATTTTTTTCCCTCTCGTTGTGCATTTCTTCCAATACCTTCAGGTTGACATAATAATTCATATCTGCAGTAAAGTTGCTCACAAGATTGATTTTCTTCTTTCCACAATGTACCGAATTATAACAGTTGTATTTTAGAGTTTTACACGGAAAGAGTTTGATTGTTTCTTCTTTTCTGATCTTGAGATGAAAACATTCAATTAGTTGTATGTGAACTTTGAATTATTAATGGTGTAGTTGTAGTTAATGTAGAGCTTCTAAAATTGAGTATGATTTCCAGTTTGCTGGCAATAGTTAGACCAAAGGCAATTTATACTGGTGCTCATTACCTGTTAAAGAGAGAATAAAATTTATTTTTTTGGACATTCACATATTAGACTGTATATGGTCTAAAATTTTGGCATTCATCTTGAAGAACTGCTCTCCAACTGTAGCTGATGTCATTTTTAGATTTACAACCGCAGGCCGAGGCTGGTTTTGTTCTATTTGGTTTTATTTTGACGAATGCTGTTTTCTGTCATTCTTTGAGTAAAATTTTCTTGTCATTAATAACCTTTTGGATTTCTGAATTCTACCACCAAGTTTGCTCATATCTATGATGATTCATCCTCATTTGGACTCCCTGAGTACTTCTCTGGCTAAAGTTTTAATACAAGTCTCTGTTTGGTCCCTTATTTTCATCAGAATTCATAACCCATTTAAAATTGCGCTTGCTTCAGGACTCTTTCTTTGAATGCTATTGATGTCTCCCTTTCTTGAATTCCATTACCTACTTCTTGGGCAATCTCATCTTTCCTTATTAATTATTACTCTTAACAACAATATCTAAAATCAATACAAGCTAATCTATTTTTTTAATGGTTAATTTCATTAAAAGAGCAACCAGTCCTCTCCCCTTCTACTTGTTCTCTTGTAGGCAAGCATTATTATTTCTCTTTCTCATAGAATCTACCAACTCTAGCCATTCAAAAATAAAATAAAATAAAATAAAATCTACCTACTCTTGGCTATTCCCCGTCTAAGTAACCATAGTCAATTATCTCATGGTCTACCTTCTTTACCGTCATCCATGGCGTTGGACCTTGTGCATGTTCCACATCACCTTCACCCTTTGGTGTGTCTCTTCTAAGAAACAAGCAAGCCAACCCTTGACACTACAACTAAATTCTATTGTAGCATGTTACCTCTGGAGAGTGCCCTGGCATTAGGAATAGTTCATTAATTAAATCCAACTGGTGTTTGAATAAATGATTGACATGGTCAAGTAGCTGCATGTTCATAGTTGCTCAACAGTTCCTTGAGCTGCATTTTTTTTTTCTGATAAGTGTTGATCTGGAAAACTGTATGATACTGGACCAAAGGTTTGCTTTGTATCAATGGCCTTGAGTTTTAAAAGGAGAACCTTTTTTCTTGTTGTCAATACTGCTTAAGTGAGGGCTACACAGTGGATAAACCATGCTCCAAATAAGCGACAACAGTATCCTAGTAAGTCAGTATGCAGCCCCTTTAACTTTTAATAAATATTAATGCTTCATTTCCTTCCTTAATTATTTTTCAGGTTCTCTGATTTTAGTGTTAGCATTCTCCCATTGCTGTATGGTTTATCCATGGCGTGGAGCAATCTCAATCATTAAACTTTTGGGCGCACTTACAAAATTGAAGGGTTGAGTTTCTGCGCATCTGGGTGTTGAGGATCATATAATTCCTTGTTGATATCCTTCATTGTTCCAGAAAGATTTAATATACTCATCTTCTTTTTTATTTTTTATTTTTGTAATTACCTATGGTGACAGATGTGAATGAAGTGTGGTCCTCATCATCATGTCCATCGTCTAACCTGTACAGTTTGCCTTCCCCATTACGTTGTAAGTGCTCTCTCTCTCTCTCTCTCTCTCTCTCTCTCTCTCTCTCTCTCTCATACTGATATTAAATGGCTGGGATAATATGCTTACTTGTGCACTGGAATGATGAGCTTTATATAGATGTGGTACTGTCTCATTTTTATGCTGATACAAGGCAATTATCTAGGACTACTGTCTTTTAAATTATTTTTATCATCTTGTATATAGACTGTGGGTTGAAAGTTTATCCATCTTTGAGTAAAAAATTGATAAATCTGACATTCTTATCTAACTTCTTACAGAGCACAATTTTATTAACAGTGGATTTTAGCAAAATTATAATAGATGTAGTTGTATACACTCTACATGCCCAAAAGAACACTGAGAAACACGAGGAAGCTGCACATTGCAAGACAAGTGTTAACAAGAGGTCCATCGACATTTACCCCACTAGAAACCCCATTCGGTGGCTGTCTAGTTGGCAATGCCACCTGGCACTAGTGTTCTTATCTGATATAGCATTAGAGACAAAAAAGCCACGATTATCTCTGGACTCTGATGCAGTCAACACGTAGATAGCAGTGCGTAACGTGAGGAAAAGGGTATGGAAAGTATTTGGTAGAAGATGCTACATCTATCAATCCAATCACCAATGTAGTTCACCTCACTTGGAAAGAAGTTGAATTGAGAACAACCTCATACACAGCTTAATAAGAAGTGGCACATCTCATCATGAAATTCTTTTTCGATTGGTAAAGAAGATAATATTAAAAGTTATAAGGATACGAGTGGAACCTCAGCCAATCTAGATCAGAAAGGCAAAGCATCAGTATAAAAGCATTATACCGGGCAAAACAAACAAAACTTGATTACAAGGAAAAGGCCAAAACAAAAGGGCAAAGATCTGTCAATTCCTTGCTTGGCCAAACAATTAGCCATCCAATAGCCGAGCGCAGAATATGACCAAACTCCACTTGAATCGAACAAGACAGATCCTTGATTTCATTAAGGAGTAAGTGAAAACTTCCATGGACTTCTATTGAGAGTCAGAACCCAAACACTCGCATTTGAAGAGTCACTTTATTATTATTATTATTATTATTGTGCTTATATGAAGAGTCACTCTCCGCTATAAGCTTGCATTGATGATAATTCACAAACATGCGAAGAGCCTAAAATAGCCCCTACTTCTGCCTCATTTTAATCTTTCATGCAATATGTTTAGAGAACATCGTTAATACTTCACCTTTATAATTTCGAAGCACCGCTCCAATACCAGCTAGACCTGGTTTTCCTCTTACCACACTGCCTGCAATAAATTTCAAAACCCCTTCAAGAGGAGGAATCAAGACATCATCCTCCTCGAACTAGATGGACCACAACAAAAGCTGGCCTCCCATTTATTCTTAACATCGTCTAATCTTGTATTTTGAAATTCTCTTCTCAGTAATGCCCACTTTGCTGTGAAGATCCTCAACTATAGTCAATTCCCCTTTGAAAATGCTATCATTTATTTATTTCCAAGCTGGCCACAACATTGCAAAGGGAACTAACTGCCCTAGAATAGGACCACAGCCAGCCAAGGGAGCCATCTCCCAAGCCTTTACCATGGCAACGGAAAATTCTAGAATGCACTGAGAAACACCAGATCTAGAGAAGTGTCACGACCCGGGCCCGAGATCCGGTAACCCCGAGCCGTGAGCCCATACTTACTCCCGTAAATCCCGAATTAACCGAAGTTAAAACGAAATCCACAAGGGATAACAATCTCAATAAACCTGTTAATTACACAAACCTGCGGAAACGATTTCATTTGACAATAGCAATTAAGATGTACATGTATACAAACAATGTTCCTTATACATGTGTACTATCCATCAATTGCCCAACAAATAGTGCATGTCCAAAATATTGTGCAACGACCATCAATTACATCAATGACCATTAATTACAACCCAAAATGATTATACAAAAGAATGACTTCACAAAATATTTCCAAAATGTAATATTCTTTCTCGCACTCGGATACTCGTGTCAAACGGTATCCCGGCCATTCCATTCGATCAAACCTCCTGGAGGAACCGGAACGGTCTCCTCCGCTCCCGCCGGGGGCGCTGCTGCACCGGCAAAGGCAACCGGGCCTGTAATGTCATCAATAACACTAATGAACACGACGGTTCAACAATGTATAAACAGATGCTGCCATAGCATGTTAACCCATAATTCAAACTCATTCCATAATATTAATAACAATTTCAATACCAGATAAGTCTGGGAAAGTTCCTACAATGGGATGTGTGTACATAAAAGCTAAACTTGTGGTCATGCATTGGGTGGACACTACCATAGCATTCATTTTTCATTTCATTTCATTTCATATACCATCTTCCCTCAAAGGAAGGATTCATCATTGCCATCTTCCCTCAAAGGAAGGATTCATCTTCCAAATGGAAGGCATCGATCAATACCATAGATATGATCGGAATTAGTGGGACTTACTAGTGTCCGGGCCAGGGACAACTAGCATCACCACGGAGCTCCGGAACGCCCCCAAATACCATCTACTGCAGTAGGATTAGACATTTGTCTCATTTATTCATTTAATGAACTCATTTAGAGTTCTAGTACAATTGCTAGGTAGTGCCAGACTCCAAGGTTAACATTTCTCAGTGAACAATCCAATCCTAGATTCGATTCTATTCAATTCAATGATTCTCTTCATAGTAAGAGAAAAGAAGGATAATAATACCAATCACATTAGATTGGGATACATTGTTACAATAGGAATTGCTGGACAATTATGATTCTATTTAATTCTTTCTTAAATCTAAACCACCATATAGATATAGCCAACGGTACTAAATGCACGTGTTATTCTTGATGAGCATCACATTTATATTTAGTGTGTGCATTATAGTCCCCGTGGTTACCATCCATGGAGTTTAGACCACAACTTATTAACCATGAAGTCCTTCCTTCATTATCCTTAATTCTCAATCATTTCACTTTACTCCACGATTAGTCTTCGAACTAATCTAGGGAGCATTATACTCACAAGGAGTACTACAAACTTTCGTAAAAATCCAAAACTCGCTGGACTCAAACTGAGTCCCCCAATCGATCGGACCGTTAGGTCCGGTCGATTGGAAAAATTTTTACTAACATTCTTTCTCTCGATTTACTATACTTAGTGGTCCTTAAGTATGGTATATTTAGTTTTAGGACTCATTTATAGTACATTCTTAATCATAAATAAGGTACCGGCACAATTAATCGCCGATCTCAAACGGACTCAAAATGAGCCCTCCGATCGATCGGACCTACAGGTCCGATCGATCGGACTGAAACCACATCCAGTTAGCGACTTGTCCGATCGATCGGACTGCAGGTCCGATCGATCGGACTGAAAACATGTCCAGTTAATGACTTGTCCGATCGATCGGCCTGCTGGTCCGATCGATCGGACCTGGGACGAAACCCTTCCAAAAATCAGTCCGAAATCTGATTCTTCTTCTTCCTTCTCTACTTCTAATACACTTAAAGTTTACAAATCTAATGGAAATTTTCTATCTCCTTCTTCACACCAATCCATCAATAAACCACACATTTAATCATCCATTAATCATTCCATTCAATCCATAAACAACTCAAAACTCAATAACAATGTATAAAAATCTAAATCCATGGAAACTACAAGTATTTCTACATTGATTAACAATAACTACAACCAAATGCTTATACTTGCCTCTTAAATGTTAGTTAGCTCAAGGTCCTCTTTGTTTGGCTTGTTTTTGGAGAAGAAAACCCCCAAATCTCAAACCCTAAATCCATAAAACATGCAAATACACAACCATTGAGCCACTTGTGCTAGGAAGCTTCACTAACCATCCATGGAACTTGAAAATCATACTAAAGTACTCATCTACTTACTTGAGATTCAAAGGAATGGATCTTGAGACCTTTCTCAAGCTCTACACTTCTAACAATGGAGGAAGCAACTAGGTGAAGAAGATGAAGATGGAGTTGTGCTCTCCAAAATCCCCTTTTTAATCACTCTTAAACTCTCTCTTGATGATGGAGAAAGGAAAGGGAAAGAAAGAGGTGGAGATGAGCCTAGGGTTAGGAAAATGAACTCCTCTCTACATTTCACTCTAATATAAGGGTGCTCTCACACTAAAACTCCTTCATGTTTAGTATTATTTCATTTTGAGTCAAATGGACCCTCACTTGGCCCATTTGAGGTCAAATGGGATCGCACCTATTACGAAAGTTAAAGTACTATTCAAGATACACACGTTGGTATCAAGAATTCCCGTATTCGACGAAATACGCGAAAACTCGTATTTACGAGAAAGTCCTTAGCCTACTTATCCAAGTCCAAATTCATTTTAACCAACTCAAATTCACTCAAATTCACTCCATTATGCTTAATGCATCACTTGAGACTAATTTGTCTTTCTTTGGTCATTAAACTTCATTGACCCAATTATCCGTGCTTAATTAGCATAAATCCAATTAACTAGCATTGATTTCGATTAATTAGAGTTAATCTTGATTAACTCGGGGCAGGGTCTTACAAGAAGACACTGCACCAAAGAAAATAGGAGAACTCACAATGTAACTACTGATTAATTGTCTCCCCCTCCTTGCCACATAACAAAACTGAAAAAGGCCTCTTGAGGAGAAACCTCTTCTGCTAAGGTTATTCATCATAGAAATCTTGCCAAACCACCAACCAACAGAATGCCCCCACTCATTAAGAAATTGCTATCAACAGCTTAACTATGGGCAAAATAAGGCCGCAAATTCAAGCACTTCTGTTTAAGAAATTTATGGGTAAAAACTAAAGTGAAATTGGGTGTTGGTTGGGAGCCAGGTGTGGAGATTCATGTAAATGGTGATTCTTTCAACTAGAACTGCTTAGTTTTTCACTGACTCAGCAAATGCTTTACCCATTCTATAGGGGAGGTTGTAATCCAGATGAAGAAACTTTCTTTGCTGGAGATCCTTCAGAACTATGAAATATTTCTTGATGCTCGGGTTAGATAGCTGCTTGTGCACTAAGATAGCTAGCCACTGTGTCAGCTTTGCTTCTAATGTCTATTTTCCTTGAGATGAAATGTAAAGTGAGTGCTATGGGACATGCCCTAACAAGTGACAACATGCATTGTTAATTGATCAGGCAAATGGGATGTATTTACCTGGGCATTAAATGGCAGCCAACACTCATCTGGCATTACACATCTAGCATGTCAAATACCAACATGTCTTGGAAATTACTTGGTTCAGGGACTAAATAACCCCTTTTTTTGTAATGCACAGGCTGTCTACTTGCCATCTATCTGGGACAAATTGCAAGAGGTGGGAAACCCAATCGGTCACTCGTGGTCTTACAGCCCAAGTTGGGCCTTGAGCCAATAAAATATGATGGCATCTAAGTTTGACTTGAATGAAGGTTGCGTGAGGGACTGGCACTCTAAATGCTGATTGGAATGGTATCTCCAGACTGCAGTCAAATGGCAAGGTTAATGTCTCTTTTGTGTGTTTTGCTTCCCGCAGTGAATTGCCCTGAAGGTGAGAAAGGAGTCCAGCTAGGGAAAGATTTCAGACTCATTCACCTATAATAATTTCAGTTACTGATAGAAATAAACATTCACCTACAAGAATTGGATTGTCATATGTTCATATTCATTGCTTTGTGTAAGTAGATTGTTTCAAAGGAAGGTGCCATGGAATCTCGAGATTTGAAAGCATGGATGGTATGTTTTACATTGGATTGCTTGTCATGGTTTCCTGTTTGGGTGACTATTCTGAATTCCTGCAAACCAAAATTGGTTTTGGATATAAGATATACATCACATGATGGGGCGTGGTTTTGAAATTTGGCATTGTTTCTGTCACCAACAGTCTTCTGAGTACTATAGTTTTTTGCTCTTAATTTATTTCTCAATTTCTTGTTGAGAGAAGCTTTGCGAGTCTCTTTTGGCATTTCGTATTGACCGGAGAAGATCAAAATCACATTTTTTTTAGAACCAAGCATTCAAAAAGTGTAGGTACTATTCCTCCGACCCAGTGAAACATGAATGTGGGTGCCTACTGCCTAGTGCTCCTACTTAAAGACTCATTATTAACAAGTAAAACATAACAAGTCTTAATGGTTCTTATAATTCTAGTTTCATAGAACATAATTTTCTGTTTTATTATACTCGGTTTTTTTTGGGGTAATTTTTCATCTTTTTTTTTTATAGTGATATGGATGCAGGGGGAGACTTAGTTCTACTGAGTCAAGACTCATGCAACTAGGTCGAGTTGACTCCACTCAAGGGTGACCACGTTGGCCCGGAGCTCAAGTTCCAAAACCTTATGGTGGGGAGACCACCTTGGTATTTAATCCCTGGAGGTAATCAAAGAGGCTTATGTGTGACACAAGCAGGATGAGCCTTGTTCCACTGGGCTAGTGGCATGTGAAATTGATCTCAAATGTTATGTGAAGCAGGATTTCTTCGTCTACTTCTATCTTTTGCATCCTTGCTTAAGATGGTCCAGAATGTGAACACCATTGCACGGTAAGAATCGCAGCCAGAAAATGATTGGAACTTTGACATCATATGGTCCTATCAATGGAATGGGTAATATTGCAGGGATCTCCTTCATTTACCCTTTGTACCTACATTCAGTTTATGGAGACTCACAAGGACATCATGGTTATGGTTTAACCATGCTTGTTACTAGTAGTTGCTGTTTATTTTCTGTGAGGGGTTTCATATTCCCTGATGAGGTTTCTGATCTGGTAGAGAAATGACAACTGTGAAATGATACCTTCCACCATCCATTTTGGTGGTTGGGAAAGAGTGGATTGGGAGTAACCCTGATCTAATTGGAAGGTCAACCCTTCTGTTGTTATCGTTCAAAATAGTTTGCTATTTTATTGTTAATAATTTGTGATTATAGCTGGGTCCCCATCTATGGATGGATCAATTACCATGATTGCATCCATGTTTTATAATGGTACCACCTCACACTACAAGGGTCAAAGCCTATAATTCCAGTTTCAAAAGTAATTTACAAACAAAGGTCCAGAGAGGGACCTAGGATTGATTATCCTAACCCTTAATCTGGTGGGCAATCACATCCACTTCTTAATTAACTCAATAATAGCCATCCCTGACACAATGACATGAAAATGACCCAAAAGAAGAGTGGAACTAGAAGAGGCCAACCTAGGATTTGCAGTACCTACCTCAATTGGTATATGATGCGATGGGTCCCACAGTCGTAGGTTCCCATTAAATACATATCCTACATGATAATGGATGGACATGTAGGCAGCTTGGAGCTGCTCTAGACTTGCAAACAACCTGCGACAGATATCTCTCTGCTTCGATTCAGAGAAATTTCTGAGTTCTGCAGTGGGGCCCACCTAAGTAGAAAGTCGGAACTGCTCAAAATCAACATCCTCCCGAACAGTAGGGCAGACCGTTTGAGTAAAAAATGTGATCAATGAATAATGCATGCGGTTGTGTTATCATGTTAATTTTTCTTTTATTTTTATCAAAACTTGATCAATCATCTGGTGGGACTAACCCCTAATGGGTGGAATTTGGATAACCCCATACACTAGAAAGACATTTATTTTGAATTCATAAATGACCCCACTGTAGAATTGCAGTTGTCAAGATTTCTCCATGTCAAATCCTCAGAGGATTGTGAAGCATTGTTGGCCTGTATAAGAGAAATTATATCTTATTCCTCTTAGAAAGAAAATCAGGTTCATTCAACGGTGGTTGGATTTTGTCATTGTCCAATCTAAAACTATGAAATGTTTAGTAAATTGAATTATTATTTTCACAATTCATCCAAAAACTGTGTTATACAAGGTAACTTCCAATAAATCTGTCCTCTTTTAGATGGTCAAGTCTCAGTCCATGAAGGCCTGAACCTTATAAACTTCTGTACATGCAATTGTGCAATGATTCCCTTCCTCTAGGCTTTAGCAAGCTTCTTTTTATTGCTTCACTTCTATCTCATATGATTTGTAAAAATATAAATAGGGTCCCTTAGCATTCTAATCTATAATCTGTAAAACTAAAAACAAAGACTGGTCAAATGCAATTTAATCTTCACACACCGAAATAACTGAAAACAGAAGGGATGGATAAAATAAAAAGGAAGAACAGCAGCCCAGCATAACACAGCAGAAATTCAGATCAACCACGAAAAAACAGTAGACAGAGAAAGAAGAAACCAATTCTATGATTTGGCTTGTGTCTGTCCTCTCTTGCATTCTTCAGCTTCACATACAATTCATCTTTGCTGCATATGCGTCCAGCCGAGCTCATGAACACCCCCACTCGCACAGGGGGTGACCATAGCCCACTCTGCTTGTAATCAAAGTCGAATTCTGAGAGGTCCATGAATTTCTTCAGCAGTCCCTCTGATACAGCTCTTGAAACCAATTCAACCATTATTGGGGATGCCTGAGACAGTGAAAGTGATGGGATTTCAGCCATAGACATGGATATTCTAGAGCTTCAATTGTATGAGATGCTAGAAAATAAATGTGTTTGGGACAAGAGACCTTGATTTAAGAAGATGGTGAAGAAAGAGAGAGAAAGAGATGTGAATTCCATAGAAGCTAATGATGATTGAAAAGGACGTCTAATGACTCTATGCAATCATGGAAGCAACGTGGGTTGCATGATTACAGGTAACAACGTAGAAAGTTTGAGAGACTATATTGTATGTTGGGGTCATATCTTGTATCAGGTTTAATAGAATTTGGTCCATTTGATGAGCCAAAATGACAGGTTTTGAGAAGGAAAACTTTGGCCTCCGGAACCTCTATCCCAGTTGCCATATGTTGACCATGAAAAAGAGACTCCGACTGAGTTATCACATTTTAATAAGCTGTTTGCATTCTTAAACAGTTGTTAGGTAGATCTAGTTTTTTAAAATTAATATTTATTTTTAAATAATTATGTTTAAGGTTTAGAGCCAACAATTTAAAATGAATGGAATGTAATTTGAAGCTTACATTTGATCTTTTATATTTGGACTAACAAATTATACAATATTCCATACCTATTCTTTTATTTTTCTTATTATAGTACTTTTCTTGCATATATGAATTTATTAATTTGAATTAATAATGTATACTTATATTTCATGACTAATGGATTTATTTTAATTTAAAAAAACTTGACTCCCGAGTCTCTCCATCGACTGCATCCATGGCTTATTTCTTTTTTTTTTTTCTTTTCTTGCATTGGATTAGTTAAGTCCGAGTCATGAGTTTTCCGGCCTTGGTTCAAAGGAGGAACGGTCGTTCATGATGGTTCTTTTTTCTTTTTTGGAGACTCGAACATATGCTTTTCCTCCCTCACATACATGTCTCAGACACCATTTATTTGTGTGTTTAGGGTGCTAAAACTGTAGCATTTTTTCTCTCAAAATATTTTACATGCACTTGAAATGTTGCCCTGGCGTTCACGAGGCTGCCTTCGCAATTTCATTCGTAGCAGTTTTTCAATGCATTCAAATCATTGAAATTTGAAGGTACAGTTGAATCCGGACGAGTAGAAATCCTTGTCTTTCTGGTGTTTGTTTGTTACTCTGTTTTGGGAAAGGGAGAATTTGGTAAGAAGATAGAAAACTGAAAAGTTGTTCAAACAAACACATTATTCATTGCCACTGACTCACTGTTTGTCAATCCTCAACATGTTTCCTTGTGAGGTCCACTTGGGGATGGGACTGGATCTCCCCCCACCTATGTGTCTCGATCGGCCCCTCTACCTACTTATTTATAGATTTTTTAAATAATATTTAGTCTAAATTATATTGAGATGGTAAAAATTACAATAAAAATAAAAATCTATAATAATAATAATAATAAAATATAGTTGGTTAATTTCAAAACCATAGCACTTTAATTTGCTTAAAATTAGGTAAGTATTCTCTCTTGAAAGGTGAATAATGGTTGGTAGGGAATGACTAATTTTGAGTGCAAATCAATCCGGCATAAGGCCACGTCAGCATATGGGCCCAACTACTACCTCTTCAATTTGAAATTTGAAAATATAACTACCTCATCTAGGAGGGTAAACCCCTAACTCCTATAAATGAAACATCTAGTGATGAAAAAACAAAATTTAATAAATGGACCAAGCTTAATAAGGTAGCAACCAAGATTATCTTGAACTCTATTTCAAGAGGTATTAGGGGATCCCTGGAATAATAGAAAATGCAAAGGACTTCTTAGATAATGTAAATGAGAAGTTCAAGGTAACTGAAAAGGCCGTAGGGGCATCATTAATAAGCCGCCTATCAAGCATGAAATATGATGGGACTTTAGGAGTTAGAGAACATATTTTATCAATGCAAAATATTATTTCAAAATTGGAATAAGTGGATATGAGTGTCTCAAAAAAGTACTTGATACAATTCATTTTGGACTCTCTCCCTTCCTCTTTTGGCCCGTTTAAGGTTGCATACAATCAAAGTCCAACACCTTAGACCATGACAGAATTAATTGCAAGAAGTGAATTGTGCATGATAAATAAAGCAATAGTATGTAGAACTTCCATCCACATTTTTTCCTGACATTTATTGATCATTTTAGCTTCTTTCAGTCCATATTATCATGCATATGGACTTTTAGTCTTCAGCCCACATAAACAAGTCAAAACAAACCATAATTCAAGCCCAAGATCCATTTTTTTCATTGGCTTAGCTCGTAAGAGTCTTCTTGAAAACTCAAGATATTTGCAGATAAAATTTAAAAAATATTGAGGGGTCTAGAAGCTTTTGGATAGAATAGTAACTTTAAGGTGGGGTTGTATAAAAAAATGTTAAGAAATTCTACAATTAGATCACCGACACATGTACATATCTTAGCAATTCATTTTGTAAGGCTTCAAATACAAAAGGGGGTTGGCCAACCTTATTTGTAACCATCCAAGAATTGAGAATTATAAGTCCTTTTCCTCTCATTGTTTTCTTTGTCATTTTATCTCTAGTGTGCTTGTGGGCTTGAGGTCTTAGCCGCTTAAGGTTGCGTGAGTTAGGCAACTTAGTGTAACATATTCAAGTTTTGCATTAGTGTCACACTGGGAAGCGTAGTTGATTTTTACCTTGAAAATAAATATGGAGTACATTTCAATCAACAACTTCTCTCGAGTCATATTACACTTCATGATATATTTTGATAGGCTAGATTATTCTTCCTTCATTGAGTTATTTTATTAACTAAAGAGAATTTCTTCTTTTTTTTTTTATTTTTTTATTTTTATTTTTTTTTATGGTATTAACTTTTCAATCATTTTGTTTTAAGGTACAACTGAAAATATGATTAAGATATCAGAGACAACTAACGAGAATAGGGCAAAAGTCGCATAATTTAATTTTCATTAATGAATTATGTCATTAAATTTATTTTAAAATCCATAAATGTTGTTGTTTAATAATTCCTTAGTCATTATTTATATTGAAAAAACCTACTCTAATATTTTGTTTTAAATAAAAAGTATTGATCTTCATTGTGTTTCCTTGTCGATTCCATCTGATGCGGATGGCGTTCTATTTGTTACAAGATCAGATAATTTATTCCTGCTGTATCGACTCAGACTCAACAATAGATGTCATTATGAATAGGAGAAGATGAGTATCATTACCAATGGGAGCGAAGAGTTATCTCTAATTTCATCTGCTGCAAAGGAAAGTTGTATGCATTAAAAGAGAATTGGAGTCTTGCGGTCCAGTTAGTGTTACCTGTTTGAGGATGGGGTTCGGAAAGATTCAGTTGCGACGAGTGGTAGAGTCCCATGTTTTGGTGAAATCTTGTGGAGAGATATTGATGCAGTTTGGAGCCCTGCAAATTGATGGTTGCAATATCTGTTTGGAGCCCTGATGTGCAAATTAGTGTTTTTTGAACCGACATGATGGAGATGGAGTGGGTGAAGGTGGAAAACTTAGGTAATCCGATGTTGTTTTTGAATTTAATCAGTTCATTTTCGGTTTGTGCCCGGAATTGGGGACGAAAAGCAATAGCATCTACTATACAAAGTCCATTGGGATGAAGTGCACCACAGCTTTTCCTGGGACAATTGTGAATAATTATATGCATGATGAAATAGAATTGGGTACTGATGGGACCCTGGGTTTCACCATATCTACCATAGTTCCAACTTCAATGTTTTGGAGACAATCTGAATTTTGTCATGAAATTAAGAAGAATAGTTTAATTGTCTCTGTCAGTTTGAATGTGGTGTTTATCACATGCCCCATTGGTAGGTCTAAGTAAGTGAATTGATTGAGATCCAAAATCCAATGTCCATGGTTCACTAAACTTTATTAACACTCCATTCTAGCAAAGCAAACAATCCTTGAGTCACAAATCTACAGTTACCTTTCTAATTCTGGATCCAGCACTATTCCTAAATATATTATTTCATGCAAAAGAAACTATACTTAAAAATCATGGGCGGCGCTACAGGATCCGAGATCTGAAAAAATATTAAAAAAAAAAAAAAACTCTTTAATGAATTGAAGTTATGAGAAACTTTTGAACCCACTTAATGCCTAAGTTAATGGGCCATTTGTCTATCAAAACAAAAATAAATAAATAAAGATTAATGGGCCCAATTTTTATTTTTTTAAAGAAAATTTCCTTTTTAGATATTTTGTCGGTAAATATTCATTTACCCTGATTTAACCTCTAAATACAGTATTCTTCCCGTATTAGAAGGATAAAACCCTAATATTATCAAAAGTAGATGATAGATGTTAATAAAGGTAAAAACAAATTTATTCGATTTGTGGAAGATAAGTTTTTTATTGACCCCACTTACTTGAATTTCTAGAGCTGCCACTGTTAAAAATCATCACTTCCAAACACTCAATTCATATCCTAGAACTTGAAAGCAATAAAGTTGTTCAACTGTTGCCAGGAGCTTTATATGAAACCTTCACCAGATCCACCCCACCCCCAAAAAGCAATAACCTTGCCCCCAACACCACCACTACTATAGCCCGATTGTGAACAGATGGTCCAGACCCATAGATTCTTCTATCGTTCCAACCCGGCCTAACCAATCATCAGGGGCGAAGGCACAAACACGTGGTTATACCCATTAAACTGTGATGCGCTTCAAGAAATCCAATAAAAATCACGGGTCCGACTTCAAAACCCACGTGAAAATCTCCAGTTTGCCACCAAAACCAAACATAACCACATCGTGTAGTCAACATTATGATATTCATTCTGCATTATAGTATATATAATAATTAATTATATGTAGAAGTGGGGTTAAAAAAGCTTGTTGAACTGGGTCCTAACGAAACCTGATCACTGACCCGGTTAGATAAAAACTGGAAACTGGGGTTTTGGTGAAAAAAAAACCTGATCAAACCCACTAAAACCTAGTGGCAGAACCGGTTTATAATGTCATGTTTATTTTACCAATTCAGCAACCTAAAATGTCATAGGTCATTTGGAATTCCAACTGTCTTGGCTTTTTATGGAAGTTTTGGATGCTAGAATACAAAGGAGGATTCAAGATTTTCATATGGTGGGGAATTTATAACTAGAATTTTTGAATTTCAGTAAAAAAAAAAAAAAAATAGGCCCTTAAAGAACCTAGGGTTGAAGAACTGGAACCTTATAGGAGAGCCCACTTAATGAGAATCTAATGTTTTCAAAATGATATCATGTATGAGATGTCCCCAAAATTTTCTCCAATAAAAATTGTCACCCACAATAAGATTAATTAGCTATGTGACTTAAATAATCTATTATGCGTTATTAATCATATGTATTAATCGCTTGCGGTTTGGCTTGATGACCTGGTTCTAGCTTGGCAGGGCATATGGGCCTGGATTAGTGAGTTGCATTAGTTAGAGTGAATGGTGGACCCAAATATAATTAATGTCCAATCTGTACTCAATGCCAGTGCTGGATATTAAAATCGATGTGTATTATATGAGTACTTGGGTCTCGAAATGGGTCCAAACTAGGTCCAGACAGTTACAGGGGGAATCATCAAGTTGCACAAATCACCAAATCTAGGCTATTTTGGGTCCCTTTATATATATTAAAGCAAAGGGGGAGGAGGGCTATGAGGGATACCACCTCATCCCTAAAAAGTCTCTCCTTTCAAAGAAATATACACAAAAAACCCACATTATTTTAAGGTGCCACCTTACTTTAGGCTACTCTTTCTCTCCTAAAACCTCTCTTATAAGAGATTTTTATGAATGTTTGAATTTGAGTCCTATTTCTTGCCATTATCCAAAATATAAGCAAGTCTTTAATTTTCTTTTCCTTAGATCTTCAATCCTCAATGGATCTCATATTAAATATGTTTTGTGGGCCCTACCGATGAATGAAATCCAAACGTTGCTCATTTACTCTCCTTTCAAATTTTCTCCTAAATGGATAGATCCAGTAGTGGGCACCAATTATATTAAATATATTTCAAGATTGGACTCCAGTATTGGATGAAATCCCAATGGCCTTCTCTTAACCCATTTTTTCTAATAGTGGGCCCCACTAATGGAGGGAGGCAAGCTTGTTGGCCGTTGTCTGGTTTCTTAATGGATGCATATCAATTAGTAGGCCCCACTAATCAGATCAGACTTGGTTAGTATCATACACAAGCTTAATTTCGTTGATAATTGTTAGGATGTGATGTGTGTGCATGAGTTAGAACTATTAGAAACATACTATGATGACTCATATCTATATCCACGTACACTCATCCCATTCAATGTACATCTTTTAGGTTTTTTTTCTTCTCTTACACTTGTTCGGCCCCCCTCTCTTTCAAGTTTTTTTCTTATACTATCAATCATCTGTGGGGGCCAACTATTCGATCACCATAAATCCAGATGTGGTGTGTGGCCTATTGAGGATGAAATCATTTGATTTCTATTTCCTTTCTTCTTATCCTCCATTTTTTCTTTTTTGGATGAAGAGCCATCAGTGGGTCCCACACGTTAAAAACATTTCAAGGGTGGCCGCCACTAATGGATCAAACAAGTTAATTTTTTTATTTGTTCCTTTTGGTTCTTTTTAGTAAATGTAGATCCATCCGGTTTGTTTTCTTTTTCTTATATTTTTAATCGTCAATGGTATAATATATCCATAAATGAGATGGTTATAATGGTCAATGCCTTTAAATTCAAGGTCAACTTATGTAAATTTACTTTATTTTATATTTATTTTAACTTAACAATATTTCAAAAGAAATCTTAAATTTTAACATATCTTTATTTTTTGCCCGAGCTTAGCACGGGCCTTTGTTGCTAGTCTTTTCATATGACTAACCCTCATAGTTCTCGAACACTTAAAGCCAGTAGGCCCACAGTTTGGACCCTCGGATTGCATAGTCCTTAATTTACACTTCATAAATTCACTTTACAAAGGAAATACCCAAACAGAAGATAATGACAGCAGATCTACGTATATATAAATAGTGCAAATAGATACTTGCCAAGCAAGAGACTAACTTTTTTTACCCTTTTTCATCTCCTTCAGTAGAGTTCATTCCTAACCATTGATTTACATGGTGTTCCTCTTGTAGGTTTTTACAATATTCTTATTCACATGGAGGAAGATAGTTGGTCTGATCTTCCCCAATCCCTTCTTGAAGAGAAACTAAATCGCCTGGCACGAAGGCGATATCAAATCTTTGGATCCGTTTGCAGCTCATGGCGCACGGCTCAAACACAATGTGATTATCCTCCTGCTGCTCCACTGCCTATCATAATATATTACTTCGATGAAAAATGCGTCCGCTACTTCAGTCCCTCAAAGAATAAATCTTTAACAACAGCTTTGCATAATGGTTTGACACCGATAGGCAATGGCTTCTTTCATGGTCGTTTTCTTTCATCTTCTCATGGTTGGCTGCTGATGGAAACTAGAAATGACTTCGGCTCCGAGGCAATGTTCCTTTGAGAATCATATTCAGCTTCCAAAGACAGAGAGTTGTCTGCTATCTTCATTGTGTTTTCTTCTCAACTCCATCTGACCCAGGGGAGAGGAGCGGCGTTATCTCTAATTTCATCTTCTGCAAAGGAAAGTTGTATGCATTGAAAAAGGATTGGAGTCTTGCAGTAATTAGCCCTCGTTTTCCCATTGTTGTTACTAGTGTGAGGATGGAAAGGTATCTGTTCCCACCACATGTGAAGTCACATTTTCTGGTGGAATCCTGTGGAGAGATATTAAAGGTGACAACATCTTTTTGGAGAGATATGGCCAGCTATATGCGAGTTCATGTTTCTCGAGCAGATATGATTAAGATGGAGAGGGTGAAAGTGGAAAACTTAGGTAACAGGACATTGTTCTTGAGTTCAGCCACTTCATTTTCAGTTTGTGCCCCGGAAATGGGGATCAAGAGCAATAGCATCTACTATAGTTTCATTGGGATCAATTTCGAACCAGATTGGGATCCCTATGGCATCAAGAGATTGGCTAGGGATCCCTATGGCATCAAGAGATCTGCTTGGGTCCCCTCATCATGTCTACCATAGATGTGGAGGAGTTACCCAACTACGAGGGTCATTTATGGAATTTCTCCTTAGCTTATTTCAGTTAAAGTTCTCTTTTCATTAAGAGAGTTAAATAGGAAAGAGGTCTCCATGTATCACCCATTTTGGCTACAAAACTCTTTATCCGTCATTAAGACAGTCAAAATAAGGAAGATGGTCAAACTTGAATAAAAAATCAGCTTCAAGATTGAATTGAAAATTGGTCTCTCTCATTTATTATAAACACTCAGATGATATTGGTTTTTTACCGTAGGATTTAATCACGAGTGGACACCACCCTATTTGTTCACTACTCACTCGCTATCTACTTCATATTTGGTAAACTTACTTTACTAGTGAAGTAATTCAAGAGAAAATAAAAGGAGAGCGGTCAAATCAAAAGATAGCAATTTCAAAAATCACCTCGTCCATTTAACAAAAAAAAAAAAAAATGTAAAAGGATATATTCTCAAGCCTCTTAAAGGGAAAAAAAAATAAAACAAAAAACAAAAAACTGGGGGTTTTCATGGACCACGCAGGGCTAGGCTGAGGAATATTGCCCAAACGGCTCGACTTTTAAACTAGAAGCCTAAGCCTAGCCAAAGCTTTGATCAGGCCCGAAGTTGCTAGCAAGAGCTTAGCCCGCATGGAAATGATGAGGCCAGAGCCCGACCCATTTTAGACTTATAGAAACATAGAAATGAGTTTCTTACCGGCTCCTAGGCCTACTCAGCTGGTCTTATCATATCATCATTTGTGAGAGGTCACGGGTAAGAGGTCCCCCCTCACTACTCCCTCCCTTATAATTACATGTATATTTGGGCTGCGTTGATATTCTGGCTCTCAACCACTTAGTTCAAATAAAAGAAAATGGAGCACGACCCATCTATTAAAGCCTAAATCCCATGCCCAACCCAAAGGGGCCCGGCCCGATACACGAGCACCCTTATAAATAAAAAAGCTCTTCCTTCTAAAAGGGAATCTCAAAGAACTGATCTCTCACCTTTTGGTTTAACCAAATCGTTAATTTTTTTGTCTTATATTAACCATTAACTTTACTTCACAAGTAAAGTAAATTTACCAAACAAGCAATATATTGTGCATTTGTTGTGATCTAATATTATTCAATCTAAAAGTTAATTATACATGGCCATCCATTATATATCATTTGGACTAATGCCCTTACCCGGGACTAGATTAAAATGTGGAAAAAAAGGAAAAAAAAATCATTTTTAAGGCGATGGTTGTTTCAGTGCAAGATTTCCTCCTCTCAGAGAGGAGGAAAAGTCGCAAATGGGCATGCTAGTTTCCCGCCTCTCAGTTGAGACTTTACCGCCCATAATAAGAGCGGTAAAGCTGCAACGCTACTTTTCCTCCTCTCAGAGAGGAGGAAAAGTGGCAAATGCGACTTGCGGCCCATAAAAACCTTTTCTGTGCCAAAGTTAATATCACGTATCTCTTTCTAAAACACGTTCGATGTCTATGGGGCCCATTTCTAATCGAATGTTTTTCATCCTAGTGGAGCTCGTCAATAAGTAACCTCTAGCATTTGTCGGTTAAGGCCCACACCAGATGGGAAAGCAACAAAGACCTGCACATGAATCAAAGATCTAAATCATTTGTTAGGAAATATTAAGGCCAATGGATCCATCTTTTAATTGAGTTTGGGCTATCTTTAGACTTTAAATCTACCTCTCTATCATTTAAGATTTATATCATTCTCATTCGCACAAGAAATTCTCGGCGGTTGGAAAACCGAATCCTTGGGTTGTGATTAGTGGGTCCACGTTCAGGTGATTTTGATTTTTTACTGTAGGATTTATTGGAAATCGGTCACTCTCATATATTATTAAAACCCAGGTGATATTGGTTTTTTACTGTAGGATTTAATCACGAGTGGACACCACCCAATTTGTTCACTACTCACTCGCTATCTTCTTCATATTTGGTAAACTTACTTTACTAGTGAAGTAATTCAAGAGAAAATAAAAGGAGAGCGGTCAACTCAAAAGATAGTAAATTTCAAAAATCACCTCGTCCATTTAACAAAAAAATGTAAAAGGATAAATTCTCAAGCCTCTGAAAGGGGGGAAGAAAAACAGTAGGGGTTTTCATGGACCGCGCGGGGCTAGGCTGAGGAATATTGCCCAAACGGCTCGACTTCTATACTAGAAGCCTAAGCCTGGCCAAAGCTTCGATCGGGCCCGAAGTTGCTAGCAAGAGCTTAGCCCGCGTGGAAATGATGAAGCCCGAGCCCGGCCCATTTTAGAATTATAGAAACATAGAAATGAGTTTCTTACCGACTCCTAGGCCTACTCAACTGGTCTTATCATATCATCATCTGTGAGAGGTCACGGGTTCGAGGTCCCCCTTCACTACTCCCTCCCTTATAATTACATGTATATTTGGGCTGCATTGATATTCCGGCTCTCAACCACTTAGTTCAAATAAAAGAAAATTGAGCACGACCCATCTATTATGGCCTAAATCCCATGCCCAACCCAAAGAGGCCCGGCCCGATCCACGAGCACCATTATGAATAAAAAAGCTCTTCCTTCTAAACGGGAATCTCAAAGAACTGATCTCTCAACTTTTGGTTTCGCCAAACCTTTAATTTTTTTGTCTTATATTAACCATTAACTTTACTTCACAAGTAAAGTGAGTTTACCAAACAGGCAATATATTGTGCATTTGTTGTGATTTAATATTATTCAATCTAAAAGTTAATTATACATGGCCATCCATAATATATCGTTAGGACTTACGCCCCTACCCGGGACAAGATTAAGATGTGAAAAAAAGAGAAAAAGAAGGAAAAAAAAATCATTTTTGAGACTACGGTCGTTTCAGTGCAAGATTTGCTCCTCTCGGGGAGGAGGAAAAGTGGCAAATGGAACTTTAGGCAGCACGCCAGTTTTCCTCCTCTCAGAGAGGAGGAAAACTGGCAGCTGAGACTTTACCTCGGTAAATCTGCAGCGCTACTTTTCCACCTCTCAGAGAGGAGGAAAAGTGGCAAATGCGACTTGCAGCCCATAAAAACCTTTTCTGTGCCTAAGTTAATATCACGTATCTCTTTCTAAAACACGTTCGATGTCTATGGGGCCCATTTCTAATCGAATGTTTTTCATCCTAGTGGAGCTCGTCAATAAGTAACCTCTAGCATTTGTCGGTTAAGGCCCACACCAGATGGGAAAGCAACAAAGACCTGCACATGAATCAAAGATCTAAATCATTTGTTAGGAAATATTAAGGCCAATGGATCCATCTTTTAATTGAGTTTGGGCTATCTTTAGACTTTAAATCTACCTCTCTATCATTTAAGATTTATATCATTCTCATTCGCACAAGAAATTCTCGGCGGTTGGAAAACCGAATCCTTGGGTTGTGATTAGTGGGTCCACGTTCAGGTGATTTGCAGCGTCGAAGAGATGATGTCTTGATAACTGTAGAGGGATAAGGCAGTCCTAACCATCTCTGGAAGATCTTTGTAATAATGTTAGCAGAGTTAATGGCCCACATGTAATTCCTTGAGTCATCGAGGACGACTTAATCGGAATATATAATAAATATTAATAATGACAGAAAATATATTTGTCTGTCTTAAGAATATTTTAAAAAAAATTAATTTAATATGCTCGGATTTATAGTTTTTTTATTTTAAACATCCTTATAAATATTTTATTAGTCTTTTTTGGGGTTCAAGTACGAACACTGATAAAAACTTACTTACGTGAGTCTCACGGTCGTATTTGCATATATGCCTAGAAAATTAAAAATTAAATTTCGCAGTTGTAATAATAGCTTGATCAGATATAGAGATAGATATACATATGATTACGTTAACAACAATTTTATATATAAAAAAAAAGTCACGTCGATCGGACGGTCGGATTCTCGATATCATATACATTTTAAGGCATTTTTTTTTGTAGGGCTCGGATTTCAGTAATTTGGTTCCACTGTAATGTTCTACTCTTCTTTCTCAACATATGCCCAAGGGTCTTTGGAAAGCTCAATGTTGCTCAAACTAAGACAATTTAACATATATAAGAATACCCCAACCGGGTGTTGGCTCGGTTAGGACACTGTCAATCCCACCAAATATGGGATAGCCTGAGATATCAAAAATAAAAAAAAAACCCATATAAGAACCAAGAGGTACGCGCAGCCCTATTAAACGGTATTAGCTATTCAATTTCATTCATCATATCAAAAGGCCTTTCACGTATAAAATTAGAGAAATTGATTTTTAACTACTTATTTCTTTTTTCTGAAGCGCAGCAAATCTTCTCTTTCACCATTCGGTGATGTGGAAAATGGTCTAGCAAAGTCCAAAGAATTTCAGCCCCGCCCAAATAAAATTCTTAGGTCCGCCACCGTCTCAAAGAAAGAGATGTGGATCGGGTTGCAAATGGGACGTCTCCGGATCGGAACCATAGTGGACCGGGACCCATTTATACATAACGGCTCTGGTTTTGACTCGGAACCTGTTTCTTTGGTTCTACACCCGGTTCCGGTAGGAAAACCCAGATCCGATTTCGGAGCCGAGTCGGCCTAGAGGACTGGAATTTAGCTGCAAAATCGATTCTAATTTCCCTTTATTCTTCTTTTTTTTTTTTTTATTAAAATAAGCAAATTATTCAACTTTTAACGGTGCATCACGTCTACTACATCAAGTATTATACCTAGAAATGTTCGCAAAAAGAGATGATTTTGAGGTACTATTTGCAATAATAAAGGCTCATATGGGTCCCGAGTCCACGTGTCGGAACCTAAATGGACCCGGAACAGGGCCCATTTATCAATCGGAACAAAAACTGGGTTTCGAACCAGGACCCGTTCTTGAATCGGAACCTAAAATAGGTTGCAGACCTGGTTTTTCGCAGTTCCGAGCTTCCGAGTAATCGGAGAGTCGGATACCCGTTTACAGCCCTGGATGTGGAGGAGCTGCCCAACTACGAGGGACATTTATGGACTTTCTCCTTAGCCTATTTCAGTTAAAGTTCTCTTATCACTAAGAGAGTTAAAATAGGAAAGTGTGCCCCATGTATCACCTATTTCGGCTACAAAACTCTTTATCCTTCATTAAGACAGTCAAAATAAGGAAGATGGTCGAACTTGAATAAAAAATCAGCTTCAAGATTGAATTGGAAATCGGTCACTCTCATATATTATTAAAACCCAGGTGATATTGGTTTTTTACTGTAGGATTTAATCACGAGTGGACACCACCCAATTTGTTCACTACTCACTCGCTATCTTCTTCATATTTGGTAAACTTACTTTACTAGTGAAGTAATTCAAGAGAAAATAAAAGGAGAGCGGTCAACTCAAAAGATAGTAAATTTCAAAAATCACCTCGTCCATTTAACAAAAAAATGTAAAAGGATAAATTCTCAAGCCTCTGAAAGGGGGGAAGAAAAACAGTAGGGGTTTTCATGGACCGCGCGGGGCTAGGCTGAGGAATATTGCCCAAACGGCTCGACTTCTATACTAGAAGCCTAAGCCTGGCCAAAGCTTCGATCCGGCCCGAAGTTGCTAGCAAGAGCTTAGCCCGCGTGGAAATGATGAAGCCCGAGCCCGGCCCATTTTAGAATTATAGAAACATAGAAATGAGTTTCTTACCGACTCCTAGGCCTACTCAACTGGTCTTATCATATCATCATCTGTGAGAGGTCACGGGTTCGAGGTCCCCCTTCACTACTCCCTCCCTTATAATTACATGTATATTTGGGCTGCGTTGATATTCCGGCTCTCAACCACTTAGTTCAAATAAAAGAAAATTGAGCACGACCCATCTATTATGGCCTAAATCCCATGCCCAACCCAAAGAGGCCCGGCCCGATCCACGAGCACCATTATGAATAAAAAAGCTCTTCCTTCTAAACGGGAATCTCAAAGAACTGATCTCTCAACTTTTGGTTTCGCCAAACCTTTAATTTTTTTGTCTTATATTAACCATTAACTTTACTTCACAAGTAAAGTGAGTTTACCAAACAGGCAATATATTGTGCATTTGTTGTGATTTAATATTATTCAATCTAAAAGTTAATTATACATGGCCATCCATAATATATCGTTAGGACTTACGCCCCTACCCGGGACAAGATTAAGATGTGAAAAAAAGAGAAAAAGAAGGAAAAAAAAATCATTTTTGAGACTACGGTCGTTTCAGTGCAAGATTTGCTCCTCTCGGGGAGGAGGAAAAGTGGCAAATGGAACTTTAGGCAGCACGCCAGTTTTCCTCCTCTCAGAGAGGAGGAAAACTGGCAGCTGAGACTTTACCTCGGTAAATCTGCAGCGCTACTTTTCCACCTCTCAGAGAGGAGGAAAAGTGGCAAATGCGACTTGCAGCCCATAAAAACCTTTTCTGTGCCTAAGTTAATATCACGTATCTCTTTCTAAAACACGTTCGATGTCTATGGGGCCCATTTCTAATCGAATGTTTTTCATCCTAGTGGAGCTCGTCAATAAGTAACCTCTAGCATTTGTCGGTTAAGGCCCACACCAGATGGGAAAGCAACAAAGACCTGCACATGAATCAAAGATCTAAATCATTTGTTAGGAAATATTAAGGCCAATGGATCCATCTTTTAATTGAGTTTGGGCTATCTTTAGACTTTAAATCTACCTCTCTATCATTTAAGATTTATATCATTCTCATTCGCACAAGAAATTCTCGGCGGTTGGAAAACCGAATCCTTGGGTTGTGATTAGTGGGTCCACGTTCAGGTGATTTGCACCGTTGAAGAGATGATGTCTTGATAACTGTAGAGGGATAAGGCAGTCCTAACCATCTCTGGAAGATCTTTGTAATAATGTTAGCAGAGTTGATGGCCCACATGTAATTCCTTGAGTCATCGAGGACGACTTAATCGGAATATATAATAAATATTAATAATGACAGAAAATATATTTGTCTGTCTTAAGAATATTTTAAAAAAAATTAATTTAATATGCTCGGATTTATAGTTTTTTTATTTTAAACATCCTTATAAATATTTTATTAGTCTTTTTTGGGGTTCAAGTACGAACACTGATAAAAACTTACTTACGTGAGTCTCACGGTCGTATTTGCATATATGCCTAGAAAATTAAAAATTAAATTTCGCAGTTGTAATAATAGCTTGATCAGATATAGAGATAGATATACATATGATTACGTTAACAACAATTTTATATATAACAAAAAAGTCACGTCGATCGGACGGTCGGATTCTCGATATCATATACATTTTAAGGCATTTTTTTTTGTAGGGCTCGGATTTCAGTAATTTGGTTCCACTGTAATGTTCTACTCTTCTTTCTCAACATATGCCCAAGGGTCTTTGGAAAGCTCAATGTTGCTCAAACTAAGACAATTTAACATATATAAGAATACCCCAACCGGGTGTTGGCTCGGTTAGGACACTGTCAATCCCACCAAATATGGGATAGCCTGAGATATCAAAAATAAAAAAAAAAACCCATATAAGAACCAAGAGGTACGCGCAGCCCTATTAAACGGTATTAGCTATTCAATTTCATTCATCATATCAAAAGGCCTTTCACGTATAAAATTAGAGAAATTGATTTTTAACTACTTATTTCTTTTTTCTGAAGCGCAGCAAATCTTCTCTTTCACCATTCGGTGATGTGGAAAATGGTCTAGCAAAGTCCAAAGAATTTCAGCCCCGCCCAAATAAAATTCTTAGGTCCGCCACCGTCTCAAAGAAAGAGATGTGGATCGGGTTGCAAATGGGACGTCTCCGGATCGGAACCATAGTGGACCGGGACCCATTTATACATAACGGCTCCGGTTTTGACTCGGAACCTGTTTCTTTGGTTCTACACCCGGTTCCGGTAGGAAAACCCAGATCCGATTTCGGAGCCGAGTCGGCCTAGAGGACTGGAATTTAGCTGCAAAATCGATTCTAATTTCCCTTTATTCTTTTTTTTTTTTATTAAAATAAGCAAATTATTCAACTTTTAACGGTGCATCACGTCTACTACATCAAGTATTATACCTAGAAATGTTCGCAAAAAGAGATGATTTTGAGGTACTATTTGCAATAATAAAGGCTCATATGGGTCCCGAGTCCACGTGTCGGAACCTAAATGGACCCGGAACAGGGCCCATTTATCAATCGGAACAAAAACTGGGTTTCGAACCAGGACCCGTTCTTGAATCGGAACCTAAAATAGGTTGCAGACCTGGTTTTTCGCAGTTCCGAGCTTCCGAGTAATCGGAGAGTCGGATACCCGTTTACAGCCCTGGATGTGGAGGAGCTGCCCAACTACGAGGGACATTTATGGACTTTCTCCTTAGCCTATTTCAGTTAAAGTTCTCTTATCACTAAGAGAGTTAAAATAGGAAAGTGTGCCCCATGTATCACCTATTTCGGCTACAAAACTCTTTATCCTTCATTAAGACAGTCAAAATAAGGAAGATGGTCGAACTTGAATAAAAAATCAGCTTCAAGATTGAATTGGAAATCGGTCACTCTCATATATTATTAAAACCCAGGTGATATTGGTTTTTTACTGTAGGATTTAATCACGAGTGGACACCACCCAATTTGTTCACTACTCACTCGCTATCTTCTTCATATTTGGTAAACTTACTTTACTAGTGAAGTAATTCAAGAGAAAATAAAAGGAGAGCGGTCAACTCAAAAGATAGTAAATTTCAAAAATCACCTCGTCCATTTAACAAAAAAATGTAAAAGGATAAATTCTCAAGCCTCTGAAAGGGGGGAAGAAAAACAGTAGGGGTTTTCATGGACCGCGCGGGGCTAGGCTGAGGAATATTGCCCAAACGGCTCGACTTCTATACTAGAAGCCTAAGCCTGGCCAAAGCTTCGATCGGGCCCGAAGTTGCTAGCAAGAGCTTAGCCCGCGTGGAAATGATGAAGCCCGAGCCCGGCCCATTTTAGAATTATAGAAACATAGAAATGAGTTTCTTACCGACTCCTAGGCCTACTCAACTGGTCTTATCATATCATCATCTGTGAGAGGTCACGGGTTCGAGGTCCCCCTTCACTACTCCCTCCCTTATAATTACATGTATATTTGGGCTGCGTTGATATTCCGGCTCTCAACCACTTAGTTCAAATAAAAGAAAATTGAGCACGACCCATCTATTATGGCCTAAATCCCATGCCCAACCCAAAGAGGCCCGGCCCGATCCACGAGCACCATTATGAATAAAAAAGCTCTTCCTTCTAAACGGGAATCTCAAAGAACTGATCTCTCAACTTTTGGTTTCGCCAAACCTTTAATTTTTTTGTCTTATATTAACCATTAACTTTACTTCACAAGTAAAGTGAGTTTACCAAACAGGCAATATATTTTACTTTTGTTGTGATTTAATATTTTTCAATCTAAAAGTTAATTATACATGGCCATCCATAATATATCGTTAGGACTTACGCCCCTACCCGGGACCAGATTAAGATGTGAAAAAAAGAGAAAAAGAAGGAAAAAAAATCATTTTTGAGACGACGGTCGTTTCAGTGCAAGATTTGCTCCTCTCAGGGAGGAGGAAAAGTGGCAAATGGAACTTTAGGCAGCACGCCAGTTTTCCTCCTCTCAGAGAGGAGGAAAACTGGCAGCTGACACTTTACCGCCCATAATAACAGCGGTAAAGCTGCAGCGCTAGTTTTCCATCTCTCAGTGAGGAGGAAAAGTGGCAAATGCGACTTGCAGCGCATAAAAACCTTTTCTGTGCCTAAGTTAATATCACGTATCTCTTTCTAAAACACGTTCGATGTCTATGGGGCCCATTTCTAATCGAATGTTTTTCATCCTAGTGGAGCTCGTCAATAAGTAACCTCTAGCATTTGTCGGTTAAGGCCCACACCAGATGGGAAAACAACAAAGACCTGCACATGAATCAAAGATCTAAATCATTTGTTAGGAAATATTAAGGCCAATGGACCCATCTTTTAATTGAGTTTGGGCTATCTTTAGACTTTAAATCTACCTCTCTATCATTTAAGATTTATATCATTCTCATTCGCACAAGAAATTCTCGGCGGTTGGAAAACCGAATCCTTGGGTTGTGATTAGTGGGTCCACGTTCAGGTGATTTGCACCGTTGAAGAGATGATGTCTTGATAACTGTAGAGGGATAAGGCAGTCCTAACCATCTCTGGAAGATCTTTGTAATAATGTTAGCAGAGTTGATGGCCCACATGTAATTCCTTGAGTCATCGAGGACGACTTAATCGGAATATATAATAAATATTAATAATGACAGAAAATATATTTGTCTGTCTTAAGAATATTTTAAAAAAAATTAATTTAATATGCTCGGATTTATAGTTTTTTTATTCTAAACTCCCTTATAAATATTTTTTTAGTCTTTTTTGGGGTTCAAGTACGAACACTGATAAAAACTTACTTACGTGAGTCTCACGGTCGTATTTGCATATATGCCTAGAAAATTAAAAATTAAATTTCGCAGTTGTAATAATAGCTTGATCAGATATAAAGATAGATATACATATGATTACGTTAACAACATTTTTATATATATAAAAAAAAAGTCACGTCGATCGGATGGTCGGATTCTCGATATCATATACATTTTAAGGCATTTTTTTTGTAGGGCTCGGATTTCAGTAATTTGGTTCCACTGTAATATTCTACTCTTCTTTCTCAACATATGCCCAGGGGTCTTTGGAAAGCTCAATGTTGCTCAAACTAAGACAATTTAACATATATAAGAATACCCCAACCGGGTGTTGGCTCGGTTAGGACACTGTCAATCCCTCCAAATATGGAATAGCCTGAGATATCCAAAAAAAAAAAAAAAACCCATATAAGAACGAAGAGGTACGCGCAGCCCTATTAAACGGTATTAGCTATTCAATTTCATTCTTCATATCAAAAGGCCTTTCACGTATAAAATTACAGAAATTGATTTTTAACTACTTATTTCTTTTTTCTGAAGCGCAGCAAATCTTCTCTTTCACCATTCGGTGATGTGGAAAATGGTATAGCAAAGTCCAAAGAATTTCAGCCCCGCCCAAATAAAATTCTTAGGTCCGCCACCGTCTCAAAGAAAGAGATGTGGATCGGGTTGCAAATGGGACGTCTCCGGATCGGAACCATAGTGGACCGGGACCCATTTATAAATGACGGCTCCGGTTTTGACTCGGAACCTGTTTCGTTGGTTCTACACCCGGTTCTGGTAGGAAAACCCAGATCCGATTTCGGAGCCGAGTCGGCCTAGAGGACTGGAATTCAGTTGTAAAATCGATTCTAATTTCCCTTTATTCTTCTTGTTTTTTTTTTATTAAAATAAGCAAATTATTCAACTTTTAACGGTGCATCACGTCTACTACATCAAGTATTATACCTAGAAATGTTCGCAAAAAGAGATGATTTTGAGGTACTATTTGCAATATTAAAGGCTCATATGGGTCCCGAGTCCACGTGTCGGAACCTAAATGGACCCGGAACAGGGCCCATTTATCAATCGGAACAAAAACTGGGTTTCGAACCAGGACCCGTTCTTGAATCGGAACCTAAAATAGGTTGCATACCTGGTTTTTCGCAGTTCCGAGCTTCCGAGTAATCGGAGAGTCGGATACCCGTTTACAACCCTGGATGTGGAGGAGCTGCCCAACTACGAGGGACATTTATGGACTTTCTCCTTAGCCTATTTCAGTTAAAGTTCTCTTATCACTAAGAGAGTTAAAATAGGAAAGTGTTGAAGGAAACCGCGATTCAGATCTGAAACTTCTCATATAGAGACAACTATGGCTGATACAAAGCATGACAGATTTTTAAAAATCTGATTTCTGCACTATGCAGCGGAAATCAGCCATAAAGAATCGCGTAGAAACTCCATGAAATCATAATCAACATGTGTCTAATTAAAAGGAGATTATACAAGACTATTACCTCAAAGATTTGCAAGCTTTAAACCTCTGAAAATCTGATGCAAAAGGGACAAGATCAGGTCTGCAATCAGCTACTATGCTGCAGGAATTTCTGCAGGAATTATTCTTCTTCTAATCTTCTCCTCTATCTCACTTCCAAATCTGATTGGCTAAGGTGGTGGAACCTTAATCTAGGTTTTTGAGATGAGTTTCTAGAATCATATGAGATGGAAATCTCCTCAAGAAAGAAGAGAAACAAGGGCTCCACGTTTTGGGCTTTGTTCTTGTGTTTTAAGGTGGTTCACGCCCAAGGGAAGCTTCCTCCTTTTATGAAGATTGCAAGGAATCCTTTCCCATTAAGTCTCTCCTACTAATTCTCTTAGAAGTCCTAAAAGGAAAGCTCAATCCTAAGATTAATTTCCTCTTAGAAACAATCCAAATTAGAAAAGGAAACTATGATGAATATCCCTTAAACTTAGCAATTAGTAATCCTAGTTGTGCAACAATTACTAATTTAAGTTTCTAAGGGAAACTCTATTATAGGAATACTTATCCAAGGAGGAGTCCAACCTTCCAAGTAGAGAGACCTACTCAAAGTTGGAGACCCCACACTAAGAAATCCCTATGTTGGACGTCCCACATGCTATGGCCCACACTATGGCCCACATGTCCATAATTTGTCTAGAATTAAATTCATGTATGCCATCAAGGCCTATTTGAATTTAAATTCAAAATTATTTTTCCATAAAATAATTCAACCTCATCTCCTAATCATATTAGGAAACCATGCCAATATAGGAAAGTGACTAGAGAAGGGACCAAAAGACATATTTGCCCTTGGCTCCCAAAATGACCAAAATGTCCATGCTAAACCCATAGCAACATTAAGACCATTTTAACCTTAACTCATTCCACTAGAGAGTTATGGTTGCACTCCAGGGATAAATATTAAGTATGAAATAAGCAAGTCATAAATTGACTGTTGTCTCCGACCTACTAAGTGCAATGACCTAAATGCCCCTCTATGTAACATCCTCAATCGAGTCAGGTTATCCGATGTACTATCAACCTTCTCGATTAAATCTTAATCCTTAGAACTTCATATCCTTGACTTAATCATCATCCTGATATTTTTCTCTTGATCCAGGGAGCGACCCACAAGTTCAATATCAATATGGAACATCCATATACTAAGATCATAGATTTTGATGATCAATCGGATAATTCTAAGGGGACGATCAATCCATCAGTAGATGGCATAGATTCTATATTGCATTTGCATGTCCCAACTGATCAAGCCCGAGTACCTAACTCACAGAGCTGTTGACCCAAGAAAAGAATCTCACCCATAGTGAATTAAAGCACAAGAACTTGAATTCGTCAGTTCATCCACAAATGCTCAAGATTAAGAGCACCGGTCACTTAGTAGCATGAGGTGATTTGATCTCTCTCTGTGATAGTACTATTTTAGAGATCACACCTACAATGGTCCTGTTCAATGCATGACACATGCACTAATGAGATAGATCCGGGAAAGCCCTCCCGTGACTTAGGTATGTCACCCTATATAGGAGAGTATCTCATTATAACTTATACCAAGATGAAGTGCCCAACTCCATCTTTCAGTTATGAACTAATCTGTTGTTTCCAATATCCATGAATCAGACCTATCTGTGTGAAGCCACTTCACACCTGATTCAATTATTAGAAAACAATGGGCCTTACACACAACCATACATATACACATGTTTATAGAGAAAGAATCATTTCAATATATATAACCAATAAATATCCAGTAACAGAGAGAAAAATGCAGCTAGTGGGCTTTAGGGCATACACCAATCCCAACAAACTCCCACTTGCACTAAAGATCACTACTTCCTAACCTAACTTCCATAGACTCAACATGAGAAGTAAAGACTTTCTCAGTAAGAGTCTTAGTAAATGGGTCTGCTAAGTTATTAGCTGAGGCAATCTGCTCCACAACTATTTCTCCATTCTGAACGAATTCCCGGATCAAGTGGTACTTTCTCTGAATGTGCTTGCCTTTCTTGTGATTCCGGGGCTCTTTACACTGTGCTATCGCACCTGTTCAAACCTCCCCTCAGATCCCTCACATAAATGTGGATGTGATCTGTTGATAGGAACGAGCCCTTATCCTTGGCCGGTGGCCGCCCTACCTGACAGGGACTTCCTACAAAGTACCCGTCCCATCTCATAATGGGAACTGGAGGCCCGGTGTTCACCTCGGCAGAGGGGCCGAACTGGAGAAGACGCCGGGGTCAGCTATACCCGAGACCGGACTGGGATGCCAGCGTGAGCCCGAGTTCGGTAGGACATGGTCGGTACTTCTACCGGGACCAGTCCCACCTCGACAAAGGCTGAGACGCTGCTTATGTCGGAGAGAAGGGGGTTAAGACCCTGATTGGCGCTATTACCAAAGGATTACCAAAGGATTACATACAACATCGGTTTCGGTAGAAGCAGCCCACACAATTGCCCCCTGCTCCTGACTTCGGGGGGTCATAGAGACCACGGGGTTAGGAGTGATAGGATGGACTTTCCGGAACCGATCCTGCAGTTTACAGGCGTGGGGTACCGCTTCGCTTTCCGAGGCGCTTTTAATAGCGCCAGGCTGTCTGGAGGCGGTTTTAATAGCCCCAACCATATCATCATGAGGGCGCTGTGACGCCGCCATGTGTCAGGTCCCTGATGGCCATTGCGTCTTATCGAGGAGACGGGTGGCGTGCTCGAGGCGGTGTCTGCACATGCCTTTCGGGATACGAAGAGATCTCCATCTGTGTATAAAAAACCCCGGTCCTGGAAGGAGGACCACTTTCGCTGTCACTGTGCTTGGAGCTTTCGCCTGAGTTGCCTGGAGCCTCATCGTCCGAGAAGCCCTTCCGCTCGTCTCCTGAAGTTTAGAGTTCTCTGTTCTCTACATCCTTTCCGGCCCTGTGTCTTAGTGAGTTCCCTCCTGCCTCTTGACATTTTTTCCTTTTCTGGGCTCTTTTTCTGTTTTTGGGGGTGTCTACTGTCTTTCTTCTCCGTCACCGTCACCAGTATTCCGGTCTAGGCTAGGGAAGATGGGGGTTTTTAGACATTGGATAGACACAGAGCTTGCCCTAACCGAGCTCAGGAAACAATACCAAATACCAGAGAACGTTCAGATTAGGGCGGATGGGGAAGGTGACCGAAGCCGACCACGGGTGCTTGTAGAGGGATGGATGCCATTCCCTCTAGTAGCCATAATAGAGGGCGGAGTGAGATTTCCAGTCCATCCCCTCCTGAGAGCTTGCCTCAGGAGGTGGAACCTTACCCCGTGCCAACTAATGCCCAATGGTTTTAAGATAATTATGGGTATAGCCGAACTGAATAGGATATTGGGAACCAACCTTGGCGTCGAAGACATCGAGGATGTATATAACCTGTGTCGATCTCCAAAGGACGACGCATACTACTTGCGAGTTCGACCGAAGGAGATTCCCATAATCAACGAGCTTGAAGACAACACAAAATACGCCGGGGAGGACTGCCTTTACGTCACCGGGAACTGGGAGTATGCCCCCGGAGAGCCCAGGTGGACCACGTACCCGGTCGTCTCGGAGAACCACCGAGTAAATATCTCAATTTCTGAACTTCTGATGTAGTTTCACTCTGCCGAACTGATGCCTAATTGCTTGTCGTGCAGGTCACGCGGAGAGGAAACGGCAGAGGAGGAACTCCGGGTGGCGACGAAACGTCGGCTGGTTGAAAAGGATTTACAGCTACAAGGGTCACCGGACCCGATCTGCCTCAGCCCTTCTTGGGTACGAACCCGTGTACCGATCTTTCATAAGAAGACGGTACGAGAACCTCAGGGGGGAGCAAGTCCTAACTCTTGCCGAAGCCGAGGAGCAAACAGCTCCAGCAGCAGGGCCTGCGCAAATACCTCCCGAGGCCACACCTCCTAGAGCTTCAGCCGAAGCCGGTCCGTCGCAGGTCCAGACCGCAACTGAGACCGACTCCGAGGAGGAAAGTGAGCCAGAGGGTGAGTCCGAGGGGGTTCGGCAGGAGGAGCTTGTGATTCTCCCATCTTCTGAGTCGGACGAAGAGGCCGAGATGGGACGACGCCGCGCGACCCTTATTAGTCTTGACGAAGTCATCTTCGGAGACTCGCCCACCTCGGGGACCGCCCTTCCTCCGAACCTGGAGGACATGGTCGTCTCTCCCCCGGTTCAATCTCCTCAGCCTTCAGCAGCGGCCGAGCGCTCCACCAAATCCCGTCGGGATTCGGTTCGGCTGGGAAAAAGGCCCAGGGTTGCGGACCCAGTGGGGGACGAGCCCAACCCTGCCTCTCAGCACTCGCCGCCGCTCGGCCCTCCGATCTGGAACCCTAGCTTCCTGCTGGAGGATGGCCAGTCGCTGTCGTCGGACGGCCGGCTGAGTGATGGCACGTCTGTTGTCAGTGCCCTTGCGCACGCCTGCGCTCTGCCTGGAGACATGGCAGAACATATGAAGAGGAGCGAGGTGGAGCTGGATGTGGCTCAGATGGCCGACGCCCTTAGGGTAATTCTTTCTGAACTTTGCATTTCTTTGATTTCTGTACTTCTGATTTTGATGTCGGCTTAACACTTGTTTCTTCAGATCCTGCAAAGGGCGCTGGTATCGGCGGACAAGGCCCAGCAGAGCACCGCTCGGGCGGAGAGGGCCGAGAAAAGGGAACTGGAGCTCGAGGCCGAGCTCAGCCTAATAAAGCAGAAGGCAGCCGAGCAGGAAACGAGCGTCTTGGGCCTCAGAGACGAACTTGATAAGGTCAGAGCGGAGCTGGAAAACCAAGTTCAGGCAACGGCCGAACTTGAAAAGAGGTGGGGGGAGGCAGAGGCTGAACTCCGAGCTGATGTCGACAAGCTACGGGCCGAGGTTGACAAAGCTTTTGACGAAGGGGTGGCGGAAGCCACCGAACAGTACATCGCGCAAGTCAAGAGCGTCAGCCTGAAGGCCTGGAGACTGGGATGGACAAGCTCGTTGAGGGCAGCAGGGGTCCCCGAGGACAGCCCTGTATATACAGAGATCCCTCAGTTTCCTCCTCCTCAGTCCGTGGCGAACCAAGCTCGTGAGGCCCCAGCCAGGGAAACCGAAGACCCTGCCCCCGGACACGACGCGGATGTTGACGCCGGGCAAGTGGCTGTCGAGGTCATGGAAGCTACTGCTGCTGATGGCGCCGAGGGGGCTGTGGTCTGAAAAATATGATGTAATTTTATTTTTATTTTTTCTGTACTAGGGGAAATTTTGTAATTCTTTTTGTTGGGAAATTTGTAACCTTTCTCATTCATGAAATGAAATTGGCTTTGCTTCCAACTTTGAATTTTTCTTCTCTTTTTTCCTTTCTTTATGCGTTTGGCTTAACAACCAGAATAAATAATAGGAAATAAGACAAAGTAAATGAGTTCGGTAGAAGCCGAACTTGTAGTAGTTGTAACCCGAGGTGCTGTATTGATTTTGCAACCATAACGAGCATCAATCTCGGTAAAACTGAGGGCGCTTGGTCCTATGACCAAAGCTAAGTCCGGTTTATAGTCAGAACTCGACTGGTCCATTGACCAGGCCAAAGTAGTTAACTAAGATAACCGAACAAAGTCGGTTCCGTAACCGAGCTGTAGATATATGCCGAGTTCCATAACTTGGACATTTTTTCGAGAATAGGGGACAGCTTGTAAACGTATTCTATAAAAAAGAAATAGTTTATTTACTTCCCAAATCTGATTACATCTCAAAAATAGAATTTCTTGAGGTGGGTGGCATTCCATGGGCGTGGCAGCTCTCTGCCCTCCATGTCCTCAAGCCTATATGCAGACTGCCCAGCAACCGAAGTCACCTTAAACGGTCCATGCCAGTTCGGTGCAAACTTTCCTTCGCTGGGATTCCTGTCTGCTGGAAGAGTCTTTTTCAAGACCAATTCTCCAGGGGAGAACTTTCGCTCTCTGACCCTTTGATTATACCCTCTAGCCAACTGTCGCTGGTAGGAAGCGAGACGGATGGCTGCGGCATCCCTTCGCTCCTCCGCCAAGTCGAGTTCTGTGGCGAGGTTTGCATCATTTTGGCCTCGGTCGAACAGTTCCGACCTGAGGGTGGGGAGGCCGACCTCAAGTGGAATTACAGCTTCCATTCCGTAGGCTAGGGAGAAAGGAGTTTCCGAGGTCGAGCGCCTCGGGGTAGTCCTATATGCCCATAGGACACTTGGAAGTTCCTCTACCCATCTCCCTTTGGCTCGATCTAGTCTCTTTTTGAGTCCGTCAAGCACCACCTTGTTCGAAATTTCAGCCTGCCCATTGCTCTGGGGGTAGGCCGGGGTAGAGTAGTAGTTCCTGATGCCAAGGTCTTGACAGAAGCTTCTGAAGAAATTGGAGTCGAACTGGGTCCCGTTGTCCGTGACCAAGGTTCGAGGTACTCCGAATCTAGTCACAATACTTCTCCATACGAAGTTTTTGGTATCCTTCTCAGTGATGGAGGAGAGTGCTTCGGCTTCTATCCACTTGGTGAAGTAGTCAGTTGCTACGATCAACCATCTTTTGTTCCCTGGAGCTCGGTGGAGTGGTCCCACGAGGTCCAGTCCCCATTGGGAGAAGGGCCAGGGGCTGGAAAGGGGGCTCAGGTCATGTGCTGGCTGATGGAGAGAGTGCGAGAACTTCTGGCACTTCTCACATTTCCTGGCGTAGACCTGTGCATCCTTCTGCATATAAGGCCACCAGTACCCCTGGCTGATAGCTCGGTAGGCGAGTGACCGACCTCCGATGTGGCTGCCGCAGATCCCTTCATGGATTTCATAAAGGAAGTCTTCGACTTTGCTCGGATGAACGCACCGGAGGTAAGGGCCATTGTAGGATTTCTTGTAGAGTTTATCGTCTGGAGAGAGCCAAAATCGGGCTGCCTTCAGCCTGATTTTGTGGGCTTGGTTCTTGTCCTCGGGTAGCTGGTCATTCTTGAGGTAGGAGATAAATTCATCCATCCAGCTTGGACCGAGGTCAGTGCACAAAATCTGTCGAGGCGGTTGAAGTTGTATGCTCGGTTTGTCCAGTGCTTCCACTTCGACAGTTCTTTTTCTTCCTGCCACGACAGCAGAGGCTAGATTTGCTAGAGCATCGGCGTGAGAGTTGGAGTCTCTGCCTATTTGCCTGACTTCAGCCTTTTGGAACTGAGATAGGAGTTGCTTGGTGTAGGCCAGGTAGGCTGCCATCCTGTCATCTCGGGCTTGGTAATCTCCATTGAGTTGGCTCGTGACCAGCTGTGAGTCGCTGAAAATCACCAGTTGTTGTGCCCCCAGGGTTTTTGCACTGCCCAGTCCTGCAATTAATGCTTCATACTCAGCTTCATTGTTAGAAGCTTTGAAGTCAAGAGTCAGGGCTTGCTCAATGACAAGACCCTCCGGAGATTGAAGGACTATGCCAGCACCAGCCCGTTTGGAGGTGGAGGACCCATCGACGAAGACTTTCCAAGATGAGTCGAGGAACTGTTTCCAGGACCGATCCTGCTCGGTCTCTGCCGAAGTCCTTGCCTCCTCGCCCCCCAGTTCGGTGTCGAGATGACTTGGTGCCGAACTAGGAGAAGTGAATTCCACAATAAAGTCTGCCAGGACTTGGGCTTTGATGGCCGTTCTGGGCTGATACTGGATATCGTATTGCCCGAGTTCGACAGCCCATTTAGACACTCGTCCTGAAAAGTCTGCTCTCCTGAAGAGGGACTTGAGTGGGTGTTCGGTCACAACCACGATAGAATATGTCAGGAAGTAGTGGGAGAGCTTCCGCGAAGCACTAACGAGTGCTAATGCGAGCTTTTCCAATGGCAAGTATCTCGTTTCGGCATCGAGCAAGATTTTGCTTGTATAATAGATGGGTCTCTGCTGCCTGTCATCTTCTCTTACGAGCACAGAGCTCACCGCATGGTCCGAAACTGCCAGATATAAATATAAGATCTCACCCCGCACTGGGGTGGAAAGCAGAGGAGGGGAGGAAAGGTACACTTTGAGCTCCTGGAGAGCGCTTTCGCATTCCGGGGTCCACTTGAACCCGGAGCTCTTTTTCAAGAGCTGAAAGAAGGGAAGGCATTTATCCGAAGCTCGGCTGATGAAGCGGTTCAGTGCTGCCGCCATCCCGGTAAGTCTCTGAACCTGTTTTATCGAGTTCGGACTCTGCAGGGCTCTGAGTGCCGAGATCTGATCGGGATTAGCCTCGATTCCTCGCCTCGTAACCAGGCTGCCAAGGAACTTGCCCGAGCCGACGCCAAATGCACATTTGGAGGCGTTCAACTTGAGCTGGTATTTCTTGAGGATGGAGAAGGTTTGACGTAAGTCAGTCAAGTGGTCCTGTGACCGCTTAGACTTAACGACCATATCATCAATATAGACCTCGATCGTCCTGCCGAGCTGGTCTTGAAACATCTTGGTTACCAGCCTCTGGTAAGTGGCACCGGCGTTTTTTAACCCGAAGGGCATTACTTTGTAGCAGTAGGTGCCCCTGGGTGTTATGAACGCGGTTTTTTCTTGATCAGGCTCGTGCATTGGAATTTGATGGTAACCTCGGTAAGCATCGAGGAAACTCATCCTATCGTGGCCGGCAGTGGCGTCGATCAGCTGGTCTATCTTTGGTAGAGGAAAGCTGTCTTTGGGACAGGCTTTGTTGAGGTCGGTGAAGTCTACACAGACCCTCCAGCTGCCATCCTTCTTTTTTACCACAACTGTGTTGGCCAACCAAACAGGGTACTGGACTTCGCGGATAGCCTCAGCGTCCAGTAATTTGTCGACCTCCTTGGTCACAGCCTCTGCCTGTTGGGCGCCCGTCCTGCGAATCTTTTGGACAACAGGTTTATGTCGGGGATCCACATTCAGCTTGTGGCTTATGACCTTGGGGCTGACGCCGGACATTTCATATGGGGTCCAGGCGAAGACCTCCCTATTTTGTAACAGGAAGTCGAGCATCCTGGCCCTCTCCTCGTCAGCGAGTTGACTACCGAGCAGGAAGAACCTTTCTGGATCGCTGGTATCGATCCCGACCTGGGTGAGGTCCTCAATGCTCTTCTGTTCGGGAGTTCGTCCCACAGCGTCGAGCTCAGCTTCCAGCTCGGTCATGTGGACTTGCTGTGGCTGCGTATCTCCGGGGACCACGGCCAAGAGGCATTCTTTGGCCATGTCTTGGTCGCCGCGGACTATGATAACTTCGAAACTCCCATCCTTGTTCTGTAAAGGAAACTTGAGCTTCTGGTGATGGGTCGAGGGAACGGCCTCAAGGTTATGGAGCCAGGTTCTCCCCATGATGGCATTGTATGGAGATTGTGCATCCACCACCAGGAAGTCTACCTTTGTGGAAGCTCCTCCGACCTCGACCTTGAGGGAAATTTTCCCTTTGGGATACACCGTCTTGGAGCTGAAACCCACCAGGGGGGTGCGGGCTTCCTGCAGGTCCTCCTCTTTCAGGCCCATCTTTCTGAAGCAATCCAAATAGAGGATTTCCGAGGAGCTTCCAGGGTCCACTAGGATCCTTTTGACATCGAAGTTGTGTAACCTCATAGTCAGAAGAAGAGGATCATTGTGGGGTAGCTGGACCCCGGCCAAGTCTTTATCAGAGAACCAAATTTTTGGCCTCTCCACACGTGCTTTCTTTGCCGAGGGACCGAACTCGGCCGTCATCACATGCTTGCTGTGCTGGGCTTTCCTGGCATCGGCACGGGCTCGGTCACTTCCCCTGGGGGCAGGAGCCAAGTGAATGACGTCGATGGTCCCTGCAGGCTCACCGCGGCCTTGGTCATCGGGGAGGCGTTGCTGAGCGTTGTTCACTCTGCCTTCTTCCCTGACATGGTCTCTTAGATGCCCATCCTTCACGAGCTTTTCAAGGTGCGCCTTAAAGGCATAGCAGTCCTCGGTTCTGTGTCCTCTATCTTTGTGGTAGGCACAGAACTTGCTCTGATCTCGGGAGGAGACGTCACCCCTCATTGGCTGGGGCCATTTGAAGAAGGGCTGGGCCTGGATTTTGCCGAGGAGCTTGTAGATAGGCTCTTTGAAGATGGTATTGACGGCTCTATAAGAGGCGCCACTTGGTTTCGGCCTCGCGCTGCCTCCCGAGGTGGGGGCAGGGCGTACTGCCGAGCTGGATGGCTCTCTACTCCGATCCACCTCTTTCTTAGCAAGCCTCCTCTCTCTTCTCGTGGGACGGCCCTCCGGTCGGCTTTCTGGCCAGAGATTATGGCTCTCCCGAGCTCGGATGTCGTCTTCTTCCTGCTCAACGTACTGGTTCACCCGGACCATCAGAGCCTTCACTGAAGGTGCAGGATGACGTACCAATTTCTGCCGAAGCTCATTGCCCGGAAGCAAAGCTTGTTGGAAGGCAGTGATGGCTACGTCGTCGTTGGAATTTTCAATCACGCTGTAGATGGTCCAGAATCGTTTGGCGAACTGAGTAAGAGTCTCGGTCGGCCTCATCTTGATTGAGATCAGGTCGGCGTCAGTCTTCGGAATGACCCGGTGGGCTTGAAATTTTTCGACAAAGGAGTTCCGGAGCTGTGGCCAGCTCGAAATCGATCCCTCGGGGAGTGCACAGAACCACCGAAGTGGGAGGTCGCCCAAGCTGGAGGAGAAAACCTTGCAGTCAAGGTCGCCGTCCCCGCTGAATACCGTCATCTTCTGGGTAAAGTGCCGAAGATGAGCCTCGGGGTCCGACGTCCCGTCATAAAGATTGAAACGTGGGACGCTAAACTTGTCAGGAAGGGGATGATCCCTGATTTCCCGAGAAAATGGAGAGGTACCATGGATGTCACCGTGTCTGGTAGTTAACCGACCTCGAGAGAGGCCGGCTTGCTCCAGGCTCTGCAGTACGGCCAGCTTAATCTGCTGGTCGATGTAGTCAGCCATCTCGGGGTCGGCCCTGGTCTCCCGCCTTTGTTTATGGTGCTGGTGCTGGTCAGCACTGGCATGAGTGTTACTCGAGCCCTCTTCTCGAGCTCGGGTACGCCTTTCATTCAGCTGATCCCTTAGGTCTGGTCGACCCCGAAGACCGAGACGAGCTCGTTGCTTAGGTGGAGGGGTGTGAGAGGCTTCGGGCTGGACTTGGCTTTTCGTTTCAAGCTGCCGCTGAAGCTGGAGGATCTGCCCTTTTTGCTCTTCGATGATGAGGTTTTGGGCCTTGATGGCCTCGGCTTGGGCCTCAACATCGTCCTCCAGGACCATGTCGTCGTCACCTTCATCGCCGAGGTGGACGTGATCCTCTTCCATGTGGTCCCCGTGAGAAGACCGAGAAGGAGGAGACTGCACAGGAGCCCCACTTCGTAAGGGCCGTTCCTGAGGAGGAACGTCCTTTCGAGGCGGAGCGTTGAGAACAACTTCCAGGCGCGGACGTTCCGCCCGAGAGGTATTCGTCCGAGCCCGCTCTAATACAGAATCGCGCCGAGAAGACGCTGCTGCTTCTCTTGACGATGAGTGTGTCACCGTAACGGGTGAACCTACACTCCGCATACCAGGTTCTCCTCCCACTCCCCTCGGAGGAGGGTTGGGTGGTGCTTGCCTGGTATCTCTTCGCGAACTTGTCACCAACGCTCCTGCCTGATCTGTCACTAGTGGAGGTGGCATGAGAGGCAGGAATGTTTCTGGTTGCTTAGACCCAAACGGTCTAGCAACGCTCTTTCCCTTCTGAGCCTTAGGAGGCATAGCTGTTAGGATGGAAATGTGGAATTCTCAGATCGTGTCCCACAACGGCGCCAAATTGTGCGTGCCTAATTATTACGGACTTGGGGTTAACTGATGATGAGGGTTTAAAGAGAGGTTGTTTAACTTGAACAAGTGTCTCTGCTGATCTGAAACCTAAAAGGGAAGAGAAAACAGCAGTCAGGGCCCGAGGCTGCTGTCAGCCAAAGGCACTCCGACGCCTGAGTTAGTGCAGTCACTGAACTAGGGTGAAGTGGGGAAGAAGATGATGTTAGCAGAATAACAGAGCAGGCTGTATCTTGCATGTACCTGTTCATGACTCTTCATGCAGGCATATATAGAGGAGAGTGGAAGGTTCCATAGTGGAGGTAGGTGAGGATACTTGTCCCATCAGCCCACACCTGGGATCTTTAGTGGGGGTAGGTGAGGATGCTTGTCCCATCAAACCTCCCCTCAGATCCCTCACATAAATGTGGATGTGATCTGTTGATAGGAACGAGCCCTTATCCTTGGCCGGTGGCCGCCCTACCTGACAGGGACTTCCTACAAAGTACCCGTCCCATCTCATAATGGGAACTGGAGGCCCGGTGTTCACCTCGGCAGAGGGGCCGAACTGGAGAAGACGCCGGGGTCAGCTATACCCGAGACCGGACTGGGATGCCAGCGTGAGCCCGAGTTCGGTAGGACATGGTCGGTACTTCTACCGGGACCAGTCCCACCTCGACAAAGGCTGAGACGCTGCTTATGTCGGAGAGAAGGGGGTTAAGACCCTGATTGGCGCTATTACCAAAGGATTACCAAAGGATTACATACAACATCGGTTTCGGTAGAAGCAGCCCACACAATGGCCATCCATAATATATCGTTAGGACTTACGCCCCTACCCGGGACAAGATTAAGATGTGAAAAAAAGAGAAAAAGAAGGAAAAAAAAATCATTTTTGAGACTACGGTCGTTTCAGTGCAAGATTTGCTCCTCTCGGGGAGGAGGAAAAGTGGCAAATGGAACTTTAGGCAGCACGCCAGTTTTCCTCCTCTCAGAGAGGAGGAAAACTGGCAGCTGAGACTTTACCGCCCATAATAACAGCGGTAAATCTGCAGCGCTACTTTTCCACCTCTCAGAGAGGAGGAAAAGTGGCAAATGCGACTTGCAGCCCATAAAAACCTTTTCCGTGCCTAAGTTAATATCACGTATCTCTTTCTAAAACACGTTCGATGTCTATGGGGCCCATTTCTAATCGAATGTTTTTCATCCTAGTGGAGCTCGTCAATAAGTAACCTCTAGCATTTGTCGGTTAAGGCCCACACCAGATGGGAAAGCAACAAAGACCTGCACATGAATCAAAGATCTAAAGCATTTGTTAGGAAATATTAAGGCCAATGGATCCATCTTTTAATTGAGTTTGGCCTATCTTTAGACTTTAAATCTACCTCTCTATCATTTAAGATTTATATCATTCTCATTCGCACAAGAAATTCTCGGCGGTTGAAAAACCGAATCCTTGGGTTGTGATTAGTGGGTCCACGTTCAGGTGATTTGCAGCGTTGAAGAGATGATGTCTTGATAACTGTAGAGGGATAAGGCAGTCCTAACCATCTCTGGAAGATCTTTGTAATAATGTTAGCAGAGTTAATGGCCCACATGTAATTCCTTGAGTCATCGAGGACGACTTAATCGGAATATATAATAAATATTAATAATGACAGAAAATATATTTGTCTGTCTTAAGAATATTTTAAAAAAAATTAATTTAATATGCTCGGATTTATAGTTTTTTTATTTTAAACATCCTTATAAATATTTTATTAGTCTTTTTTGGGGTTCAAGTACGAACACTGATAAAAACTTACTTACGTGAGTCTCACGGTCGTATTTGCATATATGCCTAGAAAATTAAAAATTAAATTTCGCAGTTGTAATAATAGCTTGATCAGATATAGAGATAGATATACATATGATTACGTTAACAACGTTTTTATATATTTAAAAAAAAAAGTCACGTCGATCGAACGGTCGGATTCTCGATATCAGATACATTTTAAGGCATTTTTTTTTGTAGGGCTCGGATTTCAGTGATTTGGTTCCACTGTAATGTTCTACTCTTCTTTCTCAACATATGCCCAAGGGTCTTTGGAAAGCTCAATGTTGCTCAAACTAAGACAATTTAACATATATAAGAATACCCCAACCGGGTGTTGGCTCGGTTAGGACACTGTCAATCCCACCAAATATGGGATAGCCTGAGATATCAAAAATAAAAAAAAAACCCATATAAGAACCAAGAGGTACGCGCAGCCCTATTAAACGGTATTAGCTATTCAATTTCATTCATCATATCAAAAGGCCTTTCACGTATAAAATTAGAGAAATTGATTTTTAACTACTTATTTCTTTTTTCTGAAGCGCAGCAAATCTTCTCTTTCACCATTCGGTGATGTGGAAAATGGTCTAGCAAAGTCCAAAGAATTTCAGCCCCGTCCAAATAAAATTGTTAGGTCCGCCACCGTCTCAAAGAAAGAGATGTGGATCGGGTTGCAACTGGGTCGTCTCCAGATAGGAACAATAGTGGACCGGGACCCATTTATAAATAACGGCTCTGGTTTTGACTCAGAACCTGGTTCGTTGGTTCTACACCCGGTTCCGGTAGGAAAACCCAGATCCGATTTCGGAGCCGAGTCGGCCTAGAGGACTGAAATTTAGTTGCAAAATCGAGTCTAATTTCCCTTTATTCTTTTTTTTTTATTTAAATAAGCAAATTATTCAACTTTTAACGGTGCATCACGTCTACTACATCAAGTATTATACCTAGAAATGTTCGCTAAAAGAGATGATTTTGAGGTACTATTTGCAATATTAAAGTCTCATATGGGTCCCGAGTCCACGTGTCGGAACCTAAATAGACCCGGAAAAGGGCGCATTTATCAATCGGAACAAAAACTGGGTTTCGAACCAGGACCCGTTCTTGAATCGGAACCTAAAATAGGTTACAGACCTGGTTTTTCGCAGTTCCGAGCTTCCGAGTAATCGGAGAGTCGGATACCCGTTTACAGCCCTGGATGTGGAGGAGCTGCCCAACTACGAGGGACATTTATGGACTTTCTCCTTAGCCTATTTCAGTTAAAGTTCTCTTATCACTAAGAGAGTTAAAATAGGAAAGTGTGCCCCATGTATCACCTATTTCGGCTACAAAACTCTTTATCCTTCATTAAGACAGTCAAAATAAGGAAGATGGTCAAACTTGAATAAAAAATCAGCTTCAAGATTGAATTGGAAATCGGTCACTCTCATATATTATTAAAACCCAGGTGATATTGGTTTTTTACTGTAGGATTTAATCACGAGTGGACACCACCCAATTTGTTCACTACTCACTCGCTATCTACTTCATATTTGGTAAACTTACTTTACTAGTGAAGTAATTCAAGAGAGAATAAAAGGAGAGCGGTCAACTCAAAAGATAGTAAATTTCAAAAATCATCTCGTCCATTTAACAAAAAAATGTAAAAGGATAAATTCTCAAGCCTCTGAAAGGGGGGAAAAAAACAGTAGGGGTTTTCATGGACCGCGCGGGGCTAGGCTGAGGAATATTGCCCAAACGGCTCGACTTCTATACTAGAAGCCTAAGCCTGGCCAAAGCTTCGATCGGGCCCGAAGTTGCTAGCAAGAGCTTAGCCCGCGTGGAAATGATGAAGTCCGAGCCCGGCCCATTTTAGACTTATAGAAACATAGAAATGAGTTTCTTACCGACTCCTAGGCCTACTCAACTGGTCTTATCATATCATCATCTCTGAGAGGTCACGGATTCGAGGTCCCCCTGCACTACTCCCTCCCTTATAATTACATGTATATTTGGGCTGCGTTGATATTCCGGCTGTCAACCACTTAGTTCAAATAAAAGGAAATTGAGCACGACCCATCTATTATGGCCTAAATCCCATGCCCAACCCAAAGGGGCCCGGCCGGATCCACGAGCACCATTATGAATAAAAAAGCTCTTCCTTCTAAACGGGAATCTCAAAGAACTGATCTCTCAACTTTTGGTTTCGCCAAACCTTTAATTTTTTTGTCTTATATTAACCATTAACTTTACTTCACAAGTAAAGTGAGTTTACCAAACAGGCAATATATTTTACTTTTGTTGTGATTTAATATTTTTCAATCTAAAAGTTAATTATACATGGCCATCCATAATATATCGTTAGGACTTACGCCCCTACCCGGGACCAGATTAAGATGTGAAAAAAAGAGAAAAAGAAGGAAAAAAAAATCATTTTTGAGACGACGGTCGTTTCAGTGCAAGATTTGCTCCTCTCAGGGAGGAGAAAAGTGGCAAATGGAACTTTAGGCAGCACGCCAGTTTTCCTCCTCTCAGAGAGGAGGAAAACTGGCAGCTGACACTTTACCGCCCATAATAACAGTGGTAAAGCTGCAGCGCTAGTTTTCCATCTCTCAGTGAGGAGGAAAAGTGGCAAATGCGACTTGCAGCCCATAAAAACCTTTTCTGTGCCTAAGTTAATATCACGTATCTCTTTCTAAAACACGTTCGATGTCTATGGGGCCCATTTCTAATCGAATGTTTTTCATCCTAGTGGAGCTCGTCAATAAGTAACCTCTAGCATTTGTCGGTTAAGGCCCACACCAGATGGGAAAACAACAAAGACCTGCACATGAATCAAAGATCTAAATCATTTGTTAGGAAACATTAAGGCCAATGGACCCATCTTTGAATTGAGTTTGGGCTATCTTTAGACTTTAAATCTACCTCTCTATCATTTAAGATTTATATCATTCTCATTCGCACAAGAAATTCTCGGCGGTTGGAAAACCGAATCCTTGGGTTGTGATTAGTGGGTCCACGTTCAGGTGATTTGCACCGTTGAAGAGATGATGTCTTGATAACTGTAGAGGGATAAGGCAGTCCTAACCATCTCTGGAAGATCTTTGTAATAATGTTAGCAGAGTTGATGGCCCACATGTAATTCCTTGAGTCATCGAGGACGACTTAATCGGAATATATAATAAATATTAATAATGACAGAAAATATATTTGTCTGTCTTAAGAATATTTTAAAAAAAATTAATTTAATATGCTCGGATTTATAGTTTTTTTACTCTAAACACCCTTATAAATATTTTTTTAGTCTTTTTTGGGGTTCAAGTACGAACACTGATAAAAACTTACTTACGTGAGTCTCACGGTCGTATTTGCATATATGCCTAGAAAATTAAAAATTAAATTTCGCAGTTGTAATAATAGCTTGATCAGATATAAAGATAGATATACATATGAATACGTTAACAACATTTTTATATATATAAAAAAAAAGTCACGTCGATCGGATGGTCGGATTCTCGATATCATATACATTTTAAGGCATTTTTTTTGCAGGGCTCGGATTTCAGTAATTTGGTTCCACTGTAATATTCTACTCTTCTTTCTCAACATATGCCCAGGGGTCTTTGGAAAGCTCAATGTTGCTCAAACTAAGACAATTTAACATATATAAGAATACCCCAACCGGGTGTTGGCTCGGTTAGGACACTGTCAATCCCTCCAAATATGGAATAGCCTGAGATATCCAAAAAAAAAAAAAAAACCCATATAAGAACGAAGAGGTACGCGCAGCCCTATTAAACGGTATTAGCTATTCAATTTCATTCATCATATCAAAAGGCCTTTCAGGTATAAAATTACAGAAATTGATTTTTAACTACTTATTTCTTTTTTCTGAAGCGCAGCAAATCTTCTCTTTCACCATTCGGTGATGTGGAAAATGGTATAGCAAAGTCCAAAGAATTTCAGCCCCGCCCAAATAAAATTGTTAGGTCCGCCACCGTCTCAAAGAAAGAGATGTGGATCAGGTTGCAAATGGGACGTCTCCGGATCGGAACCATAGTGGACCGGGACCCATTTATAAATGACGGCTCCGGTTTTGACTCGGAACCTGTTTCGTTGGTTCTACACCCGGTTCTGGTAGGAAAACCCAGATCCGATTTCGGAGCCGAGTCGGCCTAGAGGACTGGAATTCAGTTGTAAAATCGATTCTAATTTCCCTTTATTCTTCTTTTTTTTTTTTATTAAAATAAGCAAATTATTCAACTTTTAACGGTGCATCACGTCTACTACATCAAGTATTATACCTAGAAATGTTCGCAAAAAGAGATGATTTTGAGGTACTATTTGCAATATTAAAGGCTCATATGGGTCCCGAGTCCACGTGTCGGAACCTAAATGGACCCGGAACAGGGCCCATTTATCAATCGGAACAAAAACTGGGTTTCGAACCAGGACCCGTTCTTGAATCGGAACCTAAAATAGGTTGCATACCTGGTTTTTCGCAGTTCCGAGCTTCCGAGTAATCGGAGAGTCGGATACCCGTTTACAACCCTGGATGTGGAGGAGCTGCCCAACTACGAGGGACATTTATGGACTTTCTCCTTAGCCTATTTCAGTTAAAGTTCTCTTATCACTAAGAGAGTTAAAATAGGAAAGTGTTGAAGGAAACCGCGATTCAGATCTGAAACTTCTCATATAGAGACAACTATGGCTGATACAAAGCATGACAGATTTTTAAAAATCTGATTTCTGCACTATGCAGCGGAAATCAGCCATAAAGAATCGCGTAGAAACTCCATGAAATCATAATCAACATGTGTCTAATTAAAAGGAGATTATACAAGACTATTACCTCAAAGATTTGCAAGCTTTAAACCTCTGAAAATCTGATGCAAAAGGGACAAGATCAGGTCTGCAATCAGCTACTATGCTGCAGGAATTTCTGCAGGAATTATTCTTCTTCTAATCTTCTCCTCTATCTCACTTCCAAATCTGATTGGCTAAGGTGGTGGAACCTTAATCTAGGTTTTTGAGATGAGTTTCTAGAATCATATGAGATGGAAATCTCCTCAAGAAAGAAGAGAAACAAGGGCTCCACGTTTTGGGCTTTGTTCTTGTGTTTTAAAGTGGTTCACGCCCAAGGGAAGCTTCCTCCTTTTATGAAGATTGCAAGGAATCCTTTCCCATTAAGTCTCTCCTACTAATTCTCTTAGAAGTCCTAAAAGGAAAGCTCAATCCTAAGATTAATTTCCTCTTAGAAACAATCCAAATTAGAAAAGGAAACTATGATGAATATCCCTTAAACTTAGCAATTAGTAATCCTAGTTGTGCAACAATTACTAATTTAAGTTTCTAAGGGAAACTCTATTATAGGAATACTTATCCAAGGAGGAGTCCAACCTTCCAAGTAGAGAGACCTACTCAAAGTTGGAGACCCCACACTAAGAAATCCCTATGTTGGACGTCCCACATGCTATGGCCCACACTATGGCCCACATGTCCATAATTTGTCTAGAATTAAATTCATGTATGCCATCAAGGCCTATTTGAATTTAAATTCAAAATTATTTTTCCATAAAATAATTCAACCTCATCTCCTAATCATATTAGGAAACCATGCCAATATAGGAAAGTGACTAGAGAAGGGACCAAAAGACATATTTGCCCTTGGCTCCCAAAATGACCAAAATGTCCATGCTAAACCCATAGCAACATTAAGACCATTTTAACCTTAACTCATTCCACTAGAGAGTTATGGTTGCACTCCAGGGATAAATATTAAGTATGAAATAAGCAAGTCATAAATTGACTGTTGTCTCCGACCTACTAAGTGCAATGACCTAAATGCCCCTCTATGTAACATCCTCAATCGAGTCAGGTTATCCGATGTACTATCAACCTTCTCGATTAAATCTTAATCCTTAGAACTTCATATCCTTGACTTAATCATCATCCTGATATTTTTCTCTTGATCCAGGGAGCGACCCACAAGTTCAATATCAATATGGAACATCCATATACTAAGATCTTAGATTTTGATGATCAATCGGATAATTGTAAGGGGACGATCAATCCATCAGTAGATGGCATAGATTCTATATTGCATTTGCATGTCCCAACTGATCAAGCCCGAGTACCTAACTCACAGAGCTGTTGACCCAAGAAAAGAATCTCACCCATAGTGAATTAAAGCACAAGAACTTGAATTCGTCAGTTCATCCACAAATGCTCAAGATTAAGAGCACCGGTCACTTAGTAGCATGAGGTGATTTGATCTCTCTCTGTGATAGTACTATTTTAGAGATCACACCTACAATGGTCCTGTTCAATGCATGACACATGCACTAATGAGATAGATCCGGGAAAGCCCTCCCGTGACTTAGGTATGTCACCCTATATAGGAGAGTATCTCATTATAACTTATACCAAGATGAAGTGCCCAACTCCATCTTTCAGTTATGAACTAATCTGTTGTTTCCAATATCCATGAATCAGACCTATCTGTGTGAAGCCACTTAACACCTGATTCAATTATTAGAAAACAATGGGCCTTACACACAACCATACATATACACATGTTTATAGAGAAAGAATCATTTCAATATATATAACCAATAAATATCCAGTAACAGAGAGAAAAATGCAGCTAGTGGGCTTTAGGGCATACACCAATCCCAACAAGTGTGCCCCATGTATCACCTATTTCGGCTACAAACTCTTTATCCTTCATTAAGACAGTCAAAATAAGGAAGATGGTCAAACTTGAATAAAAAATCAGCTTCAAGATTGAATTGGAAATCGGTCACTCTCATATATTATTAAAACCCAGGTGATATTGGTTTTTTACTGTAGGATTTAATCACGAGTGGACACCACCCAATTTGTTCACTACTCACTCGCTATCTACTTCATATTTGGTAAACTTACTTTACTAGTGAAGTAATTCAAGAGAAAATAAAAGGAGAGCGGTCAACTCAAAAGATAGTAAATTTCAAAAATCACCTCGTCCATTTAACAAAAAAATGTAAAAGGATAAATTCTCAAGCCTCTGAAAGGGGGGAAGAAAAACAGTAGGGGTTTTCATGGACCGCGCGGGGCTAGGCTGAGGAATATTGCCCAAACGGCTCGACTTCTATACTAGAAGCCTAAGCCTGGCCAAAGCTTCGATCGGGCCCGAAGTTGCTAGCAAGAGCTTAGCCCGCGTGGAAATGATGAAGCCCGAGCCCGGCCCATTTTAGACTTATAGAAACATAGAAATGAGTTTCTTACCGACTCCTAGGCCTACTCAACTGGTCTTATCATATCATCATCTGTGAGAGGTCACGGGTTCGAGGTCCCCCTTCACTACTCCCTCCCTTATAATTACATGTATATTTGGGCTGCGTTGATATTCCGGCTCTCAACCACTTAGTTCAAATAAAAGAAAATTGAGCACGACCCATCTATTATGGCCTAAATCCCATGCCCAACCCAAAGAGGCCCGGCCCGATCCACGAGCACCATTATGAATAAAAAAGCTCTTCCTTCTAAAAGGGAATCTCAAAGAACTGATCTCTCAACTTTTGGTTTCGCCAAACCTTTAATTTTTTTGTCTTATATTAACCATTAACTTTACTTCACAAGTAAAGTGAGTTTACCAAACAGGCAATATATTGTGCATTTGTTGTGATTTAATATTATTCAATCTAAAAGTTAATTATACATGGCCATCCATAATATATCGTTAGGACTTACGCCCCTACCCGGGACAAGTTTAAGATGTGAAAAAAAGAGAAAAAGAAGGAAAAAAAAATCATTTTTGAGACTACGGTCGTTTCAGTGCAAGATTTGCTCCTCTCGGGGAGGAGGAAAAGTGGCAAATGGAACTTTAGGCAGCACGCCAGTTTTCCTCCTCTCAGAGAGGAGGAAAACTGGCAGCTGAGACTTTACCGCCCATAATAACAGCGGTAAATCTGCAGCGCTACTTTTCCACCTCTCAGAGAGGAGGAAAAGTGGCAAATGCGACTTGCAGCCCATAAAAACCTTTTCCGTGCCTAAGTTAATATCACGTATCTCTTTCTAAAACACGTTCGATGTCTTTGGGGCCCATTTCTAATCGAATGTTTTTCATCCTAGTGGAGCTCGTCAATAAGTAACCTCTAGCATTTGTCGGTTAAGGCCCACACCAGATGGGAAAGCAACAAAGACCTGCACATGAATCAAAGATCTAAAGCATTTGTTAGGAAATATTAAGGCCAATGGATCCATCTTTTAATTGAGTTTGGCCTATCTTTAGACTTTAAATCTACCTCTCTATCATTTAAGATTTATATCATTCTCATTCGCACAAGAAATTCTCGGCGGTTGAAAAACCGAATCCTTGGGTTGTGATTAGTGGGTCCACGTTCAGGTGATTTGCAGCGTTGAAGAGATGATGTCTTGATAACTGTAGAGGGATAAGGCAGTCCTAACCATCTCTGGAAGATCTTTGTAATAATGTTAGCAGAGTTAATGGCCCACATGTAATTCCTTGAGTCATCGAGGACGACTTAATCGGAATATATAATAAATATTAATAAGGACAGAAAATATATTTGTCTGTCTTAAGAATATTTTAAAAAAAATTAATTTAATATGCTCGGATTTATAGTTTTTTTATTTTAAACATCCTTATAAATATTTTATTAGTCTTTTTTGGGGTTCAAGTACGAACACTGATAAAAACTTACTTACGTGAGTCTCACGGTCGTATTTGCATATATGCCTAGAAAATTAAAAATTAAATTTCGCAGTTGTAATAATAGCTTGATCAGATATAGAGATAGATATACATATGATTTCGTTAACAACGTTTTTATATATTTAAAAAAAAAAGTCACGTCGATCGAACGGTCGGATTCTCGATATCAGATACATTTTAAGGCATTTTTTTTTGTAGGGCTCGGATTTCAGTGATTTGGTTCCACTGTAATGTTCTACTCTTCTTTCTCAACATATGCCCAAGGGTCTTTGGAAAGCTCAATGTTGCTCAAACTAAGACAATTTAACATATATAAGAATACCCCAACCGGGTGTTGGCTCGGTTAGGACACTGTCAATCCCACCAAATATGGGATAGCCTGAGATATCAAAAATAAAAAAAAAACCCATATAAGAACCAAGAGGTACGCGCAGCCCTATTAAACGGTATTAGCTATTCAATTTCATTCATCATATCAAAAGGCCTTTCACGTATAAAATTAGAGAAATTGATTTTTAACTACTTATTTCTTTTTTCTGAAGCGCAGCAAATCTTCTCTTTCACCATTCGGTGATGTGGAAAATGGTCTAGCAAAGTCCAAAGAATTTCAGCCCCGCCCAAATAAAATTGTTAGGTCCGCCACCGTCTCAAAGAAAGAGATGTGGATCGGGTTGCAACTGGGTCGTCTCCGGATAGGAACAATAGTGGACCGGGACCCATTTATAAATAACGGCTCTGGTTTTGACTCAGAACCTGGTTCGTTGGTTCTACACCCGGTTCCGGTAGGAAAACCCAGATCCGATTTCGGAGCCGAGTCGGCCTAGAGGACTGAAATTTAGTTGCAAAATCGAGTCTAATTTCCCTTTATTCTTTTTTTTTATTTAAATAAGCAAATTATTCAACTTTTAACGGTGCATCACGTCTACTACATCAAGTATTATACCTAGAAATGTTCGCTAAAAGAGATGATTTTGAGGTACTATTTGCAATATTAAAGTCTCATATGGGTCCCGAGTCCACGTGTCGGAACCTAAATAGACCCGGAAAAGGGCCCATTTATCAATCGGAACAAAAACTGGGTTTCGAACCAGGACCCGTTCTTGAATCGGAACCTAAAATAGGTTGCAGACCTGGTTTTTCGCAGTTCCGAGCTTCCGAGTAATCGGAGAGTCGGATACCCGTTTACAGCCCTGGATGTGGAGGAGCTGCCCAACTACGAGGGACATTTATGGACTTTCTCCTTAGCCTATTTCAGTTAAAGTTCTCTTATCACTAAGAGAGTTAAAATAGGAAAGTGTGCCCCATGTATCACCTATTTCGGCTACAAAACTCTTTATCCTTCATTAAGACAGTCAAAATAAGGAAGATGGTCAAACTTGAATAAAAAATCAGCTTCAAGATTGAATTGGAAATCGGTCACTCTCATATATTATTAAAACCCAGGTGATATTGGTTTTTTACTGTAGGATTTAATCACGAGTGGACACCACCCAATTTGTTCACTACTCACTCGCTATCTACTTCATATTTGGTAAACTTACTTTACTAGTGAAGTAATTCAAGAGAGAATAAAAGGAGAGCGGTCAACTCAAAAGATAGTAAATTTCAAAAATCATCTCGTCCATTTAACAAAAAAATGTAAAAGGATAAATTCTCAAGCCTCTGAAAGGGGGGGAAAAAACAGTAGGGGTTTTCATGGACCGCGCGGGGCTAGGCTGAGGAATATTGCCCAAACGGCTCGACTTCTATACTAGAAGCCTAAGCCTGGCCAAAGCTTCGATCGGGCCCGAAGTTGCTAGCAAGAGCTTAGCCCGCGTGGAAATGATGAAGTCCGAGCCCGGCCCATTTTAGACTTATAGAAACATAGAAATGAGTTTCTTACCGACTCCTAGGCCTACTCAACTGGTCTTATCATATCATCATCTCTGAGAGGTCACGGATTCGAGGTCCCCCTGCACTACTCCCTCCCTTATAATTACATGTATATTTGGGCTGCGTTGATATTCCGGCTGTCAACCACTTAGTTCAAATAAAAGGAAATTGAGCACGACCCATCTATTATGGCCTAAATCCCATGCCCAACCCAAAGGGGCCCGGCCTGATCCACGAGCACCATTATGAATAAAAAAGCTCTTCCTTCTAAACGGGAATCTCAAAGAACTGATCTCTCAACTTTTGGTTTCGCCAAACCTTTAATTTTTTTGTCTTATATTAACCATTAACTTTACTTCACAAGTAAAGTGAGTTTACCAAACAGGCAATATATTTTACTTTTGTTGTGATTTAATATTTTTCAATCTAAAAGTTAATTATACATGGCCATCCATAATATATCGTTAGGACTTACGCCCCTACCCGGGACCAGATTAAGATGTGAAAAAAAGAGAAAAAGAAGGAAAAAAAATCATTTTTGAGACTACGGTCGTTTCAGTGCAAGATTTGCTCCTCTCAGGGAGGAGGAAAAGTGGCAAATGGAACTTTAGGCAGCACGCCAGTTTTCCTCCTCTCAGAGAGGAGGAAAACTGGCAGCTGACACTTTACCGCCCATAATAACAGTGGTAAAGCTGCAGCGCTAGTTTTCCATCTCTCAGTGAGGAGGAAAAGTGGCAAATGCGACTTGCAGCGCATAAAAACCTTTTCTGTGCCTAAGTTAATATCACGTATCTCTTTCTAAAACACGTTCGATGTCTATGGGGCCCATTTCTAATCGAATGTTTTTCATCCTAGTGGAGCTCGTCAATAAGTAACCTCTAGCATTTGTCGGTTAAGGCCCACACCAGATGGGAAAACAACAAAGACCTGCACATGAATCAAAGATCTAAATCATTTGTTAGGAAATATTAAGGCCAATGGACCCATCTTTTAATTGAGTTTGGGCTATCTTTAGACTTTAAATCTACCTCTCTATCATTTAAGATTTATATCATTCTCATTCGCACAAGAAATTCTCGGCGGTTGGAAAACCGAATCCTTGGGTTGTGATTAGTGGGTCCACGTTCAGGTGATTTGCACCGTTGAAGAGATGATGTCTTGATAACTGTAGAGGGATAAGGCAGTCCTAACCATCTCTGGAAGATCTTTGTAATAATGTTAGCAGAGTTGATGGCCCACATGTAATTCCTTGAGTCATCGAGGACGACTTAATCGGAATATATAATAAATATTAATAATGACAGAAAATATATTTGTCTGTCTTAAGAATATTTTAAAAAAAATTAATTTAATATGCTCGGATTTATAGTTTTTTTATTCTAAACACCCTTATAAATATTTTTTTAGTCTTTTTTGGGGTTCAAGTACGAACACTGATAAAAACTTACTTACGTGAGTCTCACGGTCGTATTTGCATATATGCCTAGAAAATTAAAAATTAAATTTCGCAGTTGTAATAATAGCTTGATCAGATATAAAGATAGATATACATATGATTACGTTAACAACATTTTTATATATATAAAAAAAAAGTCACGTCGATCGGATGGTCGGATTCTCGATATCATATACATTTTAAGGCATTTTTTTTGTAGGGCTCGGATTTCAGTAATTTGGTTCCACTATAATATTCTACTCTTCTTTCTCAACATATGCCCAGGGGTCTTTGGAAAGCTCAATGTTGCTCAAACTAAGACAATTTAACATATATAAGAATACCCCAACCGGGTGTTGGCTCGGTTAGGACACTGTCAATCCCTCCAAATATGGAATAGCCTGAGATATCCAAAAAAAAAAAAAAAACCCATATAAGAACGAAGAGGTACGCGCAGCCCTATTAAACGGTATTAGCTATTCAATTTCATTCATCGTATCAAAAGGCCTTTCACGTATAAAATTACAGAAATTGATTTTTAACTACTTATTTCTTTTTTCTGAAGCGCAGCAAATCTTCTCTTTCACCATTCGGTGATGTGGAAAATGGTATAGCAAAGTCCAAAGAATTTCAGCCCCGCCCAAATAAAATTCTTAGGTCCGCCACCGTCTCAAAGAAAGAGATGTGGATCGGGTTGCAAATGGGACGTCTCCGGATCGGAACCATAGTGGACCGGGACCCATTTATAAATGACGGCTCCGGTTTTGACTCGGAACCTGTTTCGTTGGTTCTACACCCGGTTCTGGTAGGAAAACCCAGATCCGATTTCGGAGCCGAGTCGGCCTAGAGGACTGGAATTCAGTTGTTAAATCGATTCTAATTTCCCTTTATTCTTCTTTTTTTTTTTTATTAAAATAAGCAAATTATTCAACTTTTAACGGTGCATCATGTCTACTACATCAAGGATTATACCTAGAAATGTTCGCAAAAAGAGATGATTTTGAGGTACTATTTGCAATATTAAAGGCTCATATGGGTCCCGAGTCCACGTGTCGGAACCTAAATGGACCCGGAACAGGGCCCATTTATCAATCGGAACAAAAACTGGGTTTCGAACCAGGACCCGTTCTTGAATCGGAACCTAAAATAGGTTGCATACCTGGTTTTTCGCAGTTCCGAGCTTCCGAGTAATCAGAGAGTCGGATACCCGTTTACAACCCTGGATGTGGAGGAGCTACCCAACTACGAGGGACATTTATGGACTTTCTCCTTAGCCTATTTCAGTTAAAGTTCTCTTATCACTAAGAGAGTTAAAATAGGAAAGTGTTGAAGGAAACCGCGATTCAGATCTGAAACTTCTCATATAGAGACAACTATGGCTGATACAAAGCATGACAGATTTTTAAAAATCTGATTTCTGCACTATGCAGCGGAAATCAGCCATAAAGAATCGCGTAGAAACTCCATGAAATCATAATCAACATGTGTCTAATTAAAAGGAGATTATACAAGACTATTACCTCAAAGATTTGCAAGCTTTAAACCTCTGAAAATCTGATGCAAAAGGGACAAGATCAGGTCTGCAATCAGCTACTATGCTGCAGGAATTTCTGCAGGAATTATTCTTCTTCTAATCTTCTCCTCTATCTCACTTCCAAATCTGATTGGCTAAGGTGGTGGAACCTTAATCTAGGTTTTTGAGATGAGTTTCTAGAATCATATGAGATGGAAATCTCCTCAAGAAAGAAGAGAAACAAGGGCTCCACGTTTTGGGCTTTGTTCTTGTGTTTTAAGGTGGTTCACGCCCAAGGGAAGCTTCCTCCTTTTATGAAGATTGCAAGGAATCCTTTCCCATTAAGTCTCTCCTACTAATTCTCTTAGAAGTCCTAAAAGGAAAGCTCAATCCTAAGATTAATTTCCTCTTAGAAACAATCCAAATTAGAAAAGGAAACTATGATGAATATCCCTTAAACTTAGCAATTAGTAATCCTAGTTGTGCAACAATTACTAATTTAAGTTTCTAAGGGAAACTCTATTATAGGAATACTTATCCAAGGAGGAGTCCAACCTTCCAAGTAGAGAGACCTACTCAAAGTTGGAGACCCCACACTAAGAAATCCCTATGTTGGACGTCCCACATGCTATGGCCCACACTATGGCCCACATGTCCATAATTTGTCTAGAATTAAATTCATGTATGCCATCAAGGCCTATTTGAATTTAAATTCAAAATTATTTTTCCATAAAATAATTCAACCTCATCTCCTAATCATATTAGGAAACCATGCCAATATAGGAAAGTGACTAGAGAAGGGACCAAAAGACATATTTGCCCTTGGCTCCCAAAATGACCAAAATGTCCATGCTAAACCCATAGCAACATTAAGACCATTTTAACCTTAACTCATTCCACTAGAGAGTTATGGTTGCACTCCAGGGATAAATATTAAGTATGAAATAAGCAAGTCATAAATTGACTGTTGTCTCCGACCTACTAAGTGCAATGACCTAAATGCCCCTCTATGTAACATCCTCAATCGAGTCAGGTTATCCGATGTACTATCAACCTTCTCGATTAAATCTTAATCCTTAGAACTTCATATCCTTGACTTAATCATCATCCTGATATTTTTCTCTTGATCCAGGGAGCGACCCACAAGTTCAATATCAATATGGAACATCCATATACTAAGATCATAGATTTTGATGATCAATCGGATAATTCTAAGGGGACGATCAATCCATCAGTAGATGGCATAGATTCTATATTGCATTTGCATGTCCCAACTGATCAAGCCCGAGTACCTAACTCACAGAGCTGTTGACCCAAGAAAAGAATCTCACCCATAGTGAATTAAAGCACAAGAACTTGAATTCGTCAGTTCATCCACAAATGCTCAAGATTAAGAGCACCGGTCACTTAGTAGCATGAGGTGATTTGATCTCTCTCTGTGATAGTACTATTTTAGAGATCACACCTACAATGGTCCTGTTCAATGCATGACACATGCACTAATGAGATAGATCCGGGAAAGCCCTCCCGTGACTTAGGTATGTCACCCTATATAGGAGAGTATCTCATTATAACTTATACCAAGATGAAGTGCCCAACTCCATCTTTCAGTTATGAACTAATCTGTTGTTTCCAATATCCATGAATCAGACCTATCTGTGTGAAGCCACTTCACACCTGATTCAATTATTAGAAAACAATGGGCCTTACACACAACCATACATATACACATGTTTATAGAGAAAGAATCATTTCAATATATATAACCAATAAATATCCAGTAACAGAGAGAAAAATGCAGCTAGTGGGCTTTAGGGCATACACCAATCCCAACAAACTCCCACTTGCACTAAAGATCACTACTTCCTAACCTAACTTCCATAGACTCAACATGAGAAGTAAAGACTTTCTCAGTAAGAGTCTTAGTAAATGGGTCTGCTAAGTTATTAGCTGAGGCAATCTGCTCCACAACTATTTCTCCATTCTGAACGAATTCCCGGATCAAGTGGTACTTTCTCTGAATGTGCTTGCCTTTCTTGTGATTCCGGGGCTCTTTACACTGTGCTATCGCACCTGTGTTGTCGCAGTGCATGACAATCGGTTTTTCTGCTGCAGAAACAACTCCTAATTCCAAAAGGAATTTCCTGAGCCATACTGCTTCCTTTGCAGCTTCCGCTGCCGCCACATACTCTGCTTCCATGGTAGAGTCAGCAATACAATCTTGCTTAACACTTCTCCATGAAATAGCCCCTCCCGATAGAGTAAAAACATATCCTGAGGTTGACTTTCTGGCATCCGTATCTGATTGGAAATCTGAGTCTGTATACGCCAAAGGCGTTAAATCATCTGCTTGATAAGTCAACATATAATCTTTCGTTCTCCGAAGATACTTGAATATATGTTTCACAGCTGTCCAATGCATAGGTCCAGGGTTTGACTGATATCTGCTAACCATGCCGACGGCAAAGCAAATATCTGGTCTAGTACATAACATAGCATACATGAGACTTCCAACAGCTGAAGCATATGGAACTCTCTTCATGTTCTCTATCTCATCAGGTGTCTTAGGACATTGATCTCGAGATAGTGGTACTCCATGTCTAGAAGGTAGCAAGCCCTTCTTGGAGTCATGCATGTTAAACTTGACCTATATCTTCTCAATATATGAAGATTGGGATAAGGCTAACATCTTATTCTTGCGATCTCGCAGGAGCTTGATCCCTAAGATGTAGCATGTCTCACCCAAATCCTTCATCTGAAATTGAGATGATAACCAAACCTTTGTGGATGATAGTGCACCTACATCGTTTCCAATGAGCAATATGTCATCTACATATAGGACCAAAAATATGACTGCATTACCACTTCCTTTTTTATACACACATGGTTCATCAATGTTTTGATTAAAGCCAAAAGATTTGACTGCCTGATCAAACTTGATGTTCCATGCCCTAGATGCTTGCTTAAGTGCATAAATGGACTTCTTAAGTTTACAGACCATGTTCTCTTGGCTACTAGCAATGAAACCTTCTGGTTGCATCATATAGATGCATTCGTCAAGACTTCCATTAAGAAAAGCTGTCTTGACATCCATTTGCCATATCTCGTAGTCATAATGACATGCGATGGCTAAAAGAATCCTTATGGACTTGAGCATAGCCACTGGTGAAAAGGTTTCCTCATAATCGATACCCTCTTTCTGAGTATATCCTTTCGCCACCAGTCTTGCTTTGAAGGTTTCCACCTTCCCGTCCACTCCTCTCTTCCTCTTGTAAATCCACTTGCATCCTATGGGTTTGATCCCTTCAGGTGCATTTACAAGTTCCCAGACTTGATTGGAATACATGGAATCCAATTCAGATTTCATTGCTTGCTGCCACATGTCAGCATCTATATCCGTTACTGCTTCATCGTAACTAGTAGGATCCTCAACCATATCCTCAGAGTCTGTCTTTAAAGACACTCCTAGATATCTATCTGGTTGTCTAGGAATTCTCCCACTACGACGAGGCTCCGGAGTATTTAAAGGAATATCCGGTCCATCTACTGTTGCTGGATCTGGTACAGATGTTATAGGGGATTCAGGAAGAATCTCCTCAAGAGTTTCTGTACTACTAAGCTCTTGATGCATCATACAATCATCCTCTAAGTATCTAGCATGAGTGCTGATGAGCACTTTTTGCTCCTTTGGATGATAAAAGATGCCACCTCTTGTTCCCTTAGGATACCCAATGAAGTAGCACATTTCCGATCTGGGTTCTAGCTTGGTAGCTTTATCATTCAGTACATAAGCTGGACAACCCCAAATGTGGATATGTCTCAAACTAGGTTTTCGACCTGTCCACATTTCTTGCGGTGTCCTAGGTACTGACTTAGATGGTACCAGATTTAAAATGTATGCTGCTGCTTCTAAGGCATATCCCCAAAAAGATATAGGTAGGGTTGCATGACTCATCATGGACCTTACCATATCAAGAAGAGTACGGTTTCTTCTCTCTGCTACACCATTTTGCTGGGGTGTACCCGGTGCAGACAACTGAGACACAATCCCTTGTTGTGTGAGGTACTCCTTGAACTCACCTAGGAGGTATTCGCCACCTCGATCAGATCGAAGGGCTTTGATATGTTTCCCTAGTTGTAACTCCGCCTCAGCCTTGAATTGTTTGAACTTATCAAACGCCTCAGACTTGCGTCGCATCAAATAGACATATCCATACCTAGAGTAATCATCGGTGAAGGTGATGTAATACTCATATCCTCCTCTTGCTAGTTTGTTCATAGGACCACACACATCAGTGTGAACCAATTCTAACAACTCATTTGCTCTTAGTCCCTTTCCAGAGAATGACCTTTTGGTCATCTTTCCCTTGAGACATGATTCGCACTGAGGAAAAGGTTCGAAATCTAATGAGCTCAAGGGCCCATCTTCTACCAACCTCTGAATCCGTTTTAGGTTAATGTGACCCAAACGTAAGTGCCAAAGATAGGTGTCATTGGTTGAAGATACCTTCCTCTTAAGGGAAGTAGAACTTTCCAGTTGTACATTATGCAGTGTGGGAGCAATAGGGTTTATATAAAATAAGTTATCATGTATTCTACCGGAACATATAATATTTCCATCTCTACTGATATCAACACCAGAATGGAAAGAAACTGAATAATTAAATTCAATAAGTCTGGAAACAGAAATTAAATTCTTCCTCATGTCCGGAACATAGAAAACATTATTTAAAACCAAAATCCTATCATTAGAAAAATGTAGAGAAACATTTCCCACTGCAACCGCCCAAACTTTAGCTCCAGTTCCAACTCTAAAGGCAAACTCCCCTTTCTCAATTTTCTGCATTATCTGAAACCCCTGCAACGAATTGCAGATATGATTAGTGGCTCCAGAGTCTACTATCCACGAGTCAGTAGAATCAACCACTAAACAAGTTTCAATGAAATAAGAAAAAGATGTACCTTTATTAACCGAGCCTTTGAGCTTGGGACAATCTTTCTTCCAATGACCTTTAAGGCCACACTTGAAGCATTTCCCTTTGGGCTTATCATCTGTACCCTTGTCCTTTCTATTACCAGCATTTCCCTTTTTCTGTCCCTTTCCCTTGATCTTCTTCTTCTTCATCTTCTTACCTTTTGGGTTCAGATGAGAGGAAGACTGGAAAAAATGGGCTTGGGCCTTGGGCTTCATGATGGCCTCTGCCGCCTGGAGTTCCTTCATTAACTCCGCAAGGGTCATGTCCATCTTGCTCATATTGAAATTGAGCTTGAACTGATTGAAGGAATCCGGCAGAGTTTCTAGAATCATATCGGTTTGACTCTCTCCATCAATCTCAGCCCCTAGAATCTCAGCTACATTGAAACAATCCATTATCTTGAGCATATGATCTCTGACAGGTGTTCCTTCAGCCATTCTAGTATTCATGATGGTCCTTATAGCAGCTTGCCTAGCTGGCCTGCTTTTGTCTGCGAACATTTCTGACAAGGACATCATGATTTCGTAGGCTGTGTCCATATTCTCGTGCTGTGTTTGCAACACGTTGGACATGGAAGCGAGCATGTAGCATTTAGCCATGTTGTTCGCTTTCTTCCATTTCCTTTCAGCCTCTAACTGGTCTTCAGTAGAATTGGTATCAATATCAGGACAATTTTCTATCAAGACATACTTGTACTCCTCAGCAGTGAGTACTATGTCAAGATTTCTTTTCCAATCTACGTAATTAGGGCCGGTCAACTTGTTCTCACGAAGAATACTCATCAACGGGCTAAAAGAATCTTTACCCATCTCTCTCTGGATATAAAATGGTTTATAATTAGACAGGCGGTATATATGTAACATGCATATGGTGTTTGTTATAAAAGGAAAAACATGCACAAAACTTTTTACATTATTTCAACCCTAAACATAATGTATCAGTGTTTCAACTTCCTCATAAACCCTCCATCGAAAGGATGGCCGAGCCTACAGTAACGTTGAATTAAGCTCTTCTTATTTGGATTATCACTATCTGGATACATATCCAGTGACAGTCCAATCACTGATTGGTTTGACCTCATAAGACAAATAACGCTTACTTCTCGGAGAGATTATTGCCGCCTTATGTCAAGTGTATTACCATCTCTTATGAAAATTCCCAGAATGTCCAAATCTAGAAGTGAGCTTTGGCAAAGAACTCCACCGAAGGGATGGCCGCTCCCACCAACACTTCATTGACATTCTATAGAAGTGATCTTTAGTAAAGAACTCCACCGAAGGGATGGCCGCTCCTACTAACACCTCATTACGAATATTCACTTTAGTTCACCCACTAACCCATCGAAGCGGTCTTTAGTAAAGAACTCCACCGAAGGGATGGCCGCTCCCACTAACACTTCTAATGAGATTAATATGAACCGAGAATGGAAAGTCGTGGGGTTTTTCCCAAACCCCTCTCCCACTTGATAATTTATCACTAGGGTTTATAAACTTTCCTTTGATCTTTACTTCGTTTTCTCAAAAGCTCTTTTTAAAACTAGCAAACTTATTTAATTAAATTCATGACTCAATGACTCAAGTCATCTTGAAAGTAAATAACCTTTGCATTAAAACATTTGAGAAAAACCCTTAATAGAATCAAAAACCTAATTAGGGTTTTGGGGAACCCATAGGTAGCATCTAATTAGAATTTTAGTTTAGTCTATTTTTGGAAACCAAGGGTGCCAACCCTATCCAATTTAAAACCTTAGACAAAAAGAAGGTGCTGGTCTAAGTTCCGTTTAAAACCAATTGACCAAACAAAAACATACTAATTTTAGAAAGATGCCATTTATAGATCCTAATGGTGGCCATGTTTCTAGGTGATAATTATAGCAATTATATAAAGCATTCAACCATGCATTCCATATATAAAAGCAAATAAAAGTATGCAATCCTTGATGGCTCCCTGTCCTTAGGACTTCAAATCCTAATCGAATTAGGACTCCTCATGCTTCTAGAAGTCTTGACTCCTTCATCTCCAAGGATTCCAATTTCTTGCAACCTTCTTGTCTTGAAACTTTCCTTTTCATGCTTGTGTCCATAAATAAATTTATACAAGCAAACCCATGAAAAACAAAACAAAAATTACATTGGAGATTCCTATGCTTTTTCAAAAAAGCTTACATCAAGACTAGTTGGAATAAAATTAATGAAAACTTTACAACTTCCTATGATTGCTAACCGCGCAATCGTACACTTTCCAACTAATAAAACAAACATCCAAATCCACATAACATACATGCGAACCATCAAGGATGCTAATTATGGCTTCAACCAAATAGGTTAGTGCATAATGTACAACATGACTCAGATCTGGAAAAATTAATTCCAGCCATCCAAACATAACCAGCATACAAAAATACAGCACTATTACAAATCTGAAATAAATTTCAGCAGGGTGCCACCATGCCCCTTCTAATCTAGGATTAATAAATCACATCATGGGATTATGATTTCGCATGGAGTGTCTCTGATACCACTGAAGGAAACCGCGATTCAAATCTGAAACTTCTCATATAGAGACAACTATGGCTGATACAAAGCATGACAGATTTTTTAAAAATCTGATTTCTGCACAATGCAGCGGAAATCAGCCATAAAGAATCGCGTAGAAACTCCATGAAATCATAATCAACATGTGTCTAATTAAAAGGAGATTATAGAAGACTATTACCTCAAAGATTTGCAAGCTTTAAACCTCTGAAAATCTGATGCAAAAGGGACAAGATCAGGTCTGCAATCAGCTACTATGCTGCAGGAATTTCTGCAGGAATTTTTCTTCTTCTAATCTTCTCCTCTATCTCACTTCCAAATTTGATTGGCTAAGGTGGTGGAACCTTAATCTAGGTTTTTGAGATGAGTTTCTAGAATCATATGAGATGGAAATCTCCTCAAGAAAGAAGAGAAACAAGGGCTGCACGTTTTGGGCTCTGTTCTTGTGTTTTAAGGTGATTCACGCCCAAGGGAAGCTTCCTCCTTTTATGAAGATTGCAAGGAATCCTTTCCCATTAAGTCTCTCCTACTAATTCTCTTAGAAGTCCTAAAAGGAAAGCTCAATCCTAAGATTAATTTCCTCTAGAAACAATCCAAATTAGAAAAGGAAACTATGATGAATATCCCTTAAACTTAGCAATTAGTAATCCTAGTTGTGCAACAATTACTAATTTAAGTTTCTAAGGGAAACTCTATTATAGGAATACTTATCCAAGGAGGAGTCCAACCTTCCAAGTAGAGAGACCTACTCAAAATTGGAGACCCCACACTAAGAAATTCCTATGTTCGACGTCCCACATGCTATGGCCCACACTATGGCCCACATGTCCATAATTTGTCTAGAATTAAATTCATGTATGCCATCAAGGCCTATTTGAATTTAAATTCAAAATTATTTTTCCATAAAATAATTCAACCTCATCTCCTAATCATATTAGGAAACCATGCCAATATAGGAAAGTGACTAGAGAAGGGACCAAAAGACATATTTGCCCTTGGCACCTAAAATGACCAAAATGTCCATGCTAAACCCATAGCAACATTAAGACCATTTTAACCTTAACTCATTCCACGAGAGAGTTATGGTTGCACTCCAGGGACAAATATTAAGTATGAAATAAGCAAGTCATAAATTGACTGTTGTCTCCGACCTACTAAGTGCAATGACCTAAATGCCCCTCTATGTAACATCCTCAATCGAGTCAGGTTATCCGATGTACTATCAACCTTCTCGATTAAATCTTAATCCTTAGAACTTCATATCCTTGACTTAATCATCATCCTGATATTATTCTCTTGATCCAGGGAGCGACCCACAAGTTCAATATCAATATGGAACATCCATATACTAAGATCTTAGATTTTGATGATCAATCGGATAATTCTAAGGGGACGATCAATCCATCAGTAGATGGCATAGATTCTATATTGCATTTGCATGTCCCAACTGATCAAGCCCGAGTACCTAACTCACAGAGCTGTTGATCCTAAGAAAAGAATCTCACCCATAGTGAATTAAAGCACAAGAACTTGACTTCGTCAGTTCATCCACAAATGCTCAAGATTAAGAGCACCGGTCACTTAGTAGCATGAGGTGATTTGATCTCTTTCTGTGATAGTACTATTTTAGAGATCACACCTACAATGGTCCTGTTCAATGCATGACACATGCACTAATGAGATAGATCCGGGAAAGCCCTCCCGTGACTTAGGTATGTCACCCTATATAGGAGAGTATCTCATTATAACTTACACCAAGATGAAGTGCCCAACTCCATCTTTCAGTTATGAATTAATCTGTTGTTTCCAATATCCATGAATCAGACCTATCTGTGTGAAGCCACTTCACACCTGATTCAATTATTAGAAAACAATGGGCCTTACACACAACCATACATATACACATGTTTATAGAGAAAGAATCATTCCAATATATAAAACCAATAAATATCCAGTAACAGAGAGAAAAAAAACAGCTAGTGGGCTTCAGGGCATACACCAATCCCAACAGTCATCACTCCCCGACCGCCTGAAGTGTATACAATACCCAGTGGTTGTCATCACCTGTGGGAGCTTACAGTTAGGACTTACGCCCCTGCCCGGGAGTAGATTAAGATGTGAAAAAAAGAGAAAAAGAAGGAAAAAAAATCATTTTTGAGACGACGGTAGTTTCAGTGCAAGATTTGCTCCTCTCAGGGAGGAGGAAAAGTGGCAAATGGAACTTTAGGCAGCACGCCAGTTTTCCTCCTCTCAGAGAGGAACAAAACTGGCAGCTGAGACTTTACCGCCCATAATAACAGCGGTAAAGCTGCAGCGCTACTTTTCCATCTCTCAGAGAGGAGGAAAAGTGGCAAATGCGACTTGCAGCCCATAAAAACCTTTTCTGTGCCTAAGTTAATATCACAAGTTAATATCACGTATCTCTTTCTAAAACACGTTCGATGTCTATGGGGCCCATTTCTAATCGAATGTTTTTCATCCTAGTGGAGCTCGTCAATAAGTAACCTCTAGCATTTGTCGGTTAAGGCCCACACCAGATGGGAAAACAACAAAGACCTGCACATGAATCAAAGATCTAAATCATTTGTTAGGAAATATTAAGGCCAATGGACCCATCTTTTAATTGAGTTTGGGCTATCTTTAGACTTTAAATCTACCTCTCTATCATTTAAGATTTATTTCATTCTCATTCGCACAAGAATTTCTCGTCGGTTGGAAAACCGAATCCTTTGGTTGTGATTAGTGGGTCCACGTTCAGGTGATTTGCACCGTTGAAGAGATGATGTCTTGATAACTGTAGAGGGATAAGGCAGTCCTAACCATCTCTGGAAGATCTTTGTAATAATGTTAGCAGAGTTAATGGCCCACATGTAATTCCTTGAGTCATCGAGGACGACTTAATCGGAATATATAATAAATATTAATAATGACAGAAAATATATTTGTCTGTCAGAAGAATATTTATAAAAAAAATTCATTTAATATGCTCGAATTTACAGTTTTTTTATTTTAAACATCCTTATAAATATTTTATTAGTCTTTTTTGGGGTTCAAGTACGAACACTGATAAAAACTTACTTACGTGAGTCTCACGGTCGTATTTGCATACATGCCTAGAAAATTAAAAATTAAATTTCGCAGTTGTAATAATAGCTTGATCAGATATGGAGATAAATATACATATGATTACGTTAACAACATTTTTATATATAAAAAAAAAGTCACGTCGATCGGACGGTCGGATTCTCGATATCATATACATTTTAAGGCATTTTTTTTGTAGGGCTCGGATTTCAGTAATTCGGTTCCAATGTAATGTTCTACTCTTCTTTCTCAACATATGCCCAAGGGTCTTTGGAAAGCTCAATGTTGTTCAAACTAAGACAATTTAACATATATAAGAATACCCCAACCGGGTGTTGGCTCGGTTAGGACACTGTCAATCCCACCAAATATGGGATAGCCTGAGATATCAAAACTAAAAATAAAAACCCATATAAGAACGAAGAGGTACGCGCAGCCCTATTAAACGGTATTAGCTATTCAATTTCATTCATAATATCAAAAGGCCTTTCACGTATAAAATTACAGAAATTGATTTTTAACTACTTATTTCTTTTTTCTGAAGCTCCGCAAATCTTCTCTTTCACCATTCGGTGATGTGGAAAATGGTATAGCAAAGTCCAAAGAATTTCAGCCCCGCCCAAATAAAATTCTTAGGTCCGCCACCGTCTCAAAGAAAGAGATGTGGATCGGGTTGCAAATGGGACGTCTCCGGATCGGAACCATAGTGGACCGGGACCCATTTATAAATAACGGCTCTGGTTTTGACTCGGAACCTGTTTCGTTCGTTCTACACCCGGTTCCAGTAGGAAAACCCAGATCCGATTTCGGAGCCGAGTCGGCCTAGAGGACTGAAATTTAGTTGCAAAATCGATTCTAATTTCCCTTTATTCTTGTTTTTTTTTATTAAAATAAGCAAATTATTCAACTTTGAAGGGTGCATCACGTCTACTACATCAAGTATTAAACCTAGAAATGTTCGCAAAAAGAGATGATTTTGAGGTACTATTTGCAATATTAAAGGCTCATATGGGTCCCGAGTCCACGTGTCGGAACCTAAATGGACCCGGAACAGGGCCCATTTATCAATCGGAACAAAAACTGGGTTTCGAACCAGGACCCGTTCTTGAATCGGAACCTGAAATAGGTTGCAGACCTGGTTTTTCGCAGTTCCGAGCTTCCGAGTAATCGGAGAGTCGGATACCCGTTTACAGTCCTGGATGTGGAGGAGCTGCCCAACTACGAGGGACATTTATGGACTTTCTCCTTAGCCAATTTTAGTTAAAGTTCTCTTATCACTAAGAGAGTTAAAATAGGAAAGTGTGCCCCATGTATCGCCTATTTCGGCTACGAAACTCTTTATCCTTCATTAAGACAGTCAAAATAAGGAAGATGGTCAAACATGAATAAAAAATAAGCTTCAAGACTGAATTGGAAATCGGTCACTCTCATATATTATTATAACCCAGGTGATATTGGTTTTTTACTGTAGGATTTAATCACGAGTGGACAGCACCCAATTTGTTCACTACTCACTCGCTATCTACTTCATATTTGGTAAACTTATTTTACTAGTGAAGTAATTCAAGAGAAAATAAAAGGAGAGCGCTCAACTCAAAAGATAGTAAATTTCAAAAATCACCTTGTCCATTTAACAAAAAAGTGTAAAAGGATAAATTCTTAAGCCTCTAAAAGGGGGGAAAAAACAGTACGGGTTTTCATGGACCCCACAGGGCTAGGCTGAGGAATATTGCCCAAACGGCTCGACTTCTATACTAGAAGCCTAAGCCTGGCCAAAGCTTCGATCGGGCCCGAAGTTGCTAGCAAGAGCTTAGCCCGCATGGAAATGATGAAGCCCGAGCCCCCCCATTTTAGACTTATAGAAACATAGAAATGAGTTTCTTACCGACTCCTAGGCCTACTCAACTGGTCTTATCATATCATCATCTGTGAGAGGTCACGGGTTCGAGGTCCCCCTTCACTACTCCCTCCCTTATAATTACATGTATATTTGGGTTGCATTGATATTCCGGCTCTCAACCACTTATTTCAAATAAAAGAAAATTGAGCACGACCCATCTATTATGGCCTAAATCCCTTGCCCAACCCAAAGGGGCCCGGCCCGATCCACGAGCACCATTATGAATAAAAAAGCTCTTCCTTCTAAACGGGAATCTCAAAGAACTGATCTCTCAACTTTTGGTTTCGCCAAACCTTTAATTTTTTTGTCTTATATTAACCATTAACTTTACTTCACAAGTAAAGTGAGTTTACCAAACAGGCAATATATTGTGCATTGGTTGTGATTTAATATTATTCAATCTAAAAGTAAATTATACATGGCCATCCATCATATATCGTTAGGACTTACGCCCCTACCCGGGAGCAGATTAAGATGTGAAAAAAAGAGAAAAAGAAGGAAAAAAAATCATTTTTGAGACGACGGTCGTTTCAGTGCAAGATTTGCTCCTCTCAGGGAGGAGGAAAAGTGGCAAATGAATCTTTAGGCAGCACGCCAGTTTTCCTCCTCTCAGAAAGGAGGAAAACTGGCCGCTGAGACTTTCCCGCCCATAATAACAGCGGTAAAGCTGCAGCGCTACTTTTCGACCTCTCAGAGAGGAGGAAAAGTGGCAAATGCGACTTGCAGCCCATAAAATCCTTTTCTGTGCCTAAGTTAATATCACGTATCTCTTTCTAAAACACGTTCGATGTCTATGGGGCCCATTTCTAATCGATTTCTTTTCATCCTAGTGGAGCTCGTCAATAAGTAACCTCTAGCATTTGTCGGTTAAGGCCCACACCAGATGGGAAAACAACAAAGACCTGCACATGAATCAAAGATCTAAATCATTTGTTAGGAAAAATTAAGGCCAATGGACCCATCTTTTAATTGAGTTTAGGCTATCTTTAGACTTTAAGTCTACCTCTCTATCATTTAAGATTTATTTCATTCTCATTCGCACAAGAAATTCTCGGCGGTTGGAAAACCGAATCCTTGGGTTGTGATTAGTGGGTCCACGTTCAGGTGATTTGCACCGTTGAAGAGATGATGTCTTGATAACTGTAGAGGGATAAGGCAGTCCTAACCATCTCTGGAAGATCTTTGTAATAATGTTAGCAGAGTTAATGGCCCACATGTAATTCCTTGAGTCATCGAGGACGACTTAATCGGAATATATAATAAATATTAATAATGACAGAAAATATATTTGTCTGTCTTAAGAATATTTTAAAAAAAATTAATTTAATATGCTCGGATTTATAGTTTTTTTATTTTAAACATCCTTATAAATATTTTATTAGTCTTTTTTGGGGTTCAAGTACGAACACTGATAAAAACTTACTTACGTGAGTCTCACGGTCGTATTTGCATATATGCCTAGAAAATTAAAAATTAAATTTCGCACTTGTAATAATAGCTTGATCAGACATAGAGATAAATATACATATGATTACGTTAAAAACATTTTTAAATATTAAAAAAAAGTCACGTCGATCGGACGGTCGGATTCTCGATATCATATACATTTTAAGGCATTTTTTTTTGTAGGGCTCGGATTTCAGTAATTTGGTTCCACTGTAATGTTCTACTCTTCTTTCTCAACAAATGCCCAAGGGTCTTTGGAAAGCTCAATGTTGCTCAAACTAAGACAATTTAACATATATAAGAATACCCCAACCGGGTGTTGGCTCGGTTAGGACACTGTCAATCCCACCAAATATGGGATAGCCTGAGATATCAACAAAAAAAAAAAAAAAAAAAAAAAAAAAAAAAAAAAAAAAAAAAAACCCATATAAGAACGAAGAGGTACGCGCAGCCCTATTAAACGGTATTAGCTATTAAATTTCATTCATCATATCGAAAGGCCTTTCACGTATAAAATTAGAGAAATTGATTTTTAACTACTTATTTCTTTTTTCTGAAGCGCAGCAAATCTTCTCTTTCACCATTCGGTGATGTGGAAAATGGTCTAGCAAAGTCCAAAGAATTTCAGCCCCGCCCAAATATAATTCTTAGGTCCGCCACCGTCTCAAAGAAAGAGATGTGGATCGGGTTGCAAATGGGACGTCTCCGGATCGGAACCATAGTGGACCGGGACCCATTTATAAATAACGGCTCTCGTTTTGACTCGGAACTTGTTTCGTTGGTTCTACACCCGGTTCCGGTAGGAAAACCCAGATCCGATTTCGGAGCCGAGTCGGCCTAGAGGACTGGAATTTAGTTGCAAAATCGATTCTAATTTCCCTTTATTCTTCTGTTTTTTTTATTAAAATAAGCTAATTATTTAACTTTTAACGGTGCATCACGTCTACTACATCAAGTATTATACCTAGAAATGTTCGCAAAAAGAGATGGTTTTGAGGTACTATTTGCAATATTAAAGGCTCATATGGGTCCCGAGTCCACGTGTCGGAACCTAAATGGACCCGGAACAGGGCCCATTTATCAATCGGAACAAAAACTGGGTTTCAAACCAGGACCCGTTCTTGAATCGGAACCTAAAATAGGTTGCAGACCTGGTTTTTCGCAGTTCCGAGCTTCCGAGTAATCGGAGAGTCGGATACCCGTTTACAGCCCTGGATGTGGAGGAGCTGCCCAACTACGAGGAACATTTATGGACTTTCTCCTTAGCCAATTTCAGTTAAAGTTCTCTTATCACTAAGAGAGTTACAATAGGAAAGTGTGCCCCATGTATCACCTATTTCGGCTGCAAAACCCGTTATCCTTCATTGAAACAGTCAAAATAAGGAAGATGGTAAAACTTGAATAAAAAATCAGCTTCAAGATTGAATTGGAAATCGGTCACTCTCATATATTATTAAAACCCAGGTGATATTGGTTTTTTACTGTAGGATTTAATCACGAGTGGACACCACCCAATTTGTTCACTACTCCCTCGCTATCTACTTCATATTTGGTAAACTTATTTTACTAGTGAGGTAATTCAAGAGAAAATAAAAGGAGAGCGGTCAACTCAAAAGATAGTAAATTTCAAAAATCACCTCGTCCATTTAAGAAAAAAGTGTAAAAGGATAAATTCTCAAGCCTCTGAAAGGGGGGAAAAAAACAGTACGGGTTTTCATGGACCGCGCGGGGCTAGGCTGAGGAATATTGCCCAAACGGCTCGACTTCTATACTAGAAGCCTAAGCCTGGCCAAAGCTTCGATCGGGCCCGAAGTTGCTAGCAAGAGCGTAGCCCGCGTGGAAATGATGAAGCCCGAGCCCGACCCATTATAGACTTATAGAAACATAGAAATGAGTTTCTTACCGACTCCTAGGCCTACTCAACTGGTCTTATCATATCATCATCTGTGAGAGGTCACGGGTTCGAGGTCCCCCCTCACAACTGCCTCCCTTGTAATTACTTGTATATTTGGGCTGCGTTGATATTCCGGCTCTCAACCACTTAGTTCAAATAAAAGAAAATTGAGCACGACCCATCTATTATAGCCTAAATCCCATGCCCCACCCAAAGGGGCCCGGCCTGATCCACGAGCACCCTTATAAATAAAAAAGCTCTTCCTTCTAAAAGGGAATCTCAAAGAACTGATCTCTCACGTTTTGGTTTCGCCAAACCTTTAATTTTTTTCTGTTATATTAACCATTAACTTTACTTCAAAAGTAAAGTGAGTTTACCAAATAAGCAATATATTGTGCATTTGTTGTGATTTAATATTATTCAATCTAAAAGTTAATTATACATGGCCATCCATGATATCTCGTTAGGACTTATGCCCCTACCTGGGACCAGATTAAGATGTGGAAAAGAGGAAAAAAATAATTTTTGGGACAACGGTCGTTTCAGTGCAAGATTTGCTCCTCTCAGGGAGGTTGAAAAGTGGTAAATGAAACTTTAGGCAGCACGCCAGTTTTCCTCCTCTTAGAGAGGAGGAAAGCTGGCAGTGCCCATACTATCAGTGGTAAAGTTACAGCGCTAGTTTTCCTCCTCTCAGAGAGGAGGAAAGGTGCCAAATGCGACTTGTAGCCATAAAAACCTTTTCTGTGCCTAAGTTAATATCACGGATCTCTTTCTAAAACACGTTCGATGTCTGTGTGGGCTGCTTCTACCGAAACCGATGTTGTAATCCTTTGGTAACAGCGCCAATCAGGGTCTTAACCCCCTTCTCTCCGACATAAGCAGCGTCTCAGCCTTTGTCGAGGTGGGACTGGTCCCGGTAGAAGTACCGACCATGTCCTACCGAACTCGACCTCACGCTGACATCCCAGTCCGATCTCGGGTATAGCTGACCCCGGCGCCTTCTCCAGTTCGGCCCCTCTGCCGAGGTGAACACCGGGCTTCCAGTTCCCATTAATGAGATGGGACGGGTACTTTGTAGGGAGTCCCTGTCAGGTAGGGCGGCCACCGGCCAAGGATAAGGGCTCGTTCCTATCAACAGATCACATCCACATTTATGTGAGGGATTTGAGGGGAGGTTTGATGGGACAAGTATCCTCACCTACCCCCACTAAAGATCCCAGGTGTGGGCTGATGGGACAAGTATCCTCACCTACCTCCACTATGGAACCTTCCACTCTCCTCTATATATGCCTGCATGAAGAGTCATGAACAGGTACATGCAAGATACAGCCCGCACTGTTACTCTGCTAAAACATCTCTTCTTCTCCACTTCACCCTAGTTCAGTGACTGCACTAACTCAGGCGTCGGAGTGCCTTTGGCTGATAGCAGCCTCGGGCCCTGACTGCTGTTTTCTCTTCCCTTTCAGGTTTCAGATCAGCAGAGACACTTGTTCAAGCTAAACAACCTCTCTGTAAACCCTCATCATCAGTTAAACCTAAGTCCGTAATAATTAGGCACGCATAATTAGGCACGCACAATGTCTATGGGGCCCATTTCTAATCGAATGTTTTTCAACCTAGTGGAGCTCGTCAATAAGTAAACTCTAGCATTTGTCGGTTAAGGCCCACACCAGATGGGAAAGCAACAAAGACCTGCACATGAATCAAAGATCTAAATCATTTGTTAGGAAATATTAAGGCCAAGGGACCCATCTTTTAATTGAGTTTGCGCTATCTTTAGATTTTAAATCTACCTCTCTATCATTTAAGATTTATTTCATTCTCATTCGTACAAGAAATTTTTGGCGGTTGGAAAACCGAATCCTTGGGTTGTGATTAGTGGGTCCACGTCCAGGTGATTGCACCGTTGAAGAGATGATGTCTTGATAACTGTAGAGGGATAAGGCAGTCCTAACCATCTCTACAAGATCTTTGTAATAATGTTAGCAGAGTTAATGGCCCACATGTAATTCCTTGAGTCAGCGCGGACGACTTAATCGGAATATATAATAAATATTAATAATGACAGAAAATATCTTTGTCTGTATTAAGAATATTTAAAAAAATTTAATTTAATATGCTTAGATTTATAGTTTTTTATTTTAAACATCATTATAAATATTTTATTAGTCTTTCTTGGGGTTCAAGTACGAGCACTGATAAAAACTTACTTACGTGAGTCTCACGGTCGTATTTGCATATATGCCTAGAAAATTAAAAATTAAATTTCGCAGTTGCAAAAATAGCTTGATCAGATATTGAGATAAATATACATATGATTACGTTAAAAACATTTTTATAAATAAATAAAAAAGTCAAGTCGGTCGGACGGTCTGATTCTCGATATCATATACATTTTAAGGCATTTTTTTTGTAGGGCTCGGATTTCAGTAATTTGGTTCCACTGTAATGTTCTACTCTTCTTTCTCAACATATGCCCAAGGGTCTTTGGAAAGCTCAACGTTGCCCAACCTAAGACAATTTAACATATATAAGAATACACCAACCGGGTGTTGGCTCGGTTAGGAAACTGTCAATCCCACCAAATATGGGATAGCCTGAGATATCAAAAATAAAAATAAAAACCCATATAAGAACGAAGAGGTACGCGCAACCCCATTAAACGGTATTAACTATTCAATTTCATTCATCATATCAAAAGGCCTTTCACGTATAAAATTACAGAAATTGATTTTTAACTACTTATTTCTTTTTTCTGAAGCGGAGTAAATCTTCTCTTTCACCATTCGGTGATGTGGAAAATGGTCTAACAAAGTCCAAAGAATTTCAGCCCCGCCCAAATAAAATTCTTAGGTCCGCCACCGTCTCAAAGAAAGAGATGTGGATCGGGTTGCAAATGGGACGTCTCCGGATCGGAACCATAGTGGACCGGGACCCCTTTTTAAATAACGGCTCTGGTTTTGACACGGAACCTGTTTCGTTGCTTCTACACCCGGTTCCGGTAGGAAGAACCAGATTCGATTTCGGAGCCGGGTCCGCCTAGAGGACTGGAATTTAGTTCCAAAATCGAATTTAATTTCCCTTTATTCTTCTTTCTTTTATTAAAATAAGCAAATTATTCAACTTTTAACGCTGCATCACGTCTACTACATCAAGGATTATACCTTGAAATGTTCGCAAAAAAAGATGATTTTGAGGTACTATTTGCAATATTAAAGGCTCATATGGGTCCCGAGTCCACGTGTCGAAACCTAAATAGACCCAGAACAGGGCCCATTTATCAATCGGAACAAAAACTGGGTTCCGAACTAGGACCCGTTCTTGAATCGGAACCTAAAATAGATTGCAGATCTGGTTTTTCGCAGTTCCTAGCTTCTAAGTAATCGGAGAGTCGGATACCCGTTTGCAGCCCTTGATGTGGAGGAGTTACGCAACTACGAGGGACATTTATGGACTTCTTCCTTAGCCAATTTCAGTTAAAGTTCTCTTATCACTAAGAGAGTTACAATAGGAAAGTGTGCTCCAGGTATCACCCATTTCCGCTACAAAACTCTTTATCCTTCATTAAGACAGTCAAAATAAGGAAGATGGTCAAACTTGAATAAAAAATCAGCTACAAGATTGAATTGGAAATCGGTCACTCTCATATATTATAAAAACCCAGATGATATTGGTTTTTTTCCGTAGGATTTAATCACGAGTGGACACCACCCTATTTGTTCACTTCTCACTCGCTATCTACTTCATATTTGGTAAACTTACTTTACTAGTGAAGTAATTCAAGAGATAATAAAAGGAGAGCGGTCAAATCAAAAGATAGTAAATTTCAAAAATCACCTCGTCCATTTAACAAAAAAAAGTAAAAGGATAAATTCTCAAGCCTCTGAAAGGGGGAAAAAAAAACAGTAGGGGTTTCCATGGACCGCGCAGGGCTAGGCCGAGGAATATTTCCCAAACGGCTCGACTTCTAAACTAGAAGCCTAAGCATGGCCAAAGCTTCGATCGGGCCTGAAGTTGCTAGCAAGAGCCTAGCCCGCATGGAAATGATAAAGCCCGAGGCCGACCCATTTCAGACTTATAGAAACATAGAAATGAGTTTCTTACCGGCTCCTAGGCCTACTCAACTGGTCTTATCATATCATCATCTGCGAGAGGTCACGAGTTCGAGGTCCCCCCGTCACAACTGCCTCCCTTGTAATTACATGTATATTTGGGCTGCATTGATATTCCGGCTCTCAACCACTTAGTTCAAATAAAAGAAAATTGAGCACGACCCATCTATTATAGCCTAAATCCCATGCCCCACCCAAAGGGGCCCGGCCCGATCCACGAGCACCCTTATAAATAAAAAAGCTCTTCCTTCTAAAAGGGAATCTCAAAGAACTGATCTCTCACGTTTTGGTTTCACCAAACCTTTAATTTTTTTCTGTTATATTAACCATTAACTTTACTTCAAAAGTAAAGTGAGTTTACCAAACAAGCAATATATTGTGCATTTGTTGTGATTTAATATTATTCAATCTAAAAGTTAATTATACATGGCCATCCATGATATATCGTTAGGACTTACGCCCCTACCTGGGACCAGATTAAGATGTGGAAAAGAGGAAAAAAATAATTTTTGGGACGACGGTCGTTTCAGTGCAAGATTTGCTCCTCTCAGGGAGGTGGAAAAGTGGTAAATGAAACTTTAGGCAGCACGCCAGTTTTCCTCCTCTCAGAGAGGAGGAAAGCTGGCAGTGCCCATAATAAAAGTGGTAAAGTTACAGCGCTACCTTTCCTCCTCTCAGAGAGGAGGAAAAGTGGCAAATGCGACTTGCAGCCATAAAAACCTTTCTGTGCCTAAGTTCATATCACGGATCTCTTTCTAAAACACGTTCGATGTCTATGGGGCCCATTTCTAATCGAATGTTTTTCAACCTAGTGGAGCTCGTCAATAAGTAAACTCTAGCATTTGTCGGTTAAGGCCCACACCAGATGGGAAAGCAACAAATACCTGCACATGAATCAAAGATCTAAATCATTTGTTAGCAAATATTAAGGCCAAGGGACCCATCTTTTAATTGAGTTTGCGCTATCTTTAGATTTTAAATCTACCTCTCTATCATTTAAGATTTATTTCATTCTCATTCGGACAAGAAATTTTCGGCGGTTGGAAAACCGAATCCTTGGGTTGTGATTAGTGGGTCCACGTCCAGGTGATTGCACCGTTGAAGAGATGATGTCTTGATAACTGTAGAGGGATAAGGCAGTCCTAACCATCTCTGGAAGATCTTTGTAATAATGTTAGCAGAGTTAATGGCCCACATGTAATTCCTTGAGTCATCGAGGACGACTTAATCGGAATATATAATAAATATTAATAATGACAGAAAATATCTTTGTCTGTTTTAAGAATATTTAAAAAAAATTAATTTAATATGCTTAGATTTATAGTTTTTTATTTTAAACATCATTATAAATATTTTATTAGTCTTTCTTGGGGTTCAAGTACGAGCACTGATAAAAACTTACTTACGTGGGTCTCACGGTCGTATTTGCATATATGCCTAGAAAATTAAAAATTAAATTTCGCAGTTGCAAAAATAGCTTGATCAGATATTGAGATAAATATACATATGATTACATTAAAAACATTTTTATAAATAAATAAAAAAGTCAAGTCGGTCGGACGGTCTGATTCTCGATATCATATACATTTTAAGGCATTTTTTTTTGTAGGGCTCGGATTTCAGTAATTTGGTTTCACTGTAATGTTCTACTCTTCTTTCTCAACATATGCCCAAGGGTCTTTGGAAAGCTCAACGTTGCCCAAACTAAGACAATTTAACATATATAAGAATACCCCAACCGGGTGTTGGCTCGGTTAGGACACTGTCAATCCCACCAAATATGGGATAGCCTGAGATATCAAAAATAAAAGTAAAAACCCATATAAGAACGATGAGGTACGCGCAACCCCATTAAACGGTATTAACTATTCAATTTCATTCATCATATCAAAAGGCCTTTCACGTATAAAATTACAGAAATTGATTTTTAACTACTTATTTCTTTTTTCTGAAGCGCAGCAAATCTTCTCTTTCACCATTCGGTGATGTGGAAAATGGTCTAACAAAGTCCAAAGAATTTCATCCCCGCCCAAATAAAATTCTTAGGTCCACCACCGTCTCAAAGAAAGAGATGTGGATCGGGTTGCAAATGGGACGTCTCCGGATCGGAACCATAGTGGACCGAGACCCCTTTTTAAATAACGGCTCTGGTTTTGACACGGAACCTGTTTCGTTGCTTCTACACCCCGTTCCGGTAGGAAGAACCAGATTCGATTTCGGAGCCGGGTCCGCCTAGAGGACTGGAATTTAGTTCCAAAATCGAATTTAATTTCCCTTTATTCTTCTTTCTTTTATTAAAATAAGCAAATTATTCAACTTTTAACGCTGCATCACGTCTACTACATCAAGGATTATACCTAGAAATGTTCGCAAAAAAAGATGATTTTGAGGTACTATTTGCAATATTAAAGGCTCATATGGGTCCCGAGTCCACGTGTCGAAACCTAAATAGACCCAGAACAGGGCCCATTTATCAATCGGAACAAAAACTGGGTTCCGAACTAGGACCCGTTCTTGAATCGGAACCTAAAATAGATTGCAGATCTGGTTTTTCGCAGTTCCGAGCTTCTAAGTAATCGGAGAGTCGGATACCCGTTTGCAGCCCTTGATGTGGAGGAGTTACGCAACTACGAGGGACATTTATGGACTTCCTCCTTAGCCAATTTCAGTTAAAGTTCTCTTATCACTAAGAGAGTTACAATAGGAAAGTGTGCTCCAGGTATCACCCATTTCCGCTACAAAACTCTTTATCCTTCATTAAGACAGTGAAAATAAGGAAGATGGTCAAACTTGAATAAAAAATCAGCTTCAAGATTGAATTGGAAATCGGTCACTCTCATATATTATAAAAACCCAGATGATATTGGTTTTTTACCGTAGGATTTAATCACGAGTGGACACCACCCTATTTGTTCACTTCTCACTCGCTATCTACTTCATATTTGGTAAACTTACTTTACTAGTGAAGTAATTCAAGAGATAATAAAAGGAGAGCGGTCAAATCAAAAGATAGTAAATTTCAAAAATCACCTCGTCCATTTAACAAAAACAAGTAAAAGGATAAATTCTCAAGCCTCTGAAAGGGGGAAAAAAAACAGTAGGGGTTTTCATGGACCGCGCAGGGCTAGGCCGAGGAATATTTCCCAAACGGCTCGACTTCTAAACTAGAAGCCTAAGCATGGCCAAAGCTTCGATCGGGCCTGAAGTTGCTAGCAAGAGCCTAGCCCGCATGGAAATGATAAAGCCTGAGGCCGACCCATTTCAGACTTATAGAAACATAGAAATGAGTTTCTTACCGGCTCCTAGGCCTACTCAACTGGTCTTATCATATCATCATCTACGAGAGGTCACGAGTTCGAGGTCCCCCCCTCACAACTGCCTCCCTTGTAATTACATGTATATTTGGGCTGCGTTGATATTCCGGCTCTCAACCACTTAGTTCAAATAAAAGAAAATTGAGCACGACCCATCTATTATAGCCTAAATCCCATGCCCCACCCAAAGGGGCCCGGCCCGATCCACGAGCACCCTTATAAATAAAAAAGCTCTTCCTTCTAAAAGGGAATCTCAAAGAACTGATCTCTCACGTTTTGGTTTCACCAAACCTTTAATTTTTTTCTGTTATATTAACCATTAACTTTACTTCAAAAGTAAAGTGAGTTTACCAAACAAGCAATATATTGTGCATTTGTTGTGATTTAATATTATTCAATCTAAAAGTTAATTATACATGGCCATCCATGATATATCATTAGGACTTACGCCCCTACCTGGGACCAGATTAAGATGTGGAAAAGAGGAAAAAAATAATTTTTGGGACGACGGTCGTTTCAGTGCAAGATTTGCTCCTCTCAGGGAGGTGGAAAAGTGGTAAATGAAACTTTAGGCAGCACACCAGTTTTCCTCCTCTCAGAGAGGAGGAAAGCTGGCAGTGCCCATAATAAAAGTGGTAAAGTTACAGCGCTACTTTTCCTCCTCTCAGAGAGGAGGAAAAGTGGCAAATGCGACTTGCAGCCATAAAAACCTTTTCTGTGCCTAAGTTCATATCACGGATCTCTTTCTAAAACACGTTCGATGTCTATGGGGCCCATTTCTAATCGAATGTTTTTCAACCTAGTGGAGCTCGTCAATAAGTAAACTCTAGCATTTGTCGGTTAAGGCCCACACCAGATGGGAAAGCAACAAAGACCTGCACATGAATCAAAGATCTAAATCATTTGTTAGGAAATATTAAGGCCAAGGGACCCATCTTTTAATTGAGTTTGCGCTATCTTTAGATTTTAAATCTACCTCTCTATCATTTAAGATTTATTTCATTCTCATTCGCACAAGAAATTTTCGGCGGTTGGAAAACCGAATCCTTGGGTTGTGATTAGTGGGTCTACGTCCAGGTGATTTGCACCGTTGAAGAGATGATGTCTTGATAACTGTAGAGGGATAAGGCAGTCCTAACCATCTCTGGAAGATCTTTGTAATAATGTTAGCAGAGTTAATGGCCCACATGTAATTCCTTGAGTCATTGAGGACGACTTAATCGGAATATATAATAAATATTAATATTGACAGAAAATATCTTTGTCTGTTTTAAGAATATTTTAAAAAAATTAATTTAATATGCTTAGATTTATAGTTTTTTATTTTAAACATCATTATAAATATTTTATTAGTCTGTTTTGGGTTTCAAGTACGAGCACTGATAAAAACTTACTTACGTGAGTCTCACGGTCGTATTTGCATATATGCCTAGATAATTAAAAATTAAATTTCGGAGTTGCAAAAAATTGCTTGATCAGATATTGAGATAAATATACATATGATTACGTTAAAAAATTTTTTATAAATAAATAAAAAAGTCAAGTCGGTCGGACGGTCTGATTCTTGATATCATATACATTTTGAGGCATTTTTTTTTTGTATTGGAATTAAATTCTAAGAATTTGAACAAACTAACTTTAACATGAATATCTATCATTAAAATATGACCGATCCAGTCTATTAGTATGAATATGAATTTCCCAAAATCCAAAGAAACCCATTATGCCATGAAATATAGATCTATTTATTCGCACGAAATTAGATTCCTATAAATTCAAAGGAACTCATTTTACCATGAATTCTCTTATCTTGAAAATATAATTGCATCTATTTTATTTTCATGGAATTGAATCCCCAAATAATATTGTCTTCGTCTTGTCATTTTTTGAAACATTGAAATAAAATAAAAAAAAAAATAAGCCACATAACAATGTAATATATGTATTGTAGCTTCAGTGAGTATAGGGAAAAAGCTAAAACTATTGTGAGAATGGAAGACTACCATAGATACCATAAAGAGATTATTTCCGCTACCTTATCTCTATAAATAGTAAGGATGAGGAGATTGATTAAGATATCGAACATAGCATAGAAATGGGATTGTTCAAGTGGAGGCTTTCTTCTAGAGTGTTTTGTAATTGACGAATGCCAACAAGATTAAATGAATAATTTTATAGGACATCGATTAGACCAGCTATTACATATGGAGCAGAATGTTGGCCAAACAAGAAACAACATATTTACAAAATGGATGTAGTAGAGATAAGAATGTTGAGGTTGATGTGTGGTAAAACTAAGAAGAATAAAATAAAAAATGAGTGCTTTCGAGAGAATTTAGGAGTAGCAATAATCGGGGATAAAATTAGAGAAACTTATTTGAGATGGTTTGGTTATGTCCAACATAGGCCGGTAATGACTCTCGTATAGAAAAGTTTGGCCAGAAAGGTTAATGACCCACCATAGAGGAAGTGGATGGAGGTGGTAAAAATCGATATGAAAAAGTATAACTTATATGAGAGTTTGGCTCAAGACAGATCGGAATGGAGAAACAAAATTCATGTAGCCGACCCTAACATAGTTGCAACAAGACTTTGATGATAACGATGATGATGATTGATTAAAAAAAATAAAAAAATAAAAAAAACTAGTAACCATTTATTTGATTTAAGAATTGAGATCAATATTGAATTTTGATTGTATACTATAATATGGAATAGTAACAACTCAACTCAAAATCTATTGAAATTATAAATATATATATATATGCAAGTATTAAAAATTAATTAATTTAATATGGGTTGAAAGGCATTGAATCCATTATGCGAGTCAGGTCAAGTTGACCTGCATCTGCTGTAGAATGAAGTTATATATATGACCCATTTGAAAAACGAGTCGAATAAGGGTCCAACTCATAGACTTGTTAACTCGACGGGTCGTTTGCCACTAGTAAGTGAAAAATACTATGATTTTCTTTCTCTACTGCTTTTATGCGTTTAGTACGTAGAGTTGGGAAATAAGAATTATGATCAAGATTCTGTTGGGCTGGTTGTCATGAAAAGACATCTTTAAACCCAATTAGCCATCAGGCCCACTCTCAATTCTTCTTCTTCTTCTTTTTCTTTTAGTAGTAGCAGTAGTAGTTGTTGTGATTATTCAATTTCATAAACTGTATCTCATAGCATATCTTTCATGATGTATTACGAAGTATAAGCCTACAAAATCTTATACTATGTCTAATTAGTCGGTGCCCAACTAATTTGTAGTCCCATACCAAATTCAACATGTTTCACATAATGTCTTTGAACTCGACCCCTATGCAAGTTTTTTCACAACCCTTTTATTTTGAACCGAATTCCAGTATGAGAAGACTTTGGTCAAAGTCATGGGCCTAGGAGCATCTCCCTATATATTATATATATTAAAGCAAAGGGAGAGGTGGGCTGTGAGGGGTGCCACCTCAGCACCCAATTATTCTCCTTTAAGAAAAATCACTTAAAAAATAGTGAGGAGTCTTTGCCTTTCAAGTGGAGCCTTGCTTGGTGCCTTTCTCAATCTCCTAAAATCTCTCTCCTTCATCAAAGCCTAAAATCTCTCTCTCTTCATTCAGAGATAAGAGCTCCTTATTCTAAGGATTTGCATCCCCTAAAATCTAAATGGCAACAACGAGTAAAGGTGCACCCCTTATATTGTGAAAGATTGAGAAGGGGAAAGTAATATCACGTGCTTAGCCTGGGCCCAATAACTTCTCCACTTTAAGAAAAACGTATAATGAAAGATACAATATATGTGCAACAATGACTTCTCCATAGAAAATGTCCGGGCCCAATAACTTGAGTGACAAAAGTTATATGTACATCTATGGCTATAAAAATGTAATTCAACAAAAAATATTCAAAAATCTTTGCACAATTCATGTGTAAAGAGATTATAGTTATTCTTAGGACCCGGGCCCAATAACTTCTCCACTTTACATTTTGTAAGATTCTTTATATTGTCATCTCATTATGTCATGGTTTGGCAACTCACTAGCAAAAAGAAGGAACTGTAAATTGAGTAGCAGGAAGGACTTAACAATATTGAAATTAAATCTCCTTTATAATACTACCTAAAATCGCTCATCCTACACTTGACCTCATAATAGAACAACAATACGTACGGGGTCAATCATGGGTTAAGAGAACCCGACCCCCAATAAAAACGGGTCAGTTAAGGTCAGCCCACACAACCACCTGACCTATTTAAATGGGTTGGTTTCGAGCCCACCTGCATACATAAACCCATTTAAAAAATTTGGTGGTTTAACAGTTTGGTACTTTTCCATTCATTTTCTATTTGTTTTCTTTTATAAATTCTATTTTCTGGGCACATGCACATATTTCTTTTTCCTTGAAGTAGGCTCATGAATTTCTGGGTCCTTCCTACTACTCAATTTACAGTTCAACTTGAGTTGAGAACCTGACCCCCAATAAAAACGGGTCAATTAAGGCAGCCCACACAACCGCCTGACCTATTTAAATGGGTTGGTTTTGGGCCCACCTGCATACATAAACCCATTTAAATAATTTGGTGGTTTAACAGTTTGGTACTTTTTCCATTCATTTTCTATATGTTTTATTCTATAAATTCCAATCTACATAGGGTGTGCACAAGGGCGGGCCCAATTGGAGCCTGACATGAGCCCAGTCCAAATAGTGATTATGGTTGTAGAGTAAACCAGGCCTTATCCTCTTGCCCTACCACTCTAACAGGCCAGCCTTCGTTCTATGTATGCTTAAAATCTTTAACCCAGCCTGACATAGTTGGCACAAAAGCCCTTGTATGCTTGTAGATTTTGTAAATTGGTTGGATCTTGAGTGGATCTGCTTTATGTTTTGGCATAATAGCTAAATAGGCCAGAGTGCAGTGACCCATGATGATCCCCACAAAAATTTACCTACATAAAATAGAGGTGAAACTTAGATGGATCCAATACTAACCGACCTAGAGTTGCACCCCTGGTGTCATCCAAGTCAACCAGGGATCTCCATATTGTTAGAACCAATTCGTAATAATACATTGTCTGAAGAATGGGATGAGGCTAAGATGATGAATTGATGATGATGCATTGTTTAGTTAGGGATGGTTTTGGGAAAGGATTGGTTAAATGTACACTGGTAATGTATAAGATAAATGAATAAACAATATAGTAGTACATTGTTGAACAAAAATCCCATATAATATACCTGTAACAGGAGGGAATTTGAATAGCACATACAGAAACATGCATTTTTTCACACAAATTTTGTTTGGACTTAAGAGTGGAAATTTGATGTTTTGAGTTTTGCAAAGCCACACGAGAACAAAATTTCAGACAATGTTATATATGTAGATAAGGAGGAGCTCACTTTCCAATGTAATTACCTATTTCTTTTTTATTCTTTTTTATGCTTTTTTTTAGATTTTTCTTGGGTTTGATGTTGAATTTATTTTTTGAAATGTTGTTATGGTTTAGTGGGAATTTATCTCTCATAGGAGCATCTCCCATTGTTTATTATTCACCTTTATGTTTGAAGCAGAATTCATTAATTTTTATTTCGCATAAACATACTTATTTCATAAACTTTTAGTTTATAGATTCTTTCATATTATATTATCATAGTATGACAATTATGTGCAACTATACTTGTGACCAGTGTCTATATGATACTCTCTATTTCAATTAAATAATATCTTTTCTCTTACCTTAATTCTAAATATATTCTCATTTTAGCCCGGGCCTTTGTTGCTAGTATATATATATAATATATGTATGGAGGACCTAACTCTGCAGAGCCAGGTTCCAACAGCCCTCCAGTTCACCTGTCCTAGGTAAACATCTCTCCTTCCCAGCGTCCAACTACTCTAATCCCATCTTCCCACCCCATCTCCACCTCCACTTCTAATTCAGCACCTGATACTAATCTGGCTCCAGAGGAACCTTTAAATAAGTCCCCCCTTCCAGAAACCTTAATTGGTCCCCTTCCTACAAACCGCCCTCTATCCCCTCCCACCATGGATCGAGATCTTGGAAAAAATTCCTCCTAGCTCCCACTATGGATTGCTCCAATGCTTTCTCTGTCCTGGAAAATTGCACTTTAGCTCATCCTTCCTCCTCCACTGCCAACCCCATCAGTGATACTTCCTTAGTGGTAGACCTCTCCCCTTACAGGGTGAAAACCTCAAGGAAATCAAAAGGTAAAAGATCCTCCTCCTCTGGCCCTCCCTCCAAACCAGTTCATTAATGGTTAAAGTCTTATATTGGAATTGTAGGGGTATCAATAACACCCCCACAAAAAATATGGTTCATCATCTTTTAGCTGCCCACTCTCCTGACATCATTTTCCTCTCTGAACCTAAATCATCCCTGGATTCCCTTTCTAATGGAAGCCTTCCTTTTGGTTTTTCCCCCTCTTTCTCCAATGAAGAAAACTCCCTGTGGTATCTCTGTAATCAAAATGCCAATCTAACCTTTACCCTTATTGACCATTCCTCCCAGCATATCTCTATCTCCATTTGTGCTTCTCCCTTATCCCCCACTAGTGTTATTACTAGTGTCTATGGCTCTACTGACTACAGACAAAGGAGGGTTCTTTGGGATTATCTAATTCACAGTCCCTTTAAAAACTAGCCCTGGTGTGTAATTGATGATTTTAATGCCATTCTGTTGGCTTCAGAGAAACTCAGCATGCGCCCTCCCTCGCCCCTTTCGGTTAGAGAGTTCCATGATATGGCTATAGCTGCTGGTCTGAAAGATATGGGTTTCAGAGGTAACAGCTTCACTTGGGTAAATAACAGACAAGGTCAAGCTTTCGTGGCTGCAAGGCTTGACAGAACCTTTTCCAACTACAATTGGCTAGATACCTTTGAAGATCCAGTGGCGAACCATCTTCCCAGAGTTTCTTCTGACCACAGCCCCATTATTCTTGCTCATAGGGGTGAAAGTGGGCCTGGCCGTCCGAGGGCCGCCCGCGGACGGCCTGTTATAGGCTCGGCCCGAGCTCGGCTCAAAAGACAAAAGAGTCAAGCTAGGGCCTAGTAGGAGGCCCGTTTCCTTAAACGGGCCGAGCTCGGGCTTGATGAAGCCCGGCTCGTAAGCCCTAGGGCCTACATATATTAATACATATATTTTATATATATATGTGTGTGTACACTATACAATATATAATACATATATTATATAACATAATCCATAAATCATAAACCTTAGTTTTAATCCAATATAAATAATCCCTAAACCCTAAACAGTAAACCCTAAGCACTAAATAATCCATAAACCCTAAACCTAAGCACTAAACCTTAAACCTTAATTTTAATCCAATATAAATAATCCATAAACCCTAAGCTCTAAATAATCCATGAACCCTAAACCCTAAATCTAAGCACTAAATAATCCATAAACCCTAAACCCTAAACCTTTATTTTATGATGCTAGCCGAATACTTTATTTTATTTTATGATGCTATTCAAGTTTAATTTGATTTGTATTATTGTTGGAGTTTGATAATGCTCATCTACATTAACATTGAACTATTATGGAGTGTTGGAACTGGGCTCCCTTTGCTTTTATGGAGTCTTTCTTATTTTAGTTAATTTTATTGCTGCAATTCAAAGTATGGGAATGAGAATATGGGATGAATGCATGCATTTGACCATTTTTTGTTCTAGTTTGCATATGCAGATTTCTTTGAATTCCTACATGATTTTTTTTTCCTGAAAATATTTTCTTTCAGCTAGTGCTATATTATAAAACAGGTCGGGCTCACGAACCAAGCCTAGGGCCTCAATCGAGTCAGGCTCAAAGGGCCGGCCCTAAGGCCTCATAATTTAATAAGAGCCGAGCCCGAGCCAGGGTTTTTGAGGCCCTCTCGGGCTCGGGCCGAGCTAGGGCCTACTGAAAAATACTAGAGTCGAGCCTAGGGCCTCTCAAAGCCCGGCTCGGCCCAGCCCACTTTCATCCCTACTTGCTCATAGGAAAAGTCTATCCATCTTCAATAAGCCTTTCAGATTTGAGGAAAAGTGGCTCTCCCATGTCTCTTTCTTTAAGGTTGTTGAAGATAGCTGGGCCTCTAACTATTCCGGCTCTCCCCAGTTCATCTTAGCCAGTAAACTTAAGATTCTCAAGGTTAACCTTAAGACCTGGAGTAAAGAAGTTTTTGGCCATTTCAAGACCAGAATTGTTGAGGCAGAAGCCATTGTTTTGGCTAAGGAAGCAGCTTTTGAGGAGCAGCCTAGTGACCTCCTTCTCAAGGATCTAAATCTAGCAAAAGCCTCTCTCCATAATTGGCTTAATGCAGAGTCTTCTCACTGGAAGCAGAGGGCTAAGGTCAAGTGACTTCAAGATGGGGATAGAAATACCAATTTTTTTCCACCTCTCTGCCAAAGCTAAGGGCATCAGAAATCGAATTGATAAGGTAATGGTAGACGGTAACCTTTTTGAAAATGGTAATCAAATCAAAGATCAAGCTGCAATTTTCTTTGCCAATCTCTTCCATGCCAATCAGGTTATCCCTGAGGAAGGCCTCTTTAACATTGATGGGCCCTCTGTCTCGGAGGAGTAGAACCAATCCTTGGCGGCTGTTCCTTCTACAGAAGAAATTAGAAAGGTTGTTTTCCAATTAAAAAGGAGTAGCTCCCCTGGGCTGGATGGGTTCTCTGGAATCTTCTTCACCAAGTGTTGGCATATTGTTAGCAAAGAAGTGATAGAGGCAGTCACTCACTTCTTCTCTTCTGGTCGTCTGCCAAAAGAATCCAATGCCTAATTCATATCCCTTATTCCAAAGACCCCTCGCCAGAATCCTTCTATGATTTCAGGCCAATCAACCTTTTGAACTTCACCTACAAAATATCTTCCAAAATTCTAGCCTCCAGGCTCTCTAGTATCCTTCCTCTTCTAATCTCCCAAAGCCAATCTGCTTTTGTCCGAGGTAGGTCTATCCACCACAATGTTGCCTTAGCTCATGATCTTATCCAAAAACTCAACACAAATATAAGTGGAGGCTCAGTTTGTTTGAAGTTGGACATCTCTAAGGCTTTCGACAAGCTCCACTAGAATTTCCTCTTCAGAGCTTTAAAGTTTTTCAATTTCTCTTCGAATTTGATCAATCTGATTAAGGAAATGGTTTGTACTAGCAGAGGCTCGGCCCTTATCAACAAAAGCCCTAGTGGTTTCTTCTCTTCTTCCTGTGGGTTGCGCCAAGGGGACCCCTTATCGCCTTATTCATTCATCTTAGCAGAGGAGATTCTCAGCCTCCACATTGAGCACCTTAGATCATCAGGGAAAATTGTGCCATTATCTCTTGTTCCTTCCTCTCCCTGTCACCTGCTCTATGCAGATGACATTCTGTTGTTCCTTAAAGTTCACAAGGTAGGGCTAAGGCAAATCCAGAGGCTTCTCTCCAGATATCAGCTTTCTTCAGGCCAGTGTTTCAACCTTTTGTTGAGTAATCTCTACCTGGGAAAATGCTCAGCTAGGAGAGCTCAAATGGTCTCAAAGATTATCCCTATCACTAGAGCTGCTCTCCCCTCAATCTACCTTGGAGTTCCCATCTTATTTGGAGCCTCCAGACACCACCACTTCAACAAGCTTCTGGACTCCATCAGAGCTAGGCTGGATGGTTGGACAGCCAAGTGCCTTTCTTTTGCTGGTAGGCTGATTTTAGTCAAGCATGTCCTCTCCTCCGTCCCGCTTTACATTTCCCTTGTCATTCCCATTCCTTCTAGAACCTGCCTTCAGATTGAAAAGCTAATGAGGAATTTTTTGTGGTCGGCTAGCTCTGATAAAAAGAGGAGTAACATGGTGAATTGGGATCGAGTCTGTGTGCCAAAAGCTGAAGGAGGATTGGGCTTGCGTAGGGTGAAGGAATTCAATGAGGCATGTATGTTGAAGATGGGTTGGTCTGCTGCAACTTCGTCCTCTCTCTGGGCCTCATGGTTCAGGTCCAGATATTTTAGGCATTATCCCATCTGGTTCCAAGGCAATCCTAAATCTGGGTCTTGTATCTGGAACAAGATAAGATCCTTGGCTTTTGTCCTTCATCAAGGTAGCATCTGGATTGTGGGGAATGGAAACAAAATCCTTCTGTGGTATGATAACTGGATAGAGTAGGTTCCCATTGCCCCCAAGGTTCCCCCTCTACCATTTCTCTGTTGATGACAAGGTGTCGGATCTAATTCAAGGAAACTCCTAGATCATCCCTGCTTCAATTCCGGAAGAGGTTAAAAGCTTTCTCCTTCAGCATACGAGTCTAACGGAGCTCTCCAACACCCCTTCCCCGGATAAACTCCTTTGGAAAGGTTCCGTTTCTGGGGCTCTCACTATCAAACTCGCTTGGGATTCGTTGAGAACTAAAAGAGAAGTTGTTCAGTGGCATGGTTTGGTTTGGAATAAGCTCATTAATCCGAGAATATCTTGTTCAGTTGGCGCCTTCTCCATAGGAAAACCCCAACGGATTTTTGGGCAATGCTCTATGGGATTTCCATGGTTTCTAGGTGTTATTCTTGCCTTAGGAATAGTGAATCAGATCTGCATGTCTTCTTCTTTTGTCAATTAGCCCAGCAGCTTTGGTCATGGCTTCTCGGTCTTGCTAACTCTTCTCTCCCGCATCCTTTATCTCCCTCTGCGATTTGGAAAATCATAAGCAAGGATGCTGATGCAAATGGAATAAAGACTGTTGTAGCTATTTTCTTCCAAGCAATCAATACCCTTTGGTTCTTAAGAAATGAAGCCAAGCACCGTGGTTTGAAGCCTTCTTTGTTGAAAGCTCAAAAGTTGTTCAAAGATTGTAGCAGTGGTATGTTTAGCCCCTTTTATGGATCAGACCACCAAGCTCACTCAATCCTAACAGCTTTAGGGTGGGATCAGGCTTCTCTCCATCTGCTTCATGAAGCAAGTTTGTCTGGATGAAGTTGCAGCTCCTTGTTTCCTTTGGCTTTGTTTCCAGCTTCCTCGTCTGCCGGGCGGTTTGACGTCTATGTTGTTTGTTTTGCTGTCGTTTGATTTGCTGTTTTCTTTCCCTCTGAAGTGCAGCTAAGCAGTGTGCTTGCTTAGCCTTCCCTCTGGCGTTGAGCTCTGGTTTCTTTTCTTCTTGTGCCTGCTTCCAATTGCTGGTAGCTTGTTTCTGCTGGTTTGTTTTGGAGGAGTGACGCTTCCTTCCCTTCTTGTCATCTGGAAAGCAATGCCTTCTGCAGCTCGGCCTAGGTGTTTGGTTGCTGCCGTACTGTGCCTTCTGCCAGGGTGTTTGTTTATCTGGGTTTGGTTGGTTTGGAGGAGTGTTGTGCTGTGCCTGGGTGCTGTTTGTCTGGGTTTGGTTGCTGTTTTGCCTTGCTTCTTTTTCGTTGAAGTGCTGCTTGAGCTGCAGCTACAACCTGGTTTTTCCTTTTTTGAGCCTCCTGGTGTTTTTTCTTCTTTCTTTCCCGATTTTTGGCCCTCCATGTTTTGAGGCAGGTTTTTTTTGTTTGGCTTCCCTTTGGCTGTATTCTTTCTTCTCTTGTCCCAGGGCTTTGCCCTTTTCTTTCTTTCAATTCAAATTTACCTTATAGCAAAAAAAAAAAAATATATGTATGGAGGACATTCATGTGCATCCATCCCTCATCATAAGGTGAGGAACACTTATATGGCTTTTTCTCTTTGCACATGAACATTCTTTTTCTGCATATAACCATATATAGTTTTTCCACTTTTGTACATGAATATTTCCAATTTTGTAAGTATCTCTCATCTTATGGTGAGAGATGGATGCACATGAATTTTCTCATATATATAAATATACAGAGAGAGAGAGGCAGTAACTTATCCTAAGCTGGAATAGTGCCGGTCCCACCAATCAAAGTTGATTATATCTATTTTTTGCATGATGGAACTAAAAAATCCAGTTCTAATTAAATTTATCTTGATTTTGGAGACGATCATCATGCAAAAAACAATGATAATCGACTTTAATTTGTTGGACCAGTATCGTTTCAGCTTAGGATAAGGTAACTTTAAGTGTGTGGTGGGGCCCACTTGGGCTCCCCCCCCCCCCCCCCCCCCCCCAAAAAAAAGCTCCAATCATGTTTTTTATCATCTCCATATGGGCCCAAAAGTTTAATGGTTAATAGTCCATTCGGATTGATACATAGTCGATCCAACGGTCCAATAAATTCAGATTTGGTTAAAAGTTGGTGGACATGCATGTGCAATTTAGGGGGGTCATGTGTTTGGTCTATTTAGTTGGACCAAAAGTGGGCCCCACAAGCATGAGCTTACGAAATTTTATCCTAAGCTCAAGCTTAGGAGAGCCTTGCTTTCTCTCTCTCTCTCTCTCTCTCTCTCTCTCTCTCTCTCTCTCTCTCTCTCTCTCTCTCTCTCTCTCTATATATATATATATATAAGTTATGCTAATGCTATGAAACTCCCAGGCATGGTTGAAAATCTCGGCCGATATGAACCTGTATCGGCATATACCGGTACGATATTTTGGTGGGAAACCAATATCGGTACCGCCCATCAAAATATCGCCAATATGTCGGAATATATTTTGAATATCGGTCGAACTGATAAATATATCGACTGAGGAATGTATCATCTTGTCTTCTTCTCTTCCCAGAGACATTGCAAGCTTAAATGAAAAAAAAAAAAAAAACCCTCCAGTTGCAGTAAGCAGGAAAAGAGAGATTGGAGAGGAGGATGAGGAGAAATTAACCTGGGCTCCGCCGTGGGTACTAGCCGGCCGCACCGCTGCACTGTTGCCGCACCGTCACACCGCTTCCGCACTGACGCACCGCTGCCGCACGCCCACCTTCTTCTTCGGTTCTTCCCCTCCTCCTCCCGCCTCTTTCATCTCCTTTTTCTTCCCTCCCTTCTCATTTTTACCCTTTCGTTTCCCTTTGTTTTCCCCTCTTCTATTTTTGCGTTGGGGGCTGGGGGCTTAGGGGTTGGGGCAACTCAACAAGTGCAGTGATAGATGGGAAGGGGCCAAAGTCAAATGATGAAAAAAATGTCCCTTTTAGGGTTCTGGCCCTTTTCAAGGGTTACATACATTTATGTATGTAACTTTGACATATTGCCACATTATGAATCCCACAATGGCGCCCACCTACGTAAAAATCTAAACCGTTCAAAATGATTTTCCCTTCTTGTATTATGTCATGAAAAAGTCTCACTCTAATTGGTAATTATCCTTCCATCAGATTAATCAATCAATCATATAAAGAAAAAAATCAATCTAATAACAACACATCTCCTAATAAAATGAAATTCGGATGAGGCCCAATGTAAGAGAAGGGCAACTATTTTGAGCGGATTTGACTTTTATAGGTGGGTCCACCTTGAAGACTACAAGACTTCCAAATTATCCTCACCATTTTTTAATTACACCTTATTAAAAGGGCTCGATTATTTTAAATCTAAACCACTCAAAGATAAACGCCCTATTTTGTGTGGGTCTGTAAGATTTTTAACTCAAATGGGAGTTGAGCCCACTGAATTAGTCACTTATAAAACATCTAGAGTAATGATTTAAATCATGTAGCATGACCAATTCAATATTTGAAGTCCAACTATGATTTGAATAAAATTTTAACAAAGCTGTTACAAGAGGTGAGTTATTTTTAATAGTTGGAATTTTTAATTTTAGATATGGCTACATTAATGGATTTATAAATTATAAGAATGGGCACATAGACTATACATTAAAATTTGACATGTAATAAATAATTAATGATTAGACAGTGACATAGGATGTCATAACTTAGAGGGACTGATATTTTGATTTATTGTTGTTACTAATGGAACAAAACATTGTTTTCCAACATTTTCTAATATTCTGGATATTTTTGGTATTTCTGCGGTTTTTTTTTATTAAAAAAAATTCACACCGGACGACCGCGATGGACCGATAACCGCGACCGACACTGATATCATATCGGTTTTTTATCCCAACCGATACAGCGACCGAAACCTCTATTTTGAAACATGCTCCTAGGACGTCTTTCACACACACAAAAAAAAAAAAAAAAATACTACCCCTCGTTTAGTCAATAAAAATGTGACATGTATCATCAAGGGTTCACTTATCCATTCTCTCTCCTAAATATTCTCCTATGAATGTCTCTCCTAAATATCCTCCTATAAATGTGGATATATATATCATTGGATATGGATGTGAGGGCCCCCACCTTATCTATCGTATAAGGTGAGAGATATCTCTCACCTTATAGAGAGATAAGGGTGGGGACCATCACATTTAAGTTGTTGACATTGGATAAGGATGTGAAGGCCCCCACCCAATCTCTCATATAAGGTGAGAGATATCTCTCATATGTGTGTATATATATATATCTGTGAGTGCTATATAGAGCCCGGGCATGTTTTAGGAGAAAACGCTCGTTTTAGTTGGGCTCATTGGGATGCATGACGATCATGGATGTCCATTGGATGGAAAGATTTATGTGAGGCCTACCTATATGCAAAATATTGAGTCCATAAGATTATCCTAACATTTTGATACATGGCCCTAAAATCTAATGGTTTAGAGACATCAATATATCATGATTTCAATCCAACGACGAGGAAAAGTTGGATGAGTGTTCGACTTGGACTTATGACTAGTTATGAGGGTAGTGTGTGAAAAGGCTAAATTGACTTTAAAAACACCCCGCACTCTCACACACACACACAAGAAAAAAGAGGTTCAGAAAAGAGCGCGTTTTAAAGTGTGGCATTTCCAAGAATTTTTCATATATATATTTGCAAGTGTTAATAATAATCAAATTAAATTATAAATTTTATACGAAAGAAAAATTATAATAAGCAAATAAAAGGAAAAAATAATTATTTCACATCGCATATTTTAAGTCCAAGCATTGGATATAAATTATAAGATATAAATCTCAAATTAGATTTCAATCATTATTTTTAAAATGCTAATTTAAAAACTCAAACTTTAATCACTTAAAACTATATATCAATGGGCCCTGGACGGCATGGCCCAATCTACACCCCTAGCCTGGTGTAAGTGTTTAAGGGTTCTTCTGAAACTCCATGTAGAATAAAGTGAAGTAAATGAGAAAACAGTGAAAGAAGAAATATAAGTGTAGTTGTTTGCTAGGGGATTTTTTTGACTTTTTGTTTAAAAGTGGGTGTTTTTTTTTTTTTATTTTAGTGTGGAGAAAGGATGTTACTTTTTGACTTTTTTCTTGAAAAAGAGAGAGTGAATTTTGAAAATATATACTTTTGATGTGGCCTTCTTTTTTAAAATTGGAGGCTTTACTTCACTCCACTCTACTTTGTGAAGTTCCCAAACAACTAGGGTTGCAAATGGGTATTCGATTTTTCGATTACTTGGAAGTTTCGACCTGCAAAAAATCGGGTCCGAAACCCAATTTAGGTTTTGATTGATAAACGGGTTTGGGTCTAAAACCCAATTTAGGTTCTGATTGATAAACGGGTCCGGTTCCGTATCCATATAGGTTCCGACCCTTGTACCTAGGACCCAGCATATGAGTCTTTGATATTACAAATTGTACCTCAAAATCAATTTGTTTTGGACATCTTTATGTATAATATTGGATGTAGTATACTTGATGCATTATTATAAGTTGAATGATATGCTTATTTTTAAAAAAATGAAGAATAAAGTGAAATTAGATTCGATTTTGGAACTAGATTCCAGTCTTCCAGGTGGATCCAGTTCGGGAACCGAATCCAAGTTTTCCTATCGAAATCGGGCCGTGAATTAACATAACAAGTTCCGAGACAAAACCGAACCCGCAATCAAAACCGTATTTTAAAAAAGGGTCGGAATCTGGGCCCACTATGATTTCGAGAACCGTCCCGTTGCCACAAACAGCCCCTTTATGCTCCCGATTGATAGTGATTTAAAACATCAAGTTTTAGCTCCAAGAGAATGATTCGTACCATATCATTGGGACCCACTATGGAGTTTCAACTTTCAAGGCAGCATACAGCCATGTTTACCTCTTTGTGGAACCCACTGTGGAGTTTCAGAAAAGTAGTACACGGTTCACGTGTATAACAGATGATCTCGTTTCGTTAATTAATAAGAACTTTCCTTAATAACAAGTATATATCTCCTCTTCTGCTTTGGACGAGACTACTTGGGGCCTAAAGAAACTCGTGGATCTGTTTGATTCAACTTGCTTTTAGAAATTGGTAAGACCCTTCTTCATCTTCTTCAGTATTTCTTCTTCCTAGTTCCCAATTACCACCCATTGATTTACAAGTCAATATACCCAAACAGAGGAAACTTTCCTGTCTACTAACTTCGTTTGATTGAGTTTATGTGGAAATCATGCTCTTTTTTATCCTAGAACAAAATCTACATTGTTATATTGATGATTTCCATGTTGACCTGTTTGGATGGGTTCTTCTTCAATGTCATGGATGGTATGACTCTATGAGAATTTCTAACATGTGAGTTTTTGCATCCTATAATTATTTTCATCAGTTTCATGTAAGTAACCCATTTAAATAGGTGGTCTTCTTCTCACTATTATTCAATTTGGTCTCTTTAGATTTGGAATATGATGGTTTTATTTGACTGTTTATTGTTTTCATTACTTATACGTGTTCTAATGTTAGTCTTTCAACATAATCATAGTTCATAATGTTTTCCTCTCAGTTTTACTATTGCCTTTTGTGATTAAAATATGTTGAAAACTTGCGTTCTTGTGGATATCAAATTTATGTTTTACTTTCTACTTGCTAAATCCATCAAAATCTATGTATTGCATAACATGAAATCTTAAAGACCCACATTGTAGAAATTGCAGCAAAAAATAGGAATTCTCCCCATGGTCATGACCCATATAGAGCACTGAGTACTACATAGGTCTTATGACATGGGTTCTTGAACCCACGGTTCTCACCGATGGGCTTGGTTGTGGGTTTAGATATATAGATTGATGAATTTCTTCTAGGGATCTTATGTGAGCATGAAGTCTTCCATAATTCATTTGGGCTGCACATGGGCGGTTCTGATCGCTTCAACACTAAAACCAGCCTCCAAACTGAACCTATTGATTTTTTTTATTAACCAATCTAATTCGATTGCTTAGATCGAACCAAATTGAACCAAAGTATTCGGTTCGGTTCGGTTGGTTAAACCGTTTATTTTTATTTTAAAATTATTTTGAAGTCAGAAATTGAAATTTTCAAAATGATGACACCCCATCCTTTGCATTTATTCTAATATTTATGGCAAAGATAAAATCCATATCGACTATGATAGCCAAATGAAACCCTAAAATCTAAATAGTCAAATAATCAAATTACATAATATACCGGTTGAAATGAGTCTCGAAATGGGTCCAAATTAGGTTCAGGTTTGGGTTGAGTTTATTTATGTAAATTTGTTTTATGGGTATGCATGGGTACCGTTACAATTACAACCTTGTAAGACCCTGACCCCACCTAGGTTTGATTAGCACTTAATTATTCTTGATTAAGTGCCTAATTAGTGTTTTGGTTGGTTTTGTGAAGGATTATTAGATTAGTGGGGTTTGACCAAGCTTAGATAGAACTATGACCTTTTTATAGTTTTACTCATGTATGTGCATTTCTAGCTTTAGTGGGTCTTCATATGCATTTCATCAAGCACTTTCCCTACATTAAGTCCTATGTGTGGACCCAAACCAATCCAACCCATATCCAAGCCCAAATCAAACCAAAAGCCCCTTTTCAAGATTTATCTATATAGTATGGGCTTGCATTCAATGGCCTAAACTCAATTTCATTTAAACAGCCCAGCCACGTTTCACCCTCATTCTCTTCCTTCATTCGTTTTAGTAGAGAGAGGCTTCCCCTCCTTGTTCTTCTTCTTTCTTCTTCATTTCCATTCTTCAAGAAGCTTATGGCTAAGAGTTGTGCATGTGGGATTGGAGCTGCAACTTCATCTTCTTCCTCTTACCTCATCTGCTCCACAACCTCTTCTACATCTCGTTCATCTCCACACACATTTCTTGGTTGAGTTATGCCTCTCCACATCTTTTCCCTTGCTGTGAAGCCTGATTTGAAACTATTTGGGGGCTGTGCATGCTGGATTAGATGAGTTGGGAAGGATCACCCATCTCCAAAATCATCTTCTCCATAAACATTCTATTGGGTAAGTTTTATCTTTCTACATACCCACTTTGTTTTGATTTGTGATTTGAAGATAGTATTTGAGCATGACTGTAGGAACCCAATTTCATTACATGCATGTTCATTAATTCATCTCTTACATTTCACCATTGTAGGAGCTAGTCAATTTTGGGGGTTTTACTTGATTTGAGTCTAAGAAGAGAATTAGAGTAGAAAGCACCAAAAGAGGCAAGTAAATGAGCAATTTAAGATATGTGCATGCTATTGATTCATTTATTGAGCAATGTTACTCTCTTGAATGATCATTCAGCTTGTTCTTTGATTAGAATTATAATGTAAAACAAATGGGTTCTTGTAGTGAATTATGGTAGACTATAATTGGATGGCTTATGGGTTTTGTGAGCACTTTGGAGGCTCATTTTGGTCCAAGTTATGCCTTGTAAAGATGGGTTATAGGTGTGGAGAATAGACCCCAGAAAACAGAGCCTTTCAGCTCAGTTTATGCCCAGAAAAATGAGTCACAAAATGTTGTCCGCATTGGGCCGCGGGTCGGCCTATTGGGCCCAACAATGCCAACTTTGAATGGCCATAACTTTTGACCCATACGTCCGATTTTTGAGTTCCATATATCGTTGGAAAGCTCTTGGAACGTAGAAACCAATGATGCAAACATCCTAACGATCAGAGATTAGGAGATGAAGTTGATATGGGGACAATTAAACCGAGCCCTATCTCTTTGGAAAAAAGAGACTTTAATACTAGCTTGGACCTTAGATTGGAGGAACCCATAGACTAAAACCTTATAATCATTCCCGAGGATGATTGTGATACAAACACTAAACCAATAAGGTCTTAGGTTGAGAAAGGAGTGACCTTGTAGGTCCCTAGACATGGAACCCTTAACCAAATAAATAAGTCCAATGGAAATTGTAACACATGAGAAATCTTGGGCTGAGATTAGCTCATGTGCCTATCCGTTTGGCTAGCACCTTTCCATGGGTGTTAGTTTAGGGAGTTCGGTGCATCACGCACACACACAATGTGACACCAATAAAAGGTAGCACGTGCATCGAATTACCTAAAACTACATCGAAATGGACGGTTAGAGTCGGCGGGTAATTAGATTAGGTTTGGCAAGTAAATCTTCTTGATCCTATTAATCGAATTGCATTTGCATATTGTTATTGACTTTATTATTGCCCTCAAATGTCTCGAGATTTGCTTATATGCATTGTTCGTATTACTTCTCAAATGTTATTACAAATGTTCTATAAATGTATCATGAATTGATGTGAATAGCGGACTGAGTAAAAATGACTAGATTGATTGAATGAATAGAGTGGAAGCAAAACGAATTGAGTGTAAAAGTCTTACTCAAGTCCTATTGATTGAATTGAATGAGTTGGCACTACTTAGCTTCGACCGGATGATACTCGACGGGGTTGACTCTTGGTTTAGATTTATGTACGTCACTGCAGTAGACAGCCTGAAGCACCGGAACTCCAGAACCCGGGTAGTCAGGAGGACCTTTGGCCGGGCCCCTGGTGACATCGCAAAATGCGTGCTCTCTATTAAGGGAGGATTGAGCAAAGGTAGTAGCCAACTAGAATGTAAGTTTTTGTTTTGTGATTCGATAAAGCATGATTTATTCTCAAAAGCACAACGTGCCTAGTTTTCCGCTTATTTGACATCGTGTAATCTTCTGTCAATAATTCAAATTTGATATACTATGTGATATATCTTAATTGCTCATATATATTGTTGAATCGTCGTATTCATGGTGCTACACTTGGTGTCACAGGGATCCAGGATACCGAAGGGAATAGCTAATAACCCTTCAGACTAGAGATTTGATCGATAAAGTTTATGGTTAGCTTTGACCGTCGGAGTACGTACAAGTGTGGTAATTTATAACTTGAGATTAGATAGTTAATCTTGCACTTAGTTTAAGTATGCATTGAAGGTTTAAATTATTAGCTTTGTTCTAGACTAATTATTATGAAACGGTATGGTTAATTGACTGCTCATGGCTTTGATATTGATATTGTACATGCTTCCGCAATTAAATGTTGATTAACAGGAGTCAGTGAGTAATCCTCACACATGAAATGTGGAATTTTCTCCTTCGTGAATTCGGACTTGGTCCGGAATAGGTGCGAGTTCATGGGAGTACGCGTGTCACACCTTGGGAACCACCCTAATCAGGGGATTCTCGGGTCCGGGATGTGACAAACCTCTATGGTTGAATCATCAAAAGTTGCACAAACACACCAATTCCAGGCTATTTCGGGTCCCTTCTTGTAACGCCCCGTCCCTTAATCTCCTATTAATATTAATTAATTATGTGATTAGTTAGTAAGTGTGTTTAGAGTCTTAGCGAGTCGGGTTTGACGTATGGCTCATGCGTGCGAAGTCTCGCGCGAGTTCGAGTTTGTTTGGATACCCTTTTATTACAACCCAATTCGGACCCGACCCAAAACCTGACCCGAACCCAACCCAAGGCCCAAATGGGCTGTTTGGTAATTCTCACCCCCACCCCTCCTTTTAGGTCACAAAACCCATTCCCTCCCCACATTTTCACAACGACACAGCAGCCCCCTCATCCCTCTCATTTTCTCTCTTTCTCTCATCTCTCTGTCTTTCCCTCTCACTCTCCTCGCCGCTGCCGGACGACACCACCACCAGTCACCACCACCAAGCTCTCCATTCTCTTCTCCACTCTCTCATCTCTCATTTCTTCCTCTTCCCAGCAGCAGCAACCCCCATCTCTCTCTCTCTTTTTCCCCTTTTTTCTTCTCCCTCATCTCACCTCACTGCCACCCCACTATCCCGGAATCGCCCCATCACCACCGGACCACCTCCGCTGCCGGCGAACTTCCCCATCTCCGGCGAATCAGCCCCACCCATCTCTCTCTTTATTTTCCCCCATTTTTCCCCTTCACTCTTCATTTCTTTCTTTCCCTGTTTCTTTCTTTCATTCTCTGTTTTCTTTCTTTTTCACTCATCTCTCCATCCACCCTCCTTGCTGCCATGTGATTGGCTTCTCCCTTCACCCATCTCACCATTTGTCTCTCCTTCTTTATTTGTTTTTTTTTCTTCCCCCTTGCTGCCAACGTCTCTGTTACTTCCTTACTTTCTCTCTCTCTAATTCACTCATCTCACTAATCTAACCCACCCCACCATTATCTCACCATTTCATTTTCTCTTTCACTCCACTCACTGTCAACTCACGTTGACTTCTTTCTCAACACCCATTTCACCATTCCATTCTCTATTTCTTTAATTGTCTTTCTTTTTCCATTCTTCCTTTCATTATGTCTTTTCCCTTCTTCTTGACAATGGACCACCAAAGAACAACATCACCACTAATTTAGTGGGCCACCAAATCAAGTGGGCCCTACAACCTCCAATCATCACTATCATCTCCACGTGGACCCCGCAAGTTCAACAATCTCCAATTTGCAAGCCACCATTCCATCTACCCATCTATTTGGTAAGCTTATCTTCTCCTTAGGTTGGATTAATTTACTTTGGGTATAGTAGTGTGATAAGGTAGTTTAGAGCCTTCCTTTCTTTTGGTTTATGTTTTAATTTAGTTTTTATATTGCTAATATTTTCTTAGGTTTGGTTGTTGGGCATTGGGCTAGGATTTGTGGATTTTCAACCAAAGGCAAGTAGATATTTATATAATGGCCTTGATATGTTTGTCTTTCCTTGATTTGATGATTAATGATGATTTAGATAACCATATGCTCATTGATGTCTTTGATTTGGAGAACATGATAATTATGTTTAATTGTTTAATGAAATGATTTCTTAATTGGATGGATATTAGATGATGGACTTGATGAGAGGGGGTATGGATGTATGTGGAGAGGGCTAGGCCCTATTTTTGTATTTGTCTGCAGGTGTGGATGAAAAGGGAGTTTCTCCCCAACTCAATTTGGTTACAAAAGCTTCATTCTGTTTTCTGAAGCCACGCGGTTTACCGAGTGGGGTCACTTGGTTTACCGGCAACACTGATATTTATTCAGGTTTCTTGAAGCCTGACAACTTAGCCAATTTCCATTTATGTTTCAACTCTGACTGTGTATCCGATCGACCGGATGTCGACCGGCTATGAAGGAGGTCGACCGACCCTGTTTAATGTCGACCGAATGAACCTGGGTTCTTTCTTAAGGGCCTCTTTGACTTAGAACTGGATGGACTTAGATGGAACCTTGGCTACCCTTTTGGACTCATTTGACTTTGTACGAGGAGCGTTTTGAGCAGATGATTCCTCGTAGTTATTTCCATTTTCTCAGGTTTCAATTCATCTCAATCTTGAACGGAATGGGACAACGAGATACCCCTTTTTATATCTATGCACGAAGAGGTTCCGTCCGGGTATCGCGAACCCTAATTCCTTTCGTTGATTGAGTAGGGTTGCACGAGACTTCGGGAATAACAATTGACTTAGGATTAGATTGTCTATCGCTTTTGATTCTACAGTGTACCGTCTGGTACTATCTACATGTAACGAACATGTTCAATAGATCTGTTTGCTTTACTTTGTTTATGGATCACATTGAGAACTTAGATGATGAACTTAGGATCCCTTTTGATGTTCCGTTTGTTTCGAGGTTTGGTTGAAGTGTTGAGGCTAGGAGGCTTTGATTGTAGGGCTTGAAGAGAACTACTATTTAAGTTTGTTTGAAGTTTGATTTGATTTGGAATAAAGTAGTATCTCTAATATTGTTGAATCTTGTTCACGCAAGAAAGCCTAGCCCCTCACCGATGGTTATTTAGGATTCTTTGTGTCAGGCACCACTCAGCTGTTAACGTTCAACACAGCTGGGGCACCACTTGTGTGAGGACTTGAATTTAGAACCTTGAGGCAAGACTGGGCCAGAGCCCACGGGGCCCGAGCCGCATGAGCCCAAGAAGACCGTCTGCAGTTCGGATTTGGTGTAATGGACACCACTTTGAACACTTTGATTGAAGGGTTATGATCCCAAACTATTTATATCTCCACCACGACTCAATGTGAGTAAGGGAGGGCAATGACACTATCCCGTGGTAATTAGCATATGTGGACCACCTACTTTGATAGTCTGTTTATGATTCAAATGCAATGCGTTTCTTATGATCAGACCGCTATGCATTTTATATAATCTTGTGTATCGTTTACTCTCTTTAGTACTATATATCTTTAGTGATTTATATATCTATCTGCCTGCCGACCGTTGTGTTTGATGATGACGGAGGAGGTTCAGGCAGATCAGCCTGATGACTTCCTAGAGTACAGTACGGACGGCATAGTATAGCCGTATCGACCCCGTACACGAGAGCCTTCATGTTATATCTGATTAGTTTCATCTTTTGGTTTATTATCTTTTGATTAGGCCCAGTTTTAGTGTGGCCTTCTTATTATAACTAATATTTTGTTAACAGTCTCAAACTTGAACTCTAGATATGATATTCAGTATTTGCTCTTAAACTATACATCTTTAAGATACCACTTGCATTTATGAAGCTTCCGCTAATTGTTATATATATATATTTGAGGAAATGTTTACACCTCACAGCGATCTTCGATCCGGATGGGACATGATTGGGGCCAGGTTGTATTTGGTTAATGTTAGAAAATTTTTAATTGGCCCTAATCTCACGCATAACCCCGGTTTCACTTTTGGAGGCGTGACACTTCTTTTCATATGACATACCCTCATAGTTCTAAAACACTTAAAGCTAGTAGGCCCACAGTTTGGATCCTCCGATTGCATATATAGTCCTTAATTTACACTTCATAAATTCACTTTACAAATGAAATATCCAAACAGAAGATAAGGAAAGCTGATCTCTGTATATATAAATAGTAAAAATAGAAACTTGTCCGGATAGAGTCATAGTCTCTCCTCTAGGTCACTAAAAAAAAAATAGAAACTTGCCCTACAGGAGACTACTTTGTTTACGGTGTGATACATGTATATATGTAATGTAATACCCTTTTTCATCTTCTTCAGTAGAGTTCATTCCTAACCATTGATTTACTTGGTATTCCTCTTGTAGGTTTTTACAAAATTCTTGTTTACATGCAAGAAGCTAGTTGGTCTGATCTTCAACAATACCTTCTTAAAAAGATACTAAATCGCTTGGCGCGAAGGCAATACCTAATCTTCGGATCCGTTTGCCGCTCATGGCGCATGGCTCAAACACAATGTGCTTATCCTCCTGCTGCTCAACTCCCTTTCCTAATTCATCACATTGATGAAAGAGGCGTCAGCTACATCAGTCCCAGTCCCTCAGAGAATACATATTTTACGACACCTTGGCATGATGGTTTGACACCTTTCCATAATGGTCGTTGTCTTTCTTCTTCTCATGGTTGGCTGTTGATGAAAACTAAGAATCGCTTCGGCTCCAAGAGAAGGTTCCACCTTTTCAATCCCTTTGTCGACAAATGTAACAATCATCGCTTTCAGAATTATATTCAGCTACCGAAGACAGAGAACCGTCTATATTCATTGTGTTTTCTTCTCAACTCCATCAGACCCGGATGGCGTTCTCCTTGTTACGAGGTCAGATAATTCATTCATGCTCTATCGACTGAGACTCAACAATCCATATCGTTATCAATGGGAGAGTGATCGGCGTCCTTATAAATGGGAAGGAATCGATGTTGATCTTGTCACTAATTTCGTCTACTGAAAAGGAAAGTTGTATGCATTGAAAAAGGACTGGAGTCTTGCAGTCATTGACCCTTGTTTTCGCATTTCCGTTACTAGTGTGAAGATGCAAAAGTATCTGTTCCCACCACCGGTGTTGATGACAGTGAAGTGGCATTTTCTGGTGGAATCTTGCGGAGAGTTATTGATGGTGACAATATCTTTTTGGAGTAGAGACATGGTCAGCGATTTGCAAGTTCATGTTTTTCGAGCCGACATGATTAAGAAGAAGTGGGTGAAAGTGGAAAACTTAGGTAACAGGACTTTGTTCTTGAGTTCAGCGAGTTCATTTTCAGTTTGTGCCCCGGAAATGGGGATCAAAAGCAATAGCATCTATTATAGTTTCATTGGGATCAATTTCGAACCAGATTGGGATCCCTATGGCATCAAGATATTGTCTAGTGATGGGAGCCTTTGCGGTAGAAGGGATCCCTATGGCATCAAGAGATCTGCTTGGGTCCCCTCATCATTTCTACCATAGTTCAGTTCTAACTTTAATGTTTTTGGGACATTCTAAACTTTGAAATGGGAAGAAGAATAGTTTAATGGTGGTTTCTCTTCTGATTTGATTTTAATTTGAATGATTTAATGGTCTTTCGTTTTGGCTCAACTTCTTGCAAAAATATATCTGAAGTTGGTCATGAATATTAGCAGCCTTTGCAAATCTACACCAAAAAACAGCAAATAGGAACGGCCCAGAACCGTTCCTAACAAAAATAGGAACGGTCCTAACCCGTTACAAATACCCATGTTCCTAAGACATTGGAACGGGCCAAAACCGTTCCAAATTGAATGTTTTGGAACTGTTGAAAACCGTTCCAATTGTGTTATAACCGTTCCAAATTATAAATTTTGGAACGGTTCTAGACACTGCCAGATTTTTCTTGACCGTTCCAAATTCAAATATTTGGAACGCTTCATAGTCCCTTTTGGAACGGTTCTAAACACTTTTAAATTTACTGAAACTGTTCCAAATTTATAATTTTGATACAGTTATAAACACTACCTGATTTTCTAGAACCGTTCCAATTTTAAGCGTCCTTACAATTAGTAGTTTGTTTTGGAACGGTTTTAAACACTTTCAAAATTTTTAAAACCGTTCCAAATTCTAATTTTTAGAACAATTATAGGAAGGATTTAAAACCGTTCCATAATTCATTTTTTCTTAAAATCAGAAAAAAAAATTAAAACCCATAAATTGTAGCATTCTCATCTACACCACATTAATATCACACATCATTAGTTTATTTAAAAAATCAATATACTAGCTTGAATTTAAATGTACAATTTACAATATTTAGAAATACATAAATATATAACACAAAAATCAAAAGCAAACACAAATGGGGGTTGTTTTGCATGTTAGCCCGCATGTTAGCCCTACGTTACATGTATGTGACCTTCATTACTAATAAAAAACATTCACCCGCACTCTGACGCTTTGAACTCCTGTTAATCTGGATTATATACATGAAGTTTAGAGGGTAGGTCCCGCTTTTGGGACTGGATTAGGAGGTTCATGTTTGCCAAGCTGGCTGAAATTCCCCTTTTCCTTGAAGAGCTAAGAGTGATGGTGCTTGCAATGCAGACTTCCTTCATGTGCAACATGATTTGATAGGCTGATCACACAGCCTCCATGAAAACATTTGAAACAAGGCCTGTGGTATGAGGTGCCCGTCAACTGCCACCTGAAATTCAAAATTTATACATAACCAAACTGTCTCTTAGTTGTTACCAAAGGAAAATATTCATAAATTAACTCCTGTTAACATGATTTGAGTAATATCAGAAAAGAGGTGAGTATTCTAAAGAAGAAAAACATCATACTTGACAAGTTTCTTGCAAGTTTTTTCAATTCTGTAACCTTAAAACATAACTCAAAAAAAAAAAAAAAAAAGGGTTGGATGCCAAAAACCAAGTCTAGCATAATTCAATTCTCAATAATGCTCAACTTACCATAAAGTACTTTTGCCCTTCAGTCTAATTCTTTTTATGTGTCTTGTAATCAACCATCTATAAAAGAATACTGACATTAAATATTCGAGAGATGTCTATGGAATCCACTGCAGGCTGAGCAGATCACTCCTTCCATGCTGCAAAGTGATAGAGCCAACAAAATAACACTCACCATGATCTAGCATCAAATCGGACTTCCAAAACCCAACTTGTCTCTGCAGAATAAAGGAAAACATCTTTCAAATTTTCAATAAAAGTCAGAAGAATAAGATCCAAACAAACGATGCAGTTGGACACACAAAAACTTGCAAACAACTTAAATATTTCAGGAAAAAAAATGATGTGATCTGCTCTTGACAAGGAAGAGAAAATGATGAGGTACACTTTGCATTAAAATATTCGAGAAAGAAAAATCCAACCTGGCAAGGGTTTGCTTGCATGCGTTTTTGTTCTACAGCTATCCTTGTGCCCCCCATTATAGCTTGTACACCAATAGAAGGATGATATCTCAACAGTGTGTTTGCCTCAGCAGCAGCTTGATTTGCCAGCTCCCTAGTTGGGCATACAATTAGCACATTTATTGGGCCCTCTTTTGGTCACGATCTGGAGGGGGCAATTTTACAATTACCTCAATTGCTGGAAGCTGAAAACAAGAAGAGTTCCATGGTAGGTGAGGGCTGAAAAAGATATACATACCTGCATCCTGCAGGACCTGCCAGCATGCAGAATATAGAGGTCAAGGTTTTTACCAGAAATGCTACAGTCTTTCCTGTGCCTGTCCTTTCTCTAGCCAGAACATCCTTGCCTAAAACACATTAAGAACCCATCAAAACAATGACGCCAATCCTTTTTTCCCTTCTTTTTGAATGCTAAAATGACAACAAGATGTCATTCTTATCATCAGAAAAACCAATATAAAAATAAAAAAGAAATGCTAAGATGTCATATAGAAATGCCACCATTTTATTTGGAAGAAAAAAAAAAAAAAACATATGCAACTCTCCATGTCAGTCTATAAATTCAACATGTCTTCTCCAAAACAGAGCAAACCACCTTTACGTTTCAGCAGGATAAAAATGTTCACCAATAAGAAACAACTATGCTTGCCATCCTCAATCAGTAAAGTGTAGCTAGCTCACAAGAGGCTTGAGATTAACTCAAAAGCATAAAAAACTAAATTTAAATTATGTAACTATCACATACAGCAATCTCAAATAGAAGTTACCAACTAATCATCTAAGATGGATTATCTACGGGTTTACTCATGATGAAAACCTAATCAAATTAGTTATGCTTACCAACTATGCTTGCCATCCTCAACCAATGCCCAGCCTAATCAATTTAGTTATGTCTCGAAATTATGATTAGAACTTAACCAAGATTCATCAGCTCTTACTATATGATAACCTTCCAAACAACAATCATCGAGCTCTTGGAAAGATTCCTTTCAAGAGCATATGTGGGGCCCAGCTTCACAATTAATGGCAATGCCAACCAACTCCCTTAACTTGGTGCCCCTTATTGGCAATGACCATGTTTGGTCCTACACATATGACTGCCAAAATGAAGAATCACAAAGCATGCGTGCTGCCAATGGGATAAGCAGGGAGCCAACTTGGTACTACTATCAATAATGCCCAGGTCAAAGATTCAGTGAGAACATTGTAGTTAGCAAATACATGTTTCTAAATGTTTTCTCTTAGATGCATTGAGAATAGTTGAAAGCTAGATATAAGTAGGATAACATATCACCTGTGATTTTCAGGGTACATTTGAGCGGCAAATTGTTCTGATTTCTGTGCAGCCCACTCTTCCCTCATATGGTGCGACTTTTTCTATGCAGAAAGTGATTAAAAAAATGCACTGATTTCCCTCAATGGAGAGGAATTTCGTATGGGAGGCGTAGGAATACAAGATTCCTCTCTCCCACGGAAATGAAAATACAAAGTATGGAATCCTCTCGTTATACAGGCACACCCTCAAGTTTCAACAAGTCTTCAATATATGAGGATGCCTTAATTAAAAAAAGGCAGCTAGCCTGCATTCTAAAGATAAAGGTTGAACTTTAAAGGAAAGCCCAGTTACTAAATTAACTGTGAATATCTTGAAAATTTCCAAAGCATTGAAATACTAAACCAAAAAGAAATCATAACTTGCTTTCTCCACCTCTCAACATCCACATATGCTTGGGGGACCTAATTTCATTTCTCTCAATTCTCACCTATGCTTGTGGGACCTAATTTCATTTTTCTGATATGATTGTGTTTCTATTCATCTGATAAAGCTATTTCTATTCATGAATGGATTATCCATTATCCTAGGAAAAAGAAACGGTGCACAATGCACCAACACATAGCTTTCAGGAAAATGAAGCGTCCCTGATAAATTTTATGTGAGATTAGCACAAAAAACATTTGATGGATCTAAGCTTTTAAGTCTATGAGGCCAGCACAAAACCCACTTTCAGAAGGAGAATAAATAGGTGTAAGAATTTCTTCAAAGAAAACCACAATGGATCAACAAAGTTCTCTGTTGGAAGTTGGACTATCTCTTAGCCAATAAATGCATCCATGGAGAGAAACTGAAACAGAGACTTGAAAATGCCATGATTAAATTTCTCAAAGCTCTCTTTCTCCATAAATGATGGGGTACCTATGATTGTGATCAAAGACACTGATCATCCTGCATGTTTCTATTTCACTTTCTCTGAGGCAACTATGTTTGGGAACCACACTCAGTCTGAATAGATTAGCAGCACAAGCGATTGGGTACCACATTCCGTTTGAATGGCTTAGCAGCACAAGTGATTTATATGTTTTGCTATGCATTCAAGCTGGTGAGGAAGAGGCAGAGGCATGACCATCTGTCATGACAAGTAAGATGGCTATGATTGGGAACCACAATCAGTTTGAATAGCTTGGCAGCTCAAATGATAATCTGTTTTTCCATGCATTCAAGATGGTGAGGAAGTTTAAGTCATATTAAGGGAGATGCTGTTCTTGACTACACCTAAATGCATACGTAGGAATAGAAAAATAGGTAAATCTTCTGGTACCTGAAACTATTTCAAAAACATTTGCAATTCTGTGTGCAAACATATCCAAAAATCTGAAAGAAAATGAATTCATTGGTCATTACCAAAGGTCAAGTATCAGATGTTAGCCATGTTGTCTAAGTGTCTAATTGTCTAAATGACCATGTAAAGCCCATAGTTTGATTGAGTTGCAACTTGCAACTCCTAATCTTTCAAAAATGGAGCTGTTGGGATATCTTTATAAAAAGATAAAGTACATGCTGCTTTTCAAAACTTCTTGTCTGGTATACCTATATCTCTCAGATGTGGGTGTCCTGTTCATATGGGCTACTGGGAAGAGCAACAACAGATTGGTGCAGGTGGAGGGGCCATTTTTAGATCCAACACATCTATCATGATCAAGATAGAGATGTATTGGATCTAAAAATGGGCCACAACACAAGAGTTCCCAAAGTGGGCCCCACAGGGCCGACATCAGTATGTATGTACCCATATAGAGGACTATAATTTGCTAAGCATCATGCTTAGTTCAATTTTGGACCTACCTAGATGCAAGACAATCATGGGGATGGCGGATGGAATTGGAAACACCACGCCCATCTAAAAATCACCACATAAGATCATTCAAACCCCGTGATCTTTGGATATCAAATCTTAATGGCTTTACAAAACATTGTATTTTAGATTTTCAAATCCTAACTGTGAGCAAAAGCCATAAGGGGCAGCTAGATATTTGCAATCTGTCCCACTCCCATTATTGTTATGCATCTAAGTCCCATGATTGTTATGCATCTAAGTGGACCAAAATCCAGAATATTTACCTAAGTTAAGCTAAAAGTAGATCATGTCCCTCCATGTAGAGGGCTAAACATATGTCAACCACTGTGGGACTCCTTTGTTTCTCCTTATTCTTCTTAATACAATTACCCTTAAAGCAAAAAAAAAAAAAAAAAACCTTGGTACTACTATTCTGGTATATCCTAACACCAGGCATCTAACGTTTTTTCTACCCTGTTCTCACTTCATACAAATACTAGCATGTTCAGCATCAACTGATTACAGATCAAAAAAATAAAAGGTGAATGAAGATATATTTAAAGGAAAAGACTTGACATTTTTCCATGAAAAGTCCAATGAGAAATTCCAGAAGCTCGTGAAAAATGATTTAAAAACATGATTCCAGACAGACACCCACTCACATGAGCTTGCACCAATGCCATATTTGAAACTGTGACATTGTTAAGGTGACCTGAGTCATTTTAAATGGTTGGTTCGAATAAAGATTACTAGATTAGCTTAGACTTAAAACGACCCAATTGCATAAACCATTATATTAACATAAAAATAAGCTGCACTACCACCTGTCACATTGTTGAAAACCCACTCAGATCATGAAACTTCTTATCTCATTACAGAATCAAAATGGCATTGGATTTTTGACATAGTGAATAGTAACATTATATATACAGGGAGATGCTCCTATAGTACTATGAGAGTAACTCTCACACTACTTTACACTCATAGGACCATCTCCCAACTGAAACAAACTGGTCCAGGAGAGCCTGTCGTTGCTTTTAAGTGAAGGCTTCCCCATTACCAATAGCAAATGGGTAGCAGCACTGTACTGTCTATATATATTTATGCTGGATCTTTGACGTGCAACTTCTGGATTGTTTACTCAAAAAACAAATCCCAAACTGTCTGTTATCCTTATTTGGCAAATATTCCAGTTCTTATCATTAATTGCTAATTACTAAAGTTCTTCATAAAAAAAAAACTCAAATTCAAAACGTATATATATACACATATATATTGTTGTTGTTGTAGAAGATTTCAGGAAATACAAGAAGGGGGAAATGAGAATCCTAAAATTTCAGATAAAAAGAAAAAGGACGAACACTTGAACAAGAAGAAGGGTACCTTCAATACAGGGGGGCCAAGAAGTCCCCGCTCTCAGAAGCCTCATCCCTCCTAATTATAGTATTAATGGCATCACTAACTCGATCTGGTAGCGTTTCAAGGTCCATATGCTCAACCTACGATCCAAAAAACAAAACTTTAGCTTTAGAATACCCAGAAGCAAACAGGTACCCATTTCACAGCGAGAGCAAATACCTCAGAATTAGCTTTAGAATACATGATTTCTTCAGCCTTCAAGACTACAAGAGGAAGTTTGTCCTGCCATTCCTTGTTCTTCTTGGTTGTAGAGCTATGAATCTCATTCACGACCCTAAACAAACACGTAATGGTTTGTGCAAACAATCACGTTCTTCTCCTTTGTGTAGATGATCAAATGCAACAGTCCATTGAAAAAGATATACTTTCAAGGGAGTCAAATTAGATACCCAAACACAAATATTCAAAAGACCAAGAAACCATAAATTGAGGGGAAAAAAAGAGAGAAAAGAGTAGGGTTTTATAAAGAGGATATAATAAGATGCATCCGATGAGAAAATCTCTGTTGCGAGGGAACTTCTTTGGGTAGAACTGAGCGACGAGAGCGATGGCGATGATTATGATCCCTAACAGCAATCTGATGTTGCTCAGCCTCACATCTTCAGAGTATCCACTACTCATCACGATCTGCAAGAAGAAGAAGAAGATAATCAAGATTTTAGAGATCTAGGGCAACGAAAGAGAGAGAGAGAGAGAGATTTGGGAATTGTTATAAATGTAGAGAGAGAAAGAGAGAGATACATCAGAGACTGATTCGTCGAGGAGGTGTTTGATGGAATGCGGATTCACCAACATCTTCAAAACCCTATCTTCTAATGGGATCCGACTGCTCTGCGTTATTGAGCGTCTGTGTATACTTAGACAGACTAAGTCGTTGGTGGTGCCAAGGAAGAGGAAGACGACTTGCTGGTGGTGATGGAGATGCCAGAGAGAAGCGGTGGAAGTTCATGGTCGGTAGCTTCGGTGATTGGGGGTTGTTGGTGGCGGTTTTGTTGGGTTTGCTGTGTGTGGCGCTGGTGCAGGGGAAGAAGAAGACGGAGGAGGATGAGGGATTAGGGGGAATAGAGGGAATGAGGGATTAGAAAGAATGGAGGGATCGAGTGCGGAATGGAGGGATTAGGGCGGGAGAGTGAAAGGAATGGAGGGAAAAAGCGTGGAATGGAGGGACCATTATTGAGGAAGCGATTTAGTGATACGGGGGCCATTTTTCTTCTTTCTGAAACGGTTTATTCACCTAGAACGGGTGAAAACCGCTTCACATTACGAACGGTTCTTAACCGTTTCGGACCAGCGTTTCTAATTTCAGATTTTGGTGTAGTATTTATTGTGCAAATTTACAGACGCACATATCAAATTTAGAAAGTCTCTTAAGATTCCTAATAACATTTGGAAAGAAGATCAATAATTCAAAAAATTAGGAAAAAGGATCAATAATCTCATGAGATCAACAACCTTTGACCACTAAATTATGGGCCCCAAACTCATAAAAGATCTCAGGCCAAGGATCTAGAGATAACAATTTCAAAAATCAGGAAAGATGATCAATAATCAACAACGTTTGATCCTGGCCCCCAACATCATAAAAGATCTCGGGCCAAGGATCCTGGAGACAACAATCATTAATGATAGCATCCAAATATAGGAAACTTGACATGGAAACTTTACCAAAAAAAAAAAAACATGGAAAGTTTTTAGGGCGAGGTCCCACATGCATCCAAGATCCTCAATGATTTGGACTAAAGACAGCATTTAGTAATAGGTAACATGGAGAATTTTTAGGGCTTTATCGCAAGCAAGGAACTCGTTGCCTTATTTATTTACTTATTTCGAAGGTAGAAGACCTAAATCATATAAAATACTGAGTATGACTTTGATTTAGACTCTTTCTATCTGCATAAAGATAGAGACAGCATTGATGGTATTTTCAGCCAAACACCAACATTATATCAAATAAAACTGATTTTTTTTTTTCTTTTTCATTCGTTCCAAAATTGGAGTTCAATTGTGATTTAGATTTTGACTCAATTTTGACTGGCCTTTATCAATTGGAGTTTAAATGAAAAAAAGATTATAATCAATTGAGTTTAAATCGGATAAGTAGGTCGAGTTTAAAAAAAGAAGAAGAAGAGGTAAACGGTTGACAACTGACAAGAGTTTCAAAATTTGACATTGAAGGCATTGAAGGAAGATGATTTGGTCTATTAAGCGTATTATTTCATACATTAAAGGATTAAGCTCCAAATTTATTTTGTAAGTTCTTCTTTTATCCATAGGAGTTTAAATGGTCAAGCTCATAAATTAAAGCTTGTCAAACTTTGTTTTTCTATTAATCAAGATATTGTATGGGAAAGGGCTGCCTCTGAACAAGCGGTGGGGGGTTGATTTTGTTGCGTGTTTTCTTTTGTTGTTGTTCATTTTGTTGGTTTTATTAGAAGTTTATTTACCAAAAAAAAAAAAAAAAAAGGTTTGAAGAGGGAAACTAATAGGGCTGATCCTAGCCTACTTTTGGGGTGCCTCTGTTTCACATTTGCACCATTGAGATAACTTATTTTGATAGTTCTATATTGATTTATATAGACAATAATGCTTCCCTCAACGCTTTGTTTAATTTTTGTTAAACTATGTGACCATTAACGATGATCCAAACCGTCGGAAATATTAATACGGTCAAGCACGGCCCATATATCAAATTCCAACCGTTGATCTGTCTCGAATCTCAAGATATTTGATATAAATCGAATAACCACATATCTATTTTTTGAACTTTTGTGGGCCCCATAATCACAATCAAGATCGTTAATCTTTTTTGAAATACTGAAAATGGCTAGCCTTAAAATTCTCAGCCTCTGATTTAATGTATATCTGCCAAAAATGAAGAAAAACCTTAGAACCATTGATTTTACATGTGACATTATCACTGTAGAATAAATGAAACTTGAACCGTCCATAATTTTTTTTTTCTTGACTGTAGGACCTCCAAACCATCATCCAAGCCGTTGGATAGCTGTATGAGTATAATAACTAATATGACACCAAATTTGAACCATTGATCTATCATGGTTATCAAGAAATTTTCAAAAAAGAGCGAATTATGTAATACCTAATTTGGGTGAGAAGGGGTAATCTTGCGTTATCCTACATCCCTAGGTTATCGCAATGTGCGATATCTTACAGACGAACAGTTTTGTAGTAATTACATATTTTTCGACAGTTTTAGAGCGATTGGCAGGTTTAAAACGTGTTATACGGTAATCATCCCTAACAAGAAACCCACGATAATAGGGCCCACTAATAGAAGATCTAAACAACAGAATGACCCGATTTTTTTTGTTCTGACCTGTTTTCAATAAATTTTCCAATCTAGCTAAGTCCTCAACAAATTTTACTCAAGTAAGAGTTAGGCCCACTTACACATTGATCACTTATAAAAAAAATATGTTTGCAAAATATAAGAAGAAATTCAAGGGTGGCCAACCCAACAATGGGCTTAGTCTTAGCGAAGTGCTCTAGTTGGCTAGACCTTCAAGTAACGTATGACACGATATGGCTAATAATTATAATCACGTAGCAAGACCCAAATCAATTGTGGGCTTAACTTTGATTTGAGTGAGATTTATTTATTATAAAGCTAATATAAGTGGTGATTATTGTTTTTAGTTGGCTAGACCTTTAAGTAATATATGACACGATATGGCTAATAATTATAATCATGTAACAAGACCCAAATCAATTGTGGGCTTAACTTCGATTTGAGTGAGATTTATTTATTATAAAGCTGATATAAGTGGTGATTGTTGTTTTTAGTGGTTCGGATTTTAGATATAGGTTACATTAATGCATTCATAAATTATAAGGATTGACACAAAAATTAAACATTAAAACTTGATGTGTTTCATAGTTAAAGATAAAACAAGAAGTCAAAGTTATGACTTAGGGCGATCGATATTTTTGTTTTAAGTGAGTACTTATGAAAAATATAGATTTATTGTTTTCCACCATTTTTAAATATTATGGATTTTTTGAATATTTTTTAAAAAAATTTTTAAAGAAATTCAGGCCACTATAACCGCAACATGTTGAGAATTGCTATTCATACCTCATCGATTTTTGGGTCGGCCGATTCCACGAGTGAGACCAAAATTTCAAACCACGTGTTTAAATGATCAAAGGTCATGTCAGTTGGGCTCTTGGTGATCGATAATTTTTTGTCCTGTATCTTCATTCAACAGCTCCACATTCCACACGGTTTGCAGGGAATCAAAGTTATAATAATAACATTACAAAGCACCATAAGCTCCTTATCCAAAACAACAGCTTTGGGCCCACCAAAGTGACAGAAAAAACAACCTGCTTACTGGGATTTTAACCACGGTTGCAAATGGGCTTTTGATTATATGAGCTGTCAAAGTCTCCAGCTCTGAACGAATCGATTTTCAGTTCCAGGGGAAATCCGGATTCTGTACACGCATATAGGATCTAAACATTCTGATCCGAAACTAAAGTCCTGTATATTTCGACCTAATAGGACTATGATATGTGTTTTAAGGGCCTATATTACTTGGGCTATATTCATTAGTCTACTCAACTTAATCGTATATCATTTAATTGATTCTTTTGTATTTAAGATATTTATTTTAAATCTTTTTTTTTTTATTATAAAGTTACGCTAACCCGTTTGTCATCGTTCTCGCTCTGATCCCAATTTGCGCCCACATCGGTTGTGCTGAGACTATGCTCTACCGAACTTGTTTGGCAACATTATATTAAATTACTCTACTGAGAATATGCTGTAAAGAACTTGTTTGATAACTGCTATAAATATGTTGTTCCACTGAACGGAAGCAAGAGAATCATAGGATTTATAATGTGGGGCCCAAATTTATTATTTACATTACTCTATTATTGTCGTACATGGGACCCACCTATAGAGATTACAATTTGGTACCCACCTATAAAAATTAGAATATGGGACTCATGTTCATAAAATTTACAATGTAGACCCACCTTTATAGGCATTATAATATGAGGCCACCTTTTTATGACCCTTAAATATGGGACCTACCATTATAAATTACAATACCGTACACACCTTTAGAAATTAGAATATGGGGCCCACATTTATAGGATTTATAATGTGAGCCCACCATTTATAATTATGACCATGTGACCCACATTCGTAGGATTTACAACGTGGGCCCACCTTTATAGGAATTGTAATGTGGGGCCACCTTTTTTATTGATTGTGTGAACATGGGACCCACCCACCTTTAAAAATTACAATGTGGTATTTACCTTTAAAAATTAAAACATAGGGCCACATTCATAGGATCTACAATGTGGGCTTATGTACAATGTCGCTCGGCTCCACGTTTTGCAATTGTGACTATAAGACCCACCTTTAAGAATTATAAAGTGGGGCCACCATTTCTGTAATTATGGACATGGGACCCACCTTTAAAAGCTACAACATGGTGCCCACATTTATAAATTAGAAATGAAGCCTTATTATGTGATCCCACCATTATAGGAGTTATAATATGAGCCCACCTTTTGTGATTGTGACCATGTGACCCATCTTTAGACTTTAGAAAGTGGGGCCACCTTTTTTGAGATTGTGAACATGAATGTATCTTTAGGATAGGTGAGAGGATTCGGAGTCTTTAAATGATCTTATATGAAAGGCAAGAGATAAGTAGGTTCTTAAAAAAAGTTTTTTTGTTCAAACTTTCTTATGCTAGTAGTTTTAGATTTTGAAATTCTTTCTGGTGAGAACAAAAATTCATAATATTGATTCACACTTACCAAGTGTGTTTTCTTTATCCTTATCTCGTAGGAACATGGCAACACCAAACGTACCCTTAGACTCTCAAAACAATAGTACTAAATTATTTAGTTACAAACTTAGGTCTTATGGTTTGAAACACTCTTATATGTATGTTTGGGGATCTAGATTCAAATCTCTCAGTTCTAGAAGTAGGTCTCATAACTATCATTGTTTGGATAAAAATCTTTTGAATATTCAAATAATCACATACTCATCACTAATGTTAGAATTTCCAAAGTTAGCAAAGGCTTGAGCGTATAAATTATAAATGTATCAGATTCAGGTCTTCAGTTTGAACTTTGAACCCAATTACATGTCAAAATAATCATGATTTTTAATTTTACATGTTGACATATGTTTTTTATTTTTTATTGGTAATGTGACTTGAACCCACAAACTTAAAGACGCAACAATGAGCACCTTCGATTGTGCTGGTTTTTTTTTTTTTTGACCGATGTGCATTTTAAAACCATAATTTCAAAGAGTTCCTACTTCTCCCAACTATGGTTGAAAACTTACTGTGCCCTAATTAACCCCATAAGAAGAACGGCTCTTTACCCGAGTGGTAAGGAGCGTCAATTCTTACCTGGTTGACTGGGATTTAAACCCCGTGTATGCGGGCTCCTTTCCTACTTGTGTGGGATTTATTTACGCGTGTGTGGGCTTCCTTCCCTCTTGAGTGGACTGCTTTCTCGTGTGTATGTGTGCTCTCTCTTTGGTCCCAGCCCTTTAGCTGAGGTACCCAAAACACAAAAATTAGCCCCATAAGAAAGTTCCCAAAAAACAAATTAAATTAGCCCCATAAGAAAGTTCCATTGCTTATACCATACCATTCTCTCTCTCTCTCTCTCTCTCTCTCTCTCTCTCTCTAATTTCACATGAACTTTGAATAAAAACAAAGTCCGACCAAATATAATGTTTAATGGGGGCACACTTAATCTACTAATTAATCTAGTTAAGCGCCATTTGTACTTGGCATCAGGCAAAGTGGGGAGCAGGAAATCATTTGGGTAAGAAATCTTGTTCCCGCCCTTTTGGTTGCATAAGTTACTCTGCATAAAAGTCTTCAATACTTGCTAATTAACCAAAAAAGACCCCACCCTAATTTGAAATTGAATTAATAGCCATTCAAATCATAAAAAAAGCCCTTTATATAACCATTAGAGATTAGATAGTTAGATCCTAAAATTAAGGTTTAAGATGATCCCAGATCATGGTATTTAATCAGCCACTAAGCAGCACTATGAGTCTTTGACAAGAGGATTCATGTTTGGGTAATGTCTTTGGAGAGGAATCCTCTCTTATTTTCCTCAATTCAAAGGGAAATCCAGGTTTGGGTGAAGAGAGGACAATGTTAATCCTCTGAACCAATCCAAAATCCTTTCTTTCATTGATTCCTTCGTCTCCATCTCCATCCCTCCCCCCCGCCCGCAAATCGAATTTTACAAATCCACGGATGCAAAGAAGAACCTAAGCTACAAAAGTGACTCAGTGATTCCTCCCCTTAAAATCTTCAGAGAGGATAACATTGTTCTAGAGTTATGAAGGGATCCTTTAGATACATGATTTTTCCATGTTTACCAAATGTGTTGTGTACATTTGGTAAAAGGAGAGGAATCCTCTAGGATAACATTGTTCTGGAGGAATGAACAAATCCTTTGGATACATGATTCCTCCATGTTTACCAAATGTGCTGTGTACATTTGGTAAATGGAGAGAAATTCTCTATCTAGTGGATTCCTACATGTCCATGAAACCATGCTTCCTCTTTGAGGAGATCTTAAGGAGAGGAGTCATTGCATTCTAGATTTAGGAAACACAGATGAGGAGTGACTCCTCATAACTCAAGTCCTTCTTTGTCATTGTGGATCTACAAGATTTGATAGGGGTGGTGGAGACGAAGGAATCTGTGGAAGAGGAATTTTAATGGGTTTGGAGGATTTGAAAATCTTCTCTTACTTTTCCTCTGTTTACCTAATTCTGGATTTTTTCAGGATCAAGAAAAACTACTGAGGATTCCCATTGGAGGATGTTACCCAAACATGCTAAAGAATTTACACATCACAAAATCCTCTTGGCCCACAAACAAATCATGTACCTACTTTTCCAAGTCCTTTGATTACCAGGTACTCAGGTGGGCCTAATTAGTGATTACAAAACAGACTCAAACCACAGTTTCCTGTAGGGCTGTTTTGCATCACATGAGTAGCACGTGAGGTGAGGTGAGGTGGGATAGATGATGACGTCTTCTCTGACGTATACTTTAGGAGCTTCCGAAAGAAACAATGGATCCTCTCCTCTCCTCTTATTCTGCTATTCACGTGGCAGATTTTGGAATTTGGACCCCTTTAATGTAGAATACTAGAATTCATGCCTAATCACATGTTTAAGATGATATTAATCTTGACATTTGTCCAAAGTCCAATCTAATTAGAGGGAAATTTGGTTTAAAGAGAGTTGACATTCAATTTTAAGAGGTTGGATTTTATATGTATATCCAAGATATTGATGCATATAGATGCACATGAATATTTTTCATAGATATATATATATATATATATATTTAAAGTTTAAAGCTCTTACGGGGGTTGTCAACCTCCCTGATGCAACCCTTGTCTTCATTTGAGCCCAGTAGTCTCGCTTACAATAATTTGCTCTTGGAATATTTTGTGATTGCCATGGCAATAAGATTAAAACAAAAGTTTTAATAAGCCGTGATTAAAATATTTACAATAATATTAAAAGAATAGAAAATTCCTCATTTAGGATTGTTGTTTTAGGCCTCAAATTGTCTCGAGCTGGCCTTGATTGAGAATTTCTAACATAATTTGACATCTTGTCTCCTGAGCATTCCAAATACTTTATTTGATGCAATAATTAGAAATTACAAATCACATGAAAAGACACTTTTAGGACTTGTTTGGTATCTCTACTCCTTTTTTATTTTATAAATCCATCTAAAATAGAGTCATTAAAAAAAGAGCCATAAGAAAAAGAGGCTAGAATGAAAAAAATGTGTTTGGTAACGCACGAATCTATTTTAAGTACCTCGCCTCTATATTTTAAGACCCAAAAACTCTATTTCTCATCTGCCCACTTTTGGATTATTTGAATTTTAGTGGATTTGCCTCTAAAAGTCTAAAGCGGATGGATTCTAAAATCTTGTACCGAATGCTCTAATTGTTCAAACATCTGTTCGATGTAGACATTTAGAGAAATAGAGGCACGAAATAGAGATACTAAACATGGGCTTAGTCTTATGATTTTTAGAATCCCGGCATTTCAAATGTTAGATGGGGTTTGAGCATTTGAAAATCTAATTTGAGGGCAGCATTTGGAAATTAGAATTCTCACAATTCTTCCGAACGAACAAAGTGGCTGTTAATCATGGAAAAAAAATTGATTTTTCTTCATAGATGGAACTTGATTTGTTATATACAAGGAATAACAACACAAGATTCCTCTTTCGGTGAAACGAATGGCCACACATCACAAAACCCTATTGGCCCACAAACAAATCATGTAACCCTTCTTTTCCGAATCCCGTGATTACGAGGTACTCAGGTGGGCCTCATTACAAAACAGACCCAAACCCGAGTTTCCTAGAGTGTCCCTTCTGCATCACATGAGAAGCACGTGAGGTGAGGTGACATAGATGATGACGTCTTCTCTGACGTATACTTTTAGGAGCTTCGGAAAGAATCAATGGATCCCACTTCATCACGTGGGAGACTTTGGAATTTGGACCCCTTTCACTCCGAATTACATGTTTAAGATGAGATTAGTCTTGACAGTTGTCCAAAATCCAACCTAATCAGAGTGAAATTTGGTCTAAAGTGAGGTGACATTCAATTTTAAGAGGTTGTATTTCATAAGTGGGTCCCATTCATTGATGCATCTATATATTTAAAGTCTCAAAGTTCATCTAGGATTGTAGGGGTTGCCAACCTCCTTGATGCAACCCTCTTTTTTTATTTGAGTTTAATAATTTCACTTAGAACAATTTTCTCTTGGAATATTTTGTAATTGCCATGACAATAGGATTAAAATTTCTTTTCTAAACGCCCATGACTTGAACATCACTCTGTGGCACAAAATGTTGGCTAATTAGAAAAGTCATATATGAAAAACAAAGACAGTAGAACAGATAAGGATGTTGAGACGTATGTATGATAAAAATTGAAAAAAATAGAATGGAAAATGAGTGTATTCAAAAGTATTTTGGGACAAGACCGACCCATGAAAACTTAAGATTAACAAAAATCATCTGAAATAATTTAGTCGCAGGTATATAGATACACTACATATTTAAAATAATCTGGCATGGGATAGATTAGGTGAACACTACTCTAATTGCCTGTTTATTTACTAGAATTCTATGAATTCCTAAATTCCCAAACAAGGTGGAATTCTTGAATCCTCTTTTGGACTTGAGCATTCAAGAAATTCAACAAAAATGCAAAGAGGGTAGAACTCCTAAATTCTTAAAGGCCAATTGGGACTTTTCATTTGCTAGAATTCATAAATTCTTGTCAAGAAATAAGGGATTTGAAAATGCTAAATTCTTAAATTCTTGTCCCAAAAACCCCAGCCACTATTAAAGAAATAGGCCCTAAATGTCTATTTGTGTAGAGTCATGGCATTTCCTCTTCCCCAACACCGGAAGTTTGACCTAAATGTTAGAATTCTCAGATTCTATCCAACGCAAAAATCGTCTCAAAATCAAAAGGTCATTTGGCCATTTCGTCGTTGCACCAAACGCCACGAGAGACACCATTTCTCCTCCCCTTTTTACAGCTAATCACTCTACACAAACGACCCCTAAAAGACAGTAATAATGATGGTTATATTTGAATCAGGGCAGCAAAGGATCCCAAATCTTCATGGCAACCGCCCACCACTAATACACTTCAAAATTTTGTCATCCTCAAATGAAATAAAATAACAGTAAAAAAACAAAAAAAAAAAGAGATCAGATTCACAGAGATGACTGTTAGATAAAGTAGCAATGATGATACTTACAAGAAGATTAAGACACTACTCCAATTAGATAACACCTACAAACCCACCCCCACCCCCACCCCCACCCCCACCCCTTTTATTATTATCTTTCTACTTTTACACCCTTCCCAACCCAAAAATCAAATTGTAAATTTTTAAAAAAATCCTCTTCCCTGCTGACTTCTACTGCTCTTCTTTGATTTTAGCAATTCATTCATCAACCCCCACTCACTCCTGCCTTGAAGGATGAGAACAGAACACCAAGAAAAGTTGAAGAAACGGTGTCCTGCGCACTACACTATCCGGTGCTCCCGCACCAAGGGGCTTCTCTCAAACTACACCTCCGGAACACCACCGAGCACTCCGGCAGCTCTCCCAGATCGCCGAACAGCGACTCGTCCTCCTCCCCCATCGGAAAAACGGAAGTCGCCACGTCAGGATCGGTTCCGGCGCAAATGGGGCCCTCGAGGAGGGGGTCTTTGGCGGGAGAAGATGCCACGTCAGAGAACCAGGAGTAGTCCTCGGCCAGCATCGTAGCGTCCGGCTCCAGGTCGTGGAAGCTGTCGTCCGGGTCGGTTTCGGCCGGGCCGGATAAAACGGCCGGCTCGGTTCCGGCCGGTTTGGTGTCGGATTTGGTGGGGTTTCTGGAGGTGGGCCAGGGGTGATTGTGATCACAGGCGTAGGTTATCACGAGCATTGTGGGGTCCACACGGCTCCTCTCTACTTGCTTCCTTGCAGGGCAGCCTTTGGAACTGCTACATCGGTAGTAGCCCCTGCCCACACCATGAATACATGAGCAAACAAGAATACACTATTTTAGGAAAAATCAAGAATATACTATTTTATAAAACGACAAGTAAAACGCGTTTCTCACTTTACTATATTAGTAAAAGTCAAGTAAAGCTTTTAAATTCTTAGATATGAGATCACATCAATATGATTTTAAGTTAAATTTTTTTTATATTTTACGAGAAAAAGAAAAAAAAAAGAAAGCATTCTTTATCCACTAAAAGACTAAAAAAAAGTAAAAAGGATTTTCACATAAAAAAACCAAAAATAAAATACCTACATAACCCCATCATATTTTATTATTTTTTGATATGATGCTTTACTATATTTTATTTTACATGTAAAAATACTAAACGGGCCAATGAACATCAACATCTTTTTAAAAATTTTACTTCAATAGTAGCTAGTCCCACCATATTTAATCTAAATTGAGCGTATAACTGATAATAAATTTAATTCATATAATTAACAATATATACAATTGTGTTAATTATGCTAATCAATTCGCATTCGATTGGACGATGGTGCGACTGACTTCTATTAAAATAAATTCTAAGATATTTGATTCCAAGAAATAGAATTCGTTTTTGAACAATTCAAATAATCAATTGATGATCTAAGTACATCTAAAATAATTTCACTTTTATCACAACAAATAAATGAAATTCGCCTAATGATGCACGGTAATGAAGCCAACAAAATCCCGGTACAATGCACCGATAAACACGGCGCCAAGCATGGGCCCACCCGCTCAGGGCAGCTGCTACAGGAGAAGAAAGAAAAAGAAAATAAAGAACCAAGAACTGAAGAGGCGCATGTTAGCATAACACACTGTGCTTTTCTAGAATAAGCCGGCGGCGAGGAAGGCGGCCTCGGCGTCGGATAAGGCCAGTTTCACTCGAGGCGCACGTTAGAGGGTGGGGCGTACGCACCTCGGATATGGAGAGCCCTTGATCGGCTTTTGGCCGTACTTTCTCCAGGCCCAAGAATCGGACGGTGGATTCGATCCCTCCACTTCTCCGATCGGTACGGACACAACTCTCCTCTCTGCAACAGCTCCTCTCCTGCTCCACACAATAATTACAAAAAACACCCCCAAAGAAATCAGGACCGTCCAAAAAGGGCAAATCTGAGAAGAAGTTAGATCCCACAAGGATCCGACATCTCCAGCAAAATCCGTTTTTTGGGTCTACTAACCTTCTCTTGGGAGATGACGTGGCACTGGTTTTTCCGATGTAAAACGGCCCGTTTTCCGGCGTGGTTCCGGGCTCTTCCTGGTCGGAAATAAATGGGTTTGTGATGAATCGCCCCTCCATGATCGGGTTGGACCCGAAACTGATCGATCAAATAGAGAACTCTGAACTCAATGGGAGAGTTGTTGGGTTTGTGGGTTCTTGAATTCTCAACAAAAGAAGATGAAGATAAAAGATGAAGATAAAAGGCTATAGAGAGAGAAGAGAGAGTATAAATTCAATGCCGGCCAATAGAATCGGCCGTCAGCATGTTGACAGATGAGCAGTTTTATAGTTTTTTTTAGAGAGAGAGAGAGAGAGGGGAAATAATAATCAAATAGCAACTAAAACTTGTACAATGCAAGTGAAAGGGACCATTATCTTCTAATTTGTGATTATGAAATTGAGAGAGGTGGGTCATGAGAGGGATATTTGGAAGGGGAAAGGGGGGCACATTTTCTCACCCCATGAGAAGGATGTTTGAGTGCACCATAAATTAGCACATGGACATTTGAGCATGAGCCATTTGGACTGACCTCCCACATTGGGTCGTTGCTCCAATATCCAATGAAACCATGTTAATTTGATGACAAACGTGCAATAATCAATAAGAGTCATCCATTATGTAAGCTAGAACTCTGTAATTGATTGCAATTATTCAGTTATGGAGTTATGGGGTGTGCCATGGTGTGGCTGTCTCTCATGGACCCTCCATGTGAGACCAAAAGAAGATTAAAATGAGACCTACTCCTACATGTGTGTAAAACTTTAAACTTTAATTTTATTAGATCATCCTAACCCCTTTTATCATGGACCTCGAGCTCGTTGGTTTTTGAAGACATAATATTTTTAGGATTTCAATCCAATGGGAGTATTAATTGGATAAATGTCAAAATTGGGTTTGTGAGTGTGAGGGAGTAGGATTGATTGTGGAGGGCCCCAAGTCAGTCCCAAAGGAGAGATATCCTCACCCTTTAGCATTGACCATTCATTTAGTTTATTTGAATAATGAAAACTATGTGCAGTTTTCTTGAATATGATACTGAGACCCCGTTTATGCGTTTGGAGGTTTCTATTTTTGCAGTTATGTCATCTATCTCCTTCAATCCCATTGAGAACTACTGTAAAAGTGAAGTTCTTAAGATCCAATTAGAACAAATGAGGAAGTTATGTAAAGATGATTGTTTAAATTAAAGACAACAAATGAATGGCTCCAATAAAGGGCCAGAGAATCTATGAGTGCCATGGTATTGGAAACAACTGATGTGTGAGTTTTAAGGATCACCTGTTTGTTTGCATAAATGACATAGGAACTTAAAAGACATATGAATTAATCCAGATGAAGTGAGCTCCATGAAAGGATTATTAAAGGGTTGAGTGTGAAAGATATGCAATAAAGATGTTAATGTGACCCTGGCTTTCTTAGATGTTGAAGAACTAGCGTGATGGGTGTCATTTTCCATCTTTCATTGATTCTATTGCTATCAAATAAGGGATTATTTGATGGTCGGTTTTGTATATTTACCTTTAGTTCTTCATTCTTAACCATTTCATTATTTACCACACTGGGGTTATTGGGGAGTTTACTTGGCTTCCTTCTTGGCCCGGAGGAATTAGTTCAGCCTAAAGGGTTAAAACTCTCCGATAGCCCCAAAAAAAAAAAACACTTATACAATTCTAAGCACAGTGCCTATGAGAGATCTTGGAAGCCATTTGTAAAATTGTGGAATTCTACAGGGTATAATTCTAAATAAAAGTGAGTTGGTTAGCTCCAATAATGGGTTAAAGCATCAATGATGATGTTGATAATCTGGCATATTAGAAAAGGAGATACAACTATTGACGTATATTATTAATCTTGCATTTTGAAGGTGTTACTATGTAATTTGGAAGATCGATTTTGTTAGACATGAGTGGTCCTCATGACCACATGTGCAACACTGTTACAATCCACGGTTTGAGCCCACTAATCTAAGTTACTTTCCCCTTTTTAGTTTTTGATTTTACTAAGTTTATCTTAGAATAGATTTTAGTAAGCACAATCAAATAGGACTCTTATTTATTGATTTGAAGGAATTAAGGAAACTTACCTTTATTAGATTTCTTTGAAGGTGTTATTATGTAAATTGGAAGATAGATTTAGCCAAGTGCATGGATCTTTTTGAGATGTGCGTGGCATAATGGTTGGTAGATCCATCAGGCATACTTACCTAAAGAGTGGTTGTAGTTCTGTCATGCACCAGTACGGTGATAAATAATTAATAGATAACTCAAAAGTCTTTATTTTGGATATGCTGGCTATCAATATCCAATGTGTCAAAATTTGACTTGGCTTAAGTAGCACGAGTGAAGCTCAAGCCTAAGCCTAGTTGAGCCAAGCTATGCTTGTTCCATATCTATATTTGTACAATGCTAAGTCTCTTCGATTAGAGGATATCTGAGAATTCCTACTTGGAGATTTCTTAAGAATCCAAGACGTTGTCTTCTTATAAGAACCGCAATGCTCAAGAGCCCCTAAAAGCATTATAAGGTTAAATATATGAGAATTTTCAGAACTTTGTAAGCCAAAACACCCCTGGATATATAGAGAGTTTGCAAATCAAACAACATGCTAACTTCTCATGCACGTTCATTTTCATGGTTTAGTGCGGCACATTTTTCAGATAGGAAGCAAAAAAGATCGAATCTGATTCTCAACCGTCACCCTAGTAACTCAAATGTAGAGAAATACTAGATCCTATTGGCCCTGCTTGTTTCATTGTTATTAATTAGAATATCCATAGGAACCCAAAGGAGCTTGTAAATAAAAATAAAGTAACAAAACGTAAACATTCAAAAATCACTATCAAATAATCTACCATTTAATTAGAAATAATCAAGGAAAGATGAAAAGTCAATGTCTCATCTATATGCCTTTATCTTATATTTTTCACTTCTCACCTCTTTAATAATCTTATGTTAGTGCCTATTTGACTATGAATTCATATATAGACAATCCCATACAAACATGGGGAAAACAGAAAATCTCTCAAGGTCGGTATAAAAAACTAAAATCTTCTATAACATTGGAGGGTTTTGCAAAAACTAAGACATCAAAATTAGAACTCACCACTTCTTCTCATGTTGGGGTCCACAAGGTTAATGGATCTTGAATCCCAAGATCCCAAAACTGAGTGCCACAGTCGGTGGTTATTATCCTTGATTAATTGGCCGTTCCATGCTCCGCTATGTCCGGAAATATAATGGCCGTCTAATGGACGAGAGCTTGTATTCTAATTCCTATGGTGTTGTGATGGTGATCTTTTCCCCTTTTCTTTTATTTCCCCACGTCTTGACTTTTCCCGGCATCATTTAATGCATGAATCTCTTTACATCTCTCCAGCTCTCTTTTCTTTCTTTTGTCAACCCTCTCCAGTTACAGCCTCGCAGACGTAGAAAATACTCCTTTGTTGTTAGATGAATGGATTCCAACTATGACGTTAAAACGTGGGCGCTTATAAGTTATAGCCATGGTCTTACATAAACTAAACACGTGTTTAGGTTTCGTCTTCTTAACTCTCAAGGGAGCTTATGAAATGACCTTGTATTATTATATAGTCTTGAAAAGGGTGAATTATTATTTTACCTTCACTGTAAGTTAGACTAGTCAATTTGTAAAAAACCATGTTGAAAGTTCCGCAGAACCTGCTAAAATGATGGTTGCTAGTCTAATTAATTAAACCAACGCAGCGAATATAACCAACCAAATAAGATAGAACTAGCAAATAAATCTACCAATCACGCACCACAAGAAGGCAGACACAATTTTAACTTGGAAACCCTTTCGAGAGAGAAAAACAACAACCCATAAATCAAGAACTCGCGAACAGTGACAAGATATACTTACACCTCGTTTACCTCAGTCAGTATCTCAACTTAATGACTGTAGTTGTTATTGCACAACTTCTGCTACCACGACTTTCTCGCCGTGCACCGTTCTCCTTATTTGACCTCGTCGCACCCTGTCAACCAAGATGATCAATCTTCTGCAAAAGAGTAAAAGCAACAAAACTTTTTACAGCAGCCCTTCGGAATAATCTCTCAATAGCTTTAGAGAAAAACTCTCTCTCTAAGATCTTTTTACTCAGATTAATGAGAGAGGTGGTGTGTTCCTTTGGGTTGAGAGAAACACACAATATATAGTCCAAATCCATGCAAGAGACTCTTAATAATAATTTACTAAGAATATCAATTTGTCTCAAATTTCTCCTAAGAGTCCAAATCCAATTGGGCATTGTTCGCCACGCTTGCTATAGCGAGCCCCGTCTTTGCTATTTGGCTTTGATGTAACTTCACTCTAACAAAATGCATGTTTGCTTTAGCAAACTACTTTACTGGAATTTGGCTTGAAAGTCCCAAAATTCTTCAGTCTTCGCTTCAGCTCTTCTGGCGGCTCAATTATTGTCCATTCTAAAATAAATAGAAAATAACAATTTGAATGAATCATTTCGAATGGACCCAAAGTTTTGTCCAACCCATGAATTAGCCAACATAAATAAAATCCTAACGCATGTGATCTACATGCTATGGGTTCTACATCGGATTAAGTAACTGGCTTGGGGCAAGACTAATCTCCCGGTAAAGTCTTCATCCGTTTCAGATTGGGATTGTACTCCTATTTTAATTTCCACTAGAGTAATAAGGGATCTATGATGTATAGACTTATAAAGCATTTGTAACTCCTCATTATTTACATATGGGGTGGTTTGTCAATTTCACATGTGATGGAAAAATGGTCTACATGTGTAAATGATTCATATATAAATATTTTCATATACAAATAAGTAAGATGTGAAATAAACTCTGTTGTTTGTCATTTCCACACCTCTTCACATGTGAATTTGAGTCCATCAAACAGTTCACATATCTTTCATTGTTTTTCTCAAAATTTTAAAAATATATGATGAATCAAGTGATGAAAGCCAACCCATTAGCCACTGTTAGTCTTCTAAAGGGATCAATGGTTTGGATAGGGAAAAAGGGGCCCATAGAAATGAAAAAACTAGATCAAACGGTCTGAGATATTTTTAAAAACTCTCACAATTCATGCTTGATCAATGGTTCAAATTTGATCTACAAGCCGTTTTGGGCCTTGGGAAGGGGTCTAACGGTCCAAATCTTGAGTTGGGGGCCCACAAGACTCAAAGATTTGAAAAACACGGACTGCCTTGTACAACTTATAAAATACATTGTAGCAATCGGGTATGCATCCGACGGTTCCAAATCTTTCTTAATTTTCTAAAGATCCATAACTGATCACGACCTGAAATTATATATTGTAGTCCTGTTTGACCTTTTTAAAGAGGATTAACGGTTTGGATCATGAAAATGGGACCTACAAAAGTTCAGAAATTTAGATCTAATGGTCTGAAGTCTTTCTTAAATTTCTCACTATCTATAATGATCCAACGGCTTGGAATTTGTTCTAAGGACCATTTTTGACCTTCTAAATATGATTAGTGGTTCTGATTATGATTTCAACGTGCCTATCACTGTAGGCACTGTAGTGTCTTTTCAGGCGCTGCTGTGCTTTCGTTTCACTCCATTTCCCCACCAGTCTCGCATGTGATTTTCACACCAGATGAGGAAAAAAACGTTAACAAACATAAATGACAATCAGTAACAGTTACGCATCTTCTCCATTGCCGTATGTAAATGGGGGCGGAAAAGTACCTCTAACCAAGTTGGGAGCCCTTGGTTGATCATCCAAAAACTTCCAAGCATTCGGAGCAAGTTCATATCATTTATTGTCATTGGAACTGCTCAAAGATTCTCGATACGAAGCCGGCATCGATTCATCTAGGACTGACATTATTTACCTTTAATTTTGGGGAAAATTGACTTATTTACCTTCTGAAAAATATTCAATTTCTGCCTTCTTCCAAATACAAAAACAAAAATGCACCTTAATTGGAATTGAAGTGCCATAAACTCTAATATCTTTAGGGCACGGACTTTTTTTAATTATAAAAAAGTGGCCTTTTAAATCATCCACATCAAATATACTTTTCACAAATTCATAGAAAATTGCAATATTTTCGATTCTTTTTCTGAAGGAAATGTATTTACATTGAAATGTTAAAATGGTTTTTCTTTCTAAGAAAGCACGTTGCTTTTTCATTTTAAGTCTCTCATGGACCTTGGAATCTAAGTTTCCTCAATCCCACATCTCCCTTTTTTCTCATAAAGCTTGAGAAATGCAATAATAGTGCAGTGACGTGACACTTGTTAGTTTTAACTACATTAATTGTTAGAGAGAGATGTATGTATGGCCATGAGCAGGTCTTTTTATTTTATTTTATTTTATTTATTTTCTAAGTTGGGTTACTAGTCTTAAGTAAAAATGATCAACCATTGGACATATGTGTGATATTAAGGGCTTATTTGACATCATTTTAAGAATGTTTCGTTCCGAGAATAAGTGAAGAAAAATTGTTTCGCATGTATTTTGCCAGAAAAACCTAAGAGGCAGAGAGAGAGGAAGGAGAGAGGTTTTACAACGTGCATGCTAAGAGAGAAAATGCCCCCACTTTGTGAGTGCTTTTTCTGTAGTCCAAGCATTTGATTTTCTTTTCTATGTGACATGTCCAATAGCTAGGTCCCTTTGTTGAATGGCGTTGGTTTCCAGAAGATTTATTTCATGCTATGTCATGACTTGTTTCGGTCCATGACCAGTGCGTGGACTGTTGCTAGTGCGGTTGGTTTCTTTCTCTATTTTTCTTTCCTTACTAATTTGGATGCCAACACCTTGATGGTTGGGTGATGTTGGCACCTTAGTCTCACACAGATGCCTAGGGATTGATCGGTCGTTGGGTCCTCTGGTTAAAGTATAACTTGATCTTTGGGTGCTCCAGTTAAAGTATAACTCCTAGACCAATAGCTCCAACTAGCACAAGGAAAAGTTTATTAATTTGGATTAATTACCATGAACTTGGGTGATATGATATACCATTTATAATTGTATGAACATTTATTCTATCTTAAAATATTTAAAGTAGTTTAAATGGAAAAGATCACTCTCCTGAATGACCTTGTTGACTCCTAGTCCCTTTTTATTTTATTTTTTGGTTGGGTGAATTGAGTCTGAGTTTCAAGTTTTTCAACCTTGGTTACACATATTCAGTGTCTGGATTTCCATCCCTTGGCCGCCTAGCTACCCACTGGTTTGTGTATAGTGACTGCTGCCATGGATCCATGATTCACGAGGGGTATTGGCTGCCAGTAACGACTAATTAGTGAGAGAGGCATCATGTAGAAGCTAGTTGGGCTGAGCTGTAATGCTATAGGTACGGGGCTTCTTTTTTTTTGGTAACCCAGCCAAGGAGGCGGGAACTTAAGAGAGATCCTGCACACACACGGGCAGACAGTCTGCACAAGCATGAAGAAGGCTCACACAAATGGAAAAGAAGTCCGCACAAGCAGGATGAAAGCCCACACAAATGAGAAAATGTGGCATACTCAGAGTTCGAACCTTGGCACCAGATGAGAACTGCCGTCACTTACTAGTGAGGTAAGTGGCCGTTCTCAGGTATGGGGCCTGTTATTATGTTCAAAAGACAGTCCAACACAGGCTGTAACTACAACCTCAACCTCCAATTCATCATGTACAATAGACAGTCCAAAATAAACCCCTTGCCATTGTAAATGGCAGCTAGCTTGTTCATGTACAATAGATTACAGTAAACTTGATAATTTTTTCTTGTTGATAGCATGACTCTGATGATCTCAAGTTGCACTAGGAGCACCTTTCACATGGCGCTCTAACAATTCTTTGTTTTTTTTTTCTTCCTCATTGAATTTATTGAATGCTTTAGCATTTTACAGTTACTACACACCAAGATCATTAACATCATGGTAAGGATTAATTTAGTATCCGTTTAAAGGTTTCATTAAATGTTTCTGATGAGAGGATCAAACTCGAAATAATTAGATGGGATGTTTCAACGAGCGAGAGTGATACCAATACACCAAATGCCCTTAATATACTGCAAATTTTGTTGATTATTGTATCATATACAGTGCTTGTTAATTATTATTACTTTTTAGGCAAAGTTGTCAATAGGAAGGAAAGCATGAGGGCTTGTTTTCTGATTTCCAGCTGATTTTTTACAATGAATAGGAAAGGGGTTTCTTCATCAAGAAATGCATGAGAATATTACATCAAGCAAGATCCAAAAAAGGCTCCTTACCCCAGTTATAAGGAGCATGTGTTCATGGGCAGGTAATTTGGGGCGGTTTATAATTGGGCTGGTCTTGGATTAATTGAAGGAAAGCCCAAAACCTGGCCTGGTCCGGTCCGCTTAAGGAGTGCATGAAATTTAATCTAATTAGTTGAAAGAAATTAATCAAAAGCACACGAAATTAATCAAAAGTCCAGTTCAATTGGAAAAGTTGCTGCATTGTAGTAAGTGGGCTTTTGACCTCTTGCTTGGTAGGCATTGCAGTAAGCTTATGCAAAAGCGACTTCTCTTCCAACACAACAGAGCAAAAACAACACTATCAAAGTAGATTTCATCCTGGCCTGGATGACTAAATGGGCAAGCTCGGGCCTGACTTTTATGGCCCTTTTCAAACTTGGGCCAAGCCTGGGCCTGTGTTTCTTAAGTGAGGCCAGGCTAGATATACCGCAACCCGGACCGCAAAACATTAAACCAATTCATATTTCATGCCTAGTAAACAATAGGAGTTGCAATGTTTCACTGGTAAATTAAGGGGAGTTCTGTAGCGCTCTTGTTTTAGATTTAATCCAACATCATTGATGAGCATAAAACGGGGCGTAAATAAATAGATTATGAACTACCCTGATCAGATTCTCCCCAAGGGGTTGGCCGAGTGGTCAGGACCACGGTTCTTCCCTCTTCTGGAGCTAGAGGTCTTGGAATCAACCCCCGGTTCCCCCTTCTTTAGGAATAGAAGGTTAAGTCCACTAGTGGTACCACTTTGGGGCCACGGGGGTGTTTACCCGGCTTTCCTTTGGACCCGAAGGGATCAGTCCAGCCCAAAAGATTTGAGACCCTCTGATAGTAAAAAAAAAAAAAAAAAGAACTACCCTGATCAGATTCAGTCCAACCAGAAGTTACCCAACAAACACAGCAACCTCCAATGCCTACAAAATACAAATACCCTCTCTATCCCTCATTTTCTCATTCAACCACAAATAGCAGTAGAGAAAAAAGCACTTTTTTTAATAGGAAGATGGCTGCTAACAAGGTTTTGGGTGTAGTTATGTTGTTACTTGATGCCTTTTGTGGTGGCGCCCATTTGCAAAGCAATGCCACCAATTGCTTGTACTATATAGGGTTGTTATCACTATTGCATCCATTCATCTTAAAAAAAAAAAAAAAAAAAAGCTATTGCATCCTGCAAAGTGATGACGGACCTTCTCTCGTGTGTTATTACGTATGCCAGAAAAATTGTAATTAAGGTAAGTGGCACATGAGAGTACTAGTGCACTTATAGGGCACGTTTGGTGAGGGTGAGTATTCTTCAAAATAGGATTTGCAAATCGTATGATGGGGTTAGACTTGAAAATCCTAAAAATAGAGGATTTCCACGTGCTCAAATCTTCGGAGATTCATAATTGTCAAACATGGATTCTCCTCAACTCTGTGGGAAATTGGTGAGAAATGGATTTTGATTGCCAAATGAGACAGGGTTTTGAGTTTGGTCCGGTAGGGTTTCGCCTTGGGGTATGTTTGATGTGGAGAATTTGAAGAATTCATGTTCCAAAAGTTTCAAAGGGCCTTTGTAAATAGTTTGATGTAAAATAGTTACTAAAATTTACATCATTTTAAGTAAATTATGAATGTCCAATTGCTTTGTGCTTTATCATATTATCATAATAAAATATACTGATTTTAATATTTTTGAATTTACAACTTGATAATTGAGTGATAAGTACAAGTTTTATTTTCTTAAATTTTATACTTCATAAGTAATGATTATGGTTGTATTTTATAATAATTTGTGATATTGTCATGACTTAGGGAACGATATTTTGACTTTTTGTTGTTACTAATAGAATTTTTTTTTTAATTTTTTACCATTTTCTAATTTTTAACTTTTTTGAAAAATCTTTGAATTAAAGAAATATTCGCACAACACAACGACAACAGACTGATAACTGTGACAAATACCGATACCATATCGGTTGTCTGGCCTAGCCAATGCTGCAACTAATAACTGATACCGTAATTTTAAACAATGTCGATGAGTCAGTCCAACCATGGAGAAAGAAGCCTACTCCCACAGGGAGAATGCTTGCCACAAACGAAGAGAATCCTAATGATAAGAAGTGAAAGAGACACGATCGAAATTTAATTTGTTTTTCTCTTCTTAATTATTTCAATGACTATATAAGTAAAGTATGATTATTATTATTTTACTTTGATCGCGTCCGTTGTTCATTACATCCTTGAGATAAATTGTAAATTATAAAACTATGAAGTCTTAGAACATCTTGAATGGAAATGAAACTCTTTTTTTTTTTTGCATCTCTCCTCTTCCTTCTTCCCTCTACAAGCAGCCATATTTTTCGCTAGTTGCTATAGGAACTTCCTTCCCCTGGTTTTCTAAGGCCTTTAGAACAGCTTGCTTCACAGCTTGAACATCCATATCCAACCTCTCGTTTTCAGCTTCGCCTATGGCTTCCATCCAAAAGGAATGATTACATGAAACTCTAGCTTGGAGTACGTTGAGACCCATCTCCTCAAAGGCCTCCAATACAGTAACCAGCAAATCTCGACCTTTCTTGCATGACACACGGACAAGAAAACCATCTTCTATCCTCTCTACTTCCACCTCCTGCAAAATCAAAGGGGGTGGCATGTGAAACTGCTCCACTTACTTCTTACTAAGGTACTAACAGAGAATATATACTCCATACAATATTGGATGCGTACGAAAAAGATGAGTTCATCTTACATTGAGTTATATTTGTCTAGTGTTGCTGTTAGGTTTGACATTAGGCTTCCTACTTTGAGTTAGATCTTTTTATTATATTCTTACAAAAAGGCACTGACTATTCTTATCGAAACAACGACAAAGTATTTGACATGTGCATAAGCCTTGGCTAGGCCCACTCGGCTTCCTGCTTCGAGTTAGATCTTTTTATTGTATTTTTACAAATAGGCACTGGCTATTCTTATCGAAACAACCACAAAGTATTTGACATGTGCATAAGCCTTGGCTAGGCCCACTCGGCTTCCTACTTCGAGTTAGATCCATTTATTGTATTTTTACAAATAGGCACTGACTATTCTTATCGAAACAACCACAAAGTATTTGACATGTGCATGAGCCTTGGCTGGGCCCACTCGGTTCATATATATATATATATATATATATATATATATATATATGGCCCGCTCTCCTAAGCTCAAGCTTAGGATAAAATAAATTTAAGTATGTGGTGGGGCCCACCTGCGGACCCACATGGGGATGGGAGTGGGGGGATTTCAAAGACTCCTTGAGATTTTCCTCTTTGCAAAAAATCAGCCATAACCGTGATTTTTATCATCTCCATATAAGCTCAAAAGTTTAATGGTCAATAGTCCATTCGGATCAATACATAGTCGATCCAACGGTCTAATAAATTCAAATCTGACAAAAAATTGGTAGACATGTGCAATTTAGAGAGGTTATGTGTTTGGTCCATTTGGATGGATCGAAGGTTGACCCCACAAGCATGATCTTAAAAGATTTTATCTTAAGCTTGAGCTTAGAAGAGCCTTGATATATATATATATATATATGGGAGGCGGTCCTAATAGTGCTTTTTAAGGACTCATTGAGTCCTTATAAAGACTATCTAATAAAAATACGTGAACAAAAACACATATCTAGGGATTTGAACAGAAGATCCCTCGCTTTAATACCATGTCAATAACTAGAAACACTAAAAGCTCAAGCTTTGAGTGAACGATGAAACAATGTATATCAAATGATCCTACACGGTTGGTTTGAAATTTTCTCATCCGCCAAGACTTTCATGTTCGGTTGGAGGAGACTCGAGAGCGCAAGCCAAGGGATTTCCCTCTTTGCCAAAAAGCTTAAGAGCATGACACCCATTTTTTCTTCCCCTCTACCTTTACAGAACAAATTTGTGTGTGGGTTCTCTCCATTGCTGGTTGCACATCAGCATCTGCAACCTCTAACTCTGCTCTCTGGTCTCTTCTTTCCCAAACTTGTGTTGCTTATGCCAAACTTGTGTTCCAGTGGTATTTTTTGCTACCTCTAACTGTATTTGGAGATAGAGGAATTAGGCTATATTCAACAGCAGTAACCTTTCCATCCCTGCTGCTACCAGGTTGTTAATTAAAAGGAACCAGCTGATGCTCCACCTGAGGAGATCAAAACCTTTCACGGGGCACACCCTATCCTCTATTCTAATTTTTTGGGGAGTCATTACTCCAATGAAATTTCTATAAATTTTATAGGTTAATTTCTTCTTTTGCGGTTTACCCTGTAAACCTCTTTGGTTTTCTCGTTTGAGCTTTCTGGATTTTGGGGGCTGGTTATATACTTTTGACTTTCCGCAAAAAAAATAATGGATGCTCCAGTGATCAGGTGAGTGGCACCTCTGTAAGTGAATGGAAGACGAGACAAAATGTAATTATTATTAAGTAGTTGTTGGTGCAGTTTCCTATCACCAATTGATTTTAGGAATACTGGCTAGCAACTTTGAGAGTTGGGTGGAGACTAGTGGTCCATTAGGTGCTCCCCATTTGTTATTTTGAATGGATTTGAAGCCAAATAAAGGTGGTGTCACACTTTCTAACAATGACCTCTATCATGTAATTCAGTGTTCAATATTTTACCAAAAAAAAGTGTTCAATAAGCTAAATTGAGAGAGAGAGAGAGAGAGAGAGAGAGAGAGAGACCGTGGGCACTTGGAATTGCTTCATTATGTTACTGTATTGTTTGTTCAACGTCTCAACTTCTGATGTCAGTTCCTTTATATATTGATGAACTTCTGATGTCAGTTCCTTCATATATTGATGAAGAGCGTCCATCACAACTGATGTCCTGCTAAACTGCACGCACACATGAGAGAGAACATAACAAAATCAATACCATCTCTATACTTACATATAAACATCAGCATACCACAATAATGGAAAGAAAGAAAAAAGAAGCTATCCCAATACAGGTAGAAAAAGAAGAACTCAATGATTCTAAAGCCTTTAATTTGGAGGATTTACGTACTGATTTAGAGCTTGTGAGACACCCAATGACATCTAACTTCCTGCTCGTTGCCATCTTTCTTCGAGAACCAGACACCATTCTCTCTCTCTCTCTCTCTCTCTCAAAAGCTATGATCGATTTGAGATTGCAAAGTATCCTAGTGGCCAGGAGCTACTTGTTTATATAGCAAACCTCTTCTCTTGGTGAGTAGGTGCTAGGGAGTTTTTTAATAATATAAAATTACAAGGATACTCTATGACCTCGAAAGGTCCTTATCATTCTATAGGTTGGCGTCTCGTTCTTTCTGGACAAAATCTTACGTGATATCAACGGTTCAGATATGAACTATCTGGTGGTATTTATGCATTTGGAGATCAAATGAAGGGTGGAAATCAAATGGTTCAGACTGTTCTATACGGCCAATCATCATATGCATTTGGAGATCCGCTCCATCTAGCTGATGGCTCACTTTCTCATTTATTTATTTTTGGCTAGTTTAGCACAACAGCCATGGAGTGGGACTTCCAACATGAGGATCATGGGTTGATCCAGGTTTATACTATAAAACTAAGATGCCTCCTCCACTAATCCTTTGTCCGCATATCACTTCTCATCGAAATCCATTTTTAGGTCATCAAGATCATGTAGGACCTACCTCATGTATGGTCAAGTTAATTGGCTATCAGGGTCAGTCAGACCAGTGTGTCCATTTTGAGTGAGATGAACAGGATATTGGATGTACCCCCTGTGTAGAGTATTTTATAGGCATGATTAAGATATAGCTTTTGGTGAAGATAAGAATAAAAACAACTAGGCTAGGCATCACCAGAGGGAAGAGAGTGTGTGTCAGCTTTAATCGGAAAGGAATCTGGGAGTCGTTGGAGCAGCATTGATGGATGATTTTGCATGCAGTTTAAGTCACGAGCATCCCCTTCTCTCTCTCTCTCTGGACAATCACAAAGATCCCTACCTGCATTCCATAACCGATGTCCTCTTCCGCATGGATCAGCTTTCCCTTCACATGTTCCAAATCTTTTACCTCCCTTACGGAGGACACGCCACCAATACAAAGAGGGCTACTAGGATTTCCCATTGGTGGGTTTTTCTATGCGTGAGGATTCCATCATCTAAGCCCCACTTAGTGGATGGTGCTGATCCACTGTGCTGTTCCTTTTGACACATTTTTGTACTGTAAACCCCACTTGGTGGAAGTTCATGTCTTGTTTAGGATACAAAATGTTTTGATAATCTGGGCCAAACCCAATTCTAGGCCTGAGGAGACTCTGGAAATGGGTCCAAACTCTTGATAGAGAGTTTGGAATTGGCATATAAAAATTGTGTGGCTTATCTTGCCATCCTAGTCAAAAGATATGGAGTTTTTTTATGTATAGTCGTCATCTACTCTACTGTTGGAACACACAGATATTCACAATAGATGATCAAAGTGTCTGGGGCAACTTTGGCGAGTAAGTTTTTATTATTATTTTATTTCCTCCTGAACATGGTCTGACTCGAGAGGCCCAATGCTCATTGAGTCGAATCAGCTGGGCCAAGTTAACATGGCACATAGCATCTATTTTTGATGGATGGAGGGGGATCACAGCTACTCAAGCTTCATTTGATTTGAATACCGTTAAAACAGAGCAGCCTATGACAAGACCTGTCTCTTTGTCACCATTCTCCAAAAAGACACCACAAAACGGAGTGTCGGATTGTATCTGTTCCCATTGGTCTCTTCTACCTGCTCCACTTTTGACCCTCTCCCATCCAATGGCTTCTGCTTGTTTTGGTGTCTTTGCAGATGGCCTTTTTTCCTTCCCTTTGTCCTCTCATCTGTTGATATTTCAATTCTCACAAGAAGCTCTTCTTCCCATCTTTTCACTGTCCATTTCTCCTTGATGTGTCTCTGTTAATAGAACCAATTGCCCATCTACCCATCTCAGTCTTTGTCTTGTTCTTCACACTCTTTCTCCCCTTCTTCTCGACCAAGGAATCCTTGTTGGTATGATCTTACCCACAAGCAAGGCTGGCATGTTAGCATGCATAATTTTATGATCTCACCCACACACAAAGCTGGAATGTTAGCATGCATAATTCTCATTATGGTATGAGATGGGATGGGGGCCATTTAAGGTGAGTGGGGTTCGTGGTTTTGTTATCTAAACCTTTGATTTTATAGGGTTCTAAGTTTAAAAATTTAAATGGCTGTCATCTTTCAATTTGAAAGTAACATTGGCACTACTCCACCTTCAGTCATCTGATCAAAGATTTGAGTTATGGTCCCACTTATTTAAGGCTCCCTTTATTCCAGGCCCTGTACGAATGTTAGAAGTATCACTCAATTTCAAATTAGAAAGTCCCAAGAGGGACAGCTTCACATATTTGGTTTTCTAGTATGGGAACCTCCCTCTAATCAAAGGATACTTTTCTTGTAAGGTTTTTAATTTTGAGCAGGAGGGGATGTTGTATAAGAGCCTTGCTCCAGCTATTCTTTTGTAGAAGAGGGAGAAACGTGTGACTGTGAGACAATTTTGAAATTCTTACTCCTGAGAGATTTTGTTTAATTGTTTTGAGAGACTATTTTAGGTCCATTACAATTCTTTCATCCGCACTTTGTATTTAGTACCTCTTTAATTAGGGCGTCTTTGAATGCATGGATTACATAAGAATTAAATATATAAGAACTCGTGGTCAAATGAGCTCCAAATAAAAATTATTAAAAGGCTGAAGGGTGAAGGATATGAAGTGGCGACGTGGATGGGACCTTCGACTTTCTTAGTAGTTGAATTTCAAGGGTGATTCATTTCCAATCATCATTGATTCAATTTATGTTCACACGGAGAGATTATTGGTGCTCTTTTTGGATATTCACCTTTGATTCTATATTTTCAACCATACATAGAAATACAATGTGTTAGAATTCCTACGAATAAAATTAAATGATACAAGCAGGCCCTTGAGGTTGAATTACTTGCGGATATGGTATTTTGAGCTTGCTTCTTATCTAGTTTTCTGTTTTTAGTTAGTATACCATTCCTTTTCCTCATAGATGCACCTGTGTGTTACACCATCTTCTGTGGGTGAGGTTTTGTTTTGGGTTTTGTCCATTAGCGAACGCAAAGGTCCTCCTAGGAGACGCAGGCAGTTAGTTTAAGCCATAGCTGGAATCAAACAATGTGGCAGTATCACACTTAGGGCCTGTTTATTTGCATATTAAAATACATAGGAGAAATACATAATATAAGTGGTTAAAAATGAAGGGCAAAGGTGAATTTTCAAAAAATGAGTATTAAATCACCTTTTTGTTTTAGGGAAATAGAATCAAAGAAATGAAATCCAACCACCACTCTAGTATTTCAATACATATGAAAGTGAGGGGTTCATCAACATCTCCACCTTATATCTTTTATCCCTCACCTCATCATATCTTTCATTTCTCACCTCTATGATAATCCTTTGAGTTCATTTCACCATTAATTCGCACGTAATGCAGACAAACAAGTTGTGGTCTGTTTCTTTAATGTGAATGATTTTCTAGGAATTTTAAGACATATTTCTAAAGGTAGTTAAAAGTGGAGAAATAAAGGTAAATATCCAAAGAAAACCATTGAATAACCTCCCTTTTCATGCAAGTTGACTCACGTGAAGATGTGAAATGAATATCTGACCATCATCCTAGTAATTGAATTTGTAAGAATGTTAAGGTCATGTCGACATTTCTCCTCTTTAATAATCCTATGGTGGAGCTCATGGATGGTAAATTGGGTATATAAAAAACATGAAAGCAAATGCCAACCACCTTTAAGCCATGTTTGCCAACTAGATTCTGAGGGTAAAAGACTTCGCTTTTTACGAAGTCATGAAACATCTACATTTGGCAATTACAAATTTGTGAGGAGTTGGGCCATTGAGATCCTTAGTTTTTTAGGATTCTTAGGTTGGAAGCCCCCATAGGATGCAAATCCTTAGCTGAAAGGAGAAAGGTATAAACCTCAAATCCATCAATTCCTCACCTATTATGAAATGTGGCCTATGGAATCATTAGCTATACAAATCCTTAGTAAGAAAATCCGCACTCCAAAGGCAGTGAAGAATCCTCAAATCTGTGTAATCCTTGCCGGTTACCAAATTTGAACTTTAATTTTTAACTCTTCATGTTACAAGCCCATCTATATTTAGGATGTGGCCCAAATTTCTTTCCAACTTGTTGATATACACCATGAGATAAATCACATAGGAAAAATCTAACTACATAATTCACACATGTAAATCCAACAACATATATAACTCAGATTCGAATGAATTACGGGCCAATGCTTATTTATAGGTAGGAATTTGACGGAGTTAGATCAAGAGAAGGTGGGCCGCACACAGGTTAAACCGTATGATTAACTTTTCACCCTTTTGAATGCTTTGATCATTCCTCATCAGTACTAACTGCAAGATCCTTGTTAGGAGAATATAGGGGGAATGGTGGAAATCAGCTTCTGTTTCATTAGGGGTGTTAATGGGCCGGGTTAAGCTGGGACGAAACTTGTCCAACCCTCGCCTGTTTAGTTAATGAACCTATATTCAGGCTTGGATCCGACCCATGGGCCTAAAGTTAGGTGCAGATCATTTGCAAAGTATTATAGCCCTTTCTACGAATTATGTTGGAATGAGTCAGTACTTCCTGGCCCATTTAACCATTGATGCCAAAATAACAAAAGAAAGGCATGGGTCTAGTCCGCGACCCTAAAACACAGCCAAATCCACTTCATTATGGAATGGCTCAGCCTGGCCTGGCCCATGAGAACCCGAGTGTCTGAATGGAAAAAACATTGGATATGAATAAAATACAACAATGTTGGTTAAAGGTAGATTTTTTTTTTTTTTTTTCTATCAGAGGGTTTCCAACCCTTCGGGCTAGACTAATCCCTCCAGGTCCAGAGGGAAACCGAGTAAACTCCCCTATAGCCCTAGTGTGGTAGTGCAGTTTTGAACCTATAACCTCCAGTTGCAAACTGTGGTCCTAGGTCAACTGAGCTACCCCATGAGGTTTGCATACCCCAATGTTCCCACAAGTAGGCCCCACACGGTTTGCCCACAAAACCCTACTGGGTCTTTAGATGCAGAAATCCGAACTTTAAATACATTTGCCTTTAATTACACATACATTTTGCATAAATCCGGAGGTAGGCTTAGATGGAGAAATCCAAACTTTAAATACTAGGGGTGTACATGGATAGGATTAGTGCGGATTTGGCCAAATCCGTCACCAATCTGTAACTGTTAAAAACCGATCCGATCCGATCCGTGGAAGATCGGATCGGATTCGATTAATCCATTCAATCTAATGTTAAAAGAAAAATATCAAACATGTTGTAAAAAATTTCATATTTGACCCCTTAAATTCTTTTTCTTATTTATATTTAGACATCTTGACTTATATTTAGACCCCTTAAAATTTTTTTTCTTTATATTTAATGTCAACGGATCGGATCGGATTGAATTTGCGGATTGAGGGTGAAATCCGTCACCGATCCGTTGTTAACGGATTACATGATTTTCAATCGGTCACCAATCCGGTTACCTTCGGATCAATTCAAAATCCGCGGATCGGATTGATTTTACGGATCGACGGATTTTTTATGCACCCCTATTAAATACATAGAAATACAAGAACGACTCCTTGGTAAGGACCGACAGTTCTTGCCTAGCTGGGTATGCCACTTCTTCCCGTGTGTGCTTTCTCCATATTCATATCTTGGAGTTTCAGCCTCTCTACCCAGCCTGATCAATGGTCACTTATTGGCCAATACGTATCCATAAAGTAAGATTTATAATATGTTATGCTAAATTACAAAAGGTATACAATATCTTAAGTAGTGGGTTGTGAAAAATTCCTACCTTAACTCAGGCAGAGGTCCCAATTACCAAATCTCTATTAAATATCAATCACACGTGTTTAAACTAATATTTAGACCTAATCCAAATTAAAAACAATCAAACCACAAGGAGAGAAGGACAATCGATGTTTATGTGGAAAACTCTACTTAGGAAAAAACCACGGGCCCTACCGTCTAAGCCAACAGACAAACCAAGTACTATATAAAAACGAAGATTATAAGATTACTTACAACCCTTTCCCAGTTGTTGACTCAACATAAGGACTGCTTCTGATCATGTTGACAACTCGTCGTTAATCTTCACCATGCTTGTGCAAACTGTCTTCAAAAGAGCATGATGGAATCAATCCCAATGCTTGAACTTCAGTGCAGCAGACTTGAAGCTTTGGGGTGGAAACTGAATGGATCTCTCAAAATCTTCACATGGGATGTATTCTTGATCAGAGGTGTTTTTGGAAGAGAGAGAGAGAATGGCTTTTTATATGCCAAAACTCGTGTCTCAAGTGTTATGATGGAATTAGGATAGGAGAAGCACCTTGAGAGAAATTAAGAAGAGGTTTTCGGATTGAATTAAAATTTCCCAGGTTTGCTCAAGTGGTCATGGAGTTCGCTCGAGCAAACTGGTCTCTGTCTTGAGACATTCAGCGCAGCAATGAGATGGCTCGAGTGAATTAGAATTCGCTCGAGCGACCTCTGTCAACTTCCAGATTCCAGAATATATGTCTTTCTTTACAAGAGATCATTAGCAGTCCTTTTCTAAATCAAATACAATATTAAGAGACCCGGTTTTGTCCATAATCCTAGTAATTAGCCAACTAAAATTCTTACAAGTTGGAGTTAATATCTTGAGAAGCGTGGTTGAATTCATCCCACACTGTTGTACGCTAGTTAACCAAACTATATTCCCCTGATAAAGGTAGAAAACTAAAAAAAAAAAAAAAAAAGGAGATGGAAGGATGTAAATGCTAGTATAGTATAGGATCGATACAACTTGCGAGTTCCATACAATGGTCATGAGATCTCTCTGCAATTGTTGCTGTAAGCACCTAAATAATACGGACTTGATTAGGTGAGTGTTAGACTCGTGATGTTACTGCTAAATTGCTTTGGATGGATTGGATGCCTTAAGCCTGAAAGGGAAAGAATGAACAAAGGTCAGAGCCCCTGGCTGCAGTCAGCCGAAGGCACTCTGATGTCTAAGTTAGTGCAGTCACTGAACAAAGGGAGAGTGAGAAGGGAAAAAGAGAGTTTAGGCAGTATACTCAAGGGGTGTGTGTTGCATGAAGCGTACCTCCTCGTGGATCTTACCCATGTATATATATATATATATATATATATATATAGACGAGTGTCCCATCAGAAGCTCCCTGAGTGGAGGTAGGTGAGAGCACTGTCCCATCAGCCCACACCTCGTATCCTCAGTGGAGGTAGGTGAGAGTATTGTCCCATCTAATCGTTTCTCAATCTCATACGTAAATGCGGACATGATCGTCAGATAGGGATAGCCCCTTATCGATATCCGGCGGCCACCATAACTGACAGTATGTTCTGCAACGTAGCTGTCCCATCATATAATTGAGACTTGACACTCGGTGTTCACCTCAGTCAATAGGACCGAACTAGAGAAGTAGCCGAGGTCGGGAGTGCGCGAGTTCGGGCACTGCTGCTGAGATGCACGAGGCCGAGCTCAAGTGAGCGTGGTCGGTACTCCTACCGAGGCTGGCTCGAGCTCGGTGCCAGCTGGCTCAATCGCCAAACCGAATGAAGCCGAGATCAAGGCAAACATAGTCGGTACTTTTACCTAAGCTAGGAGTAATTTCGGATTTATAAAAGCACCCCGCATAGTTGCTAATCTCTGAATGATCTGTTCAAAGGGTTTCAATCTTCCTTTATATAGCAATCCAAAAGGAGTTTGTTACAGTAGACCAATCCACCAGGTACTCCACATCTACGACCCGAGTTGGGATTCTTAACCACCAAACAAAGTTGAATCTCACAACACCAATAATGATTTCTTGCTAACTTTTTGGCTTTAGCCAATGCTTAATCCAACGCCCATCAGTTCACCAATGAGTCTAAATGAACACCAATGGTCTAAGACAGCCCAATAAACATTTACCGGCCAAGGCAATGTGATGAACACTAATTGGTCAAGCTAGGCCTATGTCCACCCATCGACAATTAAAGACTAAATTACCTATTTTTGAAACTTTTAGAATATGTTACTGCAAAAATTACAATAGGTGTACAATATCTTAGGTGGGTGTGGTTAATATCTTGAGAAGGCTGGTAAAATCCATCTCACTTATCACCAAACTAAGTAGTCGCTCATCATCGATGTAAAAGGATAGACAAATTTAAAAAAAAAAACCAACCTATACAGTTAAGAAGGTGATGATGAACCCCGAGAGGTAACTCAGTTGGCCTAGGACCACGGTTTGCAATTGGAGGTTTTAGGTTCGAAACTGCACTACCACATTGGGGCTACAGTGGAGTTTACCCAGCTACCCTCTGGACCTAGAGGGATTGGTCCAACCCCAAGGGTTGGGAACCCTCCGATAGCAAAAAAAAAAAAAAAAAGGTGATGATGGAGTTAGAAGATATAATAAATAAGTGGATGGAACAAAGGATGTTAGAGCAAGGTACCAAATGGGGGAGTTAAAGAAGATACGTAGGTGCACATTAAGTATCCTCCTGTAGATGCTGCATAAAAGCTATGGGATTTTATCAATATCTATTTTGTTCCCATGATATAATAATATTTAGAGCAAAAAACTTAAAAAAAATATTGACCGGAGTCAAGCGGCTCTAGTAACATTATCTGAATTTTTATTATGAAATTGAAAAAATCGATTTTAAGGATGATTAATATGTCAAAACCTATATACTAATTTATTTGTCATAAAAAATGTTAATGACTATTTTGTAGGTAACACTACAGACCAAACATATAAAGAAGATTTCTTGTTCCATTGCCAATCCCTGGTGGCCACCACCGGACAGGCGATCCAAATAGCAAAAGAAGCAGCCGGGCACCATCAATGGCTGTGCAAGGAAATGGCAGGGCAATTCTCCTTTGGCAGACAACTCCGGCAGCCTTCGCACATGCCCGGCCTCTATGCATGCCAAAGGAAAACTGCACTGTCATCCCCGGCACAGGTGACTTGCATACTCCGACTAGCCTAGTTTTTTTCACAGAATTGCAACGTGCTTTTATAGAGTTGGGAGTTGGATATGCTGTAGCATATACTTGGAATTTCTGTAGCATATACTTAGAACTCACTTTCTTGATTTTTCTCTTTTTTTACAGCTGCAAAGATGTCCCCATCCTCTCAACATCTCCTCTGAAGGCCTTCACCATCTTCAAGCACCTGCCATGTGCTTCTATCCTTTTGACAAGTCCTTTTCCTTTTTACCTTTGGTTTTGTGGATATCCATTTCAGTTGGTTGATAATATATATATATATATATATATATATATATATATATATATAACGCTACAAAATCCCCAAGCGTTTTTCACCAAAAAAGGCCCTTTTTTTAGCTAATGAAAGCGTGACATGTGTCATCAATAATACACTTATCCATTCTCTCTTCTAAATATCCTCCTAAAACCGTGGATATTTTATAGATTTTCTTAAATTATTGGCTAATAGATAGGGACAAAATCTATCCTTTTGAGATATGAGAGTTTTTGAGAATTTATATATATATATATATATATATTTATAAATGGACACTTGTTGCCCAAGACTTGAAATATGAACATAAAGTTATGATCCTTCATGGGTTATATACATGGATTTTATTTATATTATCTGTCATTGTTCTTATATTTCCTTCTCATTATATTAAATGCATGGCGCAACGTTTCGTCCTTTCTTCTCCACGGCCACTAAATTATTTATCCTGTTTTACTTTTTGGAATTTTTATTATATTTTTCTGATAACCCAATCAAGGGAGCTGGGACCAAAAGAGAGCCCCCTCACATACACGGAAAGAAAACCTACGCATGCAAAAAATAAGCCCGCACAAGTGAGAAGAGGCGCAATACCCAGGCTTCGAGCCCTAGGCAGTCAGGTGAGATCTGCCGCTACTTACTAGTGAGGAAGGTGGTTATTTTCTAAATTTTTTATATAACAAACAACTAACTGGCCTCTTTTTTAAATCTTTTAACATTGACAATATCAGTCAATCTCCTTGGTCAACAATCAAAAGCCAATTCTTCACCTATAGAAGGAACATCAGTGTTTTCTTGTAAAAGATATATAGAAAAATAATGTCCTTAAATCTGGAGTAGTCTGAATTAAACACAAGACAATGACGCTAGTTAATAACTTGGATTAATTGGTTTCTTGCATTAGTTTAGGTTTAATCCAAATTAGGTAGATCTACTGCATTTTTGTCCTTTTCGAGCAGAATATGTTGGATTTCATCAATTGGGTCAAAACTGGACCTTTGTTTGATCATAAAGGATGGTTGATTGAGATTGTCAGATCAACAGAAAGTAGTTACTTGTTAACATGAAAAAAGAGTCGGTTATTTGCAATTGTCAAAAATTAAGTGACTACATGTAAGAATCATCTGTACTACAATATTTAAAACTCCTGTCAATATCAAATCTAAACCAAAGCTAGTTTACCATACATTATTCCCCACTAAGAATCTATGTATAGTGCAGGCAGTTTCTTCAAAATCACCCCTCCATACCTATGCGCCTTTTCGATCCTCTATCAAACACTTACTCCCTTGATATGGACTGGTTCTAATTTGACCCTACCATGAACAATTGGCCAGTGTTGGATTTAATCACAATAAATCTCTATGATATATACACATTGAACTTCGAAGACCTCAAATTAAGGTATATAGGCAGAGGCAGAACTAGGGGGCATGTGGGAAGGCTATGGCCCCTCCCAGAAATTTCGGGAAGAAAATCCCTTCTGTTATGAACAAATCATGGACATTTTTTTCACGTTTGCCTCCCAAGTGGCCCCCATAAGAAATTCTTTAGGGGTTTTGACATATTAGTCCTCCTTAAATTTTGTATTGTGAATTCCATGACCGAAATTTAGATAATGCCTTTAGTGTCGCTTAACTCTCGTCAACATTTTTCTAAAAATTCATTTGCTCCAAATCCCGCCCAAGTGGCCCTTTAAAGAAAGTTTTTATGGGTTTTGACATATAAGTAGTCCTCCTTAAATCTGGTTTTTTCATTTACATGACCGAGATTTAGATAATATTACCGGAGTCGCTTGCCTCTCGCCAACATTTTTTAAAAAAACTTATTTGCCTCAAATCCCACGATATCATGAGAACAATGCATGTCATAGAAACTTATAAATCCCATGATATTATAAGGATGTCTCATGATGTCATATCTTTCATGCAACATTTTAGGAAAAGTTTCTTCTGAAATGATAGAACCTTAATTAGAAATATACACACTTACTTTTCACAAAATGCCATTTTTTGTATTTTGTAAAAAAATAAATTCGCTTTCTCGTGACAAAAAGTACATGATACAGAAACTGACAAAGTCCATCATATATGTCATGGGATATGAAGTAAAACAGTCAAAAAAATGTAGAGAATTATTTTAATTTTGGTTATTTTTTTATTTCTATTTTTAGCAAAAGCTAGATTTAAAGATGACTAATATGTCAAAATCCCAAAATTTTATTTCCACGGCGGGGCTGAGATCATTTGATCATACTGCTGTCAAGCCCACTCCTTGTCATTCGTTTAAATGGGTTCCACTGGAGATGGACGACATTTTATCACTTTGGGTTGCTACTTAGCTTGAATCAGACAGGGTACACGTACAGACCATGCGTGTGCATCTGTGTACATGTAATTGCATATATGTGTACACATGTACGTATGTAACTGTACATGAGTACAAGCACGAGCTTCCGCAGAAACGAATCACCTTTCCAACCATCTAATGACAGCCACCACATGCAAGAAGATTACAGGAGCTTAGAGATGGAGAGAACATGCTGCGGATCTTCCATGGAAAAGTAGTAGGAGACTGCCCTTTGATTCCCATTTAATTTCACCATCACCAGTAGACCCTTTTCCTCCCCACCCCTTCACATTTCATTATCACACATTAGACAAAAGCAAATTCCAAAAAACCAACACTTGCATAATCTGCTAGTCCATGTGTCGACGCATCCGGATCTTTATCAGGTGATCATGGGTCAGGCCTGTTGATATATATTGTTATTCCATTCACTATAAGCTCAAGCTTTTGGTGTTACGGGTTATTAATATAGTATCCGATCCGTCTATCTGTTGGGTTTCGAATTCGAATGGAATCCCGTTCAAAGGAGGTGTTGATATACATTGTTGTCCCATTCACGTATGAACTGCTCAAGCTTTTGCTGTTAATGATTATTAACAAGGCCCGCCCGACTCTGACCTACCTGCAATTCTCATTGTGCTGGGTTTGGCCGTGTTTTTAGGCCCAATAATTATCTAACAACCTAAATATCTTAAAGGGCAGCCCGGGCGGGCATGGCCCATGGTACTTGACAGGAAGAAATTTATATATATTTACTAATGGGCTGGCCTTGGGCCTGATTCTGAGGATTGTGTGTTAAATGTAGACTTTAATAGTAGACCCGATAACTAAAAGGGCCAGCAGTCTTAGATAAGCGTCTCACCAGATTTAGCAGATCCATTAACACCCTAATCCTGTTACTTTCCAGAGTTATGCCATTCCTTTTGGAGAGAACCCTCTTGTACGAGGAAGGTGATATTGGCTGAAACTAATGAAATTGGCCCTTCAAGGTTTTAAGGGGTTTGTGCCTTGGCATATGCTGTGCATATCCAGCTCTATAGACGCTCATAAATACCGACTTGGTGATGGACGATGACTCGGTGAGCCCAACAACTCAGTGTGCAAGTGTATTATTACAGGGCAATATCTCTCTCGGCAGTCGGCCATTGCACTCTCTCTCTCTCTCTCTCTCTCTCTCTATATATATATATATATATATATATATATGTGGGTCAACTTGGCCTTGCAATACGCCCACTGCCAAAGGAGATTTGCCCGGCAATTCACTTGGACAATACAATCGTCTTATCCTCCTAACTCAAGGTATGTTTTTTTATTATATTTTTTTGTTTGTTTACGCTAAGCAACCTGCGTAGTTCCTATGTCATTTGTCTTGTGTTGGCATGTGCAATATAAAAAATAAATAAAAATAAAGGATAAGTTTGTGTCAAACAGACATGGGGAAGGATAATTAGATATATAGCTCAAATTTTGGGTCTATAAAAGTAACACCCTACCTAGCCGGGCATTGCTGGTTTTGGAGAGAAATGACCATGTCAAATGAGTAACAAGTAATGCCACAATTGGTTTGGACGTTGATAGTGGATTTGTTTTTTATATATACCCAATGAGATATAGCTTGAAAATCTTTGGGAGTGGCAGCCATGGTTTGAGAACTTGTTTTTATTGGTTATAATTTGGACGAGTCCACTAGATTTAGTAGGTCATTGAAGAGTCAAACTCAGAAGAAGGCCAAACTCACCCACCTTACCAAGCTGGGTGACCTTCAGAGTTGAGTCAAAGTTTTGAGTTTCTAAAGTAGGAGTCCAATTGGCCAAGGTGGTCCATTGTGCATCAACTGCTGACCAATTCCTGCCATGTTCACATGGAGAGGGCCGGGTGGCAAAATGTCACGACCCGGGCCCGAGATCTGATTACTTCGGACGGACCCCCGAGTCGCGGAACCATACTTACTCCCGTAAATCCTGAATTAACCGAAGTTAAGACAAGACTCACAAGGGATATCAAATCACAATACCTGTCAATGTACAATGTGCGGAAAACATGTATATATACATTGACTACAATTAACTTTACACAAAAGTAAAGTTCCCTTATACAAATTTACAGCCCACTAAAACCAACACTGCACACTTAAAATGCAATGCAGTTGGTGTTTAATCACAATCCAAAATTCTCTATTACAAAAATATTCATTTACAATCGCCCTCCGACTAAGCCCACTCCGCTAAACCTCCTGGAGGTAACGGACGGGCCTCCTCCGCAGGCGGCGCGGCCTCGGCAGGACCGGCACGGGCATCTGGGCCTGTGATATCATCAATAACACGTGAACACGAAGGTTCAACAAGATACATGCATTTTCATGATTCTTCATGTTATTTAACAATTCTTTTAACAATTCTATACAAGAATTCAATAAGGTAAGAACTTAAACAGTTCTACTATAAAAGAACTTAACAGTTCTATATAACCTACTTCAATTCCATAACAAATATCTATGTCAATCATATCCTTTCATTTCGTTCATTTCGTTCATTTCATTCATCTCGTGTCTTCCAACGGAAGCAGTGTAAGCACAAGGCGGAAGGGCAAACCATTCATGGCCTAGGCTTCAAGATTATTCAATTTTCATTTAGTCACATTAATTAAGCACAAGGCGGAAGGGCAAACCATTCATGGCCGAGGCTTCAAGATTGTTTCACTTTTCATTACATGACTTTTCACAATGGTGGAAATTTTCCAGTGTCTTGATCAGAGAGCACTGGCATTCCACGAGGCTCCGGAACGCCCCTCACATCTACTGCAGCAGGAATTATTCATTCATTCAAGTTACTGTCACCTTTAGTGACTATTCATTTCATTTCATTTCATTAATTCAATTCATGTATTCTGTCATTTCGTGCATTATGTCAATGACGTTCACTATGTCAATGAAGTTCCCCTCTGTGTCACTTCATGGATTCTATTCATCTCTTATCAATTCTATTCATACTTCTAAGCCAGACAAACGAGTGAAGCGTTAGTTATCCAATGTACATGTTATTTTTGATGAATATCACTTTATGTATTTGATTTGTACATTGAGACGACCTTCGCTAACACCTATGTAGGCTTAGACATCAGCATGGAATAGCCTGTACAAATTAGGCTTCATTTCCATAATCTTTTCTGAGTTCATCTCAGCTGTCGGTTGGCCTGTCGGCTGACCGACCATACAACGTCGGTTGACCTATCGGTTAACCGACACTTTGTCGGTTCAAGTTCCAGAAGCTGGATTTCCAGTCCATTCTCTGATACATTTGTCGGTCAGGTATCGGTCAGGTGTCGGCTGACCGAAGATACCACATCGGTTAACCGACATATTGTCGGTTTGAATTCCAGAGAGCTGGAATTCACTGAGACAGATTTCAGATCTGTTGGTTAGTCCGTCGGTTGACCTGTCGGTCGACCGACACTTCCATGTAGGCTGACCGACACAATGTCGGTCAGAATTCCAGAGAGCTGAAACTCTCCGAGACAACTCCCAGAGCTGTCGGTTAGCTTGTCGGTCAGGTGTCGGCTAACCGACACATGCTCAGAAGTTCAGTTCTGAACTTCGGATTTTCTGAAGCAAAACTTCCCGAAATTGAGTCAAATAGACTCCAACATCTCTAAAACACTATAAATCATAAGAATGCATAAGTACTTGCCTTTTGTGAAGGTTGAATGGAGAATAACCTTCCTTAGCTTGTAGTTCCAAGAGAAAACCTTGATTCCAAGCTTGACACTTTCACAATTTGAAAACAAAGTTGGGGAAGATGAAGTGAAGGATGAAAACTCCTTGAAAACACTTACAAATCCCTTGTTTGCCTCTTGATTGAGTAAGTTGGAAGGAAAGAAGAGAAAAACAAGAGAAAATAGTTGCCTAGGGTTTGGAAGAAGATGGAAATGAGATGAATGATCTCATTTAGGGTTCTCTTAGCTTATATAAGCTATGAAAGTGCACTTAAGTCCATCCATTCCACTAAATTACAATTTAAGTCAAATGAAGGGTCATTTGACCGGATTGTCGTCAAACGACTTCGAACCTATTATGAAAGTTGACGTACTCGTCGAGATACACGCGTTGGTATCAAGAGTTTCCGTATTCGACGAAATACGCGAAAATTCGTATTTACATAAAAGTCTTTCATTTCTACGTTTGAGTCTAAAACTCCATTTAAACCATGCAAATCCACTCTTTACCATTCCATTAAGCCCAATTCATTCATTTGAGGCTCATTCCATATTATTTGGTCATTGACCATCATTAGCTCAATTAACCGCAGTTAATTAGCCTTAAGCATAACCAATCCACTTAATCTTTTCATTATCCGTTCATTCTATTCATTTGGGACTAACTCATCGAGCTTAGTCATTAATTACCATTAAACTAGTTAAACATGGTTAACTAGCACTAATTTCAATTAACTAGAGTTAATCTTGATTAACTCGGGACGAGACCTGACAACTATCACAACTTTTTGAACCATTCGGTCCTCCGAATGCAATTCAAATCAATGCAATCCAATTACAAGGAAAATAAACAATTCAATTCAAAATTACCTGAACAAATAACTCGGGATACTTCTGAGCCATTTGCTCCTCAAGTTCCCATGTAGCTTCATTAGGTTCATGATGATCCCAAAGGACCTTGACCCACTTGATCGTTCTAGTACGCAGAACTGCCTCCTTTGTATCTATGATCTGAACTGGCTTCTCAACATATGTGGTGTTTGGTAACACTTCGATCTCTTCATGATGAATGACATGTGAAGGATCATGCACATACTTCCGAAGCATAGAAACATGAAATACATTATGAATACCGGAGAGTTCTGATGGGAGGTCTAGGCGATAAGCCACATTTCCAATTCGACTCGTGACCTTGAAAGGTCCAATAAATCTCGGGGAAAGCTTCCCTTTCTGTCCGAATCGAACAGTACCTTTCATTGGAGAAGTCTTCAAAAAGACTAAATCATTAACTGCAAACTCTAGATCACGCCGACGATTGTCAGCATAGCTCTTTTGCCGTGACCTAGCAACTTTTAGCCTTTCCTGTATCCTCTGGACTTTCTCTGCTGTTTCTGCAATAATCGTAGGACCATGGAAACTCCGAGTTCCAACTTCTTCCCAGCTAACTGGGGTCCTACACTTCCGACCATACAATGCCTCAAATGGTGCCATCTCAATGCTGGAGTGATAGCTATTGTTGTACGCAAATTCGCACAAAGCTAAATGGTCATCCCAATCACTCCCGAAATCAATCACACTGGCACGGAGCAAATCTTCCAGAGTCTGTATAGTCCTTTCTGACTGCCCATCTGTCTGTGGATGGTAAGCAGTACTAAACTGAAGTCTAGTGCCAAACGAATTCTGAAATGACTTCCAGAATGTGGACACAAACCTGCTATCCCGATCGGAGACAATCGAGACCGGTGTTCCATGCAATCGAGTCACTTCTTTGACAAACAGTTTAGACATCTCACTGAATCCTATATCCTTTCTGATGGGAATGAAGTGTGCAGACTTTGTAAGACGATCAACGATCACCCATACGGCATCGTGCTGCTTCCTCGTCCTCGGTAAACCCGATACAAAGTCCATCGTAATGTTCTCCCACTTCCATTTAGGAATTTTCAGTGGATGAAGCAATCCCGGTGGTTTCCGGTGCTCAACTTTTACACGCTGGCAAGTTAAGCAGGATGATACATAACCTGCTATCTCTCGCTTCATGTTATTCCACCAGAATCTATCCTTCAGATTTCTGTACATCTTCGTACTTCCAGGATGCATAGAATACCTGGTGTGATGAGCTTCAAACATGATAGCTTGTTTAAGATCTTCTTGAGCTGGGACACATAATCTGTCTCTAAAATACAGAACTCCTTCTACTAACACGAAATCTGGCTTCGTGGCAAGGTTATCTCTAATCCTTACCAAATCAAGGTCTTGAAATTGTCTAGCCTTGATCTCCGTGATAAGCATTGGTTCAAAGACAGACATTGCTGCAAGCATTACTTTACTGTCTATCATTTCAATAGCCACATCCAGATCTCTGAATTCTTCGATCATGTCCCACTCACCAACTAACGATGCCAAGTCAGCTGATTTCCGACTCAAAGCATCAGCCACCACATTACCCTTTCCAGGTACATATTTGAATGGAAAGTCGTAGTCCTTGATTAGCTCTAACCAACGACGTTGCCTTGAATTAATATCTTTCTGAGTGAATAGATACTGAAGGCTCCTGTGATCGCAATGGACTTCAAAAGTCTCTCCATACAGATAATGTCTCCATTGCTTCAATGCAAACACAACCGCCGCGAGCTCTAAATCATGTGTGGCATAATTCTTTTCATGTTCCTTTAACTGACGCGAACCGTAGGCAATCACCCTACCATTCTGCATCAATACACATCCCAAGCCAATACCCGAGGCATCTGAGTATATCTCAAAACCTCCTCTCCCGCCGGGTAAAGACAAGATTGGGGCTGAAATCAACTTTTGCTTCAAGGTTCGAAAACTAGACTCACATGCATCATTCCATTCAAAGGAAGAGCTCTTGCGAGTCAGTTTCGTTAATGGCGATGCTATCCTTGCGAAGTCCTTGACGAACCTCCTATAATAGCCTGCCAATCCCAAGAAACTTCTTACTTCTGGCACATTCTTCGGGCTCTGCCAATTGGTAACTGCTTCAATCTTAGCTGGGTCAACTGCTAATCCATCTCCGGAAATGATATGACCCAGAAATGCAACCTGCTGCAACCAAAAGTCGCACTTTTCGAGTTTTGCATACAACTGATTCTCTCTCAGTATCTGCAAGGCTGTCCTCAAATGACGTGAATGCTCGACCTCTGACTCTGAATAGACCAGGATGTCATCAATGAAGATTACCACAAACTGGTCTAGGAAGGGAGCAAACACCCTATTCATTAAAGCCATAAACACTGCAGGTGCATTGGTTAGACCAAAAGGCATAACTAAAAACTCGTAGTGACCGTAACGAGTCCTGAATGCAGTCTTCTGCACATCTTGATCCTTAACCCGAATCTGATGATAACCAGATCGGAGATCAATCTTGGAGAAATATGATGCACCCACGAGTTGATCAAACAACTCGTCAATTCTAGGCAGAGGATACTTGTTCTTGATTGTCATCTGATTTATCTGCCTATAATCGATACACATTCGCAGGGTACCATCTTTCTTCTTTACAAACAATACAGGTGCTCCCCATGGTGAGACACTAGGTCTGATAAAACCTTTGTCCAGCAAATCCTGTATCTGCTTCTTCAACTCACACAACTCTGATGGTGCCATTCGATACGGTGCCTTCGATATTGGTGCAGTACCGGGCACAAATTCAATTGTAAAGTCCACTTCCCTAGCTGGAGGTAGACCTGGCACTTCATCCGGAAACACGTCTGGAAATTCACAGACTACAGGAATGTTTCGCAATTCCTGTACAGACTTCTTCTCTGAAACGAATGCGATGTAGCCTTCACAACCACTACGCATCATACGTTCAGCCTTAAGTGCTGAAACGAGCCTGGTGTCATACTTCTTCTGCACTCCTTCAAACAATACACTGGCATTGGCTTCATTAACCCTGAAGGTAATGACTTTGCAAAAACAGTCTAGACAAGCCCTGTACTTCGCAAGCCAATCCATGCCGAAGATCACATCGAAATCATTCATAGGTAGTATCACCAGATCAGCTGGCATTGATACATCTCCAATTCTAATAGTGCATTGTGGAATATATAATTCACACACTACTTTACTCCCTAAAGGAGTAGATACAGTAAAATCATAAGACAATTGCATGATCCGGTCTTGCATGCCACCAGCAAATGCGGGTGCTACAAATGAGTGTGTGGAACCGGGATCAAACAATGCAATTGCAAGTCTATTATCTACAAAAATTGTACCTTCAACCACATTTGTGGCAACATCAGCTTGTTCCCTGTTGACAGCATAAGCCATCCCAGCCATCTGTGGCCTGTTTGGCTGCTGCTGCTGTCTCGGTTGTTGTCTCTGCCACTGACGCTGCTGGCCCTGACGTTGTGGCTGTGGTTGCTGTTGTTGCTGTGGTCTAGGAGGAGGAGCTGGTAAAGCTAATCTCTGCGGGGGAGCAGGAAGTGCTGCTTGACCCTGCGCAGGATACTGGTACGGAGCTCTATCATCTCTCCTAGCTCTTGGACACTGAGCCATTCTGTGTTCCAAAGAACCACAGACGAAGCAGGCTCCAGTATTCCTCCAACATAGCTCAGTCCGGTGACTCTTGCCACAAGTCTCACAGACTGGCAGATTCTCTCTTCTCTCATTCCTAGGAATGAATTTCTGCTTCTGCTTCTTATTTCTAGACTGTCCTCCTTTCTTAAACCAGGAGTCACCACTTCTCTTGGTGTTCACAGTCTCTCTATCTCTCTCTCTCTGAATTTCCTCAGCGGTATATGCCCTGTCTACGGCATCATCAAACGTCGTAGGCTTCTGTCCAGCCATTACGATCGCTTTGTAATCGGGGTTCAACCCAATAAGGAATCTCTTAACTTTCTTCTCCTCAGTATCCACCAAGTCTATAGCATACTTGGACAACTGTAAGAAGGTATGAACATAGGCAGCTACGGTCATTTGACCTTGCTTCAAGTGTAGGAATTCCGATTCCTTTTGCTGCTGCACATGCTCGGGAATAAACTTTCTTTGGAACTGTTTCTTGAAAGTCTCCCAAACGTCCGGTGCGGTCATGACTTTAAATGTGTCCTTGACACTCTTCCACCAAGTATTTGCTCCCCCTCTAAACATCGTAGAGGTGAGCAACACTCTCTGCCTGCGAGTGCAGACGACCGTTTCTAACACATCTTCAATGTGTTCCATCCACTCATCAGCTTGCATGACATTCTCAGTACCATGGAACTCTGTAGCTCCTCTTTTACGAAACCGCTCATAAACAGCATGAGGGTCCGTCTCCTTGTGCTGTAATACTAGCTGAGTCTCAACATGAGGCTGTAGTGGAACAGACGGGGCTTGCATGACTTGTAACATCGAAGTCATTTGGGTTTGCAAACCTAACTGAGCTTCATGACTTTTCGCAATCTGCTCGTTAGTTCTGGCTAACTGTTCCAGAATAGCAGTAAACCGAGCATCATTATCCGATGCTGGGGGAGGTGGTGTAGTACCGTCATTGACAGTAACTTCTACGAAGTTATCACTCCCTGATCCAGAAGCCATACTGTAAACAAGATGGAAGGTAAGATAAACATCTATACACTTCCCATGACCTTTATATCACATATAGTGAAAGCAATAAATACAAATCCAAGATTGGATTCGTCCTATCGATATCGTTCCTCACTTCGTTCTTAGCTGTACTAAGGCTTTTAAAAGCTCCTTAACCTAGTTCTCAACCTAGGCTCTGATACCATACAATAAGTATGTCACGACCCGGGCCCGAGATCTGATTACTTCGGACGGACCCCCGAGTCGCGGAACCATACTTACTCCCGTAAATCCTGAATTAACCGAAGTTAAGACAAGACTCACAAGGGATATCAAATCACAATACCTGTCAATGTACAATGTGCGGAAAACATGTATATATACATTGACTACAATTAACTTTACACAAAAGTAAAGTTCCCTTATACAAATTTACAGCCCACTAAAACCAACACTGCACACTTAAAATGCAATGCAGTTGGTGTTTAATCACAATCCAAAATTCTCTATTACAAAAATATTCATTTACAATCGCCCTCCGACTAAGCCCACTCCGCTAAACCTCCTGGAGGTAACGGACGGGCCTCCTCCGCAGGCGGCGCGGCCTCGGCAGGACCGGCACGGGCATCTGGGCCTGTGATATCATCAATAACACGTGAACACGAAGGTTCAACAAGATACATGCATTTTCATGATTCTTCATGTTATTTAACAATTCTTTTAACAATTCTATACAAGAATTCAATAAGGTAAGAACTTAAACAGTTCTACTATAAAAGAACTTAACAGTTCTATATAACCTACTTCAATTCCATAACAAATATCTATGTCAATCATATCCTTTCATTTCGTTCATTTCGTTCATTTCATTCATCTCGTGTCTTCCAACGGAAGCAGTGTAAGCACAAGGCGGAAGGGCAAACCATTCATGGCCTAGGCTTCAAGATTATTCAATTTTCATTTAGTCACATTAATTAAGCACAAGGCGGAAGGGCAAACCATTCATGGCCGAGGCTTCAAGATTGTTTCACTTTTCATTACATGACTTTTCACAATGGTGGAAATTTTCCAGTGTCTTGATCAGAGAGCACTGGCATTCCACGAGGCTCCGGAACGCCCCTCACATCTACTGCAGCAGGAATTATTCATTCATTCAAGTTACTGTCACCTTTAGTGACTATTCATTTCATTTCATTTCATTAATTCAATTCATGTATTCTGTCATTTCGTGCATTATGTCAATGACGTTCACTATGTCAATGAAGTTCCCCTCTGTGTCACTTCATGGATTCTATTCATCTCTTATCAATTCTATTCATACTTCTAAGCCAGACAAACGAGTGAAGCGTTAGTTATCCAATGTACATGTTATTTTTGATGAATATCACTTTATGTATTTGATTTGTACATTGAGACGACCTTCGCTAACACCTATGTAGGCTTAGACATCAGCATGGAATAGCCTGTACAAATTAGGCTTCATTTCCATAATCTTTTCTGAGTTCATCTCAGCTGTCGGTTGGCCTGTCGGCTGACCGACCATACAACGTCGGTTGACCTATCGGTTAACCGACACTTTGTCGGTTCAAGTTCCAGAAGCTGGATTTCCAGTCCATTCTCTGATACATTTGTCGGTCAGGTATCGGTCAGGTGTCGGCTGACCGAAGATACCACATCGGTTAACCGACATATTGTCGGTTTGAATTCCAGAGAGCTGGAATTCACTGAGACAGATTTCAGATCTGTTGGTTAGTCCGTCGGTTGACCTGTCGGTCGACCGACACTTCCATGTAGGCTGACCGACACAATGTCGGTCAGAATTCCAGAGAGCTGAAACTCTCCGAGACAACTCCCAGAGCTGTCGGTTAGCTTGTCGGTCAGGTGTCGGCTAACCGACACATGCTCAGAAGTTCAGTTCTGAACTTCGGATTTTCTGAAGCAAAACTTCCCGAAATTGAGTCAAATAGACTCCAACATCTCTAAAACACTATAAATCATAAGAATGCATAAGTACTTGCCTTTTGTGAAGGTTGAATGGAGAATAACCTTCCTTAGCTTGTAGTTCCAAGAGAAAACCTTGATTCCAAGCTTGACACTTTCACAATTTGAAAACAAAGTTGGGGAAGATGAAGTGAAGGATGAAAACTCCTTGAAAACACTTACAAATCCCTTGTTTGCCTCTTGATTGAGTAAGATTGGAAGGAAAGAAGAGAAAAACAAGAGAAAATAGTTGCCTAGGGTTTGGAAGAAGATGGAAATGAGATGAATGATCTCATTTAGGGTTCTCTTAGCTTATATAAGCTATGAAAGTGCACTTAAGTCCATCCATTCCACTAAATTACAATTTAAGTCAAATGAAGGGTCATTTGACCGGATTGTCGTCAAACGACTTCGAACCTATTATGAAAGTTGACGTACTCGTCGAGATACACGCGTTGGTATCAAGAGTTTCCGTATTCGACGAAATACGCGAAAATTCGTATTTACATAAAAGTCTTTCATTTCTACGTTTGAGTCTAAAACTCCATTTAAACCATGCAAATCCACTCTTTACCATTCCATTAAGCCCAATTCATTCATTTGAGGCTCATTCCATATTATTTGGTCATTGACCATCATTAGCTCAATTAACCGCAGTTAATTAGCCTTAAGCATAACCAATCCACTTAATCTTTTCATTATCCGTTCATTCTATTCATTTGGGACTAACTCATCGAGCTTAGTCATTAATTACCATTAAACTAGTTAAACATGGTTAACTAGCACTAATTTCAATTAACTAGAGTTAATCTTGATTAACTCGGGACGAGACCTGACACAAAACCGGACCAAACCCATCAGCCCAACAGAGGACCAACATGCCTAGTTTGACTTGCACCCAACTCACACCGAATACATGCCAGTCACAGCACGAGGAACAAGAAGTGTTTAATGATTGGGTCGAATTTGCAGTCTGAAGCTCTGCACATGTCTAAAAGGCAGACTCCCCCATTTCCAGGGTCGTTGAACAAGAATTTTCCAACCCCATTTCCAGGGACATTGGACAAGAAGAAGTCTTTAGTGTCTTCCCCATTTCCGGGGGCATTGATAGAAATAAGTTTTATATGAACAACTTTCAAAGCCCGAAAACTCTTTATCTCAATGATAACAAGAATTTGAGTAACTCCATACCATGATTATGACTGAAATGCATTTATATTACATCAAGTGTGTGAGTTGGAGTGTATGAGTTCAAATTCTGGATGCAGAAAAAATAAAAAAAGATGAACGCACCATATCTTTCAAATGTTTTTTTAGGGAAGTAAGGATGGAGATTTGGAAGTAGGATAGCTAGGATTTGTGGAACATTTAAAAACCCCAACATGCTCATGAAGAATCATGGGTTGTCAGCCTTTCATTCGTGCGGAACATTTGATCCATATTTCTTACTTTAACCTGCGGAACATTTGATCCATATTTCTTACTTTAACGTAGAAAGTTTTCAATGAAAATTCTCTCTCTCTCTCTCTCTCTCTCTCTCTCTCTCTCTCTCTCTCTCTCCCCTGACACACACTCTATCCCTCATATTTTTTTTCTAGTCCAGGTTCACTCTCCAAAGTTTTTCACCAGGGCTGCAACTTGGATAGACAGGGTTGGGACTAGGGATTGAGTCATCTAGGGAAAGTCCAATCCACGTTTCACTTTAGGTTAGGTCGGGCCACGTGAGTTTTTGTTCAAACCAATCTAACTTGTTAGATGCCTAACCTAAATTTCAAGTTGCACGATGCTCTATCCAAACATAATAACTTTTGTTGAACTATATGAAATGCTGTAGTCTTCTTGATATATATACCTTTTATAAGAATTTTGAAACAAAGTTTTGAAGTCATTTAATCATTGTGTTTTACATTAAAAAAACTTTGATAGATATTAACTTCACTATTATTATAATCAGGGGAAGAATTAGGGAGTGGCTGGCGGGGGCATGGCCCCTTCTTAGTTTTAAAAAACTACATTCATGCACCCTTTGGACCCCTCATCCTCTAGCCATCCGAAATGGACGGCCCTCCTTTCTATAGCAACACTCTGGTTCACGATCTAAAACATAGATTCTTGGGCCTGTTTCTTTACCAGAATTTATGACAAGAATTTGAGATGTTGGGGGTTTTTTTGACAGAATTTGTTACAAGAATTTGAGATATTGAGGTTTTTTTCTTTTTACATGATTTTCTTTACCAAAATTTATGACAAGAATTTAAGATGTTAGGGTTTCGTGAACATGATGTGACATTTTGTCTCATGGCATTTAAAATGCTAAGTTTCTTTCACCAAAATTTCAAATTCCAATCACCTAAAAGGGTTCAAATGTCCTTTTCGAATTCCACTCTCTATGCATTTTGCTGGAATTTTAAATGCTCCATCAAGAAGAGGGATTTGGAATTCCACTTAAGGGGACAACTTTTGGAGAATTTGAAATTACCCCAGACATGAATTCTTGGAATTCTAAAATAGGTTCCATAATTTTAGTTGATTTTTTTCCAAAAGAATAAATATAGAGAATGAAAGCAAAGGAAAGGGAAAGAAAGGATGTTATTGAGGAGGGAAGAAAGGAAGATAAAATGATGTATAAATGGAGAGAATGTTTCTTAATTGTTCTAGATTTTTGACCATGCACATATATCATTGAGATTTAGTATGAGAAGCTCAAAATTTCACGAACAGTTACAAGATATACTTACAGCTTCTTTATCTCAGTCTGTACCTCGACCTAAGGATTGTAGTTGTTCTTGCACAATTTCCACTAACACGACTTTCACCGAGCATCATTCTTCTTACTTGATCTCCTCGCACCTTGTTAGATAATATGATCAATCTTTTACAGGAGAGTAAAAGAAACAAAACCCTCTAGAACAGCCCTTCAGAATAATTTCTCGATGGCTCTAGAAAAATAAGGAAATCTCTCTTAGGGTATTCTAACCTCAGATCAAGAGAGAGAATTAACTTCTTGTGTGTAATCTTTAGGTTGAGAGAAACACCCAATATCTAGCCCCAAGTTCTCTAAAAGTATTCTAATCAAACTCCAATAAAAACAACACTCATCCTCAAATTTTATCATAAAGTCTAGACGAAACTGGGCATCTGCATCACACTCGCTATAGCAAGCATGAGGCTCGCCATCATTCTGCCGTTTGGCCAAATTTGGCTTTGACAGCCCTCAGTAGCCATGACTTTTGGCCTTACACCCTCTATTATATTATTATATAAATTCTCAATTTGATCAAAGGTATATCCACTGTGGATGAAAAAAGAAGTTGTTGTCTTGAATTTTGGTTATGATTTCTATGTTAGAAAAATTCTGATTAGAGCAAGATATTTTAAGTAAGAACTAGCAGTACCTTTTTATTGAATGGTTTAGATTTTAAATATAGATTATGTGATGTATATATGTTAATGAGCATAATTATTTAAGGTGTTAAAAAAATCCCCGTTGTCATTTTTGAGATTTTTGATGTAGCTATAGAATATCTTCTTTACAATGGGTGCTCCTTTCTTTAATAAGAAAGATATCATTTTTTATTTTTAAGGTAGGATTTTCGGTGCTACTTGATAATTCAATCTCTTAGATTATTATTTGTTTAAATAAGAGTCATGCCTCTCTTCTATCTTCTTCCCCTCTCCCTCTTGGTCTTCCCTGGTCCCTAGGTATGGAATCCTTTTCTTGGCCTTCTTTGTCTCCAACTTGGATTAGGCTAAAAGGTCTACCATTCCATTGCTGGAGCCAGCACATTTTGTTCTCCATAGCAAATTCCATAGGAAATTCCATTCTTCTTGATGAGATTACTACTTCTCAAATGTTCCTCTCTTATGCCAGAATATGCATAAACCTTGATCTTCAAAATCCAAAGCCCTCAACTATAGTGGTCGACCTAGCAGGTCATGCTAAGGTTGAAGTGGAAGTCTTGTATGAAAACATCCCTTGCTCCATCTGTATGGGATCTGGCCACGATGAAGGTCTTTACCAATCTAACTACAGATCGGAGAAGCCTAGGCCCAAGACTCCTCCTCGCACCTCAGCCCCAGGCCTCCTACCGATTCCCCCTGCTCTAGAGATTAACCATTCCTTAGCTGATCATCCTACCAAAAATCTCAATGTCTAGGATCACCCAGCAGTCTCTCCTTTAACTCAAAATCTAGGAAATCCCATACCAGCTCTTGATCCTCTACCTCTGGAGGATCCCCAATCCCCATCTGCTTCATCTCTAGACCTCCACAACCCCTTCTCTGTCCTGAACCAAGTAACCCAGACGGTCCCCTTACCCTCATCAGATAATGTGGCCCATGATCCATACCACTCCAGCTCCCAAAACCTCCTCTATAATAGCTTTTTGGCTGATATCTCTAATAACCTTTCCATAGACCTCAGCATCCAGGAAGACCATCCTTCTCCTACTAACCAGTCCACCATCCTTGCCTCTAAACCTGCCTCCTCATCCTTAGTTTGGTCCCCATCCTCTGCTGATTCGGTAATAGCTGCTAAGCCTCCTAAGAAGAAAAAGAGAACAAAAGGGAAAAAGAATTCTAGGATGACAGAAGCAACCACCTCCATCAATCCCCCAGCTGGCCTCTTTCCATCTTCCTCTCTCAATGTTTAAGTCCCTGTATCGGAACTGCAAGGGAATTACTAACTCCCCTGTTAGGTCTTTTAGTGTTGGCTAAATTCATGGGTTAGACAAAACTCTGGGTCTTTGAGTTGTAATTCTTATTTAGAAAAGACCTCTGAAGATAGAAGATTGGAAGGACTCAGAAGAAGAAAGCCTGAAGGAATTAGAAGAAGTCTGCTGGAGAAAGATTGCTGAATTTCCGGATCAAGTCCAGAGGGGAGTTCGCTCGAGCGACCATTTCATTGGCTCGAGCGGACAGTGTTCTGTCTTGCCTAGTTCTGAAACAGAGGGTTGTTCGCTCGAGCGAACCGAGAGATCGCTCGAGCGAACCTGGCGCTGACAGTGAGATAAAATTGGAAACTTGATATTCTAATTGTGCTCAAACTGCTTGTTTGAATCCTAATCATCTTAGGAAACCTTAAGCACGAACCAAGGGCTATTTAAAGGACTCAAGGGCTATTCCAAAGTTAGACCTCACCTCTCATAGTGCTGAGTTAGAGATTATCATTGAGAGAGTTCTTCTCTAGAGCTTTATGAAGTTGTGCTGCCAAGTTCTCTAGAGTTACTTCTTCTGCATCCTTTGTAGAAGATTATCTTCCTGCGAGAAGATTTGAGGAGTCAAGTGCTGGTTTGGATCTGTTGCAATCAACGGTGTGAAGTCGTTGAAGCGTGAAGCGACACAAGGTAACTTCAGTCCTTGGGTAGGGGATATCTAGGGAAGAGATCTGAGTTTCTTATAATTGCGAGATTCATAGTGCTTGACTTGATCCAGTTTGGATTTGTGGTTTTTCATCCGGTTAGGGTTTTTCACCTTATATTTGGTGTCCTTGTGGTGTGTGCTTGTTGATTTTTTTTTTGCTGCGTATTGTTTATATCTGCACACTTTAAGGTTGATTGTTTGAGTAGACCAATCTAGAAATCCCGGAGACCCCTGCACTTTTTCAATCACAATTAGGACTCTCATTCACTTGATTAAATCTTATTGTCCAGACCTTATCTTCCTCTCTGAGCCAAAAACCTTAAATGCCAATCCTCTGTTTCAGAAATTGGAAATGCTGGGTTTCTCCTCCTTCTTATCCAACTCTTCTAACTCTTCTCCTATCCCCCTCCATCTGGTGCTTCATCAAAGCATCTTCCAACTACTCCTCCTCCATGGTGGATTGCTCTTCTCAACACCTCACTATATCTCTTTCTTCCTCCCCTAACTACCCAATAACCTTTTTCACTGGTGTTTATGCCTTACTTCTCACATATCTAGGAGGTCTCTATGGCAGTATCTCTGCTCCCCTCCTTTTGTTTTCCATTATCCTTGGGCTGTTCTAGGAGATTTTAATGCAATCTCCTCAGCAGCTGAAAAGCTTAGTATCAACCCTTCCAACTCCCCAGCTTCATCAGAATTTAACAACATGATGGTCTCCTCTGGTCTCATGGACTTAGGCTATACTGGCAATAACTTTACCTGGTCAAATAACATGCAAGGCAGCTCCTATGTTGTTGCTAGACTAGACAGATCCCTTACCAACCAAGCTTGGACTCTCTCCTCCCCTGATAGCCTTCTCCATCACCTTGTTCGTCAAAATTCTGATCACAGTCCCATCTTGCTCTCAAGCCGTCCCCCTATGGCTGCCAGATACATCCCGTTCAAGTTTGAGGAAATGTGGATAAGTCATCCCTCTTTCAAAGAACCTGTGGCCTCAGTTTGGAACCTCCTTGTTTATGGCAACCCTCAATACATCCTCAACCAAAATCTTAAGTTCCTCAAACTTAGGCTGAAATCATGGAATAAAGAAGTCTTTGGCTCCCTGCAGACGAATATAAAAGTAGCTGAACAAAATCTTCTCCAATTGCAAGACAGCATGGACTCTAATCCTTTGGATTCCACCAAATCCGCCCTAAGCCTTGCTAGATGCTCTCTTCAAAACCTGCTTCAAGCTTAAGAAACTCATTGGAAGCAGAAATCCAGGATCAAATGGTTACAGGAAGGGGATAGAAATACTAGTTTCTTCCACTTGGCAGTTAAAATCAGAGGCTCCAAGAAACGAATTGACAAAGTGGAGTACAAAGGCAACTTTCTTCAATCTCAATCTCTTATCAAAGAAGTAGCAGTGGAATTCTTTTCTGGCATTTTCAAACCGTCCCAACCTCAATTGGATCCAGAGCTCTTCTAAGTGTCTGGAAAGAAAGTTACTCCAGCCCAAAACTCAGCTCTGCTGGTAGTTCCATCAATTGTAGAAATCAAAGCTTCGGTGTTCAGCCTCAACAAGTCCAGCTCCCCGAGCCCTGATGGGTTCTCTGGTTCCTTTTTCTGCAGTTGTTGGGATTTAGTAGGATCAACAATCACAGCAGCCGTGCAGAATTTTTTCAATTAAAAAAGGCTCCTAAAAGCTTCAAACTCCCTCTTTATTTCTCTCATACCCAAAGTGGCAGCTCCTTTTTCCTTTGGAGATTATCGCCCTATCAGTCTTCTCAACTTCTCCTACAAAATCATATCCAAAATCTTAGCCTCCAGATTGGCAGAAGTTCTTCCTGACATCATTTCCCTTCCTCGGGTAGCTTTCTTAAAAGGTAGAAAAATTCAAGACCATATAGCTCTGGCTCATGAGCTATCTCAGAATCTTCAGAAGAGCCCCAAAGGCAAAGGCATATGCTTGAAGTTGGATATCTCTAAAGCTTTTGACAAAATGAGTTGACCTTTCCTATTTAAAGCTCTTGAATTCTTTGGTTTCAGCAAAGATTGGATCTCTCTAATTCAAGCGTGTGTCTGCTCCTCCAAAGGATCTATCATCATTAACAGAGAACCAGCAGGCTACTTTGAAGTTAGGAGTGGCCTTAGGCAGAGAGACCCTCTGTCTCCTTACCTATTCATTTTGGCAGAAGAAATCCTCAACTTGAATATAGTTAATCTTGTTTCTCAGATCAAAGTGACTCCGATCTATAGAGCTCCAGCTTCTCTAGCAGTCTGTCACCTTCTGTTTGCTGATGATATCCTCCTCTGCTTCCAAGCCCATTGTCAGAGTATCACAGCCTTAAAGGGGGTCCTGGACGCCTACCAACTAGCAGCTGGCCAGCATTTCAATCTAAGGAAAAGCAGCGTTCTCTTTGGTAACAGCAGGCAATCCTTTAAAGCCAGAGTCATGAGATCTTTTGGCTTTGCTCAGGCCTTCTTTCCCTCAAAGTACCTGGGAGCTCCTCTCTTCATAGGCAGTCCAAAAGCTCAATACTTTGAGAGTCTTAAGGATACATTTAGGCAAAGGCTCTCCAGCTGGAAAAGTAATGTGCTTTCTTTTGTTGGGAGAGTCATCCTCGTCAAGCATGTGCTCCAAAGCCTCCCTATCCACATCATTCTAGTTCTCCCCATTCCTATTTCCGTTTGCTCCTTCCTAGAAAAATGGATGAGGAACTTTCTTTGGTCTGGGGGCCTCGATAAATCCAAAAGGAGTCTTCTTAATTGGAACTCAGTCTGCAAGCCCAAGTCAGAAGGAGGGCTGGGCATCTGTCGCTTCAGGGATTTGATCAAAGCAAATTCGGTGAGGCTTGGTTGGGCGGCTTTCTCCTCTTCTTCCCTGTGGGCTAGCTGGTTTAGAGCTAAATACTTCAAAGGCTTTTCTCCTTGGCACCCCTTCTCCTTATCTACTGAATCTTGTATCTAGAGGCCAATCAAGAGAAGCTCCCAATTCCTTTTCCAGAGCAGTCACTGGCTTTTAAGAGACGGGAAAAGCACGAGCTTCTGACATGACAAATGGCATGGTCCTCTCTCCTTGCTGCAATTTTTTCCTGAGGTTAGCTTTCCTTGGTCTGAATCTATGCATGTCGTATTGTCCAATTTACAGAGGCTTCATAGCATCCATTACCCTCAGCAGGTTGTCTCCTTCTGCTCCTCTCTCTCAGCCTCTTACTTCACTATTGATGAGACGGACCAGCTGATTTGGTCAAGGTCAAACTCCATTAATCTATCTTTTGCAGCTGCCTGGGACTACACCAGACCTAGATCTCCTCCTGCAGTTTGGTACAAGTTTGCCCGGAACAATCTTCTCAAGCCTTCCATAGCCTGCTTCGCTTGGAAATTGTTCCATAACAAACTCCCTACCAATGTCTGGGCCCAATCTATCGGAGTGCATCTGGAATCCTCTTGCTACCTGAGTGGCACTCATATAGAGTCAGCCTACTGCATGTTCTTCCTATGCCCCTTCACCTCCTCCTTCCGGGCCTGGCTAGAAGTAAAAGGTAACTTCAGGTTTCTCCCCTCCAGCTCCGCCCACTTAAAATGGGAATCTTTCTCCGCCAACTCATGCCACAGAGTTAAAAAAGGTCTAGGAGCTCTCTTCATCATTGCCATCTTCAGTATTTGGAAGGTTAAAAACTTGGCAATCTTCAACAACAAGGTTCCCTCTCTGGACTCAGCAATTAACTTCTTTTTGGCGGATGCTTCTCTCTCTCTTAGCAATTTGTCTTCTCCTTTTACTAGTCACATTTTAGATTCTTTTCTCTCTCTCTGTAATCAACTCTATCCAATTATAAGATAGAGTTTAGTCTTTTCTTCCTTTCCTTTTGGTGTTCTGGTCTTTTTCCTTTCTATAGCCTTTCTAGCTGTTGTTTCTTCTTTTGCTCCTCTTAATTCAATTTGCAATTTAGAAAAAAAAAAAAAAAGAGTCATGCAATATATACTATACACACATGAGCATTTGTGCATTGTGATTCATTTATGTTACAGTGAATGGCTCCTCTTTGTATAAGCCCTCCCAAAATTTCATCTAATAGAAAATGGTCAACTATCAAGTTGAACAATTAAATATTCAAGATTTTCATAATATTTTATCCACAGTCTTTTGTAAGTGATCAATACAAAAGTGGCCTAAAATCTTATTTTTGTGAAATCTGCGAGATCTAAACTATTTTAGGGTATTTAAAATTTTTGAAATTGGTCCCACTAAGCATCTTCATGAATTTCTCATAGGTCCAAGCTTTAAATGACTTTTTAAAATAAGGTGTTTTTACTGCCCCTTCAAAGTTTCACCTTGAAGTTGATTGGCAAGCCTCGGATTTTTAAAGTGATCACAACATAATTTCGCTTTTCATTTATAGTTGTTATTATTATTATTATTATTATTATTATTATTATTATTTAGAATTTTTTATATTTGATTTTTGTTAATTCTTTTACTTTGCTCTAACCATGGTTAGTCTATCAACAATCAATGCAGTTTTTATGGGAAAAAAGAAAGTTCAAAATTTAGTACGATCTTCCCCTTATCTCCATGCAGGAATTCTTTGAATTCCAATGAAGAAAGAGACCCCAAGATGAGGGACATCATGTCATGGGTTTGCATCGAACAGTTGTTATTGGTAATGTATCCAAATGGGGGTCATTTATTAAGTTGACATTGCTTTAATAATTTTGTTCATTGACTCTGTTGAGGTCAACGTCCACCCTCGCTCCTGAGTGGTCATAATTGTGGTCGAGCCCTCGCCCTCACCGTAAAACCATTGTTGTGCCGTTTCCTATCACCAATTGGTTTTGGGATAAGTGGTAGCTCAATGGGGTGTAAGATCCTATAAGTGGTATTAGAGCCTAAGAGGTAGGGTATTCGAGTCACGGAATACGCGTTTTGCGAGTTGCACAGCAGGAGTCGCGGGGGTGTGTGCCGTTGAGGGAGGGATTGTTGAGGTCAACGTCCACCCTCGCCCCTGAGCGGTCATAATCGTGGTCGAGCCCTCGCCCATTGTTGTGCCGTTTCCTATCACCAATTGGTTTTGGGATAAGTGGTAGCTCAATGGGGTGTAAGATCCTACTGACTCACGAGAACAAAGTTGACATGGCACCATTGAGATAAAGCTTCTCCTTTATTTATACCAAATATAAAAAATATATGACACACAGTCACTTTATGGAATGCCCCAATATATTTCATGTTTAAAAGAAATTGAGGATTGTAATCTTTCTCTGTAAGACAACAAAATGCCATTATAAAATTTCACAATTCTTAAGTATTTCTTGAATTTTACACTCATTGGTTTCGCCTAATAATAATTTTCATTATCCTTAATATATTAAGATTTTGCTTTTGTACTTTAATTTTCAATATTTTTTCCCTCTTTCTCATCAAAGCGGTTACATAAAGGTGCCTTTCAAGAAAAATCACCTAAATCTTGTTTTTAACCTTTGAGCTGGGCCCTGCTTTTATGGCTGTTTCATTTTATCTCTAAATGTTGTGCATCTGCATTTGCACCTGTAGCGCATCAAACCCTACTGTGATATCATAATTGTAGGTCATCCCACTATGTAAAACAATATATAGGACCCACCCACAGGCGGAACTAGGGGTCTGGCAGGGCCATGCCCCAAACCACCACCACCCAAATTTCTGAAAATCCCCTTAAGTTTTAGGAGATTTTATGATTTTTTTACATATGACCCCCCAAAATTTTCAGAAACAAAAACTCATATATTTTGAAGATCACATCCATTTTTTTATAGCTGCTAAATGCACATTGGCTTTTGCTCTCCACACACTGCCTTTTTATATGACCATATATATCCATGTGTAAAATTACCTAAAAGAACATATCTACTTTCCAACTTTATACACCCACGCACCCTCAACCACACCCCACCCCAGCCACTGACGCCCCCATCCGGCAGCACAACTGGAGGGGAGGGAGCAAGGGAGAGGGAGAGGGAGAAAGGGAGAGCAGGCGGCAGGCGGGCAGAGTAAAGGGAGAGAGACAGGGTGAGGGAGAGGGAGAGAGACAGGGATAAGGAGAGGGAGAGAGGGAGACGGGCGGGGGCGAGCGAGAGGGAGAGCGGGCGGGCGGAGGCAGGTGGCGACGGGAGAGGGGGAAAGAGGCAGGGAGAGGGAGAGAAAGAAGGAGAAATGGAAAGAGACAGGGAGCAGGGAGAGCTGGCGGGCGAACGGTAATGGGATTTTTATAAGTTAGAGCATTTTGGGCGTAATAGGGTGTGTGTGGAGTAAGTGTGGGGAGTGGAGAGAGCAAAAACCAGTGTGCATTTAGCAGCTCTCTCTTTTTTTTATACGTGGCCCACAACGAAGAATTCTTAGGACTGTCCCTGTACCCACCAATTTCTTGTTGCTTTGCCACGAAGTTATCAAAAGTTTTACAAATGCAATAATAATCAACATTACTTTAAGTTCTATGCAATAGTGAAGAAAGTAGCAGGAAGTAGCAGGAAACTTTAGAAAAAGAAACACCAATTAAAAGACCTTGGACGGCATCGAATATATAGACTTTAGCACACTCTTATCCAACTTTTCTCTCTCTTTCTTCTTTCTTCTTTCTTCTTTCTTCTATTATATATTAATTATGATTCCCCAGAAAAAAAAATGTACTAATAAGATATGTACATGGAAAGTGACAAGGCAGCAACATCACATTATCCTATTACAGTTTTTTTTTTAATTATTATTATTAAAGATGGCGTGATGCACGCATGTCAATAATTCCCAATGTGCTGTTTCTAATTTACAGAATAGCTGGGCAGTTGTCTGAGTTTTGCTCAGTCTTCCCTCTTTTGAAGTATGGATTAGTAAACCATCCATTAGCTCTAGTGTGTTTAAAGTGGATCTTAAATCTCTCTCTCAAGAGAGGGAATTCCAATTCCTTAACAATAAGATTAAGACTTGGTCTTCATATTTCAATGATGAGTCTCATCGTGGGTATCCATCAACGAAAGACATAATGGTTGTTTTGGTTAAGTTCGGGGTAGAAAGAGATATAACTTAATTTGTTTACTCCTTTGTAATTTTTTATTTTTTGCATGGGTAATTAGTCTAATACTTCATTGAAATCAAGACTTGGTCCTCATATTTAAATGTTGAGTCTCATCATATGTATCAGTCCACAAATGGCATGGCGGGTGCTTTGATTAAGGTGGGGGTAGAAAGAGATATAACTTTGTTTGCTTCTTTGTAATTTTTTATTTTTTGCATGGATATTTAGCTCTAATATCTTTGCATGCTTTCTTTTTTCTCCTTTTTTGTATTGTTGTATCTTTTTTAAGTCTTTAATATAATTTACCATTGCCGATAGAAAAAATAGGGCATTTAACGGGTGTTGACAACATTACCACACGCCTCAGGGGCGGCTCGACCATTGGGCAAGAAAAGCCCTTGCTTTAGGCCCCCCAAAAAATAAGGCCCCATAAAAATCATTTTTTCAAATTCTAAAAAAGCATTCAAGCAACTATTATAGTGTTTTTTTTTTTTCTCAAGGCCCGCCCCATAATAGTAATTAGTATCACATGTACATCTCATTAAAGCCATCTTTTTACATTTAAACAAAGCGTTAAAACAAGTGTCATCATTCTTTCTCTCTACACAGTGTCTTTTTAAATCCCAACAAATCTCAACATAACCTCCTTGCCACCTCACCAGTGAGGTTTTTTAAATGAACGTTTCTCCACCAACGTTTTTCCATCTCACGTACTCTTTACTTTCTCACCCTCTGTCTCTCTCATAGATTGCCTTTCTCTATAATTAATTTTTTTATTTCTAAAGCAACTCTTTAAAGATTTATTGACCTGGTTTTGTCTTCTTTTTAATAATATATGTGGATATATTCTGATAATATATGTGAGTCTTTTGTATACCATATGTTAATCATAACCCACTAACTCAAATATAATCCATTTTTTTCATAATTAAAAAACTTGATCAAATTCAAAATTTATCTACATCTACAATCTTTATGGCCAACAATGATAAATCACTAAATCAAGTTCTATTGTTTTATGATTTTAAGATTTTTTAATTCCACGCTCATATGGTATGTTTATTATAATTAGTGTTCGTTTTATTTACAAATATTATTAGTTATAATTTACAAATGATAAATGTATCTATTAGGAAATACGAATCCAGATGCTCAAAACTTAAAAAATAAAAAATAAAAAATAAAGAGAAAAAAGAATAGATAATTTGAGGCCTCATTTAGGATTGTCGCTTTGGGCCTCAAATTGTCTCCAGCCGGCCCTGACACGCCTTCTATATGTTTTTGAGAAACTAAATCAAGCAACTCTTTTAAGCAATTCTTTTAATAGGTATTAAAGAGTTGCTTGGTTTAGTTTCTCAAAAACTTCTAGTTGTAAAGAAGGGATTTGAATTTCCAACTGTTAAGGAATCCTATTTTAACTATGAAAATCCTATAAATTAATTAAGGACTTTGGGGTGATTCTCTTCACTTTAAAATTTTCTTCAATCCCCATCAGTAATCAAGTTTAGGAGAAGAGAGTTATAATCTCCCAATTGAAGGTAGCCATCACTGGATTTCGGAAACCGTCAAGGCAAAAACTAACATTGATTAATCAAAAAGTCTATTTGTCCCGAGTTGTTGTCCTGATTTTGGGACCGAGTGTATAGAATAGACTTTTCCATTCTCCCTCTCTCTAAAAATTTGAATCCATTGTTCAATCACCATGTGCCATGTGGTCATCGGTCCCAAAATCGGGACAACAAGTCGGGACATGTAGACGGATTGTTGATTAATATAGTCCATCCTATGGTCCGTGCCATTTGGCTACACAATAATTCCACCGCTTGCCCTTTTGCCTTTAATTTACTCTCAATAGTTTTCAAACAGGATTTTTTTTTTTTTTTTTGGTACCCCAGCCAAGGGGGCTTGGACCCAAGAGGGAGCACGCATACATAAGGGAAGGTAGCTCTCTCAAGTGGGAAGGAGGCGCGCACAAGCGAGAAGAAAGCCCATATGAGTGGGAAATGAGCCCGTACAAGCGAGAAAAGGTGAAATACTGGGGTTTCGAACCCGGGCACCCAAGTAAGTACTGACGCTCCGGGTAAGGAGGGTTCTTTCAAAATAAGGAATTTAGAATTCTTTTGGGGACATTCGTAGTCATTGTTGTAAAGAATTTATAGAAAATCGCCATTAGAAATACCTCTAATCAAACAGAATAGAAAAGGAATTTGGAATAAAGATAAAGTGGGTTTGGGTAACGTCCATGCTACATGTGGACTCATAATGGGATTCAATAAACGTTAAGAAATCTACTGAAACTCTCATTCTTATTTTTAATAATTAAGAAGATTGAACTTGGTATCATATTATTAAAAATACATTATTGTATTCAAGATCCTATTTATCAAAAATAGTAATCTAGGAATGTAAATATAGTAATATAATCATGAACCCATACTCCCAAAGCAGAACCCGAATCTAAACATAATTCTAAATCTACACGGTTTAGAATTCCTGGACACATAACCGACTTTTTAGGGTCTAATCCAACAGGCACTGTGACCTCATTTCATTTTCAAATAGAGGTTGCGTGACTATATTACTGGCCTGTGGTTAGGGGTGTCTCATCTCACATTAGGGATGTAAATGGGTCCTCCTGATAAGTAAATGGGTCCGGGTCCACCTTGGTTCGGACTCGTGGACCCGAGACCCGACATATTACCTCAATTTTCAAAAATCTCTTCTAAAAATAAATTTTTTTTTTAATGTCATTCTTTACCTAGATTTGGATTCAGATCCAGACCCGTCCCATATATGGTTTTGGTTTTTGGAAACAAAGCCAAGAAATCAGTTCCGAAATGGTTCCGGATCCGGATACAGTTCCACCTTCTCCTTAACGGTTTCGGTTCCGAATCCACCATGGACTTGGACCAAAACTGACCCGTTTACAACCCTATCTCACACATCTACCGGTGGATGGATCCGCGTTGATAGACAGGGATGCACCCCTTGATTGGTAACCTAAGTACTGACCCTACCAGCAGCTCTTGTTTCTCATCACTGGGTCCCTCTATAAGTAGCCAATCATAATCAGATCTAGTTATTTTAATTAATAGTTAAGCATTCAAATATAGATCAACAGTCCTACTCCCTAACTTTCCCTTCATGTAATATTCCCCATGTATAGGGATCTTTCTTGTAATTGGGACCTGGAATCTTCTTTTACTGAGTGGGAAGCCTTTAAAGTTTAAATCCCCTTGGATGCCAGCACATGTTACTTCTAAATCCCACGCGCGGTGTTGGTCTTGTAAATATGAAGTTTTTTTTTTTTTTTTTTTCCTTTTCTATTTTTGTCTTTCTGCCTTAATTAGAGGGCTAAGAGGAAATATTGACTCCAAGCTTTTGTTATATGCATCTAATGCTCTATCACTTTAGCAACAGAAGCAGTATTAATATTGAGTCTCTTGTAAAGATTAAAAATATATCTATAGCGGTGACCACTACTCCCTCGGTGAATAGTCCTTGCTCGTCAGAATTGGATAACTCTGGGAACGTGGCCAAGGTCTATAAGCTGAGCCGGTAAGGTATACCTTGGGTCATCTAAAAATTAAAAATAATAATATTAGAAAAAGGCCAATGGAGGAGTTGCTGAGCTAACCCAATGGCAATACCATTAGCATTAATCATAATTTCCAATCATAAAATCAACAGTGATTACTATATTAATCAGTATAAACTCATACCTATAATCCCTACCTTTAAACAGAAAATTATAATTTGCTTGTCTCTTCCTTAATGCAAGTGATGAGAATTCAAGCAAACTCTAGATTCAAAAGCTCTTTATTTAGTGGATTTCAATAATCATTCTAATCTCTCTCTCTCTCTCTCTCTCTCTCTCTCATTTGATAAGAGCTGACCCACTAACAATTGCTTGTGAAGATAAAATGAATTTTATCATGATAAATCCACATGATATGTTATATCAGTAACAGTATTCATTAAACAAATTAGGGAAAATCTTAAAGAAGCCCAATGAATGAGGGAAGTTTGTAATTTGAACCAAAAATTAGGTGCCATCCATAATTCCATTACATCATTTGCTGATATAAAAATGTCCCTGAAACTCTCTCATTACAATCTCCTCCTCCTCCTCATCCTCTTCTCCTTCTATTTCTTCTTTCTCCATGGAAGAAGATAAGGTCCTAAACCTCTTCGACATCTACTGGTTTTACCACAAATCCTCAGAAAACCCACCCTCTTCTCCTCCCCCAATCGACCCAACTCCCCTCAACCTCGAAACCCATATCCAAAACCCCCCAATCGACCCAGTGATCCAGATCGAAAACCCCCCAATCTCCCGCCTCCGAAGCCTCCATCGCCGATCTCTCAGCGACCCACTCAGCCCAAAATCCGACCCTTTCTCACCGAACTCAGTCCTCCCAACACCCAAGCTCGAGACCATCCTCTCCGGCAAAGAAGCCGGAGAACCCACCGTCGTAGTTGTTGAGCCGCCGTCGAAGAAGGCGGTGGCGCGGAGGAAGAGAAAGTTAAGCAGGAGCTTGTCGGAGCTTGAATTCGATGAATTGAAGGGATTTCTCGATCTGGGGTTCACGTTTTCGGATGTGGAGAAGGATTCCAGGCTGGTTTCCATTGTTCCGGGGCTTCAGAGGTTGGGGAAAGGTGGCAGAGAGGGAGAATCTGGTGGTGTTTCTAGGCCTTATCTTTCAGAGGCTTGGAGTTTTGATCGTAAGGAAGAAGACCCACCGATGAATTTGAAAATCCCAGCTGTTAGTGATGAGATTGGGATGAAAGATCAGCTCAAGTATTGGGCTCAGGTCGTTGCATCTACTGTCAAATGAAGAGATTGCAGAGATTTTTCATCTCTGCCTCTGTCTCAGCCTCAATGAATTTTGGCCTTTTTTTTTTTTTTTTTTTTTTTTTAATCTTTTCTCTTTTTATCTTGTTTTGTAATTTGTAAATATGGAATGATTAGCTTTCTTTTAATTGTCTTTTGAGAATTGTTGTAAGGGAGGCTTGGATGGAGGGGAGAGTAGATGAAATAAATGGAGAAAACTCACCACAGTATAAATAAATTGGCACAATACAATGATATTTATCAACTATTTACCTGTCTCAATGATTTTATGTGTAGATAGGTGTTTAGGTCAATGGTTCTTAGATAAATGATTATTGTTATTGATTTTATTATACTACATTTTTGTATGCTGTGAAAAGTTAAAAAAAGGTAAAAAGAAAAATATTTTTCGCCTTAAGAAAAGGTCATGGAGAGTTTAAATTATTTTTAAGAAAAGGCCGTAGAGAGTTTAAATTATTTTTTCCCTTTTCCTCGAGGAAAACTAGTCTCGCCCAACGTGAAAGATTTTTCAGCGAAGAAAAGTGGTCAGATTTTCCTTGTCATTTTCTGTAAAAATATGACTGCACAAATGTACTCTTTGGAACTAGTTTTAAATAGCTTCTCTCCATTGATTGTCTTGAACTGTTAGCTTCTTTCTCATTAACTCTAACCATTAAGAAAAAGTTATAAGCCTTTTACAGGCACAAATGCCCCTTCCATGAGGTTATTTGGAAGCATGATCATCAAGGAAGAGAGCATTTAAGAAGTTTAGATTTATCATAATAATAATGATGATCTTGTAACATCTTGATTATGATTAAATTAGATTTGTTTTATAATGTGATGAGATTCTCTGAATTATCTTAAGATTTGATTAGATTTTCAATTCGTGTCGATATTTTTTTATACTTTATAAATAGTCATATTTAGGTTCTTTTAGCTAAATGACTTTATTTCAGATAGGGGCAAAACCGTTATTTCTAATCTGGGTTTCACTGATTAATTTTTTTGTTTATTATTATTATTATTATTGGTAGAGAACACTGATCATAATGTTTGTGCACCTTAGTGTCAAGTAAAACTTTTTAAGGGATGTACCATTTTGAAAAAAAGAAAAAGAAACACAAAGCCTGGTATTTAGAGGATATCAAAGAATGAGGAAATATGAAAGTTTTAATGCTCTCCTCCAGTTAGAGCCACACATGTTGAGGGTCCTTTAACATTTTCAAAATCAGAGGAAAAAAAAAAGACTTCATATATATTTGAAGAACTTGCAAACCCAATAAAGAATTTAAAGAAATACAGGGTGAACAGTTAGTTGCAAATAAACATAAATTCCTGTAGCAGCATAAATTATTGCAAACAAACAATCCCTTAGTTGACTTGACTCGATGAAGTATCACTTTGTGAATAACGAAGATGATAGGAATATGTTCATTTTCAAAAATTCAAATTATACAAGACAAAGGCACGAGTGATAAAAGAAATAAAAGCATCACAGTCACAATGCCCTTGCTCACGTTCTCATCTGCCAATTCTTTTAATAGCTTCCAACAACTTTTCATTGTAAATAACCCAACATGTGTTGAATACGTAATTAGTGAGAAAGGGACCTTATAACTTTAATCTATGGATTGGCACTTGCAAATTAAAAAAGAATGAACAGGTCCCATTGGAAATAACGTTTTTCCCATTTGTATCTTCTTTACCAGATCTTGCATATATTATCAAATTTAACACATTCACGTGAGAATAGATTGAGGGGTGGCTTGATTGGCAATCCTGTTTTTCACCGAGTTGCCCGAACTTATTTTTGGGTTTGCCGCTCTTTCTACATTTGTGTGGGCATCTCTTTTCATGATCTATATCCACTCCTTTAGCGGGGGTATCCAAAATAAAAAAATTCATGTAAAGTGTCTCATCTTGTACAGGCTTTATCGTAGATTCTTGCTCCACTTGAAGTGAGGGAATGTAAGACCCCGCCCCGAGTTAATCAAGATTAACTCTAATTGAATTGCAATTAATGCTAGTTAATCAAGTCTAATTAGACTAATGATGATTAATGACCCAACTCAATGAGATTAGTCCCAAATGGACTTAATGAAGTGGTAATGAAGAGATTAAGTGAATTGAGTGAGTTTTAAGTCTAAACTAAGAAAATAAGACCTTTTTCGTAAATACGTATTTATACGTATTTTGTCGAATACGGAAACTCTTGATACCAACACGCGTATCTCGACGAGTATGTCAATTTTTGTAATAAGCTCGAGGCCGTTTGACGAGAATCCGGTCAAGTGACCCTTCATTTGACTCAAAACGTAAATAGCCTTGATAAATGGGCTTTAGTTGCAAAGAGAACTCATATAAAAGGAATGAACTTCCTTTGAGCTCATTTCCAACGACCCCATCTCAGGCAAACCCTAGACACTGCTCTTTCTTCCTTTTTCTTCTTCCTCCTTCCATTTCTCTTCATCTAGAGTGAGGATTGGAAGCTTGGAAAGTGGTTGGAGTGGAGCTTCACCTTCTTCATCTCCTTCCTCATCTCGGTTTCCATTTCGGAGTAGTGAAGCTTGTAGGAGAACTCAAGGATTTCCTTCTTGGAACTACAAGTGAAGAAGCTCTTGTTAGAAAGACTTCAAGAGGCAAGTATAAACGTCTATTTATGATTGAAATGCTATATTACAAGTTTTCTTGAGTTATAAGAATGGGTTCTCAACCCATTCCTTGTTGTAGAGTGTGTATTGTTAGGGATTGAATGGAATGGTTGATGGCTACTCCAAATGAGTGAGTTTTCTTGAACTCTTTAGGTTATTGAAGAGATTTGGGTTCAAGGGACTCAATCTCAGAAATTTGCTTCAGAAGTTCTGAAGCTCGACAGAGTCAATTTGGGCTAATTTCGGCTAGCCGCGAGGCTAACCGTGAAGCCAACCGTCAAGTTCTGTGAAAATGGCGAGCTTCTGGAAAGCTAACCGCCAATTTTCAGTTAGCCGAAATTTGGATTTCGGCTAGCCGTGAGGTAACCGTGAGGTGACCTAAAAACCGAGACAGAAAATGTCAGCTTCTGGAAAGCTGACCGTGAGCTAACCGCGAAATGGCGGTTAGCCGAAATTGGAATTTCGGCTAGCCGCCAGCCACATTCCGGCTAGCCGCCGACTGCATTTCGGCTAGCCGCTGGTCAAGTTCCGGCTAACCGCCTGTGAACCTGATGCTGGCCAAATAATTATTGTGACTGAAAATTTGGCCAATCGATCGGACCTAACGGTCCGATCGATTGTGGGACTCAGTTTGAGTCCAGTGGATTTTGATATTATGGGTGGAAAATTTTTGGGGACTAAATGCACATATTAAATGAAAATGTGATGTCCATCGAAAATAACACGTGCATTTAGTAACTAATAATTACACCTATAAATTGTCTAAATTTGGGATAGAGACAAGTAGGACCGTGAATGATTAAAGATTCATCTAATTCCATTGAGTCTATAATGACTGCATACAATGAACCACTGAATACTGAATAAATGTAATGAACCATTGAATAATGAACAAAATGAGTAAATGCAATGAATAATGAATAATCCTGCTGCAGCAGATGATTGGGTTGTTCCGGAGCTCCGTGGTGATGCCAGTGATTTCTGATCAAGACACTGGTAGATCCCACATATAGACTGAAAAGTCAATGAAAAGCCATGTACAAACCATGTAATGAAATATGTATTGAATGAAAAATGTATTGGACTGAAAAATCCCAAAAGCCATCTAATAAATGCTCAATGTAATCCGAATGACATGAAATGAATGAAATGAATTGACTAGTGCTTCCTTTGGAAGACACTGAATGGAATAACGATAATATTATTGTACTTGTAATCTAGTAATTGATTATCAATTGACTGCACTGTTCAAGATATTGCATTAACTTAGATTTAATTATCTAGAGTTGTTATATTGATAATGGACAAGTTTAGCATGTGTTATCATAAATGTATTTATACATTGTTGAACCGTCGTGTTCATAGTGTTATTGATGGCATTACAGGCCCAGTTGCCCATCTCGGCCTTGCAGAGGCCGCGCCGCTTGCGGAGGAGGCCCGTCCGTTACCTCCAGGAGGTTTAGCGGAGTGGGCATAGTTCGGAGGGCGATGGTTTTGGATATTTTGGATTGTTTTGGGAATTGTTTTGGATAGATACTTTTGTATATCATTTGAAATGTAATTAGACTTCCCCTGCATTGTATTGTGAATATGCAGTGGTGGACTTCATTGGATTATATTTTTGTATATGAGAACTTTACTGGTACTGTAAAGTTAATTATTATCAATGTATGTATATATTTCCGCAAAAATGTACATTTGACAGGTATGTATGTTAGATCCCTTGTGAGTCTTCGTCTTAACTTCGGTTAATTCGAGATTTACGGGAGTAAGTATGATGACATCGTGATTCGGGTTAGGCCCCGATTAGTCCGGCCTCGGGCCCGGGTCGTGACAGGGAAGCTGTTGGATTCAAATATATGCAAAAGGGTGAGGTACTGTGAGTTGGTCACACCAGTGAGTAGTTTAAGTGGATTACATATCTAGCAAATATCAGTTCTAGAAATGTTGATATTCAGTTCCAGATAATTAGCATTCCAATCAATATGAAAATCAATGATCAGCCTTGTAATCACTGCATTCAGCTTGGATTCTTGCAATATCTGAGAGGACAGGTTGGATGTAGACAGTTAAGTTAATCCAAAACATTGTTTAGGTAAAGTAATGCGATATTTAGCAATGTGCCCCCCAAATGTCTGTATCCTGGTTCCGCCCCATTCTCTTTATTTCTTTAAACTTTACCACATATAAACATACCCTGGGTCATCTCATATATATCTCTTAATAGAGCTAATAGTAGAATGGTTGGGGTGCAGCTCATGTTGAGATTATTTACAATTTATTTCCAAGATGCAACCCTTCTGTAACTATTGTAACTATGATGGACATGAGACCACTGGGCTATAAAAGTCACATTGGTTGTAAGGATGGTGGCCTTTACCCCTGTCAAATGGATGATCCAAGTTGATGGTTGGACTCTTTGTTAAATAAAAGGACTGCAAGAACAGTCACAAATACTAAAAATACGAGAAACCCAATTTACACATATATAAAGATCTAATACATTTTAAATGGGTTGCCTGTAAATCGAGTTGTTTTATTCTCTGCCATAACAAATCACATGCAGCTACAAATAGAGTCCTAAGATTATCGGAGTGCAGAGTAGTTTCTTTGCTTGTTTGGTTGCAAGCATTTTGGGTTGTCTCTAAAATTCCGAGTTTTTTTTTAATTGAGTTTCAATAGTGAGAATTTACAAAGCCGATCAAGTGTTTTTTTTTTCTTTCTTTTTTTTTTTTTACTATCGGAGGGTTCCCAACCCTTTGGGCTGGACAAATCCCCCTAGGTCTAGAGGAAAACCGGGTAAACTCTCCTATAGCTCCAGTGTAGTAGAGCATCTTTGAACCTATAACCTCCGGGTGCAATCCGTGGTCTTAAACCAACTGAGCTACCCCTTGGGGTTAATGATGAACCCATCAAGTGAAAGTCATTTTTGGCCATTTGACCTTTTAGAATTCTACTTCTTGGTGAACAACATTTGGAATTCTTTGAATTCTACAGACAGATATCCCCATATGCTAGCAACCAAACAAACAACATATAATTAGAGTGCAAGATATTAATATTAAAAGTTAAAATGCATGATCAAGTGTATTTTTTTAACTTCACCGAAAACAAAACTTGTATTTTTAAAGTCCTTTATGACCATTTGTTATAGGTTAAGTTGAATGGTTTGTAAGTTCAATTGATGAAAGGATAAATATTTTTGAAAAGAGAGAGGAGGCTAGGATGACATTGTACTTATGGGATCTGAAATCTTTTATTTATTTTTTATACTCCAACCAAGGGCCTGTGATCCGAGAGAGAGAGAGAGAGTCCGCACAAACATAAAGACATCCCACTCATGTGGAGGCTGGGATGACATTGTATGCTTATGGGATCTAAAATCTTTTATTTTTATTTTTTATACTCCAACCAAGGGGTTGGGATCTGAGAGAGAGTCCGCACAAGCACCAAGACAACCCACTTATGTGGAAAAGGAGCTTGCACACGGAAAGAAAGTCCACATGAGTGGATAGAGAATCCACACACATGGAGAGAGGTGGTCTAATCAAAATTAAAACATTGAGCAACCAGGTGAGAATCGTCCTTCATTTTCAAAATCTACTTAGGTTTAAAAGCATTTCTAGAATAGTGTGAATTTTTAAATAAGAAAAGCAAATTTCCATGAGCAGAAGTGGAGAAGAAATGTGGAATCCATCATTTCGTGCATGGAACCTATCCAATGATTATTACACGAGCGACAAAATGAGGGACCCCTCAAATGATTCGTATTTGAGCAAAAAGGAAAGCAAACCCCATCAACTGGCAATTATGAGATCAAAGCACGAGAGACACGAGGAACGACCGAGTACTCAAAATCATCAGCTACTGATGAAAATCATCAGCTACTGATGCCTCAGGGTGGTAGCTTTGTACGATTGCACGTGGTCTTTTTTTTTTTTATATATATAACTTGGTAGACCCACGGCCATGATTTTTTCTTAGAAGGGGCAAAAGTTTTAATGAGAAATTTTGAGAAAGAATTATAAATTTTATTACACTATCTCTCAAAATCGTTATTGTATTATAATAGGTATAAAAAGTTATGAACTAGTTATTACATTATACCCCAAAGATATTTAAAAAAAAAGATGAATACAGGTTGCTCTCTATATCCAAGTACAATGATAAAGTAGGTATGAAAGACTAGAGAAGAATGTTAAATTGCATATTTTAACATTTTTACTCATGAGCACATGTGATATGGGGTTGACGTTTATAAAAGATCTTGATGTTTGACCTATTGTTTAGAGCCCAAATCCTTTCCAAAACTTTAATAAAATCACTAACCTTAATAGAACCTTGGACATGTAATTAGTATAGAAAAAACTTTTAAGCACTTCTATTCATAGCAACCTAAAATTTCTTACGTAGGACTTAAATAAGATTTAATTTAATTCAGATCTTGAAGTAAAATGTTAAAAACTCAAAATCTGATAATAAATGAAACTAGCTAGTGTGATTATGAATTTCAAACTTTGAGAGAGGATTAGGATGCTAAGCTCAACAATGGACAAGAAAAAGAAAGAATAAAAGGAGAAAATTCATGAGGATAGTGCATACCTTATTGGTGATTTGATGAGTTGTCTTTTTTACGAATAAAAGACCAAAATCCACCTTTGTATTTTAAAAGTTCCATTCTTTACTAAGAGGGAAACATATTCTTAAGGGGAAAACATAAGATGGAAAAAAAGTTGAAGAGGGGCAAAAAGATAAGATCAAGATGTATCTATCCATATCTTTCTCTTAATTTAAAGGAAAAGAACAAGTTGATCAGAGGGGACAATTGACCCCTCTCAGTCCCATGGAGATCTGTCCCTGGGTGGACCCATGGATCCCAATGGTCAGATCTTTTTGATCTGTTATGAGATGGCCCATTTCAGATTAGAAGTTTCTTTTTCATTTTTCTTTTCTTAAACTAAATCCTTATGTTGGGTCATTTTCATAGAAACTTAGAGAGAGAGCTGTCAGACTCCCTCATAATTAAGACTTTAAAGTCAATCTGAAATCTTTAGGAGGCAGAGGTCTAGAGTCCAATGGTTAGCACAGGGCGACCCCAATACCCAATTCTTCCATCGGGTAACAAAGATGAATCACAGCCGCGACCTAACCCATTACCTCATTGACAGTGGTGGAAATAGCTTACTTTCAATTGATCAGATGAAACACCACTGTCATGATTACTTTCATAAGATGTTCACAGAAAGCACAGTTAGAACTCAGGATCTGTCTCTTCCATCCTTACTAGATAAGTGCGTTTCTCATGTGGAAGACAATGAGCCCCTAATTGCCACTCCATCTGCTGAGGAAATTAGACAAGGCACATTCTCCATTGGAAGAGAACAAGATCCTGGACCTGATGGATATACTGCGGCCTTTTACCAGTCCTTTTGGGGTGATAGGATCCATAGGAATATCATCAGATGCAGAGGCAAATCTCTATCAATTGCGGGCAGGAAAGTAGTTATCCAATCGGTCTTGTCTTCCGTACCACAGTATTGGATGGGTCTGAGAAATCTAATCAATGCCCATGTTGATAAAATTGTTAAACTCCATGCAAACTTCCATTGGAATGGTTTAGGAGACCGTTGTAGGAATCTCCCTCTCAAATGGGCCACTGTTTCCAAATTTACAGGTTTTCCGCTGCTACGATATGCGGACAGTGGAAACCCCCAATTTACAGTGTTTCCGCTACTTTCATCGGCGGCAAAGATGAATTTACAGTATTTCAGGCAAAAATTGCGGCTGCTCAGTCTTTGATGTCCCTGGCAATGACATTAAAATAAGAGAGAGAGAGAGAAAGAGAGACTTAGGAAAATGCTATAATATCTACTTGAACCACACATGCTAAATAATCTATTTAGAAATTATCTAATATCTTAGCGGAGGATTGGATTATGCATTGTTTCAGTCCTTAGGTCGGATAAAGGTGGATTAGCTTAAGGTTTCAAGTTAGTTGCAGTATAGTAAAATATTATGTAAAACACATATTGAAAGGAAAAAACCATAACTTTTTTGCCTTTGTCCAGCCCAATCCCTTTCGTTTAGTTGGGCATGGGGAGGGCTCCGAGGGCTTTGGCTCAATCTAAGCCCGGCCCTATATGAGTGTTGGGTAATGGCTTACCTCAGCATGCCTATTTGGCAGCTCTAAGGAAAAAGTCTAATGCCCGTCGGATGGATCGGGCGTAACTATTATGCCTGAGAGTGTAGGCCAATTTTGCTAGTTTAGTCCAGTTTGATGTGGCTCGCAAACACCCCTAACTTGAACTAATCCAGCATCTTCAGCTTCTAAGGTAAAAATAAATTGAACATTTATCTCATAGCCATTTTCCACCAAGAATGCAAGTTAGGCGGGAAACTTCCAGTGAGGTAAAGATATATTGACGTTTTCAAATTATAATGAGGCTGAAGGTAAGTGATTTAGCAGTGAATATAACAATCCATTTCATGATTCTAAGTGAATCTTTTAAAGACTTATAATAAAAAATATATATAATATTGGTTTTTAACGGATCTTAAAAAAGGAAATGCAAGCATCAAATATAATAAACTAAAGCCAAATGTTTTGGATTTACTTATATATTGTTCCTTGGTGAAAAACTAAAAAGATTTGGATTGTGAGACTCGAACTAATAACTGCTTTTTTTTAATAATTAAATTAACTACTAGCCAAGAAAATTCTAATATGTAATTATTTATCAGAAAATCTTGAAAAGTAGTTAGATAGAGTGAGAACCGTAGCAACGCGGGTCATACCAGTGCTAAGCATGGGTTATTGTGCTAGTATTTATTTATTGCATTATTAATAGGGAAATGACGTTGAGATATTAGAAATTCTCATAAGAAATCGGTTGGACCCCTCTCCTCAACAAATATCTAATTTGCAGTGGATTGAAAGACTAACCATTTAAGTTAGCCAAAATTTTATTATTTTTTATTAAAAAAATAAAATTTACACAAATGGCTAGACAAAAGACGGCCAAGAGTCTTGTGAATTATCTTCAAATAAAAGGCGGCATAGGTGTTTGGAAAATTTCAAAATCAGCTCTTATTTCATCTTTTAGAGCTTATTTAGTTGTCTAACTGCTACATCAACCTCTAATTGAATCTCGTTTGATTATAAGTAGAGGTGTTCGCATTCTGAAATAAGTAAGAGAAGGGGACCATTTGGCATAACACAATAAAAGTACCTGTCGAATACAAGGTCCCAGTTCTTCTCTATTGATCTAAATTGAATGCATGCCATTTTACTCCGAAAAAGTCTACTTGTCCCAACTCCGGGACAGGAGTCGAGACATGTAGCAGCTCTCTTTTACTCCGACGTAGCAGTACATATAGGTCAAGCCAATATAAAATCATCCCGAGTTTGACCGACACTATATTGGGCTTGGGTTGTGCTCTTAGGCCTAGCCCGCTTTGGGCCGTGCTTGGATAAGTAATTAGGGCCCGACTAATGATTGAGTCAGAAGCCCAGCCTAGCCGGCCGGCTTGTTTAAAAATGCATGCAATTTAATTAAATTAGTGGTCTAATGCCCACAAAATTGATGAAAAGCCCGGTTCGGCCCGGTCCAATTGATTAAATGGGCGGGCTCGGGCCTAACTTTTATGACCCATGTCGTGCTTAGGCAGAGCCTAGGCTAGTGTTTCTAAAGTCGGGCCAAGCCTGGATATGCCCTAGCCCGGCCACGAACACCCCTACATATGGGTCAAGCCAACATAAAATGAACTTGAGCTTGATGGATACTATATTGGATTTGGGTTGTGCTTTTAGGCCCATTGGCTGAATCGTGGCCTAACTTACTGGCATCTATAGTATGAGTAAAAGTACATATAGTTTGCAAATTAGATGGGTCTTTGCCTTAATTTTATGGCCATGGCTGCGTGTGGTTGTACACTTAGGCCATATAACCAAATGGGTCGTGCATGGTTCAAAATCTTCGGCCTGGCTAGACCCAGACCATTAAAAAAAAAAAAAAAAACCATCATGACCGTTAACGTGAAGGACCCAAAATTCTCAATGCCTTACCTGTCAATAAGGTTACCTTCTTAAATCTAAGCCACTTCACAAAAAGAAGTACCCGAAGCCCAACAACATCCTCTCAGTCCTTGACATGGGGCTCAAAATCTCCGATTCTGATCTTGAAAGACTCCTCTTAGGCATCATCCCAGTGAGTTATGTGATTATTTATTTACTTATTTTTGCAAACCTTATGGTCACATTGGTGTGACATTAAGATTCGCTGATGTAGTAGAAAGGTCATAATGTCCTTTCAAACAAGACCGCGATGCTTTGCGGGGAAAAAACTGAATTAGATTTACTCGGTTCCATGTAAAAATGGATTTATACGTTCACACAAAAAAGTAGTCACATTGAGTTTGAAATCCCAACGTTTAAAAACAACGCTTCTTACAAAAAAATAAGAAGGGCTCAAGGGTCTAAGCCATGCTAGATTTCTTGGAATTATGGTAGATATAACTCAATTCCTAAAGGTAGGCCACATATTCACGATCTCAGAAAAGGTCACCTAACTTTATAATTCTTAAAGGTGGGTCATATGGGCACAATCACAAAAAGTGAGCCCATATTATAATTCTTATAATGGTGGGACCACATTATAAAAACCCTTTAAATGTGAGCCATATCTTCTAATTTCTAAAGTTGGGCATCACATTGTAATTTTTAAAGGCAGGTCCCGTGTCCACAATCATAGAAAAGATGGATCACCTTATATTTCTTGAAGGTGGGGTCATATGGTCACAATCACAAAAAGTGGACCCACATTGTAAATCCTATGAATGTGGGCTCAATTTGTGAATCCTATGCCTGTAGCTCCACATTGTGAATCCTATGAATGCGGCCCCATGTTCAGATTTCTATGGTGGGTACTACATTAAAATTTCTAAAGGTAAGTCCCATGTACGTTCACAATCGATAAAAAAGATGACCTCACATTATAATTCTTATAAAGGTGGTTCTACTTTGTAAATCCTATGAATGCGTTACGGTAACCCATATTATAATTCTAAAGCTACTTTGTAAATCCTATGAATGCGTTACAGTAACGAAATTCAAACCGAAAAGTTTTGACTTGACCGAAACGAAAAATTTCGGCCATTTCGGCCGAAACGAAACAAAATTAATAACTATGGGTAACACATTCATAGGATTTACAAAGTAGAACCACCTTTATAAGAATTCTAATATGAGGTCATCTTTTTTGTTGATTGTGAAAGTACATGGGACTTACCTTTAGAAATTTTAATGTGGTACCCACCATTGAAATCCGAACATGGGGCCGCATTCATAGGATTCGCAATGTGGAGCTACAGTCATAGGATTCACAAATTGAGCCCACATTCATAGGATTTACAATGTGGGTCCACTTTTTGTGATTGTGACCATATGACCCCACCTTCAAGAAATATAAGGTGATCCATCTTTTCTATGATTGTGGACACGGGACCTGCCTTTAAAAATTACAATGTGATGCCGAACTTTAGAAATTAGAAGATATGGCTCACATTTAAAGGGTTTTTATAATGTGGTCCCACCATTATAAGAATTATAATATGGGCTCACTTTTTGTGATTGTGCCCATATGACCCACCTTTAAGAATTATAAAGTTAGGTGACCTTTTCTGAGATCGTGAATTTGTGGCCTACCTTTAGGAATTGAGTTATATCTACCATAATTCCAAGAAATCTAGCATGGCTTAGACCCTTGAGACCTTCTTATTTTTTTGTAAGAAGCATTGTTTTTAAACGTTGGGATTTCAAACTCAATGTGACTACTTTTTTGTGTGAACGTATAAATCCATTTTTACACGGAACCGAGTAAATCTAATTCAGTTTTTTCCCCGCAAAGCATCGCGGTCTTGTTCGAAAGGGCATTATGACCTTTCCACTACATCAGCGAATCTTCATGTCACACCAATGTGACCATAAGGTTTGCAAAAATAGGTAAACAAATAATTACATAACTCACTGGGATGATGCCTAAGAGGAGTCTTTCAAGATCAGAATCGGAGATCTTGAGCTCCATGTCGGGGAATGAGAGGATGTTGTTGGGCTTCGGGTACTTCTTTTAGTGAAGTGGCTTATATTTAAGAAGGTAACCTTATTGACAGGTAAGGCATTGAGAATTTTGGGTCCTTCACGTTAACGGTCATGATGGGTATTTTTATTTTTATTTATTTACTTTTTTTTATGGTCTCGGTCTAGCCAGACCCAGACCATGGGTATATATAACAGTCATGAAATGTAACTTTTCGGTCGAAATGGAATTTTGCAAAATTAATTTTTTTTTTTTTACCTTTTTTACACATATATTTTGTATTTCTAATATTTTCACAAAATATAATTCCAAAAAAAATTACTATAATGGATTAAATCTATATTTATTACTTTTTCTATTTTTTTACTTATATATGTATATAGACCAAGGCTCTCCTAAGCTCAAGCTTAGGATAAGATTTTGTGAGCTCATGCTTGTGGGGCTCACCTTTGGGCCATCCAAATGGACCAAACACATGACCTTCCTAAATTGCACATGTCCACCAACTTTCGGTCAAATCCGAATTTACTAGACCCTTGGATTAACTATGTATCAATCCGAATGGACTACAACCATTAAACTTTGGAGCCCATATGGAGATGATAGAAATCACGGTTCGGGCTAATTTTTTGCAAAGAGGAGGATCCTAAGGAGTCTTTGAAATATCCCCCATCTCCATCCGCATGAGGGTCCCCAAGTGGGCTCCACCACACACTTGAGCCTACCTTATCCTAAGCTTAAGCTTAGGAGAGCTAGCCCCATGTATATATATTTTGTTATATTTTCCCCGAAATATAATTCCGAAAAGTTTCGGCGAAATCCCGAATCGGCCGAAACTTTTCATTTTGTAGGCCAAAGCGAAATGAGGTCCGAAACGATATTAACAACTATGGCGTTACCCCATGTTTGAATTTTTAAAGGTGGGCACTACATTGTAATTTCTGAAGGTGGGTCATGTGTCCACAATCACAAGAAATGTGACTCCTTGTAATTAATAAATGTGGGTCACATGGTCATGTTCACAAAAAGTGATACACATTATATATTCTGATTTCTAAGGGTGGTACCATATTGTAATTTCTAAAGGTAGGTCCTATATTTATATTCACAAAAAGGTGGCCCCACATTATAATTCCTATAAAGGTGAGCCCACATTGTAAATCCTATGAATAAGGGTTCTATATTTTAATTTTCAAAGGTGGGTACCATGTTGTAATCTCGATAGGTGGGTCCCGTCTACATTAATAGTAGAGTGCTGTAAATAATAAAAGGTGGGTCCCACATTGTGAATCTTATGTCTGCTCATTGGAGCAAAACTTCCGTATAGCATATTCTTAGTTGAGTAATTCAATATGATGTTGCCAAACAAGTTTTGGATAGTGTAGTCTCGACACAATCTGATTTCAAAACAACCTGATCTAATAAAAAATTGGGAATAATAAGAGAACAATACCAAACAGACCTAAGTGTCCTAAGAAGAATTATAGTTGGAAATTTGTCAAATGGTGCCACCACGTGAGATAAGTTTTTGTAAATGTATATGCTTCATTGTAGTTAGAACTCACGGTTCTCCTTTTCCTTATAAAAATTGTTAATTGTCATATATTGGCCCTTTCCATCCTTATTTTACTTTTTAGGCCTTTAAAACGGGCAAGTGGGGAAGAGTGACTATAATTCCATTTTGGTGCTAATTTAGCCCGACAAAGTATATTTAGTCAATAGTTTGAATGGTGTCATTGCATATACTAATTGGCTCATTGTGAATTTGGAGTGCACCATGTTTTGGGCTTTTGAATACTTGTCATTCCTTATTTACTTGAATTCCCCAAATTGCGTTGCCATAGAGCATCCCCAAGACTGGATACAGTAAAATGGCTTGAATAAACTATAAGATGCTTCAGGGTTTGGAATTTTAGAAACCTTATTAGAGTATTTGGTTGAATTTTTTTTTTTTCAAGATTTCTACATCTTGGCAGTCATTATAGGAAGCTCTGTTCTCTTTTTGAATTATTAGAATTTTGTGTCTGATTAGTGGAATTCTAAGAATTAATATTAGACACTTTGACTAACATTTTCAATCTTCAAAATTCTCCAAACCATAGGTTTAATTTTTTAGGGAATCTTCAACACCAAGGGGTACCCACAGAGCTGTTGTTTTCGCTATACTTTTCATGATGTGGTTGCAGTTTTCTGTGAGCCTAATTAAGACTAATGGTTTGGATTTGATGCCAGCTTGGGCTGATCAGGAGACCACATTGCCAACCTTGAGTTGAGTACAGTCAAAGTGAGTCTTTATTTAACAATGCACGCATCCATCACTGGCTTAACCAGAACCCTGTGAGACAATGTTGTTACTAGAAGTCCTGGCATCCAAATGAAAAATGATTTATGTGATGTAGCTTTACAAACCACGGTGGAGGCACCTATTTATTGAAAATCTAAGCCGCTCCAAATAAACTCCCTTCCTATGTTGAGCTATCCCCAGGAGTCATGGAGGGGCAATTGGATTTTCGTCCACTTACTTGAGCTCTGGAAGTACTCACTGACATGTGAAAATTGTGATTTAAATCAGCGTGGGAGTGTGATATGTATGTGCAGGTTGGTCATGAAAGTTACATGAATCATGAGCGTTACAGGAACCCATGCTAATATAAAATGCAGTAACCTTAGGCAGCTTTTCCCATCCCAAGGAATCATTTGTTCTCTTTTCCCCTCTTCCTTGCAAATCTTAGAGCTCTAAATTGTTAGATATTCATATTCCACTCAATCAATTTACCGGCCCCAAGGCAAAATTTTCTCAGCCAGTAGGTTTATAATTCTCATATGCCTTCCAAGATGGTGACCAGCTTCACATGTTGGTGCAATTTAATGGTCACATTTTAACGGGTTGAATGGATGGGGAAGTGGTACGCATGTTTATTAACACGCAAGTAGAAATAAGACATAAACTACTAATGACAACAAATATGGAACTATTTTTTTCGTAAGTAGCAAAGTTTATTTTTATAATAGGAATAAAACAGAAACTATAACAGGTTTTTGTTTAATCTTGCACTGGGCAGATGCTGCCTTTATATTCCCAAAAGAACTTTTCATCCATCGCGCGCATGCGGTCTCCTACGACGACGGGACGGCAGGGTTCACCGGGTGCAGTGTCTCCAAAAGGCTCTTAATAGTATCCGGCGGTCGTGCAGGTCGTTCTCTACATGCTGTATCTCCTCTCCAGCTTGAGAGGGCCTTGCGATATCCATAGTTCGTCAACAGTGCTAATCCAAGATAAGGGTGTAAGCATGGGACTCCGAGGCATCATAAATATACTCGAATGCGAGCCCATAGTGCTAGATTTACAGTCCCGATGCCCTTTGTCACGGTCAACTAATTGTTGTGCCGAAAGATTCAGCAATTTATGGCTTTGGATTTTATGTACGAGCCATGCTACTTGTCGGGGATCTTGTCCCGGGAGGGACTGGCCCGACTCCACATGGGAGGGCAGTTTGGTCATTTTCCCCTCCCATGTGGAGTCGGGCCAGTCCCGGGACAAATAGACTTATTATTTATGTATTCCTTCGACTGCGCCCATGGCTGAGAGTGCCCGACAAGATCCTGTTTCAAAAGTTTTATGAACAGAGAGCAGAAAGAGTATATATATTAAGGGCCCGTTTAGCATAAATTGAAAGTAACAGTGAGCATACATTATCTCTTCCTTGTCAAATTCACTCTCCTTTGCATAGACGTATATATAAAAGGGTCTGAAGCCATTTTCTTTTTTCATTTTTCATTTTTTTTTTCAATTCACTTTCCTAACTATCGTTACTAGGACCCTGGTTTGCTCCAGAAGGTTGAGAGATCAAAACTACGCTACCAAACCCAAACTGTGGCAACAGGGGATTTGCCCGGCTCCCCCAGTCCCATAGGAATTAGTTTTGGGCCAAGACACCCTCCGTTATTAAAAAAAAAAAAAAAAAAGAAAAAAACCTATCATCTCCTTCTTGGACTTGCATGCAATATTCAAATTTCAAGGAAAACTAGCATTGACTGTGTGGCCCATCAGATCAACCGTACAGGTCACTGATCAATGGTCTCAACATGGATGCAATAAGGATATTGTATATGTGCCATCCTACAATATACAATTCTCAGAGAGAGTAGGAATAATCCACCCACATCAGATTAATTGCACAGACCTGAATTTCATCATGATTGCATGATTTGGACTGTTGAACAGAAGAACAAACGGAGCACTTTTTTCATTTTGTTCTTGCTTGCTATTTGACTATTTGTACCTGAAAATTGGATGGCTAGGATCTTCCAATGCGGAAGATTTTCAGGGCAATCCAAATTTGCAACATCATCATCATAATCATAATAATAATAACAATATATAACAACACCCACAACGTTTCAGAAACCCATATTTCATCACGACTGGATGATCAAATCAGAGTGAAATCTGTGGTGGGCTCTCCTATATAGCAAGTTAGGGGCATCATTTGCACATTCAATATTATAAAAGTGACAAGATGGGGAAGGAAAAAAAAAAAAAAAAACAATGTCATGAATGCAATTCACAAGGATAATAGAATTCATAAAATCACAATTCTGATGGCATAAAATCTAATTATCGTAGAGTTTAAAAGATTAATAACAAAAATAAATATAAAAGAGGATACGATATACCTTACTGATCAGCCTTTCAGCTAAGATAAATAATAATATACTATGGCCCACTCCTATCTCTTATTACCAAAATAACTTCCCAAATGGACTTTTAGCTGTTAAAATCCGTGCTAAGTGAAATAGAGACAATTATTAGACTTAATTAAGTGAAATAGAGACAATTAAGTAAAACATTAATTTAGAGAAATAATTCAAATTGTATTTCTATACCACATTGCCGTTGGTGCTTTACAGTACTTACTGCACCCTTCTCACTACTGCACCCTTCTCACTCCAATCGACGCTTAAACGCAAATAGCGATCTTTCTCATCCAGGTCTACAGAGAGCTCAGAGACTAAGAGTGCCTCTTTTTTTTAGTTGTTTTAGTACTCTTTCATCTGCACATACATGTAGAAGATCGCTTTCATCTGAATCCTCTATCCCCAAGCTTTCAAAAGGGCCAACTAATACAATGAAGAGAATTAGATAGGTCAGATCCATCGATTAGGTGGTAAGATTGGGTTTTTTCTTTTTTTTTCTGTAAATGATTTTGGGAACAACACTTTATATAGGCACTGGAATATTCTTTTTTTGGTTGGTAAGAAGTTGTTATTGCATGAACTCGGAGCTTGGAGGAGGTAAGTGCATGGGACATATTTTTTGTTTCTGGTACAAGGTAGGTGTGGCACATTGCAAGAGCTGTATTTGGAAGCAAATTCTCCATGACAACTCAAGATTTCAACTGTAATTTTGGAGTACACTTGGTTTGCGCTATGTTTTTCTGTTAGAAGGTAGGTGGGAGGGGGAACTCGCATTGCAAGAGCAATAATTGGAAGGGAGATTTCCGTGACAACCCATGACTTCAACCGTAATTTTGGGATCCGGATATGAGCTTATTGAATTTAAAAGACGGTGCTATGTGTTTGCACCACACAGGGGATCCGGATTCGTAATTTTTGAGCACACTTGGTTTGCACTATTTCTACCAATAATCATGTCAAGTCTCACATGATTGAAAATAGGGTCCAATTAAAAATTTACCCATCAATAAATTAAATAAAATTAGTAGAATCATTTTACTCCTATGATCCAAGATACGGATATATAAAACAATACCTTGCAGATGATCTCTATTAGTAGGTAATGGTTTGCTGGATGTCCAAATTCATTTCATGATACATCCAAAAGAGGCCTAAGTGCGTTCTTGATTGGTTTTTCAAATGGATGGTTTAGTTTGAATGGTGTGGATTAATAGTTGAAATCAGAAATATGTTGCACAAACCAGAAAAAATGTTTTACTGAATTTGGTGGATGTTTCATCAGTTTTAATGAACCGTTGGTCGTTAAAATATACTGCAGAATTTTGTGTATTTTGTGAATGTGTTTGAATTGGAATGATTCAAATTAAATCCAATGCGCATCGTGGTTGTTGTTTGGAATATGATACTGGTTGGTAACGGGATGTTTTAACAACCTCTAAGAGAACACCCTCCCAATCTTAGAAATTATACCAAGGTCTTCTAATGAACTAATTAACTCTAAAGAGTTCATCTAACCCCATAACAATCCTATAAATCTAAAAAAGAACTATAATCCTATAAACTAAGCCTAATTCATAGGAAAAGACTAAACTACCCTTACTAGCCCCTATTAAAAAGGATAGATAGCTATAATTAAATATAATTAGCATATAATCAGGCTAGTAAAGAGGCAAGGCTTCACAAGAATAAATGTAAAACCAAACATATTTCAAGGCCTCAAGGGGAAGGGGTCAGGTGCACAGACCCAAATATCTACTACTCATAGTAGCAGTTTGGGACTTTTTTTTATAATGTTGTTAATAGTAGACAATTATTTGTTAAATCACCATTTTTTTTTGCTGAAAATGAGTTTTTTTGAAGAATTTGTACAAAATGCCATATGCCCACAATTTCGAAAGATTTCTAAAAATACTGCTCGAAATGATGCTATTAGGCTTTGGTAGAATAGCTATAACTACAGATTTATAAAAATCTAGAAGTGATGATAGCTTTCTTTGTATTACTACCCATAACATAGATGCAAAACGGGTTATTCATAAACGAATCATAACTTTTTCTAAACTTTAATGGCCACACACTGGCCATAGAATAAGGTTTCTTACTTTGAAAAAGCTTCAACCATATAATATTTAAGATAAAGTTAAATCTGTAGCTTTATATAATGTAATAAATAATCAAGCAGCTATTGATCTAATGAAGTAATAGATGTCACATGCAAATTGAATAGAGGGTTCTATTTTTCAAAATAGATATGTATGTCACATCTTAAATCTCATTGCCAAAATTGGTTTGAAACATATTTCAATGGTAACAGAAAACCTTAAAAATAGTGCTAAATCTATTCTCTCCTCCGTATATAGAGAATAGTTATATTCCGCAATATGTGTGAGGCATAATGTATCACCATAAAAATAAATTCAGATGTTGAAGAGAAATGAAATTCTATGTATGATTTGTTAAATAAGGCTATTTCAATTAAGGAAGTTTTGAATGAATATTGTGATTTTAATGCACAAGAATACTTAATGATTGAGGCACATTGGGAGTTGTGTGGCCAAATAAGAGATTTATTACAAATTTTTTCTATAATGCAACATTATTTTTCTTTGGGGTGTATTATCCCACCTCTAATGGAGCTCTAAACTTTTTTTTTTATTAGTTTACAATTAAAAAAATTCAGAGATCATGTTTTACTTAATGACATTCGTAAAAAAAGGGAAGAAAATCTAATAAATATTGGAAAGATGCTCTAGTACCGACATTTTATTTGCCAGCTGCATTAGATCCTAGGGTAAAATTAACTGGTTGACAATTTTTTCTTAAAGAAATAAATAATAATATGGAAAACAAAAATTTAATTACTTTTTCAAATTTAAGGTCAAGATTACAAACACTTTTTCAATTTTATTGTAACCAAATTGCTACATTAGGGGCTAGTATGGCCCCTCAACAAGTCCAACAATCAAGTAGAGTTTCTTGAAATTTCTTGTAGAGCAAAATGGGCAGATCCTCTAGCTGAAGCCAAGTTGTGACGGAGTTATCCTCATATCTTGACTTGGGTGTCTTAGAGATGCTGGATGCATCTAGTTTTAATATTTTAGCATCATGGAAAGCAAAGAAAAGCAGATTTTTAGTGTTATCTGCCATGGCCCATGCTCTACTAATTATTCCATAGTGTAGGTAGACTTGTAGTGGATGACGAGAGGACGAATTTAGCTGAAAAAATAGTGGAGTGCCATGTTTGCTTATGAGACTAGTATTTTGCTGGCAAGAGAAAGTAGGAGTTGACAGAAATTAAAGACTATGATCCAGCCGAATACATTAGCGGATTATAAGTTTAATTTTTTTTCCATTTCTTCATTGTAAATATAAAAAATATAGTCTTTCATTTTTATTTTTTTTTCTCCAAAAAGATTGTAAAGGTTTTGAAAAGATCAAAATGGCTCTCTTCCCAGTGGAGTAGGTCGAGTTTGACTGAACCACTTAAATCTGAGCCATACTCTTCTTTGTGTGTTTTTTTTTTTTTTTTTTTTTTTTTTTTTCAGTGTAAGACCTTTGTTTTTTAAGCCAAAAAGGTACCTAAAATAGATGAATCCGCACGACTCAGGCACGGACAGGCCAGGACCAGCATGGCACGATTGACATCTCTAATTGGATACATGATTGAAAACGTAATGGGGGTGTTGAGGTCGCATTCTGCTCACACGGTTTTCATCAAGTTTTCATCATCTGTTTAATCGGACGGTGGGCATGTGGGACCCATCTCTATTAAAGTAAAATTTGAGAATATATCACGCAAGGACGCAAAGGTGACATTCATCTTGAATAGTCCAAATTATCATTACTTGACTTAGTCTTAGAGATGCTAGATGCATCTAGTTTCAACATTTTAGCTTGGTGGAAAGCATAGAAAGCAGATTTTTTGTGTTATCCGCCATGGCTCGTGCTCTACTAATTATTCCAATGCCTTCTCTAGCATAAGAACAGGCTTTTAGTGTAGGTAGACGTGTAGTGGATGATGGGAGGACAAATTTATCTGAAAAAATAGTGGAGTATTATGTTTGCTTACGAGACTAGTATTTTGCTGACAAGAGAAAGTAGGAGTTGACAGAAATTAAAGATTATGATTCAGCCGAATACATGATCGTGGCTCCAAGTGCAGAGCTTCGATTGCAGTAATAACTAGTAAGACCAGGTCAATCCACAGGGAACTTTAGAATTAAGGCTTTCCAACTTTGTCACCTGCCCTAAATAAAATCTAATTTTAGCCTAAAATCTAGAAAAATACATTCATCATTCCTACTTTAAATTAAAATTAAACACGTTTCCAAAAATAAAAATTCTTAAATCTAAAAACTTAATCTAAAATGAATCACAAGTTGCTACAAAAGAACACACAAATTAGAACATCAAATTAGAAACAATCCAAAAATAAAACTTACTAAAAATAAAACTATGAAGCTAAATTAGAAACAAAATAAACCTAAGTCAGAAACTAAATTAATTAAAACATGTTCAACAAAGATTAGTAACAAATCAAATTACTAAAAAAGAAAACAACCTACTTTCTAAAATTAGCATGAGAACCTTACTAAATTAGTTTCCTAAATTAGAAACTAAGTTAGTCAATTAGGGTTGATATATTTCCTAAGTTAGTGAATTGAGTTAATCAACTCCCTAAAGTTAAGGACTTTCCAAATAAATGAAGATTTTCAAATCATAACAAATTTAGAAAGCATTAAGTCAATCTTACCTTATGTTAGAATTTCCAAATCTTAAGAAACTTCCTAAGTTAAAATCTTCAATTAACAAAAATTAATAATATCTTTTATTTCTGGAAATTATCTAAATAATCGAAAACAAAAAAAAAAAAAAAAAAAGAAACTAATCCTAAAGTTAGAAGGATAGTAATGCCATGTATGCCATGAGATATTAGAAATTTCTAAATCCAAAAAAATAGTATGCAGGGCTATTTTTATACATGATTTTTCCTAATCTAATGCAACCTAAAACTGAATTTAATGGTTGGGTTTTGAACTACAATGATACATGAATCAAATAAAAAAAAAAAAAAAGGGAAGTGAAAAACGATTTAAAACGAAAGAGATATGAGTTTATGAACATGACCTAAAAAAACTAAAACTGTGCAGAAATTCTGCACACAAGTGGGTCCGATCAGCCATATTTGTGCCATTGGTTCACCAACCTCCTAAAATCTTTTTGATCTAAAATTTTGGAACGTGATAGACCACATGCTAAACTTCAATTTTCGCAAATTTCACATAAAAATACCATGATTTGACTGATCTACCCACTTTGAACTTTTCGCTAAAAACTGTTTCTGCAGTTTTGCTGAAATTGTGCACAAAGTGCTATTTATATACTGGATCCGAGATTTAGTACTATGTTTGGCCAAATTTCATCATTCAAATCTTTTTTTTTTAACTAGATTCCTCAGCCACTTAAACATGTAAAAGAGTCCACCATATGCATATGCATGCAATGCTAACTAGTTCCAACTCTAAACTATGCATAAAAATTCACATAAGCATATAAGAAGCATGAGAAGAAAAGAAAACAAAAAGTGCTTGAATTTAAATGTGTAGTGTAAAAGAAAATAAATTTGTGGATTGCATAAAATTAAATGTGTGGCATTAACAAGAAATTAAATGTATGGATTTTTCAAACAAAAGTAAATGTGTGAGAATTGCGAGCAATAAATAAATGTGTTATAAGTGTGCTCTTTTTTTTTATTCTCAAATCAGGTTCATAATTAATTATTTCATGTCCTTAGGATCTTGGGTTGTCATTCCAAGAACAACAACAAGTAAAACACAATTCAAGCATTAATCACCTAAAAAAAAAAGAATAATAATAAAAAAAAATCACACTTTTACTAATATGCAATGTTTTTGCATAAAAGATAGAAAAATAAAATTCCAAAACAACTACATACTAGGATGAAAGGAACCTCTCTAGTTGAAGCTTCAAGTTGGGATAAACCTTCCTGAAAAGAGATGAGCTATGGTAGAGAAAGGAGACGGGTAGAACGGTGGAGGAATTACACTAGTGAGGGGGTCTTTTTTTTCATGAGAGGGAGTGGACGTCCAAGGCCTCTTTAAATAGGGTATGGGCTGCCCTATTCTTTCTCCCTAGTCCCTACTTTGTTGCAAGAATCTTCTTCACTTGTAAGCCTTATCCTTTCTTTTCTCCACTCTATCTTCATGCACTTGTCATATTTCATTCTTTAGCAAATCTTCCTTTGACTTGACATTTATGAGAGACATGAGATGACAAACTCTAAGTTGGAATCAAGAGAAAATTAAATGCCCAATATGTGTAGATTCTTTCCACTTTTGTCTCTTTGGAAATCTCTTTTCTTGATTTGGCCCTTCATTAATTTTCTTTGATTATCTTGAATTATCTTCAAAAAAATGCACTTAGGATTTTGTGCAAAGAAAGTGGACCCCTCTCTTGGCTGCCTCACATGTGTGACCTACACATGTACATGTGTGGGACCTTTTTTTCTCATTTCCTGCAAGCCAAAAAAAAAAAAAATATGAATTTTATGTGAAAAGACAAATTTACCTTTAATTTATGAATGCATGACTGTGGGCCCATCTCTTTTGAAAAGATGAATGAAAACACATTTGAAAAATAAAATTACGAAAATGACAGGTTTCATGATTTGATGCAAAAATGCTGATTTTTGAGCAAATTATTCATGAATGCACTACAATGGATCAAAAATACATAAAATCATAATATGGTACTAAATGAGGCTTTCTTGGGTTAATAAGTCCTTAAACTTACCAAAAATAGTCACAAAAATCTGCATTTTTAAGGACTTATCAATACATTAGCAGATTACAAGTCTAATTTTTTTTTTCCATTTCTTTTCATTGTAAATATAAAAATTATAGTAATTCTTTTTTTTTTTTGTTCTTCGAAAAGATTGTAAAGGTTTTGAGAAGATCAAAATGGCTCTCTTCTCAGTGGAGTAGGTCGAGTTTAACTGAACCACTTAAATCTGTGCCATACTCTTCTTTGTGTGTATTTTTTTTTTCAGTATAAGACCTTTGTTTTTTAAGCCCAAAAGGTACCTAAAATAGACGAACCCGCACGACACAAAAGGCACAAAGGCACGACATATCCCAATACGACTCAGGCACGGACATGCCAGGAACGGCACGGCACGATTGACATTTCTAATTGTATACATGATTGAAAACATGATGGGGGTGTTGAGGTCGCATTCTGCTCACACGGTTTTAATCAAGTTTTCATCATCTGTTTAATCGAAACGGTAGGCGTGTGGGACCCATTTCTATTAAAGTAAAATTTGAGAATATATCGCGAGGGCGCAAAGGTGACATTCATCTTGAATTATCCAAATTATCATTACTTGACTTAGTAGCTATAAAGACGTGTGTAATAGCTGCTGGACTCGATCAAAATTCAAAACTTAATGGAGATGCCTACCGAAGTTCCTCGTATAACTGACTCCCTATCCGTGTCCACGAACGAGCTGAGCTTTCCATTCTTTCTTATTCTTCGCAGAAAAGAGCGACGTGTGAGGAAGAGAAATTCGTATAAGAGAGGGACTCCTGTCACTACTGACTACTAGTGCGTATAAAAGGAGTCGTGTAGCGTTAGAAGAAGCAAGGCACTTGCTTTCTTCGGCCGCTCTCTCTCTCTCTCTCTCTCTCTCTCTCTCTCTTATTTTTTTCTCTCTAGAGAGCATGAGCATGGCAGCAGCACAGGAGGAGGAAGGGACCTCAGAGGTGATGGCTCTTCTTTCTTCCTCTCTAGAGAGCATAGGCATGGCAGCAGCACAGGAGGAGGAGAAAGGGACCTCAAAGGAGATGGCAGCACAGGAGGAGGAAGGGACCTCAGAGGAGATCGCAGCACAGGAGGAGGAGGAGGAAGGGACCTCAGAGGAGATCGAACCTGACTACAATAGAACTGTAACATCTCTTTCTTTCTCTTTCTTTTCAATGGCAAAGACAACCTCTTTCTTCTTCTTTTTCCTCATCAAAAACCGAAAGCTCACAAATTTAGGAAATTAGATTTGTTTCCAGTTTATACTTATTAGAATTAGGCTGGGAACTGATTACAATAGCAACCAACTGACATAGATTTATAGAAATCTGGGAACAGTTGGGTTCTCATGATTTTTGGGATTCTTGACAATCACAGGCTACAAAATTCAGTTTTAATAGAATTCAGTTGTAAGTTTGAGATGTCCTGATTCGTTGCGCCTCTCTTATGTGCTTTCTCTATATATATATTCAAACTTGCTTCCATAAATAACATTAACATAACAAGATGTTCTCACATTATTGCAGGACTTGCCAATGTGGGAGAGGCATGAGAAATGGATGGCTAGCTTTGGACGTGTATATAAGGATGAAGCAGAGAAGGCACGCCGTTTGAAGATATTCACAGAAAGAGTTGAATATATAGAGTCATTCAATAAACAAAGGGATCAGTACTCACATTATCTTGGCATCAATGAATTTTCGGATCTGACACGTTCTGAGTTTTTGAGAAACTATACGATGGCTCACGGGGTATGGTGGCCCTTCTTTACCAACTTACTTTCACACTTTATTTTTATAAAATCAGCTCGTTCTTGTGTTTGATGCTAGGTAAAGTTTTAGGAAGTCTAACCGTTCGTTTTGATTTAATGGTTATCATCAATTCATCATCTAATCAATTTGAAGTTCAGGTCATATGTGATCAGTATATATCATTTCCACGTTGCTATCAGTTCTGAATATAGACTGCTGTCCTATGCTAGTATGACATCTTAGTGGGTCAACTGTCCGGGAGAGATGAACGGCCTCTTACCATAGTGGTAAGAGGCGCCCAGGTCTCATCTGCTTGTCCCGGTCTGGCACATTTCCTCACTCGAGGCTCTAATACCTCACCAGAGTTATACTTCCGTCACCAGATGGCCCCCCACCTCACCCGAGGTTTACTCCCATTACCCGAGGGTCCCCTTTCCAGAGGCCTGGGCCCCTACCCACTAAGCTGGGATACCAAAAAACTGTTGGGGTAGAAGAACGACCTCTTACCCTAGCTCTAAGAGGTGCTCAGTTTGGACTTATCTGTCTCGGGTCTAAACACGGGCAAACACCTTTCCTCACCAAAGGTCCACTTCCCTCACCGCCCCCCACCTCAGCTAAGGTTTACCCCCATCACCCAAGGGCCTCCTATCCAGCGGGATAGGGCCCCCACCCCCTAACCTGGGATACCAAAACCCTATCAAGTGAGACCACTTTTACAGACTCAAATGGCTCAAAATTATGGTCTTCCAAGTTAGAGCTAGCAAAAGCCAACCCAACCCGCCAATTCAACCCATGGTTGCAAGTCAAGATTTCCTAACTTGTATTTAAATGGGTTGGGTTACAGTTAGCTAGCTAGTTTAACCTGCACAACCTGTTTGTTTTTTATTGCAGTTAAAACCGATACTCATATTTAATTCTATGGAGTTTATCATTTTATTTTGATATGAGGTTTTTTATTTTTTGAAAAGTTTATTTTATTTCTATAGATTTTGTTATTTTATTTTAATAGTCATTATTTAAAAAAAATGTATACTATACTCATTGTATAAATAATTCCTTCTCATTCTTTTTTTCTCAAGTAGACCATTTAACAACTTACTTGATAAATATTTTTGCATTCTCTTCTCTCTTAGGAAGATTATGAATATGAAGAAAATACAATGGATATGATATAAAAAAAATCAAGTAATATCCAAGTTCATGCTAAGTTTCCACGCTATTTTCTCCTTACGCTCGCACAAGCTAGAGAGAAATGGTGAACTATGGCATCATGAGCCATGCCTAGGCCTAAATTTTCATCCCAACATTAGTTGAGCATAAGTCTGATTTAAAATCCAATATGAAAAAAATTTAACAATGGACATGTCATAATCAAAATAGAGCTTGTAGATATTACCTATCATAATAGGTTTTAAATTGCATTAATAAGACGTAGAAAGTAATGGATTGTTCCTATAGATCATATCTCATTTTTATAAATCAACTTATCCGTTTTAATCTAATTTAAACTTCGGGTATGGTTAATGCCTTAAAGGATTATTAATAAATTTATATTTGGGTGCAAGTTATGCGGGTAAACTCGACCCGCAGTAACCCACAAGGGTTATGCGGGTTAATATGAGTCAGTTCAGGTTAACCCACTGCGGGTGCGTTAAGAAATGGTTCAGATACAGGTTAGGAGCATCTAACCCGTTTAATAAATGGGTCCAGCCCATTTAGCCCAACCCAACCAGTTTGTCACCTAAATAAATCCAAGTGTTTGTTGCGAGTTAAAGTTTGTAATTAGAATTAAAGCTGGGTCCACCTTCAGTTCAAGCACAAGCCTTACGTTAGTCAGGGCGATCATAGAACCAGAGTAGAGATAGGTTTGGACAAATCTCTGATTGTTGTTGTAACTTAGATCTTCATTTTTGTGAGGCTGTGATACTCTCGGTTCTAAATGTTTGGAAAAGAACTTTGGGTTTAGGGGTTTTTGGGGTTTGGGGTTGGTTTTTGGGTTTTTGCTTTCGGGATTCAGGTGGTGGTTTTCACGGTTGGGGGTTTGGATTGGGTTTGGTTTTTGGGGTTTTGGGTTTTGTGGTGTCGGGGTAAAAAAACCCTAAACTTGAGACCCAACCTGAGTTGGGGCCGAGTCCGGGTTTCAAACCCTAACTCAAACCAAAAGGAAAAGGATTATAGGGTAACATAAACTGTAGCAAGACTATGGTTAGACTGTAGTCTACATCTCAATTCTATGAATTCATGGACAAAATACAACAGAACATCAATTACATCTTATCGTGTGAGTTTTAATCATGTAACATTCATTTAGCCAACAGTATTACCTGATCTGAATATGGCTTGAAACCATCTTTACTTTGTGATGGCTCCTATTGACTTTGACTAAAGTTTGTTACTGAGTGCGGCGTGTAAATTGAATACACCTACATCTTACTAAAGAAGCAAATGTAACATGTTTTGAAAACTGATCAGGAATATTTAGGTGTTAGCCATGTGGTATAAATGCCAGATCCAATTGCCTGTATTCCTATATTCGTTGTGATTTGCCCAATGTTGTGCAGGTAAGGCGTGGGAAGGATGGGAGGGAGGAAATATTTGAGTTAAATTACTCTTCTGATGATGATGAGGAAAAAGATTCCGGAAATCTCAAGGCCGAGAGTAAATCCTGCATTGAGGAATAGGAATAGGTGTAATGAAGACGACAATAATTTTTTTAGCTTGTGGTGTTCTTCCTACTCTTTTCTTATATTTATGCCGACATTGATTTGAATGGAGATATGGTTTCTATCTTTTTATGACATTGATTTGAATGAAATGTGGTTTGAGTAGCACCTGTCATGCTTCATATCGAAATTGTCTGTCTCTGTTAGTATACAAGCCCATTTCCGCCACCTCTGTGTTGGGAAGTGTGTGGAGTGCTTACGTAATACCGAGGTGAATCTCCTGCTTCGGCACTAAACTACCAATTAGGGGTGACTCCGGCCTGATTTATTCCAGTTCGGCAATAGTGCCAGCTGTCGCCGAAGTGGAGTTGGATTCGGTCTACCTACCGACCTCGTTCATTACGGGCCCTGCCCTGAGCGACTCGGTACCCATGACCGACCTCCTACATCCCCTGATCTCGGTAATTCCCGTCTCGGTCCACTTGACTGAGATGGATGCCCGTCTTAATCTCCATTTATGAGATGGGACGACTACATGACAAAACCCCCCTGACAGAAGGTGGCCAAGTACTGATAAGGGACCTTCCCTATCACTTCCACATTTATGTGAGGGGGTTGAGGGGACTTCCGATGGGACAAGTATCCTCACCTACCATCTTAGGAGTGGGCTGATGGGACAAGTATCCTCACCTACCTCCACTATGGAATCTTCTACTCTCTCCTACAAATACCTGCATGGGAGCCCCATAGAAGGTAAGCAATATACAGTCTACATCCTGTTTATTTCACCTACATCTTCTCCCTCACTTCACCCTAGTTCAGTGACTTCACTAACTCAGGCGTCGGAGTGCCTTTGGCTGACAGCAGCCTCGGGCTCTGACTGATCTTTCTTCTCTGTTTTCAGGATCCAGGCCGTCGGTGACTTCTCCGATCAAACAGAGTTTTCCTAATCCCTTCCATCACTTAAACTAAGTCCGTATTATTTAGGCACTTACAGGAAGTATTCTCCCCCTGGTATGAATCATGTTTGACCTTACCTGCAGTTCTAACTCGAACTGGTATTGTAGGGGTATTTGATTTCCAGCTTGCCCTGTTTGTTTGTATTATAATACATAGGAATTGAATACATAAAGTGGTTAAAAATGAATATGAAAGGTAAATTTGTTTTTAAAAAAAAAAAAAAAACATGAAATAGTATCTTCTTTTGATTTTATTTTCCAAGACGAAAACCTTAATTGATGTTCATTTCTAAAAACTGATCTTTAATCTTCATTTTTAACCACGCAGTGTTTTCAATTCTTATGTATTCTAATACAAACAAACAAGTTAAGGAATCCGTTTTGACAGAAATATATCTCTTAGTACTCCTTGGAATTCAATTCCACACAAACATCTGGATCTAGTACACTTATAGGGCTCACCGAATCCAGGTAGGTCTACCTAATAAATGTCCAGGCTACGGACCATCTTCTCTTTTATCTCAGGGAGATTGCTTTGGACAAATGCTTGATGCTTGTCACCCTCTTTAAAAAATAAAAATAAAAAACATGAACTTTAATTTGCTTGTAACTCATCTATTTGTAGGGTTTTCTTGCGAAAATTATACCCACTCATTGTTAGCATTGAGCAGACCAATAAATCATGTGTGGATAAAATATTAGTCATGCATTCTCTATGAACTATCAAGTTGGGGCAACCAATCCATTTCAAAAATCTGCCAAATACGTGTTGGACCTAAATCCACAGACAAATTTGTACCAACTCGACCTGCTGTGAGCCAATGAACTGAACTGTTTGATCGAAGGTTGAATCTTTTTTTTCTGTTTTTTTATATGAAGCCATTAAACTTGTGGGCCGCGGATGAAGATACTTGTGGTGGTCTCATATAGATCTTTGCATCCCCCTAGTCCCATCCCCAAATGGGACGTACAGTTGAGCCCCACTGAATGTTCTCATATTCTCACATGAATAAATACCTGAATAAATCCGATATGTAATTATTTATTTATATTAGTGGTTTTCTTATTTGTCACTGGAGTTACAAAATTGATTTTTTTTTTTTTTTTCCTCCTCACTTTTTCTTTCATCCTTTCTGAACCGAAATGAAGTAAGGCAAGGCAACATAAACAAGAAGTGTAATTTGGTTGGAAGGGACCTACCTGTGTATTTTGGTTTTCCTCTTTTTATCTGTTGCCCACATTAGACTTGGCTACAGTGGGGTTGTTGCCACTTGATTAATTTTCTTGTTATTTCACCAAACCCTGTGAGCCAATGTTGTTACCATCTATATATAAGTGTTGACACTTGTAGTAGTAGAAAGATTAATGATCATGTGTTGTTTCTAAACATGCCCTGAGAGAATAAACGTAAGCAGCAACTAAAAAAATTCAGACATTGAAAGAATGCACTCGTTAATTTCATCCAAAGAATAAACGTCAAGTGAATGCACTATGTCATAAGTCATATGCCTCATCTTCATAAGATGACCTTACATGCCCAACAATATCAAAGTGTATTATTCCAAGTGTTATCATCTACAATCACAGTTGTATTTCCCAAAGCAGTGATTTTGTATCCATAATCCCACCAAGACATAACCTTTGCATCAGGAGTACTCTGGGAAGCCAAAAAAATGCTTCACAAATCACAATATATTATCATCAGAGATGATCCCTGCCACCATGCATGGGCACCACTTGCAGGTAAGACAATGGAGGGAGAAGAATATGCTTCAGACGTGACTCAGGTGCAATGTGTAGCATATCCACTTAGCAAATAAACGGCGCCCGTGCTCTTATACCTGGGTGGTTCCCTTTGTCTTTTGGGGCTTTTTAGTGCCCTTTTATATTCATGTGGGTATTCTGTTTTTGGGTTCTAAAATTAGCTGGTATTGACCATATAAAAAGAAATGCCCCATTTCACCAACAAAAAAAAAAAAAAAGAAAAAGAAAAAGAAAGCACTACATTGATGTAGGATCTTACACCCCATTGATCTACCACTTATCTCAAAACCAATTGGTGATAGAAAATGACACAACAATAGTTTTATGGTGAGGGCGAAGGCTCGACCATAATTATGATCGCTCAGGAGCGAGGGTGGACGTTGACTTCAACAATTGAGAATGAGCATTGCTCATTGCTATTAAACTCCTAGGATTAGTATGTGCCAAATGCGAGCAACATCAAACATTGAATGCTTGTTCCATAATACTAACTTAACTAAGCTCATTTCGTGTGGCATCCAAACATATAATTTGTTTGGGATTCAATTTAATTGAATTCCATAAATTGGTAAATTCAGCGTGCAAATAAGCGAGCCTTTCCACCAAGCAGTTGTAAATCACCCTAGTTCACTGTTCCTACTATTGTGATCCGAAGAAGTCCATTAACAGTTAGAAGCAAACAGCTATTGGTGAAAGGTTGAGGGAATTAGAGAAGAATTGAGAATTATATGATTTTAGCATATTTACTAGTGAACACATGATTATAGTCACAAATAAAACATAAAGAAGCAAAATGAATCATTTTTTTTATGTTATAAAATGGGGATTAGTACAAAAAGTTTTGAAATGGTAATGTTGATGGTACTTTTGGGGTATGTAATTACTCATGTAGAAAACCCTTTATTTATAGCCACATGAAAGTATATTTAGTCAATAGTTTGAATGGTGTCATTGCATATAGATATATAGTAGTGGGCTCATTGTGAATTTGGAATGCACCATGTTTTGGACTTTTGAATACGTGTTGTTCCCTGTCTACTTGAATTCCCCAAATTGTGTTGCCATAAAGAATCCCCAAGACTGGAAGATGTAAAATGGCTAAAATAAATTATGAGATGCTTCATAGTTTGGAATTTTATAAGCCTTTTTTTGGATGAATTAGTTTTTTTTTTTTTTTTTTTTTTCAAGATTTCTACATTTTGGCATTCATTATAGGAAGCTCTGTTCTCTTTTTGAATTATTAGAATTTTATATCTGATTAGTGGAATTCTAAAAATTAAACAATTGGAATTAATACGACTCAGGCACGGACTGGCCAAGACCGGCACGGCACGATTGACATCTTTAATTGTATACATGATTGAAAATGTGATGGGGTGTTGAGGTCGCATTCTGCTCACAAGGTGTTAACCAAGTTTTCATCATTTGTTTAATCGAGAGGTGGGAGTGTGGGACTATCACGACCCGGGCCCGAGATCGGATTACTCGGGGCTAAACCCAAATCGCGAATCCACATACTTACTCCCGTAAATCCTGAATTAACCGAAGTTAAGACGAGACTTACAAGGGATCTAACATACGTACCTGTCAAATGTACATCTTTGTGGAAATATATATATACATTGACGATAATTAACTTTACATTAAAAGTAAAGTTCACATATACAAAATCACAGTCTAATAAAGTCCACCACTGCATAATAGAAATACAATGCAGTGACATCTATTTACATCTCAACTCATCTACAACAAAAGTATTTATCAAAATAATCCCAAAACATTTCCAAAATATTCAAATACACCCGCCCTCCGATACTACGCCCATTCGATCAATCCTCCTGGAGGAATCGGATTGGCTTCTTCCGCATGCGGCGTGGCCTCTGCAAGGCCGGGACGGGCAACTGGGCTTGTAATGCCATCAATAACACTATGAACACGACGGTTCAGCAATGTATAAACATATTTATGATATTTCGTGCCAAATATATCCATTTATTAATGTAACAACTTTAGACAATTAAAACTAGAACAGAATAACATCCTGTATAGTGTGGCCACTTAATAATCAATGACTAATTGACAATTAATATAGTTTTATCCTCCTTTAATTCAGTTTCTTCTCGAGGAAGTAGTTAGTCAGTTCATTTCATTAGTTTCATATCATTCATTGATTACATTGAACATTCATTAAATGGCTTATGAGACTCTTCAGTCCAATATATATTACTTTTCATTACATGGCTTATCAATTCATTGACTTTGTAATCTAATATGTGGGATCTACCAGCGTCTTGATTAGAGATCACTGGCATCACCACAGAGCTCCGGAACACTCCAATCATCTGCTGCTGCAGGATTATTCATTAGTTCATTGTATTTATTTATTGTTCAATGGTTCATCGCATTTAGTCATTATAGTTCCAATTGGGTTACAAGAATCATTAGTCATTTATGGTCCTACTTGTCTGTATCTCAAATCTAGACAACTACTAGGTGTAATCATTGGTTACTAAATGCACGTGTTATCTTCGATGGACATCACATTTATATTTAACGTGTGCATTATAGTTCCCGCAATTATCACCCATAATTCCAAATTTTCACTTACAATAATTACTTGGCCTGTACTCATGTTTGCTTGAACGGACCAAAGTTCGCTCGAGCGGACTCAAACAAAACGTTGGTCACACGAGTGACCAACATGACTTCGTCGAGCGATGATAGAGGCCATTAGACAAAAACTTTATCACTCAAGCGCACAAATGTTCGCTCGAGCGGAAACTTACAGATGCCCTTTCACATCAGACAGAAACTAGTTCGCTCGAGCGAACTGTCCAGAACTCCATAATCCGGAATTCTAAACAATCACTCTTTCACTCCCATTTCAACCACAACCTGCACAGAAACTTGGAACCTCCTGTTCCCTTCACCAATCACATTGTAATACAATGATAACACTTCTATTCCCTCATTCCATCAATCATCTTCTCCAATACATCAATCATGTACACATGCATACAAATCAAATCTCAAGCATAGGTTTGGAACTAAAACTATAACAAACTCAAGGAGGATCATATGTATTAGCATATAGCCATAAATCACCATTTGTACTTGCCTCTTGGAGTCTATTAGCAAGAATCCTTTGTCTAGCTTGACTTGAGACAAAAACCCCCAATTTCAAACCATAATTCCATAAAACATGAAAAGCACATTCCTCTAAGTTGTTTACACTAGAATCCATGCCTAATCACCTATTACAACTTGGAAACTCACTAAATGATCAACTGCTTACTTGTAGTTCCAAGAAAATGGGTTCTTGAGCTTTTCTTCCAAGCTTCTACACTCCAAGGAAGAAGACAAGTTGTAGAAGATGAAGAGGGTGGAAATCTTTCAGAAGTCCCTCTAATCAATCCAAGACTCCATCTTGATAAAAGAAAATGGAAGAGGAAATGAAGAAAAAGGGTGTCTAGGGTTTCTCTTCAATGAAGTTGAGTGGAATGAACTCAAAGAAGTTCATTTCTTTTATATAAGCTCCCTCTTGCAACCAAACCCTCCATTTCTCACCTATTTTCAATTCAAATCAAATGAAGGCTCACTTGATCAATTCCTTGTCAAATGACTTCAAGCCTATTACGAGAATTAACGTACTCATCGAAATACACGCGTTGGCACTAAGAGTTTTCGTATTCGATAAAATACGTATAAATCCTTATTTACGAAAAAAGCCTTGTTTTCTTAGTTTGAGTCTAAACCCTCATTCAATCCATTCAATTTCCTTTATTATCATTTCATTAAGCCTAAATCAATCTTCTGAGACTAATCTCATCCAATTTCATCATTAGCCATCATTAGTCTAATTAAACACGATTAATTAGCATTAACTTTAATTAATTAGAGTTAATCTTGATTAACTTGGGGCGAGGTCTTATAGGGACCCATTTCTATTAAAGTAAAATTTGAGAATATATCACGCGAGAGCGCAGAGGTGACATTCAACTTGAAAAGTTCATATTATCAATACTTGACGTGGTAGTTATAAAGACGTGTGTAATAGCAGCAGGACTCGATCAAAATTCAAAACTTAATAGAGATGCATGCCAATTGAAGTTCCTCGTATAACTGACTCTCTATCCGTATCCACGAACGAGCTGAGCTTTCCGTTCTTTCTTATTCTTCGTAGAAACGAGCGCCGTGTGAGGAAGAGAAATTCGTATAAGAGAGGGACTCCTGTCACTACTAACTACTAGTGCGTATAAAAGGAGTCGTGTAGCGTTAGAAGAAGCAAGGCACTTGCTTTCTTCGGCCGCGATCGTATCAGAGAGGGACTCCTGTCACTACTAACTACTAGTGCGTATAAAAGGAGTCGTGTAGCGTTAGAAGAAGCAAGGCACTTGCTTTCTTCGGCCGCGATCGTATAAGAGAGGGACTCCTGTCACTACTAACTACTAGTGCATATAAAAGGAGTCGTGTAGCGTTAGAAGAAGCAAGGCACTTGCTCTCTCCGGCCTCTCTCTCTCTCTCTCTCTCTCTCTCTCTCTCTCTAGAGAGCATGGGCATGGCAGAAGCACAGGAGGAGGAGGAAGGGACCTCAAAGGAGATGGCAGCACAGGAGGAGGAAAGGACCTCAGAGGAGATCGCAGCACAGCAGGAGGACGAAGGGACCTCAGAGAAGTTCGCAGCACAGGAGGTGGAGGAAGGGACCTCAGAGGAGATCGAAACTGACTACGAGAGAACTGTAACATCTCTTTCTTTCTCTATTTCTTTTCAATGCCCATGTTTTCAATGGCAAAAACAACCTCTCTCTTCTTCTTTTTCCTCATCAAAAACCGAAAGCTCACAAATTTAGCAAATTAGATTTGTTTCCAGTTTATACTTATTAGAATTAGGCTGGGAACTGATTACAATAGCAACCAACTGACATAGATTTATAGAAATCTGGGAACAGTTGGGTTCTCATGATTTTTGGGATTCTTGACAATCACAGGCTACAAAATTCAGTTTTAATAGAATTCAGTTGTAAGTTTGAGATGTCCTGATTCGTTGCGCCTCTCTTATGTGCCTTCTCTATATATATATTCAAACTTGCTTCCATAAATAACATTAACATAACAAGATGTTCTCACATTATTGCAGGACTTGCCAATGTGGGAGAGGCATGAGAAATGGATGGCTAGCTTTGGACGTGTATATAAGGATGAAGCAGAGAAGGCACGCCGTTTGAAGATATTCACAGAAACAGTTGAATATATAGAGTCATTCAATAAACAAAGGGATCAGTACTCACATTATCTTGGCATCAATGAATTTTCGGATCTGACACGTTCTGAGTTTTTGAGAAACTATACGATGGCTCACGGGGTATGGTGGCCCTTCTTTACCAACTTACTTTCACACTTTATTTTTCTAATTTCAGCTCGTTCTTGTGTTTGATGCTAGGTAAAGTTTTAGGAAGTCTAACCGTTCGTTTTGATTTAATGGTTATCATCAATTCATCATCTAATCAATTTGAAGTTCAGGTCATATGTGATCAGCATATATCATTTCCACGTTGCTTTCAGTTCTGAATATAGACTGCTGTCCTATGCTAGTATGACATCTTAGTGGGTCAACTGTCCGGGAGAGATGAACGGCCTCTTACCATAGTGGTAAGAGGCGCCCAGGTCTCATCTGCTTGTCCCGGCCTGGCACATTTCCTCACTCGAGGCTCTAATACCTCACCAGAGTTATACTTCCGTCACCAGATGGCCCCCCACCTCACCCGAGGTTTACTCCCATTACCCGAGGGTCCCCTTTCCAGAGGCCTGGGCCCCCACCCACTAAGCTGGGATACCAAAAAACTGTTGGGGTAGAAGAACGACCTCTTACCCTAGCTCTAAGAGGTGCTCAGTTTGGACTTATCTGTCCCGGGTCTAAACACGGGCAAACACCTTTCCTCACCAAAGGTCCACTTCCCTCACCGCCCCCCACCTCAGCTAAGGTTTACCCCCATCACCCAAGGGCCTCCTATCCAGAGGGATAGGGCCCCCACCCCCTAACCTGGGATACCAAAACACTATCAAGTGAGACCACTTTTACAGACTCAAATGGCTCAAAATTATGGTCTTCCAAGTTAGAGCTGGCAAAAGCCAACCCAACCCGCCAATTCAACCCGTGGTTGCAGGTCAAGATTTCCTAACTTGTATTTAAACGGGTTGGGTAACAGTTAGCTAGTTTAACCTGCACAACCTGTTTGTTTTTTATTGCAGTTAAAATCGATACTCATATTTAATTCTATGGAGTTTATCATTTTATTTTGATATGAAGTTTTTTATTTTTTGAAAAGTTTATTTTATTTCTATAGATTTTGTTATTTTATTTTAATAGTCATTATTTAAAAAAAAATGTATACTATACTCATTGTATAAATAATTCCTTCTCATTCTTTTTTTCTCAAGTAGACCATTTAACAACTTACTTGAAAAATATTTTTGCATTCTCTTCTCTCTTAGGAAGATTATGAATATGAAGAAAATACAATCGATATGATATAAAAAAAATCAAGTAATATCCAAGTTCATGCTAAGTTTCCATGCTATTTTCTCCTTACGCTCGCACAAGCTAGAGAGAAATGGTGAACTATGGCATCATGAGCCATGCCTAGGCCTAAATTTTCATCCCAACATTAGTTGAGCCTAAGTCTGATTTAAAATCCAATATGAAAAAAATTTAACAATGGACATGTCATAATCAAAATAGAGCTTGTAGATATTACCTATCATGATAGGTTTTAAATTGCACTAATAAGACGTAGAAAGTAATGGATTGTTCCTATAGATCATATCTCATTTTTATATATCAACTTATCCGTTTTAATCTAATTTAAACTTCGGGTATGGTTAATGCCTTAAAGGATTATTAATAAATTTATGTTTGGGTGCAAGTTATGCGGGTAAACTCGACCCGCAGTAACCCACAAGAGTTATGCGAGTTAATATGAGTCAGTTCAGGTTAACCCACTGCGGGTGCGTTAAGAAACGGTTCAGATACAGGTTAAGAGCATCTAACCCTTTTAATAAATGGGTCTGGCCCATTTAGCCCAACCCAACCCGTTTGCCACCTAAATAAATCCAAGTGTTTGTTGCGAGGTAAAGTTTGTAATTAGAATTAAAGCTGGGTCCACCTCCAGATCAAGCACAAGCCTTACATTAGTCAGGGCGATCATAGAACCAGAGTAGAGATAGGTTTGGACAAATCTCTAATTGTTGTTGTAACTTAGATCTTCATTTTTGTGAGGCTGTGATACTCTCGGTTCTAAATGTTTGGAAAAGAACTTTGGGTTTAGGGGCTTTTGGGGTTTGGGGTTGGTTTGTGGGTTTTTGCTTTTGTGGTTTTGGCTTTCAGGATTCAGGTGGTGGTTTTGGGGGTTCCAGGTTTGGGGTTTGGATCGGGTTTGGTTTTTGGGGTTTCGGGTTTTGGTGTGTCGGGGTAAAAAAACCCTAAACTTGAAACCCAACCTGAGTTGGGGCCGAGTCCGGGTTTCAAACCCTAACTCAAACCAAAAGGAAAAGGATTATAGGGTAACATAAACTGTAGCAAGAATATGGTTAGACTGTAGTCTACTTCTCAATTCTATGAATTCATGGACAAAATACATCAGAACATCAATTACATCTTATCGTGTGAGTTTTAATCATGTAACATTCATTTAGCCAACAGAATTACCTGATCTGAATATGGCTTGAAACCATCTTTACCTTGTGATGGCTCCTATTGACTTTGACTAAAGTTTGTTACTGAGTGGGGCGTGTAAATTGAATACATCTACATCTTACTAAAGAAGCAAATGTAACATGTTTTGAAAACTGATCAGGAATATTTAGGTGTTAGCCATGTGGTATAAATGCCAGATCCAATTGCCTGTATTCCTATATTCGTTGTGATTTTCCCTATGTTGTGCAGGTAAGGCGTGGGAAGGATGGGAGGGAGGAACTATTTGAGTTAAATTACTCTTCTGATGATGATGAGGAAAAAGATTCCGAAAATCTCAAGGCCGAGAGTAAATCCTCCATTGAGAAATAGGAATAGGTGTAATGAAGATGACAATATTTTTTTAGCTTGTGGTGTTCGTCCTACTCTTATCCTATATTTATTCCGACATTGATTTGAATGGAGATATGGTTTCTATCTTTTTATGACATTGATTTGAATGAAATGTGATTTGAGTTGCACTTGGCATTCTTCATGCTATTTGTATACAAGCCCATTCCGCCATCTCTGTGTTGGGAAGTATTCACCCCTTTGGATAAAGGCCTAGTATGAATCATGTGTTTTAACTCGAATAGGGATTGTTGGGGGTATTTGATTTCCAGCTAGCCCTGTTTGTTTCTATTATAATACATAGAAATTGAATACGTACGATGGTTAAAAAGAAATATCAAACGTGAATTTTATAAAATAAAAAAGAATCAAATAGTATCTTCTTTTGATGAATATTTGATTTACTGAGACTGGATTATGGCTATGAATGGGGAATGGGGATCCGTTTTCCACTAGAGGCATATCTTCTTCAAACTTTGTTTTGGCAGTAATACCTCTCTTAGTACTCCGCGGAATTCTATTCCACACAAACATCTGGATCAGGTACGTTGTGGGGCCCACCAAATCCGCTACTGTATGTCAGGGAGATTGCTCTGGACAGATACTTGTCACCCTCTCTAAAAAAAGCAAGGTTTTGACACTGTAAACATGAACTTTAATTTGCTTGTAACCCATCTATTTGTAGGGTTTTCTTGCGAAATTTATACCCACTCATTAGCTTTGAGAAGACCAAAAAATCATGTGTGGATAAAATAATAGTCATGCATTCTCTATGACCAAGTGAATCAGGAAAATTGAAAAATCATTGACCCCTTATCTCAGTTTTGTTTTATTCATAAGAAAGTAAGAATTGGGCAATCTATGAAAGAGAGAAAAGAAGGAAAATTTTGTAAAGATTCTCTTTTATCCTTGAAAAAACCTGGTAAAGAAGGAACTATCAGGTTGGGGCAACCAATCCATTGAACCAACTCGACCGCTTGTGAGCCAAGGTCTCCAGTATTTGGCTTCCTTGTCTTGTTGAGAGTCCATCTAAATGTGTTTCCATATTAATATGTAATTATTTATTTACGTTAGTGATGTTTCTTATTTGCCAATGGAGTTCCAAAAATGATTTGTTTCTTTCTCCTCTTTTTTTCATTCATCCTTTCTGAACCGAAATGAAGTAAGCCAAGGCAACATAAACAAAAATGAAGTAAAACAAAGGCAACTCTGCCAAGGTGACCTTCTATTTATTTATTTATTTTTGGGTGAAAGGGACCTACCTCTGTATTTTGGTTTTCCTCTTTTTATCTGTTGCCCACATTAAACTTGGCTACAGTGGGGTTGTTGCCATTTCACCAAACCCTGTGAGCCAATGTTGTTACTATCTAGAAGTGTTGAAACTGTAGTAGAAAGATTAATGATCATGTGTTGTTTCTAATATATGCCCTGAGAGAATAAACATAAGCAGCTACTAAAAAAATCAGATAATGAAAGAATGCACTCGTTAATTTCATCCAAAGAATAACAGGTCACACACACCTCCAAATACAAGAAGTACATCATCCAATGTCAAGTGAATGCACTCTCTCATAAGTCATATGCCTCATCTTCATAAGATGACCTTACCTGCCCAACAATATCAAAGTGTATTATTCCAACTGTTATCATCTACAATCACAGTTGTGTTTCCCAAAGCAGTGATTTTGTAGCCATAATCCCACCAAGACATAATCTTTGCATCAAGAGTACTCTGTGAAGCCAAAAAAATGCTTCACAATATATAATTATCAGAGATGATCCCTGCCACCATGGGCACCACTTGCAGGCAAGACAATGGAGGGAGAAGAATATGCTTCAGACGTGACTCAGGTGCAATGTGTAACATATCCACTTAGCAAATAAACGGCGCCCGCTCTCTTTTACCTGGTTCCCTTTGTCTTTTGGGGCTTTTTGGTGCTCTTTTATATTCATGTGGGTGTTTTGTTTTTGGGGTACTTCTAATAAAATTAGATGATATTAACCATATAAAAAGAAATGCACCATTTCACAAACAAGAAAAAAAAAAAGCACTATATTGAGAATGAGCATTGCTCATTGCTGTTAAACTGCTAGAAATAGTATGTGCCAGACGCGAGCGACGCCAAACATTGAATGCTTTTCCATAATACTGACTTAACTAAGCTCATTTCGTGTGGCATCCGAACATATAATTTGTTGTGGGATTCAATTCAATTGAATTCCATAGATTGGTAAATTCAACGTGCAAATAAGCGAGCCTTTCCACCAAGCAGTTGTAAATCACCCTAGTTCACTGTTCCTACTGTTGTGATCCGAAGAAGTCCATTCACAGTTAGAAGCAAACAACTATTGGTGAAAGGTTGAGGGAAGTAGAGAAGAATTGAGAAATATATGATTTTAGCATATTTACTCGTGAGCACATGAATATAGTCACAAATAAAACATAAAAAAGCAAAATGAATCATTTTTTTTTATGTTATAAAATGGGGATTAGTACAAAAAGTTTTGAAATGGTAATGTTGATGGTACTTTTGGGGCATGTAATTACTATAGAAAACCCTTTATTTATAGCCACATGAAAGTATATTTAGTCAATAGTTTGAATGGTGTCATTGCATATAGTAGTGCGCTCCTTCTGAATTTGGAATGCACCATGTTTTGGACTTTTGAATACTTGTCATTCCCTGTTTACTTGAATTCCCCAAATTGTGTTGCCATAAAGAATCCCCAAGACTGGAAGATGTAAAATGGCTAAAATAAATTATGAGATGCTTCATAGTTTGGAATTTTTTAAGCCTTTTTTTGGATCAATTAGTTTTTTTCAAGATTTTAACATTTTGGCATTCATTATAGGAAGCTCTGTTCTCTTTTTGAATTATTAGAATTTTATGTCTGATTAGTGGAATTCTAAAAATTAAACAATTGGAATAACATTTTTAATCTACAAAATTCTCTAAATTATAGGTTTAAATTTTAGAGGGAATCTTCAACAGCAAGGGGTATCCACAAAGGGCCACAGTTAAAAACAGAACTGCCGTTTTGGCTATACTTTTCCATGATTTGTTTGTAGGTTTTTTTTTTTTTTTTTTTTTCCTGTAAACAGATACAATGGTTCTTCTTGTTAAGACTAATGGTTTGGATTTGATGCCAACTTGGGCTCGGGAGACCACACTGCCAACCTTGAGTCGAGTCCAGTCAAAGTGGGTCGTTTAGTAACAACTGCGTGCAATGCATGCATACATCACTACTTTCACCAGAACCCTATAAGCCGATTTTGTTACTATAAGTCCTGACATCAGGCCATAGTATCGAAAGAAAAATGATTATGTGATGGAGCTTTCCAAACCATAATGGAGCCTATCTATTGAAAATCCAATACACTCCAAATAAACTCCCTAGCCTCCCTACCCGCGTGGAGGCTATCCCCAGGAGTCATGGGGAGGGGCCTTTGGATTTTTTTCCACTCACTTCAGCTCAGGAAGCACTGACTGACATGTGAAAATTGTGATTTAAATAAGCTTGGGAGTGTGATATATATGTGCGGATTGGTCATGAAAAGGTGGCCTCGTGTGCCTAAAATGAAATCATGAGCATTACAGCTCCCATAAGATCACCAGCAGAATTCATGCTAAAATAAAATGCAGTAAACTTATGCAGCTTTTCCCAAGAAACCAATTTCTTGTTTAGGGCAAGGCTTTGGTGCGGCGTTGTAGGTTAATAACATGCATCTTCTCTCTCGCCGCCGTATTAAGTCATGCCACCTAGCAATTTGGATGTTGCAAATTCACACGGATTTCCAACCCATTTAAGGCTTCCTTCCAAAATGACTTTTTCCGAAATCCGGAGAAAGGGAGTTTGGTTCAAGATGGCAAATTGAAATGGGACCCATTTTTTCTCATGAACTAGCTTATTCAAAATCGCAAGAATTTCCACCATTTCTTATAATTTGCATGAATGTAACAAGAGGTCCAGAAATAATGCTGAGACTCCTTTAGCTGCTCTTGTTGGCCACAGAATATATTAGTATGGAGTGTAACACTAACAATGGCAAACAAAATGATTGGCTCTTTTTTTTTATTATTTTCTCTCTTTATTTTTATTAAAAACTTGTAAAGTATGCAACAACCTCAGTTGGCCTATGACTGTGGTTTGCTTATGAAGGTTGAGGGTTCGGATTGCGCTACCATACTGGGGCCACATGGGATTCACCCGCCTCCCCCTGAGCCTGAAGGGATTAGTTCAGACCAAAGAGCTAGGGTACAATACTCTTTGATGCCCAAAAAATACCTTAAGGTTGCGCTTTTGAATATTTTTAGTGTGCCATGTGCTCTTGTTTCCCTGAAAAATTAAATAATAACCAGACAAAATTGTGGCCATGAAAATTAGAAGGTGAAGAAAATCTTCAATTATGTTCAAATCTGGACAATTGTTTCGGTCAAAGGGAGACAAACAACTTTCTTTTCTAGTGCATCACAGAGGAGGTAGAAGTTGATGATCTAATTTTGTTTGCATATGGAATTGATGATCACAATCATTGAACAAGAGTAGCAAATGAAACTGATGATATTCTACCCATTTAATTTGGAGATCCCTCATCAAATTAAACCGTTATAATCATTAAAATGATTTATGTTTCGATGAGTGGCCACTGATTATAACCACAAAATTGAGACCCACTACTATATGAGGCTATTAAAAAATGAACTAGTGGGCCGCTGTTTTCTAAAAGCATAAAAAATTATTCACGCCGGTATCCAAAGTTATATATCCATTCATCCACGTCACAGACTTAGTTCAGTGGGCCTCAATTGAAATAGAACGGCCCAAATTTATATATATTTACAAAGCTAGTTCATGAGAAAAATGGGTCTCATTTCCATTTGCCATCTTCAATTTTGGAAAAAGTCATTTTGGAAAGAAGCCTTGGGGGGCTGGAAATCCATGTGGATTTGCGACATGGACATTGCTAAGTGGCATGAGTTAATACGGCGTGGGAAAAGATGCATAGTATTAACCTACAGCGCCGCTGCACCGAAGCCTTGCCCTCTTGTTTATTCTCTTTTCCCTTGCTCCTTACAAATTTTGAGAAATTCCAGGGACAATCGTCAGGGACAAGCGGCGGACAAACGCCTGTGTTTTTAGTGCCTCGAGAAGCATGCGCGCTTCAAGCGTTTGCCCGTCGTCTGTCTTGGACCGTCTGTCCCTAGCATTACTCACAAATTTTAGAGCTGTAAATTGTTGGATGTTCCACTCAATCGATTTACATAACCCAACCCAAAACTTTCTCAAACTGCTGTTTTATAATTTTCATATTCCTTCCAAGATGGTGACCAGCTTCACATGCTGGTGCGGGGATGTGATGTGGCCCATTGTATAAACAAACTTTAATGGTCACAATTTAATGGGTTGAATGGCTGGGAAAGTGGTGTACATGTCACTTCCCCGTGCTAGAAATTACCAAAAATAAAATGGTATAAAATTTAGTAACAATATTTTCATTTCTTTTTTATTAACACATAAGTAGAAATAAAACATAAACTAAAAATGACAAACAAATAGGGAATTATTTTTTTCGTATGTACTAAATTTATTGATAATATTTTCATTTTTTTCACACACAGAGCAGGAATAAAACATTAACTAGAAATGGCAAATAAATAGAGAACTAATTTTTTCAATTAATCCAGCACTCTGATCGGATAGAAAGCAAGCGAGCGAGGCAATCCCGCAAAAATCCTTCTCACCTGTCGCTCTTCATTAGCATGAAACGACATTCACCCACTTACCATCCCTGGTACAGCTGGCGATTGTAAAAGTTATGTATCCTCTTACATGGCAGCCACTCAGAGGCATTTAATGGCAGCTGTAGTAAGGCAAATTATTTTTGCTTATATTGCAATAGATAAAAATTATATTCCTCGAGCTTTTTTTTATGCCACGTAACTTTAACTCCTATCCATAGCTGCGTGGATACTTGACTTTTTTGACGTTTACAATCACGCTTTGTATAGGTGTAGTAAGTGGGTGAAAGTGGCTTCATGCAGATGAAGAGGGACATAGGTGAGAATGACGTCTGTGGGATTGCCTCACTTGCTTCCTATTCGATCCCAGTGCAGAATTAACAAAAAAAAAAAAAAACCAACTCCCTATTTATTTGTCATTTCTAGTTTATGTTTTATTCCTACTTTTTGTGTGAGAAAAATGAAAATATTATCAATAAATCTTGGTACTTACAAAAAAGAATAGTTCCCTATTTGTTTCTCATTTCTAGTTTATATTTTGTTTCCACTTCCGTGTTTTATTTTCCTATTTATTTGATCTATTGAAATATACGCATATACGCACAAATAGGTTGGCATAAATTATGCACACATATTTAAGGAAGCATAGCAATTATTTAGCACACATACTTTTGTATGCAATTAGCACACATACTTTTGTATCTAATCTCATAAAGAAACTCATATATTTAAGGCAGCATAGCAATAAACACACACCTCAACCAGATATTTAACTTGTTTTCTTCCAATCTAAACTAGATGATATGCAACTACAAGAATTTGAAAGTAATAGAAGCACACACCTCAACTAGATACGAATCTGAGAAACCAATGTCTCCAAGGTTACTTACCAAGCCACCTAGAGAAGGAAAAGGACAGAGGGAAATAACACGCCTAAAAAACATGTGATCGAGAGTCATTTAAAAAAAAAAAAACACAAAGACAACTTCAACATCGATAAGAGAAATATAGAAAAGAAAAATGAAAGGATGCATTTTACAGAGAAAACCCACAAATTGAAAAGCAAACTTCTCAACTTGAAATGAGTCTTTTTTGGACTTGAGAATTGTGGAGAAGAAAATGAAATGCATCGATGTCCTACTCAGGTCCAATGTTCACAGAAATGCATCCTCCAATATTTATAGAAATACACCCTCCAATATTTGCAGAATCATCATACACATTGACACCCTCCAATATTTACAGCTGAAGTGGAGTTCGTGGTTTTGATTGATTTGGAATTAAGAAGGTGCACCCCACTTTCAACAACCATAGAAAAGGAAAGAAAATAAAAAATTAAAAGAAGCAGAAAGATAAAACCATAGAGAGTTCTGGGGTGCCCACCACAGAAAATCCGGCTTGCTGTAATCTGGCTCATCGAATCAATAGGCCCCACTTTTGTTCTCCATCCAAAAGCCAATTCCAATCCAATGAGATGACCACCATTGCTTCTTTTAAATCAGAACCATTATCAGATGTGGCCCCATCATACCAAAAGATAGTGAATGAATGGTCAAAAAAATTGTTGGCCTCTTTCCTCGACCATACATTTTCTTGCCCTATTAAGTACTCTCATTGGATTGTAACTTGTTGGGATGGTTCTCAACTCGCTCTTGAGCTGTGGCCCATCTGAGATTCAGCTTTCCTAAGACTATTGGGATATCATATTTACTAAGAAAAAAATTAAAAAATGTATAAGTTTTAAAAAAATTCAAGAAAGTATGACACCATGAATCCAACAATGAGAATCACTCCAATTCAACAGAGATTTGGTTCGTGCCCAAAACAAACATTGTAAATGTGTTTGAGCAGTTTGGATTTTAAAAAGACATGGCTTATTGATTTAGAGGGTTAGCCAAGAGTTGAGCCCTTCAAGTGAAGTCATGCTTCCATGGCATATAAAGGAGAGAGATATATAATTTTTTTTCCTCTTAAGTAAAGAATGTTTAACAACAACACAACAAGACAGAAAAATCACAAATAAAACACAGAAAACAAAAAAACAGACAAGACCCAACATAAAAAGAAAAGTCCCAAAGCTTTAACTGGAAGAAGTTGAACTCTCTTACATGACTTCTTCAGAGGCCTGAGATTGATCTCCCAACTGTAGACTATAGACTTTCTATGCCTCTAATGCAACCATCACGTTTCATTGCATGTTAAAGCTTTCCATTACCTGTGAGAATCACCAAATCAGTAAAAAAAAAAAAAAAACAATAGAGTACATAATGTAATACTAAGGAAAAAAAATTGAAGCATTGGAAGGGGTGAAAAATAAAGTAGAGACTGTAAAACCAAATGCAGTAACATTCCCATCTCTAATGGACTGATTCATTAGAAACAAGGACAGGAAAAATGCACATTGCTCCATTCAATAGAATTAAGTATTGAGAATTGACTGCAGGGATTTGTGCTTAGGGTTTCAGGGCTTCGGGTCAAGAGATTTAGGATTTCAGGTTGATTGTGGGTTGGGTTAGTTTTAAATGAGGGAGAGAGTGAGGAAGAGAGACACAGGAAGGGAAAGAGAGATTAGGATAGAATATAACATAATAAGGAAATATAACAAAAGCGTGTGAAGGGTTAGGTGGATCATAAGTTATTACTTCAGAAGGGGATTAGAATGGTAAAGTGTGAAGGGTTAGGTGGATCATAGGTTTTGCCATTTAACCTCCATAAAACCTGACTAAAAGGAGTGGAAATTCGATTTAAAAAAAAAGAGTGGATATACTTAAGTGGGGCCCTCATGCTAAAATTCGAATCATTCAAAATAAACAGCCTCTGGGTATGGGGTATTCTCAAATTTGACATCAATTGGAAAAAAAATTTATACCATTAGATTGATTGTTTCATGCGTATCTATTGTCACTTTTTGTTAATAAACGATCAATCCAACAGTGGGACAAATTCCAATTGATGCTGAATTTGAGGATACCCATATAATTGGAGGGAGTTTGTTTTTTAAGTTTGGATTTCAACAGGTGAGCCCCACTTTCTCTTAGTAAAGCCTTAAGAGGATATGGATACATTGCCTTGCAGTATCTTTAAGTTAATTTATTTGGAGGACACACACCAAATTTGGTACGGATGTTTCTGAATTAAAATCTACCATGATTACTCATTCATTTTCTTTTCTTCTTTCCCAGTGAGGGAACATTTTTGTAACTGCCCAGATGCTAGTCTGTGCAGATCCATGGGATTCTTAAAAAAGAAAGAGAATATCACAAGGACTGGAGTGATTTTCAGTTTTCTGTCCATGAAAAACATTGTTGAAGATTAAAAAAAGTTGTACCTCCATTGTCTCTTCTTGTACATTCAGCACTGTCTAGTGTATTGTATGTTGCCTGCCTAGCATGATGATTAATGATTAAGATATATCTTATTCCTCTCAAGTTGGAGGTTTGGTATTCCAACCACTGATCCACACTTGGTGACAGGCAACTAAGTTTAGGGTTACAACTGGGGCAGGTGCAATCTAACCTGGGTTGCATGAGCTTAAAGATGATTAGTGAAGAAACATGAACATGCTCCATCAGTCATCAGACCTGAATTGCAAACTCTTCCTGTGTGCAAAAGGATTTCAGTTGGTTACTAAAATATTTGAGTTGGTACAGTACACTACAGTGAATAAGTTTTTTTTGTAGTAAGAACTTGCATGCTTGTTTGCATAAAATTCATAGGAATTCTTCCCTGGCTCCACCCAGCTGATTATTAAAGAGGCGAGTGGTGAAAGATATAATGCGATGGGTGAAATGAGCTTCAACCCAAAGGATTATTAAAGAAGTGGGGCATGACATGACGGATATAAGGTGGAGATGTAGAGGGCCCGGCATTGACTTTCCTAGGTATTGAATTACTAAGGCGATGGCTAGGTATTGATCATCTCCCATCATCCTTTGATTAAAGGGGAGGTTATTTGATGGTCATTTTTTTATATTCTTCTCTTTGTTCTTCGTTTTTGTTCACTTATAAAAATACGATCCTAGATATTCAATTACATAAAACAAAAAACACAGTGGATCCATCTGAACTAGAAAACAAGATATATATGTATAGAGAGAGAGATGGAAATATTTATGCACATCTATCGCTCACCATATTACGGTAAGGGACAATATAGTGGGACTAACTTTATGATCAATCCGAACCAATCCACACAATGGGACCCGCTGAATTACACTAAATCCATTGACTTTTCACTGATCCAAATTGATTGGACCGTTCGATATACACACATGCATGCATACATACATATACATTGTTTACATGTAAGTCTTGTGCTCAACTTGAACTCTTGAGCCCTGAATCATTATCATCATCATCAAAGCCTAGTTGGGATCGGCTATACGAATCCTATTTCTCCATTTTGAACTATCCCAGGCCAAGTCATAGTCTAAGTTATACTTCTTTTGATCTATTGTTACTACTCTCATTCACATACTCAAATTGTTATCTTAGAATTCACGTTTGGGTTGTGATAGAATCATACACCGGCTGTAAACCTAGCTAACTGATCACTTCCTCCTAATTTATTTGATCCTTGTAACCGATAGCAAAATTTGGCAAAGTTGCTCTTGTGCCCCCAAATAAAAACCCAACTGACTCAAAATTCCATGTGGATTCCAAAACCTGAACCTGAACCTGAACTCATCCTCAACCTTCTTTTTATTAGATCAGCCATGCTGTCCTGAGCTTGGTCCAGGCCAGGTTTCATCCCTACCTAAGTCCATGTGCCATCCAGCCTAGCTGCCTATTTTAAAAAAATATTGATGACTTGTGTCTACTGGATGTGATTGTGCAAGATTGCTATGGTGAGATATTACTCAAGATTGAGATACTCTGAACAATGGTCCATATCTCCCAACACTCCTGCATCCACTACATGATAAAAATGGCAGCGTCAATTGGCTGCTGAACTGCCAGAAATTAACAAGCACACAGGTGTTAACAGCAAAATACCGAGGGACTACAATTACTTGTACTCCTTACTCTCACCAAGAGAGCTTTCGCTGCTGAATCACAAAATTAGATTCCTCGGGATGGGGGGACCCCACTCTTTTTCAATTGCAACGGTCAATTTTTCAAAGTCGGTGGTCAGACAGGTCTTTCCTGATTTCCTTATTTTATGTAGGGCGAATTCTCCAAAGTACCCTTTCAGATGGTCCACGGTAGGGCCCACTTATTTTCAATTCAAGCAGCCCCAAACTAAATTCCTCTCCATATCCCAAAATTCACTCCAATAAAAATTTGTTACTGGACTGTGATAAGTCATATATATTGTAGAATAAACTTCAAATCGGGTAAATTTTACTTCATTTAGACTCCCCATATACTACTTCGAGTGGCTTTGATATTCAATAGGTGGGTTTCACTATAAATTTTACTCCTTCATCCCTGATTTCTCATTAGTCAAAGCCTTGTAGGATTGGGGCTGTTGTAGGAATTAGTTGCTAGACAAATAAGATTGATATATCCACAGGCCACAGCATATGTAGAGGTGGTGTTAGACAGTTGAGGGTTTGAACATGCATTGATTTCCTTGTGAGAAGTCGTTGGGAAGGGCAGGTGGTGAAAGGCTTGTGCTGTACTGCTGTTAACTGTTATTTAGTGAAAAGAAATGAGAGAACCAATTGTAATTATGCTACTGTCACGACCCGGGCCCGAGGTCGGACTAATCAGGGCCTAACCCGGATCGCGATATCATCATACTTACTCCCGTAAATTTTGAATTAACCGAAGTTAAGACAAGACTCACAAGGGATCTATCTTGCATACCTTCAAATGTACATTTTTGCGAAATATATATGTACACATTGACAATAATTGACTTTACATTACTAGTAAAGTTCACATATACAAAAATACAGTCCAATAAAGTCCATCACTGCATATTCAAAATACAATGCAGGTGACCAATAATTACAATTCCAAAATGCATATACTAAAATTATTTCCAAAAATGTTCTCAAAATAATTTCCTTCAAAAAGTTTCTATCCAAATCAGCGCACTCGCACATTGATATCAACGGATATCCAATCACGTCCATTCTATCAATCCTCCTGGAGGAATCGGATTGGCCTCCTCCGCAAGTGGCGCGGCGGCCTCTGCAAGGCCGGGACGGGCAACTGGGCTTGTAATGCCATCAATAACACTATGAACACGACGGTTCAGCAATGTATAAATAAATCTATGACTATTCATGCTAAATCTGTCCATTTCTCAATGCAGTAACTCTAAACAGTTAAATCTAAAACAGTACGATACCCTGTACAATATAGCCAATTAATAACAATGACTAAATTACAACTGTAACAGTATTATTCTCATTCCATTCAGTTTCTTTCCAAGGGAAGTAATTAGTTAGTTCATTTCATTCATTTCATATCATTCATTGATTTCATTGAGTATTTATTAGATGGCTTATGGGACCCTTTAGTCCAATATCATTTTTACATTCAATAGGTATTTTCATTATATAGCTTATACATGGCTTTTCAATGACTTTTCAGTCTATGTGTGTGGGATCTATCATCGTCTTGATCAGAGATCACTGGCATCACCACGGAACTCCGGAACACCCCATTCATCTGTTGCAGTAGGATTATTCATTAATTCATTACATTTCTTCATTGTTCAATGGTTCATTGCATTCAGTCATTATAGTTCCAATGGAGTTAGAAATTGTTAATCATTTATGTAACTATTTGACTCTTCCTCAAATCTAAACAACTATTTAGGTGTAATCATTGGTCACCAATTGCACATGCTATTCTCGATGGACATCACATTTATATTTAATGTGTGCATTTAGTTCCCAAAATTTCCACCCATAAATCCAAAATTCACTGGACTCAACCTGAGTCCCCCAATCGATTGGACCTATATCGGACCGTTAGGTCCGATCGATTGGCTAAATTTTCACTCACAGGTGAAGTTTGGCCAGTATCAGGTTCGCTCGAACGGATCTAAGTTCGCTCGAGCTAACTCAAATAGATAGCGGATTCGCTTGAGCGGACTCCTAGTTCGCTCGAGCGGACATTTACAAACTACAGTTCGCGTCAGTCAAAACCTTCATTGCTCGAGCGCACATAATGTTTGCTCGAGCGGACACTTACAGATGGCATTTCGCATCAGACAGTAACTAGTTCGCTCGGGCGAACTGTCCAGAACTCAGACTCCGGATTCTGAACATTCACTCTTCTTTCTTCTATTCCATTTCCCAACCTGCATATCAAAACTGGAACCTCATGTTCCCTTTTCCATCATCATTCTACATACATCATAGCACTTTTACTCCATCATTAAAATATCATGAGATCCATAGAACTAAATCAAATCCATAAAATCTCCATTTCTACCACAAAGAAGAGAGTTTTGAGAACCCAACTCTTATAACTCAATAAAACTTGTAGACTAGCATTTTGAATCATAAATGAGCATTATACTTGCCTCTTGAAATCAACTAGCAAGAAACCCTTATTTAGCTTTGAATTCAAGATGGGAAATCCCCAACTTCAAACCCTATTTCCATAAAAACATGAAAGACACAACCCTATAAGTCATTTATGCTAAATGCTACTTCAAACTACTCAATAGACTTGGAAATTCTAAGACAATGCTATTTACTTACTTGTAGATCCAAGTATAAGAGATCTTAAGCTCTTCCTCAAGTTCCAACACTCTAAAATGGAAAATAAGCTAAGGAAGGAGATGAAGAAGATGAAATCTCACCCACTCACTTGCCAAGCCCTCAATCTTTACTCTAGATGGGGAGAAATGGGAGGAGAAATGAAGAAAAAAGAGTTGCCTAGGGTTTTCTCTTCAATGAAAGGGAGTAGAATGAACTCAAGGGGGGGTTCATTTCATTAACATAAGCACTCTTTTGCATTTAAGTTCATTCCACTAAAGTTATTTGCATTTTGAGTCAAATGAAGGGTCATTTGGCCAATTTCTCATCAAACGACTTCAAGCCTATTACGAAAGTTAACGTACTCGTCGAAATACACGCGTTGGTACTAAGAGTTTTCGTATTCGACAAAATACATATAAATCCGTATTTACGAAAAATGTCTTGTTTTCTTAGTTTGAGTTTAAACCCTCACTCAATCCATTTAATCCCTTCAGTTTCACTTCATTAAATTCATTTGGGACTAATCTCATTGAGCTTAGTAATTAACCATCATTAGTCTCATTAAACGTGATTAATTAGCATTAACTTCAATTAATTAGAGTTAATCTTGATTAACTCGGGGCAGGGTCTTACAGCTACTGACATACACAGTGATATCAAAGGGTTGAACATGTCAAACAGGTTTTAAAATACAATTAGCTTGGATAGAGAAGGACGAGGTACGTAAGAGATACCTTGGCTAAGATGCACGCTTTGATAAGAGACAAGAGGTGGCGGTTCTTACTTATTTTTCCTGAGTTCGAACTTTGACAGGCACCTTTCCTCATTTGAGGGCCGTGCTACCTCACCAGAGGTCTACTCTCTCGCCAGAGGGCTTCGGTCCAGTCCCCCAAGCTAGGTCCAAAAAAGAAAAAACCATTTTCATGATCGATTGGAAAGGCCCAAACCTTTTTTTTTTTCACTCAATGAAAGGACCCTAACCATCAGCACCAAAGATCAAACCCTAGTCATTTCTTCCTCAAAATTGAGCTAACAATGAATTGACGTTGAGGGGCTGAAACTTCGTCTGCCCTAACTGTGACTTTTGGAGGACTCACGGGGAGGTATCGACTAGATTCTTGTTATCCTTAAATTGGACAGCCTAGGACTCTAGATTGGCACGATTTGCGATGGTTTTGACAGATCATCAGTAGGTCTCTCTTTAGTTGTAATGAAAGGCTTGTATCATTTCCCCCTTAGCTTGAATAACTGCATTATGGTCCATTTAATAGGCATTGGATTTTTAAGATTTTAAACGATTATCTTAACAAAATATTTTGTGTGAAAAGGTTATTAGAGAATGATTAAAGTTAAAATTCTTGGAGGTATCCTCGAATGATCTCTACTCTAGTACCCACACAATCTGAATTCGCTATTCCGCATAATCGAAAAAGTTTTAGTTCATTTCTCACCTTTTTCTTGTGAAAATGTTATTGCATCCAACAAGGACTCACTATTAAAAAGCATTTTTACTTTCCACACTTTTTTCCACGGAAAAGTCACTTCAAAACCATACTTGGAGAAAATCTTTAAATCAAAAAATAAATTTGGAGGAATTTTGAATTCAAGTCTGGGTCCCTTAGCATCTTCGACATACTTCTTTGTGAGAGGATGCTTGGACTTCAAACATGGCCCCTATTTATTCATAATCAAATTGAATATCATCCTCGTCAGTGACATATCTTCAATTTTTACTTCAATATATAGGAGATGATCAATAGAAGTTGGTACTGATCACATGACTGATAATGCGGTTGGGGCTCCATCTTTTGCATTATTATTACGTGTATTAATCAAGCTATCATTCACATCCTCAATCTCAAGGGGGTCAACTCCTTTGTATAGAATTCATAAAAACGAAAAAAAGAGAAAGAAAAAAAAAACTCGTTGGTATAAATAGAAGTAAAATTTGAGAATATGTCACTGAAAAGATAACATTCGATATGAATGGTGGTCTAGATTACCAAGAAGTTGTTCTATTCAGAGTAGAACCAGATTTGGCAACCTGAGCTTCTCTGTAGCAGAAGTGGCTAGAGAGAAGCCCATGTGCTTCTTGCACAAGGCAAACAGCAGCAGCATCTGACAGCTGGACCACCACTCTATAATGGAGGCTAGTCATGAGTACCAGCGTGGAAGAATTTAACTGAAAATGACATGGATCAACATTGAAGAGTTGTAAGCCGTCCATTTGACAGAGTCTAACTGTCTAATTATTGAGAAAATGCTACTGATAGTTGACAACTAAATGAGCATGATTATATGGTTGGCACTATCTTTTCAGTTTCGTTTTAGGATTTTCAAAAATCTCAAAATACAGGGATTTCATCGCATTCTTCCATTTGTCGATGATCCATATCCACGGTGATTGTTGGACTAAAACTTGGACCCACATGGATAAATTAGAGTATATGCAGATTGTGAACTGTTCAAAGCTTTAGAATGCATCCTAAGAGCAAGTTTGTTTGCCAAAAAAAAAATACATTAAAACTGATACTATGTGATTTCAAAGTCAAATGAGCTCTCCTATTTCAAAGCATTATTTAGGGTGTTGGGAGTGAGATAGAAGGATATGAGATCAGGAGAGTAGGATGTTAGAAGTACAAGCATCTATAGAAGTCATCATTTTTTCAAATAAAGTGATGATGTAGGTGCCAACACACTCACGAGTTGGCCTCGGAATAGTAGAAGAGAATCACTCATCAGATCACTGGTGAATAATATTCCAAATACACAGATCATTACTAATATAATGCATTAACAGAAGTGCAGAAGAATTCACTAGGTGACAAATTTCATATAGAGTCTTCTTATTATTTAAGGAGGTTTCATATTCAGCCCTTAATTTTGGTAAGTTCGGTAATCCCAATTTACGGGTTCTTATCATACAATGGAACTCTACCATAGGAGTTTTTAGAGTTTCAAACCCTTCCCAAAAGGAAGTCCTTTCTATATAATTCATTCAAACTCTCCAAAGGAGATTAATTTCAAAAACAGTCTTTCAGTCCCTGTCCAACCTTATTCCTCCTGGCCCTCAAGGGGTTCACTAGTAAATCCAATATCCCAAAAGTAGAGATCCTTACTGACATTCCATATGATGTTCATATCAAAATACTCTCATTACAAAGTTATTTTGTCCTTTATATCCATTATGAATTTAGTAGCACTATAATAGAAGTATACACACTAATTACATTGTTATAAGACTAGTTCCACATATTCGGGTTTACATACGCCCCACTTAAATTCAACATTTGGTACCCATCTATGTTATACTACTCTTACAATATTGGGTCCCATGGTCTCCCTATAGGTCCCATCATATATATGTGTGTGTGTGTGTGTGTTATGTAATACAGTCAGGCCTTACACTAAGATTTAAGTTCATAATAAATCAGTGAAGACACTAACTAGTTTATATCTTCTAGCATACTATATGATTCAGGTAACATTTCTGTACCTAATCAATTCAAATGAAGTCTCTAGAAGATCCAAAACATCCAAAAGAAACTGTTCCATATCAACAGTGGTCATCCTTGTAGTTTATAATACAAATAACAGTCCATCATCATCTCTAAAACATGGGTCTCACGCCCAATACTTTGGATGACAGGAGATTGTGGGTCCCTAGTGGTTTAAATGACATGAATCCCAACCATCTTGGTCTCCAAACAGGGACCAAGATGATGGTTGGTTCTGATCTTTGATCATATCATCAGGTTACAGTATACTTATGCAGTATATGTAATTTAAACATATTGGTATAAAATCCAGTGGGTCCCACTAATCTGATTTAAGATCAGACCTAACATACAAGGTCTTCTAGGGCTAAGCTGTCCTACTAGTGGTTTGGATTCACTGTAAAACATCCTTATTGGATCCCACAGTCTTAATAAAATTCATATATAATCCTTATGGTTAACAAAATTGAAGCTTCTGGATAACTAGGCAAATGTGGCCCAGGTCTCATGGGACCACCACCATCCAGATCGTCATTGGGCCCTCTTCGAAATGTGGGGTCTCAATCTATGATTGGCTTAGTTAGTGGGTCCCACAGTAGATGTCGACCAACACTAGTCAGTAACGTGTCTGATTCAATAATTAAATAGATGGGGGGCAGATGGGTCCCACTTACAAATGGGTCCTCCTACATTGGGATCGCCCAGGGGACTGCTATCAGATCCTTGGGTTAGATCCCTGATCAAGTGGCCCACTTGATCTCACTATCCCATCCATCGATGGAACCCAATCACGCCAAAATGACGCTGCAGTGACAATTTGGACTCAGATGGGGCCTAATGGGGCCCAATTCTAAAAAAAAGCCAACTACACCATGGTCGCCCAAGGGTAGACTCTCTGATCCTTGGGAGTGATCCCTGATCAAATGGCCCATGTGATCATACAACTCAAAACGACAGATCTGTGTTGTCGATTTGGTTTGAAACTGACTTCATCTAATTTTTCTTCCACATTTAAGATATATGTATGAAGAAAAGAGATCTAATTATGATACCCAACAGATAAAAATGATTATAATCTAATACTAATTTGATGAGGGGATCACAGATAACCTGATCTGTCGATGACCAGATCTGTTGATAATGTTATCATACTATTTCCAACATTTATCGATAATCAGATCTTCTTTGATCCCCTTTTTGGGTTACGATCAACGTAAACACAGAACCCAAACATTCATAATCAAAATTCTCTGTATAATTGAAATATCACTCACCTCCTGGTGTAGCAAATCGTGGTGCGGTTGATGTGGGATCTCAAGTACTGCATTCATTGGGCTTTCCGGCTTCTTCTATCCTTCCACTAATCTCACAGGTCTCTGTTGATCCTCCAGGGAAATCCTCTCCACTCCGGTTCTCTTCTCTTCTTTAATCAATCAAAGCATCGGAAGAAATGAGAAGAACTAATAAAGAGAAGGTAACAGAAATCTGGGGATAACCCCAGATTTCAGTTGTTGGAGCCAATCCCCAAGTTCTACTAAGGAAATCCCCCTCCTTAGGGGAATATCGTTCTAACAACCTCACCAAAACAAAAGGCTCTAATGGGTTGGGGCAGGTTAAAAATAACTAATACAACCCAACCCAATCTATTGTCTTATGGCCAGAAGAATCTGGGCCTAATCTGGCCCAGGTATTACATACTTCTCCCTTTAGGAAATTTGGTCCTCCAAATTAGTACACACCTAGTGGAAAAAGGTGGGGGTACTTCTTCCTGAATTCACTGGCTGCCTCCCAAGTAGACTCAAGCTGATTATGATGTTCCCATAGAACTTTGACTAATTCCACTGTCCTGTTCCGCAGAGGTCTCTCCTTAGTTTCTAGAATTTGCACCGGCCGTTCCTCGTAAGACAAATCTGGTTGCAACTAAATCGACTCATAGTTTATCACATGCGAAGGGTCGGGCTGATATTTCTTGAGCATGGACACGTGAAACACATTATGTACTCCAGCTAGTTGGGGCGGCAGTCCAAGGGCATAAGCATTACCATCGCTGACACGCGCAATAATTTCAAATGGTCCAACATAACGAGGGCTCAGTTTTCCCTTCTTGCCAAATCGCATAACTCCCTTAGTCGGAGAAACATTAAGAAAGACAGAATCACCCACAACAAATTCTAGTTCCCTCCGACGATTGTCCGCATAGCTTTTCTGTCGACTTTGAGCAGCTCTCATTCTGTCTCTGATCTTCTTGATATTGACAGTGGATGTTTGAACCCAGTCAGGACCGAGTATTCTTCTATCACAGACCTCTTCCCAACAAATTGGAGATCGACAGTTTCGACCATAAAGTGCTTCGAACGGTGCCATTTTGATACTGGAATAATAGCTGTTGTTATAAGCAAACTCAATAAGTGATAACTGTTCATCCCAACTATCTTTAAAGTCTAAAGCACAAGCCCTCAACATATCTTCAAGGGTCTGATTCGTCCTTTCTGTTTGCCCATCTGTTTGAGAATGATACGCTGTACTGAATCTCAACCTTGTACCCATCGCAGTTTGCAGTTTCTTCCAAAAATTCGATACGAATCTTGTATCCCGGTTCGAGACGATAGATACAGGTACCCCATGTAATCTCACAATCTCTTTTACATACCTCTGTGCCAAGTACTCCATAGTTGTTTTGTTTTTAATGGGAAGAAAGTGTGCCAATTTTGTCAACCGGTCAACAACTACCCAAATAACTTCATTGTTTCGAGTGGTCCTTGGAAAACCAGACACAAAGTCCATTGAGATATGTTCCCATTTCCATTCCGGTATCGGTAATGGCTGAAGAAGCCCCCCAGGCTTCCTGTGATCCACCTTAACTTGCTGACATGTAAAACACCTACCCACGAATTCAGTAACGTCATTCTTCATGCCGACCCACCAAAATCGTATCTTCAAATTTTGGTAAATTTTTGTGCTCCCCGGATGGACGGTATAACGTGTGCAATGTGCCTCCTTCATAATTTCATCTTTGAGAAAAGAGAAAAAAAAACACCCTCTATTCCTTCCATTTAGATCTAAACAGCCATCGTCATATCTCCTGCATCTTATAAACAGTCACAGATCTTCGCAACTAATGCCTGATTTAATCCAACATACAATCCTTAACGCGTTTGCAGCGGACAACTAATTCAGATGCTGCCATTGACTGAATGGTTGAGATTATTAAATGAAGACAACAGTTACTCATAGACGTCACTGGCCTGTCCTTTTTCCCTCCATGTGCAAGGTAGCTGGATAGTGAGGTCATTTGCCTGGGACCCACTATAGCTGGGCCAGCAGCTTAAAACTCACATCCATTGCCATCAGAGGCTCAAGCCTGAAGCCACTTGTGGTCCGTGCATTCAATGGGCAAAGCTCGGAGACATTTTTGGGCTAAGAGACGAAAAAGGATACTCACACTCAATGGGCCAATGACTAGATGCATGGTTGTCCAAAAATCACATTTACTGTCATCATCATATTATATATACCATGGCAAAAGCATTTCAATTCAATTTTGACTCTCATCGGATGTTACATGGACTGATTTTATTTATATTTATAGAGCATGCTCTCCGAAGCTGCAGCTTAGCTTATTCTAAACTGAAATAGTACTGGTCCTACAAATCAAAGTTTGTTATATCTGTTTTTTGTATGATAGAACTGAAAAATCCAATTCTTGTTGGATTTATCTTAATTTTGGAGACGATCATCATGCAAAAAATAGTATAATTGACTTTTATTTGTGGAACCAGCCATGTTTCAACTTAGGATAAACTAAGCTGCAGCTTAGGAGAGCTGGCCACATATATATATATATATATACATATATATACGTGTGTGTGTAAAGGAAGACTTTCGATTTAGTTTTGACCACTACCTTTCAATTTTGACTGTCACTAGACCTAATGCCAAACCCATTGTTTTATACTACAGCGAAAGGTTTCCAATTGAATTTCAACATCAACCTCTCAATTTTGACTCTCACTAGTTACCATTCCCTGGCATCAATCTATCATTATAGATCATCATCATCATCATCATCATTCAATTTGCTCACGTTCAGATATTGGGGCCCATTATCCAACATCCATCTTGGTTTCCAACATCCAACTTCCATACCTATACTCTTGAGGTTGTATGCAATGTGATGTTGTGACTCGCTATAATATCATTCCATTGAATTTTTACATATAATATAACGTTGAAAGGTTCATGAAGTTTACAATACATTGATTTCAAGATTCACATTAGACAACAATGGGTTGAAAGACAATTGTCCCCCTTGGCCTTCTCCAGCAATATCATCTACTCATCCGCTGGTTGGACTCTTTATTGTTAGTGATGTTGAAAAAGAAATATCTTCAAAAGCTTTGAAATGATATATTTAATTTCGAATTGTCTTTCTTAATGTTTGTTTGTTTTTTTTAATCACTGATGAATCTAATGGTGTACATTACTCAATTAAGGTGAAATATAAACTGCTATTTATTTAATAGGGAACAAATGATATTAAAAACTTGGATTAACCAAAAGTGAGGCCATGTAAATTAAATGAAAGATGTCCATGTGGAAACACCAATGGAGATGCAAGCACGGGATACGTTTTCCTCTGCGTGACGGCGTCGTTGAAAATTAAGAGATAGGATCATTTGCTCTAACCATAAGTTTAAACTAGTGTGAGAGGCTCATGCCCAACACAGGCAAAAAATGAAAGAAAAATTTCAATATAAAAGCAATGTTTGTGCGTATCAAAAAAACCCAATTGGAAGAAAGATACAAACCTCTATAAGATTTGTGAGGTCTACTGGAGAAACGTGCATAAATGAAAACACAAATAGAATTAGAACAGCACGCACTTGCCCACTATGATAGTTGTATAAATAAATAAAAACATTATACTTAAAATTTATTCTAAATTAAACAACCATTTGTAAAAGAATTCAAAAATAACATAATTAAGCTATGTAAGTAAAGCTTGAAATCACTTGCTCAAAAATAAGTACAAAATGAAGTTTCTTGATATAGATATGGGTGGGGACCAAATGCTTGAGGTTATAAAAGACATAGTAAGCAAGATAATTTCACGGGAACCCTCCATTGCAGCACATGTATGCCATTGATGATTGGAGAAGTGGAACCCCACACCCAGCTGATGTTAATGTGACCAATGGAACTGGTCTCGACTTTTTTGACTTATAAAGCTTTTGGATAAATGGGCCGAATGACTATCCATCTAATTTAAGATAAAAATTATGTGGGCCATCAATCATATGATTAGAAACGATATGTGTGATAATGATAGAAAAACACTATTTAAGAAAATTTTTAGGAGATATGATAAAGGATGAAGTTAAAGTATGATATGATTAGAAACAATATGTGTTATAAGGATAGAAAGAGATTCTTGAAGAGAAATTATACGAGATGTGATAAGGAAAAGATGGATATGCCACATGTCACCGCGAAACCCCAAAAGAAAATGTCATATGTCACTTCCTCACGAATAGGGCTGCTCTATAGTATATATAATAATTGATGCAATATATGTTAACGGACTCAGAATAGTTTTTCGAGAATCTTTAAAAGAAATGATAGTGTAGCATATGATTTATATCGACATTTTTTTTTTCTAGGTTCCATCCAGGAGTGATACCACCAACACGAAGACCCATCAATCAATCCCCAAGCATGTATGTGATATTGAGAGGCCAACACCACCCAATCACAAGTCCATTGCAATTCGCATGAACACTTGAACCAATGGATTGGGCTCAAATTTGGCACAACCCTAAACAATATCCAATTCTATCACCTTACCTTTTTTGTTGCTATACCGTATGCCGCCCGACCTATCATGAAAGCCTTATCCTAATTATTTTCGTATACGTAAATTTGTTTCTCCATTTCAATTTCTCTTGTTTGTAGCCACATATAAGCTGCCTTCGTGCAGATCTATTCTCACTACTTTTCCCCACCTACACCTTTTTCTTGATGGGGGGCATCAACCTCCATTAAAAACAAATCCTCACCCACTACCATTGATGAAAAAAGGAGAGAGGGAATAAAATAAGGGTAGCCTTACCTGATGAGCTAGATCTGGTCAGTAAATTTTCAGTCTACCAAACACAGATGGGAGACAATTCCCTAATTAAATTAAAGATTAAAGGACAAAACAGACCCACCTATCCACACACACCTCCATAACCCCTTCTAAACCCCATGCCTCACTCCTCCACACTCTACTGTAGTCCTCACCTTTTCTCAGCCTCCCTCACACCCTGACCCAAATCAGAGAAAACACCCATCATCCATCTCATTCCAATTTCCATCCCCTTGTTTCTTTCTTCTTCTTTTTCTTCTTCTTCTTCTTCTTTCATGAGGTATGGAAGAATTCAAACCAAAACCCACATTACTGCTTATCTTGCTCCCACTCCTCTTATCTTCCACCCTCCACCCCATCTCCTCCCTCTCTCCCTCTCCTTCTCCTGCATCGCTGCCTTCTCTCCCATCTCCTTCTTCTTCTCCGTCGCCGTCATCGACCCTCGACCCCAAGCAGCTGACGGCGCTGCAATCCATCAACTTCCCCACCGGCCGTGACCCCTGCCTCCAGCCATCCCCCCACAACGCCACCCTCTGCGACTCCTCCAAGCCCTTCCGCCACCTCATCTCCCTCCGCCTCTCCAACTGCTCCGCCGACCTCCTCCTCTCCTCCACCGCCCTCAACTCCCTCTCCACCCTCCAATCCCTCTCCTTCCTCAACTGCCCCATCCCCCCTTTCCGCCTCCCCCCAGATCTCTCCTCCAACCTCCGCTCCTTCTCCTGCGTCTCCAGCCTCCGCCGCCTCACCGGCGTCTGGCTCAGCCACCTCTATAACCTCACTGAGCTCACCGTCTCCGACGTCCCCATCTCCGCCAGCGGCCCCTCCATCATCCTCTCCAACATGAACAAGGTCACCTCCTTCACCATCTCCGGCGCCAATCTCACAGGTTTTCTCCCAAGAAAATGGCATCCCAAACTCACCCACATTGATTTATCCCACAACAAGCTCAAAGGGAGAGTACCCATTTCAGTCACCCAACTCCCCAATCTGAAATTCTTGAATCTCAGCTCAAATCAGCTTCTGGGTCAGATTCCAGACACTTTTGGGGACCTCATCTCTCTCCAAAACTTGTCATTATCATCCAATTTGATGTCAGGTCCTATACCTGATTCAATGGCCTCAATCTCCTCTTTGGCTCACCTTGATCTGAGCTCGAATCAGTTCAATGGATCAGTTCCCAACTTCCTGTTTGAGATGAAGGATTTGAAGTATCTAAACCTGGAGAAGAACAATTTTCAGGGAGTGATCCCTTTCAATGGGAGTACTATAAAAAGATTCGCTGTTTTTAAGGTGGGTGGTAACAGTAATCTCTGCTACAACCATTCTACAGTCTCTTCCATGCTCAAACTTGGCATTGCGCCCTGTGATAAGGATGGTTTTCCGGTGCAGCCGCCGCCAGACAAATCATCATCATCAGGTTCATCGGAGGCTGCCAATAGTGATACCGGCGACGACTCTAGCGACGAAAAGCCGAAGGAGAATCACCGGCATGGCCCAAACAAGGTGGTTTTGGGAGTGGCAATTGGGCTTTCTTCCATTGTCTTTCTCATCATCTTTCTTGTCCTTCTTGCAAAGTGGTGTGGATAAAGTTGAAAAAAGGTGATTTGGACAGATTTTTGAGAGGAAATTGGAGTTGGATTGGTTCTCTTGGGAATTTTGTCTGAAACTGAAAGTTATCAAAGATATTGCCTCAGACAACATAAAAGAAGGGAAGAATTCTATTTGTTTGGGCATTACATTACTCTCTTGGATCTTGGAGCTGAGGTCTGATTTCTATTGTTCTTTTAAATTCTTTTTCAAGACAGCATTTGATGAATACTGATGAGGAGTGGACTAATGAGATTGAAAATTCTTTTTCAAGAAAGCATTTGATGTTGGGGTGCATTTGATGAATACTAACTGAAGGGGGGAGGAATGAGAATGATTGGACCTGTATCGGATTGACTTGTTCCATGTTAAAGGTCCTGTGTTCACTGTTCTGTTCACGTGCATTTGTTTTGTTATTTTACCTCTACCTAATGTGTTGAGGTGGTCCAACTAGTAGGACATCTGTTCTTCCTCTTATTTTTACTTCTAATTTATCATTCTACTTGTGTTTTTTTAAGTAGTGTAGGTTTGTGTAAAATTAATCTTGTAATGAGAATGGTATAACATGAAATTATTGAAAGTTGGGGAGTTATTTTGCTATTCAATAATTTGTTATGCGAGGAATGATCCAAGATGGAAGGATATTAATTCCCTCACCTAATCATTTGGTTTTCATCGAAGTGATATTTGGGACTCCATTCACTGGTAGAAAATACCATTTAATGGTTTAAACTAATATGTGTTTATTTCTATTGTTTTGCATGATCAGTCTATATCACTCACTCAAGTAAAATTTACACGGATCAAGTAAATCAATGAATGGTCAATCCTTTGCTATTAGTGATGTAAATGGGTCCCCCGATTCTTCGATTACCTGAAGGTTCCGCCCATTAAAAATCAGGTCTGGGTCCTTATTTAGGCCCCGTTAGTAAATGGGTCCGGGTCCACCTTGGCTCAGACCCGTGGACCCGAGACCCGACATATTACCTTAATTTTTGAAAATTTCTCTTAAAAAAAAAATTTTTTTAATATCATTTTCTACCTATACCGGACCTGGATCTAGACCCGGACCATATATGGTTCTGGTTCCAGTTCCAGAGCCAAGAAATCGCTTCCGAAACGGTTCCAGATCCGGATCCGGTTCCACCTTCCCCTTAACGGTTCCAATTCTGGATCCACCATGGACCCGGACCGAAACCGACCCGTTTACAATCCTTTTTGCTATGCGAGGCTCCAACCTTTGAATAGGGTCCAGATCTGGTTCCACCTTCCCCTTATCGGTTCCGATTCTAGATCCACCACGAACCCGGACCGGAACCGACCCGTTTATAACCCTATTTGCTATGCAAGGCTCCGGCCTTTGGATAGGGTCTGGATGCACACTTCCACATGAGAGCGTAGCGTGCACAAGAAGGGAAAAAAAAAAAAAAAAAACACTTCACAAGAAGTAGTCTCTTTTTCATTCTTACATAAAAGAAATAGGGATTTTTACCGAAACATTTTACAGGAATTTGATCAAGTGGGAATGGACTCTGTGAGAACTTTTTTGTGGGGCTATCTGGGGCTCCATTTTGGGATAAAATTGGTGGGGATTGAAAAATCTATATGGGACTACCCTAAATATCAAGTTCGGTTCCAATCCCATGCTCCTAACCCCTTCATCTATGGTCAACAAGCCCAATCTATTTGTATGGGTATGTAGTCGATCCAACGGTCCAATTCATTCTCATTGGTGTCAAACCCTGGGACATGGGACTATCAACGGGTCTCTGTCCATTGCAAGGTTTGGATTGGGTGATAGGTGGGCCCCTCATGATTTGAGCCGTGAGAACAATTCTCGCCTGATTATTTCCCAAATTCATAAGCAGTCCCTGTATTTGCTGATTAGTGATAAGTATTCAAAATTTTGAAGCCACGATGCTTTAAAATAAAAATAATAATAATAAATAATTTAAAAAAAAAAGCCACAATGTGTTTTGTGGCATAAAACAGTACTTTTTCTTCCTTTCACAAACGCACAACCCCTCTTTATTTATCTGCCTTCTATTTTACCTCAAAAACCCTTTAACACCTTTCACTTTTATCGTGCTCCAGCAGAGGTTAACCACTTTTAACATTATTGTCTTTTATTTTCCCTTCATTCTGCACATCGCAAGCCTCTTGATCGATCCTATTTCCTCTTCGAACGTTGGAGGAGAACCCAGCTTGGTTTGGACCCTTTGTGAGCTGTGCAAATATGTGCCTTCATATTAGTTGTGTGTAAATCAATTCATTTAAGCTCAGTTGGCCTACGACCACGGTTTGCACCCAGAGGTTATAGGTACGAAACTACACTACCACACTGGGACTACAGGGGAGTTTATCCAGCTTCCCTTTGGGCCGGACCCCTAAATCCCTCCTTTGGAAGCACTTCTCTAAGGTTTGAGATATTAGGCCAGAGGGAAAGAACTTGGATAAAGTGCAACACTAGTATATAAATCTCAAACCAAATGTCTATATATAAACTTCATTAGAGCTGTATTCACACGTCGAAACGGATTGTTTCTCTATGAAAAGCAGTAAATAATAAGCGTAAAGGTGCTTTTTACACGACACAAGAAGCCATCCTAGTTTACCGACATCTAACCAATATTTATCAGCAACAAGCAAAACAAACTTTAAGAACAGTGTGTAGCTCACCTTCTTCAATGTTCACCCTCTTCTTTCTTCAGAGCAGTAACGCATGGCTGAGGTACCTGAAACCTCAAATTCTAGAACTTGAGAGGCCAAAAGTTCAATATTAGGTGATGCATCATACCAAATATTAACCCCATATGAGATTTCACGTGGTATCCTCATTCGTCACACAAAATGTGCATGCACCATGAGATAAGCATGATATGCAGGCTCATTTAGGCACCCTTTGATCCACATTCCCTAAAACATATTTACACGGAAAAACCATGGAAGGATGAAGGCTATCACCAGACATGCCAGCAAGAAATTGCCAAATGGCTGGCACCGCGGGTATCTACTCCTCTCCGAGAGACTGCTGCTGCCAATTCCAGCGATCATCCTGTTATTCCACATCTCCATGAATCTGCTGTCGCCCACACCAGTAATATTTTTTGCAGATTCACCACAAATCTCACACCACCTGCGTCACCAGCAAAAGAAGAAAATATCGATAATTCATATAAGTGAACGGTTCATGGTTTCTCATGTCATTAAAACTAATGTATTAGTAAAATATATATCGCAAAGTGAATTCATATATATCATCATCTTTGATAGAAACCAAACAACCATCTGAGCTATTTAAATACCAAAGTAGAAAACAATAAATAAATAATCAACAGCAGAAAGAGAGTATCACAAGTGTATGTGATTTCCCAATTATAAATACATCCTAGTATAATCTCTTTCTAATTGTGATGCCCAGCCTTAAATTTGAATAAAAAAGGCGATGCTTGTATCCAAGGACCAAAATAGCAGTGTGGTGGGCGTAGCAGTTGGTGTCCAAAACGCTACGTAGCGGTTGCGACAAGACGTAGCGGCATAGCAGTATGAATTTCTTTAAGTGGTATTTTTTTTTTTAATTCTGTGTAGCAACCAATCTTCTGTTTTTTTTTTTTTTTTTTTTTTTTTTTTTTTTTTTAAAAATTGATTTTGAACCATATAAAGGTAGAGACAACTTTAGGAAAGGCTATTAATGATAAGAAATAGGAAAAACAATGTTTTAAATGAAAATTGATTAGCTCTACTAGGTTTTAGACCATAACGCCGGTAGGCCTCAACTGCTACGGCCGATAATGCGTAGCAGCCGATATTTTGAACCATGCTTGTAACTCACATCCATGACTGTAATTGATTTCCCATGTTTGGCTTGTTTAAGGTTGGTGTATTTTTTTTTTTTTTTTTTTTTTATAACTATGGGTCTTTCCCTTTTGGTTGATTGCAAATTCTTCATCATCTTCCAAAAGAAGTAACAAATCAAAAAATAATTGTTACAGAGAATTGTGGATCAACCAATTTCTTTTTTTTTTTATTTTTTTTATTGATATCTGTAACAGAAGAAAGGAAAATGCTAAGAAACATGGACATGGGCGTGTAAGGAGTGTTTGAACATGCTGTTTCCTGAATACTGCATCAAGTACCTTCTTCCTAGGAACACTGTTCCTTGGATATTCTTATATCAGGCTTAATATAACTGCCTTGTACATTTGATGCTTAGTCAAACACGAATTCTAACACCTCCTCGCCTCGCTATCTCCTGGGCACTACAGGGTCAGTGACACAATATTGAATTAGCAATTACCTGTTACCCATCCAAAATAAAATAAAATCAATCAACCATCAAAACAACCAAGAAACAACAGGATTTCTTCTCCGTGATCAAGTATCAGTCCCCCACCAATCTAAGCATTTTAAAGTCACAACAATGATTGATTTATATAAAATTTTTTCTACATCACAATTGTGAGATTGCCCTAGGAGGTATTTCCTAGTAGAGAGATGTGGGATCAGGCTTCGACTATGATGGCGATGGCTAAAAAGGTGTCGGTGGTTGGGTTTTAGTCTAAATCTCCTTCAGTTACACTGGCAGAAAAAATAGTTCATGGGTGCTTTCAGTCAAGCAATCAATCAAGATTCATGATAGGCACCAAAGACTTATATGGAAAGGGCATTCTTTGCTATTCTGAATTCTCTATCATAAGAAAGCAACCTTTCATTAAAATCTTTCACATTGGTATTGAATACCATCTTGAAGTGGTCTCCACCAAATCTTCCCTCCTAAAGCACAAAGTGAAAAAGAGTGTGGAATACGGACCACACAAAGGGACGGGCCCTGAAGCGAAGGGCGGGAACTAATGTAATGAAAGTTTTCTAATTCATGGTCGCCTCCCAATCATCCAAGTACCATTGACCAAAACCTCACCACCCGAAAGATCCGTCCATGGAATAGACAACACTTCCTCAAGGATCAACTCTATCCCCAAAAAAAATGCATCTCACTTATAAGAGATGCTATAATTATCCATGAAGACACTCATAAGTAGATAGATAATCTACCCACTGGGTGGACTCTCTAGCTGCAAGTACGGAAGTTGTGGGTACTAGGGGCTTCAGCAGGGAATCCAAAGGTCGCTTAAGGACAGCCAGCCAATTTTACCAACTAAATAATTGAAAGTTTAGATATACACAATCCAGACTAAAATGCAGTTCAATATTTAATGTTCATTTCGAATATTTGGAAGATAATATTTGCAAAAGAAGGCATGTTAATAAGTAACACTTTTTTTAAGTCACTAACTGATGCATGAAAATGTCTTCAAATGAAGATAGAAGAAACAGTAGTAAAACAGAGATCTTCTGCCACTAAAGTAAAGAAGCTTGCACGAAGAAAAGAATAATATCATGAACTCATTAAATGATGTGCAATGACTCTTCATATGCAAAGAACAAGTTAGGAAGGTCAAAACTAATCATAATCATGGCCACTGTCTTCAAGATGCACCTTTCTGATAGACTTCAGATGCATGATTAACTTGGAGAAGATTCTCATGGAGGAATATGGAAAACACCAAGACTATAATATATAAACAGAGATCAATAATAAAAATCTCAATCAAATGAATGTATAAAAGAATAAAATTTAATTTGAGGGCAATATAGGTAGACATGCACTTCAGAGAGAATTTATAAAATGAGACTCTTAAGACCTCCAACGCATAAAAGCATTGATAGTAGGTTGGCTGAAGATATGGTAGTCAATAGTTTAACGTCTTCAAAATTCAAACACCCTCCCACACAAAAACGTATGAAAACCTTAAACTTGATTCCATGAGTCTCTAATCCAGTTAACTCAAAATAACTTTTTCTAAGCAATTTCAAAAAGGCATGAAAATAAGCCAAAATAAATTTATAGAAAGTAACTAAGGAAAAATTAGCACAGTGGAACAAAAATGTCAATTGCAGAGGTTACTAACAGGGTAAACCAAGAACCATGGGTTGGTCACACAGGTTTAACATATCTCAATTCACAATTCACCAGGAAATCCACTTGGGTTACCCCATTGATAATAACATTGCAGAGGGCAAAATTCTTACTCCATTTCAAAAAGGAAGAAAACAAGTCCTTTTACAAGTTTATACTTCCAGCCTCGAGTAGAATACTAAGCATCATTGGAATTAGTAAACACACAAAGCTCGTGATAGTTGTTTTGTTTTATTAAGATAGATGAGGAGTTATTCAAATAAGTTTCACTTAGTGATTGATTTCTTATATATGAAGATGTGAGAGGAAAGTTTGAACTAATGCAATAATAAAGAGATGTTTATTCATAGGTGTTTTTACAGAATATATTGCTTTACTCGAGTTCATACACTGTCATGCTAAATGAGAAAGCGCTGTTGGTTATCTCAAGTACACACTCACAATGTAATCTTCAAGGATTGAAAGTTTAGGCAATGAACGATTGTACTCAATACACACATCAAAGGAGCATGGTCTTTCATGTTTTTTTTTTCCTTATGAGTTTGTTTTTTTTTTTTTTTTTTTAATCTTGGTGTATTGTTTTTTTTTATTTTATTTATTTTACCTTGGTGTAATGCATGTGAGCATATCATAGTGTTCAACGCAATTTGGGTGTCGTCCATTTATGATCTAGGAATATGTATGGTTCTTAGAAGAATATTATTGTAATGTAGAATGGCTTTCTGATGTAGGACGCGCCTCTGATACCTGATCTGATGCAAAAAGATCAGTCTTAAGTTGTAACCCAGACTCAAGACTCAAATCAATCAGGCTTGATTTGGTTCAATCAGATCCATTTTGAGGATCTTGTTGAAGAAATCTAGTCACACCAAGATTGAATACCACGTTAAATAAAAGAAAGAAAGAAAAAGAAAAAGAAATAAAAAAGTGTAACTGGATAGATTTTCAAAGAAAGTCATATGTTTCACACCCTGATAATTTACTCCAAAATGTAAGTTCTCATGCTTAATCAAGGAAAACCAATAGCTTTAACTCCAATCATGCGATGCACTCAGTATCCAAGAACTTAACCCACTGTCCAACATTATCGATGACGAGCTCTATGAGAAAGTGAAGGCAGCTGTAGCTATGAATAATCCTAGTTTATGAAACAATTCCAGTGTAGCACCACTGGTTGCAATATACTGACAGGTGTTGCACTGAAAAGGAGATACTGACAAGAGGTGCACTGAAAAAGGAACCTTTTAATGGCATAAACTAATAGCACATCAATCACCAAAAGGCTACTGATGGAATCACGCTTAGTTAAGCTCCAATCTGGTGTTCAAACTTGAAACAACAGCTTAGAGGTCGTTCAAGAGTATAACCACAATACCAGTTTCAGCCCTTAACGTTGGATGCCCAATGAATTAAAAAAAAAAAAAAAAAAAAAAAAGGTATTATTTTATCCACAATCAAGAACCTGAAAGGAATAGGAAACCAGTTTCTTGTTGAGTCCTAGCTTCAAAATCCACCTGCTGATGAATCGATAAGCTGGGGTGCAAAATGACCCAAAAGAGTTGCAATAACGAGAGGCAACTAGAGATTAGCCTTGCACGAAGAAATGTTTTGGAAGAAATGAAAGGGTTTATTGCAGAAACCAAATAGTATTGCTATAACTTTTAAAACTAACAGTTATCAAACCCATTGCACATTATTTGTAGGAGAAACCTCCGCAGAACACCAGTACTAACGATAAGGTGAGCACACGGTGTGCCTAAAAACCTAGTGGAGCCCACCTTATGATCCATTCAAGTGAACCATAAAACAGGACACCCCTAATAGTCACTGATCCTGGGTCTGCACTCATCTGAATGGACTAGACCATTGGATTGACTACATACTTATTTCAAACGGTGAAAACTTGTCGTCCATTGATCAAGTGGTTAGGATGATGACTTGAGCCTCCGGCAACATACACAGGGGAACAAAGTGCGCTCACCTTATTCACATCGATGCTAAGCAGGGGGTGGGGGGCCTTATTTATATGTTACAATAGATATAAAACCCAAAGTAAAATGCTAATCCATTCGCATATTCATAATATAATCTTAGCCATGACATACAAGAAACTTACTAAGATTAGAACCTAATCTACTTTAAACAAGAGAACAGAGAATGATTTAATGGAAAAGGGAAATCATCCCTTGCTTGGGGATTTGTAGATGAGTGAAGAGGTCAAGCATTGATAAGTCCACAAAATTATAGCTTTCATTCATCATTTTATATTCATTTGTGGACTTAATTAGGCTAATTGCATAGAATTACACTTAATTTCATGATTTCATGCATTTAAGCATCAAAGTTGGAACCTTAGTCAAATTAGGTCAAAATTCATTACATTGCGTGACTTTTGTGAAATTAGGGATTTTCATCTCATTCATCACCCAAAAATTAATATTTTTAGCTTCACTAATGCATACCTGCTAATTTTGACACCATGTGTTATTTTTGAAAAGTTAGGTATTTTTGGTGCATTAAGTAGGTTTGTAAGGTCCCATGCATAGTCCATCTAGATTCCTCACACTTGATTATTATTGAAATTATTTAATTTTATTTATGTAGGAGAAATCAAGAGTGGGACATGCATTGGTGAAACTTGAGAGAGATCAAAGGCAAGACACCCTTCATAGTGGACCCACATATCTTGACATTTTGGTGGAGTTGGAAAGATTAGAAATTTTCAAAGAGGAAAGAAGAAACTCAGATTTGGAAAGATGGTGTTGACTTGCTAAATTAGGAAACCAAAATCAAGAAAGAGAGAGAAAATTAGAAACTTTGCAAAGGGGGTTGGCTAGTCAAAGTTGAAAGTGAGGAAGCGTGCTAAATATGGGAAGAGAATCAAATAAGAAAGCAAAGAAAGAGTCCAAACATGCCTTGGATGTCCAACATGAGTCCCAAACACCCCATTGTATGCCAAACATAGAAGTTCCCTTAATTGCACAATTATTCTCGGATTTTTCGGGGGCAGCAAATTGAAATGGTTAGAACTTTCAACCCGAGTGTCGGATTAGTGCAATCTATGTACCGTTGGAAAGATCTTTTCGAGTAGATATTCGTGGAGCCCAAGATTGCATAAATCGGAGCTATATTGAGGGACATATAACCTCAGGAAGATGGCTGTTATAATTTTATGCGGGAATTCCTAAAAGTTTACAAAATTGGCAACGTGAGAGGTGTCTGAGGAATTCAATTTGGCAAGACTTGGAGCCCAAGATACCACACTTGGTAACAAATCCTCTCCAATTCAAATTTTTTCCAAGTGTGAAGCCTAGCTTGAGTCCTAAGCAAGAAATCTCTACCAATAAGAAAACAAATCCAAAAAGAGAGGAGATTCTTTGCTAAAAAAGGAGGCATCACCAACTATAAAACCAACCCAAATGGGGGATGGAGAGGCATCTCACGTGCAACACTCACTCCCTCTCTCCAATTCCCTTCTTTCTTTTCTTCCTTTCTTGTTTTCCATTAGTGTTTTTTATTTATTTTATTTTAATAGCCTTGGGCCATGTTCAAGGATTTATTTTAAAGGAGAATTTTTGTGAAGGAGAAGTTGTAAAGATGCAATTTTTAATGACAAATCAAGAAGCATTCTTTGCAATGGCGGGCTAATTTTCTTGATTAAAGCTATGGATGAAGGTAAGTAACTTCTTTTTATTTGTTTAGTAATTCTAATTTGTGTTCCATGATTATGTGCTTAATGATTAATAGACTTGTCTTCGTGCCCTAAGCAAATCTCCATTTTTTAGTTCTAAAAATAAAAATTAATTTTGGACTACTCATGCTTAGGTTTGATAGGCCATGCTTAGGATTTAAATCTTTTGATGGTTTATGCTTACTTTTGATAGGTAGTTCTTAAATTATTTTTATTCTTTTATGAGATGAAGGAAGTCTTGAGTTTTTATGATTAAAAAGGGATTTTAAAAGTTAGATTTTCCAAATTAAAAATATTGATTTGTCTTTGATTTGAAGTAAAAATTAGAATAAATTAGGGTTACTTGATAAATAATTTGTGGATGCTTATTGGATTCCAATGCTCTAATTAACTTCATTAATTGGTAGATTTCGAATTTCTAAATTAGTTGATTGTTTTTATATCTAAATACTCAAAACTTTCCTTAATTGTTAGTTAATTAATTTTTTTTAATTTAAAAGTTTCTTTAATTAGCTCCATGTGGGTTCGACCTGTTCTTGCCATTGTCTCATCTAGACACCCGTGCACTTGCGGTATTATATGATTGATATTGACCACATCAGGCATTAGACCCCACATTGCCAATGGTCACCCTGCTAACAGAATTAGAGCCTTTGATCCTACATCACTTTCCAACCAAGAGCAGGGAAAAACTGTTACTGACATACCTAACAGTATGTCACCCTGCTACAAAACAGACTGAAGAAGAAGAAGGTCGATGACTTTTGTACTATCACTTTTGTAGAGACATTAACTATCGGGAATTTTGACTGTCCACTTGCCTAGCGCCGTAGGTAACAGATGTAAATGTCCTGCTGGAGAGGCAGGGCAAACTAGGATCCTGGTTGGAAGGAGGAGGCATCAGCCATAGAACTCTTAGCAAAATTAGGATAGTTGGGTAGATTTATGAGGGACGATTTTTTTTTTTTTTTTTGGGTTTTGGTGGGGGGTGCACACGTCCAAACAAACAGAATAAAAAAAGAGAGACTTTTTTTTTAATGATAAAAAAATTCAAAACAAAGAGAAACTTATTGAGTGTATTAAGTGATAATCTCATATAAATGCTCGAGTCCTTTTTTAGTTATGATTGTAAACTTAAAAGTAAACAAATGGATCTTTAAGAAACATGCTACGAGACTGGAGATCTCTGGTGAACTTGGTATTTACATTATGTTGTATGCTTGGGGTTTCAGTGTTGCACCTCAACTGATGAGGTTGAATCCATAAAACACTTCCCAACAGCCCAATTACAAGTACAACTGGAGAAACAGCTCCCCCAATATCCGACCTCCAATTTTAGTCCAGAATTTCCTTGTTGACTGCATCTTGGAGTAGTTGAGACTATATGGTTATTTGTGATGGACATGCACCAACATCAATGACGTCAAAACTGATACTCAATGATCAATACTGATGCTCGAGGTCAAGGTTTTTCCTTTTTACTCTATTAAAAGAAGATGATGGTCCCTTCATGGACACTTAACAGAATCATTGTGTATAAGCCCTGCCTGAAAATCAGTTTGCCTAGAAAGATCAATTCATGGTTTTAAAAATATCACAGAAGGTCTACATCAAGAGCATATCAAATCATTTAGTTCATTCCACCAATAAAACACCATAACAATTCAGAGGGAAAGCCATAAAAGAAAAGAATAAAGGATTACCTGTTTCCCTTAAGCTTAAACCAAGTCTCAGCACAGTGTCGATGTGCAGTACCAAGTTCGTCCTTACAATCACAACCAAGCTGTATCATATCTGAAGCATTCAGACCGCGATCAGAACTCAAATGACAGATCCTGCAAACCTTCTCGCCATCCCAACGCCCACTTTCCAATACACCTTCACAATTCACTCTCAGTAGATCGGGAACATCTGCTTTCATCTTGTCCACCGCGATCTTTTTACCCTCCAATACATCAGACTTGGCTTTTGAAACCCTGTTCTTGTTGGCATTGCATTCTGTTTCTGCACATCTAACATCAATGACAGTCTCTAATGCTACAGAATTCGAAGAATTCCCACTATAGCCTCCCAAATCATTACCGTTTCCACCAAAACATCCTCTATCTGCACATCGTATCTCATATAAAGTTTCCGCACAGACTGAATTAGATGAATTTTCATTTCCTGAAGCATTGGATGCAGCTTGATCAGACGAATTGTCTCCTACTTTATTCAAATCCAAGTCTTCGCCAGTTACAGTCTCTGCGATGACTGGAATTGACGGTTTTTCACTCATTGTTCTCTCTGATACCACCGGATTCAAAGAATTCCCACCAATATCAACCAAATCCTCATCCATTTCAGCAGAACATATACTTTCCACACATTTTATCTCATCTAAAGGTTCCAAACTATCTGAAAAAGATGATTTTTCGTTACCTACTGCATCGGATGCGGACGAATTCTCTCTAACTTCAGCCAAATCCAAGTCTTTGCCAGTGCAACATCTACTTTCTATAGATCTAATATCAATCACAGTCTCTGAGGTGGCTGCACTCGATGAATTCTCACTCCCTGCAGTCGCTGCTGCAACTAAATCCGATGAATCCTCTCTGGTAGCTTCTCGAGTGTGAATCTCGTTATTCATTTCGTCTTCACTCCTCTCTCAACACATTCAAAATCAGAATCAGAAGAAGAAGACGACCTTTGAATCTCAGTCTCTGCAGTTTCAGCAACAAACTAACAGATCAGAAAATAGAAGAGGAGGAAATCAATAATTACTGCAAACTTGCGACTTGCAACGACTATGATACAGATCCAAAATCATCAATTCCTTCAACGACCACGAAAAGATCGGAACTTGCAAATCAGTTGTTGCGTTTTCCAAGCAATCTTTCCATTTCCAAGTCCGATTCTCTCAAACTCCATCGCAGAAACCCTAATTTTCGAGAAAGGTCTATCTTCCAAGCTATCACCTTCAACAAACATCGATCTTCGGTTCTCCAACAGCCAGAAAACAAGAAAACTTCATTCAGAGCTCGCTGTTCTACTTCTGCAAGGCATTTTCCAGATCGAATGCTCGATCAACGTGGGGTTTCTTCCAATTCCGCCAGAAAACCAGAAAATCTCATTCAGAGATCGTTGTTCTTCATTTGCAAGGCATTTTCCCGATCAAAAGCTCGATCATCGCTGGATTTCTTCCGAATTCGCGCTCGATCGAAACAGAGCAGTTTATTTAAACATGAAATCAAATCATGTCAAATCAAACGGCAAAAGCTCGAGATTCATTGCTTGGGAAAGAGATTGGGAATCGAAAGACATGAAGAAGTGATAGGAGAGGAAGAGAAATATCTTTGCTTGGATTACAAGGCACCTGGGGGAAGCATCATTTTAAATGTATGGATAGGTCTGAAGTGGGAGGGTTTGTTTGCTGTGATTTTTAAGTCAAGCAAGGTTTTGTTCTTGTCCATGGATAGGTCAATTTGGGGTCTTGAAGTCTAAATCTTGTTTGGGTACTAATTACTAGAAGATTTTAGGTAAGTTAAGTTTAATTAGTAATAGGTTTCTTTGCTTTTGGAGGTTAAGAGTTCGAAGCTACACTACCACATGCAAAATTTACCCGGCTTGCCCAAGGCCCGTAGGGCTTGTTTGGAAACTCTACTGAATAGAGTCAAGTAAAATAAAGTCCATATTTTTTAAATAAAAAGTCACATCAAAAACATTTAATTCAAATTTCCTGTCATATTTTATTCTTTATTTAAAATAATCTTTACTTCGCTCAATTCAATTAGTAAAGCCCATAAATAGGTGTAGGGATTTGTCCGACTCAAAGGGTTTGGACACCCTTCGTTATTAGAAAAAGTATATATATATAGAATTGCTCGGTTGGTTGGCAATCCGGTCGGTTGACCTTGATGAATAGGAAATTCCACATTGGAATCAACCATATGAATATATTATTTTATAATTTTTTAAAGTATTTGGGGTAGCATATATGGAAACAACACTGGCCCTAATAATTCATTTTGATCTCGAACTGATTAAAATAGCACTTACTGGCACAACTATGAATTAACCATCGTTTGGAAAGATCTAAGTCTCAAAAACATAAGATTATATTCCATGTGCATGAGAGAGACAGTAGTGCAGGTGCTTCCTGTAAAATGGAATAGTTGTCAATTCACTATAACACCCTCTTATAGGTTGGGATGCCACAACCTATTTGACCCTGGAGATGTTTCTTTATGTGAGTGGGACTAGTACATTGGAGCATGGACTTCCACATAGGAGAATGGATTCTAATGAATAAGAAAAAGGTTAGCACCATCAACATAAATGGGATGTACATGGCCAACAGGCTCAGGATTGATTAGTGTTGGCGCTTTAATCTAAACAGACGTGCTACTTGTCCCGGGATTTAATTCCGGGACTTGTCCCGACTCCACATGGGAGGGACATTTTGGTCATTTAAATCTCGGGACTTGTAGACTTTTTCTAATCTAAATGCACATACTCAGGAATTGATCCCTAAATCCTCAAGTTAATTATCACTCTTAGGCCAGTACACTAACATGGGAGAAATAATAATAAAGAAAGGCACATGATGCCCAAATTTCCAGGAACTATCTGTGGAGTGTGGCCCTTAATTGGGGTCATCATAACATTTATTGACCTTTGAAGGCTTGGACTAATGAAGGCAAGAAAAAGATAATGGAAACGCTAGGAACTTGCAGAGCAACTCAAATAAGAAAAGGATGCACAATTTTGAATAAAGAAAAAAGGAGGGGAAAAAAAAAAAAAAAAGATGAGCACTTATGAGAGATTTTTTTGGTACTTTAAAGGGTGCAAATCCCTTAAACCTTGAAACACAGTCTAAGGGCCCAAACATTTCATATTGACGCCTAAGGTCACGCCAATTTTCTTTCTTTTTATTTACTTGTTTATTTTTAACTCTCTTGCCCATAAATCTCAATATTGTGGCATGCTGGGATGTCATGCATATCATGTTATGTTACAGATGTTTTGCATACAATCCTCCCTTCTCCTCCTCCTTTCCATGATACCTCCTCCTGCTGCTACTCATGGTGAGAGTAGGGTTAGGTATAGTTTAAGATGATGGGCTCCTTCTTCCCATCTTATTTCCTCCTCATAGTTTAAAGGTTGATGATGATTGATGAAAGATGATGGACTCCATTTACAGGTTGATGATGATTGGATCATGGTGACAGTAGGGTGATGACAGTTGAGAGAGCCCCATCTAGGATGTCAATGGACCCCTGGTTCCCCACAGGTTTTGTGACCAGAACAATCTAGGTGCATGTAAATGTGATTTACATAACAAAAAGTCTACTTGTCCCCGGACTCTTGTCCCCGGGACTGGCCCGACTCCACATGGGAGGGGCATTTTGGTCATTTAAATGACCAAAATGCCCCTCCCATGTGGAGTCGGGCCAGTCCCGGGGACAAGAGTCCGGGGACAAGTAGCATAGCTCTTTACATAAATGGAAAAATATGCACTCTTATGTCTTGTCGGTCCTCATGCATGCTATCAGGTGACAAGAAATGTATGAGCTTCTTACATCAAGCATGGATTTTGCATGATAATTGTCATTTAAATTATACGGATTTTAGATCATACACTTGCCTTTAGATTTAGATACGCCCTCTACCTCGTCAAATTTCAAATAATCCCCAATAATGTCTTGTGCTTGTTGTATGTATAAAAAATGTATGAAATGCCCTTTGCTATTGGACATTGCAGTATGTGTGATTTTTAAAATAGAAACCTCTTATAGGAAAACTTTTGATGGGTTTTAAGTAAGCCCTAGAAGGACTTGATCCATGATATTTATGAGACTTGCAGAGGAGATGCTGCGTTAGTAGTTGAATATCAATGACCTCTCACAAGTAATCATGGTGGGGCCCACCATTCAAAGATGATATCTAAGCAAATGTGGAAATGGTGTAATCTTTTATATTACATTTAAAATCAAACTTCAAAAACTTTTGGATCCAAACCAATACAATACATACATTTGCTCCAATTTTATTTGTACAATCCAACTTCTATAATGGAGTTTTTCAATGGATATATTGCTCTTATACTCTATTTTTTATTTTATGTATGAACGTTCTCATCTATTAATTATTTCTTACTGCCAATATATGAGATGTGTGCAATTTTTCCTTCATTATAGAGTACAATAAATAAGGAGGGTTTTCAAAGGCAAACCTTATATGTGCTCATGTGGTCTAGCTTTTCTGGCCCACTTGGATGGTTCCTGAAGGAAAGGACTCTTTATAAGTAATGTCATACAAAAAATCAGCCCAATTAGAGTGTCATAGCCTTTGACTTAACCGGAAATTTGATATCTGCCCCACCTATTAGGATCTTTCCATCCCTCCTTTGTCAATTGAAGTTGCAAAAGGTGCCTATCCCGATTTACAGCTATGTAAATTAGGGAATGGCACATTCGAATGCACTAACATTTTCATTAATTTTTCTCAGTCACACCGGACCTACATGAATGGTCTCTAGTATCCTCTTCAGTGCCTGCTTTTTATCCATAATTGGTCCCCAGATACAAGAACCTACAACCACTGCATTTTGAAATTTTATACTTCTTAATAATATCTATCTTCTTTTATTATCTCTTAAAAGTGACCGTTCACTTTGAATTCATTTTACAAGTGAACTTCCAAACTGGCCAGTACTTTCCTCACGTTAAATTCAGGTATGTTCGTTTGCACGAGGGGAGGGGTGAAGCTATTGTAAGCTTGATATACGTTGTTGCACCGTTCTCTATCAGCTTAAGCTTTTACAGTAAGTGGTTGTCAATATGGTTTGATTACACCATTTTCTATTAGCTTAAGCTTTTAGAGTAAGCAATTGGCTCAACACAAAAGGATTATTTAGGAGGCGGGGTGTGATTTATGTATGATATGAGGTGAGGATATAAAGTAGCATTGTCGATAGGACCATGCCTTTCCAAGCTTTCCAAGAAGTTGAATTGCTAGGGTGGTGGCCGAGTATTCATTTCCCATTTTCCCTTGATTCGATTTTCATTAAATGAGAGATTATTTAATCATCATTTTTAGATATTAATCTTTGATTCATCCTTTTTTTTTTTTTTTATAACCTAGGACATCTCCCGCCCGGCCCAGCCCAGGAGCATCTGGCCCTGAGCCAGAGGGACACTTGATTCTAGACAACCGAAAACTAATCCCCAGAGACACATGCAAAACCTCCTTTTCACATGCACCAGGTAAAACTACGGGAGGTAGAAATCATTTTTAAACACCCAGAGAGGGGAATTCCTAGGAACTCAATTACATGAAATAAACAGGCCCTAAGCATCCAATATATTGAAGTCAGTTATTAGATGATGGGATCGGTTGTAACCCTTTTGAAACCAGCAAAAAGGGAAAGTAATTGCATTTGTACATGTCAATGTTCATATATATATATATATATATATATATATATCTATATAATAAGGGAGAGCAGTATTTGAATCCCTGTACATTTTGGACCCTTCGATTTATGTACATATTTTTGTACATAAATCTTATGGGTGAGAAGGGATTCAAGAGCTTGGTAATTTTGTAATTATTTAAAAACAAAGGGGCTGTAACTTTTTACTAAGGACAAGAGGATACGGGAGTGCCATTAATTTTCTGTGAAATTACGAAACCTGCCATTATCTTTTCTCAGAGGATATGGGAGTGTCCTTGATTTTCTGTGAAATTACGAAACGTGCCATTATCTTTTCAAAACTTCCTTGCAAGTAGAGATATGATTAAATACACGGATATGATTACAATTGAGTGATTGAACGGTGTGGAATTTAGGCCCACAACTTACCAGTTTGCCCCTTCACATATATATGTTGTTTTTCACGGATTGTGGAATCTGGGCTAACTTGGATTGTTTTGGTAGCAGATGCAACGTGGCTTGCATGCAATTAAACTAGACTGCTTATAGTAGTGGGCCACTTCTGGTATTCAATGGTGGTTAAAAAAGGGTCCAATTGGCTGGGCTGTTTTACCTAAAAAAATAAAATCCGGCTGGGCTCGATTTGAAGCTGATTGATCCAATGGGCCACATATAAAATTTGAGTTAAATTTTTTAAATTATAAGCGGTGTTAGTTGTTAGGTGGTCAAAAGAAGAGTAATTAGATTTAATTGTGCTCAGAGCGTGGTGCGCCGTGCCTTCAGGCACGGGCAATGACTAGTATATATATATATTTGGGCTAATACATTCTCACTGTAAGCAAAAATTACCAACAAATTGTGTTTTATCATTGTATTGCCTCAGGGAATGCTATGTAATCACCTCCTTTCTCCCAGACTGCCATGAGGATTTTTGTTGGTTTCTATGTTGCAAGCTTAAGATTCAAAAATGTGAAAGGAAGAAATACCATCATCTGGGCCCAGAAAGCTCCATCGCTTCAATGATGAATGAAGATTCATCAAGAGAATTGCTGTAATTTCTTGGAGAACTGCAGGTCCTCTCACAGAGGGGCACTTCCTCTGTATATTCTGCTGACCCAGCCACAGCTTCCAGGATCTTTAAAACTTCTGACATCTTTGGTCGGAGGCTAGGATATGACTGGGTACACAGAAGAGCCACCTCTACAGCCTTCTGCAGTTCATCTGAATCGAATGAGCCGTTGAGATCTCTGTCCACCAGTACTTCAGACCTCCTCTCCTCGTGCATGGTTCGAACCTTCAGGAAATTTAGCAAATCATTAAACTGAAATAGCAGTCATATAATACACACACATAAATATTAAAATTAGAAATAAGTAACACAATTTCTTCCATCAGAGCAAACCGAAAAACAGATTTACATCTCAATGTGTGAGATTAAGGAAAATAAATTCTCTGTTAAAAAGACAAAGTAAACACAATGCCAGAGGTGTCTCTAATATTTTTGGTAGGCAGAGATGTCCCCAGTGAGAGTGGTTTAAATCATGAACAGATTATAAATGCAATACTGCACAGCAAATAAACGAGTACAGAAGGCGAACGAGTAATTTACTCACCCAGTCCAGTATCATTCCCTTTCGAGCCTGACCATTTCCAGTATCTAATGCTTTGTGGCCAGTTATTAACTCCAAAAGTAGTATCCCATATCCAAATACATCACTTTTCTCAGAGGACTGACCCGTTGAAAGATATTCTGGGGCAATGTGTCCTAGAGTTCCTCGCACAGCAGTTGTAACATGTGAATCTCGTTGATCTAAAAGTTTAGCCAACCCGAAATCTCCAACCACTGCCTCAAAGCTCTCATCGAGCAAAATGTTGGCAGCTTTAACGTCCCTGTGAATGATTTTTGGATTACACTGTTCATGCAAGTACAGCAACCCACGAGCAGCTCCAAGGGCAATTCTCATTCGTTTGTTCCAATCCAAAGATGGCCCCTCATGGCAAGCATCTGTAAAATGTAATTAAGCTGAATTATAGACTGAACACATTACTTTCTTCATTAACCATAACAAATAACATTTTGTGTGCGTGTGTGAAAATGGGACCGTTGAAACTTGAAATACATGAGAAAGAATGACACAATGCCCATTCAAAAACACGTCCTGTTGCCCTAATTTGATGCTTTAGGTCATCTAGAACCAAAAAATGGGTTTCCCAGAAGCCATTGCTACCGCACAGCTGTTCAAGAAAGTTTCCCTCATCCTCGGATGTTAGTACTACTGGCAGAACGCTCCTGCCAAGTAATAGAAGCAATGTAATCACTGATGATATCTAAAGGAACATCATTGTCATTAAAATTATTATAGATTTATTTAAAACAGCATTATGTTTCCTCAAAATCCAGATCGCTCTGTTAAAAAAAAAAAAATGGAGCATCTCTACTCTCTACACAATTACATAATTGGTCCATGGTGGAAAACATAAAGAAAAATGAAAAATGGCACTTAAACAAGACAAACATTCATGTTTTTACACCAATAATAATAATAATAATAATAATAATAATAATAAATCACGCTAGAAACCAACCTCTTAAACGGTCAGCAACACTCCCATTCGGCATATACGGATACACAAGAAGCCTTTCATTTGATGTCATACAAAATCCATACAACATGTTTTTACACCAATAATAATAATAATAATAATAAATCACGCTAGAAACCAACCTCTTAAACGGTCAGCAACACTCCCATTTGGCATATACGGATACACAAGAAGCCTTTCATTTGATGTCATACAAAATCCATACAACCGTAAGAGGTTCCGGTGCAGTGCTAAGCCAATCATCTCCACTTCTGTTTGAAACTGGACTTCTCCAGTAAAATTTGGATCTTTCAGCCTTTTCACAGCCACCACTGTGCCATTTCGTAGGACACCTTTATAAACCAATCCAAATCCACCCTGGCCTAATATGTTCTTGATATTAAAATTATCAGTTGCAACTTGAAGTTCCCGAAATGAAAATCTCTTCAGATGGCCCATAGCAAAGTCACAATCTTGTTGTGCTGCAAACAAAACACATCATAAAAAATATGGACAAGTTTTATGTATTCCTCTCTAACAGAGATATATAAAATATAAAACCGAACACATCTGACTTGAGAAATACCATGAGAGGAAAAGGGAATATGCCATCTGCACCAGTGCAGCCAACAAACAAGCAGCATAATAGAAACTGTAAGGCCGCAACTAAGACTTACAGCAATAGCAACAACCGCATGACTGTTGGCTTTTCTTGGTGAATTAGTTTCTGTAAGCAGAAAATGATAAAAAGATAAAATCTGAAAGTTGTAAAATAAAAGACCTTCCATTAGTCATCACAATATTACGTTTTACTGGTTTGGGCATGTCCGCGCAGCCTTGTAAGAAGGATGAGATACAAAGAAACCTATTCCCTGCAACACTACAGGACCAACAAATAACTTTAATTGGAAGAGAATGCAGCACAAATGCATGAAAGAATGGAGATAAAGTATGAAAGTTAAAAAATTCTGTATGAAAAAAAAAAAAAAAAAAAAGAACATTAATGTGAAACTGTACTAACAAAACTCAAATGTCTGTGGCCATTGTTTATCTTTTCTCAAGTGTGCTGGGCACAAAAGATGTTTATAACAATAACCCTTAGAACCATTAAAAAAAAACACTGGAGTGACATTCTGATGAAAGTCACAACATAATTATGATTATGCCAATGTAAAGTAACGGAAACAGCTATTGAGAATTCAAATAAGGAGGTAAAGATGTGCCTAACTTCATTTAGTAGTTATAAAAATTTTCAAATAGAAAACTATAAAAGAGGCATCTTCCAAGGTTGTACTTGACAAAAAGTTTTCTTTTCCCCTGAATCTCACCTGTAGTCTTTTGCACGTATCGTTGGATTTGGGCCAGTAAGATTATTGAATGACAAATCCCTGATCCAGATCATTTAGAGTAAGACGTTCTGACTGAAAGATATTGAAGGGATAAAATGAATAAAAGTTGTGGACAACACATACAAGAATAAAAGACCTCTGAGATTAGCAACAGCTACTGGAATCTGCCCAGATAAGTTGTTTTTGTTAAGCCTCCTACAAGAGATCCGAGGGAAAGAGTTACAACATTGAAGCAAAAGGATAAGAAAACAGAGCATTAGTCTGACAGCCACACAGCTTGTAATCAAAATTAGACGGTACAGTGTACTCACAAGTAACTTAAACGAGTCAAAAGACCTAATGAGCTTGGAATTTCACCAACAAATTGGTTACCCGAAAGGTCAAGAGTCCTGAGCTCTGAGAGTTTACCAATCTCAACTGGAATAGGACCTGATATGTAATTATTTTGCAACAACCTGCAAAGAACATGTTTTTTAAGGTTAATTGTCCTTACTCTTCGCAATGACTAAAACAACAAAGTTTGGAAATGAATTAAAAAATGAAAAATAACAATGTTTAAAAATGGAAAGAGCTATTGATGAATACAGTAAATATTAGCATCAAAACCAATATTACGATGGTCTTTTGTTTTTAGTGGCTTGATAGGGAATCTTTTTTACTTTTTGTGCAGAAAGAGATTGACATTGAGAGCCATGAATAAAACATTTACAATCCAAGAAAATTTAGATGGTGTGATATTCTTGCAATCCTGCGAGAATCACAAACCATACCAAACATATCCAGATATAAAAAATATATAAAAATAAAGCCCGCCAACATTTCAGTAGAAACACCAAGAAATGTTCATATAAAGGAATTTTCTCTTTACTCACAGTGTCTGAAGGTGACTCAAGTTCCCAATGCTTGGTGAAAGCTCACCCCACAAGCTGTTGCTAGCCATCTCTCTGTCATGAAAACCAATCAACCAAAAGAGAAAAAGTAAGAGACCAACTCCACTGCCGCATTCTGGGGTGGTGACAAAATAATCAAAAGATAAACAGCAAACAGCTGGACTGGCATTCACATCCAGGGTGCACTTAGGTGTAGCTCAATATGCAAGTAGATGGGATTTTGGAAAGAACAGATGCTATCCATTCTATCTGCCATGTATCTGAAGTGGGAGTGGGGAAAAAAACAGAGACCATTGTAGCTTGGACGATGCTTACATTCCGAATACCGATTTGGGAAACAAAGATAAACAAAGAACCAGCTTTCCAACCAAAAATCATCTGTTAAGCAATGCCCCAAATTGGAATTTCAAGGGATGGCCATAAGGAACACAAATGTTTCTCCCCCAAATCACCCAAATACAATTTGAACCAATCATCACTTCCTAGCAGCACTCCACAAAATAAAAAAATAAAAATCTTCCTTTCCAACTTGGACATGATAAAAAAAAGCAAGAGAGAGAAAGAGAGATTACAGAGAGATAACAAAGCCCAGAGGAGAGCACCCAACCAAGCTCCAAGTGCAAGGATCAACAGAATTAATATCCCATCCATCAAGCACACCACCCACATCTCTCAACTTACTCTTCACAGACATCAAAGCAGCCACTGCAATCCAAACAACAAAACCCAATCAACGCATACGAAAAAGTTCAAATTTTTCCCTCAAAGCAGAGAGAATCCAAGCTAAGAGCCTCAATAATACCTTCGTAGTTGACGCCCTTGGGAGAGAGAAGGGTGTCGTCGGAGGCTCGAGCGAGAGGAGGCAAAATCAGGAGGAACAGCAGCGGAAGTATCACGCATTCCATCTCGAAGAAAGAAAAGGTTGGGTTCGCTACTACTGCTGCTGTTGTTGCAACTGCAGAAAGCGATCTGAATCTGATCGGCCATTGAATTGAAGAAAAGTTTCTTGGAAGCTCCAATCTGTTGTGTAATCTAATCTGTCTTCGTTCCGAAACCCCAGTAAGAGTAGAAAAATCGAGACTTTCTTGGGGAGTGGTGGGCTTCAAGGGCATGGAGAGGAGAAAATCTCGCGGATCGAAGAGAGCGGGAGGTCTCGAGATCCTGAAATGACAGAGATTGTCTCTCGCTCGCATCGCTCGTTTGTCGTTCCGCATTTGAAAACCTTGTGCTGTTTCTCATGGACTCTTCTTGTGATCAAAGAAAGAAACAGATCTAGGACGTCGCTACAGTGGGACCCACCTAGGATGGCTGCCCTGCCTGCCTGCCTGCCTGCCTCCCTTCTTGCAACTGTTGGGCTTTTGAAATTATTATTCACTTTTGAAAATTTTTAGCATACAACTAACTACCTTTAAATTTGACACTAGCAACAACACAAACAAAAAAAAAAAAAAAAAAAAAGAAAATTTTTAAATATATGGCCTTAAGTTTTTACCTTATTTGAAAACATAAAACGAGTTTTGAAACTTTTCAAATTAGTAAATTAGTTTTTTAATAAATTTTCAATTAAGGACATCCGACCATTTAACTGTATTTTCTGGTGACTTTTTCCCTCAACATTTTGAAAATACTCAAATTACCCTTCATTTAAAGCACTACCATGGTTTCGGCAACCACTACATGTAGCCAATTACTGTAGGAATACTGGATATCCTTGATTACCGTGAGAACACCGGCGAGGGAAATGAGGAGAATGTAGAGGAAGTGAATGAGAATTTTATTATAATAAAGGGCAATTTGGGTATTTAAGAAAAAGGCAAAAAGTTGCCAAAAATAACTTTAAATAGATAGATGTCCGTAATTGAAAACTTCCTGAAAAATTTAGAGACTAATTTAAAAAGTTTTGAAACTTGTGTCCTCTTTTTAAATAAGGTCGAAACTTAAGGACTTTTTTGAAATCCTCCCAAAATGAAAAGCCTAGAGCTAAGGAAAATATATATATACATCTTTAACTTCAAAATACCTTTTTTAGTATTGTTAGTTATCTTCATTCATTTTGAAGATAAAAACAATTGTTAATTTAAAAAATTAAGAAAAATTTTATTTTTAATTAAATGACATTGTCATTAAGAAAGAGATTAGGAGATGATAAAACTGCAATCATGATAGGAAATTGGCCCCACCTCCTGATGTGGTTTTTTTTATCTCACGATCTTTTCTATTTGGCTGACCCAAAAAAAAAAAAAAATTTCTTAAAGTGCACATAATGCATGCCTTTTGATCACTTAACTTTCAATAGTGGAGTTCGAATTTAAAGTCTTGCTCATTAAGTATCCAAGGCCCATGTCTAGCTCCTTAATGGACATAAATAGATTTGGACTTTCTCGTGGATAAGGCCACAATAGAAAAATTGCTAAAGTTTGACGTGGGCTACCCAACATAAGTGGCCTGTTAAAACTATGTCCAGGCTCGATCACGGCACCAAATATTAGTCCGGATGCAACACGGACTGGATAAGGTCAGGAAATAGTGGGTACTGTAGACACCTCATTTAAACCCCTCATTTAGGCCCCTATATCTGCATTAAATATTTGTCGTATATAGCCGTGCCCCCATTTCGCCCATAATTAAATATTTGTCGTATACAGCATAATTTTAATTATTTTAAACTTAGTTCTATGATTCCTAAAAATTCGTGAGAGAAAAAGGTCAAATCGTGATGAGATTCCAAGTCAAGCCCACTACTTATAGAAGGAGCTGACTGAGACACTAATTAGACATATTTCGGACCACTTAGGACACATTGAGGTCAATCCCCACAAAAATTACACTAGTTTGCCTAAGTGCCACATGATCAGCCTAAGGGAGCTAGATCCGTTGATCCCAATATCCCTTTCTTCCTTTGATGATTAGGATGTGTGGACCATTGAATTCAACACTTTAAGATCTTTCCAACAGTATGTAAAGCTTCAAAATCCGACAAGCAGATCAAAAGTTATGAAATCTGAAAGTTTGTCTTGAGAAACCACTAAAAACCTTTGCATAAGCGCCACTCTCGTGGCACCCAGCCTGCTGAATTCCACATGGCACCCAACCTGTCAAAGCCCAACTTGGCCGCCCACTGCTGGGCTCCTACCCCGTCATTTAGTTCTAATTTTTAGGTTCATTGGGGCCAACATTTCCAATTCTATTAATAAAATAGACAAGGTTCTTGTTGAGCTTATTCATATTGGTGTGAGGTTGGTAGATTGAATACTAAGAAAGGACTCAACATCAGTTCCAATCTATTTTCTAATATCCTTTTTACTCCTGATAAAAATTAATTTGCCAATGGGCTTATTGGTGTCAACCCAAACCCCGAATTGCAGGATCAGATTTGGGTCAGGCTCGCAAGTTAGGCTAGGAATCGGCACCTCCTAATTAGCATACCAAATCATTTTATAATAGTTACAATTAGAAATCAAGTTTTTGAAGAGAAAAGGAATAAAAAGAACCATCAAAAGACTGGACTTTTTTCAGCATAGAGGGTATTTGTATCATTTGCTAAAAGAAATTTGAGTAAATGACACTACTATTATAAATTAAAGAAGTAAAGGACTTAAAAATAATTCTCAAAACTATGGGGACTTTTAGGAATTAAGCCAAAAGGCGATGGCATAGAACAAGTTGCATGAAACAAGTTTCCGTTTGAATATGTACAAGGTTCGGTTGTGGATTCATTGGACCTGAACCCATTGTTAAGTAGGCCTAGACAACGGACCAAGAATATGTACAAGGTTTAGTTGTGGATTCATTGGACCTGAACCCATTGTTAACTAGGCCTAGACAACGGACCAAGACCTAGTTACGAATTTAGCCCGAAATCCATGCTAGTAATCGGGGTCTATTGACAACCCTAGTTGCAAGTCAATTTCTAGGAGGGCCTACATGTTTAAATAGTGAAACCGATGATAAATTCTCACACTAATCCTACATTGAATCAAAACATTGTTTTGATCCTAGATATTCTAATACAATAAGAAGGATAACCCCTACTAACCTCAGGTCCTAGACCTACCAATTACAACTTGTGATGAAAGTGTCCTAACAAAGGAGGGGAAACAATCTTCTTGCGAACGAAATTCTCTATCTAGCTTCAGTAGTCTTTATTGAACATCGTGGTTTTGTAAGGACCATCCTTGTATTTCTCCATCAAAAAGTTACGTACATACTTACTCATGGTTTGCAAATAGAAATCTCATGAGGATGGCTAAAGGAGAAAAAAAAGGGAAAATGCAATGTACCATGTTTCAAATTTGGGAAACGATGTGCACATAGGACCTAATGTATTGCTGACTTGGCACTGGCTCGAGCGGTCAAAATCAATTGAACAAATTGAGGGTGATTTCTCAATTAAAATTGGTCTTTTTCATATATATATACATACATATATATATATATATATATAAATTAGGCCAGTCAAAGTTTAAATATTCTTTAACCAGTGGTACAATAATAGTGCGATATTGCACCGCCTTAGTATATCATATTGTATAATATGCTAACGTGCAATATTGCATAGCCCTATGATATTGCACGGGCTGTTTTATGGAAAATATTTAAATTTCGACCACTCAGGGGCGACTTGTCAAGTCTAAGGACAACCGTACATGCAACTTCCCCTTTTTTTTTTTTTTTTTTTCTATGACACTTGTGGGCTTTTCGGATGGATTTTGCTTCTAAAATGAAATAAATAAATAAATAAATAAATCCATTATGTACCATAAATGGATATGATTTTAGATTACTTCACTATATAGAGGAACTCGAGCTCATGCATTCACATCTCTTGCTAGCCTAGCTAAAGATTGGGATGGCCCCGGAACAAAATTTTACCATATAGATTAGGTAATGGCACACAGATTAGTTGGAAAAAAAGACAAATTAGCAGGCCTCAGTAGTTGCGAATCAAAGCAAAGGTAAATATATAACATTAAAATCATTGGTGCGCTAAATTACCTTCAACTCAGATCTCACCAGCATTCAATCAAGAGTACGGTAAATGGGAAGAACAATGTTATTGTTTCTAATTTTGGTTTAGGCGTGTTTGTTTCCATGAAATACATAAGAATTGAATACATCGAAATTATAGTTCTAAGTGATTAATAATAAAGATCAACAGCAAATATCCAAAAATCTATCAAGTAATCCTTTTCTTTTTTTATAATATAATCAAGGAAATAGAGAAAATGAATACTGAGCCATTACACTAGTAATTAGGCCCCATCTACAACACATCATTTTATCCATTACCTTTCACCCCACATCCTTCATCCATCACCTTTGTAATAGTATTATAAAAAGATAGAGTTCATTTAATCATGAATTCCCCTGTTAATTCTATGTAAACACACAGGCTCTTATCTGGTGCTGCAAAGCATTTATTAATGCTGCAATGTGTTAGTACCTCTTTCATAATGACAGCAGAAAACAATTAGTTTAATGTTTTAATTCTTTGCATCTAATCTTCTTTACTCAAAATAAAAAAATCTTTTTTCATAAAGCCAGCAAAAGGTAGTAATGTAAAACAAAGAAAATTCATAACTCCTCAGCCCCTGCATACCCTAAAATGTGACTGGTCTAGTTTGGTTATCCCAATTAACTCTCTCTCTCTCTCTCTCTCTCTCTCTCTCTCTCGCTCTCGCATGAAATCTGCCCATTTGGAATAAAACTTATCTAAACTCGCTGAGAGCAAAAGCAAGATAAGCTCAGATTTAGAACTCTTGCACCCAGAGGTTGAATGTTCGAAATTACACTACCACACTGGGGCCACAGCCTAGGCTTTGTAGAGATTATTATGTTTGGGCTGGGACACCCTTAGTTTTATATATGGAGAATATTCAAGTGATGTACTTCTCTTTTGCCCTTGAAACTTTCCAAAAAGGGGATATACCTCACCACAATGATGATGGATGGATGCACTTGAATATCCCCATATATATATATATATATGGGAGTGTGTGTGTGTATATATATATAAACGGTAATATTTAGGTGAGAACTAGTTCTCATATATTATATAAGAACTTTTTTATGAGGCCCATGGGAATGGGACTATGTGAGACCACCCCGAGTATCAAGTTTGACACCAAACCCACGCCCCTAACCCCTTCTTCCGTGGCCCACAAGTTTAATGGCTTCATATTAAAAAAAAATATTCAACACTCGATCCAATGGTTCAGTCCATTCGGATGTGTGCCAATCCTTGGGATTAAGGACTATCAGGGGGTTCCCTATTGGTTGCTAGGTTTGAATGGGTTGCTAGTTGGGCCCTACAAAAAAGTTCTCATATAATAGGTGATCTTAAATATTTCCTATATATAAAACTCTCTAGTCCCTCATGTTCCACCGTACTCTTACCAACAAAACTTCAACAACCCTTTGAATAGTAACATCATTTTGACATATTCTGTCTTGAGTATTTGTCATCTTCCCATCATCACAGTTCCAACCTTTTTTTCTACCAAACATCACAAACTTCAACAACCCTTTGAATAGTAACATCGTTTTGACATATTCTGTCTTCCCATCATCACAGTTCCAGCCTTTTTTTCCACCAAACATCAACTGGGTGCACATGGTCATGATTTATAGAAAATGACCCCCTGAAGCACAGCAATAGTTAAGTTTCACTGCAGCTGGTGAACCTCATTTCCTCTCAGGCCAAACCATCTTTTGGCATACACAGATTTCCCAGTCTCATCAAAATACAGAGCGCTCAGCAAATGAAACCGGAGAATGATAAGATAGACAAGTGAGCTTTCAATCTTTTAACTTTCAAATCCAGATCAGAACCATGTACAAAATGTAGAATACATTTCCAAAACATCCATTCCCCCAGGCTAACAGTAAAAAATAAAGCCTTTGTGATTTATCTTGTACACGGCCAACAGCCCTAAGCCAAACACAGTAAACAAACCTGCCCCTTGCTCCATAGTCCAAACATGTATCGGGCCTTTCCAAAGTCTGGCACCTGCTCACACTGGTGGCTTCGAATTATCTTGTAATCAGACAAATATACAAGTGGCAAATGTAGGCAAAATAAGAGACAAGCCAGATTCCAAAAGACCGGCTCTTCCCAGCGAATCAAAACTCCATCATGCTGGCAATAAAACTATAGGACTCGCTGGCTCAACTGATGGATGCCAAGGGGAGAAGGACCCTTTGTTTCACAGAAATAATGAAGTGGAATGTATGCCATTGCAGAAATCACGAAGTGGAATGTATGTCACTCAGCTTAGGTGACTGCCAGGTGCATGAAATTCAGACCAACTTGCCGCTTTACATGTTCAGGTATCAGCTTGTTGATGAGCTCTGGAGAGGCACTGGACAACTGTAACCAGAATAAAGTAAAACAGAATAAAATTTTAATCAGTTAAGACCACTACAAGAAAAGAACTGACAGATATGAAATTGGGATATGATAACACTGCTGCTTTTTATGGGCAACACATGAATATCTGTAATAGAGTTCAAACAAATATGTGCAAATACAGATTTAGAGTTTGGAGGTATAACTTCTTCATTGGATCCAGATTTAGAGGCATACCTCATGTTTAAAGTTGAAAAGAAAGGGTAAAGGGCGACCATTTGGAAGACGAGAATTAGGCTCCCGCAGTTCATCAAAAAAGGGGTGGGCGCATGCTTCAAGCTGCAATATAAGATTAGGGTCAATTTAAATAATCCAGTGCTCATCAATACTTATTACAGAAGTCTGTACTTCAGCTTTGCAAGACTGTACACCAGAGAGCAAAAAAAAAGACGACCATGGAGAACAATGGGCTCCTTTGTTTGAAAGGAATTAGGAATTCTTGGATATGTATTTGTAAAAGTAGTTAAAATTGAAGAAAAAAGGTGAAGATCCATAACTAGGCATCAAATAATCTCCCCATTTATAGAAAAAGAATTATGGGGAGGTGGAAAATGAATACCTATCCATCCCCCAAGTAAATGAAATCCTAGGAAAGTGAGATCTCATCTACAGCTCCACCTTATATCCTTCACCCCTCACCTCTTTAATAATCCTTTGTTAGAACTCATTTCACCATGAATTCCTAGGAATTAAATATCATGCAAACAAAGGTCCCTAAATATTTATAAAATACACTAATGGATATTGCATTCGACTGCATTAAACACATTGATTTGTAATTTTATGTCCTAAAAGTTACATTACAATTTCATTTATTAGTGTTTCACAATGATATTATTATGAAACTTTGAGGACATAAAAAATTATAAATGATTTTGTTTAATTGAATGCAATTACAAATAGCCATAACAAATTATGGAAAAGGGTACAACTAGATGTATCAGAATTTGTTGCTAGATAAGTTGAATGAGTACAGGTACATGTGCCTGAATCTAATACCAGTAAGAGTTGTCTAATTTGGCAACTACCAAAACATAGGATTCATGAATTCAATGTCTTGCTCAAAATAAAAAGCAATATAAAATAATAAAAACCGATAGAAATAAATATAAATCCTAAACAATCAAGTAATAAGCATATTAATATCTTGCTTACATTCCAAAAGAGGATAAAATAATAAAATTTATCAGATGCAAAACAACATCTGAGTTAGTAGTAGAAGAATCAATGAAGGATCAGATACAATGCCATGTGAGGTTCATGTTCAACATAGATGCGTTGCTCATTTTGAAGAATCCTTGCAACACAGTTTCCAAATACTCTCCTATTTACAATAAACTGGTTAACGAATGGAATACTGAGACCATGAAATTTTTTATTGATTATTTAAAAAGAAAAAAAAGGAAAAGTTCTCCTACTTCTACTCCTACTCCATATGAAAAGAACAGAATGATGAAACCCACCGCAGTACAGCGAAGATTAGGTGAATACTGGAGAAGGCGTGAAGCAAGATCGATAGCTTCTGGAGGCATCCTTTTGTGAAAAATCTGTAACAAAACACTCAAAAGTCAGAAAGGAACTCCCAGACAAACAAACTGAAAAAAACAAACGGATTAAGATTCTTATGAGGGTGGTTTATTTGACGAAACTAGGTGGTGGTTGCCTTGTTGCCTAGGAATAAGTGTAAACATCTTAAGAACAGAAGGACAAGTATTTGTGAATAAAGAACAAACACCCAAATACAATGCTAGAATTCCACAACATCAAAAATAAAATTAAAACCTCAGATTAACGATGAATAGACATATTCCCTTTTAGCAAACAGGATTCTCCTACCGGAATTTAGAAATATTTCTACCACAATTGTAACACTCTAAACATTCTTAAAACCCTCAAAGAATGTTAAACTCTTATCTTTGGAAGAAATCGCCCATGTTAAATAATCTTTAGTGATGGCATCTTCTTTTTTTTTTTTGAGAGAGAGAGAGAGAGAGAGAGAGACGACATTGCCACAATAAAACTCCCCGTCCCAACTCGTCTTTCCACCATGGTGATGGATGAGACTCCTATATTCAAAGCATATAGGCAGATATAAGTTGGGCCAGTTGCCACAATAAAACTCGCCGTCCCAACTCCCAGCTTCACCACTACATCCATTTCACCATTTCATTCTCAAGAAAAGACGCATTTGGTATCCAAGCTAGCCTTTTTTTAATCTTGTGCAGGATGTTTTTAAATTAAAAATAAATAAATAAAAGTTCTCCAATGACCCTTGCCACTAGCCCAAGAAACAACATTTCACGGGTCACCTCCACAAAAACCGAACCATGAAAATGAGATGAAACTAACTTGATCCCCTCTTTAATGGCAAAGACTTCTCTAGTCAGAGTCTCTGTTCCCACTGGGCCTGAGAAGGATATCAGAGTTTCACTAAGGTGTTCTTAATGGTAAGTTAGTAACAACCATATCCGATGGCCCCTGGTTACCCATAGAGCTACCATCCGTGTTCAAGCTAGAACCCTCAACTCAGTGTTCTTTTTTATGGAATAATCAAATAATCAAATTACTTCATATAATTACTTAAATGCATTGTATATTAAGATATGGCCCTCCGCAAAACAAATGAACAGATCGTAGACCACATAAATGGACGTGAACCATCAATTTGAGTTTTATAGTAACCTTGATAATAAAATAATCATGACTAGAATGTAATCCTAAGATTATAAATTTCAAGGTGCTTAACAGTATTTTGTCACTGAAGAAAGAAAGTTTGTAAGTTTGTATCAGGAAAATTCTTTTTCAACAAATGGGCAGATTGCAAGGGTGACTTTTTTCAAGGCAATGCAACATCCAATTCCACCTACAATGCATGAATCGTAGTCAAAAGTAGAATGAAAGAAGACCTCTAAGAAGAAAATTGGGTGGAGCGAGCGGAGGAGAATAGCACCGGCTAGCTCAGTCGACTCGTTCTATTCTCTTCTTTGCCGTTTCGTTTCGGGTGTCACCGGAAACTGGGGTTTTGTGGTCACCGGAACCAGAGGAGGGTTTTCACTCTCTCCGTTTCGAGAGGAGAGAGATCTCAAGTGGGACTAAATCCCAAGCACAATAACAGATCAATGCTAGGTCGTCACCGGAACCGGAGGGTTTCGTCTCTCCGTTTCGAGTTTCGAGAGGAGAGATAATTTCAGTGGGACAGTAAAAAGATAAAACTGTTCCAAGGCACGGTAACAAAGGAGTGGTCGGGTGAAGCCGTGAAGGGAGATTTTTACCATCACCTCACACGCGTGAGTTGTACAGATGTGTGATGTCTGTGTACATGTCTGATTGATTTCTAAGTAGTCTATTGTTTCTCACATGTGTGAGTCGTGTCATTGGCCTACCCAAAAACTTGTTAAAATAAATTACAAATACCCCTACTTTCATTTTTAGACCTGCGAATGGTTTTACTAAAGAGCGATGTATTAATGATTTAATCCATGCTTGTAGAACATTGTTGTTATTTTTGAAGTTGTCTAAATCATGTATACAGAGTAATTTCCTGTCTCTGCTCTCTGGATCTATTAAAACTAAAAGTCCTTGTGTTTCCATTTTCTAAATTCTATTCTGTTAGTTGGCATTTAAATATTTGTTTTCTTCCTTTAATTTTGGATTTGATGTCTTGGCAATATAGCCTGTTGTCACCAGATTGTCAATATTCAGAGCTGGCTGTCTAGCATATTGATTTCCTTATCCATGTTTACTTTATAACTGGATAAGCTTGTGAGAATTGCACATTTGTTTCGTCCTTATGTCAATGTTGGTTTTAAAACGATTGACATAGTTTTTCTTGCTTGTGGCCTGCCATAATGACAAGCATGTGTCCCCCACTCTTTTCCTTGTTTAATTGCACAGATATTTATTGGGGATTCCATACAGGGGCGGACTTACATGTTGCAACGCGGGTTCGAGAAATTTCTTAAATAATACTTCAAAATTTTTTATTTTATGATTAAACTTCTTAACTTGTCCATTGCCTGCACCACCCAAATGAAAAATGAAAATCTTGGTCCACCATTAATTCCATTGAGAACATGTCTTTGTTGCATTTGAAGGTACTCAGTCTGGAGCAAGCAGTGGATAAAATAAACATGGAATTTTACTTGCTGTGATAACTATTCTAAGACGGCCGTCTCAAAGGGTTTGAGGAACAATAAAGGTGTCTCATCTATCTGTGAATACAACTTACAGACAGCCATTGCTGCCTTAAAAAAATAGGGAGTTGTGTGGTGAAACTGCATCGTAAAGGAGCTGGTCAAGCACTTCAAATAAACAAGGAGTTGAAATGTGGAGAGATTCCACACTAAACATAATTAAAAATCCAATAGCCAACGTGGTTAGAAAGAATGTTGGATGCAAATTTCAATCTATGAAGGGTGCAGAACTACCATCTGTTTCAGCTCATGCTTCAAAAAAACATTTTGGTATGTAAGAGTTTGGGGGGTTCCAAACACTGCATTTTGGTAGGCCAATGACACAACTCACACATGTGAGAGACAAATAGACTACTCAGAAATCAATCACACATGTACACAGACATCACACATCTGTACAACTCACGCATGTGAGGTGACGGTAAAAATCCCCCTTCACGGCTTCACCCGACCACTCCTTTGTTACCGTGACTTAAAACAGTTTTATCTTTTTACTGTCCCACTGATATTATCTCTCCTCTTGAAACTCGAAACGGAGAGACAAAACCCTCCGATTCCGGTTCCGGTGACGACCTAGCATTGATCTGTTATTGTGCTTGGGATTTAGTCCCACTTGAGATCTCTCTCCTCTTGAAACAGAGAGAGTGGAAACCCTCCTCTGATTCCGGTGACCACAAAACCCCAGTTTCCGGTGACACCCGAAACGAAACGACGAAGAAGAAAATAGAACTAGTCGATTGAGCTAGCCGCTGCTATTCTCCTCCGCTCGCTCCACCCAATTTTCTTCTTAGAGGTCTTCTTTCATTCTACTTTTGACTACGATTCATGCATTGTAGGTGGAATTGGACGTTGCATTGCCTTGAAAAGAGTCACCCTTGCAATCTGCCCATTTGTTGAAAAAGAATTTTCCTGATACAAACTTTCTTTCTTCAGTGACAAAATACTGTTAAGCACCTTGAAATTTATAATCTTAGGATTACATTCTAGTCATGATTATTTTACTATCAAGGTTACTATAAAACTCAAATTGATGGTTCACGTCCATTTATGTGGTCTACGATCTGTTCATTTGTTTTGCGGAGGGCCATATCTTAATATACAATGCATTTAAGTATGTATTTGAAGTATGTATATGAAATAATCTTTGCATCAATCAAATAATCAAATACTACAGAGAACCTTTACCTTTGAAGATCATTTTATTCCTCTACTTTCAACAACGCGGACCACCCCCCACCCCCCCGCCAAATAAAATAAAATAAAATAAAAAAACAAAAAAAAACAAATAAATAAATAAAAATAAAAATAAAAAGATAAGAGGCACCATTCTCCATGAAAATTTACCCCCATTTTAAAAAGGGCCCAGTCCCCAACTTTCCATGAAGGACCCAACAAGTAACAACTGAAGAATAGACTATGAATTGCAATCAAAATGAGGCTAGCAAAGGGGCAATAGAGAAGGAAATGGCTAAATAATTTATCACAGGACCAACAAAAGGAAATGTATATTTTGCATGGCAAAATTACACGAATAGAAACATTCATGATAAATAGTGGTGATTTTGTCAAGTGTGGCGGTCCAACATAATGCCTTATAATCTACTAGGAGCTAAGGATTTTCAAACTACTTTGGAGACGAAAGGAGAACGGGATCAAGGACGGAAACCCAAAAAAATAAAAATTTGCTTAAAAAAATCGCACTGGCCTCTAATGATGGAATCTTCCACTTAACTAAAATAATATATGGAATGTAGATTAGGACCAAAACTTACAACTAAGTTACCACATGCAACAGATACCTTATGCCATGGATGGGCTTTTATCTGAGGAAATTTAAACTCAGTATAGCTAGGGTTCATGCAACGAATTTCCTCTCGAGTAGGAGTACCTAGAACCTGCAAGCAAAGGTAACTAATGAAATCCCCAGGATATCAACACCACAAGATTCCAGTAACTATTTGATGTGTATGGTGAATACCTTGATAATCTCAACAAGCTGGTCCACTGCATTTTCTCCAGGAAATAGAGGCTAAATTTTGAGAAAAAATAGAAGTCAGCAAGAATAGTGGGTGGGTGGGGCAGTGTGAGTGCGGGTGGGATGAACAAGGGTCAGTTTGGGTCCATTCTGTAGTGTTCCCTGACCAATATCTGAATCACATCCAGGTTATACGACCTGTGCCAGTGAAATCCAGACCTGGACGTAAAGATGGGGCCTGGACCCAGAAAAAATTTGTACAATATATTATATATCTACATATTAATATAATCGCCTAATACACCACATGTAAATATATGGATATCATATAGTCCCGCATCAGGTGTTCAGGCCTCAGCCATGAAAATCCATGGACTCAAACCTTGATCTAAATTTTATTTCAGTTCACACAATTGACTTCAAGCCAGACCCGATGTTTTTTTTTTAAAGATACCAAATATTGGACCCATACCTGACTTTTTTCAGTTTGGGTCCTTGGTACTTGGGTATTTATGAGATCTGTTGTCATCCTATCAGGGTGGATGTACTGTAATTTTAAAAAGGTTATTAGGAAGTACATATACAGAATTCCTAACTTCAGTCTCACCTGACCAAGAAGAAGCTCAGCAAGAACACAACCTGCTGACCATATATCAATTGAAGTTGTATATTCTGTTGCACCAAATATAAGTTCTGGAGCCCGGTAGTAACGGGAGCATATGTATGCAATATTTGGTTCACCCTTGACCTAATATGAAAAATATAACCATTATCACAATAAGGACATGCTAGAATTACTCCGCATGTAAAGCCATTTTAGCATGCTACAGAAATATTGGAATATGAACATTAGATGTATCCTTTAAATCAACTATCAAATATTTTAAAACATAAATAATTATTGTTATCATGTTTTTACAATTTGAGAATCTTATCAGACCCATACTCATAATCAAACCTCTATCCCACCTATTTGGGGTTGGATTTTGTGCATTCGGAACCATGCAAATCTGGGAACAAAAACAATCCAGTTTGACAGAACAAATCAGAAGTACCTCTAGTTCTTTTGTTTACAGTCACCTGAGTAAGGAATAAGATGAATCAGGAGCTTGACAAGGATGGCAGAATTAAAGAAATACTTCTGATTTTTTGTAGTAATTGAAGAAACTGCATCGTAGTTCTCTCTCCCTCCCTCCCTCTCCACACACATACATACTGTAATGCGCTTCTTTTTTCCCTTTATATATATATGGGGGATCTTCAAATGCATCTATCCCTCACCATTTTTGGTGAGGGACACCCCTTTTGGAGGTGTTTCAAGTACAAGAGGGGTACTTTGTACCTCCCTTTTGTACTTGAAACACCCCCAAAAGGGGTGTCCCTCACCAAAAATGGTGAGGGATAGATGCATATGAATATTTCCATATATATATATATATATATATATATATATATATATATATATATATAACAGAGGGTGTCCCAACCCTTAGTGCCGGACTAATCCGGTGATGGTAAGTTGTCCTTCAGTCTCTTCAGTGGTGGAAATAAGTCAGCTCCTCCATATGGTGTTATCAAGTTGAACATTGATGCGACAGCTGGGGAAAACCAAGACCAGCATGGAAAGAAAGTGCTCTGTGCAATTATATGGGTAGGGTACAGGAGGGTTTTGGCATGTGGGAGAAAAGGATTCTAATGAGGCCGAAGTATTGTGAGAGAAGCACAAAATTTTCAAGAATTCCTTTGCTGGTCAACCGATGATAGAAGGTGAATTGACTAATGCATAGAGATGGCTGAAAACACTTCAGCAACCACATGGACACACTTGCAATATTATGAAATGAGGTTCTGTGAAGGGGCCCAAGCGGGCACCGGTGGGGGGATGTGGGGGATCTAAGTAGTCTGAAAATAAATCTAGAGAGAAAGGAAAGCAGGAGTTATGAAATCTTCAGAGTTCAATTAACTAGGATCAGCCCATTGAGAGAGGTGCTATAATAGCTGTCTAGTGTGATCCAGTCTTTGCCCTTTTTAGTATTTATTTCTGCAGTTGGTGTGTTTATTTTTCTGTTTTTCCCCACTTTGTTCGTGGAAGGGACAAGCTGCTAGCCTTAGGTAAGTATTGTCAAAACTCGTGTTTTTTTTTTTTTTTTTTTTTTTTTTATATTGGTTGTTTCATATCGTACTCTCTTCCTTTTAAAATAAAGTTTGTACGTGTGTGTGTGGGTTTTGTTCTAGTGAGAACTCTTCTCAGTCACTGTGAGAACTTTTATGGGGCCCATTTGTGGGGCCCATTTAGGGATGGGACCAGAGGGGATGGAAAGATCTATGTGAGAGCATCCCAAGTATCAAGTTTGACCCTAATCCTATGCCTCTAACCCCTTCATCCATGGCCCATGAGTTTAATGGCTTCATATTTAAAAAAAAAAAAAAAAAAATTCAATCCTCCATCCAATGGTCCACTCCATTTGGATGGGTGTCAAACCTCGGGTTAGTGACTATCAAGGGAGGTCACTGTTTATCCACAGTTTGGATTGGTTTTTAGGTGGGCCTCACCAATAGTTCTCACAGAAGCATGGTGAGAACTAGTTCTCACTTAAATATTATAATATATAATGCTGCTCAGAACCAGTAGTTTCTAAAAGCATATTCATTGGTAAGAAAATGAGAATCCAGATTCATTAGCGAACGCAGTGATAGGTAAAAGCTAACTGCCTATGAATCTCTTTGATTGATTTTCCGACAACTTTGTTTAGATCAGTTTGATTTCTTTTAAGAGGTGCAATGTGTGCAAGTGTGTGTTTTTTTTATACTCGTACATTTTGGGTTCTAAGTCTTAACTCTAAGCAATCACTCATATATACCATTTTACACCATATAGACACTTTAACTTTATGCGTATTTCCACTTAATACAAATCTATTTTGCTGCCTCTCAAAAGCATGCTATTACTCAAGATGTTTCTACATAAGATATGAATCATTGATTCTCTCAGTATCAGGACATTTGGCATGAAGGGTGGGCACTATGAGAACAAAAATAAAAAATAAATCAAAGCTAATCCACACACCAGAACTTTTGCGCTTCCGAAATCACATAGCTTGACCTGGTGTGTAACAGGATCAACCTGTGTTGCATCCAGCAAGTGAGAAAACCACAATTCCTCAACAGAAGATAAAATTCAGAAAATTATCCTGTAAATAAACATACCAGAAGATTTTGGGGCTTCACATCCCTGTGACTAACCCCATGAGCCAAGTGAATATAAGCTAGACCCCTGAATATCTGTTGAAAATTACAAAGTTAACATGAAATGGAAAAAAGAAGAAGAAGAAGATATCAATACACAATGAGTAAAATGACAAGGAACACGTACTTGGTATGTATAAAGTTTTACGTAGATAAGTGGCATCCTCTGGTTCACATTGCTATAATGCTTCGAAGCCTGATATAAAGTTTCAGGGACATATTCCATGACCAAGTTGAGGAAAAGCTCATCCTTGCTTGTCGTAGAGTAGAAACAGTGTTTTAGAGAAACAACATTAGGATGATCCATTGAACGCATCAATTGTAGCTCACGATTTTTATAACGCCGGTCTTGTAAGACCTTTTTTATAGCCACCATCTCTCCAGTCTCCAAGCATTTTGCCTGAAAGCAAAATGAAAATCAGATGATTCAAAGAAGTCCAAAAGCTTTCCACCATAACAGAAAGCTTAAAAGTATAAGTGCTACTATGCCTATTACCTGAAAGACGACACCAAATGACCCACTACCAACAACACGTTCTGCCATGTAACTAATGGTCTGCAAGTTACACAAAGAAATACACTTCATAACCATCTCAAAATGTAAGAACAAAGGATAAATAAGGCAATTTGATAAGAATCTATTGTCTTCTTGTTCAAGTTGGATAATAATACAGAAAAAACATCAAATTTGATGTCATTTTCAGGTTTAAAAAAAAAACTTTCTATGCAATTCTGGTTTCAAGTACCACCCCAATTGTATATTCAGTCTGATTTGGATTTTTGGTACATTGAAATGAGGGCTCAAATGGTGGGCACTAAACTAAATAGGCATCTTTTGGTGCAATACAAGGTCACACATACAACTTCCATTAGACCCTGCAACAGAAAAGCTAAATAGGGTTTAAGTCGCTTTGCGCTTAATTAACATGACTGCATAAAACATCTCCCTTAATCAAATTCAGCACAATCTCCCTCAACATTAATAACAGTTAGCACAATCTCTCAAAACATGATATTACATCCAACAAAGAATCAGATAGAGGCCCAAATTTCTCATTCAGCAATCATTCCAAGAACTGAAAACACAGAGAAACCCTAAACCCTAGAATCTCAAAACGAAAAAAATCTATAAGAACAGACGATCAGTTCGATCAAGCGCAAACTAACCCGCTTATCTTCGCCATTTTTACCGCCAATCGTGGTGGAAATTATGTGCCCGGTGACTGAATCGCTCCCATCCATGACAGATGCTGACACTTCCTGTAATCGCAACAACATAAAATCAATGAGGAATTCAAACAAACCAAAGCGATCGGTTACAAATCGATCAAATCCAAAAGCCTCAAAACACCACCAGATAGTTTGATAAATCAACAGATCCAGTGAGGAACAAGAAACAATCTTTCAGATCTAAGATCAAGATTTGGGAGACTGTTTGGATGAAAGATGTAAGATCATGAATTGATTGATACAAAACCTTATTGTGATTTGTCAGTGCAATGTTAGGGTTAGGGTTTCTTCTTCTTGTGGTGGAGGAAGAGAAGGGAATGTGGAGAGAGCGGAAATCAAGCCACGTGGATGGATGGAATCCAATCCAGCGTTTTTTCGTTTTCGTTTTCGTTTCAGTTGATGCGATCTTTCTCTCCACGAGATTGTAAAGTAGTGAGATTGGAAGGAGAAACTACGTGGCAGTTTCAGGGGACGCGGCAACTTTCGTGTCGGCTTTGAATTTAGACGAAGTTGTGGGGCCCAGCATTTTGAAATCCGAACCGTTGAATGGAATCTGACCACTGAGGTGTGCGGCCCGAGGGATTTGACCTTGACCGGGTGGGAGGGGAACTCTGCAGCGGGACCCACCACTTATGATAGGAGGAGTGCCTTTCGGTGGATGATGGAGCTGGTTGACCGGAAGATTGATCATTTGACCGGTGAAGTCAAATTTAAGGGTCCTTTTGGTAATTCTACTTACAAAGTCAAATAACATTAAGTTAATTTAAACATCCCATCAAAAGCACTTATTACCAAAATTCTCTCCATTTTTTTCCAAAAAAGTCAAAAAACAACTACTTTTACTCACTAAAAGACAAAAATACTCCACTTTTTCATTTAAAAAGTCAAAAATATTACATAACAAACAACTAAAAATAAAATACCATCATAACCCACTTATATTTTATTCTTTCTTCAAAATCAACTTTACTTCACTTGACTCAATTAGTAGAGTTAATTATATTTGCAATGGTTGAGGAGGGAGAAAGAGAATTTATGAAACCAACCCTCGGCCACTTTGGTAATTTACTATTAAATTAAATGTGATGTAAATCATCAAATCAAAAGAGAATTAAATACAATAGAATTAAGATAGTATTTTTGTCTTTAGTGAATTTATAAGGAATTTTTTTTTACTTTTTGTGTAAAAAATGAGTGTTATTTTATCATTTAATGAAAAAAAAGGAGGTTTTTTTTTACTTTTTTTTTTTTGAAAAAATATGAGAATTTTGAAAATATATACTTTTGATGCAAACCCTTGTCTAAAAAATGGAGGCTTTTCCTTTTACCAACCTAGTAAATTGTCGGACGAGCTTAGGGCTCGTCTGGCAATTTACTATAAAAGTAAAAGTAATGTAAAGTATCAAATCAAGAGAGATTAAAATATAAGGGGATTATTGTGATATTTTGTCATTAGTGGATTGGTATGAAATCTTCATTAGTGGACTTCTGAATGGCCCATACTAAGCCCAGTTGTACCCATTTGCTCACAATAAAATTGAAAAAGTGCTTATAAATTTGCCCTTATATTTGAAAAAAATATTTAAATCTATATAATTCATATTTTTATTTATTTCATCAATAAAAAACTGTACACTACTTAATTTTAACTTAGGATTAAATACAACAGCTAAAGAAAATGTCATTGGAGCCTATTTCCAATATTTATTAAAATTCTCTTCCATGTTTCTAATAGTGCTACTCAGTAAAAAATGATCTCTAGATCTACTAAATTGTAAAATAATTTTAAAAAACTTTATTATAGCTTCATTAGATGTGGGATAATATATCCCGGAAAAAAATAATATTGAAGTATAAAAGCTTCTAATAAATCTCTTATATGGGCACATAACTCCTAATGTTCATCGCTGATCAACAAATCTTGTGCATGATTCATTCAAAACAGTTTTCCAGTTAAGCGCATTATTTAACAAATTATACATAGAATTCCATCTATGTTATACCTCTTTATGCATTTTAATAGTTGATACGCCTTGCCTCTCACATATTTGGGCATACAATTGTCTTCTCTGTGCGGAGGAGAAAATAAATCTAGCAATGTCTTTAATAGCATTTGTGTAACTTATAATATGCTTTAAACCAACATTTGCAATGAGATTTAAGATGTGACATGCACATCTATTTTGAAAGATATAGTTATCTATCAAAGTTGTAAGTGGCATCTGCATTCTCATTAATTTAATAGCCACTGTATTATTACTGGCATTATCTAAAGTTATAGATAAAACTTTTTCCTTAATATTATATTCATCTAGTTTTTCAAAAATAAATATACTTATTTTAGTGCCATTGTGTGGCCATTCAAGGCAGCTAAAGCATATTCATTGATCATATTTTTATCTAGTTGGGACCAACTTATATCGAGTTGAAATATAGGGACACTTATTGAGAGAGTTTATTTTGAGTGGCTTAAACTTTTAATAAATGGGCCTCATTGTAGAGTTCTACTTTTTCACCTCATTATTTTCTTTTCTTTTCTTTTTGTTAAAATCCACTATATAACTTTTGAGACTCCAAACTCTGATTAGAAGTGTCATTTTAGTTTTGGTCATCGAAATACATGATTTTCACTTGCCAACTTTTTGTTGGTATATTTTTTTGACCTTGCGTGCCACTTGTTCTAGTGAATGAGGTTTTTCATCCATTATGCTGAATCATTACTTGTACAATGATAGTAGCAAATGCTTTGCCACTGATTCAATAGCGGGTTTTCAACTACTTATTTTAATTAGCTATTTCCATTGAATTTGACTCCTACTTTACTAGCATTTCTATTCTTTATAAGCCCATTTATTTCATATAATTGACTTCTTATGAATTATGAGACTTTTATTTCTAAAAGCAGTTAGAAATTAAGAAACAAAAAGTGAACATTTAGACATGATCATCAAATAACTTCATCTTTAATAGATGTTCTTAATAGCAGGAGACAGAGCTTTCCATTTAGTAGGATCAGTTGCTAACATTTCAAGACATGATTTCCCATGTTGTACGTGGGAAGTTGATATTAAATCCAAGGGGCTCATAGACTTCTCAACTGCTTCTAACTTATTTTTTCCTCATACAACTTGGAAGATCAGTTAATGCTCCTGCAATTCCTTCTAATCTCCCCATTGGTGCCAGTGAGAGGACTGATGTTGCCCATTCTAATCATAGCCGCAGCAAAATCGCTAGCAAACATAGCATTGTTCTGGCTGTATGTCCTGACCAATGCATCTTGCGATCCGTTATTGAAGAGCTCCTGGTCTGAGTGGAGGAGACCGCGTTGAGCCATAAGGTTCTGGTAGTAAGCATTGTCGAACTGCGTTGGTGTTTGGACGTCGAGAGGAGCCAAGTTGCCATCGCCGCCGGTTGAAAAGGACAATTTGCCCTTGTGGTTGTGGCGAAGCTGGCTTCGATGTTGGCGTCATTGTAGATGCGGGTGCGAAAGAGGGTGCACCGCGCTTGGCCGATGGTGTGGCTGCCTGAGAGCACGGTCATGTCACTGGCGCTTAAGCCTTTATTGGAAAACATTGAGATGAGCGTGGAGAGGCTGGATGTTGGGGCTGGGATCTGGTTGTTTGCGTCGGTCTGGCTCGCAGTTCTTGCATCCCTTCTGCCTAATAACACAGTCCATGTCTGTGCCCCTAGCTGCATGGTAACCATTTATATATGTAAGGGTCTATAATCAATAGTTGCATGGTAACCATTTATATATGTAAGGGTCTATAATCAATAGTTGCATCGAAAACAATTTATTATTCTTTTCTCATATTCCTTTGATTCAATTTTCAATTAAAGAAAAGATCATTTGATTGTCATGTTTGTATATTCATCTTTGATTATTTATTTTTAACCACGTATAAAAATATAGTACTAGGTACTCAATTACGTGAAACTGACACGCCCTAAATCTACATACCTTTATTGTATTTTTACTGGGTGAGCATATAGATAACATGCCATGTATCCCAATTAAATATGGTCATCTCTTAGCAAAAGTTAGTGTATTGTTATTTAGAAACACTGATTGGTGCCCTTTGTCACAGGCCTGTCCATGGAATTCAACGTCACATTGCTTGTAGGAGAATATTTTCCGAGTTAGAAATACAATCAAATTCAACCATGACACCTTCATGTGGTCATGCATATGTTTGTTGACTTGAATGAGTGGAGTTTGGCCAAGTCATGGAAAGACCAACAGGCCATTGGAGAAAAGGTCTCATTCCAAAGTGGTCAGTAGTTTAAAATTCAAAAATCTGATGTCAACTAATTATTAAATGGTCATCAAGCCCTATCACAGTGGGGCTCATTATACTCGGTCTGCAGCTAAGCTTATTAGCAGCAGAAATTTGGCACTCTATGTTCAGTTCAGGATTACTTTACCAGCAATATTTTTGTGAAAGTTGGTACCAATGACCTATTTGACGGTTATGGTTTTACTTCAAATAGATTTAAAACGGCGAAACAGAATTCATGTAACTGACATCTAGATGGAACAAAAATAAAATTCATTTCATGCATATGAAGGGAGAGGCAGAAGACTAATCTGCTAACTAACCAGAACGGCTCCATCCCTTGCTGCAATAGCTAGGATGTCTGCACATGAGACAGTCCCATTGCAAGCAGCCTCCACGCGAGTCTTGATTGAGTCGATCACTTCGAAACCACGCACCGAATTTTGGTTTGGTACTGCGTTCTTCTCACCCACAAAAGTGCCAGTGTCATCTAAAAGGATGGATCCATCACAGCCCTGAATAAAAGAAAAAAATGTCAAAATTATTTTTTCAATGGTAATATAACTCGAACCTGCAACCTTCTAATTGCAACATCGAGCAAGTTCCAAATGTGGCACTGGATCTTGTTATCATGTACTCTGTACTCTGATTTATATATCTCCCCTTTGTCCATAAGGAGACTTTTCTATCTGCCCTTCTCCCATTGAGAGACAGGTATCTAAATGGACCCCATGGGATGAACTATGTTTGTAGGAGATCATTGTCCTTACACATGATATAACAATTTGGACCCAACATCCCCTTTACTCGGGCCTAGGTCTTTCATCCAAATTTGGTTATAGATATAGATTCCCCTGGGTTTAATTCAGCTGCATGCAAACCACACTGTTCAAATTTTGGGTTCAAGTTAGGAAGCACCAGGTGCCTGTAGTTACCTGCCTGCCCAGGGTTTAAACATGCATGGGCAGGCAACTTTCCTCACCCAAGGCTGCTACCTCACCAGAGGTCTTCTCCCCTCACTAGAGGGTTCTCCCACCTCACTTGAGGTTTACTCTCCTCACTCGAGGACTCCCTCGCCAGAGGGCTAGGGGGGCAGCTTCCCTAAGTTGCTGCCCTAAGTTGGGATACCCAAAAAAAAGTCTGGAAGCACCAGTCAGAGAGAGACAAACTAATAGTGACTGAGGCAACTTGGCAGCTGTGGCTACTTCTACCATCAGGAAAACTGAAAGAAGGATAAAAAAAAATCACACATTTACAAAGCAGTCGTGGAAGAAGAGCCGAAGGATGGAGGCACCTAGTCGAGCCTCCCTATTAACGGCTTGGGTCATTTCCAGCCTCACCATGGACTCCAAAGTAGGGCAACTACTCGAGTAGAACGTAGACGAAAGCTGCCCACTTACCCCCCATGCAAGGACAAGTCCAAGCACAGAGACAGTAACAAAGTGAGTAGGGAAAAGAGCCATTGTAGAAGCTCAAGCTCCAAAAGTAGAAAAATCAAGGAGTTGGTGGTGTGAGGAGTGTTTGGTTGATGCTGTCTCTTATATAGCCAGCAAGGGTGCAATGAGGCTGGCCATTTTTCAAATCTTGCTGCTTAAACGCGGTTTAGATTTCTTATCTTTAGTCAGGCCCAAATCATTAACAGACAAAATCCCTATATTGACTTGGCTTTAAAAAACCAATCATAGAGACAGCTTTTTTTGGAGATGAATGAAAGGTGCCTCCGCAATCATAGTTAAAAAAACCAGCCGGCTTTTATCTTTTATAATTGACAACTGTGTTGTGGGTTACCTGCTCCTTTTAAAAGTATCTTTCAAATGCTAACTAGAAGTCAGATAATCCTGCAAATCATTAAGAAAATGTAAAAGGCAGTGGGGAGTGAGTATGAAGTTTATTTGGTCCAAGCAATTAATGCATGCAAGAGGGGATATATATAATTTAGTACTGATTGAGAATGTTCACACCTGAATATCTGAGGAGCTGATGGATAAACCCTGGAAAGAGGGCATGAAATCTATTTTTGGATTGGATAGGAACTTGGATCTGGATTTGATCTAAGTATATTGGTTTCAATATTTCTTTACATTTGATCCAGATGGTACTTGACTATAGAATTGAAATAAATTTTTTTTTTTGATGCATTCTAAACCATTAAAATTGAGGGCCAAGGATCAAGGGCTAAAGATGATGGAATAGACTTGAGATTTTATATATGGGCTGGTCTCGTCTGGATGTTTCGAGTTTCGACCACCCCACCTCACCATGATTAGTGTGTGTCACGACCCGGGCCCGAGATCCGGTAGCCCCGAACCGTGAGCCCATACTTACTCCCGTAAATCCCGAATTAACTGAAGTTAAAACGAAATCCACAAGGGATAACATTCTCAAAAAAACCTGTCAATAGCACAAATTTGCGGAAACATTTATATTTGACAATATCAATTTACGATTTACATGTATATAAAATAATGTTCTTTATACATGTATCCTTTCTATCGTTTACTTGTCAATCAGTGCATATCCAAAACATTATGTAACGACAATTAATTACATACCAAAATTATTATACAAAAAGAATGACTTTTCAAACATTTTCCAAAAACATTCTCTCAAAATGTTTCAACTCCGTTTCGCACTCGGATACCCATATCAGATGGTATCCCGACCGTTCCATTCATTTAATCCTCCTGGAGGAACTGGAGCAGTCTCCTCCGCTGTCGCTGGGGGCACTGCTGCACCGGCATGGGCAAACGAGCCTGTAATGCCATCAATAACACTAGTGAACACGAGGGTTCAACAATGTATAAATAAATCTTGTAATAGCATGTGTTAACAATAAACTAAACTCATTCAATCTATCAATGACGATTTGAATTCTAGACAAGTCTAGAAAATTCCTACAATGACAATATGTGAACATAAAAGTCAATCTCATTGACATATATAAGATGGTCACTACCATAGCATTCATTTTCATTTTATTTCATTTAACATCTTCCCTCAAATGAAGGATTCATCTTCCAAATGGAAGGCATCAATCAATACCCATAGATATGATCGGAAATTGTGGGACTTACCAGTGTCCGGGTCAGGGACAACTAGCATCACCACGGAGCTCCGGAACGCCCCCAAATCCATCTACTGCAGTAGGATTAGTCATTTGTTTCATTTATTAATTCATTGAACTCATTAGAGTTATAGTACAATAGCTAGATAGTGCCAGACTCAAGGGTCAGTACTTTCCAATAAGCAATTCATTTTTGGATTCAATACAACTCTATAATTCCCTTCATGACAAAGGAATGGGATGATAATAATACCAATCTCATTAGATTGGAACATAACGGTACAATTAGGGAATTACTAATCATTTATGGTTTTACTCAATTCTATCCCAAGTCTAAACAACCATTTTGGTGTAATCAATGGTTACCAAATGCACGTGTTATTCTCGATGAACATCACATTTATGTAGTTAAAGTGTGCATTATAGCCTCCGTAATTAACATCCATGGAAGTTTAGTCCACGATTAATCAATCATGATATTCTTCCTCCGTTATCCATAATTCTTCATCAATCTCACTTCACCCCATGATTAGTCTTGAAACAAATTTTTGGGAGCATTTAGACTCACAAGGAGTGCTCCAAGCCTACGCAAAAATCCAAAATTCATTGGACTCAAACTCATTTTCACTCACAGTTAACGTGTCGGCCAGTATCAAGTTCGCTCGAGCGGACTTCATGTTCGCTCGAGTGGACCGAACAGAGAGTGGTTCGCTCGAGCAGATTTACTGTTCGCTCGAGCGGACCCAAACAAAGAACTGTTCACTCGAGCGGACTTACTATTCGCTCGAGCAAACCCAGCAGAACGTCCCAGACAGAACGGCGTTCGCTCGAGAGGGACTTACTGTTCGCTCGAGCGAACCCATCAGAAATCCATTCCGAAATTCTGATTCTCTTCCTTCTTCTACTCCCATTTCTCCATTTCATTCCCACAACCTGCAATGAAAGTTGGAACCTCATGTTCCCTCCTCATATATCATCCATTCACATCTAATAACATTTCTAATCATCCATTAAGCATGTAATCAATCTATTAACAACTCAAAAACTCAATGGAAATATATACAAACCCATGAAAACTCTATACACTTCTACAATAATTAACACTAATCACAAGTAATGTTTATACTTGCCTCTTTTGAAGTCAATGAACTTAAAGCCCCTTGCTTAACTTGCTTTTAAGATGAAACTCCCAAATTTCAAACCCTAAATCCATGAAACATGCAAATATACAACTTTATAAGCTACTTGTGCTAAAAATCATGCCTAAGCACTGATTATGACTAGTACACGCATTAAAAGTCCCAAGTACTTACTTGTAGCTCAAAGGGAGAAATCTTAAGATCTTTCTCAAGCTCTTCACTTCAACAATGGAGAAAATAACTTGAGTAAGAAGATGAAGATGAAGCTACACTCCTCAAAACCCCTTGGAATCACTTCTAACCTCTCTCTTGACAAAGGAGAATGGAAGAGAAAAGAGGAAAAATGAAGGAGGAGCCTAGGGTTTGGGTGAAAATGCTTGGATGAATGCACTTCATTCTAATATAAGGCCCTCTTATACTATAACCCCCTCTCATTAAACATTATTACATTTTAAGTCAAATGAAGCCTCATTTGGTCCATTTGAGGTCCAATGGAATCGCGCCCATTATGAAAGTTAATGTACTATTCGAGATACACACGTTGGCATCAAGAATTTCCGTATTCGACGAAATACGTGAAAACCTATATCTACGAAAAAGTCCTTTACCTATATTCTTTTTTTTTTATCTCTTCCCCTTTATATGAATCATCATCCAGTTGGCTAAAGACTCGAAAGAGGGGAATAAAACGTAAGAGCCTGGTTTGGAATCTAGGAGATTCGTACCTTTGACAACTGCACAACCATCGAAGATAAAGGAAGAAGAGAAAATGATAAAAGATTAGTCACTGATAGTGTAAAATATGCAGTAAAAGAAAAGTTATTTTTGAAAACGGCTCCTTACCTGTAGAGTAAAGGGTGACAGTTATCACTTGACTGGTCAGGTTTTGAATTGAGTATGTCATATCTTTCCGCGTGTGTGGGCTTCCTTTCCACTTGTGTGGACTTTCTTCCCATGTGTGGGGGCCCCTTTCACATTTGAGTGGACTGTATTCCCGCGTGTGCAGGCTCTCTCCTGCGTCCCATGCCCTTGTTAGAATTTAAAAAAGTGATTTTTTACGGCAAAAAAAAAAAGAAAAAAAAATTGGGGATTTTTTATACCGAAAAAATCACTTTTTAACGGTGGTGATGTTCAAGGAATCATCAAAACATCTTCCTTCCATAGTGAAAGTACATCCATCTTAAATTAAGTTTAGAACATTGATAATCTTCCTGCACCTCCACTTTAAGGATGCAACACATTTTCCTCGAGAAAAAAGAAAAAAATGAAACTAATTCTATAAGGGTTTTCATTTACTATGAGAGGGGTAGGAGTAGAGGACGCCTTTCTCGTGGAAGAACAAAAATTGGAAGCAAAGAATCCTCTTATTCACGGAACCAGTCCTCACAATGCATCTCTCCCACCCCAGGAATTTCAGATAACTCCATTTTGTTAAGTAATTTTTTCTTTTTTTCACATTTCACCCCAAAAGTTTTACATTTTCACATAGTCCACCCCCTATCCAAAAGTTAGATTTTCTATTATTGCTCCTGTCTCCTCTTCGCTAAAACATAAAATGGAACAATTTCCCATATGAGTGAGAGAGAGAGAGAGAGAGAGAGAGAGAGAGATCAGATTGACATTTCTACCAAAGGGATTGACAAGGAGCATTTCTGTTCTTAGAAAAACAGGCATATCTAAAGGGATTGACAAGGAGCATTTCTGTTCTTAGAAAAACAGGCATATCTTTTCCTCCCCCCCCCCCCCCCCCCCCACTTTCCCCTCGCTTTTTTTCTTCCCCCCTTTTTCCTGCCTTCCCAAACAGGGGGTTAGTGTTGACCCTTGCCAGTTGCTTTTTTTTTTCTTAGCATGAAACATTGCATAATGTATTATCATGTCTATTTTATGCAGGCTTGCTGTTCAAATAAAGGATGAGGTGGTTGCATGTTTGACCATCCATCTGTGCTTGTTCTGCTCTGATTGGATACCCTCAGTTGACTTTATACAAGCTGAACCAAACACACCCTTATTCCCTTTAAAATGTGGACCTTTCACTTTTGGCCAAACACATAAATAACTTTTCTTTTACTTTTAAGTGGACTTCCTCCCTTCATGTATGGACCCTTCACCATTTGTGCCTTTCCCTCCCTTATTTTAGTCACCTACTGGGGCCATAAAAGATTGCTAGGATGCCTGAACCTTTCTTTCCTATGCCATTGTCAATAGTCCTCAATGAAGGTGACAATGACATGGATAATCTTGATATTCTGATCATACGCCATTTCTATGAACATGGTTTCACTCATCATGTGCAACCTTTTTTTGACATCAAGAAGTTGAGAGGGCATCAAGCCAATCACATGGACCGAATTCTTCTACCCTTCTTTTTTGAAACATGGCCAACTCATTCCACATCATGCCATAGAGTCTGAGTCCACTTAGCCTAGTCCAAGCAAGTGAATTCTGAGACTTATAAATTATCACACCAAAGAATAAACAAGAGTTAATGAAAATAGAGAAATCATCCCCTTTTGATTTTCCATTTTTATGGTTGAATGCAAACGAGGCAGAAGTCTACTTTCTGAATTGTAAATAATTAAAAGGGAGGATTGAACGGATGTCAATTTCATCAAATGGTGTTTTTTTTTTTTCAAGCCATCTTGACTTATCAAGCAAATCTTTTTCGGTTTTGTCCTAGGGTGGTCCTTGGGCTTTTTAACTATATCACCAACCATTGAACTTTGGAACCAGCTATGAGCTACCAGCAACAAGTCAGACTCAAGCAGCACAGTTTTTTATTGAATTGTGGAGTCATCTAAGACCCAATTAAAATCTTGTATGCATGCCAATATGGGAAGATAGCATGATGGAAAGGTCTCATTGTGAAAATGACATTGAGAAAAAGAAAATCATCTCAAGGAGATCAACATAGCCATTGATTTAGGGGCCTTAACAATTTATAGATTCTTAAATTACAATTTCTACTATAAAATTCAATTCAAAAGTGAGTCAAATTTAGTTTGGTGTCAATTAGGGTGGGTGTCCACTCACGTGGGTTTAGTAGGTATGAGGGAGTTGGATTCATCATGATGGGCCCATGTGATAGTATGGAAGGTAACCCCTCACAATCCATGAGAGGTACCTCTTAACAAAAATAAATCCTATTTAAGTATTTATATGTATTTTATATGTAATCGAGCCTTAATTTGGGCTCATCCTATCCATTTTTCAAGTCTAATTTTGGGTTCTTTTCTCTATATTAAATCTAGTTATGATCACCATGATGGGTGAATTATGTGTAAATCTTGTGTTTTACATATGTAATCAATTTGACAGTTGAATATAAATTTATTGTTGGAGCAGTGGTAAGGCACCACCCTTCTTGTGAAAAATCACGACTACGAATAGTTTGAATTTAGGAAGCGGCCTTCACAGATTAATCAAAGTGGCGGCACATATAAAATTCTGTAGATTCTGACTACACAAGATGTTCTTAAACCTGGATCATGTTTGGATTGACGGTGATGAATTACATCCCACAAATGTTAGAGGTTTGATGTAAGAAGCTTGTGTGGGCCACGTACACAACTTGTGTGGCCCCAAGAGGATTTTCATATAAAAAGTCAATGAATGTGGAAAATGGTGAAGTTTGACAGTAATAAGTATTCATATGTATCCTGAAGTCTCTCTTTCAAGAAAAACAGAATGGAATGGAACCCTGTTTTTGGATGTCTTTTTCTTTTCTTTTTTTTTTTTTGGAATGAGGATATATATGGGTACATGTCACGACCCGGGCCCGAGATTCGATAATCCAAGCTGTGATACCATATTTACTCCCGTAAACCCCAAATTAACCGAAGTTAAAACGGAATCCACAAGGGATATCGTTCTCAATTTCCTATCAAATACACAATTTTGTGGAAACCTTAATATTTGACATTATCAATTTACGATTTACATATATACAAAATAAAGTCGTTTATATGTGTATCATTTCCATCATTTATTTGTCAATTACTGTATATCCAAAATACTATGCAAAGGACAATTAATTACATTTCAAAATGATTATACAAAATAAATTCTCAAAACACTTTCTCAAAATGTTCAAACTCCTTTTTGCACTCGGATATCCATATCAGATGGTATCCCGTCTATTCCATTCATTTAATCCTGCTGAAGAAACCGTAGCGGTCTCCTCCGCTGCCGCTGGGGTCGCTGCAGGACCGGCAAAGGCAATCGGGCCTGCAATGCCATCAATAACACCAGTGAACACGCGGTTCAATAACGTATAAACAGATCTTGTAATAGCACATGTTAATACATAAGCTAAACTCATTCAATCTATTAGTAACAATTTCAATTTTAGACAAATTTAGATAATTCCTATAATGACAATAGGTGAACATAAAAGTCAATCTTATGGACATGTACAAGATGGACACTACCATCATTTTCATTTCATTTCATTTCATTTACCATCTTCCCTCAAAAGAATGATTCATCTTCCAAATGAAAGGCATCGATCAATACCCTTGGATATGATCGGAATTGTGAGACTTACCAGTGTCCAGGTTCGGGACAACTGGCATCACCACGGAGCTCCGGAACGCCCCCAAATCCATCTACTGCAGTAGGAATAGTCATTTATTCATTTGTTAATTCATTGAACTCATTTAGAGTTCTAATACAATAACTAGGTAGTGCCAGACTCAAGAGTCAATACTTTTCAATAAGTAATTCATTTCTGGATTCGATTCAATTCAATAATTCCTTTCATAACAAGGAATGGAATAACAGTAATATCAATCTCACTAGATTGGAATACAACAACATTATGAGAGGATCACTAATCTTTTATGGTTCTACTCAATTCTATCTCAAATCTAAACAACCATTTAGGTGTAACCATTGGTTACCCAAATGCACGTGTTATTCTCGATGGACATCACAATTATATATTTTATGTGTGCATTATGGTCCCTGTAATTATCACCCATGGAATTCTTCTGCTATTGTCCTTAATTCTGGACAGTCTCATTTCACCTCATGATTAGTCTTAAGCTAATTGAGGAGCACTTATAAACGCAAGAAGTACTCCTAGTCCATTCAAAAATCCAAAATCCAATTTTTAACTCACAATTAATATCCTAACCAGTATCAGGTTCACTCGGGCGGACCCAAATAGAACGATGTTTGCTCGAGTGGACTTACTGTTCACTCGAGCGAACCCATCAGAATTCTAGTCCGAAATTTCTGATCTTCTCTCTCTTCTCTCCCTTCTTCTAGTCTCATTTCTCCATTACATTTCCACAACCTGCAATAGACATTGGAACCTCCTGTTCCCTCCTCATACATCATCCATCCACATCACAAAACTACTAATCATCCATTAACCACCCAAGCAATCCATAAATAATTCTAAAACTCAATGTAAAATGCATAAATCTATGGAAATTCTATGAACTTCTTCCATGATTAACACTAATCATAAGTGAATGTTTATACTTGCCTCTTGAAGATAATCAACTCAAAGCCCTCTTTGACTTAGCTTGGCTTGAGGTTAAAATCCCCAAATTTTAAACCCTAATTCCATGGAAACATAAAAACACTACCCATAATCCATTTGTACTATACACTTCTTCAAACTACTCAATAGAACTTGGAAATCCTAAGATAAGACCAACTACTTACTTGTAGTTCCAAGCAAAGAGATCTTGAGTTCTCTTTTAAGCTTTAACACTTCAAAAATGGAGGAAATGACTTGAGGAAGAAGATGAAGATGGAACCCTCTCTCAAGATCACTTGAATCACTCCTAGTCTCTCATTTGATGAAGGAGGATGGAAGAGAAAAGGAGAAGATGAAGGAGATGCCTAGGGTTTGGGTGAAATGAGTAAATGAACTCATCTCATTCTAATATAAGCATAGCTCACACTAAAACCCCCTTTTATTGAGTCTAATTACATTTTGAGTCAAACGAAGCCTCACTTGGTTCAATTGAGGTCAAATGGGATCACGTTTATTATAAAAGTTAACGTACTATTCGAGATACACACGTTGGTATCAAGAATTTTCATATTTGACGAAATACGCGTAAACCCGTATTTCAAAAAAGTCCTTAGCCTACCTTGTTTGAGTCTAAACTCATTTTAACCAACTCAATTCTATTCAAATTCATTCTATTATGCTTAATGCATCTTTTGAGATTAATTTGTCTTTCTTTGGTCATTAATCTTCACCAACCCAATTACTCATGTTTAATTAGCATTAATACTAATTAATTAGCCTTAATCATGATTAGTTCGGGTCAGGGTGTAACAGTACCTGCAAATATAGGATCCGTAAGCTTTTATATCATAATTCAGATTCATGTACTTTCCAACCCAAAGATTCGGATCCAGAGCTTGGATCATGTCTGTTTTTGTGAGTCTGCTGAGTTTGAATCATCTTCCAGGACCCTCACTTGTTATACTTAACAAATGTACTTTAGGCACTCCATATGAGCTCCAACTCCATTTTGTCTTCAATCCTGATTATTGATTTTATCCATTGGTATCACCCAAAAAAAAGAAATTTGCGTATCATCATTATCATATCAAAGCCTTGTCCCAATCATACTAGGTCAACTACATGACCAACTGTGTTTTGCCATTTCAATTTATTTTTGAACAAATCCTTTGATGGTTTCATTCTTGTTTGAATCTTTCTTTCCCACTTCTATCAATTTCCTCTTCGGCTTACTCTTGAGGTGCCATCAATTTGCACCGAGAAATAAAAGAAAAACATATCTAGATCCCAATACATTACCATGATTGACGGTAGATAAGTGGGGCTTGAGTCTCCACGCCCAAGTCTCCATCCATTCATGATACCACCCCTAAGTCTCCATCCATTCACATCCCTAAAATGCTGGCAATATTTCATACATACTATTCCAAGGTAGGGCTGATACTTACCATGATTGACGGGAGATAAGTGGGGCCAGCAGTGCATCACATGGCACATTGGTGGAGCCCACTGGCCCCACATATAAATCTTAATATAATCAACATATAGTACATTTTTTCACAGAAATAAATAGTGGGGTACTAGGGGGTGAATACTATAAAATACATTATAAAAAAGAAAGAAAGAAATGAAATATTACATAATAAAAAAGAAAGAAAGAAATGAAATATTACATAATTGTAGTAGTAGAATTTAGAGAGAGAGAGAGAGAGAGAGAGAGAGAATTCCCAGCTCCAACAGCCGGTAACCAAGAAGACATGACATGATGTGCAGAAAGATAGAAGCAGCATTACAGTGATGGTCTTTGTTGGTGGTCACCTTGCCAAGTCCCTGTAAGAGAAGGCTTCAGGTCTTGATCACTACAGAAACTATTTTTTCCAAGCAATCTGGACTTATCAAGCAAATATTTTTCGGTTTTTTCCTAGGGTGTTCCTTGGGCCTTTTGACTATATCACCAACCATTAAACTTTGGAACCAGCTACCAGCAACGTACAAGTCAGATTCAAGCAGCACAGTTTCTGATTGAATTGTTGAGTCAAGCCTGCGGATAACCTAAGTTAGATTGAAGTCACAGGCAAGGATGAAATGAGTCCATGTATGCTGAAATACTGGAAGGACCCGCATTGAAAAAATTCAGCACGGGTTCAATATTTGAACCAATTTTCAATTTGATTACAGTTTTGGGTTCACTCCATAAATCCAAATAAAATTCAAGTCTAAGTTTGGGTCATGAATTCACACACAAAAATGCAAATACCCAATGCAACAGCTATAAATTATAGGGGTGCAAAAGAAAACTGAAAAACCTTCAAACCGAACCGCAACGCAGTTAATAACCGTGTTTCACGGTTAATGAAATCCAAAAACCGCATAGTTTGGTTCGATTATGGTTTTTCGTAATAACTCGCGGCGGTTAACCGAACCAAACCGTAAAATACGGTTCGGTTAACCGTACCGTTATACAAATAAAAGAAAAAAAAAGGCTGAATGTAATACTTCTTTAACTTAGTATAAGTAACCAAACAAAGCAACCCTAGCCCCTTTCTCTCTCGCCTCTTCCTCTCAACTCCCAATCCCAGTTGGCCAGCCCCTTTCTTGCCTCTTTGTCTCAGCGCACGAAGAAGAAGATGCCTCTCTTTTTGTTACACCCCGACCCGATTTAACCCTAATTAGTACTAATTAATTATGTTTAACTATTAAGTTAGGGTAATTAGCGTCTGCTAGTCTTTACAGACTGAGTTAGACGAGTTTTACACCTTATATAGGTGAGTTATAGTGGAATTGACTCATTTGAGTAGGGTCAAGGGCTTTTTCGTAAATGTAGGTTTTCGTGTTTTTCATGATTTGCGCGTCATTTTAACATCATTACGTGTATTTTTACGAGTGCATTGATTTTCATATCAGACTCTTCTTCATTTGATCAACCGTTGTATAATTGGACCCTCATTTGACTCGAAATGGAAATGTATTAATTGAGTGGACTTTCCTGCAAATTAGCAACCTTACCTTTATATATATAGAACCTTAGCCTTCATTTTCATTCCTTTCATCTCCTTCTTTCTCTACACCCTTTCTCTTCTTCTCTTCTTCTCTTTCTTTCCAAATCCTCTTCTCCTCCAACCACTTTAAAAAGGTAGGACTTGGACCTTGAGAAAGCTAGAAGTAGACTCAACTCTATTCCTTCATCCTTTCCTCTCTTGGAGTCAAGAAATCACCTTCACCATCTTTCCACCTTCTTCACATTTGGACTCTTTGTCAAGGTTAGAGCTAAACCCTCTTTAAATATGAGTATTTGGAGTTGCATTAGAGTCAAGGGACTCTTGATTCATTTCATTTTCTCATTTGTGATTAGGGTTTGAATCATTTTGGGGATTTTGGGTAGCCTTGGTACAAGTGTGAGGAAGAGTTGGAGAAAGCTCTTATTGAAGGCAAGTATAAGCTCTAATATCGATTTATGTAATGAATGGTTTCTATTGATTCCAATACTTTTCTTTCTTAAGATTTCTATTCTCTTAATAAATGGATGGGTTAGTGTGTTTTATGAATTAATGAATGGATTAAAAAAGGGGATTGTGTATCTTGCGAATGGGAGCAAGAAGGCTCTAATTGTACAGGTGTTGTAGTGTAAGGAAGATAGAAGTGGATAAGGAGAAGTGGAAAGGGAGAACACAACAGGAATTCCGAAATGGAATCCTAGAGTGGTCGCTCGAGCGCACCTAGGGTCGCTCGAGCGGACCACTCTCTGGAATCTCTGGAATGAGAGTGTATGCTGGGTGCTCGAGCGCGCCAAAGTGTGCTCGAGCGCGCACCCTCTCTGGAACCAGGGGCGGATCTAGGATTTTTGTTAAGGGGGGGCACAATGTGTAAAAACTAACACAAAAACATTCTTATATTAAAACTCAAAAGTAAGTAATACAAAAGTTAACCATTGTTCTTGATTTTGACATTTAACTTACAATTGACCCCTACGATTTTTCATATCTTGAAAATAATTCATGACACATTCGTTTGACAAGCTACTAAATATATCTTTTTCAATATACATAACCAAGCAATCATTCATCAACTCATCACCCATCCGGTTTCGAAGCCGATTCTTCACTATCTTCATGGCAGAGAATGCCCTCTCTACTGTAGCAGTTGCAATAGGCAAAATCAAGGTCAACGTTAGGAGCTTGTAAACTAATGGGTATGCCACATCTCTTCTAGTTTCAACCATCTTTTGAGTAATTTCACCAAGCCCCTTTAAATATGAAATCTCAACATTTTGAAAGTCAAATGCATAGCAGACTTTCATAATTTTGAAAGTCAAATGCACAGCAGCTGGCATTTAGGGCATATGGCATTTTTGTAATAAATTTAATCTCCAAGGGTATTTTTGTAATTTTACCTAAAAAAGAAAGGGGGGTCACGTGCCCCCCCTTGCCTCTTACTTGCTACGCCCCTGTCTGGAACCCTCCGCTCGAGCGCACATAGGCTGCTCGAGCGGACCTGACCCATTTTGTTGGGCCTTTTTGAGCCCAATAAAAAGAATGTTGACACTCCTAGCATACCATAACCCTCCTTAATCTTTCTTTTAGTGGATTTTGGTGTTCACCCTTAACTCCATAGGAAATTAGGGAATTTTGAGATCTTATGACTATAGAATGGAAACTTTAACCATACAAATTGGGCCGATGGATATCCCTTTGTCTAAAACTATGCCATGAAAATTCGCTGGAAATTTCAACGTGCTCCTTGTAATTGGTGACACCAAATAAAGTAGTAATTCGTTGATTTTTCAGCTTATTTTGAAATGGACGGTAGAGGACTAAAAATATGATAATCTAGAGTTGAATAGTAAAAAAAAAAAATACCTTGATTTTCCTAACTAATTGCATTTCATATTGGGGTATGAATTCATTTGAATCTCAAATTCCCTTTTCAATAAATTGACAGTGTTATTAGTGTTCTTTGAAGTTTGATCTCCTTACATTAGTTCGAAATATCGCTTTGTATATCTGAATTGATAATTGTTAGAAATGAGGATTGAGTAAGAAATTGAAAATATGTGATTATCATTCGATTCGATTATGATTAAATGAATATGAGTTTACCCAATCCCGCTTTTATTCGAGTATTATTTGATTTTATCGAGTCGGCACTACTTAGCTTCGACCTTGTGATACCTGACGGGGTTACACTTGGTTTAGTTATTTGAGACTACTGCAGTAAGTCATATGGAGCTCCGGAACTCCAGACCCGGATAGCCAGCTAGCCTTTGGCCGGGCCGTTGGTGACATCCCAACTAGATTTGCTCTCTTTTGAGAGGCTGAGCTTAAGGTAGTAGCCAATTTATGTGTTTTCATTTTACTTGATTCATCACGCATAAATCATACATTTAAGCACAATCTGCCTAGTTGATACCTGTTATTGATCTCTATTAATTTACCGTCTTAAATTCATTTGAAACATTATGTATTTCCTTATTATTGCCTGTACTTGCTTAATCGTTGTATTAATGGTACTACTATTGGTGTCACAGTCACATGTGCAACCTCCAACCCTTCAGAGGCCGAGGAGAGAGCGAAGGATACCCAAGAGGTACCTTTAGGGTTAGTAGAGTGGCCCGAGCCTGAGGCCAAGTGAAATTGTCTTCCTCGGAGAGCCTAACCATCTTTTGGAAAACTCTTTTGTGGTGTGGCTAGCCCCTTTTTGTGTGGGCCACACTTAGATATTAAAAATTCTTTTGTTCATACTTTTGGTATTTGATTGTATAGGGTTCTTCCTATGTCCCTCTTTTGTATATCAATGTAATTAATTGTATAATTCTTTTGTATTGAAACTTGAACTGTTAGATAGACTGAATGGGAAATTGATACCTCACACAAATGAATTATAGCTTCCGCTATGTTTAATTGTTTTCGACGTGTTTAGTGAGTTCTAACTCACGTGTGTGTGGAAAGTGTTTTTCTCTCATTCGTGTGTTGTATTTGGCTCGAGACAGGTACATCACACGGGAGTACGTGTGACACACCTCGGAGATTACCCTAGGCCATGGTGATTCAGGACCGGGATGTGACACTTTCTCTCCTCATTCGCCAGATCTAAGTCTGTTTGGGTTTTTTGTTTATTTTGTTGTTAAATGTAAGACGTCCTTTTGATATTTTTAATTAAAGTTTTGGTTTTGAATGTTGGTTGAGATTCATTGATTTTGATCTCTGGAGTTGCAGGTTTTGGTTTTTTTTAATGATTTTCGAATTTTGATGTGGTTCGATCGTCCCTATTTTTCAGTATTTGTTGCAAGTTTGAACTGAAATGTGCCAGAATGTCGCTCTGGATTATCTGATTAGTACCAATGGTTAAAGCATTGATAAGTATCGGACTCTGTTGTTTGGAGTTCACATTCAATGGCTGTGTCATTTTTGCCAGTGCCTTACAGATGTGGATATGGCTTCCATGTCATAATATTATGACAATCTGAAAGAACCCATCAATCTGATTATATGAAGTAAAAGACGTCCACTTGGACCCCTTTTTTCCTTTTTTCTTTTGAATTCAATCACATGTACCTTCTGCCATTGAATTCAACGATGCATTATGAAATACTATATGGGTGTGATGCCTGGCTGCAGCAAGGGCTTGAATTTGGACTTTGCACGGAAAAAATGACTGAAGTACACGGTGTAGATGTGTTGCTCCTTGTTTAAAATTCTAGTTAAGAAATGGAAGGGAGAGAGAACACACGCGAAGGTGTGAAAATGGTGCATGAACAGATTTTTCCTGTTTTATTAACTGTAACCGAACCGTCTAATACGGTTAACCGCGGTTCGGTTTTCCATGATTTTTGTGGATGCGATTACGGTTACTGTTTTAAAAGATAGAAAACCGTAATTACGGTTCGGTTAACGGTTTTTCCAAAAAGACCAGTTAACCGAACCGTTACACCCCTAATAGATTATATGCAAATTGATGTATGTTAAGTATATTAAGTAGGATAATTAGGGTTATGTTCTTCTGAGAGGTACCTATCATGGCTTGGATTACATGTGAAAACCTAAGACCCAATTGAAATCTTGGATGCATGGCAATATGGGAGGATAGTACGTTGGAAAGGTCTCATTGTGGAAATGACATTCAGAAAAAAAATTCATCTTAAGGAGATAAACATAACCATTGATTTAGAGGCCTTAACATTTTACAGATTCTAAAATTGCAGTTTCTCCTATAAAATTCAAACCAAAAGTGAGTATAATTTAGTTTGGTGTCAATTAGGGTGGGAGTTGACTCACGCAGGTTTAGTAGGTATGATGGAGTTGGATTCATAATGATGGGGCCCATGTGGTAGTATGAAAGGTTACCCCTCACAACCCATGAGAGGTACCTCTTTAAAGAAATAAATCCTATTTAAGTATTTATATCTATTTTATATGTAATTGGGCCTTAATTTGGGCCCATATCCAAGCCATTTATTCAAGTCTATTTTTGGGTTCTTTTCTCTATATTAAACCCAGTTATGATCACCATGCAGGGTGAACTATATGCAAATCTTGTGTTTTACATAAGTAATATTCAATTTGACGGTAGGATACAAATACATTGTTGGAACAGTAGTAAGGCACCACCCTCATTGTGAAAAATCATGACTACGAGTGGGTTGTATTTAGGAAGCGGCCTTGACAGATTGATCAAAGAGGCAGCACATATAATTTATAAAATTCCATGGATTCTGATTACACAAGATCGATGTTCAACATATTTTCTAGGGGATTTGACATTTCAATGCCCCTTAAACACTCAATCCCCAATTTCATGACTAAAATTATGTACACTTTTTTTTTATTTACTTTTTTGGCTTTGATCCCATGATATCATGGGTTTTAACCTAAAACCATGATATCATGGGATCTAAGGTAATAACGTAAATAAAAAAGAAGTGTGGGACTCTGGTAACGTTTAGAGACTTTTAGTCATGAAATTGAGAATTGAGTGTTTAAGGGGCATAGAAATGTCAAATTCCCTATTTTCTATCCTTCGGGATCATGATTGAATTGACGGTGATGAATTACATCCCACAAATGCTAGAGGTTTGATGCAAGAAGCTTGTGTGGCCCACGTACACAATTTTTGTGGCCCCAAAAGGATTTTCATAGAAAAAGTCGATGGATGTGGTAAATGGTGAAGGTTGACAGTAATAAGTATTCATACATCCGAAGTCTCTCTCTCCAAGAAAAACAGGAATAGAACCCTGTTTTTGGATGTCTTTTTTTCTTTTTTTTGGAGTGAGGATGTACATATGGATACATGCGAATAGGATCCGGAAGCTTTTGGATCATAATTCAGATTCATGATGTACTTTCCCACCCAAAGATTAGGATCGAGAGCTTGCATCATGTCTGTTTTTGTGAGAGTCTGTTGAGTTTGAATCATCTTACAGGACCTCTATCTCAAATATGGAAACTCCATCACAATTATCATATCAAAGCCTTGCCCCAATTATACTGGATCAACTACATGAATCGTGTTTCACCGTTTCAATCTATCTTTCAACAAATTCTCTGATAGATTTTCATTTCTTCGAATTTGTTCTTATTACTTTTATCAACGTCTTCTTTAGCCGAGGGGCAAGCGTCCTCTTTAGCCAAGGGGCCATCAGCTTGCATAAACAAATAAAAGAAAAACAGATCTATATCCGACTACATTAATTACATCATGATACCACCCTCAAGTCTCCTTCTATTCACATCCCTAAAATGCTGGCAATATTTCATACATACTATTCCAAGGTATGGCTGATACTTATCATGATTGATGGTAGATAAGTGGGGCCAGCATTGCATCACACTGCATGTTGGTGGGGCCCGCTGGCCCCACATATAAATCTTAATATAACCATCATATAGTACATTTTTCACAGAAATAATTAGTGGGGTACTGAGGGGTGAACACTATAAATTACATTATAAAAAAAAAAGAAATGAAATATTACATAATTGTAATAGTTAAATTTAGAGAGAGAGAGAGAGAGAGAGAGAGAGAGAGAGAGAGAGAATTCCCAGCCCCAACAGCCAGTAACTAAGAAGACATAACATGATGTGCAGAAAGAAAGAAGAAGCATTACAGTGATGGTGTTTGTTGGTGGTCACCTTGCCAAGTCCCTGCAAGAGAAGGCTTCAGGTCTTGACTACAGAACCTCTGATACTCCAATGCATCTCCAGCAGACTGTTTCACCTCAACCATGTACAAACAAGGGGTGACCTCAAAGATCTCAGCATCTATAGAAAGCCTCCCCTTCTTCCCTTCCCTGTTCCCCTCCAAAGTCACCAACCCATCCCTCTTCTTCACTCTAAAGCTCTCATTCTGTGCCAGCTCCTCCAGCTTCGACACGATCGCCGACGCTGGCTTCTGGGTCATGAACCTTGACTCTGCCTTCTTCTCAACCGCATCCATCTCGAACAGCCCAGAAAGATCAAACCCCGGGGATAGAGATATGATGTCGAACGCATTCATAGTACTGGTCTGTTTGATGGGTGTTGGAGATTCAACCTTCTTGTTATCTGATGATAAGAAAATTGAATCCACATCTCCTATGCTAGTTCTAATTCCGGGGTCCTCTGTTGTGTCCTTCAGAAGCAGTTCTACTGGTTTGTATCCCTTCTTGAACCATGAATTGTCCATGATTTTGGGAATGGTGATTCGGGTGCTCGTGCTTGGGTCGAGGATTCGACAGAGAAGGCGGCGAAGGTCAGGAGAGATCCAAAAGGGACACTTGAAATCTGCTTTGCTGATCTTCCTGTACATCTCCATGAGATTTGAATCATGGAAGGGTAGATGGCCCGCGACTAGGACGAAGAGCACCACCCCACAAGACCATACGTCGGATTTGGCGCCATCATATCCTTTCTTGCGGATCACCTCCGGCGCAACGTAGGCCGGAGTCCCACATGTTGTGTGGAGTAGGCCGTCTTTTCTCCGGCATTCCACCAGGGCACTCAGGCCAAAATCCGATACCTTCATCGATCATCATTAATGACTTAATACTCTAATAATATAGAGCTGCAGAGTTCAACGAACTCACTCTAAACAAGGTTAATGAAAAACTGATCTAACTATAGAATAGCTGTAGAAAATCCTAGAGTCCAATGTCAGAAAGCCATCAACAGATTCTTACTATGAAATGTAAAAGCTCAAAATCATTGCCCATCTTGAGTGCGATTTTGAGCTGTTTGAAATTTAGAGATTGGCTCCATTGACTGGCTCCATTGGCGAATGTAAAATACTTGCAAGGAATTCTATGGTTCCATAGCATGTATGGCCTATCTATGTGTAAGTCTGAATGACGATGGAATAGCAACAAAAGAAGAATATATTAGTTGAAGGCGTGAAGATTCTCCAATCTAGTGTTTCAATTTTTAATTTCTCAAACGTACTGTTAGCTTTTTCGAAATTTGGTGCAGCAATAAATATCTAAAATAAAATTTCTCAATTTTCACAAAAAGTGAAAGATTGTACAAACAAGTAGTGAAATGCAAAAGGTAATACCTTTAGATTGCCATTCTCATCGAGAAGAAGATTCTCAGGCTTAAGATCGCGGTGATAGACGCCCCTGCTATGGCAGAAATCAATGGCTCCAATCAACTGCTGGAAATACCTTCTCCCTGCACCCTCCTTCAACTTCCCCTTCACAATCTTGTTAAACAACTCCCCACCCTTCACATACTCCATCACAAAATATATCTTGGTCTTGCTGGCCATCACCTCATGAAGCCTCACCACATTGGGGTGCCTCACCAGCCTCATAATAGATATCTCCCTCTTTATCTGCTCCACCATGCCAACTCTAAGCACCTTCTCCTTGTCTATGATCTTGATGGCCACACTCAGGCCTGATGCAATGTCCCTTCCATGATATACCTTTGCGAATGTCCCCTGGCCCAGCATGCGGCCCATCTCGTACCGGTGCATCAGGACCGTCCCTTTCTTCTCCACATTGCAAGAAGACTCAGATGTATATATAGATGTAGATGTAGTATCATGACCATATGCATTTTTTCCTTTATGCATGGAAGAGGGTGGTGGGATTGAGGAAGGAGAAGAAAGAGGGAATGAAAGTCGAAACCTGCACAAAGGCAGGCAGTCGAAATTCTCCAAAGAGAGAGAGAGTTTCGGGCAGTTTTTAAGAGGATTGATAGGACATGGTTGGATCATCCAACCAAAGACAAGGACCAAGTTGACAGAGATGACATGAGTATATTTAGTAAATGTTGGGTGGGAATAAGGAGGTTGGCTCTACGTGAAGGTAGGCTTGGTTGTTATGGAAGGAGGATTGGAATATTGGAGAATGGAGAGGTTCTCTTTCTCCACCCAATAGGGTGGTAACTTGGGTTGGGCCAAACATGAACTTTAATGATCCAAATTGACCTACTTGGTTTTATATCAGGCCTAGTTTTCGAAACCCACATGGAATTGGAGAGGTTCTCTTTCTCTAGTCATTTGGAAGGGCTGTTAAGTGTTATTAATTTTGTGCCATTTCGGTTAAAATGGCCGAAGTTTTTTGTTTCAGTCAAATGGATGAAACGAGATTTCGGTTAAAACTTCTTGGTTTGAATTTCAGTTCATTTCGACCAAAAGTCAAGATTTCGGCCAAAATGGTATTTTGCATAATTAATTTTTTATGTTTTTTTTACATATATACTTTGTATTTCTTATTTTATTCCCAAACCTCATCTGAATCAGCTCATTTATTTATTGGGCCTATATTCATGCCGGATCAAGCTTCATAGGCCTGACTGTATGTCCCAGGCCCAGGCCCAGCCCAAATGTAAATGAATCCTCCTCATTGTGTTAAATATGTTGTGCCTGATAAATAAATAAATATATATATATATATATATATATATATCCCTGGGCCTTCCCAATATATGGTCAAAAGGTTAGGATAGATCCATCTCATAAGCCCAAATTCAGCCCAATGTGGGCCTGGCTTGGGTCAATCTGAGCTTTTCGGCCCATGAACATTGATAAGTGAATGGCCACCCTTTTTTTTTTTTTTTTTATAAGAAGACTTGTGTTCTTTTCTGAAGTTTTAATTGCGAGGATGGAGAGGGAATGAATACAATCATCTTCCCTGCAAAGAGTCTTGTAGACATTGTCATGGAGCTGGGTCTGGAATTTTATTTTTCAAATCACATACCCTCTTTCAGAATCAGGATCATCTAATCTGAGGACTGACCAAAAAAAGAAAGCCCAAGGTTCAATTTTACACTCATCAAATAATCACTCATTGTTGAATTGAAGCTAAAAAAAAGTCCAGAGTTAAGGTGCCATTAAATTTTCAAATTGTTAAATCAGAGGCTAAGATAATCTGATGAGGCTAATTCTATTTATAAAACCATTACATCTGCCCCCTCCACCCACTGATAGAAATGATCCAAGTGCCCCCACGAGCTGGACCTATTTGTAATCAGGCTTACCACCACAAAAGCTAACTATTAAAGTGGAGGTAATCATGGGTACTTAAGCCCAGACTCGGGTCTTGAATGTTTATGATGTGGGGCTCGTGTAGTCCCTTGTATTCTAGGTGTTCTTTAACGGGTGATGGGCACACCGGAATACAAGAACGATGGATACATTCAGCATTTTTTCCCCAGTTCTTTCCATCTCCTTTCCTCTTTCTCTTTTCTTGTAACTAGTACAATGTTGTTTATAGCATTCTTAAGTCGATCAGGGTTAGGTTAAGTTGGTTTTGGGTTTATACCCTGTTTTATCTTCCTTCCCTTAATTACTACTGTTTCCATCATATATAATCAGCCTAGGAAAGACTGCATAGCGTGGCTTCTCTTGATTAAAATAGGTTAATCACAGTTATTAATTAGCCGAGGACCATTACTGCTTATTAGAATTTCTTGGGCACTTTAAGAGTCTCTTGGTTTAAAAGATCTTGACCATAAACATTGCGCTCAGCCCAGTCATAAGAGTATCATCAGCCCACCATACAATTTAAACTTGCAATAAAAGAAAGCGTCCAATCTGATCACAACGACTCCTCTAATAAAAAATCAAAATCCTCTCTATCGAAAAAAATTAATTCATTTTTCCATTTTTACGAAAAATCAGCTACAAAAAACATGGACATGTACATCTTGGGTTGCTCTCTGTTTTGGAAGATGTATAGAATCCAGATCCTTGGAAAAATTTATACAAGAGGTGAAAACCACCACATCTTTCAACAATCTATACAAATTCTTATCTAACTATGAACTATATACATATTCCAATGCCCTTTTCCACAATGTTGCATGTATTCAGAAGTAGCCCTATAAAGTATCATCAATAATTGAAAGTAAAGCCAGCCTATTTATCAACTGCACCCCACATGTACATTCAATTTGGACTGCTTCCCACAATCTCATTTGAGTCTTTTTTATACATAGTGGCCCACTTGATGAATGGTCTAGCTCAGACTTGGATCAGAACATCCAGCATCTACAAAATGGTAGGGTGGCTGTCTGGAGACAGGAATAGATTCAGCAAACCCTGCCACAAGCTCTTTTTCTTTATATCCAAATAATCTCAAAGTGGGAGATGGAATGGTACCATAAATATGGACAAAAGAAGCTTACAATACAATTGCTTATACACCCACCCATCTGCACTAGGTAACAATCATAAGACTAAATGCCACAACCTCCCTACCCTTGATTTCCAGTAGTCAAATAGCAATGGAATGATTTCGGAAACATGAACAAAAGTGTGAAATGCAAACTTCACACAACAAAGGAAGCTTACAATGCAATTCCCTAGTGACACATCAATCTACACTTGGTAACTTACATATGACTATAAAGATACAATTATTAGTTATTTTTCACATCCCATTCTCTAAAAAGCATTAGCACACATCCGGTTAAGTATACCAAAGAACTCACATGTAAACCTATAGACCAAAGAACTAGCATACAAATCTTAATCCACACTTTTTTTATTTTCATGAACTTGGAGAATGTAAAAGGAAAAGGAGAATAGAAGTACCATAGAGGGGAAAGAGAGGAGGCTCAGCTATGAGATCAATATGTTTTGGGGAAAGGAATATATATTATACAACTACATTAGGTAAAACATCACAAAGAGAATAAACAAAGAAGAGCCAGTGACAGTCACAAGCTAACTAGCTTCTAATGAGAGGATCTCGAGTTCTGCCCACCAAAGAGGAGAGAGTTTTGGAGTTGCCGCATCAGGTGAAATTCCCAACACTTCCCTCAATTTAGCAGTAATTTCCTTCATCGTCGGTCGCTGCCTTGGATCTTGATTAATACACTGCAGAATAACCTCACAGACTGCATCAAGCTCATCGTTCTTATATGACTTCAATGAAGGATCAACCATGTAACTCACAGTTCGTCTATCATTCAAATACTCAGCGGCCTGTAAAAACCCAATAAAAAGCTACAAATTAGAAAGTTGGATTGCTATCGGTGTCTGCATCTTCAAAAGAAGTTGTGGCTTCATCACACATAGGTCATATTGAAAGGAACCAGGTACAACGAGAATGGAAGAATTAGTGTGGCCACTGGCCACCAGTAAAAGTAGCGCATTTTGACTACTGAAACAGCATGGGTGCACGTAGGCCCCAAAAGCATTCAGTCCCTCACCTCACTAAGTTGAGCAGCCCTTTCAAAAAGCGGAAAAAAAAACAAAGTGACCAGCTTCTTTCTAATTTAAAGTCAAAGCATACTCATCACGCTTCTAGAAATCCATCATGACAGTCGCAATCACATACTAATACACTATAGCATTGCTGGTTTAGTTAATGAAAAGAATATGGGAGTCATTTCATCATCAGGCACTTATCTCAAGCAACAGGCCATTATTAACACAAATAATTGTAAATATAACAGATTCACTCGATAGAATATAATGCAGCTATCAACAGTGAGAAAAAAAAATTACTTGATTAAAATAGGCCTCGTTATGCACTGGCAGCTAAGGTTAAACATCAATCCAAACCACTCGCACACATTCTAAACACCGATTCTCCCTCCTTCCCCTAAACCCACTTCACATTGACAAAAATGTTTTAGTGAATTAGCTCACCCTACTTTGACAATCATCTTATTTTTAATGTTCAATTGCTATGCAAAGAATGCATGCAGGTTCACTTTATTTACCAGCTAGGAACAGTCCTACTTTGATGTCCTCATACCATCAAGTTTGATGGTCTAAGAAAGGCGCACAAATGATTGAGCAAGTGAAAAATAAAATTCTCTCTAGACAAGTTCTTAAGACACCTTTTTTCTTAGGAAAAGACCTAATTTTAAAGTCCTCAGTTTGACTCTTAACACCGCAAAGAAAACGGGGGGGGGGGGGGGGGGGGGGTGGGTTTTGGATTTGGAGGAGAAACACAAGTCCATTTAGGTCTCTGAAATGCTAGTTTTTCATTTATGATGTTGGGATTTTACATAGAAACATGGGTCCAATGCAACTTTGCTTGTATATCTGTGCTTGCACATGTGTGCTGAAATAATATGATGCACATGAAAAGGGGATTTTAAAAATTCTAAAGACAACCCTCCCCCCCTTCCCCTTTAGCCTTTTCTCCTTCCGACTTGGAAACTAGTTCTAAAAAATATAGGTTGCTGACTTTTATGAAAATTGAAGTTTCATCCTACTGTTTTAAGCAATTAAAAGATCAAATTGCTCCATATGTCAATCACAAATCTATTTAACCCAAACAACTTCAACATATCTTTTCTCTAACCTAAAAGATAAAAGTTTTGATGTTTTACCCAAGTTACAATGGATCCCTGTTCTTCACAATGAGGAACCTTTCCAGAAACCACTTCCAACATCAGAACTCCAAAATTATAAATATTGCTTTCAGTATCTGCAAGCGGCAACTCTGACCGATTTGAGTCATCATCATCAGGTATCTTTCCTTTCGCTACAAACTCTTTCCAAAAATCGAACTCAGCAACCTAAAAATAATAATAATAAACATATATATCATTGTCACACATCCAAACATGTGCTTAGAGATGAAAGGTTAAAAAAAAGTGACAAATATACCTTAGCAGCATAATCATCAGTCAAATAGACATTATTTGATGTAAGATTGGGGTGTGGTATAGGTGGATTTAGTTCATGGTGCATGTATTGCAAACAATAAGCCACTCCAATTATAATTCTCATCCTAGCAGCCCAGTCAAGATGTTCAAATTCTTTCACTGCAAAACAGAAAATGACAATAAGCTCCCCTAGGATGTCCATTACCCTTTGAACAAAGTTTGAAATATGAGGTCACAAAAACAATGTGCATAGGCCAAAATAAAGCTGATAAGATTGGAAAGAAAACTTGTCCTGTAGCCAACCAATTGGTTAGCAAGTTTGAACGTTTAGTTCCTACAAATAAAGGAAATAATTACACAATTTGGATTCTTTTAATAGTTCTCACCATGCACTCCTAGACATATTCGTAAAGGAAATGACTACACAATTTGAATTTTTTTAATCATTCTCACCATGCAGATGCTCAAAGACAGAACCATTGGGAGCATACTCAAGAACCAACATTCTAAGAAATGGTTGATCTTCCTCACAATAGCCAAGAAGATTGACAAAGTTCTTGTGATTCACACGTGATAATGTATCAACCTACAAATTGAAAATAAAAAATAAATTAAAATATGAGAAGTAGGATGATCTCTATATATAATACAAATATTTCTAGTTGTATATATATAATGTGAACTCCCAAGAGTCAAGACCTTTTTCCTGAAGTGCGTCTCTGCACGTCTCGACCAATCTTTTGCAGATGCAATTGTGGTAGATGCAACTGCTATCTCGACCCCGCTGGACAATGTTCCTTTGAAAATTGTACAATTTGGCAAAGTATTGATTATATTGCTGAAGTCCTCGCAAGCAGTTACCAGCTCTGCTCGATTTAATTTGGGAACACCTAAGAGATAAATTAAAATGAAATATTGAAATCTAATACAAAATGGATGTTTAAGAGCACTCATGCATATGGACAATCTATGCTCATTTAGAATGAACACAATGATTACTTCCATTATATTGTTGGAAAATGAGAGAGAATGTTTTTTCTTTTTTGCAAAAGTAACAAAGATAAGGGGCCATACCAGTCCCCTCATTGTATGAGGTTCTGTATCGCTGTATAAATAGAAAATAATAGTAATGCTCGTTTTTTTTCACATATGTTCATGTTGCTTAAACTAATAAAAGTCTCATAAAAATAAAAAATAAATAAAAATAAAAAAATAAAAAATAAAAAAAACAATGTCATGAAGTCAAGATTTAACACTTAAAAGTACCTAGAGAAAATAATACCTCTACCAAAGGCGTAGCAAACGCGATTTTAAACCCTGTTTCGAATGCAATATTTACACATACATAAGTGATGGCGTCCAAATGAAAATCACCTGTTACAAATGCTTTTTGTAATTGGCCACTTAATCCCGTCTTCCAAGGACCAATGTTAGCCCCTCCTTTTTTGCGACAAATAAACAGCACAACTGCGGCAATGGTAAGAAGAAAGGCCCCAGCTGGAAGTACATAGACATATTTCCACTTTCCTAAACCTTCATCAGTTGGTTTTTCGTTGGAAATAACAGTTGGGGTAGGATGTTGCTGAGGTATTGGATCGGTTGTAGAAGGATCCATTGAAGGTGAAGCTGTTGGTGGAGAAAATTCCTTCTTATCAGTTCCAAGAGGATATTTTGTAGAGGCAGGAAAAGAACCGCTTCCAAATGATGGAATAGTAGTAAGTTCTTCAGGAGGAGCTCCATGCACAGGAGCAGCAGCAAGATTACTACCTTTCTGAAGAAGTTTACGGCGAACAGGATTTAATACATATGTTACTTTTTCATCTATATGTGGTTCAGATAAGCCTGCTAACAAGAAAAGATAATTCAATAATCACCAGTACAAAAAAGTGCACTATACAAATAAAATCATCAACAAAATTCACCTGTTATGTCGTCATAGCATTTCCCTACATGGCCATGTGAAGAACCTGTTTGGGACTTCAACCTTGAAAGAAAAGGTTTCTTCAGTGAGGTATTTTAAGTACACAATTTGTAACCAAAACAACAAAAGAGAAAAAAAGGAAGACAGGGATTATTGGTCCTTACAATGGTAGAATATTGATAAAATATAAATTTTTTTGTTTAATTTAGACAATGAAAAAGTTTGTTTTTTCCTATTGTTTAAAATCTCTTTACCAGATTGTGAATAAGGACGGTTTATAAGTATTTGCATGGAATGGTTGGTAGACTACATATATGTTATCTGAATTCAAAGCTCAAACTGCCACGAAAAAAGAAAAGGAAATTATTTAGTAGTTGACCAAAAAAACTGTCTTATATGGTTTCTTAGTATAGAAACATGTAGGTTCCAAGGTAAAGAAGTGTTTAATTTACCTTCAGTCTGTTATAGTGCATGATACAACCAAACTTAATTTGATGAAACTGGAGAATCTGTCTTTCTATTTACCATAGTGGTAGAAGCTCTCAATGCTCTTCTGTCCAAGGCCAAGGAGTGTGGGATCTTGGAAGGCTTTGAGGTTGGCAGAGGGGTAGAAGCTATTACTCACCTTTAGTTCGCAGATGATACCGTCTTATTTAGCTCTACAAGATGGGAGGAGGTTGTAGTCTTAAAGAGGATTCTCAAGTGCTTTGAGCTTTGCTCAAGTTTAAAGATAAATCTTTCCAAGAGTCTAATGGAGGGGGTTGGGGCAACGGATGAAGAGATTCAAACTTTAGCATCAAAGTTTCACTGCAAATATGGTAAACTGCCTCTACTTTATCTAGGTTTGCCTATTAAGGGCAAAGTGAGATCTAAAGAGGTGTGGAATCCAATGGTAGAAAATTTCAAGAGGAAATTGTCTAGGTGGAAAAGAAATTATCTTTCCTTAGGAAGAAGAGTCACCTTAATCAAAGCTTCACTATCTAATTTGCTGGTTTATTATATGTCCTTGTTGCGTATGCCGCTAGCGGTCAAGGAGAAATCGGACCGTTTAAGGAGGGATTTTCTGTGGGGAGGGAGGAGTGACAAAAGGAAGTTGCATCATGTTAAGTGGGAGGATGTGGTCAAGCCTAAGGTCGCCGGGGGATTGAATTGTTTAACTTGGAATCTAAAAATTGGGCTCTTTTGGCTAAGTGGTGGTGGAGTTTTGGGGATGAGAGGGAGGCATTTTGGAGGAGAGTTATTACGGCTAAATATGGAGAAGATATTTGGGGTTGGGAGCCTAGTAGAGTTCCTAGGCATCATTTGTCGGGTCTATGGGGTAATATTTTGAGGTTTGGAGAACCATCTTTTGCGGGGGGAGAGTTATTTAGGAGGGGGTTGGTTTCAAAGTGGGGGAGGGAAGTCGTGTTCGTTTTTGGGTTGATCATTGGGTGGGGCTAGGTCCTTTGTCCTTGTCTTTTTCTAGATTGTTCAGATTGGTGGTGAACAAGTGGGCCTTGGTCAAAGATTGTTATGTGGGTGAGGGGGGTTTGGGTCTTGCGATGTATCCTTCAAGAGGGTCTTGCGTCCTTTTGAGGAGTCTGAGTTTAGGTCTTTGAAGAATCTTTTTTCTAACGTTTTCTTTTGCAGGGATGTTGTCGATTCTCGCATTTGGATGCCTTGCTCCTCCGGTGCCTTTTCTTGTAAGTCCTTTTATAAGGAATTGGAGGGCTTTCCAAGTATCAAAGCTTCAGCTTCTTTGGCTTGGTTAGGTTTGACTCCTCCTAGGGCGGAGGATATCATGTGGCTGGCTTTATCTGGAAAAGTTTCTACAGCAGACAACCTCAGAAGAAGGGGACTGACTTCAGTGGCTATTTCAGACATATGCGTGTTGTGTGGGAAGGACAATGAGATGGTAGACCACTTATTTGTGCATTACAATTTCTCTTATTCTTTGTGGTGTAGGTTTCTAGCGCGATGTGGTGTTCTTTGGAGTCTCCCAAGGTCGTTGGTTGGGATAGTTGAAGCTTGGAGGTTTTCTTCTTTTTTTTATAGTGGTTTGATTCTCTGGAGGATTATTCCTTTTGCTATCTTGTGGTCCGTGTAGAAAGAAAGGAACAATAGAATTTTCAGAGGATCTTTGTTGCCCGTGGAAGAGTTAGAGTAATTGGTTGTAGTTCAAATCGCAAAATGGGCTTCCTTCAAGAAGGAGTTTGACGCTTCAAAAGTTTTTGGTGTGCTGCATAATTAGGAGGCTTCCTTGTATTGTGGGGTGAAGAAGGTGAAAAAGGTGGTGCATTGGGCTCCTCTCAATGTAGGGGTGTTGAAGTTTAATGTGGATGAGGCAACTAAAGGAATGCCTGGGCCAGCGGGTAATGGTGGGGTGCTTCGCGATAGTGGAGGGCTTGTGTTGGTAATGTTTTCCAAGCATGTTGGGACTATGGAGTCTAATGAAGCGGAAGTATTAGCTATCCTAGAAGCTGTTCGAATTTTTGCCTCTTCCTCATTTAATTCAAGGTCAGCGGTGGAAAGCGATTCTCTCAATGCTATTTCGTGGGTGTCCTCTTCGGCTGTTATTCCTTGGAGATTTCAATTTTACCTTAATGAGATTAGAGCTTTAGCATCCTCGTTTCAAGTAAAGTTTCAACACGTTGGGAGGTCGGATAATGGCTTTGCTGATTCGTTAGCTAAGCAAGGGGTGCATAGGTCTTCTAATTTGGTGGCTTTCATTGAGTGATGTTTCTTTGTCTTTTGCTTTTCCTTTTCGTGGTGTAATTCTTTTATATCATTGTACTCTTTTTGTTTGATCATGTGGTTTCTTGTATCTGGCTTTCTCTTTTAATATAATTTATCGTTATTGATAATAAAAAATAGTGCATGTGGGCACATAATTAATGATCTAGACAGTTGACCTGATGGTCTGACAAGCCCAACATCTATGGAGAATGGACAATCTCAATTATCTCCCAAACCAAAGCTCTTTGAAATCAATCTTATGCTTTGAAGAGTTTGTGAACACACAAAGTTAAGATCTTCCAATCTGAGTGATTTTTGCAGCATCTCTACAAGGTAGGTCCATCAATTATCAAATCAAGTATTGAGTTTGGACCACAATCATTTGGGGGGGCACGCAACAGGCTAGAAGTCCTCTTAATCATAATAACCATAAGTAGGAAAAAAGCTGATTCAAGAAATTCATTGTTGTTCCAAAAGAACATGCAGAATACACAATCAGCAACAAAACTCTCCACATAAAGTCCAAGGAGATTTGCTACCATCTAACTGGTTTGGATCTTCAAAAGGTAAGCACCAAATGGACATATCTAATAATGCAGAGTCCACTTCAAGGAATGGGTTCCCTATGGTCGGCAGTTTAACATCATTCCTCATACATCATTCATACCTTTGTACATTGCATATATCTGAATGTTTTGACCCAAACTTCTCAAGCAAATATGTGGTACAATTGTTTTTCTTATAAGGGTAATGTGACTCAGACCTGCAATCTTGTGGTTACAACAAAGAGCACCTTTTATGTATGCTACAGTACTCAAATCCCAATCTAATAACTTTTTTACATGTTAATAAAAAATTCATAATTTATTTATTAGTAATTACATTTGCCTACTGACCATTTAACCAAAAGAGGCTACTGTAACACTAATCTTGTAACCTACATCATTCCTGTTTGTAATATCAAATGTACTAATAAATGGCATTTAAATCATTTTAGAGATGAAATAAGAAAATGAGATGATAAATGAACAAATTTTATTCGAGCCCCAACATGGTTGGGACTAGGCTTTCATCATGTTGATGATGAACAAATCTTATTCAAAGCATCTCTCTTTTTTCCTTTCCTTTTTTTTTTAACAATATTCAAAGCATTCTTTGAAAGACATAAAAAGAATTTAATCTAAAAAGACTGCCCACATATGAATATGTTAGGTTTTTAACAATTAGAGTAAAAGAAATAGAAAACCTCTTACCAATGTCTAACTTTTTTGTTTATGCAATTGATTCCACTACTTGAATCTGACGCAAGATTTTCATCATACTGTAGCTCAATGAGCATATTTGGCTTCTCAATCTCAAAAGGCATGCTGCCTTGAAAATCATTGTCACATATCAATCTGGCATACACAACAAAATATATATACTCATGGTAAAAAAAGTCATAATTTAAGTATAGAATGCAAGGACGCAAACAAAAGTACACAATAATGTACTCACAAGCGTTTCAATGACAGCATATCACCTATCTCTGTGGGAATAGTTCCATTTAATTTGTTACTCCTCAAATCTAACACTTCAAGCATAGTTAACTCTGCAAGCTCCTTAGGAATGGCACCAAAGAAGCTGTTCTTATAGAGCACACTTTCAATGCAAACAAACAAAGAAAATTAATACAATTGAAGAAGCCATCAAAATTTCATCAAGTACATAGTTTCACACTAAATATGAAACAGGAAATATCCTTGTGGGAAAAAGGTATATTTAAGTACTTGTACTCATATCAGACTAAGTAGATACACCTTAACATTTCTAATTAAATAAAACAAAAAAGAAAATGACTGGGATAAATGCAACTTATAAAACTTATTTTAGTTCCTATATTTTTTATAACATATATACATATATATTGTTAATGAATTCTGATAAACTTCTAGCCTTTGTGATACATATATATTGATATATTATCTCAAAATGATCTTCAGATGATAAATTTTTAGTGTATTAACAATATAGTTGCATGAACATATTTGTTTATAGGTATTCTGAAGTTGCTAAACTGGACGCCCTATGTTACATCGACATACATAACTTGGACACAGGTGAAACACATATACCTATGTCCAAGATAGATAATTCTGAAGTAAAATGATAATTAAAAAAAATATATATATATAGCAATTGGCTGACAATCTTTCAACAGCAATAGTCAACTTGGCAGCATCCTCTAATAGAAAAAGGGATGTGCAGAAAGTTATAAATAATATTGTATTAGAAGCATAAGGAAACATTGCATTATACTTCTATTACTGTTATAGATCAAAAGAATTAAAAAGGAAGAATAAGAAGCAACAATCACCTTGGTAGCATAATATAAACACAAAAAAAAAAAAAAAGTGTAAGCAAATTATCTGTTAAAATAAAAGGGCACCTCACAGTAGCAGTGAGTGAATTCAAACTTTCTCCAATTTATGAACTCTTAGAATATCTTAATATGTGGGTATAACAACAAAATATTTAATAAATACATAAATCCAGATAAGCATGTATGTTAACTTTATAATGTAACTTGTAATTTGTTATTGTCCCAGTGCCAATTCATAAGGAGCTAGTCATACTTGCAATCATTTCTCTCTGCTTTTTTTTTTGCTTAATGGTAAATTAAATTAAAGAAAGAAGAGAGAAATAAGGGCACCAGGCCCCCAGGCCAAAAGGCAACAGCCAAAAACAAGAAAAAAACCAGCAAACAAAGAACCTGAAGCTATACAAAGCCGAAGCTGAAAACAGGCAACAGAGCAGGAAGAAACAGAAGAAACAGGACAGGGAGAGAGAGCAGGGGACCTGCTCTGAACCGGAGACCAAGCAGGAGCTCAAACCAGACCCAAACCACACAGGACAAGATGGGGAAGGGATAAGGCAGGCCCTTGCAACAAGCAGGCCAGCCCTCTCATCCGATCCAAGAACATGATCTGAGCACTTACCAGAGAAGGCTTTCTATTCCGGTGCTTAGAATCGTTCCGGAAAGACCAGAGAACGAAGATGGCTTGGAAGAAGATTGCCACTGCAATCATTTCTCATTAAGTACAAGCTATGATTAAGTAATTAGAGGCTCTATCTATGGAGTCCACTTGGATCAATGCCAATCACGAGGAATGAAGAAAATGGAAAGGACTACAATAATATTAGGCTGATAAAATTATTTTAGGCCTAAATTTTAGGTCCGAAAGAGTTTAATGGCTATAAGTTGTGCACAGTGATAAAATCCAACAGCTACCAACGTGAAAAAGTCAAATGAGGAACAATGTCAAATGTCAATTCAAGGTAGGGGTGTGTGTGTGAAGGGATTGGGTTAATGTTTAGGTAGGCCCCTTATATGAAAACTGAAAAAGAGACGCCAAAGAGGGACCATTAATATATATATATATATATGTTTTCTTCAATCAATCACTTTTTTTTTGTTTTTGCCCCTGTTATGTACAATGACACTTGCCTTTGGAATGTGGCCATTTACACATACCAATACCCCATGAATTTGCACTCAATCCACTTTGAAAGTGATCTAACAATTAACCACTGTTGGATTCAATAAAAAATAGCATTTAGAAAACATTAAAACTTAATGCATAATAAATGAGGGTTAGGATTATTTGATCGGATTGATGTTTTGCTACCCTCCATCCCCGAGGCCCTGCACAAATCCCACTTGCCCCCATGAATTGATGGATCCTAAATGGGCCCCGCAACAAGGAAGGAAATACGAGAACACCCCGGACAAGTGCACAAACTTCTGAAGAAGTGCATCCTTCCTTTGGGTGCACCTAAAAGGCTAAGACACATCCAATTCATAGAGATGGGTGGGATATGCAAGGGATGTTGAGGGCACAGGTTGGCTCACATAACACTCCAATTACATAATCCTAACCCTTGATGATAAAGCCTCAAATTGTGATGGTTCGAAGCAGATTTTTTTTTTATTAAATCCAATAGTGGTTTATGGTTAGATCAATGTCAAATTGGGGTGAATGCTAATTTGTGGAGTCAAGGGGAGTGCAAAAGGCTTGGGTTTGTCGTAGAGGAGCCCCAATTTAAAAAATAAGAGAGAGAGAGAGAGAGAGAGAGAGAGAGAGAGAGAGTAGCCTAATGCAAAAAGGTACATTTTCTGGAATTCCCTCTCTGAGTGAATATAATACGCGCACATACTTTCAACAGAGGCTGTCTCATGATCGATAGAAAGAAATAGACTAATTTTGAATAATAAGGCTGAGGACCAAAAGCTGTGACAATTACAAAACTTGGGCAAAACCAATCTCATTGCTGAATGCTTTGAAGGAATTTTGTAGCGTTAAAAGTTCCAATCAGTGAAGTAGTTGGGTGAATGCTGTGTAAGCTCTATTCATGCTTAAAAGTGTTGGTGACGTTGTTTAAATATTTTAGCCTTCTAATGTTTCTTTGCAGATTATCATCCTCTTTCATTAATGACATCTATTACCATTTTAAATACACACAATTTCAGTAGTGGAGAAAGTTAAGTGTGCTTTGTTGCGGACAAAAAAAAAAAAACTATAGATATATGATCATTTCCCAATAGAAAATATAAAGTGTTAAGTAAAATTCAAATTCCTTCTTGAAGAAAAAAAAAGATAATGCTTACAGAGATCTCAAGTTGCTTAGTTTCCCAATCTCGGGTGTTAGCATCCCGCCGAGAGAAAAGTCACTCAAGTCCCTACAATTGCAGACAAATAAAGATTCAGATGACAAATACAATTTGGTCAACTAAATTGATCTCAATTACCACCCAAAAAGGTGTCTTTAAAAAAAAAACAGAGAGGGAATGGGAATCATCACAGCGTTCAAAATAAAAATTACAATGAAGAATTGATTTCTCAGCAGAGAACAAGGCCAATTTCTGTAAAATGCTTCAGATATAGAGAAAAACCACATTATTTACCAAAGCAAGGAGTAAAGATTCAACCTGTTGGAAGAATGCATTCTCCAAAAATTTCAGATAGGTATGCAAACAAGTTACATGTTTCATAAATAAAAGGTATTAGTTCATTACTCAACAGTCAAGATGCATGTTCAACTACCTCAATCACACTTAATTTATGCCTTTTCCACATCAAGTATTGATGTAAGGCTAAAAGATTAAGAAAAAAAAAACCCACAATTGCCGGAGTATGGTTATTAATTTTCTTTGACACCCCTAAAGTCAAATTCACTATAGAACAGATGTTATCATTTCAACCAAAACAATTAAAAGTTGATTTAAGACTTTAAATACATGGTTCATCCAAACAAAACATAAATAGACACTTACAGATCATGCACTTCACCATCCACACAGCCAACGCCAGTCCATTGACACGGATCGCCATCGTTAAAATTCCAATCCTCCAATGCACCAAAAGGATCAGAATCCACTCTCATTCGAAATTCCAACAACGCCAACCCTTCATTTCAGTACATCATAATAATAAGAACCTCCCCGTATTAACAATATATATATATATATATATATATACATATATATAATCAAACATCAAATATACATTGATTTTAACTACCTTCCTTATTGATAGCCCAGCACCCTTCCAATTGGATAAGAACCACGAACACCACAACAGTAGTAGCATGTAATACCTTCTGCAGCTGAAACTCTAGGTGGTTCCATCTATCCAACATCTCTTTAGGGATAAATAACACTGCAGTTGTTTCCATCTTAAAACAATTACAACAAAATTACAACAAAATCACAACAAAACTGATAGATGTTGAAACATAAACTATGTGATTAAATATGTCAACCAACCTCCAAGAGGAAAACCAATTCTTTGCCTGAAACCGCGTATCCTCAATCATGAACACCAGAGAACAATTCACAATTCACAGTCCCCTTGTATTTAAGCTTTTGTCTGATTAAAAGAAGGAGAAAAAAAATGCCTATTTTAGATAATCAAACTTTAGAATCAATGGAAAAATCATGAGCTCTAATGAAACCAAACCAATAATCATAAAATGGGTTCTTATGGAAAAAGAAACTTGAGAAAGAAAAAAGGTAATAAGGTTCGATTTCAAAACCTCATTGCAAGCAAATGGGAGAAAAAGGAGGGAAAAGGAAGAGAGTGAAAGAGAAAGAGGAATTGGGGATTCCTGTCTGGAGGTAGGGGTAAGGAAATGTGAAGTAGGTTCTTTTTTTTTTTTCCTTCATTTTGAGCCAGTGAAATTGAGGAGGAGGAGGAGGAGGAGAGGAAAGGGAAGGTTTCAATGTGTGGAAGCCGGCTGCCCATCACTTTAGTTCATGGTTTGTAATATTAAATTTAAATCTGCTGGAGTATGTCAGAGAGAGACTTTTTTTTTTAATGAAATATATAACAATATATTTTTTTTTTCTTTTGTAAATTGACCATATTTGTTTTTTTAATGAAATATATAACAATATTTTATCTTTTTTATAAATTGACCAAATTTATTTTTGTTTTAAGCCCCGCGATCCTAAGAGACTCACGTATAGGAAGATAGAAAACTCGCTGAAGCGACGAGGAGGAACTTTCATGTGCAGGGAAAAGGGTAAGAAGTGCGCATCTTACCCCAAAGGAGTCCTAGGTTAGGCGGCGTTCTTAATTGGCTACAATTATTGCTAGAGGAGAGGAATTTTGGAAAATCAAAAGTTAGATTTTTATTTCAAGTTCTAAGAGGGGTTTTTTTTTCTTTGTTTTGTTTTGTTTGTGTGGAACAAGCTCTGCTATTGAGTTGCGACCAATACTTGGTAGAACAAGTTTAAGAGTTTACTCGCAGCTGTTTAATTTTTTGTAAGTCTCTAAATAGCCTTCGTGTTTTGTTTTTCATTGCATTTTATTAAAATAAGAGATTGTTCTTGTTGATTTACATAGGTACCGAACAAAAATGGAAATAGAAATAACTATTTCACTTCATTGTGTTTTTAAAAGAAAATCGTAACCCAAATTCCAGCTTGTTTCTTTACTGGAATTCAAAGAAATACTATTTAAAGAATTTGTGATTTTCCATATATAATAGAATTCTTGGATGCTCAATTGTGCTTGAGTGTCAAGAAATTCCACCGCAAAATAAAGGAGTTGAAATTTCAAAATTTTACAAAGGCAATTGAGGCAATTAAGGTGGTTTAGACTTTAAAAATCTTGTGAAGAATCATGACATCCGCCATCATATCACATCAGAAAACTCAGTACCTCAAATTCTTGTTAGAAATTTAAGCAAAGAAACAGACCCTATAACCCTCATCTAAATCACAACTTTTATTCCACTACTACCTAAGCTTATTTTATTGAGAAATTGTTATAAGAGTCTCCATGAAAGCTTAAAAATAAAAGAATACAGACTTTTATGTAAAAATAAAATATATAATTTTACCTTATTTTTTCAGTTTCCTCCAAAATCTTAATTATATTCTCATATGTACCTAAAAACAAAATGATAAAGCAAGTTTAATAATAAAATAACGCCACAAAATTATATTTAATCACCTAAATATACAAACTAATGAAAAATAATCTAACTCAATCCAAATTCAGCATGAAGTGTAATTTATATTTAGTGCGGATCTGCAAAGGAAATCAATGAAAAGATCAAACCACCCAACCGAAACATAGGTCATTTTGGAGGCTTTCACATGCATAGCCATGTATCTTTTCTTTTATTTCTTATATATTTCAGTTTTTTTAGAAAGTCATATCATTATACCATTTCTTGCACAAGCATGCTTATGAAGCCGCTTTTCTGTTGTAAGAAAAAAAAACTCTATTTCATCTTTGGTGCGACTGCTTTTTTTAAACAAAAGCAAGAAAATAAATTAAATTTTTTGCGATTCCAAAAAAAAGCTTTTCTCCACATAAGGCCGGCAGATTTTCCTCTCAACCCAGAGATGGAAGATGCTCTAAAATGAAAAAGAAAAAAAAAACTAGAAGAAGTTTGGTGGCTCTACAAAAACATACCTCAGGAACTTCCTGCCCTCAGCTTTTGGCAAGTGCTATCAAAGAGAGAGAAGAAGAAGAAGAAGAAGAAGAAGGAGAGAGGAGAAAAAAGACAGGGAGGGTAAGTAGTATTAGTAGGTAGGCAACAAGGGGTGGGGAAGGGGGACGGGGAGACAAAGGCAGTAAAAAAACAAAAAAGAGAACTTGGGTGTTTTTCTTCTTCTTCTTTTTTTTCTTTCTGCCCTTTGGTGGGGGGCTTCTCTCAAAGCCGCCTCCTCTCCTCGGTCATCATCAAAGGCTCTGTAGCTTCCACACACACACACAACTCAACTCGGTCTCTTTGGAGCCTTCCTTTCTCCAACCCCACCCCCTCTTGTTCCTTTTTCTTTTCCTTTTCCTCTATCGTATCGTTTTGGGACGGATGGGAGCTGGTTAGCCAACGCCGTCGAACGAAAAATGCTTCCTTGGCTACTTGGTGGTGGGGAGAAGCCTTCTTCCGCCTTGATCGGACTTGCAAACGCAACTTTCTCCCATGACCATCTTCTCTACCGCCCATTTCTGTTTTGTCTTTGTGGAAACGGTTACACAAACTCTCTCCATTATTTTTCCCTAACACACACTTGTGTGACTTGCTATCTCAACCTCCCTTTATGCGTGGGCCATGTTGATGCATGCATTATTTTCTTTCTTCTTCTTCTTCTTCTTCTTCTTCATGATTATAACATTCCATCTAATGGCCCCACAAACTTTGACGACCATGATGATGATCTTAATTTCACAGTAGTTATCTATTTGAATTTGGATCCTCTATTTGAGACTTTGGCTTGGAGACATTCGAAGTAAAAGAGTACAACGCAACACGGTGAGGTCGGAGACCCCTCTGGTCAGGGAAGTAGAGTTTATCTACTCAAAATTCAAACTGGTCAAAATAAAAGGCTTCCCTTCTCGTATAGTGTTATTTCTCTAAATTTTACTCTTGAGTAGGAGTTGGTACCACCTAATTATTGGTTATTTGATTTAAAAAGTAAGTAAAATGATCGTAGGTGCATATTCATCAATCACATTTCTAACAAACACTAATTTTATAGTGAGACGAACTCCTGCTAGGATAAAGTTCGAATTTTTAATAGGTAGGCTCCAAGTGTACAAGATTTGTCCGAGTCAAGTTCTTTTCCTTTTTCTTAAGCTTGCCCTGCAAAAGGTACTCAACAATTTTAATTTTCATCAGACAAGGTAGGTGGAAATTTTAGTTTATTATTTGAGTTGTCTGTGAAGGATTGTATTTATTGCACAAAAGAATGTATTTATTGTCCATTTAAATCAAAATCAAACTACTTTCACAGCCCATCATGACTCATCCTCTATTACCAAATCCTTATCCTAAGTAGAAGCCAAAATAGATAAAAACTGATTAACTTACTTCTTAATCGTTTTTGTTGTTTGTTTCTTGAAAAGTTCTTCTCTCAATTGGGTGGTCAAGCCGCTTAAGGCCTCTTACCTACCCTTCTATATCATTCTTATGAGAGCTGGCATGTAATTCTGCCTTGAAACACTTTGATTTGATTAAACAATAAGCCCCCTTTGGACAATCATCCCTGGAAGTTTCCCCAAAGTCCACAAGAACAACCTCACCTGTGGCTGTAGTGTAGACCCCTTCAAAGTAAAGAATATTAATTCAATCACATCAACTTCAACATCATTAATATGTGTTGCTCTAGGATGAGTCAACATGTCACGCTCCCCAGGCTCCACTCTGCAGTACTGCTGACAAGTCTGGTTAGATAATGGTGTGGCCTGTGCCTCTGTCATTATCACTTCTTTTGCTGCTTTTTCCATTATGATGATGATTACATCATTATGCATTCTTGATTATGTTTATTAATCAGGTTATTAACCTGATTTACCCTGCTATCAACTTTTATTCGAATAAAACTTGAAGACATCATCTTGTATGCGTGTTTATTTCGAGCAATTTAAATTTTCAATGGATAGGCCTAATTATGTAATTTTCTTGCAAATTTTTGAACCAAACATATGTGCTTGCCCACGTAAAAATGGGATTTTTTCCTTCCGCAGCGCTTAGATCTCACATTCTCATGTGAACGATTGAAGTCTATATATTTTACAGAGTTGTTGTGCGGCATTCTAGGGTGGTACGATATTTTGCACATCACACTGTCCGATATTATGGTTCCTGCAATATTACACCGTTATTATATGAATAAATATACGAAAAATATTTAAACTTCAACGGTTTTGGAAACAAATGCTTGGTCTAAGAGCGGTATATCGCAAACAATTTTCGTGGATCCATAAGAAAAGGCTCTGCTTTTGATGTTGTTTTTTTTTTTTTTCGTAGAACCAAAAAGTTTGCACTAAATGCTGACAGAGATTGAAAAAGGTTTTTCATTAGAAAAAGAATCCTACCAGGGAGCAGAGGACTTCTCATCCATCGTCCATGTAGTGTATATAGTTAGGATTCATTGATGAAGCTTATGACTAGAATTATTTTGATTTGATAAATTTAAATATCTGATTTGGACCATTGTTCACAATCTAATCACAGTTCATTTGACAACAATCAACTTTGATGGTTGAGATCATCCCATCAACAAAAAACTCAGGTTATCCTTTATCCAATATAACTCTTGCATTGGCATGCAAACTGTGACCCATTGGATCCAATGGGTCAGATATGTGAAATGGTTGCACAGGGAGAAGAGAAGGAAAAAAAAAAGGCCTCTATTTTGTTTGTGGATTTTATCGCATGAGATGAACAGTTGGGAGCATTCACTGATCAAATGATTGCCTAAAAATTTTGAATTTCATATTTATAAAAACGATTAAGAACAAAGAAACAAAGTTGAATATCCAAAATGACTGTTATATAATCCCCTAAAAGTAATCAAGGAAATGAATACCCAACCATCATTCTAATAATTCAAATCCTGAAAAAATCGAGGCCTCTTCTCCTTTACCCGAAATCCTTCACCCTTCTCGTCTTTAACAATTCTTTGTAAAGCCCATTTGACTAATCAATTCACCATATATTCAATTCCATGCAAGCACATAGGGACTAAAAATAGAAGCAGCCTTTTACCTTAGCCTTGATTTAATATATGTGCATGTGGAGCTTACTATCACATGCCTCATTGTGTATCAAACGGAGTGAAATATGGCCCCAAAAATTTGGAAGACCCCTTCAAGTTATGGTAAAATTATGTTTTTTTTCTCTTAAGTAAAGTTTATCTACATCCATTCCAGATTGGTTGGGCATTGGGAGAGCATCATCTATCTGATTTGCATAATTGTTGAACACAAAACTTAAATCAGAATTCAAAATCGACCTACAGGTGGGAGCACTGACAATAAGAAAGATGCTATAAAGGAAAAGATCATTCAGTTGCTTCAACCCCTAACTTGATTTTTATACAAGTAACTTTAGATGAGTTTCTGCCAGCTGCCTTGGGTTGGCCAATTAACTGCACCTTTTTACATGACTTTGCAGTTGGATTTTAAACTAGCTAAGCATGATGATAGTACCAAGTGTATACATGACAATTAAGGCCTGTGAATTCTAAGACATTAAGGGCACGCTTGTCTAGCCAATTTTTTTGAACAAAGTGAGGATTGCGGAAATTAAATTCTTCAGAAAAATCTATATCTGATGCAGGCACTTTTCCAACAAAAATGGGCTAAGCTTTCCACAAATTCTCGCAAAATAAATTCCATTGCAGGGCGGAAGTAATTTCTTTTCCATGGAAGAGGAAAATTCCCGCTTCTGCAGCATGTACACAAATGCCACGTTTGTGCTGCCGCTGCGAAAAAAGTTCTGCATTTGGTACAACTTCATTTCCGTGAGAAGCTCAAAAATGAAATAAGTTCTCCGATTCCTAGAAAAAGCATTTCCCATGAGAAGGGGGTGGGGTTGGGTTTTCCATGGAAAGAGGAATAGGTTATCCAGAAAACTGATTTTTCACAATGTTGTACAAACGTTCCCTAAACGTGACATTATACTCTTAATTTGTACCCTGTAGCTCTAATTTCCTTTGCAAGAAACTTGCAATCTACAATAGCCATCCACTGTACTATACAGCAAAGCCTTCTGGCAGCGGCGAAGCTCCCATCTTACTAGTAAGCAAATCTTCTTTCAAGGCCCAGCTGGGATCTTTGAGATTAGGCAAGTGCTGTAGAACTTAAACCTGCTTAGATCTTTGAGATTAGTCATGTACGTCATTGCATGGTGGGGACGATTGGATAAGAAAGTAACTTTATTGACTGTGAGCCTTAACTATTAATTTGATTTGATGATCGTAACAGTGAATGAAGACAGACCATACAATCTTCACATCTAGACCAAGTGATTTGAATAACTCCTTCCAAAGTTCTCATGAGATGGCTATACTAGTCAAGAGGAAAAACACTTCAATAATTATATGCAAACCTATGCAATGCACTTTCCATCTAAGTATTCTTCAAACATTTCGGGCATGTTTTTGCGACCACTTTTCCTATGATCATGAAAAGCGTGGGATAAGTGGAAAATGTTTTTAAACCACATTTGGTGCAGCCCCTCTTCCTAATAAAAAAGTAACTGAATTTTTTGTAATTTCTTGAAAAATTATTTCCGATGGGGGTGGACTTGGTTTTGCAATCGAATGCGAAAAAACTTATGCGCCGCTCTGAGTTTCGGTAGCACTGTACAAAAGTGCCCTTAAGTGGCCGGACTGAATAATGATCTAACCATAGTACAACCAATCGGACTTGGTCATTTCAATAGACTAGTGGAGCCCTGCACGCGCAATGCATGTGCACCGAACACAGTTTTACTAAGAGAATTTTAAAAAAATAAAGTTCTTAAAAAATTCAGTAGAAGCTTCAATACATTTAAAAATAAATTTTCAACAGAAAATGAGTAATTATAATTTGCAAGGCCCATGCAATGTCCAAATGCAGCTGACACTACTTTTTTCCTATATATTTGAAAATAATAAAACAATGATATAGTGAGAAAAATGAGATCTCAAAAGACAATTGATATGGAATTTATATTAATTTTTGAGGATATAAATCACATATTTCTAGATATTTTATCATGAATGTGTACAAAGAAATTTAAATTTACTTTATTTAACATGTCAGGTCGACTTGGTAGACTTAACGTGCTAAAGTTGGAGTCCAGTCGAAAGCATAGTCAAATTGATAACATGCAGTTTTATAAAAAATAAAAACTAAAAACCAGATGAGCTTACTGTTCTAACCGATTACCATGAACATTATATATTCACAAAATCAGATTTTATTAAGGAAAAAAAATAATTATATCTTACCTAAAGACATTAGAATAATAAAATTGAGATGGTGGTTTTAGTCTTAACTTCCAAAGAAGAATAACATCTTACACCAACCGTCAAGAATAATAAAGTAATTCGGCTTATCCTCAAGCTACAGGGATCAACAATGGTGGAACTATGATATGAACTTGACGGGTAAGATTTTCAGAGCACCTGTTGATCAATATTAATATTTAACATGTGGTTTGTTTTATTTTATAAGACGGACCACTATCACGTAAAAAGAGGCAATACATCTCCAATAGTCAGCATCTTCTTTTGCTTGATACAAAGTACTATATTTTATACCCTTTAAGAAAAGGATAATACAAAGTGATCATAGAAGTTCAGTTAAATGCAAGCTCACAAAAAGAGATATCTATAGGGAAAAAATACAAAAAAAACAAAAACCTACAAATACAAATCTGCCAAAAGAATTGGACATTCCTCTTAAGAACTACATAAGAATGTAATCCAAGTATTCTAGATCAAATCTTCTGCTCTGTTCTGTATAGGGGATGGAGTCATCTGATGTTCTTAACTCTCAAATTTCAAATTTCAAATACAAATACCACTTAAGTATCTTTTAGTTCTACCAAAAAATAAAAATAAAAATAAATAAATAAATAGAAAATATTTGCACAATTAGCATTGTTTAAGGTAAGAAAAAGAGAGAGAGAATGTTAATTCTTTCGTGTGTAATTTGGTATTTGAATTATAACACAATCACCAATTGGTCAACAGCAACAATAACAAAAGTAGTAAGCTACCTAATACCTTTTGTCGTGACTTTTAAACTGGTTTTTAAGCCAATGGCGAAGCATTTAAAGTGCCCACAAAATTGTAAGTATTGAACACCAAACGGTAGTAAGTAAAACACACTTGATTCCTTTTCTTTTGATCTATTATAAAATACACTATTCATTTTCTTTTTTGTTTTCATCCCATCTTAGTTCAAGGTTTATTATTGAAAAAGCACATGGCATTTAATTTTTCAGAGTTAAAAGGCAGTATGTACACCATGAACCACATAATGGAGTAAATAATGCATAGTTAAAATCTTTTTGTTTTTTCTACCTTGGCTTAGTTTATTAACCGGAGTAGACAAAATAGTGCCAAGAAAGACTAAAAAGACTTTCTAAATGATAAAATCTGAAATATTTTTCCTTTGAAATGATTCTTTAATACATCATATCTCACAATTAATTTTACAAAAGGCAAAAAAAAAAAAAAAGAATAAAAATTTTGAAATTAGTTAACAAAATGGTTCAATGAGAACCACAAATGAATGCTTATTGGTCTTATCCCACTCTTGAGGGGTTTGGAGGGTGATGATTGAAGAGGCCTTGGTCTAAAGCTTAAGATTTTAATTAACATAAACTAAAACAGGAAAAATAAACAAAATAAAATGTCAGATTCTTATACAAATATGGATTATGTTTTTGGCCTTTTAAATATTTGCACATGTATTGCTTAAAAAACAAGCCCTTCCCCTTCGACTCTATGGAGAAGGAAAACAGATTCAGATAGATAATGGAAAATCTTTTCAATCCCTCATAGCATCGTCGTTTTAGTGATTGACTACTTTGCTTTTCTCAACCAGGACACATTTTGTTTGAGTTTTCCATTTTCTTATGTCACAAAACAAAACAGTATCAATTTTACATTTTAAATGCTATTTTAAATGTTATGCACAAATTCATATTCCAAACATAGAGTGAGAACTAAATACAAAGTTTTACCATAAGGAAACATGAAAGACGCACAATTTGGAAGCCTGGAGTTAAGATTCAAGAAATAAAACAGACATATAATTAAAATTATCAAAACACAAAGGCTATCAATGGGTCTAACTTTAGCCCAAATAGGAATAAGAAAGAAATAACCAACTCTTCATCATCATTTTCTTAACTCTGGTTGCACCCATTTTTTTTAGAATGAAGATTTTATTGCAATATTAGAAAAAAATTGAAAAAGAAGACACAATCAAACGATAATAATTTCAGTAGACAGTGGTCATTTACATGTATGAAAACTTCATTCATTCCAAAAGAAGCTAAGAGTTAATGAAGAATCTGTTAAAATGTCATGTTCTTCCTTACACAATTACTCATAGAGGAAAAACCTCATACCCACAAAATTTCCTACATTAAAAATCTTATATTATTTGAATAAGAAGAATGTTAAAAGAAAATTGAAAAAAGAAGAGGGGAAAAACAACATTTGAGATATTGAAAATCTTGTAGAATCAAAATAAGAAGAATGTTAAAAGAAAATTGAAAAAAGAAAAGGGAAAAACAACAACATTTGAGACATTGATTTGAGATAGATTCCAATCTTATCCATATTTTCCTTTTCTTTTTTTCACCACCTTAAAAAAAATAAAGAAATCGAAAAAATTACTCCATTTATTGGAATGTATTAAAAAAAAAATTTATTACGTTTAAAATATCAGCATCTACTCAATAGAAGAGATTAAAAAAATTATTAGGATCATGTGTGCCAAGTTTGGTCGTTCATTTGGGTATAGTTGGGGGTGGTTAGCAATTTTGTAGAGAATTTAGGGGGCTTTCTCGTAATTTTAGATTTTTGAGATTATGGTACCGTTGGGTAGATATTTTTAATTCCTAAACTTTAGTCTTCTAGATCATCTTGATCCGGATCCTCAAAACCCCTCTAAATCCAAGCCTGACCCAAAGTCTATTTTAGAGAAATTGGGAAATTCCTATTATGTTCCCATCTTTATCCATCCGATTCACTCTCTCTTATCTTTTTTCTTTCTCTTTCCTTTATCTCATTCTATTTCCTCCCTTACTACATCTTACTCTCTTTTATAATAAGGCATAGATATATAATATAATAATATAATACTAACTGGGGCCCACATCTTGCATTTTATTGGGCAAGTGTGTAGTGAAAAGGTACTACACTTGACTCTCTTTTATATAAGGGTATAGATATATATAAATATATATAATATATATAATAAGGGTGGGCCCCACAACTTGCATTTTATTGGGCATGTGTGGAGTGAAAAAAGCACAACACCTTTCTCTCTTTTATAAGGGTAGATTCTTTCTCTTTATTTTATCTCATTCTATTGCCTCCCTTAGTGCATCTTACTCTCTTTTTATTGGGCAGGTGTGTAGTGAAATCGTACTACATTTTACTCTCCTTTATAATAGGGTATGGATATATAATATAATAATATAATACTAAGTGGGGCCCACATCTTGCATTATATTAGGCAAGTGTGTAGTGAAAGATACTACGCTTTACTCTCTTTTATATAAGGGGGTATGTATGCATATATATATATATATATATATATATATATATATGGAAGTGCTCCTATGAGAGACACTCTCACCAACTTTATGAGAGATGGGTGGGAGCCCTCACATTTAAGTTGGGGGTCTTTGCATTTAAGTTGGTGAGAGTGGATATGGAAATGAGGGCCCCCACCCATCTCTCATAAAGTTGGTGAGAGTGTCTCTCATAGGAGCACTTCCCATATATATACATATATATATATATATATATATATATATATGGGAGACACTCCTATGAGAGATATCTCCCACCTTATATGAGAGATAGGGGTGGAGGCCCTCACATTTAAGTTGTTGGCATTGGATATAGATGTGAGGCCCCACACTCAATCTCTCATATAAGGTGAGAGATATCTCTTATAGGAGCATCTCCTTATATACATATATGAGCATGGCTCTCTTAAGCTGCAGCTAAACTTATCCTAAGCTGAAATAGTGATGATCCCACAAATCAAAGTTGATTATACCTGTTTTTTGCGTGATGGAACTGAAAAATTCAGTTCTGATTGGATTTATCTTGATTTTGAAGACAATTATCATGAAAAAAACAGCATAATCGACTTTGATTTGTGAGACCAGCTTCATTTCAACTTAGAATAAGCTAAACTGCAGCTTAGGAGAGCTGACCCATATATATATATATATATAATGGGGAGGTGCTCTTGTGAGAGACAATCTCACCTTATTATGAGAGATAAGGGTGGGGGCTCTCACATTTAACTTGCTAGCATTGGATATGGATGTAAGGGCCCCCACCCTATCTCTTATAGTAATGTAAGAGTGTCTCTCACAAGAGCACCTCTTTATATAGTGATATATATATATATAATATAATAAGGGTGGGCCCCACAACTTGACTACATCTTTCTCTCTTTTATAAGGGTATATAGACTTAATATATATTTATATATATATATATATATATTTTTTTTTTAAGATATATATAACAAGGGTGGGCCCACAACTTGACTACATCTTTCTCTCTTTTATAAGGGTATATAGATTTAATATATATTTTAAAATATATATAACAAGGGTGGGCCCCACAACTTGACCACATCTTTCTCTCTTTTATAAGGGCATATAGATTTATTATATATATTAAGGCTGGGCCCCACAACTTGCATTTTATTGGGCATGTGTGGTGTAAAAAAAGTACAACATCTTTCTCTCTTTTATAAGGGACTAAGTGGGGCCTACATCTTCCATTTTATTGGGCAGGTGTGTAGTGAAAAGGTACTACACTTTACTCTATTTTATTTAAGGGTATATATATATATATATATAGCGATATATATATAATATAATAAGGGTGGGCCCCATAACTTGACTACATCTTTTTTTTTTTTGAACAGTCTACATCGTTATCTTTTTTATAAGGGTATATAAATTTAATATATATTTTAAAATATATAACAAGGGTGGGCCCCATAACTTGACTACATTTTTCTATCTTTTATAAGGGCATATAGATTTATTATATATAATAAGGCTGGGCCCCACAACTTGCATTTTATTGGGCATGTGTGAAGTGAAAAAAGTACAACATTTTTCGCTCTTTTATAAGGGTAGATAAATACATAGTTGTGCGGATGAAGTTGCAATGAAAAAAAAAAATGCTCTGATTTTTCACATGCATGAAATTTTTTACAGAGCCCAATGCAACGTTTATTATAAAACATCATTATCATTAAAGCCTTATTTAGTTTCAATTATATTGGGTCGACTATATGAATCTTATTTTTCTATTTTGGTCTATCCCATGTCAAATTCTTTGATGGGTTGTACTTTTTCATATCTATCTTGAGCTAAATCTTCAAACACAATATTTATTACACATAAAAGGAAAATTCTGAACTAATTTACTTTGATTTCACATATCTTTTCCAAGGGAAAAGGATAGGATTTTTTTTTTTTTTTGCAAGGTGTCCATATAGATTCCCAAAGAGCAAGGAATCTATGTGTTTCCCAAAGAAGTCATTGGTCAAATGAAAACATTGAAGCTCTCGTTCATATTTGCGCTTGAACACTGTGCATTTCCTAATATATTGATATATATATATATATGTCCAAATCAAGCAAGCATATTCCATACATATATTGGTGCAGTTGGGTCACGGACATAAGCAGATGATACATCAAGAGGTACTTACGTTTTTTTTTTTTTTTTTCAATAAAGGAGGCAGATTTTGGGGGGGGGGGGGGTGTTGGGCGGTGTTTTGGGGGGATGAAAATTATATTAAAAAAAAAGAAAATTTAACAACAGCCCATGGCCATCGTTTTTAGCGATTTTTGAGGGGGGGTGGGATGAAAATTATATTAAAAAAAAAAATTTAACAACTGCCTATGGCCATCGTTTTTAGCGATTTTTGAGGTAGTGGGAGCAGATCCAACTCTTATGCTACCCCACCAACTCCCAGGTCGGATAGTCTCGACTTAATCTTTTCTAGAAAGATGATTCTTTTTCTTCATTTTTAAACTTTTTAAAGGAAATGTCATTAACCATAAATAAGCTTTCTTTTAGAAAGAAAGGAGTTAAATCTTCTATGTCAAAGTGCTCATTGGGTTTATGAAATCACTAAACGTGATCTTTACCAAAACTACTTTTTGATAAAACCATGTTTGCTTCAAAACAACCTTTCGCTAAAAACAAGTCAAGAGCATGCCTCCCACTGATCTTTCATCTTATGATGTACTATATGGGCATGTTTGGATGGCCGCTTTTCCATATATAAAAGAAACAGTTTGAAAATATTTATGAAAAAGGGGCGTGGGTTGCACCCATGTTGGTAGCTTTGTTGTAAGTTTGTATCCTTAGATGCAAAAAATAAGAGTAAGGTCTATCAATCGAGCTACATAACTCATAAACTCCAACCACTTGAGCGAAATTGAAGTTCCTTATTGCATTGGCTTTGTGCTAAATCTCACCTTGAGATTTGGTAAAACCAGGATATTTGTTTTTGAGTGATAAAAAATTATCTTAATTTAGGATTTTTCTTGAAAGATTATAGGAAAGGTATTACAAAAAATAAAAACTCTCAAATAATTACAAATAAAACTAAAATATGAATACATATTGTTATTTTTTTTTTAATTTTTTCATATTTCCCCATTTTAAAATTTAACCCTAGAGATTTTTACGAAAAAAAAATTAGACTTAAACTCTAATAATCACATGACTATGTAAATTTGATTGAAAAAAATTAACTCTGGTGGTGCGTCACCTGTGTCACTTTCTTCTCCATCACTTTTCTTTCTCATGTGTATGAAAAGTCGGATACAAAGCATGAAAAGCCTACAAAGCTTGTCACAAGGCTGGAGAGAGAAAAACAGTGAGATCTTTTCAAACACTGGGCAGAGAGAGATTTTTTTAAATTTACCTTTACAAGAAACAAACCCACCCAACCCCAAAGTAGAAAACACTATAAGAAGAATAAGAGGATGAAAAGAAATATTAGGTCGATTATCTTTGCACTTCGTGCATCCACCCACCTCCTTCATACCTATAGGAGAGAAAAGTGATGAAGAAGAAAGGGAAAAAACTAGGGCAATATTGCCAATGGAGGTATTTTTGTGGGAGCTTCTAAATACACAGCGATTTTAACCTTTCACACACAGTTTTTTTTTTTAACTTTTTTAATACCATTTATATCCCTATATGAAAAGACCAAAAAGGGCAAACATATTTCACATGATACTGCTCATATCCCTCTGCACACCGGCCCAGAGTTCACTGCCATCATCTTGTTCCTCCCATTCCACCGTCTCATTCATCCCTTCACTTTCATTCCCTTCTTCCACCAATCTCATTCTTCCCTTCACATCATCATCTCTCCATTTATCACATTCTACTTACTCATCATATCCCACCATTGTCAGACATTTCTTCTTAGTGAAACCTCACTCTCAATATCATTTTTTTGTCTAATGGATGAGCAAACTAAGAAGCACAATGCAGTTACCGAACAAAATAGCAGTGAGAAGATGAGTTTTTGTGTGTTTTTTTATATTTCCGGCATTTTTCGAAGCTTATAAAGCGTTTTTTATTTTCTATTATCGCGAAACGTTCAGACTTTCAGTGCAGAACAAAATGCCAACGTTCAGCCTCGTATAGTTGAACATATTAATTTTGCTCAGCCGTATCTGGCTGAACAAAAAATTTATATTCAGCTGAATAGGGCTGAACGAAATGATTTTGTTCAGCCATATATGACTGAAAAAAAAAATTCAGCAAGATACTACTAAACAGCAGCAATTTATTCTCAATTTATATAAATGATGTTCCTCCCTCCTCTCTAATTAATCAATGCTTTAATATAGGATGTTGTGTCTACACAATGTAGTCAAGTTCGCTCTGAATGCGTAGTAGACTATAGTCATGAATTTAACAATAAAGAGGTAAGAAATATAGTTGAATTATATTTAAAATGAACGTTATGAGTTATGATCATCTTATTTAATTCTATTCTGCGCAGATATTCAACAGTCGGGAAGCATTAATCTCGTGGGCTCATGACGTTGGAAGGAGAAACGGATTTGTTATTGTCATTAAGGTATCAAATGCTGATGGGATTAGAAAACAACCCAGAGTTATCCTTGCATGTGAAAGAAGTGGACACTATAGAGATTCAATGGCTAAGAAAGAGAGTCATACTAAAAAGAAAATCAAGCAGACAGGTTCAAAGAAATGTGGATGCCCATTTTCATTAAAGGGCAAGGAGTTGGGCACAAATGATGATTGGATGTTGGAAGTTATATCGTGGTGTGCATAATCATCCGGCTACAGAATATCTAGAGGGACACTCATTTGCAGGGAGATTGTCAGAGGACGAAACAAAGTTGTTGGTTGATATGTCTAAGAGCATGGTTCGACCAAAGGAGATTTTGGTTACATTGAAGCAAAGAAATAATTTAAATGTCAACACAATGAAAACTATCTACAATGCACGTTATAAGCATAAAATCGTCGAGTGGGGTGGGAGAAGTCAGATGCAACAACTGTTGGGAAAGTTATAATGTCTGCCATATGTCTCTCGCAGGGAGATTATGATAGATTTTATTAATGACAATCATTTTGTTGAGGTATTGCCCTTAAATTTTTTCCATTATACATTATTAGCTCATACGATTATGTTATTTACAAACAATTTTTTTTTTTTTAGTTATTCTTGGTCCCAGGTCATCCTACTCCGCCGATTGCAAACAAGTGGCATCCGTTTCATCATACCTGTGCACAAGGATAGCAAACCACGTACCATTACAGGATACAACGTTTCAAAGAAATTGTCACTTCTGACGTAGCCACATGTGAGATGATAGAGTTGGAATGAGGCGATCACCTTATTAGCTCATAAACTGATGTAGCCACTTGTAGGGCGATCTTATTATTGTTGTTAATGATGTGGCCACTTGTATGGTGATGAAATGTTGTATTAAACTCATCTATTTTTAATAAAAGTCTTACTTTTCTTGACATTGATGGTCATAACTGTTATGGTGATTGATATACTAGCATCAAAATATACAACATCCATGGAAATTTCAATAGGATTAAAACTGCATTAAATTGATTGGTATTTATCATCCAATTGCTTACAAAATAGAATCCACCTATCAAAGTAGATCCACCCTAAGAAATACATCCACCTTTCAAAATACATCCAACCTACAAAATACATCCACCTTTCAAAATACTTCTACCCTTCAATTTCTATTTCTACCCCTATTGGTTTTGCGTGAAGTAACTAATGTCAAACGGGGGCTTTGAAAGGTACGTTGGACTTCTTCTGTAGAAGCCCCCCGCAACAATCTGCGAATCTGATCAATAGAATTGTAGAGCATGTCCGGGTCTTGAATGCACTCTTCATAACCCTTCTGAATGATTGAATCCCCGATAGTTAGAGCGTTCTCATTCCGCTGCATTTAGACATGTAAAAGGAAAATAAATTAGAGCGTCAACCATTAAGAACAATAAAATAAACATTTAATACAAAAACAAAACCACTTTGTAACAGGTCCACTATGTTCGTCCCTGAGAGGCTGAATAGACTGGGTTTGTTCAGTCCCTTAGTGCTGAACATAGTGGATTTGTTCAGCCCCAAGAGGCTAAATGTACTAGGTTTGTTCAGTATCTTAGGGCTGAACATAGTGATTCCATTCAGCCTCGATAGGCTGAACGTAGTTATTCCGTTAAGCCCCGAGAGGCTGAACGGCGTTGTTCCGTTGGAACTCCTTGAATCCTTCTTGAGTAGGATGGAGAGATTACAGGACCTCACATGGTTTGAGATGAAGCAGGACCTCCTTGAACTATGTGAGGTCCTACTCAAGGAAGCATCCCACGAAATCACAGATGCCTTTGACAACTCAAATAACCATCCCACGAAATTACTATTTTAGAAACTCAAACACAGATATAGTAGAGGAGGAAGAAGAAATGGAGGAGAAGGGATATTACCGATTGGGAGGAGGAGGAAGGAGAAGGGCTCCAAACGTCCTTCAACAATGGCAGCTCCAAACGTCCTTCAACAATGGCAGAGAGTCTCCAAACGATGTGAGTGTAGAGAGAAAGGGGTTAGGGCAATTTAGGTATGTTTTTTGTGTGTGAAAAGTAAAGTTATAATTTAAATTTTTTTTTATTGTGTATAGATAGAACTTGTGTGTGAAAGGTTAAAATTGCTGTGTATTTAGAATCTCTCGTTGCCTGCGCTTCGCTCCCGATCCGACTCTCTGCCTCCTGATGAAGCGCCTCTCCCTATCCTGCACACCCAAGGTACGCTAAACTGCGCCGGCCTCCCATGCGCTCGCACTTGAGATCTGATGCTTCCTTCGTATCTATCCATATGCAATTCATCCTTACCCCTCTCTAATTCTCCCTCTCTTTCGCTTCGATTCTATCATACGCCGTTCTCTTTGTTCTTCTTCTTCTTCTTCTTCTTCTTATGAATATCTGATTCTTGAATCTATAGAATCATATGAGTCGTCTGATTATGGTTTGATCACATCGAAATTCTAGGGTTTTTTTTTTGTATTTGCACTGAATGGTATGATATGATTTGATGGCATCGTGATTGTGGTTGAGATTTCTTTTGTTTGATTGATTTCTTAAGAATTTGAAGTGATTGTTGCTGAGTGGTGTTGTGATTGAAGATGTGATGAATTGAATCTTCAGTTCCTTCTTATGACAACTTTTATGTGGTAGATGTTATTTCAACTTTTGTTTACTTAAATTCATTTGGTAGTGTTTGTCTTTGATCTGGTTTACTTAAATTTAATTGGAGTGGATTCTTCCACTCAATATTAGTAGTAGGGTGTATTTGCAATGTGCAGCTCAAATATATTGGTGGAATTGATTGGAGAATTGATGGATATTACTAATCGCGTGGTCTGTTTTGGGGGTGGTGCGGGAAATTTCTGAATTATGAGGAATAAATCAACATCCATTGCTTCTTGTGTTATGGCTAAAATTCATCTGATATCACTGATAAAATGGTGGATGTGATATTAATTTAGGGGGAGAAGTGTTCCATATACAAACACTCTCTTTTTTTTCTTTTTGTTTTTTTTTTTAATGATTGGCAGTTGATTGTGCTCTATAGTGTAATCTGGGACATGAGGGTGATGTTTCTTTAGGAAAAGATCATGCTTTGCTCTGGCTTATGTGCCCTTATCTTAGAGTAATGCATTAAAATGTCAAAAACAATCGCTGTCCTTTATTTTTCTTTTGCTGCTTATTGGTTATTTTATCAACAAATCAGACTTTTTAATGCTAAGGGCCTGTTTGTTTGCATAGAATAATACATGGGGATTGAATACATAGGAACTCATGGTGAAATCAAGGTTGGTATCCTTGTGACTCAAGACTCAACTCGTCCAATTCAAAAAATGTGACTTGAATAGAGTCAATGCAGTGAGCCGTCAACTTTTTTTAAATAATTTTGAAAATATTTAAAAATGGTTCAATACTCATAAAATATAAATACTCATTTATTCACATCCATTCACTGATGGATTATTAAAGAGATGAAGGGATAAGGATATGAGGCAAAAAGTGAAGGATATAAGGTAAGCAATGTAGATGGGGCTTAGACTTCCCTAGGACTTGAATTACTAAGGTGATGGCTTGGTATTAATTTCCCATCTTTCCATGGTTTGAATTCTATTAAAGGGGAGGCTATTTGATGGTCATTTTTGGATGTTCACCTTTGATCTTCATTTTTAACCACTTAGGGCATGAATTCCTATGTATTCTATGCAAACAAACAGGCCCTGATTGGTTTTCAATTTTATATGTAAAACTTGTTGGTTTGGACCAGGACTGAACTAGTCATATCAATTTGGATTTTGGGCTAGTGACACTTTGAAACTTTGAAACTCTAGCTACTAATTGATCTAATTCATGTTTGTGTCCTTTCGGTGCAGATAATTACTTCCAGTAGCCCTTCTTCATCATCTTCATCATTGTCATCATCGTCATAGACTTATCCTATTATCTGGAAGGATCAAATGACTAGCATGAGGGTCTATTGCCATTATCTTAATTTGTTCATTAAGAAGCATATTTTTCATTACTGTATTTTGAATTCAGCACAGAGAAGCAGCTGTGTTGTTGAATGGTCTCCTATCTATTAAAGCAGCTGAAAACACCGAAATTTGGAGAGTTATTGTACAGCTGCTCAAGAACTATATGTTTCTGGTGAAACCATCCTAGAGTCTGTTGATTTACTTGATATTCTATTTACACTATGCCAGCTATACAGAGGCTGTATAACACTTGTAAATCATCCTTCTCTACAAACGGACCAGTATCCGAGGAAGCACTTGAGAATGTTCGTGCTATTTTAGGTGAGATTGACAAGTCTTCTTCTGTTCCTTACTTAGATATCTGAAATGCTGATCAAATATTTATACTCCCACATAAGGTAGTCAAGCAAGCCTGTAATGATTGATGCAATTTTGCAAAGGTTAACATTTTTCTTTAGCTTTCTATTCCTATGATTGGGTGATCGCTTCTTATTTTGTATTTCATCAGTCTTTCTAAATCCTACCAGTTTTATTTGGCATTCGCACTTTTGATTATAGCAGTCAACAGACTATAGTAAATTTGGTGCCCTTCATCAAGAACTATATTTAGCTGTGGATCTATAAGGGAATGATTTTAACTCGGAGTTCTTGTTTTGCATTTTTAATGTGTGCTTGTGCAATGTTCCAATTTTGAGTGTTTGTGTTGCATCTTTTGTATGCGTGCTTGTGGAGTGCTCCTGGTCTTAGGTTTTTCTATATGCGCATTTGAATTGTATAATATAAGACTCTTAACATTTTCGATCTACCCACTCTCCTCAGTTCCCAATCCCACTCTCCTCCCGGCAGCTATATGACACTGCATACCAGAATGTTGAAACATGGAACTTACTTGTATTTTGCTTTAAGTGGAATATCCATGAACATAGATAAATCTTTCAGAAACATGATGCTACTGGATTTTCCTCTTTGTACTATTTATGTGGCAACCTTGTATCTTGTAGCATGTATGTATGATTAGAGAACTTTGGAATAAAATGTTTTGTAACTCTCCAGGCATATATTTCTGCGTTAAGTCTTACTATTATCCTCTTAGTTAGTGAACCTTTTTTTAAACCTTTTGCTATTTCAGATAAAATCAGGCCATCTGATGTGGGTCTCGAACAGGAGGCACAGGTAGCACGTGGATGGAAAAATCCCATGCATATTATTAATGGAAAGAAAGGCTGCAATGGGAGTAACCTGCCTCCAATCAAGTATCTGCATTTACACGAGTGTGATAGCTTTTCTGTAAGTCCCAAGCTTCCTTTCTAGGACTATAGGTTACTTCAGCCGTTTCCATCTTCAATTGTTATCTTGAAGCTGCAGTCGGCTGTGAGTCTTGTAGGATGGTATTCATTTAATTTTCTGCAAACTTTTTTTGTCATTGGAGGCTATGATTGATGTGTTTGAGGGTTTTAACCCTTTGTTTTGCAGATAGGAATATTCTGCATGCCAGCATCGTCTATTATACCCCTTCATAATCATCCTGAAATGACTGTGTTGAGCAAGCTTCTTTATGGTTCTATGCATGTGAAATCATATGACTGGTGTGATTCACCTGTGCCTGTCGATCCTGCAAAAGGTATGCATCTAGTTTCTCACATTTTCTCTCCACAGACAGTTTGTCCGTCCATACATTCAGAGATGAATTATTATCCTAAGGGCGTTTCTCATGAGAGACATTTGGTGGATTCTTCTTTTTTTGGTGAATGGGACCCCCTTATGATCAATCCAAACCCCTCACACTCATTACACCCATGAATTGTCATTGGCCCAAATTAGACAAACATCCAACTGTTACTCGCCATTTGATTGAAATCCTAAAAATATAATTCCTTCTCAAAAACTATTAAACTTGAGGGCCATGGATGATGATCTATGGGGGTTGATATTTTGCAGACCACCGGGTCCTTTTGAGATCTTTCCATTCCCCACCTCCCTATTATTGGCATGGCCCCATGTGGGCCTCAATAGTTGTCTCTCACGGTTATCTCTTAGGAGAGAGTATCCTTGAGTGAGTATCTTCAAGCAAGGCCCAGTGGGATAATCTACTTGTGAGAGGTGGTAGAGATGCCACTCCATTAATTCTTTGTATTTAATTTCATCAGCCCCAAACATTTGATAATAGGATCTTCCAATGTTTTTTTTTTCCAGATCGGTAACGGGTAGATTCTATTTATATTAAATGGAAAGTACACACAACAAAACAAAGATGACTGTAGAGTCTGAGGCATAGGTATAAGAGCGTCGTACCTTTCGATTAGCACCAAAACTATAATAAAGTATCACCTCAAGGTATAACCTCTTTTCCCTTTGTTTGACTAATGAATCCGCCATCCCAATCGTGGGTCTTCCTAAATGCTGAAATTCATTTGAATCCAAGAGGCCAACAGCCTAGATCCATTAGTATTCCTAGGCACGATCCATTGACAATGGCATTGTGGAACCCATTGGACCAACAGCCTGGATCACAGTTCAACAAATGATCTCGGCATCCTCACTTGACAGGTCCATGAGTTGAGTTGATGAAAAGACTTGGCTGAGTATTGACAGGGTAAAAAAGAAACACCTGATCGCATACGTTGTAATCATGTTGGAGTTGTGACAAAAGTTTTACGCTGGTTGCACACATGTTACAAAAATCTTAGCTCCTTGAGATAACACTCAACCCCAACTCTTTTTTTTTTTTTTTTCCGGCAGTCAATATCCAGCCATATTTTAGTTGGACAAGATCCCTTCTCAATGTCTTCAAGCTCTACTGCCTCTTATTTTCGACATCTGCACTGGATTTACTGAATTTTGTTCCTTGACAGAATTTCCTTTCATGCATGAAGTATGCTCTCCTTGTCACCCCCCTTCATTAAGCCATTAAACAAAAACCTGATTTGACCAAGTTCTATTGTCAAATCAGCAAGTAGGCCAAGTCGGACCTTGTTGTAAACAGAGAGTTTTGGTCAAGCCCTCTTTTTTGTCATCAGAGTTAACCCTGGTAACTCAAGTGGAGTGGAGTTTTGACCTATGTTCTGAATAATCAAATCTGGAGCCCACTTGTACAAGCTGAGAGAAGGACCATATAGTTCCTCATGTAACAATACAATCAATGATGTCCAGATATTATTATATTTGTTTTTTTTTTTTTTTAAAATACTGCACCGTTTCTGATTTAAAAATTTGCTACAGAACATGGATGCCATACCACTTCATGCTTTTCTTAAATTATATTTTGGTGAATTTGCAGCAAGATTAGCAAAGCTTGTTAGAGATGAAGATATGTCTGCACCCTGTGGCACAACAGTTCTTTATCCAACAAGAGGTGGCAACATCCATTCTTTTAAAGCCTTGACTCCCTGTGCACTCTTTGACATTTTATCACCACCCTATTCATCAGCAGATGGGCGGCACTGCACTTATTTCAGGCGACCTCCAAGAAATGATCTACCTGGTAATTTCTTTTCCTCCCAATTCATGATCAATCACTATTTGCTTTGGGCCCGTTTGGATGTAGTACCCAATTCATGTATTTGGGTACTGAGAGAGGGAAAAAAACAAAACATTATTGGGGCAATTATGTTACAAGGGTGGGTATGGGGCTTTATAAAATGCTGGCAAAACAGTCGCTTCTATTGTTATGCTTGAGAAATCTGCTCCAAGTCAAGCTGGGGATGGCTTGAGCTGTTATAGAGTCATCCATATGTGCATTGGATGGAAGATGCACGATCCCACTCTTAAGTTTCAGTACATGAACCCACTCGAAGTTTCAGTACATGAACATGATCCCGCTCAAAGTTTCAGTACATCTAAACTGGTCCACAGCCCCATACACTTCTCAGTTGGAAGCTTATTCTTTTGTTGTCTTAGTTGACGTGGTTGAAGGTATTGTTGAATCAAGTGGAATAAGCATCTCTGAAGTGGCTTGGTTAGAAGAGTTTCAGCCCCCTGATAACTTTGTGGTCCGAAGAGGGGTGTACAAGGGACCTGTTATTAGGACTTGAGGGTCTTCTGTTGTGAGTTACGACATTAATCAAAGCGGCTTTAATTTATCTAGGTGAATTCTCTGTTGGTCTGGTATATGTGATGCCAATAGCAATGAAAAATATTATCTAAATGTGAGGCATTTGGGTTGTACATATATTCATAATAGTTCTCTGATATAGCAGTCTCACCTTTAGCATAGTGGAACTAGGATTCTAATAACTTGGGACTTTATAATAACTGTGTTAGAATCCATTCCCTTTGATATGTAATCTTTCTTTTTATTTGTTTTATATGCTTCATAGTATATACGCATTTTATGGTGCTCATTTCATCTCTTGCTATGGCTGTTCAGAATTCAAGTTATTCATGTGATTGATGTTAAATCCATGCAATTTTTTTTTTTTCAATGACAGACTCAATTTTCCAGGGCAAACAGAAGTGAATTGAAAATTTGTTGCACACAAACCATTGGCATAATTGAGAATGAAGTTGCATTTGTCCAATAGAATTGCAGTGGATGGGTGGGCTGCTCATTCATCCATACTCACGTTCCTAAGCCCAATGGGCGTAGTCTGAGGTCCAGTTTGGACACCCAAATTCAAAAAATTGATGGATGGCATTTAATATTTTCCTATGATTGGGCTGGTTGACCATCTCATTATAACAAAGTGTGATGATTAAAATGGGCCTGAAGCGATTCTGACGGTAAATTTGTTTTTATGGCCCATCACCATATTATTTTAGGGTCGTTTGATTTTAGCCATTTACATATGGAAATTATTCGCATGCATAAGGATTACAGATCATCATATTTGTTTTTGAGCATTTATGCATGTGATGCCTAAATGAGGCGAACCAATTCCATTTACACCGAAATTTTCATGCCAAATCAGGTGCGAGTGATTCACATTCAGCTTGCAAAAATGGCTGCAGTACACACTACAGACTCCATATCAAGCTCGGTCTGTCACATAGTTGATTAAGGTTAAGCTCAGGCTTGAAGTACATGAGTCGAAATCAAGCCAGCTCCTGAGTTGGCTTGGCCTGTTGACACACAGATTTCCAGGAACAACAAATTATAGCACATACTCAAATTCAGCAATCATTTGAGTTGTGTGGCCTCTCCAAGCGGTCCTCCAAGATTTGATGCCCATTTCACTTTATTTGATACTTAAAATTGGGCCACTTTGAAGCCCTAAAAAACAGTACATCCCTTGATCAATCCATTTTTCCATTTTTAGCACGAGTAGATCACTGGGTGAGACCCATAGGCTAGACCTTTTCGAAGCTAAAAATGGTCTGGCTATTTGAAAAGAACAAGTGTGGTGCACACACATGCATCCCACTCACCTAAATCACTTATCAGGTATCAAAGGTATATTGGTATGAGAATGTTCTCGCAAGAGTACTCCATATTGATATGTACTTCAACTCATGGGGTCCATTTAAATGCATGTCTATTAATGAGAGGAGAGTTGATGGAAAGGGAAAGCGGAAAAATAAAAAAAATCAGCCTCACCAGATTATCCTAGCCCTTTATTTAGCGGCCTTAAAGTTAAATAGTGTCTTCACTGTAAATCTTTTTAAGATCCAATTCAAACGATGAGTGAAGCTTCACTGATTGTAAAATTAGGTCTGATGCTTGATCATGGGATAATTAGAGTATCAAAAGGTGGCTGCACTCATCGAAGTTGGGCCTTCAAGAACTAGATTGCTCATGGAGTTGTATTGTAGGACAATATTTTCTTATATTAGAATGGACAATAGCGTAATAGGTGAATTCGTCATAAGGGTGAGTGCTAATTCATGGGGGATTACTGAGTATTAGCGAGTTGAATTTGTTATAAGGGGTCTCATTTACTAGCGAAAAAAGTTCTTGCCCACAAATCTGCAAGAGGTATATATTAGCATAAACTTATGAATCTAATACTAACCAAAAGAGGCCTAAGTATATCACAATTAGTGTTGTAAACAGGTCGGTTTCGGTTCGGGTCTGGGCCAACCGCTAGAACCGTTAAGGAGAAGGTGGAAACGGATCTCGACTCAGAACTGTTTATGGACCTAGAACCATTTCAGAACCGGTTTTTTGGCTCTAAAACCAAAACTAGGACCATATATGGCACGGGTCTGGATTTGGGGTCCGGGTCTAGGTAGAGAATGATATTTAAGAATTATGGTTTTTAGGAGAGATCTTCGAAAATTGAGGTAATATGTCTGGTCTCAGGTCCATGGGTCCGAACTAAGGTGAAACCGGACCCAGACCCAGACCCATTTACTTATCAGAGCCTAAAAAAGGATCAAATCCGTTTTTTAACAGATCAAAACCTCTAGGTAATCGGAGAATCTGAGACCCATTTACATCCCAAATCATAATCCAACTCACATCATATCTCATCCTAATATCCCCTCAAAATGAAAGGTTGCCTTGAAACAAACACCTCTACTTTGAACAACCCAGATGATCAATGGCTATGATCATAACAATCATCAAACATTTTTACCTAGATTGAGATAGTGATCAATGGGACTACTGGTGCTTTACCACCTCATATCTTATCCTACCATCTGGGCTCCACATACATTCCAATGCCTTGCTTTTACAATAATGCAACCGACTACTATTGGTTGGACCTTTTGAACATGTGACTAGCTCCAAGAGCCTTTTTTTTTTTCTTCTTCCCTTTTGCATGACAGGTTGTGCGTCCCTCTCTCCCTCCCTCTCTCTCTCTCTCTCTCTCTCTCTCTCTCTCTATCTAAACCTGTTCCGTGAATGAATTTAAAGTTGACCTTTGCTGGCGACTGCACCGATTGTTTTGTAATGTATGAACATTAATCAACTCCATGCAACTTTATTTTAAACTATCCACCAAATCCACATGCATAATCAATCAATGGAGCATGCCCTTTCTATTTCTTGTCTCTGAATATTACTGAGTCCAGGACCTCATTTCTGATTGTAGCACATGAGAACACCCACTTTCTGATATATATACAGCTTTGAGATGAATGCCCAAGCTTGGATTGGTAACTAGAAATTAAGCTATACTGCATGTTAGGAAGCTCTAGAGGAAGTTATCCTTGCAGAGCCACTATATATATATATATATATATAAAATCCGGGGGCCCATTATTTTGGCAATGCGCATTAGTCTGATCTAGGGCCATAAAAATGGCTGGTGAATGAAATTCTTATCCGGACTATCCATTTCATAACTTTAGAATAAAGCCCTCTGAGTTTTTACAGGATTAACTGTCAATGTTCTTTTATATCTGCCAGGGCTAATAGGAAAATAAAATATAAAAAACTCTGTCACTACTATTTTAAATAGCTGTGTAGGATTCAAATTAGTGGGGCTCAATACAATTTGGGTTGATGTGTTCTTGTGAATTTCATGCATTATAATTTATTTTGGGCACCTGAAGTTGAGCAGCAACAACAGTAATAAGAGGTAACCATGTGTTGAACATGTAGTCAATCCCACATTGGCTATCAAATTGTTTTGATCTAAACTTTATGTAGAGCCATTGTGGAGAGCATCTAGAAGAAGACTAGGTCATCATCCTGAAAATCTGATTTAGTCCAGTTGAAAGCTTGGATAAAGGTATGTCTAACGTTTCTCAAGTTTACTTTTTTGTGATTAATGATTGTAAGATCCAGCCATGATATCTAAAAGATTAAAAATCATGGTAAATATAACATGATATTTGAGATTTTAGACTAAAATGTTAAAACCCATACACGTGAAATTATAGGACTTTGTTTCATATACAACTGAGGTCATAGACGATCCGGACTAGAGATTTTATGTTATGCGTGTGTAGAAGTGGAATACTTGCGATTGACAATCAAACCACATAAAATAAGCATAAGAGGGAGAAACTACATAAAGATTTATATGATTCGGAAATGTGCCCATATCCACAGCAGGAGGAACTCTTAGTCTCATTATCAAATTAGGGTTTATAAAACATGGAATTTAAGACTTGAACGTAACACTTTTAAAACAGAGAATTTGTTGTTGTCAAAACACAGTGTTTCAAATTATGTGCAGGTGGAAGTGGTCCTCACTTGATCCTACTCCCTCTAAAATTCATGCAAGTGGACACTATTGAACAGAGGCGTGCCACAATGCCACTCCTTGCAACCGCTCTAAAAACAGGCCCGCATATATACACCACCTCCTCCCTCTTAATTAGCTACTAACTGGGGCGATGTCAAATGTCGTATAAAATATTGAGTTGTTTCTCTTCTATCACTAATTGATTTTAAAGGAATGGTAGCTAAATGGGTGCATAAGATCCTACAAGTGGTTTTAGAGCTCCAAGTCATGGGTTCATATAAAAAATTGAGTTGTGCCTCTTCCAACTCTTCCGTCACCAATTGGTAATAGAAGGAATTGTAGTTCAATGGGTGCATGAGATCCTACATACACCACTTCCTCCCTCTTAATCAGATACCAACAAGGTCCACAAATGAAAACTCAGTGTGACATGGGTCGTTTCCCATAAATAAATTGATACAACAGAAAAATGATGGTGAAATGCAACAAACCTTGATTAACAAATAGGAGATATGTAACAAGACCAAAGGAAACAGTGTTTGAAAAGAAAGACAAGGAAGAAACAAAAAATAGAAAAAGGTTGATGCCAGCAGAAGGAAGAAATGACTCTTCTTGAAAAGTTAATTCCATGTTGTTGTCCCTTTTCCACTCATCCAACAATTTACTTTTCAAGGTCTCATGGAAAGACCCCAGAGAGAATTTGGAGTGTATGTCTTCTTCCCACACCAGATCTGTTTTTATTTAAATCCTTGGAAGAGGAGCAGGTCAAATTAGGAAACTAATTTCCAACGATTTCTAGACAGGCTACAAGACACTTGGTTTTGTGTGATGTCTATCCCACACATGAAAAATAGAGATTCCAAGAGCAATGAGGACAATTATTCGAAGTTGTAAACAAGTATAAAAATTTTAAAATACATGGTAGAGAAGGAAATCCGGCCTCGTGCCTAAGAAAATGTGGGAAACCTAATCTTTAAAACCCCAATACATGCTTAGAAAACTCTTTGTATTTTTGTCCTGTCGTCTGCATGGGAGTTGACATTTTTGCTAGTTTATAAGATTGGCTGTGTTAAAGAATCTTGGAAAGGAATTTCCTTTGTATTCTATTCATTCAAGGTTGGTGGCTTACCTTATAGTATTACTACCATAGTCTTCAGAAGTAGATGAAAATATCAGTGACTAAATTATATATTCTCTTTCAAACCTTCTGTCCTTAGATGGTAGATGGGTCTCTTTGGGTAACTTGATCTCAACTTGCCAAAAATGAAAGAATGGGTCTTCCATAAAGACAATCTTTTCATGGGGCTTGATATGGAGATTGTCCATTTATTAGGCCCACCCAGCATAGATTGATTACCAACTACGGAAGTAGAAGAAACCTCACATACAAGACAGAATTGACAGTACAGAGAAATTTTCTGCGTGTGTGCTGTTAGTCATAATGGACCATCATAGTTTTATCTAGATGCACCCAAATTCAGCCTTCATAGTTGTCCTTTTCGGCGTCAACTTAGCCCTACTTCATTTATCCTGGATTGACTCAGGTGAAGAAGTCTACGCAGAACCCCTTTAGAAATATGTGAGACCCCATATGATCAATCTACCCCGTCACACTCATTACCCAATGAATTGTCACAAGCTCGGATTCATCACTCATCCAACTGAAACTTATTGTTGGATTAAAATCCTTGAAAAGTGGTGCTTCTAACCATTAAATTTGAGGGTCATGGATCAAGGGACTAGGATGATCTAAAAGAATTGAAATTCTGTATGCGTGTAGGTCACATCCACATCCTCCATGATTGATGTGGCCTCAGGTGAGCCCCATGAGGGGATTTGTATGGAAGGTCCAAGAGAGACATCTGCCCCATGGCACATGCCAACTTAAAATAAGGTGTCATTTTATAACCTAAACTTCTATGCTAGTCTCTCTCTCTAGCGCTCTCTCTCTCTCTATATATATATATATATATATACATATCAGCTATGAGAGAAGAAATTTAAATATACTAGGAAGACAAAAATAAAACATTCCATGAGAAATGAATAAAAAGACCCACCCTAAAGGTATATCATTCAAACAAAATTAATATATATATGTATGTATTGCATGCATTATTAAACTACTACCTGATATGTTTGTGAATAGATTCTTGGTCTGGAACTTATCGGCAAAAGAGGCGCCGTGAACATAGGCATTTAATGCAAGTCATGACTGCATAAGAACAAGTGAAATCACAGTCTCACATGCCATGTTTTCCGGGCTCTAATGGGACTTGTTACTTATATGACTCCTGTTCCTTTAGTATCAGCACAAGTTAACTCATGGCCTTATCTCCTCGAGTTAATACTACCAGCAGTCATGTTTAATTTGTTGTTATTAGTTTCTAAGCCTAACTGTGTTGAGAACATCAAGAAATTCTCCTTAGTTAAACGCAGGATTCGCAAAAATTCTTTTCTTTCTTTCTTGGGCCTCTTTTTGTTTATGTATTGTGATGACTCTTGTCACCTTGTTTTATCATTTGTGATAGTTTCTCTGCAAACTTGGAAAGGTAGTTAGGATCAAACAGATTGGAAGGGTTAGCATCAGACAAAGCAAAACAAGAATGTGATGGTTGGAGAAAAGATCCCACACATGGGTCTTGAAGGCCTTTAACATGGTGGGATTTGAAGGCCTTTAACATGAACTAGAAATATTGTAAGGATTATAATAATTTAATGATTGTGAGTTTGTGACCATGTATTTTTGCTTAATGAAAAGATGTATATTAAGAAGAAAATTACAAAGGTAAGATGCCCCAAAAGAACCCAATGGCTAAGAATTCAAGATCTCTGAGGAGCCAAAATGAATTTATAAAATCAAAATGAAACGTTTACAAGAAGAGAAAAAGAAAACTCAAAAGACCCAAAGGAAAAAAGTCTGGAGAAAGCACTCCATTTCAGCTGAGTTAATGGAAGTTGAAAATTTCAAAGCTGCTGCAAAGGGATTCGAGTTTTTATAATAATTTAATGATTGTGAGTTCGTGAACATCTATTAAAGAGACTCAAGTTTTAATAGTTATATTGACACTTGTAGAAGTGCTAGACTTTGACAGCCTTAAATATATAATCACATGATCATTGTTCTTTAGGATATGTGATATCTGACCCTATATAAATATAAAGATCTTCAAATTCTACCCATAGTGTGATCAACATGCATCAAAGTGTATTAAATTTCCTCTGCTAATCAATCAGACCAAAATTATGAGGTGTTTATAGAACCAGTAGAAATACTTTTCATGCTCTCTCCCCTTGGGTGGTGGTGCACATTTCGTGACAAGCACATATCAATGCCGAGTCGTTCCTTTTGAAATCGAAACTGGCAATCAATTTGACTTTGATGGCATATTGGATTTTCTCCAATAACCAAGTCTACAAAAACCTCAAGGCATTAATAGAGGCAGTGGAAATGCTTTTCAGCAAGGTGGGCAATTTTGGGTAGGGCACTCTTCCTTTCCATGAAAACGACTAGGGATCACCAGTTGTAGGTCGATTGGCTCAAGATTTGAATAGTACGTGTTTGGGTACCAAACAGAAAAAAAGGGCCACACAAACTTCCCATCTACTGTTAGGTTGTCTAAAAACAAATATAAGATTTAAATTGAAAAAGGAAATTACCCGGCTCCTTGTTTTCTATAGGGCTCATTTGTTTGGATGTATTTTGAAAATTTTGTATGCAGAAATTCCTGACAGCAATGAAGATTTTTGTCCCCAAATTCTGATTTCCTATTTGACCGGTGACAATTCATAAAACCACCTCCGTAAAATATCACTTTTAACCTGTGGAATTCTTATAATTTTAATTTTTTTTAAATGCTTCAACATATTTGAGAACTCATAAAATCAGATTTGGCGGACCGGAATTCTAAAAATTCTTACAAACAAACACGCCCATCACTACTGGATTCAACTCCTTGAGTATTCTTGGGTGGCCAATGCCACATCTCTTCTTCCACGCACATATGAGAGAGAGAGAGAGAGAGAGAGAGAGAGAGAGACAGATCCAATGTCACATCTCTTCTTCCACGCCCATGAGAGAGAGAGAGACAGATGAGCAGTTCTATTTGCTGACAAATTGTTTACATCAGCCTTCTCAATTACGACCTTCGAAGCAGATTCCCCCATTACAACTTTTTCATTTTTTAACAAGTTTAAAAATTCATCAGTAGCTCGTTCAATAGATGCTGCTTTGAGAGTGTATTGATTGATCTTATCCTCCTTCGTATCACTAAGCATTCCAAGAACAATGTAAATTGGCCGGTTCAGCTCACCTTTTTAATCCAAGCTACTCAAAATCACTGCACTGCACTATTGTTAAGGCCGTTTGTTTGTATTAGAATACGTAAGAATTGAATGCATAGGGGAAATATAATTTAAAGAAGATAATATTTGACGCTTATTTTAAAAAAGTTCTCATTTGATATTCATTTTTAAGCATCCTATGTATTTTAATCCAAACATATAGAATATAAAAGTTTTGACTCAAAATCACTCACAGTAACCGTGATTTTCAGTCAAATTATATAGTTCTAGGTACGTGATTTCTTTTCAAATTATGTGTTCTTGATGTAATCAATCTGATTGCAAGCATTATTAGTATTAATGACAGAATAAGGTGGAACAATAGTTATTAATGATTTGAATTTCCAATGTGGGGCCCACTAATGGGTTTATAGTGATAATCTTGAAGATCTCCCTGAGTCCCTGTTGGAAATGTGTGGCCCATCATATCACCAAGTCCACATTCGGATCAAGCAGCAACCAAAATGAAATAATCCTAATTGTAGGCTTGTAGCCTCTATCCAATTCTTGATGGGGGTATTTGGAGTGACCTTTTGGGGTTCCTATTTAAAGGATGAATTCAATTGAGGGAACCCCAGTTTGGATCATTCGACATAACCACAACGCTCATAGGAGATTCTCACGATCATAACTGTATCTGGAACACACAAAAGTCAGGAAAGAACTCGCAAAGTGACTCCACCTGGGACAACCATTCCAAGCCGTGGATGATATCGAATTGGCTTTAGAGGTGGACCTTTTTGTGGCTACTGGTTCAGGTCCCTTCAAAGTAAGCTCCAGTTTCATATTGTTTGATCCCTACCTATGGTTTGGGTTGTGGGAGGTCATACCCATGATTCCTAGATGCAGATACCGATACAGACGTGCACGAGGACTGAGGATGTGACTCTATATTGAGGAGGCCTCAAGGTTTCGTTAGGAATGGTTAGCTAAAAAATTTAAGATGATAACTTTTTTGTTGAGAAACAAGAAAATTAAAAGAAATATATAAAACATCGGACTTGATAATTAGTAGGATATGCTAAACTTGTATCCTAGAAATATCGGTGCAGTATTGAGTACCTGATGTGGGTAGAGCGTGCATGTACAAGTATCATACGTGGTATATACAAAGATACTGTAGAGTAGGATTGCTCAACCTGAAAAACGTTGCTATCAACTGGGAGAGTGTCAAATAGATATATTATCTCCAAAATATTGCATATTGCTACACATTTCTCTCATCCCTTCCCCACACTGAAAACAATATTGTCCTCTCTCTCTCTCAATACAAATATTAGTCAATGTAAGGGAATACTTGTTATGCATTGTCTTCCCCTCTCTTTTTAATTATTTCTCCTTCCTCCATTTCTTCTGCTCTCCATCTCTCTACCCTTTCGTCCTCGCCAACTCTGGTGGAAGCTTCTCTTTAATAGCATCCATCCTACATAATTATTGGAAGAGATGGTAGATGTTAGCGATGGAGAGAAGAGCAAAGAGAATAGCAGATCGCCGAGGAAGAGACCAGCTATAGACTTGAATGAGGAAGTGAAGGACCCGGAGGTGGATACTTCCGATGAGAGTGAAAGGCCGACGAGCGCTGTTCGGCAGTATATCCGATCAAAAATGCCCCGCCTACGATGGACCCCAGATCTCCATCTCTCCTTTGTACATGCAGTTGAGAGGCTTGGAGGCCAAGAAAGTGAGTAGTCCTTGCCATATACAGTGAACAAACTGTTACATCTTCATCTTCTTTTAGTTTGTTGCTGCTTCTATTGAAGGTTTTTTTTTTTTTTTTTTTTTTCATCTACATCAAGAGGAAGCCTTTTCAATTATCAGTAAACAAAATAAACTATGGAGGTTCTCTCTTAGAGTGTTTTCTCTCTTTCTTTGTTCTGATTTTGGTGGGGGTCGTGCAGGAGCCACACCGAAGTTAGTCCTTCAGATGATGAATGTAAGAGGCCTTAGTATTGCTCATGTGAAGAGCCACTTGCAGGTAAGTGGAAGAAAGAGAAGCAGATTGCCTGTTTTGTTGAAAGGAAGATGTAGTAATATGAATTTTTCTTATCAATTTTTTTTTTTAATGCCTTAATTTGTTGGATCAGATGTATAGGAGCAAGAAGCTTGATGATTCTGGGCAAGGTAATGATGTAATTTCTTTCTTATCCATTTCACTACCATTCTGTTATTTCCCCCCTCAATTTGAGAATTCGCAAGGTGAAGGAGATCAGGTAGACTTCCTCAGTTAGCCCAAAGAAAAAAAAAAAAAGAGATGACTAGAAGGAACTCTTCATTTTTTTACAGTGAAATTATAGCAAACTTTGGTTCCTTTTTATAGAAAAATTGGTCTAGCTTTTTTTCTGTTTTTTCAAAGCATATTGCTTCCATAACTTTTCTTGTAAGTTCTTTGTGTCCATGTTTTTATGAAGAAATCTAATAAATTTGGGTTGCTTTTGATGCAGTTATAACGCGAGGAAGCGGTTGCCTTTCGGAGATTTTCTTTCAAAGAGCAGGCTTTCATCAGCACTTTGCAGTAGAGAAAGGGAGCTTCTTTGCATCTAAGAATGTTCACGAGCCCAAAAGCCTTTACAACCATTTGAAACAGTCTTTCTCCCATCACCCATTCGAATTCAAGGCCAGCCAATTAAGGTAACTCACCAACCAACCAACCTCTTGATTACAACCCCAAGAAACTCAACACATCTTTTAGACCCTAATTATCACAATCTAAATTTCCCTTAACCTCCTCTTTGTAGACAGCAAGAGTGGGCTTTCAATCAATATCCTATCGTGGGACCGGTTACTCATTCCTGCACCAATCCAGGACCTGCTAAGGGCTTGATTCATGACCTGGTCTTCAGAAATGGCGGCAAGCCATCATCCTCGCATCTGTTTGATGTAAGAAATGCAATCACAGGAAATGGGTCTATGAGATCTCACCAATTCACTGAAGAAAAGAGGTGGCCTAGGCACGAGACTCTGGGAAATCAAGGAAACAATGGGAACGCTCGAGCGGATTTAGAGTGGATTGGAAGCAACTCCCAGCTTCCATCTCGCTCGTTTATTTCTATGCCAGTCTCAGTTGATCCCATGTGCAACACACGCTCATCTGGAAGTAACAGCGGATTGCAATTTCATTCCAACCATGTTGATTCAGTAGTTAGGGCTGATCGTCTTGAATCCAAATTTGAGCCACTACTTGGACTTCAGGTAACCAAATTATTGTTGGTGAAATGCTACTATATATATTAGGGTTACTGTCAAGTTCAATAAAATAATTTTGATTGAAATGGTAGTTTTGAAGCACACATAAAATAAACGATTAGTTGAACCATAATTCCATTTAGTAAGGAATATTTTTGTGTCTAATTAGCAATATTAGTTTATTGAATTCATTTCTTATGGCATGATTGCGCGGAGCATCTCCAGCAGAAAATAAAATGAATGGCTTCTCTGGAAGAGTGATTTTTTGTTGTGCAATGTCAACATTTTCCACAATTCTCATTTTCTGGGGTGAAAACATTTCCTGCAATTTTGTTGAGAGCAGATTCAGATTTAGATTCAGACCCAATAGAATAAAAACCATTTTTGCACTTGAATGCGAGTTAGAAATACATTTCACCTTGGTGCACCAAATAATAGAAACTGAAACTGTAGAAAATGAAGTCTTCTCTTTCCGTTCTCCATAGAAAATAAATCATCGTCCCTGAAGATAAAATATCATGAAAAACTGTTGCACACAAACATACCTGAAGAGATCAAAATCGAAAAATATTAATCACCCTAACCTTCATTTGCTATTTGTTTCTCTGCAGTTGCGGTCGCAATCAGAAAATAAGCCCATGCCCATGACACAAAAAAATCCACAGAGAGATGGCAATGGGGAGATAAAGAACACTATTGCAAATGAAAAGGAATTGCTGCCCAACTTGGAGCTGAGTCTGACCCACAACTTGGGCGATGATGGCGGTGACGCGAAGCATTGTGAAAATGGGAGAGGAATTGTTAGAGCCCCCTCACTTTCACTGTCTCTCCCTTCCTCCCAGCCTAGTGAGAAACACGAAGACAATTACATACCTGAACTTCAGTTTTCACAAAGAGATGGCAGCAACAAGGCCACCATGAGGCTGAGTACTTTAGATCTGACCATGTCATTTTAAGCATTGGAGTGAGATCTTTCAAGTACTTGTCTCAAGGCCTTTAGTAGAAGAAACTTAAGCCATATGCTGCCCCCTAATAAGGTATATATATCCCGATTGTTTAGTTTAGTCTGTACTCAGTGCATGTTAGTATTTTGTAGTTGGATGATCATGAGGTTGTTATCAAGCAGTTTTTAACCTAGCAGTCTTGTCCTTGGGTCACTTGGAAACGACTTGAGGGTTTTGGAATGGCAAAGGAAGGAGCTTTAATCTTGCATGAATGTGGTATGTTTGTCTTGGCCCTCAAATGCTAAGAGATGTGATAATTTAGTTTTTACAAATGTTCTTGGTTAATACTACTATGATAAATTGAAGATTGAGGCTGTGGTGGAGTGGTGCATAACTGCTTCTTTTGTAGGCATGAATGACTTTATCAACTATTAAGAGTCCACATTTTCAGCCATGATATATTTTCGGAAAGCAAAAGATAATATCATGGTAATGTGGTCATCATGTGGATATAATTCACAGCAGTTTCTAAGGCAGGTAAGGAAGTCGCAATGCGGAGAAGAACACAGAAGCAAAAAATGAAGTATAAAAGAATCTGAAATGAGAAATGGGAATTCAAATAATAAAGGTTTGAAAAAAAAATTGTGTATACAGCTAGCTATGAAATACACAAGAAGCAATTGAGAAATGAATTATGAAACATTGAGCAACCACTAGTACATTAGTCATCTTAATTGATACAATCAGAAAGAAAAAAAAAAAAAAAACTTTCCTTAATTGATGTAACTTTCTTTTCTAGATGTCTTTAACATGGATTTCTCCACCAACACACAAATTACTTTTCTCATTTTGGACTCTTTAAAACAAATTGATACATGTTTAAAGCTTCCCATATTCATAAATATCAATTCTAGTATTAGGAAATCTTATAATGTTAAGATTGCTATATATAACCTCTTCTATTCATTCTTGTGGATTGCTTATACTTTTCTACCATCTAGCAACTAAAGGATATGGGATACAAGGGAGAACATAAACTTGAGTAGAGATGACAAAACACCTCAAACCCTAAGGGGTAGCTCAAGTGACGTAGGACTATGGTTTGCACTTGAAGGTTGTAGGTTTGAAACTGTAATATCACATTGGGGCTACATGGGATTTTACCCCACTTCCCTTTGGTCCGGAGGGATTAGTCCAGCCCAAAAGGTTGGGAATCCTCTGATAGCAGCAGCAAAAAAAAAAAAAAAAAAATGAGACAATGCACCTCAGATTCCCCATATATACTTGAAACTGAAAATCCAAGTATCGACCTATTTTTGGACTCAATTGATGATGGGGTTCGAGTTAGGGTCCACCTGGGTGAGGACCTAAATACTAAAATGCTCAAGTGTATAATATATTTTACACATACTAATATATGTTACCTAGGAAAATCTATATTGTATACTAATCATATGAAAAAGAATTCATGTAGCTGGCTCAACCATAGTTTGAGACAAGCTTTTGATAATGATGATGATATATATTCATATATTATGTGCAACATACATAAATATACTAATATTATTTAGATTTACATTATTATATATAATATAATGGAATATATAATGCAGAATATATATTTTCTTTGAGTCCAGTCCAAGTCCCATAATTTTGGATAGTTTTTCAAGTAGAAACTTGCACTTACTTTTCAGAAAGGAAACAGCAAAAGAAAATTCTTTTTGCATATTGTTTCAGCTTTAGAAGTTATTTTTCCCCAAAATATGCTTTCCAACATAATATGGTGCTTTTGGTGCTTTCAGTAACTATAGTAATATTCCAAATATTCGATAGAGTGAATGCTCATGGGCATGTAGTAACTAGCTACTATCTAAGTAGACAAAAGGTTTCATTATTCTTGGAGATGTACTCTTTTGCATTTAGGGCCTGTTTTTTTATGTAATTGAATACATTGGGATGGTAAGACTTCTATTTCTAAAAATTGTTGAAATTGAAGAAGCAAAATTGAGTTTCTGAAAATGATCATCAAATTATCTGAAATTATTGAAATTGAAGAAATAAAAACAAATCTTCGAAAATGATCATCAAATTATCTCCACTGTAAAGGAAAATGAATCAACGGGAGGTGGGAAATGAGTATCCCAGCCACCCACCCTAGTAATTCAAACCCTAGGAAAGTGAGGATTATATCTGCATCGCTACCCTTTCATTCACCCTCACCTTCTTAATCTTTCGGTATAGCTCATTTGGCCATGAATTTTCTATGTATTCTATACAAACAAACATGCCCGATTTAATTTATTTCCAGATGAGGTGTCAGTAAAGTGAAATAATTGGAAAAATACAGGAAATTCAACTTATAACCCTATGCTTATGTGCCCTTTCTCAGCCTTCAGGTATTTTACTTCCAATCAGAGTTGAAGAAAACAATCAAGAGTTATGGGATACCAACAAAAGCTTTTGCTTATTTTGTCATGCTAAACAACACCAGAAGATACTTATCTTTTTATAGAGGAAAAAAAAAATTTTATGCACAAGCATGTATTCTTAATATTTAATCCACATTTTCCACAGGATGTAATGCACTTTTCTTTTATGCAAATAAAAAAAATCGACTTCTTTATGCACTTGCATATATGGGCTTTCTTTCATTTTATGTAGCAAAAGTATGAAGTCTGAACCTGATCTTTTGTAGGTGGGATTGATTTTTCTAGGGTACTTCTTCAATGATCTAGTGATGATTTTAATTTTTAATACAAGCTTTTGCTAAGCACCGATCATCTGTAAACACACTTTTTTTTTTATAAAATACAATATGGTTTACTTGTACTTAAGGGTACATTTGTTTGGGAGAATATGAAAATGGTTTCTGAGCCAAAAAAATCATTTTTGGTAATTTTGTGTTAATTCTCACATTTTTTTAATTTCCTAGTTAGAGATAGTTCATATATATATATATATATATATATATATATATATATATATATATGTATAATTCTTTCGGAATACAGGCTCACACATCTATTACACTATGGGACCTTACCCTCGAAAAGATGCCTTGTGGAGGAGGTAATCCATGAGTTAGATATTTCCGATGTAAGACTTGTGCAGTTTCTTATATCCTATGTGTTCTTTGGTGGGTAATGGGGCACATCGGATTACAACTAGATCTGCCACCTTGCCCAAGCCCGCCGGATTTTACATCACCCAAGAGGTGAATAATCATTTTTAGCCCTTACTCAAGCAATAGAATCCCACATTTAGAGATTTTTTTTCCATGAAACACCAAAAACTGAAAATGGAAATTGCAAAAAATGAAGGCTTAATTTTTCGTTCTTCCCTCAAAATGAAACAACTAGAAAATAAATCAGCACAAAAAATTCGCACACAGATGTACGCTAAAGCAATCTTAATTATGTTAAACTGTTCACAGGAGATTGTACAATTAATTATAAAAGTCCAAAGGGCTTATATCTCCCATTTTGAGTTTGTATCTTAATACCAAATTGTGGAAAGGATTTTCTACTTCATTTCTGAGATCCTTTAATTGCAAAGTCAAACATGTAAATTATAGCGCACTCTATTTATCTTGTCATGATAGTGTATGGTTGTGCGAGCACCTTATAGCAAGACTTGGCTTCGACATCTTTGATCATCTTCGGGACACTTTTGTATAACCGCTTTTCGCAAAAACAGAAAGGGAAAGAAGAATGTTTTTATGTGGAAACCTTTTTTTAATCCATCTTTTGGTGGAAACGCTCTTTTGCAAGGAAAAGAACCAAAAGCACTGCAACTTTTCATGAATCCATAAAAAGGTGTTTTTGATGAGGGGGAGGAGCAGTGGAAAAGGTAGAATTTTATTCCATGGCAAAGCAAAAGCTCATGGGAATAATTTGATAAAGGTACAATTTACATGTGTCATATTGCAATTGTAATTGTTTATGAGAATCTGGATCACCATAAAATAGCTGAGGATATGATGATAATGATGATGATGATAATGATATGATAACACCATTGAAAAGGCCCAAGGGATGAAGCAATTCCTTTTTACCCGGAAAAATTTTGGGGGCCCTACAAAGGATTATTAAAGGGGTCAGAACTATATAAGCACCACTGAAAAAGCCCCAAGGATGAAGCAATTACTTTTTACCAAGAAAATGTTTGGGGCCGATAAAGGATTATAAAAGAGGTGAGAGCTGAAAAGTAAAGAATACAAGCGGAGATGTAAATGGACCTTGACTTTGCTAGTATTTGAATTGCTTGGGTGATGGCGGGTATTCATTTCCCATCTGTACATCGCTCATTTTTTTTTATATTCATCTTTCTTCAATTTTAACCATTTTTGACACTATGTTTATAATTCGAACCCGGCCCTAAATGCTGTCTTAAATCCCAAAGTGGATAAATACTGCATTAACTTCTGCTTAGCATTGAAGAAGAAGCCAAGAGCGGAGTAAGTAGTTAACTATCCTTTCTCTCAAATTACAACTCTTGTCATCTTCAACGATCTCATATCTCCTTAAAGCCAGGGATTTGGACTAAAATAGACTTTGATGATAACGGTGATGATGGTGGCCTCCTAAAAGCCGATGATGATCCACCTTTTGGTGGCATTATTGGCATATACAACTAACCAACACTCCAACCTTGATTCCTTCCGTAGATGTGGAAGTCTTTGACATGTCACATTCTGTAGGACTAGCCTAATTAATACAAGAAGACTTTGAGATCTAACCAATGCCAAAAACCACATCCAATGGTGCTATTCTTCTAATCTCAAACCATAAAATGAATGGTAATAAAACAAATACCAAACCACATATATATATATATATATATATATATATATATATATATATATATATATATATATATATATATATATATGGGAAGTGCTCCTATGATATATATATGGGAGGTCTTCATATGCATCTATCCCTCACCATTTTTGGTGAGGGACACCCCTTTTGAGCACATAGACCCTCAAGAACTTTTCCACATATCCTCATTTTAAAAGAAGTCGATGGGAGGCCTTAGATTGAGTTCATTGCTATAAATTCTTTGAGGTAAAAAAAATGAGACTGTTGCTATAAGTTTCCTGAGCCTATTAACAAATTAACCAACTCTCTTTTTAAGTGTCATGGACCTTCAAGCCAGTTTCTCATGGAATTTCCAGCGGCTCAAATCAAACTGCATTTGTTTCCTTGCTTCTTTAGGAGCCAAGAAAATCTGTTGAGTTTTCTGAGATTAGAAACAGGAGAAATCCTGAATACCAAGATTTTTTCACCCCAGATCCTGCAAACAGCAAAGAACCAAATGCAGCCTAGGGTGAGGATTAAGAAGTCCGCATGCCATACATACATACATACATACATACATTATATCATGCGTACCCCTGCTGTTGATCAGTTGGTTTGGGACAGTGAAGTGTATGTGGGCACAAGAGTTCGACTCTCTTGTAAACAACAACAATTAATGCAAAATGCACATGGATAAAGTTCATCACTCAAGAAATACTTCTAAATATGATTACCAGAAACTAACACGTAAGAAGAGTTACAGGTATGCATTGTTGTTCTTTGGATCCCTTGTCAATCAGATTACTTGGGGAGTTCTCCGCCCCCCCCCCCCCCCCCACAATTAATTTCTTCCATTTCTTCTTTTTATTATCCTACACTCAGGACTCAAAACTCATGTACTCTTGTACTAACGCCTTTATCCACAGGCACCCATGAGTGTTACTTCCTACGGCTTTTAAGAGGGCATTCGATTTGAGAACAGCCTCGTTGGTAAGAGGCGTCAGTTCTCACCGGCTTCCCAGCATTTCGAAGCGTTTCGAACCATGGACATGCCACCTTCCCTTACCAGAGGACTTTGTCACCTTTCCCGAGGTCTTCTTCTCTCACCCGAGGGCTCCATTGCCTCGGCCGAGGTGTACTACCCTCACCCGAGGGGGGTCCCAGCTCCCTATAGCTGGGGTACCAGAAACAAAAAAACCAAAAAAAAAAAAAAAAAAAGAAAAAAAAAGAGGGCATTCGATTTGCTGATGATTTTGTTGCAACAAAGTTACATAGTTACCACAAAAAAGGAGATATGGAAATGCTTGTACACTCCACCAACATGTAAACCGACTAACCGAGTTTCCTCAACTTTGTTTTACATATATCCAAGTGGGCCCTCAGCTGTTACAGCGTACAAACGTGTCATGTATAGTAATCTCAGCAAAGAGAGCTTGGACCAGACGACTCTATAATATCTCAACAGTCATTGATGATCTATCAGGCCTTCACAGCCAATCAGCAAATAAGATACAACAAAGAACAACATCATTGGATCCCCAACAGACACAACTAGGCAGTCCTAACTTACAATTTCAAACTCTTGGCCTGTAGATATGCTCGATTGTACATGTAAGCATACACAAATCTAATAAGAAGGGTGTCCTTGATACTTTGGCAAAGCATCTAAGAATCTGTCCAATCCAAAGCCAACACCTGCAATGCCCAAAGTAGTGTAAAATTTACCATAGGAATTATATAACATGATGTTAAGGGTAGAATATTGTGAATGAAGTCTCCTCACTGCAAACAAGGGACACAAGCAACTACAGCTATATTTCAACATATGGGCGTTCGCCTTTTATAAAACAATGTAATTCCATACAGTAATTTGCATACTTATATAAATGCAAAATTGAAAGCTACAGAAAGTACTACACGGATAAACTTTCTGAGGCTACTTTCTGCAGCAAGAAAATGATAAGTTCTGAGGAAACCCAATCAGCAATAACTACTTTCATGTTTCCAAGTGAGGTGGACTTTTCATATTTCACCTACATGCATATTCTTTTTAGCTATCATAATTGGAGGCCAGGATTTTGTCAATCAACATGATAGGAAAATGGTAACCGAGTTCCAATTCCTTGGGTTAGTAGTTACAGATTCCCTCAACCAACCCAGTTCTTTAAGACACCAAAGTAGGAACTCATGAATCACGACTGACCCTCGAATCAGCGGTTGGAAGTGTTCTCACTGTACATTTCACAGGTCACTATGTATTTGTAATAACCTCATGTGACTGAGAATGTTCTACATTCCAACTTCTAACTTCTTTAGCTAAGACAACTCCTGTCCATGTAGAATAGTTAAAAGCATATTGAAATCTTAGTTTGGCAGGTAGCTGACAATCTGTTTGAAACTAATTCCCCATTTCAAGGATTTGGCTCAGGATAGAATGAAATGGAGAAGTGAAATTCATGTAGCCGAACTCAAAATAGTTGGGACAAGGCTTTAATGATGATGATGATGAGGAGGTAGCTAACAATCTATTTGACACTAATCCCCCTTTTCTCTGGGCTTGAGATTGCCACATGTGGATGAATGATGCATGGCAACGCTCCAGCTACTCCCTACCGTAGGTAGAATCCCAGTCCCAGCAGCTAATGGACAAATAAAAATCCAGCCAGCTAACTTCATAAAGCAGTTGAGATGGGAAAAATTCACAAATCCCTGTGTTCATAATGTATAAGTGGTATTAATATGTATATGTATTTAATTTAATCAACTAGGCAACTTTTGGGGAAGATATTCTACAGTTCACAAACTATGTTGCAGAAATGGGTTTTTCTCCCTTGCTTGATTACATGACAATCTCAAGACGGATTAGAATGGAGAAATAAAATTCATGTACCTGACCCCAACTTAGGTGGGACAAGGCTTTAATGATGATGATGATGATGATGATGGATAACATGACTCGAATCTGCAACCCAAAGGTTGCAACCTCATGTTACAGAACTGCTTTTGAAATGAGAATTTGAGATGCATGAAGATAGAGCCCTCTCCTGTTTTCAACCACTTCCACCAATCTAGTATTGTCACTACAAATGCCAATAATTTCTAAATACTATTATTGAGATAAATGAGCACAAAAAGATGGGGATGGAACACAAAGTCACGTCTTAAGTGTGAGAAACTAGATAAAAAGAACTAGATGGCTTGTAGAATTTGCCTGCATGGCTGCAGGAAAACAAACCTGCCTTTATTTACTACAGATACTGGTGAGACAATGTCCTCATTAAACCTTACTGATTATCTTGCAATAATGATAATTTCAGTATCCACATAGGCATTATATAGAAGGGAACCATATCCTCAAACGAATTAAAACTCAAAACAAGAAATTCTCTCTTAGATGGGTGGTTTTAACCTCTTTATTGTACACTTAAATGTAAAATTGCAGCATATACGCCTGAAATATCACAAACCAGAAGCCTAACCATCAGTATCAGCATAGATTTTCAGGATATACAAGAAAAAGTACCTGAACAGCAGAACTGCATTTTTAGAGAAGTGTGTTTCTATTACAGGAAGCCAAGCACTTCAAAGGTACATTTACAGGGATCTGTAAGCCTCAAAATATTATCTCTGAATTCATGAGAAAGGCATTTAATCAAGTGATCAAGATCCCAAATTTTATTCAATTATGAACACAAAAGCACTTGCATTTGCCAACTAATGACAGGAATGAAGCAAACTATTAGAATACAGGATGAACCAAAAAATATCATTATCATTCATATATTTCCTAGGCTAGATTCATGCACAAAGGCATGTGTAAGCGGTGCAACAGTACACTTGTTAGTGCACAAAGCGGCTGTGATATCATTCCACAACAATCATTGATACTGAATAACAAAAGGATCAAGCATGAAATTCAATGAACTTTTTACAAAGAATCTCATCTCGGACAAGTGTAACCATGGATCAGGTTGCACATTTAAACAAACAGAAACAGAATAGCAACAGCAACCGACTTACTAGAGAAGTACCAAATAGAAGCAGAATCCTGAACTCTAACAACCAATCATTTTTTATAATGTCCAACAACCTATACAAAAGTAGTTTATTAATAAAGACGATTAAGCAAACATAAAAATTAATGCACTCAAAAAACAGAGACTTTAAGAACAAAGTGTAAGGTTGTCATCACCTTCTACATTCTGAACAATGCAGCCTACATTGCCACAGCATGTGGACGAGGAGCAAGGATCTAGAAACGACTTCCGAGCTTACCAAGTTTCAGATGGATGGCGTGCAGTAATTTTCAGTTCCTGTAGACAGAATAATGTAGGGATGATGTAGGTCACCTCAAAATATATCATTAATATCCAAGAGCAAGTGGTGAAATTACCTCTGAAAACCTCAAATGGCTGTGCTGCCCATTAGTAGTTTTGACAATGGTTTCCCATTTAGAATCAACTTGAGGTTCCTTAAGAAGATGTTTCTTTGAATGAAACTGAACACCAAGGTATGACCTGGAAGATAGATTCATCGATGAAACAGAAGGCAAAGTTCGGCAAAGCCAAGACTCGGAGGGTGATTTTGGTAATGGTGGGGGTCCTGGGGTAAGTGGAGACTGCGAAGAAATGGCATAAGAATCTCCTTGATCTTCTTCTTCTAAAGGCTCAGGCCTATCGATACCCAAGCTTGAGTTGGTGAGCACTTGGGAACACTCCAAGGATTTAGCTTCCTGAACCAACCCATCATTGTGTCTATGACTCTCTCCATTTTCCATTGACGCTTCAAGCATTGAGCCTTCAGAGCAAGATAGGGGATATGATTCAGAAGTATCGTAGATCTTAGGTTGCGATGGATCTCTTGCCTTGAAACATTTTACATGGTTGGGCTCTCCTAAACCATCTACAAAAGTAAGGCTATTGGGGAGCCTCTCATTTCCTGCCAAAAACTCAGCATCCATCTCTGTGGAACTCACAAGCTCCTTGACATCAGAAGAGCTAGACCTTGAATTTGATGTTTCCAGCACATGAACAGAATCTATATATAGAGTCTTCTCAATTGCAGGACTCAATGAGCCTGATTCCTGTTTACAGCTCTGATGAGACAACATTTCCAGGTCAGTAATATGAACTTCACCATACACAGTATGGTCATCTGCCATGCAATTCTTCCTTTGATTAGGGACTCCTAAGAACCCTATTCCTTCCTGAAACAGTGACTGAGGTGCTTCATTTCGGTATGGTGTTATTCCATCACCACTGGAGTGTCTACAGGAAGATGACCCATCCAGTGTTCGAGAATCACTCCAACACAGGAGTTGGCGGGATTCACTTGTTGGCTTACTCCCATCATCATTGGCTGGAGGAGGTTGGATTCCACACACCAATTTGTGCTTAAAGACCGCTTCCCAAGTCTTCTGTATTAAGAAAGATTTATAAATTGACAATACATATTGTTCGCGCGCGGGGAGAGAGAGAGAGAGAGAGAGAGAGAGAGAGATTTACCTCTGGATCAGTTTCACTTAGACTTTCAGGACCATTGTTTTTTATCTGTGTAGCAACCTTGTGGCGGACAGACGAAAAGGGCATCTGACTTCGAATCTTCATTCCTGGGACTGGATTTAAAAGGAAAAGTGAATTCTTCAAGCAAAATCGAGGTAATACCCCACTCGCTGTAAAATTATCTGGATCATCATAATCTTCTTCGTCATCATCACTAGCTTCTTCCACCTCAGCCTGAGAATGTTGTGGCCGAGCATAAGGCCTATATTGATGATGAAGAGGTTGTCTATCATCTCCAAAAGGCAGAGGTTGTCTGTCTCCATCACCATCATTTACCTCCCATACCAACCTCACCGGCTCACGTACCACAGGTTGCTTTCTTGAAGCATATTGAGGGCCCTCTGATGCCATTGCCTTGGCAGCAGGCAAAAAACGATCCATCATAAAATCCCAAGCTTGGGGATCAATTGACGCGCTTCTGGAAGGTTTTAACTCAAGACCGTCAAGAGAACTAAGGCCACTTAAACTACAATTCATGGAGAAGGATTCAGTATGGGACAACGTGTCAGGTGCATCTGAGAAGGCATCGTCATTGTGATCCTCTAAAGTGGGAGTGTGCTCTTCTTTGAAATCCCTCCTGGATCTATCCAGGGAAGTTTCATTGCCATTGGAAGAAAAAACATCAGGGAGACCTTTGAAATTTTCATTCTGGAGAGGCTTAATTACAGTCAATGCTTCAGGTTCTTTCTCTTCTGTGCTTTTTGCAGAAGATGGTTGCTTAGCACCCACAGTTTTCCCTGGTGGAAGCTTAGGCACCAAAGGATGCAATTCAGGATTATGTGGGCGCAGCCTACTTCCATCCTTAGGTCTTCCAGGGATCTGTTCCCAGAGAAAGGGAACTGCTCCAGGATTTCTGACGGGCCCAGATTTTAGTTCTGGCTTGTAAGAAGGGAGAGGAGGTTTCTTGGGCAGAAACTTCTCAACCCTTTTACTGTCTTCTGTGTTCAAGGCTGTTGTTGATGTGAATCGCCTTACAGACATAAGGGGTGCATTGAAATCCAACTGCTTTTCCTCCATCGAATTCCTTAGCATCTCTGAAACCAAGTGAATTCTATAAAATTCTATCTCCGAGAATCATAACAATAAGATGTCAGGAAGAATAAAATCAAAACTAACATGACATAAATATCAATCCCTAATCCTGGAAGAAGGGGGGAAAACCACATCTACACAACAAGTTGACTTCCTAACTTTGTTTTGTGAAAAAGAAAATTATTACGAGAAGGTGATATGTTTTATATGCAAAACCATCATAGAGAATAGATATCATATTTCTGAGAAAGAATTGCAAGTCATACTTCTTGGTGAGATGACATTGCCAGGGACTAAAGTAATCCAAGCTCTACTGCAACTCATCAAGAAATTTAAGATTTACAACAAAAAAAAAAAAAAAAAAAATGAAAAATTCAAAATTTGGAGATCAAGGAAAAAAACTTTTCCCAATAAAAACAGAAATCCTTAAAGGGCCCATTTTGTTTGCATGGAATTGAATTCCTAGGAATTCATAGTAAAATGGGTACCAAAAAGAGACTATTAAAGAGGTGAGAGATGATGGAAATAAGGTGGAAATGTAGATAGGACCTTTACTTTCCTGGGATTTGATTTCCTAGAGTGATTCCTGGGCATTCATTTCCCATCTCCCCTTAATTCATTAACCATTAAAGCGGAGATAATTTGATAGCCATCTATGAATCACCACCTTTGTTTCTTCAATTTTAGCCACTTTTATAATAACTTTCTTAGAACTCCTAAGAACCCAATTCCATGAAAAAAACCACCCCAATACAAAATTTCAAAAAAAAAAAAAAAAAAAAAAAGATTCTAAAATTAAAAATACCATGATTCTTCCCCAAATTACCAAAATGAACATAACAGAACACGAAATCCCAAACAAAAGACCATTCCATTCCTCAACTTCTACTAAAATTGAAGTCAAAGACAAGTCAAAATCCTAAAATAAGAAAAGGGTCTGCCTTCTTCAATCCCAAATCATCACCTGTAAATTTCAAATCAAAATCTCAACAAACAACAAAGTCCCAGTTTTTCTACAAAGTGAGAAACAGAAGAACACTCAACAAGAAACCCTCTTTTTACTCAATAATAGTAGAGAAGGAATCCATGCCCTGATAACTGGAAAAAAATGGCAATTCAAGAAAAACCAAACACCCAAAAAATGAGTTTTTCTTTTTCAAAATCAATATCTAAAATAATCAAATCAAAACTAAAGACTCCACCTTTCCGTTTATTTACTCGACGAGAATCAATTCTAACCAAGAACAAGTAGAAATGAACAAATTTATAGATAGAAAACTAGCAGCGCTACTGATTTCTAGCAAAAAAAAACAGAGAGGAAATCAACAAGAACAGAAGATCAGGAAAAAAGGTGAAACCCCCAGAATTTCTCAAAGAATGTAGAGTTGAGAATTCAACCCAAAACCACAAAATACATGCATTTTGGAATTCCAAGCAGAATCAGTTTTCAGAGAGATAGAGAGAAAGAGTGGAATACCTTGCAGGCAGAAATCAGCTGATAGGGAAAGATGGAGGGGACCTAATAAGTAACAAACTGGAAAAGGAGGAAAAGTATGAACTGCTTTGTACGTCTGCTTTCCTTGGCGGTATGGAAATTCCAGGAATTCATCATGGAATATCAGCTTTTCCCTGTTTTACTTTTACTCATTTCTTTTGACTTCCGGAGAATAGGAGGTTATTATTTGATTTTTATTTTTCAGTTTGAAATGTTTTTCTTAGGACCTATCAAGCCCAGCCCATTCACGTGAAAAAGGAGTCCGCACACACGATCCAATAGACTGGTTCAGCACGGTCCGGTTGACTAAATAGGCGGGCTCGGGGCTGGATTTGATGGCCCATTTCGAACATCGGTCAGGCCTAGGCCCGTGTTTCTAAAGTTGGGCCAGGCTTGTATATGCCTCAGCCCGGCCCGTGAACACCCCTACTATTTTTTGTAAAACTCACTATTTATAATAATTTTTTATTCTACTTGTTTTTTAAAAAAATTTACTCCAATATATATATATATATATATATATATATATATGAAAAAGACTGATTTCAATTGTGAAATCAGTCTCAATTTGTTCAATTGATTTTGACATTCCTAATTTGTTTTGACCCTCATTCAACAGAAATGTTTCCCATAAACTATAGATTAACTATAAAATATTCTCAAATTAACAGTCTTTATGCCTTAAAGAGCAACAATGAATCCCGTCAGTTCCTCTATTAAATTAAAGAGAAATGGTGCCTCTTAATACCCATCTATTGCACTTGCCACAAAGGTTGGAAAATTCGTAACTCATACTTAACTCGTTTAATGTAGAAAAATTAACTCGGATCGAGTCAACGTGGAGACTCGGGAGAGTCGTGCTTTTTTAAAAATATTTAAAAATGAATCAATTACTTATAAAATCTCAAAAAAAAATCATTTATTTACACTATTCATAATAATCAATTCAAATTAACATATATGTATATGCAAGAAAAGTGCTACAATAAGGAAAATAAAAAAATATTGCATATTATATGATTTGTTAGTCCAAATATCAAATATAAAAGATCAAATATAAGTTTCAAATCACACTCCGATCATCATTTTTAAATTATTGATCCTAAACCTTATGTATAATTATTTATAAATAAACTCTAATTGTTTTAAATTTTGATTTGACTATTAAAGTGGTTTGAAATGCAAACAACTTATTAAAATGAAATAATTCGGCTACGTCTCCCCTATTTTGGACTCGGTCCTTCATCAAAATAAGATGGCTCGGGAGAGTCAAGAGTCAACTCGAAGAGTTTCCCAACCATGGTTGCAACTTTATGATAGAAAAAGAGCAGTGAGGGGAATTACATGACATGCCAGTGTTCATATTGTGTTTTGCACTTATGCATTTCATCAAACCACACTTAACCCCCAAACCAAACTCAACCTTGTGACCCACTTGCTACACAAGGCCACACCATCTCCTTTACTCTTTTCTCAAAACCTAAAGGACTTTTGTTAAGGTCAACGTCCACCCTCGCTCCTAAGTGGTCATAATTGTGGTCAAGCTCTCGCCCTCACTATAAAAGTATTGTTGTGCCGTTTCCTATCACCAATTAGTTTTGGGAGGTGTAAGATTCTACAAATGGCATTAGAGTCTGGTAGGTCGGGTGTTCGAATCATAGTATTCCAATCTTCTAGCAACTCCGTAATCAAATATCTTTCTAGATATGAACCATATTATAAATGAGTATAACCTCATTTTAAGCAATCTAGCGATCCAAATTTCTAAGGAATTTACATATTTGGTAAGGTCTCTCCCTCTCTCATTTTCTTTTCGAGTCCGGATTTGGTGAGGTAAAACCCCATGGTCACCGTGAGTAGACCATTCACGGTCTGCAACATCACCGTGGGCAGCCTATCATACATCCGGGCGAGGGCTGCCCACGGTGATGTAAAGGACCTTGAGTGGTCCACTCAAGGTCACCTTATATAAACTCACTAAGAGGATCCTGATTCTTTTCTAAAATGACCATCAAATAAGATTTATCAAATGGTACCGCTTTAACTTGGAATGAAATGGAATGGAGAAAGGAACGTAGTAAATGAAATGATAGTAAATGAAATGGTAACTCGCTGGAAGAGACGTCTATCTTGTTTGAATCTGAATAGAATAGTAAGAAATCCTAATTACATAAAGGTCTTACTATTTTTAGTGATTTTTACCATTTCAGAAAAGTTAATGAATGAAATCATACTAATTTCATGTCTAGGATTTTCCTTAGCTCGTCCCTATGCATTAAGATCTTTGTTATTGTTATTAGCTTAAGGACAGTAATCTTCTTTAATGTTATACCACAAAGGCCGTCTAACAATGAGGTTGACAATGGTTGCGTCATGCATTGGATTGCATGGCATCATTTATATATCTTCTTAGGCCCTAGAGACACAAATGTAGTCCACTTGTTTTTTATGACTTATGATATCCCTGGCCCCACTATAGTACCCGAATAACGCAAGGGGTGGAGTCAAACTCAAGACCTTGGGGAGCAAACGCAAGATTCAAACCAATTGAGCCACCGCCTTGACGACAAATGTAGTCCACTAATTAAAATCTCAAATGTTTAAAATGCACGTTTTTTCATTTGTACTGATTTTGGTTAGATTTTACTTTTTTTTAATTTTACCCGGTGGCGATAACCCCACTCACCCGCATACATGGGCAGTCCATGTTCAATAAAGCTACTGTTTTTATTTGCAAAAGTAAAATAAAATCATGAAAAGACTATGTTTCTTCTAAATTAGGAAAAGCAAATTGTAGCCATTATCAAACTCAACCCAAGTTCCTTTATTTTGAAATTGTCATCAGTGGTTATGGGGTACCAGCAGATCTTAATCCCTGCCATACCCAGTGGTTTGGGAAAGAATGATTCATCTTTATTAACTTATGATCCGAACTTCAACAACATTTAATAATCAAAACTATCAGATCCTCATCCAAAGGATTCAAAATGATTGATTATATAGACTGTGTCCTTGATATGTTTTTTTAGGGCCCTCGTAATGATTGTGATTATTAAACAAAGGTAGTTTTTAACCACCCATAATTTAAATAAAGTTCTTATTGCAAGCATTTTTGGCAAAAATTCTCTTTGTTTTGAATTTTGGGCAAGAGTGCAGATGTTGTCCCTTGTAATTTGAAATGCCTTATTTGATAGAGGACATTTTTTTAAAGTGTAATCCAATTAATAGTTTTGTCGTGCTAAATTTCTAGCTGTCCAATACTCTAAGATAAAAGGTCCTACAATGCTTGCAGCCAAATAGGTCATTTTGTCTCAATAGAAAATTCATTGCATTAAAAGAAAAATGATAATTTCCCGTGTTGGTATTCTTTCAGTCATCTCCAATATCTCTACGCTTATAAAAGAGAGAAAGATGATATCGTTTTTCACTCCACACATAGCCAATAAAATGAAAGTTGTGGGGCCCACTCTTATATATATTTATTATATATAAGTATTTTTTATATGGATAAAGATGAGAACATAATGAGAATTTCCCAACTTCTACTCTTATAAAATGTCTAAAAAAAGAGAGAAAGGTGATGTACTTTTTTACTACACGCATACCCAATAAAATGCAAGTTGTGGGGCCCACCCTTATATATATATATTTATTATGTATATGTGTTTTATGTATGGATAAAGATGGGGACATAATGGGAATTTTCTAATTTGTCTAAAATAGACTTTGGACTAGGCTTGGATTTAGAAGGGTTTTAAGGATCCGGATCAAGATGATCTAGCAGACTAAAGTTTATGAATTAAAAATATCTACCCAACGATACCATAATATCAAAAATCTAAAATTACAAAAAAGACCCCTCAATTCTTTGGAAAATTACTAAATACCTCCCTACTATACCCAAATGAACTTGGATACAGACCAAACTTGGCACACACGATCCTAATAATTTTTTTAAATTCTTATATTGAGTAGATGTTGATATTTTAAACGTAATAAAAATTCATTTTAATACATTCCAATAAATCGATTAATTTTATCAATTTCTTTTTTTTTTAAGGTGGTGGAGAAAAAAAAAGGAAAATGTGGATAAGATTGGAATCTATCTCAAATTTTGTTTTTCCCTCTTATTTCAATTATGCTACATGTACCGAATTCGGTCCCGAATTTGGGACAGAACATCTCTCTCCCTCTTCTTCTCTCTCCCGCTCCCCCAAAAAATCTCTCTCATGCTTGCTCACATCATGCCACTTGGGGGTTCGGTCCCCAAGTCGGGACCAACTCCGGTCCATTTAGACTTTTTGTTACTCCATTATGTGGTTCATGGTATACATACTGCCTTTTAACTATGAAAACTTAAATGCATGCCATGTTCTTTCTCAATGATAAACCTTAAACTAAGATAGGATGAAAATAAAAGATAAAATGAATAGTGTATTTTATAATGGATCAAAAGAAAAACAATCAAGTGTATTTTACTTACTATCTTTTGGTGTTCAATATTTACAATTTTGTCAGCACTTCAAATACTTCACCATCAGTTTAAAAGTTGCGACAAAAAGTATTAGCTAACTTGCTACTTTTGTTATTGTTGCTAGTGGCCAATTGGTGGTTGTGTTATGATTCAAATATTAAATTGACTACACATGAGAGAATTAACATTCTCACTCTCTCTCTCTCTCTCTCTCTCTCTCTCTCTCTCTCTCTCTCTCTCTCTCTCTCTTTTAACCTAAAACAATGCTAATTGTGCAAATAGTTTCTATTTATTTATTTATTTATTTATTTTATTTTTTAGTGGAACTAAAAGATACTTGAGTGGTATTTGTATTTGAAATTTGAAAATTAAGAACATCAGAGGGCTCCGAGAGGTTTTCAGAAGATACGAGATTGTTTTCTTTGTACGGATGTAACTCTTTGTTATTATTTTTTAAATATTAACTCTTTAATCTTCTGTACACTAACCTTAGATATTTGTAATTTGATGTTCCTTTAGTTGTATATTATTTATTATGACATTTGAAAAAGGTATAGGGACCTCCAAAACTTATAAGCACATTCCATATATACAGGTACTTCGTTTGCATTATTGCTTTATATTTAGTTTTTTCTTTTTCTCTTTTAGAAAAAAGTAGCAACTAACAAAATATCATAAATAAGAAAGTGAAATGTATAAACTTAAATTCATTTTATGTCCGCCCCGGGTTTTTCTCTCTTTTAATGAAAGTTAGCATTAAAAAAAATTTAAATATTATTTTCACTTTTGCTTCATGTGTTTGTATTTTAATTAGTTAGAATAATTGAGTTTTCAATCTGACATAATAGTTGTATTGATCTTGATTTATACTCCTGTTGGAAGAGTAATCACAAGCTGGATAATGTGATAACTACTGCTAGATATTGGTTCTCTTCTGATATTAGTGATTGATAAAGATAATTCCATAAATGCAATTTAGTCATAGATCTTATAGATTATTATCATAAAATTGTTGTTGTTCGATTAGTACAATTTTTAGTCTCTTAATATACAACTTTTGTGAATTTTTTTTATTATAAAAGGGCATGTCAAGGGCATGAATATATTTATTTATTATTGCTCTCACTCATGAGGCTTAAATTGAAAAACGTTGATATTTTTCTAACACATTTATTTCTTTCATCATTGCAAGCTTCTTATTGTTCTTCTTCTTTTCATATATTTCAAAGAAACGCCATGCCTTTCCTTAAAGGGAAAACGAGAACTCATAGAGACTGCTTGTTATGCTAGCGTTATTACTAATTTCAGAGTCAATGAATGAAGTGGTCGTTTTAAGTGTAAACAACTAAAATAAGTATTTGATGCTGAGCTGCAACAAATTCAATTTGTCTTTGTTCGTTTCGAATTTTTCTTACTTTGATTAGCACTCCCATCCTTTTTATAGAACAGAGCAGAAAAGTTAATCTAGAATACCTGTGTTACATTCTTAAGTATTTCTTAAGAAAAAGGTTCAATTCTTTTGGCAGATTTGTATTTGTAGTTTTTTCTTTTTTGGTATTTTTTTCCCTATGGATATCTCAATCTGTGAGCTTCCATTGAACTGAACTTCTATGATTACTATGTATTATCTTTTTCTTAGATAGTATAAAATATAACACTTTGTATCAAGCAAAAGAAGATACTGACTCTTGGAGAGGTATTGCCTCTATTTTCCTGATAGTGGTTTGTCATATAAAATAAAAAAAAGCACATGTTAAATACTAATATTGATAAACATGTGCTCTGCAAATCTTAACCGTCAGAGTTTATATCATAGTTCCAACATTGTTAATCCCTGTCGCTTGAGGACAAGCCGGATTACTTCATTATTCTTGACGATTGGTGTGAGATGTTATTCTTCTTTGTAAGTTAAGACTAAAACCACCATCTTAGTTTTGTTATTCTAATGTCCTTAGGTAAGATATAATTTTTTTTTCCTTAATAGAATATGATTTTGTAGTGAACATATAATGTTAATAGTAATTGGTTAAAACAGTAAGCTCATCTGGTTCTTAGTTTTTATTTTTATTTTTTTAAAACTGCAGGCTATCAATTTGACTCTGCTTTCAACTAGACTCCAACTTCAGCATGGCAAGTTTACCATGAAACTAATAAGTCGACCTGATAGATCAAATAAAGTAAATTGAAATTTCTTTGTTCACATTCATGATAAAATATCTAGATATATGTGATTTATATCCTCAAAAAGTTATATAAATTCCATATCGATTGTCTTTTGAGATCTCATTTTTCTCACTATATCATGATTTTATTGTTTTCAAATGTATAGAAAAAAAGTAGTGTCAGCTGTATTTGGACATTGCACGGGCCTTGCAATTTACAATCACTCTTTTTTTTTTTTTGTTGAAAATTTATTTTTAAACGTATTGAAGCTTCTACTGAATTTTTTAAGAACTTCATTTTTTTAAAAATTTTATTAGTAAAAATGTTTGTTTGGTGCATGTGCATTGCACCAACGGGGCTCCACTAGTTGATCATATAAATTGGACGCTTCTCAAGATATTCTACCAAGTAATAGAGTTTTTTTGTTATTATTATACCTAGAAGCTCTTAGTTGGGGAAAGTATCACTCCTGCAAGAAGAGACCCCTGGGGATTGAATCCTGGGCATTTAAGTGAGAAAAAGAGTACGTACCCCTTGTCCTCGAGCAAGCAATACCCTTTTTTTTTTACACTCCAGTTGAGGGGGCTAGGACCCAAGAGAGAGCCCGCATATACCACTTAAGTGGAAAGGAGGCCCGCACAAGCGAGAAGAGGTGATGTATTCAGGGTTCGAACCCTGGGCAGCTAGGTAACACTCCTTACGACTCGGATAAAGAGCCGTTCTTAAGCCAGCAATACCCTTAAATCATCCAATTGCTGCATTTTTCAGTTGATGGGGTGAAAGGGAATATAAAAAAAATTTAACCATCTACTCGGAAGCCTTGCATCATGTGATTGATAGGACAATCTTTGTGCTTTTTAAGTGTTGTTGGATGGTGACCCACCAACAAACTGGTCCTCCATTGCACGTTATATACATTTGGAGATTGAGAAAAGAACCTTGATGAAGAAGGGAGAACACGAGTAGTCAATTTCTTTTGCAACTGTCTACCAACCCTTTGTTACCATCCAACGGCTGCGATCCAAAACATCATGATTTGTGTCTATGTTGTTATCATGATCCCCTATGGACCAATGGGGCATATTGGAGCTGTGTTCATTAACCCTACAAATGAGGGAAAAAGGGGATAGTGATTAGGATAACATTTCTCATTTCTAATCATTCATTCTAAGACAGTAAAATCAATGGTTAAATTGTTTTACTTTACATCAGAAGGTCATCTATGGTGCTATGAAAAATGCTGCCTTGTATGCACTGCTCCATTTACTTGGTGTCTGGTGGGGCCAATGAGCCCACCCATTCATTAGGCCTCTGAGGAATTTAATGCAGTTGATACCATTGGGGATACAGACTATGTTGACCTTCATTGGTCAAAATGCTTAATATAAAAATACAGGAAAGCTGGTGAATTTTTACAGCATATGCATGTGGAATTTAAGTAATCGAGTTTCTATAGAATCAAAAGAACTTAATTTAACACCGAGAAAGACAAGTAATTCTTCGAAAAATATTACTTGCACATATGGACCCCACTTGTCATAAAGAGTCAACCATTAATATAGTTGAATTTTTAGGTTATATATGCAGCTGAAGCATGGATCTATAAGAGCTGGCTACTACAAACACGATAAGAATAGTGTCGGCTTAAATCAGGCACTGGTGTGGAGATTTGTAACTGTCCACTAGAGATTCATCACGTAGGATTCACTATTCATTCACTCTTCAAGATCCAAAGGTATCTCGTGATATCTCGTCTATATATAATATCTCTATTAAATTCAAATTGAGAGGGGTTGGATCAAATTCTCTCAATTTGAATTTGAATAGAGATATGATAAGGATAGAGAGTTGGATTAAACTCAAACTATTCTTATCAATATCACGTTATATTGGATGATAAGGATGGAGAGTTGGATGAAACTCAAACTATTCTTATCTATATCACCATGAGATTCCTTATGAAGGGTGTCTCTGTGAATGGATCCACACACATGTAAACACAAATAACACAAATGGGCCCATTACAATAATTGAGATATGTGCCGTTTACTTTTCGAGAACATTGCATTGCTGAAAAAATTTTTGGAACAGTGTATTTCAGCAACATGGCTCTAGTTTATGTTGTGTGACAGTTGAATGCATTCATTCCAGGAAAACTATTACTCTTGGCACGGGCCTATTGACTCATTAAAGTTTCTCTCTTGCTTTTGTACCTGTAACTTGTAAAGCAAAAGAAGAGAGAAGCAAAATGGGTCATTATTTTCTAAATTCATTTTAGGGATTTTTACCAAATAATTAAGCTTATATTGCAAATAATCGATTTTATAAAGAATAATAACAAAATCACCATTTAGTTGTTCGTACCTATTTTTTTGACGAAATTACCCCAGTTGGCGATATCGTCAACTTCTTGTATAAGAATCCACGAATTTTCTTCTTCTTTTTTATAAAATAGTCTTTTATCTTTCTCCCATTCATCCGTTTAATGGGTTCCCTACTACCATTTCTCATAGATTTTTCTTAAAACTAGTTTATGAAATTAATCTTAAACAACAGGTATGTTCATTTTCATATATTTTTTTATTTTTTTATTTTCCCCTCATTCTTATTAGATAAATGAGGGATTCTCAGGCAACAAGGTGAATTTGTTCTACTTCATTTATTCTTCTAAAATATTACTAGTGCATTGTTACTGATGCCCACTAGAACGTTGGCATAGTGCCATGTTAATTCAATGCAGAGGGCAGCCTTTGTTGAGGAATCCAATTGTCGAGCACTTGGGATTGTTTTACATTAGTGCACTTATCATGATCTATTCATTTAGCAAGTGATCTTAGATGGAGAAGGCTAGAGGAGACTTGGAGTTGGGAGTTTATGAAATGGTGCTGCTATGCGTGATTTTTTTATTTTTTATTTTTGTAAATGTACATGCTGCTTTGCAGTTAAAGGAATTTAAGTAATTCTAATGTAAATCCATGGACATACTATTCCAATACGTAGGAAGATGAAAGACCATTCTACATCCTAATCTTATTTCTTTCCATCTACAACTACCACCTTTGAAACCCTAATAAATATAAGAATAGATAACCATAAAAAAAAAAACCATAAAGTTTAGAACTGTAATACGCAAATGGTAAAAAACTTCAGGGGAACTGGAAGTTTAGAAGTTTAAGCAAGTCAAAATACGAAAATGAACTAAAACATGCATCCAATTTATATACATGAAGCGAACTAAATCCAATTGACAAATAAAAAAATTGGATCCAATTGTTGGAAATGAACCCATTTTCTGGGCTGTTATAATATTTAATAGTGCAACTCATTAGTTGGTTGCTTATGTTATACATATGCACACAATGACACTTGTATGTTTTGTTTATATGGTCATATGGATTAGTTGTCCATATGGGAATATATTGACTCTTTGCTATGGATTTAGAGCTGCATTTTTTTGTTCAATTAATAGGTTATAGACTGCTATAGTTCGGGATTTTTTTTGAAAGATAGTTCAAGATTTATGGGTTGTATGATTGGATTTTTGAAATATATGGAGTATTGATTCTTGATTGGACTTGTTTTCCTCTAAAACTTCCAACATTCAACTTCTGTATCATCAACTTAACTAAATTCATTGACAATTAGTATCAATTTTCTCATTGTTTTAACTGTCTATCAAGTGAAAATCTAGGCCCTTAACCAAACAATTGCTTGACTTGGGTTCAGCCTGCCTTCAAGCATTGGACATGTCAATTGAAAAACAACTTTTATTAGAAATTACAAGACAATTGTACAGAAAACCGTGAGCACTAACAAGCAAATAAAAAGTCTAAAACCCACCCCATTCAGAGCATATGTCACTATCCATAGATGCCTACTGTAGCATGGAACAGGTGGTGGCTTATGGCAACACAAAACTTAGGAAATTCAAGGAAAAAAGGTGTGGCAACTATTCAAACTTCCAAAATATAGTGCATTCCAAATTCACAATAAGCCCATTAGTATGAGCAATGATACCATCCAACCTATTGACTAAAGATACTTTGTCAGGCTAAATTAGCAACAAAAGGAAATTATAATCATTCTTTCCTACAAAACTGTTTTAGAGGCTTAAAAAGTGCACAAACACTTCAAAAAAACACTTTGGCAAAGCTAGAGATGGAGATGAAAAGAGCCAATATGTGACAATTAACATTTGTTTTCTAAGGAAAAGGAGAACAAGTAATTAACTGCAATGCAGCATGTATATTTACAAAAATAAAAAATAAAAAAATCACGCATAGTAGCACCATTTTATAAACTCCCAACTCCAAGTCTCCTCTAGCCTTCTCCATCTAAGATCACTTGCTAAATGAATAGATCATGATAAGTGCTCAACAATTGGATTCCTCAACAAAGTTTGCCCTATGCATTGAATTAACATGGCACTATGCCAATGTTCTAGTGGGCATTAGTAACAATACACTAGTAATATTTTAGAAGAATAAATGAAGTAGAACAAATTCACCTTGTTGCCTGAGAATCCCTCATTTATCTAATAAGAATGAGGGGAAAGTACAAAAAATAAGAAAATATATGAAAATGAACATACCTGTTGTTTAAGATTAATTTCATAAACTAGTTTTAAGAAAAATCTATGAGAAATGGTAGTAGGGAACTCATAAAACGGATGAATGGGAGAAAGAGAAAATACTGTTTTATAAAAAAGAAGTAGACAATTCGTGGATTTTTATACACGAAGTTGACGATATCGCCAACTAAGTTGATGATATCGTCAACTCAGTTGGCGATATCGTCAACTGGGGTAATTTCGTTAAAAAAATAGGTACGAACAACTAAATGGTGATTTTGTTATTATTCTTCATAAAATCGATTATTTGCAATATAAGCTTAATTATTTGGTAAAAATCCCTTCATTTTATCGATAGTATGGGCATTTTTTTTGAGGAAAAGCATCAAAAGCATACAATTTTATGCAATTCACCAAATAATGTTGTCAATAGAAGAAGCTATAAGAAAAAACAAACCTATTTTTATAAAAAAAAAGTGAAAGTCGATGGACTACCATTTTTGTCAATTCATTCACAAATGTATTAAAAGGGTTTATTTGTTAGAAGGTGTTGGGAATTTCTGACATTGATGCCAGATGATATCCCATTTATAGTTGGGAGCATCTTAAGCAAGAGATGTTTACTTTGATTGGGTCAGATTTTCAATAAATGAATCACGCCATGAAGCTCCACTCCTCTAATTATATATTTACAATATAATACAGGGTTGCTAAGTTGGTTCCTCTAATTATATATTTACAATATAATACAGGGTTGCTCAGTTGGTTCGCAACCCTAGATGTCAGCTACTTATCTATGGATGGATCCCTGCGTATTCCACTCTTCCCACAGCTAGTGGGCTCCTCTTCTCACATGTGTGGGGCTACATTGTACCCCACCCCTTGGATGAGGTCATAAAAAAGTGATAATAAAAAAATTAAAAAAAAACTCAGGATTTCTACCATCCAAAGCATGATGGGGAGTGGGACTGGATGAGGGGGACTGGGACTCTTTCTAGTCGAGGCATTCATAAATGGTCGACACTAAGACATGGTCATGGCCCGCTGCCCTTTACTTGCTGTTCAATAAAATTTCATTACAGGTGCACTTTATATTAGATGTGCATTTCATGTATGGCCCACTAATCAGAGCAAAATTGCTAATTATTAGATATTAACGTTCTCCCCTGGCTTTTGGTAACCAGTCCAAAAGAAATTTGGTAACCAGTCCAAAGAAAAGAAGCATCCAACGCAAGAAACAGGCACTTCACGTGCCTATGGCAGTTGTTTAGGCAGTTATTATTGACAAAAATTGGTCCAATAGACCCAAGAAGTCAATAAACATAATAATCACCAATTCACTTTATGAAATCAAAGGGACACAAAAGAAGAAGCAAAGGTTCAAAGGAAAACATGTGCAGTGTTGTATCAGCCACTAATGGTCACAATCCTTTGTCCAATCTTAAGCTGACCCATAGCCTCTTAAATGGACCTCTAATAGCAAGGATAGAGAATAATAAGGATCAAAACAGTAATTGGTGGGAAAAGGAGAATCCCATTACTTTTCTTATACTTTACTTGTGTCATCAGCTCTCTATTTTCTATTTTTAATTGTACATAACCTGCAAATGGAGAAAACAACTAATGAAATTGAATTAGTGGTATTTCATCCAATAAAAAATCACAACCCTTTTCTTTCAGGGGTGAATGGGAATGTTGCAGCTGCTCCCTCTACTAGTTAAGGTTCCAAATCAGGTGCTAGTGGTGTAGTTTTGGGCGGGTGCAGTGGCGGAACCGGAAATTTTTTTTTTTTTTTTGGGGGGGTTGTGTGTGTGTGTGTGTTTTTTGGGAAAACAAATATTTCTTGGAGGAGCCAATGTAAAAAAAAATTCTAAACCTTCTATAAGATTTAGGAGTTTTTTTTTTTGCAATTTAAGGGGGCTCATGGCCACTGCAATTAGGACCAACTCAAAATCCTTTGGGCTTGTTTGGCGACTCTGATCTATTTGAAACATATCTGTTTCAAATGGCCCTATATGAAATAGATGGTGTAGTATTATGCTGTTTGGTAAACACTTTTAAACCGATTAGAACGGATTTTTTAAAATCAAAGGTTGATATTTTTTTATAAAATTATTGACATAGAAAGTAAATTAGTGGCTAATACTTGACCACATGGCTATTTGTAGTATTCCTAAGAGCGTCAATGGTTCAAATCTTGATAAAAGGGCCCACAAAGTCCAAAACTTAACTTCAATTGTTCATTTTTGTTTTGCAAATATCTCAAGATTGGTGAATAATCAACGGTTGATATTTGATATGGTGGCTGTTCTTAGTCATCCTAAGAACTTGTATGATTCAGACTATAGTTTAGGGCCCCACCATTGGAAAAGAATGAGGAAAATTGGACTGTAAAATCCAAAACCCAGTTAAGTAATGGTTGGTGCATCAACGGTCCAGAGTCTTTCTTCGATTTTTTTGAGATCTACATTGAATCAGGCACTGCAAATTGACCTCATAGCAATTTTTATCTCTCTAAAGAGGATTAACGGTTCTGATCTTTTGTTTGGGGCCCACAAATGTCAAAAATGTAGATCAAACTATAGGGGTGTTTTTGAAAATATCTAAAATTACAAGATCATCCAACAGTTGAAATTTGTATATGTAGCCGTGTTTGACCCTATGAATCAATTCAATGGATTAGATCTTGATGTAGGGGCCCATAAATCAGAAGAAAAAGAAATAAACGGATTGTCTTGGGTTACTGTGTGTTTCACTGTTGGGGCGCGGGTCTCCCCGCTTAAGTGCAAAATGTCTGTTTCAAATATGGTACTTCTGTGGGCCATATGAAATAGACATATATTGTCTTAACTCCATTACAAATGGGCACAGTAAAAGTAGGTGACAAACGGTCTAAAGTCTATTTGAAACCGGTTAAAGTCAATAAGAGGTAAAATTGAGAGACGCCAAACGCGACCTTAGTTGAGAAGAAATAGAAGGAGAGATTTATACAAAGTTCAAAATTCAAAAACTAAAAAAAAAGTCATAATCCTAATCAGTTGGCATTGACTTATCCGTCACCTACCAAGTTTCCATGTATCTTTTGATTCCTTCCATATTTGTTCTTCGGAAAATCCGCTGCTTTCAAAGGAATCCTTGTATTTAAATCATTGTTACTTGATCAAAGTGTCTGATACTATTCCCTCTCTCTAATGGCTTCTTCTTTGTCTCTGTTGTGGTTGTTGTTACTACTACTACTCCTCCAAAACACTCCCTCTTCCAATGCAAACCTTCACAAAACCAAGCTCTTCAAATCTCTAGACTTCTCTCTCCAACACCCACATTCCACAAAACCCACAAACACCACCCCAATGAAGTTCTTTGAAGTCTCAAGACCCATCCAACATCCCCACACAAAACCATGCTCTTCTCTTGTTTTGAAGCATGATTTTGCCGCCACGCTATCCAAACCTCCTGTAACAGCCCCTTACAATCCCCCCACCAACTGCCCCTCCCAAAACTTCTCCAAGATCATCCTACAGTGGAAAGCAACCTGCAAAGGCCGCCAATTCGACCGCATTTTCGGCGTCTGGTTAGGAGGAGCCGAGCTCCTCCGCTCCTGCACTGCAGAGCCCACCGCCACTGGCATATTCTGGAATGTTGAAAAGGACATTACGAGGTATTCCTCCCTCCTGAAAACCCCACAAACACTCTCTGTTTATCTAGGCAATATCGTGGACGACACATACACCGGAATCTACCATGTTGAGGTCTGGTTCCATTTCTACCCTGAGGAAGAGACCCATAAAGATTCTAGGCCGAAATTGGCCAATTCAGGTTTTGGGTTTGATTCCCATGCAGATCTTATATTGCCCGTTTCGCGAAATCCGCCTTTGAATGATGGGCTATGGTTTCGGGTTAACAACAATACAGATTCTCAGACCAAGGAGTTTGAGATACCCAGAAATGCGTATAGGGCTGTTTTGGAGGTGTATGTTTCTTTCCATGGTGATGATGAGTTTTGGTTTGGGAATCCTCCTGAGGATTATGTAATTGCCAATAATCTCACTGATTATCCAGGAAATGGCCCATTTAGGGAGGTGGTTGTGAGTCTTGATGATAAGGCGGTAGGTGCTATTTGGCCTTTCACTGTGGTTTATACAGGAGGGATCAATCCACTTCTTTGGAGACCCATTACAGGTATTGGTTCATTTGATCTTCCATCTTATGATATTGAGATTACTCCTTTTCTTGGGGAGATGCTGGATGGGAAGAGCCATAAGTTCGGGTTTGCGGTCACCAATTCATTGAGGGTGTGGTTTGTGGATGCCAATTTGCATCTTTGGTTGGATGGTGAGTCTGAAAAAACTGTAGGGAACTTGATTAAGTACATCTCCACGCCACTTTCCTTGTCTTTGGTTTCGAATTTTGAGGGTCTGAATGGAAAATTCTTGACTAAAGCGAATAGGACGATATATTCAATTGGATGGGTGAAGTCCTCCCAGGGAAATATCACAGCCTCCTCATTGCAGTTGTTTGATTTTGAGAACAATATGGTATTTGAAGAGGATGGAAATGTGCAGGTTGTGAATCAGAACATAGATGCCCAATATGAAGTATTTTCCTATCAAGAATCTTCCACACACCCGTCTTCAGCCATCTACACCCAACTATCCCAGAACTTCCCTTTTTATATGCACTCGAAGAATGTAGATCAAGGTAATAGGAGCTTCTCTTCATTTACTAACGTTTCATTGGGATTTTCTGAGGCACAGATTAGAGGTGCAAAAACAATGAGCATTGTGGCTAACAACCAGAGTGGACAGGGCCAAATGATTGTGAAGGGGAACTTAGTACAAAAGGGATTGGGGAGTACTCAGCAGGACTACAATTACTTTAGTACAGAAGGTTGCTACTCTAGGAATGTGAGTAGTAAGAACTACACTATTATTCATGATAAACAGGGGAAGAAGTGTTTCCAGCATTTAAAGCCAGACTCAATATTCAAATTCCATAAAAAGCTGCCTTTGCTTGCTAGAGGGGCCTTATTAGCTTCTGACATGAACAAGCAAGAGAATGGGAATTAGATTGATGGGTTCGGTTGATGTTTCCATTACCTGATCAAAGACAATTTTAGCAATTAAAATTTCATAGGGATATTCCAATCCTTTTCTGTGTTGTTGCTCCATCTGTGGAGCCTGTAAGACTCTGAATGATTGGTTTTATTTTCAACATGATTTAACCTGAATGAAGTTTTCAGGAGTTTCTTTAACATGGTGTTAATTTTATTCTGTTGTTCTGTATGCTTCAAATGACTATTACTAATCTTGGGCAGTTGCATATGTGGAGCTAGAAATCATCATTTTTATCATAGTTAAATGTTCCTCATGTGTTAAATAAGCATATGTTTAGAAATCTTTATGTGGTCATCATCATCAATTTAGCCTTTCAATTGATTAGCGAAAGGACTATGATTCCTCATTTGGTATTTAGCTAGTAAAAGTAGTAGTTATTTTTTGGTTGTAAAGGACTTCTTCCTGACACAGTTTTGTAAAGAAAAGCGCCTTGTATGACCGTCTCTTTCTATCATGAGCTAGTGCACACATGCGCTCAATAAAAATAATCAGAAATAGTTTGTCCACTACAGAATTGCAATTGGGTGTTCAGTATAAAAAGTGTGAAGGTTTTAGGATAAGGAATACGAAGATATTATCCACCAATAGAGATGCGATACTTATGTTCAAAAGTTATGTACAAACAACTTTTTTGCTCCGTTTGACCAATTATGTCCAGCCACCATCCTTTGAGATTAATCAAATACTAGCTGCTTGTGTGTAGTAGTATCATCTTGATAGCAACCATTAAAAGAAAATACCACCCATGTACCATTGATACAGCTTGTATCTATTGCCAAATAAGGGCTAATTGTAAGGGATTTTTGGTGATAATAATGATGTATCAATGAATTTGGGAGCTATTAGATTGTTGAACAAAACGCAGTGCATACACGGTTGAATTGATAACCATTCATTTTGCAAAAACATTTGAATCTCCTCCATTCCTTAGAATGAACTGCTATTATTGTGTTTCATGCTGAAGACATCTGTGATTAACCTTATAGCTGATTTTGTTATAATAGAAAGCAGAATTATCTGTGATTGAGCATCTTCCAATTGCAATGAGACTAACCCATTCATCTCCTCATGGTCATCTGATCACCATGACAGGACAAATGATGGAATATTCATCCTGTTAACTGAATTTATAATCAGTTTACAACTTAACTTCATACAAATGTTAGGGACCCCAGATTGTATTATTTATGAAAAACAACTGAAAATTATCACTGCTCATTTTGGTTCAATGATTTCATAGAACATGAAGTTCAAGACACCATTACAATAACAATGACAATAAGATAGGGAGGACTGCAAGAGAGGTTGGCATCAGACATTGAAAACCTCAAAAATGAAAGGAAACCATTCCAAAAAGAAAAACCCGTAAGTGAAACGCAAAACCAGCGACTTTCATTAAAGCAATGCAGCAAATCCAGTCCTCTTCCACTTAAGACGGGGTTCATAAGTACTCGATTTCTCTTCATGTTTAGTCCATGGGAACTTGTGTTTTGCTAGCTTTCGCTTCTTCGCTGCTACACCCACCTGATCTCCATTGTTCTACATAAAACAAAAATGAAAGTAACTTGTCAGAAAGAAGGAAATTTTACAATGGAGACTACGACCAAATATGTTTGAATGAGATAAATGGCATAAAATGGTCCGTGCTTCAGTAATACTCTAAAAGCTGGTGTTCAGATTGTCTGGGCACTCTCGATTGTCTGCAGGTAGTTTTTAACATACTGAAGTGAAATCATAGAAATTAAACCTGAAAACAGAGCCCGTCTTCTACATCGCAAATGGGGTAGTCTTGAGGGCAACAGTAGATAGTTCCAGCGCAACACACAGCATTCTCATATGCGCAGCAACCATGGATGAGGCAGAAATCACCCAGCTCCAAAAGACAGCAGCAAGTCTCCTCAGATGAACAATACGACATATCACTGCATTGTACAGGTAAAGGGCAGGGAGGTGGTGGTGGTGGTGGAGGGGGCGGCGGCGGCACAGCAGGTGGAGAAAAAGGTGAAGGTGAAACAGATTGTTTGGTGGGGTAAGATGCCATCGCATTGATTGCACAAACACCATATTTTAGATCAGTGTTCCTCCTTATGTATATATAACCATTAAGCCCCCATTCAGTTCCCCATGAGTTCTTCACTATCCAATAGTCTATGCCGCCTTGTGAAGCGTAACCCACAATTAGAACTGCATGATCTATGTCATTTGGATTGCTCGAGCAATCTCCATCGTAGATTCCCTGACCAAGTTACTTGATTTCAGTAAGTTATTCACATTATTCTTGTATCAAAATCTGGTTTCAAGGCATGAAGTACAAAAGTTTAAGACACTTACTCCAGTGTACAACTGAAAATCTAATGCAGAGCCATCGATGCCAACACTGATAGGCTGCTTAACCACGGCGCAGAGGAGAGCACTATCTTTCTCAGCAACATCTTTGTAACCATCAATTGTAACCACTTTGGTTTCCTCCTGATAAACAGAAATGGTATGAGTAAATCATACTAAAGAGAGAGGGCTAATCTAACAAATGTCTCAAAGGGATTTTTCTCATATCAACCTACTTTTTTCTTCTTTTCTTAAACCCTTTTTCATCACTCTGATTTTGTACAATGAGGCTTACCTTTGAGAAATCCAGGGTATTCATGCTCAGCTACCCACTTCATCTCTGACTTGGCATTATTCCCAATTTGACAATGATCCAAACAAGAAAATATGCATCTTTCTAACATGTTTAGACCTTCATTGTTTAACTTGAATCCAGAAAATTAGGAGACATGCTTTTTTTGCGCTGTATTAGATATATTGCCTGCACTGGACCATCTAAGGGGCCTGTTAGATAGAGAGCTAGGCTTAGACCATTTTTATTTATTTATTTATTTTTTGCCAAAACACCTGATTCAAGCCCATGGGGCTAGAGCATAAGAGTCCAAAGAAACATGACAGGCCTGGATTGACCAGTTCCAGTTCATTACTATAGCCTAGATAAAACCACAATCAAAGCATGCAGCATAACTACACAGGTAGAAATCACCAGACCTTGGTGATGTTACAGGTTCCATCCTCTCCTGTGTAAGGATAATTCAATTCCGAGTCGATCCCTCCATTTTGTACGACCCACTCGAAGGCGTAATCCATGTAACCCCCATCACAACCGTAATTGGTCGAATCGCAATCTACGAGTTCTTGCTCAGATAGACTGATGAGATCTCCTGTTGTGATGGCATTTATTCCTTCCATAGCACCAGTTGAAGAGAAAGCCCAACAGCACCCTGCCATATACATAATAAACCAAATGCTAATTAGCAAATCCATTACCATGGACATAGAAGTAAAATCTTTAACCAACATCAATACATACCACATGAGCCTTGATTTTTAACTCCTGTGACAGCTCCTCTCTTCCTCCAATCAAGAGACGCAGGAGCTTTGCACGTTGAATCCTCACCGTCCGCTCTCCCCCCCTCTGCTTTGCTCTTCATGGGCTTGGATATCTTAGACAGATAGACTTCTCTAAATTCTTCATTACTCAAGTCTGCAAATGTGTTTAGACCCACCTTGTGGCCCATGGTTCCTCCATTTGTATACCTCTCTATAACATAAGCCAGATTCCTTCTGAAGTTCTCAAACCTTCTTTCCTCCTCCTCCAAATGCTTGTAGACTTTCCCATGCTTCTCCCTCCAGTTCTGGAAGATCTCGGCCACCTGAAACTCTGATGCAGTGTCATCTGGGGGATATCCAACGACGGAGAATTCTCTATGTGGGTCACAGAGACATAGGCTAGAAATGGTGGCCCATAAGAAAACTACAACTGCAAACATGGTTATCTGCTCAACCATTCTAGGATTGGTGAAAGAAAAATCTAAGTAGAAATGAGATGGATGACTAGAGAAGATATGCTACTAGCACTCAGCTTCTATGAGTATTTATTGTTGATTGCATGGCATTGTTTGTTATTCATTGATAAGGAAGCACTTCCTTTGCAACACATGGGACGTATTAGATTTTCTATTGATCCCAAAACACCCTTCTCCAAATGACTAAATGTCTAGGATGGGTGTTCCAACTTGGGTGGGCCAAATTGGATTTTAGTCCAACCTGAAGTTCAGGAAGGAAGGCCATGTTGAACCTATATCCCAATTCCCAAACCCAACAGTATGGGTATGTTTGTACCACTAGAGGATTTAAATTGGGCTTTTGAACCAGATTTATAAAGAATGTTGTTTATGTTAAGAATGGATGGGATCATATTAGATTAGGATTAAATTAATTTTGGTTATATTAGCTCGTATTAACCCCGGTCTACCACTGGAAACACCACTTCCCATCTGACTTACATGTGTTGAGCATTATGCCACCAGCACCATAAGATTCATTGTAAATTTTTCTATTATTATGTGGTTAGGTTTTCTAATATGGGTCTGATTGAGTTTGCTGTATATATGGGTGTGATCAAGTTTCCTAATTTGAATATGGTCAATTTTAAAACAGGTTGGAACGGTCCAGTTGGGGTTGGGTCCAGCCAATGTTGCATTTTTTTCATAGGGTCAGAACTAGAGGGTCATTTAGTCAATTCCAAGATTTCTTGATTTGGTGAGGACCAGTAGTTCCTAACCTCCCCCTCCTACCCTTCAAAACTTTAACTCTTTGACCTGCAGTCCTAACTAACACTCACAGCAGAGCAACCACAGAAGAAGTTTCCTCCGTCTTCCATTCTTCCCCAGCAAATACTCATAAGTTATTACACTAGGACCATGGAGAGAGGTAGTTTTTCTTGTGGGGGCCACATTAATGAGGTTGACCAGTCCAAATGCCCTCTCTCTGGGATGATCATGTCCATCAAATCCATGTAATGGCCTGTATTAAGATGACTGCAATTAATGGTCAACATTTTAGAGGACAAGAACTGAATGGTTCTAATAATCCCCATTAAGAACTTTTTGTGGGCAATTTATATGCCCCACATGGCCAGTTTTTTGGGCCACACAAAGTTACTGGAGAGAAATCATAGGCCCCATATGGGCCCATCATGAATGGAATGACCCAAATTCTTCTAGAAAGGATATTGTGAAGGGAAGCGAAAAAAGAAATCAGTGAAGGAATGTTAGATGACCCGGTTTTACTGTGCATTCAATTTTAATAGTGATTATGCTTATTATTAGGAGAGTTTCACCTTGATTTTCAACTTCAGAGGGCTACACTGTTTGGTGTGCACATGGGCTGGGACCCATCACCGGCACGACCCAGACCCAACCCACTTTGCGTTGGATTTGGACCTTAGGTTTTAGTATTCGGACCAAGCTGTCTCGATCTAACATTTGGGGTGGGCTTGGATTAAGTTATAGAAAGCGCGAAGCCTGACTTGGCTTGACCTGAATTAGTAGTGCTTGTTGTTTAGTGGCTGATTTGCCATGGTATGTGATAGAAAGTCCAAACAACTGAGAGAAAGCCCAGATCAATTGACTAAATGGGTAGGTTCATGTCTCACATTTTTCAAGGGCTGGGCTCAAACCAAGAACCTACAGCCTATGTCGAGTTTGGACCGGATATGAGTCTTTCTTTACACTGTCAAGTTTGGACAGGATATGAACCTTTTTTTAATTTTTTTTTCTCTCTTTATTTCTTTCTTTTATTTTATTTTTAAAAGTTGGTATGGGCATGGATATACCTAGGCTTGTCAATCTGGCCTAAGACGAGGGAGCACGGCTTGAAAGAAGCCATTAAAATTAGGGCTTTTAAGGAAAAGCCCTAGGGCCAGACTCGGACAACTTTTTTACAAGTCCTTAGATTTGAGGACCAGGCTTGGACGGTGCTAGCCCGGCTTAGCCCTAGCCCTAGCCCTCCTACTTTTCTTTATTTTACGCATTTATAACTGTTACTTAGCAATAATAAAATGAGGATATAAGGCGGTTTCATACTCCCATACCCATCACAAAATGCTCTAAAAATCTATACACATACATACGTGGTTCATTTCATTTCTATTGCACATGGAACTTCAGGGATACAAAGTAATCCAAATATTCTTTTAATTAGGTAATTATAACTCCCAAATTTTAAAAGTCTAAACAAATAGTGATTTGATAAGTGCATTTATTTTGGTGATTGAAATCCAATAATGCTTAATAGTTAGATTAGTGTTAAATTGAAAATAATGCCAACTAGTGAATGCAAATTGTTTAAAATACTCAAATATAGGACTTTGCTGAAATAATTTCATATGAGAAAATTCCTTTGAAAGGTGTTAGATAGAACATACTCTTTAACCATTTTCCTTCCAAGACACCAACCAAGTATGACTTTATCCAATAAAGGAAAGTCTTTAGAGACAACTTCAATTTTTCAAACGTTTTCTTAGTGGTCTCTTTGCAATAAAGTTTAGACAGGATAATGCATCTCGGTCGACACTTGATACTAAGTATAGTATAGAAAAATAAACTCATATATATATATATATTTTTTTTTTTTTATTTGAGGCCCCATGCCATGCCCTAGCCCGACTTTGGCTCTCAAGGGTAGGGTACGGGCTTAGATAGTGCAAGCTTTACACTTTTTATCTCAAGGTTGGGACTCTGGATGTACCTCATTGTGATTTTCATCATCATTTAGTAGACCCCATTATCGGGTCGGCCGTCTATCTTATCATAAGAATGAATCTATTGTATGATGAATTAAATTATTGGGTATGCCACATGCCCTATCTTGATTTCATCATTTGGAAGTTACAATCTGATCCATCATTGAGTAACCCCATTGTGATTGCTTCATTTGGGCAGGTATACTATGATTTTGTTAAGCATTGCGTCGATTGTGATTATAGAAATGGTGGCCTCTATTGAGATTTCAAGTCAATCTCACTACAATTTACATGATCAATTGATGATTCTTACAGGTTCAATTATTAGTTAAGACTAATGTAATTGTGCTACTTTGACTAAATGAGTAGAATTCTAAGTAACAACTAACAAAATCACAGAATTAAGCATAATATGTGTAACGCGACCACGGCATGGGACCCACACTCAAACTAGTCAAGAGTCGGCTTTAATACCATTTATAACGCCCCACCCCTGTATGCATGCATGATATTGTCTGCTTTGGCCCATGGGCCTCACGGTTTTGTTTTTTGTGGGCCTCAACCCATCAAAATGCCTCATGTAAGGTAAAGGTGTAAGCTTTACATATAACTCCATTCACTTTCCTCTCTATAGTCGATGTGGGACTCTGGGGTGTCACAAAATGTACACGGATAGTTTCACACTATGCAGTGTTTTAAAATCTGGAACGCATGAGTTTTACCTTTTTGCAATTTTGGTGAAGAGGAGATTAAGGTTAAGTTCCTAGAGAAATGATCTCAACTGTGTGAGAAGAACTTTTTTCTCCCTACATAGCTAAGAATGCAATGCTGCAAAACCAATCATAATTGAAACTGATGAAAGTGGAGTATTCAGTTTTCATTTTCCGCAGAAAATAAAATCATCGTCGAATCAAGTTCAAAACACCAAAAATGGTTGCACGCAAACCCGTCTGAGTCTAATTAGTGTCACCTAACATCTTAAAAAAAAGTCATTACCCAGTGCGGGTCCCGCCAAAGCAGGATCTTTAGAGGGTCCAAACTGGAGACGGAGTAGCTGCCTGCAGGTCTATAAGTTGCGTTATCACGTATGGCGCCTGAGACTTTTACCTTTACAATACCAAGGCAATGACCCTTGTCACCTTAACTCTTTCTCTATTTTAATTGTGAAGGCCCCTTTGCCTTCTTTGTATTGAATTCCTACGAACTTGAACTGAAGTGGGATGTAACAAGAAAAAGTTATGGAAAAAAACTAAAGAGGTGAGAGGTAAAGGATTTAAGTTTGATTTGCATTAGAACATTACTTTCTTATAATTTGATTTACTATGGTGATACCTGGATAACCAAAAGAGGCAACTATTTGATGGCTATTTGTGAATTATCATCACCTTTGTTCAAGAAGGTATTGCTTAGAATTCCTAGGAATTCAAGCTAACGTGCCCCAATAGTTGCAAAAAACTCATTCGATTCAGTCTTTTCTCTCTGGATTAATTGCTTTACTCAACCAAGTTGACTCAATTCTAAAGATCTCTGAGTTGGATGACTCAAACGGCTGTAACCTTAGTGCTCAGCAAACTCGCTCGAGTTCTGTACAGCTCAGAGACCTTCCCAAGTCAAGTGTGGGTCGAGTTTACAAGTTCTTAAATTAACCATGCTGCAAACTAGCCTTTGGTGGACTGCATAATCTCTGACCTTCCAGTCATCAGAAATCTTGGGATCTCCTGGAAATGCATTCAAATGGTCTGGGACTGGCAAGATTTCATGAAAATAGTTACTTCTTTACATGCAAGAACATTAATTACAACTTCATTGGGAGTCTGCAATGACTCAAAACCACCACATCCTAGTCATATATGGTAAACCCCACTATTTTATTTTGGATCCATTACCTTGTAGATGTTGCATATCCTCTTGAATCTTAGGGCACCTAAGCTTTACTCAAGCACTAATATTCTCAATAATTTAACTAGTACCTTTTTAATCAACTTGCTTGGGTTCATGATGATAATAATCCTCCTAGACCTGTAACCTGCAAGAGACCCTAATGTGACAAACAGAAGGAAGCATCAGCATACAATAATATATACTAATGAACAAAATCTTTCTAAAAAAAAATTGAACAAAATCAAGAGGCCATACATGTAATCCACACATTCATTTGAATAATAAGGGATTGCCAAATATTAAAAAAAAATAAAAATAAAATAAAGATCCGAACATTTGGATGAATCTACTTGAATTTCTGTATCTTCATGTCAAGATGTAGCATGTATGAATGTATGTTTCAACATCTCAGGGAAAACTACCTCTATGTCAATATTTCTTAGGGTTATTTTTGGTGGCCTAGGATCTAGGGGTGTAGGATCCAAGAGAGCTCACACAAACGGGAAGAGGAAGCCTATTTTGTGGAAAGAGAAGCACACACATGGAAGAGTGGCATACCTAAGAATCAATTCCTAGGCACCCGGTGACATATGGGGTTGCCAACCAACTGAGCAACCCCTTTCTGTCAGTGATGCATGGTCGAATATGAAAAACCTACTTGAATTTCTGCATCTTCATGTCAAGATGTAGCATGTATGAATGTTTGTTTCAAGAGGCTCTAATGTGACAAACACAAGGAAGCATCAGTACACAATAGTTAATATACTAATGAACAAAATCAAGAGGTTATACATGCAGCATATATGAATTTATGTTATCTATATTTCTTAGATGGTGTGGAGGTAGATATCCTATTAGAATATGTATGAGTGGGAATTTGTAGATGCGACCAGGATGGACTTGTGGAGCCCACTTGAATGGACTTTTCATGTCCATGTTCAACAACAAACACAAACATTAACACAGAAAAGGACCGGGACACCAAAATAAATAAAACAACCTCACTCAAACCAATTCTAAATTGGTCATGTTGATGTGCATAGTGAAGAACGCATACCCTCCTATAAGGTGTTATGTCCTGTCTTTGTATGCACGGCAACATGTACTCAGAGTCCATGCACCTGTAAGTATCTCCACATGGGATGAGATCATGAGACAGCTGATAAGGAAGGACTCAAGTTGGATCTTTGGGCCTCATTTCCAAGCCCAACCATTAAAGACTCCAGAGTTTTCCAAAAGTACGAAGTGTTCAAATAGTGCAACGATTCCAAGCAATATTTCAAGAGGAAGTAATTTCTAAAAACAAGGAAAGGAGTTCCTAAAAGGATTAGGATAGGGATTTATCAAAGGGTTAAAATTAGGAAACTCAAACCTTAGGGAGATCCTTAGGAGTGTTAAAAAAAAAAAAAAAAAAACCATCTATTTGACGAAACCGAACATAACCAACAGTTAATAACCGTATCTCACGATTTCAGCTATGATTGTAGTTATTAAAATAGGAAAACCGTGTGTTACGGTTTGGTTTCGACTCTCAGTCTTGACTCACAATTAATAACCGATCTGAACCGCAAAATACGATTATGTTAACCGTTTTTCCAAAACACACGGTTTACCAAACCGCTGCACTCCAATTTAAAAGAAAAAAAAATGCACTTTATTATTTCATTTGTCTATGTGAACATTTTAACACTACTTTAGTATTTTGGTTTGGACTTTTGATTATGTATTTGGCATGCTGGAAAAAAAAAACATGTATTTTAAGTGACAATTAACCGTAAATGAACCGTCTAATATGGTTAATCGCGGTTTGGTTTTTTAGCTATTTTTTAGGGTACGGTTATGGTTTTTAAAAATTAAAAATCATAAAATACGATTCAGTTAACGATTTTCCTAAAATACAGAGTTAACCGAGCCATCACACCCCCTAGACATTCTTTGGCATGCTATTTATATGTGCTCTTCGTATTTCTAATAATCACCATCTCTAATCATACTCTTCAGGAAAAAAATTAATAAGTTTTCTTGAGCTTACTAACCCTTCCCTCTAAAGCCTAAGTTCATTTGTGAGCGTTGGTTTTCAACAACAAGCACACATTACGAGAGAGAGAGAGAGAGAGAGAGAGAGAGAGGCATGGTACGATTGTCAACCTGATAAAAGTCTCCTTTTATCTAGGCTTGGGATCGGCAATAACCTAGCAGTAAATATGTATTAGGTGCAATAGTTTAATTTATAAAGGTGAACCACGTGATTTTAGAGATCGGCTAAGATGTGACGGTTTTCCATTATTTGTCGGTTTAAGTCATGGTTGATATTGATACCCTTGTTTAGAACTTCATTTTTCATCTCAATTAACCTCAATTATGTTAAAACCTTAGGTTTTATCTACATCTCAAGTCATAGTTGTTAGTTTTGTACCATTTTGGCCGAAATTGCCGAAACTAGTTGTTTCGGTCAAGTGGCTGAAACGAAATTTCTCATAAAACTTTTCGTTCTAGCCGAAATAAAACTGAAACCCTATATTTCAGTCAAAAAACCACAATTTTACATAATTAATTATTTCTTAATTTTTTTAATTTTTATACATATATATACTTTGTATTTCTTATATTTCCCTAAAATGTGATTCCAAAATTTTTTACTAGAATGGATTAAATCTATATTTATTTATTTATTTTACTTTTCTACACATATATATTATTTTTATATTTTCCTGGGATGTAATTCCGAAAAGTTTTTTTTTGCCGAAATCTTGAATCGGCCAAACAAATTTCATTTTAGAGGCCAGTCTGAAACGATATTGACAATTGTCTCTCAAATACCCTAAAAGTCATAGAGGGTGAAGATTTTCAATTTTTATTCTAAAATGATTGTAAATGTTCTTTTTGTGAGATAATAGAGAAACATATCAACGGCATTCACCACATAGAAGAATATTTCACAAGTAAGGATAGGTTATTGTAAATTGGTTAGCAACTATGAATGTAAAATGATTTCGAAGTCTATCACTCCATAAGCCTATGTAACCACAACCACAAAAAGAGTATTAAAACCCATGGGTGTCAAGAACAAACACAAGTTAATTTTCATATAAATGGAAACTACATATAAACTTAATGTTTGGAAAATTAGCTTGTGTTCATACAAAGAAAGTACATAGTTAATGAAAAGTATGATTCTTTATTAAGCAGTGATAGATTCTAGGTAGAAGGATGTAAGACAATGGACGGACTTACAGAGAAGAAGAAGCTAGGGTAATGAAATAGGGTTTACTTCAAATTTTTTCATTTCATCATTATTTATAAGAAAGGAAAGATAAATAAATGATTTTTGTCATATTATAAAGTTAAATAAATTATTATCACTTAGGAGGTGTTTGGAAACAACATATTTTTAAAGAATTTGCTATATCATCTAGTAGCTTAGAATACAATCTATACAACTAAAAAATATTGGTGTTTGGCTAACTTAAAATGTATCTTACAATATCTCAATTTCTAATAAAGACCCTCACATTAGATTATTCAAGGGTGTTGAATAAAATAATCTTTCATAAAAAGACCTGCCAAAAAAAAAAAAAAAAAAAAACCAGTGGAGAGTTTTAACAAATATGGTAGAGTTTATGAGCAATTATCCTATTGGCTTGATATAGTTTTTGACATTGATGGTTTTGTTTAGTGATTATAAATGAGTCTACTATAATCCCCATATTAGATTATTTATAAATTTTATAAAGGTCCTTTAGCCTATAATGATTACATAGTCCCCTTATCGATTACTAATATTAGGTGGGTCGTATAAATGTCACACTAGGTGTCTTTCATCGTGATTAATTAATCGGATAGGTCTTATTTTGATGACCAATATTTGGATTTTCATTTTGATTAGGTATCTTATAATCTCAAATGTTAAAAAACTGAAAACAATAGTAGGTCCTACTATGATTATTAACATAATAATGTATATTTACCCAAACAAAACATAATAAAGTGGGTTCCATCAAAAGAGATGAACCAATATTAGTTTTTTAATTAGTTGATTTGCATCTTAGCTACCAAGGGGAAAAGGATGAACCAATATTACAATATTATAAACCATTATCTTGGCTGCTTTCAAGAAGTTTTGTTGAGGAAAATCAGGAGCCGATAAGTGGTGTCACTATTGTATATGATGAGAAAGTGAAATGTGATAGAGATTGAAGATAATCGCACATCCTAGTTTACTTACTTGTAAGTTTTTTTTCCTATAGCAAGTGTAACTTTTGAGCAAAACCCTATTATAAATATAAAAAATCTCAGTGGTTTACTCAAGGTGAGTGAACACTATTCATCTCCAATATTGGTTATCTTCCTTTGTCTCTTAATCTTCTTTGGTTCTCTTTCTTTCTTTCTTTCTTTTTTCTCTCTCTAAGGTTTCATAGTACGAAATGGCCTTTGCAATTATCTAAGTTTTGGAATTATCATTCAAAAGAAAGCCCCTGTACTAGATATCACACTGATAACATAGACATGGTTGTGTGGTGTTGGCACCTTAGCTTGAAACATATGTCCACGGATCAATCCCTGGGTCCTCAAGTTAAGGTATCACTCTTGAGCGAGTAGCCCAACTTAGGGGAAGAAAAAAACACTAGATATCACACCACCTCAGTAGGGGTCCTACTCTTTTGCCCCCAAAGCATTTTGGTGTCACTTAGCTAGCCTTCTATCTTTTCCCTAGTCGTTACCACTCGAAGTCCCTGAAAATCTATGTATTATATATTTTTGTGGAACATGCACGCATCATCAAACGACCTCTCATAGGATAACAAAACTGTGCTTATCTCACCCATGGATTTCCAGTCACCAATTACTGCGAGCAACAAAAGAATAGATATAAAGCTGGGATAGCAGTAAAGCACTCATTAGAGAAGGTGATTCATCAGAACTGTGGGAGAAGCACCTATTGTAAAACAATTCGGCAAGGGGTGGAGCTAAAGCTACATAACAAAAAAGAATATAAAGGAAGAACTCGAGAGTAGGGAGCTTAGGGTTCCTAGGATTCTCTGTAATGGAGGGAGACCATCCCATAGGCCCCCACTCTTTCAAAGGTTTTCTCGATTAAATAGAAAGGTTAATCATACATTTTTTTATTGTTTAGGAAGTATGTTGGTGGGCACTCCTTTCTAATCCCTATGATGTTGTATTTGTGCCAAGGAAAGAAGAAAGTGAATCGATGATGCAAAAAGGATTTGAAGAGAAAGAAGTTGCATTTTTCATTATACTAGGAAAGATTCCAAGACATGAACAAGGGGAGAAAAACACCCCAGTACTCCTTGGAAACTTTAAAAAAAAAAAAAAAAAAAAAAGCCTCAATGCTTATCGCCCCCACTAAGATTTTTTTACACCCGAGCCAAATTTCCTAGTTCCGTTGTTGTATATGGTTGGCCTAAAGCACATTTTGAGCATGTTTGGTAACAGTAGAGCAATTCACAAATTTAAAAATTCTTTGTTTCCCTTGAAACATATGAGGATTTCACATTGATACAGGCGCAATCGATATATATATATATAACTGAGAAAAATAAACCCCTGAGCTTCTTGGTTATCAAGATTAGTGGGCTTGACACAAATCAGGCTAGTGATCCTTGGATTTATATACATGTCAATGACCTCACTTGAGTACCTGAATGTCAATGTTAATTAATAAACTAGGAGTGATCAACTCGCTGAAGTATAAGACTTTCTTTTTTTCCTTTTCGGTAGAAGTATAAGACTTGATATGGGGGTAGGAAGGCATCCATTTTGATTTGGAGATGGAAGATGTAGGGAATATGGACCAGATATGATTTGAGATATTTGAATCTTCATGGCTGCTCCACTACTAAGGCAAGATCTCAATCATAAAATTGAGAATTCAAACTAAGGAGATCCAATATTCTATTATTATTAGAACAGGTCTGGTTAGGAATCTCATATGTTGGCTAATTCATAGATTGGACAAAACTCTGGATCTATTGAGTTGCAGTTTTCTATTTGTTTTAGAATGAACTGTGGTTGTGTCACCAAAAGACCTGAAGTGAAAATAGAAAAGAAAAATAGAAGAAAATCGGAAGACACTATGCCCAATTGACCGATAAAGGTCGGATCGATCAGATGAAGAGATAATCTCAGTTAACAGGCTGGCAGAAGTTATTTTTGGAGACAGAGGTCAGTTGGCAGAAATTTCCTAGTTTGGTTCTACGAGTTTCTTTCCTTTATCAACTGAAATTTTCAATTTAAGTCCTATTAGTGATCTAACCCTAAGGCACAAATCATGGACTATTTAAAGGGTGTTTCTCTCAACCCTAAGGCATCCAACAAGTAATTCTCTCATTGTTTTGGGGATAGATTATCCACAGAGAGATCCATTCTTCTCTATAGCCATCACTGATTGATTGTGTTGAAGAGTTGGTCTAGAGAACTTGTGGCTTCTACTTCCTTATACAAGATTTGATCATATTGGTTGTCAAAGTGTTGCTGGGTAAAGTGCAGGGAGGGGTGTGCGGCGAGGAGTCGTGACAATAGGGAGTTATTCAAGAACAACTACAGTCCTTAAGTCGACGGATTGACTAAGAAATGGAGCTATGAGTTTATTTTGTAACTGTTCAATGGTGCTTAATTTTCGGATAATGATTTTTTTCCCTATTAGGGTTTCCATGTAAAAAAAAAATTGCTCATGCCTTCTTGTGGTGTGTGATTGGTAGATTTCTTTACTAGTTCGGAATGATTTGATTTATTACTTCCACCGTGCACTGGTATTTGAACTAGTAGACATTTTAGAAATCGGCCACATAACCTTTAGGCCTTAGAATTCACCTTTCTGAATTCAGTGGCTATAATGAGTATCTTACGACCACTAGTCCAAATCAATAATACTAGTATAACCTGAACAGTTACTATTTCCAACTAGGAATTACAATAAGAATGAGTTTACTTTAAACTAGAATTAGGTCAGATTTGTGTTATAATGTGATTATGATTAGATTAAGCTAGGTTAAATTGATGAATTGGTGTCATGACATGATAAAAATAGATTAAAATTAGTTATGGTGCTATTAGGTTATCTCGTACCCTATAAATAGCCATCAGCTATTCTCAATGGAATAACAAAATGAACATGGGTTTATTTAATACCAGAGTTGTATTAGATTTATGATGTGATTAGCATTAGATTAGAGTAGGTTGAAATGATGAATTGGTGTTCAGTAACATAGGGTTTGAGTTATAATGTTATTAGATAATTATCTTGACTGTACTCTATAAATGATTTTGACCTGATGGCTCCAAGTAATTTTAACTTGACCGACATTGGAGCCCGCTATCAGGATAACAAAGGGTTTGATTTGGAATATTACAGCTAAACTTGAACCCTTGCCATCAAATGCTAAAACATGTGGCTTGTAAAACCTCTCATTTTTTAGAGCTTTTACAAAAGCTACTCTAGCCACTGCACCACATAAAGATCTTTGTACAAGTTCTTTTAATATATATATATGGGAAATGCTCCTATGAGAGACACTCTCACCAACTTTATGAGAGATGGGTGGGGGCCCTCACTTCCATATCAACTCTCACCAACTTAAATGTAAGGACCCACAACTTAAATGTGAGGGCCTCCACCCATCTCTCACCAAGTTGGTGAGAGTGTCTCTCATAGGAGCACTTCCATATATATATATATATATATATATATATATATATATATATCAAAAGTAGTTATAAAGGGGGCAGAGGCCTTAGCCACATGGGAGATGAAAGATCCAATTTAAGCCATTGCTGCTATAGGAAAATATACATCATATCATTAACATATTTTCTTAAATGTTTGTTTACAAAATATAAGAATGACATCCATATATTGAGAATAGCAATAGAAAAACTTATCAAGACCTATGACTTAATTTTATTCTAAAAGTGTTTTTTGACTTGGTGCAATTGAGATTATGTCTTTTCTATTTCGTTTTTAACTATATAACAATTTTAATATTAATTATTTCTCTCCCTTGAAAGTGTTTTAATTGCATTTGCATGAAATAAATCTAAGAATGGGCTCAACAAGAATTGAAATTACATATCTCTGAAAGGATCTTCTGTGTATATTACACAAATATGTCTTTAAGTTTAAGCCATATGTCAATAATGATAGACATTTATTCTACTATAATATAATATGTGTGTGTATATATATATTATTTTTTACTTCTATATTTCGAGGATTATTAAGGCAAAAAAGAATTCTCTTTCTTATTTTTGACACATGTTCTTAAATATATAAATAGTACATTTTCTTTTAATTTTGGCAACTTTCACCTTAAATCTATATTAATTTCTAATTTTTCATTGAATTTTAAGCTGAACTTTGTATTAATTTTACTTTATATTTATAATTATTTTTTATTTTTCAATTATATTTTCAAATTTTCCATCCTTATCAATACTATCCTGACTAATTTTATTCCTTCTTTTTGTACATACATGTTCATGCTTTAAACACAGGTGGTTAAGCTAGTTATCAATGAAGTAACACAGATAATCTGCCAAATTGCAGCCACTAAATTTCTGAAGGAGAGATGTAGAGATTAGGATTGGGTACACTTTCTGTTTAGGCTGGATAATTACTTAATTAGAAAATTAATTTTCTCCCTAATCTCTCTTAAAAAAACTATCACATGCATAGGTAAAACTCCTTGCACCTCAATAGTACCTCAATATGAGGGGTTGCATTTGCCACTTTGCCTATGTGGTACTGGGACTAAAAAGTCTAACTGAAGACACATCTATGATAGATTTTTTAAGCAAAAACACAACACGATTTTCATTTGCATCCATCAAGGGTGGCGATGAAAAAGAAGGATAACAATATATTAACATGAAAAGAACATTATTGAAAAACAATATATTAACAAGGCTTGTCTTTTTTCTTTTTCATTTTTTTTTTTTTTTTTTTTTTGGAAAAGATATTAACAAGGCTTGTCATAACCTTGTTGGAAGTGTCCTGGTGGGCATCTTCATGAGCTACATTTTTTTTTAACCCAGCTAAGGGGCTAGGACCCTTGAGAGTCTTGCACAAGCGAGGAAATAGGAAACTCGCACAAGCAAGGAGAACACAAACTCACACAAGCAAAGAGAAGGAACTCACATAAACCAGGGGAGGGGGAGAGGCCAGGGTCGAAACCCTGACCTCCCAGTAAGAACTCCACATCTTAAACCCACTTGGGTAAGACGCCATTCTTTCTTCATGAGCCACATTAGAACTATGCTCATCATATATCAAACTCCACCTTGAATACTGTCAAGGAACCTTTACAATTCACCACCGATGTGTCCAAATTCCATTTTTTTGATCCGTTGTTGCCTCTACCATCTATTTGTTCCTTCTATATGTGACGTGAATTCATGAAAACCCCCTTTCAGAGAATGTGATCTTGGTGGTGATCATCTTCATTTCTTGCACTGAATTGGACACTTCCAATATGTAAGGTTTTGCCTATCATAGACTGTTTTCATTAGTATTGCTCCCAAATTTTTTAGTGTATTGATTTGGACCTAAACACCCTTGACTCTACTATTTACTACCCTTGTATTGCATTCTAAAGTTTTTTTTTTCTTATCTTACTCTAAAACATCTTCAGAACTAAAATTTCACATATTTTTTTCATTTCTCCAAGAATTTACCACTTCTTTGTTTAGATGTTGATGTGAAAGCCATTTACAACATTCTAGAAGTAAACCTAGCATTAGTGAGTTCCAATGTAATGACTTGAAGCACTAGAGAGATTATATAGTGCATGAGAGACTTCAATCTCCTTGCCACCATAACATTTGCAATGCAAGTGTGTGAATGTCCTCATTTCCATAAAAAACCCTTTTTTAATTCTTTCCTCTAAATGTTTGCTATTGATGACTTCGGGACTATGTATCCATGTCTAAGTGGGATTTTTGGATGTGTTGCACCATTTTCCATGGCAGCATGAATGTTATAAGATTGCTATTAAACATTTTGTTTCATTATTAATGTATAAAGTATATTTTACCTACTATAAGTTGCTCTTCTACGTACATTTACATTTTATCAGTTTATTATCACTCCAATGTGTGCTTTGATCCATAAAATCCAATGAAATTCTTGTTGATTGTTCTGATTTTACAAACATTAGTGAGAGAGAGAGAGAGAGAGAGAGAGAGAGAGAGAGAGAGAGAGAGAGTACATATTAACCAAACTAATTATAGGAGATGTGGAGAAGGAATACTCTTTCGGTAACCCAAGGACAGGAACCATGAACATCATGAACAAGGTTTTTGTTGCACTTTATGTCCTCAGAGATGGCAAAAAAGCAGATCAATAACAATAAAAATGCAGATCAATAACATTCTCAATCATTTAACAATATTAAAATAAAAATTTTAAAAAACTTCTATCGTCTAGCGAAGGGACAAAATTCAAGTTTCATATAACATAAAATAAAAGGTATAAATCAACTTGAACCAAATTGTTATGTAAGATTCATGAAAGGATCAGTGGATATCAGATGCCATACATGGGAGGCACAATATCTTGCAGGATCGTAAAAGATACAAAAACAAATAGGAAGAAAACATAAAAGTGAACAATATAAAATTCGGAAACAGTGACATATGGGTTTTGTGTCTCTCTGTGTGTGTGTGTGAGAGAGAGAGAGAGAGAGAGAGAGAGAGAGAGGAGAGCTTTTAATTTACCCATGACACTGAAGTGTTAATGTTTCAAGACCAACACAAATCAAATAGTGCAATTTCAATCCATTAAGCATCAGTGCTATCCTTTTCTTCATACTAACAAAGATTAGAGCATGTAATTCTATTATCAAAGATTACCTTTTTTTCATCTATATGATAATTACCATGAAGGCTTGATCCTGTTCAAGAGGCCTGTAACAAAGGTTTTGGATCATTATCATCAGCCTTGCTTCTGACCCTCTTCTTCTTCTTCTTTTTGTAAGGGATCCCCCTTGCCTTGGCTTGACAATCCCTAACCTCGCGTAGATAAACACGGATCGCACCGCCTCCAAACGGGTTAGTCTCCGATGAGCCACCGTTCTCCTCATAGGCAGCTCGGAGGCGGCCTATGAGCGCATCAAGGCTCCCCCAAGCTTGCCTAAGAGGACATGTACAAGGGGCAGGAGGCTCCGGGTGCCCGAAGAAGGTGCACCCATGTAAGTGAATCTTAGTCTTTCCAAACTGATCAAGGTACCTGAGGAACTCAAGCACATGGCCACAGTTGCACTGGGATAATGAGACTGGGGGCCTTTGGTTCTTCAAGTACTGTCCAAAGGTGTTCCAATCTCGCCGCTTCTGCGACTCATACCGGCTCAGCTGAATCACCGGCTGCACGGATCGTTGCTCCCGCGATGACCCCTCGGCCGAGTCCTTCGCTCCATCGCTTGCCATCGACGGCGAATTTTGGGTTGTCTTGGAGGGAGAGGGCAAGGAATTTTGGAAGGATCAGGAAAAAGAATAGTAGTGCAGTGGAGAAAGATTGGAGATCAAATTTTGACCCCACTGAAGGGACATGTCATGGCCCTATGAAGGTGCTTTTGCTCTTCTTTTTCTTCCTCTTACTGTTAAAAAATTCTCTTAATGCTAATCCCAATGATAATTACGTTGTCTTAGGTAATAATATCAATTATTGTATGCGAACTTCATCCCAGTAATCCATGTCATCATCACTGGAACGGTCACCACTTCAGCTTAAAGCAGGCATCACTCAGTGAGCCATGCTTCTCTTTTGCTACTATTTGAACTTTCTATCAGCCAAGCGAGTCCACTCCACTCGGTTGGCTCAGCAATCAGAGCATCCAAATAAAGCTATTTCATATTTGGTCACATAATATATGTATGTATATAGGTGGCACTATTCACTGACTGATGACCAAAAACAATATATAGATGAGTAGTGGGTTGACTCAAGACCATCTTTTCTTTAAATTATAATTGCAGTCACTACTAATTAAACAATGTTTTGCAAGGACAATTACTCCTTTTGTTTTTATTGTTATTGTGGGGTATGTTTAGGGTTTCCAAGGGCATTCATGCATTTGCATTTATGTGCATGCCTTTGTGCCTGCTTGTGTGTCAGTAGGGCTCAAGCGAGCCAAGCTTTGCATAGCTCGAGCTCTAGCTCAACTTCCTGATCCACAACTCAAGCTCAGCTAGTGCTAACATATATGATATCATATGTGATCATAAACTATTCAAGTACAATTGTATGTCATGATTAATTTGAATTTTATAAATACATATGAGTGTTTATTTTGTATGCATGTTAACTTTATTGAGACAATTAGTTGATATGAACAGGCCCTAGCTTTAGCTTAACTTGTGAGCTAATTGAGCCGCGATTGACCCTGAGCCGAATCAAGCCGGCTAGGAAGCTGTGATCATTTGTGTGTAATTCCATAGTTACCTGGGATCTTAATTAACTTTTATCCGCTGACCAGGTAGCTTAACTTGCTGTGCACATAGAGAGGAACATTAACTACCAACAACATTAATTAAATGAGAAAAGGACCTCCGGTGTATCAGGAGTACCTCACTGTTTAAGAAGTGATTATAAGAAGCATGAAAGTCACTAGGTCTGTCTAACATGAGTCGGGTTGAAAAAGCTTTTCTATATGGGTTAATGGCCCCTCAAGAAGAATTGGTAAGCACAAACAAGCATAGATGAATGTAGGTAATAAGGATTTGAGGACTCGGCCGATAATAGATGAAAATGGAGGAACAAAATTCATGTAGCTGATCCGACACAGTTGGGACAAGGCTTTGATGATGATGAGTCAGGTCACATATATTTGGATCTAGACCTAAACCAAATTGAAGTGTACAATCATAATCCACAACACTCAGAAAAGAAATCCATAATCCCATGTTTCTTTTTTTCCTCTTTACAAGGAATTCGATCTTATACACTCAGGCAGAGGAACACTATACATGACCCTAATAAGCGCTGGAGAACATGGGATGTCATGTTCTTGAGGTAAGTCTACAGCCACTTGTGCTACTTCATACCTCAATGAATGCATTAGCTTACATCAGAAAGGAGGATTCCTAGCTATAAGACATCTTAATAATTGTAGATTAATTTGCGTTGAAAATGGGTGGGATGGCTTTTCAGGGCCAGGTGGTAGGCCTTAATGAGCCTCCACTACTTACCTAGTCTCGCCTTATTTATCATTGCCTGGGCACTAGGGTTTCTACCTGATGCCTAAGTTCTAACTATCAAAATTACTCACCGTTTCTGCCTACCAATGCTTGTAGCAGTCGTCCAATATCTGACTATGGCAAGATCTTACTCTAATCAAATGATCCTATCATCATATATAACCCTCTAGTTCGTAACATCAGATGCCATATTGTTTAAGAAGAAAATGATCAAGAAAACCCAACTAATTCCATTTTCCATAACTATCCAATTGGTGACCATTAGATTGTCTGTTAATAAGAAGACAATCAAGAGAAGTCAAAGAATGTGATTTTTTATCTGGGGTCCATCCATTATGGAGCCTATTTGTTGGGTGAATTTTAACTCTCTCTCTCTCTCTCTCTCTCTCTCTCTCTCACATAATTGAATTCCTTGGAATTCTGAGTATTTGTATTTCTTTATGCAGTTAAAAATGAATAAACTTCCCCTATAATGGGATTTTAATCAAAGGGAGAATGGGAAATAAATACCCTAACATCACCCTAGTAATTCTCCCATCTACATTACTACCTTACATATGGCACCCTCACCTCTTTAATTTTCTTCATTGAGACTCATATGGCTATGAATTCATATATATTCTATGGAAACAAACAGGCCCTTTCACTTTCCACGCATTACCATTATGTCATGTCAAGATTGGCCTTATGTTCTGCAAACTACAGTCCAACAAGTGGAGATCTTGAGCCCGATTTATTCTAGAAGAAGAATAATCCATAATTCACTGCAGACGCTTAATCAGGGTTAGGGCATTTATTTTTTTAAAAACCGCGTGATCTGCGTCTTAAACATCTATTTTCTAACATGATTTGACAAATTAGACTTTTGTGCACCTTGCACGATAGACTATTTGCAACAATGGTTTGCCTTCTGCAGGAAGAAAGTCCAGATACACTTAACAGAGGCCTGTCTAGCGCTCATTCTCTAATGTTCATCACCTTGCTAATTATGGCATATTAATAGAAGACAAGAACTTTGGTTTGAAAAAATTTCTTGGGGGGGTTGTTGGTTGGTTGGGGGGTGGGGGGATGATGATTTTGAAAAAAAAAAAAAAAAAAGTATAAATTTTCTATAAGATTTTGAAGTTTTCCAAAATTTTGGGCAGCCCCCCATCTATTTCTAATCATCATTGCATTAGGTTTTTTAAGATTTCTACAAAACCTCTCCTTTTCATGTCTGTTGTTTAGTACAGAGAGTGAAAAGAATGGGACAGCCCTTGATTTGAATTAGAGAATAATATAAGTTTGTCCCATTTGGAATTTAAGGATCTTGCAATCTACAACTTTAGTTACATGTCCTTTTACCTAAAAAAAAAACCCTTAGTTACATGTCCAGTGAGATGCACGCAGGGGATATTGAGTAATGGAATGAAGCATGTTTGGTAACAAAAAAAGGACATGTTGTAAGAAGATTTGGGGTTGGAGTAAGTATTTGCATTTGAGCTTTAAACCCGAAAACTCAACTCAAATCGGCTCAACCCGGAAGGTCATTAAACCTGAGTAACTCGGCCAGACTCGTCTAAGTTGACTCGGACGAATCAACATTTCAATTATGTTTTTTTTTTTTTTTTATGGCAAATCAAGGAGTTTTTTGCCCAAAAATGGGACTGTTGGGTTTCAATATTGAACAAAATGGGTCCATATGTCCCTGCCCGTTTGGGTTGTATCAGTCATTACCAGGCTTAGTGAGCCATAATTCCAGGCCCAAGCCCAAGAAATTGCATTTTTAGGGCCAAACATTTTCTGGTGGGTCCCAAACATTAGGTTCAACCCGTATTGCAATCAAATTTTTATTGGGCTCGAGCTTTTATTAGTGGCTTCAATGTCTTCCATAAGCCTTATCGGGGTTGCTAATTATTGGGGATGCTAAGATCCATCTGCCATGGCCCTTATTTGATTTGAAATTTTTTTTTTCTTTTTTGTACCCAACTTAATAGGTCTAGGACCCCAGCCCTCTGGTGACGGAAGTAGACCTCAGATGAGGGAAGGTGGCTTGTCGGGTTCAAACCTTGGATAGTCAGGTAAGAAATAATGCCTCTTACCAGTAAGATATATAAGAGGCCATTTTTTCGATTTGAACTTGGATTCTAGACAAGGAACCCTTCTTAGACCAAGACTTGGGTTCATCCAAACCCAGCCCATTGCCAGCCCACTGTTACCCTGGTCCGGGTTTCAGTTTTATTCTTTCAAGGGAATCTGGTCCCATAATAAGTGATCAAGATTGTCTAGCCTAGTTCTGGCCCATGGGCCTAAATAACCTCTTCAGTGGGCCTAGCCGAGCTTAATAACATCCAATATTTCTGTAGACCATGTGTAGGTAACATTTTTCAGGCCGAGATTATCAAAACAAATCGATTTTCCATAGTTTGGTGCGGTATATAGGCTTTACAAAAAAGCGAATATTGTAAACTGATTTTTCAGTTTTGTAGTGGGGACAGGGTGGAAATGTTGACTAAAGGAGACAAGAACAATAGCTGGGACTTTAAGACATGGGCCCATCCGATTGACTGATGGAAGGGCCCACCCACGTGCAACCAAATCAGCTGCTTATCTTACCTTTAACTCTCCTTGTTTCTTCGATGACGTTTTGAAAGGACACTGATTTAGTTCACTAAACTTTATGTGATACATCTTCCATTACAAATATTAAAAAACAAAATCTAGTGTTTTCCCCAAGAAAGCAAAATAAATTGATGTACTGTTGATCAATTCAAACAATTGCAAGCACCTGTCCTTGTGAATTGACCACCAATATTATTTTTACACTAAGCCAACCAAGTCCACCAAATAATCATGAAAGTGCATATTAATGCACATATTCGCGCCCAAGTTGTTCCTTCTAGATTCAAACTTGTGACTGGTTTCATTTGATACTATATTAAATCTCTTCAGCTAATCATTCCTACCAAAACCTCGAGCTATTAGCAGAGGTAGCATAAATACTTTTCAATAATCCTCTTTGGATGGAGCAAACCCTTCAACAGTGTACCTAGAAAACCACTAAAATTTGCAGCCATAAAGTTAAGAGTTTGATCCTTTTTGTTTACAATGAGTAGAACCATTTGAAGATCGAGGGATATAATGAAAAGAAATTAGATAGAAACAGTGAATTATGGAGTACAAGTCCAATCATGTGGTAATTTTACTTTTAAAATCAAGTGAAATGAAGTGCAGTAAAGTATCAAATCAAGAGAGAATAAAATATAAGTGGGTTATGATGTTATTTTATTTGTAATTATTTGGTATGTGATTTTTTTGACTTTTTTATAGAACAATAGAGTTTTTTTGTTTTTTAGTGGAAAAATGATGCTACTTTTGTACTTATTTAAAAAAAGATGAAGGGAATTTTGAGTTAAAGTGTTTTTTATGACCTCACGAGAAGTGAGGAGCACTTCTTCTGAAATTAAATTTGGGTCTTAATGGTAGTCTCACTACTAGGACTAGGTAATATTTTCCATCTGCATCTAATAATTTTCTCATGATCTCCCAAACTACATGTGATGGCCGGACTGTAATAGGTTGGGGCAACTTAGGTTGTTTTGGGTTGACAACAGATAAGACTAAAGACTAAAGTGATCAGAACCCCTACAAATAAGAAGAACTCCTCACGAGAAGTGAGGAGTACTTCTTCTGAAATTAAATTTGGGTCTTAATGGTATTCTCACTACTAGGACTAGGTAATATTTTCCATTTGCATCTAACAATTTTCTCATGATCTCTTCAAACTACATATGATGGAATGTAATAGGTTGGGGCAACTTAGGTTGTTTTGGGTTGACAACAAATAAGACTAACTAAAGTGATCAGAACCCCTAGACAAGAGGGTAACAAACATTACTTTCGAAAATTCTAATCTTCACTCTATTGCCTAAGGCTTTGTCTAGCATTTTCTTAACGAGCCTGGATCCCATGTTCCGTTGAAACGGAGAAATACTGTTTCACCCTATCAAAATTTGTCAACTGTATAAAATCTCGGTGTCATATGGAGGACCTTGGATAATAGGGTTGCACATGGGCGGTTCGGATCGGTTTAACACTAAAACCAACAACCAAACCGAATCTGTCGATTTTTTAATTAACCAATCCGATCCGACCAATGGAGATGGCTTAAACCAAACCAAACCGAACCCAACGGTTCAGTTCGGTTCGGTCAGTTAAACCATTGTTTTTCTTTTTTTCAATCAGACATTGAAAATTTCAAAATGATGATACTCCATCTTTTGCATTTATTCCAATGTTTAGTGCAAACATAAAAATCCAATATTCCATATTGGACTAAACGCGTATAAAAAATAATTTTACTCCAAAAAGAGAGTTTGGACTAAACGCAAGTGCACAAAAAAAAATTACCGAGCTTGCAGTGAAACATTCATTCCACATGATACCATTTGGAATTACAATAGAATAATAGTTAATGTCAAGAAAAGTCACACACAAACGGAATGTATATCAGAAGTTTTTCAAAAATGAAGGTTTCTTAACACATTGATTAGGTGAGACCAAAACCAACCATCAAAAGGCTAGACTCTACTGACTTTTCTAGCATTCTCAAGAGTGCAGCCTTCTGATAAAAACTTTATTGAAACGAGGTAGGAATTATGATGGAAGAAAAACACCCCGTACAGTAATCCCTCCATCTGCAATGAAGTATCAAAAGGCATTTGAGAGATTAGAGGATATGCACTGAGGCAGTGTTGACGGCCGAGTTCATGTAAGAATGGATTGTGGAATGTAACTTTGAAAGTAGTAAAAAACGAAACCCTAAGGCTAAAATAGTAAAAAAGTAATATTAAGTTACTGCATACGGTCGGTTCGGTTTAAGCGGTTAACCGTGGGCTTAAACCGATAACCGACCGATGTAAGCGGTTTTTATGATTTTCAAACCGTTAACCGAACCGATCTATTATAAGCTGATCCGAACTGCCCCGTTCGGTCGGTTCGGTTCTGTTTTGCGGTGATACCGGATTTTTTGTGCAGACCTACTGGATAAGGGTTATAAACAATTTATTATCAAGGGGATCTTCTTTATCAACGCAGTAGCTGAGGATTTTTTTTTTTTTTTTTTTTTGGGGGGGGGGAGGGGGAGGTGGGGGGCATTTGGCGACAAGTCTCTTGACATTTCGTTTTATAACCTTGGATCCATCATACTTTCATGTAGCGACGGCAGTCCTCATTTAAAACTGAGACAAGCAAAAAGACAAAAATGCCCCTCTATACCTCGACAAAAGCGCTATACTCAAAACCGCTTCAAAATATAAAGAGCGTCATTCAATCCTCAAATAATTCAGTTAAATTTATTTCAAAACACGCAAATAAATTTGAATAGACACAAATAAAATAAAAAAAAACACAAATAGATTTAATAAAACGCAAAGAAATTTGCCAAACAACTCAGACAGATTTATTCAAAAACTCAATTAAAGTTTTCAAAATGGAGATAAATTTGTCATAAACTTAGATTAGTTTTTTGGAAACTCAGATAAAGATAAATTTGCCAAAACTCAAACAAAGATAAATTTAACAAAAACTCAGATAATTTATCTGAGTTTTTGGCAAATTTATCTGAATTTTTGTCCAACTTATCAAAGTTTCTGTGAAATTTGTCTAAGTTCTTTGCAAATTTATCTAAGCTCTTGGACAATCATCTAACCATTACCCACCGTGCTTTTTTCACAACAAATCTATTTCATATATAGCCATTGAATTTTGAGTCATAAGATTAAAGGCTATGATAATTTGATTGAGACTGAAATGGGACATGGATACAATCCAAATCAAATCTATTCATCTCTTACACATTTTAATAAAAAGGAACAAAACTATAGTTTGACCTCGTCTATCTTGCACACTGAACTTTTAACTTTTAGGTGGTCTTGTAGTTAGTTGCCTATTTCTAATATACAATTCATCACAAAAATGCAGACTTTCCTTTCTACTTTTCACCTGCCACGTGGTATTCCCTTACCTTTTTGGTGGGCATGTAGCTAATCATTAATCATCAGATGGCCCCACATACATACGAGGTAGTTGGACGGTTATTAGAAAACCAAAATAAAATTAATGGTTCTCATTAAACCTACATCTTCAATTCATCTACAAATTGTGGCCCATTATTTGTGGGATTTGGATTTGGAAGTGATGAAACTTTGTGCCAATACCAGTCGCTGAATCTAGCAAGAGTAGTTTCCGGTTTCCCCCACTCCTCACCATTCACTTGCCAAAACTTAGATAAAGATAAATTTACCAAAATTCAGATAAAGATAAATTTACCAAAATTTGCCAAAAACTCAGATAATTTATCTTAGTTTTTGGCAAATTTATCTGAGTTTTTGTCTAGTTTATCATAATTTCTATGAAATTTGTCTGAGTTCCTGGCAAATTTATCTGAGTTTCTTAGAAACTTAGGTAAATTATCTAAACTCAGATAATTTTTTAGAAGAAGAAGGTCGTTGCTATGTGCTAGGCTTTTGCTAACAGGCAGAACAAAATAACCCAAAAAACGAAACAAAAAAATCTCCTTCCAAACTACTTATTTTCAAAACTCAAATAAATTTTCAAAACTCAAATAGTAATAGTTTTCTTACAAGAAAGAGACAGAGACCCCATTTTTTGTTGTTATGATTGCAAGAGATAGACTTACATGAAACGAAAAAAAGGAAAGAAAAGGCAACACAGCAACGGGTTTTTGTATTATATAGAACCCGTTGCCCGAATAGGCCGAAACTGGTCATGTTTCCATCGTTGGGCCGTTGCCGTCGTGGCTGGTGTAGTCGGAGATGGCCGATTTCGATGAGAATGAGAGAGAACTTGGCCTAGGAATGTGAGAGAATAGAATATTTAAACTTTTAAAATTCAAAGTTTTATGATCAAACTATTGAAAGGGGCAAATTAGTCATGAAAATATATGTTGTGGCATATTAGGGACCTCTCACCAAAATATCTCCAATTGTATGGGCTATAGACATTAAAGAAAGAGTTGTTGGACCGGATGCCTTAGAAGACCGTGCTTAGGGACTTGTGGCTAATTTACTCTTTTTTTCCCATTGTTTAGAATATGAAATTACAACAATCTAACTAAAATAAGGCGATGCCCCTTCCACTACCAATCGCCGGGAACCCCTCCAACATTATTAAATTTTGATTTCTTAGCAAGATCACTAATCTCCTTCTCATTAGATTTAGTTTTCTTGCACAACCATTTAAATTCGAAGATTATAGTCGCCATCTTGGCACCCCTACAATTCCATTATCATAACCTACCAGCTTTTAGCAAAAAAAAAAAAAAAAAAACCTACCACATTTTACGAAACTATTAGATGTTCATTAATCACACTGCAAGTACTGGAGCAACCTTTATTATATGGGAACAATAGAGGCATGTTGTTTAGGGTTCATTTCTTTACTAGAATATTTGAGATTCATGTTTGGTGGTTGTCTAGGAATTTCAAATGTTGAAATATGTGGGAATGCTGATGAGCTCTATTATTAATAAATTTCTTGTTTCATTCATGTTAAGATTTCTACCTCAAGATTTTGCGCATCATGAATTTCATAAATACTCTATTTCATTTTTAAAAGAATTCTTGACTGAAACCACACTTGTGTGCACAAATTTATGTGTAAAGTGATCGCCAATATAATTCCCACTCAATTAGAAATTGCAATGCTGAAATTTGGGACCCACCTTTAGAAATCAAGAAAGTCAGATTCCAATAACAAGATGTAAGAAAAAAACTATATAACTTCAAAAAAGAAAAATCATGATAGGTGGGAACCAACTAATTTAAATTTATGAATATTGAATCTGCCACACACCAAAAGTGGAGTGATCATTTGACTAGTTCAAGTGATGGCCAAATTGACCTTTGGATTCCACCTGATTCACTCATCAAACCACTCGATAACATTGTTGGCAGGAATTCTAATCAAATGGCAAATATCACCCTGATTGTTGTGGCAACAGGGAAGGTGTGGCTTCCAAGTTCCAATTCATTTATTTACAAATACATTCATGCACCCAACTTGATGTTCAAAATCTTACAATGAAAATAGATATAGAGAATGCCAAGATACAAAGAAAAATGCATCTAAAAAAAAACACTTGACTTGAAACAAGATTCTCTTTTCAAAGCCTTTTCCAAAACCAAACCCCTTCCACTTCAGTGGAAACGAGTATCCTTTCAAATCCATACCCATTCTCCGGACACTTTCGGCTCACCAAATTCGTCTACTTCAAAGACGGCCCATGTTACGGGAATTTTGACAAAAAATTTGGACTACATAAGCTAACTAAAGTTTTTGGGCTATATGACAATGGTACATACAAGTCCAAATCCTCGTAGGCTTTGACTTAGAGAAACCCAAGTTGAAGGAGTAAAATTCTACATGGGTCTTACTTCTGATCAGTGTATGTGGGTATTCCAAAATTTTACCCCAACAGTTTTTTTATTTTATTTATTTATTTATTTTTATCCACGCCCATTGTAGTTTGTCCATGGTAAGATTGATAATGAAAGAAAGGTGACTAAAATAGTTTTTTTTTTCTCTCTAGGTATACTATCACGATTTTTTCCGTAACTTATTCTTTTCCTACTAGGATGAAATTGGGGGGCGCTGCAACACTTATAAGAAGGTCTTTATCTTGCGTAGTTAGAATTTTCAACAGATGGCCTCCACTAGAGAAGAGTTTCATACCACTTATAAAAGGGAAATTGGTAACCAATTTGACCTTACTTCTGAGTGTTTTTGGGGAGGGAGCTTCTATTGGCACCGTGGTACTTTCTCTCCCCACCGGAGTAGAAGACAAAAAAAATTCCTAAACTAACCCTCCTGTATCCCCCCTCTCCCTCCACACACACACGTCTCCCACGGGATGGGGTAGGAAAACAATTTCTATAGAGGGAGAGGGAGGATGGGGGACGGGTAGTTTAGGAAAACTATTTTTTTTCTTTTGGTGCAGTGGGGAAAGAAAAAAAATTCGATGCTAATAAAAGCTCCCTTTCAGCAACCTAATATGATATGAGGATGTTACATAGGAATCTATCATTCTAAAATCCTCCCTTGGTTATCAAGCATCCAAGTGGGATCCACTAAAAGTAACTTGAGTTGGTAAAATTTGCTAAGTTTAAGGAAACTATAATTTCTATCATTTATCTATAAAAACTAATATGTTACACTTTTTTTTGTAAGAAAGCAAAAGATATTGGCCTTTTTTAGGTTGTCTGAAAATATAGAGGCCATTCTGTAAGAACCTTTAAAACGTTATTTAAACTTAATGTCTTTCCATCTTCTTTACCAGATGACTAAACTGATCAAAAAAGACTGTCATGGTCTAACCCCCACTGGTTTTAAGACGGAACCTGGTCCAAATATATAGTAGCATGATGCTTAAATTATTAAATTACAAGTAAATATATTAAAAATCTCCAAAGAAAATACAGAAGAACGTTAATTTGTATGGCTCCATAGAAGTAATGAATCTGGTAAACCAGGCCCCTTATGTTCTACTGCGATTAGAGGCAGGTCTATTATAGTGGTCTACTGTGATTAAGAAGTAGTGTTTAGGTGTAACAGGGTTTTGGGGCTAATATTATGAATAGAGATTGAGAGTCTCTGTGATGTACACCTTCTTCTGATTGCATAATGATTTCTCCCGTCTTGCCGTGGACGTAGGCCAAAAGCCGAACCACGTAAATCTTTGTTCTTCTTGTGCGTGATTGATATCTCTCTTCTTGTAGGCCCTAAATCACAACAAAGGACTATAAATATGGTGAAATGGTATAGAAAGCACTAGAAAAGTGTACCATATAGCAAATTTTTATGGCATAATACCTCTTAAAACAGGGTATTTACATTAGAAATCTTTCAACGAAAGATACCCATAATAATTCGAACAGAAAATCATGAAATATACCAGTGGAACAGGATCTCATGGCTCTCATTTCAAATACCTGCCCAAGGATCAAACCTTAAATGGGTAAGTTATTCATATGTATGTACCATTAACCCCCAAAAAAAAAAAAAAAATCAAATAAGACATTCACATGATGCTACTTTTAAGGACTGATACTAGAATAATGTTTTATTAATGGCCCAACATCAAGGGTACAAAAGTGAGACCAATACTTGCAATCACCATATTCCCATTTTATTACAAGAAAATGTCGAAAATGGCTTAAGCTTCAGTTCAATGCTTTGCGCAGATAGTGACTCCTAGGACCTACAACACAAGAAAACACAACATCAAACATGTTCTTTGATAAAAAATTATATGGGAAAAGGTCGTAAGCCCCCTGCTCTCTGATGGGACATGTATTGGGTGATATGTTTTTGTGTATTTGTTTTGCCTCCCACCTATCAGCGTACGTTTTTTTATTAGTAAATGGTATCTTACATGGTATCAGAGCGGGTTCCAACCCCATCATTCTTGTATAGCCCGCGTGGCTCCCGTCATTCTTGTCTAGCGCACGTGACAATCCCGTTCATGAAATCTATTAGGCCTGCACATGTGGAGGAGTGTTGGAAAAGTACCACATTACATCGCAAAAGTAATGGGTTTAACATGTCTTCATATATCTGTTTGGACCTTCCACCTATCAACTTAAGCTTTTAGGTTGGTACGTGGTATCTTACAAGGGCTAGGGCTACCTATAATCTTCTTCCACACAATAGCTTGGCAGCTAGCTAGTCATCAATACCAGATGGTCTGGGCGTGACCCAATTCTCCCCATAATTGAGCCTCCTAAGACTTATCTATATGAAGTTTCAAAAAATATTATCCTATATGCAAGGGATGCAGGAGCTCCCATCTCAAACCACCCCCCCACCAAATTACATGAATGGGCCCCTGATGAAGGGCACCAATCCATTTTTCTGGTATCCCACATCCTTTTTTCATCATCTTGTATCCTGCAGGAGAACATCTTTCCTGAATTGTCTCCTTTAGCATCAGATCTCTCTTAATTTCAAAACTACTAGAAGGAAAAAAAAAAAAAAAAAAAACTGAATCCAGAATGGTCACTTGGGATTGGAGGTTGGTGGCATTGAGGAATTCTAAGGAAAAGCATTCCATGATCTTGAACTTGTTCGAGTACTTAATAGAGATAATATCATAAGTTCATGCTTTGAGAGTTTCAAATCCTTCAAATGCTCCTCTACAAATTATCAATTTTGGATTCTAAAATCTAGAGGATTTAGAAATTTTGCATAAAGTTATTTCACAAACTCAGAACCTTTCTTTTGGACTCATGTGTCTCAATCAAATGGTGCATTTGGGGAATTCATGGAGACACCACTTGACAAGAGTCCCACTGGATGAGGGATTTACAAACTAGGAAAAGGCCCTTTGGAACTCTTCCAACATAAACTCCCCAAATTCTTCCCATTAAACAGACCCAAAAATTCAATGTAGTGTATGACCCAAGGACAACCCCAAATGGATCAATGGCATTCTCTCTCCGATTTTGCACTCTAAGATCTTTCATCTCTATGGTAAGTGGTATTTGACCCAATAAGATTAATCTCCGGCTGCACTTACCTTCAATATAATACCATAACTTTTTTCAATAGTCATCGTAAAAATTACACTCACGCCAGCAGACAATTGTACAACCAAAGGCTTCCGTCTGGAATGAAGCAATGTAGCCCCTTACACAAGCACCAAAAGTGCATGCTTTACAATTGGGAGCCAGCACAAGAAACATCAAGAACAACATAACTACACCCAAAGCCTTGTCAGAAGCCATCTTCCTGTCCATGAAAATGGGCTTCTATACTGTAGTGATATTACTTGTTATTTGAATGAGAAAATGTGGGATGGAGGGATGGATATTTGCTACATAATCCATTTATTGTACTCTAAAACAACAGAAAAGTTACACATATTCACCCTTGGGAATAAATGCATAATTAACTTCAGTAAGTTGAATAGTTCTCTTATTCTCTTATAACTTCTTCAGTTAGAATGCTATTCTTTGCCCTCTTTCTATGCATTGTGTTGTGATCTAGGGCCTATGAGAAGAAATCAATCACGCACGCACAAGAGAACACAGAGATTTGCGTGGTTCGACTTTTAGCCTACGTCCATGGGAAGATAGGAAAATTCACTATACAATCAGAAGAGTTGTACATCCTAAAGACTCTTAGTCTCTATTTATAATATCAGCCCCAAAACCCTGTTACACCCAAACACTATTTTTTAATCACAATAAACCTATAACAGGCCTACTTCTATTAAGCCATACAAATTAACAAATCTCCACCTTGGCGAACATTGAAGCTGATCCTCATGCACGAAACACGTCTCACCGTCTCCACCTGCCCATGAGGGCACTCAGGTAATGAGCACACCGATCAAGTCCAAGCAATGTTTGAGCTTGAATTTAACTCATTCTTTCATGAATGCACCAAGTCTCTTATACCATTGTCCAGAAGCTTGCTTCAACCTGTACAGTGATTTCTTCAAACTGCATACATGATCATGAACCTTAAACTGCACTCTACTTATACTGAAAGCTCCTTCCTCTTCCTCGTAGAACCGCTTGCATCCGATAGCCTGATCTTCCTCATCAAAAGACTTAATCTCTTTAGTCATAGTTGCTGCCTGTTGACTACTTTCCAGCCCTTCCATTAATTCAAGAGGCTCATTTGTCAATGTGTATGCAACCATATCATCACGGCCATTGTCTGATATCGACGCGTACGTCGTCATATCCTCGAAACCATATCTAACCGGCGTTTCCTTTCTCCCTGCGGTCTACCCGTCTGTGGCATCTACAGCTCTGTCTGCTGCATCTGCTGCATAGTCTGACCATCCCCTATATCCCGGGAGGAGCCGGATGCGCTCTCCTTCCTCACTAGGATGTCGGACCCCACCTAAACGGTGCCACTACTGCTACCTACTTTTGTCTCCTCCACTTGCTTTCTCGCTTCGAGTAAAGCATCATCATGAAATATAGCATCCCTACTGATGATAAATCTGGGTGAATCTTGGTCGGTACACCATAACATGTATCATTTCACCTTAGAAGCATATCCCACCAAGATGCACTTCATAGCCCTTAGTTCTAACTTATCGGTTTTCACGCGACATCAGCCGGACAACCGAAGATCCTCAAGTTAGAATAATCAGCTGGATTACCTGACCACATTTCTTTCAGTGTTTTGCGACTAATCTTTGTGTGTGGAGACCTATTTATCAAGTAGCCTGCAGCATTTATTGCCTCAGCCCAAAAGTCCTTAGACAATCCCGCAGTAAATAACATACAATGAGCTCTTTCCAAAATCATTCTGTTCATTCTCTTTGCAACTCCATTCTGCTGTAGAGTTTTTATAATGGTGTAATGTCAAACTATGCCATGATCTTTGCAATAGTTCTCTAACTCTGTCGATCTGTACCCATTGTCATTACCTGTCATCAACTTCTTCACCTTCCTGTCAGTCTGTTTTTCAACCATTTCCTTCCATCGCTTGAATGTAATAAAAGTTTGATCCCTAGATCACAACACATTGTAAACGTTTCCATACTCTTTAACAGCGTTCCCTTTCTTAATTGAAATTGACTTAACAATTTACTAGCACAATAACCCGTGTGAAGTCCCGCATGGATTTGTCGGACTCAACTTGATTTGTAAGAATCGTTCGCCAGTAGCTTGAGAATCCAATTGTGAATTGTTGGAAATGAACTAGTTCGAAGGCCCTATTGGCGATATAGGTAACTATGATTCATAGTTTCCTAAAATTTCACTCTATTAAGTGGACCTTTTGTAATGGTTCCAGCACTGACCATTGCAGAGGGTCCAAAACCATCTCTTAAATCTATGTTTCAAACTGATTTCTGGCTTTCTCCCAGGGCTTGTAAAGAGTTTCTCTTTCACACTGTAAAGAGTTTCTCTTAATGGCAGATTCCCTTCATTTCTGATGCATTTCTCATTTGTGGTTTCTTTTTACAGCTGCATAGACCTTCATGCTTTCAGTCTGGTACTGCCACTCGAGCCATGGACTGTGTGGATCATGATCATGTTGGCTTCTAAGGTGAACTACAGGAGCAGCCCAAATTCAGACCCAATCCACTCATTTTAAAAGTATCAACTGGAGCCTGGCCGTGGTCCATTAGTTCAAACTTCAAACTGGTAATGGCTAATTATTTCCATTGAAAGCTGGAAATTGAATGTATGCAATTCTAGTACCTTCACCTTGATCAGTTCTATCTGTGAAGCCAGAAAAATTGACTTTGGACACTAAATAGTGCCATGTTCAACTCAATTTCATTCAAAGCAGAGAGTAATGCATTGTAGGTTTACAACCCATCTGAATCTAGACTCTAGAGTAGGAACCACCTCTCCGATGCGATCCAAGAAGAGATTCGAACTCATAACCGGCCCTCAGTCGAATTGCACGCTTGATTCGCTATCTGATGTTGGGGCCATGGGCGCACCCACATATAGGGTTGTGGTGGTGGTCGCCCCATCCGACTTGGGTCCATCTTCAAAACTCTAATGAAAATCTTGAGTCCACCTCCTAAATGTGCATGAAAATTCTAGGCCCCCACCCATGTCGAGAAACTGATGGGCTTGATTGACTTGGACCAAGAGGTTAGAATTTCTAGAATTCGCGTTTTTCCCAAACCCGACTACTACTAGTGCTGTCTGTTGTGCGGGGTATGACGAGCTAGGCCCAGGCCCACGCCCTTCAATATATATATATATATAGAGAGAGAGAGAGAGAGAGAGAGAAGAACAAATGTAGTTAAAATATGAAGAGATAATTTCATAAAAGTGTCAAAGGTCGAATTTTGTGATTGGGAATGGGTGAGAAAAGGACATACCTAGGTGTGCTCATGGGCCATGCCAGCCCAATTTGGGCTAGGTTTGGTGTATAATCTTGGCCCATTTAGTAATTGGCCTGGCCACATGTATTGAGCTCGTCCAAAAGGCTAGACACGCCAATCCCGCACTAGACTAAGTGTAACTAGGGGTGTTTATGGACCGGGCCGGTCCGAGCTCGACCTTTCTTTGGGCTGGGATTGAGACTTAAGTTTTGGTATGGGGCTGGGCTTGGACCTAAAATCTAGGACTGTTTAATATATGGGCCGGCCTTGAATTGAGTGGCAGAGAACCCAAGCCCGGCCAGCCCGGGATGAGAGACACAAATTTAAGCAAAAGCGATTTCTTTGGTAATATTGGGACATACCTAGGTGTGCTCATGGGCCATGCCAGCCCAATTTGGGCTAGGTTTGGTGTATAATCTTGGCCCATTTAGTAATTGGCCTGGCCACATGTATTGAGCTCGTCCAAAAGGCTAGACACGCCAATCCCGCACTAGACTAAGTGTAACTAGGGGTGTTTATGGACCGGGCCGGTCCGAGCTCGACCTTTCTTTGGGCTGGGATTGAGACTTAAGTTTTGGTATGGGGCTGGGCTTGGACCTAAAATCTAGGACTGTTTAATATATGGGCCGGCCTTGAATTGAGTGGCAGAGAACCCAAGCCCGGCCAGCCCGGGATGAGAGACACAAATTTAAGCAAAAGCGATTTCTTTGGTAATATTGGGAATCGAATACATAGACTTTAATAGATGCACAAGCAATCAAACCAGCTAAGCTACAACTTGAAGGAGATAATGGAAGCTTTCTTAAAAAAAAATCATCATGACCAGCTTGGGCCAATAATTTAAAAACAGGGTCGGGCCTGTATATTTCTCAATCCTGGTCAACCCCCCTAAGTCTAACAAGCTGTGTCAACTTGTCCGGCTTCCATGGGCCCTGTTTGGATCCTCTAGGCTTTGACTAAGAGAGATCCTGATTCTTGATTTAAAGGAGTGAAATTCTACAGCAGTCCTCAGCAAATGAAAATCCAAGGTGCTCAAAATAAATGCCTCCCCAATTATGGAGTTAATGCAATAAAAACTAATATCACCATAAGATTGACCATTTGATTAAAGATGTCATCAACACAACCTTAAAAACTTTTTTTGTAGTTTTTATGAGACAATCAATTTAACAATGGGGTCAACTTCTACTCTCTAGGAACAAAAGAGAACTTAATATATTCAAAAGACAACGCGATATTAAAAATGTCACTGATGGGAGCAAAAATAATGAAGCAATCCTTCATCCTGTTGATGCATTGCACCACCTGTATAGGGCATTAGAGAAAGCATGGCCGCATATTGGTAGTCGCATCTGCTATTTGGCAAGCTGAGTCAAACCCAACCAGCCCGGCCACTTGAGTCACTCACAGACACTTTTCTTTCTAAATAGGGTGGCAATGTCCCATTCATGTGTGAAGCCAAGAGACAAATTCACGTCTGCATCATTCTTGCTTTATTCTATTGGCACGATTAAGTCATGTGGATGACTAGATGTTGCTTGCTTCATTTAATCAACTTTTTCTACTAAAGATGCTTCCTTCCATCTGAGTGCTAGATAGGTGTGGTTCTCTCAATGGGACATCCACACTAAAGCCCACCAAATGAAAGGACTAGATTCACAAACCATGCACTACAAATGTGTATGGTGAGATCAAGTTATCATCTTGTTACTTTCAAGTAATTTGCTCACACAACCAAGTGATTATAAAGGGGTAGCCCACTGGTTGGGAGTCCCATTCTCACCCACCTAAATAGTTTGATTCTCCGGTCCTCTATAGTGTACTCTTTTTTTTTTTTATCTTTACCATGTTTGGGGCAAAAATGGTGAGTAGAAATGTGAATCTTTTTTTTTTTTTTTTTTTATCTCACCTAAGGAGTTAGGATCCAAAGTAGCCTACACTGAGAGAAGAGGAGCCAATACAAGTGGGAAGAGAGCTCCGTACATGTGGAAAGAAGACCCCACAAATGTAAAAAGAGTGGCATACCCATGATAGATCACTAGGTAGTCAGGTGACACGGTTACTTACAAACTGAGCAATCCCATTTGTTAAAAAAAAAAATGAATAAACTTATGATTTCACATGTCTATCATTTACTCCTCCGCAAGCCCTTTTTTCCTAGAAGCTAAGTTAAAGATAGAATGTGTTCTTAATCGTCTCTCTTACCTCTTACCACAGTGCAACATATGTCATTTTACCTCAAATCATTCATCTTACTTGACACCACACATGTAAACAAACCTGGGTCGATATTTGTTTTGGGCAATCAATATTTTGATAAGTGGGCCTTGCTGAAAAGCCTTATAGATTCTATGATCCATATGAATATGACTTTTGGTTTTAGCTGATCAATGTATCTAACAACAAATATTCAAATACCAAGTGGGGTGGAATTCAAATCACAATGTCTATAGAATTCAGCTCTTGCTGATGCAGATAGTGATGTATGCTTTTCCATCTTTTTCCTTTAATAAGGTTGATAGATCTGAGTCCTTATATATGAGCAGTCAAACAACTTATACTTGAATGGTAGGCAGTGGAAAACAACACAACATGTCCTGTAAGGGCACCTTTCACCTTCTTTTTTAATTCCAAGGCATGGGACACATGCTGACAGAAATACCTAACCTTGGATGGCCCACAGATGGGTGTCCCTGTTTGGCCGTTTCATCATGATATCTTGCAAATTACATCTCTGCCCTGGGAGGGTTTTTTTTTTTTTTCTTTTCTTTTCTTTTCTTTTCTTTTCTTTTCTTTCTTAGGATGGTCCACATGGGTGTCCATGTTTCTCTTGGGAGACCTGTTGTGACAGAGTGGGGTTTTTTTTTTTTTTTTTTTTTCTGTTTGGTAAATATGGTTGTGAATTGTGATTGAATTCTTTTCCTTTTATTAATATTATTATTATTATTTTATTTTTTTGGTAAGGTAGAATAACATTAAAAACAAGAGATACAAAAACAACAACCAACACAGAAAAGGACCCCACCTAACAAAACACATTAATAAGGTGGGGGCTAGAATACTTACTCACCCAACTTGGGAAGTCCCCTTTCCAACAAAAATCCCACCTAATAGAGGAGCAGCATTTAGACAAAATATGGTTGTGATAGTTAATAAGTGAAGCCATTGAGAAAAGATGTTTATAATTTATAAAAACACTCAACATCATTGGTTGGTTTCTAACCTCTCATAATTTCACTCAACCTTCTCCTTACACCACAAAAAGCCAAGAGGCACCCTCCTTATTCTGATAATATTAAAAATAATATATCACAATATGTTCTCAAGCACTCTTATCTACTTATAAAACACCTGTAAAAATAATAATAATAAAAAAAAAAAAACTACTTATAAACACATTTCTCCTTCATGCCTTGGGTTAGTAGAAATTTTGATGTAAAGAAGAACCAATCAATGGTTTCCTTGTCTATGATATTAAAATTTTTATATCTAGAACCTCTTTGCATGTGCATAGGGCATTAGTGCGTTCCCAGGCATTTGAATAAAGGTGCTTTTTCTAATAGGGGGTGCGTTGATAAGTCAACTTCATCAAGTCTCATTTTATTATCAAACCTATATATTATGGTTTCTGGAGATCCATCCAAGATTAAAATAAGATGAATTATTGGAAGAGGGGTGGAATTATGTGCAGCCATGCTCCATTTTATTCCTTCAAACCGTGCAGAAACCCTAATCCCTTTCTTTTTATTGGCATTCTTTAATTTTAAATTCAATATCACTTGGGCTCGCACTAAATTAATCAAGGAGACATCTAATGAACATTGATTGATTTTTTTAGAGTGGGAGATATTAATCAATGGGTTCAATCCCATGTGAGTTGCAGTTGAATGAGTGTCGATTGGGGTGAGTGTCAATTCATGGGGGAGGGAGTTAGTAGTTTGAGGGGAGATTCTTTCATCAAGGGTTGACTCATGTGATTTCTTATAAAAGGATTGTGCAAATGCCGTATTTACCTAAATACATGAGGGACTCATTTTTCAAAAATCCAAACTCATGAATAAGAAAACTTTGGTACTCCCCGTGTGCCTCTCCAACAACTGATTTATAGCCTAGGAATCTATATTGTGTGATGACTGATGATGACAAATCAAGCCAGTCTCTTTTAGCTTCAAGTAACTTATTCACTTGAGTTTAAATTTTCTCTTCAAATGCAACTTACATTGGAGTAGAATTGTGTCAACATCAATCTAGTGAGCACTATAACCCGTGTCAAGCATAGGCATGTTGGCCCACTAAATGTATAGTAATAGATACAAATTAAAGTGCAACTAATTTAAGAAAAGAATTTTGAACTCATTTGATATAATAACCTTGATCTTACAAATTAAAAAGTTCAAACCTTATTGAATTATATAATTAATTATAAAAAGTTTATAAAATGAGCAGTTTATAATCATGTTCATATTATGTTAGAAGGGTCATAAATTTATTGTGATAAGATAAAATCATATTTATCCATGATTTATGAATGATTATGCAACGCTATATAAAATATATCTCTTGTATTCAAAACTATATGTTCAAAAACTTTAGTAGTGAGATAACAAATTAATTCAGAAAGTCATTTGAGAATTATTGAGATATTGGAAGGAAATTGAAATACAAGTTAATTTTTTACGTTTGATAGTAATTCTTTTGAGAGTCAAATTAGAATTACGAGGTGTTTAGATTTTTTTTCTTTTCATTGAAAGGTAATTACTCATACAACCAACCCATACACTCTCACCTACCTAAATATTCTCATCAGCCCTATAGGTAAGAGATCGATCCTTGGTTATTTTTGTGGAAGAGAGGTACCTCATCAACTAAGCTACTAGTAAAATTAGAATTATGAGGCATTTTTATATTTTTATGCTCTTCTTTTTTCATACTTTTACAGTTTTACGTATATATAAGGATTTATTACAGCAACTTATACGTCATCAAAAAGATAATTGGGTTTTAGAGATTTTAAGTAAAGGAAAATCAAAACTCCAATTTCTTGAGAATTATATAAATAAGATAATATGCATGAAAATCTGTTGGATTTGTTTTTTTCTATTGGTAAATCTGTTGATTCTTTTGCAAATAGTCATATTTATTTGTTTTACATCTAGAATGCTTTGAAATTCTTAAGATTATGAGCTTTTTAATTTGAATATATAGTCTGCTTTATTTTTCTTCTCTTTTTTAATTTCGTGTTATCTATATTTGATAATTGAGAAATTATGACTATTTGGTATGTTTCAAGATAACTAGATTACTGTAAATTACAAAAGCTGTTTTAAAAGATTAAGGATGGTTGAAGATTTAGTTATTTAAATTTAATTTTAGAAGATGAAAGAAAATATTTTAAATGAATATTAATGGTCAAACGAGACAAATGCTCCATGTTCACGCTTCATTAACTTTCTCCATTATATTTGCATGTTCTAGTCATGTGTATGACACCTTTATCTAAAAGTCAAGTGTATGACACCATGACTGCACATTACTTATTCCAGTTAATCAAAATTTGTTCTTAAGATGCTTCAATCCTACGGCTAGATAGGGGTGTGTAAGACACTAAAGCCCACTGTATAGAGGGCCTAGATTCATAAACCATGAACCCACAGTTAATTTATAAGTCCATTAGATAATCATTATAACCGTTTGATCCATGGCCGCCCCCAAGAGTTTAATAATTTTGAAAGATATTATTTATTCTATATTTTAATCCAACGGTGAGCGCCTCTTCGGTCAGTGTAAAAAAAAAAAAAACATGGGTATGTAATATTGGGTGGATAATAGTGGGTGACGGAGTTGGATGGATGATAGGCTAAGTAGGCCCCACGAGACATATTCCATGTAGGGGCACCAACCATATAATAGTGATCTTAAGCGGGCCTTGTTGACTCACAAGCAAAAGAAATATTTAGTGTCAGATGGGTAGGCCTGCTAAGGTGTGAGTCATGCTCATACCTCTAATACAACTTAAAATTCAATAGAATTCAGCTGTTGTTAATGGTGGGATGCATGCCTTTTCATCGTTTTCCTTGTAATAAGGTGAGTTGTGAAATATTTAATGTCAAATGGGCTGGGAATTCAAATCACATGAGGTCCATACAACTCAGCTCTTAATTTGATTCAGGTTTGCCTGCCAAGGAGTGAGACATACTTCAAATATATACAACTTTTTGTTTAGAACACATACAACTGAAAAGTCAATCGAATTGAGCTGTTGTTAATGCAGGGATGTATGCTTTTCAACTTTTTCCTGTAATAAGGTCGATAGAACTCACTGCTTATCTATGAAAAGTCAAGCAACTTATATGGAAATGGGAGGCCCGTGAAAAGAGCATGTCAAGTTCTTCCATATAAGGCATGACTCACACTGCGTTTGTTTATAAGTGACAAGGACATTTGCGGACACAAACACCTAACCTTGCATGGCGCACACATTACGTCCAGAAATACCAAACTGCCCCCTGAGGGTTATAAGAGAAATAGGCTAGGGTGGATTTAAATGGGGGATGTGATTGCGCCGAGGTTCCAACCCATTAATAATCGGGTTTAGTCTCCTAGTTAGGTTCAGGCAAATAAATGAGTCCGAGTCTGGATCCCTTTTTCTGACCCGTGACATAAATGAGTCCAAGTCCGAGTCCACCTTGGTTCTGGCCCATGGACTCAGGACACAACATATTACCTCAATTTTTGAAAATTCCTCCTAAAAGTTTGGTTTTTTTTTTTTTTCTCCAAATCATTCTCCATCCGGACTCGGACTCGGACCCATCCCATATAGGGTCTGGTTCTGGTTCCATCTTCTCATTAAGGTTTCAGTTCTGATTCCAATTTCATCTTCTCATTAGCAGTTCTAGGTCCACCATGGACCCGGACTAAAATCGACCCGTTTACCTCCCTAGCTTGGTAGGATCCCAAATTACCCAAATCTAAATGGATGTGAGACCTAGTTTTTTAATCCTAATTCTGAGCCGGAGTTGTTCAAGTCACTGCATCATCATCACCATCATCGTCAAAGTCTTGTATTAATTATATTGCATCAACTACATACATAGTTTCTCCTTCAAATCTATTTTACGTCAAATCCTCATATAGATTATATATTTATTACTTTCATTCATGTCCGCTTCGATGTACTAGTTTTCAACTTATATCTATAGACTTTTTGTCACTTACATTATTGTTAACCTACGTACACTTGACATGTCCAAACTATATCAAATGAGCTCCAATAAAATTTTGGCACAGATTTGAATACATGGGTTAGCATGTGCGACGTTAAAAAGGCTCGATACCATAACCATTCATTATATATCAATATGTACCTAAGGTTATCATTTAGTTCTTGTCAAGGTCATTTAACAAGCTTCTTTTTCTATATCACCCCCACCAACAATCGATCTGCATTTTGGACAACTCCAGGTTGCAGAAACTAATTATAACAATAGACGTAAGGTTCTTGATCTCGTTACATATATTCATAGCCTTATTTTTACCATTTGAGTAATATCAAACTTTCCATACGAGGCATCCTTCTTCTCTCTGAAAATATTAAAAGTGGGGAGCACTACCAGCACCCGCGTGCCATTCCAATACTGCCCACTAGGATGCATGATAAATTGTAGAAGCCCGACAAATGAGACTATCTAGATGCAGCCTATCTATTTGAGAGTTTTAAACTTTACGAGATCATCATAACCTCTTAATCCATGGCCTAAAGTTTGATAGTATTATAGGTATCTGGTTTTTTTTTTTTTTTTTTTTTTTGGATTTTAATCTAACGACGAGTAAAAGTTAGATGAATATTAAATTTAAGCTTGTGCTAATTCACGAAGTAATTATATGTGGGGTGGGAACCTTATTGTAATAAAATATATTCCAGTAAGATCCCAGACACTCTTAACTACTTATAAAACACAAAAACCAAGGTACTTATATTTTTCCCACTGGCACATTTTTATATACTCATTTCTCCTTTGTGCCTTGGGTCAGGTAGAAATTTTGAGTATCAAAATCAACCAATCAATGATTTTCTTGTGACCAAAGCAAATGAATAAAGGTGCTTAATTTTTTTCATAGGTAAGTTGATAAATCATCTTCATCAAGTCTCTTTGAATTATCAAACTATACATTCTGGTATGTGGAGTTAGATCCAAGATTTAAGTGAGACAAACTACTGGAGGAGGGTGGAACTATCGGCAGCCATGCTTTTCGAACTCCTGAAAATTATAATCTCACTCTATCTAAATGTATGAACGAGTCCATCTTCCAAAAATCCAAACTGCAAACAAACAAATTTTGAACACCTCGTTTGACTTCAACTACGAAAATGCATGACCCTTGTTTGATTTTAAAAAAGGGGCTTTGTAGTGATTTTTGAATAAATGGAAGCCCAACAAGAGAATCTCTGCAAGCCTTTACCGTCACAAATAGCAACCCCACCAAAGTTATCTCAATCTCCACCCCGCAAGATTATGTAATAAAAGGTCCTCTTGTGCATTGCAGCCCGCACTTGCCCTCACGACCAAATCATTAGAAAAAGGTAACTTGAAAACTAAAAAGTAAGGAAGAATTGAAATGTGTACACATAAAAGAAAGAAGTATCCATCGGCTTTAGTAAGATAAGAACATGAAAGTGAAGAGATGCCTTTTGTCGCTAGGAAGAAGATAAAGAGTGGAAAAGGTGAAAATTAATGTGATGGGTAGGTGAAAAGGTACGTATGCTAAATAAGTGTAAATGCAAAGTTTAGGACGCATTTATGCAACTGAGTTGCCTTAGCCCCTTGCTAGGGTGTTTGGTGCAGCCCATTTTTCCACCGAAAAATGGCAATTGTTACCTTTCACCGCACATGGATTTGGGAGACCAACCCAAGATATCATACTTGCCTTTCTGCGAAAGAGGAAATGACATTTCCTCTTCAATAGATGCTACACAAACAAGTTTTTAATTTGGTTATTTCAAAAGCTTGAAATAGAGATTTAGGATTATTAATCTGATAGTGATGACCCATTAGGAATGGGTTAAAAGAGACTTTAACAACGTTTTAAAATGATCACTTCATAGGTTTCTGAATCCATTCTTATAAATCCATCATTAAACATCCAAAGTCCTATTCAAGCAAAAGAAGAAAAAAAGAAAAAAGAAAAACAACATCTAAGTCCTAATTGTTCAAAATCACCATCTCTCTTTTTTTTTTTTTTTACTTATTTCAACCATATTTTTACCCATTGATCGACATTAGGCTGAACTCTATTTGGTGTGAAACGTAAAGAGGAAAGGTATTTTGAACCATCACCCTCTCTCTCTCATAATTACATAATCATTCTTTTTTGGTAAAGTTAAAATTAGATATTTGTGAGAATCCCTTTGAGCTCATCACATTCTAATAAATTAATAAAAACCCTCACACACGTACTTGTGAAGTGACTAACAACCATCTTAATTTGACAGTGATCCAACCATCATCTAACAGTAAATTGAGTCACAACAAAAGATGCAGTATGAAACCATGAAACTTTGAGTCCCCAATATAAAGAAATTGATGTGATTGAAGTAGTATTCGGCCAACTCTTACACCACATCATATGCTTATTATTCAACCAACCTATGTGATTGATTTGCATCCATGTCTAACCGCACGGCTTGGGCATGATTTTTAAGAACAAATCCATGTTCATTTCAGCATTTTCCATCACCTATCAAAAAGATCTATACAGAATATAACTAATACTATCTAACATGGCACTCAACAAAAGTGAAATATTTAGAACTAAAGATTATAAAATATAAAGAAATTGAGAATGTTAAACTAGAGGACCTCAATTTTAAGCATGTTCTTATTTGGTAAGTCTGATTGATTTGAAATAAGGCCAACTTATTAGATCTTGTATTTCAAATAGAATTGTTTCAATTAAGCCCTTTTACAATTAATGCATTGTTTGATATATCTAATTCAAACAAAAAAAAAATGTTCTTATAGTAAAAATAGTATATGTAAACTATTCATATAATAAAAGTTATATCTTTTATATGGTCAAACTTCTAAAATGGAAAACATAAAGAAAAAATAAAATTTCTTCTAATTTCTTTAAACATTCATATTTTTTTGAAAAACTTAGGGTGATTCTAAATGCACCCCCCTGAAGTGCTGTACACACCCACCTTCCATTGTGAACAGTGATTTTGGAAGGTGGGTGTGTACAGCAGAAATGGTGGGTGCATTTAGAATCACCCAAAAACTTAACATCTTTTTTTTACTTTTAAAGAAAGCATCTAAAGTTTTTAAAGTCGATTTAATCATGCACTCAAATAAATTCTCGCACTCAAAATTTACTACAACACACCCACAAAGTAGACTTGTCAAATGATACTTTTATTTTTTTGGGAGATACTCCTATGAGAGATATCTCTCACCATATATGAGAAATGGAGGTGGGGCCATCACATTTAAGTTGTTGGCATTAGATATGGATGTGTGGGCTCCCACCAATCTCTCATTTAAAGGTGAGAGATATCAGATGCTCATATGAGAGATATCTTTCACCTTAAATGAGAGATAGTGGTGGGGCCCTCACATTTAAGTTGTTGGCATTGGATATTGATGTATGGGCCCTCACCCAATCTCTCATATAAGGTAAGAGATATCTCTCATAATGCTCCTATGAGAGTTATTTCTTACCTTAAATGAGAGATTGGGTGGGGCCCATACATCTATATCAAATGCTAACAACTTAAATATGAGGACTCCACCCCTATCTCTCATATAAGGTGAGAGATATATTTTATAAGAACATTTCCCATATCGTTGTGGATTGGATTAGTCTTTCTGGTAGCTATTCTTAATTCTCTCATCTCTTAAACCTATTCGGTCTTTCTCAGATCAGAAAGCTGACCCCTACCGAAATTCTTTCGAATTGTAAGACACATTAAAATGAAATATGAGTCCAAAAATAAAAATAAAAAATTTGGAGGGAGGAGTCAAAAATCACTTCTTGAATTAAAAAAAACGAAGAATCTAATAATATATAGGGAGATACTTCTGTGAGAGATATCTCTCACCTTAAATGAGAGATTTGATGGGGCCCACACATCCATATTCAATGACAATAACTTAAATGTGAGGGTCCCACCCCTATCTCTTATATAAGGTGAGAGATATCTCTCATAGGAACATATCCTTATATATTATTAGCTGTAATACGAGATGTTAACCTGTGTTTATTGGTACTAGCTAGGTATTGCTAGCAAGTAGTGGCAGATGTACCTACGTGCCTGCTCCTGTTTTGGGGGACATAACTTTATGGGTTACTATTGATCAATTAAGATGTTAATTAATTGAGTCTTGACCAAATTCTCTATGTGCTTATCTGGGCGCGCTATTTCTAGCAATTGTGTTTGGCCAAAGTTCCATTGTGCTTATCTGGGCACGCCATTTCTTGCAATGGCAATTACTGGATACGTATCTTAGCTTATAGTAAGGGTCAGCCTTAGCCCAGCGTCGGTGCTATTGAACACATGGTGGGGCCAGGGCCAACGTTTTAATCCATCAATTAGACCATAAAACAGGAAACCAAACCCTAGTAATGGATTCGTGGGTTTGGAACCGATCGGAATGGATTGGACTATTGGACTGAGCGTGCACTTGTTCCGAGCCTCCGTTGCCAGACATTGGGCCGTGAAAGGGAGATCTTTCAATCCCTGCGGTCCCATGCCCAAGTGGGCTCCACCTATGCTTACCATTAAGGTGAGTGGCGGTGCTCAGTTTCAGTGCTTCTAATAAACTATAATAAACAAATAGTGGATTTGTATACTGTGGGCTTGCTTGCCTATGGTTTCAGTGTGCTCATGAGTACTACCATACCTTCCTTTTGTACCCGATAATATCGGAGTAAGCGCCGGCAATTGAAATGGAGGGTGTTTTTGTAAATTTAAGATATGATCAGGGCCAGGGGCATTTCGGTCATTCAGGATACGACCTTGCTTTTTCTGGTAGGAGGAATCTTCTAAGAATATTCGGTGGCGGGGGCGCGCGTGGGGGATGACTTCTAACTTGGGAGTCTAAAAATAATAATAAAATGATTTAAAGATCAAAGGAGCAAATATGGAAAGAAAATTTGATTTTCTATAAGGAAACCACAACTGCACCAATTTAACATTAGCATTAATTCAACGAAGAAAGAAATTCACACCAAACATGAATTTTTAAATTATGTGAAAACCTTTTTCAGAGGTTTCCATTTCTATGAAATTTGCTGATGTGATAATTTCCTCTTTCCACAAAAAGGGTGTGTACACAAACATGCCCTAAATATGTGTGTGAAAAATATAAAAGCCAAGCTTATAAATTTATTAATTCACTAGTTTCTACATTGAATGCTCAACTCTTTCAATTTGATCAACTTTTTTCAAATCATATTCAATTGTTAAGTAAATCACTTGTAAATATAATTAAAAATTTTAAGAATTAAATCATTTGTAAAATCTTATAATCATCAATGACCAAAATCCATATTTTGATTATTTTTTCCTTCTATGCAAGTATAGCGGGTTAAAATTCATTCACTCACACTAACACATATACTTCAATCCCTAATAAGTTATCTAATTTTTCATATTTTTGATCTATGATATCTCAGTGATTAGGCATATCTCTTCCTAAAGTAACTAAAAACTCAATTCCTAATTGAGTTTTTCAAGTTATCAACTTTTCACCAAGAGGTTGGGGGACTTTTTATGTATTCTTGTGCATTTGCATGAGATTTACCAAGAAAAAAAAAAGGGGGGGGGTTAAAATTTAGAGGTGGACCCACCAGATGCAGAATATCTATCATCTTAGCAGGGCTCAGGGAGTCCCTTGTTCAGTCCCTATAAAAAAACTGAAATGCTCAAAGCCAAACACAAACCGCCAGTATCTTCCTTCTCCTCCTCCTTGCTTTCATCTTGTGTATTGATTTGGAGATGTCTCGAAACTCGTTGGAGAAGCTGGCGTCCATAGATGCGCAGCTGAGGCTTCTTGTTCCTGCCAAGTTGTCTGACGACGACAAGCTTGTGGAGTATGATGCCCTTCTCTTGGATCGATTTCTTGACATTCTTCAAGATTTACATGGAGATGAGCTCAAAGAAACGGTATCTCATTTGGGTTCCTTTTGATTCAGTGATTTGGAGTTGGGTTTTTTTTTTTATTTTGTTCTATTGGGTTTGCTTGGATGAGAATAGGATTTAGAAATGAGGAGCTTTTGATGAGATCTTAGTTGGAAATGTTTGACTTCTTTTTTCTATTGTCATGTGCAGTGTCTTTGTCTAATGGGATTGAGAAAAGAGGGTGTATAATGAAAACCCCATTTTGATTTTTCCAAAGGTTTTTTTAGATTTTGTAGGTTTCTGGTGCTGCATTGACTGATCTGTTGAATACCCATTTAGTAACTCTGCAAAAGAAGGGCAAGTGATACAAACTGTTTAAAGTGTTTTACACTGAATATCCATTGTTTTCAGTCAAAAGACTAGTTGTATAGAGTGTGTTTTGAGATCTACTTCAAGTTGACTGTTTTTTATGCCAAAAGATTCTTTCTATCTCTCATGTCCTTTTGATAATTAGATCGATTTACTTTTATGATGATGAGTTTGTTTCACAAACCCATAAAGGTTATGGAAAAAAAAGTATGATAGATGTACTTTGCATTTTTGTGTTGTCTGAAATATGTTGTCAATTATCACTATGCTTATTGAAATAAATTTTTTGTATGGGATTACATGTAATTTATACTTTTTTAAGCATGGTGAAATGGTTGAGCAATATTTGATATGTCTTGTATTCTTAGGTTCAAGAGTGCTATGAGCTTTCTGCAGAGTATGAAGGGAGTCATGATCCTCGAAAATTGGAAGAACTTGGGAGTGTGTTGACAAGTTTGGATCCTGGGGACTCGATTGTCATCGCGAGCTCGTTCTCGCACATGCTTAACTTGGCCAACTTGGCTGAGGAGGTTCAGATCGCTTATCGAAGGAGGATCAAGCAGAAAAAAGGAGATTTTGTAGATGAGAATTCTGCAACAACAGAATCAGATCTTGAAGAGACTCTTAAGAGGCTTGTTGTGCAGCTAAATAAATCGCCTGAAGAAGTTTTTGATGCTCTAAAGAATCAGACTGTAGATCTCGTCTTTACTGCTCATCCTACTCAGTCAGTGAGAAGATCATTGCTTCAGAAGCATGGAAGGTGTGTTTATCAATTCCATCAGTAGTGAAATCATTCATTTATATTAATAGGGAAAAAAATATTTATAGTTCTAGATAGGGTGAAATCTATTTTGCTCATGTAGCTTTTGTGTCCTTTTATACAGGATAAGGAATTGTTTGGCTCAATTGTATGCCAAGGACATTACTCCTGACGATAAGCAGGAGCTTGATGAATCTTTACAAAGAGAGGTAAATTATCTTTTGTGCTCAGAAACTTAAAATCCATGGCTCTTCTGCTTCAAAGGTCTTATCCTAGAAAATTTGTAAGAAATGTATCCTGTGATGGGAACTACAAGTGTTTAGGAAAATTTTGATATTTTAGAAAAATAAAATATATAAACATTCACTTAGGACTTTATAAGAAGGTAAAAAAAGAAAAGTAAGATTTAAATAAGCAACCCTTTCGAAAAAAGAAATTTCCTTCCTAGGTCCCAATGCTTTTCTAGTTCTTTTACTAGACTATAAGTATCTTGTTGGTATTTATATACTTCTATTCTTGCATCTTTCTTACTTGATTACACATATCTATTGACATCATTAGTCCTATTAATTGTAATGTTTTGCAGAACACTAAAAATTTGTTGGTATATCTTCAAGTCTATAATCTTGCACATCATGTTCTTGATTGTGGTTTCTTATCGTTGCCATAGTCCTACTATTAATTTATAAGAAATCATTCTTTGAACTCGCTTTTATCATATTATATCATCTATTGTGTAATGGGATAAGCAAACTTTGATTTTCTTGAAATTCATAATTTATTTCCATCATTACAAAATTATTAAATGTCTTCGAAGCGACTACAAGTTGAGTTTATCATTTCATATAAGAGTATCTGGTAAAAACTATAAAGATGTAAAAACACAAGGAGCTTCCAGAGTAATGCAAAATCTAGATAGCCGAAAATAAAGTATTTCCATCAATGCCAACAAACCATAGTTGTCAATTCCATTCCAGTTTTATCCTGTAGTGGAACATTTCGTCATTCTGGTAAATTCCGGTGTTCCGTTCTAGAAAAGATGCAATTGAAAAATGACTATATATATATATAAAAGAATACCTAAAATTAAAAATAATAGTCATACACTAAAATAATACTAAAAATGCATACTTACATCACTTAAATAAAACTACACTTTACAATTGACCATTTTCTAGTTTTCACTGTATATGAATGAAAGTATGAAACATGGGCCGGAATGGGGCGGCATTGGGACAGGAATGGCCAAAATGGACTTGAACAACTAGAGTTGGGCTCTGAAACTTTTAGGGGTATTCAGTTCTGGCACGGGCCAATTCCAGAATGTTCTGGCTGAAGTTTACTGGAACAGAACGGAATTGACAACGATGCAACAAACCGACAACTTATTGCTAAGCCTTGGAAGATTGAGACGGAGGCTTGTAGACATGACATCTACTTTTAAGTTGGGAATATTTACTCTGTTCTTAAAAATGGAAGTATCATGTCCTTTGAGACATTGTGTTGGTATCATCTTTCACCTTTTTTGTTTAATTTTACAGATTCAAGCCGCCTTTCGTACTGATGAAATCCGGAGAACTCCTCCAACACCCCAAGATGAAATGCGAGCGGGGATGAGTTATTTTCATGAAACAATCTGGAAGGGAGTTCCAAAGTTTTTGCGTCGGGTTGACACAGCTCTTAAGAATATTGGGATAAATGAGCGTGTTCCTTACAATGCACCTCTTATTCAATTTTCTTCTTGGATGGGTGGGGACCGTGATGGTATGATCCTTTCTCATATATCCTTTTTGATTGACTAAGTTTTTCCGCATATCCTTGTATTAAAAGATATTATATACTATTTAGAGGAGTTATAAATCGATGTAGACAGCGGTCGTGCAACCCACAACTCCACCACGGAGTTGGACCCAATCCAAATTCAGGCAATACCGACATTGTTGCTTTTGTTATTCATAATCCAATCTGAACTTGATAAAAATATTAACCTACTTTAGAGAACAAAATGCTCCTTTAACATTATGTAAGTGAATCAATTCTATTGTAATATGACCATAATGAGTGGTTGAGCATTACCTCGTTTATGATCATTTAAAGAAAAGCCGAGCGTTCTATGTTGTATCTCAACAATCTCTTTAGCATATAAAACCCAATTTTGGGTGGTTCCCAGTCTTTTGTAGTTGATGGCAGTATCTCAAGCTCCAAAAGGCCTCACCAATCACCATGTGCAGTTCAGTTGGAGTATGTTGAACTCCGTATTGTAGCTCCCTTGAGCCAACCTTTCATCATGTTTGAACAGTCCAACAACGGCAAGCTCACACCCAATGTCCTTGGCTGGATCCTGCACAAAACAGTGAACTAAGGGGCTTAACTACCAGGAGTTGCAGGGCAAGAGAGGAGCCAGAAATAAGCATCAATCCATGGTTGTTGTGTCTGGCTGTGCTGTTGCAAGAACTCTGTAAATCAGGCCTTGTTACAGCCACAAATGAGCAACATTAACAGAGAATGATCTTGATGTTCTGTGCCCCAGCTCACACCAGAAACACCTAACAGCTGTGGATGTATATCACACATCACAAGATTGGCCGCATCGGTAACTTTCTAGGTTGGTCTGAGCTCTGCAAGAGTATCACACCCCAATAGAGAGAAATATGATGAAAGCAATATTATTCCAAAAAATAACAGTAGTAATAACAACCATCATTCAATGCATGACAAAGCCTTTAATATCTTGCCTATAAAAAAAGAATCTTTAATAATTCTTAACCTCAGCACTACATCTTAAACAAATGAAAGATAGAAGTTCAAATGACAAAAAGGAAAGCAAGACGCCCTACTCTAGATGTTCCTTATGAAATAACAACTTATCATTCAAACACAAATGACAAAAAAGGAACGACAGCTAGATAATAAATTCACATGGAACCAATATTCTTCAGGTGCCCAACATGGGTCGACTTGGCATCCAACGTGCCTGAGGATGAGCCTTTTGGTGGGACATTGCACCTGCATTATATATTCATATGATTTTTAATTAACTGAATGGTGATTTGAATGAGGTGGGCAAGAATGTAAATAAGCAACTTTCAGGTAGTGTCCATTGTGTATCCTTACCTAATTATGTTTATAAGGGCCTGACCTGACTCTGGAGCTGGAGCTGGACCCAGACCCAACTCGTGCCCTGTATATTGGATCCAGAGCCGATTGTTAGCACACATCCAAGGTCCCAGACTCTAAGACCTGGAAAAAAACTGTGGGCACTTAGTTGAATCATAATTCAAACATCTTGTGTACTGGGAACAGAGATGTTGCGACTTGGACCGAGCCCATTACTAATCTTCTTGTGAACTCCGAATCCTAAATTACCCAAGGTCCCAGACTCTAGCACCTGGAACAAAGCTGTGGACACTTAGTTGAATCACAATTCAAACATCTTGTGTACTGTGAACAGAGATGTTGTGACTTGGACCGAGCCCATTACTAGTCTTCTTGTGGACCCCGAATCCTAAAAAACTACACTCTTCGCCAAACTTTTCTTTTTTTATACTCCCAATAGAGTATTTATTATATTATTTTCAAATGCTTGCGGCTTTGTCTAGGCTTAGACAATTATATTTCTCAGTGGTTAGAACTTAGAAGATTATGGGGAGCATGCTTTTTGAAACTTGATTGGACACTGGACGAAAAGGGAATTGTTGTTGTAATCTGTGCTTATTATGGAAATAAATTATCATAATTTCTTGGTCTTTATATCATTCTACCATGGGATGCAGGGAATCCTAGAGTAACACCGGAGGTTACTAGAGATGTATGCTTATTGGCTAGAATGATGGCTGCAAATTTGTATTATTCCCAGATTGAAGATTTGATGTTCGAGGTATGGAAAACTCTAACGGGATTAATTATATGATTTTTCGGCTTCTTTTTTACTATGATTTCCTTTCGATGAAACCATTTATTAGGATATGCATTAAAATCTATGCAACCCTCTTGTATTTACCATTGTTTTTTTTTTCTTTTGCAGTTGTCTATGTGGCGTTGCACTGATGAGCTTCGTGTCCGTGCCAGTGAACTACACAGGTCCTCAAAGAAGGATGCAAAACACTACATAGGTATCTAACATTTTCTTTTGTTGAAAGTGGCATAAGATATTTTTGAGCTTTTCTATACAGGTCATTATAGCTATTGGATGGACTTTTGAGGTCAACTGTTCCTTAGATTTCAAGCTGTGAAATGAGAATATTGACAGGTGGCCACAAGATTCACTTTTGCATTTGGGGAAGTAAAAATCTGAATGGAATTTAATTATTTAAAAATTCAGTGCTTAATAAATAGGGATTTTTACGAAAAAATTAAGCTTAAACCATAATTGAACGGTTTTATGAAGAAAATCATAAAATGATGAGATAAGTGTTTGTACATTTTTTTTGGACGAAATTACCCCAATTGACAATATCATCAACCTCCTGCAACTTTTTTTTTTTTATTCTTCTTTGACTTTTCTTCTTCGTCTTCCATTGTTGCAAACCTGATTGTTTTAGGTTTGGAGGGGCTGATGCTGAGATTTTGCGGAAGATGAATATCAATTTCAAATAAATGAAGAAAATTTGAAAGGAGGTGGTGAATGCATCAAAAAAGGATTTGATAAGTCTTTCACAAATCACATAATAAAGTATGTTCAATCCGTCCATTATCAAATCCATTCTTAAAGTTAGTCCAAAGACTCTGGATTAACGAAAAAAAAAAACTCTTAAAATCTAAAATTCCACACAAACAATACCCAGGGAAAAACCTCACATTCACTACTCAAAGATTGCCCAATATGGATCCCTACATGTTGCTCACAAACATCATAACCTATGAAATTCCCCCAAACAAATGCTTCAAACTCTAAATGTTCACAAAAGCATATCCAATTCATCCCCTCCAACCTCATTTGAAGCCACCGCTGAATCAAGAGAAATCCTCATTTAGGCATTTCACTGAACACCTTGCACTCCAAACTCAAATTCTCAAAGCTCATGTGAACAGGAGTGGCAAATGCATGGAAACTAAATAGGGTGACCCACACACCTAAGGAAGATTGCCGAGACCACTAAAAGAAGACCATTGAAATACAAAATGCAATGATTTTCACAGCCTTTCCATCACTAGTTAGAAGAAGATGAGCAGAATAACAATTTTTGCAATGAAGGTTGACGATAATGTCAACTAATTGATGATATCCTCAATTGGGGTGATTTCATCCAAAAAAAAATGTACCAACAACTATCTTGTCATTTTATTATTTTTCTTTATAAAATTGTATAATTAATGTTTAAGCTTTTTTTTTTTTTTTTTTTTTGTAAAAATCCCAAATAAATATCAGTCCCTAAATCTGCAAGTTTGTTGTAATTGCCGGTCCCTAGTCGAGATAAAGGAGAGTTACATTAGATAGGTTGACGACCAACATAACTTTTATCTGCATGAATTCTGAATGGTGAAACCGAGTTCATGTAGCTGACCCCACCAAAGTTGGGACAGGGCTTTGATGATTATGATGATGAATAATTATCTGTCCCATTCGTTGATATTAGTTTGGGGTAGAATTCTTTGAAAAACAGTCCTATTCGCGCCTAATTTGCGATGATGCATGGTTCCATTAGCTCCCCCAAACAAACTACAAAAATGGAAATTGTGAATTCCTGCTACATGCAAATGCAGCAGTGAATTGAAAAATCTCTCCCCTTCTCCTAGTCAGGTTATTATTTGTTGACTCAACTTATGGTAAATAAAAATGGTTGTTGTCGCCAAAATTAAAAGTACATGCAATAAAGATTCAACTGGAAAAGTGGAAAGAGCAATGAGCGCTTTCACTCCTTTTCTCATTTCTGCTATTTAACCATCTTATTAACTTATGCCTTATCTCGTTTTTATATCTGAAGAATTACTCATTTACTTCTTTAGATTGAGTTTATCAAGTTAGCTTTTAAGTTCTCAATAGTTTTTTCTACATGCAGAATTCTGGAAGCAAGTTCCTCCAAATGAACCGTATCGTGTTATACTCGGTGATGTTAGAGACAAGCTATACAGCACTCGTGAACGTTCCCGCCATTTATTGGCCAGTGGGATCTCTGACATACCTGAGGAAGCAACTTTCACCAACATTGAGCAGGTCTCATATCTCAATTTTAAAAATGTGTCTTACTAAAAACCTTTCAAAAGAAAACTGGAACAACTGCTATGCTTACCTAAAAGAAACTATACTATCACCCTTTTTTCCTGAAAATGGTGAAAACTTGTTTGTGGAATGGGCATAGATTGACATTCAAGTACAATTTTTTCATTCATGGAAATTGTGGGATCAAAAAGTTTCCTTCCACATATTTGACAGCCTAGGATCACGAAGTGGGTAATGCCTAAGATATGACCATCATTATGATTTTTATGTCAAAAGAAATATGCTATGCAAAACTCACCCAACTCACAACCTGGTCTTCATTTTCTTGATATATTGAAAAACCGAAAAAACAAGTTTGTGATATGTTATATAACACTTTGTTTATTCTGGAATCATGCATTAATTGGCTTTTTCCCCCCTTGTGCAGTTCCTGGAGCCTCTAGAACTTTGTTATAGATCACTCTGCTCTTGTGGTGATCGACCGATAGCGGATGGAAGCCTACTCGATTTCTTGCGGCAAGTTTCAACATTTGGTCTTTCCCTTGTAAGGCTTGATATTAGACAAGAGTCAGATAGGCATATTGATGTCATAGATGCTATCACAAAGCATTTGGGTATTGGATCATACCGTGATTGGTCTGAAGAAAAACGCCAAGAATGGTTGTTGTCTGAACTCAGTGGCAAGCGTCCTTTATTTGGTCCTGACCTTCCCAAAACGGAAGAAATTGCTGATGTATTGGACACATTCCATGTTATTTCCGAACTGCCTTCGGATAGCTTTGGGGCCTATATTATTTCAATGGCAACATCACCATCAGATGTACTTGCTGTTGAGCTCTTACAACGTGAATGTCGCGTGAAGAAACCACTAAGAGTTGTTCCCTTGTTTGAGAAGCTTGCAGATCTTGAAGCTGCTCCTGCTGCTTTAGCTAGACTGTTCTCAGTAGACTGGTACAGGAACAGGATTGATGGAAAGCAGGAGGTCATGATCGGATACTCAGATTCTGGGAAAGATGCAGGGCGTCTTTCTGCCGCTTGGCAATTATATAAAGCTCAAGAAGAACTTATAAAGGTCGCTAAGCAATTTGGTGTGAAGTTGACAATGTTCCATGGTCGAGGAGGAACTGTTGGAAGAGGAGGCGGCCCTACTCATCTTGCTATATTATCGCAGCCACCGGATACTATTCATGGTTCACTTCGTGTGACAGTACAAGGTGAAGTCATTGAGCAGTCCTTTGGGGAAGAGCACTTGTGTTTCAGAACCCTCCAGCGTTTTACAGCTGCTACTCTTGAGCATGGCATGCGTTCCCCAATTTCACCTAAGCCAGAGTGGCGTGCACTCATGGATGAAATGGCTGTCGTTGCAACAGCGGAATATCGATCAATAGTTTTCCAAGAACCACGATTTGTGGAATACTTTCGCCTTGTAAGTGGTCTATTTCTCCTGTTGGCTTTAGTATTTCCATCTCCTACAAGGCTACAACCTCAAGTGTATATAGGATTTGAATATAAAATCTTCAAATATAGCTGCTTTGTTTTAGACAAGCTTAATATCGCAAGTTTACAATATGGAAAATTCTAAAATCATATTGGGAGACTTTTAAACACAAATGTGGAAGTATTGAACAAATTTTGCATTAATTTCTATTGAATATTGAAATCTAAAAACCTGAAGTCCTGAGCTGTGTAAGGTTTTAAAAATCAGACTTGGAGGGTGACTCAAGTTACCTAGAGTCGAATGGACCTGGTGAGTCAAACCGGACCAAGTTGCGCCCTAGAGCCCAATTACTCATTTATAAAATTAATTTAAAAAATTGAAAAGGCCCATGACATATCATATTTGATGATGAGTCCTATCCTATCTGAACATTATACTAACAGTTTTTTTTATTGGACTGCTACTTTTATATTTATTGATATTTGTATATTTGGTTATGACTCATGGACTTGACCCATTTTGATCAAATTAACATATCATATTTGATGATTGGCCCTATCCAATCTGAACATTTTACAAACAGTTTTTTTTTTATTGGACTGCTGTTTTTATATTTATTGATATTTGGTTATTTGGTTATTACTCATGGACTTGACCCATTCTGATCTTACTATGCTAGTTTTGACATTGACCTGGACCTAGACCTATAACCAATTGGATCTGGATATGCTAGACAAGACGTGCTCCGAACCTGTTTGCTTCCGTAGTCTAAGTGTAGCCTTGGATCAGTTTGTTTGTCAGTTTACTTTGAGCTCTGAGTTGGGTTTTCAATGACTACCTCTTTCCCTCACAGGCAACACCAGAGCTGGAATACGGTCGAATGAATATTGGTAGCCGTCCATCGAAACGGAAGCCAAGTGGAGGCATAGAATCACTCCGTGCTATTCCATGGATATTCGCATGGACACAAACAAGGTTTCACCTTCCTGTGTGGCTTGGCTTTGGTGCAGCATTTAAGCACGTCATGCAGAAGGATATCAAGAACCTTCGTATGCTACGGGAAATGTACAATGAATGGCCCTTCTTTAGGGTCACAATTGACTTGGTAGAGATGGTTTTTGCTAAGGGAGATCCAGGGATAGCTGCTTTGTTTGACAAGCTGCTAGTATCTGAAGACCTATGGTCATTTGGGCAGCGCTTAAGAGACAACTATGAAAAAACAAAAAGCCTTCTCCTCCAGGTGAAAATATTTTCCATGCATTTCTATTTTCATTCATCATCATGATGGTAGGGTAAGGTTATGTTTGGATGCCAGATCATGTATGGACAAGGTTCTTTTCTTATGCGAATCTATTGTTGATTTGGTTTCATTACTCAAAAACAAACCCATACTTTTTTTTTTGGCCAAAAAGAACACCAAAAAAAGGTATACCTCATGTGATATCCATCTTCCCTGCATCTCCTGAAGTGGATTGTGCTGAATTTTCAGTGGAAAAGAAAACTCTGTTCAGCCATGCTTGTTTTGATGACAAGTCTCAGCAATGCCATGGAAAATGCTTCAATTTTCTTTATGCGCAAATTGTCCAATTGGTGCGATCTTTTTCCACGTGCAAAGAGGAAATTTTCAACTAATTTTCATTGATTCATGATTCTGCAGGGGAGTAGAGGGTCAGAACTGCTTTTCCTTGCATTTGCGAATATGAGTTTCCGCAAAGTGCAGAAACATAAAGTTACAAAAAGAAGCTCTTACATATTTTTTATTTATAAAATAACACAAATGCAGATGGTCTCATTCACATTTCTCTTTTGTTAGTTCTGGGAAATGGGAACTGTGTATGACTCATGCATGAACTCAGTACGATTGGGATGCCCCTTTAATAATACCATTTGTCCCTCAACATCTTCATCACATTTATGGAAAGTCCCACATCGTAATGCTTGAACTCCCAGTTTATGTGCAAACTGAGTTACCTAACCTCTTTTTGCATAAATCTTATGGGAGCTACATGTGCTTCCAATTGAAGAAGTGCTCAACAGTCGGATGCCTTTGTTATGCCTGACCTTTCATTTTGAAATGTCAAACAAAAACCACAGTTCAAAAAAAAAAAAAAATTTATGGTTTCTTTATTCTTCTGCAGGTTGCTGACCACAAAGATCTTCTTGAAGGAGACCCCTACCTGAAGCAGAGACTCCGCTTACGCGATTCTTACATAACTACTCTCAATGTGTGCCAAGCGTACACACTAAAGAGGATTAGGGATCCCAGTTACAATGTGAAGATGAGACCTCATTTGTCAAAGGAGATCATGGAATCAAGCAAGGCAGCTGCTGAACTGGTAAAGTTGAACCCAACAAGTGAATACGCACCTGGGCTCGAGGACACACTCATCTTGACCATGAAGGGAATTGCAGCCGGCATGCAGAACACTGGTTAGAAATAGGTGCTTCTGCACTTTGTTATTTTTCTTTAAACATAATTCAGAGAATAATGTTATGTATCTGTATTGGAGGTGGGGTTTCCTGCAGGAATTTGGGTCCTTTAGTGCTTTCTGCTATGTTTATGTAGTTTGGGTTTTATTTCCCCAGTCATTTTCATGAGGCGAAATAGCGGCCCCATCTGTAGATTGTATTCTGCTCAATACAAGTATATTTTGACTTCTGCATGTTTTATATTGATTTGCTCCGTCCTTGTAAATATATATACATATGAACCTTGCATTGTCTGTGTGAGCCTTTTTTGGAGCTCTTCCTTTTCTCTTCACCATTGATATCCCCTTTTTTTTTTAAGAGGGGCTAATCTGGCGGAGCTTGACCAAAATTATAGTACCCAGCACAGCTGGGTCATAGCCCCAAAACTAGGCTTGGTTGGATGATGCTGATATCCAGTAAAATTGGACTGGCTGAATGATACTGATTGCCCTGTAATGGATACTTTTGTTCTTAGAATTTGGTCCAGTCCATTAGACCAGTTTTTTTTTCACTGAACCATATGCTCATGTGATCTTGAACTGCCACATCTATAAGGATCCTATATTGGGGATCACAGTATTAAGACTTGAGTGCCCACCAAGTCCATGTTGCATATTACCAAAGCAAGAGCTTGACTTTAATGTAAAGTCTATAACAAGTAATATTATTGCTCATTTTTACTGACCAGAATCTCAAGCTGTGACCCTCTTTGGACCCTTGAAACTTGGCTTCCCCTTTTTTCCAACCCTTTGGGCTGGACCAATACCTCTGGGCCCAGAGAGAAGTCGGGTAAAACCCCCGTAGCCCCTAGGTGGTAGCACAACCTTCGATTCCTGAAGAGGGGGGAACCGTTGGTCAATACCAAGACCTCTAACTCCGAAAAAGGGAGGAAATTGGCTTCCCTTTGCTTTAATGGACCTTTAAATTTGATTATCTGCGACTTTGTTCACCAGTAATTGGTTACGGTAAAGAACAAAAACAAAAGAACTCTTACTTATAGGTGATTAAGGTTTTTAAAATTTCAAAATGCATGAACCTGATTTAGGCTTAAATCTAGTTATTTTTATTTGGGCTACTAAGATCCATATGGGCCCTGAGGATTATATAATTTTGCTGTGTTGGACAGCTCATACTCATTCACCCCTGGAATATAATAGTTTGGCATTATGTATCTAAAACCCACAAGTTAAGCAAAGTAAATGTTACAAAATTAAGAAGTACAAGATAATATTGTAAAAGGCTAACTTTTTTTTTTTAAAAAAGGTGTAGTTACATTATTATATGCAATAATTTTACATATTTACATGTCAAACTATTATACTGATAAAAGGCATAAGGCACATAAGATTGATTAAATATGTTGGAAGTCAACGTGGAAGGCAATATTCTCCAGTCCACAAGTAACATTTTCAATTGAACAAAGTATTGAGGAAGAAGCTTCTCTTTCTCTGAAAACCCTAATCAGTTGCTGCAAAAACCAAATTTGCCAAACTTTTTTGTGGGGCCCACCATGATCAATGTCAATCACAGGATTATGGTGGAATCAGAAGGTTTTATTGTGGATTCCAAGTGGACAGAACATCAGCATAATCTGATGATGACTACAAGTGGGCAGAGCATCAGTATGCTTTGTCATAATTTCAAAAGTTTGAATGAGACTGTATAACCATTTAATTTGGGGTCCTTTCAGATCTGATCTTATTGATATTTAACCCACCTTTAATCCACAATGATACAATATCATAGCTTGGTTGGAATGCTTTGAAAGTATCCCAAAGCTAAAGTTCTTAAGTAGTTTATCTTTGGTCTTTTTTTCCCACTTTCTCCCAAAGATCCACAAAAGGGTCAGCGATGTCAACAGTCATGATCAAAGAATCATGTGCCCCCACTAGAACTAGTTGGGTCCCTCAGCAAACTGTGCACCTGCTAAGTGCTGACCCTCACCCTAGAATTCCAACCTCTATCAACATTGGATACTAATGCAAATTAGAATCTTTTATTCAATTGGACCCCATGTGGGATCCATGGAACCCCAAAAAAAGGAAAGAAAGAAACTTCCCTAATCAATTCACAGATGGCTATTGTTCAATTTGTTAAAAAGCAACTGGATGATAAACCATGAAAGCAAGCAAACATGGTGCAGTCTTTCCAACACATCCATTGCCCCTTTTGTCTAACTTTCTTGTTTATTTATCTTCTATACATTGAAAAGGGGTGCCTGAAAAGTGGTACGTATCTTTTTACAAGATAAAGAAAAGAAGATGCTTCTTGCTATCTTTTCTTTTATATGGGAAGTGATTGTTATGTGAAAGTTAAAGAACACTTTTCATCAGTAGAACAAGATTCCTTGCATTACTTAAATGCCACTTACATGAAGACTAAAATTCCACTTCCCACTTTCATTTTAGATTGTGACCATTCCATGTGGGAAATAGTGTTCATGGTCTTCCAGTGATCACATTATTGTGATAACAGTATATTATGTCAACTTGGAAATGTCATCTGGAGGAACTAAGGTCATATGGTTAATTCCTTCAGCTTGAAAGATAAAGCAGCATGGTAAAGAAGGAAAAAAATTTAAAAAAAAATGTAGACCAATTGAGAAGGGGTGTCTTCATTTATGCTCTTAAGACTTTTCTTTAAACCTTCATTATCTGAAAACCGGATCAAAATCGCCCGGCTAGATCCAGTTTGATAGGAAAGCACCGGCTCGGTCCATGGTTAAAATTAGTCAGAACTGCATAAACCAAAAGAAAAGAAAAATCAGGGGGAACTGGTATGAATTGTTGAACATATGAAGGTGTGGTCATGGTCCACATGACCACATGTCTCCAGTAATGAACACAACTTGGGCAATAAGTATGTGAAAGGATCCTCTTGTTTGATTTCTAAAAACTCGTAGGATTCTGTTTTGGCTCATTAAAGGAGGGGTGATAAAACCTAGGGTTTTAGGGTAACTTGCTTCACTTTAAGGACTTTGTTTGGAATCTTACCAACAATCATGCATCATAGAGATGTAGACGAGAGTAATAAATCTAGAGCTTGAAGATTTGGATTTGAGTTACAAGATTGAGAAAGATTAAAATTCAAAGCAATGGAATCAGGTTTGCATTTTCATGTATTATTTCAACTATCGTGTTGAAATCTAAACCTATGACAGTCACTTCTAATGATAGTTTCGTTTAAACTGTCAGGTCGGTCACAACCCAAGCCCATTGCTGAGCTTGAGCGAGCCCAAGCTAAAATGAGCTTTAAACAGTGCTTAACTTTAACTTAGCTTGTGAGGCAATCAAGTAAAGCTCAAGCTTGAACCCAGTCAAGCCAACCCAACCCACAAGCTAGCTAGGCTTGTTGACAACCCTGATTAGGACCCACATGGAGTCAACCTAGTGCCACATCAGACCCATGTGCTGACTTGGCAGTTTTTGGGTAGCAAGATGATGTGGACAAAAAGACCAACCACAACTTTTTCTAGCTGGCCTTACCAGCCTTACTGATCATCTTTATTATTAAGCCAATGGTTCTTGGCGGCTATCACATGGCCACCTTTGTGTCTACCTTTGTATATATAAAAGCATTTTCATGGGCTTCTCTTCTTCCCCCATGAAAACAACCTTTCCTATGTGAGCTGAGAGAAAACTCTCTCTCTCTCTCTCTCTCTCTCTCTCTCTCTCTCTCTCTCTCTCTCTCTCTCTCTCTCCATGCATGGAGGATAGAGACATGGACACTAGTAGAGATATTTCTGGCTTCCAAGGATTCAAGCTATTTGGGACAACAATTCCAATGGACTCAACACAAGGCAAGGAGAACGGAAAACGAGTCGGCTCACCGGAGAAGCGGCCCGGGAAGGCGTTACCATGCCCGCGATGCAAGAGCATGGAGACCAAGTTCTGCTACTTCAATAACTACAACGTTAACCAACCAAGACACTTCTGTAAGGGGTGCCAGAGGTACTGGACCGCAGGCGGGACCCTACGAAACGTTCCCTTTGGTGCTGGCCGCCGGAAGACCAGGCCAACATGCCATGACCCCATCAGGATCTCCGGCGACCGCACGCTCGATCCGTCGGAGGTGAAGGAATTGGGTTTGGAAGGGGTGCTGGAGCACTGGCATGTCTCAACCTCTAGGACGTCCAAGAGGAGGAACCATAGTTTCAAAGCTACTCCCGACTCGCTCTGACTCACCCGAGTTGACCCGGCTTGGCAAGTCGCCAAGTACTATACTAGAGTCGTCTGAGTTACTCAACTCAGGTAGCGTTTCATCATGTTGCGTTGAGTTCCTGAGTCCCTAAACTATGGACATGACCAAAACTCACCTGGTGATCAAACTCGTTGACTTTCTTGTGTTTCTTGACTTGTAAATTTGTAATTTGCTGGTATTGTACATACCTTATCATGGATTGTAACGTAACGTAATTGTGTGCATTACAGCCTCATGTTCTCATAAAATGCACCGAAATGTAATGTAATGGTATGTATACGACTTAGCTTTACATTATATTCCAAGTCTTAGACCTCAAAAACACCAAGATACTTCAAAATAGGCAAAGTATCTATATCATATATTATATCGTATTTGATACTTCATTTTCATGTGTAAAATTCATGCCTCCATTGTATTTAACTCTTTATAGTATGGTTTTCTTATATTTATGTATTATCTAAGGGCCCATTTGTTTATATGGAATCAAATTCCTAAGAGTTCATGGTAAACGGGTTGCAACAAAGGCTTTCCCTTTTTTTTTTTTCTCCTCCTCTCGGGTACAAAGCATTATTGAAGAGGTGATGGGCGAAGGATTTAGGATGGAGATATAGATGGTTCTAAAACTATATTAGGATTTGATGTACTAAGGTGATAGCTGGGCATTTATTTTCCATCTCTAAATTTATTTTCTGTTAGAGTAGAGATTACTTTACTTTATGTTTCTTCGTTTTAACTACTTTCAGAATTACAGTTCTCGAATTCCTAGGAATTTAGTTTCATGAAAAAAAGGGTGTGATTTATATGTACTTTTATTGGACAATTAGTTAGGCCAACAAATTACTAAATTAGTACTGTATTGGTAGGTATGGGTACTTTTTCTATGAAGAACACTTTCTAACCTGCTCCAACTAATATATATGAGAAAAAGACACAGCATCACTTTTTAGGAATATCAGTACTACATGTTGGTAAAAACAGCATGGAAAATTTGTACATCCTATCATAATCAATTAAGAAGATATCTGTTGAGATCTTAGACTCTACTACTTTATGCTAGTATGTATAAATAAAAAAATGTCATTCTTTTGGCACCCCGAATGATTTTATAGTTTTTAAGGTGAGAAAAGATAAGAAGGAATCCTCATGAGTCTAATATGACATTATATTATACATTATCATGATCTGAGTCCATGACAACTAAGAAGCTTTTGGATGGATAATCAAGCATCAACACCTTTGGATGTGAAGTTACATGATAGACTTTTGAGCTCTTTAATCTGTTTTGCAAACCATTCTTAAGTTACATTGATCTAGATGGGTAGGGTGTTGATTGGGTCACAACTGGATGAGCTGCCCAGCAACTTCTACCAAATGCAGTCAATGTAATTATAGTGAAATTGGCTGTACACACATTAGTAATTGATTTGACTATCACACTACCAAAGTGGGTGGTTAAACTCCCCACAACCAATCCTTGGTAGCTGGACAAACTTGAGATTGCAATTCAACTGCAGTTATTTTGCAAACTAAAAACATGAATCCAAATAAATGAGCATAGAAAAATTTTTTGGCCCCATTTAGTTAATTTCCACATGATTCTAAGAATGGGCTTCTATCAAATATTTTACTAATTCCCTTCCAACCCCTCCTCTTTCTAGGTGCTCTATGTCTCTTGCCCAGTGTCCAACCCTCACTTTCATAGGGATATGTTCCTTTTGGAGGACATCTAACCCCTCTTCTAAAAAACCAGTAAATCGCTAATTCACTGAGTTTTGTTTTAATGGGGCTGATGATTTGGGCTGGCATACATAAACAGCAAGCATATAATGGATGTATTTATGAAAATGACCATGCTCTGCTACAGTAGGATTATCCTACTCCAGTAGCTCTTGGCCAGCTAAACATTTTTCTTAGAAGTCTAGAACCAATATTACTAAAAAAATAATGACGCATCAAAACTCAGAAAAAGGCAAGAACTAAACTAAATGAGTCCAAGCTCCTCGCTTTCAAACCAGTTAGGCAAAACAAAATCTTGTATGGGAACGTTCAATAGCCTTACAGCCAATCAATGCTGTTGCAGATTGTGAATAAGTTCAGATAGTGAATACATTTATATGTTCAATGAAAAAGAATTACCCCATTAGGACTTTAGACCATCTTCATGTCTAAATATTCCTCCAATTGGAGAAATGTAATCTCCTCGAGCATAATTCGAGATGAATGACATTGGGAAGCACATGCTACTTTATACTTCCTGCTTCCTCTCGACGATAGTGAGAGCTTCCTCAATGGCTTGAACAAAGGTAGCAATCTTGTAGGTGAAAAACCCCACAAGCATTGGTATCAAATCAAGGTGCATAAAGCCATAATCTGGGACAAGAATCCTGCAACAGTATTGTTGGAGAAAATCACACATTTGACAAATCAGAAGATTTTGAATGAACACAAGAATAGAAAAATCAGAGGTCCCCAGCTGTAGCTCAGCTGATTAAGGACATGGGTGTGCTTGTGAGAGTGTGTGAGTTTTGAGTACCCAATATAGCAAAAAAGAAAAGAATAGTAAAACCAGAGATTAATTAGTAACCCAACCCACCCATTCAAAGAGGCAATTAACCAAATGATAATGAAATAGAATTTAATAATACGAAGATTTAATCCAAAGAGAAATTATTAAAATCTTTAACAGAATGACCAAATTCAGCTCACAAAACAAAAAAAAAAAAAAAAAAGGAGAAATTTTCATATCTGACTGGCCGGAAAAGAAAAAAAGGCACAAAAGTCAATTTACCCATTCCATCGATTATAAATCATGACCAGCACAACTGGAACAAGTAGCCTCGGTTGCCCAACAGCACCCCTGCCATGAAACTTTCTGTTAGCATAAGTCCTAAGGGAATCAAACTAATCTTCTTTACACAATTAAGTGTGGCCAACATAAAGCTGCCCCAACAAGAATTTTACTATCAGTTTTGCTCATTTGTCAAACATGTTTTGTGAAATAACAATTAAAACAAAGTAGCTCAAGAGTATGTGGGTAGGTACTTCATAAGCCCTCTAGCTCCATCTGCCATAGAATCCACAGTGTTACCAAGCATGCGTATATAGACCAATGAACCAAGGAACCCTGCACCAAAGCTGAAGACAGAACAAGTCTGAGATGCACAATTTTTCATGCAATAAAAGTTTACATCCCTATATACATCCACCAGAAGCAATCATGTATAAATTGCCATGAAATTCAACTCAATAACTTTTCTGAGGTATGGGTAAAGGTTTCAAGAAGGAACAAAGAAACTATATAACAAAAACAGGCTCCATAAAGGTCAGACACAACACGAATGTCACAGTGAGAATGCCAGATTTACTAACTAGATTGCTAATTTTCTCGACCAAGCAGGCTACAATTGAATTTATGGTCAAATTGCATTGACACTTTCTAGCTGTTATGAAGGTTGCCGATGGTATCTCTTCTCACTAGTGATTTAATGTCATAATTACGCATTCTTTTTTATGTTGTGAATAAAAATAGGGTCTTTTTGACCTATTCTTCCTTACATTCTTCCTGCTTCTACTCTCATAAACCACCAGCATCACCAACCTCCTGGTGAGTTGGTCATACTCATGGAGGTAACTAAAGTGGAATTACAGTAGTGTCATCAAAAAATGTTCACCCAAAAATCTATAACTCGAAATTGTGCGGAGCAATCTGTGTAGTACGATTTAGGACAAATCCAATCATCAGCTCTTGCCATTAGATTATTCCCCTGTTTTGCACCATAAATTGCATCAAGACAGAGCGAGGTTTAATCTATGTTACTTGAGACAGAAGACATTGGAAAGGGCTCCCCCAAAAAAATAGCAAGTCTACAATCACCCGGAACTACAATATTGATTAAACAACTAAAGAGACTGCGTCCCCTAAATCGAACAGCCAAAATATGATAATCCAAAAATGTCTGGCTGCTAAGTCAAAAGTGGTCATGCCCCAACTAGGAGCTAGAAATGCCTTCATATGAGCTGGAGGACTATAAATACCTTCATATAAGCTGGAGGAGGAAGTGCTCTGCCTCTATTCCATGTATAGTAGCTAGCTATGATTCATTCCAATCCACAATCTACGGTAAAACTATAGAAGTCCCACCAAAAATAAAAATCAAGAAACAACACATTGGATTCATAAAAAAATCATGACTGCCACGTAGAATGGTTGGTCGGACTTGACATGGTATCAAAGCCATGCCAGGTCTCGAGTTTGAACCCCGGGAAGGCATTGTTCCCCCAGGTCGCGTAGGCAAGGAAGTATTGCATGGGTAGGCACATGTGGGTTGCGAATTCGAATGACATCCCATTTGAGGGAGGTGTTAAGTAGAATGGTTTACAGCTTCCTAACAACTCAAGCTTTGGGGATGTATTGGCTAGTCGGAGTTGACAATGACCACATCAAACAGTACCTGGCTTGGACAAACTAAACCGCACTAGCTCAACAAAGGAAAAAGGAAAGAGCATTATGAGCTATAAACAGAACCTTTTCATATAAATATTCTCAGACACAACAATCTAAAACTTTCTGAAGTTTGAAAATTTAATCACCGACTACTGGTACATCCATCCTGTACATACCTCGCAGCAATTTCTGGAGAATAAGAAACATATGCAGAGAACACGCCAATGCCGCCTATTCCCAAAGTAAGAGCTTGTAATTTCCGCTTCAGCTGTAGAAACAATTATCGGATGTATAAAAATCGCCAACTCACTACACTTGCCTCAAATATCGTATTCATGCACAAATCAAAGTGAGGGACGCAAAAGCTTAACAATCTGTTGTAGTAGTCCATGCTCAATAATATATTGTGTGGGTTGTGACAAAATTTTACGATGGCTGTCCACCTATCTAATGCAACCCTACTCCTTTATCGGGGCTTGGGACCGACAGTAAAAGCTGGCAAAGTTTATACCTCAAAATATAATTACCTTAAAATATTGTTCTCTTGCTTGAGCTGCTAGTACTTTAGGATCCCCTCGAACCTTCTTGGAATCACGCAACAAGACATCCTGTAAATGTAAGATACATCAGAAACGCAATACCAAAATCATAAAGCATTCAATAGCAACTGGATTGCTTTTGGAAAAAGGAAAAGCCAAAGAAACTACCTTATGGTAGGCTGAGAATATGAGAATCATCAAACAGTAGTAATTGAAATAGTTTTTGTTTTACCAAAAAAAAAAGTTTTTTTTGAAATAATTTTTGTCCAGAGCATAACTAAATATCTCAGACAAGATATCCATTTTCTAATGGAAGTAGTGTACTGTATCTTTCATCCAAATCAATGTTTTAAAGAGCAGTTGTATAAATGCAACAAGCCCAGATGTTAACCATGACGATGACTTTAGCTTCAGCTGAAAGATATAAATGTTCAAAGGGGTGACACAATATTTTCTCCAGTGAAACTGAATCAACTTGACATGGATGAGTCGACTGAATTTTTTTTACTATTATTGATCTCTTATATAAGCATAAATTGAAGTTGACTGATGGTATGAAATATTTCATACTTGCAATGTGAAAGTTCCAAAAAAAAAAAAACACTAACTAATACTTTCTCTCCTCTTTGATCTCTCTTATGTCCAATTGGCAGTGCTGATTCATACAGCAAAAGCCTATCTGTTATCATCCAAAAGCCGCCCTACAGGGCTCATAAACATATACGTTTATAAAAATAAACCCACACATTCATGTAGTCATACACACAAGTTGAATTGTAAATTTTTGTTCTTCCCATACATTCAAGAATGTGTTCTCCCACAAAAGGAAGTATTGATTTTTCAGGTAAATGGAGGAATGTGGCTCACTTACACTGCCTCCAGTTGCAGCCTTGTTTGCTTGATCCCACTTCTTTTGTTCACGTCTTGTAGGAACGAATCTCCACTTGGGTGCCACACCACCAGAACTCTAAAAAATCATTCAATCAGCCACTCTGGAAAAGTAAATCACAAGGGGAGAAGAAGCAAAGATTTTTTATCCCCAAACCATTTATCTTACATCTGTTGCCAATTGTCCACTTCTCGCAGCCTCAACTTGCAATTCCAACACAGGTTTGGGAGGCGCGACCAGCTCCTTACTCAAATCAGTTTCCACACTATACCAAACTATCAATTTCATAAGAAGCAGAACAAACCACATTTTTCCATTCTATCCTCATAACTCATCAATTTATTCAACAAAAATATTCAAGACAAGAAACCAAAAGATCAGACCTGTCAAGGCTCATGGCTCTGTTTAGGCTAAGGAAACCTGATTCTTCCTGCAAAAAAAAAAAAAAAAAAAATAGAGAATTTTAATTAATTAACTGGAAAACAAACCATATATGTCATTTGGCCCATTCATATGTCATACCTAGGATGTAAATGGGTCCGATTCTTCAATTAATCCGGAGGTTCTGACCCGTTAAAAACCGAGTCTCAGTGCTTATTTAGGCCCTAATAAGTAAATGGGTCCGGTTCCACCTTGAGTCGGACCCGTCGACCCGAAACCTAATATATTACCTCAATTTTCAAAAATTTCTATTGAAAACCATTTATTATTATTATTATTATTACTCTCTACTTGGACCGGACCTGAATCTAGACCCGTCCAATGTATGATTCCAGCTAGGGGTGTAACGGTTCGGTTAACCGGCTAATTTGGGAAAACCGTTAACCGAACCGTAACCGCGGTTTTCTGTCTTTTAAAACCGTAACCATATCCACAAAAACCGTGTAAAACCATAACTGCGATTAACCATATTAAACGGTTCGGTTACGGTTAATAACCGTGAAATGCCTTCCTCACATAAGGGGATCAATGTGAATAATTGAAGGTATAATGACACATAAGGAGCAATTGAATAAAAATTTCATTGATCGGTAATCTTTATTATACGGTTAACCGTACGGTTACGGCTTCTTATTTTTTCTTTTATTCGTAAACGGTACGGTTAACCGCATACGGTTAATACGGTTCGGTTCATTTAATAATCGTGAATTATTATGAAAAACCGTAACCGAACCGAATCGTGCGGTTTTTGGATTTCATTAACCATAACCGATCCATGAAATATGGTTATCAACCGCGGTTTGGTTCGGTTCAATTAGACGGTTTTCCGCTTTTTTTCCAAGAAACCGACTAGGAAACGATTCGAGGTCTGGAACCGGTTCCACCTTCTCCTATTCCGATTCCGGGTCACCGTTAACCAGACCGAAACCAACCCGTTTACAACCCTAGTCATGCCACATTCCTTCCCCCTTCCACCAGAGGAGATGCAGTTTTCTATTCTATTTAGCTGGACCCATTGGTTCAATCCGAGGAGAATGGACGGTGGATGATGAAGGAAGAGAGAAAGAAAGAACCTTGGCATTGGACGGTGGGGATTGAATTGATGGAGATGGTGAGGATGAGCGTTGGAACAGAGTCCTCTTCATGCGTGGCATGAAATCCTTGTTCCAAATGAAGTCGTCACTGGTGAGAGGGTCTTCATCGTCCCCTCCCCAATACTTTCGTAGCTTCGTCGTGGTGGGGGGCCCTCCGTAATCTCCAGGAGCGACACCTGTCGACCATTTGAGCGGCTTCTTCTTTGGGAGGATGACTCGGCTCTGCCTACGGCTCGGGTCCAGCTCCTGCGAGTCCTCCGAAATCGGTGTCGCTGCGGAGCTGGGAGAGATGTAAGAGGAGCCCGAGCTGAATTTGAAGCTGAAGCAGCGGGTGCTTATCGAATTCAGAACGGCCATGGCCACAGCAGCCACAAGGAGGCCGTCGCGAATTTCAAGCGTTTGGGGATGTGGAAATGGAAAATGGAGAGATTTGTGTGTGCGCTTTCGTCTGTTTGTTTAGTGGGTTTTGGGTGTCCACACGTTTGGTAGTGGTAGGGTTATGAGGGCTAGAATTGTCATGATGGGAGTATGGGAACTTAAGGCATGAGCTTGTGTGATTCATACATTGGGATCAAGGGGGTTTTTCAAATAATGAATTAAGTTTTTGTCTTATTTCAAAAAATTACATAAGTTTCAAAATAATTTAAATAAATTTCAAAGTTTTTCGGTAAATTCTTAATTAAAGACGTCTTTGGCCATTCAAAGGGTGTTTTTTGGCGGCTTTTCTCCTCAAAATTTTAAAACACCTAAATTACCCTATATTTTATAGTCATCACATGGTTTTGACGGAGACTACATGTTTTTTGGTGGCTTTTCTCCTCAAAATTTTAAAATACCTAACTTACCCTATATTTAAAGTCATAAAATGGTTTTGACGGACACTACATGCAACTAATCATCTTAAGGATACAGGTTATTCTTAATCATAGTGAGGATGCCAATAAAGAAAATGAGGAGACTATAGAGGAAATGGAGGAGGATTTTATTTTAATGAAGGGGGATTTGATTATTTTTTAAAAAAATTGAAGAAAAAAGTTGTTAAAAATAGCTTTAAATAGATGGATGTCCTTAATTAAACGCTTTCTATAACTTATTTAAAGAGTTTAAAAGCTTGTGTCCTTTTTTTAAAATAAGGTAAAGACTTAAGGCTTTATTTAAATTTTTTTCCTATAAATAGAATACGAGGAAAATCAATAACATAAATGATGAGTCTGAAACATCTTATGAATGGAACTCGATGACCTTAACTAAGTTCTTTTTTTTTTTTTTTTATCTCTCTCCCAACATATGCTCTTAGTGGTCAAAGTTTAAATAATTTCTACAAAGTTGTTCATAAAATAAAAGTATATTATCCAACCATACAATATCCTATGGATATAGAATATCACATAGGATATTAAATAATGTAATATGTGTGCTATCGCATGTCTCTAAATTCTCACACAAAAAGTTCTACAAGAATTTATTAAATTTCATCGGTTGACGACAGGCAAACACCAAGTCTTAGCACACTTGCATGGGTAAACTCAAAAATAAAAAAAAATTTTAGAGTGGAGCTCAGTTGTTGAAAATATGAGTTGCTCAAAATTAATGCCATTTTAGCATGTAGGGGATTCCATGCATGGATTTCTATGTATCCTACCCTTGCCCACTATGGTCAGGTAGAATTAGGGCCAACTACCCTTGGTCGAATAGCTTCGTTCTTCTATTCTCAATTCACACTAACTTAATTCTAACGGGTTGGCCGAATGGTCAGGACTACGGTTCATTTCTCTTTCGGTGCTAGAAGTTTTGGTGGTGACCTTTGATTCTCCTCTCTTCAGGAATCGAAGGTTGAGTCCACTTGTGCTATACTACTTAGAGGCCACAGGAATTTTACCTGCCTTCTCTCTCGGCCCGAATGGAATAGTCCAATTCAAAGGGTTGGAACCGTTCGTTAGCTATAAAAAAAAAAAAAAATTCATACTACCTCATGGCCAACCCCACATGGCATGGAACTCTACGATGGGCCCCACATGGATATCAAGTGGGTCCCACAGTCGGCTTGAGCACCTGGCGAAAGCATGACTGAAGCTAAGAAGCGGGAACCCGATAAACGTTGACGCTCGTATTTACAGTTCTGCCATTGTGCTCTTTTTTCTCCGCTCTACGCTTCCACTGGTCGGAGAGAGAAAAAGATCGAGAAGCTTTTCAAACAAGAAGAAACAAAACCATCCAAAAACCCTAATTTCAGATCCGCCATGGAGTTTACCAAAGAACGCGACAACTTCGTCTACATCGCGAAGCTCGCAGAGCAGGCAGAGCGCTACGACGGTAACAATCTCCCTTTTCTCCGTCCTATCCAACCCTAGGGTTATGGTTTTTAGGGTTTTTATACATTTCGAATCATTCCTCTTTTCTTCCTTGCAGAAATGGTCGATTCGATGAAGAAAGTCGCGAACTTGGACGTCGAATTGACAGTCGAGGAGCGAAATCTCTTCTCGGTCGGATACAAGAACGTGATCGGCTCTCGACGGGCTTCGTGGCGGATCCTCTCCTCGATCGAGCAGAAGGAGGAGTCGAAGGGGAACGAGCACCACGTGAAGCGGATCAACGAGTACCGGCAGAAGATTGAATCGGAGCTTTCGAGCATATGCAATGATATCATGCAGGTGATCGACGAGCATCTGGTTCCGTCTTCTTCAGCCGGAGAATCGACTGTGTTTTACTACAAGATGTGAGTGAGTGAGTGATCTTGTGTTTGATTTAGTGTGAAAGTTTGGATTTTTAGGGTTTGGATTCTTGTTTCTTTGATTGCTCAGGAAAGGGGATTATTATCGTTATCTTGCTGAATTCAAGGCTGGGAATGAGAAGAAAGAAGCCGCGGATCAATCGTTGAAAGCGTATGAGGTATTCCTTCTGATTCTTCTTTTGTTGTTGTTTGATGAAAGCTGAGCATCTGATGACTGTGCTACGAGCTCTTGGTTGAAGTTAAGTTTGGTAAGGTGTGGTTTTTTAGGGGGAGATGTTTTGTAAGAAGAATTTGCTAGATCTGGCTGGATGCAGTATATAGGACTGGAAGTCTGATGATGAAAGCTTTTTCTTATAATTTTGAAGTAGTTTGTGTTATTTAGGTTATTGGATTAATTGAACTGGGAACCAGGTACCTATGGAATGCCCCTCAATCAAGAGTCCACTGAGGGGCTAAGATCAGCTAATTGGATGGCTCAATTTGATTGATGGTCAAGATTGTATGATTTTTTGGCTCTGGTACCATTTTTAATAGTAGAGGAACTCTAAATAAATTTGTATTGATTGTGGAGAAGAGACATGGTGATGGAAGTGACAATTAAAGAAGCTAAATCCAATCAAGATCTTTCCCTAGAAAGCATTTAATTATATCACGGGTAAGAATCTTACTATTTAATTCTAACATATAATAACATACTCGACGGTCCTCATATCAGCTGGATGCATGAATTAAGTTCCTAATTTCTTTGGCACATGTTCTTGTATCCTTTTTTTTTTTTTTTTTTTTTTTTTTCCGTTGTTGTTTTATGAGAAAAATATGATCATTATGTCTGTGAATGGTTAATAAATGGGATTCTGTGCTGGCATTGATGCACATGGTTCATATGAGTGAATCATATGGTCATTATGTGGGTTTTTTTTTTTTTTAAATTCTTATTGTGTTGAAATTTTGACTTGGGATATCCATCTCTGCACCTTACTGCTTTATGTCAATTTCCTTGATATATAAGGAATAATGTTGTTTTCCAGCCTCTACTGTTGGATCTGAATATGTTTACATGCACCATCTGCAGAAAGCTTCCACCACAGCAGAGGGAGAGCTGTCTCCTACGCATCCAATCCGATTGGGATTGGCATTGAACTTCTCAGTGTTTTATTATGAGATTATGAACTCGCCTGAGAGGTATGCAAACTTTTTTTTTTTCCTTTCTTTTCTGGGAGTTCATGATGAATTTGCGTATCCCCATCGTGGTATTTCTGCATCATGATAGGGTTTTTTTTTTTTCCAACTTAATTTCTGCAGAATCTGATGGCTTGTCATTTATATTTCAGGGCTTGCCATTTAGCGAAGCAAGCTTTTGATGAAGCCATTTCTGAGCTTGACACCCTGAGTGAAGAATCTTACAAAGATAGTACTTTGATTATGCAACTTCTACGGGACAACCTCACCTTATGGACTTCTGACATTCCAGAGGATGGAGGTAACAGATGAATCTTGAATGGCCCATCTGGGCTCTGTTGTGAATGTTTTATGGGTATAAGGCTAGTTTTTTAATATTTACTCTCGGTTGGTTGGTGCAGCTTTATGCCCCTCTATAATTACAATCTCAGATAGGGCCTTGAAACCAAAAGTACATACATTTAGTTTTTTCCATTTTAAATAAATAGTTATGTTCTTTTTTCAGCCTTAAAGCCATATTTCAGTCTTTTATCCCATATTTTGCAATCTTGGCCGGAACTTAGTTTGAAGTTCTTAGTACTCGGAAATAGTAGCATTCTTGAAGCTTTGTTTACACTTAACATATTGGAAATTTGAAAAAGTTGACTTGTTGTGGTTTGTGAAACAACGGGAACAATGTTCATGATGGTTTTCTGCGTTGTGCATAACAAGTTGTATTTTCTTACTTTTAGTTTGTCGAAACTGGAAACATAGTTATGCTGAGATAAATTTGCATTATTTGCATAAAATGTCATTGTCTCAATGATTTGTATTGTCTAATGAAAACTAAGCTTTTTTTTTTCTCTAAATTTTATAAAGCACATGTTTGGATTAGTGTGATAAAACATACATACGCATAATATGACGTTACGTTTGAAAATATGTGAAGAATGACATTATTTGCATAAAATCTGTTCTTTAAAAAACTGCATAGAGACAGAAATGACCAGGAGAGCCATCCATGCAGGGACTAAACCAAATGGATCTACATGTAGAACCAGCTTCATAACAAAATGAACTACTACATCAAAGCCATCTTCTACACCTTACACGAGCCATGCTAATCTAACCCAATTTAAACTTAATTTAAGAATAGAATCACAAAATATTAAAAATTTGACTAAAATGCATACAATACCCCAAAATTTACCTAATATTAGGCCATGCTTTGAGTCTGAATGTATAAGGAATTTGTAGGATTTCTCAGAATAGCAGTAGATTTCAGATAGACCTTTTAGTCTGTTATTAAATGCTCAGAATAGATATTAAGTCATACAAGTCATCCCATTAGGAAGTTTTGGTACTTTATATTTTACCTCCTTTTTTTGCCTTTGAACTGTCTCCATTGATATTGATATTTTATGAAGATTTATTTTAGCCTTACCAGTGACCAGTGTGTTGCCAATTGTGGTAGGTCTCACATGACATGTCACATTTATGGGCCACCCAACAATCTTTGTGGTATCCCTCACTTGCATCTCCTAGTTACTTTCCCTATTTGATGATGGTTCCTATCCCTTATTGATCTCCAAACTAGGATTAGGATAGAATATAAAGTTATCCAATTAGAGATCTATTAGGAATTTCAAATCCTGTTGAAATTAGCATGGGCAACCAACCCACATGGTTTTCATCTTTCACCGCTTCTTGCTACATTAGAAGGGAGATTACCAAATGGATAACGTTGGGGGAGAGACTTACCTTGGAGATCAGTTTCATCACTTTGAGGGACCCCTCAACTGTAAATGTATTAATGCACCCAAGCCTGGACGGTGGACAAAAGCGAGTTTGTCAGAGTCTCTCTCTCTCTCTCTCTCTCTCTCTCTCTCTCTCTCTCCAGCGGTGCCGGTGGAGGGGGCGATGGTGGCTGAGGTGGGGGGTGGGGTTTGAAGTGAGGTTAGTTTAGGTATTATGGGGTGTGCAAAGAAATTTTAAAATTCAATGGTGGGTGTAGAGAGGGTGTGCAAAGAAAACTTTTGTGGGGGTGGGGGGGGTGGGGGGGGGGGGGGGGGGGGGGCGCGGTGGTGGTGCATTTAGAAGCTCTCCTTTTAGATTCTTGAGAAAGCTACCAAGAAAAGGACCCTAGATGGCCACTAATCGAAAAAGAGGCCACTAGTCAATATTGCACGGAAGTGGTTCCCTGTGACCACTTCCATTTTTTTTAATTTAAAATTTAAACGTGTGACAACGTCGTCGCTTAATATCCCATTTAAACGTGTGACGACGCTGTCACTTAATCGCCCGAAACCCCATTTCCCCCTTTTTCCCATCGTTTTCCCCCTTTCTCTGACAGTCTCCTTCTTCCCCTCCTCACACTCTCCCATCAACCACCTCACTCCCTTCTCCAATTCCTTAGCACTAACCCACCCATCTTTCTCATAATCCACATCGAATTTCATCCACAATGCGAAATGAATACATAGAGCGAATTCTGAGTGGCTTGCAGGTGTGATTAATTACATCGGTTGCAATCTTTTAAATGTTTCTCTGGTGTCATATTTGATGCTGTGAATGCCCTGGACGGGGCATTTGCTTTTTCGTCCTTTCTGCCTTGACACCAATAGCATGTGCATAAATGCTGCTACCAGTTGTTATGGGCTTTGAAATTAAAAGAACAGCCCCCACTTTCATACCCATTCACTGCTTTAGAGATGTAATCAGTGCTCCATTCCATATCATTGAAAATTATTTGAAATAGAGGCGTCTTTATTTTTTTTTCACACATTCGAACCTGAAGCTTTTTTTTTGTTTTCATGGTGGTGTCGGTAGGATGTCGTTTGACATTGTGGATGGAATTCGATGTGGATTATGAGAAAGATGGGTGCGTTAGTGGTGAGGAATTGGAGAAGGGAGTGAGGTGCTTGATGGGAGAGTATGGGGAGGGGCAGAAGGAAACCGCCAGAGAAAGGGGGGAAACAATGAGAGGAAGAAGGGGAAAATGGGGGAAATGGGGTTTTAGGCGATTAAGCGATGTCGTCATCACACGTTAAAAATTGGATATTAATCGACGACGTCGTCACACATTTAAACTTTTATTACAAAAAACAGAAGTGGTCACAGGGAACCACTTCCGTGCAATATTGACTAGCGGCCTCTTTTTCGATTAGTGGCCATCTAGGGTCCTTTTTTTTTGGTAGTTTTCTCTAGATTCTTTTAACTTTTTAGTTATTTCCAAAAATGCCCCTTTTTAACTGTCCAGCCCACTTATGGGCTCATATGAAAGAATGTGGCCACTTTTGTTTTTTTTAACCATCCGGCCCGCTTTAATTTTTTTTAAAACTCTAGTAGGATATGGGCTCTATCAAAATTCTAACACTTTAAATATTTATTCTAATTTTTTTACATAAATATATATATTTATGTATCTTTTCAAAAAAATATATAAATGAAAGATATATATTTATAGGGAGATGGTCTTGTGAGAGTAAGGGGTAAAGGCCTCCACCCCTTACTCTCACAGTATCATGAGAGTTACTCTCCCAAGAGCATCTCCCATATTTATATATTTCCGAAACATTTCGCTGAAATTCCGAATTGGCCGAAATGTTTCGATTTGGATGCCACAATGAAATGGGTCTTAAACTAATTTCACAACACTGCTCTAGCAGCCTAGTATTGATTCAAGAATTACTTTATGTGACTTCACTTTTTTCATCTAGGAAAATGACTGTTCATCTGTTCAACCATCTGTTCTTTGTTCTACTGGTATATGTAGTCTGTCAATTCTGTAAATCTCAAGGCTTCTTGTTAGTTGAAACGAAGCCTCACAAGTCACAAGACAGGCAGGGGTTACTACTCTCTAAAAGATCCTGAAGGCCATGAATTTCATTGTTTTTGTAACCTTTTCAATAAGACCTATGATTGGACAAATTGGTCAGAGGAAGGAATGATAAAATGCATGCATGTGCACACACATTTAGTGGTTTAGAATTTGGTTTATTTTTTTCTTCCTAGGTTTTAATATTGAAACATAGTTAATTTGGGTTAGGAACTTAGGAGCAAATCACTTTAGAAGTAGATTTGCTAAGAATTATAGTTTTGGGTTGTCAGATTAATTACTTGGTTTTACAAGTATGTATCTAATGATACCTCTGATGGGTCCTGGCAATTAATGTGGAAAAAGAAAATACCTGTATTTTCTGCCCCAAGTCCTTCATTAGAGCTAAGTATTTAGTTTGTTTAGAAACAGCCAATGCTTTTTAAATCTCTCATGCTTCCCCTTTATTTTGTTATGTACTTGTTGCATTGCTGAAAACCTCAAAACCTACTGCTTGAGTTGCGTACTTTTGACTTGCGACCGAGCTATAGCAAAAAATACACTGCAATCACAGAAAATTTGACTAATTTGATAGACAGTAGACACTATCATTTATTGGTGATTTTTTTTTATCCCTTTCAAAACTCTTTTAAAGATGAGATATTGAGATCTTTACATTCACCCTTAATTGTGATTGGCGGTGGTCCCAGCTGGGCCCTGCAGTTGGACATAAACAGTTAACAATTAAAGCTGAAACATTTTATATACATGGTATTCAGTTTAAAGACTTTGGCACCTGAAAAGGATGAAATGTGGAATCAATTTATGGTATTGGCTTCATGTGGTGGCTATTTGAACTCTCTAGTTTCCATGGTTTGTCAAATGAAATTCATTTGAGAAACTGCACTGGTCATGATTTAGCAATTTTGACCAGCCCAAAGTGCTAAGCTTGTGAGGTAGAATTGACTTCTCAGCAATGAATGGAATTTATTTAGGTACAATTTGCACCCAGTTTCTTCGATTATTGTACTTTCAAACTTTATTTCATTGCTGGTGATATATTTTATCATTGATTTCTGCCTGCTTTTTGGGTGAAAGACTTCATCTTACTCATTTCTCACCTATTTGGTACAACACAGAAGACGCTCAAAGAATGGAGAGTGCTGCAAGAGGTGGTGGGGATGAAGATGCTGAGGTGAAAATTTTAAAATGTGCTTCTTAGCTTCTTTTTTTTTTAAATTTTTTTTACAGGGGACTCAAACTCACGTACCCACAAACAATGCATGCCCCTACCTACCAGGGGCAAAATGTTGTTTGTACTTTGCTCTTAATTTGCACTCTATGACATGGGGGTAAGATTGGTGAATAAAATATTATACTTGATCGCAGAGTATGTACATATAGAGTTCATTGTTTGAGGACCCAGAATCTTATCCCCATTTATAAATACCTGCCCTAAAAGATTTTGAAAATCTTTTTCATATTATGTTTCACCATGATTATGTTAAGACCATGATTCCTGTTATCATCTTCAAGTTCCTATTGGATCTCACGGAGCCATGGGCACCACATGTACACTGGACAATGGAAAGTGTATTATACTTGTATTACCTGTGATTTTCTTACTAATATTGACTCAATAAATAGTTCATAGAGTTGGGGTGAGTTGAAGCTGACCCCAATATGGTTGGAACATTGCTTTGATGGTGATAATAAGAGTTGAATGAGTTGAATGGATCTACTAGTTGTGAACTAGTTCTCAGTCAGACTCGCCTGAGTTACTTGACTCGATTTTTTGCAAAAAGATGCCATGTTCTGTATACTGATATTACCCATTAGTTTGAATAGTGTATAATTTCCTCATTTATCCAATGTGTGTAATCTAACTTCATGCATTTGGCTGTTCAACTGAGCCCAAATTTTCTGTGCAATTTTTCTCTCCAGTGAAGCAGTGGTGGCCAGGTCATCTACTTGCTCTCCCAGTTGTATGAATTCAACAGATTTGAACTCCACTCCCTCCCCCCCTGTAATGCTATTCACAGTTCAGTTGTGACTTCCATCTGCTAGATCAGCTGCTTTTCATTGGCTTTCTTTCTTTGCCTTTTTTTTTTACTGGCTTTCTAGACGCAGCTTTGCGTAATAATCCAGAGAATTTTGAAGGGTGACAGCCACCAGTGATAGTCCCAAGATGTTCCTTCTCCCAGATTTTACTGGTATGCAGAAAGGGTCCACACTGATTCTTATGTTGTACACTATAAACATTATATCCTATGATAAATTTCAACTCAAACAATAAGGCCCTGTTTGCTTGCATTGAAATACATGGGGTGGTTACATTGAAAAGCAAAGGTGAATTTTTAAAAATGAGCACCAAATAGCATCGGCTTTTGATTCTATTTCCCTAAAAGATAATGTTATTAGAAGTTCATTTTTGGAAATTCATCTTTAATCTTCATTTTTAACCACCCTATGTATTCGATTCCCATGTATGCCAATGCGAACAAACAGGTGCTAAAAGTGATTTGTCTGGCAGGGTGAATCACTGCATAATGGTGGTTTGTTGGCTCACCGCCCCCACTAAATGCAAGATGAAATCCACAACAAAAAATAAGGACATGTAGCTTGCAGGTTTCACAAATGTTCCTTCCACAAAACACTGGATGTGGTCTCACAAAGTTCAGGGGTGAAAGGATTTTATTGGTTTTACTATTTACTATAATTGAATTGTTTAATATTGACAAATGATGCAAAGGACAAAATGATGCATTGAACTTTCACTTGAATGCTATGCTCAAGGCCTGCTGCCCTCTTCTAATATTAGCTCCTAAAAGGTGAAGCTTCACCTCTAGCTTCTCATAACCCCTATCAATATGAGCAGCACTGGCAATTTCTGTAGTTCCTTGTGCCGCCATTCCGGCTAAGACAAGTGAAGCCCCTCCTCTTAGATCGGTTGCTACAACATGAGATCCACTCAAGGCACTAGCAGAAGCAGCAAGAAAAATATGATCAAAAAATAATAATAAGGATCGACTCAGTTTGAAAGCTTTATAAAAGATTTATATCAGCAGAAACCAAGCATACCTCTGACCATTTCCCCAGACTACAGCAGAATTCCCAAAAGTTTCAATTTTCGCTCCAAGCTTTTGAAGCTCTCCCACTATTGATAACCAGATGACAAGTTAGTAAAGTTTCTATTAACCCAATTTTCTTCCTACACTCTGTTTTGGGTCTGTTCATGTTCTACTTTTAGTATTAAAAAAATCCAACCTGCTTTCATCAATGACGAGGGTACAGTTTTCCCTATCCTAGGCCCAACAATGGAATGTTTAGAAGTGAAGGTAAAATGTCCTAATACCCATATGATCATACGGAAAGAGAAACAGGAAGTGTGATCTAAAAATTAGGGCGATCATAATTCCTCTATGGATGCAATATTACATGTGCCTTTCGTAACCTTGAAAACTAGGCCTTACTGCATGAAGAATCTTGATTTATCGAAAATATTTATTTATTTTATCAGTTCAATCACCTTTTTAAAATTTTTTGATTAGTAGTATGATTACATACTTTGCAAGAGTGAATATGGAGTATACTGAAGGTAAGGATTGGTTGGGTTAGATTTTTGAAAGTAAATCTGTCCTGATATGCACAGATTTAGCTTGAGCTCGCTTGACCTTAAGGTTAACCTTACGTATCACTTGATTTGAACTTTTGGTTGCAACATGGGCACCCTCCAACAATGCTAAAGGCTCTTGTCAACTTTTGAATCGTCCCCCCCAGCTATCATGATGTTCCAACAGAAGTTTTAAAATCTTACTTTCATATCAATTCCAGAAGTTGCTTGACATGGGTGTGATTTTTAAGTAAAATCGGCGACTGCTATGTTAAAGCATGAGCTCAAAAAGGTGATTGTCACATACCATGATGCATCCGGTCTTCAAACACAGATTCTTCCACAATGCCTACACCATTGCATGTCGCCAGCAGTGCCATGAACTGGGGTTGCAAATCTGTAGGAAATCCGGGATATGGGCATGTTTTGAAATCAAAGGCTTGAAGATTACTGCCCGCGGCTGATATTGCTGAGACCTAGTGAGATATATAAGCTTTCAAATCTCCAGAACAAAGTGACTAAGCAAGGAAAGCACTAAACTGCACGTACCTCCAATAGATGAGACCCCCTTTGTGTAATTTTGCAGCCAGTAGATGAAAGCTTGTTTATCACACATGTTAGGTGATGGGGGATAACAGGTGACATTGAAATGCATGAGCGAGTTATGGCTGCAGCAACCATAAATGTACCAGCTTCGACACGGTCTGGTATTATAGTGAATTCTGTACCATGCAACTTTTCCCTGCCACTAATGATAACTGTGCTTGTTCCAACTCCTTCTATAGATGCTCCACTAGCAACTAAAAACCTTGCAAGATCAGGTACTTCTGGCTCCTATTGTGAAGTCAGGCCACCATCCATTCCAAAACTTCAATTTAGTTCATCCGCAAACAGTAAGTTAACAGAAAACAAATGAATCAATCTTTAGTTCTAATCATACTTGGGCAGCATTTGTAAGAACTGTTACTCCATTGGCCATGGAAGCTGCCATCATGAGAGTCTCAGTTGCTCCAACACTCGGGTAATCGAAATGAAACCGACCCCCAATAAGTCCTTTGCCATTTGCAGCGCGCACATGTAATTTTCCATGCCTGTTGCAGGGACATGAATTCACTTGAGTTATACCTAGGATCATTTAGAAAGATTTTTTTAATGGTACATTTAGCAAGTTTATGCCATCGCAGTAATCAAAGTAGTCAAGATTCGATTCAATAAAAATAAAGCAGATTTTCACAGCTGATTGATCACCAAATTTTTTTTTTTTAGTTATGTTGTATTGAAGTATGCTTCTGCAAACAAAGTGGCTTGCACATTAATGTAGCTCTATCGACAGCGGATAACAGTAGGAACAGTGTCCAATCGGACAATGGCAATTCATGATGAGGTGTGTGAAGGGATTGAATAGAATGGCAAAATAATATGACACTTTTTGGGCCCACTAGCGCTACCAAATATTATATAAGATATCGATGTAAAGGTCGGAACCGCTAGTGGACCCAAAACAGTTAATAAGAAGATGGGAACAGGAACTAGTTCTATATATGGGGCTTGTACGGGTCTATATAGAGAATGAAAAAATAAATAAAATTAGGAGGGATTCTCAAATTTTGAAGTAATATGTGGGGTTATGGGTCGGAACCAAGGTGAAATCGGACCCTTACCCGTTTAGATCATGAGTCCAAAAAAGGGATCCCAACCTTTTACTTATAAGACCAAAATAAGGATCAAGCGAGGTATTTAATAGGCCGAAACCACTAGGTAATCGAAGATTAAGGGACCCATTTATATCCCTAATATACGAGCATTCTCAAATTCAGCCATTTAAAAAAAAAAAAAAATTGGTCTATTTGTTTCTTTATTGTGTATAATTAATGGTCGGTTAGTAAATTTTACAGGCTCAACATGAGATCCACTTCATGGGGGGCATCTTTGATCAGTGCAAATCCTATAGGCTGCTCTCCCTATTCATGATGAGACCTTCATATCCCTCTGCTCCACTGATTATCATGAATCCAGATGGGCCTAAATACTCTTCAAATTTAGTAAGGTATTAAAGCCCAATATTCGGGTACATACAACTCGCATGGAGGAATTCGTGTGAGGTAGCACACGGGGCCCTCCTAGGCACTCATCCAAAAGGACCATCCCTTCATATTTACACCAGAGCCAAATGGGCCGAATGGTGAAATCGATGGTTGACCCCAAATTTTATATTTGGGCCCATTCCATTCCATATGGCTCTTTTCCTCCACCTGTCCCATCATCAATGGGTCCCATCAAGCTACCTCGCTAGAAAGTTTTGTTCCATCTCGTTTTTCCTTTTTGGTAAAGAGAACCCGTACAAACACGAAATTCGGTCGGTTCAAAAGAAAAGAAGGCCCACACAAGTAAAAAAAAAGTCCACACGAGTAGAAAGAGACGGCATGCCCAGATTCAAACCGTATTGGTTCTTTATTGCAAAAGGTTTACATACTGTCTGTATTATGGCGAGGGAAATTTAATCTAATGATCTTCCAAATTATCCACATACTCGACCATTGGATTATTTAATATAAAACTATTAAATTTATGGTCGCAAATCAAGAGACTAAAGACATCAGATTGGCTTCAAACTTCATATATAGTGTGGCTCCATTTAGATCTTCCGATCTTCCCACTATCAAATAATCTGCGCCACCAGATTGAGCCCACGAAGTGGGGGTGGGGTGAACGGTCTCACAAAAGTCCAAGAAAGGCATGTAAAAAAGAAGTTTAGATATATTTCCAAATCAAAGTAGAATCATCAAAGAAAGACCTATCAAAATCACTGTCAGTAATCAAATCCTATACACATACCTCACTTCAACATCAGCAGACAGCGCCCGAAGCCCGCGAACATACAAATCGATCGGTCTGATCCCGATCTCACATCCGCCGGGAAGCGCCACCACCGCCTCCCCGAACCGACCAACCAACGGCCCCACAACGAAAAACCCGGCCCGGATCCGCCCAACAGAATCCGAACACGGCTCCACAGACCCGATCCCCTCCGCATCCACCACCACCACCCCACCATCCTCCACCTCAATCCGAGCTCCTAACGACCGTAGGATCGAGATCATGGTCGTAACATCAGAGAGATCTGGGATACCACGGAGAATGGATGGTCCTCCCACGGAGCAGCAGAGGGCGGCGGCGAGCACTGGGAGGGCGGAGTTCTTGGAACCGCTGATGTGGACGTGGCCGGAGAGATGGGAAGGGCCAGAGATGATAAGGTTGTGAGATAGAGTTTGGAGGGTTGTTTGAGGTTTTAGAGAAAGAGGAGGGGGTGGGGTTTTGGAGAGTGACTGAGGAAGTTTTGGGTTTTGGAGGTTGCATTCAGTGAGGGATGGTGCAACAAGCAACATGGAAGACATCATTGGAGAGAGAGAGAGGGAGAGAGATGATGGAAGGAATTGAAACGCTAGAATAGAATAGAATAGATTGGAGGCAATGGCAAGAAAATGAGAGTCAGCGGCATTATTGATTTAAATAGAGGAGAGAAAGGAGTGGCGTGATAAATGAGCATGTGCAGGTGTCGGCTTTTGTGCAGTCTGGGTGAAGAAGGAGACAGTAATTTTAGCATGGTTTTAAACCATTGGTGTGCTGGGACCACAAAGTCATTAAGATATACCATGCAAACTCGCTACGAATGCTATCTACGAGATTATCAAGAAAGATTTCATCTTTTTATACAGAGCAATCTCCAGAGTCACGATAATTATAAATTCTACCCCTCGTAGAATCCCACATCTCCTGACTACATGAGAATTCTGCCAACAGTGAGTCTAAACTTGATTCAAATTCTATCACCTAGAGTTTGAGTTTGATCCTTATCTTATTCTAACTAAGCAATATTTATTGGGAGTTCATCCATGGCACTCCGCCGGCTCGATCTGACATGGGCCATGGCAGTCAGTGACGGGAGCCTGATAAAGACATGTTGGTGGACTTGTCTTTAGATGGAGAAAGGGAGTTACAATGAGTCTCATGAGTGTGAGAGGCTGTGAGCCATATTCAAGAAGAGGGAGAGATAGAAGACACTGTTTGAGAGAGAGAGAAGGTGTGTATGAGTGAATGAAAAAAACCATCATCAAATTCGGCACTAATAGTAGCAGGGGAGGGTGAGGGTCTGTTTAAACCCGACCCATTGCTATCTCTACGTACTTGATGGGTTGTTCCAAAATATATAAATGTTGGTCTACTGGATGTTGGGAAAAAAGGAGAAAAAGGGTCTAGTCGTAAAATTTAAAATATGATTAGATGTGATAATGTGTAATCTCATGGTGAGGTTTATCTTTAATGAAGTAAATTTGAACTTTGTCCTATATAACGGGCAGAGAGAGCATTTTGAACCATTCGAATACTTTATGGATTTATGATCCTCCCTAAGTGGCTCGTTCACCCTTCCCCTTGAGTGGAGACAAGGAATGTCTCCAATTTTACTCTAATAGAAGATCCACTGCCCTTTTAGAGGTAATGGTGATGAAATGAGAGTAGTAGAAGCAATAATTGCTATAGCGTGAGTAACAAAGAGACTTGGACTCATAGCCTGTGAAGCCTCTATCTCACTGCATGGCATCATTCTTATCGTAAACTATTATTATTTATTATAGAGGTAGGATTCGATTTTGAAATTGATTGAGAAATCGAAAACTCAATTTCGACTTTAATTTTGGCCCAATTCTGATTTGAGAGAGATTTTAGGTGTTTTAGATTATTCAGATTTTTTGAAAGATTGGACTCTTTTCTATATCAAAGCAAGTTATCAAGGATATTTATCTTATTTAGAATTTTAGAAGACCAGGGCTCTTTTCCACTCAGGCAAGTTATTCGAGACAATTTTTCAGTTATTAACAATCTAAGGGCCTGTTTGGATGTAGAAAAAAGCACAAAATTTTTTTATTTTTAAGAAAATGTTCTCACCCTCTCATTTAATTTTGAAATCGATGCCTATGTCTATAATATATAATAATTGTGCTGGAATATTACTTCTGATGAGTACTAATATAACAAATATAACAAGCACCTATAAGAATCATACTATTTAATTACTTCTTATTTTCTTGTAAAAATGATGTAAAATGATCCCTTTTTGAATTTTATGTTGTTTATTGTTTTTTTTTTTTTTCTAAAGTGGGGCGCACTCCCAACCAGTACATAGTAGGTGAGGATCAAGGATCAATCTCATGTCGTTACTAGGAGCTATTATTATACAATGAGCTTGTTCTATGAAGCTCAATGCGGATTTTATATTTTTTAATTTTTATTGGTAAATCAGTTCAGGATTGTTTCTAGAGATAGAATACATCTCCTTACTGCAAAGGGGTGAGTGACTTCATCCTTCCATCATTCTCTCACTGTTTGTTTGAATTTTTTTTCTTCCTTTATTTCTATTTCTTGTATGAATCCCAATCTTTCTAATGGTTTTGATTTTCTTCTTGCACTTGTATTTTTCATCACAATAAGGCCATATTCATGTAATTAGTTATTTATATTGTAATTTGCACTGTTTGACAGTTTCCATTTTTTTTAATCGAAATTTGGAAGTTTCCAATGAATTGTTTGTTTATGCATATTCTTTTTTTTTTTTTTTTTTTTTTTTTATAACCCAGGAAATCTCCCGCCCACCTTAGCTAGTCCATGAACCTTTATCCCTGAGCCCGAGGGACGCTCGATTCTTGACAGCCGAGAACTAATCTCTAGCTAGGGGCACATGCAAAACCCTCATATCCACATGCACCAGGTAAAACTATGGGAGGTGGCCAACAAAGGCAGGTGTCGAACACAAAACCTCTCCGCTTACTAAGTAATATTTGTCTGTGCTTAAACATGACATAATTATCATATACCACCATTCATCATCTTTATCATTATCATCAAAGCCTAAATGTCATCCTGCTGTATTGCCACTTCACCACAAAATGGTGCTAAAGTTAGTGGGCAACCTCAACATAGAAGCTGTTTCAAATTTTCTCCAAATTGAATGTCATGTCCTTCGTTTTATATGTATTTATATATTGTTGACTGATTTAACAACCGTAATATAATTCATATAAAAGTTATAGTTATTTTAAGTTTTTCAAATTTTTAATATTTAAAGAAAATTAAAATTATAACTTATAACATTTTATATAGTGGCCCCTCCAATGATAAATTTTTGGGCCCGCCCTCATATCCTCCCTCCAATGATAAATTTAGGGTTGACCCATTTGTTTAGACTTCTCTAAAGGAACCATTTCTAAGCCCTTCCTCGATCTTCATGAAATTAGGTGATTTCCCCACCTATTCATGTCGATCTTTGTGTACTTTTTAATTCCCCCACACTAATTAGACATTTATACAGCCATCCACTGATGGTTAGAACTGCATTTTGACATTTCTGTACATACCGTATAGGTGGTGAAATACCTAACTAGTTGGCTATTCTGCACATAAATGATCCACAGTGGTAAACTCCAGCTGAGCACTAATTTTACTTGTCAAGTCAAGTTAAGCATAAGATCAAAAGCACTTTATTTCAAAACTCCCTCCATCTTTTTCCAAAAAAGTCAAAAGCCAACTACCTTTATTCACTAAAAGATTAAAAAAAACCTCCATTTCCCGTACAAAAAGTAAAATATATTCTATCCCAAATAACTAAAAATAAAATACCATTATAATCCACTTATATTTTATTCTCTCTCTTTATTTCACTTCACTATACTTTATTTTAAAAGTAAAATTACCAACCGGGGAACGTAGACAAATAGGTAGTTGCAAGCTTGGCTGTCATTTCTCCTCTCTGAAATAGTTCACACCTATTTTTCCCCATTTCTATTCTCGTGATCTTTTATATATTGAGGAGAGATGTATGTAAGATAAGAAAAACTCATATACTGTTGTGATTGAAAGACTAGGCCCCCTTAATGGGGGAGAGAGAGCATAGCTACTTTCTATAAACTCTAAACCAGACAACTTCTTCAAGAGAAATAGGTGATTTTGGTCTCCAGCTGACTTCTTTGCAACACAAGACCACCCCGACGTCCCTCTTGTTTTCTTATATTGTAATAAGCACTGCACGTATACATCTCCACACTGACAATGTAATGGATTTGAATGACTATCCACACAATAGAGGTGCGACCATATTGATCACTGTGATTGGAAATGCATTACTGTTGGGACATTTTTTCTGCTTTTTCTTGATGTAGAGATTTTTTTTTTTTATCAGATGTTTTGTCTTTGCTTCTAAAAGTTAATTTATATTCATTATTACTGTTTCTCTGTCACTTGAGTTTTGATGTCACAGTTGTTGTATGGAAGAAATGTTTTGCAGCATGGTCATCCATAGCACTTCCCATCAAATATGACTGAGCTATGGGCTGGGTTTAGTCTATGGCCATCCACAAATACTGTTGATCCATGCATGATTATACTAAGGGCTCTCCACACTATAGGCCTTGTGCGGGCGGGATGAGCAAAGTGGTTACCAATTCAGCAAGTTGTTGAAGCCTAGAAGAGATGATCAAAACAGAAAAATGCAAAATAAATTTCAATTCCACTAAATATAAAACACTCATACATTGTTTTGTAGATGTCATAATACAAAATACAATTCTCGTGTAGCTCTCCGCACCAACCATACTATAATTTCTATATACCACAAATGCTACAAACTATGATGCACAGATATACATCAAGGATACATGGAATTGGCCGAGACACTACTAAAAAATCTTCAATAGTGCAAAAGAACTGCTCGTCTTTGGACTTGTTGACAGAAATATGTGCTTGAATTATGGCTTGTTGTTGAAGATATTTGAATTTCATGTTTTTGTTTCAATGTGAGTGTTTTGAAGAGGTTGAGTCTGCTCTAGCTAAAAATTATCCTCTTATATTCTTACCCAGGTAAGGGCGTATATCTCCTGGGATTCTGGGGAGTGACCATTTCAGATAATGGAGAGATACATGAGACCTGCACCCACCATCAATAAAGAGTTAACATCAAATCCGTATCTAGCTCTATTTCAATTCTAGGGATCTTTCCAAATACAATGTCTCTTAGATTTTTTTTTTTTTTTAATTTATAAATAACCTCCTCTATGATTTGGAAATCTCCCTAAGCCACATTGAAAAGGAGCCAAATAGCAATATTTGGACTGTTTACATTAGCTTGAAAAGGGCCCCAAACATGAAATAACTTAACTAGGGTTAGTGCCCTAGCTCTAAGGGTGTTTAAACTTTAACTCCATGATAAAATGCATCTGATCTATTCAATGACTTGAAAACCAGTCCCTACTATAGCGGTCAAGATGACAAATTCAGATTAAGAGATTGATAAAGGTGATTATTTGTAATTATAGAAAACCACAAAATGTTCCCATCCATAGGTCAAAAACTTGACTCGCCAAACAAAAATAAAAAATAAAAAAAAAAAAACTTTACTAGTCCTCTTGACTCATTAGCATGGAGTCAACATGAACACTAGAAATGAGTCCACTTGAGTCTTACAAAACTCAGTCAAACTTGCCTGAGAACCGGACTCAATTTTTTTTCTAAGTCACATGGGCGAGTTGAGTTTTTGAACTATACCATCTCAAATATAGCTGGTGTTTATGGGCTGGGTCAAGCGAGGTGAGCCGGTGAGCCATATCCAAGGTATAGAAAGACGGGCCTAAATCTATCCCAAGCCCGACATGTCTTGCCTGAGCCTGGGGTGCCTTAATCATGTCAAACCTTAGTGCACCCATTTACTCAATCGGGCGAGGCCGGGCTGGGCTTTTTCTTACTTGTTTTGTCAATTTAAACTATAAGCAATACTTATTCACGCTGGGCTGAGCTAGTTTCAGGCATTGTAATACTTAATGCAGGCCTGGCCCAAATATTAAACTATACCATATATTAAACTCATGCCCAGCCCTAGTACTAAAACCCAAAAAAGGCTGGGCTGGGGCTGGCCCGATCCGTGAGCACCCTTACTCAAATATCATTGATTCTGAATCGTGTAACTGGTCAAGGTAAACTCCATCAAAATTCTGACTTGGCCTTCCTTCTTTTTCCCATGAAAGACAAAAAGTTGTCTAATCCAATTGGATTTATGATTAGACCCACCAAATGGACGGTTTAATTTTTGCTAACCTGCAAGGCATCACCCACATTATTCACATAGAAAGCCGGCATTGAGTCGACATGTCCTTACAGTTGTGATTAATCCTAAACATTGAGTCATTGTCACTGACAAGGAAGGACTGTTACTGCTTCATTCACCACAAGGCTGCACCACCAAGTGAATAAACAAAATGAAAAGAAAAATACAGGTTGACACCCATAATATAGGTATGGGGAGCCAAACACCCGTCGTAGGATCGCAGAATCATCAGCATCATTGGATCATGTAAATAAAACATCATCCAAATAATTGGCATTTTGTTGGCTGCCATGTATTTCAAATTTTCTTACATATGAGGCAAGATTGTTCACACCCACCCACCAATGCTTTGCTTTTTTTTTTTCTCAGTATATATAAACATGTAACAAGTGCTTGGCTTTTTGTTTGTTGTCATTGATGCATTTCAAATTTTAACAAAAATTTAGATTAGTTTAATGATTCATATTTCATTAGAATACACTAATTATGTTTCTATTAATTTGTTTTCTCTAATTATGCTTTTGTTTCTTGCCCTTTTTTTAGTTTCATGGTATATTTATGCTTTCTAAACAGTGGCAAGGGCCACAATGTTGTGACCCACATGTCCTTACTGCTAGGGTGTGGCGTTTAAATGTTGTCAGTATCTTTTTTTTTTTTTTTTGTATATATATATATATATATATATATATCAATGCTAGAGTTAACCCGGGACTCGGTTTGAGAGGTGGGCCCGCCCCTGATTAATGTTCATCCAATTCCAAATCCCTATAGAATAGGATCTCTTAATCTTTACAGCTACAATAAGATCCTTGGCCCTAATTGTCGATTCGATTTCTTAATTGAGTTCTAATTTTGCAAAACTTATTGAGAAATTGAATCTCAATCTCAATTTCAGTTTTAACTTAAAGGAGATATTTTAGGGCTTTGAGAGAAATCTTTGATTTTAGCCATCTAAATAAAGATTCCAATTTAAAAGGAGTTTCATGTTAAAGAGTTCAATCTTCCTCCGTCTCTAATCATTTGATGCATATTTAGATTTTATTTTATATTGGCAAATCTTCTTAGTCCCTAGGTAGCTAGATGACATCATTGTCGACGTTGTCATAATCAAATTTCTGATGGATTTTTATCTTTTCTTTTTATTTTTTATTGGTTTCTTATGGTTTTTTGTTTCTTCTTAGCCGCTCTTCTTATTTCTATCATTTCATTTTTATGTATTTTCTGATGTTTAATGGTTTTTTACCTTTTGTCATAGTCTTATTTTATTTTCTTTTTTTCAGTTTTAATGATTTCTTTTTTGAGTTTCCATTGTGATAGGTCTTCATGATTTTAATCTTCTTAGTATTTTTCATTTCAGTTTTTGGTTTTTAGGCATTGGGTTTCCATAGGTTTATTTGTTTCTTCGAAGTTGTTCTTATTATTTGATTGTTTATGGACTTTTGTTTCTTGTGATATCTTTATTAATTTTATTTTTTTATTATTAGTTTATTCTTCTGATTTCAAAAGAATGTTTGAAGTAAAATACTAAAAGTGCTCTCATTTCGAAATTAACCAATTGTATTTTCCATTATTATTATATATTTAATTCTGATTAAAACTTTTACCTGCCCATGCTAAGCGCGGGTATGTTTTGCTAGTTATTATATATTATAGGGCTAGGAATTGATTTCACAATTTGAGTTTGATTTGCTAATTGATTACGAAATTGGAGATCAATTTTGATTTCAATTGCAAAATTGGAACTCCAATTTCGGTTTCAATTTTGATTGGAGAGAAGTTTTTAAGTTTGCTTGGAATTTACATCTTTATGCCCCATTTGGATATCCGTAGAATATAATATTAATAGATTTAAATATTGGTAGAAAAAAGTAGTTCATAATACAATAGTATGATATTATAAATGTCATTGTTTGGCACCTCTTGAAGATTTTAACAGATTTTGAGTTGCGTTGTTTGGGTGTTAGTGCATATTATGATATACTGGTGAAATCAACAAGTACCACAGTTTTTAGATCCAATAAACAGTCATATAAAACTTTTAGAATTTGTAAAAAAAAAACAAAGAAAAAAACACTTTTCATATTCAATAAAATCTTTAATAAAGACTGAAAAGGAGAAAAAATGAAAAAGAAAAGAAATTTTCATCTTGAACAAAATTATTTACAAAACCATCATAAATAATGAAAAAATCATCAATGGAATCCCCAACTCACTTTGTTTAATACATCTCTTTTTTATAGGAAAAATAATAGAACAATAAGAAATTGACCAAAAAAAAAAAACATCATATAAATGCCAAAAAAATCTAGGAACAAAATTACTAATTTGTTTGTTTGCATAGAAATAGGAATGTTATAATACTTTCTCCAAAATATTTGTTTAAAAATCTTTTTGTTGGAACCATTTTACCCACTCAAAACCACCCAATATACTAAAAAAAATACAAAATAATATATTTTCTTTCCATTTACAGACAGTAAGGAAAAGAACCATTCCGCAGAATTTTAAAAGTGTTATTATTTCTTTAAGTATGAGATTTTCATGAAGCCTCAAAAAGATTATCTCTATTGAAAAATGCAGATTATGGTCTTGCGAACTAGGAGAATAACAACAATCCCACTCCTCTATTTTGTCCTTTATAATCAGCGCACATGTTGGGTCATGTGCTTGATCAGTCACACAAGAGGAAATCTTTAGTTATTTTGATATAAAAGATTATGTTACTTTATTTTGTATGGTCATCCAAACAGCTGCAACTGAAAATATAAGAATACTTTCTATATATATATATATAAGATTCGATCTTTAACTATAAGAGTTGGATATCACTAAAATCTCCTTTTAAACTCAACATTTTTTGTTAAATAATAATATATTAAATGTTTTGATATCATTTGGATATCAGTTTTGAGTATTTTAATTGATTGGATAAGTTTTGATTGAGCTTCTCAATTTCAAAATTCTCTATTTAATTACTTGTATTACAGCCGGTATCCCAATCTTATCTGACTTCCCATTTAAGTTTTTTCTTATTTTATCTCTTATATTATATACGGTTTCCAATCTTTTCCGAACTTTCTCAATGCACAAAACCTTCATTTAGGATTTTCTCTCACTAAAATCTCTCTTTCCTATTTAATTTCCTTGCGATCTCCCATCAAGATCATTTAATATATTTCTTAAAACCTCTTACACTCTCTCCATGCATACAAATTGAATGTAACAAGAATGTTGAAATGGGCCCACCAACTGATTTTGGTTTTTATCTTTTCTTCTGCTCTTCTTATGTCATACCACGCTGATAAAAAAAAAGAAAAAAAAAACACCTATGCGGACATTATATATATTAAAGCAAACGGGGAGGTGGATTGTGAGGGGTGCCACGTCATGAGTTCTCCTTCAAGAAAAATACTTATAAAACCACACAAAGGTTTAGGTTTAATGTGAGCCACTCCAAATATCTCCCTCTAATACTTTCCTAAAATCTCTCATTCTAATGTACCTAAGATTTCAGATAATGTTTGTGCGCTTTGTTAGTTTTTTTTTCTAAGACGTGACAATCATATTATTATCCATTATATTAGACATTTTCATTCCTTTGAATTTTTTGGATTTTGTTTCTCAAAGAGATTATAATCAAATTTTGTGAATTTCATTGGGGTTTTTTTATATATTATTTTTTTTCCAAGGAGAGCAAATCTTATTTTTAGTAATTTGTTAGGTTTTTTTTACCCAAATCCACTAGCATATGATTTTTCTTTATATTTCTATGGATTTTTTACCCAAATCCACTAGCATATGATTTTTCTTTATTTTTCTATGGATTTTCTTTATAAAAAAAAGATATTATTTTTAGTGGACTTTTTAATCCATCATAATATAATTCCTTTCATCTATTCTTTATAATATATTATTTTAGATTTACTTTTCATTAATTATATTTAAAAACTCTTAAATTTTTATATATCTTCAATTTTGGCCCCGGACTTAGCATGTGGCTTTGCTGCTAGTTTACTCTAAAAAGATAGTAATATTCTATGCCAATCAACAAACTGCCAAATAGTCTCCATGATAGATATAATAAGGATTGTGCTTATGTGATTTTATTTTTATCTTATTATAGTTGTACAGTTAGTTATGAAAAGTGAAATATCATAATTGTTAGATGACAATAAATTGGGCCTCTATTGATAAATTTTTGAATCTGATTTCTTTCCCATAGATATTCCTTTTCTATGGTTTTGGATTTTGGATTTAGTTCTTCTCTTATAATTGATCGTTTTCATTTTAAGTATTTATTTACTATCCATTAACTTAAGTTGGTAATTACTACTTATTCTCCATTGGGTTATTTGAGTTAGATAATAATTGGTAAATACATTTGATGTTGTCCCAATATGATTTTTTTTTCTATTGTTGTTCTTCGCTTTCATTGTTTAATAATATATTTTGTTCAACTGTTCCTTTAACTTGTGATATTATTGGCTTCAAGGATATAATCACATCCTTCCTAAGTTCCAAGAAGACTTCAAAATCACTAACTCAAGGTTGTAATAGTGAGCAGAAATCAAATAGTTTATAATGGGTTATGGGATAGATGAGAAGACTTCAAAATCACTAACTCAAGGTTTTTTTTTTTTTTTTTTTTTTGATAACGTAGGGTTCCTAGCCCTTTGGGCCAGAATAATCCCTACGGGCCCAGGAGAGAAAGCCGGGTAAAATTCCCCTATAGCCCCAGTGTGGTAGTGCAGTTTCGAACCCGCAACCTCCGGGTGCAAATAACTCAAGGTTGTAATAGTGAGAAGAAATCAAATAGTTTATAATGGATTATGGGATAGATGCTCTTCTGTATATAACGTTTTCACATTTTACATAAAGCCACACCGTTGGTTGAACTTCAATTTCTTCGGGAGACAATTTTAATGGGATATTAAAAAAACCTAATTAGTTAATAATTTAATTAATTATTTTTTTTACGTACCAAACTAATCAGTAAGGGTATTAACTTATATTAGATGCATGTGTCATGTGTGTGAATTCTAGGGACTAGGGAGTAGTTTAGTGTGAAGTACCATAGTGAATGCTTTTTTTGTTCTCTCTCTCTTTTTTTTTATTTTTTATTTTTTTTGCTAACGGAGGGTTCCCAGCCCTTTAGGTTGGACTATTTCCTCCGGGCCCAAACAGAAGCCGGATAAAACCCTTGTGGCTCCTAGGCGGTAGCACAAGTGGACTCAACCTTCAGTTCCTAAAGATGGGGGAACTGCGGGTTAATACCAAGACCTCTAGCTCCAGAAGAATGAGGAACCGTGGTCCTGACCATTCAGCCAACCCCTTGGGGTTAAATGTGTGAAGCGACACATGCTTTTTTTGTTCCTGAATGCCTTTTTTGTTCTCTATAGACTAGGGGCTAGGGAGTAGTTTAGACAAGCTGGTTTCTAATGTGTTGCCTAAAATACGATTGTGTGGAGTGACCCATTCTTGTTGGTGATTGGTGCCGTAATTGTGTAATTGGATAGGAGAATGCGCGTCTACTACATGAACTCTCTAATCTTTTCTTTTATAAACAGTTGCCATAACATATCTGAGTAGAAAGTAGTGTTTTTTCTACTTGCTATGGATGGATTGACATTGAGAGATTGAAATAAATGATAAAATCCAAAAAAAAACAAGGAGATAATCAAGCAAGGCCTCCTGGGGCCAGACACATACTCAGTTAGCATAAGCCTGGAATCGTGAATAGCGATGATTATTGCGATGAAAGATCTGAGCATATTCATGTCATTTAATCTTTAGTTGCAATTATATTTGGTAGTTCAATCGACTTATATATGATTTTCGAGCTATTTGATTTAGAGATTGAGGTTCAATTTGACAATTGATTGCTCAATTGAATTCCACTTTTTACTTAATTTTAACTTTATCTTTCAAAATAAGAAACCCCGCACGATATATAAGTGTCCTGTGATCTGAATTTCTTAAGCCTTATCTAGAGGCAACCTTTCTCACTTCAATTTTAAGTTTCAAATCTCAATTGTGATTAGTTTTAAGTTTTTTTATTTTTCTTTCAAAATTTTCTTCTTTATTTATTACTATAGAGGTTTTTCTTTCATTCCTTAAACTTCTAATTTTTTCTTAAATTGATGATATAAAAATTTTATATACTAAATAATTAATAATTAATAAAAATATATTATATTAGGTTAATTTATAATGCAATTTTTAAATAAAAAGTTAACATACCTTTTTCCTATGCCACCCATTCTTGATAAAAATATTATGACTGCAATTAAGAAAAATAAATTTATAATTTATTTCAAATTGTACTCATCACGGTTATTGATAATGTTCACGAGCATAAGGTAAGAATTTAAAATAATACCAGTGTAAATAAATGAAAAGATGATTAACCAATTTCTCATATCTAAAGTCATTTCAACAGATTTCATTATCTTCGAAAAGTATATTCCAACAATAAGCCAAATTTAGGACACATTCGTATCCTTATTCAAATTTTAATTTACTTATTTTGAAAATGGAGAAGCCTAAGTCCCTCTTGTTTACGAAAATTAATACACTTTGATTTAAATCCAAATTATGCGACTAGCTAAATCGATTTAAAAGTAAAAGGAGATATTAAAAAATATCTTTCATATTACATATGTATTAAACAATATGTTATTTTGTTAGTGTATGTAAATAATTTAATCCATGCACAAAAGTATAAGTAAATGTCAAACCTTTGAAATGAGATTTGTCATAATTTATGTAGATTCCAATATAAACTTAAGCACCACAAGCATCAGCCGGCTCAATTTACGAGGACGATATGACAATCATAACTTTCTAATAAAACGAAATAAAATGGAGCCGAGGGTGATATACAATTATTTGAAAAAAAAAAATGAATGGGGGTTATGGATTGAAATTGAATGAAATGCCTTATTTATATGCTAAAAAAGTTATAGATGATTGACAAGTGTGCTCATCTAATTATACAAGAAGAATCACAAAAAAGTATCATGACATAAAATGATAGTTTAAAAATAAATGGTCATAAATGATTGACAAATGTCACCCATCTACACTTTCACTCTAAAAGAATGATAACAAAGTGTTAATATGTTACAGTAATAATGTTAAAGGACATTCATGTGCATCCATCCCTCACCATAGGGTGAAGGACACTTACATGACTTTCCCTCTTATTTTGCACATGAATATTTCTAATTATGTAAGTGTCTCTCATCCTATGGTGAGGGATGAATGCACATGAATATTATCCAATAAAGTTAATGGTGAAAGAATAAGGCAAGTTAAGTTAGGTTAGAAGGTTAAATATCATATAATTGGCTTAACTCTAACCCAATCTATTGATTAATTAATTATGTTAAAATTCTTAACTCAAATAAGCAAGAAAAGAAGAAAGATCAACTCTAGCTTTGAATAACTAAATAGGTTCAAGTTAGGTGGCCAGTTAGGTGAAAATTGCTATTACTATCGATACATTTTAAAACTTTATCCAATTAAGGGATTACAGTTATTTTATTAGTGACCTTATGCAAAGTTCTTATTAATTATCGTAACTTAAAAGAGTTTGTAAAACCCTATTGTACCCACCTCATTTTGGCACCCTATGTAGGTTAAAGTAGTTTACCAAGCTCAGTGATGCCCATTATATCTTGAATTAAAACTACCATCCAGTTCAATATTATATTCATTTAAAATGCATCAGTCTTTGAAAGCATCTAGAAGTAAATTCCATAAATCACCACCAGACTTTCCATAATTCATCATAGCACCTAATTAAATAGTGGAAATGAAACAAAAATAATAGAGAAAAAAAGAATGAAGGGATAAATAATTATTGAATAGTAATTAGTGAATAATAATAGTAATTAGTGTCTAATTAGTCTACCATCCATTGGAAAAAAAAGGTATATTAGATATTTTTAAGTATCTAATTAACGTCATCAAATGGTCGATTAGTAAACTCTAAGACCAACTTCATGGGGCCCACCTTTGATTAGTGTAACAGTGTAGTCCTCTTCCTTCTTGATCCATGATGAGACCTCTGCGTCCCTCTGCTCCACTGATTAACATGGATCTAAGTGGGCCTCAGTATATGCAGGGCCGGGCCTGAGCTGGCCAAAGCCGTCGGAGGGCCTTCACTATCTCGGCCCTTACCCTGCCCTCGAGGGCCATGGCAGGGCTTAGGACTTCAAAATAAGAAAATTATTTTTTTAATATTGTTACCAAAATCTGAGTGTGATCGAGCGTTATGAGTGTGATCAAGCATTATCTTGTCTAACCTCAGTTGTAAAGAAATCATTAAGGAAAAACATCTGTTATCTTGTCTAATCTCAATTGCAAACGAACGATCAAGAAAATATTAGGAGAATATAAGTCATTTCTAAAAAGTTTCTTTTATCGGATAAAATCATACGTGCTTTGGTGACTTGGTTTGGGTACATATGATTTTATTTGTTTTGACAAAGAAGGAAAATGGTTAAAGAGTATGATCTATTTCACACCTTTAATATGACTTTCATATGAATTTCCACATATGAAATCATTCCAGCAGTGTCTTATCTTGAGAGTTTTAAACCATTTACACTCACATACCTTTTATCAATTGATATTATTTTTAATTAATATTGATCTAACTATATATTATGCATTTTTGGATTTTAGAAACAAAAATAAATACATGTAAAAAAATACTATTAGTTTAAACTTTTAAAAATTGAGAGTTATAATTATCTAATTAAAAGGATGTTTGTATTACCTCATATCCTTAAAGTTCCATACACATTCAAACTAACTTTATAAATTGGTTGATATCCTAAGAACTACATAGAGGAAAAAGTGTATTATTAATAGAAATGAGTACACCCCCTTTTGCACCAACAAAGTTTTACAAAAATAATATAAATACTTAACTAAGAAGCAATAAAACTAAAAGAAAGTGATAAGAAGCAACTGTGCAACACTTATTGATTATGTATTAAATACAATACATAACTTAAATAATTAAATGTAGATGAAATGAATGGAGTATGTATGTATGTATGTATTTTTTTAGGACATTTTTTAATGGGTCAGTGGGTATGGAATTGCCTTCATATCCCCTATATTATTGCAAAGTGACTATGATAAGAGCATTTTAGTATATATTTATATATATTATATATAAAAAAAAAAAATAAGAGGGCCAAGGCCAGGGCCGGGCTAGGGCCACTATTGTCCAAGCCCGGCCCTCAAATCTCAGGGCCTGGAAAAAATTGTCCAAGCTTGGCTCTAGGGCTTTTCGTTAGAAACAAAAGCCCACATTTTAAGGGCTTTTTTAGGGTCAGGCCAGGCTAGGCCCCCTTTCTCGGGGCCAAATTGATAGGCCTACTTATGAGGCTGTTGTGATTGTGAGAAAGGGTTTGGAGGGTAGTTTGGGGGTTTAGGGAAAGAGGAGGGGGTGGGGTTTTAGGGGCTTACTATTGGCACACAGAATTATTCTTTTTCCACACAAGGAATCTAAATAATTTTTAATTACATTTTTATCCCTTTATGAAATGACCAAAATATCCAATCTCCCTCCAAAACTCAAAAACTCTCTTCTTTTCACACACACAGTCGATCTTCTTCTTTCCTCCCTGTACTCCCACACAGAAGTCATCTTCTCCACATCTCATTCTCCACTTCTCATTATTCTCCACTTCATTGTTGTTTTGGCATCTCATCTTCCTCCATTTTGTGTTTTTAGCCAACTCATTTTCCTCCATCTCCTTCTTCTTTCCTTCTTCTTGTAGTTAACTTTTTTCATTAGATCTATCTAGTGAAATGAAGGAAGAAAAGAACAATGAAATCGTGCCTCTCAATCAGAGCAGCAGTGGAAAGGTCCGTTTCAATATGATTTGTTCGTATTTTTTGCCATTTTAGGGAAATTTTTCTCCACTGCGAAGTTGCAGACTCCCCGATATGTTCGGACTATAAGGTCCGAACAAACTCAGTTTGTTCGGACTTTTATGTTCGAACAAAATGAGTCTGTTCGGACGTATATGTCCGAACAAACTGAGTCTGTTCGGACGTTTATGTCCGAACAAAATGAGTTTGTTCAGCCATAAAAGTCCGAACATTATTGGATAGTTCGGATCTGTGTATCCGAACAGTTTGACTCCGAACATTTCTTCTGCAGGTCTCTACACAGGAAAGTCAAGTTGGATCGGAATTTGTCATGGATTATACCAGTGAATTTATAACTTAAGAGGTAAGACGTACTGTGGATTTATTACTCAAATTACAATTGTTCGTTACTAAGTTCGCAATAAATTTGTTTATTGTAGGTATTTCACAGTTGGGATTCGTTGATTAGTTGGGCTCGTGCTGTAGGAAGGAAAAACGATTTTGTTAATCAAAATCATTTTGTTCAATTGTTCTTAGAACCTGGACATCCAATTCCGCCTATTGCAAATAAGTGGATACAGTTTCACCATTCCTGTGCGGATGGTTGGGAGTTATCGTATAGTGATCGGATCAAACGATTCAAAGAGCTTGTAAATCCAGACATCTCCACATGCGAGACAATAGATTTGGATTGAATATAACAAGTTTTTATTGGATATTTGAAGTTTGAATGTAAACATTTTGAATGTAACAATTATGCATTTAACAAGGTTGCATGAATTGCACTCATTTTTTACTGTTGTCATTAAGTTCTAAATTCAGTTTATCAGTGTGTTCATACAACTTCATACACATTTGAAATGTTCGGACATACAACAACACTTGTTCGGACCTGTATGTCCGAACAAATAGGATTTGTTCGGACCTGTGTATCCGAACACTACATCTGTAACAATACATTTGATATTTCACCCTGTACATTTACATCTGTAGCAATTCATTCAATAGTCCAAAGTAATAAAAATATAACAGTTTCCAAAAGTAGAAAAACTTGATTCATTCAAAGTAATTCATTCAATAGAAAAGTTTCCTAAGTACAACCATCGAAAGTCCAACAACTTGATTGAAATACAAATTTTCAAATTTCTTTAAACTTCTTCAAATTTCTTCAGTTGTTCCTTCCCCGTGTTGACCTGCTGCGGCTGTAGCTTTGTGAACTCATGGCCGGATGTCGAATGGTTCGTTGAGCATCGGCTATTGACATTCCCCGCAAGACATGGGCAACTTGATTCACATGAGTATATAGTCCCCGTGGGTCTTCAACCCAATGGTCCTCACCCCTTCCCATCACTTCATCAAGAATGAACAGTGCATCCGAATTACGCTGCTCATAGTCCACCATACTGCTAGACTGTGCTTCTTCGGGACAGGGAACAAAATTAGAGTGAGAGTTTGGGTTTTGTAATATCATCCACGAGACTCGTTTATACCAATTCATATAACCGGCTACGCAATCTGCAGGACGCCTTACGGGTTGACTACGGTTCAATGCAGACAGTAGGTGATTAGGCCATCCCTCCCAAACTTGATTCATGTATTGATACGCGATATGGTAGTCACGGGCAGCCGGACCTCGCGTAGCTCGAATGGGGGCTAATGGCGGAGCAGGAATAGTTTGTACTCTCCTAAACTGTCTGAGCACCCTATCCGGATGATAAGGCTCAACCACATCCATGCACTTGATGCATCTACAGTTGTATGAAACCTCATTGAAAGGGTGATAGCGCCTAACATCACGATATGGGTCCCAAGTGACTTGAAAATATTGAATCAAAGCATAAGATATGAAGATACATAATACAAAATAATAACTTCGGGTGATAGAAAATGAGTATGAAAGTATGCGTAATTACCAAGTCAGTGCTCATTGAATCAAGTCTCTCTCGTAGTGCTTGTAAAGGAGCAGACTCCCTACGAGGGACCCATCGATGGACTCGGGGATGATCTGGTTGATAGTGAATGTTTGGAGTTGGAGCCAAACATTCGAAGTGCTCGTACACCCAAGATTCCAATAGAGTTAGGTAACCGGCCATTTGTTTAACTTCATGCCGGGTTGCTAGCCCCATCTGCCTGTATAAGTCGGCTTATATCTGAAATAAAAATACAAACATTGTAGGAGAATTTATAATAAGTTCAGCTACAATCAAATTTATTCCCACACGAGTTTATCACATTAATGCACATTAAAGAAATAGGGAAACGAGTCAAATAAAAATAGTCTTTGAAACAAGCAATAACTCCACAAACTTTTAACAAAAAAAAAAAACTCAACATCATGTTCGAACCTGAAGGTCCGAACACATCGTCATTTCTGGGAACAACAAAACGAAGCAGACAATGTATGGGAACCGACCCAATGCATGAAAAAAGTATACCATTGTTTCTAAAATCCTACATTGAATGAGAATCTATTCCCATAACAAGTTTGCATAAAAAAAAAGTCATCTAAGATGGAAACAATGGTAAAGAATAAATGGTGAAGCAAAATGAAATGAAAATGGTGGAGATAGAGTAATATCTTTGGAAGAGGAGATGGTGTAGATGACTGGGAACGCCGGAGGAACGAAGATGCCGGAGAAGGAGAGAGAGTTGGATCGATTTTGTGTGTGGAGTGAAAGAGAAAGATCTGTGTGTGGGAAGAAGAAAGAGGACGATGGAGACAGGGTAAAATGGGGACATTTGATGTGTGGGGAAAGAAAAAATATACATTTTAAATTATTGTGTTGTGTGTGGAGAGAAACTGTGTGGGAAAAAAATAATTCTGTGTTCCAATAGCAAGCCCCGGGTTTTATAGAGGGATTTGGGAGGTTTTGGGGTTTGGAGGGTGTGGACTGTGGAGAGGGAGGAGTAAGGGGTGGTGCAAGATGGAAGACAGCATTGGAGAGAGAGAGAGAGAGAGAGAGAGGAGGAAAATTTTAATCTTTCAAATGAGAAGTTTATGGAGGGAATGGAACTGTAGAGTGGCGCCAAGAGTGTGGGAATAAAAAAAAGAGCATGTTGGTGGTGTTGGCCTTCAGGTGGAGAAAGGGAGTGGGTGCGTGTCAAGTGTGTGATGGGGACATGACCATCTGCAACAAATAGAGATGGAGAGGAACAGTGAAGAAGCAGGCAAAATAAGACAAAAAATTTATACTTTTTTGAAAATTTTCATTTCTAAAATAAATTATTACATGTTCTTATTTGTTTTGAACATATTTTTATGTTCTCTCTCTTTAATGTTTTATATATTTTCTCTAGCATTCGCATTGACAAAAGAATTTATGGACTTTCTCTTTTTCTTTTTTTCTTTTCCAGTTCACTTTGTGCTTTTTGGTCAATCCTTTTAATGATTGTAATAATTTTTATTATTTTAATTTATTTTTAATAACAACATCATTCATATTTTTTCAAAAGAAAATCTTTCTTTCACCACAAATTCTTAACCTCTTTTTAATCTTATTTTCTTCTAAGATTTTTAAAAATAATAATAATGAATTCTTTTATATATTTTTAACTATTATATTAATTTAATATATACTTTGTTTTGCCCAGGCTTAGCATCGGGCTTTGTTGCTAGTTATACCAATATACAACTAGGGTGACATTTCATTTTAACATGTGAAAGCTTCCCACGACTAGTTTTCTTTTCTCTTATTTTGATCACTTATCTAAATATATGGTGGAATGTTCGCCATATCCGATGATATCATTAGATGTCAAATATAAATTTCTAATAGAAAAATCATTCCTCTCTTTATACACCCCTTTTTTTCCGATGGTTTTCGTTATGAGTTTCTTAAAAAAATATAACGATAAAATCTTCATTAGATATGCATTTTTTTCATCCTATCCTTTCACATGGTCTTCCCAGTATGGATGAATTCATGAAATGATACAACACCTATACATCTTATTAATTATGTTATTTTCTCTAAACTTTCATTCTGAAAGCTAGTTGCATGAGTCTTAACATTTTACTTTATACATCACACAACATACGAGATTTAGGTATTTGATTAATAATATTTAATAATGCACTAATCACACTATTAGTCACACGCACAATCTAATGATGTGATGAACTCTTATTTATTTAAAGAAAAATCAAAGAATTTATCACCTTATGGGGTCGAGATTCAAGATGAACGCGCTGAACCATTATTACGTAAGTCGAATAATGCAGTTATGCGACTGAAGGATCCAAATTAATTAAATTTAATTAGATGACTAATTTACAACCTCTATGCTTTTAATTACACGGGCATTATTAACATGCAACAAGTTCCTCTTTTTTTTTTTTTTGAAAATTTTTAATCCCAAGGGGTTAGCCGAGTGGTTAGGACCATGATATATCTCTCTTATAAATCTAGAGGTCCTGGTATCGATTTCCGGTTCCCCCTTTTTAGGAACCGAAGATTGCGTCCACTAGTACTACCTCCTGGTGGCCACTAGGGGTGTACGCGGATCGGATTGGTACGAATTGGGCCAAATCCATCACCAATCCGTTACTTACAGATTGATGGATTTTGAATCCGTCATCAATCCGTGGCTGTTAAAATCCGATCCGATCCTATCCGTGGAGGACCGGATCGGATTGGATTAATCCATTCAATCAAATGTTTAAAAACAAAATCTAATGTTGCGAAAAAATTACATTTTGACCCCTTAAATTTTTTTTCTTATTTTAAATTTAGAGATCTTAATTTATATTTAAACCCCTTATATATATTTTTTTATAATTAATGTCAGCGGATCGGATTGGATTGAATCAGCGGATTGAGGGTGAAATCCGCCACCGATCCGTTGCTAACGGATTACAAAATTTTCAATCCATCACAAATCAGTTTACCTTCAGATCGGATAAAAATCAGCGGATCGGATTTATGGATCGACGGATTTTTTGTACACTCTAGTGGCCACAAGAATTTTACCTGGCTTCTCTCTCTCTCGGCCCGGAGAGATTAGGCCGAGTAAAAGACTCGAGGAGTCAGGCCCAAGTTACCATTTTTCAGTCCCAAATTCCCAATCCAAGCGCGGGAGCACACTTGGTTTCCGCACCCGCGGTGTACGTTGCTTCGAGCGAAGCTTTAAAATCATGAACGGCAGCAGACGAGGGTTTTACTTTACTTTTACCACCTGTTCTTCGTTACCACCTCTTTTACTTTAATGGCGAACAGCAATCTGCCCAGGAGAATCATCAAGGTACGATTTGATCTTCTTCTCCTTCTTCAGATCGATGTCTTTCTTGATTTATTCGATGACAATATTTCAATCGATTCTTCGTATTTCAATTTGGAATCTTTCTCCTCCTTCAAATTTTTCTAGGGTTTGGTTTGATGATTTCATTTCTGATATCACTTTTGTGGATTCTATGGATCTTGTTTCGATCTTGATCTTTTGATTATGTGATTGAACAGGAGACGCAGCGGCTCCTCAGCGAACCTGGTAAATTCCTCTCTTTCTTCGTTAGTCTTGTTGTTGTTTCCATTCTGTTTTTCCTTTCATGTGAGTGATTTGAAGAATTAGAGTCGTTTGAAGAAATTCTGGGATTTGCCCAATCGGAAAGCAGGAATGAGGTGAAATCTGCTTCTGGATTTCTCCTCAATATTTACAGTACTGTGATTTTGAAGTACTATGCTTGAGTATGTTGATTTTGTAATGTATGATGCAACAAGGTGGAAACTTTATGATGTTTGATTTGCCTCCGGGATTCTTGGAAGAATTTTAGTTGTTGATATGATTTCTTTTGGTTAATACGTGGGATGATTTCAAAATGTGTGTTGAAATGTCACTGATAATGATTTTGGGTGATTGGGTGTGAATAAAGTAGATAACAAATTTGCTTTGCGATGTGATTTCTATTTTTTGTGCCGCAGAATGAATTGGTAATTATCAGGTCAGGTCTGCGAAATATTGAGTTCAGCTAATGTAGTACGTGTTAATGCATCCTAATTTGTATTTTGCTGGTCGCGCATCATGTACTATGGTTGTTTTGATTGGGGTCTACATCCTTCCTGTTAAATGCTTAAATGATACAAGATTGTTTATTATGTAGTAAGATTGTAGTTTTTTCTTCCTCTTAACTTCTATTGAATTCTTTTGAAACTTACAATATTTATGTCATCGTAATGTTCAGCTCCAGGTATAAGCGCGTCTCCTTCTGAAGAAAATATGCGTTATTTCAATGTTATGATTCTTGGTCCAACGCAATCTCCTTATGAAGGTAATTTGAGACTCTGAATAAAAACTCATTTGAACTATATCCATGTTAGAAATATACCTATAATAAAATTATATCACTTTGGATACAATACGGACTCTTTAAAGTAGCTTGTTGCATAGAAATTCACTTACCAATGAAACATTATATAATAAAAAGGTAAGTGATCAGATGAGGTTGTGGTGTTCAATAATGTGACTTGTTACTTGTTAGTGGTATGGAACTATTTAAAAAAAGATCCGAGGTTTGGAGTGTGTTGATCAATTCTCTGGACAAAAATCTCTCTCTCTCTCTCTATATATATATATATATATAGAGAGAGAGAGAGAGAGAGAGATGCTCCTATGAGAGATACTCTCACCTTACTATGAGAGATAAGGTGGGGGCCCTCACATCCATATCCAATGCCGATAGTTTAATTGTGAGGGCCCCCACCTTATCTAGTAAGGTGAGAGTAAATCTCATAGGAGCATCTCCCATATATATATATACATATATATATATATACTGCCAGTCGGTATTAATTCCCTCAACCGAAGGACTAAGACCCAGGGATGAGACTGAGCAACCCACCTGCCCTGGTTGGGAGTGAAGCCTCTCATTCCTTCCGTGCACAGACAGACATGGATTCCCCTTTCCAAACTCAACTAGATGGGGGAGTCGATCGTACTATTCAATCGATCAATCGGTCGAGAACGGGGTCCCACTGTACAACCAGGAATCACTGCAACTCAACTCCTGTCTATGCTCTCTGCCCTTACTAATAGAGCCAATACCGAGAAAAACCCGACTAGCCCGGGTGGAGGGAATTTGTCTAGGTGATGGTATTATGACTGTTAAGGGTAAAATTGGAGCTTTTTCCTGGTCAACCTAGTGGGCCTTCGAGTGGCGCAAAGAAAACTCCTCGATCGGGCAGGGTCCGTTCCTCTTAGTGGGAGGGGAATAAATGAAGCTACTTCCTATCTCATGGAAACGACTGGTGGATGGCGGGCGCTCCTGCCCTCCAGCGAATAAAACTACAGGGCAATCGTAAGATGGTTGTATATATATGTATATATACATATATACATTTATATATATATATATACACATGGGAGATGCTCCTATGAGAGATACTCTCACGTTACTATGAGAGACAAGATGAGGGCCCTCACAATTAAACTGTCGGCATTGGATATGGATGTGAGGGCCTCAACCTTATCTCTCATAGTAAGGTGAGAGTATCTCCCTATATATATATATATATATAAAGGGTCATGCTCCTATGAGAGTAACTCACACTACTATGAGAGTAAAGGGGGGACCCTCATATTTAGGCTGCTGGCATTGGATATCGATCCAATGGGTCTCCTTCCATATAGTAGTGTGAGAGCTACTCTCACAGGAGCCCGCCCCCCCCCCCCCCCCCACCCCAATATATATATATATATATATATATGAGAATATTCAAGTGCATCCATCCCTCACCATTGTGGTGAGGGACACCCCCTTCCATATAGTAGTGTGAGAGTTACTCTCACAGGAGCCCCCCCCCCCAATATATATATATATATATATATAGGAGAATATTCAAGTGCATCCATCCCTCACCATTGTGGTGAGGGACACCCCCTTTTTGGGAAGTTTCAAATACAAAAGAGAAGTGTACTTCCCAAAAAGAAAGTGTCCCTCACCACAATGGTGAGGGATGGATGCACTTGAATATCCCCCATATATATATCAATAGATATTTATGTTCATGAGGTTTCTTATGTCACATTAGCTGATGGTGTTCTCTAATCGATGGAATTACTTTTTAAGACCATCTGTCTGCACTATCTGTAGTTTGTTTATCATCTTTCTTCTATGAATTTCTAGTTTTTTTTTTTTTTTTTTTTTTTTGGGAGAACATGTTGAAAGTCATTCCAAGTGGGCAGAATGTAACTGGAACGAACAAACAAGTGATAAACTATTCTTCCTTTTCTTTCCCCAATGAATAAGTCTTTGAGATTTCAGAGGTGGAATGTCTGTCTAAAAAGATTATCCATGACGAGTATCCTTAAGTCTGTCAAATTCCAAAGGGGGGGCTGATCTGTTCTACAGCACTGATCTTAAAGAGATGACTAAAGAACTAGGACAGAGACTCATAGTAGGACTTTGATGAGAAATTCCCTTTCGTAGTCCTTTTCTATATTCTTTCATACATCGTGTCCTTGCAAATAAACACATTGTTATGTAGGCTAGCAGACTTACATAATTGACTGGCTTGGACTCTTAACAAACTGTGTCTGGATTGCAAAGACAATAAGAGGGTTACACTTGCATGGTGGTATTCACTTCTTTGTAGAGTCAGCATTCAAGGAGCTCATGAGTGAGAATGTGAGATTAAAAAAATAAAAACTGGAAGAGGTGAGCTTCAGTGGTTATCATTTCCTTAATATATTGATTTACGAGTTGAAAAGCACTGATGCAAGGAAATTTGAAGTCTCTTCTTTATGAATCAGAAAGTTTTTTCTTTTCTTTTTTGGAAATGAGTTTTCATAACTTGATCTCATTATTTTGCAATTTTATTTCTATTTCTTTTATAGGGGGGGTTTTCAAATTGGAACTATTTTTGCCGGAAGAATATCCAATGGCTGCCCCAAAGGTACGGTGATTGTTGAGAGAAACTCTTCCATATGCATTTGGTTGGTTAACTTTTTTTTTTTAGTTGTGATCTTAAGTTTGCTTTTCATTCAGAGCATGTACAAATGGGCTATTCTTAGTTCATAGAAAGTGCATTATCATATCTTTGTGGTAAAGTTGATGGATAAATAGCTCTTAACATTTTTTTCCCTTCCTTCTTTTAACCTCTAGTAATTGTTGATATAGTAAAAAGAAATAGTATTCGACTTGTATGCTATCTTATTTTCCCTTTAGACAGTTGAAAAGTGGAATGTTAATTATAAGTTCAGCATGGCCACTGACAGAGACACTGATTAAAACTATTATAAAAAAGAGAACGAAGCTATAAGCCTATAACTTGTAGGTGTATTTTCAGGTGGAATGTTAGTGATCTTGATATTGACTGGTTAGATAACTTGTGCGTGTGGAAAGGTGTTTGTTCCCTTTGTTGGCTGTGACATGGGTCTTTGGATGGTGGTTTCTTGGTTAAATCCTTTTTCTTAGGCTGACAAGGGAGGCCAGGGAGGAGCTGAAGCCTTTATTCCTTATCTGGCATTCTTGAGTCTTCAAAAGTTGTAACTTTCTGTTGGCTTGTGTTTCAGGACAAAGTCTTAACCATAGACCACTATAAAGTTTTGATTAATGGATGAATCATGTGTTAAAGAGTGATGACATGGTGAATCATCTTGTTCACCAAAGTTCTGTGGGTGAGGTTCTGGGTTTGCTTGGGACTCAGCTGTTGTTTGAATTCTTGGTGATCTATAATGGGAATGGAGGGTGGATTTAGATTAGTATGTCAGTCTTGGTTTTGTGGTTCAGAAGCAAAGAGATACTTTCTATCTTTTGTGGTATGGTTGGGTATGTCAATCCAGTATTCCATGAACGCACCAAGCATATTGAAGTTGACTGCCACTTTATTCAGGATGAATTTAAGCGGGATGTCATTGGTCTACCTCATGTCCCTACAGAATTTCAGTTTGTAGATATCTTCACAAAGGGACTTCCTCGGCCTCGACATCAATTTCTTGTTTCCAAATTGTTGCTTTATGACTCCCCAGTATCAATTTGAGGGGGGGTGTCAATTCAAGCCCAAGCAAGCCCAGGCCCATTCTGGGCCCAGACTTCATGTATTACTTAGTCAAAGCTTCTTAGTTTGTAAAAGAGTTTTTTTAGGATCTGATTAGTGATACTTACATGTAATCAGGGATTTCATCCCCTTTATAATGAGAAGAACAGTCGACCAAGGAGGTCACTGCATTCAGCACATTTCTTCAGAATTCTTTCCATCTCTCTAAATTGATAGGGTATGGCTTCTAAATGTGGCCCAGGGGCCAGGAGGCCAAAGTGCTGATCATATCTTGGTGATGGTTGCAAGCTTTATAGAATTTATGGCCAGGAGGCCAAATTACCAATTGAATTACATTTCTATGTGTGCTGTAGCATTTCTTTATTGCTTCCTTGGAAGGTGTTCACTTTGCAATATCGAATGGATTTGATTTCTCTATTGTTTTTAATAGGTGACATGACTCAAACCACAACCTTGCCATTTGATTTTTCTGTTGCGCTATAGAAGTACGCCTTCTTGTAGTTCACTATTGTAGTGTTTCTTACCAAAAGAAAAAATGGATATCACAGTTTTTATACACTTGTGATTCTTCTGTGGCTTTCACCAATTAGGGATTGGTACTATATCTTTATAAAGACTTGCTAATTTAATTGTCCTTTCCATAGAGATGGAAATATCTTTATTGCTGCATAGATTCATTTTTTTTATGCCTGTTTTTTTTTTTTTTTGAAACCCTTAATGCTTTAATTCTGTTACTTTACAATCATTTTGATGCATCATCCTCCTTTTGTCCTGGAAATAGGTTCGTTTTCTCACGAAAATATACCATCCTAATATTGACAAGGCAAGTGGGTCCAATCTTTTTATCTAGTTTCTATTCTCCTAATTCGATGTTTCTTTCTTGTAAAAGAAGGCTTTCATTTTTGTAGCTTGGAAGAATATGCCTTGATATCTTGAAAGATAAGTGGAGTCCTGCTCTTCAGATTCGAACAGTATTACTGAGGTGATATGACTATTACCTTAATTCCAATTTCCAAAATGGACGTGTTCCGATGAATTGGCCAAAATGCCTGAAGTTATAATCTCCATTTTATGTTGGACAAAATCTGTGCCTGTGGTACCATTAATTTTTTTGATAGGCAACGGAGAAATTATATTAAGAAAGGAAAGTGTATTACAAAGAAGCCCTGGCCAAAGGGCACTATGTTATAAAAGCATTATACCACAAAACAAGTTACATGGTGAAAGCTAAAAAGTTATAAGACCTATGAACCCCTTGCTTAGCTAAGGAGTCAGCAAAACCATTTGCTGCCCTCCCAACATGAATAAAGCTCACTTGAATTGAAGACGATATAGCTCTAATCTCATTCAAATAGAACTGAAATTTCCAAGGAAACATACCCGAAGAAGACACCCAAGATATAGCATTAAGAGATTCACTTTCAACCACAAGTCTAGAATGAAAAGAGGTTGAAGTGAAAATCCAGATAGCTTCTAAAATAGCAAAAACCTCAGCCTTATTAGACTCCATACAACTCACATGCTTTGAGAACAAAGCCAACACAATGCCTTCACTATTATGAAGCACCCCACCAATACCCGCCAGCTCAGGTTTTCCTCTAGCTGTTCCATCCATATTGAACTTAAGCACACCTTCAGAAGGAGGAGCCCAGGAAAAAAACCTTTCTCATTTTCTTATCCCCACAAAATGGAGAGGCTTCCCAATTGTGCAACACACCATCAACTCTTAGACTATCATACTCACACTTGAAAGCGGCCCATTTGGAAATTCGTGACGCCACCAATAACATTAATTCTTCCACCGACGACGAAGTCCTTTTAAACACTCTATCATTCCTCTCTTTCCAAACAGACCATAAAATAGCAAAAAGTATAAGTCTCCATAGAACTAACCCACACCCGTAAAAACTAGAGCACTTCCAAGCTTCAATTATGCCCGCCCAAGTCCTTGGGCTACACCAAAGGACACCGCATTGCAGAAGGAGCCTACACCATAAGGTATGTGAAAACTCGCAATAGATAAAGAAATGGTCTACTATCTCCATACCCTTAATGCACAACACATGTAAGTCTGAAATAGCTTCAGAAGCCAAGCCTCTCCTCCTAAGGTTATCTGCTGTAGAAACCTTTCCCAAAATAGCAAGCCAAGCAAAAGCCTCCACCCTAGGTGGAGCTAGACCTTGCCAAGCCAGAGAAGAAGAGGCTCTAAAATGTGTTGGATCTTCCAACTCCCTTGAAAAGGACTTACAGGAGAATTTTCCAAAAGTAGTAGGTTTCCAAATACGAGAATTTGTTACATCCCTGCAAAGAAAAACATTAGAAAGAAGACAGACCAAAGAGTTTCTCAGACTCCTCAGAAAGATGCAAAGCTCTCCAACATCCACCCCACCCCCACCCCCCCCCCCCCCCCCTAACGCACACAATAGTCTTCAACTGAAGCCCACTTGTTGACCACAACCCTAAACAACCTAGGAAAGGGCAAGGACAAATGACCCACCCCCACCTAAATAACTTGTGGTACCATACTGACGATTGCAGCTACTAAAAGTAACCACTGCTTATTCTGCTATTTTTGGCTCTGTCCACCCCTCACTCCACCTTATTTTATTTGTCTGTAATATACTTCTCTAGAACATTTATTTCCAAATACTTTTTAAATGATTTTTAGTTTTTTATGATTTCTTGAATTTTTGCTGGTACCATTGATACCTCAGAGGCAAAGGAGGTTCCTAGCAGAACTCTTAATATTGAATTAGTTTGGAATCTGTTATTGGTTTATTTGACCTTCTTCATAAATCTGGTGAATCACATTAGAAATTAGATACATGTGATGTCCCACCGATATGTTATTATTTGCATTTAACTTGTTGCTACTATTCCATTTAAATTTTATCGGGCTCTAAAACTACCCAGCTGTAAGCTTGCAAGATGTGATAAACATATTAACTTGCAAATATTTAAGAACACCATCATGGTTAGATCAAGTCCAGCTGATAATAGTTTGGATTGTGATTTGAGGTCAGAATCAGCTAATATTTTTTCTTCTATTTTGTTTTCTTCTTTTTTGTCTTATCTATTTTAAGTTCTTTTTTGTCTGTCATTTCTTCGGAAAAATGAAATTGCTATGAATATTGAATTGCATCGGTTGTATTTTTTGGGTAAAGGAGGAAAATATATTTGAAAAGTTACTGCTGACAGAGTGATGGCGAGTAAGAGCAATTTCTATGTAGCCTCTAGATACCTGCATGGAGGTAGTTTACATACAGGGCAGCCTTATCTACAGACATTGTCTGATCTTACATAGATGCAGACCCCAACATAATAACATATTTAAACACGACATTTAGTACTGATGTATTCTCAGAGTACCATTTAAGGCTAAAGGACCTTTACACGCATCTGCAAACTGACATTTCTGGAGCAGCATAAGAGGCAATGATGTCTAATATTCATTTGCTTGAGTAACTGAATTCTTGTATGCATTGGTGAGAGCCTCGGTGTGAGGCACAAGATTATCCATGATGATCATCAAACAGTGGTTACAAAGGCAAGCTAGAGCATCTGTGACCCCGTTGAAAGCCTTGGTAGTTGGAACTGACAAGTGACTACCATCTTTTGGGGAAAGGTAAGGATATAAATTCCCAAAAGGCATTGTACAGTGTATAAAGAATGGAGGAGAGCTCTTCCTCTGGTTCACTCCACAAACCTACAGGGCAACCAATGAAGAGCATACCGAAAGGGAGAAGCCCCAAAAAATACCCACAAGCCGGGCCAGTTAAAAGAATGGGCACCTTCTGCGAGCATATGTGACCTTTGTTGAAAGCCTTGGAACTGACAAGTGACTACTATTTGAACCTCATTGAAAGGCATTGTGGTGAAAGGATTTGGATTGGAAGAGATTTTTTTTTTTCTTTTTTCATGACATGGATTGGAAGAGAAAGTTAATAGGGTTTCTACAGGAATGTCATCTCTAAGTAACAAGTGTTAAATTTACCCTGGATTTATTCGTCTTTTACTTGGAACTAGAGGACATTCCTTATTTCCTAGGGCGTTCCGCAAGGAATTTTTCTGCTGTGACATCTCTACTGTTTTTCATGATAGTCTTCAGTTATGGGGCCGTGTTGATATTTTAGTGTAACCTCTTAAGCAGCATTAGTGCCATCATCAGCAAGCCCTCACTCCTTCCTTTGTTTGCTTTGTGCCATAGTTTTAGTTGTTATTCTCTTGAGGAGATATTGTTGTTTTTCCAATAGTTTATTGGCAGAACGTTTTATTTGTTTGCGTCGGTGGGTTGCCGACATCCTAGCTAAAGTATTTTTGCAGATTTTTGTTATATAGATAATAAGTTCTCTCTGGGTGGTGTAATTTGATCTTCTTCATCTTCTTTTTACAAGTAACAGACAGTCATTAGAAGAAAAAAAACGGAAGCTCTAGATGCATCTATGGGGAGGAGAGAATAAACCAGTGGTGTGGACAGGTCCATCATCCCATTACGAAGCCACTGTAGTAATGAATCTCTATCTGCCTTTGCTTGGCTAAGAAATTGACCAAGCATTTGGTCCATAGATGATCAAAGAAGAGCAAATGGTCAAATCTTCTCAAAGATAAAATCCTTATTTCCAAGGCCTTAATGCTTCCAACATGCCCAGAAGATGGTGTCTGCTGACCCCCTTTTTTGTTTTTTCAAATATTTTATTTCCTATGCTTGCCACGTGCTCGGCAAGCTTTTTCTTCATTTACCAAGGTCCAAACCTTGGTCTTCCCCATGAGAAGGGGGTGGTGCCTTCCACTGCTATGACAGTGGGTTGGCCACTTTTTATTTGTGTATTCATTGGTACGAAAATCTATGCATTGTCAGCTTGCTGGGAATGGTACAAGCTTTACAAGACCTCACATATCATAAATTATATCAACTTTTAGAAAAATTAAAATAAAAGGACTAAACAAGCTGAAGATGGCTAGCTGTTCTATCCTGGTACTCAAATTCTTAGTACTGTTATCCTGCTTTCTGTAGCATACAAGCACTTTTGAGTGCTCCAAACCCTGATGACCCTCTTTCAGAAAACATTGCAAAGCATTGGAAGACAAATGAAGCTGAAGCTGTGGAAACAGGTAGCTCTCTCTCTCTCTCTCTAAAGAACACATGTATCTTGGTCCGTTACTTATAATCCGGTGAACCTGTTTGGGTGACACTGCAGCAAAAGAGTGGACCCGTCTATATGCAACAGGGGCGTGAAGCACATGATGAACTGCTGTTGTGCAAATAACCTAGCATGGAAATGAAATTGTTGATTGTCGGACTTATCAAATTTAATCATCTCAAGCCATTCAGTCTTCAACTGTTAACTGCTGCTTATCAATCTTCTCCCAAGGTCTGCCTTGGTATATTATGTATGATTGGAATGGTTTACTGTTCTTCACCTCCCAATTTAAAAAAGCTCACTGTTTGTTTGGGCTCGCTTAATCAAAGGTTCTCATTTATATTCTTGCTAAGCAGCCTATGCTTTGTTTTTAAGCATTTGGAAGGATGCATGTATGCGGCGAACCAAAGACACATTTGCGCCCTAAAAAAAATCAAGGGGCAGATGCCACTGGATGATGCCATATAACTGCATCCAACCGAGACATATTTGTGCCCTTAGTTCCTTTTGAGGGGATTGACTTACAAATATATAAAAAAAACCCAGTAGGGACAGATGCCACTAGATGATGCCATATTCCTCTCTTTACATTTCAAATGCTACTCCTTGAGTTGACCCACTACAATATTTGAAACAGGGTATCCACAGGCTTTCAGCAGCTGATGGATGTTTGGCAGGTGTGTTAGAAACTTGAATAGGTGAAGCGGATAGTTGTTTGCCTTTTTATCAATGTTTACATGGGGGGTAATGAGGTGAAAAACACCCACTGGGGTTATTGTGCGTCTTGCACTGTGTAATGCTTGCCGTTAATGAGGTGTCAACATTGCATCTAATATCAATCTTTAGCTGCCTCAAGCAGTTTCAATGGACACTACATCAAGGGCCTGTTTGTTCGCCTAGAATTCTTTGAAATTGAATGCTTAGAGATTCACGACACAAGTGGTTAAAAATGAAGATAGAAAGTAAATACATAAAAAAAATGTCCATCAAATAACCTCCTCTTTAATTGAAAATAAATTGCGGGATGATGTGAAATGAGTAACCTTAGTAGTTCGGATCTAGGGAAGTTAAGGTCTCATCTACATTGCAACTTATGTCTTTCACTCCTACCCTCTTATCATTCACACATCACCTCTTCAATAATCCTTAATTTGAGCTTATTTGATTATGAATTTTTATCTATTCCTATCCAAAGACAGGCCCAAATAGTTGCCAATCTCTACCTAGGCTTGATGGTTTAACCCGTTGGTTCTAATCATTTGGACATGGATTTGAGATGCGGCGCAGAGAGAGAGAGAGAGAGAGAGATGACTGGGTTGTTGATCTGATGTGATTGGATGCTTGATTAGTTGATTCCTCTGAAAATTAACAATTGGTCCTAATTACACTCCACGAAACCATATGCAACAAAAACTCACTAAATTATACACAGTAAGGGCCTGTTTGCTGACTTCATCTCCGGTTTTATATTGTCAAAAGGGGGAATTAGTGGTCCCTATCCCATTGAAGGATTTATAAGCCAGTGGGGCTCTGCTGTTTTACTTTATAGCTGTATGAATCGGCTCTTCATTGATGGTAAGGGCAACAAGAGAATGCGCTAGTCTTTTCCTTGGTTAGCATTTGGGACCTTTTTTCAAATCAGCCCAAAGTGAACCATGGGCCCTGCCCTAGATGGCATTTTAGCGCCTTTTAGGGAGCACAACTGGCTGAAGGAATGCCTTTACATAGCCGCCCCAACTAACACCTCTCTGAAGTAGTAGTTTTGTGCCCTTAATTACCGAATGCAGTAGGGGGGTGGTTTGAACCCTTTAGTTCCTAATTTAACACCATTTATGGAGGATCTGTAGACCTTTTGGGCCAAGAATCTGCACCATATTTTTAAAGATTTGTTCCTGACTAAGTAGGTCATCTAATCGAGTTAGGAATTATTTTTTAACCAAGGTACTTAAATTGCTTGTATGAGTATGTGGTCCAGACAGCCAATTTGGATGCAGCAATCCTAAACCATTCAATAGCTGGCCCGCAAAAAGTTGGCAGATAAGACAATGAGCAAAGGTCCCCATTTGGGGAAAATCTAGTGCATATGTATATGTCACTTTGAGATTAAATTATAACATGAGCATTTTCTAAAAAGAAAAAGTGAGCAATTCTTCTCATCTGTCACAGTCTTCTTCTCATTCAAGAAAGGACACTCATACATACATTGGAAGTGGGTCAAGAGGAAGATTAGTAAATAAATAATGACTAAATAATCAAGCCATATAGAACCCACAAAGCACATGCCAAATACATGGCTGCCCAAATGGAATGGGTCCACCAATTCCACCAACCCACAAAACCATTAAAAAAAAGACTCCCTTTAACCTTCCCAACCCCATATAAACTCCCACCAACCCCATACATAAAAAGGAACAACAAATCCTTTGAATGAATGAATGCCATGCCACCCTTCTACAAAATATACATTCAGAGCATTCAAATGGACCTTTATTGACAAAAATAATACATAGAAAAATGAGCATGGAAAAATGAGGATTGATCCATGAGTTGAATTTCTTTTTTATCAGGGATGATGGACGGATAAAAACACCTCTAAAAAATGTAAAAAAACTCTGTGGGACTCAATTATTGTCTAGAGGCCACTTGGGTGTCTTTAGGAATTGTTGTGGCAAGAGGGTCTTGATTGTTTTGTTGTGGGGGAGGTGGACGGGCAAAGGAAGTGAGGTCCTTCATCTTCTCATTGTTAGGCAAGAAGTATGGGGTAGGGTTGGGTTCCCTTGTCTTTGGTGGGAGCGCTTGCACTGGGACTCTCTCTACTATTTGCTTTCTCAGTATGTCATGAAGCCTCCCAAATAGCTTTTGCTTCACTGTCTCAAAGGCTCGGTCCAGATTCTCGATCTGCAGCATGCCAAAAACACACTTCATTTAGACTAAAAAATACAAAGGTCATGGGACTTTTGTGGGTAAGTCCAAGATTTGGACTCATTTAAAATTTGGGTCCAGGTTTGGATCTATGGCTTTCATACCCAACTGCACACCCAATAACACAAATATGTATTATATGTATATGTATACAAGTGTATTGTTTGGGTCTTGTTTTGGGTTCAGGTCCATATCCTTTATTTGGATCCTGGGTCCAAAATTAGATCATCAATTTATCATCAAAGCCATGTTCCAATCATTGGATTTGACCTAAACTCCGCAAACGTTTCATCTCTGGTTAAAACTTAAAACAGTTAGTAAAGACCCATGTTTCTTCATTTGTCTTTAAATTGAGATCCTTGGAACAATCTCAACCATCATAAACACAAAAAGCAATGCAACTCTCAAAAGGTGAGGGTGACTTGCCTGCTCTGTGGCGTTTACATTGTACATGAACAGGCCATAGTAGAGATCAAAGCTGTCACTGACTGTATTTTCAGTCTGCAATAAACAGTAGATAGAATTCATTAATACATGTGAAGTAACAATAAATATAGTCTTGATCTAGTACATATGGATAAGAAATCATTTGTACAAAAGGGTTTGTAAGATTTCTTTATTACCAGTTGCAACAGAGTCTCATAGCCTTTTGTGTTGATGGGTGTGGACTCCAGATCCAAATGTGATAAGATCCTTCACAAAAGTAAGAATATTCTTGTGTTAGAGAAATATTCCAGGTGGGTGGGATACAAAAAAAAAGTTATATTTCTTAGGTGACTAACTTTTATGCAAAAAAAAAGTTATGCAAAGAAAATCATCTCCAATCTTTTATGCATCCTTACCTTCCAATGGTGTGTGTAATGAACTGGCTGCCAGCAGCGTGGCGATCATGTTCTTCGCACGACATCTCCACCATTCGACAACCCTGGAAAAAATTGCAATATTTTAGCAAAACCATTGCAAATTGTATTAATAAGTTAATAGGCAAATGGAGGTTTGTGTTACTCAATTGAATTACTCTAGAGAAATTGATTTCGTCTTCTAAATATAAGAACAAGTCAAAATCTCACCAACTTCTGCCCAATTCAACCTTGCTGCTTGTTGATTAAACAAAAATGGCAGTTTACTTGTGGTTGCAAACATCAATAGACTCAGTTTCTTGTGATTAAAATATCTTTTGCAGCTTATCCACATTCAAAAAATAAACCTACATGAAACCTAAAATATTCTACAACCGATATTGAAGTTGACAAGGTCCAGCACACCAGTGCCAAAATTTTGCTTTTGGGAGTGCCTGTTCAACAACACATATCAATTCTATTTCTTTAAATTACTTAACTGCAGACGTCTTCATCGTCAGCGTAACCATCATTTATCACATCAATACGGAGTCGGCTTAAAAAGTTCCATTCTAGATTTTAACTAAGTTGTGATAATAAATGATATCTATTTAGCTGCAGAACATGAAAGTAAAATCTTTTACTCTCTTACTGACCTCATTCTCAAAAATGCTTAAGAACTGGGCGCATTTCCGGTCTTGAGCGCTGTTTCCGGTGATTCGAACCTTATCGTAGACAAAGGGGAGCCCTGCCCAGCTGTTTTTCCCACTCTCCGGGCCAAACATGGGGTGTGTGCACACTATTCCAAATTCAGGTGGAAGAACCTAAAATTCATGGACATACATCAAAATTACACTAATGAAACTTGACAAATGAAATGAAACTTAATGACCCAAGAGAGGAGAAGTGGGGTACCTCTAGAAACAGATTTCTGGGATACTGTTTTACAGATAGAACATCGGCAAGAATGGTGTCAGGTTTCAGTTTATGCATTGGGATTTTGCGAATAACAGATTCTGTAGACAGAATGGAGCTGCAGACTAATATTACATCTGGTTGCTCTTCACACATCGCATCCATGTTGCTGTAAGAACACAATCAAATCAAATTAATGTAATTAGACTTGAAACAGATGATGTTTTGTGAGCATTTTATTTTCACAGTTATTTCATTTTCCGCAAAAAAAGAAGGAAAACTTTCTTTTTCCTCAGTTTCAATTTGTAGTGTTTGTTGTGGCAAAACATTTATTTTTTGTGAAATGAGTTTCCAACTGTTGTGAAAAATAAATGCCAACTTCTGGGGTACAATACAACCAGCTTTTCAAAAGAAAAAAAACCATGAAGAATGTTTTACCATGGAAAATCATTTTCATTTCCATGCAAAATGTTGACACAAACATATCATAAAGTAACTCACCTGAAGAACTCCATTCCATTTTCCTTGCAGTAGTCTGAGTAGTCTGATCTGGAGGTGGCCAAAACGTTGTGACCCTGTCTTTTCAGTGCCTTGCCAATGAACTGACCAAAGTTACCAAACCCAATGATTCCAATCTTAAGGGGATCTTCATGGATGGTGGATGATGAGGGGTTTAAGATGGACTTGTCCATGTGGTTGAAGATCTGGGTCATCTTGTGGGGGAGGGTTCTCAGCCGCAGATGATTGAATTTGTTGGATTTGGGATTGTTTGGGATGGTGAGATGGGTGTAGAGATCGGATTGGTTGTTGATGAAGGGTGTTGATGGGGCTAGGTTTTTTTGAGCTTGGATGGTGGTTTTGCAGCTGCAAAGATGGAAGGAAGCCATTTCTGTCTCTTGGCTCTGCTACCCACTTAGCTTAGATTTTGGGTCCTGTGTTTTGTAGTTGGGTCCAAATTCAAGAGGCTAGTGGGGGCATGAGGACATGTGCAATGAGAAGGGGGCTATTTATGGGGGAAGGGTCCAGGAGGCATTTACATGCATGCCCTTTTATTATTTTCAATGAAATGACTGAGAAAGCTCCCCTGTGGAATATGGGGAGAGATAATCAAATAGAGGAAGGTTACTTGTTTGTTTGTTTGTTTGTATTATGAGGGTTGGAATTTTGACTCTCTCTCTCCTCCCTCCCCCAAGTTCTTTTTGCTTTTGCAAGAAGTAACCAAACTTGTTACATCTTGTAATCAACAGTTCTTTTGTTTGTTTTTTCCTTCCATGGGAGGCTTTTCAATGTAGTAAATTCGTGAGTAGTGGTACTGTCGTGGAGCAGTATCAAACTTACAACCTCTAACTTACAAACCATGGTTCCAAGCCAACTGAAGTACCCCTTGAAATTAAAATAATTAGATAACACCTTGATGATGTAATCAACAGTTTTGAAAATCTCAAAAATAGATATTTTCGTAAGGGGCAAAAAGGCAGAGTCTGTTTAGCATACTATAAAAAAAATTCACAGGGCTAGAAAATATTAACCAAAATGTAGAGAGAGAGAGAGAGCCAAAAAACTGAAGTGGGTTAGGACAAGTGTTTTTCTCCAGTGGGTTTCAAGTTATGGATATGGGCCTAGTTGGATGCCTAGTTGGATCCACCAGAACACCGCAACTCTGATTTTGGACTGAATGGCAGGCCCAATGGGTCAGAACTGGATCCAAGTTTAGAATGTCAAACCTTTAACCAGTTGGATGTGAGTAATGAATAGTAGGTAATCGGTTGGTCAAAATAGGGCCTCTCATTAAAGTTTATTAAGCAGGCTCAAATCTGGGTTTTAGGGTTCTTTGTCAAACCCAAAATCAAACATGGGCCTAGAGTTCTTAATCGGCCTGGACTTAATCCCATATACAGTCAGTTGGGCTTCTTGAAACTAGGTTTAGATGAAGAGGGAATTTGGAGAATGATAAATATGCCATTCATGTGGGGCAACTGCTGCCGGCAAGCAGGTCATGGCCGCAGTGCAAAGGTAAGTTTGAGAGGATTGAATTGATAATATTTGGTTTCAAGCTCTCTCTAATGCGAGCTATCACCATCATTAAAGCTTTATCCAACTATATTAGAGTTAGTCAGACGAATAAGTTGTACTTCTTTATATCTTTCATTACTACTTTCATTCATTTCTTTTCCACCTGCCCTTTAACATGGGACCATAAACCTTGTCGTTATTGATTTACGTTGGACATGTTCGAATATCTCCAATAAATCTTTTCTATTTTATCATATATTGATGCTAACCCTAGATACCTAGACGCTTTTATACGCGAGGGCTATTGGGAAGGTGGAACCCACTGGCACAAATAGAAAACTTGAGGAATCTACACAACTTTACCAGCCGACCATTATGTAATGTATAAAACCTTTTTCATGAGGTGTTAAGACATGGTGCAAGCTGTGAGAAGCTATGGAAGATAATAATATTTATTCTGTAATTATTATCACATTAGACTCTGTCACATGTAATTTTGTATTTCCTGTTGTGCTAAACGTGGCACACCCCACCTTCCCTTGACCTTTTTAAATGTCATTTTCATTTAGTCTTTTCATCTTTGTTAGTGGAGAAGTCAAGTAGTTCATGATAGAAATATTGAATTAGTTGACACTCATGGCACACAATAAAAAAAAAATGAACTTGACAATTAATAGGAGTTTCTTGAATGAGATTAATTTCTAGGATGAAAACTAAATTTCCCCTTTTTTTCAATTTACTAAAGGATGAGTGTAATTTTCATTGTAAATAACTTCTGCAAAAAGGAAAGTGCAAGTTTGTGCAAGGTAGTTTCCATGAAAGCATGACTCCTAGTTCTGCATTGGGTGGAGTCTCGTTATCTTCTTCTGCGGTGTTATACAAACAATTTTTCTTAAAAAAATAATTTTTTTCCTTGAAGGGGGTTGAGAAAAAAGATTAGGCTAAAACTAAAATTTCACTAATAAATATTAAAATTCAACTATTATACTGTCCTTTTCACCCAAATTCAAAAAGATAATAGGAAATCACTATTTTACATACATAAAAAAGTGTAATGGTTCTTCTAAAGGAGATTCTTCGCCCTTAATATCTCTTCATTCACATGTCATTTTCTCTATATCCAAATGAGCCTCGCGAGACACAATCAACATCATTATCAAATCCTTGTCCAGGCTTTATTTAGGTCGACTACATAAATTCTTTTTTCTAGAATATGATTAAAACATGAATAAAGATATTTTTTCTTTAAAAAAAAGAGAGTATTTTCTCATCCAAATGGCCATGTTACTCCACCCTGTCGGGTAGTTTGAAATGAATAAATTATCCAACCAAACATGAACATTTTAGTAGTGACATCCAAGGTCCCATTTAATTAATGGCCATGTGGTGTGGGTACCAGGGCATCAATTCATGTTCCATATGAGAGAAAAAAAACCTCATTTCCCACATGTCTCCCTCCATACAAATTTTATATGTGAGGGCAATTTCGTCATCTTGTAATGTCCGCGTGGGAATGGCATTCCCCGTAATAATTGCAAGAAAGCAAGGGCTTGATTGGGATTTGGGCGTGTAGGGAGGAGGAGACTCGACCGCGTAACGTAACGCTTTCGGAAATCGGATGTGGATCTGCCACAAAAAAAAGTCTCCCACGAGCGAAACGTGGGACTCAATTCACCACGTCCGTTTTTTGTTTTCCACCACTTGCAAGTTGCAACGAATCTAAATAATGCAAAGGCAGGATTTTGCAAATCATCTTTACAAATCTCAACAGCAGAAATTAGTATTATATCCCAACATCATCAACCATAGGCCCCACACCAGGTGGGAAATCAGGAATGACCTTGGCATTCCTGTTCCTAATTGGGAAGATCTCAACCATCCATCTAATTTCCCTTCCAAATTTTCTTTTTATCTTGGGACAATTTTTTTGAGTGTTGATTAAACTATATTTTCAGACCTCCAATTAGATTATTAGGTTTATTTATTTATTTATTTATTTTTATCGGAGGGTTTTCAACTAGGGTTGTAAACGGGTCGGTTCTAGTCCGGGTCCATGGTGGACTCCGAACCGGAACCATTAAAGAGAATGTGGAACCGGACCCGGAACCGTTTCGGAACCGGTTTCTTAGCTCTGGAACCGAAGCGATATATTGGACTGGTCTGGATCCGAGTTCGTGTTTAGGTAGAGAATGATATTAAAAAAATGATTTTTAGGAGAAATTTTCGAAAATTGAGGTAATATGTTGGGTCTCGGGTTCACGGTCCGAACCAAGGTAGAACCGGACCCAGACCCATTTACTTATCGGGACCTAAATAAGGACCCAGACCCGGTTTTTAATGGGTCGGAACCTTCGAATAATCGGAGAATTAAGTACCCATTTACATCTCTAAACCCAACCCTTTGTACTGGACTAATCCCTCCGGGCCCATAGGCAAGCCAGAAAAACTCCCCTGTAGCCCCAATGTAATTATTAGGTTTATTGGAGTGGTCATATATCAATGATTTGCATCAACAAAAATCAGGTGAGTTTGTGTCCTCTTAGTTCGTCTGAGCCGTTCAAAATGAACCCCCGCCTGCCCCCAAAAGTCTTACTGTAATAAAAGTTAGTCACACATTAACACCTACTGTTTGGTTAGAAACGTAATTGATGGCTTTGTTAAGATTGGGCGATGGCATTTTCAATTAAATGGTCATTTTATAATACGATTAATTTCTATCAGAGTGAAATTTGGAGAGAATCAAACAACACTTATATTTTAGTGGATTAGATTTTCAATGGCTGCGGAGTTCACATTCCTTGGGCTCAAAATTTCTCTTGGTCAAAGTAAGGCTCCCATGACCCAAATAGCCGGAACTCTCTCTCTCTCTGTCTCTGTCTGCAGCTGCGCCTCGTTTGTGTTGTCTGCTGCTGCGACTCGTTTGTGTTAGTGAGGCTTATGCGGGCCTCACGTGGGTTTCGCGGGGAGCTGCTGTACAAAATTAGGACACGATTTCTATGTGCTTGACCGCCTCCTTCTTTGAAGTTTACCTTTTCAAAACAATTTAGTTTACTTTAGATTAAGTTTGCCTTAGCTTGTGGGGCCCTCTAGCCAATAATTGTATCCCTTTTATTTTACTCATTGTCTTTTCTTATGATGACAAGGGTGTTAGGTATTTCCGAGAACTGTATATTCTTCAAAGGCACGTGAAGCTTTTCTTCACATGAGGTGTGGAATCGGAAAATTTTCTTTGGAGGGGCCTCCTTGGTGATGTCTTCAATACCATGAAGGCACAAGGACCAGAGACGGTGGGCTATCCAGTAAAGTGAACGGACACACCATTCAAATCCAACATGGTGAACTACCCACTCTCTCAAAAATTCAAGATGACATCCGTCAAAACCTTTGACGGTACGAAGGATCCATTGGACCACTTCGAAACTTTTAAGACCTTGATGCAGCTGCGCAACGTCCCCGACGAAATTATGTGTAGGGCATTCCCAACTACCTTGAAGGGATCAGCGCGATAATGGTTCGCCAAACTCACCCTGGCCTTCATAGGCTCTTTCACCGAACTGAGCAGATCATTCGTGACACAGTTTATTAGTGGACGCCGCCAGCAAAAGCCCGCCACTCATCTGCTCAACATAAAATAGGATCGAGACGAGAGCCTGAGGAGCTACCTCACTCGTTTTAACGAGGACATCCTTCAAGTCGAGGAACCCGATGATAAGGTTAGCATGACCGCCTTCCTAGGAGGCCTCCGATCATCAAGCTTCATCTTTTCAGTAATGAAGCGACCACCAAATAGCATGCCAGAATTATTGGCAAAAGCTCAAAAATATATGAATGCTGAGGAAATCAACAGGTCCAGGCGGGGTAAATCATCTCGCGGATCGCCAAAAGCTTGACCTGCATCTGCACTATTCTCAAATAGGCAGCCTATATATCCAGCTTAGCGGCTCTCTCGCGAGTCGCCAAAAGCTTGGCCTCTGCACTGCTCCCAAGCAGTCAGCCTATATCTCCAACTGAACGGCTCCTCGTGAGTCGCCAAAAGCTTGGCCTCTGCACTGTTCTCAAACAGGCAGCCTATCTCCAGCTTAGCGGCCCTCTCGCGGGTCTTCAAAAAGCTTGGCCTCTGCATTACTTCCAAGCAGGCAGCCTATATCTCCAACAGAACGGCTTATCGTGAGTCGCCAAAAACTTGGCCTCTGCACTGCTCCCAAGCAGGTAGCCTATATCTCCAACTGAACGGCTCCTTGTGAGTTGCCAAAAGCTTGGCCTTTGCACTGCTCTCAAGCAGGTAGCCCATACCTCCAGCTTAGGGGCTCTCTCATGGGTCGTCGAAAGCTCGGTCTTCAAACTCTGTCTTCGCTCTCACGCAAGCAGCTTGCCCCTCTCTCCAGGTAATCATGTTATATATTTTTTTATGTTGGAATAACGTTGTTTTTGCCATGCATGTTTTTGAAACTCAGGCCCTCTACAACCCGCGGGACTACATTAGAGTGAATGTCAACAATCGGGCCTCATCCCTCTGGCACCTGCTCCTGGGTACTAACGCCCCTCCTGGTGCCCAGCCTGAGTAGCGTAGTCCTGACAGCACCCTTCAGGCGTCTAGAACAGGCACTCAAACACCTCTCAGGCGCCCAGACCTACCAGGCGTCCAGCACCTCCCAAGTGCCCAGCACAGGAGCCCAGACCTTCCAGGCGCCCAGCACAGGCGCCCAACACCTCCCAAGCGCCCAGCATCTCCCAGGCGCCTAGCACAGGCGCCCAACACCTCCCAAGCGCCCAGCATCTCCCAGGCGCCTAGCACAGGCGCCCAGCACCTCCTGCTCGCCCAAGCGGCACCCTGCTACTCGCCTCCTCGCCTAGCAGCTCAGCAGAAGATGCTTCAGCCCCGGCCAAAGCAGCCTCGGGACCAGCGCGCGCCTCCTTCACCCCAGTTGCTGCGCACCCCAGCTGCCCGCCTCCTCTGTGCATAAGGGCAGCTCGCCCAAGGCAGCCCTAGGCTTGCCCAAGATGCCCAAGGCAGCCCCAGGCTCGCCCAGAAGCTGCTGCTTGCCCAAAACCGCACCCCAACGCGCCTGCTCACTATTTTGACCGTAAATTTTAGTCCCTAACTTTAAATTGAAGCTTATTATATATCAAATCGAAGCTCTCGACGAGGGGAGCAAAACTCATTGCTAGCAATGAGCCTTGCAGAAAAAGTCCAAAAAAGGCCCAAAAACAAGTGTTTTAGCCCCCCGAAGTTTCAAAAAAAAAAAAAAAAAAAAACAACTGCTGCTCGTCCAGGAGGCCCTCTGCTCACCCAGGACACTCCCTGCTGGCCCAGATCAGTGCCTGCTCGCCCAAACCGCTCGCCCAGTTCATGCTCGCTATTTTGACCATAAATTTTGCTTTGTAACTCCAAATAGGGGCTTATTATATATCAAATCGAAGCTCTCGGCGAGTCCTAAAAAGTTAGACAGCCTTAGGCTGTGATTGACACTGTAAAAAGTCCAAAAAAGGCCTAAAAATAGATGTTTTGGCCTCCCGAAGTTTTTGCAGTTGTGAACTCAGCCGAAAATTCAAACGAATGCCTCCTTTCCAAGTTCCATTGGACACAGGGCATTGGAGGACAAATGATGGGCCAAACCCAAAGGCCCAACTCATGTTACAAGCCCAAGGGCCCAACTCCAAGAGGTCCAAGCCCAATCCGTAGGCCTGGCCACGTCCTCGAGAAAGCAACCGGAAACGTCACCCTCATCGCTTTGGAAATGGTCAATCCTCATCCTGTTTTTACCAAGTCTCGCAGAGGATATCTCAACCACCTCGTCCATCAAAAATAATTCAAAAGCTCCATCGAAGTAGAGATTTCGTTGCTGTAAAGTCGTCACCATCTGTTAGGGGAAGACTATAAATGAAAAGCCCCACCAACACTTGGGGGGCAAGGGAATCTTTCTCTTTTACATGCACTTATCCTCCCATTCTCATAGCTTGTAACCTCTGCACACTTGAGATATAAAAATATCCGGCGACCTCGGCCATTGAGAAGTGGACGTAGGTCACGCTGACCGAACCACTATAATTCGTGTCTTCTCTCTCTCTTCTTAAATTACTGCATTTATTACCAATTACTTGACCGGTGGTGTGCAAGGTCAATTTGTGCATCATCAATATTTACTTTTAATATGTATAGGTGTATAATTGCCAATGGGAAATCTAAGTCTTTCCAATGATCGTTAACTTAAAACCTGCTAGTTGAGATTTAAATGGGAAATTTTTTTTTTGAAAATTTGTTTTATAAATAAAAATAATAATTTACTAAATAAATTAATATAATTTTTTTGAAAGGTTTTTTTTTTTAACTAGACAAAATAGTGTTTTCTATGTCCCTTCAGGAACAGTTGGTGTACATGTCGAATTTCAGTTTTCATGATGGCAAGATAAAAATGATGGAAGAGTCGTCTTGTTTTGTGATGAAAGAGCTACATCGACTAAGCCAAGGTGGTATGGAGTGGAAATTTTCATTCCACTTCTGGAATGCATAAGGAAATCCTTTCTAGCTCCTTGCCCTTTGGAAAAAGTACACTCTATCTACCCTTTCCCTGGGACAAGTAATTTTTTTTTTATATCCTTCCTAGTTTTCCTTACACGCAAGTAAGAATGATATAGTTTATGTGTCTTGTGCGGCTAGGGAAGTAAGGAGAATTTTCTACTACAAGCAACAAGATGTGGGAGATCCCATCCCGATCCTCTAAAAGGCAGGACCCCTTTTTAGTTTTACGGATGAGTCCTTGATGAAGGCAATGATCCATGTTCTTTGCATTTAAATAGTATTGTGACAACTTCGTCTGAGCAACACCCTTAACCATAGAACGTAGTATGTCAATTACGGACTTCCAACGGTGGGACTCCGCTAGCCCACATCGAAAATAGTCAAATCTTGACTATGGGCTTATAAATCAAACCCTATGTTAACTCAACTCAACATGACGCCTTTTAAAGCCATGCCCAACCATCATAACTCGAAAGATTTTTATTAAGACCCAATTAACTCAAAAGGTGGTTCCATCAAGTCAACTCAAGACAACTTGCTGCATAAAACTTATTCAACAATAAACAAAAGGAAGAAATCCATCACAGTCACCAGTCTAACCTGTCTAACTCGTATTAAATGTGGGTTGGGTTGGCTCGACTTACGTAACTTGTAAAGGGATTTGAGAGGTAAACATAACCACTGTGCCAGATAAATATTGTAGACAAATATTTATCTAAACAATATTAAAACTAGTTAGATGAGGATGAGAACTTAACCACTTTAGAGTATTAAAACTACTTTGGAACATTGGCTAGTAGTTAGACTTTAGCAATGAGGTATTTATAAAAGTAACTATATTTTTAGACTATTGACCTCTATAGATACTGTAATTATTATTTTTTCGTACTTGTGTTGTACGTTAAGCATGGTGGTCAAGCTTTTATTTTTATGATAATCATTATGCAATAAAATTAAACCCAAAGGAATATATAATATATGTAATTGATTAATAAAAATAATAAGTTATTATAATTTATAAGAAATAACAACATTATTGAATAAAGACAAATCCACACTAACAATGTAGAACTGAAGAAGATGGGAAAACTTTCCATATAGATGATGTGCTACCATGCATACCTGCCGAGGGAGAAAGGGTAGAGTTTGATTTTCTTTTTAATTTATTTTTGTGTGGCTTTGACTTTTATAAATCGTGAATTATGTAAAAGGTGTAAAACATAACGATAGACCCCACCTATTAAATTTACAATCATTAAGACAAACATCCATACTATTTATGGGATATCCCCAAGTTTCAACTCAACCTTGGTTATTTCCACTATCAAGTTGATTCTCAGTATAAAAGAATAATAAATCCTATTTGAATATTTATTATTATATTTTTCATCAAAAACTTAATCCAACAGTAGGACATTCTCCGATGAAGATAAAATTTTGGATTGTCCTATGTACCTGAGAAAAGTTTAGTTTGACCGGTTGGATTTCAATACTAGATCCTCACCATTGCATTCCCACGCTTTAACTTAAGATTTATCACAATGAAAGCCTTAAAATGAGAGTGAGTTGTAGCTTTTTATTTGTAGAATGGTTTTGCAGCAATGTTAGCAAATGGGCAATACCTTCCTTTTCCTCCTTCAATGTCTCTTTATCTAAGAGATTTGCACAAGCTCGAAAGGAAAGAGTGGAGAAGAGAGAAGTCACATTTACATGAGATCCTTGAGCTTTATTTAACAACCCAAACCGTGGATTCTCAAAAAATAAATCATATCATATATTATTTCTAATAATTCATTCTAAAAATAAATATCAATATAAAAGACTTTATACGGGTCATGTGGGTTAGGCGGGTCAACCCTAACCCGACCTGTTTTTCTGTGAGTTGGAAAAACGTAACCCTAATCCACCCCGTATTTTATACGGGTCGAGTTATGCGGGTCATATGCGGGTTGGGTTACGGTCGAGTTGGCGGGTCGGGCCATGTTCTTCCACCATTATTCTCCCAGGCACGTGAAGCTTTTCTTCACATGAGGTGTGGAATCAGAAAATTTTCCTTGAAGTGGCCTCCTTGTAAAATGAACAATCTCTTGACATGTACGGAGAAGAGCAAAAAAGAAAAAACCCCATAGAATGTAAGGGTTTCCCTATTTTTTGACCTTCGCTGCTTTTATGCAAATGTAGAAAAAATTAGGGGTGGAATATGGAAATCTTCATAGGAGGGGTCACCCTGTAAAATAAAGAATTTTCTAGAGAGCATATGTAAAAAAAAAAAGAAAAAAACCATGAAATAGGGTGCTTTTTCAAACCCTCCCTCCATCCCATCCATGGACTGATAAATCACCACAAACTAAGAAATAATGAGAAAAGTAGGGGAGGAGAGTCTCCTTGTGGAGAATTTATTTTTGCATATAATATGTTTGCTAAATGTCTAGAGTTAATTATTCTTAAGAGGTACGATGCTTTCTTTTGATCATTGATGAAGAGGAAAATATTTTATTCAATTCATCTCTTTTAATTCCTAACTTGTTTGCTGTGATTTTCTCCCTCCTAGATATTCTCTCCCTCTTCTTAGATTGCTCATTTTCTCAATCAAAGCCACTTGGAAAATCAAACTCTTTCCAATAATCGTTAATTTTTTTTCTTTATATATATATATTTTATTTTTAATGTATAGATGTTTAATTGCCAATGGGAAATCTAAGTCTTTCCAATGATCGTTAACTAAAAACCCGCTAGTTGAGATTTAAATGGGAAATTTCTTTTTGAAAATTTATTTTATAAATAAAAATAATAATTTACTAAATAAATTAATATAATTTTGTTTGAAAGGTTTTTTCTTTTTTTTAACTAGATAAAATAGTGTTTTCTATGTCCCTCCAGGAACAGTTTGTGTATATGTCAAATTTCAGTTTTCATGATGGCAAGATAAAAATGATGGAAGAGTCGTCTTGTTTTGTGATGAATGAGCTACATCGACTAAGCCAAGGTGGTATGGAGTGGAAATTTTCATTCCACTTCTGGAATGCACAAGGAAATCCTTTCTAGCTCCTTGCCCTTTGGAAAAAGTACACTCTATCTACCCTTTCCCTGGGACAAGTAATTTTTTTTTTTATCCTTCCTAGTTTTCCTTACACGCAAGTAAGAATGATATAGTTTATGTGTCTTGTGGCGGCTAGGGAAGTAAGAGGAGAATTTTCTACTACAAGCAACAAGATGTGGGAGATCCCATCCCCATCTTCTAAAAGGCAGGACCCCTTTTGAGTTTTACGGATGAGTCCTTGATAAAGGCAATGATCCATTTTCTTTGCGTTTAAATAGTATTGTGACAACTTCGTCTGAGCAGCACCCTTAACCATGGAACATAGTATGTCAATTACGGACTTCCAACGGTGGGTCTCCGCCAGCCCGCATCGAAAATAGTCAAATCTTGACCCTGGGCTTATAAATCAAACCATGTGTTAACTCAACTCAACATGATGCCTTTTAAAGCCGTGCCAAACAAACTAACTCGAAAAGTTTTGATTAAGACCCAATTAACTCGAAAGGTGGTTCCATCAAGTCAACTCAAGACCAACTTGCTTCATAAAATTTATTCAACAATAAACAAAAGGAAGAAATCTATCAGTCACCAGTGAGGCCATGGCTCCTAGTTGAACATCTCAACACTGTTGAAGACACTTGACTTTGATAGTACTCTTCAGTCCGTTATTATCAGTTCTAAGCTAAGTCAATAATTTTTTAGTTGAGTTTTAACATTTCAAGTTTATGACCAAGTCTCCTTAAATTAGTTCAAGTCACCCATTCAAGTTTTTTTTTTTTCTATTAAGAAGATGATTACCATTATATAATATATCTAGAGGAGCTAATCCTTCATCAATTAAAATAAAACAAGATTTTGATGATAACATTGGAACTTGTTTAAGAAATCTTGTATAAGAGAAGCTTCTCCTTTTGGGACCTTCAGACTCTGACTCAGGCTAATCCAGTTGTTCAACTGGGTGAAGTCAGAATTGCTTTTCATGGGCTTAGTGGGTCCAACCCAACTTTCTTTAGCCAATGTAGGTGACCGATCAATGGTGAGTGTACCTGCAATTGCCTCTTCTTTCAAATTTGTGTCCACTCATAATTGCAACAATCCATTCAGATAGTGTCTCTTTGATTCTACCTGTACACCCCTTCCCAATGAAAATCTTGCCAATGGATGTGATCCAAGAAAGCCTGCAAAATCAGGACCTCATTCCATGCTATTTTGACTTCACTTACCTTATTTTGCTACCTCCATTTGAGCACATTGTCTATAGTTCTACACTTTCGACACATTTGTTGTGGTGTTTAGGGTTGGTCTTGGGTACTACAAGCCACCGTCCAACATAAAAAGAATTTGAACCCGTTTTATCTTGGATGCAAACTCACTGGTCACTAAATTGTAGACACCAAATTAGTGTGGGGGCATTTATTGCGCAACTCTCGACTTAGGTAATCCATCTCAACCATCTAAATTTACGAATACTTTTAACAAATAAGGCATGCCATTCATTTGAGCACATTGTCTATAGTTCTATACTTTTGACACATTTGTTGTGGTGTTTAGGGTTGGTCTTGGGTACTGCAAGCCACCGTCCAACATAAAAAGAATTTGAACCCGTTTTATCTTGGATGCAGACTCACTGGTCACTAAATTGCAGACACCAAATTAGTGTGGGGGCATTTATTGCGCAACTCTCGACTTAGGTAATCCATCTCAACCATCTAAATTTACGATTACTTTTAACAAATAACGCATGCCATTCATTTGAGCACATTGTCTATAGTTCTATTCTTTTGACACATTTGTTGTGGTGTTTAGGGTTGGTCTTGGGTACTACAAACCACCGTCCAACATAAAAAGAATTTGAACCCGTTTTATCTTGGATGCAAACTCATTGGTCACTAAATTGCAGACACCAAATTAGTGTGGGGGCATTTATTGCGCAACTCTCGACTTAGGTAATCCATCTCAACCATCTAAATTTGCGATTACTTTTAACAAATAAGGCATGCCATTCATTTGAGCACATTGTCTATAGTTCTATACTTTCGACACATTTGTTGTGGTGTTTAGGGTTGGTCTTGGGTACTACAAGCCACCGTCCAACATAAAAAGAATTTGAACCCGTTTTTATCTTGGATGCAAACTCATTGGTCACTAAATTTCAGACACCAAATTAGTGTGGGGGCATTTATTGCGCAACTCTCGACTTAGGTAATCCATCTCAACCAACTAAATTTACGATTTCTTTTAACAAATAAGGCATGCCATAAGAGAATTCTTTTCATCTCAACTCGCCAACTGAGAACAAAAGTTATAAAGAACAAAGTTATGAATCACATAACTAGAAAATTAGCATATAACTAGAACCAATGTGATTGGTGATACTTGGTTTCCTTTACATTCACTGCTATGCTGAGATTAGATTTCCTTTTATGACCGACAATCTTCTCTTTTGGCAATCCTATGTGATCAACATTTATCTTGATTGCATTTTTATTGGCTATATACAGTACATATATCTTGATTGCATTCTTTAATGGATTGTTTACTCTCGCTCAAACTAGGCTGGGAGAGACGCATGAGCCTAGTTCGAAGCATAGATTGATAAGTTGATAGAGGTAGAACCTTTGTGAAGATATCAGCCACTTGATTCTCGAAAGAAATAAAGTCTGGTGACATCGGAGCCTATAGCAACTTCTTCTTGCAAAAACTAATAGTCAATCTCATTGGTCTTTTTTTTTTTTTCTTGGTGTGTGCATGAAAGACGGGATTGACAGTGATACGGAGGGCTGAGATATTGTTAGAGAACAGGCCAGAATGAGGTTGCTTTTAAATGAGAACTAATTGATGACTTATGCCTTTGTTTCAGTTATTTAGGAATCATTTTTTTTTTTTTTTTTTTGCTATTAGATCCAACCCTTTGGGCTGGACTAATCCCTCCGAGCCCAGAGAGAAGCCGGGTAAACACCCCTGTGGCCCCAAGGTGGTAGCACTAGTAGACTCAACATTCGATTCCTGAAAAAGGGGGAACCGGGGGTTGATACCAAGACCTCTAGCTCCGAAAGAGAGAGGAACCGTGGTCCTGACCACTCGGCCAACCCCTTAGGGTTAGTTATTTAGGAATCATATGCTTAGCAAAACTTCATCTTTAATCACTTTGTAATTGATCAAATATTTAAAACATCTTACGCTATAGATGGTTGGCAAATAAAACTTTTTAGTTCATTGAACTAATCCTTTAAACTAATTATGTTTCCTTCCATAATCTGATATACTAATTAAATAAACTTGTAATTTAGTTTAATGAAATAATGCAGATCATCATATTGGTGGATAATTACTTGCAACTAGTGCCAGTTTACTTTCATGTAAAATCTTTTTCGCAAATAGGTAGAATCATTTTCATTAGAAACAGTACCTTCATCAATCCAAAAATAAAATAAAATAAAATAAATTCTGACTTAGGATTTGGACCCATTTTTAGACTTGAATGTAATTTCACTTCCAAGTCTAGGACTTTGGATCCAGCCTTCTGTTGCATACAAGCACTCTTGAGTCGTGCTCAAAATCTTGATGGCCCTCCTTCAGAAAACATTGCAAAGCATTGGAAGACTTCTTTCCCTATGTTCTTAGGGCGTGGAGCCCACCTTGAACCAATCCAATAATTTCACACATACTAACTGTTGGGAGGTCCCACATAGCCTAAGTCCTAAGTTGGACGTGGCTTCATATACTTGTTTGGGCCTTCCACGTAATAGCTTAAGCTTTTGGGTTGATATATGGTTTCTTACATGGTATCAGAGCGGGTTTTGATCCCGTCGTTCTCATGTAGCCCATGTGAGAGACCCGTCCATGAAGTCTGTTGGACCTGACACTCATCCAATTTTTACTCACCATTGGATTGAAATTACAAAAAAAAAAAAAAAAAAAAAAAAATGATGCCTCTAAAACCATTAAACTTTGGGGTCATAGATTCAGGGGTTAGGATAATCGAATGGAGTTGAGAATTCTCATATAGGTAGATCTCATTTAGATCATTTAATCCAACAATATTTCATGATTGTCATATACCATAGTGGGCCCAACTCAAACGGCGTTTTTTGTAATTAAAAAAAAGGGAAAAAACTCCCCCTAAGTTTTTTAGTGCTCCTCACATTTAAGTTGTTGGCATTTGCATATGAGGTGAGAGCCCCTACCCTATCTCTCATATGAGGTGAGAGATATCTCTCATATGAGCATCTCCCATGTGTATATATATATATATATATATATATATATATAGGAAAATATTCATATGCATCTATCCCTCACCAAAATATATATGTATGTATGTATGTATGTATATATGTGTGTGTATATATATATCTATATTTATGTGAGATAAAAATGGGGGTTTTGCCCTATAGCTACTCGTAGAGATGATAAAAATGAGGCTGAGAATAGAGATGCCAAATAGGGGCTAATTTGCGTGAGCTCAAGTACTGATATGTATACTTCAATTCGGATCCAGGACTGTTTTTCAACTAAACTGGAAACCTGAAAACCCTTAGAACTAAAGACTTGGACAGAAAGATTGGGGTTTACGTCCTATCCCACTCACCATTTGTTTGTTGCTCATGCGATAAAATTGAAAAAATCTTAGGTGAGTATCGGTGTTCACAATAAGGTGAGTACCGGTGCTCGCAATAAGGTGAGCACCACATGCCTAAATACCTAATGGTGCTAACCTGATGATCCATCCCAGTAGACCATAAAATAGGGACCACCTTGAAAGTCACCGATCATGGGTTTGGCACCCATCCAAATGGACTTGACTGTCTGATCGACTATGTACTTGATTTGGGCGGTGGGAACTTATTGGTTGTTGAGCAAGTGGATGGGATGATGATTCAAGTCTTCGTCACCATACAAAGTTAGTTACGGCCGTACGGGGAAGATATTTTGATCCCCCCGGTTCTATCCCAGGCGGGACCCCATAAGAAATAGTGCTCACCTTATCACAAGCATGGATTACAGTACTTGATATGAGATTTTTTTTCTCTAATGCTGATGTAAAATGGGACATGTGATGTAAAATTGCGAATGGATTAGATCAACCAAAAGTAGGCACACACCTATGTGGGGCAGGTGGGTAGGATGGTACAAACACATTGACTAAATCATTTCTACATAAATAGATACATAAATAAATTTATTCACCTTATTCTTGTTATTATTATTTTTATTTTTTGCTTCAACAGTAAATCCCTAGTAAGTAAGGTGGGTAATTGGAAAGTAAACAACTGAATTGCAATTGAATGATTGAATAACTCTCTATTCCAATCAAAACTTTGAACTAGCAACCCTTGCCTCCCTAAAACAAGACATTTAGGCCCCTTACTAGTTGTACTGCCTTTATCTAACTCTACCATTTTAAATAAGGTAAGAAAACCGGCAAGTTGACTCTTGACGCAAACGAGTCACCTTGTTTTAACAAAGGACTGAGTCGAATACAGTGGAACCTAGTCTCCTCATCTATGGGAATGTTTTTTCGCTTCGCTTAACCACAGGGCTCCAAACATCAATCACTCATTTCATAACATATATGAAGACAGCTGTCACTATCTCCTCTCTCTCCACTCTCCACTCTCCTCTAAACCAACTTATGCATAACTAAAAAAAAAAAGACTTTCCCACTGCGTAACTGATCTACTAAAAGGGAATGATAGCAGAGGAAGAGAAGAAGAAATAGAGGAGCAGCAAAAGAAAGAAGAAGATGGTACTAACTCTGAGTTTTGAGAATACCTTGCACCGACGACAAACACTCCAGCAGCAACATCAATCTTCGTGGTCAGCCTGCAACTCCATCTTCGTTGTAGCAACGGCGCCTCTCCCCTCTGTTTTTCATCTCAGAGCAAGTAAGAGAGAAACCCTTCCCCATCCATCTCTTCATGAGATCATAAGATCTCTTTATGAGCAAAACCCGTGAATGATGATATCAATTTTTTCTGGGCTAAAAGCATTCCATATAATAAGATAAAAAAAAAACAAAAAGGATAAAAAAAAAAAAAAAAAAAGAAGCAAAAGACAGATCCCAAATAAAATCAAAGAACATACAGAGTGAAGAGGGCTGGGATCGTAAGGGCTAAAGGCATTTCATCTAAAAAGATACATTTTCAAAAAACGAAACAAAAAAACAAAAGTCAAATCCCAACTAAAATCAAAGAACATACAGAATGAAGAGGGCTGAGATCGTAAGATCTCTTCATGAGTGGCCCCGACCAACAGACGCTTGAATTTGGATGAAGTAAAATGAATGAAATAATAAGCCAAATGATGCACATTAGGTCTTTGAATTGGGTTGAATCATAGAACCCATATCAGAAAGTAAAGGTACAGGGTTTCTATTCCAAGTACCTGCAATGGGGCATCTGTTCCAGTTAGAGATTTGTCACATCTGTTGCTCCTGTACTTCTTACAAGAAAAGGATGAAATTTCTACCAATGCCTGTATAAAATGGCGCTCACAAGTCACAACCGTGCGGTACAGATTTAAGGTGGTCCACTCTCATTGTAGACGGCAGATGAGAACCATTGGATTAGGGGTTGGAACAGACATCATCATCCTGGATGAGTCCTTAATAAAATGAGTAAAGACATATTAGGACCCGTCCTCTTTGTTATACAGATTATTTAACTTCACATTATATTCCACTAAAAAGAATTATTCCAAGTTATCAAACAGGGAATTTCTAGAATTCCGGTTAGATTGAATTCTCAAGAATGAAATTGCAGGATGAAACAAACATGAAATTTGAAACATCTTCTTTTGGCCCTACTTGAATTCATTAAAAAATAATATAAATAATACGAATTAGTTATTGAGACCTAATTTGAAACCTGAATTCCATCAGTTATTAAGAGATGTTTACATTAATTGGAAATCCATCCATGTCAACCTATCTGCATGTGTGTCTCATGAGATCAAGTTAATTGTTTTTTGTATTCTTCACATAACAAGTTAATATATTCTACTATTACATACAAGAATATCATATTACGTGATGAGGAATTGATTTTATTTTTATAATAATTTCCAGATCTACTGTTAACTGTTATCAGACCATCAAAGCTCTAAGAAAAAGAGTTCCTCACACCTCATACTAGAAATTGGAAAAAGGCTGGATCTGTATTCTTATTTGCCAAAAAAAAAAAAAAAAAAAACAAGGAACAACAAATACATCATCTTCATAGAAAAAGGTAATCTTTTCTCCTACTTCATACAAGAATATCAAAATAGATGGAATACAAGATGAGTTGTGGATTTTTTATTTTTTTAAATTCAAGATCTACTATCATTTGTTGTATCTTTCTTACTGTATATTTTTTAAAATTTCATTTCATTCTTATGTTTAAAATATATAAAATTTTGTTTTATGGACTCCGATTTCGAAAAAATCTATTATTACCAATGGAAAAAGAATATCATGTTAGTATCTTTCTCTCCTTTTGTTTTGCATGAATTCTATCATGTTAGTGTGTGTGTGTGTGTGTGTGTGTGTCTCAACTTCATTTTTCTTTCATTTATCCCGATTCTGTTTCATTTTCTGCTGTAGCTGTAGCTTTGCTGAGTTTCTTCTATCATTTGATGATTTGAGTCACCTTCACACATGCATAGTAATCCACATCAATAGCTCTCAATCTCATCCCAATTCGAAGTTTAGGTTGATAAATATTTACTGTTGATACACTCTTAAGGGATTGGGTAGTGGGTCTAACTGCAAGCCTGTGATTAATTAGAGACCTAAGCATGAAATTAGGTCTACTAATTTATATTTTGAAATTCTTAGATTTAGTACATTTTCAAATAAAACAACTTAAGGAATTGGGTACAGGGTCTAACTGTAAACCTGTGATTAATTAGAGACCCAAGCATGATATTAGGCCGACTAATTTATATTTCAAAATTCTTGGATTTAGTGCCTTTCAAAATAAAAAATAAAATTAAGGAATTGGGTACTAGGTCTATCTACAAGTCTGTGATTAATTAGAGACCCAAGCATGATATTAGGCCCACTGATTTATATTTTGAAATTCTTTATTTAATATATTTTTCTTTCAAAATAAAAACAAATTTCTAATCAACTAAGATTAACATAAAAAGAAAATTTAATGCCCATATCATAAAACAAAAAAAAGGAGAAAAACTAAACTCAGGTCAAACAAAAAAATTAATAATAAAATAAAATGTATATTACGCAAATATTTATTTTTTCAAGTAATTAATGCTTGAGGTTTCAAATTAGTAGTTCAAATAATGCTAAGATGTAATTTGAGACATATTTGATCTTTTACATTTGGTTTTTAGACTTGGAGATTGAAATTTGCAAGATTCTTTTCTTATTTTCTTATTATATAGATTTATTAATTTGAATTGATTATTATTAATACATGTAAACAAAAGTTTATCAATTATTTAAGTACTTTTTTTATATTTAAATATTTAAAAATATATTTTTGCATAAAACATGACTCTCCCATGTTGTCCCATGGGGTGTCTCAAAGTCAATTTTTAAGAGCTAGACGAGTCCAATTCGAGTCACAAGTTTTCCATTGTTTTAGAGAACCAAACTGAGTTAAACCTAAATTCTTCTTCTGTTTTTTTTTTTTTTTCCCTTTTTTAACTTCTTAATTTTTGGTATTTTTTATTTATATTTACCAAAACAAACATGTGGAGGCAAATACGTACCCTGGAGCCTTTTCAGATATTTGGACTTTTATTGTCACAATCTTCACATGAGGAAGCAAACCACATTGGCTAACAGGCAATCCAACCCTCTCAATGCTCTGTACCACATTTAACTGTGTCTGGGTTTTCATTTCCACCATCTATTTTCTAAAATCCACAGATTGAATGGATGATCTCAGAGTCCTCAAAGCATACAACAATGTCAAAGTGACATATTTGCAATGTACATTGATTGTTTTATACGACAGGTTCATTTCAAAGAAACAAGACACATTCAATTTGGAACATCAAATTAAACTGCATAGATTTGACAAAATTAACAGATTAGACCAGATAAGATCAGAAAGGTAAAATTCATACCTTGTGCCATTATTTAACAAAATAAACAGATTAGATCTTATGTTTGTTCTAATATAACCTATTCCTACTTAGGACTATGTTACTCTAACACTCTATAATCTAACATGTTACTTGATGCTCCTTTATTCCAAGTTTTTACTAATCCCCTCCTCTCTTCTGTTGTTGTTGTCGTTTTTAAAAAAAAACCTTGTGAAATCTTAATTAGATATTTATACATGAGCTTTGTCATCGTCGTCGAAGATGTGACTCTAAGGCTCATTGTTGTATGCTACAGTCATCCATTTCACTAAGCTTAGGATGGTGGAGTGAAATGACAAATAAAATACTACAAAACTAGAAGCTAGGCCTAATAGACAAAATGGCGAGGGAAGTAACAAAGCAAAAGGCCAGATTTTGATGGACCATCCAAAGTACTCTTCCTTTGGTTTCCTCCATTCACCCTGTCCCATATATTTGTTTGGCCACCATACCTTCCTATATAAATAGGAGGCTACTTCACCCAAAAAAACTCACTAAAAGGTAACAACTCTTAACCAAAACCAAAGTTCCAAAGCCTCTTTTTAACTTATCAACCATGGCTGAGAAGGAGGGTGGCATTGTCAAGAATGGTCATGAAGAGGGGATGAAGTTTGCAGTTTCTCTCCTAGAGGAGTTTGAATTGCCCAAGGGCCTTCTTCCACTGGCCGACATCATCGAAGTCGGCTTTGTGAGAAGCACTGGCTACATGTGGATTTTGCAGCAGAAGAAGGTTGAGCACAATTTCAAGATGATTACCAAGCTGGTGAGCTATGATACTGACATCCATGGCTACATAGAGAAGAAGAGAATCAAGAAGCTCAAGGGAGTGAAGGCCAAGGAGCTCCTCCTGTGGCCCCCAGTTAATGAGATCACCGTCAATGACCCTCCCACCGGAAAAATTCACTTCAAGAGTCTCGCCGGTGTCACCAAGACTTTCCCAGTGGAGGCCTTCGCAGCTGGCCAGTAATGTTCATCTCTACACACCTCTTTGCATGGCCTCCACCTTTGCATTATTATGTACCAAGTATGATGGTGCCACGAGCAGTTGGATTTTTCCTTCTCATGGTTGGCACCTTTCCAAGTTCGTATTTTCTTTCCCTGTTCTGGGTCTTGCTTGCAAGTGAAGAAGTATTAGAAGCAGTAGTGAAAATTATCATGGAATAAGAGTTGGAAGGAAATAATGTTGTGTACTAGGAAAGCAGTGCTTTTGAAATAAAATGTAATGTGGGGGTTATTAGTGTTATTTAAAAGGAGTTGATTTGCTCCTCTTTCACAATCATGGGATCTTCTTTTCTTTTATTTTTTTGGCTACCATGGATTACTGGTAGGAAAAACACGGGGACACATACATGGCCAAGGATTGATGCCCGGACAGCTACCAAGGTGAGGTGCCTCTTTGCCACTAGGCTGTGATGCACGTCTCACAATCATGGGATCCTAGCCTTTGTTCGAGGGTGAAATGCCATGTGGATTTCATATCTGAGGTATCCTAGTTCAAAGTCACCAGCGAGCCAACTTGGGCCACACCAATCATGGGGAGAAGAGATGTACTCTATGGCCCTCAAGTTTTACGGTTTTAAAAGACATTATCTTAATCAAATAATGCCAGTTGAATGAGTTTCAATGCAGCCTTAGTTCCTATTATTTTACTGGAATTTCTTATAAAAATATGATTTGTTGTGAATTCATGGACATGATGTGATGACTTATTCCGTGACATTTGCAAATGCCATGTTCCTTTACCAAAATCCCCGCCACCTAAAATGTCTCAAATGGCATGTGAAATTCCTAGAATTCCAACTTCTTTGCATTTTCTTTTTATAGAAATTGGCCTATGCACTCCAATCAAGCATCACTCTACCTAACTAAAATTGCATATTCAACAAGTAACAAACGTTCCTCAAATCTTTGAAAGATCCCCCAAACTGTACAAGCAAAATCAGATTTAAGTAATTAGATGACAACTGGTTGATCCATTCTCTATCATTAGATTGTGCAGCATTATATCAAAAGAGGGACCCACTGTAATAATTATGACAAAGCAAAATAAACTACATATACAGACATGTAGGGGTCTTTTGTTTTTTTCATTTACATGTGCAATGAAATTACATGGGTAATGGATACACATAAATCATGTTTGTTTGGTGTGATTTCGATTTACATGTGTAAAATACCTATGTAAATGGTGTGAAACATGGCCCTTTTTATGCCTTACATTTTCACACCTCAAGAGGTGTGAAACTGTTTCACATGGCGCTGTTACCAGGCAAAGTGCTACAGTGCCTCAATGAGCAGTTCGCCTTTTATTTATTTTTTATTTTTTTGGGCCCCACTTGTAACATCCGGACCATTCATTCTCTTAAGAAGCTCAAACACAGTCATGTATCCAATTTTCAACCGTTGATGATGCATGGAGGTTGAGATATCATCAACATAATTACAGCCGTTGGATTAATCTATTGTTACTAACATATCCAGTCCGCCTTTTATGATTTTTCTATTGTTCTGAGCACCACCTGTAAAATCAGAACCGTTCATATTCTTCAGAAGCTCAAACACAGCCATGTGTCCAATTTGCAACCATTGATGTTGCTTGGATGTTGAGATATCATCAAACAATATACAACCTATTGTTACTAACATACCCAGTCCGCCTTTTATGATTTGTTTAATGTTGTTGGCCCCACCTGTAAAATCAGGACCGTTCATATTCTTCAGAAGCTCAAACACGGTCATGTATCTAATTTGAAACCATTGATGTTGCTTGGATGTTGAGATATCATCAAACAATATACAACCTATTCATAGATTCACATGTGAAGTGTTATGCTAACAAACAGTGGAATCTGATCCACATGTGAGTCATTTACACATGCAAATGACTCACATGTGGGTCATTTACACATGTGAATCACTTTCACGAGAATATACAACCTATTCATAAATTCACACTTCCGCAAAAGGCCGTCAACCATCAAATAGTCTTTCCTTTGGGTGTTAAATCATCACTCAGATATGACCACACTCACACTCCATTGAGGGTCCAAATCTACTCTATATGCTTCACTTTACCAATAATTCTGAAGAACTCTGAATTCTTGGGTATTCAAAACAATCCCTTACATAGGGACTAAAATTGAAGGTGAAAATTAAAAAAATAAAAAAGAGAGGATTTATCGGGAAAAATCCCCTTACATTTACTATAACCAAAAAGGACCAAAAAGATACGAATCGACTGTGGTAGTCCCAGAGGCCCCTTTTGGTTCCTTTTTTTTTTCTATATATTGTTTCACCGAGCGGTAATATCCCTGCTCACCTGCATATACATGCAGCGATATCTCTGTTCGTTTTTTCTTCTTCACAATTAAGCGGCGATATCACCGCTCAGGTCGAATTTAGAAAGAAAAAAAAAAGGCTCAAGTGATATCCCCGCTCACTTACATATTCAAGCAGGGATGTCCTCGCTCATTTTTTTCATGTTCTTCCTCCTTCCTCCTAACCCTTTACCCACACAATATTTTCCTTCAGGATATGGTGATCTCAATGGTCGTGGACTTGGGTGTAAATGGAAGCTTGTTACTGAAACATCACAGTATCACATATTGTCATCTGAATCCATCATCTTCCTCATCCTCTTTCTCTCACAACCTAAGCAAAGCTATCTGAACCCATTCATCCTCTTCCAACCAAACATGTAAAACTTCATTCACATCTCATAGAACTCACCTTCTCTATCTCTTTCTTGAACCCATCTTTTTCTCTTTTTCTTTCATTTTTTCTCCCCTCTCTCTCTCTCCACAACCCACTTTTCTTAGTCTCTTTTTTCCATCTCCCTACACAACCACTGCTCATTTCTAAACCACTTCTACCCACATCATCATCTCATCTCATTCCCCCAGCATCTCCTTTCCCCCACCAATACAATTCACAACACCTAAATTATCCTCATACTTGCACCGATACCTATCTCTCACATTTTCCTTTCACCATCATCTTCAACTTCACCCATCATCACCATTCGGCTTCCAACACTAGGTGACCACCATCCAAAAGAAGAAAGACCTTTTTTTTCTGAATCTAATTTGGACGGTGATATCGCTGTTTAACTGTAAAGAAAAAGAAAAAATGAGCAGGTATATCCCCACTCGTATATGCATGTGAACGGAGACATCGCTGCTCAGCAAAAAACAAAGAAAATGAACCAAAAAGGGTCCCTAGGAGTACCACAGTCGATTCATGTCTTTTAAGTTCATTTTTTTCTCCAGTTAACTTTAGGAGGTTTTTCCGGTAGAATCCTAGAAAAATAAACATCATCAATTAGTCTCCACCCCTTGATAGAAAATTGTTACCGAGCCATGGGCCCTAGAATATTGGGGAGGCCACATTACGCAGGAGATCGGCAAACAGGCTGACAAATATAGTATCTCATCTCCTATTTCCATCATTAAACTATTAAGACTACTCTGCCTATTCACATCTTCGTAGTTTAGAGGGATGAAGATGGAGAATAATCAGATGAGTTGCAACTGTCTTAAGGAAGCCCAGAAGAGGTGGATCAAGCTAAAAAGATACAACTCCCCTCCAAGAGCCACTTTTGATACTAGACTCTAGTTTGTTCTTTCTGTTTCTCATTGTACCTGGAGACTTCTCTTATACTGTTTATACTATTGTGTGCTTTCAATAAGATCGACCTTTCTAGCAAAATTAGAAATGAATCCAATGGATACCCCCCTTACTTTCATAGGAGTGTGAGAGTTATTCTCGTAGAAGACTTTCTATATATATCAAATCCTGAGAAAGTAAAGGTCCTACTTACATCTCCACCTTATATATTCTAACAACTCTGGGCCTTTACCCATCACATTTATTTGTTAGAACCCACTTTAACATTATCTCCCAGGAATTAATAGGAAGCAGGCTCTCTCTCTCTCTCTCTCTCTCTCTCTCTCTCTCTCTCAACCAACCAAACAGAACCACCCAAAAATGAAGGACCAAAAACACAAAAAAGAATTATATACATTCAATGAGAGAGAACCCCATTTGGCAAAAGGCTAACCCCACAGCCACAGGCCTCTCTCTCTCTCTCTCTGAACTTGTTACAATTTTAATCTGACTAAATTTACCAAAACAACCCAGATTAAGAAATACATGACTTCCAAGTTCCAACACTGCAAGCACTTATACATTGTAATGTCTAGATGATCAACCAAATTAAATTACGTTAATCCTTATCCAATATGAAGAAGAATAAGAAGAAACAATGAAACTTTGAATAAAAAATGGAGGGAATTCTTATTTCATAGAATGGGGGACCATCAACACCAACTCAATAGCATCGTCATTTGCTGCCTCCTCTCACTAACCCACCAGTAATCCCTCTCTCACCCATCATCATCATGGCTTCCAACTTTGGTATATGGATTTTTATACACATGTACACAGTCTCTACCAACCAACCAACCATCTCTCTCTCTCTCTCTCTCTCTCTCTCTCAATTTCCAGTTCAAAAGCCAATTAATTGTACATCTCTCTCTCTCTAAAGATGAAGGTGGGGGTATAAGAATACGGGTGGATCAAGGACAAAAGAAAAGAAAACAGAAAAAAGAAGGGGAGAATACAGCCGGACACAAAAATGGAAAAGAATTAAATAAGGGAGAAAATGAAAAAAAGGCTGGCTGTCCCTCTGGTTCTGACCTTTGGCTAATTGAAATTATTATGGAGCTGATTTCTGACAGGAAGGAGCTTATATGAAATTGGAAGCTGGTGAAAGAGGAGTTGACCTCTGTAAATAACAAGCCAGATGAATCTAGAAGCTGTAATGCCTCACTGAGTACTCCAGTACCTGTTGGCTTGGGCAGATCATCTCTTTCAACCGGGTGCCGTTTTTGTATATCTTGAATGTTGGAACAACCCTCACATTCTCAGCCTTGGCCACTGCAGGGGTCTGATCCACATCCACCTTCACCAAATATTATCAATTAGAATAAATGAAGGAAAACAAGAACTTGTGAACAGTTGCGAACCAAATTGAAAGAGTAAATATGATTATAGAGATCAATTAACATTTTCTTTCCAGGAGTTACCTTGAGAAAATTCAAGGAAGGATATTTGACACACAGGGCATCAAAGAACGGTGATATCTGCAAACATTGCTGGTTTGATGCCATCATGAAATGGATAACTGAAACTCCTGCAAAAATCAATTTTAATCAAATATTCTGCAAAGGACTTGAGAATTTAGGTCAGACATTGGGAATGGTCCAGCCAATTTTAAAAGGTTAAATAATATATAGACCACTGAAAGCAGGCTCTATAGATTAACAGGTCAGCATGCACACTTTTTAAACCATAATTGACCACAGAATAACATTAAAAGAGCTCCACTAGTTTACCTCTGGTCCAAGCCCAAATAAAGAACAAGGGTTGTGACAGGTTGATAGCTAGCATAGAACTTTTGCATATCTATAAAATGAATTCTGAGACACAATTCTATGAGAATTTGACCTAGTATAGACTAGAATGGCGAAAAAGAATTCATGTAAGTGACCCTAACATAGTTGGGACAAGTCTTTGATGATGATGATGATGATTTTAAAAAATGAGCATACAGTATCCAAAATAAGATCAGATCAATATCATTGAAATAAATTCGTCAAATAGCTGTCTAATAGGAATGGATGAATTTGCAGTTTCAGACCAAATGGTACCTTTTTGGTATTGAAATAAATTCAATTTCAGTTTCGAAATTGTGGGAAAAGTCAAAAAAGTGAAGCACCTTCAATTTCTGAACCTCAAATACCCCCCACAACTTCCTTGATTTAGGGGTATACAATCACAGCCAAGGAACCCTTTGCGCTGTGTACAGTTGAAAAGTAATTGCCTAATAGTTAGAATGTTGAATGTGCATATACGTAAATAACATTAATAGACACTGTAGTACCATCAATGAATGAGAACCTAGAAGGTGAATAGGGATACAAAGATTTAGCAACAAATCAGAAGAGCACACAGAAGGGTGAAATGCACACCAGGTGAAGATATTGCTGCACTGAACTGATCAACACTTAGAACTTCCTCAACTTCACCCCCAAACTTCAAATTGTAAACTTCCTCGCCACGTGACTTTTTCAGTGCGATTTGTGCATGGAACAAAAACTCTGCTACCTCTTTGTCGCCAGGAAGTTCCTTCCTTAGAACCTCGTAGTCACACACAGCCTCCACCCAACATTCAAGCTATAATCCACAGAAAAATAGCAACTGATTGACACAGATTCTAAGAACCCAATGATCAAAGGAGAAAATCAGGTAAGTGATCCACCTTGCTGTTACAAGCAGCACGTCGAAGTAGAGCTTTGGTGTAATTGGGATGGATTTTAAGAGCTTCGTTGCAGTCATCCACAGATCGCTCCCAATGTCCAAGCTTGAACCTGCAAGCTGCTCTATTGCAATAAAGGACAGGGTTGGAGGGATCAAACTTGAGGCCTTCACCATAGGCCATACTTGCTTCTGTAAACCTGCCAGAATTGAAAAGATCATTTCCACGGGCCCGAGCTCTTGCGACTGATCTTACATTTTTCAGCATTGCTGCAACTTCGATGTTTTGAGGATCGATCTGCCCAGCTTTCTCCGCATCCACAATTGCATTCTCAAACCTGCAAAGCATCCACCATTCATTCTCATTCACTCAAACCCATGGGTTACTTCTTTTGGAACTTTAAATTTCTGTGTTCACCTTCCCAATGCCATCTCAACCTGGGCTCGGACAAAGAATGGGTAAGAATCACAAAGCATTCCAAAGAACTTGGTCTGTGATGCCGGCGGAGAAAGTTCAAATCTGGGCACGCTTGATAAGGCAGAATCAGCCTCTTCAAGTTGATGGAGCTTGAGTAGAGCTTCAGCTCTACATGCAAAAAGCTGCAAATCCAACCGACTCAGAACAATAATTTTCTGACTACTAATTGTGTAAATCAACATAGCTTGAAAATAAGGTTGAAATTTACTTGGGGCGAAGAATCTGCTCCAGCAGTAATAGCGGCATCACCTTCCCTCAATGCACTTTTCCAATCTCCATCTTTACGAGCATCCGCACATCTCTTCATATGTCTCTCCACAACTTGCAATTTCTGCAACTCAACAGAATCTGGCTGCTGCCCCATGAAGAGGTGCCTCCGAGCATTTTCAACCAGCCCTAACCTTCAGTATTATCAAGATAAAAAATGGGGAGGCTCATGAAATTAGACCGATCAAACAACATAATACCCACAAAAAAAAAAAAAAAATCATGTACCAAATAATACATATGTTAAAAATGCATGAAATAGATAGCAGTTAGCACCATGATTTTCAAGATCCAATCTAGATAAAAGAAATACACATAAATTGCCCATGAATCTCAATCAATCAAACAGCAAAATAACAGGATGACAGAGGACCAATAAATCAAAACCAACAAACAGCAAAAGGAACCATAAAGTTAGAGGGGGAAAGGCCAAATGCCTGCCATGCACCACATGAAGGACAAAAACCTATAGCCACATTTTGTGCTACCAGGCCCGAGGTCAATGTGAGGACCCATCAAAAGATTAATAAATAATCATAATAGCCAAATGAGGCAAGGCTTTGATGATGATGATGATGAAGAATGGCCAAATGAGAACTCATTCATCATAGTAACACCAACAATAAAAACAAAAAGGTTGCACTTTAATGCTTACATAAAGAAAACCAATGTATCCAGTGTGTCACAATCACTATCTAGTAACATCAACAATATGAGCCCTTAAACATTGCATTCTGAAATTCTAATGCTAGTGCAAACCACCAAAATCAGCGGACCAACTCTTACAAGTTACAATGACACAATGGAAACCTAAAATACAATAAAAAGCAGAAAGGAAGAAAGAAAAAAAGAAAGAAATTATGATGCTTTAAAGTTCAATAAATATACAAGTTAATCTCCCTACAATTTAAAGGAAAAGTAAGCAATAGTCGAGGATGATGCAAATTGATTGAACAAATAGTAATATGGTCCAAAATAGCATCAACCCCAACTTTGACAGCCATTTCCTAATTTAAAGAATGGCACTCATCTATGATCATTCCATACCCTTTACACATCTCCACATGAGTTTGTGCTCACTGGACTATTAAAAAATAAATAAAATAAAAGAGACTTTGTATATTGTCCTCACCCCAATTGACAATGACCTAATCATTATCTGCTGTTAACGAATTACAAAAGAAGTACTACATTTTAAGTCTGTTAAAAGTTGACCCCCTAAAATCAAGTCCATTAATCATCTATCTCATCAGAATGCTATTGGCAAACGTCTAATCAACACAACCCTTCCAATCACTCCTTTACCTGCTGATCAAAATGCATCCAGGTGGATCTCACAGGAAGGGGGTCACAAATCAAATACCAACCTGTCTTGATACAAGTGGGTCCCCAATAACAACCAATCCCAGGAACTTTTAACTACTGACATATCCATTATCTATCACCTACACTAGAAGTTGATTAACGTATTTGTGCATCTTAGTGAGATACATAGTGTTTTCATGCCTTTTCACTGGATAGTGGTAGTACACCAACCAGATCTGGCCTAATCCAAACTTACACAAACAAAATAATGTCAAGCAATGTGTTTTGAGATGGTTTGGGCACAGCCATAGAAGATCAGAATAGCTCCCACCAATCAAGAATTGAAAAGAGATGGAGGGGGTCGGGCCAATAAAGAATTTGAGGTGGCAAGGAGTGACATGTTACATTGTAGACTGATTGTAGATACGCTAAAAAGGGACAAGTAAAAAACAAAACAAATAAACATAACTAAAATATGATGAGGAACAAACACAACTCACAAATCCAATTGAGTAAAACAAAGAGAAACATACATACCATTCACCCCAATAGAGAATAAACAATAAGCAATATAATCATTCAATCTAAACTACTCAAATAACCAAGAGACAGTAACAGAGTACAACCCATGAATCTAAATCCCTCACCCATAGAAAAACACAGGAAGCCAAATAACAAAATATCAATTTAAACAAAAAAAAAAAAAAAGCAGCAAAAGCTACAACTAATCCCACAAGAGATCACTACCCATTACACATAAAAGACACATAATTCAACCAACCTACATAGCACAAAACAAAATGCAGCTACAGCTAATCCCAAAAAAGAACACAAGAAATTTAGCTTCCTCACCTCAAATGCAGGGATGCCAGCCGCTGATGCGCCCTGCTATACATCGGATCCAGCCTCACCGTCTCTACGCACTCTCTCACCGCCTCCCCCAACCGTCCAAGACCCATCAACGCAGCCGCCCGATTACACCTGCAAGCTGCATTGTTCGGTGAAATGGCGATTGCCCGATCATACAAACATAGAGCCTCCACAAAATTCCCCCTTTTATACTGTTCATTCCCCGCCCTCTTCACCTCCTCCGGATCCGAGCTAGCAAACGCCCTCTTCACCATCATAGAGTCCCCTGCAAACTGTATATTCCCAGTCACATTCCCTCCCCCATCTCCCCCCAATTTCCCCCGTATTATACTCCCATGCCCATAATTCCCGGTCCCAGACCCCAAAACATCGCTCCTCGCCGCGCTCCGGCTCGCCATTCCTGTCTTCCCAATCTTCCCTGACGGGACGATATTCCCACTTGGAAGAACACCCACATTCGGGGAATTCACAGAACCCCCTCCACCTGAGTAGATTAACGGTATCCCACCGGAATTCGACCTCTGGTGGCCGGGTCTGGAGCTCCGCCCAGTCCGGGCGGCGGTCGGGCTGCCTTCGCTCGACCCAGAGAGCTCGCCGGAGTGGTTCCCGCTCCCGCTGCCTCCATCTGTCCTCTTCAGTCCCGCTGCATTGTTGTGGGTCTTGCCGGAAACCGACCCAGAAGAGCTGGAACTGCTACTGGTCGGCGCCGGAGCGGCGACGTGGCCGCTCCGAGACCGTTGGTGGGTCCAGAGCGGCGAGACTGGGGAACCCAGATCGAGTTCTTTGAAATCCGGCTTGTTGCTTTCGCAGCTTAGTGCTGTTTGGAAGCGATCGAGGAGGGTTTCCAAACCCCCTTGTTGAGATGAGGGTTTTGGGTTTCCGCTCTTTGACATTTTCCTTGGAATCTACTTTCTGGGGTACTCTCGTTTTCCTAGTAAACTTCAATCAATGCCTGTAACAACAGCGAAAATGCCAAAGACAACGTTGCATAGCAGTGTACAATGTAAAAACTATCAAAAAAGAAGAAGAAATGAATAGATAGAGAAAGAGAAGAAGATGATGAAGAAGAAGATGGGGATCTCGTGAATGGAAAGGAGGAAGCAAGGAATGAATGTGGAAGTTGGAAAGTATAGAGGAGATAGAGAGAGAAAGACAAGGATTTGAGAAAGAAAGAAAGAGAGAAGCTTTTCCTTCTTTCTTTCTTCTTTCCTTCTTTCACCTGCTAATTCACGAGACACCTCTCTCTCTCTCTCTCTAATTCTCCTCCCACAACTTTCTTTATTTAATTTTCATCCTTTTTTTTCTCTCTCTAAATCTGAGCTGCTCGTTTAGTGATTTGCAGAGTACCTGTAACTGTAGCACGCGGAGATCTTGTCTTTGGGGGAGCCCCACCTTCAATTCAAGACTCACTTGTTAGGTTTTGGGATGTTGCTCCTATTGTGAGAGCTAGGGAACAAAATTCTCCTCCCAATGGTCTCCTCCAATGGTGAGATCTTGATTGCCTCTCTCTTTCTTGATGATAGCAGAGGGGCTACTCTTTGCATTCAACATCACAAGCTCTATAGTAAGATGGAGAGGGGGAAGAGAGGAGAGATGTAGATAATGGTGGTGAAGGCTTGTTGGTTTTGAGTATGGCCTTTTATGGACTCTCACATGGGCTGGATTTCGGGTTGGATTGGGCTCATGTGAGTTAAGATTAGGATGCAAAAATGGATTTGGTAAATAAAATCTTAAGTCGGAAGTCTCGTATAAGATTTAAGATTCGCACGAGCACACTAAAAATGAGAAGACGGTGAAATGATTCACACAATCTAATTGGTGATACGCATGAATAAGTTCATAACCATTTTAGGTCTCTGGCTTTTGTCGTTTCTACATTTGGAGAACGTTAAAAATAAAATATTTGCACCGATTGGCTATCGACCATGAAATCTCGACAAAAGAGATTTTGAGCCTACCTTTAATTGTCAATAATGAAATATCAACAAATAATATCTACTTTGAATTATTGACAATGAAATCTCGGCAATTAAGATATGAGTCTATTTTTGAGTTGTCAATGATGAAATCACAGAAAATATACTTTGAGTCTACTATGACCGTTGAAGATGAAATATCAGGAAATAAGATTTTGAATCTACTTTTGAGTTGCTTATAATGAAATCTCAGAAAACAAGATTTTGAGTCTACTTTAAACTGTGGGAGATAAAATCTCAGGAAATAAGATTTTAAATCTATTTTGAATTGTGGGCTATGAAATCTCGGCAAACAAGATATTGACTCTACTTTAAACAGGGGGTGATGAAATCTCAGCAAACAAAATCTTGAGTCTACTTTTGTATAACAAATAAAACTTGATAATGTCAAGAAAAATATGTAAGAAAATGGCACGCTTGTGAGGTACTATGGAAAACTAGGTATGCAAAGAAGGTTTATTGCAGGAAACCAAGTTCAACCTCTCTCCCTAGTTAAACAGGGCTTTCAATAGAACCATAGAAAAAGTCAGTTCATTTTTTCTCCAATCGTCCACACTAAATATGAATTTTATGTGGAGAAGTAGCCACACAAATGTGCCCTAGAGTCCACCAAAAGGCCATAATCACTAAGTAAGGCCCAAGTCCTATAAGGATTAGATCCATGATCTAGGTCTCACTCAATAAAGGCCTACATGAACCATAACCAATTCGAATTTGGTGTTGTAGGATCCAGGCTTGGGCTTAGTCCAATCCAAGTCTGTGGTATGATTGACCCAAATGTCAGGACAACCTGCTGCACCACCACTCATGGGTGCACATGCAATGTATGGTAATACCCCTACCCTTATTGTCTGAACACCATCAAAAGTTGCATACTTGTCTGTAAATCCCATCCATTAGATGAAAACAACCATCCGAACTAACAAACTGAATCACTTTAGCTTTGCCACTAGACACACAAAATGAACGGCTCAGATTAAAAAAACAGCAGGGCTTCATGAGTATCTACCGCAGACATACGGTTTGAAGTACTTATTACGAGTGTTTACATACTCATAGTCGAAGAGTGCGCACGTTAGCGCCGGTCCGCCCTAGCAGTTGACGTTAGAACAGTGCGCCATTATGCGTGTTTTTCCCAAAATGCCCCTCCATTTAATATTCTTTCTCCTATTCACCATTCAACGATAGATTCCGTACTTTCGAGGCTTTTCTTTCCTACGCAAGCGAAGCCGAGGCAAGATTTTAAAAGAGGGGCCCCACCTGAAATTACCGAACTGCCCATTGAGTGATTTCCTTTTTCTTTCTCTTTTTTTTTACTTTTTTTCCTTTTATTGCCTAGGCTATCCGAACTCTTCAATAACCGACTATTTCCCGGAGGCACATGAAGTCCCTCCCTATCCTCCTCGCACATACCAAATAAATTAGGCTTATGTCTAGGCAAGTGGCCCAGCGTAAAAAATGCAAGTTCAAAACTATAACCTCAGATCCTAAGCCGTGGTGCTAGTCAATTGCGCTACCCCTCGGGTTTGCGCTAGCTCCAAGTTTCCATGGACTAGATCTATAGGAATGAAAAGCTCTTCAGGGTGAGAATGAGCCTTGGTGCTTGCCAATTGTGCTATACCTCTGGATTACGCTACCTTCAGGGTTCCATAGACTTGACATCTGGGAATGAAAACTACGTCCGAGTGAAAACACAAATTCAAAACCGCAACCTCCGATTCTAAGCCGTGGTCCTACCTGATTGTGCTATTCTTTGGCATGCTCCTTTATAAACTTCCACACATCCCACTCACACGAAGTATGTAAGAGACGCCAAGTGGTTCTCACATTGACCATACTCGGCGTGTGTTTTTGGAGCATTATCACATTTATTATGTGAATAAATTATATTAAGAAACTAGTATAACGATCGGGTCTAATTCCTATTGGAATGAAATTTGACTAGGTTTTTTCATTATTATCATTGTTAAGTGGGCCCCAATAGAGGGGCTCACGAATTACCATGAGTGAGAAACTTAGAGGATCTGTAGTTTGCAACGGAGGAAGGAATGATGACCGGGCATATCTGGTGGCGCCAGCTTGGCGCCAGATCACTCCCCTCCTTCCCTCTCTTTTTCAGGAAAACGATTTCTCTTGCCTCATTGAGCCATGTAAAATCCCTGATGTGGGGCCCAAAATAAGTTATCATATTCTCCAAGGATTGGCCCAAAATAAGAGTTACACATTAGGGCCCACCTCTCGAAATCTCTTTCCGTGTATGGGGTATTTTCAATTTGTGTTAGGCCGTTAGATTGACCGTTTGATGAAAACGTGATAATGAATATGAATAAAATTATTCATATTCATGAAGCAATTCATCCAACACCGGAATAAACTCGGGTTTATGTAAGATTTTAGAATCCCCAATGTAATTGGAGGTTCTTTATTTTGAATGATTTGGATATCCAAACGTACGTGACTACCGAAAGTAGCAGTGCTTTTTCAATTTGGGGCACGTGGGTGAGTAGGCAAGAGTACCATCATAGAAGATCAACAGCTACGATCAACTCTGTGGACTTCTGCTGGTATTCTTTTTTTACAGGGACCAATCATGTTTCATAAAAATCGAATTGTTCAATAGTCAGTTTCAAATGCTTCTTTTACTTGGAAAAAAAACAGAGAGAGAAAAAACAGCTTCAAAAAGTATGTTCTAGTACAGGTAGGTCTATCTCTTTCATGGCCTGTTCTTTTAGCTGAACATCTCAATCTCTCCACCTATTGACATGGATTGAGGATGACTCTAATGAGAGTGATCCTCGCCAATTTGTATATGCCTCACAGACATTTGTGCGGTTGTATTTCCGCGGCAGGAAGTTTCTCTTGTTTGGTACTGTTTATTCGCAGAAAAAGAGCAAAATAAGCTAAATTTTCCGTGATTCCTTGTAAAGGTCTCTTTTTTCGGTGAGGAATTGGAATAGTTTGTTTTTTTTCTTTTCTACGGAACTAATTTTCCATAGACCGCAGACATGCCGTTGAGCGATATACCCCTTATGTTAATAAGGATTCAAGACATGAAATCTTATTAATTTGGAATTGGATAAATGTGTACAAACACAATTTTTATATGTGGGCCACCTAGATAAATGACAATCACCCACAAATAGAAGATTGATGGGTAGGGTAGATCTAAAAGTGGGTCAAGTACCAGCTCAATAAAGTTCCATGCCACTAGCATAGAATAGCTGGATCAGTGCAAAGTAAGGGTTGGGTTCCAAAGTTTCAAGAGAGTGTCTCACAAGGCAGTAATGGTTGATGATTCTATTATTACTCATTGATCACTAACTCAAATAGAATAATAACCCTGTCAAAAAAAAATTTCTTGGGAATTTTAGGAATTCTACTGTGATGATGAAAGGTGCTCTGTAAGCAGTATGTACAGCTTTTAGCCACTGCATTACCTATTTCAAAAGTAAGTATACATATGAAGCTTAAAAATATGAAAATAGATCATTCCTCTTGTTTAGCTGAAGTACACAAAACACACCTGGAAGGGCCCAATATACCCATTCAATTTTTTTATTTTTATTTTTGGGTAATCCCAATTTAGAGTTTTTTGTTTTTACATATTGAGATATTATTGCAAGAATTGGAACTTTTTTTTACTTTTTACAGAACCATCATCCCCATGACTTTGAGGTCAATTTACCCTATCAGACCTGTTTAACAAGCTTCTACTCAATCAACAATAACCATTTAAGGCAAGTCTGAGTTTTGCTTTTCCTTTTAGTACTTTGATCATATTCATGCGATTCGACATTGGATGATTTGGACTAGAATAGATGGGAATAGAACAAAAAAAACCATGTAGCTAATCCTGACGGAGTGGGGAAAAGGATTTGATGACGATGAGGACGACAATAATGAATCATGTGCTTGCACATCTTTTTATTTCAGGATGCATATTGTTACAAATATTATTAGTTGTAAAACGGGTTTATATAAATGATTAAGAAATGCTAATGGATGTTCAACAAACATGCAATAAATTAAGATGCAGGTGAAATATTATCTTTCCTACACAATCAAGCACTGTTAGTTGAACAGGGGCCTCTCAAAAAGGATGAAATGAACAAGAGAAATATTAGTTGTGATATAAAATAGCAAGCATTAAGGCAACCACTACTCTTCTTTAAGCTTAAAGGAGGCCAAACTGCATCCACAATGCAATGTTTGTTTAGCAAATTCTCATTGTGGGGGTTGCCATTTTTTATTAAACAACCCAACAAACAAACCTCTCTCTGTTAAAAAGGTTTCCCTTTTATTGAATTGGAGGAAGGGAGTCCTAGACTTTTGGTTCTTTGCCATTTTGGTTGGGATTGTAGGACTTGGGAGTGCCCAAAGTGGCAACCAGCCAAACACAATCCAAAGCTGGTTGAGCCAAACACCCCACATCCACTTGGGCTTAAATTTAGCAAAATTCTACGAGTTGGGGCTTAAATTTAGCAAAATATTTGTACCTTCCAAGAGATGGGTGATGATGATCTAACCATTGAAAATTGCATGCCCACATCATGAAGTTTCATGGAAAGTCAAAAGAACATACTCATGGTTCTCTCTCTCTCTCTCTCTCTCTCTCTCTCTCTCTCTCTCTCTCTCTCTCTCTCTCTCTAAAGAGATGAGGAACAGTCAATTGAACAACCCAATTTCTTTGAGATTGAAATCCTGGAAAGAGATGGGAAAAGACAGAAAGCCTCAAATTCCACTTCTTCTGTTGCAATAAGAGTCAACCATCTATCACAAGGAAGTTAAAGATTTCAAACTTGATTTTGACTCAAGGGTGGGGAAGAGGATGAGATGTATGTGACCCTCTTTTTCTTTCTTCTTTTCATCTTCTAATATTATAACATGATTATAAGTGGAATATGTTAGTTAAGGAATGCCAATACCACAAGCAAATGTCACCTGCACTTTTGTGCGGTTGTAGATGGCACCAATGGGCAATTGTCCCAAACTTTGTGTTGTGGGACAATCACAACCACTCATATGAATTCTTTTATGAGAAAAGGGATAGTTGAAAGAGTTGACTAGAGAAGGTTCATTATAATACAGACATGTGAAATTGCTTACTTAGCATATGGTTTCCACATGTCATGTAATTAAGAGATGTGTCATGTGTGTAATGAAATAGTATTTGAAAGGTGCTTCACCAATGGAAGATCTTGCATAACTTGAAAGTAATGGCCAAGTCTTTTTTGACCTAATAATGCAATGGTTGGTTGGGCAAGGGTCCGAACATACTAAGAGAAATAAAGGTGTTGTGTATTAGAAGTTTCCCTGGGAGAAAATATCAATTGGAGGTTATACACTATTGGAGGGCCATTCACAAGCTTTTATTGTATTTGATTAGCCAATGGACCCTGGCCGCTTGGGCTCCTAATCTGGCTTTATCCTTGTTTTGATTTTACCACCGTCGGAGATTTCCACCTACCAAAATCTTGAATGAAAATTATGGGAATTTCTATCAGTATAAGAGTATGGTTGTCTCTCTAGCATTTGGATATCTCTATTTGGTTTGTGATGTTCCAAAAATGTAGTTTTTTGGACGGGTTTCATTAACTTATAATCTCTAAATTCTTAAACATCCAACTTTTAAGATATTTCGAAAATATTTTGCAGTTGTAAAATCCAACTGGTGAACAATATTTGAAATTCTTGGATATCTTCCAAACAGGAATTCTCAAATACTCTAAATAATAGGCTCAGAAAATTAGGAATGCTTGTGAAAGGGCATTATAGAGACTTTCAACGGATGTGGCTAGTATTATCAAATGGTGGGTGCAGCCAAAGGTGGAATAGTTTTATTTTTTTGACATTTTGGCCTCCAAGGAAAAGTTTCTTGGTCCACCATTGAATGTAGCCAACTTAGGAGCTACCTACAATTCGGTGTAGTAATTAAAAAGAAGTTGGTAGGAAAAAAAAATGAAATGGACAGAGAAAAAGAAGTGAAAAATATGTTCTATGAGGTTAAGAGGAGAGAAACATTTACAGACCTCCTTGAAAATGAAAGTTTTCCAAGTGAAAAATGATTTTACCATCTTATACACAAATATCAAAATGTGAGTATTTCATTGCTCATTCCCATTTCTCTTCCTCCAAACTATCCTTGGTGAGAAGAAAAGTAGTAAAGAAAATGATTTTCCCTGAATAAACATCTTTTTCTTATGTTTGGATTTACTTTTAGAGAAAAAATAAAAAGCAATGCTACTCTTATATGCTCTATAAAGAAAAGGCATAAAAAATGGGTTTCCCATAAAAAAAAAAAAAAAAAAAAAACTATTTATCTAGTGAAATCTAACGTTGAACTAGATTTTGAATCCAAAAGATAGCAAATCTAAGGCTTGCTCATAAAACAAGTAAGAAACACACTTCGATCTGATTTCCTCAAAATTGCAACAGAACTATTGTTTTGTGCTTCAAAGACATATGCCCATACCTCCTACATCTCCTATTTAAATTTTTTTCATGATAACTTGACATGTGGAGAACACCCAATGGCCCATCTTACTCATGAGAGAATCAAATATTTAACCGTTTGATTCTTCTACTTGGATCTCCTAAATTGCTTTGTGGGGTACTTCTAAAACACTATTCTTTCTTTCTTTTACCCAAATAAAATCCCATGGTGAAACCCCCACACCACACCCATCACAGTGTTGCTGTGAGGGTGCAACATGCACTGATCCTCCACATGTAATATCTCTTTCATTGTTCCTTCATTTCCCAACATTCAACTCTACATAACCTTGTCCAAGTCTAACTACCATCTTATAAAATCATCTCACAAGAAGGAAAATTCCTTTAATTGCGCTGGTAATCAACAATCAAAAATGTTTCATCTTTTTCTTTTGAAAGGTAAGCTGACCCTAATCTGTTAGCTGCTGGTTCTTGTGATATACAGCCCACTAACTTGTCTGCACTTTGCCCCCTTCCTGTTCATTATTCCAATCAGATAGTCTCATTTTCACATGCATTACTATTCATGAGAATAAAAGGGAACATATGATTTGTGTAGCATGCTAGGTTAGATTGCCTTAGAATGCAAAATGTTCTCACAAAGTTTGTACTAGATAAGATTGGTTATTTCCAATCTGAAGAGGATAATGTTTTGGTTTATATGTATCTTGTTTTAATATGGTTTGAAAGGGACAAAATCTGGACAAAACCTCTGCTCCTGCTATGTAAGATGACATCTTTGATGGGGTCAAGAACTACTTTTATAAAAAGGAAAGGAGCAACAAAGGTTTCACCAGATGCATGTAACATTTTAATTTCATGGTACAATCCATACCAAATTTTTCCATTCCCTCCTGTAGGGAGAAAACAACACATAAGTTCAGGTAGAGAAACAAGAAACTTATCAATGTACACTTGAACTATGCGAAATTAGGATTGCAACACTCCACCATTATTATCAAAGCCTTGTCTAATGTCTCAACCATATTGAGGTCAGCCACATGAATTCTATTTCACCATTGGAGTCTATTATGGGTCAAATCATAGAATTGGTTGCACTTCGTCATATATTCTTACTATTTCTATTTAATCATTTTCAGCCTACTCCTTTTTCTCGATTTGCCATCAACCTACACTACATAGAGGGAATTTTTCTCACTGATATCGTTGTCCTGGATTGGACATGTATTCATGATAGTATCACTGCCAAGGTATTCATATCTAACTTACCTGAATTCTGATCCTAACCGTTCAAAGTGTGGGCCCCATTTGATTAGAAAGAATTAAAAGTCACACTAGGTGGTGATGGTAAGAGTCATGAACAACAAATCGAGGTTAGAAAATGGTGAAGGCCAATTCTCTAAACTCATAAATCAATTATCTGGTAATCAAGTTTCAGATTATCCAAATCATGGGGCATGTGTGTACTCTATTTGAAACCAGTTAAGAAGTGGTGGACACCATGGATGAGGTGCAACTCAAAAAAATCAGATTGATTGGGTGATCTCAACCTCTAATTATGGAACATTTGTGCATAATCCATCATGGGTTTGCATGCAGAATTCCTTCTCAAATAACTACAAAACAAGCATAAATGAGGGTTATTAAAAGGACAAAGAGAGACTGTTTGAGGGCAGGGTATTAGAGGAGACCATCAATTTATAAGACTTATTTTCATAGGTATAGGCAATCTTTTTCAATCAAATTGAAGATATTTTGATATTCTACTGTAGATCTTCATCAATGATCTTTCACTCTTACCAATTTTAACAAAAGAAGCATAAATAAAAGGCCTGTAAATCCTGTTAATTTAGAACTAGACAAATAGGCCTTGTGATTTTTGAATCTTGCCAAAAATTTTGGTTGGGCATTTTGGATTTGGTTTTGGTGGTTGCAATCTCAGCATTGAAGGCATGCGTGTCCATGGATCTTGTGTGCTCCAGTGGAGCATCATTTGAGATGTCTCGATTACCGGGGGCATCTTGACTTCCCATGGTCGCTCAGCTGTTTGTTTTGGTCGGTGAATATAATATCATGTAAAAAAAAAGTGGGGACGTAACACACACTTCGGAAGTAGAATAAAGTGTAGTCCCTCACTAGTTGTTTGCATTAGAAAATATATAGAAATTTATAGTGAAATTAGCTTTGCTTATAAGGATCGGTGAAGAGGTGTAGGGAGAAAATATTACGTGGAGATGCAAAATCTTGACTATGCTATAATAAGTATTGAATTACTAGGGGAATCATCGGGAATTCATTCTCCATATAAATTAGTAAAGGAAAGGTTATTTGATGATCATTTTGGAGTATTCACCTTCGCTTCTTCATTTTTAACCACTTATTTTCTTATAATCCTAGGTATTCAATCCCATGTTATTTGGGCAGATGTAGTTTTCGTCAAAACATATTCATGCTAGTAAGAATTTAATAAAAGTAGCACAACAGCTTTTGGATCTTGTGGGGGCCACTTGAAAGCAATTAATTAGAATCTCAGGTGTAATGGGGCCCAATCATTTCTATTATATAGAATCTCTAACTATCCATTTTAAAATATAGGGTTATCAGTTTTCAAGAAACCATGTAGGAAACTGGTAACATGTCTGATTCACAATTTGCATCATCAGACTCATTTCTGTCAAGGAGAACCTTCCAAATTAAAATACTTTCCTATGGCTTCTACTTGCTCGATTATCAACATTGATGTACTATGCTATTCTTCTTCCTCTCTTAATCATACATAGAATTCTATATTAGAATGAATTATCTTCCTATAGGCCCATATTGAATTTCTAGAAATTCATCGTAAAGTAGGTCTAATGAATGAATATTAAAGAGGTGAGGAGTGAATGATATAGTACTAACGTATGATGAGAAGTCTATTTGCTTTCATTTTTATCTTTTTAAGCCTATTTGTTTCATGTAATTGGAAAGTTAGGATTGTATAATATATATATTAGTGGCTAAAAATGAAGAACTAGAGTAAATATCCAAAAATGATCATCAATAAGATAAATACACAGCCATGATCCTGGTAATTCAATACAAAGGAAAGTCAAAGTCCCATCTACATCTCCCCCTTTATCACATCATATTCTTCATCCTTGACTTCTTAGTAATCCTTGATAGATCTGATGCAACCATGAATTACTATCTATTCACTTTCTATATATTTTATACAAACAAACTGGCTCTAAAATCTGCTTTTTAAAGTGCAATTAGCTTCTTAAATACCCTTTAATCAGATTTTGTTTTTTTTTTTTTATTTCCTTCTTTTTTTCATTTGTTGGGTTAAAATAGTTCTTATGGAGTGGAGTTTAGCATCATACAACAAATTCAATTTTTCATTTTAGGCCACTCTAGTATCCAGTAGGCCATCAATCACATCCATCCAACTGATGGTCAACTCCAGAAATGGATCTAACCTTCACATTATATTGGATCAATAGGCTGCTTTTATTCAGTCCCTTGGAAAGTCTCATTGGCTAGTTGGTAGAACATTTAGTAAGTTTCAACCTCTGATAAAAAGGAGCAATTGTGTTAGATTGACATGCTTGTCACATTAATGAGTTTTATTTTGAGAAGCAATCCCAACGGCTTTAGATGGATTGAGTGGAAAACTAAAACTCTAAACACCAAAAAAAGAGACCTCAAGTAGATGGAATAAATTTTACCAAAAAAAGTAGATGGGATAAGATTGGGTTTTGTAGTTTCATGATAACATAATCTGCAGTCCTTATCTTGTTAAAATAACAAGTAATTTTTGTATAAAGTTGATTAGTACTAAAAATAATCTCATTCACTTTCAGTCCTTTTAGAAGATATAGAAACACATTTAAGAGGCAAAAATGTTTCAGGAAACAAACAAACATAGAAACTCAAACTGCATGAATCTCATTTCCTAATTTATTAGAAATGAAATCATGGAGAATACAGGTTTTGTTTGTGCAATAAGAGATTCCATACTCTAAAGATTTCTCTCTTCATTAAGAGAAAAGTCTCACATCATTACTCTATCATCGGATATTAAAATCCTCTCTATCAATAAAAGTTAGTTCATTTTCTTCTCTTTTTTTTTCATGAGGATATTGTATTGCACCTTAGGACGATACAAAAAAATTCATAACAATTTTTCTCTACGTTGCGAAATCCTCTCGTCGTACGAATGCACCCTTAACGCGGGATGCAGCCTGCAATTCCCTTGCTGAGTGCAACTTTTGTACAGATTCACCCCTAACAGGAACTAGTAAATTATATTCTGACTTGTGCCTGTATGGGTTTCACGAGATGATTTGTTGTATACTTGCATCACTTTTTTCAAAGATTCCCTTGCTTAGCTTGAATTTCAGTTATCCGAGGAGGATGATACTGATTGACAAGGCCTTCACAGACTATCATTGGACTTGAAAGATGTATATAATTGAGGAACTTTAGCTGCAACAACAGATAAAAACCATATGCAAGTTCAAGAACAGACACAGAATTTGGAAGCTTTAGACTGTACACTATTTTTTAGCACCATGCCATTTACCCATGCCTGGACCCCACTGGTGGGGACTAGATTCTGAGCTGAACATAACCAGCACGAGGCTACAGGATCATCTGCCACCATGGACTACAACCCGTGTGATCTGTCCAAAATCTGAGTCAGTCAGTGAAGATACTCGGTTTGACAGGGTTTAGAGTCGAGTCAGTTTCTACTTTCGTAGCTCAGCTGGTTAGAGACATGGAGGTGTCACTAGTTTGTGAGTTTAAATCCCCAATGCGGAAATAAAAAAAAGTCAATTTTAACTATTAAAACAATGAGACTAAGAGACTAGAGTATAGAGGCAATTAATTTTAGAAGAATGATAAAGATAGGGGTTCATCACAAGCAGAAAACTAGTGAGCACTCTCAGGTGGAGAGAATGGAGACTAGAGAGGAACATGTGGATTTAGAAGAGTTAAATGTAGTCCACACGAATCGACTTCAGCAAGTCATAAGAGGTGCATACAGTTGAATGAGTAGTTGAAGATACATTATCAGATAATGGTAGAAATTGTAAAATCAAGCATATATATCTGCTCTCTGCATTCTTCTAATTCTTCCCCAGAAAGCCTTCACAGGAGCACCAAATCCATACTCTGTTCAAATTGTGGATGAAATACAAAACGAAGCTCATGATTATGTGACTACCATCACAATAAAAAAAGTAGTTATCAAATGAAATGGGTTGAGATAGTGTATCATTGGTTTAAATTCAATGATTTTGAAGTCCAGCAAATGGAATAATGTGTTACCATTTTTCGGTTGCACTTTGTCCTTAATAAAGTCCCCAAATCCTTTAAACAGTCCGCATCTATCTAATGAACCTGCGACCATGAAAAATTCATAACCCTTTTAGTCACCCATTTTCAATAGTACCTCCTTTTCCAAGTCTCTTCTCAATGGACACTTTCCAGGTGCATTGTGATGTTCCATCCTGTTCCTTTCTCATGACGCACTTCATTATTCTCCCACGCCATGAAGGGTCCTTCAACGCATGTCAGTCCCATGTATGCAAAGCTAAGGGGTTGCATTAGACTGACCAGTCAGGCTATAAAAAACTTCTCAAACCATATTACCAGCTTGCAAACCCATATAGAATAAGGCCAAGATGATGATGATAATAGTAATAGGAACCCATATATATTCTAACTAGCATTATGAGCCACACCAATGGATCCATTCCGATTTGGTTATTCCCTGATCCACTGTCATTTGTGAGCTTTCACAAGCAGAAAGTCAGGAAGCAATATAGAGTTCCCATACACTGGTTTAAAAAAATGCTAACTGGATGCACTGGAAATGATTCCCGTTGTAAGCATTTGTCTAATATATTCTAGAATTTTCTCTCTAGCCTCTTCTAGATATGGTTCAATGCTACATTGTACTGATTCTAAATCATCCCACCATCCAAAAGAATCCGAAAGGAAAAAAAAGGAGGCATAATATAATTTGCTTGGCACTAAACCTCAACATCTCAACCTCTTACTTTCCAGTTCAATGCTTCGATTTCCCAACCTATCACACCTCAATGACAGAATGAAATTGAAAATCTTGCACAACCTGGGATTTCTTTTATTATTTTCAGACCCAGTTAAGAAGCTCTGGAACTGCTTTTAAAGAATACACAAGCCTGATGATAACATTCGGAACCAAAACAAAATTAAAAAAAAAAAAAAGAGTACCTCAAAAGTGCTCACTATAGCTACATCATGCAAACTGCAATCAATTATCAAAAGTGAAACAGAATATCATACCGCCCCCAGCAGGGTTGTTGAGGTCAAAACGAATCGAAGGTTCCATAGTGTAACAGTAGAAAGCGGTAAGGTGGGTATGGATAATCTACAGGAGCTGACACTGAAGCATTACATCCAAAAGAGCAAGTAGCCATTACAGCAAATCCAAAAGGGGTGGCTGCTCTGATGGTGCTTTGGCTTGACTAGAGCGAGATGCTGCTGAGTGACTCGTATATCCTTGATGCCTGCCCCGTCCTCTTCCTGCAGTGGTTGGTGGAGGAGCAAGTTTCGGTGTTGGATGTTCCGTCTTCGAAGATACAAATATAGATGCAAGGTCAGTTGCAGTAGTTCCCTGACTCTGTTTTGGTAAGCCACTGGTATTATTGGTGCTGAAACCAATCCCATTTAGATTATTGCTTCCTTGATACTGCTTGGATAATCCAATGGGAATATTATTATTAGCAAATCCAATGTTGCTCTGGCTGCTTCTCATAGGCCCTGATTTTCCATGATTTTGAGTGGAAAGACCCATCAGATTGCTGTTGTTGACAACTCCTGTGCTGCTCTGAGCGGCCTTGTTCAACCCTGAGCTGACATTATTGTGGGAGGAAAGCATACTGTTCATGGAAGACCCCCAACTACCAACTGAATTACTTGAGCGTGGGGGCCAATCAGCAAAAGGATCTAAACCATCAAATGTAGTATCAGCAGGCCCTTTTGTGTTATCCATCAATTTATCACTATTGGCCAATTGAGGACCAGAACCAGAAGACAAGGTAGAAGGGGGCCACTCTATATCAACTGCCGGACATGACAATGCAGTTTGCTGGCTCGATGCAGACTGCTGACTAGTGATAGATGTTAGCACAGAAGTGGCGCTAACTGGGGTGATCTCTGCAATTGGAATTGTCTGCTTGGACGATAGGTTGGAATCCAAGGGATGGATGGTAGTGGTGGGCCCCTTTGCTGTCGGACCCCAGTCTTCATCCCAAGATGAGCTGCTCTTTCTTGAGGAAGAGACAGTCCCACTTGTTCTTTGAAAGGATTCCAACTGAAGCCCATTAACTGCTGGGGATGCGATTTTTACTTCTGGGGCTCCTGAATCAGTTACACTAACACCACGCTTCTCTTCTATCTTCCTGCAAGATTGGAAAAAGGAAAGATTATGCCGGTTTAAGAAAAAGCAAACGATTTTAAACAATAACAAAGCATTTAATATCTTACCCAAAAAAAAAAAAAAACACATAGCATTTAGTACCTTAGGATGTCTTTCACAAAGAGCATGTATTTTGCGAACTGCTGAACATTCAACTGCTGAGCGGTAAGCAGTGGCAAGAGGAGCGGAAGAACATGCTCTGCTGTGAATTCTATTCCATACTGCACTCATAGAAGAGGAAAAACTATTATTTGTAATTCAAGATATTAAGATATCAACACGAACACTAGACTTTTATCTCAAGGTATTTGCAAGAAGCTAAAAAATACAAGATACTTAGATTCACTAAAATGGTATCCTAAGGTAATAATCCACTGGTAAAGCCAATAAATATCAAAATATCCAGAAAAAATAATATATGTTGCCTTGAGACACTAGAATTTACACTTTTGGCGAACTGATGTAGTCGGAAAAATTACCTTCTTAAGAATTGAGTTCGCTACTCCCAGAGTACACATAAGCGTAGGCGCAGAACGGTCCACAGCAGTACAGCGTTGCAGCGTTTGCAAGATGTCAAGCACAGCAGGCTTATCGAGTGTGTGAATTAACTCACCGAGGCATAGTAGTGCATTTACTCGAACCTGTCAGTAGTGCATGTCGAGATAAACCAACTTGGACACATTTCTGGTGCACATGCACACATACTACCATGCAAGTGTCATGGTCCATCTCATGTTAAGTTGAAAAAGAATGAAAATAAAAGAGTACTTCCATGCAAGTGTTGTAGTCCATCTAAAGTTTTGTTGAAAAAGAATGCAAATAAAAAGCATCAGTAGAATCGAAACTATATTATGATATTGATACCAAATTACTGACTGGTAAGAGATGTAGAAGCATTGTTGAAATTAAGTACGATATTCAGTAGAAAATGGGACATGTTGACCAAAACATGGTAGCATTTTTTTATATAAACATTGTGACCCAGACCTAGATATTCTAATATGAACTTCCTGCTTCAACAAACTCGCAGTTGCTTGATGAAAAAGAGTCGGGCTTCGTATGAATATAACAGAAGAATGTTTCCACAACTAATGTTTAAAGTAACCTTGCATATCAGAAGCCAACATACTCATGGTTGAGTGGTGTCGGCACATTTAGTCTCACATACATGCCCATGGATCGATCCCTAGGTCCTGAAGTGAAAGTATCACCTCCTAAACCAGTAGCCCTATATAGTATTTAAAAATAAAATAAAAAACTCGAATATCAGAAGCTAAGATTTTAAATAGAAATGATTATTCGTTATGAGAGTTTCACTCGAGCAAAAGAGACGGGATTTACTGCTGGTTCCTTACAACCTCGATGGGAAGAAATCAGTAGCTTCCAACTCAAGATATACCTTGCATATTATTGCTAAACAATTAACACGGGGAAACAAGATTTAATGGAATGGAATCAATAATACAAGACATGCTAGCAACTAACATGGAGAAACAAGATTTTATGGAATAGAAGCAATAATACAAGACACTAGAGCACCAAAGAAATACATTCTTCCAGCCTTTTTATGGAGCCAAAACAGTATCTACTTACAGCAGCAACTGTAGTTTTAAGGGCCAGGCCATGAACTCGAGGCAAAATAGCTTGCTTCACTAGCTGCAAAACAATAGCAAATAAGAAAGATAAGCTGTAAAACGTTTGTCTTGCACTATTACCTTACAAAACCCTTGCACCAGAAGATATTTAGAGTTTGTTTCTTTACCATAATTTATGACGAATTTTGGATGTTAGCGGTTTTGGGACATGATGTGATGGCTTGTCCCCTAGCATTTGAAATGCCATGTTTCTTTCACCAGAATTCCAAATTCCAGACACCTAAAAGGTCTCAAAAGACTAAGACCTTTTGGAATTCCTAGAATTTCATTCTCTTTGCTTTTGGTTGGAATTTCAAATGCTCCACCAAGAGGAGTGATTTGAAATTCCGCCTTATGTGGACAGCTTTAGGAGGATTTGAAATTCTCCGGACAACAATTCTTCGAACTCCGGTAAAAATACAGGCCCTTAAAAGTGTGACAACAAGCCAGTGTGTAAAATGACCAGAAAATGAAGTATCAAATTTATAAATGAGATGCCAGAAAAAAGAAAAAAAAAAACGTAAATAAAATAGATCTAGAAAAATTTTCCACAAACTTTAGGGGAACCACCAACAAAATGTCTATGCACCACACATCTGAAAGATCGAATACGTGTAAAAATTGGATAAACATTGCCTATAGGTACAAGATACTCCACACATCTATAGGTCCAGATGTGCCTTTTCTGGTATCAAGGCTCTCCGAAACTAGAATGGAGCTAGTTAGACAATAATCATCAGAATTTAAAAGTACATATAGAAAAGAAAGCATAGTCACGGCCAAAATGTACATCTTAGGTATTTTACTCAAGGCACAGCCTTAAATGAGAAAAGTGAAGCCTAGTAATAGCAGCATCTTCATTTTCTTTTTCTTCTCCTTTTTTTTCCTCTTTAAGAAGGTAGAGAGAGAGAGAGAGAGAGATACAAAAGAGGATGGAAGAACCTAATCTACCAACTAGCTCATAAATACAGCACTTAGAAACTCTTTTTTAATAATTATCCATAGATTTGGTTAAAGGAAACTCTTATTTAACCACAGTACTTAGGTTGCAAAGACTGATTAACGTCAGTGTTGGAAACTTGGAACTGAATTCTCTAGAAAGGCAATTGAGATGACCAGTTAACACTTTATCTGGATACACATGGTGTTCCCATAGTTTTGAAAATCGGAATCGTATTGCAAATCGTTCATGCCAATGAATCAAATCAAATCATGAATCGTATCGCGAATCGTAGGATTTTTTATTTTTCTAATAAAAACAAAAGGTAATTAAAATTTACAAGGAAAAAGTAGTTATTCAAAACCATTCATTTCCCATTTATATCACTTTAAAGACAATGACAAATAGGTCTATCTTACAATCATATCAAGAATATCATGACATATATTAATATATAATAAATGATGTGTAAATAGTAGTTAAATAAGTTTAAGGTATCAATATACATTTATTATTTGTTATCTTTAAATCAAAATATATAGGTAAAAAAAAAATCCAAACTATCAATCTTACATAGTAGGATATCTCTTAAAGTGAAGAAAGTATTTAAGAAGAAAAAAACAAAAAAAAAAGATTTTTTTTTTAAATAAGAAGATATAGATAAGCACCATACGTAGAGTCGAACGCTTTAATTAAATGCATGTTTTTTATTCATCTCTAAAACGTTCTCAAAGCCACAAAAATTCTTTACAGCTTTTGTTAACTACTAACATTACCTTTCAAATTAATAAAAAAACATTCTAATAGTAAAAACGCTAAAAGAAAGAAAAAGGTAAAAGATTGTTAATATTCCCGCTCAACCGATTCGCTTGAATCACAAGATTCAATAAAACGAGTATCGAATCATAAGATTCACACATGATTCAATAAACAAGTATCGAATCATAAGATTCACACATGAAACCCAAGATTCATCTATAAATGGGATTCACTATATAGATACGAATCGTTTTTCTTAAGATTCACGATTCGAATCATAGGATTCTGATAACTATAGGTGTTCCTATCTTTCCAACCAATATTAATCAAAAGGCCTCATGATTTTTTTATTTTATTTTATTTTTAATTGGCAATATGACTTGAACCCAGAACCTTAAGGTCGCAATAGTGAGCACCTTCCATTGCACCAGGGACTCTTGTCAGCCTCAATGAATAATATCCATCTCTAAGGACATGTTCATGTAAGGTGTTCTCCGCGGACAAGAAAAGAAAAGGTTCCGATTTGCCTTTCCATAGTACAAACAGTTTTCTATGAGGAAAAAGTTTCTTTTTGCCTTAATTTTCTGCAAATCCATAGAAAAGCCTTTCCTTTTTCTTCTTTTTTTTGCTTAATTTTCAATGAATCCATGGAAAAGCCCTTCTCCCATCCTCTCCTCTTCCCCTTTTGGGTTCTGGGATTTTTTCTATCTTTTTTTTTCCTTTCATTGGTGGGGCGGGGGGGACCAAACTTCTATTTCCACCGGCACTACACCAATGTGCCCTAAATGATCGTGAATGGCATTCAGTTTATTAAATCCAACAGGCTGTGGTGTCCTTGTGCCGGGGTGGGGGGAGTCCATGAACTTCTGTTTATGTGGCCTAAATGATCCTGTAAGGATTATGTGATAGGCATTCAGTTTATTGAATTCAACAGGATGTCGTGTCCTTGCAAAAAATGGACACTCAATGGCATGGTGTCAAAGGGAGATATGAGTGGCTCCATCTCATTTAGACATGGAAGTCTCCATAGCACAACAAATCCAAGTCCAGGACAGATCAAATGATGGAAGTCTCTATCTTGTGGAAGGGACCATGTTGGATGGTATGTGCGATAAGAATGGTTAACATCCACCATGGGATAGGTTGAATTATCCTCCACATATGAGAGTGGAGATAACTGGATATTTGTACGCAACCATATGGACTGAAAAACTTGGTACAGGTAAAGGTTCCAGACGCATATTCAAAATGGGTTCAGAGTCCAGGTTGTCTGACCCTCAGACACATGAGAAATTCATGAGGCTCCTTAATATGACCCCACGTACAAAATATTTAAACCATTTAAAATAAATAGCCCCTTCTTGCATGAGCCCTTATCAAATTTCACTCTTGACACTTGAAATTTTATGCATGTGCTTTAATAAGTTATCAAACTGACGGTGGAAAACACTGGTTCTCTGTTGAAATAGTAATTGGGCCAAAATCATCTATAAACAGTATGGCTATAAAGAAAAAAAAAAAAAAACTCATAATTTGATGGAGATGAATTGGCTGCCAACTCATTTCTATAACCCTGTCAAACAAGAAGGTCGTCTCCTTTCAAAGGTTTTGGACAATTTTTTAAACTTCACCACAAAATCCCAGGGATTCAGCTGATTCTCATGAAATTGCCTGTGAAAGGCAATGTCCTTGTCCAGATTCTAATGCATGCTAAATATGCCCATGGAGCACAAAGAGGATAGGGGTCTTGTTTGGTCTCTCAAGGTTTCACGCCGAATGTCTAATTTTACACAATATCATGTGCTTTAATAAGTGATCAAACTTCACTCTTAACACTTGAAATTATATGCATGTGCTTGTAAGTGATCAAACTGACAGTGGAAAACACTGATTCTCTGTTGAAATAGTAATTGAGCCAAAATCATCTATAAACAGTATGGCTATAAAGAAAAAACTCATAATTTGATGGAGATAAATTGGCTGCCAACTCATTTCTATAACCCTGTCAAACAAGAAGGTTGTCTCCTTTCCAAGGCTTTGGACAATTTTTTAAACTTCACCACAAAATCCCAGGGATTCAGCTGATTCTCATCAAATTGCCCGTGAGAGGCAATGTCCTTGTCCAGATTCTAATGCATGTTAAATATGCCCTTGGAGCACAGATGATAGGGGTCTTTTCTGGTCTCCAAGGTTTCATGCCGAATGTCTAATTTTATACAATATCATGGAAAGCCATACTATAAGAGCTGACTGCACATGCAATCTTTTTGCAGGATCCAACTGTTAACAACCCAACCCATTCACACTCATCTACCCTCATGCATTGACACTGGCTCAAATTTAATCATGATCACTGTGGCTTTCACCATTGCATTGAAATCCCAAGTTCACACTCAAACGTAAGTGACCTTACATTGATAACAACCATCATCCAACAAGAATGATAGTTTCACCAAAACTCATCCATGACAAAACCTTCCATCCCACTCTAGTCTGTAATTGGCATTCGACATAATTGGGCCCACAAAAAGAACGGCTCAATATAGCTCAGGCCGCTCAAACTACATCCAGCCTTATTTCACTATATGTTATGCATTGCAGTTTAGAAACAGAGATGGCCATCTCGAAGTTACTTTGCACAGTAAATAAGGGAACCTTACTTTTGTAGCCTCTTCAAAATATGGGATGAAAGGATTTTTGGGGGCACTTCGTCTTCAGTTGAGTTGCTTATCTCGGTAGCGACTCTTTCGATTGCGAAGTAGGCTTCTATTAGAAAGAAGTTTGCCAACATCAACACGAGTGATATCATGTTCGACCCAAGCTTGCATGTCGTGCGGGTTGAGAAAGGTTAGGAGTGTAGTTGATTGGACTCCCCCTCCCTTTGGTGCTCTAAATTTTAATGTTGATGGGGCAGCTATAGGAAAACCAGTGCCGGCTGGAATTGGTGGAGTTCTTTGCTATCATAAGGGGAAGGTTATACTCATGTTTTCCAAATATGCGGGCTCCAAGGAGTCTTATGAGGCAGAGATAATGGCAGTGCTAGAAGCTCTTCGTATTTTTTCAGGTTTCTATCCTGCCAAGTTGATTGTTGAGAGTGATTCAGATAACGCAGTGAGGTGGGTTTCGCATCATGGAACCAATCCTTGGCTATTCCAATTTCTTTCCAATGAGATTAAGGAGTTGTCCTCTCCCATAGAGGTAGTGTTCGGTTGATGGTTAGATCAGCCAATAATATGGAAGATGCTCTAGCAAAACAAGGGGCGGATAGAGTCTGTCCTTGGTTAGCTTATGCTTTGTAATTTTAGTGGGGTATAATTCTCTTGTGCCCCCGCTTTATTCATTTAGTATTATTATTATTTAGTTTTCCGTTCCATCATTAATAAAGCATTGTTTGCTACCGACCAGAAAAGAAAAATATGAAAAAAAAAAAATCACAAGGGGAGATTGCACAAGGCATGTGATCACAGGGTGTCATTTTCTCATCCAAGGTTTTCTAACATCATAAATTGAAGGTTGAATGCATTATGATTTTAACAAGTCAAAATATAAGTAAACTAGAAGAGAAAAGGAAAAATACACAAAAAATAAATCATTGCAAACGCTTAACTGCTTGATAATATCTCAAAGCATTAGTTTTCTCACTTAGTGTTCAAAATTAGAGGGTGATTTTTATTGTGGCATCGAATAGCTTCATCTCGTTCCACTTCCCCATGGCAAATGGAAGCTCAAGAGAGACATTCAATGGCAAAGGAGTGTCATTTTCGGTTTTATCATATTGTTATCATATTTTCGGTTTTGGTTTCCTTTAGATATTTTCAGGAAAGCTAGAATCTCTGACTCTCCCTCCCTCTCATAACAAAAAAAAGAAAATACAGGTTCACAACAACATTCAAAAACTTGGAGTCTCCATGTGAAAAATAATGTATTACCGGAGGATCAAGCTGTCTAGCAAGGGAGGCTGTTCTTCGCAAAACTTCCTCTTGTATGCGAGCATCAGTGTCGTCATAAGCTCGAACAAGCAAGGGAAGGACATGTGCAATCAAGTACTCCTGACTGGTCTACAGTAATGGGGAAAAAAACACATTAATCGGCTCAAGTATTTGAGAAATGATAGTAATAAAAAGCGTTTGGCCTTTCCTGAAAAGATATGCAAATAAACTAAAATTGCAAGGATGAAGTAAGGAATAATGCTTCAAATAGTTATTCCTTTCCAAAACATAATCCACATGATAAATGGAAATCATAGGAAACTAAAACTCTTGCAAGCTTCCTTTATAAGTTGCCATGGGCCCATAAGTACAATTTGAACATGAAAATCCCCTACTGTTGATGAATACAAAATTAAGAAGATGCTATAATGACCTTGTTAATAATCAATTCTGCATGCTTCACCAGCAGCAATAGTGTCTCGCCTGCTGCAGAACTCAACACAGGAATCAGCGCCGGTAGTGTTGAAAGTTCAAAATCATTTTTATCCTGCAATAAATAAATAAAAAGAATTATTAAATGAATCCATCAAGGATCTTAAACCATATGCTCATGAATTTTACAGATGAAGTCATGAAGGGAATTATCCAGTGTTTACATGTATCCTATTAGTAGTTTAAAAATAATAATAATAATTGTTTGAGTCCACTTTCAAATTAAATAAAAGTCAACTCAACTCAAATCAAATTCTTAAATGAATTTTTTACTTGGAACTGGTAGATATCCGAGTCAAAAAGTAAACTGAATTTCCAGTTGACTCACTGAGTCATAAGAATAACCTGGTCATACTAAAAAAAAACAGTGGCATTGTTATAATTATTTGAATATTAAAAAAAACCATATGACCAAATCCTCTCACTTCATCTGACACCTCCGGTTTCTCCCCCTCCCTAGGTCAACTACGATGCTGAAGTTCCCAATGCACTCATGTGTGTATTGGAACAATAATATACTTTTTCTTAGTTTTTGGTTTTTTAAATTTTGTTTCTTTTTGCTGCTTAATCCGGTACAAAGTAAGATTTTCATATCGGCTTTTGCTGAAATTTTTCATTACAGGTTTTTAAAAAAAAAGGAAAATTTAAAATTAAAAAAAAAAAAATGCAAAAAAAGAAGTAAAAAAAAAAAAAGGCAAAACCGACATAACCCTGAGTCAAGCAAATTACCAATGCCCACAAACATAACTTAAAACCAAGGAAACATATAAAGTAGAATATTTTGAATTTCCAAATATGCAAAAGGATTATAACATAAACTAACCTGGGACTCCGCAATGGTAAGAACCATGGGTAGAATCATTGGTTGCATAACAACATTCCGAAGCTCTGCACAAAGAGGTGGGAGAACCTGCAAAACACAATGTCATAACAACCTTACACAACTATCATAGTGACCATAAGATCCAATGTCTGATACACCATTTTCTTTCATGCTTGAGAATAATGGGTCAGAAATCCCATTATTGAGTGCCAATATGCATATACAGACACATTATCTAGGGTCTGCATAAGAGATGTAGACACATTATCTAGGGTCTGCGTAAGAGATGTAGACACATTATCTAGGGTCTGCGTAAGAGATGCCTTCCTACCACTCACACACACTGCTCTCCGCTCTCATAATAAAAAAAAGTGATCTGGCACTAATGCCATTCTTACACTCATCCAACCATTAATCATTGCTGGATTGATCATGCAAAAAACAAATCAGATGCCCTACACAGAACCTTGCTAGAAAAACATCTCGCATATGGTCAGCCAATCCGGCAGTCTCCTAGACATCAACTGGAAGCAGTACTAGTAGTATAAAGTAGCTGAAGAGTTCTTGTGGCCCTAGCATTATCCACTCTCTTTTCATATCGGCAGGTTTATATTAAAGCTTATACCAATACTGACAGAACATTGCCTACAAATTTATAAATGATACATATGCTACTGCCCTTTTGTCAAGGTAATTTGATAACACAGAAAAGCAACCAAACATTGCTCTACAGAATGCATAGTATTAAGCTTAGACTGTGTGTTAGAATGTGGTTGAAAGCATTCCTGGCAGAGTTAGGTGTAAGGATTTTCACCGTGACAATATGGGCCCTGGTCATTTTTCCTCCAGCCCTATTTACCATTACCAAGTATATTGCACTTGATCACCACTTTATCAAAAGGAGGTACAAATAGAGGCCTATATGATGTACAGTCATTGGAAAGCAAGTCACTGGTTTCTTTCTAAGTTGAGAGCCATTCCTCCCAATGACTGACATGCATGCTCTAACTTAAAGTTGAATGCCAATTATTATATGTAGTTGTGCAGGTGTGCAGCCACCAAATTCTGTCTTTTTTTTTCTCTAATATAAGCAAATTTTTTTACCTTTTATGTCTAATAAACAACTTTTTTAAGAGAATTTTACCTAAAAAATGACCCTACATGGCTACTAACCAGAAGAGGTACCAATAGTATATATGGCACGAAAGTGGTCCCCTGGAACCACTTCCGTTTTTTTTATTAATGATTGAAACGTGCGACGACGTCGTCGCACATTCAACCCATAAAACTCCCTTGAAACCCCACTTCCTCATTTTCCCCTTCTTCCTCAGTCGCTTTCTCCTTTCCCTTGGCTGTTTCGTCTCCTCCTTCCTCAAAAGACAATTAAGGTGGTCTCAAAGGTCGTTTTCTAACCTATTGGATTGCAGCATCAAGCTTTCCAGTGGTTTAAACCCCACTTCCCATTTGCCCCTTCTTCCTCCATCGCTTTTTCCTTTTCCCCTGGTGGATTCGTCTCTACCTTCCTCAAAAGGTAGTCAAGGTGGTCCCAAAGGTCGTTTTCCAACCTTTTTTATTGTAGCATCAAGCTTTCCAATGGTTTATCAGGCGGTTATAAAGTATATATTTTGCCCTATATTGAGAGCCTTTGGTTGGGGTAATTAAGTCGTTATTTCTGCTCCCGTAGTGGCTCTTTGAGCAGCGGCCCTGTTGCTTCTTCTTCTTCCTTTTTGTCTTGTACAGTTTTGTAGTTGAAAAGCCCTGCTTTGCCATTCTCGTTGCTGTTGGTGCTCTTAGTTCCACTGTTATGGGTTTTTCTAAATGACAAGTGTTGTGGAGTTCTTTCTTAAAAATGTCAGTTGGTTGTGTAGCTGCTCCCGTTCTCTGTTCCTTTTAGTTTGGGGTGTTTTGTTTTGCAGCGCTCTCTTTCTAGTCAAAGTATTGGGAGCAATTTAGCTTTTTTTTGCCATTGTTTGGGCTTGTTTTTTTATATCCAGAGCCATTGTATTTTTTCTTCTTTTTGTCCTATGGCCTTTTTCCCTTCATATGTTATGGAAATTTACGGCAAGATAGAAGTTTGTAATTCCTCTGGATCTTGTAGTGCGTTCGCACATCAAAATAATACAAACATCAATTTTTTTCGATTGCAATGGTCAGTGACGACGTCATTGCTTCACAGAAGCCAGTGCAAAAAATTGTGTGTGACTGTACAACGACGTCGTTGCTTAACAGAAGCTAGTGGAAAAAAATGTGTGTAACTATACAATGTCATCGTCGCTTGTTGAAAAAAGGCAAAAAATAAATAAAAAATCTAGCGGGAATACCACTTCTATGTCATATATACTATTGGTACCTCTTCTGGTTAGTAGCCATCTAGGGTCCTTTTTTAGGTAAAATTCTCTTTTTTTAACTAACAATATAAGGTTTTTTGACTAATTTCGACTTGACCACCAAATCTTCTCCTCAATTTCTGCTTCTTTTTTTCCACAAAAACCCTAGATTTTTTTTTTCCATTTTATTTCTCAACTACCCCGTCATGGATTGGGATTGTACAAGAATCACCCAGCTGGATAACCATTGCCATGGATTTTTAAGTCTCTAAAAGAGTAATAGTTATTATCAAGGTGATTCAATCATATGAAAACATCACTCTGACCATTAAATTGGGTGCATGCCAATTCGGGGGGTGGTCGTTCAGATTTGCAGCTTGTATTTAAATTTTACTGATAAAAATAATCACAGGGAGAGTTTAATTGAAGCATTTCATTCAAGGACAGTGAGCCGATAAAAAGAACGTGTGCGCAAAGCTAGTCATAGATATTACCCAGTTCTCTAACCCTTCCGCAGGAATTAGGCTCTACTAACAAGAAATACTTCAAACATACAAGAAGCACCACAAGCACCATTTACACATTTATCAGACACCAACATTTTAGATTCTTTTATTAAATAAAAAAAATCACAATAGACGCAGGCCAGACTGACGGGCCCTGCAGCCCCGCCTAAAAGTCTATACCAGAAAGCCCAAAGCCCACTAGGCCCAACAATGAAAGATTCTTTCCCAAGATTTCTCCAACATCAGTTTCATGAAGGATTCTTTCCCACGACAGTTTCTAAATTTTCTATCTTCTAGTAGATTTCTTAGATTCTAATAATTGATATGATTTAGCAGAATTAGGGAGTTTCTGATTTTATATGGCTTGATTGCAAAGTTAGTGCTTAGACTTTAATTATATAAAGGATGTAATCCCTTCTCTTTGGGATAGATTACATTGAATTGAATGAAAAGTTAAGTTTTTCTCTATCGTGAGTTTCTCTAGTCTGTGGTGTGAGACCAAGACTGTCTATCCTAAGCCTGGCCTTGGAGATTAGCCCGTCGGCTACTCTCCCTCTTCCCCGCGCTGCGTCAATGATGTATGTTTTATAAGTGTTCCCAGTCTTTCCAAGGAATAAGATTCTACCTACAACCAATACAAATAACATAGCAGGTAATACTGGAACCATACTAAGTGGGTACCAACATATTTGTCTATTTTTTTGGGGAAAAAGAGTAAAAAAGATAGATGAAAAGGGCTTAAACCTTGTAACGCAGTACACGAGAGTCAAAATCTTTCCACATATCTGATAACGCTTTTAGAAACTCAGACTTCTGCATATTATCTCTCTCCTGCAAGTAGAACAAAAATTTTCAATCAGTAACTATGCTTACATCAATATCATTTGCTGTCGACTTGATATTCTTACTCAAAGAACTTTGCGGCTTGTCAACAAAAGAAATAAATAACCAACTATTGTAAACAGAAAACGTATGATGTTAGTAAGGGTGTGGGATTCAAAGAGAGGAAGGGAAATATGGTCAGATTTTGGTTCAATGATTGGGTTGGGGGGGTCCTCTAGCTCTTGTTTCCGAATTTGTTCAGGATAATTAAAAATACTCTTTGGTGTGCGACTCTTATGAGTGAATGAGTGCCAAATTGGCCTTGGAGGTGTCCTTTGGAAGGTTTTCGTAGGAGGGAGAAATGAGAATATTAGTCTTTGCTATCTTTGATCTGACATTTTTCATTGCAGGAAAATTCCAGATGAATCCATTTTGAAACCTTATGCTACTAGGAAGTTCTCTAGGTCTTTCCTTGGTTTCCAGTTCTAGCTCAATCCCTCCACGTATGTTGGGATGGCCTTGCTCTGACAAGGAGGCGACTTTCTCTTGGCTAGCAGATGGAGGAGAACTTCTAAGCGATAATTTCAGGAGGGCTATCTCATCTTCTGCCATCTAGGACAAGTGCCTTTTTGTTACTAGGAGAACCAGACCATCAACCATCTGTTCACCGATTGTCAATACATTGACATCTACAGCCATTTCCTGTCTAGGTGCAGCGTCAGTTGGTTCTTTCTGAGTTTCATTCAAAGTTTGGTGTGATCTTGGGGGATTGGTCTACTACCCAGTAAAGGACGGGTTTCGTGTAGCCGACTCCATTAATTATTTTATTGCCTTTTATAAAGAAGGAAATGCCAGGATGTTCAAGGGAAGGCTTCGGGGATGGGTTGTGATCTATCTCAATGTATTAAGGATAGGACAATGGGCCTTAGCATAAAAGAATTGGATAAGATCCCACAGATATTGTAGCTAGTTGCAAGGTTCTGCAAAGGGCAGTGCCTAAGAAGACTCTCGAACTGGCTCCTTCCTCCGCTCAGTGTTCTTCAAATTTAACATAGAAGGGGCAGAAAGAGGTAAGGCCCAGGGATGCAGTTATCTATTAGATATTTATCCAATCAGGCTAATCTGCTTTTCTAGCCCAGTAGGAGTTAAGAGATTAGAATGAGGCAGAGCTTATAGGTAGTAGTGCACATGGGTTGACCCACCCTGAAGCTGACCCCAGCCAGGCCTGCATTGAGCTGGATTTGGGCTATACTTTAGGCTTGTGGCCTGTGCCCAGGCCAAACTTTCTGTCCCAATCGTTGGTCCAGGCCTAGGCGTGGGATTATATATCCATAAGAGGCCATCCCAGCCCAACACATTTAACACACATGGGGTCTATATATTTCACAGATGGCCTTCCCTGGGCCTGAATTGTAGGCCCATGGGTGGATCTAAGCCTGAGTTTTAGGTCTGAAAAATAAACAGGCCGACCTTGGACAAATTTAGCCCACGCTAACCCAATTCATGAACCCACAACCCAACCACCCCACAAAAAACAAAACACTTATGGATATTAGAGAGGCTTTGGATTTGAGCCCGTTTCAGTGACCCTTAATAGTTTGACTGTTCCAGTGGTACTTTTTGAATTGTAAATGGCAAAACTGTCCCTTGGAAGCTTGCAATTGTCTTCAATGAAATGGAGTTAAGCATGTCCAAGTAAGACTTTTGTCATATCTGAGAGGAGCCAATGGGGAATCAGATTCCTCGACAAAGAGCTTGATAGATAGTCCTTTAGTGGGTGGTTCACTTCTGTTTTTTTCCCTCTCCTTTTGACATGTGTTAGTCTTGGCAGTTTTGCCCTCCTGTGTTAATGCTGCTTTCAATAAATTTTGGTTATTGTTCCCCAAAAATATTTAAAATAATAGAAAAAAAGTATGCATACAAGCATATGATCCAAGAAGCGAAGAGCGCGTAACCTAGTATCATCACGGAAAAAAGGAGAACCTGCAAGGAAAGAAGAACATTTAGAGACAAAGATCTTAGAGAAATTAACAAGAGAAATGGAATAAAAATGAATAGAAACACAAAAGTGGTCCTCAGGTAGACACAATAATCCTGCCCTAAAGTTCATTTCTCTAAATGGTGACAGTACTACAACAAAATCACAAATTATACAAGAGACATAAACGACGTACTCATCTTTGGCCAATGCCGCAACCCCAAAAAAAAAAAAAACCATTTACTTTCAAAGGATTTGACTAGAACTGGAACTGTAAACTTGCACTTCCTCAAAACCACTCTCCCAAATCCCAACTTCTAAGGGCACGCTGAAGAAGCCCATTGAATAAGGATGGCAATAGGTGCCCATTTACCCAACTTACCAATGGAGCTGACCTAAGAGATCTAGGCATGGGCTCTAATCTTGGGCCCGATTGATTGGTTTCAGATCAAGGTTATCAACCTATCAGTTGTTTGCTGGAGTCCAAGTCCATACGGATCCAGATTTGTGTACGTGGTTTTCATAGAATGCAGAAATTCCCACTTAAGCAAAATCTGAGTGATGCAATCGGTGGTACGATCGCAAGTGCCAGGGCACAATTAGGGTTCCCACAGGAACAATGACACAATGAAGAGAGCTCTCCAACGCTAAACCCACAAAAAGGGAATTTCTATTAACTCAAATATCTGAGATTATTACTCTCTACAATGTCATATATATAATAAAAGAAACTTAGGGGCTAAGACATCAATCCTAATGAAGAGAGCTCTCCAACACTAAACCCATAAAAAGGGAATTTCTATTAACTCAAATATCTGAGATTATTAATCTCTAAAATGTCATATATATAATAAAAGAAACTTAGGGGCTAAGACATCAATCTTAATCAAACTAGGAAACCAAATAATAATCCTATCCAAATTAGAAAATAATCCTAAATACAACTTCTTAAATAAAAATTAGAAACTAATAACAATTAATAAAGAATATCCTTGGGTCCCACAATTGGACCATAAGTCTTGCCCCAATGGATGGATAGTGCTGCTGCATCATTGAGGTAAATGAATGCCATAGAAAAGGTTTTCTGTGGGAGCTGAAAATCTATGTTTGGTGCGGAATTATCTTCTCTTCCGAAATGGTGCAAATCTATGCTTGGTGTGGCTGTGGATTCCTCACCTATGCTATCTAGTAAAATTGCAGGTAACAGTCAAAACTCATTTACCATGTACAAATTAAAATAACAACCCATGCACTTCAGAAAAATCCACACCATAAATCAACAACAACAACACAAATTACCTGAGTTAGATGAAGGGTTGGGAGAGGTGTGGTAGATTCAGAAGAGAGGATGAAGAGGGTCGTCGGATTCTAAGGTTTTTGCTACCATCAGTTATAGATGTTACTGAGAGATGGAGAAGAAGTATCTTTGTCGTCGGATTTTAGGGTTTTGGCTGCCATCAATTGACTCTAGTGTTTAGTCACAAGAGAGATGGTGATGGAGATGGGCGAGTCAGATGGAGAAGCATAGTGGGCTTTTTTCAGCACATTCTGACAAGTCCGTGATGAAGTTATATTCAGGTCCTATCTTTTTTTAGGAAAACATGGGCCCAACACTTTCTATTCTCCACAGAAAATTTCTGCACCTAACATCACCAATATCATTTTTTCTGCTGAAAAACGTGAATTTTTTTTGCAGCAAATGGTTACACAAACATGCCCTAAATGACATTTTTCAATATGCATTACATGGCTTGATCTAGCAAGGCAGTTGGGATACACCGGTTTGAATCCATTAGTATCACATCTGGCAAATGTTGAACAGCCCAAAGGTCAATCATTTAGACAAAGACTGAAACTTGAGGGGGGCCCAACATGGACAAAATTCAGGAAGGAACACGATCCCAACTCAAATACTCAAATATCATAATGTAATAGACATTTTCAAGATCTTTGATAGATGTTAGCATATAGTACCTATTTGTATAATTTCTTCACATCCAGCCACACTATAACCTAAACGAAATGTGTACACCTTCGACTCGACCATTGCAATAATCTCATGAGCATATGTCCAACACCTCACAAAGTACATTTCGGGTTCAAATAGACCCTTATACAACTTGGGTCGACGTTGAGTCAGTCCAATACCGAACCCAATCTCGTTGCACCTTCATTACAAGCAACACAAAATCATGTCTGACACAACCTTACAAACAAGAGCTCACAAAAAAACTTCCCACCTAGCATTTCTAGCCTTACCTTCTAACAACTCCCTTTAATCCTGAAGAACAGAGTCAAGTCACACCAATAGCCAAATCCACCAATACCAGATGGTATTGGCTCCCTCTCCACTCCCATCAAAGTTGAACCTCCATATACAGCCTCAGATGGAAGGGACTCTAAAGCTAATACCCTAGCAATAGCATAACTGATCATGTAACCATGTCTGTGTATCCTAAGTTTGGGGATCGAGTAACATATATATCTAAAAACAAATAATAAAAAAAAAACATGTAGAATGCCCTTCACTTGATAATAAGCAACTCCATCCGCCCAACCAATGACTACGAAAGTAAGGCTCGTCATATGATAAAATATAGACAATGATATAGTCGTAAGCAAGTCCAAAAACAGGCCAGTGGCAGACGTAGTTTGGTAAATAGCCCCTTAAACGTCAGAATCCATTGACCAAATGTAACACATACAATTTTGAAATAGATAAAATAAAAGGACTAACCACAAGCAAGAAAACAAAAATAGAGATTTAAACCTCGGGAATATCAAAATCATTAAAATTATGCAAACCATCATCTATTACTACCTGTGAAATCCAAGGCGCTTGGCCTGGAAGCATCGTCCACAGATAGCATCCGCTGCAAGTCCATAATTAAGTCGGATGGGATGCTGGAGAAGGCCTCATTTGACAAGTAAGTCAAGGTATTTGTATACTGCAATAAAAAATTTAAAAAAAAATGAAGAGCAGAATTTATGTGGTGAGGGGGTAAAACCAACAGCATAAGTAAGCCAAAATGTGGCATACAAAGACAGCACAAGATCCTGACAGCAGCAGGCACTCCATCATTCCTCTCTTTCTTCTTAGCAATAATAAGATGGAAATTGAGAAAACAGGTTGTCGTAGTGCTTCAAACATAAAGAAAACTAACTACACAGCTCAGATGAAGCAAGGTAATGCTTCAAATCCCCTATGATACTATAGTTGAAAACCGAATGATTACAAGAGGCCCCACATAAGATATCTTGTTAGGCCACCCCTAGATGTATGACAAGAATAGAACTAATGACAAGCGCGACAAACATACACATTCATGCATGGTGAAAAGCAAGTCACGCTTTATCCAATGAAACCAGAACCACCAAAGACAAGATTAAGAGGCCGTCTCACCAAGGAAGCACATCAAGTATATTGTACAGAAGCAATGTCAAGAAATACCGAGTTCGAGGTCGAACTCTTTTCCAACCAAAGGGAATGATGTACCAGCACCAATAGTCAACGGGAGACACACTCGTGGGCCACATGTGGGCCCCACTGAAGCCTAAGAGATTTTCTTATTTTTTAATTGTTATTAGTTTCTAATTTTAGTGAACAGTTGTAATTAGGATTAGGTTTCTAATTTGGGTAAGATTCTTATCTTGTTTCCTAGTTTGATTAGGTTGTTTCTTAACCCCCTAAGTTTCTTTTATTATTTCTATGGGGCATTGTAGAGACCAATAATCTCAGATTTGGAGTTAATAGAATTTTTCCCTCGTGGGGTTTATCGTTGGAGACTAGTCTTCATTGTGTGATTGTTTCTGCGGAAACCCTCATTATGTTGCAGCACCTACAATCCAAATCCTAACCCTAGGATTTTGGATCAGGTTGGGACACTTGAGGGCCTTCTTAGGATTCTCAATCCACCCTATATAAGCTTCAGCCATCGCAAAAGATGTGATCTAAATCCAGTTCTTCATCCGCATTTCAACAAGAATTATTAGGGCTTAAAAAATAGAAATTTATGCACCTTTGAAGCAACAGTCAAGTTATCAACAAAATAGCAGCAACACAACATGCTGAGACATTGCTAAGAATCTACAAGCAACAAAGAACAAAAATATTTGGAGAAAATAATAGTTGCCTAAAGTAACAGAAGATACCATCCTGACGTTGTTGTGACAATCCAAGAGAGGTTTGCGGGCAACAAGGTGATAAGCAAGGCATCCAAAACTGAAGATATCAGAAGCACATCCAAACTTAAGTGCTTTATTCCTAACCAACTCAGGGGCTGTGTAATTTATAGATGGTTGAAGGGGGAGCACAGAATCCTCGACATCATACTCCTGCACAGAATAAACTCAACAAGAAACCATGCAACTTAAAACCAGATCCTTTGATGGCTAATCAGTACGATTCAGCTAGAGCCATCAAATGGCCCATCTCAATCAGGCTCAGAACAAGTCATACCTGAAAAGGAACTGGGAGTCAATTTGGTGACATCAAATTCAACAAAATTACCATTTTTCTGTAATTTCCCTAGACTCAAAAGATGTAGTGACCAATTCATTGGCTGTTTAAAAAATAGATTTTCACTCACCGAATAATGAAAAGGTTGCCCACTACCCAAGTCACCAGAGGCCTGATCTGCTGAAATTGCAAAACCGAATCCACCAAGCTTCCAAGCTCCACTTGAAGTAATGAAGACTGTCTGCAACAGCAGATCTAGTCAACAATCCATACAAACATATATATAGGGAAATTATCCTGTGAACACGGTGCTCACGGTATTAAGGTGCACACCACCTAGTGGAGGCCACCATATAACCCATCCGAGTGGACCACAAAACAGGGGACCCCTCTGATAGTAATCGATCCACGCGTTTTGCACATCCATATGGATTGAACTGTTGGATCAAGAGACAAATTTTTTTTTTCTAAATAAAGCTATTAAACTTGTGGGGCATAGATCAAGGGTTTAGAGGAATGAGAATGGCTCCAAAGTTCATATCTAGTGTGGTCCCATGTGGATCTTTCCATCCCTCCTCATCCTCGTCCCATGATCTGTGGGGCCCTAGTGGGCCCCATCCAGTTAGCCCATCCAACTACCTCTCACGGTACCGTGAGAACCATGCTCAAAAGAAAATAACAAGTACATGAACACTATTTTTTTTTTTAAAAAGTACATATGTCTATGCAAACTCATAAAAAATGTAAGAGAATGCAAACTGGAGAATCGTCCATCTTTACCAGTAAAATGTATGTCTATTCTTGTAGTTAATAAAGACAGAACAAAATATTATTAATAAAATGAGAATCATTTTCTCATAAGATACAAATTGTATAGTTCTCTAAAACAGCATGCAAACCAGATAATATTCCATCTATACCAATAAAATACATGTTTATGCTTGTAGTTAATAAAGACAGAACAAAATATTATAAATGGAAAATGAGAATCATTTTCTCACAAGATGACAAATGGTACAGTTCTCTAAAACAGTATTTTTTTCGAAACAAAAAAATGAAGTTCTCCAAAACAATATGCTAGGTGGAAAGATAATAAGGTCAAATATTCTATAGTTCTTTATAGTGTTTTTTTTTTATGGTAGCTCTCGATAGCATTATGCTGGCAGATAAAATATAACCAAAGGAAAGGTGTAAAAAAATAGATGTAGATAGGAATATAATGGTGGAAATAATTTTTTTAAAGGTATAATGGTGTAAATAATTTGGTAAAGTGCTACAACAAAAGAAACTTCTTTTGCAATTATTTAAATGATAAATAAATTTTGCTGAAACCAAAATCCATGGGATAAAAATCATATAGAAGCACCGTCTTTATTCAAACTAGTAGCCATCATAATGGCCTCATGCAAATAATGATGTACATTAGCCTATCAAAACAATAGCACAATCTCCTGGCAAAGTGTCAAAGATATATATCCTCTCAAAAGAAGGCCATTTAATTGTGGAAATGTATCACCCCCAAATATAGCATGACTCAAGCATTTTATGAAACTCACAACGGCTCGCCAATATTGCTCTAACATCCACCATATTTCCATCTAAAGAACATACCATCCAAGAAATTTTCTATAGAATAATAGCTCCATCCTGTTACACCATAAATCCTAGCCGTGATACTTTCCCTTGAGAAACTAAACATCAAAGTTCACCTTTAACAATATCAAAGGAGGCTGTCATATCAAAGGCCTAAGCAAAGAAACTCCACCAATCATGCACTCAAGCCTTGGTCGTGACAAAACAGAATCAGAGATCCTCCTCAAAATATATAACACCCCCCACACCCCCTACAAAATATATATATATCCCACCGTAAAGGCCATTTAGCGACATTCATCACATACCTTTTTATATCATGGAAAAATGCCCAAAGGACAGATACTAGCTAGGAGGATGGACCACAACAGAACTCAGCACATCATTTGAACCTTTCAAAACATATGGGGGAAAACATTCAGTTCATTAACCCCATACCTGGATCAAATATTTTACTCTATATACTCACGATTTGATGGTTGATCGGCTTACATCTATCGGCGGCCAGATTAATCACGTATTTGATTCCTCCACGCATGACCAAAATAGAGGAGCAGATTCTTTTGACAAACCAAAACTGCTTCAGAATACCGTCAGACCCTTGGTTCATGTAATGATTTAAAAAATAACCATTGGATTGATATAAATTCCCAATCCAACCATCAACCTGCCCTCTGAGTTCATCCATTCACTATCTCCAAAAACAAAACCAGTGCTAAAAACTGGATATGAGTCATCCATATTGGATCCTCCATGGATAAAACTGCATTGCTTTCAGTGTGGGAATCAGCCTTCACATCAGCTTTTCTCTGCGCTTTGTTCTTTAGCTTGTAATAAAGAGGCTTTAGTTACTGACCATGTCAGTGCTTGGCAAGGATGTGTAATATTGTTGCCTACATCTAATCAGAGTCTGAATGATAATGAGAATGACAGATGGGTCTTCTAATGGACTTGTTGGTAATTCTGGAGTGAGTCCTTTTACCATAACCCCTTTGAGGAGTAGATGAGCACATCTACATGGTTGTTCGATCTAAAAGGCAATTTTTTTGTTAAATTTTGCTTCTCCTTTCTTGTGGGTTCTTCCAGATCATTTTTCACAGCGCATCTTGCAAAATGCACTGAAGAAATTTGTTCTCTGACAAGAGTCAGTCAGTTATGTTTTGCCACGTCTATGATGTGGATTGAATGGCCAAAGATTTGAGCTTTTAGACCTACCATTGTATCCGGTGTGATGTTGTGTTTTGCTGGTTATATTTTAGCTTCCAAAAAACAAGTACAATTTCAAGCAAAAATGACTATATAAGTGTTGGGAAGTCCCACATCCCAGATTGCCCAAATCCCAGGTTAGATAGGGCTTCATATACCTGTTTGAGCCTTCCACCTATTAGCTTAAGCTTTTGGGTTGGTATATGGTATCAAAGCGGGTTTCCATTGTTCTTGTGCAGCCCACGTGGCAAGCCCGTCCATATAATCAATTGGGCCCGCACATGAGGGAGAGTGTTGGGAAGTTCCGCATCCCACATTCCTGGGATGGATAGGGCTTCATATATCTGTTTGGGCCTTTCACCTATCAGCTTAAGCTTTTAAAATGGTACATGGTATCTTACAATAAGCACAATTTATCCATTTTCTGATTCAAAAAAAAAAATACAATGCAGTGGAACATCAGTTAACATAGATGAAACATCAAAATAAAAAGATTTTATTTTAATCGTTGCTATAGAAAATTAAATCTAGAAAACTGTAAGGAATCAATAAAAGAAGTTGGGTTCTTGAACAGTTGAACTAAAACATAATGTCAGATGATGATTGTTACCTCAGGTGATATAGCCCGATGAATAAGGTGTGCATTGTTGTGAAGAAAATCCAAGGATTCTGCAACCTGAAGCAAACCATGTTTGATCTCCAATAACCCCATTTCCTTCAGAAAGAAAAAATAGCATTAAATTTATAAGGAAATGGTGGATATATCATACAAGTACAACAAACAGTTTTAACATTTTCACTATCCTGGGAAGCATTTTTGTAACAACTTGGCATTATCTTAAAATATTAAACATAATCACCTCTTGAGTAACACCAAACCCAAAAAAAAAAAAAAACTCTGAATCGGAGAAAATCTTTTTTTTCCATATGATTTACTAAATTCCCTTAAATAGAATGAGTAGTAGAAAAGACTTGATCTTGTCAGATTCTTTGCCTATATTATTTTCTCTAGTTTTGGCAATGTTCACACATGATAAAATCTAAGAAGTTCCTGCCCTTTCTAACCTATTTGTGTTGCTCTTAATTTGTGGGAGGCATCGTAAGTTTTGAAACATATCAACTCAATTTTCACACAATCTGAACATAAGATGGTTTTTATATTGTTTAAAAGCCACAACAATTTGTAATTTTGTTAGGGAAGTTCTAGAAGCTTCTCCATGCAACTTTCCCTTTATCCTCCACTCCAAAGTCCCAACTTCATTATCATTGCTAGTGAAATCTGAAATGAGTAAAATTCACTTTAAAAAGTTCATGTTTTTCAACATTTTGTTCTTTATACAACCACTAAACACCCCAGAATGATGCTAATTACTGTACCATTGAGCTTGGATGCACCCAAAACGGAGACACTCAGCTGCATTCTTTAGAAAAAGGAGTCGCGAGTAAATTGTAAAGCACTTTATCAGCACTGACCCACATGCCAATTGCCAGTAACGAAATGAGGCAGATAAGTCAAATGTGCCTTTCCATCCAACATGATTTTGATTTCCACACTTCCCAAATCCCCCAAATTACTGAAACCGATTGCGAATTCAAGGGTACACCCAAATGAATCCTAATTTCACTTCACATCAGAAACAGAATAAATTCTAACAATTCCCTATAGCAAACACTTAATATACAAATGAACAAAAGTCGATATCAGCAAAACCCATCTAGACCAACAATGACTGAGATCACATACCATCCCTTTCAGCGCCTTGGGCAACTTGGGGATGTCATCAACCATACCAAGTGTATTAGCGACCGACGCGAAGAGCGGCTCCGTGACCATCGCCATGGCGTGCTTGTTCTCGTCCAGCGCCTGCACAACATGAACAACCCCAGGGTGGCGCAGGCGGACGAGCCGCGCCGCATCCGCCCGGACTATATCAAAGAAGGAGTCCTCGGCGGCCTTGGAGAGTCCGGCGCGGGAGCGGGCCTCCGAAAGAGCGCGCTTGTCGAGGATCCAGACGGAGACGAGGGGGTACTGCGACGGCGTGCCGGGGCGGGGCCGGGCGGAGTAGATCTTCCAGGCGAGGGCGGGGCCGCCGGATCCGATCTGGTCGAGGAGATCGTAGTCTTGGAGGGGCTTCGGACCTGTTACTTCTTGGACAGTGGTGGTGACGGTCTTTTCGATCACGGCGGCGGTTTTGGCTAGGGCTTGGGTTAGGGTTTTCATGTTCAAAGCCATTGAAGAAGAAGAAGAAGAAGAAGGAAATGAAGAGAATTCAGCTGGGATTTGGGGGGGAATTCTAGGGTTTTGGAATTGGAGACATGGGATTGAGATTTGGGGATTTTTATTTTTAGGGTTTTGGAGGTGGGAGAGATCGAGATTTGAGATTTCTTCGTCTTTCTCTCTCTTTCTCTCTCTCTTTGAGGTGGTGAAGATTCTTTTGCTTCGACTGCAAGTGCAATGGAATTTTGTAAGCCTTGTCTTGATAAAAAAAAAATATATATTGTTGAGAGGAAATGACTGAGGTATCCAAGAAGATGACCCAACTCTGAACTCAGTAAGTGGGGCCCACTTATGCTGTGTTTGAGAAGGGGGGAGGGGAGGAGAGGGTAAATTTGAGGGGAAGGAAAATGAAGGGGAGGGGAGGGGAGGGAAAATTAATTTTACCTCCTCTTGTTTAGGAACTAAAAAAGTAGGGGGAAGAAAAGTGAAAAAGTAGGATTTTGTTTATTCGTGAAGTACATGAAAAATTATCATTTTGTCCTTACTTTTATAAAAGTTTCTAAAAGACAAAAAAAGACAAAAATGGCAAAAATGACATTTTCCCTCCCCTCCCTCATTTTCCCCCCTGTTTTGGGGGGAAATTTTTTGCTACCTTTTTCCCCCCATTTTCCCTCCCCCTCCCCCCCCCCATTTTCCCTCCTCTCATCTCCCAAACACCCTCCAAAAACATTTTCCCCCCACTTTCCCCTCTTTTTTTCCTTCCCCCTCTTTCCCCCCTTCCCAAACAGGGCGTTAGAGAAGATCATCATCGTCCTCGTCATCATCACCCTACTCAAGTACCAACTAGGGTGGAATCCGTGATTACGAATTATGTTTTTCCGTTCTGATATATCTTGAGTCAAATTTTTAGATAGATAGTATTTATGCATATCTATTTTTACGAATCTCATGTATGTATTATTTTGCTTGTTCTTTTATGGCTAGTTAGGCACTTTACCATAATAGAAGTAAAGTAAAGCTTCCATTTTTAGACAAAATATCACATCAAAAGTACTTTAAATCAAAACTCATTTCATCTTAAAAAAAAGGTCAATAAACAAAAAAAAAAAACCTTCACTTTCCCATACAAAAAGTCAAAAAGATTTCATAACAAACAATTAAAAACAAAATACTACTATAACCCACTTATATTTTATTCTTTTTTCAAAATCAACTTTACTTCACTTGACTCACATGCCCTAACCATCTCAGACGATTTCTCTCATTTTATTCCTTATTAATGGTACCTTGAAAGTACTATACCCGCTAGGATCCTTGGCTCAAAATGAAAATGTCGCGCTTTTGTTAATTTATATAGAATCAATACCATGAACTAAAATTGCTTGATGGGCAGCCAACTTAAGTATTGCTTCTTTTTCTTTACTGGAACATGAGATTTTTCTTTATATAAAAATGTTTACAGCATGAACATAGTTAGCTACCAGACCTTTAATAATAGTCACAAAGAGGGCCTTGAGGTTGCACCATCACCGTCATCCCATGAAAGCAGTCTATTGGGTTTGGCGTGTTAGTTGTGCTATTAATATATAGTCAACTGAATTCAGAGACTATGTGCACGATGGAGTCAGGTCAATCACAATAGAGTCAGGTCAATCGAAAAGGGCATATGCTACATAATTTTTGTAAAATGAGCTAGCTTGGCTTTCTTCTGTTTGTTCATTAACACTTTAGTAGCACACGCATACAAATAGCATAATATATATTATTACTTGCTTCCAATGTAATATACACAACTTGCTGCTGCTCTCTGCAGGTCTTAGGTCAGAACAGTGGCAGACAGGATTTAGGTTTGAGGGATGCAGACACTAATAGGTAGTTTGGTTTTAGGGGCTGAGGATTTTCATGTAAATTTTGAAAGGGTACCCATGATTTTTATTGAATTTTTTGAAGTAAACAAAGAAGAGCCACAGTTTAATTGGTACGACGGCACCACACGTGTCTCTACTTAGGCCTGCCCCGTTAAGAACAAGACCTGTCTAGGTCCCGGGTCCAAAAATGGGTTAGGTACCTAGTTGCTTATGGGTACCTAAGTAACGATTCAGACCCAGTTTTTTTTTTAGGTTGATATTCAAAGAATCATGTATCCGCTTGCATCTCTAATAATACAAATCGATCCCCTGTAAGACCAAGCATACAATAAAAAATGAATCAAAATGTGTTTATTGCATGTGATTAATATGCAAAATATTTAGTTAATCATGTTGTCGGCCGGATGCTCAATCTTAGTGGATGCTCAATTTAGTTACACATAAATGTTAGCAAATTCTACACACGAAACACACTACCATGTTTGTCAAAATCATCACTTTCACGGAACTAAATGAGTACAACCAATGAATGTTTTGGATGCTTTTCTCAAATTTCTTATAATCTGTGAAGATTTAAGATATGAAACTATATGTCTTGATGCATATCATCTATACCATTATATAAAAACCACAGTTTGGTCAACTCTGTTTTCCCCTAAAAAGGGGCCCCCTAAATGGGCCACTCATATGCAAAAACGTGCTAAATGTAGATTGGAACACGTATGGAGAGTAGGTGAAAAACCCTCTTCTCTTCGTTCTTCTCTTCCTTTCTCGGTTGTTTCTCAAGGATCTGCAGAAGAAGTCTTCTTCACATCTCTTTCTCATCACCTCCTACTCTCTCACCGACCTCCATCTTCCATCTCCCTTTCCTTCTTTTTTTTTTGTTAGGAAAACACTTTTTGCTGCTCTTTTTGTTGCTCTGCCCTATTTTGTCAATCGGCTGCCAGAACTCAAGCCATCAATCGCCGGAGCGGTCTCCTCTCTCGGTTCCAGGTGCCTTCTGTTTTCTCTTCTTTCTCTTATTCTTCTTCTTCCTCCACCCCTCTTCCCTCTCCTTTTCTTTTCTCTGCTTTTTTTCTTGTGTCGTTTTTCCCCTCAGTGAAATTGTTTAATTTAAGTTCTCTGTTTGATTTATGTTGGTGGCAATTTTTCTTTCTCAACTTTTATGCTTAAATTGAAGTGAATGTGGTTGCAATCCTTCCAAAGATTAATAATAGCATTGGATTCTGTTTCATGAAAATATTGGTATTTTCTTCTCTAAAGGGTCGTTTTTCAGGTTGTTGGATTCTAAAGTGCTTAAATTGTTTGAAGTTGTTTGATTTAAGTTCTCTGTTTGATTTATGTTGGTGGCAATTTTTCTTTCTCAACTTTTATGCTTAAATTGAAGTGAATGTAGTTGCAATCCTTCCAAAGATTAATAATAGCATTGGATTCTGTTTCATGAAAATATTGGTGTTTTCTTCTCTAAAGGGTCGTTTTTCAAGTTGTTGGATTCTAAAGTGCTTAAATTGTTTGAAGTTGTTTAATTTAAGTTCTCTGTTTGATTTATGTTGGTGGCAATTTTTCTTTCTTAACTTTTATGATTAAATTGAAGTAAATGTGGTTGCAATCCTTCCAAAGATTAATAATAGCATTGGATTCTGTTTCATGAAAATATTGGTGTTTTCTTCTCTAAAGGATTGTTTTTCAGGTTGTTGGATTCTAAAGTGCTTAAATTGTTTTGTAGGGTCTGAATGTGTTTCGGTATGCTCTGTATAATGGGTTTTATTTCATGTTCCAGTTCTTTTTCTTCTTTTTTAGTATGTTGGTTTAATATTTGGGAAGTAATATCATGCCTTATGCCTTTGCTTTTATTTTACTTTTCTTTATGTTTATTGGTTAAAAGAGACTAATTCAATGTTTCTTATCTATTAGAAACAGAGGCTTGGGAGTCTATATATCATTCTGCTCTTCTTGAATAAAGCTATCACTAACTCTTTTTTTTTACATGATACTTTTGGAGTTTCATGGAAGATGGCGAAAACACATTTCATAAATATTTCTGTGTTTTTGAATGGTTGCTTCTTTAGTATTAATTGTAAACTATAATTAAATATTGTTATTGCATCATAAATCTCTACACTTGCTCTATTACTGGATTGATTCTGTACTGAGAATGTTTGAATTCGATGGTGTAGATTGAATTTCTATATCTTGATTGCTTTATGTACTTAGTTATTTTGTACATAAGATGGGATTAATTGTTTCAATCAAATACCCGTGAACAAGCTTTTCTCTCCATTATAAGCAAAATGCTTACCCTGAAGCTCAGCATTGTAAGTTTGGTAGAGCTGATCCATAACTTTCCTTCCTATTCCTTTGCCTTTAACACCTTTGTTTTCATCAGTAGTAATTGATATATACCTGAATTAAAATATAATCCAAATAATAATAATTTTAATAGTTAAAATAACAGGTGTATGCCTACCAAGAAAACAAAAAAGAAAGTGTGTATTGATTGCTTCATGTACTTAGTTATTTTGGATATAAGATGGGAATAATTGTTTCAATCCAATACCCAATCAATGTGGTTTTGTTTAAAATTTGATGTTATACTTGCATATGGTTCATTGATATGTATCTAAACCATTAATCTCGTGAGTTGCTCACTCTCTTCATGTTTGCTCTGCCACTCAAGGGTATGTACTTAGTTTTTTCAAGATCTTTTTTTTTTTTTTAATTATGAAGGAGCACCATATATGAGGCCACTAATTTTTTTCCTTATGGAGTGAAAGGTGAGACACGCCTGTATCACATTAACTCTATCTTCCTGTTAAATTGATTTGGATCATCTTTACTCGCTCTCTAATATTCTTTTATCAATTAGTGACATGCTAAACCGGAAAGTATACAACAAGAAAAAAATTCCAATCAGCAGGATTAGAGTACACAAGTATAAGAGTATCATAACGCTTATCAAAACAAAAGAAAAATCACAAAGTGGGAGGGAATAGTGAAACTTCACTATCACCCTTATCCAAAGAATCAAAAAATCTATCAACAACTGCTTACCGTGCTTGAACAGTGCTTTAGCTCGAGAAAGAAAATGACTTCATTTCTTTCATATAGAAATGGAACGTCCATTGGACACACACATGCATTATACTAAATTCCATGTCAGCAACAACATTTAAATGCACCTTCTTTGCTCCAAAAAGTTGAACATAAAGTGTTTGATAAAAAGTCTAATAGAAATCTAAAATTAAATGACTTTTTATGGAATAAGGCCAAAATGATGATGATGATGATGAGAGGACAATCAAAATCTAGCACATTCCAGTTTCATATCTTTGAAGATCTAGGGTTTCGAACTTCATATACTAAAGATTTTTTAAATTGTTCAGCTTCATTTGTGTAACCGATGTCCTAATAACCCCACACCTAGCAAATGTGTCATAGAGTAAAAGGTGGTACACACACGCATGTTACATTAAATCCCATCTTAGAAATTGTTGTTAAATGGACCTTTTTTACTCCAAAAAGATTGTACTATATAATATAAATTTTATCCAGCCTCTCTTAAATAGATATCAATTTGTTGTGTATTACCATTTATAAACAATTGCAAAAGGTACACACATGTACGTTGCATTAAATCCCATTTTAAAAACAGTTGTTAAATGGTCCTACTTTGCTCCCAAAAAAAACGGCACTATCTAACACAGCATTTTTTCATCCTCTATTAAATAGATATTCAATTTGTTGTGTATTACTATATAGGAATGGTTGCCAGAGTATCTTCTTCTATACCATGCTTGGATATTAAGACCAGCTTATATCCAGCAATTTCATCTTATAAACACTTGTTTGGTTAATCGATAGCATTGATTTTATGAACCATCATATCAAGGAACCAAGAGTTTTTTTATCAAGAAACCAAGAATTAGGAACAATCTTCCACATTCCTGATTCATTTGGAATTAAAAAGGTGAGTTTCTTATTAGAGGGAAAAAAAGAACTCATAAGAAAATCAATATTTGAATTTCAAAAAAATAAAAATAAAAAATGAAAGTCTCTATGAGCCTCTAGGTTACTCCTACAATTCTTTTCATATATAAGCAATGTAGAAAGTGTATGTGTATGCGTGTCTTTTGTTTTTTGGGTAGAAATGTAGAAAGTATTCTTTGCTTTAGAGATCTTCACTGGATGATCATGGCTGCCCAACTGTTGCTTTAATCTAATGAAGTGATGGCAGCCTCTAGACAACTTCAAGCTTCTTGTATTATCCATTCTTGTGTTATTAGGAGAAAGGCACTTCTACTATGGTCAACATTTCGTACGAAACATTTTGTTTTAACAAATCTGGATTTTGGGAACATTCCATGGAACAAACCAACAATCCAATGTGGTTGGCATCACAAGTCTCTGCTACATATTAGATTAACTGCTAATTTTTTTAACCCGAATAAAGAAAAACTACTGATTTCCAGACCATCAATCGGATGCCAACATTATATAACATGATAGAAACAGGAAAATGGAATCATAACAACTGAGACTAACGAATAAGTGGAATATACTCATTCATGGACTCTAGCTAAATGGATTGCTCTTGGAAGACTGTTTGTCTTAATGTCCTGTTGGATAGCCTATTCTAACATCACATATCTGACGTTGGTAAAAGAATTAGATCGAAATTTTTTTCATTTATTAGTTTGATAATCCCTAACTACCATTTTAAGTATTTGAATATATTACCGTACTTAAGAAATGCATGACTTATTCCATTATCTCTTGCTTGCCAATGCCAAACTGTGCCAAAAATATACAAACATAGGTTGTTAGGTATGGTTTCTTTTTGTTAGGTCAGAGCTAAGATTGATTCATTCGCATTGTATTCATGCACAATTTATATTAATTAATGTATGCTCGTGACCTATATCCTAATTGCGATTGGAAAAATGAAAAGAAGATTTTAGGAGGGGATCACTTTTCCTCGTGATAATCTCATATTTCTTTCCAATCAAGACTCAATAACTCTACTATATATATAATAGAATGTTGTAATATAATTGAATAATTCAAGAATCTTACCTCATGGTCAAATGAGCTCCACTGAAGGATTATTAAAGAGGTGAAGGTTGAAGCATATTAGGTGGCATTGGCTATGAAACATTGACTTTATTAGGGTTTTAATTACTAGGGTACGGATGGTATTCATTTCTAACCTTCACACAATGGAAAGAGGATCCTCTATTATATCAAGGTTTGGTTTTGTAGTAAATCCATTTTATAGTGAAAAGGAAAGTCAGAACATTGGTTATATTAGTAGTTAGATAATCTCAATAGATCAATTCCCTAGATATATTTCATTGTTGGCAGTAGCCATTGTCATCTCTTTGAGACTCATTTTGACTGAAATGAGAGGTGGATGTTCAACAGCTTTATGGTGATGGTTTCTTTAGTTATTACATCCTGCCAATAATTTTTGCTTAGCCTGTAGTTATTACATCCCACTAAAACGGCTTGCAAATCCTATTGATTACTCTGTAATAGCATAATATCTAACATGATAAGTATCTCATTTTGTTCTTCCTTAATTTCAATCTTCTATAACAATAACTACAAGTCACTGTTGGTGTTATCATGATAAGTTCTTTGGCTTTAGTTATGTCATTATTTGTTTGCCAAAATCAGAGTTAAAGTTAATTAAAAATTAAAGAAATAACAGGCATAGACTCAATAGGGTATTAGATTTTAGAATAGCACAAATTTGCAAATGATGTGTTTTAAACCAAATCTCTTGCTTGCATTGGTATTTTTTTAGTATGTAATGATTCATCTAACAAGCCTCTAATAATCATTCTTTTCTTTTGCATTTATTAATTCTTAAATACTTGTCTATAATCGGCTTGATCTACTATTAATCATACAATAGCACTATACATTGATCCTATCTTGCAAAGCAACAAATCCATAAATATTGAAAATTTATGTTTTTAATTCTTATATCCTTATAGGAAACATTGAACAAATCTGTACACTCCTAAATGAAAAGTAACGTTAGCTTTACTTTTTTATTTTATTACCATTGAAATACTACTTGTCTAGCTCTATTGTGTTTGAATTCTGCATGCTAAAAAAACTAGAATTACATTTATATGTTGGGTACCGCTCTTTGATCTTTTCCTTCTCTGTACTTCCACAAAATATAAGTTTTGAGCATTGTGAGTCCAAGGTAGTGAAACATCCACTTTTTTTGTTATTGCTACTGTATTATCAACTGTTATGATCTCTTTGTTGCTCTTTCAATTTATTATCATTCTTCATAGTTCTCTACACCTCCTTCTGGTGAATTCTACATTGATAGAGATTGGATATCTTCATGGACTCATATTCTACATTGATAGCTCATTTATTACAAAAGATGGCTCATATTTTGAATCTAAGCTAATACTTTTTAAATATTTTTAATACAAATATTTTAAAGTCAATGATGGATATGATATTCTATATGCACACATATTTCTAATAATGTAAGGTAAATCATGTCCCACCCCTACTACGCTCATACTCTCTCAGCTTTTCTGATGATCTGCAAAATCTTATGCATATTTATTAATTTTTTATTTTAATCAAACAAACTATCTTCTTATTAAGTACCATTGGAATAAAATATAACAATATGCTATAATCTAGATGGATTCATCATTTCAATAGCTAAGATTTACAATAGGTTCGTCCAATAGTAGAGCTCAACTCTCTTACCTAAAGATCGGTTTTCTTTTATTTTAATGTGCCTCCTGTCATTACGGTGTATGAAATAACTTTCCAACACGTTCTCATGTTATTATTTATTCCAAAAATATGGCTCCTTCATTTAGGATTCTGCTTATTTTTCTTAATTTCTTCAATCTTAGTTTTCTTTGATGGAATGCTTACCTTCCATTAAATTTAGTATTTGTTGGAACATATGTACATTTTTGTAGTAAATTTAAATAATTGATAGTTCTTTTATTACTACATTTGATCCTATTTTTTAATGGATTCCTTGCTCTCTTGTTCTTTTGTTTTAAATTGCAATGTTGTCCACCTATATGAAAATGGACTTCTAATATCATTTTTCTTTATCTTTAAACACAAATAAATAAGTATCTAAAATGGGAATCTTGGTAATTTTTCATTAATTTATATGAACTTACTTGATTTTTCTTATCTGATTTACCATCATATACTTTAAGATAATTTACATTTTAAAAGACATTTTACACAATGTTAAAAGGTTAAATTCATACTACATAACTTAAATATAGTATCAAACATAAGAACTGAGCATAACTTAAATATAGGATCAAACCTAAAAAGTGACTGATTCTTTTCTATAAAAGATAACTCCAAAAAGCGTCATCGTAGGCAACACAACTCGGTACACCAATTTGTCTATTGAAGAAAAAGAAAGAATCAACATGGAAAGGAGGGAAGCAAATAAAAGGACACAAATATTACAAAGTGAAACATTAAAACCTACCGCAAAGAAGAAAAGATATGCTTCTAAAAGTGCAAATCCCACAAAAGCAACATCAAGCTTAGGTTTGCTCTAAATTTTATAATACATTTATGTTTATAATTACAATGAATAATAGTATTTTTAATTACTAATTCCAATATTTGTCCTAATATAGAGCATGCAACACTGCAAAAGCGACTACAAAGAAAACATTGGTACACGTCATTGCCAAAAGAAAAAAGGAAGCACTTCTTCTACGAAAAAGGGAGGCTTATACTAGAAAAAAGTTACTAAAAGGAGAAACTTCTAGAAATCTTACTTCATCATTTAATACAAGTCAACAAACAGGTAATTAATTCTATAATCTTATGTGTAATATTAAAACTCTTTGAAAAATATAAGAAAAATATTTCTAATTAAATATTTATCTTTTGCACTGAACAGAAGGCACTAATACACCGCTGGGTATCGGTCTCAATGATATTCCCGCAAATATTATAGCGCAGATGGAAAAAAGAGTATACCATACTTATGAGATTGGTAAGTTCTATATTAAAAAATTAATAAATATGTTCATCTGATCTAATATATATTTATATTACAAACTTCTGAACATTATATATATCTTCTACCAGGGTCAACATCGAGACAACCCGCTGAATCTGATGAAGATGCTTCTTCAGGTGTTTATCTAGAAAACACTTCTACATTAAACTACAGACAAAAAGGTAAACATATTTATACAAAAAAATAGCTTAGGTCTATTAAAAGAACCGAATTATACTAATGCAATTTTTACATGCAGCTATGTATAGTTTTGACATAAGCATTCATTCCCGACAATCGATATTAGAACAAAAACCTGATTGTGGCTATTGTGGAGCAAATAGATTTGCTTATGAACCAAAGGGTTTTTGCTGTTCTACTGGTCAAGTACTACTAGCTTCAAATTTTGTTCCTGAAAAGCTTCTAGCTCTATTCACATCAAATAGTGAAGAGGCGGTTCATTTCAAAACACATGTAAGAACATATAGCAATACATTTGCATTCACCTCCTTTGGTGTCAAATATGAAAAAGATCTTTGTAGGAGGAACAAAGGTATTTACACTTTCAAGGTTCAAGGCCAAGTTTACCATTATATCAATGAATTGCTACCTCCTGATGGCCATCCATCATATCTGCAATTATACTTTTATGATATTGATCATGAAGTGGAGAATAGAATGTATCAGTCACCAAAGCTTAGGCCTGATGTTGTTCAAAGGCTAATGGATATATTGACCATCAATCCTTATTGTGAATTATTCCGTTCTTTAAGAGATTTGTCCATCAGCGAAGATACAAGAATATTCATAAGATGTAATCCTCAACTTGATCAAAGGGTATACAATGCACCTTCAGCATCACAAGTTGCAGGAATCTGGACTGAGAAATCGGATACCAACCAATTAGCCGAACGCGACATCATCATATATAATCATTCTGGACACAGTCACAGAATTAAGCATTATTTCGGTTGCTATGATCCATTGGAGTATCCACTTCTATTTCGTTACGGATATTCAGGTTGACATAGAGGTATCAAACGAAGACAGAGAAACGAGCTGTCAAGTCATCCAAATATAGTTTCGATCGATGATTTATTGAACAAAGAAAAGCGAGGTATATCTTATCTTCATATAAACTATTATAAAATCAACTTGAACACTAAAAATTTATAATATCTTTTTTTTCATGTCAGCTTCAAAGAAAAAAAATTCTGCAAAAGAAAAAATATCATGTCGACAATATTACTGTTATAAATTACAAATCCAACCATCTGAAAGCTCAATCTTGCTACATTCTGGTCGTCTTTTACAACAGTATGTTGTTGACATGTATATAAAACTTGAAACTTCTTAGTTGGATTACTTTCGAAATGATCAAAATTCAATCCGAGCAGATTTATATCAAGGAATAATGGATAGCATTAGCACTGGTGAAACTTCTGGAAAGAAGATTGGAAAAATAATAGTACCGCCACCATCGTTTATAGGAGGTCCAAGAAATATGCGTCGTTGGTACCTTGATGCAATGGCATTAGTTCAAAAGTTTGGTAAACTAGACATCTTCCTGACAATCACTTGTAATCCAGCTTGGTCAGAAATTAAAGATCAACTTAGTCATCATGAAGAAGCACAAAATAGACCAGACTTGATTGCAAGAGTTTTTAGAGCAAAGATGGAAGAACTTAAACTTGATTTAATGAAGAAGAATATTTTTGGTGCAGTTGCAGCACATGTATATGTTATAGAATTTCAAAAAAGAGGACTTCCACATGCTCATTTCCTACTTATCTTAAAGCACAGGTACAAACTTAAAACCCCAGAGATCTATGACAAATTTGCGTCTGCTGAACTTCCCAATAGCAGAAGATATCCACATCTATACAAAATGGTTGTTCAGTATATGATGCATGGACCACGTGGGAATTTGAATCCGAATAATGTTTGTATGAGAAATGGACAATGCAAAAATCACTATCCTCGGGAATTTTGTTCTGTCACAACACAAACAAGAATTCTTATCCATTATATAAGAGACAAAACACTGGAGAAGAGATCAAAGTTCGTGGTTGTTTGCTGGATAACCGATGGGTAGTTCCATATAACCCGTATCTATTAGCAAAATTCAATTGCCACATGAATGTTGAAGCTTGTTCGACTATTAAAGCGGTAAAATATCTGTATAAATATATTTATAAAGGACATGATAGAGTCATGTTTAATGTTGGCAACAATGTTGTTCTTGAATATATGGATGAGATACAACAATTTCAACAAGCAAGATGGATATCTCATCCAGAAGCAATGTGGAGGATCTACCAATTATGTTTAAATAAAATGTATCCATCAGTCAAAAGCTTACAAGTTCATCTAGAAAATATGCAAACTGTTGGATTCCGAGCAGATACGAATTTATTGAGCATCTTGCATAATCAACAAGAATCTAAAACAATGTTGACTGCATACTTTCAAATAAATAAGCTAGATAAAGATGCTTGCAGATTTCTTTATAAGGAATTCCCTGAATATTATGTTTGGAATGAAGATAAAAAATACTGGAGCCAAGGAAAGCAACGGAATGCAATTGGTAGACTTGTTGCTGCAAGCCCAGTTGAGAGAGAAAGATATTATCTGCGATTACTATTAAATCATGTCAAAGGAGCTACATCATATCAAAGTTTACAAACTATCAATGGAATTAAATTTGATACATTCCGTAAAGCAGCAGAGCAATTCGGTTTGCTTGAATCTGATAACAATATTGATCAATGCTTAGAAGAAGCATCATTGTTCCAAATGCCTTTTACATTGCGGCGATTATTTGCTACACTTTTGGTTTACTGTGGAGTGCATATATAATCCTGCTGCATTGTGGGACAAATATAAAGATGTGATGTCTGAAGATTTTGTAAAAACAAACTTCATGTCTGCAAGAAACATTGAGGCAAAAGCATTGCAAAGTATCAATTAATTCCTTGAATCAATGGGTAAAAGTATTAATGAATATACTTTACCAGCAATAATGATTGTTGATAGTTCAGATGAAAAGCTCCTAAAAGAAATTCATGAAGAACTAAACATCTCAATTTCAGAAAATGAGTTGTTCACAATTCAAAATTTGAATCCTGAATAAAAAAGAGGTTATACCATCATATTAGAAAGAATAAGAAGTGGCAATAATGGTGTCTTCTTTATTGATGGTCCAGGAGAAACAGGAAAAACATATTTATATCGAGCTCAACTCATAATTGTGAGATCAGAAGGACATATTGCTCTAGCAACTGCCACATCTGGTATTGCTGCATCAATTTTGCCAGGGGGCCGCACTGCACATTCACGGTTCAAATTACCATTAAACTTTGAAGATAGATCAACATGTAATATATCAAAACAAAGAGGCCTAGCAGAGCTATTGCATAGAGCAAAACTTATTATTTGGGATGAAGCATCCAGGCAAATAGGCGGGCAATTGAAGCACTTAATGTTATGCTGCAAGATATAACTGATTGCAAACTACTATTTGGAGGAAAGGTAGTAGTATTTGGAGGAGATTTTCGACAAATACCCCCTGTTGTCATTCGTGGTGGAAAAAAGGAAACAATTGATGCAAGCTTGGTGATGTCAGAATTATGGAAAAAAATCCAGAAAATAGAACTAACAGAAAATATGAGAGCTAAAATAGATCCACATTTTAGTGAATTTCTGTTACGTATTGGGAATGGAACTGAAATAGCTATTTCAGAAGAAAGAATTCAAATTCCAAAAACAATGCTCATTCCTTACATAGATGGTATTAGCTCAAAGTTCAAACTTATCAATTGTGTCTTTCCAAATCTCATCATGAATGGATATGATGCACATTGCATGACAAACCGAGCTAAATTGACAATAAAAAATGATTTTGTTGATTGTGAGAACCCGACCCCTAATTTCTTGGTTTAGTGTGGTTTTAATCGTGATTTGGTTTTCTCGATGGGTTTAGTGGTTGTTTGGTTGAGTTTTTGAGTTAGAATGGTTTTTCATTAGCTTTGGGAAGTTTTGAGAGCCAGTGAACCTAGACAGTGACCGTAGGGTCCCATTTGTTTTGCGTGGTCAGCGTGGGGAGATTCTTAATGATTCCCAAAAATTCCCATTTAAGCTTCGTTTGACTAATCTCGCCATTCCCTACAACTTTCGTGTTCACTCCGTGCCCATTCGAAGCTCCTAAAATCAGTTTTTCCAGCCATGGGGGCAAAATCGGTCTTTTTCACTAAATCTGGACCCAAATTTCGAGATTTCAGAACCATGCCAAAATTATACTTTTTGAAAACTAGATTTTATGAGGAACATTTTTCCCTTCTTCGTCGATCGCATCCGAGGCCCAGAAATTGATGTTTTAATCCCGACAAGTTTAAGTGATAGTGGGGCCCACACCCACCCTTTTATAAAAGGACCACCCCTCTCCCTTCTTCCCCATTCATTCCAGCCCTCTTAGGAGAGAGAGCTCCAGCTCCTTAGGGCCTTTTTCCCTTTTCTCTTCTCCTTCTTGCTCCCTCTCACAAATTCCACCTCCAAACCTTGCTACAATGGAGACTTGGGCTCAACTTCTTCTCCTACATCCTTCTAGCTCTCCATGGACATCATCCTTGCACAAATCTCAGCTGGGCAGCCCCTATTTCAAGCTCATTCTTGTTGATTAATGGCCCTAAAGGTAAGGATTTCTTTCCATCTTCTATTGTTGAGCAATGGCTTTCCCCTAGGTCCTATTTCCTAGCTTGTTTGAGCCCATTCCTTCTCTTTGATGAGTTACCATTTTAGGGTTCTAAGATGGGTTGTTTTTTTTGGGGGTTTTTGTGTAGCTTGGAGCCTTGGCTTGGAAGGGTGTTTAGAGCTCGATTTGCTTGATTAGAGACCTAAGGCAAGTGGATGATTTGATATTTACATGTTTTATGAGAAATGTGGTTTTCCTATTTCATACATTGATGTTTCACATTTTCGCTATTCATGTTTTCTTATGATTCACCTTGATCTAGAAATGCATATTGTCAGTCTATTCCTTTCTTGTTCATATTAAAAATGTCATAGCCTTTGATTGAAAATTTAATTTATGATCGGAATGGATTTCTTTGGTTGATTGCGAATGGAAGGGAAGGATTTGAGGGAAGATTGGATGAGATTGCATGTGGATGGAAAGGGGTTGATTGGGGTGATTGTATTGGTAGATTTAATGGGCTTGAATGAGGTTTTGAAACCCTCAAAATGTACAAGGAAGGGTGCCCAGGTCGTATGTGAATAAGGGAAGAAAGGCAGCAGAAATCTGACTCGAAACCGACCTGACCGTGTGCGTCGGTCAGCCGTCGGTCAGCTGTCGGCTGACCGAAGTCTCCACTTCGGTCGACCGACAGCTAACCGAGTTCTGTCGGTCTCAATTCCAGAGACGAGTTTTCGATCAGATTTCCAGCAGGACATCTGTCGGTCAGCTGTCGGCTGACCGAACTCCCTGTTCGGTCGACCGAAAGCCAACTGACAACCTGTCGGCTCAAATAACAGCAAGCTGCAATTTTGCCAAAATCTGTGTCAGTCATCTGTCGGCTGACCGAGACCTCAACGTCGGTCGACCGACATACATCTGTCGGCTAGCCGACACACCCACCTCGGCCGACCGACAGACAACTGACGAACTGATCAAACCCCAATCTGAATCAATTCTTTTGGAGGAATCATATGGTAGAAGAAGTCCCTTTATGACTTTGTGTTTAGGTCTTTTAAATTTGTCAATGTGTGTAAGGCCCCGGAATGTTTTCAATTCTTAAAAGAGTACCAAATGTATATCAACCTAACATACGGGACCCTATTTACATTGATTCAAATCTTGGACTTTCAACACTTAGCCCGGAGAATACGAGAAGATCCATTCATACTTTAATGCGAACCGAATTTCACTTGTGCATTTTAAATCCCGTGTTTTATGACTAGACTTGCCGACAGTATTGAAACTCGTGTTTTTGCATTGTTGCTCGCCCGTACATGCTTGACCTATACAGATGTGCTTTTGTGCTTATGAGCATCCCATCCTGTCATATGTATCTGTTTGACCTGATTTCTTGTACATGATTCATAAGCCAAAACCTTGAGGCAATATGGGGCCAGAGCTTTGTAGTGCGAGCCCATGAGCCAAAAAGAGAACATGCATACATGTACTTGTTTTGTTTACTTGCATATAACCTATGAGTCGGCACCACTAAGCTTGGATACCTTGTTAGTCTGATCCACTGACTAGGTGATCCCCCTCTTGTCTTGCCAACTGCAGTTTGGATCCTGATGCCCGGTTTATTTAACCGTGGTCATGCCCTGATACCGCAGATTGCTACTGTGGTTCCTGATGCCCGGCTCGCTACCGTGGTCATGTCTAGTATATAGTATATATGTATATGTATTTCGTTGTTCCTCCTCACTTCGGTGACTGAGGTCAACGCCTTGATATGCTTGCTCTATCACTTCGGTGATAGAGGATTTAGCTTTGTGTGGTTGCCATCTTGATAGTTCTCGATCCTTGATACCCGTCCTACTTTATATTGATCACGTCTTTTCTTAATCAATGTGCACTATTTATACATGCTTTAAATGAGTTCTAGATTTGTAAAATGTTTACTATTTATACATGCTTTAAATGAGTTCCAGATTTGTAAAATGTTTACTGTTTATACATGCTTTAAATGAGTTCCAGATTTGTGAAATGTTCATGTTTTATACATGCTTTAAAGGAATACATGTTTTGTCAAATATTTATGTTTCATATCCGTTTTATATGAATATAGGATTTTGCCAAGAGATTCCTGATTTCCTATGCATTGTAATTATGTACAATTTTGATCAGACAGCATGATTTATTACATGTTTTATCGTTCAGTATATTGTTGCATCTATTCACCCACCTGCCAGACCGTCGTGTCTGACCCACTACTTTGGTACTCAGGTTCAGATTTCTTCACCCGAGATGAGTGTACGTGTTGGCGGTGGAGCCATGAGCTTACAGGTTGTTTGTCGGCTATGTCATGTAGACATTGAGTTTGACATCGGTATTACGTCACATATGGGTAGTGATCATTAGCTTGTTTTGTATGGCTTCTATTAGCCTTTTCTTGGGATTTGTAATCAATACACATTGTTATTTGTAACTTGAACATATATGGGAATGTAATATCCTGTTACTGTCAGCTCTGTACTTTTATTGTGATAGTTTATTCCAGTCTGAGATGGATCAAAGATAAGATGATTATATGCTTGGGTTGAGTGCGGTGCGGAATCCAATGGCCACGGACTCCGAGTCGCAACACCATAAAAGCTTCCGCTAAATATTCAGAGTGTGTTGGAATGAATTTGTAATCCTCACACACGCGGATCTTGGGAGAAACATAATTATTACTTAACTCCCAATTCACGGACCCCGGGTCTGGGTTCGTGACAGACTGGTATCAGAGCGGGCAAGTTTCTAGGAAATAAAACACTCTAGGAACTTTAAGACGTGTGGTGAGGAAACCGTTAGATTTGTCGTCTTGTTTTGGTTAGATGCCATTCTGTTTTGGTTCGGATTTGTTTCCTTTCTAGTGGGGGAGACCCTTCTTGTCTCCTTCATTTTGTTCTTGCTAGGGAATTTGGGGGACCAAATTCTTTTCTAGTGGGGGAGGATTTAATGTCTCCACACCCACATTCAGTGCCTTTTTCTTGTTTTTGCGACAGAGAGTTAGAGTTTTGTGGTTTTAGCATGTGGATCTCGGAGGACTTTGGCAGAATTTTCAGCTTTTCGATGTCACAGATGGAGCTAGCGAAGGAGTTTACGAGCAGTTGTTAGTCAGCAAGGAATGTGAACAGCATATTGAGACCCAATTTCAGTTGATCGTGTATCGTCAGATGGTGCGTCAGGCAAGTAAGTGTGGATTTTGGATAAATCTGGAATATTTTCCTAAACCAAAAGACTACAGAAACTAGACAAATGATGGATTTTAGGAAGTTTGAGGTGATTTTCAGTTGATAAAGATTCAAGTGGATACCAAAAGCAAGAAATTTCTCGAATTTGATGAACTCTTGGCGGAGAGGTGCTACAAGATTTTTAATAATTCTAGAATGATGGTGAAGTTGACTCAGCAGGATGCATCAGTGTGTGGTTAAATGATAGGAAGAAAACTTTCAGCTATGGTGTAGAGAGCTGTGTACAGAATGGATTGTTACCTGGTTTTATGATAGAGGAGATCTTGCAAACTTTACGGACTTTTGGAATATCAGTTTGGGTAGAGTACAGATACAACGGGAGAATCATAGCCTACGGACAAGTCCGGTTAGAAGACCTGGAGAAGAATGACACTAGGTGCAGTGTTCTACGACAGAGATAGAGTTACGGTACATCGGAGTGAGTCAGAATCTTCATCCTCTTGGACCGACATTGGCAGTTGTACAGGAACAGTACAGATGTTTAGAGACAAGTTTTCAATTAGTAGAGCTCCAAGGAGATGTCCAGAATTAGAGATTCCTAGAATTTGATGAGGTTTGTCAGAGAATTATTTTAGGATTTTCAACAAGTGCAGTCATGTGGAGGAGTAGACCCAGCAGGATGTGTCATTGTGTGGTTAGAAGCTTTTGGAGTTGGATTTCAGTAACTAATGAAGGAGTTGACTACAAGAAGAATCTCTACTCGATCGCCCAACAACGAAGATCCTTGCAGATTTTATCGACACGAGGAGCATCGGATTTCAATGTACAGATATACGAAGCAGGAAATCAGTTATTTCGGATTTTATTAGGAAAGGTAGACTTGGCAGAGCAGTTGCAAGAGTGAGCACGGAGCTCCAAATACTAAAGAATAGTGAAGGGACAAGCATATTAGTGTCAGAGACCGAATATTGTACTGAGGATTAAGAGCAATAAGCAGAAAAAAATTAAAGCTAGCAAGAGTTAACCTTGAAGATTGTGCAGTGGATGTGAGACACTAGCTTCGATAGTTGCGATGAAGTCAACAAATGGTTCCAAGAAGTTTCAGTATCAAGGTATTTAGAAACAAGAGACTTGGTTGAACTTAGAAGGAGTCAGAGTTGGTGAATTCCTTTAGCAGTCAGATTGACAGGACAGTGACGGATTCGAGCTAGTGGAAGAATGTTTGACGATCGTTGATAGTTGACCAAGGGGTTCTACCACGAGGGTGACCCAGCGAGTTCAGGTGCTTTCAAAAGGACCGTTTTGGAGTTTTGAATTGTGGTTTTGTTTCGAAGTGTGGATTAATGTCCTCACTTGTTTTTGAATTTGTTTAGTTCATTTGGAGGACCAAATGTTCTATGGGGGGGAGGATGTGAGAACCCGACCCCTAATTTCTTGGTTTAGTGTGGTTTTAATCGTGATTTGGTTTTCTCGATGGGTTTAGTGGTTGTTTGGTTGAGTTTTTGAGTTAGAATGGTTTTTCATTAGCTTTGGGAAGTTTTGAGAGCCAGTGAACCTAGACAGTGACCGTAGGGTCCCATTTGTTTTGCGTGGTCAGCGTGGGGAGATTCTTAATGATTCCCAAAAATTCCCATTTAAGCTTCGTTTGACTAATCTCGCCATTCCCTACAACTTTCGTGTTCACTCCGTGCCCATTCGAAGCTCCTAAAATCAGTTTTTCCAGCCATGGGGGCAAAATCGGTCTTTTTCACTAAATCTGGACCCAAATTTCGAGATTTCAGAACCATGCCAAAATTATACTTTTTGAAAACTAGATTTTATGAGGAACATTTTTCCCTTCTTCGTCGATCGCATCCGAGGCCCAGAAATTGATGTTTTAATCCCGACAAGTTTAAGTGATAGTGGGGCCCACACCCACCCTTTTATAAAAGGACCACCCCTCTCCCTTCTTCCCCATTCATTCCAGCCCTCTTAGGAGAGAGAGCTCCAGCTCCTTAGGGCCTTTTTCCCTTTTCTCTTCTCCTTCTTGCTCCCTCTCACAAATTCCACCTCCAAACCTTGCTACAATGGAGACTTGGGCTCAACTTCTTCTCCTACATCCTTCTAGCTCTCCATGGACATCATCCTTGCACAAATCTCAGCTGGGCAGCCCCTATTTCAAGCTCATTCTTGTTGATTAATGGCCCTAAAGGTAAGGATTTCTTTCCATCTTCTATTGTTGAGCAATGGCTTTCCCCTAGGTCCTATTTCCTAGCTTGTTTGAGCCCATTCCTTCTCTTTGATGAGTTACCATTTTAGGGTTCTAAGATGGGTTGTTTTTTTTGGGGGTTTTTGTGTAGCTTGGAGCCTTGGCTTGGAAGGGTGTTTAGAGCTCGATTTGCTTGATTAGAGACCTAAGGCAAGTGGATGATTTGATATTTACATGTTTTATGAGAAATGTGGTTTTCCTATTTCATACATTGATGTTTCACATTTTCGCTATTCATGTTTTCTTATGATTCACCTTGATCTAGAAATGCATATTGTCAGTCTATTCCTTTCTTGTTCATATTAAAAATGTCATAGCCTTTGATTGAAAATTTAATTTATGATCGGAATGGATTTCTTTGGTTGATTGCGAATGGAAGGGAAGGATTTGAGGGAAGATTGGATGAGATTGCATGTGGATGGAAAGGGGTTGATTGGGGTGATTGTATTGGTAGATTTAATGGGCTTGAATGAGGTTTTGAAACCCTCAAAATGTACAAGGAAGGGTGCCCAGGTCGTATGTGAATAAGGGAAGAAAGGCAGCAGAAATCTGACTCGAAACCGACCTGACCGTGTGCGTCGGTCAGCCGTCGGTCAGCTGTCGGCTGACCGAAGTCTCCACTTCGGTCGACCGACAGCTAACCGAGTTCTGTCGGTCTCAATTCCAGAGACGAGTTTTCGATCAGATTTCCAGCAGGACATCTGTCGGTCAGCTGTCGGCTGACCGAACTCCCTGTTCGGTCGACCGAAAGCCAACCGACAACCTGTCGGCTCAAATAACAGCAAGCTGCAATTTTGCCAAAATCTGTGTCAGTCATCTGTCGGCTGACCGAGACCTCAACGTCGGTCGACCGACATACATCTGTCGGCTAGCCGACACACCCACCTCGGCCGACCGACAGACAACTGACGAACTGATCAAACCCCAATCTGAATCAATTCTTTTGGAGGAATCATATGGTAGAAGAAGTCCCTTTATGACTTTGTGTTTAGGTCTTTTAAATTTGTCAATGTGTGTAAGGCCCCGGAATGTTTTCAATTCTTAAAAGAGTACCAAATGTATATCAACCTAACATACGGGACCCTATTTACATTGATTCAAATCTTGGACTTTCAACACTTAGCCCGGAGAATATGAGAAGATCCATTCATACTTTAATGCGAACCGAATTTCACTTGTGCATTTTAAATCCCGTGTTTTATGACTAGACTTGCCGACAGTATTGAAACTCGTGTTTTTGCATTGTTGCTCGCCCGTACATGCTTGACCTATACAGATGTGCTTTTGTGCTTATGAGCATCCCGTCCTGTCATATGTATCTGTTTGACCTGATTTCTTGTACATGATTCATAAGCCAAAACCTTGAGGCAATATGGGGCCAGAGCTTTGTAGTGCGAGCCCATGAGCCAAAAAGAGAACATGCATACATGTACTTGTTTTGTTTACTTGCATATAACCTATGAGTCGGCACCACTAAGCTTGGATACCTTGTTAGTCTGATCCACTGACTAGGTGATCCCCCTCTTGTCTTGCCAACTGCAGTTTGGATCCTGATGCCCGGTTTATTTAACCGTGGTCATGCCCTGATACCGCAGATTGCTACTGTGGTTCCTGATGCCCGGCTCGCTACCGTGGTCATGTCTAGTATATAGTATATATGTATATGTATTTCGTTGTTCCTCCTCACTTCGGTGACTGAGGTCAACGCCTTGATATGCTTGCTCTATCACTTCGGTGATAGAGGATTTAGCTTTGTGTGGTTGCCATCTTGATAGTTCTCGATCCTTGATACCCGTCCTACTTTATATTGATCACGTCTTTTCTTAATCAATGTGCACTATTTATACATGCTTTAAATGAGTTCCAGATTTGTAAAATGTTTACTATTTATACATGCTTTAAATGAGTTCCAGATTTGTAAAATGTTTACTGTTTATACATGCTTTAAATGAGTTCCAGATTTGTGAAATGTTCATGTTTTATACATGCTTTAAAGGAATACATGTTTTGTCAAATATTTATGTTTCATATCCGTTTTATATGAATATAGGATTTTGCCAAGAGATTCCTGATTTCCTATGCATTGTAATTATGTACAATTTTGATCAGACAGCATGATTTATTACATGTTTTATCGTTCAGTATATTGTTGCATCTATTCACCCACCTGCCAGACCGTCGTGTCTGACCCACTACTTTGGTACTCAGGTTCAGATTTCTTCACCCGAGATGAGTGTACGTGTTGGCGGTGGAGCCATGAGCTTACAGGTTGTTTGTCGGCTATGTCATGTAGACATTGAGTTTGACATCGGTATTACGTCACATATGGGTAGTGATCATTAGCTTGTTTTGTATGGCTTCTATTAGCCTTTTCTTGGGATTTGTAATCAATACACATTGTTATTTGTAACTTGAACATATATGGGAATGTAATATCCTGTTACTGTCAGCTCTGTACTTTTATTGTGATAGTTTATTCCAGTCTGAGATGGATCAAAGATAAGATGATTATATGCTTGGGTTGAGTGCGGTGCGGAATCCAATGGCCACGGACTTCGAGTCGCAACACCATAAAAGCTTCCGCTAAATATTCAGAGTGTGTTGGAATGAATTTGTAATCCTCACACACGCGGATCTTGGGAGAAACATAATTATTACTTAACTCCCAATTCACGGACCCCGGGTCTGGGGTCGTGACAGATGAGCTGAACCAAATCTCGATTGAAGAAATCCCAGGAGATTCAATCAAATATTATAGCTTTGATTTTGCAATAGATGAGGCACAACAAAATCTACCAGAAGAATTTTTAAATGGATTGCCTCCACATGAATTAATATTGAAGAAAAATTGTCCAATTATCTTATTACGTAACATCGACCCTTCTTCTGGCCTTTGCAATGGTACTCGATCGATTTGCAGAAATTTTCAAAAAAATGTAATTGATGCTGAAATTATTGTTGGTCATCATGAAGGAAAAAAGGTGTTTCTACCACAAATCCCATTGCAATCAGATCAGGACGAGAAATTTCCATTGCCATTCAAACGAAAACAATTTTCCATTCGTTTGAGCTTTGCAATGACAATAAATAAATCTCAATGGCAAACATTGAAAAATGTTGGCATTTATCTACCTCAACCTGTTTTTTCACATGGACAACTATACGTTGCTTTATCAAGAGTTAGATCAGGTGGGGCCATCAAAATATTAATAAATCCATCTTCCAACAACAAGAATGAAGCATCATATCAAAAAATGTTGTCTACAGAGAGCTCTTGGCACTTGCTTCTAACAACTAATGATGCCAAACATATAATACAGGTATCTGTTATCACATAGACCACTTTTATACATTTACTTATATATCATATATTACAAATTATACATGATTCATAAAAACTTGAAATTACCACCTTATTCCGTTGTCCCATAACCCATGTCAATACCTAGATGGCTTCTTATTCTTATACATTTCTTCATACATAATACATATTGCTCTAACATACCAATTTATATGATATTTTTATATTTTCATTTCTATCTCTTTAATATTAATCATTGTTTCTCTTTAGAGCTAAATAACACCAAAATGGTTATTTATTTATACTTCAATACAAATAATTCAAATATACTATTTTACATCACAAAATCATTAACCTTATTCTAATATAGTAACCTGAAATAATAACTATGACACACTTCCCTCATAAGCATCCATTAAAGTGAGCACTCTCAAACATAACTATGCTACTCATCGTTTGCATCTAAATATGCAGCAATAGATAGGCTACGATGGATAAAATATCTCTTGGATCCATTGAACTGACTTTCCTCATTAATGTCTTCTATGATGGTTGCCTTTTAATAAAATCAATAAAATTATGTTACAATTTTCCATCACTATTATTGATGTTCAGTAGTGGAGAACCATATACTTTTACATGCTCCCCTATAAGTCGAAATGACTAAAAAGATCACACCTTACTGGTCTGTGAATCCCGTACAATTGTATCTAGGTTGAAAATTATTTTTTTTCATTAATTTTTTGAAGTTCCTCACTTTTTATGACTTATAGCACTCATGATCATTTCTTAGTACCCTTCAAATAGTCCACTTTCATGTTCTTCTGTCGTCAAATTTAAAGCACCAGAAATTTGTTCTTTGTTTGTATTATTCCTAAATGCTAAGATTTAGCAGTACGTATATATGTATGTGTGTGTGTGTGTATATATATATATATATATTCTCACTTTATCTTGCAATGACATGAACAGTTCATCCTCTTGTTTCTTTAAATCCATATTATCAAAGCTGGAGCATAAACAGTTAGGCTAATAAATAAAGGTAACTTGGCAAGTTACAAGAACAACAGAGGACAAAGACATCTCTTCACTGTGGAGTTCACTGATGAAAATGTAAGCAATGCATTAGTATCTGATGTTACTATAGATAATATTTGCATTATAGGATGCTCTATCCTTTTAAAGGATCAATTTCTTTTTGGTCTTTTTCCTTTTTATGATATCTTATGAGTTAGAGCCTGTTTGGATGCATAAGAAAATAAAAGAAAGTAATATTTTTATAGAATACAATCTTTCATTTGTTAAAGAAGAAAATCTTGTACGTTTGGTAACTCAAGAAAATTTTGAAGAAAAGATTTCTTTTCTTTCAAAAAGCTTAATATTCTCTCCTACAGTTCCCCCCTTTAGAAAACTTTCTACAAGATAAAAATATTTTAAAATGACGATTACAAAGTGGTAGAGTAAAATAAAGACTTTAGTTCACCAAATCCATCATAATGTGTATGTTTTCGTATATGGTAAAGTAAAGTAAAAGTAAATCACACAGGACGATAAAGGTTTGGTAAAGTAAAGTTGAGATAAATTACATGGTGAAGTAAAGTGGGAAGGAATGGTAAAGTAGTTTTTTTTTTACTTTATCACATTTTATCGTACTTTTATATGGTAAGTAAAAAGTGACTTGTTTACGGGTGTGGTAAAGTAAACTAAAGATTGATGTCATATCATGGTAAGAGATGAGGTAAAGTAAGGTCAGATGAAGCATGTGGTAAAGAAAACTGGGAGAGAGAATTATAAAGTAGTTTTTTTATATTGACTTTACTTTACTATACTTTATCATGGTTTTATGTGATAAAAAAAGTAACTTATGGTAAAATATGAAAGTTAAACTTTACTTTACCACATTACTTTTTTATCTCGACGTGGTAAATTGTATATAAATTAAAATATTTAATAAAAAATATTCTTATAATGTAATTTACTTTAATCATAACACCTTCCAAACAACTCAATTTAAAATCTGTAATATTCTTCAAATATTGCCAAACAGTAAAAATATTATACTATTATAATATTGCATTATTGTATTCTATACTATTTTATTCTTGCAATATTTAAATCTGTAAATATTTTACTCTGTAGACATCCAAACGGGCCCTTATGTCTATAAAGATCATATATTTATGAAGCATGCTTGGTACATCCAAATTTCATTTTCTACCATAATTACTTGAATCTTTCATTCTATTTGTCCCTCAAATATGTATACGCCGGATGGACTTACTTGCTTTTCAGTTAGGGACTTAAGGCCCGACAAAGTTTAATAGGGCAGCAACCAAGTTCTTCCACGAGTTTGAGCTTTAAAAGGTTTACTACATCCCCCAATAGAGTACCATATTTTGAAATTAATTGTTGTTATAATTAGGGGATAGGTATATCATATTTTAAATATAAGAGTCCATTCATGGCCCAAATAAATTTGATATAACTATCAATAGATTATTTTACATGGTTTTGTTTATTTTTATTGTCTAATGATAATATAAATGCTGCGAGATATCTTAATCAAAGACATGCCTGTTTTCTCAAATTATCACAAAAAGTTCTATCATTTCTGCATTTTAGACTCTATTTTCTATTACACAAAACAATCCATATCCCCAATTTAAAAATTGATTTGAAGATTTTTTTAAAAGCATGAATTTACTAAATAGAAAAGAGTTTTAAAATATCAAAAATAAGATTCTTACTGTAATATTTGTATTCTTTCCATTGCCATATACATGCTACATATTTATTATTAGCTCAGTAATATCCTATATTGCTTCTCTAATTCAAATTACAACCTTTCTCTTTTCAGGCTACCACTCTTCTAAACATACATACATAAAAAATGGCAATGCAATATCAACTACTTAAAGAAATTAATGATGGAACTCAAAGCTGGACTACAAAGGCTTGCAATCATGAAATGAGACGTCCACAATCTTCAAAGAATAGTAAATCAACTTACCAACACTTAATCTTGATTGATGAAGAGGTATTACTTTATCTATAGTTGATGTTAGCATGAAAACTAATATCCTACTATATTATTAATGCAAACACTTTGTTTCTTCAATATAAGGGACAAAAATGCAAGCAACAATTTTCAATGATGACATCAATATATTTGCTTCAAGAATCACACAGGATTGTACATACTACATATCAAATGGTCTCATTAAAAAAATTCCACTGCAGTATAAACTTGTCGAGCATGACTATCAGATTATCATAAACAGTTATACAAAAGCGGAAGTAGTTGAAGAGGAATCCATCATCAGCACACAAAAAAAGTATAATTTCATCCCTCTCAAATCCACTTCCATTAATCCTACCTCAACAACAACAGCAGGTATCAATCCTCCAACGTCTCAAATATATTAGTAGTTTTAATATTGAAAAATAAAATCCCTAACAATACTTTCTTGCTGTGTAGATATTATTGGCGTTGTCTTGGATATTCTCCAAAAAAAAAACATTCAAGAGGAAATGGGACAACAAAGATGTATTAATTCAAGAAATAGTTGTCGTTGATTCAAAGTATATTTTTCGCATTCTCAAAATCTTATTACTTTTCAATGTATACATATTTTAAAAACTTTTCAAAGATACCCACAAAAAAATACTAACTATTAAACTTCATTATTATATAGTTTGGAGCCTATATTTCTATCTACGTGGGACAAATTCATAGAAGATGAATGTAAAACAATATTCGAAATCTTACTATCCATGCCAGTCATTGTCGCTACAAATCTAGCTCCAAAAGAGTTTAGAGGTTATGAAACAAAAATGGCTAAATTAATTTATAATATCTACCTCATTTCTAATAACAATTTTAGGATAAAATATATAGTTATTTGAATACTGCTATTGATGCATAGTACTTATAATTTTTAAATTATAATTGGTGTTTTCATCCTCAATTAAGGAAGAAGGTCATTCTCAACAAGGTCATCATCAAATATTCTCATTAATCCGACCATACCCGAGGCTAAAGAAATGCTTTCGTTGTGAGTATTTTCTTTTTAAAAAAAATTACACATGCTTAAATAAAAAAATCAAACTAACTAATTGGTTTTTGTGTTTTACAGCTCCATGCAAAAAAAAAAAAAAAAGAAGTATTGGATGATATTGTTTCAAAGAAATCATACTTACAACTACAAGAGCCAAAAGATTTGGAAACAACATCGATCCAGAAAATCATGGATTCTGGACAACTTGTATGTATCTATGTACTCCATTTTATTATTTATTCCACATGTATAACACCATAATTATATTATTATAGGATAGCATTCATTGGGTCGAATGTTCAATTACAAGCATACCAGAAAACCAACAGTTTTGGTATATGGCATGCAATCATTGCAAAAAAAAAAGACACAAGAAACGTACGATTCATCATTTACATGCCTCAATTGCAACAAATTAGACACTGCGGTACCAAGGTATGCTAATAATGTAGACAAATTATGTACTTTATATTTACAAATCAAAACACATACTAATTTTCATTAAACTGTAGATGCGTTATCAATGTTGAAATTACAGACTCAACCACGTCTATTCATGCAACGCTCTTTGAAGATGAAGCACAAAAAATATTTTCTTGTACAAGAGAATATATTATGAATACTCAAATGAACGTGATTTTGTTTCAATAACCTTTGTAATTCTCAAATGTAATCTATTCAAGATGTTTTGAAATATAATCTTTATTTTTTATCTTTATTTTCATTTGCATGAAAATCATGATCAAGTCAAAATACAGATGAAAAATTGTCAAGACAAGATTTTTCTTTTCTGCATCAAAGTACAAGAACATCAGAGTGGTTAGAAGAGGGCCATTATTATCACTTCGCAAAAGAATGAATAGCTTTTAGTTTGTTTATGTAGCAAAAACGGTATTTTCTCGTCTATCCAATCACTTTCATATCCAATCATTCTAATTAAAATAGCTACCCAAGGATAGTTATAAAACTCTAAATGCTTTTTACAACTCTAGCCTAACTCATTATTGAGTCAAATTAGGTTCCTAATTGAGATAGCCAATCACAAATTGCACAAAAAAAAGGAGAAATGACTATTAGACTCATAACACTATTCTTTCACTAACTTTAAAAGTATTACTCAAAGTAACATTTATAACTTTGGTACTTGTTAATCCCTTCCTGAAATGTTGAAATGCTATATCGTTTGTAGGATCAAAGCCGATGGCATATGAAGACAATGATAGCCGCATCACTGCAAATTTGAAACGCTGATGTTGGTCACTTTTTTGTTTCTTATGATGGTCATTTTGTAATAGGTAGATTAACCAGTAGCAACATATAAATTTCAGGATGATGGGATTTATACAATCCTTGTATCTATTACTTTTGCTTTATATTTTGTAAAGAATTACCACATACATATTTACTGATAGAAAACTTTTAATTTGAGACTTTACTTTCAGTCTTTTACTACCTATAATTCACCAATATCTATTCCTATAGCTCACCGATTTGTCTATACGAAAGACAACTTAATCCAGTTAGTTTATATACATAATTCTTCTCTCCTCAAGAACCCCACCAATGTGTGATGAATGCAATCCAGCTCCCAGAGGTATGCATCAAAGAATCTGTACTAGATAGGTTGTATCTCTATTTCATTGCTTCTTTACATCATATACTTTCCCGGCATGATGACAATTCTTCCCTTTCGTTTATGACAGTTCCCTTTTTTTACATATTAAACACGACGTCTCAGCTAATTCGTCTCCCTAATGGTATTATTATCAATTCCATGTTCATCTCAATTCATATTTCATCTCAATATGCTTTTATGATTACCAAATGACTGTTGGTCTTGCATTACACACCATGACTACAATGTATTGGATATAGTTTCTCTACTATAATTTTTAATGTATAGAAAATCATCAGTCTCTCTCTCTCTCTCTCTCTCTCTCTCTCTCTCTCTCTCTCTATCTCCTCATCTTCCTATGTCTATGGATTGTTCTCTTTTTAATTTCTCACTAACTTCATCCTTTTCCTATGTTAGACAGAAGTTGAGCTTTGCCAATGTGAACATATATGACAATTCACATCTTGCCTCGTTCATAATGCATACACCCTCAAAGAGCTCAACATGTAAGTGCTCTTGTAGATTGTCTTATCTTTTTTTTTCCTTCCTTAATTTTCCCTTTCCTTATTTTATTTTAGGGATTTCAAATTCTTGGAATTTCATCTTTTGCAAGTATAGAGACAGGATACCTGAATTTCTTGAACTATGATTGTTTACAAATATTATTGTCGTTTTCTATATTTAGTTTTGATCTGAAACATTTAGCTACTATTCTAGGTATAGAAGATGAAGAACCCTGCACTACTTAAAATATGCTCAAGGTTTGTCTACGATCTACTTGCTTTTCATCATCATATGATTATCTTTTTCTGCCTGGATCAAGCGAACATAATTCCAATTGAGAAGTAAATATTGATTTATATTTCAATTTTATCCTATTCACTCCAATTGCATATTGTAAGATCTTTTTTTGTCTCCTTTGTATGCATAATGATCGACTGATCTTGTGAAATAGAATTATACTTTCTTTTATTTTTCCATATTGAATGTTTATTGCTTTTTAGACTGTATCCTGTATGAGACTTTTTCTCTCTATGTTTTCATGTAAGAGTATTGAGCTATTCAATAGAATACATCCTCTATTTTTTTCCTCTTTATTTTCTTTCTTATAGGTAATTATGCTATTTTTATATAGGTTTCACACAACTTATTATGATGCACCTAAGTAATAACATATGTTGATCATTATAAGTGTGCCCTTACAAATGGTGACCTTAGCATACAATGGGGGGCAAAACATAGAGTAATGGTGTATATGCTTGCTCACCAAAGGCACACAATTTTCATGGTCGAGGAACATTGTTTTGACTCTACGCTACAAATTTTGCTTCATTTGAATATAATAACATATGTATGATACATTTTATACAAATTTTTCTTTACTCTAACTTCAAATATCTTTCCATAGATTTCACAAATTAAATGGAATAAATGTACCAATCCTATTACACCGGCCACCTCCAACATGGCCACAAAATGAAAGCTTGTAGAATCTCTAGCAACAACCTACAAATCCCATGAATTATAGTGTTTGTACCATTAAAGGAGTACCAAATCTACAGTCTTTTCTAATTTGTAATTTTCTTTTTTTCTTGCTCGAACTGAATTGAGCATGAAAAGCAATGTATAAATGTTGGACATAATATGTTTATATTATATGTATGTGTTTTAATAGAGAGCTTCAGTTGAAAATCTATTGCATTTTATTGTTACGACGTAGTTGATGGATACAAATCAAGAATCCATATATATAGCATAGGCAAGTTCATTATCATAATGCTTCTTGTTATAATTGTTATCATTATCATACTTGTCATCATCATTGTTGTTACAGGCACTTTTCCAACTATGGTGGAGATAAAAGAGTAATAGAATCCAAATTATAGTCAAGAAGCTTCTCAACTAAGGTCAACTTGGATTCATGTAAAATCTTGCACCTCAGATTTCTTTTTCTTTAATTTGAAGCGATGATAGTTTTCACTTACTTGGATTTTTCTTGTGTATTACAACCACACTTTCATTCTCTCACTTATACCTACGTGCAACGCACGTACTTTCCACTAGCCATATTATAAAAGCAGCAGTTTAGGACTTTTCGTCAACCCTTCATTTTGTCCTTTTCCTGCTTTCCTGCTGCTCCCCTCCTGCTTCGCTTATCCATCCAGATCGTTTTTTTTTTTTTAATGCAACATAAACCTTATGGGACCCTTACATGCTAGGTGTTTGGTTAAGATCTGTCATGCAGAAATGGACTTTTTTCCCCAACACTGACTTACACTTTCACCTCCTGCGTCCATCCTTGCTTTCTCTTTCAATCCAGGATTTCTCTTCATCTGAATGCAACCAAAGCAACTGCAATCTCACCGCACTGCAACACCACTAAGGCCACCCTCCTCGTCCCTGCAACCCAACTGATCTATCTCACCTGCTATGTTCCTCTTCCAGGTTCGGATTTCACATTTTCTCCTTTTGTCAGTTCTTTACTTCCTTACGGCAAGGTGTCTGATTGTGGGTGTTAAGTTGTTCCTTTCATTCAATGTCATTGACTGAGATGTTCATGCTTTGTGCTTTTATTTCTTAATTGTGGGTGTTGATTTGATTTGGAATTCTCTCATGAATGCCTCTCTTTCTCAATGACAAAAGGGAAAACCAGAACTCTGGTTTCTTGTTGTTTTGCTTCTGTGTATAGAAAATGCTCACCATCTGTTTGTTTATGTTACTCTAATAGTTCTCTTTATTTGTAAAGACTGCTTGTTTTCCTTTATAGTCCTCTATTAAAGAAGCTGGAAGAGGATTTGATGTTGGGATTAAGATTAAGCATTGGAATAGCCCAAAAAGTGTCGTCTCCTATGTGGGCTCACCTACGGCTCATTTGTGATTCATAAAGGTAGGTTGTCATTGTGATCAAGTAATTCTAATGCTCATTTTTGAAGCTTTAAAATCTAATGATTTTTCACCGTGTAGTTTTTTTTTTTTTTTTGTTGATCTACTTATGGTTAAAGTTGAATTTGTATCAGACTTGGATCAATGTAGATTCATGGGAGGTAAGCGACCATGAATGGCCTAGATTTGTCAAAGACGGTCCACGATACACAAAATAAATTGGTTGATTACAGAAAACCCCTTTATTTTATATTGGATATGGACATTGGTTTCAACTGGAAACTGACATGGATGTCCCAGGTAGCTAGAAGCTTCTATTGGTTAGGTAAGGTAGCAGTATTTTAAGAAAATAGGTTAGATCGAGCAGCTTACCACAGTAGGTTAGGATTAAAAAGAAAATAGTGACCCACAATACTATTTTTGAAACTACTAACATCAATGTGTTAAGAATCACTTTCAGACTAATGGCCGATACCCAATATCAATGCTCATTGGCCAGGACAAGCCCAGTCTGAGAGGTCCATGGAATTAACCCTAATGTGGGTTTCCTAACATGACCAAATACCAATTCATCTCTATAAATAATTATTAATAATTGATGCAATGAGGCTTTGATGTTTTGGACGGAGAGGCTTTGATGTTATTAATAACAATGATGATGAAAATGACATTAGCCATTATTACTTTTAGTGATTATTCTTGCAAAAGTCATAAAAACGCCCCTAACATTCATGTAGGACCATTTTTCTTCTCCTAATATGTTTTATTATATGCAACGACTATGGCATACAAGAAAAACAAGTATAGAACTTTCCGGCTTTAGATAATTTGTTTTTAAGAATGTTTCACTCTAGAAAGTTTGCAGACTGTTTTTCCTTTTTTTTTTTTCTTAAAAAGTGAATTCTTTAATAATATAATATAGAAGACTCTCTTGTTTTGATAATAAGCATTCTAAAATAATGGTGATAGCTTACCTGAGGTTGAGCTTGATCATCCAAAAAATGTGTATTATATAACTCCTTGCATCATGGACATGTTAAAAGGGTATTGGTTGCCAGCTCACCCTGGATGCCCCATACCCAGAACTTTTTTTGGGCCTCATGAATCATGATAATAAAGTTTGGTTTTCTTTTCAATATAGCTATAGAAACGAAGAAGGGGAATTGAGTGGAGAAGTATCGTTTGGGTTTTTTTATATTGGGGTTTTATCATATTGGAGATAGGGATGACTGAAGATGTTGTTTGTTTCCTTTTTTTTTTTTTTTTTTCTTATGAGACCATTTGGATATATTCATCTCATTTGGAAAAAAGAGAAGGGGGAATTGAGTGGACAAACAACATTTGGGGATTTATTGCGTTAGATTTGCACATTTTTTATATAATAGGTTTTTTTTTCTGTGATTAATGCAAGACTGAACTAGAAGCTCGATATTGGATGAGTTTATTGCTTTGTTACACCGGAATAACATCTCTTGACTATAATGAATTCTGCCAGGTTCAAGGTAGGTTAGAGTTGTATACCTAAACTGATTCTGATATTAATGGACCTTCTTTGCTTTGATTTTTAACCATGTATTCAGTAAAATAGCTTCTTACTTCTCAGTCTATGATGCAACATTCTGTCATATATCATTTAGATCATTGATTCTGGTTGCTGCCTTCTGCTTTGACTAGATATCTCAAAAAAATTGCACTCATGTTTTGTTCAACGGACCTTTTGGCTCATGAAAGAAAGCCCGAATCATGCTTCCCACCAACGGTGAAGGGGTTTGATCTCCTCGTCATTCTTTAGAATCAGTAATGATCTTATTCATTTTCCCTACCTTGCTCCTTCTATCCTTGATCCTGTAGTTAGAAAAATTAGATAATATGATTTGAAATTCTATCTACTCAAGTTAAATCTTAGCTTATCAGAGGAAACTATAGCATAGTCAAGCATGGTTACCTATGCTGAAATGAAGTAGATTAAGAAAAAATATGAATATTTGAAAAAGAAAACCCTTCAAACCTTCACTGTAAAGGATCATTTCTAAACTAAATCTGAACAATTTGAAACACAGAGAGTGGGGTTATGTACTTGTTCATTTATATGTTATGTCAAAACACAAATTTATTGAGTTACACTGCCAAGTTAATTTAAGTGATACAAGAATGATAGGAAAGTTATATTAAAACCATATGCTATAAAGAGTTTCTATCTAAAACTATGACATGAACAATAAGTACATCAGCCATAATGTCTAACAAGAAAAAAAAACTCATGAACCTCACATGGATTCACCCAGTTATCTATTTAGCAATTTAAATGTTAAACTTTCCAATTTAATGGTGGCGTAGATATACGGGGAACCCAATTTTCCTAGAGTGGAAATGTTAAGGTGGTTTGCTGATATGGAGTTTGTGAGGACAAGTGATTTTTTCTTTATTTTTCTTTTTGCGCCAGCTCCAGGGATATTTTATTCATGTTATTGCATAAATAACATGCAATCATCCTCTGCATACATGCTTTTCTTATCTTTCTAAAAAATTTACTCATGATAACCAAATTGCATGACATCTTCCTCTATATTTGCTTCTTGTATGGTGGTGGATTACCACATGATAGGCAACTACCATTCAAGAATAAAAAAATATACAGAAAGAAAAAGAAAAACCGAGCAACTGCTGTCTCCTTTCTTGCATGCTTTATGTTCTCTAGCCTCTTACTTGCATTTAATTTTTGTATGTCTCCCTACCGCCACCATGACATTCAAGTGCATTTTTCAGTTTAACAAACTAGTTGAAGGCCACATATGCGAAATTGGACCTTCCAATTCCAATGAATGACATTTTTGGGTTTGGGGCCATGAATGTGCACTTGAAAACAACATCCCACATTTTGTCAAAAATTTGTATTTTCTCCTTTACCATGAAGATGTTTTCATCAAAAACAAAATTTTAGGGGGTAGTAATAGTAAAAAAATTTCATTTCAAACTACATCTTTTGGTCTAAATATTGGATTTTTCCATTTTTATGGAGTTCAATTCCACTTGATGGATTGCTACAAAGTTTATTAAATGTTTGTGATCATATTTTGTCTGTGTACTTATTCCTTTATCTTCTCTTGCAGCTAAAAAGGATTAATGAGAAACAGAAAACCCAAATTCGAAAAGTCGAACATGCACACCTTTTTATAAAATAAAAGAAAATTCTATTAACATCTCCTTTCTCATTTCAACTCGAGCACTTACCCCAAAACTGAATTTGATTACACTAGACAAACACTATGTCATAACTCATCATTTCTTAGAATTTCCATCTAAAATATCTATTGAACATTATATTGATCAAGCATGTCTTTTATATTCTGCATGATACATTTTTTTTTTTTTTTTCATTTCTTCATCTGATTTAATCATCTTATAAATAGCATTTTCCATTTAGATATGTTCCTGAGGCAATAAATATCACTTTTTTCTACATGTTTATTGTGAACCTAGATTAATACTAGCATATGATAGTATCTTATAACATAGTACTATAGTTGAAACATCTGATTATTCGATCATAGTGGAATGAACATTACGTGCAACGCACGTACCTATCGACTAGTTATTATGAAAACATTGAGTTATTTGGAGTTCAGACCCTCCATAGTGAGACCATCTGGGGCAAAGAAAATAAAAGAAGTGAAGGGGAAAAAAAAAAGATCTTAATAGTCAAATGCGGCTCCTTTAAACAAATTAAGTGCACCTCTGACTTGTGATGACCATGAAGACAGCTTGTGCAACCTCAATATCCACGGGCTTATTAGCTAAAAGGCAATTGGCACATACAATACGCCCGGTTGCTTCTTGCGGATTTTCATAACCCTGCTGCGCAAAAATAGGATATGCATTTGAATTAGATGTCCGAGTTATTTAACCCAGTTTGAAAGGAGAATTTGAGGTCAATCAGTTTTTACAATAGTGATCAAAACCTCTTTCTAATACTTATAGGTTTCAGTTTTCTGAAATGGTGTTGACAGTGGTTGCAAACTTGATATATATCTTGTATAACCTCCCACAACCTCATATCAACGTTCCTCCAATTTTCACTGGTCCTTTCTGAAAGAAAAGGCATAAGAAGGTGATACCTGTGTGAACAGAAGCATCTTGAAACAACAATTATATTCCACGTTGTTTTAAACACTCATATCCATTAAATGGATTCTTTCTTCATACACATTTATAACAGTTTCTGCTACAAGAAGAAAATGCCTGGAGGAAATTTCTGAGCGAAAATGCGAGTTTCTGACCATTTACACAAATTTCTGTTTCTATCTTTGGGGCAAACTGAGACTGCATTGCCATCGATAATCACTGCACCATAACTGCAGATGGATTATTGCTGCATCAATCAAAACCAGGACTTGCATCCCACTTGAAACATGCCAACTACTATGGGCAATTCGAGACCAAGTTAATCTGCTGCCTGAAAGTCACCAAAGTCATCCTCAATGGCATCATCAGAGCTGCGGTCTTCCTTAGATAACTGCTCTATAGATTGTGATTCTTTTGTAGTGATTGGAGCATCACTACCATTAGTCCTGTCAAGACTTAAGTTAGAAGGCAAGTCTGCTGGTGGTCTTTGAGCTGCAATAACTGGTGAAAGTGGCCCTGGTGGTGGCGGAGGTGGTTTTAGACAAATTGTGGGCTCTTTGGGGCCCTTTTCTTTAAAGGAGAGATTGTTCAGACCTTGCTCAAAAAAATTTGACTTTGAACTGCAAGTACTTTTCTGCAATTCAATGGATCATAGTCATCATAATGTTGTTCGAACCAAGGAAAGCTGGAGGTGCAAGAAATCTTACATTCTTTAACTGCAAAACAAGGGTTTCCCCCTCTTTTAGACTGTAATCAACTGAGGATGCTTTCTGGTAATGTTGCTCCATCTCTTCAGCAGTCTTCTTTTTGTTTAGATATCTTCAGAGTGTGAAGGAAAAAAGAAGTTCTATAAGGGTTGCCAGATAAATGGGTCACAGTTCATCCTTCAACATATGCAGTACGCATGTACCCAAACAACAATGATTTACATTTTGTAATAATGGATGGCTATCCTTTCCGAAGTGTGTCAAGTGAAGCTGAAATTGGAATAACATTCAGTAGGATGAAGTTTTTTACTTTTTCCTACTCTGAATGACACTGAGAAATAATTGGACAGAAAAGGAAGAAATAATGTATTCCTCATAGCTGCTCTCCCATTCCTGCACTGCACCAAACACAGATTGAAATGATTGAGAATCCATTCAATCAAAATATTCAACCACTTGCAATTTGGGTACATTCAAATGCCTGCTATTTAATTGATCCCACTAGGCCACTACCACTAGTGACACAGAGATGACAGTACTTGCAGTCTAATATTTCTTCCCTATTATAATAGGAAAGAGAAAGATGCAATGGAGGATACTTCATATGGTCGTGAAGAGCAGCTTGGAAATCATACGCTTGAGTTCTTTCACGGAAACCTATACCAATGAAAGCATGCCGTAGACGACCACCTGCACATATTAAAGGCAATAAATAAATTCTATGTTTTAAGCGGCATGAGTGTAAATACCAACATTTTGAAGAATACTATCTTCTTTTCTTTTAATCGATAAATGCTTCAATAGAGATACAGAGTATGGACTACAAGCTACGTAGCCAGAAGGAATTGGCCACCATATTAGCAACTCTCAGTCAAGAAAGAGAATGATACAATAGAATTGTGCATGTCATCCATTATTATTATCAGATATTTGCGTATCCAAAGGTAAGGCGTATTTTCATGACCCATTTCAAGACATAAAAACAAGTCATCCTCAATAGTGACAAAACTGCTTGTAAAATGTTCAGCAAGTATAACTCCATGAAAGAGAGCCTGAACTTCCACCATCCAAGTGCCACACATGACAAAATAACTCAAGGAATCCAGCTTAATGTTTAAATTTTCATCACTAATCAGACCTCCACATTCTATATTTATACCATTTGGTATCCTTGTATCTCATCTCTTTTCAAGAAATCCAGCTTCATTTTTTAAATTTTGTCTGCCACTTAGGATCCTTAGCAACAAGGTATTAGAATTTGTTTCGTATAAAGATAGTGATTTGACTTGGTCGAGAGATGTTAAAAGACTGCATTAGTAGAAATGAAACACAGTATAAGCACCACACAAAACTACCAGCCATGCAGCATAATGATTCAAACATTACTGTAACAAACTCTCATGAGCTTTCGTCAATCCCTACCATTGGACATGTCTATATGATCTATTTTGAACATAATGCTGTCTTCACTTAATGGTTTATAAAAAGAATATGCATAAAATTTCAAACTAGAAAATATACTAGTTGAATAAAACTAGAAGGATTATTAATTTACCTATATTCTCTTCGACCCGAAGCACAAAGTATCTGCAGATGCAATGAATGAAAACTCAGAACATTTTCAGTGAAAATATTATGAACTGAAAATAAACAATAAAATCTTGAGACTGATGGCCATAAATGATAAGGACCACTCAACATTACAGTGCGTTGAGTATTGAGTTGATACAGATTGACCTTAATTGGAGTAACAAATAAAACGATACCTGCTGCTGTCAATCACAGGTTCCACCGGATGGGGCTCACCATTTCTCAAAAATGCACGAGCATAAAGCTCACCTGCTTCAGACATTTCATGTGCTTAATAAAATAAATAACCAATAATGGTTAAGATTATATCAAGATTATATCAATTCTTTTTAAGTAGCAACTGTAACTAACTACACCTGTTGTTTTATCTTCAAGCTTGATAATACATTCCTCCTCCTTACTGACTACTTTTAATGCTCCCTCCCATGCCCATTTGTTGACATCCCATTCGTCAGCCCTGTGAATCAACATCAGTTTAGAATCACCGTATCCATCAAAAGCAAAGTTTTTTTTTATAGGTAGTGTAATCGTTTGTGACATTTCTTCAATCTTGGTATAATATACTTTGTAGGTTTCAATGTCCAGAAAAATTAAATTGATAACCAGGATCAAGACTGAATTAGCTAGATGGAAGAGCAAGAAGAATAAAGTAAAGCATTGTCGTTCAATCCCAAGGAAATGGCAATCATAACCAGCCTTAGCAACGTCTTGCCCATTAAATTCAGTAAGGTGTCCCATCCCATCCCCATGTCAATGCAAGTATAGTTGCACATTGATAAGGACTGAAAGAGGTGGGTGGAATCTATTGGTTGACGGGACCTTTTTTCTTCCATTTGTTCACTGGAAGAAGAAACCAATAACCAAATGAAAATGATGCAGTCTTATGCCTGAGGGGACAAAGGGTGGGTCCAAGTCCAGATGTAGGACCCCACAGGATAAAACAACGGTCTTGCTCCAGTTTGTATTCGAATACTGTTTTGAGTTTTTTTGTTTTGTCTTATTTCCTATTGAGTAGTAATGTTAGGAATCTAGTTTTATTGAGTTCAGGAATCCTAGCTGCGGCTATAATCATCCTTCCTATTTGGAAGATCCTGCGTAACTCTATGATTGATCCTAGCATGTCTCCTTGGAAAAAACAATTTCAGCATTTAGCATCTCCGGTTAATGATCTTGGCAGTTTCGTTTGCCCTCACACTACATAATTGTTGAGGCTGTGTAGCTGACGTTGCCTCCAAACAGTTAGTTCCTGGCTTGTTGTTGTCTTCTCGAGCTTCTTTCCCTCTGTCTTCTTTCGCCCATCTATTCTTTTGTTTTCTTTAAGGCGATCTTTGGATAGCCTTGAGCTCAGCTATCTCTGCACAGGATGTGGGTTTTTTGGTTGGCCTAGCTTATGGACTTTTTAGCTGCCCTGGCTTGTGGGATTTTTTGGCCTACTGGTTAGCTCTTTCTTGGTTGTACTGATAATGGATGCACAGGTGACCAACAGCTAGCCATCATTCTATTGGACTTTGTACACCCTTTGAGAAATATATATACTCTTAGTTTCCCCAAAAAAAAAAAAAAATCCTAGCTGCATTTGGAAGCCCATTTTAGAAAATCATATGGTGTTCTAGTTTTATTAAGATTTCAGTTTACATCATCTCTTAATTTTAGTTGACCAAGTTAGTAGAGTTAATGCTTCACTTTCATATTTACAAGGGATGGATGAAATTTGTTGTAAAAAGTATTCTTCAATTCTGCTCTGAGGAAACTCCTAAAAAGAGATATATGTTTATCATTCACCCTACTGAATATACAGAAGAATGAAGTTTATCAGAGGAAAAGCTATACTTCCTCTCCATACTTATGACGCAGACCCTGATGCAGGAAGGCAGTGTCGAATTCACACTTCAGTCCTCTTCTGCAGGTTATCTTCATTTCACACCATGAAGGAGATGATATCACACCATCCAAGAAACACGAGGGAATCCTCAAGATATTCCAACAAATAAACTCACCCCTTTTACTAATAATCAAAATACATATATAAAGCTTTTTCAATTGACACAAGGGAACTAATTTCCCTTCACAATAAAGTTTCAGCTGCTTGTACTGTCTAAAAATAAAAATCTCATACAACTTGAGACATGATTAGAAAATTTAGCTATAGACTCGTTGATGTGGCCTTAACCCAGGGGATCTCTTGATAAAGTAGAAAAACTCCTGTAGGGATTCCTCTTAGGCTATGTGCCCACTGTGTCTCACGTTCAATGGGAAACACCAAATGAATTACCCCATTTGGTAACTTTACTAGTATAGTAGTGTGAAGTGGAGGATCAATTCAATATACAAGAAAAGGAAGTGGGGGTCAAATCAAAAGATACTAAATTTCAAAAATCACATGTTCTTTTCACCAAAAAAAAAAAAAAAAAAAAATACTACTCTCTTGTCACTAAATGACCAAAAAAAAAACCTCTCTCATGCCGCTTAATGACAAAAAGCCATTGCTTGGCCTTTTATCATTTAGCGCTTTTTGATTTTACCACAGCTTCTTTTATTCTCTCTAGATATGACCCTCAATTTCACTAATTAAGTAATTTTACTAAGCCCCGCTATGCTACCAGCTACATCAGATTGCAAGCCCCACCAGTGATTAGCCACCTTAGGTGACAAATCCTGGGCAGATCTATGTTGGGATGAGGACCAAGTGCGATTTCGAGAGAGAGCTAGTATTTGTGTTTTTCACATAATATAATTTCAACTTGATGTAATTAAATTTTCTGACACATGTTGGGATCTTACTGAGGAACATCTTCAATGTTATTGTGCAAATGATGCCATAAATAAATGATTAGGCCACATACTCACAATTCCATAAAGTACATGAATGTTTACCACAAATGATAATCATGCCAAGTCATCACGACATCATCTATGGATGACCGAGCTTTCAATTAAATCATATAACATGCAAACTTAAAAATAAAATAATAATAAAACAAGTTTTTTCCTGACTGCTACTCGCACATAATATCTTTGTAATGGTTATTATGTTGGTATTTATAGCAAAAGCATAAACAAGACATGGCCATTATATGGTAATGCTAATAAACACATCCTATCTCAAGCATATAGTTATTCTCAGTTTGACTAAATAGGCACAAAAAAAAAATAGTTTCTTTTTTTTTTCTTCAGAGAGAGGTAAATATTTTATTGATAAAAGAAATGTACAGAAATGTAGTGACACTAGGAGCATAACCTGTAAGAAGCGGCACTCATCCTGGGAGGTATCTGTCAAACTCAAACAAATTAGCACAAAAAATAAGGAAGGCTGTTAATTTTGTGTTTGTTACAATAAGGAAAAAAAAATCTGAATTGCTAATCAGCTCCAATATATTAAACTAATTTAAAAAATTGTGGTGCCTACAATGTTAGAATACTACAAACTCCAAAAGCACAGTAATCAAAGTGTGGAACTTATTTGATCTATTTTGCCACTTTCTTGGTTAATCAAACAATCTAATACCACTTATTGTACTATGGTTGCATGGAATATAGTGTAATGATCTAGTTTGTCGCTTTCTTGGTTAAAAAGACAATCTAGTAAGAAGCAGCCAACTGTTGCCCGCTATAGCGCAAAAGGCTTAGTATCATGTGAGTTGATATGGCTGAGAATACTACGTGAGTTGTGTATTACATCTCATCTTCTTATGATGCTCCATGGTGACAAAATTGCTACAATCCATATCGCTTTTAACCTTATTTATCACAAATGACAAAACAAACTATAGGAGTTGATACTTGATTGTCACTTACATCATAAAGGAGAAGGTGATAAACAACAATACAAGTCTAAGGATCAAGCATTATATTTTACTTTATTTTAACAAAAGGCATTTCACAAGGCCATCCATTTTGTGCTTTTCCAAAAGTTAAACATGATGACATTTACACTCCAGCTTGCTGGGGAGTGTTCATAAATGCACGTATAAGTTAGTGCTTGTATGCTTTTGATTTACAAGCTAGGTAGTCCTGTGCGACCCAGCCACTAAATAAGAGAACACACATAAGGTTAAGAGCCAGCAAGGCTAATTAATATTATAGCTTTCCTTTCATAGACATGTTATCATATATTTTTCTGTCTTCTTACATACTAAGATCAACTAAGACCACCATTTTTTCAAAAAAAAAAAAAAAAAGATCAACCAAGACTAATATCTATGGTTTCGACTTGTACAATTTTATTTATGCAGTTAAAGCAACACCAAAATACTTTGTTGTGACACTATTAGGCCATCTCAATTTTATTGGATTATTTCTAACGGAGGACATGGCCCTAAACAGATTTGATTGGCGTCGTCAAATCCATAGAGCCGACCTCACCTAGTGGGAAAAGGCTTGGTTCGGTTTGGTTTGGTTTAGTTCTTTCAATGAGTAGTGTTATTAGTTTCTAGCAAATAAGTATATATTGGAAGTTCAAATATTGTAAAACTTATAGTGCTAACCAATATAAGCACTGCCAAGTTGCTAAATATGAATAGAGGTATGCATCTCATATACTACTTCCTATAGAAATACCCAAATTCAAGGAAAAATATCAATGGCATGAATGTACTGCTCATCAAGGCCCAAGGCATATGCAATCTCCTGCATAAATTTAAAAGTACCGATTCTGATAACTTGGCTTGGTTATTAGTAAGGATTGAGAGATTGAGAAAGATGTAAAACTTAGGAGAAGAGCGGGATGGTTGAAGTGGAGACTTCCTTTGGAGTATTTTGTGATCAGCGCGCGTACCAACAAGATAGTTATGACCTATGCAGCATAATGTTGGCCAATCAAGAAGCAACATATGCACAAAATGATGTATTGGAGATGAAAATATTGAGATTGATGTGTGGTAAAACTAGGAAAGATAGAATCAGAAATGAGCACTTTCAATAGTATTTTGGGGTATCATCAACAGGTGATAAATAAAGAGAGACACGTTTAAGATGATTTGGACATGTCCAACGTATGCTAACAACGATGATGCCGTAGAAATGTTTTTCTATGCAAGTTGGTGGCCCACTAAGAAGGGGTAGGCCGAAGATGACATGGATAGAAGTAGTGTGGATAGATTTGAAGAAGTGCAACCTATCTGAGAATTTGTCTCAAGACATATCGGAATGGTGAAACATAATTCATGTAGCCAATCCAAACATAGTTGGAGCAAGGCTTTGATGATGATGAATTACACAACGACGACGACGACTTATTTCATCTCAAATGAATGGAATAATCCTTATGATGGTGGCTACAAACCTACATAGGCTAGCCAAGTTTCCAGGTTTTTACGCCGCATTGCATGGGTCCTACACCATTTCATGAACAACTCTAATTAATACGCCATCCCAGCTGACAAAGTCATAAAGCCCATTCATCCTTCTGCCTCTAGAAGTAGTGAATGAGCAAAACCTGTTCAAATGATTTGGATGCCATGTCACCACATACCCAGAGAGGAAATATAAGTGAAGCAGGCAAGATTTCTCCCTGAGTCAATTTTATTTTAATTCGGAATCAACTGGATATGGAGAATACAGGAGAGAAAAGATGCAGATAGTACAAATTTAAACTATAGAAAGTTTTCTCCACCTCCCCTTTCGCTACCTTATCTTCTAATCCAATATAGATGTGGGGAAACAATAGGTAAAGAAAATGGCCCGTTAAGGCAATACAAAGGGACAACACTTTCACTACCTTCACTTTGTCCGCCTTTTGTTGACATTCTAAAAAGGTGGGGAAAATGATCCAAGGTGCAAGTTAGTCATCACTTGAGAGGAACCGCATATCAAATGTTGTATAAGAAAGTGGTCACATGGAGTCATGCCATGCATGATAGCTCATCCTCCCACCCCAAATTCACCTCTTCCAAACAAATAGGTTCTCCCAATAAATCAAAATACCCAGAGTCACAATCACAACATTTTGTACCATGGGAGCTAATATTACTCCCCCCGACCTCTCATTGCAATACCCAGTTCATGGATGAGATGATCTGCTGCCTCCAAACTCATAAAAGACCCATTCCCACGTTTCCTTCACCTTCCAATGAAAATATACATACATACATATATATATATATATATGGTGAAGCACTCTATTTTTGTCTAGGATTTGTTGGACACAAACAGGTGGCTTTCTTTTTTCCACATTTCTCCCTATTCTGTTTCCTAATTCTCCATATTAAACTACATTTCAACATTTTTTCTGTCAAAATTTGAATCAGTCATCTTTAGATGTTTCTGAGATTTTGTTGGGTCAATTACTCAATGGGGTTTTTCACAGAGGATTCAAGTACTCATTTATACATAAATTGGAATGTAACTGTCACGCCAAAGCTGAATTGGGGAGATATAAAGCTGGGTTCTTTGGCTATTTCAAAGCAGAGGACTTGAGCAGATCCAATAACACAAAACACCATACATGATCTTAAGTTTTTCCATGTTTGGATTTCTCAATTTCTATGAATTGGGTTTCCTTCTGGAAAGAGGAAAAAGCAATTAAACTGAAAGACATAACACGTAAGTGAATTTAAAATCCAATAGTCAGTAATAGCTAACAGAAGGTATTGGAGGAAAAGTAGAGCGGGGGGGATAAATCTAGGGTTTTTGGAAAAATCTAGATACCAAATAGACATAGCACTCGGCGACTTGGAAGAGAATGAGTTCGACTGCTTCTGCTTCTTCATCGTCTGTCACCTTCGGATTCTCTTGTGAGTTCTTCTGCGATTCCTCCATTTTCTCTCTTTCTCTTTCTGCTGTTTGGATGAAAACAGATGAGGAGGAAGAGGAGGACAAGATCACGGAAATGGAAGGATAGAAAAAGTAAACTGATGTGGAATTTCGTTTTCTCTTTGGGAATATCCGTTGCTGACTTTCCAAGAAACCTAAAATCCAAGGAAAATGAAAATGAACACTGGGGTTAAAAAAAAAGGGGAAAATGAAAATGAATACCCGGGTAAAATCTTTTATGATATCGTAAAAGATTATATACAAGTACAGAAATAATTCAAAAATTTTCTTAACTTTCGTCACAAATAAAATTATCCGTAATTAATGGTGGCCATACAAAAAAATCACAAAAAATAAATAAATTACATGGTCGGAATCATGGCGAAATACGGTTCTACCTCTAGACCATTGATGATGTCAAAAAAGAAGTTTCATGTAAATAATTGATGAATGGCATCAAGTCCTACCTAAATAAATCTCACCACTAGATAAATGGATCAAAATGATTGAGAGTGTACTTCATGACATTCAATCATCAGAAGAGTATGAAAGAATGAAGGAAAAAGAAATAAATTTTTATTATGTTCTAATGATATAATAGCTCACTAGCATAATAATCCGTACTAAGCACTGGCATTTTCACCATGGCATTTTCACCAACACATGCAAAATATATTCTATGATCCATTAGAAAAAATTCAGATACGCAAAATCATCTTCACATACTTACTAACAACGAATTTGTTTAAATAGAGCATAAATTTTAAAAAGAGAATAAAATAATAGAAGGTCATGAGAGTAGTACCTCTTTTCTCAATCCAAGAATCCATAGAGTATACATGAGTTAGGAGAAGTGGAGTATTAGGAGAAGTGGAGTAGGAAGAAAAGAGGATAATTAAATTTGGGATGAAAATGAGTTGTCGCATAAAGGGCAGAGTGAGAGGAAGACTTGAGTGGTTACAAAATAGTTACATATTGAAAGTGTGAGGAGAAAGTGAGTTAGTTATAAAATGGATAATGACTTTCGATCAAAATTAGCAGGTCAAATTTAAAACCAAAATCTTTGACTTTAATATATTATAATGGCTCATAGTTGACCAGCGTGGAAGTCGTCGCCGCGGCCAAAGTTCTTAGTTGATTAATGATCAAATTCAATCCACCTTATGGGGACCGTTGCAACATTTAAAAAAAAAAAAAGAGAAAGAAATTCTTTATATACCCTATTCATTTCTCGTATGTGCTTTGAGTGTTTCTTTTTTGGGTCTCTATTTGGAAAAACCTTCCCCAACTAAAGTTGCAAATGGTTGTCCAATTCTCCAGCTTATCTGTCTCTAAATAAAAAGGTCGGAACACAATTTAATTTGGTTGTTTAATAGACTTGGATTTGAAACTTATTCAGGATTTGGGACATAATTGGGTCCAAGCCGAGATCCATGGTCTCCAACTCGAAGACCTGTATCGGGACAAAAATAAACAAAAAGGTGGTTCTACCATTTTACAAATGAAAGGGTTTTGAAAACCTTGGCATTCATTCACCCCTCTCCTTTTTAGATTTGTCATTCATTTTCGGTCAGCAGACTCCCTCCCTCCCCCATCCCTCACTCTCTACATCTCATCTCTTACTAGTTTCTATAATTATTGTGCTTGATGCAACCAAAAGACGGTGATGAATGAACATGGCAAAAGAAGAGGACACTAATAAGAAGTAAAATCTCTCTCTTTTTGCATGTTACTCCTTTTTCATCTTTTTATTTTTATTTTTTTTAATGGTCTGTCTGGATGAAATGCTCCAAGGATAATATATATATATATATATTTCTATCCCGTCCCTTGCTCTTTATGTCCGTTCTCTTACTAGTTTCTAAAATTATTTTGCTTGATGTAGCAAAAAGATGGTGATGAACGAACATGGCAAAAGAATATGACGATTACAAGTAAGATCTTTCTCTTTGGGATGGTTACTCTTCTTTCCTCTTTTTTCTAATAATTCTTACGGCTTGTTTGGATGAACTACTTTGGGGATAATACGATTTCTTTTAGGAATTGTTTTGATAAATCGTTTGGACAAAGCAAGTGTTTCTCTTTCTCCTCCATCGCTTGAATCAAAATTGGAACTGTGCCCATGGGTGAAGTTAGAGTCAAATCTAAATCCATCCAATAGGGTTTTGGACTATCTTTCTTTTATGAATTGGATCTGGACATGGACATTACATGGCATCATCCCATACCAACCCATTTGCAACCCTATCCCTACCTTTTAAGTCAGGGTTCTGCTCTACACGCGATTAGGGTTAAAATTTATAAATTACCATTGTGTAGGACTCCCATGGGTGAAAATTTGTGGGTTATAATATGTCTCCTCTAAAAAGACATGGACTTTCTCTGCAAGCTAACAACTTACTATAGCTATTGTATTGAGCAGTATTTATGCTACCTCTACTAACGCTTCAAGGTTTTTTGTATGAATGGCTAGCTCGATAAACTTAATATGATAATAGAACCAATCAATTGTAAGTTTGAATTTAAGGATGAACGACTTGGCACAAAAAAAATACATGTCGCAAAAAGTGCAATGACCGGGTTCCACCTGAGCGGGGAGCGTTGTGGAGTGAGGCTCCACCCAAGGGGGAGTATTGAAAAATTATTTACGCTACCTCTACTAATGCCTCGAAGTTTTGGTATGAATAGTTAGCTAAAGAAATTTAAAATGGCATCAAAGCCAACTGATTGTGAATTTGAATCCTACGTGGAACCCGGTAGACGCACTATTGGTGGGACACATTTTTTCACGCTGAGACACTATCTCTACTAATACCTCGAGGTTTTGGTAGAATGGTTAGCTTAATAAACTTTAATATAATATTAGAGCCAATTGGTCATGAGTTCGAATCCAAGGAGGGACGACTCGACATGAAAAAAATGAGTGCCACAAAAAGTGCACCAACCAAGTTCCACATGAGGGAGAGTGTTGAGGATTGGGCTCATACGAGGAGAAGTATTGAAAAGTATTTATGCTGCTTTTACTAATGCCTCCAGGTTTTGGTATACTAGTTGAAGTAATTGAAAGTCCCATATTTGTACGATGAGAAATGCGAAACAAAAAAACACGAAAGAAATAAGGATTCCCCAGGGATTAAATTATGCTCCTTGTCCCCCCTCTTCATAGAAAATGGGGAGATGAGTTGATGGATTCATCGGATTCTAGGTCGGGACCGAGGGGGCTCGAACCTATAGCTTCTGTCTTGACAGGGCAGTATTCTGACCGATTGAACTACAACCCCGGGAAATGGGTGAGAAAATTTAATATATAGAATAAATGATTGAAAAATGATAAACATGCAATACCAATCACTTGGATTTCCTTACTAGCTAAGGCAACAACTTAATATATGTATATATCGAATGATTGTCCTACAAATGGAAAATATGTGATACGGATCAATGATAAAAACCAAAAAAAAAAAAAAAAAAAAAAAAAATGAAGAGGATAAAATGATCAGATTGGGAAAAATTATCAACACAATCAACATAAAACATCTACAAAGAAGGAACCAAATTTGTTGCCAATAAAAATGGATGCTTAGATAGTAAGAAAAGGGGATTTTTTTTTGTTGGAAACCAATAAAAATGGATGCTTAAAGAGTAAGAAAATGGGAATTTTTTTGTTGGAAACCCTTTGTTATATATAAAATATGACGAACCAATGACTTTACTTGACCTTGAACAACACTATCATTCAGTGGGTTGCGATTAGGAAGTCCAAACCCACAATTAAATGAGTTGTACCTGATGAACCGCCTATAATATATTATAATAGGTTGTGCTTCTGTGTAAGACAGTCCCATCAGAGAAAACTTTTGGGTCCCACTCATGTCCCACATATCATGGGAGAGCAAGGGATTGAAAGATCTAGGTGGGACTAATTTATGTGAATCTCAAGTCAATCTAATGATCCTAACCCCTTAAAATGTGGCCTATAAGTTTCAAAGTACATAGGGATTCTTATAAAAAAAAAGTTAACTTTCAAACCCTGATTGAATGGTCTGGTAAACAAAAAACACGAAACTATGGATTATGTTATCACGTAGGTTTATTGGCAAAATAAGTGCGCGAATGAGTGAAGGATAATTTGAGAAAAATAAGCAGAGATGGTGATGATGTAAGGGACAGCGAGAGGGGTTAAAAGAAATGAGATGGTGGAGATGGATTCAATGGTGTTTGGTTGGGCGAATAAGTGCGCACGTGTGTTTGTGAGAGAGGCGGAGGAAGGTGGTGGCTAATGGATTGGTAGAAGCAAAGAGAGAAAGAAATGTGGGGTGATGGTGGTTAGATTGTGGCCAATAAAGAGGATGCAAGTGGGGATAAAAAAAAAGGAAGAAGAAAAGGGGAAAAACATAAGAGAAAAATTGAATATTAGATAAAAAAAAAGAAAAAGAAAACGAAGAAAATGAGATGGAGAGCAAGACAAGAGATTGAGAGTGGCGTAGTCACCACCACCCACCACCACCACCTAGATGGTTTGGAGTTGCAGTTGGGAAAGGTCGATGATATCTCCACGAGACCAATTTTATATATAAAAAAAAATGTGTGCCACCCTAATTCACCATTTTTGTCTCCAATGAAACTGTTAAATTTGGGCTTAGGAGCTTTTTATTATTATTATTATTATAAATCCACACACATATGATATTCGTGTTATTGGTATCGGTGCAAACTCCATGGGGTTTGTGGCTTATGGAGAGGTTTATCATTTTTCTGATAAATACATGGTGAGGGTTTAGATGGGCTACCTAGATTGATCCATAGTGGCTTGCTTCAAACCCCCTTTTAAAACACTCACAATGATTATAATGGGCATGTTTCAGTGCTTTTGTAAGTTTTCCATAACAATACAAATGAGGGACCACATTGAGTAATACTTAAAACACATAGAAAGGAATTTGATGTGATATCAGCAGGTGGGTCCAAGTGGTTTGGACCCATGTGCAAACTGAAAGCTCATTCGAATTTTATAAATGGGGGATTTTATTGGAAAAATCACCTTAAACTTGGTGGAGACAAAAAATGTTGTCAGTTTTTAATGCATTGGTCCCCAAAGCCTTTTCAACTTTTTTTCCCCTTCTTTTGTTAATAAGGGATATAGCCACTCACCTATATACTTGAGCAGTGATATTGCCGCTTGCTTTCTTTAGATTTGAGAAGACTAATGCCAAACAACCCGATCTCCTTATTCAAACGCAGATCATCTGTTCCAATCACACAGGAGTAGAGAAACAATATGAAAGACTATGCCAAACAATTTCAATCTTCTCTCAAGAAAACAACTATTCCCTTCTTCCATCTCTCTCCTCAATACCTATTGTTTATGCAACTCAAATATTATCCATCATTCTTCTCTTTTTGGTAAATCTGAAAAAAAAAAAAAAAAGAAGCACGGTGACGGGATCTACTGTCTCTCATATGTTGTAGGAAGACCAAACGAATAACGCAGTTGTCATCTTCTCTGGTGACGACAGTCGCATGCCACTTGTTTTGATTTTTCTTTTTTATTATTTTGTCGAGCAGCGGCCAATAATATTGCCGCTTACCTAACATGAACGACGATATCGCCACTCATTTCTTATTCCTCCTCCTCATCTTATTACATGGTACTATGACCTTTGAGCCAGGTATCAATGACTTCTTATAGTGTTGCAAATAATGTGTTGGCTATGTTGGAGACTAGAGCGATGCTTAAAGAGGCATGTAGGCCATGGGTTTGTGGTGATCGATGCTATTGGAGGTTTGATGGTTGGCGCCGTTATTATGGGGAAGAAGATGGTAAAAAGATATGGATTCGTACGCGAGGAAAACTTAAGGCGCAAAGCCAAATGATCTTGTTGTGGACTATGGCATACCTAGAGGTGAGCAATGGCTGAAAAATTCTCTAAAATGGAGGAAGAAGATGACACAGGCGGCGATATTGCTGCTCACGTTATACAGAGTGCCCTTATGATCTGTATTGAAATCTATGAGCCATTTTGGTCTTCTCCCATTTTAAAGTGATTTTTTCTGATAAAATCCCCTTAATAATATATATATATAGTTTAGTTTGACGGGTTATAATAATTTTACCTTGATATTTATATCCAGACATCTCAGACCCAAGCCCAAATCCGGCCCAGTTAACCCGGATTGGTCCGGGTCCGGGCCCGGGCCAAGCGAGTCGCGACTAAGCCTAATGGCCTTTCCTCTCCTACAAATACCCACACTACTCTCTTGTTCTAGATTTCCGTTCTAGGGTTAGGGTTTTAGAGAGCGAGAGAGCAGAGATTGATAGCTTCTTCTTCTTCTAGGGTTAGGGTTTAACGGCCTCTGAAACCCTTCTTCTCCAAATCGATGCAGCAGCCTCTTCCTTCTCCTCTCGCCGCCATGGATCCCGCCTCGAAGAAGCGCAAGGCCGACGAAAACGGTGTCGCCGCCTTCGAATCGACCTCCCAGCTCACTCCCGAGGACGCCCGCAAGATCCTCGAGCCCTTCACCCCCGAGCAGCTCCTCGACATCCTCCGGGACGCCGTCGTCCGCCACCCCGACGTCCTCGACGCCGTCCGCAACATCGCCGACCGCGACCCCGTCCAGCGCAAGCTCTTCATCCGCGGCCTCGGCTGGGAGACCACCACCGACGGCCTCCGCACCCTCTTCTCCACATTCGGCGACCTCGAAGAGGCTGTCGTCATCCTGGACAAGGCAACCGGAAAATCCAAAGGCTACGGCTTTGTCACATTCAAGCACATCGACGGCGCTCTCCTCGCTTTGAAAGAGCCTAGCAAGAAGATCGACGGCCGCATCACCGTCACCCAGCTCGCCGCTGCCGGCACCGCCGGCCCCACCTCCAATCCCCCTGCCATGGACGTCTCCCTTCGCAAGATCTTCGTCGGGAATGTCCCCTTCGACATGCCGGCCGACCGCCTGCTCGCGCATTTCTCCTCCTACGGGGAGATTGAGGAGGGTCCGTTGGGGTTCGACAAGCAGACGGGGAAGTCGAGAGGGTTTGCTCTGTTTGTTTACAAGACGGTGGAGTCCGCCCGGGCGGCCCTCGTCGACCCCACCAAGACCATAGATGGGCACACCATGATCTGTAAATTGGCTATAGATGGTAAGAAAGGAAAGCCTGGTGCGCCTGCCCCTGCTGCGGAGGGGCAGCTGCCAGCCCAGTCGAACGATGGGGCAGGTGGCTTGCCTCCGCCGTCCTCTATGCAGGGTCCTCTCTCGACTCAGTACGGTGGCCCGGGTGGGCTCTCTTCATATGGAAATTTGGGTTTCTCCGGCGGCCACCAGGGGCCAGGGCTTTCTCACAATAATCCACATTTGAACTCGCCATTGCAGTCGTCAATTGGCGGGCCGGGGCTGTCCTCGGTTGGGAGCCACGTGCCCTCTGCACTGGGAGGTGCAAGTGGGGGCTATGGCGGTGGTTTGGCTGGTGGTCCATATGGGTCTTCCCAATATGGCGGCCCTGGTGCTGGTGGATACGGCGGCCCTGGTGCTGGCGGATACGGTGGCCCTGGGACAGGTGCATATGGCAGTGGTGGGTTGGGCACTGGCTCATCTTTGTATCGAATGCCACCGGGGTCGGCTGCTGGGCTGCCGTCTGGAGGTTATCCCGAGCCTGCACATTATTCATTGTCATCGGCTGCAGCGTACCAAAGCCAGCACCACCCCCAGGCTGGTTCATCTCCGGTTCCTAGAGTTCCTTCAGGCGGGATGTACCCGGGTGTTCCTCCTTACTACTAAGGTATAGATTCCTTTCTCTTTCTTGCTTTAAAATTTTTTTTGATTGCATCTTAGAATTATTAGTTGGTTGCTCTCTTCTTCTACTCTGTTTGGGATATTCCTTTCTTGTTTGTATTTTGCTTTGGTAGAATTTATTCCTTTGTATATTTGGTCATTTTATACCTGCTTGTTGATTTCATTTGTTAACTCTGCATTCTGCCTCTTGACAATGGTACTGCTTAGACTTCATTTCTAGACCATGACATTTCATACTAGATGGTGGCTATTGCTTCTTCACATTTGCTGTTGTTGTTATTCCATGCTTTAATTTGATGGTAGCTGATTGCTTATTTTCTGTCACGGGTTTGTTTATGGTGTCATGATGATTTTTTTGCTGCAACTTCTATGCTTTCATCCTTTGATCAGTGGTTGATATGGTTAGTGGCTATTTTGGGCAAATGTTTAGTGGTTTTTGTTGGTTTCCTAGATTATGGACATGTTAGGGCCATCTCCTTTTCTGTAGTTTCTTTGTTTGGCCACCATGAAGGCTATATGATCTTTTGGGGAGATAATTGATTAAGAGTTTTTATTTTTTATTTTTTATAATAGAATGATTAATTTTGGAATATTTTTAGTGAGAAGCTCTTTCTGGGGAAAGTATTCTTTTGCATCATATTTTTTTTTTTTTTGGTAGAAATTCATTTGCATCAGTTGGTTCCATACAAGGTTTATCATATGCTGTGGTTTATAGCAATCGTTCAGTGAATCAGTTTTGCATTTATCTTTTGCCCTACAATGATTAAGCTCAAAGATTTTATGTAGATCCCAGTTTGTTGGCCATTTTAGTGCGCCTTCGATTACTCTTGATTTGATATCTCTAATTTTGGTGGACTATGTTGCATAGTCATAGATGCTTTGAAATGAGCATGGTACCAATGTCGAACGGGTACTGTGTTTCCAGCTTATCATTTTGTAGTTGACAAAAATTATTACACATTTTCGTCTTTTTATTCTAATTAAAATATTTTTTTAGTGTTGGACATCCACACATTTTATATTGTTATTGTTTTGCAAATTATTCTTATTTAAAAAAATTAAAATAAGTGTTTAGTTAGTGTAGGTAGGATTCTGTAAACTGCTTATTTCCAGTAGGATTTGTACAATATTTACGTTGGTATAATTTTTACATATTATTTTTATCTGATATTAATTTTTCTTTAATTTTATTTCAAAATTATGTTGAGCCACAAATCTTATGTTATAGAATTTTCTAAATTGGAAACATCATTCTGGTATTGGATTCTGATAGGCATACACTCTGTTGCAACTTAGGTGATTGATAGATGGCCTGCCTCATTTAATTAGTTCTGAATAAGTTTCTTCAAACCAGGAAGTGAGCAGTTGAATTTACTCTTAACATTATGAAGGTGCAAACTTCTGCACTTTTCTTTTGCCTCCTAATGGTGCTTAATGACATATTTTTTCCATGTTTTATACTTAAATGTCCTTTTGGTTTCCTTTGAATCGTTTTTTGGGCCAAACTTAGTTGTTTACTTGTGTAAAAGAATTAGGGATGATGTGATTTGTGATAAAAACTTGGACTATATTTATTATATTTTTTATCGGACTAATTTTCTGTTTTTAATTGTTTCTGTTAGGATATGTTATTGTCAGGATGTTTGAAGTCTATGAAAATTTTCTTGAGTCTACACTAAAAGTTGAGAATGAAATTCATGAAATGTTTCTTTAGTGAAATTGTTGTATGATGTTTTGTATATTAGCCACTGAGATGTTTCCCAGTCCCTTTTTTTTCATTGCGTCTTATTCAGTGCATTCCCTTTTTCTTGACTATATGCTTTGGGGTTTTCTATTTATGATTTTTTTTTTCTCTTGTTTTCTCATGTACTAGCTCATAATAATGTTGTGACCTTCCTTTGAATTGTTGTACATCTCACGAAGTTCGATGACAGTATGTGCTTGTCCTCTGGTTTTATAATAGCTTTTCAAAATTAAGTATTCTGCTATGTCATTGCTGTTATTTATTTATTTGAATGGTGATCGCCATTATTGTTAGGGTCAGGGATATAAAAGGGTCGGGTTTGCTACAGGTCTATGGTGGATATGGACTGAACCCAAACTGACTATATGTATGTATGTATATCTGGACATGGGCCTGATTCTGGTGGACTCGAGTGGATCCTGGTTGACTCTGGGGTCAACTCAGAAATAGTATATTAAAAATATGATTCAAATGTAAAGAGGAAGTCTTGAACCTTGGTCTTTATGCTCACAACAAAATGTCTGTACAACTTGTGCTCTACAATTTTATCAGTCATTAACGTTTAAATTAGTATTCATAAGATACTGGCCAATTTATATTTATATAATATCTTATATCATACATAACACTCGGCTAATTATACATCTGTTCCTGTGACCTGGACCTGAACCAGTTGTGTCCATACACATTTGGATTGTTTGGATAACCATTTCATCAGAGGTCCATAGACATCTCCCATTCATTATATTGTACCCTTGTCCCATTTATCTGATATCAACTTTATGATGCAGTTCATAAGGGTCTGGCAAGATATTAGATTCAGACTCAAAGCTATGATCCGAACATAGTCTAGTCCATCAGCATGTTTGTAGGACTCACTAATCATTACACATCCAAGAGGGGACATTTTACTTGTTTTGGAGTCTTATTATGTTAAATAGATGCATTGTTGGGAGTCTTAGCTATTACATAAAATGTTTTAAAGAGTTTTGAGTTGGAAAGAGTCAATCCCGTGTTTTTCTGAGGTTAGTTCAAACGTGTCAAACGAAGTCTGAACCACATGAAACTAGGTGATGGTCTGATGGATGTATCATTCCGTTACCTATCCAATGGGCTGAAGATCGTGCAATTTTAACACAATTTGAAGAAGTTGTGGGCTTCCTTTTATTTTATTTTATTTTTTTATTATTGACAAGGCATGGTTGATGTTGAAATGTAAGAGTTGTAATGCAACTTGTCCACTTATAAGGAGATGTCAGTTGAGTCTACTTATTGGTGTTACTCTCCAGTTTTTTACATCTGAATCATTCTTCATTCCTCCTTGATTTGGTTATGTTGAAATACAGTTGGTATTAAACCTTGGGCCTTGTGTTGTCTTGAAGCATTGGCTTCAAAAGTAGACTTGATGTGGGCTAATTTTCACCCCACCCTGGCTGCATTACTTAAAGAATCCTACCATTTAACTAAAAAAAATAAGATGTCAATATTCACTGCTTACTTTGGTGCTTGTTGATAACACCAGGGAAAGATTACTAGATTACAAGATTAAGACTTCATTTGTAAAGGAGTGTCTAATATCCTACGACACATATCGAACAAGTTCATCAAGATATGGGGTGTCTTCTTTAACAGATCTTTGTTAAGCTGTTTATGTTAAACTCACAAGTCAAGTTTCTCCTTCAAGGGACCACCACTGTCACTTTCATTGTAGCCTTAACCCATCTATTTAGAATCACCATTGTGGATATGGTGCCCATTGCCCAGATATGGCATGGATACAGCAGGGACACACCATGGACACCTGCGTGGAAGCAGATTTTACACATAAAATAAAAAGATACACTGACCATTTTGAAGTATCAGTTTATCATAGCTTTGTGGTATATGACATCTTCTTTCCATTCTCTACCCTATTCGAAGCTTGCTCTGTTTAACCCAAGGTTTGACATGCATCTCCATTCTCCTCAGTACTCCATTCAATATCCTTGTTTGCCTGCCCTCCCTTTTTTTTGATTCATGGTTTCTGCCTCTTGCTTAAATCTTAGTTAACTCACATTCCTTCTCTATCTTTCTTTTCTTTTTTCTTAGAGTCTTCTGTTGAAGCTACCTGTAGGTGTCCTCTTATATACTCATTCCTAATTCTTTAACTTATTCTCTGTATAACTCTGCACAGCCATCTTAGTGTGTCATTTTAGTTACGTGTACTTTAGCTTCATATTTCTTCATTTCCCAATGTTAGGTCCCCACAACAGAGCAGTTGCAGCTGTAATCTTATAAAAATGCGCTTCGAATAGAAGTAGCACTTGACGATCGCACAGCACTCCATTAGCTTATCTACAATACCTGCACTACAGCAGTTAAAACCTTCTATCTTCTTCTACTACTGCTCATGATGTTGAAATAAACCAGACTTTGCAATTTGAACAACTCCTTTCTACTCTTGGATCAACTAAACTTGTACTCCATATATTCTCTCTTTCATCTGCCAATTCTCGAAATATTTGATTTGAACATCTTTCTCAAAGTAGTTTTAGCTTGTTATTAACTTGTTCTCTTGTTTGACTAGCAAGTAGCGATAGTCCTTCATCTGCGAATGACATCACGAAAGAACTTCTTCTGGGTTTTCCTTCATGAATTAAGCAATTCACTGTGAAGACTTCAGATTCTTTTTGTACATTGCTTGGGTTAAGTATATATGTATTGGTATTTTTTGTGGTTGGTCCTTCACCACATGTTTCCATTAGTTTGTCTATCACATTGTTACTCACTGTTCTCTGCCACTATGTGTCTTCAGACTAGTGTTTTGTTCCTGATTTATTTCGTTATATATGCATCTATGTTAGACATTGCTCTTTTGGATTTCCGATGACCTTTGGTTTTTTTTGTTTGTGTTTTAGAACTTGTCGATCCTATCAGTGGAATATAAGAAAACAAATGTTCCTTTTCCTGAAATTGGGGATCAAATATATGCTGTTCATTGTGATTATGTATGATTGTTGATGGGGTCTTTGGTGCTCTGATTGTAAAATGTAATTGCATGCTATTCAAATTGAATGGTTTTTCGTTGCTATTGCCTTGCATGCTTATTCAAATCACGAGATACATGTTCTTTTGATGCAAAATCTATGTAGAACCAAACCTTCAATATTATAGTGCTGTACCTTAACTTTCATACTTGATTTAACCGATTTGAACTATCATATCCTAATTTAGGCAATTGAACAATATAGTAGATGTACGTTATTTAACCTCTCTTGCTTTATATACTTGATATAATGCTATTACTAAAAAAAGAAAAAGAAAAAGAAAGAGAACATAACATTATTCAAGTGCTAGCATTTTTTACACATTTGAGTGTGGAGTAGCATTGATAAAAGTTGTCTTATTGAATCTTTCGATATATGTTATGTCAATATTTAATATTTGGTGGTTGTTATTTGGTATATTGGAAGACTTCAGCAGGACCTTGCAAGGTATGAAAGAGAACTAAAAGTAGCATTTAGTGGATTAGAATACTGATTGTCAGTAGAATACTAATTGTCAGTCTAAATTCAAAGGTTGTTTTGGGAATTAGGACTCTTCAACAACTGAATTGTGCTCATAAATTGTTATGGAGTTTGGCAATGATTCAAATAGCTTATGGAAGGAAGTGCTCTTATTGAGTTATCCAGGCAACAGTGGGATGTTCAGGGTGCTTTGAATAATTTTTTGTTGCCTTAGGTGAGGTATACCATCAGTTCTGGAAGCTTTCTTTTTAAAATTAGGTATCTTTGAGAGGTGCACTCGCAGTCCTATAGTTAGTTTCTGGCTTTTGAAATCCCCTTTGAGGGTTATAGCTTTTGGGATGACAGCCCATCTTGGAGGGATGTTGATAATCGCCTATAGCACATGGTTTTGTGAATCGGTAGGGACCAGGTGCAGGATCTGTGGATCATACTTGCCTGAGATGTCTATTCGCCTATTTTATATGCTGTGAGGTGCTTTCTTGATCTGTTTGTTTCTGGCTTTCCAATTGTCCTTTAGCTCTTTCGGGCTTGAAAATTTGGTTTCTGAGTATGCCGAGGAAGGGAGCTCTCTGGCATTTATCTTTTCAAGACAGATTTTTGGAACATCTGGAAAGAGGCACATAATTTTCAAGGGAAATCATTAGATGAAACTTCTGTGGCAGCAAGGGAAAAATTTATAGCTTCTTGGGCTCCCTGTTTAGACACATGGAAAAGGATTCAGGTCGCTACTAAAGAGGTGATTGGGCGAGCTGATGACTTCCTTTACATTTATGCTTAATATGCCCGTGCGTGCACATACCCACAGCCACACCCATGCACCAACAGATGGAAGTCGCCCCTGTTTCATTAGTTCAAGCTGAACTTTGATGGTATCATAATGGAAAGCCTAGGCCTAGTTGGAGGGGGTGGTCTTTTTCATTGTAGTTCTTCCATTGTTTTGAGCTTTTCAGGCCCATTCGTCATCATTTCTGTAAACGTAACATAGTTAATTTGTCATCCATTCTGTAAACGTAACATAGTTAATGGCGATCAGGTTCAGACTTGTTTAGGTGAGAAGACTTAACCTGAGTCATATTAGAGGGAGATTTGAAGTCTGGGCAAATCTCAGGTGAATGTTTGCTCACTGGCAATTACTGGATTTGCAAGTCTTGTTTTAATGGAAAAATTTTCCTCTAGTGGCGCTCTGCTCAGCTAATGAGGGAGCTGATATTTTGGCTACAATTCTAGGAATAGTGTAATGTAATTGAAAATTTAGTCACCCTCATGTTGTGAGTTGTAGAGAAGGTACCAAAGCAGCGCCATTGTACTTTTTGGTTTCAGGGTTTGCTGGGCTTGGGTGTTTATTTTTGTTTTTCCTGCTGGTGTTCCTGTTTAGTATGGTCTCTTTTTCAATGAAAACTACTACCATTAAAAAAAATTGACCCCAAATTGTTAGTTAAACATTTAATATGCATGTGCTGCTAATGTCAAGGTATATAGCAACACCAGTTGCGTGACTGGAAAATTCTCCATGGCTTGATGGCATCTAGTCTAGATAAAAATGAAACTTTTATTTCCATATCTAACTATTAAACATGTATTTTTTTTTTTATAAATAACAGTACATTGGTTAATGGTATCTAGTCTAATTTGAAACCGAAACTTTTATTGCCATACGTAAAATGTGATTTTTTGTACAGTAGATTGGCTATGTTTGTCGTTAGAATGGGTCAATTATCTGTTTTGCGGATGAAAATTTGGTGATCAAGATAAGTAATACACAAGAAGCCCTATAATAGCCACATTTCCTTAAATTTATCGGGCTTCTTGCTTGCTTCCAGTTGATTCTATCTTGTTATGCATTATAATACAATTTGTCCTTTGGTAATGCTTTTTTCTTCATACTATTTAGTTTTATTTTGACAAGGCATTTGATTTACTTTTGTGACATGCATATGCATTATTATGTCTGAGTGTCTCTTTTAGTTCCAGTACTACTTGTGGAATGATTGTTGTTTCCTTTAAATCTTGTTGTTTCCTTTAAATCTTTTGATCCTTAAAATCAGATTTACTTATGCTTTTGCTGACACTTTTCTTTGAGTAGGGGTGGATTTCTTTTGTTACTATGTGTTATAAGAGCTGGCTGATGTTGTTTTGTGTTTAATTCTTCATTCTAGATGTTTGAGCTATCCATTGTTTGTGTGGAATGATGGTTTGAGTTATGGGTGTGTGATTCAGGTGTATGACGTCTGGCGCAAATCCTTTGTTGGTGATTGCAGAAATGTTATCTTCTTTGATGAATGGATTGCAGAACTTTTGTGGCTGCTTCTCTGCTCTGCCTTTTAAGTTGCAGTTTGTTTGTGATGGCTTGTAGTCGAAGATGAGGATAAGTCTTTTAGTATTAGATCTTTATAAACTTTGCTAATGTGATACTGATCTGCTTGACTTCTTATAGATCGTGATATTTATTTTATCTATTTTATATGTGTTTTAAATTTTGTTTTATTTTGTTCGTGCATGATGTTGTATGTATGGACCTTTTGTTTTGTTTGGTGTTTGAGAATGTTCGCATCTGTTCATATTTGACATGTATTATGTCTCCTTGCCGCAACAAGATTGTGGATTTGAGTCACGCATTCAAAAGATTGAAAGGTTGAATGAAACTTGAAATTGGCTGCTTGATCTTGCCTAATGGGATTCAAGGCATGCTGATGCTATCCTTCCACAAAAAACGACCCCGCCCCAACCACAAAAAAAAATAATTCTCTCTCCTGTTACTGTTACTGTCATGTATGCTCTTAGTGCAGTCACCTAAAACTTATGTCGAGTTTGCTTAGCAAGACTGGTCGGGAATGCCAATCTTCATACTTTTCTGGTAGGAGCATTTTTTGAAACACCTTGAGGACAAGGTATCGTGGATTGGTAGCCTCCATATCAAGACTGGTTGGGAATACCTTGTAGATATCAATGTGCTGAAGAGTAAATGTTTCCTGTATGCTTTTAGATGCCTACTTATTATACTACAGAGTGCTGGTGGTGTAGGTAACTATATTAATCATGTTAGATTGCTGCTGGCCTCAGATTGATGGGCCAGATTTGGTTATGACCTTATGTGCCTGTGCCTTTGATATGATATTTGTTTTTTGGAGGAACTGATACGTGCTTTTGTTCAATAAATGATGTCCTTACTAGTGGAAGACATTGTTCATTTATTATATTGAATATTCCAAGGAGGGATGAGGGTAGGAGGTGGTGGTGTTGGGTTATAACATGGATAAGTGCATGCATGGTAGAATTGCTATATTGGTGTACGAACTCTATAAATGTATACTAAACATTATTGTTGATATGCGCTCATGTATGTAATCTATGAGGTGTTATAATTTGTACTATTAATTATATACTATTTATTTTGGGTAATGTGAATCTGTGTGGTCTAGATTGAAACTTTCTGGTAAGATATATAAAATGTCGTCGTCCTGTGATCTCTATTAATTAATGGTATTGTGCTCATCGAAGCCTTCTTGTACGATATATAACAATGTTGTGTTCCTTTGATTTCTCTATTATGCAATGATATTGTGCTCATTTGCTAGTATTTAGGAAATTATTATGTACTTTGATAAATTCGTAACCATTTTTTTTTTTTTTTCTTTTTAATGTGGGTGGATGCCTTTTTGGGTATTAAGCTTGTTCTTTTATAATTTTGATCAAATCCTTATCTTGCCAGTTCTCTCATTTCTTACAAACCATGGGAGATGTGCTTAATTTTTGCTTTTGGGAAGACTTTCTGAAATACTGTCACTGTTAGGCCATAAGTTCAGTAACCGGCGGCGACCTTTCTTGTGAAAGGTTTTAGTGTTCACACTACTCTTTGATTGTCCTTTGATAATACGTTTTGTTTGAAAGAATAGTAAATGATTGAAATCAAATCCTGCTAAAAAGCACATTAATTCATCACTCAATGCCTGACAGTCTAGGACACAATAGTGCGTCTTGTTGGGTTTTGTAGCCAAACTACAAATTGGGTCCTCAGCTAGATGAATGACTGCAACTGCCGTAGTAGCTGATAGGATATTCACTGTGAGACAAGCTTTGACTCGGGGAAGGAACAGCTCTGAATGTCATCTTGTGGAACTGGCATTGGTGTAATGTGCCATTCGGCTGTGTCACGGACTTCGCTTTGAGTTGGAATGCTTTCTTCTCAAGGTTGAAAATTTGACATGGGGCACATAATTATTTACATGTTGGAGCGCCTGATGAAGTTCAAACAAGTGGGGGTTCACACAGATTTATTGAATCTGAAAGATCATGTGAGATCTGTGGGGGTATTCTTCTTTTTGTTGGCAGGTGCTGTAGGCTGTTTGGGTGAATGCTGGAGATGATTATGCTATGACTTGTAATATTTTATGTTAATCTCAGTTAATTAATTATGGATGTGGGAATATGCATGTAATTTACGGTTTTGTGCATTTTGACTTTTGGTTTGTACCTTTTATTTTTTCCAACGAAGCTGCTATGTTAAACTATCCGGTTTAAGCCACCATTACCATGATAACCTGTGCTAAGCATGGGCATGGCCGGGCTATGACATTTTTTTATTATTAGAAATATTTATATGAAAATCTGGTCAAAATTGAGCCAAGAATGCTCGGCTTTAATTTATAATAATTTGGACCCCTCTTTATTATTCATGTATGGTGTCTCATTAATAAATTTCCAAACTAGAGCCGTGCATGTTTCTCTTAAATTGGAAGCGTTGTATTTATCTGACATTGAGACGTTCTAGATATGTTAGGTTTTTTTTTTTTTTGGTTGTGCTATGGGAGGGTTCCCAACCTTTGGGCTGGACTGATCTCTACGGGCGTAGAGGAAAGCCGGGTAAACTCTCCTGTAGTCCCAGTGTGGTAGTATAATTTCGAACCTACAATTTCAGGGTGCAAATCGTGGTCTTAGGCTAGCTGAGCTACCCCCTTGGAGTTAAATATGAATAAATTATTTCTTCGTTATATAAGTTAAGGTCATGAAGAGGCTATTTGAATCTCATTTCCCCTTCAGGATGATTTAGATGCCCTGCGATCCAACCCCTATATGAGGGATGATGATTTGATTTCTTACTAACCAAAATCTCAAGTCATCTGTCCACAGAAATTTGTTGAATTCCATTATCATGAAATTTAATATTCAAATTGCTAGAAACTTGGTGCTAACTTAAAGGGTATTTTATTTAGTGGTAGTTCATAATGAGACTTGGTGCATTTGTGTGAGAGAGGATTGACTGGAGTGGGTAAATATTGATCCAATCCCTCAAGTCTGGGAACTTGACGTAGCAAATTAAGACGAGACAACCATACTGACTCTCATGTGGGGCTGCACAGTTTGATTTGTGCGTCTCTTAATTTTACCATTCTCTTATTCTCTTTGCACTGTATAAATTAATTACCCAAACAACTCAAGGGTCAAGGGCCATTGATCAATGGGTTAGATTATTTTCCATACTAAGAAAATCTTCATATTTCTAGATTTTTGGATCCCATACCTTTCTCATGATTACTGCCCTTGTTGTTCCCCCACAAACCTATGCATCAATCAATCATGTTTTCTTCGGCAACACAATTATGTGACCTGAATCGTGCTGATAATTCGTGGGTTGGGGTTACGGTTATTTTGGACTTTGGTTAAAATTGGGGTCTTCCTCATTGATATTGAAAATATTAGCCACGGAATCTGTACTTGTGGGGCCATGTAATGGAGTTCTATATTACAATAAAAAAAAAGAGTCTTAATACAAGCACATACGTATAAATAAAGCATGCAAATGTAGTTTGGCCTACCTAAATGTTATATAGTATATCTATTGTTTATTCAATAATGGGTTACGCTACAAAACTCCCCGGGCGTTTTTCACAATAAAAACGCGCATCTTTTAGCGAATGAAAGTGTGACATGTTTCATCAATAATACACTTATCTATTCTCTGTTAAATATTCTTCTAAAACTGTAGATATTTTATAGATTCTCTTAAATCATTGGCTAATAGATAGGGGCAGAAACTTCCGTTTTAAGATATGAGAGTTTTGAGAATTTCCCTTTAATAATATATTTATGTATTACTCCAAATGTTATACCATTTATCTATTGCTTGAATGATGAATCTATTTCCTGGACACGGTTTGCATGGAGGTTTCTATGTACACCTTTTGTGGGGTCCCACATGGGGGGGGGGGGGGCGCTACCCAATTTGGGTATCCTAAACTCTTGATTAATAGCTCATAAATCTTCACCATGTAAGTGTGCACAGTCTATCAGCAATTGAGTCCAATTAGATGGGTGTAAAAAATATGGCATGGGTACAATTCAGGGAGGCCTTTATGTGTGGGCCAGTGTGGCTCATTCGGATGAGTGATCAAGTGGGCCCCACTACGAGGCACATAAGAAATTCCCTTCGTCCATTGCTTATTCAATAGTACATCTATCAACCCCGAGGGGTAGCTCAATTGGCCTAGGACTATGGTTTGTACCCGGAGGTTGTGGGTTCGAAACTGCACTACCACACTGGGGCTACATGGAAATTTTACCCGACTTTCTCTCCTGGGCCCGTAGGAATTATTTTGGCCCAAATAGCTAGGAACCCTACGTTATAAAAAAAAAAAAAAAATTAGTACATCTATCTATTGGAATATTCCCTTACCTTGATCAGACCCTACTTAATGCCTAAAAAAAAAAAAAAAAAAAAAAAAAAATCAGACCCTACTCATAAATGACTTAAACCATATGTTGTCAAAAGAGTGGGGGCAGCGCTGAACCCAAACCACACACCCTAAAACGAATTTAGGAATCCGATTGTGGGGCCCACACCCCACTGATCCCAATCACCAGAGGATATTGGTGGGTCCCACTCCCGATTGGTTCGCAGCCGTCCATTAGCCCTCTCTAAAAGGAGTACGGGAGCCTACCCTTCCATTTTCCCCTTGTCGTCTCTCTCCTTCTCATCTCTCTCTCTCTCTCTCTCTCTCTACTCTTTTTCTTCTGACATCTGTATCTTTTTCCTCTGCTCTTTCTCTCCAAGTGATCGAAAGTTGCATCTAATCTTCGACCTTTAGCTGATATCTTCTCTCGGGTTTTCTCTATCGAACACAATCTGTGAGTTGAGAACAAAAGTTGCGATTTTTCTTAGCATCGGCGCTTGATTTTTTACTTTTATTTCCAACTTTAGCAGTTTGGGTCTATTGATTTCAAGTGTTATTGTTATCTTTTAATGCTTCTGAATTCATTTAGTTTCATGTTTGATGATTGGCTGTTTTTTTTTGTTTCTGTTGGGTTTTCAGTTTCCATCATTTGTATGTTTGATATGATGATCATCAAACCCTAGTTATGGGTTTTGGGTTTCATACTACATAAATTTGTTTGTGTTAATGATGGTGAGTTTAGAGTAAAGCCCAGAAATTGTAACATGCCTTTATCATCTGTATTTGTTCTCTGCATGTGGCGGCTTTTGCTCTTTAAAGAAGATGCTTTTGTCTACTTTCTGAAGGAAATTGGAAATTTAATGTGTGTGTCTTGGATGTCCTAACCATGATTCATAGTTTCATAGTTACCCAGATCGGTCTGACCCACTAAAAATCTGTATGGGTACTCTCTGGTTCCCAATCGGTCTGGTAGTTGTTATAATGGAAGGCTATCAGCTTTCTTTTCCACCTGAAAAAGCGTGTGGGTGTATAGGTTTTTGTTTTGTATGCTAAATTTCCTGGGTCATGTTGTCAAATGTCAAGGTTATGTGAGCTTGTAACAAAGCAGTTTATGCATCGTCATGTGTTCGAGGCCTCATAAGTTCATAACAAAATAGTTGTGAGTATTTATTGGTGGCTATGGATGCAGTCCGCGTGACAATTTCTTTTGCCATGGGGTTAAGAGCGTGTGCGTTCATAAGAACACGCTGTGAGAACCTGTGATCTTGTTGCTAATTGCCATTACTGTCTCCTAAGATGTTATTTACAAGATGATTTGAACTGTATGTTATGAGTGTTGATAATCAGTATTAGTAACATTGCGATAAAGGCACTCTAGCAATATGTAAGCATCTGGGTGTTCTTGACTGCCTACATGATAGACAAACACCCTGATTCCCCCCCACAGCCTTTTCACCTTGGATTTTGGTTCTCTTGTAATTCTTGAAGCATTTGCCGAACATTTAAGTGAACTATGTAGCAAGTTCAGCTGTTATTCTTTTGAGTTCTCTCATGTGCTTGATGTGCATTGGTGAATCTAGGCTTATCATCTTAGCAGGAACCTGCAGGCTTTTTTTTCTTTTCCTGGGCTCCTTTTCCTTTGGTTATTTATTTATTTATTATTTATTATTATTTATTTATTTGTGTTTTTTCAAAAGAAAGTGTGAGTTGATTTCATTGAACAAAGTATTGCAAGTCAATCTCATGCATAGATTTTTGGAATTCTGATTTTATAGGTGTGCTTACGAATGTTCAACATGGATTTTAAATCGGATGGAATATCATGGGTTGGCAACATATACCAGAAGTTTGAAGCTATATGCCAGGAGGTTGATGGCATTATGATTCAGGTATGCATAATTTTCTTGGTTAAGGCAGGACCAAAACCAGTAAATAGTGCTCTTGAACTACTACCTTCTCCCTAGAGGGAAGTGCCTAGCCATTGCACTACTACGCTTACTTGAAATGAACTTGGTGCGTGAGAGTCCTTGCAAAGCTCAGTTGTCCATTCTATTCCATTCCAGCCAGAATGACCATTACCGTTCTGTTGCTCGAATTGTAAAAACTACCTCTCAAGTTAGCCTAGCACTTTTGGTTCCCAAACAGGAAGAGAAATCTTCCAAATCGATTTAAACAAGTGTGATTTGGGGCCTGGAAAATAGATAACCTGAAGAACATGTTTGGTAACAGGCGAGGAATCCATGAATCTGATGATTTTTCACTACTACTGGAATAAGGATTCCTCGCTGGGGATTTATATAGTTGAGGATTTCACATTGATATTGGTGTGTATCGATGCATATAGCTGAGAAAAATAGAGTTCGGTGTGCAAATCCACTTAAGTGAGGATTTTCAAATCTTAATGAGGTGTGGTCGGATCTGAAAATCCTAACAAATTAAGATTTTCATTCGTCTAAATCCTCTGAAATTTATAATTGCCAAACATGGATTACCAGAACTTTAGGGAAATCGAAAATCTTTCCCCTAAAGATTTGGTTGCCAAACGTGACCGAAAAGTTTGGTCCAGCTGTACATTTTGCAAGTCTTAATCATTACAATCTTTTTGATAGGTACAGTAACCAGAATCTGCAACCTTGTCTCTATAACAATGGGAATCTTCTAACTATAATTACTTGCCTTAAGTGGGTTCCATGAGTCAGAGACTGTCGTGGTGCAACTTATTCCATTTTAGTGGCAGTTAGAGAGAAATGAACAGTTGCAATCTATGAGACTCGGATACATTTAAAATAAACAGTGCATTGTATCTGATGCTTCACTTTTTATGTATAAAACCCATGTCCCTGCCATATCCATAGCATGTCCTTGTTGTATCTGGACATCATGGGTTGCAAGTAGGTGTGCTGTAACAATAGTCCGGCCCATGTGGGCCTAACTTCAGTCACTTGTAAGTGTGGTGGATATTTGTTAGCTAGGCAATCCATAGATTTCCCATGGCCAAAATCTCTATTTGATGTGGTGATCATAACATTTTTTTTTTCTTGAAAATGATCATAACCTTTGGAAATCTATACAAAATGAATGGTTGTACTAATTTTTTTCTAGCTGTCTATTTTGAAGGCCCCACGAGTCATGAGATGGTTATGATCATCAAATCAATGTGATATTTTAGCCATATGCAATGCCCTTATTACCCTACACTGATATGTGTTTTGGAATGGTTTCTTACCGTAGATCAATGAGATAATGATGATGGACTTTGGTAGAGGTGACTAACTTGGTGGATTCAGAGTTAAATGATTCATGGAAATTGGTGGATTCAAAGTTAAATGATTCATGGAAACAGGAAAGATGGTTCTTCCTGTCCCTACTATTGATCCTGAAGTTGCCTTTTCTTGATCATTTGTGTGGGTGTGTTGTTGGGTCAGAGAATCAAATGATAACATCCTAACTCTCCGCTTTATCTTTTCTTTTCTTTTTATTGAAATTTCTATGTAATAAAAAATCTTTTTCCTTTATTTTTTAACAGGAAAAAGCTAAATACCTTGAAAGCCAGATGCAAACAGGTTGTGACAATGTTAGGAAGTTCTGTGCAGAAGTAATGCAAGATTTGCTTCTCCCAGCAGCTGCCTGTGATGTTAAAGGACCGGTTTCTGATTTATCTTTAGCATACGATGTTGATGTGGGGATGTGTAAAAAGTCAAAGGTAGGATCTCCCATAGAAGAGAAGACATCAACACTTGCTGAGTTGGATGTTTTTGTTTCTTCGGGGAAAGGTTCAAGTCCACCATTACTTGCAGGGCACTATAATCCGAATGAGGGGGAAGATCGTGGTGCACTGTCCAAGGAATCAATTCGAATTTCTGAGCCAGTTACTAGATGTGATTGCCTAGAAATAGCAGGGGAATATAATAATTATCATTCAGATGCATGTGTGGCTGTTTCGAGTGCTCTTCCACCTAATTCAAGTCCATCAACAGGTCTTACTGGCGTCCTCTCTCTCTCTCTCTCTCTCTCTCTCTCTCTCTCTAATTACTTTGCTTGCATGTGTTTCCTGGAAATACCCTCAGCACTCATGTTATTGGGACTGTTTTTGACAGATTCGGTAGGCATTTGCAAGTCGCATGAACCTATGTCGTTGCCTTCAGTTGTATCTTTGGACAAGGGACATGATCTGCAGAACAAATCTGATGTACTGGACTTCGTTCTGCCATCATCAGAAATTGGTACGTGTGTCAGCAATGCAAACCTCCCTCCCTCTCTCTCTCTCTCTCTCTCTCTCTCTCTCTCTCTCTCTCTGTGCGCACGCGCACACACATGTATGTGTATGTGTGCGCACACGCTATATTTTAATTATGTGTGTGGGCGTGGGCGTGTGTTCACTTTTTCCTACACCTGCGTTGCATTTAATTGTGATGGGCTGCCATATTTTATCATAACTGTCACACATGTGAACTGCACTTGTGGTCTCTATGTTCTAGCATTTTTTATTCTTGTATCATTCATTGAGTTTTTTGTTTCCTCAATGGTTTTTATCACTTTTTGGTTATTTGTTACCAAAATCTTCTTTGAGTTTACTTGCATAGATAAATTACCTATATTTTGGTGCCCCTTTACTATTTTCATATAGGGGCCACCTTTGATCAATACAAATTCTTTACACACACGGCCTCCTTGAATTGGCACCAATACTTGCTTCTCACTTTTCTAGATGTTAGTTACTGTTTTATTTATCACTTAAATTTGCACATGCATAGACATTGAACTTTGAGAACCTAAAACTAAGGGCTAGGATCATTTGATTGGCCTAATAGTTCCTTTTCCCCTAATCCATATCCAAACCTTTCCATTTCCATTTTTCCCTTGGTTGTCATCCTTCTTGGTGGGTCCCATTGAAAGTGGTGCATTTTTAAGGGATAACGCCTGGATGCTATTTATCATAACCCACGTTTATATATTATATTTACTAATAAAAAGCTATATATTATATTTCAAACACAGTTAATTTCATTTTGTTTGGTGTTAATTTCATTTTGTTTGGTTCAAAATGGATGCATCATATCAACTTGGAAGGAATTCTGAAATGAAACATGACGTATACTTCGTGGCACTTGATAGACTAATTGGTTGAGACAGGTTTGTTTTTCTAGAACATGTACTTTCTTAATTTTTTTTGCCTGTTAACTCCTAAATCAAGATTGAAAATGGGTTAAAAGGTCCTTTTTCTTAAAAAGAATTTCCCAATTAGATAGAAAGCTTAAAATGAGTTATTTTTCACATTTGTTATAACATTATTTTTCACATTTTAAAGGCGAATTTCCTTTCTTTTTGTTTAGGAACATTCTATTGGCAAACAATTTTTTCTCTTCCCACACAAAGAATTTGTTTTTTCTTTTTTAATTACATTTGTACCCCTTTATGAAATGACCAAAATATCCATTATCCCACAAAAACTCAAAATTTTTTTTCTCTTTTCACACACAAGCTCATCTTCTTCCCTATCCCATTCTCCCACCCATCTCACTCTCCACTTCCCTCACACAACGGTCTTGGGTAACTCATCTTCCTCCATTTTACGCTCTTAGGTAACTCATCTTCTTGCATTTTCTGCTATTGGGCAACTCATCTTCCTCCATCTCCTTCATCTTTCTTCCTTGTACTTTTTCTATTTTTCATTCCATCTCTAAGGCTTTCTCTGCAAGCCCCGATATGTGTGCTCTTTCAGGTCTAAACCGAATGCTAATGTTCAGATGTACAGTACCAAACAATATGAATTTGTTCGGTACTGTACATTTGAATAGTAGCATTCGGTTCCGAACTGTACATTCGAACAGTCATGATTTCTATAAAAAAAAACCGTGCGATGATAAAACTTAAGCCCAAATGCATGAAAAAACACTAACATTATTTGTAAAAGCTTACATTGAATGCGAATCTATCCCCCATAACGAGTTTTCATGAAAAAAGGGTAATCTATGGTGGATGAAATGGTAAAGAAGAAATGGGCAGGAAGAATGAAATGGTAATGGTGGAGAGAAACATTTACCTTTGAAAGATGAGATGGTGTAGAGGATTGGAAACACCGTAGGAACGCCGGAGAGACTGAGATGCCGGAGATGACGAGAGGTCCGGTTGTGTGATTTGTGTGTAGGAAGAAAGGGAAAAGGATAAGTGTGGGAAGAAAGAGGAAAATGAAAGGATGGGTTATTTGGGGATTTTTGGTGTGTGTGGAAAGAAGTAAAACAATTTTTAAATTATAATGATGTGTGTAAAGAGAATTTGTGTGGGAAGAGGAAAATTCTGTGTGCCAGTAGAATCTCCCTTCTGTTTTGTTTATTTTATTTTATTTTTCCAATCTTGTCCTTTTCAGCTATGATGCCCATATTCGACATGGATATGGGCATATGGCAAGGAAACGCCGTGGACACGGATTTTACACATAAAAAATGGAGTGTAGTATAAGATACAACATGGTATGTTGTTCATTTTGAAGTATCCGTTCATCATTGCTTTTCAAAATGGAATGTTGAAATGCCAAAATGTTCTATGAGACAACCTGAAGATGCATTCGAAATGAAATTGATGACTATGATTTCAGTAGTAGAGTACTAAATGCCTGCTTGCAAATTAAAAAAAAAGGAAAATCTAGAAAATGGAGGACTTAACAAAATTGTATTATATGGTTTATAAGTCATGTCCTGCACCATGTGTTTTTTTTTTTTTTTGGTGGGGGGGTGGGGGCGTGATTTACGAGACAAAGTTCTATCACATGAAAGTTGAAGTATATACTTTATATATTCTCTTGAAGCTCATCCTCTTTATGATATTCACATGGCATCATCCAATGATAGCAGTCTTGGATAAGAATCTACAACGCACTAGAACGCCCTTGTTGACAATCCTTCTCCGACTGCATCTAAGGTTCCTCGAACAATGTGATATCTCACATCGGGAGAGTTCGATTTTGGCTCAGGATGGACGTTGGTGGCATGCCTAACACATGCAAGTCAGACGGGAAGTGGTGTTTCCAATGGCGGAACGCGTTATTAATAAACTAGGAGAGGGGAAAAGATATTCCTTTTTATTTCTCATCAAACGAATGGCATCTTCTTATGGAAATCCTAGCTATTCTTAGCATGATATTGGGGAATCTCATTGCTATTACTCAAACAAGCATGAAACGTAACATTCTGTAGTCTTAGTAAGAGGAGGAAGGTTGGGAGGATAGAAGTTCCCATGCGCACCTCGCTGCCATTGGCGGAACTAGGGGGTCTGGGGTGGCCATGGCCCCCCCACCCCACGCCAAGAAAAAAAAAAAAAAATCAACATACCCCTTATATTTTAAGTATATCTCTAAGCAGTTTTTATATATGGCCCCTCCAAGATTTTTCTTATTTTACATAGTGGTCCCTCCAAGGAAAAATTCCTGGGTCCGCCCCTAGCTGTGGGCTCCACCTAGGGCTGGGGGGGGGGGGGGGGGGGGTGTGGGGATTGAAAGATCTGGTTAGGGCCCTCCTATGTACAAAAAATAACCCCATTGATCATCATAACCCTTTTACCTATGGCCCTCAAATTCTCACCATAAAAATAGTGCATAGTCGATCCAAAGGTTGAGTCCATTCGGATGGGTGCAAACCCAGGGGTTCGGTGACTATCAGGGGTCTGTGTGTGGTCCATTCAAATGGACCATTAGGTGGGCCCCACTATTAATTGTGCATGGCTGTGCAGCAGATAACTGGTGTCTATACACACACTGTTTGGTAAATAAATCTAATTTCCATTGTTTGGTAAAGAAATCTAATTTCCAAGAAGGGATATATAATTAAGGAAACTGTATTGTATAAGAGAAGTGTGTTATAAAGTAAAACAAAAGGGGCACAAAGACCTAAACGAACCAAGAGCTTCAAAAATTATGTTATGTGAGATCATATTATATCTACCACTTTTCCCCCAGCGAATCAGTCAATCAGTTACCTTCTCTGCTAATATGCAAGAATAAAATTGAAAGTATGTCTATAGTAAGTTATCCTAGTGAAGAAAAACCTTAAAATTTATGCTTATTATTTTTAGGTATTTCAAGTGTCGGATGGATGCCTACATGGCAAAAGAACTAAAGTGTTGTAACCTTGTTGTATTGATCATACAATTTTCGTAACACTTTAAATTACTGTACACATCTCTTATAAAATTCTATAGTTGTTTCTTTTTCATTTGAAGAAGAGGGCATTGTTTTAATCTGAAATATGCTTGCCAGAATCCACGCTGAGTTGTAGGTTATACTTTTTATGATGGAAATACTTCATATTCGTTAGGATCATTTTACAAATGTGGGTGCTACTTGTACAGGAAGATCAAATGATTTTGATTGGGAAGAAGCATCCATGAGTACTGATGCAGTCGAGCCAACCATAGAGGCTGCTGAAGAATTTGAGGATGTGAAATTTGAAGAAAACTGTTTGGATCCAGAAGTGGAGAAAAACGAAGTTTGTTTTATCTCTGTCCAGGAACGAAAGAAAACGTCATACCGGGTAATCTTTGGTCCATTCACATACAACTATGCACAATATTTATCTCTACTTGAATGACCCATGATTTATGGCATTCTTCATGATCAGAAAAAGCTTCGGGATGTGTTTGCTTCAAGAATTCGGTCTGCAAAGAAACATGGTCATGAGCAACTGGAAACTCATTCCCTCGATGGCAATGCAGAAACCAAGTGCTGCAAAGAAATTTCCGTATCAACCCATGGAGGAGGCTCAACAAAGAAACTGTTTGCTCATGATACTTGTGAATCTGAGTGGGAGCTTCTGTAAGTGCGAGGCAGGAGCTCTTATAAATTACCAAACAACTTAACTGGTGTTGCAGCCACCATCTGGATGATAGGTGGTTTTGCTGTTTATGTTCTCAGTGCAGTACAGGTAAGATAATAAGCAAAAGTTCTCTTTAATGTAAAGTTGTTAAATTAAAGAAAACAAACGGCGATATATCCATCTCTTCTTGTGATGGAATGAAACAATATTCCTAAATTACTCCGTGATAGTTTGAGAAATGATGAATTCTCTTTTATGTATAGCTTTGAGGGCATACTTGATATCCTTTATCACTATCACTCTGTGGTCAACATGAATTCTGTTGCTTAGCTTTTGCCATCTATATTTGCCATTTGCTTTGATTGATGCCTATAGTATGAAACAGTTAAGATACCTTCTGTTGGAGTGTAGTGCTTTTCTTTTTTGGGGGGGGGAATGATTAGTTCTAAAATTGGAAATATTTTTGAGTATATAATTAAAGAGTAAAAGAAGTGAAATTAACTTACATATATTAAATTTTAAATGTGTTCTACTTGATCAACATTATAATATGTAACTTAGACATGCCAATAAATAATGAACAAGCCATAATTGTGCGCAACAATGTGAAACTATGACATCTGTTCTCAGCTTTCATCGCCAACTATGCTAAATATGACAAGAAGAGGTGTTGGACAATAGCTAAATGATGACTGGGACTCGTCTGCAAGTGGCTGAAGATTAGGAAAATGGGTAAACGGTTGCATGAGGATTGATTAGGGAATAGTTGGGTGCTTAGGTGAAAATTTTGGTGGGGTTTTGGAACTGGTTCATTTGAGACAACTTGGGTTTAAATTAATTAGATCAGATATCTATAGCTGGTCTGGATGAGAAGAATATTCAAAGATTACTCCTAGCAACAGCTTAATTCATATACATCCTATGCAGAAAAAAGAGAGTGAGTGAGCACATTTTCTTTTTCATTCAATTGGAGAAACAATTTATCTATATGGTCCTTGGAGGATAATGATGCAGCTTATGTTCCATTTGTTAATCTAATCTAGAAAAACCTCTACTTACCCGTCAATAAAGCAGTAACCTAACCAATCTAGAAAACTAATACCTTCATTTATTTAATAAAGTAAAAAATTATCTTTTAATTGGTTGTACAAAGGGCCAATGGATCTGCTCAATTAATTGGGCTTGTGCCTTCTACATTAACTGTTGCACCCGATGGGCTTTGGCCCAATATGGCTGACATGGATTTGCCCCATGACATAGAAGCCCATTTTGAGGTAACCCATTTCGGGCTGCATCAGTCCTTCGTTGGGCTTGGCCCTCAAGGTGGCAAGCTTTTCAAAATGGGGCCCTCCCTACATTTGGGCTGGACCAAAGACACCGTAGGCTTGGATTGACAGGCCTATGAATGAGGGAGATGCTTGGAGTTGCTGTTACCAATGAATCACAATTCGAATTGCAGTGGAAGCTATTCGATGCAATTGCTGCGTGGAAAAGCCAGAGACGAAGATAACAATTATCACTCACATGCATGCGTAGAGCTCTGTTTTGAGTGCTCTCTTCCATCTGCAGATGTTGCTGGTTTCCTTTGTTCACTATGCTGTCATGTCTTTCCTGCAATTATCTTCAATACACAAGTTATTGATACTGTCTTCAATAGCAGCCTAGCTATGTATTCTTCAAATTGCATCAAATCTTAAAGGTATATCAATTTGATATGAGCCAATATATAATGTATTCCCACAATTTCACCCGGTGCATGTGAATATGAAGGTTTGCATGTGCTCCTAGGGATTAGTTCTTCGAGTGTCCCTCGGGCTCATAGGGCCAAGGCTCTTGAATTGAACAGGGCAGGAGATACCTTGGATTATTTAAAAAGAAATTGTATTGGCCGGTATTTCAAACCATAATGGAATGTCATTGTTTAAATAATAAAATCGAAGTCTCTCATAAAACTACCACTACAGCATTATTACTGAATGTCGTAATCCACAAACTGCTCTTCATATATCAAATTTCCTCATACTGCTTGAATGATCCAGCACAGCACCTAATCAGAAAATTTTATCAACAACAGATTCACTTCATTTGTAAATAGAAGTTCATTGTTATAAATACCCAGTGAAAAGAGTTGCTACAGTGATATCTAAGTTAATTGGGATTAATTCACAGTGAAAAGAGTATATTTGGATGGTACCTATTGAAAAGACTGGTTGCATAACATGTAGATTTTTTGGATGGTGAAGACATACCTATTGAAAAGAAAAACTGATGGGAAGAAGAAGCCATGTTTGCTGATTTTCTGTGGATGTGTTTATGAAAATAATAGTTTGATGTAAGTTTGATTTCTTTTAGTTGGTTGCCCTAGGCTCAAAACTAGGATATGTCAAACGCTTGGTTTTTGTAAGTAGTTTGAGATTGTTACACCGATTTAAGTTTGTTCGTTGCCATGTTTCAGGTGGCCCAAAATCTTTGGGACATTCATGAAGTCTCACTTCTACCCAGAATTTTAACATTACCAGGAATGAGAGTTCCAAGTAAAATTGCTTTCCATATTTTGAAGGGCAGGACTCCTAGTGGGGAGACTGCATCAATCTTCAGTGCAGCACCCTCTTTTAAGGCAATGAGTAGGACCCACCGTCAAAAAATCCAAACCGTTGAGAGTGAATTGTAAACTATCTTAATCCCAGACTAGCCTAATCTTTCATGCCTTTGAGCTAGTACTCCAGCAATGCCAAGGTTCGATCCCTGGCAATGGGGTGAGAAGGATGCCTCTTTACGGCTGAGGCGCATCTCACGCTTCTCTAAACCATTGATATTCTCCTCTTAAAAAGAGTCGTTCTATTGGCACACAAACCTTTTCTTTTCCCACACGGCCAATATTAAAAAAAAAAAAAAAAACCCATGAGATTGCCTTTTTGCCCAATCTCAAATCCCTTTCTCTCCCCCACCTCCCCCTTCACCAATTCGGCCTGGACGGCGGCGGCCAACCCCTCTCCTCTCCTCCCCTTTTCCCTCTCTCTCTCTCTCCCTTTTCCTCCCCACTATTTTCTCTCTCCTCTTGCTTTCTCTCCCTTCACCTCCGGCCTGGATCCTGCAGCTTCCTCATCTTCTTGTATTCCTTTGCTGAGATGGGCCGAACTCGATGTGGCAGGCCGTGATACCGTGCATCTCCAGCTCCATGAGCTTGATCTCGAGGCTAGGCCGGAGGTGAAGGGGAGGTGGGGGGCGAGAAAGGGAAGAGAGAAAACAGTGGGGAGGGAAAAGGAGAAAAGAGAGGAAACAGTGGGGAGGGGGAGGGGGAGGGGGAGAGGGGTTGGCCGCTGCCGTCTAGGCCAGAGCCGGAGGTGAAGGGGGAGGTGGGGGAGAGAGAGAGAGAGCAGTGGGGAGGGAAAGGGAGGAGGAGAGAGGGAGAGGGAGGAAGAGAAGGGGGAGAGGGGTCGGCCGCCGCCGCCGTTGTTCAGGCCGAGGCCGGAGCCAGAGGTGAAGGGTGAGGTGGGGGAGAGAAAGGGGGGAGGGTGGGCAAAATGGTAATTTCTTAAGTTTTTTTTTTTTTAATTAAAAAAATGAGTGTGTGGGAAGAGTCATTTTCTTTTCTAAGTTCCAATAGAATGACTCTTTAAAAAAGAAGAGGAAAGAAGATGCTTTGATGTCCTTGGTTTATGAGGCATGGATGAGACAGGCAATGGGAGTCTGTGACTGGTCTATGTCATTGACTTGTTATCAAACCTGGATCCAGGCCTGGACCTAATGCGTTGGGTCCAAATAAAGCTTGAGCTGACCCAAAGCCAATGGACTGAGGATGATACATGTATGGTCAAGTTCGTGGTCCTACCCTTGCATGCAATCCTGCAAAGAGATAAGGCTTTTGCCCTATTTAGCCTCAACTTCTGTCGTCTTACATGCTATAGTATGTTATTTTCTGTTTTCCCTTTTGTGCAAATTATCAACCACTCATGTATCCAGCATTAAATGTCTGCTAATGATGGGGCCCATAGAAACTTAAAAGGATGAACTTGGTGATGGTGATTATCCATCTACCCAAAAAACATATCTGTTCTTACTGAAAACTGCTGACTATTTTAGGTGGGGACTTCACTTCTGTTTCCAATACATAGTAATATGCCAGCCATCATTTATTCTTTTTTAAGTTAAAAGCCAAGAGCTCATTAATTATAACTTTTTATTGGTATGGGACTTATGGTTTGGGTAGTAGGTGATCTACCAGAGCCTGAGGAAGTCAATAGGCCCCAGAATCTCAATATTACAATTTTTTTTTTTAGTAAAAAGAAACTTTGCAAAGTTGAAGAGACTGGCCCCAACTTTGCAAGTTTGATTTTTGAAACCTAGTCCTTTCTGACATAAATAGTCTTTTTTAGTGTATCTGAAAGTGACCATTCACTTCAATTCGCATTATAAGTGGATTGCCCAAATAGGCTCATGAGATTATTCTAATCATGTTATATAATCTCCCATGCATTGGTGCTTACTCCAAATTTACTGTCATGGATATTTATATTACCCAGAGGGTATCAAGGCTCCCAAAAATTGCATAATTAAGAGATATCTAAAATTTGAGGCCCATAAATCATTGACTAGTGATTTGATGGTGGCTTCTCTTCTTTTTCTTCTTCTTCTTGTTCTTCTTAACCCATTAGCCTTTACATCAATCTACTCTTGCTGATTGAAATGCATTCTGGTGAACCCCACAAGGAGAAAAGCACTAAAATCAACAAAGTTTGATGTTGACCGTAATATAAGGCATCCTAATTTCTGCAACAAATTGTACTACAAGTTGAAATGGGGCCTCATTATCATCATGGAACTGCGCCTTTCGCCCCCAGTTCAAAAGTCATAAACTCGGAGTCTCCTACCCCATCCCACTCAAATTAATGAATGGCATGTTATCATCTATATTGCCTTTGATTAGGTAATTAATTTTTAAGGCACCAGTTGGATAGCTAAGATCATCCTGTTAGAGAAGTTTTTTAAAACAAGAACTTTAATGGGCCCCCACTTAATATGATTTTAAACCTTGAGATATACATAGACATTCATGCGTTAGCAGTTAGCACTCACTCCAATTTGACACAGATCAAACACTCAGTCCATTTTGATGCCCATCAAGCAAATACAATCCATTGGATGCAGACAAAAGAAAAAAAAAAGCCCTATGGGCAATTATTATGCTTCTTTGCAATGATTTGTGGTGGCATAGGACTCTAATACCATATTTGCATTTCATTTTTTTATGAGGTTGTCCACATATATTTTGAGGGTATATTTTTTTTTTTTTGAATAGTTAAATTCATTGAAGAAAACTTGCAATACATAAGAGCTATACTGACATGCTTACATGAGAGCTATACTGGATGGGGAACATTACAAGCAACCCAATGACAACAACAATACAAAAAACTAGTTAAAAAAGAGGCAACATCCTTCCAGTTGAACATAATTTGGTCCACCGAAAGCCCATGGAAGAGAGAGTTAGACTGACGCCCAATAAGCAACTAAAAAACTTTATCTTGACTATCATAGACTTGGCGGATGATTCGACCCCTTCAAAACACCTAGCATTCCTTTCTTTCTGTAGAAACCAGATGATAGCAGGAAATGACTGCTTCCACATTTCTTTGTCCGAAGGAGAAAGGAGAGAAAGCCAGGCTTGAAAAAGATCCGGATTGCCTCAACAGCTTCCACATTTTGAGTGCCTCTGAGTCAATGACTCTATTGTCTCAAATCATAGAATTAAGATCAAACATTATGCTGCTTTACAATATGTCTATTGTCTATCAACCGGCAGTCCCTTGTAGAACAGTGTGGGGAGCTCACACACCCCTGGAGGCACCGGTGTGATTATGCCGACAATTGGTTCAGCTGGAAATGTAGTTGCAGGGAAAATTGATCAGGCAGGACCTACTAATGCGGCTCTAAAACACATTGAGGAGTCCAAGGTCGCAATGTAGAGCCAACTGCAGTGCTACTATTGGGACCTTCTGTTGTTAGTCTGGACTCTCAAGCTGCTATTGGCGTTGATCCAGGCGGTGGAACAAAACATGGAGGCCTGAACAAAGAAAGTTCGAACCGAGGTAACGCTAGTTAGAGGTATACATTTTCATTGTCAATTGTTGCTTGGGGATCCATTTTTGTGTGTTTATTTTGTACTCTCCTCTACAAACCTTCATTAACATATTCACAGCAATCAATTTTCATATTTTAAATGTTCCTCAATTTTAGCTTGATAATAAATGGGCCCATCAGCTCAATCCAACCTTAATCTAATTTCAGGTTATCAGTGAATTAAGCCTTCAATAACCCAGAACCTGGACCCATTCTTCCCTTGGAAAAATGATTACATCTAAAGCTGTCAATGGTCCACAACTGTACCACATCATACCATTCATTCATCTGTAGTTTAAGAAATAGATATGATAGACCCCACCTCAGATTCATACCATTCATCATCTGCCTAATTAATGGGCCGGATCTCAACACTAAACAGACTTTAAGAACAGGCCTGGACAATCTGAAGGTGACCGTTCGGGTTGGGTTGGGTTGGGTTGGCTTGCACCTATTGGGTTAACCCTGTTTACTGAGCAGCGAGTTTGAGTTGGGCTTTACATGCCATCTCTGACCCAACTAGTTCAAAATCAGTGTCTGAATAAACTCACACTTGACCCAAAGTAATTGTGGTTTATCCATTCAGGGCAAGATCTCGGTTGACCCCCAAGCCTTATTGCCTGAAAAGAAAACAAATACTGAATGCCAAAGATGACAGAAGTTCTGGGACTTCGTAGTAGACCCACATGCATCAATGGCCTTGATTACAAAAGGTGGACCCACACTTGATAAGTTATTATTTCTCCAATCAGTGCACTGCATTTCAGGTATTACTCTTTTTAACCTAAATCCTCTCAATCAAAATTTGAATTTCTGACCAATGAAATTTGACAAGTTCTAATGTAAAAGATTGAAAAATTTATTAAATCAAAACTAATATAAATCAAATGAAGTTGCTAATGATAATTAAGTGGACCCAGATTTTTTTAATGCATTCTAAACTCAATTTGTCTTGGGCAAGTAAAAAGAAGCTCCCAAAGATAAAAAGAACCAGTGAGTATAGATCTGCAAAAAAAGACAATAATAAAAGGTAGAGAAGAAGCCAAGCCTACCATGAATATTGTGAATGACAAGAGATGGTGTTGCCTCACAGTAGTGGTCTTGGCTCATGACATGTAGCAGGCATATCAGTGATTCAAGCTCAAAGAGTCCTCCACAAACATTATCTTCTTCCTTCAAATTCCCCATCAGAAATCCTTGCATCTGCAACATTCACAAATCATAACAAAAACAAGAAAACATTTTTACCCGAAGAGATTAAAATATAAATATATAATAAGGCACAAACGAAAAACACATGGACAACCAGAAGCTTAGTTTTAATAGAACACTAAACAAAAGGCAGTTAAAAGAAGAGGGAGAGAGAAACTTTACCATGTACACTTTAGATGCCAGAAAATGTAGACTTTCATGTGCTTGGGTTAGGAAGACACCTTGGTACATCTCAAGCACTTGGATTTCCCTTCTCCTCCATGTTCTCTTCCACTGCCTGGTTTAACATCACAGCAGCTTGAGAGTCCCCACCAACGACAAAAGGTCCTAATAGTGGCACTGCTTTTGGCACTACATTGTGACCTGCGACTCGTCAAAGAAGCCACATTAGTTGGTCCAGCCTGATCAAATCTCCCTGCAACTTAGCTGAATCAGTCGTCCGCCTAATCTCACTGCGCTTCCAGAGGCTTGTAAGCTATCCTCACTGCTCTCCACGCCTCCAAGGCCACATTTAAATAAGAAGAGAAAGAGAGAGATTAGGTAGGAAACATCAAACCACCATAAACATCCTTCCTTGTGGCAGGTGGGGGGGTGCTAATCTGTTTGTTGGGGCCCACCCACTTGTGATCACATGTGGGACCTCTAAACAGATGCCAGCAACTTCTTTGACATGCTTGTCAATATTGAGGGGGTAATAAGTATGGTCTTGATGAACTGGGTTGTGTTTTATTGGAAAAAATGGATTTTAAGATTTCTGAAAGTTTTTATGCCAGATTTTTATGGTTTGATAATTCTATTTTCCCTTTTTTCAAGAAAAATAACAGGTTACATTAAGATTCTTGAAATTTTTTATTATTTTATAATTCAGACAAAGAGGTTTCACAATCCTGACTCTACAATGCATCATGTCACCTTCTGTCAAGAACCTATGCTAGGTCTGTTCTTTATTAACATCCCCTTTGCTGGAGTCCTCTTCATATCAATGACCAATATTGAGGGGGTGCACCATTAGTATGGGCCCACTGGTAAGGCAGGTTCCTTTAAATTGGGTGTTCATGGGCCAAGATAAAGCTGTTCTAAACTCTGCCTGTTTAATTATGGGGCCTAATATTCTGACCATGCCAACCCCTTGGGCTGGTTTAGACCATAGAGACTTTAAGCATAGAAAGGCTCAAGCCCGTTTAACCATAAGGCTGGAAATAGAGGACTATATGGGCCTAGAAACACAGATCAAATCCAATCGATTATAGGGTGAGTCTAGCTGGACCCAAAAACATCCCTATTGCTGAGTCATCCAGGGTCGGATCCGGGCACAGCCCGCTTTGGGCAGGGCCAGGATATATAATCTGGGCTGATTGGAGTAAGTAATAGAAAGCTTGAAGCTCAAACTCGCCAGGCTGGAATAAGGAATGTTTGTAACTCAGTGTTAATTTTCCAAACAATCGCTAGAAAGCCCGAACGAATGATACAAAGTTTGTCTTAACCCGGCCCATACCAATTGGCAATCTTTTTTTTCTTTTCTGGTAAAAGACCAATTGGCAAGTTAAGATCAATTCAAACCCTTCACAGTCATTTATTAGAGTTAATTTAATGTTAGTAAAATCGACATGACATGGGGCTGAAAATGCTGTGATTTTCCTTTGAAGTGGTATTACCCTACATGGGCTGAGTGTTAAAGTATTGGTTCTCAGAGCTGAACATTACTGGGCCTGACGTGGAAGAGGAGTAATGCCATAAATATAACCTTTTGCTGCCAAGTTAAATCCGGAGCTATTCCGACCTGCTCTTATAAGTAAGGGCAAAATGCATTTTTACTTAAAAATACTTTGACCCTTTTTTTTTTTTTTGCTAACGGAGGGTTCCCAACTGTTTGGGCTGGACTAATCCCTTTGGGCCTAGAGAGAAGCCGGGTAAAACCCCTATAGCCCCTAGGTGATAGTACAAGTGGACTCAACCTTCGGTTTCTGAAGAGAAAAGTAGTTGACTTGGTTATGCCTATATGGGTCCTTACTAAACCAGCCTAGTTCTTAAATTAGCTGTGACTAATTTATCTCTACAGACGCTAAAAACAGAAAAAGACCCAATGTATTTTCTACAGTGGGCCAAATTCTACAATATACAAAATGCTGATTCAGTCCTTGATTTAGCTAGACATAAATGAGCTTGCATTTAAAAGTATTCTTAAACTGTAGACTTATTTAGTATAGGCTTGGTATAAATAGCAAACGAAGGGCTCTAGGCCAGTAAAATTGGGATTGGATTCAAAATGTGGACATGGACGACACAGTGGTCATTGCAGTTGACCCAAGGATTTGATACGTTACATTAATAGATCATAGTTGGTAGTTGTTGCAGCATGTGTGAGTTATTCTTTTATAAAAAAAATATGAATAAATGTTAAACATTTAAAAAAAAACCTTGACAGCCTGTCTAAATTCTAAGCTCTTCTTGGTATGAATATAAATTACAACAAGGGATGGATCCCTGTATATGCCACTCTTCCTACTTTGTGGGCTCTCCTTCCCACTTGTGTGGGCTCTCTTGGGTCCTTGCCCCCTTGGCTGTGGTACCCAAAAATAAAGAGGAAAAAAAAGCCACAAAAAAACCTTAAATCAGGACTCTAATGCTCAAACTTTCTTTAGACAAGCGTCCCTCCATGCCTAAAGATTTTCTTAAAAATATTAAAACTGTCATATTGCAAAATGAGGTCAACTTTCAATGAAGAGCAAGTTCAAAGTCTGAAGTTGAAGAGTAAAATTCTTAATCTTAAAATATTGTCTATGAGAAACTTCAGTGGTTAAGTGTTTTTAAGGATGTCTCATCTCACACAATTGCTAAGGGACCCATCCCTTCGGCAGGTAGGTCTTCACAAAAGTAATGTACCACTCACCCATCTAGCAAAGAAAATGTCACAATCTAAGGGTTTCTTCGGTTGAGTCTTAGGACCTATTTCTTTACTAGCAAGAATTTGCTTTGTTGTTGTTTTTTTTTTTTTTTTGACATCTTGTCCTATAGTATTCGTAAACTTCATATTTCTTTACAAGCATTTCAAAATTTCAGCAACCTAAAAAATATCTAATGACCTTTTCTAGCCCCTTTGCGTTTTAGTGTAATTTTTGGATGTTCAAGTACAAGGAAGTCTTTAGGAGTTCCATCATGTCTGAGAATTTCAAATTTCTACAGACAGGAATTTCACGAATTTCTGCAAAGGAACAACCCAACTATAAGGCTCTTGCTAACCAACTCACAAATTATCCTAGTGAGCCTTATATATACCTTTTTTCAATGGTAAAAGATATTTACTTTACTTGCATATTGCATAGTTTTTATAATGACATTTCTAAAATTCCTATCACATTAAATTAAATTATTGAATCATTGAACTTGTTCATCATTAAACTAATTAAATTGAATAACTTCTAAAAAAACAATGATATAAGATGTATAAAGCTTTGGTGGACTGACAAATCACATATAACATTTTTCAATATTTTGAATTTTTTAACATTTATTCAGGTTTATATATATATACAGGGAGGCGGTTCTGTAAGGACCGTCCTTACGGTCCGTACCGTTCGGAACGCCCATTAGGGCCCATCTTATGAACCATCCAAAGTGACCACTCATTCACAACCCCCTTATAAGCACCGACTGCCATGAATTTGCATTTATTTGGATGAACTTTCCCGTTGGATTGAGAGTCAATTTTTCTTCTTTGATATAAAGATGTTAAACTTATGAGCCATGGATGAAGGGGTTAGAGGTATTAGATTGACTTCAAATTTGATATATAAGTTGACCCCCACTTGGATCTTTCAAGCCCCCTTTGTCCCATGACCAGTGGGGTCTCACAATGGGTCCCAATAAGCGGTCCGCACCGTAAATCGTAAGGACGGTCCTTACAGGACTGCCTCCCATATATATATATATATATATATATATATATATAAATAAAAGAATAACTCACCCTCTGCAACAACTACCAACTACGTATCAAATCCTTAGGGTCAACTTCAATGACCACCATGTGGTCCGTGTCCTCATTTTGAATCCAGTCCTAATCTCTACTGGCCTAGAGCCCTTGGTTTGCTATTTGTACCAAGCCTATACTAAATAGGCTCAAGACTTAGTACATTTTAAGAAAACTTTTAAATGCTAGCCCATTTATGTTTAGCAAAATCAAGGACTGAATCAGCATTCTGTATAAATACATTGGGTCTTTTTCTATTTTTAGTGTCTGTAGGAATAAATTAGTCACAGCTAAGTCATGAACTAGGCTGGTCTAGTAAGGACTAAGGACCCATATAGGCACAACCAAATCAAGTATTTTAAGTAAAAAAAAAAGCATTTCACCCCAGGGGTAGCTGAGTTGACGTAGGACCATGGTTTGCACTGGGAGGTTGTAGGTTCGAAACTGTATTACCACACTGGGGCTACATGAGAGTTTACCCGGCTTCCCTCTAGGCCTAGAGGGAATAGTCTAGCCCAAAGAGTTGGAAACCCTCCGATAGCAAAAAATAAAAAATAAAAAATAAAAAAAGAAAAAAAAAATATAAAAAAGCATTTGTCCTTACTTGTTAGAGCAGGTTGGAATAGCTCTGCATTCAACTTGGCAACAGAAGGTTATATTTACGGCTTTACCCCTTTTCCATGTCAGGACCAATAATATTCAGTTCTCAGAATCAATATTTTAATACTCGGCCCCATGTAGGGTAATATCAATTCAAAAAAAAAAAAAAAAAAAAAAAATACACTACATTTTCACCCCCATGTCAGGTCTAATTTACTAACATTAAATTAACTCTAATGACTGTGAAGGGTTTGATTGTTAAATACAAAAGAAGAGAGCTCATTAGATATAAATACAACCTACACTATATTATGGGGTATTAAACAATCAAGCAAAATCGCTACAACACGATAGAGAGATGGCATTGGATTTTAAAATTGGATACATGCATAGTATACAGGCGGCACTGGCCCCTAGGTAAAATAGGGGTTTTGAAAATTATACATTTCACATCAAATATTCACCTTAAATCTTCCATTTCCACCACCATTCATCCATTAGTTTAGTGTAGCTTGTTAAATTAACTTAGATTTTATTAATTTTATATTTTAGATTGTTAATTAATTATTTGCATTGAATAGTTTAGTAGGTTTAATTGTTCACTTCAATTGTCTTTATTAGCTATATCTTAGTTCAATTCTAATTTAATTGGATTAATTATTTGTTCCATCCTCTCTCCGTGGGATCGATAATCTGGACTCTTTAGTCCTTTACTACTCGACCACATCGTAATCTTGTGGTTAAATGTTGTACATCTAAATGTCGATAAATAACCCTGTTTTATCTTCATCAATTCTACTTGTGGATTCCTAACTTAGGGCTTTTACTATACTATTTTCTATCATCTAGACTACATCCATTTTAGTCATCACATGAGGTATGTGGGTCCTATCTCAAAATTGAAGGCATAGAAAAATCAGTTTGACGTGGTATTGAAAAGAATTTCATGTTTTTATACTTTTGATGGAAATTGTAAAACCACTTAACAAGATTTAGATGAAAAGGGAGTGAAAACCATAAGAGAATCGAAGAATATGAACATTAGTGAAAATAATTTTTACCGCAATTGTTTTTCTATTATATAATATGAAGCGAATCGGATTCAATTGTGGAATCAGACAATTGCATCCAATCGATTTTGACCCTGTAGTTAATTGGTTTTGACCATCTCTTTATTCAGCTAATTCGCTTTGACGATCCCTTCAACTCCCCAGGTGACCGTTTCCACTACTACTTCCCATTAGCTTCTGCTTCTCATTGATTTATTTTTACTCCATGCCTTTAACTCAAATGCTTCCGAAACTGCCATAACAATACGCTTCCCCAACTCATAGTCTCCTCAAACGTTCTGCAACTTCTCTATCTTATACTACAGGTCAATATTGCACTAGATGCTGATATAATTTTGTTTTGCACTTTGTGGGTTGTTCATGATCATCTTTCTGTACTAAAATTGCATTTCATGTGAGCAAATGATTTGCTATCTGATTGTAGGTAAGATGTTGGGTACTTTGCTTCATCCTAAACTGTATTTTTTCTCTTTTTTATTGTTATTTTCCACAACCGTTCATTCCCATTTCCCAGCCTCTTTGTCTCTATACCCTCCTTTCTTTCTCTCCTCTTCATCTTTGTACCTCACTCTCAACTTTTTTCCTCTTCATGCAAATGTGCAGACAAAGGATACTAAACTTGAGTTCTCCCTCCTACATTGGAACCCTCTTCCCAAATTGAGCTAAAGAGAAATATATGGAGGCCAATAGTGGCAAAGTAACTGGGCCGATGTTTTCAATCATTGAGAGCCCCTTCTGTACCTTGTCCTCAAATCTGGTTTCCAAAAATGGAAATATAGGTATGATCTCATCCTCTCTCTCAGATTGATATTTATTATATGATTCGCCTTGTGAAAATGCTAAGGTTTGTATATATCTTCTCTGTTTATTGATCTCTTTTTGTGAATAAGGGATTTTTACACAAAGGATTGTACAAATCTCTCAATTACAATTGATCTCACAAATCATTTCCCTTTCTTTCGTGTACCTTGATGTGAAAATAGGAATTTGTATTTGGTTGTTGGGGTTAAGTTCTTAATATTATCATTCTAAATGATGGTGACTTTTGGACTTTTGAAGCCCACATAGGACTGTGGAATTGAACAGTACAGGTTTAAGAAATTGCATTGTGGGGCCATCTTCTCCTCAAGACGGGTTTTTGAATTCTCTTGTATTGGTAGTCATGAGAGAAGTGTTGTATGCTATGGATCCTCACCATCATGTCAGCTAAATTCTCACCAATATATTTATGTCCTTGAATGCAATGGATCCTCACATCCTCAGGTATTGACTTAGCTAAATATGCATCATTACTATTTTGCCTTTTTCAAATGAATGAATAGAATAAGTTCCCTACATTTCATATGTTTTTAGTATTGTTATAGAAACCCCGAGGGGTAGCTCAGTTGGCCTAGGACCATGGTTTGCACTTGGAGGTTGTGGGTTCGAAACTGCACTACCACACTGGGGCTACAGGGGAATTTTACCCGGCTTTCTCTCTTGCGCCGGTAGGGATTATTCTGGCCCAAAGGGCTGGAAACCCTGCGTTATCAAAAAAAAAAAAAAAAAAAAAAGAATCAGAGATGATGGTGGAAGTAGGTGTTAACATTGAGTCATTACCAAAGTTTTTCTTATCTTATATTTATATTTTATAGTTGTATAGTGTTATACTAATTAAAGAACAAAAAAAAGTGGTGCAAAAGGATATTAAAATTGAATGATGGCAAACTAATCCGAATGTTCTTTTGAAATAGGCGAAGCCATCAGTTAAATTTCTTTGCACCTACATTATTATTATTATTATTTTTTATCAATAGTGATACCAATAGATCCCTGCAATGCACACATTCAATATTTGTATTTGGACCATGTGCTCTGTTATGCTAATGATCAAAAGAGTTTTTGATAATTATCGATTAGGGCAAAAGATAAATATATATTTGAAAAGATAAAATTCTTATATATGATCAACTTGACTAAGCTTAACCAGTGGTCCTAACTTTATTACAAAACACTTTGCTGGTCTTAACTTGAGGCAAAAAAGAAAAAGAAAAAAAACTTACCATATATTATCAACATCACTAAGCTGTGTAAGTAGTGCTCTCTGTAAATTTTTTTTCAACCCTTGGCTGTTATTAACCAGAGGTAGTTGAATTCATAGGAATTCAGTATAAAATGGGAACTAAGTTTTTTTTTTTTTCTTTTTAAGTCCCTTATTTTTCAAAAGAAAAAAAAATAACTGTGGGTATTTTTTATTCAAATTTTGATATTGAGAAGCAGATTTTCACTATGACAATGGTGATTAAAGGTAATGGACTTTGGATGATTTGGGTCCTGTTATTTACCAAACTGCACAATTTTAGTATGCTAATTGTTAAGGAAATGTAAATTCTCAAACCCAAAAATAGGAATGTAGTTTTCATTTCTTAGTTCATAATTATAAATTGCTTGAAATTGTTTATGTTCCCAGGCTATTGTAGCTAACTTTTTCACTGGTTCAAAGGGCCTCCCACAATGGATTGGTTATCCAAAGATTTGAAGTTATACACCATAGTATATATTTTAAAAGATTCTTTTGTTATAGAAGTTGAAAACCTGTTTCTCACTTTTCATTTCCAACATCTCCATTTCAAGGTTCAATATATATATTTTGTACGTAGCAACATTCTTAGAGAAATATCTAAATACTATAGGAAGAAATTTCAAAATAAGTTGCTTCTACTGTCCAACTGTTTTTCTTGTCATCTTGATATCATTTTAAAAAAACTAATATCAATTATATCAAACATTAAGAGATGCAATTATTGAGCCTCTTCTTTTCATCTTGATATCAATTATTGAGCCTCTTCTTAGCTTTTGTTATTGCCTGATGCTTAAATTTTTAGTATCATATTCTTTATTATTGTCTTGGTGCTCTAATCTACATCATGTCTCCTCAAGTGTGAAAGTCTGGAATTTCAATATTATTTTTTGCTTTGGTAACATGACTTCCAACAACCTTTCTTAGACACTTGATGTTGTGAACTATCCATTATGCTGTGGTAGAACTATCTTTCAGTATGCAACTGCTGCAATCATAGTGTTAATTATAAACTTTGTTCAGTTCAATTGAAGAGGCCCTATGTCATTTTTCTCTTTATTCCTGGATCTGTGGTCCAAATTTCCCACCTAGTGGGCCATGGGGTCCCACAGCCCTTCAATGTCACAATACTACTTAACGACAGTATCTGTTTCCATCAGATTTTCAAATCTGTTCCATATACCTATCTACTGGTTTCATTCCCTTTATCTACTAACATGAGATTCAACAGATCTTGTAATACAGGATGTCCATAACATATGAATCAACAGATCTCCTTATGGCACCGTGATATCACACATGCACAGGGATCCCTGAGTATGCAGGTTGAAAATTCCACAACTGACTAGTAGAAGTCATACAAAGCTCCTAATGCCCGTGCTAAACATTTTGCTAGTCATTTTGCTAGTTATTCATTTGATGTTGTTCCCCTTTGACATACAAGTTATTTCTACTTCAAATCATAATTTGGCATTTCATAAGCAATAGTAAAAACCGTCACATAGGGCCAAAGTAGCAGCGTTTCTTAGCATGGGCCTTACTCTAAAAGTCCATCATATCACTTCTTAGTTTAAAAAAAGAGAAAAGATCCCACATAATTAACATATATGTTCCAAGAACTTTGGCGACCCAATAAGCATCTGATTTGACCAAAATAATTTATTGTAGTAACTAATAAAAGCTTGGGGGGGGTGGGGGGGGAATATGCGTTTTTTCAATGAAGATCATCCGATGTAAATTATAAACATGAGCATTTGTGCATTGCAATTTCGTTTCGATTATAGTAAATGACCCTTCTTGTTATTGTTCTATTACTAAATTAAGTAATTAATATAAGCCTCCCCCAACTTTCTTGTTTTGTTTTTTAAATTTTACTCACATTTGTAAAGGATTAATTTGTAAATAATGTGAGATGAATATCATATCTTATCAAGTAACTCTTGGGTGGTAAGATCTTTATCTAGTAGGTCCCGCTTCAAAGTGTGTATAGGTCAATTTTAGTGGGTTTCATGTATGGGCAAGATACAAAGATTGATGGATGGCTTAGTATTTTTATCCAATATGATTTTCCTATATTTTGAAAGATCAACATCTAAGGTTCCACATTTAAAAATTAACTTCCCAATATGTCTATTGAGAGATGAAGGATAGGGGCTGAGAAATGAGGGTGGTGGAATTTGAAAAGATCGAGAGAAATAGGAGAAGATAGTATTCGGTCCATATATATCCATTTTACGTGTTTCATGTGATTACTATATCATAACCAGTGATTAGTGTTCCTAGAGGGGTGGAGAGAGTGCAGTAATGAAATCATAAATATAATTTCCATTAATAAATTCAATGCTTGAATCCAACCTTTCCAATGCACAATCAACCCATTACAAGAAATCTCAATATGTATCTCCTATTGTCTATTTAGACGATAATTTTTTTTTAAAAACTCACCATTAAGTAAACTATTATGTAGTAGCAATGGCAGCACATACAATAAAATAAAAAATACTTCTGACTACCATCGTACCTCTAAACACTTACCAAACTAAAAAAACTAAGGAAGAAGCTCTTACTACTTTATATCTACCACTTTTCATTCTCCTCATTCCCTACTCTTCCTTGTTCCTCAATCTCCTTGCATTCTCCATTCCCTACTCTTCATCTTTCCTCCATCTCCTTTAATTCTCTCCTTGTGCCCTCAACTCCTCGTCGTGTTCCCTCTTCTATTGAAGAGAAAAATGGCACGTAAAAAGTTCAAAAAACATCTGGTGAGCTTATAATAATTTTTTTCATATTATTTTTAATAAATTAACATTTTTCTTATATTGTTTTTTATTCTTTTCAGGAAAGTAATAATTAAGCCGGTAGTAAATACAGTATCAAAGTTTTTCAGAAGAAAAAATAAGGATGAAACTCCTAGAAAAAGATAAGTAGTCATTTTTCACTTTTATTTTTCAGTATTAGTAAGGTGCAAAAAATAAAAAAAAAAGATAAAAGATATGAGGGAGAAAAGGAAGGAGGAGATAATAATGGTATACCTAGACAAGAAGTTGCTGCACCCACCGGCACGCACGTCCTCCTCCATATCCCTGTCCACGGCGATGGCCATATCCCTGTCCAGCGGCGATGGAGGAGGAAGTGCGCGCCGGTGGGCGCAGCAACTTCTTGTTTAGGTGCACCTCCTTTCTTTTCTCCCTCATATCTTTTATCTTGTTTTTTATTTTTTATTTTTTTCACCTTACTCATATTGAAAAATGAAAGTGAAAATGACTACTTACCTTTTTCCAGCAGTTTTATCCTTATTTTTTCTTCCAAAAAACTTTGATACTGTATTAACTACTGGCTTAATTGTTACTTTCTTAAAAAAATAAAAAAACAATATAAGAAAAATATTAATTTTTTGAAAATAATATGAAAAAAAATTAATATAAGCTCACCAGATGTTTTTAAACTTTCTGCCTGCCATTTTTCTCTTCAATAGAAGAGAGAAGACAACAAGGAGTTGAGCGCGCAAAGAGAGAATGAAAGGAGATGGAGGAAAGATGAAAAGTAGGGAATGTGGAATGCAAGGAAATGGAGGAATGGGGAAAAGTAGGGAATGAGGAGAATGAGAAGTGATAGACATAAAGTAGTAAGAGCTTCTTTCTTAATTTCTTACTTTGGTAAGTGTTCAGAGTCATTGTACGATAGTAGTCAGAAGTATTTTTGCTTTTATTGTATGTGCTGCTATTGCTATTGCATAATAGTTTACTTAATGGTGAGCTCTTTAAAAAAATTTATCGTCTAAATAGACAGTAGGAGATACATATTGAGATTTCTTGTAACGGGTTGATGGTGTATGGATAAGGTTGGATTCAAACATTGAATTTATTAATGGAAATGATATTTATGATTTCATTACTGCACTCTCTCCACCTCTCTCGAAACACTAATCACTTGTGTTTATTGAAAAGCAGTAGACTTTACGGTAGAAAGGAAGAGGGTTAAAAATCTGTAAATTTGTGAGATATCCCACACTGTGATATCCAACAGGCCTAAGATATCGCACAAAATTATGGGCAAAATTATAACTTTCAAAGTGTCATTTCTTGTAAAAAATCCAAGAGGCTTTCTCAACATCATCCTTCATGTCCCCTTAATCCTCATTCAACTGTTTTATATTTTTCCCAAAACTACCCTCGTTAATTTTCAAACAAATCACTTTCCAACACTAACCTTTATAAACTCTCGACCCATTGCAGTGAATCCTTCCCACATCTGCATTAAATTCTACATGCTAAATTTCATTAAATTTAACGTGGGGCCAACCATCTGCATTACTCTCATTTGCAGTCTAACTCACGGAGTTAGGTTCAACCCATCATGGACTCATTACATAATACATGACCATAATTTCATTAAGAATTTCAATCAATTAGAGTTGAACCCGCTTAAAATTCACACATAATCAAACATTAGTCTTACAAACTCATGGCAGTTTTCAATGTGGCCTACTTCTAAAAGATTCAAATAAATCACACTACATTTTATAAGACCATAACAAATTTAATTCAATTTGAATAGGACCCACCAAGAATCCCCACATAATAAAAGTGGATGATGAATTCATTAATGCTCTCCTTAATAGAAACCACTTATGGACACATTTTTTATACGGCCATGCAAAACCCCATATAAGTTTTTTTTTAATTAAAATCAAAATCAAAATTAATTGCAATTCACAATTTAAGCATGTCGCATGAATATTAGTCTAATAATATCGACCATTTTCCTCCTCCCCTCCCCTCTTCTCCATCTTGAAAAACCCAATTTTTATTTGGGTTCCCGCAGAATGGTCGATATCGACCATTCGCTAAATGACTAAAAAAAAAAATACAAAAACGCTCCTTGAGGACCTTATCCATAAATACGATTTATTTGGGACCTCAACAGTGGTATGGGGTCCTATGAGGACCTACGCCGTAAATTCCTATATAAGGATAAGAAAAACTTTGGTAATGACTTAATGTTAACACCTACTTCCACCATCATCTCTAATTCTTTAACAACACTAAAAACATATGAAATGTAGGGAACTTATTCTATTCATTCATTTGAAAAAGGGAAAATAGTAATGGTGCATATTTAGCTTAGTCAATACCTGAGGATGTGAGGATCCATTGCATTCAAGGACAAAAATATATTGGTGAGAATTTAGCTGACATGATGGTGAGGATCCATAGCATAAAACACTTCTCTCATGACTACCTATACAATAGAACTCAAAAACCTGACTTGAGGAGAAGATGGCCCCACAATGCAATTTCTTAAACCTGTACTGTTCAGTTCCACAGTTCTATGTGGGTTTCAAAAGTCCAAAAGTCACCATCATTTAGAATGATAATATTAAGAACTTAACCCCAACAACCAAATACAAATTCCTATTTTCACATAAAGGTACACGAAGGAAAGGGAAATGATTTGTGAGATCAATTGTAATTGAGAGATTTGTACAATCCTTTGTGTAAAAATCCGTTATTCACAAAAAGAGATCAATAAACAGAGAAGATCTATACAAATCTTAGCATTTTCACAAGGCGAATCATATAATAAATATCAATCTGAGAGAGAGGATGAGATCTTACCCATATTTCCATTTTTGGAAACCAGATCTGAGGACAAGGTACAGAAGGGGCCCTCAATGATTGAAAACATCAGCCCAGTTACTTTGCCACTATAGACCTCCATCTATTTCTCTTTAGCTCAATTTGGGAAGAGGGTTCCAATGTAGGAGGGAGAACTCAAGTTTAGTATCCTTTGTCTGCACATATGCATGAAGAGGGAAAAAGTTGAGAGTGAGGTACAAAGATGAAGTGGAGAGAAAGAAAGGAGGGTATAGAGACAAAGAGGCTAGGAAATGGGAATGAACTTTTGCGGAAAATAACAATAAAAAAGCAAAAAGTCTACTTGTCCCGGATTTCATGTCCCGGGACAAGCCCGACTCCATAGGGGAGGGGTATTTTGGTCATTTTCAAGGAGGGTATAGAGACAAAGAGGCTAGGAAATGGGAATGAACTTTTGCGGAAAATAACAATAAAAAAGCAAAAAGTCTACTTGTCCCGGATTTCATGTCCCGGGACAAGCCCGACTCCATAGGGGAGGGAGAAATTGACCAAAATACCCCTCCCCTATGGAGTCGGGCTTGTCCCGGGACATGAAATCCGGGACAAGTAGCATAGCTCATAAAAAAGAGCAAAATTACAGAAAAAACACAGTTTAGGATGAAGCAAAGTACCCAACATCTTACCTACAATCAGATAGCAAATCATTTGCTCACATGAAATGCAATTTTAGTACAGAAAGATGATCATGAGCAACCCACAAAGTGCAAAACATAATTATATCAGCATCTAGTGCAATATTGAACTGTAGTATAAGATAGAGAAGTTGCAGAACGTGTGAAGAGACTCCGAGTTGGGGAAGCGTATTGTTATGGCAGTTTCGAAAGCATTTGAGTTAAAGGCATGGAGTAAAAATAAATCAATGTGAACTAGAACCTAATGGGAAGTAGTAGTGGAAACGGTCCCCTGGGGAGTTGAAGGGATGGTCAAAGCGAATTAGCTTAATAAAGGGATGGTCAAAACCAATTAACTACAGGGTCAAAATCGATTGGATGCAATTGTCTGATTCCACAATTGAATCCTATTCGCTTCATATTATATAATTTGTGCTTCTTCAAGCTCAGAACTACCCACTTAATCTAGCAAATTATCATATTTACTGACTAGTCCACAGTTTCAATACTCGAAGACATTAAGATTTCTAATCCTTATTAGCATCAGATATAAAAAGATTTTGATTAAATTTTTGAAAATATTTTTCCAGGGAAAGAATCGAACCAACTTAAAATTCTCAAATACTATAATGGGGGGTTTTCATATGCATCTATCCCTCACCATTTTTGGTGAGGGACACCCCTTTTGGGGGTGTTTCAAGTACAAAAGGGAGGTACAAAGTACCCCTCTTGTACCCCTTTTGTACTTGAAACACCCTCAAAAGGGGTGTCCCTCACCAAAAATGGTGAGGGATAGATGCATATGAATATTCCCCTACTATAATAATGAGCAACAAATTCATTGTTCTCCTAAATGGGGCCTACTTTTAAAAATCTCAAACTAATAAGAACTAATGGACCCATTTATTATGGAGCCGTGCTACAAGTCTCTTAATAAAATAAATCATATTTTCTCTAAAAAATATTGTAGTCTCCAAATATAATCATGTGGCCTGAATATTAGGCCAATAACGAATTTTGGCTTCTACAAGCTTAGAATACTGAGGTTGGTCTTGCCACTATAATATTTGATTATTAGACCCACAATTTAATACTTAAACAAATCAAGATGTTGGATCCATATTAGCATTAGATTTAAAAACCCTAATTGGATTTTAGAAGTTAGAGAAAGAGTTGGATCTACTTAAACTTCTTCTATAATCTAACAGTGGGCAACAAATTCAATAATTTCCCCAATGGGGTCCACTTTATAAAAAAATGTTGACAATGAATTTTAAAATACATTTTCATTAACTCATCATAAGATTCATAAATTTATAAGTGTTAACAATATACTAATATTATGAGTTCGATTATGAAAGATGTTGACAATGAATTTTTCATAAGTGGAGCCCATTGAGAACTTTGAGTTTGTTGCCCACTGTTAGATTATATGAGAAATTTAAGTAAATCCAACTCTTTTTCTAAAATGTATATCAATAATCACTTAAGATTTGTTTAAAACGTGTAACACATCTTTTTTATTAATCACTTAATTATTTGTTTAAAATGTGCGATATTTTTTAAAAATTTAAACCTTTCATAAAAAAAAAAAACCTTTAAAAAAATAACACTTTATTATAACTTATAATGGATTGATGATTTCGAACGGTTTAGATGTTAAGATGTAGGCCCATTGTTAGTATTTTTAAAAACACATGAGACCTAACTTTAGGAATCAAGAAATGGAGCCCACATTTATGACATAGGGCCCACCTTTAGTTTTTAAAAATCCATATTTTCAATTTTCTTATTTAATTGGTTTTAGGGCATCCACTAGTCCAACTAGACATTCTTATAAACATGGGCCCTATGTTGTGCTATTGTAATGTCTAAAGACGTGTCCCACACAATAATTTCAAAAGATGGATCTCATGTATGGCATAATTTCTAAAGGAGGGCCCCACGTCCTGATTCATAAAGGTGGGTACCATGTGATATTAATAATGAGTCCATGTCTTAACATCTAAAACGCTAAAAAATCATCATTCCATTATAATAATGAAAAACCTAAAGCAGACTATTAAATAACAAAAAATATATTGCACATTTTAGATGAATAATTAAAGGATTAATAACAAAAAAATGTGTTAGACATTTTAGAAAAACATTAAAAAATTAAATTATAAAAATATGATACATTTTAAAAGAATGATCAAGCAATTAAATAATTAAAAAATATGGCATGGGATCAAGGCTCAAGCTTTATTTGGGCTTAGGTATTTCATAGGCTCAAGCCTAGGCTGTGTGAACCAAAGCAACCATTATACATGTGCTGGCATGTGGCATGGGTCATTTGACTATTTATTTAGCAAATTTTGTTAGATGAGCTATAAAGAAAGAAAAAAAAAAAAAAAAAAGGATAGTAGCAACCATCTAATCAAAGGTTACAAAAATGGGTGGATATAACACTTTGAGCAAAATAACTTATCTTAATAAAAACTCAAACTAGAGTATCCCCAACTATCAGATTCTTCATGTTTTTCTCAAATGAGATTAAAATGGAAAAAATGAAATGTGCAATAGATTTATAATGTAATGATGATTTTTCGCCGTTTAGATGTTATGAAGTGGGCCCATTGTTATTTTTTAAAAATCACATATGACCTATCCTTGGAATTGAAACAACGCCATACTTCAGGTATTGTCATATGCAAGGCTCATCTTTAGAAATTATAGTGTGGGACACACATTCAGAAATTATAAGAGGAGACTCACATTTAGGAATAATGATATAAGGCCCACATTTACAAGAATTACAATGTTTAACACCCTTTGTGAAGTGAAACATTAAAATTCTAATATGGCCCACCTTTAGAAATTATAATTTGGCCTCATATTTTAGGAATTTTGTACATTAGACCCACCTTTATGATATAAGTTAGGAGTTCCCAAGGGTAATATTGTAAACTAGCACAATAACCCGTGCTAAGCACGGGCACATTTGCTAATAAAAATTGCAACGAACATACATACAAATCAATAGGAAGAGAAGTTGAGTGGAAAGAAAAAAGAAGTATACATAGAGTAAGTGTATATGAGATTTAAGATGGAAATGAAGTTGTTGAAAAGAGATGGTAGAGTGGTTGCATGTGGAAGTGGTGGGGGGCACGTGGGTTAGTTATATAACTCCTGGTCAAAATCAGTAGATATGGTCGAAATTTGCTTTAAAACGTTTTACTTTAATATAGTATAATGGTGTAGTTAAGAAATTAGCAAGGGCACTTTTTGGAAAAATAATCATATTGTTAGAGAGCTGCTAATGCCACAGCCCAACCTTTGAGAGCTGCTCATGCCACAATCCAATCATCTCTTTCCGCATCCCTTCTCTCTACACACCCCACTTAAGTTCAAAAACTCTCTCTACACACCCCATTATTCCAAAAATACTCAAATCCCTCCACGTTCATATTCTCAGTTTTCTCCCCTTCTTCCCCCTATCTCCCTTACCCTGCCATCGCCCTCCACCATGCCCGCCGCCAATACCTTCTCTCTCTCTCTCTCTCTCTCTCTCTCTCTCTCTCTCTCTCTCTCTCTCTCTCTTGTAGCCGCCCTCTCCTTATCTCTCCCTCTTCCTCTCCCTATCGCCGCCTGCGCTGTCCGTTGTCCTCTCTCCCTCTCGATTTCCTTATCTCTCTCCCTCTCTCCTTCTCCCTCCCGACTCCCCGCCCTGCTCGCTACCCTTTCTCCCTCTCCATGTCCCTCTCACCCTCCGGCGGTGCTGCCAGAGGGGGACGGTGGTGGCTTGGTTGCGGGGTTTGGGTGGGTGAGGGTAGAAAGAAGTCGTGGATGGAGAGAATTTTGGTAGATGTCCTTTTATGTAATTTTACATAGGGGATATATTGGTCATAACAAAAGATATGGAAAGGGAAGCTTGGGTTGTAGCATTAGCAGCTCTCCCAAGCTTTTCTGAGCACAACCTTTTTTTAATGACCAATATATCCATGTGTAAAATTACCTAAAATGACATTTATCAAAAGTATCTCCCCCAACTTCTTTCTATACTCACCCACCCCCACCCACCCCCACCCCCATAAGACCTCGAACCCGCCTTAATGTGATTAGTATCTAATTAATCTTAATTAGGTGCCAATTCTGTGTTTTGGATGGTTTTGTGATGGACTAAGTAGATTGGTAGAGTGATGAACCAACTTAGGTAGACATATGACCTTTTGATAATTTTGGGCTACACATGTGTTGCCAAAGTTTATTGGGTCTAGGTGCATTTCATTAGCATGTCATTAACATTAAAATTCATGTTTGGACCCAGACCATTTGAGCCCAACTGGGATCCATTTTGAGCCCATTTCCATCACCAAGCCCTTTTCCCAAATTTCCTCAAAATGCATGGACTTGCATGCAACCCAGCCCAAAATATTCCTTTTGAAAGGCCTAAACCAGCCACTCCACCGTTCCTCTTTTCCACCTTGCACATATCAGCTGAGAAACCATCTCCCCTCTCCCATTTCCCCCTTCTCCATCCTTCCTTTTAGATCCTTCAATTATGTTGTATGTTTTACACCAACTCTGTCCATAAATTTCGAAAATTCCAGAAATTGGCAAAAATATACTTTTTGAAAACTAGATTTTATGAGGGTCATTTTAGTCTTCTTCGTTGACTTCATTCGGGACCCATAAATAGGAGTTTTTAAGCCCTCAAGTTTTAAGACAGATGGGCCCGACAAATACCCATTTAAAATGGTCAAAGTCTTCATCTTCTTCATCTCATACGTTCTGTAGCTGTAGCTGAACCAGAGAGTTTTCTCTCTTTCTTCTCACCTTCTCTCCTCTTTCATGTGTGGAAATCAAACCCGAATTGAAGAAAAAATTACACAAATCTTCTCCCCATCTTCCAAGCTTTCCAAAGATACAATTTTATTGAGATTTCAGCTGGTTTCATCTCTTCTCCAAGATCTTCTTCTTCCTTAAAGCTTTCAAAGGCTAGCAATGGCTTCTCCTTCCCAAACCTTGGTTTTATTGGATCAAAAGAAGCTTCTTTTCATTCATACAAGGACTCTTTTATGGAACTTCATTGTTTTTCCCAAATGTTGTGGTTTTTGAAATGGGTTCTTCCATGGATTTTTTTGGTAGGCTTGCACCTGGTTGGTAGGAGTTATTTGGAGTGATTTTGAGACCCAATCTCATATAGAGGCAAGTGAATATACAGTTTTTGGAATACATGCAGTGGATTGGTATTGCTTCCTCCATTGGTAAGTCAGCTTTTTCCCCACTGTTTTTTTTGTTTGGATTGGGTGATCAGCAATGTTAGGATGGGCTGCTTGGATACAATTAGACTAGAAGCATGTTACTTCACTCTCAGCTCTTGCAGGAATTCATGTGAGCATAAAAATTGGGGGACTTAACTTCAATTGAGTCTGAGAAGAGAATTAGAGTGAAAAGCACAAAATAAGAGGCAAGTAAATGAGCAATTTGAGATATATGCATGCTAATGATTCATTGATTGAAAGTTATAATCTCTTGTGTGTTAATTTCAGCCTTGTTCCTGTCAATTAGATTGATAATGTTAATTGGGTTCTTTTGAATGGATTAACAAAGAATAAATTGGATGTGTGGAAAAGAAATGGACCATAGGAGCAAATGGAGGCTCAAATTGGTCATTCAATGTTCTTAGGCATGTTGTAGAAAGTTGGATTGATAAACAATCCAAAACAGAATTTTTACAAGTTCTGTTGAGCAAATTTTGCCCAGAATTGGGCCCGCTCGAGTGGGTCGGCCCATTGGGCCCAACAATGCCAACTTTGAATGGCTATAACTTTTGACCCATACGTCCGATTTTTGAGTTCCACATATCATTGGAAAGCTATTGGAACGTAGAAACCAATGGTACACACCTCCTAGCGATCAGAGATTGGGAGATGAAATTGATATGGGGACAATTAAACCGGGCCCTATCTCTTTGGGAAAAAGAAACTTTAATCTTAACTTGGACCTTAGATTGGAACCCATAGACCAAAACCTTATAATCAATCCCCGAGGATGATTGTGACATAAACACTAAACCAATAAGGTCTTAGGTTGAGAAAGGAGTGACCTTATAGGTCTCTAGACATGGAACCCTTAACCAAATAAATAAGTCTAATGGAAATTGTAAGACATGAGAAATCCTGGGTTGAGATTATCTCATGTGCATATCCGTTTGTCTAGCACCTTCCCATGGGTGTTGGTTTAGGGATTTTGGTGCATCACGCATACACACACACACAATGTGACACCAATAAAATGTAGCACGTGCATCGAATTACCTAAAACTACATCGAAATGGACGGTTAGAGACGACGGGACATTATATTAGGTTTGGCTAGTAAATCTTCTTGATCCTATTAATTGAATTGCATTTGCATATTGTTATTCACTTTATTATTGCCCTCAAATGTCTCAAGATTTGCTTATATGCATTGTTCGTATTACTTCTCAAATGTTCTATAAATGTATCGTGAATTGATGTGAATAGCGGACTGAGTAAATATGACTAGATTGATTGAATGAATAGAGTGGAATCGAAACGAATTGAGTGTAAAAGTCTTCCTCAAGTCCTATTGATTGATTTTAATGAGTCGGCACTACTTAGCTTCGACCGGATGATACTCGATGGGGTTGACTCTTGGTTTATATTTGTGTACGTCGTTGCAGTAGACAGCCTGGAGCACCGGAACTCCAGAACCCGGGTAGCCAGGAGGACCTTTGGCCAGGCCCCTGGTGACATCTCAAAATGCGTGCTTTCTATTAAGGGAGGATTGAGCAAAGGTAGTAGCCAATTAGAATGTAATTATTGTTTTGTGATTCAAGAAAGCATGATTTAATCTTAAACGCACAATGTGCCTAGTTTCTGATTATTGGACATCGTTTAATCTTCTGTCAATAATTCAAATTTGATAAATATGTGATATATCTTACTTGCTCATATATATTATTGAATCGTCGTAATCATAGTGCTACACTTGGTGTCACAGGGATTCAGGATACCGAAGAAAATAGCCTAATAACCCTTCAGACTAGAGATTTGATCGATAAAGTTCATGGTTAGCTTTGACCGTCGGAGTACGTACAAGTGTGGTAATTTATAACTTGAGATGAGATAGTTAAGCTTATACTTAGTTTAAGTATGCATTGAAGGTTTAACTTATTAGCTTTGTTCTAGACTAATTATTATGAAACGGTATGGTTAATTGACTGCTCATGGCTTTGATATTGATATTGTACATGCTTCCGCAATTAAATGTTGATTAACAGGTGTTAGTGAGTAATCCTCACACATGAAATATGGAATTTTTTCCTTCGTGAATTCAGACTTGGTCCGGAACATGTGCGAGTTCATGGGAGTACGCATGTCACACCTTGGGAACCACCCCAATCAGGGGATTCTCGGGTCCAGGATGTGACATACGTAAGTAGCTGCCACTCTCCCTTTCGACAGCACCAGCGGAGGGAGGAGAGAGAGATACAAAGAGGGTGACAGGCAGGGAGAAGGAAGGGGAAAGAGGGAGAAAGAGGGAGAGGGAGAGGGAGAGGGAGAGAGACAGGGAGAAGGAGAGGAAGGGAGAGGGTGAGGAGCATGGCAGCGGGCAGAGAGCGGCGACAGGAGATGAAGAAGGGGGAAGAAGGGGAGTGAACTGAGAAAATGATGGTGGAGGGGATTGGGCCTTTTGGGAACAATGGAGCGTGTATAGAGAAATTTTAGGAAATTTCTCACTTATTTGGGGCGTGTAGAGAGAAGGATTTTGCTAAGAGAAGTTTGGGCTGTGGCATTAGCAACTCGCTATCGTTAAGTGAGCTGTCTCGTTTTTCATTTTTCATTTCATAAATTGAGAGGATGTGGCGTCAAGCGGTTGGATAGAAAAAGAAGTTGCATAATATTAAGATGCAGTGGCGCCGTAGACCGACCCCTATTAACATTCAATATCTCAACTGGATAGGGCTTAAAAAAAAAAAGAATTAAGGCCTGGACTTGAGTTTCTCGACCGGCGGATCTGATCTAGGGGGGCAGCAGTACGCGGGAAAAGGTTCGAAAAAGGATGCTATCATCATAGAATTTGGTTCTCTTGGAGTTTAGGCTGTTTAGCCCACTTGTGTTCCTAGCTCATGCAAGTTTGGTCATTTGAAGGTGAATAATGTACTGAGTCGAACCAGTCAAAGGAAAGAAGAATAAACCACAGGTTTATGTTCTCTTATAAGCAGATTGCATGTTTATCATATGCAATCCAGCTTATGGGGCCCACTTAGGTGCCTACTAATTGGTGGGGTTGGGAGTACATGGACAGGTCTCCTTACGGATAAATGTCAACAAAAGAATCACCTAGTCAGATCATCATATTGCTTGATTTAACGGTCATAAAGTTGAGCAGTCTTTTAACCATAGATGTTTCAGAGATTTAATTCAATGGGGGATAAAGGTTTGATGAGAGCGAAATTGGGTCTAGTGCTAGATCATAGGGGAATGAGATTATGAAAGGGCACGCATTGATCAAAGGTAACCCAAGTGGGACACATTCTAAATAGCTTACAGACACAACATATAGACAACAAAACCCAACAAATTAATGTAAGCAGAAATCATATCAACCTAATCAGTCACTGGCTCACCAATGAAAGAAGTACTGATCAATTAAGATAACACGCATTATCAAGGGCATCTCTTTTATCACCTTGTATCCCATCCTCAAAAAATTCATATAAGAAAATCAAGCATTTGAAATGTGATAAAGCCCATTTTTAATGTAATTGAATACAGAGTAAGATAAAAGACTAGAGGGCAAAAATGATTGAAGGAGTGGTTGAGTTTCCTCTCGTAGAACCCCTATACAATTTCCTATAAAAAAAAGCGATATTACTAGCAAATATGATATTTCTATATAAAAAAACAGAGTTACCTTTTACCATCTAATCACAGTTTCTTCTGTTTTGCTGAATCCTCATGTTTGGTGGTGTTCGCTGAATCCCGATATATATAATCCACACTTTTTTTGGCTAACAAGAAAGCTCCAGTACGATCACCAAAATACCCATGATTATGAACTCACTTAGTCTGGACCCTTGGCCGAACATTTGGACATGTTTGTGCGAGATGGTTTCCGTGGAAGCAAAGCAGAAACCAGCTTGCACTTAGTTTTGTATTTGGTGCAAGGAGAGTTCATGAAAGAAAATGCGACATCAGTGCTATGTTTGTGTTTTTTGGAGTGGAAGCTCAATTCCTACCTAACCAGATGGAACTATGTTGCCATGGAATTGCTCTTCCATGGCAGCTGCACAAGATGACTTTGTAGAGAAAGATGAAAAGGAAGATTTTATCAAAAACCATGGGGGCAACTTCTTAAAAAAAATATCAATGGGTGCAACTCCTTTAAAAAAAATCCCTTCCTTTTCAATTTCTATGATTCCATTGGAATTTAGATGAGCAAGCCTTCATAGAATAGTACAATAAAATTTTTTAGGACATTGTCCTTTAGTTGTAGATCATAATTTCATTTAACAATTACAATGAGAGAAATTTGCATGTGCATGAGTCATTTATAAAAATGTAATGTCCACTTTATGTTTCATGGAGAAAAGGGATTTTTTTCAAGTGCATCAATAATAAAAACAAAAATAATAATTAAGATAAGAGACATGGCAAGCGAGTAAAAGAGTTATTCCTCATCGACTTTCATCTTGAAAAAATAATAAAAATAAAAAATAAAAAAAACTTCAGCTGAAGAAAAAAATATAAATAGTTTATGCATAAGAATAGTTTGCAAGAATTCACCCAACAATGTTAATTAACCTTGCCACCATATCAAACAATCAATGAGGGTTATACCTCACATGCTAACACTCATTGAGAATTTGGCATAAAGATAATATTAATGAGCATCGGTGAATGAATTCATCACTGAAACCATTCTTATGCTTAAGCTATTTTCCATATATTTTCTTTATTTTTGAAATTTTCTGTTTTTATTTTATTTGATTTATTATTATTTTTTGAAATGGATGTCGACGAGGAATGCCGTTTCATCTTTTTATTTTTTGATAGTTGATAATGGGCAAGTAGCCAGAGGAATTCTACGGGAGTAATTTTTGAGACCATCTCTAAAGTTGGAATACTTGTCAGAGGCTAGGGATGTACATACATATTAATTTTTTGTTCTTTTTTTTTTTTAAATTTTAATTTTTCTTGTACATATAACTAGCAGACAAGTTCAACATAAATGGAGGCATTCTTGTTTTGGGATTTAACAATTCAATACCCTTAGACGCCTAATTCCCAAATTCATGGCTAAAAGTCATTAAATGTCACCAGAGTCGTTTGACTCTGGTACTTTTTTTTTTCCCTTCTTTGCTTTGGATCCCATGATATATGGGTTTTTAAAAACCCATGATATCATGGGATCTACATGTTAAAAGTTGAAAAGCTATTTGGAACCCATGTCAAACGACTCTGATGACATTTAATGACTTTTATTCATGAATTTGAGAATTGAGTGTCTAAAGGGCATTGAATTGTCAAATCCCCTTCTTGTTTTACCTTCATATCTACCAAAGCAAATCCCAACATAGCTGGGATAAGGTTTTAATGATTATGACGACGATTTACCAAAACTACTCCAACTTAAATAGATAATTCTACAAAATATAGAATTAATGGGTGCATCTTAGAGCAGATAAAAGGCATAGTATATTTCAGAATTCCTCATTCAAACGAAACTTTCACACAAGTAAGCAAATTTTGCAACATAAATTCTGCAAGAGATGTAACCACAGGAAGATCCACAACTGGGTATGTTTATAATTGTGGATTGAAGCATCATCCTTAGTGTAATGAAAGGCAGCCAACACCTTTTGATGATCACAATAGCAACTATGGCTACAGAAGAATGTGAGTGACTCATGCAATTGATTTCAGATATCAAGCAAGAATAAAACTATTATGTGAGGCTACATTGTGACAATAAGTGTGTGATTCAATTGGCTAAGAATATAATGTTTCATACTTAGGAGGAGCATGTTGAAGTGCATCACTACATTTGTAGCCATTTGGAACAGATAATTCTAGAGGGTTATTCCTCACCAATCTCCATCTTAGAAAAGAAATTATAAAATAAAATAAAATAATATAATATAAAAGAAAACTTCGGTCCAAGAAAATATATAAATAGTTTATACATAATAACAGTTCGCAAGAAGTCACTCAACAATGTTAATTAACATTGCCATCCTACCAAACAATCAATGAGGGTGATCCCTCATAGGCTAACCCTCATTGATTATTTGATATAATGATAATGTTAACGAGAATCGTTGAATGAATTTATGAAAACTGTTCTTATGCTTAAACTACTTTTCCCTTATATTTTCTTCATTTTTGAAATTATCTTTTTATTTGATTTGATATTATTATTATTATTTGAAACGGAGGTGGATGAGGAATAATACCCTTTGCTCTCCTTACAATTTGATAGTTGATAATGGGGGAATATGTAGAGGAATTCCACCGGAGTAATTGCCGGGATCATCTCTGAAATTGGAATACTTGTCAGCAGTGATGTCTTCTTGTCTGTCAGTTGACGTGGTGGTGGGGTCCATTAGGCCATTAAAAACAGATATCATCACCCACTTAACATAAGAGATAACATAGGGTGGTGCTATATGCACCCACCCTACTATGCCTATATAGTTGAATCTATGATTTATTAGTACATACACCCACCCTAGGTATGAATCTATCAGACTAGCAATCATAGATTCCATAGCCTGAGGGTGTCCACGTGACGTCTTTGACACAGAAGGCCGAAAAGACAGCCTAAGGGTCTCCACGTGACGTGACGTCTTTGACACTAAGTGGTTTGGATGGAAGAATGGTGGGCCTCACAACTTGAGGGTCCCTGGCCATGTCCTCAAAAAGCCCACAAAATAAGAGCTTTGTTTGTCCCAAAAGGCCGGGCTTAGACAAAATTCTACAGGCCTGGCCCTGGCATTTGGTGAGAATTAACCACTGTAAAACATGACTTTGTTAAATATGACTTTACCCAAAATTCAAACCAGTTCACACATCATGTGCGTGGGATTTTTTTACAGGAGAAAATTTGAGTGATATTCCATGCTTGATGCCTGTATATGCGTTCTAGGTTTCATTTTGAAACCATTGTGTTGGAAGATTAGCCGATGTAACATGTGTTAATATGTTTGAATAAATTTGTTTTAATTTTTTTTTATGGTGGGGATTTTATCTTTGTGGGGTTGTTATCTTTGTTCAATATTTTTACTTATGGTGGGGTTTTTATGGTGGGGTTTTCAATATTGTATTGGACCGACATACAAAGATAAAAGTAAAAACCCCACCATAATTGGTCTGTAGACCACATCAGGCTTGGGGGATGGGGGACGTTGCATGGCCAATTAGATTGTATTCCACGTGATTTATGGAGTGTGATTGTAAGTAGTAGAAAATAAAGTAGTCAAGAGAGAGATAGATGAGGTAGATATAGGTGGTCACAATCACATCCACCAAATAGTCATGTCAGATCATAGCCATATAGGGTATGTTTTTTTTTTTTTTTTTTTAACATTTGCCCCCTTTCCAATAATTTTTTTCTTACACCCCCAAAAGAGAATTTTCTGGGTTCGCCCCCACCGTTTTAACATCCTTGCACATTAATCCTCTCTAACAATCCTTTTTTATGAATTCAAATTATCATACAAAGAAATACATCCCCAATAAAAGTTAATAGTGTACCTAAATCTAGTAGGATGGATGAGGAGATGAACACCTTACAGACCTTTTATCTTCTTTTTTATTAAAAAAGAAACTCTACACTATCATTAGAATTTGGTGAGTCAGTGGACCATATACCATCATCCTCTATATTGCGAATGAGAGGCCATCCTCTTTACAATCCACCAGCCGGGCCCATTAATGATTTTGAACCCCCCTTTGGACTCACGATCAATGGATTTCACTCGCATGCAAGTGGGGCCCACCGTTTGAAGACTTGCAAGTTGGGCCCACCGTTTGACCACCTGACCATTTGATACCCCCTCCCAGCAAGTGGGGCCCACCGTTTGAAGACTTGCAAGTAGGGCCCACAGTTTGACCACCTGACCGTTTGATACCCCTCCCAACAAGTGGGGCCACTTGCAAGTCTTGCAAGTGGGGACTTGGACACTTATCAGGTGGGGCCACTTGCAAGTGGGGTCACATTGAGATGGTCACAATCTGCAAGTGGGGCCACTTGCAAGTGGGGTCACATTGAGACCATATACACCGTTTGAAGACTTGCAAGTGGTCACATTGAGACCATATACACTGTTTGAAGACTTGCAAGTGGTCACACTCAAGCAACACTCAAGCAAATGGTCTTTCTCTCTCTCAGGTGGTCACAATCAAGAAAAGACGTGCCGGACTCTGGCAGTAGTTTTTTTAAATGCACCCATAAGCAAATGGTCTTTTTCTCTCTCGGGTGGTCACAATCAAGAAAACTATTTTTTAAATGGGATTTTTTAAATGCACCCACCCTATTCAATATTTGCACCCACCCTATGCCTATGGATGCATTTAAAAAATAGTTTTCTTGATGGTGACCACCTGAGAGATAGAAAGACCATTTGCTTATGAGTGCATTTAAAAAAACTACTGCCAGAGTCCAGCACGTCTTTTCTTAATTGTGACCACCTAAGAGAGAGAAAGACCATTTGCTTGAGTGTTGCTTAAGTGTGACCACTTGCAAGTCTTCAAACGGTGTATATGGTCTCAATGTGACCCCACTTGCAAGTGGCCCCACTTGATAAGTGTCCAAGTCCCCACTTGCAAGACTTGCAAGTGGCCCCACTTGCTGGGAGGGGTATCAAATGGTCAGGTGGTCAAACTGTGGGCCCCACTTGCAAGTCTTCAAACGGTGGGCCCCACTTGCTGGGAGGGAGTATCAAACGGTCAGGTGGTTAAACGGTGGGCCCCACTTGCAAGTCTTCAAACGATGGGCCCCACTTGCATGCGAGTGAAATCCATTGATCGTGAGCTGACTTGTCCGGAGGGGGTTCAAAATCATTAATGGGCCTCGCTGGTGGATTGTAAAGAGGATGGCCTCTCATTCACAATATAGAGGATGATGGTGTATGGTCCACTGACTCACCAAATTCTAGTGATAGTGTAGAATTCCTTTTTTAATAAAAAAGAAGATAAAAGGTCTGTAAGGTGTTCATCTCCGAAAATTCATCATCCATCCTACTAGATTTAGGTACAATATTAACTTTTATTGGGGATATGTTTCTTTGTATGGTAATTTGAATTCATAAAAAAGGATTGTTAGAGAGGATTGATATGCAAGGATGTTAAAACGGTGGGGGCGAACCCAGAAAATTCTCTTTTGGGGGTGTAAGAAAAAAATTATTGGAAAGGGGGCAAATGTTTCAAAAAAAAAAAAAAACATATTAAAAAAAACATACCCTATATGGCTATGATCTGACTTGACTATTTGGTGGATGTGATTGTGACCACCTATATCTACCTCATCTATCTCTCTCTTGACTATTTTATCTTTTACTACTTACAATCACACTCCATAAATCACGTGGAATACAATCTAATTGGCCATGCAACGTCCCATCCCCCAAGCCTGATGTGGTCTACAGACCAATTATGGTGGGGGTTTTTACTTTTATCTTTGTATGTCGGTCCATAATATTGAAAACCCCACCATAAGTAAAAATATTGAACAAAGATAACAACCCCACAAAGATAAAAACCCCACCATAAAAAAAAATTTAAAACAAATTTATTCAAACATATTAACACATGTTACATCGGCTAATCTTCCAACACAATGGTTTCAGAATGAAACCTAGAACGCATATACAGGCATCAGGCATCAGGCATGGAATATCACTCAAATTTTCTCCTCTAAAAAAATCTCACGCACATGATGTGTGAACTGGTTTGGATTTTGGGTAAAGTCATATTTACAGTGTTTCTCATCAAAATCAGTAATCCGGTTCTCAACAAAGTCATGTTTTACAGTGGTTAATTCTCACCAAATGCCAGGGCCAGGCCTGTAGAATTTCGCCTAAGCCCGGCCTTTTGGGACAAACAAAGCTCTTATTTTGTGGGCTTTTTGAGGACATGGCCAGGGACCCTCAAGTAGTGAGGCCCACCATTCTTCCATCCAAACCACTTAGTGTCAAAGACGTCACGTCACGTGGAGACCCTTAGGCTGTACTTTCGGCCTTCTTTTAGTGTCAAAGACATCACGTGGACACCCTCAGGCTATGGAATCTATGATTGCTAGTCTGATACATTCATACCTAGGGTTGGTGTATGTACTAATAAATCATAGATTCAACTAGATAGACATAGTAGGGTGGGTGCATATAGCAACACCCTTTTTAAATGCATCCATAGGCATAGGGTGGGTGCAAATATTGAATAGGGTGGGTGCATTTAAAAAATCCAAATAACATAACATGTATCACCTGAGAATGAGATAGCTACTCCTCCCTAGGTAACTAATTCTAAAATAGCATTGCAAATAACAACATATCTTAGGGGCTGTTTGTTTGCATACCAATCGAATACATATATTTCATATCACACGTTGTTAACAATGAAGTTCAATTATGGATTTTTAAAAATAAGCATCGAATAGCCTTTTTTTTCTTACATAAATAAAATCGAAAGAAGATGAGAAATGAAAAATCAGCGATCACCTCGTAGTTCATTTCTTATTTCTTTTTATTTTATCTCCTTAAGAGGAAAGAATATTTGACATTTTTTTAATTAACTTTTAATCTTCATTTTTAACTACTAATGATATGAATCTCATGAATTCGATTTCTATGTATTTTAATGCAAACAAATAGGCCCTTAAACAAAAGTATTCCAAAATCAGATCATGTACATATTAATTTTTTATCTTTTTTAAATTTTTAATTTTTTGTACTAGCAAACAAGTTCAACAGAGATTTTGAGGCACACAAAGCGCACGACAAAGAAAGAACAGTGGAGGAGGAGGAGGAGGAGAATTTGGAACTTTTAACTTGAGTTTTGGGTTTCTTTGAAATCCAAGTTAAGAAGAAATAGAAATTTAAAAGAGAGAAGAAAACCCAAGTTTAGGAAGAAGGAGAAGTGATTGGAGGTATTCAAAGAAAACACCCTTTGTGTATTATTGCAATGTTTATCATCTATTAGGGAAAGAATAGTTTGCACACATGTTGTGAAAACAAAAGCACAAACAAGTAGGGGAAATTAAAGTCTCATAAGAAATCTACTTGTACTCAACCAGCTCCAGGAATGAAACCACAAACATTTGTCATTCAAATGCCCCCACCAAAAAAAAACAAAGGTTAAAAGACTGCTATAATATAAGCATCCAAATCTCAATTAAACCCTCTTAACTAAAACCATGCTAGGCTATTGTGCATCCAAATGTCATTAACTAGAGGAACTGGGTCCCAACAAACAAGATCAGAATAGACAACTAAAACCATAGACAAGTTACTACCCCCTCTGCAAAGTTCTACAACATCATTGTATTGGATTTGACTATAAAGGCTCCTAATCACATTTCTCAACCATGCTTATGGTCTTTCAATGCTGGGTATTTTTGGGGAAGTCAATCTTAACTCCTAAGAATGGGTCCCATCAAACAAGATCAGCAGTTCTGGTTCCAGAAATTATTACCCCACTGGCCCACTTGCAACTGCTGGTTCAGTACAATTTTCACAATACAAAAATGTCTGAGAATCAAATAAAAGACAAGCTTCACTTCACAACTTGTTGTCTGTGCAGCCAACTTTTCTTTTCCTTCTCTCTTGAAAGGAGGGTAAAATGTAATCGTATGTATCTAACAAATAAGAAGCAGAGGAATTTTCAGTAAATGAATGCAACACCCTGACTTGGTGTGGTTTTTGACAAAGGCCAATATTTTTTGAACCTATAGGTGCTTCATAGCAAGCATGGATGCAGGGGTGGAACCAAAAAGTTTGCATTTGGGAGCCACTAAGTAAAAAAATGAAATCTTTGGGGCCCAACATTATAATAGCATTAAATGTTCCTTAAACATAATGATGTTGGGCAGAAAGTAAGAAAAAAAGATGAAAAATGAAAATCCACAGGATGAATGAAATATTAAACTAACAAATCTGAGGGGCAAAAATTAATTTTGTGCAATGATGCTGTGAATAGGAGAAAAAGCAGTCAGAAGTTGGGAAATGGGAGTTGTCCCACATAACTAAAAGATGGACCTTTTTGAGATTGTCTGAAAGTATAGGGACTTTTTGTAAAAAGCTAAAAAAAAATTAAAACATATCTGTCCATACTTGGGTATCATGTATGATACACATTGCCAAGGTTTAGAGAATAAACTTACAGAAGGCTAAATGGGGAATGAGATCTACCTGAAGATGATGGAGGAGGAAGGGAATGGGGTCTTCCTGAAACAAGTGATGATTCAGGCTCCCTGTGCTCACCAAGAATCACCAAGATGGAAGATTGCAGTTTATGTGGAAAAGGAGTGTGGAGAGGAGAGGAAGGAGAAGAGGAATGAGGTCTTAGGGTGAGTGAGAGAGGGCTAGGGAAAAGAGTAACTATATATAAACACCATAGGATAGTTTGGGATGGTAAAAAGTTTTAGTGGGTGGATGAGATTTTACCACTTCCATTTAATTATCCACCAAACACAGTACAGCAAGGTTTGGTGACTTTTAAGACCCTAAAACAGGTTGGCACTTCCATTTAATGGTCTACCAAACACAACACAGTACAGCAAGGTTTGGTGGCTTTTAAGACCCTAAAACAGGTGGGCCTGGACCAAGGTTTGCATCCAGATGTTTTAAATTCGAAACTGCACCACTATATTGCGGCTATAGGAAGTTTATATGGCTTATCTTTGGGCCTGAAGGGATTAGTTTACTTCAAAGGATTGGGAACCCTCCCATAATAAAAAAAAAAAAAAAAAAAAAAAAAAAAAAAAACCCTAAAACAAATCCTAGGAAAACAGTGTAGACATCAATAAATGCTACAAATTAGATGAATTACATACTTTAATAATCCTATTTTATGTTCCACTTGGATGGATCATAAGGTAGGCCCCACTAGGTGTTTAGGCAGGCAGAGCAATAGAGGTTTTCTCATTTAAATAAATTATATTTTCGATCTTAACTCCAGTAGTGAATCCAAACACACTTTTTTGTCATGTATAGATTAATCAAGTATATATTCAATCTAATTTATTAAGAACTTGGTAACAGTTGGCCATGGATATTGATTGATTAATTTTAGTGTTCTTATTAACCCAATTGATAATTGGTTTGGATATTGGAATCTTTACTTGAAATGGTATTTTCTCAGTGATGTTTGATATTTTCAAAATATTACTAAAATCGAAGATGTAGCAAAAAAAAAAAAAGAAAATGCTAATATCAAGATAATGGAAACACATCTAGAAAAAAAAACTAAAAACTTCTTGATTGTGATATATAAATTATGAAAAGGGTGTAAGGCTTGACAAATGGAGACTGCATGAAGCCCAACCTACATCTGACCCATTTTTAGAACAGGTCAGATATCCTCAACCTATAGCTGATTCAGGTCAACCTGACTTGACCCACACAAACCAGCATCAAGGTTGAGCCAGTCTAATTAGCCTGAACTGACCTGCTTGATTGCTACACAGAAGGGGGAAAAAAAAAAAAGAAGCATCTAGATGTTGGCAACTATGATTTTTGGAGGTTAAGAAGAGCTGCAAAAATGACAAAAATTGGCAAGGGAATTAGGGTAAGAGAACTAGGTGTGGTAAATTGGGTTGGGTCAGGTCAGCAGGTGGGGTCTGCGACTTGGACACCATTTCATATCCGACCCTTTTATCAAACAGACATGGTTATTTCGATCTGCACCCGTGGAGGGTCAATCCGACCCAACCTTATAATCAACAATTTTTTATGAGTCAAATACGGGTCAACTCGTGAAGTTGAAGATAACATAAACCATTCCTTTGTTTACTATATGTTAAACCAAATCCAACTCAACCTACTTTGCTTGCATTTATATGGAGGATCATACAACTGTTCATCTATGCATCCGTATGCTAGAGATTTGATTTGATAGGATCAGATGGCCTCCAAATTAATGGCCTTCTTTCTCTCCTCTTTCCCCCCTCCTAATTTCTTGTCACCTGCCCTTTACTTTCCCACCTACAACCCCATTCATTGTTTAACCAAAAAGGATACAAACCCAATCAATTAACTGTTCCTTGCTCTTCACATCTTGCCACCTTTCTATTTCCTTGTCTGCAAGACTCATAGCTCCTCTTTCCTTGTGCTTGTTCATACAGCATACTAGTGCTTCCCTTACCATAAATGAGAATTATGACTAGTATGTTAGGGACCAACTTTCCTAAATAAGATAGTTCAGACTTCAAAGGGACAGGGAGTCAGGGACAATCCCAACTAGGGGCCTTCTTAATGGATGGTGGATAATGGATGGTAATCTATATGGCTGTGAGGACATAGGGATCATGCTACAGCTCACAAAGTTGTAGGTGGATAATGGATGGTAATTTGTAGAATTTCCGGTCACTTGTGTACCTCTCCTGTTGTGGATATTATTGGTTGTTCATTCCATAGAAACTAGGTAGAAGGCTGATAAGTAATAACCCTTTTATAAGTGGGGCAAGGCCCTAAATCTTCCAATAATAAATTATAGAGGATTTTACCAACCAAATCTCCTTAACTTAGTGGAGATAAAAATCCCCCTCAAATCTCAATATTAACCAAAGCTGGGATATCACTACTCGTTTCTCTCTATTTTTTTTTTTTCGGCCGCTCACCTTGTCATGATTTGTGATATCACCGCTTAATAAAAAAAAAAAAAAAACCCGAAAGAAAGAAGAATCGAGCGGTGATAATCCCCCTTATGGCCTTTTTCATTGATATTAAAATTTGATGGCTGTTTTGGTCTTTAATAAAGTCTAAGGAGATTTTTTTTTTCAACCAGTTAAATCAAACGGCATGAATTAATGACCCTAGTCCTCCAAAATTTGATCATATTTTTTTATAGTATTCTGCTTTTATCATAAGTTGTTGATCGAAAATTTGGAGTTTGAGCCAGAAAGAGAGTGCATATTTGAGGGGTGAGTGTGACCCATCATCTCATTCTAAAGACCAATGAGTTTGGTTGATTAGATGACCAATATCATAGATCCCACATGTAGAAACTCCATTTTCTAAATCATAAATCTTCTTTAAACATTAAGAATTTTGTCCCATGAGACAATTGGCTGAGAAGGATCCCCTACTGCCAAGGATCTACTCGGTGGGACCCCTGTTGGGCCACTCCTATTTGTTGCTTGATCTGAAGAACCTCATGAATGAGTCTACCAGGAGCTCAGTGAGATTTTAGACCACATCACATCCCTCCTATTTATTATTCTATAATCTGAAGACACACAACCATGATCATTACCTGCAAAGACACATTACTTCTTCTCTTGTTTTGCTTTAAGAGATTAGCATCAGGACATAACTGTAGCAAGTTATAGTGCACATCATCCTCCATATATAATCACAGTTTTTTTTGTCACCGAGGCCTGTTTGGCATCGTTCTCTTGTTTTTCCCAATTTTGTAATCGGATTAGGTTGTGCTAAGATCAGATTGTTCCGAGTTTATACTCTGCGGAACTTGTTTGACAATATTATATGAAATTACTCTACTAAAAATATGCCATACGGAACTTGTTTGGTAACATTATAAAAGTTTTGATCCAAGTAGCAAACATGGGATTTACAATGTGGGACCCCACCTTTTATTGTTTGCAATACTATTATAATCATATATAGGACCCACCTGTAGAAGTCTCAACGTGGTACCCATCTTTAAAAATTAGAACATGGAACCTATATCCATTGGATTTATAATGTGGGCCCACCGTTATAGGAATAATAATGTTTGCCAATATTTTGTAAATGTAAATATGGAATCCACCTTTAGAAATTAGAATATGGGCTCACATGCATAGGATTTATAATGTAGGTCCACCTTTTGTAAACGAGACCATGTCACTCATATTTATGAATTACAAGTGGAGCCACATTTTTTGTAATTGTAGACACAGGGCCCACCTTTAGAAATTGGAATGTGGTGCCCACCTTTAAAAATTAAAACATGGGGTAGCACATTTATAAAATTTACAATGTGGGCCCACCTTTATAGGAATTACAATGTGAGGCCATACTTTTGTTAATTGTGAACATTGGACCCACCTTTAAAAAATTTCAAAGTAGTACCCGCATTTAGAAATCCGAACATGGGGCCATCATTAAAATGTGGGGCCATGCATTTTGTTAATTGTAAACACGGGACCCACCTTTAAAAACTACAATGTGGTACCCACGTTTAGAAATCTGAATATGGGGCCACCATTAAAATGTGATTGTGGACACGGGACCCACTTAGAGAAACTACAATACGATGCCTACCTTTATAAACGATTTATAATGTGGTCCTACCATTAAAGAATTATAATAAGGGCCCACCTTTTGTAATTGTGACCATGTGACCCACCTCTAGGAATTATGAAGTGGGGCCACCTCCATTGTGATTGTGATCGTAGGGCCTACATTTAGGATAAGTAAGAGGATTTAGGGTTTTCAAATAATATTATTTAAAATGCAAGAGATAAGAAAGAAACAATTGTGCCAGCAAGTTGTTTCTTAAAAAAAACAAAGTTTTTTTGTTCTTACTTTATTATGCTGACGGGTTAAGATTTTAAGATTCCTTCCCGTGAGAACAAAATTCGGAATAATCATTTACACATACCAAACGTGTTTTCAACAACCATATCTCATGGGAACATGGGAACATCCATATGACACGATGCCAAACACACCCCGAGTTCTTCCATTACAGAGCCTTTATCTTTTATATTAACACTGGTGATCTACTGCATGCAATGAGTATGTTTGTCTCCTATTGACTGTTCAAAACACAATCTTCTCTCGGCAGCACACCCCTTAGAACTGTTTATTAGTTGGCCGGATCCAGACATTGCCACGGGTGCGGCTAGGGGTGAAAATCTGGACGGCGGCCCAAGCCTAGCACGGGCCTGGTACGAAAAAAAACATGTCTCGGCCATGCCTGGGCCCGTTGACTTGGTCAATGGGCTGGCCTGGCCTGGCCTGGCAGTCCCACTGGGCCTGCTGGGCCAGGGTTGCCAGGCCCGAGGCACAGCCCGGTTAAAATTCGTGCCGTGCTGCGTAGGGGTGAAAGTGGGTCGGGCCGTCCGAGAGCCGCCCGCGGACGGCCCGTTATAGGCTCGGCCCGAGCTCGGCTCAAAAGACAAAAGAGCCGAGCTAGGGCCTAGTAGGAGACCCGTTTTCTTAAAAGGGCCGGGCTCGGGCTTGATGAAGCCCGACTCGTAAGCCCTAGGGCCTACATATATTAATACATATTGTATATATATGTACACTATATAGTATATAATACATATATGATATAACATAATCCATAAATCCTAAACCTTAGTTTTAATCCAATATAAATAATCCCTAAACCCTAAATACTAAACCCTAAGCACTAAATAATCTATAAACCTTAAACCTAAGCACTAAACCTTAAACCCTAATTTTAATCCAATATAAATAATCCCTAAACCATAAGTACTAAATAATTCATGAACCCTAAACCCTAAATCTAAGCACTAAATAATCCATAAACCCTAAACCCTAAACCTTTATTTTATTATGCTAGCCGAATACTTTATTTTATTCTATGATGCTATTGGAGTTTAATTTGATTTGTATTATTGTTGGATTTTGACAATGCTCATCTACATTAACATTGAACTATTATGGAGTGTTGGAACTAGGCTCCCTTTGCTTTTATGGAGTCTTTCTTATTTTAGTTAATTTTATTACTGCAATCCAAATTATGGAATGGGAATATGGGATGAATGCATGCATTTGACCATTTTTTTGTTCTGGTTTGCATATGCAGATTTATTTAAATTCCGACAGGATTTTTTTTTCTTGAAAATATTTTCTTTCAGCTAGTGCTATATCATTATAAAACGGGTTGCGCTCACGAGCTGAGCCTAGGGCCTCAATCGAGCCGGGCTTGAAGGGCCGGCCCTAGGGCCTTAATCGAGCCGGGCTCGAAGGGCCGGCCCTAGGGTCTCATAACTTAATAAGAGCCGAGCCCGAGCCAGGGTTTTTGAGGCCCTCTCGAGCTCGGGCTGGGCTAGGGCCTCTCAAAGCCCGGCTCGGTCCGGCCCACTTTCATCCCTACGTGCTGGGCCAGTGCCCCAAAGCCCACGGGCGGCCTGGCTCGGCACGAGGCACGACCTAGTGAGAGCCCAGCGGCTCTTTTTTTTGAAAAATCCACCCCCCCCTAAACAAAGGGTCAAATGGGTTTTTTTTTTTTTTTTTTTTTTTTTTTTTTTTTTTTTAACGTTTTTAACCCCCCCAATAGCTATAAACGGTCAAATGGGGGTGGTATTAGTGTCTTTTGATCATTTTTTACCATTATACCCCCCAACTGCTATAAAACGGTCATATGAGGGGGTATTTTATGTCATTTTATCACTTAGGAATTCTATAAATAGCCCTCATTCCTCTCGTTTCTCTACACTCATCTACTCTCTCATTTCTCACACTCCCTCTAAAGTTCTAAGGCTCTAAGCTTTCTTAAGTCTCATTCTAAAGTCAAACCTCTCTATACAAAGTTTTCTAAGAAGTGAAGAGTGAGGGTGACTTCTCTAAAGTGAAAGATTCAACTAAGAAGAACTTCTCCATTAGCTCTCCCTCTCTCATAAAGGTATTTATTATCTTTAATTTTGAGTTTTATTTAGTAATAATATACATAGTAATATTATATATTAAGTCTCATCTTCTCCCATTTCTTATATAAATTATCACAAAAAACACATTATACATATTTATTTATTAAATTTTTTTTTTATCTTTTATTTAGAAAATGACTGGACCATCACAACCTTTCAATCTTCACTTTTCTCTAAATGAGGAAGATCCTGAATTTATTGATTTAGATCAAACTCAGGGCATATAAGTAGATAGTAATAGTCCGCAAAATCCTGCATTTTCAGTTTCTACAACTAAAAGGAAGAGAAAATCAAGATTGACTTCTCCTATATAGTCTTATTTTGTTAAAGTTACTGTCCCAAGTCCCACGGGAGGAACATAGGAAAAGGCACAATGTAATTTTTGCAAAGATCTCCTCAGTGGCAAATCATCAAGCGGCACTGGCCACCTTAGCAGACACATGAAAAAGTGTATGCGCAAACACACGAATACCGTTAACGATGGGGAAAGAGGTGGGATGGTTCAAATACAACCTTTTCAAACCGATTCATCTGGCGGTTTAGGAGTTTTCAATTATGACCCTACTAATGCTAGATAACAACTTATTAAGTTTATAATTTGTCGCCAATTTCCATTTATACTTCCGAAGACTGAAGTTTTGAAAGATTTTTGAGGTCTGCCTTTGTTCTTTCATGGCAAAGAATATCTAGAGTTACTGCTAGAAATGATGTAATAAAAACTTTTTTGAAAGAAAAAAGAGAATTTAAAAAATATTTTTGAAAATTTACCTGGAAAAGTGGCTTTAACTTCAGATTTATGGACCTCTAAACAAAATCTGAGGTGCATTGCTATCATATCGCATTATATTGATAGTGATTGGGTGATGCAAAAAAGAATGATTTCATTTTCTATGCTAGAATCTCTACACACTGGTGCTAAGATATTGTCCACCATCCTTGAAAAACTTAGAGAATATAAAATTAAAAATAAAATAATTTTTATAACTTTAGATAATGCAAGCACTAACAATGTCGCAGTGGATTTACTAAAACATTCGATTCAACTTGATTTAAATGGAGATCTATTTCACAATAGATATGCATGCCACATCATAAATCTTATCATACAAGTAGGGGTGCAATTAATTAGAGATGATTTAGAGATTATTAAATGGATTGTAGGATACATTTTTTGTTCTCCCTCGTGAAAACAATGGTGGAGGGACATATGTGTAAATTTGAATCTAAGACCAAAGAAAATATCGTATGATGTAAAGCATAGATGGAATTTTACTTGTAAAATGTTAACAAAATCATATGCCTATAAAATGACACTAAATCAATTTTATCAACTTTATTTGGAGCATGAAAATATTTTTATAAGTGATGATAAATGGACCCTTCTTGAGATAATAAGAGATTTTTTAGAAGTTTTTCATAATACAACATTGTTTTTTTCCGGGGTATATTATCCCACATCAAATCAAGTTTTAGCCCATTTTTTTGAAATAAGTCTTACTTTTAAAAAATATAGAGATTTTCCAATTTTTCAACTCATGTGTGTACAAATGGAGGCAAAGTTTTCATTATATTGAAGAATAGTTCCTTTAACATTTTGTATAGCTACTACATTAGACCCTAGATTGAAATTACAAGGTGTAGAAACCCTTCTTGATGAAATAAACTCTAATATGAATACAACTAATATAAATGACATGACAACAATTAAGACACAATTAGAAACACTTTATTTGGATTATGCTACCCGATTAGGTAGATCCATAGCACCCACAGTCCCAACAGGCCCTCCCCAAGTACATAAAGGAAAAAAAGAAGGCTATTTGGAGTATTATGAGGAAATATTATGGAAGTAACTCCATTTCTTCCGGAAGATCTTACAACCGTAATGAATTAACAATGTACCTATGTAACGATCCTATTGCAATCTCGGATGATGAAGAAGCTGATTTTGATCTTTCGACATGGTGGAAATCATTCGAAACTAAGTTTTCTGTGCTTTCCGCCATAGCCCATGATATACTAACAATACCAGCGTCTGCGGTTGCATCAGAGCAGGCATTTAGTACAAGTGGGCGCCTTATTGACCCCAGGAGGACTATGCTTACAGAAGAAACCGTTGAGACCTGCATGCATGTGCTTATGAGATTGGTATCAAGGACAGGATAGGGAACAACACCTCGATGATGATGAGATCGAGATAGAAGACGAGCTAGCGGCGTTACATATATCATAATATAATTTTTTGTAGAATGTATAATAGGCTTGAATTTATTTTTTAGAGTGTATCATAGTAATTTATTTTTAAAAATGTATCATAGGTTTTTAAAGTTGTAATTTATTTTTTAGAATGTATTATAGGTTTCTCAAGTTGTAATTTATTTTTTAGAATGTATCATAGGTTTTTAAAGTTGTAAGTCTTTTTTCATTTATCAGAAGGTTTGAATTTCATTATATATATTGATCCAAGTTCAAACTTGTAATTTTTTTGAACTTTTGTAACTTAAACTTGAAGGAAATACAATTTATTTGATGTATTTTTTCAAAACATCATTAGTGTTATTCTACTTGTTATTTCTCTTAATATCTTTATTTTAATGAAATTGGTCTAAGACCAAGAGTGAAGAGTCTAACTGTCTAAGTCTCTAAGGCTTAAAGAACTTTAAAAAAATTAAAAAAAAAGGGAGGGGGGTATGTGGGCCGCCCAGGGGCTGCATAGCCCAGGCCCGACTAGGGCCCGACCCAGCACGACACGACCAGAGCCGTGCCTTGGGCCGTGCTGGGCTGACCCCAGAGGCCCTGGGCTAGGCACGGCATGGCCCGCATAATTATCATGGGCCGTGCCTCCCGGGCTGGGCCCTTCTTCAGTGGGCCGTGCCGTGCTGGATTTTCACCCCTAGGTGCAGCCGCATTTGTTAAACCAAAGTGCGCTTAAAAAAATTCAATAAAAATTATGGGTTCACCCTCAAACCCATATGAAAACCCATGGTTTGCCCCAAAACCAAATTACCCATTAAAGTTCGCACCCCTCAAATGATAATCTTGGATTCGCCACTTGGCAGTAGTGATTCACTGTAGCTAGTTGTAGAAGATTGACTCGGTGTTCTTTTTGCAATCTGTCTTTGGCTGCAGTAGAAACTGGGTTTGTTGGATAGGATTAATTGGCAAGTTCATTATAATCATCTATAGAGTTTTTTTTTTTTTACACCCATCAACGATATCCCGATAAAGAATTATCTTTTATCAAAGTACTCTAATTGGTTTTTTTACTAAATTTTCTTTCCATCATATCCTGTAAAAACTGATATGGTTTGTGATACAAATCAAACCTATGGACCATGATCTATGCATAAACAATGAATAATCTCAAATAACCTTACACCATGATCGAGATGATGAGTGGAACTCTTTTCTCAAATAGGATTTTCTCCTATCTCCCTTATCACCCACTCCAATATGCGTGAAGTTGATAGTTACTTTTCAGATTTCGTGGGTTAAGAGAGAGGACCGGAAAACCATATATATAGATAAGTCCTAGAGAGATTTCTTACCATAAAAAAAATCTAATGAAAGTAAGTTTCCTTAGTTCCCTCAAATTATCTCAAATTAGCCAACAAGAGTCTTATTTGATTTGGGCTTACTAAAATTGAAGCCAAGATAAAATTAGTAAATCCAAAAACCAAAGGAGAAAGTAACTTAAATTAGTGGGATCAAACCGTGGGTCCTAACAACGTTGCACATGTGGTCATAAGGACCACTCATGTCTAACAATCTCCCATTTGGTCTGAATGACCACACATATGTGATCTCCCACTTGGTCATGAATCATGATAATCACCAATATTCAATCCACCTTCTATTTTTATTTTATTTGAAAACTATGTTTTATAAAATGACTCAACTTGGATTCAATAGATTTTAAAATCCTGACGAGTGGGATCAAACCGTGGGTCCCAACAATGTTGCACATGTGGCCATGAGGACCACTCATGTCTAACATATCCTTCTTACAAAATCTAGAATTTATCGATGACAATTACCAAATCTAATAAATACAGAAAAAGAATATGAAGTACTTAGATAAGCCTTGGCGACAACCTTGGAAATGAAGTGGGTCCCTTGAAAGAACTACTGGTCTTAAATGGGTGTCGGAACTGAACTTATTGAGAACCTCTGTGCATTCATATATGAGATAGATCTTTCAAACTCGTTCACATTTTGAGAATGATCAACCAGGGTTCCCATCTCCCTTATATACACCAATTTCTATGAACCCTAAGGGATTGGCCGAGTGGTCGGACTAGGGATGTCAAATGGACCGGCTAGGCCCGGCCTGGCACGCTCCAGCCCGCCAGTCAATGGCCCGCGGCCCGACCCAGCCGGGTCAACGGCATGGCCCGCACATGGGCTGGGCTGGGCCGAGGTGGTTGGGCCCGCCAGGCACGTGGGCTGGGGGCTGCAGCCCGCTGGGATCAGCCAGCCAGGCCCAGCCCGCCCAACGTCCATAAGCCTTTTTTTTGAAAAAAAAGTTACCCCCCAACAGCTATAAAATGGTCATATAAGGGGTATTTTGTGCCATTTTTCATTTTACAAAGTCTATAAATACCCTAACCCTCCCATTCTCATTCCTCACCAATTTACACAACTCTCTCATTCTCTTTATACATTCTCTAGCTCTCTCTCAAAGCATTCAACTCTTTCACTCTCTCTAAGAAGTTCCGCCAATAGAATTCTTGTCAGGGAGGTGAGGACCGCCAATATGGTCAGCTATGATTCTAGTGAAAAAAAAAAATGCACCAATTCCAAGATGTTGACCCTTAGATTAATATTATCTTCCAACTGGCCTAGGAAGCAGAACAACAAATCCTTCAACCCAAAAATATTTGACAATCCACAGTCGAACCTGTTTGATGTCAGTGCTGTATATCACCAAGATATGGGCCTCCCATGTTACCTAGTCAGAGCTCAAAGATTGTCATAAAATTCCTTCAGTGGAAGAGATGGTCATAGTCATCTTCTGATGGGTTGTTCTGGTAAAACAAAGTAAACCATCAATCAATGGAGCCTTTTTAGGCCAGGTGATCCCCAACCACAAGATGATGTGGTGCTTCAATTGGGCCGTATCAGGTACACATTAGAGGAAAATGTTTTATCACTGATGAATTTATAGTGTTGAGCTCATAAAATCCTTTTGAAGCCTTATTGTAGAGCATCACGAAGTATTAAAAATCTATAGTTAAATAATTTCAATCACTCGAATTTTTTTAGTGAACTATGTTTGATTGTTCATAACAAATGGAAAAACAAAGTTTTAGTAATAAAAAAGTTTACTTTTACTTTATCAGAACCTAAATATTTTACTTCCTAAAAGACAAGTAAAGTAATTACACTACCATTTGCCAACTTTCATTTCACTTCTTGAAAGACATGTAAGTTTTTGTTTTATTCTTTTTTTTAATACTAAAAAAAAGGGAAAAAAACAGTGCAGGCTCGCTGGCCCGGCACGGCCCGGCCCGCTAGCACGGCGGGCCGAGGCTGGAGAGGCCGGCCCGGCCCGTTTGACATCCCTAGGTCGGACCATGTGTCATAGCCCCGCCCAACTCAGCATGAAATTGTCCGCTTTGGCCTACGTGCACGGACTTCCCAGGAGGTCACCCATCCTAGTACTGCTCCCGCCCGAGCACGCTTAACTACGGAGTTCTTACGGTTTCCAGGGCCGCACGGTTTTAAAAGGCCTCATGCTAAGTTAATATGGGGTTTGACTTATAAGCCCAGGGTCAGGACTTGGATATTTCTGATGCGGGCTAACGGAGACTCACCGTTTGAAGCCCGTGGTTGACACGCTCCGCCCCATGGTTAAGGGTGCCGCCCGGACCAAGTTCTCACATTCTCCCCCACCGGAAATAGAGCCGTCCTCGGCTCTGATACCAATTGTCACAGCCCCGCCCAACTCAGCATGAAATTGTCCGCTTTGGCCTACGTGCACGCGCGGGGACTTCCCAGGAGGTCACCCATCCTAGTACTGCTCCCGCCCGAGCACGCTTAACTACGGAGTTCTTACGGTTTCCAGGGCCGCACGGTTTTAAAAGGCCTCATGCTAAGTTAATATGGGGTTTGACTTATAAGCCCAGGGTCAGGACTTGGATATTTCTGATGCGGGCTAACGGAGACTCACCGTTTAAAGCCCGTGGTTGACACGCTCCGCCCCATGGTTAAGGGTGCCGCCCGGACCAAGTTCTCACACCATGGTTCCTCCTTATTCCGGAGTTAGAGATCTTGGTATCGACTTCCGGTTTCCCTTTATTCAGGAATCGAAAGTTGAGTTCATTAATGCTACCACTTTGGGGCTGCAAGGGTGTTTATCCGACTTTCCTATGAGTCCAGAAGTATTAGTCTAGCCCAAAGAGTTGAAACCCTTCGTAGCAGAGAAAGAGAGAGAAAATGCCATTATGTACTTTACCTGTTGGAATCCGATATCTCTTGACAAAAATCAATGATCCTCATTCAGACCCTACCTACGACCAAGAGTTTAATCCCTAATGCTATGTTTGGGAAGGGGGGAGGGGTGGGGAGGGGAGGGAAAATTTGAGGGGGAAGGAAAATGAAGGGGAGGGGAGGGGAGGGAAAATTAATTTTACCTCCTCTTATTTGGATAGTAAAAAAGTAGGTGAAAGAAAAGTGAAAAAGTAGGGTTTTGTTTGTTTGTGAGGTAGAGAGAAAATTACCAATTTATCCTTACTTTGTGAAAAAGTAAAAAAGTTAGAATGACAGTTTAGTAAAATGACACATTTTCCTCTCTTTACCTCATACTTTCCCCCCATTTTGAGGGGAAAGTTTTAAGGTGGGCCCTACATGAATTTTCCCCCCAAAATCACCCCCCCGCCCCAAATTTTTCCTTCCCTTTTTACCCCATTCCCAAACGGTACCTAATGCTATGTTTGGGAAGGGGGGAGGGGAGGGAAGGGGAGGGAAAATTAATTTTACCTCCTCTTGTTTGGGAAGTCAAAAAGTAGGGGGAAGAAAAGTGAAAAAATAGGGTTTTGTTTGTTTGTGAGGTAGAGAGAAAATTACCAATTTATCCTTACTTTGTGAAAAAGTGAAAAAATGAAAAGAGCATTTTAGTAAAATGACACATTTTCCCCTCTTTCCCTCATACTTTCCCCCCATTTTTTAGGGGAAAGTTTTAAGGTGGGCTCCACACAAAATTTTCCCCCCCAATCCCCCCCTCCCATTTTCCCTCCCCCCTTCTTAAACACCTTCCATTATCGTTTTCCCTCCACTTTCCCTCCATTTTTTTTCCTCCCCCATTTTACCCCCTTCCCAAGTGGTAAATGCTGTGTTTGGGAAGGGAGGAGGGGAGGGAAAATTTGAGGGAGAAGGAAAATGAAGGGGAGGGGAGGGAAAATTAATTTTACATTCTCTTGTTTGGGAAGTTAAAAGTAGGGGGAAGAAAATTAAAAAAGTATGGTTTTATTTGTTTGTGAGGTAGAGAGAAAAAAATCATTTTACCCTTACTTTTGAAAAAATTTCAATTGGACAAAAAATGGCATTTTAGTACTTTCCCTCCATTCCCCTCCTTTTGCCCTCATTTTCCCCCCATTTTAGGGGGGGAATTTTTGACACTAAGAGGACAAAAATTGTCCCTCCTCTTCCCCCCCCATTTTCCTCCCCCCCTTCCCAAACACCCTCCAAAAGAATTTTCCCTTCATTTTCCCCCCCATTTTTTTCTTTCCCCCATTTTCCACTCTTCCCAAACACTAGGCACGTTTGTGTACACACCATTTCCGCGGAAAGAAGAAATTGCCACGTCAGCAAATTCCATAGAAATAAAAACCTCTTAAAAGGATTTTCATAGAATTTAGATTTTCATGTTTGGTGCAAAAAGAGTTTCCTCATTGAATTGGTGCTAATGTTGTTTGGTGTGGCTATGGATTCCTTATAGAAAATCAAAATTTCTTATTTGGTGATATAATTTTTTGAAGAAAAATAACATAACATGTTTATTATTTATTCAACATTAAATAATAATTTTTACAAAGAAATAAAAAATAAAAGAGTTGTAGGGTTTTTGGGTTGAAATGGACAAGAGTGAGGAAAAGATGAAGAAGTTTTCTGAGGAAATTTATTTCCCATATCCCCCATAGGAAACCCATTTCCACAATTATCAAAGAAAATGCTGACGAGACATGAAAGTATTTCCACAAAATTATTCCGCACCAAATGCGGAAAAAATAGATTTTCCGCGGAAAACGATTCATTTTTTCCGCGGAAAAATATTACAAAAACATGCCCTAAATCTATCCGATCGAGATTTCCTGTGAGTTCACCCGTGGCAGACCGCCAGGTCTAGCTGGCGTGGGCACATGGTATAAGAAGATGGTTTTATTGAAATGAGGATCCTAGGACAGCTGAATTCATGACTATTACATTAAATGACATAAAGTAACAGACGTGCGAAATGGGGTAGAGAATGCCAAGAAGTAAATTCATGACTATAACATGAAATGGCATAAAATAACAGACGTGCGAAATGGGGTTGAGAATGCTAAGAAGGGAATAATGGAAAGAGGAAAAAACATCAATCTAGAATCTCGAGCTGCATTCACGTCAGCACTTTGTCCTTTCTTTCCACCCTTCATAAATTTCTTCTTTTATTAACAATCTCCCATCAGTCTCATCCATTCCTTGTTCTCTCATTTTCTCCGCCCCCATCTCTTTCTCATCCATCAATGCCTCTCTCTAACTGGCTTCTTGCTTTCTTTGCTTTTGCCTTTCCCTTGTCTAACAAGGTATGCTTTTAGCTCTGTGTATTGAAGTGTAAGCTCCCATAGAAATTCAATCTGTCAAAACCTGTAACATAGACCATGGATCCACCGAATCTCTGGTGTTACTGGTGGGTCATAATATGTAGCTCATATGTAACTCCTTGGTTTTACTTCACTTCTTTGTTCCTTCTGAGAATGATTACTGTTCCCTTCTCCTCTATTTCCTTTATTGCTGTAACGTTTCTTTCAATTGATCTATTGGCTGATTTGGGTTTGGGGAGTTTTATTAGCACCGCCCCCACGCACTTCACCCCTGCCTCCAACACGCACACAGCTCCCTCTCTCTCTCTCTCTCTCTCTTCTTTTCTTTTCTCCCTTTCTTCTTCTTCCTCCCCTTGCTACACCCTGCACTTCTTTTCTTCTTCTTTCTTTTTCTTCTTTCTTCCTCTCCTTCTTTCTTCCTTCACTTCTCTTCCTCCTCCCACCGCACCTTGCACCACACCTGTGCACCCACCTGCACTCCTTCACTGCACACCAACTTCGCTGCACCCGTCACCTGCACACACCCACCTGCACCAACCGCCGGAGACAGGGAGGGTGGGTTGGGGGTGGAGGGAGAGAGGGAAAGGGAGGAGGTGGGAGGGGTAGTTTAGGAAATGGTGGTTTTTTTTTTTTTGGTGTGAAAAGATAAAAGTATGGTGCCAATAGAACTCCCTTTTACTTTTTTTCTTTTTTTGGCTTTTTGCAATTGGGTTTCTAATAAATTGATGAAATATGTGGTCTTCTTGTCAAATTCAAGAAATTCATTTCAGGTTGTTGTCCTTTAGTCAAAGATGGTAGCTCTTTGTCATTATATTTGTCATGTAATTGGTTGATACATGGCCAAACTTCTCAATGTTTAGAACTATAGATTGCAAATAGGAAAACCTGGACATTGTCATGTTTTTAATATGTGTGTTCCTTTTTTTTGTTATCTAAGAATATGTTGCTTCTGAGTTTAAAGAGCCCACCCAGACCTTAATTAATAGCTTATGATTTCTTCTGTGATTGGTATAATTTTAGCACAGGACTATTTTTAGATTCTTTTCTCCATGGGCAATTGACAAACTTCAGTGGAAATATTTTTGGGTTTCTATATCTTCTAGATACTTTATTCTCTTTTAGGAGGTTTAGTACTCTTGCATGAGATGTGTGATGGAACCCATTCCAAGTTGTATTCCATCTCTCAACAAAGAGATAGGATTCTCTATAATCAAGGATGTGCTCCATCATCATTCAGTGGTGCTGACTATTTTTTTTTGTTTCAAGTCCTGCACAATCAGATGATCCACGATCCTCTTAATCCCTTTGCTTTTAACATTGATTGGATTACTTTTTAGACTATAGCTTATGCATGGTAGAGCTTTCCAAATGATGATTCAATATGTTGAATACATGGGTTTTCTTGTTTCATTTTGAAAATTAATTTAGTTAACTTCAATGTAAAAGTAACCATATAGGGACTGACTTAATTTTTCTACTTTTACTTATAGTAAGTACCGGGAGATATTGGCTATGGAGAAAAATAAATATCAGCTAACTTAAGGAAAAGAACACAGAATGGTGGGATGTTGTTACAAAAAAATCTCTTTTGTAGTACTAAGATATTCAAAACTTTCATTATAAAGAATTTGAAAATGACAACTTATAACTAGTGTGAATAAAGTAGTCGGCGTAAGGGCTTTTGGTATAATTTGTAAATGAATTTTACCAAACAATAGGATAGTTGCCATTAAGAAATTCAAAGTAATAGGTAAGGTCAAATTTAGCAGTTTATAAATAAGGTAGAGACTTTTTCCCAAATCAACCTTAGAAATGTGCTGAAACTCTTAGGATCATGAATTTATATATAATGAGAACATCTCTCCGCAAATCTATGATGGGGTTAAGCGTGTATGTTGTTTTTTCAGTAACCTTAAAGATCTTCTACTGATAATGATGGCTTGTTAGCCCCATCATAGATATGGTGAGAGTTCTCATTTGATATAAATTCATAAAAAGGGACTTCTACCTCTAAACAACATCCTAGAGCTTCACCACATTCCTATGGTTGATTTGGGATGAAATGTCTACCTCATTTATAAACTGCGCAATTTGACTCTAATATATTATTTTGGATTTTTTAGTGGCAACTATCCTATTGTCTGGTATAATTCATTTGTATGCTATAGTGTAACCTCCTTTACCAACTACTTTGCTTAAATTATAATTATCAGTTGTCCTTTCCAATTCCTATATATTGGAAATCTTTGAATATCTTATCACTATGATCAAAGATTTTTTGCTGTAACAACATTTTTCCATTCTATTGGAAGAATTTATCCTTTAGTCTGTTGACATTTCTTCTTCTACATAATATTTGGAGTTCCGTTGGTTGGGCCTACATGGACAATTCAACAAGGAGAGATTCAACCACTACATGCTTATGCTATGCCAACAATGACATTCTCAGCCTATGTTCAATCTAAGTGACCTCATAACTTCCTTTGCCAACAACAGTCTCACTACCAAAGATCTGCTTGCAGTATCAGGTGGGTCACTCTTCTTTATTCATGATGCTCCTTTCTTATTCATTTTTGTGTTAATGGATATAGTAATTGTCTTTTCAGAGTCTCACACTATAGGCCAGGTAATGTGTACTTCCTTCCGAGCTCGAATCTACATTGTAACCATGATTGATTCTTCTTTTGCTACATCTCTCAAGTCTAATTGCCCGGAGTCCGAATCCCCCAAGCCACTAAGTTAGACATTGTCTAGGTCAGCCAATGTGGCTGTGAAGCGTGGCACAGTCTCGCCCTCTCTCTCTCTCTCTCTCTCTCTCTCTCTCTCTACTACTTGTTGTCACTTTTCTTCAATTGTTTTTTGGTTAGTCAATAGCATATCATATAGGTTCTGATTTTGTTTTATTGTTTCAGGCATGTAACATTTTAATTTTACGTAAGATTAATTTACTTTTTTCACATATTTTTCGATTTGACATTGTTTATTTTGTTGGGAATTTAGGAAGAAAGAGACTGGTACGTTCATTTGGAAGGATGAAGTGCCAATGGAACCGTATGAAACTAATTCAAGTACAAGAGAAATTTTGGTTTTGAAGGAGGAAGTTCAAAATTTTTCAGCAAAAATTTATGAAATGTGGCTTCACTTGATACAGTCAATTCAATTGTTTTTCCCTTGTCCAAGGTTTCCATGGGTTTGGGAAAGAAAAAAGAAGAAATACTTAGATACAACAGAGAAGTATCAGTTAAGCTCAATACACAATCTGGTAATGTATTTCTTGCTTGATGCTTCAATACCAATGTAATAATATATGCAGACTTGTAATTGTTGATTCAGTGGGCATGTTTATGCATTCTTGTAATTGCTGTATAGAGACTAGTAATTGTTGAATTTTTTATGCTGTTTATATATTCAGTTTGTGTTCATTTGCTCATGTATTCTTGTAATTCAGTTGTGGGTGTTGATCCTACAACACAGGTACCAATTCAGTTGTGCAGGTGAACCACTCTGGTGAACCCCACAACAGAGTTTACCTGCCTATATCAAAGCCAACTGTTCTGACTATGGTTGCAAATGGGTTGATAATTCCATCCTTTTAGTTGTCAAGTGTAAAACTAGTGATCCATGAATGGGAGGAGGCAAAGAAGTGTACAAATCTCACATTTTTTTATCTGCACCAGACTACATCATCATCTTTTGTAGTAGCATCCACAGTTACTGGTTCTCTTGCAGGTGTCTAGAATGGTGTCATGCATTCTAGCTTGGAATCTTTTGATTTTTGAATTTTGTTGGGTTTTATCACATTTTGTATGGGATTCTGTTTGTCTGGGCTATATTTGACTTGGTGTGATAGATTCTCTTTGTTACTCCAATCTTTGTTTGCTGAGGAGTGGAAGATGAAGTGTGCAGTGAGTAGATTCAATTGAATGAGATTGTTGCATACTGTGTTCAGTTGTATGGGATTGCTGTATTTTTCTCACATACAAGAAGATATTTGGGAAGGATCTTTATGTAAATACAATCGAGCTTTGGTCACGAAGATCCACTCTTGAATTTTCTATGTAAGGTAGTTGCAGGGGTGAAGCTAAAAGGTTTGAAAAGTATAGGACTAAAAATACACACTACTCAAAAACACAGTATAGGACCTAGGAAACCCTTTTCCCATGCATCTTCATCATTTCTGATATTAACCGGCTAACACTTATAAATCTACACAGAATCAATGTGTCCTGCGTTCATTTACCAAAAATAAAAACCTGTCTGATATTAACCTGAACTCAAACACGAACATCAGCTGAGGACTCATAAAGCACTTGAACACACATTCTGTGAGTTGTTATGGTAGGCTTGATGTATTTTTAGTTCCAGCAACAAACTCCCTTTCGATTACAATGTGTTAGTCTACTGAATTGTGATATGGCCACCTATGCATATTTTAACAAAGCCCACAACTTAAATGGTACCATATTAGCCTGAATCTGAATCTAAAACAGCAACTGAAAGTTCACCTGAAAGCCCATTCTTTCCAAATTTACAGAGATTCAAACATTCACATTGTCTAGACTCCTAAAAACGCAGTGTGAAGATCTGTTTGAAAAACACTATTTACATATTGAACATTGCAATCAGCCATTGAAATGGCGTAACTCTAAACATCTGACTTTCTAGTAAAACACCAAAAATTGTGGTCACATTGCATCTTGAATTCCAATCAATCATTTGACCGAAAAACACCGCAAGCCAAAATTTGGTACATTGCATCTTGAATTCCAATTAATGAGAACAACAACCCATTTTCAATAGATTAATAACTATTCCAACAACAAATTACATGCTTGATTGAAAATACAATCAACATTTACATGCAGCCTTCATATCTCCTTTAACTCCTTTTATTACAAGAAAGCAATAATAAATTACTAATGAGCAACGTTGCCTATGCACTTTGCAGAGGATGACCTCTGTATATGCTAACTCTTGGATGATACTCAATTGTTTCTAATTAAAATTGACGCATGTTCTTGCTTCATAGGCATACTTGGAGGATTTTCTAGCACCATAATCTGATGACCCATTTCCCATTTTCACATGATTTCTTCAAGTGCTGCACGTGGCAATCTTCCTTGGTCTTCAGATGCCAAGAGAGAATACCAGCATTCACATCTGCATTCAATAGAAAATCTTATGTTAGTAGAAGGGAAGAGAGTGCTCAAAATTCCCACAATGCTAAAAAATCTCAGATTGCTCAAATGCCCATAAAGCTTAAAATTCTCAGATTCCTCAATGCTCACAAGTCACAATGCTCAAAATTCTCACTTTGCTTAAATGCTCAGAAGGCTCTGAGCACACTGTAGTCTCTATACTGTTTAGAATACACACACACATGCTGAAATTCTCAATTGCTGAAAGGAGAATACATTCATGCTTATGAGTTCTACTTTTTGCAAAGAACTCCAAAAAGGAGAACACACACACACACAGAGTTTAGACAGCCCCATAAAAGAAGTTTAGCTTTCCCTTTTTTTTTTTTTGAATGGTCACATGACTCGGAACCAGTTGAGAATATGTGCACAAACCACGTTACTAATGTGGCCTTGCATTACACTGGCACGATCATTCCTATATGGGGGCCATATGGCACTAGGAGAGTTACCGAGAGTAACCCATGAGGGGGTAGTTGTTCTTGAGTCATGGGGAAAGTAATGAGTCATGAGGGGTTAGTTGGTTTGCTTGTGAGTAGGAGAATTTTTCATATTTGTAGAAGTGTGAGTAATATGTGCAGTTATTTGTAGGAGTGTAAGTAGGGATGAAGTTGAAGTAAGTTGTGGAGTTAGTTATAGAGAGTAGTTCAAATTGTGGTAGTTATAAGTATATGTATTTTGTATTTAAAGATGACAAAGATTAATGAAAGAGATATATGATCTTCTAGCAACTTTTTGTCAAGTTACTGGAGGGCCAAGGTTCCCCTCGAAGTGAACCTACAAATTTTCTTTTACTCTTTAAGAAAATAGGGAGAAAGAATAAGTGTGCACGTATCAGTTACGTTACAAATCCAAGAATGATCACAAAAACTATATAAAATGCCTAAAATGATGAATTATTTGCACTATTTTAATGTCTCAAGAATGGTGACAGAAACTCCATCGAAATATTCCCACAAATCCAATGGGACCAATGGGAGATATAATGCAGCAATCTTCTTGATAACTAAAATAGTTAAATGAATACAGGAAAAAAGGATTATGCCTTAAAAAAAAGTGCATGCAGGAGTTGGTGGAGTGGCATAAGGCCTGGGTTTGCTCCTGTCTTGTGTTCAAAACCCGTCCTAGATTTACGCAATGTATGTTTGTGTGGGTTTAGTGGGCACTATCCGGGGAATTAGTCCCGTTGGCTCAAAGATACTCACCTCATGGAGAAAAAAATAGAGAAGGAAAATCTAAACCAAAAAACTATGCGCCCAAAATTTGATTTGAATATGTATCTATGTGTAACCTCTTTAGATTTAATGCAACTAGTCTAAGTCAGGAATGCTAAATATCATTAAAATAAATCTCTTTATACTTTTTCTCTTTTAGTAAATTTGATATATAGAAGTATAATAATTTTAGTAGTATCTTTTTTTTTTCACAGTAATATTTTAAGAAAACTAGACATTTGAATTATCAATAATTTATAACATATTTTCACAATTTCTTTTATCTACTGCAACACATCCACAAACTTGACTCCATTCATCAAATTATGTGGGTCCCATCAAACAATCACTAAGAAAAACTGAGTTTAATTTGTTGGCTCAAAAAAAAGGCCACTATACGATTAACAGCCCAATCCATGGATCTACTTATTATCTAATCAATTATTCACCTTACATATTTATTGATGACTACAGTTTGAAAAGATGATGCCCTTTATAATCCAAAGAGATGGTAGTCTTTTCTTCAGCCCAACTTATAAAGTAGGTCGCTTGTATTAGTGTTTTAGTTGTTCAGTAGTCCAGCTATTAGCTTTCCTTATCTACACCCATGAAGAAGTTCCTGACCATGTGCACTCTTTGCCTTATTGTTTCTTTGCTTGACCTCCTCTTTAGAACCTGTCTAATTGGAAGAGTTTGCTGGAATTTGGGAAATTCATGTTGGAAAAAATCGAGTTTCTTTAAGTTGAGTTTCTACCCAAAAAAAAAAAAAAAAACTTGTTTACATTTTTCCGTTCTTCCTTTTAATAATTTTTCCTCATTTTTTTTCTATCCCAACTTTTCTTTGTTAGTTTGTTTTGTTGTGCTTGGTTGTTTTTCCTTTCCTTTTTAACAGTTTTTCCTGTTACCAATTAAAAAAAAATGAGCCAAGTTGAGTTTCTGAACTATGTTCCTAAGATTATTTTATGGGGGGGAACTGGTGGCTTATAAAAAATCTTGTCTAATCCAAAGGCAATCAATATATGGCCATTCATTTGTCTGGGTGGGGTGGGAAACTTCAACAGGTTTATGACATTTGTGAACTTGAGAAGAATGGTGCTGAATTTGAGATGCCATGATCAGACCACTCCCTTTTTTTTTTTTTTTTTCAGATCTGCCCTTGCACAAGCATACCTTAGAAGAAGAAGAAAGAAAAGCCCCAATCAAATTACCAAGCTAAGATTTAAGGGCCTTAAATTTTAATTATCTCTTGATTATGCGATTTTGAAGAGAATTGAGCATGGCAAGTATGAATCCATAAGCGTAAGTATGCACTAGCGCAACCACCCGTGCTCAGCATGGTATACCCAGGCATTATAAATTAAATATTTTTACACTAAAAAGGTTATGTGGATTAATACTCCTTCCATCCATTAAGTAAGTTGAATAAATGAAAGTAAAAAAAATGGGGAGAAAGGGAGTAGAAGAGATGGGTGGAGCAAGAGACTTAAAAAGTAAAAAAAGGATGAGGTAGAAATAAAGTGGAGACTGGAGAGGTTGGTGGTTTGATGAGACAAGGGTGTGAGTGGGAAGTTCAGGAGAGAGAATGTGAAACATTTTAACAAAGAGGGATAACCGTTGGTCGAAATCGTAAATGACGGTCAAAATTCAACCAAAAAACCTTCCTACTTAACATATTATAATTGAGCAATAATTCATGGTAGATTATCTAAAATGGTTGGAATAATGATAGGTGGGACCTATTGTGAAGGAAACAGTGGAGAGCACAAAAAATTATATCAAACTGGGTTGATCATAGTTTGTTCAACTTTGTAATGTTGAACCAAAAAAGAAAGACAAAAAGAGAGCTGCTAGTGACTTCCTCAGGCAGCTCACCTACTACCCAACCCCAATTCCCCTCCCATTAAAAAGTTATAATAAATGAGCACCTGACTTTCAGAAATAATAATAATGGAAGTAAATGAAAACTGGAATGTTAGGTAACAGAAGTTAAGTTCCCTAAAATGGTCTGCAATTTTTAATAGTAACAGATTTTGGGTAGGTTTTACAAAAAAAAAAAATAAAAATACTGATATTGGGTAGGAGCATAATCACATCAGGAATCCATCCCTTAATTTTGGTGGGCCGAACCAATAGAAAACGGTTAATTTTGGGTCAGCTCAAGCTATGTTTGGACCCAACTCATAGGTTCGGGACTGGTTACAGGTTGGGTTACAAGTCAATGACCTAGACCTGTATGTAACCCAACTCAGGCCAATACCTATTTCATGATTCATAAAACAAGGACATCAACACTTTCTTCTCTCTGGCAAAGCCTTTTTCAGTCGGTGATCTACCCAAATATGGGTTGGGGGCCTTCAGCCTTGCCACTGATGTAACAGTAGGGATGTTAATGGATCGGTTTGGGTCCACGGTGGACCCGGTGTCAAAACCGTTAATGAGGAGGTGGAACTGGAACCGGAGCCATTTTATAGCCAATTTATTGGTTCCGGAATCGGAACCGTTAATTAATGAGAAGATGTAACCGGAACACGAACGTGTCTAGTTCCAGGTCCAGGTCTAGGTAGATAATAATGTGGGGAAAAAAAATCTAGTTTTTAGGAAAGATTCTCGAAAATTGAGGTAATATGTCGGGTTTCAGATCCATGAGTCGGAACCAAGGTAGAACTGGACCCGTGACCATTTAGGTCACGAGTCCAAAAAATGACCTAGACCCATTTACTTATTGGGTCTAAATAATGGTCCAAACCCGATTTCTAACGAATCGGAACCTCCGGATAAACGGAGAATTGGGGACTCATTTACATCCCTATATAACAGTGAGTTGTAAGAAATTTTTTGGTTGCATCGAATCAATTCCATTTGTAGCACGACACATTTTCTTGGACCCCATCAGATATAATGATGGACACAAATTATGGTTGCACGAAGAATAAACTCCATTTGACATTTCTAGGCATAAACTCCATTTGACATTTCTAGTCATCCAATGACCGAGCCAGAGTTATATCAACTTCCCTGATAGCTATATAAGAGGAAAAAGAAATGTATCTACCATACCATATCTCAGTCATAACACATTCAATGGCAATGCCATCTTCTCCATCTCATCCTCTCTTCATCATCTTGTGCAGCTTCTGTATCCTCCGAAGAGTCTCTGCTTCCAGTCCCTATACAGCAATTTTCAGCTTTGGTGACTCCCTAGCAGACACTGGAAACTTTCTCATTTCTGGCCCTCGCGCATTTCCCTTCGTAGCCAGGCTTCCCTATGGCCTTACCTACTTTGGCCATCCAACTGGTCGCTGTTCTGATGGTCGTATGATCATCGATTTCTTCGGTACCATTCACTTCCCTCCCAACCAATTTTTCCAGTCTGGGCTGGTTTCAAAGCTACTGGACTAACCCATGAATTAGATCACTAGAATGAACATGAAGAAATGTATCATGTTAGACTAAATTCAAGGGTCATGTTCATTCCTTGAATACCATCTACACCATTTATCCTTAAAGGTTTTTGTGGATGGTTCATGCCCATGATCATTGATTGACCATTGCTGAACATCTTGGTCTTGAATTGTGCAATTTACTGTACTGTTTGATGAATGTAGCTGAGGCATATGGGCTTCCAAAGTTGCCACCCTATCTATCTAGCTCTCAAGGGTGGGTCTACAGCAAAGGAGTGAATTTCGCGGTCGCAGGAGCTACTGCGCTCGATGTAGCCTTCTTCCAAGAGCAAAATCTTACCGCTCGCTTGTGGACCAACAGTTCTCTGAGTGTTCAGCTCAGTTGGTTTGAGCAGCTGAAGCCATCCCTTTGTCACACCACACAAGGTTCTGTACAAATATTGAATTGTCATTCTTATCTCAGGAACCACCACTCATCTCTCTCTGATACTTGCTAATTTGAATTGTGTATGTGTAGATTGCGCGGATTATCTTAGCAAGTCCCTGTTCTTTGTGGGAGAAATTGGCGGCAATGATTACAATTACGCATTCTTGCAAGGTCTAAGCATGGCACAAATCCAAGCTTTTGTACCCAGAGTTGTCGAAGCGATTGCAGGAGCGACCAGTGTAAGAATTGATCAAACAAAAGCTCATAAACATGAATTGTTTGGGAAATGATTTGTGTAGAAAATCACCCATTCAAAAGAAGATTTTATTTTATAATCTAAATGCAAAACAGCAGTGAACCCCATTGACGTTTGTTGATTGAAACACAAAATCTGAACTATGTAGTGGATCCACATACCAACTGTCAATCAGCAAATCAAAACCTGACTTGATAACCTGTTTGATTGAAAGCACTTGTGATGGGAATTTGAGCTGTTGTGGAATATCAAAATCTCTGTTTCATAACTTGTGTTTGATCATTGATGTTAAGCTTTAGAATTCTCTGAACTTCAGAACTTGGAATAAAGATGGCATTTGAAGCTTTACTTTGACAAAAAATTTATTGAAAACTAAGGGCCTATTTGGTTAGAGGAATTTTGAGAATTCTTGTCCGGAGAAAATTATGAATTCTCCAAATGCTATCCCCAAGTGGTTTCCAACATGTTCGAGTATAGTCCAACATTCACAAAGCCAAAATTATCAAAAAATTCAAAGAAGGCAAAAATGATTTCCCAGAAGGTTGATAGTAAAAATTCTTCTTATTCAAACAGAAGATTCAAATGCTCTCTTGACATGAGTATGACATATTTTCAAAACTTTCAATACCTATAAGAAATACCTCCAACCAAACAGGCCCTTTCATTTTTCTATAATTCTTTCGAGATGAATGCTCTAAATGCTTGCAATCAAATAGAGGCCAATATGATTGTGCCTTTGAATGATATGGGTATAGAATCTAAATTGATGTACTGATGACTTATTGAAAATTGACTGTCCTTTTTCAGAGATTGATCGAGCAAGGGGCATTGAATCTGTTGGTGCCTGGAAATCTACCCATTGGGTGCTCTACACTTTATTTGACACTCTTTTACACCCCCAAAAAAGAAGAGTATGACCCACGAAATGGCTGCTTGAAAGCTCTGAATGGTTTCTCCAAGTACCACAACTCACTTTTAAAAGCAGCTTTGAAGAAACTAAGGCAAAAATACCCACATGCCAAAATCATATATGCTGACTACTATGGTGCTGCCTTCAAATTCTTCCACTCCCCACATCATTTTGGTGAGCTTCTTCTTCCTCTTGTTTGTCTTTTGTAGTCTAGATGATAATGGGCCTATTCAAGATTTAGGCCCAAATTCTCATGTGGCCCTGTCATGGCGATAAGGGTAGAATATCATCATCCTCATTGGGATTACTTAGATTATTAGATTGCAATTTATGGTTTGTTTCATCTAATGATGCTCCGATTGATCAAATCATATATTTTTTTTATCGGCCAGGTGAATTCAATCAATTCTTTTAATCTACAAGCGTAGCAAGCTTTTAGATGTAAGATTTTAAGCTGTTGATATGATGGGCCATGATCAATTTACAATTTGAGTTTGGGATGTAAAGATTTGAATCACAATCCCAGTGGATCAAATTCTAACGAATTGTCAAAATGGATCATGGAGATCACATGATATCACTACTCATTTGGGTCCAACATGTGTGATGTAGCTTTGGCCCAGATCGTAAATGGGTAGGGTGGTATAGAGATCGAGCTAACCACCACCATCATCATCAGCATCGTCATTGTAGACATTGATCTAATCTAAGTTCGCTAAAATCAAGAATTCTAAGAAAGCAAAATTTCTTAGTCAAGTTTGAAATTGAGAATCCTAATATAGTTGAGACAAGGCTATGGTGACGATGATAAACTCTGCTAAAATCAATTCTAATTCTTAACTCGAATGTCAGCTATAGTCACAATTTCATGTCTAAAGCTTGCTCCAACTCTGTGCAGGATTTAAGAATGTGCTATCAGCTTGTTGTGGAGGGACTGGGCCATATGATTTCAATGGGTCATCTTTATGCGGTGCGCCCGGATCCACTGTCTGTAGTGAGCCATGGACCTTTGCTAATTGGGACGGTATCCATCTAACAGAAGCAGCATACAGGACCATTGCCAAGGGTTTAATTGAGGGCCCTTATTCAAGTCCACCCTTGGCATCCCCTCATTAACCAATGCCATTAGCTATGCACTATTGGTAAGGGTAGGTAGTTGAGACAATGCACTTTATTTTCTTCCACTGCAATGAAGATGTAATTACATTTATCTACTACTAGCTATTGTCATAAATACCAGTACTATTTTCAAAATATTGTGATATTATTATTATTATTATTCCTTTTGCTATCAAAGGGTTCCCAACCATTTGGGCTGGACTAATCCCTCCGGGTCCGGAGGGAAGTCAAGTAAACTCCCCTGTAGCCCCAGTGTGGTAGTGTAGTTTCGAACCTACAATTTCCGGGTGCAAACTGTGGTCCTAGGCCAACTGAGCTACCCCTTGGGGTTAAGTATTGTGATATTCACTTAGCTAAAATAACATTTTTTCCACTTTTGTTATTTTTATTGCAATAAACAATAACATGAGAGTAAAATAGTTAAAATAAAAAAACCTATGAAATAGTTTTAGCTGGATATTCTCTTGATTTATTATTTTATTTATTATGATTTTCTGTACAACCTAATGCTCCGGAGTCCATCCCAGCCCACATGAGATGATAGGTCTTTACTCTTCACATCCCGGACCGTACATTGACATTTGAATAATTTATTGAGAAAGGAACCTAGAATATAAATATCAAATGAAGAAGGTAATAGCCGTGTAAAGGAAAAATATACTTTGAAAGTACATGAGAAGTTAAAAGTAACCAATTTACTTATACTTTATAGAATATATATATTTTTTTATGGCTGGGACTTCACTTTCATGCTTGTTGTAACTTACTAAAAAAAAGGTTAAAGTAAAAAAGAAAAAGAAAAGCGACCATTGGAATTACGTCCCTATCATTTTTTCTTGACCTCTTGAAAAGAAAATATTGCATAAGAGTCCTTACTCTAAATCCCTCATACACAGGAACATTTTAGTTGGTAGTGTAACCCCACTCAACCTCAAACCCACCCCTCCCTGGCTCCCTCCCCTTGGATAAAAATTCCAAAAACCTGAAAACCATTAAACTTTGAAGGTATAAGATTGAAGGGTTAAGATGGTTTGATGAGAGTGATCTTTTGCCCAATCGAAGGTGTCAATAAGAAAGGTGTGACCAATCTTGGCAAGAGAGCATGCCCTTAGAAAATGAGTGATCCCTTTTCTTAGCAAATGATTCTCATTACCTCTATCCAAGAGTGAAATGACCTAAAATTAGGTGTTCGATTTTTTTTTTTTTAAAGTAAAAACGTTCCCTAGTTTAGATCCTTGGAATTGGTTGACTCAAGGTCTGTTAAATTTTAATCATTTGAGAGAGAGAGAGAGAGAGAGAGAGAGAGGGAGGGAGGGAGGGAGAGAGAGAGAGCGAGAGAGACCCAATAGCCATTCAAGTTGCATTGATGTTTGCCACGCATACAGTTAGGAATGTGGGCCAATCTATATTCAATTAAGTGTACTGGACTGTTGGGAGTGTTTCCCTTGAAGCTCCTCAACCTGTACTGGACTGTTGGGAGTGTTTTTCCCTTGAAGCTCCTCAACCTGCACCCAATAGCCATTCAAGTTGCATTGATGTTTGCCACGCATACAGTTAGGAATGTGGGGCAATCTATATCCATTTAAGTGTACTGGACTGTTGGGAGTGTTTCCCTTGAAGCTCCTCAACCTGCACCCGTCCTATTTGTCTATTCTTTTCTTTCTTTACATTCACTTCACACACCTCATCATCATTGCATCATTGTATACTTCAAACCTTATGTAATCTAAGGTTGGCTCTCTTATACGGAAAGAAAAAAAAATTTTGGACAATTTTGGTAAGAGAGATCTCCACTTAGACCCAATGTTCCCGCTGTAGAACCACACATGAAATGAACTCCTATGTATTCATTGGAAATAAATAAATTCTAAAATTCTACTTACATTTTATAATAATTAATACTGCATTCTAATATATATATTTACATGGGCGCCCTCATATTCATATCCAATGCCATTAACTTAAATGTGTGGGAAATGCCAAAATTTATCTCTTTTAGTCAATGAAGGTGTGATACGTGTCATCAGTAATACACATATCTAATTCTCTCTCTTAAATATTCTCATACAAAGATAGATCTCTTAAAATACTAAGAAATCATTGGCTTATTAGATAGAGACAGAAACTCCCCTTTTGAGATATGAAAGTTTTTGATAATTTCCTATATATATATATTTATATATATGGGCAAGGCTCTTCTAAGAGTGAGCTTAGAATAAAATTCCATAAGCTCACACTTGTGGGGGCCACCCTTAGTCCATCCATTTTGACCAAACATACGACTCTCTTGAATTGTTAATGTTCACCAACTTTCGGTCATATCCGAATTTAGACTGTGTTCCCATCCAAATGGACTATTTGCTGTATGCTGATAATTTGGAAAGAGGAGAGTTCCAAAGAGTCCTTGAAAGCCCAGAGTCCTTGCCAACTGCGCTACCACTAGTTGGATAATTTCCATATGCCAAGCTGTAAAAACTCAAATTGGTGAGACTTTGGGTACAGCCTCACGTCACCAATGCCAATAATCAGAGGCAGGGAAAAATCGCGAATTAGAGTTTGCCGGGCCAAATCACGTTAGCCTCATTCATAATAAAAGAGCATGCAACTTGCAACTTGCAACTTGCAACTGGCAACATTCCTTATTTTGTCACTCATGGGGTCCGAGTTTATATGAGGGGCAAGATTGGGTGGGTGACAGTCATTTCATGATTAATGTGGACCAGCTTAGATTGATCATAAGCAGGCCAAATTGCTCCGATTGCCTTCCCACGCCCTCCCTATCTACACAATTCGATAGTTGCCTGACAGGCAATTCATATGTAATTAGATTAAGTACAGAACAACTAGATTTCCCAAGGGATCCAAACAGGATTGTTTCTGCAACACAACTGGAACGGGAAAACATGCCTCAGCAACTCAGGCGAACAAGATTCATCTGCTAGAACTTTCTTTCAAGGGACAAAAATTCTTCCCCACAACAAATGTGGGAATGTGATTGCGTCTGAATTAAAGACGATTACTACATGAATAAAGCATGATAAGTGCAAACCAAATCATATCTTCACTCAAATCAATGCTAGAAGAAAACGATACCAAACCACATCCCTTCAATTCAATGTCAGAAAAAGATGTCTCCAGACCAAATGAGGAAAATTGCTAACAAGAATATACCAGCATCAAAAAGCAAAACAAGTGTTTGTATTGTTATCTTTATTACAGTGCTCCCCGTTGGATCTTATTCACTGAATTTCCAACGGCCTAATGCTGCAGCCTCATCAAGTGCTAAATGTAAAATTTTCAAAAAAGAGATCTCAATGGTACAAATGCAAAATTGGGGCACCCCAAAACTAAGCTAGGATGAGCCCTACCTATTAATTCTCCTTTGCGAACTTAATGCCCTTCTCAATGGACGCTTTAAGTTCTGGTATAAGCTTTTCCAAACCTTCTTTCTCATAATCAGAAAGGGAACCCAACCCAAGAACTTCCTCCACCCCATTCTTCCCTAGCCTTACCTGCACAGCATATAGGGTAAATCAGAACAAATTTAGGAACACAATCAATTAGATTTCACCTGAGATATATACCAAACAACTAATCCCTATCCAATTCTTAAAATAGATTCAATTTACTATTCTGGTCTGACAGAAAAATATTGCAAGCACAAATACCTTAGTAAAAAGCATTTATTCATGTGTCAGGAGGAGGCAATCCAAAGTAAAGATATTATTCCGGATAAAAGTTGTATAAACATTAGTCGAGCATTATGTAATTGTTTAATTTCATTTTATTCATGAAATAAGAAAAAAAAAACATTAGTCGAGCATTATGGAACTGAGAAGTAGACAGACAGAGCTATTGCTCATTAATGAATCCTAATCAGAAAGTTGGATACTTAGAGCATTTGGGTAATTGAATATATTTGAGTAAAATCAAAATGTAGACATTCCATAATTTGAGCTTGTGATAGTGTTTTGAATACTAAAATAGTCCTTACCTGACACAGGACAGACCATCGGTCAACCTGTCTTTAGGACCTAGGCCATTTAGTTTATGTTTATTTTTGTTTCATTCAGAGTTGTTTCATGGTTTGTGTCTTAATTTATTCAAGTTAAGATGTTTTAATCTAAACTGTATGAATGTTTAGAGGGTTGAGATTAGCTTCAGGCTTATTGCTTCTCTATTTAAAGCTTTGCAAAGCCTCTTTGGCTCCTTAGACTTTGATTAATGAAAACAAGTTTAAGGGGTTTTATCCCAAGATTTCTTCCATCTACCCTTACCCGCCATGCATTGATCCCACATCATTACCTTTTAACACAAGAAATATTACTTCGACTCTTCTCTTAAATCAAGTGAAAAATGTGATAGTTTCCACTTTCAAGATGATGTTTTGGTTCGTATTGACCTGTATTGGGGAGTGTTGACCAATACAACCGATAACGACCAACTGCATAGATTTTAGGCATATTTGCAGTTCTGGTTAGACTGATATGGTTTGTATCAGCTAACAATTTAAATAATTGTGTTAGAGAAGAGAAAGTTAAATATGGTTTCCAACAATAGGGAGTTGAATTTGATTTAAAGAATGTCTGCAATAAAATGCTGATGTAGACATCAGAGAAGAGACAACATTTATGTATATACCACATCCCAGTGACGCTTTGATTAAGGCACATTTTTATAGAAAATATGGTTAGACCTGCATTATTCTAGAGAACAAATTTTATTATTCTTCTCATTTGATTTAAAGAATGTCTGCAACAAGGAAATGACAATAAGATAAATGTATATGTGGTTGTGATGCATAAAATAAGGTGGATGAATGTAGTCAACAAAAGATGATGCATACCAAAGAAGAAATCTTCGAATGGCCTTGACCGAAGGCAAAAGCAAGGAATGCAACTTAAGATAATTTAGACATTTAAACAAGAGATAAAAAGCAGTTTTTCAGTAAAGTATTGAAGTGTTACAGATACATTGAATTTGAGGAATGGAGGAGACCATAGAGACTTAGAAAGATGTGATGAGTAAGAAAAGACAGACTACACTGTGGAGTTCAAAGAACATCACTTTAAATAATAAGGTTGAACAGATTAAAAACACACAAACCGATCCCAGATAGATGGGATAAGGCCAATAACGATGAAGATGACATGTCTATTGAAAATTTAAGGTAATAATTGCACAAACTAAATCAAAATGGGTATTAAGTGTTAACATAAATCAAGTTCTTTTATTCATATCCATGTGCGTGAGCACACACGAAGCTTTCGATGTTGTTTGCATTTGCCAGACATATATTAAAACCTGACGACAATCATCAACATAAAAGATTGCATAAATCACCTTAGAAGCAAAGAAGGGTAGTTCAGTAATGCTTGATTGCACATAGGAACATTCCACAATATCTGGAACTCCATTAAGACCCTTCAAACAAGCATTGGCGAAGACGGCTCCAGCATAGCTGCATGAAATGAGCATCAGGCTAACTATTGGAATAAAATCTAAGACAATATCACCAAGATAGATGAGAAATAGCATCAGGCTAACTATTCAAGAGAAATGAACGATATCATGCAGTAACGTTCTAAGCAGAAAAAAAAAATCTAGAAATTTTTCAAAAAAATGAAGAAGTTCCAGAACACTAAATACAAGGAACAGTGTAAGTGAATTATTGAATGAAACTCTTCATTAACAATTCTATAACCCTAAATACAATGCAATTTTAAAAAAAAAAAACCCCTTGTGATCAGCGCTTTAAAAACCAGATAGGAGACTTTACTGCTAAATTTGTGAGTGACAAAATAAACATCAAGCAACATATTTCTTGTCCAATTGGTATAAGACCATGTTTCTTGTCAATCATGAAAATAAAACTGCATTCACCTAAAAGACATACAAGAGGTCACCACTTCCCTTGACCAAAAAAAAAAAAACCCTGACAAAATCAAGATGTCACAAAAACTTTTAAACTCAAAAACCCCTTATTAAAGCCAAGTTTAGGATGGTGCCTTCAAACTGAATCCTCAAGCCAAAGACACCTATGTGAAGTTTTTAACCAGAAGCACCCACCAGACGAGATGAATAAATCAGCATTTGTAACAACTAGTTCCCAGAAGTTCGGTGTAGGTACTGTGCTAAGCACTACCTCACAAAAATAGGTTTTGGCAAGTTTTTATGGCTCGCCACCACCTGTCCAGCGCCAACCCTCCAAATATTATTTGGTGAAGCATCCACAGCAGAATAACCAAATGGAAAAAACAACAGGCATACCAATCACCAAATCGAATCTCAAACCAATACACCATGCTTGCATCGCGGATCTATTATTAATTGATTCATTTATGCCACTAATTCGACGACAAAAAAAAAAAAAATGAAAGAATGATGGGGCAGGGCAGCAAATCTCCAAAGCTGGAAAAAAAGATCAACTGAAATAAATATGAACCCATTTCCTTGGAAGACACTTACGCCATGGATAATGTAGCAGAACCCTTTCCAGCCTTGGCCTCCACAACCTCCGTCCCTCCTTCTTGCGTTCGTTTTGTGAGAGCCTTGATATCTTCATCTGACAAAGCATTGGATTTTGGCATTGCCTGTAGAACAGGACTCGAAGAAACCATCAAAATAAGAGACCCCATTTGTAAAAATTTTCATCTTCAGATAAAAACACACAGAAATTATAAGTACCTGTGAGAAGAGAGGGAGAATCGTTATTCCAGCATGCCCACCAACAACAGGCACATTAAGCTCTGTTCACAAAAACAAAGACATGAAAACCAGAATCAAATCAAATCACAAAATCAGAAACACAAACAAAACCCATCCATAGTGACAGAATTAAAGCTTACCATTGACAGGCACATTGGCCTTTCCAGCATAGAAAGTCTTCGCCCTCACAACATCCAGCGTCGTCACGCCAAACAGCTTCTTCTCATCATACGTCCCTGCCTTCTTAAAAATCTCAGCAGCAATTGGAACAGTCGAATTCACCGGGTTGCTTATCATATTAACCAATGCCTTTTCTCACAAAGATCAAGCAAACACATCGCAATCTCACAAACATCAGAATCACGAAATCAAAATCAAATACCAAGGTAAAAAAAACATTAAAAATCACATTCGAATTCACCGCTTTGATTATCATATTAACCAGTGTTTTCTCTTCTTTCAAAGATGATGCAAACAAATCGCAATCTCACAAACATCAGAATCATGAAAACATAGTTAAGAAAAACGAAACTTTTTTCAAAAACTTACATTAGGGCAGTATTTGGCGATTGCGGTGCAGAGCGATTTGACGATGCCGGCGTTGATGTTGAAGAGATCATCGCGCGTCATTCCCGGCTTCCGCGGCACACCGGCGGGGATGATGACGACGTCCGATCCCTCAAGTGCCTGACCGAGCTGATCTTCTCCCATGTATCCTGCAACCTGGAGAAAAATCAGATAAAAAACCAAAGAGATCAGTGATTTCATGTAGAAGAAGAAGAACAACAACTACAACAAGAGGTTAGAGAGTAATCAAACCTCAGATCTGGTGTTGATGTGGCTGACATCGGCGGCGACGCCGGGAGTTCCGGCGATATCGTAGAGTGCGAGCTTGGAGACGAGAGGATTGAGCTTCATGAGGAGGGCGAGCGGCTGGCCGATGCCGCCGGCGGCGCCGAGGACGGCGACCTTCCGATCGGGGCCGGATTCGGAAGAGAAAGATCTGGAAACCCTAGATCTGAGGGCCGTTTGGGCGGATCTGAACATGGAAGAACTCATTTTTCAGGGGTTTAGGGTTTTGGAGCGCAGAAGAAGAAAAAGAAGAAGAGAGAGGGAAAGAGAAGGAGAAGAGGGAGGGAAATGCAGAGGAGCTGCTCTCGATCGATGTATTTATAGATGAGTCCGACACTGTGAGGGAGAGTGTGGGCCGTTCATCAGAGAATGGGGTCTGATGGAAGTGTGGCCCACCTGAGAGGAGAAGGAGTGTGGGCCGTTCATCAGAAAATGGTTTCTGATGATTTGAATCATGATTGACGGATTGTTTTTTATGATTAGTGGAAGTGTGGCCCACCTGATGAGTGGGAGAGCGTGGGCCGTTCATCAGCAAATGGTTTAAGATGGATAGATTTGAGTCCTGATTGATGGGTATTTTTTTTCAATGATTAGTGGAAGTGTGGCCCACCAATGAGGAGAGGGAGAGTGTGGGCCGTTCATCAGCAAATGGTTTAAGATGGAAAGATTTGAGTCCTGATTGACGGGCTTTTTTTATGATTTGTGGAAGTGTGGCCCACCTGATGAGAAGAGGGAGAATGTGGGCCGTTCATCAGTGAATGGTATATGATGGAAAGATATGACTGGTTGTTTGGTCCACCTGATGAGGAGATGGGCCATTTCCAACTATTGATGATGCTGTTATCAAATTTGACACGTGTTCAAGGTGAGTTAGGTAATGTTGTTTCTAGAATCGTTTTATTTGTATTGCGACATCCGTTGGAGACTAACCGAACAGTGGGGGCCAGCAACGTTAAGTGGGGCCATGGTTTGTACGTAGATGGATGATCACTTGGACAAAATTGAGTCCGGATCGCGAGAGGGTTTACGCCAACTGTGACTGTAAGTGGATCTATAGCCTTCACCACGTCATCTTAAAATGGACCGTGATTGGTCCACTCATATTTATCATTGGTGAAAATCCGCAAACGATCTTGAATAAGACAAAGTAATGTAAGTTACCGGCTCCGGTCAAACATTGGCCACTGACAGCTTACTTAGGAAATCGTGATCTTATGAGAATTTTGACCCATGGTGTCCATGAGCAGATTATTTAGGTCCCACAATGTCACCGTAGGCAGCCCTACCTTGGATGCAGCAGTAGCCCAATGTAAATGTAAATGGTAGGTTGTCCCATGTTAAAGTAGCCGACTGTGATATGTCCACTCATGGTAAACCATGGGTTAATTCCTCACAGGATCTGGACTCCTACTTTGCGGGCAATTGGAAACTTTAGCAACAAATTTTTTTTTTTTAATGATTTAAAACTTATTTATATAAAAAGGTGCTTGCTAAACCTCTAATGGTATTTTTATTTTATTTTGGAGCTTTTGCCTAAGAAAAGATATGCTAAGGAGGGCTGCATTTTTTAGATCTTTTTTAGCTAAAGTGGATGGACAATGTAAAATTTATGGTTTTAAACAAAAATGACCTTATAAAGATATTAAAATAACACAAACTATGGGTTCTACATTGTGATTTCAAAAGGATGGGTCACCACAATAGCTATGGTGGGCTCCAATTACATAATGAATGAGAGATTATTTTAATAATTCAACCAAAAACTCTAATTGTAAATTAGAACTTACAAATTAGAGATTCTATTTTAGATCTTAATCTAATTAGCTTGTATTAATTAGATTAGAGTTCTCAAATGGCCCCTTAGATTTTTTTTAACACTAATATCATAGGACAAAAGCCTACGGTAGGAAGAAAACTAGTTATCCTATGAAATGGGGTCCACTTCGGCCCACTTAACTAGGAAGAAAACTAGTTATCCTATGAAAACTAGGAAGAGTATTAACTCTTTGATGGTCTTGTTATCTCATGGTTTGGCACCAGACCTAATTCTATGCTCATTGAAACTCTAAAAAACTCAACCATTAAGACCCAATAAACTTTTTTAAGGCTTTTAAATCAAGAACTAGAATAATCAAAGAGCAACAACGGTAGCAGATATATGGTTGAGGCATGTCTGATGATGTTCTTTTTATGACGAGATCAACTCATTGGGATGAAACCCAGATGTGAAGGTTCTCAACAGAACCGCCCATCGGATCCAACGGCCTTGCCTTCTTGTTCAGATTTAATCCACATTAAATACAACGTTTAAAAAAACAATAATGGAGACTTTTGAGAGAGAAAGATACCGAGAAAGGGCTTTAGGTTTTTGGAGTTGGGAAAGGGTAGTGGGGTCTATGATTACTTTCATGTGGGGGTTGGGGCATAAGGGCCTTAAGAACCTTATGGGCTTCTTTTCGATTTTGGAGGGGTCTTCAGCCCCAGCTCATTACACGTAGGTCCCCAGGTAGTAGACTTGAAGTTCTATTATAAGTTGAATGATACGCTTATTTAAAAAAAATTAAAAAAAAATTGAAGCGAAATTTTGAACCAAATTCTGGTCCTCTTGGTGAACCAAGTTTTGGAATCGTGTCCAAATTTTCCTATCAAAATCAAATTTGAAACCAACAAAACATGTTTCAAAATAGATCCAGACCCAAAACCGTCATTTAGAAATGGGTCTGAATCCGAATCCAATATCTTTACACAATAGATAAACCATAATAGGCACATGCTTCCACAGCCGCGACATCACCCTAACATATGATGAGAAAGATAAGCACTGTTGCCATCCCTCAGCCTTCAAATCTTCACCTCTCTCTATCTGCTTGCAAAGAGGGTTAGTCCTGCGAGGTCCCTGGAGATTATATTAGGTCGGCGTTGCTTGTAATTAGTACGGCCAACCTGGTTATATGATAAGCCACTTTTGATGAAATAAACCAAATTTACAAGTGGTACCATCAATAAATACGCAAAAGTAGTTTGACTTTGACCTATATATATATAGACCCATCATAACTTGGTCTGATGCACTCATGCTATCCACCTTCATATGCATAAGCATCATCAGCTGAAATCTAACATGAATTAGGGATAATATATACAATTTTAGGGTCATTTAAGGCCAATATATGTAAATGGATTGACCAGCTCTATTCTATTTAATTATAAAAACCATAACAATCGAAAAAATGATTTCTTCTTGGCTAAAGAATTCTTTGATTTTAATTTCTAAATCATGTGTATACAAATCTCAAATGCTAAATATAAGACTTACCTTAATTTTTAAGGTAAATCTAAGAAGCTCATGGACTTTGTTTGATGATTGTGAACAAACCTTTTAGGGATGTAAATGGGTCTTGATTCTCCGATTATCTGGAGGTTTTGACCCATTCAAAATCGGGTATGGGTCCTTATTTAGGTTCCGATAAGTAAATGGGTCTGGGTCCGATTCCATTTTGGTTCGGACCTGAGACCCAACATATTACCTCAATTTTTGAAAATCTCTCATAAAAATCATGTTTTTTTTTAATATCATTCTCTACTTAGACCTGAGCTCGGATCCAAACTTGTCTCATATATGGTTCTGGTTCTGAAGCTAGGAAACCGGTCCCGAAACGGTTCTGAGTTTGAATCCAGTTCTACCTTCTCCTTAACGGTTCCGGTTCCGGGTCCACCATGAACTCGGACCGGAATCGAAACTGGAACCGGTCCGTTTACAACCCTACAACTTATATTCTCTTCACTAGGTGTAAATAGATATTATCTCTACTACCTAAATTTTTAGGTAAATCTAAAACGTTCATGACATTGTTCGATGATTCTCTTTATCTCCATTAGATCTCTCATATTAACGCTTATATTGACATTTATATAGTGAATCCTTCGTGGATAACCCTTTAGCACATGTCCTCCCTCCCCCCCTCTCTCAAAAAGTTTGTTAGTTTACAATTAATGCCTAAAGTAAGCTTATCCATATCCTAAACTTTTAGTCCTAAAGCCAAATATGTATCTCTCCATCTCCTCTTCACTGGGTGTAAATAGGTATGTTATCTCGATTACCTTAAGTTTTAGGTAAATGACCGTAAATCTAAGAAGTTCATGAACTTTGTTTGGTGATGTTGAAACCCATTTAATCTCTCCGTCTCCTCTTCACGAGGTATTGGCATTGTTGGACGATTCTTTGTATCTCCTTATTAAATCTCTTATCTTAATGCTCATGATATTGGCATTTATATCATGAATTCAAATCCTTAAGGCTTTGATTGAGAAAAGTCCAGAGTTGACGGAGTGGAACTCTACAATGGGCCCCACCTATGAACACCCAAACTGTATGGAGTTGTTTTTGGATTTTACTCAATAGGAGTTGGTCTCATTGTAAGAATTACCATTTTATTTAAAAAATTATGATTAAGACAATCTCTTAACTTGCTGCTCCTATTGGTATTTACATATATAATTGTGAGAAAGGACCTTTGTGTCTTTCGTCAAAGGTGTATCTCTTCCCTCCTTTGAGGATACTAGTCATGAACAAAGGTGCTCTACCTTGGTAAATTGCTACTCTTATAGTAAGTTACATCTATAATTAATGCTTTCTTTTTTTTCTTTTTTTCTTTTCTTTTCTATTTGTTTGCTATCAGAAGGTTCCCAATCTTTTAAGCTGGACTAATCCCTCCGGGCCCAAAGGGAAGTCGGGTAAACACCCCTGTTGCCCCAAGGTGGTAGCACTAGTGGACTCAACCTTCGATTCCTGAAGAAGGAGGAACCGGGGATTGATATCAAGATCTTTAGTTCCGGAAGAGGGATGAACCGTGGTCCTGACCACTCGGCCAACCCTTTGGGGTTTAATTAATGCTTTCTTAGTTCTTCATATACCCAACTTTAAGTTATAAAACCAAGAGGTTTTTACAAAAAAGGCCACTATATTTTCAGGCAACTTCAAAAAGGCCCCTATGTTTCTTATTTTTACTAAAACCCCCCCTTGACTGACTGTATGAAAATAACTACTCTCCATTTTTTTTTGGATAGATTTGCCGTAAAGAAAATTTTAAATGGGTTATCTCTTACTTTCAAAGATAAAATGATTATCTCGCCCATAGATTATCCAAACATTGCTAGAGATATTGGGTCATTATTTTTAACCAAATATTAATATATAGTTTTGCATAGTTTCAATCCAAACATGGCTGGAGATTACCAATTTCGAATTTCTCAAGGACAAAACTGTCAAAAACAAAAGAATGGGATAAAAGAAAGTACGTGGTTACTTTTTCCATTGGGGTGGGGTATGGTTTTGTGAAAATATAGGGGCCGTTTTGTAAAAAGAAGCTCTCAAACTAATTTATCCCTCTACATTCTTTTCATAGATATTAAAGGACACATGGCTTGTTATCTTTGTGAACCTAATTTTAGGTAAATTTAAAAGAGTTATATATGGCTTGCTTAATTCTCTTTGACTTTGTGACTATCCCTCATTGTAACTCTTTTTTGGATTGAAATATATCATTATACTACCTAGATGTTGCCTAACTTACGATTAGGTTGATAGTCAATGATGGTGTAAAGAAAAAAAAGAGTTTTTCACAAAAAGGCCCCTACATTTTCACAAAACCTCAACAAAACCAATTCCTTTGTTCAAACAAAGAGACCACAAAATCAAGATCTCTCCTTTAAGGACTGTTAGCCCTAAACTAAGCGATTGAGAAATGGCAAAAGAGGCGTTTAACACATGATTAATCCCAGTAGTGAGCCCACTGTAGCCAATTGTACAAATCCATCATTTAATATAAGAAAAAAAAAGTTAATTTAATAAAAATGAATAAAAGAAAGGCATGCCTGGGATATGAAGGGACTGTTGAGAAGGGGAGAGGAGGAAATGGTGGAAATAGTTGAGGGTGAGGAGAGAGGCCTTGTGAAGTTAGCAATGCAATGTGGCTCTACTGAGGGATTTTGAGTTATTCTTAAGGGTAAATTGGTCAAAAGAGGGTAAAAAGAGAGTGATGATGGATGGGTAAATTGAGGTATTCTTAAGCCTTTGCACGGTTTGACTGTTAGTCAAGGGATGTCTCAGTAAAAACATATAATATAGGGGCCTTTTTGAGGTTTTATAAAAATATAGGGGCCTTTTTGTAAAAAAAAAAAACTCTAAAAAGAATTAATAGTGGAAAAATTCTCTTCTTCTAGACTTGGGCATAGTAAGGGCCTCATTAGTTCAAGACCTCCACGGGCTTACTTAGGTCTAGGGCCCAACCTGTGTGAGTGAGGACAAAGTAAGGGTAAAACCCCGCCTAGCGTGACCCTTCATTTTTTTACCGTTTGTACAAGAGGTTGGGTTTCGTTAGAGACCCTATCCCTGGGAGATAATATCTGCTCTCACAATAAAAAGAGTATAATGCATGCTCCTGTGGGGTATCTGGTGTTTGAATCCTAGAAACTAAGGTGAGAAGTGGGGTTCCTAGCCAATTGGGTAACCCTTGTTCTTGGGTAAGACCCTTTAATAGCTCCTACCATCAACAAGCTAAACTTGGGCTAGGATCACCAATGACAAATGTAATTCCATTTAAGACTAGAGGAGCCCAAGTTTATATCTTAGAGCTTAAATTCACGTCAAGAGAAAAAAAAAAAAAAAGGTAATTCCCCCAAGTTTTATGTAAGTATTTCCAATTATGCAAGTGTCCCTCACCCTATGGTGAGGAATGGATGCACATGGAATATTCCTCTTATATATATAGGGAGATGCTTCTGTGAGAGATATCTCTCACCTTATATGAGAGATAAGGTGGGGGGCCTTACATCTATATCCAATGCCAACAACTTAAATGTGAGGGCTCCCATCCCTATCTCTCATATAAGGTTAGAGATATCTTTCATAGGAGCATCTCCCATATATATAGGGAAATTCTCAAAAACTCCCTTATCTCAAAAGGGGAGTTCTGCCCCTATCTATTAGCCAATGATTTAAAAGAATCTATAAAAGATCCACAGTTTTAAGAGAATATTTAGGAGAGAGAATGGATAAGTGTATCATTGATGACACATGTCACACATTCATTAGCTAAAAGAGGGGCGTTATCTTTTTCTTTTTTTTTTTTTTTTTTGTGAAAAACGCCCGGGGAGTTTTGTAGCGTAACTCATATATATATAGTGTGTATATATAGAGAGAGACTATATATATATGGGAAGTGCTCTTATGAGAGACACTCTCACCAACTTTATGACAGATGGGTGGGGGCCCTTACATTTAAGTTGGGGGCCCTTGCATTTAAGTTGGTGAGAGTGGATATGGAAGTGAGAGCCCCCACCCATCTCTCATAAAGTTGGTGAGAGTGTCTCTCATAGGAGCACTTTCCTATATATATATATATAGGCCTACCCGAGGAAAACTTTTTGATTCCACCCCTATTCCCATTTATATTTTTTAATTTACTATCTAGATTAATGGGAATGAATTAAGCTTTGCCTTGCACTTTAGAACTCTTGGCAATTTTCATCCATGGTGGGTCCCATTAGTTCAATAAAAAGGTACTTGTTTGAATCAAGATCCCACGGCCACAAGGTAACTTGTGCTTAATGTTCATATATAACAAACCTTGAACAAAACTGTTGCGAGTACCTCGACTAGTCTACTTAGTACTTAAAACTCTAATTTGTTTAATACGATAGTTATCAGAATCCTACGATTCTTATCCCGAATCCTGATTCATATTTCAAATCTTAAAAAAAAAATTATTCGTATCTTTGCAATGAATCCCATTTATAGACGAGTCTTAGGATTCATGTGTGAATTTTACGACTTTAGCGATTCAGCTGAGCAAGAATATTAACATTTTTTTCCCTTTTTTCTTTCTTTATTTTTTTTATTTCTTTTAGTTTTTTATTTCTTTTAGAATGTTTTTTTAGTAATTAACCAAGCCTCTTAAGATTTTTTGCGCTTTGTGGAGGTTTTAGAGATGAATTAACCAACACGCATTTAACTAAAGCGTTTGACAGTACGGATGGTGCTTGTCTCTATCTTCTTTTTCTAATATTTTTAACTTTTTCTTTTTTTACTGTCTTTTTTTTATTTTATCTTCATAAACACTTTTTTAACTTCAAGAGATATCCTACCGTGTAAGATTACGTATTTGGATTTTATTTTTCAGTTTTATATTTTGATTTAAAGATAACAAAAATTAAATATATATATTGATATATTAAACTTATTTAACTATTTACACATATCATTTATATATTAATATATGTCATGATATTCTTGATATGATTGTATGAGAAACTTATTTGTCATTGTCTTTATATTGCTATAAATGAGAAAATGGATGGTTTTGAATAACTTCTAGTAAGGCAAACTAATGTGTAAAATGAATAAAAAAATATATTTAATAACAGAAGGTGTGCACAGTACTTTGGACTCCACCTTATTTACCCAAAGGACTTGAACCCAAAAATCCCAATTATAGACCCTTTTGGACTCCATAGACACTGGCATTTGGGTGCAACCGCTCGATGAGTCTACGTAGGAGTCTATTCGATTCTACACTCAAATAATATAATATCATATAAAAATAATTGATAAGGAAATGCTCTTGCATGTCTGTCTCTTACTGAGCTTAATATGAGAGATGGCATGTGGGGTCAACCAGTTCTTTTTAATCCACTGATTTGCTTGCATTCAGGGGGTGCCCACATCCATGGTTCCCAACTTTCGAAGTTTGTTTTACATGGCAGGATTTAGAAGATATGGAAAGAGTAGTTGGTTGAATTTGAATGTGATGTGATGAGGGGAATCTTAGAGTTTCATTTCTTCTAGTATTTCTAAGAGTGGTGCTCTTCCAAACAGTTGGTGTGCAGAGGGATTGAGAGGAAGGAGATTAAACTATTTTAGAGCTGCAATTCCACTCATAACTTTTTTTTTTCAATGGATTAAGACAATAACGGCTTACATGGGTTTTGTGGGTCACCCTAACCCGACTGGTTTTACTGCATGTTATGTTTGCCAGACTCACGACCGACCCGTATAATAAGCGTGTCCGATTTGACGGGTGAAAAGCGGTCTAGTGGCATTTTGCGAGCTTTTTTTGCTATAACGTTATACATTGAACTACTACGGCAACTTTAGAAAAAGTTGCATTTTCTACAAGAGCTCAAGACATCGGAATAGCACAAATAATCAAGCTATTAAACTATATGATAATTGTGAACGTATGTGAAGATGGTAGACTGAAAAAGATTATGTAAAAAATGCATGTATAATTATTAAAAGGGACTAATCGGAACACGACCATTTTCAGTACAGCTATGATCATATAAATAGTGAATTTTGGGCTACAATTCATTAACAATGGGTTGGCACAATTTATAGGGGTTTTGACATATTAGTCCTCCTTAAAACTCATTTTCCCAATTTTATGACCAATATTTAGATAATATCACAAGAGTAACTTGATTTTGGTCAACTGTTTTTTTTTAAACTTTTTTTTTTTTGTCATATCCGATGATATCATGGGGTGTATCGGTTTCTATGTTAGACAATTTCTACAACAAAGAAGCGAATTCATTTTTTTTACAAAACATGAAAATAGACATCAACCACCATTTCTCAGATTCTATCGTTTGAAAAAAAAAAAAAAAACCCTTCTAAAATGTTGCATAAAAGTCACAACATCATGGGACAATCCCATAATATCATGGGATTTATCAGTTTCTTTGACATACGTCGTTCTCGTGACATCATAGGATCCAGGGAAAAAAATCTTTAAAAAAATTGTTGACCAGAGTTGTGATATCATCTGAATTCCGGTTAACAATATTGATAATTTGTGCCTGAATTAGGGGTGTAAAAAAAAAAAACCGGAAAGCCGTCTAACTGAACCAAACCGAACGAACTGCGGTTAATAACTGTATTTTACGGTTCGGTTGTGGTTATGGTTAATGAAATCCAAAAACCGCACGGTTCGGTTCCGTTACGATTTTCCATAATAATTCACGGTTATTAACCGAATCGAACAATATAATACGGTTCGGTTAACTGTATGCGGTTAACCATACCGTTTAGAAATAAAAGAAAAAATAGGGAGTTGTAACCGTACGGTTAACCGTATAATAAAGATTATTGATCAATGGGATTTTTATTCAATTGCTCTTTATGTGTCATTTTACCTTCAATCATTCACATTTATCATCTTATGTAAGGAAGGCATTCCACGGTTATTAACCGTAACCGAACCGTTTATTACAGTTAACCGCGGTTATGGTTTCCACGGTTTTTGTGGATTCGGTTACGGTTACGGTTTAAAAAGACAGAAAACTGCAGTTACGGTTCAGTTAACGGTTTTCCTAAATTGACCTGTTAACCGAACCGTTACACCCCTAGCCTGAATGGAACAATGGTATGGCCTTCCTAATCGTATTTACTTTTTTTCTTATGCAAATAAATGATGTTCCACCTCGTCCACAATTTGTGTAGAAAGTGGTAGTGTGGCACTACTTTAACCCAAACAACGTTATTGGGCAGTTTGGAATGGAAAAGATACCTACAAAATAGTCGAAAAGTCCCCCAGAAATTGGCAGTGCGGCACTACTTTAACCCAAACAACGTTAATTTGCCATCCCCCTCACCCTCCTCACCCCCACACACATAGACACAATGGGTCTAGGGTTTGGCATCTTTTTGAATGAACTGGACCACTGGATCGAGTTTTCACTAATTTTGGATGGGGAAAACTTCTTGACCATGGACAAGTGGGGCTGATGATGATCGGAGCCTCCATCACTATACACATGCTAAAGTGGGGCCCGCACACGATTACAAGGAAAGAAAAGGAAAGATTTTAAAATAGTATTTGATTTTTACCTTATTATTAAAAAAGTAAAAGAATATCTGACTATTTTAAAAACTATACAAGTTTTTCAAATTTCTTTTAATCAAGTCATCACCATTAAAAATGACAAAAAATACAATTATTTTATTTTTAATATCTCTTTAATAAATTATTTAAGAGAAATGAACTAGTGGGGGCCACTTCAGCTACCTCAGTGCAAATATGGTTTAAAACACATATTTATGTGGATTTCAAATGATTGAAACACTTAGCTTATCTAAATGGTTATGATCATCTAATTCAAGTTGAAACTTGGGCCACATGAGAATCTATAGAAAATAACCCCAAGGCCAAATCTAGTATTCTCCTAGGCAATTGAACCATTAGATAAAAAAAGACATCCCACCATCAATATTTGATCAGTGAGACCCATAAAGTGAATTTTGGGTGGGTCTTAGAGTCGAAAGAAGGTTAAAAAGGATAAAAACTTGCCTTACCAAAAGTTTACACTTTTTTGAGATTTTCTTTCTAATATATTTCAATATGATGCATGCTTCCTTTGGTAATGGAAAAGCATATAAAATTTTGATCATCTGTAGACTGTATGCTCTATATACTTTTTTTAAAGGAATTCGAAGCCTAAGCCTGACCCAAGTTTGAGTGTTGCTGGCCTAAGCCTAGCCCGCATGAGAATGATGAACGCCGTGCCCGACCCTTATTGGACTTATAATTATATAATGAGAAAAATGAGTTTAGGCCAGCTCAACTGGTCTGGTTATATCACTTCCTATGAGAAGTCATGGGTTTGACTCTCCCCTACTACTACTCCCTCCCTTACACACACACACACACACACACACACACACACACACACACATATATGGGCTGGTGGGGATTTTGGATCTGAACAATCGAGTCCAAATAAGAAAACATTAGGCACGGCCTATCTATTATAACCTAAGCCCCACGCTCGACCCAACGCGGGCCGACCCTATCCATGATAACCCTTACAAAAACAAACAACAATTCCTATAAAGAAAAAAGGTCTCATGGGTCTTAGCTGTGCTTGGTTTCTTGGAATTATAGTAGATCCATACCAAACTACTTAGTCAATACTTCTAACATCCTAAAGAAATTAAGGATTAGAAAACAGGTCCGTTCCATGCCTGATTTTTTACCCGATACTTAAACAGGACAAGCCCTGCCTTCCCATTTATGATTAAGGGCTGACCTGGCCCAACATGTTAATTTAACGGTGGTGGGCCCTTCTCAGTGTGGAATGAGATTCGAACCAGTGCCAATAAAGAACAGACTTCATGACAGTCTGGACTTAAGAAAATGGCCTCATTCTTTAGATGATAACCCTAGTAAATTAAGCGGGTCCCACTTAGATAGGGGTTGTTTGAGATCATCGATCCATTAATCAATTAGTTTTTACACGATTCGTAGACACTTGAAAGTTGAAGTTCCTACCACTTTTTTTTCAGGCGAGAAGAGACACACACAGTGGATCCTTATAATCTCTCACATTGTAAGGACCCAATTCCAAAAACCTAGATGATATTGATTTGTGACTATAGGACCTATCATGACTAGACCCCTCCTTATGATCACATTTCACTCACTGATAGTTGTATAGATTAATTGCTAATTGGTTATTGTTTTCATGTTATTGCATTGATTTGTCAATCACGCACGCTAATGCATTATCATCTAGACCCGACACTCAACCCATGGAATGAACCCGTGAGTCGACCTAGACAAAAATAAAAGAAAAAAAAAAATAAAGGAAGGAAAACTTCAAAATTTCATTGACATCTTTTCCGCCGCATGCATCCACGGAAAACCTGAAAATACAGGTTTAAACCCGAAATTACTGAAACCTAGAAAGTACGGGAGTTCCGCCGTTTCCATCGGTAGACAAGTGGATTTTTCGATTTTTCTGCAATGCAGCCTCTATTCCCCCCTCCCCCTCCCTTTCTTTCTTTTTTGTTTGGGTCGGATCCCTAGGTTGAGCTTCGGGTCCACTCTAATGAATGAGCATGCATGACTAACAAAAAATGTAAATAATTTACTATTAATCTAAACAATTAGTGAGTGAAATGTGATCATAAGGGTGGGGTCCAGTCGTGATAGGTCTTGCGGTCACAAATCAATTAATATCATCTCATTTTTTGAGATTGGTTCCTTATAATGTGAGAGATTAGGTTCCACTACATTTAGTAATTGAAATCCTTTAGGGCCAGTTAGGTAACTCTACTAATTTAATCAAGTCAAGTAAAGTTGATTTTGAAGAAAGAATAAAATATAAGTGGGTTATGATGGTATTTTGTTTTTGGTTGTTTGTTATGCAATCTTTTTTACTTTTTATATGGAAAAGTAGAGTTTTTTTGTATTTAGTGGATAAAGGTAGTTGTTTTTTGACTTTTTGTATGAAAAAGATGGGGGGAGTTTTGAATAAACTGCATTTGATGTGACATCTTGTCTGGAAAATGGAGGCTTTACTTGACTTGTATTGTATTAGTAAAGTGCCAAACGGGCCCATTCAAAACTCCCTTCATCTTTTTAATACAAAAAGTCAAAAAACAACTACTTTTATCCACTAAAATATAAAAAAATCTACTTTTCCATACAAAAAGTAAAAAAGATTTCATAACAAACAACTAAAAACAAAATACCATCATAATCCACTTATATTTTATTCTTTCTTCAAAATCAACTTTACTTGACTTGACTATATTAGTAGAGTTACCAAACTGGCCCTAAGGAGTCGTTTGTTTCCTGTGAAAGTGATTCACATGTGTAAATGACCCACATGTGAGTTATTTGCATATGTAAATGACTCACATGTGCATCAAATTCCACTGTTTGTTACTAGCATAACATTTCACATGTGAATTTATGAATAGGTTGTATATTGTTTGACGATATCTCAACATCCAAGCAATATCAATAGTTGAAAATTGGACACATGACCGTGTTTGAACTTCTGAAGAATATGAACGGTCCTGATTTTATAGATAGGGCCCAGAACATTAAAAAAATCATAAAAAGCGGATTGGGTATGGTAGTAACAATAGGTTCTATATTGTTTGATGATATCTCAACCGCCATGCATCATCAACGGTTGAAAATTGGACACATGGCCGTGTTTGAGCTTCTGAAGAATATGAATGGTCCTGATTTTACAGGTGAGTCCCAGAACAATAAAAAAAATCATAAAAGGCGGACTGCTTATGTTAGTAACAATAGATTAATCTAACGGCTGTTATTATGTTGATGATATCTCAACCTCCATGCATCATCAACGGTTGAAAATTGGACACATGGCCGTGTTTGAGTTTCTTAAGAAAATGAACGGTCCGGATGTTACAAGTGGGGCCCAGAAAAAAAAAAAAAAAGACGGACTTCTCACAGTGGCACTGTAGCAGTCCGCCTTGAAACAATGATATGTGAAAGAGTTTCACACCTCTTGAGGTGTGAAAATTCAAGGCAACTTTTGACATGGTTTTCATACCATTTATATATGAGATTTACACATGTGAATCAAATTCACATAAAACAAACGTGATGTTTGCGTAACGGAAACGCATGTGATTTAATTACATATGTAAATGGTGACAAACAAACGTCCCCTAAAGGATTTGGGCTAGTGAAAAGCCTCATTTTTTAAGTATTTTCTAGCCCGACCTTCCCTTATAGGATTTAAGAATATCCACTTTTGCAAATGCTCGCACTGTTATTAAATTTTCTCACCTATGCTAGCAGACTGATCTGTACTGATATCGATATGAAATTCATGGCTATACAAGTACCCACAGGGAATCCTCAATTCTGTGTGTTCCTCACAGATTGCTCGATCAGTTGTGACCAAACATGCCCTTATTTGAAGAGTTCCACATCCTTTGGGCAAGTCAAACTCGAAGATTCACAAAAGTGAGGATCTTAGATGATGTAAATCTTGAGATTTATAATTGTCAAAAGTGGGTTTTCTATTACTTTGTGAAAAGCAAAAGTCCTTTTCTTGGAGAATTGGTTGTCAAATGTGACATCAGGAAAAAAGAAGCTGGTTTAAAGAAAAGGAAGAGGAGAAACAGCCTCGCTGACAAATAGTAATCGTATCTGCAAGGTGACAAATATATCAACCCTTTCTAATGTGATGAATAAGAGACAAATTCAAGAGGAGGGAGCAATTCCAAATAATTCTGAATGCAACAGGCATTATGAATTGCATTCAGAATTGTCTTATGATGCTGAAATCTGTGTTAAAAAGATACAATATGATGACATGTACTCCTCGGAGGAATCAGTGGTTACAAATGCGACAAATAAATGGGCCCTTCTAGTGAGACCCGCATGGATAAATGATGTCCAAAACTTTTTCCTTTTTCAAAACTATATTCTTCCTTTCCACTGGTATTCTTTAACTAATTACCATTTAGTAGAAGGTTAATTATTTGACCATGGCTTCCATTTTTGAAACTCTTTGGCTCACCCACTTGCATGCAGGGGGGACATCAGATCAATGGAAGAGTTGTCTTGGAGAACTTTGAAAGGGCTCATTTGTTTAATGTAGTTGAAAAATTCCTAGGCACTGTAAGCATTTTTCTAGTAGGACAGGTACTCACACATACTCAGCCAAGTCTCTTATAATCAGCGTTAGAGTCATGTGGTGCCTCAGCAACTTAGCTGTGTTTATTTGAAATTAAATAAAACTAAGAAAAAAAAAAACGACGATTAAATCATCTCCCTTTTAATGGAAAATGAATCAAGGAGAGAGATAGGACCTGAATGCTTAGCTATCATGCTAATAATATTTCGAGAAGCATTATTTTTATGATGTGAGTATCCTTGAGGTCTTTGACCCAATAAGACAAATCCCTTGGGTGGCGATTGCTAAATCCAGACAAATGCACATCAGGTAAATATGGGGTGGATTTTGAACAAGAGTTGTGCGGAGCAAACCCATGCCTTATGTCATTAATTCCACCAACTCCCAGGCGGGTATTAAAATGAAAATCTATACACATCTAAAGTCATTGGATGCACTCATGTGAAAATAATGCATTCAAATATGATAATTTATTTCACGCATTTAACATTCGCAAATGAAAACATTACATACGAACAACTTTTACATATGCAAAACCATATATATAACCCATGCGTAAAAGGCAATGCCCTTTATCATTATGAGAAATATTACAAAATGGTTGGAAGTTGAAACCTTATTAGACTACTTCTATTGGCCTAATACTACAAGTAGCCAGATAAAAAGTAGTTCCATGTAGTTTTATATATAGCAGTTTTTTTCTCTACAGTCACCATTAGCTATCAAAATCCCCATCTACCGACGAAAGATGAGAAAGATTTTCAAGCATTCTCCGCACTATTTTTTTTTTGCAATATCGCAAAATTTTAATTAAATTATGCGATATTGTAAAAAACTTAAAAATGACAGCGCAAGAAAGTCATTAAAACTTTTCGCCACCAGACATGGATTTCGATTACTAATGCTGACGTTATAAGAAAAACCCTTTAAATAATACTTAGATAAAGGATAAAGAAGTATGTTTTTATTGTCCAAGATGGTACGAGAGTGTGATTATTCCGTACTCATGCCTCCACCCACATACCAAGGTGCCTTGGAAACCTCTCACACATTGTGGCTAATGCTGATGAGGCACACCATGGTGCTGAGGATCAGGCCCACCGGGCACTACCTGATCTAGCATTTCTCTCCCGCGCCTACTCCCAAGAATGGGGCCTGGATCACCAGCAGCCTCACCCCGAAGGTGCAAAACGGTTGAAGAGTGAGGACAAGCACGTGCCTCCGCCATCGCGATCGACCTTGAAAATATAAGTAAAATGAGCATCAATGCCGTCAATGCCATCCTTAAAACTGCCATTTCTTTCTCTCTTTGTCTCTTTGATTGGTAAATGCAAAGAAGGGGAGTCTTAAGAGGTTTTGGGAGGTGTTTATATAGGAGGAAATGGATGTGGATTAAGTGCTAGTGGAGGGAAAAAGAGCATTTTTTTTCTCTATATGTTGTCTTTTGTGTTTTATATAATGGAATGGTGTACAAGTGAATTCGACAATTTAATGCAGCGTAGACAAAAGGTTGTAAGCAATAACCTCTCTTGTGCGCCGCCCATTATCTTTAAAAAGCTTCTCATACATCTTCATCCTCATTAGAGTAGAAATATTTTGTGCTACTTGATGCTACTTGAAATATCTCAGTTTTGAATGATGCTGTCCATTGATCAAACTAGCTAGGGATGGAAATCGATCAAGTTAAAACAAAAGCCTCAACCTCCTCATTGGAGATGATAAAACAAATTGGTGGGCTCGAAATTTATGGATATTATGTGCTTGTATCTTGACATTTGTAAAAGTCATGTTTTTTTTTTTCCCCCAAAATTCTAAATTTCAGCCACACACTAAGTCTAAATTGACCTTTTGAGCATATTTGGTTACAGGTGAGGAATCTGTTGATCTAGAGGCCTCCTCACTACCCTTGGAACAAGAATTCAATGCTGAATGAATCAAGAGAGAAAATAAAATAATAATTTTCTTTGTTCTCTTCTTCAATGAAATAAAGAGGAAAACTCCAACAAAGCAACTACTAAAACATGGTAACTATGTAACTTCTCAACAAATTCGGTCCGAAAATTATTCGGACGAACCGATTCCCGAATTTTGACCTCGGAAGGCGAATTAGGTAACTATTTCCAACCAATTGGACTACCCCTTACATGAAGAAGTTTAGACTGGATCCTACTCGGACAGGATTGAAGTTCAAGATAATGGTCATAAGGTGATAAAGTTAATCCACAGTCCATACGATGGGCCACTCTTAGTATCCCTGTGGACCCGATGAGATCCTGACCCTCTAATACTTAATTAGTTCTCACATGAATGGTCCGGATAAAATGTAATGTGGGTCCCATTTTGGTCACCTCATTCAAAAAGTTGATGAAGATGCAAAGGATTGACGGTGTAAGCTGATGGGTGGAAGATATATGAAACCCTATCAAACCTACCTATTAGGTGGGTATCATGTAAGAAACTATATACCAACCCGAAAACTTAAGTTTTGCCCAAATAGATATATAAAGCCCTAACAAATCTATTACTTAAGTGATGTGGGATGTGAGACTTCTTAATAGTACGGAGCTGTAGAGGAAGGAGAGTAGAACAAAGAGGAGAAAGGAGAAGTCGGTAGAGAGGAACGTAATACTGGAGGAGAGGTGTTGGTTATTTGCAATGGTAGACCCTGGACTATCATTTGGGTGGTGCGAAAAATGGTCAAGTAAAAATGTCAAACAATAATATAGAAACTTTGAAGGTATTATCTTAAGAAATAACACTCTTCTACAAGAAGGGCAATGATTCGGACCTTCTTATGCAAAAATGCTACCATGACATGTCAAAAACCACAGTAGGTCAATCTGAGAATGGTAATGGATCGACGGATGATTCATTTGATTGAGCTGCAAAATTAAAATTAGAATTACAGGTGTCCCATGTGATAGAAAGAAAAAAAATTTCATGCAGCCCATTGTTTTGTCCTTCGGTGTAACCATTTGAACCAATTTAATTTCCTCAATGTAGGAAATTTTAATTTCCTATGATAGAAGTGGGAACGTTGGATTCCTCTCTCATAGATATTCAGTTAGCATAGAATCTGATTGTTCTACGAACAAGTCCTTCGTACAATGCTAATTGTGAAATACGGTTAAAAAAACGTTATTGTAAGAATCATGCTTAAATAATCCCACATAAGAATTATGCTCAAATAAACCCACATATATGCTTAATTAAATTCACATTTACAACACAGATATGTCAATAAGTCATTGCGGGAAAAATCACATAAGCGGTCAATTCATTAAAGCTTGGGAATTTTTTTTCTGGTAAAATCATCATTAGCAGTCAATTTTCATGCTTGGAGACCCAAGGAGAAATCTTTTCCCAAAGCTCTTCACGTTCCTGACATTTTTACGATATCACAAAACTTTATTGCAGTATAGTATAAAATTTTATTGAATTACGTGATATCGCATAAAACTATTATGTTAAAATTCAGCGGACACCTTTCTCTTTGTAATAATTTTTGTGACATCTTAATAAAGTCTTAAGATATCGCAAAATGTGGAGCAACACAGAGAACTTCTATTAAATATTGTCAGCCACACAAATCAATGGCTAATGGCGACTGTACAATATTTAACAAACAAAAAAAAAAAAACCTTAAAGCTTTCATTGACCCAAACAAGAGAGAATTTGTCAGCATTCATAACTTTTTGTTTTTTTTTTTTAGCTTCTCATTGTGTCGAATGCACATAGTTGGTTAAATGTGGGTACCAGAAAAAGTTAGTTAAAATGAATTCCTGCATGCCTATAGAAGCTTTATAGGTATGTGTGGCAATTGTTTGTTCTAGTTTTCTGATCTACATGACTATGATAGTATGATGTTGCCCTGTCAACACTAGATTGTGTAGATAAAGCATACAAAGAGACAAGAATAGTGGCCTTGCCTTTTGATTTTCTTATTTACTTGTTTGTTCTTTGTTTTAAACTCTTTGTCTGGAATTAGTGGGGCCCATCTGTTGAGATCACCACTGGTGTGATGGGATAAGAGCTATCCATCGTGGAGTCCACATCTATGACCATGAATCCTCAAAATCAAAGATCATGGGTTTCTGCTTTGTTGGGGACCATCTGTTGGCTACTTAGCTGGATGGAAGTGGGATGACCTTTTACTTTTGTTTTTGATGTTTAGTTAAGCTTCCCAGTAAAGTAAAGGTGAGTCCGCATGGGAATCACAGGGAGTTTTTGTGCGCTCCTATGATCCCGTTAGGAATCGATCCCTGGGAAAACGGTGGTTTACCTTTCTCTCCTGGCCACTATGGGCCAACTCAGTTAAAAAGGAAAAAAAAAGGGGGCATGTCCACTGGTGAAATATTTTCACTCTTATCATGTTTACAATAAAAACTGTTTTGTTGTACCAACACTTTACCACAAGCCAGTCTTCTTTATCTCATAAAAAAGTACGAAAAGGTATGGCAGTGGCAACACAGAATACCACTGATCAACACCCCCGCACCATACTTTACTTCAGCACTTCCTCACCTTACTTTACTCCATCTTTATCATGAGATTCACATTTACTTTACTTTAATGAAGCTTGGACCTGGGCCTTAAGTTTTAGCTCGATAGCTTGATGGGCTTTGTATGGGCCTTTTCCTGCTAAAGGCATCCAAAAAAACTGGCCTAGTCTGACTGGAAATTTCAATACAAATGGGCATTGATTTCAGCTGTTATTGGGCCCAGGGCTGACACGTAGGCCCATGTTTTGGATCTATCTTTAATACAGGAGCCAATAGATAAATGGGCTGGATCTGGTAACATATTCATAGTTGAGTGGTGTAGCACCATAGTATAACCCACATGCCTAAAGATCGATTTCTGAGTTTGATAGCATCGACATCTTAATATCACAAATATGCCCAGGGATCGATCCCTGTGTATAGCATCGGCCCATGGAGTTAATCTAGTTTAAAGTGAGGATCTCTTGGGGCAGCATCATCTAGGAAAGAACGCCAAAGTTCTCTGTTCATTTTTGTTGTATTCATGCACAGAATCTGAAGAAGGACAAGGCTGAAAAAATGGATGTCTTTATATGCCAACAAAAGGGTTTGAATTGCCATTATGCTAATGGACAAAAAGCACTTACAGCCATCCATTTTGCCTAAAGTATAATTTCTTAACTTCTCTCTCCAATTTTCAACTTAATATAATAAGATAAAAAAATTTAATTATATTTTTCTCCTTTTGTAACTGCCATTTTCCCCTTCTCACATTGAGAAGTGGCACTTGTCAAAGGTTGGGCCTTTTGTTTCATATAATTGAATTACTAGGATTGTATTTCTATGTAGTTAAAAAAGAAGAATCAATGGTGTATCTTTAAGAATGGCCATCAAATAATGTTCTTTAATGTAAATTGAATCTAGAAAAGATGGGAAATGAATACCTAGCCCTCATTATAGTAATATTTCAAATCCTAAAAAAGTTACAGTCCCATCTACATTGCTAACCTCACTTCATATCATTCACCCTTACCTTTTAAATAATTCTCCGATGGGGTTATGTGAATATAAGTTTCTATGTATTCCATGCAGACAAACAGGCCCTATGACCAATGATATGATATGCACAACTTATACTCATTTTTCCGGCTTTTCATGGGAAATAATTCTTCAATAAGCCTATCAAAAGCTTACAAGGAAAGTCTTTGTTAACATATATTGTATTGTTAGCTCCAATTACAATACATGTTAATTGAGGCTTCCTGCATTTAGACAGCCAAAGTAACCTCTCCCAATTGTTGTCCAGTTCCTTCTCATGACCAATAACGGGTGAACAGAGTCACAAGTAACTAGATTTGTGGGTAAATTGTACTGCCAATAACAGGTGAACTTGGTTGCATGTAATTAGATTTGCAGATAAATTTAGTGCAAGGCAACCAAGTTCCAAAGATCCATACAGGAACCTCGCATTCTATTATTAGTTTCTTCTATTATAATGTTCATTCTTCCCGTCTAACTACCTTATTTGTGGTCATCATCCTCATCGTCATCGTCATCATCATCATTAGAGACTTATTCCATTGATCAAGGCTATCTTATTTGTAGTCATCGTGATTGTTCTCGGACTTATAATCCCATTGATCAGGAGACTAGCTACCTTATTTGTCTATGTTATTAGGATTTATATGGGTTTGAGAGGACTGAGGAGCTTCACATGTTCTCTATTTCTTATCTCTAAAACATACTCATAATCCATACAACTCATGTCCATTGACTATGTTTTAAAATGGTCTCACTCAAGAAAGTAGCTAGGGTGAAAAAGGTGAGGGAAAGATAACAGGTCACATGAATCAAAGTAACAGTACAAGTGGAAAGGTTCCTTTTGACTTAAAACAACTTCCTTCATATAATAAAAGACGGCCAGCACTATGATCCCTTACAAAGCTCATTATTATCATCATCTTCTTAGTATTATCCCACAAAATACCTTATGACTGAAATATATAAATAAGCAAGATTAGTGATACTGCCAAATACATTAATAGGGAGCTATGGTGCCCATATATGACACGGATACGAAAGGGACAAGCCGTGTACATTTTGTAGTATCGGTGCATCATCAATAGGGAGGTGTAGAATGATGTTGAGGGTCTGGTCCACCAGGACTGGATCTCTTGGAGTCGAATTCGGGCTCACTCGGCCCCACTTCCTGACTCCTTGATCCTGGTTTGAACACTGTCATATCATTGTCATTGGTCAATCTTTTGAATGACCCCATTCCTTCCCTTGTGCCTGGAAATTGATACAGACGACGAGGCTCAAGGGGGACAATAAAAACCAACATCAAGGCCAAACACATCCATGCCTTCAAGTTTGACATTCTCTTCTCTTTAAGAGCTTCGGTCACTAGTGTAGGCAGGTAGTTATTTGTCGAGTTGAGTATCATGGTTAGTTATCTCACCTCTATTTATAAACCAACATTCTCAATTTCATCAAATCAACCTTAGTGGAGTGGTGCTTGTCTTATTTCTGAAAGCCAAAAGGCTGTGTGTTTGGATGTGTGAAAGGTCTCTGTTCTTTTGTTCTTGTTTGAAACCTTTTCTTTTCAAGTGTGAGTCCTAGTCATCATGAAGAGTGAATGTCTGGTCATTTATATATAAATTTCATGTCATGCTAGATCATCCTGGAAAGGTTAAGAAATGAGAGAAGGCTTGGAGAGCAGCCAAACTCTTACATGTATGGTCACTGTTGCCATCTAGACACTCACACTCAATCCCTGCCATTGGATCATCCTTCTTTTTGGTTTCCTACTCATTTTTCCATGTAGGTACCAAACAGCTCCCAACCCTATGCAAGAAAAGGCAATGTTTAGCAACCCCATTACCAAACTCACCACGTATTTGTAACTGTGATTAGAGAAGAACACATCACCTAAAAGTTAATGATCAAACTCTTAAAGCGAGCTGATTGTATCGTTGATCTATGTTTCTGATGTAGCGTAGTTGGTAAATTGGACAAGCAAGCAAATTGCAGCCACTCGATATGCGAAGCAACGGTGTAATCCACCCAAATAATCAGTGAATGGAAAGGAATGGTGACAATTGGGTAGAGTAACTACATACCTAGCTAGTATCCTCTCACCTTGATAATTTATTTGAAAGTCAGGATGCCCCTGATAATGTGATCCGGACATATGAGCCGAATATGCAAACATGGATGTTCACATGGCTAAGGGGATTGAAGATTTGAGTTGAGTTTTCTGTGTCTAAAAACTCTATCAAACCAAATTGGGTCTGCTTGTTTTTAGTAGTAGACGCTCTATTAACCTGCTCTACTAACCCCTCATCACCAGGTAACCAAAAATTATCATAAGGATATTTTATCCATTACATGGTATTTCATATTTTGATATTAAGATCTTCATGCAGAATCTCACTTTCTTCTTTAGAACATTTCTAAATTAATGAAACTCATCAATTCTGTGTGAAATATCATTGAAAGTATCATATGAAATGGATACAGGCAAGCCAGGCATCATAGATCCAAAATGAAGATTCGCCCCATAAGTACGCACAGTTTCAGGTTGAGGAGGTTGAAGTTCATACAATTAGTAAGCTAGCTGATCATCAGTTCCCGGTCTCGACTGATCGAAATCGACATTCCATTAACCTCCAAAGAGAATCCAAAAGAGCCATGTCAAGCAAATAAGGATCCCATTAGATCACTACGTAAAAGAGTCAATGGCAAACTCCTTGGTTGAATGTGTAAAAGTCTACCTACTTAAAATACTAATTACTTGTTGATGCTTCGATAATGACAAATGAAGTATCGGATTGCCTCAAAAAGTTAGTTAACATTGTAGGATTTCTAGCTTCGATTGGAAGTATCTTATTGTCTTCCATCATTAGCACAAACATGTTAATTGACATTTTAAAACTTGTCGATGACTTGGAAATGGTGTTATAGGGGGAAAAATATGAATAAAGCTCCTCATAGAAATGGTCACACATTCAGCAGTTTTGGCATTTCCCTGCCACTGAATCATGAAAAAGGATAAATTTTGGTCCCTACTAGGTTGAAGATCAGAAAATCCATGATCGAAAATCTGTTATAATAATTCATTTGAAGAAGCCTTGATATAATATACTAATCAGCAGCAACCAGCATATTATAAATTCTTAAGCATTTAAAAGGGTTTTCACCCAAAAAAAATAATTATAGATCCTTTACAAAACATCACAAATAAGAAAGAAAGAAATTATAATAAAGTAATGCACATATTCATAAAAAAGCACACATGATCCACTTAGTTTCAAAAGTAGCCCAGCAACTGCAGTAATCTTGGCATGAATCCTGAAATGCTTTGAGAGAAAGTAGTTAGAGATAACAGATTAGAAACTGGTTTGAATTTTAAGAGATGAAGTATGCTACTATTGGCATCATCCTTATCAACCTCCAATTTGACAGATTTGAGAAAGACCGGATTGTGGTATCTAAATTTCAGTCTATTTAGTCCAATGTTGTGTAGTGCATACTAAATTAGATCAAGGCAGCACACATAAAGGGGCGGACCTAGGTGTTATGATGAGGGTGTGGTCGCACTTGCGAGATTCAAAAAACTCCTTAAATAATACCTTAATTTTTTTTTTGATTTTCTTATTTAACTTCTTAACTTGACCATTGCCCGCACCACCCAAATGAGAATCCTGAGTTCACCATTGTACACATATGATCAATCTTTCCAATATCTTAAAATGGTAGGTTTATGCACCAAGCAAAGAAGTCTCAGGGGCCCAACTGCAGTAGTGAATACAAGACCTATACGGATATTCACCATTGCTACAATAAGTTCAGATTTTGCTAACCTTGTCTTGACCCAAAAGTGATGAGAGTGATATTGGGGTCATCACCATATCTCAGGGGTAGGATTTGATCCAAGAAGTGGGCCATAGAAGTGGACTCCTAGTGCAGTTGAAAATGTTGAGCTGTTGGCAAAATCCAGGAGCAGAGGAATATAGGCATGTAATTTATGTTCATAAATGGGCACTTCTGTGCAAGCATGCTATAGAAGTTTGGTTGAAAGTGAAATTAAACATTCTAGGTAAGATGTACAAAGTGTTGAGGGAGAAGGGAGAGAGAAATTGAGAACCTAAGTAAAATAGTTTATTGCATCCTCTTGACCTTAACTACATTTACCAATATAAATAGAAAACCCCAAGTAAACTTGCTAAGCAATACTCCTACTACTCTAAATCTCACCTACCTAAGAGCATGTTTGGTAACAGGCGATGAATCCATAGATTTGATGATTCTTCACTGCCAGTAGAACATGGATTCCTCGCTGGGGATTTGTATAATTGAGGATCACACATTGATATTGGTGTATATCGATGCATACAGTTGTGAAAAATATGGTTCAGTGTACAAATCTACTTAAATGAGGATTTTCAAATCTTATGGAGAGTGGTCCGATTTGAAAATCCTAATAAATTAAGATTTCCATTCGTCCAAATCCTCGGGTATTTATAATTGCCAAACATGGGTTTACCGCAACCTTAGGAAGTCGAAAATCTTTTCTCTTAGAGCATGTTTGGTAACAGGTGAAGAATCCATAGATTTGATGATTCTTCACTACCATTGGAACAAATATTCCTCACTGGGGATTTGTATAGTCGATGATTTCACATTGATATTGGTGTGTATCGATGCATATTACTAAGAAAAATAAGGTTCAATGTGTAAATCCACTTAAGTGAGGATTCTCAAATCTTATGGAGGGTGGTCGGATATGAAAATCCTAACAAATAAAAATTTTCATTCATTTAAATCTTAAGGGATTTACAATTACCAAACATGGATTTACCACAGCTTCAAGGAACCGAAAATCTTTTCCCTAGAGATTTGGTTGTCAAATGTGACCTTAAGATTTTATTGCCAAACATGACCTAAGAGAGAAATATTTTAATATTTTCTTCACCGACTAAGCATCACAGGCCAACCCCTCCGGTCCATGTGCTTAGCCAGCGGTGACTTTAATACAGAGATAACACAGATAACAAATAATGAAGATTATGAATTACTGATATAGATAATTTGTGCTTGTATTTGTCTGTGTTGGAGTGGACAAACATGTCCTTCTAACGTACATATAAGAATACAAGACAGAGGAAAAAAATCTATGGATTAGGAAATAGAGAAATGTGGATCGCTCCAACCATTTCATTAAGACGAATCTTGAAATGTGAAGAGCATTAGGAATCGAATCAGAATTCTTTGTCATCATTATAAAGTCTTACCCCATCTTTCTGGGTCGACTTATTAATTTTTTGTTTTTTTTGTTTTTTTTTGCTAAGGAGTCGACTTATTAATTTAAGAGCCATGCTACTTGTCCCGAGGGACTGTCCCGAGCCTGGCCCGACTCCACATGGGTAGGGGCATTTTTAGTCATTTGAAATCCCCTTTTCTAACCGTCCATGTATGAAGGTAGTTGAAGTGGGCTCCACTAGATCATCTTAGTTGGATCATTTCTCTTAAATGATTTATGAAAAAAGAATGTTTGAAAAATGGCATAAGGATCTTTTTGTCATTTCTAAAAAAAAATGATGTAGATGACTTAATTGAAAGAATTGTGGAAAAACTTTATACTTTTTTAAAATATTCAAATCTTCATGTATTTTTTTTAAATGAGGAAAAAGTTTTATACATTTTCTAATATTTATTTTTAAAATTACTTCATTTAGGGCAGGTTTGTGTAACACATCGTACATAGAAATTAAAGTGACTGCAAACGCGTTTCTGATTCTTATGGGCTTCATTTCTCATTGTTTAGGGCTGACAGTTTCCTTAAAGTAAAAGCAACTTGGAAAAAATGGTAGTGGTTTCTTGAAAATATAACTCATCCATACATCATCTATTTCTACCCTTGGTGTGTGTATGAAATCTTTGAAATGAGATTATTCAGTTTTCTCTGATTGAAGATAAACTTTTTACATATTTAACCATTTTAATTATTTGAAATTCTAAGTTTTTCAGTAAGTTCTCAATTAAGGACATGTCCCCATTTAAAAGTATTTACCGGATCGACCTTCATGTAAATCCATGGAATGCTTCTAGCAACCGCTATATGCCACTGATCGCCTTAGGGGTGTTGGTTGTCGTCAATCACGGTGAGAACGTCGATTAAGGAAAGGAGGTGAAAATGGAGGAAGTGAATGATGCTTTGCAATGAAGGGTAATTTGGATATTTTAAAGAAATTTAAGTTAAAAATTCACCGAAAAAATACCTTCAAATGATCGGTTGTCCTTAATTAAAAATTTATTGGAAAACTGTTTAGGTCCTTCTTTGAAAATCTCTGAAACTTATGTCATTTTTTGAAATAAGGCTAAAATTTGGAAAATCTTCCTATATAATTTTCTATTAGTCCCAACTACATAATCACCATTAGAGCACCATCTCTGTTGGGCTATGTTGTATTGCTCGGATCTGAATATGCTTGTTTGGGAAATGAAAATACCCAAGTCCACCCATTTAAAGCCAATACATGTCACTTATGTATGTTACATATTATTGTTGTTCTGTTTAATATCTAAGACATGCATAACATATACACAAAAATAGAAAGGTGGCAGAAAAGAGTTAATTGGGCTTAAATCCCAAGACCTAGTTCCACTCACAAAACTCTTTTCTTACGTAAATAGGCTTCTCTTGTTAGTTCATTACCAGGGTACTAAAAAAGAAAAATCAAATTACATGGTGGCAAGATTCAATTGATGGGCCTTCAATATGGACAAACTGGCTGCAGGTTCAATCATCCACTCTATTTAGCAGACAGGCCCCACTTTTTACGGGCCTTCTCCTAAATCTCCAAAATACAAGGATTGAAAAAAAATCAATTCTCTATCAAGCTGGTGCTCAGACCTATTTTTAAGATCCGACTCTAGATTTGGTTTTATAATCCTCACAATGAGTCTTGAGCGGCGGACTCAAGATTTCCATTTGAAACACGGCCGGATCTAAACAAGTAGTTCGGCTTTGAGGTCAAACGCAAATATTTTGATATGAATTTTGAAATAAGATTAATAGTTTTCATATAGGTTTTGGAAGCTGACTGAGTTCCGATGGGGGCATTTGCCCCCACATGAATATATTTTGGTCCGCTCTTGGGTTCGGGTTGGACCCCTCTATTGGTAGCTTGGGTTTGGGTCCACATATCATATGGACCCCACCCATTTCCCATCCCTAAACTATATGAATTCAAGCATTGGAAAAGATTCAAAGCATGACACCTGAATTTTGAACTACATGTCCCCACAATTGGCCATCTTAGCCCGCCAACTACAGAACTTCAAACAACTCCAACAATTACATGCACACATCATTCAACTTTCCCTCCATCACAACGTCTACTTCCTCTCTACTCTTCTCACCCAATGCGTCCGTCTTCGCTCCCCCTTGTCTTATGCACGCCATCTGTTCGACTCCGCGCCCCATCCAAATCTCCCCATCTTCACTTCAATGCTCAAATTGTACTCCCATTTCGGCTCCCACGACGATGTCATTGGTCTCTTTCGCCGAATGCAGGCCGCCAATCTAAGGCCCGACGCTTTTGTCTTCCCCATCTTGATCAAATCGGCGGGGAAGGCGGGAACTGGGATCCAAACCCAAGTTTTGAAATTGGGTTTCGAATCGGATCGATACGTTCGGAACGCGATGATGGACATGTATGCGAAACATGGTGTCATGGCCGTTGTCCGGAAGGTGTTTGATGGAATTCCTGACAAGGCCGTCGCAGATTGGAATGTGATGGTTTCTGGGTATTGGAGGTGGGGTGATGAAGTTGAAGCTCGTTGCATGTTTGATTCTATGCCGGAGAGGAATGTTGTATCTTGGACGGCTATGGTCAGTGGGTATTCTAAGTGTGGTGATTTGGAGAATGCGCGGGGGCTTTTTGAGGAGATGCCCGAGAAAAGTGTGGCGTCGTGGAATGCGTTGCTGTCTGGTTATGCACAGAAAGGGCTTGTGGAAGATGGGCTGAGGGTGTTTGAGGAGATGATGGATGCAGGATTTCGACCTGATGAGACAACCTGGGTCACTGTCATCTCAATGTGCTCGGTGAGGGGGGATCTTAGGATTGCCGAGTCGCTGGTTAGAACTCTTCATCAAAGGCGGGTAGAGTTGAACTGCTTTGTTAAGACAGCATTGATAGACATGTATGCTAAGTGTGGGAGCTTGGAGACTGCACAACAGATCTTCAACAGTATGGCATTTCGGAACCTAGTGACTTGGAATGCAATGATATCAGGGTATGCGAGGAATGGCAACTTGACATTGGCAAGAGAGCTCTTTGATAAGATGCCAGAAAGGAATGTTATTTCATGGAATTCCATGATAGCTGGTTATTCTCAAAATGGGCATTCTGCGACGGCAATCAAACTTTTTAAAGAAATGGTGAGGACAAAAGACTTGAAGCCAGATGAAGTAACAATGGTGAGTGTCATTTCTGCTTGTGGGCATTTAGGTGCTCTAGAATTGGGTACATGGGTAGTGAAGTTCATCGTGGAGAACCAGATCCAGTTAAGCATTTCAGGATACAACTCACTGATTTTTATGTACTCAAGATGTGGGAGCATGGAAGAGGCTAAGAAAGTTTTTGGAGAGATGTCATTAAGAGACATAGTTTCATACAATTCTCTGATTGCAGGATTTGCCATTCATGGACACGGACATGAGGCTCTAGAATTGCTATCAAGAATGAAAGAGGAAGGTGTTGAACCAGATAGAATAACATTTATTGGCATGTTAACAGCATGTAGCCATGCAGGACTGTCTAAACAAGGCCGCCAGATTTTTGAATCCATTGAATATCCAGCCGTAGATCACTATTCTTGCATGGTCGATCTGTTGGGTCGAGCTGGTGAATTGGATGAAGCAAAGAGACTGGTGAACTGCATGCCAATGAAGCCACATGCAGGTGTTTATGGTGCCCTCCTCAACGCCGCCCGTATCCACAAACATGTTGAGCTTGGGGAGCTAGCTGCGAATGAGCTCTTTGAGCTTGAGCCAGAGAATCCTGGCAATTATGTGTTGCTTTCGAACATCTATGCATCTCTAGGGAGGTGGGGAGATGTCGAGAGGGTCTGGAAGTTAATGCAAGCGAGGGGAGTGAAGAAGACGACTGCATGTAGTTGGGTCGAATTTAATCATAAAATCCATCAGTTTATCGCAGGAGACAGGTCTCATGAACGAACAAAAGATATCTATGAGGTGTTGGAAAAATTGGGAAAGAGAATGAGGGAGCTTGGATACATTGCTGATAAGAGATGTGTTCTAAGAGACGTTGAAGAGGAAGAGAAAGAAGAAATGGTAGGGACTCATAGTGAGAAGTTGGCCATTGGTTTTGGTCTTTTGGTTAGCAAAGCAGGGGAAGTCATAAGGGTGGTGAAGAACCTTAGAGTCTGCGGAGATTGCCATATTGCCATTAAGATGATTTCAACACTGACAGGAAGGGAGATTGTTGTGAGGGACAACAATAGGTTTCATAGGTTTAAGGATGGGGAGTGCTCTTGCAAGGATTACTGGTGAGGACGTCTCGTATGCACATCAATCTCCAAGACATTGAGGCCGATGGAAACCTCAAACGAGCACTTCACAGTCCTTTACTTAGGCTTGATCCTAAGATTCCATGAGGAGGAGAATGCCCTCACTGTCATGCTAGTCGCGAGAAAGGCAAGGGAGATGACCTTTTGGTCCAATGGAATTTTATGGACCTTTACTGGAGAACCATTTTGAACATTTTCTCGGGTGAACGGAATGATTTAGAAGCATTACTAGATGATTAACATATGGCGGTCATGCAATCAATGATAAAATCTTTGAAATGGAAAAAATATGAGGAATTTTTCTGAAATGCATGAACGGATTTTGTGATCTGAAGTTAATAGCTTGTCATCAAGAACTTACATCACTCCTATTATAGTGGACAATATCAACAAAATGCATCACTTGGAAAGTGATCAGAGAGTCATGCAGAGAGAGGGAATTTGTTCAATGCTTGAATTCACTAGTTCTTGACCTCAGAATACATGGCAAACAATATAGCATTTGCTTTTGGTAATACTATGGGTTAATCCAGTTGTATATTCAATTAATGTGGGGTTACAATTGGGTTAAATGAAGGGATATACAGATGGATTCTCCAAATAGAGACAATCCAGTGCCCAACAAGGGCTTGAAATTTACATTTTTTTTTCTTTTTTTGTGCTTGTGTCTCTTTCACTTGGATCTCTTGGATTCTTAAGTTGCATCTTGCTGGCTATTGCTTGTGATTTCTTCTTTCTTTTGAGATTTTGGTGTTTTGGTTGTATCCAAGTTGTATTTAGAAGCCTGAGCAAGGCTCAAGCTACATCGGTTGCTATCAAATCATCTCAATCTTGATCAACTAAGGGTTTACATTGTTGTCTCTGTGAATATGCCTCCTCATCTAGCTAGAGGTAGAGGGCACTGGGTTAAAGAATGACACCATTGCCAATGCCATTGCTCCCCAAGGTGCATTATCAGGAGTTGAGAAGATAGGTTGCAGCTTTGGTCAGTTCCTTGAGTGCGCGGAACCATAGAAACTTCATGATGATTTAAATGAAAATTGTTTTCGAAGTGATTTCGTGATGTTATTTGAAGTGTTTTACAAGTCTGTTAACAACTACTATCTTGATTGATGGAAAATTGGAAGCAACTTGGTGAGAGCCTTGTAATAGTAAGAAAAAGCTTATAATAAAAGAAATCTTAAGACTTCCCTAAATTAGGAATGGTATAAGTGTATAACTAACACTTGCAAAGACAATAAACATCCAAGACCACTTAGGATTTTGCAAATCATCTCTCTCTCTCTCTCTCTCTCTCTCTCTCTCTCTCTCTCTCTCTCTCTCTCTCTCTCTCTCTCTCTCTATATATATATATATATATATATATTGTTGGTTTTTAGAAAATATCCAACAATCCCCCGCTATTTTTAAAATTTTTTTTAGGAAATTAATAATAATAATAAAATAACTAAAAACTATATAATGCATCTCTTATGGGTGGATGTCCCTTGAGCCTAAAGATAGAATATATTATCATAAAACTTTAGTAAGTGACCTAAGTGAAGCTCATAATGCATATTTGCATTATACAATATAGTCGGGCATCCATATTCTACGCACCTTGCTATTTCATAGGTCATGCGCTAGTCCTACTTTTAGTAGGTGGGCCTCATTATAAGGCCTCACAAATCTCCTGAGTTCAAGCTGTTGGTCACAAATTTTAGATCCTTCAGGCTCTGCTCCACACTATCATCCATGGAATTAGATCCTTAATTCTTAATAGGTGGGCCTTGCTAGACATTATTAACTGTGAAAATAGATTCTCTACGGCTTGTACTCAAGAAAACTTCACGAGGCTCTACAGTAAACATTCAGAATAAATGTCCAGCTTCACACTGATAGGAGACGGACCCACTGAAGTGCCTCACAAATATTGTGTTTCATACATGACCAATGTCCCATTGGGCATGTTAAAAGTTTTACAGTTTAGGGTAATACATACATTAACTATAGTAACTTATTGAAAAGTACAAAGTAGAAAAATCTTGCATTAAAGGAGTGAAACTCCCTGGGCAGGGCCCACCTATTGAAAACCCGAGCTGCTCAAAACATACACCCTTCTTGTGTAAAGGGTATACCAAATTTTACCATAATAGGAGTTGATCCCACTATAAATTTGACTATTTGATTAAAAAAAATGTGTTTTATGAATGCGCCTAAGATTGGGTTAATCACATTTTTAAACAAGAGTAGTAGTATAAAATGCATGCAAAGAATGCCCCTCCCAGTGATTCCCACTAACGCATAACAACCATGAGATGCAGTTAGATGGAAGGATCTAGAAGAGACTTACCCATATGCCAAACTTCAACTATCCTAACTCCTTGATTTATGGCTCAAAAGTTTAATGGTCTAGAAGACATCACTTTTTATAATTTCAATCCAGGACAGAGTAAAAGTGCAATGAAGGTCAAATTTGGCCGGATTAGCTCAAGGTCTAAAAAGTAGGAGTGAGTTTTTTCGTTGGATTTGACTTCTATTGAAGTAAAATTTAAACCCCACAAGGGTATATTCACTAGGTGGATTGAGGGTCACATGTGTAAGCTTGGCGAACCCAGCTACGTGCTTTCGGGGCGCGGTCAAACCTTTGGATCATAGTCTACTTCCAAAATCCATATAAAATTTTTGGATCCACCCCAAAATCCACATCAAAATCCTAAAGTTGCCCCAAAATCCAACTACTTACATGTGTCTTGCCCCCAAAATCTAAAATCCTGGCTACTTGTAAACTCATTTGTGTCCTTGGTTTTCTTCAGTCCCTACACTGAAAAGAATCAACCATTCTATCTTCTTATCCTCTCCTTCTCCTATCCAAAACCTTCTTTCTTCCAACTCCTATTAACCCAACAACAGCACAAATAGAGAGAGAGAGAGAGAGAGAGAGAGAGAGTCTCTGAGCACTACACACTACTCAGTCAATCCATCAAACGCATGGCGGGTGCTTTTAGTACCTCTGCACCAGCAGCTTTCTTGCTCTCTTCCTCTTCTTCTTCCTCCTCAAGTCTTCCTTGCTCCGCTCATTCACCTCCTCTATGTAAGACCCCAAAATCTCTCTCCTCTTTGCATTTCTCACAACTATAGAATTTCATTGCTTTCCCCCATACTTAGCAAGAATCTTCTTTTTTTTTTTTCTTCTTTTGCTACAGGTCAGATCAACGGTAGGAAATGGGGTTTCCATAAACATCTACGAATTGGGGTTGGTAAGGGACGATCTAATTCCCCTCTTTCAGTTGTAACCAATGTGGCCACCACTGAAATCAGCTCTACCGAGCAGCAGGCACGTTTATAATCTTTCTTCTTTTTTCTTCTTCAACTGAATTATCTACACTTTGAACTGTTCATTTCAGTGAGAAAGGAAGTAAATTTAGCCTTAATTACAAGAACTATCAATTTGTTATCAATTCAATTAGTGGTAGAGTAGAAACCCCAGAATTGTGCAATTGTGGAGTGATTTTTATACTTGGATCTTGAAAGAAAGTCAAATTTTAAACCCTATAGTGGGTTTTCTTTCTATTAATTTAGGCTGGATTTTGAATGACTATAGTGGGTTCTTTCAATTAATTTAGGCTGGATTTTGAATGATTATTAGTGGGTTTTCAGGCACAGAGTCTAGCTGCAAAAGAAAGCCAGCGCCCTGTCTATCCTTTTTCGGCGATAGTGGGTCAGGATGAGATGAAGCTCTGCCTTCTGCTAAATGTGATTGACCCAAAGATTGGTGGTGTCATGATCATGGGTGATCGAGGGACGGGGAAATCCACCACTGTTAGATCTTTAGTGGATTTACTTCCTGAAATTAAGGTTGTTTTCGGTGATCCCTTTAACTCCGATCCGGAAGATCCAGAGTCCATGGGGGTGGAAGTTAGAGAGCGCGTGATAAAAGGGGAGAAACTCCCCGTTGTGATATCGAAGATTACCATGGTTGATTTGCCTCTTGGTGCTACTGAGGATCGCGTGTGTGGCACCATTGATATTGAGAAGGCGCTCACCGAAGGGGTCAAGGCGTTTGAACCTGGCCTCCTCGCTAAAGCGAATAGAGGGATTCTTTATGTTGATGAGGTTAATCTTTTGGATGATCACCTTGTTGATGTGCTTCTGGATTCTGCCGCATCAGGGTGGAACACGGTTGAACGTGAGGGGATCTCAATTTCACATCCATCTCGCTTTATCCTCATTGGTTCAGGAAATCCAGAGGAAGGCGAGCTGAGGCCTCAGCTTCTTGATAGATTTGGAATGCACGCACAGGTCGGGACCGTGAGGGATGCAGAACTTAGGGTGAAAATTGTTGAGGAGAGGTCGCGATTTGATCGCAATCCAAAGGAGTTCCGAGATTCATACACAGCAGAGCAGGAGAAGCTCCAACAACAGATTCGTGCAGCTAGGCAATCTCTCTCTTCTGTTCAGATAGATCGTGATCTTCGCGTGAAGATTTCAAAGGTCTGCGCTGAACTGAATGTTGATGGATTGAGAGGTGACATTGTCTCAAACAGGGCTGCGAAAGCTTTGGCTGCTTTGAAGGGAAGAGACAAAGTAACCACTGAAGATATAGCGACTGTAATCCCAAACTGCTTAAGGCACCGTCTTCGGAAGGACCCATTGGAGTCAATTGATTCAGGATTACTTGTCATAGAGAAATTCTATGAGGTGTTTAGCTGAGCAAGGTAGGTAAGAAATTGTGCCCTTCTTACCTTGGATTTGTTGTTGTCTTTTGATTCCTACTTTCTTGCTTGTTTCTTTCTTTACATGTGAGCTGTTAACAAGATATGCAACTTAGATATTAGTTCACGCTGGCATTATTATGAGGTTTAGGTATATTTTGATGTAATTTCTGGAACATTTAAATGTTTCTTTGAAAGGTGAGGGATTTAGGAAGATTGTTCTATCCCGGCCAGAATTTCACTCTGTAGTTTCTTGCGGTTTTACCATGTACTTTGGAATAGTGTAATGTTTCTGATTTACAATGGTTGACTCGGAATAGTGTAATGTTTCTGATTTTACAATGGTTGATGTCCTCAATTGTTGAGTTCTTGGACTGTTCTGATCACTCACCTGCACTGTACATGGCTACTCATCTCCCTCCAATGGGTTCATTATGTTGATGTTTCGCTCTTAACGAGTGAATTGATATCAAATTAAATCACTGAATTCATATCTCATTTTGGTTGTAATTTCTATTTCCTAAAATCAAGTGTAGGCTTATTTATCATTAAACTTGGATATAATTGATGATACTGTGAGAAGTTGCATTACTGATACTAAATCTGACAAGCCATTATTTGGGAACTTGGAGTGCTGCAACCCATTGGACTTCCTTCAATATGGTAACAAAATGCATTTTATGTCTGTTGATCTGCTCAGATGTGATGTGATTGTGACGTCCTATATTCATCATAAAATATGGCCGAGGTGCATTATCTTTGGTGTGGTAGCCATGAATGACAAGTCACGGTACCATAGCGGACTCTTTTTGGGGTGGTATGGTAGCCTAAGATGGCAAAGCACTGTGTGTATTACAATTCTGTAATTTTGAAGGCCAACACAAGACATAGATAAGTAAACTGATTCTAGTTTAATATAACTGTCCTGATAAAATGAGCTTCTTTCAAGGGGATTTTTTTAAAATTTTTTTTAAGATACACAGCATTTCCGGATAAAATGAGCTTCTTTCATGGGGATTTTGTTTTAAGATACACATGTCATGTTGTAAAAATGTCATTATTAATTTCTGTTAATTTTACTACCTTTAGTTTGCCTTGTTTTTAACTGTATTAGATAAATATAACAATGGTCAGGGCAGAAAGTCCAGGGAGGCTAAAATTTTTTACCAGTTCTCCTTGATTCACTGACTTGCTGTGGCAGCATTACCAAGATGAGTTGCTTGGTGATACTTGTCTGATCATTCCAGATTTTGCAGTGTCCCTGATGACATGAGTTACCTAATTAAATTACTAGTAGAGATCTGAGGTATGCACATGATTAAGTAGAATGGGGCCCTTTTATCCAGTTTCTGCCTTCATGGTCTTGTATTTGAGTGAGTTTTGGGGCCTTCTAATTTCAAAGCTCCCAGATAACTTCAAATTCCATGTTTGAATGATACTTGTTTACCTAACTGAAGGAAGCCTGTTTAACAAATAGAGCATTTCTTTTATTCCATATTTAAATATCATAACTCATCATTTGCTGATATTCAGGGACTACAGGAGACTTTTAATTTGGTGCTTGATTCCCTGCTATCTAGTGGCTCTCAGATTGGTGTCCCATACAGAAAAATCTTGATTGGTTGTGTAGGATTTTTAGCACTTATTTGGAGTGGTCCATTCCTAATAAGGGTGCAATATATGAAGTTACAAACCTGCTTAAGTACACATGTAATATTATTATTATTATTTTTTTTTGAAATCAAGGCATGACAGTTGGGTCACATTTAACTGTAGCAGCTGCATAGGTTGCAAATTAATGGGCTATGAACCACATGAGCTCTCTGTATTATTGCTGTCTTTCCTTGATGGGGACAGAGATGTCTATACAGTTGAATTTTTGCAATCTTTTAGTAACATTAGGATGTCTCACTACTTTATAGTCTCTCTAGGGGCTATTTCCCCTTCAAAGAGGGATTTCAGATTATTTTCATTCATCCAAAAGCCACTGTTTCCTTGAATTCTTCGATTTTGGAGAAAAACTAACCCACAGAATTAGATGAAATGAGTCGGTTGTTCTTCTCCTAGTGAAAAATAAGCTTCCATAAGAAGACACTCTTGATCTTTCTGATATTTCAGCTGTTATTTCAGGCATTCATCCACATCTCGGGGTCCCAGCTGGTTTTTCTTGAACCAAAATGCCTACAAAAGGCAGGAAGCAACTGAAATCTAGACCCTGTTAAAAAGTTTGATAACAAAGAGATGACTTTTGAGGCATAAACAATGTATTTTTAACCTTTTTTCTTCTGAGAAGAATCTGATTTGTTACTTCTATTACCTCATATCTCTTGGTTGTAGGTAACGTCTGTACGTTTACAGTTGCGCAGATTTTATACTTCAATCAACTGCTATGGCCAATGGCATCATTTAGTAAGAATGGTTAAAACTGTTGTGGTTCATAAGATGTAGTTCTTGTAAAACTGACACCCAACCAATCATTGCATTGGGTGCTCTTTTTCTATCAAGCTGTAAGAGTTTGTTTGCTGTCCCAGTGACATATTTGCAGCCTCTTTGGGTAACTGAACTAGAAAGGATTCCAGCACCAAAAGAAGAGGTGTAGTGAGGAAAAATATAGTATTTGTCTGAGTGAGAGAACCTAGCTTTAAATAGGGCTGCTGAAAAAATAACTTATAAATTCAGCCCTAGATAAATGGCATGTTGCTTTTGATGTTGATAAATTTGATAACCCATTAGTGATCATATTATTTATTAGGCATGCTCACCAAAATATACAAAAGCTACTGATTTCAGTACTTAAATTGCATTTAGTTCGGATGAAGATTGACTATTAGAAAACATATGCATTAAGTTGAACAAATGATGGGAGCAGATCAAGATTTTTTTTTTCTGGTGGTTTTTTAAATGTTGCTAAAACAGCCACCAATACAGGATATATACTAGATTGGTGCTATCCAAGAAGAAAACAGCCAACACCATACTCCCACAACAACTAGAAAATTAGGGATATTAACAAATAAGGAGAAGATGCACCCTCTTTAGCCAACGGATCTGCGCCGAATAGTGCAGAACAATGTCCATGGAAAATGTAAAATAGCAGTTCTTGGAGGAATCTGAAATCAGATACATTAGCTACTATAGTAGAAGCAGAAGCATAGTAATACCTGTAACGACATGAAACAGCTGAAATATATAAAATTGAAAAATCATTATGATCAGATTTGATCAATAACTAAATTATTGTGTGATCTTTTCACTCCTTACAAGCCATCTAACCCTCCCAGTGTCTTAACTATAATATCTGGAAAGAACTAATCACCAGTCATAACTTCATCACCTCAAAGAAAAACGAAGAATAACAGGACCTGCGATGTCCAATCCAAACTTATTAACAGGAAAACAAGGTCTCCTTACCTTGCTGCTAAGCTTGCTGTTACATTATGATATAATATATTCAAGCCCACGAAGGTCCTAATTTAGAAAAATACAACACTAAATTCAAATGCCCATCTTATTGCTTCATAAGAATTGCTCATGAATGGATGGGCAGACCTAAAATTTACAAGAGTACAACAAACAAGCAATTTTCCCGTGGAAAACACCAAAAAGAAAAATGCTTTTCAAGCTTCTCCCCAGAACAAAAGAAAAATAGATGCCTCCTACGTTCATGGCATTGTATCCCCTCTAGTAATAGAGCCCCGAATCTTGCTTATAGGCTTTTGTTCCTCAAACAAAGGTGGACGCTGGAATACAACTGATGCAGCACGGATCAAGATTCCAGCAGTTAAACCCCATATCATGTACTTCTTGTTCTCCTCTTCGAAATCAAAGAAATGTACAAGATACTTGCTACCCATCCATTCCCTCTGTTCCGATCTCCTGTTCTCATCCTGTCCATGAAATAAATCTTGTGAGAGAAGATGGTGGCCTTTTCTTTATTTGTATTTTGTGGAGAGAGAGAGAGAGAGAGAGAGAGAGAGAGAATAAAACCTTTAGAAACATCTCTAATGGTGCATCAAATATCTCCTCCACCTCGCTCGTATTCAAAACAGGCCTGAATGCTTTATAATCAGAAAGTATGCCAATCACAGGAGTTACTCTCAGAAGATGCTGCAAAGCAGATATGGCAAAAAAAACAGTTAAATTAGATATCACAACCTAACACAGGATGGAACACCTTCAACACATTGGAACCAACCTGCAATATCAATGTCTACCATTTTGGTGGTATTGTAACCAAATACCCATTATTGAGGGTGACTGCTCGGTAACCATGGCCTTGTTTTTAATCGAGAACAGAAAATATGATTAATAGAACAACCGGCGTTACAAAGTAGAATACAAATGAGCCAACGTTACAAACTGTCATTAAACAATATTTTCAGGGCCCTCACACTGGGGGAAGGAAGATCCTTCAACACATCTCCAGTTACCAGTACAAGGAAACTGCGAGTTACCATAACAAGTCCCAGCCACAAATGTGTAGAAGTTAATTTATCACCATATTCAATCAGAAAATCAAATGCTTACGAGATAAGTTACTTCATATAGCATCCATTAATTTTTTAATCTAAACATTTATGGATACTGCAATAGATAATGCTTAAATCGGATCGTACGGATGGTTTTAGAGTCTCCATTCTTTCTAGAGACACCATTCTTCTAATTGCTCATTCTTCAAATGATAGAAAAGCCACATTCAATAAAGTTTTCACTTGCGCAGCAGATTAAGCTGGCTAAAGCTTTTTACTATTTAAACTATCTTCTTATATCTACATGCTTCTGTTGTAGTCTATTCCTTTTGCATGTTTTCGTCGTAGCATTTGTTGAAGTGGTTTCATTTACTTGGCAAGGTGCATATTGTCGAAGGTCCATAACTCACAAGAACCAACTGTGTGGAACAGATCTCATTAGTGAAATATTTCATTAAGAAATGTTATGAAAGATTCTGGTCTATAGTCAGCATGACCTTTAGAAGCTCAAGAGAACATTGAGATTTGAGAAGTTGTCAGAATGGTGGATGAAGGCTGGCAAGTCACATTTCGATACAAATGGGAGTTAAAGATGATGTGACTTGAGTAAAATGAATATGTGATGCATTATAAACTATCTTGGGTTATGACAGCTATATGCTCAATTGTGAAGAAAGCTAGGATTGGTGGAGATATGGCTTCACACTTCCTGAATCTACGATGTGGACAAGACTTCAGTTGTCCCATAACATGCTTAATAGAATGGCCAAAATCATACCATTACAAAAAATCATCATCGAAGCTTTGTTGCGCCAAGCTGGGGTCCGCTTTGTGAGCTCTACCTTTAAACTCAACCTTATTAAAAGCCATGTTCTTTGTCACTCCACAGTAAAATAATGTGTTGCAGTCAATGTCACTCTACACTTTATCTTTTGGTTTGAACCAAGACTATACTGCAACAATATATATCGCTTGGCAATGAGGCTAACTATGATACTGTTTAAATTAATAGAGACCCCAATACATTATGATACAGTTTAAGAAAAGAACATTACAGTACCAACGTGACACTGATATAAATTATAAATAAAAAATGCACTGATATACTAGAGCATATACTTTTATCATCACAAGAGTGGCATTGTTGGAATAGCTATGCCTAGTGCCACAGATCTTTCTTACTATGTACATACGTATGTGTATATATAATGTAGGGTAATATTGTACTAGGAGGTACCTCTCACAGAGTTGCGTGAGAGGTGACCCTTTTACCACATGGGACACCCCTTGACAAATCCAACCCTCTCACACTTAACCTCATATGAATTAGCACTCACTCGAATTTGACATTAATCTTAATAATGATCTGACAGTGATTGTCACCGTAGGTGTCCCATGCAGTGGTAGAAGGGTCACCTCTCATGCAAATCCGTGAGGTGCCTCTTAACAAAATGTAGCCCTATATATGTATATCAGTGTGTGTGTTAGTTATATTAAGGATGAAATGGGAGATATTTGTATGGTTTCTTTTTCAAGACTGTCTAGGGTAGTGATGCTAACAAGGGTTAGCTGCAGGCGATTGAAGCATTGAAGACTTGAAGTTATCAAGTTGATAGCATGCATGTAGACGTTTCTCTTGGGTGAAAGACATGGCAAAAGGGCCAATGGAGAAGATTAGAATGCTAATCCTGACAAAGAGCTTCTTTTGTTCATGTATCACGTGTAGTTCAATCGTCACCTATGATGCCTATATACAATAGGGACACGGTATGGACGTTGCAAGGACACGGATTTTACATATAAAAAGTTAAGTATCGGATACAATACCACATGATATGTTGCCCATTTTGCAGTATCCATGCATCATAGACCGTCACCGATGGATTTGCTATATCTGAGATTGTTGGACACTTGAACTACACTAGTCCATGAATGCGGTAAATTAGCATTGCTCTACTCTTTCATACCCTTGTTGGACGTGGTGTTGTCATACATATTTCTCCTTTTAATAGAGATTCCCATTACCTCTAGAAAGGAAATAAAAAAAGCGCTTCAAACAAACATCTAGGTATTGTAGTCTGTAGTGCATGATGGATGAAACAATATATGTAACAAGGTATTCAGTTGATCCAAGAAACAAACTAAAGATCAAGGCTCCATCAAATACCTAATAGGATTCTAAGCTCAAAAGATCAGACAACCACTTATGCAATGAGAAGCAGTCGCAATCAAGATGGCAGCTCAAATTAACAATTAATTAGAGCACATAACATTCAAAACTCAACAATCAATAATAATAATAATAATAATAATAATAATAAAACCTACTCAAACTACTCTTGTACTTAAAAGAGAGAAAATGAGAAAAACATATTGAAGAACCTGACACCCAATTATGGTAATTGTGGCTTAATACATCTGTGGTCATAAATAACAGCAATCACATTAAAAGAATGATCAGATAGTCAAAGTCAGAATGCTACTCAGAAGAAATAAGCCACAATTCACACAGAACTGAACATGAACAACATTGAATTGGATTTGGATCTCATTGAACCTGCAAATTACAAATTACATCCTGCAGAACAACTGCAAAAGAATGAAACTAGGTAAAAAGATAAGAACATGGTATTATACCTTGGACAAGAAGGGTTCAATGACGGTTACAACTGCAACGAGAGATGGATCCAACCCAATCTCTTCTTCTGCCTCTCTCATCGCCGTTGCGGAGTCATCTGCATCCCCTTCTTCTGCCTTTCCTCCTGGCAATGCCACCTCACCTGTGACCATTACCACCCGGAAAAAAAAAGTCACAGACAAAAAGAAAAAAAAAAAAAAAAGATTTGGGATTCTTCTTTTTTCAATCCCCCATTTTCCTTTCTTGTAACGGAATTGGAACTCTCTATACAAATCACACAACCATGGGACCTGAGCAAAGAAACAAAAAATGGAGTTTGGCATTGGGGTTTTTCTCATTTCAATCCCCAAATTTCATGGGGTGTGTGTGAGAGAGAGGAGTTGGGGTTTTTTCTCTTTTCAATCCTCCATTTCCGGTTGGAGTTGTTTCTCTTTTCAATCCTTCATTTCCCATTCTTGTAATGGAATTGGAACTCTCTGTGTAAAACACACAACCATGGTATCTAAGTGAAGAAAGAATTGAAATTGTAATTGCCATTCTTCTCTTTTCAAACCCCCCATTTCACCTTCTTGTAATGGAATTGGAATTCTCTGTCCAAATCACACAACCATGGTACCTGAATGAAGAAAAATGTGAAATTGGAATTGGGTTTTTCTCCTATTCAATCCCCCGTTCTCCATTCTAGTACTAGGAATTAAACTCTTCATCCAAAACACAAAACCCAGGTACCTGAGTGAGTGGAGAGATTTCTAGATCTCTTAGTGAGGATGACACGGAGATCCCCGGCGTCGCCTTCAAAGAGGCAGATAAGGACTGCAGCTCTCTTGGGTGTGAATTTGGGTGGGTGGGGATTTGGGGCTGAAGATTCCGCAAAACCCAGTTGGGAAACGACTTTTCTAGCAGATTCTTGTCGTTTTTCTTCTTCTTCTTCGTCATCGGTGGAGGGTGGAGAGGGAGGCGGCTTGTAGAGGCGGAGCTGCTGGGCTAGAGCTCTGAGCCTTTGGCTTCCTAAGCTCGCTTCCATGAGGGTGGAAAGAGGAGGCGTCGCCTTGGAAAATCTTCTCAGAGCTCCTGAGATCATCAAAACTGCATAAATAGAGAGAGAGAGAGAGAGAGAGAGAGAGCAATGGATCAAAGGGTTTTCGTCTGTAATCAGTAGAGGGAAAGCTGGAGCTGAGTGGGATTTCCAAGGAACGAGCAAAACGTTTCTTACTATTACTAGTAATCATTGTAAGTTCAAATTAGTAAAATTTAATACATCTCAATTATTTATTTTTAAGTTATTTTTTCTCAAATCTCAAGCATTAATTATTTATATTTGGCTCGGCCAAGTTTACCCTATATTTGGCTCGATTGTCTATCGAGATGAGGGACCCGTTAGGATCAAAAGTCAACTCATTGAATCTTCTATCCTTAGACCGTTTGGTTGAGAGAATTTGACCAGACTCGAATGAAAGCCGTTACAAGTTACGAGAACTTGGCGTGCGATGAAACTCTATGACTTTTTTTTTCTTTTTTTTCTTGCATTCAAATACATATAAATTGATTTACTAGGATGAGATGGCTGGTTATTTATTTCCCATCTTCGTGTGATTCTATTTTCTAGAAGTGAAGGAGTTAATTGTGCTCATTTTAGGAAATTCATCTTTGATATTTACTTTTAAGCATTTATGGAATAATATTTAATTCCTATTATGATGCAAACAAACAGGCCCGAGTGTTTACCCCGTCGCGAAGTGATTCCCATGTCTAATTTTAAATGGACTTTTTAGTTTGTAGTCCTTAAGCCCATTTTCCACCACTCGATCTTCATTAAAATAATCAATATACTACTATAGCCAAATAATGAGCAGTTCCATTCATCTCCGAAAACACCTAAATTCAATCCTATCGGAACTATTAACAATATAAGAAATGTCCAGAGTCACCTACTCTCAATCCTATCAGAAGTATTAACAATATCAAAAATGTCCACAGTCACCTACTCTCAATCCTATCAGAAGTATTAACAATATGAAAAATGTCCACAGTCACTAACTCAGTGGTCCACTCCCCTTCTCCATTAATAGCTTATCTACTTCAAAAGCATAGAACAATTATTGGATTTGAAAAATCATCTTTTTGGCCTTTGTTATTGTAGGGAGGATCTCTCTCATTTCAGCTTCTTTAGAAGAGAAGATCCTTGGTCCTTTAAAAATATGGGTGCTCATGGATCGGGTTAGCAGACCGCTTTGGGTCGGGCTTGGTTTTTTTAATTTGGGTCTGTTTAATATATGGCCGGGCTTGAATTCAGTTATAGAGAGCCCAAAGTCCGGCCCAGACCGAATATAATGATGGTGTTAGCAAAAAAATAGTGATGTAGGGATTCCAGCACTAGAAAGTTAACATAAAAATGCATGACTAAACTAATAAAGCTACCCTTAAACTACCCGGTTTTTAAATTAAACACATTACACGGGCTGGGTTTGGGCCAGCTAATTAAAGCCTGATTCGGGCCTAATCCGGGCTTGGGCCTATAGTTTAGAAGCCAGACTGGGCCTGGATGTTCCTTAACCCGGCCCATCCTGGCCCACAAACACCCCTGTTTAAAAGCAATGATCCATTGCTAATCATCACAAAGCCAAAAGCAGAATCACCAGTGGATGGTAACGGGCCATAGAATCTTTTAGCCCTATCAAATCTGGGCTAGGCTTCCACATCTCTTACAATTACCTGGGACAGGGCAGGTCATACAAAAGACCCGTTTAAAAGGAGTGAAATAATTTTCGAACTTGGTAGTTGAGTTCTTCTTCTCCACTCATCCTGATCTAGTATCACTTTTTTGTCGCTTTACAATCTAATATATTGTTGTTTGAACTGTTTCTTTTGATGTGCATCATTTGCAATGCATCATTTTATTTCTTAATGGCCATTTCAGCACATGTTGGCCATCTTTAAAAAATGTGATTTCATGATTCTATAATGAAGGTGATCCTGGATTAGTGGCTGTATGCTTATATTTCTGTTGTAGAATATATATCTGCGCCATGTGCAGTTCTGTCTACTTCCCTACCATTTCTTTGTCACCTAAGATTCAGATTCATTTGACAATGTAAGTTTGTAGTTTAAATCTCTCTTGCAATTAGGTTTTGGAATGAGATGAATCCAGCCTGAACCCAACCTTTGGATTCTAGCCGAGTCCTCTAACTGGGCCAAAGTGTAGTCTGTCTAAAGCCCCTGCAAACTGTGCTGTTTACAGTTTACACCAAAGTGACCAACATTTGTCCGGTGGCCTGGTCACAATCTGGGCCAAATCCTTAGCCAGTAACAGGCTAATCTGAGCCCGGGACCTCGCATATCCAGTCTATGGCTGGGTCTGGATTAACCCAAGAGAGCCAACACAGAGTTTCAAATACAAATGAAAAACTAATATCCAAATTGGACATTTCAGGTTGGATATCGGACAAACCCCAACCAGGCCCAACTTCACCTGGGTAAGCCTGAGCCAAAACTGGGCCTAAGAAGATATTATCAGCATATACTGTAGTACCATATGATATAATGTGTTTTCCCAAGCCCGAGTACAACCTGAAAAATCCTGGAATGAATTGAACTTTCATGTGGGCCCGGTCATATGGGTTCCTGTTTTGACCAGCCCAAGAGGCAATCGGAGAAAATTTAAGAATGGATATTTGTGGAATGCCCAGGAGAGAGATGTTACAGAAACATAGTGCAGAGAGAGAGAGAGAGAGAGAGAGGATTCATGTCAATTTTGGGGCCTCAGCCGTACAATAATTTGCAGAATGGTGAGCAATCACATGCCAGAGAATGGATGAGAAGAACTGATTAAAGCCGAAAATGACCCTTTTGTTCATCTTCATAATTCATGTCATGACTCATGACTTCCTAGCTTCGCTTTCAAATGATTAAAAAAGAAATAAGAACTCCCGGCATTGTGGAAGGTTTTGAAATGATTGTACTCAAGTTTTATTTTTCTCGAAACTTAAATGATAGATGGCATCTTTTTTTTTTCTTTTTTCTATTTCAATCCATCATAGATTGATGGTTTGATGAAATCATCACTTTTAAAGGAATCACTTATGTTGAGGTTAATGTCCACACTCGCTCCTGAGCAGTCATAATTGTGGTTGAGCTCTCGCCCTCACCATAAAACCGCGATGTGCAGTTTTCCATTACCAATTGGTTTTGTGATAAATGGTAGCTCAATGGGGTGTAAGATGTTATATTATTATTAACATGAACCCTAAGATTGTGAACAGCATGATAATCACGTGTATGATTTAATCTTAAATAAATTAAAGAGTACCTCCAAACATCCTGACGCAGAGAGCTTTCTGATCCTGCAGTCTGGTGCTGTTACTGATTGATGCTGTGATCCGTCGAGGAAGAGGCTAGGTGAATGGTTTCGATTTCTCTTTCCTTGCCTATAAAACCTAATGTGTTGATTTTTGTGAATACCTTTGTGATTGACAAAAGGCTTTATTTTATAGGTGGAAAGAGGATCGAATTTCCAATTAGGATTTCCTTAGACTTAATCTCAATCGTCCATCAAGGTAGAGAATATTATGGAATATATCTCATTAAGAAACCGTTTTGAGTAATTAATAGCATATATCCTATGAAAACGGATTTCCTATAATGACCATATTTCGGGAAAGGAAAGGACTTGTGGTCCAAGTAATGGACCTAAAGGTAATTTCCTTACATAAGATCCTACAACTTATGTAGGCAAAGATAGTCACCAAACTTATGTAAACTGGGATTCATATTAGTCTCTCCCATTGTACATGCAGACAGTTTAAGGTGGAAGATGTCACATTTGGAGCATTTTCTTGACTTGGCACTTAATTGTGTTGTGCCGCGGAAGAGGAAATTTAGATTTTATGTTGTCTCAATAGATTTGAAAAAAATTGGCTAAATGAATTGGCAAAAGGGAATCAACAAACCACAAAGTAGGGGGCAGGACCATATCACAATCAGAGTCATCTAAAATCTCCCTCCCCAACAATTGTGAGCATGTTACTGCCATCTCTTTCATCTTTTCCTTTTCCTTCCAAGCTTCAGCCCATCTTTATACCTCAGTTTCAGCCTCTTTGACTCATTGCAAAGAGCTCCATTCACACGCATCACGAGGCATAAATGGGCCACCCTCTCCCGAGCACCTCACATCAGCATCACATGTGACCGCGCACTTATGGGATCTACTTTGGGGCATGCCAATAACGGGGGAGGTGGATAATCGAGAAATCTAAATAAAGTACAACGATACACAAAATATTAACTTCACTAGATCATTCTAATCCTTTGATTGATGGCCTTCATGTTCAATGGTTTTTAGAAGGCATAATTTTTTCGGATTTTATTTCGGTGATGAGTATCACAATTGGACTAGTAAGAATTCATGAGGGGCAGTGAAATTGAGGGGTTGCATTGATCATAGGGGTCTCAACTATGGTAAAAGGGGTTGCTCACACAGTGTGCTCATGAGCTGATGCTCATTTGAGGATTTTAGATAAATAGATTTGGTCTAGAGTGATGGGCTTATGGTGCGTTGGATGTAATGAACGTAGCTGCGGCCCACATGTATATCATGATAGAGGTGGATATGAAAAGAACTCAACTATATACACATGAGAATTCTAAATATCAACACCAATAGATCATCTAACTTCTTGATACATTTCTACCAAAACAGAAAAAATAATAATGAGCTCTCCTTTTTTTTTCTTTTTTCTTTTTTTTTTTTCTTTTTCACTAAGTTGCAGTAGTGGTACAGGCCTTGTAAAACCACGTACCCACCCAGGGATTGATCCCTAAGTCCTGAGTGAGATGATATATCCCTTTCCACTTGGGCATTTTGCGCTTCTCGATATATCTAACGCTCAAGTTTAATAATTTTAGAAGTCAGGTTTTGCATTTTAATTCAAGGTGGTTAAAGGTCGAATGAGTGTCAAATTAGGGCTTGTGACACTTCCCTGGACCCTCAACGGGTGGTGTTTGTGTGTGGGTGGAGAGATGCAATCACTGCAGACCAGCTCACGAAAGTGACCATGCTTTCAATAGGCTCCTTGTCATGTTTGAAAAGCCAAAGTCTAGGCGTGCTTGGGATACCACATCCAATATATGTGTTAATATCATTCATTCAAAGGGGCACTGGAGACATCAACTTCATCCCAGTTGTCCCTGTTAGAAATGCTAGAATGATAGCCACCAATCATGTCTATTTTAATACCCCAAACAAGGAAAATAGATGATCTAGAAATGTCTTCACAAGGAAAAATAGATGATCTAGAAATGTCTTCTGCTTTCCTCCATCTACCGTCAAGAAACATATCTTTCTCACTCAACTTTTCAAGGGGTAGCTCAGTTGGCCTAGGATCACGGTTTGCACTCGAAGGTTGTAGGTTCGAAACTACACTACCATACTGGGAATACAAGGGAATTTACCCGGATTCCCTTTCGGTCCGGAGAAATTAGTCCAGTCCAAAGGGCTGAGAACCCTTTGATAGCGCGAAAAAAAAAAAAAAAGCAAAAAACTTCCCAAGTATACCATCTTGGTTGAAAACACTAGTTCTATTAATATTATCCAAGGGAAAGAGAACCAACCACCAACCAAAATGCACAAAAGCAACAACAAATTGCATATGAAAATGAATAGCCAATACATCTCTAGTAGGCAATAGACTAAAATTAAGCTTCATCCCCCAACTATTTGGACCCACAATTTTTTTCATTCTTTTTAGTTATAGAATTTTGGAAATACCCCATTAAGAGCTAAGCTTATTGAACCAAGCTTGATTGCTATTCACAAGGGCCAAGTTGGGCTTAATGTCAGACCCAAAAATGATTGGGCTAGGATGGTGTTGATCCTGACAAGGCTTGTGGCCAACCTTTTCTAATAACCAAAGTAACAGGTACTAAAAATATATATAGATTGAAAGTCATGATATTATCAGTTTTGGTTTTTTTCTTGGAAATTATCATTAAAATGTCACGAACTATAAATTAATCTTTTAAAAAGCATAATGAGTAATACAATACAAATATCAATTATCAAGTATCTTTTAAAATTTTATTAGAGCTTCTCCCAATTCCTGGTCCAATAATATAACAATTTTCTTGCTATATCTTGAGAATATTACCATACTATTGGAAGATTAACCTTATTCTAGATTAGTATGTGATATTTCAAGATATCATATCACAGGTATTTCCCATCAACTGGCTGGAAAGGGTTAGTTCACAAACTTTACCAATTATAAAAGAAGAGCGTAACTCGACATTTTGCTTTTAGTACCCCTGCCAAGGGGGTGGGGATCCAAGAGAGTCCACGCACATGAAAAGATAAAATCACGTCATAGGAAGAGTGAAGTTACTTAGGGATTAATCCCTGGATAGCTAGGTGAGATGAGGGGTTGTCCACTAATTTAGAAACACCTTGCTTTGGGTCAACTCGACTCAAAATGAACTGAGTCCAGTAAGTCAGACTCAGCTGCTGCGACTTGCTACCTTCCTACCCACGCCAGCTATTGAAGATTATGGAACCATGGTCCTACTTGTGATGATATCTTAAAGAGGTCCCAAATTGAGAGATCTCTTCCATTTTACATATTCTCATAACCATCTTTGCACTATTTCACCGATTATAATGGTAACTAGCAATGCGCCTCTTAAGATGAGTTCCATGCTTTCCAACATAGATCAACTTAATCAAGTACTCTTCTTCTATTTATTTGGGTGGGTTGTCATTAGGGCCGTCAAAGGACCACGGTAGGTCCGGGATAGGGTAAGTCCTTACCTTACCCTTATATATGCGGGTTGGGCCTACGTCGAGACAAAGCCCTTGGAGCCCTCGACGGATCGACAATACCAAAGCCCTTGCCCTACCCTCAAAAGAAATAAATTTTTTATATATATATTATTATATACAATAAGTTTTCTACATCATGATGCTAACCCTTCTTTATTCAAGCTATGGATTAGTGCAATGCAAAAATCAATCTTTTTGTGTAACTTCTAAAAGAATGCACGAAACAAGTTTCTTTGTCATCGTATAAATTTTTTATATAGGATCAGATAAAATAAGCTGATTTGATAGCATTGTAATATGAAATTAGGGGATGGAAGACATTATTAAATCCCTTAACACACTAGTAGTAGTCATACAGTTTAAATAATGTGCTCGATTAGTGGTAGGTTTTTTTACTAGTCCATGTACTACATTCTTTTTACAAAGCAATAATATAGGCCATCATAACATGTTTGATAAGTCTCATTTGATTCAATTAGATTTATTTAAAATAGGCATCAGACCTTTTCCAAATAAATTATTTAGTATATGTACAAATAAGCTTTGGACCGCTCTTAAATTAGCATTAATCCTAACTTCTAGTTCTTTGAAACATCACCATTGGATTTTATAATAAAGTAATTAAACTTTGACTACCTAAGATGAATGATGAAGATGATTTGATACATGACCCACAAACTTTAACTCTAGATGTAGGATGCACTTCAATGAAATAACAGTCATGAAAGTAAGGGGATAGAAAGAAATTGACAATTATTAGTGGCGAGTGGTTGAAACTCAATCCCGCTCATTAATGATGATGCTGATGGCCATCCATCTAATTAAACTCTCAAACTTCAGTAGTTTACATTGATGAAAATCAGTCTAATGAATCGCAACTTGAATTTTCTTTTTATTAAAGAATATGTTGATATTAGACAAACGCAGAATCAAACATAGAGTTCAAAAGAAAACGTAGAATCAAACGTAGGTGGTAATACTGTGATCTGTTGGGTTATCCATACAAAAATCTACCTAAGATTTGGTTATTACTATTTGGCAAGATAAAGTCTCTATCATCCATTGCTAATTAGAGGAGTTCTTTATAATTGACATCATCCATTGCTAATTAGGCACTATTCTACCATTGGGCTGTAGGACAAAGAGAAAAGTCTCACTTTGAGGCTCTTGCGGATCAAGCCGGGCTGGGCCCTCATCAAAGGGCCAGATTTACAGCCCTATTTGTCATGTCACTGTTATAGGCATTTAAGAAAGTAACTTTGGGCTGCATGTAATTGACATAGATGACAAAACCTATGCATCAATAATAAGCATGAGTGGTCATAATCTTACAAGCATTTATATCTCATGGACCGTGACTTCTCTACCCTCCATCCCTATGCTGGCCCAAGTGTTTGGACCGAACTGATCTGTGAAGGTTGGAGCAAACTTTTTGCATTGGTTGAACCTCTATGGGTAAATCAGGCCACCCACGAGCTCAAAATAAGGGAGGAGGGAAAGTAATCTTATTTGTACTCTTGTGATTTTTACATCCATAGGGAATTCAGTAAAATTTCTTTTGAGAATCACTCTTTTTTTCTCTCAGTTGGGCTGTTTGAAAGGAGTGATGCTTCAAACCCGGTAATGAATTTATAGGACCATGCATGAAACTGCAGTGCCAACACCACTCAACCATGAATGTGGGGGCTTGGAAACACTCCATTTATCTAATCCATCTTTTTGAGGATCAGCGGCTAACCTTTAATCAATCAAATATTACAATACAAAGGAGCTCCTCTTAGACTGCCATAAACATAGATTTTCGATTGTCTTTGTCATTATTATTAACCATTGAATTTATATAAAAAAAAAAGTTTGTAAAACTTGAACGGTCAAGGTTATTCTCTGCTATGTGGCTTATTAGATGAATGACTCATATAAATCTACATCATACAAACATCATAGATCATTTTCTGTCGGTGATATCATTTCAACTCCATTTAAGAAAAGAAAGAAAGAAAGGAAAGTACTGACCACTTAGAACATTGTTTCCGTATAATATGCAAGAAGATCAAATGATGGAAGATGGATGTAGCCTTGTAGATATATACCTAGCTATGATTAGAAGAACTAGAGTAGGAGGGCTATGAAAGAGATTGTCTTTCCGTCTGACTCTTCTTTGTCCGTGGGCATTAATCGCATCGGATCACGCGCCGTGTTGTGTCTGTGTTTGTTGACAGTGTTTTATCAGTGTCCCGTTCACATCTGTCCAACCAGACACAGTTTTGCAGTCTATAGTACAAGGGCAGAACTACCATATTATATAGCAGCAAAGTTACGACACTTCAACTTCTTCATATTATAGAAGCATATTCCCTCCCTCCCTGTTACTTCCACATGTGATGATAATAGTAGCATGTGCATGCTCTATTGGCACGTATGAAAAGAGTTGCATCATTCATTTATTTGTCGCTTTATATGGCACTCTGATTAATTTGCATATGAGTTTGTGTAGGATTTTACAATCCCATTTTTTTTACTATTTATTCCAAAATTAATTTGTAATAGGAAACAGCATCATAATAATTTTATGGTGAGGGCGGGGGTAGACATTGACCTCAACGGCACACTCGCCGCTACTCTGTTGCGAACTTGAAAAACACGTGTCCCGTGACTCGAACACCAAATCTACTAGGTTTTGATACCAATTGTAGGATCTTGCACATCATAAATCTACCACTTATCCCAAAACCAATTGATGATAGAAAAACGACACCACAATAGTTTTATGGTGATGACGAGGGCTTGACCACAATTATGACCGCTGAGGAGCGAGGGTGGACGTTGACAACAATAATTTGTAATTTATAGTTTTACACAGCTTAATCAAAATTTTTAATGGAGTAGGGTTCCTTTAATCATCCTCTTAATTGGTCTCATTCGGAGCTTGAGATCGCTTAGTCGAATGAACTAATTCATCTGTACCCTTAGTACCCCCGAAATCTAGAAAACCTCCCTCTTGTTATGAAGATTTACATTTTTATTAACTGGCTCTCCAAAGAAATTTGAAAACCCGGCCCCTATATTTTAGAAAATTTGGCACCCCCAAGAATCTTCTCTTGCATTGGTTTTGCCACCATTGGTGATCAATGTGGGGGCTAATTTTGATTGGAGTTGGATATAAACTAGTTCTAATATATACGGTGCAGTGCTTTTGAGTGGCTTAGTTTTTTAGGTTGGCACCACTAATAGATTTCTAAGACTCAACTTATAAAACTATGAGAGATTGTCGACTATTTGAATGAACTATTTGCACTTTGAAGGCCTTCATAGCTAGCTAAGTTGGACTATTTGCCCAAGATCGTAGTAACCCAAGGAAGACACGCACACAAAAATAATGAGGGAGGCACAAATGAGAGAAGAGAATTGCTTCCCTCAACAACAATAAAGAATTTACAACTTAGTACCGAGTCTTGTGTATTGGAGACAACCCTTATGCATATATAGTTAAGGAAAGATTCTAAACCTAGAGTGGGGCATTTGCAACTCATTGGAATGGAGTGTGATACGCTTTTTCATGGTTGATGAGAGCCTAAAAGATATATTTTGGGCCCCTCAATGAGGACTTGATTATACCGTCAGATGAGATTAATTAGCTTAATTATGTTATTTTATTGTTTCTAGGTACTACAGATATAAGGAGCGAAATTCAGAGCTAAAATGGAAGAAACCTCACAAAACATAATAAACGGAGTTACAAGTGAGGAAGCATGCCAAATATGGGAAGAGAATCAAATAAGAAAACAAAACAAGAGTCCAAACATGCCTTGGACGTCCAACATGAGTCCCACTCATCCCATAGCATGCCAACATAGAATTTCCAATAATTGCACCATTATTCTCGGAATTTTTAGGGGCAGCAAATTGAAATGGTTGTAACTTTTAACTTGAGTGTCGGATTAGTGCAATCTATGTACCGTTAGAAAGCTCTTTTCGAATAGATATCTGTGGAGCCCAGAATTGTATAAATTGAAGCTATATTAAGGGAGATATGACCTCAGGAAGCTGGCTTTTCGTGAGATGACCCAGACATTCTGTCTCTTAGTGTTCGAACACCAGCTTCGCCCGAACGGGGTGAGCACCATCTCCCTCCGCATTTTGATGGTATTTGCAAGGGAATTTTCCCCAAAAGCTATATATATGATGCTAAAATCATTTTTAGAGGGTATTCACCTCTTGGGAGAAGATTTGGAGCCTGGTTTGGGACCTTTGGAAGAGAGTCAAATGGGATTTTGTTAGAGATTCTTCGTCAACCTCTCACAATGCGTAACTAAATCTCTATCTTAGGTTTGTGATGAAGCCCTAGTTTTGTGCTTATGGTGATTTATAGGTTCTAGGGTTTTATTTTGAATGCTTTGATTATATAACATTGATGTTAGCTATTGTTGGATTCTATTTGTTAATGCAAGATCTAGTTTTGGTACTTTATTCTTGTAGTTTGGAATACCAGTCATATAATATGGTGCATGAATGTGTGTGGAGTTGAAGTTAGGATAATCTATGCCATAAAGATAGGTTATGCCTAGATCTAAACCCGTACCCCCTATTTGTTGACTCTGTGAAGGTTTGTAACCAGAACGAGTCTTTAAAACATTGATCGTAAAACCCTAGATCTATATTCACCATTGCACGAGGCTAAGGTGGATTCGTAGCCTAAGACATTTCTCTAATTGAATCAAAACGTTGTCTTTTAATTTGTTAATTTAGGAATCAAACCTATCAAACCAACACTTTGTTTTCTAGTAAGATTAGTTTAAGAACCAATACTTTGAATTTATTATGATTAATTTAGGAATTTAGGAACCGACACAACTTAGCCTTTTTTTATCCAATGGATACGATACTCGGTTAACATCTTTTCTTTTTTGGAGTAGAGATAGTAGCGGGGGATAATTTATATTTGCAACCCTATTTTAGGACGATCATTGGTCATATAAGTTCCCATGATTTTCTTCTCAAGACTTTTCTAATAAATAACGGGAGACAATTTTTTCCGTTATGACACTTTCTATCGAATCGCAAAAATAAACTCAAATAGAAGACTAAAACACAACTGTTTAGCTAAGGAATTACGGAATTATGATGGATGTGATGAATGAGAATATCTTTCTCTCTTAGGGCAAGTTTTTCAATTCATTGATAGTTATGCTATGAAAAGTAATATTTTATTCTTACCTTCCTCAATGACAAGTTCCATTTCATCTTCAAATGTATCTAGGATGTCTAAAAAAACCACCACCTTGTGAATAAAACATATATGACCGTATTCTCAAATGGGTGATGTGGACCATCCTCTTCCCATTAGCATTTAAAGAATGACAGTAGCAAGCGTACATGATCTCTTTGTGCTCTTTTGCTCAGTGGAAAAGATATCTGAACATAGAGCTTCCTGCCATGAGGCCACCTGTTGAAGAATTGGGGGTGGGGCGGTATTGTTTTCCTACGGGTCTCTCTCAGTCCAGATAAGACTGTGTCATGGGTTGACGAAGCAAATAAGTGGATCCCTCCAAAGAAGACAAATAACACTGATGTGCGTCTAAATTTTGAATATGGTGTACAATTATCTAATTACATCTTTTAAATAAATTTTGAATATGGTGTACAATTATTATCTTACCTCCAAGGGTCAGCTGCAAGATAAATTAATGAGATGAAGTTTCTCCGTGTAAGTTGATTGCTGGCCCCTCAAAAAAAGAGATAGGCTAAGGAGAACATGAATGGAAATAACAATAATAAATTTAAAGAAGTCATCCTCTTTGAAAACTTGGTCAGGAGATATATATACTAGGATTTATAAATATAATTCATGTAGCTGACCCTTGGAGGTAAGGGTTGATGATATATGATGACTTTTATTTTTATTTTTATTTTTATTTTTATTTTTATTTTTATGTTGGGTAATCTATAATGAGATAAACAAGTTCCACAAAGTAACTAAGTGAGTTGGGGGAGGTCTAGTTTGTGGACAAGGAGTCTTATTTTGTAATTTTTATGGTTTCAAGTTGTTTAGTTGTTATGGTAACCATTATGCTAAAACCAATAAACAAGGAAAGCTATAAATAAATAACATCTTAAGTTTTATGTGGTTCCTCAATGTGACTCCACATCACTATCTTTGAGCAATTAGGGTTACATCTTTAATGAGTTTCAGCCCCCTCACAACCGAATAGATTAACTTTCGTTATTTGAAACTGATGAGTCAGGCCCAAGTGGCCCAGTCTGTGATGAGCCAAGGCTTAAATTAATGAAGATCAGTTTGGTCCAATGAAGTCCGAGTCCAAATCCACGATGCCTGGCCACGTCACAGCAGTTCGGGTCACTTCGAAAGCAGTCAAGCCACATCCCGCTTTTACCAAGTCCTGCGGAGAATATCCCAACTGCCTCGCCAGTCGAGGACACCTCAAAGGCTCCTCGTGAACGGCACTGTAAAGTCGTCCCCATCTGTTAGGGGAAGACTATAAATTAAAGAGCCTCTCGGTACTTGATGGGCAAGCAAGAATCTCTCTTCTACACTCTCTCCAAAGCTTGTAATCTCTGAAATACTTGGAAATTAATCCGGCGATCTCAGCCTTTCCGAAAGTGGACGTAGGTCACTGACCGAACCACTATAAATCTCTCTCTCATCTCAACCACTGCATTAATTATCTTTTACTTGACCGGTGGTGTGCAAATCCATTTTTGTGCATCATCAGTTTGGCGCCGTCTGTGGGAACCGACAAAAGTTCTCAAAATCCTCCTTTTTTCAAAATTATGGTGATCACCACAAAATCTGCAAGACGACTCGAGGATAATCCCTCCCGCGAAGGCGAGAATGATCCTCCACCAACGAATCCTACCCCTCATGCTCCTGCTTCCACTCCTCAGCAAATGTTGGAGACCATGCAGCAGCTGGTGATTCAAAACCAGCAAATTTTACAACTCATGCTGGCAGGGGGGCAAGGAGGAGCACAGTTTGGGGGAGTACCGCAAGGAGCACAGTTTGGGGGAGTACCGCAAGGAGCACCACGCCCGGGACATCCAAGACCTCCACGCCATGGAGCTCCTCCCCCGGGCGCCCAAGGAGTTCACCTGGGCGCCCATGGGCATGAGTTCCCCCTGGGCGCCCACCAGGGTGGTGCCCATCAACAAGGACCTCCTCCCCCTCCGGGTGGAGCCCAGTTTGGAGGACTCCCACCTCCGGGGGGAGCTAATCACGGAGGGCTTCCACCTCCTCCCTCTGCTTCTAATGGGGAGGACCCTCATTTCAATGAGGGGGAGAGTGAAAATCAAAGCGCAGAGGATGGGATTCATGATCCGTCCAGGGATGCCCCCAATCCCTGGGACGAGAAGATCAGGGAAATGCAAAATCAGCTGGGTGATGTCTTCAATGCCATGAAGGCACAGGCACCAGAGACAGTGGATTACCTAGTCAGGCGAACGGACACATTGTTCAAGCCCGACGTGGTGAACTACCCACTCCCTCAAAAATTCAAGATGCCATCCGTCGAAACTTTTGACGGTACGAAGGATCCACTGGACCACCTCGAAACTTTTAAAACCTTGATGCAGCTGCACAACGTCCCCGACGAAATTATGTGTAGGGCATTCCCAACTACCTTGAAGGGTCCCGCACGACAATGGTTTGCCAGTCTCACCCCGGCCTCCATAGGCTCCTTTGCGGAACTAAGCAGATCATTTGTGGCACAGTTTATTGGTGGACGCCGCCAACAAAAGCCTGCCACCCACATGCTCAACGTAAAACAGGATCGAGACGAGAGCCTAAGGAGCTACCTCACTCGTTTTAATGAGGAGGTCCTTCAGGTCGAGGAGCCCGATGATAAGGTCAGCATGACCGCCTTCCTAGGAGGCCTTCGGTCATCAAGCTTCCTTTTTTCAGTAATGAAGCGACCACCAAAGAGCATGCCAGAACTATTGGCAAAAGCTCAAAAATATATGAACGCTGAGGAAATCAACAGGTCCAGGAGAGGTGAATCATCTCACGGATTGCCAAAAGGTTGACCTGCCTTTGCACTGTTCTCAAACAGGCAGCCTATCTCCAGCTTAGCGGCCCTCTCGCGGGTCACCAAAAGCTTGGCCTTTACACTGTTTTCAAACAGGCAGACTTTCTCCAGCTTAGCTGCCCTCTCGCGGGTCACCAAAAGCTTGTCGTCTGCACTGTTCTCAAACAGGCAGCCTGTCTCCACCTTAGCGGCTCTCTCGCGGGTCGCCAAAAGCTCGATCTCAAAAAGGTGTAGCTCTCTCACGAGCAACCCTCAAACTCTGTATCTGCTCTCGCGCAAATAGCCTCTATCTCCAGGTTATCTATAACCCACAGGACTACTACATTAAATCACTGGACCAGTTGCCTGGCTGCCCAAATCAAATGTCTGGACAGCACACAAGCTGCTCGCCCACGCAGACAGTGACTAGCCCCTCAGCAGCGAAGCTCACGCTAGCAACAGCAGAGAAGTCTACGGACGCAGCAGCTAACCCCACACCATCAGGCGCCCAGATCAGGGGCGCCCAGACATCCCAGGCGCCCAGGCATCCCAGGGGCGCCCAGGACTCCTAGGAGCCCAACCCATGGGCGCCCAGCACTTCTCATGGGCACCCAGACCTTTCCATGGGCGCCCAGCACTTCCCATGGGCGCCCAGCACTTCTCATGGGCGCCCAGACCTTTCCATGGGCGCCCAGCACCTCCCATGGGCGCCCAGACCAACCCATGGGCGCCCAGCACTTCCCATGGGCGCCCAGACCTTTCCAGGGGCGCCCAGCACTTCCCATGGGCGCCCAGACCTTTCCAGGGGCGCCCAGCACTTCCCATGGGCGCCCAGACCTTTCCAGGGGCGCCCAGACCTCCTCAGGGCGCCCAGCACAGGCGCCAGCCCCTCCGCTCGTCCAGAATAGTGCCCAGCGCGCCTGCTCGCTATTTTGACTGTAAATTTTGGTCCGTAACTACAAATGAGGCTTATTATATATCAAATCGAAGCTCTCGGCGAGCCCTACAAGACTCACAGCGCATGGCCGTGACTGATGTTGTCAAAAGTCCAAAAAAGGCCTCGAAACAGATGTTTTGGCCTCCCGAAGTTTTTGCAGTTGCGAACTCAGCCGAAAATTCGATCGAATGCCCTCCTCTCCAAGTTCCATTGGACACAAGGCATTGAGGGGCAAATGATGAGTCAGGCCCAAGTGGCCCAGTCTGTGATGAGCCAAGGCTTAAATTAATGAAGATCAGTTTGGTCCAATGGAGTCCGAGTCCAAATCCACGATGCCTGGCCACGTCACAGCAGTTCGGGTCGCTTTGAAAGCAGTCAAGCCACGTCCCGCTTTTACCAAGTCCTGCGGAGAATATCCCAACTGCCTCGCCAGTCGAGGACACCTCAAAGGCTCCTCGTGAACGGCACTGTAAAGTCGTCCCCATCTGTTAGGGGAAGACTATAAATTAAAGAGCCTCTCGGTACTTAAGGGGCAAGCAAGAATCTCTCTTCTACACTCTCTCCAAAGCTTGTAATCTCTGAAATACTTGGAAATTAATCCGGCGATCTCAGCCTTTCCGAAAGTGGACGTAGGTCACTGACCGAACCACTATAAATCTCTCTCTCATCTCAACTACTGCATTAATTATCTTTTACTTGACCGGTGGTGTGCAAATCCATTTTTGTGCATCATCAGAAACAACTCAGAAAATAAGTAGTTTTGATACACGTTACTAATATACTCTGGCCCACTAAGAGGGCAAGGTGAACACTCTGATTAAATGAGCAGTAATTACAGGACATAATACACTTATCACAAAGGTTCTGGTGTAAGTTTGACTAAATGAGCAGTTATTACATAATACAATACACTTATCTCTCAACAAAGACAATGAAGGTAATACCTAACTAATTGAGAAGCAACTTACCAAAAACAACTAATTGAGATGTTAATATTAAGGTGAGAGCTGTTCTACTTGATTTGAGATTTAAAGTTGCATTCTGAATAGAAAATTATAAAAATAAAGTAAATCACAGTTACAAGAAAATCATGTTGTTTGCATAACTCTAGGAAATTATAAGTAACTCAGTTTATTTAACTTTAAGATTTTAGTATGTAAATGAAACCTTAATTCTAAGCTCATTTTATCTGAGGCTGTCTCATTGTCAGGATATCATTTGGGGCTAATTAAGACATGTACAAACCCATAGAGATGCTCCAGGGTCTGGCTTCCATGTATGGACGGTGACAATCAAGGCTCCAATTGTGTGTCAGTGCTGGTGGTGTTGGATGGGAAGCATCCATCAAGTTAGAACAGATTAGGTGGTACCTGTTCTCCTCCAAAATTGGGGTGAAAAAAGTGGTAAGTTATATATTACCCACCCTTCTGTTCCTGTTTTCTTTTACCAACCACCCCAGATGGAGAGTGAAAATATTCCAATCTCCAACTAAAAATCTATTGAAAGTGTAAATCTCTTGCACACTGTAAAATGTTGATATAGTTTAATATGAGCAACAGAATCAATTGAAGGGGAGGAGAATGGAGAAAAAAAATAATGGACTGATCAGAGGAGACATGTTTGTCAAAATTTTAGAAATAGAGTTGATTCAAATAGATCTGTTTGAAAAAGAGCTTTCGGACCTTTATAAATAGACTATCGGGTACATCTGATTTAATTTAGAAAAAAACATGCTCATGATAGTAACAGTAGTACAAGCAAACATGTCATAAATTAAAAGTAGTACTGAGAAACTTGTCATATTATAAAAATTATATGACCAAATTTATAAAAGGACAAAAAAAGATACGATTTCACTTGACATCCACCAAAACTTCGCCAAATTATAATCTAAAACAGTCAAACATTTATTTGAATAATCTTTAACTAAAATAGACACAAAATATATACTTGCCAAAAAGTACCTTAGAGTCATCAAATGATAAGTTATTGGACAAGTGAAATAAAATGCTTGTATGCATGCTAGTGTCAGTCACCATCTCTTGAATATTCACTTGCCCTAATTTTAGCCTCCACCAAAGTAATATACTATTGGGTTAATCAGTATGCAAAAAGGGGATAGTCCAATAAACATAGTCCAATAATTGATCTAACTTTTCACATATTAATCAAACTATAGTTAATTAAATTTAGAGTACCATTACCTAAGTCATAGGGAGCATCTTGTGATGGCTAAGTTTAGTGGAAGGCAAAGCTTATTTGGCTCATCATGACTCTTTTGCAGAAGGATCGTTCCTCAAAATTATATATATGGGACTAGAATGATGCTGCTGATGTTTAATTAATTGTTTTGAGTGACTCAAAGTTATTAGTATATAGTCATCAAAATTAAGAGCTTTAAGCCATTAAATGCTACAAAACATAAATTATATTTATATTTTTTTGTGCATGCCAAGCATTATCTAATTGTACTTAACCCACATCCACGGAACCCATTTAGCTGGACAACATTTAAATTTCAGGCCCACGGAATGTACATGGAGATGGAGGGAGGAGTGATACTATTTTGATGAATTTGATACACCAACTGTGGGACCCATAGCCATCAATCAGGTCCACACGATCAGGGGAGGACCTACGCACAACCATTTGGGGAACCCATTGGACCTAGGTCCACTTCCTAGACTCACATCAAAATTATAGAGCTGCTTCTAAAATCTACATGAAAATTCTGGATCCACCCCAAAATCCCCCTGGAAAATCCTGCGTCCACTCTCAGAACCCAACTCCCTGATTGGGTCCACCACCCTCGAACGGAAATCTTGGGTCCGCCGCGGCTATGAAATGCTCTGGACTCTCCTCTCTCCCATGTTAGAAAAATAAAATAATCAGTTTACAAGTCATCTACAATTAGTTTATTATCATTAGAGCACAGATCAGTTTTTAACTATTTCCAACATGCTAGGAGCATTCCATCTCTCCACCACAATCTCTTGTTTTATATATATAATCCTAATTCATTCTATCCACCCCATTGATGACATTTGAATGAACAAGGAGAACCCAGAAAAACTAGAGAAGGCGTTGGCCTATTAAATGAAGAACATTGCTCCACACAAGAGCTTAGATATTTCCCCTTAATGAAGAATATTGCTCCACACAAGAGCTTAGATATTTCTTTAATTGCCTCCTTGTTGTTAGGCATGATAGTTGAAATTGACGCCAACGTGACCTAATCATGCAAGTGGGCTACCCACTGTGCTGCACATGCCTCTTCCTTTCAACCTCTTCATCCCCTCTCACTCCATTTCCACGCGTGCCACGTCCCATCCAACCCCACGTGGCAACGTGTCCCCATGGCAACTCTAAAAGGTATCTTTGCATTAGGTCGTTAGAGAGGGAGAGATAGAGAAAGTGAGTGGGATTGATGGAAGATGGGTTGTTGTTTTGTATGTTAAAACTAGTGGAGCCCTGCACGTGCAATGCACGTGCAAGGAACATACTCTTTCAGTATGATAATCTGCAAAAATAAAGTCGTTGAAAAACTCAATGTTAACTATCCCAATGGAGAATGACCAGTTTACATATAGCTCATTTTTTTGGCAAATTAAGTAATTTACAATCACTCATTGTTCTTATGAAATTTAGTAAAAAACTTCCATATAAAAAAGTAAGAAGAATATGGAATAACAAGATATATGGAATGAAACTAATTAAAAAAAAAGTTGAATACCAACATTTTCTGGCCATACATGATTAAGCAAAACATTCACTAATTTCAATATAGATTGATAGTCCGGCCTATTTCCCATTAAAATTTGTCTAAAACCTAGCGCCAAATACATACCAGTATCCAACTCATAGCTTTAAACGAATCAACAACAAATCACAAGGATTCCAAGCAATCTTTGGCATTCTCGTCTTTTCCTCTGACAAGCAAATTGTGTCTTTACAGGTATTGGGATCGAAGTTAAAATTTTCAACACATGAATATCTAAACTAAAATTTCTCATTTGAGTTCTTGCGGCGAATGAACAAATTCTTCAAACACAACCCTTTTCATGATCACTTGAGCTAAGCATTTCATCGAAATATAATAATACTAAGTGGGGCCCACGGATGTATAGTTCTCTTTGATTTTTTATATATATAACATAATATAATAATACTAAGTGGGGCCCACAGATGTGTAGAGAAAAAGCATGACAAGTTCTTCTACTAAGTGGGGCCCACAAATGTGTAGTTCTCTTTTATTTTATATATAATATAATAATACTAAGTTGGGCCCACACACGTCTAGATGTAGAGTAAAAGCATGACAAGTTCTTCTACTAAGTAGGGCCCATAGATGTGTAGTTCTCGTTTTATTATATATATGTATATCTAATATAATAATACTAAGTGGGGCATACAGATATTATAATAATACTAAGTGGGGCCCACAGATGTGTAGAGAAAAAGCACGACAAGTTCTTCTACTAAGTGGTATAATATAAAAATACTAAGTGGGACCCACAGATGTGTAGATGTAGAGAAAAAGCTTGACAAGTTCTTCTACGAAGTGGGGCCCACAGATATGTAGTTCTCTTTTATTATATTTATAATACTAAGTGAGGCCCACATATGTGTAGAGAAAAAGCATGACAAGTTCTTCTCTTTTATTGGGCCCACATATATGTAGTTCTCTTTTATTTTATATATATAATATCATAATACTAAGTGGGGCCCATAGATATGTAGAGAAAAAGCATGACACTTTTTTCTCTTTTATAATAAGGGCATAGATATTATATGATTATTATTATAATATAATAAAAATATTATATTATATTATATTTGGGGGGCCCACATATCTTCTCTTTTATAATAAGGGTATAGATTTTATATTGTTATTATTATTATTATTATTATTATTATTATATTATAATATTTGGAGTGGGCCCCACAAAGGTGTAGTGAAAAAGTTTGCAATTTCTGAAAATAATATATTATTATATTATATTATAATATTTGGGGGTGGGCCCACAATGGTGTAGTGAAAAAGTTTGCAATTTCTCATAATAATATATTATTGTATTATATTATGCTATTTGGGGGTGGGCCCCACAATGGTGTAGTGAAAAAGTTTGCATTATAATATTTAGGGGTGGGCCCCCACAATGGTGTAGTGCAAAAGTTTGCATTATAATATTTTGGAGGGGGCCCCACAAAGGTATAGTGAAAAAGTTTGCAATATCTCAAAATAATATATTATTATATTATATTATAATATTTGGGGGTGGGCCCCACAATGGTGTAATGAAAAAGTTTGTATGAGATAGATAGATAATAAGGGTATAGATATTATATTAAATTATTATTATTATAATATAGTAATATATTATTATATTTTCTTATAATATTTTGGGTGGGCCCCACAATGGTGTAGTGAAAAAGTTTGCATTATATTGTTTTGGGGTGGGCCCGACAAAGGTGTAGTGAAAAAGTTCGCAATTTCTTCAAATAATATATTATAATATTACATTATAATATTTGGGGGTGGGCCCCACACTGGTGTAGTGAAAAAGTGTTTATGAGATAGATAGATAATAAGGGTATAGATATTATATTATTATTATTATTATTATATAATAATAGTATATTATTATATTTTATTATAATATTTTGGGTGGGCCCCACAATGGTTGGGTGAAAAAGATATTATGTTATTATTATTATGATATAATAATAATATATTATTATATTTTATTATAATATTTTGGGTGGGCCCATAATAGTTGGGTTAAAAAGATTTTATATTATTATTATTATGATATAATAATAATATATTATTATTATATGTTATTATAATATTTTGGGTGGGCCCCACAGTGGTTGGGTGAAAAGAAGTTGCAATCTTACCTCTTTTATAAGAGTAGAGATAGAGATAGAGATGTGGGATTTGAATGGAAATTATGAGACTTTTTAGTGGAGAAAGAGAAGAACAGATGATAATAAAGCAGACCAAATTGTACTGGAGAGAAATAATGGAGTCTGCTAGGAGCTGGTGGTTCAGAGGCTACTGCTGGGTTTTTTGTGAGAGAAAAGAAAGAGTGCAGTACTGGGGGCGGCTAATAATGGAAAGCGACTGCACGCATACTTTACACACACAAAACTCTCCCTCTTTTTGTCAGAACCACTTACCACTCCCTCAACTTCTCCGATTGCAAAAGGGTTATGTATGTACATAGATGAGAGAGATCCCATGCTTTCATTACAAGGGTAAGTTCTGAAAAGAGGTATCTCTCATGGGTTGCGTGGCATTGAAAGAGACCATTATTTAGACATTGGTTTGGACTAACACAAAGTGCAAGCTGATTTTTTTTTTTTGGATATCTACTGTGTAGAAAAGGCTGTGAGATGTGAGTAGGGAGAAGTATAGCAGGTTTGATCGGCTCAGTTGATTGCTGCATACTAGTTTTCCACCATAGGAAAGATTGATTGATGGCTTTCTTCTATTTTACTGCTACAGTTTTTGTCCATTTTGATAGAAAGGCCATTTCTTTAGATTTTTTTTTCTTCTAAAAGTTTAATACTAATCAAATAAAGGGGTCATCTGTGTTTGGCTAGTCAGTTTTTGGTGATGAGAAAGTTAGATGTCAGATTGATAAGATGCTACTTTCTACCTATTCACCAATCATAAAAAATCTCCCTGCTAATGAAGTTTAGAGAGAAGCGAAATATTCTTTTGGAAGGAATGTCCACATGAAGGTCAATGCAAGCCAGTTAAAAGAGCAGGGAATTCCTTGAATCAAGAACCCATCTCTTTGCTAGAATTTTGGGAACTCATGTGTGGTTGTTGTCTGGGATTTTTAAGTGCTAGAATTCTAAAACGCTACTTAATTCTGTCATTTATGAATTTCCTGTTTCTTTTATACTAGAATTTATGTATGAGAATTTCTAAATCCCCAAATTTCTTGAATTACCTATTTCAATGACTACTAGGTTTTTTTTACTGAAATTTTACTTATGCATGTGTGCGTGCCTAATTATTACGGACTTAGGTTTAACTGATGATGAGGGTTTACAGAGAGGTTGTTTAGCTTGAACAAGTGTCTCTGCTGATCTGAAACCTGAAAGGGAAGAGAAAACAGCAGTCAGGGCCCGAGGCTGCTATCAGCCAAAGGCACTCCGACGCCTGAGTTAGTGCAGTCATGCAGGCATATATAGAGGAGAGTGGAAGGTTCCATAGTGGAGGTAGGTGAGGATACTTGTCCCATCAGCCCACACCTGGGATCTTTAGTGGGGGTAGGTGAGGATACTTGTCCCATCAAACCTCCCCTCAAATCCCTCACATAAATGTGGATGTGATCTGTTGATAGGAACGAGCCATTATCCTTGGCCGGTGGCCGCCCTACCTGACAGGGACTCCCTACAAAGTACCCGTCCCATCTCATAATGGGAACTGGAAGCCCGGTGTTCACCTCGGCAGAGGGGCCGAACTGGAGAAGGCGCCGGGGTCAGTTATACCCGAGATCGGACTGGGATGTCAGCGTGAGGTCGAGTTCGGTAGGACATGGTCGGTACTTCTACCGGGACCAGTCCCACCTCGGCAAAGGCTGAGACGCTGCTTATGTCGGAGAGAAGGGGGTTAAGACCCTGATTGGCGCTGTTACCAAAGGATTACAACATCGGTTTCGGTAGAAGCAGCCCACACAGCATGCATTGTTTATATACTAATCTAAGTCTAAAGTATTCACCAATGTACATTTATATAACTCAATATGTATATGAGTCCTATTAATGACAAAATGTAGGACTCAATGTTGAGGTTCGCATTCACAATTCAAGAAACAAAAAAAAAAAAAAAAAAAAAAAAAAAAAAAAAATGCAAAACCATAATCCATGGAAACCATAACCATGCAAAACTCATTACATGTCATAATCCAAAGAGTGGGTGTCATGCTCGGAATGCCATCAACCAAACGTTAAATCTAGTGTATGATATTCAGCAACCAAAACATGAGTTTGGTGAATGGGTTGTACATTCAAGTGCAACCTATTTCTCATCACATTTCTACAAAATGAAAACTCATTTCATATTCTCACATATCCAAATAGGTGAGAAAAAAATTTCTACCACGATTTTCCTCCATCTCTCTTCATACACCAATGTACATATACAACCACACCAAACCATACAAACATAACCAAAATTTAATACAATCATCCATAGATACCAAAGTTGTTCATATCCATCCACACAAACAATTATAATTACACTCATCCAAAAGTAAAAAAAAAAAATTTCCTACATCCAACCATCATAACAAAATAAGTAATAATACGTCCATCCACATCATGAGCTACTACCATTCATTTTCATCAAAATGCAAAGTGAAGAGTTAAGGAAATTCATGGGTGTCAACTAAATGAGCCTGAATTAAAATTCATCGCCAACCAGTCTAACTCCATTTCATCATCCAAACTCATGAATATCATTGTACTTATGCGATCACGGGCAAGGAAGTTAATTATGGACATTTTTTAAATGCGTAGTATAGTTGCAAGCGAATTAAAAACTGTTGTAATATTTGAGATTATATTGTCATGTGGATTTATTTGCTCCGTAAGAGCTTAAAGAGCATTTGCAATATTATCCAATGTTTCTTTTACTTCATAGCTTGTTTTGGACTTACGCTTCTTACTTGTCCTGCTTGTGCCTATTTTTCTTGATGTTATGGATGTATGCCTTGGTGAATTTACATTAAGCTGAGGCACATTAGGCTCATCCATAGCATGCATCTAATCCATGTGGCTGGGCCCCAAAACTCTCATTGATGTTTTCATTAGCCATTGCCATATTTGGAGCATTTATTTAGCTCTTTTCAATTCTAGTATGTGCTATTTCACCTTCGACAATATCATTAGCAATGTGATCATGAATTTCCTCATAGAACTTTACAATAAAACGTTTGTATTTAGCCAATTGTTCTTTGCCTATATCAAATTTATTTGGTTAGAATATAATTCATTAAAGGGAAAAACATGAAAAAATGCTAGCTTGAATGCAATTTATATGATAAACTTACTTGCTCCAAGTTATCCCAAACATTCTCTTTGGTTGTTATCATCTTTAATGTATCATTCCATCCGAAACCAGACATGCTAAGATTTTTTTACGTCTTTGTGTTGTGTCCACCAATTGTTTTTATTTATTCTTAGCATTTTTTGTAGTGGGTTCCAATTCAGTTTTTTCTTTTATCTTTGTTATAGCTTTCTCCCAAGAAGTATTATTGAGGTTTTTCTCAACTCTTCTTCCCACAAGCTTCATTTCTAAAAGTTCATCAATTAAAACGCTTTCTACTCTTGGATCCCATTTGAAGTTATCCTTTTTCTCCGCAACCCTAATGAGATATGATCATTGATAATTATTTAACTCCTTAACATGAAAATGAACTAAAACATGCCATCTTAAATATCAGAAAAAACACTACGAAAATCTTACTTTAGAAAGTTGTCATTCTTATCAATAATTATACAACATGAGAAACAACTATACATTGTCAAAAACATATAAACAATGCCAAAAAATAACTAGACATTGAGCGTTAAAAGACCTTTTGACATCATCAAAAACACTAATGCAAGATAGATCCCGATTCACTGGCCATGCATTGGATCAAAACACTATTCTAACCTTTACCATCCAAAAAGACATGCAAAAAGATATCTTCCATGTTGGATTTATCATTAGTCACTTCCTTGTTGCTGATGCTCATAATCATGCCATATTTGCTCAACTATTGAGTCTCGAAATGCTTGCCAAGTATCTCTATTGAAACTTGGGGTTGTTTTTAAATCTTCACTAACTCTTAAGAAAGATCGACTTTAGGTTTTGTCTCCCTGGAAATTGTTTAAAGCATTGGGTCTCCTGCACTATGCAAAACTATGTGATTGTGGAGAATAGTAAAAGCAATGACAATATCTCATTGGGTGGTCAATAAATAATTGTATGGCATCTGTAAAATCAAAAAGCAGTTTTTAACAACTCCAAACACTCGTTCTATGGTGGTATGCAATGAAGAGTGCTGCAAATTAAAATTTTCTTGAAAATTAACTAGAGGACATTCCTCAAACTCTATTAGATGGTAACACATGCTTCTAACATCGAGGCCAATCACTGGACAATAGCTCCTTTATCCACTCTTTGCCTAGAAAATATGAAATACACCATTTCTTCCTAGGTCGTTCCTCTTCTGAGGATAGCTAGTCACAGTACAACCAACTAACAACAGGTAACCATGGCGGCCACAACAACATTTACAAATTGTCTTTTGCATTATTTTGTTGTAATGAAATACTTTTGCATAAAAATGATAAAGTGATGCAAGTATAAAATGATAACAGAAATTTCAATGATCAAAATCATACATTTTTTATGCCGTTGAATCACTAAATTCATATTAAATTTAGGAGGATTGAGGAAGAAATAAAAAACCTTCAATTGAGTATTAAGCCTAGAAATCTCACAAATAATCACTGACTTTCTTATGTCTAAGCCTGCAATGAAAAAACACCAATACATTTATTTTATGAAATAACCTTCATTGCATCTTGAGTTCCAATCAATATAAAGACTTATAATATTGAGAAAGAAATATGGAAAAATGCTGAGAATGACATAGATAAATAGAGGGTCATGTTAGTAAATGATCATAATTTATGTTCAACTCACAACAAATAGAATTTTTTTGTCTTAAAACATAAGAGTTTATTTCTACTTTTGTTGGACAACACAATAACCATGTCCCCACTTTAGTATTCTCAATTCAGAACTGCTTATCACACCTCATTTATCATGGATTACATTCTCTATATACCAGATTTAGTTTTGAAAAAAGTTGAAACTGAAAGGAAAATACTAAGTTATAAAACCCACCTCTTAAACCTGGAATACATAACCAGATATTGGACATATGTGAATTATTGTTGGAAAGCTAATAAGATTATGCATCTTTTGGTTGCATTCTTACTAAAAACTTACAATCATCCAGGTGTAAACTTAGCTAAGTTTCTTTTCTAAGGGGTCGTTTATCTACACCCATTTACATATGTAAATGGTGAATATGCATAATATTTATGCATCAGTCATGTTTATCTACAATTATTTACGCATCTTGCGTGTAAATCAAATGTGTGAATGGTGTGAAAATGAGCCCATTTTCACATCAAAATTTGAACACCTGTTGAGGTGGGAAATGGAAAATGCCAAAACACATGCGCTTCTAAAGAATATTCGTTGGAGGCGGACGGTTTGTTGTTCGGGCATTTCCGTTAAAGAGGTTCTGGTTTCGAAACCCACATTAGAATAAATAAATAAATAAATAAAAGAGGTTTCAAAGTTGGGGCATTTTCATGAAAGAGGTTTTGGGTTCGAAACCCCCCTCCAACGTATTGGAAAAATAATAATAAGAGAGGTCTCAAAATGGATGATTTTAAGGGACAAAATATGTAAGACAAAAAACTTATTAGAAAATGAAAGTGGCTCCAATGATTTTAAGGGACAAAATCTATAGCACAAAAAATATATTGATAGTAAGAATTTTAAAGGACAATCTATAAGATAAATATCTCAATGATTTTTTTTTTATATCAACTTTTAACTAGTTAATTACCTTATTATTTCAATTTTCTTCTAATATCTCAATGATTTTTCTAAAGTTATTTATTATTGCAATACTTTAAAAATCTTTAAACATGTATATATAAATGTAAGAGATCGAGAAGGAAGAATGTATTTTATATAGCATTATGGCATCATTCAAAAATTATGTATAAATGTGATTTTATCTAACCATAACAAATTTGTGACACTTTTAATATGATTGAACTTAACCACAAAATACTCATTTTAAGACCTTTGTATAATTGATTAATATTAGCATAAAGCCAATGAGATGCATGGTTCAGTTTTATGCAAATTGAATAATGATTTAAGACCAATATTGAATTAAATATTAATTAATAAAAATATTAATAATAATGCTATTTGCCTAACCATCAGAATATAAATCCATATTTTCTTAACTAAACATGGAATTCATTTTTGTAAAGGTGATCATTGATGGAAATGTATTTTTTTGAAAAGTATATTTTATGTTGAATATATTTCGTGTTGAAAGATATTTTCCTTTTGAAGTATCTAAAATGCAAATAAAAACTTTGATACAAAACGGACCTTTTTGTCTCCTTTTCAAATCATTATAGTAGAATTTAATTTAATGGATAATAAGTATCATTTACAAAATCATCTAATGCATTTACACATATTATTGAAACAAACATGGTAAAATAAATCACATATGTAAATGATGCGAAAATGGTGTTATTAGACAAACGTTGTAAAAAAAAACCGCATGCATACACGTTACATACTTAAAATTTGAATATTCATCATTTACATGTGTAAATTGTATTTACATATCCCATGCGTAAAAGAAAAACGACCGCTAAGCATAGTAATCAATTACTAGTTGTCTACTCTAATTCCAATTTGCTTCACTAACCCCCTTGAGGCCTTTGATAATAAAACACTCTGTTCTTAATATAAAACTTGTTCATTTAATTTTCCTTTTTTAAAATGTAAAACAACCCCTATCTAGTGTAAGAAACCAACTAGTTTTTAATTAGGAGCATTTCATCAAACACTTAACCTCATCTACAACCTGCCCCTACATTCACTAAAGCCGAATTTAAAAACATTAATCAAACTTCCCATACTACATTAGGATTTTTACCATAAAAGATCTCATCACATGAATATCAAAGAACTAGACATCAAATATGGGCATAAACAATCACAAAACATAAGCTATTGAATGTATTTACATCCAACACTTCACATGCCATGAATAAAGGCGTTTTCCCCTAAATTCAGAGAATGACAATATCTTACTCCAAACATTAGAGCCTTCTTTATATCAATAAGCAAATCCCATCTAAGAGTTTCTATCTTTCTCAGTTTCTCACATGAAGCGTATGGGGGTCAACGGGGTCCAGCTCCATTTTTGCAAATAGACCCGATTTGATGTTTTCCTCACATCTTGGATCTAATTGCCCTACCTTAGATGATGGAAGCATGTACTCTTTTAAAACTTTGCTCCATTCTCTGCTGCAGTGGTTCGTCTCACACTACAAACCCTTGCCTGTTATCTTCGTAAATCCAAACCCTCAACATGCAAGAAAATAGAGAAAAAGAAAAAAAAAAATACAGATAGCATTTTCTCTGTCAGCATCATTTTCTATCGCCCATCCCTCCAAAAAATAAAGATACCAAAAAAGCAAGACAATATGGGAAAAAAAATCACGAAAATGATCTAGAAATGTATAAGCAGAAATCCACCTTCTTTCTCTATGTCGTGACCTGAAAACCAAGATTTGAGATGATCGTTTGAGTGCCGGAGTTATACCGTGATGTCTCCCGGAATTCCTGCTTTCGTGGTTTTTTGGAATGCTCGATGAAGAGTTGAGTTTCAAAAACGTCAAGTATATGGCATTTGCAAATGGTAAGAATTCCGCTGAAGAAATTATGGATTTCTGGCAGAAAATTCGGAATTTCCAGACAACCAGAATTCTTGTCAGGAAATCCAGTAAAAAAGTAGTACCTAAAGGTGTCAACTATGACAATATGATACATTTGTACATGGGAATGTCCACATGAGAAAATTATCCTTGAAAAGAATGAGTGTAAGAAATTGTATTCTAAATAATGTGAGTTTTTGTTTTCATATATGCCCAAACTGAAAACTCTCTAATTTTATGAGGGGATGTTTATTTTATGTTATTTGAATTCTTAGAGATTCAAATAAAGTGGATAAAATTGAAGAAACAAAAGCAAATATCCAAAAATGACTGTATGATTTATGTTTTAATGGAAAATGAATTTAGAGAAATTGTTAAGTAAATACTTATCCATCCAATACACTAGTAATTTAGTTGGTGCGGTACCCAGCTACCTTAGCACTAAAGGAGAGAAACTCGGGGTGTGTGTGAGTACTTTTCAAAAAAAAAAAAAAAAAAAGGTCCCATGACCTCAATAATTTAAATCTTAGGAAAGTTAAGTTTCTATCTGTACCTTCACATTTTATCTTTCCTCTCACTCTTTATTAATCACGTTGGATTTATGTTTTGTATTTTGGTTTACCAATTTGGTCCATTGGGTTAGCCAATGACTGAGTTCAGGGTCAAGGGTATTTTGGTCATTATACCGAGACTTTCTTAAGAGTTAAGAAAGCAGATATTATATATACGATGTAAACTGTAACTCTAAATTTTAAAGAGAGTGAAGATGTAAGTAATTGCTATTTTACTATGGATATAAGCGGTTTTACCAACTCACGTAAAATCCTATCCTATCTCTTATAGGACAAGTTTTATTGATAAAAGAAGAATCTTCCGCACACACCGGCAAAACAAATCTGCTGTCAGAAAGTTACTTATATTCAATACAAATCATGACGAGCAGGTTCCAAGTATTCAATACAATCATGATATCTTCCATTACATTAAGTCACTCCAAATTCATACATCATGACAGTTATTCTTCGAGATTCTATCAAACCTCAGCCATTAGAGCTCTTCCAATCCCATCATGCACTAACGCCAACTGCGCTTCACAAAAAGGGCTGACCTTACTGTGATGTAGTCAGCTTATAACCATGTAAGACCCCCACTCTTGAACGTACAATGGCTGATTAATGCAACTGATTTCACTTTAATTGTACTGCCACCAGCTTCATTTAAAAATCTTGAATGATTTAATCACCAATCTGACTTTTTCAACCATATGAATTAATGTTATTTATGTAAATGAAAGGTACCCTTTAGATACTACCGTATGCATAAATATTATTATACAAAAATAAAAGTACCTTTAGATGCTTAGAAGACTCTTGTAATCATTTACACAGGAGGCCTATGTACAGTGGAAATGATTAATCAAGACAGCTCAGATCAATGTATGTACTTTTCCAAATGAAGCATGCAGTTGTAGTCCATGTGCTAGCAATCGATCATTCCTTACTCTAATAAGTGTGATTAGTTAGTTCATTAGTTTTTTTTTTTTTTTTTTTTAATACAACTGGCTGCTACATCTCATTTGGACCACAACATGCAATATACTCAATTAAAAAAGGGAATGCAATGCCCCCTACATCAATCATGTGGCACATTACTTGACCTTCTTGATTGTCTGTTCAGCAAGACCCACAAACCTTATCAGGCTAGTCCAAAGAAATTAGGCAAGTCTGCTCACCAACTTGGCCCAGTTATAACGTGAATGCTTATTGTTGTTCAGTTCATTTTTGAGACCCACCATCTGAACACTGCATTTTTTTTTTCTTTCTTTTTTCTAAATCAGAAAAGTTGGTAGACCTGTTTATCATGTCTATTCATGACGGGCCTGATTGATGAATGGCCTTTATAGACATCAAAATATTTAGACTCTAGATGAGGTGACCATTTAATTAATACTCCAGTGGCTTCCACTCTCTTAGCTTCCCATAAGTATCAAAGAGTGAGGAATTTAAAGTTACAACCTCTAGTTCTAAAAACCCATTGTTCTACTTGAATGAGATTGTATGGAATCTCAGGGATTGTTTTGCTTTCGATATTCAGATTAGGGAAACCATTGAGAGTATAATGCCAACTGCATTCTGATTTTAACATTAATAATAAAATTTCTTCTTCCTCATCTTCTTCTTGTTTCTATGTTTCTTTCCATTTCTTCTTTTTACTAAATTCTATGCCTACACCTTTCAATTATATGTCATGAATATGCTTAGCATTTCTCAGACAGTCACTATAACGTCAGGAGTGATGGTTGGGCTGTCAAGAATAAGTTGAGCTAGCTCGTAATTATAAGCCTGTTACTTGAGCCAAGCCCACTTTATAAATTTGTATAAGAAATGAGTTTTTCAAGTTGTTTTGGCTACAGAACAAGAGCCCCTATTTCAAGAGTGATCGCATAGATGCTTTTCAATACTCTTTCTAGGATGGAGTGGGCCTCGTTTATTAAGTCTCCTTAGTTAACTAATCATACCAAAAGTTGTCCTCACATTTTTCCTCACCTTTTGTTTTTTTTTTTTTTTTACGAAAAATATGGCAACACAGGCCTTCCTTAACGTTGTTATACACGTGAACTTTGGTAGATAGACTTAACCACTCAAGCATCTATTTAAGCCAGTTTTTGGTCAAAGATATAAGCAAGAAAATTACCAAGCGTCACCTAGAAGAATTTATAGAATAGAGTTCATTGTTCGTCAACTTGCCAATGCACCAGTAGCTCAATGGTGATTCACCTCCCCTCCGAAGAATCGAAAGTGATCAATCCTTGGTTATATAATTGATAGTGTGTGGTACATAGGATGGGTACGTGTATGTGTGGTATGTGTAAGTATTTACCAAAAGTAAAAAGAAAGGGTGTATGCATCACCCTACATTCTAAAATGCCCATCACCGTAGGGCTGCAAACAAGTTAGTCCTGAGCTCGAACCAAGTTTGCGCTGAAGCCAAACTTGACTAAGACCTGGAACATTTTCTTAATTATAGTTTCAGTTTGGGATCCAATTCTAACTTAGAGCTTGTTTTGTTAGTTTCAAAGCCGGTTTCAATAAGAGATTACGACCAAAATCAATTCCTATAAAAAGGATAGGAACTTAGCTCCAAAATCAATTCTGACTTTTATTTATTTATTACTTAAAATAAGGATATCATTCAACTTATAGCAATACAACACATCTACTATATTCAAGATTTAACATAAAAATATCTAACCCAAATCGATTTTGAGCTATAATGCGCAATATTAAAGATTAGTAGGTTCTATGAGCCATAACTTTATGGATCTGGAGCCATACCCATTTATCAATTGGAACCTTAATTGGGGTTTGAGCCTTTCAAACTCCATTTTTCACCGATTAGAACGTCCAGATGATCTTAGAATTATCTATACCATCACCTAACCAAACATTAAATTTTTTTCGAGGCGTTGTTAGTGAACCGTGTAAATAGACTAAAATGCCCAAATTATCGCAAGAGAAAGTCTAAATGTACCGACTGGGAGACCGAATGGTGGACCGATCCCATGTGGATTTATTTGAGCGGGAGAATAAAAAAAACATGTGGCATAGGATCGGTCCACCATTCGGTCTCCGAGTCGGTACATATAGACTTTCTCTTATCGCAATATCAAAAACATTTAAAAAAACCGCAAAAAAAGAAAAAAAAAAATGCAGGTCAGCTTGGCTCATTGACAGCTTTGGCCAAGCCGAGCCTGTCCTATTTGTTGTGTCAACTGTAGAAAGCAAACACATCTTTAATTTCACATCTGACCCCTCTCTGTGTCACCCCCACCAGAGGCATCAACGGCTCTCCTTTTTTCCCCTATTCCATTTCAATCTCCTCCTCTTCCATCTCTTCCCATCTCCTCTTCCTTTTAAATCTCAAAGCAAAGAACCGATTTTTAACTCTCCATTCTGAGAAAGAAATCCTCCTTCCTCTGCAAAAGTCTCCACGATGAGGGAGAGAATCATGTTCTCTCGTTCTCTCTTCAGTTTACATGGAGGATTATTTTATTTCTCCCTTACTTTACTCTAAGGAAGTGAAGTGAAGTGAAGTGAAAAGAAGAAGATGGTATAGAAGAGACTTTTTTAAGAGCAGTAGCAGTAGAGTTTTTGTTACCTTTTCTTATCTGGGTTTTCTCCATCTTTGGGGGCTTGATATTGGTAAATGGAATTTTGGGTGTTGGATGGCAAGGCCTTCTGCTGCAATAGGCAGTATCAGATATCACAGGAAGTGTTGGTTGGGAAGAAGAAGAAGAAGAACAGCAACAACAAGGGGGAGAGAAACCAGTGAGAAAACGAACAATAAATCAAAATCTGGAAGAGAGAATCAGGAGAAGAACAGCTCTGGATCCTACGATTCAACCCATTCTAAACTCCATCACCCAAGTAGAGATAGAAGAAGAAGACGAAGACGACGAAGAAGAAGAAGAGGAAGAAGAAGAAGAACAAGCATACAAACACCCACCACCGCCCAAGAAGAGATCTTTCTTCCAGCCTTCATCATCATCCGAACATGCCCATTTGGATATGGGGGAAAATCACCGGCAGAACCAGTCATCGGCGGCAGCGAGAATGGCAGTGAGAAACGCCGGGGTTGGGGAGATCGTGGAGGTGGAAGGAGGCCACATTGTCCGGTCGACTGGCAGGAAGGACCGCCACAGCAAGGTCTGCACGGCGAAGGGGCCGAGGGACCGGAGGGTTCGCCTCTCCGCCCACACCGCCATCAAATTCTATGATGTGCAGGACCGGCTCGGCTATGACCGGCCGAGCAAGGCCGTGGATTGGCTCATCAAGAACGCCAAGCCCGCCATTGACGAGCTCGAGCAGCTCCCGCCATGGAAGCCCTCTGCAGCAAATGCAAACGAGGTTGCACAGCAGGTGTTTGTTGATGGGAGGATGAGAGAAATAGAAGCTAATGATGTGGGGAAGAAGGCTTTTGAAGCTGCAGGGTATGCGTTTCAGGCCAACCCAAGTGCTGAAAACAGCAGCTTTCTTCCTCCTTCACTTGATTCCTTCTTCCCCATCGGTTCTTCTTCTACTTCTTCTTCTTCATCCGCTTCTATCCATTTGCAGAGCAGACAGAACCAAGATCTCAGGCTTTCTCTCCAGTCCTTCCAAGACCCATTACTCCTGCAGCACCAGCACCACCATTCCTCGCCTTCTGGGGAACAAGCCCTCTTCGCCGGCTCTGCTCCGATGGCCTTCGACGTCTCCGCCGCCTCTGTTGGCTGGTCTCAGCAGGAGATGAGCCGGTTTCAGCGGCTGATTGCCTGGAATGCAGCGGAGGGCAGTGGAGGTGGGGGCGGTGGAGGCTATGTCTTTCCGGCCTCCAGCCAGTCACCCATGCCGCTGATGCTGCAAAATCCGTTTTTTTCTCAGAGGGGACCCCTTCAGTCCAGTAATTCACCTTCCGTTCGTGCTTGGGCGGACCTACCGCCTGTTTCTGCCGGAGAACACCAGCTCCACCATCCGTCGGCGTCTTCCGTCCCGGCTGTTAGATTCGCTTCCGGCGGGTTCTCAGGATTCCACGTCCCAGCACGAATTCAGGGTGACGAGGAGCAAGACGGCGGCGACAAACTGTCTTCTGTGTCCTCTGCTCCTCACCATTGAGTAAAAAACCGAAATCCGAGCTCTCCCAGGTACTTCTAGCAATACCCATTTGCCAGTTCTTTGGTTTCTCTTTATTGAATTCCTTTTTTTCGTGCTTGTTTCACAGGACTCTGTTCCGGATAGGAGAGGATGAATGCTCTTCTAGAATAGAGAGTGAAGTGAAGAAGAAGAGGAAGAAGTGATTTCGGTTTCTCCATCAAATGGTGTTTTACCTTGGAAGAAATCTGTGAAACCAGGTTTTTCTTTTCTCGGTTTTGCTTTTACTACTATATCTTTTCCATTTCCCCTTCCTGTTTGGATGAGCTCTAGGAGCTGTATTTTGTTTCTTTTTTTGAGATTGCTCTTGTTTCTGTTGTTAGACAAAGATGTTGAGACATTTTGCATTTTGCATTTTGGGTACTGTGGAAAATGACATGTTATCCTATCCCAAGCTTACTTCTTCCTGCAATAGGAGATGCTGATCTCACCTCTCTATGCCTTTTCTTTTCTTTTGACATCTTCCTTCAATCAACCTAACAGAGAAAACGTTTTATATGAACCCAGAAAAAAATCAAGCCACCGAGCTAGATCGTGTGTTGATATTAGGGGGCTTTGATGTGTTTTTGGAACTAGCTGATACTGTTGTTCTCATGAAGAAAATGAGAGAGAGACAAGGAGGGTTTTTCCTTTTCCTTTTCCTTTTTGCTTGGGGAAGGCAGCTTGGGATGTTTGGTTTAAGGGGGTCTGTGCTAGTTTCCATGGAATTGTTGCTCAGCGCTGCTTTCAGCAACTTCAAGATCCAAATAAACAGTGCCTTTGATACTTGCATCTCTATCATATTTAAAATTCTTTTCAAGGGCGCAGGACTAGTCCCTGTCTCTGAATAGTAGCAACTGAAATCACTTATTTATCCTCTTTTAATTTATTGGGAGCATATGTTGCTTTCCAGAGAACAGAATCCAAGTTTGAGCAGATTAAATTTGGGAATGTTTCTCTTATGTTTCCCTTGCATACTTTTGGGATGCCAGATGATGCAAGCGGTTTATGAACTCTTCTTGATATTTCTGAAATGGGTGAGTTCAGTGTGTATTGTTCTAATGATTCACTTGCAGAAGGGTAAATAAAAACAAACCATTTAAAGAAAGTTCCGAGTTTACGCAGTTCTGATTTCTCATATGACCAATAGAGTTGTTTATGGATCTAAAGAGAAATTTGCATTTTGCATCAGTCGGGTCAGTTTGGGGACTCTTTTGTTCTGATGATTTGAGTGGAGTATTCATTGGCAGCAAAATTTTCAACTGCTACTCTTCTATGCGCGAGTGACCAGTGTTAGGATTTGAGAGCCATATACCTGTCTTGTTTAAGAATGTTGTAGGAAGTTCTTGAAAAATTGGTGAATGACTGATGTATTCTCTATTTGCAAGAACGTACATTCAGATGCAAGTGGTTTATCATGTCGACTGAAGCTTGGATGATTGGATCTATAACATGAGCAAGAAGGGGAAAAAGAACATAAAGAACGCCAGCAAATAAGAGAAAAGAAACAGTCTTAGAGGAAGCCAAAGAAGGGAATGGCAATAATGGTGGAAACGTGGGGCGAAGGCCCATGAACATTGTTTTGAGGATGAGATGGGCAATCCCTCTATGTGGAGTTGCAGGCTTGCAGCATACTCAATTTTGTCATGAAAATGGTGGTGGCATAGACATGTTTGGGCATGTACCTGAACCCAAACTTCTTGGGCATGGTACCTGCTGGGGATGGGGTATAACCAAAAACTCACATTTACAGTTTCCAACCCAGTTGTTTGCCATCAAATGGTTGTTTGCTATTCTACAGGCAATAGTTTATGGCTGAGATTCGGTTAATTGGTGTAACTTTTGGTTTGAGCAAGTTTTAGATTTACACCTTTGCTTCATATTGGCAGGCAACAGGCAATATAAAAACTTGCCACAGTTATTTAGGTTTTCTACTTGTCACCTTCATGAGAAAATTTGTTCCAAGAGCTCTTTTCCCGTACTCCAAATTGATGGGATAAGACTAGAATGAAGGTGGTAAATGGTGATCAGACTGAGCCACATCTTTTCCATATGTTTATTTATGGTGGTCGAGTATAGGTTTTAATATCATCCCCTCGACGAAAATCCTATGATGGGACAAGAGCCCTTCCCATGGTAGAAGGTGCTCACTATTCCGACTTTTTGGTTCAAGTCATATTACCAATAAAAAGAAAGAAAGGAAAAAAAAATTCCCATGACTAATCCTTGCATACATCAGTCTGAGTCTTAAATGGTGAAACATATAACAAGGAAGTAACCTTTCAAAAAAAGAAAAGAAAAAAACCAAACAAACAAACAAACAAAGAAGACGATAGTGCAAGTAGTGTTATCTTGGCTGCAAACATGTGGGAGAGGAGAGAATTTAAAACCTTTCCTATAGGATATTTATAAAACCAGGCACAGCTGCCATGTAATGGTGGTATGTAGGACAGTTGTGCTGAATATATTTATGGCCGTGTTAGGACTTTGTTTGAGACATGTTGCTGGAACTTTTAGAGCTGCAGGGTGTTTGCCTTGGCATATGTGGTGCTGTGTTTGATGAGCCTGGGCCCAACCATTTATGGAGATGTGAGATCCAACTGTCTTACATACCTTGCTACGCTGGCTGTGGGGTCATCTACTGCTTCCTTTTAGGATATAAGCTCATGCCTACTGACTAGCCAAAACTCAACTTGCAGCTCAAGCTGTTTGATCATGGGCAGTGAGTAGGGCTGTCAAAGGGCCCGCCCATCTGCGGGGTCTGCCCTTACCCTATCCTCTTGGGCAGGGCTTAGGCCGCGTCAAAGCCCTCAATGGGCTTGCATTAGCTAGGTCCTTACCCTTCCCTCAAGGGCCAGGGATTTAGGCCAAGGCTGAAAGAAAAAAAGATATGTTTAGAAAAGCTTCTGACAGCACAATCCATTGTCAACTTGATACTAAACATCAATGGAAGGATGTTTTTAGAACAAGTAATATGGATTATGGACAACTCGGAATCTATAAAAGAAAGTAATCTTATTTTAAAAGTCATGATAGTAGATTAAAAGCCATGGGTTCTTAGATGAGAAATGTATATTTAGCATGCATTTCTTTGGGCGTCAAAAGCATGATAGGTTACATCCGTCTCCCACTTAGACATTTCAAGAAGAATTTTTTCCCTCTCTTTTTTTCTATGCATTCAAATGGGCCTTGCCAAATGGCCTGTGTGTTTGCATGGAATTGGAACATTTGTATTTGTATGGGCCTATTTGTTTCCATAGAATTTGATGCATGAGAATTCATTGTCAAATGAGCTTATTTGTTTGTATGGGATTTATTTTCATATGGGCCTGTTCGTCTACATGGAATTATGGGATTGGTTGTTTGCATTGAATTGGAATATAGGGAAATTCATTGATGCCAATGGGCTTGTTTGTTTGCATGGAATTGAATACATGTGTAGATAAAAAGTACCCACATTTATTTAATATAATTATATAGATTGGTTTCATACATTTACAGAAGCATGGGTGTGCATGTGCGTGTCGTAGATACGATGGACAAAAGGGCCGAGCCAGGCGGTGGGGCAGGCTTTCAAAATTCAGGCCCTACCCTTCCCGGGCTTTAGGACAAGAAAAAAGACCATGTCCTTTTGGGCTTTGGCGGGCTTGGGCCCCTTGTCAGAGTACCGGATTGATAGGCCTAGCAGTGAGGCCCTTGCAGTGTAAATGTTGGTCGTGGGAGGTAAACATGGATCATATGATACCCCTGAAACATTATAATTACCCATTATGCAATAGGATAATGTAATGGGGAACATAATGGCAATTGCTTGGATCATTGATTAAGTAGTTAATCCATCTAGTGGTAGGAAATTATGTGCAAATTACCACTAGGTGATGGCTCTTGACTGCTCAATGCCCACTGATTAGAGCGAGCAGATTATCATTTCTTTGAGACAGAAATGATGAACTTCAACTAATCTGTACTAAAGTTCTATCAAGGAAATAGACCAATGAAGAAAAAGGAAAATTACAATGTAAGGGAATTTTGACAGTAATTTGCAACTTGACGACCCCCCAGGGAAATGTTTACCTACGAGCAACTACAAGTGCAGCGACAGTGTGGGGGAAATTGGGACCACTTTTCATCAATGCAGTCCCTTTCATGCTCGTTTTATCCCATGTTCCAGCATCAAGCCCACTTTTATAGTCACTGACCCATTACTTACCGTTGGATTGAATGATGAATCTCAAGAGATTCTACCGTTAAAATCCATTTAATTTTAAGGCTGTTAAATCAAGAACTAAGATAATTTAGTTGGGTTATTTTCTAGTCTCTCTTGTTCATCAAATGACCTTTCCATTTGTCATCCTCCCATTGATAGAGTTGTATTGAGTAGGTCACACGAGCTGGATTGCATCTAAGCTATTTGCAGTCTGCTTGTAGAAGAACATCTCCCTCAATCCTGATCCTCCTAAATGTGTATAAATTCGTCATTCATTGAAGTGGTTAATATATATCCGTCAAGCGTTGCTTAGCTAGTTAGGAACTTCAGGCTTGTGAATAATTGGTTGAATTCTCCGAGGCAAAACAAGAATCCCCTTGTACCTATTATATCCTTAATTCTAGAGATGTGATTCTGTCTCCATTGGTCTCCAAAAGTTTTTATTTAATTAATTAACACTCTTTTTTATTGCAGTAAATTTAATTCTATATTTTATCCTTAGATTTTTTTGAAATAAAAAATGAAAAAAAAGAATCAAAGATTCTCTTCTCAAACCACTTTTGCTTTTGGTTTTCTCATCTTAAATGGAATTTGAGAAATGACAGTATAATATTGGATGCTACCACATTTCCCAAATCATTCCAGTCCAGCCAAAAATGGATGTCCTGCTGAAAGAATTGGGTCCAAATTTTACAAAATTGGGTATCCCACTGGAGGAAGACAGTGAAATTTATATAAAGAAAAATTGGACCACCTGCGATTGGAATACAACCAAATGCACCCACTGGTTCTGAAACACCTGAAACACAACAAATTATAAAATGAGGAATAAGATCAGGCAAGTTACAATACGAGGTTGTTGAGGATAGCAGACATAACCTAGAATATCTTGAAGATTATAATGAGAAACTCAAATCAGTTCTTAAAGTGCGCCTTATAAAATGGAGGGGTCTTGTGTTAGGCGCCTACTTTCGTTGGCCACCTCTAGTTTTATCCGGTGCATGTGGATAGGAGGATTTGCATGTGTCCTAAGAATTAGTTCTCGGCTTTTCAAAATCGAATGCCCCTCGGGGCTCAGGTTTAAAGTCAATGGTTTGATTTTGGAAGGATGTTAAGAAAGTAATACGTTAAAGTTCGTATAGAATGAAACTCATCACAATTTAGAGATTCAGATTTTGTTTGATGCATACAATCTTTATTCGGTATTTGGTTCCTAAAAAAGTGACCAATTTGAATGGGTCAAAGCCTTTGTTTGTTTTTTTTTTTTTTTTCTTGGTAGAAAAAGTGGTCAAAGGTCAAAGGTTGAACCGCACAAGGTGCCGACCTGCCAACCCTCACCCCATGCAGGTCCTCGCAACCAACCCGTGTAAACTGCATGTAACATGAGTCAACACATCTAATCCGAATCAACCTTACCCAATCTGTAGATGTTTGTTTCAAAGTCCAATCCATTTCAACTGTTACACTTATATTTGAGTTTAGTTGTAATCTATGCTCTGTTGAAGGCAAGAAATTCTGCCATTTTCGATGCGCATCTTGTTCCGCTCAATTAGATCATTTCCCATTTGTAAGATCAAAAAGTCTACTTGTCCCGGGACAAGATCCCCGGGACAAGTAGCATGGCTCTTGTAAGATAGTGTTTGCTTCTCCCTGAAGAAGATATTTAAGACCTTTCACAGCAATCAACTCAGGTCAGTTTTATCTATTTTGAGAATCTTTGAAGCTTTACATTGAGTTCTGTATTTCATTGGCTCCTCTTTTGTTTCAGCTATCTTTGCTTTTTTTGGGGGCTCCACTAGTGAGCCTTTATGTTCTTTCTTTCTTTGTTCCCTTCAATACAATTACCCTTTTAAGCAAAAAAAATATTTGAGTTTAGTTGTAGGTTAAAAAAAAAAAAAGGTAAAAATCTAAAATGGCTTTAAAATAATTTATATAAAGACAAAATATATAGATTGTAATTTAAGTGAACATAAAGAAAGAGCTACAATATGTGAGAATTGAAAATCATTAGATACCATAAAGAAACTTTTTTCATTCCTATAGTTCTATAATTAGTAAAGACGGGGAGATTGGTGAAGATGTCGAAAATAGGATAAAATCAGAATGGTTAAAGTGGAGATTTGCGAAAAATTATATATAATGGGGTCCCCTTCATCAAATGGTCAAGAAAGAGATTTTCAATATTTTGATCTATCCGTGGTCCATAAAAATGCAAGTCTTGACCAATTGTTAAATAAAACGATCTAGACTTCACAGGCACAAAAGTCACTGTATATTTACAAAAAGGCACGGCAGTAGGAAAATGGCCCATCCAATATATTTATAGAGTCATGTTAAAAATATATGTGTCTTTAGAATACAAAGGGCTCGTTTGTTTGTGCGGAATTGCATTCCTAAAAACTCATGGAAAATTATTAAAAAGGTGATTGTCGTGAATGAATTTTTTTAAAAAAATCTTTTTCCCATTGTGGAGGGGTAAATTATATTAGGTAGATGCGTAGATGGGAATCTGAATATTCATTTGCCACTCCCTTTAATTCGTATTCATCCATCAGTGAAAAAAAAAAAGAGAGATTATTTAATTGTCGTTTATGAGATTTTCATTTCACCCGTGTTTCTTCAATTTTCTTTAGTTTTAGAATAAAATTCTTAAAAACTCAATTACACATGCAAACAAACAAATAATGACCACTTTCCAATAAGGTGGTATTGCAATATCTCTCTACTACAAGTCGACGATCACAATCCATTCTCTCCAAAGAAGTGGGCCCACCATTTTTTCATCCATGCCGTTTGATTCACTCATGCGTGGAATCGTGGAAAATCTAATTTCTTCAATCCCAACTACCCCCAGCTGTTGGCATTTATGACATAGGGCCCATTTCATATCACACGCAGGTAGTCCCCAAGTCATAGATAATACAACCCTTCCTTAATTTGATTTGGTCAATGGGTTTTCCATTTTGAATTTAGATCCTATACTCTGTAGCATAAATTTCCCAATTGAAAAAAATCTCTCTATAGTTAATTTCTTAAAGACATCCTAAAATATCAGATAAGGGAAAGAAAAAGGAAAGAGAGGAAAAAGGATTGAAAACAAGAAAACTTTTCATTGTAGGTCGATCCAAACCCTACATCTTCTAGTTTTACGATTAAGGTGTCCATCCTAGCCCTCAAATCGTGAAGAATAAACGAAGAGAGATGTACCTGCAGTAGGCAATCTCTAGTATCTGCCATATATTCGTTTGATCGATCATATGTTATTGGCACTTTATATTTGTGTTTGTAGCAGCCAAACATCTCCTACCAAAGCTAATACTAGCAATTAATATTTGTGTTTGACATTCCCTTCAGTGCTGTATTTATAGGTCAAAGACTGGGGCATCGATCCCTATATCAATTTGTGACTTGCGAGGCTATGTGGCCCACTAGTATGGATCAACACATTCAATACATGAAAGTGCCTATGGAAGAATCAACTATCAAAACATACCCGTGGTTAGCACGGGCAAGGTACAAGGACCACCGTTTGCACCAAGATGTTGAAGGTTTAAAACTGCGCTACCACACTGAAGCTATAGGGAATTTACCCGGCTCCTTCTGGGTCTGAAGGGATAAGTCCAACCCATAGGGTTGGGACACCCTCCGTTATATATAAAAAAAAAAAAAAAAAAAGAAGAAGTAAGTTTGAAAGTTATGATAGAAATGATTAATTAACAAAAATTTATGAAAAACGTTAATGATTAAAATTTTTTTAAATATATTACTTGAATGCATTAGCTAGATGGAAAGTTTTCAAATTTAATTACAGCAAACCTAGGTTAGGGAACAATGATGAAGAAATTAGTTAGAAAAAAGACTATCTTTCGCCATCTTTTTAAGGACGAGGAAGCTAAGAACACAAACCTTTTCATCTTATATGAAAGAAAATAAGCAAGTTTTCAAATGCATAGTAGTTACATGTAGTCATATGAGTGAGTAGTTATATTGTTGCATGAAAAGATAAAAGTGGGTGGTAGAGTGAGATAAGAAGGGAAGAGCCGGTAAGTGGGGAGGGAAAATGAAAGATTTAAATAAAATATTATAACCACCGATCAAAATTATAACCAGATCTAAATTAAAGCCAAAAGGCTTGACTTTAATATATTATAATGGCTATTTTCTTCAATCTCTCCATTTTTTTCTTGGAGCAATCCAATAATTTAATGATGGCGTTAGACTCAATAAAAAGGTTTTTTTGTTAGGCCAATCTGTAGCAAGAGAGAAGGAATGACCCATTCATTTCGTGCTCTCCCCACTGTAGATACTCAGGTGAGGGTCAAATCATAACAACGTGCTTACTCAAATATCTTCAAATTGGAGTCAATTGATCAAATTAATGACCATTTATCATCATCTCACAGTCCACATCACTTCAATTAATGGGTTTAATAGGACTACATATACATATTTGGGCCTTCCACCCAATGGTGGTCATAGGTCGGCCCAGCCTGAGCCAGATACGGGCCCGGCCCCGCTTGAATTAAATGATAGAAAGCAAAAGGACGGGCTCTGCCTATGTAAGGAATGCATGTAATTTAATTTAATTAGTCCAAACAATTGCTCAAATATCTATAAAAGCGGTAAAAAGTCCGGTTCAGCCTGGCCCAATTGGGTGGGTTCGGGCCTGACTCTTGCCGCCCGTTGGGTTGGGCCTGGACCAGTGTTTCTAAAGTCGGGATATGCCTTAGCACGGCCCAGCCGGATCCATGAACACCCATACTTCCACCTATCAGCTTAAGTTTTTGGGTTGGTACATGAGATTCTATGAGTGGAGACGGAGGTGTGGCGTCGATATTTTCGTGGCTGATGGATATTTTAATGATTCTTTTTATTTGCGATTCAAAGTAAGAACTTCATATTCTATAGTCTTGATTTTACAAAGTCAGTGGTAGTAAACGGCTTCTATTTTTTTTTTTTTACTTTGATCTAATTTTTATAAAACTCATGGGAAATTCATCTACCTCTAAAATATGAAAATCATATAAAATATTGACACAACACTGGGAAAACCATCCTACGATGGAAAACTGTTTTTTTTTTTTTTTTTCCACAAAATGCATGGAATAGTCTTTGCCTTCATGAATATTCTGAGTTGCATATTTTTGTTATTCCACACTTCAACAAATTTCACAGGTCTGGTGGGTCATATAAGTTGATTTTGGATGGTGAGTAAATTATTTGGGCAAATGTTTAATTAGTTTATCAAATTTAAGAATAGCCTAAATTTGGTTATAGGTTAGAGACTTTACATGCATTTTGATAGGTTTAACTTTTATATTAATTTTTTATAATATTTTTAAAATCGACTATTTTTTCATTTTTCAGAGCACGGGCCTCTATTGCTAATGTATCTTACATTCTTACATCAATCCCTTTACAGCAATTTTTTTTATAACAGGACGTTCAGAATTTGCCAGGCCCACTTCAGATCAGATTAAATAAGACTTAATATCTATCTGTTTATCAAAGATCAAGTCCATTGATTGCTGTCCATAAGTTGGTCTGTAGCAAAGTCTAAGTTTTCACAGAACAAGAAAGAGAACTTTCCCACCCTAGAAGCTGCAGCAGATGTGCATTCAGACTTTGAATTCCTCAAAAGAAAGAAAGCTTCGAAATACATAAACTTCACTGATGCCGGTCGTCGAAAGAAACTTCCAAACCCCCACCAACTCTCTCTATGTCAAGAGCACAGTAACGTTTCTTGTGCGTTAGGCCTTCCCAAGACAATTCAAAGGTCAAGACTTAGATGTCTGATATCATTCATTAGATTGACAATCAATTTCCAATTAGCCTAACGGTCCTTAATTTCAACTTCCAGGGCCCCACTTTGCTTGACTTCTCCCATCCTCCCAGTTTACATTTTCCACACTCTTTAAAAAAAAAGTTGACTTTAACACACCTTCTCTCTTTTGTATCCCAAGTTCTCATGTGGGACAAAACAGGATGTCCTAGTAGGAAATTAATCAATCTACCAGCCAGCACCCCTTTTCATATATGAACGCACAACTAATCTCAACTGTTCATACAGTGGACCCCACAAGACCCACTATACTGTCCAAAAACAAAAACAGAAAACACACTGATCAAACCATATCTACCCACCAAATGCTGCATATATGTTGCAATAGCATCTCATCTAAAAACTATGAAACATGTGAGACCACAACAGAAAGTTATGGTAGTACACCTTCTTTTGATGAGTACAACACTATGAATCCGGATCCTCCTGGACTTTAATTAACCTAGAGAAATTCTAAATTAAAAGGAGTGGAAATCCATGATAGGGCCCATGTATTAAAAAAATTTGAATCATTCAAGGAATGCCCTCTGCCTATATGGTGCATCCTAAAGTTCTACGTCCCATGATTCGAATGATTGTATGATGAAAGCTGTGATAATGAATATGCAAAAGATTGTGCTCTTCACATAAAAACTCAAACCAAAGGTGGAACAAACTTGAATTGATGTAAAATTATGAAACACACCGCGTAATAGAGGGTGTTTATTTTGAACTGGTCGGGATTTAACCGGTAGGCTCCATTGTGGAGTTCCCCTCTTTTAAACTAGGATTTTTCTTGGTTAAAGCCCAATAGGATACCAATTGCAACACTATTGATCTTAACTGTTGACAGAGTTGACCCACAATGAATGGCCAACTGTACTAAGGAAAAGACAAAAAAAAAAAAAAAAAAAAAAATCACACCCGTCAAACCATCCTGCCCATTGCCATGCAATAAAAAAAAAAAAAAAAAAATGCACACCTATCAAACCATTCTAGTATTCAACCCACCAAATGGTGCATGATGCAATTGCATGCATCATCAATCCTCATCATCTAAATTCCAAGGTTATAAAAATGAGGCCTGCTAACCAAATGCAAGTCTTTGATAATAAGTCAGGCCTTCATTTTTCCTCACCAAGAAGCCACCACCATGTCCGACGACGACTGGCCACATGAAAAAGATCACGGCAAAAACCACTACGGCTTCAACGGCAGGATCATGCTCTTGGCCGTCATCGCCCTTTTCTTCGTCGTCATCCTCGTCGTCCTCCTCCACCTCTACGCCCGGTGCATCCTCCGGCGCCAATCCAGGCGCCGGGCCGTCATCCGCCAGCTGAACGTGGGGGTGGTAGCGGCGGAGACGCACACCCACCAGCTGCCCAAGAAAGGACTTGACGCCTCCGTCATCGCCGCCCTGCCGGTGCTTGTCTACAAGAAATCCGGCGAGGTCGACAGCCCGGTCGTCGAATGCGCCGTCTGTTTAAGTGGTTTAGAGGAAGGAGAGATGGCTAGGCTTCTACCCAACTGCAATCACATGTTTCATGAGCAGTGCATTGATATGTGGTTGCACTCCAATTCGACGTGCCCCATTTGTAGGACTGGGGCTGAGCCTAAAGCTGGAGAAGGGGAGGGGGTGGCCAGGGTTGATCCGTCGGCACCGCCAATGGAGGCAATGAGCCGGACGGCGTCGGTGGCGGTGGAGGGAACGTCGGATGGGGTGGGGCAGTCATCAAAGGTGGCGGGATCGAGTTCGAGACTGGGGTCGTTTAAAAGGATGCTGAGCTTTAGCAAGGAGAGATCAGAGGAGAGGAGAATGCAGTCTTCTGAAGATTTGGAAAGGCAATGAATACACATTAAGGTTCAGCTTTTTTTTTTTTTTTTTGGTCATATGGTTTTGTATTTGATTTGAGGCAGTGATATTTCCTACTTCTACTTGTTATTTTGTTTTTTTGCTTGATATACACTTCTACTTTTGTACAGTGAAGTTTCTTCATGAATTTGGATTGAGAATATTTGGATGTTGTTTTCTTCTTTTAGTTTTTTTCCTCATTTCTGTTTTTTTTTTTTTTTTGGGGTTGGGGGGCGGGGTGGGGCGGGGCGGGGCGGATGGGGGTTAAAGCATAGTTGCAGAGGCAAGATTTTCCTGTAGGAAGGGCAAGGGCAAGCGATGGCCAGCTGCTCATTTAACTTGATTTATTTTTGGCTCATCTTTTAAAGACATCCAAAGACAATTAAGTCTAAAATTTGAAAATGTCCTAATACTTACATAATTTCTCAAAACTCTGCGAGAGCTGTCAAAATAGAAAATTAATAGGGTTCACTATCATGAATCAAAATCATTATTGAAAATAATTGTTTTCTCCTTGTTTTAGCATTAGAGTTGTCTCACACTGTAATCAAATCAGGACCCATTCCATATTGAAGATAAGTAAATCAATCTGCCACTATTAATTAATGAAAATTTATTGATTGGTTACATGTGGTCAATTGATGGGCCACAATGCCCATAGTAGGCTTGGAGATGACTCAGTTAACCCAAACCTTATGATTTACTACTTAATTCATCCACCAACTTTGTGAACCATGCACTTCAATTGGTGAGATATCAAATGTAAAGTTTAAAAGAAAGAGTTGATAATAAGATTAATTTTTTTTAATATTACTAATTCCATTTTTAGACTTTAAAAATGTAATTTTTAAATAGTTTTAGTTTGAATAAATCAAAACTCAGCAAACCGACCGACCTCATTTCATGATTCAGCAGGCTGACCCAGTGTGATATCATTATGCAATATGCATTGACCGACCCAGCTCAAAAGAAACACCCAGTTTGAGAAAATATCCAGCACAGGGCAGTCATAGAAATGGGAATTCAGCAGAATCAGTATAAGAGAGAGAAATAGAAATATGCTCTGGCTGGACTCTGGCTGATTGAGCACAAGGCTGGAAGCTATACATATGGGCTGATTGCTTGGACGATCCTGTGAGATTTTAGTAATAATCCTTTTGTGATATGATTGTAGAAGATGCATTGCATTGTAGCCATAGTTGTTAATTCCATTTTTCATCGTTGTTTCGGTCTAGCCTCTAAGATGAAATATTCTGATATTTTGGAATTTCGTCAAAATTATTTTTAAATAATAAAAATTAAAAAATATATACATATATGTAAAAAATGGAAAAATAAAAATAAAACCTAAATTATAGATGTTTCTTGATATTGATTTTGAGGAAAAAAAGCTAAGAAAAAATGAGTGAAAATTGTGCTAAAAATCGAAATGGACTGGAATTTTTCTAACCCCCCTTTTTTCTCCCAAAGGACCGGAACAAAAAATTCTGGCCATTAGTCTGGGAAGCAAAGTATTCCTTGGGTAAGGTAAGAAAACCCTTGGGTGAGAGAAGGTGATAGGTTAGGCTCGAACCTTGTATAGTCAGGTAAGAACTGCCACCTCTGGCCATTGGAGTTAGAGGTTGTTCTTAATAAAGCTACTATATCGAATGTCCATTTTGTAGCTTTAAATCAAACAATTATCAATAATCTATGGACTTGTATCTGATATGGACAACAGGCTTCACAATAATATGTACCATTCTTTTAAAGTAACAGAGATTATTGCAAATTTTTTTCTGTTGTCTTGATAAAAAAAAAAAAAAAAAACCCATAGATTGTTGCATTGCAGAAGTGGTAGATGATCCTGCTCCTAGGAGGTAGTCAAGAAAACGCAATTCCTAAACTTTATAAGAGGTAGCTTGGAAAACATGGTAACAACAAGAATGGGTTGGGTTGGGTCTGGATCCACACCCGTTTTAAGATTTAGATTTGGTTTAAAAGAAACTTGTAGATTTTATACACATTGAGCCAGGTTCAAAGTTGGCCCAAATCCAAAGAACAAGTTTCATGCCTTTTTCCTTGAAACGGAAATAAAACAAATGACTTGTGCATGGATGCTCCACTTCCACCATTGACACAAGTACTAACTTCCAGTTGGAATGGATACCAAGAAGCGGTTGATGCCACAGGAAACAACCATGTATAAGGAGAGCAGAAAGGGTTGAAATTTGGTGTATTAGACCTAGAGATGGCCCGGAATGGCCCATCTGAGGCTCGGCCCAGCCATGCTTGAGCCGTGCCGCGTTGTGCCCAGGTTGGCAGGGCCTTGGCCCAGCACGACCCACAGGCACGAGCTGGGCTGTGCTTTTCCACGGGCCCTTTGTGTCATTTTTTCTCTTCTCTGTTTTTTAATGTCAAAGCTTATATTCAGCGTTGTACATGTGGATTAGAAAGAGTATCTTCCCAGTGCTCCGCCTTAAATGGTAAGTAATAATTCCATTGGGTTGAAAGAAAGAAGGAAAGATAATTCCCATAATCCCGTCCCAGCCATAACGCATTGACCGGGGCACCGGGCCGGGCCCGGACATGCTGCACAGCCCATGGGCATGGCCGTGTCTGGGACGACTAGGCCGTGCCAGGCTGGGCTGCGTTATGTTGACCAGCGTGCCTGACCGACTGCCTAACCCATATTACATGCTTAGTTAGACCCCACCAAGTTGAGAATGGCTTCTTGTAGCATTTCCATGTTGAGAGATATGGACTACCTATTGACAGAACATATCTATTTGAGTGGAGACTGGAGAGACCCGCCATTTTCCACAAATTGAATTGAAGGTGTGCATTGACTACCAACAAGCAAGGTTTTGATGACTTGACTTGAGATGCATGAATTTATGGTCACAGCCAAAACATTAGAGTGTTTTTGAGGCAGGAATTGAACATGGTCTATCTCTGTAACAGGACAACTAATCCAACGTATAATATGCCAGTGACATTTTGAGCCTTCAACAAAAAAAATATATATCCTACACCATTTGAGGGAGACATTCTCCTGTAGGAGAGTGCCTCTCTTGGGGACACCCACTTCAAGTGGATTGGTGGCCTGCAAAGGGAGGATTAAGATAAGAATATTACTCCCATCACTTGTTTATTTTTTTGGGCATTTCCATCCATATTTTGTCACCCTTGAGCTAAGGACTCTACACCTTACGAAGTGGAGAGGTATTGTGTTCAATATCTACCTTCGTTGGCTACCTCCCATAGTTTTATGTTGTGCGTATGGATAGAAGGGCTTGCATGTGCCCTAGAGATTAGTTCTCGGCTGTCCAGAATTGAGTGTGGGTCCAGGGCGAAAGTCTCTTGGCTAGGCAGGAGATACCTTGGGTTATAAAAAAAATATATAAAAAATTGTCACCCTTGACTTAAAAGTGTGAAAACAAAATATTTCATTATGCAGTTTTTTGTGATTTAACCAATTCTTTCTCTTTAAAGTGGAATAGTGGTTAGAAAGCGCTTAAAAAAAAAAAAAAAACCCTCAAATCTCTCTTTTCTTGAGCCACATCAGCAATTGGGCCCCATTTATTACTTCAAAAAGACATGCCAACTATTTATCTCTCTTTGAATCATCGGTTGTCTCTCTTTAAAAAAAATGAAAAAAGAAAACACCCCTTTCAGATCTCTCTCCACAAAAACTATTCATCGCACCAACTCTAGGCATTTCTTTTCCACACATCTCCCACCCAACCCTCCTCTTTGTGTCCCTTTATTCTAACTCAAAGATGGATAAGACCTAAATGAGGCAATTGCAGTCTATAATCTGTCAAAGATATATAAGATCTAGATGAGGCAAATGCAGTATAGAATCTGCAAGGCACAAGATCAAAATATGTTTACCGGAAGACAACAAAGGTGAAAAAGAGGCAACTTTGTTTTTTGTGTTTCATATAAATGGATTTATATGAAAGGGATATTAATTTATATATATTTTTTAGGTTATATGAGACTTAACTTGCGCATCGCACGGGGCCTTCATGCTAGTAGTGTTTAATGGTTAAATCAGTACGAATTAAGAGGAATCGTGATTAATGCTGATCTATGATAGGAAGTTGAGTGTGAATGGCTTAAATTTGTGAAAGATGGACTTCACTATACATAGCAGACGGAAAAAGAGCTTTCAGAACAAAAAAAAAAAAAAAAAAAAAAAAAAAGATAGATGCGTGAAAGAAAGGATAAAAATTCCATATACAACAGAGATGCCAAAAGAAAGCCATACATACCTAGTCAAAAAAAGGATGAAAGTTTGTTTCTTTTCATCAAGTTTCATATAAAACTGATATGGTGATTAAGACTGACATTGCATCAACAATATTCAAAACGAACTGGGGTCACATGTATCTATTGATCGTCGATGCACTGAACAGAACATTCCATAGCTTATCAAACAAAAAATCAAGAGGGTACTAGGAGTGGGACCCATCCATAGCCATGCCCATCTCACCACTAAGTGATGGACTCAAACCCCACCATCAGGACTTGTGATGTGTGGACAAATTTTTAAGGAAATAACAAGAACAAGTGCTGCTTGCCAATTATAACAAGTGTTAGAAATCGTGTGGCACATACAGGGGCCATGTCGGATTAAACAATTGGTAACTGATAGTCTTAATTGTTCAAGAGTTTTGATATGGATCAATCTATTGGCAGACCTAGCTTGTGGGGTTTATCTTTCCATCCTAATTGAAGAGTTTGAGCCTAAATATGAGTAGGTTGACATCAAGTATAGGCAATTGCAAAGGAAAAAAAAAATCACAAACCAACAAACAAGCAAGCAAACTCCAAAGCTAAGTTTTCGGTCTGAATGACTTACCTAACCTGCACCGCATGAAAAGGGTTATAGATGATTCCTTGTACATTTTCAGTGCCGGCAGTTGCTTACAATTCACATGAAGCCATGGTCAAATGAGCTCCGCCTAAATATTATAGAAAATGTGACTGGGTAAAGGATATGAGGTGACACTGATGGAGAAAGTTACGAGGTGACGGCAGAATTACCGAATTTAGTCATAAGGTATTCAAACTATGAATATTTCATTTTGAAATATAATTTGTAGTTCTAATTATGAGCAAACCATTCTCACGTAGTTCTCTAAGTTGAGTCATGATGCCTATCTAAATATCCAAGCCACTCAAAAACATTGTACTCTTATTAATTAGCTTCCAATTTGAATGCGTCACACCTTAAGATTGATCATAATAAAGCATGAAAATTTACTCTAATTTTTCTTTTAATGATGTGTTTAAAATGTAATTAATTTAAATGTGGGCCCGACTCTTGTTAAAGTAAGATTTCTTCCAAAGTTAAATAAGAGAATCAGTTATTTCTGAGTCATCAGTATTTAGATGTGAGACCTAGTGATGAACTAATAACACGGGCACGCATGAATTAGGTCATTGAACTTATCAAACTTAATCTTTGAAGCGAGCAGAACAAATGATTATGAACCTAATCTAATGATTAAGCTAAGTCTCAAATTATGAATTACAAACTTGAAAGCGAAATAATCTAACTTTGTGTTAGTGAGCATGATGCAATACCATGCATCATCAATCATAATCATCTAAGATTATAAAAACTTATCATAATCATCTAATATTATAAAAATTATCATAATCATCTAAGATTATAAAACTTAGGACCAAGGACCAAATCCAAATCTTTGATACTAAGTTAGGCCTTCCATCTTTCTCACCAAGAAGCAACCATGTCTGGGAACGACCGGTCACCTGAAAAATCTACAGATTATGAGAGGGACCGCTGCGGCATCATCCACAAGGTGATGCTCTCCGTTGTCATCACCGTCTTCTTCGCCGTGATCCTCATCACTGTCCTCCACCTTTATGCACAGTGCCTCCGCAGGCGCCAGGCCAGGCGCCACACTGTCCTCCAGCAGCAGAGCACGGGCGTGGCAGCGGCACAGACACACACCCACCAGCCATCCAAGATAGGCCTTTACCCCTCACTCATCACCACCCTCCCGGCGTTCGTCTACAAGAAACCCGCCGAGCTCAACTGTCCAGCGATCGAGTGTGCTGTCTGTTTATGTGTTTTAGAGGAAGAAGAAATGGCCAAGCTTCTACCAAACTGTGATCACATGTTCCATGAGCAATGCATTAACATGTGGTTGCACTCTAATTTTACATGCCCCGTTTGTAGAACTTGGGCTGAGCTTAAAGCTGGAGAAGGGGAGATAAATCAGGCTGGAGTGGCCGATGTATTGGCGCCGCCAATGGAGGCAGTGTTGGTGGCTTAGCAGGAAGAGCTCGGGGGATTTGGAGAGGCAATGAACACCGAAGGAATCTAAGCAATTTGCCCACAAGCTCACCTGAAAACCATATATTTCTACCTGGTAAGGGGGTTTCATGAGGAATGGACTCATGATTGTTTATATATATATTTGAAAGATTGGGTTTTGTTTTCTCTTTGAGTATCTTTAGATTAAAGATATACAACTTTGGGTATGATCATGATCCTACTTATTTAAGGTGAATCCACATCACATGATCAGGGCAGGTCTAAAAAAATTTTAATTATCAGCAGCTGGCCCATACCTTTAAAATCCAATTAGCTACTTAAATCATTGTTCCATCTTGTACTAGTTCTAATTATAAGTAGAGTCATGTGTTTCACATATTGATGAGGTTTTAAGACATGAGAGATGTAAAAGAGGGTGGTGAAATCAGTGTGCTATTGGTAGTGGACCAGAGGTTCAATGGGTGTGATCTAGATGGAATTGGTAAGATGGGTGACGGCACTCTGTGTCTACTCACTTTGATCCCCAAACTTCCATATTCACAAGTTTTGAATTATATATATATTTTCGTTGGGAGAGTTAAAAAGATCAAATGACAGAGTCTCACTTTGAAGAGACTCCCACTTGGGAGGATCAGATATTCCTTGTTGGAATCAGAGTTCAGTTGGAACCTGTTCAATCAAAGATATATAAAATTCCCTGAAACCTACTCCTGTTGGCCAACATTTACAATGGAAGTTTTGGGTCCCTCTGTATTCCATCCAAAATTAAGTCGTTTATATGGACTACAAGGCCAAATGAAATTTAGTATGAACTTATATTTGTGACAAACATGACTTTCTAATGCAGGTTTTTGTGATTTAATCAATGGAATTTAATGCTTATATGAGCATCAAATTAGGATGAATCATGCTGATCTATGATGGGAAAATGAGTGTAAATGGCTTAAATTTGTCGAAGGACTCCACCATACATAACAGAAGTAAAAGTGTGTTGAAAAAAATGAAAAAATAAAATAAAAGAAAAAAAAGATAGAAGTGAGGAAGAAAGCTCTACTAATAGAGTCGAGTGAAATAAAGCTCCCATTCTATAAAAAAAAGTCACATCAAAAGAACTTTAATTCAAAATTCTTCGTAATTTAAAAAAAAATAAAAAAGTAACCTCCTTTTTCTACTAAAAGACCTAAAAAACTCCTCATTTCTATATAAAAAGTCAAAAAGTAAAAAAGATCCCATACCAAACAACTGAAAATAAACTACCATCATAACCCACTTATATTTTATTTTTTATTCAACATAATCTTTACCTCACTCTACTCTATTAGTAAGTTTCCCAAACAGACACTTGGGGTAGAGCAAATATAACAAATCCATTTGGACTAACAATAAGTGGTATATGGAAGATTAATACCTTTGAGGGGTTGCTCAGTTTGCAACCCGTCTCGCCGCTTGTTAGTTTGTAGGGTGGAGTAAAATGAAATAGAATTGAGTGTTAAATCAAGAAAAAGAAAAGTGAAGGGAGTTGGGAGTAAAAACTTTCTTTTTGCATTTTTGTACTTTTTAGGAATATATGTTTTTGTCATTTTGTGTTTTTTGAAACATCTTTTTTTTTTTTTTTCATTTTGTACAACTAAAAGTAGCCTTTTTGTCATTTTAAACTTTTACGATCAACCGCCCTCTACTCTATTTCATTTCATTTTACTCTACCCTACAAACAAACGGGCTCGAGCATGACATTGCAATAAGGTGTGGAGGATCCGAATCCAAGTGGGTTAGCCTAGATAGCGTAGGTTCTAGAATTAAGAAGCCACCTGACAAATGGTGGAACAAGAAGTGGTGGATCGTATTTGTATCCACATCCATTTTATTGAAGGGGTGGTTTGTTTGTAATCATTTACATATGTAAATATTCACATTAATGGTTACATATCATCAAGTTTGTTTACCGTCTTTCATGCATGCGGTGTATAAATGAGCTGCAAAAATGGTATATAAATAAGGACATTTACACCAAAATGTTCATGCCTATCAAGTGTGAAAGTGATTTACACCCTTCTTGTAAAAGGCCAATAGTACACTCTTACACGGTGTTTGCATTCTTGTAGGGCTCATCAACTACCTTTTATTTTTTCTTCTTTCTATGGGTCCCATATTTGTAACTAAACTGTTCATTTTGTTTATTGAACTAGTAATCTTAAATCCAGGGAACTTAAATCTAATTTCTTGCACTTTTGTGGGACATGAACCATTCAAGTTTCCTTTCTTTATGGATTATGAAAAATTTGTGAAAAAGAAAAAAAAAAACCTAAATACATCTGAAAGTGTTGGATGTACTCATTTACTCCTATGAAAATGGTGATTTTGACAAAAATGGTAATGTGTTTCATGTGTATAGCATTTACATAAGTAGCATTTACACATGTAAATTTCATTTTCTGACCACATGTGTAAAAGGGAAACGACCCCTAAAGGATGAATGTGTCTTTGGATGATCCAACAACTACGATCTAAATGAACCATTGACAAGATATAGTGCTTATATAAGCAGTGGCGGCCCATGATTTTCGTTTGATAAGACGGATGACTACCACAATATTACTTTCTTCATTATTTTGTCATATGTGGGGGCATGGGCTTATTTCTGACCAGGGCATGAGGTGTCTGGCCAATAGTCTTTTTCATACTTTTTCCAGGTCTGATAGGGGTGACTGCCCTCTAAAACCCTATATGTGGGTCCGCCCCTATATATATATATATCTATCTCTTCAAATCATGCCTTAAAATTGTTCTACTAGGTGTGTATGTGTGGCTTTAAAAACTGTTGGTTTTTATACACATGCAGATGTACAAATTAGTTCTCCCAAATCCAAAAACAAGTTTAACACTTTTTACCGTGAAGTCAGAAAATCCGGATATTGTAACAATAACATCCCCATTGCCATGACCAAATGACTTGTGCATGGATGTCCCACCCAGCTCAAACTTGGTGTGGTGTTTAATGGTTATTTGAGCATGTCCAATGCTCATATTCTCCATTGGACTATCTCAATGAGATTATGCTTGCAAATTGTGCAGGCCATGTCAGGTCTTAGGCCAGCCCAATTTTCATGGAAACCAAAAAACCTAGCCCGAACCCTAATTCAAAACCCCAGACGTGTGTAACTGTGTTTAGCTGGGATTGGCTCCAAATTAATCTCATATGGTATCAGTGTATACTAATTTGCAATCTGAATAATTGGGATAAATTAAGGCACCCAAGGTAGAAGTCAAGATAAGCCCAATGACAACCCAGGCTTCAAATCGAGCCAGAGCCCATTTCCAAGCCCATGAAAACAATCCAATTTGAAGTTTCATATTACAAAGGAGTTAATAAAGCTTCCTAGCAGAGTGGTCCAAAGCATATTATACATCATATGATTGTCTACATATTTTATGGATGGGCCTGTTTGGTTGGTTAAAAGTCAATCGATGAAACCAATGGCCCACTTCAGTTGTCTAGCGAGAATAACAAAGTATCTGGCCACTTACATCCAACAAAATAGACAAGCTTCAAAGTTGCTGCACTATGATTATTCCTATGTACATCAAAAACAAAAATACCTAGATATGCAATTGGATGGAAAGGATGGTTGGAGATTACAAAGCCCAGAATGGGGTCACATTTGAAAATGTCTTGCACACTTCTTAGCCACTAAGAAAAGCTATTTGTTAACAATACATACCTCATAAAGCTATCTAATTACAATTATTACTATATTCAAGAAATGAATCTGACTACAATTCCATACCCCATTCATACTTCCATGGAGTCAGTTTCATGTTTTCCAACTTGGGCTTCCTTGACCATACTATTTTGTAAATGTAATGAGTACTTTTCTAATCTCTAACTAAACTTAAGAGCAATATATTATGTATTCAACTCATTTTGTTATGTAACTTGTAATTGTTTTGCTAAAAATAGTAATGCATTTTAAAGAAAATTATGTATATATGAAGAGGGAAATGTTCTCCTACAATCAACTGCAGCTGCGGTTCAGGACTGTGGGCCCACTAGGGCTCGCTTTTCCTCAATGTAGCCCATTTGATACCTTATTAATCCTATGATCTAGCATTAGGCACAATTGTACACTCACCCGAACCTTCACTCACCGTTAGATTGGATCTCAATAAAATCTACATTTAAGGTGCCATTAAACTTTTAGGATGTTAAATCATGCACTACAATGAGTTTTTTGGGGATGATTTTTTTTTATCCTCCTTGCGTATGAGGAGTCCTTTCTATCTATCATTCTCCCATGGATAAACTTGTATCTAACTGGGCCTCATGAGTTGATCTACATATAGCTTAAGGGCTAGCACAAGAACATCCTCTCATATAGAGAATGTAATGCACTTATATTCATCCCAACCAAGCCTCTTGTCCAGCTGGGCTCAAGCTAAACTCGAGCCAAGTGGGTTAGAGAAAGATTAAGAAGGCAAATTCTCTAAAATGCTCTATTTAGGGGGCCAAACATGATCAATCCAATACCTTCTTCATACACAGAAACAAATTTCCCTTTTGCATTGGATACGGTTTGATTTTATCACAATAAGTTTACATCAGGTTTTTCATTAAACTGAGTATTTATTTGAGACTAATTTCTAGGATCATTGTGCAATCAAAGTAAAAGTAAAAAGTAAGGATAGATGCATCATTGATCAAATCAACATAGAGATTATCTCCTTAATTATTTTTCTACTGTATTTATAGTAGAAGACAAGAGAGAGAAGCAATGATTGCAAAGTTAAAGAGAAAATTTGTTTTTTGATAAAAGAAGAGCTATTTTCCAAAGAAAGTTTTGTGGGCCATCACCTTCACCTACTTGGAAATGGGAGTATAAAGCTGCAGCCGCATGCCCCTTCGTAGTGTAACGCAATTAGTCTTCTTACAGCACCAAACCAATCTAGAGATGGATTTTCTTCTCCGTCTAATTGTAGAAACAGACGGTAGAATATACAGAGTGAGTCAATGGAAGTGGAGTAGACACGACGATCAATAACAAACCCTTCATTTGGTTTTGGGTTTGCTGGGTCTGTCAAATCTTGTGGTTTTCATCAAAACGAAATCTTGGGTCTTCAAAAATCCTGGATTTGTTGAATCTACAGAAATCTTGGCAAAGGAAATATCTTGGTATGCTGATCTTGATAGATTTGCGTATGTTGCTGTTGTTGGATCCGTAGAGAGAGGAGATGGAACTAGATAGACGGTTTAAGAAAGAGGAGAGAAAGGAGATGACAGAGACAAAGTTTTGGTAAAAGTTCTTGGACATTGCATGGTTTCAAAGTACTTTTCTGCATCATTTGTCTCTCAGTCAATACAAATTCGCCCTCCTTTTCTCATTACAAACAACCCAAAATCCTTCCCTCTCTATCTATATATGCTGGTCTTTTCCTCCATCTATGCTTGTTTCTCTGGCGTTTACAAGTAGGATTTGAAGAGATTTCATCTGGGGCTCTCCCTCCTCAACTGTTTCAGTTTGGTTTTTCTGGATAGAGGGCAGTGACCCAGATTTTTTTTGAGCAAGGAATACTCAACAGCCATGGTGAAGCAACAACAATGCCGAATTCGAAGTCAAAGACACGTTCGAATTCGAACTTCCAAAAAGAAAAAAGAAAAGAAACCAGTTCAACGCGGCCCGGGAATCCCTGAATTGGAGAGGATGATATGGAAGGAGGCGCTGCAAAAGGAAATTGCCGCGGCGGCTCTAACTCCTTCAATACTTTTTCCACTCCCTTTGCCGGCCAGTCTCCCTCTATCGACTCCTAACTTCAGCCCTTGTACTCCCATCTCGGGCGGTGTCCATTTGTTCGGCTTCCATCCAGTTCCCATGCCCCCTGATCCCCCATATAGCCAAGGAGGGAGCAGTGGTGGAGATTGGATGGATTTCTTCACTAAGCCTTCTTCAACGGTGAGTGAAAAATTGAGTTGGATTGATTGGTTTTTTGTGTGTTTTGACTACTTGTTTTATGGACAGAATGCTAACTTGCTTATTGCAATGCAATTCCCAGGTGAACATTCCTGAGTCACCGCCATTCTCATCTGGAGTTAATCTTCGGATGGGGCTCCCTTCATTCCAAATAATCTATAGCAGCAAAAACGTGAGGGTGTGGCCGGAGGATGATGGGGTATGTTTGGATGTCTGGTTGGATTAGTCCATTTTGATCTTCAGTTGGATATATGAACTCACTGTAAGTTGCAGTTCTAATTATTAATTAAAACCCACCTGAGTCCGAATTCGAGTACGGGTCAACTCAGACAGCTCCATCAGGGAAAAGACAACAAATTTTTTTTTTTTTGGTACCCTAGCGAAGGCGCTGGGATCCAAGAGAGAGCCCACATACACATGGGTAGGCAGCCTGCTCAAGTGGGAAGGAGGCCTGCACGAGTGGGAAAGGATCACGCACAAGCGGAAAGAGGTAACGTATCTAACTATAGGCGACTAAGTAAGAACTGAAGTTCCTTACCAGTCGGGTAACAAGTTGTTATTATAGATTAAGAGGTTGATAAATGAAAATATGTAGTACCTAGATGAGCAGCTCTTGGGTGACTCAGTCCATTTCAACCGACTTGACTCAACTCGTGGGGGACCAAGTTGCCCCTTGATTTCAAGTTTTTAATCCTATGTAGAGGATCGCTAGTATTCATCATTGTCGATTGTACTTATCATTGCAAATTAAGATTGTTAGAATATTACTGGCCATAAAACTACTGAGTTAGTTATAGATTTTTGGGGTTTTGACATATCATTCCCCTTTAAATTGAGATGGTCTAATTTAATGACCAAAATTCACGTAATGTCACTGGTCAACTTTTTTTTTTTTTTCTTTCTTTGCTTTTATGTAGCATATTAGGGAGATTTTTTTCCAAATGATAAAATTTGATAAATTGTGATAAGATATATATTTACTTTTCACAAAATGTAAAATATATGATGGGAGAAGCTCCTATGAGAGTATCTTTCACCTTACTATGAGAGATAAAGGTGGGGGCCCTCACATTTAAATTGTTCATATATGATAGGAGCATTTCTCATGGGAGCATCTCCCTTATATGATATAGCAATTGATAAATACCATAAAATCATGGGATATGGTGCAAAAAAGTTTTAAAAAAAATAGTGCAGACCAGAGGACTCTGATGACATGAAATAAAATTTAAGTTGAACCAAAATGTCAAAACCCTAGATTTTTTGTTCAATCAAGTTGGCCAAAGATTGGTTTTGTTTCTGGTTGTGAAGTTGGTTAGAATGTTGTATAGATGGTCAACCGGAAGCGGGGGCACCCTTCTTCTCTAAACTACCCTCCTGATGGCAGCAGCAGCATCATCTCCTTCCAATCTAAATTCTACTCATCAAGCGCTTCTTGTCACAGAAGGTATGATATGTTGAAATTCAATTCGCACAATGACACTCATAGGTTGCTTTCATTTCATTGGTTTTATCATGCTTTGCATTATGCTTACGTAGTTGGTTATTACTTATGTACTCAGAGAGGGTCCTCTTAGCTCTGTCAAGACCATCAAAGAAAATGGATCTCTTGATGAAAGAATTTGCACCTTGGGTCGTCCTGCCGCCGCTTCTAAATCCAAACCAAAGCAACCAACATCAGTTCCATCCACCCATCGCGGCGAAGTCATTCCTTCTGAAGTATGGAACAAAAAAAAACAACAGAAAGCCAGTCTCAATACCCTGTCTTTGCTATTGATATTCCTAATAAAGAAAGTGTCTTTTTAACTCATTAACTTAATGTTTCAACTGATACAGGGAAGCATGGAACAATCATTTCTCCAATGGGAGGTGTTGCCACAACCACAGCCTTTCTACAACTTCTTTCCAATGGGGCCTAGCAGTGACCCATCATCCCCAACAAGCGAAAGGAGAGTTGATAAAGCTGATAGCACTATTGACCTCAACTTAAAGCTGTAGATGGCCTAGTCTAGTGATTGTGTGAATGGAAGGGAGAGATGGTTTGGTGGATGCTCATGTGCCATGGCACCCAACCTACCTCACTCAAACCACACCATAACACTAGTGTCAGGCATCTAAATAAGCTAAGCGCGAACTCGAGTGTGTTTTTGTTTTTGTCCAAACAGTGTAATTCTACTCCAGCTTTTGTCTGCCTTTCTCCACAGACACTGGTTTTATGGGAAGCCCCAACTTTCCTCTGCCTTTCTTCTGAACCTCCTCTGGTTTTATGGGATTGAAACAAAATTAAATTCCAGTGTTTTCAAAATTAAATGGAAGAACACTCATGTTTTTCTCTTGCATCTTTCTGAAATCTGTGATAGTTTGAATCCACCCATAGCTAAGTGTCTATTCAAAGTATCTTGTTTCATGAAAAAATAGTTAGTGGCTCCATTGGTTAATCATCAAGCAAGAAACAGGTGTTTATGGGCCAGTATGCGATAAATGATTGATGCTTGTTTAATGAAATCCGATTGTGCCTCAATTAGAGAAGAATGAATATATAACAGTGAGCCTACTCCAGATAGAACATGGTTGAAAAGCATCCCTAACCAACCTTCCATGTTCAGCAGGCCAATGTGTGTAACAAAATAAGATAATTCGAAATCTAGCCCGTTCAAGAACTCTCAAATTTGTGGAGAGGGAGATATACCTTGGGGAAAAATTAAATGGCAACCTCCACATTTTCCACTACTAGTGCATGAACCATACACTATTTTCTCACTAATGGAATAGCAAATTTGGCACACAGTAGTGTGTCCATGGAACTTCATGTACTACTTTGTACAAGTGGGGCCGCGATTGTTAATGGTCTAGATGGCGGACATAGTGTGTATTGTTAGGGTATGCATAATGAATGCCCCAGAACTAAATACAGGTTGCATACCCTGGAGTTAGAAACCGTAAAAGATTACTTGAACAGATAAAGTAAATTATTCACACCATCTACACTGTTTTAATACCATGCTGAACGCTAATCTGATCAGAGTATGTTCTGTCATGCCATCCAATTCAGCTCATTTTGAGGAAATGAGGTTCCCCAAAACCTGACCTACCAGGCTCTGATACCACTTGTAGGATCTAACACCTCATTGAGCTACCACTTATCCCAAAACCAATTGGTGATAGAAAACGATACAACAATAGTTTTATGGTGAGGGCGAGGGGTCGAACACAATTATGACTACTCAGGAGCAAGGGTGGACGTTGACCTCGACACTGTACTTACGGCTCAGTCAACATTTCTTTTGTATTATTATATGGTTTTTAAATACAGGCAACATTTCCTATAAGCAGGTCCTAAAATACACAATACATTCAGAAGTAAAAAAACAACAAAAAAAGTAGGTTCTTCAGAGACGACGTCACCAAAATTACTGAAAAGAGTTTTACCTATTCATTTTTATGCTTCTTTAGGACCACCCAAAACAGTAGTCAAGAACATACACAAGCACCAGGGAAAAAGGATATAGAAGGAATGCCACAAAACATGTCCACAGTTGGATTGTGGTGCGGAAGCTGGCAAAGAGGCCCATTACAGTGCAGACAATGAGAATGATCATAACTTCAGCTGAAAAGTCCCATGTCAAGTGCCGAAAATAAATGAGGGCGAAGAAGACAGACAAGCAGAGGGTATTGTTCATTGTCACAGAGCCATAGATCTGCAGCAATAATAACATGATTTCAAATAAAGTCTGCAGGTAGTCTAACTAATGTGCACACATATCTTTACTGGTTCCATGTGCTGCAATTTTGTTATCAGAAGAATAATTTGTTCTCTCCAATTTATGTTGAAATCTGTACCAGTAATTTTGACGTTTTTGATTTATCAAGTGTTAAGACCAGATAATATATTTCAAACATGGTCAATATCAACGGTGTAAATTACTACGTACTACTGTAGGAGTAAAACTCGACAATCCAATCCCCAGATGAGGTGTCTGGTGAATTGATTGTATCAAGTGAATGTCATTATCTTCTGTCACCATTGTCATTGTGATTGTATTTAATCTTTGTTGAGCATTTGATTTTGTATTCACCTAATTCTTGGTCAACATAAAAGCTTAATTTGACAGTCTTCCAGTCAGCAACATGTAGTGAACTTTAGAGTTTAAAAGACTTATCAAGTTGTTTGGCTTAGGTGAGAAAGGAATGCTTGGCAGTCAATTCATGGACCGAACACCTTCACATGGGATTTTGTATCGAGTCCTTCCAACCGTATGTTCTATGGATCAGGTGCCATTTATACTTTGTGGGTAGTCCTCGGAAACATTGCAACAAAATCTTATGATACCCAAGACAGATTAAAATTATAAATATGAGAGAAACAGACCTCTGCGAATGCTACGGAAGTAGTTTTCTGCTTCTTTCTACTAGCAAAGATGATGGTAGATACAGCTTCACTAGAGTTAGTGGCCAAGGGCATTGCGATGAACGAAATGAAGAAAGAAGGAATACTTGTAGCACTGGAGAGATTATTAACGGCATCTACAAGAGGATCTGCAAACACAGCAGCAAGAACTGTTCCTAGCAGCAGAAGTGTCACCGCTTTACACCAAACACGACTCTCTCCAGTCTTGTCCCTTTCAGCAATTAGCTTGTCCAATTCTTCCTTAGTTACCTGCAAATCCATTTTAAATATGTCATTACATCTTAGTCAAGCTTAGCCTCTATTTGGATATTCAGAATTCGGCTGCTCTGCTCTCTCTAAATATACTTAACAATCTGTCCCTCTATTTGCATGTTAATTGTTTTGAAAGAACAAAACAACCATCACTTCAAGTTACAGCTGTAGGATCTCAGATACCATTGATCTACCATTTATCCCAAAATGGGAAACAGCACAACAATGATTTTATGGTCTGTTGGCTGTGTTAGGAAGGCATTCGAGCATGACTCCACCACGGTTCCACACGAGGGTTGTACCAAGGACCTTATAAAAGCCAAGCCAAGCCAGGTTATCCAGGTCCATGATGATTTATGTATATGTAAATCATGTTAACTACACTCGGTTTATGAACATCTAAATGGGCCTTGGGATCAGGGGACGACATAGCAAGATGCAGTTTACCTTGTGAAAGTCATCTACAAACTTGCTTGAAAAAGGTTTTGGTTGAGAAACAGAGCTCATAGCCACATTGAGCCATTTTGAGAGTCCATCAATGAACTCCTCTTTACTGATTTTAACATCACCAGATGCATCAAAATCCTCCATTACTCTTTCAACAGCATCATTTGTATCCAAATCAATATCTTCAAAGTTGATTCCCACAAGCAGCGCTGTTAGTTCAGAATGTGAAATATACCCATTGCAATCCAGATCGAGTTTTTGAAATATCCTGTGACCAAAATGAAAGATTAATCAAATAAAATATAGGAGATTACAAAATGATTTGAAGCCATGGAGAGTATAGAGCATATAATAACTTTTCTATAACAGTTATATTAGGTTTTCCATCTTGAGTAAGAAGCCTTCCTAGTGCATCCCTTTTCACATGTTTTAATATTCCAGATACCACATGTTTTTGCTCTGCATATTTTAGTAGTCTTCTTTCTTGAATCCTGGGTTCAAAGACCTGTGCCAATATTTTAAAGATACAAGTATCAGTATAATCACACAGAAGGAACAACTAATTATATGTCAACTCGGAATTCCACATAATTCAAAATATCACATTCCAACTGAAGCTGTTTCTGTGTTTATGGCAGTAAAATTGGTTGAGATTGATTCACAGATTACATAATCATACTGAAAAGCACAATGCAAGCTGATATGTTTAATGAATTGAATGCATTTCACCAAAAAAAAAAAAAAGAATAATTTTTCCAATGATAAATCAGCAACAGTAGCAAAGAGATAATAGACCTCATAGAGACAGTAAGAAAGTAGCAAAGCAATTGAAACAATGAGAGACACCAAGACAGCAACATGTTCTCCAGAAGATGATTTGAAAACATTTGGTAGCTGTACAATGATAAGTGGGATCACAGATATAACCATAATCCTTGCAGCATGACAAGTTGATGGCTCAGTCGTAACGCCTGACCCTGCAAAGAAAGACAATTAGTGGATTATTTTGATATCCAACAAAATTAATGTGTTGAAAGACTTCAAGATAGAGCAACTACTTCTGCAGAATAGTCATGGAAATGACAAGTTCAAAACAAAATAAATCCATAGCAATAATATAAGATCATTATCATCAAATCCTTATCCTGACTATTTTGGGGTTGGCTACATGAATTTGATTATGCTTCTCCATTACAATCTTTCCTGAGTCAAATTCTCAAATAGGTTATAATTCTTCAAACCTATCCTTCCTACTTCTATCCATGTACCCTTTGGCCCAAACCTTTTTCTTGGTGTGTCATATCTTCCATAGGATCTTTTGGAAATTATCATCTCTACTTGAGAATCAAAGATTATTTGACCACTCTTAATTACACAGGGTAATCTCTAATGTAGAGCCAAGATGTTGCCTTCAACTCTATATAAAGGTTGTAATGCTCTTTGAAGAAATCAATGAATATGTTCCTCTCTTCCACTATTGAGTGTAGTCGAACTCTCTTAGCCTTGCGTGAAGGCTCCTAGGCAACCTTAATGCGAAGACTCCATCGGCATGGCTTCAAGATGTGTGTGAAGACTCCACATTGCTCCACCCTCAACCGTGGTTCAAAATAGCGGCCGCTACGAACATTGCGGTCACGTTATCGGGTGTGGCAGTCAAGGCCGCTATGCTATTTTGAAAATAGCGGCGCTACGGTGTAAAACCTAATAGAGCCAATCAGTTTTGATTTTAAACATTGTTTTTCATATTTCTTCTCCTCAATAGTCTTTTCTAAAGTTGTCTCTATCCTTATATGGTTTCAAGTCACTAAAACCAAATCACTAAAAAAAAAAAAGGATTGGTTGTTATACAAGATTGAAATATTGTTTGACCATTTAAAAATTCACACCGCTACGTATTGCTGCAACCGCTATGTATCGCCCGCTACGTAGCATTTTGGCCACTGACTACTACGCCCGCCGTAACCAATATTTTGATCCTTGCCCTCAACCAGCCTAGTTATAATAGTTTTGAAAGTAACCAACAAGAATAGTGGCTCATGAGTGACAACTTTGGCCTCTATTATAGGAGTATAAAAAGAGTCCTTAGTCCGAAGTCTAGGAAAAATGAACAAGCAGCAACTAGCTATACAATTTTTCTATAGAAATGGAACTAACCAGTTAAGCTGCAACGTTTTGTGTCTTGTGAATCTAATGAAGTTGAATCCTCTGAGAGATCACACTTTCCAACAACAACACAAGAGCCCCACAATAATGTCAGAAGCATGATAGTTGATCCAGCAAGCAAGCCCATACCAATCAAGACATGGTGTTGAGCAGTCTCCCTACTTCCAGAAAGTCCGGATACTGGAAAGGGAACATAAAAATCATATTAAAAACTCCCTTTCATGGATTCATTAGTATGTTGAACCTGCAACCTGGCAGTATTTCTTTGAAGATAAACAAGGCAATGCCTCTACCATCATGCCCTGACTGGTCAGACATGTTGTCTAAGGCCATGAAAAACATATGTAGTTTGCAAAAACATCATTTCACTCCACTACACTTGGGAGTCAAAACAAAAAAAAAAACGATTAAAGAAAAAGGCATATTGGAAACTCACTTTATTTTCACATTTGCTTGGAGTGGGAGAAACAAAAGCAAAGGAACTTACAACCACAAAATTAAGATGAAATGAAAAGACAAGCAAAGAAAGTAATATAAAATAGAATTAAATAAAAAAATCACTTCATTATTGTTGTTCTAGAGGCATGAATACACATAAAGCACAAATTTAGTAATGCTTAAGAATAACCAAAAACAAATTGCACCGATGACGTGGATAAATGTAGAAGCTAAAAACGATCATTAAATGATAAGACTACTTGAAAGGATTTTAGTTTTCTTTCTTTTTTCTATTCATTTTAGAATGCAAGCATAACTACAATAAGGTTATATGAAATCAAATAGCTGATTTTTAACCCAATTGCATGGAGCCATGGACTATCAAAAAGAGTGCTAGACTCAATGAGAAAACTGGATGACCTCTTTTGTCAGTTAAAGAAAGCATGCTCCTCATTTGTCCTGTATAATAGGCCTTGGAACGACTGTATATCACTCACACGTAAGGATTTCTTGCCATAAGTGTCTAAAGGTAAATATACAAAACCAAGCCATCAAAGAAGTTACCCTTTAATGGAATCAAGGGAAGATGAGAACCCTAATATTTCAAATCTTAGGAAAGTTAGGTCCCATCTACCTTACTATCTTATATCCTTCACCGCGCACCTCATATCATTCACACTTCACCTTTTTAATAATTATTCAGTCGAGCACATCTAACCATGAATTCCCATGTGTTCAATTCTTATGCATTCTAATGCAAACAAACACGCTTTGAACATATGATCATACGCGTAAAATCCGAATGTTTATCTCAAAGTCCATGAATATTTAAGAAATGTAAATGTTATGCGATTTAATGGGTCCCAGTGTGTAATCCTTTTATTCGCACCATCCTAACCAAAGAAGTGTGTATTCATTTCACACCTTTTGCAAGCATGAAAACTATGATAAGAAAATGGCCTCCCATTCTAACTCTCATTTGAGTCTAACGCTATGTTTTGGGGGGGGGGGGGGGGAGGAGGGGAGGGAAAATTAATTTTATCTCCTCTTGTTTGGAAAGTTAAAAAATAAGGGGAAGAAAAGTGAAAAAGTACAATTTTGTTTGTTTGTGAGGGAGAGAGACGAAGATTATTTTACCCTTACTTGTTTGTTTGGAAAGCCAAGGACAGGATGATTAACAAGATAAGCTTCAAAGGGCATTTCAGTAATTTCATCAAAATTCCCCTCTTTGCCCTCACTTTCCCTTCTGTTTTGAGGGAAAAATGTTTGAGTGGGCCCCACATGTTTTCCGCCCATTTTTTACTCCCTGATTCTCCCTCCGCCCTTCCCAAACAACCCCTAGCTATTTTCATTTTCCCTCCACTTTCCCCTCTTTTTTTCCCCTCCCCCATTTTACCCCTTTCCCAAACATAGTGTAAATGAAGGTGGTCGTGCCAAAGGCCCTATTTATTTATTTATTTACATAGGAATAAGTGGAGTAATCCAAACCCTTTAATCAATGCCCCAATATGTTAAAAAGCAATCCTAGCCCCCAGACTCTCCGAGGTGGGGCCCACCTGATGAGCAACCTAATTCCTAAACATAGAAATAAAAAAAATCAAAATAAAGAGTCAACATAGATTAATTTTTGTGAACTATACAACAATTCTGAAGAAGTCAAAGATGATAAAGTCCAACCAGACAACCCCACTCACTATTCTACTAAAACAGTAAAATAGAAAGAAACCGTTACAATCCATGTAGACGAAACGAGAAAGAGACCGATATTGAGAAAGGAGAGTAAAGATACCGAGGATGAGCAAGGCGTCCGGAAGCGACCCGAGAATGGGGAGGAAGAGGCCGCCGACGATGCCGGGGCCGACGAGCTGGAGGAGGACATCGCCCCCTGTCGACAGAAGCTTCGCCGCTACGAACATCAGGTAACCGTAGACCAGCATCAGGAACAGGTTACCCAAAACTGTGGTCGTGCATGGTAGGAATCCATAGGTCTGCTCACATGTATCTGAAGAAGAAGAAGAAGAAGATGGACGGTTGAGATGGAGGAGATGGGGCTGATTGTAATGGACGTCGTAGATTATTCCATCAGAGACAAGGTCATGATATGGATCCGAGATGATTAAACGGGTCTGGACTTGCCATGGGAGAAGGAGGAGGAGGAAGAGTAATTGAAATTCTGGTTTGGCCATCTCTTTCTCTTTGTGGTCTCTACTGCTCAAGTGAAGTGCATGAAGAAGAAGAAGTAATAATCGGGTCGGGTTTGTTTTACAGGGTTGGAAATTTTAGTATGTGGGTGTTATTACACCTGTCAAAAGAAGTGGTATGTAGGGTCCAAGTGTCACCGTTTGGTCAATTTGTAAGCATTCAGATGGAGTCAAGGGAGGACTCTGTTTTAATATTTGAAGATACAATGATTTGTGTGCATGTGTAATTAATTTCCTAATGAGGTAATAAATTGATAAACTCGAAAGTCGAAAAGAGATATAAAAATATGGGGCTTTTACGTATTTGTATTCCCTTTTCAATTTCATGATCGAAACTCGGATAATGTCACCCGATTAAGATGACTTTGGTAAATATTTTTAAAAATTTTTTTTACACCATATCCCATGATATTATTGGATAGTCCCATAATATTATGAGATTTATCAATTTTTGTATCGTACACTTTCTGCAATTAGCAAGTGAATTTATTTTTAAGAATATACAAAAAATTACATTTCGTGAAAAGCAAATGCACATCTGTTCACTATTTTCCAGGTTCTATCATTTGGGGGAAAAAAATTTCTAACAAGATGATATATAAAAGCCAGGCAATCTTGGGACGTCATGGGATTTATCAGTTTTTGTGTACAATGTATACACAAAAGGTAGGGGTCATGTTCTTGGTTCCTTGGGTTGAGTTTGGGCCTTCTCTTTAGAGCCATGGGCTGCAAGCCAGCCTAGTTTATGGCTTGTTTAAAAGGCCTAGTTGGGCTTCATGTAAGCATAAAAGCAAGCTCATCTTATTTCAAAGAAGTTATGTCCATGAATGCTGTGCCTCAGAAATAAATGGTCCGGGCTGGGGTAAACTTCAGCTGGGCCAATCCAGCTTCTAGTCCACAAACTCCCGACCATTTGTTGGCTGAAGAGGTGTCCTGCTAGTGCCACTATGACGCACCAAGTTTAAGAGCATAAAATTTGTATTGGCTAGGTTGTCCCAGGTACAAGTCTGTGTGTAGAGATGAGGAGGCCCAGCCCAAACCGACCAACCGAAGCCCGCAAAATATGGGCTTTTTCTGGTCTTTATTAAAGCCCAAGTGTAGGGTATGCCTGATTTGAAAGGCCTATCACGATTAGGATCAACCGAGGGCAAATCCCAACCTCTAAGTAGGGTATATATGGGCCACCTCAGGTATGTTTTTGGCCAAAGAGTGAAGCATGTAGTCAGATCTCACTTGCCTAGGCTTGTCTGTCTTGTTTGTTAGGTTGATTGCCTCTCAGGGGGCTTGGACTCTACTAAGTCCCACTTCGAAAATACCCAAATCCTGACCTTGGACATATAAGTGCGGCCTCACCTTAACTCCACATGAGGCCTTCAAAAATCGTATGGAAAGATTGGATTGAAATCTCATCAGAGGACAATATCATGTGGGTAGTGGGCCCGAGTTGTGCTTGAAGAAGAGCTAATAAAAAAAGAAAGACAATTTTCCTTTATTTTTTACATAGTCATATCAAATGCTATTTTATCAAAAGTTAAATTTCAATTAGTAGAGACTGAACTTTTTTTTTTTATTATTAATTTTCTAATTATGACCCTAAAATTTAATGGTTTCATAGGCATCATTTTCTTAGAATTTCAATTTAATGGTAAAGAAAAGTTGGATGAGTGTCAAATTTGACCTTGTGATAACTTATGGCGGATTAGTGTGTATGAAAGGATTGAATTAGCTTAAGGTGGGACCTGTGCTAAAAAAAAGGGCGGAAAATGGCATTTTTAAAATGGTGCATTTTTTTAGAGTTCCCCTTGTTTTTATAGTTGAATAGAGTATATTTGCAATTATCCGCAAGCTTTTCCAACATTCCAAACAAACAAGCGGGCCCTTTTGTGTTTGCATAACAAATGTTATTGGAAACGTTCACAAGTTTATATGGGTCATAATTAGGGGTACAACTCAAGCATGCTAAGATCTGATTTTGGACTGATCCAAGCCAAAGTCAAGTTCTTTCCAGGCAAATACAAACCCGTACCCAAATAGATTACCACTGGGTTGGACTTGTTTACTTAGCATGAGGGTAGCTAACCATTCCTACGAATATCTGGTGGCATCAATAGAGGCAACCTAAATACTTTTCAACATTTATCTTTGAGTGGAGCCCATTCGCACTCCCCCTCAGGTAGAACTCAGTCGGCGCACTTTTGACGAAATAAATATTTTTGTGCCAAGTTGTTCCTCTTGGGTTTCAAACTCAAGATGGTTGGCTCCCTTAGCTAACCATTAAACTAACCAAACCTTGAGGCGTTAATAGGACAGCATAAATACTTTTCAATACGTTTCCTCTAAATGGAGCCCACTCATGTGCCCAACCTAAATTTCACAATTGGCTGGGACGGGCTGCATACAAGTTGACGTTTGGCTCGACCCAATTTGCACTCCACCATAGTCTCAACAAGAGGATGAATATTACACAATCCAAATTGTCAAACTTTTACTTGCCTTAAGTTTTTTTTCATTTTATTTTGGGCTATCAAAAGGTTCCCTTTGGGCTGGACTAATCCCTTCGGACCTAGAGGGAAGCCGCATAAACTCCCATGTAGCCACAGTGTGGTAGTGCAGTTTCGAACCTACAACCTCCAGGTGCAAAACATAATCCTAGGCCAACCGAGCTAAACGGAGAAAATCTCAATGAATTGCAATCATCAATCTGTTATCCATCAAATACACTGTGAAGCTTACGTGTGCTAACCCTATAACACACAGAAAAAGAAAAAAGAAAATGTCAGCTAAGCTTGCATCTTGCCCCATCAGATGGCATTGATTGATGCAATGTAGTGCCACATACACAACGTGGGACTCCCTACGATCCATCCAACTCCTCTCACTCACTACCTCTCATGAATTAACACAATTCCAAATTTGACACTTGTCCATCTGTCTCTCTCCATATGAATGAAGCCCTACAAAATATGATCTTTTCAATATCTATAACCATTGAACTTGAGGGTCGTGTGATGGTTATGTTCCGTTAAGAGGTGTCTCTAATGTAATCTATAATACGCAAAACATTTTTTTTTATTTTTTCACTAACCCAGCTAAGATAGTCAACCAGGACCCAAAGAGTGCCCGCTTGGATGCATGGTAATCATGGGAGGATTGTATGATGGATCTCATTAATATGGATAAAAACCATCACAACCATTGACTGTTGCTATGAGTCTAATAGTTTCGTAAGTTTAACTGTTTTTTTAAGTTACATATTTTATGAAATTTAATCCAACGGTGAATATAATTCTTAGATTGAGTTTAAATTCATGGGGTTATTAAGTGTGAGGGCGTTCGATATGCCATAGGAGATGATCTAATAGAGTTGAAATTTTACATATTCTATAATCCATTTAGATCTTTCCAATCCCTTATCTCTCCTAATGGCCCCAGGTGGTCCCCGGCCACAAGGGAGTCCGCATGGAAAAATTCGGACTAGTGTACAGCCCAGATATGCAAGTGTTCTAAAGCAAGGAAGGAAAGCTGGAAGAGCCTATGAAGGATGCACATGGCTTATGGGCAGATATTATGTTAGCAAAGTAACAAACAACTACTCTTCCACCACGTGAAAGAAAATACACAATGCTCGGCTCAAAGAGAATCATGGTTTTAACAACTCACTTTTTGACTCACTCTAATCCAACTGGGTTGACTCGGATCACTAGGCCATTAAGTTTGGCCATAATCATCCACCCAAGTTAAAGTTAATTACTCTGCTGGGTGACCATCTAGATCGAGTCGATTTTACAACTTTTCACCTACAGAGAGAATCTGTGGCTCATTGGGCCAATTTTTTCAATTTGTCCCATGCCCATCTTTCCAATGAATTGGATTGTTCATCCGGTGGGACCTGCTTCCAATCAGCATTGACAAGCATCTGGGAATAGAGATCCAATGTGTAGTTAGTATTAAAGTACAACAAAAGCCCAAATTCCATGAGTTGGGTGGCTGAGAATGGCAAAGATACACTGCTGCTGCTTGTGCCTCTGACTAAAATCTACTGCCATTTCTCCTTCACAGCCACTGCTAGCTGTCTCTGTCCTTGCAAGCTCCCATGTGACCATCACAGCCAAAGCATCCACAGCTTCAAAAGAGATGCAAAAAGATATGAAAAGAACAGGGTCAAAAAGGACAGACAGGCAAACCCATCACTATTGATCAAGGTCTGATCTTGTTGGTTACTCCATTCCAATCTTTAATAGGTACAAAACATTCAAAAAGGGTTTTCATTTCTATAGAATGGGGGTCATGTTCATGTGCCTTTTCACAGCTCACCCCCACCCAAGACACTTGCCACGCATAATATTCTAGGAGTCCTCATGAACCTTCCTGATTCTCAGAAATTTCCTCTGAAACTTTACTAAGCCCGACATGTGAAGTAATATATAAACAACAAGTTATGGAAGTTGGTAATGAGACCATTTTGTTTTTTTTACTTATATGGATGCTTGAGTATCCAGTTGCAAGTAAAGAAACAAATAGAATATGCTTTTCACAGCTTGATTCTTTTCTTTAACTTCATTAGAGGGGGAAATCATATTTTTCTTGTAAGTAATGATGCAAGATTCATGACCATAATATAAGTGTCATTTGCCTTGCAAGAAAACAGCAGTACCAACGTAAACTAATCATCCTTGTTTTTCTCATTGTTTCTCATTGGAAGCATCAAAACCACATCTTTATCCTATTTAGATGCCTTGCGTATGTACAATGATGTCTCCCAACACTCTTGTATACAATGTACTTGGTGGAAAAAAAGAGAGAGAGGGAAAGGAATCTATTTGTAGTTCCTCATATGCCATATGTGTTGGAGAAAATTTAATGTTTTGTGGGGTGATTTTGGACTATTTTGAATGATTGCTGTTTGGGTTTTATTATGATTTTGGTTAGAGACTGATCTTTTGACTTCAAATTTGGGAATGGGATACCCAATTAAACGGAATCAATAAAACTGAACAACATGAAATGTGCCCCTCTTTGATTGGAGATGTGGAATGTAGTGCTTGCCTCATCATATAGCTTTGCCAATATTCCATAATTGTTTATACACAAACATAGTAGTGTTGCTTGGGTCGGATAAGATGATCTCTGTTCAAATTTGGGGACAGCTATGCAGATGCTTATCTGAATTGAATTCTGTTTTCCATGATTCAAGTTGCATCCAAACAGTATTTGACCTTGGTATGTTGAGTGCCTTGCTATTAATGGCACATCTGATTGCAAAATTTTCTTAGATAAACTAATTTTTCAAGGATTGGATATTCCAATATTCCACTTCTTCTCACCCATTCTCATGGGTGAGAGTACGGGAGTAATTGCCCCATGGGGAATTTCTGTGACTCTCTTCCTTGATTTTTAAGGGGGAAAAATGGGGAGAGGGATGAGTCATTAATGGTGAGAGTGCTAAAGCTGTTGCAAGATTTACTCAGGGAATGGATGTTGCATTTTTTATGTACTAAATAGATCTCCAATAATCATCCTTTAGTTACCCTTCTTCCCCTTTACCAAAGTTCCCACCTCTCCTCTTTTTATGGAAACTAGGACAAAGATGCACAAACATGACCTTTTCTTGTTGTAAAAGGGAATACTTTTATTCAACAAGGACAAGATTACAAGGAACATCTCCACTTACATAACACCTACAAACCCATGTCCTTAATCTACTAGGAAATAACTGCACCAACTAATTAAAGGAAAATGGGTGTTTACCAACCCAAAAAAAAAAATGGAAATGGGTTTTTATAAATTAAGGAACTCTTCGCTTTCAAGTAGTAGATAGATAGATAGATAGATATTATCTATAGATTTATTCATAGTTAGGCATTAAACATATTAAAAATGATAGTAAGAATATACTAACATAAGAGATGTCTAGATTGAGCATATTTCTCTTATTAAGCATAAATGATTTTATCTTATAATAAGAAGAGCACATGGAAATGAAAAGGTTGTTTGATAGGAATAGCCACATAAAATTAGTTTAGATGAAGTTCTTGATGTTGCTTTATCCATCTTGTGCTCTGTAAATAACAATTACTATCAATGCAATCATTTTGGTTGGTTTGTGGGAAATTTAGTTTCTCAGATTTATACAGAATCAATTAATCAAATTCGAAGACCATATGGCCACTAAGATCTAATAGCACAAAGCTAAGATTGTTAAAATTCAATGGCTGAATGTCACCCAGTTGTGATTAAAGCAAAATGAGTGAGAATTCAAAGGGGTATGTATAGGTGTTCCTCACATAATAATAATAATCATTAAATTGACTCACCCTAATTTTTCAAAATTAAGTTTTTCAATGAGAACCTATAAAAATCCCAAATACCATAATCTTTGCTCTGCAATTAATCTAACTTTCATACTAATCAAGATTCACAACAGGAAATGAAGAAGAACCAAAGAAGGTTAAATGAAGTTTCAATGCAGAACTAGAGTTGTAAATGGGTTGGTTCCGGTCCCGGTCTAGGGTGGATCCGGAGCCGGAACCATTTGTGACGCGGGTCTGGTTCAGGTTATGAGATGTAAAAAAGTAGAACCCTAATATAGAAAAGTAGAAAAATAAAAAGGATTCTGTTTTTCCATACTAAAGTTACCTTATGTGAGTGTATATTGGGTCGGGTCTCGGGTCCACGAGTATGAGCCACTGTGGATCCGGAACCGGAACCGTTTAGATATCGGTTCCAAAAAAAAAAAAAAAGAAACCGGAATCATTTGCTTATTGGGACCAAAATAAAGACCCAAACCCGGAACTTAACGGGTCGGAACCTTTGGGTAATTGGAGAATCAGGGACCCATTTACAACCCTATGTACAACACATTAGCTTGATTGTATTAAAAAAAAAAAAGAAAAACCTACTAACTGCTGGTACCTTCCTAAATTTGGACACAAAGATCTAACTTTTTAAATCCAAACCAATATTTTACATAACTAATTTTCTATTTTTCTTAAGTCTCTATTAGATGCAATAACTAGGGCTGCACATGGGTGGTTCGGATCGATTTAACACTAAAACCAAAAACCAAACCGAGCCTGTCGGTTTTTTAAGTAACCGATCCGATCCGACCGATGGAGAGGGCTTAAACCGAACCGAACCAAGCGGTTTGGCTCGGTTCGATCGGTTAAACCGTTGTTATTTATTTATTTATTTTTAAAATCAGACATTGAAAATTTCAAAATGATGATACACCGTCCTTTGCGTTTATTCCAATGTTTAGTACAAACATAAAAATTCAACATTCCAGGCTGGACTAAGCGCATATAAAAAATAATTCTATTCCAAAAAGAGAGTTTGGACTAAACGCAAGCGCACAAAAAAAAGAAAATTAACTACCTTGTAATGAAACATTCATTCCACATGATATCATTTGGAATTACAATAGAATAATAGTTCATGTCAAGAAAAGTCAACACACAAACGGAATCTGTATCAGAACCCACTGTATTTTTCAAAAATGAAGGTTTCTTAACACATCGATTAGGTGAGACCAAAACCAACCATCAAAAGGCTAGGCTCTACTGATTTTTCTAGCATTCTCAAGAGTGCATCTTTCTGATTAAAACGAGGTAGGAATTATGATGGAAGAAAAACAACCCGTACAGTAATCCCTCCATATGAAATGAAGTATCAAAAAGTATTTGAAAGATTAGAGGAGATGCACTGAGGCAGTGTTGACGGTTGAATTCATGTAAGAATGCAGTTGTTGAATGTAACTTTGAAAGTAGTGAAAAACGAAACCCTAAGCTAAAATAGTAAAAAAGCAATATTAAGTTGCATACGGTCGGTTCGGTTTAAGCGGTTAACCATAGGCTCAAACCAATAACAGATCGATGTAAGCGGTTTTTATGATTTTCAAACCTTTAACCGAACCAATCTACTATAAACCGATCTGAACCGCCCGGTTCGGTCGGTTCGGTTCAGTTTTACAGTGATACCGGATTTTTTGTGCAGCCTAGCAATAACACAAAAATTGCATTTAAAGTAATCTAAAGAATTACTTCAGTTTTAATTTTTTTTGAACCTTGAAGATTGATGGCTAGAATGATCTGATGAACATGATTTTAAGCTGTCATCGATCAGGATTTTAATATTTGGTCCTTTGTAATAATCAAATGCAGATGGAGTAACAAATAATTAAAATGATAGATAGCCCAAATTCATTGTAACCGAGTTGATAAATATTAAGTAATCCAAAGCGGGGCCTCATGATATTATTACAAAAGCTATCATCTATGGAAGCCATTAGTTTATATGATTTAGAACCAGTGACAGGGAGGAAAGAAAGTGCAAAAGTAATAAGAGAAATACTCAATTGCTAGGGTTTCAGTTGGCCTTGCCCTGCCGAGTAGGCAATGGTACTTAGATATCCCTAACCCCACTTACATAGACATAGACATAGATATAGTCACATGCACAAAGCATATATATGTGCAAGCATACACGTGATTTCACATTATTATAGCCATATGTTTATTAAATAAAGATGTGCCCAATAATCTATAGGACTGCACCAAATTGCCTACAACGCATATTGAGGGATAATTTAAAGGGATTTTTTTTTTTTTTGGCTAAAAGCAAATTGTATTAGAAAAAGGGGATGGAGGGGATGGAGCAAGCAAAAAGCTATACAGCCTAAAAAAGGGAAGTCAAGCAACCACCAAGCTTACAAAGAAAGAGAAAAAAGAAATGAAAAACAGAGCCCCAAAAACAAAAATCAGGGGAGAGTAGACAAAAAATTACAGAAAGCTGGAGAGTTAAGAGCAGGCAATTTGCTAGTTACTTGGAGTACCAATAGTGCCTGTGTGGATCTGGACTAGAATAGGCCCTGAGGTTAGGAAGATCCAAAAGCCCAAGAAATTGAGGTCATGGCCCCCATTGTGGAGTCTGGATAGGGGATAATGCCCTCTCACCATATGAGCTCAATGGACCTCACATCACATGACCAATGAGGTCCATCTTTCATGAATCCCTATGGTTGAATCAGGGGCACTTTTATGTAGCTTCCGAGGAATCCTATTATCTGCTCCAAATCGAAACACTATTCTGTAAAATTAAACCATACTTTTTCCCAGTACAAAAGCATCTGCATGGAACATGGAATATATTTTGCACGCAGAAAAACATCTTACTGTTCCTTTTCATCTCTATGAATTAACAGTTTCACAAACGTGCCAAGAAATTTTCGAGATAGTCTTGGCTACTGTGGATCTAAGGTTATTGCTATATCCACCATAGACTTTGAATGGATCACATAAATAACAAAGAACTTCATCAAATGGTGATCAGCATCCTATTTTACATACATAGTCCAGGAAACATTGAATCACTTGGATATGCGACTACCTAGACTTTGAATGATGATAGTTGTCGATTGAATGATCTGAACTCATGCTAAATGAGAATTCCAAATTTTTGTCTGAAATTGTTTGTATTTGATGAGAACAATTCTAAAAAAATTTTGAAATCTCTACCACAAATTTCTCTAAGAACTTGAAACTCTTTTCCAGGATTAGAATCTGAAGAATTTCACATTGGCAGAATTTCTAATAAGAACAACGAAGTTTTGAACTTCAATATCTTTTCCAACATGAATTTCCTGTTCTTACAATCGATTCCAAATCCAAATTTCATTTGCAATGCGAAGCACACAGTGAAGTGTTTAAAGTCTCTTCTATAAATATAAAAATGCAGAGAGAGAGAGAGAGAGAGAGAGAGAGAGAGAGAGATTCTTATGATAAAAAAGCAAATTAGCGGTGGAGATGTTGTGGGGTCTCCTGCTCCCTCCAAAAGCCACGGTCACATCTGCACGTGGTCACTGATTCCGCCAGTTATAAAACTATAAGCGCCTTTCCTGTAAAACCGTTGAGTCCCAACCCCTCCCCAGCTGTTGCTAGCTGTCCCATTCCCCAATCCAATCCTCCTCCCATGTGACCACCCCCTAAAACCTCAGAAAAAAATAAAAAAACACATGGAGAAGAACAACCCCAACACAAACACAAACACCCCATTTCACATTTTCAACACATTCACATTGTAAGGGAAGGAGATGGAAAGAAAGAAATAAACACCCATCTCCATCTCCTTCTCCTTCTGCTTCTCCATCTCCCATAACATGTGATGTTATGTTGTAATTCTAGCTAGTGCCTTCCATTCATTCATCTCTTTGTTGGAAACATTGGTTTTGTCAATAGGTTTGCTTGTTTTGTTTTGTTTTGGTGTTGTTTTGAGTTGTTTGTTATTTGTTGTTGTTAGCCATCCTCAATGGCACAATTACCCCCCAAAGTCCCAACCATGTCCTCCAATTGGCCCAATTTCCCTCACCAAAGAGTCCCCTCCATGGGCAACATGCTATCCAACGCCAACCAGCCTTCATGGGTGGATGAATTCCTCGACTTCTCCTCGGCTAAGCGCAGCTCTCACCGGAGGTCGGTGAGCGACTCAATTGCATTCCTTGAAGCGCCGCTCGTCGAGGAATGTCATGAGAGTGAAGCCGCCGCCGCCTCCGCCTTGGGGCATAGTAACAATGAATTCGACCGGTTGGACGACGAGCAGCTCATGTCTATGTTCTCCAACGACATCTCAACGGCGGTGCCCCCGACGGTCTCCACGTCCAACCCCTCAACACCGTCGGATCATAATAGTATCAACGATGAGAAACCGGCACCGTCCGACCAGCAGATGAGGAATGAATCTGAGGTCCAGAGCTCATGCAAATTAGACACACAAGTCACCAATGCACCTTCAACTCCCGGGGCTGAATCCATCACTGACCCAAAGAGGGTCAAGAGGTAATGCCTCCATTCTCATGTTTTGTGATTGATTTTAAGGGAACCATGACTAAATTGTCCTAAATTATATCTAATTCTTCTCTTTAGGATCTTAGCAAACCGGCAATCTGCGCAAAGATCGCGAGTGAGGAAGCTGCAATACATATCTGAGCTTGAACGCAGCGTCACAACATTGCAGGTATATCATGGGGCTGAAATTGAGCTAGTTACAGTTGTAAATTTTGTTCAAATAGAAAGATTGAGTTCCCAATTTTAGGAAATAATTAACTACATTGTTATTATAATCTAATTTTCTCTAACTCAAGTACCACCATGTTTACAATTTACATCAATGAAGACGGAAGTATCAGCATTGTCTCCCCGCGTTGCATTTCTCGATCACCAACGCTTAGTACTTAATGTGGATAACAGCGCTCTTAAGCAAAGGATCGCTGCTCTTGCTCAAGACAAGATTTTTAAGGATGGTAAGTACTTCATTAGCATTTGATTTTCTAAATAATTATTATCTGCCTTATGTTCTCAATCTGGAGTTGGCTAATAGAGTTGTGCTCAGAAACTAACACCACAATATCTATCTTTTGTACTACAAAGTTAATGTCTTACTTTTCTCTTTCTCATATTAGCATTTAATTTTGTTAACAAACTATTGGGCCTGTTCTTATCAAAAGGAGAATTTTCTTGTCATGGTGATACACAAACAATGATTTTTATAGGACTAATTAAGAAAAGGGGATAAATGATATCAAGCACTAAAACAAGTTGCATCAAACACCAATCATAGTTTTCAGCAGAAGTTGAAAAGACTAGGATGATTTTAAAAGTGTAGCATAATCCAATGACTTGGGATTGATTTGGGGGGTTGGAGTTGCCAACCAACTGCCTTTAAATGGCCATGGCATCCACATAAATTCCAACTTAGCTGGAGAAATAAAAGATATTGTTTTTGCCTGACTGTCTGCTGGCCTTTTATGAAGTGGGTGTGTGACTTTGAAATGTTTGATTTTGACTGAAAATGCAGCCCACCAAGAAGCCCTGAGGAAGGAAATAGAAAGACTTCGGCAAGTTTATCACCAACAGCACCTTAAGAAAATGGGCTGCAACAACCCGTCCTCTGAGGAGCTCCTCAACTGAGAAGAGGGAGGTGTGCATGAAGTCTGTGGTGTCTCCCACTAGCCTGCGCCAGTCACGTGGATGCTCCCATATGTGGGGCCCACCCCAAGTAATTGGGTTGGGGTGTTTTGATGTTGTGGTGGTGGGGTTGGAAGGATTTGTTTGTTTATTAGGGGATTTGGGAGGTCTGATTGTATTCTTTTTGTAGTTTATTTGATTCTTTTCTCTCCTTTTATTTTCAATCTTCTCTTCTTTCTCCTGGAGGTGGTGGGGTGTGTGTTAGGATAAGGGGAAAGAAGGGGTTGTCAGGGGTCTTTGATGTCTGATTGTTGTAACTGTTTCTCTTGAGTTCTTTCTTGGGCACAATAATGCTCTGTGCATTTGGGCTTCCACCCTGTGTCAGGTGAAGATGAGGAAAAAGTAACCTCTAGTCATGTAACTAATTTGGGTTTTAACCAGTCACTGGGTATTAAAAGGGTTTTTGTTTGGGTCTGTACATACATACAATTTTGAGTCAGGACCACTCTTTTTGGACAGAGCCCACCATTCTTTTGATTTGATGGTGGGTTATTATCAGGTGGACGTGTTAGACTTTATGGGAGTGTGGCCCACATCACCACATGCCCATAATGGGGCCCAATTTTGACAACCAAACCATAAGGGACTTTCACATATGGTTTGGATATTTCTCTTGACAGATTTCTTTGGTATTAAGGATTCTTATTAGTTATACACCATGAGGATTTTCTAAAATCAATTAATATAAATATCCCATGATAAAAAGGGATTAGTTAAGGATCTGGCTCTTCACTTCACCAATACCTTGATTTCTCCATCGATTTCACACAAACAAAGAAGAAGAGTATTGTAAATCTCCAAACCAAAGCGGGTTTTGACCCCATGCATGACGTGAAGGATAGGGTAACACACTACTTAAGATTAGCAGAAAGTCGATTTTAGTATTTTTCTACCAAGATAATGTCTGAACTAGGCTCTTGAGTTTCAGTCGATTTGGAATTGAAACCCAAAGGACCTGTTTGTTTGCATAGGATAGAAATGAAGATTTGGGAGTTCATGCTAAAAACAGCTCTGACTATGCATCATATAAGAGGTGAGGGATGAAGGATGTAACATTGTACCGATTGAATTAAACAACTAGTTGCTCGATTGGAGGAGAAAGAGTCATTAATCAAAATCATAAGCTGCTAATTGTGCTAACCAAACAATTAGCAATGTTCTCTCTCGATAGCTCATCAATTTCAAGGTGTTTCCCTCCCCTGGACTGATTCAGTGCATGGCATCTTTTTAAACCCCCAGCTGATTACATCTTCAGATCTCCCACAGAAGGTGGTTTCCTTCTCCTCCTCTCTATTGATGGACTTCTCTCTCTCTCTAATGTTCCTGATAAGTTGATCTGGTCGAGCACCAACTTTAGCCATCTCTCTTTCTCTGTTGCTTGGAATTCAACTAGAACCAGGGGTCTTCCAAGATGTTGGTCTAAGTTTGCTTGAAACAGTCTCCTCAATCCCTCCATTGCTTGCTTTACTTGGAAGTTGTTCTATAACAAACTCCCTACCAACGATTGGGCGCAATCCATTAGGGTGTAGCTGGCGTCTTCTCGTTACCTCTGTGGTAAGCACCAAGAATCAGTTTATAGCATCTTCTTCCTCTATCCCTTTGCCTTGATCTTCTGGGACTAGTTTCAGTTAAAAGGTAATTTCAGAGTTACAGCCGTTGTCAGTGCTTCTTCTTTTTGGAGATCTCTCTCAGCTAGTTGTTGCTCAAAAGCTAAAAAGGGTCTTAGTGCTCTATTTCTGGTGGCCCTATTCAGCTTGTGGAAGGTTAGGAATCTCTCTCTATTCAATGGTATATAGCCTTCTCAAGAAATGGTTTCTAATTTCTTCTTGGCAGATGCTTCCCAAGCTCTTGGTAAAATGTCTTGTTCTTTCTCTAGCTCTTCTTTAGATTCTTTCTTAGCCTTATGTATCCAGCACTATCCTAGTTTATGATAGTGGGCTATCCCCTGTTGTGGGCGGTTTTTTCTGTTGGTTTTTACTTTTGGCTATATCTCCTTTCCTTTCTTTTTAATTCAATTTTGTAACTTATCAAAAAAAAAAATTAGCAATGTTGGTTTTGGGCTACCACTAAAACAGCAACTAAAGCAACAAAGGGGTGATAATTTGATGGTTAAGTTTCTAAATTTCACATGTTTTAAATTCTAACCATTTTTAGAGAGAAAAAAGTACAACCGCTCCTATGTATTGAATACATGAAACACATCAGTCCTAAGAATCTGGTAGAATGTGTTCTAAGAACTATTAGAAATGAGCATTTTTAGAGCATTTAGGGGTCACATCAACAACGAATAAAATTAGAGAAAGTCGTTTGAGATGGCTTAAGGATATCAAACGCATCTTGGCACAGTCGGTGTCAGGAAGTAAAAGTTTAATCACGCAAGTTGATGCCCCACCAAGGAGAAAAGGTAGGGGTGAATATCGGGTCGGGTTCCGGGTTATCGGACCCGGTCTGACCCGACCCAGTATTTTTTAAGAGCCTTGGACCCGGTCCGGTAACCCTGTTAATGAATACCGGGTTACCGGGTTACCGGGTTCGGGTTCCGGGTAACCCGATAACCCGGTTGGCAGAAAATCAATAAATAAAATATTTTTTTGTATTTTGTTTTTTATTAAATTTTTGTGTTGTAAAATATACTCAAACAGTTAATCCAACTTTCTTCACATATTATCCATGATATACGCAGCAGCGGGGGGTGTACACTCACAAAAGGATGCAAAAATAACCATGTGATAAATTGAAGTTAAAAAAAAAAAAAAAATTATTTTATTTGTTATCGGGTTATCGGGTCACCCGATAACCCGATAAACAATGAAACAAAGACCCGAAACCCGGACCTGTTAACAGAGGTCCGGGTCGGGTTTGGCCCGGCCCGATAATAAGGTTATCGGGTTAGCCCGATAACCTCCGGGTCGGACCGGGTCACCGGGTCGGACCGGGTTTTCCGACCCGGTGAACACCCCTAAGAAAAGGTAGGCCAAAGAAGAGGTTAATGGATGTAGTAAAAATAGATTTGAAAGAAGTGCAACTTATATGTGGATTTGGCTCAAGATAAATCGGAATGGAGAAACAAAATTCATGTAATCAACTCCCACATAATTAGAACAAGATTTTGATAATGATGATGAGTTGTGGAGATCACGAAGGATATAAGATAGAGATGTAGATGGAACACAACTTTCTTGGGAAGTGACTTACTTAGATAATCATTTTCCACTAAATGAGAAGTTATTTGATGGCCATTTATGTAGATCTTCCACTATTCTTTTTCAATTTGATTGGATGCTAATTTCAGATAGATGAGTTTCTTGCATTGTCCACAATGACAATGTAGGCTCGCCAGATTAAAGTTGGGTAGCCATCACAGTATTGGTTAAAGCTTCTCACATGCTACTCGACATGGGCACAATTGTGATCAAGCTAGTTGTAGTACGGCTCCATTGTTTCATGAGTCCATAGATTTATTTAAAGTCGAGATTATCCTCCCTCGAGCACCCTTTTGAGGGGCCCACCTACGGCCATGCAAAAATTCATGCATAAGAGGTGGGGGATCAAAAGATCAGAATGAAACTTAGGGGTATAAAAAAAATAACAAACCCAATAGATCATTTAACCGTTTGATCTATGGCTCCCAAGTTTAAGAATCTTAGAAAGCACTACTTTCTTGAATTTTTTCCGGCAATGATTAATTACATTTGAATGAGTGTCCAAGTTGAACTTGTGCCAATTCACACTGCATCTTCGATTTTAATTGAACTGTGAGTGAGAGAGTTGAATGATTTTTAAATTTGAGCCTGTACCAATTCATAGTCGGTGTGCATGTGTCTTTCTAAGGAGGGGTTGGATTGATCGTAGATGGGTGCCACATGCAGTTAGAAATAGGTGCTCACTAGATGGTGATCATTTGAGGATTTTTTTTATGTAAAAGTTAAAAAACTATAACTTCATTTGGTACATTAGCACGAGAAAGTAAACCATTTTATTAATAGCAAGGTCATACTAATGGATTTCAAGACGTAAGTTGCTCTAGTCCATAGCCACTGCTTAAACTGTTCTAAATGAAATTGAATCTTTCCTAATTTACTATTTTGGACATATATAACCGTTCCTTAACTGTTCTAGGACATTGTCTAGAAATGGATTTTTTTTTTTTGGTCGGAGTCTAGAAATGGATTTTGGAATGAGTATTTTGGAACAATTCAAAGATGTTCTTAAATAATATTTTGGAGTAGTTTTGAACCGTTTCAGAATATTATGACTACCCCTTTTGGATTGGTTTAAATTCATTCCAAATTCCATTAGGAACAGTTCAAAACCATTCCTAATTGCAATTTATTGTGTAGTGCGGATGGAGACTCAAAGCTTGAAATGCATCATATATTTAAGGGGGATTTTCAGAAGAATCATAAAGTCTTCTCTTCCAAAAATAAGGCCTAATGTATACTTTTCTTTTCAAGAAATATGGCTTAATGTATTGATTATTTTGAAAACAGTTTTAAAAATTTTCAAAATTCTCTCGAGTGGGTCCTTTCTAAAGAAACCAAATGACTAGCATGTGGAAAAATCTGAAGAGTATGCCACTGTGAGGTTAGTGTGGCAACTCAAGCCTACTATCAACATAATATTATCATGCTTTGACCAAAGTCCTATTGCTTTAAAATGTATCATGTGGGGTTATGGCCAAGCGGCACATATATGCTTAGGGTTAGGAGTTGTATGTTTCCGATGTGAGGCAAATATATTCCCTTATATCATGGCAGTTTTTTGGTGGGTGATAGGCACAATGGATTTCAATCAGATTTGCCACCGTGGCTTAGTCCCACCAGTTCTCACAGTTGGTGATCTTCGATCAAGAGCAGTTTGTCGATCTATTTCTCCTGCTAGATTTTCCTATATCTCTATGAACCTTGGCACCCAAAAATATAGAGACTGCTTTCTCCTTCAAAGCCGAGTAAAAGACGCTTTCAATTAATGCAACATGCATGATTAAGAGATTTGATTATGATTATCACTAAAGTTAGCGACTATCACTAAAGTGTCATTCAGGCTTATGGGCAAATCATGTGGAACCTATCAAGCGCCTACATTCCAAAAGACAAACCCCATCATTGGCCAATTTTTTTAGAATGATTAAAATACCCTTGATCATTTTTAGAAAGTAGGGTTTTTCCTTTTCCGCACTTCTTCTTCCTCCCAAGTTCTCCTACTACTCCTCTTTTTAAGTTTATCGTTACACTTGTCTCTCCAACCTGGCCAATTGCTTGCTGCTTCCTAGCCGTCTTTGATGAGGAAGAAGAAAAGGTGAAGAACAATAAGTGAACGAAAGGAGAAAAGACAGTTTTTTATTTTAATTAATTAATTTATTTATTTTTTTCTTTAAGATAAATTTTTATTGAAGAAAAAAGGAGGGAGAAGGGCTAGAAACCCCAAAGAAACAGGGAGAAACTAGCAATGGGAGGCTTACAAAAAATTGCCAACCCCAAAAAGCAAACCAGCCAAGGAGAAAACATTGAACAAAGCAGATTGTAAATCAAAACAAAAGCCACAAAGAAGAAAGAACTTCCCCAAACCTCAGACGAGCACTGATCTACTCTGGGAAGCTTTTGCAGTAATGCCCACCAACAAACAGGACTGCTGAACTCGCCACTGCAACGCACAGGGGCGGAGCTACACTAAGGCCTGGGGGGGGCCTGGCGCGCGCCCGCCCCCCCGGCTTTAGCAAATCCCCTTGTTGGTCCAAAGTGGGCCCCCCACGCTTTAGAAAATTCTCTTGTAGGTCCAAAATGCCGCCGCCCCCCCCCCCCGCCCCCCCCAAGGTTTTTGAAGTAAAAGGAAAAAATTAAAATAAAATAAAGGGTAGATCCTAATTTCTGAACTAGGTTTGAAGAAAATTCCTACAAAGGAAGATTCAAAGTACCTGAATGAACCCATCTTGAAAGCAGTAGGCAAAGACACAAGTGATGGATAAATAACATGGATAGTTTGAAAGTCTCTTTGTAAGAGTGTATATGAATCAAATTCAAATCCCTCTTGCACCACTCATTCCCTTCACTGTGTGTAACTATCAAACAATGACAGTTCCCATCACAAAACAGAAGAAAAAAAGAATCACTCTCTGCTTGAGTTTTTACCCCATGAGTTTTGCTTAAAAAAACCAGTTCGAAAAGATTGGGCTTCCGACCTTATAATCGTTGAGATAGAGAGTGTCCATTTTGGGTGCAAAGGAAAGTAAAAGAACTCTAACCATTGTAACCCCAAAATCACAGTAACCAAGCATGTATCATGTATATAAAAGAGATCTTTTTACGTACCGTGTATTTATTGAGTTGATTGATGAATGATTCATATTTTGAGACAATGAATACTTTTTATTTGATTTTGGACATATAATAAATATGATTTTTATTTGATTTATAGATGGAAAAATCATCTACAATTGATGGATTTTTTAAAAGAAAAAATCCCCAAAACTTAGAAGCCGATGATTGAGTTGAAATGTACTAAGAAACAATTATTTTACGACTTTTCTTTGCTTATATTTTGTTAAGGCTGAATAGATATTGGTTTTAATTTTCAAGTAAAATTTAGTCTTGAATCGTAATATATTTTTCATGCTTGAACTTACAACTATGTTAAAAAAAAAAAAAACTTAAAAATATGATAGTTATAATAATTGGTGAAATAAAAATTTATTCAAGTTTTGCCCCCCCCCCCCCCAGGATGAAATCCTGGCTCCGCCCCTGGCAACGCAGAAGGAGAAAAGACAATAATAAGGGCATTTTCATCATTCTAAAAAAAATTAAAAAATAAAGAAAAGACATCGTCGGTGGATCAATTCACCGTAGAGGGCCTATTTAAATGAAATTTGATTAACTTTCTTGAAATAACGAAAACATAAGACACTTTTTTTTAAAAAAAAATTGAAGAAAATTTTAGAATGCTTTTAAGATTTTTCCTATATTATCCAATTTGGACGAAATTCTTGTTGCACCCAATTCAGATAAATGGCTTGATCGATCTTAGGAGTGACCCAAAAATTCGGGTATGAATCCTTTTCTTGACTAGATGAATAGTCGGTTCCATAGATTATTAATATTGTTTAAAATAAAATAGACTGATAAGGGCATCACTAACACTATATCATATATTTCTTTCCATTTTCTTCAAGAGAGCACAAGCGTGCATGGGGAGAGATCACCGAAACACTTGGGAAGAGGTCGTCCACACATGTGAGAGAGAGTCTATACATGTGGGCCGGAAGAGCAACATATTCAAGAATTAATCCCTACACGGCACATTGAGAGGTGGAATTACCAACCAATTTAGCAACCCCTCGTGCTCACTGTAGCATTGATGTTAAAGGCTCCAGTTTTGCTGCTTGAAGGTCACAGCTTGAATTTTGGTCTGCAGCTTGAAAAGGTCACATGTCCAGTTAACTTGGAGGATACATTCCGATTTTTAGTCAGACCTGGGGTCAAGTCTAATTTTCGGGTCCTTCACGTTATTACACGTACCCATCCGGGACCCAAAAACTGTAGCAGAAGTGGACTTTAGAAACTTCCAAAATTATGAGCCCATTGGAAGTCCATTTTCAAAACTGTAGCAGCAGACTTTGAAATCACCAGAATACTTAGCCCTTGGAAGCTAGCTAGGTCTTTCAAATCATGTAGCAGTTTAGACTGAAGAAATTATTGTCTTTCAAGTCATGTAGCATTTTAGACTGAATAAATTACCAAAATGCTTAAATCTCTTCTTCGAGAACCTGTAAGCTGAAGCAAGCTAAAGAATTTTTATTAATCTTTTTAATATGACTCAGAACTCACAAACTCAAGATTGTAATCGAAAATATCTTGCATAGTGCGCTATAGGCTCTTGTCTAAGACACAAAAGATATGATTATAATATTTAGGGGATACAGTTGAAACATATTGCCATTTCGAGAGCCCCACTTTTATATTAGCCCGAGCTTGGGCCCGGGCTTCGATATTAATGGGCTAATTTGTGAGCCTGCCTGGACATAATAGCTAGATGGGCCCGGGCCAGGGCCATGTCCAAGGTTTAAAATCTTATTGGGCTTGAGCTCTGACCAAGGCCTTAGGTAAACAAACGGGCATGGACACAGGCTCAAATTAGTCCAACCCGATCTCAACCCGTAGCCAACTTCAAGTTCAACCTAATTCGAGAGAAGGAATCGATATGACCAAGTCTACTTTGAACTATTTGCAGTTGACCCAAGGCCCGGTTCAACATAAGGTTTGAGGAAAAAACATTCAAAAGTGAAATATATTCTTCCTTGTTTGTAATTATATTTTAGGAAGAAAAGTAATTTTCCTCACTAGTTTCACGTTAGAGAGCGGAGAAAGCACCGTTTCCTCCAATGAAATTGACATTTAACTGCCAGTTAGTTTTCTTATGAATAAAATATTTTTAACGGCACATTTGAAATTGACATTTAACTACCAGTTAGTTTTCTTATGAATAAAATATTTTTAACGGCACATTTGTGTGGCCGCATTTCCACAGAAAATGCATGGAAAATCTAGCTAGTTTTCTGTAGTATAAAGTTCTCATTTTTTGTGCGGCCACTTTCTGTGGGAAAAGGCGTACAAATGTTTAATTAATTTTTTCCCAATGATTATCTCGAAAAAGCCTCTCCTATGGTTGGGTGGGGATCAATATTATTTTTCCATGGATGTACTCAAAGGGCCCTAAAATGATTATCACTTACAAATCACCAAGAAGAGTAGTTCTATATTAGGTGATTTCCCACACTAGTCTTCTCCTCATTTCTCCATCTAGGAGGGATTCTTCCCCGTCAATTTTTTGTAATCAATTAGGCCTAAGAGTTTCATTGGAGTATAAATATTAAATCAAAGAACAATTCTTCCTAGGCTGATGGATTGGACCTCATTCCCTAAATCTAAGGTTCAAATCTAACCTCGACAACCCACGGTAGGTATTCACATCAAAGCCCTTCCATCAATTTTTCTTTTTATTTGGTACCTCAGCCAAAGGGGGCAGGAACCCAAGAGAGGCCCCCACACACACACCCCGAAAGACAACCCACTCTAGTGGAAAGGGAGCCCGCAATAGCAGGCAGAAAGTCCACGGAAATAGAAAGCCCGTACACGCGAGAAGAGGAGGCATACCCGGAGTTCAGATCCTGGGCAGCTAAGTGAGAATTGCCACTCCTTACCACTCAAGTAAGGAGTTGTTCTCACCCTTCCATCAGTTCTGGCATCAATACTGCAGCCTAAGGTTGAAAACTGGGTTAAGCATTGAGCTAACACGTAAGCGGTGAACCCGATTTCAACACATTGATTAAACAGGTTGAAAATCAAAATTATAACCCTTGATTAATAGGTAGAGTTGGAATTGGCTTGGTGGTTCATAGTACAATTAGTAAGGTTCAAGTCTAAGCAAGGAAAAATGCAATTAACACAAATGTGATCCACTTATTAATTGGATCGTAGAGTTCACCCGAACCCTGAATTACTGGTTTATGCAGAATTAACAGATCAAGTCACAAACTTCCACCCGAACTTCGGACTCCATATTATAAACTACTTGTGAATTTTTCACATTAGCTAGAGGCCTCCTGCACATGGACGGTGCGGAATTTCAATTCCTACCTTCTATGAAAGTAGTGCCCCTGCATTAAAGGCTCAGACCCAAAATTTGCGCTAAATCAATTTGCACTACATGCATGAAGTATTCTTTCTATAGTTTCTATTTAAAAAACCGCATTTTCCATGAAAACCACTGGACGACTATAAAACCTTTTTCTAGAAAATGAATTCGCAACTGTGAGGAAAATGCTCTCTCTCTCTCTGAATTCACAGTGAGGGATATTTTCTTTGGGAACCAATTCAGTTGATCAGACTTTATAGAAATTCTCATGTTAGATTCAAATTTCCACGATTCTTTCTATCTACGTCGAGATAGATGTTGACTCTTGCTAGATTTGTCGGGTAGGTCGGACAATTTATCTTTACAGTGGCTTGGCTTTAAAATCCCAGTCCTGTCCGTAACTACAAAACATCATTCCATAGCTATGATGCTTTTGACTTTTCATAGGTTAAAACAATTCTCCGTATCCCATCAGTGGTACATTTTCACATTTATGTGGTGTTAGATTGACTATTCGTGGAGGGAAAAAACAATAAGTTTACAGTTAGAAAAGATAAAAGTGGTGAATAAATATGGAAACAATACAGTAGCCAAAATAATTGTCTCCGCCATAAACACAAAAGAATAGGAGATCTAATTTTATGAATGGGTGAGACGTACAAATTCACATCTCTGTGCATCAAAGCTTGTTCATAATCATATGGTTAATTAGAAATTTTAACTATATGTAAACTTTGGTAAGTTATATTTGATGGCCTTTGATGGAAAAGTCGGTCGTGAGAGGGGCCACAACTTACTTTTAGAGCCATTGTGTATCTGCTCTAGTTGCACATATGAAATACACTAGTATGCTTGACAAATCATTATTTTCATGGGTAAGTAATTACATCCAATGATTTTAGATGTGTTTGGATGTTTTGGACATTTCTTTTACAAAATTTTCGAAACATATGAATATTTAACATATGTAACTATATATCTTGGTGCTTAACATTAATATTAGAATATTGAATGATTCGAAGCATAAATTAGAAGCCCCCAAAAGTGAAGAAAATCAGAGGTATGGATTGAAACTTTTTCACAAAATACTCAAACGCTGCAAAGTTTAAGATAATCAAGCTTTAAAGTCTTGGGGTTTACTAGTTCAATAAACAAATTATGTTTTTTTATTATAAATATGGGCCCCACAAGATTGAAAAAGTAAAGTTGGTTGATGAGTCCCACAAAGCAAAATCAACATGTGAAATTGTATTGGCACCTTTTTGCAAGATGGCATGATTCATATCACTTTCACTCTTATAAAGCAGTGAGAATTTTGGTGTGTAATGACCTTGTTTACAAACTATTTTTTCACCTCATTTACACCTTTTACACTAAATTTTAAGAATAAATAATCATTGAACGAGTGAAACAACATAGTGAGGATTACCGACAACTTTCTAGTATATGAGATCTCTCCAAATCTAAATCCAATAAGAGCCGGTCGATCCTTTTTACCAAAAAAAAAGCCCTTTTACCAAAAAAAAAAGTAGATCCCACCTCAAGATTAACCATTTAATTGAAAATGTAGTTGACCCAATCGCATGCAAACTTATGAACCATGAATTTTGCATCAAATAGTCAGTCTTACTGTTTATATTTTCAATAGGTCGCCCATGGCATAATTCCTCTCTTCGACTAAGGATTTGCCAAGTCAGTTCCCTGAGGATCCATACTGTAAATTTGAAGCTCTCTTGTTTTTTGTGCGGCTAGCAAGGCCTATATTTTAGAGTTCCGGACCCATTCCATTTACTGTTTGGACTCTAAGAAAGGGTATTTTGGAAGTCTTGTAATAGAAAAGGAAGAAACCTATTAGGTTCATATTGACGAGAGGGAGGTGACCAAAGTGGGACGAAAGTGCATCTTAACGTATCACCCTTTCTGCTGACTTTTGTTTTGTCTTATATGTAACTATTTTATCTCTCCTTTCTTATAAGAAGATGAGGAAGAAGAAGATTATGATGATGAGAATCCAAACAACAAAAAGGGAAACAAGAAGCTAGAGTAATAGTAGTAGTGAAAGAAGAAGTAGGAAGGAGGAGGCAGAATCTCATCTCACAGAAGTAGAACAGAAAATGTCCCAGTTTCAATCCCTCCTCCTTGTGCTCCTCCTATGGGGCACTCTTACAAGTGCAGAACCTTTGAGAATCGGTGTTCCTGTGGATTCTCCATACCCTCAATACGTGGAGATGAAATGCAACCGACCTTCCAACAAATGTTTCGATGGTTTCTCCATCCGAGTCTTCAAACTCATACTAAAACGTCTCCAATACACGAAGCCCTATAAGTTCATTCCATACAATGGTACTTATGACTCCTTAATCCAGCAAGTTTATTTTAAGGTAAATCCAACTCACCCTTTACTTCATCACATCATTTCTTCTTATTCTTCTTCTTCTTCTTTTTAAATGTCATTCTGTAAAAAAAAAAAAAAAAAAAAAAAAAAAAAAAAAAACCAAGAAGAGAAACAGACAATCTCAATCTTGTTCTCCATTTAGTTAGTTGTGATGTCTCTATGGGAAGAAGAGAGAAAAATCTGTATCAAAATCTTAATAATAACTAATCATATGTTGTTGATTTTTTTTCCTACTTGTGTAAAAGAACTTTGATGCAGCAGTAGGTGATATTTCGATCGTGGCGAATAGAACGCGGTATGTAGACTTTTCTTGGCACTACACGGATATGGGAATGAGGATGGTGGTGTGTGAAGAGCCGAAGGCCGGAAAGGCTTGGATTTTTGTGAAGCCATTTACAAAGACCATGTGGGCAATGACAGGAGTCGTATTTCTGTACAATGGCCTCATCGTCTGGTTGATGGAGAAAGAAGGCAATGAAGAGTTGGAAGGCTCCTCTTACAGCAGCCAATTGTGCTGTTTGGTCTGGCTCTCTTTTACCACCCTCTTCCCCATTCATGGCCCCATTCATGGTAAGGATTGCCCTTTAATCATTTCTTGCTATCGCTTCTCATCACTCTTCAAATCATTTCCATGTGGATTGTTTTCCATGTCTTGTACATGTGTATGTTCGATCTCCACCGGGGCCGGGAGCCCAACCTAAATGAACCTGGCCCAACCTTACTTAATTATTGAACTTTGACCCAGCAATGCAAACTTCACTTAATTATTGAACTTCGACCCAGCAATGCAAATTGAATCCAACTTCATGATTCAGGGTCTGGGTTGACATTTGATCAGACCCGGTAAATAAATGGATTGGGTCCATCAATTTCAATTGACCCCAAAAAGTACCCACACCGCCCCATAACCAAACCAAACCCCCCCCCCCCCAAACCCCAACCGCTGAGATGTTCATGGGCCGGGCCCTGGACAGAGCCCGCCCAAATCATGTCAGGCCCAAGACAACCCATTTAGTCAATCAGCCGAGCTTTCTATAACTTGTCTTGAGAAATAAGTCACTGAGCAGTAATCAATTTAATCAGGTAGAGTGTTTTGAGAATAATTGAGATTCCTATTACTTACTTCAAACCCGTCCCAAATGTTAAACAGGCCAAGATTTTAAATCCAGGCCTATCCTAAGTACTTTACCCAAAGCTCAAACCCCTCTCTCTCTCTACCCATGAGCTTCCAAGTTCCAAAATGGACCCTATTAGCCAAAAAAAAAAAAAGAAAAAAACCAAAAGTTGCAAGTGGGCCCCACAAACCAAGCCGGTCATGCTTCATTTTGAATTGGGGTCCTATGAGTGGGTCTACGCACGGTGACCGTAAGTGAACCACTTAAGGTTCGCCACATCACCGCAGGCAACCCTTGTCCGGATGTATGGCAGGCAGCCTGCGGTGACGTGGCAAATCATGAATGGTTCACTCACGGTCACCATGTGGTTTTACATCACCAGATCCGGACTGCTGCTTTTTTGGGTAAATGGAGTTGTTCCATGTCTAAGTTGTTCCTCTCCCTCTCTCTCTATATATATCTCACTCACTGTTGTTGTTTGGGCTGGTGGAGCAGGAGAAAAACTCCAGAGCAATTTGTCTAGAGTGACCATGGTGGTATGGTTGTTCGTGGCATTGGTCTTGACTCAGAGCTACACGGCTAACCTCACATCCATGCTCACAGTCAGACAGCTAAGGCCGAGTGTTCTTGATGTCGAAACTCTCAGAAGAAGCTCGGCTATGGTGGGGTGCGACCATGGGTCCTTTGCCAAAAGCTACCTAGAAAATGTATTGCACTTCGACAGTTCACGCATCCAGACCTACAAGTTAGGAGAAGACTACGCCAACGATCTTAGGACTGGCAAGATCAAGGCTGCCTTCCTTGAACTTGCTTGTATCAAGATTTTTCTTGATGCCAACAGGAAGGGTTTTGTTGTCACAGGGCCCACCTTTGAAATCGGTGGATATGGCTTTGTAAGTACTCACCTCACCCCACCTCTCCTTTCTCATTCCGACTCGGGTCAGCTTTTGCCCCTGCAACTAAGCCCCTCAGGTCTGACTCCGGTTAGTAACCGTCCAATTTGAGTGGAGTTTCAAACCACGGATATTGAGTGACTCTATTGAGTACATGGCTTAGTGACCATCTGTTAGTTTTAAAACCATGGTCCATCTTAGTTTGGATCACGTATCGCAGTTGTTATATATTCACCGTGAGTGAACCAATCGCAGTCCGTCATGTCATCCAAAAATTTAGGTTATTGAAATCACCCAAAAATTTGGATGACGTTGCGAACTGTGATAGGTCCACTCATGAGGAAAGTATAACCACTGCAATAGGTGATCCGGACTCTGATAAAAAAAAAAGATGTGTCATTTATTAGTAGCACAATAAGCTTGGGACTTGATAACCTTGCCGTTTTGTCTTATGATTTGTTTCATTTCATATAATGACTTCTTACCAACTGTGTTTCTTCATATGATATGGATGTTCCTCCTCAGGTATTCTCAAAAGGTTCACCCCTCGCAGAAAAGGTGTCAAGTGAAATTATAGGTTTAAGAGAAAGCGGTGAGCTTCATAAACTAGAGCAGCAGCTGTTGGTCTCTTCTTCTTCTTCTTCTTCTTCTTCTTCTTCTTCTTCTTCTTCTTCTTCTTCGAATAGTTCAAGTTCTGAGACCGACAGCCAGGACCAGGACAGTGGCCGGTTGAGCCCAGACGGCTTTTGGGGTCTCTTCATTATCAGTGGGGGAACATCGACACTGTCTTTTTTGCTATTCCAGATCAGTCGATTCCATGAGAAATGGCGCCTGAAGAAGCAACATCTGGACCGACCGGTGCCCGAGAATGACCATGTAATCATTCTGCACTCATTATCAAAGAGAGAAGCTCCTCCTCACATGGTTGAGGGAAGTTCAGTGCATTATCCTCACTGTTGGCATAATACTATCCAACAGCAGGAGTTTAGAAGAAGCAACACCTTGTAGACTGAGTGCTCACAACAGATGACCATTTTTCTTGGGTGGGTGTAACCTGGTCAGATAATAGGATATGAAATGCTCACTTGGTTCACTTGTACATTTCACAATTTCCCCTGCTGCACTCTTGTATTATAATGTAATGTAAACTCCCCTGGCTCTGTCCAAGTGAATGCTGTTGATTTATTGTTTGCAAATGGGTTCCTGATCTCTGCTCTTGAGTCTTGAAGGGTTGATGAGTCTTGGATTGGAGTTTTAGGCTAGCAAATCAAAGAGCAATATACTACTTTTGCTTGACTTCTTTATATCTTCACTTCATTTGATTTGATTCTATCAAATGATAGGAAAGCAGAATCATATTACCCCTTGGCCTTGAAGCTAATATGTTTGGTTTATAATTTTGGACTCGGTCAGGAACTTCAACACCAACACAAATCGTGTCGAAATTAATCTTTTATGACCTCATCAAAAAGATTGAACTCTTCGATTGCAGAATTGAGAAGATTACTCTTAATATGACATCAATTTGAGAAGACCAATTAATTGTTTGCAAATGGATGTTCAATCCCCTAATATCAATTTGAGATCGTATGATGATTAAAATACCCCTAACCCAAAGCCTAGTTCTTGATTAATCCAATGGACCAATAACATGTGTTTCCTTTTTAAGTATGTAACGTTTACATATGTGTTTCTTTTTACAACGTTTGTCAAATAACACTATTTTCGCATCATTTACACATGTGATTCATTTTTCTATGTTTGTTTCAATGATATGTGTATATGTATTAAAAGATTTTATAAATGATACTTATTAATCATTAAATTATATTCTACTATAATGATATGAAAATGAGACAAAAAATGTCTGATTTATATCAAAGTTTTCATTTGCATTTAAAATCCTTAAAAAAGAACATGTCTTTCAATAATAAATATATTTTTCAAAAATAGATGTCTCTATCAATGATCACCTTTAATGTCACATCCCGGTCCCAAATCACCCTGGCCTAACATAATCTCCGAGGTGTGTCACACGTACTCCCGCGTACATTACCTGTCTCGAGCCAAATACAACACACGAAGGAGAGAAAACAACTTTCCATACACGTGAGTGAGAACTCACTAGAACACATCAATAGCAATTAATCATAGCAAAAGCTGTATTTCATTCATGTAAGGGTATCAATTTCCATTCAGTCCATTTAATATTTCAAGTTTAATACAAAAAGGGGCTGGCCACACTCACTACTAAAAGCTCTCAAAAGAATACAGCGCACTCCGAGGAGAAGAATCTATGCGGCCCTTGGCTCTGGCCACTCCTCTAGTCCTGGAGGTACCTCCTGGGTAACCTCCTCTCCATCCTTGGCCTCTGCAAGGCCGGGGGCTGCACCTGCGACTGTGACACTAAGAATAGCATCATGAATACGACGATTCAGCAAGTATAGGCATTAATAATAAATCACATGTTGTATCAAATAGAATTTATAGACAATTAATTAAAAGATGTCAACATCAGGTAATAACTAGGCAATTGTGCCAAAATCGAATAATTCATGCTTTACGAATCAATGGGGTATACAATACACTAGTTGGCTACTATATTAAGCTCATCCTCTCAAATAGAGAGCGAATCTAGTTGGAATGTCACCAGCGGCCAGGGCAAAGGCTAGCTGGCTACCCGGTTCTGGAGTTCCGGTGCTCCAGATGATCTACTGCAGTGATCTCGAATAACTAAACCAAGTTTTACTCCGTCAGGTATCACGGGGTTGAAGCTCAGTAGTGCCAGACCAATCGAATCAAATAATTACACACATGAGTAAGATTGTTTTTACTTGAATCGAATCGAATCATTAATATCCAGAATATTTCACACATAAACTCACTTGGCTTGAATTTCAATTGAATATCGTATAACCGTACAAGTATAAGGAATAGAAACGAAATAATTTATGCATATAAATCATTATTTAGAGTTTGGAAGGTGAATGGAAAATAAATCTCAATATGCACATGCATTGATTAAGAAGAATCAAGGGTCATTACTAGGCTCTTGTCCTCCACATTCTCACATGATGAAGTTTGGAGATCAGTTGTATGGCTATCTTTAATTTGGTGCCACTTTGTATAAGTGTAATGCACCGGTTTCTCCGAGCTTCATCCATGACAAGGTGTTAGACGAAAGATAAAATTCACATGAGATGATCTTAGCGTCAATGATTTCTCACGTGGTTAATTACCATTGGTCCGTTGATCTGGTCAAAGGTACCATTTTCTAGGGTCCTATAAATCCTTCGGGGTCCAAAATCCTAATTGGTTTCAGAAATACACACAATAAGGTGTTCATCAACTTCAATGTGCGAAAAGAAGCATTTTTTTTTTTCTTTTGTCAAAAATCCGGCCCAGACAGAATCTCACCTCGCTATAGTGGGCTTGTAGCTCGCTATAGCGAACCCACCCAGAAGGTGATCTCGCTATAGCAAGGTCAGCGAGCCCACCCCAGAAGGTGGTCTTGCTATAGCGAGGTCCATCCTCGCTATAGCGATGGACTAATCCCATTTCCCTTTTGTTTCAAGAAGACCCACCTACACTAACATTTTCTAACATGCCATAACACATGGCACCAACCAAGCTACCCATTTCACCATTTCACGTGCATTTACATAAAAGATTCCACATGCAAATTCCACCCATTTCAAACCTCCTGCACATGCAATAAAATACTCCCATGGCACATATATTTCCATGTTCACCCACACGTCTTTCATGCTTTTATTTAACTACATTACTCCCTCACCAATCCCATCTCTTTACCTTTCCACTTTAAGACTATTAACACCTAAAAATCAACCCATACTATAATCATTCTTAATTATAATTAAAGAGGCTAAGCACAATAAAAAGGAAAACAAGAGAATTTGATAATCCAATCAAAGAATAAAACTACATGCATTAATCATTAAAGCTTATACTTGCCTCAAATCAACATTTCCAAGATTTTTCCCAAACTTTTGCTCAAAGGATTCAAAAACCCCAAATAACAAACCCTAACCACAAATCCAAATGAAAAATGCCATGAATGGTTATGTATGACTATAAATGAGTCTCTTGACTCAATTTCATCTAAAAAATACAACAAAGATGGGGTTTGCTTCTTACCTCAAGAAGAAATCCAAATTTGGGGAAAAACAAGTTCTTGAACACAAAGTAGATGAAGAAGAAGTAAATGGAGAAGATGATGAAGAAGAAGAAAAAGATGACTCCAAATTCTTGTCTCTCAACCACATGCACAAAATGATTTGAGAGAAGAAGAGGAATTGAAAGGAAAAGAGGAAAAAGCTCTCACTCCCTTTCTCAAGATGCACCAACGAATGAATGGATGGTGGGTGGTTTTTAAAGGATAAGGGTGCCTCCTTTCTGCAAGAAGCCCAACTATTTAGTGTATTTTCATTTCAAGTCAAACGATGGCCTACTTCTTCAACGAATAATCAAATGAGATTAAGCTTAATATGAAAATCGACGTGCTCAATGAGACACACGCGATGACGCCAAGATGATGTGCATATGATGCAAAATGAGAAAATCACTAATTACGGAAAAGCCCCTGACTTTGCCCAACCGAGTCAAATCGGTTCCAACTCACCTAACCAAGGTTCAAGGCCTGACCGACTCAGTCTATAGAGGCTAATTAACACTAATTATCATAATTAGCAACTAAGCACAATTAATTTAGCAAAACCACATTTAATTAGCAATAATCAAGGTTAAATTGGGTCGGGGTGTAACATTTAAAAAAATGCATTCCAATATGTTTGGTTAAGGATATAAGAGTTTATAGTCTGATGGTTAAGAAAAATAGGATTATTATTAATATTTTTATTAATTTGCATAAAACTTAACACATGCATCTCACCGGCTTTATGGTAATATTAATCAATTATAGAAAGTTCTTAAAATGAGTATTTTGTTGCTAAGTCCAATTATATTAAAAGTATCACAAATTTATTATGGTTATATACAATCGCATTTATACATTATTTTTTTATTGATACCATAATGCTATATAAAATACATTTTTCATTTTCTCTTACATTCATTTATACATATTTAAGTATTTTTAAAGTAATGCAATAATAACTAATTTTAGAAAACTCATCGAGATATTGGAAGAAAAATAAAAAAATAAGGTAATTTTTTTAGTTAAAAGTTGATAGAAAAATCATTGAGATATTTATCTTACAGATCGTCCCTTAAAATTCTTACTATCAATATGTGTGTGTTATTTTTTTTTTTTTTTCTTGCAGATTTTATTTCTTAAAAATCATTGGAGCCACTTTCAAGTATCATCATCCTACGCGTGAAAAAGAGAAAATCTAAAAGGAGAAGAGAAGATAGAGAATCAAATTCTAAAATAATAAACCTACAAAGTAAATAGATTTTAGAAAGGTTTTTTTTTTTATTTTTTATTTTTTATTTTTTTTTAGAAATGCAAGAGAGAGAAATAAAGAGGTTACCTTCATAAAAGGGGATGGGATGCAGGAAGGGTTTTCATTCATAGGTTTCATCGGTCTTGATGCATCTTTTATTATTATTTTGTAAATGCGTTGGAGGGGGGTTTCGAACCCACAAGTATTTTTTTTGTGGAAATGCCTCTTTTATTATTATTTTTCTAAAGGAGTTGGAGAGGGGTTTCGAAACCAAAACCTCTTTGACAGAAACTACCCCAAAATCAAACCGTCCGCCTTCAACGGGTATTCGTTGAAATCACATGTGCTTTGGTATTCTCTTTTCCCACCTAAATTCGTGTTCAAATCTTGGTGTGAAAATGGGCTCATTTTTATACCATTTACACATCTGATTTACACACAAGATACGTAAATACTTCTAGACAAACATTATTGATGCTTAAATATTACGCATATTCACCATTTATATATCTAAATGGGTGTAGACAAACGACCCCATAGGGTAAAAAATGAAAACACCAAAATAATACAACACAAAAACAGAGATGAAGAGTACTAAAAAGAAAGAGAGCAAAGTTCTCAATTAAATGAAAGCCAAAAGAACAACGACACCATCAAAATCACAACAAGGAAATCAAGATGTAGCACAAAACAACCCAAGGTAATTTATTGGTTGAGTTGTACTCTAAATATATGGCATAATTGAAGGGCCCAAGTGTGGATGATAATGAGCTAATTTGCGGACTTGGTTTAAAGATGGGCAGCTCCGGCCAGGGATTTGCAAGCTTGTAAGGCTCAAGCCAAACCCTAAGCATACATAAACAAATTGGGCTCAGCAATGACCTGATACGAGTACAACCTAACCCCAACCTGTTGCCATCGATCTCTCACTTGTAAATGGGCCCCAATTCTCCGATTACCCAAAAGTTCCGACCCGATAAAAACCAGGCATGGGTCCTTATTTAGCCCCGATATGTAAATGAGTCCGGGTCCGTTTCCACCTTGGTTCGGACCCGTAGACCTGAGACTCGACATATTACCTTAATTCTCTAAAGTCTCTCCTAAAAACCATACTTTTTAATATCATTCTCTATCCGGATCTGGACTACTTTTTTAATATCATTCTCTACCCGGATCCGAACCCGTCCCATATATGGTTTTGGTTCCACTTCAAAAGCCAAGAAACCGGTTCCAAAACAATCCCGGGTCCGAATCCGGATCCACCTTTTCCTTAACAGTTCCGGGTCCACCATAGACCCAGACCGGAACCGACCCATGTACAACACTAGTCTCACTTCAACCTAATGAAGGAGATAAGGAAATCGAAAACAGGCTCAACCTTGCCTCATTTGTCGTTGACCTAAAGCCTTTTTGGATGTAGAGAAAAGTAGGAAAGAGGGAGAAACTTTTTTTTTTTTAATATATATGTTCCACACGACTCTAGCTAAATTCCACAAAACTCAGTTAAAAAGATTTCAACCTTCTCAAGCACCCTTTCTTATAGGGAAATTGGTTTCTTATTGATAAAAACTGGATTTTGACTTTTTAATAAATAAACTTTATTTGTAAAACATTTAAGATGTTTTTCTCAAATCCCTCCAAATCCCAACACATTATTCTTGCCTAAGAACAAAATGCCAACATGGTATTATTAAATAAAAGAAATGATTTTCCTTAAAGGGATTCTACACCTTATTTCTCTCCTCATTTCACCACCCAGTAGAGATTGTAAGACCTAAGTACGTATCTCATTAGGTTTGATAATAATGAAATAAAAAAAAGAATAGCCTCTTACCTAAGTGGCAAGAGACATCAATTCTCACCGGGGTGCCTAAGGTTCAAACCCTGAGCATGCTACCGTTCCTCACTCGAGGGCTCTCTCACCTCATTCATGCAAGGTCTACTTCCCTCACCCAAGGGCTCCATCACCGCACCCCACTACGTCAAAAAACCCCAAAGCCCGACACCAAAGGGCTTGGTTTACCGACGGACTTGGATTGTCATTCATTTTCGACGGATCAATGATACCACCGACGGCCCAAAACCATCAGAAACGTGAAATGAAAAGAAGAAAAAATACCCGCCCAGCATTTCGTTCCAGCACTCCAACCCGATTGACTTTTTGACCTCTAACCCCCTCCGTCTCTCTTCTTCTTCACCCTCACCCAATCGACGGGCATGGCAGCGAACATCGGCTCTCTTCCTCTTTCTCTGCTAATCGACCGGTACGGTAGCGGAGATCGACACCGTCTCTCTCTCTCTCTCTCTCTCTCTCTCTCTCTCTCTCTCAATGAATCAACAGGCTGGGCATGGCATCCATCATACCACTCAAAGATGGTGTCTTCGCACCGGCCGGCAGCAGCGATCTCTATTCTCCGGCTAAGGAAAGGGCCTCCTCCATGAAGCCTCTCTCGACTCCTCCGGCCTCTTCTTTTCCAGGCTCCACGTCCTTTTCGGCGAAGAACCACCGTCTTCATCTTCCTCTAATTGAATCGACGAACAATGTACGGTTTTTTTCCCCTCTTATCTCTTGTATCTCTGTTAGATGCAAATTGGGGTTTTTGATTTTGAAGGTTTTGATCGAAAAGACTAATACTTTGCATATTTGTAATGGGGATTTTCATGTTCTTCCATACCAACTTTTTCTCTGATGAGGAAAGTAACGTTTAATGCTAGATGGATTGATTTCACACTGGTAATGGCTGTTTGATTGGGGGGATTCGAGGAATTCATGTTTGGAGAATAAGGATTTCTGTTGGAGCTATGTCTCCCAAATTCCCCCAAATGCTTCTGAGTTGGAATTTTAAGTTTGGAGAATTTGGGGGATTAGTAATTCATTTCACACCACTAAAACCGGCAAACATTTTGGATTCTCCTTATGTGGGACTCGAAGAATTTGGGGGATTATGACACTAGGCGCCTTGTTGAAATTCCCCACAAGGGAGATTTTGGTTAGAAATGCTCCTTCTAATTCAATATGTTTGAAAAAGTAAACATGAAGTTTTGGCATCTCTATTGGTGTCAATGCTGGTGTGCTAAGTATCTGCAAGTATTTGAGTGCCATGAAACAATCTTGAGCTTTCTACTTCTTTGTATGCCATTCCTTATGTTTGGCCTAGAGATCAGATTCCTTTTCAAGGAGGGTTTTTTGTTTTTTAATTTTGGATAGGTGACTGGAATTTTTTGAAAAGTCGGAATGCGAAGGGAAAATAAAAGAGGACTGGGATTTGTAATTATAGATCTGCTCTAAAATCCTGTAGTGATTCTGTAGGTACCTGATCTAGGTGCAGTCTTGGACTGCACATTGTATTGAGATTTCATGGAATGGAATTAGTAATGCTTTCTAATTTGTTACTAAATGCTTGAACCAGTTTTGCATTAGCTCTTTCCCCATTCCTGCAGGCTTCTAAATAAAAAATTTCTGGTATGGTTTATTGTAGCTGCCTCTGCTGCGGCGGATCCAGAGTTCCCTGCGCCAACAGAGACCACTTTGCTTTTCTTGCATATAGGGTTTTTAGAGCTCAGAGGACAAACTAGTTTTTGGAAGGCATGTTCTTTTAGGCATGAATGACTGGCTTATAGAGCTTTATTTCTTCCTCATCTTCTCTTTGACAGTCTGTTCTGTTTCAGGTTCCCTTTTCTTCTGCTATACTTGTTTTTGTTTGGTGGTTCTTTTGCTCTATGATGATTGATGGGTTTGTTTCAAGTTTGTTATTATTTATTGGTTTTTCCTTATAATGGTCTCTGAACATGTGGGTGTGATTTCAGGTTCCTTGGGGAAATTGTTCTGTTTCAGTTTTATGTTGGACTGCTTTGGTTTCTGTTAGATGTTGGCTATTGAAATAGATGGGTGGTCGTGAACTAAACTATATCTACTTTGTATTAGTTCCTGTTCCATTCATGTCAATGGCATCTAGCCCCCTTTTTTCCTTTTTATGTGGTTTTTACTTACTATCCATTTACTCATCAGTCGACGATTTTTGGAAGCTCTCCTAGATGAATATGCGTTTATAACCTATAAAAGCAGGTGTTCTCATCATTTTGAGAGATTTCAAATGAGGAAAAGATGTCTCTCTACTTGGGTTTCGTGGGTCATGGCAAAACTCTCCATCCATGGTTGTTTGAATTGTAGCTTTAGGCATGTGAACAACTTTGAATCTTATTTTTTCCCGAGGAAAATGAGCTTCATAGAAGCAACAACAATAATAATAATATGTTTGCTTCCCTTCTAGTTCCACATTGTTTCAGTATAAATCATGTGGGAAGTTCCAAGTGATCAATGAGACTGGTAAGATGTCATTTTCTATTTTAGTGGACATGTTTATTGTTTTCCACAACAAAATCATGATGCTGGGCCCTTGATAATTTTCTTTGTGAATGCTACTGTTATTGTTTTTGTATTTATCTAAGTTGTGAGGATTGGTAGATCATGAAGATGTTGGTAGGTAATTCCACATTGTTCACAGTAGTTGAAAGGAACCTTTCCTATTCACAGATGTTTCTAGGTGTGTACATTTATTTATTCTTCTATGGAGAAAAAAAAACCTTTCATCACTTGTACATTGGTCATGATTTAATGTGGGCAACTTTTATGACTTACCTAAGGTATTTCTGGATTTTTATGAGTTTTTGTTTTGTATGCTTCTATTGCAATTCCTTTTATGATTTGTACTTCAGGTGATCATTTTCTCTGTTTTTCAAGTACTACAGGTGATGACTTTCTCTGTACTTATTCCGGTGCCTTCATCTTGTTTCTCTCCATGCCACCTCTCTTCCACCTCCTCTATGGGCTGTGTATCAGGAAGAGAAAACTAAAGCTGCAGCCTTCACAAATTCTTTACAGGGTACTTGAGAATGGTTCTCATGGACAAGTTCTGCATCACCATTTTGTGAGTTAATATTTCCTGCCACTAAATATAACTCTCAAGAGGCCAGTGAGAGAGTGCTTTGATCCAAGTTTGTAGATAAGTACTTACCTGAGTAATGGTAGTGATAATTTTTGTTCTATGATAGGATAGCTGGATGAGACATTTTTGCCAAGTCTGTTTTACATTTCTTTAGTCTTAACACATTAGTTTTCGGTCACCTGAACTCCTGATTTGCACATGAAGTTAAATGACTGGAGGCATTTTGAATTAGTATTTAAGTTAATCAATTCTTATTTGGTGGTGTTTTTGTTGCAATTGGTTTAAATGGATAAACATTCAAATTGATGTAGGGCACAGGCACATGTATTATGACCTAATTAGAAATTTGAATTTGCAGCCTACTGGTTAGAAGATGCAACATGATCATTTACTGAGTACACCTTTTCATAATTAGTTTGGAGACAAAAGTTTCAAGCAGTGAATATAGTTCATTATTTAATGAGCACATCTTTCCATAATCTTAGTAAAATTTCCCATTTTTAATAAGAGATTGAACTGATGACAACAGTGATGGCTGGCTGGATCAATGAACTGTTCTTGATATATGGTGAACTTGTTCTTCAGGCTATTATTTATGTTGCCGCGATACTGAAGCATGTGCTGGATGCCATCAACCCACATCTGTTTGTTGTGTTTATCTTTGCATTCAAATTCAATTAATCTGTCAGCTGTTTTAATCCCAAAGTATGCTCTGGGTTGCCCCCCTTCTTCTCCATCTCTACCATCCCATGCTGGGACATCACAACAGAGATCAACAACACCACCTGAAATATCAATATTACTTGTTTTGAGACAATGGACATGCATATATATGCTGAGGTATGAGTATATTTAGTAAAGCTTAATCTGCTTAGAGGGAAACTTGCTATTCACAGATGTTGAAAGGAACCTTTCCTATTCACAAATGTTTCTAGGTGTGTACATTTATTTATTCTTCTATGGAGAAAAAAACCCTTTCATCACTTGTACATTGGTCATGATTTAATGTGGGCAACTTTTATGACTTACCTAAGGTATTTCTGGATTTTTATGAGTTTTTGTTTTGTATGCTACTATTGCAATTCCTTTTATGATTTGTACTTCAAGTGATCATTTTCTCTGTTTTTCAAGTACTACAGGTGATGATTTTCTCTGTATTTATTCCGGTGCCTTCATCTTGTTTCTCTCCATGCCACCTCTCTTCCACTTCCTCTGTGAGCTGTGTATCAGGAAGGGCAAACTAAAGCTGCAGCCTTCACTGCAACTTTCTACTTCAGCATTGCGGGAGATGGCACAACTACAAGCACGACATGGAGATCATGATGTACCGCTCCACTTTCGCTTCTCATGAGGATCCCCTCATAGTTGGTGAAGAACGCTGCTTAGGGTGGGCTATGTTCTCTCTTTCAAAGAATATCGGATTGGGACTCTAGTTTCTTCTCTCTTCTTTTTCTTCTATGTTCTATCATTTCCTTTTGCCATATGCTTATGTAACCCTTGTGGGTAACACACTGTTTGAAGATACTGGCCTGGTGATCCACTTTATCAGTCTCTCTTAAGTAATCTGATCCCTCTTTCATCAAAAGAAAAAAAAAAAATAAAGAAAAGTGCTTTAATCTACCAAAAGTCACTCTTTAGAAAAATCAGAATAATATTTTTTTTTTATTTTTTTAAATTTAAAAACGACCGCTGTTGGCTGTCGGTTATTTCGGACGGTTTAAGCCGTCGTTTTTTAAGATTTCCCGACGGCCATCGGCCGTCGATTTTAAAAAACGACCCCTAAATTTTCGACGGCCGGATCGACGGCTAAATCCGTCGGTTTTCATGAAAAATGACGGTCTTTGACCGTCGTTTTTAGTGATTTTTGACGTATGCATGGTCTACTGCCATCGCTCGAGAGCGGGGTCCTAACCCCCTAAAGTCTTGCACTAAAAAAAACAGGGTTCTGACATATTAGTACTTCTTAAACTCTGTTTTCCAATGAAACATGGTATTTTGTGAAAGTAAATCTCATCTGACCACTATTTCTCAAATTCTATCATCCGATAAAAAAAACTCTTAAGATACTGCATAAAAGCCATGATATCATGGGATAGTCCCATGACATGATAGGATTTATCAATTTATATGACATACATTGTTCCCATGATATCATGGGATTTGGGGCCAAAAGGGTTTTTTTTTTTTTTTTTAAATTGACCAAAGTTAAGCGACTCTGGTGACATTATTTGAATTTCGGTCGTGAAATTGGAAAAATAGAGTTTAGGAAGAACTAATACGTCGAAACCCTCAAAAGAATAATAAATTTTTTTTTTGGTAGAAAAAACAATGAATTAGAAAACGATAAACCTTTATGGACAGATGAATTGGCTCTTATACCCGCTTTCTAAATTAGTCGTTGCTAATAGGGAACACACATGATCATATTTACAGGAATACATTTCTGCTGTGTCCAAATTCGAGTTTTAATTTTTTTCCCAAAATTGCCAATATATTCGTGTTGTGAGATTGTGACCCCTCATCTTTACATAGGAAATCACACCAAGGTCCTTTATCTTCCATCGGTTTTGGCACCAAAGGAAATAGGTGAAAACCATGATATACAATGAGCCTAACATCAGGGGCAGACCTAGAAATTCTTCATGGGGTGAGGGGGCCCACTATGTAGGAAAAATATTTTAGGAGGGCCATATATATATATATATATATATATAGGGTAATATTCATATGCATCTATCCCTCACCATTTTTGGTGAGGGACACCCCAAAAGGGGGAGTTTCAAGTACAAAAGTGTACTTGATGTGAGGTACAAAAGTACACTTTTGTACTTGAAACTCCCCCTTTTGGGGTGTCCCTCACAAAAAATGGTGAGGGATGGATGCATATGAAGACCCCCCATATATATATATATATATATATATGAGAGATGCTCCTATGAGAGCATCTCTCACCTTACTATGAGATATATATATATCTCTCTCATAGTAAGGTGAGAGATGCTCTCATAGGAACATCTCTCATATATATATATATATATATATATATATTATATATGAATGTAGTTTTTAAAATATATAGGTGTTTTTCTTAAAACACTTGGGGCATATGTGAAAAATTATAAAAACTTCAAAAAGGTAAAGGGATTTTTTTGAAATTTTAGGGAGTGACCATGGCCCCTGCAAGCTCCCCTCTAGTACCGCCCATGCCTAACATGCATATATAGGATCAAAAGAAAACTTGATCATCAACTCTGAAAGCTAGCTCAATTGGCCTAGGACAACAGTTGCTCCTGGAGGTTATGGTTCGAGATTGCGCTACCACACTGGGGCACAAGGGATTTGCTCAGCTCCGCCTGGGTTAAAAGAGATTGGTAAGGCATACAGGGCTGGACACCCTCCGTTATAGAAAAAAATTAAAAAAATCTCAAAACTCAATCCCTCTGTTAATCGGGTTAAGGGTCTCAACCCAAACCTTTATCAATAGGTAGGGTTGAATCAGTTTGGAGATTCACATTCTAGTTGTTACAAATGGGTGAAATTTTCACCTGACTTTCAAATCTCACTGTTGAAGAGGATGAAGCTTAAAGGGCACCTGAATTAAAGGCGCTATCCGTGACAAATTTGATGAATGTATGTAAGAACCTCTATAAGAGAAAATTCCCCTATATGAGTCAAATTGCAAGAAAGTTTTCAATCTAAAATCACCATCTATAGATCTAACATAAAGTACAGATCCATTCCCACTCGAATCGAAAATAAGAAATGGACACTTTAATATACTCGGATAAGAGAGTTTGAGGATAAATTTCTCAGTATACATGTGGAGCTACGTATGGTATATAACTAAAATTAAGTGGACTCTAAATATAAATATGACTCAAGCTATATGTAGCCCTTAAAACTTACATATATTTTTAATAAGTTAATGGAATCATCCCGAATCCGAATCCTTAAGTCGGAATATGCAAGGATCAAATCCAGATTCAAATGTTCCAAATCCTATTACACAAGGATCTGACTCCAAAATTTTCTCTAATCCAAAATAAGTTTATACCCACTTCATTCACAAAAAGAGACTTCAAATACAGGAATTACAACTGAGACTCATTTGCAATCCTAATCTTAGATCTGCTTTACCTTTAACTTAGAGAAATCATGAATTGAAGGAGTGGAACTCCACCGCGGGTTCCCACTTATTGAAAATGCAGCCACTCTAAGATTATAGCCCTTCCAAAATTTTGGGGTACGTAGTCCCAAATTTACCACAACATGGTCATCAAACCGTTGATATTACCATTGGACCAATTTCTTGTGGAGTAAAATTTGGAGTTACCACCCCAAGAACAAGATGTAAAGATCTGATATGGTTTGCAACACAAATCAAACCTATGGATCTAGATTTATGCATTAAACAATATATAATCTCAAATAATATAAACGCGTACCTTGCGCCATGATCGAGATGATGAGCGGAACTCTTTTTTCAAATTGGGTTTTCTCCTATCTCTCTTATCACCCACTCCAATATGCGTGAAGTTGATGGTTACGTTTCAGATCTTGTAGGTTAAGAGAGAGGACCAGAAAACCATATATATATATATATATATATATATATATATAGATAAGCCCTAGAGAGATTTCTTACTATCAAAGAAATCTAATAAAAGCAAGTTTCATTAATTTCCTCAAATTAGCCAACAAGAGTCCTATTTGATTTGGGCTTACTAAAACTGAATTCAAGATAAATTTAGTAAAACAAAAAACCAAAAGGGGAAAGTAACTAAATTAGTGGGCTCAAACCATGGGTCCCAACAGTGTTGTACATGTGGTCATGAGGACCACTCATGTCTAACACAAGAATCATATTCTGAGGGGGCTTGCCATGAAGTCTCTCTCTCCTTCTACTCATAATTTCCGTGTGTCTAAAGCTTCAAGGATGGGCACTCCACGAGTTGCTATCCTAATTTTGGGAGACTTCAACGCCTAAATCAATTTCAGTCATGACATCACATCTCGGTCAAGTGAAAGACTACAAATCGTTCATAAATTATTAAGGGTAAATTAGCCAAAAGTCATTCAGCACGGTCTTCTAAGGCATCAAGGACAACTACTTTTTCTCTAATGTCTATAGTCCAGACAGCTGGAGATATTTTGGTGAGAGGTCACTATCATATATTTTCATGACTAATTTGCCCCTTTCAACCCTCATTCATATGACAAGTTAGCTCTTATTCTCTGTTGTGCCAGAGGACTCATTCCTTCTTCTCTCTCATTTTCTATTTTCCGTTCCTTTCCATGGTTGTGGGGTAACGTTACAGAGCACCTTCCGTCGCCACCATGACTTCCGATTTTCTCTCTTTCATTTCTTCAAAGATAGAAACGGTTTTACTTTATCTTACTCTTTCATCTGAAGTCTCTTCTAAATCTCTTTTTCTCTCTCCAATTGATTTGAAAGAGAGCAGTTTGCTCTTTTTCTTGTTTTCACTCTCTCCTTTCTCGATTGGATCGTGATCATCAAGTGTTCTTGTTGTGGATTTTGATTTTTATTAGAATCTGATTTTTCGTATTGTGACTTTTGGTGTCGCCGAGCTCAGATAAATTTCTCAGAATCTTTGATAAACTAGACAGAAACTCAGATAAATTTGCCAAAACTCAGATAAATTTTGGCAAATTTATCTGAGTTTCTGGAAAAATTCAGATAAATTTATCTGAGTTTCTGGCAAAATTCAGACAAATTTATCTGAGTTTCGAACAACTTTTGGTCATCAGCTACCTCTAACCTCTCTCCAAACCCATCAGAAAGAGACACTGTAAGCTAGAGAGTGTCTTCAAATGGGCGGGTCTCTTTGAAAGCAGCTTGAAATATCATCAAGTCTAGAGTTTGCAAACTGGACTGGGCTAGTATGATCTAGAATGGAATCTCCCTGCACAAAATCAGCTGCTTTGGGTGGCGTTTGATGCATAAAAAAAATCCAACTGACGAGTCCAACCTCAACCTCTTAGTTTTTTACAATTGCACCCAAGAACAATTACCCCAATATCAGCCAATTCCTTGCATCTCCAACCAAACACATCATGATTTTACAAGGTTGAGTTTTACTGGAAGCTTGATGACTTCCTCGAATTTCCCAAAGAAATGTCAATCTTATGCCTCTGTACCTGTTGTGATGGAATCCAAGCCCCATGACAATTACTTGGAGATGATACATAGGGGTTTTCTTCTCAACTGGACTTCACCCAATTGCAGCAGGTGCTCGGAAAGTGGAGGTCAGTGCAGATACTTGGAGAACTAGTTCTTGCCCCTGCGTAGGAAATTTATCTAAGTTTTCTGAAAACTTATGTTAGCTGCTGGTAAAACTCATTTGGCAAATTTATCTGAGTTTTATCTGGGTTTTGCCAAAACTCAGATAAATTTGTCTGAGGTATGCTTTTGCTGACATGTACATGGGCTTTTTTGTCTTTTTCACTGCTCATTTTTATAAGAGGACTTCCGTCGGTACGATAACATATCGTGGACCTTAGGCTATAAAAGCAAATGATGAGGGACCTCCGCCCAAATGCCCCAATTATTAATCACTCACACCATCATCCAATAGCACACACCAATTCCCAAAGTGCATACATGAATTAAAGTATTCTCTATAAAGTACCAACTCTCAGGTGGGCTCCATATTTAGTATATACATAGCCGGCAACCAGCTCACCAACCCCAAGTGGGTGTTGAACATGGAGCCCACCTGATCATTCTAACCCCTTGCTCGACCGCCCATGAATTTCTACCATTAAAAAAGTATATGCATAGTCCATCTAACTGTCCAAACCATTTAGATAGGTGATCAAGTGGGCCTCACTGTTATGCATGCACTAGATTTCCTGTGCGCACTGGGCAAGTTTTTTTTTCTATCATTTGCCTTTTCTATTAAAACTAGTACATGGGCCACACAGCATAACGAGGGTGCTATCCGGTACTACAATGGCCCTTGAAAGCCGGGCAAATTCTTTTCACCAGATTGCTGTATTAGTGCTATGAATTATTCTGAATTTGAGTTAAGGACAGCTTTGTGGGATAAGGAAATGGAGACAATCAGTGGCCTAATTGAGATGATGGAGGAAGAGGATTATGAGTCAGATGGTCAAATGAGTCTGACCGAGTACCCACCTAAAACAGAGAAAAGTTCACACTAGCTAATTAGGTTCTAAAGATCACATGAATGGCTCAGCTTTTGTCAATTATAGTCTCAACTGATTGACAAAGAAGCATCTACCACCTAATACAATAAGGAAAATCCTAAAGCATTGAAATATGAACACTAATAATAGTGAGCAAAGCAGAGAAGCTGGCGACTTCCAGCGAGAATGATTTTTTTCATATATAGGCCGTTATATTGTAATGCATTTCATGCCCCCTCATCTTTTTTGACTCTCCAAATCAACGATCGAAATAAAAGCTCAGGAATAGTCCATATCCGATGTCCCATTTTCTTATGGCGTTCATCTAAGGTCCAGATCACTGAACTATTTGCATTCCATAGATTAAGTCAGGCAGGGGCACAAGTGGAACCCGACCCTTTGCCATCACTGGAAGTAGGGGAGGGAGAGGGAGAGTGAAAGTAAAAGTAAAAATAAAAGGGAGTAGGTAAGTGATGTGAGTGTTGGATCTTCTCCTCTACTGCGTCCATGCTGCTGTTTCTTTAATGTCAAAATAAGTGGTTGAGGTCAGATAGCAACGTGGTGGGCCACGTCTGGTCGTCGCATATAATACTGCTCCTAAAATCCAAAATTCCTTTTAGGAAGGAAAAAAAAAACAGAAGATAAACCCAAAATAGTGATGCGTCGTGGGATTGCGCGTCCTACTCGTATCCGCATTATACAATCATGTGCGAAGCTACTATGAGAGTTTTTGACCCAATAAGACTAATCTAGCACACATGGAGAACAAGAACTTGCTCACGTAAGGAGTAAGGGAGATGGGAGTTAATCTCTAGTCATTCAGGTGAAAAGTGGGGCTCCCAACCAACCGAGTAACCCCTCATTCTCCTAGTTTAACAGGTTAAAAGACATCTTTGTGCGAGATTGCACGCATTCAAGTTTATAAAAAAAAAAAAAAAAAAGATAGAATTCAAAGGAACAAGGTGAGAAGAGAAGAAATGTTATAACTTAAAAGAGAGATCCAAACTCTCCAAATAAAGTACATTTATTCACATACATCAACCTAGCCTTAATTCATGTATCCTTTTCCTGATTCATTTGTGAACATAGCTGTAACTTCATTATATTTAGTTGAAATATTGATTTTCTAATAAATATAGCAATATTTTTGAAATGTTGCCAAAATGAAGAATGTCACGAGAAAATCACAATGTTATCAAAAATGAGAAAAAATGGAAAATCTTTAAAAAAGAATTAAAAGTATAAGAAAATTATACATATTAGTCATTTACATGGGGAGTTAACAGAAAATTTTGGGCCTCTTTGGGTCCCAATTAAGCAAGTGAAATCTACTTAGGGTCAATTTGGATAAGGGAGAAAATTTGACAAATAAGGAATTCTCACTATGTTGAGAACTGAGGATTAAAAGTAAAGGTGGAGAATTCTCTTGTTTAAATCATCATTTTTCATTCACTGTGAATCCTCACAGTGTTTAGATTTAAAAGTAGAGAAAATCATGTATGAGAGACATATTTTGAAATTAATTTAGATAAAAAAATATATTAAAATGTTAAATATTGCTTTTTAATTATAAGAAACTGGTTTCAATAGAAAAACAATATTATAATTTCCATCCTTGAGAGGAGAAAAACAATTCTCCTACTTCAGTGCATAAGTTAGTTTAGAGGAGAACCACTCACTCCTCTTAAATGAGTCCAAACAAGAGAAAAGTTCTTCTCCACATCTGAGTAGGCCCTTATATTGATTTAGGTGTAGAGAAAATAACAGGGAAAGAATTCCAACTGGTGATCCTTCATTGTTTTTGTATTTTAATAAGGAAAATATGTAGGAGAAGATCTTTAATAAATATTTTAAAAAATAAAAAATTAATAAATAAATGCTAAATATCAATTTGATCAATAAAAGGTGTAATCGTAATAGAGAAAACCGTATTTTCCCTACCCCTTTTGAGAAAAACTTTTCTCATATGTTTTGAAAAAGTTGTTTAAGTGAAAAGTCAATTTTCTCGTCAGAAGTAGATCCAAATAGAGAGACTATATTTTTAATAGTGTGTGGAGTGGTTGTGTAATACCGAGGTAATCTTCTACCTTGACACTGAAATACCAATTAGGGGTTACACCGGCCTCGATTAACCCAGTTCGGCACAAGTGCCAGCTGGCACCGAGTTGGAGTTGGATTCGGTCAGTATACCGACGTCGTTCATTACAGGCTCTGCCCCGAGAGCCTCGGTACCAAAGCCCGACCTCGAGCGCCCCTGATCTCGGTAATTTCCATCTCGGTCTACTTGACCGAGATGGGCCTTGTCCTTCTAAATCTCCATTATGAGATAGGACGACTACAAAGACCCCCCCGACAGAGGGTGACCGCCAGATGCTGATAAGGGACCTTCCCTATCACGTCCACATTTATGTGAGGGATTTGAGGGGACGTCCGATGGGACAAGTATCCTCACCTACTAAGGGTCCTAGGAGTGGGCTGATGGGACAAGTATCCTCACCTACCTTCACTATGGAACCTTCTACTCTCTCCTACATATACCTGCATGGTAGTCCCATAAGAGGTATGCAATAACAGTTTACATCTTCTTGTTTTTGCTCACATCTTCTTCCTCACTTCACCCTAGTTCAGTGACTGCACTAACTCAGGCGTCGGAGTGCTTTTGGCTGACAGCAGCCTCGGGCCCTGACCTTTGTTTTCTTTTCCCTTTCAGATTTCGGATCATCAGAGACGTTCCCGTTCAGCTAAACAGCTTCTCTGTAAACCCTTACCATCATCTAAACCAAGTCCGTAATTTTTAGGCACGCACAATTTGGCGCCGTCTGTGGGGAGCGGTCTGAAAATTCCATATTTTCATCCTAACAGCCATGCCTCCTAAGGCTAAGAAGGGAAAGAGCGTTGCTGGACCGTCTAGGTCCAAGCAGCCAGAGACATTCCTGCCTCTCATGCCGCCTCCACTGGTAACGAACCAAGCAGGGGCATTGGTAACAAGCCAGCAAAGAGAGGCCAGGCAAACTCCACCCAACCCTCAGTCGAGAAGAGCGGGTGGAGAGCTTGGTATTCGAAGTGTAGGATCACCCGTCACGGTGACACACTCATCGTCAAGAGATGCAGCGGCGTCTCCTCGGCACGGTCATATAACATAGCGGGCCCGGCCAACAACCTCTCAGGCAGAGCGTCCACGTCTGGAGGTTGTTTTCACCAAGCCACCTCGTAAGGACTTTCCTCCTCAGGAGCAGTCCCAACGAGGTAGGGCTCCTGTGCGGTCTCATCCTCATCAGTCTCAAAACGAGGACCACATGGAAGAGGACCACGTCCACCTCGGTGATGAGGGTGACGATGACATGGCCCTAGGGGAAGATGACGGTGTTGAGGCCCAAGCTGAAGCCATCAAGGCTCAAAACCTCGTCATTGAAGAACAAAAGGAGCAGATCCTCCAGCTTCAGCGACAGCTTGCGACGAAGGACGGAACCCTGCCCGAAGCCTCTCACACGCCTCCACCTCGGCAGCAGGCTCGGCGAGGTCCCGGGGGTCAGCCAGATCTAAGGCATCAAATAAACGAAAGGCGTGCCCGAGCTCGGAAAGAGGGCTCGAGTAACACCCACGCCAGCGCCGACCAGCAGCCGCACCGGAGACAAAGGCGGGAGCCCGGGGCCAACACCGACATGGCTGCCTATATTGATCAGCAAATTAAGCTGGCCGTGCAGCAGAACCTGGAGCACGTCGGCCTCGCTCGAGGTCGGTTGGGTACCAGGCATAGTGACATCCACGGCACATCTCCATTTACTCGGGAAATCAGAGATCATCCTCTCCCTGATAAATTTAACGTCCCGCGCTTCAATCTCTATTACGGGACGTTAGACCCCGAGGCTCATCTCCGACACTTCACCCAGAAGATGTCGGTATTCAGCGGCGACGGTAACCTTGATTGCAAGGTTTTCTCCTCCAGCCTGGGTGACATCCCGCTTCGGTGGGTCTGTGCACTCTCCGAGGGATCGATTTCGAGTTGGCAACAGCTCCGAAACTCCTTCGTCGAGAAGTTTCAAGCACACCGGGTCATCCCGAAGACTGATGCGGACCTGATCTCAATCAAGATGAGGCCTACCGAGAATATCACTCGATTCGCCAAAAGGTTCTGGACCATCTACAGCGTAATCGAAAATTCCAACGACGAGGTAGCCGTCACGGCCTTCCAACAAGCTTTGCTCCCAGGCAATGAGCTTCGGAAGAAATTGGTGCGTCACCCCGCAGTCTCGGTGAAGGCACTCATGGCCCGGGTAAACCAGTACGTTGAGCAAGAGGAGGACGAAATCCGAGCTCGGGAGAGCCATAATGTTTGGCAGGAGGGCCGTCCGAAGGGCCGTCCTTCGAGAAAAGAAAGGAGGCTTGCTAAGAAAGAGGCGGATCGAAATAGAGAACCATCCAGCTCGGCAGCACGTTCTGTCCCCACCTCGGGAGGCAGCGCGAGGCCGAAATCAAGTGGCGCTTCTTACAGAGCCGTCAACACTATCTTCAAGGAGCCTATCTACAAGCTCCTCGGCTAGATCCAAGCCCATCCCTTCTTCAAATGGCCCCAGCCTATGAAAAGTGACGCCGCCTCCCGAGATCAGAGCAAGTTCTGTGCCTACCATAAAGATAGAGGACACAGAACCGAGGATTGCCATGCCTTCAAGGCGCACCTCGAAAGGCTCGTGAAAGATGGGCATCTCAGAGACCACGTCCAAGAAGAAAGCAGAGTGAACAATGCTCAGCGACGCCACCCGGACGACCGGGATAGTGATGAGCCTGTAGGGACCATCGGCGTCATTCACCTGGCCCCAGCCCCTAGAGGCAGTGACCGGGACCGCGCCGAGGCCAGGAGGGCCCAGCACGGCAAACAAGTGATGGCTGCTGAGCTTGGTCCCTCGGCAAAGAAAGCACGTGTAGAGAGGCCAAAAATTTGGTTCTCTGACAAAGACTTGGCCGGGGTCCAGCTACCCTACAATGATCCTCTTCTTCTGACTATGAGGTTACAGAACTTCAATGTCAAGAGGATCCTAGTGGACCCTGGGAGCTCCTCAGAAATCCTCTATTTTGACTGCTTCAAAAGAATGGGTCTGAAAGAGGAGGACCTGCTGGAAGCTCGCACCCCTTTGGTGGGATTCAGCTCCAAGGCAGTGTATCCCAAAGGGAAGATCTCCCTCAAGGTCGAGGTAGGAGGGGCCCCCATGACAGCGGACTTCCTGTTAGTAGACGCTCAATCTCCATACAATGCCATCATGGGAAGAACCTGGCTTCATAACATGGAGGCTGTCTGTCGCGACCTCGGACCGGGCTCGGGGACCAGGTCCGGGATTGGGACCAATTGAGTGAAGCCAATAGTTGTGATCATATGGAAAGATGACAATAATTAAAAGTATGTTTATGATCAGACGTACACGGGTTAACCAAAGAACCCACACTACCCGTGCACGTGATTTCCCACAAGTGTCCGCGGTGAGGATATCCCAACACACATAATCATATAGTATAATTGCGGAAGCGTATGGTAAATCATACATGTATTTCATTTCCCAAAATATCAAGGCTGATTACATTTGAATATGAGTATCAGAATGAGCAATGTCCTAAAGCATAACCCAAAAGTACATATTCAAGTTTAATCAGAAGATCAGTTAATTACAATTCCCAAAAAATAGAGGCCAATAAAGGCCAATATAAACAAAATAATAACCAACAGAAAACTATCCAAACAATCCCCCAAAATGTTTCGCAACTCGGCAGCCCGATGTTTACATAACATCGTCAGCACGCCACTCAACTAGCGGTTGCGGTTCTCCAACCGCCTCCTCTGGCTCCTCCTCGGGGAAACCAACAACGGGACCTGAGTACCAAAGCAAAGGGTCAGACACGACGGTCTGGCAGGTAGATGAAAAGATATGAACATTTAATAATAAAGACCTTCACCTTGGAAAACATGTAAACCTGTTTAAACAATGGCTTTCAAAAGTAAATGAATCATTTCATTGAAACACATATGCAGTAATAAAACATGTAAGGTAACCAAGGAAATCGGGAAACAATCAAGATGGCATCCACAAGAAGCTAAATCCTCTATCACCGAAGTGACGTGAGTATCGGGTGTTGACCTCAGTCACCGAAGTGAGGAGGTGCAACCAAGTTACATATACATATACAATAATACGGGACGGGACCGCGGTAGCAAACCGGGTATCGGGAATCACGGTAGCGAACCGGATATCGGGAGCCACGGGAGCGAGCCGGGTATCGGGACGGGACCACGGTTAATAAACCGGGTATCAGGATCCAAACTGCAATTGGCGGGACGGGAGGGGGAATCTCCAAGTCAGTGGATCAGACTGACAAGGTTATCCAAGCTTAGTGGTGCCGACGCATGGGTCACAAGCGGGAAAACAAAACAAATACATATAACGAAACGGGGTGCTCATAAGTACAAAAACATAACTGTATCGGTCGGGCATGTACGGGCTAGCAATAATGCTAAAAACATGAATTTCAATACTGTCGGGCAAGTCTAGTCATAAAACATGAGATTTAAAATGTACAAGTGAAATTCGGTTCGCATAAAAGTATGAATGGATTTTCTCATATTCTCCGGGCTAAGTGTTGAAAGTCCAAGATTTGAATCAATGTAAATAGGGTCCCGTATGTTAGGTTGATATACATTTGGTACTCTTTTAAGAATTGAAAACATTCCGGGGCCTTATACACATTGACAAATTTAAAAGACCTAAACACAAAGTCATAAAGGGATTTCTTCTACCATATGATTCCTCCAAAAGAATTGATTCAGATTGGGGTTGATCAGCTCGTCAGTTGTCTGTCGGTCGGCCGAGGTGGGTGTATCGGCTGGCCGACAGATGTCTGTCGGTCGACCGACGTTGAGGTCTCGGTTAGCCGACAGATGACTGACAGAGATTTTGGCAAAATTGCAGCTTGCTGTTATTTGAGCCGGCAGGTTGTCGGTTGGCTTTCGGTCGACCGAACTAGGGAGTTCGGTCAGCCGACAGCTGACCGACAGATGCCCTGCTGGAAATCTGATCGAAACTGGTCTCTGGAATTGAGACCGACAAAACTCGGTTAGCTGTCGGTCGACCGAAGTGGGGACTTCGGTCAGCCGACAGCTGACCGATAGCTGACCGACGCACACGGTCAGGTCAGTTTCGAGTCAGGTTTCTGCTGTCTTTGTTCCCTTATTCACATACGACCTGGGCACCCTTCCTTGTACATTTTGAGGGTTTCAAAACCTCATTCAAGCCCATTAAATCTACCAACACAATCACCCCAATCAACCCCTTTCCATCCACATGCAATCTCATCCATTCTTCCATCAAATCCTTCCATTCCATTCGCAATCAACCAAAGAAATCCATTCCAATCATCACTTAAAATTTCAATCAAAAGGGCTAGGACATTTTCAATATGAGCAAGAAAGGAATAGACTAACATTATGCATTTCTAAATCAATGTGAATAGTGAGAATGTGAAACATCAATGTATGAAGTAGAAAACCACATTTTCAATAAAACATGCAAATATCAAATCATCCACTTGCCTCAAGGTTCTCTATGCAAGAAATCAAGCTATTAATCTCTTCCTCCAAGCCAAGAATGCTATCTACACAAAACCCCCAAATCCAAACCCTAAAATGGGTCAAATCATGAAACAAGAAGAGATAACTCTCAACAAAGAAGATAGAGCTCTCCTAAGACTAGGAGAACAAGAATCTAAGAGATTAGGGAGGAAGCTTACTTGTAGGTTCTTCAAATGGATAAGGTGAGTTCAATGAGGGTCTAAAATGGGGGGCTTCCTTCCTCAAATGGTATCAAAGAGAAGCTTGCAAGGAGGGGAAGAGGATGGTGATCTCCATTTCTCAAAAGATGCAAGGTTGGTGGGGATTTGGGCAATGTACAAGCAAGAAGAAGAAGAAAAGAGGGAAAGAAAACCCTAGGTTTCTCTTGTGCTGGAAAAGAGAAAATGGAAGAAGAGGGTTCTTCTTATACACAAGTGGGTGTGGGTCCCATCTCTAGGAAATCTTTGGAGGCTGAAAGCACTAATCTCGGGACCTCGGACGAAATCGACGAAGAAGAGAAAAGTGATCGTCGAAATATCTAGTTTCCAAAAAGTATATGTTTCACGGGTTTCAGAAATATCGAGTTTTGGGTACAGATTTCATGTATAATGACTGTTTTGCCCTCAATGCAAGAAAAATCGGTTTTCGGGGTTCCGAACGAGTACGAGATCAACATGAAAGCTATAGGGATTAACAAGACGAGTAAAACGGAATATAAATGCAAATCACTGGAATACGAACAATCCCCCACACAATAGTAAAACCATCCAAAAAGGGAACCCCCAAAGGGTCCCACCCACACAAAGCACTAAAACTCTCCCAAAACCATAAAAGAGCTATTCTAGTCCAAGCTTAGTCAAAAATCACTAATCGAGCTTAGCACTAATACGCAACAAATTAGCACTAATCGAGGTCTCTCGGGTCGGGGTCTTACACTGTCCCCTCCACCCATCACCAGAAGCTCAAGTTCCCGTTACAGAACGAAGACGGGGGCTTCGAAGTTATCATAGTCCGCGGTGACCAACAAATGGCCAAGGATTGTCTCATGGCCGTGGTACCCGGAGGTGCAGAGCCACAGCTAGTCCACTTGACCGAGCTTGAGGCCGAGCTCGACGCTGTTGGCCGAACTCCCGAGCAGAAGAGCATTGAAGACCTTACTGAAGTAAGGATCGATCCCAACGATCCAGAAAAGTTCTTCGTGCTCGGTAGCCAGCTTGCTGACGAGGAAAGGGCCGAGATGCTTGACTTCCTGTTAAAAAATAGAGAGGTCTTCGCTTGGACCCCGTATGAAATGCCTGGCATCGACCCCGAGGTCATGAGCCACAAGCTCAATGTAGACCCCAAGCATAAACCCGTTGTCCAAAAGACACGCAGGGCGGGCACCCAACAAGCAGAGGCTGTGACCGAGGAAGTCAAAAAATTGTTAGAAGTTGGAGCTATCAGAGAAGTCCATTACCCTATGTAGTTAGCCAACACGGTTGTGGTAAAAAAGAAGAATGGGAGCTGGAGGGTCTGCGTAGACTTCACCGACCTCAACAAAGCCTGTCCCAAAGACAGCTTTCCCCTTCCAAAGATAGACCAGCTGATCGACGCCGCTGCCGGGCATAATAGGATGAGTTTCCTCGATGCCTACCGAAGTTACCATCAAATTCCGATGCATGACCCTGATCAAGAAAAAACGGCGTTCATAACACCCAGAGGTACCTACTGTTACAAAGTAATGCCCTTCGGGTTAAAGAACGCCGGTGCAACTTACCAGAGGCTGGTGACCAACATGTTTCAGGACCAGCTCGGCAGGACGGTCGATGTCTATATCGATGACATGGTCGTTAAGTCTAAAAGGTCACAGGACCACTTGAGTGACTTACATCAAACCTTCTCCGTCCTCAAACAATACAAGCTCAAACTGAAAGCCTCCAATTGTGCATTTGGCGTCGGCTCGGGCAAATTCCTGGGCAGCCTGGTTACTAGGCGATGAATAGAGGCCAATCCCGATCAGATTTCGGCAATCAGGGCCCTTCAGAGTCCGACCTCGGCAAAACAGGTTCAAAGACTTACCGGGATGGCAGCAGCGCCGAACCGCTTCATCAGCCGAGCTTCAGATAAATGTCGTCCCTTCTTCTAGCTCTTGAAGAAGAACACAGGGTTCAAATGGACCCCAGAGTGCGAAAATGCCCTCCAGGAACTCAAAGTATACCACTCCTCACCTTCCCTGCTTTCCACCCCGGCACAGGGCGAGGTCTTATACCTGTATCTAGCAGTTTCGGAGCATGCAGTAAGCTCTGTACTCGTAAGAGAAGATGACAGGCAGCAAAGGCCCATCTATTACACAAGCAAAATCCTGCTGGATGCCGAAACGAGATACCTGCCATTAGAGAAGCTCGCATTTGCACTCGTCAGTGCGTCCCGCAAGCTCTCCCACTACTTCCTGACATACTCCATAGTGGTTGTGACAGAATACCCACTCAAGTCCCTCTTCAGGAGAGCAGACTTCTCTGGTAGAGTGTCAAAGTGGGCTGTTGAACTCGTGCAATATGATATCCACTATCAGCCTAGGACGGCCATCAAGGCCCAAGTACTGGCAGATTTCATCGTGGAGTTCACCTCTCCTAGTTCGGCACCGAGCCACCTCGATACCGAACTGGGGGGCAAGGAGGCAACCACTTCTGCCGAGACCGAACAGGAGCGGTCCTGGAAACAGTTCATTGACTCATCTTGGAAAGTCTTCGTCGATGGGTCCTCAACCTCCAAAAGGGCTGGCGCTGGCATAGTCCTTCAATCTCCGGAGGGCCTCGTCATTGAGCAAGCCCTGACTCTTGACTTCAAAGCATCGAACAATGAAGCTGAGTACGAAGCACTAATTGCAGGGCTGGGCAGCGCAAAAATCCTGGAGGCACAACAACTGGTGATCTTCGGCGATTCACAGCTGGTCACAGCCAGCTCAATGGAGATTACCAGGCCCGTGATGACAGAATGACAGCCTATCTAGCCCACACCAAGCAACTGCTATCCCAGTTCCAAAAGGCTGAAGTCAGGCAGATCGGCAGAGATTCCAACTCTCACGCCGACGCACTTGCAAACCTGGCCTCTGCTATTGAGGCAGGAAGAAAAAGAACTGTCGAAGTCGAACCACTAGACAGACCGAGTATAGAACTCCACCCACCTCGGCAGATCATGTGTATTGATCTGGGCCCGAGCTGGATGGATGAGCTCATCTCCTATTTAAAAAATGACCAGCTTCCCGAAGACAGGAACTAGGCCTACAAAATCAGGCTGAAGGCAGCCCGATTCTGGCTCTCTCCGGATGACAAGCTCTACAAGAAGTCCTACAATGGCCCTTACCTCCAGTGCGTTCACCCAAGCAAAGTCGAGGACTTCCTTTATGAAATCCATGAAGGGATCTGCGGCAGCCACATTGGAGGTCGGTCACTGGCTTACCGAGCTATCAGCCAGGGGTACTGGTGGCCCTATATGCAGAAGGACGCAGAGGTCTATGCCAGGAAATGTGAAAAGTGCCAGAAGTTCTCTCACTCTCTCCATCAGCCAGCACATGACCTAAGTCCTCTTTCCAGCCCCTGGCCCTTCGCCCAGTGGGGACTGGACCTGGTGGGACCTCTCCACCGAGCTCCAGGGAATAAAAGATGGTTAATAGTAGCTACTGACTATTTTACCAAATGGATAGAAGCTGAAGCGTTGTCTTCCATTACCAAGAAGGATACCAAAAACTTCGTATAGAGGAACATCGTAACAAGGTTTGGAGTGCCTCGAGCCTTGGTCACGGATAACGGGACCCAGTTCGACTCCAACTTCTTCAAAAACTTCTGTCAAGAATTTGGCATCAGAAACTACTTTTCTACCCCGGCATACCCCTAGAGCAACGGACAGGCCGAAATCTCTAACAAGGTAGTGCTTGACGGACTCAAGAAGAGACTGGATCGAGCCAAAGGAAGATGGGTCGACGAACTTCCAAGTGTCTTCTGGGCGTACAGGACTACCCCAAGACGCTCGACCTCGGCTACGCCTTTCTCCCTAGCCTACGGGATGGAAGCCGTGATTCCACTTGAGATCGGCCTACCGACCCTCAGGTCGGAGCTATTTGATCAAGGCCAAAACGATATGAACCTCGCCACAGAGCTCGACTTGGCTAAAGAGCGGAGGGAATCAGCAGCCATTCGCCTCGCCTCTTATCAGCAACAGTTGGCCAGGGGTTACAATCTGAAGGTCAAAGAAAGAAAGTTCTCCCCTGGAGAACTGGTCTTAAAAAAGACACTTCCAGCAGACAAAAATCCCAGCGAAGGAAAATTTGCGCCGAACTGGCATGGACCATTCAAAGTGACTTCGGTAGCTGGACAGTCTGCATACAGACTAGAGGACATGGAAGGTAGAGAACTGCCACGTCCATGGAATGCTATGCACCTCAAGAAATTCTATTTTTGAGATGTAATCAGGTTTCAGAAGTGAATAAACTGATTCTTTTTATAGAATATGTTTACTTTCTAAAAACTATCTCCTACCTGCGAGTATGGTCAAGTTATGGAACTCGGCACTTGCTCACAGCTCGGTCACAGGATCGGCACCTCGGGCTTCAAACTTAATACGTTAAGCCCGGCTGGAGGGCCGAGCTCGCTTACTTGTCTTACTTTTTCTTGTGTCCTGTTATTTATTTTGATTATGGAACCAAACGCATAAAAAGAGCAGGAAAAGTGGAAAGGAAAGGACATTCACCACACTGTACAAAGATAAGAGCAAAATAAGAGTTCCATTCAGTCAAAAATTTGTACAATGAGGGTGTCATTTTCACCAAGAAGAATTACATATATCTCCCCAAACGGGCACAAGAAAAGAAGAGAGAAAAACATCATGGCAGCTGATCTATCTCAATGATAGACACATCTTCGCCATCACCAGTCGGAGCGGGAGGGGCTTCCGTGACATCGGGCCCAAGATCGGCAGTGGTGGTCTCGGTAGTCGGAACTTGGAGAGTCTCCGAAGCTTGTGGCTCATCAGCAGGATGGCCAGGAGGGGCCTCGGAGAACGAAGGAGCTGGCGACTTGGGCTCGGCGTAAGGGAGCTTGGGCAGGTCTTGACGGATGGGGTGATCCTCGGGAACCCCCATTTCTTTCAGCACCGCAAGACATCCCATTTCGAAAAGCTCCTCCCCCAGCGGGACGAGTTGCTCTTCATATTCCTTGGTCACCTGCACCACACCCTTCCGGAAGGAGACCTCGATCTCTGCTTGCCGGGAAGCCTCGAGCTCAGCCCTTAGTTTGACTGAGGCTTCCTGCTCGGCTTTAAGCAGAGCTTCGATCTCGGTTTTTCCCTTCCTCAGGGCCTCCATTTCGGTCTCCATCTCCTTGGCCCTCTTCTCCATCTTGTACGCGGCAGCCTAGAGCCCATAGTTCTCGGCGCTTTTCTTGGTGATCTCTTCCATGGCAGCCTCGTTTTCTGTGTTCAACTTGGCACACTCTTCCTGAGACCTCCTCAGCTCCTCCGAGCTCCCTTCCAGAGCTGCTGCGAGCTTCTGTTTTTCTGCCTGCAGAGAATGGATCGCAGCACGGCTCTGGCGGGATTTCTCCAAAGCCACTACAGATCTCTGCACAACCTGGACAGTAGGAACAAAGGTTAGCATCACACAGCATGACCTCAAATCTATATAAACCAAGCATTGCTTACCAGCAGGGCCGATGAAAGGTTGGCTTGATGAAGCGCACCCTCCTCCATTCTCCTGAAGCGTTCGACATCTGCAGGGAGCGCACATGCCTCAGCCAGCACGGCCGCCACTGCCGGGCAACCTTGCAAATGGTGTCCCGAGGTCAGCGGCGTCCCTGGCGCCAGAAGGAAAGATGGCCGCCAAGGTTCCACCACGGGGGCATGAGGCACCAAGGGCTGGACAGTATTCTGCCGAGATGAGCCCTCTCCTCTAGGCATCACCGGCTCCCTCTCCTCCCGCCTTTCTCGGCGAACCAGAGGTTGCTCCTCTACCCTCGGCTCCTCCTCCACCTCCTGTCGCTGACGCGACTCCCTCCTCTCCTCCGACGGAGTCGGATTTGACCGAGTAACCCTCTCCTTCCGGGGCTTCGCTTGGCGCGGCTCTTCGCCCCTCGCCTTCTTCGTCTGCCTCTCCTCCCTCGCCGCAGTCGAGTCATCTCGGGAGGAGGCGGATGGGGGAGCCTTATGGGCATCCCTGGAAGAGGAGTCAGCAGACCTCGAAGAAGAAGAGGCCCGCTTACCCAGGAGCTTCTCCCGGAGGTTGGTGGTAGGAAGATCTTGACCCCTCTCCATCTCGGCACCGGGCTGGTACTTCTCGGTTGCCTCCTCCGGGTCGGTAACAGGTGAGATCGGTCGCTCCTGCCCAACTGCCTCCGGTGTGTAACTAGGCCCGACCTCAATGTTCTCCTCCCCTCGCCTTTTGGTGTAATGTTTGTACCTCGGCAGGTACCCTATGAGACACCAGGCAGCCCTGCCCCTGGTAGCGTTGGACTTTGTCAAACCAACCTCCGTTCTTCTTCCAGCCGTCACGAATCGCTGCCTGTCTCCTCTCACTAAGGCCTGCACAAAACAGATCAACATATGTCAGTTCGGCAGGAAGATAACATGATGAAAAGTCAAGCCATTTGAGCTCGGTGTTTTACTTGGGAGGTGCCCAAAGTGACGAGGTACCCGGTACCTCCTCTCTGCCTCGGTTTCTTGCGCACCGAACTCCCAGTTGCCGGTAACAAACAACCTGTCAGTCCCGGCGTGGCGCATTGAGTCCTCCAGAGCAGTAACGAAGGAGACCATCTTCGGTTTACTCCGGAGGTAATAACAGTCGTCAACCTCCCCGGTGGACTTGCTAATGTCATACGCTTCCTCGATGTCATGGACACCGAGGTGGATGCCTAGAAGCTTATTCAACGCTACTGTCCCCATTATGATTTTATAGCTATTCTGCATTAATTGACAGGGGGCAAGATGCCACATCGCCAGACATCGCCTGAGCAATGGATGGACGGGAAACCTCACTCCCCCTTCGATTACCGAGACCAATGGGAAGGGCATCGCCCCATCTCGGTAGACGTAACCGTCCCAGAAATCATCTGGATCGTCCAGCCTAATCCGGACGTCGTCCGGGATGCTGTAGGTCTCCCTAAACCTAAATATGGCCCCGGGGGTATCGGCTAGACAACGGTAAACCCCTTTTCCCATGTTTTGAGGACTGTAAGATGGGTGACGAAAGAAAAGCCCTAACTCAGGGAAGAAACTAGAAGAGAGGTGCTCAAAGGGAAATATAAGGAAAAAGAAGACTTACAAAAAACTAGACGCAGAAGGACAGAAAGGTAGGGAAGATACAGAGACGGTCTGAAAAAACGCACGAACAGAGTCTCCCCCAGAATCAGAATGGCAAAGTGATGAAGGAGGAAGAGGAATGCTGCTTTTATAAGGCAGCAGGACGACTCCTCGGAAACCGAAGGCACGCCCTCATCACACCGCCTCGAACGGCGCGCACGTCGCTTCGGTATTCCGTACTGAAAGCTAGATGACGCCACGTGTCAAGATCATGGCGGTTTCCGCAGTAAAAGCCGTCAGACTAATTAATTGTCTCGGGCAGGCGCAACGATTTTGGCGCTTCCTAGCAGACAGGCTGGCGACGGATGGATGGAACTCTTAAATGAAGTCATGATGAAAACCGCAACATCGGCGGCTGATTACAGAAAAGTGTACTAGCTCGGTACTCATATGAGCTTCCATGTCTCAGCTCCCGACCTCAATACAGCCCGAGCTGATGAGTTCGACAGCTGGGGGGCAATTGTGTGGAGTGGTTGTGTAATACCGAGGTAATCTTCTACCTTGACACTGAAATACCAATTGGGGGTTACACCGGCCTCGATTAACCCAGTTCGGCACAAGTGCCAGCTGGCACCAAGTTGGAGTTGGATTCGGTCAGTATACCGACGTCGTTCAATACGGGCTCTGCCCCGAGAGCCTCGGTACCAAAGCCCGACCTCGAGCGCCCCTGATCTCGGTAATTTCCATCTCGGTCTACTATACCGAGATGGGCCTTGTCCTTCTAAATCTCCATTATGAGATAGGACGACTACAAAGACCCCCCCGACAGAGGGTGACCGCCAGATGCTGATAAGGGACCTTCCCTATCACGTCCACATTTATGTGAGGGATTTGAGGGGACGTCCGATGGGACAAGTATCCTCACCTACCAAGGGTCCTAAGAGTGGGCTGATGGGACAAGTATCCTCACCTACCTCCACTATGGAACCTTCTTCTCTCTCCTACATATACCTGCATGGTAGTCCCATAAGAGGTATGCAATAACAGTTTACATCTTCTTGTTTTTGCTCACATCTTCTTCCTCACTTCACCCTAATTCAGTGACTGCACTAACTTAGGCGTCGGAGTGCCTTTGGCTGACAGCAGCCTCGGGCCCTGACCTTTGTTTTCTCTTCCCTTTCAGATTTCGGATCATCAGAGACGTTCCCGTTCAGCTAAACAACTTCTCTGTAAACCCTTACCATCATCTAAACCAAGTCCGTAATTTTTAGGCACGCACAAATAGATAAAATAAAAGAAACTATTCTTTGCTAACTTCTCTCACCATCAAACTAGACCACCAAGTCACCCAAGAATCGATCCCTGTTTAATAAGGTGACGGTCGGGGCTCAAAAGAAGTCAAAATAAAAAAACCAACCTAGTTACCTAAATCATAGTTTATGTTGAAATAAAATTTTATGGGTTTAAGTTAGCTCAAAAATATGTTGAAAACTATCATCAATAGGAAAAAAAATTTTAAAAAGAAGAAGAAGAAAGTGTTACGTGTAGATAGATTCCCAAGTAAGTTAAATGACGAGAACCCACTTCTTACTTCTTAGTATACTCGGGAAAATGACACTAAAAAATGCTTCGCAAATGCTGTCGAAGGGATATGCTGGGAACCAAATGACAGTCTTAATCTTAGAAGTCCAAGGAGAAATAAATTATGCTGGGAAGCAAAAGACCTTATTTAATATTCATTTTCCCCAATTCATTTCGTCTGTCGGTACCTAACGATGTCAATAATTTCTAGGAAGTTATGTTTGATAGAGACTTTTCTCCCTCCATGTCATTTCTAAGGAGTTATGTTTCATAGAGAATTTTCTCCTTGGATAACCACTCATAGGATTGCATGCAAGTGGGTCCCACTAGCTGGACCACAAACCAACTCATAGTGAAAATCTTCCATGTTTAGTAGTTGCATGAGCAAAGCATAGAACAGCCTAATGCCAAGGGCTTCCCATCTCACACAGCTGACTAGAAATCGATCCCTAGACAAGTAGGTTGTCCCACAGTTGTTTGCCGCTAAGTAATATCTGCTGACATAATTTGGTCCATTTCAACCTATTCAGATCCAAATTTCAATCAAAATTTTGAAAATGAATGAAAAACACCCCTCTAGAAAGCTCTAATTTGTATTCTAGTGAAGACCCCACGATAAAATAAGAGTTTTTTTTTTTTTTTTTTTTTTGGTCCTTTAGAATTTTACCAAACAAACTAGCTGTAAATTAGAACTTAAAAAGGTGTGGCTATTTGTTATGACCTAATCTAACTAATCTGTATGACCATTGCATGCTATTTAAGTATTCAGTCATTATTTTATGTACAGTTTGGAATCTAAGACTGGGTGTGTCTAGGCTACTTGCGTTAAAAAATGACCAGAAAGTTCCTACGAAAGTGCATCTTCGTATTGATTCCGTTCCTCGCTGACTTTGGATTAGTATTTAATTATTACTTCTCATTGTCATAATAAGAACAGGAGCATCTGTAGAAGAAAGACATCACAGGAAGAACAAGAAGAAAAAAAGAGTTTCAAAACAAAGAATTGAAGTGTCAAAGAAGAAAATGCCCCAGTTTCATCCATCTTTTCTTCTTCTCCTCTTATTTCTGGTAGCAATGGAAGGATGGGCCTATACACCACCAACAACTGCACAGCCCCTGAGAATTGGTGTTCCTGTTAACTCTGTATGCCCCAAGTATGTAAGAGTGAAATGCAACCAAACTTCCGACAAATGCTTTGACGGTTTCTCCATACAACTCTTCAAGCTGATTCTAAAACGTATCCACTACAAGAGGCCCTATCAATTCATTCCATATAATGGCAGTTACGACTCTTTGGTCCAGCAAGTCTATTTGAAGGTACATATATATGATGTCTTTTTAATATGCATATCATTTTAGGGTGTTTTCCCATAATCACATTCATAACAACTCCCAATTGAGGCCTGGGCATTGGTAATTACTTAGCATAAGGTGTGGGCTGACTCCCCTCAATCCTCCGTTCAACACCCCAGACTTACTTGGTGAATGTGTGTTGCGGAGTCGTGCATGTGCCCAAGGGATTGGTCTTATTGGGCCAAAGACCACAGGGATACCTTCGTCGGAAAAAAAAAAGAGAGTCTATATATAGGTTAATGCTTTTGTGGCCATAAATGAGGGCCCAATGATAAACCAATATGCCAACATCTCTCGCTTGGCCCAAAAGCTGAAGCAATATGGATTGCTCAGCTCATCGTCTTCTTCCTTCTCCTTCCAATGTAACATCTGATGATGCTGGTTTTTCTCCCTACGTGGGAGAAGAACTTTGATGCGGTAGTAGGAGATGTATCAATCGTGGCGAATCGAACGCAATATGTAGGTTTCTCTCGACGCTACACGGAGATGGGAGTGAGGATGCTGGTGCTTGAAAAGCCGAAGGCTGGAAATGCTTGGATGTTTGTGAAGCCCTTCACAAAATCCATGTGGGCGCTGACAATAACCATATTTCTGTACAATGGCCTCATCGTCTGGTTGATAGAGAAGGCAGGAGATGAAGAGTTAAAGAGCTCATCCTTTTCCAGCCAATTCGGCTGTTTGGTCTGGCTCTCCGTCACTGCCCTCTTCCCTATTCATGGTAAGAGACAGTGATCATGCCCCTATCCTTGTTGAGCTATACTAAGGTCAAGTGATACAAAGTTAATTGTTAGCATCTTGGATTCATTCACAATTTTTTGACCCACCAGTTCAATGGGGATGATCAAGATGAAACTTATTCTCATATAGCTAAAAGATAGTATATGCTTCCCTTAAATAGTTAAGATGGTGCGTCCAAAGTACATATATGACTTTGAGATCTACTTTTTGTGTCCATGTAACTTAAACTGATTCAAATAGATATTCTAAGTACTTTAAATTATTTGGTAAAGTTTTGTGGATGTCTAATTTAATCAGTTTTAATACATTTTTCCCTATTTTAGAAAGCAAGCAAAAGGTAATTTTTCAAATATACATAATTGTCTAAAGCAATTAGGCACTTTTGCTTTGTTCTTTTTTTCAACAAGTTTGCCATATAACTTTTATAATGTGATAAGTTACCTCTATTACTTTCACTTTACCATAAATTCATCTTTACTATGCTTATTCCTATAAGACAACTTTGCCCATATAATTAGCTTTTTCAATATGACAAGTATGCATTTCTATTTAAATCAACTATACCTACCAAAACATCATTTCATACGAAGGTATAATTGAATTAGCTTTATTTCAAACGGCAATATTTCAAGTGGAGTGCACCCAAACAGGTAATTGGGTTTTAGGAGTCGGCAAATTTAGGATTTTCATGTGGGTTTTTGGAGCAGATCCAGGATTTTCATGAGGGTTTTGGAAGGGGACCCAAAATCCTAATATCTCTTTTGGAAGCCGACCCAGGCCAGAGGGGGCGACTGTCTCCAATAGGAAATATGTACGTCCACCCCTGATTAAGGCGAACCTGATCTGACACATTAAACCCCTAACCCATACCCACATCTTGTAATTTTGGTGGCGGTGTTGCATGTTTGTTGTTGGTGCAGGAGAGAAGTTGCGGAGCAATTTGTCTAGAGTGACCATGGTGGTATGGTTGTTCGTAGCATTGGTTTTGATCCAGAGCTATGCGGCTAACCTCACCACAATGCTCACAGTTACGCAACTGAGGCCCATTGGTCCTCTCTTGAGAAGCACAGACTATGTTGGGTGCGACCAAGGTTCCTTTGTCATAAGCTACCTAGAAAATGTCCTACACATCAGCAAATCACGCATCAAGACCTACATGTCAGGAGAAGACTATGCCAAAGCTCTCAGGAGTGGAGAGATAAAGGCCGCCTTCCTGGAACTTGCTTTCATCAAGATATTCCTTGATGAGCAAAAGAAAGGTTTTGCTATTACTGGGCCCACCTATGAAATTGGAGGATATGGCTATGTAAGTATATATTCATTCCAAGTCTCTGGCTCGCTAACAAATGATATTCATTTAGGGCTTGCATGTTTTGTTGCATGATATATATCTGAGAAATATTATTGTTAAGAGATAATTTGAAATTGCTCAATGTTATGCCCCAGCTGAGTTCACAAATGCTTAAATGCCCTTTAGCATTTTTGGAGGCTAAGATATGGAGAATTTAAAGATTCTATAAGCAAAAGTTGTCAATCCATAACGCTGGAGATTTAGAAACTCACAAATCAAACAGAAAAGGTATTGGAGGATAACCACTGACATCTTGTAAAATGTTCCCAACAGCGAGAATTCTCTTCTAGAATTCTTGCAAGCCAGATATGCCCCGTTTCTGCTTAAGTGCATGTTTGTTTGCATTAAAATGCATAAGCATGAATAAATAACGGTGATGGTTGGTTATCGATTTCTCCTCTTTTTTTTATTCAATTTTCATTAAAAAAAAAAAGAATGGTTATTTGATGCTCATTTTTCAAAATTGCCTTACTGCCTTCACTTTTAACTAATTATGAGATAAATCATATGCATTCAATTCTTAAGTATTTTAATGCAAACAAACAAGCGGAATTATTTTTAGGAATTTGGGATGGTGAGGATTTTATGGACATGATGTGATGGGGTCCCTCGGCATTTCCAAATGCTATAACTTTTTATGCGAGAATTTTAAATTCCAACAACCTAAAAGGTCACTTTTAATTACCTTTGGGCTCAGATTCTAACCCCGTGAAGCATTTCTTGATCATACACCCTCCACGAAGGGTAATAGCATTCGGAGAATTTTAAATTTTCCTTAAATGAATTCTACTAAAAGAAACAGGTCAAATCCCTCGCAGTACTCATGAAAGAAATCTCCCCTTTCTGTTATTGCATGATTATATCAGTTCAAACAACGACATGTCTTTGTTTCTTTTTATGATATGGATGTCCTTCCTCAGGCTTTCTCAAAAGGTTCACCCCTTGTAGAAAATGTGTCCGATGAGATTCTGAGGTTAAGAGAAAGCGGCAAGCTCCATAAACTAGAGGACCATCTGTTGGTCCCTTCTTCCAAAAGCTCAAGTTCTGATACCGGCGACCAGGACAGTACCAGGTTGAGCCCAGACAGCTTTTGGGGTCTCTTCCTTATCACGTTTGGAACATCGACGCTGGCGTTTTTACTGTTTTTGGTCAGTCGATTCTATGACAATTGGTGCCTCAAGAAGCAACATCAGGATGAACAGGTACCTGAGAAGGATGATGCAGCCAATTTAACCCCATCAGAAAGAGCTCCTCACACAGTCACGGGAGTTGTGGTGCATGATCCTGACTGCTGGCTCGTTGAAATTCAGCAGCCTAACTTTGTAAGAAGCAATACCTGCTAGAGTGCCCACAGTAAATCACCATTAATGATCTTGGGCATAACCTGGTCAAAACCACAGATGATATCATTCTTCATTTCAGGATTACTGGAAGAAAATCACCACCACTCTCACACCCGTGTATAAAATCACCATCACTTGTATAAAATCAACATCAACATCAACATCAACATCAGCGTGTTTGGAATTACGACAATCAGAAATTCAGTAAGAGATTCTGGTAAAGAAACAAGCTTAAGCCTATGCAGTTGAAGGAAGTCGAAGTTAAGATTTTTTTTTTTTTTCCACAGCAATTTGCTCAAGTCAAGTCAGATGTATTTGGTAACACAATGTTTGACTGAATTTTTCTAAGATAACATGTTTTACTGGTAATTCTCTCCTGCAATATTACCCAATGAGAGGAAGGCACGCATCTAAGATAAATTGTAGATTACATCCTGGTTGTTGGGCCGGTATTGGTTTCAAATCCAATTTCTTTCGTCGGTCGGAACCTACGGATGTCATTTCTAGAAGTTATGTATCATATATAGAGACTTTTCTCCCTGGATGTCATTTCTAGGAAGTTGTGTTTAATAGATAATTTTCTCCTTCGATGTCGTTTCTAGGAATGTTACTTCCACAAGCAGCCTTGTTGCGAAAGTCTTTGATGTTTAATGTAATAGACAAGCCATTGATAAAAGACATCTCTTCTTGAATTAGTGCTTGCGTAGGGATTAATCCCTGGACAGGTAGACAGGTTATTGATAATACTCAACCATCATCCTTATCCTTATAAATGAATATAGATAAATTAAGAATAGCTGCTAGCCTTCCATCATCCTTATAAATGCAACTTTATCATCCCTTTTCACTGAGCGTTTGAAGCCGAGTCATTCAATTTGATATTATGACTAGTGCCTGCTAATTACGTTAACAAATGACTCAGAAAGTTCCGACGAAAGTGCATCTTTGGGTCGATTCCCTTCCTCGCCGACCTTTGAGTGTCATTTTATGACTTCTCATTTGTCGTCATAAGAACAGGAGCATCTGCAGATTAAAGACTTTTATCGATGAATAAAATCGTCGGTAAAACCTAGGAAACGTCGCTAAATTCAATTTTACCGACGTTTTTAATTCGTCGGTAATAATCTCTAATTTTCATCACTCTCAACCGCCAAGATTCAACTATGCCACTTTTAGCGACGCTTCTTAAAATGTCGCCAAAAAAACGTCGTTAAAAGGGGACTTTTAGTGACGTTTTCTAAAAGCGTCGCCAAAAAACGTCGCTAAAAGTGCAACTTGTTGTAGTGAGTGTAGTTAGTAGATACATGGATAACCCCGGAAAGCCCATTCGCAGGCAGTGAAATGGATACTCCGTTACTTGAAAGGTACTACTAATGTTGGGATAGTGTATGACAGAAGCAACGACACTTCTAAAAGTGTTATTGGATATGTTGATTCAGATTTTGCTGGAGATTGAGGCAGAAGAAGGTCATTGACAGGTTATGTCTTTACTTTTGCTAGCGGTGCCATTAGTTGGAATGCATTATTGCAATCCAAAACTGTCTTGTCTACCACTGAAGCAGAATATATAGCAGCTACAGAAGCAGTGAAGGAAGCTATTTGGCTAACAGGCTTATTTAGAGATCTGGGATTGGAACAAAAGCTGACTATTGTTTTCTGTGACAGTCAGAGTGCGATCGATCTGACACACAATCCTAAGTATCATAAAATGACCAAACACATTGATGTTAGGGCACACTTCATTCGAGATGTCATCTCCAAGGGTGCTATTGCAATGATAAAGATTGCTATGGCGGAGAATCCAGCAGACATGTTGACCAAGACTATTCCAGCAGTCAAGTTCAAGCATTACTTGGACTTGATCAACGTGATCAGTACGTGAGTGCCCTTAGGGGCAAGTGGAGAAGGTGAGACGTGTTTTATTATGAGGATCGGCTTCAATGTTCGCCAAGGTGGAGATTTGTTAATTTATATGGCTCAATTGAATGAACAAGTCTTGGTTAACCGGGCCCTTGGATTGCGCAAGTTGTACTCTGATTAGAAGTAGGTCTATTATAATAGTTCTACTGTGATTAGAAGTTGGGGTCTGGGTGTAACAGGGTTTGGGGCTGATATTATAAATAGAGACCAGAGTCTCTAGATTGTATACCTTTGATTGCATATAGTGATTTCCCCCGTCTTCCCCGTGGAAGTAGGCCAAAAGCCGAACCACGTAAATCCGTGTTCTTCTTGTGTCTTCTTGATCTCTTCTAGTAGGCCCTACATCACAACATCTTTCTTTTGTGTTTGGCAGGCTTCAACAGGTCTATTCATCTCTCTGCTGGGTGGACTTCAGAGGTTCCCGGTGGGTTTCCTACTGCTCTCCTTGCTTCGGTGCTGTTGTTTCAGAGGCGAGTGTAGTGCTTTGCTGGTTTGCTGGGGGTGTAGTGCATTGCTGTAGTGTAGGGGTTCTCTTCAGTTGGTTCTGTGGTGTCTGATTCAGTAGCTCTTTGCAGAGATTTGCCTTCCTCTGTTCGTTGCAGCTTTGCTGAGCTTTGTCCTTTCTGTCTTTCCTCCTAGGGTTCTCTGCTGTTGCTTCCTCCTTGTTGGTGCTGCTGCCTTCTTCTTTCTTTCTTTGTTTTTTTTTTTTTTTGGTAGTGCCTTCTGTTGCTGCAGAGCATTCTCTGGATTTCCTTCTTTTAGCTTGGCTGGAGGTTTCCTCTGTTTCCTTTTGGCTTGGCCCTTTGTTTTGTTTGGGCTTTTTTGTTCTTTATTCTGGTTGTTTTCTTTTCCCTCCTTGTATTGGGGCATTTTGGCTTCTTCTTTTTCTTTAATTCAATTTACCATTAAGCAAAAAAAAAAAAAAAAAAAAAAAACATCTGATTTACACACGAGATACGTAAATGCTTCTAGACAAACATTATTAATGCGTAAATATTACGCATATTCACCATTTATATATCTAAATGGGTGTTGACAAACGACCCCTTAGGGTAAAAAATGAAAAACACCAAAATAATACAACACAAAAACAGAGATGAAGAGTACTAAAAAGAAAGAGAGCAAAGTTCTCAATTAGATGAAAGCCAAAAGAACAATGACACCATCAAAATCACAAGAAGGAAATCAAGATGAAGCACAAAACCACCAAGGTAATTTATTAATTGAGTTGTACTCTAAATATATGGCATAGTTGAAGGGCCAAGTTTGGATGATAATGAGCTAATTTGCGGACTTCGTTTAAAGATGGGCGGCTCCGGCCAGGGATTTGCAAGCTTGTAAGGCTCAAGCCAAACCCTAGCCAGACAAACAAATTGGGCTCAGCAATGACCCGATACGAGTACAACCTAACCCCAACCCGTTGCCACCTCTCGCTTAGGGATGTAAATGGGCCCCAATTCTCTGATTACCCGAAAGTTTCGACCTGATAAAAACCAGGCATGGGTCCTTATTTAGGCCCCGATAAGTAAATGAGTCCGAGTCCATTTCCACCTTGGTTCGGACGCGTGGACCCGAGACTCGGCATATTACCTCAATTCTCGAAAGTCTTTTCTAAAAACTATATTTTTTAACATCATTCTCTATCCGGATCCGGACTATTTTTTTAATATCATTCTCTACCCGGACCTGGACCTGTCCCATGTATAGTTTTGGTTCTAATTCTGAAACCAAGAAACCGGTTCCAAAACAATTTCGGGTCAGAATCCGGATCCACCTTTTCCTTAACGGTCGTGGACCTGGACCGGCACTGACCCATTTACAACCCTACTCTCACTTCAACATAATGAGGAAGATAAGGAAATCGAAAACCCACTCAACTTTGCCTCATTTTTCGTAAACCTAAAGCCGTTTTGGATGTAGAGAAAAGTAGGAAAGAGGAAGAAACTTTTTTCTTTCTTTAATATATATGTTCCGCACGACTCTAGCTAAATTCCACAAAACTCAGTTAAAAAGATTTCAACCTTCTCAAGCATCCTTTCTTATAGGGAAATTGAGTTCTTATTGAAAAAAATTGGATTTTGACTATTTAATAAATAAACGTTATTTGTAAAACAGTTAAGATGTTTCTCTCAAATCCCTCCAAATCCCAACAAATTATTCTTGCCTAAGAACAAAATGCCAACATGGTATTATTAAATAAAAGAAATGATTTTCCTTAAGGGGATTCTACACCCTATTTCTCTCCTCATTTCTCCACCCAGTAGAGTTTGTAAGACCTAAGTACGTATCGCATTAGGTTTGATAATAATGAATTAGAAAAAAGAATGGCCTCTTACCTAAGGCGCAACAGACATCAATTCTCACCGGGCGTTCGAACCCTGAGCATGCTACCGTCCCTCGCTCGAGGGCTCTCTCACCTCACTTGAGGTCTACTTCCCTCACCCAAGGACTCTATCACCTCAACCATGGTCTACTGCCATCGCTCGAGAGCTGGGTCCCAACCCCCTATAGCCGTGCACTAAAAAAAAAGGGTTTTGACATGATAGTAGTTCTTAAACTCTGTTTTCCAATGAAGCATGGTATTTTGTGAAATTAAATCTCATCTGACCACTATTTCTCAAATTCTATCATCCGGAAAAAAAAAATTCTTAAGATACTACATAAAAGCCATGATATCATGGGATAGTCCCATGACATGATAGGATTTATCGATTTATATGACATACATAGTTCCTATGAAATCATGGGATTTGGGGCCAAAAGGTTCTTTTTTATATATATTGACCAAAGTTAAGCGACTCTGGTAACATTAGTTGAATTTCGATCGTGAAATTGGAAAATTTGAGTTTAGGGAGAACTAATACGTCGACACCCTCAAAAGAATAATAACTTTATTTTTTGGTAGAAAAAACAATGAACTAGAAAACGATAAATCTTTATGGACAGATGAATTGGCTCTTATACCCGGCTTCTAAATTAGTCGTTGCTAATAGGAAACACGCATGATCATAATTACAGGAATACATTTATGCTGTGTCCAAATTCGAGTTGTAATTTTTTTCCCAAAATTGCCAATATATTCGTGTTGTGAGATTGATAGGAAATCACACCAAGGCCCTTTATCTTCCATCGGTTTTGGCACCAAAGGCAATGGGTGAAAACCATGATATACAATGAGCCTAACATCAAGGGCGGACCTAGAAATTCCTCATGGGGTGAGGGGGGCCACTATGTAGGAAAAATATTTTGGGAGGGCCACATGTGTGTGTGTATAATGAATTGTAGTTTTTATAATATATAGGGGCTTTTCTAAAAGCACTTGGGGGCATATGTAAAAAATTATAAAAATTTCGAAAAGGTAAAGGGGCTTTTGAAATTTTAGGGGGCGGGCATGGCCCCTACAAGCCCCCCTCTGGTTCTGCCCATGCCTAACATGTATAGGATCAACTTAAAACTTGATCATCAACCCTGAGGCCTAGCTCAGTTGGCCTAGGACAACCGTTGCTTCCAGTGGTTCTGGTTCAAAACTGCACTACCACACTGGGGCCATGAGGGTTTGCTCGGCTCCCCTTAGGCTAAAAGGGATTAGTCGGGCACATAGGGCTTAGACACTCTCCATTATAAAAAAAAACATTAAAAAATAAAAAATCTCAAAACTCGATCCCTCTGATACTCGGGTTGAGGGTTTCAAACCAAACCCTTATCAAAAGGTAGGGTTGGAATCAGTTTGGAGATTCACATTCCAGTTGTTCGGTTTGATGAACTCTACAACAAGCATACAGCATGGGTGAAATTTTCACATGCGAGACTTTCAAATCTCATTGTCAAAGAGGATGAAGTTCAAAGGGCTTCTGAATTAAAGGCGCTACCTATGACAAATATGATGAATGTATGCAAGAACCTTTATAGGACAAAATTCCCCTATATGAGTCAAATTGCAAGAAAGGTTTCAATCTAAAATCACCATCTCTAGATCTGGAATCAACATAAAGTACAGATCCATTCCAACCCGAATCGAAAATAAGATACGGACTCTTTAATATAATCGGATAAAAGAGTTTGAGGATAAATTTCAGTATACATGTGGAGCTACATATGGCATATAACTACAACTAAGTGGACTCTAAATATAAACCAGCAACAACACCCCATGCTTAGCTCGGGGCAAAAAGTAAGATATTATATTTTTAATTTATGAGATATCAAAATTAATTATAAACATATAAGAATATATTCATACATATTTATATAAATACAGTCAACACATCTTCAATCATAAATACAAGTATTATCTTCACATAGGCCAATGGTCATTTCAATCCCTCCGCATAAATTTCTTCTCTACCCCTTTAAAGTAGCACCAATACCATTTTAGAATCGATCAAAATGTGTTTTAGCTCTAGATTTAAAAAAAAATGTAAAAACATCTTAACTTTAAAAGCCATAAATTATGAGACTTGAAAACCACAAGCTAGTGTTATTTGATCCTAGTAATAATTGGCCCACCATGGATCAATGCATATATCTCTTAATTGTGGGTCCATGTGCGCCCACGGAAGTATAATTATGGTGGGGCAAACTTAGGGTCATTTGTCTATATAATCAGATCAGAAAATGATGACTATAAGATTAAATAAAAAAAATCCAACCTCAAAACATTTTTATCACAAACCCATCTATGAGGTGGTCTACCAGAAGGTCGGGTCTGATTTTCGTTCATGTGTGACAATCTCTGAATAGAGCAGAGCTCTATTTGGAAACTAAAAGAAAATGATATTTTTAATGAAAATTTTATCAATGTGAATTGTTGAAAGGCGGGCTCCAAATATTAAAATAAAAAGATGACAATCTTGAGAGGATGGAAGATAGATGGTGTTGAGAGAGAGAGAATAATCCATAATCCATATTTACTTAGAAAATATCTACGCATAATCCATGAGTGGGTCCCACTGCAGAAATAAGTTAAATGTGCAGGGCCCACTAATTGATTTGCATCCATTAAAAAACTAGACAACAGCCAATAGGCTTGCCTCCCCCCATCAGTGAGGCCCACTCTCAGAAAAAAGGGATTAAGAGAAGTCCATTAGGATTTCGTCCAATACTGGAGTCCAATCTTGAAATATATTTAATACAAACCGGTGCGCACTACTGGATCCATCCATTTAGGGAGAAAAAAACTAAAAGGAGAGTAAATGAGCAACAATTTGGATTTCAATCATCGGTAGGGCCCACAAAACATATTTAACATGGGACCCATTGATTATTGAAGATCTAAGGAAAAGAAAACAAAGAGACTATAAAGATTTGCTTATAATTTAGATAATGGCAAGAAATATGACTCAAATACAAACGTTCATAAAAATCTCTTGTGGGAGAGAGGTTTTAGGAGGGAAAGAATAGCCCTCTTTGAAAAAAGACACTTTCTGGGGATGATGTGGCACCCCTCCTAGCCTAGAGAGACTTTTTAAAGATGAGGCGGCACCCCTCACAGCCCACCTCCCCCTTTGCTTGAATATATATAATATTACTCAAGCTATATGTAGCCCTTAAAACTTACATATATTTTTAATAAGTTAATGGGATCATCCCAAATCCGAATCCTTAAGTCGGAATATTCAAGGATCAAATCCAGATTCAAATGTTCCAAATCCTATACACATCGATCTGAATCCAAATTTTTCTCTAATCCAAAATAAGTTTATACCCACTTTATTCGCAAAAAGAGACTTCAAATACATGAATAACTGACTCATTTGCAATGGTAATCCCAACTTTACCACACATGGTTTTATTTTTTATTTTTTATTTTTTATTTTTATTTTTTGCTAATTGGTAAATTTGTATTAAGAGAAAGGGCGGCTGAAGCCCCTGGAAAAAAGGAGAAAGAAAATACAACAAAAAAGGGAAACCAAAAAAAGGAGGCTGGATTCCCTAACAGAGGGGAGCAACCCAAAACCCAATAAAAAGAAGCATACAAAGCAGACCCATTGACAAACAAAACCAGAGAGACATCACCTCTGAACTGAAACAAAACCTGGCAAAGGAGGCAAAGAGAAAGCCCAACAACCCAAAAGGCAGGCCCCAGCTGCCATAAACAGAGAAACTGTCACATCTTCAGCGGGCCCTTCCTCCACAACATGGTTATCAAATTTGTTGATATTACCATTGGACCAATTTCTTTTGGAGTAAAATTTAGAGTTACCACCCCCACAACAAGAATCATATTTTGAGGGGGCTTGCCATGGAGTCTCTCTTTCCTTCTACTCATAATTTCTGTGTGTCTAAAGCTTCAAGGATGGGCACACCACAAGTTGCTATCTTAATTTTGGGAGACTTCAACGCCTAAATCAATTTCAGTCATGACATCACATCTTGGTCAAGTGAAAGACTACTAATCGTGCATAAATTATTAATCACTCACACCATGATCCAATAGCACACACCAATTCACAAAGTGCATACATGAATTAAAGTATTATCAACGTACCAACTCTCACGTGGGCTCCATACTTAGTATATACATAGCCGGCAACCAGATCACCAACACCAAGTGGGTGCTGAATATGGAGCCCACCTGATCATTCTAACCCCTTGCTCGAACGCCCACAAATTTCTACCATTAAAAAGGTCTATGCATAGTCCATCTAACTGTCCAAACCACTTGGGTGGGTGATCGAGTGGGCCTCACTATTATGCATGCACTACATTTCCTGTGCGCACTGGGCAATTTTTCTTTCTATCATTTGCCTTTTCTATTAAAACTAGTGCATGGGCCAGAAGATTCCAAATTTTAATTACATTACCTGTTCATATGATGGACGTTCGTAGGCTCAACAAAATATAAGAAAATTATACAGAGTAGTCATTTACATGGGGAGTTAACAGAAAATTTTGGGCCTCTTTGAGTCTCAATTAAGCAAGTGAAATCTACTTAGGGTCAATTTGGATAAGGGAGAAAATTTGACAAATAAGGAATTCTCACCATGTTGAGAACTGAGGATTAAAAATAAAGGTGGAGAATTCTCTTGTTTAAATCATCATTTTTCATTCACTGTGAATCCTCACAGTGTTTAGATTTAGAAGTAGAGAAAAGCATCTATGAGAGACATATTTTGAAATTAATTTAGATAAAAAAAAATATTAAAATGTTAAATATTGCTTTTTAATTATAAGAAACTGGTTTCAATAGAAAAACAATAATATATTTTCCATCCTTGAAAAGAGAAAATCAATTCTCCTGCTTCACTGCATAAGGTAGTTCAGAGGAGAACCACTTTCTCCTCTTAAATGAGTCCAAACAAGAGAAAAGTTCTTCTCCACATCTGAATAGGCCTTTATACTGATTTAGGTGTAGAGAAAATAACAGGGGAAGAATTTCAACTGGTGATCCTTCATTGTTTTTTAATTTTAATAAGGAAAATATGTAGGAGAAGATCTTTTATAAATATTTTAGAAATAGAAAATTAATAACTAAATGCTAAATATCAATTTTATCAATAAAAGGTTTAATCTCAATAGAGAAAACCGTATTTTCCCTACCCTTTTTGAGAAAAAAAATTTTCTCATATGTTTTGAAAAAGTTGTTTTAGTGAAAAGTCAGTTTGCTCATCAGAAGTAGATCCCATTAGAGAGATTATATTTTTAATAGATAAAATAAAAGAAAGTATCCTTTGCTAACTTCTCTCACCAATAAACTAGACCACCAAGTCACCCAAGAATCAATCCTTGTTTAATAAGGTGACGATCGGGGCTCAAAAGAAGTCAAAATAAAAAAAACCAACCTAATTACCTAAATCATAGTTTATGTTGAAATAAAATTTTATGGGTTTAAGTTAGTTCAAAAATATGTTGAAAACTATCATCAATAGGGAAAAAAAAAATTTAAAAGAAGAAGAAGAAAGTGTTACGTGTAGATAGATTCCCAAGTAAAGTTAAATGACGAGAACCCCCTTCTTACTCCTTAGTATTCTCGGGAAAATGACACTAAAAAATGCTTGGCAAATGCTGTCAAAGGGATATGCTGGGAACCAAATGACAGTCTTAATCTTAGAAGTCCAAGGAGAAATAAATTATGCTGGGAAGCAAAAGACCTTATTTAATATTCATTTTCGCCAATTCATTTCGTATGTTGGTACCTAAGGATGCCATTAATTTCTAGGAAGTTATGTTTGATAGAGACTTTTCTCCTTCCATGTCATTTCTAAGGAGTAATGTTTCATAGATAATTTTCTCCTTGGATAACCAGTCATAGGATTGCATGCAAGTGGGTCCCACTAGCTGACCACAAAGCAACTCAAAGTGAAAATCTTCCATTTAGTAGCTGCTTGAGCAAAGTATAGAACAACCCAATACCAAGGCGTACCATCTCACACAGCTGGCTATGAATTGAATTGATCCCTGGACAATCAGGTTGCCCCACGGTTGTGTGCCGCTAAGTAATATTTGCTGACATAATTTGGTCCATTTCAACCTATTCAGATCCAAATTTCAATCAAAATTTTGAAAATGAAATAAAAGCATCCCTCTAGAAAGCTCTAATTTGTATTTTAGTGAAGACCCCATAATAAAATAAGAGTTTTTTATTATTTTTATTATTTTTTTTTCCTTTAGAATTTTACCAAACAAACTGGCTGTAAATTAGAATTTTACCAATCTAACTAATCTGTATGACCGTTGCCTACTATTTTAGTATTCACTCATCATTTTATGTACAGTTTGGAATCTAAGACTGGGTGTGTCTAGGCTACTTGCGTTCACAAATGACCAGAAAGTTCCTACGAAAGTGCATCTTTGTATTGATTACGTTCCTCAATGACTCTGGATTAGTATTTATTACTTCTCATCGTCATAATAAGAACAGGAGCACCTGTAGAATAAAGACATCACAGGAAGAGCAAGAAGAAAAAAAGAGTCTCAAGACAAAGAATTAAAGCGGCAAAGAAAGAAAATGCCCCAGTTTCATCCATCTTTTCTTCTTCTCCTCTTACTTCTGGTAGCAATGGAAGGATGGGCCTATACACCACCAACAACTGCACAGCCCCTGAGAATTGGTGTTCCTGGGAACTCTGTATGCCCCAAGTATGTAAGAGTGAAATGCAACCAAACTTCCAACAAATGCTTTGACGGTTTCTCCATACAACTCTTCAAGCTGATTCTAAAACATATCCACTACAAGAGGCCCTATCAATTCATTCCATATAATGGCAGTTACGACTCTTTGGTCCAGCAAGTCTATTTGAAGGTACATATATATGATGTCTTTTTAACATGCATATCGTTTTGGGATGTTTTCCCATAATTACAATCATAACAACTCCCAATTGAGGCCAGGGCATTGGTTGCTTAGCATAAGGTGTGGGTTGACTCCCCTCAATCCTCTGTTCGACACCCCAAACTTGGTGAGTGTGTGTTGCGGAGTCGTGCATGTGCCGAATTGGTCTTATTGGGCCAAAGACCACAGGGATACCTTTGTCCGGAAAAAAAGAGAGTCTATATATAGGTTAATGCTTTTGTGGCCATAAATGAGGGCCCAATGATAAACCACTATGCCAACATCTCTCGCTTGGCCCAAAAGCTGAAGCAATATGGATTGCTCAGCTCATCGTCTTCTTCCTTCTCCTTCCAATGTAACATCTGATGATGCTGGTTTTTCTCCCTACGTGGGAGAAGAACTTTGATGTGGTAGTAGGAGACGTATCAATCGTGGCGAATCGAACGCAATATGTAGATTTCTCTCTACGCTACACGGAGATGGGAGTGAGGATGCTGGTGCTTGAAAAGCCGAAGGCTGGAAATGCTTGGATGTTCGTGAAGCCCTTCACAAAATCCATGTGGGCGCTGACAATAGCCATATTTCTGTACAATGGCCTCATCGTCTGGTTGATAGAGAAGGCAGGAGATGAAGAGTTAAAGAGCTCATCCTTTTCCAGCCAATTCGGCAGTTTGGTCTGGCTCTCCGTCACTGCCTTCTTCCCTATTCATGGTAAGAAAAATAATCATGCCCCTTTCCATGTTGAGCTATATATATTATAAGATTTAATCTCATCATTAATAAGGTCAAGAGATACAAAGTTAATTGTAAGCATCTTGGATTCATTCACAATTTTTTGACCCACCAGTTCAATGGGGATGATCAAGATGAAGCTTATTCTCAGATAGCTAAAAGATAGTATATGCTTCTCTTAAATAATTAAGATGGTGCGTCCAAAGTACATATATGACTTTGAGATCTACTTTTTGTGTCCATGTAACTTAAACCGATTCAAATAGATATTCTAAGTACTTTAAATTATTTGGTAAAGTTTTGTGGATGTCTAATTTAATCAGTTTTAATACATTTTTCCCCTATTTTAGAAAGCAAGCAAAAGGTAATTTTTCAAATATACATAACTGTCTAAAGCAATTAGGCACTTTTTCTTTGTTCTTTTTTTCAACAAGTTTGCCATATAACTTTTATATTATGATAAGTTTACCTCTATTATTTTCACTTTATGACAAATTTACCTTTACTATGCTTCCTATAGGACAATTTTGCCCATATAATTAGCTTTTTCAATATGACAAGTATGCGTTTCTATTTAAATCAAATATACCAACCAAAACATCATTTCATACGAAGGTATGATTGAATTAGCTTTATTTCAAACGGCACTATTTCAAGTGGGGTGCACCCAGACAAGTAATTAGGTTTTAGGAGCCGGTAAATCCAGGATTTTCATGTGGGTTTTAATTTGGAGCAGATCCAGGATTTCCATGAAGATTTTGGAAGGGGATCCGAAATCCTACTCTCTCTTTTGGAAGCCGACCTAGGCCCGAGGGGGCAGTCGGAAATATATACGTCCACCCCTGATTAAGGCCAACCTGATCTGACACATTGAACCCCTAACCCATACCCACATCTTTTAATTTTGGTGGCAGTGTTGCATATTTATTGTTGGTGCAGGAGAGAAGCTGCGGAGCAATTTCTCTAGAGTGACCATGGTGGTATGGTTGTTCGTAGCCTTTATCTTGATCCAGAGCTATGCGGCTAACCTCACCACAATGCTCACAATTACGCAACTGAGGCCCACTGGTCCTCTCTTGAGAAGCACAGACTATGTTGGGTGCGACCCAGGGTCCTTTGCCATAAGCTACCTCGAAAATGTCCTACACATCAGCAAATCACGCATCAAGACCTACATGTCAGGAGAAGACTACGCCAAAGCTCTCAGGAGTGGAGAGATTAAGGCCGCCTTCCTGGAACTTGCTTTCATCAAGATATTCCTTGATGAGCATAAGAAAGGTTTTGCTGTTACTGGGCCCACCTATGAAATTGGAGGATATGGCTATGTAAGTATTATATTCATTCCAAGTCTCTGGCTCGCTAACCCTGTTTTGTTGCATGATATATATCTGAGAAATATTATTGTTAAGGGATAATTTGAAATTGCTCGATGTTATGCCCAAATGCCCTTGGGCCCGTTTGGTAACTCTACTAATTGAGTCAAGTGAAGTAAAGTTGATTTTGAAGAAAGAATAAAATATAAATGGATTATGATGGTATTTTGTTTTTAGTTGTTTGTTGTGGGATTTTTTTGACTTTTTATATAGAAAAGTGGAGTATTTTTGTCTTTTAGTGAGTAAATGTAATTGCTTTTTGACTTTTTTTGGGAAAAGATGGAGGGAATTTTGCTTAAAGGTGTTTTTGATGGGATGTTTAAATTGACTTAACTTTACTGGACTTTATAAGTCAAATTACCAAACGGGCCTAGCATTTTTGGAGGCTACGATATGGAGAATTTCAAGATTCTATAAGCAAAAGGTGTCAAGATTCTATAGAATTTCAAGATTCTATAAGCAAAAGGCTAAGATATGGAGAATTTCAAGATTCTATAAGCAAAAGGCTAGAGATTTAGAAACTCACAAATCAAATGGAAAATGTATTGGGGGATAACCACTGACATCCAGTAAAATGTTCCCAACAACGAGAATTCTCTTCAGGAATTCTTGCAAGCTAGATGCCCCCTTTGTGCTTAGGTGCATGTTTGTTTGCATTAAAATGCATAAGCATGAATAAATAAGGGTGATGGTTGGTTATCGACTTCTCACCTTTTTTTCATTCGATTTTAATAAAATAAAATTAAAAGAACAAAAGAACGGTTATTTGATGCTCATTTTTCAAAATTGCCTTGGGGTCTTCACTTTTAACTAATTATGAGATAAATCATATGCATTCAATTCTTAAGTATTTTAATGCAAACAAACAAGCAGGATTCCTTTTAGGAAATTGGGATGGTGAGGATTTTATGGACATGATGTGATGGGGTCCCTCGGCATTTCCAAATGCTATAGCTTTTTATAGCGAGAATTTTAAATTCCAACAACCTAAAAGGTCACTTTTAATTACCTTTGGGCTCAGATTCTAACCCCGTGAAGCATTTCTTGATCATACACCCTCCACGAGGGGTAATAGCATTCGGAGAATTTTAAATTTTCCGTAAATGAATTCTACTAAAAGAAACAGGCCAAATCCCTCTCAGTACTCATGAAAGAAATCTCCCCTTTCTGTTATTGCATGATTATATCAGTTCAAACAATGACATGTCTTTGTTTCTTTTTATGATATGGATGTCCTTCCTCAGGCTTTCTCAAAAGGTTCACCCCTTGTAGAAAATGTGTCCGATGAGATTCTGAGGTTAAGAGAAAGCGGCAAGCTCCATAAACTAGAGGACCATCTGTTGGTCCCTTCTTCCAAAAGCTCAAGTTCTGATACCGGCGACCAGGACAGTACCAGGCTGAGCCCAGACAGCTTTTGGGGTCTCTTCCTTATCACGTTTGGAACATCGACGCTGGCGTTTTTACTGTTTTTCGTCAGTCGATTCTATGACAATAGGTGCCTCAAGAAGCAACATCAGGATGAACAGGTACCTGAGAAGGATGATGCAGCCAATTTAACCCCATCAGAGAGAGCTCCTCACACAGTCACGGGAGTTGTGGTGCATGATCCTGACTGCTGGCACGTTGAAATTCAGCAGCCTAAGTTTGTAAGAAGCAATACCTGCTAGAGTGCCCACAGTAAATCACCATTAATGATCTTGGGCATAACCTGGTCAAAACCACAGATGATATCATTCTTCATTTTAGGATTACTTGAAGAAAATCACCACCACTCTCACACCCGTGTATAAAATCACCATCACTTGTATAAAATCAACATCAACATCCCACTCTCTATATATAGCATTTCACAAATAAAATATATCACCAATATATCTATATATTAGGCTTTCCCATTATCTCCCTATTCATGAGGTCGAAGTACGAATGTTCAAAATCGTGATAGATCTAATCTAGTGAGCCGCTCACGCAGCCGGATGAATTGTCAGGTGATGGACGTATAAGTTAGCTTGAAAAGTGATTTTTATGAGTGTCAGTTTGCTTGAAAATATGTTGTAAATGTCAAGAAACCAACTTTCAGCGGGGGACAAAAACTGTTGCTTAAAGCAGAAAGCCCACTGCCAAAGCCATTTCGGAAGGAAACTGGAGCCCAGCCAACTGCAATTTTAGTCCGCCCTATTGTAACTTTTCAAAAATTGGCTGGTTCAATCATTAGATTAGCTGGCAGCTTAAAGATATGATAAATATAACCCTCCAGTGAAGGTGACTTGTCCAAATGGAATTTACTTTTAAGATTTTAATATTGAGATAAAGTAGGAATGTAACTGGGTCCTCGATTCTCTGACTACCTAGAAATTTCATCACGTGAAAAATCGGGCTTCGAGAAAAATTACAATATCAAAAGTTACATACTAGTTTCCACGAAATTACTGTGAGAAAGGGATATGCTGGGAGCCAAATGACATAATTCCCCCTGCACACCAAGTTTCTGCTCCTCTCTTGCGCAAGTTTCTATTCTCCTCGCTTGTGCTCGTTACCCCCTCTTCAGATGAGTTTTCTATCTCCTACTATCTCCTCAGGTAGGAGTATCTCAAGGGTCCCCCAAAAAAAATTCAATTTCCCCAATTCTTTCTAGCCGGAGACGCACTTGCTGATGTTACATTTTGTGGGTCGGTATGTACTATGTGCCTACCAATGTCATTTCTTGAAGTTATGTTTTACAGAAAAATTTTCTCCCTCAGTCCCAAAGGCTTCTAAGTGGGTCTCACAAGCTGAACCACATAGTAAAGTGTGCGGCCCACCGTAGGTGAAAATCTTCCATGTTCACTGGCTGTTGGACTCTGTTAACTTTGAAATGCACAGTAATCTTAATAATTGCAACTTATCATCCCCCTTCACTGAGTGTGGTGTACTATAACCTAACTCCCCCGATGTGTTTTTTTTATTGCAGGTCCCAAGCCCGATCAAAGGATGTGGTTGGATTAGGTAGGTTGACAACTAACATGGAATCTTATCACAACCCAAACATGAATTGTGACATAAATTGTCAACCCCTGAAGTAGTTTTTTTTTTTAATTAATGGAGGGTGTCACAGCCCTTTGGGTCAAGCTAATCCCTATGGTCCCAGGGGGAGCTGGGGAAATCCCTTGTGGCCCCAGTGTGGTAGCTCTGTTTCGAACCCTCAACCTTTAGGAGCAAACCGTGGTCCTAGGCCAACTGAACTACCCCTCAAGGTTAACACAACATAGTTGGAACAAGGCTTTGAAGATGATGATCTCTAAATGGTATAAACCTTGTGTGAGGTGGGGGCCCTCTGGTGAGGTATCACAACATCGGGTGAGGAAAGGTGCTTGCCTGGGTTCAAACCAAAGACAGGCCGCAAGTAAGTACCGGATTCTTATTTGTGCCCATTGTTAAAAGAAATTAAATAAATAAACTAAATAATTAAGGGTTGTTAGATAATTAGCTCTCTATTTTTAAAAAGTCCAAGAGAAAGATTTCTTTTTTCATCCATGAAAAGAAAGTATGCTGTGAACCGTCCAAAGTTATTGTTATGTGTCACGTAGTCCTCTTGATCATGAGGCCTTATACCCATGCATCTTAGGCTATTCAGCTGAATTCAAGACATTGATTATGTGAGCCATTGGACACAATTTTCTGAATTATGTGGGTCCGAAACACAAGGCTCAAACTGTTAGATCTCTTTAGAAGGCTGAAAATAATATAATGTCAATTCTCAAGGCATGATACCTTGTGGATCTCGAGATATTTTGCAAAACAATATCAATCGTTGATGTAACATGATCGATTTTGGATTAGTCCAAAGCAGTCGTGTTTTCAAGGCTTGACACCTTGTGGATCTCAACATGCTTGATTTTGAATTAGTCTATATGCAGTCGTGTTTTTCTCTTTTTTTATTTATTTCTGGGCTAGTAAACCTCAATCCAAACCTTTGAAAATGTTTTTAAAATCAAGCCCAGCTACGGGACCAAATTTTAGTCGTTGGATCATCACCAATCTCAAGATATGGGCAAAAGAACATGAGCCATTTGATAGTATATTTCGAAGTTTGTAGGCCCCAAACACAAGATCCAAACCATTAAATAACGCACTTATATTTTAATATTTCTTTAGAATAACGTTTACTCTACTCAATTCCATTAGTAAAGCCCCCAAACGTCAAGCCATTAGATTCACAAGTAAACTGAAATGTAGAATCATTCCGGGGAGCGAGGAAAATGCTCTCTCTCTCTCTCTCTCTCTCTCTCTCTCTCTCTGAATGCACAATGAGGAATATTCTTGCTCTCTCTCTCTCTCTGACTCTGAATGCACAATAAGGAATATTCTTGCTCTCTCTCCCTCTCTCTCTCTCTCTGAATGCACAATGAGGAATATTCTTGTCGGGAACCAATTTAGTTAATCAGAGACTTTATAATATCTATTGATTCAATTTATGACTTCTCATTTGTCGTCATAAGAACGGGAGCATCTGCAGATTAAAGACAGGAAGAACAAGAGAAAGACAAAAGAAAAAAAAAAAGAGTTTCAAAACAAAGAAAGAGGTAAAGCAGAAAATGCCCCAGTTTCGTCCATCTAATTTTCCTTTTGTCACGACCCGAGCCCGAAATCTGATCACTTCGGACAAACCCCGTGTCGCGAGATCATACTTACTCCCGTAAATCCTAAATTAACCGAAGTTAAGACAAGACTCACAAGGGATCTAACCTGTATACCTATCAATTGTACAATTTGCAAAAATACATGTATACATTGACAATAAGTAACTTTACATCAGAAGTAAAGTTCAAATGTACAAAAGCACAGTCAACAAACACCAACACTGCACATTTAAAATATAATGCAGGTGGTATCTAACTACATTTCAAAATTAATTATTACAAAAGTATTTATCCAAAATAATTCACTTTCATTGCCCTCCGAACTACGCCCACTCCACCAAACCTCCTGGAGGTATCGGATGGGCCTCCACTGCAACCGGCGCGGCCTCTGCAAGACCGGCACGGGCATTTGGGCCTGAGACATCATCAATAACACGTGAACACGACGGTTCAACAGGACATATGCATCTTCATGATTTTCCATGCTATCTATCAATTCTATACAAGAATTTACCAATACAAGAACTTAACAGTTCTATATAACCTAATTCAATTCATTAACGAACATCTATTTCAATTCATTTCTTTTTATTTCGTGTCTTCCAACAGAAGAAGTTTAATATAATTGTAAACACAAGTACAAGTCAATTATGCACAATTAATCTCCATCAATTTACTTAAGCACAAGGCGGAAGGACAAACCATTCATGGCCTAGGCTTCAAGATTGTTTCAGTTTCCATTACATGGCTCATCATATATGGTGGAAATTTACCAGTGTCTTGATCAGAGAGCACTAGCATTCCACGAGGCTCCAGAACGCCCCCAACATCTACTGCAGTAGGAATTATTCATTTATTCACTTTACTGTTACCTTTAGTGACTATTCATTTCATTACATTGATTCGATTCGTGCATTATGTCAGTGAAGTTCAACTTTGTATTACTTCAAGGATTCTATTCACTTCTACTCAATCCTATGCATACTTCTAAGCCAAGCAAATGAGTGAAGCATTCGTTATCCAATGTACGTGTTATTTTCGATGAATATCATGTTATGCATTTGATTTGTACATTAGGACGACCTTAGCTAACACTTATGTTGGCTTAGACATTAACAAGAAACAGCCTGTACACTATAGGCTTCATCCTAAAAATTCCCTTTGAGCTGTCGGCTCAGCTGTCGGTTGGCCTGTCGGCTGACCGACGATACCATATCGATTAACCGACATATCGTCGGTCCGAATTCCAGAAGCTGGATTTTCAATCCATTTTCTGACATGTTTGTCGGTCTGGCCTCGGTCAGTTGTCGGTTGACCGACAATACCATATCGGTTGACCGACATCTCGTCGGTTAGAATTCCAGAGAGCTGGAATTCATTGAAACAGATTCCAGATCTGTCGGTTAGCTTGTCGGTTGACCGTCGGTCGACCGAGACTACAATGTCGGCTGACCGACCCAACGTCGGTCAGAATTCCAGAGAGCTAACATTCACTGATACAGAACTCAGATCTGTGTCGGTCCACTCGTCGGTCGACCGACATATGCCCAGAAGCTTAGTTATGAGCTTCGGATTCTCTGAAGTAAAAACCCAAGAAATGAGCCACATGAGCTCCAACCTCTCTAAAACAAACAATTCAAAAGAATACATATGTACTTGCCTCTAGTGAAGATCAATGGATGAAAAACCCCTTTCTAGAGCTTGATTCCAAGAAGAAGACCTTGAGTCCAAACTTCACACTTCCACAAATTGAAAACAAAGTTGGGGAAGATGAAGAGGAGGATGAATGCTCCTTGAAAATACTTGCAAACTCCTTGCTTGATACTTGATAGAGTGAGATTGGAAGGAAAGAAGAGAAAAGGAAGAGAAGGGGGGTTGCCTAGGGTTTGAATGAGTTGGAGATGAGATGAATGGTCTCATCTCACTCTTATAAGCCCACTTTTTGCACCAAACCCCACTACATTAAGGTTATTTACATTTTGAGTCAAATGGAGGGTCATTTGACCAGATCCTCGTCAAACGACTTCGAGCCTATCACTAAAGTTGACGTACTCATCGAGATACACGCGTTGGTATCAAGAGTTTCCGTATTCAACGAAATACGTAAAAATTCGTATTTACATAAAGATCCTTCGTTTCAATGTTTGAGTCTAAAACTTCATTCAATTTGTCTAATCGTTTCATTATCACTCCATTAAGCTTATTTGTGACTAGTCTCATTGAGCTTAGTCATTAATTACCATAATCGGGTTAAATATGACTAACTAGCTTTAATTTCAATTAATCAGAGTTAATCTTGATTAACTCGTGATGGGGCCTTACAACTCTCCCACATTTTAGAACCATTCGGTCCTCCGAATGCAATTCAAATCAATGTAAATCAATTAAACAATTCAATTCAAACTTACCTGAACGAATAGCTCGGGATACTTCTGAGCCATTTGCTCCTCAAGCTCCCACGTGGCTTCATTAGGTTCATGATGATTCCAAAGGACCTTGACCGATCTTATCGTTCTCGTACGCAAGACTGCCTCCTTGGTATCAATAATCCGAATCGACTTCTCAATATATGTGGTGTTCGGTAACACTTCGATCTCTTCATGATGGATGGCATGTGAAGGATCAGCCACATACTTTCGAAGCAATGAAACATGAAACACATTGTGGATACCGGAGAGCTCAGGTGGAAGGTCTAGGCGATAAGCCACATTTCCAATTCGGCTTGTGATTTTAAAAGGCCCAATGAGTCTCGGGGAAAGCTTTCCTTTTTGCCCGAATCAAATAGTGCCCTTCATTGGGGAAGGCTTCGAAAAGACTAAATCATCAACTGCAAACTCTAGATCACGTCGATGATTGTCAGCATAGCTCTTCTGCCTTGATCTAGCAACTTTTAGTCTGTCCTGTATCCTTTGGACTTTCTCTGCCGTTTCAGCAATGATCGTAGGACCATGGAAACTCCGAGTTCCAACTTCTTCCCAGCTTACTGGGGTCCTACACCTTCAACCATACAATGCCTCAAACGGTGCCATCTCAATGCTGGAGTGATAGCTGTTATTGTACGCAAATTCGCACAATGCTGAATGGTCATCCCAATTACTCCCAAAATCAATCACACTGGCACGAAGCAAATCTTCCAGAGTTTGTATAGTCCATTCTGATTGTACATCTGTCTGTGGATGATAAGCAGTACTAAACCGAAGTTTAGTGCCCATGGAATTCTGAAATGACTGCCAGAATGTGGATACAAACCGACTATCCCGATCAGAAACAATCGAGACCGGTGTTCCATGCAATCGAGTCACTTCATTGACAAACGGCTTGGACATCTCGCTGAATCCTATATCTTTTCTGATTGGAAGGAAGTGTGCGGACTTTGTAAGACGATCAATGATCACCCATACGGCATCGTGCTGGTTCCTCGTCCTCGGTAAACCAGATACAAAGTCCATTGAAATGTGCTCCCATTTTCATTTAGGAATATGCAGTGGGTGTAACAATCCTGGTGGCTTCCGGTGCTCAAATTTCACCCGTTGGCAAGTTAAGCAAGAAGAAACATAACCCGCTATATCTCGCTTCATGTTATTCCACCAGAATCTATCTTTGAGATTTCTATACATTTTTGTACTTCAGGATGCATAGAATATCTGGTGTGATGAGCTTCAAACATCACTGCATGCTTCAAATCTTCATGTGCTGGTATACATAATTGGTCCTTGAAATAAATAACTCCTTCTACCAGCACGAAGTCTGGCTTAGCTGCAATATTGTCCCTGATTTTTACTAATTCAGGATCTTCGAACTGTCTATCCTTGATTTGCTTGATGAGGATTGGTTTGAATACAGACATCGCTGCAACCATCACTCTATCGTTCTCCATTTCAATAGACACATCTAGATCTCTGAACTCTTCGATCATGTTCCATTCACCAACTAATGACGCCAAGTCAGCTGACTTCCGACTCAAAGCATCAGCCACGACATTACCCTTTCCAGGAACATACTTGAATGGAAAGTCGTAATCCTTGATCAGTTCTAACCAACGGTGTTGTCTCGAATTAATATTCTTCTGAGTGAACAAGTACAGAAGGCTTCTATGATCGCAATGGACTTCAAAAGTCTCTCCATACAGATAATGCCTCCATTGCTTCAATGTGAATACAACCGCCGCGAACTCTAAGTCATGTGTGGCATAGTTCTTCTCATGCTCCTTCAACTGACGCGAACCATAAGTAATCACCCTACCATTCTGCATCAATACACAATCCAATCCAATACCCGAGGCATCTGAGTATATTTCAAATCTTCCTCTTTCATCAGGTAATGACAAGATTGGGGCTGAAATCATTTTCTATTTCAAGGTTTGAAAACTAGACTCACATGCATCATTCCACTCAAAGGAAGTGCTCTTCCAAGTCAGTTTCGTTAATGGCGATGCTATCTTTGCGAAGTCCTTGACGAACCTCCTATAATAGCCTGCCAATCCCAAGAAACTTTGTACTTCCGGCACATTCTTCGGACTCTGCCAATTGGTAACCGCCTCTGTTTTAGCTGGGTCAACCGCTAATCCATCTCCGGAAATGATATGACCCAGAAATGCAACCTGCTGCAACCAAAAGTCGCACTTCTCGAGTTTTGCATACAACTGATTCTCTTTCAGTGTCTACAACGCTGACTTCAAATGACGTGAATGTTCGACCTCTGACTCTGAATAGACCAAGATGTCATCAATGAAGATTACCACAAACTGGTCTAGGAAGGGAGCAAACACTCTGTTCATTAGAGCCATAAACATTGCAGGTGCATTGGTTAGACCAAAAGGCATCACTAAAAATTCATAGTGGCCGTAACGAGTCCTAAATGCCGTCTTCTGCACATCCTAATCCTTGACCCGAATCTGATGATAACCAGATCGGAGATCAATCTTGGAGAAATACGACGCACCCTCGAGTTGATCAAATAACTCATCAATCCTAGGCAGTGGGTAATTGTTCTTAATCGTCACTTGATTTATCTGCCTATAATCGATGCACATCCGCAGGGTACCATCCTTCTTCTTCACGAACAGTACAGGTGCTCCCCATGGTGAGACACTAGGTTTGATAAAACCTTTGTCCAGCAAATCCTGTATTTGCTTTTTTAACTCATACAACTCCGATGGTGCCATTCGATATGGTGCCTTTGATATCGGTGCAGTACCGGGCACAAGTTTGATTGTAAAGTCCACTTCTCTAGTTGGAGGTAGACCTGGCACTTCATCCGGGAAAACGTCTGGAAATTCACAGGCTACATGAATGTCTCTTAATTCCTGCACAGGCTTCTTCTCTGAGACGAAGGCAATATATCCTTCGCAACCATTACGCATAATTCGTTCAGCTTTAAGCGCTGATACAAGCCTGGTGTCATACTTCTTCTGAACTCCCTCAAAGAGTACAGTGGCACTGGCCTCATCCACCCTAAAGGTGATGACCTTGCGGAAACAGTCTAAACAAGCCCTGTACTTCGCAAGCCAATCCATGCCAAAGATTATATCGAAGTCATTCATTGCTAGTATTACCAGATCAGCTAGCATGTACACATCTCCAATTCTAACAATGCATTGAGGAATATACAACTCACACACTACTTTTCTCCCTAAAAGAGTAGACACAGTGAAATTATATGACAATTGCATGATCCGGTCTTGCATGCTATAAGCAAATGCAGGTGCTACAAATGAATGCGTAGAACCAGGATCAAATAATGCAATAGCAGGTCTGTTATCTATAAGAATTGTACCTTCAACCACATTTGTTACAACATCAGCTTGTTCTCTATTGACCGCAAAAGCCATCCCAGCCATCTGTGGCCCGTTTGGTTGCTATTGTTGCCTCGGTTGCTGTCTTTGCCACTAACGTTGCTGGCCTTGACGTTGAAGTTGTTGCTGCTGCTGTTGTGGCCTAGGAGGAGCTGGTAAGGCTAGTCTCTGCGGGGGAGCAGGAAGTGCTGCTTGTCCTTGAGCAGGCTGCTGATATGGAATTCTGTCATCCCTCCTTGCCCTCGGACATTGTGCCATTCTGTGTTCTAAGGAGCCACAGACTAAGCATGCCCCTGTAGACCTCCAACATAGCTCAGTCCTGTGAGCTTTTCCACAAGTATCACAGACTGGCCTGATCTCATTCCTCTCACCCCTAGGAATGAAATTCTGTTTCTGCTTCTTATTCCTAGATTGCCCTCTTTTCTTAAACAATGAATCACCACTTCTCTAAAACAATGAAGTAAAAACCCAAGAAATGAGCCAAATGAGCTCCAACCTCTCTAAAACAAACAATTCATAAGAATACATATGTACTTGCCTCTAGTGAAGATCAATGGATGAAAAACCCTTTTCTAGAGCTTGATTCCAAGAAGAAGACCTTGAGTCCAAACTTCACACTTCCACAAATTGAAAACAAAGTTGGGGAAGATGAAGAGGAGGATGAATGCTCCTTGAAAACACTTGCAAACTCCTTGCTTGATACCTGATAGAGTGAGATTGGAAGGAAAGAAGAGAAAAGGAAGAGAAGGGGGGTTGCCTAGGGTTTGAATGACTTGGAGATGAGATGAATGGTCTCATCTCACTCTTATAAGCCCACCTTTTGCACCAAACCCCACTACATTAAGGCTATTTACATTTTGGGTCAAATGGAGGGTCATTTGACCAGATCCTCGTCAAACGACTTCGAGCCTATCACTAAAGTTGACGTACTCATCGAGATACACGCGTTGGTATCAAGAGTTTCCGTATTCAACGAAATACGTGAAAATTCGTATTTACATAAAGGTCCTTCGTTTCAATGTTTGAGTCTAAAACTTCATTCAATTTGTCTAATCGTTTCATTATCACTCCATTAAGCTTATTTGTGACTAGTCTCATTGAGCTTAGTCATTAATTACCATAATCGGGTTAAATATGACTAACTAGCTTTAATTTCAATTAATTAGAGTTAATCTTGATTAACTCAGGACGGGGCCTTACACTTTTTCTTCTTCTCTTATTTCTGGTAGCAATGGAAGGATGGGCCTTTACACCACCACCAACTGCACAGACCCTGAAAATTGGTGTTCCTGGGGAATCTGTATGCCCCAAGTATGTAAGGATGAAATGTAACAAAACCACCAACAAATGCTTCGATGGTTTCTCCATACAACTCTTCAAGCTGATTCTAAAACGTATCCACTACAAGAGGCCCTATCAATTCATTCCATATAATGGCAGTTACGACTCTTTGGTCCAGCAAGTCTATTTGAAGGTACATATATATGATGTCTTTTTAATATGCATATCATTTTAGTATGTTTTCCCATAATTACATTCATAACAACTCCCTATTGAGGCCTAAGCATTGGTTAGTTAGCATAAGGTGTGGGTCGACTCCCCTCAATCCTCTGTTCGACACCCCAGACTTACTTTGTGAATGTGTGCTGCGGAGTCGTGCATGTGCCCAAGGAATTGGTCTTATTGGGCCAAAGACCACAGGGATACCTTCGTCGGGGAAAAAAGAAAGTCTATATATAGGTTAATGCTTTTGTGGCCATAAACCAATATGCCAACATCTCTCGCTTGGCTCAAAAGCTGAAGCAATATGGATTGCTCAGCTCATCGTCTTCTTCCTTCTCCTTCTATTAATGTAACATCTGATGGTGCCGGTTTTTCTCCCTGCGTGGGAGAAGAACTTTGATGCGGTAGTAGGAGATGTATCAATCGTGGCGAATCGAACGCAATATGTAGATTTCTCTCGACACTACACGGAGATGGGAGTGAGGATGGTGGTGCTTCAAAAGTCGAAGGCTGGAAATGCTTGGATGTTCGTGAAGCCCTTCACAAAATCCATGTAGGCACTGACAATAGCCATATTTTTGTACAATGGCCTCATCGTCTGGTTGATAGAGAAGGCAGGAGATGAAGAGTTAAAGAGCTCATCCTTTTCCAGCCAATTCGGCAGTTTGGTCTGGCTCTCCGTCACTGCCCTCTTCCATATTCATGGTAAGAGACAATGATCATGCCCCTATCCTTGTTGAGCTATATTGTAAGATTTAACCTCATCATTAGTAAGGTCAAGAGATACGAAGTTAATTGTTAGGAACTGGGCCACCTTTAATGCTGTGTTTGGGAAGGGAGGAGGGGAGGGGAGGGAAAATTTGAGAGGGAAGGAAAATGAAGGGGAGGGGAGGGAAAATTAATTCTCTCCTCTTGTTGGGGAAGTGAAAAAGTAGGGAAAGGTAAGTGAAAAAGTATAATTTTGTTTGTTTGTGAGGTAGGGAAATAAAGACCATTTTACCCTTACTTTTGAAAAAATTTCAATTGGACAAAAAAGGGCAATTTTGTACTTTCCTAACTTCCTCCTCTTTTTGCCCTCATTTTCCACCCATTTTTGGGGGGGAAATTTTTGTCCCCCGCCCCCCCCCCCCCCCCCCCCCCCCCATTTTCCACCCTTCCCAGACACACTTTAAAATATTTGAGTTGTTCAAATGATACAAATTCTGGTAATTAATGTTGATTAGTTCCTTATAGGTGAGTTAGTTAAGTCTTGAGTCTAGAATAGGTAGTTTGAAACTGATTCGACTCAAAATTGGGTAGCGTCCATGACTTTTATGTAACTATTGGTTTCTCAATTTGCATCATATGCACGTCATTTTAGAATCATCGCGTGTATCTTGATGAGCACGTCGATTTTCATATTGAACTTGACTTCATTTGATCAATGGTTGAAGAAGTAGTCCATCATTTGACTCAAATATGAAATACCACAAACTAGTGGACTTTTGTGCAAAATGGCCATTGTTATCCCTTTAAACCCAACTCAATTTATACCATTAGTTTCCATGTGGAGAGAGAGCGCTTTGCTTCCTTTGTTTCCTTCCTTTCCATTGCTCTTTTCTTCTTCTTCTCAATCATCAAAAGAGATTGTGTATGTGCATGTGGAGACTAGAAGTGAGATTATCTTCATCTTCATCTTCTCTATCTCTCTCTTAAGCTTTGTCATAACTTTCATTTTTGGATTTCTTGTTGAGGTAAGAATCAAACCCATCTTTCTTTGTGTTTTTGAGTTGAAATAGAGTCAAGTGACTCTATTGTAGTCATATTTGCATAATCATTAGCATTTTCATGTGTTTTCGGGGATTACCGTTGGTCAGGGTAATTCGGGACTAAGATGTGACATGGCTTTTATTGGGTCGGCAAATCCAGGCTTTCATGTAGGGCAGACCCAAGATTTCCATGTGGATATTGGAAGGAAACCAAAAATTCTAAATATGGGTTTTGGAAGCAAACCCAAGCCCGATGAAGGCGACTGCCCCTAATAGGATATACTACATCCACCCTTGATCAAGGGGCAACCTGATCTGACACATTAAACTCCTAACCAATGCCCACGTCTCTTAATTTTGTCGTTGTTGTTGATTGGTTGTTGTCGGTGCAGGAGAGAAACTTCGAAACAATTTGTCTAGAGTGACCATGGTGGTATGGTTGTTCATAGAATTGGTCTTGATCCAGAGCTATGCGGCTAACCTCACCACAATGCTCACAGTTACGCAACTGAGGCCCACTGGTCCTCTCTTGAGTAGCACAGACTCCGTTGGGTGCGACCAAGGGTCCTTTGTCATAAGCTACCTAGAAAATGTCCTACGCTTCAACAAATCACACATCAAGACCTACATGTCAGGAGAAGACTACGCCAAAGCTCTCAGGAGTGGAGAGATAAAGGCCGCCTTCCTGGAACTCCCTTTCATCAAGATATTCCTTGATGAGCATAAGAAAGGTTTTGCTGTTACTGGGCCCACCTATGAAATTGGAGGATATGGCTATGTAAGTATTATATGCATCATGCACTATGTCACTGGGAAGCTAACAAATGAGTCCGACCATGTCATGATAATTAACCTTATGTGTTGCATCAGTCCATTTACTGTTTGGCAATTCACTTGTAGAGTGAAATCAAAGAAAACGGTCACTTTTAAGAGAAAAAAAAAAAAAACCAAAACAAAACAAAAAGAGGCGTCTAATTAAAAAGTAGAAAATTTCGCAAACGACCTTATTGACTTTTTGTCATCTTATGACATGTGAAGGAGTTTTTCTAACTTTTGTGGTAGGAAGTTTTTTTACATTTTAGTAGAATGAGAGTGATAAGTACCTAATTGTTAAGCAATTAGAGACTTAATTTCCTTTCCATCACCTTCATTCGTGTTTAATTCCTTTGATTTCATATAATTTTACACAAGTATTGGTCTTTGGTCATTTGAAGGAAATTAGTGAAGAATGAAGCTTTTGGGATAATGAATAGATCAAGTGCAGATTGAAGGAGCAAGTGAATTTGAAGATTGGAGCAACAAAAAGCAAGAAATTGAACTTCAACACTCCAACCGGAAGATCTACCGGTAGAAATGTCCAAAAATTGGACAGAGAGCTAAAGAAATGGAGCTTCCACAGTTCTACCGCAAGTTCTACCGGTAGAGATTGCTGAAATTCAGCAGAGAGCTGAAGAAACACGAAATCCTCAGTTCTACCGGAATTTCTACCGGTAGAACTGCTTCAACCGCAAGTTCTACCGGTAGAAATGACTGATTTTATGGCAGAGAGCTTGGACATGAGAAGTGCACCTGTTAAATCGGAATTTCTACCGGTAGAACTACTTCTATCGGTAGTTCTACATGTAGAACACTCGGATTTGGATGATTTTTGCTTTTTGGGGCACTTTTGTAATTAAAGTTGTGGGGACCTATATAAAGCATTGTAACTCGACAATTAGGGTTATCTGGGAATTGTCTTCGTTTCCCAGCCCCCTTTTCTTTCCTTCTTTGATAGATGAGTGTATATGGAGTTTTCAATTGAAGATCAATGTTCAATTTTGCTAATTTCTTGTATTAAGACTGAATTCTTCATTTTAATTCAAGTTTTCAATAGAGGTAATCTTTCTATTAAGTTCTTGCTGTTCTCTTGCTTTCATTTTATCTGTATGAAGACTTCTCCATTAATGGAGGGGTAGAATCTCAGATGGTTTGAACTAAGGGGAATTCACCCTGGGTTTTACATGGCTTATTCTTTCTGATTATGCTTTGATGATGATCAATGGTTTCCATTGATGTTCTGTTTTCAGAAATCATAATTGAGATGTTAAGCCTTTGACTAATTGTGTTCATCTATGATGATACAATTAGTGCTTAGGCCGATGACTCTCAGATTATTGAATAGAATTTCAAGAATCTCTTTGGAAATTATTCAATTAGTCTGATATTTGATTTCCACGAAGAAATTTTCCAGGTAAGAATTGGATTGATCCAAATCTTACCTGCGTAATGAAAAGGAAGATGAAAACCATGAAAATCCAGGTGAATTAAACCCAAGGGTTGAACCATCTCTTTAGCTTAACATTTTCATTCAGCTTTCTGCAGTTTTAATCAGTCCTTAGCTTAGAATTAATTCCACCCTTGAATAAAAGTTGGTCACTCTCGACCAAAAGAAGTCCTCTAGAGCTGAACCTCTAGTCCGTTCTTTGTGGATTCGACCTCTTCATTGAGTGAAGTGCTACACAGCGACAATTTCTGTCTTCCGCTTAGGACAAACAAACACACCACAGAAATCAGTTAAGAATTTCTGGCGCCGTTGCCGGGGAGCGGCAATTTGAGGTAAAACAGCTTTGTGAGTATTTCTTCTGTTTCTTTTGTTTTTTGTTTCCTTTAGAATTAGGTGATTATTTTGATAATTGGGGTTGTTTGTTGTATATGTCCTCTCATTACCGTAGGGACATACACAACAGATTAGTTAAAGTAGATCTTGCAGAAGTTCCGATATTTGATTGGCCAGGGATCGACATTTTTGTTGAGCTTCCCCTGCCCGATCCTACTTTTGAACCAATGGCGGATCGATAGAATAATAATGACCCCCATAATCAACATAATCAAGCTGTTCCACCTAGGACAATGGATGATTATTTGACTCCTAAGTTGACTGATGCTCCATCTTGTATTGTAGATGAAGCTCAGGGTGCAAATGCATATCAGGTCAAACCAAAATATTTTGACTCATCTCCCTACTTTTCATGGAATGACATCTGAAATGCTTTATTTGCATGTTAAAGAGTTCAATGCCATAATTGAAACTATGTGTCCTGCAGCTCAAAGAGAATCAGCCAAACTTCGACTGTTTCCCTTCTCTTTGAAAGGGAATGCCAAAAATTGGTTGAATAATCTGAGATCAGTACGAATCACCACATGGGATCAATTGCAACGAGAGTTTTATAAAAAGTACTTTCCTCATCAGAAAGCAATTGCTTTGAAGAAAAATATCCAGAGTTTTGCTGAAAAAGGGGGAGAGTCTTTTCATCAGTGTTGGGATCGGTTTCATGAGACGTTGAACTTGGTCCCTCATCATGGTTTTACTATTCTTGAGTTGGTTACAATATTTTATGAGGGATTGAGTTCAACAAACAAACCATTCATTGATATGATGTGCAATGGTACTTTCAGTGACAAGGAACCTCATGAAGCTTATGCATATTTAGAGAGTTTGGCAGAACAGTATCAGGTTTGGGACACCTCTAATCCCAATGATAGAACTACTCCAAACGTGTTTCCTAGTATTCCCAGTGCAGGAAAGTTTACTTTGAGTGATAAGGAGGATTTGAGTGCTAGGATAGCTCAGCTTACCCGTCAGATAAAAGGTTTAGAGCTGAAAAGAGTCAGTGAGATTAATCCTACACCAGTTTCCCAAGTGGATCAATTGTGTGCAATTTGTTCATAGAATGATCATGATACAGACAATTGTCCTACCATTCCGTCCATCAAGGAGTTGCTCCATGGTAACCCTCCATCTGATATCAATGCTGTGAATCCCCAGCAGAAGTCTTTTTTCCAACCTAACCAATACCAGAATTTTAATCCTAGGTACAATGATCATCCAAATTTTCGGTGGAGGGACAACCCACCCCAAGCCCACAATCAGAATTCTTCAAGTTTTCAGTCGCAGCCCTATTAGAATCAAGGGCAATTTCCTCAGTCTAATCAGGGTCAGGGGCAATTCTTCCAATCTGCCCTACAGTATCAGCAGTAGAGATTTCCATCTCAGCAGCAGTTTCCACCCCAATCTTATCAGCAGTTTCAGCAACAAGGACCCCCTCAAGGTCATGCTCCATATCAGCCTCCCCATAAGAGAAGTCTAGAGGATACCTTTCAAGCCTTTTTTAGTAGTCAGACTTCCATCAATGAGCAGAATAACTGAACCCTTGAGAACATGAAATCTCAATTAACTACACTTACCAATGCGGTAAGTGCTAGTCACACCACTAAAGGTGCCTTGCCTACCCAAGCTATTCCCAATGTTCAAGGCCAGCACTTTGTGGCCAATTCCGACGAGTTGGATGCTCAAATGGAGCAACTTAAGGCTGTCACCATTTTGAGGAGTGGTAAGATCATTGATAAAACCATCCCTCCAAGACCATCTACACCTGATGTTTCTACTCCCATGGCACCTCATGCTTCGCATAAAGTGGAGGAGCCTAAGAATTCTGAGTCTAGGGATGAGTCTTCAAAGAGATCTAATGAGTTAAATGAAACTAAGAAAGATGAGTCTTCCACTTCTACCATTCAAGACCCTAGAGTCCAAGCTTTCCAACCCCCAGCTCCATTCCCTCAGAGGTTGAGAGGGAAGTCCAAACCAGATCTTGCAGAATCTCTTAGGGAGCTTTTCTCTCAAGTTAAGCTCAACATTCCTCTTTTGGATGCTATCCAACACATTCCTGTCTATGCGAAGTATCTTAAGGACTTGTGCACTTACAAGTGCAAGTTCTTGCATCAAAACAAGCTCCTCCTAGCAGCCAATGTCAGTACCACCATCTCTGGTTCTCTTCCTCCCAAATTCACAAATCCTGGTTGTCCGTGCATTTCAGTAGAGATAGGGGGAAAGAAGATAGAGAGAGCTTTGTCTGATTTAGGGGCAAGTGTCAATCTTTTACCTTATTCGGTCTACCTCCAACTTGGGTTGGAGGAACTTCAGCCCACCTCAGTTACACTTCAGCTAGCAGATAGGAGTGTTAGAGTTCCTAAGGAGATTCTGAAGGATGTGTTGGTTCAAATAGGGAGTTTTGTGTACCCTGCAGATTTCATCGTGTTTGACACATGTCCAAATCTAGGAGTAAGTGATCAAGCCCCTATCATTCTAGGTCGTCCTTTCCTAGCCACCATAGATTCAGTCATCAAGGTTAGGAATGGGAATATGTCTATCACCTTTGGAAATATGACCCTTGATCTGAACATCTACAATGTTGCCTCCCAATTGGGAGATGATGAGGAGATACATGAGGTGAGTTTGATAGAGAGCTTGGTTCAGGAACATGTGGACACACACTTGTACTCAGATCCATTAGAGACATTCTTGACCCAAGAGGAGATGGAGTTTCTTGAGTCCCCTGAGGTAGAGTATCTGTATTCTCTATTAGATGAGGTTGAGGAGGTGAAGGGTGCTGCGTTTTGGGCACCAAAATTTGAAGAGCTTCCGAAGTCGGAAGCTAAGTCTATGCCTAGTAGTGAGGAGGCCCCTACGCTTGAGTTGAAGCCTTTACCTTCTTCGGTAAAATATGCTTTTCTTGGTGTCGATGAGTCATATCCTGTGGTGATTTCCTCTTCTCTTGAGGAACACCAAGAGACCCAACTGTTAGAGGTCTTAAGTAGGCACAAGAGAGCAATTGGGTGGACCTTAGTTGATCTACAAGGGATTAGTCCCTTAATTTGCACCCATAGGATTCATTTAGAGGATGATGTCAAACCTTCCCGCCAACCCCAGCGTAGATTAAACCCTGTTCTGAAAGATGTGGTTATGAAGGAGGTTCTGAAATTGCTTGATGCTGGGATTATCTATCCTATAGCTGATAGTAAATGGGTGAGTCCTATACAAGTAGTGCCTAAGAAGGCAGGGGTAACTGTTGTGGCTAATGAAGAAGGAGAATTGATCCCTACTAGAGTTGCCACGGGGTGGAGAGTTTGTATTGATTACTGCAAGCTTAATTGCAGTACGAAGAAGGACCACTTCCCTCTTCCCTTCATTGATCAAGTCCTTGAGAGAGTGGCCAATCATACCTTCTATTGCTTCTTTGATGGCTATTCAGGATATAATTAGATTGAGGTGTCTTTAGAAGATCAAGAGAAGACTGTGTTCACTTGTCCATTTGGGACCTTCGCTTATAGGCGCATGCCCTTTGGGTTGTGCAATGCCCCTGGCACCTTTCAGAGGTGCATGATGGGTATTTTTGATGACATGGTCGGGGACTTCTTGGAGGTATTCATGGATGATTTTTCTGTTTTTGGAGATAGCTTTGCGGGGTGTTTAGAAAATTTAGAGAAAGTCCTAGAGAGATGTGAGGAGAAGAAGTTAGTCCTGAATTGGGAGAAGTGTCACTTCATGGTGACACAAGGGATTGTATTAGGCCATATAGTTTCTCCTAGAGGTATTGAAGTGGACAAGGCTAAGGTGGAATTGATCTCCTAATTACCTTCACCCAAATGTGTCAAGGATATTCGATCCTTCTTAGGTCACTGTGGTTTCTATAGGCGCTTCATTCGTGCTTTCAACGCTATTGCACGCCCCTTGTGCAATCTTTTTACCAAAGATGCACCATTTGTTTGGACCGAGGCTTGCGAGAAAGCCTTCAGCGCTTTGCAAGCGTGCCTCACTTCTCCACCTATTATGCAAGCCCCGGATTGGAGTCTTTCGTTTGAGTTGATGTGCGACGCTAGTGACTATGTCATTGGTGCCGTTTTGGGTCAAAGAAGAGATAAAGTCCCTTATGCCATTGCTTATGCCAGCAAAACCTTTAATGATGCTCAACTTAATTACACCACCACAGAGAAAGAGTTGCTTGCTGTGGTCTTTGCTCTTGATAAGTTTAGATCCTATATCATAGGTTCTCCTATTGTTGTTTTTACTGATCACGCAGCGCTCAAGTATCTGATGAGCAAACAAGACGCAAAAGCGCGTCTCATTCGGTGGGTCCTGTTGCTCCAAGAGTTTAATATCACCATCAAGGATAAGAAGGGGGTTGAGAATGTAGTTGCGGATCATCTTTCGCGACTTCAGTTTGAGGATAAGTCATCCCATCTTCCGGTCCTTGATTCTTTTCCCGATAAGCTGTTGTATTCAGTGTCTACGTGTCCGTGGTATGCGGATATCGTCAATTATCTCGTGACAGGGTAATTTCCTACTGACTGGACTTCTCAAGTGAGAAGGAGGTTCTTAGTGGAGGTGAGAAAGTATGCTTTCGATGATCCTTATCTTTACAAGTATTGTGCTGATCAGATTATTAGGAGGTGTGTCCCGGAATCGGAGCAACAGAGTATCTTGTCATTCTGCCACACTGAGGCGTGTGGGGGTCACTTCTCTTCTAGGAAGACCACTGCAAAGATTTTGCAATGTGGTTTCTTCTGGCCCACTCTTTTTAGAGATGCCCATGAATTCTGTCGATCTTGTCCTCAATGTCAGCGATTAGGTGCTATTTCCAAGAGGAATGCCATGCCCCTTCAGCCCATGCTTATCATCGAGATCTTCGATTGTTGGGGTATAGATTTTATGGGTCCTTTCCCTAGTTCTTATTGGTTCCTCTACATTCTTTTGGCTGTCGATTATGTGTCTAAGTGGGTAGAGGCTATTCCCACTAGGACCAATGACCACAAGGTTGTGGTCAAATTCATGAAAGAGAATATCTTGTCTCGGTTTGGGATGCCGAAGGCCATGATTAGTGATCAGGGCACTCACTTTTGCAATCGTCCCTTCGCGGCCTTAATGGCCAAGTATGGGATCACCCATAAGGTGTCCACTGCCTATCATCCTCAAACCAATGGGCAAGCCGAGTTAGCCAATAGGGAAGTCAAGCACATCTTAGAGAAAACTGTGAATCCTAATAGGAAGGATTGGTCAACTCGGTTGACTGATGCCTTATAGGCCTATCGAATGGCCTACAAGACAGTTTTAGGGATGTCTCCGTATAGGCTTGTGTATGGCAAGACTTATCACCTTCCAGTCGAAGTAGAGCATAAGGCATTTTGGGCTCTTAAGACTCTGAATTTCTCTTTACCCAAGGCGGGTGTGCTTAGGAAGTTCCAAATGAATGAGTTAGAAGAGATGAAGAGAGAGGCTTATGAGAATGCTAGCATCTACAAGTCCAAAGTCAAAGCTTTTCATGATAGATACATTGTGAGGAAAGACTTTGAGGTGGGGCAAAAGGTCCTTTTATATAACTCAAAACTTCATCTCCACCTGGGAAAGTTGCGTTCAAGATGGGCTGGACCTTACTTTGTGCACAAAATCTACCCTCATGGTGTTGTTGAGGTTTTTAATAAAAATGATGGTAAGATTTTCAAAGTTAATGGACAAAAGGCTTAAGCCATTCCTTGAGAATTTTCCAAAAGAGGAAATTGTGGAAGAATTAGTGGATCCGGTTTATCCGGAACCCACCAGTGTTTAATCTTTCTTGACTTTGTTTGTGCCAACTTGCATGCATTCTGTTTTCCTCTGTTTTATGTCTATTTCTCATCTGTGTGCATGATTGGCCTCATTGCATCTTCAAATAAATAGCGGATGATGCTACTCCGTATCACATCGTTCTTTGGTGTGATGTCTTGGAATCTGACTTTAAAAGACCAATGAAAAGTGAAAAATTTTTGGGGGTACACCATCTATGCTTACCCTATTTTTTGTTTCTAACCAATGGTTGGTGTCTAAGTCTTAGCAGGTTATTCATTCTACAACAACAACCTTGGTAAATTGGTAACTTCGTTCCTCTCCTTTCTCTTTGTTCTTAGTTCTTTTAATCATTGAGGACAATGTTTCGTTTAAGTTGGGGGGAGAGGCATGAAATTCATTCATGCATATAGTTAATTTTTCATACATACATATAGTTCATTTTTCGCTATTTAGAATTTGTTAATCCAAGCCTTGCATTCATTTCATCGAAATTGTCATTTGGAGCTTCAACTTTCGTGAAATACATGATTTATGCCTTATTTGATTACTATGTGTCTTTGAATGATTGTGTGAGTTAATCATCACATTGAATTGAATTCGTACCATATCCCCTATTTTTGAGAGTGCTTCGAGTGATAGATTAGATTCCACACACTTGCAAGTTCATACTTTTGTAGCCTTGAATTGCATTCATTTTACATCTTTTGGAAGTGGTGGCACAAATTGTTAATACAAGGAAATTTTGTTGTTTATGAAACCAGAAAAGAGTCACCCTTGTACCCTTGTTTGAGCCATGTTTTATATTCCCTTATTCTTGTGCTAAACCTTAGGGAACCGGTGTAAAGGAGGCACGGAGGAATGGGGGGTTTCGGGGTGATTTCTACAGGTGGAAAATGGTTGTAATGAAAATTGAGCTTGGTGATGATGAGTCTAAGGATGACTTTAAAAGTGGAGATGATCTTCTGTGTTTTGGTAGTGGGGTTTTCGAGTGCCTGAGATGAAGGTATCTTATGAAGACGGATTCATTGAGACTTCTTCTTTATCAGTATTCCATTGCATAGTTTGAGAAATTCGCTAATGAGTCACTTCGATGAACTATAAATGAGGCTCACGACTGAAGCTATTCGTTGAATAAAAGTTTTGAAAATAAAAGGAAAGAGGTGTTGGATTCATAGCCAAGTCATTCATTCATTCACACAAAAAAAAATGATGAATGAATGGCATTACTGGTAGAAATACCGGTTCAAAAAGAGAAATCTGAGGCAGAGAGGTGAAGTTTTAGAAAAAGAAAGAAGTGCAGTTCTACCGGTAGTTCTACCGGTAGAAAAGTAAGAATGAAAGGCAGTACCGGTAGAAACACCGGTTTAAAGATGGAAATTTGAGGCAGAGAAGTGATGTTCAGGAAAAGGAAGTTCTACCGGAATTTCTACCGGTAGAACATACTGAATGGATGGCAGTACCGGTAGAAACACTGGTTCAAAAACTGAAAATTAAGGCAGAGAGGTTGTACTTTTGGCTATTAAGCCAGAACCGGTAGTTCTACCGGTAGAACATTCTCTACCGGTAGTTCTACCGCTAGAAAGTGCCGGCCCAAGCAGTCTATTTATATTTTTTCGCCCTCGTTTTGTTTTCATTTCACATCTTCCTTCTTTTCTCTCAAACAACCATTTCCCCTTTCTTTCGAGTCAATATCCTCTCATTCTCAAACCCTAGCCCAAACTTCCAAAAACCTCCATTAATCCAACCAATCTTCTTCCAAAACACCCAAATACCTTCTCTTCATCACCATTTCTCCATCACCCTTCGAATCAAACTTCCAAAAAGTCCAAGAAAACCCTACATTCCGAAATCCCTATCATTTCCCTAAAAATTTGCTACTCACTTCCATACCTTTCCAAAACCATTTCATACCTTCTACACACAACCTTAAACCATGCCAAGAACAAAGAATCCGAATGTGGGGGGCGCACCAAAGAAAGGAGCAGTTGCCAAAGGAAAAAAAATCCAAGGGAAGCACTTCAGGGGGAAGTGAGAGAAGAGCAGAAAAAAAACCAAGGGAGTCTTCTCCTCCTCCTCCTCAGAAAACTGCGGGTCAGATCAAATGGGAGAAGAAAGTAGACAAGAAGGCTTTTGTAATCGAACGTAGAGTTGATGTGGGAAAACTCGGGAATGGAGAGTGCTTCGGAGCAGTGATTAACAGCAAGCTAGAGTATATGGACACTGCCTTCATGGGGTATATTCCTAACCTTGTTCGTCAATTTTACAAGTCTATGGAGCTTGTTATAGCAAGAGGTGAACAAATAGCTGCCATGGTGAATGGAACAAAGATTAGAGTGGACCAATATATCATTGCAAAAGCTTTAGGATACACCCCTGTGGCTAGGGAGAGGATCACATACCCTAAACCTCAAAATGTTTCCTTGGAAATTCCCTATGCCCAATTGGTGTTGAGAGAAGAGGTTGCGGTAGAAGGGACAACCACAGTTGGGAATTTGAATGGGGAAGCAGGGATGTTGAACAAAATTATGCATTACAACATTTTCCCTCGAGGTGATGAGAAGATGCTAGGAAAGAAGGAGATGGAATTGCTATGGGTAATCTGGAGCCCAAATGAAGGGCTGAATATAGCTCAATTCATATACAATCAGATGAGGAGATACCCTGAAGAGTCCATAGCTAAGGCAGCCCTACCCTACCCTTGTCTCATCACCAAAATATGCTTGGATTAGAAAGTGGAGAAAGGTCTAGATGATTGGCTTTTACCTAGTGATAGAGGGGCAATCACTGTTAAAACTATGGCAAAGGCCCGATCACAAAAGAGGGACCCTCCAGCAGCAGCTCAGCCTTCTTCTTCTCTTCCAAAGCAAGTGAAGGGTTCATCATTTCAGACCTATATGAAGGATTTATTGAAGTGGATTGGCTGCAAAGTAGATGATTGCATTGAGGGGCAGAAAGTGATTAAAAAAGAACTGGAGAGGCAGAGATCCACGCAAGAATATCTGATGAAATTTGCAGTGTCTCAAGGAGCTGATCCATACATGTCACCTCAGAGGGAAGTAGAGGCAGGCCCAAGCCAACCAGATGTGGGTGATGCTGCAGCTGAGGGAGAAGATGATGATGGAGAAAATGATGATGAGGATGATGATGATGATGGGGAAGATAAGATAGAAGATTTAGTCAGTGAATGAGTTGTCCAGTCGGTGGTTGGTCTTAGTTTAGTAGTGGGTGATATTTTATTTGTCTCATTTTGTATTTTGTCAAAGTGATTTGTTGATGGGGACGGCTAAGGGGTAGTTGACCTAAGCCATGTAAGGTCGTACCCCATTTTGTCTAAATTTTATTTTCTTAACCCTTTCACTACAATCCTAAAGTCCTTAATTAATCTTTTTGTGTCATTACTTCCATTAGCATGCATGTTTGAATTATATGCTACTCTTGTGTTGTTCTGTATGTGTGTGATGTTAGAATAAGCATCGTGAGATTAGTTTCACGGGATATGTTCGTTCAAATGTGTGAAATTTGCTTGAGTGATGTGCTTTTGTGAGTTTTGGAATCAAATTTGATGTGATGGCTATCTCATTTTAATCTGAACATCTTGATTGAATGTTTGATCCTATGAGATGTAGATATTGATGTTTTCATGGTCTTAGACATTTCCATCAATTTGGCATAAGTCATGTATTTCCATGTGGAAATGAGAATTATCTGTACAGGGTTGATAGCTTCTTCTTAATTTGCTAGGGACTAGCAAAGTCCAAGTTGGGGGGGTGTGATAAGTACCTAATTGTTAAGCAATTAGAGACTTAATTTCCTTTCCATCACCTTCATTCGTGTTTAATTCCTTTGATTTCATATAATTTTGCACGAGTATTGGTCTTTGGTCATTTACAGGAAATTAGTGAAGAATGAAGCTTTTGGGATGATGAATAGATCAAGTGCAGATTGAAGGAGCAAGTGAATTTGAAGATTGGAGCAACAAAAAGCAAGAAATTGAACTTCAACACTCCAACCGGAAGATCTACCGGTAGAAATGTCCAAAAATTGGACAGAGAGCTAAAGAAATGGAGCTTCCACAGTTCTACCGAAAGTTTTACCGGTAGAGATGGCTGAAATTCAAGCAGAGAGCTGAAGAAACAGGAAATCCTCAGTTCTACCGGAATTTCTACCGGTAGAACTGCTTCAACCGCAAGTTCTACCGGTAGAAATGACTGATTTTATGGCAGAGAGCTTGGACATGAGAAGTGCACCTGTTAAACCGGAATTTCTACCGGTAGAACTACTTCTATCGGTAGTTCTACATGTAGAACACTCGGATTTGGATGATTTTTGCTTTTTGGGGCACTTTTGTAATTAAAGTTGTGGGGACCTATATAAAGCATTGTAACTCGACAATTAGGGTTATTTGGGAATTGTCTTCGTTTCCCAGCCCCCTTTTCTTTCCTTCTTTGATAGATGAGTGTATATGGAGTTTTCAATTGAAGATCAATGTTCAATTTTGCTAATTTCTTGTATTAAGACTGAATTCTTCATTTTAATTCAAGTTTTAAATAGAGGTAATCTTTCTATTAAGTTCTTGTTGTTCTCTTGCTTTCATTTTATCTGTATGAAGACTTCTCCATTAATTGAGGGGTAGAATCTCAGATGGTTTGACCTAAGGGGAATTCACCCCGGGTTTTACATGGTTTATTCTTTCTGATTATGCTTTGATGATGATCAATGGTTTCCATTGATATTCTGTTTTCAGAAATCATAATTGAGATGTTAAGCCTTTGACTAATTGTGTTCATCTATGATGATACAATTAGTGCTTAGGTCGATGACTCTTAGATTATTGAATAGAATTTCAAGAATCTCTTTGGAAATTATTCAATTAGTCTGATAATTGATTTCTACGAAGAAATTTTCCAGGTAAGAATTGGATTGATCCAAATCTTACCTGCGTAATGAAAAGGAAGATGAAAACCATGAAAATCCAGGTGAATTGAACCCAAGGGTTGAACCATCTCTTTAGCTTAACATTTTCATTCAGCTTTCTGCAGTTTTAATCAATCCTTAGCTTAGAATTAATTCCATCATTGAACAAAAGTTGGTCACTCTCGACCAAAAGAAGTCCTCTAGAGCTGAACCTCTAGTCCGTTCTTTGTGGATTCGACCTCTTCATTGAGTGAAGTGCTACACAGCGACAATTTCTGTCCTCCGCTTAGGATAAACAAACACACCAAAGAAATTAGTTAAGCAGAGAGATAGACTTTTTGCCTTATTTTCTTTATAAAAAAAAAGAGGTAATTTATAAAATTTTATAATCTTTTCTTATCTCTTAAAAGGGACCCTTACTTTGAAATCACTCTACAAATGATCTTTGAAGCCGGCATTCTACTAAAAGAAACAGGCTAAATTCCATTTTCTACAAGGTTAAACTCCCCCGGGCATGAAAGAAACCTCCTTTTTCTGTTATTACATGATTATATCAGTTCAAACAATGACATATCTTTGTTTCTTCTTATGATATATATGGACGTCCTTCCTTAGGCTTTCTCAAAAGGTTCACCCCTTGTAGAAAATGTGTCTGTCGAAATTCTGAGGTTAAGAGAAAGCGGGAAGTTCCATGAACTAGAGGACCATCTATTGGTCCCTTCTTCAAAACGTTCAAGTTCAGATAGCGACGGCGAGGAGAGTGCCAGGTTGAGCCCAGATAGCTTTTGGGGTCTCTTCCTTTTCACGTTTGGAACATCGACGCTGGCACTTTTACTGTTTCTGGTCAGTCGATTCTATGACAATTGGTGCCTCAAGAAGAAACATCAGGATGAACAGGTACCTGAGAAGGATGATGCAGCCAATTTAACCCCATTAGAGAGAGCTCCTCATGTTGACCTAGTGGGTCCAGACCAATTGGGTTTAGGGTTATGGGTATTATGGTAATTATACCGGGACTTTCTTATTAACTAGGATAGGGTTTCTTGGAGGATAAGAAAGAGAGCATTATATATTCATGTAATGTGTAACCCATGAGATAGATCTGTACTGCATATCATATAGAGAGTGAATCTAAAGGAGAGTCGAGTTTCTTTCTCGTGGACGTAGACAAGTTTGCCGAACCACGTAATTCTCTTGTTCTTGTGTGTGGTTCATTGTTTGTTCGATCGTGTATTCATGTTTCCGCATACACGCACACAACACCTCACACAGTCACGGGAGTTGTGGTGCATGATCCTGACTACTGGCACGTTGAAATTCAGCAGCCCAAGTTTGGAAGAAGCAATACCTGCTAGAATGCCCACAGTAAATCACCATTAATGCTCTCGGGCATAACCTGGTCAGATTCAGAACCACAGATGATATCATTCTTCATTTTTGGATCACTTGTAGAAAATCACCACCACCCTCGTACCAGTGTATTAAAAAGCACCTTCACTTGTATAAAATCAACATCAACATCTCACCCTCAATATATAGCATTTCTCAGATAAAATATATCACCAATCACCAATATATCTATGCATTAGGCTTTTCCAATCCCTCCCTATCTATGAGGTCAAAGTATGAATGCTTTTGAAAGAATCGTGATAGATCTAATCTAGTGAGCCGCTGGCAACCGCCCGATGAATTGCGAGTTGATGAACCTATAGGACAGGCATGGTAAGTTTAAGTTTGAATAGCCTAGAATCTCTAACTACTAGTCATTCTAATCGTGCCTCTATATAACACAATCGCACAAATGTATATCCTGTTCATTAGCATATGTGTCAATTCCTCTCCAATCTTCTATGCCCATTATTAAATGTTTTTGGATGTGGAAAGCAATACAAGTTCATCATTAACTACACCATTTCAGGGCTTTTACAGCGCGCCATGCACGCCGTAAATGTAAGTTTACGGCTCACAGGGTCGTGCCGTAAAAGCTCCTGCCGTAAAAGGTTCGATGTAATTACAGCCTGCATATACAGGCCATAAGTAGGATCAATGACGCCGAAAATGATGCTGTTAGGACTTTTTGGACCAAATTTATGGCCTACTAAGAAGGCCGTAAATACTAAACTTTTACGACGCAAACTGAATGCCGTTAAAGCATTGGTATGCTTAAGTTTATGGCATACGTAGTACGCCGTGAATACTTAAAACGAAAAATGTTTTACACAGCTTGCATTTGTGGGCTGTAAATGGGTTGTGTACAATCTGATTAACGGCTCCAAATGCAAGCCGTAATTAAGTATACGTTTTTACGACTTGCAAATGCAGGCCATTAAAGAATTGGCGAGTTTCAATTTACGGCTCGCAAGACGCGCCCTAATTGTTTTTTCTTTATAAAAAAAAATTAATTCTTTTTTTAATTAAAAAAATTAAATCCACATTTTTTTTACTGCTACAAATACAAATTAATAAACTAAAATAAAAAATGTAAACAGAACCTATAAATAAACACTGGACCTGCAGTTAAAAACAAAAACACTGGACTTGCAGTCTATACAAGCTAGATAGGCCATGGGAAAAAAAATACATGAAAAGGATCATCCATTCAAATCAATACCAAAACAATGAGAGAATTCTTGTTTGTTCATTTACAAGATTCACACACTTTTCATCTTCTTCCATTGGGATTTATTCGCGAAGGTACCTACCATTACATGAAAGTAAACTCCATCCTTGTCGTGTCGTCATTAAATCATAAGGAAAAAAAATACATGAAAAGGATCAACCATTCAAATCTTCCACACTACAAACATAGCATCATCAACGTTGCTTACTAGAATCTGGGGAAGCAGAGATTGACAAAAGCTATATGCCCAAATCATCTCAAAAACTCATATTCTTCATGAAATTTCCACAACAATGCAATCCCTCTTCAAATAAGTTTTTAAATAATAAATATGAAGTGCACTTGGGCCTTTAAATGGGTGGAGTATGACCTTGGTCACAGCCTCTTTGGGCATGGAAAAACCTGAATTCATGCCATGTGCGGTCCAAGGTAAAAGAGTAAGTAGCATGCATTCAAACTTTATCCTACTGTCATGTGCAAAGACGGTTTGTATCAAACCATCTTAGATTAACATCCATTAAAAGGAACTAAAAAATCATGATAATACCATTGAAATGCATGAAAAAAATGGAGTTCCTTAGCATAGAAAATCCCACAGAAAAAACAGCACCCAAGTCACCACATAAAACAGCAACAAATTAAACAAGAACAAAGTTACCCACCTGAGAGCTGTTGATACGGGTTTGCTCCCCATGTCATATGTTTGAAACCTATTCCAAATTTGCATGGGTGTGTTTGTAAGGGTTTAGGGGGCGCCACATGTGGGAATAGTCCCCTTGGGTCAAAGGCCCTCAAGGATACCCACGTCATAAATATAAAAGAAACACAAAATCCAGAGTTACCCATTTAAACAAGACTCCCTCCTAAAAACAATGATATCATTATGCTAAGTTGCATAAGTACAGGTACATATGTCAAGATCTACACAGCCACAAGGAGGCTGATTCCCAAATCTCTAAATGCAATTTGTGAATGCATGTACAGAGTATACATGTACACCTAGGATTATTTTGTGGGTTATAAAATAACAATGAAAATAGGTACAGTTGTTACATAAAGGAGTGATATAAATGTGTAAAAATCCCTACTTGAATCTAACAATAACATGATGTCCTTTCAACAGGTGATCATACTCTGGCAAAAGAAAATCACACTAGAAGAAATAAATACTATGGTTTTCTACAGAACTCAAAATTATTTCAAGCAAGCACGCTAACAGTGACAGTGGACTACAAACTTCAAAGGATGAAATACAAATCATTACAGGTATTAAATCCAAGAAAAGCCACAAATCAAATGACAAATCCAATCTTCTATTACATAAATGAAGGAGGCACCAGCAGAAACCAGTAAAAAGAATTTTCTGCTTCAAGGTTCATCTCATATTGGAATTCATACCCATGTGTAAAGAATAATTCCTATCTCCAGCTAAGAACACCCAGGCTTGAATAGAAACACTTTTTCTTCCCCTCTGAACACATGCTGAAATATGAAGGCAACACTCTTAAAAAGAAACAAACCTGCAAATGGATACAACTCAACATATTTTCCAGTGAGGTCCCAAATAAAAATATATCTCATCAGGCCATGTATGCAGAAGAAAAGTTAATACACAATTTTAAGGGTGGGTTGGATGTACCCATGGCCATTTTCATGGAAAACTGCCATCCAATGTCCTAAATGATTGGAAATCAGAGCCATCCATTTCAAATGGGATATCCATTACACTAGAATTCTGGGTACATCCAAATATACCCTAAAATCAGTAAAGTGGAAAACAAATAAGGAAAAAAATAAGCAAAGTTATGGGTAATTCTTCAATAGTGCAGCATTTCTTAGGGAAAAGAACCATTTCCAGTATAAATTTGTTTAAATATAACAAGTATATTAATGTAAACCTGATGCAAGGAAGGTTTCCTGAGCTTGAAAAGTCATAATACTTCATTTATGTATTTAAATAATAGTTCCCAGCAACATTTTTATATAAATCCTTTCCTGCAACTAGAAAGTCTCAATCTCCAATCTGGCACAGCAAACACAAATAAGGCACTGTACATGAAAGTTAGCAAAAATTGTAAGAGTTCCATTAACAAATGCAATTTTGAGTTGAGTTGGTTAATGCGAACAGGTCTGGCCGACGTCTATTGGCTAAATCAAAGGACATGCTATATGCCATATGTAGGTAAACCCAAACTCATACCAACCAAGATTGAAATCTTAATATACCCAACTAAATTGTAAGCTCCCCACCTGACTACAACTCGGATAGCAAATATACACAGATAAGTAATTATGACGAAAAATCAACCACAAAACTTGATAAGGGCTGAATAATCAAATTGAACTTGCCAAAAGCCATGAAAACCAAGGTATACTCAACATTTAGAAATCCACAACAGCGGCACACCACTTCAATTTTTAGCATTGGTATTCAGACACTTTTCAGTTTCTAGCAGTGGCATTCAGACACTTTTCAGTTTCTGTTAACTAGGTAAAACAAAATCCAAAATCCATTACTGATACCTTACAAAGCCACTTAAAGAAATACAAAGTTTATAACTCCTACAAATTCAATTTACATGAAACAAACAGGCCCTTGATGATCTCATTTTCTCCTAGTTCCTTGTGCTTGGAACACTTCATCTCTTCATACAATTGTGTTTCAGTCACCCAAGCACATATCTGACCCATACAAAAAGACTTTCTCGATTTTATTTCTACCAAATGCACTTGAAGATTTCCTATGAGTATTCATTTCCCAACTATGTCCTTTCTCATTGCTCCATGAACTTGTTGTTTCTACATTCCCCCGCATTCACCTCCAATATAGCAACCTGACCAACTCATCATCAAGCATCATAAATAGAAGAGACGCTCCACACCACTAGTCCAACAATACCACAGATAAAAATAGCCTCCCTGGCTCCCCATTTGAAGATATTACCAAACTCGCAATATACAATCAATCACATACACAATGTTCTGGTTACATCCGAGAAAAATCAATTAATAAAATAAAACCCACCTGTTGTTGGAGCTTGAGCAAGCTTGTTCCTCTGAGCTACGCTACTGGACTGAACCCTAAGTCTATTAGAACGGCCAGAAGAACAAGTAGCAGCAGTTGAAGCAGGAATTTCTTGCACAAATGGTTAGAAACAAAGATAAAATGAAACCAGTCATTGAGAGAGAAGCAAATCTGCAAGATTAGGATGTCCAAGAAATCAGACGCTCCATCCAAACCAATTTCATTGGGGAAGAAATACAAGAAACTACAGAAACGAAGATAAGAAATCCGATCAAAACAAATCTAGCTGGTAATCAATCGATCTGAGCCGCTCATCAGGCAGGATCCTCGAGATTAAGAAGTCATAATCGTCCGTGAATGAGCAGTTCGATGAGACAAATAGGGATTCATGAAACCGAATCATGAGAAGTCGAATCGAAATCGCGAGAGAGAGAGAGAGAGAGAGAGAGAGAGAGAGAGAGAGAGAGAGAGAGAGAGAGAGAATCATTGATTTAAAACCTGAGGTTTGTCTTGTTCTTCTTCTTCGTCATCGTCTGGTTCAGAAGGGGAAGATGAATGGACATCTCTGCCTCCCTCTCTCTCTCTCTCTCTCACACACATCTACAGATGGGGTGGGATTGAGAAGAGGGAAGGCTACCTCCAGAAATATTTGGGTGGGTGCCTGAGATTTCTCAAAGTCCTTCAATTTGGAGAAAAATCCCTTTGTCTATCCCCAGGTCAGATAGCCATTGTGACTTCTCAGTATGGTTTTGGAAGAAAACAAATGACCACAATAAAAAACAATCTTTATCATTGGACTTTCCCTAACCCATCTGAAATCCAGGTTCCAAGGGACTCAAACCACCATCACTTCTTGTAACGGGCCTTCCAAGGAATTTTACACATAAACAAAACCAAAGATTTTCAAAGAAAGAAGGGAAAACCTCTGCAGGTGAAAAGAAGAAGAAGAAATCCTCTGATTTTGAGATCTGAAGAAGAAGAAGAAATCAAATCAACTGAAAAGAAGTTGATTACCTCTCGGATTTTGAGATCTGAAGAAGAAGAAATCCTTTGCAGTGAAAACTCACTGACAGAAATGACAAGGAGAGAGAAAAGGGGAGGAGTTTGGCGTGGGGATAGTAGAAGGCGTGGAGGACTCTGGGAAAAAAAAGGTGGGTGCGTGGGCTTGCAGTGGGCGCTGGGAAGAGGAAGATGAAGAAGAGAGGGAGGGGAGGAAGAAAAGGAAAGAAAGAAGAAAAAGAAGGAGAGGGTGCGCTGGCGTGCAGGGGAGGTGCTGAGGGATGCGATGGTGATGCAGAGAGGAGGGAGAGAGGCTCTTACTTGTGAATGGAGGGAGAGACGATGGGGCTCTGCGCTGCTGCTGCTGGTGGTGCAGTCTGCGCGTGGAGGAAGAAAGGGTGACGGTCCACGGGCATGAGAGAGATGAAGAGCAGAGAGATTGGAGAGGGGTGATTGCCTCTGAGATGGGTCTGCACAGGGGGTTGCGAGATGGAGAGAGAGAGAGGGCCGAGATCGAGAGGGAGAGGAGGTGATTGTGCTGGACGAGGTATGCGTGCGAGGGAGATGGAGAAGAGGGATGAGGTCGCTTGGAGAGATGGAGGAGGCAGGTCTCCTGGGAGATGGAGGAGAGGGCTGCGGTCGTGAGGGAAGGAAATGGATGGATGCGAGATGAGGGATTGCTGGGCGAGAGAGGGTCAGAGAGATGAGGGAGAGATGAGGATTGCTGGGCGAGAGAGGGTAAGAGAGAAGTGGGTGCGGGAAATCGAAAATGGTGCGGGCAACACTGGAATGTTATTTTTACGGCTGAAGTGATTTTGAAGTCCAAATTAACTTTTATTCCTCCAAAATAAAAATAATGAAAATTTAATTTTTCCCAGTGAAGTAGTTAAATAAATGGTCAAAATTTGTCAAATTGACATTTGCCGGCGATATAGGTATTTCGCCGACAAAAAATTTATCATTTGCCGCCAACACAAATATTTTATTTACCGGTAAAACATAACATTTGCCGGCGAAAAAATAAGTTTGTCGTGCAAAGCTGAACCTTTACCTAATTTTCGTCGGTAAAAGAAAAATTCGTCGGTAAAGGTCTCTATTTTTAATTTTTCTAAAAAAATTAAACTTTACCAACATTTTACAAAAAAAATGTCGCTAAAAGTTCATTTTACCTACTTCATTAAATTCGTCGATGATAGTCTTTGATATTTATTTTTCCTAAAAATGAAGTTAATAATAAAATTGAACTTTGCCGACAGTTTTCAAGGAAACGTTGTTAAAAGTCAATTTTACAGACGTTTTATAATTCGTTAGTAATAATCTCTGATTTTTACTTTTCCTAACAATGAAGTTAAATAAAAAATTGGAATATTAATTGAAAATTCGTGAGAAGAAGAAGGGGTGTGAAATTTTTTTGGTGTCAAGAGTTGGGTTCTCAGTGGGTATCGTCTATCCCTAATTTGGGGTTAAATTTTGGGTGTCAAAAAAAGGGTGCGAAATATTTTTGGAATATTAATTTGGCGGGTTTCTTTTTTTACGGCATGCGAAATGTGGGCTGTGAAAGCTGATTAATCTTACAGCTTCTCAAAGCAGGCCGTGAACTTAATTTGAAGGGCTTGGCCTTTTACAGCGTGCAACATGTGGGCTGTGATACCCTAATATTTTTACGGCTTGCGAATGTGGGCCACAAATGCTCAATAATTTACGGCGTCCTAAATGCACGCCGTAATTGATAAGATTTCACGGCGTGCATTTAATAAAGAAAAGAAAAGGCCCTTTCCCGGCTCGCATTCCATGTGCACCGTACTATTATATCATTTACGGCTTGCATTCAATGCACGCCGTAAATGAGAAGCTATAAAAGCCCTGAAATGGCGTAGATATTTTTTATCAATTTTGGGGGTAATTTAATAACTAGTTTCTGATTTGAATTGGGTTCAATGCATGGTTTTTAATTTTTGATATTATTTAATAAATTAATTTATATTAAATTCTTTGTATTAGTTTTTGCCAACAAAAAGAATCAATTGTTTTAATTATTTCTCAAAATCCACCCCTACAGAAATTCCTTGCCCCCTCCCCACCCAAAACCCAAGCGAAAGGCCTAGCCCAGCCACCACACGGAAAAAGGTTTTTATGAGTGTAAGTTAGTCCCAAAATATGTTGTAAATGTCACTGCAAGAAAACAACTATAAGAGGAAGACTTCGAAAAGAAGAAAAAAAAGAACACCTTTCATAGGAGGATAAAAACTGCTGCGAAAAGCATAAAAACCACTGCGAAAGCCATTTGGGACAGAAATTGGACCCCAGCCGACCGAAGCAGAACCGACCATTTACATCCCTAACATAAAGGTACAAGTACAGTAAAAAATTACAGCATCAAAAGTTACATACTGTTTCCACGAAATTACAACGATGTATCCCTAAAAAACAATCATGTGGTGATCTGATATTTGCTATCATGAATAACTAAGAAGGTTACGTGTAGATAGAGATTCACAGACTGAGAAGTGACAGTCAAGCTGAGAGGTAAATGCTGCCATGCTAGTATTTGCTTCTTAGTAATGGGTAGAAACTGATATTCAAATGCTGCTATATTTGGATGCCCGAACGAAATTACAGTGAGAAAGGGATATGCTAGGAACGAAATGACATTCCCATTGCACACTAAGTTTCTTCTCCTCTCTTGCGGGAGTTTGTGTTCTATTTGCTTGTGTTAGTTACGGTCTCTTTCTGGAGTTTTCTGTCTCCTCTTGTGCTATTATCTCAAGGGTCCCAACCCAAAAAAAAAAAAAAACAGATTTGTTTTCCTCAGTTTGGCACTTTCTGATGCTACATTTTGTGGGTCGGTGTCAACTATACAGCTACCAATGTCATTTCTTGAAGTTACGTTTTAAAGAAAAAGTTTCTCCCTCAATTACCAAATGCATCCAAGTGGATCCCACAAGTTGGGCCACAAAGTAAAGCGTGCTGTCCACCCGCAGGTGAAAATCTTCCATGTTCAATGGCTGCTGGACTCTGTTTTTTGTTAACTTTGAAATGCTCTGTCATATTCATAAGCACAATAGTGGTTGTATAGCCGCGCCCCCCCCCCCCCCCCCCCTCATAAAAAAAAAACCCCCATTATGGGTCCCGAGACTGGGCAAAGGATGAGGGTCCGATTGGGGCGTAAAATCTTGTTAAACCCCAACTATGAATTATGAGATAAATTGACAATCCCAATATAGTTGGGACAAGACTTTAATGATGATGATGAATAGTTGTTGTATATATATCTTATCTATTTACCTAAGATGATTTTGATCTCACAACAGTATATATTAATGATTTCTGCTCGCGTGACATGGGAATATTTATGACAATTGTTAAAAGAAATTAAATAAATAAACTAAATAATTAAGGGTTATTAGATTAGCCCTCTATTGAAAAAAGTCCAAGAAAAAGATATCTTTTGTTTGATCTATGAAAAGAAACTGAGCTGTAAACCACCCAAAGTTATTGTTATGCATCACGCAGGCCTCTTGTATCATGAGGCTATTCAACCTTTAGTCCATGCATCTTATCCTGTATTTCATTATATCATCACGGTTTATTAGTACTGATATAATGATATTTATACTATAGCTTTAGAATATGGATGGAACAGTAGGCTTCAGAAGATTTTTTCCTCTTTAAAAGGATTAAATTACGCTCGGAACCAAAAAACTTTCTTAGGGCCTTTTCTTTATTGGAATTCCACAAACTCATATATGAAGAATAAATAAATTCTCCAAAAGCAGTCACCCATGTGGAATTCCTGAATCCTCCTTGATCTGCAGTTGAACATCAAAAAATGCCACGGATGTTAAGCTACTTTTGACTTTGACTTGTGGATTGAATTCATGAATTCCAAACATCCAAAATCTCAGGGGACAGCCATCACATCAGCGTGTTTGAACTTACGACAATCAAAAATTCAGTAGGAGATTCTGGTAAACAAACAAGCCTGTGCAGCTAAATGAAGTCGCAGTTAAGAATTTTTTTTCTCAGCAATTTGCTCAAGTCAAGTTAGATGTATTTGGTAACACAATGTTTGACTGAATTTTTCTAAGATAACATGTTTTACTGGTAATTTTCTCCTACAATATTACCCAATGAGAGGAAGGCGCGCATCTAAGATAAATTGTAGATTACATACTGGTTGTTGGCCCGGTATTGGTTTCAAATCCAATTTCTTTCGCCGGTCGGAACCTACGGATGTCATTTCTAGAAGTTATGTATGATATATAGAGACTTTTCTCCCTGGATGTCATTTCTAGGAAGTTGTGTTTCATAGATAATTTTCTCCTTCGATGTCGTTTCTAGGAATGTTACTTCCACAAGCAGCCTTGTTGCGAAAGTCTTTGATGTTTAATGTAATAGACAAGCCATTGATAAAAGTCATCTATCTCTTCTTGAATTAGTGCTTGCGTAGGGATTAATCCCTGGACAGGCAGACAGATTGTTGATAATACTCAACCATCTAGTAAAAAGTAAATAAATATAGATAAATTAAGAATAGCTGCTTGCCTTCCATCATCCTTATAAATGCAACTTTATCATCCCTTTTCACTGAGCGTTTGAAGCCAACTCATTCAATTTGATATTATGACTAGTGCCTGCTAATTACGTTAACAAATGACAGAGAAAGTTCCGACGAAAGTGCATCTTTGGGTTGATTCCCTTCCTCGCCGACCTTTGATTGTCATTTTATGACTTCTCATTTTTCGTCATAAGAACAGGACCATCTGCAGAATAAAGACAGGAAGAACGAGAGAAAGCAAAAAAAAACAGAGAGATTCAAAACAAAGAAAGTGGTAAAGAAGAAAATGCCCCAGTTTCATCCATCTAATTTTCTTCTACTTCTTCTCTTATTTCTGGTAGCAATGGAAGGATGGGCCTTTACACCACCAACAACTGCACAGACCCTGAAAATTGGTGCTCCTGGGGACTCTGTATGCCCCAAGTATGTAAGGATGAAATGTAACCAAACTTCCAACAAATGCTTCGACGGTTTCTCCATACAACTCTTCGAAATAATTCTAGAACGTATCAACTATAAGATGCCGTATCAATTCTATAAATATGATGGCAGCAGTTACGACTCTTTGGTCGAGCAAGTCTCTTTGAAGGTACATATAATATATTTGATGTCTTTACAATATGCATATCATTTTAGGATGCTTTCCAATAATTACATGGCTTTGATGATTCTGTGGCCATACATGAGGGCCCAGTGATAAACCGATATGCCAACATGTCTGTTGATCCATCATCATCTTCTTCTCCTCCTAATGTAGCAACATCTGATGCTGTTTTTCCCCCCTACTTGGGAGAAGAGATTTGATGTGGTAGTAGGCGATGTATCAATCGTGGCGAATCAAACGCAATATGTAGACTTCTCTCGACACTACACGGTGATGGGAGTGAGGATGGTGGTGCTTGAAAAGCCGAAGGCTGGAAATGCTTGGATGTTTGTGAAGCCCTACAAAATCTATGTGGGCGCTGACAATAACCTTATTTCTATACAATGGCCTCATTGTCTGGTTGATAGAGAAGGCAGGAGATGAAGAGTTAAAGAGCTCATCCTTTTCCAGCCAATTCGGCAGTTTGGTCTGGCTCTCTGTCACTGCCTTCTTCCCTATTCATGGTAAGAGACAATGATCGTGCCCCTATCCTTGTTGAGCTATATTATAAGATTTAACCTCATCATTAATAAGGTCAAGAGATACAAAGTTAATTGTTAGGAACTGGGGCCACCTTCAAAAGATTTGAGTTATTCAAATGATACAAATTCTGGTAATTAATGTTGATTAGTTCCTTATAGGTGAGTTAGTTGAGTCTTGAGTGTAGAATAGGTAGTTTGAAACTGATTCGACTTAGTTGGGTAGAGTCCATGACTTTTATGTAATTATTGGTTTTCTCAACTTGCATCATATGCACGTCATTTTGGCATCATCGTGTGTATCTTCACTACAGCAAAAACCAAGAAAAACGACGGCCTTAAGCTGTCGTTGTTCTATAAAAACGACGGCCCACATCCGTCAAATGGCCGTCCTTGATTTTGCAGTCGTTTTGAATAAATGACTGTCCGAAGGCCGTCGGTAATTGTCAAAAACAACAACGGCCTTAAGGCCGTCGAGTAAGATAGCTAAAAACGACTGCCTTTGGGCCGTCGTTTTTATTTTTTTTTTAATTTAAAAAAAATATATTGAAAAACCAGGGCATGCCCAGGTTTTTCAATATTTTTTTCCAATATTTTTTAAAAATCTTGAAAATACTCTTTGGAATCTCAATTACATTGGAGAAAACTATACAACAATTACAAAGGAGAAAAGTCTCTACAAAAATCAATAATAGAAGTAAGAGGGATGCCAGAGAAGGGTTCCAGACTGCAAGGGAGAAATGAGAAGTGCTGTCCACTTGAACACACACAGCTCTGCAAAGTCCCCATCGATCTTCATCAGATGCCTTGGATGTAACTGTGAAGTTTGCATCAATTCTAGCTAGTTATCCTTCAACAACAGAGTTTTAGCAAGATCAATGGCACGCTTTGCTATTTGAGGACGTCTGGTCTTAATACAAGCAGCAGTAAGAAGCCAAAGAAGCACTGGAGACAAAATGTTCAATATGATGTAATTTGATTTCCATTGCAATAATTCAAAGAACATATTATAAGATTTCAATTTTCCCCCATTAAGACATTCAGTTGAAAGATTCATGCAGAGCAAAGAGAATACGTTGTCAATATCTTCCATTTTGTGTCTTATGGCCTTCCTTTGCAATCATGAAATATGCACATATATATTAAGGTTTCCACTCAGGAAGGAATTTATGTGCATGAGAATGTATCATAAAAACTCAGTGTGCAACTATAAATGTTGAGTGAAACTTAAATGTTCTATATGATAGAAATTGCATTGTGTAGAAATTGCCTTCTGCAGCTTGTGTCACCAAGACCCTGAAACCGTGGACCATCCAATGCACAGTGACAATATTAGTATGAAGGCAATTTCCTTGATTTGTATGGGCCTCTCTATCCTTGCATTCCTTCTTTTCATAATGATTTTGGACCACAAAATCAAAAAATGCAAATTATTGAATGGGACACGGCTAATAAAATTATACTGAATGCAGCTTTAGCAGGTCTTTCTACTGATATATGGACTCCACCACCAGGCAACTATTCAAAGTTAGATTTTGACGGATCATATGACAGATTTACCAAATTAGCAGGGTGGCATTATTCGCACATTAGCACAAGCAATTCTAACAGCTTTTGAAGGGAAGATTGCTGCAGGAAATTCACTGGAATTAGAACTTCAATCCTTGCTCAAAGGCATTGAAATGTGCATTGAACTACTGCTAAAGAAAGTGATAATTGAAGGAGATTGCTTGCTGTTAATAGAGTCCCCTAAAAAATGTGGTAATCCATTTTGGGACTCTATGGTAACATGGAGGAAACTAATTCAAGCACTCACTAAGCTTTATGGCCCAATTGACTATATGGGTAGGTTTGAGCCTGATATTTATACCCTGTATTGGGCCTGAGTTGGATACAAGCCGTTGTTTCTAAAGTCGGGCTGGCCTGGATGTGCTTCAGCCTAACCCAGCCTGGCCATGAACATCCCTAATCAGTGGACTACTGCACAACGGAATTGTAGTAGTAAATTGTGAAATCCAACTTGCAAATAAATTGCATTGTGCACATTTTACCTGATCAGAGGTTCCCCTTTTATAGGATGAAGTTCGAAGGGGAAAAATGTCAGTCTCATGCAATTTAATTGATAGAAATGCTAATAAGCGATACATGATTTTGGCATACAAAAACAAAGTCTAGAGAGTTCTACTTATAATCCCAACTGCAATTGATATCACACACACACACACACACACCAAAAAAAAAAAAAACATGTCTAGAGAGTTCTACTTACAGGTCCAACAATGTCTAATACATGAGAAACTGTAGTCCCCGAAGCAGCTCCGAGATACAGAACTTTGGATCCAGGAGTCTTCGATTTGGGGAAAAAGGAAAAGTAGACAGTTCAATAGGTGAAAAAGAAAAGCAAATGGAAAAAAGTAAGATGTAAACAAAAACAACTGATTTCACTAATCACATAATCAGAATCATGGAATTGCCCTTAAACTCAAAGTAATAACATTAAAGAAAAGAAAATACTCTTAGAAATGGATGAGCACCCACAAAAGAAAAAGGCAAAGATCCATATCCATATTCCATTGATGGGTTCCTATCAAGAAGAAAAGAAGAACGGGACAGGCAAGGAAAAAGAAAGTGACCCAAAAAAACAAAAGTCATCAGTAACTGCAGCAACAACACTAAAACTAACAATGAAAAAAATGCTCTTAGAACTCTATCACCAGATGAATAAATACCAAACAGAATAAGAGCTCTAGAAAGAAGGCACCAACCTCAAAAGCTAGATACTCAAAACAACGCAAGACCCACCTCCCAAAACCACATAAAACTTGCAAAAGGTCCTCAAAGTTGCCACAAAAAGGGCTCCAAAAAACCACTCCTCCTGTTAATACCAGAAATAAAGGGACCCAATGATAATTGCATCAAACCCAACGGTATAAAAGATCACAGAAAGTAATAAAGAAATGCAAACACCATATGATAATCAGTTTGAGTAGTATTTTCTTTGAATGGATGCCATATGATAATCATTTATGTGTTCTCACATCATTTTGGACTAGGATGGAAACTACATTAGGTCTGCAACAACCAATTTCCAACTCTACATCCCTTCAGCAATTCTTGCTAATTACGGTTTCAGGAAAATGACGGAAACAATATAACTAACAAAATTTATTTATTTCTAGGCCACCTAATGCATATGGCAATGAATAGGAAGAGTTCAAATTTTAAACTGCTTGTGGGTTGTGTATCCCAGACACCCTGTTTGTCATTTAGTTACCTCGAACCCCTTCCTGTATATTGTCTTCATATCTTTAAATATTCCTATTCTTTATTTTGAAAGAGGAACGATAAAAACATCTTTGTTATGGTATTGAGATTTTCATGGCTGAGTTAAGATCAATATTAGGATAAAGTTTCACAAGTTGAAAAAATGTACAACTTAGGAGCAGTTAAATTTTGCCTCTGTATGAAATGAAGATTGAAGCCTATACATGATTTTCATAGGGACTTTCCACTTAAGCATGAGAACATATTGAAGCACAGATTCCTTTCTATCACAAAGTTGCCTGGTCAAGGGACCACCATAGAATCAGCATCGAGGTTCAAACAACATACCAAGTTTAGAAATAGGGCCACTCTTTCCATTGAACCATTCTCTTCAAAATCAGGTTTGAAGAACTGGGCTCTTTATAAAATTGTCGTCTGCTGCATCCTGTAAGTTCATTAATGAAAAGGGTTAACAAAGTTCATATCATTGAACTTAAAAACACCGTGTTGAAAGGTGAGAAAAGAAATTATGAGTTGCAGCATTGCTTAAAACTCACTAAATGTTGTAAAAGCATTCAATTGGACTTGATGTTGTGTAGAATCACCAAGGACTGAAAATGGGATGAACCTATAATTGCGTTTTGATCGCCAGTTGTTCTTAATGTATTTGCTTTGGTATAAATTTGGAAAGGAATAGATTTGCAATGAAAATGGCATAAAATATAAAGCATGTGTCACCCTTATTTAATTTTTTATTCTATTTATTTCTTGTTCAATGATCAGGGGACTTGGACAAATTAAATGTAAAAGGTCATTGGGATGTAAGTAGGGTGAAATTGTGACATGTTCTGAAGAATTAGTTGGTCTGTTTTTTTGTTGTTTTTTTTCCTTCTTCCTTTCTTTAGTGTGGTTTGTTTTTTAAAGTTCATTTCAGCTTAAAATGTTAGAATCATTGAACTCTAGGAAGAACAACATGCATGTGATGTCCAGTTGGAGATTTCTTAATCAGGCATAATCGTTGGAGAATGTACTTGTCTATTGTTTCTTTCCAGCTGGAGGGCAAGAGAATATGTTGGTCTCCCCTATTCTTCTATTTTGCATAACCTACAAAATATGATATTTCTTATTTGTCAATCAACACAGTGGGAAGATGATTTTATATTGAATTGTTTCTGGGCCTTGTGATTAAATTGATGAGGTCAGGCAATGTGTCTTTTCAGATTCAAACTTCTTAAAGATGGTTCTTCAAATGAGCCATTTGATGATAAGTCTATTAACTGTGTCACGAATTGTGCATGGCTATTGTGGTCAAATATGTGTAATGTAATAGACTTCATGGGGTTCTTCTTGTAAAAAATAATAACAATAATTAGCCTTTCTAACTAAGATAGTGGTAGCTAATTCTGCAGAATCCTTAGTAACGTTTGATGTTCTAAAAGCTTGGATGACTATTTGAGGATGGCTATTGCCATGGCCAGCGTAGGCGCTGCATATTAGAGGATAAAATCATCCAACAGTTCTCATCTACTAAATCTCAGAGAAATCACAAAAATACTTTATCCAAAAATTGTTGACATCTATTCCTCATTACCTTATGCATTCCAAGTTGCATTTTTTCCGTCACCTTGAAAATCTCAGACATCAAACTAAAAACTCAAACATCTTATTCATACATAAATCTCAACCCTAGAGAAAGAAACACAAAAAAGCACAAAAATGAACAGAACAAGCTCCATTTCCAAATCCCACACAAAAACCACTCAAACTCGAAGAAATGCAACTACCTAACAGAGATCAAGAACAAAAAAAAAACAAGATTTCAAGTTCACCTCCGGAATGTCGACCAAAGCTAGGGGTTGAGATCGGGATGCTTCATATGATGGGGAATCGATCGAGAAATGCCGCGATTTCCATGGATATGCAGAGATATAGACCTTGAAATCCGAATCCGTCACTAAAAACTTCGAAAAGGAGAGAAACACGAACATCAGAAACCCTAGATTTTTTTTTCTTCTTGTGCTCTTCTTCTTCTTTTGCTCTTGTTCATCTTCTTTAACACAAATGATTGATGAACCATAAAACATTACAGCTTCATCGACGAGAGAGGGATCGGATCTGGAGACTGCAAAAAAAAAAAAAAAAAGCCAATGTTGTGAAAGGGATTTGGGGATTAGGGTTTCTCTGGCGATTTGAAGAGACCAGGAGAGAGAGCGATGGTTAGGGTTTCCTTTGGGTCGACATTGTTTGGCAACTTTTAAAGGATCTCATTAAACGACGGCCTAGAGACCAGATGTGTACAAAATGAAATCAACTACATCATCATAGATGGGACCCATTTTCGGACTCCAGTCGTTTATGGCCAGTTTTGACGTAGTGCTTGATGAGGACGTCGATTTTCATATTGAACTTGACTTCATTCGGTCAATGGTTGAAGAAGTGGGCCATCACTTGACTCAAACATGAAATACCACAAACTAGTGGACTTTTGTGCAAAATGGGCATTCTTATCCCTTTAAATCCAACTCAATTCATTCCATTCGTTTCCCTGTGGAGAGAGAGCGCTTTGCTTCCTTTGTTTCCTTCCTTTCCATTGCTCTTTTCTTCTTCTTCTCAATCATCAAAAGAGATTGTGTATGTGCATGTGGAGACTAGAAGTGAGATTATCTTCATCTTCATCTTCTCTCTCTCTCTGTTAAGCTTTGTCATACTCTACAACTTTCATTTTTGGATTTCTTGTTGAGGTAAGAATCAAACCCATCTTTCTTTGTGTTTTTGAGTTGAAATAGAGTCAAGTGACTCTATTGTAGTCATATTTGCATAATCATTAGCATTTTCATGTGTTTTTGGGAATTACCCTAGGCCAGGGTGATTCGGGACCAAGATGTGACATGGCTTTTATTTGGTTGGCAAATCCAGGCTTTCACGTAGGGGAGACCCAAGATTTCCCTGTGGATATTGGAAGGACAAAAATTCTAATATGGGTTTTGGAAGCGGACCCAAGCCCGATGCAGGCGACTGCCCCTAATAAGATATACTACGTCCACCCCTGATCAAAGGCCAACCTGATCTGACACATTAAACCCCTAACCAATGCCCACGTCTCTTAATTTTGTTGTTGTTGTTGTTGATTGTTGTTGGTGCAGGAGAGAAACTTCGGAATAATTTGTCTAGAGTGACCATGGTGTATGGTTGTTCGTAGCATTAGTCTTGATCCAGAGCTATGTGGCTAACCTCACCACAATGCTCACAGTTACGCAACTGAGGCCCACTGGTCCTCTCTTGAGTAGCACAGACTATTTTGGGTGCGACCAAGGGTGCTTTGTCATAAGCTACCTAGAAAATGTCCTACGCATCAACAAATCACAATCAAGACCTACATGTCAGGAGAAGACTACGCCAAAGCTATCAGGAGTGGAGAGATAAAGGCCGCCTACCTGGAACTCGCCTTCATCAAGATATTCCTTGACGAGCATAAGAAAGGTTTTGTTGTTACTGGGCCCACCTATGAAATTGGAGGATATGGCTATGTAAGTATTATATGCATTATGCACTAAGTCACTAGGAAGCTAACAAATTAATGAGTCCGACCATGTCATGATAATTAACCTTATGTGTTGCATCAGTCCATTTACCGTTTGGCAATTCACTTGTAGAGTGAAATCAAAGTAAATGGTCACTTTTAGGAGAAAAAAAAAAAAAAAAAAAAGAGGTGTCTAATTAAAAAGTACAAAATTTCGCAAACTACCTTATTGACTTTTTGTCATCTTATGACACATGAAGGAGTTTTTCTAACTTTTGCGGTAAGAAATTTTTTTTCATTTTAGTAGAATGAGAGATTGACTTTTTGCCTTATTTTCTTTATAAAAAAAATGTAATTTATAAAACTTTATAATCTTTTTTTATCTCTTAAAAGTGACCCTTACTTTGAAATCACTCTAAAAATGATCTTTGAAGCTGGCATTTTACTAAAAGAAACATGTTAGATTCCATTTTCTACAAGGTTCAGCTCCCCCTCAGGCGTGAAAGAAACCTCCCTTTTCTGTTATTACATGATTATGTCAGTTCAAACAATGACATATCTTTGTTTCTTCTTATGATATATATGGACGTCCTTCCTTAGGCTTTCTCAAAAGGTTCACCCCTTGTAGAAAATGTGTCTGATGAAATTCTGAGGTTAAGAGAAAGCGGGGAGCTCCATGACTAGAGGACCGTCTATTGGTCCCTTCTTCGGAAAGTTCAAGTTCGGATATCGACGGCCAGGAGAGTGCCAGGTTGAGCCCAGATAGCTTTTTGGGGCTCTTCCTTATCACGTTTGGAACATCGATGCTGGTACATTTACTGTTTCTGGTCAGTCGATGTTCTGACAATTGGTGCCTCAAGAAGAAACGTCAGGATGAACAGGTACCTGAGAAGGATGATGCAGCCAATTTAACCCCATCAGAGAGAGCTCCTCACAAAGCCCCAGGAGTTGAGGTGCATGATCCTGACTGCTGGCACGTTGAATTTAAGCAGCCCATATTTGGAAGAAGCAATACCTGCTAGAGTGCCCACAGTGAATCACCATTAATGCTCTTGGGCATAATCTGGAGAACTGTTAGTCAACCTTGTCACGTCCCCTGAACCCGATTAGAGAAATAACCGGATCCGAGGAGTGAAATTTAGGACTAATTAAAATTTTTGTCCTTTAGGCCCAAGAATCGTAGGTCCGCTGTGAGGATATAATGTTTCAAGCCTCAAGTATAATAAGAAATATTACGGAATTCATACAATCTTAAGCACATGGAATATCAACAATGGCTAATAAATCTCATTTAATATTAAGTTTCAAAGGAATGAAAATAAAACTACACAAAGTATTAAATTATTACAATGGCCAACCCAATAATCAAGGCCATTAAAGACAATAAAAAGAAGTCAAAATATAGAAGGTCCAACGAAAACTAAAGAAATAATAAATGAAAATCTAACGAAGTCCCCCATGAATCTTTCTCGTGCCAAGATCGATGACGCTACTCTATGTCATCGGCACGCCACTCCCATTCCTCCTCAGCTGGTTGGAGATCCTCTGGGATCTCCTCACCTGCCTGCTCCTCATAGTAGTCACCTGGGGTGTCTACACACCAAGGAACAAAGTCAACGACATGTTGAGTAATAGATAAGCAAAGTATAATCAGGCATGGCATGCATCAAGTATATAATAGAGACAAGTGTAATATTAAGTGAATACAAGGAAAATAGAGCTAGGCATAAAGCATGAATAATAATCATATGAGTCAATGACAGAATCCTAACATCGTCTAGCAATAACCACTATCCAAACAATGCAATGCAAGAAACAAGAGGGAGACTCCGAGGATGTCCAACCCACCTCCCGAGGTATCAGTAACAATCTAAACCAAACTACTGATACCAAAGTCCGGCTCAAGTGGGATCTTAGCTCCCGGTCCTGGGAATAGCAGCAGGGTCCAAGCCCGCTTCCAGCTATTCAACGCCATGGACGCTGTCCAAAGCCGACTACCCACCCCGATGTCCGAGTAACCGGCCCATCAATAAACCCCTAATCTGCAGATGGCCATGATATGCAATAAAACAAAGTGGTGTTGACACAAGAATAGACCAAGACAAGCAAGTCTGGCTAGCTCAATGCACACGACATGATCATAGGGATTATCTCATTCAAACAATACAAGACAAGTCAGACACCTGATAATCCCTTCCATACTAGCCAGTCCTGTTTATTAATACATGACATAGGGTTCCTACGATACATTCTAAGTCAGGTCCATATCCTAATTCTACAAGAATTTATATTTCGTACTTAGTTAAGTGTTCTATGCCAAGAGAGTATACAAGGAATAATATCAACAGATAGAATTCACAAGTCAAGGGGGAATTACAATCCAACCTAGGCAAGTGGTGTCATCCCTGTATTCCACATGTTCTAGCGGAGTACGTGTGGAAATTGAATCAACGATGCTTCTAGGAAAATTCCTTGGTGTACAATCATGTTAAGCATCTAATGGAACAATTCTATACGCATTCGGTTAAACCATGTGCAATACACGAATACCTAGACAACCCATCGAAGCACACCAAGCCACGTGCTACGATTTTAACCCCATTAATGGTCAAATGAGAGTGGGTGCATGGTTTCCAACATCTAAAGCCCAAACCTAAGTTATTAGTCTCATTTACAATAAAACATGAGCTGAAACAGTAATCTGAACATTTACATCACTTGCCAACCTCCGATCGTAATGAAACTAGAACCATTGGATTTTACATCTTGACAGCTTTCCAACGATATATTACATGTAGAATTCCAACGGACGGATTAAAAGTTATGGATCTTCGAAGTTCCCATGTGCTGTAAAAAAAAAAGCAGTCCGGTCGATCGATCTGAAATCAGCCACAGTTAGTAACAATGCCGATCGATCAGACTGCAGGTCTGATCGATCGGAATTGCAACCTGAACCCCGAAAATGGCCGAAAAATGGTTTTTCTTGTCCTTTTTCCTCCGGCCAATCCATGACTAACCTGCATAAAATGAGCCACCATGCTCCCCAATCATCACATTCATCATTTCCATCAACTCTAACAAATTAAACACAACTTATAACTACCAATTACAACCTTTTATTTAACCCAAAACCCTCAAAAACCCAATCTAGCATATAATCCAATTAATAACAAACAGGCTTGGAATTAAGGTAACCTAACAAGAAAACATAGCCAATCAATAAAGAAAATACACACATGATCCATTATACAATACAAATCTACTTGCCTCAACCAAAAAGAAGATTGGAAATTGGGGAAAACCTGAGGAGAAACCTTCTACCGCGAAAACCACAAATCCAACCCCCTCAAAAGCAATCTAATATGTAAAAAAGAAGGAAGGGAAGGAAAAAGATCAGGAACAACCTAAATCTAACCAAAAGAGAAGGTGATTGAAAAGATGAGGTTAAGTGAAACCTTATCAAACTAAGATTACTAGAAAAAGGAGATCGAGAGGATGCAAGTGAGCGGTCCGGATCTTCGAGATGATCTCTTATTGAGGGAGTACTGGGCTTGAGAAGATGAGAGGAAGAAGAAAGGCTGCTGTAGCTTGTTCGTTGTAGAGACGAATAAAGAATTAGGGTTAATCCCTGCTTAAGAAGAGAGGGAGAAGGAAAAGACGATTTGCCCTTAAGTGGGTCCGGTGAAGAAATGGACCATTTGAAGGGTTTGCAATCGTCGGATCGCGATGAGCCAAGAGACAAAAACGATTAGCACGACGAGACCTTTCCAACGAACCCAAAAGTCACGACGATTGAAATTTTCGGAAAAACACTCAATTTTTCCTAAATGGCAAACTACCCCCTTACTAGGGTCAAACGCACTCTGAATCGCACGAAACTTCATAGACGCTAATCTAACATAAAAAGAAACTCGCTCATGATCTAAACCTACTTAAATATCTAAAATACAATTAATTATAATAATAGCTAAATAAATGGGTCAATGGGCCTACTATTGGGCCCAACCGACCCAATAAGGTCGCAGACCTTACAAACCTCATCTCGATCAGCAAAGTGTGGCCCACCTAACCTATCATTCCTCAAATCATGATAGATATGGTTCCAGATCATCATAGATAAAGATCTATCATTTTCCATCTTTTATCTTTATGTAATTATCTTTATATCACATCCCTGACTTGTAGGATCTAATGATTTTAAAGATTTCCATCATTATATTACAAATACTCCCTCAATACAAGAATACACTTACGTTTTGATCATTGAAAACTTTCATGGTATCAGAGCTTTAAAGTGATCTTTTTCGTCATTCCTGTGGATTCTTCTTCTCCGCTATCTGGTGCTTGCAAATTTTCATATCCGTGTGGATCCGTTGCCTTTGTCTTCATTTAGTTTCAGATCTCTGTGGATTTGTCTGCCGTGTTTGTGACTTGGCAGTAGTTATTCAAGCCCTTGATGATCTGTGTAATACAGATCTGAATTGTAGATTTGTGTGTTTACAGATCTATTTGCTGCTACTGGGTGTTTGCATACATCTGTGTGTTTGCAGTGGTCGTCATTTGCTGATGGTGTTTATCTTTGCAACCCACGTTGCTGTCTGGTTTGGGCACTTTGAAGGAATTTATGTTGCTCTACTGGTGTGCAGTGTAGTTGGTGGTTTTTTTTTTTTTTTTCTGAATCTTGTCAATTTTAATGGCGACCTCTGGCAGTAGCTCTCTCTCAAGTACTATCTCGATCTCGAACATCGCTAGTCTCATCTCTATAAAATTGGATCGAGATAATTATCTACTTAGGAAAAGTCAGTTTTTGCCAAGTCTTCGTACTAATAAACTGCTGAAGTATGTTGACGGGTCTGCATCTTGCCCTAACCAGTTCTTATTTGATGCTGATAATAAACCCACCACATCTGTGAACCTGACATATGAGTTATGGATAGAACAAGACTCTCTTACTCTTTTGTGCATTAATGTCACACTTACCACTCAAGTTCTCCAACGTGTCCTTGGACTCCAAACCACTCGGGAAGTTTGGCAACGATTGGAGAAATTGCATCTAATCCAATCCCAATCTCGGGCATTTCAACTTAAACAGCAGTTTCAGAATCAAAACAAGGGAGGACTTTCTGTCACTGATTATCTTGATAAGATGAAAGGTATTGCTGATACCTTTGAGGCTATTGGCCAACCTATTAGTGAATATGACATTTGTAACCAAGTTTTGAATAGACTGGGTCCAGAGTATGATTCTGTCCATACTTCCTGTAAGGCCCCGTCCCGAGTTAATCAAGATTAACTATAATTAATTGGAATTAATGCTAGTTAATCATGTTTAATTAGACTAATAATGACTAATGATCAAATTGGATGAGATTAGTCTCAAAGGATTGATTCAGGCTTAATGAAATGATAATAAAGGAAATTGAAGGATTGAATGAGGATTTAGGCTCAAACTAAGAAAAACAAGACCTTTTTCATAAATACGGATTTATACGTATTTTGTCGAATATGGAAACTCTTAGTGCCAACACGTGTATTTCGACGAGTACGTCAACTTTTGTAATAGACTCGAAGTCATTTGACGAGAATTTGGTCAAATGACCCTCCATTTGACTCAAGGTGTAAATAACCCTAGTGGAATGGGCTTAAATGCAAAACTGGGTGACTTGTATAAATGAGATGAACTCTTTTGAGTTCATTCTACTTCACCCCCCATTGCAGAGAAACCCTAGACACCCTTTCCCTTCTTCCTTCTTCCTTTTTTCTTCATTAAAAGAGAGAGAGATTGGGAGTATTTCAAGTGGGTTTTGGAGAAGCATCATCTTCTTCCTCATCTTGTTTCCATCTTTGGAGTGTTGGAGCTTGGAAGAAAAGCTCAAGAATCCCCTAACTACACTAGAAGTAAGTGTTTTGAGTGGCTTATTTGATTCTCAAATTCTATTAAGTGCTTCGGAATGATTTCTTGCTCATTTAGCTCATAGGGTTTGTGCTTTTGATATTTCCATGGAATAGGCTTGAAGAAGCTTTTCATTTGGGGGTTTTTGTTTCAAGTCAAGCCAAGTGAGAGTTTCTTGCTAATAGACTCCAAGAGGCAAGTGTAAATGCTTCTTTATGATTAATCATGCTAGTTTCCAAGTTTTCTTGAGTCATAGAGGATGGGTTCCCAAACCCTTTTTCCTGGTATTGAAATGGAGATTTGTGGATTTGCTTTAGTAGTGTGTGTTTCATGATGCTTTGAATGAGAGAATAGAGGTGTTATTTTTGTGTTTAAATGATGAATGAGGAGAGGACATGAGGCCCTTAAATGTGTATACAGATGGTGGTTGAAATGGAAGGAAGATGAGTGAATGTTCAGAATCCGGAGTCTGCGTTCTGGACAGTTCGCTCGAGCGAACTAGTTACTGTCTGATGCGAAAAGGGTCCGCTCGAGCGAACATTATGTGCGCTCGAGCGATGAAGTTTCTGTCTGATGCGAACTGTATTCTGTAGGAGTTCGCTCGAGCGAACTGGAAATCCGCTCGAGCGAATCCCATGTCTGTTTAAGTCCGCTCGAGCGAACCTAATACTGGCCAAACATGAATTGTAAGCAAAAATTTGATATTGTGGGTGGAAATTTTTAGGGACTAAATGCACATATTAAATGTAAATGTGATGTCCATCGAAAATAACACATGCATTTAGTAACTAATGATTGTACCTAGAAATTGTCTAGATTTGAGATAGAGACAAGTAGGACCGTAAATGACTAATGATTCCTCTAACTCAATTGGAGTTATGATGAATAATTACAATGAACCATTGAATAATGAATAGACATAATGAACCATTGAACAATGAATCAATGCAATGAATTAATGAATAATCCTGCTGCAGCAGATGGATGGGGTGTTCCTGAGCTCCGTGGTGATGCCAATGATCTCTGATCAAGACACTGGTAGATCCCACACATAGACGGAAAAGTCACTGAATTGATAAGCCACCTAATAATATTGGACTGAATAGTCCCATAAGTCATCTAATGAATATTCAATGAAATGAACGAAATGAACGAAATGAATGAAATGATAGAAAATGAATGAAATAATATGAAATGAACTGGCTAACATTTCCTTTGGGAAGAAACTGAATTGAATGAGAATAATGCTATTGAAATTGTAATTTAGTCATTGATTATCAATTGACTACACTGTACATGCTATTGCACTAACCTAGATTAATTGTCTAGAGTTATTACATTGACAAATGGACATATTTAGCATGGATTATCATAGATGTATTTATACATTGCTGAACCGTCGTGTTCATAGTGTTATTGATGGCATTACAGGCCCAGTTGCCCGTCCCGGCCTTGCAGAGGCCGCGCCGCCTGCGAAGGAGGCCCATCCAATACCTCCAGGAGGTTTAGCGAAGTGGGTATAGATCGGAGGGCGATTGGAAGTGAATTCTTTTGATAAATACTTTTGTAATAATTAATTTTGAAATGTAAGTAGTTACCACCTGCATTGTATTTTGAATGTGCAGGGGTGGTCTTTGTTGGACTGTAATTTTGTATATGTGAACTTTACTTTAATATAAAGTTACTTATTGTCAATGTATATATGTATTTCCGCAAAAATGTACATTTGGCAGGTATGCAGGTTAGATCCCTTGTAAGTCTTAACTTCGGTTAATTCAGGATTTGCGGGAGTAAGTATGTGGATTCGCGATCTAGGATTAGCTCCCGATTACTCTTACCTCGGGCCCGGGTCGTGACACTTCCATTGCTAATCGTGAAACACCAATTAATTTTAAAGAATTGTTTGGTCAACTACTTACCTTTGAATTGCCATTAGAATTACATAATTCTTCTTCTGCTACTATATCACCTGCAACTGCCTTCTACACATCTTTTGGTGGACGCACTGGTTCACGTGGCCGGTCTAATTATGGCGGTCGTGGTAGTGGCCGCAACGACTCCAATTCTAGGGGTGGCCCTTCTACTTAGACTACTTCCAAACAACATGACAAGAAGCTTGCTCTTGTCAAATCTATAATCGTATTGGGCACACAGCCCTTGACTGCTTCAATAGATTGGATCTCTCCTTTCAAGGGCTCCAACCACCAGAAAAACTTCAAGCTATGGCTGCTTCAAAGCAGGGGGAGACTACCTAGTTCACAAACACAGGGGCTACTAATCACGTGACACCATATCTCAACAATCTCTCGCTCCATTCAAACTATGTCGGAAATGATAGCCTTGCAATTGGTAGTGGTAAGGGTCTTTCCATCTCACACACTGGTTCCTCTTAATATTTATCTAATGGTAACTTGGTCTCTTTACATAATATCCTACACGTGCCGAATATTTCTCAAAATTTATTGTCAGTCTCTCAATTTACCAAAGACAATGACTGTTATTTTATTTTTACATCTTTTGGCTTTTATGTGAAGGAAAACAGAATGGGGAAGATCCTCTTCCGCGGAGTGACCAATAATGGCCTTCATCCAATTCATCTGACATCATGCACCAAGAATAAATCGTTTGCTTCTCCATCTGCTTTCAGTAGTACTCGCATCTCCAGTAGTCTGTGGCATCATAGGTTGGGCCATCCTTCACATCAGGTCCTCAAACAAATTGTTTCTTCTCTCTTTATCGATAGAACTTCCAAGTTACAGTTTGTTTGCACTGCCTGTCAAATGGGGAAACGGTCGAGGTTGCCTTTTCAGTACTCTATGTCTATTTTGTCATTTTCTTTAGAATTAGTTCATTCAAATGTATGGGGATATTCTCCTGCTTCGTCCTTGAGTGGGGCTAGATTTTATGTGACGTTTATTGATGATTTTAGTAGATATTGTTGGCTATTTCCACTTAATTATAAGTCTCAAGTCTTTGACATATTTTTAAGCTTTAAATCATTAGTAGAGAACATGTTTGATCATAAAGTCAAATCTTTGCAGATTGATGGCGGAGGAGAGTTTACTAGCACACGCTTCAAAAAAAATTTAGTTCAATATGGCATCTCTCATCGTATTTCGTGTCCTCATACAGCGGAGCAAAATGGGATAGCTAAAAGAAAACATTGACATATAGTCGAAGCAGGGTTGTCTCTTTTGGCACAGTCCGGTGTTCCCTTGTCTTTTTCGGATGCTGCATTTGATACCGCAACATTTCTAATTAATAGAATGCCTACCCATGTGCTACACCAAATTTCTCCTTATGAAAAAATTTAAAAAAAAAAAAACTCTCTGGATTACAATATTTTACGTTCTTTTGGATATGTTTGCTTTCCAGACATCCGACCTCAGTGCTGGGAAATTGTCTTTCCATACCACACCATGTGTTTTTCTTGGTTACGGGTGCAATCACAAAGGATATAAATGTTTTGACCCAGTTACCAAAAGAATTTATATGAGCCGGCATGTGGTGTTTGATGAAAAAGTCTATCCTTTCATTACTAACAATGTGCAGAATTATAGCTCACCTATTGAGTTAGCTCACCTATTGAGTCAAGTGATCAGGTTCTACTTGGTCACTATAATATTGGCACTGTGACTGGCATGACGAACCATACTGTTGCAATTGATACAGTTGTGGAGCCTAGTCTAGGCTCGGGATCACCATCAGCTTAAGTTCAGTCTACAGTACTCAACCCGCAGTTGGTACCTACGCATGGACAACACCGCACTGTTGATGGGTCATTACAGCCAATCACTCAGTCCAACCTGGATTCAGCCCCATGCCATTTGGTTGATGTTTCTGACCTTGCCACTCTACATCACTCCACTGCATCACAACAGGAGGTGGTTGTATCATCTACATTGGAGCCAACACATGTTGTCTCTCCAACTTCACAACCTGTTGTCAATGAGCACCATTTGTCACCTGCCATACCCATTCCATGGGACATGCATCCCACTTCTTCCGCCTCTCCAATACTAAGGCGCAGAAGCATCACATCTACCAAAGGTCATGCATCTAGTTCCATGCATCAAACTCAATCCTTAGTTGATTCTTTGCCACATGATGCTCCCGGGTCTACTATGCCAAATGAGACATCCAATGTGATTAGTGCTCAAAATTCACATACAATGAAGCATCCACAGCAACGTCCTCATGTTATGCGAACACGCTCAATGGATGGTATTTTCAAACCCAAAACATTGATAGTAAGTAAACATCAATTACCAAAGGCCTTTCAAATTGCCATTGTTCAAAGTGAACCCACATGCTATTCCCAGGCAGTCAAGTTTGTTGAGTGCCGTGCGACCATGGCACTTGAATTTGATGCTCTTCAGCATCAAGGTACATGGGCTTTAGTTCCTCCACAACTCGGTCAGAATATTGTAGGGTGTCGCTGGGTTTATAAAGTAAAAGAAAGGTCAGATGGTACTAGGGCTGCACAAAAAATCCCGTATCACCGTAAAACTGCGAATCGGTTTATAGTAGATCGGTTCGGTTAACGGTTTGAAAATAAAAAAAATCGCTTACATCGGTCGGTTATCGGTTTGAACCCACGATTAACCGCTAAAATCGAACCGACCGTATGCAGTAACTTAAGTATTGCTTTTTTACTATTTTAGCCTTAGGGTTTCATTTTATACTACTTTCATAGTTACATTTCACAACTCCATTTTCACATAAACTCAACCGTCAACACTGTCTCAGCTGCATCTCCTCTAATCTCTCAAATGCTTTTTGATACTTCATTGCAGGAGGAGGGATTACTATATAAAGTGTTTTCCTTTCATCATAATTCCGACCTCGTTTCAATGAAGTTTTTATCAAAAGGTTATACTCTTGAGAACGCTAGAAAAGCCAATAGAGCCTAACCATTTAATGGTTGGTTTTGGTCCCACCTAACCAATGTGTTAAGAAACCTTCATTTCTGAAAAATACAATGGTCTTTAATACAGATTCCATTTGTGTGTGACGTCTTTTCTTGACATTTATTATTCTATTGTAATTCCAAATGGTATTATGTGGAATGAATGTTTCACTGCAAGCTGGGTATTTTTTTTTTTTTTGTGCGCTTGCGTTTAGTCCAAACTCTCTTTTTGGAGTAGAAATATTTTTTTTATATACGTTTAGTCCAATATGGAATGTTGAATTTTTATGTTTGCACTAAACATTGGAATAGATGCAAGGGGTATCATAATTTTAAAATTTTCAATATTTGATTTTCAAAAAATAAAATAAAAAACAATGGTTTAACCGACCGAACCGAACCATTGGGTTCGGATTAGTTCGATTTAAGCCCTCTCCATCGGTCGGATCAGATCGGTTAATTAAAAAACCGACAGGTTCGATTTGGTTGCTGGTTTTAGTGTTAAACCGATCCGAACCGCCCATTTGCAGCCCTAGATGGTACTATAGAAAGACACAAGGCTCGTCTTGTAGCCAAGGGGTTCCATCAGCAACCTGGGCTAGAATACAGTGACACTTTCAATCCAGTAGTCAAACACACCACAGTCAGACTTGTTCTTTCTTTTACACTTCAACTTGGCTGGCAAATTAGACAACTTGATGTCCGTAGTGCATTTTTGCATGGGGTGCTATATGAGGAAGTGTACATGGAACAACATCAGGGATTTGTGGATCCCAGCCGACCAACTCATGTTTGTAAGCTCCATAAGGCCATTTATGGACTTAAGCAGGCCCCACGAGCTTGGTGCCTTGGTCTAACCAATTACCCACAAAGTCTCGGGTTTACTGGATCTTTGGCTGATACATCCCTATTTGTTCGTAATTTTGGTGGTGAGATTATCATCTTATTAATTTATGTTGATGATATTGTGGTCACAAGCAACAATATTAGGGCTTTACCAAAGCCACTAAGGGAATTAAGTCGGTTATTTGCTATGAAAGATTTGGGGCCAATACATTACTTTCTTGGCATAGAGGCGCATAGAACTAACTCTAATCTATACCTCACTCAAACCAAATATGTACTAGATCTACTTCACAAAACAAAGATGCATGATGCTAAACCACTTAAGTCACCAGTTCAAACTGAATAAAACTATCTAGGTATGATGGTGATCCAATTTCAAATGCTCAAGAATATAGTAATGTGGTTGGTGCTCTCCAATATGTTACACTCACTAGGCTAGACATCGCATTTGCGGTAAACCAAGTTTGCCAATTTATGCATGATCCACGCTCACATCATTGGATAGCGGTTAAGCGGATTCTTCGATTCCTTAAAGGAACCATCACACATGGCTTGTATTTTCGTCAAGTTACATTTTCAGTCCCTGCTTACTCAGATCCAGACTGGGCTAGAGACCCAGATGATTGTCGATCTACTTCTGGATATGCCATCTTTATTGGGCCCAATCTTATCTCCTAGAATGCTAAAAAGCAACCAACTATATCGAGATCAAGTACAGAATCTGAGTATCGGTCCCTCGCTATTACAGCTGCAGAGTTGTTTTGGGTGCGGATGTTGATGAGAGATCTTGGAATTTATCTCAAAATTCCTCCCTTAATCTATTGTGATAACATTAGTGCTATTTCACTTGCCTCTAACCCAATTTATCATGCTCGTACGAAGCACATCGAAATCGATTATCATTTCATAAGAGAAAAGGTTGTTCGTAGAGATATCCAAGTCTGCTTTGTCAGCTCTGTTGATCAATTGGCAGACATCTTTACAAAGGGTCTAAGCTCGTCAAGGTTTCATCTCTTAAAGAACAAGCTCAACGTCACAGATCGGTCGTTAAGCTTATGGGGGAATGTTAGTCAACCTTATCTCAATCGGCAAAGTGTGGCCCACCTAACCTATCATTCCTCAATTCATGATAGATATAGTTCCAAATCATCATAGATAAAGATCTATCATTTTCCATCTTTTTCTTTATGTAATTATCTTTGTTTCACATCCCTGACTTGTAGGATCTAAGGATCTTAAAGATCTCCATCATTGTATTATAAATACTCTCTTAATACAAGAATACACTTACATTTTGATAATTGAAAACTTTTAAGAACCATAGATGATATCATTCTTCACTTTTGGATCACTTGTAGCAAATCACCACCACTCTCGCACCCGTGTATAAAATCACCATCACTTGTATAAAATCACCATCCCTCTCTCAATATATAGCATTTCACAGATAAAATATATCACCAATATATCTATGTATTAGGCTTTCCCAATCTCTCCCTATTCATGAGGTCAAAGTATGATTTTGAAAGAATCGTGATAGATTTAATCTAGTGAGCCGCTAGCACCGCCGGATGAATTGCAAGTTGATGGACCTATAGGACAGGCATGGTAAGTTTAAGTTTGAATAAAATTGCTTACCTAGAATCTCTAACTACTAGCCATTCTAATCGTATATCTATATAACACAATCACACAAATATATCTCCTGTTCATTAGCATATGTTTCAATTCTTCTCCAATCTTCTATGCCCATTATTAAATGTTTTTGGATGTGGAAAGCAATACAAGTTCATCACTTTTTTTTTATCAATTTTGGGGGTAATTTAATAACAAGTTTATTATTTGAATTGGATTAAATGAATGGTTTTAAATTTTTTCATATTATGTTAATAAATTAATTTATATTACATTCTTTGTATTAGATTTTGCCAGCAAAATTAAAGAATCAATTGTTTTAATTATTTCTCAAAATCCACCCCTAGAGAAATACCTTGCCCACTCCCCACCAAAAACCCCAGAGAAAGGCCTAGCCCAGCCACCACATGGAAAAAAGTTTTCATGAGTGTAAGTTAGTCCCAAAATATGTTGTAAATGTCACTGCAAGAAAACAACTTTAAGAGGAGGACTTGCAAAAAAAAAAAAAAAAAACACCTTTCAGAGGAGGATAAAAACTTCCGCGAAAAGCATAAAAACCATTGCGAAAACCATTTGGGACGGAAATTGGACCCCAGCCTACCGGAGCAGAACCGACCATTTACATCCCTAACATAAAGTTACATACTGTTTACACGAAATTACATCGATGTATCCCAAAAAAAAAAAAAAAACAATCATGTGGTGATCTGATATTTGCTATCATGAATAAATGAAAAAGTTACGTGTAGATAGATTCACAGACTGAGAAGTGACAGTCAAGCTGAGAGGCAAATGCTACCATGCTAGTATTTGCTTCTTAGTATTGTGTAGAAACTGATATTCAAATGCTGCTATATTTGGATGCCCGAACGAAATTACAGTGAGAAAAGGATATGCTAGGAACGAAATGGCATTCCCCTTGCACACGTTTGTTTATCACAATTTACATATATAATTAAATCACATGCGTTTCCGTTACGCATATATCACGTTTGTTTTGTGTGAATTTGATTCACATGTGTAAATCTCATGTGTAAATGGTATGAAAACCATGTCAAAAGTTGCCTTGAATTTTCATACCTCAAGAGGTGTGAAACTCTTTCACATATTACTGTTACAAGGCGGACTGCTACAGTGCCACTGTGAGCAATCCACCTTTTATTTTTTTTTTAATTTTTCTGGGCTCCACTTGTAACATCCGAACCGTTCATTTTCTTAAGAAGCTCAAACATGGCCATGTATTCAATTTTCAACCGTTGATGATGCATGGAGGTTGAGATATCATCAACATAATAACAGCCGTTAGATTAATCTATTGTTACTAACATAAGCAGTCCGCCTGTTATGATTTTTTTAATTGTTCCGGGCCCCACCTGTAAAATCAGGACCGTTCATATTCTTCAGAAGGTCAAACACAGCCATGTGTCCAATTTTCAACCGTTGATAATGCATGGCGGTTGAGATATCATCAAACAATATACAACCTATTGTTACTAACATACCCAGTCTACTTTTTATGATTTTTTTAATGTTCCGGGCCCCACCTATAAAATCAGGACCGTTCATATTCTTCAGAAGCTCAAACACGGTCATGTATCCAATTTTCAACCATTGATGTTGCTTGGATGTTGATATATCATCAAATAATATATAACCCATTCATAGATTCACATGTGAAATGTTATGCTAGTAACAAACGGTGGAATTTGATGCACATGTGAGTCATTTACATATGCAAATTACTCACATGTGGGTCATTTACACATGTGAATCACTTTCACAGGAAACAAACGACCTCTAAATTTCTTTCTCCTCTCTTGCGCGAGTTTGTGTTCTATTTGCTTGTGTTAGTTACGGTCTCTTTCTGGAGTTTTCTATCTCCTCTTGTGCTAGTACCTCAAGGGTCCCAACCCAAAAAATACAGATTTGTTATCCTCAGTTTAGCACTTTCTGATGCTACATTTTGTGGGTCGGTGTCTACTATACACCTACCAATGTCATTTTTTGAAGTTACGTTTTACAGAAAAAGTTTCTCCCTCAATTACTAAATGCATCCAAGTGGGTCCCACAACCTGGGCCACAAAGTAAAGCGTGCAGTCCACCCGCAGGTGAAAATCTTCCATGTTCAATGGCTGCTGGACTCTGTTTTTTGTTAACTTTGAAATGCTCTGTCATATTAATAAGGGAAATAGTTGTTGTATAGCCCACCCCCACCCCCACCCCCACCCCCACCCCCATTACGGGTCCTGAGACTGGGCAAAGGATGAGGGTTGGATTGGGTAGGTTGATATCTAGCTTAAAATCTTTTCAAACCCCAAATATGAATTATGAGATAAATTGACAACCCCAAGATAGTTGGGATAAGCTTTGATGATGATGGTGATGAATAATAATTGTTGTATATATATCTTATCTATTTACATAAGATGGTTTTGATCTCACAACGGTATATATAATGATTCCCGCTAGCGTGACATGGGAATATTTATGACCATTGTTAAAAGAAATTAAAGAAATAAACTAAATAATTAAGGGTTATTAGATTAGCTCTCTATTAAAAAAAGTCCAAGAAAAAGATATCTTTTGTTTGATCTATGAAAAGAAACTGAGCTGTAAACCACCCAAAGTTATTGTTATGCATCAAGCAGCCCTCTTGTATCATGAGGCTATTCAACCTTTAGTCCATACATCTTATCCTGTATTTCATTATATCATCACGGTTGATTAGTACTGATTTAATGATAGTTATACTATAGCTTTAGAATTTGGATGGAACAGTAGGCTTCAGAAGATTTTTTCCTCTTTAAACGGATTAAATTATGCTCGGAACCAAAAGACTTTCTTAGGGCATTTTCTTTATTGGAATTCCACAAACTCATGTCCGAAGAATAAATAAATTCTCCAGAAACAGTCCCCCATATGGAATTCCCAAATCCTCCTTGATCTGCAGTTGAACATAAAAAATTGCCACCGATGTTAAGCTACTTTTGACTTTGACTTGTGGATTGAATTCATGAATTCCAGACATCCAAAATCTCAGGGGACAGCCATTACATTAGCGTGTTTGAATTTATGACAATCAGAAATTAAATAAGGGATTCTGGTAAAGAAACAAGCCTATGCAGTTGAATGAAGTCGCAGTTAAGATTTTTTTTTTTCCTCAGCAATTTGCTCAAGTCAAGTCAGATGTATTTGGTAACACAATGTTTGACTGAATTTTTCTAAGATAACATGTTTTACTGGTAATTTTCTCCTACAATATTACCCAATGAGAGGAAGGCATGCATCCAAGTAGTTTCCAAGGGGGCTTGACCACAAAGGCCAGTATGCGGTCTGGTAGTAGGTAAGTGTACATCAGATGGTGTTGACCTCCCATCAGCTGATAGCATAGCATTGAAATATTGGTATCCTTTGTTGAAAAAAAATTAAATAACTAAAATAAATAAGTAAAAGAGTTATTATTAAGTTTCTTTAGGTAACCATTTACTCCTCAACACTCCCCTCAAAGAGGAATCGGGGCACACTTTTGACGACATGCATATTTATTTTTGCACTAAGTCATTTCTTTTGGGATTTGATCTTGCGACCAGTTGGCTCTAATACTATATTAAACAGTCTTAGCCAACCATGCCTACGAAAACCTTGAGGCTTATTTGATTATCCCTACAAAAATAAAATAATAAAAAAAACAAGTCCCATGAGAAGATCCCTATTGTATAATCAAACAATTCGTTGATAAACACCCTGCTATGAAATAAGTGCTTTTTTCAAGAACTAAAACTAGAATCTGAGATTCAGAGGTATTTGTTCTAGGAAGAGTCTCATTAGTCTGTATGGCTATTGGACTCTTATAGCAAACGTATTAAACAAAACAACATTGACAAATTGCTTGAATGCAACATATTAAGAGAGCTTTTTAATGGTTTTCTTAGATTATGGATTTAGACACGTACCTAAAGATTAAATCCAAATTATAGCTTACATCCAGGTTGTTGGGCCGGTATTGGTTTCAAATCCAATTCCTTATTGGGTCTAAACTCAGGTTCACGCGCATCGGAAGATATTAGTAATATGATAAATTTAAAACGATATATATTTTTTATTTTTTATTTTTACATTAAGTCGCAATTATATTAATAGTGGAAACAATGCCCACAAAAGGATCAAAAGAACCCAAAACAAGAGGAAAAAAAAATATAGAAGTCCACGAAAGAATCGGTTGTGTAGGGGTTCGGTGGTATGAAATGATCCTAACCTTAAATACATGTTTTCCGTTGATTTGAATAGTGGAAAGCCTGCATAGTCAGCATTTCTAAGGAGTGGAAAACCTGTATATTGAAAAGCTGAATATTCAGAATTTCCGCCATTTGAAGCAACAGAAAACTTGAATATTAAGGATTTCCACCGGGTTATACCTGCACTTCTTTTTTTTTTTCTTTTTCCTAGTTTGGTTCTAGGTTGGTCTGAGTTGGGTCCCACTTGAAGCATGTAAATGACCATATTTCCCTTAAATGTAATATTAACAATTTACAAAAAAATACATAATAGAAAATAGTGATTAGTGAGTGGAAAGTTTCTAGAAGCGTGGGGTCCACTTCTACACAAAACACAACCGCGGCGGTCACCCTATACCACATCAAAAAATGCCTAAAGTTTGCATGGCCCAGATGGTCTATGTTCCATTCTAGTAGAGGGCTTGCCCCACCTTAGGCCTGAAAAACCAATAGTTTTCTAGTCATGTTTTCAAAGATCTCCCAAATGAAAAACCTCAACAACCCTCCACTCAGTTTTTCTCCTTCTTCCACTTCAGGCTCAGGCAGCCCAGCTTCTACACAATAGCACGACACAAATGTCTGCATTCTCTCTTCTCTCAATCTCTTTTTTCTTTTATGATTCTCTCTTCTTTTTCTTCCTCTTTGCCTAGATTCACCAAAAATGACACTCTCTCTATATACAAATAAGGGATAGTGATGAGATTCCTATCTTTGAATCAAATAAATATGGGCATAAAATGCCTTCTTCCAAATGGATTCGATGAATTGCGTCTGTGATTTGTGTTTTTCTTTTTGAAAATGTAGGCCACTATTTTCACACACAAACAGAGCTTTGGTTGTGAGTCGTTTGGGTGCTTTGGTTGCATTTTGGTCTTATAGCTCATTCTTTCTTTTGGGATATTCGGCTTGTATAATGTTATTGCTCTTTTTCTACTTTATCATATCACTAAATGATAAAAAATAAAAAATAAAAAACCCTTAGCCTTTCAAAAATAAAGTAAAAAAAAACTATTTACCCATGATATTGGTATCTCAAAAATATTGGGTGAAATGGAAGAAGCAATATTCTACTAGGGCTATCGATTCGGCCCATTGACGAGGGGACCCGGCCCATCCCATGAAGTGTGGGCTGTTATTCTTGTCCTAAACCCCGAGTGTAGGGTAGGACCCAGCTTGGCCTCGCAAGCCCAAGATGATAGGGTTTAGTATTGAGGCCGGTCTTTTACAGAGATAATAGGGTCCTAGGGAGATCTTTTCATCCTCCCAAGTCCCAGTGAAGCCCCATCTAGTCCCCACATCAAGGTACGCACGGTCATCCAATGCACGAGGTGCTACAAAGGACCGTGTAAGAGCTTATTGATTGATGGGGTCCACATTACAAATATTCTTTCAACCAGCCCAGCCTAGCTCAATCGACTGTTTCTCTTTCTCTTTCTTTTCTTTATGGAACATTTATGTTAGGGTTATGATAAAGCTGAGTAACAAAAACATCACAAGGTATGATAAAGTAGCCCACCTTGGACCACCATATTGCCTGGTAAGCCCTTTTTTAATTGTAAAGTACAGGCTCCCAAGGACCTGTTTGGATGTATGGTTAATTAAAATATGGTGAGGTAAAGCATCAAATCAAGAGAAAATAAAATATAAGTTGTTATGATGATGTTTTATTTTTAGTTATTTGGTATGAAATCTTTTTGACTTATTGTATATAAAAGTGGAGTTTTTTTTGTCTTTTAGTGTAGAAAGGATATTTCTTTTTTTACTTTACTTTTTTAAAATAGTTCGGAGAGAATTTTAAAATAATATACTTTTGATATAACCTTGTTAATTCTTTTCTGATTCACTTTTTGAGATTTTCTAGTGAAAAGAGTGAGACTATTTCTAATGGGAAAGCGCACACAGAAGACTGTAGACATTGGCTATTTGTATTTGACCAGGAAAATCTGAAGTGAAAAGACCTTACCCTGACCCCGTTTTCTACGTACTTTTCATCAACAAACATGAAAGTGAAGTCGCACAAAATTACAGCTTTGAAATTCCCTTTCTGCTGACTTTGAATTTACTTCTATCTAATTATTTATTACTCCTCTCTCATGACAAGTAGGAGAAGACGAAGATGAGAGACTACTTAGAAACAAGGTTTAAGAAAAAATAAAGACATTAATTTCAATCCAACGGTCCAACTCATTTGGATCGGTATTGAGACTGATCTTATCCAGAGAGGAGGGGCCTAGGGAAATCTTTCCATCCCCCCTTCCCCCGGTGTCCCAGTGCAGCCCCATCTGGTCCCCACATCAAGGTAGGCACGGTCATCCAATGCAAGAGGTCCTACAAAGGACTTTGTAAGAGCTTGTTGATTGATGGGGTCTACCTTACAAATATTCTTTCAACCAGCCCAGCCTGGCTCAATCGACTGTTTCTCTTTTCCTTACTTTTCTTTTTGGAACATTTATGTTAGGGTTATGATAAAGCTAAGTAACAAAAACATTACAAGGTATGATAAAGTAGCCCACCTTGGACCACCATATTGCCTGGTAAGCCCCTTTTTTAATTGTAAAGTACTGACTCTTGAAATTTTCCAGTGGAAACTATTTCTAATGGGAAAGATTGAGATAGAAGATTGTAGTGTAGACACTGGCTGTTTGTATTTGACCATGAAAATCTGAAGTGAAACTAGCTAAGAGCTTACCCTGACCCTTTTTCTACGTTCTTTTCATGAACAAATATGACAGTGAAGTCAGACAAAATTACAGCTTTGAAATTCCCTTCTGCTGACTTTGAATTTTCTTCTATGTAATTATTTATTACTCCTCTCTCATGACAAGTAGGAGAAGACGAAGACGAGAGACTGCTTAGAAAGAAGGTTTAAGAAAAAATAAAGACATTAATTTTAATCCAACGGTCCAACTCATTTGGATCGGTGGGCTGTAATTGATTATGTGCAAGACAGCCGAACAGGAACATTTTCCTTATTTATTACTCCTCATGACAGGGAGGAGAAGATGAAGAATGAGAGAGTATCTAAAACAAAACAGTGCAAAAGAAGAAGAAAGTCTCATCTCCAACAGGGAAAAGAGAAGAAGATGTCCCACTTCCAATCTTTTCTGCATCTCCTCTTATTGCTCATAGCAATAGAAGGATGGGCCTTTACGCCAGCAACTACTGCACAGCCCATGAGAATTGGTGTTCCTGTGAACTCTCCATCCCCCAAGTATGTGAGGGTGATATGCAACCAAACTTCCAACAAATGCTTCGATGGTTTCTCCATACAACTCTTCGAACTGATTCTAAAACGTCTGCATTACAACAAGCCCTATCAATTCATTCCATACAACGGTAGTTATAACTCTTTGGTTGAGCAAGTGTTTTTGAAGGTAAATATGTTGTCCCGTTAATCTACATAATGCATGTCATGTCGAAGGGAAATGATATGTCCAGATCATTTTAGGATGTTTTTACATTCACATCAGTTGTTGGTGGGGTTACCCATTTATCTAGTATAGAGTTCTGAGTGAAGGACATATGAGGCTTTCACTCGGAAACCTCGGAAACCATGAGTAACCGGCTTATCTATTGAAAATCTGAATTGCTCAAAGTCCCTCCGAGTTTTACCCTGGTAACAGTCGGTTGCATTATAATATTTATCTTTGATAGCAAATGCGATTAATATAATCTTTTTTCTTTTTCATTTTTCTTTTTTTCTTGCTAGTTGGCCTAGTGGCCACTAGAGGTGGAATAAACCTGCCCACGCAGGGATCGATTCTTGCGTGGAACTATGGGAGCGAGTGTGCTTAACCACAGTGACACTCTGTGATTCCTGATTAACACAATATTATCCATATTCATTTATCACGTTTTTCATCAAAATGTAAAGTGGGACCATCTCTTCTTGAGGAAAGATTTGAGGGATATGCCATACACTAGGAAGGCATTTATTTGAGCAATTCAGGTTTTCAATAAGTGGGCCCATTGTAAAAGGCCACTAGGATTTCTCTAAGTCTAAGCCTAAGAGAATCTGAGCTCAAAGTATTATATATACTTTATTAGTTACCTGGGAAACCATAGAAAGAGGAGAGATTATAGGGAAATAAGAACTATTTAACATCTGAGCCTATTTCACAACACGTGGGCCAACGATGTCCAGCACAAGTGTTTGGTTAGAGGAATTCCGAGAATTCTGGTCTAGTGGAGGAACCATAATGGTTTCACAATGTTCAAATACAATCTAGCATTTAGGAAGCTGGATTGTGAGAATTCCAAAGGTCAAAATTGACTTTCACAAGATTGGTTTATAGAATTTCAATGCTCCAAATACATTATTTGAAACTACTGTGAGAAATTTATCACTTGCAATTCTGGCTGGAATTCCTAGATCTAACTTTTGCACAAATTGTCATCTTCTTATTCTTCTCTCTCTCTCTCTCTCTCTCTCTCTCTCTCTCTCTCTCTCCCTCCTATTTGAGAAGAAATTTGATGCAGCAGTAGGTGATGTATCAATCGTGGCGAATCGAACAAACTATGTAGACTTCTCTCAAGACTACACAACGAGGGGAGTGAGGATGGTGGTGCGTGAAGAGGCAGAGACTGGAAAGGCTTGGATGTTCGTGAAGCCCTTCACGAAGATGATGTGGGCACTGACAGGAGCCATATTTCTGTACAATGGCCTTATCGTCTGGTTGATAGAGAAGTCAGGCAATGAAGAGTTACAGGGCTTATCATTTTGGAGCCAATTCGGCAGCTTGGTCTGGCTCTCCTTCACCACCCTCTTCCCTATTAATGGTAACAGGAACTGCCATGTCCCCCATGTTGTTGAGTAATTATAATACTTCAACTCATTAATAATCAGGTCAAGTGAACCAAAGTTCATTCCGGGTCACCTTTCAAAGATCTAAACTGTTCAAAAAATAAAACTCGATTATACCAAAGTGGACCGCTAATCGGTTTTCTTTGGTGGAATTAACCATAAGATTGAAATAAATTCAATTAAACTAATAACAAAATAATCATTATCAACAAATCACAATGTTTTGATAGGTTCCCCTTTTACTGGTTTCAACGTTGGTGTATAGGCCCTGTGAGGCCCATGACGATGACCATGCCTAAGATGGAAATATTGTTCAAGGCGTCGTGTTGCTGAATCATAAATCATTCTCACATCTACTATGAAAGGGAGTGTTTGTGCAGTGTTGCTGTGTTTTTCTCTTCCGCGGCACTTGCTTTCCAACAGGGGAAGTGGGGGAAAACCGGATGCTGCACGGTGGCGAGGAAAATATCGGCAAAACAGAGCACCAGAAATCATAGAAGGCCCGAATCATCGCTGCACCAAATAGGTACAGGATGGCACAACGGTGAAAGAAAAAGACATTCACAATGGGCCCTAGCCCCAATTCTACGTTGGGGATTGGCGACAACTCTCTTTCCCTAATGAGATTTAAACCAGGATATTAATGAGTAGGTTTGGATTGGGCTGTATGCGTACATGCCCTAGAGCCTGATTTCTGCATAGAAGACCCACCCCACTAGGGTAACAATTCCTAACCCAATGAGCCTAACCTGGATGAACCCAATCGACAGATCATATTGATATGTCCGACCCAATTCATAACTAGTTGGTGGTCCCACTTAACCATGAACCAACCTAAATTAACCTAGCCTATGCTTCTTAACCATGAACCAACCTAAATTAACCTGGCCCAACCCTCAGTGATGTAAACCGAACCCAACTCGAGAAGTAATCTCTGGATTCAAATTTCTAACCCGATTACTAAATGGATTGGTTTGTTCATATCCATTGGCATTGAACGCTAACCTGACCTTACTCGATAAACCCTCAACCAACACCCCACGTCTGTAACTATATTATTTGTTGTTTTTGTTGTTGGAGCAGGAGAGAAACTCCGGAGCAATTTGTCTAGAGTGATCATGGTGGTCTGGTTGTTTGTGGCATTGGTCTTGACTCAGACCTACACTGCTAACCTCACATCAATGCTCACAGTTCAGCAACTGAGGCCGAGTGTTGTTGATGTGGGGACACTCCAAAGGAGCACATATAAGGTGGGGTGTAGCCATGGGTCCTATCTCATAAGCTACTTAGAAAATGTCTTGCATTTCAACAAATCATGCATCAAGACCTACTCGTCAGGGAAAGAGTACGCCCAAGATCTCAGGAGTGGAGAGATCAAGGCCGCCTTCCTGGAGCTTGCTTTCATCAAGATATTCCTTGATGAGAATAAGAAGGGCTTTGTGGCTACAGGACCCATATACGAAATCGGTGGATTTGGCTTTGTAAGTATGTTCATTCTGAGTTGCCAAGTTGCCTTATTAAGCTAAGCCATCAAGTTGAAGTTGCCTTATTAAGCCATCTTGTTGAATGAGCCAGACCGAGTAATTGGCAGGGCTCGACTGAACTACTAGGGTTGGTGATCTAGGTCGGGCCAAGTTTTTTTGCTTTTAAGCTAACAGCCATACATTTAGACATGACTCAGTGACCTCCTTTTTGTCATGTCAGTCCATTTGGGGCCTGTTTGTTTGCATGATACTCGAGAATTCTTTGTCAAGAAATACTTGAAATCGCCCAATGCTTCCCTCCAGCTACACTTACAAATGCTCAAGGCCCAATACCAATTTTGAAAGCTAAAATTTGGAGATTCTTGAGAACTCTGTTAAAGCCGAAAGTATTAATTCTCAAGGATGGATTTTTAGAAACTCAAAAATCAAGCAGGCGAAAGTGCTGGGGGATAGCCACTGGCATCCTGTAAAAAGTTCCTGACAGTTTGAATTCTCATCACTAATTCTTGCAAAACAAACACACCCTACAGGTGAGGGTCAGAAGTTTCATTTGCTTGTGGCTAACCTTGGCCCTCAAGCATAAAAGGATTCCTTCCTTTCTGTTTTATGATTATATCAGTTCAAATAATGACGTACCTTTTGTTTCTTCATATTATATGGATGTTCTTCCTCAGGCGTTCTCAAAAGGTTCCGCCCTCGTGGGAAATGTATCCGATGAAATTATAAAGTTAAGAGAAGGCGGGGAGCTCCATAAACTAGAGGAGCATCTGTTGGTTTCTTCTCCTTCCAATAGTTCAGGTTCTGAAACAGACGCCAAGAAGAGTGGCAGGTTGAGCCCAGACAGCTTTTGGGGTCTCTTCCTTATCACTGGAGGAACATCGACACTGGTGTTTTTGCTATTTCTGATCAGTCGATTCCATAATAATCAGCGCAGGAAGAAGCCACACCAGAATCAACAGGTACCTGAGAGGGATCATGCAATCAATTTAGCCTTGCCAAAGATGGTTAAGGCCAGTGCGGTGCATGATCCTGACTGGTGGCACAATAAAATTCAGATGCGCAAGTTTGGAAGAAGTAACAGCCTCTAGAGTGCTCACGGTAAATCACCACTGCTCTTGGGCATACCTGGTCAGATGATAGCGTACTTCATTATTTGTTCAATAGTACAAATCACCTCTCTTTTACCATTGTATAATGTAATCTCCTCATTCTATCCTAATAAACACAGTGCCTTCCTCCATATATAGCCTTCCACGGATGAAAATATCAATAATAGCTATGGATTAGCCTTTTCCTTAATGGTGGTGGACCCGGACCAGAACCGACCCATTTACAACCCTACTCTCACTTCAACCTAATGAAGGAGATAAGGAAATCGAAAACCCGGTCAACTTTGCCTCATTTGTCGTAGACCTAAAGCCTTTTTGGATGTAGAAAAAAGTAGGAAAGAGGGAGAAACTTTTTTTTAATATATATGTTCCACACAACTCTAAGTAAATTCCACAAAACTCAGTTAAAAAGATTTCAACCATCTCAAGCACCTTTTCTTATAGGGAAATTGATTTCTTATTGATAAAAACTGGATTTTGACTATTTAATAAACAAACTTTAATTGTAAAACATTGTAAAACATTTAAAATGTTTTTCTCAAATCCCAACACATTATTGTTGCCTAAGAACAAAATGTCAACATGGTATTATTAAATAAAATAAATGATTTTCCTTAAAGGGATTCTACACCCTATTTCTCTCCCCATTTCTCCACCCAGTAGAGCTTGTAAGACCTAAGTACGTATCTCATTAGGTTTGATAATAATGAATTAAAGAAAAAAAAAAAAAAAAGAATGGCCTCTTACCTAAGTGGCAAGAGACATCAATTTTCACCGGGATGCCTAAGGTTCGAACCCTGAGCATGCTACCGTCCCTCACTCGAGGGCTCCCTCACCTCACTCGAGGTCTACTTCCCTCACCCAAGGGCTCCATCACCTCACCCATGGTCTACTGCCATCGCTTGAGAGCGGGGTCCCAACCCCCTAAAGCCGTGCACTAAAAAAAAGAGGGTTTTGACATATTAGTACTTCTTAAACTCTTATTTCCAATGAAACATTTGTGAAAGTAAATCTCATCTAACCACTATTTCTCAAATTTTATCATCCGGTAAAAAAATTCTTAAGATACTACATAAAAGCCATGATATCTTTGGATAGTCCCATAACATGATAGGATTTATCAATTTATATGACATACATTGTTCCCATAATATCATGAGATTTGGGGCCAAAAGGTTTTTTTTTTTTTTAATATTGACCAAAGTTAAGCGACTCTGGTGACGTTATTTGAATTTTGGTCGTGAAATTAGAAAAATCGATTTTAGGGAGAACTAATACGTCAAAACCCTCAAAAGAATAATAAATTTATATTTTGGTAGAAAAAACAATGAATTAGAAAACGATAAATCTTTATGGACAGATGAATTGGCTCTTATACTCGGCTTCTAAATTAGTCGTTGCTAATAGGAAACACACATGATCATATTTACAGGAATACATTTCTGCTGTGTCCAAATTCGAGTTGTAATTTTTTTCCCAAAATTGCCAATATATTCGTGTTGTGAGATTGTGACCCTCATCTTTAGATAGGAAATCACACCAAGGCCTTTTATCTTCCATCGGTTTTGGCACCAAAGGCAATGGGTGAAAACCATGATATACAATGAGCCTAACACCAGGGGCGGACCTAGAAATTCTTCATGGGGTGAGGGGGCCCACTATGTAGGAAAAATATTTTTGGTAGGGCCACACACACACACGCTCGCGTATATATGAATGAAGTTTTTAAAATATATAGGGGTTTTTCTTAAAACACTTGGGAGCATATGTAAAGAATTATAAAATTTTCAAAAAGGTAAAGGGGTTTTTTTGAAATTTTAGGGAGGGGCCATGGCCCCTGCAAGCCCCCCTCTAGTTCTGCCCATGCCTAACATGCATAGGATAAACAGAAAACTTGATCATCAACTCTGAGGGCTAGCTCAATTGGCCTAAGACAACAGTTGCTCCTGGAGGTTATGGTTCGAAATTGCACTACCATATTGGGGCACAAGGGATTTGCTCAGCTCCGCCTGGGCTAAAAGGGATTGGTAAGGCACACAGGGCCTGGACAGCGTCCGTTATAAATAAAAAATAAAAATAAAAATCTCAAAACCTGATCCCTCTGATAATCGGGTTGAGGGACTCAACCCAAGTCTTTATCAATAGGTAGGGTTGGAATCAGTTTGGAGATTCACATTCCAGTTGTTACAAATGGGTGAAATTTTCACCTGCGAGACTTTCAAATCTCGCTGTTAAAGAGGATGAAGCTCAAAGGGCTCCTGAATTAAAGGTGCTACGCATGACAAATTTGATGAATGTATGCAAGAACCTTTATAGGAGAATATTCCCCTATATGAGTCAAATTGCAAGAAAGTTTTCAATCTAAAATCACCATCTATGGATCTAACATAAAGTACAGATCTATTCCAACTCGAATCGAAAATAAGAGATGGACACTTTAATATACTCGGATAGAAGAGTTTGAGGTGTTGCGATAAGGAGAGAGACTAAGAGAAAGAAGATTATAGGGAGAAGGGAGAGCTTTGCTATTATCTCATTAACTATATGTACAAATACAATAGGGAGATACTTATTTATAAGCAAAGTAGCATCATAAGAGAGAAACCCTAAATCTAACCCTAACTCATCTTAAGTGGGCATCAACCCAAAATCCATATCTTATCACACTCTCCCTTAGATGACCACCATTCAATGACAGTTGCCTCATTAAAAACCTTGCTAAGGAAAAACCCAGTGGGAAAAAGCCAAAGCAAAGGGAAAAAGATGACAACATTCTTCAAGATCATTGAACTGGTGTTGGACGTACATAACGCTGCCTTGTTAAAACCTTAACTAGGAAAACCCAGTGAAATAAAACCTAGAGAAGGAAAAAGAGTACAACGTACAAATGTCCATATGTAGAATACTTCAGGATGCTTCCTGATAAACCACTCCCCCTGATGATAGCAACCATTTACATAATTTAATGATGAACTCTATGCATGCCAATCTCATATACAAACTTTTGGAATACTATTTTTGGCAAAGATTTGGTAAACAGGTCAGCCAGATTGGTACTCGAACGAACTTGCTTGACTTCAATTTCATTGTTCTTCTGAAGTTCATAAGTGAAGAAAAACTTCGATGCTATATGTTTAGTCTTGTCTCCTTTAACGAAACCTTCTCGAATATGTCTTATGCATGCTTCATTATCTTCATAGATAATATTTGGGATACCTGCAATAGAAGGTAATTGACAAGAACTACAAACATGCTGAATCAAAGATTTTAGCCACACACATTCTCTACTGGCTTCATAAAGAGCCAAAATTTCAGCATGGTTGGAGGAAGGAGCTACCAAAGTCTTTTTAGTAGAACGCCAAGAAATGACGGTATTACAATTTAGAAACACATAACCTGTCTATGATCGACCCTTAAAAGGATCAAAGAGGTAACCTGATCTGCATATCCTACTAAACAAGAATCTTTATGTCGTAAGCATAAAATATTCCCAAATCAGTTGTTCCATGCAGATATCGTAGGATGAGTTTAATGCAAATCCAGTGCCTTAGAGTTGGTGCGGAGCTATACCTGGCAAGTAGATTCACATAAAATGTAATATCTGGTCTAGTGCATTGTGCCAAGTACATCAAAGCTCCAATAGCACATAAGTATGCTATTTCGGGGTCCAATACCTTTTCATTTTCCTCGATGGGACGGTATGGATCTTTCTTTATATCAAAAGACCAGACAACTATAAGGGTGCTTAATGGATGTGTTTTGTCCATATCAAATCGTTTTAAAACGTTTTGGATATAATTAGATTGATGGACCAACATTCCATTAGAATTTCTCCCAATTTGCAATCCGAGACAGAATCTCGTTTTTCTAAGGTCTTTCATTTCAAATTCTTTATTTAAATAATCAGCAATTTCTTCGAGCTCTTCTAGAGTCCCTATCAAATTTATATCATCTACATAAGCTGCTAATATTGCAAATTCTTTCAAGAATTTCTTTATAAAAAGACACATGCAAATGTGATCGTTTTCATAACCCCCTTTTAGACAAGTATTCACTAAGACGATTGTACCACATTCTTCCGGATTGCTTCAGGCCGTACAATGATCGCCTTAATTGGATTGAGTATGTACTCATTGGCTTTGCTTCAGGCAAAGGAAATCTTTTCAGGATTTTCATGTAAATTTCTGTGTCAAAGTCCCCATTCAAATAAGCAGTTACAACATCCATGAGTCTCATTTCTAGATTTTGAGAAACTGCTAAACTTATCAAATATCTGAATGTCGTTATATCCATAACAGGGGAGTATGTTTCCTCATAATCAATCCCAGGAGTCTGCAGGAAACCTTGTGCCACTAATCGTGCCTTATATCTAGTAATTTTATTCAGTTCATTTATTTTTCTTACAAACACCCACTGTAACCTATAGGGTTAACATCTTTTGGGGTTTGTACTACAGGTCTGAACGCACCACGTTTATTGAGAGATTCTAACTCTGTCTTGATGGCACTTTCCCATTGTGGCCAATCCTTTCTTTGTCGACATTCATTTATAGAATGTGATTCTGTGTTCCAATCATCATCATCATTTTCCTTTGATATTTGTGTAGCTACCGCATATACAAATGCGTCATCGATGATAATCTCATTTCTTTTCCATATCTCTCTTGAATAATTGTAAATTATAGAAATCTCTTCATTTTCCAGTACCGGTGCCTTTTCAGGAGCTTCCAAAGTCTTACCAAGGACTTCCATTATTCTAAAGAGAACGGACTCTGCCATAACCTCTTCAAGAGCATTATGTGCCTCTTCGGGAGGAACCTCTTCAGGGTCGTTACATGCCTCTTCTAGAGGATATGATTATGATTTCTTATTTCTCCTTTTTCGCGGAGCTGAGTCCTTTGAACCTGTAGGTCTGCCACGCTTCTGGCATATCGCAGATTCTTTTGCTGCCTTATTTTGAGTTCGTCCTACAGGGACATTAATCCTGGCAGGTGCATTCATAGCTGGCACATGTGACTTCGTCACCTTTGCTGCATCGTTGATACATCAGGTAATTTGTTTGCAATTTCTTGTAAGTGCACAATTCTCCGTACTTGATTCTCACATTGTGAAGTTCGTGGATCCAGATGAGACAGAGTGGAATTATTCCATGTTAATTCTCGTCGTTCTTCAGAAACGAGTTGTTCTACAGGGACAATACGTTCTTCAGGAACTATCTTATCTCCATCTAACGGTGGGAAGATTGTCTCATCGAATTGACAATCGGGAAAACGAGCAGTGAAGATATCTCTTGTCCTTAGTTCTAAATATCGAATAATCGAAGGAAAGTCATAACCTACATATATTCCCAATCTACGTTGTGGTCCCATCTTAATACGCTTTAGAGGTGGTATTGAGACTTGAACTGCACAACCAAACTTGCACAAATGAGAAATATTGAGTTGATGTCCTAATATAAGTTGTGCAGGAGAATATTGATGATAGGTAGGCTTGTCAATGGGGCGGGTCGCCATGCCCCATACCCGCCCCGGTAAGAAATTCCCCATCCCCATACCCGCCCCATAACCCGGGTGGGTATGGGGATGAATCCCTATCCCCGCCCCAGTCGGGTCACGGGGAAACCCAACCCGCCCCACTGACCCGAAAGTTTCAATGGTTAGTTGAATCAATCATTTTCCCAAAGTTGGAGTGATCAGATGAACTAAAAAAATCTTATTTCCCTTTGTTGGGTTTTGGACTCTTGAGCATTTTTTAATGACCATCATTTGATGGAGTACCAAGTAGATGGGTCCGCATTAACCAATCATAATGATATAGAGGGGTTTAGACTTTAGACACTCATGATTGATGTATTCATGCAACCATCACTAATGTTCATTTGGGCAGATACAAACTGATTCAGTACTATTACTACTGTTATCAATTGAAGTGCTTGCCAGTTACCACCTCTTAGATGGCCATAGGCCAAAAGTTGCAGCATTGGAGAAAAATGGCCCCTTTTATCTGAATCTGAATACACCACAAAGGTGCAGTACTCTATTCTTAAGGCTCTGTTTGCTCCATAGTAGCAATTATGATTAACATTCTCATTTACTGGTTAAATAATTCACATCTTTCTATTTGAAAATACAAAGGCATTCTGTTTTTTCATATCATTGCCACAAATGAGGTTAACAGAGTTATTAAAGCCGGAGTTAAAAAATAGATATTTCAAGATTTTCTTTTTTTTTTCTAGGTTTATTAATGGAAAAATATATATCCGGGGCGGGTATGGGGCGGGTCGGCCGTCCCCATACCCGCCCCTAACCCGGTCAGCTCTTTGACTGGGTCCGAGTCAACCCGACCCGTTGACCCGAACAGGGCGGGTAATTTATGACCCGACCGGGTCGGTGGGTTTTCCCCGCCCGGTTGACAAGCCTAATGATAGGCCATGGGCCAAAGTCGAATTAACATTGCTGCATGCAACACAGCATGTCCCTAAGCACTAACTAGTAACTTAGACTGCATCAGCAGAGTCCTAAAAATAAGTTAGATGCGCTTGATCATGGATTCAGCTAAGTCATTCTGGGTGTGGACATGGGGGGACAGTATGTTCGACTACAATTCCTATAGACAAACAAAAATCATCAAAAACCTGTGAAATAAAGTCTCCTGCATTATCAAGTCTTATAGACTTAATGGGATAATCAGGGAAGCAAGCCCTGAGTTTAATTATTTGAGTTAATAGGCAGGTAAATGATACGGTCCTAGTTGAAAGTAGGCAAACATCCGACCAGAGGGTGGAGGCATCGATCAAAACCATAAAATACTTAAAATGTCTACTAGGGGGATTGATGGGTTTACAAATATCACCTTATATCCTTTGTAAAAATGATGAAGATTCGTATGCAACTTTAGTAAGAGAAGGTTGGGTGATCAATTTCCCTTGTGAACATGGGATACATAAGTACCCACTAGGTATGGTCAATTGATGGTTCTCTAAGGAATGCCCAAAAGAGTTATCTATTATTTTTCTCAACATAGTAGCCCCAGGGTGACCTAACCTATCATGCCAAAGCTATAAAGCCTGAGGACCACTGAGCTTCGGGCTCAACTTTGTTGTTTTGCTCATTACAGAATGGAATTCAACATTGGAGATTGTCGTGTAATATAACCCTGAAGAGAGTACACTTAGTTTTTCTACTATTTACTTCTGGCTTCCAATACTAGTAACGATACATGAGTATTCCTTGTTATTTGTACTTATAGTCTCAATGTGGTACCCATTCATTCTGATGTCTTTGAAACTAATCAAGTTTATTCGGGAACTTTTTTAGAACAAAGCATCTTTAATGAATATATGGGTACCATTAGGTAACATCATATGGGCTCTTTCGGAGCCTTCAATTATCTGCACAGGTCTAGTTATGATGGATACCATTCGTGAAATGTACATCAATTCTGAGAAAAATTTCTGATTTTTCAAAATGATGTGTATTGTAGCACTATCTACCAAACATAAATTGTCCTCAGTTCCATGATCCATACCTTAAACAAAAATAATAAAAACATCATAACTATGCAATCACATGATTAAAATAATTATAAAATACCATAAATTAGGACATTAATGAAGTTTTCTATCAAAACAAAAAAAACTAAGAAACATGCATTTCACATGAACTAAAAGAAATTTAAGTTTTTAATGTTCAAAGAATCATGGGTCTTCTAGACCATGCTGGGGGGGGGCAAAAGATTATTAACCATGTGCAGATAATCAATAAAGTAAAAGGAAAAGAAAAAAAAAATTAACATCAGAAGTAATTAAAGAAGGAATTTAAAAGAAATTGGCTAAAGAAAAGTTAAAACATCAGGTTCACAACCTTGAGAATCAGAACTGCTAGTTCTGTTAAGACTTCAGGCTTGATTTAGAACTTCAGGTTCATGACATATGAGATTAGAACTACAGGTTTTGTCAAGACTTCAAGTTTGATTTAGAACTTCAGGTTCATTAGAACTGCATGTTCTGTCAAATTTTCATGTTTGAAATAGAATTTCTAGTTCTAATTGATCGGAACTTCTGGTTCTGTCAAAACTTCAGGGTTAATTTCATGGCTTTATAATTTTATGGATATGAATCTACAGATTCATATCAATATTCCAACTTCTAGGACTTCTGCTCCATAGATCAGTGAACTTCAGGCTCAGTTTTAGAACTTCTGGTTCTATTTTGTGATCCATTCATAATATTGATAAATTAAAAATAAAATAAAAAAAAATAAAATATGCAAGATGGATGGACAGTAACTAAAACACTATGAATACTATAAACAAGTATTATAAATTGATTTTATGTATTCTAATAAAATATGCAAGAGAATAATGAGAGAAAAAAAATACTTACCCCAAAAGTTACTTGTGCGTGACCCGTGGTAGAGGACAACTCCTCCTTGGCTTTAGAGGTTATAAAACAACTAGCAACTTCTCGTTTCCAAATGCACGCATGCCGAGTAAAGATGTACTATTTAAATGCCTTTTGTTTTTTATGCACTTAAACCAAGAGGAAAAAGCCAAAGCAAACCAAGAGGAAAAAAAAAGAAATAAACATGCTTACTCCTTTGATGATGCACACAAATCGAGGCCAGATGGGTTTTGTTTCTTTTCAACTCATGCAACAGAACTCATGCAACAGGCGGATGGGTTTTGACGAGGTAGGTCTTCAATCACGCACGCAGAAGAAAGCTTGGAGATTTTTACTTTTTATTTTTTCTTCGTGCTAATAACGTATTGCGATAAGGAGAGAGATTGAGAGAAAGAAGATTATAGGGAGAAGAGAGAGTTTCGCTATTATCTCATTAACTATATGTACAAATACAATTGGGAGATGCCTATTTATAGGCAATTAGCCTCATAAGAGAGAAACCCTAAATCTAACCCTAACTCATCTTAAGTAGACATCCACCCAAGATCCATATCTTATAACATGAGGATAAATTTCTCAGTATACATGTGGAGCTACTTATGGTATATAACTAAAACTAAGTGGACTCTAAATATAAATACGACTCAAGCTATGTGTAGCCATTAAAACTTACATATATTTTTAATAAGTTAATTGAATCATCCCGAATCCGAATCCAAATCCTTAAGTCGGAATATTCAAGGATCAAATCCAGATTCAAATGTTCCAAATCCTATTACACAAGGATCTGAATCCAAATTTTTCTCTAGTCCAAAATAAGTTTATACCCACTTCATTCACAAAAAGAGACATCAAATACAGGAATACCTAAGACTCATTTGCAATCTTAGATCTGCTTTACCTTTAACTTGGAGAAATCCTGAATTGAAGGAGTGGAACTCCACCGTGGGTACCCACTCATTGAAAATGCAGCCACTCTAAGATTATACCCCTTCCAATATTTGGGGTAATCCCAAATTTTCCACAACATGGTCATCAAACCGTTGATATTACCATTGGACCAACTTCTCTTAGGGTAAAATTTGGAATTACTATCCTAAGAACAAGAATCATATTTTGAGGGGGGCTCGCCATGAAGTCTCTCTCTCCATCTACTCATAATTTCTGTGTCTAATGCTTCAAGGATGGGCACTCCACGAGTTGCTATCCTAATTTTGGGAGACTGCAACGCCTGAAATCAATTTCAGTCATGACATCACATCTTGGTCAAGTGAAAGACTACTAATCGTGCATAAATTATTAATCACTCACACCATCATCCAATAGCACACGCCAATTCCCAAAGTGCATACATGAATTAAAGTATTCTCTATAAAGTACCAGCTCTCAGGTGGGCTCCATATTTAGTATATACATAGCCGGCAACCAGCTCACCAACCCCAAGTGGGTGTTGAACATGGAGCCCACCTGATCATTCTAACCCCTTGCTCGACTGCCCATGAATTTCTACCATTAAAAAAGTATATGCATAGTCCATCTAACTATCCAAACCATTTAGATAGGTGATCAAGTGGGCCTCACTATTATGCATGCACTAGATTTCCTGTGCGCACTGGCATGGGCAAGTTTTTCTTTCTATCATTTGCCTTTTCTATTAAAACTAGTGCATGGGCCAGAAGATTCCAAATTTTACATTACCTGTTCATATGATGGACGTTCGTAGGCTCAACAAAATATAAGAAAATTATACATATTAGTCATTTATATGGGGAGTTAACAGAAAATTTTGGGCCTCTTTGGGTCTCAATTAAGCAAGTGAAATCTACTTAGGGTCAATTTGGATAAGGGAGAAAATTTGACAAATAAGGAATTCTCACTATGTTGAGAACTGAGGATTAAAAATAAAGGTGGAGAATTCTCTTGTTTAAATCATCATTTTTCATTCACTGTGAATCCTCACAGTGTTTAGATTTAAAAGTAGAGAAAATCATGTATGAGAGACATATTTTGAAATTAATTTAGATAAAAAAATATATTAAAATGTTAAATATTGCTTTTTAATTATAAGAAACTGGTTTCAATAGAAAAAAAATATTATAATTTCCATCCTTGAGAGGAGAAAATCAATTCTCCTACTTCACTGCGTAAGTTAGTTGAGAGGAGAACCACTCACTCCTCTTAAATGAGTCCAAACAAGAGAAAAGTTCTTCTCCACATCTGAGTAGGCCCTTATACTGATTTAGGTGTAGAGAAAATAACAGGGAAAGAATTCCAACTGGTGATCCTTCATTGTTTTTGTATTTTAATAAGGAAAATATGTAGGAGAAGATCTTTTATAAATATTTTAAAAAATAAAAAATTAATAACTAAATGCTAAATATCAATTTGATCAATAAAAGGTGTAATCTTAATAGAGAAAACCGTATTTTCCCTACCCCTTTTGAGAAAAACTTTTCTCATATGTTTTGAAAAAGTTGTTTTAGTGAAAAGTCAATTTTCTCATCAGAAGTAGATCGAAATAGTGAGATTATATTTTTAATAGATAAAATAAAAGAAAGTATCCTTTGCTAACTTCTCTCACATCAAACTAGACCACCAAGTCACCCAAGAATCGATCCCTGTTTAATAAGGTGTTGGTCGGGGCTCAAAAGAAGTCAAAATAAAAAAACCAACCTAGTTACCTAAATCATAGTTTATGTTGAAATAAAATTTTATGGGTTTAAGTTAGCTCAAAAATATGTTGAAAACTATCATCAATAGGAAAAAAAAAATTTAAAAAGAAGAAGAAGAAAGTGTTACGTGTAGATAGATTCCCAAGTAAAGTTAAATGACGAGAACCCACTTCTTACTTCTTAGTATACTCGGGAAAATGACACTAAAAAATGCTTGGTAAATGCTGTCAAAGGGATATGCAGGGAACCAAATGACAGTATCTTAGAAGTCCAAGTAGAAATAAATTATGCTGGGAAGCAAAAGACCTTATTTAATATTCATTTTCCCCAATTCATTTCGTCTGTCGGTACCAAAGGGCTAGTTTGGTAACTCTATTAATATAATAAGTAAAGTTGATTTTGAATAAAGAATAAAATATAAGTCAGTTATGATGATATTTTATTTTTAGTTGTTTGTTATGGAATCTTTTGACTTTTTTGTATGGAAAAGTGGATTTTTTTTGTATTTTAGTGGATAAAGGTAGTTGCTTTTTGACTTTTTGTATGAAAAAGATGGTGGGAGTTTTGAATAAAGTGCATTTGATGTGACATCTTGTCTCGAAAATGGAGGCTTTACTTGACTTGTATTGTATTAGTAAAGTGCCAAACGGGCCCTAAGGATGCCATTAATTTCTAGGAAGTTATGTTTGATGTGACTTTTCTCCTTCCATGTCATTTCTAAGGAGTTATGTTTCAGAGATAATTTTCTCCTTGGATAACCAGTCATAGGATTGCATGCAAGTGGGTCCCACTAGCTGACCACAAAGCAACTCATAGTGAAAATCTTCCATGTTTAGTAGCTGCTTGAGCAAAGCATAGAACAACCCAATGCCAAGGCATACCATCTCACACAGCTGGCTTGGAATAGATCCCTGGACAAGCAGGTTGCCCCAAGTTGTGTGCCGCTGAGTAACATCTGCTGACATAATTTGGTCCATTTCAACCTATTCAGATCCAAATTTCAATCAAAATTTTGAAAATGAAATAAAAGCACCCCTCTAGAAAGCTCTAATTTGTATTTTAGTGAAGACCCCAAAATAAAATAAGAGTTTTCTTTTTTTCCTTTAGAATTTTACCAAACAAACTAGCTGTAAATTAGAACTTAAAAAGGTATAGCTATTTGTTATGACCTAATCTAACTAATCTGTATGACCATTGCCTACTATTTTAGTATTCACTCATTATTTTATGTACAGTTTGGAATCTAAGACTGGGTATGTCTAGGCTACTTGCGTTAACAAATGACCAGAAAGTTCCTACGAAAGTGCATCTTCGTGTTGATTACGTTCCTCAATGACTCTGGATTAGTATTTATTACTTCTCATCATCATAATAAGAACAGGAGCATCTGTAGAATAAAGACATCACAGGAAGAGCAGGAAGAAAAAAAGAGTTTCAAGACAAAGAATTAAAGTGGCAAAGAAAGTGTGCGGGGTATTTCCGTGATCCAGAAAGTACTCCCAATTCGGTAAGATTACCAATTGGGCTTGCTTTGGGCCCGGCCTCGGACAGTTCGGCTACAGCGCCAGATGGCACCGAGCCTAGGTCCACCTCGGTAAAGAGTACCAAGCACACTTCCTTGGGATCGGCATCTCGTATCTCAACAATAGCTCTCGAGCTTGCACTCTTGGCCTCGGTGACTTCTCCAGTTCGGCCAAGCGCCGAGGTGAACACTGAGCGTATAATCTCCATTATGGGATGGGACAGCTGCATTACAGAGCATCCTGACAGATAGGGTGGCCGCCGAATACTGATAAGGGACCTTCCCTATCACGTCCACATTTATGTGAGGGATTTGAGGAGAGATCCGATGGGACAGTTTCCTCACCTACCCCCACTAAGGATCCTAGATGTGGGTTGATGGGACAAGTATCCTCACCTACCTCCACTATGGAACCTTCCACCCTCCTCTATATATGCTTGCATGGTATGCCATGAACAGGTATGCAAGATATTACATACACTGTTATTTTGCTCAAACCCTCTTCCCCACTTCATCCTAGTTCAGTGACTGCACTAACTCAGGCGTCGGAGTGCCTTTGGCTGACAGCAGCCCGGGGCCCTGACCTTTATCTTCTTCTCCCTTTCAGGTTCCAGACCATCAGAGACGTTCCTGTTCAGCTAAACAGCATCTCCATAATCCGCATTATCTCCTAAACCAAGTCCGTAATTTTTAGGCACGCACAATTGGCGCCGTCTGTGGGGATCGATTTGAAAAATCCATATTTTCATCCTGAAAGCCATGCCTCCAAAGGCTAGGAAGGGAAAAGGCGTTGCTGGACCATACATTCTTGCCCTCCATGCCACCTCCACTGGTGACGAACCAGGCAGGAGCGCTGGTGACAAACCAGGGAGCAGCAACCAGGCAGACACCGCCCAACCCTCAGCAGAGGAGAGTTGGCGGAGAACCTGGCATTCAAAGTGTAGGAACGCCTGTCACGGTGACACACTTGTCGTCAATAGATGCAGCAGCATCTCCTCGCCACGATCTCGTAACAGAGCAGGTCCGGCCAACTACCTCTCGGGCAGAGCGTCCACGTCTGGAGGTTGTTTTCACCGAGCCACCCCGCAGGGATGTTGCTCCTCAGGGACAATCCCAACGGGGCAAGGCTCCAGTGCAGTCTGATCCTCGCCAGTCTCATCACCAGGACCACATGGAAGAGGACCACGTGCACCTCGATGATGAAGGCAACAACGACATGGCCCTGGAAGAGGACGATGAAGCCCATGCCGAAGCAATCAAGGCTCAAAACCAAATCATTGAAGAGCAAAGAGCTCAGAGCTCAGATCCTCCAGCTCCAGCAGCAGCTCGAGGGGAAGATGGCCCCAGCTGGGGCTCCGCTAGTGCCTTGTGCACAGCAGCGAGCCCGGAAAGCCCCTAAAGCTCGGCTGGACTTGAGGCAAATAATAAACAAAAGACGTGACCGAGCTCGCAAAGAGGGCTCGAGTAGTACCCACGCCAGCGCTGACCAGCAACAGCGCCAGATACCAAGCCAGGGTGCCGACCCCGACATGGCTGATTGGATCAATCACCAGATTAAGCTGGCCGTGCAGCAGAATATGGAGTTCGCTGGCCTCACTCGAGGTCGGTTAGCTACCAGAGACAGCGACAACCACGGCACGTCTCCATTCACCCGGGAAATCAGGGATTATCCTCGAGAAGTTCAGCGTCCCGAGGTTCAATCTTTATGACTGGACCTCAGACCCCGAGGCGTATCTCCGCCACTTCACCCAGAGGATGACAGTATGGGGGGGCGACGGCAGCCTGGATTGCAAAGTCTTTTCCTCCAGTCTAGGAGACCTCCCACTTCGGTGGTTCTGCGTGCTCTCCGAGAGATCGATTTCGAGCTGGCGACAGCTCCGAGACTCCTTCGTCGAGAAGTTTCAAGCGCACCGGGTTATCCCGAAGACAGATGCTGACTTGATAGCCATCAGAATGAGGCCATCCGAGAACATCACTCGGTTCACTAAAAGATTCTGGACTATTTACAGTCAGATCGAGGACGCCAACGACAAGGTAGCCATCAAGTCCTTCCAACAAGCTCTGTTGCCAGCCAACGAGCTCTGGAGGGACTTGGTACGATTCCCCGTGGTATCGGAGAAAGCACTGATGGCCCGGGTGAATCAGTTCGTTGAGCAGGAGGAAGACGAAGTCCGAGCTCGGGAAAGCCACAGCCACTAGCGCGAGGATCAACCTTTCTAAGAAGGAGAAGAAGCTAACCAAGAGGGAGGCGGACCGAAACAGAGAGCCATCCAGCTCGGCAGGACGCTTTGCTCCTACTTCGGGGGGCAGCGTGAAGCCGAAGCCCAGTGGCGCCTCTTACAAGGCCGTCAACACCATCTTCAAGGAGCCCATATACAAGCTCCTCGGCAAGATCCAAGCTCAACCCTTCTTCAAATGGGCCCAGCCTATGAAGAGCGATCCCTTCACCCGAGGCCAGAGCAAGTTCTGTGGCTATCACAAAGATAAGGGACACAGAACCGAGAATTGCCATGCCTTCAAGGCGCACCTTGAGAAGCTCATGAAGGACGGGCATCTGAAGGACCTAGTTAAAGAGGAAGGCAGAGTAAACAATGCTCAACAACGCCAGCCCGATGACCGGGATAACAATGAGCCGGTGGGGACCATCGACGCATCCATCTGGCTCCCGCCCTAAAGGGCAGTGACCAGGCCCGCGCTGAGGCCAGAAGGGCCCAGCACGGCAAACAAGTAATGACAGCCAAGCTCGGTCCCTCGGCAAAGAAGGCACGCGTAGAGAGGCCAAAGATTTGGTTCTCTGACAAAGACTTGGCCGAGGTCCAGCTACCCCACAATGATCCCTTGCTCCTGACTATGAGGTTACAGAACTTCAATGTCAAGAGGATCCTAGTGGACCCCGGGAGCTCCTCGGAAATCCTCTATTTTGACTGCTTCAAGAGAATGGGTCTGAAAGAGGAGGACCTGCAAGAAGCCCGCACCCCACAGGTGGGTTTTAGCTCCAAGTCTGTGTACCCCAAGGGGAAGATCTCCCTCAGAGTTGAAGTGGGAGGAGCCTCCATGACAGCAGACTTCCTGGTGGTAGATGCACAATCCCTATGCAATGCCATCATGGGAAGGACCTGGCTTCATAACATGGAAGCTATCCCCTCCACCCATCACCAGAAGCTCAAGTTCCCGTTGCAGTGCGAGGACGGGGGCTTCAAGGTAATCATAGTCCGCGGTGACCAATAAATGGCCAAGGAATGTCTCATGGCCGTGGTCCCCGGAGAAGCAGAGCCGTAGCGAGTTCATATGACCGAGCTCGAGGCCGAGCTTGAAGCTGTTGGCCGAACTCCGGTGCAGAAGAGCGTTGAAGACCTCACCGAAGTCAGGATCGATCCCAACAATCCGGAGAGGTTCTTCGTGCTCGGTAGTCAGCTTGCTGACGAAGAAAGGGCCGAGATGCTTGACTTCCTATTACAGAACAGAGAGGTCTTCGCTTGGACCCCATACGAAATGCCCGGCATCGACCCTGAGGTCATCTGTCACAAGCTAAATGTGGATCCCGAGCACAAGCCTGTAGTCCAAAAGACTCGCAGGACTGGGATCCAGCAAGCAGAGGCAGTGACCGAAGAGGTCCAGAAGCTGTTGGAGGCAGAGGCCATCAGGGAAGTCCACTACCCTGTGTGGTTAGCCAACACAGTTGTGGTAAAAAAAAAAAAGAATGGAAGCTGGAGGGTCTGCGTAGACTTCACCGACCTCAACAAAGCTTGTCCCAAAGACAGCTTCCCCCTTCCGAAGATAGATCAGCTGATCGATGCCAATGTTGGGCACGACAGGATGAGTTTCCTCGATGCTTACCGAGGTTACCATCAGATTCCGATGCACGGGCCTGATGAAGAAAAAACCGCGTTCTTAACACCCAGAGGCATCTACTGTTACAAAGTGATGCCCTTTGGGTTGAAAAACGCTGGTGCCACTTACCAAAGGCTGGTAACGAAGATGTTTTAGGCCCAGCTCGGCAAGACGGTCGAGGTATACATAGATGACATGGTCGTCAAGTTTAAAAGGTCTCAAGACCACTTGACCGACCTGCATCAAACACTCACCGTCCTCAAACAATATAAGCTCAAGCTAAACGCCTCCAAATGCGCATTTGGTGTCGGCTCGGGCAAGTTCCTAGGCAGCCTGGTCACCAGACGCAGAATAGAGACCAATCTTGAGCAGATCTCGGCGATCCAAGCCCTCCAAAGTCCGACCACGGCGAAGCAAGTCCAGAGACTTACAGGAATGGCAGCAGCACTGAATCGTTTTATTAGCAAAGCCTAAGACAAATGCCGCCCCTTCTTCCAACTCTTGAAGAAGAGTTCGAGGTTTCAATGGACTCCAGAGTGCGAAAGTGCCCTTAAGGAGCTCAAAGGATACCTCTCTTCACCTCCCTTGTTGTCTACCCCGACACAAGGAGAGATCTTATACCTATACTTGGCAGTTTCAGACCATGCAGTGAGCTCGGTGCTCGTCAGAGAAGAAGATAAACAGCAAAGGCCTATCTATTACGCGAGCAAAATTCTATTGGATGCCGAGACGAGATACCTGCCTTTGGAAAAGCTCGCATTTGCACTTGTTTGTGCCTCTCGCCAGCTATCCCACTACTTCCAGACATACTCCATAGCGGTTGTGACTGAACATCCGTTCAAGTCTCTCTTCATAAAAGCAGACTTCTCTGGAAGAGTGTCCAAATGGGTTGTCGAACTAGGACAATATGATATTCAATACCAACCCAGAACGGCAATTAAAGCCCAGGTACTGGCAGACTTTATTATGGAATTCACCTCTCCTAGTTCGGCACCGAGTCACCTTGGCACCGAACTGGGGGGAAAGGAGGTGGGGGCAACCGCCGAGACTGAGACAGAGCAGGAGCGATCCTGGAAACAATTCCTCGACTCATCTTGGAAGGTCTTCGTCGATGGGTCATCAACCTCCAAAAGGGCTGGCGCTGGCATCGTCCTCCAGTCTCCGGAGGGCCTCGTCATCGAGCAAGCCCTGACTCTAGACTTCAAAGCATCAAATAACGAAGTTGAGTACGAAGCACTGATCGCAGGGCTGGGCAGCGCAAAAATTCTGGGGGCACGGCAACTGGTGGTCTTCAGTGATTCACAGCTGGTGACGAGCCAACTGAATGGAGATTACCAGGTCCGTGATGAAAGGATGGCATCCTACCTAGCCCACGCCAGACAACTTCTCTCTCAGGTCTGAAGAGTTGAAGTCAGGTAGATCGGCAAAGACTCCAACTCCCACGCCGATGCACTTGCAGACTTGGCCTCTGCTGTCGAGGCATGAAGAAAAAGGACTGTCGAAGTGGAAGCTCTAGACAGGCCGAGTATAGAACTCCACCCACCTCGGCAGGTTCTGTGTGCCGAGCTCGGTCCGAGCTGGATGGACGAGTTCATTTCCTATCTCAAGGACGACCAGCTTCCCGAGGACAAAAATCAGGCTAAAAGCAGCTTGGTTCTGGCTATCCCCAGATGACAAGCTCTAAAAAAAGTCCTACAATGGCCCTTACCTCCAATGCGTTCACCCAAGCAAAGTCGAGGACTTCCTTTATGAAATCCATGAAGGGATCTGCGGCAGTCACATTAGAGGTCGGTCACTGGCTTACCGAGCTATCAGCCAGGGCTACTGGCAGCCCTACATGCAGAAGGACGCACAGGTCTACGCCTGGAAATGTGAGAAGTACCAGAAGTTCTCTCACTCTCTCCCTCAACCAGCACATGACCTCAGTCCTCTTTCCAGTCCTTGGCCTTTTGCCCAATGGGGACTGGACCTGGTAGGACCTCTCCACCGAGCTTCGAGGAATAAGAGATGGTTAATAGTAGCCACTGACTATTTTACCAAATGGATAGAAGCTGAAGCGTTGTCCTCCATCACTGAGAAGGATACTAAAAACTTCGTATGGAGGAACATAGTAACAAGATTTGAAGTGCCTCGAGCCTTGGTCTAGGATAACGGGACTCAGTTCGACTCCAACTTCTTCAAAAACTTCTATCAAGAACTTGGCATCAGGAACTACTACTCTACTTCAGCATACCCCCAGAGCAATGGACATGCCGAAATCTCTAATAAAATCGTGCTCGACGGACTCAAGAGGAGACTGGACCGAGCCAAAGGGAGATGGGTAGAGGAGCTCCCGAGTGTCCTTTGGGCGTACCGAACTACCCCAAGGCACTCAACCTCGACTACACCCTTCTCCCTGGCCTACGGGATGGAGGCTGTAATTCCACTTGAGGTCGGTCTCCCGACCCTCAGGTCGGAACTGTTCGACCAAGGCCGAAACGATGTAAACCTCGCCACAGAGCTCGACCTAGCCGAGGAACAAAAAAGGGATGCAGCAGCCATCCGTCTCGCTTCCTACCAACGACAATTAGCCAGAGGATACAATCAAAGGGTCAAGGAAATAAAATTCTCCCCTGGATAACTGGTCTTGAAAAAGACACTTCCAGCTGACAAAAGTCCCAGCGAAGGAAAGCTTGAACCGAACTGGCATGGGCCATTCAAAGTGACTTCGGTAGCTGGGCAGTCTGCATACAAGCTTGAGGACATGGAGGGTAGAAAGTTACCACGACCATGGAATGCCACGCACCTCAAGAAGTACTACTTTTAACATGTACTCAGATTTCGAAAGTCAATAAAATTTATTCTTTTTAAAGAGTGTTTTCTTTACTTTCAAATCTGGCCAAGTTATAGAACTCGGCATATGCATACAGCTCGGTCACAAGACCAGCTTGCATTTCGGCACAGTCACAGGACTAGCCGTCTACAGCTCGGTCACAGAACCAGCTTACATTTCAACGCGATCACAGGACTCGCCGATCAGTTCGGTCACCTAAGTCAGCTACTTCAGCCCGGTCATTGGACCAGCTACAGGTTCTGATTACAAAATTTCGCCATGGTCACAGGACCATGTACACCCAGTTCTACCAAGATCGATGCTTTGTTATGGTTACAGAACCTAACTAAAACATTCACCTTAGGTCACGAACTTGGTATTTTGAGTTCGGCTATAGAGCCGAACTCAACTACTTGTCTTATTTATCTTATTCCCTGTTAGATATTCTTGGTTACAAAGCCGAATACAGAAAGAACAGGGGAAGAAAAGAGACATTCATCACACAAAAAATGGAATAAAAATGACACAGAGAGTGAAGAAAGTTTTTGTTCATTAATCTCATATGTGTTTACATGTATAAAGAAAAAGTACAGATTCTCCCCAAGTATAGAAAAATAAAAGATGCATCATCATCAGTCCTTTTTCCGCCCCTCACCGGCCTTGGCGTTAAGATCCACAGAGGTTGAAGTAGGAGGGGCATCCGAGGAAGAAGGCGGGGTGTTGGAATTGGGAGGATCCTCGGGGGGGGGGGGGGGGGTGGAACTGGAGCAGTCGCGCGAACGAACTTGGGCGGATCACGATATACAGGGTGATCTTCCGAGATCCCTGCTTCTTTCAACCCATCTCTGCACCCAAGTTCAAAAGCCTTCTTGCATACGCCATTAAGCTTATCCTCATAGGTCTCTGTCGCGACCCTCACTCCATCCACATATGCTTCGTCCACCTCGGCCTGCAGAGACTCCTTGAGTTCGGCCATCTCTTTTTGCATGGTCTCCCTCTCGGCCTTCTCTCTTTGCAGGCTGGTTTCAGCCTCGGTCTTTGACTTGGCTAAGGCTGCCAGCTCAGCCTGGTGTTTTCGCGCTTCAAACTCCAGCTCGGCAGCCCTCTTCGCCTTGACATCGACCGCCCCCTTCAGATCTCTCATCTCGGTCCTCAGCCTGATGAGTTCGGCGCCCGCCGACTCCATCTCCGAGGCGAGCTTCTTGTTCTTCTCCTCCAGCTCCCGCACCCGATCCGTGCTCGCCTCCAGAGCAGCCGCGATCTTCCTCTTCTCCCCCTCTAGTTGAGGCGCTTTGGAGGAGCCCTTCAGGGCCCTCTCTAGCACCACCTCAAGCTTCTGAACATTCTGCACAAGAGAAACTAGTCAGAAAGTTTGCCTAGATGAAAGAATTATGGGGGAAGGATAAACAAGGAAACTGGACTTACAGCTATCGACGCCTGCATCGCCGCCATCACCAGGGCTGCATCCTCAAGCTTCTCGAACTTCTCCATGTCAAGGGGAAGGCAGCAAGCTCTGGTAATCGCGGGGAGAACGGAAGAACTGTCACATAGCCGGTCGCCAATCGTCAGGGGTCTTCCCGGCTCCAACATCAAGCTCGGCTCAAAAGGAGGGACGCAGATGACCCTCTTCGTAGGGTCGAGCTCGGCGGCCTTCTTTTGAGAAGCCTCATCCAGCTTCTCAAACTTCTCTGGAGGAACAACTCCCTCCTTCGACGGTGGGGCACCCCCTTTTGTCGGAGGAACGACTCCCCTCCCCAGTGTGGCGCTCTTCTCCACAACGGTACCCCCCTTCCCGAGCTCCTTCCCTGTTGGCCCCTCCTGCCGAGGCCTCCTCTCGATTGGTCCTCCCTTTTTGCTGGTCTCGGCAGGGCGCTTCTGGGGGCCCTCTATTGGGCGCTTCACAAGCCACCCCGTAGGAGTGATGGGCACAGATGAGGGCCCCTTTCCGCCGGAGGCCGGGGGGATCGACGCTAGCGGGGCCAGATCCCCAAATGCCTGGGATTCCAAATCCACGAACTGAACAGGGGGGCGGCGTTTCTGCAGCGGCATCTCCTCCTCCTCTTCTTCTGAGCTCGAAGGGAAGGCGTCCACCGCTTGTTGAGGGTCGACGGGCTGCTGCGCAGACGCTGAAGTGGAAACCCCGACTCCGAGGTCGGGCTCTGGCTTCACCTCGACGAACGAGTGGAAGGGTGCCGAGGTAGAGGCACCAGCTCCTGAGCCGAGGTCGGGCTTTACTTCCAGCTTCTCCTCCCCAAAGTCTTCACCAGGAGGAAGGTGTCCAGACCTTTGACGAATAAAGGAGTTGTAGACGGGCTTGTAGCCGAGAAGATCCCAGGCCGCACGACCGTGGTGGCCTTGGTATTTCGTCACTGCCTTCAGCCACTCAACGTTCCGCTTCCACCCGACCCTGTGCGCTTCCTTCTTCCTCTCACTGTTACCTGTTCGGCAAAAACGAAACATGAGCTCGGCAGAATAAATAATTATAAAGAGAATGACATTTGAGCTCAGCGTTTACTTGGAGGTTTTCTGAGACGGCGGGGGATCTTGTAGAACCTAGCCGCCGTGGGCTCGGATGCCTCGAACTCCCAATTCCCAGTGACAAAAAGTCGGTCGTCCCCGGCATACCGACTCGAATCCTCTAAGTCGTGCACAAAAGGCTCTGTTCTGGGCTTCACGCGGAGGTAATAGTGGATGTCGGTCCCCGTGGACTTGCACAAATCATATACATCCTCAATGTCATGGACACCGAGGTTAATCCCGAAAATCCTATTGAGTTCGGCTGCACCCATTATTATTTTGAAACTGTTGGGCATCAGCTGGCAAGGGCAAAGTCTCCACGTCCAAAGACACTCCCTCAGGAGTGGGTGGACTGGGAACCGAACCCCTCCTTCTATAATGGACACTAGTGGGAACGGCATCCAGCCATTCCGACAGGACAGGCCATCGAAGCCATCCTCCTGGTCATCTATTCTAGCGGGGACCTCTTCTGGTATGTTATATATCCTCTTGAACTTCTCCAGAGCCTGAGGAGTATCTGCCCAGTGTCTGTAGGCTCCTATCTTTGGCTTCGAAGCCCGAGGCATGACTAAAGAAACCCTAATGGAAGCCCTAACGGAGACGGGAAAAGAGCAGAGAAAGTAGAAAGGGAAACAAGTAGGGACTCACAAAAGTCAGGAAACGCAAAAGGTTGCAGAAAGCAGCCTCTATTCGCAAGACGCTCTCACAGTAAAAATCTCCTCTTCTCAGAATGCTGATCTCTAGGATGCCAAAGTGAGGGGATGAAGAAGACGCCCTGTTTTTATAGAACGGGAAGAGTGTCCGTTCGAATCCCTAGGGCACGTTGTCATAACATCGCTTCGGAAGGTGCACGCGTCGCTTCAGTTTAGCCGTACAGCCTACCGAATTGTGACACGTAGCGAGACGGTACACCTTCTGCCTCCGTACAGCCTTTGCAATCAATTACCTCGGGCAGACGAAGCGACATTGGTGCCTTCGGCCAGCAGCACAACGCAGTAAAGATCGGACGTCAGCAACCACCAGAGCTATGAGCTCGGCACGGAGAAATCCCCCATCACTCCGCCCCCAACCTCAGAAGTTTACTGAACTACCGAAGTTAGGGGCTGTGAGGCAATTGTGCGGGGTATTTCCGTGATCCAGAAAGTACTCCCAGTTCGGTAAGATTACCAATTGGGCTTGCTTTGGGCCCGGCCTCGGACAGTTCGGCAACAGCGCCAGCTGGCACCGAGCCCAGGTCCACCTCAGTAAAGAGTATCGAGCACACTTCCTTGGGTTCGGCATCTCGTATCTCAGCAGTAGCTCCCGAGCTTGTACTCTTGGCCTCGGTGACTTCTCCAGTTCGGCCAAGCGCTGAGGTGAACACTGAGCGTCTAATCTCCATTATGGGATGGGACAGCTGCATTACAGAGCGCCCTGACAGATAGGGTGGCCGCCGAATACTGATAAGGGACCTTCCCTATCACGTCCACATTTATGTGAGGGATTTGAGGAGAGATCCGATGGGACAGTTTCCTCACCTACCCCCACTAAGGATCCTAGATGTGGGCTGATGGGACAAGTATCCTCACCTACCTCCACTATGGAACCTTCCACCCTCCTCTATATATGCTTGCATGGTATGCCATGAACAGGTACGCAAGATATTACATACACTATTATTTTGCTCAAACCCTCTTCCCCACTTCACCCTAGTTCAGTGACTGCACTAACTCAGGCGTCGGAGTGCCTTTGGCTGACAGCAGCCCGGGGCCCTGACCTCTGTCTTCTTCTTCCTTTCAGGTTCTAGACCATCAGAGATGTTCCTGTTCAGCTAAACAGCATCTCCATAATCCGCATTATCTCCTAAACCAAGTCCGTAATTTTTAGGCACGCACAGAAAGAAAATGCCCCAGTTTCATCCATCTTCTCTTCTTCTCCTCTTATTTCTGGTAGCAATGGAAGGATGGGCCTATACACCACAAACAACTGCACAGCCCCTGAGAATTGGTGTTCCTGGGGACTCTGTATGCCCCAAGTATGTAAGAGTGAAATGCAACCAAACTTCCAACAAATGCTTTGACAGTTTCTCCATACAACTCTTCAAGCTGATTCTAAAACATATCCACTACAAGAGGCCCTATCAATTCATTCCATATAATGGCAGTTACGACTCTTTGGTCCAGCAAGTCTATTTGAAGGTACATATATATATGATGTCTTTTTAATATGCATATCATTTTAGGATGTTTTCCCATAATTACATTCATAACAACTCCCAATTGAGGCCTGGGCTAAGGTGTGGGTTGACTCCCCTCAATCCTCTGTTCAACTCCCCAGACTTACTTGGTGAAGGTGTGTTGCGGAGTCGTGCATGTGCCCAGGGATACCTTCGTTGGGAAGTCTATATATAGGTTTGTTAGGTTCAATTGGTCACTGAGAGAGGGGGTGAATCAGTGACTGTCCTTTATCTGAAACCGTTCTTCATTGTAGATTCTTCAAAAGAAAGCACTCTACAATTTTCTCAAAACCAGCACACTACTTATTTCAGAAATTTCCCCTCACTACACAGCAGTTGTTGCTCTGCACTCCTTCTTTCATACACTGCACGTCAATCAATGAAGAAAGCAACCAGCCCACTGTTGCAGAGAAACTCCAAAGAGGAAAAAAACCAGCACGTCTTTTCTTGTTGTTTTCTTTTTCTTAACATACAATTTTCAAAGCTCATATCTCAGATCCTAAAAAGTTGGATCTCTAGCCAATAGGAGAAGTTGCTAACAATTTAAAAAGGATAGGAAACTATCTTGTTGACTTTCTTGCCATACAAAGAACCCAGCAAGCAATTCTTCGTATGGACTGGGCTGACCTCCTATTTTGAGTCTGATGAATCTGATGGGCCATCTGTTGATTACATTCCAACATATAATGGGACCCACAACAAAGTACCAAGAAGAAAAAGAATTAATCTCGCAGTGCAGGAAAAAATTGCAGAATTTGTCTCCACTAGAAAATTCATAACTTCCTCTTCTGAACTCGAAACGACATGATTCTTGAGCCAAATGAAAGATTTATCATAGGGCTACAACTTTCATGTTTTGAGATTTAACCCAGATTGAATGGAAAGTAGTGTAAAATCACCTTGAAGCTAACTGGTCATAGAAAAACTGCAACCTGAGTGAAGCAGAGTTGTCCCGCTGTCTGGGCCATAACTTTAAAACCTGAAGCCAAATCGACCTGATTCCAAAAACAAAAATCAAGCCCTCTCACTGATGCACAAAAGTCATGTTGACCACTTTTTAATTCAGAGGTTGGATGTGAAGATATAAGCATAACAACATGCTTAACTGACATGACCTGAACATGCAATTGCCCAGTTTCACTTTGAATGCTTGCAACCTTCATCATACTGCTTTCCAACACCCTACGTTTGACAACAATTACAAACTAAAACAAATGGCCAACAAGGTTAATGCTTTTGTGGCCATAAATGAGGGCCCAATGATAAACCACTATGCCAACATCTCTCGCTTGGCCCAAAAGCTAAAGCAATATGGATTGCTCAGCTCATCGTCGTCTTCCTTCTCCTTCTAATGTAACATCTGATGATGCTGGTTTTTCTCCCTACGTGGGAGAAGAGCTTCGATGCGGTAGTAGGAGATGTATCAATCGTGGCCAATCGAACGCCATATGTAGATTTCTCTCGACGCTACACGGGGATGGGAGTGAGGATGGTGGTGCTTGAAAAGCCGAAGGCTGGAAATGCTTGGATGTTCATGAAGCCCTTCACAAAATCCATGTGGGCGCTGACAATAGCCATATTTATGTACAATGGCCTGATCGTCTGGTTGATAGAGAAGGCAGGAGATGAAGAGTTAAAGAGCTCATCCTTTTCCAGCCAATTCGGCAGTTTGGTCTGGCTCTCCGTCACTGCCATCTTCCCTATTCATGGTAAGAGACAGTGATCATGCCCCTATCCTTGTTGAGCTATACTATAAGACTTACCTCATCAATAATAAGGTCAAGTGATACAAAGTTAATTGTTAGCATCTTGGCATCATTCACAATTTTTTGACCCACCAGTTCAATGGGGTTGATCAAGATGAAACGTATTCTCATATAGCTAAAAGAAAGTATATGCTTCTCTTAAATAGTTAAGATGGTGCGTCCAAAGTACATATATGACTTTGAGATCTACTTGTTGTGTCCATGTATCTTAAACTGATTCAAATAGATATTCTAAGTACTTTAAATTATTTGGTAAAGTTTTGTGGATGTCTAATTTAATCAGTTTTAATACATTTTTTCCCTATTTTAGAAAGCAAGCAAAAGGTAATTTTTCAAATACACATAATTGTCTAAAGCAATTAGGCACTTTTGCTTTGTTCTTTTTTTCAACAAGTTTGCCATATAACTTTTATAATATGATAAGTTACCTCTATTACTTTCACTTTACGATAAATTTATCTTTACTATGCTTCCTATAAGACAACTTTGCCCATATAATTAGCTTTTTCAATATGACAAGTATGCGTTTCTATTTAAATCAAATATACCTACGAAAACATCATTTCATACGAAGGTATAATTGAATTAGCTTTATTTCAAACGGCAATATTTCAAGTGGAGTGCACCCAAATAGGTAATTGGGTTTTAGGAGTCGGCAAATTTAGGATTTTCATGTGGGTTTTTGGAGCAGATCTATGATTTTCATGAGGGTTTTGGAAGGGGACCTGAAATCCTAATATCTCTTTTGGAAGCCGACCCAGGCCAGAAGGGGCGACTGTCCCCAATAGGAAATATGTACGTCCACCCCTGACTAAGGCGAACTTGATCTGACACATTAAACCCTTAACCCATACCCACATCTTGTAATTTTGGTGGCAGTGTTGCATGTTTGTTGTTGGTGCAGGAGAGAAACTGAGGAGCAATTTGTCTAGAGTGACCATGGTGGTATGGTTGTTCGTAGCATTGGTCTTGATCCAGAGCTATGCGGCTAACCTCACCACAATGCTCACAGTTACGCAATTGAGGCCCACTGGTCCTCTCTTGAGAAGTACAGACTATGTTGGGTGCGACCAAGGGTCCTTTGTCAAAAGCTACCTAGAAAATGTCCTACACATCAGCAAATCACGCATCAAGACCTACATGTCAGGAGAAGACTACGCCAAAGCCCTCAGGAGTGGAGAGATAAAGGCCGCCTTCCTGGAACTTGCTTTCATCAAGATATTCCTTGATGAGCATAAGAAAGGTTTTGCTATTACTGGGCCCACCTATGAAATTGGAGGATATGGCTATGTAAGTATATATTCATTCCAAGTCTTTGGCTCGCTAACAAATGATATTCATTTAGGGCTTGCATGTTTTGTTGCATGATATATATCTGAGAAATATTATTGTTAAGGGATAATTTGAAATTGCTCGATGTTATGCCCTAGTTGAGTTCACAAATGCTTAAATACCCTTTAGCATTTTTGGAGGCTAAGATATGGAGAATTTAAAGATTCTATAAGCAAAAGTTGTCAATCCATAACGCTGGAGATTTAGAAACTCACAAATCAAACAGAAAAAGTATTGGGGGATAACCACTGACATCCTGTAAAATGTTCCCAACAGCGAGAATTCTCTTCTAGAATTCTTGCAAGCCAGATGCCCCGTTTGTGCTTAAGTGCATGTTTGTTTGCATTAAAATGCATAAGCATGAATAAATAAGGGTGATGGTTGGTTATCGATTTCTCATCTTTTTTTTATTCAATTTTCATAAAATAAAAAAAAAAAGAACGGTTATTTGATGCTCATTTTTCAAACTTGCCTTACGGCCTTCACTTTTAACTAATTATGAGATAAATCATATGCATTCAATTCTTAAGTATTTTAATGCAAACGAACAATCAGAATTCCTTTTAGGAATTTGGGATGGTGAGGATTTTATGGACATGATGTGATGGTGTCCCTTGGCATTTCCAAATGCTGTAGCTTTTTATTCAAGAATTTTAAATTCCAACAACCTAAAAGGTTACTTTTAATTACCTTTGGACTCAGATTCTAACCCCGTGAAGCATTTCTTGATCATACGCCCTCCATGAAGGGTAATAGCATTCTGAGAATTTTAAATTTTCCGTAAATGAATTCTACTAAAAGAAACAGGCCAAATCCCTCTCAATACTCATGAAAGAAATCTCCCCTTTCTGTTATTGCATGATTATATCAATTCAAACAATGACATATCTTTGTTGCTTTTTATGATATGGATGTCCTTCCTCAGGCTTTCTCAAAAGGTTCACCCCTTGTAGAAAATGTGTGCGATGAGATTCTGAGGTTAAGAGAAAGCAGCAAGCTCCATAAACTAGAGGACCATCTGTTGGTCCCTTCTTCCAAAAGCTCAAGTTCTGATACCGGTGGCCAGGACAGTACCAGGTTGAGCCCAGACAGCTTTTGGGGTCTCTTCCGTATCACGTTTGGAACATCGACACTGGCGTTTTTACTATTTTTGGTCGGTCGATTCTATGACAATTGGTGCCTAAAGAAGCAACATCAGGATGAACAGGTACCTGAGAAGGATAATGCAGCCTAACCCCATCAGAGAGAGATCCTCACATGGTCACGGGAGTGGTGGTTCATGATCCTGATTGCTGGCACGTTGAAACTCAGAAGCCTAAGTTTGTAAGAAGCAATACATGGTAGAGTGCCCACAGTAAATCACCATTAATGATCTTAGGCATAACCTGGTCAAAACCACAGATGATATCATTCTTCAGTTTAGGATTACTTGAAGAAAATCACCACCACTCTCACACCCGTGTATAAAATGTTAGATTGTATGGACTCAATCCATCAGTTGATGTGATAAATTGATTAGTTTCTTTATTTATTAATAAAATCATGCTTTACATTCATAAGATGAATGTTATTTTATTACTTCATATACATGATCAATACATATGACATAATGGTTCATGAGTTGAACCGGGTCCCATTAGTATATTGGATGTGATATATGTGTATGGATGAGATCCACACACGGGAGACATATGTCACAAATCTTATACTTAAATATCTTCACAACCAGTGATGAGACTGGGCATCTCATTTGATAAGGTTGCAACACTTTGATCACTATGAGATAGTGTGATTTGTCTCAATCATTAGAATGTAAGATTTTGGATCATGGTGCTGGCACATTGGATATATTGAAGGACCATGAGAAGCACCTTATGGAATTTCGTCTCAATAATAAGGCATGCTCTCATAATTCCCTAGCAATAGGCTCTCAATTCTGAGACATTGATGAATTTAAATTTCTATCTATTTATTTGCTTTGAGTCTCCAATGAGTGAGGCCAACTGTAGGTTAACACCTCGGTGTCTTGGGTATGTGGTAGTAGGACTATGGGAACATTGAATGATCAAGGTGAAATCTATCTCTATTATCCCGTTGTGCCAATTAATGGATTTGTCATTAGTAAGTGCGCACCCATCTTGATTAAGAGTTAATTGGATGGTACTGATGATCACAGTGATTAATTGGGGCTTAAGGATAATAAGATGTGGAACTAAGATTTGAAGAGACAAATTTATTCCAATTGATCCATGGATATTGATAGAGTGGCCTACTTGTGGTAATCGGGAAGTTTAGGGTCTTCATTGTAATTTATTCCTAAGACTGGAGTGCAATTGCATTTATATAGTGGTGTTATTTGCAATTAACTGTGGGCCCGGATTGCACATGAGATGTGGGGTTGTGGTGTCCCAGTTGGAGCCAGCGTTCTATGGAATCCATAGTAGTCCCCACGCTAGCCCAAGTTATTAGAAAGATACTAATCCTACTTTAACTCTAAAAGAAAGGAATTAGAAAGTTACTATTTCTATTTGGAGTAGGACTTCTAATGGTGGTAATATTATACTTGCTAATTGTTGTGGAAGTGAGACTTCTATTTCAATTAGGAAATTAGATGAGCATTGAAATGTTATAAAAGGAAATAGAACCCCTCATCGACTTCCATCAATTGGAGTAGAAAACGTCCAGCCCCTTTTATGCAATTGTTACACTTCTCTCTCCTCTCTTCCTCTTCTAGTTCCTTGGAGTTTCGAGTTGGGTTTTCTCTTAGAGATTCCACCAATCTTCTTGAGGAAAGAGATCTGATTCGGGTCATAGCGTGGAAGGCTAAAAGGTGTTGGAGATTCTAATTTTATTTTGTAGAAGAGTTCTATATCGAAGAAAGTCATCAAGTTCTCCATTAGAACACTACCGGGCTCCAAGGTTATGATCTGCTCCTTGCATGTTGTAGATCGTTATTGATGTTTAGTGCTGCTTGTTTCTATCTTTTAGATAGTACTTTTTACTGTACATGATCATGAGATTGGGGGTTTTGCATCCTGGATCTAGTGTTTGGCCTTATGGGTACTTAATCCCTGAGTCAAGTGGGTCAAAAGTTTTGAAAATCTATTCACGAGGCCCACATACTTCCAACAATTGGTATCAGAGCCATACTTCATCTCTAATCATGTTAGATCAGTAATCTTGTTATAATCTTTGCATGAGATGCGAAGAGGATAGAGCGAGGGCTATGTAAGGATCAGTGTTTATTGGGTTTGCTTACTTTTGTAGTATATCCATGTTTGGAATGTCACAAAAGGTTTTAATCATGATGGAAGAATGATAGGAAGCCACTAGAAGCCTACTGAGATCATTAGAAGTGATTAGGGAACAGCAGGAGTCGAATATGAAGAAACCCAAATTTCCAGGTTCGTCAGGTCGGCTAGCCATAGGAACAAGTTCGGCTAGCTGAACCGAGGCAGAATCACTTTGTTCTATGACCAGTTTGGATCACTTCGACACCCCCGGACCCCCTCTACGTAGGGCATCTTGTATAGAAGTGACAACCTTTGGCATCTTGTTTTTCCATTGTGGTTTGGTAACCTCGTTTTGTGAGATGCTTTGTTGTATGAGATACAAACATGCAGGTTATCATGTCCTCTCCATATGGCCCACATGACTTTTACTTTCTTTTATGGTTATTGGTTTATTTGAGGCTAAGTGTAAAGGGCCATGGTTTCCTTGGTTTCCCGCGAAAGGGCAAGGCATGGTGAATTTCCCTATAGCCCTTTTATTTCCATGTTTAGATCACCATGTAAGTCTCATTGTAGAGACATAGGAATTTATGTAATTTTTTAAATTTGTAAATTCTGGAGATATCCGAGAAGAAAAATGAAAAGTGAAGCTGGACTCCTAATCAAAGAGTTTGAAGATTACCAAAAGTTGTTTTGGAGATGCCCAAAGAGTTTGAGGAATCCCAAAGCTTTGAAAAGTCTAGAAGTCCAAGAAGTTTATTCCGCATGGGCCATGTGGAGGAGATGTGTAGACACCTCATTTCGCCCCCTATGATAGCCTTAAACACCCGTCATATATAATGGTGCCCCCATTTCACCCATGATTGAATGGTTAATGGCATAATTAAGATTAATTAATGACGATGAAGATGCTTGTTGAAAATTTTATGCTTAGTTCGACAATATTTAGAAATTCGTGAGAGAAAAGGCCGAATCACGTTGAAACCTCAAGTCCGACCCACTACTTATACAAGACTTAGGCTACAACACTATCCCAAGTCCCTTCCAGACTACATAGGACACACTCAAGTTGATCCTAAAGATATTACACTTAGTTTACCTAAGTACGATGCAATTAGTATAATTTAAACAGTTAGAATCTTTGATCCAGATCTCCTTACTATTTTCTGAACTCTAATCACTATGACATATGGACCAAAAGATTCTACGTTCCGAGAGCTTTCCGTTGATATATAGAACGTCCAAATCCGATGAACGAATCAAAAGATATGGTCGTCGGAAGATTACATTGCGAACACCCCACCAGGCACATACCTGGGCGCCCATGTAGGTGCGCCCATGTCCCAGACTTGTACTTGGGCGCCCACACAGGTGCGCCCAGGTCCCTAGTTGCCTTAGGGAAGCACTTAGGTGCATATTTAAACACATCCCACTTTACCTTTCATAGTTTTGACCCGATCTCAATCTAAGAAATGAACCGGAACCAAACCTCGAGCCCGTTCGACCAAGACATGACATGGGCGCACCTGTGGGTGCGCCCAAGTCCTGGAACCAACTTGGGCGCCACCCCATGTGCGCCCAAGTCCCAAGATGCCTAAAAAATGCACTTTGATGCATAAGATGCCTAAAAAATGCACTTTGATGCATACTTAGGTACGATCGACTCTACCCTTTGCAGTTTCGACTCGGTTTAGACCCGAAAACAACCCGGAACTGGACCCTAGACCCATTAGGCATCAAAGTTAGACATGGGCGCCACCATGTGGGCGCCCAAGTCATGGGACCCACTTGGGCGCACCTCCATGTGCGCCCAAGTCTCCGAGAGCCCTAATCTCACATTGGTTTGCGTGAAACCCTTGGGAACTCGTGCAAGAAGTAGCCCTAACTCTTCCTCCACGTCAAAATCACTATAAAGAGACCTCACATACTACTTTTGCAAAAGAGGCTACCAAAAAGAGAGAAAAAGTAGAGTAAAAAAGAGAGAAAAAGAGAGAGGTCACAAAGGAGATCTCTAGATCTAGAAGAAAGGAGAAAGAAGATTGCTTTGGTTCCCCAAGATCAGTAATGGAGAAAGCCTCCCAAAGCCATGGACTTGCGCAAGAACTTCAACATAGGACTTAAGAGCACGATTCGAACCAGTATTTCTAGATTTCTTTTGTTTATTTGCATTCCACCATCATTTTTGTTTAGAAACATGCTTAGGATCATGCATACATTGTAGATCTGCATTGATAGTACTATGTTACAGTAGATCTAATATTCAGTATTCTTTCCTCATTAGGAACATGCTTAGGATCATCCATATCTTGTAGATCTGCATTATTTTCATCATTCTGAACTCGTGATTAGAATAGATCTTGCATCCATATCGTTTTCACTAGGAAAATCCGAATCTGAAAGGAAAGGTGTTAAAAAACAAGAGAAGAGTACTTGGGCGCCACTGTGTGTGCGCCCAAGTCCCAAGAGTGGGATTTTGACCCTAGTCTCATCCCGCTTGCAATTTCTCTCTCAAATCCGGATTTCTATTCATATAAGTTAGTATTAGTACCTTCGGACTTGTGACTTTGTATTCAAAATCGCGCGAAAAGCATTGACAAAGAAACAAAAGAGGAAGAAAACACAAAAAAGCACTTGGGCGCCCATACAGGTGCGCCCAAGTCCAAGATTGGAGATTTGAATCCCGTTTTCCATTTCGCGTGCATCTTGCTTCGGAAATCCGAGTCCATCTTCGTATAAGTTGATATCAAAGCATTCGGACTTGTTAAAAATATTGAAAGAATCGAAAAGGGACCAAACATATCGTTGAAAAGAAGAAAAAGTACAGGAAGGTACTTGGGAGCAACCGTAGGTGCGCCCAAGTCCCTGCAAAGGGATTCACCCTCGAATCCTTGTGCTTGCATTATTATTTTCAAGTCCGGAAGCTTTGACATTAATAATCTACAATAGTACATTGCATTTAGTCTCAAATTGCTAGAAATCATACCGGGATATCGATAGAAGCCCGAAATACACCACAACCCGCAGAGGGAGAACTTGGGCGCCACTGTGTGTGCGCCCAAGTCCCGCAGAGACACTTGGGCGCCCCTGTAGGTGCGCCCAAGTCCTTGGCTTGTTCTTCAGCCCGTATTTGCTACATCTTGCGTCTAATTTAACATGATGTTCCATACTTGTGATGATTTCAATTAATTGCCGAACTTCTAGACTTCGAATCTTCAAATTATCATACTTAGGTTGCATTGTTTGCATAAAATACCAAAAAATCATAAAGTCATAAAACTATTCCCTTCTCATCTTGCTCTTTAGTAATTAGAGAAGAGAACAAAAAAAATTAAAAGAAATAGAAAAATACATAAAAAGAAAAAGAATAGACATTAAGTAGAGGACACTAGATTGTTCTTTAGGATAGCTTACATTGCTTTCGCATAAAAAAACCAAAAGACCAAAAAAAAATCATAACATCATAAAACACTTCTCCTCTCATCTTGCTCTCTAGTAATTAGAGAAGAGAACAAAAAGAACTTAAAAGAAATAGTAGAATTGTAGAGTTAGGCATTAACTAGATAATCCTAGTTTATTTCATTCATGATTAAGTAAACTAATAAACTTAATCAACCATTGTCTAAACACCCAATCAATTCGAAGCAATTAATTAAAACACTCAATTAGAATCCACATACTTAATTAATTAATTAAATCCCTAAAACTTATTAACAACTCCTAGTGAAACCCCTAATTAAATAAAACTTTAATCAACAAGTCCCAATTAAAATCCCGATTAACAAACCTAATCAATAAGCTTCAATTTATTAAAAGAAATTAACTTAAAGACACCCTAGAAGACAACAAACTACTAGACAGACACTTAGGAGCAACCACAGGTGCGCCCAAGTCACCCCCGATACTTAGGAGCAACCACAAGTGCACCCAAGTCACCCCCGACACTTGGGAGCAACCACAAGTGCACCCAAGTCACCCCAGACACTTAGGAGCAACCACAGGTGCGCCCAAGTCACCCTTGACACTTAGGAGCAAACACAAGTGCGCCCAAGTCACCCTTGACATTTAGGAGCAAACACAAGTGCGCCCAAGTCACCCCAGACACTTAGGAGCAGCCATAGGTGCGCCCAAGTCACATTTAGTTTGGGAATCACCGAATCCCTATTAATTTCAAACTTCGACCCATATCAACACACTAGAACACCCTTACGATTTGAAACAACTATAGCCAGTAGCCCAAATTAACCTAAAAGATTAAACCGACTTAAACCACAAAAACATCCACGTAGGCACCAATCTCTTAACACTTAGCCTCCCATAATCATTAAGAAATCTAATTAATTGAAACCTAATTTAATTCCAATTGACACAACACAATAAAAACACAGTTAATTCAAAGAACATCAAACGATAAACACTCAACCTCAAATTAACCCAGAAACAAGAGAAACACGAAAACCGGACACTTGGGAGCAACCACAGTTGCGCCCAAGTCACCTTTTAAACTTAGGCGCCCCCACAGGTGCGCCCAAGTCCATTTCCACTCCCTTGGGACCATCGAATCCCCATCCATTTCCAATTTCGATCTAGATCATTACCTTAAAACTATCACAGAATCAATAACAACCTTTAAATCAAAACCTTGATCAACTTAGACTCGTCCGGCACTTCAAACCGAGCCAAAGTGACCAAAAGATTTCAAATTCCAACTTGGGCGCCACTACTGGTGCGCCCAAGTGCACAGGAATACATAGGCGCATGCACAGGTGCGCCCAAGTCCTCTATCACATCCAAGTTGAGAACCTTGGTTTCGTTTCGAATCCTGGACTTAAGACTATTAAAATTAATTGACCCAAAGTTAAAGACAACATCATAATAGAAGCCTACATTGATTCGAACCCCACGAAATTCCAAAATCAAGCCAACACCATCGCAAACAACCAAATCACAAAGAGCAGCCACTTGGGCGCCACTACAGGTGCGCCCAAGTCACTAAGAGGACCTAGGCGCCACCACAGGTGCGCCCAAGTCCTCCCGTCCATCACTTCACTGGTTTCAACTTCCTTTCATCATTTAAAGTAAAACCCGAGGCTCCAGAACCTTTAGCATATTAAAACAGAACCTTAAAACACTCTTAACTCATCCCTAAATAACTCTTAATCAAACCAGAACTTAAAACAAACCAAATCAAATTAATAAGGTGTTTAGGTATAGAAGCTATCAAATTTAGACAATTTACACCCTAACATTAGATCGGGTTTCCTCATTAGATAAATTAGAGCATTAGGCTTCGTCCCATCACTTTTCCTGTTCCGTTAGGGGACCGGGAGAGCTAATGTGGGCGGTCTAGGACCTTAGGTTTAGGGTTAATCCGATGATCAGTAATAAAGCATTAATTACGTAAATCCAAGTAAAATCCTCTAGTTAGGCCCTTCTAGCCCCAATATCAAAAATCCATAAAAACTATAAAACCAATAAAATAAACACAAAAATATTTTTCCTTTATTTCTTCCTCCACCTCAGGTGCCAGATATTTAATTGAACTTAATGATAAAAGGGAAAGAAGAACTGATTTCTAAAATTGAATAAATGAGAATGACGAGATGAGATGAATGATTTCGCACACACTTTTAAAACAATCACGGCCCATCGGCCACTCTAAAACAAATATCGGCCCATCGGCCACCTTTAGTCAATTACGGCCCATCGGCCTTTCGCCTTTATCACTCGTGTATCGCACACGAAAAACACAGAAATCACAAGTCAAAGTCTCATTTGCATCATTGTTTTGGTTTGCAAAGTCAACCTTTAAACCCTATTTTGCCAAGGGATTTGAAGGGGGAACCCGGGAACGGGGCCGATCCTCTTCTTAAATATTTGGCACCTCCCCCCTTTTATTTTCTTTATCTTAATTGTTTTACTTTACTTGGATATACTATGATTTTGCTATGTGAGGATTAATCTTTATTTGGACTTTAACGCGTAACCCTGAATTGACCCTGTATTAAAGAGACCCAAAAAGACCCAAATTAATGTGACAAGACAACCGTCGTGTGTTGCCGGCAGCACATTAGACGAGAGGAAGAACCCACCTATTTATCTTCTCCCATTTTTCTTCGGCTTCCGTCGAAGGACGGTGTTACGGCCGTTACCGTAGCTGGCGATCGTGATTCGTCGATTTTGAGGGTAGTCGGAATCCTCACTTTCGATGTAAAATTAAAATAGCACATGTATAGATGAATGGAGATTCTTCCCAAGCCCCATTGGTTGGCGCGGGGGGGTCGAAAATTCACATCCGACAGCCTGGCGATCGTGATGGGACCTCTTTTGTTTTCCTGTCACTTATTTGGGTCCTTTTGTAGTTCTATTATAGGACACGAACATCCAATCAATGATCAGATGTTCGTGCCCCATTCAGTTTAGGGTCATTATGAGTATGGTCCGAAGATTAAACCTGAGGTCTGAATATACCGCCTACTGAACCTTTCCCTAATTATAACATAAGAAACAAACATCATTAAATCTTTCCCCTTTCATCACTAAAATAAAAATTCAAAAAAAACAAAAAAAAAATTTCTCTTCCCTTCCCTCCCTTCTAATTCAAACTATAAAATTCTCCTGGTGCTACATGATATTGTATGATAATTGCTCTCGAAATCAAATATAAGATGGCCTATCAAAATCCACATCGAACAATAGCATCCCAAACATCATATATGCTCGACTCAAATTACCAATCTTACATGAACCCCACGACTCAAGATTTTCAAAACTTGAATAGCTCATATATGAATATAAACCAACACTACCACAATGAAACACAAAATTATCGATACCTTTCCAACCAAACTATAACAACTCAAACTTCTTTATTTAGATCTACAGGACACTTTTATGCAAACAAAAACTTAAACAATCACACCTCTTACGAACACACGAAGCCAAACCATGGCCTAATCCAGCATCCCCAATCATATCAAACCACTTCCCAACCAACTCAACAATATTACACTCAACCAAATCAAAACATAATACACACAAATTCAAATAATCGAAACATTAATCACAACATAAATCAAAATTTAAACCTTAATAATCAACGAATCTACATCCAAAATACACAGTATATAACGACAAACCAAATCCTAATCCATCCTAATCAAGACTACCAATCCATCCCAACCATCTCACCCAATAAAACTCACTCAAAAATCCAAACCATCCGATCCAATCAAACCTGAAGTTGATATTACTTTTGGTACTGAAGTTGTCATAAAGAGGAATGGTACTTTTATATGTTCTGGCAAGGTAATCAATGGGCTTTATTTGTTAACTTCTACGATGTATGAGATACTCGATGCTGAAACAATTCATAGACCTCATTAAAGAGAAAGTCACCTTCATCTAATCCAACAAAACTTTGGCACTTGAGGCTAGGTCATATAAACCGAAACAGGATTGAGAGGCTAGTGAAAGATGGTATGTTACCTTCATTGGTGGTAGAACTAATGCCTGTCTGCGAGTCCTGTCTGGAAGGTAAAATGACCAAAAGACCCTTTTCATCTAAGGGTAATAGGGCCAAAGATTTATTGGAATTAGTACATACTGATGTGTGTGGACCCATTAATGTCAGGGCCAGAGGAGGATATGAGTACTTCATCACTTTCATAGATGATTACTCAAGATATGGATACATATACCTTATGCACCGCAAGTTCGAAGCTTTTGAAAAGTTCAAACAGTTTCGAGCGGAAGTGGATCGAAAAGCAATTAGGTAAGAGAATCAAGACTCTTCGATCAGATCGAGAAGGGGAATATCTCTCTTCTGATTTTATGGGATACTTATCAGAAAATGGGATTCTATTACAGTTGTCTGCTCCTGGTATGCCTCAACAGAATGGAGTTGCAGAAAGAAGGAGCCGGACTCTTTTAGATATGATTAGGTCTATGCTGAGTTTCTCAAGATTATCCATATCCTTTTGGGGATACGCTCTGGATACTACGATATACATACTAAACATCGTACCATCTAAGTTTGTACCTAAGACTCCCCGGGAGTTGTAGTCCGGGCGAAAGCCTAGTCTACAACATTTACACATTTGGGGTTGTCCGGCACACGGGCTGAAGGTTAAGACGGATAAGTTGGAAACGAAGTCAAAGGTATGCAGGTTTGTAGGATATCCTAAAGGAACTAAAGGTTGATTATTCTATAATCACATAGAGCAAAAAGTGCTGGTCAGCACCAATGCGGTTTTTTTGGAGGAAGATTATATGATGGACCAGAAATCTTTAGAAAAGGTGATCTTGAAAGAGATTCAAGAGCAATCAATTCTAAATCAAAGTATGACCGAACTTGAGGAAGAACCGCCCTTAATTACCAGACCCAGTAGTTACACAGTGCCTCGTCGTAGTGAGAGGATTGTCAGACCCCCTGACAGGTTCTCGTTCTTGGGAGAGTCTTACGAGGCTGTCTTGGAAGAGCCGGAACAAGATCCCTGTAACTATGATGAAGCAATAAATGACTTAGATTCGGGACGCTGGCAAAATGCTATGGAAGCTGAGATGGAATCTATGTACTTTAATCAGGTCTGGACACTTGTGGACTTGCCTGCCAATATTAAACCTATTGGGTGCAAGTGGGTTTACAAGAGAAAAAGAGGACCAGATGGAAGAGTGGAAACCTATAACGCCAGGCTTGTTGCGAAAGTATATACTTAGAAAGAGGGTATCGATTATGAGGAAACCTTCTCTCCGGTAGCCATGCTCAAGTCCATCCAGATACTCTTATCCATTGCGGCTCATCTCGATTACGAGATTTGACAAATGGATGTCAAGACAACGTTTCTCAATGGCCATATTGAGGAAGACATCTATATGGTGCAGCCAGATGGTTTTGTAGCTAAAAACCAAGAGCAAAAGGTTTGCTCTTGGTAAATCCAACTCACCCTTTGCTTCATCACATCGTATCTTCTTCTTCTTCTTCTTCTTCTTTTTACATGTCAATCTGTAAAACTAAACCAAACCAAACCAAACCAAGCCTTTTCCCACTAGGTGGGGTCGGCTATATGGATTTGACGACGCCAATCAAATCTGTTTAGGGCCATGTCCTCCGTTAGATCCATGTAGGCAAGGTCATGTTTAATAGTTTCTTTCCAACTTCTCTTGGGTCTCCCTCTCCCTCTCCTACTCCTGGCAATCTCTATGCCTTCACACCTTTTAACAGGTGCCTCCATTGGACGCCTTCTAACATGGCCAAACCATCTTAATCGATTTTCTCTCATTTTATCTCCAATCGGTGCAATTCCTACTTTGCCCCTAATCTCCTCATTCCTAATCCTATCTCTCCTTGTGATCCCGCACATCCATCTTAGCATTCTCATCTCCGCAACTTCCATCTTCTTAACATGATTATGCTTTACTGCCCAACACTCTGATCCATATAACAATGCTGGTCTTACCGCCACCTTATAATACTTTCCTTTAACCTTGAGGGGGACTTTCCGATCACACAAGACCCCCGAAGCACTCCTCCATTTAGTCCACCCGGCCTGAATCCTGTGACTTACATCAGTATCAATCCCTCCATCCTGTTGCACCATCGATCCAAGGTACCTAAAGTTTTCTTTCTCTACAATCTTTTGTGTGCCTAAATTTACTTCTATGTCAATCTGTAAAGAAGACAACTAAAAAAGAAAAAACCAAGATTAAGAGAAACAGACAATCTCAATCTTGTTCTCAATTTAGTTAGTTGTGATGTCTTTATGGGAAGAAGAGAGAAACATCTGTATCAAAATCTTAATAATAACCAATCATATGTTGTTGATTTTTTTTCCTACTTGTGTAAAAGAACTTTGATGCAGCAGTAGGTGATATTTCGATCGTGGCGAATAGGACGCGGTATGTAGACTTTTCATGGCACTACACGGATATGGGAATGAGGATGGTGGTGTGTGAAGAGCCGAAGGCCGGGAAGGCTTGGATTTTTGTGAAGCCATTTACAAAGACCATGTGGGCAATGACGGGAGTCATATTTCTGTACAATGGCCTCATCGTCTGGTTGATGGAGAAAGAAGGCAATGAAGAGTTGGAAGGCTCCTCCTACAGCAGCCAATTGTGCTGTTTGGTCTGGCTCTCTTTTACCACGCTCTTCCCCATTCATGGTAAGGGTTGCCCTTTAATCATTTCTAGCGATAGCTTCTCATCACTCTTCAAATCATTTCCATGTGGATTGGTTTCCATATCTTGTACATGTGTATGTTCTCCACCAGGGCCGTAAGCCCAACCTAAATGAACCTGACCCAACTTTACTTAATTATTGAACTTTGACCCAGCAATGCAAGACCCGGCAAATAAATGGATTGGGAAAAGTACCCACACCATCCATAAACCCGCCCCCCAAAAAAAATAAAAAAAGAAAACGGCTGAGATGTTCATGGGCCGGGTCAAGCCCTGACCAGAGCCCGCCCAAATCATGTCAGGCCCAAGCCAACCCATTTAGTCAATCGGGCTGAGCTTTCTATAACTTGTTTTGAGAAATAAGTCACTGAGCAGTAATCAATTTATTCAGGCAGAGTGCTTTGAGAATAATTGAGATTCATATTACTTAATTCAAACCCGTCCCAAATGTTAAACAGGCCAAGATTTGAAATCCAGGCCTATCCTAAGTACTTTACCCAAAGCTCAAACCCCTCTCTCTGTCTCTACCCATGAGCTTCCAAATTCCAAAATGGACCCCTATTAGCCGAAAAAAAAAAAAAAAACAAAAGTTGCAAGTGGGCCCCACAAACCAAGCTGGTCTTGCTTCATTTTGAATTGGGGTCCTATGAGTGGGTCTACGCACGGTAACCATGAGTGAACCACTCAAGGTCCGCCACATCACTGCGGGAAGCACTTGTCCGGATGTATAGTAAGCAGCTTGCGGTGACGTGGCAAACCGTAAATGGTTCACTCACGGTCACCGTGTGGTTTTACATCACCAGATCCGAACGGTTGCTTTTTTGGGTAAAGGGAGTTGTTCTCTGTCTTTCTTGTTCCTCTCCCTCTCTCTATATATATCTCACTCACTATTGTTCTTGGGGCTGGTGGAGCAGGAGAAAAACTCCAGAGCAATTTGTCTAGAGTGACCATGGTGGTCTGGTTGTTCGTGGCATTGGTCTTGACTCAGAGCAGTTTGTGGATCTATTTCTCATGCTAGATTTTCCTATATCTCTAAGTACCTTGGCACCCAAATATGTAGAGAATGCTTTCTCCGTCAAAGCCGAGGAAACGACGCTTTCAATTAACACAACATGCATGGTTAAGAGATTTGATTATGATTATCACTAAAGTTAGCTATTATCCCTAAAGTGTCATTCAGGCTTACGCGCAAATCATGTGGAACCTATCAAGCGCCCACATTCCAAAAGAAAAACCCCATCATTGGCCAATTTTTTAGAATGAATAAAATACCCTTAATCATTTTTAGAAGTAGGATTTTTCCTTTTCCGCACTTCTTCCTCCGGAGTTCTCCTACTCCTCCTTTTATGTTTATCGTTGGACTTGTCTCTCCAACCTAGCCAATTGCATGCTGCTTAGAGGTGGCAATAGAGGTGGCAAAATATAACCCGACCCGCCAACCCGACCCGACCCGACCCGCGTATTACCCGCTTAACCCGACCCGTTTGCTAGGCGGGTCGGTTACGGGTCAAGTATTCATGACCCGCAATTAAGCGGGTCGGGTTAGGGTTGACCCGCTTGACCCGCATAACCCGCATTAATTCTTGCATTTAAGTATGTTTAAGATTACCAATACTTAATTTAAGGATGGTGAATTACAGAATTTTTTAATATGACAATGATTTTATATTTCATATTCGTTATAGTAGGACTAAGTAACATTATGCTTGCCATGAGTCACACAATTTAGAGTTATACATCTTACATGGATGGTTTTTTTTTTTTTAAATGATTTGTGAACTACGATGTGCTTGTCTTGCATGAGCCATGCTTGTATTGTTATTATTTTCTTTTTTCTTGTAAATAAACTTATCACTCAATTCTATAATATCTTTTTATTTTGATATGATATTTTTTATTTTTATGAAAAAACTGTTTATTTCTAATTTTTTTTCTTGTAAAGAAACTTATCACTCACTTATTCAAGTATACGGGTCGACCTGACCTATATAACCCGCAATAGTTATGCGGGTCCAAGTGGGTCGGCTCGGGTTGACCCGTGGTGGGTGCGGGTTAGGGGTTCCGACCCATTTAATAAACGGGTCGGATGCGGGTTAGGCTTGTCTAACCCGTTTAATAAACGGGTCCGACCCGTTTAGCACAACCCGACCCGATTGCCACCTCAAATGCTGCTCACTAGCCATCTTTGATGAGGAAGAAAAAAAACGTGAAGAACAATAAATGAATGAAAGGAGAAAAGACAATGATAAGGCATTTTCATCATTCTAAAAAAAATTAAAAATAAAAGAAAAGACGTGGTCATCGGTGGGTCAATTCACCAGAGAGGGCCTATTTAAAAGAAATTTGATTAACTTTCTTGAAATAACGTAAACATGAGACCTTTTTTTTTTTTTTTTTTTAAATTGAAGAAAATTTTAGAATGCTTTTAAGATTTTTCCTATAGTATCCAATTTGGACGAAATTCTTGTTGCACCCAATTCAGATGAACGGCTTGATCGATCTTAGGAGTGACCCAAAAATTCGTGTATGAATCCTTTTCTTGACTAGATGAATAATCGGTTCCATAGATTATTAATATTGTTTAAAATAGAATAGACTGATAAGGGCATCATTAACACTATAGCATATATTTCTTTCCAGTTTCTTCAAGAGTGCACATGGGGAGAGATCACCAAAACACTTGGGAAGAGGTCGTCCACACATGTGAGAAAGAGAGTCCACACATGTGGGCCGGAAGAGCAACATATCCAAGAATTAATCCCTAGATTACTCGTGGTGGGATTACCAACCAATTTAGCAACCCCTCGTGCTCACTGTAGCACTGATGTTTGATGGGTTAGGCCCAAGTGGTCCAATCCATGCTGACCCAGGACTCAAACTTATAAAACCTGGTGAGCCCAATAAGGTCCAGGCCTAAAGAAATCCATAGGCCTGGCCACGTCATCAAGAAAGCAACCGGAAGCCGCACCCTCACCGCTTTGGAAATGGTCAATCCTCATCTCGTTTTTACCAGGTCTCGCGGAGGATATCTCAACCACCTCGTCCGTCGAGAATAATTCGAAAGCTCCATCAAAGTAGAGATTTAGTTGCTATAAAGTCGTCCCCATCTGTTAGGGGAAGACTATAAATCGAAAGCCCCACCAACACTTGGGGGGCAAGGAAAACTTTCTCTTCAAAACGCACTTATCCTCCCCTTCTCATAGCTTGTAATCTCCGCACACTTGAGATATAAAAATATCCGGCGACCCCAGCCCTTCAGAAGTAGACGTAGGTTACGCTGACCGAACCACTATAATTCTTGTCTTCTCTCTCTCTTCTTTAATTACTGTATTTATTATCGATTACTTGACCGATGGTGTGCAAGGTCAATTTGTGCATCATCAATGTTAAGGGCTCCGGTTTTGCTGCTTGAAGGTCACAGCTTGCGGCTTGAATTTTGGTCTGCAGCTTGAAAAGGTCACATGTCTAGTTAACTTGGAGGACACATTTCGAGTTTTAGTCAGGGTCAAGTCTAATTTTCGGGTCCCTCATGTTACACGTATCCATCCGGGACCCAAAAACTGCAGCAGAAGTGGACTTTAGAAACTTCCAAAATTCTGAGCCCATTGGAAGCCCATTTTCAAAACTGTAGCAACAGACTTTGAAATCACCAGAATACTTAGCCCTTGGAAGCTAGGTCTTTCAAATCATGTGGCAGTTTAGACTGAAGAAATTATTGTCTTTCACATCATGTGGCAGTTTAGACTGAAGAAATTATCAAAATACTTAAATCTCTTCTTCAAGAACCTGTAAGCAGAAGCAAGCTAAAGAATTTTTATTAATCTTTTTAATATGACTCAGAACTCACAAACTCAAGATTGCAATCGAAAATATCTGGCATAGTGCTATAGGCTCTCATCTAGGACACAAAAGATATGATTATAATATTTAGGGGACACAGTTGAAACATATTGCCATTTCGAGAGCCCCACTTTTATATTAGCCCGAGCTTGGGCCCGGGCTTTGATATTAATGGGCTAATTTATGAGCCTGTCCGGACATAATAGCTCGATGGGCCAGGGCCGGGGCCATGTCCAGGGCTTAAAATCTTATCGGGCTTGAGCTCTGGCCAAGGCCTTAGGTTAACAAACGGGCATGGACACAGGCTCAAATTAGTCCAACCTGATCTCAACCCGTAGCCAACTTCAAGTTCAACCTAATTCGAGAGAAGGAATCGATAGGACCAAGTCTACTTTGAACTATTTGCAGTTGACCCAAGGCCCGGTTCAACATAAGGTTTGAGGAAAAAACATTCAAAAGTGAAATATATTTTTCCTTGTTTGTAATTATATTTTAGGAAGAAAAGTAATTTTCCTCACTGGTTTCACGTTAGAGAGCGGAGAAAGCACCGTTTCCTCCAATGAAATTGACATTTAACTACCAGTTAGTTTTCTTATGAATAAAATATTTTTAACGGCACATTTGAAATCGACATTTAACTACCAGCTGTTAGTTTTCTTACGAATAAAATAGTTTTAACGGCACATTTGTGTGGCCACATTTCCACAGAAAATGCATGGAAAATCTAGCTAGTTTTCTATAGTATAAAGTTCTCATTTTTTGTGCGGCCACTTTCTATGGGAAAAAGCGTACAAATGTTCAATTAATTTTTTCCCAATGATTATCTCGAAAAAGCCTTTCCTATGGTTGGGTGGGATCAATATTATTTTTCCATGGATGTACACAAAGGGCCCTAAAATGATTATCACTTACAAATCACAAAGAAGAGTAGTTCTATATTTGGTGATTTCCCACACTAGTCTTCTCCTCATTTCTCCATCTAGCAGGGATTCTTCCCTGTCAATTTTTTGTAATCAATTAGGCCTAAGAGTTTCATTGGAGTATAAATATTAAATCAAAGAACAATGCTTCCTAGGCTGATGGATTGGACCATATTCCCTAAATCTAGGGTTTAAATCTGACCTCCACATCCCACGGTAGGGATTCACATCAAAGCCCTTCCATCAATTTTTATTTTTATTTGGTACCTCAGCCAAAGGGGGCAGGAACCCAAGAGAGCCCCCCTCACACACATAGCCCCCCCGAAAGACAACCCACTCTAGTGGAAAAGGAGCCCGCAACAGCAGGCAGAAAGTCCACAGAAGTAAGAAGCCCGTACACGCGGGAAGAGGGGGCATACCCAGGGTTTAGACCTTGAGCAGCCAGGTGAGAATTGTCACTCCTTACCACTCAAGTAAGAAGCTGTTCTCGCCCTTCCATCAGTTTTGGCATCAATACTGCAGCCTAAGGTTGAAAACTAGGTTAAGCATTGAGCTAACAAATAATTGGTGAACCCGATTTCAACACATTGATTAAACAGGTTGAAAATCAAAATTCTAACCCTTGATTAATAGGTAGAGTTGGATTTGGTTTGGTGGTTCATAATGCAATTAGTAAGGTTCAAGTCTAAGCAAGGAAAAATGCAATTAACACAATTGTGATCTACTTATTAATCGGATTGTAGAGTTCACCCAAACCTTGAATTACTGGTTTACGCAGAATTAACAGAAAAGGTCACAAACTTCCACCCAAACTTCGGACTCCATTATATAAATTAATTGTGAATTTTTCACATTAATTAGAGGCCTCCTGCACACGAACGGTGCGGAATTTCAGTTCCTACCTTCTATAAAAGTAGTGTCCCTGCATTAAAGGCTCCGACCCAAAACTTGCTCTAAATCAATTTGCACTACATGCATCAATTATTCTTTATATAGTTTCTATTTAAAAAAATCGAATTTTCAATGAAAACCACTAGATGACTATAAACCCTTCTTCTAGAAAATGAATTCGCAACTGCGAGGAAAATGCTCTCTCTCCTTCTCTCTCTCTCTTTCTGAATTCACAGTGAAGGATATTTTCTTTGGGAACCAATTCAGTTGATCAGACTTTCTTGTCTGATGGAAACTCTCATGTTAGATTCAAATTTCCACGAGTCTTTCTATCTACCGTTTTCTACGTACTTTTCATCAACAAACATGACAGTCAAGTCGGACAAAATTACAGCTTTGAAATTCCCTTCTGCTGACTTTGAATTTTCTTCTATGTAATTATTTATTACTCCTCTCTCATGACAAGTAGGAGAAGACGAAGACGAGAGACTGCTTAGAAAGAAGGTTTAAGAAAAAATAAAGACATTAATTTTAATCCAACGGTCCAACTCATTTGGATCGGTGGGCTGTAATTGATTATGTGCAAGACAGCCGAACAGGAACATTTTCCTTATTTATTACTCCTCATGACAGGGAGGAGAAGATGAAGAATGAGAGAGTATCTAAAACAAAACAGTGCAAAAGAAGAAGAAAGTCTCATCTCCAACAGGGAAAAGAGAAGAAGATGTCCCACTTCCAATCTTTTCTGCATCTCCTCTTATTGCTCATAGCAATAGAAGGATGGGCCTTTACGCCAGCAACTACTGCACAGCCCATGAGAATTGGTGTTCCTGTGAACTCTCCATCCCCCAAGTATGTGAGGGTGATATGCAACGAAACTTCCAACAAATGCTTCGATGGTTTCTCCATACAACTCTTCGAACTGATTCTAAAACGTCTGCATTACAACAAGCCCTATCAATTCATTCCATACAACGGTAGTTATAACTCTTTGGTTGAGCAAGTGTTTTTGAAGGTAAATATGTTGTCCCGTTAATCTACATAATGCATGTCATGTCGAAGGGAAATGATATGTCCAGATCATTTTAGGATGTTTTTACATTCACATCAGTTGTTGGTGGGGTTACCCATTTATCTAGTATAGAGTTCTGAGTGAAGGACATATGAGGCTTTCACTCGGAAACCTCGGAAACCATGAGTAACCGGCTTATCTATTGAAAATCTGAATTGCTCAAAGTCCCTCCGAGTTTTACCCTGGTAATAGTCGGTTGCATTATAATATTTATCTTTGATAGCAAATGCGATTAATATAATCTTTCTTCTTTTTCTTTTTTCTTTTTTTCTTGCTAGTTGGCCTAGTGGCCACTAGAGGTGGAATAAACCTGCCCACGCAGGGATCGATTCTTGCGTGGAACTATGGGAGCGAGTGTGCTTAACCACAGTGACACTCTGTGATTCCTGATTAACACAATATTATCCATATTCATTTATCACGTTTTTCATCAAAACGTAAAGTGGGACCATCTCTTCTTGAGGAAAGATTTGAGGGATATGCCATACACTAGGAAGGCATTTATTTGAGCAATTCAGGTTTTCAATAAGTGGGCCCATTGTAAAAGGCCACTAGGATTTCTCTAAGTCTAAGCCTAAGAGAATCAGAGCTCAAAGTATTATATATACTTTATTAGTTACCTGGGAAACCATAGAAAGAGGAGAGATTATAGGGAAATAAGAACTATTTAACATCTGAGCCTATTTCACAACACGTGGGCCAACGATGTCCAGCACAAGTGTTTGGTTAGAGGAATTCCGAGAATTCTGGTCTAGGGGAGGAACCATAATGGTTTCACAATGTTCAAATACAATCTAGCATTTAGGAAGCTGGATTGTGAGAATTCCAAAGGTCAAAAATGACTTTCACAAGATTGGTTTATAGAATTTCAATGCTCCAAATACATTATTTGAAACTACTGTGAGAAATTTATCACTTGCAATTCTGGCTGGAATTCCTAGATCTAACTTTTGCACAAATTGTCATCTTCTTATTCTTCTCTCTCTCTCTCTCTCTCTCTCTCTCTCTCTCTCTCTCTCTCCTATTTGAGAAGAAATTTGATGCAGCAGTAGGCGATGTATCAATCGTGGCGAATCGAACAAACTATGTAGACTTCTCTCAAGACTACACAACGAGGGGAGTGAGGATGGTGGTGCGTGAAGAGGTAGAGACTGGAAAGGCTTGGATGTTCGTGAAGCCCTTCACGAAGATGATGTGGGCACTGACACGAGCTATATTTCTGTACAATGGCCTTATCGTCTGGTTGATAGAGAAGTCAGGCAATGAAGAGTTACAGGGCTTATCATTTTGGAGCCAATTCGGCAGCTTGGTCTGGCTCTCCTTCACCACCCTCTTCCCTATTAATGGTAACAGGAACTGCCATGTCCCCCATGTTGTTGAGTAATTATAATACTTCAACTCATTAATAATCAGGTCAAGTGAACCAAAGTTAATTCCGGGTCACCTTTCAAAGATCTAAACTGTTCAAAAAATAAAACTCGATTATACCAAAGTGGACCGCTAATCGGTTTTCTTTGGTGGAATTAACCATAAGATTGAAATAAATTCAATTAAACTAATAACAAAATAATCATTATCAACAAATCACAATGTTTTGATAGGTTCCCCTTTTACTGGTTTCAACGTTGGTGTATAGGCCCTGTGAGGCCCATGACGATGACCATGCCTAAGATGGAAATATTGTTCAAGGCATCGTGTTGCTGAATCATAAATCTTTCTCACATCGACTATGAAAGGGAGTGTTTGTGCAGTGTTGCTGTGTTTTTCTCTTCCGCGGTACTTGCTTTCCCACAGGGGAAGTGGGGGAAAACCGGATGCTGCACGGTGGAGAGGAAAATATCGGCAAAACAGAGCACCAGAAATCATAGAAGGCCCGAATCATCGCTGCACCAAATAGGTACAGGATGGCACAACGGTGAAAGAAAAAGACATTCACAATGGGCCCTAGCCCCAATTCTACGTTGGGGATTGGCGATAACTCTCTTTCCCTAATGAGATTTAAACCAGGATATTAATGAGTAGGTTTGGATTGGGCTGTATGCGTACATGCCCTAGAGCCTGATTTCTGCATAGAAGACCCACCCCACTAGGGTAACAATTCCTAACCCAATGAGCCTAACCTGGATGAACCCAATCGACAGATCATATTGATATGTCCGACCCAATTCATAACTAGTTGGTGGTCCCACTTAACCATGAACCAACCTAAATTAACCTAGCCTATGCTTCTTAACCATGAACCAACCTAAATTAACCCGGCCCAACCCTCAGTGATGTAAACCGAACCCAACTCGAGAAGTAATCTCTGGATTGAAATTTCTAACCCGATTACTAAATGGATTGGTTTGTTCATATCCATTGGCATTGAACGCTAACCTGACCCTACTCGATAAACCCTCAACCAACACCCCACGTCTGTAACTATATTATTTGTTGTTTTTGTTGTTGGAGCAGGAGAGAGACTCCGGAGCAATTTGTCTAGAGTGATCATGGTGGTCTGGTTGTTTGTGGCATTGGTCTTGACTCAGAGCTACACTGCTAATCTCACATCAATGCTCACAGTTCAGCAACTGAGGCCGAGTGTTGTTGATGTGGGGACACTCCAAAGGAGCACATATAAGGTGGGGTGTAGCCAAGGGTCCTATCTCATAAGCTACTTAGAAAATGTCTTGCATTTCAACAAATCATGCATCAAGACCTACTCGTCAGGGAAAGAGTACGCCCAAGATCTCAGGAGTGGAGAGATCAAGGCCGCCTTCCTGGAGCTTCCTTTCATCAAGATATTCCTTGATGAGAATAAGAAGGGCTTTGTGGCTACAGGACCCATATACGAAATCGGTGGATTTGGCTTTGTAAGTATGTTCATTCTGAGTCGCCAAGTTGCCTTATTAAGCTAAGCCATCAAGTTGACGTTGCCTTATTAAGCCATCAAGTTGACTGAGCCTGACCGAGTAATTGGCAGGGCTCGACTGAAGGACTAGGGTTGGTGACCTTCTACGTCGAGCCAAGTTTTTAAGCTAAGAGCCATGCATTTAGATATGACTCAGTCACCTCCTTTTGTCGTGTCAGTCCATTTGGGGCCTGTTTGTTTGCATGATACTTGAGAATTCTTTGTCAAGAAATACTTGAAATCGCCCGATGCTTCCCCCCAGCTAGACTCACAAATGCTCAAGGCCCAACACCAATTTTGAAAGCTAAAATTTGGAGATTCTTGAGAATTCTGTTAAAAGCCGAAAGTATTAATTCTCAAGGATGAATTTTTAGAAACTCGAAAATCAAGCAGGCGAAAGTGCTGGGGGATAGCCACTGGCATCCAGTAAAAAGTTCCGGACAGCTTGAATTCTCATCACTAATTCTTGCAAAACAAACACACCCTACAGGTGAGGGTCAGAAGTTTCATTTGCTTGTGGCTAACCTTGGCCCTCAAGCATAAAAGGATTCCTTCCTTTCTGTTTTATGATTATATCAGTTCAAATAATGACGTACCTTTTGTTTCTTCATATTATATGGATGTTCTTCCTCAGGCGTTCTCAAAAGGTTCCGCCCTCGTGGGAAATGTATCCGATGAAATTATAAAGTTAAGACAAGGCGGGGAGCTCCGTAAACTAGAGGAGCATCTGTTGGTTTCTTCTCCTTCCAATAGTTTAGGTTCTGAAACAGACGCCAAGGAGAGTGGCAGGTTGAGCCCAGACAGCTTTTGGGGTCTATTCCTTATCACTGGAGGAACATCGACACTGGTGTTTTTGCTATTTCTGATCAGTCGATTCCATAATAATCAGCGCAGGAAGAAGCCACACCAGAATCAACAGGTACCTCAGAGGGATCATGCAATCAATTTAGCCTTGCTAAAGAGAGCTCCTCACATGGTTAAGGCCAGTGCGGTGCATGATCCTGACTGGGGGCACAATAAAATTCAGATGCGCAAGTTTGGAAGAAGTAACACCCTCTAGAGTGCTCACAGTAAATCACCACTGCTCTTGGGCATACCGGATCAGATGATAGCGTACTTCATTCTTGGTTCACTAGTACAAATCACCTCTCTTTTACCATTGTATAATGTAATCTCCTCATTCTATCCTAATAAACACAGTGCCTTCCTCCATATATTGCCTTCCACAGATGAAAATATCAATAATATGTATGGATTAGCCTTTTCCTTAATGGTGGCGGACCCGGACCACGACCAGAACCGACCCATTTACAACCCTACTCTCACTTCAACCTAATGAAAGAGATAAGGAAATCGAAAACCCGGTCAACTTTGGCTCATTTGTCGTAGACCTAAAGCCTTTTTGGATCTAGAAAAAAGTAGGAAAGATGAAGAAACTTTTTTTTAATATATATGTTCCACACGACTCTAAGTAAATTCCACAAAACTCAGTTAAAAAGATTTCAACCTTCTCAAGCACCTTTTCTTATAGGGAAATTGATTTCTTATTGATAAAAACTGGATTTTGACTATTTAATAAATAAACTTTATTTGTAAAACATTGTAAAACATTTAAGATGTTTTTCTCAAATCCCAACAGATTATTGTTGCCTAAGAACAAAAGGCCAACATGGTATTATTAAATAAAAGAAATGATTTTCCTTAGAGGGATTCTACACCCTATTTCTCTCCCCATTTCTCCACCCAGTAGAGCTTGTAAGACAAAAGTACGTATCTCATTAGGTTTGATAATAATGAATTAAGAAAAACAAAAAAGAATGGCCTCTTACCTAAGTGGCAAGAGACATCAATTCTCACCGGGGTGCCTAAGGTTCGAACCCTGAGCATGCTACCGTCCCTCACTCGAGGGCTCTCTCACCTCACTCGAGGTCTACTTCCCTCACCCAAGGGCTCCATCACCTCACCCATGGTCTACTGCCATCGCTCGAGAGCGCGGTCCCAACCCCCTAAAGCCGTGCACTAAAAAAAAGAGGGTTTTGACATATTAGTACTTCTTAAACTCTTATTTCCAATGAAACATGGTATTTTGTGAAAGTAAATCTCATCTAACCACTATTTCTCAAATTCTATCATCCAGTAAAAAAATTCTTAAGATACTACATAAAAGCCATGATATCATGGGATAGTCCCATAACATGATAGGATTTATCAATTTATATGACATACATTGTTCCCATGATATCATGAGATTTGGGGCTAAAAGGTTTTTTTTTTTAATATTGACCAAAGTTAAGCGACTCTTGTGACATTATTTGAATTTCGGTCGTGAAATTGGAAAAATCGAGTTTAGGGAGAACTAATACGTCGAAACCCTCAAAAGAATAATAAATTTATATTTTGGTAGAAAAAACAATGAATTAGAAAACGATAAATCTTTATGGACAGATGAATTGGCACTTTTACCCGGCTTCTAAATTAGTCGTTGTTAATAGGAAACACAAATGATCATATTTACAGGAATACATTTCTGCTGGGTCCAAATTCGAGTTGTAATGTTTTTCCCAAAATTGCCAATATATTCGTGTTGTGAGATTGTGACCCTCATCTTTAGATAGGAAATCACACCAAGGCCTTTTATCTTCGATCAGTTTTGGCACCAAAGGCAATGGGTGAAAACCATGATATACAATGAACCTAACACCAGGGGCGGACCTAGAAATTCTTCATGGGGTGAGGGGGCCCACTATGTAGGAAAAATATTTTGGGAGGGCTACACACACACACTCTCGCGTATATATGAATTTAGTTTTTAAAATATATAGGGGTTTTTCTTAAAACACTTGGGAGCATATGTAAAGAATTATAAAATTTTCAAAAAGGTAAAGGGGTTTTTTTGAAATTTTAGGGAGGGGCCATGGCCCCTGCAAGCCCCCCTCTAGTTCTGCCCATGCCTAACATGCATAGGATAAACAGAAAACTTGATCATCAACTCTGAGGGCTAGCTCAATTGGCCTAAGACAACAGTTGCTCCTGGAGGTTATGGTTCGAAATTGCACTACCACACTGGGGCACAAGGGATTTGCTCAGCCCCGCCTGGGCTAAAAGGGATTGGTAAGGCACACAGGGCCTGGACAGCCTCCGTTATAAATAAAAAATAAAAAAAAATCTCAAAACTCGATCCCTCTGATAATCAAGTTGAGGGACTCAACCCAAACCTTTATCAATAGGTAGGGTTGGAATCAGTTTGGAGATTCACATTCCAGTTGTTACAAATGGGTGAAATTTTCACCTGCGAGACTTTCAAATCTCGACGTTAAAGAGGATGAAGCTCAAAGGGCTCCTGAATTAAAGGCTCTACCCATGACAAATATGATGAATGTATGCAAGAACCTTTATAGGAGAAAATTCCCCTATATGAGTCAAATTGCAAGAAAGTTTTCAATCTAAAATCACCATTTATAGATCTAACATAAAGTACATATCCATTCCAACTCGAATCGAAAATAAGAGATGGACACTTTAATATACTCGGATAAAAGAGTTTGAGGTGTTGCGATAAGGAGAAAGACTAAGAGAAAGAAGATTATAGGGAGAAGGGAGAGCTTTGCTATTATCTCATTAACTATATATACAAATACAATAGGGAGATACCTATTTATAAGCAAAGTAGCATCATAAGAGAGAAACCCTAAATCTAACCCTAACTCATCTTAAGTGGGCATCAACCCAAGATCCATATCTTATAACACTCCCCCTTAGATGACCACCATTCAATGACAGTTGCCTCATTAAAAACCTTGCTAAGGAAAATCCCAGTGGGAAAAAACCAAAGCGAAGGGAAAAAGAGGACAACATTCTTCAAGACCATTGAACTAGTGTTGGACGTGCATAATGTTGCCTTGTTAAAACCTTAACTAGGAAAACCCAGTGAAATAAAACCTAGAGAAGGAAAAAGAGTTCAACGCACAAATGTCCATAGGTAACATACTTCAAGATGCTTCCTGATAAACCACTCCCCCTGATGATAGCAACCATTTACATAATTTAATGATGAACTCTACGCATGCCAATCTCATATACAAACTTCTGGAATACTATTTTTGGCAAAGATTTGGTAAACAAGTCAGCCAGATTGGTACTGGAACGAACTTGCTTGACTTCAATTTCATTGTTCTTCTGAAGTTCATAAGTGAAGAAAAACTTCGATGCTATATGTTTAGTCTTGTCTCCATTAATGAAACCTTCTCGAATCTGTCTTATGCATGCTTCATTATCTTCATAGATAATATTTAGATACCTGCAATAGAAGGTAATTGACAAGAACTACTAACATGTTGAATCAAATATTTTAGCCACACACATTCCCTACTGGCTTCATAAAGAGTCAAAATTTTAGCATGGTTGGAGGAAGTAGCTACCAAAGTCTTTTTAGTAGAACGCCAAGAAATGACGGCATTACAATTTAGAAACACAAAACCTGTCTATGATCGACCCTTATGAGGATCAGAGAGATAACCTAAATCTGCATATCCCACTAAACAAGAATCTTTATGATCGTAAGCATAAAATATTCCCAAATCAGTTGTTCCACACACTACTAGAAAAATGAGCATTGGCGCAGTAAAAACGCGTCGACCGCCATTGCGGTAGCTACTGGCGGTCGCTAAAGCCCTCTTTATATTCCCTGCCCCCTTCCCTCTTTTCCGCTTTTCCTTCCCACCTTCCCACCTTTTTTTTCCCCTTTCCTCTCCCGCACCATGCTCCCGCCGCACCAGCCGGAGCTCTCCTCCACCAGAGCCGCCAGCCGCCAGTCCTCTCTCTCCCTTTCTCTATTTCTCTCCATCCCTCCCTCCCTCCCTGCCTCTCCCTCTCGCTCTTACTCTGCACTGTGCCATCCCGCGCATCACGGGCACGGGTTGTCTCTCTCCCTTCCTGCGCCGGAGCCGGATTGCGGTTCTCTCTCTCTCCCTCTCTCTATCTCTCTCTCTCTCTCTGTTCTCTCTCTGCATGGCCCTCCCGCGCGCCGGAGCTGCCACTTGAAATCTCTCTTCCCCTCTCTACGCAGGAGACGCCACCATCAAAACCGTAGCCGCTTCCACTCTCTCTTTCGCTGCATATCTGGTTTCCAGAGTAAGATCTCCTCTCAATCTCCTCTCAATCTTTTCGCATACCTCTGTTTCTTATTTCTATGGATTTCTTTTTCAACTTGTGGTATATGAAATGGATTCTGAATCGGTTTCTGTCTAGGTAGATGGCATTTCCTTGTTTCTAATCGATGAAGAATCGACCACTGCATGTTTTTGTACTATGTTGTAGGTTGCTATTGCAGTTTTCTCTGATTTCATATGCAAACTCCAGATTTAGCCTTGTGGGGGCTCTTAGAATGCTCTAAATCTGTTTATATGTGGCTTAATATCTAGCCAGAGAATGCCCTAAATCTGTTTATATGTGGCTTATTCATCGATTCAACGCAGGCAATACATAAAGATGTTTTTTTCTTTTTTTTTTTTAGTGTCATTTCTATGTTGCCTCACATGTACTTGCAGTTCATAATCCTTTTTTAATGGTATAAATGCTTATTACCATTTGGAAGAAAAAGTTTCTATCACTTTCTTAGCACTAATCTCAGTTTCCTGGGAATGGTGTTTGTGGAAAAATTATAGTTTCAGTAGTTGTGGTTGAGGAAGTTTTCCATGAAATTGAAAATCCACTTAAGAATAAAGCTTGATTAGGTGCTGGGATTTAATGAAAGGTGCTTTTACAGATCATGGAAATTGGCTGCTTCCATTTGGTGGGGACTGTTGTTCATTCTAAGTGGTTGTTTTCAATGGAATGATGACAGCTGAATTGATGCGATTATTGAAGAACTAGAGGAGATCTTGTGTTTTTATTATATGCTAGACTGTCTAATTCATAAATATTGTGTTCCACATTTTATTATTTGGTTCACGGGACCATCCTAACAAATAAAGAGCATGTGACAATCTTCAAATTGTGGGTTCAAGTCATGTTACCAATCAAAATAAGAAGAAGAAAAAAGTGAAACCATGTATGAGTTAAGAGTTAAAGATGATGTATTGATTAAATTGAAGTTTGTGGATTTGTTCAACTGATCTTGTTAATGATCATCATTCCTCTTATAATGCCAACAAGTCTATATGTGGAGAGATGACTGTTTTTCCAATGGGACATGGATTTCACAAAGATTTGCATTTTGCCTTAGTTATGAACAACTCAATTACAAAAATTAAGAAGGACGTTCATTGGTTTATATTGTTTGCAAACTGTCTAATTCCAATTAGACAGACAATTTAATTTAAAAAAAAAAAGAATAACAAGCTAAAACTTTGAGCAAAATCTTTTTGAAGCAAATGGTTTGGAAATTAGCAAAGCAATGACAAATATATGAAGTTTATTGGATTTAGGAGTAAGGAGGATGTATTGGTTAAAATTGAAAATAACCTTGTACACTACAAATGGTGTGATAGACTTTAATCTTTGAAAATTACTATAAAATAGACACAGAGGCATGCGAAAAGATTGAGAGGAGATTGAGAGGAGATCATCATTATTTTAACTATCTTATGAATGACTGCCTGATTAAGGTTACTGTTATGGTTCATTTAACTGGAGAAATTCCTAAATGTGACCCATATCATATGATATGCAATGCAATCACCATAAGAAGGCTGGGATTCTATTTTGGCCTTTGTGGGTCATTCAAAATTACACTACAGGAAAATTCCCTAAAAAGACTTTTGTCTTCTTCTTTTTCCTTATTTTGCTTGTTTCCAGGGAAGATTTTTAAAGATTGCATTTGTTTATCTGCAAGTGATTTTTGAGCTATGGTTGTTTCATTGTAATCCAAAAACATCAACTTTCCACAGCTCAGTTAAAAAAAAAAAAAAAGAAGGGGTTTCAGCCTTTTGCTTTCTTCTTTTGTGTTTTCTCAGTCGGTAGGTTTGTGTGATTAGAAGCTGTCTCCTATTTCGTATGTGGCAGTGCAAGAATACACCATAAATTATTGAAAATTTGAATCTTTGGAACTTCGGTACTAGCTCAAAGGGTTCAATGTAATTATTTTGGCATGGGTTTTCTGTTTGCTTTATGGAATTTGAATCCTAGTAACTGTAGTGTTATGTCAAAATGTCCAATGTAGTTTTATTGACCTGGGCCATCTGTTTGCTTTTTGGTTTTAATAACTATCCAATAAATTTTACATGGGTTTTCTTTGTTTTCATATTGAGATTTGAATCCTGATAACTGTTGTGTTAACTCAGGAGTCCAATGTAATTCCATTGACCAGGACCTACTGTTTGCTTTATGTTTTTTAGTATCTTATTGGTATCTTTTTCTACTCAATAGTTCTGTTTGCCTATCAGTAGATCAGGGAGATTTCTTTTTCCTTTCCAATACTTTTCCCTGTTCATATGTTGATGAATGTAAACGCACTTTATTCTTTTCCATAGAATTAGAAGCACTTTGAGAGGATGATGAAACTCAGGAATGGTCCTGGCCAAGCCCATGTCAGTCCAAACCAATCTGGCCCATGCTTGACCTTGCACGAAAATTTGCATCTTTAAATTGATTCACCCAAATGAGACTTAAGCAATATTATATAAAATGGCTCAACTAGAGATTTTTGGATAAGCAATGGGTCTAGAGTACTGTTTTCTGGTTTAATAGATATTTCTTGACTTTAGTATTGGTGGGGTCTTCTAAGATTGTATTTGTTGTAATGTTGTAATTTAGATTTCTCTATCTTTAATAAAAGATGTTTCGATGAACCTGTTACTGATCAACATGCCTTCCTGCCTACCCCTTGCTTTGCCATAAAAATGATGACACTATTATCACTTGGATTAATATGGATGAAGGTGGTTGAAACTGAAATGTATAATTATTTTTTTCTTTCAATTTGTGTTAAATTGGATGTATCTGGTTTTGATGGTATCGATTAATTTGGTTTGATATGGCCTGATGTTAAACTTTTATTCATTTGCATGCGATAGTGAAACTTAGACCCGTTCGAGAATTGTGTACGACATTTGTTCGGCAATCCTTGACACGACGGATTGGGTCTTTGACTAGATTCGTCGTTCTTGTGATGTACATTCGAACTTTGTCGTATGCGATTCTTGAATTGTCCAGTTCGGACAGTTTGGGAATGCAATTATCCATCTTATACTCAATAGCTCATGCAAGTTCGATGTTAGATAGAGTTTCGGTTGATGTCCAATTGGTACATACATAGGTACAACTGATGTTGTATCTGTGTCGTGTACTTGGAGAACCACGCGGACATGCTGCCGAAATTTTGTCTGACTAGGGGACGAAGCATTCGAGTTGTTGAGTGCAAGTTGGATCGTGCATTCTCGAATGGGATAGGACCAACTACCCTGTAGTAAGGAGTTTGCAGTTTATGGATAGGTCACTTGCATGCTGCCCGATACCTTGGGCTAATTGTACTTGCCCATTTTAGATTTCCACAGAAATAGTTACCGAGATCTCCCAGCCTAGTGAGATGGCCCCACCGAGTAGGCCATCGACCTCCCAGCCTAGTGAGACATTAGCTTCACAGACAGGTACACGTTTATATAGTTAGAGATTTTAATTCTAGCAGATTAATTTATTTAAATTCAATTAGATTATCTCTAATTTGAATAGATTCTATGAGCACAGGCCCATCTTCCAGCAGGGGGAGAGGTGCTGCCAGAGGGATCCGGACGTGAAATTCCGATAATCCCATTGATGTGGAGTTTGATGAGAGCTGGCATCCGGTGGGTTCGCATGCTAGGCAGCTCATCAGTCAGTTGGGACATATGGTCCGGGATCCATATGCATTCCCTTTGACTACACTTGACTAGGAGGCATTCCCAGTGGATACACTAGACCGTGTTTGGCAGCAGCTTAAGGTAATAAGTTAACATTTCTCAACAGGATGTGTCAATTTAAATCATAACCTAATGAAAAATTATTTGTCCTTTTCAGGACAATGTGAGGGCATGTCCTGAGCTGTTCCGGCCAGTGTGCATGTCTAAGTGCAGAAAAATGTGGAAAGATCATAAAAATAAGATAAAGATGCAGCACTGGAAGCCACACCAGGATGCCCCAGACATACTATCGCGAGTTCTGAGGGGTGTTCTTTCGGATCAGTGGACTCGGCTCGTCCGGTACTGGACGAGCGAGGAGGCTCGGGTGAGAAACTTATAATTGTTTTTAATTTAATTTTAACAATTTACTAATGACTAACGTAACTAACAAAAATTCATTGATAAATGTTGAAACAGAGAGAGGCCGATACCAATGCGCGGAACCGCGCAATGCAGGGTCCCGCACACAGGTTGGGGACTCGACACATCACGCAGGTCCGCCACGAGGTAAAAAGTTAAACCGTACATGTAATTTATATTTTTGTCATTTTGTATGATATTATACTAATAATATGACTCCACCAAACAGTTGCGGACCGAGGGCAGTCCGGTCGACAGGATGTCTGTCTGGATGCGTTCTCGAGATCCTCGCCACCCTGAGGTTACAGCTATCATCGTAAGTTTTTATATTGAACCGCTTATATTATCTGTCTATTACTATGTCTTGTTATGCATGATAGTATATTAAATGAATCAATTACGCCGGCCCTATTTCAGTCACATCTGGAGGACTTGCCCGAGGAGGAGCGTAGTTTGCCATCTCGGAGGGATGAGATATTCCACGATGTCATTGGCCGGGACGGGCACGGATACACGCTCACATATGGGACTGGCATTCCACGCTCGTACATCGCGCGAGCGGAGTCATCCGGTGCTAGCTCCTCCCAGGGCCGACGCCTCCATATAGATCAGGAGGTCCAGCAATTGCTGCAGTCCATGGAGGCGCGGGTCAGGGCAGAGATGAGGGCCGAGTGGAGATCTGATATAGCAGAGCTGGAGGCTCGTCTATCACAGAGTCACGGCCCGATCGCATCAGACCCGCCACCCACTACTCAGGTTAGTAAGAAGAAATTTTGTATGTTTAAATTGTTAATTATGTCATTGATGTGTCAATATTTATGTTTTTTTTAATTGTTTTTTACTGTACAATAAATAATTACAGGCACCAGACGCTGGCAGCGGCCAAAGGGCGAGACATGACTCGGCTGGAGAGGGCAGTCATGATCCAGCATCCTCGACTGATCCTGACCAGGTATAATTATTTTTTAATTCCAGATTTCAACTTGTATAGAAATCTTTTAAGTTGTTTTAGAAACTTATAGATTTTGAAACTTAAAAAGCTGGAAACTTATAAATGTAGAAGTTCAAGAAAGTACTTCCGGAACTGACGGCTCGGGATTCCGACTCCCGGATTGCCCGTACTGTCGAAACGTATGTCTAAGTTAAAACTTAGTACATTGGCCTCCGAGCGCCCAAATCGGGCAAACGGGCTCCGGTGCCCGTGAAACTGGACGGACACGGGCCCATAGTCATTCATGACCTACTGGAACTGACGGCTCGGGATTCCGATTCCCAGGATGCCCGTAGTGTCGAAACGTAGGTTCAAGTTCAAAAGTTAAGTTAAAACTTAGTAAATGTGCCTCCGAGCGCCCAAACCGGCTAAACGGGCTCCGGTGCCTGTGAAACTGGACGGGCACTGGCCATAGTCATTTATGACCTGCTAGAACTGACGGCTCGGGATTCCAACTCCCGGGTTGCCCGTACTGTCGAAACGTAGGTTTAAGTTAAAACTTAGTACATTGGCCTCCGAGCGTCCAAACTGGGTAAACGGGCTCCTGTGCCCGTGAAACTGGACGGGCACGGGCCCATAGTCATTCATGACCTGCTGGAACTGACGGCTCGGGATTCCGACTCCCGGATTGCCCGTAGTGTCGAAACGTAGGTTTAAGTTAAAACGTTAAGTTAAAACTCAGTAAATTGGCCTCTGAGCGCCCAAACCGGGCAAATGGGCTCCGGTGCCCGTGAAACTGGACGGACACGGGCCCATAGTCATTCATGACCTGCTGGAACTGACGGCTCGGAATTCCGACTCCCGGGATGCCCGTAGTGTCGAAACGTAGGTTCAAGTTCAAAAGTTAAGTTAAAACTTAGTAAATGGGCCTATGAGCGTCCAAACCGGCCATACGGGCTCCGGTGCCCATGAAACTGGACGGGCACGGGTCCATAGTCATTCATGACCTGCTGGAATTGACGGCTCGGGATTCCGACTCCCGGATTGCCCGTAATGTCGAAATGTAGGTTTAAGTTAAAACTTAGTACATTGGCCTCCGAGCGCCCAAACCGGGAAAACGGGCTCCGATATCCGTGAAACTGGACGGGCACGGGCCCATAGTCATTCATGACCCGCTGGAACTGACGGCTCGGGATTCCGACTCCCGGATTGCCCGTAGTGTCGAAATGTAGGTTTAAGTTAAAACTTAGTAAATTGGCCTCCGAGCGCCCAAACCGGGCAAACGGGCTCCGGTGCCCGTAAAACTGGACGGGCATGGGCCCATAGTCATTCATGATCTATTGGAACTGACGGCTCGGGATTCCGACTCCCGGATTACCCGTAGTGTCGAAACGTAGGTTTAAGTTAAAACATTAAGTTAAAACTTAGTAAATTGGCCTCCGAGCGCCCAAACCGGGCAAACGGGCTTCGGTGCCCGTGAAACCGGATGGGCATGAGTCCATAGTCATTCATGACCTGTTGGAACTGACGGCTCGGGATTCCGACTCCCGGATTGCCAGTAGTGTCGAAACGTAGGTTTAAGTTAAAACTTAGTAAATTGGCCTCCGAGCGCCCAAACAGGGCAAACGGACTCCGGTGCCCATGAAACTGGACGGACACGGGTCCATAGTCATTCATGACCTGTAGAACTAACGGCTCGGGATTCCGACTCCCAGATTGCCTGTAGTGTCGAAACATAGGTTTAAGTTAAAACTTAGTACATTGGCCTCCGAGCACCCAAACCGGGCAAACGGGCTCCGATGCCTGTGAAACTGGACGGGCACAGGCCCATAGTCATTCATGACCTACTGGAACTGACGGCTCAGGATTCCGACTCCCGGATTGCCCGTAGTGTCGAGACGTATGTTTTAATTAAAACAATAAGTTAAAACTTAGTAAATCGACCTCCGAGCGCCCAAAATGGGCAAACGGGCTCCGGTGCCCATGAAACTAGACGGGCACGGGCTTATAGTCATTCATGACTTGCTGGAACTGACGGCTCGGAATTCCGACTCCCGGATTGCCCGTAGAGTTGAAACGTAGGTTTAACTTTCAAATTTTTAATTTTATTTTTTCGTTTTTGAAATTTTTACTTTATATTGCCAATTTTTATAATTGACTATTAATATTTATTTTCCTTTTTCTCTTCAGGTTTGAGAGCATCGGATCGATCTCGTCAGCCTCCTTGGACAATTTGTTTATTTTTGTAATGAATATAATTTATGGAAACTTTTGTAATTGTTGGAATTTGTTGGACCTTTTGTAATGTTTTGAATATCATTAATATAAGACTTTATTTTGGTATTAGTATTTTTAATTGATTTTCGTGGTTTGATATAATATATTCATGTACAGGTATAAAAAGCAGGAAAAATTAGCAAAAAAAAAATTAAAAAAAATATTTAAAAAAAAATGACTAATAGTGGCGGTCGCTAATGGTGAATTTTATAAAAAAAAAATAAAACTATTAGCGACTGCCATTGGCGGTCGCTAATGAGGATTTAGCGACCGGTAATCCATTATTAGCGACCGCTAATGGCGGTCGCAAATACCTTTAAAAATTAAAAAAAAAAAAAAAAAATTTGACTGTGGTCGCTGGCGGTCGCTAATACTATTAGCAACAAAGTTTCCGCGGCCCCTCCTTGGCGGTCGCTAGGCGGTCGCTAAAGACTGTTAGCGACGGCTTTTGGCGGCCGCTAAAAGTCCTTTTCCTAGTAGTGATACAGATATCATAGGACAAGTTTAATGCCAATCCAGTGCCTTTGAGTTGGTGCGGAGCTATACCTGGCAAGTAGATTCACAGAAAATACAATATCTGGTCTAGTCATTGTGCCAAGTACATCAAAGCTCCAAAGCACATAAGTATGGTACTTCGGGATCCAATACCTTTTCATTTTCCTCGATGTGACGGTATGGATCTTTCTTTATATCAAGAGACCGGACAACCATAAGGGTGCTTAATGGATGTGCCTTGTCCATACCAAATCATTTTAAAACTTTCTCGGTATAATTAGATTGATGGACCAACATCCCATTAGAATTTCTCTCAAACTGTAATCCGAGACAGAATCTCGTTTTTCTAAGGTCTTTCATTTCAAATTCTTTCTTTAAATAATCAGCAGTTTCTTCGAGCTCTTCTGGAGTCCCTATCAAATTTATATCATCTACATAAACTGCTAATATTGCAAATTCTTTCAAGAATTTCTTTATAAAAAGACACAGGCAAGTGTGATCGTTTTCATACCTCCTTTTAGACAAGTATTCACTAAGACTATTGTACCACATTCTTCCGGATTGCTTCAGGCCGTACAATGATCGCCTTAATTGGATTGAGTATGTACTCTTTGGCTTTGCTTCAGGCAAAGGAAATCCTTCCAGGATTTTCATGTAAATTTCTATGTCGAAGTCCCCATACAAGTAAGCAGTTACAACATCCATGAGTCTCATTTCTAGATTTTGAAACTGCTAACCTTGTCAAATATCTAAATGTCGTTATATCCATAACAGGGGAGTATGTTTCCTCATAATCAATCCCAGGAGTCTGCAGGAAACCTTGTGTCACTAATCGTGCCTTATATCTAGTAATTTCATTCAACTCATTCCTTTTTCTTACAAACACCCACTTGTAACATACATGGTTAACATCTTTTGGGGTTTGTACTATAGGTCTGAACGCACCACGTTTATTGGGAGATTCTAATTCTGTCTTGATGGCACTTTCCCATTGTGGCCAATCCTTTCTTTGTCGACATTCATTTATAGAATATGATTCTGTGTTCCAATCATCATCATTTTCCTTTGATATTTGTGTAGCTACCGCATATGCAAATGCGTCATCGATGATAATCTCATTTCTTTTCCATATCTCTCTTGAATAATTGTAAAGTATAGAGATCTCTTCATTTTTCAGTACCGGTGCCTCTTCATGGGCTTCCAAAGTCTCACCGGGGCCTTCCATTATTCTAAAGAGAACGGGCTTTGCCATAACCTCTTCAAGAGCATTATGTGCCTCTTCGGGAGGAACCTCTTTAGGAGCGTTACATGCCTCTTCTAAAGGATATGATGATGATTTCTCATTTCTCCTTTTTCGCGGAGCTGAGTCCTTTGAACCTATAGGTCTGCCACGCTTCTGGCATATCGCAGATTCTTTTGCTGCAGTATTTTGACTTCGTCCTATAGGGACATTAATCCTGGCAGGTGCATTCATAGCTGGTACATGTGACTTCGTCACCTTTGCAGCAACGTTAAATACATCAGGTAATTTGTTTGTAATTTCTTGTAAGTGCACAATTCTCCGTACTTGATTCTCACATTATGAAGTTCTTGGATCTAGATGAGACAGAGTGGAAGTATTCCATGTTAATTCGCGTCGTTCTTCAGGAACGAGTTGTTCTACAGGAACAATACATTCTTCAGGAACTATCTTATCTCCATCTAACGATGGGAAGATTGTGTCATCGAATTGACAATCGGGAAAATAAGCAGTGAAAAACATCTCCTGTCCTTGGTTCTAAATATCGAATAATCGAAGGAAAGTCATAACCTGCATGTATTTCCAATCTACATTGTGGTCCCATCTTAGTACGCTTAGGAGGTGGTATGGGGACTTGAACTGCACAACCAAACTTGCGCAAATGAGAAATATTGAGTTGATGTTCTGATATAAGTTGTGCAAGAGAATATTAATGATAGGCCATGGGCCAAAGTCGAATTAACATTACTGCATGCAACACAGCATGTCCCCAAGCACTAACCGGTAACTTGGACTGCATCAGCAGAGTCCTAAAAATAAGTTAGATGCGCTTGATCATGGATTCAGCTAAGTCATTCTCGGTGTGGACATGGGGGACAGGATGTTCGACTACAATTCCTATAGACGAACAAAAATCATCAAAAACCTATAATATAAATTCTCCTGCATTATCAAGTCTTATAGACTTAATGGGATAATCATGGAAGCAAGCCCTCAGTTTAATTATTTGAGTTAATAGGCGGGTAAATGATACGGTCCTAGTTGAAACTAGGCAAACATCCGACCAGCGGGTGGAGACATCGATCAAAACCATAAAATACTTAAAATGTCTACTAGGGGGATTGATGGGTCCACAAATATCACCTTATATCCTTTGTAAAAATTATGAAGATTCGTATGCAACTTTAGTAAGAGAGGGTCGGGTGATCAATTTCCCTTGTGAACATGGGATACATAAGTACCCACTAGGTATGGTCAATTGATGGTTCTCTAAGGAATGCCCAAAAGAGTTATCTATTATTTTTCTCAACATAGTAGCCCCAGGGTGACCTAACCTATCATGCCAAAGTTGTAAAGCCTTATGACCACTGAGCTTCGAGCTCGACTTTGTTGTTTTGCTCATTACAGAATGGGATTCAATATTGGAGATTGTCGTGTAATATAAACCTGAAGAGAGTACACTTAGTTTTTCTAGTATTTGCATCTGGCTTCCAATACTAGTAACGATGCATGAGTATTCCTTGTTATTTGCACTTATAGTCTCAATGTGGTACCCATTCATTCTGATGTCTTTGAAACTAATCAAGTTTATTCGGGAACTTTTTTAGAACAAAGCATCTTTAATGAATAGATGTGTGCCATTAGGTAACATCATATGGGCTCTTTCAGAGCCTTCAATTATCTGCACAAGTCCAGTTATAATGGATACCTTTCGTGAAATGTACATCAATTCTGAGAAAATTTCCTGATTTTTCATAATGATGTGTATTGTAGCACTATCTACCAAACATAGATTGTCCTCAGTTCCATGATCCATACCTTAAACAAAAATAATAAAAACATCATAACTATGCAATCACATGATTAAAATACCATAAATTAGGACATTAATGAAGTTTTCTATCAAAACAAAAAAAAAAAAACTAAGAAACATACATTTCACATGAACTAAAAGAAATTTAAGCTTTTAATGTTCAAAGAATCATGGGTCTTCTAGACCATGCCGAGGGGCGGGGGGCAAAAGATTATTAACCATGTGCAGATAATCAATAAAGTAAAAGGAAAAGAAAAAAAATAAAATATTAACATCAGAAGTAATTAAGGAACGAATTTAAAAGAAATTGGCCAAAGAAAAGTTAGAACATCAGGTTCACAACTTTGAGAATCAAAACTGCTGGCTTTGTCAAGACTTCATGCTTGATTTAGAACTTCAAGTTCATGACATATGAGATTAGAACTGCAAGTTCTGTCAAGACTTCAGGCTTGATTTAGAACTTCAGGTTCATTAGAACTGCATGCTCTGTCAAATTTTCATGTTTGAAATAGAACTTATGGTTCTAATTGATCAGAACTTCTGGTTCTGTCAAAACTTCAGGGTTAATTTCATGGCTTTATAATTTTATGGATATGAATCTACAAGTTCATATCAATATTCCAACTTCTAGGACTTCTGCTCCATAGATCGATGAACTTCAGGTTCGGTTTTTAGAACTTCTGGTTCTATTTTGTGATCCATTCATAATATTGATAAATTAAAAATAAAATAAAATAAAATAAAATATGCAAGATGGATGAACAGTAACTAAAACACTATGAATACTATAAACAAGTATTATAAATTGATTTTATGTATTCTAATAAAATATGCAAGAGACTAATGAGAGAAAAAATTACTTGCCCCAAAAGTTACTTGTGAGTGACCCGTGGCAGAGGACAACTCCTCCTTGGCTTTAGAGGTTATAAAAAAACTAACAACTTCCCGTTTCCAAATGCACGCATGCAGAGGAAAGATGTACTCTTTAAATGCCTTTTGTTTTTTATGCACTTAAACCAAGAGGAGAAAGCCAAAGCAAACCAAGAGGAGAAAAAAAAAGAAATAAACATGCTTACTCCTTTGATGATGCACACAAATCGAGGCCAGATGGGTTTTGTTTCTTTTCAACTCATGCAACAGGCGGATGGGTTTTGACGAGGCAGGTCTTCAATCACGCACGCAGAAGAAAGCTTGGAGATTTTCACTTTTTATTTTTTCTTCGTGCTGATTGTGAGATGTTCTTGAACCAAAACAGTACCATGCAAAAGATTACAGAATCATATAGGAGAGAGAGACAGTTGCAAGAGAATTTTCTGTATTTCATTGTATTGACGATGGGTACATATATAACATCGATAGCCTAAATTAGTGGATCTGATTAAGATCTGATTACAAGATTACAGGCACAGTTAAGGTAACTAATATCTATTTACAACTCATACAATGTTGACTGGTGGGCTGACCCAATATACATTGATTTGTGGGCTGACCCAATTCATGGGTTGTGGCTGACCCGTTAGGTCAAGCTGACCTGTATCTTTACACCCCCTCTCAAGCTTTGGATGGGAGAATGTGACCATCGAAACCCTGGAAACTAGCTCCGAAAATCGAGAAGTGGAGTGGCTTTTGGTGAAAAAATCTGCAATTTGAGCAGCTGATAAAATCTGGATGAGCTTAATAGTACCACTCCGAACATGTTGACGAATAAAATGACAGTCAACTTCAAGATGTTTGGATCGATCATGGAAGACATCATTTGTGGCTAGTTTCCATGCACTTTCACTGTCTGTAAAGAGAGATGTAGATTTAAGAACTAGAACTCCTAAATCCTGAAGTAACCAGCGAAGCCAAATAATTTCAGTAGTAGTGTGAGACACAGCACGATATTCAGCTTCAGTGGATGATCATGAGACCACTTCCTGTTTCTTGCTCTTCCAAGAGATGAGAGAATAGCTAAGAAAAATGGAAAGACTGGTTGTAGATCGCCGATCATTGACATCTCCTGCCCAGTCGGAATCAGAGTAACCATGGAGATTAAGATTCTGACTGGAGGAAAGAAGGAGGGCGCAGTTTGAACTCCCCTCCCTTGTAAGTATCTCAATATGCACAGGACAGCACCCTAGTGAAGATGAGTGGGTTGTACAATAAATTGACTTACCACATGTACTGCATAGGTAATATCTGGTCTGGTAATAGTAAGATATACCAAGCTGCCGACCACCTCACGATAACAAGTTGGATCAGAAAGCAATTCTCCATCAGTAGTCCGAAGCTTTAGATTATGTTCAATTAGAGTAGAGACAGGTTTATGATCAGTGAGTCCACCTCGTTGGAGAACTTTATTGCAGTATTTGGTTTGCGATAAAAGATATCCGTTAGGAGAGTAGGCAACCTCAATGCCTAGAAAATACCGAAGATGGCCCAAACTTTTCATCTCAAACTGTCAATGAAGAAAACACTTCAAGGATAGAATACCAGGAGCATCACTGCCAGTGATAATCATATCATCGACATAGAGTAATAAGAAAACACATCCAGATCGTGAATAGCAAGTGAAGAGAGCGGAGTCATGAGCACTCTGAGAAAAACCAATGCTGATAATGCTGGTACTAAACCGTTCAAACCAAGCACGAGGGGCTTGTTTGAGTCCATACAAAGCACATTTGAGACGACAGACATAATGAGGAGGTCTCGTGACACCTGGGGGAGGATGCATATATATTTATTCCTGAAGAAATCCATTCAAAAATGCATTCTTGACATCAAGCTGGTAGAGTGGCCAACGTCTAACAGCGGCGACGGAAATAAGGTCCGGACAGTTGTCATCTTAGCAACTAGAGCAAAGGTCTCCTCATAATCTACCTCATATTCTTGTGTGTAGCCTTTGGCAACCAAGCGGGACTTATAACGATCAACAGTGCCATCAGATTTGGTCTTGATCTTGAATATCCATTTGCAGCCAATAGCTCGTTTCCCGGAGGGAAGAGGAACAAGATCCCATGTTTGAGTTTTGTGCAGAGCCGCAAGTTCTTCTACTATGGCAGATCTCCAGTTCTGGTGAGTAATGGCCTCCTTATAGGATTGTGGTTCTGCTAAGGTATGAATTGCTGCAAGGAAGGACTTATACGAGGGAGAAAAATGATCAGTACAAACAAAGCCAAAACGAGAGGGAGGGATTCTGGTGCGCAAGGGATACCTTCGAGGTTGAGGAGGATCCTGCACATCTAGAGCAAAGGAGATAAGCTCATGGTCAGAAGTAGGAGGTGGAGCTGCAGATTCTGAGTGAGCAGACGGAGGTTTGGGCCGACAATGATATACTTGCAGGGGTGGAGGAGAAGGGGTTTTCGGAGAGAAATAAATCTGGAAGGGGTTCAAGGGGATAGATCGGAGGTTGCTCAGGAGAAGAGGATGCAATGGGTAATGTATAGAAAGGTATATGTTCCAGGAAAGTGACATTAGAAGAGACTCGTAACTTATTGGTTTTGGGATCATAGCACCGATATCCTTTTTGTTCAATGCCATACCCTAAAAAACACAGACAGTGGATTTGGGTGCAAGTTTGGTTCTCTCATTATCATGCAACAGAACAAAGCAGGTGCAGCCAAATACTTTGAGATGGGACAAATCAGGTTTACATGAGAACAATTTTTCATATGGAGATATGCCAGATAAGACAGTGGATGGTGTTCTGTTAATCAGATAGATGGCAGTGAGGACTGCTTCCCCACAGAAGTGCAGAGCGACATGGGAGGAATGAATCAAGGATCTAGCAATCTCGAGGATATATCTGTGTTTCCGTTCTGCCACTCCATTCTGTTGTGGTGTGGCAGGACAGGATAATTGAGCTAGAGTTCCTTGACTAGTCAGGTAAGAACGAAATTTGTGAGACATGTATTCTCCCCCAGAGGCAGACCTGAATATTTTAATTCTTGTGTCAAATTGAGTGGAAACCATGTTAGAGAAAGCAGTGTAGATGGCATATAACTCAGAACGATTTTTCATCAAATACAACCATGTATGTCTTGTGAAATCATCAATAAACAACACATAATAAATGGAACCGCCTTTCGTTGGCTGAGAGGCGGGTCCCCAAACATCAGAATGTACCAAAGAAAATGGAGCAGTAGTAAAAGAAGTGCTTTTATTATAAGGAAATGCATGTTGTTTACCAAAGTAGCAACCAAAACAAGAAGAAATGTCTGATACAGAAATGTTTCCAAGAACACCACTATTAGATAAAAGCTTCATTTTATTTAAAGATAAATGTCCTAAACGAGAGTGCCAAAGAGCAAAAGGAGATGTAGAGGAAACATGGGCGACAGGGGAGAAGCTTGAAGATGGAAGGTGCAGCGATTGAAGATAGTAAAATCCTCCTGACCTAAGGCCGATCCCAATCTGTCTCCCGCTACGCGGATCCTGCACAGAACAACCAGTGGAAGAAAATGAGACAAGAAATCCAGAAAAGGTTAGTTGACTAACAGAAATTAAATTGATGGAAAGGTGGGGAACACACAAAACATTAGTGAGAGAGAACAACTTATTTGAACCAGAGCCAATAAGTGAGACTGGTAGAGGAGTGGCATCTGCTGTATGGATGGTGATAGAGATAGCAGGAGTATGACAATTATGAAGTTTGGAAACACCATTTGTCATATGATAGGAAGCACCAGAATCAAAAATCCATGCAGCATCATGTGTACCTGAAGGACCAGAAATGGTCATGACAGAATCAGAGGCTGAGGGGGTGGTGGTCATCTGAGAAGCAGAACCAGTGGAGGAAGCCAGAAACAACTGTTGCATACGCTCATCAACCATAGCCTGGATCTGAGATGTAAGATCCGTTTGCGGATGCATAAAATTATCAGCTTCAGTGACATTGGCAGCATAGGATCACTGGGAATATGATTGCATGGGACCACGATTGGGCTAATGACCAGATTGTTTATTCTTGTTGTTTGGCCTTTGAGGTCTAGTTGGACAGTCCCATTTCCAGTGTCCTTTCTTCTTACAATAATTGCAAAAGTCATTGGTATCAGGAGGAAAGGAGCAATCATTTTGAAGGGTACTAACATTTGCTGACAGGACATGTGTCGGTTCCACATGTTTCTTCTTTGTAAGAGAAAACTGAATCTGTTCTTCTGCCAGCAGTTTCGAGAGGGCCGTGTCAACAAAAGGCAGTGGGGACCGATGTAATAATAAACCACGAACATGTTCAAAATCAGGGCGGAGAGCCATAAGAAACTGAACCAGGCGAGTTTGCTGCCTATATACCTCAAAGGTATGGGCGTCATCAGTTGTTGCAAAAGTGGGTTCCATTAGAGCCAGTTGATCCCATAAAGCAGTCATTTTGATAAAGAAATCATGAATGAAGTCATTGCCTTGGTCTGCATTTTTGATTTCCCATTCTAATTGATATCGGCGAGCAGCATTAGACTGAGTATACAATTTGGCTAAATAATCACAAGCATCCTTAGGATAATTGAATTTAGCTAGTTGATTCCCAATAGATGGCGTGACCGAATTGGCAATCCAAGAATTGATCTTCCCGACTGAAGCTTCCCATTCCTCAAACTTAGCATCCTTACTATCTGGTGTAGGGATCTGCGTAGCAATAAACTTCCAAAGTTTTTGTCCTTTGAGAAAATTTTACATGAGGTGGGACCAATAGGAATAATTTGTTCCATCAAGGATGACAGTAATGCCCGATGTAGTGCGATCAAAAGTGATGAGCATAAATAATGTGTTCACAGACAGAATAGAGGAGAAATCCAGTCACAAGTACCAACCAGAGCTGAAAAAAATTCCAGAAAATGACCAAATCTGAAAAATCCCAGAAATTTGTCCAAGTCTGCTGAAAGATCAGGGGACGGATGACTTGATCTGAGCACAGAAGAGTTCTATGGGTCCTCTTATATGAACAGATGACAGATTTCAACCGACAGAGAGCAGGCTGAAAAAATTCCAAAAATAATGGTCCAGGCGACCTTGATACTGGGCACAGATCGTGGCAGTGGACCCCACTGGATGATCAATGGTATGATCAGATCACACAGTGATCTCTGTATCAAAAATCCGAAGCTCCTCCAAGAGGAATTTTGATAAAAGCTTGAGAGACCAGAAAGTTGGACGGTCGCGATGAAAACTATGTGCTCAAATGGGAGAAGTACAAATCCGAGAGAATGGCCTACCTCAGATGATCAAAAAATATGGAAAAAATGTGTATTATTCCCAGGAGTGATGGTCGACCAAGATGGGAGGATTTCTCTAGGCAGTGGGTGATCAACAGGTGGGCCACCTTTGATCACAGCCGATACAGTGCTTCTATAGACGATCAGAACTGTCGCAGGTCTTCTCCTATGCTGGAATGGACAGACGATCAATGCTCCAGGGCTCTGATACCATGTGAGATGTTCTTGAACCAAAACAGCACCATGCAAAAGATTACAGAATCATATAGGAGAGAGAGATAGTTGCAAGAGAATTTTCTATGTTTTATTGTATTGACGATGGGTGCATATATAACATCGATAGCCTAAATTAGTGGATCTAATTAAGATTTGATTACAAGATTACAGGCACAGTTAAGATAACTAATATCTATCTAATATCTACTTACAACTCATATAATGTTGACTGGTGGGCTGACCCAATATACATTGATTTGTGGGATGACCCAATTCATGGGTTGTGGGCTGACCCGTTGGTCAAGCTGACCTATATCTTTACACTGATAACGTATTGTGATAAGGAGAGAGACTGAGCGAAAGAATATTATAGGGAGAAGAGAGAGCTTTGCTATTATCTCATTAACTATATGTAAAAATACAATAGGGAGATGCCTATTTATAGGCAAAGTAGCCTCATAAGAGACAAACCCTAAATCTAACCATAACTCATCTTAAGTGGGCATTCACCCAAGATCCATATCTTATAACATGAGGATAAATTTCTCAGTATACATGTGGAGCTACTTATGGTATATAACTAAAACTAAGTGGACTCTAAATATAAATATGACTCAAGCTATATGTAGCCCTTAAAACTTACATATATTTTTAATAAGTTAATGGAATCATCCCGAATCTGAATCCTTAAGTCGGAATATTCAAGGAACAACTCCAAATTCAAATGTTCCAAATCCTATTACACAAGGATCTGAATCCAAATTTTTCTCTAGTCCAAAATAAGTTTATGCCCACTTCATTCACAAAAAGAGACTTCAAATACAAGAATACCTAAGACTCATTTGCAATCTTAGATCTGCTTTACCTTTAACTTGGAGAAATCCTGAATTGAAGAAGTGGAACTCCACCGTGGGTACCCACTCATTGAAAATGCAGCCACTCTAAGATTATAACCCTTCCAATATTTGGGGTGATCCCAAATTTTCCACAACATGGTCATCAAACCGTTGATATTACTGTTGGACCAACTTCTCTTAGGGTAAAATTTGAAATTACTATCCTAAGAACAAGAATCATATTTTGAGGGGGGCTCGCCATGAAGTCTCTCTCTCCACCTACTCATAATTTCTGTGTGTCTAAAGCTTCAAGGATGGGCACTCCACGAGTTGCTATCCTAATTTTGGGAGACTGCAACGCCTAAAATCAATTTCAGTCATGACATCACATCTTGGTCAAGTGAAAGACTACTAATCGTGCATAAATTATTAATCACTCACACCATCATCCAATTATTAATTATGACTTTTTTTAATTGTTCTATTTTGATAGATCTATCCGAAAAAAGCTGAAATACCAACTCTACACTTAGAGTCAAGTAAGGTAAAGCCCTTATTTCTATAAAAATAAAAATAAATAAAAATAAAAAAACCCACCAAAACACTTTAATTCAAATTTCCTACCATATTTTTCAATTAAAAAAAGTCAAAACTAACCTCGTTTCTCCACTAAAAGATAAAGAAATTTCAATTTTCAATAAAAAAAAGTCAAAAAAATTTCATTACAAATAACTAAAAGTAAAATACAATCATAATCCACTTATATTTTATTATTTCTTCAAAGTAACCTTTACTCCACTCAAGCCTCCAAACAGGCCATTAGATTCACAAGTAAACTGAAATGTAGAATCATTTCAATGGGAAAAAGGAAATCCGTCTTTCCGGAGCAAGGAAAATGCTCTCTCTCTCTCTGTCTCTCTCTCTCTGAATGCACCATGAGGAATATTCTTGTCGGGAACCAATTTAGTTAATCAGAGACTTTATAATATCTATTGATTCAATTTTCCACGATTCTCTCTATACACATCTAGATGGAAGTTGACAACTCCTAGATTTGGCGGGTCGGTCGTTGCCCTTGGACATTTCTGAGAAAATATCTTTGCGGCTGCTTGGCTTTAAAATCCCTGCCCTTTTTCTTAACTACAAAGCATCATTCCATATTAATTGTATGGCATGTTCTGATGATTTTGACTTTTTCATAGGTTAAAACAATATTTCTCCCTTGGCCAGCAGTGGTACATTTTCACATTTGTTGTGTTAGATTGACCATACATGGAGCAAAAAAATCAGTTTACAGTTGGAAAAGAATGAAAGTGGACAATAAACATAAAAACAATGTTCGGGCCAAGATAATTGTCTCCGCCATGAACACAAAAGAATAGGAGATCTAATTTTATGAATGGATGATGCATGTAGCCCTATTTTGTATCATAGGGCAATTGGGTCACATCTCTGTCCATCAAAGCTTCTTCATAATTATAAAGTTTATTAGAAGTCTTTACTATAAACTTTGCTAATATTTATTTCATGACCTTAGATGAAAAAGTTGATCAGTAGTAAGGGGCTACAACTAACTTTTAAACACATGAAAAATACATTAGTATGTTTGACAAACCACCATTTTCCCGAGTAAATAAATATGTCTAATGGTTTTAAATGTGTTTGGATGTTTTGGATTTATTTTTCTACAAATCTTTGAAAAGCTGTGAATATTTAACATATGGAACTGTACTTCTTAATGCTTAACATTAATATTAGAATATTGAATATTTATTTAGAGAGCTTTTTAATGGTTTTCTTAGATTATGGATTTAGACACGTACCTAAAGATTAAATCCAAATTGTTGGTTACATCCAGGTTGTTGGGCCGGTATTGGTTTCAAATCCAATTTCTTTCGTCGGTCGGAACCTACGGATGTCATTTCTAGAAGTTATGTATGATAGAGACTATTCTCCCTGGATGTCATTTCTAGGAAGTTGTGTTTCATAGATAATTTTCTCCTTCGATGTCGTTTCTAGCAAAGTTTTTTCCACAAGCAGCCTTGTTGTGAAAGTCTTCCATGTTTAATGCAATAGACAAGCCACTGATAAAGACATCTCCTCTTGAATTAGTGCGTACGATCAATCCCTGAACAGTCAGACACGTTATTGAAAATACTCAACTATCTAGTAAAATGTAAATGAATAGATAAATTAAAAATAGCTCCTTGCCATCCATCATCCTTATAAATGCAACTTTATCATCCCTTTTCACTGAGCGTTTGAAGCCTAGTCATTCAATTTGATATTATGACTAGTGCCTGCTAATTACGTTAACAAATGACTGAGAAAGTTCCGACCAAAGTGCATCTTTGGGTTGATTCCCTTCCTCGTCGAACTTTGATTGTCATTTTATGACTACTCATTTGTCGTCATAAGAACAGGAGCATCTGTAGATTAAAGACAGGAAGAACGAGAGAAAGCAAAAAAAAATAAATAAATAAAGTTTCAGAGCAAAGAAAGCGTCACACCCCGTCCCGAGTTAATTAAGATTAACTCTTGTTAATTGGAGTTAATGCTAATTAATCATGTTTAACTAGACTAATAACAGTTAATGCCTAAGCTCAATGAGATTAGTTCCAAATGAACTTAGTGAAGTGATAATGAGGAGATTAAACAAATTGAATGAGAGTTAGACTTAAACAAAGGAGACAAGGACTTTTTCGTAAATACGGATTTACGAGTATTTTATCAAGTACGGAAACTCTTGATAGCAGTGTATGTATCTCGATGAGTACGTTAACTTTCGTAGTAAACTCAAAGTCGTTTGACCAGAATTTGGTCAAATGACCCTCCATTTGACTTAAAATGTAAATACCCTTAATGGGGTGGGTTTAAATGCTAAAGAAGGCTTATATAAAAGAAATGAACTCCTTTGAGTTCATTCTACTTCATTCCGTTGAAGTAGAAACCCTAGACCTTATTTCTTTTCTTCTTCCTCATTTCTCATCAAGTGGCAAGGGTTGTGAGTGATCCGGGTAGAGATTGGAGCAACTCCATCTTCATCTTCTCCATCTTCACCTTCCCTTTTCTTGAAGATAAAGCTTGTGGGAGAGTCCCAACTTCTCTCCAAAAAGGTTACAAGGTTTTATTTGGGGGTTTTTGTCTCAAGTCAAGCTAAACAAAGGATTTCTTGCTAATAGACTCCAAGAGGCAAGTATAAATGCATATCTATGATTCAAATACTAGTTTACAAGTTTGTTTGAATTGTAAGAGATGGGTTCTCAAACCCTTTCTTTGTCATAGAATGGAGATTTTTGTGGATTGAATGGAAATGATTAATGATTATTCCAATGTATGAGTTTTCTTGGATTCTATAGACTATTGAAGATATTTGAGTTCCTGAAACTAAGATTCAAAAATTTGTTTCAGAAGTTCTAGAACTCGAAAATGAGATTCTGAGTGAATTTCGGCTAGCCGCAAGGCTAACCGTGAAGCCAACCATCGGAATCTGAACAATGGTTGAGCTTCTGGAAAGCTAACCGCCAAGTTTCAGTTAGCCGAAATTTCAATTTCGGCTAGCCACAAGGTAACCATAAGGTGTCCGAAATTGAGTCAGAATCCCTGTCAAAATTGCCAGCTTCTGGAAAGCTGACCACTATATGGCAGTTAACCTCATTGGAGATTTCGGTTAGCCGTCAAATGGATTTCGGCTAGGCACCGACCAGTTTCGGCTAGCCGCTAAGCAAGTTTCGGCTAACCGCCAGGTAACCGCCGTGTGAACCTGATACTGGCCAAACATTAGTTGTAAGTGAAAATTTGGCCAATCGATCGGACGGCCGTGTGAACTAAATGCACACATTAAATCTATAAATGTGATGTCCATCGATAATAACACGTGCATTTAGTAACCAATATTCACACCTAAATAGTTGTTTAGATATGAAAGAGAATTGAGTAGAAATGGAAATGAGTAGGAAGTTTTCTAACCTGTCTGGAACTAGTCTAACTCATATGGAATAATAATGAATAAATACAATGAACTAATGAACAGCTACTAAAGATAACAATGTAATGATTAATCCTACTGCAGTAGATGATTGGGGTGTTCCGGAGCTCCGTGGTGATACAAGTTATCTCTGATCAAGAAACTGGTAGATCCCAAACATAGATTGAAAAGTCACTGAAAACCATGTGTAAGCCATATAAAGAAAATACTTATTGACTGAAAAATGATATTGGACTAAAGTATCATTTTAGGATGCTTTCCAATAATTACATTCATAACAACTCTCAGTTGAGGCTGTATTTACCAAAGTCTATGCCTGGGCGCTTTGACGATTCAATGGCCATCCATGAGGGCCCAGTGATAAACCAATGTGCCGACATGTCTATTGATCCATCATCATCTTCTTCTCCTTCTAACGTAACAACATCTGAGTGGGTGCTGACAATAACCATATTTCTATACAATGGCCTCGTCGTCTGGTTGATAGAGAAGGCAGGAGATGAAGACTTAAAGACCGCATCCTTTTCAGGCCAATTCGGCATTTTGGTCGGCTCTCCGTCACTGCCCTCTTCCCTATTCATGGTAAGAGACAATGATCATGCCCCTATCCTTTTTGAGCTATATTATAAGATTTATCCTCATCATTAATAAGGTCAAGAGATACAAAGTTAATTGTTAGGAACTGGGGCCACCTTTAAAAGATTTGAGTTGTTCAAATGATACAAATTCTGGTAATTAATGTTGATTAGTTCCTTATAGGTGAGTTAGTTGAGTCTTGAGTCTAGAATAGGTAGTTTGAAACTGATTCGAGTCAGTTGGGTAGAGTCCATAACTTTTATGTAATTATTGGTTTTCTCAATTTGCATCATGTGCACGTCATTTTGGCATCATCGCGTGTATCTTTAGGAGCACGTCGATTTTCATATTGAACTTGACTTCATTCGATCAATGGTTGAAGAAGTGGGCCATCATTTGACTCAAACATGAAATACCACAAACTAGTGGACTTTTGTGCAAAATGGGCATTCTTATCTCTTTAAACCCAACTCAATTCATTCCATTCGTTTCCCTATGGAGAGAGAGCACTTTGCTTCCTTTGTGTCCTTCCTTTCCATTACTCTTTTCTTCTTCTTCTTAATCATCAAAAGAGATTGTGTATGTGCATGTGGAGAATAGAAGTGAGATTATCTTCATCTTCATCTTCTCTATCTCTCTTTTAAGCTTTGTCATACTCTACAACTTTCATTTTTGGATTTTTTGTTGAGGTAAGAATCAAACCCATCTTTCTTTGTGTTTTTTAGTTGAAATAGACTCAAGTGACTCTATTGTTGTCATATTTGCATAATCATTAGCATTTTCATGTGTTTTCAGGGATTGCCCTAGGCCAGAGTGATTCGGGACCAAGATGTGACATGACTTTTATTGGGTCAGCAAATCCAAGCTTTCATGTAGGGCAAACCCAAGATTTCCATGTGAATATTGGAAGGAAACCAAAAATTCTAATATGGGTTTTGGAAGTGGACCCAAGCCCAATGCAGGACACTACCCCTAATAGGATATACTACGTCCATCCCTGATCAAAGGCCAACCTGATCTCACACATTAAACCCCTAACTAATGCCCACGTCTCTTAATTTTGTTGTTATTGTTGATTGCTTGTTGTTGGTGCAGGAGAGAAACTTCGACTTTGACTTCTGGATTGAATTCATGAATTCCAGAAATCCAAAATCTCAGGGGACAGCCATCATATTAGCGTGTTTGAATTTACGACAATCAGAAATTCAATAAGAGATTCTGGTAAAGAAACAAGCATATGCATGTTGACACCAAAAAAGTCACTATATCTCCTCAACATCAAGAAGCCATATGAAGCTGAATCCTGCTACAAACAAGCAAAGCGACTTCAAGCATCAGATCTTGTCAGAATCAGACAAAAACTACAAAATCCTTCAAGGTAACCAAAAGAGGGGTACACATGAAGTTTCGGGCCATTCTGACATCGTTTGGCCTAACTTCACTTCTCCGACAGCTAAACAGGCGCTCCCGGCGGCGACAGTGTCAAAGACATCAAAACCTCGATCAGAGGCTACGGATGACTCCAAAGACCTCCAAAGGGCTTCATGCCAAATTTCAAGTCAAACCGACAACGTTTGACCCTCCATCAACGCTCGAGCAGCAAAACCAAGCCTCCCGGCGGCGAGAACCACCGAGGCCATCACTCATCAAACAAAGGATTTGAGTGGCTTCAACATGCTTCCAAAGGGCTACATGTCGAATTTTCAGGTCATTCCGACAACGTTTGATCAGATTTCGATGCTCCAAAAGAAAATCAAGCCTACCGGCGGCGGAGCACCCCGGGACCATGACATCCAAGTCGGAGCTAATGGATCATCTCTACATGACTCCAATAAGCTCCCTGTCAAATTTCAGGTCAATCGGACATCATTTGACTGCATATCAAAGCTTGGCATCTTCCCCGCAGTAAAATCAAGTCAAGCATCGACGGGACCCCAAACGGCTTCAAAACTCAAATAAAATCCCATGGTTGGTCCTATCCACTGCTCAAGAAGCTTCACCTCAATTTTCAGGTCATTCCGACATCGTTTGACCTAGTTTCGACTCTTGACGGAAAATCGGCTACAAAGTCTTCGACTTTCCCGAAAAATAAGAAACTTTGTGCTCCGGTTTTGCGCGGGTTTTCATCAAGTTTTCTCCAAGAAAAGCAAGTCAATAATTGAGGAAAAATGTCAAGAAAAATACAGAAGAAAAAAGGAACGAAAAAGAAGGAAAAACGGCCGAAAAATACACTCGGCAACCAAAGGGGCAAAAACCCTATGGTCGCCAGCGACCCTGGAAATCCGGGTCCCCTTCTACAACATGGCCTAAACGCGGCTTCTCAGCCCTTTTACTTGGTTTTTTATTGGATGTAGGACCCCCCCCCCCCCCCCCCTTGGTCTTTATCCTCTTAAAAACTGAGGCTGGAGCCAAGCCAAAGAATCGAAGCATCAAAAGTTCTCATTTGAAGGATGATGGCGAAGTCCATATATGACTTGCGACCGTCGATCTGAACGTGTCCCCGCAATCTCCTGAGAAGTTAGATCCATTTTCTTTCTTTTCTATTGCAATTTGTATTTTTTAAAGAGACAAAAAAAATCACAATTCTTGTCTTTCATATTTGATGAGATTTGTAAATCATCTTTCACGGCAAACAAACAAAAAAAAGCCCCCTAAGGCATTCTCAAAAAACTAACTTGTCTCTTTTATTGAATATTTATGCAATTTGAAAAGTTAGAAAGAATGATCGATTTCCTTTCTACTTGTGAAGGTGAATCTCCGGATTATCACTATTCCAAATTTCAAGTAAAATAGTAAATCTGGCATACCCGTATAAAAAAGTTGATACCCGCGTTTTCCTCCTCCGCCGAGACCAAGGCAGCCCCCGGGGCGCGGAAGGAGAGGATGGAAAATCGAGGATCCATCAAGTTGGCATACCCGGTGGGACACATTCACTTGAGAACGTGATGCTTCGATCCCTTGGCTCCTTTCTAGTTGGTGGCCTATGTTGCATCTTGCATCTAAAAAAAAAAAACATGAGATGGGATTTCAGTCTTTCTTTCTCATTTCAAAAAAAAAAAAATCTGATTTCTCTCTCTTGGATTCAATTTTGAGAGATATTGATCATCTCTTCTTTGAATTTGATAGCTCACAGAAATGTTTGCAGCTATCGGAGATTAGGCCATCTTTTCTCTTTGATGAGTCCGATAAGGGTTTTCAAAAAAAAAAAAACCTTATTTCAAATTCTTTCAAAAAAAATGATCTCTCTTTCTTAGATTCAACTTTGAGAAACTTTGATCCTCTCCTCTTCGAACTTGATAGCTCACAGAAATGTTTGCAGCTATTGTTCATATCGAGGAATGGGCCATCTTTTCTCTTTGATGAGTCCAATTGGGATTTTTAAAATATATATATATAATTTCAAAAAACAAAAAAATTATTAGTTTTCTTTCTTTTGGGCCCAAATTTGAGAAACTTTCGTTATCCCCTTTCGGATTTAACGCTCACAGAAATCTTGAGTTGTGGTTCGGATTGGAACACCATTTGTTTTCTTTGATGAGTTCATTAGAAACCTTTCAAAAAATAAAATTTTTACAAAATAGAAAACACTAAGGTTGCACCAATTGCGCTCTTTGACTAAAGTGGATTTAAGAAAAGCCTTGTCCAGAGTGTGGAGACAGCTAGACTGTTCGAGGCAAGGGTCCTTCAAACGGGTTCATTAAGTAATCCTACCCTTACCTGGGGGCTGATCTATCTACTAAGGTTTCATAAGATCGAATTGGAAACCTATGTGCACCTCTTAAAAAAAATTCACTTTTGAGTTCAGAATTGAGAAATCTTGGTTCTTTCCCTTTCGGATTTATCGCTTGCAAAAATGTTGAGTTGTGGTTCAAATTGGAACAACATTTGCTCTCTTTGATGAATTCAATCTTAAACCATCAAAAAAAAAAAACTTACGTCACTTTTGAGTTCAGAATTGAGAAATCTTGGCTCTTTTCCTTTCAGATTTAACGCTTGCAGAAATCTTGAGCTGTGGTTCGGATTGGAACACAATTTGCTCTCTTTGACGAATTCAATCTAGACCTTTCAAAAAAAAAAAAAAAAAACTTCCGTCATGTTTGGGCTTACATTCGAGAAATTCTGGTTCCTTCCCCATCGGATTTAGCGCTCGCAGAAATGTTTGAGCCCTTGTTCGGATTGGAATGCTATTTGCTCTCCTTTGTAAATCCAAATTTGACCTTTCAAAAAAAATCCCATCTCGTGTCCTTTCCAAGGATGCGATTTGCAACATTTGTGCCCAGCGGTCCTAGTACGCCCTTTCGGGTCTACTGTATTCGCAACCGGCACATTTGTATCTCCGACCTTATATCATTTTACCTCGAGTGAGCTTTGCTTCTCGGTAATTTGGATTAAGGTCTACAATTGCTTCTAGCAGTCACTGGTACGCTCACCCTTAGCTTACCATACTTACATTTTAGAACAATTGTACCATCTATGGCTTTTTGCCTTCTTCATCTTGCTTGGGCTGGGTCATGTCCCCTCGAGTATTTTGAAAACACAAAACCATAGTTGTTCTCCATTTATGATCACCATATTCTTGTGATTACTAATGGATGTGGTCTTCTTTCAGAAGTTTTCCAAAACTAACAATGGCAGCTTCATTGACCATCACTTTCGATGAGAACAAGTATCAGCTTATGCTTTAAGATAAGCAAAATAAGCGCACTTATAAGCGCCCTACCAGTTGTCGAAGCGTCATCTCCCTCGACAACTCTCAAAACACCGGGTAAACCTCAACTCCCCGGACCATCGCCTTCGGGTCGCTGGGACCATTCCCACTCCCCGCAGAAGAAACTGTACCTGCCAAGAGGCAGAAAACCGCCCCAAAAAGTGTCACTAACATGGAACCATGGGCAAACACAAAGAAGCCTGAAGCCCGTGGCACTCCCACGAAGCCTCAACCCACAAGAAACCAGGATTTCCCCAAAACCTGGTCCCCAAGATCTTCACCAAAGCAACGGAGGTCCCGAACATCTACAAAGCCAGCATACCTGGCCCCTCTCAAGGAGAACCGGTTCTACCTTCTCTCTTACATGAAAGAGGAGAAACCTACCCTCCGCCCAAAGAACAAACAAAACCAGCATGAGCCGGCTTTCTCCAATAAGCCCAAAATCAAATCCTGCATCGTTAGGCCTCCGCAAAAACCCGCTGAAGCCTACACTCCTACGAGTCGAACCTTCATCTCAATAGGGGCCGAACTCGCAAGGTTCAAATCCTCACTGCGACAGGCTAAGGACCTCGTCCAGATCCTGTCCATGCCCAGCTTCAAAGAAGACAAGCTCAGTTGCTGCGTATGGGGGACTACATCCTTCATTGCTAGAGCTGACTGAAGCTCAAATTGCTCGTCGTATGCGTCGCCGCGCGGCATATCGACAAAAGAGACTTGAGAAGCAAAGAACCCAGCATTCTACCCTCCACATCTCTAACAAATGGGTCGAAAAAGAAAGACCCGACCAAGTCGTTGCTGTCCATATGGTTGGCAAAACCAGAAAACGCCAGAAGTCAGCAATCAAAATTCGCGTCAGACGTCCGGTGACTAGCAGTGTCTCCCGGACACGAACACATCTAGAAGAATCCTCCACTCCTTCAAGCCAAGGACACCGGAGTAATCACTCCTTGGACTCTTCATCCAGAAGAATGATCCCTAGCTCAGTCACCAGGACGATTTCTTCGTTCGAATCCCGAGGGATGAACATCTTGGCTACAAGTTCTGAGCAGCCTCCACCACATAATCCACAAGATGACGTAAACGCATCCAGCAGTTGGAGCAAGGACAACAGAGAATTGAGGTTCTAATGGAAAACCTCCTTCTCACTTTACAGCGTCCACCTAACAATGAAACCCCTCCAAATCATCAAGATGACGAGGGCAATGCAGAAAATAATGAGTCACGCACCCTTACCAAAAAGGACATTGACGATATCCTCCCAAAAACAAAAGAAGAGGATACATTAAAGGAACATGGGATCAAGCCACCCTATCGTCTACGGATGGAATCAGTTCCATTCCCTGCAAAATACAAACAACCTACTCTCCAAACATATATGGAGAAAGGTTCAGCCAGACAGCATGTCATCCACTTCAAGATCTTGACGGGAGCTATTGCGGATCAAGACGCCCTCAAGATTCGCCTCTTTGCAAGTACCCTAAAAGGTACGGCCTTTGATTGGTACTCCACTCTGCTGGAGAACTCCATCCAATACTGGGCCATGCTGAGACACGCTTCCTGACTCACTTCCAAGGTGAGGACCATCCTGTGACTATGGCTCAGCTATGCAGCCTAAAACAGGGAGAGAATGAGTCAACACACGATTCCATCCATAAGTGGAAGGCGATGGCGTACAAATGCTCAGATGTACTGCCACAAGCGTCGCTAGTCGACATCTGCCGTAACAACATGAGAGCAAGAATCCGCTCCATGATCATCGGCAACAAATCAAAGAACCTGGGAGAACTCTAGAAGCTTTCATGGAGGCTCAAATGGTGATCAAAGACCTCAACAGTCAGAAATCATCAAAGAAAGAGCCAACTGCCGTTACAACCTCAAAACCGAAGAAAAATGAGGTTCTCAATGTGCACACCAAGTCAGCTTCTCAGCCGCCAAAGAAAGCTAAAAACAAAGCTACGAGTAAAAGACCCGAACTCTCTGATGCCTTCAAAGAACGTGTAGAAAAGAAGTACCCGTTCGATGAAGATGTCGAAGAAATCTTTGAGGCTCTCCTAGTAAATGGCAAACTCACTTTGCCCGAGCCCAAAAGACCGGGAGATGTTGGCAAAACCAACGATCCCCGGTATTGTCCATACCACCAGATGATCTCACATCCTCTCAATCAATGCTTCGTTGTGAGAGAAAAGATCAACGAGATGTGGACAAACGGAGTCATTACCTTTGACAAAAACTTCGGCTCCGCCTCGTCAACATAGTGTCATGTGGACAAACTTCAAAGTCACCAAAGGAGAAGATCACTACTTCATTCAAGGTGATAAAAATGGCTCAAGCGTCCCAAGAGTTGGTTCCCTATCCAACACCAGATGGGCAACCCATATGGGTGAATCCCGATCTCTTAGAAGATGAAAATTGAGAGATCGTCAAAACAAAGCCGACGTCATCAGCGAAGGCAAGCCAAGAGATAACTCTGCAAGCTCAAACAGCAGCAAAAGTCTTAACCTAAACAAAAAGTCCCTGAAAAGGCAGAAACCTCTTCCACTGCTTCAATAGGGGCGACGGAAGAATCCCTTACCAAAACTTCGAAGGCGGTAAGAAAATTCACCCTTGATGATTTCATGCCACCTCAATACAGAAATGAAACTGCGCAGGGGGCATCATAATCCCGCAACTCGGTAGTTGGATTCTCCATGGATGGATACGAGTCCAGTAATACTGCCAATGATATCGATGAGTTGGAAGAATCCCTTGAAACAGGAGAATAGCTCTCCGATGAGGAATGGATTGCCGAATCTCATCTTATACCAGTAATCTAGTATAACCCATTACAGCCGCAAGGATCCTGTTCCGATGATAAAGAAGACCATGAGGCTGAAAATGCTGTTGACCTGGCACCAGCAGATGCTTCAGTGGAACCCAACATGGGTGAACCACAAGGAGCAGATGACGAAGAAGATTTGGCTCCTATGCCTAATCTTGAAGAATATACAAGAATCTTGCAACATCTTGGCATAGTGTAGGAGCAGGATCGCATCAATGATCTTCGTCATGATCCAGAACCGGAAATCCCTGAAAATCAACGGGAACTTTCTCCCTCAACTCCTGAAAATGGGGAAAACTACTGGATCCATGACCCTCTCACATCCGAGGATGAGTCTGATCCCCAACTGTCTACACTGGGGGCATCTCCTGTCACGATAACCTGCAATGCGATAGCCCAGGACGATAGTGCCTCTGAAGCTTCCGAAGACATATACTCCCCAACCGGTAATGTATCTTCCAGAGCTACATCTTCTCAGGTGAGTTCCACTGAGAAAGAATCTTCTCAGCCCTCGTCTCCTGAAGCTGTGACATCTGAGCACAAGTCTCTCCCGATTGATCATCTTGAAGAGACTCCTGCCAATGAAGTCTTCTTCAATGAAAACCCAGTTGATTAGTCCCAGATACCCGATCTCATAGACGATGTCTGGACTGATAAAGAAAAGTTGCTGGATGCTGTTCAAGACTTGTTCCCAGAAAATGCTCCGTTGCAACACAATCACTGAAGACGATAACACTATTACAGAGACGTCTTCAGCAAATGACAAGGATCAACCCCTTGATCCCTAGAGTGATCTTCCAAAAGAAGACCCTTCTCTAGAAGCTCTTGAAGTTGGTAAAGGTACCCGTTCTGGACGGGATTACCACAAAAATTATAACCAACCTTCTTCTTCTTATGTATATCCTTTGGGAAAGCAAGTTGTAAACGCCCTAAGTGGCAATAATAATGAAAATGCAGGCCCGATGAGGCTTTGAAGTACGACTTGATTGAGCACTTCAAACACATACCTGCACGTCTGCACATCCTTGACTTATTACGAATGTCTCCACAAACTCGTGATAATCTCATTTCAGAATTACAAAGGCTAAATGCGGATGTCGACAAACATGCCCCACAAGTCCTACAAATTGAAATGGACTATAGGGTCAAAAATCAAATACTCCCTCAAAGAGAGAAAAGAAGAAAACTGAGAGATCAAGCAATGAATGCCTCTCAGTTAAAAAAACAGCAAGTGCAATAATTGCCTTTAACAAGGATGATCTCCTGTTAGGTGAGACAAAGCGCAATCGACCCTTGTACTTCACAAGGTATGTCAAAGAAATGCCAGTACACAGAGTCCAGATTGATCCAGGTTCTGCACTCAACCTCGTCTCTACTTCAGCACTCGAAGAGCTGGGCATTCCACCTAGCAAGTTGAGTCACACGTCTGTATCTATCTTCGGATATAACGGCAGCGCTTAAAGGCCTATCGGCAAAATCAGGTTCAAATTGCAAATCGGTGACCTTATTTCTGAAGTCACTGTGTATGCAATAAGGACCCCTTCATGCTACAATATCCTCCTTGGACGCCCCTGGATACATGAGAATGGTGTCGTCCAATCAACTCTTCATCAGTGCATCAAGTTCGTTGGCAGCGACGGCTTGATACATCGGGTGTTTACAGACAAAAAGCCCTTCAAAGGCAAGGATGTCCATTTTGCAAATGCTCAAATATATAAAGATGGAAAAGAGGAAAAGGAGAAAAAAACAATTCACTTTGCCGACAATCTCCAGAAAGATAAAGGCAAGGCTCCTCAGCAATTATTGGAAGTAAACAAACCTTCCACCAAACTCAAAGTAAGCAGTCAAGCTCCCTTCATCATCTCCCTTGAGACATCAAAGCCTTTGGTAATCACCACCAAAGCAAAGACAACAAAGTAAAAGGCCGGGGGCAAGTTCATTGTTTCCTTTGTGTCTATCATGCATGACACAGACTCAGACTCAGAGCCAAAAGACGACACAGCTAATACTCAGCAAGTTCAGCTTGCTCTCACTCCTCTAGAGACAGCTACTGACGTAGAATATCCTACGTCTGCTTCTTTCGTTGTTTCTGCAACTTCGCCTGAAGAAAAAACAATCTTCTTCCACAAATCGGGAGTCTCTTCATCAAATTCTCTGCTTGAACCTTTCCAAAATGAAGGTATACCTCAGCTATCTCTGTATAGTCCAATGGCACAAGCTATCATGAAGAAAATGGGCTACGATGCTCAAAATCCAACCGGTTTGGGAGGTGGTCGTGGATTCTAATTCCCTTGGAGCCCACCCTAACCAAAAGTCAACCAGAAGATTGGAAAATCCACTTTCCTAAAGGCAAATCCTCATACGGGTTGGGGTACGATCCTACCACTCCTATGAGTCAATTGACACCATGGCTGCAAAGTCGTTTTACCAACCAAGCCTCAACTTCTCGAGTCCATGAAGATATTGATCTCCCTGAATATCTCTTTGAGGAGTCACTTGTCAAGGATCCAAGAAGTTCCTCCAATTGGTATAATTTCTCCGACAATAAGGAGGAATTGTCCGATGACACAAACACACGGTTTTCTGACCCAGAAGAACCATCGTCTCCAAAAGAAGTACCCTACTTCAACCCATTTCCAACAGGTGATTGTGACCATCTCATTGCAAGTCTTGAGAAGGGCACCGATCAAAAAGATCCATCGACAGAAACAGAGCCTCGGTCTGAAAATACCTATGGCACTCCAGAAGGTCTTGTTGAGTTGGAAGCCTCCGAAAATATTGTGGAGGAACTACCTTCAAACCTTTCGACAGAAGATCATATTCAAAAGATAGACTTGGGAACACCTGATAACCCACGTCCTGTATTCATAAGCAAGAATATAAAGGATGATGAGTTACCCGAGTATATCTCTTTCTTCGTGAGTTCGTTAATTGCTTTACATGATCTTATGATGAAATGCCTGGCTTAGATCCCAAAGTAGCAGTCCATAAACTCAACTTGCAAAAAGAAATCAAGCCTGTCAAACAAGGCCAAAAAAGATTATGTCCTGATTGTTGACACCAAAAATGTCACTTTGCCTCTTCAACATCAAGAAAGCTGCATAAAGTCGCAACCTGCCATAAATAGGCAATGCAATTTCTCCAAAAAATCAAATCTTGTCAGAATCAAACAAAAACTGCAAGATCCTTCAAGATAGCCAAGAGAAGAGTACATATGAAGTTTCGGGCCATTTCGACAACATTTGGCCTAACTTCACTTCTCCGACAGCTAAACAGGAGCTCTCAGGCGGCGACATCATCGGAGACGTCAAAACTTCGATCAGAGCCTACAGATGACTCCAGCATGTCTCAAAAGGGCTCTATGCCAAATTTCAAGTCAAACCGACAACGTTTGACCCTCCATCAATGCTCGAGCAGCAAAATCAAGCCTCCCGGATACGGGAACCACCAAAGCCTTCGCTCATCAAACCAAGTGCATGAGTGGCTTCAACATGCTTCCAAAAGGCTGCACGTCAAATTTCAGGTCATTCTGACAACGTTTGACCAGGTTTCGATGCTTCGAGAGAAAATCAAGCCTACCGGCGGCGGAGCAACCCGGGAATCAAGAGCACGTCAAAGCCTACTGGCTTTTCAGCCCGTCTACTTAGCTTTTTATTGGACATAGGACCTTCTCTTGGTCTTTGTCCTCTAAAAAACCTGAGGTTATAGCCAAGCCAAGCGAATCAAGAGCATCCTCTGTTCTCATCTGCATGGATGATGGCGAAGCCCACAAATGGCTTGCGACCGTCAATCTGAACGAGTCCCCCACAATCTCCTGAGAAGTTAGATCTTCCTTTTCTTGCTTTTCATTGTAGTTTGTATTTTTCTAAAAGAGACAAAAATCACAACTCTTGTCTTTCATTATTGATAAGAATTGTAAATCGGCTATAAACGCCAAAATCGGCTATAAACGCCAAAATCGGCTATAAATGCCAAACAAAATCGCCTTTCACGGCAAACCAAGAAAATGTCTCTTTTCTTAAATATTTGTGCAATGGAAAACTTGAAAGAAGTTGATTTCCTTTTTACTTGCGAAGGTTGATCTCCGGATTACCACTTGCAATTCCAAGTAAAATAGAAAATCTGGCACACCCACACAAAGAAATGTTGAAACACGCTTCAGGCCCGCCAGGGCGCGAAAGGGCCGGACCCGACGGACTCCCACGTTCCGCCGACCCCGGTAGCCGCCCCACGGCGCCTCGGAGCGCGTTCCATCACTGATGTGATGGACAAAATTGAACAAGAAGTTCAGAAACTCAAAAGCATTGGCTTCATCCGCGAGGAACAGCATCCTGAATGGTTGGCCAACATCATCCCCTTGACAAAGAAAAATGGGCATATAAGGGTCTGTATCGACTACAAGGACCTGAATAATGCATGCCCTAAAGATGAATTCCCGCTCCCCATACCAGAGGTGATGATTGACAACACTTGTAGGTTTGAGCGAATGATATTCATGGATGGATTCTCTGCTACAATTAAATAAAGATGCATCCTGAAGATGAAAGGCATACATCATTTCGGACTCCATTTGGCGTGGCTACACTGTCATGCCGTTTGGTCTGAAAAATGCAGGTGCAACATATCAGAGGGCTATGATGAAAATATTTCAAGATATGCAGCACAAGACGGTCGAATGCTACGTTGACGACCTCGCCATCAAAAGTAGAAGAAAAGAATACCATCTCGACCATCTTCGAGAAGTCTTCCTCCGACTTCACAAGCACAAATTGCAGATGAATCCACTAAAATGATTCTTCGGTGTCTCATCGGGTAAGTTTCTCGGATTCATAGTACGGAAAACTGGAATGGAACTTAACTCCACCAAAGTCAAGGCTATCGTGGAAATGCCATCTCCAAGGACCCTAAGAGAACTAAAAGGGCTTCAAAGAAGATTGGCATACATTCGATGGTTCATCTCCAATTTATCAGGGAAGTGCCGTCCATTCTCTCGTTTGATGAAGAAAGGTGTGGACTTTGTCTGAGATGTTGAATGTGAAATTGCATTTCAAGACATCAAAGCATACCTCACCAAACCTCCAGTTTTGGCTATCCCTACAACTGGAAAACCATTCATCTTGTACACAAGAGCTCTCGACCACTATTTGGGTGCTCTACTCGCATAAGAAAATGACGACGGAAAATAGGTTGTTCTATATTACCTTAGCCGCATGTTGGTAGGTGCAGAGCATCGCTACTCTCCAGTCGAAAAAGAATGCCTTGCAGTGATGTTTGTCGTACAAAAGCTGCATCACTTCCTGCTGTCTAATACAGTCTTCCTGATTTTGAGGATCAACCTCTTAAAGGTCCTTGTCAGAAAAGCAGGTTCTCTCAATGCCCGACTGGCAAAATGGTCCATCCTTCTCTCACAGTTTGATATTAGGTATGTACCACAAAAAGCAATCAAAGGCCAAGCTCAGGCAAACTTTCTCGCAGGGCACCCATTGCTTAAAGATTCTCCACTCAGGGATGATCTCCCAGACGAATTTTTCTACAATGTGGAAACTTCCTTATCAAATGCTTTCTAAGACATGTACTTTGACGGGCGCAACCAGGGCAAATGAAAAAGGAAAGCAGATATCGGGAATTGGCATCCTCTTTGTCAGACCCGACAAATACATGATTCCGCACGCTTTCTCGCTACTGGAACCGTGTTCAAACAATGCAGCTAAGTACCAAGCCCTGATTGTAGGATTGGAACTCGCCCTCGAATCCGGCATCACCATGCTGGAAGCTTTTGAAGACTCTCAACTGATCGTCAACCTAATGAATCAAAAATTTGAAGTCAAGAAGCCCGATCTGTTGCCTTACTACAATAAGGCACAGTCACTTCGACAAAAGTTCAATATATGTCACATCACCCACATCCTCAGAGGTGAAAACATCCGTGCAGATGCCCTGGCTGGACTTGCCGCATCTATGGCAATCCAAGAAGGGGAAAATATGCAAATCACTGTGTGTCAAAGAAGGATTCTCCCTCCTCTTAACACACACCAAGCAGTTGTTGAATGCCACCAAGTGGTTGGAAGTCAGATGTCCATCCTCAAACCTCCGATCGGCGACTGGAGAGATCCATTCATTGATTACATCATGTTCGGAATCCTACCTGAAGATCCAAAAGAGAGGGTAAGCATTCAAAGACGAGCCCCGAAATTTCATTTGGATATTCCTTCAAAAGCACTTTACAGAAAATCCTTCAACGGAGTACTTCTATACTGCTTATCACATCAAGAGGCTGAGGAAACTCTCAAAGAAGTGCATGCTGGTCTTTGTGGAGCCCATCAGGCTGGTCTTAAGCTCTACGATCGAATAAAAAGGCTAGGTTATTATTTGCCTACCATGGTAGCTGACGCAATGCGATTTGCTAAGCACTGCCAACAATGCCAAATTCATGGAGATTATGTCCACATGCCTCCTGAATGGGACATCCTACAGCGATCTCATAGCCTTTTGAAGCCTGGGGTATGGACATCACAGGTCCTATCTCTCCCCTATCAAGCAAAGGTCATTGCTTCATCTTCGCCGCTACTGATTATTTCTCCAAGTGGTCAGAAGCATTTGCGCTAAGTGAAATGAAGACCTCATCAGTCCTTCAATTCTTGCGCACCAACATTATTTGTCGCTTCGGCATACCTAAAAGATTCGTCCATGATAACGGACCACAATTCCGGGATCACAGATTCTACAGGTTCTACGACAAATACAAAATCCAAAGTTGTCCTTCGACTCCATATAATCCTGCAGCGAACGGACTAGCAGAAGCCTTCAACAAGACACTCTCCAAAATTCTCAAGAAAATGGTCTCTAGTCACAAAAGAGACTGGGGCAACAAACTACCAGAAGCTTTGTGGGCCTATCGAACCACCATTCGAGGACCAACCCATAGCACACCATTCTCCTTGGTCTATGGATGTGAAGTTGTTGTCCCTTTGGAAGTACAAATTCCTTCCTTAAGGGTATCTTTGCAAAATGACATGACGCAAGAAAGCAATGTCAAACTGAGACTCCAAGAGCTGGATAATCTTGATGAAAGACGGCTCGAAGCTCTACAAAGCATTGAGCTGTACCAAGCATGCATGGTAGGATCTTTCGACAAGAAGGTCAGGCAACGCACCTACAAAAAAGGCGACTGGGTTCTTACAGTAAAAAGACCCATAGTCTTTGCTCACAATTCCAAAGGCAAATTCGAACCAAACTGGGAGGGACCTTTCGTCATCGACAAAGTCTTCTCCAATGGTGCATACGCTCTTCTAAACATGGAAGGAGACAGATGTATGATGCCCATCAACGACAAGTTCTTGAAGCGGTATTACCCTTGAAGACTTCCTCAAACGGGTCAGAGCAATGCAATACGGCCAAAGCCTATTTACAGGTACTTGCTCGTCAAACCCATCCTTTTTGAAATTTTCACCTTTATGTTGAAATTTCCAAAAAAAAAATTTCAAAACAATGCTTACTTTCATCGCTTCATTGTTCAAAAAAAATCAAATCCAAAAATCCAAGTTTAGGAGCCTCTTCCCAGACTTGACCAAAATCTTCAATCCTTGAATCCAAAATTCTTGGTTTGAAACAAAAACTAGGACTCAGGAATTTCCACCCTAGTCCACCTCGGCTTTTATAACAAAAAATGGTTTTAAGTCAAAACTTACGACCCTCGTGTCTTTAAACAAAAAAAATGGTTTTTTAGAAACCGCGGGGAAGCGACACTTAGTCGATACTCGCAAAGCCCAAAAGTCGGAAGGATGCGAACCCCATTCAATACTTCCAAAGCCCAAAAATCGGAAGGATGTGAACCCCATTCGATACTTCCAAAACCCAAAAATCGCAAGGAAGCGAACCCCATTCGATACTTGCAAAACCTCAAATTTCAAAATCGTGGAGAAGCAACATTCCAGTTGATATCCACAACCCAAATTTCAAATGGTTCAAGAAAACCTCAAATTTCAAAAAATCGTGAGGAAACGACACCAAGTCAGTACCCGCAAAACCTAAATTTTTTGGAAAATCAGGGAAGCGACGCTTAGTCGATACTTGCACCCCAATTCACGAGGAAGCGACCTTCCATCGATACTCGTAAACCGAATGAGCAAGGAAGCGATATTCCATTGATACTTGCAATATCATTCAGCGGGGAGGCGACATTTGGTTGATACCTGTATTTTGAAAACCAAAACCGGCTATAAACGCCAAAATCGGCTTTCATGCTAACAAAACAAAACTTGGTTTTCAAAAATCTGGCTCCCATGCCAAAACAAAACAAAACAAAAAAAAAAAAAAACAACAACAAACAACAGTAAAACAAAATTCGGCTTTCATGCCATCTCAGAATTTGGCTCTTATGCCAATTCAAAAAAATCGGCTTTCATGCCATCTCAAAATTTCGGCTCTTATGCCAATTCAAAAAGAAAAAACTTTGGCTTCCATGCCACAAACAAACAAAACTTGGCTCTTATGCCAATTCAAAATTCGGCTTTCACGCCATCTTAAAATTTCGGCTCCCATGCCACAAACAATTTGGCTTCCATGCCACAAAACAAAATTTGGCTTCCATGCCACAAAACAAAATTCGGCTTCCATCCTCAAACAAATTTCAGCTTCCATGCCGTAAACAAATTTTGGCTCTTATGCCATAGAATTCGGCTTCCATGCCATTCTAAAATTCGGTTTTCAAGCCATCAAAACCAGGCTCTTTTCGGTTTTCAAGCCATCAAAAACCAGGCTTTCGCCACAAAAATTGGTTTTCATGCCCAAAACAACCTTTTGACAAAAGATTTTCACAAAATAACAACCTTTTGATCAAATTCTCAAACAAACATTCCCATCAGCTTTTGCTTAAATTTGTTTTCATCAAAAAATGATTTAAGTGAAAAGAAGGGGTTACAAAAATATAGTACCAAAAATGTTTATACATGGAGGTACCAAAAAAAAAGATAGAAGAAAAGGAGTTTGTTACAACTCAGGAGCTCAATCTAGCATGGTCTTCAACCAAAGGTTCAACTCCTCAAGCAAACCCTTGGCCTTAGCCTCCAAAGTTCTCAGGCCACGCTTCTTCAAAATGTTTCCATAAAATGCGGCCGAACGTCGCGACCCATCTGCAGCACGAGGAAGTTTTTCCCAGAGGACCTGCCACTGTTCATATTCCTGAGTCTTCCTCCTGAATTACCTTCAGCTTCCTCAACCTGGCAAATGAGTGTCCCTTCCTTGTCACGAGCCTCCACAATGGCGGTCCATTTGGCAGCAGCTTCTTCCTCCAAAAGCTCAAGACACTGCCTAGCCTCGACAACCTCCTTATCAAGGCGGTCTAGGTCTTGCTTTAGCCCCATGATGGCCAACTCAGTAATGTTCCTCTCCCGAACGAACTGCTTCCGAGTCTTTGAGATCTCAGTCAACTCAGCTTTGACTTTGCTAGAAGGCTTCATAAACATCTCATCAAAGAAGTCACCATCTAGAAAACCCTTGGTCTCAGTCCACTTGTTCCCTAAAGTAATGACTTCATCAACAAAATCCTTGGTGCTTGCAATGTCTAGACCGACTTCTTCGCTATCAGCAAGGATGTCTTATACATGCTTGATCATGCCAAAACCAGCTTCCAAGTGACCTGAATAGAGAGTCTCGACCTATGAGCTCAGAACACTTTTCAACACCTTATTTGCATACTGAAGGTGCGACCCAGACGAGGATTCGCCATGCTCTAGCGCCCGACTGCCCATGTCATGCCCCATTGGAAGAATAATCAATAAGAGTAATCAATAAACTCTTTCCAATCGAAGAAGTTGACTCGTTGAAAGTAGAAGACGCCCCTACTCCTGAATCGGCTGCAGGTATCCCCTGTTCTGGCTCTAAGGAAGACGGAGGAACTTGTCCAACTGCTTCACAATCTGTCAATAAAAGACAAAAATATATGAATATGATCTTATCAAAAATCAATATCAAGATTAGTATTGCAAAATACCTTCTTCGACGGCCGGCGGAGTACTCTCTGCCTCTCTGAGCTCATCCGAAGCATCGTCAAAGGTTGCATCCATGGATGGCTCAAAATCGTCAAAATCTTCTGGTAAGTAAGCTAACAAGAAAACAAAAGCCACATGTTGGCAAATGACAGCACAAAAAGAAAAAAAAAAAGACAAAGCAATCATACCAGGTGAAGGATCTGGAACCACTCCAGAGTCCCTGGGCTCTTCCTCAGATGCCATGACTGAATCCGTCATCTCCTCATCGGCTGAAACCTCGGGCATCACCAAATCATCGTCCTCTGCCAAAATAAAGAAAGCAGTGGATCAAAACAAAAATCTCTTATAAGAGAAAAGAAGTGATAAAAGAAAGAAGGAGAATCATACCAACTATCTCCTCTTCTCTACTCCTCTTCTCCAGAGGCTCGTCAGCATACCCAGACACCTCCGCAATGGTGAGAGGAACTTCCAGATCAGAAGGACTTTCATGCCATCTCATATTATGGCGATGTCCTCTCTTCCTCTTGCTTCTGCGGGTCAGCCTGCTCGAAGATCCAGCCCCACTATCAACATCAGGCCTCTCAATAGAGTCCTCACTGGATGGCCTACTTTTCTCAATAGACTCCATGGAAGCCTTCGTGCGCTCTACTTGCATCCAAGCATCGATCTCGGCCACCACCTCTTCCAGCTATCTCAAGACCTCACCAAGAATCCCTTGTGCAGCTCCTGATATGATGATATCCTGCTCATTGAGAAAGCCTATCTTGTGCTTCTCACAAGAAACGAAGGCCAAACCTTCCTCTCACTGACACCATCTGATCTACCAAGACCCTTCCTAGGAGATTGCTTGACATCAAGCTCCTTCTTGGAAAGCCCCCGGTACACTGAAAAACTCTCCACGAACCACTTCATGAAGCCAGAAGTCCGGAAAGTGGGCAGCTTAGGATAGGAAATCATGGAGGTAGTGTCTTCAGCGCTATAAAAAGCCCATGCATTCCTCCCATCCTGCAGACCTCCAAAACGCTTCACCATGCTCGAAGGCGCTCAACAACGCCTCGAGAGAAGCCAATCTGCAATGCAAAACGCGAAGGGACATACGGCTGGATATCGACGAAAAGATGTCTACGGTACACCATCGTACCAACCCATATGTTGAAAATCCATTTCTTCTCCGCGTTTGTCAAAGCATAGTGTCTTCCTGACCCTGCCCTGGTCGAATCACGGGAGACACCAAAGTCAAAAGCCTTCTTCCGCAAACCTGGAGAAAGCTTCACTGAAGACTGCCCAATCTCGACGTCCCTGAACCGTCGGATCCTCAAACGGGCAGATAAAAGAGATTCGGAAACGGCTGTCCCTCTAACCAAACGAATCATAAAAGGATCTTTGTCCTGCGCAACTCCCAACCGATGGAAGCTAGGATAGTGGTATACGTACCACGAATAAAAGATGTGGGCTGAAAACACCCTTTTCATAGGGAGCCCAAGCCGAACTAGGAAAGCAGCCGCCTGCAGTTCGGTACACAAGGAGTAAAGAGCAGGTACCAAAGCCAGCCGCTCTCCAAACGCCATCTGACAAGCCGAAAAAATACAGTGCGGCCTGATGTGCGTTCCATCTCCTCCAGCAAAAACAGCCTCACTCAGCCAATAAGTGAGGTAAATAGCGAGATCTCTCTGCAATGCAACGTCAGGACAAATGGCATATGTGCTTACAAAAAACTTCATCAAATATTCTCGCATGGCGGAAATCTTCTTCAAACTTGAGGCTTTAGCCCTAACAACCTGGGCCACGCCATCAGAAGACTCCCGCTGTCAAAAAAGTTGGAGCTGCAACTCTTCCAACTATTACACCTGACCTTCGAGCCCTCCTTCTCCTTCAAAAAATCATAGAAGGCGACGAGCTGAAAGTACACAAGCCTGAACTCCTCAGACTGCTCCTCAAGGACGCTGTCGATAGGCATAAACTCCTCATAGAGTTTGCCGAGGATAGGCAACCCAGTGATGGCGCTCAATTCCTTCAAAGAAAAACCAATCTCACCATTCGTCACACTAAAGGTGTTGGTTTGTGGAAGGAATGACTCCAGCATGACCATGAAAGCCTCATCGGAGAAAACAACGGTTTGCCGAAAAGCGTAAACCGCATCAAAAATCTCGGCCTCCCGCAGAATGGCCTCACCAATCTTCAGGGTGTGATCAGTCCATGATTCCCAGCTCGAGTCAGCACTGAAACGGCCACAAAGTCGAAAAGGCTTCACCCAATTGCTGCTGTGACCCCGAAAAATGCCAAGACCCACCGATCTCAAATTGACCAATGGATAATCAGAACCTTGGTAGCCACTGACTGGCATCAACATGTCCATACGGACAGGCGACTTCTCTGCAAAACCGGAAGGGCCGCTAACAAAAACCCCGGTCTTAATCACACTGGTCCTCTTCACCCAGCTCGGAGGATCTTCCCTCTTAGGGCACGTGGGAGAAAGGCTCATGATCGAGATGGTCCAATCGAAGGTCGACCAGGTAGAAATAGTTCTCTCCTCACCATCTGCTGTGTAAGAGAACTGAAAACATCTCCTTTGATATGTCAAGTTGTCGGGGACTGCATCACCGAAGAAAAAGGTAGGCTTTGGCACAATGCTCTGATCGTCCGTAACTCAAGGACGGCTGCTTACCATGATCTTGTAAAACTCCTCTCATCTTTAAGAACGATCAATCGCCGTCTCATCTCATCACAATTGAGGAATCTCACTCTTCCAAGTTCTTCTCAACAAACTAGGCCTTCTCCCAGGCATGCTGAACGGCCGCATTAGAAAATCTGGCAGACCGACGAGGTACGTCAGTAACGGGACCCTTACCCTTGTTCGTTCTGGAAGAACTACCTGAAAAGAAAGGAAAAACAAAGATCAATCATCATCAAAATGACAGAGTTTTACTACAAAAATAAATTCTAGCGAAATTTTGACATGGTTCCGGGGCAATTCCGAAGAAAAGGGAAAAACCCCGAAAAAGACAGGAAGCCTGAAGATAAGCTCAACATCGCTGCAAGCTCATAGTCGGTGGAAAACTCTGAAAGAAGGTTTGAACTCAACATTGCTGCGAGATCAAGCCAGTCTTATCAAATTTCCGCAAAATTTGGAAAAGAGTTCAACATTGCTGCGAGCTCCAAAATCCAAAACTTGCAAAGTTCCTCAAAATCCAGTAAGATCAAGAAAGAGCTCAACATCACTGCGAGCTCCAAATCCCAATACTAGCAAAAGATTTTCAAGTATGCATCATCATGCTTCCAAGTCCATTTACCAAAAATCATGCATTAGATGCTAGGAAAACCTTGACCAAAGTTTGACCAATTCCAACCCAATTTGGTCAAAACCAATCAAACTTTGTCCAAGTCAAAAATTATGTTGACTTGACCTAGAGACTCTAGCCTTCTATCTTGATACATCAAAAAAAATGCATGAACATATTGAAATTGCATAACCTCATTATCATGGTGAGCAAAAAAAAAAAGAGAAAGAAAATAGAAAAGAGAGAAAATCTCTTCAAAAAAAAAAAAGAGAGGCTGGCCCACAAGGCCGTGGCCCCATGGCCACGTGGCCGTACGACCAGATCCGTACAAAAAAAAAACCCGTGAAAAAAAAAAAGAAGAAACACTGTAAAAAAAAACAGAGAGAGAGAGAGAGAGAGAGAGAGAGAAAAAACCAGTGAAAAAAAAAAAGAAAAAGAAGCAAAGAAAAGAAGCTACTTCTACAAATGGAGTTTCTTGTGGAGGAAGAAAACTTACTTGAAGCCATTGATGGAGAAGAAGAAGAAAAAGCTTGGAGATCCTTGAAGAAGAAAAGAAATACTTGATCTTGGAGCACTCTTGAAGATTCTTGCAAAAAGAAAGCAATAGGAGCAATAGGAGCAACGGCGCCAAAATTTGGTCGTGCTGTCGCAGGCACCCAAAAATAATAAAACCTTTACTCCTAAAAATATATGTAGTAGTGGAGTAAGGATCGTTCCCACGGAGAGTGTTTAACCAAATTTTATGCTATGTGATCAAAGATGGCGGGTTTTGTCTATGCTAAAAGAAAAAATAAATAAAAACAAATAAAGAGCAATAAAGTAACGAATTCAATCAAATGAGCAAGCATTGGTCAAAGTTAACATCCACCATCGGAAATTCAGAACTGATCATTGATGCAAAAATAAATCAATTAACACTTTGAATATTCATCGTTGGAATTAAATTCCTACCTCCTTAATTAGTTAATTAGAAAACACGCGCTCTAATTAACCCTATTACTAAACAACCTAAGACAAGCACTATAGATTTAATTTAGTAACAGCATTAAAATTAGAGAGGTCGATGAACCTAAATAACACAAGCACACACGGTTGCATTTAATTTAGCCAAGTGTTTTTCCTAATATCTAACAATTACTGATGCAGTAAATCATTAAAAATCAGTTACTTCGCAAATTAGAGGGATCAAACAATTACGGATTTGATTTCTAATTTAGCAGTAGATTGCAACGAAAAATATACTAGTAGGCCTCCTAGCAATTAAACGAAACAATCATGGTAACAAATTAAGCACAAAAGAACAACCCATATTCAAAACATAAATTGAACAATGAAAATAAATTAGATCTCACAGTATTTATTCCGAGGCTTCAGTCTCCTTCGACCAATTACCGAAAATTAGCTACGCAGGGCCATAAAAAAAACTTGCAAAATTAATAAAAGAAAACAGTGAAGAAAGAGAGAAAGAAAATTCGTCAGAGGAGAAGATGGGGACTTTTGGAACGGAGTGGGTTATTTATATTGAATGTATGGCAGAGAGAGGAGAGAAATAAGGTGAGGTGGCGTTAGAGATGGGAAAGAGAAGTGAAGATGGATAAGAATTAGAGAGAGAGATAGAGACGTGAGGGTGAAGGATGAATAAAAAAATCAATTAAAACTCTAACTTAGTCAAACTCCTTTTCTTGACCATATCTTCTCAATCAAGCTTCAGTTGGACTTGACCCAAGAATTAAAGTTGCATCATTTTTCGTTCCACACAATATAAGCCCAATATTGGATATGTTTCGACAAACTCCTGATTTCTTCAAATTTACCATAATGCCCTTCTACTTGATTTCCTCTAAACTCGACCTGGCTCTGAATCAGTTTCGTCCATTCAGCATCAAATATGATCACCTTCTTTTGACATTTCACAGTATCTTGAATCGTCTCCACCGGAACTCGGAGGAGAGAGTTATGCCCAGCTTGCGAAGCGATGCGAAAATTCATCTAAAATTGCCCAATTAACTTCGTTTTGCTCTTAGCACCTCCAATTGTAACCAAAATCAAAATATAAGAATAATGAGTGCAATTAGACATCAAATAGGTACAAAGGACTAAATATTAATGGAGAAAAATATAACATTTTTCATTCTCGTCAAATTTCGTCAAGTTTTCTGCCTCTGTGATTTGAAGAAAAATATAACATTTTTCATTCTCGTCAAATTTCCCCTGGGTGCATGGTCGCCGGCAACCTTGGAAATCTAGGTCGCCGGATTTTCCGCCGATGGCCCGATTTCCGATCGTCTTCGCGTTTCGAGAGTTCCTGCCTCTGTGATTTTCTGGAAATCCAATTTTTGATGCTTGAAAACGACTGATCTTCGCTGACATCTCGGATCCGCCTTCAAGAGCATGAAATCATCATTGATCGCTCTAAGATCGCCAACCGGATGACCAAGAAAGTACACTTTTTGTCCGACCGATCGAGAAATCAACAAGACATATGTCACCAGCCCACCAACATCAATCAATGTCTGGAACTGCATCACAATCCAACATCAAACAATGTGTGGATCCACCTGCGAAGATCACAAGAAGAATCCTAAAGGACGCAGCGCGGCCCGCAACTCTTCACATGCTCCGGCGACAGCTTAATGTCGTTGATTGACTCGTTTTATGACAACTTAATGCGGTCATTAATTCATTATTTTGGACAGCCAATCAGATTCAAGCATACGGGAGTTACAAGTCCAAGCAATCATGGCATTTAAACCATGAAACTCCCCTCATCATGGAGATTAAAGGCGATTAAATGCTCATTATCCTCCATCAACCAATCACAAGCCATAAAAAAGGAGTTACATGCAAAATTAAAGAATAAAAACTTGTAACTCCTCATCAATTCTCTCATCATGGCCATCAATGCCCATAAACCACTCCAGGGCTACCAAGAGCCTATAAAAGGAGGTCCATTTCCAAGAGAGGGGAATCGATATCGATACACACATCGACTTGAAATTCTGCACTTGCATTCTCTCGGAGAAATCCTAACGAAGTCCTGCTTCTCTGCCACAAGAGACACCACAAGGTGATCAAAGTCCCTTGGAGGGCCACCTCCCCAAGGTCCCCTTCTACAACATGGCCTAAACGCGGCTTCTCAGCCCGCTTACTTGGTTTTTTATTGGATATAGGACCTCCCCTTGGTCTTTATCCTCTAAAAAACTGAGGCTTGAGCCAAGCCGAAGAATCGAAGCATCAAAAGTTCTCATTTGAAGGACGATGGCGAAGTCCATACATGACTTGCGACCGTCGATCTGAACGTGTCCCCTCAATCTCCTGAAAAGTTAGATCAATTTTCTTTCTTTTCTATTGTAATTTGTATTTTTTAAAGAAACAAACAAAAATCACAATTCTTGTCTTTCATATTTGATGAGATTTGTAAATCGCCTTTCACGGCAAACAAACAAAAAAAAGTCTCCTACGGCATTCTCAAAAAACAAACTTGTCTCTTTTATTGAATATTTATGCAATTTGAAAAGTTAGAGAGAATGATCAATTTCCTTTCTACTTGTAAAGGTGAATCTCCAGATCATCACTATTCCAAATTCCAAGTAGAATAGTAAATCTGGCATATCCCTACAAAAAAATTGATAACCGTGTTTTCCTCCTCCGCCGAGACCCAGGCAGACCCCGGGGCGCAGAAGGAGAGGACGGAAAATCGAGGGTCCATCAATGCAGTTGAATGAAGTCACAATCAAGATTTTTTTTTCTCAGCAATTTGCTCAAGTCAAGTCAGATGTATTTGGTAACACAATGTTTGACTGAATTTTTCTAAGATAACATGGTTTACTGGTAATTGTCTCCTACAATATTACCCAATGAGAGGAAAGCATCCAAGTAGTTTCCAAGGGAGCTTGACCACAAAGGCCAGTATGCGGTCTGGTAGAAGGTAAGCGTACATCAGATGGTGTTGACCTCTCATAAGATGATAGCATAGCATTGAAATATTGGTATCCTTTGTTACAAAAAAGTTAAATAACTAAAATAAATAAGTAAAAGTGTTATTATTAAGTTTTTTTAGGTAACCATTTACTCCTCAACACTCCCCTCAAAGTGGAATCGGGGCACACTTTTGACGACAGGCATACTTATTTTCTCACCGAGTCATTTCTTTTGGGATTCAAACTCGCAATCAGTTGGCTCTAATACTATATTAAGCACTCTTAGCCAACCATGCCTACCAAAACCTTGAGGCGTATTTGATTATCCCTACAAAAATAAAATAATAAAAAAAAAAAAAAAAAACAAGTCCCATGAGAAGATCCCTATGTATGATCAAAGAATTTGTTGATAAACACCCTGCTATGAAATAAGTGCTTTTTTCAAGAACTAAAACCAGAACATGAGATTTAGAGGTATTTGTTCTAGGAAGAGTCTCATTAGTCTGTATAGCTGTTGAACTCCAATAGCAAACGTAATAAACAAAACAACATTAACAAATTGCTTGAATGCACGATATTAAGAGAGCTTTTTAATGGTATTCTTAGATTATGGATTTAGACACGTACCTAAAGATTAAATCCAAATTGTAACTTACATCCAGGTTGTTGGGCCGGTATTGGTTTTAAATCCAATTCCTTATTGGGTCTAAACTCAGGTTCACTCGCATCGGAAGATATTAGTAATATGATAAATTTAAAACGATACATATTTTTTATTTTATTTTTTACATTAAGTCGTAATTATATTAATAGTGGAAACAAGGTCCACAAAAGGATTAAAGGAACCCAGAACAAGAGAAAAAACAATATATAGAAGTCCACGAAAGAACTGGTTGTGTAGGGGTTCGGTGGTATGAAATGACACTAACCTTAAATACATGTTTTCCGCTGGTTTGAATAGTTGAAAACTTGTATATTGAAAAGCTGAATATTCAGAATTTCCGCCGTTTGAAGCAGCGGAAAACCTGAATATTAAGGATTTCCACCGGGTTGTACCTGTATTTCTTTTTTTTTTTTCTCTTTCCCGTTCCTAGTTTGGTTCTAGGTTGGTCTGAGTGGGGTCCCACTTGATGCATGTGCATGACCTTGATTTCCCTTAAATGTAATATTAACAATTTACAAATAAAAACATAATAGAACATAGTGATTAGTGAGTGGAAAGTTTCTACAAGCATGGGGTCCACTCAGAAGCGGACCTACACAATCTACTCCCGCGGCGGTTGTCCTAGGTCACATAAAAAAATCCCTGAAGTTTGCATGGCCCAGATGGTCTATGTTCCATTCTAGTAAAGGGATTGCCCCACCTTAGGCCTAAAAAACCAATAGTTTTCTAGTCTTATTTTCAAAGATCTCCCAAATAAAAAACCTCAACAACCCTCCACTCAATTTTTCTCATTCTTCCACTTTAGGCTCAAGCAGCCCAACTTCTACACAATAGCATGACACAAATGTCTGCATTCTCTCTTCTCTCAATCTCTTTTTTCTTTTATGATTCTCTCTTCTCTTTCTTCCTCTTTGCCTAGATTCACCAAGAATGACACTCTCTCTATATACAAATAAGGGATAGTGATGAGATTCCTACCTTTGAATCAAATAAATATGGGCATAAAATGCCTTCTTCCAAATGGATTCGATGAATTGCATCTCTGATTTGTGTTTTTCTTTTTGAAAATGTAGGCCACTATGTTTACACACAAATAGAGCTACTGTCTTAAACAAATGCACACCACATACATTGAAACCATTCATATGTAAATCGTTTGGGTGCTTTGGTTGCATTTTGGTCTTATAGCACATTCTTTCTTTTGGGATATTCGGCTTGTATAATGTTATTGCTCTTTTTCTACTTTATCATATCACTAAATGATAAATAAATAAATAAAAACCCTTATCTTTTTAAAAATAAAGTCAAAAAACCATTTTCCCATGATATTAGTATCCCAGAAATATTGGGGGAAATGGAGGAAGCAATATTCTACTAGGGCTATCGATTCGGCCCATTGACGAGTGGACCCGGCCCATCCCACGAAGTGTGGGCTGTTATTCTTGTCCTAAACCCCGAGTGTAGGGTAGGACCCAGCTCGGCCTCGCCAGCCCAAGATGATAGGGCACAGTATTGAGGCTGGTCTTTTCCAGAGAGGATTGGCCTAGGGAGATCTTTCCCCCCGTGTCCCAGTGCAGCCCCATCTGGTCCCCACATCAAGGTACGCACGGTCATCCAATGCAAGAAGTGCTGCAAAGGACCGTGTAAGAGCTTGTTCATTGATGGGGTCCACCTTACAAATATTCTTTCAACCAGCCCAGCCTGGCTCAATTGACTGTTTCTCTTTTCCTTACTTTTCTTTTTGGAACATATATGTTAAGGTTATGATAAAGCTAAGTAACAAAAACATCACAAGGTATGATAAAATAGCCCACCTTGGACCACCATATCGCCTGGTAAGCCCTTTTTTAATTGTAAAGTACAGACTCCCAATGGCCTATTTGGATGTATGGTGAATTAAAATATGGTGAGGTGAAGCATCAAATTAAGAGAGAATAAAAATATAAAGTGTTACGATAGTGTCTTGTTTTTAGTTGTTTTGTATAGAATCTTTTTAACTTTTTTATAGAAAAGTGGAGGGTTTTTTTTTTTTTTAGTGGACAAAGAAGGTTGCTTTTTTTGCTTTATTTAAAAAAAATCGAAGAGAATTTTAAAATAATGTACTTTTGATATGCCCTGCCATTTCTTTTCTTGATTCACTTTGTGATTTTCCAGTGGAAAGACTGAGACAATTTCTAATGCGAAAGCTGACATGGAAGATTGTAGTGTAGACTGTAGACATTGGCTATTTGTATTTCACCAGGAAAATCTGAAGTGAAAAGACCTTACCCTGACCCCGTTTTCTACGTACTTTTCATCAATAAACATGACAGTGAAGTCGGACAAAATTCCAGCTTTGAAATTCCCCTTCTGCTGACTTTGAATTTACTTCTATCTAATTATTTATTACTCCTCTCTCATGACAAGTAGGAGAAGCCAAAGATGAGAGACTACTTAGAAAGAAGGTTTAAGAAAAAAAAAAAGACATTAATTTTAATCCAACGGTCCAACTCATTTGGATCGGTGGCCTGTAATTGATTATGTGCAAGATAGCCGAACAGGAACAGTTGCCTTATTTATTGAGAAATGCTATGTGCCCCGGATGAGGTCCCGGATGAGGGGCCCATCCACATGGGAGAGGGTAAAAAGGTCATTTGCTGCCTGCCTCTCCCATGTGGATTGGGACCTCATCTGGGACCTCATCCGGGACACATAGCATTTCTCTTATTTATTACATCTCATGACAGGGAGGAGAAGATGAAGAATGAGAGAGTATCTTAAACAAAACAGTGCAAAAGAAGAAGTCAGTCTCATCTCGAACAGGGAAAAGAGAAGATGTCCCACTTCCAATCTTTTCTTCATATCCTCTTATTGCTCATAGCAATGGAAGGATGGGCCTTTACGCCAGCAACTACTGCACAGCCCATGAGAATTGGTGTTCCTGTGAACTCTCCATACCCCAAGTATGTGAGGGTGAAATGCAACCAAACTTCCAACAAATGCTTCGATGGTTTCTCCATACGACTCTTCAAACTGATTCTAAAACGTCTGCGTTGCAACAAGCCCTATCAATTCATTCCATACAACGGTAGTTATGACTCTTTGGTTGAGCAAGTGTTTTTGAAGGTAAATATGTTGTCTTGTTAATCTACATAATGCATGTCATGTCGAAGGGAAATGATATGTCCAGATCATTTTAGGATGTTTTCACATTCACATCAGTTGTTGGTGGGGATACGCATTTATCTAGTATAGAGTTATGAGTGAAGGACATATGAGGCTTTGACTCAGGGAAACCATGAGTGAACGTCGTATCTATTGAAAATCTGAATTGCTCCAAGTTTCTCCAAGTTTTACTGCTGGTGACAGCTGGTTGCATTATAATATTTATCTTTGATAGCAAATGTGATTAGTATATTCTTTTTTCTTTTTCTTTTTTCTTTTTTCTTGCTAGTTGGCCTAGTGGCCACGAGAGGTGGAATAAACCTGCCCACCCATGGATCGATCCTTGTGTGGAACTACGGGAGCGAGTGTGCTTAACCACAGTGACACTATGTGATTCCTGATTAACACAATATTATCCATATTCATTTATCACGTTTTTCATCACAATGTGAAGTTGGACCATCTCTTCTTGAGGAAAGATTTGAGGGATATGCCAAACACTAGGAAGGCATTTATTTGAGTGGCTCAGGTTTTCAATAAATGGGCCCCATTGTAAAAGCCCACTAGAATTTCTCTAAGTCTCAGCCTAAGAGAATCTGGGTTCATAGTATTATATATACTTTATAGTTACCTGGGAAAGCATAGAAAGAGGAGAGATCGTAGGGAAATAAGAACTATTTAACATCTGAGCCTATTTCACAACACGTGGGCCAGCGATGTCCAGCACAAGTGTTTGGTTAGCGGAATTCCGAGAATTCTTGTCTAGGGGAGGAACCACAATGGTTTCACAATGTTGAAATACAATCTAGCATTTAGGAAGCTGGATTGTGAGAATTTCAAAGGTCAAAAGTGACTTTCACAAGATTGGTTTATAGAATTTCAATGCTCCAAATACATTATTTGAAACTGCTGTGAGAAATTTATCACTTGCAATTCTCGCTGGAATTCCTAGATCTAACTTTTGCACAAATTCTCATCTTCTTATTCTTCTCTCTCTCCCCTATTTGAGGAGAAGAAATTTGATGCAGTAGTAGGTGATGTATCAATCGTGGCGCATCGAACAAAATATGTTGACTTCTCTCAAGACTACACAGAGAAGGGAGTGAGGATGGTGGTGCGTGAAGAGGCAGAGACTGGAAAGGCTTGGATGTTCGTGAAACCCTTCACGAAGATGATGTGGGCACTGACAGGAGCCATATCGTCTGTACAATGGCCTCATCGTCTGGTTGATAGAGAAGTCAGGCAATGAAGAGTTACAGGGCTTATCATTTTGGAGCCAATTCGGCGGCTTGGTCTGGCTCTCCTTCACCACCCTCTTCCCCATTAATGGTAACAGGAACTGCCATGTCCCCCATGTTGTTGAGTAATTATAATACTTCAACTCATTAATAATCAGGTCAAGTGAACCAAAGTTAATTCCGGGTCACCTTTCAAAGATCTAAACTGTTTAAAAAATAAAACTCGATTATACCAAAGTGGACCACTAATCGGTTTTCTTTGGTGGAATTAACCATCAGATTGAAATAAATTCAATTAAACTAATAACAAAATAATCATTATCAACAAATCACAATGTTTTTATAGGTTCCCCTTTTACTGGTTTAAACGTTGGTGTATAGGCCCTGTGAGGCCCATGACGATGACCATGCCTAAGATGGAAACAGTGTTCTAGGCGTCGTGTTGCTGAATCATAAATCTTTCTCACATCTACTACAAAAGGGTGTGTTTGTGCAGTGCTGCTGTGTTTTTCTCTTCCGCGGCACTTGCTTTCCCACAGGGGAAGTGGGGGAAAGCTGGATGCACGGTGGAGAGGAAAATATTGGCAAAACAAAGCACCGGAAATCATAGAAGGCCCGAATCATCGCTGCACCAAATAGGCACAGGATGGCACAACGGTGAAAGAAAAGGACATTCACAATGGGCCCTAGCCCCAACTCTACGTTGGGGATTGGCGATAACTCTCTTTCCCTAATGAGATTTAAACCAGGATATTAATGAGTAGGTTTGGATTGTGCTGTATGCGTACATGGACCTAGAGCCTGATTTCAGCATAGAAGACCCACCCCACTAGGGTAACAATTTCTAACCCAATGAGCCTAACCTGGACGAACCCAATCGACAGATCATATTGATATGTCCGACCCAATTCATAACTAGTTGGTGGTCCCACTTAACCATGAACCAACCTAAATTAACCTAGCCTATGCTTCTTAACCATGAACCAACCTAAATCAACCCGGCCCAACCCTCAGTGATGTAAACCGAACCCAACTCGAGAAGTAATCTCTGGATTGATATTTCTAACCCTATTACTAAATGGATTGGTTTGTTCATATCCATTGGCATTGAACGCTAACCTGACCTGACTCAATAAACCCTCAACCAACACCCCACGTCTGTAACTACATTATTTGTTGTTTTTGTTGTTGGAGCAGGAGAGAAACTCCGGAGCAATTTGTCCAGAGTGACCATGGTGGTCTGGTTGTTTGTGGCATTGGTCTTGACTCAGAGCTACACTGCTAACCTCACGTCAATGCTCACAGTTCAGCAACTGAGGCCGAGTGTTGTTGATGTGGGGACACTCCAAAGGAGCACATATAAGGTGGGGTGTAGCCAAGGGTCCTATCTCATAAGCTACTTAGAAAATGTCTTGCATTTCAACAAATCATGCATCAAGACCTACTCGTCAGGGAAAGAGTACGCCCAAGATCTCAGGAGTGGAGAGATCAAGGCCGCCTTCCTGGAGCTTGCTTTCATCAAGATATTCCTTGATGAGAATAAGAAGGGCTTTGTGGCTACAGGACCCATATACGAAATCGGTGGATTTGGCTTTGTAAGTATGTTCATTCTGAGTTGCCAAGTTGCCTTATTAAGCTAAGCCATCAAGTTGAAGTTGCCTTATTAAGCCATCTTGTTGAATGAGCCAGACCGAGTAATTGGCAGGGCTCGACTGAACTACTAGGGTTGGTGATCTAGGTCGGGCCAAGTTTTTTTGCTTTTAAGCTAACAGCCATACATTTAGACATGACTCAGTGACCTCCTTTTTGTCATGTCAGTCCATTTGGGGCCTGTTTGTTTGCATGATACTTGAGAATTCTGTCAAGAAATACTTGAAATCGCCCAATGCTTCCCTCCAGCTACATTTACAAATGCTCAAGGCCCAATACCAATTTTGAAAGCTAAAAGTTGGAGATTCTTGAGAACTCTGTTAAAGCCGAAAGTACTAATTCTCAAGGATGAATTTTTAGAAACTCAAAAATCAAGCAGGCGAAAGTGCTGGGGGATAGCCACTGGCATCCTGTAAAAAGTTCCAGACAGCTTGCATTCTCATCACTAATTCTTGCAAAACAAACACACCCTACAGGTGAGGGTCAGAAGTTTCATTTGCTTGTGGCTAACCTTGGCCCTCAAGCATAAAAGGATTCCTTCCTTTCTGTTTTATGATTATATCAGTTCAAGTAATGACGTACCTTTTGTTTCTTCATATTATATGGATGTTCTTCCTCAGGCGTTCTCAAAAGGTTCCACCCTCGTGGGAAATGTATCCGATGAAATTATAAAGTTAAGAGAAGGCAGGGAGCTCCATAAACTAGAGGAGCATCTGTTGGTTTCTTCTCCTTCCAATAGTTCAGGTTCTGAAACAGACGCCCATGAGAGTGGCAGGTTGAGCCCAGACAGCTTTTGGGGTCTCTTCCTTATCACTGGAGGAACATCGACACTGGTGTTTTTGCTATTTCTGATCAGTCGATTCCATAATAATCAGCGCAGGAAGAAGCCACACCAAAATCAACAGGTACCTGAGAGGGATCATGCAATCAATTTAGCCTTGCCAAAGAGAGCTCCTCACATGGTTAAGGCCAGTGCGGTGCATGATCCTGACTGGTGACACAATAAAATTCAGATGTGCAAGTTTGGAAGAAGTAACACCTTCTAGAGTGCTCACAGTAAATCACCACTGCTCTTGGGCATACCTGGTCAGATGATAGCATACTTCATTCTTGGTTCACTAGTACAAATCACCTCTTTTACCATTGTATAATGTAATCTCCTCATTCTATCCTAATAAACACAGTGCCTTCCTCCATATATAGCCTTCCACAGATGAAGATATCAATAATATCTATGGATCAGCCTTTCACAGTTGTATTACCCAGTAATGTGGCACTAGGACCCAATTTGACACTCATCCAAAATGTATCCAACATCAGACTTCTTATTTCCTCCATTTTCTTTTCGGAAAGGTACCCCAGTTGGATAAAAAGAAAATTGATATTAATGGGAGTAGCGATAAGAAAAGAACTCAAGACGAGTTTTCAGGTATGGTTGTGAATAACATAACGCATATTTTCCCCTCAAATGTGTGTAGACAAGAGGGAGCAGCAGTCAGCAAAGAACCTGAGAGATTAAATGCTCTATGAAGTGGACCCCAAAAAGTCTGTGACAATGGATCCAGAACTATAAAATGATGCTACCCTTGTCTCAGATTTTACACGAAGGTGTAATCAGCTAAAATTAGACCCAGAATTGCACCTGCATCGAAGGCGGAATCCCTTTCCACCAGCTCTTAAGCAGACACTCTCCCAGGGCAATCCAATCAAAGAACTAATTGCAAACAGAATCTCTATATCATCAGCCTACCCAGTAGAAATCAGAATCCACATGAGGCCCAATTCAAGCAGAAGAGCCAACTGCTCTGCTCAGGATAACATCAACATGGAAGAACACTGAAGCTAACGGTAAACCCTTCCTCTACCTCGGCCACCCCACCCCCTAACTCTTGCACCGCTTCTTCCACCGCGATATAAACCTTCCAAAGCCCTGTTAACAAGTTGGCTCTGCACAGCACCCTCGCCTCGTCTCTTCTTGTTAGCCATTGCAGCAGCCCCAGAACCATTAGCCGCAGATGGAGTGCGCTTGCCACTGAAAGACAAACAGGAATAAGAAGAATACAACACAGAAAAAACAGACAAGGAGAGGCTGCTTTTTTTTTTGGGGCTAGGAGACATTTTCCTCACCTTTCTGCAGCAGCTAAAGAAGCAATTGGAGGTTTTGCTGCTTCTTTCCAAGAAAGGTTGATCTTCTTCTTATCCCCAATGAATGAAGGAGTTTTGGAATGCAATGGCTGGAAAAGGGAAATGGAAAAAAGCTCAGAATGGATGAAATCAAGACATACCAAACCCTTTAGAATAATATATATTACCTGTGTCATTGCCAGTATGTTATTGCAGGTCCGCAATCCAGTCGTAGTGTTTTGTTTCTTTATTTTCTAAACGGCATAACAAAAAATCAGCTAACAAAGAAAAAAAAAACGGACAGGAATTAGTAAAGGTGAACAGCTCACAAGAAAAAAACTCACAATGTCAGCCTTAGCATCTTCTGTCTTAGCAGCAGCCATTGCCTTGTTGTGCTCCACCATTCCCTGGGTTAGTTTCTTCATAGCACTCCTAGCTAGATCCTCAACATTTGTTAACCTGTCACATCAACATCAACAATAATCATTTATTCTTTTTCTTTTTTTCAGAGAGAGAGAGTAGAGAGAGAGTATTAATAGATGAAGAATGTAGGACCCAACGAAATGGATAGATAGGCAAACCACAAAAGTAAAGCAAAATTATACAAAAGAATCCCATATAACCAAGCATGAGGAGAGTTTGCACAACGGGTTGGCTTAAGATCAATCAATGTATAGTTCTATACTATACAGTCTTACGGAGAAATGAATCTAGTCAGCATTTCAAAAAATGAAAAAGAAAAAATAAGTTATTTGAATATTGGCGCAGGATGTCCCTTCAGTAGGTTCTATGGCTTTTGAGCCAGTGTCTCATGATTAATAATCGGGCACACTGCACAAAAGATGTCACAATATGATTTTTCATGAAACCAGGAATTTTCATAAAAACAAATCACTCATTGAATATCCACAGCATAAAACAAATCACTCTTATACCTTCTACCACTTTCCTCGGTTGGGGCCTTTCGTATTTTTCTGATTTGCGTTAATATAATGAGTCGTTGCCAATCCAAAAAAATATTTATTCAGAATAATATACTTTACTCTTTCATACAGACACTTGTCACCAATTGGCAAGGCAGAGTCAACATTCAGGTAGAAATGAAAAAACTGACGGCTTGCTCTAATGACAAGTCACTTTTGGACTCAAAAAGAGTCTCTGAATGGAAGTTCACTTACATTTGACATTCCACTGAACAAACTCCATCTTAAAATGACATGGGGACCATTAAGGATGATCGCTGGATGATGTCTGGTTGTTGGGTGGAATATCAGGTTGCTGGATTAGCTGAATGGCCATTGGTTATGGTGATATCATGGGCAAGATCCCATGAACCATGAACAGATGGATCTAAAATAATTCGCCACTGGTTCAGAAGAAGGTAAAGCCAAAAGCAAAAGGGAATGGAAATGGGTTGCAAACGGGGTCAGATTTGAGCAATATGGTGGCAAAGATGACTTTCTGAGCTGTTGGATTGAGATTCACAGCAGTAAGGAGTCTGAAAAGGGAGTTGCAAGTCATGGAATTGGGTATTCTATGGAAATGGCTGGACCAAGTATATCTTTGATCTACAAAATTGACGTCATTAAACTGAAAAGAGAATAATTGAAGTCAAGTTACAGAAAAGATGTGTTTCATAATGAAAGGGGAACAGGGATGGGCCATGGGGTACCAAGTTCAATCTGCAAACTTTTGGGTCCAGGACCATTCTTGGAGCTTGGAGATCTGCTTACTGTTTTAATAGATCTCATCTTTAATGTAAGGTCTGATCAGTGATCAGAGAACAAGGTAAAGTTAATTGGTTTTGAATTTCTCATATTGGATTGCAGATAGATATTGGATCTTGGTGTGAAATTTCCGACCTGGGCGTCGAGGCTTAAGGTGGCTGTGTAATGGCTTTAGAACCTTGATCTCGCAAATGTGAGTTGGAAGATATAGTCAAGAAAGTGTATGATTGCAGAACACGACCAGATGTCCTGATTTCAGATGGACTTCGGGAAATCCCACTACCAGATGTTTCATTTTTTTATTTTTTTGAATGGTTACTTTCATTAAAAGAAAGAAGTACAAGAGATCTATACTGACCAGCTTACACCGAAAAGAACACCACCATCGAAGCCAAAAACACCAAAAAGAAAACAAGCACCAACACAGAGACAACCTAAAGAGCAACACACACCAACAAGAAAAGAAAACTGAACAGGAGCCATCCTGCAAAAAGTCAGACATGAGAGTAATCCACTTCCATCCAGTTATGCATAATTTGGTCTACAGAGTAGTGTTTGAAATGTTGATCAATCAGCACCCAAGATGCAACCAAGAGGTTGATTTTTTTTCCATCAAAGAAACAACATGGTTGGATTTCCCCTTAAAGCATCGTAAATTTCTTTCCTTCCAAATTGTCCAAGTGACTACAAGAAAGGACAATATCCACATCACCTTCCCTCTGGGCGATCGAACTGGAGATTTCCAAGCTTGGAATAGGTCCACTATACAGTTCGAAAAAACCCAACTACACCCATAGCAATCAATCACTGACCTCCAAAGTAATTGAGCAACCTTACAATTCAAAAGCAGGAGATCCACCGTTTCCCCTTCACTTAACCACATAGGACACCCATTAACAACCTTTCCTCTCTGTCTTAAATTCTCCATTGAGAGGATTCTTTTCCTTAGAACACACCATCCAAAAACTACCACTCTAGGAGGAGCCTTGAGCTTCCAAATGCTAACCATTGGGTTCCTCATATTACTCCTTCCTGTAATAGAGGAGAAAAAAGAAGACACTGAAGAAGCCATCCTTAGAGGCTTTCCACAGCCTTATATCCTCGCCACCTTCTGCAATGTATCCCCCCATTCAGTCGGTTTAAAAGGGACATAAGCTGACCCACCTCATGCTCCCTTAGGTTCCTCCTCAATATAGGGGTCCAAACCTTCTGCTCAACTGAAAATGAAATGTAACACTTGACCTTAGCCTCCTTATCCACTGCACTACTGCATAACTTAGGGAAGTGATTTGCCAAAGGCCAATCACCAATCCAATTATCCTTCCAGAATAAAATCTTCTCGCCCGATCCTGCTCGATAGGTAATATTCTTCATGAAATTATCTTTAACGGAGAGGATGCCCTTCCAAATAGTTGAGGTTTTATAAGAGACTTCCTGCACATCCCAACCATTCCTTAAGGCCTCATACTTTCCCTCCACCAGCTCCTGCCAAAGACAGACTCTCCACCTAGCGTCCATAACCATTTCCCTAACAATGCCTAGTTCATCTGTCTTAAAGGCAGGCCCAAGCCCCCTTTCTCCTTTGGTCTACAAGTTGAGGACCAATCTACCAAGTGAAATTTCTTCTCTTCGTTTCTTCCATGCCATAGGAAATCCTGCTGCAACTTCTCTATCCGATTGATGACTGAAATCAGACAGCTTAGCAAAGAAAGGTAGTTCACCAGAAGATTAGCCAAACCAAATTTTATAAGGGTGAGCCAGCTTCCTAGAGATAAATAACTGGCTTTCCAAATAGACAGCTTCTCAACTCTTTCCACCACCAGGCTCCACACTTCCTTTTTAGTTGATCCTATACACAAAGGCAGCCCCAAGTATGACACTGGAAGAGAACTTGCCTTACACCCCAACAGATTTGCACACCAACTGAGAAAAGAATCCCCAACTCTTACTCGAATCAGCTCACTCTTGAAGAAGTTGAGTTTTAGGCCTGTGACTACTTCAAAACATAATATAGGATCGCTTTCAGATTGCTGATCTGCTCTTCACTTGCATCTCGAAAAATCAGCATGTCATCTGCGAACTGAAGGTAACTCACTTGAATAGGGATATCTGCCACTCTAAAGCCCCCTATTAGACCTCCATGAGCTACCTTTCTCACCATTCTACTCAAAGCTTCGGCTACTATAACAAAAAGGAAAGGAGAGAGATGATTGCCTAGCCTTAGGCCTCTCTGAGTATGAAAGAAACCTTTTGGAGAGCCATTTATTAGGATGGAGAACCAAGCTGAAGCAGTACATTCCTTTATCCACCTTCTCCATTTTACACCAAAACCCATTGTACGAAGTAAATATTGCAAGAATTGCCAGTCCACTCAATCATATGCCCTCACCAAATCCAGCTTACAAATTAGCCCCGGGACTCTAGCCTTATTCCATGAATGCGCACATTCATTTGCCACTAAAACCCCATCCAAAATCTGCCTACCTTTTCACAAAAGTCCCATGCTTTTTAAAAATTGTGCATGATAAGACTTTCTTTAATCTACCTGCAAGAACTTTAGTCAAGATCTTATAAATGCTTCCAATTAGACTAATTTGCCTGAAATCTTTAACCCCGACTTCTCCCACCTTTTTTTGGTACTAGTGCTATAAAGGAAACACCCAAACCTTTAGAAAGCTTTCCCCTTTGATGAAAATCTTCCATGAAAGCTAGAATATCCTACTTTAGCAAAACCCAGAAGCGCTGGAAAAGGCAATTTGAAAACCATCCGGCCCTAAAGCCTTGTCTCCCGCAAGAGAGGAAATCGCCTCCTTGACTTCCTCTTCAACAAAATTTCTTTCTAATCAGCTAGCTCTCTCTTCTCCTATGACATCAAAGTCCAAGTTATCCAAGGTCGGCCTTACCCACTCCTCCTTAGAATAAAAGGAGGCAAAATATCCTTTTATAAGTTCTATAATCTCTTCTTTCCTTTCCACTCCATTGCTTCCATCTATAATTGAGGCAATTCTATTCGTCCTTCTTGAAGAAGCCAAACCATGAAAGAACTTTGTATTTTTGTCACCCACCTTCAACCACTTACATCTAGACCGCCGCCTCCACATTATTTCTTCCTCCCTTGCCTTTCTAAGAAATTCTTCCTTAAAGTTAATTTTGATACTCCTCTCTTCAGTAGACAGGTGTCCCACTTCCTCCTTACTGTCTAGGCATTGTAGCTCTTCCAAAGTTTTACTTTTTATAGCCCCCATCTCACCAAAGCTATCCTTTGCCCATTCCTTTATTTTGACCTTCAACATTTTTAGCTTAACAGCCAATATGTGGCCCGGCCAGCCCCCCACCACCAACTCCCTCCACCAGTCCGAGATCAACGTCTTCTTCTCCTCTAGCCACATTAGCTCGAACCTGAAAGGGGCAGGACCCCATCTCTCACGATCTGAATTTAACATTATTGGACAGTGGTCTGAAGCAGTCTTTTGCAATGCTATCTGGAAAACATCCGGATATAAGTCCATCCATTCACTGGAAACCAAGAATCTATCCAACATTGACATCATTGGAGGGTCTTGGGGATTCAACCATGTAAAAGAGGCTCCTTTCAACTGAAGATCCACCAAGGAAAGTAAATAGATCCAGTCCAAAAGGAATGTCATCTAACTTGAGAAAACCCTCCGCTGAACCCACAGCTTCTACAGCTTCCCATCTAACATGTCTTCCTCCCCAAACTTGCCTGACAATGGAATCAGAGATTTCTCTCAATTTGGTTTCCTGCAACAGGGCGATCTGAACTTTTCCCTTTTAATCAATACTTTAATCATCAGCCTACGCGCCGTCCCCCCCAACCCCCGAACATTCCATGAGACTGTCTTCATTTGGAACAAAGAGAGTCCCCCTGAAACTTCCTCCCACCTTTGCCTGTAAGAAGCCTTTCCTCCTGCTCTTTGGCGCTGTCATAATTTATTGAGCACCACAAACTGTTCAACTCTCTCACCCCCTTGCCTTTTGTTATACCAATTCCTCTGACAGATCTATTTGATACTCCCTGTACTGGGCAAAATCAATCACCGAAGCCCACCCTTCCTTTGATTCATCCACTGTAACCCCTACTGCCTTAACACATTGGACAATCTTCTGAAAGAGCCATTCCTGATTTGTAGCATGAAGTTGCCCTTCTCTGTCACTGCCACTGACTACCAGATGTTTCAGATGGTAAAACGATATCCAACGTCGCTTTTATACCTCTGCTCATAGGTGCTGCAGCAATGATGCAATTCAAATATGGTTGAATATGAATGTTATTTACAACTTGCCTGCACCACAACTCCAATGAAGGTGCTTCTTGGGTTTTTTTATGTCGAGGTTTGGGTGATGGCCAACTGTGAGACTGCTGGGAGATCATGGCGAGTTGAAGTTTTAAAAGGAACGCTGAATGGTTAGAGATGAATACACTGAGATGATAAATGAAAGTAATTTTGGCAAGATCCAGTGAAAGAACGGGCAGGTTTTGAACTAAAATTCTCAGATCCAATGTCTGAAATGCAAGGGAGATAGGAATCAAGTTGATTGTAGTGGCTAATGTAGAAACTGGGAGATGATTGTAATGGAGGTAATATGGACTACTGGAAAATAAGAGATGATTGTCATGGAGGCAAAATGGTCAAAATATTCACATCGGTGTCGGAAATCACAAAATGAAACCTGCTCTAGTACCAACTGTGAGAGACTGGGGCGGCTATGGACCAAGCATATCCACTAAAAAGATCCAATACCAACAAATCCAAGACTCTTGTTTAATTGGGAAATATCCACTGTTGATCAATCAATTCCAGCTTAGCACCAAAGGCCCATATGTGCCTACCAGGAACTGTTTGTTTCTCTCTTGGAACCTCACACAACATGCATTGCACTGTCACACATTTTAATTCAACTAAGAATCCCTCTTTTACTTTTTTCAGTAACTTGTGACAAATGTTTTCAAAAGTGATTGAGCCTTACACCTCAAGGCTTGCCGAAGGGGGCTCAAGTGTAAAGCATGCATAGCATTTTTATGCTTACACTTCACTATAGGAGGATTATTTGAGGTGCAAGTCCTGGATGATGGGTGCGCTTCAGTCAGGCTCCATATTGAGAGGTTTACTCCCTACTAATAAATCTTATTTTTAAGAAGGAATGAGCAGCTTATAATTTAAGACCTTGAAAGGTGGTTTTAAAATAATAATAATAATAATAATAATAATACTTTTGTAAACTAGGGTTAATAAATGTCAACCCTAGTTAACTCACTAGAAGGCAAAACAACTACAAACTTTTGCCTTTTGCTCTGTATATCAATAGGTTCAATGTTTTATGAATATTATCTATTTATTAGAAAAAGATATTCCAATGGGATTTACACAACATGTGTTGAAGCTTTTATGCCTCACGAAGGCAACTGGAATACCTCGCCTTACAACCCAATGTTTTGAAAACATTGGCCATGACCACGATTACTGCTTTAATCCTATATAAGAGGTGCTAATGTATTGGCAGATGCTATTCAAGGTTCAGAGTTTTTTTGTTCAGTACCTTCGTTTGATGTATGGTTTCCTCTTTTTTGTTAGGGTTTGCTTTTGGTGGGGGTTGTTTTTTAGGCTTGGCTTTTATGGCTAAGTTCTTTCTTGGTTCTGTTTAATCAAATTTTACTAATATCAAAAAAAGGGGAAAGAACATAGCCCGTCCATAATCATGTCTTTCAACCTTAGTTCTTCCAACCATTGTCACAAATATCTTTCTTGGGGATTTTTTTTTTTTTTATGACCTTTTTGGGGAATTATCATGATGTTTTTGCAATATCTTCAATTTTTGAAATCTTGATATTATCCAAAATGACCATTTTAGGGAAATTCCAACGCAGGCCAGCAATAGCACCAATGAGGAAGAGTCTTTCTATGCGAGTTGATGGCCCACCAAGGAGAAGGGGTAGGCCATAGAGAAAATAGATGGAAGTAATAAGGTAAGGTTTGAAGAAGTACAATCTATCCAAGGATTGGGCCCAAGATAGATCAGAATGGAGAAATCGAATTCATGTAGCCGACCCCAACATAGTTGGGACAAGGCTCTAATGATAATGATGATAAAACTACTTATCAAATGGAGAAAGAAAATGGAGACCCAAGAGAAGAAACCTGTTCTCTTGATCTCAAACAACAAGAAAAGGCCAATAGGTTATTATACAATAATGGAACTTCTAATTTTTCACTCAATCAACTTGATTTGGGAGGAAATACATAGCTTAATTTGTAGGGTAATTGCAAATCATGGATTAATCATCATTAATTACCTTAAACTTCCCTAAGCAAAATTATACAATGAACAAAAACATGGAAAACCCAAAAGTCTCATGGGAAACTTAATGGGTATTACAAGAAACATTGCATCACACAAGAAACAATGCACAATACACAATAGTAAAATGTTGCTTACACTTCTAGGAATGCTAGAATTCTAAGAACCTAGCTTACTTCAAACAAAGGATGATTATGATGTTGAACATTTCAGGGAAATATTGCAATATTGAATGTCAACAATATTCGTGACAGACCTCTCAACCTCATTAGTTCACATAGAAACAGATCAAGTCCCGATGAATCCATCTTCAATCACACAAGTGATCTGAACACAGCCACATCAAATCTCAAGCAAGCCGACCTCGAAAATGTTCCAATTGGTAGACAGAAGCAAGAAATTTGCATGCTTATCTTTTTTTTTTTCTCCCCGTGAGACCAATTTAACATTACAAAGGATTCTTACAAGGTCGGCCAGGTGAAGGAAGCACCTTCAAGATGTACACTGGTCACTTCACGGCTCAGAATACAATCCACAGAGGAACCATACTTTCTATTAATCTGCTGTCACATTTTTTCTAGAAAGAGAATGGGACATTGAAGAAATCAGCTCCAATCAGTCTAGGAGGTGCAAAGTAAAATGAGAGAAAATGTGGCCATTGCTAAGAATTGAATAAAGCTAGTCCAGGTGCCATCCTACGGTAGAAGATAATTGTCAGTCAAACCTCCTGGGTTGAAACGGAGAAGCTGAGCATAATGTGGCACCAGTTGAAGTGTGAGTGGTGTAGTTCCAGACAGCAATAGTTTATGAACTGGCCAGTTGGGGTAACAAGGGGAGCTGAACCCAAAACATATAGATAGAGATTAAAGTATTTGTATCTTCTTCGAGCAACAAAAAGGAGGGGATTTGAGCAATGCAATCCCTCAAATCAAAACTTGGAGCTGAGAAGATTTTTTGTTATTTTTTTATGAAACATTTGACCTATTACTTAGGTTAAAAGTGCCAACACACTCATGGTTGAGTGGCATTGGCACCTTAGTTCACACACATGCCAAGGGATCGATCCCTAGGTCCTAAAGTTGAAGTATCGCTACTGGACCAGTAGCCCACCAAAAAAAAAACCTTTTTGGCTTATTGATGACCAAATTCAACCAGGCTTCTTTAAACCAGCAACCCACCCCAAACTGGATCTGATGATGCCATAATCCAGGTGGAATGATATACACAGCATGAAAAACATTCTCTGTACAAATAGATCACTTCACAAAACCAACAAGAACTAAACCAGCAGAAACTGAATGGATTCAGTTTCAGTTTACCTGGACTTAGCAGTTAACTGACACAGGAATTATAAAATCCTCTAACCCAGTAGGATCAAAAGTTGACACAGCAACATCAATATGGCAGTTGGCAATCTGGATTGGCAACTGGGTACTTCAGATTATAGAGTCAGATCTACAGTCCCCCAGATTTTGGCCTCCTATGAGACCCAGAACAGTAGCACTGTAGCAACACTACTGAAACAGTGGTCTTTCAGCTTCGGCAGTTCAGAAACAGTTCCAATAGATTATGGTAGCAATTATGTTAATGAGTGATTAAAGTAGGGCAGACAGGAAAGGGAATGAGACAATTCCTGTGAGGTTTCTGGAACTGCAAGAACACAAGTCTAAAGCACTAGCTTGTGCAAATCTACAAAGATGAAAGACTCAAAGGGGACTTCTATATGTGTCAGCTAAGGGATAGAGGGAAGGATATTTGGAAGACTGCATTACTATAGTCTAGTTTAGTCATTCTTTTTCTTTTCATCTGGTTCTTCTTTCTTTTCCTCTATTAATAAAGTTATATATTATCCAATCTCCCAAAAATTATTTTAGTTCAAGAAAGAAGATCGCTATGCTTTTATGATAACACAGCTTGGAACCGTCAGTTATGCTCTAATCTCTACAAATTAATTGCATATGATTTGGATTACCTTTGGGTGAAGTCTTTATAATTCTCTGAAAAATCCTCACCAAGCCTGTCTGATGGCTGGCCTGTCACAATCTTGTAACCACAAAGACTATTTGTTGCATTAGGAGTCTGCAATAAATATAGAACTTCAGCAAAATTCAACGAGGCCCACAAGAAAAGATGTAAATGGAATCAGATAAAAAATAAGGATAACCTTGTGAGCTAAATGATGAAAGGTGTACAATAAGCATTCGACAAAGGTAAAATTCATATCTTCAGCTTTTCTCTGAGGCATGCACTTCTGGATAAAAGAACATAAAAACACCAACAGTTGTTATGTAAAGCTATAAGAAGAAAAATGCACAAATAGGATACAAACGGAAAGCTTCCACTTGATTCAAATCTCATGCATCTGTATCATTAAATCAATATGTGAAATAGGAGCGGTGATGCAGCCACAGAACTCAAAGTTCCTAGGGCAACACATGGAAAATACAGGCTCCCAATGGCAACAGATTGGTTAATGATACTCAACTTGCATCAGACTATAACTATGTACCAACAGAAAAGAAATTAAAATATTTGAAACAGAACCAACACTTGACTCAAAAATGCGGACAGTCAAATTCTGCATGAAAAAAAATTCAAATATGAGGAATGGCCAGGCTGCATTGATTAAGATTTTTCCATATATTAGTTATATGTGATAACTGTGCAGAAGTAATTGGCATCAACTAGCAGTAAGGATATAGCATGTACCTCTACAAATTGCATGTATACTGTGAGCTCAAAACAAAAGCAGTGCTCTACAATTTCAACTGGTTAAGAATGTTTTATTTCGAACTGCAGTTCAAAATTTTGGCCTGCCTGGGATGTGAAAATGGGATTTACATATGTGGAGTTTACATATGTAAAATTTACAGATGCGAAACTCAATAACATGTTTGTTTTTGAAGCACCATTTTCAAATGAGTAAAAATTGAACAGCTTGAATTACATATGTAAAATTTTTGTATATCTCAAAATCTATTAATGTTTAAGACATGAAACTAAATGTTAGGAGGTTAATGGGTCACCAGCAATTTTGGATGTTTCAGAATAAATTTGTGGGGCCCACAGGAGTAGGAAAAAATATAAGGTGGCGAAGGGATTTGATACCGCAATCCCAGCGTCCTACATACTTAGTATGCAAGCATTCTTACTCAAGGGGTGTGTAATAATTTCACACCTTTCAAGTGTGGAAACTTTCATATGAAAATATCCTCATTTACACACCATTTTCACACCTGGATAAATGGGCACAAACAAATATATGTATGTGTAAATGTTACATGTGTGCAACATGTACACATGTAAATGGGCATGAACAAATGACTACTAAGAACATTAAAAGATTAGTGGATGAACTTTTAACTGAAGCATCTGCTCCTACGGACCTGCTTGTTGTAGATCTAGAATTCGTCCAGTCAACACATGGTTCTATGAGGTGATATAGAGGAAGAAGTTTGCACTAAAACACCCCCATTTGAGGCAGTATAAAAAAAATAAGACAAAAAACTTTGGTATTTGCATTCCACCTCAAGCAGAATACTCTTAACTAACGTAGACCAGCCTTTCTGACCATTTTAAAACTGCTGCAGACAGGAGCTAAAGGCATTGACAAGTATTTCACAAGATACCTCGAAATTTAACAGGTTAAAAAAAAAAAAACTGTCAGAATTCTGACTGGATGAAAAGGCCAACGTGCATATCAGTATAAACTACATCTCAACAATCAGCCAAAAGAACTCAAAATTTTATTTGTGGTGCGAATAGGTTCCACACAAATGTGCAATAAATATTATGTATCCATCTATACCTTTAGCAACTGAACAACATATGGAAGAAGCTGGCGTGAATCATGTGGTGTTGTGTAGGGCGAGCTTTCAGCAAGGCTCTTGAGCAAGTCTATCTTTCGTTCTTCAGGAATCTGTCAGAGAGAAGCCATCATTAAACTAAAGTGAAAACAAGTAACCTAACAGAAAACAAAACTCGAGCACATATTAACATTGAACTCAAAGCAATAACTGGCATCAAATATCCTTCATGTTAAATTCTGCATTGTTAATATAAATAAATATATATATGGGGTACATTCATCTGCATCCATCCCTCACCATAGGGTGAGGGACACTTACATGGCTTTCCCTCTTTGCACATGAACATTCTTTTTCTGCATATGACCTTATATGGCTTTTCCTCTTTTGCACATGAATATTTCCAATAATGTAAGTCTCTCTCACCCTATGGTGAGGGATGGATGCACATGAATATTCTCATATATATATATATATATATATATGTACATTTTCAGTCTGAAGCTCAGCCCATTCTCACATTGGGATGACCTTCTGGCTTATTAGCAGGCTCTTCCAAGCCCACTAGACAGCCCATTGACCCTAGACTCATATCACACCTTTAATTGAGGGGTTCAGGCACAGTGTGGGGGTTAGATTGAAAAGGGGAATCATATTCATACAACATGGCCTAACAAGCATTATAATTTTACAATTGGATATTGCTGAAATATAGATGAGAAATGAAGGCAAGTGAGAACAAAAATTATCAATGTCATGAGCATTGAATTCTATTCCTAGCTGAGGAGTCATTCCCATTCTTCTAAGACCTATTGAACTATGATAAATAGATAAAGAATGTGAACAAATAGTGCCATACGTGAGTACAACACAACAGTCCAGAACTGATGCAGATGGACTGACTGGGTTTTGGGTTTGGTAGAGATGTCTGATTTTCTAGGGGTTTGACACGGAGTATTAAGGCTTCAGTTTGGTGTGGAGTTCAGAATGGTGGAATGGAGTCTGGGAGGGAGGTTTGACTTCTCTGACGGTAGTTTTTTCTTATTACTTTTATTTTTATGGTTTTCGATTGTGGCCGATTGGAAAAGGGGTTTAGCTTAGCGGAATGGTTCAGTGATGGGGTTTTGGCTGGGGATTCGCTCAATTGGGGTTTAGGGTTTGAAGTGGCTGGTTTTGCAAGTAAGGACATGGTTTAGGAGTTTGGGAAGATGATAAGAATGGGGTTGGAGAGGTTCACCATGACCAATGGGTATTTTTTTGGAATGGGCAGGAATTGGGTTCTGTGATGGGAACGGTGATGAAGCTGATTGGTGATGGAAAAGATGGGGAAGAGTAAACTCCAAACAATCAGGTGATGGATCTTCAGCTCTGATACCAAACTGATGCAAGCCCTGGGGTTAGGGCTTGCATGGAGTGCTAAAGCACATGTCCGCAGACACTTCAACAAGTCTCTACAGAGACGATCACGAGGATGCACCTCAATTAGAAAACCCAATTCAATTAATCAAACTCTAAAAATCCATCTTCTACAATGTCATATAAATAAGAAACATAACTTAGGGCCTAAGAAACCCAATTAAACTAGGAAACTAAGCAAACTAGAATCCTATCCTAACTCCAATTCCTTCAATAACATTAGAAACTAATGACATATAATTAGTGAATAAAAATCCTAAATCTACTAGGGCCCTTTACATGTGGCCTGAGGTCCATCTGCATCAAGAACAAAAGTTCAGCATATCAACTTGTGGACGACTTTCAGAGTAGAAATGTAGTGGATATTAAACAAAACAAGCGAAAAGGTTAGAGGCAAATTAGAGAATAAGGTTAATAATAAACATAAATGGCAAACCCTGTACGAGAGTAATAAAATTACCTTATCAAAAACAGGAAGAATGTGTTTGTTCAAATAGTTAAGGAACTTGCTGTTCGATGCACCCCTCTGGAAAGTAAAGATTTAAAGTGAGAATCAGATCTAAAATTATGAACCAAATATATCATGTAACTGACTAAACCAAAATGATATTGATATAAGTTGAGTCCATACCAAGAAAAAAGGAACAGCCATATGCATGCATGACATCAATCTATCAATATGATCAACATCAGAAACCTGCAATATCAAACCAAATGCATTCTAAGAGCAGAATATTTTTAATATAATGCTGATAGCACCATTGTACTGCAAAATCTACAATTAACATTGATATATTTATGCCCAAGAAAGATACTGGGGAAAAGATAAGCAAAAACTTATGTATTACCAAATACATCACAACTTGCAATGAGCTTCTGCATAATTTTCATTGCAGCTAACAATTACACTCTCTACCATTTGAAAAGAACATACTGCACATGGCACTTCACAATACATGAATGATTTTGCTTCTTTTTATAACCTTTTTATAGGCACCTTTTACGAATAATTGCAGTTCTAAGCCAAAAAGGTTATTCCACTTCCACAGTTCTCTCAACAAGATAGGTGCCAAAAAAAACCTACTTTTCCCTACCTAAAACCTATAGAAGAAGAAATTCATTCATATTCAAGAAAGAAAAAGGAGACAGGCAATTTGGGGTGGTAGTGCATGAGGTAGTCATGTCTTCTGTTACTGGGCTTTGAAGCAGTGTCTGGCCTAAAGGTCAGCTTTTTTAAGAGTGCGCTGATAAGAAATTGTCTTCAGAGCTTAGAGGAGTTATGGGTTCAAAACTGGTTCTCATTTAGCATCATATTTGGTTTGCCTCTATCTGAAGGGATTGCCTCTAAATCAGTATGGAACTCGAAGATCGAAAGAGTGGAAAGAAAGTCGCCAACATGGAAGGCCAGGTATTATCCATGAGGGGTAGGATAAACTTTATTAAAGCTGATCTCTCTAATATTCCCATATACTTCATGTCCCTTCATTAATGTCCAATAGTAGTCTCCAAGTGTGATGAGTGGCTCTAGTGAGAGTTCATTTGGCAGGACAGAGAATCCAAAAGGTTTCTTTAGTTGATTGGAGGCCAGTTCGTAAACTAGAAAAGAGAAGGAGCAGGTCTTGGCTTTGTTAAGTAGTTAGTTTGCCGCACCTTTAACGTCTAGGCATTTTGGATATATTGGTCAGTAACTTGAAAGGCTTTAGGCCCTTAAGTTTATTGAATCAGGCTTTGTTAGGCAAATGTCTTGGGAGGCTCTGTGATGAGGCAGTGGGTTGTGGAAGCAAACTGAGATGGTGAAATATGATTTGGCCAGGAATGGATGTGATACTCAAGCGGATGCTGCCCATAGCTCAGATTAATAGAAAGGAATTATGTTAGTAAAGGAGCCCCACTAGTAATATAAGGTATCAAGTTGGGAATTGTGAGCTCATGTGCTTTTGGCTTGATATATGGGTGGGAGAACGGAGATTTCCCTTCAGCTAGCATATTTCCAGATTTGTTTTGATGTGCCCAAAATCTACAAACTTCAGTGAGTTTCTATATGGAGAGAACAGGCGGCAAAGTGTTTTGGGTCCTATTTTTAAAATGCATCTTTTGGAGGAGGAAAAGCATTTTCAGTCCTTGCTTGAATTGGTCAATACATTTTACATTCCACAAAAGCAGACAAGTTCTACAAATGGCCTATATTCATCTGCCTCTTCTTCAAAATTAAAAAAATAAAAATAAAAATAAATCCTAATCATGGGGGACAGTCTTCAGATTCTTTGGTAGGCTTATGGCACTAAGCCCTGATGAGGGCCCAAGCTTTTGCTTGGCTCGCTATTAAGAGAGTATCCTTGCAATGGATAATCTCAGACAGCGGTAGGTGATTACTGTGAATGCTTATCGCGTGGCCAAAGCAGTTTGCTTGCTTGTTCCCACCTAGACAAATCACCTGAATCATAGGAATCAATATAACACGTTTTGAATTATACGATTCACACCTGAATCCTAAGATTTACCAATGAATGAGATCCATTGGATTGATACAAACCTTTTTACCCAGCCCTAAATTATTAATCTGGAATTAGATCGAGGCTTGTCAGTTGTCATGGGTAACCCCCTACCCGTATTTTTTTCCCACTATTTCTCCTTTTTTCCCTTCTTTTCTTCTTGAGTTTTCTTTGAACTTCCTTGCTCCTTTTTCTTGCTTTCTCCTCTGGTTTGAGCCACCCATTAGGGCTTTTGAAAGCCCAAAGCTTTATCGTAATGTTTAATGCTGTTTTTATGTCTACAGCATTTATATATGAACTTTCAGGTGGCCAATGCATCGATAACAAATAATTATAAATCTAATCACATAAATTAAAGGTCTTAATCATGAACATGAAAGACAGACCATTACACAGGTATTAGCATAATTCTTTATGCTTTATGTAACAAACAACATCTCACACTCAACAGTCACCACATAGACAACTTGTTGGAGAAACAACACAATTGGTAGATACTTGCTTTCTGCACCAAGGTTTAGCATGCAAAATGAAAACTTGTGTGAAGGAGAGGAAATATTTACTAGGAACACAGCTCAAGCAAAAGCAAACAGCATCAATATATCAATGCACACTTAGCATGAAATTGACATAAACGGAAAGTCAATAACATCATGACACATATTAAACAAATAAAAGCCTGTACGCTATGAAAATACACAATACAGAAGTATGGCCGCCTAACATGCACCTTGTGCAATGGTAAAAGAGTAAGGGCACAAAATATCAAGTCCCAGACTGAGATACATGAGGACCAATCCAAAGAACTAAAATCCATACATACACGGGCACAATTTTATCATCTAAATGTATGAATACTCAATTTAAATTAAAACAATATACCAACAATATATACATATATGAACATGTATATCAAAAATCAAATGTAATACAGCACGAATGGCAGGGAACGCTCATCATTTCATCGCTGCACTCATTTTTAAATAATGTGGTAAAATTTGGTTTCAGAACTTTAAAATGGAACCAGAGTTGCAGTATTTTTCATCTCAAAGGTAAGAAAAAAATATTGGATACACTTTGCAGTGTCACATTTGTGATATGGATCATACAGTCAAGCAGATGCGTACCATGAGGATCATGTCAATGGAGGTACCAAAACCTTGGATCTAAATCTCCACCGGTTATAGGTCATGGGCCTGAATGTCACCCACAGTCATCCATAAGAAAAATACCATGAGGCATGATTAACATCAATGCCTAAGATGGATCGATAATGGCCCATGGGTAGCTCAATCCAATGGTGAATCACTCCTACTACAAGGGTGGCAGGGTCATCACCTATCATGTTGCGTGAGTTGGGAGTTTTTGAGATCCAATAGTTTGCCATGATGAGAAGTGGTCTCACAAATGCAGACTTGACTTGAATGTGGCACAGTTCTGACATGCTCAACTGTATTCAATCAAGTATTCTTACAGATGAAAAACAGGGCCCAAAGTTCTATTTAACAGTTATGAAGTATGCAAGCAATGTCATGTTGCAGCACTATTTCATCATACCAATATACACAATGCAGGCACTTACATTGAACTGCGCATCTAGATCAGCCTGTCCTTCAATAATTTCAATAAGTTCCTGCACACGCTCCTGAGGAGCTTTCTCTCCAAATATACTCAAACTTACTAAGAAATCCATAAACATTTTGAATTCTGCACCAGTTACATCTTGTAAACTCTGAAATAGCATAGAACCAATTTAGCATAATCTCTCGTAAGGAACCTAGTAGTTAGTATTATTACATGCACTATGAGAAATAAACGGATCATATAAAGCAAGGCCTGAACTAACTTTAGACAAACAATACTGAAAAATAAAAAGCCAATCGTCCCATCAGGAGAGCATGTTCATAAACCTACTTTCTTTACTAAATCAGTTACATGTCTTTCCATTTGTTCTTGAGGCTTCAAGAGCTCAGCTTTGAGAGGAAACACCTGGCATATAAGATATTTAGCACAAACTTGTAACAATAGAATAATGAGCACTAATATTGAGAGATCTAAAAATAAAATCCCACCCACCTTATCCTTGATAAAATTAAGAACCTTTTCACGAATATGTTCCTCACTGGTCACAACATCATGGAACAATGTAGTTAAAGAAGCTGCAGAATTCCAGAAATCCATTAGATATGCATAAAGAAGGTCCACCGAGAAAGCCGCATTCTTTAGCTTCTTTTTATTTTAGTGAGTATCATCCTTCTTTATCAGAGGTATCATCTTTTTCTAGATAACAGATTGCATAATAGCATATTTTTGCAGGATCATGTGATAACAAAGTTGGCTTTACCATTACATGACATCACAATCGTCACCGTCATACTCATCATCATCATCAAAGACTTATAACATCTAGCAGAACATAAGATGAAAGATACACATTTGCTTATAAATTTGAAAAAAAAAATGCTTGTTTATCAAATGATAAACCAAACTTTTGAGAGGAATGAGTTACATCATAAAAACGCAGCAATATATCAACCATCAATGCCACATTAAGCCTTCGATAATTCAAAAATAGAAGAACCAGAAGAACTTGGCATTTCAACCTAATAAATTATGGATAGTTTATAGAGGTCAGCGATGCACATTGCTAGGTGTTATTTACCCTAGAAACTTCTAGACTTCAATGGGACATAGTCCTCTGCTAGTTACAATTGAAACATCAAATGACCTGCACCTGCTTCTTCAAGAATTTGCACTTCAAATCCATGAAGCAGTAGAATCTTACGGGCATTTGTTTTTACGTAAAATTCTAATGGTAAAATTATTTTTTAAGTCATTTGACACACCTCAAATCACATTCTGGTACTTGTTTTTCATTGAAAATCACTCTTTGTGCAAAAAAGATTTTCAATAAAAATAAATAAATATAAAAATAAAAGCCCCTTCTCAGAACCTCACCAAATCAATTTCCATTCAGTTCATTTACAAGTTAGCCAGTAAATTCTTCATAAATTTTTTAAATTTAGAAAATCATAACAATGAGCTCATTGCTAAGGATACTTTTAAACTTTATATCTCATTATATTGGTCTTCCTCTTCTGCTTGCTGACTATCTCTTCCCTTCTCATTCCTCCACCCTCTCCATCTCTTCTATTTCGTCATTCGATGTCATTCTAAGTTTCAATAAAAACCAAAACGAAGAAAAATCACTTTGAATAATGCAACCAATGCAGGAATTATGATTTTCAATATTCTAAGACGTAACACCAACCAGTTAGGAAATATAATCTCAAAGCAACCTAAAAAACATCTAAAGACTCAACTTTGCCCTCCCTACAATCTACCAGAAACACAATGTTGCATACCATCCTCCCACTCTTTAACTAAATTAGTCAATAGTCAATACATTCATACTCCTGAAGCCCTTCTATTTCTATAAGATAGCATGCCAAACCTTTTACGAGTACATATTCCAAATAACCTTTTTTTAATTTGTATGGAGTCCAAAAAAACCTTTGGCCAGTAACACACTCCCATCCATAGATCTATCCAACATTTCATTCCATCGCTCCTTCCCTCCCTAAAACTAACTCATCCACTTAAAATCTTCTTTGCCTCATGATTAAAATTTCAAAGACATCCACATCCTTTTAGGGCCTTAGACCTAGAACCTATCCGTCCATCACCATGATCTCTTATCCTAGCCATATGGAGATGCTGTTATTTTCCTCCATTCATTCCGAAGTCTCAACAAGCAATTGAATAGAAACACCCAATTCCTCTCCCAAATCACTCTCCTGCCGTTTTCTTATGGAAAATACACTCTCTAGAATTACCCTAATCCCTCCTTATGAAAGTATATAATAGGAATGGAGAAATGGCATTAGAACAACTTACCTTTTACATCCTGCCTCAAAAGAGACATTAGAGCTTTGTGCACCGCATCACGCTCCACATTTTCCTCTAGAAACATTGAGGTAACAAGAGCATTAATAATTAACACTAAAACAAACAAATAAAGAGCTTAAAGAGAGAGCTTTGAAGAAGAGAATTACCAGCAGTATAAAGAAGTTGCCCGAGAACATCCACAGTCTTAGGAACATACTCCGGTGTATCCTTGCCAAGAAGAGGAAGCCCGCGAATTGCTTGTACTCTTATCTGTAGCCATTGATCAAGTTCAAAATGAGCATAAGTTATGTCCCTTTCAAATAATACAATCATTGAGCTACCACTACAGGTTACGTTAATAACAAATTACAAGCCCGCATTATGTGATAATTACCTTGATTCCCCTTCTGATTTAAATAACCAGAGGGGCATTAAAATAACAAAACATGCTCAAACTCAAATATCTTGACTCTTTTTTTCAAAAAAATGGCAAATCTTTAATCAGAGGTTGCAATTAAAAAAGTTTTTTGCATCGAGAAAATTTAAAAGAAGTACCAACTGTTAAATGCCTAAAAACAGAGGTGATAAGTTAATTGTGCAAAATATAAGTTGAACAAGCTAACAACAAAAATGGAAAGAGAATTAAACATGTTGCAGAAATAGCAGTTGCCCGTACTTGGAACCAAGGAAACGTTCAACACTAAGACAGACTGACCTTATAGATAGAATGTCCTCGCAGCGGTAAAAAAAAATTGCAAAATACAAGTCTACCCCGTACAGTCCAGCTCTGACCCAGAATGCAGCAGAAATCAATTGGGGTAGTAAGGGCAGAAAACAGCACCATTCGTAACCTAGTTTCAGATTTCTGCTCCTTTTATTAGTTCTTACTTCTACTCCATCACCCCAACTCATGATAGCTCTATGAATAATAAATCATTCCACCAAAACATGCAGCCAAATCAATATCTCTAAGATAGAATGTCCTTGGAACCATTGGTGCCAAAATCCGACGATTCGTATCAAATCCCAAGGAAAACAATTCACACCTATGAAATGAATTTCATTTATAGGTGAATCTTGGAATTCAGGTGTGAATCTTGTGATTCGATACTTGCTCCATCAAATCTTATAATTCAAGCGATTCCCTTAGTCAAGAGGATAATATTAATAAGCCTTTACCTTTTCTTTCTTTCTATTTTTGACATCTCTATTTGTAGAAGGTTATTTAGTGGTCAACGAAACCTCTTAAGAATTTTTACAATTTTAGGGAGATTATAGAGATGGATAAAAGACAAGCATTCAATTGTACGTATCAGGTTTTGTCCTGTATCCATTAAAAAAAAAAAAAAAAGAAGAAGAAGGCATTCAATTGTACATATGGGGTTTTGTATAGGGTTTTTGTCTTGTATCCATTTTTTTTTAAAAGGACAAGCATTCAATTGTACGTATTGGGTTTTGTCCTGTATCCATTCAAAAAAAAAAAAAAAAATTTCATCATCATCATCAAAGTCTTGTCCCCACTATGTTATAGTCATCTGCATGAATTTTGTTTCACCATTCCAGTCTATCCTATGCCAATCCTTGGATAGGTTCCACTTCTTCATATCCATCCCTACAACTCCATTGTTTTTTAAGCACTTTTTATTGTGTCTTCATGAACATTCTTTAACTTCAAAAGACATGCTAACTGGTAAGATTGATATTTTTATTTTCTTTTTTTTATTTAAATATTAAAAAAACTATTTCAACTTGTTTTTTTTTTTTTTTTTTACCATTTTACACAAATCATTTATTGATATATTGACATATGTCAATGATGTTCTTCATATGATTGTATCACAGGTTTATTTGGCAGCTTATCTATATTCCTATGGATGAAAAATGGTGGATTTACAATATGATTCAACTCATCCCATTCAATGATTTGCGATTCAATTCCGATTCCTATTTCAAGAACAATGATCGCAACAGTTTTTGATCAAAAAAAAAAAAAAGAAGGATGCTTTCACACCTAAGTCCCAAGTCTATCCTAGTATACCCTGACCCAAAATAAAACGGTCATCAATTGGGGCAACACCACAACTAGCCTAGTTCCAACTTTCCACCTCTTTTATTAGTTTCACTTCTACTCACCAAAACACAGGTGCAGATAATGAAGTAAGAAAGAAAGAAAGAAAGGAAAAAAAACATCGCTCTCCATTATCCTCTAGCCATTGAAATGACTCACCCCAAGCTCTTCCTCCCCACACAAATCCAAATGAGCATAGAAGGCTTTCTTGGATAGGCTGGGGAAGAACTTGAAGAACCTCGGGATTAGCTGTGCCGCCAATTGCTTCGCCTTCATGCTTCCCTTCACTGCCATGATTATCCCCTCGTAATCTCCCAAATGCTGCAAAGAAGAAGAAAAATCACAACTTTGCATATGGTGAAGTTAAAACCTAAAACCCGAACATTAAAACCCTAGAGCAAATCTAATCTTCAGGAATCGGTGGATGGCGAGATGTGACTGACTGACCTCGGATTTGTCTTTTGCTTCGTTGAGCCGTTCGCTATATTCGTATAGATTCTCAACGTCACTTGCATCTTCAAGTGCAGCAGCCATTTCAGGTAGAGAGGAAACAGAAGGAAGAGGTTTGCTAAAGGAAGAAGAAGGATGATGAACAAAAGCTGAAATCTTCTGTGATGATGTAAACCTATTATTATATGTGTGTGTATATATATATAGTTTCATGTGAGAGAAATGTAAGAGCGTTGATGGGACTTCTTCGGGTATTCCCTTTTACGGGCCGAGGTTTGGAACGGGTTTGGGTACTCAGATGAAAACCTAATGCTGATAATACTAGTGCAATCTCATCCCGAATATTAAGCGACCTATCAGGGTTAATGCAATTTTGATCTTAAATTGATCGGGCATATGTCAAATTTCATTTCGCGCAGGCTCTGGTCGAGCCTGGACTTAGCACATCTTGAATATGAACTAAACATTCTCTAATTATAACTATATTGTTACCGAACGTCCGGACCAAACCCTCCTCCTCTTTTCCAAACTTAGGAGCGGCAATACAATGCAAATAAATGAGTTTTCAATTGCTAATATCAACAACTAAATAAGTAAATAAGTTATCAATAGCTACTGTAAGTAAACAAGTTATCAACAGTTACTACCGACAACTAAACAAAATATCAATAGCTACGATACACAACTAAGTTATCAATGACTACCATCCACAACTAAATAAGTTCTTAAATGTACTAAACGAGTGAACAAGTTTGAAAGAGGAAGAGTCAAGAGATGTATCTTAGTATCCCACAATCCCGAAGTTATGGATGCCTGCTACTCGATTGTCTTTAAGATTTCCTCACAAAGAAAAATCCTAATAGAAATACATATATAATTACTTAATTAGAGCTCATTCATGAATTAACATAAATTAATAACATAAACGGGATACAAATTGAGAAAGAGCCATAAATACAAATGATATGACCTAAAGGCATCATTCGAAATTATTATCTTAAACCTTTAAAAGAAGCAAATAAATCATTAAAGGCGTGTTTGGGTAACGTCCTTGAAGAGGAGTCCTTTTTGGTTTTCTTCGATTCCGAGAAGAACCCACGTTTGGGTGAAGTGAGGAAAATTGAGAGGATTTTCATAATCCACCCAAATCCTTAATAATACCTGCTAGAGATGATTGCTCGGTCTCCACCTCCCCATTGAATTTTCTCTCTCCTCATAAGTGAAGAAAAGTGGCTACACAATAGATGGCCCTTGTGCGGGTGATGCCTAGGGCCCGAGGTTAGCATTCAAAAGATAGATAACCAAAGCATATATATATATATATATATATATATATATATATTATAGTAGTAAAATATATATATTATATATATATGGAATGTGCTCTTGTAAGAGGCACTCTCACCTTACTATGAGAGATAAGGGTGGGGGCCCTCATATGTAAGTTGTTGACATTGGATATAGACGTGAGGGCCCTCACCCAATCTCTCATATAAGGTGAGAGATATCTCTCATAAGAGCATTTATATATATATATATATATATAGGGATGTGCTCTTGTAAGAAGCATATATATATTATAACCTACATGATCTATCAGTCCAATGGTTCAGACCATGCTAATCCCTTCCAATTTTCCGGAGTTTCAAAATCAATATAATATAATGATAAGTTTCCGGGTTACCTCAATCGCTACCCAAATCAATCTTATCTACATGTGAGCAAGCTAGAGGTAAGCTCTAATACCAATGTAAGATGTAGGTGATGTGGAAGCACGAATCTAATTGGGTTGGTCGCTACAAGCGCGATTAGGATTGCGTCGGCTTAGATCAAGCACTAGATGCGGAGATCTTTAACTGTCTACAAGAGATTAACCACATGTGGTTCACTCTTCAAGATCTAAGGACAAGGATGAACACTCTGAACAAAGAAAAATGATGATGGACGATTCAAATCTAGTAAAAGGAAGAGGGAAAAGGCCTTCCAGAGGGTCTCTCACTTTCTTCTACTATCACTCGTTATTGGATAAGTGTTGAGATGATATGATGAGATAATATACATACAACCACTCTCACTGATATCTATATATAGCCTTTTCGGTTACTCGGTGATAAGCTTTCAATTAATTCAAAATAATTCTTATTCCTATCACCACAAAATGATTAACGCATCCTTACTTGCAACAATCGGGACTTTCTTGTAAGGAGCGTCTCTTTGTGATCGGATCTTGCCACATGTCAACACAAGTAGGCCCCATCATAGATGCCAACAAGGGGTGGTTTTGATTTTATATGCGATCCTCAAGTCAGTAGTTTAAGAAGAAGTTTATAACTCTTATTTATCATGGTAGTTTCGATTGGTGGCTCCATGGTTTTTCCCTCTTATTTTGGAGGGTTTTTTTTTTTTTTTTTTTTTTTTTTTTTTTTTTTTTTTTTTTTTGTGTGTAAATTTTGGCATGTGCTTTATTTGGTCTTGCTTTCATTGGTTTTTTCCAATAATACTTTGTTGTGGTTGCTTAGATTATATTGCGCATCCTTTAAGTTTGTTGAATTTCTATCGGTTCACACAGCAGGGAAGAATTCATTATCTCCCCAACATTCTGAGTAGAAAGAGAGATGGGCTCTCTTTGGCGGCCAAAGTTGGGTTTGGGCAGATATTTGTGTCAAAGTTTTTTTTTTACTCAATTTGAGTTAGAAGCGGATTTTATTTTTGGTTTCTCTTGTCGCCTTGACCTATTTTTCTTTGATTTGTACATCATAATTCTACGGTAATTGTTTTATTTGCTGAACACAACTGAATGATCGATATCAATCATATTGTGAAAAAAAAAAAAAAAAAAGATGAATATGTAGGTCCATCCGCAGATCTTCCGCCCCCGCATCCTCTCACTACCCTTGGGTTTGTAGGTCCTTGTCCCCCATCCCCTCTCTCCCCCACTATCTTTAGGCCAGTCCTCTTCCTCATCTCCGCTAACAACCTTGCTTCCGTCTCCCCTCTCCTCTTCACCGTCAGCCTCTCCCTCCATAGGGATCCTCCCTCCTCCTTTGATGAAGATGACCTTATGCTCGCCGCCCTTCATTCCTTCAAATTCTCCATCTCCCTACCTTCCCTCGCTCCATCCACTGCTCTGACCTGCACTAGCAACCAAAAGAGAGAAAATTCTAGTTTTTATTTAGGTTCTGTAAATTGAGAACAACCATCACAGCTCTCACCTCATAATGGTCGATATCAACCATATCGCTAAATAACAAAAAAAATAAAAAATATATATATATATATATATAAACACCAAAACAACCCCTCCCATCAATACGGTGCTACTGGGACTTCATCAATGGGGTACTATGGGGCTTTTACCCGTAAAATCCTTTAAAAACTAAAAATTCCATATTTTAAAATATTAAGATTTACGAACCCTAAAAATTGTCCGGCCACGGCCCACGGGCTACCTACAGAGAGGTTTTCTCATGTGTACCTCAGGTAAGTAGTAACTTATACCCCTTGGCTTTCACACACTCTTAAAATCTCTCTCTCTCTCTCTCTCGTCCCAGATGCCGAGAAGGCTGACCGGTGGTCGCCCCACGTTCTCATCCGAACGCTCGAAGCTCATCAGATGCCTCAATCTTCTGCCCTCCTCTCATCTCCTCGACCCACACAAAGACGTCGATCAAATCGTCAAACACCTTCGCTACAAATACCCCGAGTACGCCCGCAAGAAGCTCGACCCCTTCACAACCTTCGTATCTCAAACCCTAAATTCCCATTTCAGAACCAAACAAGAAGAAGATGATGATGACCCCAGCCGTCCCAAACCTAAAACCCTCAAAAGATCCGACATAGAAGAAGCACGAATTCTCCGCCATGAATCCGACTTTCTCCGAAGAAAAAGGCAGAAGCCATCCTCATCTTCACCTTCTTCCTCGTCAATTCCTTCTTCATCTTCATCATCTTCTTCCGAAGAAGATGATGAAGAAAATGATTCTTCCGAAGAGGAAGATGGCGCCGTTTCCACATCGGAAGATGCTGTCTTCGAAGAGCCGGTGGAGCCGGAGTTTGATCTGATGAAGGCCATGCTCCGGGCGAATTACAGTAACAGTAGTGCTTTGAAGTTGAAAGATGAGGGAGAGAAGAATGTGGAAGTTGAGGTGGAAGATAAGTCGAAGAAGATGGAAGCTGGAGCGGAGGGAGTGGTAATGATGGGGAAGAGGAAGGATGGGGTGGTGTTGAAGGGCCGCAGTGGCGGCGATGGAGGTGATTTGAAGGAGGGGAAGAAAGGGCCTAGGTTTAGGGATTTGGGGGGAATAAAGAGGGTTTTGGATGAATTGATGATGGAGGTGATTGTTCCGCTCTACCACCCGCAGCTGCCCCGGTGGTTGGGGGTGAGGCCAATGGCGGGGATTTTGTTGCATGGGCCGCCGGGGTGTGGGAAGACGAAGCTTGCTCATGCCATAGCGAATGAGACCAATGTTCCTTTTTACAAGATTTCTGCAACCGAAGTGGTGTCCGGTGTCTCCGGTAATGCATTTGTTTATTTAATTTTGATTTTTTTTGGGTGACATTGTGAATTGAAATCATGTCCAACTATTGCTTGAAGCGCTACTAATTAAAAAAAAAGTTTGAAGCTCCTCTTGTATTTTGTGAATATTCTTGCATTTGCTAGTTTAGGTTAGGTTGTTGTTTTTTTTTTTTTTTTTTTCTTTTTTTTTTTTGTTAATGTTAAGAGCACATGTATTTGTGTGGTTGATAATATAATTGCCTTGCCCAACATTCAGCTCTATTATTCTCAGTATGTGAATGCTTGATGGAAGGGCTTTTAATGGATTTGGTGCTCTGATGATGATGTTGTACCAAGTTACATTTCAATTTTATTTGGCTTGTCTTCTCTTCCCTTTGATCTGCAGGACATGTATTTCATGTATTGTTTCTTCAATTGTTAATTTTCAACCCATTTGACTCAAAGACCGCCTGAAGTACTAGCTCATCATTGACTCACTTTCTTATCTGTCTAATGAGTACCATGCTATCTGCAAACAATGAACACCGGCAACTTGATATTGGATTTTTTGCTGTTGCGTTATCCATAACCAGGGCCGATAAATGGAGCTCAAAGTAGAATTTTGGTGTAATCTAACTTGCACTTGAAACTTAGAAATCTGCAGGAATAGTTCCTGTACCTATTAGTGCCAAACAATGAACACCAGGAATTTCATATTGGATGTTTTGCTGTTGTGTTGTCCATAACCACGGCCAATACATGGAGCTCAATGTAAAATTTTGGTGTAATCTAACTTATACTTGAAACTTAGAAATCTGCAGGAATAGTTCCTGTATGTACCTGTTAGTGCCCCTTCGTACATGTCTTGTAGTGATTCATTTTTTCTTCGATGTCCCCAAAAGTAACTGCCTTGGTGCCCCATTGCATGCTTTCTCTTTTATATAAAAAAACTAATGGCAATTTTCCTTCTAAACTTTTTCATGAGTTGTCTTGATAGTAAAATGGCTTTTGAGGTAAATCATAAAATGGCTTTTGAGGTAAATCAATCTGGCACAAACCCAGTAGACATGCTTTCAAGGTAGATCTATTTGGCGCCAAGTTAAATTGGGTAAGCCCACTTTAGTTCTTTCAAATATTTGATTATTGCTGTGGGCATTGCTCTACTACTCTTGGTGTGCTCTAACATTTGGCATTGATGTTTGACTTTGACGCATTTGATTATATGAACGGTGGATGTTCCTTTTATAAAAATCATATGTTATAGTCACTCATACCTGATGATATATGTGTATTATATATGGAAAACATTCACTTACGCACTGCTCATCCAGACCGTCCCAGGGGTGGGACCCACCTCTGAATTTCATGTGCTGCGTGTGATGCGCGGTTTGGATGCACGGTTTGTAGGTGAATATTTTCCATTATATATATTATATGTATCATGTATGTGTGAATTCAGTAGTTAGAACTTAGAACTTACGTGTGTATCTTCAACTCTATTCTTTTCGGTACTATTATTACTATTACACTCTAAATCCTGGGTTGGAATTTGTTACGAATCTTTATCTTATTTGTAGTTCTTTTTCTTTGATCGACCACAATTATCTTTTTTGAACACTATCTCCATTATAATTTGGAAACTTTTCAGAGGCTGAATAATGATATAATAAAAATTGCAGGGGCATCTGAGGAGAACATACGTGACCTTTTCTCAAAAGCATACAGGACTGCTCCCTCGATAGTATTCATTGATGAGATTGATGCTATTGCTTCGAAGAGGGAAAATTTACAGAGGGAAATGGAGCGGAGGATCGTGACACAACTTATGACTTGCATGGATGAGTCACATCAGACTCTTGGATCAGATGAAACTGGTTCAGAAGCAGAAACATCTGATAAAGCACCTGGTTATGTTCTGGTAATTGGAGCTACAAACAGACCTGATGCTGTCGACCCGGCCCTAAGGAGGCCTGGGCGATTTGACCGAGAAATAGTTTTGGGTGTCCCAGATGAAAGTGCACGGGCGGAGATCCTATCTGTGCTTACACATAGCCTTAGACTTGAGGGCACATTTGATCTTGATAAAATAGCCAGGTGTACACCTGGCTTTGTTGGAGCTGATTTGGCAGCACTGGTGAATAAAGCTGGAAACCTAGCAATGAAGAGAATAATAGATAGAAGGAAGTGTGAGCTCTCTAGAGAATCAGATGCTGAGGAAAATTCTGAAACTTGGTGGAGAAAACCCTGGGTACCTGAAGAATTGGAGAGTTTAAGCATTACTATGACAGATTTTGAGGTAATCTTAAAGTTGTGTTGCCATTTGCAGCTGCTGGCTTGTTTCTGAATGATCATATATTCTAATTCTATTCTTTTAGCAAGTCTTTTAATCCATTTGATACTGAGCAGACAATTTCTAAAATTCTTCACAAGTTTACATATCTAGCTGGTGACTTATCCTCTTACAACCATTTCTAAAATCCTTTTGAATGTACAGATTCATATTGCTTGTTCATGGCCTTGTCTATAATTTGAAAATATTCCTAGCTTTATTATAATGTTTTCCTTGGTACTCATTTGCACAATATTTTGATTATTATGATTTATTTTCAAATACTTCCAATTTAAACTGTTACTTCTGTTTGAAAGAATTGTTCGATTATATTTCACTTTTCGAGAAAAAACAACCACAAATATTAATGAGATTTTTGTATACACCCCCTGAGCCCTGAGGTTTCTTGGATTTAAAGTAGGCCCTTATAGTTTTAGTATTTACTATTTAGTCATACATTCTCGCCTTTTTCATTTTAATACCTTCCATGTACCCAAATTCACAAAGGAAAGGGAATAGGCAACCGCAATCAGGTGAGCTTTTGTGGAAACGACAGCTTTGCCCTTACATCCATCAATCAGAAATGGATATGAATGTGTCATTATTTACAGAAATATCATTGCTTTATTCTAGGTCCCAACAGTCTCTCTCTCACGACATGAAGCTAATCATGCATTTTGAAATTTTCATCAATTCGACGGTGAATTGTGTGCAGATTGGGGTCAATTATAACCAATTAAAAGTTCAAGGGTTGATTGTCATTATGATCGGTTTGGATTAGATGAAATGAGTTTGTATTGATAAAAATGGACTTATGTAGATGTACTACTGTTTTGTAATTTGTTAGAAAATATATAGTAATTGTTGATGGGTTGTAATTAAGTTGATGATATAGGAGATGAAATTCAAGCTTCATAGAAAAACGAGTGCAATCAATCAAGAAACATTGATCAACAAACTGTTATTCTTTTTTCATTGTTTATTTAATATACTATTTTCTTTACACATTGTTTATGCAATAGACTATCTTATTTTATTACAACATAAGAAACAGAGAAAGAACCCCTCTTTACAGTCCCTTTATTGCTGATTTCGAGATCATTCTCTTTTTTTGAAATGGTAACTTAATAGATCAAAAGCTTTACAATATAAAAGAGCTATACTGAGAAGCGGCAGGGAGAAGCCCCAAAAATATAGCCACCACCCAAAGGAGGGAACTATACAAGGAGGCACTGATTCCTCAAAACAAAAATGGAGAAGAAGAGGCCCTAGTCATGGAGATGCGACTTCCCTCTAATTGAACATAATGGCTTCGAGAGATAAACCCCAAAAATCTGGAAGGTAGAAGACCCAAGATGCAACACAAAATTTCATTTTAAGGATCAAGTCTTCTTGGGAGGAAGTCTTCCCTTCGAAGCATCTTCTGTTTCTCTCCTTCTAAATCGTTCAGGTGCAAGCCAAGAAAGAAAGGCACCACATGATCTTTCCTTTGAAGGTAGTAATTCGGCAAAACCACTGTTGGAACAACTTGGGTAGGGACTGTGGTGCAGTTGAACTCCTTGAGAATTGACGACCATAGTGCATTTGCCAACTTGCAGTGGAGGAGTAAGTGATTTACTGAATCTTCGTCAGCTAAACAAAGGGGTTTAGCATTGACGGCGATCATCTCCCGATGACGGAGATTGTCCATTGTAAGAAGTTTGTTCCGAAGAGTGAGCTAGGCAAAGGCTAACACTCTTGGAGGGGCCTTGATCTTCCATAGAGATGACTGGCTTCCAGAGGTGCAGGAGCAATTGATAAGGTGGAGAAGAAGGAAGATACCAAAAAACTACCGTCGCTTGAGGGGCCCCAAAGCCTGCTGTCTTGCCCTTCACTAGCTACGTCTATCCCATTTAGAACCTTTAAAAGATTGAAGAGGTGAGCTTCTTTTGCCTTGGAGAGATTCCTTCTAAAGATTAGGCCCCACAAGTTGCGGTTAGAGTTTATGCCAAGATAGCATTGCAGTTTCTGGCACATCTGTAAAGGTCAGGGAACTGAAGCGCTAGAGAGGACTCACCAGCCCAAACATCATGCCAAAAAGAGATTTTCTCTCCATTGCCAACACAGTAATGGATGGAGTGAGCAAAATTGTCTTTGGTGGAGCAAATTCCTTTCCAGAAGGTAGAGCACCTTTGGGAAGTAGCAGGGATGTCCTAGCTGTTTCTACTCACATTGTATTTGGCTAACAAAATGCTTCTTCATAGGCCGTCTGTGTCTTCCCTAAGCCTTCAATTCAAAGCCATTTTCCCAACAAAGCTTGATTCATATTCCTTAAAGGTCTTATACCTAGACTGCCCTTGTCTTTAGGGGAGCAAACTGTTTTCCAGTTGAGCAGGTGGATTTTCTTTGATTCCTCGTGACCTTGCCAAAGGAAATCGCGTTGAAGCTTCTTGATGCGGTTGATGATAGCTATGGGGCATTTGAGGATGGACATGTAGTAGATAGGGAGATAGGCAAGTGTGGATTAGATCGGGGTGATTTTGCCTCCCAGGGAGAAGTGCCTAGCTTTCCAAGATGATAGCTTTTTCTCAATTCTTTCAACAACGGGGTTCCACCTGGATTTTGGAACCTTACCGAGGCAAAGGGGAAGACCAAGGTAAGTGGATGGGAAAGAGTCTACTTTGCACCCTAAGATGTCAGCGAAGCGACGAAGGAGGATGTCGTCAACTGGAACCTCGAGAATGGCGCTCTTGGAGAAGTTTATCTTGAGGCTTGAGATAGCTTCAAAACATCTGAGAATAGCTACCATATTTTTGACCTGATCAAACTTTGGCATCGCAGAAAAGAGGGGTATCATCCGCGTATTGGAGATGGGAGACTGACAGTGCATTAGGAGAATGCTTGAAACCATTGATCAGATCGTGATCTTCTGCTTTTGAAAGCATCCGACTAAGAGCCTCTCCAATGAATGTGATCAAGAAAAGGAATGGGGATAGAGGGTCCCCTTGACGCAGGCCTCTCTCAGCTGGGAAGAAACCCTTCGGAGAGCCATTGATCAAAATGGAGAAGGTTGTATTTGAGACACATTCTTTGATCTAGTTTCTCCATTTAGATCCATAACCCATCCTGTGCATCAAATAAAGGAGGAAGTCCTAGTCTACGTCGTTCTCTCTTATTTAAAGATGATGGGACCACATACATGAAAGTCTCTTTCTCTATGCCCCCCTCATAGCCCTTTAATTTCTGAAATCATTCAAATCATCCAAGCATGTAGTCGCACATGGCCCCATAACACCAAAATACGAAAAAAAATTATATTCCTAGAAAAATGTAAAAAAAATAAAATGAAACTTACCTAAGTGTTGGAGAGGAGGATGTCGTCGGTCATCAGTTGTGGGAAACATCGCCGGTGTGCAAGTGGTTGTTAGATGATAAGCGGTAAATTGAAGAGGGACGGCCTAGTGAGGGAGGAAGAGAGTGAGGAAGTCAAAAGGGAAAATAAAAGGTCGTGGGATGTGAAAGGGGACGTAGGTGAGGGCTTTTTGTGGTTTTTCATGGAAAGGATAAATACATGGGCAAAATCGTTATTCCTCACCTCACACTTTAAGTTGACAGTGGTTGCATGCTATCCTTTCTCTTTGTGAATTTGGGGACATGGAAGTAGTAAAACGTAAACGCAAGATGTATGACTAAATATTGAGACTGGAGGGGCCTACTGTTAGATCAAGGAAACCTAAGGGGGTACGTACAAAAAATTCAATATGTTAGATCATGGAAACCCAAGGGGCCTACTGGTGTGTTTTACATTGTGGGTTTGATGGGTTGGTTTTTTTTATATTTGTTTTCCTTTTGGTGTTGATAAGGCGAGACTCTAAAAATGGTTCCTAGTTGCAACCCAATCTTAGATTTGCTTTTAGCATTGTGGAAAGTAGATGAATATTGAAAGGTGTTGGTCTGGGCCAAGTAATGGTTCCTGATAGCAGATCTTGATCAACCTTGATTTGTGGCCCTTAGAGTCAACACATTTCATCTTTTCAACCTTTAGACATTAGTAGAAGTTGCTTAAGTTCTGGACTAATTGGTGGAAAATGTCAAAAGGGATGCTGCCATTTACAGGGAGTTTTGAGTGTTACAGGCTGGCGCAATAGCAACTTTTACTGTTACTGTTACTGTTACTGTTACTGTTACTATTACTAAAGCATTTGGTTCTCAACTAGGGCCTGTTTGCTTGCATGGAACTGGATTCCTAGGAATTTGAACAAAACGTTTTCCCATTCAGAGTGGCTAAAATTGAGAAAAAAAAAAAAAGGTAAAGATTCACAGATCACTATCAAGCACTCTCATCTTTGATGGAAAATGAATACCTAGCCATGACCCTAGTAAATCAAATAATAGGAAAGCATGGTTTGAAAAATCGGCCGAGTCCGAGTCGGCTTGGACTGGGTGATTACCAAGTCGGGTCAGCTCCGACTCAGGCTGAGTTCCTTTATTATTATTATTATTATTATTATTATTATTATTATTATTTTTAGAATTTCTGGCCCCCTTTTATGGATACACCATTAAAGTGGTTGTTTTTGGTCATATTATAAATCTCTTCTGCTTCACTGTCTCTGTATTTAAAACCACTTTCCGCTTTCCAATATCTGCATTTAAGATCTCTTTCCACTTCCCAACCTCCATATTTAAAAATCATTTCACTTCCCAACCATTTCCACTTTCGAGGGAGCACTATTATTTTCAATTTTTACTATTAAAGATGCCTTAATTTTTTTGGGGTAAAAAATGGGCCTAAAAATCCCTTCCACTTCCCAAGCCCCATATTTGAAAGTCCCTTCACTTCCTAAATCCCAACCTCTTCCACTTTCCAGGGGGCACTATTATTTTTATTTTTGCTATTAAAGATCTGAATGGGATTGGATTGTTATGCAGAGAAACTAAGATTTCCATACTTCTTTACAAAAATAAAAATAAAATTTCTATATTAAAAAAAGGCCTCAACCCGACTTGCCTGAGTCAGGACTGGTTTCCGATTCCGAGTTCTAAATCCTTGTAGGAAAGTGGGGGCCCCATTTACATCTCCACCTTATATCCTTCACCACATGCCTCTAATATTCTTTCTTTGGAATGATTTTTCTCTGAATTCCTTGCAAGCAAATGGGCCTTTAGCTTAAACTTCAGACTGATTTGTTAATGCTACTCAATTGATTTAAGGGGCCAAAAGATTTAGTCACCTAAAATTTAAGGTGCTTCTGCCTGTTAATATCACTCTTCAAGTATCAAACTGAATACAGCTGGAGTGGGTTCAGGTTTTTGGTTTGGATTGATTACAAGAAGACCCTACACAAAGATTCATAGTGGGTTCTCATATAAGAATATTTCATTTAAATTTTTGCTCAATGCCTGAATGTATATTTTCATGACCTTGCCTACATGGATCTAACGGAGGACATGGCCCTAAACAGATTTGATTGGCGTCGTCAAATCCATATAGCCGACCCCACCTAGTGGGAAAAGGCTTGGTTTGGTTTGGTTTGGCCTGAATGTATATTTTCAACAAGTTCACTTGATGAATGGTTATTTTCATTCATGTGCTTTGGCAGGAAGCAGCTAAGATGGTACAACCTTCTTCTAGAAGAGAAGGCTTTTCGGCAATTCCCAATGTTAAATGGGAAGATGTTGGAGGACTGAGTTTATTGCGAACAGAGTTTGACCGTTATATAGTTAAACGAATAAAGCACCCTGAGTATTATGAGGTACTTAGTTATCTTTCCTTTTTTTTTTACCCAACAGACTCCTGTGTGTTTACTTTCTTATCTTTGCCCCTTCTTTGTATTGAACTTTTTGAATCGAAGTGTAAAAAAAAAAAAAATGAAACTTGATTTTATCTTTAGATCAAGGAGTGTAACTTAGTTTCTAATGCGATGCTTTCATGCACTAAGAGTCCTCTCAGAATCTTATACCCTTCTATTGCATGAAATATGAAATGTGTTTGGTGGGAAATGTGATTTCTTCTTCTTCTTTTTTTTCCAAAGGAATTTGGTGTGGATTCGGAGACTGGATTTTTGCTTTATGGGCCTCCAGGATGTGGTAAAACATTGATTGCCAAAGCTGTAGCAAATGAGGCTGGTGCCAACTTCATACATATTAAGGTGCGCCCTTCATCTTTATTATGGTGCAATTCAAGTGTCTAACCTTGCTCTTCCCTAACTTCTCTCACTCTTTTTTTTGGGTGCTGTTTTTAGGGCCCTGAGCTTCTGAACAAGTATGTCGGGGAAAGCGAGTTGGCAGTCCGAACAATCTTTAGTCGTGCTCGCACTTGCGCTCCATGCATTCTTTTCTTTGATGAGGTTTATGATCAATTCTCTATTAATTTCTGGTTGTTGTTTTAACACTATATTTTAGATTGTTTACATGTATATCCTCTGTGAAAAGAGATGACGGAAGGAACAGAGAAGAGGGGAAGAGGGAGGGGTTGGTGGGGGTGGGTGGGGGGATGACTTTTTGTGATCCCCATTAAATGCTATGATTTTTGCACAAAAAAGTTGGCCCACGCGGCCCACAAGATGGGTCAGTTGACCTAATGGTGGGGATGACCTCTTGTTTGTTGTTAAAAGCTGAATCAAGTTAGCACAGAATTTTTTTTGTTTTGTTTTGAGTTCATAGTTGATTGCCTGCTGCTATTCTTCATACTGTAGGCTGTAGCCACCGAGTAGTCTAAACACGGGCTTGGCTAGTCTTCAGGCATTGCCGTTTTACCATAGATTCCTCAGGTTTAAATGCTCTTATCATGTTGAGACTGCTGCATGTGGTCATTCTGTACTATAAGCCGCTATTGATCTATCTGATTATTAACAACATACAGGCTAAATAATGCAAAAGAGAAAGGAAGCTCTCTCATCTGCTAAAAAATGATACAATAGTAACGATATTAACAACCTCTGGCTACATGTATGTTGCTCTACTCAGCTGCCATCCTAACTGTACATGGAATTTTGTTTCATTTTTTCTTCGGACTTTTGTGTACTGTAGCACAGTTGCGAGACATATTCAAATGTTTTGTATTATTTATTATTTTTTTTATAGGGAACATGTGAGATCCCACCTGCATGGGCATGTCTATCTTGTTTGTTAGCTTTCTTGTCTACCAGGGGGCTTGGACTGCACTAAGATCCACATCGGAAATATTCAAGTCCTGACCTGAGCATATAAGTGGGCCCAGGTTCTCACAGAATGGTATCAAAGCCTGTCTTGTCTATTAGCTTGCTTGTCTCCCAAGGGGCCCTTGAGTGTATAAGTGCGGCCTAGCCTTAACTTCACATGAGGCCTTCTAAAACCATGCGGCAATATTGGGTTGAAATCCCATGAGCCAAAGTTAACAATATCATGTGATTGTGGGCCTGGGTCGTCACAGAACATGACTTGAATCTATGACCTCAAGGTTGCAATGGTGAGCACTTTTCACTGTTCCATGGGCTCTTATTCTCCATAATAATCTAACCCTATTTTACCATGGACCTTAGGAAGACAAAGTCATGGCCTAACTTTTAAGTCAGTGCCTTTGGACTATTTTTTGAGCTTATGTGAATTTTATAGCTCGTAAACCCTGCAATTAAATTGAAATAAACCACACAGTTATAAAACTGCAGATGTATATTTTAATCTGACCCCATCAACTATTCAAGTGTCGTGCTGAAAGTTTAGCACATATACTGCGGTGTGTTTTAGGTAAAAAGGTCGCGTGGTTGTCTTTTCACTGTCACTGCAACAACACTCTGGTTGATGGTTTTATCGAGACTTTACAGTTTTGCTCACTATTGCATCCTCAAGGTTGTGTGTTTAAGTCATGTTGCATCAATAGAAAAAAAGCTGTATAGTTTTTGCTTCCTAGTGAGTTTGTTGCTTAGGTGGCCTAGGGTGTAATGTAGTTGCCAAAGACACTACCGGTCTCTTTCAAACTAACTGGAACATTTGGTGTGTGCTCCTTCGTTGCTGCAGGTGGATGCTCTAACAACGAAGCGGGGAAAAGATGGGGGATGGGTGGTTGAGAGACTACTTAACCAGGTTAAATAGCTATCCCATCTATATACCTTCACAGGTTTTTCTTTTGGGTTCTTTACATATTCTTTTGGACCCCTTCTTTTCCTAGACTCTTAGGTATTTCAGACTTTATGTTAATTGGTCTACAGCTTGTATCTCCAGCTACTTATAGAGCTAGATGGTGCTGATCAAAGGAGGGGTGTTTTTGTCATTGGTGCCACAAACAGGTAAGCTCAAGTTTTTAACTCTGACAGATTGTGGATTATATATCATTTTTATTAGTTACAGGCTTACGGCCATGGATTTTCGCATCCATTGGCAGGCCTGAGGTGATGGACCGCGCTGTACTTAGACCAGGTAGATTTGGCAAACTCCTGTATGTTCCTCTACCCACTGCCAACGAGCGTGTGTTAATTTTGAAAGCCCTCGCCCGGAAGAAGCCTCTTGCTGGTGATGTGAATTTGCAAGCCATTGGTGAAAGTGAGGCATGTCAGAATCTTAGCGGAGCTGATCTTGCGGCTGTGGTATGAGTATTTCTTCCATTTTTCTTTTTCTAACCGATTACTGCAAGCATGCTACTTAGAACCGGTTTCCATTGAAGTTTTACCCCTTCGACAGATGGTACATGCATCCTTAGGTCGTGTGGCATTTGTTTTGTGGATTGTGTCTGTCTAATAATTTCTGTATTTTATCTAGATGAATGAAGCTGCCATGGCCGCAGTTGAAGAGAAAGAAATGACTATAGGTGAAGGCAATCCAAGTACAGGACAATGTCTTATCAAGACATCACATTTTGAGCAAGCCTTGCAAAAAGTTTCTCCTTCAGTCTCAGAGCAGGTATGAAAATATATCGGAGAACTATTTTACTATATTAGTTATTATACATTAGCATTTCAGAATTTTTACAATTAGGATTTTTTTCTAATCTTATCTCTCGTCTTATGCTTATGGGGAAGCAGCAAACGAACTACTATGAGGCTCTGTCTCGAAGCTTCAAAGCAGGTTAGAATTTGAAGTAGTATCTGATATTTTTCAGCCATGGCAGAGGCTGCCAATTATCATGCCACACTACCTATCAGCCTGAATTATGGGCATGAAGAGAAGCAGTTTTGTATGTTGAAAAGACTGGCATTGTAATTACCATTCTTTTTCTTAGTATTTATGAATCGGCTGAGTGACATATTCTTTGCAGTATAAGGAAGAGGCATTTATTTTCAATTATGGTCATAAGCTTATTGAAGTTAAGCTTTTCTGGTAGTGCATTTCTGGTTATGTATGGCAGGCAAATGTTGATATGTGATCTTAAAGAAAGATTAATGTGGGTTTACTCGAATAAGAGTTGAGTCTGCTGTGCAATTAATTGATCACTTTTAAATATGCAACTAAAATATTAAGAGAAATTCAAGTGCTATATAGTAGTCTTTTACTCCCAAGAGAGAAAAAGTGTGTTCTATAGCAGTGAATCTAAGAATGGGCCCAAGTCCTATTAGTTCTTTTCAGAAAGCTAATATAAGGGTAATGGTTATTGTTACGGTCTTTAGATATGTGCTACATCCCATCTATGGACATGTTCTTTCTTTTTTTTTTATTTTTTTATTATTTTGGTAAAAAAGCTATGGACATGTTCTTGTCTAATGTTTTAGGTGGCCTTAGAGAATTATAAAATGGATTGAGGTAAATAGTATTTCCGGTGATGACAGCGTGAAGGGCCAGCTTTCTTTTTAGTTTTTTAAAACCTCCTACTCGTGTATTCTAAGATTTGTGATGTCGCCTATACATGAGTTGCGATCGCATTGAAGGATTTTGTGGAGATAACAAGAGACTGTCTTTTTCATCTAGGGGTGAAAATCTGGGCGGGCGGCCCAAGCCCAGCATGGGCCTGGCACGAAAAAATCATGCCTGGGCAAGTAGACTTGGTCAACGGGCCGGCCTAGCCCGGCCTGGCAGTCCCACTGGGCCAGGACTGCCAGGCCCAAGGCACGGCACGGTTAAAATCCGTATTGTGCCAGGCTAGTGCCCCAAAGCCCGCGGGCGGCCCGGCACGAGGCACGAGGCACGGCCAGTGAGAGCCCAACGGCTCTATTTTTTGAAAAATGCCCCCCCTCCTCCCAAAAAAAGGGTCAAATGGGTTTTTTTACATTTTTAACCCCCCCCCCCCCCAACAAAAAAAAAAAAAAGAAGCTATAAACGGTCAAATAGGGGGGTATTAGTGTCTTTTGATCATTTTTTACCATTATACCCCCCCAATTGCTATAAAACGGTCATATGAGGGGGTATTTTATGTCATTTTATCACTTATGAATTCTATAAATAGCCCTTATTCCTCTCATTTCTTTACACTCATCTACTCTCCCATTTCTCTACACTCATCTACTCTCTCATTTCTCACACTCTTTCTAAAGTTCTAAGGCTCTAAGCTCTCTTAAGTCTCATTCTAAAGTCTAAGCTTTCTATACAAAATTTTCTAAGTGAAGAGTGAGGGTGACTTCTCTAAAGTGGAGGATTCAACTAAGAAGAACTTCTCCATTAGCTTTCCCTCTCTCATAAAGGTATTTATTATCTTTAATTTTGAGTTTTATTTAGTAATAATATACATAGTAATATTATATATTAAGTCTCATCTTCTCCCCTTTCTTATATAAATTATCACAAAAAACACATTATACATAATTATTTATTCATTTTTTTTATCTTTTATTTAGAAAAATGGCTGGACCATCACAACCTTTCAACCTTGACTTCTCTGTAAATGAGGAAGATCCTGGGTTTATTAATTTAGATCAAACTGAGGGCATAGAAGTACATAGTAATAGTCCCCAAAATCCTGCATTTTAGGTTTCTACAACTAAAAAGAAGAGAAAATCAAGATTGACTTCTCTTGTATGGTCTTATTTTGTTAAAGTTACTATCCCAAGTCCTACGGGAGGAACAAATGAAAAGGTACAATGTAATTTTTGCAAAGATCTCCTCAGTAGTAAATCATCAAACGGCACTGGCTACCTTAGTAGACACATGAAAAAGTATATGCGCAAACACACGAATACCGCTAACGATGGGGAAAGTGGTGGGATGGTTCAAACACAACTTTCTCAAACAGATTCATCTGGCGGTTTAGGAATTTTCAATTATGACCCTACTAATGCTAGATATCAACTTATTAAGTTTGTAATTTGTCGCCAATTTCTATTTATACTTTCCGAAGACCAATGTTTTGAAAGATTTTTGAGGTCTGCCTTTGTTCCTTCATGGCAAAAAATATCTAGAGTTATGGCTAGAAATGATGCAATAAAAAAAATTGAAAGAAAAAGAGAATTTAAAAAGTTTTTTTGAAAATTTACCTGGAAAAGTGGCTTTAACTTCAAATTTATGGACCTCTAAACAAAATCTGGGGTACATTGCAATCACATCACAGTATATTGATAGTGATTGGGTGATGCAGAAAAGAATGATTTCGTTTTCTATGCTAGAATTTCCACACACTGGTGCTAGGATAGAGTCCACCATTCTTGAAAAACTTAGAGAATATAAAATTGAAAATAAAATAATTTCTATGACTTTAGATAATGCAAGCACTAACAATGTCGCAGTAGATTTACTAAAACATTCGATTCAACTTGATTTAAATGGAGATCTATTTCACAATAGATATGCATGCCACATCATAAATCTTATTGTACAAGTAGGGGTGAAATTAATTAGAGATGATTTAGAAACTGTTAAATGGATTGTAGGATACATTTTTTGTTCTCCCTCCCGAAAACAATGGTGGAGGGACATATGTGTAAATTCGAATCTAAGACCAAAGAAAATATCATATGATGTAAAGCATAGATGGAATTTTACCTATAAAATGTTAAAAGAATCATGTGCCTATAAAATGGCACTAAATCAATATTGTCGACTTTATTTGGAGCATGAAAATATTTTTATAAGTGATTATAAATGGACCCTTCTTGAGATAATAAGAGATTTTTTTAGAAGTTTTTCATGATGCAACATTGTTTTTTTCCAGGGTATATTATCCCACATCAAATCAAGCTTTAACCCATTTTTATGAAATAAGTCTTACTTTTAAAAGTATAGAGATTTTCCAATTTTTCAACTTGTGTGTACAAATGGAGGCAAAGTTTTCATCATATTGGAGAATAGCTCCTTTAACATTTTGTATAGCTGCTGCATTAGACCCTAAATTGAAATTACAAGGTGCAGAAACCTTTATTGATGAAATAAACTCTAATATAAATACAACTAATATAAATGACATGACAACAATTAAGACACAATTATAAACACTTTATTTAGATTATGCTACCCGATTAAGTAGATCCATAGCACCCACGGTTCCAACAGGCCCTCCCCAAGTACATAAAGAAAAAAAGAAGGCTATTTGGAGTATTATGAGGAAATCTTAGGAAAGTAAATCCTCTTCTTCCGGAAGATCTTACAACTTTAATGAATTAACAATATACCTGGGGAGCGATCCTATTGCAATATCGGAAGATGAAGAAGATGATTTTGATCTTTTGGCATGGTGGAAATCATTCGAAACTAAGTTTCCCGTGCTTTCCGCCATAGCCCGTGATTTCGAATGAGAAAGGTGTTAGAAAAATGAGAAAACTTAGAGGAAGAAGATTAGAGGGAGAAGAGAGAGAGTTTCTTTTAATATCAAGTATATACAAATACAAGGGAGGATGCATATTTATAGGCAAAGTAACCTCCTAATTGAAAAACCTTAATTACAATAAAATTCTAACTGTAACTCATCTTTTGTGAGCATCCACCCATGATCTACATCTCATAACACTCCCCATTGGATGACCATCATTCAATGACGGTTGCCCCATTAAAAACCTTGTTAAGGAAAAACCCAATGGAAAAAAAAAAAAACCAAAGCGAAGGGAAAAAGAGTACAACATTCTTCAGGATCATTGAACTAGTGTTGGATGTGCATAATGCTGTCTTGTTAAAACCTTAACTAGGAAAACCTAGTGGGATAAAACCTATAAAAGGAAAAAGAGTACAATGCATAGATGTCTTGGGTAGCATGCTTTAGGATTCCCCCTGATTAATTACTCCCCTTGATGATAGCAACCATTCACATAGTTTGATGATGAACTCTACGCATGCCAATCTCATCTACAAGCTTTTGGAATACTAATTTTGACAAAGATTTGGTAAACAGAACAACCAGATTGTTACTCAAACAAACTTACTTGACTTTAATTTTATTGTTTTTCTGAAATTCATGAGTGAAGAACTTCGGTGCTATATGCTTAGTATTGTTTCCTTTTATGAAACTTTCTTAAATCTGTTTTATGCATGATTCGTTATCTTCATAAATAATGTCTGGGATACCTGCAGTAGAAGATGATTGACAAAAACTATGAACATGTTAAATCAAAGATTTCAGCCATACACATTCCTTACTAGCTTCATAAAGAGCCAAAGTAGCTACCAAAATCTGTTTAGTAGAGCGCCAAGAAATGACGGCATTACCAATAAGAAACACATTACCTATCTGTGATTGACTCTTACAAAAATCAGAAAGATAACCCGAATCAACATATCCTATAAAACTGGGGTTTCTACAATAATAAGAATAAAATATTCTCAAATCAGTTGTTCCATGCAAATATTGTAGGATGTGTTTAATACCAGTTCAATGCCTTTGAGTTGGTGTAGAGCTATATCTGGTAAGTAGAGTTAACAGAAAATGAAATATCCGGTCTAGTGCATTGTGCAAGTACATCAGGGCTCCAACAACACTTACGTATGGTATTTCGGGATCCAATACTTCTTCATTTTCCTCGATGGGATGGTATGGATCTTTCTTTATGTCTACAAACCGGACGACCATGGGGTGCTTAATGGATGTTTTTTGTCCATACCAAATCGTTTTAAAACTTTCTCGATATAATTAGATTGATGGACCAACATCTAACTGAATTTCTCTCGATCTGCAAGCCAACACAGAATCTCGTTTTCCAAGGTCTTTCATTTCAAATTCTTTCTTTAAATAATTAGCAGTTTCTTCGAGCTCTTTTGGAGTCACTATCAAATTTATATCATCCACATAAACTGCTACTATTGCAAATCCCCTTAAAAATTTCTTTATAAATAAACATGGGCAAATAGGATTGTTTTCATACCCCCTTTTAAACAAGTATTCACAAATAAGATTATACCACATTTTTCTGGATTGCTTCAGGCCGTACAATAATCGTCTTAATTAGATTGAGTACGTACTTCTTGGTTTTGCTTTAGTTAAAGGAAATCATTCCGGGATTTTCATGTAAATTTATGTGTCTAAGTCCCTATACAAGTAAGCAGTTACAACATTCATGATTTTCATTTCTAGATTTTGATAAACTGTTAAACTTACCTGATATCTAAATGTTTTTGTATCCATAACAGGGGATAATGTTTTCTCATAATCAATCCTATGTTTCTGCAGGAAACCTTATGCCACTAATCGTGCCTTATATTTGATAATTTCATTTATTTCATTCATTTTTCTTACAAACACCCACTTGTAACATATAAGATTAACATCTTTTGGGGTTTGTACTATAGGTCCGAACACACCATGTTTATTGAGAGACTCTAACTCTGCTTTGATGGCACTTTCCCATTTTGACCAATCCTTTCTTTGTCGACATTTATTTATAGTACGTGGTTTTGTGTCCCAATCATCATCATCATTTTCCTTTGATATTTGTGTAGCTACTGCATATGTAAATGCATCATCGATGAATATTTCATTTCTATTCCGTCTCTCTCTTAAAGAATTGTAAAGTATAGAGATCTCTTTATTATACGGTACCGGTGCCTCTTCAGGGGCTTTCAAAGTCTCATAAGGGACTTTCATTATTCTAGAGAGAATGGATTTTACCATAACCTCTTTAGGAGTGTTATGTGTCTCTTCGGGAGGAACCTTTTCAGGAGCGTTACGTGCTTCTTTGGGAAGACATGATGATGATTACTCATTTCTCCTTTTTCTCGGAGCTTAGTTCTTTGAATTTATAGGTCTGCTACACTTCTGGAGTATTGCAGATTCTTTTGCTGCTGTATTTTGACTTTGTCCTACATGGACATTAATCCTAGCAGGTGCATTCATAGCTGATACTAAATGCATCAGGTAATTTGTTTGCAATTTCTTGTAAGTACATAATTCTTCGTACTTCATTTCATATTGTAAAGCATGTGGATCTAGATGAGACAGAGTTGAAGTATTCCATGTTAGTTCTCACATTTTCAGGAGCGGGTTGTTCTACAGGAACAATACGTTCTTCATGAACTATCTTATCTCCCTCTAATGGTGGGAATAATGTCTCATCGAATTGACAATGGGAAAAACGAGGAGTGAAGACATCTTCTGTCATTGGTTCAAGATATCGAATAATCGAGGGAGAGTCATAACATACATAGATTCCTAATCTACATTGTGGTCCCATCTTAGTACGCGGGCTCCTATCATGCCAAAGCTTTAAAGTCTTAGGATCACTAAGCTTTGGGCTTGACTTCGTTGTTTTGCTCATAATTGAATGTGATTCGACATTGGAGATTGTCGTGTAATATAACCCTGAGGAGAGTGCACTTACTTTTTCTAGCATTTGCTTCGAGCTTCCAATACTAGAAAATATAAATAAGTATTCCTTGTTACCTTCACTTACAATCTCAATGTGATACCCATTCATTCTGATGTCCTTGAAACTAATCAGGTTTCTTCGGGAACTTCTTGAGAACAATGCATCTTTAATGAATAGATGAGTACCATTAGGTAACATCCTATGGGCTCTTCCAGAGCCTTCAATTCTTTGCACAGGTCCAACTATGGTAGATACCTTTCGTGGAATTGATCATCAATTCTGAAAAAAACTTCTAATTTTCCAAAATGGTGTGTGTTGTGGCACTGTCTTCTAAACAAAAATTGTCCTTAATTCCATAATCGATACCTTAAATAAAATCAGAAACTAATATAACTATGCAACCACATGATAAAGATCAAACCATTCACCATAAAATAGAACATCAATTAAATAAAAACCCAACATAAACCGTAAGTCTAAAAATATGTATCTCAGAGGAATTAAAAAAAAATAAGTTTGTGAAGTTCAAAGAGTTATTGGTCTTCTAGACCATGCTAGGGGGTGCTCCCAATATACTTGCCCCATTATTTAGAGGTTGGCTATCCTCATTAGTTGCTAAAAATCATTTAAATACTTAATGCACAATTACTTGACAAATACCAGATAATTAGTTCATGAGCTTTATTGGGTTATAAAGTAAGGTACCGGTCCAAACTTCCTAAGGTTACCCCATGATTTCACATGATCATTTAAGGCAGAGGTTTTCATAAATAATTAAAGGGCTTCACTTGTACCTACCATGATGTAGTCATTTAATTCATGTAGTATCACGTGACACCAAAAGATATAAAGGGTTCACTGTGTTTATTATAGCACAATGAGATGTTTTGTCTCATTCACAACATGTCATACACCTTACACATGTAGGGTCTAGGTTTTTACCCACAATGTGCTTAACAAAAATAGATGACTCTCGCCTCTAGCCTTTGGGCATAACAAATGGTGTGACTCACTATGCAAAATCCTTGATGGACCTGCCTTCCAAGGTCGCCCAGGGGTATAATCCAAGATCCATGGGACTGATCATTGATCATATGTCCCACTAGGCCCCACGACTTGTATTTATGTGAAAAAAATCCCAAAAAAGTCTCTTGCCTCAAGTGTTTGAAGAATGGGGATGGTGGACCAGATGGGACCCAATCCTCATGGTCCATCATCATTGAAGTCGTCCAAGGCCCCCTTTTAGATCCAAGAATTAGATTGATCAGCAAAGTGGGGCGTGGGGCCCACCACTCTTATCGGCCATGACTAGGTTTTGACGAGGAAGACGAACGAGAACTCCATTATGGTCTGGTTTTTTCTACTGGATTCTCCTTCACCCAAGTAATCCATTTCCTCTAAGTCACCTTATTCATAAAGGAACAATCCCATCATCATCCACCATCAGTGACTGGATTTTTAGTCATCGAGCCAAGATTTTGGTTGATCAATGTTGTCGACAGGACTCACACCCCCAGATCTTGAGGCAGTTTGGGCATACAGGATTCGTTCCATGTGAATCTAGTACCCATATGTCGGCCATGGGTCCATCTTCGGATCCCTGGGCTTAATTGATCATGTGGGATAGGTTGGCCAATGAAAAGTTGGAACATCAGGTTCTCAAGTTTGATAATCAGAACTGCTGGTTCTTTCAAGATTTATGCTTGATTTAGAACTTCAAGTTCATAATACATGAAATTAGAACTGCAATTTCTATCAATCTTCAGGTTTGAAGTAGATTTTCTTATTTCAACAATTGATCAAAACTTCTGGTTCTGTCAAATTTTTAGGTTTGAAGTAGAACTTCTAGTTTTAACAATTGATCAAAACTTCCGGTTCTGTCAAATCTTCAGGTTTAATTTCATAACCTTATAATTTATTTGGATTTGAATAAAAAACTTTAGGTTTTGATTTATGGATATGAATATACAGATTCATATTAGAATTCCAACTTCTAGGACTGCTGGTCCATAGATCGGTGAACTTCGGGTTCAAATTTAGAACTTTTGGTTCTATATTGTGATCCATTCACATAAACAGTATCCAAAAAATAAAGTAAACAAGATAATGAGTAGTAACGAGTACCATGATTACTATAAAACAATTATTATAAACTAGTTGCATGCATTCTAATAAATTGATTTTGAGGATGGCTCAAATACTACTTACTGTATTTGAAGAAAAATATTACCCTTTTTTGAAATTTGCGCCGGGAAGGATTCCTCGTTGGAAATCCGCACAAGGTATCCGCGATGGAAATTTGCGTTGGAAAGGAACCTGCGATGAAATCTACGATATGAAGGAATCTACGAAGGGAATCCGCAATGGAAATCTGCGCTGGGAAGGATTTCGCGATGGAAATCCGCGCAGGGAAGGATTTCGCGATGAAATTCTGCTCAGGGAAGGATTTCTCTTCTATGAGTAAAAAGACTGGGTTTTTTTTTTTTCATTCTCTGAGTGCTTCGTGCTGATAATGTGTTAGGAAAATGAGAGAACTTAGAGGAAGAAGATTAGGGGAGAAGAGAGAGAATTTTTTCTATTATTTCAAGTATATACAAATACAAGGGAGGATGCCTATTTATAGGCAAAGCAACCTTCTAATTGAGAAACCCTAATTATAATAAGATTCTAACCCTAACTCATCTTATGTGGGTATCCACCCATGATCTATATCTCATAACAAAAGGTGAGTATTAAAAAATGACCATAAAATAAACTACCATTTGATGGAAAATGAATTAAGGGAAGATAGGAAATAAATACCCAACCATCACTCAAGTCCTAAGAAAGTCAAGTTTCCACTTACATCTCCACCTTATATTCTTTTAACTAACATCATAGTCTTTACAAGGAAAGTTTGCATGTGCATCTAGGGATTAGTTCTCGGTTATCCAAAATTGAGTGTTCCTTGGACTTAGGGCGAAAGGCTCTTTGGCTGTGTTGGTGGGAGACACCCTGGGTTATATATATAATCAAATCCTTCACCCCTCACCTCCAAATAATTATTCAATGGAGTTCATTTGATTATGAATTCTTACGTATTCAATTCCCATGTATTCTATGCCAAAAAACAGGCTCTAGTGATAGGCATTAACAACCCTTGATTCTTCTTCTTATTCATCTCATATACATTGCAATTGTAACATTATCGCGGTTTATATCAGTGGTAAAACTGTAATTGAACTTATATCATTGATGCATTTGGTCAGGGTTGGGCCTTTGGGTAGATCCTTACAAGTCAACTTCCAAAAAAATGCTTGAGGTTAAAACACCCATTTGTTAAACTGGGTTGTGGGAATCATCGTGGGGTCCACTTACTATGGTCAGATCCGTTAAAACCGAATTCAATGCCTAGCATATTCTCGAACTTTACTTGCAGGTGTGATGGAATGCGTCAAACCAAGTCCTATACCTATTCAAGACCATTACAGAACAACACTTAGATGTGTACATGTGCAGAAAAAGGCCTTTCAGCGACTCAAGCTGGAGACGTTGAGGCCGACATTGATACCAAAAGTTATGGAACTAAAAAATATGTCCTAGGACTATTGGAAAGCATCAAATCAAGCCCTATAACTGTTTAGGACCGAAAAAAAAAGGAAAGAAAAAAAGATGTGCACTTGCACAAAAAAGTTGTGATGGGTAGACAACTAGGGTGTGTTTGCAAGTATAGGCCTTTCTTTTTTCAAATCATGGTTTTGTTGGTTTCGGGCATATTCGCAGCCTAGATATCATGATCTCTCGATGGAAACAGCTTTTCACCCTGTATAAAGCCATCAAAGAATCAAATATTTCATAGAGCCAAAGAGACGTTTAGTTTGGAAATCTCAGGGTTTGCATAGCCATGAGAAACTTAAATACATACTTAATCATCATGGAATCCATTCTCGCTTTCGTTAGGTCTAAAATATTAAATTCAATAAGAAAGAAAAGGCTGAACACTCATAACAGAATGGGTGGTCAAATACATGTTAACCGCAAAGATAGTAGATAAAAAACAGTCAAAAGTATCTGAGAATGATTCTTTTTTCTTTCTAGGGGATTTTAACAGAAAGATCCCAATTGACTTTATCAATACAAAAAGGGCCAGACACAAGTTTGGCTCAACTGGATCTGACCTTGAGAAACCTTTTCACAAATTGAGATATACCTATCCTAGAGATAGAGAGTGGTCCTCTTAAGACTAGATCAATGAGAGTGGTTAACCCACACTGAGCCTAAACTGAGGTAAGCATGCCCTTACTAGATAGATTCTTTCGTGTTGAGTCCATCCTGAACTTAGTTTGAGAGAGCCCATTCTGCCACCACCTACTCCATAAGCCTCTAGTAACGCCTAAAGGTTTTAGTATGAAAGGCTAGCTAAAGAAACTTAAGATAGTATCAGAGCCAACCGGTCGCCCAAGGAGGAGTATTGAAACATATTTATGTTGCCTCTACTAATGCCTCAAGGTTTTGGTATGAATCCCTAGCTCAAGAAATTTAAGACCAGACCCCATCCGCTTTGGAGAATTGGGACCCAGATTGGATGTGGATCTCGAACCCTTCCCGACCATGCAGCATTATCATCTAGCAACTAGAAGTAGAACTATCCCCGCCCAGAGCTTATACCTTAAGGAGTGTCGCTCTACTACACATAGTTGATGTGAAATTCAAGCTCAAAGAAGTAAAAGGCAAACTAGATCTCACTTTCAAAGGCATGGAAATGTCCTCATTGGCCCGCGGCCACATGGATCTTTTTTCGTTGGCAGGTAAGGTCCCTTATTTGAGGTCTTTGTTCTCCCATTTTGATCCCATTTTATCATTTTCAAAATGCTTTCAAAGGGCATGTTTGTTAGCGGAAGAGGAATCTCCAATTCAAATTAGTTAGATTTTTTTTTATTCCCATGGAATCATGGCTATTCTCAATGAGGATTCCCAGGGGAAAAAGGATCGCATTTCATGTTTGGCTAACAGACTGGGACAACACCCTTTACAGAATACTAAAGCAAGCAGTTCATTATTTTCCACTTGTTTTCCAAAATCCATGAGAAACCAAGACATGAAATTTGACCGCTTGATATTTTCAACCTGCCAAAGAAGGTCAACGGTTTCGATTGTGAATTAAAGGGCGCATAGAAGTCCACAAAAGCAGCATATCGTCATGGTTGAAATTTCTCACAAATTTCTTAAAATCTGTGATGAATCAACGACTAAAAATCGACCTCTAGTTGTTTTTGGCCTTCCTAAGATTAAAAACGGTAAATCACCGAGTAGGTGGATAAATTACAATATTATTACGAAACTTTTTCTTTATTTTTCTCTTTTAATCCGATGATTAGGAATATATTAGGTATTGTTGATCCCGTCGAATTCAGATCTCTTTTCTAGCACTCTAGTCAATTTTATTCTTAAACCATGTGATGAATCTTGATTCTAGATTGGCATGTTAGGGAACTTTGTTGAAGTCCATGACTAGTCTAAATTGCTGCCGTGAATTTATAAAGTACATGTTGTCTGGATTGGGTGAACTACCTTAAAACCAATGATCGATGTCATCCATGGGTCCAAAAAAGATTTATCATTCACGTTGTGGGAAACTCACCGTGACCCTACAGTCCATGGTGGGGCTCCTCGGAAGCCGTGTTGGCCAAATCGGTGGGCCACCCTATGGTCGTGTGGACCACCCTATCTCAATGTAGTTGGGTTAAGTATTTAATTCCAGTCCATGGTTTTTGGTAGAATCTCTTACGCACGTTTGTATGCATGCTGCAGAAAATCGGCTAAAATATAATTTTTCAAACCTCTAAGGGAATTTATTTTGTGAGCAATTTAAAAAGAGTTTTGCTACTTGTCCCGGGACTCGTGTCCCGGGCCTGGCCCGACTCCACATGGGAGGGGCAGTATGGTCATTTGGCAAATGACCATACTGCCCCTCCCATGTGGAGTCGGGCCAGGCCCGGGACACGAGTCCCGGGACAAGTAGAGTTTTTCATTTAAAAATGCCTAACGCATGTTTGCACTTTTTATGAAAGAAAAGGTGTCCGTAACAAACACAGATTTTATTTGTAGATAGGAAACCAGTTCCGCAGTCCGCACTTTTTTTCGTAAATGGGCCCCATAGTAGAGTTAAATAGAAATCACGCATTTTTCTTATGGGACTCACGGAAGATTCAACACGGGCCTAGATGTGAAAAAATGAAAATGTGCAGGACTTCCTTGGGTATAGAGTAGGGAAAGCTGCTGAATACGGCAGGAAAGCTGCATATGCTGGAAAAGCTGTATTTGCAGCTTTACCGCTGCTTACAATGGCGGAATGTTGCATCTTCTGGTTTTCCTCCACTTAGAGAGGTGGAAAACTGGAAGGTGCAGCTTTACCGCTTCTTAGAACGGCGGAAAAGCTGCATATGCAGATTTTCCTCCGCTCAGAGCGGAGGAAAAGTGGAAAATGCAGCTTTGCCTCTTCTTTGAACGGCGGAAAAGCTGCAGTTTGATCCCACGTAACTCCAATGCTATTTCCCGCTCTTTTTTACTTATTTATGGGGACGTGGGGCCCTTACGTTGTGCATTTTCTTTTCCCACACCACCATGCGTCGTCATAGTGGGACCTGGCTAATGACCGGTCCGAATGGACTGCACAAAGTTGACGCCCCTGAACTAGGCCGATCCCATTTTTTACAACCATCTGAATGGTATGCACCGTTTGCTCGACCGGTTCATTTTTAAAAAGGCTGAAACTTTTTGGCCATTGATGAAAGGATTTAAGATGATTGCATGTGATCCATTTTTTGTAAAAAGTAGGTCCCAACCGGATTAAGATTTCCCCACCCGGTCGCATCCCCAGGTGGGCCCCACATCAAGGGTTGTATTTAGCTTTGTGTGCACTGGATAACCACCAAACAAGGATTTCTTCTTTCAACAAAGACCTGTGGTTGGGCATAGTTTCCTCTTTTAAGAAAGACCAGCGTTATATCTCGTGTAATGCACGGGTTGACTCATGAAAATTGAATAATTATTTCAAGTTAAGTTAATTATCAATTAATGAAAGGTTACTAAATTTATTCAATCCGTTTAAAATTGCTGGAAAAAAAAGTTTCATGTAAAAACGCATGCTAGCTAGTGGCTATGCGTTGATGTTGACCCACTGTAAATAAAGACAGCCTACATGGTTTTTAACCTAGTTAAAAAAATAATAATAATAAATAGCCATCAGACTTTGGCTTCACATCACTATTATGCCAAAACTGTCTTTTAATATCATAGAAATTGAAAACATTGAATTAAGGATCTTGGTTTTTGTGATTACGTCATCATAAGCCTTATCCTAACACCAAACCCTTGGCTAATGTAGAAGCAAGATTTGAAGCGTTTGGCTCCTGTAACTTAGATTTCAAAGATAAGTTTGATATATCAATGGTGGCCCCCGCTCAAAACTAAAACCCAATGACTTATGTGCTTTTGTTCCAAAATAAGTTTGTCATGCTTGATGATCTTTCCAATTCCACATGGCGTCTCTAAACTCATAAAAGGACCATATGTATATCCATTCAACCTAAGAAATTTTGGGGAAACGATGTACTCCGTGGGATAAAACCATTAAAACACAGAAAAACACCATGGACTTGAGCCCGCTGGATTTCTAGAGAAACATGCATGCACCATGGGTATGTTGATTGATGGCCTGTTAGTTAGTATGGAATTTGGAATACATAGGAATTCATTGATGGGATCGGCCTTACATCTTGTGATATTTTGTTTGGTCTTAGACCCAAATTTACACATATTTCCCTCCACCATTGTTTTCGCGAGGGAGAACAAAAAATGAAACCTACAATCCATTTAATGATTTCTAAATCATCTATAATAGAACTTACCCCTACTTATACAATAAGATTTATGATGTGGCATGCACATCTATTGTGAAATAGAGCTTCATTTAAATCAAGTTGAAGCGCAGTTTTTTGTATATCTGCTGCAACATTGTTAATTCTTGCATTATCTAAAGTTATAGCAGTTATTTTTATTTTTAATATAATATTCTCTATTTTTTTCACTGATGGTGGACCCTATCCTAGCACCAGTGTGTTGGAAAAACGAAATCATTCTTTCTTGCATCACCCAATCACTATCAATATAATGTGAAGTGATTGCAATGTTCCCCACATTTTGTTTAGAGGTCCATAAATCTGTAGTTAAAGCCACTTTTCCAGGTGTTTTTTGAAAAACATGTTTTAAACTCTCTTTTTCTTTCAAAAAAGTTAAACTGCATCATTTCTAGCAGTAACTCTAGATATTTTCTACCATGAAGGAACAAAGGCTTCCCTAAAAAATCTTTCAAAGTGTCGGTCTTCGGTAAGTATAAATGGTAAATGGCAAACTATTATAAACCATATAAGTTGATATCTAGCATTATTTGGGTCATAGTGAAAAATTCCTAAATCACCAGTTGAATTAGCTTGAGAATGTTGTGTTTAGATGGTCCCACCTCTTGCCCCTGCGTCAATGGTATTCGTGTGTGTGGGCACACATGTTCTCATGTGTCTAAGAAAGTGGCCAGTGCCACTTGCTGATTTGGCACTAAGGAGATCTTTACAATATTTACATTGTTCCTTTTCAGCCGTTCCTCCTTTGGGAATTGGGACCTTAACTTTAACAAAATGAGACCATATAGGAGAAGTCAATCTTGTTTTTCTTTTCTTTTTCGTTGTAAAACCCGAACATGCAGGATCTTCACCACCAATGCGATCGGGTTGTTGGGGATTATGATTATCTACTTCTATCCCTTGACTTTGATCTAAATGAATAAATCCACGATCTTCCTCATTCAGAGAGAAGTCAAGGTTGAAAGGTTGTGATGGTCCAGCCATTTTTCTAAATAAAAGATTTTCATAAAAAAACTTTAATAAATAATGATGTATAATGTGTTTTGTAATAATTTATATAAGAAAGGGGAGAAGATGAGACTTAATATATAATATTACTATGTATATTATTACTAAATAAAAATCAAAATTAAAAATAAGAAATACCTTTATGAGAGAGGGAGAGCTAATGGAGAAGTCATTCTTAGAGATATCCTCCACTTTAGAGAAGTCACTCTCACTATTCACTTCTTAGAGAACTTTGTAGAGACCTTAGACTTTCGAATGGGACTTAAGAGAGATTGGAGCCTTGGAGGGAGTGTGAGAAATGAGAGAATAGATGAGTGTAGAGAAATGAGAGGAATGAGGGCTATTTATAGAGTTCATAAGTGATAAAATGACACAAAATACCCCCTCATATGACCGTTTTATAGCAGTTGGTGGGGTATAATAGTAAAAATTGATCGAAAGACACTAATATCCCCCCATGTGACCGTTCATAGCTTTTTTTTTTTTTTTTTCGGGGGGGGTGGGGGGATGGGATTTATAGCGCGCATTTTGACCATTTTTTTAGAAGGGAGGGTGGGATTTCAAAAATTCTGACCGTTGGGCCTGGGTCAGGCCGTGCCTCGTGCCGGGCCGCCTACGGGCTTGGGGTCTTTGGCCCAGCACGTCACTGATTTTATGAGTGCCTGGCAGTGCCGGGCCTTGGGCCGGCAGCCCTGGCCCAGCACGGCCTGGGGGGACTCTCGGGCCGGGCCGGGCCAGCCCGTACCAAGCCAACGGCCCAAGCATGATTTTTTTAGGCCGGAGCCCATGTTGGGCTTGGGCCGCCCACCAATATTTAAAAGCTTAGGTGGGGAGCAAGGCTTCCACAATTTCTTTATCTTTTGGGGGAGTTCCTTCTTAGCTGTCATTTAGAAGTTTTCTTTCATCCTTTGTTTGTTCTTTCTTTTTTTATATCTCTGATTTTTTGTTATGGCTGGCCTGAATAGCAGCCTGCTGTGTTTGCTGGGGCTTTTGTTCAGCCCATGTATCTTCTTTCTTCCTCCATACAATATTTACCTTTCAGCAAAAAAAAAAAAAATACAGCCTTCTCCTCTTGTTCTTAGTGTTTGACTAGCAAGTGATTTGGGAGGTGGTGAACACACACATGCGAGCAAGTCACGGGTGTGGCCAGACATGATAGAAGTAAGCATTGGATTTCCTGTATGGCTGTGTGACTCCTTGTTCTCTTGAGTTCCTCTGGAAAGCTCCTTGAATACTAGGATTTTAAATCACAACCCTTTTCAAGAGGTCAATAATATTACTTTAAGAAAAAAAAAAAAGAGGAAATTTTAAATTTGTGTACTTTTTATATGACTCCCTAGTCTTTTCATGTCTCTTAAATGGAGGATATAATTACTTCACTTCACTTTAATAGTAAATTACCAAATTCGGACAGTACGATTTCTGATCGGAACCATACTGGGTCCAAATCCAGAACCATTTCTAAATAACAGTTCCGGTTTTGGGTCCGATTCTAACTCGGAACCTATTTTGTTGGTTCATATCCGGTTCCGATATATAGGAAACCCAGGAGTCGGTTCTATAACCAGATCCACCTAGAGGACCAGAATCTAGTTTTAAAATCATTTTTAATTTATTTTCATTTTTATTCTTTTTAAAAATAGGTATATCATTCAATTTATAACTGTGTATCAAGTCCACTACCTCCAAGATTATACATAAAAAAAAGTTGATTTTGAACTGCATTTTGTAACATTAAAGACTCATATGCCGGGTCCTGGGTCCAAACCTATATGGATCCAAAATCAGATTCGTTTTTCAATTGGAACCTAAATTGGGTTCCAAACTCAAACCTATTTATGAATTGGAATCTAAAATATGTTCCAAACTCATTTTTTGCAGTTCAGAACTTCTGGATAATCAAATAACCGAATACCCATTTGCAGCTTTTCTCTCAAGAGATCTTGTAGTTGTTCTTCTAGTGGGATTAATTCATGTACTGATGATATACTACCCGAGAAATTAAAGCTGCAAACATGTGCCCTGTATGATTCCCGCCCATTGACATTTAAAAAAAAAAAAAAAAAAACCAATCAGGACGATTTTTTTTTTTTTTTTTTATCTTCTTTGGTAAAACAATAAAGATGCAGTTAGAGTCATATATTCCATCTGCATCTGTGTAGAGGCCACTGAGAATAATCTCAAAGGAAATGGAAATAAAGGAAATCAAGGAAAAGCAACATAGTTAGGAAATTGAGTTTCATAAAAGTGGTGCTGCACAAAGAACCCCATAGTGCCATACAGAAGCTCATTGAGAAGCAAAAGGAAAGGGCATCACAATTCACAATCATTCTATATTTATAGCTTACTTAATTTATTAACAACACTCATGACAGCGTCGAATAAAAAATGTTATTTTCCAAGTCTAAATGAAGAAAATTACAATATATATTATATATTCTTTTTGCTACATCAAATATTCAAACTCACGTACTCTATTGACGCACAATGTTCTCAACCGGAGATGCAGCTGAGGGACAATTAATAGAACAAAATTCTCAAACGGTGACTGCAACAATAAATTGACAACATGAGACTGTTGAGTGTTGACCAGGAATACAAGATATCAACCAAATACATGTAAGGTCATTTACCTTTTTCTTGTCCTTTTCCTTCTTTTTTTTTTTTTTTTTTAACGAATGACTCAAATTCATGCTATCTCACACTCATAATTATGTCTCTGACCAATTGAGCTACATGCTATGAACATCTCATGACGGCCCAAAATATTAGTTTTCCACGGCCAGACATCTGTATCTATTTATATGTAGTTGACTCGATGTTGTCACGACAAGGCTTTGATCATGATGATTATCATGATAATGATCTGTATTTATTCATACTAGTTTATATAGATGGAGAGATATTGAGATACTTTTAGTCCTTCAACAAGTCATCTATGGTTTTGTGAAGGAAGTTGATGACACTGGAGTATGTCTTCTCGGTTGGGTGGATTGAGTCGAAGAAGACGTACTTGGAGGCATCCGAACATGCAGGAGAATGGGAGTTGCATAAGAAGGATGCTTCAATCAGCCCCGTTCCACAGCACCCGCTTGTCGTCTCCTCAAAACCTGTCAAAATTCAGCTTTATATATCATGTGGCCTACTTGACGGACCTTGGTCTTGATTTAATGTGGGTGTTCTTATTCATTGATGGCCCACTTGAGTGGACCTTACTTGTTAATTAGAGTCAATTGGACTATATATTGAATTGATCACAAGAAACATCTTGCCTGACAATGGATTAGTTACATATGTTATGTTATCCAACTGTGAATACCATCTAATCCAAGTGACAAAATTGGTATTTCTATTGAATCATTTGGGCTCATTGGTGTGGGTCCTCCTTTGATAGGCCAGGTCAAAAAGTTGATTCTGATCATCAAATGCACTATAGACTGAATAAAAATGAGATGATGATGATGAGACAAGTATTTAGTCAACCTAGTGGACTTAGAATAGTAGTCAAATGCAGTGAGTGGGGCCCACCGCAAAAACCGAGGGGGTTGAAAAAGGTTGTCATGCTTCTCAAATAGAGACAAATTTGCAAACATAGCAATCCATGTCAAAAACCCTTGGGGGAGTTTGTTTGCAGGAGAATTTTATATGTTGGGAATTTCTACAGCAAGTAAAGAGTCAGTTGCAATCCATTGGAATTCTCAAAATCTTCTAGTTTGGTTAGCAGAACTTCACAAAATCTCAACTTTCAGCACCACTTACCAAACTTGGCTGGATGTTGGACCATGTCAAGGACGGGGTTATAGATATCGCAGTATGCCAATCGGAGACCAAGTGAAACTGAGGAACTGCTGCCGCTGCTTGTTTTATGCATTTGCAGTGCCATCAACTCGTCTTGCAGCTTCTGATTGTAGTCGCTTGATAAGGAGTTTAATGAGTCAATGCAACCACGTTCGGGAATCTCAAACCCCAACTTATGTGATTCTAAGGTTATGACCAAGGGCAAGCAACCCATTGGGGGAAGCCCCACCACACCAATCTTCCTAACCCCTAGATCCCTCACTTCCTGTAATGTGATGTTGCATGTTAAAATCATATAAAGAAAAGACGTTAAAAAAAGATGGCACAAAATAAACTTTTTTTTTTTTTTTTCATATGAGAGAAATTCGGATCAAGATCCAGATCCAGATCCATGCATATCTGATTCAGAACAATATTCGGAACCATACCTTCCTACTCAAGGATTCGAATCCGTAGCAATTATATTCACATTCACATATTAAAAATATATAGGTTTTTAAGAGTAGTCTACATAAGTTGAGTTATATTTATATTTGATACTATACTTGATTCAGAACAATATTCGGATCCAGAACTATATGGTCCCCCTCAGGGACTCAAAATTCGAATCCGCAGCAATCTTATTCACATATTAAAAATACATATTAAGGGTCCACATAATTTGAGTTATATTCATATTTGATAGTCTACTTAGCTTTAATCATAAGCCATTTAACAGCCCCACTTGTACATCTAAATTTTTTATTTTGAAGCTTATTTTTATTCAATTATACTAATCCTCTCCACATCAAATCTATTCTGGATCCCTTAATTTTTTAAAGTTGATGCCCGATCTAGATATAACTCATAGGGTCCGTGCTGGATCCAGATCTATAAAAGGACGGATTTGGGTCCAAATCCACATCCGATCCATTTGTATCACCAAATCTGATCATTAAGGTAATGTTTTGAGGGACTTAAATGTCTGTTTGAATAAGTGCAAAAGTTGGGCCACAAAATGGGTCCATATGGTTCAGGCTAAAATTTGGGCCATTATCAAGCCTTGATATATTCATTTTAAGGAGATGAAGGGTCATGGACTAACCTAGAACAGAGAAGGAATAGGACCAAGTAGCAAACCTGCAGGAATTGTCTGAGATTGAGAAGCAAGAAGTTCTGATATTCCTCAACTGTGTACTTCTTCTGTTGAAAGGGGAGAGCCATGTAATTGACAACAAAATCATTTGTACCCGCACTGACTAGCACTAGAGCTTTTTTAATGAGATCTTGGGTCCTTTTCTTCCCAATTCTCAGCTGAATCATCTTCAGATACTCACGAAAGTAGTCCAGTTGCTTTGGTATGTCAATCACCCTCTGCAATTACAGGCAAACATTCATAAATAAATAACCACTTTTTATTTTAATTTGTGTGTAATATGCAAGCACCTAATCACCCTTTTAAAACAAGATGAAAATTGAGCTCAACTTGTATGGAATTTTGACTTGAATGTGATGAACCAAGTAGTAGGGGTGGCACTGGATTGGATCAGGCAAATTTGGGTTGCGTTGTGTAAGGCCCCGTCCTGAGTTAATCAAGATTAACTCTAATTAATTGAAGTTAATGCTAGTTAATCATGTTTAACTAGACTAATGATGATTAATGACTAAACTCAATGAGAGTAGCCCCAAATAGACTTAATGAAGTGATAATGAAGAGATTAAACGAAATGAGTGAGATTCAGAGCCAAGCTAAGAAAACAAAGACTTTCGTAAATACGGATTTACGCATATTTCGTTGAATACGAAAATTCTTGATATTAACGTGTGTATCTCGACTAGTACGTCAACTTTCGTAATAGACTCGAAGTCGTTTGACTAGAATCCGGTCAAATGACCCTTCATTTGACTCAAAATGTAGATAACCTTGATGAAGTGGGCCTTTATGCAAATGGGGAACTTATAAGGCTTGAGTGAACTATAGTGAGTTCATTCCCTCATTTCTGTCTCCAGCAAAACCCTAGGCAACTCTTTCTTCTTTCTTTCTCCTTCCATTTCTCTCCATCTAGAGTGAAAATTGGAAGCTTACCAAGTGATTGGAGTGAAGCTCCACCTTCTTCATCTTCTTCCTCATGTTGTTTCCATTTTTGGAAGTGTCAAAGCTCAGGAAAGAACTCAAGAATTCCTTCTTAGAGCTACAAGGTTTGGAGTGTGGGGGTTTCTCATCTCAAATTCAAGTCAAGTAAAGATTTCTAGCCAATAGACTTCAAAAGGCAAGTATAAATGTCTATTTATGATTGAAATGCTAGATTACAAGTTTTCTTGAATTGTAGGAGATGGGTTCTCAACCCTTTCTTTGTTATAGAATGGAAATGATTGATGGCTACTCCAAATGAGTGAGTTTTCTTGGATTCTTTAGGTTATTGAAGAAATTTGAGTTTAAGGAACTCAATTTCAGAAGTTTGCTTCAGAAGTTCTGAAGCTCGAAAATCTAACACTGGGCAAATTTCGGCTAGCCGCAAGGCTAACCGTGAAGCCAACCGTCAAAATCTGTAAAATGGGCGACCTTTTGGAAAGCTAACAGCCAATTTTCGATTAGCCGAAATTCAAATTTCGGCTAGCCGCAAGGTAACCGTGAGGTAACCAAAATTGAGTCAGAATTCCTGTAAAAAATGTCAGCTTCTGGAAAGCTGACAGCGAACTAACCACGAAATGGCGGTTAACCGAAATTGAGATTTCGGCTAGCCGCCGGCCACATTCCAGCTAGCCACCGACCAGACTGCGGAGGAGGCCCATCCGATACCTCCAGGAGGTCTAGCGGAATGGACATAGTTCGGAGGGCGATTGAACTTGGATATTTTGATCAATATTTTTGTAGTAAATCATTTTGAGATGTAATTAGATTCCACCTACATTGTATTTTGAATGTGCAGTGTTGGTCTTTGTTGGTTTGTAATTTCGTATATGTGAATTTTACTTTTAATGTAAAGTTACTTATTGTCAATGTATATATATTTCCGCAAAATGTACACTTGACAGGTATGCAAGTTAGATCCCTTGTGAGTCTTGTCTTAACTTCAGTTAATTCAGGATTTACGGGAGTAAGTATGTGGATTCGCGATTCGGGGTTAGCCCCTGATTACTCTCATCTCGGGCCCGGGTCGTGACAGGTTAACTATGGGTGGCTGCATGTCAAAGCTCAACCCATAACCACTCCATTTTTAAAATGAGTCCACTAATTTTTATTAAAAAGTATTTTATCTACTTCTACTAACGCTTTTAGGTTTTGGCAAGAATGGATAGTTAAGGAAACTTAAAATGAGTCAATACCATGAGTCAAACCGTAGCGAGTTAGAATCGGGAGAGTAATGACTTGGCACTGAAATGTGCACTGGCCGGTTTCCACATGTGGGTAAGAAGAGGAAGGGAAAAACGATTGCAGAGAACAGCATGAATCTCTCCACCAATTCAGCCATTTCTCATTCAAACCCTCACTTATGGTAAGTCCGATTCTTAAAAGGCACCCACTTCCACTCTCGTGAGGCTACTTAGTGGGCCGCTAAGCAAAATTCTAAAACACCTAAAAGGATCATTGGCCTTTTCTATGAGTTCTTATACAAGTTTTATCCCACTAAAAATTGGGGCGCCCACCCCTAGATTGATTTCTCAAAAAATATTTGAATTTTTATACATTTTATTTGTGCTCTAAAAGTGATTAATATCCGGTGATAGGCTCAACTCTTATTTGATTAAAATGTTGTGAGGAGGTATAGAAGAATATGGGAGCATTCAAATAATGGTTTAGATTATTTTTAAGTAGGAGCCACATGAAGTCCTTCTGAGTAGAAGCCTTGGACAATATGGATTATGGACTCCTCTTGTATAGAAGAGAATGACAAGAACTTTTCCTTGACAGCTTTCTCAAGTAAGCTAGTTGAGCATTTGAAGGGCTCTTGAGGTGCAATAGTGCTTGCTTAGTGGTCTCGTGGGCATTGAGACGAACAGGAATGGAGAAAAAGATGTTAGGGGATTAGAGGAAGGGTCATTCCATTTCTAATCCAACTTTTTACTTCTTCCTTTTTTTTTTAGAGGTGATTCTAAACGCACCCCCATTATGTACTGTACACACCAACATCCCCTTATGTTGGTGCATTTAGAATCACCCTTTTTTTAGTGATCCCTGGGACTCTTGAGCCTCCACAACAGAAAACCCAAACTGATGCGGCGGCTGCAGTTCAATTTTGTTGTTGCTAGTGTTGTGTTGTTGATAATGACAATGATGATTTCATTTGTCTTTGTTGTACACGGTGGATTTTGATCTTCAAAGTTATTATTAGGATTATTAATTTCAGAACAACAAGAACGGGGGTGGATTTTTTTTTTTGGGGAGGGGAGGGGGGTCAGTCAACCCTAACTCAACCCAAATTTCCATGGCTAGGAAAACCAGACCCTAACAACCTATATAGAATACGTGTAGGATTAGCTGGGTTCTACACTTGAGGGGGAGTATTAAAAAATAGGAGCCCACCCAAGGGGCAGTATTGAATAGTATTTCCACTGGGTCTACTAACGCCTAGAGGTTTCTGTGGGAATGATTAGCTAAGAAAACTTAATAATTTTAACCCGCACCTAATGTGGGTCAAAATACTTGGCCTATGAAACCCAGATAAAGGGGAAGAAAAAAAAATGAAAACCACATTGGTACAATTATGATTCTTTGTATTTGAGAATCTCTAGAATTTGAGTTTTTACTGAAGATAAATGACCTTTATTTATGGAACTTATTAAATAATAGGATGGAGTTGCCAATATACTCGCAATTGAGTACTAAGCTCCACCCAAAGGGGAGTATTAAAAAGTGTTTATGCTCTATGCCGACTTGGTTCCACCTAAGGGGGAGTATTGAGTAATATGCTCTACGCAAAGAAGAGCATTAAAAAGTATTTATGATGCCTCTACTAACATGATCAAGGTTTTGGGATGAATGGTTAGCTCAGGGAATTTAATACTCGCTCCCTCCTTTGTTGTATAAGAAATGGGATTTACATTGGGCTTTCCCCTCCCTTCCTCCTCCCCCTTTGCAAAATGGGATTTACATTGATCCTTTCACTTTGCCATTTCTCATGAATATGACATTTCACCTATCAATAAATAAAAGGAAAAGAGAGATTCTTTCGTAAACAAAGAGGAAAGCCAGGCTTTCTCTAATAGAGAGAAAAGGGAACAATCTCTCTTTAAAAGTAGAGGGTTTTACCAAATAAATCCCCTTATTAAGAGTCACTATAGACCAAAAAAGGACAAAAAACATGTGTATCCACCATAGTGGTCCTAGGGCCCTTTTTGTGTTTTTTTTTTTTTTAATTATTATTTTGTCAATGGCAATATCCCCACTTACGCACATAAATGAACGGAGATATCCCTGCTTGTTTTTTCCTTCTTCTTTCTCCTCGCTAACCCCCTACCTGCACAATATTTTCCCTCATGAAATGGTGAACTCACCGGTCTTGAACTTAGATGCATGTTGGGAATTGTCAATTAAACTACCCTCATTCTCACATATAGCCATCTCAAGCCATCATTTTTTCCATCCCTCTTTCTCCCACAACCTAAACAAACTCCTCTGAACCCATTCATCTTCTTCCAACCAAACTAATGAAACTTCACCCCATCTTACATAACTCACCTCGCTCTCCGTATCTCTTGAACCCATCTCTTTCCCTCTTCTTTCTTTCATTTTTCTTTTTTCACTCCTTCATTCTTGCTCTCTGCAACTCACCTTTCTCAACATTTTTTTATCATCTCTATATACAAACACCGCATATCTCTAAACTACCTTTGCCTCCATCATCATCTTGTTCCCTTTGCGTCCCTCTTCTCTACCAATCCAATTCACACCACCTAAACCAACCTCATACCTACAACCAGTACCCATATTACCTATCTCTCACATTTCTCTACCATATCATCTTTAACTGCACCCATTATAACCATCTAACCTCCATCACCAGGCAACCACCATCCAGAAGAAAGAAAGATTTTCTTCCCTGAATCTGACTTGGGCGGTGATATCAGTGATTACTGTGAAGAAGAAGTTATGAAACGAGTGGAGATATCTTTGCTCGTGTATGCGGATGAGCAGGTCATCGCCGCTTGGCAAAACAATAAAAATATTAAACCAAAAGGTCCCCCTAGGACCACTATGGTGGATACATATATTTTAGGTCTTTTTTTTTTCTATAGTGAATTTAAGGGAATTTTTTCGGTAAAATCCTCTTAAAAATAAAAAGAAAAACGACAGACCCCGTAAAATCCTCAATGAAATCTCTTGAATAATTCAGCCAAAAAATAAAAAACAAGTAAAAAAAAAAAAGGAAATCTCTTGAATGAAAAGAGGAAAGAGAGAAGAAATCCAAACCTACGGCAGTTTTTGAAGTAACAAACAGGTTACACGGGTTAACTCTTAACTTGACTGCTTTTAATGCGGGTCATTTGCCTTACCTACCCAAATATGACATGGGGTCAGGTTACATATGAGTCTCGTGTTAAACAGGCGGGCCCGACTTTGCCACCCGGTGTAACCCCGAGTTGAGCCCATATTATCATTCTCACCAACCCCAACCCCCAAACCAACAAAAATGACAAAACAATGGGCCCTAGGCCCTGGCCGGCTAGACTATTGTGGGAAAGATATTCATTTGTTCACACTAGTTGTGGAATGCAAAGCAGTGACCAGTATTTGTCGACTTGAATATAATATATCGTACGAATGAAACAACTTAACTAGCGATCACATCCGATCTAACAGTACTTGGGATTAACTCTTAATGGCAGTGAGTTTTTCTTAGGTGGGCCTCACTGAAGGATTAAGGACATTGCACCAAGACTCCATCTTCTGCTACAACTGTTACCATTGGTTCTTCTTCTTCTCCTCCTGTTACTACTACCAGTAGTAACAACAACAAAAACATATTGAAATTTACCATGTGGCACTACTACTAGTAACAACAACAAAAAATCATATTGAGAGAGAGAGAGAGAGAGAGAGAGAGAGAGAGAGAGAGAGAGAGAGAGATACACTGAGTGTGGGTGTAAGTGGGTCATATCCAGTTCCAGCGGATGCGAAACTAACGCCTGTGAGTAGGTCCTTGTCGCTCAAAGACTTGTCCAAGTAAGGAGGTATAGTTTCTTTGAGACATAAATATGATGCTGCATGCAAAGATTAACATACTTGAGCTATTCGCACCCCCAAATAATAATTCACAATGCATACACATACATACATACATACATTTTTGTTTCTACCAAAGAGATGGGGATATTTAAAAAAATAAAATAAAATAAAATCCATGCATTGAATGATGTTCAAGCATACAACTTATAGAAAACAATCCCCACTATCTACTGCTAGTGAAGGCCTGTGCATAAAGGCTTAGTAATATATAAAATTAAGGGACTTTTAAGGATTAATTCCTCTCTAGCTAATTTGGATTTCACGAGATAATGACTAATGTCTGCAGAGTCTGTTGACCCTAGTCTTCTTCCTGTTTTTGACAATTTTACCCAAAGCCTTTGACTCTGGTCACCCATACTCAGAACCAAAATCTACCCTGAACTCTACTTGGATTAGAGTCTAAGAACACGAATTAATTAATTCACTTCGAACCTGACCAATGGACTACAAACCCTCCCGGCCCTCTAATAGGAGGGGGTAGGGCAGGTCCTATTTAAACCCGACCCATTGCCATTCCTAGTTGAAAGGAGGATTGTGCGGATTACCTAAGAAATCGGTTGGAAGTCTTCCATTTGTAAACCTTCCAGTGGGTTCGTGTTGTATGAAATCTCTTCCGTAAGGTGGGAAGTTGCTCTTGAAAACGGTGGGCACGTAGTTATTGTTCCCAGGATCGACTGTAGAGTCTCCAAATACAAACATTGCTGAGATTGATGAGTTGCATGGTTTCTCCATGGGGTGAGGTTGAGTTGGAGGGAGGAGAGAAAACAGCAAAGAGAAGAAGATAGTAAGAGACAAGGAGACACTCAGCTTCGCCATCAATACAGCAGATAAAATTATAGACAGAAGTATGTACTGGTAGTGAGTTTTTATGCAGCAGCTGGAGTAGTATTAATGAGTCTTGTAAACTCTCCATTTTGGACATGAGATCGCATATTAAATTACTTTAATGCCACCCTCATTAGTGGCATGTGGCCACGACCATAGATTTTTCTGTTGACATGTGGACTTTGAGACTATTCTATTTTGGAATATGCTATTAGAAGATAAGTGCAAGAAGTTTCTTTTTCACAGATTTTATCTGGCAACGTGGGTGTCTGTGGAAAACAAAATTAATCGTCACCCATCTCAAAACATTGAAATCTAAAATTCTTGAGTTGCGAATAGAAAGATGGATTGTCTAGAATCTTCATTTACAATTCTTTATATGGAATTTTTAAATACTTCGAACTTGACTTAATTATTACTTACGAATAAAAAGTTTACTAAATATAATGAAAACCAGAGTCAAGAGTGTCAAGACTATAACTACAATAAAAAATGTAAATAAAGTTCTAAAATGAAAATAAGTAACATGTAAACTTTAATTGGGTTTAAAATTCAAAAAAATCTGAAAAAAAAAAAAAGAAAAAGAAATCATGATTTGGATGTCTAAGTGGTAAGATCTGGTCAAGAAATTAAAATGACCTCTACATCTCTAACCGTTGTATCCATTTGACATGTTCATCTCTTCATTTAGAGCAAGGCTAGAAAACTCGTGACTCGGAGGACCCAACCTATCTAATGCAACAAAATCAGCTCAGATAGAGTCAACGCGAAGACTCAAAATAGTTATGTTTAAAAAATAACTTGAAAGTCATTTAAAAATTAATTAAGTACTTATGAAATATAAATATACATTTATTTACATTCATTTATGATAATCAATTCAATTTAATACATTTATATATACAAGAGAAATATTATAATGAAAAATAAAATAAAAAGATATTGAGTATAACATAACTTGTTATTCTAGGTATAGAGTGTAAAAAATAAATATAAGTTTCAAATCACATTTCAGTCACCATTTTTGAATTGCCGACTCCAAACCTCATGTATAATTACTTAAAAATATACATTAATTGTTCAAAATTAGATCTACTTATCAATTAAAATGGCTCAAAAAGCAAATAAATGATTAAAATGAGGTGACTCGACCGAGTCTTCCCTATGTTTGACTCGGTCCTTCATCAAAACTAGATGACTCTGGAGAGTCAAAAGTGGACTTGGTGAGTTTTCCAACCATGATTTAGAGCTTTTTGTTGATAATTATGAAATCCAACTGTTGAATTGAAAGTTGGCCCTCAATTATTAGGGCGTGTGTCAAGCCTACTAATTCGATTTCTTTCAATCTTGAGTTCCCATTTAATCACCGAAAGTACTTTCTATATCAAGTGATAAGGCATACAGCCTGGTCAAATTGATCATATGCAAACATATGATAACATGAATTAAAAAAGGCTAAAAGTTGCCTTAGCATGATCAATTTGAAGATTAACTAAAGAACATGGGGTTGGCCAATTGGTTGGGGACCCCGTCTTTCACCCAGATGGCGAGGAATCGATCCTTGGGTCTCTCCCTGCTCAAATGTTAGAATCTTCTCTCCTCCCGCGTGTGTGGGTGTCCTCTCCTTGAATGTACGAGTCTTCCCTCCACGCGTGGTGGGTATCCTTTCTTTGCGTGTGTGGGTGCTCTCGTGAGTGCCAGTCAGTCAGTCCCCTTGATAGGGTACCTAAAAAAAATGAAAACCGAAAGAAAGAAGAAAAAGAACTGAAGATCAACCCAAAGAAGTGGCCTTTGCTCAGTTGGTTTCCAACCTTGGATTATCACTTGGCTACCCAATGATCGATCCTATGCCACTCTTCCCACATTTCTGGACTCCTCTTCTAACTTATGTGGGCTACCTTGGATCCCTACCCCTTGATTGGGATAACAAAAAAAAATAAAATGAAAAACATCTTTTTTTATTGAATATTCCTCCAACAGATTGGAAGTTGGGCTGCAATTAATACAATTAATCACCCTCAACGACTAAATGAAGTTCTGCCCCCATCTTTCCATAACCAAGGCCACGTTCAGGAATGGGCACAAGGAACTTGGAACTTGGTAGGGTATGGTCGTCTATAGGATGTAAGCATATAGCATTTAAAAGTTGGGCACGCTTCTAGCAAAAAAATAATAATAATGCTGGTCATGCATTTAAATGGGTTCAGTTGGGAGTGGCAAGAAAGGAATGAGTAGCTGTGGATATTTACTTATTACAACATTCTTTTCTCTCGATGTTTTTATTTCGGGCAGAACTATCATGCAACGTCACTGGATGATAGTATGATGCAGCACCCAGGTTAAAATCATGGGTGAGGGCCACATTTGGAAAATCCAAACCGCTTCACTGTCCAAAGGCCCATTGTGTACTCTGCACCTGAATATTTAAAATCTATTTCAGTGGGCCTACTGATAGATTGGATACCAGATTTCACGTAAAGAGGCGCCTTCCCTTTTTGCCCTTTAAAAAGAGGAAAGTAAAGAAAGTTAATCACAAATTCCAAATTTAGTTGATCCAACGGTGGCCATCTCACTAACTTAAATAATAATCTAACATTTGATCACCATAATAGTATTAGGACTAGAACACGTTTGGATTTTCCAAATGTGTCCCCCACCCATAATTTTAAGCTCGGTGCTGCATCATTTACTTCATGGTAGTTGGCAACCAAGGTAGTTGTAACCATTTAAGGTACCGACCCACTCATAAGCCACAACCTGGCATCTTCCTCTTTATTAATCCAGCCTTTCTATTTAAAAAGTACAGGAGATATTGAATCTCTCTTTACCGCATTTATATGTTTGTGTGTCCTGCTGCATGTTAAATGTACCAAACAAACTGATACTTGAAACAATTTGTTTATATATACACAATTCGAAGATAACCCTTTCGTGTTTTTCAGTTTTAGTTTAGATATCTACTCCCTTCTTATCATTATTCCTTCCCTGCTATTCCTCCCTAAAATTCTTTCATATGATACTATCATCTCTTTGACCCTCCCTAAAATCACTTTCATCCCAACAAATGGAAGCATCCTACAAACTGATGAAAAAAAAAATAAATTAAGAGAACAAGTTGGATATGATCTCATAATTAGGTCGATCAATTTAGATTTAATGGGTGGGTCCCATCAATTTTCTTAAAATAGAGTCCTATATTTCAAAATCATTTTTATCTCACACCAGAGATTATTAAATTAGCAAAGAAAGGGGAGAAAATGGACAAAATCCATTTGGCTTTGATAGTGGGCCCAACAGACATGTGAAAAAAGATAGAGATCAAGTTGGCTACGATCTCATCAATAGACACATGTTTGGATCCCACCAATTTCCTAAAATAGAATCCTATATTTCAAAATCATTTTTTATCTTACCCCCACGTATTATTAAACTAGCAAAAAGAGAAAGAGAGAGAGAGAAAAAAAAGGAACAAATTAAATGCTATTTGGCTTTGATAGTGATATATGAAAAAAGATAGAGATCAAGTTGGATATGATCTCATCAATAGACCCACGTTTCACCAATTTAGATCTAATGGGTGAATCCCACCAATTTCCTAAAACCGAGTCCTATATTTCAAAATCATTTTTTTATCTTACCCCCACATATTATTAAACTAGCAAAAAGAGAGGAGGGAAAAAAAAAAAAAAAGGAACAAAGGCTATTTGGCTTTGATAGTGGGCCCTACAGACATATGAAAAAAGATAGAGATCAAGTTGGCTATGATCTCATCAATAGACCCACGTTTCACCAATTTAGATCTAATAGGTGGTCCCGCCAATTTCCTAAAAATAGAGTCTTATATTTCAAAATCACTTTAATTATCTCACCCCCACATATTATTAAATCAGCAAAAAGAGAAAAAAAAAAAAAAAAAACATAACGAACGTCATTTGGCTTTGGTAGTGGGCCCTACAGAATGATGAGCAAAGATAGAGATTAAGTTGACTATGATCTCATCAGTAGGCCCACATTCTTGTTTTGTTTTTTTTTTTCCTTTATTATTATTATTATTATTTTTTTTTTGTTATTATTCTCTATTGATTCTCTACTATGTACAAGGTCATATCTCAGGTGTTTGACTTTTTTTTTTTTAAACTTCATCTCTAATATTTCTACACTTCTACTCTAATATATATTGTTAATACTTTCTTTGCTGTAAATAATTTATTTTCTTGCTGATCTTCTTTTATTTTCTCCTGGCTTGACTACAGTTAGATTTTTTCTATTTATTCTCTACTGTCTATATGATGCTTGAGAACTCGATCCGATGCATTCGATTAGTTTTCTCTAAGATCATCTTAGATTGGGAAAGTTTTTATTAAAGTTTTGTCCTTTATTATAGAAAAAATGCAATGACTCCAATTCTATGTAATTTTTCTCCTTTAGACGCCTTCCACTGAAAGGTTTTAGGTGAGTATCTTCCTATGGATCAGAGAATTCAGAGAGAACCATAAAATGTAGCTATCTTGATCTTTGGATTCCTTATGGCATTTGGATTGTCCCCCACGAACGACGGGTTCCAGCCTAATTAATAAACTAGAACAAGAACCCAGGCTAAACACGAGTCTATCCATACAACTCAAACCAAATACAATTGCACAGCAGTAAATTTTTTTGAAAGAAAATGAAAGAAGAATTTCTATGAAAATAGGAGAAATGAAGTAAAAAAAAAAAGAAATGGGAATAAGAGATGTAAGTAGAACGGAACTTTTGCAGAAACTAAAAAAGAAAAATGAGGAAGTTACAAGAGACATGGGTAGTTACATGGGTGTGAGAAATTGATAGTTATATGAGATGATTAGTATTATGCATGCCATAAGAAGTGAGTAGTAACAATAGATAAGCGAGGAGGAAATAATTGATAGTCAAAATCAAAAGAGAAGGTCAAAATTAGATTGAAAACCTCTTAGCATAATATAGTATAATTGGCACTACATGCCTTCACCAAACATAGGCCATAATTAAAAATAATTAAAATTAGAATTAGAATGTTTAAATGAAATACAAAAGACATTGTGGAAATAGTACTTATTTCATATAAAATGGATTCAACTATGAACATACTAACGTTTGAAAGCATGCCTCTCTTATATATTAATTGACTCTTCATATCATAAACAATTCAAATTGACAATAATTTTAGATGTTTTCTTCTTCATCATATCTTACAGGGGCGGCTCCAGGAATTCGAGTTAGTGGGGTCAACAAAAGACATATCTTCCACAAATCAAATAAATTTATTTTCTCCTTCACCAACATCTGTCGTCTACTTTCGATAATTCGACAAACATAATATAATATTCTCAAACAATCTATTTTCGAGAATCCAACAAAGATAATATTGAATTGTCAAACAAAATAAATAGAAGTTTTAATACATTATTACTAATAGTTCTTGATCCGAAAATAAAATTCAAATAAATAAACTCCTACACTGCCCTCGACGGATTTTCATGTGTTACAATCGTTGCATAATAACTTCATTATCAACATTAACAGACGCATCCTTTTCAATGTATATATATATATATGACCAAACAATCATTCAACCATTATGGTTCAGCAATAGGAATCTTCTTCCTCTTCTACTTCTTCTTCTTCTTCTTCTTTTTCTTTTCTTCATTCCAAGGGCTAAATGACTGAGATAAAGGCTAGGAGTAATTAGGGTTTTATTTGTGGGAATAATTTATTTTGGGGGTATTGATTGTGACACACTTATCATCTAAAAATGGATTTTATTTTCCAAAATTAACCAAGTGCTACAGTGGTGTCAAACTTTTAAATTGAGTGGGATCAAGATATATTTGAACCAAGTAGTGCCGCCCCAGATATCTTACACTACTCATAATTACTCTTCATTCCATTTTTTTTCAGTATTATTATGTGTAATAAAGTCATTCTTTCAATACCACGTACTAGATAACTTGATTGACTCAATTTGCTTATTTAATCCTTTTACCCTTTTGCTTTTGAAGTAATATCTTATTTGTAACTGTGTTATGAATTATATGTTAATACTGATTTACAATTCATTTAAATACGTAAAAATATTTTTATGTAAAAATAAAATTACTTTTTATCGTGCCCGTGTTGGGCTAGGGCTTTTTCACTAGTCTTTTTTATAAGAGTAATGCTAGGGAGGGGAAGGTGGTTTTCGAAAAGAAAGAAACAAATGATGGGTATTGGCTCATAGCTTCGTTTTTTTCCAGAGAAATTAGCTGTAAGAGGTTTTTTGGGTATCCAAATCTTTGTTTTCACTCTATATCTTGTATAAAAATACGAGAATATTAAAAGGATTCATATGTTTTACACATCAATGTCTAATTTCTTGAGCATGTATATTAGGTATAAACTATTACAATACAAAATATTAAAATCGTGGAGCCCAAATTTTTAAAGGCTAAAAAACCCTCATTTAATGATATTTATTTATTTAGCAATGGTTTTTAGCCCCCAAAGATCTGTACTCCATGATGATTTCAATGCTTTAAATTGAGATTGATTACAACTTATTTACATATTCAAGAAAGTGGGTCCTTATATGTGAAACGCATGGACTTTATATTTTGCCCATGTGTTTTTTTATAAGGTTATTTTAATGGTTGAGCCAATTTATTTTAGAATAAGATCTGGCCATGCCATTACAGCAGGGAACATGTATTTGAACGGTTTAGATTTCCACAGGTAAGGCCCACCATAGAGTTTCACTTATCCCAATTTAATCAGTTAGAAAGAAAGAGAAAAGAAGCAATTCTGAAAGACATAGAAGTGAAAGGCCAATTTTGGAAGATGCTCTTTTTCATTCTCCCACCAGAATCTCTCCAAGTGTATCTCAGTAAGGAGGAACAAAACTAGCAATAAAATAAAATAAAAATTTTGGACTTTGTTTGGTTTTATATTTCCATGTCCTACACAGTTGAGCCCTTCAAAGGGTGGGAAAAGAAAAAAAAAAATCCCAAAAGAAAAAAAAGTAGATGAGCCTTGCTTGACTTTCAAAGGATTTAAATTATTGGGGTGATTTTCTATTAGATGGGAGATTACATGATGGTCATGTTGGATATTCACCTTTGTTTTTTTATTTTTAACCGCTTGTAAAAATTCAATGAATTTACTTAAATGATGGGCCCTTACATAAAAGTTTTCCCATTTGAAGGGAACTCCAACCTGAAAACACCGTGAAAAAAGCTTTTAGAGATGTCTACAGTCTCCCAGAGAATGAGATAGTGACTTGATTGAGAGGCTACCTGCATTGATCTCTCTTTGATAATGAATGAGGGGTGCTATTAAAGCTTGCTTCATGATTATAAATAAACAATACAAAGCAGAGCAGGGGTGCCATTAAAGGTTGTACATTACTATCCCAATTAGTTTTGGCTCTCTCTTTTTCTAAAATCTCAACCGTTTTCTGCTTGCTCATCTTCTGGAAAACGTTATTTAGACAATTTATAGACTTCATAATTGAATGATATAAATAGGAGAATATTTTAGGAGCGCGTTCCCATTCAACCGTCAAGAGGTAATAGGGGGACCGCCACTATCACCATCACCACCACCACCATCCGGATGTCTACACACAACCTTTCCTATAGGAAAATATTTTGCTATATATAATAAATGAAAAATACTCCTACGAGAGTAACTCTCACCGTCTCACACAACTATGAGAGTACGGGGAGGACTCTCATACTTATCACAGTGGTGTGATAGTTACTATCATTGGAGCATTTTCATACACAAATTATTCTATATATGAATATGGATTTGGAAGCCGTTTCTCCTAATGGCCCTTTTATATTTTCAGAATGTAAGGCCTGCTTGTAGAAATGCAAATAGAAATAATCGGATACCTATGTGCAACCTTACCCTACATGCTTGTGAATAATCCAAACCTTTTTTTATACCTCCCAAATCATAGTTTGACCTAATTTGATCATGAGTCGGTGTTCCATTCTAAAAATAAATAAATTTGGATAATGCATAGCTACTAAACTTAAGGGTTATGATCTTTTAATCATATAATCTACCTCTTTTAATTGTCATTCATCAGGTGTTTCCAAAAAGGGTGAGTATTTATAACAGGGGAGAAAAATCAAGCATGAGCCCTTAAGCCTTTAAGGGCCCGTTTGGCATCGTTCTTGTGTTGTTCCCAATTTTGTGCTCGGATTAGGTTGTGCTGAGATCATGTTGTACCGAGACTATACTCTGCGGAACTTGTTTGGCATTATTATATTAAGGGATAATAACAGATTACCTATTTATACTTTGCCTGTATTTCAGACTAACCCCCTGTAGTTTGGTATTTTGTACTAAATCTCCCTGTATTTTAAATCACAATGCAACTAGAGACGGCCGTGACGGAAAATATGGAATGACGGATTTACCCCTCCATATATAAATCGTGTCTTGCCCTTTTCGATCATTTTAGCTTTTTTCGCTTTCAGTTAGGGTTCTTCGTGGGAGAGGCGATTTTGGGAGAAACCGCTAGGGTTTTTCGTTGGCATGGCGGTTTTGGGAGAAACCGACTCTCATTCAAAAGGCGATCTTGAATGCAGAGAATCCATCAAGAAGCTTCAATGATTTCAGAGGTATGTTGATAATAATCTCCAAACCTTAATAATGTCTGCCGCCGAGGGTTTTGGGGTTAGGGTTTTGATAAAAAAGATCTTTTCTACGTGCATGGATTGTAAAGTTTTTTAGGATGGGGTTTGTGCTATCTCTATGTAAAATTTTCATTAGAAAATTGTCTCTTTCTGTATCTCATTTTAGTGAATGGGGATGTGTTTTGCAACTACTTTTTGTGGATGTAGGACCTTTCATTGTCTGATATAGTGATGTTGTGTGAAAATGGTCCCCTCTTGTGCTATATATTGATTTCCCTTTCTGTATGTTTATGAATGTTGGTGGAATGCGTATCCCCACCTGTCTGCACTGTGTCGGCTGGTTCTCAGCCAGATAGCACCCATTTTTCACAAGAGGGGACCACATTGACAGAAAAAAAAATTCTTTTTGTCTCTTTCTTTCTGCATAGTGAAAATGGAGACCACAATCAAACAACACCCAATTGTCTCTTTCTGTCTGCACAGTGACATAAAAAATTGATTCAGTAAAAATGTTTTTGTCAAACACCCAATTTTCTATGTGATTGTACATGAATTTGCCTCAAAGAAATATGCTTTACATGCAGATGTCGTTTGATGAAGTGACACTACGATTCCACCATGGTGGTTATTTTACAGAGCCACCAAATAGTGTATACATTGGGGGTGTGGTGGATGAAATTACTGATTTCGATATTGATAAAGCATCATTTTTTGAGTTTAGGGATATTGTGATGGAATTAGGGTACCCAGCGAACAGTATAATGTATTTTAAGGTTCTAGACTTGGGTTTTGATGATGGTCTGAGGCGGATTGATGCAGACAAGGATGTAATTGATCTATTAGAACATTATAAGGGAAGTGAGGTGCTGACTGTCTGTGTAGAAAGGGGACATGAACCTTTGATGGTCGTGTCACCTAAGGGGAAGGTCTTGATGCAAAATATTCACAGCAAAGGTCCATTGAAGCAGTTACCTGCAGCAGAAGTTATATCAGGTAGTAGTAAAGTTAATAGTGAGGAGGACTATGCTGCTGATGTTGAGGATGAAGGCAGTGATGATGACCAAGATCAGCAACAAGGTCATCATGAAGACTCTAATGATGATGACAGTGAGGCTGAGAGTGATCACATCAGATTAGATCCTAATGAGCCTCCGGAGCTATATGAGGATGTTGAGATGGCTGATGATGAGGATATCTTCAGAGAATCTCGTGAGAGTGAATCACAACCACATGAAGCTGATAGTGTGGAAGGAGAACAGACTCAAAACCAACAAGTACCAGTTGATGAGAACTGGATTACAGATGCTGAAGATGAAGATGAGCTTCAGTCTTTGTGCAGTTCATCTGATGAGAAGAACAGGCAGAAATTCTCTAGTTTTAATGAGATGACTGATATGGGGAATCCTAAACTCAAGTTGGGTATGATATTTGCAAGTCCTCAAGTCTTCAGACAAGCACTTGTTGAATGGACTGTAAAGCAAGGCTACGACATTAAATATTTGAAAAATGAGAACAAAAGAATCACAGCTGTTTGTAAATATGAATGTTGATTTAGGATTCATGCATACTACAGCAAAGAGAATTATTTGAGAGCATATAGTGGCATGATACACCCAGTACCTGTAATGCATCATTGGGTAGAAAGTGGAATGGAAGCAGTTGGTCCTCCTTTGTATAGAAGACCTGCAGGTAGGCCAAGGAAGTTGAGGAGGAGGGAAGCAGATGAGTTACCCAATACCAGTAGAGTTTCTAGAGTGAATAGAAAAATGACTTGTGCTAGATGCTTGAAAACAGGCCATAATGCCAGGTCTTGCAAGGGACCAGTACATCCCAATTCAAGACTCTTTAGTTCTGGATCAGGTTCTTAGCCAGCTTCTCAGCCGCAGCCACCTTCTCAGCCTCAGCCAAGTTCTTAACCATCTTCTCAGCCTCAGCCAGGTTCTCAGCCACCTTCTCAGCCTCAGCCAGGTTCTCAGCCTCAGCCAGGTTCTCAGACTGCTTCTCAGCTGTTACCTGCTTTTCAGCCCATATCAGCACACAGGGTACACTCATTTTTCACCCTTTTGATTTTTTACTTCTAATTATAGTATATGCATGTAGTCACTATGGTCTGAAAATTTTGATTGGTCAGGGGAGAGCTAGACAATCTTCTTCTCAGCCAAATTCATTAGCAAGAAATGCCAGTGGTAGAGGGAAGTTACAACCAGGTAGAGGGCGGACTGGAGCAGGAAAACGGAGATCAACTTGTTGATGATAACAGCCACTATTTTAAAATGAACTTTTTTATGGATGATGTTGTGTCACTAATGATGACTGTATAAAACAACTTTTTTTATTATGTCTGTTTGGAATTGGATTATCCTTTTTACTGTTTGGATTTGGGCCATAATGTCAGGTCTTGCAATGGCCAAATGTGTTTCTAGATTTTTGTTTACTGTGTGGATGATGATGTATTAAGTTTTTTAGTTAACTGTTTGGATGATGTTTCCATTTTTTTTGTTACTGTTTGGATGATGACAATTTTTTTTTTTTTTTTATTACTGTTTGGATGATGGTGTTTCTAGATTTTTTCTTATTGGAAGGATGATGATGTTCCCATTTTTTTTGTTACTGTCTGGATGATGTTTCCATTTTTTTGTTACTGTTTGGATGATGTTTCCATTTTTTTGTTACTATTTGGATGATGTTTCTAGTTTTTTGTTAATGTTTGGGGAATCCCAAGCTATTTATGATCATTTAGAGGTAGAACATGGAGAAAGGAAGACATCCCTACCACAAAGCTATTTTCAGGTGCAGGCTATCTTTAAAATCTCCATATTCAATGACTCTGGTCTCTCTACCACAGGATACTGTGTTCTGTCTTGAAAAGAAGGTTCTGAAACTTTTCTAGGCAGGCTTAAGGTTGTGGAGTACATGCACCTTTGGTTCACAACCTAGGCAGCTTCATGAAATATAGTGTGAAATGTCCAATTACATCTATTTAAGAAGATCCAATCTCGATCTTCCTGCTTTAGTGTATACCTAAAATGCCAATTCTTTAGTTTCAGCTAAACTTGGGCTTTATTAAAACAAGAGAAAGCAAAATATTAGCTACCTATTACAACTAGTATCAAGACTAACACCTACAGTAGTAACTAAACTATTGTAACTGAAATATGCAAACTAAGAAATTGTTCTACTCTACAACTAGATGGATTTATCAGTATACTGTAATTCTATAACTACATTTGCATGTCCCCAATTCATAAACCATATTAAGCACATCCCATCCTTGCCTCTCTTCATCAGCTATATTGGTCGTCCATTACTTCTGCAGTGGAATGACAATTCTTGCTACGACTGAATCTGCCACCAAACGGCTATCTTGGTCGTCCATCTATTCTTACTACAACTGAATCATCCAAAATAGTCATTGACAAACAAACAACACCAACCCATTTTCTATTATATTCCAACTGATACATATGATATGATATGATCATGGTAATTCCAACCCATCTACAGGAGTCAAAGATATCAATAGATAACATATGACCAACACAAACATAATTCCGGCCCATGTCCCCAGCAACGCACGTAGATAGCATCTTTCCCTTCGACAAGCTGACTTCAATTCCTTCTCCAACACATCAATTTTATCCAATAGCTTTGGCACAAGCTCTATTTCTCCATCAACCCATTCAAAAAATCCACATGCTGGCTGGATCTGAGAACAAAATGAAAAAAATACATTAATACTACCATGGTTGACCAGACATGGAGAAGATCAAACAGATGGGTCAAAGCATAACCCCATATAATGCGCAGCCAAGAAACCTCCTTCCCATGTTCCGCTGTGTTCGGGAAGTTCTCAAAGTAGCCCTATGCCCACAGTGGCAGTAACAAATTTCACCATCAAATTGAGAGCTTTGACCACGAGAATACTGGGTATATGAGTTTGAGGAGGAAGGCATTTGATATGGCTGAAGAAGATGACTGACAGCTGCTCACAGAATGATGGCTTGAAGAAAAAGATCGAGAGCTACTCCCAAGCTCATGGCTGAAGCAACCAAGCACCCAGACTTTTATCCTTTCTATTATGTTTTTATAGGCTAGGTCAGGGGCCAAAAAGTATCGTTCTAAAGCCATTTTGAAACAGTGAACTGTTGCAAGTATGGCCTACAGGCCATTTATACATATACGTCGTCAATACCAACAGAATCCGTCACTTTTGCATGTTAATATAAACTTCAGGTAGGTTTAGTACAAAATCCCAAACTACAGGGAGGTAGTTTGAAATACAGGCAAAGTCCAGGTAGGTAATCTGCTATTACCCCTTATATTAAATTAATCTACCGAGAATATGCTGTACCAAACTTGTTTGTTAATATTATAAAAGTTTTTATCTAAGGAGCAGACGTATGATTTATAATTTGAGACCCACCTTTTATTGTTTATGCCGCTCTATTATTATCATGCATGGGACCCAGTTGTAGTAATTACAATGTGGTACCCACCTTTAAAAATTAAAATATAGACCCATTTTTATAGGATTTACAATGTGGGCCCACCTTTATAGGATTTATAATGTAGGTCCACCTTTTGTAGTCATGACCATGTGACCAACATTTATGAATGACAAAGTGGAGCCATATTTTTTGCAATTGTAGACACGAAGCCCACATTTAGAAATTACAATGTGGTGCCCACCTTTAAAATTTTGAACATGGGGGCACTACTTTCATAGGATATGGGCCCACCTCATAGGAATTATAATATGGGGGCCATCTTTTTTGTAATTGTAAACACGGGACCCACGTTTATAAAATTACAATGTTGTACCCACTTTTAAAAATCTGAAATTGAGGCTACATTCATAGGATTCACAATGTGGGCCCACATTCATAGGATTTACAATGTGGTTCCACCGTTTGTGATTGCAACCATATGACCCACCTTAAACAATTATAAAGTGGGGCCACCTTTTCTTGATTGTAGACATGGGACTCACCTTTAGAAATTATAACGTAATGCCCACCTTTATAAATTAGAAGATAGGGCCCACATTCATAGGATTTTTAATGTGATCCTGCCAATATAAAATTATAATATAGGCCTACCTTTTTTTATTGTAACACTTTTAAGAATTATAAAGTGAGGCTACCTTTTTTGAGATTGTGAACATAGGGCCTACCTTTAGGACAATGAGAGGATCTAGAGTATTTAAATGACATTCTTTAAAAGGTAAGAGATAAGTAAGAAATAATTAGGCCAGCAAGTTTTTAAAAAAAAAAAAAAACAAAGTTTTTTCATTCCCACTTTCTTATGCTGGCGGGATAAGATTTTGAAATTTCTTTCCGTTATTTACACATACCAAACATGTTTTCCACGACCTTTATCTCTTGGGAATACCCCACTGAAACAATGCCGAACACACCCTAAAGGTGCTGCTCTCTCTGTTGTTTTCAATTTTCATACAGCAAAAGCAGCAATAAACTACACCCAAAACAGGAACTAGGACCCATTGACAAAAGTTGTCATGATAGCTTCATGACAATATTCTTAGATGTGGACATGTGGTCCATCTAGCCATTAATTAAGCATCAAATTAAGCATCCAATAAACCCAAACCCAAAGAGTTCTTTTTCTTTTTCTTTTTTTTTTTAACCCCAACCAATGGGGCTGGAATCCAAGAGAGAGCCCGCATACACAAGGGAAGATAGCCCACTGTGCGGAGTGTTTTCATCGAAACCGAGGTTTACTCCTGACTTCGGTAACAATACCAATAAGGAAAGACCTCGACTTCATCTGTCCAGCGCGGCAGCGTGCCAGCTGGCACCGGGATGGGATTGGTCTCGGTAAAAGTACCGACCACACCCTTTCGAAGTCAGCCTCGTGCGTCTCGACATCCGTGTCCGACCTCAGGCTTGGCCGACTTCAGTGCCTTCTCCAGTTTGGTCTCTTGACCGAGGTGAACACTGGGCGTCTAATCCCCATTATGAGATGGGACAGCCACATTGCAGGGAGCCCTGACAGACAAGGTGGCCGCCGGCCATCGATAAGGGCTCTTTCCTATCAGCTGATCACATCCACATTTATGTGAGGGATTTGAGGAGAGATCCGATGGGACAGTACCCCCACCTACCTCCACTAAAGGTCCTAGGTATGGGCTGATGGGACAAGTATCCTCACCTACCTCTACTATGGAATCTTCCACTATCTTCTATATATACTTGCATGGTAAGCCATGAACAGGTACGCAATACAGACCACACTGTGCTATCTTGCTTTCTTCCCCACTTCACCCTAGTTCAGTGACTGCACTAACTCAGGCGTCGGAATGCCTTTGGCTGGCAGCAGCCAAGGGCCCTGACCTCTGTTTCTTCTCCCTTTCAGGTTTCAGGCCATCGGCGACGTTCCCGATTAGCTAAACAACACCTTTATAACCCCCATTATCATTTAAACCAAGTCCGTAATTTTTAGGCACGCACACCCACTCAAGTGGAAAGGAGGTCCGTACAAACGGGAAGAAAGCCCACACAAATAGGAAGAGGTGAAGTCGAACCCCGAATAGCTAGGTAAGAACTAAAGCTCGGGTAAGGAGCCGTTCTTTTCCCAAACCCAAAGAGTTAATTCTCTCCCGCTTAAAAGTCTTAATCGGTGTCCCCATGAGAATTTGGATTTAGATTCAAATCGGTTTGGTGGTTAAGAATCTCATTCCCATTAAGAGAGATGAAGCATCCGGTGGTGTAGTCAACTACAACAAGGGTACCTCCTCTGAATTGTAATTTACAGGGAGATGGGAAACCCTAGTTCAGACTACAACAGTCTAAATTGCACAGAGACATCAGGGAGAGAACCCAATTTTGATATAATGCTCTGGTCAATCTGAATCTTTTTTGGGTACCCTGGCCAAGCAGGCTGGGAACCAGAGAGTGTCCACAAATGTGAGGAGAGGTCGTCCACACAAATTTAAAAGAGAGCCCGCACATGTGGGATCCAAAATGTAAGCCCCAGTAATGCAAACTGTGTTGCTTTGTAGTCTATACTACAAAAATTCTTTTAGTCTCTCTGTGGTGGTCTAAACTCAGGGCCCAAGCCTGAGCCTGCCCTTTAATTCCACTTGGGCTTCAAATCCAGGCCACAAAGACCCAACTATAATATTGATTTCATTCAGGTTGGGCAGTGTGGACTTGGGTTGGGCAAGATGCTGAGATACATATAATAAATCCGAAACCTTGGTTGAAATTTGAAAAGCCTGGTATTGGTTGCGTTGGCCCTTGAAAAAAGAATAGAATAGCAATTGGAAGTTGACCTGCTGCAAAGTCCTTAGCACATAAGCTAAGGAATCAAACAAAGCTTCCTGTCTTCTTAAGTCTTTGAAGATGGCCCTTGCATAGTTCCAAGAGGTCACCGACGTTCATCTAGTTTGGTGGGCCATTCCGCCTTTTGATATAGAGTACGGATTGTCTCGCCCATTACGCTGACTAAAAAGGAGTAGAACTCTACAATAAGGCCCACCTCGTGAAAATCTGAACTCTAGTTTCCCCTTTGTGCCATTTAGCAACTTTACTTTTTGCGTCTATTTAACTTAGAACCGATTCTAATGAATGTTTGGATGCTTTACATTGTTGGGATATGTGATTCAATCAATTTTCACGACTATTCCCTTTTTCCAAGAATTAATTAAAAGGGGACTTTTTCAAACATGCATCAATGTCTGAATCAACACTTTGTGCTGGTCTCTTTTTCAACAGTTTGTGGATAATTTACCAAAAAAAAAAAAACCAGTTTGTGGATATAACTTCATAGGATGACTTTTACCAAAAGAAAAGGGACTTCATAGGATGACAAATTTGCTAGCGCTATTTTTTACTTTCTGAGAAATTTTCATGTACTGCTTTTACCATACAACTACTTTGTTGATATAATTTTGACCAGTGGGAAAAATTTGTTTTTTACTTTTTGAAAGAAACATGCCAAAACAGTCTATGTATAAAAAAATGTCAAATTGAAATAACCTGTTTTGAACTAATCTTTATAAACTAGCTCGATTTCAAACTAATAAGACTTGCTAATTGTCTAGAGCTTGATTTTCTTAAAACCAGTTATTTTGTTCTAGCCAAACTAAGTCAGTGACTATACTTTTTAACTCCTGAGAATGTACCTGGTAATTCAGCATGTACATTATTTACCTGTATTTCAAGGTAACCAACCAGACCCAAACTTGTAACTTGCAACCTCAGCTACCATCTTCCAAAAGGCTCACCTCATTACCTTTCTTGAGCTGGCCAATGAAATTTAAATAAGCAACTGAAGTCTTCATGCGTTGATCAAGCCACCAAAACATTCTCCATTTTAAAAGGATTCAAGAGGCCGTGAGCGCGTTTTTCTAGGATTTCTTGCGCAATCAAAAACCTCCACATAGACTCAAACTGATTCACATACATCGAATACAGAGCACCGTCTAGTATTATAGCTTTAGTATATGATATAAAATACTCATACTGTCATACACACGGATAGATTTGTTGTTTGAATCTCTGTTTTGAGTCATCTATCTCCAAAAGGTGGTGTATCCTGACATTGTTTTTGCTGGCAATGCTTAGGTTACAAGACTATTATGAGGTTTGGATATTTTAGTGGGAGGATCTTACCCACAAAATCAGCAGTAGAGTTCTCACAGGGAGGTCCGAGGTTAGAACCTGGCCTCCCCCCTCTTTCCTCGCATGTGTGAGTTTCTCACTCCTCACATGTACGAGTTCACACCCCATGTTTGTGGGTTCTAAGGGATTTTTCCCCTCTTTTTAGTTGGCTTAAAACACCCTAAGGCCATTAACAATGAAGGTTTACATCAAACACAACATTGTTACAACACTCAACTTTTGATAGCTCAAAAAAAAAAAAAAAAAAGTTTAGTGTGCTAAGTGCTAGCCATGGATGAAACATGCGGTACAGACGAACAATATAGCAGATCTTGGGAATAAGGAGTGAAGAATACAACGGATAAAATCTCATTACCAAGGTAAGCAACAGTACAAAACCCAAAAAAAAAATTACCAGCAGTAGGAACAAAAATGCTTTAGAATGAGTTTAGAAGGGTTCAGATTTTCACAGGGCCTACACCAAATGTAACCCAGAAGGAAGACCTCCCCCTTTTTTTTTCTCAAGTACACAAGCCCCTTCCTTGGATCTGTAGCAAACCTTTAACAATAAATTAAACTGGTGTTTGTGTGTTTTTCCGTAGTTGTCTTCTAGATCATGAATTCTAAGAAAGGAATGCATTTCATCCTCCTCAAACTGTAGACTTTTTAAATCATCAAACTATAAAATAAGATGAACAAATGATTACACAATCACACAAGTCAATCCTCCATGAAATTAGCTGGTCAGTTGTTTGGAGCCCAAGTTTCTTAATCGGTTCCTACCCATGGATAAATTCAAGCTGAGCTGTTCTGATCAGGAGAATCATCTGGCATCATCTCTTATTCAATTCTCTCTTCCTATTTGATTGTTTCTTTCTGTAACTAACAGCAAGAGTGGGGTGAGAGGTCTCATAACAAAAATATGGCCACTGCAGAATCAGATAAGCTTTTGGCGGACATGTGGGCTAGTTTCATCGCAGGAGGTGCACCAATGAAGTACAGCTCCCACAATGAAGAACATAGCATGAAATCAGCATCGCCACAAGCATGGGAGGATCTGCCTCACCTGAAGAGAGACGGGTCTGCAGAGATGCTACAGAGGCTTCCTAGTCTTGGGAGATGGATATCGATGGGAGAGGAGGATTGGGAGCAACTGCTGGATGGAAATATAGCAGGAAACAATTGTGAGCCCTCTGCATCTAATTGTACTTCAGGAGGAGCTGAATTAGCTTCAGAACCAAAAGATGTAAGAAGAGAAAAAACGGTTACCAGGCATTTCAGGGGAGTAAGGAGGCGTCCATGGGGAAAGTTTGCAGCAGAGATAAGGGATTCATCAAGGAAAGGAGCTCGAGTTTGGCTAGGCACGTTCACCACAGCTGAGCAGGCTGCTTTGGCTTACGACAAAGCTGCACTGAGAATGAGAGGACCAAGGACTTACCTCAATTTTCCATTGGAAGTAGTTGAGGAAGCTCTAGGACATGATCTAAACTCTACCTCAAGTTGTTCTCAATCAAGTAAAACAAATTACATATTCAAACTTGATGGTGGATATCATTACCCAGTTCTTGACCATGATGAGAGATCAAGTAACACCATAAAAAGAGCAGCAAATGAGTGGAATTATAATGATAACATTATGATTGAAACACCGATGTGGAAGAGATTGGCATGCATAGAGGAGATCTTCAGAAATGAATTGGATGTGGTAGAGTTACAGGACCTTGGAAATGACTACTTGGAAAGCTTGTTGGCTTCCTTGTGAAATATTCAGAAAGAATTCAGATCAAAGATGGGAAAGATATTAATAGATAGTCTTAGGTTCACCTTTTGGTCATGCATGGAATGCTTGTTTTGTAATATTATAGTTCATTTGTTTATAATTCATTTGAAATGAATTATGAACCGATATAAATGATTCTATCATTTCGGAACTCAAAGTAAATACCATCCTCTTCTTGTTTTTTGCTTGTTCTTTATCATTTTGTGAGCATTCAAGTATATTTTCTTTGTGCACTTTTTCCAGCATTTATACTGAGTGTTTCAGTGTCCGATTATGCCTGTTTCTGGTTAAAGTTAAATGGATGAATTACATATATTTCTTGATTCAATTCCATCAAAAAAAAAAAAAAAATGCAAGGATACATACACTGTCAACCTTCAAAAAGAGCCCCAGCCTGGGATTCTCCCTTATGTGCAGTAATATAGCATCATGTCAACATTTAACTGTTCTCAATTGATCCAGTCTCCATTTGAAGCAGCAGTGGATTGTTCATATTAACTTTCAGATGGGTTTTGTTTGATCCACCACTCTAGTTTGGACCAGTTAATCACATGGTTGTGCAATTTCAAGTTTCTGATAAGCGACAAATAGCACAGATTTAAGAATACATCACAAACTTGCTTTTAGTACTCAATTCTTTTTTCTTTTTCTTTTCTTCTTTTTTTTTTATAAAAAAACACTTTTAGTACAAAAATTCACTGTTTACCGATCATCATCAAAGCCTAGTCCCAACTATGTTGGATAGGCTACATGAATTCTGTTTCTGATGTTATCTCAGAATTCATGCTTGTGGTTGTGATAATTTTTATGCTGGCTGCCAACCTATCTAACACAACCCTCCTTTGTCTGGGCTTGGGACTGGCAGTAAAAACTGGCTGAGTTTCACTATTTACCAGCATAGTTCTAAATTGTCACTATAGGATTTGATCCACAATCAATGTTGGAAGCAAACTTTCATGAACACCTCACCAAGACTTCAGAGTTCAAACATCAATAGAAAGCTAATTGTTCACTGGTGCCTTTCATGTAGGCTACACAGATGTTCCACTAATTACAGACTCTAACATAATCATTTCAAATATGAAAGATAGTGTATGACTATGACAAAGTGTATAGCTATGACAAACAAAAATCATGTTTATGCAAGCATATATGTGGAGGAAAAACCATAAATGGTAGAAGCAGAATATTGGCCATTATTGATTCCTTTTCGCGTCCTTATTAGGCCAGGTCTCTGCTTCTTTATTTGTTTCCCTATGGGTATGCAAGAAGACTAACAGTTCTAACATTTTTTGGGTTTTATTCACCAGAAAAACTAACTTCCATGGCTCTCTTGAAACTCCTTTTGCCCAAGCAAAAAGAGCATCCCTTTCTACAATTAGCAGACCCACTAAAGAGCTTGTAAAGAGCCTGATATATTAAATCCGATTGAAGAATAGCAAATGAACTTAGGAAAGAGGTACCTTTGTTGTACATGATCATAATAATTTTGGGTAATTAAAAAAAAAAACCACTGAGGCCAAAACAGACACCTTTTTTTATACTTAGTAGATTTCATTGGGAAATACATGATACCAGGGGTTCTCATTGGCAACTTCCGATCATGTACCTAGATAGGCTAACCAAGGGGTTCTGAAGGACATCAATTTGTCAGAAGTTCATTTGTTCTTTTTGTTTTTTTTTATAAAATCACTCTTCAAAGTATAAATTTACATATATGTGTATGGGTTCGTGTGTGCATGTTCATGTGTGGCGTGTTGGTACTTAATAGACAACAACAAAAGTTAAGTAACAATGATTCACAAGCATTGCTTAGAGCCCTTAGCAACAATTTGTCAAAAATAACATACCATTCAGAAAACTGTCATTGTAACTTCACCAGCAAATCTGTGCAAACAGGTATGTTATAGAAAAAAAGAGGAGCACAGTTACTAAAATAATTTACAATATCAATATAAACTGATTGGAACTGTTATGGCTTGTAAAACAACAGCGCTCTAAAACAAATTCCCCAAGAGACTGTAAAGTATAGTTTTCAGAGAATCATTTATCTTGTACGTGGATTCTTTAATCAATATCGTCGTCTTCTAAATCTGATACGCCGACGGAAAATACCAAAAGTCATAATAAAACCAACAAGCACCACCTCTACTATCAGAACTATCTTGAACTCTGCCAATCAGAAAATCCATTTAAATATTAGTGTTAGTTTCTTCTTCTTTTTTCTTGGAACATCAAAATCTAACAAACAAATTATGGTACCTTTCAACTTTTGAATCAGGTCTTCCAAGTTATTTTTACTATTCCTTTCATGTACATTGACAACATAGGAACTTGTTGTTTTAGTCAATGTATTTTCATCTTTCTTCTGTAAAACATTCTCATTCTTGATGCATCTGTTTTGACAATTGATGTTGCCATCATACTCATCACTTCCATCACAGCAATCTACAATCATAAAGAAAAAGTCAACAGCAGAATAGTTGACAATATGATGACATGTATGAAAACATTATCATGATTAGCTTAAAGCATGGATGTATGGGTCCCCGATTCTTCAATTACAAGGAGGTTCCGACTGGTTAAAAACTGAGTTTGGGCCCTTATTTAGGCCCCGATGACTAAATGGGTCTAGGTCCAGGTCCGGACTCTGTTGCACATCCGTTCAGACTGATGCGATTGGACCCGACATATTATCTCAATTTTCCAAACCTGTTCCGGTTTTGGTTCCATCTTCTCATTAATGGGTTCTAATTTGAAAACCGACCCATTTACATCCCTAGCTTAAAATGGACTTTATGGATGCGATTGGACCCGACGTATTATCTCAATTTTCCAAACCTGTTCCGGTTTTGGTTCCATCTTCTCATTAATGGGTTCTAATTTGAAAACCGACCCATTTACATCCCTAGCTTAAAATGGACTTTATGGAAACATAACTATAAAATGAAGTGTCTTGTAGCCCTGATGAGGAATTACAAGAAGATTGCTTACCACAAATTTGATCATTCACACGAGAAGAGAACAACAACTGAGGTGTGCTACCTACATTTCTACAATAAAATTTGCTTTCAGGACAGGCTGAAGTTCCTGCAGAAAAGTAAAAAAAGGTCATGGGGTTTACAGAACTAGAGTATACAACAAAAGAAATTTAAAAAAACTCTACTTTTGTGGACTATGATTCTTATAAAATCATGGGTTAGTCCAAAAGACCAAATATTTGAGTCGGATTGGGGAAAATGTGAAGATTGAGAAGCAAAGGAGACTAGGGATTGATGGTCAAATAAAATACCTGGCTCGTCAGTTCCATCGACGCAATCACAGAATCCGTCGTTGAGACGATCCCTGGAGAAGGACTTGGATCCGTCCCTGCATGGGATTAGTTCTGAATCGAAATATTTCTCATCTGAAACCAAATCAAGAGAGAAATCAAAGGATCAAACATTTCATATTGAGCCCCAATTAGAACCGGGTCAGAGAGAAAGAAAAGAGAGGGGGACCTTGAGGGGAGATTCCGATGATGAAGGATGGATTTGCTGCTGCAAGTGTTGATGATGATGATGATAAAGAGAACAAGACTAAGATGAAGAAGGCAAAGGAAAGGCAGTAGGAGTAAGAGATCTGAGGGAGCAAGTTGCAGCTACTCAGCAGCATCGCAGCATCGTCCGCTGATTCCACAAGTCTTGTTCCTCCAAGACTAAAGTTGAGAGACCAAACGAATATTAAAAAAAAAAAAAAAAAAATCAATGGGGCCAGGGTTCAAAAATTGACTCCACAGGTCTTGTTCCTCCAAGACCCAAGTCGAGATCAAAAGGATATAAAAAATTGGGGCATTCGGCGAGAAGTCCCTCAAACTGTGACTTTATTGCAAAAAATCCACAAAAAAGAAGTCATGCAGCCAAAGGTCTTCTAATAAATTCCCATACTGATATGTCTAATTTACCCTTTATTTAAATTATATCTCATGATTGGTGGGATATTCCATTAATAATAGTCAACTACCACTTAATGGGCTACGATTAATGGAATCTCATTAATTAAATTTTCAAATAAATTCTAAAAACACACAAATAAATTTCAAAATGATACAAATAAATTTCAAAAAACGCAAATAAATTTAAGAGGATTTTACTGGAAAATACCCAGTAAATGTCCGTCGCACGTGTCAGTGCCCCGGATTTTTTTTTCACTACCGCAATATGCCTCCCGCCAGTTTTCCCTTTTTTTTTTTTTATTATTTTCCCCAAGCGACGCTAGCGTCACTTAATTTAAAATTAAGTGACGCTATCGTTGCAATTCGTTCTATTCTCCCTTCCCCTAAAGTCACTTTTTCTCATCTATAAGTGTCCGTTTTTTCTTCATACGTGCTTACATGTTTTTGCTCAACAGACCTTCTATGCCTAGAATGCTTAAAATCTCCTATCTATTGTTCATCTCATTGGTTGTTGGCTCTCATTTAAGAGGTTGGTGTACATTTTTGTACATTTTTTGACATGTTTTCGCTCAACAGACCTTCCATGCCTAGAATGCTTAAAATCTCCTATCTATTGCTCATCTCATTGGTTGTTGGCTTTCATTTAAGAGGTTAGTGCACATTTTTGTACGCTGTTCAGTGTATTAATAATAGTGGCATGCTGTTCAGATTCCATTTCCTCATTTCCCGCCCTCGAAACCCCCATTTTCTCATCTAGATGTTTCTGCATCCGTATATACGCTCATGCTTTTCGTACACAGAACTTTCATTCACATAATCATGCAAATCTTTTCTTTACTGCTCATCTTAGGGGCTGCTGGCTTCCATTTAAAAGGTCGGTGCAAATTTCTTTACATTTTTTACACTAATCAGAGTATTAATAATATGTTGCAGACATCAAAGAGAAGGTCTCAAGTAATGTTGCATGTATGCCTTCTTTAATCTTTACTGAAAAAAAAAAAAAAGAGATGTTGCTTCTGTTTTTTCTTTTTTGCAAATGGAAAGATGGTTTATTTATTTGTTGTTTAGTAATTTGTGTCATATGGTCTTTATGAAGAAACAAACAGATTTTTGAAAATTGGTTTCTAGGTTTTTTATTTCAATGCGTTGCTTGTACACTACTTTCTTCTTTTGTTAAACAGAAGAAAAATGAAAGGAAAAGCATGAGAGAATTTCAGGCATTTGTATATGTGTTTGATGGTTTTTCGTGAGGGGAAAAAACTGATATTTGGATTTGGTATTTTGGTTCTGTCTTTCAATGCATCGATTGTACATACATTGCTCTTCTATCTGTTTCTTCATGTTCTACAAAAATGAAGAAGAAGAATAAGAAGAAATGGAGATTTTGTCTTCTTTTTTTGGTTTGAAAGGTAGTTTTGTCTTTCATAGGAAAAGATGAAATTTTTATTCGCTTGCCATTATGTGCCTTCTTATCTTCCATGGTATAAACAAATTGATTTTTTAAATTTGGACTTTGGTTTCTGTTCGTCTATTTGAATTTGTTTCTATCTCGAATGGAGGCTGATTTTTGAATTTTTTGTTTTCTGCGTTCTTTATGTTTAAATTTGTTCTTTGAAATGGCTCATTTCTATTCACATAATCATGCAAATCTTTTCTTTACTGCTCATCTTAGGGGCTGCTGGCTTCCATTTAAGAGGTCGGTGCAAATTTCTTTACATTTTTTACACTAATCAGAGTATTAATAATATGTTCATGCAATTTGTCATCCATTTCCCCTCGCCTTGTATAATACCCATCGCAGATGGCTTATATTGATGGCAATGATGTGGGCCATTTGGAGTAATGTCCTCCGAACCCCAGATAATAATCCGTCAACCCATCTCTTTACTCCATTTTGAACTTGTTGGCAGCCGTCTCATCCTCCAATATGTCTACGTAAGTGGATTTTGGAATGGTTTTTTTGGAATCAAAATAAATGCGTTGTTTTTCAAGAGCAATGAAAGTACACTTACTGATTTCTACCATTAATGAAACTACCATTATTGTTTAAGAGGTAACATACATTTGTAATTTCTTCTACATTACTAAAATGTTATGTACAGTCTGCTACTGCAATTCTCTCTAATGGATATTCGTTCTTTCAATGATTAGGATGAGTGGAGATGAATTAATAGTCATATTCCACTATGAAGGGGATCTACAGTTTGACATGATTCACCCAGCATATAAAGGTGGGAAGCAAAAGATGAGGTCTATTCCAAGCGATATAACATTTGAATCGTTAGTTAAAGTTTCTATTGAAGCATCACATTGGGAGGTTAACTCCGAAGACATAAGTATTCTGTATCTACATCACAATGGTAAAGTGTTTTCATTGGTTGGCATCGAAGATGATAACGATATTAAGTGCATGCTGACACTCTCCAGTGTTGAAACAAATGGGATTTGTCTATATATAAACAGAACATCATTTGGTTCTGGCCTTGGTATTGGAGAACAATGAAGGTACTCCATGTGACATTATTTTCTTAAGCAAAACATTCATGTCTGTGTAATACATTATTAATTCAGTATCATGTACCTTTTGAAGGTCGCAAGGGTTGAATATGCATATGCTGCGAGGTGGTAAATATGTTGTTAAAGCTGGCAGTCGTGATGCAAGTCAGAAGGCTCCATCAGAGAAAGACACAAGATGTTTTACTGTAAACCTCGGTGAAGATGACGACATGCACTTCTCCTCTAACCCGAACTTTGCGACCGATGAGCTAGCACAGGAGAGTGAAATCGTCTTTCGAAAGTACCGTAATGCAGTGGAGAGTGATGCTGATGTAGAAGCCATCGATGTAGAAGACGATCATCCCAGAAGTAGAACTATTAGTGGTGCCCTTGAAAGAGCGACCGTGGATACGAAATCATATGTTGCGGTGCCACCAACCCACATGCGTGAAGTTATTTTTAAAGATACCTTCGTTCCAGAGGAGTCTCACCCTGGAAGTAGTATTCATGGCGGTGCACTCAATAAAGCAACCGTGGGTGCAAAATCATATGCTGCGGATCCATCAACCCATGTGCATGAAGTTATTTTTGAAGATACTATGGTTCTAGAAGAGTCTGACCTTGGAAGTAGTATTGATGGCTTTGCACTGAATAAAGCGTCCGTTAAAACAAAATCATATGTTGGGGAGCCATCAAGCCATAGGCGTGAAGTTAAATTTGAAGATAACATGGTTCCAGAAGAGTTTCCTACAGAGTTTTACCATAATATTTCTCGTGAGATGTGGCTTGGGCGTGAGTTTCCGGATCGCGAAAATTTCAGGAGGACTATAGCTAAGTTTGCAATATATAACAACTTCACGTTGAAGCATCTAAAGACGAGTCAGTTCAAAGTCACAGCAAAATGCAAGGACCAGGACTATCCATGGCGCATCCACGCGTCTATAATTGAGAGTGGACCACGGTTTAAGGTTCGAACCTACAACCATATTCATAAATGTTCAAAGCCAATGATGGGTACAGCACATAGGCAGGCATCATCAGAGTTAACTGCAGAGTACATTCTAGAGAAAGTTCGTCTAAATAATGATTTGAGACCCAAGGAGATAATGAATGATTATTAAATGGAGTTTGGGGTTACTATATCATATAGGAAGGCACATATGGCTAGAGATATTGCACTTCGTACAGTTCGAGGTTCGTACGAAGATTCATTCAAACTCCTTCCGTTGTATTGTGCAGAGTTGAAGATGATGAACCCAGGGAGTGTGACCAACAACAAGACGTCCGACGATGATAGATTTAAGAGATTTTTTTTTGCACTTGCTCCGTCCATAAAAGCTTTCACAATGTCTTTGAGGCCAATGATTGCAGTCGATGGATCACATCTTCGTGGTAAGTACCCAGGCATGTTGTTGGTAGCCGTAACATTGGATGGAAATCACAAGCTCTTTCCAATTGCATTTGTAATTGCTGAAGCCGAGCGACGTGACAGCTGGGAGTGGTTCCTCGCAAATGTTAATGTGTCTCTTGGTGAACCAATGAATCTTACCATCGTTTCTGATCGACAGAAGGGACTTGTCCCTGCGCTTGCAAACGTCATGCCCACTTCAACCCATTGCTACTGTTGTCGCCATCTCGCTGAGAATATCAAGTCAAGATTCAATGATTCGGCAATTGTCATGAAGTTTTGGTGCGCTGCAAAGGCTTATAGGGTCTGTGAACACGAAGCATTTATGGAAGATATTAAGGCTGTAAATGTTGAGGCATACAATTATATACATGCATTTGGCAGGCAACATTGGGCAAATGCTTATGTCGAGCGTAGACGGTATGACATGCTTACAAGCAACGCTGCCGAATGCACCAATAGCATGTTAAAGGATACCAGAGTTCTTCCAATAGTGAAACAGGTCGAAGATATTAGGGTCAAACTCATGGAGTTCTTTCAAAAACGACATGCCGAATCTTTGGACGTCAGCACTCGTTTGACCCCATATGTTGAGAAACGGTTGAGCAATGAAACTGAAGAAGCACGTAGGTTGCATGTGCGTGTTGCCGGTTTAGAAGAGTTTCAGGTTCAATCCGCAAACTATGTGGATGTTGTTCACCTCGATCAGAGGACTTGCACTTGCCGCAAATGCACATACATTCCATTCTTCACTGAATCAAGTTGCAAAGTGCACATACATTCTATTCTTCATCTCTGCATAGAATAAAACACTCTTCCAAACATTTCTTTGCATCCAGTGATGCAACCAGGATACTACATCCTCATCCTCATCCAAGGTTACTACATTTCATTCATCCACTGATGCAAACAATATTACTGAACCACTCATTTCCTCAAGAAACATTCATTAACATGCTACAAACATCAAATAGTTCAATGCAACCACTTATAAGGCATTTCTAAGGAAATTCATTAATATATATACCGATGAATTGATTCCAATAAACCCAAAACACAATATGAACAATAACATCCGACTACAAACTAATTTCTATACATTCCAAAATTTTCACGAACAATGTTTTATGAACATTTCACTGAGTCATTGGATCGATATTCAAACAGTCACTATTGAGCTCCCAACTATATCCATATATGTCGACCACAATCCTGCTACGAAAATACATTATGTCTGATTGTTTAAAATTGATGTCTCTACGTGTAGCACAGTGTTCGGCGAACGCTAATGCAAAGACGCCACAATCGTTCCCGTTTTCCTGGTAAGGTATTTTGGTCTTCACAAGCAATGTCCACATATTGGTGTCATACCATCCATAGTTGGAGAACTGGCCACCCAAGAAATCAATCTTCAACATGTGAAAAAAAAAATGTCAGTGGTGAGCTTTTTTTGTGCAAAGTTGTATCAATACAAGCATGTAAAGATCATAACATGTCTGGGAAAACTCACGAATGTTTTGGCGAACTGAAGTGAAGTCCTGTCCGACACCATGCTGTTGTAAAACTCTCATCTTTTTTCTTCTGTATACCCAACCAACAATGTGAAATGTGCTTCGTGTTAGAGGACAAAGATCAACATGCTTTTCTCCTTAGCCTCCCAGATTTTGACACCATCCTTACCAAATATATTTTCTTGCAATGCCTTTACGTTATTGTTTTGCCACCAACTCTGGTATAGGAACAGAGTGACAGTTCCATTGATCAAGATAAATCATGAATAAGGAAACAATTATAAAAAAATGCTGGAAAATCACAAAGAGGACATAGTTTGCTGGAAAAACTTAAAACTAGTTAACTTACGCAGACACTAGGGTCGTAGAAAATCACATCTGGATATCGACCCTTTATCGATTGAAACCACCAGTACATAACGTTGGTGTCTAACCATGTGGCCTCTTCGAGGACACTCTTTAGAACCTTTCCGGACACAAGCGTGCAATATATATTGAGCTCATCCCGTCTACCAAAATAGAAACAACAGTTAATGACAAAGATTTAAAAGATACCACAGGCGTCATGAAATGATTAACATTCTTAATATAAAAATGATTCAATAAAGTTGGGGCGATACTTTTTCGAGTAAAATCCGAGAAATCCCTCTAGTAGGGTCAATTGTTCTTCAGTAAGAACATACTCCGTCCTCCTCAACGAATGGTCGTAGTCCTCAAAATAACGAGGAATCTTTCTTTCACGATGCAAACGCTTTATCCTCCATACCAATGTGTTGATATCCGATTTCAGAGTGTGTACAACAATTGACGTGCTAGGAGGTGCATTAACAGGTGTTGTGAAGATATCATCCAATGCTGGAACCAATGGAAAGGCAAATCCAGATGTTAATGTAGGATCTGATGTAATGTCGTCCACGTTCACCACCTCATCTAAATAGTCCAGCTTTTTGGCCGTGGGTGATATCCATTTCCCTCTCCTGGTCTTTGGAACAGCTCTCTTCCGTGCTCCACTGGGTGATACCTATATCGAAATGATAAATTAGAAATGCAATGTCATCACAATAATGATGGTTTTTCCAATCATGAACTATTGTGTGGAAATTATTACCTTCGTCTCATCATCCGATTGAGAGGTGGAACATGACTCCCCCCCCCCCCCCCCCCCCCCCCCCCCCCATAATTTTCAAACGACAAACTAAGTGCATCTCTAAATTTTTTAATTTTTCCCCTCAACCTTGCCGTGAAATCTTTGATCTTGACCTTCTTTTGGACCGCCCGGTCTGAAGACCGTTCCAAGTGGTCCAACAAAGCATGTACCTGAAGAAGAAGATGTTTATGCATTAAGGATGGGTCAAAGGTTATAAACTGTAAAGAAAATAGAGTAAATATGGATGGGTGCTCACGTATTTATCCGTCTTGGATGTCTCATCGCAGTGGGTGCTTTCCATAGGCTTTGACCTCTCTTTAGTTTCCACCTCTGCTTCTGGTTTCTCCAAGTGGGGCTCCACTGGTGATTGTCTAGCTCGACCGGCCATCCCACATACAATCTCTTTGATTGTTTCTGATGAATACCAAACATGATAGGAAAGGGAGTGTTTCTTTTCTTTATCCTTCTGTCCACGTAGGACATTACTCTCCCTCTCCTCCCAAAGTCTAGTAACTTCATCTCCGTATGTTTGATAGTCCATTTCAAACCTTTCCAGGCGCTCAACCCTCTTAAAAGGCATATAAAAGGGCGGGGGGACGGCTTGCCTTATGCCGAACTGTTTTGCTACACGTTCGGGATTGTGCCTCTCAACAATCCAGTAACGTAGAAGGACCGTCGATGAGGCGAACAACCCCCTATCAACCTTTGGTATCTCTGCAAACAACTTCTTAGGCATCTTAGCATATGGCTGCCACGTTAACTGTAAAATTAGAACAAGTAAATCACGATACCCATAATGTATAAATATCATTCGAAAAATAATAAGAATATGCACGCAATAATATTACCCCATCTTCTTTTAGACCATTAATTTGCCTCCGAATCTCTTTCATATTTGTTACTTGATTCCTATCTATCAGTCTCATTTCCCATGTCTTGAACAATGGGAACTGTAGGTCCTTTTTCCAACTAGGGCATGGTGGTGGACATCTCCCTATTGACATCCTTGAATATGCCCATATCTGCACGCCAACAACCAAAAATCAGAAGGAACATTGATTAGAAAGTAATATCAGTTGTTCGCATTCAAACTATATTCAAATCCATAATTAAACTGTATTAAATATCCCTAACAATCACCTACAACAACTGTAGGGGGGCTGTTAGAGTCTTCAAAAGGGTGATTTTAGAAGTATCGCGTTTTTCTTCACCCTCTTCCTCTTCCTTACCCTCGTCTTCACTTTTTAATAACCTTGTAGCCCTTTCAAGCATTCTGTACAGGCTTGCAAGGCAAGCCGGACCCCATGCATAGGGTTTGAATTCCTTAAACAACTCCAGATGACATGCTGGTCCTCTGGCACCGGAAGAATTGGCAAAGATTTGTCCAGAAACTAGAAGGAATAAATAAGCTCTCGTCTTGTGAACCTCGCTCCTCTTCTTAGAGGGCTTGAAGTTGTCTTCTAGCCACTTGAATTTAATTGTAATGCCAATTGTGTCTTTCCTAGGCCGTGGAGCAATTCCAAGCAACTCTTTGCACACTTCGGGGACAAGTGAGTTTGGGAAGGTCCTACCCGTAACTGGGATACCGTCGATAGGGAGCCCATATATATGTGCAACATCCTCCAATGTCACCGTGGCCTCACCGGTAGGCAAATGGAACGTGTTGGTCTCGGGCCTCCATCGTTCAACCAATCCACTGATGAGGGCATGGTCTATTCTCATATAATCAATCTCTGAAAGGTGTGCTAGACCAACATCCCTCACAATCTCCCTTTGCCTGTCAGTTAGAACCCATATGTCCTTATCCGGGTTCGTATTAATACATCGATAGGACCTTGGCTCCACCCCATTTAAGATCGCTTTCGACACGTGAAAGTCTTGGCCATAGAGCAATTTATCGCCGTGCTTCACTTTCGTTCCTTGGGCCATCTGTCGAGTTTTGGCAAATAGAGAGACAAGCACATATTGTGAGTAGCATGTAGTGAAGGGAACCCTTAAGATATTTTTATCATAACAATAACAAAAAAAATGATCAATTACAATGCATGTGTGGGTCTGTATATTTGTTTAAAATTGCAAAATAATACTCAGTGAAAGAGAATTGGATTTGCAGAAACAAACCCACCCCATTGTGTGAAACCATATATGTGTAGTATTTGTGAAAGGGTAATTCATCTCTTTTTTAGTCATATGTGTTATGAAAGTAGGGTGCTTCTTTTCATCCGAAACAGAACATAAAAGTCCGCTTGCATCCAAAGAACAAGGTGACTGCAGAGTCAGTAATGGAGGAGGAGATATGGGGTGCCACCTTTAAGGTAATATCATAATCATCATTTTGTTTTTGTCTCATCAATCTGAGATCAGTTTGAGGAGTTCTATTATTTCATTTTATGAATGAAGTGACATCATTTCAATAGACATATCACAGTAAAACTGATGCAGGCCGATTAAGAGAAATGTGCTGAAACGTAAATTTTCAAACGTACATGCATATATGCATGATTTAAAAACAACGATCATCAATAAAATCCCATTTATCTTGATCGGGCCAGCATAAAAAACCATGAACAATTAATATAAATACATAGATAAATGTAAATAACTAGAGACAGTTTTCGGTGATTCTGCGGGGAGATTTCGGCTAGTGGTTTTTCTGATGGGAGTTTTTGCTGCTCTGAGGAATGGATTTGAGAAGATGGTTGGGTTTGTGGCCGTTTTGGCAGAAGGAGAAGAGATTGGAGCGGCTCATTGAGGAAGCGGATGCGAATCCAAAGGACGCTGCCAAGCATTTGGCTACATCCATTACTTTGACTATGGGGTCAAATCATAGACATTTGGCTCGCTGTTTTAATTAATAACCACATGTTCAATCACCATAACAAACTTCGATGGAAAAATAGGATATGGAGGAGACTTGGCGAGAGGTTAGTGCTGGTTTCGTCGTCATAATCAATAAGGGCACAGCCACATTATTCATAATTGTATCTGGGTGTCTAGACAATATCTTCCTATCACTCCAAAACTAGTTCATGGGGTAGTAGTGGTCTCATCCTTCAACTATTAGCATATGAATATGCCATCTCGTCAGATTCTTCTAATCACCATGAGCCTAGCTTGCTTGGTGTGGCTTCTTGACTAACAACACACATTCTGACCCGTTTCTTAATGCGACAATTATTTTAATTATCGAGGTGTAGAATCCAGGGGCGTTAAAACACTGTAGACTAGATGCCAGGGTAGGCTATGTCTATAAACTACTACCTAAGATTCTAGCAAATCCCAGGAAGGATGTCATAGTCATGCCTTCGAATCTTCAATTGTTATTCAGTTTCAAGGTGCTACTGTTTATTAGAGACAGATTGCAATGGTATATAATTAAATCAATCGATTAATTGAGGAAGAAAGGCTAATAACAAGAGTAATTTTTCAAAGGTTGGGAAATGCTTTTGATCATCTTAATTGAAATTGTTTACCATATATCAGGAAGAGTGGGGCTTAGAAAAGTGGACGGATTGGATTTGGGATTGCATCTCTTCAACTTCTTTCTTTGTGTTTTTTTTATGGTTTTCCAAGTCACATTTTCAAGGGTTCTGGAGTTTTAGGCAAGGAGATCCTATTTCTGCTCTTGTATTCATATATTGCGTTGTTGTATTTTTCTTTGTATTTCATACATAAGAGGCTTCTTATCCATAGTTTAAGTTTTTCTTCAATTACAATTTTTTTGTAAGGTACAGTTCCAAAATTCTACCGGCATGTTTCGAGTTAAAATGTTTATATGTTTTGCAATTTCTATTGGACGTGTGACCATTTAATAGTTATATATCCACTTAGTCAGTTTGTATTATTGTTGGCAGCCCTGAATTTGTGATCAAACGGTTTGAACAAAGGGATCATGCTGTAGATAGTAAAGGGGTTGCAGAGTATCTTCGAACTCTTGTTGTCACTAATGCTATAGCAAAATATCTTCCTGATGAGCGATCTGGAAGGCCTTCTAGTCTGCCTTCATTGGTAAGGCTACCATGTCTTTTCCTAATTTTGTGTGACTTATCTTATTTTTTATTTTTTTATGCAACATCTTATTTTAAAATAACTGCTGAATAAGTAATTTTATGCAGAATCTAAACAATTAAATAAATAATGAAAGATTGCTAAATAGAAGCCCCTACATAACTTAACAACTCAACTAAAGAAAGAAATAGAAGCCGCTACATAACTTAACAACTCAACTAAAAAAAGCTGCTCTCAACATTGATGTTGTCACTTGTCAACGCAGGATCATTTCTTATAGGAAGAATTATAAGCCTAAGAATCCAAAAGGCTTTAGACCAAAATCCAAGAAATGACATATATAATAACAAACAATCCACAATCCTACAAAACGATGGCAAATTCAGAATGCCAAAGACCAGTGCTACTTCCTAATCCACAGTTCATCCTCAGAGCAGCAACCTATTCAACAAAATGCCACCCTGGTCTAGGCAATTCAATCACACAATGGAACTCAAAACAGTCACCAGAGAGATCTGTGCAAAACATTAATGATAACTAATGACCTGTTTATATTTCATAATAATAACTAACCAACCTCCATCACAAACATCACAAAAAGAGCAAATACCATCCATCATTCAATAGTCTAAACTGTCAAGAGAGAAAGAAATGGGAATTAGAGGCCCATCCACCAAAACCCATTAGCCATCTTAAGTGAATCCCTTCTATACATTGATTTAGAAAGAAAGGGCGGAGGAAAATGACTGCAACCACCATCACTAAAAATGAATGAGCTGAAAAAAGATGGCAGTTGAGTTTGCTAAAAGCTTAATTCTTGACAAAGGCAGCTAAATGAAAGAATGATGTAGAAGAGTGAGAAGTGAGAACAGACAAATCCCCCCCACAAGTTGTATGGTTACAATTATTCAATCACAACAAAACGTAGTTGATACATTCTTCAATGCAAAAATGGATCTTTGACATCGATAAAGCCAGTAAGAGAAGAACACGACTCTGACTTTTCAATGTGGACAGAACATAAGGAAGATTTGAAAAATAGCACAAAAACCCAGATTGAAATTTTTTTTCACAAACAAATTGACAATCGAGTTTGATATGTTTGAAAACAAACGTCTCTGGGATTTTTTGCAAACGCTACAAGCGTTTTGTCTCTCTCTCTCTTGTTCTGACACTAGTTGGGGACCTGGGGTGATCATCTCTCGGATTTTTTGTATTGAGATTGGAGCTGTAGGAAGGACAAAGGAAGCAAGATTGGTGTTAACTTTACTATGGCCCAGTCAGTTTGAACCTCTTCTCCATTGCAAGATTGGTGTTAACTTTGAACCCCTTCTCCCATCCAATACCTTCAAGGTTCGAATGGTTGGCAAATACAAGACCAGATGTTGATTAGTTGAATTAAATCTACTCTCACTGAACATGCTTGTTAGATTAAAAACTACATTGTTCCTCACTGTTCTATCTAGATAAACCCAACTCAAAAAGACTAATTCCTTGTAAGGATTTGGTATCTACTCCATTGCCAAATCGAAGTTCTTCGAACGACATGAGTAGCTAAATATTTCACACCAAAAATGCAATAATAAAGAGGTGGAAAGATCATACATCAAATACAAGAAGAAAGATGTCAGACAATAATAGAACAGTAGCGAAGGAATTGCACGTTTTGGTGATGTTCTCCCATTTCCGGATTTTATTCAATCACCAAACAAGCATTACGAAATGGAAATCCCAAGTCACAAAACATGTGAAACGCAATCATACAACCTTTGTGGATGTTTTGTTCTTTGATAAAAACCCCCAACAAACATTGTGTTTGAAATGCTACAGAAAATGTGCAAACGGTATCAACGTCCCATACCTTAGAGGTGATGTGCGATATCGGAGCAAGGTTGATCCAAAGTAGGGAAGGAAGAATGCAAAAGGAATAGCGGCGTCGACATACCGGTGTAGAGCAAGGAGGAGGAGAGGGAAAAATGAGAATATGAAAGGGCAGGAGGGTTTTATGGAAGTGACGAAGAGCGACGGTAGCATCGCTAATTAAAACGCCAGTGACGCTAGCGTCACTGATTTCAAATTGGAAAAAAAAAAAAAAAAAAAAAAACGAAACGGCGTCTGACCGACCCCGTTTGTGTGGCGCAATTTGCGAGGCGCTCATACGTGTGACGGACAATTAGTGGGTATTTTCCGGTAAAATCCTCTAAATTTAAAAAAACACAATAAATTTAAAAAAAAAACAATAAATTTCAAAAGAACGCAAATAAATTTAAAAAGACACAAATAAATTTCAAAAAAGAGAAATAAATTTCAAAAAATGAAAATCAACTTCAAAAGATCCAAATAAATTTCAAAAAAATATAAATAAATTTCAAAAGACTCAAATAAAATTCAAAAGATGTAAATAAAATTTAAAGACGCAAATAAATTTAAAAAAAAAACACAAATACAGTTGCCAAAACTAAGATAACTCAATTTTCCAAATTAATGAACAATGTGGCAAAAAATGCAAGTTTTTTTTTTGTCAAAAACTTAGTTAAAGTTATTTCAAAAAACACAAATAAATTTCAAAAGACACAAATAAAATTCAAAAATACAAATAGATCTAAGAAAATACAAATAAATTTGCCAAAAACACAGAAAGATTCGTTCAAAAACTTAGTTAATTTTTTTTAAATGGAGATAAATTTGTCAGAAACTCACTTATATTTTTCAAAAACTCAAATAAATCTACCAAAACTCATAGATTTGTTTATAACTCAGATAGATTTGTTCCAGAACTTAGATAAATAGCATAAAACTCAGATAGATTTGTCCAGAACTTAGATAAATTTATCCAGAACTCAGCTAAATTTGTTCCAAAAGTCAGATAAATAGCCAAAAACTCAAATAGATTTGTCCAGAATTGAGATAAACTTGTCCAGAACTCATATAAATTTGTTCCAGAATTCAGATAAATAGCCAAAAACTCAAATAGATTTTGTCCAAAACACAAATAAATTTGACAAAAAATACAAAACTCAGATAAATTTAACTTTGACTGGAATGGTGATGGACTTCTGGAACGGGTTAGGTCGAACCTAACCTGGAACCAACCCAGAACTGCTGCAGAACCTAGGCCCACTTTCTTCTTCTTCTTTATTCTGGAATCAGAAACACAAAACCCATCTTCCATTCGCCTTCTTACTTGATTTTGACGATGGCATGGTGCGGCGTCCGGTGGCGATCCCCCTTCTCCGGCGACAAGTAGGAACGACAGTGGCGCAGGAAATCCGGCGATGGCGTAGAAGATTGTATTCTTCTTTGTTTCATGTTCTACAAGTCTTCTTCTTTTTCTTCGTTGCAGGGGTCTTCTTTTTCTTCTTTTTCTTCTTCTTTGCAGGGGTTTTCTTCTTCGTTGGAGGTGTCTTCTTCTTCTTCTTTGTTGCAGGGGTCTTCTTCTTTAGAAATCGATCTCAACTGTTGAGATCCAATCCTTCAATGTCCATGTCCGGTTTGAAGAAGAAGAAGAGGGAGAATGGAAGAATTAAAATTTCAAATTTTAAAATCATGTCTAATCAGTTGAAAGGGCAAATCAGTCATAAAAATGTACGAGGTGGCGTGTCTAGGGACCTTTCTCCATGAGCTGACGTGTCTAGGGACTTCTCACCGAAATATGTCCAAGCTGCATGGACTACAGACCTTAGAGGAAAAGTTGATGGACTGGAGGCCTTACAAGTCCTATATGAAGACCTTTTGCTAATTATCTCTAAAAAATTAATCAATGGGGGCAGGGGTCAAAAATGTTACATATTATGAGTACATTTAATGGTATTAGATTCATTTGAGATTTTTTTATATTTGATTAAAAAAACTCAAAATCCATGTAGAATGAAAGCATGAAACTTAAACATCTTCATCCTCTTGTTAATACAAAAACGTGGAACAATTCAGATTATGAATTGGGGTCTATAAAAGTGGAGAAAATTAGATTTATTAGTTGAAAATTCTTCGCAAATTATTCAAAATCCACGGAGATCGAAGATAATCGGATTTAAGATATTGGGCTTTAAATAAATTAAACGGTTTGAAATGCAAATATCAGTGCAAATGGCCTTATTTTCACGCGTCATTTATGCATTAAATACATAAATGGAACATGCAAAACCATTAGGAATCATTTATTCCTAAATATCTTGAATGCAAGTCAATTTGGGTTGAATGTTTTCAAAATCATTACAATATCATGATTGTTGTGGTTAATATCAATTACAGACATCATGATTTCTTGTCATGGCTTGCAACTTAAACGACGGAATTGTTTAAATGGGCATAGACATGCCAGTCCATCTAAAAACCATACGTTCAAATAAGTTACATTGGTTGAGTGATTTGTGAGGTAACTTGACGCGTTTAAATGTAGGTCAGGTTTTCCTTATCCGCAACCGAGCCGTATATTATGAGTTGCATTCAGGTCAGATCTTGCAGCCCTCCGGGAGAAATCCATGACCGTGGTGGATCCATTACTAATGCCAACTAAGAAGAAATTCACAATGCAGCTAATGACTATGGTGGGTATATTAACAGAGGTACAATCAACAATACAACTAATGGGTGTTTACAACCTTACAAGTTACAATCAATCGGTTAGAAAGTAAAGTAAAAATAATAATAATCCCCCAATAGTAAATGGCCAACTAAGAAGAAGGAAAAGGTGGTGGTATGGTTTTTCCAGCATCCTTTTTTTAACATATTCTTTATTGAGCTTTGAATCTCTTTCCCTCTCTCTCCAGCCTTCCTACTATTTAACCGCAACATCACCTCTCTCTCTCCACCTCTCTCCCCTCCCTCTCTCTCCGATACAAGCGTCGGAAATTGGCGTAAATCAAAATCAGAGAGGGAGAGAGAGACAAGGGTAATTCAAATCCTAGCACTTATGTCTCTGTGGGAAAATTCAAAATAGAGAGAGAGAGAGAGAGAGAGAGAGAGAGAGAGTAACTATAAATGGCTTATAGAGCTGATGACGATTACGATTACCTATTCAAGGTGGTTTTGATTGGAGATTCAGGGGTGGGAAAATCCAATCTCCTCACGAGATTCACCAAGAATGAATTCAGCTTGGAATCAAGATCCACAATTGGTGTCGAATTCGCCACCCGCAGCGTCAGTGTTGAGAATAAGGTTATCAAAGCCCAGATTTGGGATACCGCCGGCCAAGAGAGGTTTCATTTCTCTTATCATCCAATCTAATCTCCATGTTTTGTTTTCATAATCTTTTTCGATCTCAAGATCGCTATAATGTTATCATGATGAAAGTCAAGAGACCATTACAAAGGTAAATTTTTAAAAACAAAATAAAAAAGAGCATCAAATAACATTCCCTCCTTTTTAGAGAAATAGAATGAGATGAAGATGGAAAATGAATTAACAGGGATGAAGGCCAGTTTATACATTTATAATCTCTTTATATTTTTTCTGAAAATGAAAGGTTATTTGATGCTCATTTTTTATATTCGCGTTTGATCTTCATTTTTAACCACTTATGGTATAAATCCTATTTATTAAATTCCTATTTATTATAAAGCAAACAAACAAGTCCTAAAGAATATGCTTTTTGTTTTCCTCACCCCTTTTCCAAATTTGGAATCTAAATCTTTTGCAGAATTGCTCTCTTATCTTAAATCTTTTGTATTGTGCGTCTATTGCAATCAAGACGTCTTTGGAGTGATTCATGAGGAGGGAATGTGGGACAAAAGGGGGATCTTGTTTTTGTCACCCTCTATTTTTTTTTTTTTTTTTTTCTTTCCATTTGTAGTATCATGAGCATGGGAGAAAATGGCAGGTGATGTCCCAAAATTCAATGGATAGAGGATGTTGAAGTTGTGGTAGCTCTAATATTTAGTCAGATTAGATGAGTTATATCTGTCTAGTTTTTAACCATTATTAGATGCTTTGTAAACAATTCTCCTTTCATTTCTGTTAGAGGTTAATTACAGGTTCATAGGTGAAATTAATCTCAATAGTATTTTACAAAAACAAATTGCTTGTTTTAGAGATTAAACTATACATGTGTAATAATGTTTTTTTTTTTTTTTTTTTTTTTTTTTTTTTTTTTTGCCATAGGACTTTCAAACCTGTGACTTGTCAGTGCTAGTAATAATGTTTTTTTGCCATTAGATCCAACTCAATGTAGCATGCTATCAATGTTAAGAAATTGCCATACTTGGTCCATTGTTACTTATCATAGAAAGTAACATTGTTTTGCCTTGTTCATAATATTAACAACTCAATGTAGCATGCTATCAATGTTAAGAAATTGTAATACTTACAGAAGCTAGCATTCCTTTGCCTTCTTCATTTCTCCTACAAAGGTACCGCGCAATTACAAGTGCATACTATCGCGGAGCAGTTGGTGCACTGCTTGTCTATGATGTAACCCGCCACGTTACTTTTGAGAATGTAGAGAGATGGTTGAAGGAGCTCAGAGATCACACAGACTCTAACATTGTGGTCATGCTTGCTGGAAACAAGGCAGACCTGCGCCATCTAAGGGCTGTTTACACTGAGGATGCACAAGCATTTGCTGAGAGAGAGAACAGCTACTTCATGGAGACGTCAGCGCTGGAATCTATGAATGTAGAGGATGCATTCACAGAAGTCCTCACTCAGATCTATCGTATTGTCAGCAAGAAGGCTCTTGAAGCCAGGGAAGATCCAGCAACCTTGCCCAAGGGACAGACCATCAATATGAGCAACAATGATGATGTATCAGCTGTTAAGAAAAGGGGTTGCTGCTCTGCCTAGTACTTGAAAGGAGGGTATGTGTTGAACTCTTTATATGTTCTTTAGAATTGGTTTTTTGCCACTTCATACCAACATTGGCATGACACATGACATGGATCCTTCTTTCACCCCTCTAAAAAGAAGAAAGAAACAACATCTGTTAGTCATGCATTGTAAAATCTTAAAGCTGTCCCATGGTCAGAGAAGATCAGCATCTAGAATGCAGTTGTATATATGCATAGTTTACTCTGCATTCAAAGCAGATATGTTTTGTATTTCATTGCTATTGGTTGTAATCAATGTTTCTCTTTGACTGCTTGTTCGTTTCATGTAATTGAATAGATAGAAATTGTAAGACTTCTATTTCCAAAAATGGTTAAAATTGAATGAACAAGTGTGAGTTTCCAAAATGACCATCAAACTAAATATCTCCCTTCCAATGGAAAATAGATCAAGGGGAGGTAGGAAATAAATACCCAGCCACCACCCTAGTAATTCAAATCCTATACGAAGCTACTGAAGGTTGCATCTACATCAGTAACTTACATCCTACACCCATCAATTCATATCATTCACTTCTCACCTATTTAATAATCCTTCAATGGTGCTCATTAGACCTTAAATTCGTATGCATTATAAAATTGGATAACCATCACTTCTGCTAAAATATTTTTTTCATCAGTTGTGATTTGGGCCTTTTGAGCTATTCTAAATTGTGTTGTTTTCTTTCTCAATTTGACGGCTTCAATGCAGATAATGTTCGAGAATGTAGCAAAGAGTCAAGGATTACATGCAGCTTTTACGAGCAATCAAAATATGGAAAGTTGTACGAGAACAATGTAATCATCTTCGATGGTTATACGTAGGATGGAAGCCCATGATTAGACTTTTATGTACTTTGTGATGAACTTGGGTATTGAATGTATATAAAGATTCTGTATTCTGTCAGATGACAATGTTGTGTACTATTCTTTGAAGATTTGTGTACATCAATATTGTGTATCATTCCCTACTGTAATTCACATGTCATTGTGCGAATTGCACACCGTGATAATATAGACAAATTATAAAAAAAGAAAAAGAAAAAACTTGTTCTTATCAAACAAACTTAATTTTGCCTGTACCTTCGTATTCCAGCTAATGATGCTTCACTGAAGTTCTCCATGTATTTGAGCCACTCCAGATTTTGTCTGGGTAACATAGCTTGTAAGGCGTATTGAAGCATTGCATGTAAAATGGGGAGACCAATAAAGACCTATGAGTGGAATAGTGAGGAGTGCGATGGATTGCAGAGTTCATGAAACATGGCTGAAAATAGGATTGAGTGGAAAATCCAAACTCACAAAGCCGACCACGAAAGGTTGATGATGATGGCAATAATGATGAAGCATGGAGAGTACAAAGGTGATATTTTTATTTCCTCCTTCAACTACAAGATGGAGATAAGAATGGCTCCTTACACGAGTGGTAAGAAGCGTCAGACTGTTACCTGGCTGCTCGGGGTTCGAGCCCCTAGATCTCTTGGGTCTCAGCCCCCTTGCTTGGGTTACGGAAAAAAATATGGAGAAATTCTCTTGTGAAGCAACATCTCATTAAGTAAAGCATCATATTCAACCCGGCCCCGAGATCAGAACTCCGAAGCATCAATGAGGTACTATTGAAAGTGGCATCACCAATTACATGTTGAGATGCTGAGGATCAGCTTGCAATCATCACATGACACTTTACTTCCGAGATCAATAGGATTAATTAGTCGATCAATTAGATATAGAGCTTCTGATATTATTAAATTTGGCCTAAAATTTCGAGTATGGGACCTTGAATTAGAACCTGATGCGTCTCCAATTCAGCCTGAGTTCGGCTTCTATACGACTTATTTAAATTTCACAATCAATTAATCAATTGGAGATAGAGGCTTTTGATATCATTAAATTTGACAATGAATTTTGACAATGTGATGATCATGAACATCCAACATGTTGAATTGCAAGATTTGCTGATCTCATATATGTGTGTGTGCCTCGTACACCTGAAATAGAACCCAATTACAGTTTTGCTTCAATTCTCCTTCTATGCCCACGTAGTAATTGGAATAATTGGAAGAAAAGGCTCTTGTTGCTTGGTTCAGATGGATTCTTTCGCATGTATTTTTTGTATCGACAACAAAAAGAAAAGAAAAAGAAAAGAAAAAAAGAGAGAGAGAGAGAGAGAGAGAGAGAGAAGGAATCGCAAGAAAACCCAAAACACAAAATAGAAGTACTAAGAGCCTCATACCCACACACACACACAAAAAAAAAAAAAAAGGCTTAAATTACTTAGTATAAGTAATGAACGGAAAAACCCTATCAACCCTTTGCTTTGCTAGAGCATCCAAAATGGTTGAACTCAATAATGCCAAGGGAAAGAAGAAAATTAAACTTAGATGGGTATTCTATTTCTTCCCAATTGTAGAGTCACAACAGATGCGGCGCGAGGGGTTTACAATCTAATCTCATCACAACCCAATCTAAGAACATGTTTTAGATTGCATAGCTGTTGCTGTTAGAAAAGGTTGATACTGTAACTGAACTCATAAATGGTATTTGATTTGCACCGAATGCAGCTCTGTTTGTAGTGACTAGTGATACCATTTCCAAGTACGACCCTTTCATGTTATGAATTTTGCAACATAAATGTTAGTTTTGAAGTAATATACAAACATTTGCAATTATCTCAAGGTCCAATTCAAAAGATTCAATCTCGAACGATGCACATGTTATTCTTCTTTTATTATCATCAATTCAAAAAAAGCCATCCGAAAAATGCTTGTGGTCAACACAATACTAAAAGAAACTGCTACATAAATAGGATTGAAGCCTTTTTTTTTTTTTTTTACTTAAATTATAAAAAAAAAATTAGTGTTATCATAATCAAAGACTTGTCTGAATTTTTGTTCCTCCATCTGAGTCTTAATGACGCCATTGATAGCTTCCGTTGGATATGTCCAAATCATCTAAAACTAGTCTCTTCGAATATATCACCTATTTTATATCATCCATTTGCAACTGCAGCTCCTAAGCTCGGATAAAGGAGAGGGCTGTGTGGTGTATTGACAGCATGCAAAAAACTTTTGTCACAACTCCGTAAAATCAAAAATGAAAAATAATACATAATATTTACAAGTTTGAATGGCCTTTTTCAAGTGAAAAAAAGTTAAGGCACAGTTAATGAAACAGCAGCTGAAGATCACTTTTGTTTATTAATTTATAATAACTTGGACAAATTCAATTATTTTTGTACAGTTTCAAGATGCCGAGTTCATCTTTTGATTTGAAGTTAATGAATGAAGAGTTCATCACAGGAAAAATAGTTCATCACCATACTGTCTATTTACAATCCTAAATTATGAAGAAAAAAATTATAGTCATTCATCTTTCTTATCCACAGAAAAAGCTGATGTCTTGCAAATCGGACATATGTTCTTCACCATTAGCCACTGCTTTACACAGTCCGCGTGGTAATCATGTCCACAGTCTAGAATTCCAATCTTCTCATTTGCCTCGTACTCAACCTGGATTTAGAGCATATACCATTAGCATTTTAAAATTATGAAGTTGATGATATGGACAGAAGTTATAAACCACTCCAACTTAAATCCATATGCGGAAAACATTTTAGCATTACCAAAAGGTAAATAATGGAACAGATCATAGAACATTAAAATTTGGAAGCTAAAAAGAAGAAAATCTCAAAAGCTGGATATGATTTATAATACTGACACAAGAATGAAAACAAATTAATCCTCATTTGTGATGAATAGAGGTTACTGGAAAACAATTATTACATGTTTAGAGAATGACAAATCTAATTTAACAGGATTTATGGTTAAACCATATACCCTTTGACAGGATTTCTGGTTAAACCATACACCCTATGAAACATTGTATCACTGTTTGCCTTTAAAATTCCCTACTAAAAACCTAATATTTATGGAAAGATTACTTAAAACATCTCAATTATTTATTTGAATGGGAAAAATAAGATAAATATGGATGCAAATCTGAATTAGCTATTGGCACTGATTTTTGTCAAGAATGGTGCCTTCAAGCAAAAAGGAATTCTGACAACTTACAATAGGATCAATTTATACCTGGCATATGATGCAAGTCCCATCCTCTTGCATATCCAGGCCTGCCGAGCGGTCAAGAGGTGAAGAGGCTTCACATGGAACATAATTTCTTGTCTTTAGGCAGCTCAAAATGGTATCTTCTGATAACCCAGTGCTTACATCTCCAATCCGCTCTTCCAAAGCCAGTAATTCCTACATTGGCAACAAAAAACTGTAAATGATAAATAAATAAATAAATGCTCTAGGAAATTTGGTAGAGAAAACAAATTTCAAAGCTTTCTCAAATCTCAACTGATATTATTTGACTTCATTTTGTTTGAAATAAAATAGCAAAATAAGTACAACAAAGATGAGAATGTTGAGATGGATGTGTGGTAAAACTAAAAACAATAAAATCGGAAAATGAACGTTTTTAAGAGCATTTAGGGGGTAGCATCAATAGGTGATAAATAAAGACTAACTCATTTGAGATGGTTTTGACATATATCCAATGCAGGCCAACAACGCCACCATTAAGAAAAACTTTTTCTATGCAGGTTGATGGCCACCAAGGAGTAGGCCAAAGAGGACATAAATGAAAGTATTAAAGATAGGTCTAAAGAAGTGCAACCTAACCAAGAAAACAGGAAACAAAATTCATGTAGCCGACCCAACATAGTTAGGACAAGGCTTTGATGATGATGAGATGATGATGATGATTCTGACGACGATGAGTTTGAAACAAAATATGTTGAAAAATGAAACAAACCCATTTTCTTCAAACTGTCTGTGGCTGCAAATGTCACTTGAAAAATAAATAAATAACAAAAAAGCATTTTACCTCATAAGACATGTCATCTATATCCAACCGCATGTCTCTATGGTGGTCAATAAAATTCCCGACTCCATAAAAGCCTGAAAACTCCAGTATTGCAACATCCTACATTTATCATGAGAAAATTTAAATGCTGATTCATCATATAAATTAAAAAACATAGACCCACTACAGAAATAACTAAAAAATGAAACGAAGATATAAGCTCACATCCGACGATAATAGCCTCATACGTCCATTGATGTCATCTAGAGCTGCCTGAGATGCCCTTCGGTGAGGCCTGGATAGCCGGTCCCCATTAGACGCAAAAGACCTGGAATACCTAGAAGCTGACTCAAGACCATCCCGAGAAGGATTTAGGTTTCCATGATGCAAATTGTTTGTCGGGTGCCTGTAGGAAGGTGCTGGTATTTGAGGAGGACTATAGCTATAAGTGTGACCTCGCATGCCCTGCATATTTTGAGGGGGCTGATGGTGCATTGAAGAAGGATGCAAGATGATCCCAGAATTTCTATTAGATGTGGCATCCTGATAACCCTGACCAATCATGCTTCCCATCTCTGGAGGACCTCCATTGATGCTTCTCCCTAAAGGAAACCAAGTCAGACCTTAAGGAGTTTTTTCTTAATTACTGGAACCATCCATCTCATAAAACATAGTACACGATTTTGAAATTGTTGAGCACGGGCCATTTGAATATTTTGGAAGAAAGAATGGATGGTTTATCCATTCCACAATGCATTTGGAGCAGTGCAAAATTGAATGAATATCATTTGTCTTTCCTCGACTGATAACATGACTAGAACCAGCAACCTATTGCAACAATGAGCACCCTCTCACTGTGTCACAGGCTCTTGTCATAAGTATCGAAAAATTGTGGCAGAGAAACTTTTCCTAAAATGCACATAACCTTCCATTCTACTAAGATATTCAAACACGCTGCAATTTTGTGGCACCCAATACCCATATATCCAAATGAGCTACTGCTGAGACACATAACCATCCATTCTACCAAAGTATTCAAACAAGTTGCAATTTGTGGTACTGAATACTAATATTCAACCAACTGCTGACACAGGTTGCGTGAATTGGCACCGCTTTTAATTAATGAGTTGAGACCAAAAACGAACATGCAGATCATTATTGTGGAGAAAAAGAAAAAAACCATTGGGTGTCCCAACATTTGGCTGTTTCTCAAGTTAATCATATCTTTTTTAAAGACTAAATCCAACACAATCAAGAACAGTGATTGACATAATTGAGGGAGGGTGCATTTAGATGTACCACAGATTGCAAGCACTTTTGAGAAGGGAAAAAGAATTAGCTTGTTTTGCTGAATCTCGGGTGCAAACAGCAAACAAGGAATTATAATGTGCAGAATACAACTTTTGCGTTATTTCTAATCCAAATCAAGGTTACCTACTATTAAAGAACAAAAATAACTGTTTCCCTTGATATGCAAGAAGTTAGTCCTCTCATAGCAAACAACTGCAGAGATTTTCTAATACAGAAAATCTAAAAGAGCGAGAAATCAAATCAAGAAAACTACCATGCATATTTGGCATAGAAGGTCCATAATTCCAACTTGAAGTGCCTCCGTTGCCACCATTATTCCCAAATTGTTCTGGCCAGGCACCACCAGCAGACTGGAAGGACTGCCCAATGTGACTCCCTTGAAGTAGTTGGCCATGATGATGTGCAACAGCAGAGTCCAACTGGGGGCTGATAGCACCAGATCTGCTCCTCACACTTCTCTGCGGTTCTTCTGTAATTGACAGGACTCCACTTCCTCTGTATTCAGCTGGTGTGAAAGTAGCAGCATCCAAAACACCAACCCGGGGTACAAAAGGTTCTTCCCACTGTTGAAATCCTGAATTGAGAGGACCGCTCAAAGAAGATGAGCTAGAGCTTGCTGCTGCATTGACGTAGTAGTAGCTCCCTGGTAAACCCTCTGCATTCTTTCTTTTGCAGGATCCTCTGACATTATCCATGAAGTGGTGGTTCCTTCCATACTCATCCATACCAATTCCAAAAACTCCATGATTGCTTGCAGATGACATGTAATCAGAAGAACCATGATTCAAAGGCAAAGGGCAAATTCTATTGGCAGCTGAAGGGATAATATAAGAATTGTATGACAGGTTAGAAGGACCTGTGCCACCTAAGCCAAGATTAGCAATAGGATGGTGATGCTGAAGATTGTTGTACTGGTTTCCATAGAATGTGTAATCCATAGGATGGTGGTCATAATTTGTCATGTTCCCTGAAAGTGGCAGCCCCGGATGACTATTTGTATTAGGAAAATCAACCATGTCACCATAAAGGCTGGAAGGTTCTGGTTGAAAGTGACTGTCGGCAGGCTCCATTTCGACATCATTAACTTGATGGGTGCATAGCATGTTCCTTTGTGACATTTTGCTTGATCACACTACCTCCAGAGAACAAGGTTTTGATACAGCTAATCCCTGCACCCTATTTTCATATTAATTGGCCATACCCCTGCTTCCAAAGACAAAAATAAACAAAAACTGAAGTAAATGTGGATAATATTGAAATGGGAAGAAAAAAGGAGCAGAGAAGGTGATCCAAAATTCAGATCACATAATTAACATATGCTTTTATTCTAAAGAAAGAAAAGAATCTCATGACCGTCAGAAACTCAGAATTCAAGATAAGCCATGAAAAAACACTCACGCAATTTAGCATCTGTAGATAACATGAACCGTCCTCCCCTCATCGAAGAAGTGATTTGTCTAATTCATATTGAATTCCTAGCAGTTGACCGTTGACTCAATAGGGATTTTTATAATGAAAGGTAGGAGAATTAATGGTGCAGACTGGAGATCCAAAAGAAGCCATCAATTTCCTAGAATTTGATTTGCTAGGTTAGAAGGATGGGCAATCAACATATTGGTTGCAGGAATTTAATCTCAATCTACAAATTATAAGGTACATGACAGCAATAACATGATTCTAGGAAATTGATTGTTCTGGTCTTCTACCCTTGATTGTTTTGGTTGTAGCTGGATCCTCCCTCGTTCCATCTCGGAGCTCTTTGATGCTTGGAAGTTTGGATTTCAGTCCAAGAGAAAAAGGCTTCTCTGGTGGGCCTCCTTTCTCGCTAACATTTGGGCAGTTTGGAAGGAAAGAAATAGGCGTTGCTTTGAAGATTCTTCTTCCCCCTCAGTAGTTGTTGCTACAAAAGCCAGACTCCTCACTGCCTATTGAGGTTATGTTGTTTAAATGGAGAGAAGTAGTATCCTCTTAATTTTTGGTTTCTCTTTTTTTGGCTCTTTTGCTGTTTTGGATGGCTTCTCTGTCTCCATTGTATTTTACTTACTTTTCAGTATATATATTTTGTACTGCTCTGCTTTGATTAATACAATTCACCATTCAAAAAAAAAAAAAAAAAAAAAGTTAAGTGGTTCAGTTTCTTTTATTGTTTAGGAAAATCGTGATGTCCAAGTTATCCTACTCTAAGGATATGATTATGGCTCGGTTGTGGAATGCTTATTATCAATTAAATCTGAGTTTTTATAAGTTTGAGATTTTCTCTCAGTTATGGTATTTCTCCTCGTCATGAGTGTGCCCTAGTGGCTAAATCCATAGCTTTTAAAATCGGAATCGTATCGCAAATCGTTCATACCAATGAATCAAATCAAATCGCGAATCGTAGGGGTTTTTATTTGCTGTAATAAAAATAAAAAATAATTAAAAATTAAAAGAAAAATTAAAAAAATTAGTATTCATAACCATCCATTTTCTATTTATAGCAATATAAATATAATAACAAGTCTATCATACAATCATATCAAGAACATCATGGCATATATTAATATATATATAAGAAATAAATGATGTGTAAATAGTTAAATAAGTTTAAAGTATCAATATTGTTTTTATTATCTTTAAATCAAAATATAAAAATAAAAATAAAATCCAAACCATCAATCTTACACAGTAGAATCTCTTAAAATTAAGAAAGTGTGCATGAAGAAAAAAGCCAAAATAGATTTTAAAAAAGACGATATAGACAAGCACAATACGTACAATCGAATGCTTTATTTAAATGCACGCTCTCTATTCATCTTTAAAACCTTATCAAAGCCGCAAAAAATCCTTAGGAGGTTTCGTTACTCACTAAACAACCTTTTAGAAATAAAAGCGCAAAAAGAAAGAAAGAATAAAGAAAGAAAAGATATATTAACATTAACTTATTGGTTATCGCTATTCTCGCTTAGCCGAATCACTTGAATTGTAAGATTCGATGAAACAAGTATCAAATCGTAAGATTCACCCGAATCCTAAGATTCATTTGTAAATAGGATTCATAGATATGAATTGTTTTCCGTTTTTCCTTAAGCTTCAGGATACGAATCCTAGATAACTATGGCTAAATCCATCCTTGGATTCGAATAGTCCTTCGGGAGATTGATCCATACGTCAATTGCAAATCCAGGGTTGCATCAGGTGGCGGACCTAGGATTTTCATTTGAGGGGGGCTTACAATGGTCGCTTGAAAAGAACGACGATATTGTCGCTCAATCTCGATATTAAGCGATGACATTGTCGCTAAAAAAAAAAAAAAAAACACATTGCGGGTAGACTGGTTTTGTTTCATAAAACTATGTGAGCCTTTTTGGTGCACAGGACCTCTACCGTGATTTTTGGGGAAAATTCCTCAACATTATATCATCAAAATATATATGACATTTGTACAACTGTTTTAAGGTTCGTTCTTCGAAACCCACATTCCAAGTGCAGAATGATTATAGCAATTTGCGAATCATCTGTGGGTCACAATTTTTTGACCGAAATCATTAACATTCTTAGATTAATAATGATCATCAATACACTCAATTTCATATCTTTTAAACTTTAATGGATTTTGAGAATTTGTGAAATGCATCCAAATAATCCAAATACAGTTAAACCATTGAATGTATTCATTTACACCATGAAAAGCTAAAATGATAATTTAAGAAGCATAATAAAGCGTTCAATGATCCCTAATTCCAAACTACGATTCTAAACTAATTCTATGATTGCAATCCTATGATTATACATTGAGGGGACCGAATACATGATTGTAATCTCATTCATGTCAATTCCCAAAACCTAAAGAAAACTCACACAACCAAGTCCAAAATATCTAATAACTCATTGAATCCTATGCTTTTTTTTTTTATTAAATACAGAGATGGATACCTGCCCAATGGATGAATAGCGAGGGTGCGCCAATGCCGGGGATGGAGAGTTAGCTGACTTGAGGGTCTTTGAGAGAGGGAAAAGGAGGTGGGGTCTATGGGTGATTTTAAGTGGGGGCTAGGCAGACTTCATTTAGGGCCCTAATGGGCTGTTTTGAATTTTGGAGGGGGCCGAAGCCATGTAGGTCCACCCCTGGTTGCATCACAACCCCCACCCCCTAGGTCACATGCCCATTGGGTTTGCACCCATGCGAATGAATTGGACCGTTGGATCGACTATACACCCATGCAAATGGATTGGATTTGTGATCTGTGGATAAATAAAATTAGGATGATCAAATGAGGCTAATTTTTGTAAATAGGAGGGCGCCGCCCAAATCTTCAAATCCCACCCAGCCCCATCCTGAAGTGGGCCATCGGGTGGGCCACACATTAAGGTGTGCATGGAAAAAACTCCATGCATGCTAACTGAATGTGTATGTATACAAGGAGTGATATAAAATGCCCTGGCGTTTTGTAAAGTAAAACTCCACTTTGCAATGGACAAATGAGAATGACTTAGTTTCTTCTTTCATGCTAATTTTTTGGAAGGAAATACTTAAATTCCTACTCCCTCTCTTGGGAAACATACTCACTATATCTCTTCCCTACCTTTTCTCCTTTTAAATGATACTTCAACACATAAAAAAGCAAGAGTCCAATGACAATAAAAACTTTCTACTCTTTCTCCTTAATGGGGTCCTATTATTTTTGTGATTGAATCTAATGACCTTTAATAATTAGATTGGTATCAAATTGGGAATAATGTTAGAGGATTAAAGAAAAACCTCATGTTGGGTCCAACTCCTGTTGAAGTGTTGGAGAGGGGAAAAAAAAAAACTTATATTTTTATAATCACAAGGTGCGTCCAACTCCTTTTGAAGTGTTGGAGACCTTTATTTTGATTGACATTAATTTTTTATTTAAAATGGGCCCCGCAAGGCAGAGTCACTAATTTTTTACAAGTTCCTCACTCTGGGCATTTTCTCATTAAATGCCCCTTTTGAAAAAAAAAATCCCTTTTAAATAACCAACAGTAAATACTTTATAACTTCATGGTCTATATATCACAGTATTGAATGTAGCAAAACATCCTCTTTTTTTTTTTTTTTTTCAATGATGTAGGTGTATCCCTAAGGTCTTTGACCCAATAGGAGTAATCCCCCAGATGTCGCCCGCAAAACCCACACAAACGCACATCGGGCAAATCTAAGGCGGGTTTCGAACACAAGAGATGGGGAGCGAGCCCATGCCTTATGCCACATGCCTTGTGTTCGAAACCCGCCTCAGATTTACCCGGTGTGCGTTTGTGTGGGTTTTGCGGGCGCCGCCCAGGGGATTACTCCTGTAGGCATCCCTGAGGTCTTTGACCCAATAAGCGTAATCCCTCGGATGACGCCCACAAAACCCACACAAACGCACACCGGGCAAATCTGAGGCGGTTTTCAAACACAAGACATAGGGAGCAAACCCATGCCTTATGCAACTACATCAACTCCAAAGTGGGTGAATGCAGTAAAATAACAATTAATAAGATTGTTTTTTATTGGGTGTTTTGCATAGGGTTAAAAACGCCCCCTTTTCTAACTTAAAAATGCTCCTTTTTTGAAGGGGCATTTTGTAGAATTCCACCTATCTAATAAAAAAAAACACACAAACACATGAGAAATTCTACAAACTACCCCTTACAGAAAGGGGCATTTCCTCCCCTATCTAATATCCAATGAAACACAAGCATTTACATTCCAGTTTCCAACGGTTTCATTCCACCTACTTTTATTTACTCACCTTTATAGGAGAGTGTGTAGGAGAGAAAATAGGAGCTTTGAATTTGAGGGTGTGATATATGTTATTTCACTTGCCCTTTTTTCCTTCCTTTATTTTGTGTAGTGTGGCACACCTTTGGGCTTGGCTTTTCACATAATCTATCCTCATGAATTTGCATTATTTCCAATTTGACACCTACCTTTAGATAAATGTAAGCCTTTCACATTTACCCAACCCCTATGAATTGACATTATTTCTAATTTTACACTAATCTGATCATCAACTATGATTGAATTCAATCACAAAAATAAGAGGGCCCCAATCATGGATTTCTAATGTTCCCATATTATGATGGAAGCCATTTTTAACTCCATGAATTGGCATTAATTTGGTACTCAAATATTAATTGTCATTGATTTAATAATAAAAATAATATGGCCCACTGAGGAGAAAAATTAGAGAAGTGTGAATGTCGTTGGACTGTTGGAGTCTTAGTGTTGAAGGAATTGGTTTCAAAAAAGGAGAAAAAATAGGGAAAGAATAATATGATTGATTGCTTTCTTTTTAAAATGAAAATAGGAATGTAGATGCTTTCAATGCTTTGACTTTTCTTTCTAAAAATTAGCACAGAAGAAGAATATCTCAGCCATCTCATTTGCCAAAACACAAAGGAGCGTTTCTTGCTACAAAATGCCCAGGGATTTTGTAGAATGCATCATATATATATATAGGAGAGAGAGACAATTATATATGAAAGATATAATTAAGACTAAAAGGATATTCCAGTCAATGTTAAAAATGCTAGTGTAAAAGTGAAACAATGATTGTCACTGAAGTCAGCAAAATGATTCATGTGTCTCAGACTCAGTGAATAAGTTTGCAATTTTCTCCAAGCTAGGTATATTTGAGTGAAAAAATTTGCTACACTCGAATTTTTCAGAAGTTCCCTTCTTGGTTCAGAGCTCTCATACGAAAATCGGCCAACACTTGCTGATTAATTTAGACCCTGCATGACTTGGATCCACTATATAGGTCATGCTACAACATCTAAGAAAATGCGTGCTCATGATATGTAATATTCAAAGTCACATTCGGAACTGAACAAATAATTCTCATGAATTGAATCTGTAGCAATAGCAAATTAAGTATGCAAACAAAAGGAATGAGGACTGCAAAAACTTTGAAGCCAATCCCACAAAATTAGCAAACAGATGCCCATCAGAACCAATCATGCTATGCTCTTGCAAAGGAGGGAGTTTTTTATTTCATCTCTTAATTTTGATGTATAGTATCATTTCGTTTTGTAGTTTCTCTTTTTTGGAGTCTTGTGTGAGCTGGCTTGTTGTGGCTTTGTCCTGTTTTGTTCTTTTTTGCTTCTTAATAAAACTTTATTGTTATAAAAAAAAGCAGAACCAATCATGCTGGATTACTACACAGCAAACCAAAACTGCTTATCAAACCCTTGCTGAACTGATCAACAAAAACCTAGCGAGTAGAGTGGAAGTAAAAGAATGGAGAAAATTTGTCTGAGAAGCATTGATGATGAACTTGGTAAAAAGGAGATAAGTACTATAATAAAATTTTGCACAAAAATAGTATAAGAAGAGTCTAAGAATAAAAAATTGAATATGGAACTGATACATATGGATTGTACAAAATAAATGGAATGAGAAGTCGTGCTGGAAGATGCAGATGTAGGAAAAGCATCCATGAAGCAAAAGGGAGATAATGTAGAGCAATGGAAACAAAAAGTGCCAGAAATTTGTCAGACAATACCTTGAAGAGGAAGCATGACAGTGTAAGCAGGGACTGGATCAAATGACGATGCTGATGTGATCAACACTTGAAAAACAAAAGAATGGCACAGAAATAATGTCTTTAACTTGACCCCAACAAATGGAAAATGTAACCAACTTGGTAAAGAGAAGCAATATCTTCAATCTGATAACTGACTTCAAACCCATTAATGGTAATGAAGGCAATTCCTCCAGAAGAACTTGGAACTTCACCCTCAGAAACAGTAGCAAGTTGTGCTTTCAATATTTTCATATCTGAAGGATGCCCGGGAGCACAATTTTTGGCAAATGAAAATCTTGTCCCCATTCATGATACCATGAACAACAATCAAGGAAAAAGGAACTTTTTTTTAAACAAGGACCAATTTTATAGTTAACTATCATAAAAATAATAATAATTAATAACTAACTTGTGCCTCAGCTTTTTTATTTTTTTTTGAATGGTGTGCCTCAGCGACATTACTGACAAATAAAAAAAAGGGAAAGAAATGCTAAAAATCATTGAAGACAGAGAAAAGGGAGAAGAAGAATATCGACAATGACACAAGTGGGAGAGAGAAATATATGAAATAAACTGGAAAATATGATAACAAATATATATATATATATATCTGTGTGTGTAGTTAAGGCAACAACAAGTGTTATATTACAATCAACCTCACTGTAGAATTGGTACAAATGCACAATTGCTAGAGATAAAAAAGGAGAGGGACAAGGGGAGAGCACGAAGAATATTGACAATGGCACAAGTGGAAGAAAAGAATACATTAAATAAACTGAAAGTACAATAACACCACAATCATAAAGTTAAGCAAACAAGGGTCACATTACAGGCAAAACTTCAAAAAAGCCCGCTTAAAGAAAAATCCAATCCAATCCTATTTCAATAATGGAGCCACCTATGATCGATCCAAACACTCACACATGCACCGCCCACACCCAATGTGAATTGGGGTTCTCTTCTATTTGACACTGATCTAAGAGACCATTATCTTCTATTGGATTAAATGACAATATAAGATGCACTTACAAAATCATTTCACTTTTTATCTTTTTGAATGGCAACTAAATTATATTAAAAGGAGCTAATCAGTACAAGATAAGTATACTGAAAAGAAACCAACATGCAAAGCTTCTTATAAACAAGAAAAGCACACAAGACTAGACCAAAGACAAATGAACAAGATCCTGATCAATAATCAAGCTTTGGCAGGAGATTCCTTCTTTGGCCAAATGTTCAGCCGTCGAATGAGCACTTCTCTTTGCATGAACAAAGGATGCTTCCAAAGCTTCGCCCAAATCAATCACTTCTTCCACCACATCTATGATAGCCCAAACGCCTTGCATAAGCCCGAAGCCTATCTGATGAAAAAAAAGAGTCTCCTTCCAATACTATGTTCCAAAGGTTCAATTGACAAGCTAAACAAAGGCCTATCCGCATATCTTTCACTTCTGCTTTATTCACTGAGAAAAATCCAACCAATGCAGAGAAAGAGAGTATGGTTTCCCCCTCACAGTCCTGGATGACGCCCAAAGGAGGAGGGCACCATCTAGGAAGGCAACAAGGCTTGAACAACGAGGAAGATGCTACATCATGCCAGATTCCCAAGATGTTTGCCATAGATATATCAACCCAAATGCCCAAGAGGAGGTGAAAAATTGCACCTTTTCTAACATTGAATCTACCAAGGAAGAGGACCCCTCAAAGCGACGGAAGTTTCCTTCTTTCCATAGGTCCCATACAACAGCCAAAAATGGGATCATATGCCACATAACTCGACCCCTCAATGCGAAAAGCCACATAAAAGCACTTAACTTTGAGGCCCTAAAATCAAGGGTCAAAATGGCTTGATTAGAGTGATATTTGGCCAACCCCTATTCCATATCATCCTTCTCATCCCCCTTGCTCAGATGGATCCGGGTGGGTCCCACACAAATGGAAGCAACTTTTAGAAAACAAACCCAGGCTTTTTATAGCGCTCCTCTACATTACTTACTACTGTAATACTCAACCCAGTACACACTCAGAACAATGTCACTGTAGAGAGAGAAAGAATTCATATCAGAATCAGAATAACAAGAGGGAAAACTCAGCACCTTTCATTCAATTAATGGACAGTAGACACGCACTAAGAGTACAAGCTAAGATAGTGCCACAGGCCCATAACATCTTTGTTTTTTTAGAAATGGTACTAATTCATCAACTCTTATGGGACAAAGTTTGCAATATATAACTCCATTGATACTTCCTTTAAAGTTATGCATAGTGCATATAGCATATTCACTAAAGGGCTCATTTGTGTAGCATCCGTGGATACAGAAGTCCATGGACTTCCGCTTTCCGGGGAAATTTTGCCTTTCCCAAGGTAGTTGGAAACACTTCTCTGCAGGCTTGTGGAAAATTTCACTGATTTTGATACTTTTCCTAGGGGAAAATCATTCGCACCAAGCAATGGAAAAGGTTTTCCACAGAAAAAACCTCCCTCTTATTCTTTTCGTTTTCCACTGAAAAGCGGTTACACAGATATGCCCTAAATTTGCAAACTAATAGAAGAAATTCTCAAAAATTTATTGGGGACAAATTTTGTTAAAAGATGTTATCTAGAAGTAAGATGATATCATGTTTGGTTCTTACCTACCAAAAAAACAAAGGAATAATGATTTTCATTGACATGTATAGATCCAACAAAAGCACCGCAGAGAAATGCAGCGAACCCCATGTGCTCTACTGGTGAAAATAGGCAGCGAGCGGACATCGTAAGGCAGCTATCACTACGATTTCCATGATTGCAACGTGTTTGGTGAGAATGGAAAATTATGTTCAGAGTTCCCATTTCCCAAACTCAATGCAGATAAAGAAACGTACAACAATTTAAGAAACAAAAACTGAAACCTCATAGAATCCAATAAGTTCTTCCATCCCCTCTTCTTGATGATAATGATGATGATGCCTATAATGTGTTCGTACAAAAGCGAAATTGCCTCAGCGCCCCCCAACTTTCCCAAGCACACCATCAAAAGCTCCACAAAATCCATTCTTTTTCACATAAAAAGGAAACCCCAGATGCAATTCATGGAAATCAGACAATGAATTAGGTTCTTCAACCATCAACAACGGCATATAATGACGTGCGATGAACCAAACTGCGCAGAACAATTTGGTAAACGATTCCAGACATGGGGCAAAATACTCATGGGTTCTCCTCGGAGATTCCCCATAAGCGAAAAATCTCATCAGACCAACGATCAAACTCTCCAATCCCATAAAACAAGAGGAATCGAAGAACAAGAAGAACAGAGAACAGCAAAAGCACCTTCCTTTATATGTAAAAACCCTAAAATTACCTTTCGATCAACAAGAAACCGAAGAAGCGGCCCCGATCCAAATCCCTTCAAAAACTGAAACAACACAAATCGCATTAATCAGTGAATCTCAACGCAATCAACACCCAAAAAAAAAAAAAAAAAACCCCAAGTAAGCGATGATCGCCAACCTATCGAAATGGATTTCAATTTTTTCCAACCATGCAAGTCAATCAAACAAAGACGACAACTTTCACATGAAAATCAGATTCAGAACGCGAAATTTGGCTTGGAATCCGAAAAGTTCCTTTGGAACCCTAGAGGGGAAAAAATAATACCTTCCGTCAAGAGAGAGAGAGAAAAGACAAGACGCGCTCCCTCTTACTTTCCGTGGAAAGAGAAAAAGAAACGGTGGTCCTTCTTTGGGAACTGGATAAGTCTGTGGTGCGTCAGAGCGGGCCAATGGGAGAGGGGCACGTAGAGAGTGGCGTGATCGGGGATTGAATTTGGACGGCGGAGGTTGTGCGAGGTATGGTTTGGGGAAGTAACGCGAGGGATGTTGTGTTTTAATATGTTCGCTTTTTTTGGGGAAAGTTGGAATGGGACGGCTCGTGGGAGCCGGGAAGGAGGCATGGCGTTAATGGGGCCGGGATTGTGGGGCCCACTATCTTGGGTTGAGAGGTGGTGGGTTTGGTCGAGTGGGCCCACCCACCCAAGCCTACATGTATTCCTCTCTGTGTGTGTGTTTGTCTGTGGGAGCGTGGATTGTTTGTTGGGAAAGAAACATAGGGAAGAATGTGGGATTGTGGCCAAGCATTTGCATGTAGGTGGGTTCCATGTGTTTTTTGTTTTGATTAGATGCAATGACTCGGGTGGACTCGGCACCGATTCTACTGAGTCAACTCATGTCCAACAGCGTGACTCCGTCATTGACTACGTTTGCATGACATCCGTGGAATGCAAAACACTCATGCTTGTGTTTTATGGAAGAGCGCTCCGCTCTTTTTATGCGCTCCATCAAAATAGCTTTTATAATAATTTCACAACAAAAACAAATTGAAGTGTGCGAAAAAAGAATGAACACTTCTCAGCTTCCTTTTGTGCAGAAATTACATATGCATAAATATGCACCCAGTGAGTAAATGTAGCAAATCAAATTTCAGAACAAGGAATCATATTTTTTCAGTCCATGGTATATATTGTGGATCATTTTCTCAAACTAAAATTTGACTTTTGACAACAACCAATTTACTACCTAGACTTACCTAGAGTATGTGTGTATTAGTTTATGTGCGTCAGCGTGTGGGAGAATAGTCCTGTCGAATTATATATCATGGAAAAGCCACATCATAAAAAAAAAATACATCAACAAATTTACAACTAAGAATAGACTCAGGATGAAGTCACCCGTGCCCTGGGCTGAGTATGTTTATAACTAAGCCTTTGGGTCCAGTATTAGTTTTAGAAAAACAGCCAATCCTAACCACTCAACTAAGGGAACAGATGTTGCTTATAATATATATTAAAACTACCCAAGACATTTTATTTTTATAAAGTGTTTTTTTCTCATTGTCCATTGTTTTCTCTTTTTTAACCGTTTAATCAATATTTCTCTACATTTTATTTTGTTTTAAAATTGCTTTTAATTTAATGATATTTTCCCAATGTTATCCTGATAAAATCACAAAATTTAAGATTATGCCAACAAAATTTAAGACTCCAACAAGCTTGTAACCATAGGCCTAAACCCAGCCCACTAAGAGTTTTAAATTCGAATGTTGGACTCATGCATATCTAGGCCCGCTTAAGCAGACTCGGATCTGGGCCAGACCCAGACAAATTGAGGCCCTTGACAGCCTTAATAAAATGGTGGTGGTTGTAGTTGTCTACTTTTGGGTTGCTTGTTAAAATTATCACATTGCATTTCAGCCTTATGATTGATCTAAAATAATCTATCTGAATTGAGTTTTGTTTGTCCTTTAAGCATAAACAAATGAATCAAAACTATTATAATGGGTCTTGATGATGTTCAATGGAAAGTGCTACAAAGAAATAACAGTGACAGTGGCCACCAGATGTTACATAACAATCATTTAGTTAATTTATGTTGGGAATTTAGAGTGAGGAAGATCTCCAACCACAAAGTAATAGGAGGCATATTGGACCTGACTTATCCAGAGTTGTTTTGATGAATGTAACCATCTTCCTAGGGGCCTCAAAGGTTAATAATGATGTACACACTTGTATAAGTTTTAAATTTTAGGGACCCTAAATAGATGATTACAATAATAATAAAAAAGTATTGACGGTTGGACCACCTCTTATTATAATACTAAACCTTTAGGTCCAACCCAAGGTTGGAAAACTCGGCAAGTTGACATTTGACTGGTGAGTCACCTTATTTTGACTAAAGACCAAGTCAAATAAAGGGGAAACTCAACTGAGTCACCTCTTTTTGATAGACAAGCAAATTAAATGTTAAATAACGGATGTTTATTTTTAACTAATTAATGCATGAGTTTAGGAGTTATCAATTTAAAATCATAGATTGAAATGTAATTTGAGACTTATATTTGATCTTCACATTTGATGCTTGGACCAAATATTATTTAATATGCACGATTGATAAATTTTTTCCTTCTATTTTTCTATTATAGATTTTTCGTGCATACATAAATTTAAAATTTTGGATTTCTTATTATTAATCTACATGAACGCATTTATATCTAAAATTTATAAGTATTGGGCCTATTTTTAAAATACTCTTTGGAAACATGACTCCTAAGTCATCATATTGACTCTCTTTGACTCAATTTTTTAGAGTTGGGCGAGTCTAAGTCCGAATCAAGAGTTTTCTAACTTTGGTGGCCCTTTATAATATAAATGCGTAGACGACGGGCCCACCCATTTTTCTTAACATGTTATATGGGGTGTCATCTTTGGTGACTACGAATTGGTAAAACAAACCACCACCCATGTCCTTTGGTAGGTGCACCAGACATCAACATTCACTATTTCAAGTCCAATATTCAACAATTGGATATTGGAGTAGCAAAGCAAAAACAGGTCATGCCATGTATCAATCACCCACGTTTTCTTGGTGTGTTCTTTGGAGCACCCACCAATTCAATTCAACAGAGGTGTACTGCGTTCTGTTTGATTGAATGTAATTCCATGTCAAGTACCTGATCCTATATTTAAATGTTAGATTAGAGATGGATTATCATTAATCACTTAACCTAGCAAACAAACAAAGAAATTTCTCTAAAAAGTGGTCCGGCTCAGGGTGGGTGCAATAATATTGATTTGGGTGCATGCACCAAGAAACATATTTTAAGGCCATGTTTGGGACCACTAGTCTATTTTATAAAGACCATTCAATATAATGTCCCATACAAAAAAGAGCCATAGAAAAAAGAGGCTAAAATAAAAGGAGGTGTTTAGTAATACAAGGGTCTATGCTAAATAGACATTTTTATATCATTGGTTGAGAGTTTTTCAACATATTTCTTGAAATTCACAAGGTATTAGACCACGATCAGCCTTCCAAGGAGATCTCACGGTTTGGATCTTGTGTTTTGGGCCCACATAATCCACAAAATTATACCTAATGGCTCACTTTTTTGCACATATCTAGAGGTTGGTGATGATCCAAATGGTGAAATTTTTTCTCATGGTCATGTTTGATATTGTGAACATTACTAATGATTTATATCTTATTTTACACACCTCTAAATAATAAAAAAAAAATTGAAACAGTTTATTGCTCATGGACAAATGCAATATTGAGCATAATACATCAATGGTTATTTTTGTTTTACACACATCTCGAGATTCACAAGGTATTATGTGATCAAAATTGACCACATAGCCAGTTTTGGCCTCCCAAACATATCCAACGGTTTTGATCTTGTGTTTGGGGCCCACAGATCATAACAAATTATATCAAATGGCTCACGATTTGTGACACATCTCGAGGTAGGTGATGATTCAACTGCTGAAATTTAGATACATGGCCGTGTTTGACCTTGTGAACAGTTTCAAACGGTTTGGATCTTGATTGGGCCTCTCAGGTTTGGATAAAATTTAAAAAATAGACTAGGCGTGATTATGTATATATAAAACACTGTAGCTCCACCTCTTCTTTGTTCCTTCTATTTCTCAACTATCTCATCAAGGGGGCTGTGGAAAGTAGAGTCATTGCCTCTACTTCTCTAAAATATGTAGAGGCTGAAAGGTGGTGGTGCCAAACATTCTATTTTTTCAAACCTCTATCTATTTTAGAGAAATAAAGGGAAAAATTAGACCTCCCAAATATGCACTAAGTGGGAAGAAATATATATGATATCCATATCTAACTACATAAAATATATATAGAAAGAGTAGTTGGCTGGTTGATGATGGAGCGACGGAGCAACGGCAGCGGCGTGACGGTGTAGAAATCCAAGTGGTGGTGTGCCTTAGGGAAGGTCTTGGATGAAGTAGTAATGGAAGAAGGGAGATGGAGAAAAATTAATGGAGTATGGGCTGGTTGCTGGTCTCCAAGGTAATGTGTTGGGGGATGGAATTCAGTTGGAGATATATATATATATATATATATATATATATATATATGATGAGTGGGCCCAGGAGAGAGTTTTCTGTGGTAAGCCAAGAAAAATTATTAAACAATTTCCAAGGAGGAATGTGTTGCACGTCCAACACTTGATGGATTTTTGAATTTTTGTTTGGTATGGCTTGGGTTCCCCTTTTTGTTTGGAAAGGTTCTTATCTTAATCTCCAAGTTAGGATACGATTTTTGGTAGATTTAGGAGACTTTTGTGGGAATTTCAGATTTGAAACAAATTTTGGAACTCATGTGGACAGCCCATTTTTTTTGGGCGTGTGAAGTAATGGGATAGAAGTTGGACGTGTGATGGCTTTGGGAGAATCTTGGTTTGCAAGATTTCAAATCTTGGAAGCCTATCTTGATTGAAATGGAAACTTGGACTCTTTGGATTTGAATTTATCTTGCAACTTCTTGGTTAGTACGTACCCTCCATATTTAGGACTCTAAAATTTGCTTGAATCCATCCAAATTTTGGGCCCACTTCCTCTCTTAAAAGAAATTCCTCAAATCTGAAATCAGATTTTCTTCTTGGAACTTGAATGCTTGGTGGACCCACAAGGGTTGTATGAATCTAAAAAAATTCACATGCTTGGACGTTCTTCATCTTGGCTTAAATAATTCCAAATTTGAAATTCAGATTTGTATTATCAATTGGAACACACGATGGGCCCCACTTGTGAGTGCAATGCTTGAATTTCCTAACCTTGGACATTCTTTATATGGCTGGATTTTCTTTTGCATTATTTTGAATCTTGGCCATCCATCTTGAACTCTTTAATTGATTTATTTCTTCCATGGGCCCCAAGAAATTGGACTTCCCTACAAAAAAAATAAAAACAAATGTCAAAGAATAATGTATTCATATAGGGAAGGAATGATGCAAGATGCGGGCCCAGTTCACACTAAATAGATACATAAAATGTCACCATTTTAACAAATCTTCAATTAAATCAATGGTGCGAAGAAAGTACATCATTTTATTTGTGAATAAAAAGTTATGAGAAATTTATGACTTCCAATACCAAAAAATAGAGAAATTCATGATTTTATGTGAAAATGCAATTTTGGATGAATTTTGATTGGAATTTAGACTTTGATGCCCATAAAAATAAAATCATGATTTTTTTTTACTAAAATGGTCCATAATTTGATGATTAAGTCCTTAATTAATTCTAAATTGATGATGAAATTAGGCATTTTTATGGACTTATCAGTATCATACATGAGCAGAAGTAAGGTAAATATATTGAGACTTATTTGTTGTATTTTGGCCTTATTACCTTCTCTTTTTCCTCAGGAGGAGAAAATTGAGCTGAACTCTTTTCTTCATGTCTTTTGATTTCTGCTAAAATCAAATTCTAATTATCCATAACGTTGTTTTATACTTTTATTCCTCAATTGTTGATTTGTATGAAAATTTATGAATTATAAGTGCATGTGCTATAAAACGTTCCATTCAACTATCTATTTTAAGTCTTTTTGAGGCAGTGTCAGAAAAACTCTTGAGCTAAACTTTTAGGTCTTCAAACCATCTTCAGCATCATTAGACTATCATGTTTTTTGTGAGACATCCTGTACTTGGAGCATTATTTCATCTTGCTAAATGATGAGTTCTCAAAAAATCATTGTTGGCTGGAGGAGAATGTCAGGTCCTAATGTATTAGGGTATGAAAAACAGAATCGAGATGTACCTCTTCCATCCAGGAGCAGCCAATGTTTCCAGACATAGATCATTGTTTTGATGGGACCCACAATGGATGGGAAAACCTCCAAAATTTTCCAAAACTGTACTTTTTCTTCCTGTGTTGGGTACTATTGCCACTCCCCTATTTGTAGGCATCATTAAGTAGAATCAACCAAATCGAAATACACTCAAGACATTTCTGGTCCAGATGAATTATGTAACTGTAAGATGAGTTGCCTGGTGTTTATGAACCATGGTTAAAATTATAAGGAAAGATTATACTCTGTATGATACTTTTCCTCTTTATGTTTTCATGTAAGAGCATGGAGCTATTCAATAGAATATATGCTCTATTTTTTTTTCCTCTTAATTCTCTTTCTTTATAGGGACTTATACTATTTTTTTGTAGGTTTCACACAACTTATTCAGATGGACCAAATAAATAACATATGTGGATTATTATGAGTGATAAGTTCACAATACCACATATTTAATTAATTAATTATTATATATTTGTGGACTTAATTAAAATAAAATGCATTGAATTCATAGATTTTCACAAAATCATGCAATTAGACTCTTTTGGCTGAATTTAAGTAAAATTCTCATAAAAATGCATGCCTTGGTGAAATTATCAAAATTTGCATTTTTTGGGCCCCATGCATAACATCAATCCTTTCAATAAAAGTTATTGTTCTTAAATTAGTTTTAATTGTTTTGCAGAAATTCAGAAATCAAGGCCCGCAAGAAGAGAAAAATTTTCAGAAGACCCACCATGGGACCCACCTACATTGGGTGAAAATCCTAAGGTAGGGGCAGCCATGGCGGGACCCAATTAAGAAGAGAAAATTTCAGAGTTTCATTCCAAGTGGCCATCTCAAATTCAAGGGGTGCACCTCATTATGGGGCCCATCTTCATTCAATTTATGCAACAAGTTTGAATTTCAGAATTCTAAAGATATTTTCAAAGCCAAGATGTGGGCCCAAGTGTGGATATTTGCAAGATATGAAGATCTAGAGTCCTAAATATGGAAGGTGGGTGCACTAAAGAGTTTCAAATTTCAAAAAGACACCACAAAGAGTCCAAGATCCTATTATCAAGGTTCCCAAATGCCACCAAAGTTTGCATCTCAATCAAACTAGTTTTTAAAGATTTAATATTTTAAAATCTTGCAAGGATTGCAATGAGATATGGACGTGAGTTTCTTCCTCCCCTAACTTTTCTATCTCTTTATTCTCTCCCTCTCAATCTCTAACTCCCTCATCCCTATTTTTTCTCTCTCTCACACAACTCCATCACCCTCTCACGTTTTTTATCTTTTATTATCCTCTCTCATTGCTCCCCCCCATCTACACTCCCTCACGTGAATCTCTCTCCCCTCCTAAATTCTCTCTTTCATTCTCTCCCATTTATTCCTTTTTAAATCTCTCTCTCTCTCATCTAGAAGGAGACACACGTCCCATATCTCTCTCCCTCATTATTTTACTACTTCCATCTCTCATTAATTCTCTCCATCATCTACACCTCTCACTCACCAATTATACGAAGCCGGAAAAGAAAAAATTGATGTGTGAAGGAAGAAGAAGAAGGATGGAGGGGTAGATTTGCTACTTGTAATCTAAGGAGAAAGGGTGTAAGTTGATCTATTTTAATTGATTTTATGGGTGAATAATTTTAATGCAAAATCTTATTTTCAATTTATCGATCTATTTTCTTTATTTATGTCTTTTTGATGCCTTATTTTTTAATGATATATTGCATGCTTAAAGGCCGCTAAAAACTGGAAATAATCGAAGGAGACTAGAGTCTTTATGAAATTTCTCAAATATTAATAAATCTGATTTTTTTCTGATTTTGAGTCCTTAATGAAATCGCCCATATTTTCAGTATTTAGAATACAACTGAACCCTGACCCTTAGATTGCAAGGCTCTCATTCAATCTTGAATTTTAATTTAATTATTTCTGAATTTTTAACATTTCCAATTGGTTTTCTAATTATTTTTATGGTGTATGCAGTTTTAGTATAGTTAGACTAGGTTTCTAGTTTAGTTTTTTTTTTTTGTAATTAATTTTATTCAGATCTGTAATTAATTTTTAATTAAAGTAGGATTTGTGATTTTATTAGATTTTTTATAGGTTAGCACTAGTTTTCCAATAGGACAGGTACATTGCGATCACTGGCTCCCTGTGGATCGACCCGGTTTCACCGGTATTACTACAATCGTGACGACCCTACACTTGGGACACAATCAATGAGTGTGCCCTAACAAATGGTATTCTTAGCATACAAAGGAGCACAAAACCTGTGGTAACGATTTGAATGCCTTGCTCATCAAAGGCATACATTCATCATGGTTAGGGAACACAGTTTTGACTCTTTGTTACAGATTTTGCTTCATTTGAATACAATAACAAACATAGGTATGGTTCATTTTTGACAGATTCTTTACTCTAAGTTCAAGAATCTTTCCATAGATTTCATAAAGTGAATGGAATAAATGTACCAATCCCCCACATCCCCAGTCAATAGCTATCTTCATTTTCAATTATTCATTTGAGACAAATGCAACATAAAATAAATCAGGTCTCAAGAAAATAATCTGTTCTGTAATCTTATTTTTCAGTACATGGCCCAAAGGAAGGAGTGGATGACTCGATGTTTGCATTTGGATGTCAGGTGATGAGATGACCCTTTTCTTTCTCTTGGCTTGGCTTAGGCTCTTAGTTGTTTTATACAGGTAGTTAAAGGTGGTGATGGAGATAGTGTTTGTATGGGTTGTATATTTGTGTTAGTGTGGAATTGATTCAAGTGGAACTCCAAATAAATGTATGACATGCTGAAATGGGCTTGATTGGATGACCATCTATATCAACACCATTTTGACCTGAGCAAAAAAAATGGACATTGAAAGCAAAATTCCAAGTGTTGATCACTCTATTCTCTTTTGATCAATGGCCAATGATTATGCAGTATATTTTACTGATTCAAATGGAGATGAACATATTTTATTTTCATTTTGGAGATTGAAGCATCCCATGTCTTTCAGATATTGCCAAAACTCATTACTGATAACTTATTGATAGATTCCATGTCAGCTGTAAGCCAATCAAGAAGGAAAATATTTCAACATGTTCCTTATTATTTTTGTCATTGATGAGTAGTCATATGACCCAATACCTTCTCTCCCTTTTGAAAAGTGAGCTTCTTTTTTCTTTGCAATGAATCCATGAAATGAGAACAACATAATACTATTTTTTTAATATTATTAGAAGCACATTTTATTCACTTAATTTATTTTTATTTTTCATCCCATTCCTTCAGGCATAAATGGGTGAAAGGAAGAGAACATACTATTTGAGTTTTCACAATATTAGCTGAATTTATCGCTGGGTTCAGTTATTTGTGTTCCTTATTCCATTGGTTCCTCTGCCTTCTGCTCTTGATTGTGTGGCCGAGCAACTCTTCTTTTTATTTGAGTTTAAAACCAATAGGTCTTCACCATAAATACATGATATAAAAGAACAGGGCATTAGGTTAGCAATTTTAGCAAAACACATTTTGGCTTCAGTTGTTGTATTTCTTATTCCATGGGGTTTATGTCTCCCTAAATAAATAGATGAAATAGAAAGCATAAACCATTACATTTTTAATAATGTTAGCAAAAAAACGTTCTCAGGCTCAATGATATATTTTTCATATTCCTTCGGTTCCTATACCTCCTATTTTTAGCTATGTGCTCAAGTAGCGCTTTATTTCAGTAGGTCTTTAAAAAAAGAAAGAGAGAGAGAAGGACGTACAATATGTTTTTATTTTCTAAAAAAATCTGGAATAATTTACAGGTATGCATGGATGCTCAAGGTAGAGGTTATGCCACCTTGATTTGAACTCTATATTTTCTTGGTTTTGAAGCCTAGATTTGCTAGAGGGAACCATGGCAACTGAAAATAGCCATTTTGGTGGAAAACTGTAATGGTTTTATGCGAGAGATACCTTGTACAAATGACATTAATTTACGACTTTCCAAGTTTTCAAATATGAAAATGATATATTTACCTCCAAATAATCTTCCCATCTTTGTGGTTCTATGTTGACAATATGAGTGTGCTTGTAACATATCCTTTGATTAAGCAATTTGTTCCTAGTTGCATACTGTTTATTCATTATATCCCACATATTTTTTAATTGCTTTTGATCGAAGTTAAGCTTCCATTTTTTTGTTAAATTGTATAGTGATTTTTATCTATGCTTGAAGCCTTTATATGAGTCCTTGGTCTACCTTCTATATGAGCTTCTTCAATGCTAAGGTCAGTGAAGATCTTATGTTCATTGGACCAAGAAGCCCTGCTGCTTTTAAAGTTTTCAATGAGGATGGAGATGGGTTTATCTCTGCAGTGGAGTCGCAGATGGTTCTTGGGAAGCTAGGATTGCAGGATGGGAAGGAGATGGACTTAGTGCACCAGATGATTTGCTCCGTGGATCAGGTCCGGGACGACCGAGTTGATTTCGGAGAGTTCAGGGAGATGATGCAGAGGGTTTCTGTTCCCAGTGCTTAGGAAAATCATCACGTCCCATCTCTGATTATAATCCGGCAAGGAAGGTGGAGAATTCGGGCGGTGGAAAACGGAAGCAGGTGATTTTGCAGCAACTGGTGGAGATGCTGAAGAGGGATTTGGTCCAAGGGCAGCAGAAGGGATCAAATTGCGAGTGGAGACCTGTAACGCGGGAGAGGAATGGTGGGTCTGATTTGGGCATGGATCAGAGCAATCAGGTTTTGTTTCGAATGTCGTGTCCTTTTTAGCTTTATAAAATTGATATATGTGTGGGATATTCCCCAAGACGACCGACCTCAGGTCCCGGCCTTGGCAAAGGCATAAGTGCCGACCTCAGCCCTTGGCCTCGGCAAAAAAAAAGTCCACTTCGGCAAAACTGCCAATTGGTCTCGGCCTCGGTCTTGCTTCCAGCTTTTCATCTCGGCATTGCCAGGAGCTCCCGCCTTGGCAACATGTCTTGACTTCGGCCAGATCACCAGGTCGGTCTTCACCAACTCGGCAGAAGTCTCCTCCACTAAGGGGGCTACTAGATGTCTCCCACCATCACTTAGCTTCGATGGCCCATCAGCTTTGATGGCACGATCCTCCGCCGTCATGCGGCACGTTCCTCTACCATCAGCTTCGATGCAGCCTCTAGCTTCAATGACACCGTCATCTTCAGCGATACAGCCCTCTACTGTCAGCCTTGATCGCACTGTCATCCCGGCCCCCCTTATTTCGGCCACGCGCCAGTTTCCACCTACACGGCGAAGGACTACACCTCTGGTGACGAGCCAGCAGGTCGTGTCCCTCATTTCGGCCACGCGCTAGTTTCCGCCTACACGGCGAAGGACTACACCTCTAGTGACGAGCCAGCAGGTCGTGTCCCTCATTTCGGCCACGCGCCAGTTTCCGCCTACACGGCGAAGGACTACACCTCTGGTGACGAGCCAGCAGGTCGTGTCCCTCATTTCGGCCACGGGCCAGTTTCCGCCGACACTGCGAAGGACTACACCTCTGGTGACGAGCCAGCAGGTCTTGTCCCTCATTTCGGCCACACGCCAGTTTCCGCCTACACGGCGAAGGACTACACCTCTGGTGACGAGCCAGCAGGTCGTGTCCTTCATTTTGGCCACGCGCCAGTTTCCACCTACACGGCGAAGGACTACACCTCTGGTGACGAGCCAGCAGGTCGTGTCGCTCATCTCGGTGATAGCACCAGCTTCACAAAATCAAGCTCGGTGATGGCACCAGCTTCGAAAAAATCAAGCTCGGTGATGGCACCAGCTTCGAAAAAATCAAGCTCGGTGATGGCACCAGCTTCGGAGAATTCAGGCTAGGTGATGTCACTAGCCTTAAGCGGAAAACGACCATCAAGCTCGGTGCTGGCACCAGCTTTGATAGACCATCGGGCTATTTAGCCTTCAACTTCCAAGAGGTTGGAGCACTCTAAGAAGTTAAAAGCTGAGGGGCTTTGTGTGGGGGGATATTTCCTCCCCCATATTCCACCTCTGCCAAATGCATGGCTCAAGATAGGGCCTGATGGGACTGGGCCCAGAAGTCAGCAGGATAAGGCCTGATGGGACTGCAGTTAAAAGAGAGTAGATTATGATGGGACAATTCTCTGACAGAGCGACCCTCTTGTCTTCTCTCTTCCTCTATGTAAACACAGCACAGCTCCAGAAAAGGGAGGCCGATAAACACCACCACATACGCTGGTATGCCATCTCCTCCCCAATACCATCTCCAACCTTTGCTTTGTCCTGCAACTAACTTAGGCATCGGAGAGCCCTATGCTGCCCAAGCCAGGGTCCTCTGACCTTCTTCTTTTTCCCTTTCAGGCTCGAGGCAGCGGTTCTCCTATCATCACCAAGGAGCTGCAATCTACATCCTCCTCCAGTAAGTCTTAAAATCACCCCCCCCCCCCCCCCCGGGTCTGTGAATTTTTGTGCACGTACAGAAATCATCTCCATAACTTCTTCGATTTGTGTAGAGACGCCCTCCCTCACCTTCCTGTCTATCTCCTCCCTGACTTCAGCTTCTAATAGATAGTTACAGAGACATTGACATTCAGCAGCTGGCCTGAACCTCGGAGAAGTACTAGTAGCAGGAGGCCTGGAAATAGGCCTGAAAGAAAGGCAGCAGCAGTCCTTGAAGCAGGAGCAGTCCTTAAAGCAGCTGCAGGAGGAGGCCTGATTTTAGGCCTGGAAAAAGCCTTAGAAGCAAGGGAAGACGGCTCTCCTGAATAGGTTTGCGTCGGCATGGAAGGCCAAGGGGAATTTAATACCCGAAAGAGAACTCCGGGAGATAGCACTGCCTAGGCAGAGACCTGTTAAGGGGGCAAAGGCATCAGGAGTGTTCGACTGCATACGAGAAATGACGATCCCCCCACCCTCCACGGTGGACGTGAGGGTGGAGATTGTGGCTTTCCGCCATGTACTTTTTCAGCTCTCTTAGCCTCTTTCTTTGCTGCAGCAATCCTTAAAGCAGCAGCAAGCGAAGAGGGCTCTTCCAAATAGGTCTACGTCGGCATGCAACTCCAAGGGGAGGGAGGATATCCTGAAGAGAACTCCGAAAGATAGCTATGCCTAGACAGAGACCAGTTAAGGGGCAAAGGCGTCAGGAATGTTCGATCGCCTACGGGAAAGGACGATCCCCCACCTTTATGGTGGACATGAAAGTGGAGATTGTGGCTTTCCGCCATCTACTTTTTTAGCTCTCTCAGCCTCTTTCTTCACAACTGCCTTCTTTAGAGCGTCTACTTTTTCAGCTCTCTCACCTTTTTTCTTCGCAACCTCCTTCTTCATAGCCGATCTATATAAGTATCGGCCCTCTGCTTTTGGAATGCGATTGCAGCGTCCAGCTTCAGCCATTTTTTCATAATGGTTGATGCAGTCATCTGTCATTATGAAAAAATGGCTGAAGCTGGACGCTGCAATCGCAATCCAAAAGCAGAGGGCCGATACTTATATAGATAGGCTCTGGAGAAGGAGGCTGTGAAGAAAGAAGCTGACAGAGCTGGAAAAGTAGACGCTCTGAAGGAGGAGGCTACGAAGAAAGAGGCTGAGAGGGTTGAAAAAGTAGACGCGGAAAGCCACAATCTCCACCCTCACATTCACCGTGAAGGGTGGGGGATCGTCCTTTTCTGTAGCGGTCGAACATTCTTGACGCCTTTGCCCCTTAATTGGTCTTTGCCTAGGCAGAGCTATCTCCCGGAGTTCTCTCTTGGGTATCCTCCCTCCCCTTGGCATTCCATGCCGACGCTGATTTATTCGGGAGAGCCCTTTTCCACTGTTATAGGAATTTCGAAATGGTTGTTTCAATGTTTTTGTAATTTTCTTCTTCTTTTTTGTATGAGGCAAGAAGCGACACCAACCTTCAAACCATCTCATGTAAGAAAAGACAATTTTGACCACAGTGAATTAAGAGTTAAAAAGACAGTTTACAATTTTAACCACAGTGAGTTAAACCACAGTGAATTAAGAGTTAAAAGGCAATCCCCACCCCCTGCCCCTCCTATCATAATTCCACTTTAGAGGACAGGAGTACGGCATGTAACCATGGACTTTTCGTTCTTTTTGTAACGCCTTAAGAAGGGGATTTAACGGAAAAAACCCTCATAGACAGCCTATTAATCAATTTGGCCCTAATAAAAAAGGGCGAACAGAATGAGCCCTCAATTGACGTTTCTCTTTTTTTTTTTGTCTTTTAGCGCTATAGTCGATATCGACCCTTATACAAAAAGTCACCCAAAAATTCATTCTCCTCTTCTTCTCTCTCTTGTTCTCTGTTGCTTTCTGTAACCGATCTCAAATGAATCTCACAACAATCTTTGAGAAGGATGAAGAAGGAAAGAGAAACATGGGTTATTTTTTGATTTGGTGAGAGGGAGAGATATCTGTGGAAGTCGAGAGAGAAGCAAAAAGGCCCTGCCGAGAATGGAGGTGATACGGCGACGGGGATGATGATGGAGGGGTATCCAGCAGGCGCGAGAGATAGTAAATGGGTGTGAGATGGGTTCGGAGAGGTATTCGGTGAACGAGGGTTCGCCTGCGAAAGAGAAACGGAGAGGGCAACCGTCCTCCAGCTGGAAGATGGGTTCCCGTACTCCAGCAAGAAGATGGGTGTGAGGTCTCTAGGCCTGCGCAGGTGGAGATGGCGCAGATAAGTACCATCTTCCCATGCTCCAGCGGCTGCACAACTTTCCAAACTCACACACCCCATTTCCATGACTTCCTCTCCTTCTCAAAACCCTCACCTTCCTTCAAAGCTTCTATCAGGTCCTCCTTTTCCATAAAATCTTTGATTCCTCCTCTCTCTGTTCAAACCGGCAGAAGAACACGCTCATTTCTCTTACTTTTCTCATGGGAAAGAACTCTGCTGCTGTTGTGGGGTTTGTCATTCCTTGATTTTGTTCACTTGGAGATATTGGAGGAGAGGAATTAGAGAACATGGATGGGGTTTTCATTTCTTGATTTTTGTAATTTTCAAACATATTTCATGTATATATTTTTTGAAATTTAAGGTCAAGACACAATGAACTTGTAATGTTATGAATGGTTTCCCCCTATCTGAGGTTTTGAAATATGTTTGAGGTGTTCGAAATGTCTGAACTCTTGAGCTTTCGAAATGTCTGAGTGAAGGGCCGAATTGTGATAGAAGATGCAGCCGTTCTGGACAGTGTACAGTCTACCAAAGCATTTTTTGGAAAGGGGATGCAAGAGTCAATGTGAACTCCTTTTTTATTGGTGTTAATATTTGGTGTTAATGTGATAGAAGATACAGCCATTCTGGATAGTGTACAGTTTACTGAAGCATTTTTTTGGAAGGGGGATGCAAGAGTTAATGTGAACTCCTCTTTGGTTGGTGTTAATATTTAGTGTTAATGTAGAAGATGCAGCCATCTTGACAATGTAATCTGCACGTGTTAATACCATCATGTCCATTTTGATTTGTGTTGATATTTGGTGTTAATGTTATTGATAGAAGTGTAGCCATGATGGGCTTGCGCATTTTGTTGAAGCATTTTTTGGAAGAGCACAAGTGTTAAACATACTTTTCCCTTTTGTAAAGATCGCCCTTTTTTGGGGTTATATGTTGTTGAGAACTTATCTATGATATTATAATGGTTGTTTGTATTGTCCCGTTATTGATGTTTTTATTTTTTTCCACTATTGAAAATGATTAGCTAACCCCTTCTAAAGCTACACTTAGTAAGTTATAGTATTATAACATAGTCGATATCGACTATGACTGTGTTTTTTATGTTCCAGCTAAATAGTTGATATCGACTATGACTGTGTTTTTTATGTTTCAGATAAATGGTCGATATTGACTATGATAATAGTCGATATCGACTGTGACTGTGTTTTTTATGTTTCAGCTAAATAATCGATATCGACTATGACTGTGTTTTTTATGCTTCAGCTAAATAGTCAATATCGACTATTGGTCATCTTAAACAAACCAGACAATGGTACATTCCATTGTACTAAACATTGTTCTAAATACATTGGTGCATTCCATACACACATTCAATTAACAACCATACATTAACAAGCCATTCAATTTCAAATAATAGTATATGAAGTTCCACAACATAAATCTAACTGCCCAAAACCATAGAAGTTCCACAACCACTACCCACAAGTTCCCTCGTTCAGTGCTTTATTTAAATCATTGTTGGATACCATGGTACAAATACTGGCTGGTTCATCCTCTCTACATAAAAGAGATGTTTGTTAATAAAACACAATGCTACAGATATTAATGAAGATGGGTACTACATGAAAGTAATGGGGGAAACATTAGTATATAGTTTTGGTGGAGAATGTTTCATCCGACTCATTTCACAACTTCCATGGATTTAGCCAATACCAATTTCATCCTTGGACAACATAGTGGAGAGTTTTGGTGGGGAAGGTTTCGGCCCTTCACTCATACATTTCAAAAGCTCAAGAACTTGGACATCTCAAATACATTTCAAATATCTCAAATAGCAGGTCTTATGATACAACAGGTTTCGGTCCCACAACAGTAGTAGAGTTCTTTCCCATGAGAAAAATAAGAGAAATGAGCATGAAATCTCATTCTCCTTTCTCTTTGTCATTTCATCAAATACCTTCATGGAAACTACCCCAATATCGACTATCCAAAACCACAGGTCTTATGATACAATGTCTATCGATCCCTGCACCGCGCTTGCTTCTCACCCTCTCCTTGGAACCTCTCCCACCCATCATTCTCGGGTGATCTTCTTCGCTTTTATGCAGGCACCATTATAACCCCAGTCACCATTCTGCCCGGACTCAGGAACAAGAGACCTCACACCCATCTTCATCACCTCAAATTAAAACTCATTCATTAGAACCCAAAATCATAAAAATTGAATTGAAAGCACGGACCCGAAAATTGCTCGCCATGTGAACATGTCGTTGAGGAAAAAGTTGTTCTTCTGTCGGTTTGAACAAAGAGACGAGGAATCAAAGATTTTATGGAAAAGGAGGGCCTGATAGAAGCTTTGAAGGAAGGTGAGGGTTTTGAGAAGGAGAGGGAGCCATGGAAATGGGGTGTGGGAGTTTGGAAAGTTGTGCAGCCGCTGGAGCATGGGAAGATGGCGCTTATCTGCACCATCTCCACCTGTGCAGGCCCAGAGACCTCACACCCATCTTTTCGCTGGAGCACGGCATGCCCTCTCCGTTTCTCTCGCAACCGGACCCTCATTCACCGAATACCTCTGCGAACCCATCTCACAACCATCAACTATCTCTTGTGCCTGTTGGATACCCCTCCATCATCATCCCCGTCGCCGTGTCGCCTCCACTCTCGGCAGGGCCTCCTTGCTTCTCTCTCGACTTCCACAGATATCTCTCCTCTCACCAAATCAAAAAATAACCCATGTTTCTCTTTCCTTCTTCCTCCTTCTCAAAGATTATTGTGAGATTCATTTGAGATCAGTTGCAGAAAGCAACAGAGAACAAGAGAGAGAAGAAGAGATGAATGAATTTTCGGGTGATTTTTTGTATGAGGGTCGATATCGACTATAGCGCTAAAAGATAAAAAAAAAAAAAAAAGAGAAACGTCAATTGAGGGCTCATTCTGTCTGCCCTTTTTTATTAGGGCCAAATTGATTAATAGGCTGTCTACGAGGGTTTTTTTCATTAAATCCCCCCCTAAGAATCGTGAAGTGGGTTGCATTTGAAAAAAAATTTGGGAAAATTACCGTACAGACAGCCTTCAACAATGTATTCACCCAAGAAAAGATGGAAAACTACAATTTACCCATCAACAGTTCGTACATGAAAGGACACCGAAAAATGTACAATTTTACCCTTTTCCATGCAATATCCTAAGCCAGTAGGATATCCCAGACTTATCCCAGGGTTTGATATCGCACATCAGTAGGATATCGCAGGGTTCGATATCTCACATGAGTAGGAAATCACAGTGATAAATATCCTCCTCACATAGATATCTCTTGAAAGTTTTCACCGTTCTCCTTTCAACCCAGGTAAAACAACTCGGTAAAAACCCATTTTTTACTTTTACTGTGATCATCTTCTTCTTCAATCCTGCAATAGTTTTTCCTCTTTCTTCTTCTCATCGTCTTGCTATGGATACTGCAGGAATACAGTTTCTATGCCATTCTCCTTGTTCAATCGCTCGAAAGTCGTGGTTTTTCAACTGTGTAGGGTTTTACCTGAAGAAATATACCCACCCGTCAGCAGGTTAAGATATGGACAAGAAATATTGTTTTTTCTTTACCTCTGTATTTGTTTGTCTTTTTTCTTGATTAGGGCTTGTTCTAAGGCTGGATATTTGGTTTTTTTCAGTTATTTATTTGGGGTTGCATCGTGTGATGTTGTACGAATCTTATTTTTCTTCCACTCACTCTCTGATTATTGGAGATCCCTTGAAAAAAATTTGGTAGTGATGCTGTTGTATGCTTATTTTACCAATTGTCCATGAAAAACTTCGTTACTCTCCATGTTTTACTTTCAGGCTTAAAAGGTTGAACACTCAGAAAATGGTATATCAGCCGATTAAAAATTTTCAAGTACAGTAGGGTAGTTTGAATTCTACTTCCTTCAAAATTATTCCAATAAATTAGTCAACAACTCATCATAAATTTAATAGCACATGTTAAGAGAACTAAAAAGAACCCACACTAAATTTAAAATTTAATTTGGATCTCTACTTTATATTTCTTACAATCTTTTTTTGCAACATGAAAATGACTGTCACAGCACTACTATTCTAATGTCTGAGTTGATTATGATAGATAGTTTTTTTTTTATGTTAGATTGGCTGTTAAATTGCAATCTATTTTGACTCAATTATTATTTCCACCTAATTCAAGTAATGCTTTGCAGATGGAACCATTTCAACCCGGTCCTATTGATTCATCTGTATTATCAGATCAAGAAAATCACGTATCTACTTCAATATGGAATGGCAAGGAACCCGGTGTTTACCGATGTATTCTTGCTAATCCTAAGAGTGGATTTTGGAAATTAAATGATAGGCAATGCGACATTGTGAAAAAGGACCGGCCTCCACCATCTATCGCAGATTTGCCACATGCGGATCGATCATGCTTTGATAAGTGCATTAATTGAAAGGTGGAGGCCAGAAACAAATACCTTTCATTTTTTCATTTTTTGTCCGGAGAGGCCACTATAACATTTGAAGATGTGGCATATATTTATAGGCTATCCATTGATGGTCCACCAATAATAGGTCGTACATACACGAAGAGACCCATCATTGAGGATGTATGCAATTCACTTTTAGGAAAGGTGCCCAAACCCACGGACATCGAGGGTGGACAGCTCAAACTGACATGGTTTTATAAAAACTTCGTCGAGCCCCCAGAGAATGCGTCTGAAAAGGATATCAAAAGGTATACTAGGGCATATCTCTTTTGCCTTGTTTCAACACAAATTTGTGGGTTTACGTAGGGGTCAAGGGGGCTTGCCTACGTTCTTGAATTATTTGAAACCCTCCAAGTGTATGTATAGGCTCCTACTTGCCTCACAAATTTATACCGAACATTGTCCAAGGCCACTCGTGTGAAGGATGGGATAAGAACAATATGTGGGGCCCTCCTCCAACTTCTTTAGGTAAGTAATAACTACCACGTAGATTGCTTGATTACAACAAATATTGAAAATTCAAGTTTATGAATTGATTATATTTCGACAGATATGGATATATTCCCGAATGAAAATTGGACGTCCAATCAAACAAAATATGGATTCTATTAAATTCGAGTTTCCACTTTTTAAAATGTGGGAAAAAAGACTGAAAAATCACTTTTGGTTGACTACTGTTGAAGAGGCTCGTCACCAACTCGATCAACAAGGCATTGATCAGGTAAGTTCGTTTAGTTAGCTATATGTTCTTATCCATTTTTCCTCTTAATATGGAATAATAAAAATATGGGTGCAGTTTGAGTGGCAGCCTTACCTCCAATTTACCGAAGAATTGATCGAACACGTGTCAAAAGCAGATAGTTGTCTCTTTACAGCATGCACATAAATGATATTTTTTTCAATTGTTGAACCTCACAATGCCGATTGTGTAATGAAGCAATTTAGCTAGAGACAAATCTTACCTCCACCACTCCATCCAACTCCCTGGAGAGATGAAAAAACATCAATACAATCGATTATAGAGTTAAGCTAAAACAACAAGTAGAAGAATGGCAAAATAGAGTATCATTAGTTATCGGTGGAGAGTACGATGACTTGGTCGGCAGACATTCTGATGAGTACTTTGCTTGATACCACCTATCACTAGAGTGCGTGTCGGGTGGCCACCAGAAGGGAGGAGAAATAGACAATATGAACATGCAGTCCAACAGGTAATGATATCTGCAACATTAAGCTGAAATGTTATTGAGACATTACTTTTTTTTTCTTTTTTTATTAAAAGTACACGTTACCCTGTGATATTCATACATTACTTTGTTAGGAGCTAATATTGACATTTTCTATCATCAGATGGAAATCTTCCTCAAACATATTGTGTCTACTGTAGATAGTGTGGATGAAAAATATGATTCATAGTTCTTGTATAAAATAATGCAAACAATTCAACAGCAATGTTTGAAATTCTCGGCTGTCTGCTCTGCTGGTTTTGAAAATTTTAGCTTGGAGGAATGTATTAATAGCGGATCATTTGAGAATTTCAACAAGGTTGTTTTGATATATTAACAATTCTTTCATTGTATACTACAACTGTATTGAATTTCATTGGTTGTTTAACTGTTGAATATAATATTATTTGAGTTATCTATGCTGTGCAACAGGAAAATCAAGAGGAAGAACTAGGACAAGTGCCACCTGATGTCCACACACCCCAACCTTTCCCATTCGCAAATCCAAGTTCCACATCTCATCCACCCCCATTCGTAACCCCAGCCCCCAAACCCCAACCTTATCCAACTATGGATCCAAATCCAACACTACAACCACCCTCGTTCGTTCCCTCTAGCTCCACATCCGGGTCTTCTCCATATGTGAGTCCAACTCCAACAACACAACCACCCCCGTTCGTACCCTCAAGCTCCATACAGCAACCTGATCTAACTCATTTTCGGAGTCCAACACCCCCAGTAGTCCCTTTCATAATCCAAAGTCTCACACCTCATCCACATCCAATCGCTATCCCAAGTCCAACACACTTCATGTCTTCAATGGTTGGCCGAGTGAAAGGTAATCCTAGGAAAAGGATTATTCCTCCAAGACTCTCTCCATATGTCTTGGGTCCAAAAAGCAAACGCCCACAGGCCAACCCACAATATTCTCTTACACTGGAAGAAGATAAGATCTTAGATAAGTTTTGGAATGGTTATTATAAAAAGTATGTACGTATAATGTATTTTTTTAAGCTTGCATTATTGGACTGGACAATACAAATTTATAATGATCTTATAATTCAGGCTACCAGAATTAGGTCAAATTTGTTCAATGGTCTCTGTTGAGAGTCTGCGTCAGTGCCTACGTAGACATTAGATCGATACCAATGTATGTCGCAATTATGGATACTAATATTTTGAATTTTAATATTTATTTTTTCATGAAAATGAATAAATTGTGTTTATGGTGCATGTGTCCTAGATAATGGATTGCTGGTTTGAGATTCTTGAGGCCAAGGTCTCAACAACACATTTCTTTCCATCTTCACTAGGGGTATGAAAGTTTTTATTTTTTTTTTTTTTTCTCCTTGATGACTTGTAGTATTAACAATTTTTTTCCTTGATGAGTTATAGTATTATGATGCAGGTCATAGTAAAAATTTTGTTTATTTACCGTGCAGCATTGAGAGCAGGAAAATTTGACGGATTATTATTGTATTGCATTTGGGAATGAGAGTCTTAGAGAGTATAGTGAATATCAAATGTTGTTTTTTCCAATCTGGCATCAATCACATTTTTTCCTCCTAGTTGGATATCCAAAAAGAGAAAAATGGGAGTTTTATAACAGTTTGGATAACGGTGCTGACTGAAAATATAGTCGCCATTTTGTAAGTGTATCTCTACTTAAATATATTTATTATATATTTTAGAGTATCACGTACTTGTGCATTGACATATGTAATCTCATGTGTACAGGTTTTATTCATTAGCGGTTGTTTCTCCCAACTTGGTTGGGACGATCCTGCACATTGGCCAATTATACCTCATGCATGTCCCAAACAAGATAATACGTGAGTTTATGTTGCAAATGTTGGAGTTTTGCATTATTGGATGATGAGATGCATGTTCTCATATGCGAAATTTTGTGAAAATTTGTGCAGGGATGATTGTGGAGTATTTGTGATGGCATATGCTGAACATTATTACTTGACCGACCCATGCAATTCACACAGAGCGACATGTGGTTTTACAGACAAAAGATCGTACATGACATATATTACAAACAATGGGAAAATAATGGTTTTCTCAAATGTATGACAAAAGATGATGATGGAAGATGATGATGATGGAGGGCAGCCATCTTGATAGAATAGTCAATGGTGGTTTTCAATTTTGTGTTCAATTTTGTTTTCTCAGGCAGGGTCTTTTTTTTTTTTTTTTGTCAATCATTATTTTTTTGTTTATCCTGCAGCAATATAAATAACAGTATAGTAATGTAAATAACAATGCACAGGTTTTTTTTTATTATACATGTTTTTTTAGTCTTTTAATTCTATTTTTTTCTTTAGTTCCATTTTTTATCAGTAATATATCCACTGATATTGGGAAATTATTGGTACAACCAAGTGTGATAAATATTACAAAAGATAATTTATATTTATAATATCATAATAATTTATTGAAAAGAATCTGATTTCTGATTTGTTTATTCATATTTAATGACAAAAGAGAATTTATAATTTAATATCATAATAAATGTGATTTCTGGGTTATTTATTCTTATTTTATAATTTAAATTAATTTTATTTTCAATAAGAGAAAAAAAAATTTAAGAGTATCAGCCATCACTTGTCCTCTGCCCTGAAGTCTTAGAAAAAAAGGATAGACATCCACGCCTTTTCTCGCTATATCAATATATCAAAACTGACTCAAGTCAAAGGGTGGTCTCGCTAGAGCGGAAATTTGGACGCTATAGCGAAAATGAATTCAGTATTTAGACTAACGTCAGAGGGTGGTCTTGTTAGAGTGAAAATTTTCTCGCTATGGCGAAAATAACTTCAACATTTGGTCGCAGAAGACAGAGTCATGTCTCGCTATAGCGAGACCATTACTCGCTATAGCGAGAATCAATAATATATTCACGTGGAATAGGGGGTGGACAGGGGGCATGTATGATGGTGTTCTCTCTTTTTCTTATGGGTTAAACCTTTTTTTTTTTTTTTCATTCTCATTTAGTGGTGTATTTTATTCACTCCTCTCATCTTCTCACAGGCATGATCGTCTTCTCTCATCTTCTTATGGGTTTACCCTTTTTTTTTTCAATCCCATTCACTGGTGTAGTTTATTCTCTCGTGTAGTTGTTGTTTTCTTGGGTCTGTTCACTCTTTTCATTTTCTCATTTACAAATATGAACATATTTTGAACCATGATAAAAAAAAATAAAAAATAGGAAAAACGAAAAAAAGTACATGTTCTGGGTGTTCTATGATTTAATAGTTGAGTAACTATGATTTAATAGTTGATTACTCTTGGTTATATGATCTGTGACTTTTCCATACAGCACATATATTGGGATTATATAAAGTCATAACCTTACATATTTTCCATGTTCTGTGACTTTTCCATGCACAACCTTTTTATTCTTGTTTGTTTATTTTTCTCTCTTACTCTCCATTGTACAGCATGCCTCCTAAAAATTTTAAGGGGAAGCGACCAACTGGCTCTTCTTCTCGATTCAATACTGAACGTTTTCAAACCACTGAGTGTGCTCAACGTTTTGAATCAAGATTCATCAATCGCACAATCATTTTCGAGAGAATAGTTGTGCAAAAAGATCTCGCATCTACAAGCTTTTTGCACTAGCTTCATCTCAATCGTTGCATGATTCTAATGAACTTGATTGATGAATGCTTCAAGAACTGGGTTCGGGAGTTTTACTGTAATATATTTGATGTTTTAAGTAGTGGTTTCAAGACCTATGTTCGGGGAAAAACACTGCATATGGATGCTGATGGCATTGCAACTTTACTTGATCTTTGGAGACCTGCCGCCAGATCCTATCCATTCCCTGATCCGGATAACGTTGAGATACAAGCAAATGAGGTGGCTACCGTTCTGTGGTGAACCCACTGTATGGAATACTCCTGTTATATCCATATCTAGTCTAACCACTGATTACCGGTTGCTCAACACATTTGTATGCGGGAACATTGAGCCAAGAAGCCATCAATCTGATCTTCTTTATACTCAGGCTTTCCTTCTCTACTCCTTAGGCACAGGCAACTCCGTAGACATTCCATTAACAATACTTGAGTCAATATTGCGATGCTACTATGAACAACGGAAACTCACTCTTCCATTTGGTGCTTTGATTTGCAAAATGATGATTGAGGCCGGTTGCCAAGCATACATCCATGAATTTCCTGTCGCTTGAAGACAGAAAATAGATGGCAGAACCCTAGCAATGTCTGATACACATGTATGTCGACGTCCTCAAGGGGGGCAAGCCCCAGTCCAAGCTGATGATGCAGAGGCACATTCCATTGAAGATCGGCTCCTTGCAATTAAACATGCAGTGTATGACCAGTCTGTCCAGATTGAACAATTGGAGGAGACTGTGGCTACCGATTTTTCAGATATGCGTAATCAGCTGACTAAAATGTTCAAAAATCTTCGTCGTAAATGAAGCGCCTATTTTCTTTTCTTTTTTTTCCTTTCTATTCTTTTCTATTTGTATGCTTCAAAATTCTCTACTTCGGATTTATGTGTTAGTTTAACATTATGTACACTATTATCTAATGAACTAAATTTTTAATGCAGATACTTCACAAATTTATCTATTACAAAAATACAAAAAGGACCCTCATTATGCTTGTTTCTCATATATACAGCAAGCAATGAACAAAGTTGCTAATGCATTAACATCTGTTAAAAAAAAATTTAGACAACAATCAGCAGTGGGTCCAGTTAAAAAAAATTCACATATTTTTTCTTGTTACAAAAGTAGTTAATATAAATAATGATCATCAGCAAATCCTACCAACTTTTTGTATGAAAGAAATGGCATTATTCTTGAGCTGGTGGATTGCAACATGTTTGTCGATTATGACCCTTTCCTCGACAGTGGGAGCACGTGACTGGATTCCTTTGCTGTCTTCCGTACGAATTCTGCTCTTCTTGGGTCGGCCAGGTTGTCTTCTTGCATGGGGTGATAACACCCGCACGTTGCTTCTCTCCTCCCATTGCCTTATATCTCGTGTTGCATGCAAAACATAACTGTATGTTTGTCAATATGTGTCTCTACTAAACCAATGTTGATAAAAGTCGTACGGGTCGAGACCTCTGGCCTTGATTATTGCTAAGGCATGAGAATATGGGATCCCAAGTACGTCCCACTTCCGACAAGTACAAGAATGTCTGTCAAGCAAAACGACGTCTACATACTCACCGGGTGAATGAACCTGAAATTCCCATTGACTGGTTGGATGCACTCCCAATCTACGTGAACATTCCAACTCCTTATTTATGACCTTTCAGTATAATGGGTCATCCTTGTTTCCACCAATTGTGATTTCAAGCGTCGATCTTAAAAAAACTCCATCAGTTTGGCGCATATTGCTTCAACTTGTTTCGCTATCGGAAACTCCCTCACTTCTTTTAGCAACGCATTTGTACATTCCGCAATGTTCTGAGTGAGCATATCATAACGTCCGCCGCTTATAAATGCATTTGCCCACTGCTCTTTTGGGATGTTGTAAATGTACTTGTATGCTTCCTCTGAAACAATTCTTATATCAGCCATCTCTTTCTCATACTCGCATGTTCTGTACGTTTTTACAGCTCTCCAGAACTTAGCCACGATAGCTTTATCCTTAAATCTTTCGGCTATATTTTGTGCAACATGTCATACGCAATGACAATGATATGCAGTTGGAAACCTATTGGAAACAGCTTGCACAAGTCCTTTTTGCCGATCAGAGACAATGGTCAAATCCTGTGTAGGGCGAAACGCAATAGAAATTGCAGCAAGGAACCACTCCCAAGAATCTTGTCTCTCAATTTCAGTAATGGCAAATGCGAGCGGAAAGAGTTTGCGGTCTCCATCATAGGTAACGGCTGCGAGTAATACTCCAGGATATTTTCCGCGAAGATGGGCACCATCGATAGCAATTAATGGTCTTAGGGATGAACGAAATGATTGTACGCTTGATCCAAATGCCCAAAAAAATCTTAAGAACGAATCATCATCTTCCTTAATCAAAACCGTTACACTGCCAGGATTTGTCCTCTGCAGCTCAAGGCAATAGTGGGGCAAAACACTGAAGGACTCCTCGTAAGAACCTCGTGTATCAAGCATCGCAATATCTTTCGCTTTCCACGCCTTCCTGTAACTAAGTAAAACACCAAATTCCAATTGAAAGTCGGTTATAATTTCCTTCGATGTGTACGACGGATGGTGTCGAAGCAGCTCCTTGATCCACTAAGAGACTAAAATCGATGTAGCTTGCCTATGTCCCATCCCCATTGCGGGCTTTAAATAACAATGACTGCTGTTATATGTCCTCACTTGAAACTGTGGTCTAGAAGCCACAATCAAAGCGTGGATACGCCATGGACAAGCAGGATCAGCATATCTTGCAGTGACTTCTGTCTTGCTCGTTTGCAGAGGCTTAATAGTAAAGTTTTTGTACATTGCAAATTTCGCCAATGTTTCTCTGAATAAATCACGATCTGGAAATTGTCTTCCCTTCCACATGTCAAGTTGGGAATTCTCTACATGCTCATCATCAGTGTACTCTAAATCAGGAATCAAAGTGTCCACAATAAGTTCAGTGGCTTGTATTGCATTAGATTTCTCTCCATTAACTTCTGCGACACATGCTCCGTTTTCTTGTATAACAAAATGATGAGATTCACACGGTGAGGGAGTAGCACATGCCACGGGACTGTTTAAATTGAACTGAATAGGTTCAGTGCCAGATAAATCAAACCTGCCAGACAAATCAAACCTGCATAGTGGATGATCAATCATAAACATATTGATGGAAAAAAATATTCAGAAACTAAATTTCAAAAATTTTAGTGCAAAACCTATTGGATTTAGTAATTGGAAAAAGACTGCCGGCATCATCAAGGACTATTGATGGGTTTATATCAGCTTCATTCAGGAACAATCTCTTCTTTACGCCATTACCTCTCGTTGCCTTCTCATTATCTTGTTCATCCTCAAAGACTATTGATGGGTTTGTATCTACTTCATTAATGAACATTCTCTTTCTTATGTCTTTACTTCTCATTACCTTCTCATCGTTTTGTTCGTCATCAAACACTACTGATAGCTATATTAGCTTCATCCATGAGTGAACTCTTCCTTACACCAATACTTCTCGTTACCTCCTCATCATCTTGGTCTAATTGAGATATTGTACACCTACTATGCATCCAAATTAACTTAGGTAATAAAAATTATAATAATAGATATCAAACAGTAGTGTGATTTATTCTATACCTTAAACTTGGTTGATGGTCTGTGGCAACACCATCACTTCTATGGATACAGAGAAAGATAGGATCAACTCCATATCGAAATAATCTGAACATTCTTATGAGATCGTCATCACCTCTTAGGCCTACTAATGTGAAGTTCCTGCCTGTATGATATATGTATTGCATGTAAGGGTATCCATTTCTCATATTCCAATTGGTTTCTGCTGCAACTTTTTCAATTAGTGAATTTTAGTTATGTTGCTATAGACAAAGATAGGCTTCTGCTCTCCACCGTTATATATTGGATGTGAGCGATCCACATCTAGCTCTCCATCAATGTGCAGTATAAAACAAAAATCAACATCTGACATCCTAATTAAAACAATAAAAATAAAATATATTTTATTAATAAAAATTGCATGGGTTGGAAATATGTAGTAATCATAGGATGAATTTTACCATCAAATCCTTTGTTATGAGATTTATAGGAACAATATAATGCCACAATATTAGTACCTATAAAGGACTAAGAATGCCTTATTTTATAATGAGTAACAAATTCATACATTTTACTATAACACAGAAAAAAAAAAAAAAAAAAAAAGAAAGGCTTCACTAATGGACTATTAAATAGGTTAATGGTAAAAGATACAAGATGAGGGAGCAGTATATCAATAAAAAATAAAAAACGCATCAAATGCAAGAAGTTGAAAAAATAATGCATTTCATGACGGGATCTAAATGTTAACGAGCGAGTGATTTACGGTTTCCATCATAAGAATCAAAGCAGAAAAAAGGTTTATCAATACTACATTTGTGGGTTGTTTTTTTAACGCATTCAGAAATTATATGGTCCCACGTACCTGTTGTGATGAATAAAATGTATAAAGTACTGATGAAAGATGTTTTTGGTAATATCATATTGGAACCCACAAGCCAAAATGGAGAAGAAGGAAACGATGAAGAAGGAAATGGAATTCTGCAGTTTTTGGAAACGGAAGTCTGTACAGGTGTAAAAATGAGATATATATGGGAGTAGGTAATGGTGCGATATCCTACGAGCATAGGATATCGAACTTTGAGACATCCTATAAGCCTAGGATATTGAACTATGCGATATCCCACAATTCTGGGATATCGAACTGTGGGATATCCTATATCGCAAAAAAAGGGTAAAATTGTTCAACTTTCAGTGTCCTGTCATGTACGAACTATTAATGGGTAAACTGTAGTTTTTCATCTTTCCTTGGGTAAATGCACTGTTTTAGAGTGTCCATACTGTAATTTTCCCTTTTTTTTTTGAAAGGTCTAGGATCACGTGTCTTGTCTTACTACAAGTGAAATAGCATTGCCCGAAGTAAAGGCCAACGCTACCCAAAAGCATGATAGATAGACTGCTATGTTTCAATGGATGGGACCCATTAAGTTAACAACGCATGATAGATCGACGGCTATGTTTCAATGGGATGGGACCACATCATGCAATGCCACATCGCAAGAGAGATAGTGGGGGCGCTTCATTTGTGGTTTGATCACCAAGGTTGGAAAATTGATGGCTCAGATTAAACTCCTTCAACGCAAAATAAATAAATAAATAAAATAACTCAAATAGAGTTAGCGCAGAGACATAGGAGTCATGTTTTCTTTTTTTTTTAAGTATTTAAAAATCAGTCCATTTCTTATGAAATATACAAATACATTTATTTACATGCATTCATAATAATCAATTCAATTTAATATATTTATATGTGCAAGAAAACTACTACAATAAGGAAAATAGTTACATATTACATAATTTGTTAGTCCAAATATCGAATATAAAAGATCAAATTTAAGTTTCAAATTACATACTCCAAACCTCATGCATAATTACTTATAAATATATTTTAATTGTTTGAAATTAGATACCCTTTTTAAATGGCTAAGAATGCAATCAACTTATTAAAATAAAATGACTCGGCTGAGTCTCTCCTATTTTTTACTCAATTCTTTATCGATATGAGATGACTCAGGAGAGTTTTCCAACCATGACAATCACTGCACAGTTTACGCACCCAGTGCAAATTGGCAGTTATTAACTAACATAAAGAGGAGATTCTCAAAATCTTAGATATTTCTAGGGTTGTTATTGAAAATGATATCAACGAAAATAAGCTTTTAGCAGTTAGAAAAGAGGAGAAAATTTCATTTTTCCACCAATGTTTTTGAAAAATACAAATAACTCATTGTGTTGAACTTTCTTTTGCAAGGATTCATAAAATTATCAAAAGATTATTATTTTTTAAAAATTTTGAAAAAATCACCAATTATTATTTTGTTATTTTCAGTCTTTTCCAAAAACATTTGCAACTGTGATTTTGACAAGTTTGGGAGATGGAGATATATTTTTTGTCCATCTCCTGTAATAGACCATGACATTAATGTGTATATATTGGAGTGCTTTTTTTTCGATAAAAACCTAATTCAATTAGATTTTAAGGCCATTTGTCCCTGTTTCATAAAAATAATTAGAAGGTTGTTATTTTTAAATGGACATGAATATCTAAAGCAATTAAATACTTTTTTCCTCTTTCTTTAGAAATTTGTCCAATATAACAGATTTGCTTATATAACTTTTATTATATAACAATAAGTGCATGTTTGTTTGCATGAAATAAATTGGAGTCGAATATGTAGGATCAAATGAGCTCTATGAAATATTATAGCTCAGTTGGCCTAGGACTACAATTTGCACCCGGAGGTTGTAAGTTCGAAATTGCACTACCACACTGGGGCTATAAGGGAGTTTACCCGGCTTCCCTCTGGGCCCGGAGGGATTAGTCGAGCCCAAAAGATTGGGAACCCTCCAATAGCAAAAAAAAAAGGGCGAGAGGTGAATCATCTCAGTTAAATAGTTAAAGAAATGACAAGGCCGGCCTAAGTTTTGACAAATGATTTTCCTTTGGCAAGGTTTTTTACTTGGTGGGGCCCATTGACCTCAACTTTATCCCACACAAACTCCCTTTAATTTTGGCACAACAACCTGTGCTAAGCATGGGTATATTTAGTAATAAAACTTGCAGCAATAGACATAAAAATCAATTAAAAAGTTCAAATCACATAGAATCATCCTAAAACACCTACGGACAAAAAACAACAGAAAAGAACTATATATATATATAAATCAATTAAAAATTCAAATCACATAAAGCATCCTCTCAAATACTTATTGACAGAAAACAATAGAAAAGCAGATTATAGCAGTACCTTTTTTTCTTTTTTTCTTTTTTTATTCCAAGAGTTTGTGGTGTAAAAATAGAGTTAATTGAAATTCGGTGGAAAGAAAAGAGGAGTATAAATAGAGTAAATGTATATGAGATTTGGGATGGAAATAAAGATGTTCAAAAGACGGGTGAAAAGTGAGAAGAGAGTAATTACAGGTGAAAAGTGGGAAGAAAGTAATTAGATGTGGACTGGATTTTAGTTATAGAGAAAGGATATAACTCCGGGTCTAAATCAATATATTCAGTCAAAATTAGCATTAAAAAGCTTGGCTTTAATATAGTATATATAATTGATTGATTGTAAGAAAATCCATAGTCATGACTCATGACCACAGGATCCGGACTCAAATGAGATAGAGAATACCATAACACTAGAAATTACCAAGCCACGGTAGCCACATGACAGTTTAATCACACCCCTATTCCAGGCTCTGACTCTCTCTCTCTCTCTCTCTCTCTCTCTCTCTCTCTCTCTCCATAGTAGAGGAAGAAAATGGCAATTCCTTCACTTTATATCCTCTTCTTCGTCTTTGCTGTCATTGCTGCAAAACCAGTTTCCTCTTCACCCACAAGAACATTACTTCAGGACCCTGATCTTGTAGTACAAGATGTGGAGAGGCAACCATAACCAAAACATCTTTTAGAATAAGCACTTAACTATAACCATATGTAAATATTTTACCACAGGGATTAATTATTTGATCCAAAGCTTCCACGGCCTGCAATGCCTAGGCTTATATACTATACAGTACCAAGCTAATTTAGCATTTTATTCATTTCAGGAGAATCAACCCCTCTAGAAGCCAATTGGGGTACCTCTCATGCGGCACTGGCAACCCCATCGACAACTGCAAGCAGTGCAACCCCAAAGGCTTGCCGACTGTGCAAACTGTGCAATCAGGTTTGGCAAGAATGCGATCGGAGGCTGGAACGGTAGGATCTCTGCAGTCAGCGACAAGCCAACAACAGAGACGGTGACCCGGTGAGCCCCAAGTCGGGGACCCTTCGCCATGCAGGGTCATCATCCTCGCCTCGGACAAGGTCATCCCAAGAGCTGGTCATGAACTTGTATAAGACAATTGATGGCCGTGGTGCGAGTGTGCACATCACCAATGGTCCATGCATCACTATATACTGTGTCACAAACATCATTATCCATGGAATCAACATACATGATTGCAAGCAAAATGGGAATGCCAATATTTGGTCCTCCCAAGGCATGTTGCGTGGTGGACTATCTCAGATAGAGATGGTCTCTCAATTTTTGCTAGTAGTCATGTGTGGGTGTACCATTGCTCTCTGTCCAATTGACATGATGGCCTCGTTGATGCCATCCATGGATCAACAGCCATCACAATCTCCAACAATTACATGACCATCATCACAAGGTGATGGTTTTAGGCCACAGGATAGCTACATAGAACATGCAGGTGACCATAGCTTTTAACCACTTTGGAGGACTTGTACAAAGGATGCCTAGGAATGAACTTGTAACTAGCAAAGGCAAATGGGTTGTCGTCGTCTTCTTTCCTATCTTATTTCACTACTTGCTTTGAATTTCATTTGTGTCTACCTTTCTTTCTTTGTCGCTAAATTAGATTTGTGTCTTTGATTCTATTGAATTTTTTTTTTTCTTTTTTCTTGTTCTTGCAATTGGCAGATGTAGACATGGATACTTCCATATGGTGAACAATGACTACACCCATTGGGAAATGTACAGAGTATTTAATAGAATAACAAGGTATAGAAAGATGTCATTAAGTTACTATCAAAGTACTAGTTTCCCACGCCCCTGTGATATAATATAATCAATTTACAATTGAACTAGTGATAAGAAGTCTCACAAAGAGTTGATAGTTATTTAAAATTCAATATGAGAGAATCATGACTTTCTTGAACTGCCAGTCATTTGCGAGCTTCGGTCTTCTTCATTTCTTTGGCTGTGTGGATTACACTACATCAATTTCAAGACAAAAATATTGGAAATGAAATATAAAAATCAGTGAAATCCAAGAACGTACCAGCCTTCTCTTCTTCCCGCTTCCTTGCAGCATCCGCTCTTTGTTGTCGTATCAGGGCTAGGCGCTCTGAAAGAGTGGTACAGTGAAAATTTAGAAGAATGTCGTGATCATCATCCTCAGCATTACTGTAATAGCAAGATTATAAAAACTATGAGCCGCTAGACAGCCCACAAAGAAAACAAATCAGATTAAGATTATGTTGGGATATAAGAGGATAGATTGCAAGGTTTGTGCTTTTCCAGATAAACATTGCAATGCTTCAAGGTTTGTATTTCAAACATTACCAAATAAACAATAATATTAGAGTAAAACTGTGGGGAAAGATTGTCATATTTTGCACATCCAAACCAACCCAAGTACAAAAGAAACTCCCAAATCACACATGGAAAAGAATGAAACAGACTCCCTGGCAACTTAAATATATTGAAAGAAATTCCTTCCTCAAAGGTTCACTCATTAGAAAAAGGTGCAAACGGCACTTCCACAGGTCCACTATCCTAAGAAAAGGATCCTAGTATGGCTGTAAAGAAGGTTACTTATAAAAAAACAAGCTCCTCCAAGTAAAAGAGCAACAATTTAATCTACTATTGTTTAATATTTCTAATAACAATACCATTTTCTTGGGCGAAAAAAAGAAAAATAAGAGCCTTTAGAAGAATACTATTTATGGCCACCTAACATGCAAACAAATAGTGGCCAAGATAACTGGATTTACTTATTTTTCATGATTTATATTAATCAGTACTTATCCCCATAATAAACCATCTAAGCAAATGAAAACAGAACAAAGTCTGCCACATGTTATGCTCCATCTAAACAAAACAAAGCCAGGTAAAGGAGTGTTTCTTTAAGAAGGACAAGAAGGAAAAAAAAGTGTCCATCCTTCAATGAATTCTATTTATTAAGCAACATGTGCTTAGAAGACCAACTGGATAAGGCTTCATCGATGATGCACTTAGAAGGCCACAAACACCCCTGTATGAAGCACTAAGGGGTCATTTGAGAGAGGAGAAAAGGTCTAGAATGTGCAATAATTTCCCCGATTCACTTTTCCACCTATTTGGTAAATTCTCTTTACTAGTAAAGTGAGGTGAAGAGTCATTTCAAGAGACAATAAAAGAAAAGGGGTCAAATAAAAATGTACAATATTTCAAAAAATACTTCTACTTTATACCAAAACAAGTCAAAAAAGTTACTTTCCCAAGCCACCAAATGACAAAAAACCATCTTCTTTTTTTTTAAAAGCCAAAAGGCTACATTCTCATTTCACTAAAAATGACAAAACGCCATCAGTTTTTTATTTGACCCCTCTTCTTTTCTTGTCTCTTAATTTGACCATTCACCTCACTTCAATTTACTAGTGAAGTTACCAAATAGCCCATAAGAAAAGGGATAAGCAAGAAGCCCATAATGGCTTGAAAAGAAGTAGTCTACAGTGACATGTTACATTGTGAAGTGGCAGCGAACATGACGTCAAATAGGGATGAATGGAAAAGTAGAATCATGAAGTTGACCGCAGATAGATAGGATAAGGCTTCAATGATGACGATGATAATGACGACAACGGCGAAAATGATGATTATGAACAAATTGAAACAAAACATCATAAGAAAATAAATTATTAATTTCCTGCAATTTACCTAAATCTTTTCGCGCCTGTTCTGTTTTCCCTTGTTCCTGCAGCCTCATGTATCGTTCATGAGCTTTTTGCTTCTCAATCTCCTCTCTGCAGAAAATGTGACTAGTAAATTGAAAGAGAAACACTCCATTGAAAGAATTATCATACACAAAAAATTAACCATCCAACAAGCAAATGAGAGATATTAAACAAATACTAATCATGCTAACCACTTAGATATACCAGCCTCCAACTTTCAAGATGAATCAACAACTAATTTATTTACTAATGTTATGAAGATTATGAGAGGTTAGGGAAAACTGTCTTTCTATCTAAAACAATAGATTCTTCATAGTGGTTACCAAACACAAGGCTCCTTGCCATCTCTCCTAAGGGCACATTTGGAAACAATCAATGGCGCAGAATCCTCGCCTCCTTTACTCGGGATCATGGAAAATCCATGTTTGGCAACCCATGCCACCGTATGGGAGGATTTCCCAAAATACATAAAAAACATCAAATGGAAAGATATGGTCAGTCAGAACCATCCATCATCTCTAGAAGGCAACAAACGACTAGAGATTCAAATTTTAGTGCTTGATTAATTGTGGATTATGAGAAAATGGTAAAAAATTTGTGACCGTTGGATGTAGTATATGCAAATCCTCAATTCTTTGTTGCTTGCCAAACATGGATTGCAATGGATCTTATTCGTGAGAAATCCTCATGGAGGATATCATCGTATAAGAAGAATCAAAGAATCCTCTTAATAGAGGAATCCAATCTTGTTGCCAAACGTGCCCTAAAGAAGAGTAACACAAAAGGCTAAAATATTCAAAAGAAGTTACAAACCTTTCACGCCTAGAAAGCTCAGTTGTTTTCTCAATCTGCCAAGGAAGCAACAGGAAATTAAAGCATTAAAAATTAAAGTAACAAGTTAAATTAGTTAGTGTTAATAAACAAAATAGAAAGCAACAGAGAGTGTTTACAATAGAATAAAATCAAAAAAATTTGATCAAAATAACATTAACCATCTGCATTATTATAAGAAAGCACAGTGATGGTGATTTGGGGAGGATTCTAAGGTGCACATTTACACGCTAAATTGGCAGAAACTTCCTAGAACATAGAAGTTTTCCAGATCACTCATAAAAAATAAAAATAAAAAAAACATATTATGATAGTTCCTAAATTCTCAAAAGAAAATTTATGCAAGCTTTCAGAAGTGAAAATGCTGAGGCTGAACTTGGCTTCTTGTGTGTTTTGAAAGCCAATTAAATCTATTAAAAAATAGGGAAATATTCTAGGTTTCTGAAACAGCAAAAAGCAAAGTGTTACTTAAAACAACTGTCCTAGAAACTAAAATCAGGATCTTAAAGGACTCACATCAATATCTCTAGCTTTCACATTCTTTGGTTTTACCAAATTGGGATTCTCAATCTCAATGACACCCTGGGCGCCTTTTCTCTTCTGCCATGCATTAAGTCCAATAGCAAGCAAATCAGTCCACAAAGACGTGGTTGCAGTGAAGCCTCTTGTAACACAAACTCACAAAATGAGAAGTAACTGACAACTACGACGATCAGTAAGATAGATCAACCACCTCATTTTCTTCCTCCTCAATTTCTTCTTCGGATTCCACTTCATCTTCTGCTTCTTCCTGATAGTGCCGAACAGATGGATATTTTTTAATACCCAAACTGATAAAAAAATATATAAATAATTGAAGACAAAACGAAAAAGCTACCCAGAAAAAAAAAAAAAAAAACTGCTAAAGTTGATAAAGTATTCATTATGTAGTGCTTCATTCAAGAACACAATTCTTGAAATCAATAAACAAAATTGGTACACAGGAGCTTTATTCAGTCAATGAATTTATCACTGAAATATGGGTAACAGAAAGGAATACTCAGAAATTCTCTTTTCATGATTTTGGTCATGAAACAACGCACAAATTTTATTCACTTACAGTAAGCCCATGTAATCAGAGCCAGATTTTATGATGGAAGAGAGAGAGACAAGTAGTTTGGTGTTGCATTATGTCTATAAGTAGATCTGGCCAATTAATTTTGGTAACACTGCATATATCATGAAATGTAACACCATCTGCTTTGAAATGCTTGAGATGAAACCTACTCTATAGCTTTCCTTAATAGGCACTCGAGTAGAACACATTTTGTCACATATAAAGTATATGGATAAGAAATGGAGTATGAAAATACTACTTAAAGTATATAAATGCTACTTAATATAGGGATAAGAAATGGAGTATGAAAAAAATATATGAAGAATTGAGACCATGAGTCCAAACTACATAAATTTTAATTTGTATGAACAAAGTGGCGTACCTGCTTGAAAGTGCGAGGACGAGTAGAGCTACCAGCAACTGCAGTTATTTCAGAGAATTAAAAATAATATTTAAAATCAGATTATATTTTGTAACATTTGTAAATTTAATAGCAAGCAAGCAAGTATTAACAAACAAGAAATGCAACAAAACTGACTTGATGGCTTATCATGACCTTAAAAGTAGACCCAAATAGAGTTATTCTTACAATAAATAAACAAAATTTGAACCATACTTTTAACAGTGAATGATTTCATTAAGGAGATGAAATGAGCAAAATCTGTAGAGAAAAGATATGGAGTGCAGGAGAACCAGATTGTATGCATGCAAAAAAGTGTCCCCAATCAACTGACAAAAGAAAATTACAAACAATGTTTAACCAATAATCCTCTCTTGACAAGAGCTGCAGCACAGTTGGAAGGTCCTCATTGTCACAACCTTAAAGTTGTGGGTTCAAGTCACTTTACTTATATTATATCCAGGAAAAAAATCCATTCATGATCTACCCCCTCGTCAAGTCACTGGCCTCCTCAATTTAGATACAAAATAAAGAAACTGTCATCATTGTACTCATAATGATCAGTTTAGATACGAAATAAAGAAACTGTCACCACTATACTTTGTCCAAGACACTGCATTCCTTGAGTCTCTCTAAACAACAATATCACAGGGATGCCTCTTCTTAGATACAAAATAAAGGGAGTGTTTGAGCAGGACAAGTGCTACGAAAAGAGGAGAGAAATGCTGCCACTTTTCATCGCTATCTTCGGATCGTTGTGCTTGGTGCAACGCGTTTTGTTGTGGAAAAACAGTAAAAATGCGCCTCTTTCTTTAATGTCAACGGATTTGAAATTCTTACCTCAAAGGTCGAACACGTAGTGCCGCGGAAGAGGAAACGCAGCTTGTGCACAAACGCACCCTAAGACATGGCCAATATCTTAGTTTCATTCAACTTTTTTATACTGACCAGTCGTAAGAACAGAAACCATACTTCTCTTAATGATTTTTGAGTATCCCACCAATTCCCACCATCCCGTACTTGCCTTCGGCTGCCCCATCGTTCTTAAACTTTAAAGTCCCTCATCGACTTTGATGCCTTGTTCGTCCAACAAAGCTTACCCCCAGACAGAACTCCAACCATGATCCTATAGTCCCAGTCTCAAAAGTTAACCCTACAGGTGTGCTCATCCTATTTTGTAGTTTCAAGTTGATTAAAACGGTGCTTCTGAAGTCTTCAGGACTATAAACTTTGTCATAAAAGAGTTTCTAGTTGAATTTCATCATACATGGAGGAACAGTACTATAGCAGCAACTCACTAGCTAAGCGAGGGGTAGAGCTTCCATATACTGGGCCTGCTCCTTGTAAGAGTGGTGAACTTTTCTTCTTTTTTTTTTTTTTCCTTTTTAAAAGAAAAAACTCCCTGCCACTATCTATATAATACGTCTCTCATGCCGGTTCTTTCCTTTTGCTAGTGTGCTCTATTAATAAATTGGGCTGTTGCTGATTAAAAGGAGGAAAAAGAAGTTAAGCTCCTAATGGAAGTTGACTGACCTGATGGGAGGAACTCCAATTGACAAGGTATAACTTTAATAGTCATCAACACATCTTCACTGATCATTATCAGTAACAGTTATACCGATAGATACAAACATGATGAAGAAATTAATTGTTGATTCAGTACACGTGAATATGAAACTTGTGTAATTACAAAGTTATGCACAACAAATTGCATGAAGAAGTCACAAAACAAATGATCGCAAAAGGTTTCCGGTGTGCTTTGGAGCCTCCAAAAGATTGTATTTTTACGGTAAGAAGATGTAAGTTTCTTTGCAATCTTCCATTTCTTCTCTCAGTGCTTCTCCTTGTACAACTGTATTAGCCATACAATCACTTAAAACAGAGAATATAAGTATCACACAACTTTCTTGAGTTGGAGATTACAACAGTCACTTTATTTCCACCCAATTTAGTCCCTTATGAGCTCTTTCCCTCTTTTTTGCTCATTCACACAGCTTAGCTTTTTAGTCCAACAGAAGCACTTTTATGCCAAAACCAGCTTGATAGGACAAGTGGGGTTAGATGATTATGATGATGATACCTACCATGTATGAATTGCTTACCTTATCTTATCACCGTCCTTTGTATTTGTTTATCATCACTCTAATTCTTTCATTCTTAAAAATCTAAGTCAATAGAGGAAATCAATGTTCTTAACAACAACAACAATTTCTATCCTCATGGTGTTGTTGTTTCCATTAGTTTGGGTGATTCAATTGAAGGGTGAACATGACAAAGCATGCCTTCAAATTGGGTTGAGTGGAAGACTACAACTAACGAAAACAAACCCAGAAAGGTGAAGAATTGTTCAAACTAATCTGGAAAACAGTTTTCAAGAAATCTAAGCAAGTATGAATTGAAACAAAAAAACAAGCCAAATAAGTGAAAACTCGTTCAAACCCCAGAAAGGTGAGAACTTGTTAAAACTATTCTCGAAAACACTTTTTCAAGAAATCTAAACAAGTATGAATTGAAACAAAAAGAACCCAAATACTCTGCAAACTTATTCAAACCATTCTTGAAAACAAACCCAGAAAGGTAAAAACTTGTTCAAACCATTCTCGAAAACACTTTTCAAGTAATCTAAACCAAGTATGAATTGAAACAAAAAGAACCCAAATACTCTGCAACCTTATTCAAACCATTCTTGAAAACAAACCCAGAAAGGTGAAAACTTGTTCAAACCAATCTCGAAAACACTTTTCAAGTAATCTAAACCAAGTATGAATTGAAACAAAAAGAACCCAAATAAACTGAAAACTCGTTCAAACCATTCTTGAAAACAAACCCAGAAAGGTGAAAACTTATTCAAACTATTCTCGAAAACACTTCTTCAAGAAATCTAAACAAGTATGAATTGAAACAAAAAAGAACCCAAATAACTGAAAACTTGTTCAAACCATTCTTGAAAACAAAACTCAGTAAGGTAAGGTGAAAACTTGTTCAAAACATTCTTCTTGAAAACACTTTTTCACGAAATCTAAACAGGTGTGAATTGAAACAAAGAGAACCCAAATAACTGAAGAGTGGAGAAGAGAGAGATTTGATTGACATAAATATGCTTACGCATCTCTTCTGGGGTGGAGAAATTCCTGCGACCCGTGGGCTTGCCTTTGAACTTTCCCCTCCCCATTGCTTTCTTTCTTTCTTTCTTTGATTCTCTGCAACTCCAAACGGATGAAACAGATCGGGAAGGAAGAAGACGAGTTTCGGAAGCGGTTTTTCTCTTTTATTCTCTTCTCCGCTCCGAAACCCTACTGGGGGTAGGATTGCGGACCAAAGCGGAACGGAAAAGCTACATCTTTAGTGGGGGCTCTTTTACAAAGAGTCCGGAATCCGGATCTTTGAGGCTTTTTTGACATGGACAAGTTCTGTTACATGCAATGGGGCCCATCAATAAGCCCAGACAAGGTTAAGGTTATGGTATGTACATGAGCACAATTGGCCCACTTGGACCCATGCCTATCAAAGCGAATATAGCATATGGGAAGGTCTCCTTGCGAGGGAAACAAAAAAAGAAGAAGAAAAAGTTAAAAACTCAGCCCTACCTGATCAATTCATCCTATAGTCCTTGATTTAATAGCCTTAAAGTTAATGGAGTCTTAATTGTAGATTTTTTTGAGGTTCGATTTAACATTTTTAACGCTTTCCTCTCTTAGATCACATTTGGCAACCACATTTTTCGGGAAAAGATTTTTGGTTGTTCTAAAGTTGTAGTAAATCCATGTTTAACAATTATAAATTTATGAGGATTTAGACTAATGGAAATCTTCATTTGTTAGGATTTTCAGATCCGACCACCCCCCAAAATTCTCACTTTAGTGGATTTGCACACTAAACTATATTTTTCTCAACTATATACATCGATCTACACCAATATCAATGTGAAGTCCTCAACTATACATATCCCCAAGGAGGAATCTTGTCCCAGTGGTAGTGAAGAATCATCAGATCTATGGACTCATTGCATGTTACCAAACATGTTCTAAGAGTTTACGAGGGAAGGATCCATTGCATTCCAGGTTCGGAATCGCCTCTGTGAAATTTTCAAAATTCGATGGGGAAGGTGGAGACCGAGAAATCAATAAAAAATAGGATTTTTGTTGAGTTGGAAGGATTCGAAAAATCTTCTCTCAATTTTTCTCTCTTCACCCAAAAATGAGTTATCCTCGATTATGATAAAAGATTCTTCTCCGAAGACATTATCCAAATATGCTATAAGTGATAGTCGGTCTTGTGCGGGTGTATGGGTATGAGATAGGAGATGCAGTTCGCGATAGACTTTTCCAATTGAACTTGCTTCGGGCAGTTCCTTATTCCCATTTGAGAGAGACAGCATTTCTTTCATATTCTCTTTCTGAGGTGAGAAACACATAAACAATAGTGCGATTGACTCAAGGGAAGCACGACATCCACTACACTCGAATTCAATAGAGAGAAGGCGGTGGTGAGTCAAGGGATGGAAGCAGGCATCATATGAAAGGAAAGGAAAGGAAGTCTATATTTTGTACAAATAAGCCACCTAATGCAGAAAGAGAAACAGAGGAAGTGGGTGATCAAGCTAGTTGAGCTTGAACACATTATGTCTTTCATCAGCTTATGGAACAATAGTAGGACATATCTCCCTTCCTTAACCGTATCTAGTCAGCTTATCTATAATCAGTTTGTCTATATGGACAAACTCATGGACAAAATTTGGGACAAACTGTCCACGTGACGCAACATGATTGGGACAATGCATTTCAACTTTTGAGAGAGTCCAATCACGTTCGCCACGTGGACAGTTTGTCCCAAATTCTGTCCATAGAGTTTGTCAAAATAGACTTTTTGATCTATAATATGGTTAGGGGGTGTTCCTGGGCCGGGCTTGGAATAAATGATAGAAAGTCTAAAGCTCAGCGCATCCCGACCCGTGTAAGGAATGTATGCAACTTAATTTAATTACTCCAAATAATTGCTCAAATGCCCACAAAAGTGATAAAAAGCCCGGTTCAGCCCTGCCCGATTGATTAAATGAGTGGGCTCAGGCCTGCCTTTTACAGCCAGTGCTGGGCTTGGGCCAATGTTTCTATAGTCTGGCCGAGCCTAGATATGCCTTACCTAGGTCTGACCCATTTCCGCCCTTAAATATGGCTATCTAAATTGCTAGACGGGAGGGATGGTTAGGCAGTTAATAATAGAATGAATCCAAACAAAGGGCTTCAGTAAAGATGAGATAGGTTCAATGGGTACAAAATTAATCTCGATGCTAGTGAGTCCCATAGAGCTGGACTGCACGTCTTGTAGGAGAGCATTCTCCCTATGGGCTCACTATTACATGATACTAGTATACAAGCTCATATATATATATATATATATATATATATATATATATAGATGTTTATATAAAAGATGCTTTCACCTTACTATAAGAGATAAGGTGGCGGCCCTCACCTAAGGTGGCGGTCCTCACCTTACTATCAAATGCCAACGACTTAAATGTGAGGGTCTCCACCTTATCTCTCATAGTAAATTGAAAGATGATCTCATAAGAGCACCTCCCATATTATATATATATATGGGGGATATTTATATGCATCTATCTCTCACCATTTTTTGTGAGGGATTACCCCTTTTGGGGGTGGTTCAAGTACAAAAGGGAGGTCAAACCTCCCTTTTGTACTTGAACCACCCCCAAAAGGGGTGTCCCTCACCAAAAATGGATGCATATGAATATTTCCCTATATATATAAGGCATATTGTGTGTCTTTTTTAAGTTTTATTTTGTACTAGCATGTAGAAACACACTCGTGGGTGAGTGTTGTTGGAACCTAGTGTGACAAATTCTTGAAATCTAGCACCGGGTATTTTGGGTCTTCAAGTTTAGATTACTACTCTGGCTAATAGACCAACTTAGCAAAAATAAAGAAAGGAAAGGTCTACTATTTTGCTATAAGGATCTTTTTCCATCTTTCAACAGTTGGAAATTTTTTTGAAATGCACATTGTCCATATACAACTTGTAAGATGATATTGTTATTTCATTTGGCCGATTGACCACGGAAAAAAAGGTGGAATTTATTCTCCTACTTTATAAGATTCGTTCCTTTTGAGACATATTCTCGTGGCTTTTTTGCAAAAGCAATGACAATATAAAGGAAAAAAAATTGCTAGTGTTTGGACCAAAGAATTTAAAGGCAAAAGAATATTAAGGACGTAACGAGGGGCGGACCCAGGATTCTGTGCAAAACTTCTTCGCAATTTCCCTCTCAATGTACACAAGAGAAGAGTCTACGAGAAACTCATCCTCCATTTTACTGCGAAGTCTAGTTTTAATAAGGCTCATAGCTGAAAATGAGCGTTTAATAGTTGCAATGGAGACTTGAAGAGTAAACACAAGCACGATTACTCTAAAAACAAGTTGGCAGACTGTTGATCTTCTAGTCCTTACCAATTATTAGAAACAATTCAGAAAATAGTTGACAATTGTTTGAAGTCTTTATATCGAACTACATTATGCTCATAATGGTTCAATTGTATTCGGCAATGGGATTAGAAAAGGATTGTTGGGTTTCTAACTCCACTTGCTTAAAATAGAAGAATGGGGATGGACTTTGATTCTCAGTTCTGGCTGATTGTTGGGTTTCTGCTTCAATGGGTTCTAGCCTTCTGGCGGGTGCCTTTAATTTAGACATGCTTCTAGCTTTCACTTGATTAGAAAAAATTAAGTTCAAATTAACTGCACAATTAGGGCGGGGGGGGCGGGGGGTGGGGGGGTGGGGAGGTGCGGTTTGGGGGGGTTGCACTTGTTATACAATTAATATTTAAACTCATTGAAGCATATATAATATAGGGGCTAGTGATTTGAAGGGGGGAGGTCCGCCACTGGATGTAACACTATATGTTTAATGTTGGAACACTATAAATATCTTTTGTTAGTAAGTAAAACAAATATCAGCCTCTTACCCCAATGGTAAGCGGCTGTAGTTCTTACCTAAGTACCAAGGGTGCCTCACCTGAGGTCTACTAACATAGAGCATGAGCAATGCCCGTTAAGTTTCATGCAAATAATTGAATAACAAATTGAATTAATATTCAAATTAGGCAATAATTAGAAAAAAAATATTTAAAAAATTAGAAAAAATGATTTATTACATAATTAATTAAAGAGAAATTCATATATATTGCTTCAACTATATTTTCAAATTATTTTAAGATTCTTCTGGCTCAAAATATTTGTATGTTTTGTTAAATGTTTGCATAAGTTTGAACTTTTTTAATTTATTTAATTATATGTTCACATAAACAATCACATCCCAAAATGCTTTCCTTGAAACTTCTAGTTGCCTTGTGTGCAAGAGTCTCTCAAGATTTTTGTTAAAGGCTTGGAGATTAGTCATTGATCTGAGCATATAGTGTGGTTTGAAACTACATTTGCGTCTTCTCCTTTGGATTGGATTTGGGAAAGAGAGGAGGAATAAGACTTGCATTGGGGTCGATATCGACCCTCACCTTTGATATCGACCCTCGAAAAAATAGATACAAAGAGTTCATTTTGGATGGGAAGGCTGATTTGGTGTGAAGCCCCCTAAAGTGACATTTTTTGTCCACCGACCATCTAAAGTTTTTTTTTCTAGTAAATTTATTTTTTTTATTTCCATATAATTAAATTCTTGATAAACCAAAGGAACCCACTTTACCATAAGTCCCTCGTCCAAAAATCGTAATCCTTCTTGATTACATAAAATTGAACTCCTTTAGTCGTTTTGTAAAATATTCAAAGAATGTTACAACGAAATTATAAAGTTATATAAAACTTATTTATTTTATTTGGAAATGAGTAAACCTTGATTAACATATATTATAATTTACCATGATTTCCAAAAACTTGATTCATAATTTGTTAAAATTTTCAAATACCGTCAAACAATAGATACTACAATATTATAATATTTTATTCTGCATTATTTTGTTCTATCAATCTTTATATCTATAAATATTTTATTCTGCATGCACCCAAATGGGCCCTAAGGTTTTTGTAAACTTTATCGCATTCCTCTTTCTATATTTCAACATTTTGTTTTTTCCTTTAATATCTTATATTTAAAGTTCAATTTTGAGAAAAAACTTTGGGTATAATATTTTACTTTACATTTTCTTTTGATACTGTTTATTTTAATGTGTGTATTATTTTTTTTACATAAGAATGATTCTTATTATTTTTTATAGGTGTCTTATATTAGTATCTAATATTAAAAAAAAAAAAAAGAGAAAATCTTATATTGTGTTTTAGGTTTTTTTCCGACGAGGGTATCTCCAGGGCTATTTGATCCGATGTTGTGTATGGAGAAACCCATGCAGCCACACCTTATGCCAATAATCCCACACACTGGCGGGTGTCTTAAAATGTCAGGCCCTGCTAATTCACTACCACATCGCCCTAATAGGAAAAATATCAAGATTTAAATTTATCATAATTTTCCCATCTCAGAACAATTTATACAAAAATATCATAATATGGAAATTTTTTTTATAAATTTTGTATATTCTTAATATTATAAATTATATTGCCCCGTGCTTAGCATGGACATATTTTGCTAGTAATTCTTAAAATGAAGGATTTGCTAATATCTCAATCAAAATTATTGAAAAAAAATAATCATAATTCCTAAAATTAAGGACCCACTATGATTTATACTTCAATAAAATCTTAACATATGGGGGATGATGTAGGCATTGTGAGGAACCTCTATTTTGAAATGGAAAGCTCACGGCTCTATAATAATAATTATTATATATATAAAAATAGCAGTCTTTTCAACAGAGAGCGACACGTGGCAACAGGAGGCTTTCTGGGAGAGGGACACCTGACGCATCCTCAAACTTTTTGCAATCATACATTCCGGAATTATCCTTCCAATCTAATCTCATCATCTAAAATATCTTTATGCAAATTTAAAATATTCTTGAAATAAGATACTTATATCTTCCCTTAAACAAAGCATACAATAATAACTTTTTTCTTAGTTATGAAATCCAAGTATTCTTTATTTCCAAACTCACAATTTATGGGGTCCACTTTTTTTTTATACCAATACACTAAGAGTTTTTTTTATACTAGAGCGCGGGCCACTTTCATAGGCTATATTCAACTACTTTTTCTCCTTATTTTCCTTTCAATTTTTAGTAAGATTAATCTGTGGGGCCCATTATTGATATTTTTCTCCTTATTTTTCTTTAGATATTTGGTAGGATTAATTAATCTGTGGGGCCCATTGTGGAAGCCAATCAATTCCAAAATCTACATTTAATTCAGAAATCGCACTCAATTTATGGCTAAGCACAAATATAATCAAATTAATATCCTAAAGTCTTTACTATTTACTTGATCTTCCCTAAATATTTCCACCGACCTAAAGTTTCTCTAATGAGTTTTCATCTTTATTATCAATTATATATTAATATTCATTTATAATCTCTTTAAATATTTAGATATATTTAGATATATTTCTAATAATCTCTTAATTATGACCTGCGTTGGGCACAGGCCTATTGCACTAGTTTATAGTAAAGCAGCAATCCTCTTCGTGAGGAAGTAACATGTGGCATTTTTTTTTTATTTCACAATGACACATGGCACACTCATCTCTTCGTTATCATATTTTCTAAAATTTCTCTTAAATAATCTCTTTCGATCGTTACAACATATGGTTTCTAATCATATGATTGATGGCCCACATAATTTTAACATCCGCGGATTGCTTGTTCATTTTGGGCATGTATGTTTCACATTGCATGGGCCAACTTAAACGAGCTTGTTTAGGGGTGCTCATGGCCCGGCCCCAATCTGAGGCCAGTCCAATTCGGGTCTTGCTCAATTGAGCCCAATTTGTATTTGGGCCAGACTTCAATTATATTATAGAAAGCCAAAGGCCCGGTCCAACTAATGAATGCTTGGGCCTGATTTTGACGGCCTGTGTTGTGCTTGGGCCTTTTTTTTTTCTGAAAGTTGGCCTGCTACTAGAGAGCTGAGTGAGAGACTCAGAGGTTCTGGGCTATTTTCCACACTGTTGGGATAAAGAGGCAGGCACGTGATTCAAGAAAGACGGGTCGGAAATAGATGAGAATGCACGCGGTGTCTTTGAAATGGCCTTATCGACGAAAACCCCTTCGCAACTTCCGAGACGACCCCAAATGTTGGACTTTGACTTAACCGCATTGTGTCCGAACTCCAAATCCCCCCTGTAAATGCTACACACCCAAATCTTGTAACACATGCCGCGATCTTCATCTCAGGGTCCAAATATGGATAATCTAAACCGTTTAAGATGCATCCCATCTTTTCTATTAGAATACTATCCAAAGTAGATTTCACCATTCGATGGAGTACATGTCTAAATATATGATTGAACACTGACATGGCATTGCTGTTGTTGTGGGATTAGTCACATTTCCATCGGAGACCACCGATTAAGAATCCAAGCCCTAAACGATAAATACCGTCTTTGTATATATTGATATCCGTACATCTTACTCCAATAAAAGTCGGTCTCATCATAAAATTAAGAGATAATAGCAGATTACCTACCTGAACTTTGCCTGTATTTTAAACTATCATCCTGTAGTTTGGTATTTTGTACTAAACCTCCCTGTAGTTTATATTAACATTCAAAAGTGACGGATTCTGTTAGTATTGACGGTGTATATGTATAAATGGCCTATAGGCCATATTTGCAACAGTTCACTATTTCAAAATGGCTTTAGAACGATACTTTTTTGCCCCTGACCTAGCCTATAAAAACAGAATAGAAATGATAAAAGTTTGGGTGCTTGGTTGCTTCAGCCATGAGCTTAGGAGTAGCTCTCGATCTTCTTCTTCAAGTCATCATGCTGTGAGCAGCTGTCAGTCATCTTCTTCAGCCATAGCAAATGCCTTCCTCTTCAAACTCATATACCCAGTATTCTCGTGGTCAAAGCTCTCAATTTGATGGTGAAATTCGTTACTGTCACTGTGGGCATAGGGCTACTTTGAGAACTTCCCGAACATAGCGGAACATGGGAAGGAGGTTTCTTGGCTGCGCACTATATGGGGTTATGCTTTGACCCATCTATTTGATCTTCTCCATGTCTGGTCAACCATGGTAGTATTAATGTATTTTTTTTCATTTTGTTCTCAGATTCAGCCAGCATGTGGATTTTTTGAATGGGTTGATGGAGAAATAGAGCTTGTGCCAAAGCTATTGGATAAAATTGATGTGTTGGAGAAGGAACTGAAGTCAGCTTGTCGAACGGAAAGATGCTATCTACGTGCGTTGCTGGGGACATGGGCCGGAATTGTATTTGTGTTGGTCATATGTTATCTACTGATATCTTTGACTCCTGTAGATGGGTTGGAATTACCATGAACATATCATATGTATCAGTTGGAACATAATAGAAAATGGGTTGGTGTTGTTTGTTTGTCAATGACTATTTTGGATGATTCAGTTGTAGCAAGAATTGTCATTCCACTGCAGAAGTAATGGATGACCAAGATAGCTGATGAAGAGAGGCAAGGATGGGATGTGCTTAATATGGTTTATGAATTGGGGACATGCAAATGTAGTTATAGAATTGAAGTATACTGATAAATCCATCTAGCTGTAGAGTAAAACAATTTCTTAGTTTGCATATTTCAGTTACAATAGTTTAGTTACTACTGTAGGTGTTAGTCTTGATACTAGTTGTACTAGGTAGCTAATATTTTGCTTTCTCTTGTTTTAATAAAGCCCAAGTTTAGCTGAAACTGAAGAATTGACATTTTAGGTATATACTAAAGCAGGAAGATCGAGATTGGATCTTCTTAAATAGATGTAACTGGACCTTTCACACTATATTTCATGAAGCTGCCTAGGTTGTGAACCAAAGGTGCCTGTACTCCACAACCTTAAGCCTGCTTAGAAAAGTTTCAGAACCTTCTTTTCATCATCCAGACAGTAAAAAAAAAAAAAATGGGAACATCATCCAGACAGTGACAAAAAAAATGGGAACATCATCCAAACAGTAACAAAAAAAAATAGGAACATCATCATCCTTCCAATAAGAAAAAATCTAGAAACATCATCATCCAAACAGTAACAAGAAAAAAAAAAAGCTGTCATCATCCAAACAGTAACAAAAAAATGGAAACATCATCCAAACAGTTAACTAAAACACTGAATACATCATCATCCACACAATAAACAAAAATCTAGAAACACATTTGGCCATTGCAAGACTTGACATTATGGCCCAAATCCAAACAGTAAAAAGGATAATCCAATTCCAAACAGACATAATAAAAAAAGTTGTTTTATACAGTCATCATCAGTGACACAACATCATCCATAAAAAAGTTCATTTTAAAATAGTGGCTGTTATCATCAACAAGTTGAGCTCCGTTTTCCTGCTCCAGTCCGCCCTCTACCTGGTTGTAACTTCCCTCTACCACTGGCATTTCTTGCTGATGGATTTGGCTGAGAAGAAGATTGTCTGGTTCTCCCCTGACCAATCAAAATTTTCAGACCATAGTGACTACGTGCATATACTATAATTAGAAGTAGAGAATCAAAAAGGTGAAAAATGAGTGTACCATGTGTGCTGGTATAGGCTGAAAAGCAGGCAAGGGCTGAGAAGCAGTCTGAGAACCTGGGTGAGGCTGAGAACCTGGCTGAGGCTGAGAAGGTGGCTGAGGCTGAGAAGCTGGCTGAGAACTTGATCCAGAACTAAAGAGTCTTGAATTGGGATGTACTGGTCCCTTGCAAGACCTGGCATTATGGCCTGTTTTCAAGCATCTAGCATAAGTCATTTTTCTATTCACTCTAGAAACTCTACTGGTATTGGGTAACTCATCTGCTTCCCTCCTCCTCAACTTCCTTGGCCTACCTGCAGGTCTTCTATACAAAGGAGGACCAATTGCTTCAATTTCACTTTCTACCCAATCATGCATTCCAGGTACTGGGTGTATCATGCCACTATATGCTCTCAAATAATTCTCTTTTCTGTAGTTTGCATGAATGTAATCTTCAGGCCTTTCTTGATTCATGTATATACATGCTATGGCATGCTTGCAAGGTATCCCAGTCAAATCCCACATTCTGCATAAAAATGTTCTACTTTCAATGTTAACAACAAATGTTTTGGCAAAACAATCAACCTCAAACTCACCTCTGCCTGACCAGTTGGCAAAACAGTGTCTGCTTTCATTCTTGTTCTTTTCCAACTTGTCCAATATCCCTGGACAAACTGTGCCATCATATTTAGTCATTCCTCTCAACTTTACTTGAATTCTGTTCATCAACTTCCTCCTCACACACTCAAGCAAACCAACTATTGGTTTCTCCCTTGCTTCAAGTATGTAACTGTTGAAAGACTCACAGAGGTTGTTTGTTAATACATCACATTTGGCCCTTGTGGAAAAATGAGACCTACCCTATCTGTTTGGATTAGCAGTTATCAGCCAATTATACGCGGCCTGGTCCATCTCTTTGATCATCTGCATATTACTATCAAATTCTCTTGGTGATCTACATGATGCTACAGCCCACAAAACATCTTTCAACAATTTTCCTCTAAAAAGTTTCCTGAAGTTATCATACATGTGCTTCAAGCAATGTCTAATTTCAGTAGTAGGAACAACTATCTCAAATGCTGCATCAAGCCCTTTCTGTCTATCAGACATAAAAATCCAGCCCATGTCACCCCCATCTCTGATGTCATCAATCAATGATTTCAAAAACCAAGTCCATGAGTCTATATTTTCAGCCTCTACAACAGCCATTGCAATTGGAAACATATTTTTATTCCCATCTCTGCCTATTGCAGCCACTATTTGTCCACCATAAATACCTTTGAGGAAGCACCCATCTACACCAATTATGGGTCTACATCCACTGACGAACCCGATCTTTTCTGTCTCGTAACAAACATACAATCTCTGAAAATATGAAATTCTATCCATGTGAGGTCTTTGTGTCACCACAAATAAACTTGTATTTGGATTGTACTTTTGGACAGTGACACAATAGTCCCTCAATCTAGTGTACTGCAATCTAATATCTCCAGAGATGTTGTCTGCTGCCTTCCTCTTTGCTCTATACAATTTATCCTTCGACAAATCAACCTTCAAATCTCTTCTCAGCTTTTTCTGCATTGCAGGGATTGACCATTTCGGATCGTCACTCATTCTCTGCTGATATTTATTAGCTATATAGCTGGAAGTGACCAAATGATTTTTAAACTTTATGCCACATGTATGATTGGGCTTGAATGTCTTAATCTGAAATGTCTTCTCACCTTGCATGGGTGATGCATGAATCCTAAATCCACATTCATATTTACAAACAGCTGTGATTCTTTTGTTCTCATTTTTCAAATATTTAATGTCGTAACCTTGCTTTACAGTCCATTCAATAAGTGCTTGTTTGAAGACTTGAGGACTTGCAAATATCATACCCAACTTGAGTTTAGGATTCCCCATATCAGTCAGCTCATTAAAACTAGGGAATTTCTGCATGTTCTTCTCATCAGATGAACTGCACAAAGACTGAAGCTCATCTTCATCTTCAGCATCTGTAATCCAGTTCTCATCAACTGGTACTTGTTGGTTTTGAGTATGTTCTCCTTCCACACTATCAGCTTCATGTGGTTGTGATTCACTCTCACGAGATTCTCTAAAGATATCCTCATCATCAGCTATCTCAACATCCTCATATAACTCCGGAGGCTCATCAGGATCTAATCTGATGTGATCACTCTCAGCCTTACTGTCATCATCATTAGACTCTTCATGATGACCTTGTTGCTGATCTTGGTCATCATCACTGCCTTCTTCACTGCCTTCATCCTCAACATCAGCAGCATAGTCCTCCTCACTGTTAACTTTACTACTACCTGATGCAACTTCTGCTGCAGGTAACTGCTTCAATGGACCTTTGCTGTGAATATTTTGCATCAAGACCTTCCCCTTAGGTGACACGACCATCAAAGGTTCATGTCCCCTTTCTACATAGATAGTCAGCACCTCACTTCCCTTATAATGTTCTAATAGATCAATTACATTTTTGTCTGCATCAATCCGCCTCAGACCATCATCAAAACCCAAGTCTGGAACCTTAAAATACATTATATTGTTCGCTGGGTACCCTAATTCCATCACAATATCCCTAAACTCAAAAAATAATGCTTTATCAATATCGAAATAAGTAATTTCATCCACCACACCCCCAATGTATACACTATTTGGTGGCTCTGTAAAATAACCACCATGGTGGAATCGTAGTGTCACTTCATCAAACGACATCTGCATGTAAAGGATATTTCTTTGAGGCAAATTAATGTACAATCACATAGAAAATTGGTGTTTGATAAAAACATTTTTACTCAATCAATTTTTTATGTCACTGTGCAGACAGAAAGAGACAATTGGGTGCTGTCTAACTGTGGTCTCCATTTTCACTATGCAGAAAGAAAGAGACAAAAAGATTTTTTTTTTTTTTGTTAATGTGGTCCCCTCTTGTGAAAAATGGGTGCTATCTGGCTGAGAACCAGCCGACACAGTGCAAACAGGTGGGGATACGCATTCCACCAACATTCATAAACATACAGAAAGGGAAATCAATATATAGCACAGCAGGTGACCATTTTCACACAACATCATTATATCAGACAATGAAAGGTTCTACATCTACTAAAAGTAGTTGAAAAATACATCCCCATTCACTAAAATGAGACACAGAAAGAGTCAATTTTCTAATGCAAATTTTACATAAAGATAGCACAAACCCCATCCTAAAAAACTTTACAATCCATGCACGTAGAGAAGATCTTTTTTTTTATCAAAACCCTAACCCCAAAACTCTTGGCAGCAAACATTATTAAGGGTTGGAGATTATTATCAACATACCTCTGAAATCGTTGAAGCTTCTTGATGGATTCTCTGCATTCAAGATCGCCTTTTGAATGAGGGTCGGTTTCTCCCAAAGCCGCCACGCCAACGAAAAACCCTAAGCAGTTTCTCCCAAAATCTCCTCTCCCACGAAGAACCCTAACTGAAAGCGAAAAAAGCTAAAATGATTGAAAATGGCAAGACACGAGTTATATATGGAGGGGTAAATCCGTCATTCCATATTTTTCATCATGGCCGTCTCTAGTTGCATTGTGATTTAAACTACATGGAGGTTTAGTAAAAAATACCAAACTACAGGGGGGTACTCTAAAATACAGGCAAAGTACAAGTAGGTAATCTGCTATTATCCCTAAAATTAACGGTTTGATAAAGATAAATAATATAATTTTTTTTTGCGCACTCCAACTTGGGGTAGATTACGTTATTATATTATGTGGGTACCGGATAAAGAAGGGGCGGGAGAGGGATAATAATATTTTATAAGATATAGTTAGTCACATTCTTATCAAATGCTCAATTTTATATGGAAATCAACTCTAAATGGGATAAAATTAAAAATGGCATTTTATAAATTAATGGAGATTTTATTTTGAGGGATTTAGACTTTCGTTGAAGAACTCTGATTGCTATTTCTCCTCCTCCCACTCAAGATTTCTCCGAGTGAAAGATTAAGAGGTTCCGGACCGGACTCCGTGGCCATCTCATCACGTGGATGCGCATGGATCGTCATCCAACTCTGACACAAGATCTTATCCATCTATCTCTATCTATCCATCTAAACGTGCGCACTTACGCCCCTAGCGCACGTTAGACCTCTCTTGACCGTTCCCGCTACCGCGAAAACAAGTAAACGACCCCGATATATATATCTCTCTCTGTAACTGTTACGACCTTCGAAAACCTATCTTCCTCCTCTATCTCTCTGTGTCTAAAACCGTAACCCTAATTCAAGTTCCTCACTTTCCGCCATTAATGGCGCCTGCAACTTCTTCTTCTTCTTCAGCAGCACCATCCGATCAAGTCTCGCGACGAGCTTCAATCCTAGCGAGACACCTCCAAAACCCTAGGAATTCGAATCAACTTCCTTCTCTGGAATCCTCCATCTGTTTGCAGTACTCTCCAGCTGAGATCTCAACCAAGTCCGATTTCGAAACTCGAGATCTACGGCGTCTGATGGACGGCCACAATCTCGAAGATCGAGATTGGCTGTTCGGATTGATGTTGCAGAGCAATCTGTTCTGCCCTAGGAGCCGCGGAGGGAAGGTTTTCGTATCGGCTGATTATAACCAGACGATGGAGCAGCAGAGGGAGATGACGATGAAGCGGATCGGGTATCTGTTGAGTCGTGGGGTTTTTGAAGGATGGTTGACGAGGAGAGATCCGGAATCGGAGCTGAGGAAGCTTGCGTTTTTGGAGTGTGTTGGGAGCTATGATCACTCGCTTGCGATTAAGATTGGGGTGCATTTCTTTCTATGGTAAGACTTTTTTGTGATTTTGGAGTGAGTTTGTGATTGGGGTGTTGTTCTTGATTTTGGATATGTTGGATGCGAATTGGATGTGTTTGTTTTCGGTTTTGAATTACAAGTGGGTTGACTTTGGTTGTGAAAGTTAACGCGAAAAGAATAGATTTTGTAGAATAGGAGCATGTTTTGCGTTTTGTTATGATGATCAATGTCTTTCCTAAAAGTAGCAGAACATAGCAGCTGCAAAGATAAGAAAAAATTTGGAAATAAGAACCGATGAATTGGATTTGATTTTTTTTGTTTACAATCCTAATATATGTGGGGCCATGCTTTCTTGTGAACGGGTGGGCCCACCGATGAAGGTGGAGGCAGACAGAAGTAGGGATGGCAACGGGGAATTGGAGTTCCCCGCCCCCGCCCCGAACTTGGCCCGCCCCGCCCTTCGGGGTAATTTATATTCTCCGTCCCCGCCCCGCCCCGCTCTTCAATTGTAAAAATTTTAAATGTGCAAGACTTGGGATTCGAACTTGGGTGGGAGAGCAACCAGAGCTTTGCCTTACCACTAGACCAAACTTCATTTCTTGTAATGTTTTACCTTATTTAAAATATATTAATATATTCAAGATTGTTACACACATATACATACTTCACTTACTTACTATATATATTATGACTTATATATTATTTATCATTTATTTAAAAGGAAAATGTTAAATGTAGACAACTAAGGAATCTGATTGGAAACCTTAAAGCTACATTGAGCTCGTTTCCATCTCTTGGATTTTGAAATCTTTTGGTCTTGTGAAATGAATGAAACTTTATTTTAAAAATAATAATTTCGCTGATCAAACATTTTGTTTGGATATCTATTGGACTCATGGCTTGGAAATTCTAGAATCCTTTGAAATTCTGAAATATTTTTTTGGGCATCAATTGGGATTGGGCCTAATTATTTCTTCTTGTGTTTCTCAATAAAAGCTTCGAAATCTTTATCACATGAATTAGGAGTGCAATCATAATATGCCCTGCCTGTTTAAGATGAAAACATGATAAGCACCCACCAAAAGGAAAATTACACAATTTGCAATTCAAATTTATAAAAGTCTTGAAATGTAGAAAAAATTCTAAAAACATATACTAGTAATTTTGTTTTAAAAAAATAGAATTTATATATGAACTTCAAGTATTGTCATATGAATATTAAATCATTATTTATTGTATAGCTCTGAATTCATGAACCTCCTATAGCGGGCCCGGCTATATTGAAAGTACATACTATATTGAAACCCTCATTATCAAAGCCTTGTCCCAGGCTCCCAGCTGTGACGGTGTTGGCTACATGTATTTTTTTTCTCCATTCTAAATCAAGACCCAAATAAGAAAAATTTTCTTAACTTCATAATTTTTCTTTCAAGGCAAAATAAATTAAATTTTGGATTGACTACAAAGAAAAAGGTAAATTCATTTATTTTATATGGTAAAAAGCACATGAATGATTCATCTATGTTGTCTCCATGCCTTTAATAATATTAATAAAAAAAACCCCTCAACCATGCTGACTCATTTGCCCGAAACTCAGGTCCCTCTTAAAACATCAGTCTTCCTAGGGACCATGACATTTTTCCCAAAATAGAATAAAAAGATCTCCCAGCATAAATATTTTATAAGTGTGGGGCACTATTAGATTGTTTAAAATTTTTTAAATTATCTAATATTAATATTATAAATTTTCCTTTTCCTAAAATTTTACTTATTTAAAGTGAGATTTATTCTTATAAGATTTTCTCTAAACCCTTGAAGGCCAATAACATACACTGAAAATATCATATATGCTTTGAGACATTTTTTATAAAAAAGACAATATCTCTCTAAAATATCATGAACTCCATCAATACATGGTTTCACTTCATTTCTGGTATTGAACTCCACTCATTAATAAAGAGGTTAATGACACATATAATTAAAATTAGTATAATGTATAGTGTTGTTAGTATGATTAGAATCATATTAAGTTACTAACTATAATTTACCTTGTTATTTCTAATCGTATGAGTTATTATAAGTGTATAGCATGATATATCTTGTAATGCTATATCAAATTTGTATAATTTATATTGTTATTAGTATGATTAGAATCATACCAATTATAATTTACCTTGCTATCTCTAATCATATATGTTATTATAAGCTTAAAGCATGATCTATCATTCTATTATATTCGTTTTATTTAATATGATTTATCATGTCGCAATTTAACATTATATATGATTAAAGTCAAATAAGCTTAGATAGATTTTTAACAACTTTAATTTCATTAAATTTGAATTAGAGGAAATGTGATCATATTATATGCTTTTATAATGTCTAGGGTTCAATCAATTACATGTTTAACTTTAAAAAAAGTCTTCAATCAATCTACTTAACCCTTAATAACAACATAAAATCAATATATACATTTACATATAAATATGTTTATTTATTATAAAAGAAATCTAAAAAATATATATTTTTTAGCGGATTATTAATTTCGGGGCGGGTTACGGGGCAGGGCAACGGGGCGGGTCAACGGGCGGGTTAACAGGGCGGGGCAACGGGGCGGGGCATGAGGCAGACCCATCCCCACCCCGCCCCGGCTTCGGGGTATGTTTTTTTGCCCCGTCTAAGATTCGGGGCGGGGAAAACCCGTACGGGGCTGGGCGGGCGCTCCGGGTTGGGGCGGGGCGGGTTAAAAATGCCATCTACTTTGGTGTCAAGGAGACAAGGACCCTCTACTTTTTTGTCAAATATTTGATACGTCTATGGCAACAATCATCTTGACTAGAAACTCTCAGAGAGCAGTTTTCTGGATCATGTTGCATCAGGTAAAGATTTCAAAAGGTATATTGATTTGGTTGTTATGGAAGATGAGTTTTTGGTACGCTAGACCGTGCTCACTATTTCAACCTTGAAGTTGTGGGTTAAAGTTATGTTGCTGATTAAAAAGGAGAAAAATTATGGAACTCCAGAGAGAGCCAAAAACAATTTATGTATGCAGTACTTCGCTAGCGTGGACTTCTAATGCGAAATCCCAATCATAATTATTCTTAGAAATGGGTAATTTTCAAAGTTCACTGTCTGTCATGATGTGCAGCAATACTATAATTTTTAATTGACTTTCTTGATGACTACCATGGGTGGCCTACTGAATTGGGTATTTTCAAATTGTAGGGGTGGTGCGATTCAGTTCTTTGGCACGAAGCGGCATCATGATAAGTGGTTGAAGGACACTGAAAATTATTTGGTTAAAGGCTGTTTTGCAATGTCCGAATTGGGACATGGGAGTAATGTATGAGACTGTCCAATCACTTTGTCCAAATACAGCTTCTAATGTCTCCATCTGTAACTCTGTTTTTAATCATATCTTCATTCTTCGGTGTCAGGTGAGGGGAATTGAAACTATCACCACTTACGACCCAAAGACTCAAGAGTTTGTTATAAACACTCCCTGTGAATCAGCTCAAAAATACTGGATTGGTGGAGCTGCTAATGTAAGGGATATTTTGATGATTTCAGATTTTTTTTCTTTAAGTTTTTTTTAGCATGACAGTTTTTTTACTTATAAATTTATGATGCAATGCCATCTTTTAATTGTTCTGATATATGGTTGTAATCCTTTTGTAGCATGCTACACATACTATAGTTTTCTCTCAACTATATATAAATGGATGTAACCAAGGCGTCCATGCGTTCATAGCCCAGATCAGAGATGCAGATGGAACTATTTGCCCAAACATCCGGATTGCTGATTGTGGTCATAAAATTGGCCTTAATGGAGTTGATAATGGCCGAATCTGGTAGTAAATGTGTATTCCAGTGCTATTCTTCTTTCATTCTCAGGATAACATCTATCAGTATAGAAAAATGTATCATTTAAAATTGTTTATTTTATTTTTAGTTTAATGCGATTGCTTCACCCATTTTCAGGTTTGACAATGTTCGGATACCTCGAGAGAACTTGCTGAATTCAGTTGCTGATGTGTCACCTGATGGGCAATATCTGAGTGCAATAAAAGACCCTGATCAGGTGACAGCTCATTGTTTCTTTACATCTATTGTTCACTGACTTGGGGTCCCAACTTTGGCATAGTCCAAACTCCTAAACCTGTCATGGCCCAAGAGGCAGCTCTGAAAAGGCAACGACGGTTTCGCAGCACAATTGTTGTTGCTCAGTCTATTTAATTTATGCAATTTTCAGCTGAAGTATATATTTTATTATGTTTCAGAGATTTGCAGCTTTCTTGGCTCCACTTACGTCTGGCCGAATAACCATTGCAGCAAATTCAATTTATGTATCAAAGGTATATCTAATGCTAAAGCAGGGTGTTATACATTTGTACTCTTAATGGCAAATACCTAAATGAAGGTGATGGGTAATTCATACCATGTTTTTTTATTCCCTTTCTTTTCAGATTAGTTTAGCGATTGCCATAAGATACGCGCTGACAAGACGAGCTTTCTCTCTCTCGCCAAATGGGCCTGAAGTTCTATTGCTCGACTACCCTAGTCATCAGCGGAGGCTCTTACCTCTCCTAGCAAAGACGTAATTGCCTCACTTGTTGATTTTTATGTTAAGATTTAGTGTACTTGAATTACCCGTGCCACTCTTATTCGTCTTCTGGTGATAGCAAGTGTGTTCATGTTGAGTTGTGCTAACTTCTTCACATCAAAAACATATCTCTCATTGTTTTAAGCCATGTATGCATGGATGAACTCTGGTTCCTTTACATTGATAAGCCAACTTTTCTACTTTAACTTTATTGAGGAACTTTGATTATCTTTTTCCTGTTATATTGTGCTTGTATTTTAGCAGTTTTTCTTTTCAAATCTCCATGATCTTAAGGATTTTAAACTTTTATTTGTATTGCTGACAATTCTCAACCGTAATACATTCAAACTTTACTTCGAATATACTACTGTATTTGTGTACCTCAAAGTCTTTGAAACCGTTTTCAATGGATTTTGTTTGTCCCTTTAACAGATGTGCTATGAGCTGTGGAATCAACTGGTTGAAGAGTATTTATGTAAAGAGAACACCAGAAGCCATCAAAATGATTCATGTTTTCTCAAGTGCATTCAAAGCTACATTTACCTGGCACAACATGAGGACTCTTCAGGTTACAGCTCCCATATATCTTGGAGTTCTGTGCTTTTCTGTATCTTTAAGTTTTTCTTACAACTTATAAGTTTAACAAAATTCCGGTATTAGGAATGCCGTGAGGCCTGTGGAGGGCAAGGTTTGAAGACAGAGAATCGTGTTGGCCATCTAAAAGGTGAATTCGATGTACAGTCAACATTTGAAGGGGACAACAATGTACTAATGCAGCAGGTAATATCTGGTAACCTTCTGTTTGATTGGTTTTCTTCTAATCAATTCGAAACCATTGAATTATTGGCGCTTATATGTGAAATCAGGTTAGCAAGATACTCCTTGCAGAATATATGGCAGCTCAGAAGAAGAAGCAACCATTTAAAGGATTGGGATTAGAACATATGAACGGCCCTTGCCCCGTTTTACCAGGTCAATTGACAAGATCTGATCTCAGGAGCAGCCAATTCCAGGTAATGTATTTTATCTTTCTTTGCCGCACTGTTTACAAACTATGCCCAACCCGATATTGATATTTTCCATCTGTGTCAGACTGCGATATTATGCTTGAGAGAGCGAGATTTACTGAACCGATTTGCTGCTGAAGTTTCTCAGTACCAAGCGCAGGGAGAAAGCAAGGAGTATGCCGTCATCCTGGTAAGTTTTTCTCTTACTCTGATCTCTTTCCCTGATACTGCAAGTATGCACTCATCCTGGTAAGTGTTTCTGTTAATGCATTAACTTTTTTATTCCATGTACCAGAGCTATCAACTTGCTGAAGACTTGGCTAGGGCCTTCACAGACCGAGCAATATATAAAATTTTCTTGGAGGCTGAGATGACATCATCTGGACCATTGAAGGTATACGTTGATTTCCCAATTATGATCTTATCATGTGTTTTCAGATATTTTCCTTGTATGCAGCGGTTGATTGAGAAGTTTTCATGAGGAGGTATAATGACCAAGGATAAATTAGGAATGGCAGTCCAAAGCGGAATATCAGGAGTGGTTTCCCTACAAAGAGAAAATGGAGGGAATGTTGCTCGATATGGTTTGGGCATGCATTATGAGATTGAAAAAAAAAATCAAGGAATGCTCAATGTTCGTTGATTGTTAGCTAAATGGGGGTGTATCCAAGTGTTGGAAGGCATTTCTAAATTTGTGATCAGCCAATTGTGTTGGCAAGCTTTTCTAAAAGGGAATCCACAGTTTTAGTGAGAAACGGTGGAAGTGCATTTTGGGAAAATATTTGGCTCCAGAGATGGACCTTTGCAAATAGGCTCTGGACGCTTTATTTTATTTCTAACTGGAAAGTTCTTCATTTAAAGTTGGTGCAGTTTTTATGGGGAAGATTGGTTTGAAATTTAGTTTTTAAAAGAAACTTGTTGGACTGCAAGATCAAGTCCTATAGACTCTCTTCTTAATTTCTATTATTGAGGTTTTTATAGAAGGTTGGACTGCAAGATCAAGTGCTCAGTATACATGGGGAGTTCTTGTGGAATTTTTATTTTCAGCCACTATGACTGGATCCTCTAACCGGCATCCACTTTTTGGACCTCCCATGCTCCACAAAGATTCAAAGGTTTTAGTTGGAATGCCACATATAATAGAACTTTGACTTTCTAGTCTGCACCCTTTGAAAAAGGAAACTACCCTTGCTGAATTTCTATTTCTTGTGTTGGTCCAATGTATAGGTAGATTGGTTGAAAAACATACAAGTTAATGAGTATAAAATGAATGATTACTGTGTATGTGTTTTGGACATATTGCTTCAAGACCTTTATAGAAGTTTGGAGACAGGCACCAGTTGTGTTAAGAAGACATGAAAAAAAAAAAAGCAGAATCGGGTAGCACCTCCTTCATGAATGTTGAAATGAATATGATGGGAGTTGCAGAATTCCAGGTTCATCTGGTAGAGGGGAGTGTGAAGAATGTTGTCTTGAAGGTCTTTATGGGACTGGTTCTGGAGGGTGATGAGAATAGGCTGATAAGCTTGCAATAAGAAAAGCAATGCAGTTATCAAGGCATCTACAATGTTCTTTGATAGTGGAATATGATTCCATAGAATTCCATCTCTTTGGCTAAGGCATCTTTTAGGGTCTCTTTTTGGATGTGGTGAAAATGAGAAGTGGGGTAACGTGGTAAGAGATATAGATGGGGAACCCCCTAGTAGAAACTCCATATCATTTTTGTCCCATTTGCTGTTCATTGGAGAACCCTATCAGGAGTTAACTTTTCAAAAGGAGATTAGTTTGAGAACAGTACTTGCACAGGTTAGACTTGTGGTTTCACTTGTTTCTTGTGAGAAATCCTACTATCCGTTTGAGAGGAAAACCCATGTTACTGGTAAGAAACATGTGCAGAACACTCTAGGCGAAATTCCTCTACGAAGATGAACATTTTCTGAGGAAAAATAAAAAAAAAATAAAATGAGAAGATTAGCATCACGGGCTAAATTTGTGATTTCACCGGTTTCTTTGTAGAATTTCATCCATTTGAGTAGAAAACCAATGTGATTTGTGCCCCAATATTAGATATGATGCACTAAATGGGTGAAACACCATCTTCCTATTTGCAGCATGCAAACACCCCCTTAGAGATTGGAGGAGATAAGGAGATCATCCTATTAATTTATATGAATAGCACTCATCTCCAGCCAGAATTTAGTGCCATTGCATATTTTAGATTGTGGAGTGACGAAATTAACTTTAAACAGGGATCATTAGAGAAAGTATTACTTGGTACTGACATCCAGACAGAGTGTATAAGGCTTCAAAATTATTTTTCCTTTCTTCTTCTTTCTTTCTTTGTTTCTTTTCCCTCATCTTAATGAGTTTTTTTGCATCGCAGAATGTGTTAGGTTTGCTGAGATCTATGTATGTGGTGACCATCTTGGAAGAAGATGCTTCCTTTCTGAGATATGGCTACCTTTCTCCTGACAATGCTGTCGTCGTGAGGAAAGAAGTGGTGAAGCTGTGCAGTGAATTGAGGCCTCATGTGCTGTCGGTTGTCAGTTCCTTTGGAATCCCTGATGCTCTCCTGAGCCCAATAGCATTCGACTGGGTTGATGCAAATTCATGGTCTTCAATTTAAAGCTAGCCACATGCCATGAGTCTTTGTTCCGTAAGGGGAGAATCAATCAACACTAATTTACTTGAAAAATAAAACTCTCCCTCATTGATAAGTCTGCAGTATCCTACACTGCCATTAGTTACACTTGGCTGCCGTGAGTCAAATGTTGTGCTCCTACTTTAATTGTTATTGTTGTGTATTATAAATTATAAAGATCCAATATAACAACTCATTCAATAATTTGAGAAATGAGAATATAAAGGCCTACCCACAACATGAGTTGTAGTAGTTCGTCATTTAGAGACAATTTCATTCTTTGGTGTTGAGATCGATTCAAGTTCCCGTTGCATGGCCATTGTATTTTTACAATGGTGCATTATACTGCATTTTGAAAATCTAATGTTGAAGAGAGGAGATGAGGCTATGTTTGAATGGTTGAATTTGAACCATTCTCTCCTCAATTGCTTTTTCCTTTGTCAAATTTTAATAGATTTTATGAACTCTGACTCCTTCGGAGTTTTCACATCCACCACCAGAGAGAGCCAGTGGTGAGATAACTCTGTATTACTATGCTGTAGATTCATCAGTTAGAAATAATAGTCTTGAGGTCAAGCAGATGCCTCATCTACAGCTCAGCGTTTGATATGAAGCAGATGCATAAGACTAAACATTCTGTATTTAGTAGAGCCAATGAGCCCAATTTGCATGGTTCATTACTCCTGCTTAGTCTAAGGTATGAAAAGAAAGTTCATGTTGGAGGTTTATCATTTGTAGGAGAATTTTGAATGTTTCGATTCATGAGTTGGAGGTCCGTAAAAGTGAAGGGCTAGTGTGTTTTTTTTTTTTTTTTCTCCACGTATTTCTCAAAATCTAAGAAGATTTGAAATGCAAAACTAAACATATGGTTTATTAGTTTAATAAAAAAATTCAAATGATTCAAATTGCAATAATGGGGACTACAGGATTATAAAGAAATCGAAGGTGATTGATGGATTTTGATCTCATGACCCATTGTGAGTGGCTAGAGTGAGAGTTTTGCACTTGCACGGGTAATATTTTGCATACGTAAATGAGTGCCAACAAAGGGCCTTTTCTTTTACTATCCCAGACAGTATTGTAGTTGCGAATCTTGAAACAGAAATATCTTTGCAACTGTTCAATGCAAGAGTACAAAGTCAAAAGCTCCCCCACCCCACCCCCCCTCTTTTCCAGCAGGTATAATGCAGGCATCTAGGGTTAGTCTTTAGCAGTAGTTGGTCTTGGTAGTTGTTCTTGGATGGTCTGTGTGTGGGCCTTATTGTCTGTTTTGTGGGTTTGGTTGATAGTTGTTCTTGGATGGTCTGTGTGTTGTCATGTTTGTGTTTTGGGTTTTATTGTCTGTTTTGGGGTTTGGTCGTAATTTCTTCTGTTCTGATCTGCCATGTGCTTAATATATACCTGTCTTTTTCATAAAATAAATAAATGAAGAGCTTTATGGAGCTTTTATACGGAATAATAGAAGAGCTGCCATTTGCCCTTGAGAGGTCAAACTTTTAAGTATTTCTCTCCTGTGATATCCAGAGCTATGCAATACCATACACATCATATTCTGCGATAGTTAGGGCCGTGCGATATTGCACATTATTGTATGAACAGTTCTGTGAAAAATATTTAAATATTTAAAATATTTAAAATAAATAAATATCGGATGTAAGACTAATTGTACCGTCAATATCCCAAGAATATAGCTCAAGGGAAAAATAAAGGATGGAGAAAATGGAGATGTCATCTCTGCACTAGTAAGGCAGAAATAAAAGGAGGATTAGTATCTTCTGATTGCAACATTTTGGTTCATCTATCTACAAGTATTTGAATACATAGGAATTCATGGTGAGTTGGGTTCATTAAAATAACTATTAAATAAGTGTGGGTTAAAGAATATAAGGTAGAGATTTAGAATGGAATTTGACTATCCAAGTATTTCATATGAAAAATTACTAAAGAAGCGCTGGTTGAAGGAGTGTCATTTTCCATCCCCCTTAATTCCCCTTCAATTTAAGAGTGAGTGTGCCTTTATTTTCTCAATTTTAGTCACTTTTAAAAATAGAAATATCCTCTTAAAATCTAATTCTATACAAACAAATGAGCCTAGTAGTTTGAGCTTGAACTCTCTTTTAGTTTTGTGATCTTCTTTATTTGAATTATAAAATGGAAACCAATAGATCTAATTGCAGATCTCAAAACCCTAAAATAGGATAATGCCTCCCTCAACTCCACCATATGCCCTATTGAGTAGGGGTGTACATGAATCGGATTGGTGTGGATTGGGCCAAATCCGTCACCAATCCGTTACTTATGGATCGACAGATTTGGAATCCGTCACCAATCCGTAACTGTTAAAATCCGATTCGATCCGATCCGTGGAGAATCGGATTGGACTGGATTAATCCGTTCAACCAAATATTTAAAAAAAATATCAAATATGTTGTGAAAAAATTACATTTTGACCCCTTAAATTTTTTTTTCTTATTTTAAATTTAGACATCTTAATTTATATTTAGACCCCTTATATATTTTTTATATTTAATGTCAAGGGATCAGATTGGATTGAATCCGCGGATTGAGGGTGAAATCCGCCACCGATCCGTTGCTAACGGATTACAAAATTTTCAATCCGTCACCAATCCGTTTATCTTCGGATTGGATAAAATTCCGCGGATCAAATTAGATTTACGGATCGATGGATTTTTTGTGCACCCCTACTATTGAGAAGAGAATCACAAAACCCTTTATTTACTATACTCTACTTTCAAATGATTGGTCAGTGGGCTCACTCTTGAAATGCAAACTGTTCAAAATTGAGACCGAACCCTCTGAGGCCTTGACTTCATAGAAATCCTGCATTTGATTAAAAAAAAAATCCAATGGGAGTTGATCTTACTGAAAAGTTGACATTTGATTAAAAAAATGTGATTAATAAATAATAAGACTTAATAACATTTTCAATCAATATTGTTAATTTTTCAGTGGGACCAACTCCTACTCGAATAAAATTTAAGATACATCGTACAATAGGGGACACCGATTTTCAACGGACCAGATTTTTTTATAGGTAGGCCGTGGGTCCCATTTTTGAATTTCCCTCCTTGAACTCTTTATTATCTTTTTGTGATGAGACTTCGCAATCCGCGTGAAGACGCGAAGACTAATCAGGACCGTCGATAAAAGAAAGCCATTGCGATCCGCGTGAAAGTGACGAAAACTAATGAGAACCGTCGATAAGCATACCAAACCTACGGCTTGGATTCATTCTCTTTTACCCGCGAGGATTCAAAATCTCCCACTATAAAATCCCTTTCAAATCTCCTTCCCTCTCTCATTCCTCCCAAATCCCCAAACCCTAGCTTTCTTCTTCCCAAAACCCTAGATTTCTTCTTCCTCTCTCTCCTTTCAATGGCGCGAACAAAGCAGACGGCCAGAAAATCCACCGGCGGCAAGGCCCCAAGGAAGCAGCTGGCTACAAAAGCCGCCCGGAAATCCGCTCCGGCGACCGGCGGCGTGAAGAAACCCCATCGATTCCGTCCTGGTACAGTCGCCCTGAGGGAGATCCGGAAATACCAGAAGAGCACGGAGCTTCTCATCAGAAAACTCCCTTTCCAGCGCCTGGTGCGTGAGATCGCGCAGGATTTCAAGACAGATCTTCGATTTCAGAGCTCTGCTGTGGCCGCCCTTCAGGAAGCGGCTGAGGCGTATCTGGTGGGACTGTTTGAAGATACGAATCTGTGTGCGATTCATGCGAAGCGTGTGACGATAATGCCGAAAGATATTCAGCTTGCCCGCCGCATCAGGGGTGAGCGTGCTTGATCTTGTTCTTCTTCTTTTATCTGTGAAGGCAATGGGGATCTAAAGGTTGGGTTTTTGGGTGGTTCTGGTAGTTTGTAATGCAGTTTGTGTTTATTTTCTTGTGGATGGAGATGAATGTTCTGAAAGGTTTTGTTGCCACTTGATGAAAGAAATGATTTTTTGAAGGATTAGATGTGTTTGGATGGTTATAATCTTTATTGTGATTGTTGCATTGGTTGAAGTTTGTTTTAGGAAGGAATTCATGGTGAGCTGATCAGAATAAACCCTAGCAGCAAGCAAATGTTGGGACCTATTTTGACAAAACTGGGAAGTTGACATTCTTTGAAAAATGGTTCCTATAAGTTGGTCATTATCCCTTTCAGGTTATTTGGGATTGTGTAAGTTGAATGAGAGTGGGATTGAATCACCAACTAAGTTTAGTACTGGGCCTTTAATTCATCTATATTTGAATCATACCTTTGATGGTGTGCTAGATTGCCTATTCCAATCTCTTGTCAGATCATCATCAGATGACAGAAGTTTTGTGGTTAGATCTTTGATCACATGCTTTGTAGATTTCTTTTTTTGTTTTTGGGGTAAGTGTGGAGGTTTTTATTAGATGAATACAGGCACAAAACTTCTTCCCTGAGGAAACTTACAGCTGAACCCAAACCTACAACAGAAAACCTAGAATTACATCATAACTGATGTATCCAAGGTTGGGGCTTGAGCTTCACACAGTATGGGGGATTCCTCACTTTGTGTATGATGCTTATGTTGCATAGTCTTCATGTCCTGCAAATATTGAAATTGCATGTAAGTGGGCTGTGCAAATATTAAAAGATGGTGGATGGTATTTGATCTTTGTATGCGGCCACTATGGACTCTTTATGGTTCCTAAGTACCCCCTGCCCACCAATCCCTGCTATTTGGTTGGATGGGTGAAATGTGGAGGATCTTACACCCCATTGAGCTATTACTTATTTGAAAACCAATTGGTGATGGGTATGACCGCTCATGAGCGAGGGTGGATGTTGACTTTAACAAAATACAATTGTATCCCAGTAGCCCTCATGCATAGATAACTTGTTGATAACATGCCATTGATACAGTAGGTGGAGTGTTTTATTGTGTATGGTCCTGTGGGAGTTCCTGGATTTCCAAATATACCATATGCAAACTAGTCCTGTAGTGCTAGAGGATGGCAAGAGTGACAATGCGGTCCTATGCAATAGGTTATTTATTTATTTCATGAATCTTCTTCCATCATTATGCCTTATCTCATCTCTGATTCTCTTTGACAATTTCCTAGTGTAAGATTTGTGACATAGATATTATTCATATGCTCGCCCAGATCTTGATATTGTTTCATAATTTTTGCTTAAAATCCCACCATGCTATCTAAACTCCTGTGTTTGCTGAAGTAAAGAGCATATCAATTTGATCTGCAACCATTCGATCTGCAGTCTCTTGGAACCATTGAACTTGTTCCTTCATTGATTCTAGTGATTACTCCAGAGACAACTTTGCATTATAAAACATTTTCCCTCGTGGAACTAGAATCTACTTTGATACCAAATGACATTGGTGATGTTTGTGAAGCTTTGCATCAGTATTTAGTATTTACTCCAAAAAAAAAAAAAAAATCTGCATGCCAAATCCCTAATAGGGAAAACTGTCAAGGAATCTTATTACCAAATGTCCCATTTTTCAATTGGTTTACATCCTTTTTCTAAAGATGAAGTGGTAAAAAGTTCTATTTAGTTTAAGCATTTGATTTTAGTTGGAAATTAATCTAATTATTCAGATGACAAGATAATACATTCTAAGAAATGAATCCAATCAATTAACCTCCTAGATAGAAGATGCAAACAAACTTGTTGCTTAATGCAAAGGTTTAATTGGGCAACCCCAGGTATCAACTGGTGAGTCCTAAATGGGCCATGGTCAAGAGCTACATCACAGACTCAACTTGTCGATCTCCGACTCATTTGAGTCGACTCAACTCAAGGTGCATCACCTTTTATGGCAGCTAAAAAGGAACAGTCAAGATTTAGTAGGATCAATTGTTGAAAATATCTGATCACAATGATCGTACATGAATTGTCCGTATTCTCATCATCTTAGCTGGTGTTCCTGTATTCTTTCCAAGAAAGCTGTAAAAGGTGATCTCTCTCTCTCTCTCTCTCTCTCTCTCTTGTAAGAAGTCATCCCTTGGGTTGCCTTGGATGGGCCGCACACCAAGATTCACACTAAACTGAAAGAAAAAGTATGCTATGCTGTTGAACTTACTAGAAATTCAGCCTATTGTTTTAACTTTTTTTTTTTTGGCTTATACAATTCTCTATAGAGACAAGGTGGGTGGGACAGAAAGCTAAAGAGATCGAGAGGACTGGATATAAGTTATGGTATACGGGACTTAATAGAGCGAGGAATGGGGTTGGCATTAGGGATGGCAACGGGGCGGATCGGGGACGGAATTGGGGTTCCCCGCCCCCGCCCCGAAATTGCCCTGCCCCGCCCCGAACCCGCCCCGCCCCGCCCTTCGGGGTAAATTATATTCCCCGTCCCCGCCCCGCCATGCCCAGCGGGTACCCCGTCCCGCCCCGCCCCGCCCCGCCCCGCCCCTCAATTGTAAAAATTTTAAAAATGTGCAAACTTGGGATTCGAACTTGGGTGGGGGAGCAACTAGAGGCCTTACCACTAGACCAAACTCCATTTCTTGTAATATTTTACCTTATTTAAGATATATTAATATATTCAAGATTGTTACACACATATACATACTTCACTTACTTACTATATATATTATGACTTATACATTATTTATCATTTATTTAAAAGGAAAATGTTAAATGTAGACAACTAAGGAATCTGATTGGAAACCTTAAAGCTACATTGAGCTCGTTTCCATCTATTGGATTTTGAAATCTTTTGGTCTTGTGAAATGAATAGAACTTTATTTTAAAAATAATAATTTCGCGGATCAAACATTTTGTTTGGATATCTATTGGACTCATGGCTTGGAAATTCTAGAATCCTTTGAAATTCTGAAATATTTTTTGGACATCAATTGGGATTGGGCCTAATTATTTATTCTTGTGTTTCTTAATAAAAGCTTCGAAATCTTTATCACATGAATTAGGGGTGCAATCATAATATGCCCTGCCTGTTTAAGATGAAAACATGATAAGCACCCACCAAAAGGAAAATTACACAATTTGCAATTCAAATTTATAAAAGTCTTGAAATGTAGAAAAAATTCTAAAAACATATACCAGTAATTTTGTTTAAAAAAAAATAGAATTTATATATGAACTTCAAGTATTGTCATATAAATATTAAATCATTATTTATTGTATAGCTCTGAATTCATGAACCTCCTATAGCGGGCCCAGCTATATTGAAAGTACATACTATATTGAAACCCTCATTATCAAAGCCTTGTCCCAGGCTCCTAGCTGTGACGGTGTTGGCTACATGTATTCTTTTTCTCCATTCTAAATCAAGACCCAAATAAGAAAATTTTTCTTAACTTTATAATTTTTCTTTCAAGGCAAAATAAATTAAATTTTGGATCAACTACAAGGAAAAAGGTAAATTTATTTATTTTACATGGTAAAAAGCACATGAATGATTCATCTATGTTGTCCCCATGCCTTTAATAATATTAATAAAAAAAACCCTCAACCATGCTGACTCATTTGCCCGAAACTCAGGCCCCTCTCAAAACATCAGTCTTCCTAGGGACCATGACATTTTTCCCAAAATAGAATAAAAAGATCTCCCAGCATAAATATTTTATAAGTGGGGGGCACTATTAGATTGTTTAAAATTTTTTAAATTATCTAATATTAATATTATAAATTTTCCTTTTCCTGAAATTTTACCTATTTAAAGTGAGATTTATTCTTATAAAATTTTCTCTAAACCCTTGAAGGCCACTAACATACACTTGAAAATATCATATATGCTTTGAGACATTTTTTTATGAAAAAGACAATATCTCTCAAAAATATCATGAACTCCATTAATACATGATTTCACTTCATTTCTGGTATTGAACTCCACTCACTAATAAAGAGGTTAATTACACATATAATTAAAATTAGTATAATGTATAGTGTTGTTAGTATGATTAGAATCATTTTAAGTTACTAACTATAATTTAGCTTGCTATTTCTAATCGTATGAGTTATTATAAGCGTATAGCATGATATATCTTGTAATGCTATATCAAATTAGTATAATTTATATTGTTATTAGTATATGATTAGAATCATACAAATTATAATTTACCTTGCTATCTCTAATCATATATGTTATTATAAGTTTAGAGCATGATCTATCATTCTATTATATTCGTTTTATTTAATATGATATATCATGTCGCAATTTAACATTATATATGATTAAAGTCAAATAAGCTTAGATAGATTTTTGACAACTTTAATTTCATTAAATTTGAATTAGAGGGAATGTGATCATATTATATGCTTTTATAATATCTAGGGTTCAATCAATTACATGTTTAACTTTAAAAAAAGTCTTCAATCAATCTACTTAACCCGTAATAACAACATAAAATCAATATATACATTTACATATAAATATGTTTATTTATTATAAAAGAAATCTAAAAAATATATATTTTTTAGAGGATTATTAATTTCGGGGCGGGTTACGGGGCGGGGCATGAGGCGGGGCAACGGGGCGGGGCATGGGGCGGGGTAACAGGGCGGGGCAACGGGGCGGGGCATGGGGCGGGGTAACGGGGCGGGGCAACGGGGCGGGGCATGGGGCGGGGCAACGGGGCGGGGTAACGGGGCGGGGCGGGGCGGGGCGGGGCATAGGGCAGACCCATCCCCGCCCCGCCCCGGCTTCGGGGTATGTTTTTCTCCCCCGTCCCCGCCCCATCTAAGATTCGGGGCGGGGAAAACCCGTACGGGGCGGGGCGGGCACTCCGGGTTGGGGCGGGGCGGGTCAAAAATGCCATCCCTAGTTGGCATAGTAGTGAGCAAGGACTTAAAGGAAGATATAGTTAATGTAAAGCGCTGTGGAGATAGGATTATTGCAATTAAGTTAGTGTTAGGAGAAGAGATAGTGAATGTAATTAGTGCTTATGCATCCCAGGTGGGCTTAGGAGATGGACATAAGGAGAAGTTTTGGGAAGACTTGGAACGAGTGCTACTAGAGATACCCCAAGGCGAGATGGTCTTCATAGGAGGAGATTTGAATGGCCATGTAGGACGCGACGTAGATGGGGACTTAGATACGGTAATAGAAATGAAGAAGGGAAGGATATTTTGGACTTTTCAGTGGCTTATGATCTCATGGTGACTAACACCTTTTTTAGGAAGAGAGGAGCATTTGGTGACTTATAAGAGTGGCTTCTCAAGGACACAGATTGACTTTTTCTTAACTAAGAAAAGAGACCGCTTAGCTTGTAAAGATTGCAAGGTGATACCAGGGGAGAGCTTGACTTCCCAATATAGGTTGTTGATCATAGATGTGCAGCTACAAAGGTGGACTACAAAAAAAAAGTTGTATAGATGTTCAAAGACTAAATGGTGGAACTTGAAAGGTGATAAGCAACTAGCATTTAGGGATAGAGTACTAGAGGAAGACGTTTGGGCGATAAATGAGAGTGCAAATAATATGTGGGATAAGGTAGCAGAGTGTATTAGGAGGGTAGGGAAAGAAGTCTTAGGAGAATCCAAAGGGGGTGTTCCGGCACAAAAGGAGGCATGGTGATGGAGCAAGGCCGTTCAAGACAAGATAAGAGTTAAAAGAGAGAGCTTTAAAACTTGGCAAAAGGATCGAAATGCAGCAAACTTGAAAAAGTATAAAGAAGCAAAAAAAGAAACCAAAAAGGCAGTTAGTGAGGCCAAGGCAAAGGCATTTGAGGAGCTATATAGGCGACTTGACACTAAGGAAGGCGAAAGAGAGATATTCAAGCTTGCTAAAGCCAGAGATAGGTGGACCAAGGACTTAAACCAAGTTAAATGCATTAAGGATGAGGATGAAAAGGTATTAGTAAAGGACGATGAGATAAAGGAACGTTAGAAGAGCTACTTCTACAAGTTATTTAACGAAAGCAGTAGTACTGACATATAATTGGGACAGCTTACCATTTCTAGGGAAGAATCGAATCATATGTTCTATAGGAGAATCAATAGGGAAGAAGTTATAAAAGTATTGAAAAGGATGAAGAATGAAAAAGCGGTTGGGCCAGATGGTATCCCTATTGAGGTCTGGAGGTGCTTGGGGGAGAATGGCATAAGTTGGTTGACAAAACTTTTTAATGTAGTGCTAAAGAGCAAGAAGATGCCTGATGCATGGAGGAAAAGTATTCTTATACCCATATACAAGAACAAATGAGATATTCAGAACTGTGCGAACTACCGCGGGATTAAATTGATGAGCCATACGATGAAATTATGGGAGAGAGTTATTGAGAGAAGACTAAGAAGAACAACAAACGTTTCAGAGAATCAATTTGGTTTCATGCCTGGGAGATCAACCATGGAGGCTATCTTTCTCTTGAGGAGGTTAATGGAACAGTATAGAGAAGGCCAGAGAGATTTACATATGGTGTTCATTGACTTGGAGAAGGCCTATGACCGGGTTCCTAGGAAGATTCTATGGGGAGTACTGGAAAAGAAAAGAGTGTGTGTCGCATATATTGAGGCAATAAAGGATATGTATGATAGAGCCGTGACATCTATAAGGACGACTGGCGGAGAGACTAAGGAGTTTCCTATCACGATTGGTCTACACCAAGGCTCAGCGTTAAGCCCGTACTTGTTTGCCCTAGTTATCGATGAGATTACAAGACATATTCAGGATGAGGTGTCGTGGTGTATGCTATTTGCAGATGACATTGTTTTAGTAGATGAGACGAGAGAATGAGTGAATGCTAAGTTAGAAGTATGGTGGAAAACGTTAGAGACAAAAGGGTTTAGGCTAAGTCGATGTAAAACGGAATATATGGAGTGCAAGTTTAGCCAAAGTAGGACACTTGGTAACATAGAAGTAAGTTTAGGCACACAAAAGATTGTAGAGAAAGAAAACTTTAGGTACCTTGGATCGATGGTGCAACAGGATGGAGGGATTGATACTGATGTAAGTCACATGATTCAGGCCGGGTGGACCAAATGGAGGAGTGCTTCGGGGGTCTTGTGTGATCGGAAAGTCCCCCTCAGGGTTAAAGGAAAGTATTATAAGGTGGCGGTAAGACTAGCATTGTTATATGGATCAGAGTGTTGGGCAGTAAAGCATAATCATATTAAGAAGATGGAAGTTGCGGAGATGAGAATGCTAAGATGGATGTGTAGGATCACAATGAGAGATAGGATTAGGAATGAGGAGATTAGGGGCAAAGTAGGAATAGCACCGATTGGAGATAAAATGAGAAAAAATCGACTAAGATGGTTTGGCCATGTTAGAAGGCGTCCAATGGAAGCACCTGTTAAAAGGTGTGAAGGCATAGAGATTGCCAGGAGTAGGAGATGGAGAGGGAGACCCAAGAGAAGTTGGAAAGAAACTATTAAACATGACCTTGCATACATGGATCTAACGGAGGACATGGCCCTAAACAGATTTGATTTGCGTCGTCAAATCCATATAGCCGACCCCACCTAGTGGGAAAAGGCTTGGTTTGGTTTGGTTTATAGAATTCTCTAAATTCCAGTTTTTATTACTCGAGATCATTAAGCATTTGTGAATCCAACTAGGAGTAATATTTATATTTGTGTACATCCACGAGACCTTTTCTCTTCTGTAGTAATTTTTTTGGATCCCACCGGGAAAGGTTTTTCTGTGGAATTGTGAAATTTTTAGCTTATTTTTTTTTGTGGAATTGTGGAAAATTTAGCTTATTTTTTCTATGGAATTGTGGAAAAGTTGGCTCATTTTGTATTTTTCCGCATCGAAAAGCAACTGCACTAAACGTAGATATTTCTATATTGGAGAAAAAAAGTGTTTATGCATCCCTCACTTTTTCCGTGAAAAACCAGCCACACAAACATGCCCTTTATAGGGACTCTTGATATTCTTGAGCAATTCCCACGTCTCCAAACAACTATATAGGCCATGAGTTATATAAAGACTATTTTGTTGCATTTTTGATACAAGACAAGTTAGTTGCAATTGTATTATGTTATATGATTACTTTGGTGGGTAAATTGGCCTATCACAATTTCTTGTTACTTTCATTAGGAAACATACATGATTGTTGCAAGCATTGTATTTTCCCTTTTCTTCTCTAATGTCATAATCAGTGGTTGAGCCAGTTATGGTTATGGTCTCCTAACCTTATTGTCCGCCGACAATTTAGATTAGAAACACATCGGTAGTTGAGGATTATGTCTTTGTTGAAAAATTAGTTGAGGAACTATTTATTACCTGTCGGCTGTATTCTTGGGCTCGTTATTTGATGGATAGCTAAATGGGCTTAATTTACACCATCTTTGGTCTTTTATCATCATCATCATCACCAGCTTCATTTTTTTGTAGAAGTTTTTGGTAGGATGCACCAGGTTGGGTTTGGTTAGGGTTGGGTCAAACTATAATTTGATCTGAAAACCGTCTCAACCCATCCCGATCTGACGTGAAACCTTGCCTACCCTATTATGGTAATTGGTCCGGTTGGATTTTTTCCCTAGATGGGTGAGTGGTACACAACTGTGAGACAACCTGCTTGCCAGGGATTAATCCTTAAACAACTATGTGAGATGAGACACCTTTGCCACCGGAATTTCACCTGTTTCTCGCATTGGGTTAGATTTGGTACCAACTATCCTTTTCGAGATACTAAAAGATGAAAGGACACAATGTTGCAACTAGACTTCTTAAATATTCAATACCAACTTTACTAGTTTACTTCACTAAGATATGTTGTATTAACAAAAAGACTTTCGGGCAGCACAAGAGCAGTTGGACATTTAGCTATATAAAAGCTTGATTATGATATACAAATTGAGAATTCAAAGGATCCAGTTGACTCAAATCGGCTGATTCTTTACCCAGTCAAAAAAGCCGATTCTTGGTTAATGATAATCATGTAAAAGAATTCAAAGTCAAATGAGCTCTAATGAAGGAAGGATGTAGGATATAAGGTACCTTCGTCGGTGTAGATGCAACCCTCAATTTTTTAGGATTTGAATTACAAGGTATGGTGTCTGGGCATTCGCTTCTCACCTCTCCTTATTTATTTTTCACATTCAAATTCACATTTGATTCTTCAACTTTTATCATTTTTAGGTTTAATAAAAGTATTACAATTCCCATGTATTCAATTACATGAAATAAACAAACGCTAAATAGCATTTATAAGCAGAGAGTCATGAAGAAGAAGAGAGACAAATTAATACATTTGTTGGATCTTATAGGCATCCTTTTTTCATCTGATTATATGGACATATGACCCCAGGTTTGGCCCACCATAAATTATACTTCCGTGGGCCCACATGGACTTTAATTAAAGTTGACCGATTATTACTGGGATCAAATAACACTAGCTTGTGGTTTTAAAGTGTCATAATTTATGGCTTTTAAAGTTAAGATGTTTATACAAATTTTTAAAAATCAAGAGCTAAAAAATGGTTTGATCAGTTTTAACAAAATTTGCTTTTCTATATCTTCTTTAATAATTATTGCTGTTATTATTATTTTTATGTTGTTGTTGAATGAATTTTTTTAGCTTTATCTTTGTAATAATTTATTATTGATGTTGACCACCGGTATTTGTGAATGAAGATGTGTTCACTGTTTTATATAAATATGCATGAAGATATGCTTGTATGTTTATAATTAACTTTGATATCTTATAAATTCAAAATGTAATATCTTACCTTTTGTCCCGGGCTAAACACGGGGCGTTGTTGCTAGTTCTCTCTACAACTAGGTTTATTCTATTTCCAGAATGACCATATTTAAAACATGTGATTAAAATAAGAGATATGATCATTATGATTGTAGGAATATAAACTTAAAATAGAGAGAAGTAAAATTTTTCTCAAGAACTTCACGTGCCGGGGGGAATAGCAGGTCCTCAAAGAGGCCGAATACCCTCAAAATTCTCAAGGATAAATTAAGGTGGATCATTGAATTTGGGGTCTAAATTTAGAAAAATGAACTTAAAGCACTGGACTCAGTGAAATCTTTGAGCCTCGACTTAACAATGTTTTCTTGCTAGGTAAAATGTGGAGACATTTGAAAACAATAAAACATCTAAGAACACAAAATTTAAGTCGTATGTTTTTATTGCTGGAGGACAAGTATAAGTGAGAAAAAAAAATCCAATATGAGATGATACCGAATAAATCCATCCAAAAGATATAATGCCATGAAGCCTAAAGATCTGGAGTCTAATTAAATGCCTTCTCATATATTTTACTCCAATCGGCACTAGAAGTATTGACATATCCTAGAGATCGATCATTGGACAATTGGATAACATACATAGATGGCAATCAACTTTGCCAATCAACGGAGAAACCCCACATTGTCATTGCACCCATCAACATAAATCCTGTTTCTTCTTTCATTGACTAAAAGGAGGAAATAAATCTTTGTCTAGAAAAGCGTGCTAGGAAAGTGAACATGATAGATCCTTTGAATGAGATAATGCCTTTTTAAATATCTCAAAGCAAAAGTTGTTCCAACATAGTATGGTTCCTAACTTCTACAGGGTGCAAGTACATCTTTTTCATCCTTTAGATGCTTTTTTTTTTATTCCTCATTGCTGATGCAATTACAAGTTATCAATAATAAATCAAATAAGCATCATTTTGTATCCGATTTTCTCTGATGAAAATGAACCTAGAGTTTGGGATTAGGCCAATTTATATTATTCAGGGTCGCTTACAGTAGGATATCATTTGAAATTGTTATCGATCTAGATAAAGGTAAATTCAGAAGTAGGAAGAGATGCTTTAGCTTGGCGCAGCATGAAACAATTTGCAATCTTGTGTGGAAAACTTGGATATTTTACACATCATTTTTCTTATGATAAAACCAACTTTTATTTGAGTGAAAATTGGCGGGAGCCTATATATTAACATATGATGGTACGCTAGGCTCATGATAAATGATGTGGTCATAAGCAGATTTATAATAATGCTATTTCTAAAGAACTTGGCCTACTTAAAAGCCTTATTATTTGGTGCATCAAGGGCTTTTTGTTTGGAGATATTTCTGACGAATTGAAAATTTCTACTAGCAATAATAGTTGCTCTTCCCCGTTTGAATGGTGAAAATTCATAAAACCCGTCTTGTGAAATATCACTTTTGGCATTTGAGATTCTCATGATTTAAGGTTTTTTTTTTTTTAATTCTATATTGTACTTGAGAATTTGTGAAATCAAATACAAAGCAATATTTGGAAAAACCCCTAATTAAATCACCCCTCACCCCACCTAGAAATGAAAGGACAAATATAGAATTTTAATACAAAAACGGCCATTAAATAAACTACAAGAAAAGGGAATCGAGCAAAGACGAGAAATCAATACCCAACTATCTCCTTGAAAATTCAATAAGTAGGAAGGTCTCATTCATATCTCCATATTTGATCTTTTACCCTTCATCACTTTAATAATCCTGGTGATGGAGTTCATTTTATCCAACTCTTCTATCATTTGTGGTCATAGTAGCAGTACATTAGACCTGAAAAAACGAATGCATGGAGATTGACGTTAACTTCTTCTGGTTCTTACCATATGTCTCTCTCTCTCTCTCTCTAAATTGATGAGAGAGACATGCTTCAATGATCATCAATAAGTGGGTCCCATGTCCCAAGACAGGGACTGGTCTCCTCTTAATGGGGCCCACCCACCATCTATCCCAAGTCAGACACCTCCTCATCATTTCGTACCGCGTGGTTTCCGAGAGAGAGAGAGAGAGAGAGAGGGGGGGCAGCGAACATTTCGGAGGGTATTTCTCCCGAATTCCCAAAATGCCCCCGAGGGATTCTCTCTCCATCATCCCAAAAGAAAAAAAGTCTTCTTCCAATGCTAGTAGTCTTCCACATCATCTTCTAAGCTTTGGCTCAAATCAACCTAGGATGAATGATATCCTTTATTCAGATCTTCCTTGTCTCTCCTTTTCGGGTGCATTTGAGGAATGACTCGTTCCTTTTTGTATAAACTCTTTGGGAGATGTTCACTTTAATCATAGAATTTGTGCCATAATCAATTGAATTGACAGATCACATTAATTAGGCCTCGTTTCTTTGTTAGAATTTCGGACATAAATTCAAAATTTAGGCTGCTTGAGAATTTAGAATTCCTATCAGGAATTTTGTATTTCATTACTAGAATTCTTGGACATTTGAAATCCCAAAAAATTCTGCATTTGAAAAACCACTTTAATAAGGAGGATTTTGAAATCTCACTTGGCACTTAAATTTCTAGAGAAGAACGATGGTATTCCGGGAGCTCAGGCAAGAATTCAGGTCATGAATGAAACAACGAATTTAGAACTCCAGAATTTGGTAGCATTTCAAACACCAGCATTTGAAATTTTCAGACAACCACCAGACATGAATTCTATTAAAGAAACGGATCTTGAGAAAACTTTTGTTAGAGATATTTTCTCAACTAATCACGAAGTTTATCAAAGAGAGATCTTATGATTCAAAAGGAAGTCCCAATAATCAAATCCATTAGATTATCACTATAACTAAGGGGAATATTATCTGTTATTGTTTCGTTGAAATGAAGAATACTGTTTTATTCTATATAAAGTTTCATACCAATTAATGCACCCTTTCAATTGCCCCCTTTGAATGAAAAAAGAAGGGGCATTTGGCGGCAAGTCCCTCAACACTACGTTTCATAGTTTGTGGTCCAAGTCATTTTCTCATAGAGGCAGCAGTCCTCTTTTAACATTAAATGAGTTAAAAAGATAAAAAAAGCCATCTCTTTATATACTCTATACATCACCAAACATGCACCGCTTTAAAATATTCAGTCATACACTCTGAAATCTAAGCAAAATGAAGATTTTGAAAGCAAAGATGAAGGAAATAGCAGAAAGAAGCAAAATCAACTCATCAGTGACCTCGAGCAACTAAATCATTTGAACTTAAACTTAATTGAGTTTGACATAAGTTTATCTAAGTTTTGGTTTGAGTTTATCTGAACTTGATATGAAATTATTTGACTTTGACACGTATTTATCTAAGCTTTATGAGAAGTTATCTTAGTTTGTAATCAATTAAACATGACTTTAAATGAATTTATCTGTATATTACATGATTTTTCAATTTAACTACGTTTGTTATCAATTAAATAAGATTTCAAATGAATTTATATGACTTTGAAATGATTATCTCTGAGTCTTTATTGAGTTTCTTATGAAATAATATGAGTTTGGTATGAAATTAACTGAATTTCACTTGATTTTATTTGACTTTAAAATGTATTTAACTTGGTTTTCAATGAATTTTTTTTTAGTTTGCTGTAAATTTATTTAAGTTTTGCATGTGTTATATGACTTTGGCATGATGTTATGTGAATTTATCTGAGTTTGCTATGAATTTATCTAACTTTCATGTGAACTTATCTGACTTTAGCGTGAATTTATATGAATTTATCTGTATTTGAAATTATAACCAGTTTGAAAAAAAAGTTATGTCCCTTCAATATGAGATTATTTACTAGATTTGGTTTGGTTTGATTGGATTTGGTTTGGATTTATCTAGCTTTGATAAAAATTTATCTGAATATAATATAAAACTATCTACGTTTGAAGTGAATTTAAATAAATTTGTTATGATTTTATTTGACATTGCTTTGGACTATAATGAGTTTGATGTCAATTTATCTGAGTTGTATATGTATGTGGACAGCCAAATGCACTCAAAGGAGCGAAGAGGACACAAAAAAAGCGGCACCAAGCAAGCTACGGTAGGCAAAATTCCATCAATTGTTGTTCCCTCCAATGTAAAATTTAAAATTTGATCGAAAACTCATCTTACTACATTTAAATTGAAAAATAATCTAGGAAAGACAGTGAATTAGAGCTAAAACCCAGATTTAAATTACATGACACCCATTTAAATGTTAGAAGGGCAAATGAGTAATAAAAAAATCTGATGTCACATGCTTACGGACCACCGCCTGAAATAATCACATGAGTAAGGGACTCTAGGCTTTAAACATTAATGTAGTGTACTATAGACTTTATAACACGGTATCGATGAATCTCTCCCTAATTTGCCCAAAAAAGAAAAGAAATTTTTTTTATACAAGTAACGAATATTGAAAAGATGAAACAGTATGTTGAAACAAGGGACCCACACACCAAAGGTAGAAATAGTTTTAATAAAAGAAATACTATATAAACTTGCCTCCTAATGTCATATTTAGGCTTTTAAGTTACTTTCTCTAAACTCGGACAATCTCTTCATGATGGCTACTAAACAGATGAATAATATTGTCCTTATATTTCATGCACCCACAATTTAGTTTGATGTGCATGAGATTGACGTTGCACTATGATCACCCCAAATCTGCTCAATGTGGGTTTAGCAGGGTTCCTTCACCCCAGGATACCCACACCCCACACATCATGGAAAATAAAGTAAAAGTTGCACCAGAGGCGGACCTAGGATTTTTGTTCAGGTGGGGCGAAACTTTTGCTAGAATTTTTCATATCCACAATAACAAAAGAAAAAATGCATTCCATTTAAATAGATGCAAATTATTTAACTATATCAACTTAATATATTTCTTGTTTGAAATGAGAACTATTCATTTCTCCAAAATTTACAGTATAAGATAAGTATACTGAAACAAAAAAGTCTCCCAAAAAATGAGGGCAAACAAATCATCCCCAAAAGGAAAGGGTTCACAACCTCCATAAAATTTGGGTATTAACCCGAAGAAAGAAGTACATATTAATGATTAAGACATCAACTAACATACACTTCTCTAATCAAAAGTCATCTCAACCCCAACACTTCTCTAATCAAAGTCCTTCAATATATGTGATGGTTGAATTGTCCTAGAAAAGCTGATATTATCTCACTGGGATCTTCTTGTATGCAAAAAAATCAGCCATAATTATGATTTCTATCATCTCCATATGGGCCCAAAAGTTTAATGGTCACTAGTCCATTTGGATTGATACATAGTCAATTCAACGGTCCAGTAAATTTGGATCTAACTAAAAGCTGGTAGACATATGCAATTTAGGAGGATCATGTGTTTGGTCCATTTGGATATACTAAAAAGTGGGCCCTACAAGTATGATTTTAGGAAATTTTAATCTAAACTTGAGATTAGAACAGCCTTGTAAGATATTTTACAAAGTATATATCTATGACAAGAATATATATATATATATATATATATATATGGGGAACACTCATGTGCATCCATCCCTCACCATAGGATGAGGGCACTTTCCCTTTTTTGCACATGAATCCCCATTTTGTACTTCACCCTATGTATTTGAAATCCTCCTTTTGTATTTGAAAATCTCCATTTATGAAAGCATCCCTCACCCTATGGTGAGGGATAGATGCACTTGAATATTTATATATATATATATATATATATATTACTAAAATCATGTAGAAAATAATATTTTTACTAAGCTCTTTCCTCTTTTGTGAATGATGAGGAGAACGATTTCACCTGTCGATATAGTGGTTGCGATTTTTAAATGCGGGATAAAGTCATAATCTTTTGACTACAGCTATTGATACAATCAAGGAAAGAAAACCTCTCTGCGAACACTATTCATGAAAAAAGGAGTGAATAGCATGAGCCACCTGTCCATGTCTCTTCAATCCACTATTTATGGAACGGTTGAATGACATGATCTGTATACACGTTGATGGAGATGTGGTATGAGATGACATGAGATGTACATGGTGGATTCTCCACAATGGATTTGGGCTTCTGACATGGGGCGAGTAGTTATTTGATATGGGGCGTGGGCCAAGGCCCAATAGCATTTTAAGAGGACGTTGCAATATGACCTGGGGCGACCGCCCCAGGTCATATAAGGGTCGGTCCGCCTCTGAGTTGCACCATGCACCATCTTTCCTCCCTCCTTTCTTTTTTTTTCTGGTACCATGTGAGTTGTGAAAGACTATCATGGGAGGATAGCATCCTCATCCACATTCCTGCAGCATCGTGAGGCCCAGGACATGACACGTGGACGGTCAAGGACAGTCCACGTGATAGTAGGAGTCGTAGGGGGAAGGAAAGAGAGAGGTTGACATGACTAGAGGTACGATGAAAAGCTGCGTGTCTGCATGCCTGCATGCAGAGCTCTATCAAAGCACCCGCGTAAAAGTCGAGGGACCTCTCTCTCTCTCCCTTATCTGTGCAGTGACCACTGCTGCAGGAGAGGAGAGGCTCACGAGTCCTGCTGCTGCTGCCTTTCGCTGCTTTTAAAGCTGGTTTCAACGATACAATACAAAGAGGAAAAGAAGGAAGATTCCTGCGGGACCTAAGATAGTGACGAATAACAAACCCTCTGCTCTCTGCTTTCCTTTCTTGTCTGCAAAAAGTTTGGAGAGAGAGAGAGAGAGAGAGAGAGAGACAGCTTATATGGGTGGGGCCATTTGAGAGAGCTACTGCTTTTGGAGAGGGCCACATTGAGATATTTGGCAATAGAATGGAGCATGGGAATAAAGTAGTCAAGAATAATGCAGTGCCTTTTTGTTTGAAAGAATTTTTAATTTTTTTTTTTTCAAAAATTTGCTTTTCAAGTAAAATTTTAGGTGCTATTCTCATGTGAGTTGGTGTAGTGGTGCCAATAAGATGTGGTGAATTTGCTCTCTATTTTTTTTTTATATTTAAAATCACCCCAAATCAATCTGCACGGTATGTGTTTGTTGATTTAGCGGGGCGCCACCTGATGTATTAGTATTTTGTTAGATCAAAGATTTTAGACATACCCATATCATCCAAAATAAAAAAGAGTAAAGTTTTAGGTGGTTATATTTAAATCAGCATTAAGAAAGCTATAAATCTAAATAACAAAAAAATTAGGGCTTGCTTGCTTAGAAGAACTCTGAGAGTTCTTATTTGGGAGAATAGGAACTTACAAGCTGGAATTTTAAAAATTCAGAATGCTTTAGAGCTTTTTTAGTTAGAAGACTTTTAAGAATTCTTGTACGGGGGATTTAGAACTCACTTAATGTGAAGTTCCAAATGTTCTAATCTATTCTAGCATATAGAAAACTGGAGTTTCGTGCTTTCTACATATTGAAAATGCCTATTTATGAGATTGATTTTTCAGAATTCTTATAATCAAATACTTCATTAAAATGCTTAAGGAGAAGCTCCCCCATTAAAAATTTCTAGTATTTCTTACTTTTATTAGAAGTAGCTCCAAACAAACAACCCTAACAGCATTTGGAATGTTGATGGGGTTGTTTTTCCGGTGAGAGAATTTTGTTAGGTTGTAGATCACTTGGGCAAATCAATTGTAATTCTGATTGGACATTTTTACCTACTTTAGAAATGACATTTTGTTTCATTTTGTCCATGGCAGTTGGATGAACCAGGAAGTTGAATAAAACTTAGTCCGGTCAAGTGATGGACCTTACTGGGACCACATCAATGTGTATGCAAATCAGTCGGTTGATTTTTTTTTTTAGTTCCTGAAATATACATTTAGTAGGGCACCTGTGTACCATAATAGATGCATTCAATCAGTGAGCTTTCCTATGATTTTGTACCATAAACTTTTAATTTGCGGCCAGTAGTACATAACAGAACACTTTGCAATGAAATAAAAGGTCACAGTACACCCAGCTGAACTCTGTATCACCAATCCATTCCTTCCATTTTGCTCAATTGACTTATCTTAGATTCTTAGTACTCGTATGTAAAAATATATATAATTTATAATATCAGTTTAAAAAAAGGACCATCATATATCTCTAATGTCATCAGTACCATAACCATTTAAATTGGGTGGTTCAAGCATAAATAATATTACTATTCTTTATGAAAAGGAATGATTCATTAAATGACCAACAAGACACAACAAAAAGACTAATCAAGACCTTGAGTACAAAAGAAAGCTAGCCCAAAAGAGGGTAGTTCAAGTTATACAATACAAAGGGTCTACTCACAATGGTTGTTAGTAATGCCACCATTGGTTCTATTTTACTGCTAGAATTTGTGGCATATGGTGTGAGGCTTTCTATCATAGCAAATTGCTTATTTGATTCCTAATTTTAAATGCGAAAGCCCTCAATGAAACAATTTATGGTCAGTCGATCCACCAATAGTTCAATGCCGAGGCACCTTTTTCTTACCAAACTTGTGCTAATGGTTATGGAACTTGAGAGAGCGTGTGAAATGTGTATGCCTCTATGCGTGTGAGTATTTATGAGTGCAAAAAGATTAAAAAAAAAAAAAAACACACACACACACACACACAATAGTTTCTTTTGAATTTCAAAATTCTATGCATCCAAAGGGCCATTTGAAGATTGCATCACAACTATAAATAAATGGAAGATTTTTGTGAGCGACGTCTCTTTCAGTTCCCAAGATTTTGTTAGTATTATATATATATTCCCATATGCCCCCCTGGCATTTTATGTATTTGTATGTAGGTCCTTTTGAAAATGCATTTGCACATTGGTGTGAATTTTGGAGAGGTTAGCTTAAAATGGTGATGTGTAATAATGCAGATGTGGGGCCCACCAAGATGGTGAAAACAGGTGTAGACATCCTACAGATCATCATAGTCGTCCATCACTCATCGTACAACTGCACAAGTATGTTTGTTTGGAGGGAAAGATGGTAATGAATAGTCCTAGTTGGGTTCTTGTTTGTTTGGATAATTTTCTTGAAATTTGGATACCATAAAAATATTTTTGATTTTTTCTAAACATAAACATGATAATATTTGTAAGAAGTTTTACCTTAAAAGAAAATGCACATCAAATGAGGCATCAGAGCAAGGGCAGACCCAGCAAATGTTCCCTTGGAGGGCACTGATGGTGCAGCCATTTGTAAAGAACATTGTATGGCCATGCATTAAAGGTAGATAGGTCAGGGTGTGTGCAGCTGCAGCCAAAGAATTCTACTTTTTGCAGATTTCCATTTCTGCCATAGACAGGAATTTTACATTCCAGCCCCACAATGAGAAACTGAAATCCTCCCCCAAGAAACTCAATTTATTTATTTATTTATTACTTTTTTTCATGGTAAGAATGCATTGCACCAAATTATTGAAAAAGAGGGTGCACAGAAATCCGAGCATCTGAAGTTTCAATTCTAAGTAAAGTGAGTATGGAGCTTGGTTTTGGATTTAAAACATTTGGTTCGAAATAAGATCCCAGCATGTTCTGCCTTAAGGATTTGGATGTAAAATGATCATGTTCACATATTAAAACTCTCTATATGTACTGAGGGCATAATTAAATATCTTGAGTTATATTCATACTTAATAGTATACTTAGCTTTAATTATATACTATTTAATGATTTTACTTGCATATTTAAAAATCTAGTTTTGAAGTTATTTTTATCCAATTAAATGCACTCTACATCTAATTTTGGATCATAATTTGGAATTGGATCCATTTTTTTTTTTTTTAACTTTATTGTTGGATTACATCAGTTTCGTGTAAGATCTGGAATTGGATCTATAAAAGACAATTGAAGTCCAAATTCACTACGGTTTTGTCTCATATCCAACCCGTTTTCTTTCATATGGCTTCCACCTTAGGAATTAACACCAAGTTTAATTTTTCGGATTTATTTATATTGTGCTACCCCCATAATTGATAATGAAAAGTTTGACACTCATCTCACATTTTATTTTGGAGCATCAATTTGGATAATAGTACTTCTATTAATCCAAACTGTTCTTTTCTTCGTACATGTAAGAAGATCACATGAAACCTTTTATATCCCTGAAAAACTAATGGTTGTCATTTTCTATCTGGTGTGCTGCCAATGTCTGGACCAGTCAAAACTCTCGATGAGTAGCAATTCTACCCGTTCTTGAAATTGACTCCAATGAACATTTCAACAAAAGTTGTACTTTTATAATTGTTGGTTCCTCAATGGTATTTTATTAGGAAAAACCTCACAACACAATGTTTTTCATAAGAGATATGAGACCTTTTGTGATTAATCCAACCTCCTCACCCTCTCAAACCTTCCATGAATTGACACACTCCCCTTACTTTTATACTAATTTAAATTACAATCACCATTTGAATGAATTTTACAAATCTATCAAACCTCAAAATCAATAATTGTGATGATATGATTGAAATAAACTCCGTTCAAGATCATATCCATAATAAGATCTTTTTATTACCGTTGCATTCAAGTGGATCTCAAACTTTTAAAATCATTTAAATGGATGTTTTTAGTTCATTTTACTTTACAAGTAAATTAAGATGTGGGGTAAACTAGGGGTGTACAAAAAATCCATTGATCCGTCAAAATCCGATTCGATCCGATCCGATCCGATCCGTGGATTCTAATCCGATACAAAGGGCAACGGATTGGTGACGGATTGTAAATTGTGTAATCCGTTAGCGACGGATTGGTGGCAGATTTCACCCTTAATCTGCGGATTCGATCCGTTGTCATTAAATATAAATATATATAAAATAAGAAAAAAAAATGTAAAGGGTCAATATGTAACCTTATGAATAGAAGATGATTAGATAGGCATACGGCTCTCAACTCATGCCCTTTTAATTTAGTGGCTTTAGAATTTATGGGTTTTTTCTTTTTTTTTTTTTCTTCATATAATGTACAGGGACTGATTAAAAGGATTAATCCGATCCTCCACGGATCGGATCGGATCGGATTTTAATATTCACGAATTGATGACGGATTCCAAATCCGTCAATCCGTAGGTAATGAATTGGTGATGAATTTGACACAATTCACACCAATCCGATTCTTGTACACCCTTAGGGTCAATAATGGTCCATTTCAAAAATATACTAAACATGTACGGGGTTACAGAAGAAAGAAAAAGTGATGTAATTTACTAGTTGTTTTTTCAGTCTGACAGACACCCACTATCATATGCAGCACTTTTTTTTTTTGGGCGACAGTGAGCTGCTGGAATGCTACAGCACCAGCGACAGCAGCCGCACTACCACAGCAAACATTACCACCACAAACACCAACAATATTCAAAAGAAAAAGAATATCATCATCATACGCCCTTTATCTCTCTCTATATATCTAAATGGGGGTAGAAAGGAGAAAAGAAAAGGAGGAAAGTATTTGATGCAATTTGATTCGAAAGGAGTAGACAGCACTGCAGCAGTACGACTGTGTGTTGATGTGGAGTCGAGTCGGTCTCTCTTTTGACCCATCTCTTTTTGGAATCTTTGAGGGTGTGTGCACGTTAAGCTGCTTCTGCGACCACCCACTCACCCGAAGATGCAGACATGAAAGTTCTTATCTTTCACCACCCCACCTCATATAGACTCGTGAAATCTCCTTCTGCTGCTGTTTTGGGTGTTTTTCCTTTCTGGGATTGATGGGAATCGATCTCAATTGCATCGACGATGAGGCTCTCGAAGACCCACCTGCAAATTCTTCTCCATCTCTTTCTGGGTCTCCGTCTTCGTCTGCTATTTGTTTGAAGCTCTGGCACGCTTGTGCTGGGCCGCTCATTTCGCTGCCTAGGAAGGGGAGCTTCGTGGCGTATTTTCCTCAAGGGCATTTGGAGCAGATTGCTGATTATTTCCCCTCTGTAGCTTATGATATTCCGCCCCATGTTTTCTGCCGTGTGATTGATGTGAAACTCCATGTGGGTTTTCTTTCCGCTTGCGTTTTCCTTGTTGATGGTTGCTAAAATCCTAAAAAGTTTTTTACTTTTTCTTGATGGGTTTTGGGTTTTGTGTACTGGGTCTTCCTTGGTTTTTGGCCTTTCTGGGGTTTTTTCTCATAAAAATGTGATCTTGTTTTGTTGTTGAGGAGTTCTAAGGTGTGACTTCTGACGTGGGTTTTGGGTGTTTTCGTTCTGGGTCTTCTCTAATTATTTGAGAATGTGATTGTTCTTAGATCTTTCATGGGATTCTCTTCGTGGAATTTTATAATTTGATCCGTGTTGGTTTTCTTTGATTTCTTATTCTGCTGATGGGGATGGTTGAAAATTGTAAGAAATGCTCGTTTTCAGGCAGAAGCTGCCACGGATGAAGTTTATGCTCAGGTGTCTCTGTTTCCTGAGAGCGAGGTTGGGGTTTTGCTCTTCTTCTTCGTTTTGTTTTATTTTTGATTATCAGTTCAAAGTTCTAACCTCTTTTCTGATGATTCTTGGTTGGATTTTGATGTCTAGCAACTGGAAAAGAAATTTCAGGCTGGAGAAGTTGAGAGAGATGGAGAAGAGGGAATTGAAGGGTTTAGTAAGTCTGTTACGCCCCATATGTTCTGCAAGACGCTCACGGCCTCAGATACCAGCACACATGGTGGGTTCTCTGTTCCGCGGCGAGCTGCGGAAGACTGCTTCCCTCCCTTGGTAATGATCCCTTGCAGTTAAATTGTCTTCCTGGTGATGCGAGAGAGAGAGAGAGAGAGAGAGAGAGAGAGAGAGAGAGAGAGAGAGAGAGAGAGAGAGAGAGAGAAAGATTTGTTTCATTTGATATTTATTTAAGTTTTTGTGGTAGGATTATGAGCTGCAAAGGCCTTCCCAAGAACTTACTGCTAAAGATTTACATGGCAACGAGTGGAAGTTTCGGCACATTTACAGGGGTAAGTTTCTTATTTTCTTTGTGGTTTTTAACAAAATGATTGTGTGCAGAGTAAGGATATATACATAATTGCAATGTAGTTAAGAGAATCAGAAGGGTTGTTTTTGCTGCTAATGGCACTCTGGATCTCTGATTTAATTTGTCAATCGGGCGACCAAATGTGGCTTGCATTGAAAAATCTTTTCTACTTTGTCTTGAGATTGAATTGGAGTTTTTTTTTTTTTTTTTTTTCTCTCTATCCTAGTTAGAAGACTAGTTGGGTATCTGCGCATTGGTTGTCCTTGAACACCCATAACTTGCATAAAAAAAATTCACATCAGTCTTGGGGAAATCCCATCACTTTCCACTGATGAGAGTTCTTGTCTCAGAAAACTTTGTTTTGCTCGGGAACAGGACTTTGAAGACAATGTAATGCAGATTTGGTTTTATCATTTATTTCTACAGCAATACTTCAATTTTTTGTGTCCTTTCGCAATAAATGACGTCAGCCATAGTTTTTCATGCTTTTTGAGAAATTGCATTCTTGTAATTATAGAGCTAAGTTTTGACTTTGTGATACTTGTTAGCATTAATATGCATAGTTGTCAAATCCTATTACACATGTTAGAACCCAATGATTTTTAATGAATCAAAAGAAAAGAAAAATTCTTATGTATGCACTCGATCTCATTTCATGGTAAATCTTACAATTCAAGACTTATTTTATTGCTTACACTTCAGGTCAGCCAAGGAGACATTTGCTCACAACTGGATGGAGCACATTTGTGAATAAGAAAAAGCTTGTATCAGGGGATGCTGTACTCTTCCTAAGGTATATAGTGATGGGACAGTTCTGAAAATGGGATGTTAGGACGGTACTATAGACTATTGTGCACATAAATTATGGCACATGAAATATGTATCTTTAATGAATTCTCATTATATATATATATATATATATATTGTGATTCCATTAGGCTGTCATTGACTCAAAGGATAAAAGCAATTGACACAAATCAAGGCCATAGGTTGGATTGATTATAAACAACATTTATAAATTGGGATCTCTCACGATGAGAAAAACACATTTCATTTTAACACAGTTCTTCCTGTTATTATTATTATTATTTTTTTTAAAGAGATGGCCAGCTAACTAACGTGACCAGCACTCTGTTACTGTTCATTGAGATCTTTCCTTCTGTTGAGTGCCCTTTTGGTTGTGTAGGGGTGAAGATGGGGAGCTGAGATTGGGAATCCGAAGAGCAGTTCAGCTTAAAGGTGGCAATCCCTTTTCAGTTCTCTGTGGCCGGAAGTTGGGCATAGGCACCTTTGCCTCAGTGGCGAATGCTATATCCTCAAAGAGCGTGTTTCACATTTATTACAATCCAAGGTATGAGAAGAATCATGCTTTCAGTTGTATAGCTTTTTTAAATTATTTTTGTCTGAGAGCACCAAACAAATACCGGTCACCAGTATTTGAAGCTACTAAGATTGGATTAGTGAATACAATTGGTTATTTCTACCGGTTGGCTATGTAAGCTAGCTATCTATTAGCCATTCTCTGATATTCAAACCCAATCTGATGATTTCTGTGACTCTTGTTGCCCTTAAGCTTTTCTTCCTTTCACTAAGTCATGATATGGATCTAAAACACACAAGCACTCGATAGTAACTTAAATGCCAAAATGCCTGTGTTTGATTTTTCGCCTATGATGCTGTTTATAGTAGTAAAAAAGTATCTATATCAGATATTAGTTGAAATCATCATATCAATCTCTGCATTTACAAAATCCCAGTGGTTTCTTTTATGCGAACAAAATCCTCCTATTATACTTCTAAGCATTGACCCTGCTTGTAGAATCTAATTTTAACCTCCATAAGCTTGAGGGATAGAGACTTCTCTTTTCTACTTGAATACTCATATGCATAGAAAAAATACCTGTATCCATATTCCATGCCCAAGTTTTATCCTAGTAACACACATGCTTTTAAGGAAATTTGGAGGATCTAGATATCATAGTTTTAGAAGATTATTGCTGTGGAAGTTGAATGCGTGGACAATAACATGATGCTTGATTTATAGCCCCAACATTAATGGTGCAACTGCCCATCTATTTGTATTTGTGGTTTTAGATTTCATTTTAATGTCCAGTGATGTTTAGCTTTAGGTTCATGTTTTTCAGGGCAAGTGCATCGGAGTTCATTATACCTTACAGGAAGTTCTCTAAGAACTTTGATTATTCTTTTTCTGTCGGAATGAGATTCAAAACTCAGCTTGAAACTGAAGATGCAGCTGACCAAAGGTTTGGCCTATTTTATCTATGTGTGCTTAAAACTCTTTTCATGAAGCAGTGTGCATCCAGTAAGATATATTCTCTCTTTTCAGGTACACTGGGCTGATAACGGGGATTGGTGACATAGACCCTGCGAAATGGCCTGGTTCCAAATGGAGATGCCTAGTGGTATAGTATCAACACAATTCTCTCGGCTGTTGAAGTTTATTCAAGTAATCTTATTTTATACTTTCTCCAATGTCACAACTAAGGCAAGATATGTGGGCCGACCTAGTCAAACACGCGGTCCAAATTTCAGACCCAAAAGATGGGATATTGTGACAACTCATCCAAAGCGAAAGGAAATTTTTTTTTTTTTTCTATTGGAATTTTGAGTAGTTATTTTCTTATTGAGTTGGGATTAGACTCTTAAATAGATTTTTTATTTTTTAAAGTTAGGGTATAGTCTCCTTTTTTGAGAACTTCTAGTTGTAGGGTTTCTGTTTCCTTTATAGAGGAATATGTGAGCAATGGAGATACAATTTGGAAGTAATAAGTTTTGTGTTCATTGCAAGGATTTTTTACCTTGTGGAAGTCTTTAGCAGACCCCTTCCGTGCTTTGGCACCTCATTCAATCTGATCAAGCCTTTGTATAGTGCTTGGAGTTTAGGGTTTATGTTTTCTTTATATAGGGATATGTAAAAGCAATGGAGATAGCTTTGGAAGTAAAATTTTTTTTTTTTTCCATCCCTTATAAGGATATTGTAGGAAAATAGGAGGTACTCAATTAAGCTTAAACACAATTGACAATTACAGATAACACAAACAACTCAAAATAATATTACAGTGCATTGCATGCAACTTATACAAAATGATACAAAGACCCACTTTAAGTTACAAAATTGTAATTATACCCTTTGTGTATTGCAACAGCACGACCATCACTCTGCACTACTTTACACCTCACCTTCACTCAACCTCACCTTCACTCAAGACACCTTTCACTCACATCACACTATCACCTCCACACACCACACCTCACTTCAAGGCACTCTCTTCATACTACACTCAGAGAACTCTCTTCAATACCAAAGCACTCTCTACCAACCGGACTCACTCAACACACACACAAGGAATGAGGCAAGGACTTGTATTTATAGGCTTTGGGTAGGTCGGTGGTGTGTTTCATGTGCAACCAAGGTGGGCCACGTGTCTTCTTTGTTTGTCATTCATTGAGACGGTTTGTAAGAAGCGGTTTGCAAAGGTCGGTTTGTGAAGTCGGTGAATGTTGGTTGTTTCTAGAAGAAGCTAGAAAAGAGAAAGGAGGAAGAGAAAGAGAGTTAGTGAAGGAGACATGAGAGGCAGTGGAAAGGCAGTGTTGCCTAACATTTAAAATGTCAGACAACACTGTCATAAGATCCTTTATTCTCTCTTTCTCTCTCCCTCTCTCTCTCAGAGTCTCTTTCTATCTTTTCTAGAAAATCCAATCACTGACTTTGCAAACCAACACTACAACTGACATCATGGAGAAGGGCACGAGGCCCAGTTGCAATCATAAGCATGCCCTCGACATTGTTCCTTAAAGCCTATAAATAGAGGTGCTTGCCTCATTTGGAGTGTATGGTGAGTGAGTGCATTGTGTAGAGAGTGCCTTGAGAGTAGTGTAGTAGTGAGTGCCCTAAGTGTATAAGAAGTGTCTTGTGTGAAGTGTGGAGTGCCTTGTACTGTGGAGTAATTTTTCTATGAAGCGAGTTAGGTGTATGTGCTTTGTAAGTTAGAATAATTGGTGTAAAGTCTCACATTGCTTATAAGGCTGCCCATAGATTGGGCTATACATGCGATGCCATCTATGCTTAGTATGATGCATTTTGGAGCTTAATGGGCTCCGAGAACAAAACCTTGAGGCCTGGGTCATGAATGGTGTGCCCTTCCGCCTTGAGCCAAAGAGGACAATATCATACTGGGCGATTTGGATCGTTACAGAGATGGTATCAGACCTGACTCTCGACTAGTTCGAGTGTGGGTCCCAGCCGTGGTCTAGTGTAAGTGGGTGGGTTTCCATGTGGGCGGGCCAAGAGGGCTGCACGTCCTGAGGGAGATGGATTGTGACGGCCCGGAATTCCACATCGACTATAGAAAGGAAAATGAATGGGATTATATGCAGAGCTTATACCCTTACCTTGTATGAGGCCTTTTGATGGGTTGAGATTTATCAGAAACAAAACCGTGAGGCCTGTGGGCCAAAGCGGACAATCTCATGCATGCATGTAGGGTGGGGCGTTACAAATGGTATTAGAGCTGAGGGCGGCTCTCCTCTAAGGGTGGGGGAATGTAGAGTTCCACGTCGCGAAGGGGTCGTTTGTTTTTTTCATTTACATATGCAATGAAATCACATGGGTAATGGATACACATAAATCATGTTTGTTTGGTGTGATTTCGATTCACATGTGTAAAATAGCTATGTAAATGGTGTAAAACGTGGCCCTTTTTGTGCCTTATATTTTCACACCTCAAGAGGTGTGAAACAGTTTCACATGGCACTGTTACCAGGCGGAATGCTACAGTGCCTCAATGAGCATTCCACCTTTTATTTTTTATTTTTATTTTTTTGGGCCCCACTTGTAACATTCGGACCATTCATTCTCTTAAGAAGCTCAAACATGGCCATGTGTCCAATTTTCAACCGTTGATGATGCATGGAGGTTGAGATATCATCAACATAATTACAGCCGTTGGATTAATCTATTGTTACTAACATACCCAGTCCGCCTTTTATGATTTTTTTATTGTTCCGGGCCCCACCTGTAAAATCAGGATTGTTCATATTGTTCAGAAGCTCAAACACGGCCGTGTGTCCAATTTGCAACCATTGATGTTGCTTGGATATTGAGATATCATCAAACAATATACAATCTATTGTTACTAACATACCCAGTCGGCCTTTTATGATTTTTTAATGTTTTGGGCCCCACCGGTAAAATCATGACCGTTCATATTCTTCAGAAGCTCAAACACGGTCATGTGTCCAATTTGCAACCATTGATGTTGCTTGGATGTTGAGATATCATCAAACAATATACAACCTATTCATAGATTCACATGTGAAATGTTATGCTAGTAACAAACAGTGGAATTTGATCCACATGTGAGTCATTTACATATGCAAATGACTCACATGTGGGTCATTTACACGTGAATCACTTTCACAGGAAACAAACGACCCCTAAGGGTGGGGGGATGTAGAGTCCCACTTCGCTTATGAGGCTGCCCAGAGATTGGGCTATATGTGCGATGCCATCTATGCTTAGTATGACGCGTTTTGGAGCATAATGGGCTCCGAAAACAAGACCTTGAGGCTTTGGTCATGAATGGTGTGCCCTTCCGCCCCAAAGAGGACAATATCATACTGGGTGATTCGGGTCGTTATAATTGGTGTGTGGCTACAAAGTGTTGTAAGTGCAGTTGTATAAATCTTTGAAATGGGCTTTTATTGTATTTGTATTAAGTTGAGTTGTTTATATATATATTTGAGAATATTGAGGTGTTTATATTATTTGTAAATGTATGTAGCTTAATTGAGTAACTACCAGTTTCCTACAGATATTTTTCTTCAATTTTTATTTTTGTTCTTTCTCGCCTGTGGAAGTCTGTAGCAGACCCCATTCTGTGCTACGACACCTAATTCAGTCTCGATCGAGCATTTCAATAGGGCTTGCTACAGTAGAGTGAAACTTCGGGTGTGTTTCCCTCTCGTTATTCCAAGAGGTCCTGTGTTTAGTAGTTGTCTTGTTTTTTCTGTCATGCCTTTTCCATGGCCTCCATGATAATGCTGTGTCATGCCTTTTTTAGAGCCTCTTCTAGTCTTCTTATACTGCAACTAATGCTAACATTATTCTGCCCATACCTTTTTCCCCCAATCTTGAACTCTTTTAGGGGTCATTTTCTTTTCGAAGTATGCTGTTCTGTTAGGGAATATCCTTTTTCTTTCCGTTGGCCAGAGGGTGTTGTTACATGGACCATGTAGCAACTCAGCTAGCGGACCATTTCTCTTCATATATAAAAAGTATTTATTTTTTTCCCTTTTTAAGCATAAACCCAAATTTGAATCTCAAATAATCGGAGAAAATCCCTACAGTTTGTTCCCTTCTACTTAAATGCAAAAATATACTGGTAAATATTAGGTCATCTTAAATTTTTATCGTTCTTCCCATATGAGTTTGCTGGTGTGTTTGAAACTGTCTATTGGTTTGGATATTTTGGTGGAATGGACGATCATCCATTTTATTGTAGATATGCAGCAATGCATAATAGGATTGGTGATTTCTGTCTAGTAATGATTCTACAGGCAGAAATGCAGAAATGTGGAGTCCTTTTCCTTTGCTGTCCATGCCACCCAATAAATGTGGAGGGGAGAAGCCATAAATCTTGGAAAAATACTTTTAACAGCTTTTGGTTTGAGTTTAATGCTAGCTTGCCTGAATTTTCATTTTTGCCTCAATCGTTAAAATATTAAGATCTGAGTTGCATCAATTCCCATGGTTTCATTCCCCAGGAACCCTTCATGACATGTCAACCGAAAAGTTAGTTTGTTAACACTTTTGTATTCACTGTGCATTATATGGACTTTTATTATGACCAAGCATTTGGATTTTCTTCTGTGACTCTGTTATGGATGTGATGAATCTTGTTCTCATTCTTACAGGTTAAGTGGGAAAATGATGTAGGGTCCAAACGACAGAATAGAATCTCTCCATGGGAGATTGAGCCATTCAGTTCTATCCTGGGTTCTGGTGATTCATCACTGCCTGGCTCGAAGAGAACCAAGTTCGGTATGCATTCGGTTGAAGGAGATCTTCCAGTTCCTAGTATGTCCTTCCACTTATTTATAAAAAAACAAAGGTCCTTTCACCACTGCTATTGCAGATATGCTTGATCATTGGTGGCCTCTCTGAGGAGATGAAAGTGTTTAGGATTTTTCACTGCATTAACATGAAAACTGAGTACATCTGTTGGTGTTGTATGCACACAAATTCTTAATAAGATGATAACCTCATCATAAACTAATGCTATTACAATTATTATTACTAAAGCTGGCAGCAGCATCTGCACTTTTCTGCCTGCTGCTGCAGCTGCAAAAATATATATAATTCATAAATAGTATTATTATATGTACTATGTTTTATACACTATTTTGCTACTGCCACTGCCACTGCAACTGCTACCACCAGCACCAGCAGAAGCAGCACCCCCACTGACAACACTGCTCTTGCTTTTCTGCTGCTGTGACTGCAAGAAATTATGTATACTTCACATACAGTATATTTGTATGCACTATATGCCGCCGCGGCCACCAAAACCACCACTGCCAGAGCTGCTCTTGTGGCTACAAAAATGTATATGCTTCATGTATAGTGTATTGTATATACCATGTATTATACACTATATTGCTACTGCCACTACTACTGCTACCACGACCTACCACTGCCACCACTAGTACTACTACTAGCAGCAGCCGTTGCTACTGATTTTGCTCTCCTGCTGCAGCTGTGGAAGTGCATGTGCTTCTTATGCAGTACACTGTGTATCCTCTGCATTATGCACTATTTTACCACCGCCTCTGCTACTGCCAGCACCAGCACCTGCTCTGCTGATGCTAATGCTACTTCTGCTAGTTCTAATATCTCGCTTTTCTTTAATTTGTTTGCAGATGGAAATGGGTTTCCAGACTTTGGGGAATCTTTAAGGTTCCAAAAGGTCTTGCAAGGTCAAGAAATTATGGGTTTCAGAACCCCTTATGATGGCTTCGATGTTTCTAATCATCAAAAGCCTGAAATGAGGGGATTCATTCCTGATCCCCACACTTCCTGGGCAACTGGGATGGGCAATAGTGTCAGAATTCCACAGATAAATCCTGACACACCCTGTAAGAGCATAGGCTTTGGAGCATCCCTTGGATTCCAGAAGGTCTTGCAAGGTCAAGAAATAGTCCCTTTGAAACCTCCATGTAGAGAAGGTGAGGTTGATACCTGGGCCCACGAAAATGGTGGCTTTGGACATTTTGAAGGGGCCAATGTGCATAGCACCAGAAGCACAAAGCCCATGTTGTTACAAGGATACTATCACACTCAACTTCATCCTCCGAAGCAGTCTGTCCAGGTGCCTTCACCATCTTCTGTGCTAATGTTTCACCAAGCAAGTACTCAGTCTCTGTCCCCTGATTCCAAATATGGCATGAACAATAAGAACAGAAGAGAGGACGGTATCTACTTTGGACATTTTGAGCATTCACAGGATGGACCCCATCAAGCAATTCAAGATTTGAAAAGAATGTACCCATACCATATCTCAATAGAGCAGAACCAGCCTAGGACCGTGCATACTCCTCTTCTTAGCAAAGCAGAATGTCGGGACAGTCCAGGTGTGCTTCCTACTGTTAAAAATGGCTGCAGACTCTTTGGATTTCCCTTGACCATGGAGGCTCCAGTAGTGAATGAACTTGATGTTCCTCTTATTGCCTCCCCATCCTTGACTGAGGATTTGAGTTTGGAGGCCACTTTCCCTAGCATGGGTTGGGAGACCATGGAAAGGCAGTCACATCCAATTCCTCAAGGGTTGACGAAATCTGTAGCCCGTGGTTGCACTAAAGTAAGCAAATTTTGTACTTTGTTTCCTTAGCCTTTTAACTTTTATTTCTCTTGAGGAATATAAATGTTCGATTGAGCATATGCTTAAACATCTGGCTTTAGGGCCACCTTTTACCATTTTAGTGTATGTTGATCCACTTCATTCATATTGGCGAAACCCGTTGTGGATAGTATATTTCCCCTAAAATCTCGCCATTTGGATAACTCATTGTAAACTTCATGGCTTATTCCATGGTGCATTGCAGCAGCAGCAGCTTATCCTTCTGAAAGGTGGCTATAATTGCTTGCCCAGATAAAAACGCTGTCTTTCAATCGAGCGTCATATAGTACCTCTCTCTATTTCTTTATTATGAGATAAAAACTGCAGGTTCACAAGCAAGGGAGTGTTGTAGGCAGGGTGATTGATCTCTCGAAGTTTGATGGGTACGATGGCCTGATAACCGAGTTGGAGCGGCTTTTCAACATGAAAGGGCTTTTGAATAACCCTGAGAAGGGGTGGCAAGTTGTTTACAAAGATGACGAGGATGATATGATACTTGTTGGAGATGATCCTTGGAAGTAAGCTGCTGATATTTGAATGCCTCTTTTTTCTACCTTATCCAAGCCATTACCTTCATGGGTGGGTTCAACTGAAATAGAAGCCCTTATGATTCTGCAGGGAATTCTGCAGCATCGTTTCAAAGATTGTAATATATGCTCATGACAAAGTGGTGCTGACTGCACCCAGATCGTGTGGTGATGAAATCCACAGTAGCTCGGAAGCTGCGCCCACTTCTGTGCATGCATCCAAGTTTTCATTTTGAATGCTTTGATTCCCGGCCCAGGATGACTAGAATGTAGACTCTAGTCTTGGCTGGATGAAACTGTCCTGCCTTGTTCTTTGTTTTGGATTCTCAGCACTAATACTAAACTAAACTTGCTTGGCATAACTATTTCACATGTCTGTTTCAATTCTGAAATGAATACTTGTGGTCATCCCCTAGGATTTTGTAGTATAAGACTGGCAATTGCTTGCTTATATTCAATGGGATTTTGGCAGTCTTGTGCTCCTATATTTGCTTATTCTTGACTGATTATCTGTTGGATAGCTTGGCTCTTACAAGTTCATGCTTGTGCTCTTCATGCTGCAGTTCATGGGTTGTTTGTGTCAAGTAATGACTTGAAATAGCAAACAGCTGCGTCGATGCAGCTCGATTAAGTAAGCTTTTATTTTTCTGCATTAAATAAATAATTTTGTTGATAATGCTCCATTTTTTATAAGGTGAACATGGGAATGTGTTTAGTTCTCTGAGCTAAATGTTGGATTTTCTCTTCTATCTTTCTTTCCCTTCGATTGTCACCATTGGATTTTAGGTGCCCCTGAATATTATTAGTTGAATCCTTTTCTTAAAAATCATAGTAAGGGTATTATGGAACTCTACATATTTATTCATCAGTCAGGACTCAGGAGGCCATCCTGACAGTGGGTCTCTTTTCCTTAAATACTCAATTCCATATTCCCTGTCATCATGGAATAACTTCAATGATACCTATCATAGAAAATAAATTTTTTTTTTTTTTTTGAGAAAAGGGGGCTTATCATCAGGTTGGCCCTCTTGAGTGATGACTAAATATGGACTTAAGAGTCCTATATATATAACACACTTTCCTATGATTTTTGAGAATAGGATTCAGCTACTGGGCATTCCCAGATATCATGCAACACATTTTATGATCCTGGAATTCTTTTTTTTTTTTTTTTTTGAAATCTTGGGACCCCTGTAAATAATACATAATGAAAGGTTTTATTTAAATTTTCATAGCATCCGCTCTTCTAAGAAGTCATCCATCAAATTACCAGCGTCTTTTGTTAATAAAATATGTATATATGTAGGCCATGAAGAGAAAGAGGAAGATCATAAAAAATAAAATAAAAGGAAGAGGGAGAAGAGAAGAGGAGTGGGAATCTAGGGGACCACGAGGAGCAGCAACAATGGAAAAAAAGGGTCCAAGGATGGAAAGAGGAAAGAAAGAAAAGGGAAAGGAGAAAGTAGCCATTTCATGGTATCTAGAATGTTAAAACATTCCTACATGTCATGGAATAAAGAGTTAATGAGATAATAATAATAATAAAAAAAGAGTTGGCCGCTGGTCCTCTTCAGCCATTTTATTGACTTTTAATGAAATTCTTTACATAACAATCTTGATAATTGTTTCTTTTTATACCAAAAGTATCCTCAGATATCTCTATACCTCTCTCAAATATCCCTATACCTCCAAAAGCATCCTCAAATTCATGTAGCCTAAAAGCATCTTATACCGTATATTTTGATTTTTTCTGGACCAAATTGCCCTTCAATCCCTTTCTCGCAACATTGAGACTCGACCCGCATTCGCCCATTTGAGTATCTTGAGAATTGTTTTTTTTTTTTTTTCAATTCTCGAAACTCGCTAATTTATTTAGGGCATCAATAGTAGTTAATATTTATTTTAAATCCATATTCTAAGGCAATAAACGTCGAGGAAAAATATCCTCAACTTTGAAGGTAATTTTCTCCATGATTATAGTAAAAGTAGGGTTACGAATAGGAAGTGGAGCAGAGCGGAGCACAAATCTCTGTGTTATTTTTTTTTTCTAAATATAAATAAGTTTGATTTTTTTAAGAAAAATCTCACAAATTGTAATAAGAGAATATTCACGGTGAGTACATTCAATATTATTGAAGAAATTTATAATAAAATGGCTGAACTCATACATCTATAGAAATCATTCCCTTTGTATTTAGAATTGTTAGTTAATTTAAATGCACCTCCGTATATTATATTTTTATCAAATTTAACTATTGAACTGTTAATTCTATTTTCAACATCACAAGACAACGCGACTTGATCACGTTAATGTTCAATTCATACCCAAGTTGATGAATGATGTTCAACACGTATAAATATAAAATCATAAGCTTGCCAGTGATGGGTCCATCAAGAGCATGTGGTGGAAGAGGAAAGTGGGTCGGTTGGCTTTCCTATGTGATTCCTTGACAAATTACAGAGGGGAATCTTAGACATTTTCAAATCAGATCATACGTGGCCTGTTTCTAGAGTCACTGGCCCACCTCTCTTTTTTCTATTAAAGCTTTATTCTAGTCGTCTCGAAAGTAAAAACGGCCGTGTCCAGATCGAGTACAACGACACCGACTTTGGGTTTCCACCCATTTTTGGATCCTTTTGGACCTCTTTTCCACGACATGTGTTTTTCGTTTCCACGCGTGACTTATCTCTTTGTAAAGCACGGCCAAGCCGTGTGTGTTTTCGTCTCCAAGTATTCGTCAGGGGTGATCTCATCCTCTCTCTCACAACTTGAGCAATGTCAATGGTGAGAAGATTGTGGGTATGTAGGGCCCAACATGAAAATGCATGAGATCGAAACTATCATCTAGGCATGGCAATTTAGTAGCCTAACAAAACAAAACCATTAAAAAAAAAAAAAGCCCTACTATATTAAACAAAATAACAAGGGGGTTTTGCAATACAAAGAAAATCATAAATTTAACAGAACACTAGCACAATAACTAATAACCCCTTCTAAGCTTGGGTAAGTCCATACATTGCCAATTAGACATCTATATATTCTAAAAATAGATATAAAGAAAAAAACTAGTTAAAGATTGTTGCAAATTAAGATTTAAGATTTTCAGCACACTTTAATTGTGGAATTAAGGCAATCCGAGAAGAGGGACAAAACTGCAGCAAATAGGTTAGGAATAAAAAGAGAAATACATTAAACAAGTACTTTTTCTCTTCATTAATGATTAAAAGAAAATATCATACATACCTTTGAAGAAGAACTAACTATAGGAAATTTAGTAAAGCATATTATATGCAAGTGATCTACATTATATGCAAAAGTATATTTTTCGAAAGAAAATAAAAGAATAAAAGATCATGAGCGTGAGTATAGCGGGAGTAGGGGAAGTAGGATACAAAAAGAGTAGGAAAATAAATGAATAGAAGTTGGGTAGAAAGGGAGGTGTTGCAAAGGAGAGATTTTGAATGTGCACCACGTTTTTCTTTGCACTGATCATTTAAAAAAAACATTTTATTACTAAAATACCGTTGTAGAAAATTTCAAACTACCCCTATCTCTGTCTTTCTCTCACTCTCCCTTTCCCTGTCTCCCTCTCACTGCCCCCCCTCTCTCTCCCCGCCTCGCCTTTGCTTCCCTCTCTCTCTCTCTTTGGGGTGAGGTTAGTTAAGGTATAGGGCCTATGCAAAGAAAAACATGAAATCTCCAAATTTCAATGGTGGGTGTAGGGAGAAAGAGAGTGGGCATTTAGAAGCTCTTGTTTCAAGAAGAAAAAAGGAGAATGTAAAAGCAGAAAGTAGTTTTACATGGTTGTATGAGATAGTACTGAGTGGTCATACAAGATTAGAGATAAGAAAGGAGTCGTATGAGTGTAAAGTTGCTATTTGAAGTGGAGAGAGTACGTGATGTGTTCAATAGGATAACTTAAAAGTCTAAATTACAACTCTTTGGCAAGATTAAAGGTAAAATCATTGACTTTAATATATTATAGTATGTGGGGGGATTGTCATATTTCAGGAGGGGCCATGGCCAAACCCGACTCTCTTAGTTTTGCCTCTGAGTGACATTGTGAAACTGTGTGTCTCTCCATCACTTATTTAAACTTTCTTATCATTGTATTAAGTTTGAAGATCGTTACATCCGTTCACTTGAAAAGCTTTTATTGGATCACTAGAAAATCAATATAAAACAACTCCACTTATCTGAGAGTTTGGCTCATGACATATCAGAATGGATAATCGTAAATCATCTAGCCGACCATAACATAGTTGGGACAAGACTTTGATGATGATGATCTTCAAATAAGATATAAAAGGGAACGCAAATAGTGACTAAAGAATAAGAAATGAATATTTGGGTTTTTTCAATGGGAGCCCAGATCTTTCGAATGATCTCCCACACGCTTCCAATGGGTGGAGCCCATGTCAGGCCTGCGTAATAAAGATTCATGTCGCTTAAAGTGAAAGCCTATATTTTATGAGATGGTAATAATAATTGGTCTCATTGAAAGATTGATTATATCATTGATAACATAATGATCTAATCTTACGTATGATTAATCATATTTTTTACTCACATCATCAATCATACCCCCTATCCTTTATGGAAATAAACTCCTTTCTAAGTAAAATTTGATGACACCCTGGAAACAGGACCATCAATAATTTGAGTAGCCCAGATCTTTATTCTACCGGGTGTCATTATGGGTTCCACTTCTTCCACTCAAAAGAAGCGCGTTGGAGATCACTCAGGAGATCTAGACTTTTTCATGATCACAAGCCCCACACCATCACCATCTACAATTCTGCTGCCCACTTCTATTATAAAGCTAGTGTCTGAAAAAAAAAAAAAAAGAGCCCATCTTTGATTATCTCATTCACTAATCTTGTTTCAATTAGGTCTAAAACTATATATGCATCACAGTGACTTTATACAATTGCTACAACATAAAATGATGAAAACCTTACACAGATATTTTACCCTTTGTTTTGATTATAGCGTGTAAGTTACAACCCAATCAAGAGGTGGTTGGGCCAAACGGATTGCATTAGCACCTAAACTGTTTGGAAAGACATCATTACTGTGCACCAAATTTCCTAACATCCTCGGAATGTGATCCATGCATTGACACAAAGAAAGGCAGGCAGGATTTTTAATGCAAGATGATGACGTAACGCCACCTGTCCTACTTCGTCAACTTATGCATCTCACACATGTGACGAACAATGACAGAAGCGACGAATGCATCCACGTCACTACGTGGTCGGCTACCGAGCCGCGTCGAGTGTCTCGAACGAGTGGAAGTCGTCACCGTACGTAAGCAACACCGAAACGAGACGACTATGGAAGGTGCCAAAGTTGGTAATGCGTGGCTGCTCCATTTTAGGTTGGATTGCCCGGATCCTAGGAATTGTAAGGTGAAGGAGTTGGGCATTGAAAATCAGATTCTTTCAAAATAAATACAGAAAATTAGTTTTTTTTTAAATAAATGTACTCATTAATAGAGTTGGTTAACCATATGATTGACCATTTTATTAAAATATAATTAAGATAATTATCTTTATCACTAGTTTTATCATTATAAAACTATTAATTTGATCGTAAGACCAAATTCTATTTAAGTAAAATTTGAGAACACATTATTTATTAAAAACACCTTTCGTTTCAATATATCAGATTTTGAATAAGTGAGCCCTGAACTGAGATCCCTAGTCATATATATCAATAATTGTTTCTCTGCGACAGATTAGTCTGGAACTCCAAAGTTAGGCACACATCATGATAGTATGAACTGTTTATCTTGAATGCAATCTTCTCCAGTGGGGTGTGTGTGTCTATATATATAGGGGGATTTTCATGTGCATCTATCCCTCACCAAAAATGGTGAGGGACACCCCTTTTGGAGGTGTTTCAAGTACAAGATGTACATTCATTTTGTACTTGAAACACCCCCAAAAGGGGTGTCCCTCATAAAAAATGATGAAGGATAGATGCATATGAATATTTTTCATACATATATATATATATATATTGGGAAGTGCTCCTATGAGAGACACTCTCACCAATTTGGTGAGAGACACGGGCCCCTCACATTTAAATTGGAGGGTCCTTCCATTTAAATTGGTGAGAGTAGATATGGAAGTGAGGGCCCCCACCCATCTCTCACAAAGTTGGTGAGAGTGTCTCTCATAGGAGCACTTCCCATATATATATATATATATATATATATATACACACACGCACACACATAGGCCAGCTCTCCTAAACTCAAGTGTGTGGTGGGGCCGACCTAAGGACCCACATGGGGATGGGGGTGGGGGGAATTTCAAGGACTCCCTAGTATCTTCCACTCTATAAAAAATCAGCTCCAACCGTAATTTCTATCGTCTCTATATGGGCTCAAAAATTTAATGATCAATAGTCCATTCGGATCAATATATAGTTGATCCAACGGTTCAATAAATTCGGATCTAACCGAAAGTTGATGGACATGTGCAATTTAGAGGGATCATGTGTTTGGTTCATTTGGATGGATCAAAGGTTGGCCCTACAAGCATGAGCTTACGAGATTTTATTCTAAGCTTGAGCTTAGGAGAGCCTTACTCATATATATATATATATATATATATATATATATATATATGGGCTAGCTCTCATAAACTGAAGCTTACCTTATCGTAAGCTGCAATAGTGCTGGTCCTACAAATCAAAGTCGATCATCGTTGTTTTTTGCATTATGATCGTCTCCAAAATCAAGATAAATCCAATCAGAACCGTATTTTCCAGTTTCATCATACAAAAAACCGATATAATCAACTTTGATTTGTGGGATCGGCACTATTTTAACTTAGAATAAAGTAAGATTAGGAGAGCCTATATATATATATATATATATATATATATATGAGGAGGTACTCCTGTGAGAGTATCTCACCTTTCTATGAGAGAAAGGGGTGGGGGCCCTCATATTTAAGTTAAATATGAGGGCCCCCATCTTTTATCTCATAGTAAGATGAGAGATATATCTTAATAAGAGTGGCTGCCACTGTCTCATTGATATGTGATTAACGCCATATTATCATTGATGCTATTTTAGTAGCGGGTAAACATTTTATTTCACTTGCTTAATCAGACGGTTGGACCCACTTTTGTAAGTTGAAGTTTGACATAGAGCACTAGAGGGAATGAGATTTGGATGAAGGGTCTAGATTATCAACATGTCGACAAAGAGAAAGCAATAAGAAGATCAAGGCTTGTGAGCCGTTCCAATCCCGAGTTCCAATCCTTCAACTTAGGATTTCTCCTAGTCCTGGCCTCAGAGGACTTTCAGGCATTGTCCCATGCATGACGGCAACGACCCATACAAAAATAAAAAAACTACTTTCTTCTCCTCCCACCCCCAACTAAGAAGATTCCTGCCTCTCGCTACTCACCTTCTCCCTTTCTCTCTATATCTTTCTCTTATATATATCCTTCTTTTGTTCTCTTTCTCTCTTGCTTTAATTTGCTATAAACATCTTCTTCTTTGTCAGTTTTCTTGTTAATTTGTTAGAACCCAAGATGCATCAGGCAATTCCATACAAAACATGGGCTCCCATTTCATCAGACAGCCGGAGCATGGCCACAGCGATGATCGACAGTCCCGGCGAGGGCGGTGCCGATGCCTCGGAGAGATTGAAGAGGGTGGTGGAGGAGAACCCTGTGTTGGTATTTGGCCAAAGAGGGTGTTTCATGTGCCATGTGGTCAATAGGCTGCTTCTGGGTCATGGGGTGAAGGCTGTTGTTTGGGAGGTGGAAGAAGGTGAGGAGTCGAGCCTTGTGCAGGAGATTGCGATGATGCCCGGCGATCAACGGCTGCAATTCCCCGCCGTGTTCATTGGAGGAAGATTTGTGGGTGGGATTGATCGGCTCATTTCCCTTCATATTTCTGGTGATTTGGTGCCCATCTTGAAAGAAGCTGGTGCTTTGTGGTTGTAACTAGTACTTCTTGTATTTAATTTCCTCAATCTTGTTTTGGTACTTGTTTCTATTTTCTTTTGTATTTGCAAGAATTGCTATAACTCTCATAGGATTTGTGTAGTTGATCTCAACATAGTTGGAATAAGGCTTTGATAGACAATTATAAAAGGTTTCAGCGTCTTATATAATTTGATTTTCTTGAGTGTAGATACTCTCTCTCTATCATTACTCCTGTCCAGAAGTTTGTAAATTGAGTAGTTGTTGACAAGTTTTCTAAGCCCACCACAATGAATGGCACTCTACATTAACAGGTATTAATGGTGGTCAAATATGAGTACAATCTAATCATAATCATGAATGTAATACCCTTGACGTTTAACAATATTATAGATACACTAATGAGACCATTAATTAATGAAGCTCATTTTGTGCAGCTAGCTCCTGATCCAATTGCACCTGGCAAGCGTCATGGTGGGCCGGTAGCCTAATTTCTTGATTAAATAATTGTACCCTCACCCATGGAAGAAAGGTCTAATTAGTCTCCATACCTCTTGGGTGTCTCACTTATAGCCTGTTTTGTTTAGTTATAAGCATTTGGGGATATAGAATCCCAATCCTCAAAGTAGAATTTCAAAATACTCAAAGACAGTGTGAATCCACAATCTAAAGTTCCGAGAATTCTGCTAGCCAGAAGTGAGCTTTTATTTGGCCGCCTTAACAATTTCGCGCCATCTAAACTCAATCAAACAAGCAAATAAAAATTCCCAAGAGACGGGAATTCTTATATGAGATTCTTCGAACCAAATGGGCCCTTATGCTTCGCACGAGCGACTGGAGCGGGAGCGGAACTCTACTGTGGGGCCCACCTGATTTTGCAGTAAAACGTGGGGGTGTTTCACTGGAGAAAGTAAATTCATTTAAAATATGCATTAAATATATTGGTAACCATAAGCTCAAATTTAAAGAAAATTTCATGGACATTCCACTCAGGTGGGTTTCATTTTCAGCAAGTCAAAGTAGGAGGGTCTCACTCTATAGCTCCATTTCATTCACTTACATACGCAAGTGTGATCCATACTCTGAGGATCCGAATTCACTGTCAAGCACAAAGGTCTGCCTCAGCTGATGCAGTCGTTTTGTGTTAATTTGACTCGACCCGCATAATCCACATTCAATGCTAGTCAATCTATTTAATCCAACCCAACTTGTAGAAGTATGGCTCAAGCCAAATCTAGTTCAAGTATTAAGGTTATATTTGGGTCAAATTGTAAGCCAGAAAAGACCCACACTTAAAATGTTACCCACACTTAAAATGTTCGTGTGGTTAGGAAATCCAGTTTTTAACCTGGAGGTCCTGCCTTCAAATCCCTTAAAGCCTTACCCGATACATAGGGCTAGTGGTTAGTTCTATGTATCCATGGGTTTACCTATGATTCCCCAAAGGGAGTCGGCGGGTTCCCATGTTATCAAAAAAAAAAAAAAAGGACCCAACACAAGCTCGACTAACTCCATATAAAATAAACCATTCTAAGTACCAAAACGTTAAACCACCAAAACTCTTAAATGGGTTGATGTTTATTGCGCGGCTCTAAACTAATCCATTTGAATGGGTTATGTGGGTTGGGCGGGTTTACACTAAACCATCCCATTTAATTATAGGTCAGGTTGTTTTTTGACCCGCGACTGATCCCTATATATATATCTTATAGGTCGGATTATGCGAGTCAAATGCAGGTCAAGTTAATGGGCTGTGGCCAGATTTTGCCGCCCCTAGGTAACTGCCGCCCCTAGGTAACTGCAAACAACAAGGTCACAACTGGTATCAGGGACCACAAGCCAGTTGAATATGTGATTAGGACCCCAATGTCTAGAAAATGTGGTCAGAAGTTGGGACAATTCTGGTGGGGTCATCATACTGTGTGCCCTTGACGAATCAATTAGGCCACCCAATCAAGGTGAACAGGAGAAGCCAACAGGTATAAGGTGGGCCCATATCCAATGGCCTAAGAATAGTTGCCCAGAACATTTTATTTAACGATCGCTATCCTACTAGAATTTTTAAATTCGAATCTGTTGAAATGGTCAAAGAAAACCAAGTCAGGGTAAGAGTTTGATCCAATCCTCCCACGCCTGGCTTGAAGGGGTGAAAGTAGGATTGAAAACGGATATTTGATTCTTCGATTACCTAGAAGTTTTGATCCGCAAAAAATCGGATCTGGAACTAGACTCCCGATCGAATCCTCCCACGCCTTAAGACTTTGAGAGATCCTGGCTTGAAGGGGTGAATGTAGAATTGCAAATGGGTATCCGATTCTCCGATTACCCAGAAGTTTCAATCTGCAAAAAATCGGATCTAGAACTAGACTCCCGATCAAATCCTCCCATGCCTTAAGACTTTGAGAATTCGTGGCTTGAAGGGTGAAAGTAGGATTGCAAATGGGTATCCGATTCTCCGATTACCCAGAAGTATCAATCTGCAAAAATCAAATCTATACCTCAAAATTAACCTTTTTATGTATAATATTGGAGGTAATAGACTTGATGCACTGTTTTAAGTTAAATGATATGCTTAGTTTAAGAAAAAAATAAAAAATATAGAGAAATTAAAACCGATTTTGGAACTAGACTCTAGCCTTCTAGGTGGACCTAGTTCCGAAAGGGGGTTTGGTTTCTTTTTTTGAAAGCGGGTTTGGAACAAACGAAGTAGGTTCTAAGTCAAAACCGAACCCGGAACCATTATTTAGAAACGGGTCCGGGTCTGGTATGGTTTCAACCCGGAACCGTTCCGTTTGCAACCCTATGTGAAACTCTAGGGTGAGACCCAACTGTTCATTAGTTATAGATCTAAGCTGCTCAAAATAAATGCCCTCCTAGTATATGGGGTTTCATGAAATTTTACTCTAATTTGGTCAGGCCAGCTAGAGCCTGGCACACATTTGGGTGGATCCTGGCTCTAATTTTAGGCCCATGTGCTGAAATCTATACTCAGCCCTATTTTTTTTAATGAGATTGTGAAACGGGCAGGGCCTAGTGCTATATATCCCTAATGGCCCAGCCTAGCCCAACACATGGCCTGGGTCTGATTTTCATCCCCATGGCTAGATCTGAGAATGAATACTGGTCCCAATACTAATTTGGCCATGCTTGGATTAGTTGTTGCACTTACTGACCCAGCCCATGAGCACTCCTTCCTCCTACTTTTAAGACTGTTCATGGACTTGACTGGGCCATACTGAAGCATGTAACAGGGTATCAAACACATGAGGCTGAAAGTCAGGCCCAATCCCAGCCCATTGGAAATATGTGTTTTTTTTTTGACAAATCTGTCAGGCCCTGCTTTCTAGCGTCCATGTGTCCTGCATGGCCCATTCACGCCCTGCATGGCCCATTCACAATCTTAAAAATGAAGCAAAAATCAGACCAATTCTGGCTAGGCTTGATCTGGCCTGGACTATGAGCACTTTTAGCTACTCTTGTAGAGGCTACAACCACTTGTAAATAGAAAGAATGATCATACCTAACTGAAAAGAAGGGGCACTCATGGGTCAGGCAGCATGAGCCTGACCCAAGATCAGTTGTACTGGGCCACATTAGGCTCTTTTAATTTCGACTCCAATGGAAAGGACCAACTCTCAATCTTCTAGCACAATAGTCAAATGGGCCAGGCCTGGTCCCATGTATGCTTAAAGGCTTATCCAGACATTTAGCAGAATGGGGTATAGACCTTGCAAATGTACTGGGCCTGGTCCTGACTTTCAGACCCATGTGCTGGATCATGGTTCAAAAACCTACGCTGATAACAAAAGGAGCCAGGCTTGGCCCAGCTTCAGCCACACAAAATCCAGCCATGTACACCCCTTCCTTGTAAGGAGCATGATCCAATGAAGCCACACATCAAAAAATTGCTAAATGATTCCCCCTAATTCCAATGGGTCCCAAATCTGACCTATAAAGTGATCAAAAGTCAATATCCTCACTTGTTTTTCTTCCTATCCAAATTTCACTCCAGTGAATCTCAATGGATAAATCTATTTAAAATCTTAGATAAAGAAGGAAATCACAGGGCTGTTGCTGTGGATAGCACGCCCTCTCCCACTGCTCTACCCAGGGTTTGATCCATAAGCGTGCACGTTTCCTCCTTCCCATCTTCTGGCCACTAGGCCAATCAACTAATTACCTTTGGAAGCATACAGTTAAAAAAAAAATACCAACTTCTCCAATTGAAGGAGAGGTTGATGGAATAAATTTAGTTTTGTATACTTTGATTAAGAGAGGTTTTAGTAAAAAACAAAAAATAATGGGGCCAGAGACCTTGAGGTTCTCAGACAATACAGAAGCCTTTGTTAGAAAACAAGGCAAACCCATAGTTTTATGGGTAAATACATCAATCCATCCAAGCAAGCAGGTGTCTTAAGGCTATGCAGAATACAGACTACATCCAGTTGGGAGTTGGAACTATGGTCTAGTTGACTGAGAAGAGAAGAGAAAACCTTACTAGAAAACCTAGAAAACCAACAATTGCCATTAGTAGAGGTTGACTTCAATCATGCTAAAGCAGTGGTATCTCATCGGCTGGTGTTCACACAAGTCCAGTTTTTTTTTGCAAGTTGGAGAGAATGCACAAGTAAAATTACTGCCCTGATAACTTGCAGCTGAAACTGCATCAGATGGTGTGTGTAGACAAGCTATAAAAAAAAAAAAAAGCACTCAACATGGCATCAATTGAAATTTATGAGAAGAAAAAGATACCAATGCCTGAAATCTTTTCAAATTTCACAAAGGTACAAATCTTTCTTTGTTCACACCAACTGACAGTAACATTGAATTTAAAAGTCCAGCCATGTAAAGTTTAAACAGCCATTTTAGAACCTCAATGTGGAAAACAAAATCTTGGATGGAATCCTTCTTTGGTATACAACTCTATACTTGTGTGTTTATGATCTAACAGGGAGTATGGGAGATGGTGGATGCCATTTCATACTTAGCAAATATAGTGTTGGGGTGTATTAGACAATGCTTTGGAGACTAGATGCATCTTGACAGCAGTATGGACTTGGTGGCCTTCCATCCTTCTTCTCAGGCTTGTGCTTGTTCACAGCCCTTACTTCAAGCAGCATCTTAACCACCCACCGCATTGAAGGGCGGTTGACAGGGAGGGGGTTGGTACAGAGAAGGCCAATGCTGAGAACCTTGCATATCTCTTCCTTGAAGCAAATATCAAGTTTTGGGTCAATAACTAGGTCTACCCCTTTCTGTTCCAATGTGTTGCACGCCCACTTTACCAAGTCTTTCTCCCCGTATTCAGGATCCACAGGGCGTTTACCTGTCACAAGCTCTAGAATAACCACTCCAAAGCTGTATGTGTCGCTTTTCTCATTCACTCGAAGCGTATATGCATACTCTGCAAGAAGTAGACCAGAACAACATTGGTAAATAACAAGAACTCACCATGCAGAAGGGGCCAAATAAAAATTATAAGAGCAAAATTGCCAACTAACAGAAGGAAGCAAAGTGGGAAGTACTGAGTCAAAAGTCATGAATGTAAATAAGCTACCTTACTAGAAGCATGCTTGCTCTATAAACAACAAGAAGTTGTCTGAACTCTTTGTGCATCATCCAAACAGGGGATAAAAACAACTTCAATTTGTAATTGATTTAATCCTTGAGTAAAAGAATTGGAATATTGAATATAAAAATTCATGAACTTCAAAAAGTAGAAGGAGGAAACAATGAAACAGACTAGACTTAGGATCCAGAACAGCTAAAGGGAGGGCTGTAATCATACCAAATTCTTTTAAAAGGTGAATGAACTGAGAAAGGAAAAACGTTACTTTGAAAAACTACATGATCTCTATGAACTAGAGATAAAGGGTTGCCAAAAGTAGTAGGAAACAATATCTTAGAATCAAGAGAGCATGAAAACTGAATTTAAAATGGAAACATTCATCCAACAAGATGCCGCTCCTAGATTGAAAGTAAATAATAAATCACAATCTTGAATCATAGCACATCCTAAGATCCCATCTATGTGGAGTCTGTTTGAAGAGTGATAAAATGCAAAGCGCGTCCATCTTATTTTGTTTGTTGCAGCAATGTGACATTTTAGCTCTCTTTTTCTTAGTCCAGTGGACTAAATGGGGACTAGAGGGAAGGAATGCAAGCATCTTAGACTTCATAAGAAGATACCAAATCATACGACAAGCATATCCTTTCAATCATACACTTCATAAGCACATCCTATAATGCACATCTCGATAAGCTTCCCCATACTAGCAACCTCTAGCTAATGATTATGAACCGCTAGCTATACTAAAATTTAAGAACACAAATCACAATCATACAAAAAGATGTATTCAAATATAAACAAATACAAGAGACTTAAAAGAAATGAGTAGAATACAAAACATAGACATTTGTAATTAAAAACAATACGATTCATAAATAGAAACTTGAAAGAAGAGAACCATGGAAGAAATATTCCAAACCTGGAGCAATATAGCCGCATGAACCTGCAATCCCCGACATAGAATCAGGCTTCTTGCCATGTTTCTCTACCATCTTTGCCACGCCAAAATCAGCCACCCGTGCCCCAAATTCCCTATCTAACAATATGTTACTTGATTTCACATCTCGGTGAATGATAGGCGGCACGCAATCGTGATGCAGATACGAAAGCCCTTCAGCTGCATCCAATGCAATTGCATACCTCATTGGCCAATCCAGCAGCCCTCCCTTGCAGCTGTGAAGTAGATCTTCCAAGCTACCATTGGGCATGTACTCATAAACCAGAAGCTTAGAATCCCTTGCAGTACAACAACACCAAAGCTTCACAATATTCTTGTGTCTGATCTTCCCTAAAGTGCTCACCTCTGCTTCAAAACCATGGTCTTGTACATCTCCTTTGTTCACTAACCCACAAAGCTTCTTCACTGCAACCACCTCTCCATTACTAAGAACAACCTTGTAGACCTTCCCAGAAGCTCCAGCTCCAATCACATTATCTTCATCTATACAGTCCAAGATTTCATACTCACTAAAACCCAATTTGTGGAAGGATGTCAATGTCCAAGATTTCAATTTCTCATTGCTTTTCTTCTCCTGCTTGAAATCCAGATACCTCCTATAGAAACAACCCATTCCAACAACAAGAACAAGGCCTGAAAGTACGAAGATCGATCTGCGCACCCAAATGAAGAAAAGACTCTTCTTATCTTCAGCATCTCCATGTGGATTGGAGCACAATCCAGTTAGACTGCTACACAAGCCCGGATTACCCAAGAAGCTACCTTTATATGCTGCATTTGCGTAGAGAGGAGGAATTTCCCCCCAAAGGCGGTTATTGGAGAGATTGAAGCTGTTGAGCTTCAAGTTCTGCAATTCAATTGGAATTTCGCCGGAGAGAGAATTCCCGGAGAGATCAAGGTAGTTGAGGAGCTGCAATTCTCCAATTTCCCCTGGGATTCTTCCTGAAATATCATTCTCTGCGAGATTAAGCTCTGTAAGCTTCTTCAAAAACTGAATTTCTGAAGGGAGGTTGCCAGAGAGCTGGTTGTGGTGAAGATCGAGCTTTTGGAGCTGGGTCATGTTCCAAATCTTTATAGGAAGAGACCCATCAAAGAGATTTCCATTTCCAGAGAATTCTACCAGTTTATCCAAGGAACCCATCTCGGTTGGAATCCTTCCTGTGAACTTGTTATTGGAAATAAGCAACAGAGAGAGATTAGAAGCAGAGGAAATCTTTGGAGAAATCTCACCAGAGAGAGAATTCTCAGAAAGCTCGAGCAGAGAAACGTGAGGCAACCCCCAGAAATCTTCCGGCACCTCGCCGGAAAGCTGGTTTCCGACGAGCCGGACTCTGGTCAGGCTCCGGCAGCCTCCGAGACTTGCAGGAATCTCCCCAGAAAACGAGTTTCCAAGCAAAAGCAGCTCTTCCAACACCGCCATCTCGCAGATACTCTCCGGAATCCCTCCGGTGAAGAGATTATCCGAAAGATCGACCCAAACCAGCGGCGACTTCCGACCCAATTCCGGCGGCAGGGTCCCGGAGAGCCCATTCCCGAAGAGCCGAAGCTCGTAGAGATTCGGCGACTCTGCAATTTTTTCCGGCAACCTCCCCTCCAACTGGTTCTCATACAAGTTCAACGACTCCAACGGTAATTCGCAGAGCTCTTCTGGAATCTCACCTTCCAATCTATTCATGGAAGCATCGAATCTCCTCAACGATTTCATCTTCGCCATCCCTCTTGGTAGCTCCCCAGAAAGCGAATTGTTGTAAAGCTCGATTTGAACTACATTAGAGAGCCATGTAAGGGTCTCTGGAATCGACCCAGATAAGCTATTGATCGAAAGATCCAAATCCACCAAGTTCTTGAGATTTCCCAACGTGGGTGGAATCGTCCCCACGAGATTACAATCCTCAAGCCACAAAACCTCGAGTTGGGTCAGGTTACCAAACTCGGGAGGAATTGGAGAAGGCTCAAATGGGTTGTAGGAGAGATTGAGCTGCTTGAGAGAGACTACTTCGCTGAAAAACGAAGGTAGAGTACCATTCAAGAGATTGGCAAGGAGAGAGATAGATTGAAGGTGAGAGAATTTTGAGAAGGAGTTGGGGACTGGACCGGAGAAGTTGTTGGCGGAGAGGTCGAGGTGGAGGAGGTTGGGGAGGGAAGAGAGGGTGGAAGGGAGAGCACCCACGAGGAGATTCTGCGAGAGGTCGAGGTGGCGGAGAGATTTGCAGGATGAGATGGAGAGAGGGAGAGAGCCGGTGAGGAAGTTGTAGGAGAAGGAGAGGAAGGAGAGGTTGGGGAGGTTGCAGAGGAGGGTTGGGAAGGGCCCTGAGAGGTTGAAGTTGAAGAAGTTGAGGGAGGTGATGGAGAGAGAAGGGTTGCAGGTGACGCCGGACCAGTTGCATGGGGTGGTGTCGTTTGGGTTCCAGTTGGAGAGGGCTTGGGAGGGGTCGTCTAAAGAGAGCTTGATTTGTTGCAGGAGTTGGGCTTCTGACGTCGTTGTGGCTGCCATTAATGGTGCTTTGAGAAGGAGGAGGAGGAAGAAGAAGAAGAAGGTGGGCAGGGGGAGAAGAACACTCTGCATGGCTACTGAGTTTGAGAAGTTTACGTTGGGAGGAGGGAAATGAGGATTTGTTTGACTATGTTGACTGGATTTGCACTACTATCCACTTCCTTATAAAGAAGGCTAAGGATGAGAGTGAGATGTGGGGCCCACCAAGTGTGACAAAATGACAAATGTCTCAAATTCGGTTGTGGGGCCTACCGAGTTTTACAAATCACTCAATCCAATGTATGACTAATCCAAATCCTTTAGTTGAAGGATGCAACTATTAAAAATCCAAATCACTCAACGTAAAGTCCATTTAATGCATGGGTAATCCTTGAATCTTTCCTTAACAAGGAGTCCACCTCATCATAGATTGAATGTTTGATAATAATAATAATAATAAGTGAGTAATATAATTTTGTCCATTACTTATTATATTTTTTAATCTAACGTCGAATTTTATAGTGGAATCAACGCCTTTAATGTGAAGTTCGTAAATGTCATGTATATTTCGAGGGTATTGATTTTTTGACGATTTAGATTTTGAATAAGTGGTTGTCAAGGTAGAGCTGTGAACCTTCAATTTCTTTGAGTCAATGCTTTAGAGGATCCACACCGGATTAGGACAGATTGGAAATGGGAATGTGGGTCCCTGTTTTCCGGCTTTCAAGTGGGGGTGTGGTCCGACAGAAGCGAGTAGGTTGTTGAGTTTTGGTGTAACCAATCTAACCAAACTGAGCCAACTGTTGGAAGAACGGTCTGGTGTGGAAGCAGCAGCAATCAAGGGTGTGTTATAATTGATCCAAGTCATATGCGACTGACATTGATGAGCAGAGTACAGGGCGTTGGTGGTCAAAGCAAGTGGGCCCCACTTTCTATCCTATTCAATACGGCTGCTCTACTTTCCAACCCCTTTGCAGAATACTTGCCTGACTTTTCTTTTCATTGTTGGACTAGGGTTTTAGTTCATGTAATGTAATCGTTTGCATTTGTGCACACTTTAGAACTACAAATAGCATAAAGGAGAGGATTAATCTTGACCATCCAAATCAGAGGGCCCACAACAGATGGTTTCAGATTTAAAGTTTGACTTACCATTTAGTGTGGCATTTTCGACCCTTTGGGTCATTCATTTCGGAACTCGTTAAATCACAACAAGGGGTTGCTTAATTGGTTGGCAAGTGACAATCCCACATATTACCTGGTTGCCAAAGGATCCTTGGGTATTTTACTCTTTCCATGTGTGTGAAGTCTCCTCCCCACACTATGAACTTTTTCTTCTTGCTTGTATGGGCTCTCTTGGTTCCCAATCCCCTAGGCTAGGTTGTTGAAAAAAAAAAAAAAGACATTTCTTTCTAGTGGTACATATCCTTCTTGTTTACCTAAAAGAAAGAGTGTAAATCCTTGTGATTCATTTAGATGCATGTCAATATGAATTCAGGTGTTCTTTTTTTCATTTTTTGGCTATGGTAAATGCACACACTAACTCAAGTCTCTCACCATTAGTACTATAGCCAGAGATTGATCCCTAATTGCGTATGCAATTCAAGAGAGAGAGAGAGAGTATGACAAAGCTTAATAGTAAATTAAATTTCGAAGAAAAAGATAAAGCTCAATCAAACCTCTTCAACCATCAACTTTAGGGATTTTGACCATACGGCTATCCTAAGACCTGCGTTTTTCTCTTCAAGGGATAAAGTTTAAAAAACCTCCGCCAAGCTATTTGTAAAATATTCTAGGGCCATGAGATATCAAATTATATGAAATCCTACATCCATAGCATATCGCATAATTCCTCCATTTATACCATATTTACTCTCCTTTATTTTATGAATAGTTTTAGGAAAAAAATTTAAACTTCAAAATATTCAAAATATATAAAGTTGAATAGTAAATACATGAGGAGTTACTAGACACTCCAAATACGAGGACAGACTGTAAAACAACAATCTACTAGAGAAATGAAAGCTGTCTGTCCTCCTGAGAACATTACACACTGAAACTGTTTTTGCAAAAAGTGACCCTGAGTAGAAATTCTGTAACGTAAGAAATGTCCAAGCCCACTCCAACATTACTACATTTAAGGTATTCAAGATAGCCTTCAACCAGACGACACTTTAATTATCTTTGCAGAGCAATTCAAAGATGGCGGGAAAATTTAGTAAACTGAAGGACCTGAAGCCCAGCTGCATCCACGTCCTATGCATCTGTCCCATGAAGTGGGTCCCAAGAATACTTGTTATAGGATTGTTTAGTACTGATGCATGCCTATTCTCAAATAATCATTTTTGAGTTTTCAATCATTTGATAGAAGCTTGGGTTGAATAGATTTTTTCAAAATCTAACCAGCGCCAATCACTCCCCATTTTCTTCTTTTCATATCCCTGCCCATGATTTGATGGGCCCTGCTTTGATTGTTTGTAGCACAGAGATTTTCAAACACAATTATGGAAATTGCCATGCAACTCCTGGAGTAACCTTTTTTTAGCCGGAAGAAGAAGAAAATCATGATGATAAGTACTAATTTAATGTTTCTCTTTGTGGGACTCTTTTAGTAAAATCTTGTAGCAGAAAATGTATGAATTTTTTTTTTTAAAGCATTCTAAAGTTAGAAAGGATGGTTTATGATCTAGTGCAATGGGCTTAGAGTGCAAAGAAGGTGCCATGTGCCACCCACCCACACACACCCCGCCCATCCATGAATTGGCAGAAGCTCAATTTGGACGCTTATCTATCTGTCTCTCAAAACTGTTAAACTCATGGCCGATCATATATAAATCAAGAGATTAGAATGATCTAATTGGATTGATATTTTGCACACTCATCGCTCATAGGTCTCTTTGAGACCTGTGCATTCACCACCCACACCGTGATTTGTGCCCCAAGTGGGCCCAGCTGAGTTCATTGCAACGATGGCATTCAAACAGGCCATGAGAAAAGATCGAGGCATGGACTGTCTAAGAATAATTTATGGCAGTGGTGCAGATTCAAGGCCAAAGCCAATTGGACTTGCTGGCTACCTAACCTGTTTTGTCACAGCCGCCTAAGGAATGCCCATCTGATAATGTATCAGGCATCAGGCAATGACAAAAAAGAGACAACAGCTACTAATGATGTTGAATCACAAAAGTTCTAATGTCTTGGATTTTGGTACTTGTATATGTTTTCAGTTTTCTTCCTTGGATTATCTACAAAAAGATAAAATATGGGATTCATTTCACAAGACACAAGAGACTGAAAGATTTGGAAGAGCCTCAAATCACTTTTTAGACTTTGGAGTGATACAATGTACAACTTCCATCAGAAAACCAACAGTCAAACCTGGATTGAAGGAAAAATAAATAATCAAAGCACAGCATATGTCTAACTAGTTTCATGAAATCAGGCCACAACATTGCACATGGTTTTATAAGAACGGTCAATGTAGGTCCCTTTTGCCGAGAGAAAAGGCTGTCTAGAAAGGAGAGTCCAGCTAGGCCCCAAGTGGGACAGTGGTTAGGCTGAAAATAGAACTACTTAGGAACGATAGAAGGTTTCTTTGCATATAACCACTTATCATTCTCCCCATTTTAAAATCACCCTTTTTACGGATAATTGTAAAACGCCCTACCATTTTTTTTATATACCCCAGCAAGGGGGCTGGGGAGTGGGGACCCAAGATAGCCCACACAAGTAAAAGAGAAGCCTCATCAAGTGAGAAGGAGAGCCTATAAAACAGGAAGAGAAGCCCATATAAGTGGGAAGAGTGGCATACGCAGGGATCAATCCTTGGGTAGGTGACAAACAGGGTTGCCAACCAACTGATCTGCCCCTAGTTGTCAAAACACCCTACCATTGTTAAAATGTTCAAAGATCTGGGTACCTTTCCTATTGGATTGTGGAAGGTGACAGATAAGGACTAGTTTATTTGCATAGAATACATGAGACTTGATGCTCAAATGATCTCCACTGAATGATTAGGATGCAACAATGTAGATGAAACCCTCACTTTCTTAAGATATAAATCACTTGTGTGGTAGCGGCTGGATATTCATTTTTCACCTCCCCTTGATTAACTTTTTATTAGAGAGGGGATATAATTCGATGGGATCATTTTTGAAAATTCACATATGTTTCTTCAATATAATCAATTTTAGATATAAAAGTCACAAATCCCATGCATTCAGTTACATGAAATAAATAGGCCTTAAATATAGTATATATCTATATAAAAAAAAAAGTCTGAAAAGTCTCTCTCTTATCATTGTTGCTTGGAACTTAAGTTCACAAATCACTTAATGAGAAGGTGGTTTGGGCTTCCAAAGAATGGATGATGTTAGATCAGCGTGTGTTTTGAAGTTGCCTTTGCAAGCAATAGCTTCGGAAAGATATGGGCATTATTTATGCAAGACTCCTACCTTAGGCCCAATTAAAGTTGGAGTTTTAGAAGACAGGAAAAGACATATGGTTTGGTCATTAGAGAAGAGGATTTTTAAAATGACTAGTGGAGCTGTATCCAAGGAAATAAAAAGAGTCTGGAAATATCCACTGCAAATGATGATGTGACAGAGGGTGGCCGATAATAAAAAAATTTGACCATTCTTATCTGCACATTATAGAGGGTCCCAACACATGAGATCTACTAATTTCACCTAATCCCACTTATCTGTACATTATAGAGGGTCCCAACACATGAGATCTACTAATTTCACCTAATCCCACTGCATGGCCTTGACTATGTAGCACTTCTCTTTTCCTCTTTTTCTTCAACATTTACACTTTTTAGTTACTTCATGGGGAATTTACATACAACGGATGCCTCTTTTGACCTTTACAAATGACTACTTGTAGGACGTGTTTGTTTAATGTCAAAATTTGGCAACAGAGAGGAAAATTATTTTGATATTCATACAACCTACTCACCCTTCATTTGGTGTGATACTTTTCATTCTCCGCAGAAACAGAAAATAAAAACTAATTAATTTTCCTTGAGAGAGAGAGAGAGAGTCTTTATTTCCTATGTGAGGAGTATGTAGGATTCCTTTGTCCCGCAAAAATAGAAATCCGCAAACCACAGAATCCTTGTGATGTACAAAAGAATCCGGATCCCCTCTTTGAACCAATTAGGAGGTGACACATGAACTTGTTGAGTTTAAAAACCGGTGTTGTCTTTAAAAGCCAGCTTCGTCTTATAAGTACAAAACAATGTGTCACCTCCGATTGGTCCAAATAGGTGATCCGGACTCTGCACAAAAACACTCCTACTTTAAAGTGTTTAATTTAATGACAACCATTTGTACTTCTCATACAATATCATCGACCACTTTCACCGGTGGTTGATCGGTGAAAACAAGTTAGTTAATCACTTCTGATTGGTTTGTTTTTGAGAAAAAGATCATCAATTTGATGCCAAGTTTTAACCTAGTGGCCAAAAGAAGGATTCAATGAATCAATACTATTGGAAAAGACTTCCAAAATGTCTTAGACATCTTTCAATCAAGTCTTTTGTCCTTAACTTACACTAACGCTATCTCGAACAAGGTTTAATGAAGATATTAAATAGCCCATTCTCTTATCTATATGAAAAACGATCAAGAGCTAGTGATGTTTAGTTATTGGGACATCCTTCAAACAGGTCTACCTAAGGTTTTATTTTGATCCAGTGGCCATAAAAAAAAAAAAAAAAAAAAAAAATAGTGAAGGTGATTGTAAGTTATAACTTAAACTAGTAGTTGTCTAGCAGGTGATTGAATGTAAACTCTGTGAGGTGCATTGGAAATCTGCAATCAACAGACAAACACACCACAACTAAAGAGAGATCTATCTTTCTTTCCATTTTTTTTTTACCCTAGACACAAGCTAGGGTTATAAGTTAAATCACATATAAAGATTCTCTCTCTTTTTTTTAGCTCTAAATACCCCGATATAAAGACCAAAAGACCCTTGAACCCTAACTCAGATACTTGGCAAACCCATAACACCAATCTGGCAAACCAGGAACAGGAGATAGTAACCCAACTACCTCCCTTTATCTTATTGCATATTTATTCTGATGGTCTTAAGTTCAATGAATTGCATTACCTACTGATTCTACATCATTCATCAAATCTAAGTACCATTTATAAATGAGTTCTATCAGTCAAGAAGGGCATTGGAAAACAAAACGTGAGTAACTGGAAGAACACATCATAAGATTTGGTTAGTGTAACTGCAAGTACTTAGAATTGGACTCTGCAGTTTAAAGCCAACTAACAACTACAACAAGACAACCATTACGTAAAACCTGCATGAGCAAAATCTTCTTTGTGGGGCTGCACCAAGTAAGGTAGGTGTGTGGTCTGTTGATTCAGAAAAAAATAAACAAATGACTGACAAAACGTCTTTTAATCTACAGTCAGTGGATTAGAGAAGATACATCATCTAACATTGGATTATCAGCATGAAAGGGACCACAATCTAGAAACACAACTGATCAGGAACAAGTTGCTAATTAATATATGAAGTCAGGGTTAAAAAAATTGAATTGGTAGGGGGCAACAGGTCTGATGGCTATAACTTTTGATTTTACTACTAAATTTGAGAATTTTGTTAAATCGATGGATAGCTCTCGACGAGAAGAACGATATGAAAAAATTGTAGACCAGTTTGAGGTCATGTTTATGGAGAGATTTCATTGTTAAACTCTCTGTTTATGGTTGAGTTTTGAGTTTTTCAAATTGTTTAGTCCAATTGAAGTTTGAATGTCATTTAAGAGAACATTCTGTATTTATTTGGTGGAGTTCAGAGCTTAAATAGTCATTTTATCATTTTTAATGAGCTTCCCCTGTTTATGTTGAACCAGCAAGATAATCTCTACTTATTGTTCTTGACTTTTTACAGGTCTTGATAAAGTCCTCTGAGTCTTTGTCGAGTCTTGGCTGAATCAATCGAGCCGTGACCGAGTTAACCTGAGTTTGGCAAAACTCACTAGGGACCGAGTTTCCCATGTGACTTGTGCCGAGTCTCGTCAAGTTATTGAACTATGGCTCAGACCACTACGGCAGCATCCATGCCCAATAATATCATTTCTGCTCGGACCAGGCCTAGCCAGAATCAGGGTCTTTAGGCAGTCATTGGAGTGAGCCTAAAATATTAGTCTCTATGCCTAGTAACTCATTGTTAGGCCCATAATGATGGTGTCTAAGGTTAAGAGTCAATCTAGCTATGGCACTCTCTATCCTGATCGACGGCCTGAAAACATCTAGAACATTAGAACCAATGCCTGTTTATTTCATGTAATTGAATTTTTAGGAATTTTAAAGACTTTTTGTTTTGATTAAAAATGAAGAAGCAAAGGTGAATATCCAAAATATCTTCAAATAATCTCCCCTTCGATGGAAACTGAATCAAGAAATATGGGAAATGAATACCCAGCTATCGTGATCATTCAAATCTTAAGAAAGTCCAGGTCTCATTTACAACACTACCTTATACCCTTCACCTCTTTAATAATCCTTAGGTGGTGCTCATTTGACTATGAATTCTTGTGTATTTAATTCCCATGCATGTATTTTATACAAACAAAGAAGCCCGTAGGCATTGATTGTAATCTGGAGAGATTAAAGGAAACGAGAGAAAATGGCATATGACTTCTTTAAACTCCAAACAGCTTCTGTACAAAAACTTGGATTTTGCAGATCTTATCCAGGAACAGAGAAGTAGATAAATACAAAGTCTATATCATATAGAAATGCTACATTCCTGCTATCATCACCCATGTGAGAATTATTTAATTGGGCAGAATTGAGATAAGTTCAGAATCCAAAGATTCTAAATTTGTCATCATTATCTTGTGGTTCCATTGAGTCATATTTCTTGCTATTATCCAAATTATAAGCAAATCTTTACAGTCGGTTTGTTTTCTTTTCCTTAGATCTTCAATCATCAATGGGTCCCATGTTAAATATGTTCAGTGGGCCCTACCGATGATTGAAATCCAAACTATTAGCTCCTTTACTCTTCGTTCAGGTTTTTCCCTAAATGGATGGATCCAGTAGTGGGCACCAGTTCATATTAAATATATTTCAATATTGGACTCCAGTATCGGATGAAATCGCAATGGCCTTCTCTTAACCCATTTTTTTTCTAAGAGTGGGCCCCACTGATGGAGGGAGGCAAGCTTATTGGCTGTTGTCTGGTTTCTTAATGGATGCAAATCAATTGATGGGACATGCACATTTAACTTATTCATGCAATGGGACCTACTCATGGATTATGCATAGATATTAGTTTTCAAGGTCAATATGGATTATAGATTATTCTCTCTCTCAACACCATCTATCTTCCATCCTCTCAAAATTGTCATCTTTTTATTTTAATATTTGGGGCCCGCCTTTTAACAATTCACACTGGTAAATTTTTCATTAAAAATATCATTTTCTTTTAGTTTCCAAATAGAGCTCTACTCTATTCAAAGATTTTCATACGTGAAAGAAAATCAGACCCAGCCTTCTGGTAGACCACTTCATAGATGGGATTGTGATAAAAATGTTTTGAGGTTGGAGGTTTTTTTTTTATTGAATCTTATAGGCATCATTTTCTGATCTGATTATATAGACAAATGACCCTAGGTTTGTCCCACCATAATTACACTTCTATGGGCCCACATGGACCCATAATTAAGAGATATATACATTGATCCAAGGTGGGCCAATTATTACTGGGATCAAATAACAATAGCTTGTGGTTTTAAAGTCTCATAATTTATAGCTTTTAAAGCTAAGATGTTTATACATTTTTTTTTTAAATCTAGAGCTAAAAAACGGTTTGATAAAATAGTATTGGTGCTACTTCAAAGGGGTAAAGAAGAAATTTGTGCGGAAGGATTGAAATGACGATTGGCCTATGTGAAGATAACACTTGTATCTATGATTGAAGATGTGTTGACTGCTTTTATATAAATATGTATGAATATATTTTTATATGTTTATAATTAATTTTGATATCTCATAAATTAAAAATGTAATATCTTACTTTTTGTCTCGGGCTAAGCACGGAGCGTTGTTGCTAGTTCCATATTAAATTGGAGGAAATTTTGATGAATTCTTGTAGAATCAACCCCTGATCTCATTCTCAAAACCTTAGATAAATCCTTTTTTCAAGCTTAATGTAGTGGCATGCCATAGTATGATATGAGTAAAAGAAAGGATGACCTCACTTTTTGTCATGAAGCTTCCATTTTGACAAGAAAACATTGCAATTGGCACACTTAGGTGCTCCATTTTTTCCGTTGAAGCCTATCATAAACCAGCAACCAGCAACAGAGAGAGAGAGAGAGAGAGAGAGAGAGAGAGAGAGAGAGAGAGAGAGGCTATGCACCAGGTTGGGTTGGGCACTAAGAACCATATATAAGCTCAAGATAAACCCGACCAATCTATTAACAGGTTTGAAAATGTAGACCCCAACGGCAACCTAATGTCAAAAGTTAAAATGGTCAATCGAAAGCCTAAACATAACGGATCATGTTTACATTGAGTTGGAAAGTCATAATGAAAGTACTAGGATAGGGTTGGGTTTGAGCCTTTGGGGTTGTTGGTGGGATAAATGGCAAGAATTGGTGATTGCAAATTAGAACAATTTATCAATCAGGTCTAAAATGTCAACAACCTAGGCTGAACTTGAAAATGAAGGGTCAAGCCCAAACCCTGAGTCATTGGCTCAGGCTGTTGGGTCAGGTTAGGAATAGCCACTCCTATTAAGGGTATCATGCCAGTAACACTGTGGTTAGGGGTTAGGGGAATTCAGGACAAGGTTGAACTGGGCCATACCATGTCCTAGCCTCTATAAATCCAAGAGGGAGCACAATTTGGCTAAGTGTTGGAATTTATATACCCCTCTCCTTTTATCAGAATTGAACAGACACATGGGAAAATTTTGTTTCCATGGATAATAGCTGAAAGTTGCACACATATACCACAAAGAGCTGGCTTTCTGATCTACCTCAATACTTGTGTGCTTCCATCTGCTAAGCTATGAATTCAAATTTACCACCTTTTCTTCTAAACCATTAGAAAACCAAGTGAAACATCTGTACTTGCAATAGCTACTTGGGAAATAACAGAGATGAGGACTGCAAAATGCAAACAGTAACATGAATTGGGGTTTGTTTTATGATACAGTGTTCATTTGCCAGTGCCCTTGATCATGTAATATTTATGTACTTCGGTGCAATCAGATGTCTTAATATGTGCAGTCAAGATGGGATGATCGCAAAACACCTTTTAGTCTAATGAAAGAAAAAAGTAGAGAAGACTAATTCAAAATGCTTGGACTGGATCTCCATTCTCCATCGTTTAGGCAGGAGCAATGTCTCGAACTGGAAGCCAAATTGCTCTCATCTTATCCAAAGTGCCTCTTCACATCTTACGTGTTTTTCATTTGCTGCAAGTATTCCAGAATACAGATTCCCCATGTTAGTGTGCTAGATAAACCTAACAAAGAGACAATGCAGCTTGACAAATAAACACTCAACAAATAAGCGCTGATAAATTTATATAGCAACATTTAAGGTGAGTACCCACCCGTTTCTCTTCTTCCAATTTGGCTTTGATGTAGGAATAGATCGCGACTCCAGCAATGGCAATGCATGTCCCAATGCCAGTTTGTGTGGAGATCTTGTTGCCTGCAAGCATTCAAGGACTCAGAAAACTGGATCACAACAATCATCAACATTTTAAGGAGAGATCCAAAGCCTATACATACCGAAGAACAAAATTGAGAAGCCAATCACAAACACACGTTTCAGCACATTCCCAACTGCATGTGTAAGCGGAGCCACTCTTTCCAAAGTGTTGGTGGCCAGCTGCATAATCATCATCATCCTCAGCATAATCATGAATAGAAACTACCATACCATAATAGTGAAAGTGAGGTGAATCAGAGCATTCAGATAGAGAGAAATGGAGCCACACTACATACCTGATTGTAGAGGTGATAAAACATTCCCACCCAAAAAAGATCTGAGAGGAACTTGGTCAGACCAACTTTGGTAATAGCATCTTTAAAGCCATGTTGCAACAATTGAGGCCCCTCAACCTACAAATTAAACAGGTTAACAAATATGTTGGGCACATGAAATGTCATTGAAAAGGAAGCCTAGCAGTCTGCCACGTCAGAATCATCACACTCGCTGGACATCCTTGTCCGGCGGGGGTGGTATGAAACCACCACTTTTCTTTCCCATCACTCGGTGTTTTTTCCAAGCCTAATTCTCCACCTGCAGTCCAATCATAATCCATTATACCCATTTTGATTTCTCACAATAAAACCATGATGATCTCCCTGCATTAGTGCCTGCTTTAAGAGCTGCAAGGCGCATTTAGTGACAGAAGTAAGCACGCATTTTTAAACTTGTCTGGCTAAGTCCCACACACTGAGTCATTGTTCTCAGGACCAATAAACAGCTTATCTAGTTCCCACTAATTAGAGGATAAACCCAGAGTTTCCTGTAATTCTCTGACCTTGGCACATGGGAACCTTTTGGCTGACATTTATTTAGAGGTTAAATTATCTTTGGGACATTCCTTCTGTGTGGTTTGAGTGAATGCTATCAGTGAACTGTAGTGAAAGACTTGCATAATCATTCAACTTGTAAGAAATCATTCCTGAAACTAAACAAAGCGAATCCCTTCCTAACTTTTTTGAAGTATGCCCAGTTCTATTGGGTGCAACCATAGCCTAGGATCCCCCGTCCCCTGGCTCTCCTTGGGACGTGGATTGCTGATTTGCTGTGCAACCACTTCCTTGTAGTGTGTGCTCTGCTCAAATGCAGACCATATGCCAGCCCCGTTTAAATGCATGAATATTGGTTATGTGAGTAGGAGCATTATCAACTTTTTGTGAGCCTAATAGGATTACTTAAAAGGTAAAGGCATGTGGATTCCTCACTTCCATTTAGAATTTCATGGCACAACTAAATGCAAAATGTCATAAAAATGTCCATGTATTCCAAGGTAGCATCCCATGCAAGCAAACAAGCTGTAGGCCACAAACAAGACCATTAAGGGTCTTGCAGCTGATTGAATGTTTGATTCTAGTGTAACCAACTTTGCAACAGATGGGTATCAAGATAATTTCAATGGTGCAGCAACAAGAGCTCATGGTAAATGGAACTAATGATGGATGGTCATCCACAATTTCTTTGCAATATAATCCAACATAATTTATTCTCATAAATAGGTGAGATAGATCAGCATTGAACATTAATACAGAATTGTTCCTATCCTATACTGCTATAAATAATCTATGTACTAAAAGAGTGCCTAAACCACTGCAGCTGATTTTCTGTGCCATGAGCCAAAGATCCATAGAATGTCTCAGAATATATGATGGTTAGATTGACATCACAATCAACAAATATTTTAGCTTACATAAAGAAAGGAATTCTTCCTATACAATTGTTCAAACTTAATAGTAAAGAATTCACTTACTAGAATTGCTGGAGGGATGCAAACAAAGAGGGCAATGATGGAAATGTAGGCATAGAGATTGGTGCTGTCCATATCAACCTGTAAAATATGCAAATAAGCATCATATATATATATATATATATATATTTTTTTTGGTGGGTGGAGAGAGAGAGAGAGAGAGAGAGAGAGAGAGAGAGAGAGAGAGAGAGATTTTCAAACCATGGCTTTCTTTGAATAGATGCTTCTGTAAGTGAAGGAGATATTGGAAATCATGGCACTAATGAAACCAACCCAGTTGAATGAGAGCTCAGTTAGAGATGCCATGGACACACCTGAAATCTCCGGGGGCAAATGAGTCAGTTGCAAAACTACTAAAATTGTGACAAAAGTTTGAATTCTCTGCTAAGAGCCCAAGACAGCACAGCAGCATTTCCTTTGCCGTGATAACAAATGTGCCACGCTGCTTTTTCATGGGCCCATGGACCCTACCAGAGAAAGGGGATTATGTGGATTAGATATATATTGAGTCTGATCCATCCAAAGTTCCTATGCATCTGATGCACGGCCATGAAATAGACACGACAAAGTGGACATCTGTAGATAAAGGGTGAGTTTTATTTTGACTGCCCATTTTATGCCTTTGATGGCTAGAAACTTTAGATGAGCTTTCTCATATAGCTAATCTAAGGGTCTCACTCTACCTGCTGAGATTAGATGGGCCCTGCAAACATGTTATGTGGCTCAAATTTATTTTTATATTTATTTGAATTGTGCAATAGTATAAAAAAATGCTGCTCTTTCACAGCAGAGGATGTTTCTGATGGCCAATCAACAACCCATTGATAATGTAGGTTAGTGGACCAATCAGTACCCCAGTTGTTACCATTCTGATCTAATCAATCACTATAGAGCTTTTGTCATTTACCGCTCTGAGAGAACGCAGCTATGTAAGTTTTAAATTAATGAACATGGATCACCTTTATAAGCCAAACATGTCAAAATAAAGCTCTCCCTATATAGTATTATTAGGCCAAGTTTCAACCCAGTAGCAGTACTCACCATCAAGACTAATCACTATATAATACATGTGATTTTTGCTTGATTCACTCCTTATTGGATTTTTGTACTGGTTACGTGTTTTGTACATAATCAAACTGTTGATTGTCTAAGATCCCGTGGGATTGAAATTTAGACCACCACAAAGGAACCGGATTCAGGTGCCCCCAAATCTTTAGGAACTCCAGACGATTACCTCTTTAAACTGTTTGCAGGACTCATGAAACCGTATTACATGGACAATGCAAAGATGACTGATCAAAGCATCCCGACCACTCATGATCAACTTCCGCTCAACAGATATGAACAATGGATTTCAATACTTTTTTTAAGTACAAAAAAAAAAAAACCCATCTGTGGCAGACCACTGTAAAGCCCACCATTCATCTGTATAGTGGGGGTATCCATCGTGGGTCTACAAAACTGTCCAAGTGTTACAGGCTAGATGAACTAACGCGACTATAACCATCTCTACATGAATAGGAAGGAAGGTGTGGCTTACCGATGACAACGGGAGCAAGAGATAACCATAACGTGATGGGTATATTTTGTCCGAGTACGAATTGTGAAGCAGCCGCATTGAAGAATGGTTCCAAAGCTGAAATGAAATAGAAATAGAAGAGTAAGAAAGTGCAATATAAAATGACTCCCATGATTGTTAAATTAGCAGAAACAGAGACATCAGGAACCTTTGACTGTGTGGGCGAAGGAGACGGCCACTGCAGCAAAAGAAACATTGCTAGTTACATGTCCCAGGGCATGGCACACTGCGACGGGGGCCAGCAGCTTGAACATGGTCGAATCCATAGGCTACACGCACAAACACCCCACTTATGTTTAACTTATATTTTACTGGTACTAACTAAAGCATGCAAAATGTTGGGAGAACTTGAGAAAAACAAAGAAAATGTTACAAGCCCAATTGCAATTTCCATCAACTCAAAATGGTATTTACACATATAAAAGGGCTGATGATCCAATGGCTTAGATTTCACATGAAAGAAGAACTTTCTTCCAATTTCTTGCAGATTCTGCATCCCATGTCACTCAAGTGCAGTGATTTTCCTGCAGCTGCCCAAGTGGGACCACCTTCATATACAAGAATGGCACAAAACTCAAGACTCCGGCCTAGCCACTGGGGACACCCGACAGCGCATTTGCTTATTATTATTAGGGATGTAAATGGGTCCTCGCTTCTCCGATTACCCGGGAATTCCGACCCGTTAAAAACTGGATCTGGGCCAGCCGTTAGACCCCGATAAGTAAATGGGTCCGGTTCCGCCTTGGTTAGGGCGCGTGGACCCACCTTGGTTAGGACACGTGGACCTGAGACCTGATATATTACCTCAATTTTTGAAACTCTATCATCAAAATCATATTTTTTTAATATCATTATCCATCTCAACCCCAACTCGGATTTAAACCCGTCCCATATATGGTTCCGGTTCAGATTCCGGAGCCAAAAAAACCTGGTTCCAAAACGGTTTCAGGTCCGGACTCGGTTCCACCTTCTCCTTAAAGGTTCCGGACCCGTATTCAACCTTAATTATTATACATGGAGAGAGGTGGGTTTCAAGATCATGAAGTGGACTGTGGACCCCACGTGGGTGGCCAGACAGACTATGGTATCACCGATATGCCTTGTGGAACGTCGATCAAGACCGTAGATCTTTTCTGGCTCAATATCAGGAGCCACCAAGTCAAAAGGAACAATAAGAAATAGCTTTAAAGCATCAACTGGTGCGGTCCAGATTGTCCAGACGCACCATGTTCGACTATGCACCCAAATGGTACCGAGGACATTTCTCGACATGAAGTACAAGTCCCATCAAATTCGCTTTAGGCACAAACTACTTCACAGCAACACACGTATCATAAAAATAGAATAATATAAAATCAACCTTCCTAACAAAAAGATACGGATGCTTTTACTGCTCCAGAAAAACAAATAGCAATGAAAAGGACGAGAGAGACTTCCAATTCCTAATAATATGCACTATTTAAGATGAAATTTATCACAATCACCGAGGAATAATATTCAAGTGCATCCATTCCTCATCATATCTGATGTACTTCTTTTTTATACCTAACTTTTGTATTTGAAACTTCTCTAAAAGGGTAGTGAAGGATGGATGCACTTGAAGATCCTCCATCACTAATATATTATTAAATCATGTATTGAAAGTTACGGTGGGATCAACTTTTATTAAAAGTAAAATTGAATGATATCTAATTAGAGGAGTTGGTATTAATTTGGAAATCGTTTTGATCATCACTTGGTGGGGCCACAGATTAGATGACACAAATCTCACTGTAAAAGTCCCAACAAATTCGCTTTCACACATTTCCCATACGAGTTAACAGCATCGCACGTAGCATAAAAAAAACATAATCAAATCAATCAACTCATACAGAAAGACATGATGTTGGCTCCTAAAAACCAATAAAAAAAAATTCAGTAGACCATAGCATCTGAGTGAGAAAGCAGATATTATTACGAACGTTTTCGTTTCTGTTTCGAGTAAAGACAGTAGACATGATTACAAGCTTACCGCACGCTTAGGCAGGCCGACGCCCCAGCTCACCAAACAGTACACCACTCCGACGAACAAATGCACCACCGAAACGAAGCTGCTCGCATTAATCCAAACTCCAAACCATAAAAAATCAAGAAGAATCAAGAAAGATTAAAAAACAAAAGGAAGCACACATTCTTGCTAACCTACGCTTGAATATGAAAGATAGATCAGATCCAAAAACACACGTACTAAGGATAAGGGAAGTAATTGTAGATCTTCTTGTTGAGTATGTTGAAGATCACATTCAAGAAGTACCTGCAATCGCAAATGCATCGATCATTTTTTTTTTTTTTCCTAATTTTTCTGTTGAAGATTCGAACAAACGAGTAGGAATTCAAGGAAAATGCGTGGTTTCTACGCAGGCGGCCGCGATTTAGAAGATGTCGTTTCACATACCACATGAAAAAGAAGAATCCGGTGACCAGAGCCGGATATCTCTGCAGAAATCCGACCGGAGCAACCTTCCCCTCCCTGAAAACCACCGAGAAACACGTTAGAAAGATCATCCGAGCCGGATTCTCCCGGGATCGAGTCGGAATCGGAGCGAGTTGGAACTCACCCGGCGGATTCTCCCCCTTCTGCCGGAGACGACGCGGCAGCGCAGACAGGCTGGAGGAGGTCACGTTTTCCGGCGGCATTCAGCGCCGGCAAGGATTTGGCGATCAGAAGCGCCGGACGGAGCTGCCGTCCCCAGATGAGGTTCCCTCCGCCGCCGACTGAGCGGTCGGGTCTGGTCGAGATGGCGAGCGGACTCGTTTTCTTGAGGCGGATGAGGGAGGCGGCTGCGGCGGCTGCGGCGCAGGATAGCGCTCTCGACTCCATTTTCTCAGCTTTCTTGAAGGAAGAGGAAGTGAAAGATGTAGCGGTTTCGGTTGCTATTTGGATCGTTTATACATGTGATGGAGAGAGATAGGGGATGGAGATATCATGCGCCGGCGGGAGCAGAGTATCCTGTTATCTTGCGCGGGGTGGATGACGAATGGGAGGGGGAGCTGGTAACTGTTTCTCACACACTTCATATGATATTTATTTTTTCAAAAAGACAACTTTAGTAGTCCTGGAGAGTACTCATATTAAGGTACTCTGCTCTTTATATTCTTAAGGCCCACTCACTCTGATCACTTCAATCTTTGATGGATTCCATTTTGAGAAGAATATGTTAAATGCCCCCACCTAGGTGTTGATGGAGTGACAAAAAAACGGGTGGGTTTGCTGGCCATGTTTGTGCAGGTTTAGAGGGTCCCGCTGCCTGCATTTGGAATTAGTCTTGCTAGGCCAAAAACCTGAAAAATATCGATATTAGAAAAAAAAAATTAAAATGCATATTATTAAACATTTTAACACCTTGAGGCACACTATGCTACTTATGATACGTGGGCATGGACCTTAGGTTTCACTTTCGAGTAGGCTGATTTACTTTCTCGAAATGTTTAATGAAATACGGTTTTTATGTTTTACATCATGATCAATCCCACAACGTAAATCATTTAAATTTTAGTCCAAATTTTCGAGGGTTTAACCTAAAGAAATCATTAGTTAAAGGAGTGGAACTCCACATTGTGGCCGATCTTTTTTTCTTCTTCTTTTGGTAGAAACATCTAGTTGATGTTTATTGTGACCCCCCTATTGAATAAACAAATCGTTCAAAATAAATATCATCATGGTATATTGGATATACTCAAATTTTACATTAATTCTAGCTTGTCCGCCATTAGATTAACTGTTTGATGAATAATGTGATTACCATTCATTATCAAATAGTTGATCTAATCGTTATATAAAAAATCAAATAGTTGAGTCAATACTGAAACAAACTCTGATTGATTTGAAATTTGATAACGCCCTATGTACTACGAAGGTATTTATTTTAAATAGTTTTGATTTCAATAGGTGTGCTATACTGTTAACTCAGGAGATCGATCTCTAGACTAAGCCTTTTGGAGGATTCAAATTATTTCAATTAAAGTGGAATTGGTCCAATATGATATTAAAACATTTGATCAAGTCATAGATGACAATGAAAGCAGATGTGATGATTCCTATCTGTCCATCACAATCCTCCTTGGTAAGGGGCCTTATATGGTTTTTTCACAGAAAGCAGGAAAGATAAAGATCCACTGCATTGTTCAGGTAGTCACCAGGACCAGCAGTTGATTCCTAATTAATATTTCCGTGGATGTTTGTGTTGTGGTTTTGGATGGTTGTGGATGAGGAGGGTGGGGGCATGGCAATCGGCAATCGGTGTCATCTTATCCTCAAAATGAAAGGCCTTAGGGAGAGCGCCTGTCTTGTCCATGCGTCCAATGTCTTCTGTTCTCTCTCCCTTCTATTACCCAATAGAAAGTTACGGCTTTGTGCCATGGGACTGGTTTTTTTTTTTTTGCCCTTTTTCAGCTTTCTCAATTTTTGGGCTGGACTAATTTCTTTCGGTCCATAGAAGTTTAATAAAACCCACGTGTGATAGCACTGATAGACTGAGCATTCAGTTCGAAACCAGAACCTCTAGTTTCGAAAGAGAGAGGAACCGTGATCCTGGCCACTCGGCCAACTTCTTAGGGTTCTATGATGGAACTTATGTCATGTATTATGTATGTATTCAATTTCCACCTTCTAACGAACATGGTACATGCTATGTATTCGTAATTGGTATGTATATACTGCCCAATTCAACTGTTGTTTTTATGTTTTGTTTTGTTTTGTTTTATCAGTGTGTGGGCCCACTGCCACTTGATCAACGGCGAAGATCGTAAAGCCCGCTATGTCCTGCCGTTGGTATGCAATGGGCTCTAGAAATTCGTCCTTTATTGTAGTTGAGGTTGGTCTAGCTCGCCAGACATGGTAAGATGCCATGAACTTTATTTTTATTTTTAGTTGATGGAAAAGGAATTGACAATGTTGGTCCTGGCTTGTGTCATGTGGAGGATAAGGTGCGAATATTAAGAGAAAAGATTCGGACTCGGGATCAGACTCAGGTGCGAATATTAAGAGAAAAGATTCGCACTCGGGATCAGACTCAGTTAAGGCCGAGTTGGACCGAGTCCCAATTTAAATTAAAAATAATTGGTCGAGTCACATGGGACTCAGCCGAGTCCAATAACACCCAAATTGTTTAGGGCCAAGTCCGAGTCCAATAGGACCCAACTGGTATATAACTGTCGCCCATGACTAAGCTTTTTAGCAGGATTTTATTCAACCATATTCATTAATTGGTGCCTAAGAAAAATTACTGCTAGCTTTAATTAATAGTTGTAGCTTACAAGTTATGCTAACTTTTTTACACAAGTTCAAACCCATACAATCTACTAATATGCTCGTCCAGTATTTGAGCCAATTTGGATGTATATCATAGTATTAAGAATATATGGATTATTTAACATCAGTAAAACTAGGCTTGTAAACGGGTCGGTTCCGGTCCGGTGATCCAAGAAACCGGTTGGTGGACCCGGATCCGGTACCGTTAAGGAGAAGGTGGAACCAGATCCGGACCCGGTACATGTTTCTTAGATTCGAAACTAGAACCATATATTGGACGAGTCTAAATCCGGGTCCGGATTTAGGTGAAGAATGATATTTAAAAAAAATGATTTTTAGAACTTTTTTTTAAAAATTGAGGTAATACGTCTGGCCTCGAATTCACGAGTTCAAACTAAGGTGGAACTAGACCTGGACCTATTTACTCATCGAGGTTCCGAATTTTAACAGTCGAAACCTCCAAGCAATCGGAGAATCAAAAACCCATTTACATTCCTTAAGTAAAACAAAGATAAGTTATAATCTGACCAAATCTGATCAAAACACATACATCTAAGCCGTCCATTAAAATTGTCATCTCTGAGTTGATGAATGCAAAAGATTTTGCTCCATTTGAGAAATGTGAACCATTTAATAAAAAAAGCTTGAAAAAAAAGGTCAAATCATGATTGATCAATCAGATGAATCAACCATTCATAGGTCTTGAGTCCATAAAACATAGCCCTTGTTGCATAAAGTTGATTTTCCTGTTCAACAGCTGCTCCAAATTGGGATGGCTAGCTGTCTAAAAGTTGGCGAGACTCAAAGGTGAACCCATCTACAGCCAAAGCCTGCAGAATGGACTGCCCTCGTTGCTCATTTTAGCTACACTGATCATCCAAACGGTCCATGTCTAGAGAGAAAACTTTTATAATATCTAATATAAAATGTGGATGGTTTAAAATCCCGATCGACACTAAATCGATTGGGTGTGGACACCAAACAACATATTATTTATTATATAGCATACATATAACCACCATTACTTGGATGAGTTATAGGCATCCTCTTGATGAAATTTCAAGTTCTTTTTGCCAAGTTCTTAACACCACTAATAGGTAATCAGCCTGAATTCCTTTCACAAAATGTTTGGGATAAGAAACTCCAAAGAGAAAATGTTATTGTTTCTAAAAAGAAAAATGTAAGATTGACAGCAAGTGAAGCGAATGTTCACATTTTATATCTCATCCATGACACAATGAAGAAACTGCATAACTCATTACAGTACAATTTTCTATCAACCAAATTGCTCTCACTCATACAGATCACCAAAGCTTAACCAAAAATATTCACAAGAGAGATTCGGTTCTTACTTCTCAATTAGGTGGCAACAGTTTCTTGATTCCAGCCTTCTGTTCTGCAGTCAGCCTTGAGGGGAACTTGATGTTGAACTTAATTTTCAGATTCCCTCTCCTGGAAGGATCCTTGGGTATGGGCATCCCTTCCCTAGGAACAACCTCCTCGTAATTAGGATGTATTGCGGAGTTGATGTTGATGGTAAGGTTTCTACCATCCAGGGTCGTCAAATGGACTGTGTAGCCCGTTAGAGCTTCGGCCAGTGTTATTTTCTGTGTATAGATCAGATCATTCCCATCCCTTGTGAATGCACTGTGTGGCTTCTCATCAATGATGAAGACTAGATCTGCAGGGATGACATTAGGTTGCTCATTTCCTTTCTCAGGGAATGTTATCTTGGTTCCTTTCTTCCAACCAGGCTTCACTTCAATGGTTAGAATTTCCTCCACTGGGACAGTTTTCCTGAAGACAGAAACACATTAGTACCAATGATGTACAATGAAAGAACCAAAAGAACAGATAGATAAGAAAGAACACAAAGGGGATCTTTCAACCAGTTTACTCCAGAAAACATGAGTTGCCAACTAATGCCAAGTTCCCTAGAGGAAAAAGTATGAACATCTTTAAATCATTAGAAGTCCCATTGAAAAAAAAAAACAAGCTGCATCCAAGCATGATAGTGAAACTATACTATCAGATCTCAAGCGAAAATCCCGTTCTTTCTGAACATTACAAGAATCCACTCTGTTTAGTCTGCCAAGATGGTGGGAAAACAGGGCATAAGCATGGTACACATGCTGAAATTCAATGCCATAACTGAGGGTGGGAAAACAGGGCATAAGCATGGTGCACATGCTGAAATTCAATGCCATAACAGAGGGTGGGAAAACAGGGCATAAGCATGGCACACATGCTGAAATTCAATGCCATAACAGAGGGTCCAATTCAAGAGAGTCCCAAATTACAGGATCCATTAATTCAGCATAACAGTTAAATAATTTTTAAATACATATGTTCCTGAGATTCAAATGGATATGATATGCAAAAACAACAGCAACAAAAATGATGTCCAAATCGCAATTGAAATCTATATCCATCAAAGAACTCTATAAATATAAGTGATTGATCAATGTTCAAATAAGCAATTGAAACATACAATTCAAGGATGTATAATTAACTATGTAATAACCAACTCCAGAAAGGAAGAAAAAAGACCCATGAAACAATCATTCAGATCAAGCTAATCAACCAATAACCCACAAGCAAAGAAGCACTTAAATCTCAGCCAAAATCATCCTCTGAACTAAAACAAGACATACAATTTCATAAAAAAAAAGATCAAAACACACATCACAAAAACACCCAAAAACCATCACATGAATAAAAGGAAAGAAAACATTGGCCACTGGGGAAAGAGAAGAACAGATTCCAGATATGAGAAAACTCACCCACTGATATCACAAATCTCCCTTGAAATCTTCATCTTCTTCGTAGTACCCTTATACAGCTCTTCCAAGCTACACGGCAACGTGTTCTCAATCGGCGGTGCCTTCCGGGTCGGATTCTGCATCGCCGAAGCTTCTCCGAAAGACCCAAACAGATCATCCCCAAACATCCCTCCGAATCTAGACCCACCTCTCATGCCGCCCATCCCTCCACCACCCGGACCGCCGCCCATTCCTCCGCCGAAGGGACTCGAGAACCCGAAAAACTCTGAAAAAATGTCATTTGCGTTTCTGGGGTTGAATCTAAACACCGTCGGGCCGTCGCCGGTCTGGAAGAACGTCGGCCCACCGGCGCCCCCGGCGCCGGGCGGAGGGACCTGGCCTTTGAGACCTTCCTCTCCGTATTGGTCGTAGATCGCACGCTTCTGCGAATCGCTCAGAACCTGAGATTGGAGAGAGATGGGTGTGAGATAATGAAGGTTGAAAGATCTAAAGGAAAAATCTGATAGATAGAAAGAGACCCACCTCGTAGGCTTCTGAGATTTGCTTGAATTTGGCTTCTGCTTCTTTCTTGTTGTTGGGGTTCTTGTCTGGGTGCCATTTCATGGCGAGCTTGCGATAGGCCTTTTTGAGATCATCTTCGTTGGCGTTTTTATCTACTTGCAGGATTTTGTAGTAATCCACGCCCATGGCTTCTTTGCTTTCTCCTCTCTTTCTCTTAATTTTGGATTTCTTTCTCCTTCTTCTTCTGCTGCTGCTGCTGCAGATGATTTTCTCTTTCTCTAGTTGGTAATTGCTTTGATTGTTGTTGTATGGTTTGGGGTATTAAAATTACAAGGAGAAGAGCAGGTGAGTTGTTAAAGTTGGAAGAAGAGTGCTGGAAGGAGAAGGAAAAATCTGGAAGGAAAAGGAAAGGAGAAGAGTGTCGAATGTTCCAGAACTAGGCATGTCAATGCACAGCCAGCTCTATGACTGCTGAGTGCTGATTCATCTTACATGGGCTCTCCCAAGATTTCATTTTTAGTTTGATCAACCTCAATCTCCTGAACCCCAAGGGGTTAGCCGAGTGGTCAGGACCATGGTTCCTCTCTTTTCCGAAACTAAAGGTCTTAGTATCGATCATCGGTTCCCCCCTCTTCAGGAATCGAAGGTTGAGTCCACTTGTGTTATCACCTAGGGGCCACAGGGGTTTTACCCGCATTCTCTCTGGGCCGGAGGGAATAGTCCAACTCGAAGGGTTGAGAACCCTCCGTTAGAAAAAAAAAAAAAAGAAAAAAAACCAAAATTTAACTTTTATTCTGTTCACTTTTTGTCATTTCATGGCATTAAGGAGGTCCCTTTTTTACTTTTTCTTGGATAAGAATTTACCTTCTTATGACTTTTTTGTCTTTTCGTTGTATTAAGAAGGTACCTTTTTAATTTTTCTGGATAAAAAAGAAGTATCTTTTTATCATTAGTGGAATGAGAGAATTTTTTTTTTTTACTTTTAAAAAAAATTAAGAACGAGTTATTTTTTAAATTTAGTACTTTTTGATATCATTTGTCTTCTTTTCTTGTCTTTTAAACATGATTGGAAAACTGTCTGAGTTAACTCTTATGTCTCCCGAGTCTTCTCATTTTGACAAATGATCGAGTCAAAAATAGAGGAGACTCGGCCGAGTTGTCTTATTTTAATAAGTGGTTTGCATCCCGAACCATTTAATAGGAAAGTCAAATCTTAAATAATTAAGATTTGCTTATAAGTAATTGTGCATGAAGTTTAGAGTCAATAATTTAAAAATGATTATTGGAATGTAATAAAAAAAAACTTATATTTGTTCTTTTTCATTCGATATTTGGACTAACAAATTATGTAATATGTAATGTTATTTTCTTTTATTTTCTTTATTGCTTAACTTTTCCTACATGTATAAACTTATTAATTTTAATTGAATATCATGAATGCATATAAATAAACATATTTTTAGATTTTATAAGTAATGGACTCATTTTTAAATACCTTTAAAATAATTCTTTAAAAAAACATGACTCCCAAGTCTCCACTTTGACTCCATCCGAGTCAACTTTCTTTCATTGGACAAGTCGAGTCTAAGTTACGAGTTTCCCAACTTTGCTTTTAAAAGTGATCATTCACTTCAATTCACTTTTAAAGCAAATTACCCAAACATGGTTGTTTGAGTAATTTACTTACATAGTATTATAAAGTGAATAATCAATACAAGAGACAAAAGAAAGGGGTTTAATCAAAATTTGCCAAATGATATGAGATAGTAGTTTTTTTAATTTATTTAATTTTTTGGTAAAAAAAATAGAGGACTTTTTGTTATTTATGGCATGAGAGAGAAGTTGTTTTCTTTACTTTATTGGTAAAAAGAAGAGGGCTTTTTTAAATTTAGTACTTATTATTTGACTCCTTTTTTTATTGTATATTAAATTGACATTTCACTTCACTCCACTAATTAAGTAAGTTTGTCAAACAAACCCTGGATTTAGACAACTAATGTATTGAAAATCCAAGTTGCTTTAAACAAAAGCTTCCAGTGAGTGTACATGGTATTAATCCCAAAGAGTAGCTCAGTTTGCCTAGGACCACAGTTTGCATCCGGAGGTTGTAGGTTTGAAACTGCACTACCACGCTGGGGCTACATGGGAGTTTATCCGGCTTCTCACTGGGCTCGAACGGATTAGTTCAGCCCAAAGGATTGGGAGCCCTCCGATAGCAAAAAAAAAAAAAAGAAAAAAAGAAAAAGTGTACATGGTATTTCTCAAATTTTATTTAAATAGAAGTTGGTTCCACTCACCATACAATTGACTATTGTATGAAAAATGTGACAATGAATAAATAATACATTGAATTATAATAATCATGTTTTTAATTGAACAGCCAATTTTAGGATGGAATAAACTTTTATATGTATCGCGGCTATCGCCTACAATTGGAAGGCTTTGACAAATATTCATTGCAATATCAAATCACTAGTATGATATCATAGAAAAAGGACAATGAGCACACACATGATAAGGCCCAGGCCCACAAGGCCAGGGTAGCATATCACACACAGAGAAAGTTTGACAAATGCAAAATCATCATGTTATCTTTTACAATTCACTCATGTACTGTAATCAGTCATCTCTCAAATCACAAGAGATTGAGAGAATTTCTTTATATTTTAAAGGGCACATTTGAAATGAACATTGCCCTTCTTAATAGGACCACCAACATTGTAAAGATTTTTCTCATGTTATACATTGAGAATTCTTATGTGATCAAAATTCCTACTAATATTAAAAAATAGCTTTAAATCTTGAAGTCAATGAGATTTTTAAAATTCTTTAAAGGTAAGAGTGTTTTAGAATTAATGCAATCTCATAGGACTTAAAAAAATAAGTTATTATTAAGCATATAAACATTTTTAAATACTTCAAATTTAGCTCATTTGGCAAAATCATTTTACCATAGTGAAATACTAAATTTAAAGCCAATCCAATGGCAGCTCAATGGTGAGACAGCTCTCCTCCATAAAACCAACTAGGTATCAATTCTAGGTTGCAATATTGATGGTGTTGGACTTGTAAGAAAGAAGAAAAATACTAGAATTAAAAAAGACCAAATCAAAACGAGATAAATTTCATAGGTTTTAATCAAATTTTATCGCTTTATTAAAAATTAAGTTGGGCTAAGCAAAGTTTCTGCTTTTTTTGAGCATATGCATGATATCTTGAAGCTAAATTCAAGCTCATTTAAGGAAATTTATAAACAACTACATGCTTCTGATACTTACAAATATAAAATTGTTCATTTTTTTACATGTGACTATGTTAAGAACCCACTTTTTTTTTTATCTTGTTGCATAGAATACATACGAATTAATTATATAGAAACTCAATGTAAAATTAGATTAAAGAGGTGAAGGCCGAGGATACAAGGTAAGGTGTTACTAAGATGGTTGGTTGATTGTAATTAAAAAAAAATTATAAAGAAAAATTGCACATGACTACATGCTATTGAATGGGCTGTACACAATTGTAAGGTCAAATTTTAGCGGATCAGGTCAGGGGAAAATTGCTTTTAGGTGCTCCTCCCTCCTCCTGTAATGGACTTCTGCTACCTGACTTGTATCCTGGCAAAGAAATCAAAAGCGAGGTGATATTCGATCGGATCGTCTGATTGAACACACTCCGATGCTTAAATTAGTAAGTGAAAAATGGAATCAACCCCTTTTCCTTGCTCTCAGGTCTCTCTCTTTTTCAAACCTGGTTTTTCTCGTTTTCTCTCATTTTATCTTCTTCCTTAGCTGCCATTCGTGGTTTGGGAGGTCTGCCCACTTCTCATCGTGTCTTCTGGAATGGGGGAGGATGCCTCCTCCCACTTCGCACGTTCTCCTTCTCGTTCTGCACGTTACCATCTTCTTCCCCTTTTCTACATCGAGCCTTCATGAGCCAATTGGGCTTAACCAGCAGCTCAACCCGAGTTGGCTTGGCCCAAAACCCACAAGCAAAGGCGGACCGACTTGTACCCGCCCCAGGTCCATTTCAAAATTCCTCTTCAATAGTATTGGGCCTTGGCCCGCGCCCCATATCAATTAAACCACTTGCCCCAAGTTAAAAGGGCAGAACGAAAAAAACCCCAAAACCCTCTCTGCCTCTTTTGACCTTCCACCTTCCCTCTTAAACTCTTCGCCAGTCTACAAGCGACTACAGCTCTTCCGCCTCTTCCGACCGGACCGACCTAGTGACCTACCTTCAAGGCTTCAACGGTTCAACACTTCAACGGTTCAGGTAACTCTCTCTCCCTCTCTTTGTAGCTTGTCTCCCCCTCTGGCTAGGGTTTTTGCGGTTTCCTCTCTTCTTTTCCTTCCTCTCTTCCTCCTTTGCACATTAGGGTTTATGTTTTAGTTTTCTTTTTTCATTTGAAGTGATGATCTCAAAGCCCTCTTTTCTATTAAAAATGAGAAAAGGGTGATTGAGAAGAATATGTTCTCTCTCTGTGTCTGTTTCTTTGAGCAATGGAGGGAGTTAGGGAAATCAAAATGTAGAGATTTCGTCTCAGACTCTCATGTGGGAACTATTTTACCCCACGGAGGGGAATTGTTGATTGGATGTTATTTTATAAACAACACTATTTTTAGCCAGTAATTATTAATTTATTGGTTAGAATGTTAGATCAAATAAATATATAGGAAATTCACTATATCAAGTACAGACCTTACTCTATGTGAATCCGGATCCCTTGAATCGAATCAAGGCTGAGAGAAATCATTTTGTTTGAAAATCTGAATCTGTTGCATAATTGCAGCCACAGCCACAGGTTTGCCAAATTTTCAGTGTGATTAGAGTCTGGTTGTTGATCTCTAATTACAATTATATATCACACCATTTCACTTTGGTTTAAGAAAATATATATAGTGCATGGGATTGAACTCTTGAAATTCTAAGAAATGTGTTCCTTCAAAATTCAATTGGTCTAAAGATTGAAAAAAAAAATTGTGGAAACCCACATGTAGCAGTTAGCATCAAATAATCTATCTTTTGTGGAAAATGAAAACCCAATGATCTGCTAATAAATCAAGAGTCTAATATGCATGTATCTCAACCTAATGTCCTTCCTATGTATGTCCTCTTACCCTATGGGCTATGGCAGGACCAGGATATCCATTTGAGGGTAAGGACACCCCGGTAGGTAGATTAATTTTGGAGGCAAATCGAAGAAATGAGTCTGTCAAAAAAATTATTAAAGAGGTGAGAGGTCTAAGTGAGTAATAAAGGATATAAGGTGGAGATGTAAGTGCGCTCTAACTTTTCCAAGTGTCAAATTACTAAGGTGATGATTTGGGTATTCGTTCCCTATCCTCCATTTCAATTGTTTCCATTAGATTAGAGGATATTTAATTTTCTGATTTTACCTTTAGTTCTTTATTTTTCAACATGCTAAAAAATACACACCTAGTACTCAATTACATGAAATAAGCATGCACTTTAGAAATTTAATTCCGTTCATATTCACAGGCCATATAGGAATTAATGCATATCATCATCAAATTTGGGGCCTGTCCAATTCATATGCTTGCAATAATTCAGCTATGAGCTAGTTATCTAATGTGACAACCATTTTACTAATTTTGCAATATTCATTCCATGAGCCATGAGTTATCCTTGACGCTCAATTTGTACTCTGTAGTGAGACCGTTTGGGGGTGTAGATGAGATAGTTAGCTAATGTGACAACCATTTGACTAAAAATAAAAAAGACCCTTTTTATAAAGTATTGTTTATGTTATCAACAACCATTTGAATAGGAAATGTCACCCAGTAAAGGGGACTTACAATGGGATAGTTGATATCAACAGCCAAATCTTTCATCATGTCAATAGTTTATTGTTTTGCTTCATATCATGCCACAACCCCAGGCTATGTTTAAGCTTTAACTACTAGATCTAGAATTGTTGTGAGCAAGTCTTATCTAATTGGAAACTACTTTTTTTTTTTTTTTTCATTTTGGAAACTTTATTCTTGGCCCGTAATATGATGTTTATGATTATGCTGATAGTGTTCATATATAAATTATAAATACAGGTGCTCTCATTTGGGATCATATGATTAAAGAACTGTTTGGAGCTTAAGAAAATAATAACGAGGTACTAATTTTTACATGATAATGTGTATTACTTCTTTAGAGTTTTTTTTATTATTGTTGTAGTTTGCTTACAAATTGTGTGCTAATTTCTTGAGGATTCGCGATTTGGGTGTTGTCGCTTAAAAGTTTATTTACAAATTAGGTGTTAGTAGTAGGATTCTAATTGTTTAAAATCATGCCTTTAACCTATGTTATAAATGGTGATTATTGGTGGTTGGCGAGGATTTTGATGTAATTGACCTTAACTTTGAATCAGATATGGAAAAATATTACAAAAAACAATCAACTACCAATCCACCGTCTCCGATTCCAAAGAATGAAAAGAATGATGAAATGCCATCATCCTCGAAGAAAGGGCGTATAGAGGTTAACTTAACTGATCTTCCCGCAGATCCTGGGTTACGGAATCCAATCTCAAGCTATCATCCTATGGATATGGACCAAGTACGAAGAGCATATCTACAAAAGGGCCCTTGTCAGCCTCGTGACCATAAGTTTCCTTATACGAGGTGTGGACAAGATAAGAGGCGATTTAATCCTTTTTGGTTTAAGGATTACGGCAGTTGGTTGGAGTACAGCATTGAAAAAGATGCTGCATTCTGCATGTGTTGTTATCTTTTTTGGGGAGGAAACACGTTATGATGCTTTTATAACTCAAGGATTTAAAAGCTGGAGGAAAAAAGAAAGAATTGAAAATCATGTGGGAGGCCCAAATAGTGTGCAAATCAAGCATATGAGAAGTGTCAGAATTTATTGAATCAAGAGCAACACATTGAGATGATTATTATTAAGTAATCAAGTCAAGCTCGAACAGTTTATTGAATCCGTTTGAAGGCAACAGTTGCTTCTATTAGATTTCTTTTGCGCCAAGGATTGCCTTTTCGTGGTCATGATGAATCTGAATATTCAAACAATATGGGTAACTTCCTTGAGCTATTGCAAGTACTTGTCAATCAGAATGAAGTTATTAAAAGAGTTGTATTGGAAAATGCTCATGAGAATCTAAAATTGACCTCTCCTAAGATTCAAAAAGACATTGTGAATGCGGCTGCCATAGAAACCACTCAAGCTATCATTTCTGAGCTTGGAGATGCACCATTTTCTCTTTTGGTGGATGAATCTAGGGATATCTCTATCAAAGAGCAAATGGCAGTAGTTATATGCTATGTGGATAAGCGAGGATGTGTGATGAAGCGGTTCTTAGCCATTGAACATGTTGCAGACACTAAAGCTCAATCACTTAAGCCGGCCATTGAAGTGCTATTTTCCAGGCATGGATTGAGCATGTCAAGTTTGTGTGGGCAAGGTTATGATGGGGCTACTAATATGAAGGGTGAGCTTAATGGACTGCAAAGGCTCATTCAGAATGAGAATCCCACTGCATTCTATGTTCATTATTTTGCACATCAGCTTCAGTTGACACTCGTTGTTGTTGCAAAAGATAACAAATTAATCGACGCTTTCTTCGAGTCGGTTTCTATGGTGTTGAATGTCGTTGGAGGCTCTTGCAAACGTCATGACATGCTTCAAAATATACAGGTTGCTAAAGTCGTTGATGCTCTCGATTCGGGCGAACTTGAAAGTGGACGGGGTTTGAATAAGAAGACTAGCCTCAAGAGGCCAGGAGATACACGTTGGGGCTCGCATCATGATACATTGATTAACTTGCTACTCATGTTCTCCTCAGTGGTTGATGTGCTTGAAATTATCTCAGATGATAGTACGAGTGAACACAAGGACTCTGCCACTAACTTATTGAGTGTATTGGATGATTTTGATTTTGCATTTAAATTGCATTTGATGAGAGATATATTGAGGATCACCAATGAATTATCAAAGTTATTGAAGCGAAAAGATCAAAATATTATCACTGCCATGGAACTAGTGAGAGTGTCGAAGCAACGATTGCAAGTGATGAGAGATGATGGGTGGGATTCTCTCCTATTTGAAGTCCATTCATTTTGTGATAAATATGAAATCATTATTCCCAATATGAGTGATATGTTTGTTGGACGAAAGCGATCACGATGTAAAGCTGAATTGACAAATCTCCATCATTTTCGAGTCAACATATTCTATGCTACTATTGATTTGCAACTTCAAGAGCTTAACCGCCGCTTTAATGTGGTGAACACCGAGTTGCTTCTTTGTGTGGCATGCTTGGATCCAAGTGATTCATTCTCTGCTTTCGATAAGGAAAAATTGATCCGGCTCTCTCAATTATATCCAAATGATTTTTCGGACTTAGATCGGGCGAGACTTGATAATCAGCTTTCGACTTATATCACTGATATGCGCACCAATAGTAAGTTTTTTGGAGTGAAAGGAATTAGCGGCCTTTCTCAGAAGATGGTTGAAACAAAAAGGGACATTGCATATCCTTTAATTTATTTGCTCTTGAAATTAGCGCTAACCCTATCAGTTGCCACTGCTACCGTTGAGAGGGTATTTTCTGCTATGAAAATCATGAAGAATCGACTCGCAATCGAATGGAAGATGAGTGGATGAATGATTGTTTGCTTGTGCATATCGAAAATGACATATTCAATAGCATTGGTGATGAGACAATCATACAACGCTTTCAAAACATGAAGAGCCGTAGAGGACAATTGTAAAAAACTTTATTTTGGGGTTGAAATGACTTTTGATGAGAGAAGTTTATATTAGTTGATGTCCAATCATTAATATGTACTTCTTTTTTCGGGTTGATATCCGAATTTTTTGGAGGTTGTGAACCCTTTCTTTTTGGGGATGATTGGTTTGCCCTCATTTTTTGGGAGACTTTTTTGTTTTCAGTATACTTCTCTTATACTGTAAATTTTGGAGAAATGAATAGTCCTCATTTCAAACAAGAAATATATTAAGTTGATGTAGTTAAATATTTTACGTCTATTTACATGGAATACATTTTTTCTTTTGTTATTGTTGATGTGAGAAAATTCTAGCTAAAGTTTAGCCCCACCTAAACGAAAATCCTGGGTCCGCCTCTGCCCACAAGCTAGTTTTTCAAGCTGGATCAGGTTCACAAATTGGGTCAGGCAATGTCAGGTCCGAGCCCGTTGCTCTCACAATTGCCCCCCAAGCCTACCTTTTCCTTATCGTTCCCGAGGAAAGGGGAGGCTTGGTACATTGGTACATCCACGTGGCATTGTTTAATTCGTTTCCCTGTCCATCAAGCCGCCAAACGTCTCTTCGTCTTTATCTCTTCCCTTCCCTTTCGGGGTTTCAATCTTTTCCAAGGAGACGCGTTTTTACCCTCACATCTCTTCCTGCGAATCGTCATCTCCTTCTTCTTTAAATCCTTCATGGCAGTCCTTCTTCTTGTTCTCCTCTTCTGCCTTCGATCCTCCCACTGTAAGTCTCTTTCTTCTCCTCGTTTCCTTGGTTTTCTTTCTTTCCCTTTTCTCTTTTTTTCTTTTTGTTATTTTTTTTAACATGGGGAACTTGAAGGGTCTTATTAATGATCCAGTAAAACTCGCCGAGTTTAGGCAAAGATACAATATCCCCTCTGATATTTTAGTCAGAGCACCTCTTCCTAGGGAATCCCTTACAAGTGGATCACATGATGCCATGCCCTTTCCCACTATCGCTATTGTGGAAGGGGAGGGTGCGTTTTCCTTTAGACCCTCTCCTCGTTCAGTTTCTGTCTTTTACAAATCTTTTTCCCGTCCAATGTGCCCTCAATCTGTTTCGCATTGTAATGGGGGTGGCCGCGTTGAATAAGTTGCTCGGCACCAACCTTGGGGTGTTTGACATTCTTTCCTGTTACTCTCTCGTCCCTCTCAACAATCAGAATTTCATTTTTTATTTGAAATCCCGCGATCAGAATAGGCTCCTCGTCCATTATCTCCCGGACTCGAATGAGCCGAGCAAAGGGGACTTTGTTGTTGTGGGCAGCAACTGGGAGCAGCCGACCTCCTGGGGTGGGGTCAGCCAAGAAATTTCCTAAGTCCCAGGCTCTCCAAGTCGACCCCCTGCTACATCATGCTTTTCCCATCCTGCATATCGTCTTTTTTCTTACACATAGCATTTCACCTTATCTTTGCCTGTAGGTCCATCGATCAACCAGATCCCTCATAATCTTCTTCGGGCTGACAACCTGAAAACTGTCATTGAATATCGAGGTCCCCCCGAGCTGCTTGGTTGGGGTCAAGTCGCCCACATTCTGCTCGGATATGAGAGGTCATGCGATAGCTTCTTAGCCGTCCCACCTTGGCATACCCCTGGGGAAGTTCCTGGAAAACCAGCTCTTCGCTCTCTTCGAAGGAAGATCCCTGCTGTGAAAACGCCGAGGTCTTTCAGCTGAGGGAGAGCACCCAGTGTGAAATCCTCAAGTTCCCAGAAGTCTTCCAGCCTATCACCATCCTTCGAGTTAGATTCTTCTGATCGGAAATGCAGTCTTAGGAGTTCGGCTCCATCCAGTACATCCTCTTCCTTTTAGTCCAAACAAATTCCTGTCTTAGAGGTTTCAGACGGTTCTTCTTTTTTGGACCCCGACAGGCCCTCCTCCACCATGTCCAAGCGCAAGGCAAAGGACCTACTCGGCAGCCTCGGGGACCTTCCTTCCCCCGAAGCAGGGAAGGCTCCTCCCCAAGTATCCTTTTCATCTCTGGGCAAAAGGCCCGTGGACGATCCTTCATTCGATCTTGGTCCTAGGAAGTTTAAGAGTAAGTCCTCGCCAAGGTCGGCCGATGACCCCGGGTCGTTCTCTGCCTGGATGGACGACTCCTTGCCCCCTCTCCCACCTCAGCCAAGTCCCTCTTTTGGGCACAAGAGCTCTCCGAGCTCGCTCCCTGGATCCCAATCTTTTTAAGGTGATGGAGTCGCCGAATCTTTGTCAGTGGCGTTCCAGCTGGGCAAGTCCGTCCTCCTCCCTTCGGATATGGGGTTGTATGGGGCTCTGTCCGACCAAGATTTGATGTCCTCCAGCATCCAATACTGCCTTTTGGTCAGTTTTACTTCATCTCCATGATTAGATTGTACTCCTAGCAGGTGCTCTAGTTTTTACTCTAACTTCTTTTTTTTTTGTTGTTCCATAGGGGCTTCAAAAGTGGTTTGTCATTTTAGATATTCTAGAGAAAAGTCTGAAATGGGTAGAAAGTCTTGAGATGGAACTAGTGGCATCCAAAGCTGCTCAGCGATTAGCAGAGATGTCTGCCTCAAATTCTTCAAAGGCTTTGAGCCTTGCAGCGGCTAAGGCCGTCGTTGCCACCAGTGGTCTGGTCGCCAGCGAAATGGAGCTCGAGGCCCTTCGCAGCAAGATCGCCGAGATGCATGAGTCCATGGAGCACTCGAAAGACGCTGCCTTTGAGGAGGTTGAGGCAATGTATCTCTATCAAGTGGAGCAGATGAAGGCCATTGTGTTCAAGCGTGAGTATGATGTGGGTCTGAGTGATGCCGAGGTCCCAAGAGACTCACCTCTCTAGGCCAGGCATGCAGTCCAGTCTGTCTCTGCTGCCGACCATCCATCTCCTGTCGGGACCCGTGCTCCGGAATCTATTGAAAAGCCAAGCTCGCCTGTTGCCTGAGACACTGATGCCATTCCCGATGTTAATCCCGCTATTCCTACCCTCGCTGTTTCCAAGGTTGTCTGAAGGATTGTTGGATGTTTTGATGAACTATTGAACACCCTTTCTTTTATTTTGCTTTGCTTTTGGGAAGATGCCCGACCTGTGGGCTTTGTAATTGCTTTTCCTTTTTTCTTTTAAACATATCCTTTGTGCTCCAAATGTTTAACTTCTCATGTTTCAAGTAATCTCGCATGGTTCATTCCTACTGCCACCGTCAGCCTTTGCCAAACTCCCCTCGGCCTGGTGTTCACGTCGTTACGCCCAGCATCAGGTAAGGTAAGATCAGTGCAGTATACCTAGTTAGGGACTATCCCAGTTAGGATTTTTTATTTCCTTCGGTACGAAGTAGTGGGCATGTTATTGCCCTGAATTCCTTAGGCTTTAGCCCCTTTTGTGGTTATCCCGGTAGGGCGTGGCCCTCACTGCGGGTCCACTCTCATGATGGATTGGTCCTTTGGTATAAAGTTATATAGAATCCCGAAGGTGAGATTTCACACAATTCATAAGATAACCTGCATAAAATTTAAATTCTACATAGGTTTTCAGTACATGGTCATAATAAAAACTTGCATAAACTGGACGACAAATTCAAAATTAAGCAGTCATTTAAATACAAAAAGGCTTAAAAGCAGAATTTCTTCAAATTTACCACGTTCCAAGGTCTCTGCAGCGCCTTTCCCTCTAATGTTTCTAGGTGATATGCCCCTGTTTTTCCTGCAATAGTGACTCTATAAGGTCCCTCCAAATTTGGTCCCAATTTGCCATGCTCTAGGTTTCTAGTGCCAGGCAATACTCTTCTAAGGACCAAGTCTCCGACCTGAAAGGTTCTCTTCTTGACCTTCTTCTGGAAGCACTGCGCCAACTGTTGCTGGTAGGCTGCCAGTTTGATCAATGCCAACTCCCTTCGCTCTTCCACCATATCGAGCTGCTCGGCAATCCTTTCTTTGTTATGTACATGGCCATATGCCTCTATCCGAGAGGTCGGCAATCCGACTTCCAAGGGAATCATGGCTTTCATCCCATGCGCCAATGGAAACGGGGTTTCCCCGGTCGACTTTTTTGGAGTTGTTCGGTAGGCCCATAAGACGCTTGGCAGCTCATTCACCTACGCTCCCTTGGCCTCATCCAACCTTTTCTTCAATCCATCCAGCAAGGTCTTATTGGAGCTCTCAGCTTGACCATTGCACTGTGGGTAGACCGGGGTCGAAAAATAGTAACTAATGTTAAACCGCTCGCATAAGCTTCTGAAGGTTTTTCCCTCAAACTGTTTTCCATTATCCGTCACTATCGCCCGAGGTATCCCAAATCTGGTGATGATATTTTTCCATACAAATTTTTCGGCATCACTCTCCCTAATATGAATTAGGGATTCCGCCTCTATCCATTTGATAAAATAATCAGTTGCCACTATAAGGAATCTAAAGTTACCTGCCGCCCTTGGCATTGGTTCGACAATGTCGATCCCTTACCTATCGAACGGCCAAGGACTTGTAATCATGCTCAGATGCTCGGTAAGTTGATGAATGTCTTTGCCAAAGTGCCGACACCTTTCACACTTTTGGACGAACTGTAGCGAATCTTTCTGCATGTACGACCACCAGTATCCTTACGACATAGCTCGGTGCGACAAGCTCCGTCCCCCAACGTGGCACCCACAGTGTCCCTCGTGGATTTCCCATAATAAGCTCAGTACATCAACTAGGTGGACGCACAAGAGGTATGGTCCAGAATAGGACCGTCGATAAAGCTTCTTGCTTGGCGACAACCAAAACCTCGCAACTTTCCTTCTTACCTTTACACCTTCACTGGGCTCTTCCAGGAGAGTACCATCTGCTAAGTATGCAACTATCGGCGTCATCCAGCTCGGACTCTCATTTCCCGAATCGACACACATAACCTGCTGTTCCGCAATGCTTGGCTCCGGCTGGAAATCTACAATGATCTCCCTCCTTAGTTCAGATTTCACTATGGTGGCCAAACAAGCTAGGCTGTCGGCATGTGAGTTTTGTTCCCGAGCAATCTGTTTTACCACAATTTCTCCTATTTCTTAAATCAAGCACTTTGTTTCGGAAACATAGGCGGCCATCCAATCATCCCGCGTCGCGTATTCTCCAATTAGCTGGTTGGCGACCAATTGTGAGTCACAATGACCAGCAATTTTCCTATCCGAAGTTCTTTGGCTATTACTAACCCGGACAATAGGGCTTCATACTCTGCCTCATTATTCAAGGCATCGAATCCTAGCGGTACTGCTCATTCAATTATCGCCCCTTCTGGCATTATGAGTACTATGCTAGCACCAGATCCTCGGGAGTTGGATGCCCTATCCACATATAGTTGACACTGCTGGTCGTCATCTGCACGACGCATTTGCCGATCTGGACTGCCTTATTCAGTCCTTTCCTTATGGGTGAATTCAGCTATAAAATCATCTATCACCTACCCTTTTATTGCATTTCTAGGTGTTATCTTGATGTCGTGCTTGCTGAGTTCTATCGCCCATTTCATTAGCTTTCCCGAGAGGGCGGCCTTCTGAAGGATTGATCGAAGCGGATGCTGAGTCAAAACTTTGATGGTGTGGGCCTGAAAGTAGTGTCTCAATTTTCGAGCTGCACACACCAAAGCCAATGCAAGCTTTTCCAGTGATAGGTACCTTGTCTCTGTGTCTAGCAGGGTTCTGCTAATGAAATAGATTGGCTGATGGTGCTTTCCTTGCTCCCTTATCAAGGCCACGCTGACTGCGTGCTGAGAAACCGCCAGATACAACACCAACTCTTCCCCTTGATCGGGAATGGAAAGGACAGGAGGGGAACTCAGATATTGCTTGAGCTGTGTGAATACTTCGTCACACCTTTCATCCCATACTTGCCCTGCCTTTTTTTTAGAGCAAGGAACAATGGTCGGCACTTGTCCGAACTCCTTGCTATAAAGCGATTTAGGGCATCAAGCATCCCTGTCAACCTCTGTACCTCCTTCCTCGAGCTTGGTCGGTCCAACCTCTGTACTACTGCCACTTGGTCGGGGTTAGCCTCTATTCCATTCTTGGTCACGTTGTATCCAAGGAATTTTCCGGAGCTAACCCCGAATGAGCATTTTGTGGTTCAGCTTCAACTTGTATTTCCGCAAGATGTCGAATACCATCTTCAAGTCTTCCTCATGAGCTTCATTCTTCCTGTTTTTCACTATCATATCATCAACATAAGCCTCCACCGTACTTCCGATCATGCTCTGAAATATCTTCATAACCAACCTTTGATATGTTGCCCCCGCATTCTTGAGCCCAAAGGGCATTCGCTTATAACAGAAGGTTCCCTTTGGGGTAATGAATGCTGTCTTCTCCTGGTTGGCCTCTGCCATTGCAATCTGGTGGTATCCCCGATACGCATCCAAGAAGCTCAGCCACACATGTCCTGCCGAAGAGTCCACCAGTTGGTCGATTTTATTGAGCGGAAAGCTATCCTTAGGACACGCTCTATTTAAGTCGGTGAAGTCCACACACACCCTCCATTTGTTGTCCTTTTTTGGTACGACTACAGTGTTAGATAACCACTCTCGTGATAGACCCTCAGAATCTTCCGTCCTCTCCTTCCGCACCACAGGGGCTAACCTAGGTCTCGGTGGAGGAAGGAAAATGCGGGTATCAACATTTTTGTACGGGTATGCCAGATTTACTTTCTACTTGGAATTTGGAATGGTGATAATCTGGAGATTCACCTTCACAAGTGGAAAGGAAATCAATCCTTTTTTCTAACTTTTCAAATTGCATAAATATTAAGAAAAGAGACAAGTTTGTTTTTTTTTTAATGTCGTAGGAGGCGTTTTTGTTTGTTTGCCGTAAAAGGCGATTTTGCCGTGAAAGGCGATTTTACAAAACTCATCAAATATGAAAGACAAGAATTGCGATTTCTTTTTGTCTCTTTAAGAAATACAAACTACAATAGAAAAGTAAGAAAATTGATCTAACTTCTCAGGAGATTGTGGGGACACGTTGAGATCGACGGTCGCAAGTCATGTATGGACTTCGCCATCGTCCTTCAAATGTTCTGTCCTTCAAATGAGAACATGTGATGCTTTGGTTCTTCGGCTTGGCTCTTAACCTCAGTTTTTTAAAGGACAAGGACCAAAAGAAGGTCCTATATCCGATGAAAAACCGAGTAAACGGGCTGAAAAGCTGTGTTTAGGCCATGTTGGAAAAGGTGGGGACCTTGGGGGGGTGGCCCCCCCAAGGGACGTTGATCACCTTGTGGTGCTTCCGGGAGCAAAGCAGCAGGACTTCGTCTCTCTCTTGATTTTTCAGGATTTTCAGAGCTTGCACTTGGGATTTTTTTCATATACATTCTTCTTGGAATGGACCTCCTTTTATAGGCTTTTGATAGCCATGAGGTGATTATGGGCATTGATAGCCATGATAAAAGAATTGATGAGGAGTTACAAGTTGATTTTGTAACTCCTTTTTCATGGCTTGTGATTGGCCGATGAAGGTAGTGGGCTTTTAATTGCTTTTATGCTTCATGATGATGGGAGTTTCATGGGTTTAATGCCATGATTGCTTGGATTTGTAACTCCCAAATGCTTGAATCTGATTGGGCCGTCCAAAATAATGAGTTAATGACCGCATTAAGTTGTCATAAACGGGTCAATTAACGACATTAAGTGGTCGCCAAGGCATGTGAAGAGTCGCGGGCCGCGCCGCGTCTTTTAAGATTCTTCTTGCGATCATCATAGGTGGATCCACACATTGTTTGATGCCGGATCGCGACGCAATTTCAAACATTGGTTAATGTTGGTGGGCCAGTGACATTTGTCTTGTCGATTTCACGATCGGTCGGACAGAAAGTGCACTTTCTTGGTCAGCCGGTTGGCGATCTTGGAGCGATCGGTGATGATTTCATGCTTTTGACGGCAGATCCGAGATGTCGACGAAGATCAGTCGTTTTCAAGCATCAAAGATTGGATTTTCATAAAATCACAGAGGCAGGAACACCTGAAACGCGAAAAAGATCGAAAAATGGGCAATTTGGTGCAAAATCCGGCGACCCGGAATTGCATGGTTGCCGGCGACCATGCACGGCGACCTTAGGGTTTTGCCCTTTTCGGTCGCCGAGCTTCGTTTTGGCCGTTTTTTCGTCTTTTTCGTTCCTTCTTTCTTCTGTATTTTTCTTGATATTTTTCCTCAATTATTGACTTGATTTTCTTGGAGAAAACTTGAAGAGAACCCGTGCAAAACCGGAACACAAAGTTTCACATTTTTCGGGAAAGCCGAAGACTTTGTAGCCGATTTTTCGTCAAGAGTCGAAACTAGGTCAAACGATGTCGGAATGACCTGAAAATTGAGGTGAAGCTTCTTGAGCAGTGGATAGGACCAACCATGGGCTTTTATTTGAGTTTTGAAGCCGTTTGGGGTCCCATCGATGCTTGACTTGATTTTGCTGCGGGGAAAATGCCGAGCTTTGATATGTGATCAAACGATGTCCGATTGACCTGAAATTTGACGGAGAGCCAATTGTAGTCATTTTGAGATGATCCATTAGCTCCGTTTTGGATGTTATGGTCTCGGGTTGCTCCGTCGCCGGTAGACTTGATTTTCTCTCAGAGCATCGAAACCTTGTCAAACGTTGTCGGAATGACCTAAAATTTGACGTGCAGCCTTTTGGAAGCATGTTGAAGCTACTCATGTACTTTGTTTGATGAGTGATGGCTTCGGTGGTTCCCACCATCGGGAGGCTTGATTTTGCTATCGGAGCATTGATGGAGGGTCAAACGTTGTCGGTTTGACTTGAAATTTGGCATGGAGCCCTTTGGAGACATTCTGGAGTCATCCGTAGGCTTTGATCGAAGTTTTGGTATCTTCGATGATTTCGCCGCCATGAGCGCTTGTTTAGCTGTCGGAGTAGTGAAGTTAGGCCAAACGATGTCGGAATGACTCGAAACCTCAGGTGTACCCCTCTTTTAGCTGTCTTGATGGATCTCTCAGTTTCTGTCTGATTCTAATAAAATCTGATGCTTGAAGTAGCCTTGCCTGTTTTGTAGCAGGATGCAGCTTCACGAGGCTTCTTGATGTTGAGGAGACATGGTGACTTTTTTGGTGTCAACATCTGGATACTGTACCTCCCGGATGGCGTCTGCTTCTAGTAGTCTGTCCACCTCCTCATTCACAGCTGCTTGGCGCTCGGGGGCTAGCTTTCTCTATTTTTGAACTACCGGTTTGGCTCTAGGGTCTACCCCCAACTTATGACTGATGACCTCAGGGTCAACTCCAGGCATCTCATGTGGGGCCCAGGCAAAGATGTCGGCGTTCTCATTGAGTAGCCGGGCTAGGCTATCTTGTTTGCCTTTGGTCATTGACTTCCCAATCAGCCAATGTTGCTCCGGGAATGGCACACCTCCCATTTGGACAACAAATTTTTCCAACTCTTCTACCGCCGAACTGGTCTGATCGGATTTCTGCTGGCCTCCTTCCAACCGACCTGTCTGTAGTTGCTATTTCTGGTCTGCCCTCATATTCGGGCAATTACTTTCCTCGACCTTTAAGGCCTTCCCCTTGATTGCAGTTATCAGGCAATTCCTGGAAACCGCCTGGTCTCCCTTGATCTCCATCATCCCTTTCAACGTTGCAAATCGGATCCTCTGATGGTAAGTTGAAGGGACTGCCTTCATTCGATGGATCCATGTCTGACCCATGATGGCATTGTAGGGCGACGGCATGTCGACCACAAGAAATTCTATATCCGAGTGAATTGGTCTTGCCCCAACCTGTACCGTGATGAGGCCCATCGGATGTACAGCTTGTCCGCTAAATCCAAACAAGGGTATCGAGGTCGGCTTCAAGTCCGAGCGCTTCAATCCGAGCTTATCAAATAGCTCTTTGTACATGATTTCAGACTAGCTCCCTGGGTCAACCAATATCCTTTGAACATCATATTCTTGTATCCTCAAAGTCAGCAACAACGCGTCATTGTGTGGTTAGACTACGTCCCGTAAATCTTTGTCTGTGAATGAAATTTCTCCACCCTTCAGTCCTTCCTCACGAACCATGCTAGGCTCAATGGTTGTTTGGTATACCTCCTTTAGGTGTGCAACCATTTTTCTCTGTTGGCGAATGAATCTGGTAGTCAACTCGGAAGGGTTAGTAGCCCCACGCACCACGTCTATCACTCCCACTGGCTTCTCCTTCTGCTGGTTGGGGTCGCTCCTCAACTCTTTCCTGGCAGAGCTGCCCGGGGCGTTCTTTGGTTGGGATTTTTCCACATATTGTTTCAAGTGTCCCTCCTTTATGAGGTCTTCCAAGTGTTGCTTGAGAATCTTGCAATCTTCTATTAAGTGCCCATGTTCCCGGTGGTAGGAACACCATAGGTTAGGATTCCGACGCCTTGGGTTGCTGACTATCTTTGAAGGTCTCCTGAAGTACGGCTTATCATTGATCTGGGTCAGAATCCGAAAGATCGGCTCTTTGAAGATGGTGTACAGCCCCTCATAAGCCGACATTGTGAGCTCAGGTCGGGCTGATCTTCGCTCTGACCTTTCACCAAATTCTTTTCTCCGCTTCCGCTTGCTCTCTTCCTTTGTTGGGTGGGCCCATCTTAGCTCCGTGACACCCATATCTTCCTCCAATTTTATGAATTCCTCAATACGCTCCATCAACTCATCTTGGGTGGCGGGAGAGCACTTTGTTAGGGATTGAGGCAGCTGGCTCTCCTTTGGCAGTCCGAGCTTGAATGTCGCCACCGCAACATGCTCATTGTTCCCTTCTACTTCATTATAAAATCAAACCAACCAAACCAAGCCTTTTCCCACTAGGTGGGGCTTCTACTTCATTATAAAGCTGCCAATAACGGGTGCTATACTCCCTTAGGCTCTCCGAGCTATGCTTTTTTAGGGTTAATAGTGCCCCCACATCCTTTGGCTGTTTTGAATTCGTCACGAATTGTGTGACAAAGGCCCCAGCAAGCTCTCGGAAACAGCAGATTGACTTTGGCTCCAGACGAGAGAACCATTTCAAGGCGAGGTCGCCAAGACTTGTCGGGAACACCTTACACATGAGGGATTCATTCCCGACCCACAGCGCCATAAAATGCTGTAAGTGCTGGATGTGGTCGGCAGGGTCCGAGGTCCCGTCATACACCCTTAACTTCGGGATCGTAAACCACCGAGGTGGACCCATCTTCTCTATTTTTTCCGAGAATGGGGATTCGAAGCTCTGGGCATTTCTTAAGCAGCTCGCCTTGGTCGGATTCTCCTTTCTGTCGACCAGTGCCCTCTCTATTAGGGCCTTAACATCTTTCTCAGCAAGGCCTTACTGTGGAGCCCTCCTTTGCAACGGAACATCCCCGCCCGCGCTCTGAGCTCGGGCCTTGTTTTTCTCTTCTTTCCGTGGTCGGGAGCTTGAAGTCCGACTCCCTTCATCGCCTGCCTCCGTTCTGGCATGGGAGCTTCGACGTCTTGACCCGGAAAGGGGTTTCCCTGGCTCAACACCGCTGTCCGTCCTCGATGCCCCCTGTCCAGGGTCTCCAAGATTTCTTCCGGGGTTGGGGAGCGTCTTTTGCCTTTCTCCAGCTCCTGCAACAGATTGTTTATTCTCTCTTGTTGTTGTCTGACTCCTTCAGCCATATCCCGTACGGCGCCCCTACAGGTTTGCTTTAGGCGAGCATATGTGTCGTGCGACGGGCTTTTTTCCAGAGGTCCCTTGCCCAGCCTTTGGTACGCTTTTTCTTGCGGTTTCTCTATAGAGGGAGAAACCTCTACTCGGGTCGGGTCGAGCCTGTGCGGTGGATCTTCGATCGAATCTGCCCCTTCTCCCCTCCGGGTGGAATAGTATGCCCACTTTCTGTGCATGGGACATACTCAAAATCCACCTCATTGGGATGGCGGATGTGGTGATCCCTACCCAACGCTGTCCACAGGGCCACGCCTCCCCTTTCTGAGGCGGGGCCTATTTTGGCCGGAACAGCGACCCTGGACAGTGCTCTTGCTCCGACACTGACTCAGCAGAGTGTGAGCGTTTTCCTTTCGTTCCCGCAGACGGCGCCAATTGTGAGGTTAAATTTTAGCGGATCAGGACAGGGGAAAATTGCTTTTAGGTGCTCCTCCCTCCTCCTGTAATGGGCTTCTGCTACCTAACTTGTATCTTGGCAAAGAAATCAAAAGCGAGGTGAGATTCGATCGGATCGTCCGATCGAACACACTCCGTTGCTTAAATCAGTAAGTGAAAAATAGAATCAACCCCTTTTCCTTGCTCTCAGGTCTCTCTCTTTTTCATACCTGGTTTTTCTCGTTTTCTCTCATTTTATCTTCTTCCTCAGCTGCCATTCGTGGTCTGGGAGGTCTACCCACTTCTCATCGTGTCTTCTGGAATGGGGGAGGATGCCTCCTCCCACTTCGCACGTCCTCCTTCTTGTTTTGCACGTTACCAACTTCTTCCCCCTTTTCTACATCGAGCCTTCATGGGCCAATTGGGCTTAACCAGCAGCTTAACCCGAGTTGGCTTGGCCCAAAACCCACAAGCTAGTTTTTCAGGCCGGATCAGGTCCACGAATTGGGTCAGGCCATGTCAGGTCCGAGCCCGTTGCTCTCACAACAACTATTTAGAAAAAAACAATGGACAGGAGAGATGAAAGAATTAATTACCTAGTGATCACCATTTAACATGTTATTTGCTCCTTTTAGTTGATGATGGCATGGAAGACCATTCAAGGTGGCCCAACATGTTTTTTATTAAAAAAAAAAAAAAAAAAGGCTCAATCTCAATGGGATACATGTTTGTCACATTTACATGTGATGAGAACTAGGTTGAGCACCCCTTATCACTTCTCTTGATTTAGAAATATATATTGTATGGTTGCACCTGGGCACCATTGCAAGTTCCATGGTGCTAAAGACCTGATCACTCATCCTGGACTTATGAAAAACATTTTTAGCAAGTGAGCATAATTTTGTTGGAAATTGGCTATAGACAAGTGAGAATGTTAAGGCCCATATGCTGGATCTTGAGCTAATTTGGCCCATTAAATAAATGGGTTAGGCTGGTGAAGCTTAGTCTATCACCCCAGCTCATGAAACCATCCAGGTCCTGCGCAACCAGACCCAAACCTAGAACTGAATAGAGGTTCTGGATTGGACCCAAATAGAGGCCCAAAACCTTATATTCAAAAGTCAAGTCCAACCAGACATCTTAACTTTTGATTTCCAGGGCACTAAAAGGTGTTATAAATGTAGTTGTTATGAAAATTCATTCCAAATAATGAATGGACCACTTCCAAATTGAGTTGTGTGCATAATCATGAAGGTTGATGTGTTTTGCATTATCATAGGTGGGGCCCACCAGCCAAACTTGACATTTTGTTCTTTTCTTCCAGATTCTCAATTCACAGCAAATAATGATCAAACAGGAAACAGAATGAAACCAAAGGAATTTCAAGACCTAAATGCAACAGCATCATCTCATCATTCAAATTAAAGCATCTTATAACAAAAAAAAAAAAAAAGGCCTTCCAAACACCATCCCCACAAGCCCAAAGACTTTCAACAATCATCAATCCAACACCAAATAGTCATAATTACATTAAAAAGAAAAAGAACGACAAGATCAAACAAACAAGAACAGATCCTCAACTTCAACAAGGGAAATTGCCAATGAACCATCTGATCACTTTAACAGGAAGCTTTATCAGACCCACTGCAAAATTAGCCAGCGCAGAAAAACAAATACAGCAGGGGCACAGACAACTCAACACCGTCCTGCAATCAAAACCAAGAAAATCAGATTCCTCATTTAATGAACTGGGGCTTCAAATCAAATAAAAATGAAGGTTGAGCAAAGAGAGACTTACCCAATGATCCACACAACTACTCCCACAAGGGACAGAATCAAAGCAAGAAGAGCAAAGGGCAGTCCAATCAGGAAACCCAAAGGCCTGCAATCTCCATCCCCCATGGCTAATGCTGCAATTTTCTCTCTGGGTTTTTTCTTTGATCTGGAAAACGTTTCAGAGATGGTGGTCTTGACTTTGTTTGGTGAGACAAAGAGGAGAGTCTTATAAAAGAGGAGAGAAGGTTCTCTAAAGTGGACGCGGTTACGTTTGATTTGAATGTTTACTATAATGTCCTTTCAAACGGTCAGAATCCTTGGCTTACTGCTGTGGGACATGTTGTTATTTGGAGAGTTTTCAGGGGGTGTATTTGTGGATTGCTTGAGGTGCAGTTCAAGGTAGTTTCCAAGGTAGGGGTTGGTGCCATACTTTGACCGAGTGCCATAGACACAGTCACAGCTGGTGGACATCTTTTTTGGCAATTTCATTGCTGGCAAATCCCATTCTTAAACTCCACTATTGGGCATGCTTATTGAAAATCTGAGCCACCACTGCATGCAAAGGCGATTTCTTTAGATATGAATGAGTGTTGAGATGATATGTTGAGAGATCATATGCAACCACTCTCTTCGTATCTATATACATAGCCTTTTGGCAAATCTATTCGAATTTGAACGGAGAGATGATAAGAATATAGAGATGGATCAAATTAGGATGTTATATTAAACTGAAAACCATTCTTATCCCTATCACCACAAAAGATGATTTATCCCTATCACCACAAAAGAGGATTGACACATTCTTGTATGCAATCATGAGACTTCCTTATCTTCATTGTTAGTGGCGTCTCTTTGTAATTTGGTCCACCCACAAGTTAACACAAGTGGACTCCCTCACGGATGCCACCATATACTAAAATTTCACTTTATTAGTAATATGATTATGCGATGCTCGATGGCAATAATCATGTTATTCTTGATATAGTCAATATAATGGTCCAGACAAGTTTCCATATAAGGAGAGAGAGTTTATTTTGAGCAGGTTCGGCATTTACTAGGTTGTCCCTATTGTAGAGTTCTGTTCCTTGCGGGGGCGGACCTAGGTACAAACACGTAGGTGCTGTCGCTCCCATCAAACCATTGTGCGCTTTAAAACTTAGATAAAAGATCTGGTCCACTTCAAAAAGTTCAATAAAAATTGTGGGTCTATCTTCAAAATTCATATGAAAATCATCGGTTTGTCCCCAAAACCAAACTACCTGTTAAGATCCGCACCCCTCAAATAAAAATATTGGGTCTTCAATAAAAATCGTAGGTCTATCCTGAAAATCCACGTGAAAATCATCGGTTTGCCCCCAAAACCAAACTACCTATTAAGATCCGCACCCCTCAAATAAAAATTTTGGGCCTGCCACCACTGGCTCCTTGTAACTTAGGATTTATGCAAGTCAGAGGCTGAGAGGATGAGGACTCACTTCTTGACTTGTTGATGGTAGGATGTTTCCATGAAGCAGGCCCTGTGGTGATTTTTCACAATGACGTGGATTTATTTGATTGGATGAGAGATGTTTGAGTGCCAAGATTTGACTTGCAACAAGTGGTCAACATCCGTGTTTGGCCAACGCGGGGACCGGGATTCAACTCAAACAGAAACAGAGAACGGCAATAGAATGGAGTCAACTCTGTGAGTTGAGGATACAACTCAGTGAGTCAATCTGATGTTGAACATATTTTGAGATTATATGATAATCACGTAAGAGGTTTTTGGAGCAATGGATGGAAGACATGATTTTCTGTTTGTTGATGGGTTGGATGAAAAAATCGAAAGTATAAATTTCAAACGGATTGAGTTTTCATGTTCATAATGTACCCATGTTAGAACCTGAATTACTAATAGTGGGCATATTTTCTCAATTTGGGTGCACCTACATTACTACTAGGGCTGTCAAAGGGCCAAGCCTAGAGCCTAAAAACAAGAAGAAGAAAAAAAAGCCCAATGTTTATCAAATTTTTCACTGTCATTGGGCATTGAGTGTTAACCGAACATTAACCTTTTTTCTGCCATCATGCAACAAATGAATAAATAATATAGCTACAATATCATTGTTAGCAAAATATGCCCGTGCTTAGCAAGGGCAATATAATTTATAATTATTAAAAAAACCATAATTTTTTAATTAATACTTAGCCTAAATTCTATTGAGATGGTAAAAATTGCAATCAAAATTAAAATATATAATAATAATAGAAAATAAAAAATTAACCAACAATATTTCATTAAACCACTCTTTGGTCTAGCCAAAACTCTCTATATAATTAACCAAGAAGGGCCTAGTGGTGGCTAGACAGGGTCCATAGGTCTTCCAGTGGATTAAGGCCTGAGTAGCTAAAATGATTTATTTTAAGAATTTATATCACTTCAAACAATGAAGAATTTTATTTAGCCTGGCCCAATTGAAAAACTTTCCAAATGAAATGCGATTTGGGTTTATTCACAAAAAGGAAAAAAAGATAGAAATGGAGGAGAAGTGTAATGAACCAGCCGGAGGTACCAACCCGTGCACTGGACCCAGACCTGACGGACCCAAATCAAATAGTGGTAAAGCTACACGCGCAAGCAAGTAGAAAGATTGCATATGCAAGTTTTCCTCCGCTATGCATGTTTTGTAATTTTTTTCAACCCTCCTATTTTGGGTTGAAAAAACATAGATAACATGTAGTGCACATCACTAGGTTCAAAAGAGATTCAAGAAGATATACGTGAAATAAAAAACAATAACACAACTATGTTGGAGAGACAGATGGTTGGGTCCTAAACCCATCCTCTAACTTCAATCAATGGGCTGAAAGGAACAGGTTTTAAGTTAATGACTCTCTATGTAACATGGATATTAACTCCTTTCATCTAACTTCGTCCATTAATGGATGATGGTGGGCCACATGTGAACATTTTCTCCTGAAAAGATCTCTCTCACCTGATGTATCGACTGGTCTAGATTTTGGGGAGTCATGTTATAATGGTTCTAACCAAAACCATTACTCTGGTTCTCACACCGAAGTCATGTTGATAGTGGTTTTCACCAAATAAGAGGGTCGGGCTGGACTAGGCCTGGTAGTCCATACTCGGGCTGTCAAATTAGCAGGCCTATGAAAAATTTAATGAGGGCCCAAGACTGCACTAGTTACGACCCGTGCCTATACCTTTTTTTTTTTTGGCTAACAAAGGGTTCCCAACCCTTTGGGCTGGAGTATTCCCTTCAGGCCCAGAGAGAAGTCGGATAAAACCCTTGTGGCCCCTAGGTGGTAGCACAAGTGGACTCAACCTTCTCTTGACCCAACTTATGGTAATGAGTGGACCTAGAAACTGCAGTTGAATATAAGGAGTTCATATCCCCTATTTCAACAAAGCAGGGGAATATTGTTTCGACCTAACTCCGAGTACGACCTATATAAAATGTTATCTTTACCTTTTTTCATTCCAAAGATGTAGTTGAGAGTGTGCAATTAGTTGACTCTCACAAGAGCATTTCTTATATATTATAACGGGAGGGGACTTCAATAGATTTAGTTTTTGTTTGGCAAATCCATTTGTTGCCTTTTATTGTCTTAAAACCACTTGAAACAATTTTCAGAGTGTTTGGTTACCCATATCTCCATGTCTATTTCAAATGGATATTGCTTCTGTTTTAGGGAAAGGGGAAGATTTGAAATAGAGGTTGAGGCCCGAAGCGGAAAGAGTGCGGGTGAACAGTGTTCTAGGCGGTCCTTATTCCTTTCTTTTTTCTTTTTTCTTGGAAATTCTGTGATTGTAAATCATGATATGAACCATTGGAATTGTTCAGAAGATCAAACACGGCTATGATCCAAAATCTCAACCGTTGGATGATCATTAATCTCGATATATTTACAGAAAAAAGGTGGTTAATTTGATATTAATTTCTGAGACTTTGTGAGCCCCGAATATAAGATCAGAACCGTTAGATCTCTTTGGAAGGCTAAAAGTGGCTATAGGGTAGAATTTCAAAGCTTGATTCCTTGTGGATCTCAGGAGACTTATGAGAAACTTTCAACCATTGATTCTAAAAAATCTATTTCAATTAGTTTTTGTGTATTACCAAACACGACAATTCCTAAAACATCTATTTCAAACATGGTCATTTGAAACAGACTTGTTTCATGAAGATCTATTTCAAATACATAAGATTTACAAGACAAGCCCTTAGGATAGAATTTAAGGGTTTTACAAAACCAAAAGTCCATTCTCCTCCCCAGGACTTTAAAATAAATGTTTCTCTACCTCCCTAATATATTTTACACTAAAAATAAGATTTATAAGACACTTTAAAAAACAAAAATTTGTTTCATGCACGTGAGTCTAGCACTTGAAGGATTCTTCTAATCTCTTATTTTACCTACAAGTCCAATTAATATTTTCACAAAAAAGTTCCTAATTAATATTTTGCTGGGTCAAGCCATCAACTCTGAATATAAGACAACTTTCTAAGAAATTTGAAAACCCACATATCGCAATCAAACCTACACTTGTCACTCTAGAAAATCACACCCTAAAAAGGGAAGGGATCATCCCAATTTTCAATTTCTTGCATGAATTGCTAAAAAATTAATTTCTAAATCAAAGGAACACTGCAGTGGAGATTTGAGTTGCTATTTGAGATATGACACCAAGAAGGAAAATGCAGACTCACTCAAAATAAACACTCTCTAGCCAATGAAATATACCCAAGCTTTACTCTAATCAAATGGTCACTACTCACAACCATGGGTATCAAAACTCACATTAGAGTAAGATTTTGTAAAAAGAACTCCATACATGAAGATTTCTTTATTTTGAGCTGCTCAGATTTTGAATAAATGGCCCTATTTAAGAGGATCCGGACTCACGGGCAGTCAGTAGTGGGTCCCCACTAGACCCTTCCAAGTGGGTCACACTATTAATTGGCTAAAAAGATTAATAAAAGAATCAGGTCCATCTAAATCTCGACCTTATATCAAACCTCAATTCCCTACCATTCCTTTGGTGGAACCCACTTTCCATAAATATTCTTCTGGCTTTCCTTATAGTTAGATACGATCCTCACATGATTAAATTACAGGTAAAGATTTACTCCCCTAATCAGAATCTATTTAGGAGATATTAAAGGTATACATTCTATACAATTTAGAGAAATCTTCTCATCCTCTGATTTCATGCCTGTATTAGACAACCTTCCATTTACACCTTTCCAGAGATAGATGAATCATCATTTTATAAATGTCATTACCATCCTCACATCTTCACAACTTCTCTTTCTATTGCATTCATTTCTTTCACTGATCATCATGGCTACTGACTACTTCTTTGTTCTCTTTTTTTTCATCTTCTTCTTGAACACCCATGCAAGAGTAGCGAGAGAGATGAACTATTTCAATAAGGCAACTATCGACGACAAACCTCTCTCTGCAGAAGAAGACGCTGCCACCTTCTTCACCACTCAAGAAACCTCAAATGGATATGGTCTCTATAAGAACAGCGATAAAGATCAAGAGTTCCAAGGCTTCTCTTCTACTGCCACAAATGAAGAAATTAAAGATGAAGACATTCCAGCAAAGTACTCTACTGATGTGGGGTACAACCAAGGAGGAAGCTATGCCAATACCAGAGACGAAGATGAAATTTACAAATCTTATGACACCAAAGACAGTACCAAAGACGAATACAAGTCCGACGTTGCTGGATATTTTGCTGATCTGAATCAACAAAAGGGGAATGGATATGAGAGCTATGATGAAGTGATGAAACGTTTCAATGAGATGCAGCAGTACAGAAATGAGGAGGCTAAGTTTAAGGAGGGATATGAGCCGTAGATTGGGGGAACTTTTAGATGCATAGAATTTATTATGTAGTTGAATCAATGCATGTTTTTATCATTTGATCTATCTTTGAAGTAGGATGGTGCAATTCTTATGATTATTGTTCTTCTTCTTTTTTTCTATCTTCATGTTTTGTTAGTGTTTTGTGATGGCTTGAATGCCTGCCTTTCACCATATATGAATAAGCAAAACTAACATAACTACTTTATTTATTTTAGTAAGTGGAAAATAAGCAGTTCATACACGGTCCAATATTTTACTCGTTGACTCATTTTGATGAATTAATTATGCATAATTGTGGTACAATGGATGATTTGTAATTAGATCTTTATGTCTTCATGGGTCCGGATTTGACATGAGACCTATATGCACAATGTCAAAAGCTTGGAATCAACTTTTTTTTATAAAGCATGTAATTATAACCATCCCACTTAGTGGGAGACAACAACCATACATAAATTAGATTTTTCTTATTAATACTGGGCTCATTTCATTAAATCCAAATTGATCATGAGGATGATCAACGCATGTACTTATAACTGGCCCACCATTAAATTGATGAAAATCTCAAAATACATGATTATGTTTCATGTATAGGGGGGTAAAAGAAATATTGGGGGAATTAGCAAATGTAAGAAAAAATATTATTTTTTTTTTATAATTTGTGGGGGATTGTTTGGCTTTATGTAAAAGAAATATTAGGGGAATGCACAAATATGAAAACAAAATATATTAATTTTATGAAATATCATTCACAATGATTACACATTCTTATTAGAAATATTAATTTTGGAGACATGAAAGTTATTAAAAAGAAAATGCATGTATTTATTTACAAATACTAAAACATAAGGGCTCATATATATAAATCCTACAAACCTTAGGGGTACAAGAAAATCGAAGTAGTTGTGGGTCCACGGGCCGAAATGAATGTGGACTCCAATCCATTTAGGTCATGGAAAAAATAAACCTAATGGAAAAAATAAACCTAAGTGACCCGTCTAGTTATGATGGTCTAAATATGGACCCAAATCCAATTATTAACAGGTTGGAACTTTCGGATAATCAGAATAGAATCCATTATTATATATGAAGCAAAGTGGATTTGATTTCCAATTTCACTGTCAATTTCAAATTTGATTTTGACTCTTCCCATGTTGACCTCCTGCTAATATCACTCATCAATCCTCTTATTAATATTAGCCCTATTAATAATGTTCTTTTTACTAATCCAATGTTATAGAAACTCTTTCCTCCTCTTTGTGTTTCTATTCACGTCTCTATATTTCTCACCTTTAAACGCCATAAGCCCTTTCATCTTCTCCGTCCTCTCTAATAAGTAACTCATTGATTTTTATTTATTTATTAGGGTTATACTCTAAATTATTTTTATTAATTTTTTATTTTAACCCTTTACATTATAACTATCACTAATTACATTGCACGTGCGGACCATCACTACTTTACATGTATATGGGTTGCACAATTGAAGCCAATAGATGGGACCCATGAGTTCCACTCCTACAAGTCCACCTCAGTACTTCCCCGGGCCTGAGCAGTACCCGATCTCGTAAACCCGAGCACTCGTCCATCTAAAACCTCCGAAAATGAAACTCGAACACTCACTCGTCAATCTAAAACCTCCTCCCATTCATTCATTCCTCTCCTTCTCCTTCGTTCTTTTTAGGGTTTTACTCTCAAATCTTCATCCACGTCCATGGCCGCTGTAGCCCGCGCTAGATCCCTCTTCCGCTCCGCGCCGCTGCGAAATGCAGCTGCAAAGCTCGCCGCGCAACCCAAAGCCACTTCTCCTTCGTCTTCCAAACGAATCCCTCTTCTTTCTTCTCCTCCTCGCTTCCTCAGGTCTTTCATCTCCTCCTCCTCCTTCATTTATTAGGGCTTAGGGTTTTAGGGTTTCTTCGATTTAAGTGCTTGCTTCATTTAATCTGTTAAGATGATCTTCTTCTTCTTCTTCAATCCTCCGATTCTCAGGACTCCTGTAGAGATGAGCTGCTGCGTGGAGTCTCTGCTGCCTCTTCACAGCGCCACCGCCTCCGCGGTTCTCTCCTCGATGCTTGCGGTTTCTCGCCGCAGCTACGGATGGCTTTCCGATGGTATGATATGATTTCTTAGTGTTTTGTTTGTTTTACATTGAATTGAGATTTATGGGTTTTGGTTTTGTAGATATTGGTTAGATCGGTTGCGTTCGTTCTTGTGGAAGTGGTTACATTGGGATGTGGTGTTAATTGGGTTGTTATTTGATTTGGGTTATTGATTAGAGAAGTTGCGGTTTCTAGGGATTTCTGTGTCAGAGGAATTGTGGGATTCTTGGGGAGATATATATGTTTGGGGCCTGTTTGTTTCATGTAATTGAATTCCTACCATTAGTAAGAAGAATGAAAAGTGAATATCCAAAAAATTGATGATTGAATAATCTCCCTCTTGATAGAAATTGAATAAATGAATAAAGGGGAGATGGGAAATGAATGCCTAGGAAAATTAAGGTGCCATCTATGTCGCCGCTACCTTATATCCTTTACCCTCGCCTTATATCCTTCAGACAGACCATCACTCCTTACCTTTTTAATAATTCTTTAGTAGAGCTCATTGGACCAAGAATTCTTATGGATTCTATGCAAATGAACAGGCCCTTGGTGTACTTGTTGTCTTACTTCAAACAGTTTTAGCCCTTGAGTCCATTTCCATGGTCTAGATTGTTGATTTGATGGATCTTGGAGTGGAGGGACCATGGATTGAGTCTCTCTGAGAGGACAGGCATGATCCTCTGATGTCCAGCCTTCATATAGACAGCTAGTTGTATTTATTTTACTGTTATTATAATATCGATGGGTAATTTGATGCATCAAAAGGACAGAATACGTTCCTCCAAAAAAAAAAAGATTGGATAGCTAGGATCTTATAGTGTAAAACTTTTGACCAGTGGTCCATCTACTGTGTGGACCATCAGAGGCCCCAGCTAACTAGAATCTAAGAAATTGCATCATCAGGCCAGGGGGCAGGGATGTTATAACTCCTTGTTATGTGATATCATAGCATGTCCATCAGTTGCTGTACTTGTTTTTTTGGTTTTTCAATAATGATCTGATTGATCCTGGACATAGTTATTGCGGATGTGCATCTTTGTTACAGCAATTGCAATTCTTTTAATGTTTTGTTTGCTTCAAACTTAAATGAGCATTGAGATACCTAGGATGGTTGTAATGGTTTCTTGCAAACAGTTAGATTGCAAGTCATTCTTCAGAATTCGGGCCAATCTTGCAAGGGCCTGCTACATGCTTCCATTGACTGCACCTTTACGCCTTTTTTTCTCACAGTTCAATTTCATTTATTCTTCACCATTATGCTCTCTCTCTCTCTCTCTCTCTCTCTCTCTCTCTCTCTCTCTCTCTCTCTCTCTCTCTCTGTGCGTGCATGCTAGAGAGAGAGAGAGGCCTCAACCGATACCAATTTACCAACCCGAGTTTCAGTCAGGCACTCAGGCTGCTATTCTTTTGCTCGAGGATTAAATTGGTGCAATCCAATGTGACAAAAAATCAGGTTTGGGAGTTTGAGTTGGACCAGACCCAAGTTGCTCCCTTGCATTATGTCTCGCCCTCATAGATGTGAATGATAATAGAGCTGAATAGAACTGATGGCTTCACATTAATTTAATGGGCATTTAAAATCAGAAGTCACTTGCTAGTGTTGTCTGGATCTAAAAGAAGGCAACTTGTTATGTAGGAAATTAGTATTTATTTCCTATGATTAACAAAGAAGATCTATTGAATATTTTATTTAACTTATTTATTTTTGAAAATTGGTGTTAATCTGGTCTCTAGAGGAGCTTACTAATTTGCTGTATGTAATCAGCTGGCACTGATGGTGTATGATGAAATCCAGTGGATTCAAGCAAGGTATTGTGTGACAACTCCCTGCAATTTGTGGCAGTCATTATTGATTACTTAAGATGAGTTTTAAATGAGTGGTCGTACCGATAAATAGCTGTTTTTGGTGTTTGACCCTTGATGAGCTCATAAATAGTCTGTCAGCTCTTTACAAGTTTGACCGAAAGAAAACATACACAATATCTTGATCAAAACCTTTTCTGCTCTGTAGCTTTATAAATTTTGGTCTTGTTACAGTAGTCTGGACTAATAGTGTCTTTTTTTCTAACAGTCTGGACTAATAGTTTCTCAAGTCAGAGAAATGGGAACAATGTTGTTAATTGCAATTGCAGAATTATTTCATATGCGAGCAATGACCAAATGGATTTTCCCTTGAAATGAGCAAAACTACATCTTCTTGCCCTGTCTATGTCATACTGCATAACTGAAAATGTATTCTTTAAATTATGGGAACTCAGATTGAGCTCTTGTAGTAAGTAGTAACTCCTGCCATTATTAATCTAGAACTATAGAAATAACATAAATGACAGAACATAGAGCTATTTTTGGATGCTTAATGTCTGATTGAAGGCGAAAGAAGCCATCTGCTGTTTCTTAGGCCCATTTGGATCTTCATAAACCAAGTGCAGGTTAATCAGTTTGTGCATAAATGTGGGTCCATGCATTTGGATAATCTGAGTTACCTTTAACTGTGAGTGACAGTGACTTCTATTTTGTTACTTTCCAACGTCCCATCACTAATTACAGGTAAATGGAGGAACAGGCCATTAGATTCACTGCTATACTGAGTGTAGGAACTGAGTTTCAAGGATCTAAACATGTCCTCTGGAATTACAAAGGATTCTAAATATTAGTCATTATTTGAGATAGGTTTTTAGGGCTTGTTTAGCTTCCTAGATTATGTGGGTTTTGATTCCTAGGATCCCTGGATATCTAGGGCTCAGTATGTGTTAAATGTAATTATTTGTTTGGATATCTACTGAAGATAGTCCGTATGCATGGGCCCAAATAACTAATAATAATAATAATAAATATAAAAAGATTATAAAAATGTCAAGAGAAATGAATCATTGGATAGTCAATAGATATTTGCCTGTGAATTCTTTTTAGAGCAAAAAGTTTATTGATGATAGGTATTCAAAATATCATAGCAAAATGTGTCATTGTAGGCTTTTTTTTTTTTTCTTTTTTTTTTTTTTGTGAATGGTCATTGTAGGCATTGTTAATAGTCCTAAACTCCTAGGACTCTACTCCTCTTTTTCGTGTAAAATCATGGGGACTGTTTTTTCCCCCCCTCTCAAGGAGTGTCATTTATGGAAGGTAGCATTCATGTTTCAACAGTTCTGAGAAATTGACAACCGTTTTAAGTGACCACCTTACCAACATACATCTGCCCCTATTCTGCAACTCTTTCCCTTTCCCCTTCTCTTTATCTACAATTTATTTTTGGTGTTCTGCATCGTGGTACTGGCTGGAGCTGATGACGGCTAATTTGGGTACCATTCTTATGGCAGATTTCCATTAATTAGTGGCTTTTTTTTGTTTGTTTAGGTCTGTGAGGTCTTCAAAGTTGTCTGCGATTTTGGATTAGAGACTTGTTCAGTCCTGTTCTTTGGTAATATTTCCAGTAGGAGCATGTAACTTGCTTCTCCAGCATAGACATTTTTGTTTGGGTAAAATCCAGCATAGACATTAATGGGCTACAACTGAAAGAAACTAAATGTTTGATGCAGAAGCTGCATATTGAATCTTTTTTCCTGCATGCACAACTTTGTCATTTGTTATTTCTTTTTCTGAATACCTGCATTCATTTTTATTTCTTTTTACAGTAGATGGATGAATGAATGCTTGTTCAAGCAATGCGTCAGTAGAGCTCCTGCTTGAAACGTCTTTATTTCTGGTTTTCACAAGTAAAACTCCTTATCTGAAAGATGTTCGAGTATTGGGGGATGGGTATCCCAGTGCAAGATATTACTCAAAACAGAATTTTGACATTGTTTTGCAACCTTGCTCGTTGTTGATTCTAATTCTAATGTGGGAATTGATAGTGTAGTCATGAGTGCACATGATATGTGTTGGAAGATCTCCAGTTTTTCTGAGGAATATCAGAACTTACTTGCAAATCCAAATCTTTTGTATATTCAAAGACAGTTCGGTTCATTTTAGAACCATGGTCAGAGAGTTCTCTAAGGCTAAAGTAATGCAGGCCAACTGGGTCTAATAAGGGAGGAGATGGTGGGATGTGTGGAGGATCTTGTGGATTGGTGTTTGAAGTCTCATCTGCACCTAACCAATATCCTCTTTTGGAAGAATGAGTAGACTTTGCATGGTTTGAAGTGCTAATTTTCTTTCATTGAAATCCAATTGTTGAAAGGTGGTGAAGCCTTCATTTAGCAAAAGACCTGGATTTAAAATTGGAAGAATCCCAGGGAATTTCCCCTTGTGATTGGGCCATGAGAATGGTGGAGGTGCAAGCCATGTTACCTATCAGAAAAAATGGAGAGAAATAGTGCAATGTGGGGATGTAGATAGTGCCTTCACATCCATAGGGTCATGGCTGGACGTTCATCGTATTATGATTACAATTTCTCTGCTCCTGAATTGTAGCAACTTTTTTCTTTTCACTTTCAGTGAAAAGTATCTCTACCTTTTTCCGTGAAGGATCTTATCCTTTGGAATTCAATACCGAGATACTGAAAGCCTATTTGTTAACATGGAATTGAATTCTTGTGAATTCTAAGAAATGTTTTCAATAAAGTGACTAAAATTGAAGAAACAGAGGTGTGGGTGAATGTCAAAATTAAAGAAACGAGGGGGAATCTGCTCTCACAGCAAACATGAATCACCACATGATTATGTGATTGACTGCCGTCCATTGGTTGTTGAGATCATGTGACCAGACAAGGGTTTTGTGCCTCTTGGGTCCATTACCCAGGAGCAACTAATCTGGTTGTGGTTCGGGCCAACCACTGTCCTTTTTTGTTGGTATTGTAGTTTAAAATCTTGAAAACTCAGCTTGGAAGGAACCAAATTTGGTTAGTGGGCTTTAGTACTCTGCCATGTTATGGGGTACAACTGGACTTCCAAGGCTAAACCAAGCTTTCAACCTTTTTAAGGTCCGGATAGTGCTACTTTATTCAACCACCAGAAGATTGAAATCTTGGTTGGTAATATTAATATCAAAGTGGCAACAGAAGGGGTGTCCAGATTTGAGAATGGAGAACCCGGTATGCATATGTAGGAAGAGGAATCTTTGGGGTTGGGAATGGGTTGAGAGTGCCAGACAAAATGCAACAGGGAAGGAACCAACTAGACATCTAAACACATTGCAGTGTGTATGATGATAATCAGATAATTTTCTCATTGAAAGTAGCCTTTGATCATCACATGCAAAGATTTGATTGTGGGAGAATGTTCTCCAACAACCAGACAGCATACTCTCTCATATGCAATCCTGCTTGTGTGGCCCACTTAAATGCATATCTAATCAATGGGAGGGGGTATATGGAAAGTATATGGAAAGTTCTCCTTACTGCCACTATCTATGGGGTAGATCCTACGCCTGTGGGCTATGACTTTTGTGTGGTGAGAACTGATAACTGATGATAACTATGGGCATTCATGATTCATAAGGTCAGGCCTAAGCTGGTCCAATGTCACGATATTAGGCCTAATGTTGGGTCAAGAGATCTTGCCAAAAAGCTTTAAAAAAGACAAGCCCAAACTGAGACTGATTGCAATATATGTCAAGTTCGAAAAGAACTTGAATAGGAAAAAGTTAAAAAAGAAAATAAAGATAAGGCATGGGATACTCTTCTGGATTTTCTTCAACCTATCTGTCTCAAGGACAAGGTTGGTTTTGTCATTTCCAATCTGATCCAAACCATATATGTAATATAACACACATGGTGGCGCTACGCCGCATCTGAGCGTTTTTTAAGGAGGAAACACCCTTTCTAGTTGGGCCTACTTGGATACATGATGATTATGAAAGTCCATTGGATGAAAAGATCCATATCAGGTCTACTTTTATATAAAATATTGAGTCCATAAGATCATCTTAATTTGTTGATCGATGACCCTAAAACCTAATGATTTAGAGGTATTATTTTATCATGATTTCAATTCAACGATCGTATCATAATTTCAATCAAACAATATGAAGTTTGGTGGAAGCCAAAATTACTTTTGGGAACCGCTGTTAACTATAAGGAGTCTGGAGTCTGGACCAATAATTTGGGATGCTGTAATCGACAGATCAATGTGAGTCAAATCAGTGAGAATCAGGGATTTAAAAGTATTTGTGGGCCACCCGTACTGTGGATGAGTCGCTATCAACTAGAAAGGCACCTTATCAATCAAAATGATGATGCTGATGAAGACAAAACAAGACCTCACAATTTTACATTGCAAGGAAAGATCACAGAAACAAAGTCCTTCCCCTTGCTTAATTTTTGGTGTGCATTTGAAGGTACGATTTTTTTTTCTCTGGGCAAGTGAAATGTACATTTGTCTACTTGAAATACAACTATACAAGTATATGCACAGGTAAAGACACTATTTCAACAAAAAGTCCAATACTGAAAACAGCTCCTTACCACTGCTCATTACCTCATTATTAATTGGTAAAGTGCGGCAATTCTCATTGAGAGGGAGAGGGTTCGAACTTGGCCTCCTCCCTTTCTGTGTATATGTGAGTTATTGTCACCTTATATGTATAAGTTGTGTCTCCTCGTACGTGCAAGTCTCACAGATCCATTAAAACATAAATACACTACCAAATTAAGGAATTCTAATTGCTATTTTAAAGGAAACACACACTTACGACAGTAAGCATGAGAGACAAACCTCATTAATGTTAGGGCCCACTTGTTTGGAAGCATTTTTTTATTGAAATTCCATAGGTTGAAAACACCCGATAATATTTTTTTTTATTGTTGATATATCCTTAAATTCTGAACTCTGTTAGAATTCATAAAATTAGCATGGTAAATGTCACTTTTAGTAGATAAGATTTTCGAAGTTCTAGTTTATAAAATGCTACATTGTAGTTGGATATACATAAATGATATACATGCTGTCATGCGTGATAATCATGTTTTGTTTATGCTCATTTACCCATATAATGGGCATATGAATTACAAAAAATGTTAGATAAATGAGGTCATTTGTAAAACCGTTGAAACCGCATTCGTATTCATTTGAAGCCTATAATAATTAGATTTATATTGTACAAGCAAATGTAATAATATGTTTCACATGTGTAAATAATTCATAAAACAACATTATGTACCATATCATGTTAATGGCATTTTAACATCAAAATCACAGGTGTAAAATACAAATTATCCCGAAACATGCAACAAACAAATTTGTGAGCTCTCGAGGTGTACATGCTTTTCTTACCGACTTCACCCTTTATTTTCTCCACAACATGACAAATTTGATCATCCCTCCTAAATCTCATCTTGTCGTGCACTCGTGAGAATCAACAATGTAAATGTCACTTTTGTAGTCGATAAAAATCTTGAAATCTTATAGTTTATAAGATGCTGCATTGTAGTTGGACATTTGTAAATTCAAGTAGGAGAGAATTCTTGTGAATGTTCCCATCACCTTCATGCGGGTGTAGGAGAGAATTCTTGTGAATGTTCCCATCACCTTTATGTGGGTGGATTTCAGTTTCTTACAATTTTGTTATAAAGGAAATAATGTATAATGACAATGGCGACTCCAGAAATTCAATAAAAGAATTTATCTTCTACAAACCGAATAAATTTCTTTTGACCTTTATCTATATTTGTCATTTACTTTTGATAATATTAGTATTTTCTCCTTCTAATACGGAGAGAATACTATATTTAGATGTTAAGTTAGGGTAAATGAAGACTTACCGACAAAATATCTAATAAGAGGGATTTTATTTGAAAAATAAAAATTGGGCCATTAGTTTTTTTTTTTTTTTATTATTATAAATGCCCCATTAACATAAGCATTGAGTGTGGGGTCAAAAGGTTCCCATAACTTCAATTCAGTAAAGAGTTTTTTTATTTATATTTTTCCAGATCTCAGTGGGGCCAATTGACCTTAGTAGGATCCATGTAACGCTGCCCATGCCTAATGAATACTCTTACAACTTTGTGTCATGGAAAGCATAATTTTGCTTGTTTCATATCACTGTCCTATCTTTTTTGATTGAATAAGATCTAAAATATTATGATTAAAAACAATTAGAGCAAAAGGTCAAATCATGTATTTTAAATGACCAATCAGTCAGTGGCTACAACTATGATTTGGGTAAATATTTCATTTAATGATGATAAAATGGTGTTGTCATAATTTTTAGCAGCTTGGGTTTTATAAATGGGTCCCATTATTGAATTTCTATCATCAATATTTAGAAAGAAACCTAGTCCATAAGGGGTCAATTTGCTTGCACTCATTTACATTTGTAAATGATATACATGCGTATTTATCATGCATAATGTTCATGTTCATTTACCCGTATAATGGGCATATGATTAACAAAAGAAAGAAAAAAAAATGATAGTAAATAGGGTGATTTTGACAACCATTAAAACTACTTGCAAGTTACGACCATTTAGACACTATCACATTTAAATTCATGTTTTACACACAGTCACACAGATATATGTAATGATATGTTTCACATGTGTAAATAATTCGTGTAACTGTTTCGTGCTCATCACATTAGCAAAATACAGACGACTCCAAAATATGCAACCAGTGAATTCGTGTGCTCTCGACGTATACATGCACTTCCTACCGACTTTCCCTTCATTTTCTCCGCAGCCCGACGAATTTGATCCTCTGTCCTAAATCTCATTTCGTCGAATAATCGCGAGAACAACACTAAAAAAGCGTTAAAATACCGCGTCTTCTTCTCTCACGAGCTGCCACGTCAGCATGCAGCCATGGCCACATGATAAAATTACCCTCCTCAGGTAAAGTAGACTCTCTCTCTCTCTCAATCTCCAAGTCGTCTCCTCGTAATTTGATCGGATCGAGAATCCAAAGAAGGAAAAAGAGAAGGAAAATCAGCAGAATCGTAGAAAGATTGGGAGAATTCAGGGGAAAAGGAGGGAGTGGCGGGGAAAATAAGAGGAGAAATCGAAAAGGGTCGATTCATCCCTCGTTTTTCTTCTTCGATTGATTTCTAATGGATTCCGATCTCTGGACTTCTCGCCTTGCAGCTGCAAAACGTCAGTACTCGCTGCAGCACCATCAAAGCTCCCATTTAGGTTTTGATTCTTTTTCCCTTAATTCTAGTTTTTGGTTTTTTTGGATCATGTTTGGATTTCTGGGGTCTGGGTTGTTTTGAATTTTGTTGAAGATGTATAAAGATTCGATCTTTTTTGCATATTTGATGCCTTGGACTTGACTTGTTTTTTTTTAGATCGGTTGAGCATGGATGATTTCGAGGTGGAGGAAGAGGTACGACCCGATTTTCCCTGCCCTTATTGCTATGAAGATTATGATATCGCCTCGCTCTGCTCGCATCTTGAAGACGAGCATTCCTTCGAGTCGAAAGTCGTTGTAAGTGTTGAAAAATCCCAACTTTTCTTCTTCTGGTTGATGAAAGATCGTGTTTTTCTATCTGGGTCTTCTTCTGGTTGATGAAAGATCGTGTTTTTCTATCTGGGTTTTGTTGATTCTCTCTCTCTCTCTCTCTCTCTCTCTCCCCCCCTAATAAATGAACATTAGATGTTTGGGTTGGGAAGTATTGGGTGTTTTTAGCTATCTGATTCATAAAGGATTGCGAAGATGGTTTCGCCTACCGCCTTTGACTTATTATGATTAAAACATGATTTCCCCCCATCTTGATATGGCAGAGACGAAGTCACTGCGAGTGTTGTTGGAAAAATGTAATCTTTTCTTCTTCAGTCGATTAAATATCCATTTATTGATTTGATGTTTATGATTTTGCGTTTTGGTGATTTGGGTTTTCGAGCTTTTTAATGTTTGGATTGAAAGAATAGTGGATATATCTGTTGTGATTAGTAGTGGGTCTTTGATATTATGGTAAAGTTCTCATGGTTTCCGGTTTTTCTTCAACCAGCTTTATGTATATCTATCTATTTCAAAAATAGATATATTTAGATAGATAGATGGATGGTTGTGGGTTCGAAACTGTACTACCGCACTAGGGAAATTTTAACCGGTTTTCTCTCCCGGGCGCATAGGGATTATTCTAGCCCAAAGGGCCGGGAACCTTACGTTATCAAAAAAAAAAAAAAAAAAAAAAAGATGGATGGATGGATAGATAGGCAGACTTATCATCAAGGTTGAAATTGGCCTCGAGAGTTAAATGCAAACTAATTTCTTTTTTCTGGTTGGCGAAAATTGAAAATTATCAATTTTGCATTCTGCTGATTTGGCCTTTGGTTATTTTAATTTTCTATGTTTTCTTTGAAAGAACATTAGCTATATTTGTGGTTACATGGTTATGTCCCGAATTTTATTTCCACGTGCAATCTTCGTGCTGTTTTTGTTTTTAGTCTGAGCTAAGTATAAGAACATGATTTTCTCCATCTGGGTATTCTCATTCACTGTATGTATTGGTAATTGTTTGATTTCACAAGCAGGATTGATCCAATTATTGAACTTACTATTTCGGAATCTTATCTCTACAGACGTCGTTCTTATAATTTGGATATGGATATGGGTAACGAAAACTTTCCATCGTATGAAGAAGATATTATCTAGGTCATTTTGGGTAGGCTACATATGTTGCTTCCATAAAGGCTAGTTTTTTCAATGCTGTGTGTCATTTATACAGCAGATCTGGTTTTCTTTTCTTTTCTTTTCTTTTATTTATTTTTATTTATTTTTTCCTGTGGCAAGTGTAAACCTGGTAGTCAATTATTTGGAGGATAGAAACAAGAGATGAAGAGAATATTTGAAGAAAGGTGTCCAAATTCCTCCTGTGCCTCAAGTAGAAAAGCATCTTCAATTAGATGGGGGATAATATCTAAGGAATTTGAGTCAGGATAAAATCTAAGGAATTTGGGTCATTCTCCCTTCTGATATTGATAGATATTGAGATACTTCTATTGGGGATTCTGGTTGTCTCTTTTCGGTTGGATAGAAACTAGATACTATTTGAAGAAGTTGTCCAAATTCCTTCTTTTATGCTTCAAGAAGAAAAGCATCTTCGATTAGCTGGGGAATAAAAGCTAAGGAATTTGGGTCATTCACCCTTCTGATATTGATAGATATTGGGATACTTATATTGGGGATTCTGGAGCACATCACTGTTTTTAAAAAAAAAAAAAACGAAAACCCATCAACTGGTTTTAACAAAGTGAATGTTGGTGGAAGTTAAACTTGGCCCTTCACGGTTTGGTGGGAGTAATTAAATAAATGACATTTTGAGGGTCCACTCTATCAGTAGTGCAGGAATCAAATGATGCAATGGTGTAACCATGAAGTGGTGCTTTAGGGCCTTTTAACTAAGTATTTTCTCCAGCAGTAAGTATTTTCTCTGGCAGTCTAATTATTGAAGTGGGTTCTAGAAATGCCACGGTACATGCAGAAGGAGGGGAGTCATGGAGAGACAGCTTTTGTTAAGGTGGATTTTGGGTATGTGTGCATTTTTTTTTTTGCTGACATGGATATTTCATTTAGCACCTAACAAAAGAGAACAACACAATCCACTTCACAAAATAACCAAAAACAAGCCAAAAGGCTAAGGGACTTCAAAAACCAAAACATTGTTTGGCTCTGAGTAGAAGCTGAATTCGACTCATCGGAAATCCTGACATCCTTCATGCTAGCAATACAATAATTGATCTGCACCAGACTAGATGATCTTGTATTCTTCAGAAGCAGAAGCACTAATGCAGCGGTAGATGTGTTAGTGAAGGGAGTTGGGAGAGAGATAACTTTTAGTTGCTTAAGTGGTTTATATATATATATTGTTCTGCTTTTTTTTCTCACTTCTTGGGTCAGATTGGTTTGGTGCATTTTATGGTATATATCTCTTATACTGTGAAGCCTTCCCTTCTCAACCTTTTGTGATTAATGAGATAGTTGTCATCAATAAAATATCCTAGCAGTTTCTGTACTGGCTGGTATTCGGGGATCTTAATGGGTTGGAGTTGGAATTATTTTCTTGAAGGAACAGATGAAGATTCTTCAGAACTTAAATTTCATGCCCAGTGATGAGATTGTAGCAAAGTTGAAGGTCATTGCCACAACAATGAGGTGGTGGATTTGAGTAATTATACCAATAAAAAGGAAAAGAAAAACATAAACATTATTGTGCCTGGCCACTCACTCATCATCATCAAAGTGGGTTTAACGAATATGGCTTGGCCAAGAAGGAAAGAAAAGGCAATTAGGAGACCACTATCTCATAAGAGAGTCACTAGTGAACTTGGAAGCTTTGTTTCTCTTTTGAAGAGGCAAATAGGGGAGCCCAAGATGGAGCACTGACTTGATGAATAAGCTCTTTTGATTTCCAATTGTATCTCGTATACCTATTACCATGTTTCACATGTATAAATATTGTGCATATTTAATAGAAATTTTTGAGCTCTGTATGTGGTACTTGATTTCTGCATGATATTGTTCGTAACTTGTTTCCGTGTTACCAATAAAAAATGTACTTGCTTCAATTGTATTTTGGAGGCTGGGTGGATAAAGAGTAACAAATTCTCGCTAAGTCCGAAAGTGAATAATGACATTCAGACTTCAAAAGGTTAGATGTTGAGTGTAGTTATTGCATGGAGGTTTTCTCATTGTGGTAATGTGACTATCATGTGGAGTTGTTTCTTAAGACAAAGTCTGAGGCTTCCATCGGTACTGTAATGTTTCAATGATATTGTGTGCCAACAAACTTCATGGAACATGTCCAAGATGAGGACTTGAGGAGCTATTAAGAATGGTCATGTCCAGCTGCAAAAAAATGATGGTAGCTGCAGTAGTGTGGGCCGATTATTGGGTCCCTATTGTAGGACAATAGGGGACAATAAGTTTAATGCATAGCAGAATTACCATGGAAGCACTATATTTACACCACAAAACAAATTACAAGGTGGGCTGAAGTCCAATATTACTAACAACAACCTGGCTAAACAATCGGTTAAGGTTGTTGATCTTTCCAACAGATTCCTAAATCGTATATCTGTAGAGATAATACTCCAAAACCAGCTCATTTAATTAGAAAGAAAGGACTCATCTTAATTTCACTATGGAGGACTGGAAATATCCCCAAAAGTGTTACACCTTCTAAAATGACCTTATAGTCAGATAATTGGCGTTTCTGATTTCAATCAGCTGTGTAAGGCAGGTCTCACCACGTGACACTAGTAACACACAAGTTTTTCCCCCTGTAGCCATTGTCTTGTTTGTTTTTTCTTCTTCTTTCCTTCTTGCTTTCTTTTAGCTTTTGATACTGCCATACTGGAAACATATCTTCTATAATTTTTGTACAGTGATACCACTTTTTGCGGTGAATAGCATTTTTTATTTTTGTTTTGATTTTTTGTCCGAAGCAAAGGTTTTGGTTCTTAAAAAAAAAATCATGCATTTATTTAGCATGTTGTTTTGGAAGTCACTCTTACACTGGAATTCATTTCCTAAAATTGGACACCATATATTTTTCTGACACGTGCCAGCACTCAATCAAAATGTACCCAAGGAAAGGGCAAGCACAAAACAGCTTTCTTGAAAGTTATTGATAATTAACCATCATCACCATTGCCAGACAAGTTGTGTCAAAAGAATGCATCTAAGACATCAGGAGTCAGATCTTATTAGTCTTGATTGTAGTTTTTTTTTTTTGTTAAATGTTCTTTGCACTATATGAAGTAGCTAGGTTCATCACATCACTCTAGGTGTATGTTTCTCTTATATTTATTTTTCTTTTGCAGGTGTGTCCAATATGCTCTGTTAAGGTTGCACGAGACATGTTGAATCATATTACCCTGCAGCACGGACACTTATTCAAGATATCCTTTTCATTTAATGGTTTTGGAGACATTGCTTAATTTACCATTTGTTTGATCTCACAACTGTAGATGTGGAGCAACCTTTTCTTGTAAACCCTTCACATTATAGGCCTTTTTTGGGGGGTAAAGAAATTTCATTGAATGAACCACAAAGGCAAAACAACCTAGGAAAAACCAAAAAGCACCACAAAAGAAACAACCACTTACCCATCCCCTCTTAGGTCCCTACCCCATTCCAAAATAGAGTCTTGGTTCAAACAATAATTCAGTTTAGCCAGCATATGAGCACCCTCATTCTTAGATATAGGCACAAAAATAAATCTAACAGAATCAAAAGATGACACTAAGCAGTTGATAGCCAAAATTATTGAGTTGATAACCCCATCATAGCAACTGTTGAGAGCATCCACCACGTACTTGGCATCCAACAAAAACAGACTTTGGACAAGCCTTTGGCTTTAGCACTCATAAGCATTACAGGCCTTTTTATGGATAGGAAATGCCCAACAATCTCCCCTCAGATGATGCCAACCATGTGTTTTCTCTTTTGTGTAGTTGTCGTTATGCAAACCACCACTTGAATGGCCGGGATCATCCAATAATTGAGATTGGAGATACTAATGAATGGCCGGGATCATCCAGTAATGAAGATTGGAGATACTAAGTCTTGGTTTGTTTGTCCCTGCGTGGGACTGCATGATGAATGGTTTAGATTAGTGAAAGTGGGCCATTTATCATTTTTGGTCAAACAGTGGACCTTGTTTCTGGCTCAAAAAGCCCAGTCGTGGACCCTCTTTTTTTTTTTAACCTGATTGATAATTGGGTCCAAGTCCACTTGTGTCCATACCTGTATCTGGTTACCAAGTGATATGCATGAACATAAATTATATAAAATATATTATAAATAAAATATATTTTATCATTTATATAGATAATAAAATGACAAACAAAGGGCCAGGACAATCTAATGGGGTTGTTTTTTGTATACTTCTAGGTCTCATTTAGATATTTTGATCTGCCATCTTCCCCAAGATTGGCATGATCCAGCTGGGCTCCACAAGGTGGTGCTCACGATAGGCGAGGGGACCCTATGATGCTGATAGGTTTATGTTCTCCTAAGAGGCACCCCACTGATTGTATGAGAGGTAAAACTCTTACGTTCCTTGTGGGACCCACTTGGTTGCATGCATATCGTGGGAGGATAGTGTGCAGAAAATCATCTCAATCAAATCCTCACAACCATTGATTTAGTGGCCTTAAAGTTTGATGGTTTCTTAAGTGACAATTTTTATGAAATTTGACGTAACAGTGAGTATAATTTAGATTAGTGTCAAATTAGGATGGGGGGTTAATTATTATTATTTTTATATTTGTGTGTGTGTGTGGGGTTATCATGGGGTTCCCATGTGTGGTAAAAGAGTTATCTCTCATGCGAGCCATGAGGGGTACCTTTTACAGAAAGACACCTATACATACACAAATGTGGGACTCGCATGAGTTGGCACTCATCCTAATTTGACACTAATTTGAACTATACTAACCAATTGATCAAATTCATAAAAATGTAATTATAAGTGATGCAGAATCGGGGATCGATATGCGATATGCAGGGCGGGTAGGGATAGATGCCGAAGGAAATAGGTTAGACCTCATGCCTGAAGCGGATAAGACCCACGCTAGATCCTTTTGCAGAGAGAGGAGAGCAAAATCACTCAAATTTCTTTTTCATTCAAGTCTAAAAGCCAAAGAGGCATTACAATGCTTATATAGGAGAAAACTAAATCTAGATCTAATGTCAACCATCTAAACACTCCTACAGTTGAGATTAAACATCCATACATAAAAAATATGCAAGTAAATAAAAAAAAAACTCTGAATAAAATAAAATAAACTGTATATGGGTTGGGCCCCAAAAACTGGTCGACCCATGGATCATGGGTTTGTCCCGCGTCATTAAGAAACCATTGAACTTTAAGGCTCCAAAATCAATGGTTGTGATGATCTGATTGACATGATTTTTTGCCCAAAATAATATCCACGGTGAGACCTTTCCATCTCACTATCCACCATAGACCCATGTACATCCTATTTAGTTACATTCCTACAGTCCTACTCATCTCTTAATCAAGCATTATGGTCCATTGAATCAAAATTAAAGGGTTATTTCTTCTTCCTTTACTAAAGACCACTTGCAGAGGCGTCGAAGGTTAAGAAGAGTTGCTATTCCCAACAGTCAAGCGCTTTCTCTTTTGGGTAGGGACCTTCGTGAGGCACATTTGCAGGTGCTCCTGGGAGGTGGTGGATACAGATCAAGTAGTACTAGCGCATCAAATACAGTGACTGATCCATTCCTTTCATCGCTCGTGTTGAATTTTCCTGGACCAGATGCAGAAGAAATTTCAAAATCTGCTGTTTCAAGTGTCGAGGATACATCTCTGAAGAATGCGACATCCTCACAGACTTGGAGATCAAGGTATTTCTTGCTTGTAGATGAAGGGTGTAGCCTTGCTGTCTTTAGTTTTTTCATTATTGATTTTCTTGTTTGCTTATTTTTTGGTTCCTACTCTTATTTGATATAGATGCAGCTAATAGTTTTCAGTTTGTGTTGTGGGATATCCTTTCATTGCAAGTGGCTTAAATTGGCATAATGGGATAGTTTTGGTGCAGCTCTATGCCATTGGACCACTGTGGATGTTAGAAACCATTTGAACAAGTGGAATAGTAACCAAAAACAAGGCAGAACCAATTATGATCTGTACACTCAAAATGCGCCTTCAGCCTTTGGGTTGGGGTTTTGTCTTCTGTCATTTGAAAAATGATCAATGCTTCTTATTGGAATGCTATTAAATATCACTGTTGCACATTTCAAATCATTTGTTTTTTTCGAAGGAGATTATCTGAAACGTCAGTGAGAATGGTGATGCATTGATTTTGAAATGGAAATTTTTATTTACACCAAGGTCTTGAGCACCCTGCAACTGCCTTGCTGCAACGATTCTAAAAATGAAAGAAAGAAAAAAGAAGGGTGACTCAATGGTGTCCACTAATCTCTATAAGGAGAACCTGATATATTTAATTTGAAGTTTACATGCATCTTTGAAAGGCTTTTCCCAGTGGAAGTGCTTATTTGGTGACAAAAAGGGTGTTTGTGTTGGAGTTCCAGAATTCAATTTGTGTTCATGCTGTTTGGGTGTTATTGGTTTTGGCATGTATGTAGGCTCTCTTTGAGGTAGTTGGAGATGTATATTTTATCCTTGATTATTAGAATGCATCTTAGTCCCTGTCAAATAGAGGATAAGTGTCTTACAATGGAAAAGAGTTTTCAAGTACATGAATTGGCGAGAATTGTGGTAATTGTGGGTGCCCTGAGCCTCAAGATTTCCATACACCTTTAAAAAAAATTTAAACAATAACAACAACCACCACCACCCCAAGCAGCAACAGCAACAAACAAACAAAACAAAAATGTAGTCCATTCATGCAGAACCATGTTTTGGTGATTCATAAAGTTGCAGTGCCTGCTTATTTGCCCCTACGTTGTCTTTCCTAGGAGTGTGCCTAAATGAAACATTTGTGATGCAGAGCGGGGTACCAGATGCGGAGCAGGTAGAGATGGAGGTGGAAGGGATCGATCAGGCGAAAGCCTGGAAATTGGCCTCATGCCAAACTCCCCATCATGGGCGAGGAAGAAGAGATAACTTGGGAAGACCCAAAATCACTCGAGAAACTTTTCATTAATCATCAACTGTCCAAGCTAAGAGGCTTTGCATCACTTATATAGGGAAATAATAAAACCTAAAACTAATCTGGACCATCGAAATACATTGATAGCCATGATTAAAACATCCAACATGAACCATAAAATAGCATAAAATAAAACCCTAATGAGCTAAAACATGAAAATAGATGGGCAGGGGCCAAAGAGCTTGGTGGAGGTAGATGCCTAGTTGTCAATTCCATTTCATTTCGGCTGGATTGGCCGGAGTTTTTCATTTTGGTCCTCCGGCTGAAATGGAATCGGGCAAAAATAATCAGTATGAATTCCGGTCCATTCCGGCATTTCGGTCCATTCCGGCCTATTTCAGTTTGTAGCACAATTTTCACCTTTTTTGAATTTTTTTCTCAATATTCATATCAATAAATATGCATAATTTATATTCTATTTTTATTTTTCTATTTTTTATATATATGTATGTATATATTTTATTTTTTATTATACCGAAATGTTACTCCGAAAAGTTTTGCTGAGTTTCTGAAGTACTGAAATATTCCATCTTGGTTGCTAGACCGAAATGATGACTGAAACGGAATTGACAACTATGGGTAGATGGACCGAGTCCATTGGCGGGCTGACCCATGGGTGACCACGGCTCTATCCTGCATCAATTTGTGGCAAGTAATGGGGTGAAGAATCGCCAAGGGATCTCTACCTTACCACTTGCCCAAGATATTACATGTGGGAATCACCTTCATTGGACCATGCAAATGAGAGCATACCAATTTAAGAAGTTCTTTAATTGGTAGGAATTTAGATTTATTTGTTTCACCAAATCTTACCAGGCCCAAGAAAGGTTTTTAGGAATCCCCCAAATTCCAGTTCCCCAGTAGGGTTCATCATCTGAAATGTGTGGACAACTAAATGGCAGGACCTGCATGTACAGAACTGGGCATCAGTGAACTATACATTTCCGAGTCTCAGAATCCAATCCAATAGTTCCTTTTCGTATTTGTCAGATTCAGATGCGTACATCATGTCCACGTCTCTGTTTCTGAATTCCTATTCTCCAAGATCAGTTGTATAGATGATATTGGTTGGTTCTATAGCTATAGATCAGATAGTATTCTAGTTTGAGATCCTTGTTAAAATTTAAAGCCCCTTTTCTGCTGTTTGATTTTAGTTCTTTGACCAATAATCCCATGACCCTCAGCAGGTATAAGAAGTATACAAATTTTCTTCTTGGATTTACTTTGTGAGGAAAAGGAAAGAAATATTAAATTGTGACAGTAGACCTTTGAAGCTAGATTTAAATGTGTTTGCAAACAGTGGGGGAGGTATAGCAGCTTGGAGATGTAAGCCTTTAGAGCCAGATTGAGTACATCTAATTGGCAAATGTTAGTATGTTACCATTTATTATGTGCAATGAAAAATCTTGGCTTCTCAGACTGGTATTTTACTATTCTGCACATTCAAGCAAGCGACCTTTTTCTGCTGTGATTGGCCATTTATTCAGCTGATGAAATTTTTAGTAGAAAGGATTCTTTTTTTAGATCAGCTTAGGTTCACGTGTTTTATGGATCTCTCACCTAAAGGGTTATAGATCAGGAAGGTAGCCTGTTTTTTCTTAGAAAAGGTCATGGTACGGTAAAGATCCAGGATATTAATTCAAGATGCTGAGACTTCTGCTTAAATTTCAATTCAGCCATATATTGCATGTGCATGTAGATATACAGTTATTTTTGTGACACTTCTTGTATATGTACATGTGCCATGACGTTCTTGGTAATGAAATACTTCAGTCTCCAAATCTTTAGATTTCAAGCTTTTCAATGCATACTCTCATTGCATGAAACAAAATACTTTACCATCATAATCTACAGTTCATGATTTTAACCATGAAGTTCTCAGACTCATCAGTTAATCATTCTGTCAGGAATCAAGGTTCTAACTCTTGATCCCGTTCATAATTTTAACCATGAAGTTCTTAAGACTCATCAGTTAATCATTCTGTCAGGACTCAAGGTTCTAACTCTTGATCCCTGCTTGCAGTTTTGACTCTTCATTGAGTTACGAAGAGAGGGAACAAAAGATGAAACAAGCTACCGTGAGAGCGGCATTCATGCAGGATCTGCTACTGTCCACTCTGTTCAGCGATTAGCTTCTGCTGGGCCTCAGCATTAAATGGTAAATGAGCTGCTTGATTATTCCTACAGCCTAACAAAGGCAGTGCTTGGGGTCCTACTGGTTACACATTAAAATAAGGATACCACGATCCCTGCTGACTTTGGATGTCCTCTCAAGGCAGTCTCGGTGAAGCATCCATTTTCTGCTGTTCCTTTAACAGAGATGTAATTCCTGAAGAAGTGGATGATCTACAACATTTATGTTTGACCATCTTATTCTCTCAAGAATTCTAATATTCTACACTTCCTGTGTCCATGTTGTTTACTAGTTAGAATAAGTTGCACTGAACTATGTAGGTCCCCATTCGATCTAGTACCAATCTCTTAGGCAGTAAACAGCTACATGCAGCTATGTGTTTGTGTTATAGAAAAATGGGTTCAATTATTTTGGTACAATATGTGCTGCAATGCACTTAGCATGTTGTGGTAATTAGAGGTCGCATTAGGCAGCAAAGCGGTAACCCCCTTAACATTGGTTTACAATTACCATGGCATCCAAAATGCTTGATATAATCAATTATGGGCACTTGGTTGCAGTTCAAAGTAGAAGCAAGGAAGCATATTTAAAAACAGATCATATTTGTTAACTGCAGGCAGATCTACATATTATCAATAATATAACATTCCTTATGTTCCATCATTTCTCCAACATCCCAGACCTTACAATCAACCAGTGAATGGCCATATAATCTGATATTTGGGGCTGAGAAAAGAGGAGAGCATTTCACCTAGTGTGGTTTCTGGCTTGAACTTTTAGTACCTATGAAAGTTATCTTTATCTGGTGGGCAAGAGACAGGATGTGGCTGGCGAATGTTTCCCATAACTTGATCTGCATGCTGAAAATGAACTTTCATGTCTGATTGTGAATGTTCTTCGTTGGAGACCGAACTTCCAGATGTTTGCCTGGAGTGAAGGATGACAGACCCTATTGTAGGAAGCAGAGAACTGAACCGTGGCCTGAAATGGTAGGTTCGACCGTGCCCAATGCCTTCAGCTAGTGGTGGATTGTGTCTGTTCTACCCAATGAGAGTGAGTGAATATTATACACTGAGGTATGACAATAAACAGGCAACAACTGTGAGCTGTGATATGGGTGGGAGTAAAATCTGCATTGTGGGGTGACATACTGTTGGAGTGAACCATCTGATTAAAACTGCCTCCTTTGATTGCAGTTGTATGCAGTGCTCTTGTAATATCATTTCTATCTTTGGTTGGAAGATCATTTCAATCCAGCAGTTTTGAATTCTGAGTTTTGGGTGATATTTATGCTTCGGGTGAACTTCAATTCACAGTGCTTAATCTCACAATGCAAATTCTGCTGGCGGTAACCCACCATAAGCCTATGTTATATGTATAATTATATCTTGAACGTCATTATCATTGAAGCCGTATCTCATTTGAAGATGATACCAGTAAGAAAAATTAAAACTCTCTTCAGATCAACAGTTTGTTCACATTGAACAGAAGAAAGTAAAATATCAAATTATTATCTCTGAATTTGAGCATTTTCAGGGTACCAATCCATTATTAGATCATGTTTAAAATGGGTGTCAAAATTTACTGATAGATGACATGGACATACAACCATCCGAACAGGCTATATGCTGGATCCTTTCAGTTGCCAAAAGTGTGCTTAAAGCTAGAGCTATGCATAAAGCATATTTTCTATTATTCATTTTCGAAGTGTATAACAGGAAATAAAAAGTGTTCTCTAAGATGCTTGGAAAATGTTGATTTCTTTATAGGAAGTGAATGGTAACATTGGAAAATGAATAAAAAAAACAAGAGGACACACTTCCCCACCCCTCCCCAACAGAAAAAAAAAAAAAAAAAAAAGCGAAACAACTCCTATTGGAGTAAATTTGGGAACATTGTATTTATTTTGCTCAATTTGGATTTTCAATAGGTGGGCCTTACCGTAGAGTTTCACTTTTAAATGGCTGATGTAGAAGTGCATCGAAAATAAATACATGTGAAGGGCCCATTGAGGGCCCATTTGTCTTAAGATTGAACTTGGTTTCTTGTTGAACCAGGATTATGTGATTGGATAACCTTACCTATAGCTAGGGTCAAGCCAAACTGAAGCATATCCAGGCGTGACCCAACTTTAGAAACACATGCCCAGATCTAGCCCAAGCCCGACATCGGTCGTAACCTCAAACAAGTCAGGCCCGAGTTCACACATTTAGACAATCAGGCCCAGCCGGAACGGGCTTTCTATCACTTATTTGGGAGTTTCTATGGCTTGTTTTAAAAGATCGGTCACTAAACTAAACTACAATTACTACTTACTTGGTACTACTTATTTGGGCTGGGCCGAGCCAAGTTTCAGTCTTTCTATTATAAGATCCAAGCTCTGTCCAAGTTTTAGATCCAAGCCTGGCGCAAGTACTAAAACCCAAAGCACATAACCTGCCCAAAGAGGGCTTCTATCCTGGCACATGAGCACCCCGACCTGTAACCAAACAGCAGTTTTACTCTACCATAAGGGTCTATTTGTTTGCATTAAAATACATAGAATTCATATCAAGTGGTTAAAAATGAAGATCAAAGGTGAATTTAAAAAAGCAGTATCAAATAACCTTTCCTTTCAGGGAAATATAATCAAACGAAGATGAGAAGATGAATTATTAGAGTGATGACTGGTTATTGACTTTCCACCTTCTTTTGATTCTATTTTTCTAAAAAGAAAGGTTATTTGATGTTTATTTTTGAAAACTCACTTTTGATCAGGAATTCTATGTATTCAATTACTACATATTATAATGCAAACAAACGGGACATATTCAAATACAGATAATAATAGCTAGACTCTCCGAATGGACTCAGATGTGGCAGTTGGTTTCATCTCCCACATTGTCTTCCATTTGGTTGTCCTCTGTTGTGATCTAAGGACTATGAGAAGAGAACAATTACGCACAAGAGAACACATCACGCACAAGAGAATACAGAGATTTACGTGGTTCGGCTTTTGACCTACGTCCACGGGAAGACGAGAGAAATCACTATGCAATGAAAAGAGGTTGTACATCCTAGAGACTCTTAGTCTCTATTTATAATATTAGCCCCAAACCTGTTACACCCAAACCCTACTTCTAATTACAGTACAACTTGGGCAATCCAGGTGGCCGGTTAACCAAGACTTAATTAATTTCTGTTGAGTCATACAAATTAACATCCTCCCACTTCAGTAATAAAGTTACAAATCGAACAAACAGTGATCACCCCAATTCCCTGAAGCAACCAAGTCCATAAGAAAAATCTGAAGTTACCTTTTGCTCCTTCAGTGATTGATGGGGTTTTGGAAACACTGTTTGATGACCCCCCAGAAAACATTAGTCTTATTTTCCTTGATATATTGTGCGTAGACAAACAAATCATAAACACAAACTTATTGTTGAAATTGAATTGATCTTCTATGCATGGGTATTACATTTCAAAGATACATCTGCTGAAATTGAATGAAAAACCAAAGGCAGTAACACTGAGATTGCGATAAAAGAGAATTGATCAGTCATGATTACCACACCAAGTGAATGAATTAAACCATCCTCTTACTGCTGCTTTTGTTTTTCTTCCGCGCTTATTGTTTCTTCATGTGCCTCTGGCAGAAGGAAATCAGCCTCGCCATACCATCCTCAAGAGTAGAAGGCTCTACCGAAAAAGTGATGCGAAGCCAATTCTTCAATCCCACTGAACACCCTGCAAGATATGTAGTTCTCAATCAGTCTTCCCTTTCCCTACAGATCAGCTGATGGTTACTAAGCATCATGATGAAGATTTATAAGCTTATGAGGAGAACATGAGGGTAAAACAACAAGCACATGAGTAAATGGGAGCAGTATTTTCAGGACTTGCTGAAAACTTTCTTCCAAGATTCCTAGGTGGAACAGATGGCGGTTTTCATAAAAAGATCCAGATGTTGATATGAGAATGATGGATGAAAGGAAGCCTTTTAACTCTGCTACTGCTAAATGAAAAGTTCAAACTCTTCTGTCTCAACAATGCCTTCTTCTCACTATGACAATTATTTACCAAGGTAACAAAGACCTGATGAATGCTTTCCAAAATTATCTCACCTGGTACAATGATCATTGATTCCTCTTTGGCCAGCTTACAGCAGAAGTCGATGTCGTCTTTAATGTCTTCCAGAAGTGGCAGGTTGATCTTTACCTGCATTGCATATCATGATGAGTTAAAACCTGTCCATTGATTTTTTTACCAGGACAAGAAATGCCAAATGTTCTGATTCCCCCACCAGTGCAAACATGGACCCCTCTGGTTTGGTTAAACAAGTTAGGCAATCGATGTCCTTTATTCGATTGTAACATATATCTGATGTTTCCTTCAGTATATTGATGATCTTGTTGAAGAAATCTTCGTTTGTCCTCCCAAGAATATCAGGAACTGCAGCCTGAAACATCGAACATGTCAGATACTTTTGATGACATTGAGAACCAGTAGGACATAAATTGATTATCTAAGAACTTCACAAATGAGTTGTTATTACTCAAAGCAATTGTTGCAGCTTTACTGCCTTCCATCAAATACTGCATTGTGAAAAATATGATGTATGGATGTTTTAGCTGTCATGGTAGTCATATTGAAAATTGTAGTTGAAAAAAATCCTTTCTTGTTCTGGCAACATAGGTTCCTGCCCTTTAACAGGTGCTGTTTGTCCTCCTTGCTTACCCCCAGTTATTAGGTGTCTTGTTTCCAGCTAAGAAACTTTAGGTTGCTTGTCTATGCTAGTTTCTCATAAAGGGCGGCCTACTTCTCTTACATTTCATAAGACTCTTGTTTTGGTTCACCCTTGAATATGAGGTGATAGAGTGTGTTAGCACAATGGAAGGATGGTAGAATTCAAATGGATGAATTTTCGCTGCATGACAAGAATTTAGGAAAGTATAGTCTTTCTATTCTCCAAAAGAGAATTCTTCCTATGAAGGAGATTTACAAGGTTTTTCGCTTTACTCGCAGTATTTTGCACCCAGTCAGGTTTAAAAGGATGTTCAATTGATTGACAATACTTAGACTACACCCTCATGGCCTTCTATGGAGAACTCTAAAAGAGGAAATGGAGACACAGAAAACAGTTCTGACTTCAAACCTGTACTATTGGATATGAAAGGACACTTTCTATATACTTCTTCAGATACTAAATTTTTCCTTAAGGCTAAGACACATTCAATGATTTTAGAAGCATTCAATGCTTATACACCTTAATGGATAAGCTCAAGGGAAAGTATTCTAAGCTCAAGGGAAAGTATTCTTAAAGTGCTTAAGGGCACAAGTGTTAGACGTCGTGCAAATAATTAAGGGTATGCCCAACATAAAGTGTGCACTTCAATCACACTCTGATAGGAGCCCAACCCAACTGCGTGATAATGGATGTCATTGGCCCACCTACTACTTAACTGGGAAAGAAATCCAATCCTATCACACTCGCTATTGGAGGCATACAGCCCAATAAAATAACTTGCTCTAGAGAAAGAAAATGTGAATTTTAAGAAATTAAAAGGGTCTTTGGGAACTAAAACTATTGCGACTAACACTCGGTTACATGACCATAATATAGCATGCGTCCCAAATTTGTATGATTAATTGAAGTGCCTACAGACTTAGATGAGCATCAATTGTGAATCACTGCTAATTTAATGGGAGTTAATAAGGGTGAAGATCTTAGATTGATTAAAGGAGCAGAGCAAGTGGTTACTAGAACCAGGACAACTTCTAAGAAACTGTATGGCCATTTGTGAAAAATTTTCAATATTTGGAATTTGCTAAGACCTTGCATTTTTTTTTTCATTTAATGTTTTTTTTTTTTTCTAATGATTCAACAATTTACTTGTAAAATCAAAACAGAAAGTAAAAGGCTAACAATTTTAAAAAAAAAAATTTAATGAACAGAAACAATTACCAACTATACATAAAAAAGGACCTCATAGAAAAGATGGAAAAGTTATTAAGCGAAAAAAAGAATGAGAGTTTTAACAAGAGCTTACTTGAATAAATGTTGCTGGTTCAGAAAGCATTTGGAGAAGGTTGTTAATGCAGGTGACTATCTGAGAATATAACAGCATTAGGATTAGTCAGCATGGTTTGAAATAAGATTATTACAGTTGATCTTAATGATAAAGTAATGATTGTATGAAAGAAAAGTATGCTTTTCACAAAATTACATTTGCATTTGTTTTCATATAATAAAGTAGTTTGAAGACAGATGAGAAGTTAATTGCTAAATAGTGGCGGCTCCAGGAATTCGAGTCAGTGGGGTCAATAAATGACTTATTTTTCACAAATCGAATAAATTTGTTATCCCCTTTATCAACATCTGTCATCTACTTTCGAGAATTCGACAAATATAATATAAAATTACAGAATAATCTATTTCCAACAATTTGACAAAGATAACATTGAATTCTCAAATAAAAATAAACATAAATTCTCAAATAATTCGACAATTCTTCTTCCTTTTCTTCTTCTTTTTTTTTCTTCTTTGCTGCTTGGCTGGGGCTGGGAGTCTATATGCCTGAATATAAATTTTAGGGTCTTCTCCTTCTAATATGGGGAGAATACCGTATTTAGATGTTAAGTTAGGGTAAATGAAGAGTTAATGATAGAATGTCTAAAAAAGAAATTTTCTTTAAAAAAACAAAAGTTGGGCCCATTATTATTATTATTATTATTATTTATTTTGGTAGACAGATGGCCCATTAACTTAGGCATTGAGTAGGGTCAAAATCTTCACGTAAGTTCAATTCATTAAAAAAAAAATTTATAATAATTTTTCAGATCTCAGTGGGATCAATTGACCCCATAGACACCCATGTAGCGCCGCCTATGCTACTAAAGCAACAAGTTTACTTGCATTTTATGAAATAAAGTTTTTAGAGTGTTGAAAAAGTTAAAAACTTTTTTTTTTTTTTTTGTTTTGGCAGATGGGACTAACCTTTCTCAATTCTTGTTACCAACCAAATATAAGTAAATCAAAGAAAGCTGACCATTGAGATTAGTTTCATACAGTTTTCACTTCACCTCTTGAAAAATGAATATTTCATGGATGAAAGCTATATAAATGATGCATATAACTCACCCCAGTTTGTTTGAGGACACCATTAGGATCAGTGGTCACAAGCCAACCAAGTCGCCAACCAGGCACTGCCCATCTTTTGGATATAGACCCAAGTGTAAGCACTGGAACAACCGACCCAAACACACCCATGGGCACAAATGGTGTACTCCCATATGTTAGATGGCCATAAACTTCATCAGCAATAACTGGAACCCCAAGCCTCCCAGCCATCTCCGCAACCTTAAAAATTGAAGCATCAGTACCAACAAATAATAATACAAATGGCTTAGCTCACATTTGGCAATCAATCTCAAGGGACAAAAGATTTTTGTTTTACATAAAGTCATGGAAAACCCACATTTGACGATTGTAAAGAGGATTTTAGCCATTGAGAATTCTCACATTCGACCTCACATGATGAGGAAATCTTAGGCTGAAAAGAACAGGACATAAAATCCTCAAAATACCTGACTCAAAATCCATGTGGAACTTGAAGGCAGGGTTCTCAACCAACTAGGCAGCCCCTTCGTTTCAAAATAAAACAGTGGAGCTCTACATTGGAGCCTAAGTATTAAAATAAAAACAAAAATCAACCACTAAAAAATAAATGCCTTCATAGGGGTATTCCTAGATTTTATCCGAATGCAAGTCGGTCCCACTAGGTTGACCCTTTGATATTATTCATGATCACAGTTTGGTTCTTTTTTTTTTATATCAATATTGACAGTCAATCTTACGGTCTTAAATCTTACGGTGGGACCGACTCTAAGCCAACATGTGGGCCCCGACGTTAGATATGTATTACCTTAGCCAAATATTCATAGGTGTAGACATTCCCACAGGGATTTCCAGGGTTGACAATGAGAATGGCCACAGTGTTGTCATCCACAAGATCTTCAACAGCTTCCAGATCCATCTCCCAATTCCTTTCAGGAAGGAGGTCCACATGGCGAACTTCCATGCCCATGAAAGCTGCACAAGAGTTATAGTTTGGGAAACAGGGCCTTGGAAGCAAGATGTTGGCATTGGGGTGGGCCAGGACAGACATTACAACCTCAATCGCTTGCTGACATCCGCAGGTTACATACACATCCTCCTCTGAAAGCTTGTAAGGAAGATCCTTAGAAAGGTACTCTGCTATTGCCCTGAAAAAGTATCATGCAATTCACTTCATTATCAAGATTAATCAAATCCATCATAGCCTTTGATTTTAAGCCATTGAATGGATTGCATATTATATCATTGTAATACAAAGATTGACCATTTGATCATAAATGTGATTAATATGATTTGATGGATATTCATTAATCACATTTTTTTTTCCTTAAACTGTCCATCTTACTGCCTGACTACCTTTCATTAAGGCCAGGGGTACACTGTGAACGTGTATCACATGGTAACAAAAGACATTTATTTTGATAGGTTCGGATTGAAATTTTTAATAGACGGGCTAAAATGTGGAGTTAAAGCCCCAAAGGATCCAAGTTTTATCAAATCTAGACCACACACATTCTCCATATATACCAACCTTCCCTCCATTTATGAAATCAGAATTTAAAATCTCAGCCGTCCACAAGTAAGCAAAGTGGCTTCTTGCTTACGTTCTAGCCGTGGTTAAACCGACGGGGGGAGAGTAGCAGTTGTATTTTCCCGATTGGACGGCGGTGACGATGGCCTCTTCAGCGGTGGAGACGATGCGAAAGGAGGGAAAGTGGGAGGGATCGCCTTGGCCGAGAGTGATAGTGGGCCTCTCATCTCCACCGTTCAGATTGCTCTTGACCACCTCCAACAGCCCACGGATGCCAATCTGGTTCGTCGATGACAGCGATGCGTTATGCCTCAATTTCCACTCCTTCCTTTCATTCTCCATCTTTTTTCTTCTTCTTCTTCTTCTTCTTCTTAGTAGTAGTAGTAGTAGTAGTAGTAGTAATAGGTGCTTGCTGATTTATTTAGAGGATGGTGAGTACACAGTAGTTACAGCTGTGCTTGGGGACTCAGTAGGAAAGAAAGTAAAGGAGCATGCAATGCAATACATGTAGAAGATAGTGAGAGTGTCTTCCTGGGAAACGGAAGTTTAAAATATTCATGGGATCCCCCACAAAATCTGCCATTGATCCTGTGATTAATGAATATGATCAATTTGAGGGGTAGTGCGTGCACCCCGGGGGATTAATTCTGTTGGGTCAAATATGGAAGCCCACAAAATCTGCCATTGCTAATGTGATTAATGGATATGATCAATTTGAGGGATAGTGCGTCAGGGGGATTAATCCCGTTGGGTCAAATATCATGGGGATAGATGAATAAGAGTGTTTTGATCATGGTATTAATGATTTTCGAATCTCACTGTGGGACCAACTGGTTTGAACTGAAATCAGCGGGAGTCTTGATTTTGTGAGGCTTTAACATAGAGAAATTCTTAGTCTCGAGGCCCACCTAGGTTCTAGTAGGTAGAGTCCACTTTTGATGAATTTATCAGATTCAAATGAGATCGGAAGTTCTTGACAATTCTAACCATCTATGTCAAGGAGGATTTTCACCAAACTTCGTACCTGTGAAAGTATTCAGCCTGGGTGCAGTTTGATTGCAAAGTGAACCTTTTAGCTATCTGTATCTGGTGTCTGTTTACCAAACCATGATATGAAGTGAATGCCAAAATTATTTTGAGAAGTCCCACATCACACATCGCCTAAGTAATATGTTTGATGTGACTTCATACATATGTTTGGGCCTTCCACCAACCACCTTAAGCTTTTGCAATGGTATATGGTATCTTATATGGTATAAGAGCGGATTCTGATCCCGTTATTCTTGTGTACGTGACAGGCCCCTCCATCAAATCCATAAGATTTGTTGGATAATATAATGGATTTGATAGGGCTTCATATACCTATTTGGACCTTCACCCTATCATTGTTCATGTTTGACCGTCAATGTTCACATTATATTCTCATTTTCAACCAGATGAGAGGGAGGGAATATTGTACACTGAGGGATGACAATAAACATGCAACTACTATAGCCTGTGATACACTTGTGAGAAAAATCTGCTTTGTGGGGGTGACATCCTGTTGGAGTGAACCTTAAGACCAAAATTGTTCCTTAGATTGCAACTGTCTGGAGAGAACTTCACAGTCAGATTGGAGTCATTTAATCTCATTTTTGTCTTCGGTTGAAAGATCACTTCCAGCACTTTTCAGTTCTGAGTTTTTTAGTGTATTTCGAGGGAACACTTCACTAGGGTCTAGGGGTGCTTTTGATCCAAAATTTGTCTACATTGACAACGAGGTACATTCATAAGTCAAACACTCACTTTAATTACAACGCTACATTGACAACAAGGTACATTCATAAGTCAAACACTCACTTTAATTACAACGCAAATTTTAGCTCTCTCTCTGCATTGACAACAAGGTACATTCATAAGTAATAAACACTCACTTTAATTACAACGCTACATTGACAACAAGGTACATTCATAAGTCAAACACTCACTTTAATTACAACGCAAATTTTAGCGCTCTCTCTCTCTCTCTCTCTCTCTCCTGGGTCAAATTGTTGCACCTACTCACTATATATGGTCTGGATGTTGGGTTTCTGAGGTAGTATTAGCTAGGAAGGAAAAGCGAATGGAAATAAGAAAAATAAAAAACATGAAGAACACGAAGACACGAAAACGCGCATTAAGTTTGAGTTCAAATTAGAATTAGGTTTGCATCAAAATTATATTTGATCAAGGGATTGATTAGGTTTCAGGACTTGAGTCAAATTACTTTTTCTATTTTGAGTCTTCATGTAAATACCTATTGACTTTTCTTGATAAAATCCACCTCAGAATATTTAACAAGATGTAATTAATAAATTTTTACATGGTATAATTTTAATCAGAGTATGGTCATTTTGCTGCTCCAGTGCTTGATGGGGCTTTGAAAACACTTTTTGATGATCCCTCAGAAAACAATAGCCTGTGTTTCTTGATATATACTCCTGACTAAAAACAGCATAACCACCATCTTCAGGTGAAAGAAACTAAGAAGAAATGCTGAAACAACTTTTTCTGTTAATGCATCTTTATCTGGAGGTATTGTTACTATATAACATCCCAAAAATACATTTGTTGTAATTGAAAACCTTTATATATGCCGTAACACTGAGATTGTGATAGGAGACAAGAATGCCTCCCCAATTGAATGAATAAAACTATTCTCGTGTCATTTCTTTCTTGTTTTTCCTTCTTATTGTTTCTTCATATGCCTCTGGCAGAAGGATTTCAGTCTCGCAAAACCATCTTCGAGAGGAGAAGGCTCTATCGCAAAAGTGATGCGAAGCCAATTCTTCAGTCCCATTGAACACCCTGCAAGATGTGTAATTCTCAATCAGTCTTCCCTTTCCCATACAGAGTACTGATAGTTACTAAGCAAAGCATCATGATGAATATTTTGGTGAGCAGTCGATAAGCTCATGCGTAAAACATAAAGGTAAAAGAATTAAACATATGAACAATTCAGAGTACTTTTTATGATTGCCTGAAAACCTTCTTCCAAGATTCCCAGTAACAGAGTATGGTTCTAATGAAAATATCAAAATGTTCATATGAGGAGTAATTATTGCATAAGGACAATATAACAACAGCACATTATATCATAATGAAAAATCAAACCATAGATGACAGATAAATGAAGCCTTATAGGTATGCTAGTGCTAAATCAAAAGTTCAAGAATCTTCATTAATGCCCTTTTCTCACAATGGCAATTCTTTTCCTAAAAAACCCGATGAATGCTTTCTGAGAGTAAGTCACCTGGTAGAATTATCACCGACTCCTCTCTGGCCAGTTTACAGCAGAAGTCCACATCATCTTTAATGTCTTCCAAAAGTGAAAGGTTGATCTTTACCTGCATTTCATATGAAGATGAGTTCAAACTAGTCCATGGATTTTCTTTTTCCAGCACGTGAAATATGTCAAATCTTCCAATTCCCTCACCATTAAAAACATGGACCCCACAGGTTTGTTAAAACAAGTTAGGCAATTGATCTCCTTTATTTGATTGTAACATATATCTGATGTTTGCTTCAGTATATTGATGGTCTTGTTGAAGAAATCTTCTTTTGTACCCCTAAGAATGTCAGGAACTGCGGCCTGATACATTAAACAAGTCAGATACTTTGATAAAATTAATAACCATCAGGACATAAATAGATCATCACAAAACAAAAAAAAGTCACAAATGAGTTGTTATTACTCTAAACAAATATTGGAGGGAAGGAAATTGTTGCAGGTTACTACCTTCCATCAAATACTGCAATATAAAGAATAAATAATGTATGGATGTTTTATTTGTCATGGCATTAGTTGGATAAGTCCTTTCTTGTCCTGGCACAATAAGTTTCTGCCCTTTAACAGGTGTTGTTTGTCATCCTTGCTTAGCCCCAGTTATTAGGTATCATGTTTCCGGTTAAAAATCTTTAAGGTTGTTTGTCTATGCTAGTTTCTCAGATTGGGCCTACCTATCTTACATTTCTTAAGACTTCTTATTATGGTTCACCCTTGAATCTAGGGTGATGGAATGTGTCATTACAATGAAAGAATGGTAGAACTCATTGGTATCAGGACCCTTTGATATACATTATTTTGTCGTTCACTAATAGCTCAAACTTTTGGTGTTTCTGGTTATGAACACGGTATCAGAGCCAGGGGTTATGTGTTTACGTTCCTGTGAAGTGTTTCTATTCACATTGATCATTTGGCATGTTTCTTTTGTCCATGTGTAGAGTCCCACACATGAAGGGGGCTATTAGGAGCCTTTGATATACATTGTTCAGGTGCTCACTAAATTCTCTTCTTCTTCCATTGATTTCTCTATACTTTTACCTAAGCCTAAGACACATCCAACAATTTTTGAAGCATTTGAGGCTTATGCGCCCTACGTCTAAGCTCAAGGGAAGCATTCATAGAGTGCTCGAGAGCACAAGTGTAAGGTCTGGCGCATATAATTAAGGGTATCCCCCACATGAAATGTGCACGTCAATCACGCTCCATATTGAAGGCATACACCCAGACAACATAACTTACTCTAAAGAAAAGGAAAAGGGGGGAAATTAAAGAAATTAAATGGGTCTTTTTTAACTAAAACTATTGTGACTAGCACTCACTTAAATGACCATAATTAACTAATCAAAAGACTTAAAAAATTTTAACTGCAACTATTTTTCATATATATTATATAATGTATGTAATTTAATCAAAGAAGTGTCCTCACATAGGCTAATCCTCACACTATGGACAACTAGAATGACTCATCTCACACCTCAATGTTTGGACACATATAAAAACTGTTATACAAGGATGATTTAGAGACTAAGCATTAAAGAACGTTCAAAGTAAATTTTAACATAAAGTCAATCTCTTCAAATGATGCTGATTTGGTAGAATGTTGAGAAACAGTAGGAGTACCTAAATCAAAATCAGTTGTTTCTGCTATCCCAATTTATAATATGTATGTTCTCCAATTACCCTAAAAAACCACTAATGAGGTGGACAAAATGTTTAGAAGTTTCTTATGGGGTGACAAATCTGACAAAAAGAATATCCACACCATTAAATGGAAAGAAATTTGTTGCCCCATTGAAGAAGGTGGGCTTGGAATTAGAGATACCAAAGAAAACAATTTAGCACTTTTAGCAAAAACCTGTTGGGGGTGCCTAACTAATGAAGATAGTCTAAGCTCAAGGATTCTAAAAGCAAAATATTGTCCTAACAAAGCTTTATGGGAGGCAAGATTTTAAAAGGGAAACTCTTGGTTTTAGAGAGGATTTGTAGAAGCAACTCATTTTATTAACAAAAGGGTAGGGTGGATCATAGGTAATGGGTAGCAAATTTCGGTATGGAATTGTAACTAGATTCCAATGGAGAGGGGTCTTAGGAAACCTTTATCCAATATGATTAATCAAGAACTTGTCATTAAAGATTTGTGGAGCCCAGACAAAAGATGGAATGAACAATTTATTAAAAATATCTTTAATAACTCTGCTGATTTGGATAGTATATTGAAAATCTATATTCCACGCACTAGTAGAGACGACAAGAAAGTTTGGCACTATTCAAAAGGGGGTGAGTTATCTATAAAAATTGCGTACAAAATTATTAATGGAGAATGCAAGGATGACCAAGATCCGCCTTTAACTGGAAGGCGATGTGGCGCCTTCCTCTCCCCTAAAGAGTTCTATTTTTTGATTGGAAATGCCTTAATAACACAATTCAGGTACGCAAATTGCTTTATGACAAAAATATCTCTAATAAAGCCCTATGCCCTATTTGCACAAAAGCTAAAGAATCGGTGGAGCATGCTCTCTTTCTATGTGATCATGCTCTGGCGGCTTGGTTTGGATCTGACATTGGAATGTTTTCACATTCCATAGATCTTACTACAATTAGGGATTGGTGAATTTCCTTTATCAATTTTTGCCAATCGATGAGCCCTCCAACCCATCCTCAAATCAAATCCTGGGTTTTGGCTCTCTTGTGGGCCTTGTGGAAAACCAAAAATGATTTTATTTTCAGAGGCATAAAAATTAAGCCCATGTCCATAATCCTATATGCTCGTAGTTGTGAACCAATGAGCAAGGCTAAAGAGGATCATCAAGAATCCTCATATCTTCACCAAGATTTGAGTTTTTGGTACACTACGAACAAGGCTCTAGTGTTCACAGGTGCCTCATTTAGAGCCGCGGATGGAAAAGCAGGCTTTGGCTATGCTATTTGGTTTGATGGTTCTTGGGTGCATGCAGGATTCGTCTATGGTCCCAAGGTTAACTCCTCAAAAGAAGCCAAGGCAAGGGCAATTCTTCATGCGCTAAAGAAAGCTACGTCACAGGGTTTCAGCAAGATCCATCTTTTTTCAGATGCCCGTGAGGTGATTCAAGCCATTAATAAGTTGATGGATTGGTCAATCCATCCTATTTTGTTGGATAACAAAGACTTCATCTCTAAGTTTGAAGAGATCTCCTTTGCCCATGCTCCTAGAAATGTAAATGTGTTTGCTCATGAACTTGCGAAAATGTCTTATGGGTCTAGCTCTCATGTGAGGCTTGGGGAGGTTATGCAACCTAGATATGATGGGGTTTTGTTTTGTTTTGTTTTTATGTTGGCTGCTCTTCCTCTCCTTAGTTCTAGTTGTGTTCAATGATAACTTCTTCTACCAACAAAAAAAAAAAAAAAAAAGCTAACATTTTCTTAAGCATTAATGAACATAAACAACTACCAACTAAGAATATATCTTCATAAACGAAAACCTTATTAGATACATCAAATGGACGAGGTGGTGTTGCGATAAGCGAGAAAATGGATGAGTCTTTTAACACTAGCATCTACAAGAGCTTACCTGGATAAAGGTCACTGGCTCAGAAGTGATATTGAGAACGTTCTTGATGCAGTTGACAATCTGAGAATATAAGAGCATCAAGATTAGTTAGCATCGTCTGAAATAAGATCATAACAGATGATCTTAATGATCATAATACATGGTATGTATGGATTTGTGGATGCATTTATCGACATAAGATATGGTCATGATATCAACACCGAGTACCAGAAACAACGATGATATTTTTAATACAGGTGGTCAAATTCGGAACCGTGCATCCCAAAATTGGTCAAAGTAGACCTTAGAATTAGGTGACATCACATTTCTATTTTTGGGGGCAAAAATTAATGTCAAGCCAATGGAATCTGATTGATTTTCAGGACAACTGCAATTCATAAGGTGATTTCTACCTATCTGTCTGCCTTACAAATTGTGGGTCACATTGAACTGAGCTGATTAACTCCAGTGAGTTGTACTTAATTCCTCAAAAAGTTGTAGTCCTCACGACTCATGTGCACTCTACTCTATATTTAAAAGTGCTCCATGCATCAAGCGTTTGAACGTGAACCACACATGAATTATGGTGAGAGGCCACATCTCAGACCTGTGGGGCGGCCCATGTATGATCAACCAACTTTCTCATGCACCTACCTCCTCCAACTGAATTGGAACTCACTTTCATATCCTCAACGGCTTCGTTGTCCGCTGAAGGATTATTAACAACGTGAGGTGTGAATGATAGAGGAAATGGGTAAAGGGTATAAAGTAGGAAGGTATATGGACCTTGACTTTTATAGGATTTGAATTACTTGGGTGATGGCAGCGGATTCATTTCCCATCTTTCTTAGATTCAATTTGCATTAAAGGGAGGTTATTTCATAGTTGTTTCTGTATAACTACTTGTGACATGAATTCAAACAAGCAAGCCTTAAATGAAAACCATAAATATTGAATTCTGATATACTGACCTTGGTTTGTTTGAGGACACCATTAGGATCAGTAGTGACAAGCCAACCAATTCGCCAACCAGGAACGACCCATCTCTTGGATAATGACCCGAGCGTAATGACTGGAACAACAGACCCAAACACACCCATGGGCACAAACGGTTCACTCCCAAACGTCATATGGCTGTAAACTTCATCAGCCACAACCAGAATGCCATGCTTCTTAGCCATCTCTGCAATCTAAAATAGTAAAATTCAAGCACTGATCATTACCAACAAATAATAATGCAGTTTGGGTGTACTCTGTTTTGAAAATGGAGTTAGTATGGAGAAGACATTGCCTTGGCAAGATGTTGATAGGAGAAGACACTGCCACAGGGATTTCCAGGGTTGATGATGACAATGGCCATAGTGTTGTCATCCACAAGACCTTCAACAGCATCAAGATCCACCTCCCAATTCCTATGGGGGAGGAGGTCGAAATGGCGGACTTGGATGCCGCAGAAAGAGGCTCGGGCTTCGTACATTGGGAAACCGGGCCTTGGGAGCAAGATGTTGGCGTTGGGGTGGGCCAGGACAGTCATCACGGTCGCGATCGCTTGCGTGCATCCGTTGGTTACAAACACATCGTTGGACGATAGCTTGTAGGGAAGATCCTGAGATAGGAATTCTGCGATTGCCCTGAACAAAAATTTCATGAATCCAATTCAATCATCAAAGGAATCCACATTCATTCCATCCCAACCCTTCATTTCTAAAGGCCCCAAATTTTCAACGGTCTTGATGGAGCAGAGGTGACTCAGGGATTTTATTTGGGTGGTGCCTACAATGGTCAATTGAAGAAGTGAAATAAAAAATAAATAGAATTTTATGATATTATTAAAAGGAGTTCCTCAAATTACGCGGGTGCGACCGCACCACCGTGTGTTTCCACTTGGTTCCACCCCTACTTCCTTGCACAAGAACCAGTGAAATTGGGAGGTCCCACATGAGAATTTTTTCCACCGTCTATTGATAAGCATCCATGAATAGGGTATCCCCAAGTTTTACTTGAGCTAGAATAAAATTTGGAAAAATCCTATATAATCGGAATCCAGATTTTCAATAGGTGTGCTTCTTTGTGGATTTTGACTCTTTTAACTCATGATTTATTTTGTTTGGATAGCCAAATTTTCATGAAAAAAAGTAAGGACTTCAAAAATGGTTTTTCACACTTTCATAAAATTCATATTTGGTGTGGCTGCTTTTTACCATTAATTTTATAAATATTGACCATAGAGCTGCCCTTGGGCTTGAGATTCACCCCTAAGAGCTTGAAGTTAAAATATTTTCCTCGTAAAATATTCTAGGGCCGTGCGATATCGAACTCAACATAATCTGCAATATCCTAGAACAGTGCAATAGTGCAGACATCATTAAGATTCGTGCGATATCACACGATTATTATATTATATATGAAGCGAAGTGGATTCGATTTCCAAATTCACTGTCAATTTCAAATTGATTTTGACTCCTCATGCCGACCTCCTACTAATATCACTCATTAATCTCCCTACTAATATTAGCCCTATTAATAACGTTTTTTTTACTAATCCAATGTTACATAAACACTTTACTCTTCTCTCTGTGTTTCTATTAACATCTCTACATTTCTCACCTTTAAACGCCACAAGCCCTTTCCTCTTCTACATCCTCTTTAATAAATAACTCACTCATTTTTCTTATTAGAGTTACACTCTAAACTATTGCTATCGATTTTTTTATTTTAGATCTTTACATTATAACTACCACTAATTACAATACCCGTGCTCAGCACGGAGGGATTTTGATAGTTATTATTATACGAACAATTAAGATTAGTCGTACGGTTAATATCCCTTAATTTTATAAAATTCCACTAAAATAAATTGCTAGGAGGGGTTGGATATAAATTTTTTTTTTAATGTTTATTGTCTTTTATTCTTGAACAGGTTTGATTGGGGCATGTACACAAACGTGCACTTAAGTCAGTGTAGAGGACCCGGGACTCCTAGGTTGGTGTCGGTAGAGAGTGGGACCCACTCTATGTATCAGAAAGCAAGGACCGATATGAATCAGAACCTAGATTTTGCAACACATGCCTTCAGAAACCTGACACGTTGAATCCACGCACCTCTGTGAATCAAAACCCATCATAACCCTTGATATGAAGACCTCAACACTTCAACGATTATGGTGACACAAGTACGGGTCATATGACACTGGATGGGGTCAGTGTCTACATGGACCCAGTGTGCCTACATTAATCACAGGTGGGTCCCACTCTCCGGACATGGACTAATTTACATCACACATCCTTCTATCCTATCAACTCCCACCGAACCCAATCAAATCAGATGTACGGTCCACGAAACAGGGCAGAATCAGAACTTAAAATCTCAGCCGTCCAAAAACAACAAAGGAAGGAAGCAAAATGAGCTTTCTTTGCTAGCCTCCTCGCCGGAAGAAGACCGTCCGAAAACGACAACAAAGGAAGGAAGGAAGGAAAATGAGCTTTCTTTGCTTACCTCCTAGCCGGAAGAAGACCGACGGAGGGAGAGTAGCTGCTGTACTTCCCCGATCTCAGGGCGGAGACGACGGCATCCTCGGCGGTGGAGATCGTACGGAAGAACGGAAAGGCGGAGGGATCTCCATGTCCGAGTGGTATGATGGGCCGCTCATCTCCACCGTCCAAACCGCCCTGGATCATCTCCAGCATCCCCCGTATGCTCACATCCGCCTCCGACGCCAGCTCCCCCTTGGCCCTGAATTTCCACACCTTCTTTCCTCCTCCGTTCTCCATCTCTCTTTCTCTCTCTCTCTCTCTCGATCTTGTTTTCTTCCTTCCTCTTCTTCTTGTTATGCCTTGTAGGTGTTTGTTTGTTTGCTTATTTATATGCGCCTATGAAGAGAGAGAGAGAGAGAGAGAGACAGCAAACAGAAATGTGCGGTGGAGAGTATGCGTGCATTTCAGCGCTCAACACCAGTCGTTTGAGAAACGTAGATCGACCGAGTACACACTCTACTTATATATTTATATATGTTTATACGATACATGCAAGGCAATTCAAAGGAAGAAACAGGAGGAGATGTATTAAAGAATGAGATGTGGATGTAGGAGACAAAAGATGAAAGACTGTCCTTTTTGAGTGAGGGAAAGAGATGGTGGGGAGTTTTGTACTGAGCAAGATATGGAAGTTATAGAGTCCCCACAAATTCTGCAGTTGATGACATCACATTTTGGAAAATTTCCTTTGAACTTATCATGAGCCTCTCTCTTTGCAAGGTTATGTGTAGAGTGGGATGTGTGAAATTGGAGTGCCCCTTTGGTTATTTTACTTTTAAAATAAAGTGCAGCGAAGTGAAATGAAGAGATATAAGTGGGTTGCGATGATATTTTATTTTTAGTTGTTTGTGATGGAATATTTTTGAATTTTTGTATGGGAAAATGGAGTTATTTTTTGTCTTTTGGTGAATAAAGGTAATTGCTTTTTGACTTTTTTAGAAAAGAAAGAGGGAGTTTTGAAATAAAGTGTTTTTGATTTGATAATTTAACTTTACTTTACTTGACAAGTAAAATTACCAAACGGAATGAGAAAACTTAGAATGCAATCTCCACTGCTAGCATGATTCATAACATTGAAGGACACGATTCATGGCAGGCACAATTGGGAAATTGACTCTATTTTGCAAACCAAATATTTTAGATTTATTATTGTTGTTTATACCATGGGGTTGTCCAAAACTTTGCTAAAATGTCGTGTTCTTTTTAGAACTTGTGTTGATTGGGACAAGAGATAAGTCTCCTTGCTGCTTGTTGTGTGGTATTTTTATTTGGTGGTTTTTTGTGTTGAATGAAATTTTCCTTTTCTTAAAAAAAAAGAAAGTATAATTCATAAGATGATTAGCAGTGAATTGCATGCTTTTTGCATGTAGTCTAGTGCGTAGGGCCCACTTAGATGCCTATTTATAAGTAGAAGTGGGGTTAAAAAAAAAAAAGGTCTCCTTATTGATAAGGGTCAACAAAGTCATTCTAGCCCTTGATTTAATAGTCATAAAGTTAGTGGTATTTTAACTCTCGATCTAACGGGACAGTTTGATAATTTCACTATTATTAAAACGAAGTGAAGTAAAATGTGATAGCTTTTGTCATTTAGTAAAATTAACTTCAACCCACTTCTCCTCCACTTTACTACTCATGTGACATTCACTTCACTTCACTTCGCTCCTCATTCATCTAAACAGGCTCGAATAATTTCAGGAGAAGATTATTTTCACTTGCAAAATTGTGCACCATCAAGGTGGGTGTTCTGAAATTCAGGGGGATCACAGTTTTCTAATTGGGTCCTCTCTCTTTAACATTTAGACATTTGGATCAGGGCATCCACATAGGACGTTCCCCATTTTAGCAATTTTTTTTTTTTTTTTTGCTTTTTATAGGTGCATAAAAAAAGCTAAGCTTTGAGACTATATTAAGTTGGTTCTCTTGTAAAATTGTGACCATCAATGATATTGATATTATAATCACCATGGGTACAGCTTAGAGGCTCTCAAATCCATCTCACGGGGAATTCCACTATTGTCTATTGCCATCCACCAATGAGAGCATGAGAAAATAAAAAATCACAAGATGAAACATTCGCATAGCCTTTGCATACTCTGAGGTATGTTGCTCACCTGTCCATAAAATATATATATATATTAGCATGAGAAGATTGAGTTTAGGAATTGCATTTCATTGAATGGTTTGGTAACGAATGGGTTAGAACTCAGGACTCAGGATTGAAGACTTCAAACTATTGAAACAACAAAAAAACAAAAAAAGTTTGTAACGAAGCTTTCAGTGTGGCTGCAATAATGAATTATTAGTGGGAAGGTGGCTCGTTTTCTAGCTAACCAGTGGTTTGTTTGTGCAAGTACATGTTTCTTCCACGGACAAAAAAGCTTGATCATGACATTGGGGAACAAGGTCCACTTGATGCCTAATCACGTTCACAACCTCACCCAATTATTTTGTATCTTTATTGTGTTGAGTATGAAAGTATACTTACTAGAAAGGAACGAGTAAGCTAGTCCAATAAACTAATGTACGGCAACAGTAAATAATCAAATAAGATAGAGCTATCAAAATTATTTAGCAATCACACCACAAGAACAAGAAGGCATATATAATTTTTTACGTGGAAATCCTATAAGGGAGAAAACCACTATATGAAATCAAGAACCATTGAACAGTTATAAAATATACTCACAAATCCTTTATCTCAGTCAACTCGTCAACCTAAGGACTATTGTTGTTCTTACACAACTTCTTCTGTTGCTACGACTTCCCTGCTGTGCACCATTTCCTGCACTTGATCCAGCAACACCTTATCAACCCAAGATAAACAATCTTCTACAAGAGAGTAGAAGCAACAAACCTTTTAGAGCATTTTTAGGAGAGCCTTGCCCATATATATATATATACTAGTCATTGCCCGTGCCTGAAGGCACAGCGCACCACACTTTGAGCACAACTAAATCTAATTACTCTTCTTTTGACCACCTATCAACTAACACCACCCATAATTTAACAAATTTAACTCAAATTTTCTATGTGGCCCATTGGATCAATCAGCTACAAATCAAGCCCAGCCGGATTTTATTTTTTTAGGTAAAACAGCCCAGCCAATTGGACCCTTGTTTAACCACCATTGAATACCAGAAGTGGCCCACTACTATAAGCAGTCTAGTTTAATTGCATGCAAGCCACGTTTGCATCTGCTACCAAAACAATCCAAGTTAGCCCAGATTCCACAATCCGTGAAAAACAGCATATATATGTGAAGGGGCAAACTGGTAAGTTGTGGGCCCAAATTCCACACCGTTCAATCACTCAATTGCAATCATAGCCGTGTATTTAATCATATCTTTACTTGCAAGGAAGTTTTGAAAAGATAATGGCACGTGTCGTAATTTCACAGAAAACCAAGGACACTCCCATATCCTCTCGAAAAAGATAATGGCAGGTTTCGTAATTTCACAGAAAATCAATGGCACTCCCGTATCCTCTTGTCCTTAGTAAAAAGTTACTACCCCTTTGTTTTCAAATAATTACAAAATTACCAAGCTCATGAATCCCTTCTCAGCCTTAGGATTTATGTACATAAATCCAAGGGTCCAAAATGTTCAGGATTCAAATACTGCTCTCCCTTATTATATAGATATATATATATATATATATATATATATATATGGGGAGTGCTCCCCTACACTGCAGCTCCCCTTAATATCAGCTGGGCCTATACTCATAAGTGACCAGTGCAGTCTCCCCTACATCTAGCCCAGCTGATATTAAGGGGAGCTGCAGTGTAGGGAAGCACTCCTCTATATATATATATATATATATATATATATATATATATATATATATACATACATACATACATACATGGAGATGCTCCTATGAGAGCATGATCTTTCATCTTACTATTAGAGATAGAGGGCCCCCACCTTATCTTTCATAGTAAGGTGAGTGATCATGCTCTCATAGGAGCATCTCCAATATATATATATATATATATATATATATAGTTTTTCCTTAAACCAATTCTTTGGGTTATATAGGTTATGCGGGCCGATCCTAATCCATCATTTTTTTTCTTTTTTTTGCGGTTCACATTCAGGTTCTCCTAACAAATGACCAATCCTATTTGGTTAGGGACAATGATGGTTGAGGGGATGTGAAAAAATGTTTCTTATATCCTTTACGGTAAGATGAGATTAGATTGTGATTTCCATCGTACATTGGATTTATATAATGATTTCGTATCATTGTATTTTTGGGATATTTGTATTTCCAAAGTCATTTTGTTCATCTAGAGAAATACAGTATTCATAACGATATAATGAATTTGAATTATAACTTTAAAAATAAAACATTCTTATTTCATTTTCAGGTCTAGAATAGAATATTTCAATTTGATGAATATAGTATTATTTTTTGTTTTCTAGATTCAAATCATGATTGAAAAACCTACATGTTTTCATATATCAATTTTAAATTTTAGTTTAACCTTTCACAAATATGTTTTCTTATCATTTAGATTTTTATGATAGAAATCTAATTATCTAAAAAATACGGTTATTTTTATACAAAATAAGAAAGATCTTACAAATATCTTACAAAGATTTGATATTTACGATTATCAAGAGATACTCACTTTCCTCAAAGAGGTTTATATATATATATATATATATTAGTTATGAACTTAAATGTCAATCTCATTTGTATTACTAAAAATATTATTATTTAGCACAGTAATTTTTATGATGTAGCTCATTTTATGTTTTATTTAATTTTTCCCTCTAGAAAAAAAAAAGTTTGACTCAAAATTTTTTTATCTTTTATTTATTTTTTGGAATCTAATTTATCAAGAAAGCTAATTGGTTGCTCGGGTACATTTTGCTAGTATATATACATATGTGTATTAGATTATAGGGCCCCAGTGGAAACAGGCCCATTTTAATTGTCAGGCCAAAACCCCATGGTAATCTAATACATGATGGAATGCGCTCCGAGGCGCCGTGGGGCGGCTACCGGGGTCGGCGGAACGTGGGAGTCCGTCGGGTCCGGCCCTTTCGCGCCCTGGCGGGCCTGAAGCGTGCATCAACATTTTTTTTTGGGTGGGTGTGCCAGATTTTCTATTTTACTTGGAATTGCAAGTGGTAATCCGGAGATCAACCTTCGCAAGTAAAAAGGAAATCAACTTCTTTCAAGTTTTCCATTGCACAAATATTTAAGAAAAGAGACATTTTCTTGGTTTGCCGTGAAAAGCGATTTTGTTTGGCATTTATAGCCGATTTTGGCGTTTATAGCCGATTTACAATTCTCATCAATAATGAAAGACAAGAGTTGTGATTTTTGTCTCTTTTAGAAAAATACAAACTACAATGAAAAGCAAGAAAAGGAGGATCTAACTTCTCAGGAGATTGTGGGGGACTCGTTCAGATTGACGGTCGCAAGTCATGTATGGGCTTCGCCATCATCCATGCAGATGAGAACAGAGGATGCTCTTGATTCGCTTGGCTTGGCTATAACCTCAGGTTTTTAGAGGACAAAGACCAAGAGAAGGTCCTATGTCCAATAAAAAGCTAAGTAGACGGGCTGAAAAGCCATGTCTAAGCCATTGGAGGCAGCGGGAGAAGCCAAGGACCTTGGGGGGGGTACCCCCCAAGGGACTTTTGTCACCTTGTAGTGGTGGCCGGTGCAGAACTTCAGCAGAGTTTTTCTCTCTTTTTTCTTTCTCTGGATACGAGCTCTGGATTCTTTCCGATCGATCGATCTCGATTTTCTGATCCTGATTTCAATGGAATGCTCTCCTATTTATAGGCTTTTGGTAGCCATTTAGGAGAGTTTATGGGCTTTAATGGCTTTAATGGGAGGAGTTACAAGATTTATTTCTTGATTTTGTAACTCCTTTTTCCTTGAATCTAATTGGCCGATGGAGATTAAGGGCTTTTAATCACCTTAATTACCATAATGGGAGGAGTTTCATGGTTTAAATGCCATGAATCAATTGACTTGTAACTCCCAAATGCTTGCTTCTGATTGGGCCGTCCAAAGAAATGAATTAATGACTGCAATAAAGCTAGTCAATTAACCACATTAATTGGTCGCTGAGCAGTCGAAGAGTCGCGGGCCGTGCCGTGTCTTCTGGAATTCTTCTGGCGATGATCATCGATGGATCTTCATGCTGATCGACATCGGATGAACATGTAACTTCAGACATTGATAGCTAAGAGCGGGCCGGTGACATCTGTCTTGTCGATTTCTCGATCGGTCGGACAGAAAGAGCACTTTTTTTGGTCGACCGGTTGGCGATCTTGGAGCGATCAATGATGATTTTATGCTTTTGGAGGTTGACCCATGATTTTGACGGATGTCGGAGGATATGAGTCAATTTCAATCACTAAAAATCACATTTTCAGGAAACCACAGGGGCCAAAGTGCGCGAAACGCGAAAAAAGACGGAAAAACGGGTCACCGGCGGAAAATCCGATGACCCGGACTTCCATGGTCGCCGGCGACCATGGGCCATGGTCGCAGGGGCCTGCGACCTTGGGGGAATTTTTCCCTTCGGAGCCCGTTTTGCGGTCGTTTTGAGGTCTTTTTCGTCGCCGTTTTCTTCTGTATTTTTCCTGACATTTCTTCTCATTTATTGGCTTGATTTCCCTGTAGAAAACCTGATGAGAATCCTTGCATTTTTAGAGTGCAAAGTTTCCAATTTTCCGGGAAAGCCGAAGACTTTGTCGCGTAGAGCTGCTGATTTTCCGCCAGAAGTTGAAACTTGGTCAAACGATGTCGGAATGACCTGAAATTTGAGGTGAAGCCTCCTGAGCAATAAATAAGACCAACCATAGGCTTTTGTTTGAGTTTTGAAGCCGTTTGGGGTCCCATCGATGCTTCACTTGATTTTGCTGCGGGGAAAATGCCGAGCTTTGATGTGCGGTCAAACGATGTCCGATTGACCTGAAATTTGACAGGGAACCTATTGGAGTCATTTTGAGATGATCCACAGGCTCTGTCTTGGAAACTATGGTCCCGGGGAGCTCCGCTGCCGGTAGGCTTGATTTTCTTTCGGAGCGTCGAAACCTGGTCAAACGTTGTCGGAATGACCTGAAATTCGACGTGCAGCCTTTTGGAAGCATGTTGAAGCCACTCATGCACTTGGTTTGATGAGCGAAGGCTTCGGTGGTTCCCGCCGCCGGGAGGCTTGATTTTGCTGCTCGAGCATTGATGGAGGGTCAAACGTTGTCGGTTTGACTTGAAATTTGACATGGAGCCCTTTTGAGACATGCTGGAGTCATCCGTAGGCTCTGATCGAAGTTTTGTCGTCTCCGATGATGTCGCCGCCGGGAGCGCCATTTTAGCTGTCGGAGAAGCGAAGTTAGGCCAAATGATTCTGAAATGGCCCGAAACTTCATGTGTACTCTTCTCTTGGCTATCTTGAAGGATCTTGCAGTTTTTGTTTGATTCTGACAAGATTTGATTTTTTGGAGAAGTTGCATTGCCTATTTATGGCAGGTTGCGACTTCATGCAGCTTTCTTGATGTTGAAGAGGCAAAGTGACATTTTTTGTGTCAACAATACATATATGAAGTACTCTTTCTACTTCTTCTTTTTATTGAGATCTTTCCTTTTTCTTTGAGTTCTACAGAGTTTGATTACAAATAAATACCCCCATCAAAATCATTATTGTGGTGTGTGGTTTGTGATTTCTATCTCTATGTGGTTTCATTGATGGCTATAAGTTGGTGTAGGTTGTATTAAATGTGAACATTAAATTTGTATGTCAAGTGTATGCTATAATGCTCGAAAAAGACATTAGCTTAATCAGGACCATATTTCTTCACATTTTTCTAGGGTAAAAATACTAGTTTTTTCGTGTTTGAAGAGTCATTTGAAACTATGAGAACATGTATAATGTATTTATACTTTCTTCTCTATAATGCTGCATTCCTGTGTACAAGACCCTTGTGCTCATTCTAATAGCAAAACATACAAACCGCATGATTTAGTACTTATTTGAATGCCCTTGATAAACACTACTTCCCCACCCAGAAGCCAATTCCTTCTTATCTCCAAAACTAGAATCCAATTCCTTTTTGCTCATTCAAATCTACTTAAAGCATAATGAAAGCAAGAAATATGGAGCCCTTTTCTTCTTAATAATCAATTCACTCAAAAACTAGAATCCAATTCCTTTTTGCTCATTCAAATCTACTTAAAGCATAATGAAGTCAAGAAAGATGGAGCCCTTTTCTTCTTAATAATCAATTCACTCAAATCTCTATAAGCAAGTAGCCTATATCTCACTTCCAACAAACCTCATTCCTCCATTCCCTCATCAAAGCTACTCAACCAAACTCCATTTCTCTATGATTAATCACTCAACAACACAAATGACCAAAACCCATCTAGTTTAGTTCTTATAACAGAACTATGGGTGTAGAGACCTTCAATGGCAATGTCATGTCAGAGTCTTTTCCAGAGCCTTAAAAAGAGTTTTCAGTAAGGTCTTTCACATTTGATTAGATGACCCTGTTCTATGATCATGAGCATGGGGATATGATCTTCATAGATATAACTTTTAACAGTACTTTGATATTCTTGATGTATATAACATAAGAAGATAACTCAACACTGTTTAGCACTAACGGGCAAGAGCGTTAAACAATTACTAGCAGCTACCATTGTGGTGTCCATGGCATCTTAGTAAGTTTTGTGTTTTCTACAATTTTTCTTAACTTGAATATTGGGGAAACTGCTCAGGTTAAGTCCTTTTGCAGGGGTGTATGATGTCATAGACTAGGGAAGCTTTAACAATTTAAACCTATGATTGAATGAAATTGATCATTATACAAGCAAGAATGTCAACAAAAAGAAACAATTGCCTACACGGATGTGTATATAGCCATTTTTCTTTCACTGTTAATACACTAATGTAGTGTTATAGCTTTCCTATTTCTGTTGTAACTAGTATAGAGAACGATGTACATTTTGAAGAAATTACAGTTTTCTTCGGAACATTATGATTTCAGTGTTGATGGCATTGACCCACTTTAGGACAGGTCCTGGATCAAAGTGTATGTTGTTGTGCTCTATTTGGTCGTTTTAATTGATCTAGTATCAAAAGACATGTGTAGTTTTTCGGTGGGATGATATGCATTTTGATATTGTTATTTGAAGTATGTTTTAATGGACCGACCCCTGTATCATTTTTTGTGATAGGCTAGGCCTGCAAATTTTGCTTACATGCTTGATGTAGGTTTTACTTGTACATACCCAAGGCTTGAGGATACTTTGCTGTCTTTGGTCAAGCATTTATATAATTATATATTTTGTTGTAACTGTGACCTGGTATCTTCAAGATTCTATTTAATTTTGTCCATGTCGTCGGTTATATTGGTGATGGGTTCAGGTGGAGACCTCTGATTTTGGGGTTCAGACTTCATCTTTGGTAAAGATATACACATAGATAGTGAATGTCTCCTACCAAGAGGTACCCCTTGGATTTTATGAGATGTGACTATTTCAGCCTCCCAATTCAACCAGTTAACATTCAATACAGATGAGTTGGCTTTTGTTACTCTCCCCAATTTGACATCCATTGGAACTATACTCAATGTTGGATTGAATTTAAAAAAAAATTCAATACAATATGATAGGGAGATGGTCTCTGAGAGGGTTGCTAACTCTTGTATAACTTGCACATCCCTTGAACTTGTGCATGAAGAGTCTTGTGAAGTTTGAGAGTTGTGCAAGTTACATGAGAAATATCAAAACACACACTCAATGAGATAAAATTGGAAAATTGTCACCCCTTAATCAAATCCAATGCCATATTGGATCCTTTCAAACTATTCTGAAAATTATAAATCCAATCAGATTATCCTAATATTCAACTTAACTAATTTTACACCTCAACCTTCCTAATATGCAGGATATCCTATCTCATAATTAGGTGATTAGTGAGTAAGTGTGTTTAGAACTTTAGTCTTTAGTCATGTTTTGATTCGACGCATGGAAGAGGCCCAAATGATTGCTTGTAGCAAACCAAGGACTAAACCCAAATTTCCCCATTTATTCTAACCTAGCTAAAGCCTCATTCGGTCATATTCCTTTTCCCATCTCTTCATTCATTAACTCTATCGTTTCACTGTGCCTCCTACAAGCCCTCTTCCCTTCACTGCCTCCTTGCCAACGACGGTTACCGGAGCTCCGTTCTCACCGGCCAAGCTTTGCTTCATCTTCCCCAAGCTTCCAAGAGCCCAACCATACCATTTTCTAAGGTTCTGATTCACAACCTATCTCAAGGTAAGCTCCTCAAGCTTTTAGGTGTAGCTCTTCTTCTCCCTTTTGGTTAGAAATGGACTAGGCTAACTCTCATCACCCCTTTTCATGCATTTGTAGGAGTGGTTTTGGGATTGAGAGTTGTTTCCTCCATTGTTGAGTTCAAAAGCGAGACTTTCCCCTAATTTCTCTGGTTTAGTCAAGCTCTTCATCAAGGCAAGTTCATGTGTATATTTATGCTTTGATATGTTTGTTTCTTCCTTGATTTGATGATTGATTATGCTTAGATGACCATATGCCCTAAAATAGATTTTTTTTATTGAAAACATGATAATTTGGCCTAATCGTATAATGAAATGGATTTTTGTTTTAATGGCTTGATTAGATAGATTGTAGGATTGGAATGGAATGGTTTTATCCTTGAATTGTTGTGGATCAGGTTCAAGGATTTTGGGAAATGGATTGGACCATTTTCACTTCAGTTACAAAACTGAAGTTCCGTTTCTGGAGTGTACTCGATCGACCGGCTAGGGGGCTCGGTCGACCGACCACGCAGGGCCAGGTGCTCTCCTTTTTTGGTTACAACTGCAAGTCGACCTGGGCCTTGGCCAGGTCGTCCGGGCACTCTGTGTACAGGGTCGACCGGGCCAATTGCTAGGACCCTTTTGAAGGGCCTTTTTTACCCTCTTTTAGTGGGACTTAGGTGGGACTTTGACTACCCTTTTTGGACTCCTTTGACTATATGTGAAGATGTTTTGAGCCGACGTCCTTTACGGTCATTCCGGTTGTATCGGGACTCAACTCTGCTTAATCTTAAACAGTACAGGACAACGGGATACCCTCCTTTATATCTATGCACAAAGATTGTTTGCTTGGGGTTTCGCGAATCGTAAATCCTTTTGTTGACTAAGTCTAGTTGTATGATGCTTCGGGGATATCATTTTACCTAGAATTGGATTGTTTATCACTTCTGACTACGAATTGTATTGTCTGGTACTTGTCTACATGCTATGTCCATGTTCTTTAGCTTGCTTTATTTTGTTTTATTTTGGGATTACTTGATGAACCTAGATGATGAACTTAGGATTCCATTTGATGTTTCGTTTGTTTCGACGATTGATGGAAGTGTTGAGGCTGGGTGGTTTTGATGTAAAAGCTTGATGAAGACTACTTATTGTATTGATGTTTGAGAAGCTTGCTTGCTTGTTCTTGATTTGATAATGGAAAGTAGTCTCTCTTTTGTTGATGAATTTTGTTCACGCAAGAAAACCTAACCCCTCACTATTGTTTGTCTAGGAATCTTTGTGTCAGGCACCACTCAGCTGTATATCTCCCAACATAGATGGGGCACCATCTGTATGAGGACCTTAATGAACGTCTGCGTAGTACGACTTTTTACATTTTAGATAGATGTACACCACCGGATACATCTTGAACACTTGATTTAATGATTATTAGCCTCTTGATATTCATCTTGCTTGTTTGCCGAGTTTTATCCCGTGCCTCTTGTTTGCCAGGTATATCCTGTGCCTCTTGATATCTCCACTACGACTCAATGTGAGTATGAGAGGGTAATGATACTATCCCATGGTAATTAGCATATGTGGACGGCCTATCTTGTTAGATGTTTATATTAGATTGATATTGATTTGAATACTATGCATTTCTTACGTTTATGATGCTATGCATGTTTATAATCTTATCTATCATCTATTCTCATTCGTATTACATATCTTGATGAGTTAAATATATATTGCTTGCCAACCATCGTGTCTGATGATGCTACTCTTGATGCATAGGTACCGAGCCCTTCTACCTCGAGGAGACGACGGAGGAGATTCAGACAGATTAGTCTGATGACCTCCTAAACTACTGTACGAACGGTGTTGTTTAGTCGTATAGACCTTGTACTCGAGAGCCTTCATGCTTATCTTGGATAGATTCATCTTTTGGTTTATTTTGGTTATCATTTTGTTTAGGCCCAAGTTTTAGCGTGGCTGTAAGATCCCAGTCCTGCTTATAATATTTTATTATATTTTAATTAGAATATTACTATTATTTTAATTAAATGTATTTTAGTTATTTAAGTGGGTAGGATTAAGTAGGGCACACGTTAGATTAGATGTGTGGATTAGAGAGTTGGTTTAACGGGTAGATGACCTGACCCGCAGTTTGACCCAATGGCTCAAGCCCAGAAAATATTCTCTTAACCTAATTCCTTCTTTTAAGAACTGCACGTTCTTATCTCTCCTCACTTTCGTCTACAACTTCTCCCGTTACTTTTCGTCTTCTTCTTCTTTCAACTTCCCAAGTCATTGCAGCTTTAGGATCCAACCATCAAAATCAAGATTAGAAGATACCATCACTCTTCGCTCAACTTTCTCCTCAAACCATTAGGAGCAGATCTATATTCTTGGGTTATCTCATTTTTCTTTCCAATGGTAGATTTGGATAAGAGTACAATAGATCTGTTCATTTGAGCATTTGTTTCCATCTTCTTTGTCAGATTGGTGATAGGATTATTTTCGAGCACTGTGGGAATCTCGATTTGGGTATTGGTTAGGATCTGTGCATTTTTCTTCAACCTCGGTAAAAGGCAAGTACCTAAACATAATTTGTGAATTTAATACATATGTTTCTCGTTGATTCCAGCATAGTGCATATAGAAACCCTTTGATGCCCTTTTTATGATATTAATTGTTTTTGTGATGAGATCGGAGATTGGGGATGATTGAATTGATTTTCTTATTTTACTTATCATTGTTGACGCCCCAATCCACCGAGCTTGCGAGGACTGAATTCGTAGCAGAGCCCATGATATAGAATCATGAAAGTTGTTAGTGTGTATTGATGGTGGGACTCACTAGATGATCCGTTCATTGGGCCGAATATGGTGGGGCAACTATAGAGATGGTGGACCATGTTAAGTGGGCCCTGTTTGGTCCACCATTCAGTAACCGAAGAGGAGGGCTGACAGTATTGAAGAGGGTTTGGGTTGTTTCCGTTTTTGGGACTGTGGGACCCATGTGGTCTATTAATTTTTTATTGGGTCCCTACATCTTGAAGAAGGGCTTGGGCGACCATATTGATAAGGGCTGATCATGGGCTCTTGATTAGTGGGCCATTACCCGAAGTGCAGAGTTACTGTGCGCTGGTTATGAGAAAACTCAGTTCTGTGTAAGGAAGAATGAAGATGACCTGTAACATATGTAAAGGAAAAGATAAAGAGAATGATGACATGTGGATTGATAAGAGAGAGAGAATGATGGTGACGTGGGGGTGAGATGAGTTAAGATGAGTGAGGTTGTACCAGCACACAACTTATGACTTTTTATACATGGTACCATTGGTTTTAGGTTTGAAAAAAAAAAAAAAAAAGAAAGGGATGAGTTCTGTTACAACTGTTGTGACAGAACATGGCATTATGGCATTTGACTTTTAACACTTGGCCATTAGCTTTTATAGAAGGGATGAATTCTATTACAATTTGACCTTTAAAACCTGGCCCATTAGTTTCTTGAATTTAGAAAAAAGGACCCTTAGCTTTTAATGAATTCAAATTAGACCCCTTGGCTTATTTTATAAAGAATTGAATTTAAGAAATGTTTTAGGTGGGGTCCTCGAGTTTTCTAAAATTATAAACCAAAATTATTATTATTTTCAAATTAATATTAAATGATATCTTTAGTTTTAATGTGTTAAATTATATTTTTGTACTATACTATTAGATCTTTTGAAATAGTAAATACCATCCAAGCACACGGTATATTACTAACATAGAGTTTAGTACTTTGTATGACCTCGGGGAAAATCCTAGTGGATTCGAGTTCAACTCATCGCTATTGGAAAACCCTTAATTAGGTCTATGCACCATTGATGGAGAAGGGATGCGATGATCTTTTATCTATTAGAAAATTTTATTGTTGTTGGGTACGAGACCTTATGTTTGACCTTAGGATGGATTCGTATATATGTCTTAACCTTCGTATGCATATATATGTTGGTTTAATATATGTATTTCTTTAAATGCATACCCTATTGTGTGTTATGGATTATAAAGTGGCTTGGCAAATTTTGTATGACAATTTGATTATGATATGGAATGTGGAATAGCTAGCACTTTACTTTGACTTAGGATTCTTGTATCGGAGCTTTATTATTCGGGTTTATTATGCTTATATGTTTATATTTATGTGGGTCATTTATAGACGACTGCAGATCGATATATGGACGGTTAATCACCGATGTGACCGGATCACTTATAATCTGCTATGAATGTGAACAGGTTATCTTGATTTTTTTATTTGATCAGTTTATGACCACCGACTTATGGACGAGCTTTTCTGATTTATTTAAGGATGACCACCCACAACGGGGACACTTGTCTTCATGTGAATCATATTGCTCATTTTGCTTGATTTGGATTATGTTATACGTTCTTTCATGTCATTGTCATTACTTCTATATTATCACACTTGTCTATATTCTTCTCGTTGTTGTATTAAATTTCGAATTATGATTATGTACTTATTATTTATTTTGTAATATTTGGTGCATAGGTACTGAGCCCTATTTTACCGAAGAGACGGGGGAGAGTCAAACGTTTCAAATGTTTGAGCCAACTGACGAACCCGAGTGGGATGCTGGAGATGGCTTTGGAGCCATCTGAGCCTGCACAAGAGAGAACGCCATCTTAAAATTATTTTAAATGAACTTTCTTTTAGTGTTGAGACCTCTTTTAGAAATTATTTAATTCATTCTGCAACTTTAATTATTAATGTTTATCTGATTTTTTTTTGTTGGGTTTCGTTTATGAACCTTAAATACCATCTGAATAAAGTTTCCGTTGCATTTAATGAAATTTATTTTGACTCACCACATGTTGAGATTTTATGTGAGTTCACTTTTGGAAGCTTGTGCTATATTAAACACAAGAAATTTGAATTTATTTTATTTTTCACATTTTTCCCTAATTCTTATTTTGGGGGAAGTGACAGTGGCCTTTCATTGTAATTAATCCATTTGGTTAACTGTTTCAAACTTGAACTCTAGTTAATATATTTCCGTATTGCTCTTAGGTATACATCTTGAGATACCACTTGTATTTATGAAGCTTATGCTATTCTTTTGTTTTATGTATTCGAGGAAATGTTTATATCTCACAGCGATCTTCAATCCTTATGGAACATGATTGGGGCTCAGTGTTGTTATCTATGTTGGAAAAATTTTAATTAACCATAACCTCATGCATTAACCCCAGTTTCACTTCTGGGGGCGTGACAATCTTCGTAGCTCATGCATTTAAACAGTGAAAGAAAAAACTCAGAGATATGGAGATTGTACAGCATTGACCTCTTCAATAAGAGCAAGATCACCATCCTTTATGCGCTCGAGGTGGGTCCATCTTTGTTCCCAATCTCATTGGCCCTATCACCACCATCCATGAATTTGAGTTCTCCATCCTCCGAGAACTCCACACCTTGGAAGTAGAACTGGTCATGGATTCAACTATGGAATTCGACAACGAGCTCTCCGTTGATGAGCTTAAAGTCCTCAGCGAAGAAGAGTTGGTAGACAAAGCTTTCAAAAAAGCATTTAGGGCACGTTTGGTTGGGATCCTCACAAAGGATTCAACTCCGATTTTCCTCGCCATTAAGGAAAACCCATGTTTGGTAATGTCATGGTTTCCTCGCAGCGGACTCTAAAGATCCATGAAGACTCGGATTTCACCCGTCCGACCTCCCCCCATCGGATCCCTTAAATCCTTGATTTTAATATAAGGACATTTCTTACGTAAAGAAAGGACCTATCCACAAATTCATCTCTCGATCGCTCCATTCACTCTCTCGATCATCCTCCTCACCATCGTTTTCCTCGCCATCTCGTTATCTTCCTCCTCGCTCTGTGCTCGCCATCATCTTCCTTGACGCCGGTCGCCTTGTTATCCCTCTCTCGCTTTACTTTTGATATGCTACTCGTAGGATCTCTTTGTAAACCCTTTTTGCTTCAAATCTATTGCTTATAGATTCTATTGGTAGCACTCCATGATGCTCAAACAAGTGATTAAAAAAACCACAAAATCCCATTTGAAAACCCTAAAATCCCAAAATCTTGGCGACATGGATCTCATCAAATTAGATGTTACAAACAAATCCACTCCCTCCCTAAAATGCTAGAAGAGGTCCAATCCTCCAAAATGCCACAAGTAGTACTGTCACGTCCTCGAACCCGATTAGAGATTAAATCGGATCCGGGGTGTGAAATTTAGGGCTAATTAAAAAAATTTGCCCTTAATGACCAAGGATCGAAGTCCACTGTGAGGATTGTGTAGTTAAGCCTCATTAAAAAATTAATCAACGGGACTTGTCCGATAAACACAACAATAACCTGTAAAAATATTAAGGCAAGTACGGTATTCATCCCATTATATATATCCAAGTTTCAACAAATAAGACATATAAAGTTTACAAACATCATGACCATCCCCAAAAACTTAGGTCCTAGTACAAAAGATATGTAGTACTAGAATAGACAAGTCCACAAGATTTAAGACCTAAAAGATGAAATGAAGTGGTACGATAGAAGATATCCCCGTATAATGCACACTAGTGCCGGGAGTGATGACGCTAAACTACGTCATCGGCACACCACTCTCGTACCTCGTCCTCCTCCCCCAGTTGAGGATCCTCTGGGATTGCCTCAGCATCCGGGTCAGTGTAATAGTAGAAGGTGTCCTCTGCACACCATGGAATAAATGATCAACAATATGTTGGCAAGAAGATAAGCAATATACATTATTCATAACATGTTCCAAATGAGAATAAAGACAATTACTTGATTATAAGATAACAAGGTACAAGTTATGCATAAAGCATGAATAGTACGAGAGTCGAGTAACAATATAAATCCTAGCAAGATAAATAAAAATAACCATCCATGAAATGCAATGTCAAGCAAGAAGAGACTCCGAGGATGTCCTAGCCATTTCACGGGGGTATAAGTGACGTCCAAGCTGACTACGAATACTCAAAGTCTGGCTCTATGGGGATTCTAACTCCCAGTCTTAAGAATAACAGCATAGTTCTAGCCCGCTCCCAGCTATTCGTGCCATGGACGTCGTCCAAAGCCGACTGCCCACCCTAGTGTCTGGTATCTGGCCCACTTTATAATCCTCAGTCTGCAGCTGGTCATGAATCCAAGATGATGATGATGGTTTACATACGACACAAGTTCCAAGACAAATACACGTGGATAGGTTCCCAATTACAATGTGACAAGTTAAGGGCTACTCTGAGTCAAGACAAGATATAAGTCAAGTTTTAAGTTCCATGAGTAGTCCTCTTTCAAGTCTATCCACACGTGTTTATCAATACAAGACAAGGTACCTAAGAATACACTCTAAATCCGATCAAATCCTATTTCTATAAGTTAATTTACAAGTTATGTAAGTATACAAGATAGAGTGTACAAGGTGCGACAAGCTACAGATACAAGATTTGCGAGTCAGGAGTGAAGAACAAGCCAATCCTAGGCCAAGAGTTGTCTGCCGTGTACCGAACGTATCCCCAACGGAGTACATATGGAAAATGAGTCAATGGTGTCCTACTTCGGTGGACCCATGGTGTATGGGAGTTGTTGGGCACCAATTAACTCAATTCCACATGCATTCGGCCAAGTTACATTGATATACGGAAATTCGCAGACAATCGACGAAGTACACCAAGCCAAACATGCTCCGCTTTCATTTTCCCCGATTGGTCATGCAAGGATAGGGTCAATGGGTTCCAACCTAGGGTCCAAACTAGGTTTAGAATCTCTTTCCAAAGAGATAAAGACTTGGTACATTGATTCAATAGCCACTTCTTTTCCTGATCTTTGATCATTAAGATAAGTATACTATTGGATTCTAAGCTTCAAGAGCTTTCCAACAGTATATAGAACTCCAAATTCCGACGAACGGTTCAAAAGTTATGGTCATTCGAAATCTGCCAAAATTCATGAAATCTACCCCAATGCGGCTAGCCGAATTGGCATGTTCAGCTAGCCCAAAAAGTGATTGAAGGTGGCCGAAAATACCCTGTAAAAACATGGTTATTGGAAAAGTAACCGAATGGTGACCGAATTGCCTGCGGCTTGCCGAATTTTGGGCAAAACCACGAGTTTTTAAGCCAAAATTTCAATCATTTTGAGTGGCTCGTTCTCCAACCTCTTCCCAAACATTTCCAAATGCCATAACCTGCACAAAGAGCAACCATTCTCTCCTCCAAACCACATTTCATTCATTCATCAAGTCATCCACCCATAATAAAAACCCATTCAACCCATTAATCCAATTTTAGCATGTGTAATTTAATTAACCATGACAAGCTTGGAATTTGAGGAAAATCTAAACAATGGTTAACCAGAAACAATAATAATACATGCATGTCCAATATATAAAATAAATCTACTTGCCTTCACCAAAGAGAGTGAAATAATGGAAATTGAGAAGATTGAGGAGGAAGAAAGCTCCCACACACACTATAGCCAAAACAACTCTCCTAAGCCTTTCTTCTACACTCGAGGAACACAAAGGAAAAGAAAGAAAGGAAATCCATCAACATGCAATCCATTCACAACCATGAGAAAAGAAATGGGAAGGGAAGGAGGAGAGGAAACTTACAAAATTTGAGGTCTAAGGAAAAAAGAAGAAGAGAGGAAGACAATGGTGTAGTTGGATGTCCTTGGAAGGGCCTCTAAGCTCCACATGCAAGATGAGAGAGTGAAGGAGGAAGAAGAAGAGAAGGTTACAGCACTGTTGAGTGAAGGGAGGAAGAAACGAATGATAGGGCTGGGTTGGAGTTAAAATGAGAGGTGGAGAAGGAAATGTCTGAAATGCCCATCTGAGTGAAATGAGAGAAATGTAATTATTTGAGAGACTTCGGGGCGTCGAATCGTGACAAGTCAAGAACAAAAAGTGACAAGCGCGACGAGATCTTTCCAACGAACCCAAATTCGGGAAAAACAGAATTTTTGAAAAAATTACCCAATTTTCCTAGTAATCACAACCAAACCCCCATTAAGACTAATCGCACTCGGAATCAAATGAAACTTCGGGAACATTTTACTAATGATAAAAGAAACTCGCTTAGCCACTAAACACACATAATTAGCTAAAATCACAATTAATTAGGTTAATCGCTAATATTAGCAAATTAAACACCCTATTAAGGTCGGGGACCTTACAAGTACCCACTCCAAATCTGAACTTAAGATCTTAGAGTTTTTTATTTTTTTTATTTTTTATTTTTTGGATTTTCTTATGCTTACCAAACATGAAATTGCATAAATCTTCTCTCCTTGAATCCTTACCCAGGAAAGCATGATTTTCGTAGCACCAGGGAATCCTCTAAAAGCATGATTCTCGCAGCACCAGGGACTCCTCTAAAGAGAGGATACCTCTTAAGTTGCCAAACGTGCCCTTAAGAATACTGAGCTAACTGAAAGTTCATCACAAGTTCCAGAGGACAGCTCTAATGAGATGCGGGCAAATGATTTTGGATTGCCAAATATTGAAATTGCTTGTCTAGAAAATCCAAGAAATGAGAGCAACACTACAAAGTCTTATGAGTCCTTGAATGAAGCTTACTTAGAGTGAATAACAGAAATTCCTTAGAAAATGTGGATCAGCAACGCTAAAAAAAAGGGAAGAGAATGGGTAGAACCTTTGACAAAGATAACCCTATTATAGAATTGGAAAGTGGTTACATGGTAAGAGTTGAAGAGCTTGCAAAAATAAAGCAAAAGCATGATGAAGACAAAGCAACAACTAAACTACATTCAATCAATACCAATATCATTAAAGGCTGTTACACTCCCATCCCGAGTTAATCAAGATTAATGCAAATTAAGCATGATTAATCAAGTTAATTGTGATTAATAACTAGAATGAATCAAATTAGTCACAAGTAAATAAATTGATCTTAATGAAATGGATTTAAAAGAAATTGACCTAATTGAGTTAGTTTAGACTCAAATGAATGAAAATAAGGACTTTTTCGTAAATATGGATTTTTATGTATTTCGTCGAATGTGGTGAAACTTGATACCATCGTGTGTATCTCGACGAGTACAACAATTTTCATAAAATACTCGATTTCATTTGACGACCTCAAATGAAGTAAGTGAGTCTTGATTTAACTCAAAATGGAAATGAACATAGAAAAAGGGCTTAAGTTACAAAAGTTCTATTTATAAGGTTCTAAAAGAACTCATTTTTCAGTCATTCGATCATTCTAAAGTGTTCAAGACCTTAGTTCAGTTTTCTTCTTCCTTCTTCGTTTCTTCTTCCATTTTCTTCCTGTCAAGTGATTAGGAAATGAGGTTTACAAGTAATTAGAGAAAGGGAATTTGTCTTCTTTATCTCTCATCATCATCTTCTTCAATCTTCTTAAAGTTAAAGTTTGAGGAAAGCTTTGGATTTCTTTTCTTAAGGCTTCAAGTAAGTATTCGGTTGTTCTTATAGAGCTTTTGAGTTCTATTAAGTGATTTGGAATTGTTTGTAGTACAACTAGTTATAAGGAATTCATTTTGGGTGTTTTCATGGAATTAGGGTTTGGGATTTGGTAGTTCTGGATCAATTAGAGATTGAAAAGAAAGGGGTTTCATGTTAAACATCAATTAAAGGCAAGTATAAATAGTACTTGTGATTAATTTGCTATTTGATATGAGTTTCTTGTCATTAGGTATGATTTTATTTGATTTATATAGAAGTAATTTGATTTGTGAATCATTTGAATGGTAATTGAAGTGATTACATGATAATAGAAGTGTTAATCTTATGAGAAATGATGTTTGAGGAAGGGAACTGGAGGTTCAAGAAATCTATTGCAGGTAAAAATCAATTCTTGTGTATATAGGCTTGTATGGTTCACTAATTTGATTTTCGTAAACAATTTCCATTGGGTTATAAATGATGAATTAATTTTTTATGGAGTATTAGAGACTCAAATTATGTTTAAATGGTCTTTGGAAAGACCTAGAGATGAGTAGGAAAGGTAGGGAAAACAGTTCAGTGCAAAACAGAACTTTACAGGTTCTGTTCTGAAAATTCTGTACTCGAATGTTCGAACTCTTGGCCTTAATGTTCAAACTCTTGTCATTGCTGGTTTTTGGCATAGATCGTACTATAATCGAACGTTCGAACTCTTGCCTAAGAGTTTGAACTTTTGTACTGATCGTTCGAACTCTTGGCGGATAGTTGAATTTGGCAGGTTTTCAAATCGCCATAACTTTCTATCCGTACGTCATATTTTGGAATTTTATATATCGATGGAAAGCTCTTTAAATGTAGAATCTAATGGTTTATATTTCCTATCGATCGGATGACTTACAAATGAGTCCGGTCTGAGGTGATTCTATTTGAATAAAAAACTCTTCCTATGCTTTTAAATAGGTTTGTAAATTAGTTTTGAGAATAAATTATAAGTAATTGAGAGTTGTTAAGCTTAATAGACAATGAAAATGAGTATTATTAATAACTTTGAACATTATTTCAATAATGTATTAATTGTTTGTTTGTTATAAACTAAACCTCTATGGGTGTTAATTAAGGGAACTTTAATGTATAAATTTTATAAAATGTGGTGTCCATCGAAAATAACATTTACATTAAATAAACGATGACTACACCTGAATGGTTGGTATTATTTAATTGAATTTCTGCATTGAATTGTATCCGTTAATTTGTAATTAAACAGGATTAATGTGTTAAACTGTCTTGATCCTTAAGTCTAGCACTGCATAGTGATTTCTTTAAGCTCATTAGAGCCGTTTCTGCTGCAGTAGATGATTTGGGAGTGTTCCGTAGCTCTGTGGTGATATTAGTAGTCCCTGGCTCGGGCACTGATAAATGCCACAATATATGATTCCTTCCGTATGGAAGAATATGTGATTCCTTCCTTTTTAGGAAGATGTGATTTGAATTGAAATGTTATTGTAGTTTTGCCAAATTTGAATAAGACTCTCATTGATTCTAAATTAAATTGTATTTGTATTGGCCTAACATTGAATTTGACAGGTTAAATGTATAATTAGCAGGTTCAATCATGTATCTGTATATACATTGCTGAATTGTCAAATTCACAGTGTTATTGATGGCATTATAGGCTCAGCTGCCCATGCCGATCCTTCAAAGGCTATAACGCCAGCGGAGATGACCGCTCTGATTCCTCTAGGAGGATTAGCTGAGTGGAGATGATTTGATATCATCTGAATATGATATTAAGAACGAAAATAGTAAAGAAACTTTTTGGAAATTTATGTTAAAAACGTTTCACACTTTTCATTCCTTGTATTGTATTTAAATATGCAAGTGAATGTTTGTACATAGTATAATTGGTAACTATAGGTTGCCTTTAAATTTTGTGTTATAAGTTGAAAAATGTATATTTGTGAGTATTTCTGTATAATGTATATTTTTTGATATCCCTTGTAAATTTTAATTGATTGAATTCAAGGGAGAAAGTATGCGTCGCGACTCGGGGTTAACTCGGATTAATCATAATCTTGGGCTCGGGTCATTCAAAGGCACAATTTTGGCTGTGGAGAAAGTTGAAAAGATGAGGTCCCTTAGGTTCATACCTTCAATAATGAAGGTTGTTGAGTCATTAAGCACACATGAATATGTGTCAGTGCATAATCTAGAAATTGTTCTTAGCGTTGAGATATATCATAATCTATGATGCACGGATACTTCAAAGTGGGCAACGTATTGTGTCCGATATATTACTTTTTATGTGTAAATCCGTATCCCTACTGTATCATTATCGAATTCGGGCATCATAGATAATAATGGTAAAATCTATATGAAGACCCAAGAGTTCTTGGTTTTAGGGAGGCAAACCCTTAGTGAGTTGAGGGATAAAATCTATTGCATGACAAATTAGTTGATGCAAAAAGCAGGGCAGCATGATCCTTCTGGGTATTTCCTCATTGAAGACATGTTCTGCAATGATTTGAGGGATCCAGCTACTAGAGATTATAGCGAACCTATATTTGACCGGCTTAGAAACTGTAAAGAAGAAGCACTTGGAAACATGGGAATGCATTACTATATCTGGAGACCCACAAAAAAAGAACAGGACACTATTAAGGAGAGAGGCAATTGCCCCCTCCCCCAATTCAAAGCCTTTGAAATGCATAAAATATTGTTCCGAGTGCATACAAAATAAATTCAGTATTTAGGAAATAGGTTTGCACTACAGAAAGAACAGAACGACAGTAATAGAATAGTCTTGAAAAGTAAATCCACTTACTGTTTGAAGGCAGAAAACATAGAACTTTTGTTGAAATTAAGTGATCCGAAAATCCTAAAAAAAAAGTTGATCAAGGCTAGTATTTAACACTATGTCCTTTAGACAAATTTCGCCCCCGCAACGGTGCTAACGGGCTTCAATGGCGTTTGTCTCCAAGGATACAATGATTGATCCACACAGTAGCAGCACTACAAACTATGTAACAGGCGAACCAATCGTGTAGTAGAACTCTCTCTTGACTTAGACTGATGCCCCAAATGCAATGCAGTTGCAGTGAATAGAATGAGCAAGAAGGCATGGACAAGATGATATTTATAGCCTGCTTCATGTCTATTCATGGGGTTACATCTGTTCAGTGAATAGATGCTTCTCTTTGAACACACCTCTTGGGTTGGACACACCCTTTCATATGTGAATGGACACATCCTTTCATATGCAAATGGATACATCACTTTGGACACACCCTTTTATATGTGAATGGACACGCCCCTTTTGGAAAAAAGAAATTTCTCCAAAAATATATAAATGGGTAGTGGACTGAGCCAGGCCCAACTTGCATGAAGCCCAAGCCCAAGCCCGGTTCGGTTCGGTTCGGTTCGGTAGAGGGCAGGTAGTGGTATTTAGGAGGCAATTTCTCATTCACTCCTTAATGAATTAAATCAACCCCATACATGATCTTAATATACTTATGGAGTAGATTACATTCTTATGTATTCCCACCTTCTCACTTATATTTTGGCTCAAAGTTGACAAAAATAATGGTGCTCTCAGCCATTTTTCCAACATAAAACTCATTTCCACGACTTGCATTTCCGACTGGGTCCTGGATATGCATACTGTCACCAGGGTAATTGTAGGCATATCATTGTGATAAGAGACATTGAACTGATTCGCCCAGATGATGTACAGAACCGGGCGGTGTATCCCGTTGTCTCATTTCAGCTGAAAGCTCATTGGCGGAAATGCTCTGTTTGCAGGACCTTTCGAGCAACAAAGGTGACTGTTGATGACAAATGGGTGGAGGAGAATCCTTGCTATTTCTGTGAGAGCTGCTATTTACTTCTACACTATCTAGAAGATGGATCATTGTTGTATAATGAATTCGAGGTATATGATTATCATCAAGAATTTTAGACTGCAGTGAGATTTTGTTTTTCTTTTATAGTTTGTAGTGATTCTTTTTTCAAGAAAAAATAACTTGTACATTCTCTATTACCATCCTGCACGGACATGGACTAGCAGAGCAGATTACATCTTCTACTCATGTTTTATTTAACTATTTATGATCTCTTGTTCCTCTCTGGTTAACCAACGTTGTTGGTGTTGTCATAGAACCATCTGGCATGAACTGATTGATTTTGCATTTGCTCCAAAAAGATGATTTCACAAAGTAGCTTCTCCTTCTTCCCCTTCTTGAATAATAATATGATGCTTTAAAATATGATCTCAGCTCTCCATTTGAGGCCTTACCCCATAGGACAAACACTCAATTTCCAAAACCCATGACTCCACCTGTACAAGCTTTACAAGAATGGCTCTTCCAACTGCCTGTTCTTGGGGGACATTTTCAACACAAGGTTCTATTTTGGGATGAGCATGGTGGTTCCAAGATTTTTAATTCCCACTCATATGGGTTCAGATTGGACAAAGTTTTCTTCACTCCAATGAGGATTTTAATTGAGTTACTCTGCAGCTTATGTTAATGCTAGGCCTTTTATTTTCACAATATGATAGAACTCAAGATGGCCGGACAGGATGTGGGATGGACATACCATGGATATGGTGAGGATGGGTTTAGTCTCCTACGGCATTCCCCCCGCGGCAGCCATTTGAAATTTTTGGGCCCGGCCTTTTAATTCAGTGGTCCTGCTTTTGTGGACGGTGGGATTAAAAAATCCTTCGCCCCTCTTGCACCGTATTAGCATATGAAAGTTTGGCTGATGATAACACAGGATTTCCATTTCCAAGGACTCTATAAGGTTTGGCCAACTAGGTGACTGGATGGAGTTGTCTCATTCATATTCCTTTGTTACAAATATCAGCAATATTGGTATATTCCCAACAATATTGTGATATCTTAAATATTCCTAAAACATCAAGATGTTGAGAAAGACTGAGATAATCAGGCCCAGCCCACTTTCAGCCGAGCTTGGACATATAATTTGGGTCTGTTTAATAATTGGGCTGGGCTTTGTTAAGTGATAGAAAGGCCAAAGTCTGGCCCAATCAGGACTAAATAAGGAATGCCTGTAATTCAGTCATAATTTGTTCAAATAATTGCCAGAAATCGTAAAATTTATAACCCTAAAATAAACATGGTTTGGCCTGGCTTGGACAGCCCAATTGACAAAATGGGAAGGCTTGGGCCTAACATTTATGACCCATGTAGAGCTTGGCATGGATACATGCCTGTGTTTCCGAAGTCGGGCCGGTACTGGATATGCCTTAGCACAATCCAGCCCAACCCATGAACACCCCTACTTGTTGCCATTTAACAAATTTGTACAAATGTCTTTGATCTTCAAAGAGATGCTACAATATGTTATTTTTACATAAAAAGTAGAAAATCTTGGATTCGATTTAGATTTTTTGAGAAATACAAGATCTCAAGGAGGTCAAATGATCATATCATTTAGTTTTAGGTCCTCAAAACTTAATGGCCATGTAAAATATAAATTAATAGGCTAATAGCGATAACATTAGATTATGACTGATGTTTGAAATAGTGTGAGATTTTATTTTTATTTACATCAGCTAAGGGGGTTGCGATCAAAAGAGCCTGCACACACAGAAAGACAATCCACTCAAGTGAAAAATGAGCCCACACAAGTGGCAAGGGTGTCCGCAGACACGGGAAGAGGTGTTATACCAAGGGTTCAAACCATGGACAGTCAAACGAGAACAGTTGCTCCTTACCACTTAGATAAGAAGCCGTTCTAAAAAAAAAAAATTGTGAAGTTAGAATCAGTGCCATTTTGGGAGGGTTGGCTTGTGTGAAGGATTGGATCAATAAGGGCAGGTTCCTGTACAAAAATGTTAAAAAGTGAGTATGAGAGAGAGAGAGAGAGAGAGAGTCGTCCATCCTTATAGGAGCCGTTTGTGCATGTGTCAATGGAAAGGGAGTTTCGAAAAGGGGCCAGAAAACATGTTTGGTAAAGCTAAGAAAACGCAGGAAATCTAAAGCTACTGGCCGATTTCCTCTTCCACGGCTCTACACCAACACACCCTTAAAGCACATTTGTGTAGACCCTTTCTTTGCTGGAATGGAAAGGATATTCCATGTGGTCTCTTTCTATGGTTTGGTGCAGAAAGTCTATCGGTAGTATTTTCTATATGAGCTAGGTAATACAAGTTTAACCCATCATTAAAAAGATATTTCTGTAGAAGAGGAACCCATGTTTCTGCTTCCATAGCATTACACAAACAAGCTCTAATAAGTATAATACAATGAAACTCTATGAGTTTGAATGGAATTTAAAACACCAAGCCTTAAACTTCAAAGAATCAAGTTGGAAATCAATCATTATTTGGATGATAGAGCTCATCGCAAGTCACGCTTGTCCAATGGCCTTAGGAATTTCAATCTAGTTGTGTCTAACAATTGATCTGCTAGTTGCCTGTCCTTTTTGTGAGCTTGGCCCAGGTTGTGCTCTTCTTTTCTATTTTCCCTTTTCATTTTGGTTTCTTGATGTAGCCATTTTCAGGCGACGATGCCTAAAAGCCAGGTTTCTCCTTCTTCTTTGTTGTAATCTCGGTTTATTCTTTAATATACCACTACTTATGTGGAAAAAAAAAAAAGATAAATAGTGCAATTTTTTTTTTTATTTTGCCAAAAAGGTTAAATGTGGGAAGGATAATATCTCGTATGTAATTTTTGGATTGATGTCTGGTCCCAAATAGTTCATTGTTGGGTATGAATAAGGGCGATCAGACCTGATCAAGATTTGAATTTTTTTAATACAAACTCTTTTAAGTGGAGGGTGGATTAAGATCATATAAATCAAAACAAAAATACAGGAGCATATACACCCCAACAATTTCAGTACCTGACTATCTTCTAAACCTTTATTTGTATTCATCACTCTCTTCACAGTTTCTTTATAACTGTTCAACTAGGTTAAATGAGTTTGTTATGTGGTTATAAAAAGTTAATATTTCTGTTATTTTACATTAAGGTGACTCCTTACTGCAAGCCCGTAAATAGGGGTGAAAGTGGGTCGGGCCGTCCGCGGGCCGTTATAGGCTCGGCCCGAGCTCGGCTCAAAAGACAAAAGAGCCGAATTAGGGCCTAGTAGGAGGCCCGTTTGCTTAAAAGGGCCGAGCTCGGGCTTGATGAAGCCCGACTTGTAAGCCCTAGGGCCTACATATATTTTATATATATATGTACATTATATAGTATATAATACATATATGATATAACATAATCCATAAATCCTAAACATTAGTTTTAATCCAATATAAATAATCCCTAAACCCTAAACACTAAACCCTAAGCACTAAATAATCCATAAACCTTAAACCTAAGCATTAAACCTTAAACCCTAATTTTAATCCAATATAAATAATCCCTAAACCCTAAGTACTAAATAATACATGAACCCTAAACCCTAAATCTAAGCACTAAATAATCCATAAACCCTAAACCCTAAACTTTTATTTTATGATGCTAGTCGGATACTTTATTTTATTCTATGATGCTATTGGAGTTTAATTTAATTTGTATTATTGTTGGAGTTTGATAATGCTCATCTACATTAACATTGAACTATTATGAAGTGTTGGAACTTGGCTCCCTTTGCTTTTATGGAGTCTTTCTTATTTTAGTTAATTTTATTGCTGCAATCCAAATTATGGGAATGGGAATATGGGATGAATGCATGCATTTGACCATTTTTTGTTCTGTTTTGCATATGCAGATTTCTTTAAATTTCGACAGGATTTTTTTTCTTGAAAATATTTTCTTTCAGCTAGTGCTATATCATAATAAAACGTGCTGGGCTCACGAGCAGAGCCTACGGCCTCAATCGAGCTGGGCTCGAAGGGCCTCATAGCTTAATAAGAGTCGAGCCCGAGCCTGGGTTTTTGAGGCCCTATCGAGCTCAGACCGGGCTAGGGCCTACTGAAAAATACTAGGGCCGAGCCTAAGGCCTCTCAAAGCCCGGCTCAGCCTGGCCCACTTTCATCCCTACCCGTAATCATATTTGTGCGGCAAGAGATTTTTTTTTTTACGAGTGAGAGGAATCCTACATTCCTATCCCTCCTATAGGAAATTAAAATCCTTTCCATTACGAGAACTTCATTCATTTTATTTAGTTTTTACAGAAAAAAAATATATATTGCACTTAACAACAAAACAGTGTGCTTTGCATAATATCAGAACAACTTTCCCATCTATCACATAATCCTCTTGTCCTATGAATAATATCAGACCAACTTTCCTATCTATCACATAATCCTCCTGTCCCACGATCGCACCCATGTTAGCACTTATTTTATATGGGAGTCGGGATCCCTTGTTTGGTTGAAACAAGGGAATGATGTTTCATCCAAATATGGAGTGCCCGCGGGTATAATATGTGATGTCACTAATTGTAATCTTTTAATTACATCCTTATAATTGCAACTCTAGAAATAAGTGGTGAAATGTGATTGGATGAAACAGTTTTCTTCTTCTGCTTCAACGAAGCAAGGATCCGGCTCCATCGATGGACGCAACAATGATACATGTGGCACTTCTGGAGTAATACATGCCATTGATTTGATCATCCAGTTGTGAATTGAGCCCTATGCTAAAATAGTCCTTATTCAATGATCCTTAGCCATTTAATAAAGTGTGTGGCTCAATATGATGAAGAATAAGCGACTAAACCCCACCACTTTTAAGTAGTAAATGCTTCGATCAGCTACGAGTGACAGAATGCTAATTTTGAAATATACCATTGAGGGTGGAGATTGGAGACTGGAGACTGGAGACTGGACACTGGAGCGTTTGTACCTACAGAGAAGGCCTATCATTTGGTTGCAACTTCTGAGTTCTCAACACAATCTCTCTTTTTTTACGATCCGTCACACCATTTATAAAGTCCCGTTGGTTCACAGTCCAAAAAGGAAAACACAGTAATGGATCTTTCATCCAACATTGGAAAAATGGTCAGATGGATAGGATCATCTGGCAGATTTCTTGAGGGACCCACACTATCAATGGTTAAGATCTCTCTATCTCTCATGTTCAAACAAAACGACCCCAAATGACAATCGCCCACCTCGAAATCAATGCAAGTCATCTCTACCATCACATTGACGTTGCAATGCCATATGATGGTCCTTTTCAAATCCTGACCATCGAAACAAACATTGAGTTGGGATGAGATGTTAAGCTCATTACCACATGTCATTGGACAAGACCCAAAGACAAGACACATCGTTTCAATTCCAATTTCCAATCGCCAGGGATCCCCCACTGTGTTAAAATGATATCTCTCATATTCATTTCCTCTGTAGCTTCCCCCTATCCATCCCATCTTTCATAATCATGCATCCTGCTGCTTGCTACTTCTGCCATTTTTTAAATATTTTTTGAACTTTCTTTTCTATGATTTGTATAGTCATTAATCATTCACTGCTCTCCTTGCCACTCATGATTCAACATTCAACTATGGTTTATAAAAAAAAAAAAAACAAAAAACAAAAACACACACATCTATAATGAAATGCTTGGATTGGGGTTGATGATGGAGATTACGATGTGATGTTGTAATCTGTTTTCATGGTGTCCCAGTCACAGATGGAGACAATACATTCCATTTTGTCCCCACTCTACCTCTCCCCGTACGCCTGAGTATTCACTGCATCTGGAAGCCTATCAATCGCCATCCCCTCCACTGTCTTTTTTCCGTATCAATACAAGTGGTGGGACCCATCATCAGAGATGGCCATGCAAAGCTCCCAACTCTCCCATTTTTCTATTCATGCATATCCCAGCCGTCCAACCAAAAAATATGATGGTGGGCCTAACTTTTACATAGTGGGTCTGATAATAAACTACAAGGATTAAGAACCCACTTCTCAAAATCTGTTTTTGGATCCAGTAAATACTTATCAGACATGGAGTTGCACTCCTTTATAAACCCAGGATTTCTCATGTTATAAATAAAGCATCACATATGCCATCTCCAACAACTTCATTCATGGATGTTATCATGGTTTTTGGGTTTTGAAGAGGAGAAGAGAGAGAGAGAGAGAGAGAGGAGCTTCCTGACATACATGTCCGGATGATGATCATCATGACTATTATCATGATCACCATCATGAGGATGGATGACTGTTCACACCTAACACGAAAAGGATCAGGAATCACCTTAGGACCTACCCCACCTATTTTTAATCTTCAAACAGCTTTTTAGGCTCAGGCTTACGTTAGCTTCTCTTCTTCTCAGCATCCAAAACCATTGATTCTTGATTCAATGGAGGGTCTTGATTAAATGTGCCACATGGGTTTGATGTGAAGTGCAAGTGGGACCAAGGTGAGCAGAGGGATTAAGTTGGCTCCTGCAGAAAACCTCTACAGTGGGTCACGCAAGCAGAGAAAAGTGCAGTGTGTGTAAACTGTAACCCCTCACATCCCATCTGAAGAGTCTAAAAAACTCATCTGTATTGTATATAGTATAATAAGTAGAGGAATTTGGGAAGGGTGGCGCCGTCTGACTTAAGATTGTCGTCAGAAGCGATCCGGAGATATACATCTCTCTCTGTGTTCTTGTATGATATCATGTCTATGTCTTTCTCTTCTCTCTCATCAATTTCTTGGGTAATGTGTAGCTTCTGAGCCTACCTGCTCTCAAACTCAGAGGCAGGTGTTGGGAAGTCAACTGCTGCATTTCTAATCTATCAGACCCCCCAAGAGCAGGACCGTTTAAACAAGAACCGGTTTGGGCTAATGAAGGATTAGTGTTTTCTTTTGAATCATAATTCATAAGACATGCAGCAGGAACTGGGCACTCAAAAGTCAAATGGAACCCAAAGTAGCCCACATAGTGAGAAAGATATCCCTGTAAGGAAATTATCTTTAAGTCCATTACTAGGACTAGAAGTCCTTTCCTTTCCCGAATTGTGGTCATTATAGGAAATCTGTTTTCTTAGGATACATGCTATTCCTTACACAAAAAGGTTTCTTAATGAGATGTATTCCATAACAAACTCTACCTTGATGGATGGTTGAGATTAAGTCTATGGAAACCCTGATTGGAAATTCGGTCCTCTTTTCACCTATAAAACAAAGCCTTTCGTCCATCACAAAGGCATTCACGAAAATCAACACATTAAGGTTTTATAGGCAAGGAGAGAGAAACCGAAACCATTCACATAGTCTCTTTCTCGACGGATCACAGCATCAATCAGCAACAGCACCAGACTGCAGGATCAGAAAGCCCTCTGCATCAAGATGTCTGGAGGTACTCTTTAATTTATTTAAGATTAAATCCTACACGTGATTATCATGCTGTTCACGATCTTAGGGTTCATGTTAATAATAGTATAACATGTGGTATCAGAGCATGGTTTTAGAACACATGATCGTCCATTAATTAGGATAACTATGCATCGCCATAATCGGCAAATATAGATCCGTTCTGACTCTGTTTTGCAGCAATTTATCGATCCAACTATTATGGCCTGGATGAATGGTTTATATTTATGTTATTCCGCAATTTTTTTTTTTTGGCACGACTGTTTGATCGTGATTTATTTAAGTTTTGAATTTTCAATTATGTATAAACTCCTGCGTGAGTAAAAATTCAATGTAATAATGGAGGAGATCAGTAACTAGTACGTCATGATTGAAGAGGATATTGTTTCGAGACTGAATATGACGTTTTGAAGCAGTCGAAGATAAAGACAGATGATCGAAAAGAAGGACAGAAAATAGGCCATATAGTTGGATCATATTTTCATAAATTCCATATTATGTTGATTATCATTAGCATGTTTCTTCGTAATCGATGATATAATGGCATAGGGCTTTCAGCCCCAAAGAGCCGGAGGACAGCCCTCGGGACTTGGCCTTTTTACCAGTACTTTTCATACAATGAATGATCTATCATGAATGCATGCAATATATAATGTTTATATTCACATTAAGCCTTTTTTATCACCAAAGTTGTATGCTTAGGGTTAGGTCTCACCACAGTGACTCTAACAATTAAATACTGGAATTTGGCCCTAAAAGTACCATCATCATGTTTACATTACATATTGTTCAAGAAGGTATGAAGCATTTAGTCGCCCACAGGCGGATTATACTCATACGATTGAACAATAATTAAGGAGTGTTTGTTCCTCATTAAGATTAACATCACTCATTTACATTACCTTGAATATGACGACCTTAGATGGTATAATGCGTAGAAATTATGGTGACTACCCACAGGAGCACCTAAAATTTTGTCGTTTATATTCATATATTATGCGTGTGTTGTCTTATTTTTATTAAAGCCTTATTGTTGTATCTCTATTGCAGTTCTTGCAACCACTAATCTCACTTCGCATGCTACCTCTGTCACTAAGCTCAATGGAACCAACTTCTCAGAATGGAAAGAGCAAGTTGAGTTTACATTGGGGGTACTTGAACTGGATATCGCTCTTCGTAAAGATAAGCCAGCTTCACTCACTGATAAAAGTACCCCTGATGAAACAACCTTCTTTAATGCCTGGGAAAGGTCTGACAGACTAAGCACTATGTTTTTGCGAATGACTATTGCCACCAACATAAAAACATCCCTTCCTACACCTGAGAATGCTAAGGACTATATGAAGGCCATTGAAGCTAGGTTTAAGACTGCAGACAAATCCCTTGCTGGGAAACTAATGGCAGATCTTACAACCATGAAGTTTGATGGCACCAGATCAATGCATGAACATGTCATTGAGATGACCAACCTTGCAGCTAAACTAAAGAATTTGGGATTATTAGTGGATGAGGCGTTTCTCGTCCAATTTATCCTAAACAGTTTACCTCCTCAGTACGGGCCTTTCCAAATTCATTACAACACTATTACGGACAAGTGGACAATGAATGAATTGGCTAACAAACTGGTTCAAGAGGAGGCCAGGCTGAACCAACAAGGGATTAAAGTAGCTCATCTCGTTCAAGGAGCTGGACACAAAGCTGGGAAAAAGCATAATTCAGGCCAGAAAAGGGCACCACCCAGATCTAATGAGGCTGGTCAGAACCCCAAGAAGAAAAAGAAGGAAAACTTATGCAAATTTTGCAAGAAACCTGGACATTTTCAGGCAGACTGCATAAAACGTAAAGAATGGTTCGAAAAGAAAGGTAACCCTATGGGTTTCGTAAGTTATTTCGAATCAAATCTTACTTATGTTTCTTCTGATGCTTGGTGGATTGACACTGGTGCTAATGTTCATGTTTCCAATTCAATGCAGGGATTCCTTACGATCCAAACCATAAACCCAAGTGAGAACTTCCTTTTCATGGGAAACAAAGACAAAGCTCCAGTTGAAGCTATTGGAACTTTTCGTCTTGTTTTAGATAGCGGTTATCAGTTAGACTTATGTCAAACTCTTTATGTTCCGTCTCTTTCCCGTAATTTGGTTTCTGTAAGCGCACTTGATAAAGTTGGTTACTCTTTTGAAGTAGGAAATGGTAATTTCAGTTTATTTAAAAATTCTAGTCGTATTGGTTCTGGAATTTTGATTGATGGGCTATACAAGTTTCATCTTAATAGTCAACTTGCTGAAACCCAACTTACCCTGCATTCTAAGGAAACAAAACGAAAGTCATCCAAACTCGACTCTTATTTCTTGTGGCATAAAAGACTGGGTCACATATCCAGTGAAAGAATCAAAAGATTAGTAAAAGATGGTGTCCTTCCGGATCTAGATTTTACTAATATTAATGTATGTGTGGATTGTATTAAAGGCAAAACAACAAAACACACAAAGAAAGGAGCCACAAGAAGTACTGAGCTTCTTGAAATAATACATACAGACATTTTGCGGACCCTTTGATGTTCCAACCTTTGGAGGAGAAAAGTATTTTATTACCTTTATTGATGATTACTCACGTTACTGTTATTTATACTTATTGCATGACAAATCTCAGTCTGTGAATGCTGTACAAGTGTTCATTACTGAAGTCGAAAGGCAATTAGATAGAAAAGTGAAAATCATAAGGTCAGATAGAGGTGGTGAGTTTTATGGAAGGTATGACGAAACAGGACAACATCCTGGACCTTTTGCAAAACTTCTCCAAAAACTTGGAATTGTTGCCCAATACACAACGCCTGGTTCTCCATGGCAGAATGGTGTAGCTGAAAGGCGAAATCGTACGTACATGGAAATGGTTAGATCAATGATGAGTCATGCTAACTTACCTATATCCTTGTGGATGGATGCTCTACGCACAGCTGTTTATATCTTGAACAGAGTTCCCAGTAAGGCAGTTCCAAAGACACCTTTTGAACTGTGGAAAGGATGGAAACCCAGTTTACGACATCTCCAAATTTGGGGTTGTCCAGCTGAGGCTAGAGTCTACAATCCACATGAAAAGAAATTGGACCTTAAAACAATCAGTGGTTACTTTATAGGTTACCCAGAAAAGTCCAAAGGATTTAGGTTTTACTGCCCTAACCATAGTACGAGAATTGTTGAAACCGGTAATGCTAGATTCTTTGAGAATGGCGAAATCAGTGGGAGTAATAAACCTCAAGATGTGATCATTCAGGAAATCAGGGTACCTATCCCTTTACCCTCTATTCCGAAAGATGTTGGCAATCCTCCTGTTGTTGAACCATTTAACAATGAGGAAAATCCAATAAATGATCAACAACTCCATAATGAGATTGTCGCCAATGAACATATCGATAATGCACCAGAGGAACCAGCATTAAGAAGGTCTCAAAGACAAAGGAGATCAGCTATTTCCGATGATTACATGCTTTACCAAGTAGAATATGGAGAAGGGACAATTAATGACCCGGTTTCTTATTCACAAGCCATTAAGGATGTTAATTCTAGTAAATGGATTGATGCCATGAAGGATGAATTGAAATCTATGAATGAAAATCAAGTCTGGGAAGTTGTTCAATTGCCTCCAGGACACAAACCAGTTGGCTGTAAATGGGTCTTCAAGACCAAACGCGACTGCAAAGGCAATATTGAACGCCATAAAGCCAGACTTGTTGCCAAAGGTTTCAATCAGAAAGAAGGTATTGACTATACTGAGACTTTTTCCCCTGTGTCAAGGAAGGATTCTCTTAGAATTATCATGGCATTAGTAGCTCACTATGACCTCGAGTTACATCAAATGGATGTGAAAACTGCCTTTCTTAATGGAGACTTGGAAGAAGAAGTCTACATGCGTCAACCTGAAGGCTTCATCATTGAAGGTCAGGAAGACATGGTCTGCAAACTTAAGAAATCAATATATGGACTGAAACAAGCTTCGAGGCAATGGTACCTAAAGTTTCATGAAATCATTACTAACTTCGATTTCATAGAAAACATCGTTGACCCTTGCATATACCTCAAGATCAGTGGGAGTAAGTTCATATTTCTGGTTCTGTACGTTGATGACATATTACTGGCCAGCAGCGACCTTGGTTTATTACATCAAACAAAGGACTATCTCTCTAAGCATTTTGAAATGAAAGATATGGTTGAGGCTTCCTATGTGATAGGAATAGAAATATTCCGTGACAGGTCACTTGGTATTTTGGGATTGTCTCAGAAAGCATATATTGACAAAGTTCTAGAGAGGTTTGGCATGATGACCTGTTCCTCTAGTCCTGTTCCACTGCATAAAGGAGACAAGCTTGATCTTTCGCAGTGTCCACAGAACGAATTGGAACTTAAAGAAATGGCAAAATATCCTTATGCTTCTCTTGTCGGGAGTTTGATGTATGCACAGGTCTGTACAAGACCTGACATTAGTCATGCTGTTGGCATGCTCGGAAGATTTCAGAGTAAACCAGGAATCGCTCATTGGAAAGCTGCAAAGAGAGTACTGAGATACCTTAAGGGAACAAGGAATTACATGCTCACATACAGAAAATCAAGTCCCCTACAGGTGACTGGTTATTCAGATTCAGATTTTGCTGGATGTCCTGACACCAGACTTTGCACTCTTGGCTATGTGTATCTCTTATGTGGAGGTGCAATATCATGGAAAAGCCAGAAATCTGAGTTGCTTTACTCATCCACCATGATGGCTGAGTATGTCGCATGTTACGAGGCTGCAATTCAGGGAACATGGTTGCATAATTTTATCTCTCAGTTTGGAGCTTTGAATTTCATATCTAAGCCATTAACCCTTTACTGTGACAATGAAGCTGCAACCTTCTTCTCCAAGCATGACAGGATATCTAAGGGATCCAAACACATGGACCTTAAATATCTCTCACTGAAACAAGATGTTAGATTACAGAAATTTGTCATTGAGTCTATACGTACAGATTTCATGGTCGCAGACATATTCACGAAAGGACTACCTCCAAAGACCTTTCAAGGACATACTGAAAGCATGGGTCTTGAAGATAGTTCTTAATTATCATTTTCTGCCTTTTATTTCTGTACTTATATTTGACATTTATTGAGCTCTTAATGCAACTCTACATCTGCTATTTCTGTTTTTCCATTGTGTACATTTTATGTTTGGATAAATGATAAACAGAAACAGTCTTTCAACATAGACATTATGAGACCATTACGTATATCTCCTATTACGGTCTAGTTATGCCGGTTGTCACTGCTGTAGTACATGGAAGTAAGCATGTTGCAAAATAATGTGTGCACGCCATGACTCCCATTGACCACCGAATTAGCCAAGACACTTATGATAACCGACTCAAGAAATGTTTAGCATATAATGCGCGCCTTATGATTCCTAAAACGAAAAACACTAAATGATCTTCCTATCGACCAAGTGGGAGACTGTAAGGAAATTATCTTTAAGTCCATTACTAGGACTAGAAGTCCTTTCCTTTCCCGAATTGTGGTCATTATAGGAAATCTGTTTTCTTAGGATACATGCTATTCCTTACACAAAAAGGTTTCTTAATGAGATGTATTCCATAACAAACTCTACCTTGATGGATGGTTGAGATTAAGTCTATGGAAACCCTGATTGGAAATTCGGTCCTCTTTTCACCTATAAAACAAAGCCTTTCGTCCATCACAAAGGCATTCACGAAAATCAACACATTAAGGTTTTATAGGCAAGGAGAGAGAAACCGAAACCATTCACATAGTCTCTTTCTCGACGGATCACAGCATCAATCAGCAACAGCACCAGACTGCAGGATCAGAAAGCCCTCTGCATCAAGATGTCTGGAGGTACTCTTTAATTTATTTAAGATTAAATCCTACACGTGATTATCATGCTGTTCACGATCTTAGGGTTCATGTTAATAATAGTATAACAATCCCAGGTAAGTGAAAAAAGGAAGCTTACAAATAAGTGTAGCCCACACAAGTAGAAAAGAAAAGCCATAAAAGCAGCATATTTACCAACCAATTGAGCAAATCCCTCATTCTCTCATTACCAACCTTGTGGTTGTAAGGTTGAGTGGCCCCTAACTTTGAAACGGGCCAATTTTATTGTGCATGAAGTAGATGAATTGAGGGAGTTTCTATTGAACACAGGATTAATTCAGTCTAGATCGTTTCACTTTCTAATTGGTTTTTTTTTTCTTTTAATGTACACAGAAGTCATTATATTAAGGACTCATCAATTATTATAAAGTGAAAATCAGGACATGTTAAAGGGTTCTGTTCGTCATGCCAGATAGGGTGACATTGCAAATTGGGTGTTCATAAAAAGTTAATTTTATTGATGATTGTTACCCAGTTTGTCTTAATTGATGAACATGAATGATGAAAACTATCACACAAGTAAAAGTAAAAAATCACAAGATTTCATTTCATGGAGATCACCCAAGAGCCAGTGGCAGGTGCCTTTTAAAGGGGCACCTTGCTATAAAAAGAATATCAATGGATAGCTCCACCTTAGTACTGAAAATAAAATTCGAAACTTTTGTAATGCCATGGTCACTCCCCCATCGTGGTTGCACCCGTCCACCTCTAAATGAAGCTTTAAGTTTGATGAATGTCTAATCTACAAATTTGTGTAATATGTAAATTTATTTTTTTATTTTAATTGGCCCACTCAAATAATTAACATGGCGTTTAACCATGTGATAATCAATGTTTCATGCACACAATGTCATCTGATGGACCTTGTCCCACTTGACTTTTCCCACCCCCACTTGAGGTAGTGGCTGAATAATTGAACCACTAGATCCAAAATCCAGAGTGGACAAGGATGGGGAATTTTCTAATTTGTTTTTGTTGGTAACTTCTTGTTGGGTTCCTGGAGATGTTGAAAGAGAAAGGTGTAGGCTCCAAATTCCGAGCAGCAGGTGCGCAAACAGGAAACGGATTTGATTTGCAAAATCCAAGAGATTGGGATGAAAAGAGGAAAGAAGATGAGAGAGAGGAAGATAAAAATGTGGACGTTGCATGCAGATTGTAGATATGATTTGATGTAAAGCTGCGATCTTCCCCTTCTTAAAATCCGAGCATGACGCGTCAAAATCTCAGCAAATCAATCTTCTGATGGTGATGGATGGATGGATGGATGGATGGACGGATGGACGCATGCATGAGGGATGGAAACAAATCATTTCTAGTCAATAAAAGAAATGAAAACTTAACTAATTTGATGTGGGTGTTGTATAATCACCTGTACCTTTCTGGACCACACCTTCTGCCCCAGGATTTGCATGGATTCCTTCCACTTAATTTTGTAAATGTTATCAGGACTGTCCATTTGATTAAGCCCTCCATGGGATCATGGGACATACTGTGCTCAAGATTTTCATCCTAGCCTCTCTTTCAATTTGAGTATGCATGACAACCTTTTTTTTTCCTGATCAGACTGAATATGGGAGGGAGAAGATCTCATCTTACACCACCGGGCTTTGTGGGACATTGTTGATACTCAGAGTGGCCCATTATTTCTACAATGTGGATCACTATATCTAAGGATAATTATGCAATAAAAATGAAATCTTTAGTAATTTAAGCTCATGCATACACCAGTTCAATAATATTTTTTAAAACTCCACATCCACTTGATTAATCCAAGATCTAATTGCACCAGTACTGTTGTGTAACCACTTATGGGCAAGGCTAACGTTCTTTGTGATACTTGAGTATCAGAAATTTAGGAAAGAAGAACTGCAATGTTAGAAAAGATCTGAAACCTGTGTTATTAACATTATAAGATGAAATTCACTGTGAGTCCAGCTAATGCACCCTCTCAAGAATGAAAAAATCATACTCAAATCTCCGAATTATCATTGTGTCAAATTATAGTGCACTTGGGCATATTGGAATGAGATTTGACAAAATGATATCAAAGGGTAAAACTAGTTTCTGCCTTTTAAGTCTATAAATCAACTTCATGCATAAATAATGAAAAATCCTTCACCTCAAAACATGGAATGAATGGAAATATTCTCCCTCAAAAACCTTTCTCGTCCACACAAATGCACCCTTAATCCCAATACTTTTTATGCATAAATTATGAAAAATGCTTTCACCTCAAAAAATAGAATGAATGGAAAGTCTCCACACAAATGAACCCTTAATCCCATAAACTTGATGCATCATGAGAGAGTGGCAAAATTACACAAATCATGCTTAATTTTGCTAATCTGCTGCTGCTACTATTTAATTAAGGGAATAATGAAAGTTACAAAAACTTAATCACAGCATTACAAAGTCTGCTTCTATTAGTGTAACAAAATTGTACAATTCTGTCTTTCACGGTGGCAGCATCAGAGGAATCATCAAGCTGTAAAGGGAAAGCATATAAATTTTACTGCTGCATGATTTGATGAAAATGAAAAGTAACAAAAAGGCAAAAACAGAGTAATCCAAGGGATGAAAAGTCTCAAGGTAAAAGACAGAGAGGAGAGAAACCCACCCTTTTAATTTTCACCTTTGTCACTGTCCTATGATTATTTAATCTTGTACCGTGCTGACACATGAGATATGAGGTAGCTTTGTATCAATCCATGAACAAATCCCCCCACTCTTAAAACTACTTTCTGTTCCCCCCTTCCTGAGAGAGAAATACCTGCACACTTTCTCACGCACGCACGCATACTCCAAACGATTATGTCATACATAACAGAGAGAGAGAGAGAGAGAGAGAGAGAGAGAGAGAGAGGTGGGCCAGCTTTCTTTCTCTTCCTTGCAGGCAGGGCAGCTGCCATACGTTATTATCCCTTCCCTGTCATCTGATTCATCAAATCCTACTCCAACCCCACCCCAGAAACCATATATAATAAGCCTGCTAGCCCTCCTCTCAGCCCTTCATAGCACAAAACAGACTTGCATTTGCACATCCCCTTTTCTTGACTTCTGAGAGTTCACGCTTTGGTGTTGAAGGTTTTTGAAGGTTAGAGTGTGTTGATATAGATATGGGTTTTAGTTGATTTGCCTCCCCTTGCATGGGTATTAGTGTGCAAGTAGATTTTATTCTCTTTTTGTTTGTGTTATGTAACTTGTGTTGTTTTAAAGAACATTTCATTTAGAGTAGTGGGTATATTTAAATGTTTGGTTATTAGAGTCAATTGCAGCCTCAGGTGTTTTTTTTTTCCTGGTTGCCCAACAGCCCAAGTGTAATCTTTGTTTTCTTCTCATGAAGCTGATGTTGGGTCTAGCTTGATAAACTGTGTTGTCATGTCCCTGAAGGCATACCCTCCTTACCATGTCTCATCTCATTCCATACCAACAGTGTAGTACATTAGCACAACTTTGAAACCACACCATGAAAACCATCATTGAAGTTCAGTCCACTTGGGTGAAATGGGTTCTGCATTTGAGTGTTCTTTTTAGAACATTTCACTTTGGTTTTGATTGAAAGTTTGTAGACTATTCCGCTTCTGCACTTTGAAGTTTTATTAATTGTGATTTTCTTCTGTTTCTTGCATTTGGCTTTTAAGAACCCAAAAAAAAAAAAAAATTTACTGGACAGTCTCTCATCATATATTTGATTTCCACTGCTTTCCCCCTTTTTCTGTAGTTCTTGCCTCTCCTATGGAAAACTTAAAACCCTCTTTTGTAAGGACTATATTACTCTTCTCTAGTTGCTTGTTCCTCCATCTGGGTCATGGAAAACACAACCAACTGGTTGCCTTTTCTGTTTTTAGCCATTTTATGTAGAAACTAATATCCATCTTTTGATTTCAGCTTCATGGAGACCTTCCATCACTTTGACACTGCCGAGGCACAGCTGCCACCAGGTTATCGTTTCCACCCAACTGATGAAGAGCTCATTACATATTACCTCATGAAGAAGGTGCTCGATGGCAACTTCATAGCTAGAGCGATTGCAGTAGTAGACCTCAACAAATGCGAGCCATGGGAGCTTCCTGGTAATCACATGCCTTCTTTTGCCACCTCTTGTCTATCGAAAATTTCCGATTTCATCTCTTCTACTCACCAAATAAGTTTGCAGAGAAAGCCAAGATGGGAGAAAAAGAATGGTATTTTTACAGCCTCCGGGACCGCAAGTACCCAACTGGGCTGCGGACTAACAGGGCTACTGAAGCTGGGTACTGGAAAGCTACAGGAAAGGACAGGGAGATCTTCAGTTCAAAGAGTGGTTCGCTTGTGGGGATGAAGAAGACACTGGTGTTTTACAAAGGGAGAGCTCCAAAAGGAGAAAAGACCAACTGGGTCATGCATGAATATCGCCTAGAAGGAAAATTCTCTTATCACTACCTCCCTAGAACCTCCAAGGTAACCAACCAGCTTATCTCTCATCTTTATTTTGCTTGTCTTTATTTTCAGATCCACTATCAGAGGATTTGATAGAGGTTACTTTATTTGTAAATCAAATCTGGTGCTGATACTCTTCGAATATTTTTTGGATTTGCCTTTTTGTACCAACTATCAATCTCAAGGTTCTGGAAGTAACTGCTTTATTTGTTGGTATTGATGAGTCTGCACTCTCTGCTGATTAAATCTCTATCAGGATTATTCACTGCTCAAAAGACTGGAGCTTTCTGGAATAAATTCTCCAGTACCTATTAAGTATTAACCCCCATGTTGCCACTACATGAATGCAAAGATCAAATGTCTTTCTTATTTGTTTAGTGAAAGAGTCCTGGAGTTCTCAAGAAATTATATTGCAAACATCTGAATACAACAAGGGTATTCTAGTCGTTCAAAAGATGACACTTCTTTCTCTATTAGACAACCTGGGCTAGTCTGCAGATATTGCTATTTTTTAGCCTGGCACTACCCTAAATTTTTAAGGAAAGAAAGGAGGTTGATTGCATCATATAGATATGGTGGTCATTTCCTTACCTTGATTGAAATGAGTGTTTTTGGTTTCTGTATTGTAACATTTTAAGCATTGAGTGCATTAGATATGGTCATTTCCTTGTATTGATTGAAATGGGTGTTCTTTTTTTCTTGTTCTCTCTATATCACAACATTTTCAGTTATTTAAAATCCCACTATCTATGCAACTTTATCCATGCATGCATATTTGTAGGACGAGTGGGTGGTTTCAAGGGTCTTTCAGAAGAGTGGCGGAGGCGGCGGCGGAAAGAAGGCTCGCGCCGCCGGTAGCGGTGTCTACACCGACACCGGTTCCCCATCGACGTCGTCTCTCCCACCACTTCTCGATTCGTGCGTATACACTACAAGTGGGGGCGGTCAGGAGAGCTGCTCCTATGAGAGCGAGAGTGCGAGGGAGCACGTGCCCTGCTTCTCCACAGTCCCGGCCGCCGTTGCTGCCACCTTCGGCCACCCACCGGCGTCCTTGAACGGAGCACCATGTGGGTTTCCGAGCCTGAGGTCGCTGCAGGAGAATCTACAGCTTCCATTCTTTTTCTCGGCAGTGGGACAGCAGAATGAGATGGGTGGTGGGAGTGGGAGTGGGAATTGGGCGGAGTCGGAGCAGAAGGTGGTGGTGGAAAGGAGTGGCAGGCAGGAGTTGCAGCACATGGGAACTACCGAACTTGACTGCCTCTGGAATTACTCTGCTGCTACTCGTCCATTTTAGATTGTGTTGTGTTTTAAAGTCCCAAGTTTTATCTGTTTAGTTACTCAATGTGTAGGAAGAACATGGAGAGAGAGTAGTTTAAGTGTTTTAACTAGTTCTTGTCTAGTACTAATGTATGACAATAGGAACTTGTACGTCCTTTTAACTGGTTTTAATTGTATTTCCTTTCTAGGTCTTATATGGTTGGATTTTGTTTCATATGATGCTTTACTGGGTGTTTTCTTTTTTTTCCTCTCTCTCTCTCTCTCTCTCTCTCTCTCTCTCTAGGAGTGAGTTGCACCACCTCAGTTGCATTCTAAGATCAAGTCTTTACTATAGATTTACTATAGAGAGGGAGAGAGGATATTTCTTTATAGCTAATGTGATTGCTTCCATTAAGTGGTTTTTGTAGAAAGAAAAAATGGATTTTGAGAGCACATTAAAAACAAAGTAGATAGTTTACCAAAGGGGTCCTTAATTTGTTTGTGTACTCATTTACACATGTAATCATTTACATTACTACACTTAGTCAGGCTTGTGACAGGATTTTATTGTGTAAATGAAGTTCATATAAAACTGATACACTTTCACAGTTCACTACTTTAAAATATGGAAAAGGCTGGTATAAGTATCCTGACTCGAGGTTGTAGTTTTAGAACCTTTCATTCTTTATGTTTATTGGCAATTTTTGTGGACCCTTAAAATTCTAATGGTGCTTTCTTCAGATTCTTTTTTATTGATGTATGAAAATGGTACTCGCCAAACAAAAATGTGCTTTACACGCATAATTTTTTATTAATGTAGGATTCTTTAAGTCTCATTGCATTACATATCCCATGTCTAAAGGTCAAACTACCCCTTTCGTTTTATATTCAAGTTTTGGACATGGGGAGAAGAAAGGCCAGGTACTTGGATTTTTTCCCCCCGCACTTCATTTCACAAGTAGGTAGAGAAGCGGCTTCAGATATCAGCAGGCTTTGCTAGCTTCTATATTTGTCAAATGCAACGTTATGCTTCCTAATTGTGATTCTGCAGGGTTTATCAGGAAAGAACTTCGTTTTTTTCTTGTTAGGTTGGCCAACTGGCCACGGCCAGCCCAGTGTGATCGATACTTTCAGCTTGAAGACCCTAGAATAGAAGTAATTACTTTCAACTTAGAAGGCCCTTGGATCCATCCTTGAGCATGTGTGATATTAAGGTGCCAACACCATTTGACTATGAGACTATAAGTGTGTTGACAAGATCAATTGCAATTATCGTAGGCATGGCCTTATTGCCATTGCATGTTAATTATGTTATCAACGTGCAGTGATGTCTGGGTATTAATATAATCATGGCTCGGGTGCAGCCATGTTTGGTTGGGCCTTTTCTTTGATTGATTAATTACTAGTTATGTTCAAATAATCCTCTCTCTCTTTACCCCACCAAGGGGGCTGTGACTCTTGAGAGACCCCTGCCATTGGGAGACAAGAAGAGGAACACCAGATAATTCAGGGAGGAAAGCCTGAGTGATCAGAAAGGAAACCCAGGGATCAAACTTTGGGTGGTGTGGGTGAGAAAGGTGGCATCCAACCAACTGGGACATCCCTATGTTCATGTTCAAACAATCCTCATTATAAGTCTTTTCCACCCTTAATTCTTGTCTTTTCATCTTCTTTGTTAGTAACATCATAAAATAAATATGCATGTTTAGAAAATGGCTCAAGTTCCATTCCAATCTGAAACATTGATTTGATTTCTTCAGATAATCATTCAAGGAGTCAAACTTGGGCAAGTTAGTTTTACTGGTGGATGGTAACAATTGGTCTATGAGCAATTAAAGGTAGGCCTCGCCCTGGTCATCTACCGGTAGTTTAAGACCCTTTCTCTAACAATTATAGCATTGACCCCCAGATGGAATGGAAGATTGTCATATACTTTGTTTCTCAGAGGCCCCTTCTTTTATTATGCCTGTGCACTGCGCCAGGCACTTTTCTGGCTCGATGATTAAATAGGCTAGTACTGCTCGGGCTTCATATGCTTCAAGTTTCTAACAAAATGTCAAGACCTCCTTTGTGTACTATGTTGCAATTGCAAATATGGATGTCAGGATAATTTCAGTGGGAGCTTTTTTTTTCTAAAACAATTTCGGTGGGCGTTGATATTAGAGTAAGTTCATATTTTATCAAGTTCTCAAGCTAAGCATTCCTACCAAAATCTCTAGGCATTAGTAGATGCATCACAAATACTTTTTAATACCCCCATTGGTTAGAACCTGCTTCTTAAAACTCCCACTTAGGTGGCAAGTACACAGTTTTTTTTTTTCCAGCGGGTTGAGTCTTTCTGCTTGGGATTTCAACTCGTTATCAGTTTGCTCTAAGTTTCTTAAATTATTCCTACCAAGACCTAAGGACATTAGTAGAAGTAGCATAAATAATTTTCAATACTCCTTGACTAGAACCCCCTCTTGGACAAGTTTTAAGTGGGCTATTGTGATTTTCAAAATAGCAAAGAAATGCATAAATGATTTGAAAACTTGGAAAAAACAAGAAAAAAAGAAAAGGGTCTTCTTTGGTTTCGAAAGTGAAATTGACTTGTGTAATGGTGTGGGTTGGAGGTGTTATTTTAATCTATTTACATATATTGCATATGATCATCATAACCTATCTGTGTTCTAAATTTTAAATTAAGAAGAATCCGAATCACAATCCAAGAGGATCAAAATCTTTTGAATTGAATTCCATGAATCAGAACTGACCACCGATCTGGATTTCTGAGCTCCTGAGATTTAGATCACAGATCACAAGGAAACCAGTACAGCAACTCATCCATGTGACCTTGATTTGATCAGAGTGAAGCCTTTAATAAGAACTGCTGAACATGTGTACGGCAGACAGTATGTTATGTGAAAGATCCTGTAGAGAAGATTCTATCCAAAACATTTACCATCAAACGTTTTAACCGAGAGATGGCAACAATCATGCTGTGCCATGCAGCATTAGATGAAGGGGTCACTCCAGACTCCAGAAACCCTGTGGTGGGGCCCACCTATTGAAATCTAAACCATTCAAAAGAAAGACTCATATATGTTACGTGAATCTGAGTTTGTTCTGCCGTTGGATTTATTGTTTCATTCGATGTGCATAAGATAAGATTTTGTTATTCACTTTTTTTAATCAAAGAGTCAATCCGACGGTGGCAAGAAGTTGGATTTCCCGAGGTTAGTTTGAACGGTTTGGATTTCGATAGGTAGGCCCCACTATAGATTTCCACACATTTTAACTCAGGGTCTTTCAATGTTGAAGCCTGAGAGAGGATCCTGATTCTAGATGGAGGGATGGAGGTGGGCCCCACACAAGTGGAAGGACAGGCGTGGGTGATGGCATGAGTAGGAGTGGATTGTGTCTTTTTCTTTTATACTGGGGCCGTTTTCGTTTTGTTGTTTAGCTGCTGCTGCTGCTGCTGGTCGCACGGATTTTTTTTTTTTATCACTGCACGCCGGCTGACCCATCTTACGTAAGGTGGGTGAACACATGAGTCATGAGAGATGATTGTAAAAAAAGAAAAAAATGGAGCCTGCTTTCCCTCTCACACAAAAGGAAACTGTTCCAACTCAGATCAACCCCACTTCATAAAAACCACATCACTGTCCACTGCCCCAGACATGAGAGAGAGGGGGGGTTTTGTTACCTCACCTGGAAGGTGGGTGGGGGTGAGGGTGGGGTGGAACTATATATGGAAGGAATTACTGTTGGATTCACCAGTTTTGGGGCATGTATGAGCCAATGTTTTTTCAGGTCCCCACTTGGCCGTCGCTGTCTTACAAATGTGTCATTATAACGTGTGGCAGATCCTTCTGGTAAGCCCCACTTGTGGGTGTGACCACATTTCATGAATTTCTTGTTGAAGCAGAATTGGCTAGCTAGCCATCCTTTCATCACTCCTCTCATTTTAACATTTCAATGTTTCCTATGGCTTCAATTCAGCTTGTTAATTCCTTTTTTTTTTCTTTCTTATTTTGCTCTGTTAGCACAAAAAGAATGGATCACATGAGTAACAGCTGATTAAGACTATGAACCCGACCATATATAGGCAGGAAGAAAATTACTGGGACAAGTGGTTATCCTGATGGACTCTACTAGAAAATCAAAATTTTATTTTTGGATCCTGCGGCTGTGGGTTCCTTATTGAAAATCAAATTTTCCTATTTGGTTCAACAATTTCTGGTGAAAAATTAACATAACCCGTATATAATTAAATTATCCATTCAGATAAATATGCTTCCAATATGTGAGGAAGATAATCACTTTGATATGTTGATAAAAGCCCTGTGTTGCTTTCTGCGGTTGTGATTTGTCAGTGTAGGAGATGAACTTTTTTTTTCTTTTTTATAGGTAGATGCAGACATCATGGACACAAAGTTGGTTTAACCATAGCTCATAACGTTCAGATTGATCCATCCTTAATCATCATCAAATCAATATTAGTGAAATGAATTATAGTTCATGGTTGTAACAACGAAAAATGAAATATAACCAATCTGTGCCGTACAACAGATGGGCTCCACACTATTGATCGTTAGCTGATATTCATATATTTGGAACATGAATCTGGATATTCTGTGAACGGTACACAGAATTCTCTCATGATAAAACAATGAAGATGCCAACAAAAATATATACCTGAAGGGTGTGCACCATGTATAAATCAAATGTACATGTGACCAATGGGGTTGGGGTAGTCTAATTAGAGTTAAATGTCGCCCAAAATCAAAGGGATGAGATTTGGGTGGCTGGGTAGGGTGGGGTTGAAACCTGCCTGCACAGGAGAAGAGAGAGCGAGAGAGAATAGGGTTTTGAGTTGAAATTGAAAAAAAGTATGAAAATGATTTTATATAGAAGGGAGAAGTTTTCTGAAGAAATCCATTTCATATACCCCCATATGAATCCTATTTTCAGCATTAGTAAGGAAAATGCTGACAAGGCAGAAAAACAGTTTCGCATAATTCTTCTGCACCAAAAGCATGTCCACGTAAAACCGTCCACTTTTATATAATGTTACACAAACATGCCCTAACGAGATTTCCATTTTTTTTCCTTTTTGTTTATACCTTCAGGACATACTTGTACGTTGAGATTTTAAGCTTCGTTGTTACACGAGGGGTAAAAAAATTTTGGGTAGTGCAAAATTTTTTGAAGCCCATCTTTGGGGCATGTCAAGTCTATCCTTGATTCCACTCGCTGTGGCCCAGCAATTCTTTTTAAAGGGTTGGAAATATTGCCCACTAACATCAATCCCAGCATGGATCTTGTTTTGATTAGAGTGACCTATAACTCCCAATGCTTGAATAATGAGAAAACGATTATTTTGAGCAGTTTGACTTCATCTAGTGAGGTCAATTATTTTATATTTTAATTGCTCTCACAAGGGTTAAAAAAATTATGTTTTGAAAAATATTGGATAATTCGAAATCAAGATTTTCTTCAAATATTATTAAGGAATATGTACAAAAATAGGTATTGAAAAATAAATTAATAAATACAAAATATAATCAGCTGCCTATCTCTTGCATTTCTTATTTCATCCTACTTTCTTGTTCATGGCAATCTTTGGATGCGCCTACAACTCAACTTCGCCTGCAAATCCATCATCATTCATCGACTCATAGTACCCTTATAACTTGAGTTCCTTTTAGGAACCGTTACCAATGTCTCCTCATGTAATGAATGAGTGACCTTCAGCTCAATATGCTCTTTCAAACCCCGATCAGTTTAATTTCTTGAGCCTCATGAAGCTCACATTCAGCCCTGATAGAGACAACATTTTCAAAGTTCAAACACTAAACTTTTGTTCTACTTCAGTTAATATGTACAATTTGTTGCCAGGATTTATATATTCCCCCAACAGTTCAGTGTACATTTTCCTTGAACTAAGGGCATGTGTCTAGGTTCCATGGAAACCCCCATTGGGGGTACTTTCTGTGGAAACATGGAAATTGCAGTGGCTTTGATGTTTTTCCTCATTTGTCTGTAATGAAGGAAAAAAATTTCCACAGAATAGCTTTCAAACAACATAAAAATGTCCCACTTTTGCACAGCGTTTCCGCAGTAAGAAGTGTTACCGAAATGTGCCCTGAGTGGATCACAATTCACCTGCAATCAGAAACTCATGGACATGTAAGGTTCCCTATCTCACACACCTTTTTCTTGAAACAGCCAGTCCTCTTTGAAAATAGGAAGCTGATAAAACAAATGAAATGTTCTCATATGCACCACTTTTTTTGGTTGCAGTAACCCACCAACGCATGCATAAACATCTCAAACTATGCGCCTCATTTGGATCTTTGGAATTCAGTTGCCATGAAATGAATTTACCAGTAAAACTGATCATCTCCAATTGATCATGTCAAAGAACAACTGTGATTTTAAGTGTAACTCAGGTTACGCGAATGAATGAACTACATATACTGAGTCATCAGCACTCAATTTATGAAGATCCAAATGAGGACATGGGATGAGCAGAAATGACTTGCTAAGCTCAGCAAGTTGATGATACATCTCAAAAAAAAAAAAAAAAAAAAAAAGAACAAACAAACAGAATTAACATTAAAGCTAAGGCCCTACTAGCTGCCGGTAATTACAGTGCTCTTATAAGAATCCCAGATGAATGCAAAAGGTAAAGTTAAATTATTCACAGCAACAAAAAGAAAAGGATGACAACAGCACAGAAGCAGAAACTTTGTTGGGAAGACGAGAGAGGACAAGCAGCTGGCTACCTGATATATACAAAACCCATTAAGGAAATGCAATGGGGCCCATCTAGGATTCCAACTCCTAACTTACACCATCTCTAAACCTGCAAACGTGGTGGAAACTGCTTAGTATTTACTGTGGCTTACAAGTTCCACAACTCATAACATAAGCATACATGCATACATAAACAACAAAAAATAAAAGGAAAAACAACTGTTATATCACAAAGGAGTCTAATGCAGCCCAACCACTTGAGGGGCTGAAGAGAACCCACAATCCTCAATTGAGGTATGAAGCAAGGATCAAAATAGCGGTTGCAGCGGGCATAGCGGCTGGCAGCCAAAATACTACATAGCGGTTGCAGAGATACGTAGCGGTATAGCGGTGTGAATCTTTAAAGCTGGGGGAAAAAAAACACGAATCTCGTATGGTGACCATTTTTTTTAGCTATTTGGAAGCATTCAAAGGTATAGAAAACTTTAGGAAAGACTCTTGGGGAGAAGAGATAGGGAAAACAGTGTTTTTCTGCTCGGCTTGACTGGTTTTTTACTTGCTGAGTCGTAGTGGCAATATATCCACCACTACACTTCGTAGCAGCCGATATTTTGTTCCATGGCATGAAGATGGAACCAACCCAAACTCAGCTAATATCTAAGAGTCTGAACATTTAACTCATTAAACCAATCCAGACTTGATTTAAATAATAAAACAAAATAGAACACAGTTTAGAAAAAACAGATCAGCAAGACTAAAGCAAACTATCCCATAATATCCTGCTTGTAAGTCCTATTTACAAGATGTGATGCTCATCAATATAAATGGCAGACACAGATTTTACATAAAGATTGAAGTGTTACATTTGATACCACAGATATATAGCCTATGTTGAAAGTACCCAGGTTTCACAGTTCACAAGCACTTTGACAAAGACAGTGACAAACATTTAAAAATTAAGAGCCACTAAAGAAAATATTGCAATTTCCTTGCAGAAGGAACTACCAATTAAAGAATGACACGCACACAGCAGTGTTTGCCATTGGCCAACCAGGTAAAAGGGTCATGGTATCTAGCCCTAAGTTGCAGGAAGCGGGGGTGGGTACGGGGGCGGGAGCGGGGGCGGGTGAGCGGTTAAAATAGAAGCTCCTATCTTTGGGAGCGCCAGCGGGAGCGTTTATGTATATTTTGTTACATATGAATATCTAATAAAAAATAACAAAAATGCCAAAAACATAGGGGTATTTCCACACAACTTTCAAAACAAAACATTGCATATTCTCATAGCCGTGAAAAACAGCATATATATGTGAATGGGCAAACTGGTAAGTTGTGGGCCCAAATTCCACACAGTTCAATCACTCAATTGCAATCATAGCCGTATATTTAATCATATCTTTACTTGCAAGGAAGTTTTGAAAAGATAATGGCACGTTTCGTAATTTCACAGAAAACCAAGGACACTCCCATATCCTCTGGGAAAAGATAATGGCAGGTTTCGTAATTTCACAGAAAATCAATGGCACACCCGTATCCTCTTGTACTTAGTAAAAAGTTACTGCTCCTTTGTTTTCAAATAATTACAAAATTACCAAGCTCTTGAATCCCTTCTCAGCCCTAGGATTTATGTACAAAAATATGTACATAAATCCAAGGGTCCAAAATGCCCAGGGATTCAAATACTAATCTCCTTTATTATATAGATACATAGAGATGAATGGAGGAAAACAAACCCTTCGTCTTCCCCTTCTTTCCCAAATAGAGATAGATACAATTACAGCCTTCATCTCCGATCCTCTGGTTCGTCACTTCATCTTCGACGGCGGCTGCAAGGAACAACAACAATCTAATCAGAGACAAAACGGCGACAGATACGACAACTGCGATTGGGAAGGAACTGACGACGGCGACGGAAACAAACGGTAAGCTCCCATCTTCCTTAGGAGCGCGATTCTTCCTCTTAGGGAACGCGTTTCCGTCGCGTTTCCGAGCGAGAAAAGCGGAATCGCGTTTCTCAGGGAGGAGCGGCTTCAAGGTTGACGGTTCCTGCAACTAAGATTCTAGCCATCTACAAAATGTCATGTCCTCCGGTATCGGATAAAATAAATGGTCAAAATAAAAACTTTTTTCACTAACAGTCAAAAAGAAACATCACCTTTTATGGCCTTAGATGGGATGGGTAGCAGCATTTAACTGACTTGCTTTATTTTTAGACTACTTGATCCTGAAACCTTCTTGTCTCCGGAAGCCCAGTGGGCCCCAAAACATCAGCTAGTTGTAAAAGGAAGTTACTAAGTGTTTTTATAACTGATATGCATTTGAAAAAAGACACCAGAACCAAGCATACAAGGTCAAGGAACAAACCTTTTATGAGTTTGTCTTTTTACTCTGCTTCCACATCCCTATAGACTTTACAATCCTTCAAAACCCAGCAGTTAAATTGGCTTGGCTCAGTAGGTTAAACAACCTACAACTGGTCATATCAAGCATTCAAGAGGTAGCCTATAGATATGCTGAACTCACGCCCAAAGCAAGACCTGATTAAAAGCCCACAAGTCCTTGTAGCTTTTCTGAGTTTCTTCCAGTATGGGACTGATTTGAAGGATTGATTTCGGTACTAAAACATGAGAAAGAACCAAACTTGGCCTCTTACACTGAAACCTGGACTCTCAACCACATCCTTAACTCAAAATCAGAAACTCAAAGAAAATAGCAATAATTTACTAATTGTTTCTATTGTTTTGCAAGGCCATAAACACATTATAAGAGTAGATAAAAATAGAAATGCAATTCCTAGTTTTATTTTTTAAGAGGAAAGGAGGAAACAGAACTCAGAACTCTTAATGGAATAATAAATTAATAATTAGAATATTAAACTATTTTATTATTCCTAACAATAGCATGAATAAGAGAATAGAGTCCCAAAACAACTTGGGAGACTGACCTGGGAGACCACTAGTGGTACACCCCATGCATAAGGTGAGGAATCCCGTCCACGGGCCTGATATTCTGCACATCCCATGGTTGAACCCTTGATGGCCATGAGGCCTAGTCTTGGTCAGAGTCTAAAGGCAATATGCATTCATACAGGCTTCTTTGAAACCTAAATTTCCGAAGGGCATTGTTAACTTTGATGGAATTGTCAACATCAGTAGACAACCCAACCAAATTGCTAACGTCTATCATATATATATATATATATATATATATATATATATATATGGAGAATATTCACGTGCGTCCATCCCTCACCATAGAGTGAGGGACACTTCCATAAATGGGAATTTTCAAGTACATAAGGTGAGGTACACTTCCTTGTCTTCATGTGCAAAAAGAGAAATTGCCCTCACCCTATGGTGAGGGATAGATGCACATGAATGTTCCCCATATATATATATATATATATATATATATATATATATATATATGGGAAGTGCTCCTATGAGAGACACTCTCACCAACTTTATGAGAGATGGGTGGAGGCCCTCACTTCCATATCCACTCTCACTAACTTAAATTTTAAGGACCACCAACTTAAATGTGAGGGCCCCCACCCATCTCTCACCCAGTTGGTGAGAGTGTCTCTCATAGGAGCATCTCCCTATATATATATATAAATATATATGAGAGAGAGAGAGGGAGAGAGAGAGGGAGAGAGAGAGAGAGAGAGAGAGAGATTCTACTTGATCTTTTTATCAATATAAATCTTCAACGAACAAGCATAATATGCTGATTTATGAGATCAATTAAGCTGATACAGTCTGCATTGCCAAATTGCACCACCAATCCTCTTTCCCGTTATGTAACCTTGAAAGCCACAATCAGTAGGAAAGAAGAAGACTTGATAGAACTACCCAGTACAACAGTTTGAACTTTCGCTTGGCACCAATTGACTTGGTGCTGGTCACTGTGCCAATACAAGTCTTGGCCCGGGATGCTCAGAAAGCCTCAACTTGTAATCAAACCGGCACGGACCATCAAAGACTGACATGGAGATGGTAGGGATGGTAACTAGGGGTGGCAAAATGTGTCTTGACCAGCAAACCCGACCCAATCTCCCACCTCCATAACCCAGCCCATATCATGTGGCAAATGGCAAAATGTGTCTTCAACCTGTAGACAACCTAACTCAACCTGACCCAACCCATTTGCCACACCTGGCAAAGGGGCAAGTTAAACAAATGACCTGCCTCAACCTGCTCCTATTATAAGTGGGTTTGGTAGTGGGTCTTCTGGGTTCGAGACAGGTATGTGATTTTAGATCTTGACTTGAGTCGAGTGTAGGGAAGGTTCAGATTCTCGTTGCCCTTGCCTCACCCCACCCTGCCCTGTTATGATTCTTCACAGATTTGTTAGTAAGGTTTTATATACAAAAGTTCTGTACTAAAAGTAGTGGACACTTTTAAATTGTAGGGAGTTGGGTTCAATTCCACACCAATGCAAGAAATATTGAAAGTCTTTTGCATTTTAAAATGGAAAAAAAAAAAATATCAAATGCAACCCAACTCATATCCAACATAGGGTGGGGGCTTGGTATCGCAAATTATAAACCCATGATGGTTTGGGTTGGGTACAGTAAAAGGCATGATTCAGTCCAATAAATGAAAATCAACCAACGTCTTACCCATCCCGATTTGCTTCCATCATAGGGCAGGTTTGGTATCAATTATAAACCAGTGACGGACAGAGTCAGGTCGACCCATACACGTTCAACATGTTCCTGGGATTTGGGGGCTGGTACAGACTGGTAAAAACTGAGTCTAAAGCTCCACCCAACACAAAAGACCTCTAATCCCACTATGGCCGTTGTCATTACTAGTTGAAATCATTTCCATCTTATTTGCCAGCTTCATTCTCTGCAACTCTGACATGTTTTGAATCTTGGCTTTTGGGTTTTTTATTTTGAGATGTTTTGTAGGTTTTCAAGTGAAGTGAAGTAGTGGGGTTTAGGCCTTTAGGAGAATTTGATGTGAGTTAGATATGGAAGACTTAGAGAAAGTCGTAGGGTACCAATTGATGACTACAGTTTCTTCCAAGTAGGAGTACAGATTCGCAGAGAGGAAAAGATTCCTTCCTGCCTCTATTTTTTGAGACGAACAGTCAAAGGTCACACCATTACTCAACCAAAAACATAAGGGGCTGTTTGGCAAAACCACATGTGATAGGAAAATGATTCGCATGTGCAAATGATGCACATGTGAATTGTGATTCATTTCCATATGCAACTGAGTCCCATGGAAACACTTTCTATTGTTTGTTATTTTCACATATGCTTCAAAATCACATGCAAAATGGCCATTTTTCATCAAATGGCTAACCATTTTTCTCAAATTTCTTAAAATCCATGTTGAATCAAAAATTGAAATTTGCTTCTTTGTAATATTGTTGCCTTAGAAATAGGTTCAAGGGTTCAGATCATGAAAATGGACCCCATAAAAGTCCAAAATCACAGATTTTAGGCTCTGGAATCTTTTGCAAATATCTCAAAATCTGTGATGGATCAACAGGCAAAATTTGACCACATGGACGGTTTTTGCCTTATAAAGAGTTTCAACGGTTCAGATCTTGTTTTTGGGCCCCACACAATTTAAAAAAAAAAAAAAGCGATTGGTAGTCAAGAACGCCCATAAACATGTCAGATTAATTGTTCAATCCAACAGTTCTACATTTTTTGATGATTTCTCGAAATCCATGAAGAGTTAAGATGTAAAATTTCACCCCCTAGCCGTTTTTCACCTTGTAAAGAGGATTAACAGTTCAAATAATGAAAATGGGCCTCAGAGAAGTTCAGAACGGTAGATTTTAATGTTTGAACTTTTTTGCAAACATCTTAAAATCTGTAATGAATTAACGGTTGAAAATTGACCCTCTGGCCGTTTTGGTCTTTTCAAGAATCTGAATGGTTCAGAACTTGATTATGAAGCGCACACGATTCAGAAAAATAAAAAAAATAAAAAAACCAGGCTGGGGCATTGTTGACGTGATTCACTGTAGCACCGCCTCTTGGTTCCTTTGTTTTCAGACATGAGGTTGTATTTCACTCACATCCTTTTAGGTGTGAAAATTTGGGGCTGAAAAACGCACACCATTTCACACCCTTTTCACACCTCATTTACAAATGTGATGCATAAATGAGTGCAGCCAAACATAAATTAATGTGATTCCATTATGCACCTACCATTGTCACACCAACCAAACAACCCCTAAGTAGGAACTCTTCTTTGGTCTTTCACTCACATGCTCTTGGTTCCTTCTTTCTCACACATACGCGGTTCTATTTCACTCACATCCTTTTAGGTGTGAAATTTTGGGGCTGAAAATGCACACCATTTCACACCTCATTTATGCATGTGATGCGAAAATGAGTGCAGCCAAACATAAATTGATGTGATTCCATTACGCACCTACCATTTTCACACCAACCAAACAACCCCTATGTAGGAACTCATTCTTTGGTCTTTCCTCTAAGTTAAACTTAGAAATTTAAGGGACAAGTATGATACTCAAAAATAAAATAAAATAAAAAATCTTGTATTCATCAATATGGATGACAGATTAAGGGGGCCTATAGATGGTACTAGTATGATGATGACCACTATGAGATTAATAATCATTGCTACATAAGAGTAATCAGTATGAAGATGGAGCTAGAGCAGTTGGATAATTTTAGGTACTCAATCTATTGGGTTCCCATAATTATCCAATAATGAATGATGATTGTGGTAATGATGGTGAAGAGAGGTTCAACCTAGCTTGAAACTCAAAGTGGTATTGAAGAATTGGTTCCCCCCAGGCCCCAAGCCTATATTTATATTATGGCTTCTTTTTGTTATATTAATAGTAATGTGTGTTAAGTTATAAATAGTCAATATATATTGGTAATTTGGTGCTATGTATTTCCTAAGTGGTCCTTCCATCAGCTACATGAAGTGATGCAGATCGCACTAGCCTTAAGAAAACTAATCTCTCTATAATGATTTAAGAAACTGCTAAATATTCAAATTTACACAGTTTTAGCCTTTCCTATTATACAATATTAAAGCTGGGGGTTTGATATCTAATTTTGACGGCACTACCTAATTTTGACCGTCAGTTATTTGTTCCCCTCTCAAAATGCTCACGATCTCTTCCACTCCCTCCTCCTTCCCGTGTTTCTTTGCTAATGTTCTCTCCCACTCCTTTTGTGCAACTCCATTCTACTATGCTCTATGTGCAACCCCTCAGTGATTTGCACTTTTCAGTTTTCCTTTTCCCTTCAACATCTCTTCTTAAACCTCACTTATCCTACTCATTGTTCTGCTCCTTTTCCCTTTCTACTCTATTTGATTTGGAAGTGCAAAAAAATGAAACTGCCCTCTTTTTTTTTCCTTTTGTTTTCTATCTATATTTTACTTTTTGTTTGCTTCTGGCTTGAATGTGAATTGGGGCTACTTTTGTCTATTAGGAACATAGCAAATCATTTTCAGAATGTTAACATGGAACAATGAAAATCACTCCCATAAACCTTTTTTTAGTTTTCTGTAAAATATGCGCCGCACATCTGTATCCTTTCTTTGCGAAATATGCACCACACAACTATATGCTACTCATTCATCACTATAAGATTGTTAAATTTTAATGAATGATCATTTAATTTGATATATATGGCATACCCATGTTCAGCACGGGTTTTTGTGCTAGCTATTATTTATGTTTTTGAAAAAAAAAAAAAAAAAGCTTTTTAAGACCGGCACGGCTAGCACAAACCAGCACGAGTGCCACAAACTTGTCCTAATTCCAACTAGCACAAATATCCATATTGAATACAAATCCTTGCTCAATACCACATTAGCAAACTATATAGACAAAATAAAAGCATGAAGCACCAAAATTCATGACAGAGAGAAACACATGAATGGTTCCTTCACTAGAAATGTCAATAGAAGAACCATCTAATAACCTAATTTTTTTACAATAGACACATCCAAAGAGGCATAACTCTCAAGAATGTGACTGACCCATCTATTTCACAACAGATCCAAGCCCACTAGAAAATAACATGGGCCCTGATCCATGGAAGAGTTCATGTGTGAGGGCTTGGTCAAACCAAGAATTTTGTACATTTACTCTTTCCTTGTATATAGATTATAATCAGCCGTAAAATAGGATCTGGGCCTTGATTAAGGCATTAGAAAAATTATAAATTGAGAAGGACGATGCCATCAAGGGATGAACCAATTCATCCAATCTTCCCTTGTTGCTCCGTGTGTTTCTCTTCATTTATAAAGATTGATATGGTATCGGAGCAGGTTCCGATCCCATTGCTCTTGTGTAGCCCACGTGGCAAGCCCGTCCATGTATATGCAACTTCCACCGGGCTTTCCAAAAAGATCAGAAGGCGCAATTGCATGCCTGAAACACTTTCTATGTACTCAAACAGGCACCTAGAACATGGTTTGAAAAATTCAAAGATGCCTTACTAAAATTGAATTTTCATCAAAGTCCTTATGACCCATCAATTGTTCTTCATCGCCGCTCCACTAGAATTACCATCCTAGTTTATGTGGATGATATCATTATCACGGGTACAAATATGGCAATGATTCAAGATCTCCAACTTTCTCTTCATCACTCATTTCACATGATAAGACTTGGGGCCACTCATTTTTTTTAGGTCCGGAGGTGCACCAATCAGAAAAAGGGTTAGTTCTCGATCAACACAAGTACACTCTCGATCTAATTCAGATGGCGGGTCTTTCTCAATCCACACCTTTTGATACTCCTCTTTAAGTGAATCTTAAGCTCCATAACGAGAGAGGTGATCTTCTTCCTAACCCATCATTTAATAGGCAACTAGTCACCAGTCTCATATATTTAACAACTACTCGGTCGGATATCAGTTATGCAGTCAACTTAATGAGTCAATTTATGACCGCCCCTAGACATCTTCATTTAGCTACGGTCCGTTGCATTATCCGCTATCTTCTAGGAACTCCTAATTCTGGCTTGTTTTTCCTGCCGGCTCTCCACTCACTTTGAAGGCCTATTCTGATGTTGATTGGGCGGGATGCCTGGACAATCGTCTATTAACGACTAGCTGATGCATGTACCTTGGTGATGAATTGATTTCATGGTAAAAAGCAAGACAGAGTCTCCAAATCCTCAACTGAGTTTGAATATTGTGCCATGTCTGCCGCTTGTTCGAAAATCCTTTAGCTTCATGGTCTACTCGCCGATCTTGGCTTCACACAACCTATTCTGATTCCTCTATATGCAGATACCATGACTGCAATACGAATTACAGAAAATCTAGTGTATCATGAGAGGACAAAACAGATAGAGATTGACTGCCATTTCATCAAAGATGAATATCTACATAAAGTTATATCTCTTCCATTCATCTCCTCCGGTCTACAAATTGCAAATATCTTTACCAAAGGACTACCATGCCCTCGTCATCAATTTTTATTTGACAGATTGATGTTTGTTGACTCTCTGGCATCAATTTGAGAAGAAAGAGGGAGAGGAGGAGGAGGGAGGGGGGGGGGGGGGGGGGGGCGGGGGCGGTGTGGGGGTTAATGACCTACAAAATAACATGGGCCCTGATCCATGGAAGACTACACGTTTGAGGGCTTGGTCAAACCAAGATTTTTTTCAACATTTACTCTTTCCCTGTATATAGATTGTAATCAGCTCTAAAATAGGGTCTGGGCCTTGATTAAGGCATTAGGAAAATTATAAATTGAGAAGGACGATCCCTCCAAGGGACGAACCAATTCATCCAATCTTCCCTTGTTGCTCTGTGTGTTTCTCTTCATTTATAAAGATTGATAAAGAAGACCAAGTCGAGAGGGAAATCACTAGATCTGCTCATCAATGGCACCAATAAGGCAAGTGGTTAGTCCACAAGACCCTCACAATTTTCTCAGATATGATTGTGCCATCGTGGAGACAATAGTAAGAGCAACTTACTTGTTCATACCGACTTCTACCACAACCTCAACCATGTCCTCGACTTCCTTGTCCTTGAGTGTCATTTTAGGGGAGATTCTATGGTTGATTCCGAGCCATCAAAGATGAACTTCCATTTTCCCGCTTCATTTTTGCATAAATAGGTGCAGTTGATCTTATGTTTGAACAAGAGAATAAACCGAAGAGAGGGCAGGGTGTATCACTTCCATGAATTTGGATACTGAGACATTATAAGTTCAACCTAGACAGTTAACAAACTCTTCTACTCTAATACAGTTCTTTGCTCATTCCTGTCTGCATGTGGGGCCATCTGGGCCCAACACCTCCGGCCATTAGAGCGCCTCAATGTCTCCTAACTCAGTCAAGCCCCTCATTGCAAGATGCCCAAGAAGATCGCAGGCATTTGCTTCTTTCCAAGAGAGCCTTTTCCCTTGTCTCGATGATAATTGACCTTTGGATTGTCAGAAAAGAAAAACTTCATCTTTGAGGATTGATACTTGAAAAATGAGAAAAAGAAAGATGGCATGGAAAGGCACTCAAGCCAGAGATCACCAGCCTCAAGAAGACTCCCCTTGTTTACAGTGGTTTTAGAGCACCTCATGACAGCCCTACTTCGTATCAGATTCCATCTGCACCTGTTGGCAGTTTCTGATCAGACTGCAGTCCAACCATCTCCAAGTAGCATATGGATTTTGGCTATTTAAGCCCTTGATTACATGAGCCTATGATGCTTTTATATTTTAAAAAAAAGGACGTCGAGGCCTCGATGACAGGAGTTTTATTGGAGGAATCTCCACTCTTCAGTGGGGCATTAGATCAAACATATACTGTGCATTAAATCCAACTCCCCACAATGATTGAAAAGGAACCGGATGTGAACCCTTCAAGTAAGAAAACACCCAATCTTAGTTTGATCCATGATCTCTGTACTTGATTGACAAGGTTTCCTTCTGATTCTCTTCTTGTTGTGGGCCACACCAGCTACTGTTGTGCCCTTGGATCTTGATTGGCAAAGCTTCTATCTTCAGATTATAAAATTGGTAGCATATCTCAATTGTAAGATAATCTCCTTCAGTTGAAGTCATTCTCTTAGTGCTCATTCACAGAAAGGGAGTTCATCAGTCCTCGGTTTTTACCATTATAACGGAAGGTGAAGAAAAACTAAACAACAGAGGAGCACAGACAAGTACTCTTCAAGCATCCAATCAACCCATTAGAGGGAGCTCAATCCAGCAGAGGACCCTAGCACATCAGTCTCATCACGCGTATCAAGTGGACAAGTCTCCTATCAATCTAGTTCATCCATATCACGGATAGGGTCTACTCAGACACAGGTGATTGGGGTGAATGATCAGATTTTCTTGAGCTTTCTTATTTACAAATGAATTCCATTTATTAGAACCTAGAATCCAGATAGGTTGAACACAAATAGCAGTTTAGAAATCTATGGTGTTAATGAATTAAATCAACCTCAATATGGCTAGGTCTATTGTTGCTATAGAACTATTTAAAAACTGAAAAAAATTAAAACCAGAATTTTGATATTTGAAAGTGAAAAATGGAACATGTGCTAATTCAAGATCAAATAAATACGTTTGACAATCGATAAGCCAGTGTTCAGAAGGAAGTGAAATTCTCCCCATATTATCTTTATGATAGAATAGTTAAGTTTTTGGATTGACCAACTTATTTGCAGGTGTTGACAACAAAGTTCTTGCAAGGACCCGACAGGCCAGGCCCTTCATTAGCCAAGCCATAGGGTTAGCCACACTCATCCTTAGCTCGCTTTAGCATAGGCACAGAAGCCTACTCTCTAAACCCCAAGCGCTCTGCATGCACAGAATGGGCCACATTGGCGCATCCAGTATAACTACCGGTATGTCATTGCCCTCACACTGGGACAATAGTACTTAGTCGATCTGGCCCCGCCAACATGTCACAACTAATGTAATAGCAACAACTCATCTACACTAGCACGTTCTCCCCCTGCAAGCCCAACCAGCTCTGATGATACCTTACCTGCTGAGATATGTTCAAGGAACCCCTTCCAGAAGCTTCTGGAAAGCTCTAATCCCAAAAAGGATTCCCTCTAAAAGGATAGGGCTCCAGGCTTAAGCCCTCCAAGAGTATAGTGCATCCTGTCCTTCTAAATGTCTGATAATAATAAGAAAACCCCGATCTCTCACCTCTACTCTTCTTACACAATTGCACCTTTGAAATTCTTTTCAGGAGCTGACAGATTCTGGAAATATTATTTTTCCAGGAATTAGTGTCAAACTAAATCCTAAATTTCCTTGTTGCCCTTACATACCATAATCCGTTATAGATTGTTGACTTAGTGGACTTCAAGAATCTAGACACTAGATACTTGGTAAATGTTTCAGATCACTCTTGAACCATACAATTGATACAACCCTGCTTTCCTTTCCCTCCTCCAAGCATTTTTACAAAACTAAGATAGAAAACTAGTGTCATTTTGTTCTATCATTGTAATATTGAGGCTCGTATCCTCCACTTGATTAAGACAACAAAACCCTTAAGATTAGAGAATGTAATGATCTGCTTCAACCATAATATCAACAAGACGGGTTATAGGTTAACACAACAAACACAAAAGTGGTGATCAAGTCTACCAACAACCAAAAGAACAGCATATTAAGCTTAAGAAACCAAAAGAGGGGCCCAAGCCAAGAAAAAAGGCCCCACTCGTTTCAAATTGAATAAAGGAGGGTTTTGTGTGCCAACTGAGCAAGACCCATCCAAGTACAAGTTTATATTATACTATTTTTAGCAAGAATATAGTAAATGGATAAGGGGTGGGGGGAATGGGCATGGCATGATTGACTGTGAGTTATTGAAAACATGGCTACAGATAAGGTTGAGTGAAAAATTAGAACTTGCAAATCGAACCCCAAATAGCTGGGGTAAGGCTCTGAATCTGATGATGATGTTGACTTGGTTTTAAAAAAAAAATGATGACTCTAACCAAATCAATATGTACATACAACTCTAGGTTCTATCATGCAGCAAAAGAGAAAAGATCTTTAAATATGTAAATTTCAACAATAATAAGAATATGAATCAATTCAAGTAGGAGATTAGAATTTAGATGTCTATTCTATTAAGTAATCTTATAGGGGTCATTCCAGTTCAGTATATTTTCAATGAGTTGGAAGGGTTTTTAAGTTTGCTGCTTTTGGTTTTCCTATATTCTGCAGTGAAGGAAAGGGAAAGCTTTCTGGGTTTTCAAATTCAGCCTATGCCATGCTGAATTGGGGTCCCAAAACCCTGGTTTTGAGGTGATAGCAGTTCACATATTTATTCATGAGATTCTCTTCTTCAATTTGCAATTTGTGCTAAACTGCAATACTGAAGGCTTGCAGCAGTCCAAGAGAAACTTATTCTGGGAAGATTCTCTTGTAGTGAAGCCAGCAAATTAGCATCTTCTTTCAGATTGGAAGACAAGCCTGTGAAGCAGCTATCCGTCGACACAGTCAAGCAGCATATAAATGGCTTGATTAGCTTTTCCTAGTTATTTCTTGTTCTGCATATTCTGAACCTCTTTCAAACTGCAACTTGTGCATAGTCTTTACTGTTCTACTCAGTACCGGTACTTGGACAAGATATAAATGGATTGATTAGAATTCCCTAATAAATGGCTCAATTAGAATACCCTAGCCTTTTCTGTTCTACATATACCTAACTTCTTTTGAAAAGTGAATCATGCAAATTCTGTACTGTTCTATTCAGTACCAGTCCAGGCAGCAATCAATCGGATTGAGTCAACTTGTGTAGATTTTGCATCAAAGGAGTTGTATGGAAGTATCTACTGTTGATTTGAATCTTATCATCATCTTTTTTTTTTTTTCAGTTGATCATTTTTCTCTTGGATTTGGAAATCGTTGCACACAGGCATGGGTTCATAGATATTTTTTAAAGCCAGTCTCTCCCAGGAATCAACCTCCTGGTTCCTTATTGTGACTAACAGGCCTGCTGCTTCTATCCTGAAAGTTTCCTTTTGATAGGCGACTTGGCACAGATAGGCATATCTTCTATGGTACTGAAACTGACAAATCCTCTGGGATGAAATGCATCGAAAGACAAAAAGGTATCAAAAAGGAATTTTTTCTCTTTTTTTTTTTTCTTTTTGGGGGTGGGTTTCCCCTCTGACAAGTGAATGAATCCTCGTCTAAAAAAAAGTTAAAAGAAGAAGATTAAGATTAAGAAAAAAAAGTCTCAAATGGTATTGTGGTCAAAGATTTGTAGGACATATATAAAGAGTTTCAGAGTAGAACTCTAGCCATCCCCACGATAGGATACAACTCTAATGATGAAATGACAGTAGAATTTTTCATAATTGCATCATTCAGATGGATGAGTATAGCCAACACTAAGATGAAAACTTCAATGCAGTTTTAACTCATGAATGGTGACAGATAATACAAAACAATGTAAAGATGTCAGAAATCAAGAATGCAGAGACTGGAATGGAGCAGTACCTTGATTACGAGTCGTTAGAGTTTTTGCCTGTTAGAATACGAGAGATCTGGAGGCCTCGGCTAAATGCTTCATTGAAGAGGATCCTCGTCTGCATCGACTGGAATCCAGGCATCCATGACAGCAATGCCACAGGAGCCATAACAATCACTCCAAATAGTATTTCATACATCCGAGCAACTGAAACCACAGTTTCCCACACCACAGTGGACTGTATAAACGGACGAATCACCTGAGCAATAGATATGATACCCCAACCAGTGGGGATGAATACCATCATGCTTGTAAGCAGGTCGGTCAATTTAAACGGGGTGAATCTCAGCAAAATGATGATCACAAGTGTTGTAAGGGAGATAACAAAAAGTTGAACTGCACGGTAGTAAATGTGTTCCTTTGCAGCATACTTATCCCGAGCATGAATGAGAATGATATAAATTGCAAGTGCCACAACCAGATAGATCCACGATAGCAGGTAGACAGCTATACTGGTGCTTCTATTGGCAATGCCAAGTTGGTAAACAACCCCATACTGGAAAAAGAAGAAGCGAAGATCCAGAATTATCTCCAATAGCTTCCCCCAAAGACCAGTCGTACTCAGATGCTCTTGTTCCTCATACCACCAAGTCTCCCAGCTCTGATCTGCTTTTGTAGATACCCCACCTTGATACCATATCCAGTTCATAAAATCATCAAAGTCATATACGGTTTTTAACCAATCAAATCCAGAAGGGTTGAATATGAAGGGTGCCATGATCCAAGATACTACCAGAACCCAGCTTGAGATTGTCATGGCTATGTAAACAAAAGTCGATTTACTAAGAGGACTATGTGAAGCATAAACTATTAATATCACTCCGAGTTCAATGCCCTTCACAAAATGGCTGCGAGCATAGAGTCGATAATTCTCAGCAAATCTCTTGTACTCCACAACAAAACCACGCCCGGTAGCTCGATACTTGGCACCTCCATGAAGAATCGTCCTCCCAAAGTAATGTGAGCGAGTTCCCATGGAAAAGGTGTAAAAAACAGATGCAAGCTGGAACTGCATAGTCAGGAAATCCCATACTGCACGAACGAAACCATGCTCAAGAGTGTTTTCCACAATCATCGGAAGTGCAGTAAAAAGACCAAGCTGGATGATGAACTGCTGGTTAAGGATTGTACCAAGAGCCGCATTGTTGGAAGCTGCATTGACGAGGGACTCCTCAACTCCACTCAGTGCCAAATAAAGGCGACCCCAGACAAATGCATATACAGTAAGGACAACCACCATGTTGTTGAAGAAAAACCCCACAGTTGTGTAGAAAAATGACAGCATTCGGAAGAAGTCCAACCTATGACCCAAGCGATAAACATCCCTACTCAGTACCTGCTCCCCATTCCCACTGGCAACCTTGGCCTCAAACATGGATATCTGATTCAGCCCAACATCCCGTCCCTTACCCACTTGGATATATTCATGGTGTGTCACATTGCCACCACGCAGCGTGCAGTTGAAACCAGCAAATATGTCCTCGCTGATGTTGATCACCCTGGAAGCCTTGCTAATGCCACCGCGGCTCAAAAACCACAGACGATCAAACACATCTGGGTGACCATAATGCATCCGCACCTTCAGAGGGTTTGCCAAAACACGCTGTCCAAGGGTGACGAAGCTGGTCTCCTGAGCAGACATGAACCAAGCGAGTGATGAGACAGAGCCAGTGAAGATATTTTCACGGACTCCCAATATCGTTGGTTTTCGAAGACCATAATTCCTTTTGAATTCCTCCAACAGATTCCTCATTTTGAGGGCTTCCTCAAAGTAGTTGTCCTGATTCATATCAATGGTCTGAACTGCCTCACCCCTTGTAAAGATAATGGCGTGGTTCTGGTTTTCTGGCTTGCCTTCACCTAGCTTCAAGGGCCCAGGTAACCTGATCCTATAGATTTCCACCTCTTTTTCCAGCTTCTGATCATACTTCACAAGAACAGAGTAATACTCCATTCCATCCCTTCCCGTGGAAACCTCATCGACGTAGGCAACACGAAGAGCTTCATTGTTTTTCATTAGATACAAAATATCTTCAGCACGCGGGTTTTTGCTTGCTTTTTGGTTCCCATAGATCTGGCAAGCGACTACATAGGTGAACTTCATCAGAGCCGCTCCATATTCATGACCCTTGAACAACATGCTGACTCCACTATCCCCTCTGCTCTGACTCTGTGAAGGTGGAAACCCAGCAGAGTTCTTGCTGTTGAAGCCACTACCCCGCCTCATCGAACCCATGGCAGCGAGTTCCCTTGACCCTTCACGGATGTCCATCTCCGACGCGGTATCGAGATAGGCCAGCAGTTTGAGAGCCCTGTAGTAATACATCATTCCCCTTACTGTCCGCGACAGCGTTTGCCCTCTGTTTGATGCCCAAAGGCGAAGGTCCCTCAACCTCTCACTCCAGATCTCATCTTCACTGCCCATCCCATTCCTCTGCATACGTTCAACAAAATTCTTCCATTCATCTTCGTAAATCTTCTGCAAATAGAAGAGGATGGAGATGCCATCGTCATTCAGCTTGTTCAGCTGTTCCTTGCTATAGAGGACATCCTCATTGTAGTATGGAGTCAGAACACTGAAGGCCATCATCTTATCAACCTCAGGAGCATGCGGCATGTTCATGAACAAAGAGTTGCTGAAGAAGGCAATACGGCGTCTGGCTTCAAGATTCACAGGAACATTATGCATAGAATCCTTGGAGGTGAGGATTGTATGTAAACGCCTCACATGACGATAAAAGACCAAGTTTTCATCATCTGGCAACACAACAGCATTCTCAAAGAGCAGATCAACACATTCCGTCCGCGGTGCCAACCCAGCCTGCCTCAGCTGCTCATTGTATCTTTTCTCCTTTGGCAGATCCCTAGTTGCATAATCATACAGGGTCTGCAACGCATTCACAATCTTGTTCATATCTTTCTTCTGCGTGCTGATAAGCTCAAGAAGGGATGTCAGCTTGAGATGAATTCTCGGCAATACATCCATCTTATATTTCTGTGTGACCTTCTCGGTCCGAATAGCCTCGTCTATCTCAGCATACAAGTTCCAGATAATGGAATGCTCCTCCGTCCGGGGCCTTACAATATGAAGAAGCAAGTACCTAACACTATCATAAGCCTCAATGACTGCGCACCGTCTGTACTCATTCTTGCATATCTTCTGCCAAAGCATCCTGTCTGAGGTACCGCCTCCCTCAGCATGGCCGAGAGCGAGCAACAGCTCATTGCAGATGAGCAAACACGGCCACCTGATGACTCTTATCTCCCAGGAATTGGGAGGCAGCTCCAGAAGCTCCAACTCAGGGTCGCTGATAATATCTTCTTCCCTGAAACTCGTTATTATCTCATTCCAAATCAATGCAAACTTTGTTGCCTCCACCTGGTTCGACTCGATCTTCTTGTAAGGCTGTCCAAGCCCATATCGCAGCTTCAGCCGGAGAATGGCATCGAAGAACTTCTTCTTCAATGTCCCTCCAACAACGAACATCTGCTCCCCGGACATGAGATTGAACTGCATTGCACCCGCAAAGAACTGGAACCGCAGCCTCAACTGGCTAATGTTTCGAATCTCACCCAGATGAGAAAACAACCCAACAAACACACCTGCGGCGGAAGAATAGATGGAATACCAAATCTGCAGGTCCATTAGATAGATAAGAATGACGGGCAGCCATATGAGAGCGAGGGCGAACCTCTTGGTGTTATTGAAGAACTCGTGCCATCGATAATTGATTGTTTTAATATTCAATATGATCTTTGTTGGGGCAACCATGGGTTTGATCTGGAGGAAGTAGCTGAAGCTGAATTTGGATGCCAGTACCAGAACCCAGAACAGAGAATACTTCAAGTTATCAAAAAGCCCCTCTCTCAGGCCTCGGCCTACGAATGTGCGGGTCTGAAACCACCATGTTAGAGCATAGAAGATCTTCCAATTCGTTTTCTCAAGGAAATTCCGGAGCCATGGGAGAATGAAGAGGGCTGTTGCGAGCAGCTCCGGAGCTATGAACACCAATGCAGCCTCCAGGAAGGTTATTAGTCTCCTATTGGCCTCCGCCGACCATCTCCGGTCGGAATACCTCTTAGACCAGATGCGGCTGTAGAGGACGGAGAAGACGACCGTCCACCCCATGGCGGTGATGGTCTTGAGGAGCATCCTCACACCGAGCCACACCGTCTCCCTGGAGACGATGCTGTACTGGGTGCCGGCGTCCAGGACCGACTGAAGGAGCCTTAGGACGGCCCAGGTAATGAAAATGGTGAGAAGACGTACCTGGACGTCGCGGCGGACAAGCGCCTGCCATGGGTAGGTGGTGCCGTCCCAGGCGGTGATGAGGGCGGCCTGGAAGAAGAGGATGAGCATTACCCAGAGGCGGTCGAAGCTCCGGAAGATGTTCCAGAACGATCGCTGCTCGACGAAGCCCGTCTTTCCAGTCCTCCTCTTCCCGTCGGGCGAGACGAAGAAATTGGAGTTGAGATCCATGGGCCACTGGAGGCGGCCGAAGCAGCGGCGTCTCCAGAAGTACTCGTTGATGTCGTCGTAATTCCGCCAGGCGGAGTGAGGGGCGGTGCCGACTCGGCTGCGGCCGACCTCGGCCTTGACGGTGTCGTAAATTGGGGTTACGATGGAGAAGAGGAAGGCGTTCTCGCTGGTGATGTAAGGGATGAAGGGTCGGCCGGTGTTCTCGTCAATTTCGTCTTGTAGGATTCGATTCAGATCCCTCGCCATGTGGTGGAAGATGAAGCAGAGGCATTCCGGGAGGAAGCGGAGATTCGCGGCTTCGCCCCAGATGAGGAGGAAGAGGGAGGTGTAGATGAGCTCCAGTCGGGGGTCGGGGCGGCCTCCGGTGCCGGTGACCGAGACGCAGGATTTCCGGCCGAGGTACGAGCACCAGGAGGTGTAGTTGGAGAGGAGCTTAAGGCGGAGGCGGCGGACGACGGAGGGGGAGATGTTGTCGACGAAGGCGTTGGGGTTGGCTGGCTGGCGCATCTGGTCGTTGGAGAGGAGGAGGACGAGGTGCTCGCGCTGGTTGCGGACGTTGTCCTTCTGGAAGCCGAAGAAGAAGCCGAGCCAGTCGAGGATGTCGTAGCCGGCGTTCCATGGGACGAAGGGCGGCTTGCGGAGGTCGCCGACGGCGTATAGGGAGGAGATGGCGGCGCGGACCTCGACTTTGAGGAGGGAGGGGTGGTCGGTGAGGCGGTCGTGGATGGGGATGATGTTGTAGACCTCTCCGCCTCCCGGGGCCTCTTCTGGGCCGTTCCGGCGGTTGGAGGCGCGGCTCTGAGCCGCTGGTCGCTGGCGTAGATTCATGTCATCAGATTGATTTGATTCTTCTCTTTCTCCTTAGATTCCTCTTAGATTCCACTTCCTCTTCTTCTGCTTCTTCTTCACTCTTTCTCTTCTTCTGCTGCTTCCACTTTCTCTTCTTCTGCTTCTTCTTCACTCTTTCTCTTCTTCTCCTTTCTTGTGCTGTGTGCTTTTTGATGCAACTGCAAAAAGGAGTGTGGAAAAGAGCAACTTCAAAAAAAAAAAAAAAAAACAGAGAGAGAGATAGAGAGAGTAGAGAGAGAAGAATAGATAAAGAAACAGACAAGACTATATGATCCTTGTTGTTCCAAAGTGTGGGCTTGCTTACCTGGCAAGGGGAAAATGACAAATTGGGCATGGAGCCCTAGGAAAGATGCTGTTCCTTTTATTTGAAAATTAAATAAAACAGAGATTGATGCAAAGAAACTCAAATAACTTTGAGCCAGGTATTGTGGGCAGTAGAAATGTTTGTCTGGGAGTGGGTTCTGGTCTGCTCCCTCTTAATTGCCCTGGCATCTTCAATAGAGATGCCAATTTGGAGTTATCCTTTGGAATTTGATATATCTAATAGTAGCAACTAGCAACTTCCCTTTATGTTTTAAATATAATATATTTTTTCATCTAATTCTTTTTTAATTTTATATTAAAATTAATTCATTTCTAATTGTTCATTTTGAAATAAAATAAATCTAAATATAATTTGGCATCACCCTTTTTTTATATGTCAAATTCGACATTTCACTCCCATATGCTAAATGTCATTTCATTTTTTGCATGGCGCCAAAAATCCAATGTGGCTTGTACACTTTGAATTTGACATCTCTATTGGAGATGCTCTAAAGCTCGTTTGGGATTGCAGCCGTTATTGTAAAAGATGTGGGATATTGAAAGATTGATCATAATGTGTTGTTTATCTTCATGCAGATTAAGTCTCAAGTAAATTCAATTATTTTAATTTTTTTTATTCATGCCGTCAAGTTAAGGATTTTTTAAGCCACCATTTTATAGGTTTTCAAACCAACGGTCAAACGTGGGCTTGTTAAGTGTAAAGGTAGTAGATGTGAGGGGGGTCAGATTGATCATCTCTTTTTTTTTTTAGGTACATTTACACTATAACTTTTGTTGGTGGTTGCGGCTCTAATTTAAGTGGAAACAACAATATGATTTTTAGATTTTGTAATAGAGTTTAACCATTATCCTGATTACATGGTGTGAGTTGTGGGAATTTACTTTTATTTGCTAGTAAATAAGGAAATTAGTTGATCCTCCTCTTTACCCTGAAGTAAGGATAGTATAGTTACTATGTTGCTTTGTTTTTTCAAAAAAGCTATCAGATATGTTTTCAATCTGGATATTAATCCAGAGTACTTGGACAAGAATTTTTCTTTTTATTTTGTTCTTTTACCAAAACAATATCATGAGTCACTACCCCATAGCAGCAGCAACTGAGAGATTCAATCAACTCATTCATTCAATCAATCAACTGTTACCCTTTTCGATCGGTTCCTTTGTACCAATAAATGTATCATGATCTTTTGACTCAAACTATTTAAGACAGATGATTGTAGTACAGAAAAGTAAGAATAAACTCCAAATTGCCATCCACTATATTATCACGTTGTCATGTAAGTTTGCCTTTTAGGAAATGGTCATTCAGACTGACTCAATGGTCGATCAAATATCTATCCCATACATAAAAACAAAAAAAGGGGAGTTTCTCCTCATCGTCGCCTCCTGCTTCCTTCTCTCATTTGCATCAATTTTATCTTTTTTTTTCTTTCTTTATATTTTTCTTATTCTTTTCCCCAACCATGAAACCCCTTTCCCGTCAATCCACTGCCGGAGCTCGAGCCATCTCCTCTCTCAGCTGCAGGTTCTTCTTTTTCTTCCCTCTTTTTTCTCTTATTCTCCTTCATACACCTCCTTTGTCCTCTCGTTTTCTTTTCTCCGTTTTCTTTCCTATGTCCTTTTTTCCCCTCATATAGTATATATGTGACTCCTACTTATAGATTGAATATGCCTATAAGTGTTGGGGTTTTGCATTTTTTTATATTTTAAAACAAAACGAAGCACTGAAAAATTATAGGACTCGATCACAAGCCCTGCAATCAACAGCTGTATGTACACATTTATCATTCTAGTCATCTCATTACCTTTTTCCTGGTTTAAGCGTCTTGTGAACAAATTTACTTGCTTGATAATACTATTCAAACAACCTTTTTTTCATTCTAAAAGTTCAGTTCCATAGACTTGTGCCCTGCCTACATGCCTTGCCTAGATGTTGTCAAGCCAAAGCGTCCAAAGTAATTTTCTCTAAAGGTCTGCATATTGTTTCCTGCATTGTAAATTTGAAATTCTTAGTATTTCGGGCATATAACTCCTCTTTTAATGCCTCTTCTTTTCTTTTCTCTTATTTCTCCTAGCTCTGCGTGCTCATGTTACGTCAACATTATACGAATGCAGTTTCATCTATGCAGAGGTCATCATTGGTGGAAAAATCTAGGTAGAAGCCTCAGGAACGAATAAGGGCTATTGAGTGACAACTTCTGTGGATGGTCAGGCTCTTAGTGCACCAATGGTAATTTTCTATTTCTTTTGGGTTTTTTTTTCTTATTGTTTTAATTTGATGTATTTTGTAACTTTACTCTCTCTTTGTTACAGTTAAAAGTTGCCAAAAGTACTGAAAATTATGTCCCACATAATGGAAGGTGGAACTACAACAATAAGGTTCTTTTTTTTTCTTCATTTTTTTATACCTTTCATTGCGTTATATATAATATAATTGATTCTCATGTTGACTTCATCACTGTGGTAGAGTTTATTTTCACCCATACAGATTGTAAATTGGGTTATAGTTAATTTTTTTGCTCGATGCGATACAGGCTATCTTACTCAAGAGCTTATTAATTGTGGAAGCAATAAGGGCATTGTAAGTTATGTTATCATGTATAACAGCCTATTTGCTTCATAGGCACTGTGTTTCATTCTTAGCAACAACATTTATTGATTTGGAGAAGCTATGGATCCCATCTTTAAAAGATCATTTGATATCAACCGCAACTGTTGGTTCCTTGATATATATAGGTGCCACAGGCCCACCTGTACAGGTTAAACTTCATATATGTAAGGGTAAATCAACCTTCATATTATGATTATTTTTTGGATTTTTTTTTTTTTTTGTAAACATGCCCCTTATTTTGATGTTTGAAGATTTGTAACCATTGCCCATTGGTTATGAGGATACTAACCAGCGCACCCATCCACTCGTGCACACATGAAAATTTGTTTAAAACTATGATTTGGGCATTACATAGATATAAAATGACAGTTTAAATGTTTTCTTTCAATTCTAACAATTCAAGATTTCGAATGATTGGTATTTTTTTTTCCCATTTTGGCTTTTGTTTATGCCTGGTATTTTTTGGATTTCTCAGAGTCAAAGTAATGGGACTAAACGGCCTCACCGCTGATGAGGTTGATGCTGGGGATGGTGGGCAGGTAAGATCTCTAACTTTTTAATTGCTTGAAGGTTACCATCTGGATTTATTATTAATACTTTCTTTAAGGTATGTTGGGTATCTAATGAGTTTTCTTCATTTGGTTCTCTCCATGAAAAATTCGAGTGTGGCGGTTTTTAGCTCAATTCTTTGCAGGATGCTAATTTGGATTCATTTGGAGATATATAGTAGTAGTTTATGAGGGAACTTAATGCTTCATATTTGAGTTTTGAAGTATGATGGTTCTTTTCTTAGCACACACTAATGGTTGTTATGGACGGGAGATATTTTTAATGGTATAAGGGTTTTTTTTCTTAGTATGCACCGATGATAGTCATGGAGGGAGATATTTTAAATGTTCCACATTCCATCTATAAAGTTTTTTCACCGGTATTAAGCTTATGGCCGCAGAATTACTTTTTTTATCTTTACCATGGTAGATTGTGTTATCTTAATGTGCTAATTGGCTTATGCTGCTCATTTTCATTTTTTTTTTCCTTCTTTCATGTTTCATTTAAAAAAAATGGTCTGCCAAGATTCATTCGTGTTTATGGAGACAACTTAGCAATTGCAAAGTGTTAAGGGTAAATATGCAATCGCAATTTTTTTTCCTCAATTAATAATTAATAATGTGTCTGAAAATTACCATGTGTTACCTAATGATACTGGGATTCAACTAAATATTCCTAATATATATATGTTGTACAATTTTATTTTATTTTGTGAAAACTTGCTTTATCTTAATATTAATACTATATGTAATTATTTTTAGTTACTGCAGTTAGTATATGTATAATGTATATTTTATATAATTTGGTTATTAGAAGAAGTTTGATTGGTCTCGATAGAATAAGTATCTGAATATTGTGGCATGTCCAATGAAATTATGATAAGTTCTCACTGCAGGAAATGCATACACTGTCTAATGTATGAAGATCACGTCATTTTCGCCTTTTTAACAAACTGAAACACTCATATTAGATACTTGGAAATAAAATTGGAGACGACACCCCTCTCTTTTGTCATATAAAAATAAATCAGTTGATTTATCCCCAAACCTAAACCATCACTGAAAGCATATAAAACTTGGAGAATATGAGCTCCATAGACAACAACAACCACAACATGAGTGCCATATCTTTCATGTCCCAATCTGCATGCCCTTCATTCAAGAATTTGCAAAGAGGGATAGTCCCCTTAATGTAATTCAAAAGTTTTAGCTGATTGTGACCATTCTAAATAAAAAGTTCAATCAAATGACACCCAGGTTATTCTCCCTAACAAATTCTCAACAGTAACCCTGCCTCAGGGTATCACTTGAACTCAACACTTATAGAAACGGAGTTGCAGGTCATTATCATTTAAGCAAAATAATCCCAATCAACCACAACAGTGTAAAAAACTAAGAAACAGCTCAGATTTCAACCTACCCAAACAACCCAAAACAATAACAAATATTATTGCAGTAATCATAAAGACTATGAAGTTGCAGTAATAGGCACACAACCTTGTATTGATCACACAATTTATTATAAATAAAAAAAACAAAACAAAGCATAAAAGATTACCTGGAATAAGCAACTACTCAATCAAACTCAGTTTGGAAAATTATCACCAAAAACAAGCAATAATCAGCAAACCCCTCTCTTGTATCATATGAAAGGTGTTTAAATATCATTTGTTCTCATTAACTCATATCAAATTTTTTGGCATGTTTCCTTATTCATTTTTAGGTAAAACACAAATTATCTTCTTGGGCTAAAAACACTCATACAGTCATACTTTCCCTCAAAGGGAGATGTACTAAATATTAGATCAATTAGAGACCTGTAATTATTATAAAGAAAATTAGAGATATGAAATCAGTTAGCTCTTTTGGAAAGTTGTGGAGAATTGAGTCAGCCACTGATTCAATTTGAATACAAGGTAATGGGTAATTATTTGATGAAAATAGGTTTAGTATATTAAGCTTACTTAGAATGGTTTTTGCTGCATGAGGGGAATCTTTGAGTTGCAAGATGTAGTTGATATGGTCAAGGAAATTGTATAGCATTTAGAAATATCGTTTCGTGTAATTTTTAGAAATCCAAAAGGGAAATAGTTAACCTGCTATTTTCATTATATTTAGTTTATTTTTTATTTTAATTTAAGAACTTGATGCTACATTCTTGAGAATAAAAAAGAATAATAAGGACCGTTATATTTAGTTCTGATTGGATGGAGAAGTATTCACCTTAGATCATTTCTGAATTTTCATTTTATCAATCATACTTGGAAATTATGAAAGACTTTAAAGATAAATTGCAAACACTACAATGATTTACATTTTCTTTTTATCACCAAGCAGATGTTTTTCCAAAATGAACTTCACGTATAATGTCATTCAAGGCCATTTCATCTTGCAGGCAGCAATAGGGAGTGAATGGTTGATAGGTGAAATCTGGATACACTATTGTATGCTTTAATGGAGAAAAATAGAATAAAAAAATATAAAAAATTTTAGTTCACGTTGTGTTAATGCATCTCAATTTCTACTAAAAGACTCGAGTTAATGATTCCTTTTGTGTATTTTTATTTTTTTTATGGTATTCTTCAACTGTGTTTGTTCTTTTTTAACTAATGGTTTGATTGTAGTTTTTTTAATCCCTACCATGCATTACGAATCTGTCTGCATTTTTTCCATATATATATATATATATATTCAATTGATAGTTTGTATTTTACTTTGGTGAATTTGTGAATTTGAAGCTCAAAATCTCAAATAGTCAAATGATTGACATTCCTTTGTTTTTATTCTATTGATAAACTCAAACTTCTCTCAATGTCTGGACATCTGAATATAATTCCCATATCTTTAAACTCAATTTTTCCTCATTTTCTTTTAAAAGCGATCTTATAAATTTTATGTATGCTGCTTATGGACCCCCGCAGTTTAATGTATGGATAATATGTAAACTGAAATTGCCTTATTACTAACATTTGGAAATCTATGTGAACTGAAATTTTCTTATTAGTAATATACGGAAATCTCAAACTGTACTTTCTTCTTTGCATGCTCTTTGCTTTCCTGGTAATCTGCCATTCTCTAACAAGTATTTAGACTTTTATTCCAAAACCTTTTTTGTAGGAAAGAAAGAGATGGAGAGTGAGTGTGAGAGGAATAATGTTTTCATGTTCAGTTATGAGCATTTGGGTGAGATGAGTGGGTTGAAGAGAGAAAAGATACCATTCAAGTGTTGTGTGGTTGCACTAGCCAAAGCTTTGGAGATGTTGCAGAGAGGGTTAAGGCTTTTACTTCTGGTAATTGAGATCAGCCGTGAATGTACTCCTGGCTGTTAGGACGGTTGGAACTTTTTTTTTACTTTGGTTTTTTTTTTTAATTATTTTCTTATCTATTTGGATACTTGATTTTCTAAGTGGCCTAATAATATATGTGATATGAAAACTCTTATCTGTTTCTGCTTCCTTACTTTGGTTTTTAAGATAATGATATTGTGTGACATAAATAGTGACCACTACTGATATTAGTGACTACTACTTTATGAATACATGTATGCATGCACTATTGTGGTCATATTACTTATTTTCTTATCTTTTGGATTACATGGTGTTGTGTGCTTCTCTACTTTCCAGCGGCTTTGTGATACCTCAAGATGTGCCAACACTGATTCCTGTTGAATAGATTGCATCTCTAGAACCATGCCAGACAACAACGCAAATTCTGCAATTTTATTTTCATCAATAGCTGGCTATATTTTGTAATAAGAAATGATATCTTGTTAACTTGCGGTCAGACATTGGTTATTTTAAAAACCAATTTCCTTGGTTATGGATGCCTTTATGGACAAAGGTAGCTACAAGAAATGCCAGTCTTCTTCTTTTTTACTTTCTCCATAGCATTCCAAATTTATCAACTACCTTTTAACTTGGAATGTGAGACTGCTCACATTTAATTTTGGACACATTTAATATCAATAGTTTTGATATTAGGTGAACAACGATTCTACCTTGAAATGTACATTTTGTGGCATAGAAATGTATAATTCTCTATAAGGATTAATTTTTTGATTGTGAATTGAGTTGGTTGCGTAAGAGGTGGGAATGTAAAATGTTATAATTTGGATAAAACCATATCATGATCTACATATTTTTCAAATATGAAATGCAAGCCACTAATACTATTACTTTAGTAACAACTACATGCAACGCACGTACCTATTACTAGTATATATAAAAGAAGAACTCTCCAATGGGGTTGGGCAAAATAGGATTTGTGTGAAAATTTATCTAATCAATTCAATGGCCTGTAAGTTTTTTTTTTTTTTTTTTGGGTAAAGGTCATTCAAAGCCTCAAAGATGTTTTTGGTACATGAATTTTTGTATTTAGGTGGTTTGAAATAGACACAGGTGAATGTTGTTTCAAATGCACTAAATGCGTTTGTAAATGCGTTTTTAGACAATAAGAAGATGGAATGAGACTTGCCAAAAAGCCACTAATAAATTTCATTCAATGCTACAAATATACTCTTACTAGAGAGGGGACTGCATGTGCCCTCTACCTCTATGGACAATGGAACCAACTTGGGCCTACTTTTTCTCAAGCACAGTCCTTCCTTTTATAATCTTGCCATCCCATAATTTTTGGCATGAAGCCCAATTTTAGAACCTTTGAATCTTTACTCACACATTAATCAAAACTAAAAAACAAAAGATTATAATTAAAATTCCATTAAAATTTAAAATTATTAAATTAAGCGCTGGAATCATTTAGTAGAGCTAAATTTATTTGATAACCCCGCCTATAAGAAGATCTTTCCATCTACCCTCCTTATATTAACTAGAAATGTATCTAAATGGACCCCATAAACCAAACTACACGTGTATGGAACATTCTCAATGTTTCTAGAGCATCAAAATTGATACTGTGATTTGCATTCTTCCATTTGTTCAAAGGTTAAAACTATCTTGAAGATATAACTAAGATTCACAATAATTTTTATTTTTTTGATATATATATATTTTTTAATAACGCAGGAGTTCCAGTCCTTTGAGCCAAAATAACCCTTAAGGGCTCAGGAGAGAAAGCTGGATAAAATTTTCCAGTGGCTCCAATGTAGTAGTGCAGTTTCGAATCCACAACCTCCGGGTGCAAACAGTGGTCCTAGGCCAACTGAGCTACCCCATCAGGGTTATATTCACCAATAAATAGAAACTTGGATATGAAAATATGTTTTGAAGAAATTTTGTTTAACATCCTAATTCATGCAAAATAAAAAAAAATAAAATTTTTTTTTTTAGAAATGAGATTTTGATTTATTGCAAACTATGGAGTGTTTCAAAGATTTTTTGACGTTGTGTAATGGTATTCTTGGAAAGGTGAAGGGGGTAGGTGTGCAATAAAGGGAAGTATCTTGGTGGTGATGTCAATGGATGGTGGATGATGATTGTGAATGTGATGGCATGGATTGCTTCGGCATAAATGGAACTTTTCGATAAAGACGACTGAAGGTTATATTTGCACACATTACTAAAATTAACCTTTTTAACAGATAAGGATAAGTGCTGGCTACATCATTATTTGCTGAGCATGGATTTTCAGGCACATGTAAAGTGTACATGAGGTATGGCTCTTCTTTTATGCTGGGTTCGCCTACTAGCCAAGAGTAGTATTACTAATTTTGAAGAGCGATGGATCGATTCTTGATTATATTCTTAATTATAATGTGATATAGAGATGCCCACACCATTCAGATGAGTGTGATTTCATTTGGGAATGGCTATTCGTTTACTTAAAATATTTGAAATCATCTTGATGAAAATTTCTAAAAATAATGTGTTTGCCGTCTGAAACAATGCAGTGTTTGTATACTAGAATTTTAGAATCTTATGCTGTTTCTCCACTAGAATTTTAAAAGCTTATAATGATATCTTAAAGGTCCCAAATGCTATTTGGAGTTCTTTAAAATCCTAACCTTTTTGGCATTTGCATATGTGACACCTAAGATGGGGAAATTAGGAATTGCACCGAGGTGGTGACTTTTAAAGAATTTATAAATTCTCCAAACATGAATTTTTTAAATCTTAGTTAAAAAATAGGCCCTAAAAGCTTATTAAGATTGTCTACCCACTTGCCAATGAGCCAAACTAGCATAAAAAAGTCTTATTCGGATTTTCAATCCATCAAAAATGCAATTAAAAAATCAAATTAAGGGCATGTTTGTGCAAATTAATTATTATTATTTTATTATTATTACCCTTCATAGGAAATAGTGATATATAAGCTCAAAGAAAATCAAATGGTTTACTTTTTAGTTTGTAGCACCAAAAAATGCCACATTGAAGGAAAAATGGCACACGTAAAAAAGTGAATAGTTTTCCAAGAATCAGTTATGCACTTATTTTTCTTTTGAATCTTCGATTTTCCCTACTCACCACATCCATCCTAACATCCTAACAGTGCTCTTCTCTTGTGCTTGGAGAAAGAGTTGCTATTTTTTTATAGGGTCCCATGAATGTGTTCAAGTTTACACTAATTTGATCCTGTTTCTTCCATGGTAGAGAAAAAAGGATAGCAGAGAGAGAGAGAGGGTCTACCGAGCTGATTCCAAATTATGCCAAGGGAAGGCAAAAATGTCAAATAAGGTACTGTGCCCATAGAAAATATGTTTGTTTCTTCTCTTTTGTTTCTTGTCTTAAAACCTAAAATAAAACTGTGACTTCTCCTCTGCTTTATTTTCTTTTTGTTGGGTTATTATAATTTATACATGTATTTCTGTATACATGACATGAGTTCAAGTTAGGTAATCAAGTGGGTTGGATGGATATCTTGTTTCTCACCCAATTGTCCAATGTCAAAATTCGGGTTCTTTTCTTGCATGTGTGAGCCCTCTCCCTGCATGTGCAGGTGAAGTTCTCCCCTTGGTGGGGTCTCCCATGGACCCTGCATGCCCTCTTATTGTCAAGGCTGGTGTCATGTTGGTGATGTCAAAGGATGATTGTAGATGATTGCCATGGAGCCAATAAACTGATTGCCTTTTGTCTTAAGGCATTTGCCCTGGATGATATGGGGTCAGACTGATTTTATGGGCTCTCTCTAACACACACACGGCTCTGTCTTTTGTTTCTTAAAATTTTTTACTCCATCAAAGCAATGAATACAATCTCAGGAGAGAATTAATGCATTGAAGAAGAGTGTGTTTATGCCAACAACATCCATATATAACCAGACACAATAGTGACGTCCAAAGGGTTGCCCAACACGGATGGGTTACAGCTGAAGGAAATTTAAAAATGGCTAGGAAAAGGCAAGGTATGGTTATATATGTACACATTACTGAAAGAGAACCTTTTCAGCACTTTCAGATTACAAGGAGTGCTGGCTTCATCATTTGTATGAGCATCATTGATGTTACCACTTACCACCCAGAAAGTGTAGAGCATTAAAAACTTACTAGGATTGTATAAATTTGTTTGGGTAAATTTCTTACTTGAATTTTATGTGAGGGGAATTTGTACATCAATTAACTTCTTCCAGACAGCAACTAAATGGAACATTTAGAATTTCTTCTTTGATTAGTGGGGTTCTAAAAATATATGCCCCAATGAAATGCCCCCTTTAGCTTTTGAAATTTTCTAAATTATAGCTTTGGAAATCTGCTGAAGAACATCATTTAGAGTATTGGAATTCTCTCCAATGGCATCCCCTAGAATTTCTAAAAACAAAAAATGACCATTTTTTTTATTTTTTTGGTTGAGACGGTAACAAGAAATTTCATTAAAAGAGACAAAACATACAAAATGACTAGTTAGCTCTGTTTCGAGTAAAAGTCACATTGGCGCTCATAAAAAAAAATGATTTATGGGCTTGAGTAAAAATAGTTTTTGCCTCATTCAATGTAAGAAAAAGGCACATCAAACCATAGAAAACTAGTGAGCCCTAAAATTTGAATTCTTTTCTGCACAATTGGTTTTTCACAAACATGCCCAAAGGCATATTAGATTATGCTTGGTTTACATTTATTAAATCTGATTTATCCTAAAAATAAAGCATGTGTTAGGACATATTAGGATTAATTAATAAGATGTAATTAATTTAAGACCTAATGTATCCTAACAACATTATATCCTAAGCACTATTCTTGTCAAGGTCAAGTTCTATGTTTTTTTTTTTTTTTTTTTGGGGTAGAAAAGTTTAAGTTCTATGTTTTTTCTTTCTTTTTTTTTTTCATTTACATGGTTGCTTATGATATCCTTCTAACCCTCCCAGGCTTTTTTAAAGTTGTAACCATCCCAGATGAAATGGTGGTTTCATCTTCTACTGGAGGCACCTGTATTCTTTTCATTGTGTACTAACTTCTCTTTCTATCTTTTTTGCCTCAGTACATCCATGTACAAACAACCACATGTGCCTTTTCTTATTGTATGTGGAAAGAGGGGAGAGATAGATGGTCTGTGGGTCAGATTTTTGCATTCCAGTTCACATTCCTTTGTCCTTTTCTTTCTTTCTTTCTTTCTTGAGACTTTTTGCCTTTTTCTTTTCCTCTTTCTTTTTCATTCTTTCTTGAGACTTTTTTTTTCCTTTTTCTTTTCCCATTTCTTTTTTTTTTGTTTTTTGTGCCCACACATGCCCCTTGGATTGAATCTCCCGAAATCTATGGTTAAAAGAGAGCTAAATATTATGGATATTAAATCAAGGGATATGATGATCTGACCTGGCTAATAATTTTATCGACCCTTATTCATAATGAGACCTTTCTATATGCCCCAGTAGGGATTTAAGTGGACACCACAAGCGGGAGTGCATATGAGAAGTACATGTAATCTGCTTTTAGGAGAACATTACCCTCAACTATTGTGCCCTTTGTGTTAAATGTGTCCAGTGAGCCCAGACCAGTAGTTGGGTCATTAAGTATACAGAGACCGAGGCCAGGCCCATTTAATTATTGGGTCTCAAATTCTGCAGGCAGGAACTACACAGCTAAAATCTAGCCAAATTTGGGCCAAGCATGGGTTAGGCCAGGGTGATCCAGTCAATGAACATCCCAGGGGTGAGATTTAGCCATTGTCAATCCATAATGCCACCTTGACATCCACTTTACCAAGAACCACCATGCATCCTTGTGGACCTCAAGAGTGCTTCTCAGTACATGGTTCACCTCAAACATGCAATTTTTTTAGTGAACTCACCTTTGGTTGGGATCCTTTTAACCTTTTTTTTTCTTTTTTTTTTATCAGGCCCATACTTTTAGGTACTTTCCAAAGAAATTTAAACATAAGAAATAAGATGAACCACGGCAACAAGAATACTTCAGTTAGAAAGAAGTATAATTGTGATATTAGAAATTTGAATTTATAGAGATCATAACTCATCAGTTTTACCCAGTAAAACAAGCAGAAACATAAAACACAGCAATCATGGAAATCAGCACTCATTGAGCAGGAATTTGTTATGAGTGGTTCAGATTTTCGAGGTGTAACCTGCTGATGAATGGATTGGGTTAGCCTCAGGTTTCAGTATAATTTATAAATTAACATGTTAAATCTTCCTAATGTACCTGGGATTCTACAGCTGATCAGTGGGTCCTACACTTTTCTGATTAGTGGCCATTATATTGCATAATTTATCCATTGGCGTTTCATATATGGAGACTCATTAGAAGTTGTCATGAACCTAGGGCTGGGATTCTGATCCTAAACTTTTTGTCCTTATAATTTAGAGTACCTTCATAATCCTTTGGTCTCATATTGGATTGATCTTTAACTTAGTTGATGAATGATGAGTCATTTTTTCCCACTGTTTATTACAGTACTATAATGCAATTAACCTTTCCAGAAGATAAAAATCATAAGCAGCAATAACAATTCAAGTGATTTAGTACTGGAAGACCGCATCTAGCAATGGCCTGCAAATGTTTAACAATCTCATCTATCCATTTATAGGCAGTAGGGGGTCGGACAAAGGCAAATGACCATTGCACTTATGTGTCATGAATATGACATAAGAGTGGAAATATGCAAATCTGAACCATTTGGATTGTAGACCTCATGATGGAAAACAGACCCAAGAAATCGTAGCAGTCGCAATCACTCAATTTTGATGATCAAATGAGTAGTTAAAAGTACAATGGTGGCAGTAAAAAATCTATTGGAAAAATCAGATGGCAATTGCTACAGCTCCAGGCTACATTTCATCAATATCTAATTTTGCCCATGATTTTGATGATATGGATTGGCATGCATGCTGAAAGTTGTTACAATGTTGAGATTAGTTTGAAAATGCATGTTGTTGTCCAGTCTCTGTGATAAAAAGGGGGCTCTCAATTCTTAAAAATGATAAACCTCCAAATATTGCATTTACAGGAAACTAAAGATCCACGGTAGAATCAGCAATTACAAAGTGTTACACTTACCGTCAACTGCACTAAATAAATTTAAACTAAATCTTCTGGGTAAGTTCATTTTAGTATACAACGACTTCTCAGAAGGATCACCTTTAAGTTGAGAGCAGAAGATCACGCCGAAATGGCCTTGGTTCCTTTGAGAAGAATACATGAAGGCAGCTTCTTTTCCACCACTGAATGCATATTGCAGGAATCGTCTAGTCAGAGAGTGGCTGAACTGAAAGCTGTTAGTAATTATAGATATGATCACTGTGCATATGTGCTGTCATGTTCAAGCATTGAAGCATAGCTTCTCCTCGTTTGTTGAAGAGAAATACAGAAATCCCACAGTTATTAACATCGATTGCACGAAACCTGTTCCATTGAAAACATTTTTTAATGCTCCGCAAGACTTAGTAGGCTCAGAATCTCAGAGCTATGAAATGAAAACAAAAGGCAAATGAGTCCATGAGCACAAGACCCACTATGACAACCGAAATTGGTCATCTCAACAAAATTATTTTTGTTGCCTTACAAAGGACTCGAGCTCAGACACCCACACTACACATCCCTAACTGAGCAAAAAACCAGGGACCATGTCAACAAAATTTATGGTTGCCAATAAAAATAAAAAAAATAATTGGCAACAAGGAATAGTTATCGTGTAATTCAGTAATTTGTTTTATAAGAAGAATATAGTTTTCAGCGAAGATTGGCCTGTGATGGCAATGTGGATGGTTGGTGATATGACAGGGTAAAGATGCAAGAGTTATGGAGAACATTCTACATTTTTGTTGTGCAAAAATTATATGATCCTCAAGGTCTTACATTAGAACAGCTAGATACCCGTATGAGCCTAGAGTGCCAGTAATCTAAAGTACATGATGTGATGTGGATACAACTAGGAATACAACAGAATATGGTACTATAATTAATGCTTTTTAGAATTATTTTGTATACTACAATCTTTGCAGTAGCATGATATGTATCATGTATTAAATTGTAACTATACTAGGAAAGTGTAAATATATCATATGAAATAGTAACCATGTGATGCAGTGAGATCCAAGAAGAAGTGGGCCCCTAATGGACCCCACCAAGAATGATTTACTTTCTTTAAATAGTTTATTAGTTTTAGTAATTTGATATTTTAGTGATTTGATTTACTTAGAGATTTTAGGGGAGTGATTTTAGGAATCACTGTATAATAGTAGTTTCTTTATTTAGACCATTCCCTATTATAAATAGAAAAGGATGCTTGATTGTAATGCATGCTATATTTTTAACAAGATTTCAGATTTCAGATTTTTTCTGCGAGTTCCCCTTTCGGGTATTTTCCCCAAGTGATCTTAGGGTTTTGACTCTTATGGCTCGATCTCACCGTCGGAGGTGCAAATCTTCATCGTGGCCTCTGGGCTATGCCATCACCATGTATGATGTTTTACGCACTTCTTAGCCTTTTATTGATGATGACGTGATTCAAAGGGTTAGGATCTTCCAATTTAAAAGGTTTTTGGAGCACCCCAATCCATGGTAGCTCAATTTTGTCAAGGATTCGAATGACAGCAACCATCTGGCTCAAATTTAAAGAAATGAGCCAGTTAACGAAATAATTTGCATGATATTTCACTAAAAAGAGAGAACAAGTATAGAGGACTGCTATTGTCCAAAGTCTTCTCACAATGTTTCGCATTTGCTGCAGATGAACTGTGGGATTGAAAGGGTCTAGCACTATACCTCGGTTGTTACAAGGCCACTATCCATCGCTTTAACCAAACAGGGGATGTCAACTGTTGGCCAAGTGCCTGACATAAATATGATCTAACAATCCATTTTGCAGACTCCTTATTCTGGGTGATATATAGGAACCATATGCAAACACTTTATGGGCCCCACCACCAGTGGGAATGATTTCACAGTTCACACAGAATCATATTTCCCTAAAAGCACATAACAAACAAGGAACTAAAAAGAAAAATATGAGCAATGAACGAACTTTCACAATAGCAAAAATAAACTCATTGATGCTTAGTTGCTTACAAGTTCAACTCAGTTTCTATCATGTTAACACATCAGAATCCATAAATCATACCATGCGAATGCATCTTCATGTCATTCTCAAATAATGTTAGGAAACATCCACACTACTTATTTATGCATTCAATGTGACAAGATGAGAACTCGCACAGAAGAAAAAAAAAAAAAACCACGAAGCCTTGCAACCTTATGCATGCCATATTGGACACGCACGATAATAGCAACAACTGTCATCCCCCCTCCCCCCCCCACCCCCCCCCAAAAAAAAAAAAAAAAAAAAAAAAAATCCTAGTTTGAGAAACTATGCAATGAGTTGTAGCAATTGGTACATAAGCCATAAGGGCATAAATCCACAAAACTGTAACTCCAGACCTAACTCATAGGTTCCAAAAAAAAATTAGATCCAAAAGAGATGAAACTGCCACCCACATTACTAGGAACCATTTAATGGTCGAAAAAGATCAGTAAGGACAATATTTACCTCACTGGGCCAAGTCCAAGCGCTGTGCAAATCAATGCTCGTAAAATTGATTTGTGCGTGACAACCAAAAAATCTTTTCCCTGATGAAAAAAAGAATCATGAGAGCCCATCAATTATAAATGTATTTCAGCTAAAGAAAAAAAAAAAGGAATGTGCTTACAGGTGTAGATAAGATTTCACGCCAAGCTTCTCTTGCTGTTTTCCATATTTCCTGAACAGGATAGATCCCATCCACTTGAAAATTTACTGGATCTTCCCTCCATGCAGTATACAACTCAGGATATTTCTTCCTAGCGTCCTCTGCCTCCAAATGCTGAATGTGATTACGAAGAGCCATGCACACATGAAGAAAATAATATACAGGAAAAACAAGTACAAGAACAGTAACACGGACCATTTTTCATGCCCTCTAGAAAGAATAGGTGCGCCTCTTTCAATGTGTCAAGGAAAACTAGTGGTTGCTCCCTCCCTTGCCATATGAGTTCAGCACTTGACTGTATTAAAGAACTCTCAGAATACTAAGAATGTGATGTAGAGAGAAAAGATAGTGAAACTGGCAATCTATCGTGATTCCTGTGCATGCATATGACATTGTACACATGGAACACATTTACATTTATCAGAATCATCCAAATCATGGGCTTCAGTATATACAGTGCATAGATCTGAACTCAAATTGATTGGATGAACGTAGCCTCAGATACAGAGGCAGTTTAACTTGAACAATAGACTCTTAGACATACCATTCATCCATTTGATGGTCACTAAACAGAAAGTTATAATAATCTATTCAATGTGATTTTTGGGCTATTTAGACCCTTTAGATTGAGATCCATGTACAAAAATGTGTACAGCGGCTGGATGCATGTGTATCAATGGATTATCATACTCAGCAGACTTATTACATAAGTCCTCCAGATAGAGATATGCAAACCTTAGCACGTGAAATGGGACTAGAGAAACATCGGTCAAAGCTCAGATTGGCTATAGCCCGACGGCATTTCTCAGCCTGCATAACTCCAGTATCTGTCAAGGTGGACAAGTCTGAGCTTCCCTGAAGATTAAATATTGTTGAGAGTTAGCAGCTATACTCAAGCAGTCTTTTCACGGTCCATATCACACAGGTTGATCTGAGATTTCAAAACAGCATCATGTTCCCCATGGAGCTCAAATTTTGAGTTGTAAAGTAAAAAGAGAAAAATTTTATGCGAAATATATTCATATAAGAAGATTTACACATGTTGGATTGTGAAGGACAGAGAACATGACAAGAGCTTGTGGCACACTGGAAGGTGCTAACTATTGGAACCTTGAGGTTGAAAAAAATAAGGGACAAAGAACATAGCTATAAATAGGGTTCTGGTGGTAGCTCCACAGAAATGGCAGACAGCTTTGATTATGCTGATATTTGGATATAAGAAAAACAAATCATGAACTTATTGAAGGATATGTCTTCTACAATATACAGCATATAGCCTTAGGGCCTGTTTGTTTGAAAGAATTGTGAGAATTCTTGTCTACAAGAATTCTGAGAATTCCAAATGCTGCCCCCAAAGTAGAATTTCAAATGCTCAACCCCCCTCTAGCATTTGGAATGCTAGAATTCTGCGAATTCATAAGGCTAAAAGTGCCTTTTTCTTGTGGTTTGGAATTTTGAATTCTTGCATCAAACAAATTATTTGGAATGCCCAGGGGACAAGATGTCACATCATGCCAAAAATTCCTAACATGCCCAATTCCTTGTCAGAAAGGCCTATAACCAAACAGGCCCTTAGGAAACTCTCCCACCATATAAATGGTACATATTGTTAAGTAGTTAGTTTACTACACCTTTAACGCCTAGGCATTTTGGGTGTATTAGTCAGCAACTTGAGATGGTATTAGACCCAACACATCCTAGATTTGAATCTGTGCAGGGCAAAAAAGGCCCCACGCTGCGTTTTGTGTGCGGGCACATGTGTGCACAGTAAAAAGGCCCCATGCCGCGTCTTCTGCGGGCGCGTGCTTCGAGCACGGGAGGTGTCTCCTGCCCGAAGGGGGGTGTTAAGTAGTTATTTTACTGCACCTTTAATGCCTAGGCATTTTGGGTGTATTGGTTAGCAACTTGAGACGTGTGCTAATCCAGATTCTGGATCATATCATAGATACGGTGTATCCCAGAAATCATGTTGGTGCAATCTAATTTGGTGATTGAAATTTTATGCCCAACTGTACCTTTTTTTCCTCCTTAATGGTCCATTAAACAGCCACCAATTGCATCGTTATGAGTTCGGTCTACATGATTTTTGGGCTATGCTTCACCATTCCATTCACCATGGGTCTCATAACTTCAGCATTCTTGATTGGTGTGCATCATGACAACTGTGTAAGGTTGGTAAGTTGTGAAAAAGCTTTCTTTGTAAAAATTTCTCATCAGAGTTTGAATTTTTACATAAATAAATTACAATGATTGCACTAGATGCTAGCCCTATAAATAAATGCTCTTCAATCTATCAATGATAGGAAGGGTAAAACAATTACAGGTGATATCTTGTAATATGCAGCCAGTAAGAGATTAGGTGGAGAGCACAAAGATAGTATTATATATTATGCAGAATCATGATGGCTTGTTAGGGCCTGTTTGTTTGTATCAGAATGCATAGGAATTGAATACATGGGGATTCATGGTCAAATGAGATCCACCAAAGGATTATTACAGAGGTGAGGTGTGAATGATATGAGGTGAGGTGTGAAGGATATAAGATAGCAACGTAGATGGAAACTTCACTTTCCTAATCCTAGGATTTGAATTACTAGGGCAGTTGCTGGGTAGTCATTTCCCATCTTCCCTTAATTCACTTTCCATTAAATGGAAGGTTATTTCATGGTCATTTTGTATCTGGACCTTGGATCTTCATTTTTTTACCATTTATGAAATGAATTCCTATGGATTGAATGCAACCAAACAGACTATGGATAAATCTGGATGCAACTCACAAAGTTGGACGAGCGGAATGCCTTCTGTCCAAATGGTATTACTGCTAAAAATGCATAGACAATTGTTTAGAGTGGAAAAGGAAGACAACCAATAATTACTACTGCCTAATGTGACCCTTGTATATAGCCCAAATGGCTAGTGAAGATGTTACATTCGTCCCACCATGAACCATCGAAGAGATCCCAATCCCATTCTGAGTTGCATCTAGATGCTCCCCTAAAGTGAAATCTTCCAAGGTGCAAAATCACTGTTATCTCTGCCTTTTTTGTTGGGAGGCAATTTGTGATGTAAGGCAGAGGCTACTAGCTACTAATTTAAAATGATCATCACAGTTTAGTATTTTATAATGCTAAATAGCAGCAAACCTGAATTCTACTCTCTTCATTCCAAGAGCTCAGACCATGCCTTATAAGAGTCACCTTTTTTGAAGACGACAATGGCCCATTTGTAAGTGATATAGTTGCCCCTTTGAAATCAAAGGCTCCACCAGTCATAGGACCATCCCTTTCAAGTAAGTCTGATGTAGATGCATAGTTAGAAACATCTTGAACTTGGTTACAAGAATATCTAGCATTAAGCATTTAATGGATATATTGAGAGGATGGGAGCATATAATTAACTAAACAGGAAATCACTGAGTATATTCAATAACACCCACATGCTTACAACAAAAAATTGGAGACAGAACATCTTCTGCACCATCATCATTGTTGTACCATTATCCCATCTATGTCTGTATCATCAATGTACAAGTAAATCCGTGTGTGTTTTAAATGTAGAACTGTTCAGAATTCAAATATACATATAAAATTATGTAAGTCAGAAAGGGCTCCAAACAATCTGAACCTTTACTCACTAGCCCGAACAGTAATGCAATATCAAGTAATGATGGTTTACAATGTGGAAAGAGGGAATGGGAAGATGGAAGAGGAAAGAGGCCAACCACATGGATAAAAGCTCCAATCCAAAGGCTTGAGGCAGATAAGGCCTTAGGCTGTATGGATGCTTCTCTCCAGAGTCCAGATCTAAAGAAGAATTTCAACATTCACACCAAGGATCAAGAGCTTCATATTCTATGGGGCTAATTCCCAATATGTTCCACTTGTAGACAATAGGTTTTCAGAACCCAAAGGCTTCACATGAGATAATATGTCTCACAATAAAAAGAACACAAACCACCAATTGCTAAGCACAAACAGCCCTACAACTAAAAAGGATGTTCAATTCAAAGAATACCATTGTTGCAATCCAAACGATAGAATCTACCATCAAATTAACTAATATGTTTAAATCATAGTCATTATAATAATTAAAACCAAAATCCTTATACTAGCCATATAAATAAAACATTAATATTTTTTATTTATTTTGAAATGGTAACTGAAATTTCATTAAACAACACTAAAACACAAAGCAGAATAAAACATCATACAACTAAGCATACTGATTGGCATCAATAAAGAAAACATTAATCAGTCAATTGGTGATTGTTGAATAGGGTTGGGTCTTTGTATTTGAGGTACAATGAGGACTGCAATGGGCCCAATCATACGTCCCATGTAGGCCACATGGCCCTCCTTGAATATGTTATATGTGCCTTATCATCAACTACCTACACCTTCACCTTTCTTATTGAACTTATTAATGTACTTGACAAGCTATGTTGGTGGAGAATCTAAAGTGATCAGATCCCCTTTGGAGAAAAACATATCAACATAGCCATAAAAAATGCCAAAACAATTAAATAATAAAGGAATGACTACAAAATTAAAGGTCTATTTACTTCTTATTCAATACAAAAAGAATAGATATAGATATAGTAAAGTAATAAAAAGTGGGATGCATAAGATAAATATCCAAAGAGAAAAGTCTTATTGACTTTATTTTTTTATTTTATAACGTGGGTATCCGAGAGACTATTCCCCCAGGTGGAGCCCGCTAAACCCACACAAATGCACACCGGGCATATTTGGGGTAGGTGTCGAACACAAGACACGGGGATCAAACCCACACCTTATGCAGCTCCACCAACTTTTCATCCAGCTTACTTAATGTCACTGCTTATGTGGAGTCCTTAGCGAAATGTTCAGAGCCTGTTACCATGTCCTCATCAAAAATATTAAGGGTAGTTTTGGACATGAAACACCTAAATTTGTCAGTGATTTGTCATGTGCAGGCCCCAAACCCAGGTAAAGGAGGAGGGCCATGTCAGATTACCAGTCCTAAAACCGTTAATATGCATGCTACTTTTCCAAAAGTAACTCAAAAGTCAGCTCATGATAGATTGGTAAGGCTTAGATGGCAATGATGATGACGTTTCGTAGAGATGGATTTCTGTTGAAATCTTTTGAATTATGAAACAAGGGTTTGAGAATTTGACTAGTATTCACATTGAATAAATTGGCTCAAATTGCTTAAACTAGAGGAGAGTTATTCTCCTCAGTTACCTTATTTTCTTCATCACTATTAAAACTCAAATGTCCAATTGAGTCCATGAGAAAATCAATCAATTACTAGAAAAGCTCGATCAAGTACTTAGAAAACTGAAAGTCATCAAAAACACATATAAAGTAGCCAAGTACAATTCCATATTATGATAATCAAACAGCAAGGCCGGTCAAAGATCATAAAGCAAATCATGGGTTCTGCACTTTCAATCAAAACAAGCACATTTCTCATCAATAAATCCAATGGGCATTCTTAAATCCATTAGAAAGCAGACCTAACAAAACAACTGGGTGCACAACTATCCAATCAAATCCAATCCGACCATCTACAATAATATCTGCAGCTAACTCAACATTATCCTCATCCAAGCATTTATCTCAACACCCACAAAACCATCAGTCATATATGATCAGCACATTGATCTCAAAATCTTATCCATTTCAACCCATCATTTATGTTATCCAATACTGACCCATCAGTATATTTCCCATGAAATCATACAATCTTTTCCTTCCCCATTAAAATGCTAAAAATAAAAACCGGGTTCTTGCTCTTCTCCCATAAAACTAAAGAGATAAGCCAAATACATAAGATGAGGAGAGAATACCAGTGGCTAGAGATGTGTCAGAGTTTGCAGAAGAACAGAAGGTTCTGAAGGTTGAGAATCTACAGTGACCATTCCAAGGGCGTTGGTGGGCGGTGATGGTGACAGTCCACCTCAAAGGAGGAGGAGGAAGAGGAGTGGTGGTGCTACAAATAAGAGATGCGCATCCCATGGAGATGTTGTGTTTGTAAAAATACCTGTGTGTGATTGTTTGTGGGGGTCTAGGCTTGACTTCTTGTTTGGTAATTGGGACAAGTACAGTGTTCCTTTTATTTGGATTTGGATGGATGCTAACCACAAAGTAGGATAGGCCTGGAGATCATTATTGATGATAATGTCCAAAAGATGGTTATGAAAGGATGGTTAAGAACATCTCTCTTCTTAAAAAAAAGATTTTTTTTTTTTGGGTAATCTAGATTTTGTTGGTTAAGATACTATTTTAAAATAAGAATGCTGAGATGGATGATTAATTAAGTTATAATAGAAATAAGCGCATCCGGGAGTATTTACGGATAATATCAATAGATGAAAAATTAACAGAGATTTATTTGAGATGATTTTGAGTATGTCAATTAGAGACAAACAATTCCTTCATAGGACTTGTTGATACTTTAATGACTGATCACTGAGACTTTGGTGGAATTAAAGTGGGCCACTTGCAGACCTATGGGATGTGGGGAGTGTGTAGTTGAAGTTTCAACCTCACCCAGGGGCGGACCTAGATAATGGAATTAGGGGGGGCCAAATGAAAATTATTTAAAGAAAATCTTAACAATTTGGGATAAAAGTGAAAAATTACAAAAAATTTAATCGTAAAAAATGAAATTTTGAAAACTTAGGGGGGGCCATGGCCCCCCTAGGCCTACATGTAGGTCCGCCCCTGACATCACCCGTGTGATGTCCAGTGTTGCAAATAGAGGCAAAAACTACTTTCCCGTTTATATACATGTTACTTCCCTGTGTGAACAATCAGAAGTGAATATTTGCCTGATGGGTGAAACTCAACTACCAAAAGCCCAATATCTTGATCATGAACTTCATTAGATTAACCTCCATGACCGTTTGTTTGCAAAGAATATATAAGAATTCATGCCACAAGTGGTTAAAAATGAAGATTGGGTTGTCAGAAGCTGAGAAATTAATAACCGACCATCACCCAAGTATTCAATGACCAGGAAAGTCGGAGTCTCGTCTATAATGGTACCTTATATCCTTCACCCCTCATTTTGTATCATTTAAAACTTCACTTCTTTAATAATTCTCCCGTACAGCTCATTTGACCATAATTTCCTATCTATTGTATTGCAAACAAATAGATCAATAGATGGGCAATCACAAGTGATGAGTTTTTGTAGCGACTATGATAGTATTGGGGCATGTTGAGCAAGTCTTATCTATCTGGAGCTTGACTTGATTGAGATTGAAGTAAATCCTTTGGATATAGAGCTGTCTGAATTAGAATTTTTCACAAATAGATTGTTGGGTATGTCCTTTTCAATTAGAAAAGGCGAACTTGTGATAATATTGTGAGTTCTTTAAAAAAAGAAAAGAAAAGAAAAAAGATAAAAGAAGTGTTCAATTGCTTTCCATGTTCATGTCTATTGAAAAGTTATCTTTTAATTTACTTCTTAAAAAAGAGATAAATATTGTTATAGCTGATTAAACGAGATATTCAAGTTAACTTTGCCTCTCTATTTGAATTAATTTTATGTCAAACACCATAAAAAAAAAAAAAAATTAGACTTGCCAAATGACACCTTGGTCAAACAACTTGGTTGAATCGGGTGAAACTGATTCACCCACCACATAACATTTTAAGACCCACATCCGACCCCTGTACGTGCTTTCCAAATGTCACATTTTAAATTGATGCTGCAAGATGATAGACGATCAGGCTAATCAATCCAGAAGATCACCGGTCCACAGACAATCCCAAAACAGCTTCTTTACAGCAATCAATCAAGATTCAAGAGGCTATATCCACAAACTCTATTTTCTTTCTCTTGTTGCTAGTATGAAATGTTAAATAATATAGCCAACAATAATAACAAGTCTATGAACTATGAAGAACATATAGATAATTAACCTTCAACCCAACAATCCTAGAGTTGAGAAGGTGAATTTTTATAGTAGTATAGGTTTGATGAATGTGTGTATAGCATGGAGAAGGAGAAACATGTAAATGAAAACACCACAGAAGCCGAGGATTAGAGCTGCCATGACATGGTCGCAGAACTTTGGAACTTGGCCACAGATGGGAATCCATCCTGCGTGAGAATCGCCTTTCCTAGCCACATGACCAACCGCAAGGGCAGCAGAGGCACTGGCAGTGAGCAACATTGTTATAACCACATCAAATGCCACCACCAAGCGCCTGAGTTTAGTCGCTGGGATGAAGAGAACTACAAGGCTATACACACTTCCTATCCCATTCGCAATGGCGAAAAACCTACACCACAAACACCTCTCCATCAAACAACAAGAAGAAGACCCAAAAAAAAGGAAAAAAAAAGATAGCACAAGCAAAATCAAATTTTACTTTAATGAGGGTGTGTAATGATATTTCGCATCCACGGGGAAATTGAAGACGATCACACGCTCGCGACTCGTTATGGTGACAATGGTTGCAGAGAGAGTTGCAGCCAGGGATATAAGTCTCAAGGCCCACAACAGAAGAGTGCATGCTTTCTTACCTTTTTCCATAGATGTTGGTTTGAAGAGTGGATTGAAGGGGGGTCATGGGTTTTGGGTGCATTATAAAAAGGACCATTTGGTAAGGTAGCGTGGGAGGTTAAATGAGCAGATGGGGGTGGTGCACTTGTATCACTTAGCTTGTTCTTGTGTTGTTGAAACACCTCAACTGCCTTTGATTCCTTTGGGTTTTTTTTCTTTTTGTATTGGTTAGTTTCTCCTACTCAAATGTGGTTTGTCAAAGTGAGAAGTTTGTTTATGATTTAGAGCTTTCCTTCCTCAATTTTTTTTTGTTCTGAATCCTTGGATCATGTGGTATGTCAGAGAGTAGTTATCTCTGTCCACTTCCATGGAAAGTGACCCATTGGAAGTGAACAAATGAGGAAGGGGCAATGGGATATTTTATGGCTCTCACTTTCTGCACAGTACATGTGCCCCCATGTGCATGACCATCTGAACAATTTATCCTGTGGGTCATAGCTTTTGGTTGGTCATTGACCAAAGATGAAGTGGATCCTCCACACATGAATGAAAAGCACTGCCTTTTTTCTATCACTTTTCATTCCAGAGAACATTGAGACCAGAGAAACTGCAACAAATGAAACTTCTCAAAAATAATGAAACACTAATAAACGTTGCACTTTGCAAAATAAAAAAAAACTAATAATACAATTGGACCGAGTTCGCCGGAGCCCATGTTCAGATGAAACCCAAACTAGGCAGGTTGAATCAACCCTTACATTTCAATCCACTTTGTGAAGATAAAACGATTCAAGAAGTGATAACTCATATTTGCCCATGTAAGTCCATAAGCCACTGCAACATTCAAAACTTGGCTTGAGCAAATTTCAAAAAAATGGTTCAATTGTATATGAGTTAAAATTATCATTTAGTGGGGCGCCCAAATAACAAGAATCTAATTAAGCCATCAATCCAATTCGAACTCCATGCATTGATAATTGACCAACATTTCAGGTCAATCACTAGATTGACATATACTAAGAACATGACTAAATAATGTTTGCAGTCAATCTAAGGGTTGTAGAAGAAGAGTCTTTCTATCTAACAGGCAGTCCGGATTATCAAATATGGGTTCCATTTTGCAGAAGTAATAAATTCATTGATAAATCAATCTTAACTCATCAGTTAATTACAGTTCTCTAGAAATAGCTTAATCATAAAATAGTTGACAATGTTGGGCCCACAACTTGAAGGATTTAGATTTGTACAAGGTAGACTACATGTGGTCTCCATTTAATTTGACCTTACTAGACCAATATGATTAAATAGTCAACATTATGTAATCACTGGCTGTAAACCCCATGGACCCACTTTACTTGAAGCAGCAAATATCGATTGTTGCATTGACATTTGACACATACCTTTGCCATTAAAGTGGTTTTTCAAATGCTGAGTTTTTTGGAATTTCAAATGCCTGGAATTTCAAATGCCCAAGAATTCTAGTAATGAAACAAAGAAATCCTGATAGGAATTCTGAATTCCCAGACAGCCTGAATTTCTGTCAGGAATTCTAATAAAGAAACGGAGCATTAGTATCATTTTGGACAGGATTGTGTGATCTTCTTCTTCTTCTTCTTATTCTTCTTCTTTTTTTTTTTTGAGAAAACAGAAAAGAAAAGCCGGACATTTTACCCTAGAGAACCTTGTTCATTACTTGGTCAGACACTTTTGGAGATAAAGAAAAGAACAAAAAAGTGCAAAAGCCTGCCTTTGGTATTAGAGCTATGGAATGGCATAGGCCAATGGTAACCAGAGATATTTTACTAGCAAGCATTTAGAACTTTTTTCATTCTTAGCTGATAAGGGTCATGTCTAGCCTATTCGAGAACTGACTATTCTCTCGGGTATGTGAAGTCTCTACCTCCCCCATGTATCCGATAAATTAGGCCTTTGTTTAGGCAAGCGGCCTCAAGAAAAGAGTGCAAATTCGAAACTGCAATCTCCAGTTCTCGAGCCATATTTTTGAACTGATGATATCACTTTCTTTTTGGGTTTTTTTTTTTGTTAATTGGATACTTAAACCCACGTACACTTTCACTTATGCACTCATGCTCCTTACCGTCTAAACTATGGCTTGAGGACTAAACTTATGATATTATATTGAAGTTCGAATAAACCTTCTTGGATCCTCTAGTCTTGATATGGTGAGCCCCATCCCTAAAAGTGGCCTTCTTATTTTAACTATACTTTTCCTCGTGACTTCGTTTGTGCGGGGGTCTCTGGAAGGTTTAGAATAACGCACAGGTCCCATTGGAAGATGCTGAAAAGTCACAACCACAAGTCCAACAAAGAGATAACAATAAAAATAGAAAGTTGAAGAAATAGAAGAGGGAATCTATGGCACTTCTTTGAACGTTCATGGAAGCAGTATTTGAGGGTTTTCTTTTTCCTGCTAAGGTGGACTATTTGTTAGTGTGATACTTTAAATTTAAAGACTTAGGGATCAATCATCATGTATGTGTGTGATAGCAAGTTGTCAATACCACTTAACCATGAATGTGTTGGCAGGCATTTGAGCATTTTAAACTAACAAAGACTCTAGAGCACAAGTGTCTTACCCTAGTGGTAAGACGCAGTAGTTCTAGTAGAAGTCAGGGGCGGCACTACTTGGTACATAGTGGGGTCAATTGACCCCACTAATAAGATAAAATACAATATTAAAATATTTTTTATCCCACTCAATTTAAAAGTTTAATCCTTTTCAAATCCTCTAACAGCCACTTGTTGTTGTTGACATGTTCTCTCTTGCAAAAGTTGTCTCCAACTTATTTTTAATTTTTTATTATCTTTTTATCCTTTAAGATGAAGAGGGTGGTACCAATCATTAAACCCTGGACCTCTTGCACGGACTCTTAATTATGCAACCAATGGACACAAGGAAGATTGGTTATCTTTTTATCCTTTTATTAAGTACTTGTATCTAACCTTTTTACATTTCTTTCTTTTATGCCGTGATTGCAGTGGTACCTTGTTGGGTCAAGAGACTAGACTACTACAGCACTATTTTATCTTGTCCTAGCCTCTTAGGTATAGTATTTCAAATAGATCTTAACCATTGATTTTTGCAATTAATTGATTTATCCCCTCTATTATGCACTAAATGTATGTGCATATACATTAATAAATGTCAAATTTAATACTTCTTTTGCCCTTAGGTTTGTCCGTCCATAGCTATTAGGAGTTTATGTATTTGAATTTTCTTTTTGGATTAAGAACTATTAGTAATAATGTTTTAAATTTTTTATTTATTTTTGTTTGAGAATTCAATATTATCTTTGTCGGATTCTCAAAAATAGATTATTTGAGAATTTTATATTATGTTTGTTGAATTATCGAAAGTAGATGACGGATGTTGATAAAGGAGAAAATAAATTTATTCAATTTGTGAAAGATAAGTCTTTTGTTGACATTACTAACTCGAATTCCTAGAGCCGTCCCTGGTAGAGGTGGTGGAATTTTGAACCTGGCCACCCCGCTTCATTGATGTATAAGTCTATGTGCGAGTTCCCGTTACCTCTAAGTGCAAGTCAAGGGAGAGGTAATGCGAGTCAAGGGACCCGGCCCGTTTTCTTGAATACCCGAAAAGAAGAAGAAGAATAAAAAAAACTGAAGACTCTTAAACTTTCCTAACATCATCAATACGCCCTCGTTTGCAAGATGGAAACTTTTTTCACGAAAGGAAATATTCATTGGTTGACTTCATGTACAAAATCAAGACCCTATCAAAAGATGGGGACGGTAGACTCAAATTTTTAAAGTCGTGCAGACTGTGCATATCCTTTGAGACTTTGACTTGGTCTATGAATGGCAATCAAATTGTGGGTGATTTATCACGGATTTTTTTTACAAAGTTGTAAAATACCCCACATTTGATAATTATAAGACCCTAGCTTTGGGCCGGTAAAAATCCTTATTTTCTAGAATTTTAAGATACAATCCCATAAGATTTAGAAATCCTCGTTCATCTAAATTTATGCATCCATATTAATTTTTCTTAGCTATACACATTGACATACACCTGCAACAATGTGGAAACCTCATGTATTCAAATTTTTAGTGAGGAATTCATATTCTAGAGGCAATGTGAAATGCTTAAATTAATAGATTCCTTTTCTGTTACCAAACGCACTCCTTTTCTTTAAGATCCTTTGAGGCTTTACCTTAAAAGAAATACCAAGTTGAAGGAGTGCAACTCCATATTAGGGCCCACTTAATGAAAAATCCGATTGATCAAAAGAGCGCCATTCAATGTATATATGGGCAGACCAAGTTTTGTGCCAATAGGATCTAGTCCTACCATATAATTGATCACTTGATAAAAAACACAATTAATGAATGAACATGAATAAAATTGCATCAATCATTTTTTTTCCGAACATTTCATTTTATTGTTGGACCAACTCCAATTTAAATAAAATTTAAAAATAACCCTTTCCACTAAAAGTTCATTTATCTCGAATTGCTCAAATTTTCAATTGATAAGCCAATTGTAGAGTTTCAATCCTGGTGTATGTATGTATCAAGATTCAAGAGAGCATAACTCTCTAGAAGGTTATATCAAGAATCAAAAAATTTAGAAAGAGAGTGAGTAGCAAAGCGTTGATGAAAGGAATGGGTGGTACACGTGTCATTACTTCAATGGTTAGCTTGGCTTATACGCGACTTTAGGTCCACAAGCACCAGGGCCAGGACCAGACAACTGCTTGAGCCCACGAGAACCACACGGTAGAAGAATGTCTTCTTTGGTCCCCTTTCTAGACACTCTAATAATAATCTCTTCTAAAATTTTACAAAGATAACTGGACCAATCAAACCCTGCACAGGGCCTTAGAAATGTAAAAACAAAGAGGGAGAGGGAGAGGGCTCCAATATGGCTTTTTTTTAATAAGATGGTTAAGGTGGACTTGTTTTAGGAAAACAGTAAATTAGTATGAGTTTTTACAATTCACGGAAAACATTTTCGATGGAAAAGGACAGGCAAAAGAGTTCACAAAAGAAAACAATACGAACATCGGAAATATCCAGATATCTCACCTATTATATGAGAACTTCTTTTGTAGGGCCCAACTGTGGGTCCCATTTAGGGATGGGACGTGGGAGATGAAAAGATCCATGTGAGACCACCCCAAGTATCAAGTTTGACTCCAACCCCAAGCCCCTAACCCCTTCATCCGTCGCCCACAAGTTTAATGGCTTTATTTTCCAAGAACTATTCAACCCTCAATCCAACGGTTCTGTCTATTCGGATGTATGCCAATATTTAGGATCAATAACTATCAGGAGTTCCCTATCGATTGCTAGGTTTGGATGCGTTGCTTAATAGACCCACAAAAAAGTTCTCATATAAAAACATTTCCAAACAAATGTACCCTTTTACCGTTCAATGTAAAAATAATAATAATAAATCAAAGTAATTTCAGACCCAACATTTGTTTTTCATCCACAGATCTATGTTGGGCACATAATTAGTAATTTTTGGCAAAATAGATTTGGTAAACCCAACAGATCTATGTTGGGCACATAATTAGTAATTTTTGGCAAAATAGATTTGGTAAACCCAACTTAGTGGAATGAGCCCCCCCCAAAAAAAAAAAAGTCACACCCCTTTTTTCATGATGATGATGATGGTTCAGACCCTACCTTCATTTTTCTGCTCGAGATGTGTGTTGTGCATGCCCATAATTGGTACTTATTGGCCATATATTTGGTCAATCCAACTTTGTGAAAATATGGGCCGGACCCACCCCCACAAATAAAAAAAAATTCACATTCCCCATCTTTAGACTTTAGGCCAAACTAAAACATAGATAGATAGATAGCAGTAGAATATTACATAATTTTAGGAAAAGTTGAGGGGTAGTTGTGCAATTTGATAAAACTTGAATGAGAATCACCACCGTTTATCCTCTGCCACTCACGTCCGGGGATAAGCAGGACATCAGAATAGTTGACGTGGTGGCAGGAGAGCCATACACGTGTAAGGTTAGTATTTTGACTGCGACTGGAAAATATCAGTTCAAATTCTATTGGTAGTCCGTGGAGGACAGAAGAGCCCTGTCGAGGTGCCGCGCCAATTAATTCCGAGGCCTTCTCGAAACCTCACCCAACCCTTTCATTACCAAACTACCCCCCTTTAAAGAAAAAAAACTATTCCTTCTACTTTGTGATGTGAGAATGAGATAGTGGTCAACTTCTAATTTAAGGATATATATTTATTTATCATATAGTGATGATATGATAACACCAATTCAAGGGGATCGCAAACATCCAAGTGAGACCCAACCCAGATATCAAATTTGAAGTCAATCGAATACCCTTATTTGATTCAACCATGATCCACAGGTTCAATGACTTTATATACATATAAAAAAAAAAAAATTGTCTATCAATCCAATAGTTCACTTCATGCGGAATCATCAAAACCCGATGGGACCCCTGTAACATAGGGGGTGGGTCCGGATGGTCCACTTAGATGGTTGCAGTAAGACCGTAAGAGAAGCTTGAACGTATATTATTTCTAAGTTGAAATCTCTTCTACTTAATGTCATAATTCATGACTGAAATCAAATCCTTAAACAAAGAGTTTTGGATCAGCATATGAATTGTTTGGCTGATGTTATTATATAAAACTATGATCATTGAATAAGAAAACAAGCTAGTGTCGACCTTATCTAATATTTATATTTGCACTTGGATTGGGACGCTCTCACAAATGCCACGTTTAGAATAAGATGCTGCTAAGCAAGGAATTTGGATATGTGGACCAAGACTAACCTTGTGAAAATCAGATTCTGAAGGGTATTGCTGTCATTCCCAATCGCCAAGACCTGCTTTGCTTTGCTTTCATTCGAAATTACCGCCGAATCGCCTATATAAATGGGGCAGGAACCAAGATTTTCTCCCCAAGAACAAAAAAAAAAAAAAAATTGTCTGCTCTCTTTCATTCTATCTTTTCTTCTTCTTCTTCTTCCTCTTTCTTGTATTGAGATCACATCCAAATTAGAGAGCAAGATGAAGAGAACTGGAGCTTTGGTTGCTTCCATGGCTGCAGCTTCTGCTACAGCCATCTCTTCTTCATCTTCTTCTGCTTCTTCCTTCCCTTCTCACACCCCAACAACTTTCAAAGAGGTAGGATCTCTCTGTTTCTTTTCCACCCATCTTTTCTTTTTTCTTGTATCCTTTGTAAGATTCTTCCTAATTCTCTCCTGAATACTTTGAAGAGTCCTGTTCTTATACTTCTCTTCTTCTTCAATGAGTAGATTCAGATTCTGTTTTAAGAAAAATCATGACAAGGACTTGTGATTTTTGTCTGTCTTTGTTTTTGTAGGGAGATGGTGAAAAGAGGAAGAATGATGGGGACTGTCATTCCTCTACAAAGAGTTCAACAACTTCCACAGAGAAATTTGCTCCAAGGTTCGACGGTTTGAGATTCATCGAGACGCTGGTCACTGCCCACAGATGAGGAGGAATTCCACTGGTTTTTCCAAGGAAGAAAAAAAAAGCACAAGCAGTTTTGATAGATTATTACTAATCTCAAGAATAGAAAGTGTACTTACTAGTTCACATCAATATGCAAACTTTTATTAACCAATGTCATTCTAGTTGTTCTGTTTTGGTAACAATCTAATAATTTTAAACCACAAACACCATCATGTGGATTGGTGGAATCTGAGAGAAAGTGAAAGAAGAATCGCCCCAGTTCAATTATTGTAAGCAACCGTTTGACTAAACAATGTTTGGTTTCTTGAGAGGGAGCCTACACATGTGTGACTTTTTGTGCCCAAAGTTGGTTTTTTTTCTATCTAGGTCATCAGTTTCGTTTGGCCTTGGTATTTGATCAAATATCTAGTAAATGATGCTCCCAGATCATCCATTAGTCAGGTGCTTTTGCTTCTAACACTTGTGACAAGAAGCCCAAATCGATTAGCAAAAGTAGCACAGATCATACATTGGTAAAATCAAGTTGGACAGGTGTTTGCCCAAAAGCTAACATGGCCAAACTGTTGGTTGGTTTCCCCAATATGAGGCTTTTACAGAACATGGAAAGTATATGAGAACAACGGTCGCACCATATGTAAGTGTGTGGCTAATTATCTGAAAATTAAAATCAGCCTTATGAGCCATATGAATAAAATCAGCCTTATGAGCCATATGAAATACTGAATGCTCTATTTGCTCCCTGCTTCTACAGGATTCTGTCCATTCTCTTGCATGTTTCCAATATAAAACATGGTAGTGCTAGAAGATTTCAGAATTATATTTCCCCCATCAGAATCTAAAAAGTTTGTGATAGTTATCTCACACCTCCACTGCACAGCAATCAACATCTCCTTTGGGTTATGGTAGCAATCAACATCTCCTTTGGGTTATGGTTATCTCACATCTCCACTGCACAGCAATCAACATCTCCTTTTGGGTTAGCCGAAAGATGCCGACTTTGTCATCATGAGGACCACAAGAGTTTGCATGGGTGAAGGACCTTGTGCGCAACAAGAGGATTCTCAGCGCCACATATTTTTGTTTTCATGAGAGAGAAGAATCATCCTCACTGAAATCTACCGAATAGCTGGAACAGTGAGCTGCAAAGAAAATCTAAATAAACTTTCTCCCTATCATGAAATCCTCTCCTCCCCTTATTAAGTGCCAAGTCCAATTCATTTGCATCTATACTGAGTGTAATTGAGGGTTTTTTTTTTTTTAGTTGTTAAGCTGCAGTACCTACCCAAAGGAAGTAAAATTTTTGCTGGATATAAATGTAGGAACCATACAGTATCCATATTAGATATCATCCATGGAAAAATGAGATGTCCCACGAAAGCAGAAATGCCATTCATTTCACCATCTCACTGGGAAGCCATTTAGATATTTCAGGTAGAAGGATGATAAAATGGCAGCCTTGTCAATATGGCATTCTCAGTATTGGCTTCACATTTAAAACTCAACATCACCAAATATGATCAAATACAAGCTCAATTGTCAAAACAAGAACATACCAGCAGGTGATATAAATAGAGAAGCAGATAACAAATGTGTTTGTAAGACCGTTACAGAAAAAATGTATGTTTATAAAGGGAAAGATAAACAAGTGAATTTATATTATTCAGTGTCACAAAATTTTTCATCGATGCTAACATAGATGATTTGCTTATAGATCATCTTATTTGAGGGGTTTCAACACTATTGCCTTGGTAGATATGGCTATCAAAATTACCTCACTATATTACAATTATAAATAAATAAAAATGTTACAGACGGGCTGGCAAATTGATAACCAGAGCACAATAAGGAACACAATTAACAGACATGCTCTTACTCAGCTGACTTGCTGACCTTGTAAGCATTAACTAATTGCATCTGTACATCTTGAGGAACTGGCAAATGTTCTCTATATTCCATTGTAAATTCACCTTTGCCCTGTGCCCAAACAAAATATAGAGAGTATTTGATGTATATCTTCTACGAATATGAATAATTTTTTTGTGAAAAAAGTGTTGCATGAGAGAGAGAGAGAGAGAGAGAGAGAGAGAGAGAGAGAGAGAGAGAGAGAGAGAGCTTTCAATGGGCATGTATTGAGATGCCCATTGCTTGTTTTAAGGGACCAGATGCATGAAATGTATAGTAGTGTGAGAGCATGTTCAGTGAATCATCACCTGCGTCATTGACCGAAGGGACGTCGAGTATCCAAACATATTGTTTAGAGGAACCTGGAAATCACAGAACAAATTACTTTAAGCATTGTGACATTGTTCTCAGGTCAATAATGAGAGTCATTAAAGGGAGATTTTCCAAATTTTGGGTTTTTTTTTTTTTTTTCAGCTAATAAAGCAATAGTATCTTGAAGATAAAACTAAAAGAATATTTGAATGACTAATATCTAAAATCTGAAATATACAGATATCTTAGTTCAATTTTGCAGAAATATCTTTTAATATTTTTGTGCTGATACAGTGATATTCTCATTTTGGCAATATTTTCAATTCATCATGATATTATCATTTTTCATTTCCAGAAAGCCTTGCAGTATCAATGCAGTCTTTGCTGAAGGACAGTGGTATTTGTGATAGTTCTTATAAGGATGACAACCAGCTACTGCAAGAGAATCCAAGTTATATAACTTGTTCCAAGTCTGAAAAATTAAGCACAGAAGAAAATGGAAGCAAAATCAAATGATTACTATATGTTTCGAGGTATTGATCAGGGATAAAGAATTAAGCACAGAGAAAGAGATCACTTTTGATGCACGAAAATGATTTACTTTTGTTTAGTTCGAGAAATCCAAACTGAAAAATATGCCAAAGACGTCAATGTGGCAAGTGGCATCTAAGCCATCTTTAAGTCAATTTGCTGAAGAACATCCAGCAGAACCTCACACAGACCAATCATTCTTATATAAGAAATATCACCTTTTTGGATGGCACACACTGAATAACAATATAAACTGGAATTGCTGCATGATAGACCCACAAATACAGACTTCAAAAGTCAAGTTTCATGATATATTAATATAACCAATTATTGGGGGAGTGCAGGGGGGTGGGGGCCATCAAATTGGTTTCAAGAACACATTCACAAGAAGTTATTGTACATACATGTGCAGTAATTACAGAATCATCTCCGTCCTGGTCATTTCCAACAATCACTCCTTTTCTCCTGCCATTTGATCAAGGTTGAAGCATTTCAGTTTCAGACAATGGTCAGAGAATAATAGTGAATGACTATACAAAAAGAGAAGCACTCACTTATTGATGTCACCAGTAACAGTACCCTGGAATTCTGTTGGTACTTTCACCTCCACCAACATTGTAGGTTCCAGTATTACAGGCTTTGCTGCTGCATAGCACTGTTTCATGAAAAAGATGCTAATGTTAAATTTCAAAATGTACATTCCCTGATAGTCATCAGAGTATCTACAAATTCAGGGAATTTGGCAATTGCTAGGAGAGGAACTTTAGGGACCTAAATTCCAGATGCACCAGAAAATGCCAATCCCATTATGACCTGGCGGACCCAACGGTGGATGGAAAATGCCAATAAAGAGTTTCCAGAAAATAACCAAAGATAGCTAGGATTCTCAATCTCATTTTGGAGCATCTACTAAAGTGGGACCCATCAACTCCAGCAGTCCATATCACTAGACCTTAAGCCTTGCCTACACAGAAGGGGGCAGAAGGAACCTATAATTCATATAACTACAACATTAGTCTAAACAAACCTGTCTAAATGCATATATTGATGCCAACTTAAAAGCAAGTTCACTGGAATCCACAGCATGGGATGCACCATCCGTCAAAACCACACGAATATTTTCAACTGGATGTCCTATCAACGAACCCCTGAGGAGATAATAATGAAGAAATGATCATGAAAACCACAAAAAATAAATACATCCACCATTTGTAAGAGTGCGATATTTTACTCACGAATTGCTTGCTTCTTTAAAACCCTTCTCAATTGCTGGGATGAAGTTTGACGGTATGGCCTGCCCTATAAGCATGTTATCAAATTCAAACTTTGTGGCTGATCCAACTGGAAGTGGCTCAATATATCTGCTCAAAAGGAAAGAAACTGCGTATCAAATCAAGATTTAGCGACTAATGGATTGAATATTACCTGTTACTAAAAATAAGTACATTTGCAGCACTACCTAAGGGCAACCCACTTCATCAATATGACATGAAGGAGATAGACAACATATTGATTACCATGCTAATTAGCTTATTATGTTTTTTTTTTTTTTTTTCTTTTTTGAAATGGTAGATGATTAACTTTATTGAGTCATACCACAATAGGTCAACACCAAGAAACATAAAGGAAAAGCAGGATACAAAACTGGATACCTGTACTAATAATAGAAATATCGCACCATATTTCCAACATAGACATAAATCAAAAGAAGTCATCACCCACAGCTATTTTAAGGTAAGACTAACAGATGGTCTTTGCACGAGATTAAGCTTCCATAGCGACTCCCACAGATAAATCTTACTGGTTAAGGAAAGTATGATCATTTAGTTCTATCCATAGGGATGATAGGACAACAATCCTTGAAAAACTCAACAAAACACCATTTCTTAAAAAAATAGTAAGAATTTAAAAAACACTCAAAACAGATGCCCAACAAGCACTTGAGTCCAACAATCCATGACTCCACACAGAGCATACTCTCGGAAGTATGACCCGCTTGATTCCAAACATAATTAAAAAAGTAAGCCCAAACTGCCAAGGACAATGAAGAAGATGATGAACATGAACATCCTCTGCAACTAAGACATAATACACCCATTGCACCAAAAGTTATTCTTCTGACTTTGAAGCAAATCATTCAATGTTAAAATATTTTCTAAAGCTGCAGTGCAAGCAAACACCACAACCTTTGGAAGAGCAGGAATTTTCCATAAATAAACAAAAGCTGCCAAAGTAGATGCAAAATTAAGCAACCAATCATGAAAAGATGTGTCAGGAAACTTCCATCAGAATTAAACCATCAAAACCCGTAATCACTCCCATTTTCAGGTACATAAATCGACTGAAGCTTAACAGCATGTTTGCAAGCTGAAAAGATTCATCATCTTGCAAATTACACCAAAAGATGGGTCCCCAAACAATGATCCTGCCACACGATCCAAATACTCAGACACCAAAGCAGTACTTATCCCCCTTCCCCTAGAGTAATCCAAAGCAGCCCTTTTAGAAGCGATAGCATACCAAAAAAAGGGGTAAATTCTCCACAAGAACTTGAGGGCCAAAAAAAAAAAAAAAATACTCCCAAAATCAAACCCAGCAGCAATCCTCAAATGCCAGAACAAATATCTAGAAGAAAAACTTTCCATGCCAAAATAAGAATGCCATATGCTAGACATGAGAAGACTCCGTATGCACTAATTGAGAACATTATATTTCCATAAAAGAAAAGACCTACATAGGCCCCCTTGTTCATTACCAAGCCCCAATACCACCTTCACAATAGAAAACAATTGAGTCTCCAAAAAGAGTGAATACCCAAGCCACCTCCTTAATAGGGCGACAAACATTTCCCTCCACTAGTAAGTGATATCGCTAATGATTACCCCCCGCCCAACCACCCAAAAAAAGAAAAATCGTTCCAGACCATGTTTCAGTTTGGCCTCCAAACCGAAATGCATCAGCCGATTCGGAATTACAGTGAAATATTTCAGAAGAATATAAATAAATAAATATATATTTTTTATATCTACAAGAATATCAAAAATAAATACATGCAAGTATTTTGTATGTAGAAAAATATTAAAAAAAATTTTAATTTAAAAACTTTGGTTAGAGCCCAATGCCCATTACCAATTAGAATGAAATTTGGCTTGAGCCAATTTAAAATTTGGATAAAGCCCTAATTTATGTTAGAGTGAAACTTGGCTAAGGCCTACATATGCTCAAGATATTTATTTTAGACAGTTTAAATATGTAATAGGTGAGGCCCTATTGTGGGACCAAGGAATCTCATTAAAATGGGCCTTTGTAAAGTCAAAATGGGCCCTCAACCTCAAATTTTAATAGGCAGGCCATATTGTGGACCCCTGAATCTCAATTAAAATGGGCCCTTTAAAAGGTCCCAATGGTCCCTCCACCAATTAAAAAATAAGTCAAAAAAGGGGACGAAACCCCTTTTGAAATGAGCATCAGCCCCTTCTCACAGTCGACTTCATCCTCGTAGGCAATAGGGATTTTGAGAGGAGGCAACTTGGCAGCTCGGTGGTAGCTTCAGCAAGGAGCATGAGGATCAGCAGTTGGCAGCACCTTCAGTGAGGAGGATGAGGTTTGGCAGCAATTCAGTGATGAGGATGTCCGGCAGGTCCAGATTCTTCTTTGGTTTTTTTTTTTTTTTCCTTCTTTTTCGTTTGAACCAACTGGTACCCCCATTCTTTTATTTGTTCTTTTTAAAATGTTTTGGCCGAATGGAACGGTTTCAGTCCGATTCGGTCGAAATCAGTGTTTTTGGACCGAAATCACTGATTTCGAGTGAATCGGGCCCAAATTTGAGATGAATTTGTTTGGGTGGGTGTTTCAGTTTGATTCACTGACCAAACTGAATAATTTCGGAAAATTCGGACGAACGAAAACGAAATGCGCTACACTGCCTCCACCACGACGATAAATAAAAGAGGAGAAAGAGGATCTCCCTACCTCAAACCATGAGAGCCATGGCAAAATTGCTTCAAATTAACGTTTAGGAAAACATAAAAACTAGTCTTGCAACTATCCCACATTGCCACACTCTTACCAAATTACAATACAGAAATGCTTACCCGCACACGCACTGTTTATCTTACCAAATAACAATACAGAAATGCTTACCCACAGACTCTTCCATATTGACCTTGGCCTCCACTTTGCTTCTTATGCAAATAGTCAAATTCAGCACGCTGAGTGACAGTCTCCCTGAAGTTAACACGAGGCTTTCCAACAACTGCATCAACCTTTTACAATGCAACCAACAAAAATACAGTTTCCAATAAGCAGCCAATGCCTTTTAATCTGTAGTTGATAACCAAATATAACAATTGGAGGAAAAAAAATCTACGACTTCACTGTATTAGACAAAGACAACATATGCACCTTATACTCCCTTCGAATGCGTTCAACATAAATGTCCAAATGAAGCTCTCCCATCCCAGAAATTATTGTCTGTTGATAAAATATATTTTACATAATACTAAGTCATAAGGAAAAAAAAATTACCAAGATGTATGGAATCCGTACAGACCTGCCCGCTCTCAACATCCAAACCAACACGGAAAGTAGGGTCCTCTCTCTGAAAGCGGTTCAAAGCCTTTGAGAACTAAGGCAGAAAGGAGAATCAGTACCACTTAGCTAAGGCAGAAGTCCAAATAGAAAGATAATATATTTGGTTAGGAACTAATTACTTGTCCGCCAGAATCTTTAGATACAGGTGAAACGGCCAAAGACATCACTGGCTCAGGGACATTCATTGACGTCATGGTGTATCTAACTGAGCCATCAGTGAAGGTATCACCTGATAAAATGTCCAAGTAAACAGCAAAATTAAGTTTAAAAGATATTGAGTAAAAGAGGTATTTTTGAGGTGTCACAATAACCATGCTTTAGTGAGAGTCCTTCCCTATGAAATTAATAGCCAGTTTTCCTTCGGACACAATCAGAAAAGCAACCCATACAACCATAGTTTTTGGGACAAAGAATGAAAATCAGAACCCAAGTACTGTGGTTTGCTTAGTGCTCAACCACTAAGTGCCAAAATTAGCTTCAGAGTGGCATCACCATTATATCCGCCATAACTGCAATTTATAAATGCATTCAAATGTGCCATTGAAAAAAAAAACAGACACATAATTTTACCTGACGCACAATCTACACCAAATACAGCAACAATTTGCCCAGCATGTGCCTCTTGAATGTCCTTTAGTAAACAAATTCACAAAACAGAGGTTATGAAAAGGAAACAATAAAATAAATGTGATATGTAAAGGTGACACTACTGATAAATTTTAGATTAGATGAAATTCCAAATGTTTTTGTTAATTTTGTTCAAAAGAGATACATCCCTAAATATATACCCTCCTGTTCAGTGAATGAATTGGACCAAAAATTCAAAGGATACAGGCAAACAGCAATTTCATTGAAATAAAGAATCAAGGCAAAACTAGAACATAAACTAACCTCCATCTCATTTGAATGCATCCGAACTAACCGAGGAACCTAAATAACAAATGGAAATAGAACAGTAAGCATTTATGTGGGAGAAAGGTTTGGGTTCACTCAGTCACAAAGGATGTAATGCTTCGACGCACAGAACATAAACTGATGTTCATTCCTTTTTTTTTTTTAAATAAAAAAGATGATGCTAGTTAATGAATGGAATTTTGTTAAGCTATGTGAGAAGCCCACATATTCCCAACACGGTCAATTTAGAAAGCTAGGATAATCTTTGAATTTTAAATAAGAGATTCTTAAATTTACAGGTTATTTTCATAAATAAGCAAGCTATTGATAATGGCTAGGAATTGGGATTATAATATTTAACCCAAGAATGGTGCTTAGTTGCACCCCAGATGTGTTTTAAGGCATTAACATGTCATGAACTCTGATATGAGCATTCATAACATTTTTCCTTGATTATTATATTATATCCACAGAATGTGGGATGTATGACCAGATATTTGGCTCCACCTTTGGACATGTGAGCTAGAGCCAGGTATATACCTGATTACACATGATTTTGAGCTTATTCCAGCCTCTATTTTCTATTGCATACTGTATTTGTAGGTTGACCGAGGGATTTGGGTGTGAAGAGACAAGATCTCTTCTTGTGGTGCGGCAAGGTCAGGAATCATCTGGACTGCATCGCTTTATAGTATATACCCATGCTTAGTCCTCTTCACCAAACCATTTCACACACATTTTGAACAAGGCAATGTAATGAATTCAACTTTCAGATGAACCGAGATCACATAATAGGTGCACACATAATGAGAAAAGCTAACAAATGATTGACATGTCAAAATAGTTTACGCGGCCACACATACAACCAAATCGGATCTTACTTTGATCTTCTTGCCTGTGTTTACATTGATTATGAAATCACCCTTTCGAATGACACCCTCATAGATCCTGCCAGAAGAAACATCCCACATTTAAAGTGCTAAATATATTGCAAAACTCTCTCTCTCTCTTTCTCTCTCTCACACACACACGGCATTCTTTTGTTTAACTTCATAAATGTAAAAAAAAAAAAAGTGATTGAAAATTCAAAATAAGGCTGAGTCAATTATAATTAGTCATACCTTAAATAAGTTAATTGACCAAAGCGCCCTTCTTCCAATTTGAAAGCCAATCCAACAAGAGGCCCATCCGGAGTTCCAGATAACAAAACCTAGAGTGGCAACACAAATTTTTTAGCATCCTGAGCTGGATCTCAAAGCAAAAACGAAGGAATGAAAAATAGAGATATCCCACAAGTACAACATATCAACAGAATATAATATTGTCAATACCTTTTCTTCACTCTTGTTTTGGTCAAGCGCATAGTTACTGACTTCAACGGGGCAAGGCAAATAGTCGAGTACCCCATCCAGAAGAGGCTGTACACCCTGTATAGAACCAAAATAATTTAAAAAATTAACTCAAGAATTCAAAATGAAAAAACCACAGGAAAAAAGTACAGGATGGAAAAGGTTCAGTTCAATAAGCATTCCATTGCTCCATAAGAAAACAGTGGTTATAATAGTAGTGTCCATCCAGAATTAGTTTCTACCAAGATTTAAAAAATCGGACTCGGGACCCGACTCGGCCATGGCCTAGTCCAAGTCGACTAGGCCAAGTCGAATGGCCAAGTCCCAATTTCAGTTGGAGGGCTGAGTCCTAGTCACATGATTAAAGTCCGAGTCCCATGGGACTCAACTCGGTATGTGCCGAGTCCAAGTCGGGCCGAGTCGGATGGCCAAGTCCCAATTTTAGTTGGAGGGCCGAGTCCTAGTCGCATGATTCGAGTCCGAGTCCCATAGGACCCGACTTGGTATGTGCCGAGTCCGAGTCGACTCGGACTTGGCCAACTTTTTAAACTTTCGTTTTTATCAACAATTAAGCCATCATCATCATCATCAGACCTTCTCCATATATATATATATATATATATATCCGATGTCATCTCTGTGAGTTTACTTCTCTACCCATTGCCGTAACTTGTTCTTGAAATAAAATCATCATATATGTTTGACAATTTTTCTTATTGGCAATTGCCAGCCAGACACAACTCCTCTCCCTCAAGATCAGCACAGAAGAATACTACCAACATGTAACAGAGCTGTCTAAGCTAACAATTTATTCTAAATGATTATGCTCGTGGCATATCTGATGACAAGATAATCATGAGCAAAGTATTTTAGAAAGGAAAATAATATATAATAAAACCAAAATGTATGGTAATAAATTAGATTCTCATTGTTAGTATAGCTTTTGGCACTTATTTTTCATGGATTGACATGAGTAATAAGTTAAGGAAAATCACCAACTTTCCAAATGAAAAAAAAAAAAAAAAAAAAAAATCAGACATCTTTAAGCATCAATAGTTAGACCTCAGTTTCAACTTTCAAATAATACTTTGAGCTGAGGATAAAATGCATTAACTTAATAAATTAGATCCAATATTACAGATGCACAAGGATAAAGGTAAGTGGGGTCAGAATGGAGGGAAGTGCCAGCTGGCAGTACCCAGAAGTTCAACACTAATTCCTCAGGCATTTTTATACACCAAATCACATTGGAACAATTGGCTTTCTGGATGTGTTTATTTGCTTTTTGGGTTGTCAACTTTCAATAAATCCCTCTTCTACAGCTAATTCATTTTATCAATGAAAGTTACCATTCAAAAAAATATATATTGGAACAACAAAAAGTGCTCATGATCTATCATCGGTGAATAAAGATGAGATTTGTTTCAAGCTGAGAAAATATTTCCTAGCTTTTTGAGGAAGTGCACTAAGATTATACTCAATAAGTGTGATGATAACCCAGTGGAAGGTACAAACTGTAAAATTACAATTTTACTCATGTAATTAATTTTTTGACTTATTGGCCTTTCTTTCTTGTATCCATAGTTGTTAAAATCTGATGATTTGTCAAATCCCAAGGAAAAATTTGTATCCATACCATGAATCCCATTTATAGGTGAATCTTACAATTCAATATATGATTCAAGAATCTCACCATTCTCTTACAATTCAATATATGATTCAAGAATCTCACCATTCACGTGAGATTTAAGGATATCAAAGGAAAAATTGTAACTCATTTATTTTTCCTAATAATATTGATATCTTAAACTTCTTAAACATAGTTAACTATTGATACATATATTATTTGTAGTATATTGATGTACGTCAATGATGTTCTTCATATGATAGTATTGTAGTCTGAATTGTCAAAATTTATCTTACTATGGATGGATTAACTAATCTTTTTATGATTTTCGATTTTTGAAATAAAAAAAAAAAAATCCTATGATTCAGGATACGATCCAATTCAGCTCCTGGAACAATTTGCAACACGATTTCCATTTTCAGAACAATGCTTGTATCTTTCTTTTTTAGAGAAAAAAAAGGCAACAAAGATTATACTGTATCAATTTGGTGCGAGAGGTTCATAGATCACATGTGATAGTCACAATCCAATAGTGACCAATTACATCAATGATACGGATGTCAACGGGCTTGAAAAATACCCAGATTTGGGTCATTAACGTTAAGGATGTCAAGGGGCTTGAAACAGGCCCAAATCTAGCCTGGGTCCAAGTGTGTTTACATTGATCTAGGTTTGACAGGTTAGACCTGGACCCATGTCTATGGTCTGAAACCATCAATGGATGGATCTGGGCTAGGATCACAGCCCATTTGACACTTGTCAAGAACATTATACTATGTATAATTAGTAAATACACACAGACAATAAAATAATATTAACATCAAAACATAAATGTCATATAAAATTAAAAAATTATGATTTTCTCAAGTCTTTATAAACTCATACTTGGTCCTCAAGTACAGATCCAAGTCCAAAATTAGTAATGGGTGGACTTGGGCCTATCATTTCCCAAATGGGCGGATTCGGATATAGCTCTAGGGTCCATGTTGGGACCTGGACCCGGACTCTTCAATTGTAAACAGGATCAGGCCCGGACACAGGCGAGTCTGACCAAAAAATTTCATGTGGGCAAAAGAGTTTGCTTGCAATCTACTACAGGACAGAGATGCAATTGAACAGACACCATAACACCACTTTATTATACTAATTTGAGTTGTATCAAAAGTTCTTGACAAATTCAGTGTTATGCCACTTGAGTTATGAAGTTATGTTTGCGGAAATCCAAATGATAAATAACAAATCAAAGTTGCCTAAAGAGAGAATAAAAATACAGAAGTACAAGGAGAAACGCTTATTCCCCGAAAGAGAGATAAAGTTGTTCCAAATACCTTGTTTTTGAATGCACTGCCCATGAACACAGGTACAAACTTGCGTGCAATTGTAGCCCTGCGAATGGCCATCTAATAGAAGAAACTTAGATGATAAATCTCAAAATTAAGAATAATCTCATGATGACCAAAGGTCAGTCTTTTGTCTGGGACACACAGGAAGGACTACAACAAATATCAAAGAAATTATTCCCAAAGCTGAATGAAACCACGACAAAAGAACATCAACAAGGTCCTGTTACAAGAGATTAACCCTTCTTTTAGGGGGAGTGATGTGTAACTGGAGAGTTATGTCCATAAAGGAGTAACAATCTTTCATTCGTAATACAAAAGAAGTGTAATAGTCTTCTGCTGATGATACAGAAGGGGAAGTAGTTACATCAAAGAAGGGGTACAAATTAGCCAAGTCTAATTATATAAAGCAGGCAAGCTTTTCCAAGTATACCTCCAGATCAGAGGGTGATATGGGCTCATCATTAAGAAAAGCTTCAGCAAGCTGGTCATCCACTTCAGATACAACTTCGATGAGTTCACGCCGTTTTGTTGCTACCAATTCCTCCATATTAGTCGGAACATCAGCATTGACAACTTTTTCACTAAAAGAAGACAATAACAGATTAAGCAATAAATTTCAAAGATTATTCTTTTAGGAAACAACAATATCAATTAGTATAATAGAACAAACCCATTGGAACCATGAAAATATAAAGACTTCATATGCACAAGATCCACAAGACCCTGAAATTCTTCTTCCAACCCAATTGGAACCTGCACTGCAGCACTGTGATGCCGAAGCTTTGACCTTGCCTACAAAATAAAATATCTAGACTTAACGGGAGGCAAAAGTAGTTTCTAAGTTCAACGCCCTTCACTTAGACCATGAAGGATTTTCAAAATAGGAAACCTGGTATCAACAACAGCAACTAAGTGTTTCCTAACGCAGAATGATCCCAGCTTGCACCATGGTTGAGTCAATAGGTTGCTTAAAGAGAGCTAAACTGTGATTGATATTAATCCTATCACAGAGTCTGGCCAAGTCAAGGTTTTATTCCCAATTGAGGCAATAAACCATCAATACAGATTAAATGTGGCATCCAGGAAAGCATTCTTAACAAAGTTCCACTAAAGGTAAACGATGCAATCTAATGGAATAACCAGTGTTTGGAAACTGGAGATAGTGCCAACGCACTATTCCTTTGTTGGAAATAGTCTCACAGCACCAGTAGCTCCCTTTGTTTTTGGCTACCATACTGAGTTGCTGAAGCAGACTTTGGATTTCTGCTTTATAGATTAGAAGTAACCAGCCCTCAGCATGACTATTCATAGTTTGTATGAGTGTTCTTTGTCTGTGCACACACGTGTGTGTGGAATCAGGTGAGACTGTGAGAGATATCAAGAGAGAAAGAGAGACCTCAGAAAAGGAACTGAGCATCCAGTGAAATCAACAAAGCCTAAAGATTAGCGATAAAAAAATGAAACCAGCATGTTAAACCCAGTCAAAAGAAACCGGGCCCATAAAAAAGAGTTCAAACTATAAGCTGAATCCCAGAAGAACATTAAGCAGCATTTGCTATATTTCATACATAAATTTATCCAAGATCAAGGGATTTCCCCATCAATATGACAAGAGATGAGTTTTCTTTATATTAGAACAAGTTATACAAAGATGATGGGGGACACAGAGACCAGGTATCTTACAAACACAACATTTACATAATTCAACGAATGGAGATGCTTAACAAAAGACACGAGGAATATGGTTTTGGAATATGCTAGCTGGATGCATCAGGAAGGGTCACATGACATAGTAAAATCTATAGCCTACACTTCATAGTGGAACTTTACCACTTATAATGACATTCTTATAAATTATAAAAAATTTCCATCCAACAATAGCAAGTGATAGACATGCATGCGTGGCGTAACTGCCAGGATGGAGCTTTCCTTTTTGGAGTTTTTAATGTTTAAACTACTATTTTGATTACAAAAATGCTTCAAAATATCTTTTAAGCCCATATTAGGCAGTACATAAAATGAGCTCTAACATGTAGGAATCATTAACCTGGGTCGTCCTTAAAAAAAATGTACATGGTAAAAATGGAGTCTAGCTAGAACTTTATAGCTACAGCCACCATGAAGCTACCTCATCCTTTCCACTCAGATATCAAATGTTAAATACAGAACCACAATAAAATTCTAGGACCCAACATTATTGTAGCAACTGTGAACTAAGTAGACATATTACCAATCACAAACCATGGTGGCGAAATGAAACCAAGAGTTTCACATTTCTTATAACCTTTCGAAATAGCAGAACACGTACCTGGTTGAGAACTTTCCATGGGTCAGCTCCCATTCTATCCAGCTTGTTAATAAATGCAACCCGTGGAACCTCATATCTCCTCATTTGGCGATCAACAGTGATTGACTGACTTTGCACTCCACCCACACTACAAAGCACAAGTATGGCACCATCAAGAACACGCAGAGCTCTCTCAACTTCAATGGTGAAATCGACATGTCCAGGAGTATCAATTATATTGACCTGAAATTAAAAAAAAAAAGCCTAATCTGTCAGATTTACTTGACCTAGTTTCTTGTTGCAGATACCTGATTTATTTCATGTTGGGGCGCCTTCAGAATACCTTTTTCATTATAAACTGATAGCGTCAGTTAAAGATTGAATCTTTCTGGTAGTTGGAATAGCTTCAATACATATCCAAAGTGATGCAACAAAATCATCTACCGTACGTAACAAAGAACCTGTTTGGATCTTCCTAAAAAAGAGTATGGACTTTCTAAAGTAAAACAAATCATATAGCGCCATAAACCTGTTTGGTAATTCGATTTCTGTGTAAAATGACAGTTCCCACGTAAGGATAACTTGGGGGGTTACAGTTGTTTTGCTCTTTTTCCATGGCCAATTACATGTAATTTGATTCCCAGCTATCCAAACAGATCCCCCAACAGTATCTGAATAAAGGAAATAGATAGATAGATAGCAGAGAGAGAGAGACCTGATAGTCGTTCCAAGTGCAGTAGGTAGCAGCAGATTGAATGGTGATGCCTTTCTCTCTCTCGAGATCCATGGAATCCATCTTCGCTCCGACACCATCTCTTCCTCTGACTTCGTGGATTTCATGAATCTTTCCGGTGTAGTAGAGGATCCGCTCGGTGAGAGTGGTCTTCCCCGAATCGATATGGGCCGAGATCCCGATGTTTCGAACTTTCTCCATGGAATTCTTCCACCAGGCTTCCTTCTCATTCTTGGCTCGCGCCAGATTCCCAGTCGATAGGGTTCGGCACCATGAGCTCTGCAACGTGAGCAGCGCCGAGGACGAGGCGGGAGAGGCGGAAAGCGGGTTCTCTCTGCGGAGGGCGTAGAGGAGACGAGCGACGGAAGATCTTCCCATCTTCTTCGCCTTCGCCTTCGCCTTCGCCTTCGTCTGGTAGGGTAGTGTTTGTGTTTCTGGAGCTCTGTTGTCGTTGTTGTTGTTTCTTCTTCTTCTGCTAAAACCCTAAATCGAGAGAGATGGAAAAACCCCGAAACGGGTTGCAAGCGCGCGCACTCGGTCGAGTCGGGGACTCGTGCGGGTATGGAACACTTGATTCGATCAAATGAATCCAACGGTGCTTATGATTAGAATTGAGAGGACCTTTGATATTTATTTATTTATTTTTATTTCTTATAAGGGTTGTGAATTTTTTAAATCTTATTTGTTATCATTATTTTTTTTTTTGTAAATGAGGATGTTCTAATCATTTGGGTCGGACTGATCCCTACAGGCTCAAGGGTAGCCGGATAAATCGCCTGTGTGGTGTAAGGTTTTTATTAAGATTTTGACAAGGGAATTTCTTAATACAATTGAAAAAAATTAATCACACGGAAGATAAAACACTTTAGCTTAAAATTATAAAGGTTTTTGTTTTTTTTTTTTTTGCCCCTTCTTTGCTAGAAAAAGTATTATTAATAAAAGGAGAGAACTACAGGCAAAGGTAAAAGTTTGGGTCAGCCCTGCCCCATTTACAAAAACAATAAGAAGGCACTAATTAGCAACAACCCCATTTTCACCTCAATGTCCGCTACATTCTTGAATAAACATATCCAAAACAGGTGGAGGGAGATAAGATTTAAATGTTTCAACCTTGATAGAGTGTGAGCCACTCGATTCTTAGATCTTCTTCCAAATCGGATTTCCCGCTACTAATTCCCTGTCAAAGCTTGCAAGTAAGGATGAAAATAGCGGTGGAGGCGGATGTAGGGGCCTGTCTCCAAAACGTTACGTTGCGTAGCAGTGTGATTTGGAAAAATCGTCAAAAAAATATGAAAATATATATATAAAATCTATAATATTGGAAAATGAGAAAAAATATATATATATTTTGCAAAAGGAACTAAAATAAAGGGGCGTAGCGGTCTCCTGTATGAGGTCATGTATCGCTGTATAAATAGAAAATTATAATAATGATCATTTTCTTCACATGTATTCATGTTGTTTAGTTATGTTAAATTAGAAATTAATGAAAGGCTCATAAAAGAAAAAACTATGTAATGAAGTCAAGACTTAAGAGTACCTAGAGAAAAAATACATCTACCAAAGGGGGTGTCTAATAGCATGTACTTAGAGAAGAATCCTTGAGGAGAACTCTCTGTATCGATTGTAATTCGGTGAGATCATGTGCTTTTTTGTATTCTTTTAAATATAAAAGAATAGAATGGTTGTGTAGAGATGTTATTTGAAGAGAAGAAGAAAATAAATAAATCTTATTATGTATTTTAAAAAAATTTAGAAAATAGGAGTTTTTCTCACCCCGTAGTAGCCTCGTAGCGTGCGTGGCCGATATTTTCATCCATGCTTTCAAGAGCTTCCTCCACGAGTGCATGAACTCCCTTTGAAGATTCTCCACAAGTATTAAGCAGTCTCCTTCTAGAATAACTTTGTTGTTCTTACTAGAGAGCAAATAGTCCAACGTTGCGATCTCCATCAACCATGAATCCCGATGGTAGACGCACCTAAACTTCTTCTTTCAAGTCCCTCACTCTGTTTACCTTGCATTGGATTACTTCATGATATAGGGCTCGGATCTCAGCTTCCAATGGGTGCATAGCCTTGACTGAGTTCACGTATGCTACATAACTACCACAACTCGCCTTTGTATTTCCTAATGATACCCCTATTCCAACTGTCATCTTGCATGGTTTGATGGACCCATTAAAATTGAGCTTGTAATATCCTTGTGGGGGAGGAGACTAGTATTATGGAGAACACCTGCTATGACATCTGAAGAAGTATATATAATTTATTAGTAATTAGTAGCATTCCATTCAAAGAAAACCAATTTGGTCTTAGTGATCATGTTCGAGGAAAAATTGGAATCCTTTTTACGTGTAAAATCTATGTCCCAGCCATGTCCAAGCAGTATCCGGGCACATCATAGGTATACCATGAAATAAATGCCCTGCCCTCCTGTTGCTCATGCTGGCCTGGTGCCAAAACCATGAAATAATTCTAGCTTGTGTTTGTGCAGTGATGGGTGCCAATGTACTGCAAAATCTGTTGCCAGATTGGCGAATATCTTTGTATGGAGTGCAAAACGCGCTTGGAAAAAGAAAATTGCATATATCAACCGTGTGGGACCAACTTGATTTGAGCTGAGGTCGGTCCTTCATTGTCTCAACTGCCCCTAGTGGGGATGATGAGATGGGACATGGGAGAAGACACTCCATTTTTCAGCTCCCAGCTAAATCTTGATGATTTTAGTTTCCACATATGGGCCTTCTGCTAAGTTACTAAAACTGGAACGCATCAGATTGTGAGATCTTGGTTGTTTAACACTTTAGGGCATGTTTGGTTAAAAAATATGCAGGAAAATGATTTTTTGTTTTGCACTATTGTATGCTATATCAAAGTTTGGCAGCCGCAAATTATTGCTGGTTTTTTCACCTAAAATTTGCGATTGATATGATTTTGGGATCTAATCTCCCCCCATTGGATATGCAAAGCATGCAAAAGGAATGGGTGTAAAATCCAAAATCCCACCTCTCTCGTAAACTCACATATATGCTATGGTAGATTGGATGTTTGGGGAGATAAAGGGATCAAAGTAAAAAAAAATGAAAAGATAAGATGAAAATTCTCAAGATTTATTAAAGTTTTATATCAAGATTCCGGTTTAAAATGATTTTAAGCTACGTAAGTGATAAGCAATACATTTTATAGCACTTAAAAATTCACAAGTTGAAAAAAAATCCAGAAAGGAGAAGAGCTATTTGTATAGACACCCTGAAAAAAGACATACTGCCGTCACTATTAAAATAACTTTAGAAAAGATTGACTATAAGGTTAAAATGAATAGGTGAGTTGCTTATTAATTATCCACAGATTTGGGTGTTCAACACCAAACATGGATTAATGAAATCTTCGGTGTCTCCACACTTACAACCAAACGTGGAATGCAAGGAATCATTAGCTATGCAAATCTTTAGGAAATTTTTTTTACTTCTCCCTTGAAAAAGTGGAATCCTAAATTATGCAGATTCCTCTCTAGTTACCCAACGTGCCTTAAAATTGTGGTAAATCCATATTTAGTAATTGTAATTTTTTGAGAATTTAGACGAGTGAAAATCTTCATTTGTTAGGATTTTAAGATCCAACCACCCCTATAAGATTTGAAAATTATCACATTAGTGAATTGGCACACCAAATCCTATTTTTTTCAACTGTGTGCATCGATACTAACCACTATCAATGTAAAATTCTAAACCATACAAATCTCTATTGAGGATTTTTTGTTCCTGTGGTAGTATAAAATTATCAGATCTATAGATTCCTCGCATGTTACCAAACGTGATCCCAGGAAAACTGAAAATCTTTTCCTAAAAATTTCGATGCCAAATGTGTAGGGTGTTAATTTTTAACGGCTTGGATTTCCAACAGGTGTGCCCCACTTTGGGGTAGGGGCTAAAAATAACGGCACCATTAATGATGAATGAATAATAGTGAGTGAGTAATGTTCACAAATCTATAATTGAGATTCTGCTCAAGTCTCCTGTTTCCTCTCTGGTTCTTGACTTCCACTCCACACAGATCCCTTCCAAGTTCGATTCTTCCTTGCCAAATACATGTAAGTGATCTACGACTTCTACAAGATTTCAAGTGAAAGATTCCTTCTTTTTGGGTGTCTGTGTGTTTTTTGTTAGAATCTTGGATTCTCCTTGTGGTTTTGATTCCTCCCACTTAAAATTTGAATTATTTTTTGATTCTCTGCTTTAGGGTTTTTGGGTTATCTCCAGTTAGGTAGTTTTTTTTGTTGCCATCTGATTTAGGCAAAACTTTATTTGCTTAGTGGTACAAAATTTCAAAAACTTTGGGAGATTTGAGAGGGAAAAGCTTGTGGGTGAATCTGAGGGGTATTTTAGATGTAGATTTTAGTGAAAGTTGATATTTTTATGGACTGATTTGTTCCATGGTCACTTTCAGATGTGCTTGTTGCCCCTGGGGTTTCTTCTGCAAATCTGATTTTTGTTTGTGCTTCTATCAACTATGTGAATGACGATTCAGAGGGCAGTTTGGATAATCGAGTAAAAGTTGAAATCTTGGATGAACTGATTTTTATTTGTTCTGCTATGAACTGATTTTGGTGAACTATATAGTGTGAATTTTGATTATAAAATTTGGGTTTATATGGAATGCCTGAGAATTAACTTGAAAAAGAGTGAAACTTGAAGCCCTAATGAGATTGATGCTTCTTGAATTCTTGGGAAGGTATTTTCCAGTTCCATGGATGGGGAGTGCTTAGGAAGATTGATTGATCTGGGAGTATATTTCTTTCTTCCATTTTTTACTTTCTTTTAAAAGTGCTATTTTAGTGGATGCCCTTTAATTCTGTCAACTTTCTAGGATCTATCATTTTCCAGGTCAGCAGTTGTTGGTTTGATTTTTATTTATTACTTCCTCAGGTCATTGTTATACAAACAGGGATTGTTTAATCAGCAATGTTTCCTGTGTTTCCTCTTCTTGTTCCTTCTTCTTCTAATGATTTGTCTGGATATTTTGATTTATTTTTGCCACCTTCTTTTCACTTATTTTTTCTGGAGTTATTTAGATCAATTATAATATATTAAGCTAGGAGGTTTTGGGTTCAATTTTGACCGTCGGTTATAATTTTGACTGACGGTTATGTAACTACTCATGCAACTACCAACTCATTTTTCCATCAAACCACTCGTGTTTTAGTTGTTCCATAACTATACCCTTTTTATACCAATTTTTCTATTTCTATTTTATCCAACTTGTCCTATGGAAAGAGATAATTTTTTTTAATATGTGATTATTTATTTTGCATTGCAGGGAGACCGTGCTGAGCACGGGTCATTGGGCTAGTGCTCTTTTATGATGGTTGATGTTTTCATTTTCGTTTGATTTTCTTCGTAGCTTGAGTGGAATTAGTTTTATTTCATTGGTGGATTTTCATGGAAGGAAGCTGCAATAAAGTTTTTAGGGAGAGACAAAAGAATAAATATTTGACAGATATTAAGTATGAGATTTTTTTATTTCTAAGGAAAGTTATTCCCACATTCAACTGTTTTTTTATGGCTTTATTGATTTTTGGCATTTGGGCCAGTCTTTAGATATTAGAATGTTCTACTGCATGGGTAATAGATTCTTGATGAATTGGAAACGTTTCCTTGCAAAGATCAAAATAGCAGTTGCAGCGGGCGTAGCGGCTGATGTCCAGAACACGACGTAGTGGGAGATACGTAGCAGTGTGAATAAAAAAATTGTTTAAAAAAAGACTCAATTTTTTTTTAAAAATGTTATAATTTGATTTTTTTTCCATATAGTAACTGAGATAGGGGGATGTAGTGGTCTCTTCGGTGCATGGAGATTTTGTATTGCTGAATAATTATAAAACAACAATATTTATCTATTTTTTTCAGATGTTTTCAGTTTTCATGTTAGTTAATCTAATTTAGAAACTATTATGTATTTCTAAATTCATAAGCAATTTAGCGTAACTGTTCATAACACAGGACAAATAAATAAATTATGAAGTAATACTTAAAAAATCTTAAAGTTCAAAGTTTAAACCAAATGATGAATTAACTTCCATTAAATACAAACAATGTACTTTTGTTGAGAGTTGAAAAAAGAATACATCTACTAATACCAAAGGAGGTGTCTAAAACGATATACCTTGAGAAGAGCCCTTGAGAGGAATTCTATGTATCGGCTTCAATTCAGCAAATCTTGTGTTTTTATTGTTCTTTTAAGCAAGGAATGGTAGAAGAGTTGCATAGAAATGTTGCTTGGAGAGGGGAAAAAACAAATAAAAAGAAAAAGAAGCCCTACCATGTGTTTTAAAAAATTATGTAAAGTAGATGTTAGTCATGCTCCGTAGCAGCCCGTAGCGACTTGTAGCGGGTCCGTAGAAGCCTCTACATTTGCTAGCGGCGATGAATTGTTTGTAAACCGCTACAGATATAGCAGCCGCTACATAGCCCATGTTTCCTTGTACTTATGCAAGTATGCCATACTGATATTATTATGGAGTTTTTTATGCCACTTATATCTCTGCTTCTTACAGATATAAAATGGCAATGGAAGTGACTCAAGTCCTTTTAAATGCACAAGCTGTAGATGGTACTGTGAGGAAGCAAGCAGAAGATAGCCTAAAACAGTTTCAGGACCAAAACCTTCCAAGTTTTCTGTTATGTCTCTCTGGTGAGTTGGCTAACAATGATAAACCCGTGGATAGTCGCAAGCTGGCTGGTTTGATCCTGAAGAACGCATTGGATGCCAAGGAGCAACATAGGAAGTTTGAGCTTGTGCAGAGATGGTTGTCATTAGACCCAGCTGTAAAGGCCCAGATCAAAGGGTGCTTGTTGCAGACCCTCTCATCTCCTGTACCCGATGCACGATCGACAGCTTCACAAGTTATTGCTAAGGTTGCAGGTATTGAGCTTCCACATAATCAGTGGCCTGAGCTTATAGTGTCACTCTTGTCAAATATTCACCAGCACCCAGCTCATTTTAAGCGGGCCACTCTCGAAACCCTTGGGTATATATGTGAGGAAGTATCTTCGGATGTTGTTGATCAAGATCAAGTTAATACAATACTTACGGCTGTAGTTCAGGGAATGAACTCTTCTGAGGGGGACAATGATGTTAGGCTTGCTGCTACCCGAGCATTGTGTAATGCTTTGGGCTTTGCTCAGGTGAATTTCACAAGTGATATGGAGCGGGACTATATTTTGAGGGTTGTTTGTGAAGCCACTCTTTCTCCTGACATGAGGATACGACAGGCTGCATTTGAGTGCTTGGTTTCCATTTCTTCTATGTACTATGAGAAGCTTTCATCTTACATTCATGACATATTTAACATTGCATCAAAAGCTGTGAGGGAAGATGAGGAACCTGTCGCTCTTCAGGCTATTGAGTTTTGGAGCTCGATCTGTGACGAAGAAATTGATATCTTGGAAGAATATGGAGGCGATTTTAGTGGTGACTCTGAGGTTCCTTGTTTTTATTTTGTAAAGAAGGCACTCCCTGCTTTGGTTCCCATGCTATTGGAGACACTTCTTAAGCAGGAGGACGATCAGGACCAGGATGAAGGGGCCTGGAATATTTCAATGGCTGGGGGAACATGTTTGGGTTTAGTGGCACGGACAGTTACAGATGACATTGTTCCCCTTGTGTTGCCTTTTATAGAAGAAAACATAGCAAAGCCGGACTGGAGGCAAAGAGAGGCAGCTACGTATGCCTTTGGTTCCATTTTAGAGGGCCCATCACCAGACAAGCTCATTCCAATTGTCAATGTCGCTCTAAACTTTATGCTCAATGCCTTGACCAAAGACCCAAATAATCATGTCAAAGATTCCACTGCATGGACTCTTGGAAGAATATTTGAGTTCCTTCATGGCTCCACTGTTGAGAGTCCCATAATAACTAATGCAAACTGCCAACAGATTCTTACAGTCCTTCTTCAAAGCATGAAAGACGTCCCTAATGTTGCTGAAAAGGCCTGTGGGGCTCTGTATTTTCTTGCCCAAGGTTACGAGGATACAGGTTCATCCTCCCTGCTGTCGCCTTTTTTTCAGGACATTGTGCAGGCTCTTCTTACCGTGACTCGCAGAGAAGACGCTGGGGAATCTCGCCTCCGAACCGCTGCTTATGAGACTTTAAATGAAGTTGTGAGATGCTCAGCAGATGAGACGGTTCCTACTGTCTTGCAACTTGTTCCAGTTATCATGATGGAGCTCAACAATACTGTTGAAGCACAGAAGCTGTCGTTCGAAGAGAAGGCAAGGCAGAATGAGTTACAGGGTCTTCTTTGTGGGTGCTTGCAGGTCATCATACGGAAACTAGGAGCGTCTGAACCTACCAAGCATCTCTTTATGCAATATGCAGACCAGCTTTTGGGTCTTTTTCTGAGGGTTTTTGCTTGCAGACATGCAACGGTTCATGAAGAGACTATGCTTGCGATTGGGGCTCTGGCATACACAACAGGGTCTGATTTTGCGAAGTACATGCAAGAATTCTATCCTTATTTGGAAATGGGTCTCCAAAATTTTGAGGAGTATCAGGTCTGCGCTATTACCGTTGGCGTAGTTGGTGATTTATGTAGGGCACTTGAAGAAAAGATACTCCCCTACTGTGATGGAATTATGACACAGCTCCTCAAGGATCTGTCAAGTAATCAGTTGCATCGGTCTGTGAAGCCTCCTATATTCTCATGCTTGGGTGACATTGCTTTGGCAATAGGAGAGAACTTTGAAAAGTACTTGATATATGCTATGCCTATGCTCCAGGGTGCAGCAGAAGTATCTACTCATACTTCAGGTGCCGATGATGAGATGACTGAGTACACGAATATGCTGAGAAATGGAATTTTGGAGGCATATTCTGGTATTTTTCAAGGATTTAAGAACTCTCCGAAGACTCATCTACTGATGCCTTATGCACCTCACATCCTTCAGTTCTTGGACAGCATATACTTAAAAAAGGACATGTTAGTTCTGGAGACCACAACTCCACTTTCTTGCAGATTCTTGCACTTCTCTTTCTTTGTTTCTTATCAACCTTTTTTCTGTGTGTTTTGTCAGGGATGATGTTGTGACTAAGACTGCAATAGGACTACTGGGAGATCTAGCTGATGTATTGGGTGGTAATGCTGGTCCTTTAATCAGTCAAGCTGTTGCAAGTAAAAACTTTCTGAAGGAATGTTTGTCATCGGATGACCATTTGATTAAAGAGTCTGCAGATTGGGCTCAGCTGGCTGTCAGTCGAGCTGTTGCTGGTTGATGCTGCTTGTTCATCTTAAAAATTTCTGCATGCATTTGGGTGTTTTGAGTTGGGTCCATGATTGCATACATGTGTGTGGTCGTCACCGTTATTGCATGAAGGTTTTGCTAAGAAGTCAGTGCTAATTCTCATGTTACATGCAGTGAAGTTGAGTTTTTTCCATGGGGAAGTGGGTTTGATGACCCACCTCTGCCAACTTCACAGATTGGCTCCAGGGGTTCTTACAACAGGGAGGGAGAAGGCTGTGTCTTGTCCGCACACCACGCAGGCTATTTTTATTCATTGCCTGCTTATATACTTGTGTTGCCACATTTGTGGACACTGCTTTTGCTTCCTTCATTGTGAGGCCTGCCGGTGCTATTATCTTAAATCAAGCAAGAAATCAATTCTCAGGCATTTTGAGTTGATGACGCTTAAAAGGGAACGCATGATCTAATCTGTTCAAGAGTCATTTAGCTGTTGCTTCCTGAGATCACCCATTGGTAAATCCATATTCCATTCCCTTTGCATTCTTTATTTTTATTATTTGAAATTTTGTATTGGTTATGCGTGGTCTCAAGTTTTCTGTTTGCCGCAGTCGGTTCAGTCTCATCCTTCCTCAAGCCCTGTATTCTTGGTGTTGGTTGCTGGAATAGCTTCTTAGGGGGGCCTTGCATTCTTTTCATAATAAGTGTCCATTTCATGCATTTTTCAACAATACTCTTTGCATACCGTGTGCATTATTTAAACGATCGGGCTTTGCCTTTCACATTATTTTGTCATCTATTCTGTTGTGTAAATGTATATTTAAGTGATATCATCATAAAATGAGTGGTTGATGCAATGAAGTTCTGTGAGCTTTGTAATCATTTTTGTTATAGTCTTCATGCTGTATGGCTATTTGTGTTTCCTCACTTTATAAGTGGATTGAATAATGAATGCCACCGTCACATTTCCTTTTTTTTTTTTTCAATGTTTGGAAACCTGGTTAGGAGGTTGTTTGGACAACTACTCTTGGATTTGGTTTCCAGGTCATTCCCAGATGAAAATGATCAATTAGGTGTAAAGCAATTGCGGAATTGTGAATGAGGCTCTGATTTTGATGCAAAACTGCTGAGGAATTAGATCAGTATCATGTTTTTCTTTCTTTGCATAGCATGTTGATCTATCCACATTCCATGCCTTTAGAAAATGTCAATGGCCAAGCACATACCCTTATTAATGTATGAACTTGATATAAAAGTCATAGAAATAAGTTATCCAATCACATGTTTGAGAGTTTTGAGTTTTGAACGAGCCATAGCACCATTATGTTTCTTATCGTGTCACTTGAAATATGATAGGAGATGCTCAACACAGTGAGTTGAGTTCTTATCCAGTGTTGACTCAGTGAGAGGGATTTAAATGTTTAAACTGCTTTTATTCCCTGCAATAGATTACTACAATTTTGTGTGTACACCACTTACTTTCATAAGTTGTGTCACCCCAGAAAATATGTTCCCTGCTTTGATTATCTCATGCTTATAGACCAAGGAATGCTGGTGGCCCCATTAAACCTGGAAGAGTGGTTTGTAGGTTAGGCAGTAGGCACCCACAAAGCTTAAGCTCCATCTTGAAGCACACTGGGTTGCTGGGCCAGGGGGTGACCATGGCCCTCCAAAACTATTGTAAACACTAAGATGGGCGAGTACATTGATAATTTCCTGTCATTTATGTTTCCATTCACAATTTTCAGTGGAGTATGAAAATTGGACCTGTCTTAGTCCCATCAGGTGGCATTGTGTGGGCCCAATAAATTGCAAGATAGGTAGCCTGATTATCACAAGGTTCCACAACATGATAATGGACCCATTGAATCTGGAAATTGTTTTCTAGATTAGATATCCACCAAGCTTCAGCCCCATTAATTTTTTAAGGTGGAACAAGAGAGGTTCAGGCAGGGACCATGGGCCCTAAAAATGTTTTTTTTTTTTTTTTTTTTGGTACCCAACTATTGGGGGCTGGGTGTGGGACCCTGTCCTCAGGTGAGGATAGTAGGCCTCAAGTGTGGTGATGGAGCCCCCTCGGGTGAGGGAAGGAGGCATGTCTCGGGTTTATACCCTTGGCAGCCGGGTAAGAACTAACTAACACCTCTGATAACAGGCTGTCGTAGGCCCCAAAAATGTTTGAAAAACCCTTTCTTATAATAAGTGGCCCTATCCATTGATATATTATTCTATCAAGGTGCCTTGCAACTAAGAAGAGTTAGATGGATTAACCATGGGAGAGTACAAGGGAGACTTGACTTTTATATAGAAGCAATCAACTCCCTTACACATTAGTCCTAATTATGTTGAGGACCCCAACCATCTTAAAGCGGAAAAATGAGAAATTATTGGCATCTTGTGGCATCACAAATACAAAGGTATTGCAACTTAGGTATTTATTAAAATCCAACTTTATTGGTGATTATTATCCTTTACATCTTAATAGATGAAATGGGATGATGAAATAAGATTTAAAAAAAATTAATAATCATTTGAATGGATGAATATCATCATTTAACAAGCCAATGAGGGAGTCTGGATAATTTTTTTTTTTTCCAAAACTTTTGGAAGGCCACTGTCACCTGTCATAGCAAGGATTTTCTTTTTTAGAAATAGTAGCTGTTAGAGTAGACTTTGCCAATGACATATGGTCTGTCTTACTTTTGCTCAAACTTGCTTTTGGATTTGTGAGTTAGGATCATGGGTCTTCGAACTGTAAGAACCAAATCTCCTTCTTGAATGCTCTTTCGTGAACCTTTTTGTCAAAAGTTTACTTTAAGAGCAGAGTCCCTAATCACTTCTATTTGTAGCCACAAGTTAAGATGTCCCATCAAATATCTTCTCCTCATGGCTCTCTTTTTTGTTGTTTAAGCTATTAATTTGTCTAACTTAGGATAAAATTAGATTTAAACTTGGATCCAAATTTGTAATTAAAAACTTCCAAAAACCCAAAATCTAATCACAACTTTAACTAGATGTGTTAAAAATGTATTGATTAATTATGAGCTGCCAAACTTGTATGTGCAGTGGCTGAAGGGCAGGTACAGCCCCAATGGACTCTCCAAGCCCAATAGCATATATGGGCCACTCTAGCTTTCACACTGGGGTTAGAATTATATGTTACTTCATGTTTCATTTACCAGAAAGCATCTTGAAAATCAAGGTTTTTCCCTTGCTTTCCTGGAAGTGGTGCTCTGCAAGAAACCTACAAGAAGAAAAGCAACAAGGGCAGTCATCTAGGGCCCACAAAAAACCTGTCATATGAAAATCCTTTGGTTTGTCAAACATTTCAAACCAAAAGGGATTCTTAGAAGAAATTAAAAAGTTTTCTGCCAATCTTCCAGTAAAACCATTGGTCAAGGATTACTTAATTGCACCCTTGACAAAACTATTATTAACAGGTTAGCTTAATGTAGAACAGAACATTGCATGAAACAAATGCATGCATTTTGGTGATAAGTACCAAACCTGTTAGGATTGTCATGAGGTATATGATGAACAAGGAGAAATTACAAGGTGGTGACCTGTATGATATGACAGCCACCTTTCACATTTTGGTGTGAATTCTGTAGAATAGTGGTGGTGGGTCTGTCCCTCATTTTCGTTCTTGACTTAGAACAGTAGGAAAGAACATTTTAATTGACATGTGATCCGGACCGTTCCTTTGCTGGCATGCTTAGAACAGTAGGAAAGAACGTCTTAAGAAATGGAGATTCTTTATTGTGTGAAAAACAATATATATGTTTTCATAGACAAAGTTGAGTCAAGATCTAGTGTGATTCACTTGTCACAATGTTAGGATTTTGCGTGTCGGCTAATTCAGGGGTTGGACAAAACACTGGGTCCATTGAGTTTTAATTCTTATTTTTAGAAAAGGACTCTGAATTGAAGATTGAAGACTGGAATGACTCAAAGAGCTGGAAGAGATATGAAGTGCTGAATTTCTGGATCAATCAGAATGGGGTCCACTCGAGAGACCACATCATCTGCTTGAGCGGACATGAGTTAGAATAGCCAGACGCCTGATAGAAGTCATTTTTAACTGAAATAGAATCTCATCCGCTCGAGCGGACATGTGGCAGAGTCCAAAGAAAATTAGAAACCGAATTCTAATTGTGCCCAAACTGCTTATTTTAATCCTAATCAAGTTAGGCAACCTTAAGCACGTTGCAATGGTTATTTTTTGCACACTATTGGGCTGATTTATTGAGTGGATCAATCTAGAGATCTCGAACCCTAAACTTTCAGCCAAGCTATGAAAAAGTTAGCCCCCTCATAGACACTGCCTTCTGTGACTTGGCACAGCCCCAAATTTGACACTCATCTAACCTTTATTTACCATTGGATTGAAATAAGAAAAAAATGATGTCTCCCAAAATAACTAAACGCATGCAAGGCCCTTGGATCATGGGGTTATTATGCTTTAACATGGTTCATATTCTTCACATCCACATCTCTGTGACCTTGGCATCCCCCACCTCCACCAGGATTGTCATGGCCTCAAATGAGCTTGAGTAAGTTCATTGCACCCATTGCCCCATCATGCTAATCACATCAGATCAGCTCACCACAAAGTTTTTACGAAAGGGGACAAAGGGAGGATAAGAGGTGGGGTAGGAGAAGTAGTTGCTGTGAAAATGGCCATCCAAACACCATTTAATATTTGTGTTAGATTATTTTATTAGTGGTAAACATGAATTACATGAAAAAGTACCAAGGAAAAAAAAGAGAGTGATGCTGAAATGTCATGTCATATGATAACGCTTGACTAGAACTTTGATAAAAATATGGAATGAATTCGAAGAAAACGAGAAGGGTAGGTATAAAGAGAAGGAATATAAAAAAAAAGGTAAAGTTGAAAAGGCTGGACAAAAGCCACACAAGAGTCAATGGAGGAAAAAAGTGATTTTTGATGTAACTGAAGTTAGTGCAGTTGACAATGTTGTGGTGGTAATTGGATTTCATTTTCTACATGCTATTGAGTGGAATGGACTATGACAATGGCTTCCATAGGCATTCTCTCCCACTGAGACAAGAATAAAACCATACCTTCCCCCCACCCTTTGGATGCCAGAACTCACAGCATTAGCTATGTCTCGGGTGTTGCCTTTCCTCCTCATCCTCCTCCTCATCCTCCTCTCTCCATCATGTAACTCAAGTCTCCTTAATTTTTTAGAACCTTTTCCATACTCATTTTCATGCTCGACTAAGTTTCTTCTCTCTGGCAGGTGAAGTTGAAGGCTTTGAGGAAGGGGGGCCTCGACACCCATCCCCATTTCACAAGGTAATGTGTTTGTTTGTGCCTGTGTGAAGTAACTCACAAAATAGTGCATGTGATCATGTTTGCTTGTATGGTCTGTTTGGATGGTTTTTAAATGATTTTTTTTATTTGGAGAGGAATTATATGATCATTGGATTAAGGATACGTAGAGTTCATAGGATGCATGGGTGCCATGATTCAAGGACCCAAAGTAAACTTCACTATGTAGGCTCAATCACACGAGTCATTACACTATATTAAATTTCATTAGCTAACCATTCCTACCAAACCAGGAGATTTTAGTAGAGGCTGTAAAAGTACTTTACAATATAACCTAGTCGGTGCACATTTCGCAACAAGTGCTTTTTTTCAGCATCGAGACATTCCTCATGGGATTTAAACTCGCAACCGGTTAATTAGCTATTATAACAGATTAAGTTTCAGATGCATATATACTTTATAATGCACTAAATCCATACTAGAAAATCATTAACCACCCAATATTAATACATGATGAAGTTAATCATAAGATTAGAATTATTCCAGCAGAGATTTGTGTAGAGCATGGTCAGCAACAGCAGTTCCCTTAAAGAGGTATTAGGGTTGGTTTATTTATTTCAATTTTGAATTGTTATCTTCTCTTGTATGTATTGAGATGGGTTAACAAAAGCTATGGGTGATTCCATGTACTCTAACCTTTAAAGTTTCCACCCGGTATCCTCACCATTTTGCCTCTTTTCAATAAAAGTTAATTAAGCATCTTCCTTTATTCACTCATTTGTTCGAGCCTTTATGATTTTGCCATCTTCATCAAGCTGCACGATGAATCCTTCTAAAAGAACCATGCTAGATATAATAAAGTAGTCACCAACAATGACAGGCTTAGAATGAGAGAGTTATTACACTAATGGACAATAGAAGATCAAAAGGGTGATCCCCATTAAAAGATGATGATCACACAAAATATCAAGAGAGAGAAAGCATTTGGGAAAGATATCAAGAGAGATCAAGGATTTGTATCATTCTAAATGTTAACAATAGTACTATCCTTAATTTCAGTTAATAAAAACTATGGTGAATTCCATGTAGTGAAACCTTTAGAGTTTCCATAATAGCCCATAATGATTTTGAGACTCTGGTGTTTATTTTTAATTTCTCAGTCCAGGAAAATTGAGATCATGCTAATGCTATGCATTTCCTCACTTGGTATGCCACATAATTCCTACTTTAATCCTTCTTTATCTGTTCATGTGTGCTTCTCATCCTTCATATTATGTCATATATCAGTAGGTGACAATGTTACAAGTTACAATTCTTTGGTGCGTTTCTTATTACCCATAACATGCGTTTGGTTTTTGTGCACACACATGCATGTGTTGTAAGTTCTATCCCTCCACATATCTGAATCAACTTCTGATAATCAACTCTTTGATATGTACTAGGCAATACATATGTATTGTACTAGTAGGTAATTTACATGATATGCATGTCCTACTCCCATGATTTAGTATATATATGTTCCTCAAATCATTTCCTGTCGTTTGATGATGGTGTTATGCAGATGAACGTACGTGATCTGATGGTGGTGGAGCATATAATGCGCGATTACCCTCCAGGTGGAGCAAATGACAAGCATGATCCAAATAAGCCCCCCCATTAGATTTAAGCAGGCCATAAGCCTCTAGCAGTATGATTAGTATTAGCCCATGCATGCCCATGAATCTGCCCCTTGTATGCTTGGTGTTGGATTTAGATAAATAAATGGGGTCGGGTGTGATTTTCGAATATGATATGTAGGTGAACATGGTTTCCACACTATATGTTTTGTATTTCTATGCCTAGTTAATGAATGGTTTGGACACTATATGTTTTGTATTTCTATGCCTAGTTAATGAATGGTTTGGACACTATATGTTTTGTATTTCTATGCCTAGTTAATGAATGGTTTGGACACTATATGTTTTGTATTTCTATGCCTAGTTAATGAATGGTTTGGACACTATATATTTTGTATTGCACGATACATGTTATTATTTAGCGAATGAGTATGGATAGAAAGTAGGATTTGGCTTAAGATAAATTGGAATTGCAAAACAACGAGACTTTAATGATAATGATGATCAATGGGGTGGGGCCATTATCACATGCTACATGTAACGGTGTTTTGAACCATTGATGCATGGCGTAGGCCTTCCTGGGCCTCTTTGTTCTCTGAAAAAAAAACATCAGATTGTATGCCCCACGCCCTATATTTCAAAAACTTCATGTAATTCTGTGCATGTGGCCCTCCCAAAAATTATTTTCCTACATAACCCACCCCCCCCCCCCCCCCCCCCCCCCCCAAACACACGCACACACACAAAATAGGAATCAAGAGATGCAGATTGTGGAGAAAAATAGTTAACTGTGGCTGACCGACTTTTATGGGTTTGTGAACGTATGTAAAAACAAACCTAGATGACAATTCATTTTATTAATGAATTACAGTTATTGACTGTTAATAGAAGCTTAATAGGAAACTTATGAAAGGTCCCATGGTTATGGGAAACATATGCAAACAGTATCATGGTTACAGGAAACTTATTTTTGTGAAGATGGCATGAAATCAACGTGGGATTAAGTAGAATCTAAATGATCTTATCTTTAGATTTACAAACACATATGCATTAATTGGAATTAAATGATTTTTTACTTTAAATGGTATTCTTAATTCAGAAAATAAAACTGGATAGATGTTTTTGTAAGGAATACAATTGGATAGTTGGATCGTTTTTGTTGTGGTTGCTCATTGCTGAGGTAAAAGTATTGCTGTTAACGTGACTTGGGGAGAAGCCAGAATTAATATTTATTCTTCAACTAGTACTTGTTTAAGGAATAAGAATATACACCTTATTCAATTTTTGCCCAAAAGGAAAAAAAACAAAAAAGTAAGAACTTCCATCAATTGATCCTAATCATTGTTGCGGACCAGTCTCCACCGAACGGGATTATTGAAAAGTCTTTATTTTATCTCTATTAACGCTTGGAGGTTTTGAATTTTGATAGGAATGGTTAGCTAAGAAAACTTAATATAATATTAACTGGTCGCAAGTTTGAATCCAAAATGAACGACTTGGCGTTCTACTAACATTCGAGGTGCTAATCAGAAGCTTGAGTGTGCCGTTATGCTGTGGAATAACTCTCAAAGTCTGATCAGCGATCACGTTGTTACAGTGTTAGAATTGCGATTAAACGGTGTATAGTTCATCCAGACCTTATTTAGGGTAATTTTCTCTTGCAGACGTGCATCCACACGAGACTTAGTGAAAAAAAGAAAATCAAAGACTCCTTCACTGATTTGGGATTATTTACTTTCGTGCATTAGGTTAGAGGCCCATGTGGATGCTCTTGATTTTTTAGTACTCCTGTAAAAGTAGTTACAAAAAGATAAAGTGAGTGTTGATAAAGGAGACAATCCAACTGAGTGGCTAACAATCAAAGACTCCTCTGTTGTTGTCTTTTAACGACAAGGAAATCGTTCAAGCAATGTAAGGATAGTAAGTTCATCATCACCAGCATTCTGCCTGTTAAAGGATGATAGGTTTGATCTTTGTTGTTAATCTAGTATTTAAATATCAATGTGATGTCTGCAATACAAAAAGTCTAATTAGGTTTGTTTTGCTAGTGCCCCACTAATGAACTTGCCATAATCTTCTAACTTCAATGCTTCCACACTCATTTCTTTCTACGACTATAATCACTTTATTTGAGGGTGGAATAAAAAGGGAAAAGGTCAGTGAAGTACAAATTTCCAATGGGCATTGCCCACTTCAAGTGGTTGGGGATTGGAGATTCCACAACAAGCCATGGCTCTGCCATATGTTAATGGAACATGTTAGTTGAAGTGATAGAAAAGAAATTGAAGATAAAAAAAAAAAAAGGAGATTTAGGATTGATAAGGAGATGCATGTTTTCTAGGCTAGTTTAATTTGTGGGTATTGGCCATACTTTTCTTGTTCATGTGGCTGTTGATGGACCCAGACCCAGCTCGGATCTACCCCGGTCCGTATCCTGTAAAACTGGATTCAGACTTTCCAATGGGCCCAACTTCCTAGAACTGGGCTGTAGTTGATGGACTGAAATCCTTATCGGGCCAGACCCTAATCTTAATCTAAATTTTATTAGACTTAGGCTTCTGGTAACCCATATTGAGTCTATTCAGGCCCAATTCCCGTGTTCGTGTTGGATTGGACACAGATTTGGGCCCTGAAATCCTTGTGAGGCCCAGACCCAGGACGGTGGTTTCACCCTGTTGACAGCACTAATGGTTTGGGTCCTTGGGATCTCAACTGGTGCTGCCTTGGGAAACAACTTTTCTCCAGATACACAAATAAAATTAAGGAGGAAATTGAAAACGAGTGAAGCTGCATGATGGGAATCTTCAGAGTTCAGAACCAACATGGAGTCATGCAAGGGACTGTCCTTTTCTTTGACTGTCTTTTTAGGGGATAAAAATGAGTGACATACAGATGCTTCGGAAATGAACTTAGTGCAGTTGACCCTACTGCAGTGGCTATTGGATTTCATCATTCGGCAAGGCTACCAAAGTGGGTTGGATGGACCATGGACACTTGCAAAATTAATGAGAAGAAAAAAAAAAAAAAAACCATGTCTCCCTTCTCCCCTCTTCAAATTGTAAAAAGACATTCTCCTCCTTTCAGACCAGTATCTCAACAACAAAAACAGTGACACTAGACTTGCCTCTTTCTTCTCTTATTTTAGCTACGTGTTCACTGAATTAACCATGAGTAGCAGTTACGTACTCCTGCTACTTTCAGTTGTATATGCTTGAATGATTCATGACACCCATCCAAGTTATGTCATCAACACCAAGTTGGTGCAATCATGGGTTATGTTTACCTACTTTTACAATTTTATATTAGATGTGCTGCATGTATTTGTGTGGTTTATTGAGAAGCCTTTTTTTATCATCACTTTCTAACATACCCCACAATTTATGATGAAGATTATGGTGTCAAGGATGAATGAGTGAGAGAGCTTATTATGGATGATACTATACATTTCAACTATGAGGATGGACGATCCAATCCCAGGCTCAAGGAAATCGAAGTGGAGTTGGCAATAACCCATATATGACTCTCCCTCTGGGCCTCTCCCATCCTCCTTCCATTTTTTTTTTTTTTAGTTTAATTTACCCTCTAAGTTGCCCCAGGGCCTTACTATATTTTCTTAGGGTTCCGCTGAGAGATCCCTTCTTCTCTCAATGGACCGAAGACGGATTGAATTAACTTTGACGTCACTTACCAGCTGACATTGTAGACTTTGATGTTCCTGCCAATTATAATTAGTATGAGTCTACTAATTTGGAGGCTTTATATAGCACATGGACTTGGTGGTGTATCAGTTTACAGGAATTTGTTTGTACTTTACAGGATCCTACTCCTGTGGTTATGTGAAATTGAGTCTAAGGGTGTCTGTCCATGGGCCTGACTATGGCCTCGTCTAACTTGGGACCCAATAGCTGGCTTTGGGCATGCATTTGAGTTCAAAGAGAGAGACCCAGATCCATGTTTAGGCCCTGAAAATCCTTAACAGGTTGGATCAATGTCTAGAGTTTTAGACTTGTCCAATTTTTATTAAGATTTATTTGTACATTTTATAGATAAACATAGGAGGCCGTGCCGTGCGACACTGATGCATGACAATTATGGGTGAGGTGGGGAATTGAAAGGTCTAGATGGGACCCGACCATGAATAAAATTTCAAGGCTGTATCCATGATCCTCAAAGTTTACAGTTTTAGAATGCACTACTTTTTTTTTTTCTAACTCAATCCAATTGTTAGTTACAATTTTTTAATAAGTTGGATGAGTGGTACTTAAAGATTTAGGGATCGATCCATGAATATATGTGTGATACTAAGGTGTTAACACCACTCAACCATGACATGGACCCAATCCCATGCCTGAAGTCCTCAATTGTCTAATGACTCAGGCATGGAGGGTCTCAATTCGGCTGGTTGACATTCGGGTTTTTCATGGGCCGGGCTGGGCCAGGCTAAGGCTAAGGCATATCTAGGCCTGGCCCGGCTTTAGAAATACTGACCCAAGCCCGACACAACCATAAAAGTTAGACCCGGGCCCACCCATTTAAGCAATCAGGCCAGGCTGAATCGGGCTTTTCATCACTTTTGTGGGCATCAGAGTACTAATTAAATTAAATTACATGCATTTCTTATACAAGCCGTACGTGCCGCGCCGGGCTATGAACTTTCCATCACTTAATCTAAGCCCGACCATATTATTAATCAGGCCCTAATTACACATCCAAGCCCCGCCCAAAGCGGGCTAGGCCTAGATCGGGCTCGGGCTGGCGTGGCTCATGAGCACCCCTAGTTGACATTGATGTATTATACTGTCCTTCTCAAGAGGATCATACTCTTCAATCCTGTGTTTTCAAGAAGTTTTTATAATATTCTCTCCAATGTTTGCCATATTTCTAAAATAGAGTCAAAACTAACACCTATCTGCTTTCTCCTTTGGTGTTCGTCTCTCTCCTTAATCGAGTGGGGACTTGTCCTCAATGTTTGCCATATCTCTAAAATAGAGATATTAAGAAAAGCATTTCCATGTTGTCATTCCATTTTTTAAAAGCAAGGCCATGTTGAGATGTTCTTTCAATGATCTTACCAAGCGTTACGTACTCACGTTGGAATCATTTGAGCTATTCAATTATTTTCTTCTTCTTTAAACTAGTGTCTGTCCTTCCCTTTAATTAACCATCTGCAACACAATATGTATAATCCATGCTAAGCATGAACATGCATACCAAGTACAAAATAAATAAAGATTATTTAAAATTAAAAGTTTTCATATATTGAAAAGCTAAAAAGAATATGATATAATTAAACTATGAGTAAATGACAACTGCAAACTAAGTATATATGAAGAAATAAAAGAAAAAAGCATAGCAACAACAATATTAATAGGGTTCAACATTCAAAAAATAATTAAAATATATATAGTTTTATGAATATATCGTAAATAAAGACTAGCCGGCGTCAATATTCAGAAAAAAGTTGTAAGACACTTGACCCTATGTGGCTAGGGTCCCCGCTTCATTTTACTTGTACTTTTGACATTGTTTTAATAAATTTATGTGTAAAAGCATTGTGTGGTGTAGTGGTTAGGTTGGGTATTTTCAAAGGCAAGAAGAGGTCGTGAGTTTAGACCTCACAAGCTATATATTTTAGCTTTTTACAAATGCTCCATAAAAAGTCAAAATTGATGGAATACAATCAAAACTGAATCAACAACGCTCGGCTTTAATATATTCTAATTTGTATATCAAAGTGCACGTAAGGTGTATATGGTTTTTTTGTTAATAAGGGCTTATTTGTTTACATAGAGGAGTTGTATACATAAGAATTAATGGTGAAAGAGCTGCACTTAAGGATTATCGAAGAATTGAAGGGTGAAGGATATAAAGTGGAGATATAGATGAAACTACGACTTTCTTAGGTATTGAATTACCATGATGCCTAAGTATTCATTTTCAATCTTCCCTTATCCAATTTCGATTGAAGGAGAGGTTATTTGGTAGTTATTTCTGAATATTCATATTTGGTTCTTCATTTTAGCCACTTATAAAAATTTATTCCTTGATATTCAATTACATAAAAACAAACAGGCCAATAGAGAAAAAGAACAACTAACAATCATTTGCAATTGCAGTAAAACTTCCTTTTATTTGAACTCAAAATAAAAATTCCACTTTTTTCTCTGGAATAGCACCCTCAATCATGTAATTCTTCTTTGATAGTTGAGTGCCACCATGTTAGAGAATCTTCCTCTCCCTTATCTCAAACACTCCATGTTGTCAATTTGAGAGTAATTTATGCCTGACTTGCACGTTCAAGATGTATCTAAAATGCAACCACTCTCATCAGAGAGTACCCTCAAAATGCCAGCACTATATATTATCAAACATCTGTTCTTCTTAATTATCATGTGCACCATATATTTTTAATATTTGATGTGAGAACCCAAGTATAGAGAAGTGGACAGTTGGCTGTTTCCTCTCAACCCTTCATTTGTGGGCCATCTGATCCTCACCATCAGCCGGTGATGTGGTAAGACAGCTCTGCAACTGGTATGACATCTCTTTCCATGTTGCCAATCATTCGCTTTAGCACCATTATTCTTCAGTCCCAATCACTGTCCAGGTCCTGTGCATCTCACTCACACTTCCCATGAGTGAAGACATTGGAACCCCACAATGATGCCTACTTATTAAAAGTCCTGGTAGTTCAAAATGGATACCAACCCTCATGTATAAGATGTCCAGCATATTTTATTATATAATAGGAGTGCGTCCCACCATAAGTTATCATATGATTAATAATTTATGGGATGCATTAATTACATCATCTATTATATGCTCCATCTTACTGCATAATCAACTTTTACTTGGGTAAGATCCGAGTACGATAAATACAAAATGGATGCAAAATGGATACCAACCCTCATGTATAAGATGTCCAGCATATTTTACTATATAATAGGAGTGCGTCCCACCATAAGTTATCATATGATTAATAATTTATAGGATGCATTAATTACATAATCTATTATATGCTCCATCTTACTGCAGAATCAACTTTTACTTGAGTAAGATCCGAGTACGATAAATATAAGAAAGAGCATTTATTTTTAACGGTCTGGATTTCAGCCGTTGGCCGACAGCCGACAGCTGCACTGTGGAATTCCTTTCCTTTAAATGAGCTTTGAGCTGGCAAGATATTACATTCCACATCTCCATCATTTGCTTGACCCATTTCTAATCATCCAACTCTCTCACTGTCACTCTCATAACCCCTTTGACAGGCCACTTATAAAGAAATGAAACAGCTCACCATACCTAATCATTTGTTTTATTGTGTTTAATGAGATTACTCTTTATTATAAGCCGGATTTAGAAAGAGTAGCTAGCACAGCTTGCTGGCAGAAAGAAAAAGAACAGTTCTAGAGCTGTTTTTTGAGTTGTCCAACAACAAGACATTAGAGTGTAGAGTGTAGACATACCCATCCAGCCACCGTTATAACTAATAATTAATATAAGCTTCAGAGCATATTTTCTTTCCTTTACATTCTGTTGCTTTACATGAATCATAGACTGCAACTAACAAAGAAGGATTCCTTGCTTTTATTATACGTTTGAAGATTGAGGAATCATGCAGACAATCATGAGGAAAGAACAAGTCTATCCCTTCTAGTTTTAATTATCAAAATAAGTGAAAGATGAGCTCTTTAGGGTAAATGGACACAATGTTTGATCTACTTTATTCTACAGCTGGGTCCTTTCCTAAAGCCTTTCGATTCAATGGCTGTAAATGGCAGGTTAGGAGAGAAATAAAGATGTGGTCCACTTTGGACAGCCCTGATCTTTCAGTCTAAATTGTTCTTGGGCTTTTAGACCCAAGGTTTAGATCTCCAAAGGATGGGCCACACTTATGCTTGCTTTTTAATTTCTTGTCAATGATTTTAATTTGCCTTGTTTGAATTGTCAGGACTGAACTCAGGTTATGCTTTTCTTAGCTTACCTACAAGTCTTTGTTATCTGTAAATGCTGTTTGTTTACGTGGAATACATATGAATTAAATACATATGGATAATTAAATGAGCTTCAATAAAGGATTATCTTAGTGGTGAGAGGTGAAGGACATTATAGACCAACACTCACCTTAGAGAGATTTGAATTACTAGAATGGTGGCCTGATATTTATCTTCCACCTCTCCTTGTTGAATTAGCATTAACGGAGAGATAAATTGTGTCACATCCCGGTCCCGAATCACCCTGGCCTAGGGTAATCCCCGAGGTGTGGCACACGTACTCCCGCGTGCTGTACCTGTCTCGAGCCAAGTTCAACACACGAAGGAGAGGAAACCAACTATCCATATATGTGAGTTAAAACTCACAAAACACATTAAAGCAATTAAACATAGCAGAAGCTGTATTTCATTGTGTGAGGTATCAAATTCCTTCCGTCTACATAACAGTTCAAGTTTTACTACAAAAGAATTATACAATTAATTACATTGTTATACAAAAGAGGGTAAGTTAAAGAACACTATACATCAATACCAAAAATATAAACAAAAGAATTCTATAGTCTAAGTGTGGCCCACTCAAAAAGGGGCTAGCCACACCACAAAAGAGTCTCCAAAAAGTTGACGCTCTCCCCGGGAGATAAGCTCAATGGGCCTCAGGTTCGGGCCACTCCACTAAACCCGAAGGTACCTCATGGGTAGCCTTCTCACTCTCCTCGGTCTCTGTGGGACCGGAGGCTGCACCTGAGACTGTGACACCAAATGTAGTACCATTAATACGACTATTAAGCAAGCACAGGCAATAATAAGGATATACATAATGTTCAATTGAATTTAAAATGGATAATTTAAGAAAGAGCAATATCAAATATTGTTTAGGCAAATCAAGTTTAAATGTATAATTTATGCTGGATGAATCAAGAAAGTGAAATACACTAATTGGCTACTACCTTAAGCTCATCCTCTCAAAAGAGAGCAAATCTAGTTGGGATGTCACCAGCGGCCCGGCCAAAGGCTAGCTGGCTACCCGGGTTTGGAGTTCCGGAGCTCCATATGACTTACTGCAGTAGTCTCAATTTATAAACCGAGTGTAACCCCGTCGGGTATCACTGGGTCGAAGCTAAGTAGTGCCGACTCGATAGAATCAATAATACTCGGAATAAAAGTAGAATTGAGTAAACTCATATTCATTATTCATAACCAAATTAAATGATAATCACATATTTCAATTTCTTACTCAATCCTCATTTCTACCAAACATCAATTTGAAAATATTCAAATGGAATTACGAGTTGAATATAAAAGATAAGATATAAGGGATTACTAAGAATTATCAATCTATTAAGTAGAATTCTGAGGTTCGAAGGAAATTCATACACCAATATGAAATGCATTGAATTAGAATTCAAGCTATTTGTTTTACAATTTAACTCTAGACTTTTATTTTTCTAGTCCTCTACCGTCCATTTCAAAATAGGTTGGGAAAATCAACGAATTACTACATTTATTTGGTGTCACCAATCACAAGAAATACGTTGAATTTCCTAACGAATTTTCATGGCATAGTTTTAGACTAGGAATCATCCATTGGCCCAATTATATGGTTAAAGTTCTCATTCTATGGTCATAAGATTCAAAAATTTCCTAAATCCCTACGGAAGTGAGGGTGTACTCCAAAACCCACTAAATGAGTGATTAAGGAGGGTGGAAATACCCCAGAAGGGTTAACACACCATTATTTGAGCCAAAAAAAATTCCTAAAAATTGGGGTCAGGTCCTTCTACCGGTAGTACTTCCGGTAGAGTTTCTACCGGTAGAACTTCCGGTAGAACTAAGGTTTCACAGTTTTTTCAACTCTCTGTCAATTTTCGGGCCATTTCTACCGGTAGTACTTCCGGTAGAACTGAAGGTTCGCAGTTTCCTTTGTCTTTTCTATCTTAATCCTTGTCAAAATGAGTCTACTTACTCACATAACACATACACAAAAGTTCCATACATTTTAAAACAACCCACATGAAGAAATCCAACTCATTTATCATTTTTCAACATAAAACCCAAAATAATAAGAAGGGAAGGAGATTACTTGAACCAAATGAAAATGCACAAAATGTAACCCAAATCATGCTTATACTTGCCTCAAGAAGAGTTCTCCAAACTTCTCACACACTTGGTTCAAAGAAAATCTCAAAAGCCCCAAATGTTCAAACCCTAACCACAAAACACATAAAAACTACATGAACATGCATGTTGCTCAACCAAGAGTCTTCTTGACTCAAATGCAACTCTAAAATCCCACCAAAAGTTCTTGAAGCCTACCTCTTCTAAGTATTTCGAATTTGGAAGGATTGAAGGGGGGTGGAGATAGTCTCAAGCCAACTAGTGAAGAGGAGGAAGTGAAGAAGATGATGAAGATGTAGAAGAGTCCTCCTCAAACTTCCTAAGCCTCCAATGCACATGCACGATTCCTTCTTGCTAGTTGAGAAAGGAAGAAAAGGAGAAGTGCAGAGAGAGATGGAGAATGAAAAGGAAAGAGAGAAAGGGCTGGGTCAAACTTTATATAGAATGAGAATTGCAGGAAAGTCCATTCAACTGATTTATTTCCATTTCGAGTCAAATGAGGGTCCATCGGTACAACGGTTGGTCGAATGAAGAAATGCCTAATATGAAAATTGATGTACTCATCAAAATACACGCGATGATGTCAAAATGACGATCAAATTATGAAAAACACGAAAACCCATATTTATGAAAAAGTTCCTGACTCAACTCAATTGAGTCAATTCGGTTCTCACTCACCTATACCAGGTGCAAACTCATCCAACTCAGTCTAAGAGGGTTAATAAACACTAACCACTATAATTAGCAATTGAACACAATAAATTTAACCAAAACATGGTTAATTAACACTAATCAGGATTAGATCGGGTCGGGGTGTAACAAATTGGTTGTCATTTTTGGAGATTATCAATTATTGATTCTGACAATCCTTTTTATAGTAACTGAAGGCCCTGGTTTAACCAAAAACAGGATTAGCTGCACTTGACTAGAATGAAAAATAGGCCCTTGGAAAAGTTGCACAGTTGCATGTATTTCCAGTTGCCACTCATAATGTCACGTTAGCTGGTAATGAACTTCATGAATGAATGCCCTTCAGGTATATGGTGTATCTTCAAATTTAACATTAATAAGAGTTTGTCCAACCATTAGATTGACTGACATAAAAGACGCAATTAAAATGAATCTCAAGCACATTCATTATCAATTTTGATCAAACAGTTAATCCAATAGTGGTGCTAACTTTGATTGATGTAAAACTTGATGGTAAGGGTGTTTATTTTTAACGGTTTAAATTTTATAGGTAGGCCCACTATGGAGTTTCCCTCTTTATAAGGGCTTTAACTCAGGATTCCTCTGTAAAAGGAAATTCAGTGGTCCAGCTTAATCCTTATTTTGGAAGCTTTGATAACTTTGACTCTTATTTAAGAAGAAGGAAAAGGGACTGAAGATGGAAATCTCATCTTACAAACACCTAAAAAATTAGGATAGGAAATCAGGAAACTAAGAAAAATAAAAAGAAGATAAGAAAGACTTGATCAGTGGACCTTGATCTGGACAGTTGTGAAGCCACTGTTGAAAATGCCATTTCCGAATTGGACCAGCCGTTCACCTGTAATAGTCAGTGCGGCCATCTGGCAGATTAACAAAGATGCTCAGTAAATTAGCCAGACAAAGTACATGTAAAAATAAGGCAAGCAAAGCCAGCAGTAAAGACCCAAAATGCAACTTTTTTTTTTTTTTTTTTTTTTTGTTGTTGGGGGGGGGGGGGGCGCGGTGGATGGGGATGGATGCATAAAACTTTTGTACCATTTTTGGAAACGATTATGAAGATTTGAATATTTTAATAGAGTATAAAAATCTTCTGTGGGGGTTGGTTTTGAACATTTCTAAAAAATGCATAAAACTTTTGCGCCATTTTTGAAAAAGATTATGAAGATTTGAATATTTCAATAGAGTATAAAATTCTTCCGTGTTTCTTTCAATCAAGTTTTCTCTAGAGGGATTCTATTGGCACCATGATTTTGTCTCTCCACACCCAAAAAAAAAAAAAAAAAGATTCCTAAACTACCCCGCCCCCCCTCCCCTCCCCACTCAGTCTCCAGCAAAGAGGGAGAACGGCCGACAACCAACAGCGGCAGCCCCGGCCAGCCTCCCCCACACCTTCCCTTCCCTTCCTCTTTCTTCCTCCCTCTTTCATCCTCCCTCCCCCTCTATTTTCCCTCCCTCTCCTTCTCTCCCTTCCTCTCCTTCTCTCTCCTTCCCTCCCCACCTCTTCCTCTCTTCCTCCCCCTCCCAGTCGCCGGCTGGGAGAGAGATCGGCAGCTCTAGGAGGAAGAAGGGAGGGGGGCACAGCGAGGTAGCTGCCACTGGCTGCCGGCCGTTCTCCCTTCTTGCCGGAGACTTGGGGTGGGGAGGGAGGGAGGGAGGAGGGGTAGTTTAGGATTTTTTTATTTTTTTGCGGTGTAGAGAGATAAACCTACATTGTCAATAGAAGCCTCCTTTTCTCAAAGACAAAAATTTTAAAAATAACAAAAATACCCTTATGTCAATTTTTAAATCTTTCCATGATTAAATCATTTAAGAAAAATGATCTAACCCAAATGACGTAATGGAGCCCATTTCAGCTAATCATAATGGTTGGTTTTGGAGAGGTTAAAAGGTTAATAAAACACAAAAACCAATCATAAGAGAAAGGGTGTTGTTGTCATTTTCTAAAAAAATTTTTAATGGAGAGGACTTGATTGAAAGAATTATGAAAAACTTTCATAATTTTTTGAAAATGAGTCAAAACATTTTATACTTTTCGAGAAGGTACCTTTTGTTTTTCCTACTACTGCTGGGCCACTGTGAACATGTGCAGTCTATTGTACAAGTGGGCCCACACTTTAACGACCATATCAAATGCCACGTGGTGGACACTAGAAGCAAAGCATATAAGTAAAAAAAAATGTTATAGCTAAGCATGTAAATGGGTATTCAGGAATAACTGAATTTGGAACTTATTTTGGGTTCTGATTTATAAACGAGTGTGGGCCCAGAATCCAATTTAGGTCTTGATTGATAAACGGATTCGGTTTAAAGTTCATACAGGTTCCGACCTGTGAATTCGGAACCCGACATACAAAGTCTTTAATATTACAAATTGTAGTTCAAAATTAACTTTTGTTGGACATTACTATATTTTTCTAATACTTGAGGTAATAGCCTAGAAGCTCATATATAAGTTGAATAATATCTTTATTTAAAGAAAAAAAAATTTAAAATCATTATAATTGGTTTTGAAATTAAATTCCGATCCTTTAATTCGACCTGATTTGTGGAGTGGATTCGGACCCTCCTATCCAAACCTGTACAGATCTGAAACAACAAAATAGGTCCCGAGTCGGGATTTGATTGAACCGCAAGTAAGATACCGTACACTAAAATTCTGATCCGGAACTGTCCCATCCCATTAGGAACTGTCCCATTTGCAATCATACTTATATAGCCATATTTTGTGTGCAAAGGGGAAGTTACTATATTTTAATCTCCTCCTAATCGAAGGGCTGAGATTCTCTCATCATGCCAAATTTTCTCAAATCTGTCATCTGGCCAGGGCCCCACCTCTTCTCTTGTGCCAAGGCCCAAACCCCAATGGGGATAGCAAAGACGTTACATCTTTTTGTTTTGAAACTACTCTGTGAAAAACACCCAACGCCATGATTGATGTTTTGAGAAGTACCTTCCAAGCAACAACTCTTCTAATTCCTCCTCTCTCTCTCTCTCTCTCTCTCTCTCTCTCTCTGTAACGCTTCTTCTTCTTCTTCTTCTTCTTCTTCTTCACATACATTGATTCTTCTTCTTCTTCAGCAGCAGCAGCAATGCCTGGTCTGGTCAAGACCCCACCTGATGCTACTCCAGTCCGGATCCTCGTCCCCACCGCCTCCAACACCCATCCGATCCAGACCAATGAGGAGGAATCCGGCGGCCGAGACCCTAATCCCCGATCTCCGCCAATCCTCCAAAAAACCCCGTCGCCATCCTCCGCCTCCCGCTCCAGACCCTCTCCCAGCAAGAAGAAAAGCCCACCCGAAAACCCTAAACTCGACGAATCCGCGCTAGAAAACCCAGATCTCGGCCCTTTTCTTCTCAAGCTGGCGCGCGATACGATCGCGTCCGGGGAGAGCGCGAACAAGGCGTTGGATTACGCGATCCGAGCGTCGAAGTCGTTCGAGAGCTGCGCGGAGGAAGGGGAGCCGAGGCTGGAGTTGGCGATGAGCTTGCATGTGGTGGCGGCGATCTATTGCAGCTTGGGGAGGTTGGAGGAGGCGGTGCCTGTGCTAGCGAGGGCGATCGGGGTGCCGGAGGTGGGGAGGGGAGCTGAGTACGCGCTCGCCAAGTTCTCTGGGTATATGCAGCTGGGGGACACGCATTCAATGCTGGGGCAGCTCGATCGGTCGATCGCTTGCTATGAGGAGGGATTGAAGATTCAGATGGAAGCTATTGGGGAGACGGATCTCAGGGTCGCCGAGACTTGCAGGTAACATCGATTCATCTCTCTCTCTCTCTCTCTCTCTCTCTCTCTCTCTCTCTCTACATGCGCATGTTAGCGGATGGGGATCGTGTTCATTGCGCTGGTCGTAGGGTTTTTGCCTTTTTTGGCAGCAGGGATGAGTGCTAGTCCGCTACGAGCCGTCCAGTTCTACCGACGGCGCTCGTTAGCGTCGGATGGAGATGGCAATGCGTGTGGCGCCGGTGCACGGTCGGATGCTAACGTGCGCGGGTGACCTCACCGGCTCAGCCGACGCCGAGATGCTAATGTGCGCCGAGGAGCTCTGTGGGCGCACGTTAGCATTGGAGGGAGAGGGGGGCAATTGGCGCCATTTTAGGAAAAGGTGTGCCTGGCGGCTGGCGCTTAGTAAGGTGCTAACGTGTGCTGATGAGCTGTCTCAGTCTCTCACATTAAAATGGGTTATACTCAAAACCATAGGATTGCTTTTTGTTAGAGACATTGCTATAACGTGAAAAGGGGCATGAAAGATGTCTTGTTTTTTTGTCTTGTCCCCTTCGTGGGGGTTTTTTTTTTCACGGATCAGTGGTTTTGATTTGGGGGCCCTGTGGAGGTGCAGCAATGGGTGGTGTAGCTGAACCTATTTCTATTTACTCCCAGGAGTTGGTCGCTCGCCCGAATCCTGTATGGTTTTTTGGACTTATTGATTATTGATGTGTAGGTTATCCGCTGGAATCCAGGATCCCTTTTGATTGGGCTAATGAATCCTGTCAGTGGTGCCAAAATCAATAAAAATCTTAACAGTGGGTCAGAACTTTGATTCTGGTGAAATTTGGCTGAGAGCTAAAGCTGGGGCTTCTTCATCTTGAGCCTGAATATCAATTAGTGCCCCCCCCCCCCCCCCCCCCCTTCCTCCCATTTTTTATTTTTTTTTTAAAACGGTAGCCTGCTGTAGGATTTCTCTGATTCTTGGCATCTGATGATTCTCCGGAATGGAAAACCTTAGGTAGCTTTACCATATCTCATTCTGGCATTCATACATTTGGTAATTGTTTTCCTCATTCTGGCATTGATACATTTAGTAATTGTTTTCCAATAAAAGGGAGGTTCGAGCTACTCATCGTTTTGGTGTGGTGAGTCCTCCAATCAAAAATTGCTTCAGCTCGGACTTGGAGGATTGTTTTGAAGTCTTGATGAAACTCATTAATATTTTGTACAGCTCAATATGCTAAGTTGGCATCATTTGATTCTTTGAGAAACTGGGGACAGGTTTTCTTGGATTTTTTAGGAGACAGCCTAGCATGTTTGTGGGGTTGATAAATATAGAGTTGTTCTAGCCAGGGGCGGGCCCAAGTGTTAGTATGCAGGAGAATCGAGAAACCCCTTATATTAAGACCTTAAAGTTTTGATTTTATTATTTAACTTCTTCACTTGATCATTGCCTGCACCACCTAAAAGAAAATCCTGGGCCTGCGGAAGGTTCTAGCAATCTAGCGAAATTTGATCAAGTGGACGTTGGTAGCTGATCTAAAGCCATATGATAGACAGTGGGCGATAGGAGAAGTATCTATAAAAACACCTATTTGATGGACTGAGATGGGATTCGACGCAATGCAATGAAAACTCAGATAAAAAATTGGCTTAGACTAAACTCATTTCATCTCTAACCTTTAAAACCTTATATTCTGGTACATATATTATAACCAGTTTAACTCCAATTAGACAATCCTAATGTCTATCCATTGATTTTACTCCGATTTTGGATTAGGGGTGCCAAATCGCCGAGCCAGCCTGAATTCAGCTTATGGCTGGCTTAACATTTCAATCTAATCAATAAGTGGGCCAGGTTCGGATTAAAAGTCCATACATGCAACTCAACTTGATAACCCAACCCAATCTGACGTGGTGTACTTTCAATCCAACCTAAGAATGGGTTCAGGGCAACTTTTCCAACCTGATTATGATAGGTTAGGCTCTTTTTTTTTTTTTTTCTATTGTAAAGAGTACAACTCAAACCCAACCTGATAACATTGTCACCCCTAAGTTGGACAATAGTTTTGAATGGTGTTGTAGCTTGATCAACATGGGTGCTAATGTCACTTGTGGTTTGTAGTAAAAAAATTTTATTCTAGCATTCCTATCTCATGGCCTAATTGTTCTTATAACCTCTGAGTTGAAACTAGTATCAACTTCCTATGAATTGAAAATTCTTTGAGATTAATCTTTTTGATTAATATAAGGCTAATCCCTTTGATCAAAATAAGGGTTACAGAGCTATAACAGGGTGTGGTTACTAACCCATACAATATCAAATGACTGAAACACCCTCAAGAAAGAAAGTAGAGCTCATGAAGCCTACACTAAGAGATGGAGAATGCTCCATATTCAGTGATGATGTTAATGTCCGTTAATATAATACATAGAGGGCTAACAATCGATATTGCTGAATAAAGGAGCTCAGCCCATGGCAAGAAAAATCACTAATTGCTGTAAATCAGATAAAACTATGGTCCAGCAAGAAAAGCCAATCAAATTATACATCTGAAATATGTATCACACAAGCCTAATATAAAGTATCTCATAAGACAGCTGACTGGATGATAGAAGAACCACAATATAACAAAAAATTAAAGACTCTGCTCAAAACTAGGAAGGCAGAATCACTTTTGAAATAGACAGGATGTGCAGAATCCTAATCTCAAAAGAACATTCAAATGTAAGAGGCATAATCTATGATAACACAGTCAGAAATAAAGAAGCTCAAAAGAATACTTGGGTGATTCAAAGCAAGTATTCTTCAGAAACAAAAAAAAAAAAAAATAAAAAAAAAAAAAATAAAGTACAATAATAGAACTCAAAGCCTTTTCCAGGATTAAAAAAAAAATGCTAAAAGATAAATTTTACGAAGAAAATATCAGGATATCGATTGATCAAAGCTAATCTCCCAGTATAATTGATCATGATATGAAGAAATAAGATCTTAGCAAATATATATAAATAGATACAAATCATACAATTGACGTAAACAGATCTCCAGTCCCAGACAAAGTTAATAGGTAACGGGAGTTTGGATATTACTAACTCTATAAAGGCTGATGCTTTTTTGCCTGATATTTGAAATTTATTAGACTCAGTTTTCTTCGAAGTTAACCCAAAGGCAGAGACTGTTTTCATATTGTCCCTTTTACTTCTGATAATTTCTTGTAGGATCTTGGCCTACTGTATCATTGGCCTTCTCTATGTACAAAAATATGTTCCATGGGTTACTGAAGATGCAACTAACTATTAAACATGGCAGGTACTTGGCAGAGGCCCACCTTCAAGCCATGCAATTTGATGAGGCAGAGAATCTCTGCCGGAAGACCCTGGAAATCCACCACGAACATAGTGCACCAGCATCGCTTGAAGAAGCTGCAGACCGCCGACTCATGGCCCTTATCTGTGAGGCCAAAGGAGAGTTTGAATCTGCCCTTGAGCACCTAGTCCTTGCTAGCATGGCCATGATTGCCAATGGCCAAGACAACGAGGTTGCTGCCATAGACATAAGCATTGGTGACATCTACCTCTCCCTTTGCCGCTTCGATGAGGCTGTCTTCGCCTACCAGAAGGCTCTCACTGTATTTAAATCTGCCAAGGGTGAGAACCACCCATCAGTCGCTTCAGTCTTCATCCGCCTTGCCGATCTCTACTATAAAACAGGCAAGCTCCGAGAGTCCAAATCCTACTGTGAGAGTGCCCTTAGAATCTATACTAAACCTGTTCCTGGAACCTCCACAGAGGAAATTGCCAGTGGGCTTACTGAGATTTCTGGCATTTATGAAGCCATGAACGAGCCTGAAGAGGCCTTGAAACTCTTGCACAAGGCAAAGAAGCTGTTGGAGGGTGTGCCTGGTCAACGAAGCACAGTTGCAGGGATTGAGGCACAGATGGGTGTGATGTTTTACATGATTGGGAGGTTTGGGGAGGCCCGTAGCTCTTTTGAGAGTGCTGTGGCTACACTTAGGGCTAGTGGGGAGAGGAAATCAGCCTTCTTTGGGATCATGTTGAACCAGATGGGATTGGCATGTGTACAGCTCTATAAAATAGATGAGGCTGCTAGGTTGTTTGAAGAAGCAAGAGGGATTTTGGAGCAGGAGTGTGGACCATTGCATCCAGATACCCTTGGTGTGTATAGTAATCTCGCCGCTACTTATGATGCCATGGGCAGGTAAGCATGCATTAATGTAGAGATGCCTCAATTCATCCATATTTCTAAGTTTCCATTTTACCTTGAGTGTATGAACTAACTCTGCTAATTATTGCTGAAACTTTTATCTTCGGTTTTTTAGATTTGGTAGGCTGCTTCTCTCTCCAATAGGGGTAGCTTCTCTCTCCATCCTGGTTTTCTCTTTCTTGAAGTTGCTCTTTTTCTTGTCAGCTTTTTTATCTGTTATATATATATATATATATATATATATATATAAAATGAAGCTGACTGATTTCAATTGAGAAATCAGTCGGATTTGCCCAATTGATCTTGACCTGTTTTAAATTGTTGCCAAAATGTGTTCTCCCTCTTAATTAGTTTTCAAACTCATCCACGTTTCCCTCTCCCTATCCGTTACCACATTCTTTACTCCCCTCTCATTTTGTTTTTATTACTGCACTATCTCTACAACTCCAATTGAAATCAGTCAGATTTGCTCAATTACCTTTGACTTTCAATTGATTTTGAACTGTTTTAAATTGTTGCCAAAATGTGTTATTTTCCCTCTTAATTAGTTTTCAAACTTCTCCACGTTTCCCTCTCCCTATCCGTTACCACTTTCTTAATTCCCCTCATTTTGTTTTTATTACTGCACTGTCTGTACAACTCCTCATTTATACTGCCCTTTCCTCTAAGCCGGTTGAGAAAGTTATAACAATGGAGAGAGCTCTTTCCAGAAAGGTGAGTGGTTCACTGGTTCTCTCTTCCCTCTGCCGACAAGCGCGCTCTCTCTCTCTCTCTCTCTCTCTCTCTCTCTCATTCTACTACTTGGCAGTCATTTCTCTTGTGTATGTATATAGATATTGATATTCTTTATTTACCCACACTACTTTCACTCTTTAAGATAAAAACAAGAAAAGAAAACCCATAATCTCATTAAGAACTCTCTTTTATATATTTTTTATTCATCAGTTTTTTTTTTAACAAAATTGAGATTTTATAAGAGCAATTTCTTATGTGTTTTGATTTTGTTGAGTCTGATGAGAGAGATGGAGAGGCGAGGGGATACAAGGTGATGGAGATGGCGGTGTCTGACGGAGTTGATGTCAGAGAGAGAGAGAGAGAGAGAGAGAGAGAGAGAGAGCATGGAGATGGTTGTTGGGGAAGAAAAATGGGAGAGAGAAGAGGAGAAAAAGATGAAGAAAAGTAAAAGATAGGAGAAGGAAAAGAAGAAAGGAGGGCCCGGGTTTGTTACAGGGTGGTGTGACTTGTGAGGTGCATGATGACTGATGCTGGTGTTTGTTTGGGGAGATAAGAGAGAGAGAGAGAAGAAAAAGAGTGAAGAAAGGGGAAAGAAAAATGACAACAAAAAATGGAGAAGATAAAATTATAAAAAAAAAAAAAAAAAGAGAAGAAGAAAGGGAGAGAAGGAGAAGGTGCTCGGTTATAGGGTGTTGTGCTTTGTTTTTCTAAATGAATTTGAAGTTGGCCAAAACAATTGGTATTCTATATGGATTTTTTTTTTTCATTTTTTTTAAAGATCAAAATAAGGCATTTCATGCTCTCTTTTTTTTTTTCATGATGTGTAAAGATAAATATGAATGATTTGCTATTTCATGTATGGTGATTGTGTATGTATTACATAAATAATACTTTTTATATTAAATTCAATTATATTGATAATATTTTAAAGAAAATTCCATATATCAATATGTTTTTATATTTTGGGCCCGGGCTTAGCGCGGGACATTTGAGCTAGTCGTTATTGATTCAACCCATTAATGTCACTTTACGCATTTTTAATGTAGTTGTTTTTATCATCATATCCAGGCCCGGTCAAAAACAACCTTTCAATTCCAGTTTTAGTATTTTGCTTCCAAAAGATAAAACCTTTGGCCATGCCTTAAACATTAGGGTTATAGTTTGGTTTGGATGATAATTGAAAAGAATCATAAAACAAAGGGGCAAATGAGATGATAAAAGTTGTATTTTCTGCTAACATTCTATCGTATCCTATACTTAATTCCCTTTGCTGCTAATGCCTTTTGGGTATCCTGCTGATTGATCTTGTTCATTACTATTATTCATTATTCATTGACAGAGTTGAAGATGCAATTGAGATCTTGGAATATGTTCTTAAGGTGAGGGAAGAGAGGCTTGGGACTGCAAATCCTGATGTGGATGATGAGAGGAATAGGCTAGCTGAGCTTTTGAAAGAAGCTGGCAGAGTCAGGAACAGAAAAGCAAAATCCTTGGAGAATCTTCTCGACTCCAACCCTAACGGGATGAAGAAAGAGGGTATGAAAAAAAGGTCTGGCTTGGGTTTCAGAACTTGACTCTCTCGCTTCTCTCTCTCTTTCTCTGTAAAATTGTGGAAATGTGTAGAGGTCAATTTGGGATTTGTTGGGCATCTTGTTTCTCGAGCTTCTAATTCATATTTGTTTGTTTCTTTTGATTGGACTTATGGGATATATTTGTGTCTTGATGAAGTTCCTCATTGTCAAAATTCAGGTATTTTGGAGAATAAATATTTATGTTTATATCATTTTCAAAAGAATGCCCACAGATCTTTCCATCATCAACTCTTTGGATTGTTAAAGTTCTTCTCAACCTCTGTCCAAGATCAATTTTAGCATTTGTTCTCGTGTGGTCCATACAGGTTGATTCCTCGTATCCTATGTTAGATTCACTTCACACTGCAGTACCACTTTTCCAATGTAGCCCAACAAGAGAGAGAGAGAGAGAGAGAGAGAGAGAGAGAGAGAGAGAGAACTTTAAAATAGGTGTAAATATAGGGGCTCAATCGAACTCCCCCCTTCCAAGTTGCTCGGGCGTGTCAAGTTTTCTTATGATGTCAAAAGCAGTTACTTCAATTCCCGGGTCTTTCTCTAATCTTGTGAATCTTAATCACCTTCAAAAATAGATTTTCAATACTAAACCCCAGGGGCCACGGCCCCTTCCAACTGCCCCCTTTTATTCTCTTAACATGAAACTTGTTTCCACAAAGAAGGCTTCCAGGCCTTTTTAAAGCCCCTACAGAACTGAGACTCAAAAATCTTACTTTCTCCGGGCACTGCGGAAAGTGCTCCATATGTGGTGTATATTCATGCCACGTCTTTGCTCTACAAATTGTAGGCACCATTGTGGATGGTGCATGACCCAAAAAAATAACTACATTTGAACCATCTAGCCATCTGATTTCCATCATAGAATTTGAACTGTGAATGGTGGTTTTTTTTATTCATCTTCCATTTGGAGTTGGATCATTTGGATGGGCACAATTATCACCACATAATGTATCAACTGAGGCCGACAATTGTGACAACATGGTTTTGCATGACAATATGTATCCTATAAGTTTCCAAATGGAAGGAAAGACAGTCTCGTAGTCCGGGTCAATAGGATTGGTCCATTGCGTTTTTTTTTTTTTTTTTGGTAGAAGTCCATTGGGTAGTTAGTAGTTATTTTTTGGGTTAAGGGGTATCTTGGTAATTGTACAAGGCTTTAGGTCTTCTTAATGCCACGGGTAAAGCTTCTCCTTCCACATTCCTTTTTTTCATGGGTAAAATACCCCTATAGGAAATCCTCAAACTACCTCTCCTCCTCTTCTTCCCTCTCTCCCCCTCTCCCTGCTAGCCGCCCGCTCCTTCTCCATCTCTCCATCTCCTTCTCTCTCTCTCTACTCGCCGCCCATCTCAACTCGCGCCCGACCCTCTCCCTCTCCTTCTCCCTGTCTCTCTCTCCCTCTCCTTGCTCCCTATCCACCTCCGCTTGCCTCCTAACCCCGCCCTTCCGCGTAGTCCTTCCACCCAGCACCTAGCCCCTTTGCCCATCGCCCAGCCCACACCTTCCACCCAGCGCGCCCTTTTTCCCTCCTTCTCCCTTCTTCCCATTTATCTCCCTTCTTCCCCACTCTCTCCCTCTCCTTCTCCTTGTCCCCTGTCTCTCTCCCTCTCCCTGCCGTTCGACCACTCATAATAAGGCGGCAAGTGGCAGCAAGAGAGAGAGAAAGAGAAGGGTATTTTGGGGACAATGGGGGTGTGCATAGATAAATTTTGGAAAGAAAAGGAATGTGGAAAGAGAAGGGATGTGGAAGGAGAAGCTTGGTATATGGCATTAGCAGCCTTTCCTTCTCTAAGCCTGTCACATCCCGGTCCCGAATCACCCTGGCCTAGGGTAATCCCCGAGGTGAAACACACGTACTCCCGTGTGATTGTACCTGTCGCGAGTCAAACACAAGCACACGAAGGAGAAGACTATTCCACTCGTGAGTCGAACTCACTGATAACTATCAATCAACAGTTCATATAGCGGAAGCTTATAACAAATGATCATCATAACCCTGTACAATCCCATAAATAACATTCAAGTTTAAAATCAAAAGAAGTTATACATTGGTACAAAATGTTTGTCCAAAAGAAAGTTCTATACATCGTTATCAAAATACATAACAAAATGAATTGAATTTGGTGTGACTTCACAAAAACATTAGTCACACATCTACTATGCTCTCAAAATGTCTTGGCGCTCTCCGAACCGAGGAGTCTCTACATGGGCCCTACCCCAGGCCACTCCTCTAGTCCCGAAGGTACCTCCTGGGTACCCTTATCTCCCTCCGCGGTCTCTGTTGGACCGGGAGCTGCGTCTGAGCCTGTGACACCAAGAATAGTATCTCAATACAACTATTTAGCAAGCATAAACAGTAATCAGGAATACAGTGAAATCTTTTAAGGGCAACAACAATTTGAGAATAATAAGACGAGTAAAAGAGAAATTAAACAATCCATTTTCATGAATAAATCCTATATGTCATTCCTTTTAAAACCATTAAAGAAACTATAATACAAATTTTGGCAACTACATAAAGCTCATCCTCTCATTGAGAGCAAATCGTGTTGGGATGTCACTAGGGGTCCGGCCAAAGATCCTCCTAGCTACCTGGGTCCTGGAGTTCCGGTGCTCCAGTCTGTCAACTGCGCAGCGACGTTCAATAATAAACCAAGACTTGACCCCGTCGAGTACCGTCCGGTCGAAGCTAAGTAGTGCCGACTTATTCAAATCAATTTCGTTTGCAATTCAAATCGAGTGACTATTCAAATATTTGGATACACCCAATGGCGTTATCCATATCAATATCACATAATGTATAACAATTGGAGAGCAATATATATAACCATTTTATCGAAAATTGATGTAATTACAATTCTCGTTTTCAATACTTAAAGCAATTATTTAACGACTATAACAATTGATAATAATTTATTATTCATATAATCTATTGTCATCCAATACAAGATTAATTTATGAAATCAACATGTTATTGTTTTCTTAGTGTCACTTATGATGATCTCATGTTGGATTTCTAAATTAATCCTCATGGCTTAACAATAGGTTAATGATTTCATTTGGGCTTAATTAGAAGGATTAGGGTCCCAATACTAAGACATAATGAAACCTAAGTTCCTATGGTAAGGGGGTGTACATCCTAATTATCCATTTGGGATTGATTAGGATGGTTAATTATGGACTAAGAGTAATAATATACATTCATTGAACCAAAAAGAGGCTCTCCAGACTGGTTTAGGCAGTTCTACCGGTAGAAATTCCGGTAGAAGAAGTTCTACCGGTAGAACTACCGGTTTAGGCTTCTCTACCGGTAGAACTTCCGGTAGAGACAGCTCTACCGGTAGAACTACCGGTTTAAGCATCTGGATTTCCTTCTCCAGGCTCTCTGCCAGATTTTTGACTGTTTCTACCGGTAGAACTTCCGGTAGAACAGGGGTTCACAGTTTTCTTCAACTCTCTGTGTGATTTCGAGCCGTTTCTACCGGTAGAACTTCCGGTAGAACGTCTCGAGTTCAATTTTTCTTCTTCTTTCTATTTTAATCTCTTCCAAATGAGCCTCCTAGCTCTCCAAACACATACATAACAATTCTATACTTCCCAAAACAACTACATAAAGAAATCCAACTCATTTACCTTCTTTAAACATAAAAACCCAATTTTATGGAAAGAGAAGGAGAAAACTCGAATCAAATGAGAATGTATAACAAATGCAAACCAAATTTATGTTTATACTTGCCTCAAGGAAGAGCTTATAACTTCACACCCACTTGACTTGAGGAAAAACCCAAAAGCCCCAATATTCAAACCCTAATCATCATAAACACATAGAAATGGATGAGGATGTAATGCATGTATGAGGATGGGTCTATTCATCTCTAAGATGCTCAAAATCATGGTCAAAGGGTTTTGCTACTCACCTTTAGTAGGGATTTCGAATTTGAGATGGAATAGAGAGAGTTGGAAGATGTCCCTTGTCACAAGGTGAAGAAGAAATGGAGAAGATGAAGATGATGATGCCCACTCCACTCTTAAAGCACATGCAATAGTTCTTGAAGGATTGAATGAGGAGAGTGAGTAGAGGAGAATGGCAAGGAGAGTTGCAGAGAATGGAAAATAAAATGAATGAAGGAAGGAAAAAGGGTCTCTATGCCTTATATGTAACATAATAATGAACTTTTGCAACTTAGCCCATTGGATAAGAACATTTCCAAATTAAGTCAATTAAGAGTCAATCTCCTCAAGGAGTGGTCAAATGAGGTCAAGTCTATTATGAAAGTTGATAGGGTCGACAAAGTACACGTGTTAATGGCAAAATGACGTGCAAATGATGCAATTTGTGAAAATCGAGAATTACGAAAAAGCTCTTAATTACATTAAACCGAGTCAATCGGTGTCAACTCATCTATTTAGGGTTCAAAACTCACCCAACTCAATCAAATGCATTAATCAATACTAATTCATCATAATTAGGAGTCACGCATAGTTAATTTGGCTAATACTCAATTAACTAGTAATAATTAAGGTTAATTAGGCTTGGGGTGTAACATTCTCCCCCTCTAGGAATCATTCGGTCCTCCGAATGAACAAACCTTATCAAATAGCTCGGGGTAGTGTCGTGCCACTTGCTCCTCGAGTTCCCATGTAGCTTCCTCCTGTCCATGGTGCTCCCATAGAATCTTCACCCATCGAATTGTCCTCGTCCGTAGCACTTGTTCCTTTTCGTCGATGATTTGAATTGGACGTTCAACGTAAGTTGAATCAGGCTTGATTTGGACTTCATCGTGCTGTATCACATGAGATGGATCACGGATATATTTTCGGAGCATAGACACATGAAAAACATTATGAACTCCTGCAAATTCTGGAGGAAGGTTGAGTCTATAAGCTACATCACCAATTCGACTCTTGATCTCGAACGGTCCAACATATCTTGGTGCAAGTTTGCCTTTTTGCCCGAACCGTATCGTACCCTTCATCGGAGATGCTTTCAAAAATACTAAATCTCCAACTTGGAATTCGAGCTTCCTTCTTCGATTGTCCGCGTAGCTCTTTTGTCGGGATTGGGCAATCTTCAACTTTTCTCGAACTTGGAAAACTTTCTCCGCTGTATCAGCAACAATGGTAGGTCCATGGAAACTTCTTGTACCGACCTCTTCCCAGCATACTGGGGTTCTGCAACTACGACCGTACAAAGCTTCAAAGGGTGGCATCCTAATAGCTGAATGAAAGCTGTTGTTATACGCGAACTCACATAGTGCCAAGTGCTCGTCCCACTCACCTCCGAAATCAAGAACGCTTGCTCGAAGCATATCTTCTAGAGTTTGTATGGTGCGTTCGGACTGTCCATCCGTCCGGGGGTGGTAAACGGTGCTGAAACTGAGTTTGGTGCCCATAGATTGCTGGAATGACCGCCAAAAAGAAGAGACGAATCTAGAATCTCGATCGGAAACTATCGAAACCGGAGTGCCATGAAGACGAACAATCTCCTTCACAAAGAGTCTGGCCATGTCATTGAACTTCATACTTTTCTTGAACGGAATAAAATGAGCCGATTTCGTCAACCTGTCGACTATCACCCAAATCACATCATGTCTACGGCTAGTTAACGGAAGACCTGACACAAAATCCATCGATATATGCTCCCATTTCCACTCAGGGATGTGCAGCGGATGTAACAAACCCGGAGGCTTCCTATGCTCAAATTTCACTTTCTGACACGTGTAGCACTTCGATACGAATTCTGCTATTTCTCTCTTCATATTGTTCCACCAGAATCGTCTCTTGAGATCTCTGTACATCTTCGTGCTCCCAGGGTGTATAGCATATTTGGCATAGTGTGCTTCTGTCATGATTGGAATTGTCAATTGCTGAGTCTTTGGCACACACAGTCGATCTGTAAAATATAGGACTCCATCTACCAATTGGAAATCTGGCTTATCAGCGATGTGGTCTCTAATCTTGGCCAATTCAGGATCTTCAAATTGTTCTTCCTTGATCCGATTCATAATTGTAGGCTCTATCACTGACATAGCGGCTAACATCACAGAATCATCGACCCACTGAACTTCTACATCCAACTCTTCAAAAATATCCAATTCCATCCATTGAGTATCCATAGCTGCAGTCATAGAAGATTTTCTGCTCAGTGCATCTGCCACCACATTTCCTTTTCCTGGAATATATTTAATGGGAAAATCATGGTCCTTGATAAACTCTAACCACCGCCTCTGCCTCATATTGAGGTCTTGTTGGGAGAAAAGATATTGCAAACTGCGATGATCCGAATGTACTTCAAATTGTTCCCCGTACAGATAATGTCTCCAAATTTTCAATGCAAAAACAATGGCGGCTAATTCAAGGTCATGGGTGGCATAATTCTTCTCGTGATTCTTCAGTTGCCTTGATCCATAGGCTATCACCTTTCCATGTTGCATAAGAACACACCCTAGACCAATTCTAGATGCATCAGTAAAAATCACAAATCCCCCTGTACCCTCAGGTAATGATAAAATTGGGGCGGTTGTCAACTTCTCCTTCAGAATCCGAAAACTCGCTTCACATTCTTCGGTCCAAATGTATGGTACATCTTTTCTAGTCAATTTTGTCAACGGAGCTGATATCTTCGAAAAATCCTTCACGAATCGACGATAGTATCCCGCAAGACCTAAGAAATTCCGAATCTCTGCCACATTTCTCGGACTCGACCAGTTAATAATTGCTTCTATCTTAGCTGGGTCTACTCTAATACCATCTCGAGTTACAATAAGTCTAAGGAATGCCACTTGTTCGAGCCAGAAAGCACACTTCTCTAATTTAGCGTACAACTGATGAATCCTCAAAAGCTGAAGAGATGTCCTAAGATGATCAGCATGTTCTTCTCTTGACTTGGAGTAAACCAAAATATCATCAATGAATATCACGATAAACTGATCTAGGTAAGGAGCGAAAATCCTATTCATCAACGCCATGAAAACTGCCGGAGCATTGGTTAGGCCAAACGGCATCACCAGAAATTCGTAGTGGCCATATCTTGTTCTGAAGGCTGTCTTCTCAATATCTTGCTCACGAACTCTAAGCTGATGATAACCCGATCTAAGATCGATCTTCGAAAAGTAGGCTGCTCCTTGAAGCTGGTCGAACAGCTCATCGATACGAGGCAACGGGTACTTGTTCTTAATCGTCACTTGATTGATCTGTCGGTAATCGATGCACATCCGGAAAGAACCGTCCTTCTTTCTCACGAACAATACCGGAGCTCCCCAAGGTGACATACTCGGACGAATGAGCCCTTTGTCCAAAAGATCTTGCAACTGTTCCTTCAACTCTCTGAGTTCTGCTGGAGCCATTCTATAAGGGGCCTTCGAGATAGGGGCTGTACCCGGAATCAAGTCTATTGGAAAATCCACTTCTCTTAGAGGAGGCAGTCCTGGAACTTCGTCAGGAAACACGTCAGGGAATTCGCACACTACTGGAATCTCTTCCAACTTCGCTATCGGCTCCTTCTCGGTGATAAACGCGAATTAACCTTCACATCCATGCTCCAGAAGCTTCACTGCATCCAAGGCTGACACTAGTCCATTGTTGGGCTTCTCTCTTCGTACACCCTCGAACACCACGTCCGTCTTGGGTTCTTGCACTTTGAAAGTGATTGTCTTGTGGAAGCAGTCAACACAAGCCCGGTGCTTAGCGAGCCAGTCCATCCCGAGAATAACATCAAAATCGTGCATCGCTAGGATTATCAAATCAGCTGGCATGACGAGTCCTCCAATCTGAATGCTGCAACCTGGGTAGTAGTTCTCACAGACTACTCTCTTACCCACCGGGGTAGTCACCGTCAACACAAAAGGAAGCAACACAGGTGGTTGCTGAAGATCACTAGCAAATCTGGGTGCCACAAATGAATGTGTAGACCCTGAATCAAACAAGGTCCTAGCATTTCTAGTACAAACCAAAATAGTACCTTCAACTACATTCCCTGCTGCTGCTGCTTGTTCATGATCCAAAGCAAAAACTCTTCCTGCTTGCTGGGGTCTCTGTTTGGCTTGTTGTCGTTGTTGTTGCTGTTGCGGCCTCGGTGGTGCTGGTAGTGCCATACGTAGGGGAGGTGCTGCAAGTGCGGGTCTGACTTGTTGCTGAGGGAATTGCTGGGGTATTCCACCCTGAAGGTTCCTGTTTCTTGGACAAGTAGCTGCCTTGTGCTCCATCGATCCACAAATGACACAAGCCCCCGTAGTCCTCCAACACTTCTCCGTAGGGTGTCCTTTACCACATGTATTACACTTGGGTGCACCAATCACCACACCCTTCTGTTTCTTGTTTTGTTGGCCTTTTCCTGAAAATGATGAGCTTCTCCTGACATCACTGCCTCTTTTCTTCATAGCCACTTCTTCTGCAGAATAGCCCCGATCTACGGCATCATCAAATGTAGCCGGTCTCTGAAATGCTGTCACATGCTCCACATATGCCGGGTTCATGCCTTCTATGAAGCGATCCACCTTCTTCTCTTCGGTATCAATCAATTCTTCAGCATACTTGGACAACTGTTGAAAGATGTGCACATACTCCGTCATATTCATCTGATTCTGCTGCAGAGTCAGGAACTCATTTTGCTTCTTCCTCCGAATGTGATCGGGTATAAACTTTCTCCGGAATTGCTTCTTGAATGTATCCCACACAGTCTCTTCAGGTAACAACTTGAGAGGTTCTTTGATGCCTTTCCACCAAATGTTTGCTGTACCCCCGAACATCGAAGCTGTAAGTACGACCTTCTGTTTGTTATCACAATTGATAGTCTCGAAGATGTCACCAACACGGTCTAGCCATTCATCTGCTTTGATAGCGCCTTCATTCCCGTAAAAGTCGGTGGCTCCTCTCTTCCTAAATCTCTCGTACAAGGAGCTCGAGTCATTGCCTCTCATTTGATTTGCTGCTTGTGGCCCTTGATTAGCCATCAGTAGTGCTATTTGCTCATTAGTCTTCGCAACTTGTTCTATCAGCATCATTAAACGTGCATCCACATTGGGTGGGTCTTCGTTGACCACCACGAACGGGTCGTTGTTGCGGGATTCATTGTTACCGCTTCCTGAGCCGGATGCCATTTACCTGCAAAAGAGTTTCAAAATCAGGTTACAACTACACTCTATCTCTCTCTTACGCACAACTACTAGTAATAGTACAATACTGATAATAAACCGATCTCAACAAATCAGTACTACAAATCGATTCTATCGTATCCTCACAACGATTTCTATTTGGTTTCTAAGTCTTTTAGAAAGACTGACAGGGCTCTGATACCATACTTACGTATGTCACATCCCGGTCCCGAATCACCCTGGCCTAGGGTAATCCCCGAGGTGAAACACACGTACTCCCGTGTGATTGTACCTGTCGCGAGTCAAACACAAGCACACGAAGGAGAAGACTATTCCACTCGTGAGTCGAACTCACTGATAACTATCAATCAACAGTTCATATAGCGGAAGCTTATAACAAATGATCATCATAACCCTGTACAATCCCATAAATAACATTCAAGTTTAAAATCAAAAGAAGTTATACATTGGTACAAAATGTTTGTCCAAAAGAAAGTTCTATACATCGTTATCAAAATACATAACAAAATGAATTGAATTTGGTGTGACTTCACAAAAACATTAGTCACACATCTACTATGCTCTCAAAATGTCTTGGCGCTCTCCGAACCGAGGAGTCTCTACATGGGCCCTACCCCAGGCCACTCCTCTAGTCCCGAAGGTACCTCCTGGGTACCCTTATCTCCCTCCGCGGTCTCTGTTGGACCGGGAGCTGCGTCTGAGCCTGTGACACCAAGAATAGTATCTCAATACAACTATTTAGCAAGCATAAACATTAATCAGGAATACAGTGAAATCTTTTAAGGGCAACAACAATTTGAGAATAATAAGACGAGTAAAAGAGAAATTAAACAATCCATTTTCATGAATAAATCCTATATGTCATTCCTTTTAAAACCATTAAAGAAACTATAATACAAATTTTGGCAACTACATAAAGCTCATCCTCTCATTGAGAGCAAATCGTGTTGGGATGTCACTAGGGGTCCGGCCAAAGATCCTCCTAGCTACCCGGGTCCTGGAGTTCCGGTGCTCCAGTCTGTCAACTGCGCAGCGACGTTCAATAATAAACCAAGACTTGACCCCGTCGAGTACCGTCCGGTCGAAGCTAAGTAGTGCCGACTTATTCAAATCAATTTCGTTTGCAATTCAAATCGAGTGACTATTCAAATATTTGGATACACCCAATGGCGTTATCCATATCAATATCACATAATGTATAACAATTGGAGAGCAATATATATAACCATTTTATCGAAAATTGATGTAATTACAATTCTCGTTTTCAATACTTAAAGCAATTATTTAACGACTATAACAATTGATAATAATTTATTATTCATATAATCTATTGTCATCCAATACAAGATTAATTTATGAAATCAACATGTTATTGTTTTCTTAGTGTCACTTATGATGATCTCATGTTGGATTTCTAAATTAATCCTCATGGCTTAACAATAGGTTAATGATTTCATTTGGGCTTAATTAGAAGGATTAGGGTCCCAATACTAAGACATAATGAAACCTAAGTTCCTATGGTAAGGGGGTGTACATCCTAATTATCCATTTGGGATTGATTAGGATGGTTAATTATGGACTAAGAGTAATAATATACCTTCATTGAACCAAAAAGAGGCTCTCCAGACTGGTTTAGGCAGTTCTACCGGTAGAAATTCCGGTAGAAGAAGTTCTACCGGTAGAACTACCGGTTTAGGCTTCTCTACCGGTAGAACTTCCGGTAGAGACAGCTCTACCGGTAGAACTACCGGTTTAAGCATCTGGATTTCCTTCTCCAGGCTCTCTGCCAGATTTTTTACTGTTTCTACCGGTAGAACTTCCGGTAGAACAGGGGTTCACAGTTTTCTTCAACTCTCTGTGTGATTTCGAGCCGTTTCTACCGGTAGAACTTCCGGTAGAACGTCTCGAGTTCAATTTTTCTTCTTCTTTCTATTTTAATCTCTTCCAAATGAGCCTCCTAGCTCTCCAAACACATACATAACAATTCTATACTTCCCAAAACAACTACATAAAGAAATCCAACTCATTTACCTTCTTTAAACATAAAAACCCAATTTTATGGAAAGAGAAGGAGAAAACTCGAATCAAATGAGAATGTATAACAAATGCAGACCCAATTTATGTTTATACTTGCCTCAAGGAAGAGCTTATAACTTCACACCCACTTGACTTGAGGAAAAACCCAAAAGCCCCAATATTCAAACCCTAATCATCATAAACACATAGAAATGGATGAGGATGTAATGCATGTATGAGGATGGGTCTATTCATCTCTAAGATGTTCAAAATCATGGTCAAAGGGTTTTGCTACTCACCTTTAGTAGGGATTTCGAATTTGAGATGGAATAGAGAGAGTTGGAAGATGTCCCTTGTCACAAGGTGAAGAAGAAATGGAGAAGATGAAGATGATGATGCCCACTCCACTCTTAAAGCACATGCAATAGTTCTTGAAGGATTGAATGAGGAGAGTGAGTAGAGGAGAATGGCAAGGAGAGTTGCAGAGAATGGAAAATAAAATGAATGAAGGAAGGAAAAAGGGTCTCTATGCCTTATATGTAACATAATAATGAACTTTTGCAACTTAGCCCATTGGATAAGAACATTTCCAAATTAAGTTAATTAAGAGTCAATCTCCTCAAGGAGTGGTCAAATGAGGTCAAGTCTATTATGAAAGTTGATAGGGTCGACAAAGTACACGTGTTAATGGCAAAATGACGTGCAAATGATGCAATTTGTGAAAATCGAGAATTACGAAAAAGCTCTTAATTACATTAAACCGAGTCAATCGGTGTCAACTCATCTATTTAGGGTTCAAAACTCACCCAACTCAATCAAATGCATTAATCAATACTAATTCATCATAATTAGGAGTCACGCATAGTTAATTTGGCTAATACTCAATTAACTAGTAATAATTAAGGTTAATTAGGCTTGGGGTGTAACAAAGCCTATTGTTTACATGTGTGGAGAAGCAAACATAAATTAAAGATCAATCAAATTATAAATAAAGTTGAAAAAACGTTGTAGTAAAAAAGCACTTTTTCATAAAAATTACTTCTCTCTGAATTATTACATTGGTTATATTAAAAAGAATAAAAAGGCCAAAGGAACAATAAAGGAGGCTAGTGGTCTCCCATCCATATTGCAGTTCAACTTTACTTTTTACTTCACTTTGTCCATTCAAAAATAAAGTTAAAAATGTCACTTCATGGTTTACTTTTACTCCTCGTTACTTTTGCTAAACAAACAACACAGTGCAAAAGTGATGGTGGATGACGGAGGATGTAGGCATGTCTTCGAACCACGTAATGTTTTTCTTTTATTTAATTATGTGTTTGCTTTGTGTGGTTGCTTGTCAACATTTTCGCCTCCACGTGCGTACAACAGCCTTTTAACAGGATTCCCTAGGAAAATGTAAGGAAATTCTTGGTGCAATCCTTGATTTGACCAGTTGTTGATCGGTAGAGATTGGTTTTAATTACTACCATTCAAACTTCATGTGGGACAAGCCTGTAAAAATGAGTGAGCTACAGACACCAAAATCCCCCACTTCCTTCATTGGACATTTGACCAAACAAACGTTCCTCTAGAAATATGTAGGAAAAAAACTCTCCTCATCTGTCACGTGGCAGGACAAATATTTCTCTGGAAACATCAAGGAAGAAGCAGGTTTTTGAAGAATCAAAGTAGAACACGAAGAAGAAGAAGAAGAAAAAAACGACATGGAAGTCACAGTTTAAGATGAAGGCTCTTTTTACTTCTAAACAGCTTGATCTTTTTTGCGTGTACTGGTTCCCTCTTTCTACTTGAAAACAGCTCCTACTTTTAAAAGTCTCTTTAACGGATCGCCTTTAACAGATCAAGTCTTAATAACACAATATAAAACGTGTACCTAGATCCATATAGGCACTGGATTAGACGTCTTCTTACTTGGAAATTTCTAACATGTGCTTTAATTAAGCTTTGATGATCATGATTTACGTAATCATAGAATTGATCATCGTGGATCTAGATTTCACTAACTCATGTATAATAATTGATATCAACACACACCTAAATCCAATAGTACTTGTTCTTCTTCATCTATACAACCAATTAATTAAAGGTGGTTCTTCTCGCAGGATTTGCAACTCTCTTGATCTACTTTTCTCTTTACGATCGATGATTGATGGATTTTCAAGCATAAACTATCAGTGAAGTGATTTACTTCAAACCCAATATTTATAGTTTTCTGTGATAATCCCTTCTCATCAAGAAATTCTATATTTTAACAGGTTTCATCCTTCAATATTAGATAAATCAAAACTGTTAGTTGTATCTGAGTCCAAGTTCTTAAATTCAAATTCAAATTCAAAGGAAATGTATCCTTTAAATCACGTGGTCGTCCAAGTGGGCTGGGGTCCATGCAGATGCATGCCGTCATGTGGACCACACCATCACAATTCTCAAGTCCAACAACATGATCAGAATAATCTAGGAACTGTGAGCCTAACATTTCAACCCTTTGGATCATTGGAAAAAAGGACTATATCTAACATTTCAACACTCAAGATCATTGAAAAAAAAGGGCCCATATGGTCTCCACGTCTTAGCCCAAGAAAAATCTCTAGAGTCCTAGCTGGAGTCATTGAAAATTCAATATTGGTTAGGAGAGGCTCATGAGAAGAGGACGAAAACCATATGCTATAGGACAAAGATCTTCACAACTATTTCAACATTGTAAGCCTTCTTTTGTCTCTTCCTTCTCTATTTTTTCTCCATATTACCTGGAGAATTTCATTTCAAACCAACTCTAGAAATTTATGACGACCTTCTTAACACAACTGACTATAATGAGACAGTGTTAGATATAGAAGAAGTTGGAAAGCACAGTTGCAAAGTAGAAGAAAAGGAAGAAGAAACAGAAGAAGAAAATGACAGTTAAGAGGAGGAGTAGAATTCTGCTCCATTTCAAATATAGATATAGGCGCCATGTGTGTAAAGATGCTATTGATCTGGCGTGGCCTTCAAAAAGTGGGGTCGGTCAAACCTGACCTGCTTAACCATTTGACTGAAGGACTTGAAAAAAAAAAAAAAAAAGATTTGTTAAGATCTTTATGGAAAGCCTGTTTCTCTTAAAGTTATTTACAGGAATTCCCAGAATTCTTGTTTGAGCTCAGCTTGATTTGGCTTGAATTGAGCTTGACTCTTTTAGGGCATGTTTGTTTGCACGAGAGGAAGAGTGGAGTAAAATAAAGAGAAATCAAGAATAAAGGAAAGAGGAGGTGTTTGAGAGTAAAAAGAACCGACAAAAACTAATCAGCTAAGCGGGCTAACCTAAAGTTAGGCCCCTGCTCCACTCTATGCATGTTCACATTACAAAAGAAGTTTAATAAATGATATATTGAACCTAGAGTTCTATATAGGAATTTATAGAAAAAGCTTGACGTGGTACAATAACATGAGAAATGAACATTTTCTTAAAACAATAGCATACCGACATTGCTAACCACCTAATTTGACATTTTTGTGATCCAACCTCTTAAAATTCAAGCCATCCGTATCTCAGCTAATTCCTCCTTCCATAGGTATCTTCTATTCATCAATAGGCCTTTCCCCTCTAGACCTTTCCTCTTTTATTGATTGTGGTCCAAAGTGGTCCATACAAGGGTGCTCTTAGTGGTGACTGTAGGTGGTGCTAAAGAAGTACTGTTGAATATGAAGTTAAGTATTTCAGAAATGGCCAGATCTTCCACTTATGTGCCCCAGTTGGAAGCATGACAATCATGAAGGATATATGGTTTGAAAGTATCCCTATGACTTTTCCTTTGAAAAAAGTGGTAACAATCCAATCAAGGCAGGCACTGATTTTGAGTGCTTGAAAGACATCCATTTTTAGCTGTTTGATAGTGAGATGGATGCAAAAATTTGCTTGATTAATTGGAAGGGACTAGTCCACTTGGATGAATGTCGAATTTAAGTCATGCTAGCCATTATTCTTAAGCTCAATCGTTATGGCATGTGTATGTACTGTGTACATCTAATTACATAAACATTAAACAAATATGTGCTATAAACTTCATGACCTTGAGTTGAACCTAATCTTCTTATGCTTCAAGCTTGAGCTCATTTGAATCCATAGTTCAACCAATGTATTGTTTACATGCGGCCCATAAAAGGTAAGCCCCACTATCAAATGCACTTGGGCAATTTGAAAAACAACAACAAGAAGAAGAAGCTCAAGAATTAGAGGTGAAAATCTAGATCCTCTCCTCTCACAGTAGTAGTATATATCTTTACTGCTATAACAAAAGATTAGGTCATATGACGTACAGATTCGGCGTTGATATGTTAATATTGTAATCCTTTTTTACTTCTAAATGAAAAGATAATCCCAAAATAAAATTACTGATCTTCATTCTTAGTATCTTATAAGGTGTTCATGGCCAAACTCTTTGTTAAATCTTTGTTTCTTTTGGCAATATAACTTGGTTTCAATGGAGTTTTAAGATCATTTGTCACCGACATAGTATGAGTTGAGCTAGAAATATCCTTTAATTATATCCGAGTTTTAACTTCTCAGAACATGGTCTTCCTTCCTCTTTCTTTTCAATGTAAAATTTTTATTTATTTAAATGATAATAAATAAATCACCATTATTATTATTAATTTGAACCGTAACAAAGACTTTCATTAAATAAAAAGAAGATTACAAAAGGAGATTACAAGGAGAGAGGAAGGAAGATTAAAAGAGATAACAAAAGAAAAAATCATTTCAAGTAGATAATCTACGGTCGGGCCCGCAATTGTATGGCTGGTATCGGATTTTCTATATTTCTCATCTAAAATCTGTCTTCAAGTGGCCGGCCGCCCACATCTTCTTACTCAAAAACTTTGAACTTGGTGTATCCTCCAAGTAGGTAGAAAAATGAGGACACAGTCCATGTCCCAATCTAATGACCCACCCCCACCCAACCCTACAGATCTGGCCTGTAGCCTTTAATTATATATATATGATGCACTCCTATCCCTCTCAATTGTCTCAACACAAACAGACAGACACTGAGACACCCATACACCCACCCACACAATACCATTTTCTACATGGATTTGCAGATGCAGATGCGCATGCGAACCAATCAACCATGTGCTGCTTGTAGGCTGCTCCGCCGGAGATGTTCTGATAGTTGCCTTCTTGCACCATATTTTCCAACCGAAGAGACCGACAACTTCATCCGCGTGCACAGGGTGTTTGGGGCCAGCAATGTAATCAAGACACTTCAGGTTATATTATTTGGTTTGCTCAGGCTTGTGTCACGAAAAATTTAAATTTTTTTTTGTTGTTTTGGTTGACTACCAAATTAGTCCATTCATTCAACTTTCTCTAACATGGTTAGAAAGATGGCAGATGTTGGATGAGAGCAGTAGGGAGGATGCTGTGAAAAGCATGGTTTATGAGGCCAAGGCCAGACTTCAAGATCCGGTTTACGGGTGCACCAGAGTCATTCGTTTCCTACAGAAGCATGTTAAAGATCTGGAGGCGCAACTGGAAATGACCAAGGAACAGTTTGTCGAATCGCAAGCGCAAAGGGATCAGCTGCTGGAGATTTTCATGGATGCGAACCGCTTCAAATCAACCGCACCCGTTAACAATGAAGTCTTTGATAGGTATGACTGGATTTGGGATGATAATACATTTGGGTGTGACCCATTTGAATATTCCACAGATCTCTTATATGAAAATCTGGGGTTCCAGGACCAACATGGACAAACAAGCTGCTCAACATAGGGAGGAAAACATTATAAGTGAAAGTACAGCCATGTAAAATGTCAGCTCATGTATTTTCTTCTCTCTTGTAAAACAGATACTTAAGGAGCCTTAGATAGGCCGGGCACTATCAAGTTTGTACAAATTCATATTATTCATTATTGGATAGATCACATATTTTATATATGACCATACATAAATAAGTTGTCATGACTTGGCCACAACAGCCTTAAGAGGCTAGCTGGATGTGAAAATATTTACCAAGACACAAGTCATGATAGGGTGCCAGCAGATAGAAGTGTAACTACTCATGCGTAAACCTCTTACAAGCTGTAACCTCATTCTATTGGCTACAATTAAATTTCACGCAGAAGAATGAAAAGACCTACTGTTGGATTCGTCATTAGTTAACCTATATATAATTAATTTAATGGTGATATCCACTGTGATTGATTTAAAATTTCATCCCATATCATTCCAATCTAGCTGAGACTTGTAAGCAGGCCCCATTCATGGTTTTAGAGGAGGTTTCACACTTAGGGATTGTTTGTACAAAAAGCTACGGAAGAGGAAACCCGCATTCCTCTCCAAAAAAACAGAAATCCGAACAGGGTGGGAGACTTGTGTTTCCACACATTGGGAAGAAAGTCTATTCAAACAAGCTGTTTTTTTTTTTTTTTTTTTTTCAGATATTTGCATTGCACCGATCAACCACTTATATCATACAGAGGTAACGAATGTTTGTTGCACAAACTTGCCCGTAACCATACAAATAGTAGCTATTGTACTTAAGTTGACAAGTATCTATAATATTACAAGTCACCAATATCATCGATGAAATTTTTTGTCATGCATGCCATGCCATTCTAGAGGGAGAGAGAGAGAGAGAGATGAAGTGAGACTAGTGATCACCAGTAAATATATTCAGACTACATGAAGTTAGACTAGTGATCACCAGTAAATATATTCAGACTACTTTCGGGTTTTTCACATTCATCACATCGCTTGGATTGAGTTATGTATGATATCTTGTAAGATAAATTGGGTCTCTCTGCTATAGCATGAAGATATAAGCAAGGGCGGACCCATGTTTTATTGGCCGCCCCCCACCCAACTTAAAAAATACCCATAAGGGCTTAAGGCCCGTATGGCCCAGCCCCCACTCAAATGAGACCAAAGTCTCGTTCCCCAATTTCAAAACACCCACTCGACTCTCATCAATAAATACTCTCGTTTCTACTTAATAAGGTTTTGCATCTCTATAACCCATTAAAAGTGAGTAAAATATCATTTTCAACTCTTTCTTGAAATCGATAGTACAAATTTCAAAATCATGGACTGCCGTAGCATTTTCTAATTGTAAAAGGAATATTATTTTCGCGTAAGACAACTTTACTACTTGTAACTCTTAGTTTTATTTCTCTCAATTTATGAAATCTTTATTAAAAAAAAAACACGACAATGGAGAAATTATTGATGTGCGTATTTTTTTTAACCAAGGCTGTCTTAGATCATTTCCCTCATTTTTTATTGATGACATGAGGAAAATCCTCACTTTTTTTTAATAAGGTTGTCTTAAATTTTTATCGATGTGTGTATTTTTATGGTTATGTCCATGCATAATGATTCAAATGGAGTGGTCTACTTGTTTGTTTTCTTTGTTCTTGAAATTTTATTTATTTAGTGGAAATTGAGTATTTGAGAATTAAATGGTTTTGACTAAATGAATATATCTATTTAAACCAAAATTTTCTAGGCTAAAGTTCTGCTCTAACTATTCTTGTTTAGACCATTGGGTGTATATTGGAGTGCATTTCTATGATTATTGGGCTTGAGTAGGATTTTGATGCATTTCGTATTCTTCTCCACTATTCTCAAGTGTAAGAGTTTATATTTTTCTCCATTATTTTCCAAATACATTTTTTCTTGTGTCATTATTAATGTGAAGAAAATACAATAAAATAATAATTGAGTTTTTCAATTGACCATCGTGAGCCCCCCCTCAAATGAAAATCCTGGGTAGAGTTGTTGAGACTCTTATGTTCAGGGTGTAGGCCGATTGATGATGGGCCTATATGCCAACAATTAAGGGATCAGGGACCTGCATTTCAAACTAGAAAGTTGTTTTTACTGTTGAGCTGCAGCTCCTTTGACTCCCCTTTGCTATCAAATCAACGAACCTAGTGTGTCCCAGGATCATCTTTGAAACCCAAGGAAGGAAAAGAAGAAAATCTTGCTGCCTGTTATCGAAGTTTTTCCGGCAGCCTCTTCTATACATTTCTCCCTTCTTGCCATTGATTTTTCAGGTTTTTCATGTCGTTCATGCTCTCCTCCTTTCTTGACTATTACTTGGGCGTTGAGTTTTGCCTCTTGAATACATCGCTGCGTATGTACTCTAATCTACTGAGAACCTGAATAAATGGGAGAGGTCTTAAGTTTTGTGAGCTTACCATTTACTTTTCAATACTCCCCTCGTGTGGAGCCCACTCCTCAACACTCTCCTCAGGGGATTCGACCTCGCTACCGGTTGACTTTGATACAATCTTAAATTTCCTTTAGCTAATCATTCCTACAAAAAAAAACTCTCTAGACATTAGTGAAGACAATATAAATACTTCTTAATAATGGGGAACTCTTTTTTTTTTTTTTTACCACTCGACAACCTACTTGATTAATTCTTCAACAGCTATGTGAGATGAGACACTGTTGCCACTGGGGCGTCCCATAGTTCTCAAAGAGGGAAACCCATTTTCCATTGGAAGAATAGTATGAAACCAATGACTACCAAAGTTGCAATGTCCCTTCTATTTCACTACACTAGCTAGTCAATACTACCAATCAAAAATATATGGTCAAATATCAAACAGGGTAAAATGAAAATTGTAATTTTTCCACTTTAAATTTCTCTACCTCCTGATTTCTTCTAATTTTAACCACTATCATGGAATCTTCCGTTTGCTTTTACCCCGACATCCAAACATCCCTACTTAGTGCGTACTTGCTACTATCTAGAAAGAGGAACAGTATCTGTCAGTTGGAGCTCATACCCTTTTCAGACCAATCAAAACCAAACGGTCCAGTGGACTAAATATTGCCTAATTTGATGGTTGGACTAGTAATGAATCGACATCTTAAATGGGTCCATAAAATATGTGGACTTTGCCATCTCATTCGCTTTCAACTTGGATTAGTTTCTCTGTCATCATCATCAACTCTTGGCATTACACATTTTGGGAGTGGACACTGGTACCATCGTTTAGAATATTTGGGGTTGCTTGTGCACACACGTTTCAGCATGAGTGGAACCGCTGTGTTCATGTAAGATCTTCTGTCAAGTGTTTGCTGCATCTTCACAGAAAAGTATAAAATATCTCTAATTTTCCTCATTTAGAAGATTTGAAAGTCCGACCCTTTTCCTAAGAAACGTGTTTCCGTGGAAGAGGAACCCATCTTTCCTCTTTCATAGCGTTACGCAAACACCCCCTCAGTATGTGTTTATGTGCACGTACGATGAAAAGATTACAATCAATGATTTGACTCTATGGTGGAATCCTCCCGTCTCACAAACGTACCCTTTAGCCTTTGATTTTCCCTACAAGCAAATAGGCAACAAATGAGAAAGGAAAGAGAAATTACAAAAGGGTTAAGTCCTCTTTAATCATTCAAGTATTGAGCACCTTAATGGAATCTAAAACTCTATCAATATAAACGGAGTGGTTATGTGGGCCACCTCTTGGATTCCAACAAATTAATCATAGGAGGAATATGTCCATCTTCCACTAGCATTTAGAAGTCACAACCTTACTGATTGCTAAACCACCTAAAATGCCAATGTTTCGACTCATTTTCTTCATAATACTACACCTAAAATCAGTTAGCAGAAATTAATGAACTAATGAAGGTTGAATTGGATAGCTTTTTCTTGCTAATCTATGAGATTAGATTTAATATTGTTTTTCTATTTGTCCCTGTCAAATGTATATGTATGTTTTGTCAATTCCTACCAATCCTAAGCTTGATTGGAGAGTCTTCCAATCAGGCTTAGTAGGCTATCTTTCAAATTTGATTGGAGGTGAAAGAGACTAGTACCAAGAATCTTTCAAATTCCCAGAAAAGTAGTAGGCTATCTTTGTCATTGTCTTGCGAACTAGTACGATCAAAGGGGGTATTTCAGGGATTCAAACAATTTCACCAATCTCCCAATTTACCATGTTTTAGTTTATTAATTCTACTCTTGTATCTTAACCTCTCTACTGCTGCTGTAATTAGCACAGAACTATTTGTATTTGGGGGTTCACATCTGTTGATTGCCTGCTGTTTCTTTATATATTTTCCACCACATTACAAGCTTTAATGAACTTAATTTTGTATCATACCAGTGTGTATGGTTGCAATTCTTGACCCAACCTGCAAACCCAACTCTCTCTTTTATTTTTGGATTAAGTTCGAACCGCGCGAGGAGGGAAAAGTGGGTTGGGAAGATGGAAGGAATAAATAAGAATAAATGAAAAGTCCAGTTTTCACAATAATGATAGTAAAGACATTTTGTCATTCTTAAAAAAGATTAAAAAAAAGTGCCCGATGGTTAGGGATGTCAAATAGGGCGGGCCGCGTGCCACGGGCTGGGCTGGCACTGCCCGCTAGGGAAAAACCTTGGCACGGCACGGCCCGCTGGCACGGCACCCCATGGAGCGGGCCGGTTCATATTTTTTCTTTTTCTTTTTTTTTTTTTTTATATATCTTATGGTCTATTGTGAGACAATGTATTGTCCACCTAACTATTCCCAGCCATATTTCTACCTCACAATTTAAAATAAAGTAAGCAGTACTTCTCAATTCTCACCCACATGTCAGGGGACCCAAGTAGTGTACTTAGGTAGAGGACAAGATGGAGGTCTGTGATTGGGAAGTATGTACTTTAAAATCTATGCGGAGATCCTCATTTTGCCTTTAAAATCAAATACAAAGATTATGGGTCAGTCACTGCCGAACTGACCCTAGATTAATAGATTAGGCTAGGTTAGGGCTAGAATAATTTATTATAATTTTTAAGTCAAGGAGGAAATATGAAGCGAATGGGGATTAATTTGATTGATCCAAGATAAACCCTACATAATACATACTAGCACAATAATCTGTGTTCAACTCGGTATTTTCCTACACTGCACTGTATTGCAAAATAAATAATCACATATTCAAAAAATTTACCTCTTTCCATGAAATAAGTTGGATAATATAGAAATAGAGAAATAGGAGCTAAAAAGGATATAATTACTAGAAGCAACTGTAACATAAGTGGTTTGATGAAAAATGAGCGGTTAGTTGCATGAGGAGTTACACAACCGTCGGTTAGAATTATAATCAACCAAAAAGATACAATCACATAGGAACAACTAAAACATGGGTGGTTTGATGATAAAAAAAGGTGGGTAATCGCATGAGTAGTTATATAACCGTCGGTTAAAATTATAATCGATGGTCAAAATCAAAACCAACACCTCCTAGCTAAGGTCTAATAATATATCTTATGGTCTAATAATAGAACTCTTAAAGCCGATCTCAGTTAATCAGACAGGCCTACATGATGATGATGTTGATGACAGGTTCATAAAAGAAAGTATCTGAGGAGGTGGTGAAGAAAGTTCACGAGTTAAATGTTGATCCAGATGTCCATGATTGTAGCCTTGCTTCTCATACTTTTAATTTAATCAATAGAAATGCATTGGTTTTAAAAGCAACTATTTGCATATTATTACCTTGTTTACAATTTTTTCCATAAAGTTTCTCATTGTTATTATCATTTCCACATTTCTGTGTGGAAATGAGCTGTATTAATACACGATGGACAAATAGTGATGTTTGGTAGGTGCCAAAATAAAAAATGTACAGAAGAAGTTTGTGTTCTATGTGGGCCCAATTTCCACAGTGATTTTGTCACAATGGGCCCACCTGTTATATAATGATTGACATCCTTTGTATTGTTTTTGGTAAATAAAAATTTGATTAAAAGAAAAAGAATGGAAGGGTTAGAGTATTTATAGACTTTGTAAAATTGAAAAATGATACAAAATACCCCTTATATGACTGTTTTATGGCTTTTTGGGGGTTAAAATGATGATTTTTTTTTTAAATATCCATTTTTGGGCGGGCCCAGATGGCCAGCCCACGTGCCAGGAGGGCCTGGTGGGCCCGGGCCAAACGGGCCTAGCCTCCTCTGACACAGACCGTGCCTTGCGGGTTGACTGGCGGACCGGGCCGGCCCGGCCCATTTGACATCCCTACCGGTGGTAGGGTAAAATTGAGTCACTTTGTGCTTTTGCAGCAAAAAAAACTCGTCGCTCGAGTAACTGCTCGGAAGGTTGAAACTCAAATGGTGGACAATTCAGGTAAAGCTCCTGGTAATCAGATTTACAAGGAATCCAAAAAACGATGATGTGGCACTTTGAAATTGAGTTGCAGATAACCAGATTTACCAAGTGATCAGAGTTTCTTAATTGGCAGAACTTTGTAATGCATCATCACCATCAGGCTGAACCCAACTATGTTGGGGTCGGCTACATGTATTCTTTTTACGCCACGCCAGTCTATCTTGAGCCAAATCCACGGAAAGGTTGCACTTGTATCCACTGTAATACATACATCATACTACTTGCTGCTGATGCTGGGCTAGAAAGAACTTTTCATTCCTCATCTCTAAATTCAAAATTTTGAAACTACTGCTGTTCTTCTGTAGCATATGACAAACAGGTTACTGCCACAATTAATTTTCACCATTACATGGTTGAGGTATATTATTCTCTTTTATGTATGAGAAGTGGCTTTTATTCCAAAATGCCAAGTTTACATTACAAGAACCTTCCACCTGAGACTCCCTGCATTGACCCTGAATATAAGGTGAAAGATGATCGACCAAGGAAGCACATTTGATATCTCATCTTTAAATGAAACATATGGTGCTGATATTGTCTTTTTGAAATTTGTTTGCAGTGACCCGGAAGCAGACTTTGGATCCAAGGAAAGTGCATCCATGGTCCACACAGCTTTAGCTGTTGATAAAGAGGTAAGATAACACGATTAAAAACTTATAAAATCATTGCCAGGAGTTTCAATGCCTTTCATATTGTGATACTATCTATTTATGTGAATCATCCTTGTGTTGCGAATGGACCGTCATTTTGCATTTTGCGTATGATCAATGGTCGTATCAACCTGAATTTCCCATTGCAGTTGCAGCCAGACAAAGTGAAAAAGGCAGATGTCTTTTTTCTGATGGAAAGCTTTCAGTGTGAGTTCTTCTCAGTGATGGCTATTAGCAAACCCTTGGTCAATATAACTAGGACTAGACTATTTCTACACCTTTATTTTTCTTTATCTATTTATTTAGGCTTTTGCAATTATTACTGCAAAGGAATTGTATAATCCTTTCATTAAAGAAATCTATCTCATATTGTATTCTCAATCCTTCAGTTTGAACATGGAGTCCATGTTTAGGTGACCCATACAATTGATATGATGACCCCATCACAAAAAATTAAGTGATAGCCCAGAAAATAACCCTGCTTGGAGAATCCAATTTAATATGCATCTCTCTCTACATTGAATTGGGACTTGTGTGGACTGCTTCTACCGAAACCGATGTTACAGCACCGATCAGAAAAGGCCTCGGTAACAGCACCGATCAGAAAAGGCCTTAGCCCCCTTCTCTCCGGCATAGCAGCGTCTCAGCCTTTGTCGAGGTGGGACTGGTCCCGGTAGAAGTACCCACCATGTCCTGCCGAGCTCGGCCTCGCGCTGGCATCCCAGTCCGATCTCGGGTATAGCTGACCCCGGCGTCTTCTCCAGTTCGGCCCCTCTGCCGAGGTGAACACTGGGCTTCCAGTTCCCATTATGAGATGGGACGGGTACTTTGTAGGGAGTCCCTGTCAGGTAGGGCGGCCACCGGCCATTGATAAGGGCTCGTTCCTATCAACAGATCACATCCACATTTATGTGAGGGATTTGAGGGGAGGTCTGATGGGACAAGTATCCTCACCTACCCCCACTAAGGATCCCAGGTGTGGGCTGATGGGACAAGTATCCTCACCTACCTCCACTGTGGAACCTTCCACTCTCCTCTATATATGCCTGCATGAAGAGTCATGAACAGGTACATGCAAGATACAGCCTGCACTGTTATTCTGCTAACATCCTCTTCTTCCCCACTTCACCCTAGTTCAGTGACTGCACTAACTCAGGCGTCGGAGTGCCTTTGGCTGACAGCAGCCTCGGGCCCTGACCGCTGTTTTCTCTTCCCTTTCAGATTTCAGATCGGCAGAGACGCTCTTGTTCAGCTAAACAGCCTCTCTGTAAACCCTCATCATCAACTAAACCAAGTCCGTAATAATTAGGCACGCACAATTTGGCGCCGTCTGTGGGGAACGATCTGAAAATTCCATATTTTCATCCCAACAGCTATGCCTCCTAAGGTTCAGAAGGGAAAGAGCGTTGCTAGACCGTCTAGGTCTAAGCAGCCAGAAACATTTCTGCCTCTCATGCCGCCTCCACTGGTGACAGACCAGGCAGGAGCGTTGGTGACGAGCTCGCGAAGAGATACCAGGCAAGCACCACCCAACCCTCCTCCGAAAGGAGTGGGAGGAGAGCCTGGTATGCGGAGTGTAGGTTCACCCGTCACAGTGACACACTCGTCGTCGAGAGGTGCAGCAGCGTCTTCTCGGCGCGATCCTGTATTAGAGCGGGCTCGGCCGAATACCTCTCAGGCGGAGCGTCCACGCCTGGAGGTTGTCCTCAACGCGCCACCTCGTAAGGACGTTCCTCCTCAGGAACGGCCCCTACGAAGTGGGGCTCCTGTGCAGTCTCCTCCTCGTCGGTCTTCTTACGAGGACCACATGGAAGAGGATCACGTCCACCTCGGTGATGAAGGTGACGACGACATGGCCCTAGAGGACGATGTTGAGGCCCAAGCCGAAGCGATCAAGGCTCAAAACCTCATCATTGAAGAACAAAAAGAGCAGATCCTCCAGCTTCAGCGACAGCTTGAGCCAAAGGGCCAAGTCCAGCCCGAAGCCTCTCACACGCCTCCACCTCGGCAAAGAGCTCGTCTGGGTCCCCGGGGTCGACCAAACCTAAGGGATCAACTGAATGAAAGGCGTGCCCGAGCTCGCGAAGAAGGCTCGAGTAACACCCACGCCAGCGCCGACCAGCATCAGCGCCAGAAACAAAGGCGAGAGACCAGGGACCCCGACATGGCTGACTATATTGATCAGCAAATTAAGCTGGCCGTACAGCAGAGCCTGGAGCAGGCCGGCCTCGCTCGAGGTCGGTTGACTGCTAAACATGGGGACATCCACGGCACGTCTCCATTCTCTCGGGAAATCAGAGACAATCCCCTCCCTGATAAGTTCAGCGTCCCACGTTTCAATCTTTATGACGGGACGTCGGACCCCGAGGCTCATCTCCACCACTTCACCCAGAAGATGACGGTATTCAGCGGCGACGGCGACCTTGACTGCAAGGTTTTCTCCTCCAGCTTGGGTGACCTCCCACTTCGGTGGTTCTGTGCACTTCCCGAGGGATCGATTTCGAGCTGGCCACAGCTCCGAAACTCCGTCGAGAAGTTCCAAGCACACCGGGTCATCCCAAAGACCGACGCCGACCTGATCTCCATCAAGATGAGGCCGTCCGAGAACATCACTCAATTCGCCAAAAGGTTCTGGACCATCTACAGCGTGATTGAAAATTCTAACGACGACGTGGCCATTACTGCCTTCCAACAAGCTTTGCTGCCGGGCAACGAGCTTCGGAGGAAATTGGTGCGTCACCCCGCACCTTCAGTGAAGGCTCTGATGGTCCGGGTGAACCAGTACGTTGAGCAGGAAGAAGATGACGTCCGAGCTCGGGAGAGCCATAATCTTTGGCCGGAGGGCCGAACGGAGGGCCGTCCCACGAGGAGAGAGAGGAGACGTACAAAGAAAGAGGTGGATCGAAATAGAGAGCCATCCATCTCGGCATTACGTCCTGCCCCCACCTCGGGAGGCAGTACGAGGCCAAAACCAAGTGGCGCCTTTTACAGAGCCGTCAATACCATCTTCGAAGAGCCTATTTACAAGCTCCTCAGCAAAATCCAAGCTCAGCCTTTCTTCAAATGGCCCCAGCCTATGAAAGGTGACTCCTCCTCCCGAGATCAGAGCAAGTTCTGTGCCTACCACAAAGATAGAGGACACAGAACCGAGGACTGCTATGCCTTCAAGGCGCACCTTGAAAAGCTCGTAAAAGATGGGCATCTCAGAGATCATGTCAGGGAAGAGGGCAGAGTGAACAATACTCAGCAACGCCACCCCGACGATCAAGACAGCGGTGAGCCTATAGGGACCATCGACGTCATTCACCTGGCTCCTGCCCCCAGGGGCAGTGATCGAGCCCGTGCCGAGGCCAGGAAGGCCCAACACAGCAAGCATGTGATGACGGCCGAGCTCGGTCCCTCGGCAAAGAAAGCACGTGTGGAGAGGCCAAAAATCTGGTTCTCTGATAAAGACTTGGCCGGGGTCCAGCTACCCCACAATGATCCTCTTCTTCTGACTATGAGGTTACACAACTTCAATGTCAAAAGGATCCTAGTGGACCCTGGGAGCTCCTCAGAAATCCTCTACTTGGATTGCTTCAAGAGGATGGGCCTGAAAGAGGAGGACCTGCAGGAAGCCCGCACCCCGCTGGTGGGTTTCAGCTCCAAGACGGTATATCCCAAAGGGAAGATTTCCCTCAAGGTCGAGGTCGGAGGAGCCCCCATGACGGCAGATTTCCTGGTGGTGGATGCACAATCCCCATACAATGCCATCATGGGAAGAACCTGGCTTCATAACCTGGAGGCCGTTCCCTCGACCCATCACCAGAAGCTCAAGTTTCCTTTACAGAACAAGGATGGGAGCTTCGAAGTTATCATAGTCCGCGGCGACCAAGACATGGCCAAAGAATGCCTCTTGGCCGTGGTCCTCGGAGATACACAGCCACAGCGAGTCCACATGACCGAGCTGGAAGCTGAGCTCGACGCTGTGGGCCGAACTCCCGAACAGAAGAGCATTGAGGACCTCACCCAGGTCGGGATCGATCCCAGCGATCCAGAAAGGTTCTTCCTGCTCGGTAGCCAACTTGCTGACGAGGAGAGGGCCAGGATGCTCGACTTCCTGTTACAAAATAGGGAGGTCTTCGCCTGGATCCCATATGAAATGTCCGGCATCAGCCCCGAGGTCATAAGCCACAAGCTGAATGTAGATCCCCAGCATAAACCTGTTGTCCAAAAGATTCGCAGGTCGGGTACCCAACAGGCAGAGGCTGTGACCAAGGAGGTCAACAAATTACTGGACGCTGAGGCTATCCGCGAAGTCCACTACCCTGTGTGGTTGGCCAACACGGTTGTGGTAAAAAAGAATGATGGGAGCTGGAGGGTCTGTGTAGACTTCACCGACCTTAACAAAGCCTGTCCCAAAGACAGCTTTCCTCTACCGAAGATAGACCAGCTGATCGACGCCACTGCCGGCCATGAGAGGATGAGTTTCCTCGATGCCTACCGAGGTTACCATCAAATTCCAATGCATGAGTCTGATCAAGAAAAAACCGCGTTCATAACACCCAGGGGCACCTACTGCTACAAAGTGATGCCCTTCGGGTTAAAAAACACCGGTGCCACTTATCAGAGGCTGGTGACCAAGATGTTTCAGGACCAGCTCGGCAGGACGATCGAGGTCTATATCGATGATATGGTCATTAAGTCTAAACGGTCACAGGACCACTTGACTGACTTACATCGAACGCCTCCAAATGTGCATTTGGCGTCGGCTCGGGCAAGTTCCTGGGCAGCCTAGTTACTAGGCGAGGAATCGAGGCCAATCCCGATCAGATCTCGGCACTCAGAGCCCTGCAGAGTCCGAACTCGATAAAACAGGTTCAGAGACTTACCGGGATGGCGGCAGCACTGAACCGCTTCATCAGCCGAGCTTCGGATAAATGCCATCCCTTCTTCCAGCTTTTGAAAAAGAGCTCCGGGTTCAAATGGACCCCGGAATGCGAAAGCGCTCTCCAGGAGCTCAAAGTGTACCTTTCCTCCCCTCCTCTGCTTTCCACCCCGGTACGGGGTGAAGTTTTATACCTATATCTGGCAGTTTCGGACCATGCAGTAAGCTCTGTACTCGTAAGAGAAGATGACAGGCAGCAAAGACCCATCTATTACACAAGCAAAATCCTGCTGGATGCCGAAACGAGATACCTGCCATTGGAGAGGCTCGCATTTGCACTCGTCAGTGCGTCCCGCAAGCTCTCCCACTACTTCCTGACATACTCCATAGTGGTCGTGACAGAGCACCCATTCAAGTCCCTCTTCCGAAGAGCAGACTTCTCAGGCAGAGTGTCTAAATGGGCTGTCGAACTCGGGCAATATGATATCAATTATCAGCCCCGAACGGCCATTAAAGCCCAAGTACTGGCAGACTTCATCGTGGAATTCACCTCTCCTAGTTCGGCACCGAGCCATCTCGACACCGAACTGGGGGGTAAGGAGATGAGAACTTCGGCCGAGACCGAACAGGAGCGGTCCTGGAAACAGTTCCTCGACTCATCTTGGAAAGTCTTCGTCGATGGATCCTCCACCTCCAAAAGGGCTGGCGCTGGCATAGTCCTCCAATCTCCGGAGGGCCTCGTCATTGAACAAGCCCTGACTCTTGACTTCAAAGCATCTAACAATGAGGCCGAGTACGAAGCACTAATTGCAGGGCTGGGCAGCGCAAAAATCCTGGGAGCGCAACAACTAGTGATCTTCAGCGACTCACAGTTGGTCACAAGCCAACTCAATGGAGATTACCAGGCCCGCGATGACAGGATGGCAGCCTACCTAGCCCACACCAAGCAACTTCTATCTCGTTTCCAAACGGCTGAAGTCAGGCAGATAGGCAGAGACTCCAACTCTCACGCCGATGCCCTTGCAAATCTGGCCTCTGCCGTCGAGGCAGGAAGAAAAAGAACTGTCGAAGTGGAAGCACTGGACAGACCGAGCATACAACTTCAACCGCCTCGACAGATTATGTGCATTGACCTCGGTCCGAGCTGGATGGATGAACTTATCTCCTACCTCAAGAATGACCAGCTGCCCGAGGACAAGGACCAAGCCCACAAAATCAGGCTGAAGGCAGCCCGATTTTGGCTCTCTCCGGACGGTAAACTCTACAAAAAGTCCTACAATGGCCCTTACCTCCAGTGCGTTCATCCAAGCAAAGTCGAGGACTTCCTTTATGAAATCCATGAAGGGATCTGTGGCAGCCACATCGGAGGTTGGTCACTCGCCTACCGAGCTATCAGCCAGAGGTACTGGTGGCCCTATATGCAGAAGGATGCACAGGTCTACGCCAGGAAATGTGAGAAGTGCCAGAAGTTCGCTCACTCTCTCCATCAGCCAGCGCACGACCTGAGCCCTCTTTCCAGCCCCTGGCCCTCGCCCAATGGGGACTGGACCTCGTGGGACCACTCCACCGAGCTCCAGGGAACAAAAGATGGTTGATCGTAGCAACTGACTATTTCACCAAGTGGATAGAAGCCGAAGCGCTCTCCTCCATCACTGAGAAGGATACCAAAAACTTCGTGTGGAGAAGCATCGTAACTAGATTCGGAGTGCCTCGAACCTTGGTCACGGATAACGGGACCCAGTTCGACTCCAATTTCTTCAGAAGCTTCTGTCAAGACCTTGGCATCAGGAACTACTATTCTACCCCGGCCTACCCCCAGAGCAATGGGCAGGCTGAAATTTCGAACAAGGTGGTGCTTGACGGACTCAAAAAGAGACTAGATCGAGCCAAAGGCAGATGGGTAGAGGAGCTTCCAAGTGTCCTTTGAGCATACAGGACTACCCCGAGGCGCTCGACCTCGGCAACTCCCTTCTCCCTAGCCTACGGAATGGAAGCTATAATTCCACTTGAGGTCGGTTTCCCCACCCTCAGGTCGGAAATGTTCGACCGAGGCCAAAATGATGCAAACCTCGCCACAGAACTCGACTTGGCTGAGGAGCGAAGGGATGCCGTGGCCATCCGCCTCGCTTCCTACCAACGACAGCTGGCTAGAGGGTACAATCAAAGGATCAGAGAGCGAAAGTTCTCCCCTGGAGAATTGGTCTTGAAAAAGACTCTTCCAGCAGACAGGAATCCCAGCGAAGGAAAGTTCGCACTGAACTGGCATGGGCCATTTAAGGTGACTTCGGTAGCTGGGCAGTCCGCATATAGGCTTGAGGATATGGAGGGCAGAGAGCTGCCATGCCCATGGAATGCCACCCACCTCAAGAAATTCTATTTTTGAGATGTAATCGGATTCGGGAAGTTAATAAACCAGTTCTTTTTATAGAATACGTTTTTTCTTTCCAAGTTGTCTCCTATTCTCGAGGAAATGGCGAACTCGGCATATACCTACAGCTCGGTCACAGAATCAACTTGTATTCTTTGTTCGGTTACCATAGTTAACTACTTCGGCCCAGTCAAAGGACCAGTCAAGTTCTGATTATAAAACCGGACTTAGCTTTGGTCATAGGACCAAGCGCCCTCAGTTTTACCGAGATCGATGCTTGTTATGGTTGCAAAATCAATACGGCACCTCGGGTTACAACTTTACTACATCAAGTTCGGCTGCGACCGAGCTCATTTACTTTGTCTTATTTCCTATTATTTATTCTGGTTGTTAAGCCAAACGCATAAAGAAAGGAAAAAAGAAAAGAAAAATTCGCCACAAATGTTCAAAGTTGGATGCAAAGCCAATTTCATTTCATAAATGAGAAAGGTTACAATTTTTCCCAACAAAAAGAGATACAAAAACTCCCTCCAACACAAAAACAAAGTTACATCATATCTTTTTCAAGCCACGGCCCCCTCGGCGCCATCGGCAGCAGCGTCTTCCACGACTTCGGCAACCACTTGTCCGGCGTCGGCGTCCGCGTCGAGTCCAGGGGCAGGGTCTTCGGTTTCCCTGGCTGGGACCTCAGGAGCTCGGTTCGGTGCGGGCTGAGGAGGAAACTGGGGGATCTCTGTATACACAGGGCTGTCCTCGGGGACCCCTGCTGCTCTCAACGAGCTCGTCCACCCCAGCCTCCAGGCTTTCAGGCTAACCTTCTTGACTTGGGCAACATACTGTTCGGTGGCCTCTGCCACCCCTTCGTCGAAAGACTTGTCGACATCAGCCCGCAGTTTGTCAACTTCAGCACGGAGTTCATCCTCCACCTCCTCCCACCTCTTTTCAAGCTCGGCCGTTGCCTGAACTTGGTTTTCCAATTCCGCCCTGACCTTATCAAGCTCGTCTCTGAGGCCCATGGCGCACGCTTCCTGCTCGGCTGCCTTCTGTTTTATTTGGCTGAGCTCGGCCTCGAGTTCCACTTCCCTCTTCTCCGCCCTCTCTGCCCGAGCGGTGCTCTGTTGGGCTTTCTCCGCCAACACCAGCCCCCTTTGCAGGATCTGAGGAAACAAGTGTTATGCGGGGGTCAATATCAAAAGTACAGAAATCAAAGAAGAAATGCAAAGCTCAGAAGTGGGAATTACCCTGAGGGCGTTGGCCATCTGGGCCACATCCAGCTCCACCTCGCTCAGCTTCCAGTGTTCTGCCATGTCTCCAGGCAGAGTGCAGGCGTACGCGAGGGCACTGACAACAGAAGTGCCATCATTCAGCCGGCCGTCCGACGACAGCGACATGCCATCCTCCAGCAGGAAACTAGGGTTCCAGATCGGAGGGCCGAGCGGTGGCGAGTGCAGAGAAGCAGGGTTGGGCTCATCCCCGACTGGGTCCGCAACCCTGGGCCTTTTCCCCAGCCGAACCGAATCCTGACGAGATTTGGTGGAACGCTCGGTCACTGCTGAAGGCTGAAGAGGAGATTGAACTGGGGGAGAAACGACTGTATCCTCCAAGTTCGGAGGGAGAGCGGTCCCCAAAGAGGCGGGCGAGTCTCCGAAGATGACTTCATCAAGACTTAGAACGGCCGCACGACGTCGCCCCATCTCGGCCTCTTCGTCCGATTCAGAAGATGGGAGAATCACAAGGTCCTTTTGCTGAACCCCCTCGGACTCGCTCTCCGACTGACTTTCCTCTTCGGAGTCGGTCCCTGCAGCGGTCTGGACGTGCGAAGGACCGGCTTCGGCTGAAGCTCCAGAAGGTATGGTCTCGGGGGGCACTTGCACAGGCCCTTCGGCTGGAGTTGTTTGCTCCTCGGCTTCGGCAAGGGTTAAGACTTGCTCCCCCCTGAGGTTCTCGTGCCGTCTTCTTATAAAAGATCGGTACACGGGCTCGTACCCAAGAAGGACTGAGGCGGATCGGGTCCGGTGACCCTTGTAACTATAAATCCTTTTTAACCAGGTGACGTTTCGTCGCCACCCGGAGTTCTTCCTCTGTCGTTTTCTCTCCGTATGACCTGCACAACAAGCAATTAGGCATCAGTTCGGCAGAACGAAACTACATCAAAAGATTAGAAATTGAGATATTTACTCGGTGGTCCTCCGAGACGACCAGGTACATGGTTCACCCTGGGCTCTCCAGGGGCATACTCCCAGTTCCCGGTGACGTAAAGGCAGTCATTCCCGGCGTATTTTGTGTTGTCCTCGAGCTCATTGATTATGGGAATCTCCTTCGACCGAACTCGCAGGTAGTATGCGTCGTCCTTTGGAGATCGACAGAGGTTATACACATCCTCAATGTCCTCGACGCCAAGGTCGGTTCCCAATATCCTATTGAGCTCGGCTATACCCATGATTATCTTATAACCATTGGGCATTAGTTGGCAGGGGGTAAGGTTCCACCTCCTGAGACAAGCCCTCAGGAGGGGATGGACTGGGAATCTCACCCCGCCCTCGATTATGGCTACTAGTGGGAAGGGCATCCATCCCTCTACAAGAACCCGTAGTCGGCTTCGGTCACCAGGCCCGTCCACCCTAATCTGGACGTTCTCTGGTATCTGGTATTGTTTCCTAAGCTCAGCTAGGGCAAGCTCTGTGTCTATCCAATGTCTGAAAACCCCCATCTTCCCCAGCCTAGACCGGAATACAGGTAACGACGACGGAGAAGGACAGAGTACACCCCCAAAAAGAAAAAGACCCCAGAGAAGGAAAAATGTCAGAAAGGCAGAAAGGAACTCACTAGGACACAGGGCCGGAAGGAATGTAGGGACAACGGAAAACTCTAAACTTCAGAAGGCGAACAGAGGGGCTTCTCGCACGACGAGGCCTCAGGCAACTCTCAGGCAACTCAGGCAAAAGCTCCAAGCACAGTAACAGCAAAAGTGGTCCTCCTTCGAGGACTAGGGTTTTTATACAGGGGTGGAGATCTCTTCGTATCCCGAAAGGCATGTGCAGACACCGCCTCGAGCACGCCACCCGTCTCCTCGATAAGATGTAATGGCCATCAGGGACCTGACACGTGGCGACGTCACAACGCCTTCATGATGATATGGTTGGGTTATTAAAACCGCCTCCAGACAGCCAGGCGCTATTAAAAGCGCCTCGGAAAGCGAAGCGGCACCCCACGCCTCTTTGTAACCTACGGGATCGGTTTCGGGAAAGTCCCATCCTATCACTCCCAACCCCGTGGTCTCCTTGACCCCCCGAAGTCAGGAGCAGGGGGAAATTGTGTGGACTGCTTCTACCGAAACCGATGTTACAGCACCGATCAGAAAAGGCCTCGGTAACAGCACCGATCAGAAAAGGCCTTAGCCCCCTTCTCTCCGGCATAGCAGCGTCTCAGCCTTTGTCAAGGTGGGACTGGTCCCGGTAGAAGTACCGACCATGTCCTGCCGAGCTCGGCCTCGCGCTGGCATCCCAGTCCGATCTCGGGTATAGCTGACCCCGGCGTCTTCTCCAGTTCGGCCCCTCTGCCGAGGTGAACACCGGGCTTCCAGTTCCCATTATGAGATGGGACGGGTACTTTGTAGGGAGTCCCTGTCAGGTAGGGCGGCCACCGGCCATTGATAAGGGCTCGTTCCTATCAACAGATCACATCCACATTTATGTGAGGGATTTGAGGGGAGGTCTGATGGGACAAGTATCCTCACCTACCCCCACTAAGGATCCCAGGTGTGGGCTGATGGGACAAGTATCCTCACCTACCTCCACTGTGGAACCTTCCACTCTCCTCTATATATGCCTGCATGAAGAGTCATGAACAGGTACATGCAAGATACAGCCTGCACTGTTATTCTGCTAACATCCTCTTCTTCCCCACTTCACCCTAGTTCAGTGACTGCACTAACTCAGGCGTCGGAGTGCCTTTGGCTGACAGCAGCCTCGGGCCCTGACCGCTGTTTTCTCTTTCCTTTCAGATTTCAGATTTCAGATCGGCAGAGACGCTCTTGTTCAGCTAAACAGCCTCTCTGTAAACCCTCATCATCAACTAAACCAAGTCCGTAATAATTAGGCACGCACAGGACTATTATTGTTTCTTTTCCAATTGTCCTTCTGTAGGCCAAAACATTGGAGGGCTAGGGTATTCCAAACTGGATAGTTTTGTTTTTGCATCATATAAACAGTCTGGAATGGATTGCCTTGCCATGCCTGCTGAAGGCCTTAGAAAATCCTTGTTACTTTGATACTCATAGTTTGGAGATTCTGTTGATTCAGTCGTTTCGAGGCCGCGGAGGCGAGATTTCTGCGTGCATCATTCAGCTCATTTGTGGATATTTTGACACTTGCCTCTTAAGTCCATTGAAGAATTTGGTCCGAAATGGGAGGTGATTGGCTTCTAATCTTTGGATTGGTGTCTCCAGTTGAGCATATTTAACTGAAACTGAAACCCACATTCACTGTTAACCATTCATGGCTTATTAGCCCTCCTCAGAGAGATGCTAGATGGGATAAGGCTTTGTGATTCATGGCTTAACAGTCTTGTATTGGCTCTAGCTGTAGTGGTTGTCTTGAACTCCAAACATTGCAATCAAGAAGTAGGATGCATTGGGTTTCCCATGGTTTTTTTCCCACTAATTTACATTGTAAAGAATTTGCCATGTGTGACAAAGATCAGGAAAAGGTGCACATTTCATCCAAAAATTTTAACAGCTCTGCCCCTGGTAAAATCAATTACATGTAAAATAGCTGTAAATGCACTTCACACTAGAAGAAGTTGATTAAACATCTAAAAAAGAAAAAGAAAATGAGGTCCATTAGATGTTGGTTACCATTTGATCTTGGGCCATGAAATGAATGCTCAGCAAAGGAAATAAGAGAAAACTTTTTATTTTAAACTTTTATTTCATGACTTGAGATCAGACTTTAGAATGAAACCATTTAGTTTGACAGTTTATTTAAATTACCACCTTAAATTCTCACCAGATTTACTCCAAACTTGAACCTACCTATATTCTACTTAAATACCATTTTTCTTCACCTTCATCAATGGAAGCAAATAGAAAAGGCTGTAGCAAATTAAATGTCATTTTTATTGCTCCCACGTCATAGACCCATCTTATGTACTAAAACATATATATGAACCTTGTGATCATAGTTAACAAAGAAAGCATGTTGAGTGAGATGATTGAGGAAAATATGTTTATTTGTTATCATATTATGTTCTTTTTTTAATTTTTATGAATAATAACAAAAGATTAACAAATGAATGGTAGCTCGACTCTATGCCTTAGGGAGTGGAGAAGTTTTGTGTTTGACACCTACCTCCGTTCCACCTCCCACAGTTTTACATGGTGTATGTGGATAGGAAGATTTATATATGCCCCTAAGAACTAGTTTTCGGGTGGCTGCTGGGCGGAGATACCCTGATCTATATATTAAAGGAAAAACAAAAGATCAATCCAGTGCTTGCTGCCGAATGGATTAATTTTCAGGCATGAACCATTTTAATTTTTTTTTATTTCATGAATAGCAAAAGAGGAATGCAGTCTTTGTTGACCATTGGGTTACTTTTTGAGGCATTAAAAAATTGCGTTTGTATCTATAGAGAAGTGGTTGCTAGGTCGTGACATGGCCTGAAACTGAAATGAAGCCAAGGGCCTCATTTATTTGTTCAATGTGATGGAATACCAAGGATTGTATTTCTGTAACTGTTCGAAAAATTGGAGAATAAAATAATATGAATATGTAAGGGAGAATATTCAAGTGCATCCATCCCTTACCATTGTGGTGAGAGACACCCCCTTATGTAAGGGAGAATATTCAAGTGCATCCATCCCTTACCATTGTGGTGAGGGACACCCCCTTTTTGGGAAGTTTCATCCCAAAAAGGGAGTGTCCCTCACCACAATAGTAAGGGATAGATGCACTTGAATATCCCCCATAAGGAGAATGGCCATCAAATAAAATTTTCTTCTATAGAAAATTGAATCGAGGGAAGGTTCGAAATGAGTGCCCAACCATCGCTTGGTAATCAAATCCTAAAAAATTTAAGGCTCCTTCTATATTCCTACCTCATATCTTTTATTCCTTGCCACTTTTAACAATCCTTAAAGCTCACCATATATTTTGTCATCATGAGGTGTGCTTGTTTGGCCACTTCACTAGTAAGGTGGAGTGAAGTAAAGACTCTTCTCACCCGACAAGAAAAGACCGGGGTCATAGCAAAAGTATAAAGTTTTAAAATTCCCTCCGTTAGAAAAAACAAGTCAAAAAGTAACATTGTTAGTCCACTAAACAACAAAATTCAACTACTTTTTACCGAGAAAGTAAAAAAAAAAAAATCCTTATCAAGCCACTGAAAACAAAATTTCATCGTGCTAGTGCCGTGGAGAGTTTTGAAAGATAGAGATTTTGCTCGTACAGCTATCCTTAGACCTGACATTCACCACTAAATTATCGAAGTGAAAGTATTTCCCACGTGTGATATCATATATATGTTTGTGCGACATGACATTGCTTTAGGACAAATAATTTTGTCGAAAATATTTAAAATTTAATTGGTGTGGAGGCAAATCTCAAGTCTAAAGGCAGTCATGCAGGTCAAAATTGTAGTAAAATTATTTTTCAATTCCTGGGATCATTATAAAAAGCAATAATTTATCAGGGACTTTTTTATAAAATTACAACACTCAAAAGGGGGCTTTACATAAAAAAACAAAAATCCCTGTACATTAGAAAGGGCGAGATAGCAGACGAAGCACACGAGTAGAGTAGAAGGAAGAAATCACGAGAGAGAGAGATTACGAACGAGATCTCGATTTCGATCTGAATCTGGAGATGGGTGTGATGGAGAAGCTGAAGATGTTCATAGTTCAAGAACCAGTTGTTACGGCTTCTTGTCTCATCGCTGGAGTCGGTACTAATCCTCCCCACCAAAACCCTAATTTCTCTTCTCAATCGCTGCTTTGATCTCATTACATACATCAAATCTGAAATTTTTTATTCTCTTTTCTCTAGTATTGATGCTGAATGATCTATCCTCTTAGAACCTCCTTCGTGGATCATAATCTGTGTATGGGAGGGAGAGCTTTTAAGAAGCGTTTGGATTTGACCTAGGTCACAATATATCACGATTTGATTCTTTTTTGTCATAAAGATGAATGAGTGTCCGAAGAATCACACACACAAGTATTCTTTGTTTACGAGTTTTATATTTATTTTCTACACTTTGTATTTCAAGGTTTTATGTAACATTTCCTGATTATATCCCAAGGAAAGAATGAAAATTTAGAGTTGTTTCCACAATTTTCAGAGGTGATAATATCATAATTGTCAATTTTTGGTTCGTTTTGATCTAACTAGCACAAACTATTGGTTTCAATCAATGGGTCAAAATGAATCCCCCCCTCTCAAGGATCTTGGTTGGAATCTCAGTTGTATTCAACCTAGATATCGGATTCAGTTCTGAATTTGGAGGTTTTGACTGAACAAATTGTTCTGAAAATCAGAATCATATCGCAAATTGTTCATACCCATGAATTGAATTGAATTGAATTGTGAATTGTAGGGTTTTTTTCTAATAAAAATAAAAATGAATTGATAATGTAAAAAGAACAAGATAAATGTAACTATTCTTAAATTTTTCCTTTCATAGCAACATAAATACAATGACAAATAGGTCTATCATACAATTATATCAAGAACATCATGACATCTATTAATATATAATAATATAAATGATATGTATAAACAGTGACATAAGTTTAAGATTTCAATATATATTTATTTTTTGTAATCTTTAAATCAAAATCTAAAAGTAAAAATAATTCCTTTTTTTTCTAATGGTAAAAGTAAAAATAAAATCTAGACCATCAACTTACACACTAGGATATCTCTTGAAGTTAAGAAAGTGTTCATGAAGAAAAAGGACAGAAAAAGATTAAAAAAAAAAAAAGAACATATAGATATGCACCATATGTACACTCGAATACTTTAATCAGATCCATGTTCTTTGCTCATCTCTAAAACCTCCTCAAAGCCTCAAAAATTCATGAAAGGTTTCGATAATCACTAAGAAAACCTTTTAAAAGTAAAAATGCTATAAGAAAGGAAGATAGAAAAAGGGCAAAGACTTATTGGTTGTAGCTATTCTCACTCAGCCTAATTGAATCATAAGATTTGATGAAACGAGTTCCAAATCGTAAGATTCACGTGTGAATCCTAAGATTCATCTCTGTAAATGGGATTTGTTGCATGGATACGGATTGTTTTCCCTAGGATTTGGGTTACGAATCGTAGGATTGTGTTAACAATGGCTAAATATGTTGAATTCAACGAAGTTGAGGATTTCACTATCTTTTTCCCTTCTGAGTTGCTTTCTGACCAATATATATACCCTCCATTAAGGCCTTTTCTTTTCTTTTCTTTGAATTTTTTTTTTTTTCATTTTCTTTGACTCATGAGTAAGGGCTGTTAGCTCTTTTAGGGCCTTACTCAGGAAGCGGTTTCTTGTTTGGCTCCATCTTTGTTCTACTTCCTCATTCAGATGTTTATTTATTTGGCATGTAGACATAGTACATTTACATTGTCAATTTAGTAGAATCAGTTAAATATATGTAGTTTATTTTCTATTTTCACTTTCAATAATTTTCATGTTTCACTAAATTTATATTTATTTTAATTTTTTTTTTCTTCTGAAACACTACAAAGTGAAATGCAGAAACGCGGAAAATTTTCAGTTTGGAGTTAAGCTAAATGGAATCTGAAATGAAGTTTCAAGTTTACAACTATGTATAAAATCCCAACAATGAGATTGTCTCACTGCCACTTCTATATTAGCTTCTGAAAGTTTGTGTTGCACACATGGCACAAAATGACTCGGGGTATACCAGCAGTAGAGCATCTCTGATCACTCCACCTATGCCTCCTTCATTGGTAGTAGGCCCAAAGCTCTATCAAAGTGGAGTTTTACCACAAATTCTTTTAGAACGTTATACCACAAAAACATTGGGAGTTGAAGTCAATATATCCTGCATTAGTTGAAGAGAGTTTGGTGCAAAATCAGTATAGTTAGCAATAATCAACGTTAGCATGTCCATTGTGTATGTTGGGTAGTCATATATGGATGAATTGATTGGGGCTAACTATATGTGAAGTTATTTCTTGCTATGAAAGCTTTAGCATTTAAAGCATTATTTTCAGTAGACATTTGGGACAAGATGGAGAAGTACTTGAATAGTTGCATTGCATTAGAAGCCTGTGTCAGCAGAGGAAAGACCTAAATTTCCTCGCTTTAGATACCATAAATGAAAACGTGATTTATTTATTTTTAAATTCCTTTGTTCTGAGATTTCTCTCAGAATTTGTATGGTATTGGCAGATCAAAACACTATCCCTAATATCGTCTCTTTCGAAGACCAATTTGACTATTCTTTTCGGGCTTGTTTGACCAGTCTTATCTATTTGAAATAGGGCTAATTGAAATAGATTTGTTTGAAATATAACTATTTCAATTAGACCTTCTTACAAATAGGCTATTCAGTATATGTCTAATTCAATTAGCAAAAATGAACTTGTCATGCTGTGGAAGCTGTATGGGCAAAGTTGTTAAAGTAGTATAGGCAAATGTGTCGTAAAGTAAAAGTTGCATGGGAAAACTTGTTATATTATAAAAGTTTTATGTGCAAACTTGTCAAGAAAAAAGCAAAAGGTGCTGATTGCTTTAGTCATTCATCTCTATTTGAAAAATTACCTTTTGGTTGCTTTCTGGAAAAGATGCAAAAGGCCTTAAAGATTTAGAACATCTATTTGTATCTGTTTTATGTCATATAGACATGAAAAGTAGAGTTGCGGAACGGCACCTTACTCTTTTCAGCCTGTCTCTTTAAATTGGTTTGAGTGGTAGAGCAAGGTTCATCATCGGGAGATGGGACTTTCTACAAAGGCAGGTCATGGACACAGTGATGTGGTACAAAGATCAAATTAGACAGAATAAATGAAATACCTTTCAATTTGTTGAATCAGATGGGTAGGCTTACTAAACTTGTAGGTGAGATGCATAGAGAAAGGAGTGCCTATGGCTGTGTGGAGTTGACAACTCACACTTAGATGGTTCAGCAGCCTTTCTGATAATCATGGGTCCTATTGGAGTAGATGATTAAATTTATATGATGTGGCGGAAAACACTTTGAAGATAGGTCCATGATAGGACTGAAATTTGAACCAGCATCAAGACGCGGCTCAATGAACAACTAGGAGGTGTTCACATCAAGAAAGAACTCAAAAGAGAAAGGAAACATGAACGGTACTATTATTGTGAGAATCAAATTGTTCTGAGTGCAACTGTAGTTTGTATGCTGCTTTCTTCCTTGATTCGTTTGTTAGTTCAAATTATTTCGGTTGGAAGGATTCGCCCAGAGAGCAAAATGTAGTTCTTGTGAAGTGAAGGTGAAATTTGGAATCTTGTATGTTGTAGAATGGCAAAGACAGATCTTTTTTATTTCATTTCATTTCATTTATTTTGCTAGGATACAAAATGACTTCATGAAAGACAGGAGATAACACAGGCTTTAGGATTGAAAAGGAACCAAAATACTAGGAAATAGCAAGAAGACCCATGAATAACCAACACAATCAGCTGTCAGGAAGTTGGCAGATTGAAAGCTTGGAACAGAGAATCAAAGAACACAGAGAGGAGATTAATAGAAACTACTAGCAAGGAGTGTACAGCAAATGATTTCTCCTTCAGTAACTTGTACTACCATGAATGTAGGAATGAGCTTTGTGAACGCTCTATGAACAAGGAGCTTGATGAGATAGCCTATCAGAGCACATTGTATTGTTTAGTGGGATTCAAAGCTCTAACTCAGTAGGAGTTAGCGGCTGATTGTCTATGGACCATTGACCGCTTGCCAACTGGCAAGGCAAAATTAAACATAATGCAGAAAAAGAGTGCATAGAGAATGGGCGTACCTTTTCTCAGAAGTATAGGAGCTACTAATGTTGCATCCACTATTGTAGGGATCAAATGATAGCTTAGGGAAGCCAAATCTTTGTTCTATTGAGTTGTAGTGGCAATGGAAGTTATCAAGTGATACTGGAAACATGCAAATTTAAGGAAAATAGCCTCCTAATAAGACTAGGGGAGTTTCATCAATGTGATTAACCAGGGTTTTCTTTACATAAGCTCTTCACACATAATATTGACAGATTGTGAAGGATTCAATGAGAAAGAAGTTCTGTAAATCCTTGATTTCTGTTCTCATGAGGATAAGAAGAACCTATTCATGTTTCATAGAAAATTGGGGTCATCTAGCTAATTGTGTGTGTACCTGTATTCTGGTTATTTAATATACAAGTAGATCTGTGGACCGGAACCAAAGCTATATTTGTTCAACCAGGAATGCCATTATGTAACGACCAGAAAATTTCGGGTTCTTGTCTATTTGACGTGACAAGGCAATCAGTTGCATTTTTAAACTCTGATTGCATTATGTTATATTGATAACATAAACTTCTGGTAAAAATTAGTTCCTGATTGAGTGAGCACTGTGCCTTGTGATTACTCATGCTGCAAAGTTAAATCTCAATTGAACTATTTGTTGCAACATGAAAAATATTTGTATAAGGAGCCTTCTCTCCCCTGTAATCTGTGAAACAAGTGCAACATATTCTGTTTCTTTTGATGTTCATATGAACAAGTAGGAGTTAAGTATGGGCTTCTGAGAAGCTTCATTTTGAAGTTCAGCTGATCTGGCTTTTGTTGCAATTTTCAGGCCTTTTCCTTCCAGCTGTAGTGAGGCCTATCTTGGACTCCTTGGAAACATCCAAGGAAGTTCCACAGCCAGCTTTAAGCGATGTAAGTATCCATAATTTAGCTTCTTTGTATTGTTACCTGTAATGTTATGAAGTTGGGACTTTTGGTCATGTCTTTTATCTTTTCTCAAGTACAATGCAATTTATCCACCATAGATTGATGGTGTTAAGGCAATGATGATGATAATGACGACATTTCATTGTTGCCTTTACAGGTTGTTGCGGGCATGACTGGTAAAAGGCCAGAGAGTAGGTGATTTTTCTCGTTGGTGAGAGATACTTTTTTCCCATTCATCATCTTTGTAATAAAGTTTGTTTGGCATTGTGGAATGTAGACCTGAACGATGTCCAGTTAAAATCTCTATGAACTAAGATGAAATTGACAGTTACAATATAGAGTTCCGTGCCATGTTTGTCTGTTACGCCCACAGCCAGCCTAGCATAGCTTGATTAAGGGCCTGTTGCTTGTGGCTCGCCCTTGTTTTCTTATGAATGTTACCTATTATGTACATTTAATGGTTGGTTTTCTAAATTTTTCAGCTTAGGATGAAGTAAGATAGCATTGTTTGAAGTTTTTTTGCTTCAGATTTTGTTATGGAAATGTCTTTATTTCAGAAGGGCTATAGCAGCATTTGAATTCATACGATTTTGTTTTTTCAGTGTTTTACAATTTCTTTTCTTTTCTTTTTAATGATTTCTTTATCACTTCAACTGATTTGGACATGACCCAGTTCTGAGTTGGGCTTGGCATTTAGATTTTGTGTTTTGGATTGTTCCCGACCTGGCACAAATCTGAAACCCAGGGCTCAGATTAAGGGCTTAACCCATGTTATATGAAACCTTGAATAGCTGCAGCCTAGATGAGTTCATTACATGCAAACTACTGCATGAAAGCATGTAACACTGGGAGAATTATTACAAGACAAGGCCTTTTCATGGCTGCTGTGAATCCAATATCATGCGCATTAAGGCCATTGGGAGCGATTTACCTTCGATTGGTGAGGGATGACAACTGGGATTGTCTTTTTTATTTTGTATTACCTTGATTAATCCAACACTTACACTGTAGGGAAACGTATGGACTGCATATTCCTGGGATGACATTAGGATATGAGTGCCTTCTAGTTCTATCAGATGAGGTTTTTGGATCTAATAAACCTGGCCTCACGAGAGCAAGATGAGGCTTCAGATCCTGTGTTCATCATCACGAGATCATGTTTTATATTAATCATGTGACATCAAAAGGAGTCCAGATTTTCTCATGGAAGTTGGAGCTTAGAGCCTGAGACACGGCCTAGTAGGGTCTTAAAAGGCACTATAGCATGCAAGTTCCCACCTTGGCTGGATTTTAAGAGACCTCTTAAATCATGAACGTAATTGAGAATGAAAGAACAATGAGCACTGTTGTTGTATTAAAACTAGGGGTATTCATGGCCCCAGCTGGGCTGGACTGAATATTCAAGCCTGGCTCAAGTTTTAAAACCCAGACCCTTCTCAATTTTAAAACCACAGGCCCATATCCTGCCCAACATGGGCCATAAGCGCTTGGCCCGATCCCAGCCCATGTCATTCTTGAGCCCGACCATTTTAGTCAAAATTCGTCGAGGCCGTGTTTTCTATCATTTTCCAAAACTAAATCACCCAACTTTTTTATGCAATAGTTATTTGGGCCGGGCTGGGTTTCAAGCTTTCTATCACTTAATCCATGTGCAGCTCAACTGTTAAATCTATGCCTTGCCCGAGAACCAAAACCCCAGGCCCAGACCTGGCTAGGACCGGGCCTGGATCTGGATCAACCCAGGATGGTCTAACTGATGAGTAGGGGTGTTCATGGGCTAGTTTGGGCGGAATGAAGGCGGCATATCGTTATACAGACCATAAAGTCAGGCCCAAGCCCAACAGTGGTAAATCAGGCTTGGCTGAGCCATGCTAAATCACGCTTTTAGCAATCATACAGATTTTATACGAATTGTTTAGACAAATTATCACTAAACTACAAACTTAATATTCCGGACAGACCAGGGCAAGCTTTGAGCCTTCTACCCAGCCCAGATGTTAAACGGGACCAGATTATATACACAGGCCTGGCCCAAAGCGCTTGGTGAGGAGCATGGGGCATTTAGTGGAATTTCCCAAATTGACATTGAGAAATCTGAAAACTTAATCAATACCACATTCCTCAAATTGGATCAGTTACTATCAGGTATTAGAAACAATCAATATGCATTTTTTATCTAACCAATTTGTCAAAAACTTCAACAATTAACTCAAAAACACAGACCATAAATAGTATGTAACAAAGATCATCTTCCAGTTTTAACATTTCAAGCAAGGGGATAATAAAAAAGGAAAAAAGAAATAAGAGGCTGATGTTGTTTTCTGACACAACAAATTTCAGTTTGGTCATTAGGAAAAATCTCAACCAGTTTTATACTATTCGCTCCAACTCTCTCGCATAACTCAGCGTCTGGTTGATAAGCTGAAGTGATGGGATCTCCTTGCAAGGTGCAGTCTCCTTTGCCTTCTGGAAGAACACAGACCCATTCTTTATCTCCCACTCTGGATGCTCCTGCAAGCAATTAGCATATTGTACAAATCAAACACAATTTCGAAAATGTCCAGACGCTGCAAATTTACAAATTTGAGTACAAGATTTCCCAAAGATTATGGCGGTTACAGCTATTAATAGAAATAAAATTCAGCGTCAAATCCTGACTAAACCCACCAAGTTTGGTTTTTGCAACTTATCCCAGGTGTGGAACTGGATCCAGCCCATTAAGTCTAGTTCGTTTGCAACATTTGCTATCTATTTTGATAAAGTAGCAATGCCCAGGACGAGTCTAATACTTTTAAGAACTAGGGAGTGCTAATTTCCTCTTGGGATGAGCTATTATGTTGCGGGAAGAAAATTTATATATGACGACTCATTGAATGGGAGAGGTTTAAGAAAATTTATATATGATGACTCATTGAATGGGTAGGAGGTGCTACTATGAGAGTAATGAGAGATATCTCTCACCTTATTACGAGAGATAGGGGTGGGGGCCCGATATGGAGGGCCCCCACCCCTATCTCTCATAATAAGGTGAGATTTTCTTTCCCCCTAGAGGTAGAGGCAGATGAGATTGCACCAAGTATAGCATATTTATGGAATCTTTTTATTTTTTTTTAATAACAGAGAGTGTCTCAGCTCTTTGGGCCGGACTAATCCCTACGGGCCCGGGGGGAGCCGGGTAAATCCCCTGTGGCCCGAGTGTGGTAGTGCAATTTCGAACCTAGCTTTATGGATTTTTAAATGGGATGTCACTAAAATGGAATGAGAAAGAGAGATTAGAGAGGGTGTTGGTGTGAATTTCTAAAGGGGACCTAAAGGCACCTTGTATTATTAAGGTGCAGAAGGAACAACTGGATAAAATATGGAAAACTCAAATGCTACTGATCACGTCAGCTGAGAGAATGAAAACCAATATGAAATGGTTAGGGTATCAGATCGTGGCATAATATCACCTCAAAGAAATCATATTTAAGTAACCACTGTGCTTCCAAATATAAAATTAAGTAACCACAAGACCTACCTCTGTGATATATTCAGACAGTTCTTGATCGGAAGAGAACATCAAGATTTGCTTGGCATCATTCATTGACAAATAATCATATGCTTTTTCACTGCAACCAGCTATTTCATCTCTGCAAGAGTAATACAAATACCGTCAATAGACATCAAACTGTCAACTCCAATTTTAAATGGCCAATCATCCCTCCAAGTTGAATCGCATTACCTGACTGTTTTTGCCAGCAGATCCATGAAATAAACATAAGTCTCGTGAGGCACTGTTTGCCTGGCACTCAATACGCGGTTGTAAGCGCCTTCCATGAAGGATTGCTCTAGCTCCACAGCATGCTTGATACAAGGATTTTCCAATGCACTTGCTGAAAGTAGCTCTAGTTCCGTATGGAATTCCGCTATCCGATTTTGGACAAGGAGTCTCAGAAGGTTAAGTCCCAAGATTGGATACTCTTGAGGTGATGGTGGAATGATGCCACTGTTACAATAAAAGAGCACTGGCTTTAAACACATGAAAGAGGAAAAAGGCAGGCAAAACAGACTTTTCCATTAATTTTATGGTCACCGGTCAATCAATTATCTGTGACTTCCTATTATACTGTATACTTCGCAAAACCAACCACTGCAACTTTGATAAAGGAACCTAAAATTCAAGTGCTAAATTCGTATCCAGGAGATTAGATCAACACCCCTTCTCCCTGCGTTTTAGTGATCTTATCTCATGCAAGTTAAAGTCTACTAAAGAAAACCTAAAAGAAGCTCCAATCAACAACAATGGTGTCTGTTCAGATCTGACAGTGTAGGCATGTGTGTTTGCACTCTTCCTCTTCTGAAGGTGTATCAACTTTTATGTATGTATTAAGTTAGATCCATTTTACTCTCCCTCTCCTGAAGAAGTGTCAACTTCTACTGATGTATTCAGTAATTTCAGTTCAATCATTTTAGTCTCCTGAAGATATAGAAACTTCTGTTTATGTATTCAGTTACACCATTTATCTTGCTAAATGAGTATCAACTTAGATTTATTTATGTATCCAGTTAGATCATTTGCATATTCCATTAAATCTATGCTCGGCTGCTCCAGCATGGATAAACTGTCCTATGGAGCTTTCAAGCAGAATATACAACATGCATGCAGATGAATATGCTACCAAACTTACCTTTTATTTTAAGCTATTGTTTCTAAACTTCTTCAAAACAGTTGTTGCTACCTCTATATTTATCATTTCGATTTGACATAGTTGGAAAACCCTATTTCAAAAATTGCAACACAATGCATTCCAAATACCAATGAGAAGTTCCTCATTTACCCAGGTGGGGAGAAGACTTTTTGAAACTTCATGAGAATAGGAAGGCATAAACTTTTTAGTGGTGGAAAATTTTTCACTCTTAAATATTACAGCATGAGACATTCCAACAACCAATGTGGAGTTCCCTCCATTTACCCAGGTGGGGAAGCAAAACTTTTTTGGAAACCTCATGAGCATAGAAAGGCATATATAATCTTTACTGGTGAAAATGCTCCTCACGCTTTGGTGCTTTATATATTCAACAAAGAGTTTCCCCTGTCTTTACATCTGTGTTACTTTATTCCAAGGCTCAACAAAATTCACCCTATTCACAAGAGCTCATGCCACAGTGGAAGGTGATCACTATCAGTGGCGGGCCCAAACATGCAATTGGGTTTTGGGAACAAACCCAGGATTTTTCATGTGGGTTTTGGGGGCAGATGCAGGATTTTATGTGAATTTTCACAGCAGAGCTAGAATTTTCGTTATGGTATTAGAAGCAGACCCAGGTCCACCGAGTGTGACTGCCTCTACATGGATGTACTTGGGTCCACCCCCGATCACTATTGCAACCTTCAAGTTGTGGGTTCAAGACATGTTAAAAAAATATCCCCATCCAATTCTCGTATAATTTGTTTCATTCAACATTCAGAATGGTATGTCAATCAAATAACTAATTAGTATGTATTTTCTATTTTTCAATTTAGTAGATGCACTTACAAACATAGTATTGGCATGGTTGCATGCAAGCATAAAATAAAAGCAAAAGAGATAAGTAGAATCATGCCAGACCTGTACTTTCTTTTACTAGTACTAAATCTAATAACTCAGCTATTTAGACAAATATAAACTTCATAATCAACATCTTCCAAATGTCAAAAATCAAATAAAAACCAATATGCCAACAGTGTGGCTAGTTCACTAGTTGGCATGTGCCATTTAGGTAGCTAGATACTAGGATTGAGTCCATGAGGACCCATACATATTAATTGCAGTCCTCCCTGAAGCAGTAACATTTTTTATTATCAGTGTCAATACTGTAATGTTTATCAAAACAAATTACAATCAATATGAGCCAAAGTCTATAATTAAAAGTAAAGAGGAAGCTACCATGTATCAGTATAGTACGGCTTCAACTGAAAGAAGTCCCTCTCAAAAGCATCTTGATCTTCGCATTTCACACTTAGAACAACAGCATGCTCATATATATCCCCTGAAAATTTAGCCAGCATGAATAGTGGATGAAATGGATGATTTGATCAAAACTTGTATAATGAAATTTACCTTATGATATAGCTTACCATTTCATTGTTTAAATCATAAAAGCATATTATAGCACAATGAGGAAACAAGAAATCTCATATTTGCAATTTGAATGCACATGAATGCCTTCCAAAACAAACATGATGACCATACTAAGCAGAGGATTTTTTTTCAAATGTCTCTAATGTAGAATGAGTCTCTACTATCTCGGGGGAATAAAGCTAATGATACAAGTGACGAGAATATTGAAAGTCTTTTAAAAAGCAAAACCCAACCAACCATATCAAGCACCTTTATGCTTGTCTTAGTCCTAACTCGATGCATGTCTATTCTCTACAGAGGGCAGCGAGAAGCATGTGTTGACATTTCAAAGGGCTAGGGTTATGGAATAGATTCCTTAAGGCAAGGCATGCAAGAGAATGAGCACCATGTAGTAGATTGGGAATTTTGTCTGCCAACCTAAAGAGAAGGGAGGTATGGAAATTTGGCCTCTTAAAGCGGGTGAAGTGAGCCGCTAGCTCTTTCAGTATAGCTCTCTTATATTGTATAGTGTTTCCCTATTCAATACTTAGTACAATGGCTAGCATTCAACCTCACTAGTTTTTATTGCCAATCCCAAGCCCAGATAAAGGAGGGCTGCATTATGTGAGCTGACAGCGAACATTTTGACAACCCAAACATGAATTCAAAGAAAAGAATGGAGAAACAGAATTCGTGTAACCGACCCCAGCATACTTGGGATAAGGCTCTGATGGCGATGATTACAATGATGGCGACGAGAACAGTTAGCCAAAAAAAAAAGGGATTGTATTAGAATGCAATTGGCACTATTTATCATTAAGGAAACCAAATAAAAAAAAAGAATAAAAAAGAGTGCCACTGAGAAAAGAAAGGTTTCTGTAATCAAAATATGTAGAGAAAAATATAAGGGGTGCATTTGGGGGAAGTTCTGTAGTGTTTTCTACTGATAAATAAAAATTTCAAGAATGTTTTATGGCCCCTCGGCCACTGTGGCTCCAACAGTGACTCTACCTTGGTCTTTTGATTTTTGTTGAGAAGATTTGTAAATAGCACAAGTTGATAGTTTTTCATTTCTATTTAGCAGGAATATTCTTCTTTGATAACAAGTGGAGTATGGTTGAATGAAATTAGACAATCTTCCTTCCTCTTTTTCCCAAAAGGACAAGTTACTACTAATCAAACTAGGATACTACAAGGATCACTGTTTATACTTTATAACACACAAGTTCTCCCTCCAATTCCTTTCAGTTAAGTTTCTTGATCTGTCCTTTTTTTTTTTTTTTGTAATGGTTACTTTCATTAAAAGCAAGCAGTTTCTCGATCTGTCATTACACCTCTTTTAACCAACAGTCCATCATTATACCTCCTCTAGGAGTGGAAAGCATCGTGAACCCCATTCCTCATAAAAATCTAGAAATCAGTTGAAATAATAGTTTTGCAAACCATATAATGGAGGGTGGATCGATGTGGAGTCTTCACACACATCTTGGAGCCATGCCAATGGAATTATCACTCATTGGAGATTCTCTTCACACAGGACTAAGAGAGGGGTTTTCACCAACTTAAGATAGGAAAAGAGGAAGATGTTCATTTATTTACTTCGAAGAGCATTACAACCTCTGCATATAGTGGTAGGCAATCTCAATTAGAGATTAGCTCTTCTAATTAGAGTGGTCAATAATCTCTAACTCTCAATTAGAGATTGGCCATTTCTAGTTAAGGATCATTGAGATTTTGACTAATTCATCTTTCTAACTTAAGGATATTACAATCAACTTGATTCTCTTAAGATAAAACTTCCTAAAATGCGATATTTGGCATGTGACAAGACCAACGTGACTAGTTAATTAATTAAGATATGGGCACTCCGGATTTCTTGGACCTTATTTTATGAGTCTTCAAGGATGTCTTTGGCACATGACCCGCATCACCATATTGGCTGATACACTTTTCTACTGGTACTCAATGGGCAAACTTAGGACCCTTGCAAGATATGGTGTTGTTGTTGTAATAAACCATATACCAACCCAAAAGCTTAAGTTGATAGGTGCAAGGCCCATACAGGTATATTAAGGCATGTCGATCCTATCACTTAGGCGATGTGGGACTTCCCAACACTCCCCCTCATGTGCAGGCCCAATAGATTTCATGGACTGGCCTATCACGTAGGCTACACAAGAACAACGGGATCGAAACTAGCTTTGATACCATGTAAGAAACCATATACCAACCCAAAAGCTTAAGCTGATAGATGGAAGGCTCATATAGGTATATTAAGACATGCCAAGCCTATTACTTTGGCGATGTGAGATATGGGACTTCCCAACAGTTGGTTTGTGCTTTATTCTTGTAGCCCAATCTCGTGAACTGCTTGTTTCTCTTTATACATAAAAAAAATAAAAAATAAAAAAAAATCCATCAAATGCATGTAAGAAAAAACAACTGTAAGATCACATGGTTTTCAATTTGCAGCTTCTTTTTACCCAAATTTTTTTTTTTTTGCAGCTTCTAGTAAATACAAGGAATGTATGCATCATCCCACAATTTCAATGTTTTCTTGACAAGAGGCTATGTATTGAATATAGGAAACATAAGATATAAGGGAAATGAATGCAAATATTACTTGCTAATGTCAGATCATGAACAGCATTTGGAGATTCTTTAAACAATGGTGGAAGGCTTGGAAATTCAGTCAACATGACCTGCAAGCAACATTTTGGCTCACGCAATATCAGGAACAAATCTTCTTTTCACCCAACGTTCAGAAAATTATAATTGATAGTATGAGTGAGATTTATTAAAAGGATGCACAGAGAGAAAAATACACTAGTTGGAAAGATAGAAAAGGAAACATGTAAATTCATAAAATCTAACATGAAGGTCAGGCAGTTCATACTTCACACTTCAAAAAGAAAGAAAAATATAATAATATTTATTCTAGCATATTTTCATCAGTATTTGTTCTAGTAGCACATAGTACTGTAAAATCATCCAACAGGAAACACATAGCTTGCTTATTACAAAGATGTAGTAAACAATCATTCTGCAAGGATTGTAAAATCGTATTAGGGGAAAACTATAATGTTCTTGTAAAAACTCATGATCATGAAGGCATGAAGCTAACAACTGATCATTGTCCAAGAGTAAGGTGCAAAAACTAAATATGGAAAAATTAATAACATTTACAGAATGGTTATTGAGAATAGGGGGATTGGGATTGCAATGAATACTGGGATAGGGATGACATGGTAATGATGTGAAGGATCTGCACCTCGAACGGTGAGATCGAGTCCTGGGACTCAAAAACCCTAATATCCTTAGGAAAAACTCACGTGCAATAGAACTGAATTCTTATTAAAAATTATGGCATGAACATTACAATAGGGAATTCCTCTATATAGAGAGTAGTACTCTTTCTTAATAACCAAGACATTTTAAAATAAGAATTTAGGAAGTAAATATACTAAGCAACTCTACTTATTTAGAAATTATCTAAACTAAGGATATGGATCCCCAAATTAGAGATCATGTCGACCCCATCACGACTTGCGGGCCTTGGCCTTTGATCGGCCTGCATCAGGTAAGCAAAGACACAGTAGATTGGGGGTGTGACAAAGATGATGGCTTTAAACAAAGTTGAACAAAAAGATAAAACTCAAAAGTAAGAATCCCATATAGATGGGACTAGGCTTTGATGATGATGATGACGCCTACTACGACGAATATCGCATTAAGCAATTTTTGGGTGCCAAGCATTCAGAAATCCTTTTTTCCTACTCTAAATCCTAATTTTATGAGCCTGCAGCTTCACATTGTCCCTCTGGGCGTTATCAAAAGATAAAATAAAATCAGCGGCAGTCCGAACAACCTGCGATATGATATACTACATCTCCCAAGAAACAGGAACAGAGAATTGCATGCATACACCACACAAAGGAAGGATTTTTTTACGGTTCCTCGTCCAACTTAGCACGAATTACTCGCTCCTCCCACTTTAGATCTGTGGTTACAATCATACAAACCCTAACCCTAACCCTAATCCCTAAATCTGTACATTCAAACGAAACGGCTATCAATCTATAGATCAATCAAATCTAATGTAACAACAAATCAAAAAGGGAAGGGAAAGGGATTTGTGATGTGAGAGAGATTGATTGTAAGTTTGTAAACACTACTAAACCTTAAGCTGAGAGAGGAGTTTGGTGCATGTGCCGATGTCGTTTCTTGTGAAAGCGGCCTTAAATCGCTCAAACACCTGCGATACTTCTACAAGCTTTGCATCCATATCGATTCCTCTCTTCTTCTTCTTCTTCTTCTCCTGTTAACAGAAACTCTCTATGCGCAAGAAAGAAGAAAAGAGAAGGGAAAACCCTATTGCAAGTAATTGATATATATAGTTCTTTATCGGACTCAGTGGGCAGTACTGAGTTCTGACTCGCGAGTGAATGGGAAGGAATGAATTAGAGATCAGATCACTGTATCCTGAGAATGCCTCGGATTTTCAATTTATAGACTCGTGACACTAATAATACCTTCTAACTTAGGATTCTAATTCTATTACACGTTCCCTTGTAATAGGTCTCAAAGGACTCTACATGGGGGCCACATGATGATAATTCGTGCGAGATTAGATTAATATCATGTGACTGAAACTTGATTAATGCTACTTCAATATCCTGCCACACCAGTTCCCAATCAATTTTTCAACCATGTACTCAATCATACAAGGGACCCAGTCCTATTCAATTAAAATTTGACGATCATCTTGGACGGTCCAAATTATCATTATGTGAGCCTCGTGATGGAGTTTTAGAAACCTGTAGCATGATAAGTGTGTAATAAGCGGCGACGTTTTAAGTCGAAGTGTGAGAGGATTCGGACTCAATTCTTGTGACCCAGTTTGAAACGGAAACTATGGTTTAGGGTGCTCATAGGCTGGGCTAACCCAGGCCCCAGACTGAGTGTTACCAAGGTTGGCTCATAGTTGAGCTGGATATGGGCTGTAATCCTTGACCAAATTTGGGCCTTATCTTCTGGCATGATAGTTAAAAGGGATGCACTAGGCCTACATATCCTTCAAAGCCCATCTCATCCCTACGTATTTATTTTAGCAAAAAGCTGGCATATTTGGGCTTGACCTCCAGACCCAAATTAAATCTGAACTAAAACGTTAGATCCAACTGCTGATTGGGCCAGATTTAGACAAGTTCTAAAAACTGGATTAAGCATCAAATAATTGAGGCTGAGTCAAACCTGGTTCAGCTAGTGGTCCATTCTAATCAAACCGTGCTTCAGCAAGGCATCGTAATTAAATGATTTATAGAATAAAAGTAAAAAATATCTAAAAAGCTATTTTGAAAGAAAAGCCTCATTTAATTACGGGTTTTTTTTCTTCGGAAAAAAACCATTAGACTCTTACTAGACCAAAAAGGGATCTAGAATTTCGTTAGTAACTAGATTGGATGTCCCGCCCACACTTTACCTATTTTTTTATACTTTTCCGCTACGCAGCAACATCGCTGCTTGTCCTGGATGAGCAGCGATATCGCTACTTACAGAGTATTTAAGAGACTCGAATTCCCTTTTCTAATTTGTCATCTTTTTCGTCAAAGAAAAGAATCTATGTAATATTTTCCATCTCAGAATCCTCTTTTGGAATTTTCTCTTCCATTACTCTACTAAAGTGAAAGGTGGATTCCATTAAAGAGGTAGGAATCAAAGAGGAAAGCCAAACCTTGGCCGTCCACCCGTGGGCTACAAAGAGGAAGAAGTAAATAATAAAACCCACAAGTGTTTGGTAGGAATCAAAGGTTGGAAAGTTCTTACGATGGCTAATCTGGAGGAGCTTGAGATCACAGCAGCAAGGGGTGTATCTGTTAATGGAGAGGAAAAGATAAGAGATGAGGAAGAGGAAGGAACTAAGAGGAACGAGGGCATTTGGGTTTTTATCACTATGAAGCAGGCAACGATATCGCTACTCGTGGAAAACATGAAAAAAGAAATGAAAAAATCAAAACCAGCCCAGGGGACTACTCCGGGTCATAAGTTTTTTGGGGGTCCTTTTTTATCTAGTAAGAGTCTAAGGGTTTTTTTTTTTTTTCCTGAAAAAGAATCCTTTTAATTAAATTTATAAAATTTGATGACGATGATGATGAAATTCATTTTTTCAGTAGAGATATCAGAAATTACACTTTTTGAGTTTGTATGATGAACATAATAAACATCAATAAAGACTTGTGGATGAAGGAGGAAACACAATTTCATTTCCGTTAAAATAGCTCTGCACAAACTTATCCTTAAGATTTCAAACTTTTCTCCAAATTTATTCGCAGGATGATTCTTAAAGAGCAGGGCAATTTGAGTTGTTCAAAATTACTCACTGTTTGAACACTTTAACTGCATGCCAAAACCACAACATTTAAGCGGTTCCAATTCAACTGAGTCAAGCCAACGGGTCTATTATTCATGCCCAGCCACCTTGGGTCTAGTCTACAGACATAAATTTCAGGCTTGGCCCATACCAAAATTTCAGGTTCCTTTTGCTAGTTGAAGTTATTATTTTCAAGCAGCTGGGGTGTAAGGCCAAATGATTCCAGATCCTCTGAGGCTTCAAGAAATAGAAATCTGAGTTATATAAGGTACCCCTAATTTTACCCGAATAAGAGTTGGTTTCATAGTAGGATAAACCATTGATAAAAAAGAAAGTGATAACACAATCTCAATCATTTTTCATTAGTTACGTCTTTATAAAACATACAGTTCTATGGTGAGGCCAAACCAATTTGGGAATATCTAATGCACTGGAAAGTTATTTATTTTCAGCAGCTTGGATTTTGCTCTAACTCAGTATTTCCAAAGTACATATTTGTGTAGCGCTATGGAATATCCATGGATAACCTTATCCGCATTTCACAAATAAAAAAAAAAAGTTTGACAACCCGCCCCCTCCCCCCAAAAAAAAAAAAAAATGAACCGAATTTCTACGGAATCACGAAAAGCTCAATTCATCTTTAGTAGTGAAAAAGGCAAGCCGCATGAAACACGGGTTTTATTGTAGCATTTAAAAGCATTTTCACTTTTACGCTTCTTCAGTGGAAAAGCACGTACATTAACTTGCTTTCATCGTGTGTTAGTGCAACGTGAGGATTCTGTGATGGAGAGGACAAAAAAATTTCCCCTTGTAGACCCTACTTCCATAGTTTGGTAGGACACATTTTCCTCACAAGAAAGGAAAAAAATAAATTGATATATTTCAATTTCTTATGTGAGCCCATAAAACAAAAATCCCTAAGAGGGGGAACCCCTCGGTGCACAAACACACCCTAAGTCAATAGCCTCAGAGGATCAAGACTCAGGGCCGAAAATGCCCAATACAAATTTATAACATCTACTCAAGAAAAGCAGATTCTAACACTGTAATCAATTCAAGGACAGACATCGATCAGGTGGCAGGGATCAGGTGCTTAAGTGTGCATTCATGGATTAATAATTTATGGAATTTGAATGAGAGAACTCAATGTCCAACTCCTACCCTCAATTGATCCGGAATCATAAATAGGAACCTCCATTTCCAGACAAATACGTACATTGTAATTTATTCGATAAAAGAAAGATGAAAGAGCACAATAATCAATACATAGAGGTAATCTGATGATCATCTTCATCCAAAATCAATACGCCTTCGACGCAGGCCACGAGGTGGGGTCTGATCAACGGCCCCAATCAAATCAGGACTAGAACCAGTGGGCCAATCTGATTGTAGTAGGTGGAAAGGATTCCCTAATTTGGAGCTTGGGCTTTTTGGCACCTGATAAACTGGAGTCCCTCCCCCAAACTTGACTGAGCCTGAGCCTTGGCCCCTGACCACCTTGGCCTTAGCCGATTGAGTTGGGGCCATGTAGCCCGGGGCCATGTCCATGGTGGTCCCACCATCCATTGCGTGCTGCTCTGGAAAATCAGCCGAGTGTCGGGCAAGGCCCACGGGTCGATCCGGAAAGGTGTAGCGGGCCCTGCTCGGGTACTCGGCAGAGTGACGGCGACCCGATAGTCTTCCCACTCCCACATACTTCTCCGAACTCAAATCAGATTCGGATAGAAGGTCATGGTATGGACTTTCTGGTGGTGGTGCCATGATTCCATGTTGCAACGGTTGATACATCCATCGGTCGTGACAGTTGCATCCCAACCGTTCCTTTTGAATCTCTGATTGCCACTGCAACCGCCGCCGCTGCTGCTGCAACATTATTTGTACGGGGATCAGTTTTAGTAACAATGAATTTTTGGTTTGATGGATGAGTGTGAAATTCTATAGATCTCTCTCTTATGGGTTTCCCACTAGGAGTTGACCCCTGTGAAATTAATATATAATTTTTTTTTATCCAAATGGATCTTCTGTACCGTTTCTATTCACATATTTTATAGGTGATCAAGTAGACAGTAAGCTCCATCTCTATTTAAGTTTGCCTCGGGGGTGTTTAGATGTAAAGTGAATTGAAGCGATGTGAGGTAAAGCCCTCATTAACCATGTAAGAAAACACAATTTTAAATTTTCATCATTCCTTTAAGAAAACAAAAAAGTAAAAATGCAACCTCTTTCTACCACTAAATGACAAAAGAAATCTTTTTTATATAGAAAGTAAAAAAGATTCTTTATGAAGAAATAAAAAATCATCATAACCTTCTTATATTTTATTATCTCTAAATTTAGTGTTACTTCAATTCATCGTACATCCAAACATGCCTAAGACTGGATATTAAAAAAAAAATGAACCTCGGCGCATCTCCAAAATTTCCATGAATCCGAGGGATAGGACGCCAGATGAATGTTTACAATTGCCATGATTAGGTCCAAAGAAATACATGAGACTCCACTGGGTGATAACTGACAACCATGACCCCAGCTAGTGGTAAAAAAAAAAAAAAAAAATTGCTATGGTATTTTACCTGCTGGTGGTATATAGAAGCAGCACGAGCATGATGACCTCTCTCCAGTCTGATAAATGCAGCATCATGTTGGTGTAGCTGAGATTTTCTCATGATATAGTGCTCCTCCATGCTCCTCCGCTCTGGATCCCATCTCTCCTTTCCTATGTTGTTGCTATTCTCACTTCCAATATGCCTTTTCATCTCTTCTTCTTCTTCTTCTTCTTCTATCTTGGATTGACTCATCTGTATTAGACGCTGCGATCTTGCTCGATCCTGCACGCGGACGAGAGCTTCCATGCAGCGCATGGTCTCCAGGCCCTGTTTCCTCACGTAATGCCCTCGTACAAGCGCCTGCAGCTTCACAACTGCTCTCAGAGCACGCAGGGCTTTACGGGCCTAGAAAGAAGATGCATGCATGGTGGAGAGATTGAGTTTACAAACGATTCAGGCCAAAGAAACGAGACTTACTAATGATGTTAACTCATCTCATTTTCTTACTAACCAGGTATCCTCTGTAATATGTCTGAATGCAGGTGGCCGCCCTTTCTCTGCGGTACTGGGTCCGGAAGCTCCAGTGTTGACTCACATGGTCTGTGTTCTTGCTGGTGGAAGCCTCTTTCTGGATTGGTTGCGAATACACTCTCTCGAATGTCTCTGGCTGTTGTTTCTCTTTGCTTCCTTTCTGCAAATGCTACATTCCTTAAGGGGAGTGGAAATTTGTTTACAGTGTATAGATTTGCTATAATATCTGGTCCGTTTTCGGAGTAGTATGAATGAGGCGTGAAAATGACGTATAAAACGAATATATCATTTATATCACTTGAGGAGATGGCACTGGTTACACATATAAATACGGAAAAGATGCAAATACGTGCAGTTGCAATGACAGCATAATCTAAGCTGATTAATTTCTTTATTGGTCTAGTCTAACTAAGTCCCCTTTGGTAATTCTCAAACTAAGCTCTTTTTTTTTCATATATATTTAATGCTTATTTACATATTAGAGCATCTGGTAAATAACCTCTAATTAATTTTTTAAGTTTAAAGCTTAATTACAAATTAAAAATTTTGCCTCCGGAAAAAATAAGCTAAGGGAGCTGCTTATTTTTTTAGAACCCTTTTAGGTAAAATAGATAAATGTGGGATCATGTAGAATTTCTGTATTTTTTATGAAAATAAACGCATAATTTTTTAACATGACGGAAATGATGAATTCTACATTGTAATTTTTAAAACATGGAACCCAATTACCAAATTCCTAAAGGTGGGCCCAGTTATCTCATGAAATAAATGATTTTTTAATAATTTTATCAAACACACTAATTGAATTAGACCTCAGAAGTTAAAGCTTTCATTTTAGATCTTAATCTAATAAGCTATTATTAATTAGATCAGAGTTTCCTAATGGCCCCTAATTTTTCACCCTTTTATAGGCCCCTAATTAATGATTTGAAACATTCAATATTCTCGTATCAATTACAGACATCAAGATTTTTTATCTAAAATCATTGTAGCTTTTGAAAATTTTGAAAAATGCCAAAGAATAATAATAAAATAAATCAATCATATCTAAAACTTCATATGAAAATGTTGGCTTTCACCGACATGATAGTGTGTTTAACATTTTCACACCTAGATAAAAACCTATTTTAATTTATATCCCATGGGTAAAAAGCAAATATTAGCCCGTTGTACTCTGGCATGAAACGGAGAGTTTAAAAGGGCAAAAACATGGAAGGAAGAGATTTAATAAAGGGCGTGTTTGTTTGAAAGAATTGTGAGATTGTTGTTTGGGAGAATTCTATGAACTTCAAATGCTCAACTGCCCTCTAGCATTTAGAATGCTGGAATTTTGAAAATTCAAAAGGCTAATAAGGTTACACGTTTGGCAACCAAATATTTAGGGAAAATATTTCGATTTTCCTAAATTTGTGGTACATCCATATTTGACAATTATAAATTCTTAAAGATTTGGGTGAATGAAAATCTTCATTTGTTAGGATTTTCAGGTCCGACCACCCCCCGTAAGCTTTGAGAATCCTCATTTAAGTGGATTTGCACACCGAATCTTTTTTTTCTCAACTATATGCATTGATATACACCAATATCAATGTGAAATCCTCAACAAGGAATCTTTATTTCAATGACGGTGAAGAATCATATAATCTATGAATTCCTCACGTGTTATCAAACATACTCTAAAATTACATTCTCAGGTGGTTTGATATTTTAAATTCGTGCATCAAAAAAGAATATTTGGTGCGCCGCTAAGATGTCACGTCATTCTTTTAAACAAACAAGCCAAATGATGAATCGGGAAACTAAAACCAAGTGAAGAAGAATCTCTCAGTTTGCAAGCAAAGGACCTTCTTGTCCGAGCCTAATTTGGAGAAGAATCTCAAGAATCTGCCAAACCAGCCCGTCTTCTTCCCCATTCCCACCGAGTCTGCACCCACCAAAACGTCTTTTTCCTGTAAATCACGCAATAAACGTCTGAGTTCTCACCCATCAACTTATCTGCAAAACACCGATTGACTTAGAAACGTTACTAGCTAGTTCTAACAAGCAGAAGAAAAAAAAAGGCAGCATCTTGATTTGGTTGGAGATTACATACAATGGAACTTATGGGGAACTTTTTCCCACCCCTTCTTGTTCTTGAGTCCTACAGATGATTGTGACGATGGCCGCATGAAATCTGTAAAAATGTAAATGATCAACTCGAGAAGTCACATGTCAAAAAAAAAAAAAAAAACACAGAACCACCAAAGAGAAAGTCAAAAACAAATCATACAAAAGCGACTTCCATACTCTCATATCTATTGCATTTTGGAATTCCAAGAGATGGTGAAATGGGTAAATGGGTAATAGAGAAAGAAATCCTTTGAAATGCCGAGGATTTTGAAGATAGGAACTACTGAGGAGAATAGTAGCTAGGAAGGAAGAGCCCATGAACAAAAGCAAATGGATACTGAAGTCATGAAAATATAGGAAGCAACATTCAAATATACATGTAGACGCTATAGAGGCTATAGAAACGAGTGGACTCAGGGCTTCTTAGGAGTGAAATGAATTTATTTATAAAGGTTGGGACAGAAACCAAAAAATTAAAGGACTTTTAATTCTGAGGAGAGTAATGAAGATATGACAGTGTGGTAAAGCATCACTATCCATCCCTTTGGCATGCACACAAGTCCCAGCCATCCAAGTCAGACGCCCAAATTAAGCATTTCGGTTACTATTGCCCCACATCAATTTGATTAAAGTTTGTTGAACATTTTATGCTCTTGGCAAAAATACATGGAATTCTTGAATATTAAGTGTACAGGCCATCACATCATGTCTATGAATTTCCAGCATCACAATTTCCTATAAAAAAATTTGTGAAAGAAACAAGTCCTTAGGCTTGCTAAGTGTCCTTTATAATCAAATTGATATCAAATCCAAATACCTTAGGACCCGCAACAAATCTAAAGTCGGAGATGGATCCATCATATAAAAATGGACTCCAATCTTGGATAAGGCCATGATTCCAGTTTCGACCCAACCAATTACAACCCTCCGTTTCGCATGCGTAAGGCATTTACACACTATAGTCTCCCAAACAAAGAGACGCTTGCATCCGTTTGGCAATTCACTTGTAAAGTTAATTCAAAGTAAATGGTCATTTTTAAAAGATAAGAAAAAAAATAAGGTCTCGTCAAAAAGTATAAAATTTAAAAAAATCCACATTTTTAACTAATTGTCATTTTGAAGCATGTGGAAGAACTTTTTTGACCTTTTAAATTAGAAAAAGGGTTTTTATTTTTATCTTTTAGTAGGATGAGTCATGAGAGATTGACCTTTTGACTTTCTTTAAAAAAAACAAAAAGTGATGACATTTTAAAATTTGTACTTTGATAAGAGCCCTCATTCTTCTCTCGTCTCTAATTAAAAGTGACCATTTACTTTGAATTCACTTTACGAGTGAATTGCCAAATGGGCAATACCAAGAGGATATGAAATTATGATAGAGGTATACAATATCTCATGTACAAATATTATTGTCTATTCTATCATAATTTTAAGTTTATCTCCTGCTATTATTTGTATTTTCATTAACTTTTTCTTAAGAAATAGTTATATGATAATGACTGAATGAGAAACCCCCACCTGAATGGCTTTCATCTCTGTAGCTCCAAGCCATTATTAATTGTATCCAAGGCCTTTCTTTGAATACGAAATTACTTAAACTTCACTCTAATAAAAGTAACATACACAACCACACTTGAAAAATGTCTGAAAAATAGGAGTCTACTCAAAGTTAATTATATTTTTTTCCACGCACTGATCAATTTGATGACATGATATATCACTTCGATTGGAATAGATTGTTGGTGGTACCTACTCATTGGGGGAATTTTTATTTAAATGGTATGGATGAAATGAAGCTTTACACACGGGTGAAACAAAACTATCCACATGAAATACTTCCAAAACTATCCTCATGAAAGACTTCCATGTGGTAACTGTTTTTGGATAATTTCTCTTTCTTCTTCTCCATGTAAGACTTCTTAATTGAAGGCGTTTCGGATGGGATCAAAACTTGTAGAAAAGTAACTTTTACTATAGCTGATTCCGGTTTTCACTTGCATGAGTTATATATCTCTGGAAACATAGTCATGCACATTAGGAAATCATTAATATTACCTTTAAAAAAAATATATTAAAAAAAAATATTACCTTCCAAAAAAGTGTTTTTTTAATCCATTTTATATAATCTTTTGTTCCCTGTTTAGTTTTCTGAATAGACTTTTTCCTTTAAAAAAAATTGAAATCACAATAATAAAGTATACCTTACCTGCATCCTTTATCGTTATTTAAAATAGTTCCTGTCTGTAGTTTGATTCTCTTAAATGCCAATAATAAAGTCATCATGTAGTTGTTAGATAATGCCAGAGACCACATTTCTCATGGCAGGCTAAGGCTTGACACAAGCGATGAGTGTGCCATAACTAGTTCTTGCAGTAAATCATAGCACAACCAGTGGGCCCGGCCCTAGCCCAGAAGTTTTGGACCTCCTCTGATCAGTTGAAATTCGAGGCCTAACCTTCCAGGCTGGGACCTTGCTGACCCTTTCAATCGATGAATAAATCCTAGAAAAGTAAGTCCTGTACGTCTACCATGCTCAGGGGCGGAGCTATATTAAGGCCTGCCCCCAAGGCTTTAGAAAATCCCCTTTAGGTCCAAAGTGGGCCCTCCAAGGCTTTAGAAAATTCTCTTGTAGGTCCAAAATGGGCCCCGCCCCCCCCAAGGTTTTTGAAGTAAAAAGAAAAAATTAAAATAAAATAAGGGGGCAGATCCTAATTTCTGAACTAGGTCTGAAGAAAATTCCTACCAGGGAAGATTCAAAGTATCTGAATGAACCCATCTTGAAAGCAGTAGGCAAAGACACAGGTGATTGATAAATAACATGGATATTTTGAAAGTCTCTTTGTAAGAGTGTATATGAATCAAATTCAAATCCCTCTTGCACCGCTCATTCCCTCCACTGTGTGTAACTTTCAAACAGTGGCAGTTCCCATCACAAAACATAAGAAAAAAAAAAAAAAGAATCACTCTCTGCTTGAGTTTTTACCCCATGAGTTCTGCTTAAAAAAACCAGTCCGGAAAGATTGGGCTTCCGACCTTATAATCGTTGAGATGGAGAGTGTCCATTTTGAGTGCAAAGGAAAGTAAAAGAACTCTAACCACTGTAACCCCAAAATCAAAGTAACCAAGCATGTATCATGTATATAAAAGAGATCTTCTTACATAGTGTGTATTTATTGAGTTGATTGATGAATGATTCATATTTTGAGACAATGAATACTTTTTATTTGATTTTGGACATATAATAAATATGATTTTTATTTGATTTGTAGATGGAAAAATCATCTACAATTGATGGATTTTTTAAAAGAAAAAACCCTCAAAACTTAGAAGCCGATGATTGAGTTGAAATGTACTAAGAAATAATTATTTTACAACTTTTCTTTGCTTATATTTTGTTAAGGCTGAATAGATACTGGTTTTAATTTTCATGTAAAATTTAGTCTTGAATCGTAATATATTTTTCATGCTTGAACTTACAACTATGTCGAAAAAAACTTAAAAATATGATAGTTATAATAATTGGTGAAATAAAAATTTATTCAAGTCCCCCCCCGAGATGAAATCCTGGCTCCGCCCCTGACCATGCTTCACCTCTTTAATCCTTCGGTGAGCTCCTTTGACCGTGAATTCTCATGTGTTCAATTTCTATATAATCTAATGTAAATGAACAGACCCTTAGAGTCAAAATTGGGTTGCTACATATCAAATGGAGAAGCAATTTGCTGCCAATGGCTCCAATCAATCCACTAGAAGGTCATTTGATACCCGCACCGTAGATGATAAGGTGGTTGGATTCTTCCGGTTATGAATATATTAGTTACCAATATTGATTGGCCGAAGTGTGCTTGATGTAGCTGATGGCCATTGGTAGTGCCTGTAAGCAATCAACATGCACATTTATCAAGCAACAGTTGCAACCAACTTGATACAGTAATGTTTTACATAAAGGAGTGATAAGTGACTTGATTAATCATAGATGGCCCACATGAAAAATTAATGGCTACTTAGCAGTGTTTAAAATGGACGTATGGCCTGGAAGGAATATTGGCAGAAGAAAACCACCCATGATATAAATATTGGTCATGGAAAATAAATAGCTACTTAAACAGTGTGTAAGATGGAGGTATATAAGGCTGGCACAATAATATGGTAATGACTAGCACAATAATATGGTAATGACTAGCTCTCCTTCTCTCCCTCTCTCTCTCTCTCTCTGAGATAGAAAGATTTTAATCGGTCAGGTTCCTTGTATTATTAAAAGTAGTTCTCTGTTGGTTAGATGTAGGAGAGGAATTGAAAGCCCTCAATATGATTTTAGAAATGTCCCAAAAGATGAGCACAATCAGATTATTGTAGGAATGGTTTTAAGACAGAAAAAAACAACATGAAGAAACACCGTTGTTATGGTTTTTTTTTTTTTTTTTTGAGATAATTAGCAAAAGGTCCCTCGTATAGGACTTGTAAGGCCTCCAGTCCATCAATTTTTTCTCTAAGGCATGTGGTCCATGCAACTTTAACATATTTCGGTGAGAAGTCCCTAGACACGTCAGCTCACGGAGGGAGATCCCTAGACACGCCACCTCATACATTTTTATGACTGATTTTCCCTTTCAACTGATTAGGCATAAAATTTTAAAATTTTTAAATTTAAATCTTTCATTCTCCCTCTTCTTCTTCTTCAAACCGGAAATGGACATTGACGGATTGGATTTCAACAGTTGAAATCGATCTCTAAAGAAGAAGACCCCTGCAACGAAAAAGAAGAAGAAGAAGACGACAACTGCAACGAAGAAGAAGACCCCTGCAGAGAAGAAGAAAAAGAAGAAGAAGAAGAAAAAGAAAAGAAGAAGAAGACCCATGCAACGAAGAATAATAAAAAGAAGACTTGCAAAACACGAAATGAAAAAGAAGACGATCTTCTGCGCCATCGCTGGATTTCCTGCGCCACTGTCGTTCCTACATGTCGCCGGAGAAGGGGGATCGCCACCGGACGCTGCACCATGCCATCGCCGGAATCAAGGAAGAAGGCGAATGGAAGATAACTTTTGTGTTTCTGATTCCAGAATGGAGAAGAAGAAGAAAGTGAGCCTAGGCTTTGCAGTAGTTCCGGGTTGGTTCCAGGTTCCAGGTCAGGTTTGACCTGACCCGTTCTAGAAGTTCATCCCCATTCCAGTCAAAGTTAAATTTATCTGAGTTTTGTATTTTTTGTCAAATTTATTTGTGTTTTGGACAAAATATATTTGAGGTTTTGGCTATTTATTTGATTCTGAAACAAATTAATCTGAGTTCTGGACAAATCTATCTGAGTTTCTGGCTATTTATCTGACTTCTGGAACAAATTTATCTAAGTTCTGGACGAATCTATCTGAGTTATAAACAAATCTATGTGAGTTTTTGACATATTTATTTGATTTTTTAAAAAATATAGGTGAGTTTCTAATAAATTTATCTCCATTTTAAAAAATTTTAACTAAGTTTTTTAACGAATCTTTTTTGTGTTTTTGGCAAATTTATTTGTATTTTCTTAGATCTATTTGTGTTTTTGAATTTTATTTGTGTTTTTTGAAATTTATTTGTATTTTTTGAAATAAATTTGACTGAGTTTTTGACAAAAAGACTTGAGTTTTTTGCCACATTGTTCGCGAATTTGGAAAATTGAGTTATCTTAGTTTTGGCAAATGTATTTGCGTTTTTTTAAATTTATTTGCTTTTTTTTAATTTTATTTATGTCTTTTGAAATTTATTTATATTTTTTGAAATTTATTTGTGTCTTTTTAAATTTATCTGCGTTCTTTTTGAGATTTATTGCTTTTTTTAAAAATATTTGCATTCTTTGAAATTTATTTGTGTTTTTTGAAATTTATTTGCGTTATTTTAAAATTTATTTGTGTGTTTTTAGAATTTATTTGAAAATCTAATAATGATATTCAATTAATCGTTGTCCATTAAGTGGTAGTTGACTATTATTAATGGGATATCCACCTTAAATTATTACTTCCATAAAATCTTATATTGTATCATTACTTTTTATTTTTATTATTCTAAACATTGACTCCAATAAAATCTTAAGGGGTTTTGGCATATTAGTCCTCCTTAAATTCATATTTTCCAACTTCATGACCAAAATTTAGATAATGTCACCAGAGTCGCTTGATTCTAGTCAACATTTCTTCTTTATAACCTTTTTGTCTTGAATCCCATGATATCACGAGAATAGTGTACATTACATAAATTGATAAATCAGATGATATCATGGGACTATCCCATGATATTATGGCCTTTATGCTGCATCTTAGGGAAAAAGAAATTCAAATGATAGAACGTGAGAAATGGTGGTCAGATATGTATTTTTTTTTTTTTTACAAAATGTCATTTTTCGTATTTTATAAAAAATAAATTCGTTTGCTAGTTGCAAAAAATATATGATATAGAAATTGATAAAACCCATGATATGATGAAGACTTTTCATCCTGCCACTTCTGGTGACCCATGTGGTTCCCTTATATGATTGATTCAAACCATTAAGATCTCACACCTCTTATAAATAGTTATGACCCAGTTATCGCTTGTTATCCCTTTGATTGAAGTGAGATACATTTTTAATTAATCACTGCATAAGAAGAAGATCCTAATATTTAGTTGAACCGGAGCTACTCAGGCCTTATTCCACTGGCAGGCCTATGAACCCTATCTACCCACCATTGGGCCCTTCTTGGTTAACCATTGAGGGTCTTGGTTTGACCATGGATGGTTTGTACTCTGGATTGGGTATGGAGTTTTAATTCCCTCTCCTTTTTATGAATCAAGTTTTCTTACCAGAAATAAAAAAAAGTGAGACATGAAGGATGTAGATCAAGGTTGATCCAATGAAGTTGATATTTCACACACCCATGCTTTCCCTCATTTAAAAATACTAACACAAGAAAAGGACCATTACTTCATTCTCCAATTAATAATCCAACACATATATTAGCCTCAAGTTGTACACAAATATAATTAATGATTGAAAATATGTCACATAATCCAACATATAATCACATAAATTACAAATTAATTTACAATCTTTCAAATGGCTAAGCCCCATGGATTAGTCTCAAAATATGTAACCTTGACTAAAAAACACTTGATCTCACCAATGGATCAGATAAAATGAACAATTGATGATCTTAGAAATTTTAAACATCAAACTCAAAAAACATATTTACCAAAAAATACTCAAAAAACATGGTTAGTGTAAGTAAACTCAAGTCATTCAATGCGATCAAACTAAAAAATTGAAGACTCAATAAATAAAGTAAAAATGCATGTTTATGTACAATACTAAAGAAATCCAATGGTAGAATTTAGTTCACGTTGTCCTGCTGGTATGGATGTACGCATAAACCACCACGTAAGTCTCATCTACAACCCCTTTTTTCATATGTTCGGCCCAAATTTGAAAGGTATGGATGAACTCTTATAAAAAAGTAAACTTGAAAGGTGTGAGGACAATAGTGCTATAAAATTCTGTGTGACAGAGTAATAGTGATCCATATTAGGAAAAAAAGCACATCTCAAAATTCCAATTTATTGAAAAAATCTTTCAAGATAATTTACTTCCCTCTCGTCTTTTGATAACAAAAGGTTAGGGTTGTAAACGGGTATCCGATTTTTCGATTACCGAACAGCTCCGATCTATAAAAAATCGAGTTTGTAACCTATTTTAGTTTCTGATTCGGGTTCGGGTCTGGAACCCAATTTAGGTTCCAATTGATAAACGGGTCCGTCCGGGGTCCATATAGGTTCCGACCCGTTGACTTGAGACTCGGCACATGTGTTTTTTACACTGCAAACTATATCTAAAATCAACTCCCTTTTTTTTTTTGACATTTTTATGTATAATACTGGAGGTAGTATATTTGATGCGGTGTAATAAGCTGAATGATAAGCTTATTTTAAGAAAAATATAAAAATGAAGAGAAATCAGAACCGGTTTTAAAATTAGATTCTAGCCCTCTAAGTGTACCCAGTTTCGGAACCGGTCGAAAAGCCAATAAAATAGGTTCCGAATAAAAACCGGAACCGTTATTTTGAAACGGCTGCAACTCATCTTGGCCCAAATCAGGATGATCATTGAATGAGCCCAAATACTCCCAAACAAAATCCAATGCTTGGGACTCAACTTGGTCCAAACCAGGAAATCCAACACCCCATTTTGATAAATTTTGAACTTTAAATTAGGTAGAGTTTAAAATTCAAATTATAGGATTAAATTTCCTGGTTTGAAGAGTAGTATTTAAGCAATCTAAAGGGGCACCCAACGGAGGCTTGAAACTTAATAGTTTCTTGTTTTCCTGTCTCTTTCACTTTTTAAGATCTCTTGGATTCTTTTTGGAAGGCTTCTTTTGGGGGTGCAAATAGACACCGTTAAAGGTGATTCTTCTAGCTATCACTTGTGAGTTGTGATTTCTTTCTTTCTTTTGAGATTTTGGTGTTAAGGTTGTATTTGCAGGCCTAGGCAAGGCTTCAACTACATCAGTTGGTCTTAGAGCAAACCGTGATAAGGAAGGCCACACGTTGGATGGCCAAACAGGGGGCCACACGATGGTTGACCAGACATGTTAGCAAGATGCAACAAAATCTCATTATCATACACAGAAATATCAATCAAGATAAATTGAGATTTCTGATGACGGCATAGAGAGCTAGCCTGGTATTATGTAATAAGAAGAAAATAAAATCCAGATGTTATTAGTTAGAGAGAAAAGGTGTTCAAGCTTCTTCAAAAGTGATTGACCCTTGTGTTTTTTATTTCATTATATAGCATGGTGATTCCATCTTTACGGATTTACAAATTGATTTAAGAAAGATGTAAAAATAGTTTGTAATCTGAATTACAAATGCACCTTAAAAGTCGGTGAGGGGTTAGAAACCACGACCTATCTAGGCTAAGCCTATTCTGGTACCTCTTCTAACCGAAGGGTGCATAATGGTTTCACACCTTTTCGGGTGCGTCAATTTTCATATAAAAATAGCGTCATCTTTCACACAATTTTTACACCTCATTTTACATAAAAAAGCAAACAACTATGATGATACGTAACCATTATGTATGTGCATCAATTATAAAAGTCAATAAGTGCAAAAATGTTACGTGTGTAACATTTATGCAAGAAAATGGTATGTTGTGAACTGCACGCATGAGAATTGCATATCCCGACAGTTATAGAGGTTGGGCCCACATATGAAATTCAAAAGTTACAGGCATAGGTTTGGGTTCTCATGCACAAGGTTCAGTTTCGTAGAACATTTACCCATTTATGTATATTTTGGTTTTGTTTGCGCTCATTCACGCATCACATTTTTTTACTATTTTTTAAATATTTCACATAATTCTTCTATTTAAAGAAATATAAAATTCTCTCATGGCCTTGTGTTGTGCGGGGGCCCTCTTTCGTTAGTTAATTTGAAAGGTATTTAATACTTGACTTTTTCTGTAAAAATCGTTTTGTCAATATGGTTGATCGTTAAAAACCATTAAGAATTATATACATATTTCATTTAGGCCCTTTATTTTTTTTATAATTAGTATAACGATATGGTTAACCAAACTGCACTTCACGGTTCGGTTCGATTCGGTTCAGTTAATAAACGTGAGTCAATACTAAAGACCGTAATCGAACCGTGAAGTACGGTTTTTCGATTTTAATAACCGTAACCGAGCCGTGAAACACGGTTATTAATCGCGGTTCGGTTATGCAGTTTTCCGGTTTTCTTTTACACCCCTAGCTATAAGTACGGGTTCTCATGGACAATGTTCGTGGTACATTTCCCATTTATGTATATTTAAGTTTGTTTTTGCTCATTGACGCAGCACATATTTTTTACTACTTTCTTTAATATTTCACATAACGCTTATATTTAAAGAAATATAGAATTTCTCTCATGGCCCGAGTTGTGCGTGGGCCCTCTTTCGCTAGTTAATTTGAAAGGTATTTAATACTTTGGCTTCTGTACGCTAACTCTCACACTCTCTAGGCCCGTCAATAAGACGTATTGAAACGGATAGAAAGCCCGGCCCGGCCTGTCCTGTCCCAAGCCCGAAAATAGAAGGCTTTTTAAAAAAATTTGAGCCCAGTGGGTTGGGTTTGGTCAATGATTTTAAAGCTCGGCCAAAATGGGACTGGGACTGAGTAGAGGATGCCAGGCCCATTCCAGCCCGCTCCAAGTAAATTTATATAAAAAAAATTATTTTACCTAAACTGCCCCTCCTAACAGCCAAAAACGGCTAGTTAGGAGGGGCATTCTTGTAACTGCGGCCTCCCTATAAACTAGCGAAAGTCGAAAACCTAAAAACTCCACATCGCCCTTCAGTCTACACTCTTCAGCTCTGCGCCTCTTCCTCTCTGCGCTCTCATCTCTCTTCTCTGCTGCTTTCCTCATCTTGCCTCTCTGCTCTCGGTTCTCTACTCTCGTCGTCACGGCGAGCCCTCTAACCGTCGCACGCTGACGCTGCCCCTCTCGCACCGTCACAGGCACGCACGCAGTCGTCGGCAGCATTACCAAAATCCAAAGCTTCCACTGTTTGGAAGTCCTCATCTTTGCACAAGGTGATCCAGCAGCAGCTTTCGCCTTCTTTATCTTCATCCATCTAGTACTGGCCCATACATTGTGATTTCAAGCTAGTCTATACAATATATTTTATAACATTATGGTATGTGGGCTGTGCTCTGTATATTGTTGATATTTAGATTCAGATATGTTAAAAGACTATGCTGCTCATTTCTACTCTACTGTAAGAAATAAAGAATGAATTGTTGGGGTTCCAAAATATGATTGTATTTATGTCCTCTGTGTAAAATATGAGGCCAAGTTTTATAAGAACTGTTAATAATGAATTATTATAGCATCTTATCTTCTGGTGCTTGAGTTTTATTAGAGTCAGATAAATGCTAAAACTCAAATATTACTCCCTTGATAACCTGACAGAAAAACTCCTATTTCCAAACTGGATTTTTGTGTAAATGTTTCCTCCATAGGCTGTATTTTGTATAATCATAATTACTTATTAATTATTCTTTTTAAGTCCTCCAGGCATTAGTCTCCATCAGTAGATGAAAGGATTTGGGTTTTTGTGGCGATTAGTGACATTGGATTAATTGTCGGTCTATTATCATTCTCATAACAGTGTTTACTGAAGTTTCCCCATTTTTTAGTGTTATGCTATAGTGTTTCACTTTCCTATCAGTGACTTTATTCTTGTGCACCAGGCATATGTTTTACTAAATCCGAATCATTCATCTGGCTCAATCTGCCACCTGCCATTTATGTGCCATAGGCCAGAAGTCACACCGATAACACATTATTGATAAATTAGAACTATCAATGAAATGTCATAGATGGTTAAAGAAAAAGGATAAAGGGCTAACCCACATTCCATTTACTGATATTCTCTCTTTCCAAAACCTCTCGTGGAGGAGCCAGTTTGGCAAATCAGTGTCATTGACCCATCGATGGCAGGATCTGGATGGATGATGTTTATCATGTAACTATGCAATTGTTGGTTAATGAATCACATGTTCTTCCTTGGCAGCTATTGTGGAGGATCCCTCTGCTCGTTCTTGGGAACAAGATCGACAAATCTGAAGCTCTTTCCAAGCAATCACTTGTCGATCAACTGTGAGTCTGAATTACAACGACTATTAATTGGGGGAAGTTTGCGAACCTCAACCCAAAGATGATGAGATGGGGTAGTGTTGGTAGCATTCTCATTCCTCCACATGTCCCCATCCCCATTGATGATGAGATGGGTAGTGGTGGTAATGAGCAAGTGCCTCCCATCCCCTCTCCCAATAATGAAGTAATTTCAAATGAGACTAATGCAAGAAGGCTCAAATCAATGGTTTGGGAACACTTTCAAAAAACGGAAATGATTGTAAAAGTTAATGGGAAGGATGTCCCTAAAGTTAAAGCGGTGTGCAAATATTGCAAGAAATCTCCGGTCAGTAGATCTGAGGATGGAACTTCACAGTTGCATAGACACTTGAAATCGTGTCTTTTGAAACCAAGCACTGATAAGTCAAAAAAACAACAACTTTTAAAGATTGATGCTCAAACAAAAACCGATGTTGTCAGTGCGAAAGGGCTAAGTTCGAATCATATACATCAATTTCGTGATATTGTCAGTGCGAAAGGGATAAGTTCTACAAAAGGATTGCCTCTTGATGTTCAAACTAGATGGAATTCCACATATCTTATGATATCTTCAGCATTATATTTTCGAGATGTTTTTTCTTATCTATCTCTAACAGATGACTTACACTATAAGACTTTGATTCCTTCGGATGAGGAATGGGACAAGATTGCTACTCTTAATGATTTTTTGGAAAGGTTCTATGAAGCTACAAATAGATTCTCTGCTAGAAAGTATCCAACTATACATACCTTTTTACCTAAAGTTTGTACAATACATAATGAGTGGGTACAAAAATTAGGTGATTTTGATTTTGTTTCTGCTGGAATGGCTAAAGTTATGATGGAAAAATTTGATAATTATTGGAAGAACTATAATCAAATATTTGAAATAGCCATATTGCTTGATCCCTCCTCTAAGATAGTGTGTTTGGAATGGGTTTTTAAGATATTATATGAAACAATAGAATATATAAATAATCGTATGATTGAAGCTCGTAATCTATTTAAAAAGACTTATGAGGAGTATCGTGCGAGATTTGGTGCTAAAGAAAGTGATCTGATAGTAGATAAAAATGATGCAACTAGTAGGCCATTTAAAAGAAAGGTTGGTGATGATGAACATGGAAAGGCTCGTTCTCTTTTTTTGAAGTATCGAAATAAAATCACCAATAAGGCAATTATGGAAGAAAAAACAGAATTAGATCGTTATTTTGATGACAAGTCTGCAGAAGAAGATGACACGATAGATATATTACAATGGTGGAAATTAAATTCAACTAAGTATCCCATTTTATCTCAAATGACTCGTGATATTTTAGCTATTCCAGTTTCTACCGTTGCTTCAGAATCAGTATTTAGCATTGGAGGGAGGGTACTTGACCCACATAGGACTTCTTTGAAACCAAATACAGTATAAGCATTAGTTTGTGCCCAAGATTGGTTTAGTCATGACCCAACTAGTGATGGTGATTTAGACAATGATGGGAATGCACTAACTGATGTTTTAGATATATTAAAAGAAAAATAATTTCTGTTGATTTCTTTTTTATATTACTTGACCCATATAGGATACTCATTCTCATTCATTTTATTGATTTTGTGATTTTCTATTTAAAAAAAAAGAGAAGTTTTTAACCTATCCTAGATTACTTTAACTTGACTCATATAGGATACTCATTCTCATTCATTTTATTGATTTTGTGATTTTCTACTTCTACCGGAAAAAAAAAAAGGTTTTAATCGTTCCTACATTACTTGACCCATATAGCATATAGGATACTCATTCAGTTCTATTGATTTTCTGATTTTCTACTGTCACTAGCAAAAAAAAAAAGTTTTTAACTCTGCCATATTGCTTGTTGCATTGCATTGCCAGTCCCAAGCCCGGAAAAAGTAGGAGGGTTTAAAGTCCGGTTCACACCGGGGTGTTTAGTGACAGTAGGAATAATTAGAGAATGTTTTGCTTATCTCCAAGATCGGGCCTAATCCCAGGCCCGGCCCTGTCCCAGCCCGGGCCTGTATGGGACGGGATTAGATGTAGGCCCGTTCAATTTAGGGCTGGGATTGGGCAACACTTGGCAGGTCCGTCCTATTTTCGGGACGGGATTGGACAACCCAAGCCCAGGCCCGGCCCGTCCCTTTGACTGGAGTGCCCATAAAAAAACAGGAAATCTTGTTTGGACCATTAAGGGGGTGCCACATGGGAAGAGAAATTTTTTGAAAAGATGTAATTTTTTTTCTTTCTTTTTTGAAGAGATGGGATGTAACATCTCAACCCCATGTGGCACCCCCTGATTGGTCCAAATAGGAAGCCCTGTTTGGACCAAACAGGGATCCTTTTCCATAAAAAAAGCCAAAGGAAAAAAAACCGCACATTCTAGCCGTTGATGAAGATGGCTGCCGTTGGTTATGAGGCTTTGCAGAGAATGAGGCTTCAAGGGTTGTGCCCTCTCTTTGCAACTTATGCCTATGATTTCCTCTAAACTACACACATGAGCCCTTCCCAGTGCTGGAATCTGGATCCTCTGAGGCTTTAACCTAAAGAAATCTTGAGTTAAAAAAGGAGTGGAACTCCATAGTGCAGTTGCATCATCATCTTCTTCTCTTTCTTCCTCCTCACCACAACCAACAACACCCCTGAAGATGGCTGCCGTTGCTGTTGGCCAAGTTTCCGCGCTGAAGTCGCTGCTCTTTCCAAATCCAGAGCCATCGACATTGCCAAAGCAAAGCCAAAATCTACGTATAGAATAGTATCCCATTTTTCTTTCTCCAATCCTTGGTGTTTTTTTTTTTTTTTTTTTTTGATTGGCTTGTATTTCGATTTAACTGCAAAATCTCTAGAGGTTTTGTAGTGGGGATTCCATGTACTTGTTTTGATTTCACCAAAACCCTAGATAGAGATTTCCTTTTTCTTGATGGCGAAGGTTGATCCTTTTCATTGTAACAGAATCACTTAGCTCAGAAGTAGTAAACCACACATTGAAAAGAGAATATTTTGTTTCATACAAGCAAGGATTACAATGTTGTCAAAGATCATTTTTGAATGTGGAGATGATAGTACCTGTTTCTTGGAAATCTGTGTTTCTAGGTTATAGTTTGAATTACTGTAATTTGTTTTCTTGATCAGGGTGAATTCCCAATTCCCTATGTCCTTTTTCTTTTTGAAATGAGTTTTTCCTTGTTTTCTTACTCAGTGGATTTCTTTAGCTTTTACATGAATGAAATGTATAAAAATTGGATTTTGGCCTTTTTTTTTTCTGATTTTCTTTGATGTTTTAAAAAAATATTTTTTACTGATTTTTAATATATGTATATTGGATTTTTCGTGGTTATTGCAATGCATTTGGTGTAATGAGATCATGTGCTAATGTTGGATTCTTCTTCCTCCTTTTTGAAACAGCAACATTGATTTGGGAGAGGAAATAGCCTTGACCATCAACTGGGAGTCTGCCATAACTCTTCAAGTGCCAAAGCTATTTCACTTTAGCTGGTTTTTGCAGAGAGGTGTAAGAATTGAAAGTTATGTGCAGCCTGATTATATCCAGAGATTTCAAGAGCTTCAACCTTACATCGGTTGCATCAACCCAAAAGCTATGTCCTTCAATTTTTTAACTTTATCTGTATTTATTTATTTACTCTTTGTCTTGACCATTTTGATTTCTTGTGATTGCTTATCTGATAGGTAGGTTTTAGGTTTTTATTATTATTGTTGTTGTTGATGATTTTATTTGTATTGGAAGTTCCTATCTCATCAAAGGGGATGAGAGGATATTCACCACTCAAGCACCCATCACAATTGCCGAGTCCATCTCCTATGGCTTTCCTTGCATTCTCCTGTGAGATCCTCTCCACCGAATCATATTTATGGATCTCACCAATGTCTGTGGCACTGATTTTAGACCAAAAAAAATTGGCTGGCACTTCAGCACCATCACTTCCCATGAAGGGCAGGGCACACAATGCGAAGGCGCACTTCGGTGGCCCCCGCTTACTGTTTCACAAAATCGCAGGAAGATCGAAAGCCGAAGCCCTTACCAGAGAGTCATCTACTATAACCACCCGCTAGCTTGTTAAACAAACGTATTTTAATGTAGAACGTCTTCTCTCTCATCTTCGTCGACTTTCTTGCATCGGCAGTTGGTTGATTCCAAGTTCGGACGAAATCCCGAAGGTAAAAGCCATCGTCATCAAAACAACCCCGAGCTCATCAGCATATGCCTCCGCCGCGATAATAGAAGAACCAGACATAAGAATTACCAAATCACACTTCACAGGTGATTGTATACCCAACTGGACCCCAAAATCAAAGGGGCAATCGAAGACATATAGGTGTCCAAAAGTAATAGATGACTCGCAGGAGAAATATAGGTGCTAAAAAATGCACCCTCTCCGTTGAATGGGACGAGGCACAAGAGAGAATGATTTTAACTTCTTCATCGACCACCACCATCTCTCCAAGGAGAATGTCCCGGTCGTACTTGCCATCCACCAAGTGGAAAGGCTCGCTTTCAAACGCAAACAAGGTCACGGTGCTTGTCGCTCCCATCACCAGAGGTCGAAATCCAAAAGGATCACAAACTGCTATCAGCTTGTGTTCTCCCATGACCAACAAAGAATAAGCCCCCTGTAGCTCTTCACAGACTGTGATAACTTTTTGGACGAGGGGACCCTCAAGGGAGTCGATCATCCTCATGATGAGCTCGCCTTCTGATTCTGATTTCAGAAGAATGCCTTTATACAACAGCTTCGTCTTCAAGTACTCGTAATTGTGAATAATGCCTGTCGTTGAAATAGCAACAACGTTACTGCCCAACTACGGTTGTCCACCTTCGTGGACATCACCAATGAAACCGACAGAGGCAATGACATTCTGATAGGTGCCCGGAAGAAACGTAGGTTCAATGGTTCCAACCGCATTCGCCACAGCAAAATTGGGATTATCAGTACGATCCCCTCTATGTTTAATGCCAAGTATCCCATTGTAGACGTCTGGTAGCAAATGGGCCTCCATAAACTCCTACAAGTTCACCACAAATTTTGTTCCCATGGTCATACTCATATTCTGGGTTGGCCGGAGAAATTGGATAGGAAGAAAGGCTCGCTTTCAAAATTGGGATTATCAGTACGATCCCCTCTATGTTTAATGCCAAGTATCCCATTGTAGACGTCTAGTAGCAAATGGGCCTCCATAAACTCCTACAAGTCCACCACAGATTTTGTTCCCATGGTCATACTCATATTCTGGGTTGGCCGGAGAAATTGGATAGGAAGAAAAGCTCGCTTTCAAACGCAAACAAGGTCACAGTGCTTGTCGCTCCCATCACCAGAGGTCGAAATCCAAAAGGATCACAAACTACTATCAGCTTGTGGTTCTCCCATGACCAACATAGAATAGGCCCCCTGCAGCTCTTCACAGACTATGATAACTTTTTGGACAAGGGGACCCACAAGGGAATCAATCATCCTCATGATGAGCTCGCCTTCTGATTCCAATTTCAGAAGAACACCCTTCCGGGACAGCTTCGTCTTCAAGTACTCGTAATTGTGAAAGGCTAATGCTTGGTCCTAGTAAAAACGGTTATTGTGGGAGAAAAAGTGGAAGGCTAATGCTTGGTCCTAGCAAGGAGGGAAGACGTGAGGAGGGAAGAAATACAGAGAGGCCCTATAAAAACAAGCCTCCTATTCGAGTTTCTCATCCCTTCATCCCCCAATCTTCGCTCATGCCTACGTACAGTTTCCCTACTTTCCTTCCATCAAGCCATCTCCTTCCAATCTTCGCTCATGGCCTACCTATAGTTTCCCTACTTTCTTGCCATCAAGCCATCTCCTTCCAAGCTCATGGCTTACCAACAGTTTCCATTTTTTCCTCCCATTAACCCCACTTCACCATATTCATCCAAAAAACTCATGGGTTACTTACATTTTCCACCTGCCATCATGCCAACAACTTCACTGTCTCCCCATTTTCCCTCTACCATCAAGCCAACTGCACTATCTCCTTCCAAAAAGGAGACGAAGTCCATCATCTGCTCGTCTTCTTCCTATCCAATTTCTCCGGCCAACCCAGAATATGAGTATGACCATGGGAACAAAATCTGTGGTGGACATGTAGGAGTTTATGGAGGCCCATTTGCTACCAGACGTCTACAATGATGATGTATGGCATTAAACATAGAGGGGATCGTATTGATAATCCCAATTTTGCTGTGGCGAATGCGAATGGAACCATTGAACTTACGTTTCTTTCGGGCACCTACCAGAATGTTATTGCCTCTGTCGGTTTCATTGGTGATGTCCACGTAGGTGGACAACCGTGGAGAATGTTATTGCCTCTGTCGGTTTCATTGGTGATGTCCACGTAGGTGGACAACCGTGGTTGGGCAGCAACGTTGTTACTATTTCAACGATAGGCATTATTCACAATTACGAGTACTTGAAGACGAAGCTGTTGTATAAAGGCGTTCTTCTGAAATCAAAATCAGAAGGCGAGCTCATCATGAGGATGATCGACTCCCTTGAGGGTCCCCTCGTCCAAAAATTTATCACAGTCTGTGAAGAGCTGTAGGGGCCTATTCTATATTGGTCATGGGAGAACACAAGCTGATAGCAGTTTGTGATCCTTTTGGATTTCGACCTCTGGTGATGGGAACGACAAGCACCGTGACCTTGTTTGCGTTTGAAAGCGAGCCTTTCCACTTGGTGGATGGCAAGTACGACTGGGACATTCTCCTTGGAGAGATGGTGGTGGTCGATGAAGGAGGAGTTAAATCATTCTCTCTTGTGCCCCGTCCCGTTCAATGGAGAGGGTGCATTTTTGAGCACCTATATTTCTCATGCGAGTCATCTATTGCTTTTGGACAACTATATGTCTTCGATTGCCCCTTTGATTTCGGGGTCCAGTTGGGTATACAATCACCTGTGAAGTGTGATTTTGGTGATTCCTATGTCTGGTTCTTCTATTATCGCGGCGGAGGCATATGCTGATGAGCTCGGGGTTGATTTTGATGACGATGGCTTTTACCTTTGGGATTTCGTCTGAACTTGGAATCAACCAACTGCCGATGCAAGAAAGTCGGCGAAGATGAGAGAGAAGACGTTCTACATTAAAATACGTTTGTTTGACAAGCTAGCGGGTGGTTATAGTAGATGACTCTCTGGTAAGGGCTTCGGCTTTCGATCTTCCTGCGATTTTGTGAAACAGCAATGAGGGGCCACCGAAGTGCGCCTTCGCATAGTATGCCCTGCCCTTCATGGGAAGTGTCTGTATGGTGCTGAAGTGCCAGCCAATTTGTTTTGGTCTAAAATCAGTGCCACAGACATTGGTGAGATCCATAAATATGATTCGGTGGAGAGGATCTCACAGGAGAATGCAGGGAAAGCCATAGGATATTGTGATGGGTGCTTGAGTGGTGAATATTGTGATGGTATATTTATAACAAACCAGTATATGGCCACTTCTATGGGTACACCAATATAAAGCTTATCATAGCCACCAAAGGATATGAGAAGTATGATATCCGTGCTGGCATATTAGCAGCACAACACCAGAGTAGAGTAATGTTCACCACTTATGCCCAAAGTGGAATGATAGAGACTATCCAAAGAGGTAGACTCAATGAAGAAGTTCTAATTAGAACAACCAGAGAAATGTCCGATTACACTTATGTAAAAATTCCTACCAAAGGAATGATGGACAATTTGAGTATGTGGAATTTTCCACAAATACAGCCAGAACAAAAAGAAAAATACAATGTTTTGGATTTTTGCCATGAAGAAAACGGAAACGTTAGTCTTCAATTCGGCAGACCAGCCCTTGTCTATAAAGAGACAAATGAGAGTTTAGAAAAGAAATTTAGTTGCCCGACACAACTACTTTTCTCTAGAGAAAATACTACTCCTAACCAACATAGGAGATCAGTAGATGACATGCCTCATGTTAAAAGGCCTGTCATAAAACTTTTGAGGACTAACTCAACTTCTAGTTTGAATTCAAAATTTAGTTTGAATATGATAAAAATAGACGAAGCAGAATCCTTCAAGGATATTGAGTCTATTATCAAGAGACAATCCCTCTCGAAAATAGAAGCTCAGCCATCGATCATGCTAAATGCGCATGATATCAACGGAGATGAAGAACAACGACACGAGCCCCAGAAAACTAATGTAGTTTTCAAAACTCCTGTCTATTCCAAACCAAACAAGGTTTCATCTAAAGAAAAAACCCCTTATGAAGGTATTACCTTTATGGCCGAAAAACCCATGAGACCTGAAGGAATCAAGCTTAATATAGATAATGTTAGGGATATTAGAAAAGCCCTAAATCAATGGAAAAAACAAATGGAATCTGTTTTCACCATGAAAACAGAATGGAATGAAGAAAGCTGCCATTCTTATGCAGAATTATCCTTTGAAGGAATTGCCCTTGATTATTTTAAAAAAATCAAGAAAGCATCCACTTTTGAAGATAGAAATCTTCTTGCTCAATACCAGGGCGAATATGCCCATCAGAGAAATGTAGATGGATATATCTACCTTTTCCATAAGGAATTTATTGGTCAAACCAATACTGTTGTCCTTAATAAAGAACAAGAACAAGCTAAATATAAATTAGCCCAATTAAAACTATGTGACTTAAGTTACATAGAGCAATATAGTAATAACTTTAAAAAGTTATACTATAAATGTGAAGATGATAATCTGAAAGATGATTATTTTAGAAAAATTCCTATTATAGGAGAATTCATTCTGCAAACCTACAAAGAATGGAAAGGTAGGTATGATGGCATCCAACACCTAAAGGATGACACCTTGGGAGAAAGAATTAACTTCACCCAAGATTATATCGCTCGAAAAAGAAGAGGCGATATTGAGAGAAAGCTAATAGAAAGAGCTTTCACTGAAATCAAGTTCAAGGATGAAAGGGATACTGAACTCCCAATCCAGTGGGGATGCTCTGAGCATATACACAGAAAGGAAAAACATAAACATAGGAAGTTTAGGCATAAAAACCCTGGCTTCTATCCCCATAAAAGGAAGAAGCATAAATTCAGAAAGTCCACGACTTTCAGAAATCCAGAGAAGAGATACAAAAATCTCAAGCAGAGGAAATACTGGAAGAGAAATACTTCTTCAAGCAAAAGGATTCCTAACTATAGAAAGAATCCTATCACCAACACCGACAACAAAGAATGTTGGACATGTGGGGAAACTGGACATTTTGCTCCAGACTGTCCCAAAAGGGATAAAAAAAATGTCAGAGTTAATATGGTAGAACTAATCTTACCAGAAGCTGACTTCTATGGGTATGATATTTTATATCATTCAGAAATTAGAGATATCGCTGAAAGTGATGTATATTCAGTAACTACAGATGAAGATAGTAATAATGAATCTTCTTCCTCATCTGATATAGAGGACCAAATATGTCAAGAATGCTCTTCAGACATATGCTTAAATGTCCATATAATTAAGCAAGAAGGAGAATCCTCTTCCGCTCTCTCTCCTTACCACCAGTTTGAAAATCAAACCTTACGCTGGAGGAGTGCCAAATGGTCACTCAAGAAATGGAAGTTTCGAACTGAACCTCCACCTGACGAAATTGCCATAGAATTCTATGCTATGGTTTCAGAACAAACCTTCACTTGTGAAGAATGTGGATATCCTACTATTCCGGGATATATTGAAGAAAGTATTTTCTTTGTAAGTGAAAAATATGACTTACATTTCCATAAAACCTGTTTTTTGGTTGTACTACAGGAAAATAGAGGCAGAAATGCAGTCCAAGTCGTTATTGACACCTTAGGACTATATTGGAAAGATGTTGAGGAAGCCAGACTTCTCCAATATTATCATCAGAGTAATCTTGCTCATCTTACTCCTATCAAACAACCTAAACAATCTACAGATCCTGTAGATTCTGATCCAGAAGTTGATAGTACTATCAACCTTAGTCAAGAAGAATCTGCTGCTGCCTTTGGCAACAACATCATCCAAGTTAACGCCTACTACCAACAAGGCGATTTACTTTTTACAAAATTGTCTATTGCCAATCTCGGAAATCAAGAAATTGAAGCCCTTGTCGATACAGGAGCAACAACCTCCTTTATCCAAACAGGAATCATTCCAGAAAGCCATATGGTTAGTTTATCTTCACCATACATTGGCACGGGAGCTAATGCCATTCCTTTCTCCATCAAAAGGCATACCAAATCTCTCCTTCTGCGAATCCAGGACATGTTACATCCTGTCCGCTTCATGGAAATTGACAACATGAATGTCAGTGATTCTATTCTTGGAATTGATTTCCTTGCTCACTTCGATAAATATACCATTCAGATGACACCTCCTTTACAGTTGGTTCTTCACCTCTATGGTAGCGAAGTAATCCTTCCACTTTTCACCAAAACTGAAAAGTATATGGCCACATTCAGAGATACAGCTCAACGTGGTGATGACACGGGTACACCAACCCTAAACCCTAAACCACAATGCTCGTGCAAAAACCATTCTTGCACAATATGTCTAAATTACCAGATAGATATCTATCTTACAGACATTCTCATACACAATGCAGAGACTAATATTAGGAAGAAGAAACAAAAACCCTTCCTAGATAAACCTCAGAAGAAGACAAATCCTTCCTCCATCAAGCCCAAAAGCAGTATCAAGAAAACTTTGGAAAGGTTAACCAAACCTGTTCTAGGAAAAGATCCTATAGCTAATTGGGAAAAGGATAAATATGAGTGTATCCTTAATTTAAAAGATCCTGAAAGGATCATTAATGGAAAAGCTTTTCCTGCCAGTGCTGAGGAAATTAAAGAATTCTCAATACAAATCAAGGAGCTTCTTGCCCAGAAACTCATCAGGCCATCCAATAGCCCTCATAATAGTCCTGCCTTTTTTGTTAATAAACACTCTGAACAAAAAAGAGGAAAGGCCAGAATGGTCATTGATTACAGAGCATTGAACAATAATCTTGTTCCCGATGCATATAAAATACCTGATAAGAATAATCTTATCCAGCTTATAGATAAACGGACCTGGTTCAGCAAATTCGATTGTAAATCTGGATTTTGGCAGATCCGTATGAATGGAGATTCAGTCTCTTGGACAGCATTCAGTATACCTAGAGGCAAGTACGAATGGCTTGTTATGCCCTTCGGTCTTAGTATTGCTCCTCAAGTCTTCCAAAGAAGAATGGATGACATTTTCAGAGACCATCTTGATTATTGCATGGTCTATATTGATGACATACTTGTTGCTTCTCACAATGAAGCAGAACATTTGAAACATGTTAAAAATGTCCTTGGAGAATTTAGTAAACACGGTATAATCATATCGGATACTAAATATGAGCTCTGTAAAACGGAGATTGACTTCTTAGGAGTCCATATTAAACAAGGAAGTGTGACCCTACAAGATCACATAGTTAAAAAAATTCTTGAGTTCCCTGATATTATTACTACCAGGAAACAACTCCAGAGTTATTTAGGGATTCTTAATTGTGCCAATGATTTCATCAAAGATTTGGCTAAATATAGGGGAAGCCTGTCTTGTAAATTAAAAAAGACAGAACAAACCAATCCTTTCACCTGGACACCCAGGGATAAAGAGATAATCTTAGAAGTAAGAGAAATAGTAAAAACTATTCCTCCTTTAGCCCTTCCAAGTACGGAAGATTTTTTTATTTTAAAAACAGATGCTTCTGAGAAACAATGGGGCGTAGTTTATATGACTACAAAACCCAATGATAAAGAAAGAAAAAGACATATCTGTTGCTATAAATCAGGAACTTTCACTCCTGCTCAAGTTAATTACCATGCTCATGAAAAGGAGCTTTTAGCAGTAATACTCGGAATAGAGAAATATATCCTATTCCTAAGGCCTAAAAAATTTCTTGTTGAAACAGACTCGAAATTTGTCCAGTTCTTCAAACATGCCCAGCTAAAACATTTCAGCCAAAGAAGACTGATCAGCTGGCATCATTTTTTAAGTGAATTTGACTATGAAGTTAAACATGTATCTGGAAAAAGCAATGAACTTGCTGATATTATTTCCAGAGAAAACATATTTAGTAATCTCAACTTTCCATTTTGTTTTGTTATCCAGGAAATGGATAGGGGAAGAGGACGAGGGACTAGAGGCAGAGGAAAAACCCCATATCAGGGTCACTTCAGCTATGATGATTTCCAGAAATTCATGGAATATCAGAGAATCAGCCAATTGGCTATCAAGGAACATTCCGATGAAGAATCTAGTGAAGGAGGTAGCACTGATCCTCCATCAAAGGTCACCAAATTTGGTACCAATGAAGAAGAAACCTGGACACAGGTTATAAAGAAAAGATCCACTGGGATGGAACCACAAATTCCCAGAAGGATAATTGAGGATATCAATCAAATATTGTATCCTCCTGGATATTGCAGAGAAGAATACTCCCCAAAAAACGTTATAGGCGGAGTATTTCTTAGAAATTGTCCGTATCAGGAACAATTTCCTATAGGAATTATGAGAAAAGAGTTCAATAAATCCGAACTCTTAATTGCAGATAGTATATGGCATACAAAAAATGAAAGCCATATAATTGAGTTTAAGCAAGCTATTTTAGCTGCTATTCGAGCCATGAGAGATCAACGGATCCTCATATCAGAGAAAGAAAATACAGTTAGTCAATATGCAAAAGAATTGATTAACAATACAGGCATCATATCTTATTCCGAAGCTGCCGGAATAACTGAAGAATTCAAGTACAGAAAATATAGGTTCAAGGTATCACTTGCTGTGCCAACTGCCTTTGAACAAGACAATCCAGAAGTACGACAAACGTACATCGAAGCTACGACACTAATGACCCAGAGAACCAGTGTCGATATTAAGAATGGAATGGAGCTAATCGGTTCCAATGTACAACCTACAATATGGCTAACAGGAAATGCCATATATGAAGTACAGGAAGAGCAGAGGAAGACTCTCTTCAATACAGGATTCATCAGATACATTGATATCCTAGAAGAAAAAACCTTGAGCATCCTCCCTATTGAAGCATCAAGAGTACTCAAGAAAGTAGTGAAGGAATATCCCTATTCCCTGGAAACCCTGGTCCTAGCTCCAGGAAATTTCGTTTACTTAAAGGTCTATCCTCATATCCAAGACCTTTGTTCAGTGTGCTTCGAAAGCCTTGGAACAACTGATATCTACAAGAGAGTTGATATATTCAGACAAAGGGCCCTAAATATAGAAGCCATTTGTGTCCAGCTCAAGGAGTTTGGAAGAGATTGGTATACCCTGTACTACTCTCCTTCTCTCCTCATTCAAGCATTGGAAGTAATAGGTTCAGGAACTGTTGAGAAAACCAAGCCTGGACATGCCCCCTTGCAGGTAATTTTACCATGCTCACTTGAAGAAGCTACTGCCCTTGGAATAACGAGTCCCAAGGCGGCTGAATTAGCAGAAGACATTGCTCCTGCATTATTGGTGGACAGCATTGCCGAGCCCATTATCCTGTCTAGGCAGCCCAGCTCGCTTACCGACAGATCCGAGGCCCAGACATCCACATGCAGCTCCAATACCGAGGTCAGGTCAAAAGAAGACACCGAATAATCTGCATCCGCGGCTCGAGGAGAACAGCATTCTCGGAATGCTCTAAAGAAAAAAGGAAAAGCACCTAGTGTTTGGTGCCGTTATCTTTTATTTTGTAAAATTGAGTTTTCTTTGAAGTCCGGCATCTCTGTTTTGCCTATATAAGGACTTAAGTTGTATGAAAGCCTTAAGGAGTTCCGGAGGCATTAGGATTTTGGTTTTTGAAAGCTTTCAGGTATGAGTAGCTAAGGCCCTACCAGGGTAGCTGGAGGGCGTCTCTCTAAGATGTACTGGTTTGTTATAAACCATTGTTATGTTTTGTAATAATATTTGAATTATGTTTCACTATTATGTTTCTGTTTTCTTACTTCCTTACACACCTGAGATGATGTTGTAGAAGGCCATAGTGAGACCGATACCTCTGTATGGACACTTGGGACACTGCAGTCAGCCATGGAGGCGTTTATGCTTTATGTCCAGCCTTGTCCGAGTACTGTAGGTGGTTGAAGATGAGTCCTGTTTACACTATCTTAAAACAGTAATTTAACTGTTTATCCTGAGAACTTCGGTTCTGGCTTAGAAGGAACTAGGATTACCGGAAGCATAGGTGGACCATAACCCATCTATTATTTCATTATATGATTATGTTTTATTAAACTTTTACTCCCTTAGGGTGCCCCTCTAGTTATTCTGCTTTCATTCTAACTAATCTCTCCTCTCTACTCTAACCTTACTTGTGCACTTAAAAGTTTTGTGCTATTTTGTAAAATTTGTGCTTTTGTATTCTAAGCAGTGTAGTTGGTATCAGAGCCAGCCGAACTTGGTTGAATCATCTAGAATGACGGATGTTCCAGGAACATCTCGTATTCAGTTTCGTAGACCAGTAATAGACCCGATTACTGAACTACCTATTTATGTTGAGATTCCATTTTATGAGAACTCAATGGAGGATCCGATATACCAGTTATATTCGGACGCAAGATCTGTCAGGCATTTAGAAGCCATCGACAGAATGATGATCCGGTTACAAACCGCCCTGGTTGAAGGAAGCTTCAATGATATTGTTAATAATATCGAAGTACTTATCGATATATTCGGAGAAAGAAGAAGAATCATTCTTCTAGAGGACATCCTCTATTCTACCCATCAGCGTCCTGACCTAGATGCTGCATTTTTAGACCATAGGATTATCCTTACAACCTTTATGTACAGGTTAAAATTAATCCTAGGAGTAATACCTCAAGTACTCCATTTACAGGATAACCCTAGATGGTTAAATGCCCTAATAATGTTAGGAGGAGAATACCGCTCTATTTATGAGCAGTTTACTCATTCTATAATACCTTATGGAGGTATTGTCCAAGAAGCACGGACACATGCAGAACAGCAAAACCTGTTACCCCGACCAGTCAGTCCTTATCTAGAATTTAGCCTAATTCCTAGGCCCTTACCTCCGAATGTGATTGAACTTCATCAAGCTTGTTATAAAGACTTTGTATCTTTAAAACAATCCCCAGGTAGATCACCATCTGCTAATCCCCAAGGGTATTTTTTAGAAATAACCCAATTTTTAGAAAATTTTCCAATGCATCATTGGACTCCAGAATATATCTATTTTATTCTAAAAAGAATTTGGATCATGGTTAACCACTATGATATAGAGGAATTCCAGAGAAAACTAGATTCCTATCCAGTAATACTAGTGCATAGACATATGCTTCTAGAATTATTAAGATGTATGGCCACCATACAAACTCACCATAGGTATTTCTTATGGAAACAATTCACAGATGTTTTTGGGATGTCAGCCCAAACTTACTTTGTTGAACCATTCAACAGATTTAGACAGCACGAAGCAGAGTATGAGAGTGCTATAAGACAAGGTATCTTACAAATTGCCAAGGCAAAAAGTGAACACCTAGCAGAGAAAAATCCTACAGTTAAACATGACTGAACGGAACCCTTTCATTAGAAGAGAAAGACCTGCACTCATGTCCAGAATATATTCCTGGATATATGGGAGTAGTGACTTCAGAGAAAACAATTACGTTATGTTAGATAACGAATTTAGGCCATCTAGTGAATGTTGGTATGAAGGGAAAAGTTGGGCACACACCCCACATATCCATGTAGCCAATCCAGGGATTTCTGATCTAGTTTCTATAGCCAACTATCAAACTGATAGGATAAATTGGTTATTTGAAGTTATAGGGAAAGTTAGTGTTACCCAAGCTGAGATAGCCAACGAATCTATACTTAAGATAGATCTTATATCTCACAATGTAGAAGAAATCAGCAAAGACATTCCAGAGAATTTTGCTGACGCCTTTAATCAACTATATGTTGATTCTTTTAGAGAAAAACAACCTGATGAAAAGGTTCTAGAATATTTAGAAAACCTAGACAAGGAAATAAAAACTATTTCCCATAGGTTAAAAGCCATAGAAGAGGCTATTGGAGCAGAAAGAACAAGTTCATCATGAATATTGTTCCATATAAGAGCCCTATCATCGCCCATGAAGTACCTGCTACTCCTATGGACGATTTTCTAGAAAAAATTCAGAATATGATCAGAAGGGAAGGATGTAGTTTCCTTTTGAGTAAAAATCAGTTGGAGAACCTCTCCGCAGTCAAGATAAGCCAAGCCATAGGAAATTCACAGAATGTCCTGATCTCAGGTTTAATCCAGTTTAGAGAAGAGATGGTTACTCACGAGAAAACCCTTGGAGATAATCAAAGGACCCTGATGATAGGACTTGAAAGGTTCTTTGAGGTATTCAACAAATACCAATCTAATCTCAGCCAGGCTTTAACAGACCTAGCCATCCAGCTAAAACCAGTTAGAGAAGAGAATACCCAAAATGTCTCTACTCTCTATTCCTACCTAACCAGTGTAGACACTAGGATGAAAATGGAAACATCCAATATTCTGAAAGAAATCGAGCAACTAAGGTCCAACCTTACTACTGCTCAATACTCTTATCCTTATCAAGGGATTAAGGATGCTATAGTTGCTACAGAAAGAAGCATCTATAAGCTAGTTGAAAACATCAAGGAAGATGTCTTAAGGACCTTTGATCAAAGAATCAAACTTGTAGAAGATACTTGTGCTGAAATTCTAAACGAAGTTCATGCATTAAGAAATCTCCCTAGTATTTTTATCCAGCAAAACCAAAGTGGACAAGATATCCAAACCACTATATTGCGGGATGTACATACTAAGGTAGAATCTCTTCAGACTAGCAATAATACCATAATTGCTAATCAGAACCAAGGAATTGGTTCATTAAAGAATCAGGAAAAACCTATTTCCTATAAACAAAATGATCAATTAAAACCACCATCCAAACCAATAGGAAACACGGATTTAAATATGATCCAATTAAGAAATCTAGGACAACACCTAAAAAAGAAATTGTCCAAAAAGAAGCCTAAAATGGATTGGAACAAATTTGGAGAAAATGAATGGCAAATAGTTGAAAAAGCCATTGAAGAACAAAAACTTCCCCCTGTCAGGAATGAAGATCTTTTCCTATTTGGAAATAGCCCAGTAGGAGAAAATTATGAAATCACCAAATGGGGAAATAGAGTAACAGTTACTGAGACTATCCAGAAATTTGATGTCTTTGATACTGACTGGATAAATCATGGAAAGAAGAAGGGTTTTAACTTTCTTTCTTTTGCACTATTTCAGTGCAAAATAATGGGATTACATGCTCCTGATCCTGATGTAAAATTATGTACTGTCCTTGTAGATGAAAGAATTAAGGACTTTAAGAAAAGTATTATTGGCATAGGACAACTTAAGTTGGACCAAAATATTGCCTATTTTAATACTATTCCAGGATTTATCATACCTATTGAAGCTCTCTTCAATATAAAGCTTATCATAGCCACCAAAGGATATGAGAAGTATGATATCCGTGCTGGCATATTAGCAGCACAACACCAGAGTAGAGTAATGTTCACCACTTATGCCCAAAGTGGAATGATAGAGACTATCCAAAGAGGTAGACTCAATGAAGAAGTTCTAATTAGAACAACCAGAGAAATGTCCGATTACACTTATGTAAAAATTCCTACCAAAGGAATGATGGACAATTTGAGTATGTGGAATTTTCCACAAATACAGCCAGAACAAAAAGAAAAATACAATGTTTTGGATTTTTGCCATGAAGAAAACGGAAACGTTAGTCTTCAATTCGGCAGACCAGCCCTTGTCTATAAAGAGACAAATGAGAGTTTAGAAAAGAAATTTAGTTGCCCGACACAACTACTTTTCTCTAGAGAAAATACTACTCCTAACCAACATAGGAGATCAGTAGATGACATGCCTCATGTTAAAAGGCCTGTCATAAAACTTTTGAGGACTAACTCAACTTCTAGTTTGAATTCAAAATTTAGTTTGAATATGATAAAAATAGACGAAGCAGAATCCTTCAAGGATATTGAGTCTATTATCAAGAGACAATCCCTCTCGAAAATAGAAGCTCAGCCATCGATCATGCTAAATGCGCATGATATCAACGGAGATGAAGAACAACGACACGAGCCCCAGAAAACTAATGTAGTTTTCAAAACTCCTGTCTATTCCAAACCAAACAAGGTTTCATCTAAAGAAAAAACCCCTTATGAAGGTATTACCTTTATGGCCGAAAAACCCATGAGACCTGAAGGAATCAAGCTTAATATAGATAATGTTAGGGATATTAGAAAAGCCCTAAATCAATGGAAAAAACAAATGGAATCTGTTTTCACCATGAAAACAGAATGGAATGAAGAAAGCTGCCATTCTTATGCAGAATTATCCTTTGAAGGAATTGCCCTTGATTATTTTAAAAAAATCAAGAAAGCATCCACTTTTGAAGATAGAAATCTTCTTGCTCAATACCAGGGCGAATATGCCCATCAGAGAAATGTAGATGGATATATCTACCTTTTCCATAAGGAATTTATTGGTCAAACCAATACTGTTGTCCTTAATAAAGAACAAGAACAAGCTAAATATAAATTAGCCCAATTAAAACTATGTGACTTAAGTTACATAGAGCAATATAGTAATAACTTTAAAAAGTTATACTATAAATGTGAAGATGATAATCTGAAAGATGATTATTTTAGAAAAATTCCTATTATAGGAGAATTCATTCTGCAAACCTACAAAGAATGGAAAGGTAGGTATGATGGCATCCAACACCTAAAGGATGACACCTTGGGAGAAAGAATTAACTTCACCCAAGATTATATCGCTCGAAAAAGAAGAGGCGATATTGAGAGAAAGCTAATAGAAAGAGCTTTCACTGAAATCAAGTTCAAGGATGAAAGGGATACTGAACTCCCAATCCAGTGGGGATGCTCTGAGCATATACACAGAAAGGAAAAACATAAACATAGGAAGTTTAGGCATAAAAACCCTGGCTTCTATCCCCATAAAAGGAAGAAGCATAAATTCAGAAAGTCCACGACTTTCAGAAATCCAGAGAAGAGATTCAAAAATCTCAAGCAGAGGAAATACTGGAAGAGAAATACTTCTTCAAGCAAAAGGATTCCTAACTATAGAAAGAATCCTATCACCAACACCGACAACAAAGAATGTTGGACATGTGGGGAAACTGGACATTTTGCTCCAGACTGTCCCAAAAGGGATAAAAAAAATGTCAGAGTTAATATGGTAGAACTAATCTTACCAGAAGCTGACTTCTATGGGTATGATATTTTATATCATTCAGAAATTAGAGATATCGCTGAAAGTGATGTATATTCAGTAACTACAGATGAAGATAGTAATAATGAATCTTCTTCCTCATCTGATACCAACTACACTGCTTAGAATACAAAAGCACAAATTTTACAAAATAGCACAAAACTTTTAAGTGCACAAGTAAGGTTAGAGTAGAGAGGAGAGATTAGTTAGAATGAAAGCAGAATAACTAGAGGGGCACCCTAAGGGAGTAAAAGTTTAATAAAACATAATCATATAATGAAATAATAGATGGGTTATGGTCCACCTATGCTTCCGGTAATCCTAGTTCCTTCTAAGCCAGAACCGAAGTTCTCAGGATAAACAGTTAAATTACTGTTTTAAGATAGTGTAAACAGGACTCATCTTCAACCACCTACAGTACTCGGACAAGGCTGGACATAAAGCATAAACGCCTCCATGGCTGACTGCAGTGTCCCAAGTGTCCATACAGAGGTATCGGTCTCACTATGGCCTTCTACAACATCATCTCAGGTGTGTAAGGAAGTAAGAAAACAGAAACATAATAGTGAAACATAATTCAAATATTATTACAAAACATAACAATGGTTTATAACAAACCAGTACATCTTAGAGAGACGCCCTCCAGCTACCCTGGTAGGGCCTTAGCTACTCATACCTGAAAGCTTTCAAAAACCAAAATCCTAATGCCTCCGGAACTCCTTAAGGCTTTCATACAACTTAAGTCCTTATATAGGCAAAACAGAGATGCCGGACTTCAAAGAAAACTCAATTTTACAAAATAAAAGATAACGGCACCAAACACTAGGTGCTTTTCCTTTTTTCTTTAGAGCATTCCGAGAATGCTGTTCTCCTCGAGCCGCGGATGCAGATTATTCGGTGTCTTCTTTTGACCTGACCTCGGTATTGGAGCTGCATGTGGATGTCTGGGCCTCGGATCTGTCGGTAAGCGAGCTGGGCTGCCTAGACAGGATAATGGGCTCGGCAATGCTGTCCACCAATAATGCAGGAGCAATGTCTTCTGCTAATTCAGCCGCCTTGGGACTCGTTATTCCAAGGGCAGTAGCTTCTTCAAGTGAGCATGGTAAAATTACCTGCAAGGGGGCATGTCCAGGCTTGGTTTTCTCAACAGTTCCTGAACCTATTACTTCCAATGCTTGAATGAGGAGAGAAGGAGAGTAGTACAGGGTATACCAATCTCTTCCAAACTCCTTGAGCTGGACACAAATGGCTTCTATATTTAGGGCCCTTTGTCTGAATATATCAACTCTCTTGTAGATATCAGTTGTTCCAAGGCTTTCGAAGCACACTGAACAAAGGTCTTGGATATGAGGATAGACCTTTAAGTAAACGAAATTTCCTGGAGCTAGGACCAGGGTTTCCAGGGAATAGGGATATTCCTTCACTACTTTCTTGAGTACTCTTGATGCTTCAATAGGGAGGATGCTCAAGGTTTTTTCTTCTAGGATATCAATGTATCTGATGAATCCTGTATTGAAGAGAGTCTTCCTCTGCTCTTCCTGTACTTCATATATGGCATTTCCTGTTAGCCATATTGTAGGTTGTACATTGGAACCGATTAGCTCCATTCCATTCTTAATATCGACACTGGTTCTCTGGGTCATTAGTGTCGTAGCTTCGATGTACGTTTGTCGTACTTCTGGATTGTCTTGTTCAAAGGCAGTTGGCACAGCAAGTGATACCTTGAACCTATATTTTCTGTACTTGAATTCTTCAGTTATTCCGGCAGCTTCGGAATAAGATATGATGCCTGTATTGTTAATCAATTCTTTTGCATATTGACTAACTGTATTTTCTTTCTCTGATATGAGGATCCGTTGATCTCTCATGGCTCGAATAGCAGCTAAAATAGCTTGCTTAAACTCAATTATATGGCTTTCATTTTTTGTATGCCATATACTATCTGCAATTAAGAGTTCGGATTTATTGAACTCTTTTCTCATAATTCCTATAGGAAATTGTTCCTGATACGGACAATTTCTAAGAAATACTCCGCCTATAACGTTTTTTGGGGAGTATTCTTCTCTGCAATATCCAGGAGGATACAATATTTGATTGATATCCTCAATTATCCTTCTGGGAATTTGTGGTTCCATCCCAGTGGATCTTTTCTTTATAACCTGTGTCCAGGTTTCTTCTTCATTGGTACCAAATTTGGTGACCTTTGATGGAGGATCAGTGCTACCTCCTTCACTAGATTCTTCATCGGAATGTTCCTTGATAGCCAATTGGCTGATTCTCTGATATTCCATGAATTTCTGGAAATCATCATAGCTGAAGTGACCCTGATATGGGGTTTTTCCTCTGCCTCTAGTCCCTCGTCCTCTTCCCCTATCCATTTCCTGGATAACAAAACAAAATGGAAAGTTGAGATTACTAAATATGTTTTCTCTGGAAATAATATCAGCAAGTTCATTGCTTTTTCCAGATACATGTTTAACTTCATAGTCAAATTCACTTAAAAAATGATGCCAGCTGATCAGTCTTCTTTGGCTGAAATGTTTTAGCTGGGCATGTTTGAAGAACTGGACAAATTTCGAGTCTGTTTCAACAAGAAATTTTTTAGGCCTTAGGAATAGGATATATTTCTCTATTCCGAGTATTACTGCTAAAAGCTCCTTTTCATGAGCATGGTAATTAACTTGAGCAGGAGTGAAAGTTCCTGATTTATAGCAACAGATATGTCTTTTTCTTTCTTTATCATTGGGTTTTGTAGTCATATAAACTACGCCCCATTGTTTCTCAGAAGCATCTGTTTTTAAAATAAAAAAATCTTCCGTACTTGGAAGGGCTAAAGGAGGAATAGTTTTTACTATTTCTCTTACTTCTAAGATTATCTCTTTATCCCTGGGTGTCCAGGTGAAAGGATTGGTTTGTTCTGTCTTTTTTAATTTACAAGACAGGCTTCCCCTATATTTAGCCAAATCTTTGATGAAATCATTGGCACAATTAAGAATCCCTAAATAACTCTGGAGTTGTTTCCTGGTAGTAATAATATCAGGGAACTCAAGAATTTTTTTAACTATGTGATCTTGTAGGGTCACACTTCCTTGTTTAATATGGACTCCTAAGAAGTCAATCTCCGTTTTACAGAGCTCATATTTAGTATCCGATATGATTATACCGTGTTTACTAAATTCTCCAAGGACATTTTTAACATGTTTCAAATGTTCTGCTTCATTGTGAGAAGCAACAAGTATGTCATCAATATAGACCATGCAATAATCAAGATGGTCTCTGAAAATGTCATCCATTCTTCTTTGGAAGACTTGAGGAGCAATACTAAGACCGAAGGGCATAACAAGCCATTCGTACTTGCCTCTAGGTATACTGAATGCTGTCCAAGGGACTGAATCTCCATTCATACGGATCTGCCAAAATCCAGATTTACAATCGAATTTGCTGAACCAGGTCCGTTTATCTATAAGCTGGATAAGATTATTCTTATCAGGTATTTTATATGCATCGGGAACAAGATTATTGTTCAATGCTCTGTAATCAATGACCATTCTGGCCTTTCCTCTTTTTTGTTCAGAGTGTTTATTAACAAAAAAGGCAGGACTATTATGAGGGCTATTGGATGGCCTGATGAGTTTCTGGGCAAGAAGCTCCTTGATTTGTATTGAGAATTCTTTAATTTCCTCAGCACTGGCAGGAAAAGCTTTTCCATTAATGATCCTTTCAGGATCTTTTAAATTAAGGATACACTCATATTTATCCTTTTCCCAATTAGCTATAGGATCTTTTCCTAGAACAGGTTTGGTTAACCTTTCCAAAGTTTTCTTGATACTGCTTTTGGGCTTGATGGAGGAAGGATTTGTCTTCTTCTGAGGTTTATCTAGGAAGGGTTTTTGTTTCTTCTTCCTAATATTAGTCTCTGCATTGTGTATGAGAATGTCTGTAAGATAGATATCTATCTGGTAATTTAGACATATTGTGCAAGAATGGTTTTTGCACGAGCATTGTGGTTTAGGGTTGGTGTACCCGTGTCATCACCCTTTGATGAGATTTGAAGTTTACTTGTCCCCTATGATAGTCTGTGTCTCCCCTCTGATAGTTTATGTAGTCTTCTGCTAATCTTTGTTTTTCAATGGTGCTTGTTTTTTGGGTCTTGTTTTGAGAGATGTCTCTATAGGCCCGGTTTTGAGTGATGTCTTTTTGGTTCCTGTTGTGATGGTGGTTGGATTATCGATAGTTTAAAATTATATGGAGAAATTATTAGAGATGAAACTCAGCCATCTAAGCAATGAGCTATTTTCCGACTTCATTCTTTATATGTCTTTGCATTCATACGGATATGATCATATTCATTTAATCATTTCATACACGAAGCAGGCCCTCCCCTCCATCTTCTTGTTTGAATATTGATTCTCATGCCCTAAATTGAAGAAGGAAATTTCAAGAATAAATATGTGAACTACTATCACCCTACAAAATCAGGGTTTTGGGACCCCAATTCAGCATGGCACAGGCTGAATTTGAAAACCCAGAAACCTCCCCCTTTCCTTCACTGCAGAATATAGGAAAACCAAAGTAAACTTGAAAACCCTTCAAACCCATTGAAAATATACTTAACAGGAATACCAGTTATAGAAATTATTAGAGATGAAACTCAGCCATCTAAGCAATGAGCTATTTTTCGACTTCATTCTTTACATGTCTTTGCATCCATACGGATATGATCATATTCGTTTAATCATTTTATACACGAAACAGGCCCTCCCCTCCATCTTCTTGTTTGAATATTGATTCTCATGCCCTCATGTGGAATAAATTGAAGAAGGAAATTTCAAGAATAAATATGTGAACTGCTATCACCCTACAACCCCAATTCAGCATGGCATAGGCTGAATTTGAAAACCCAGAGACCTCCCCCTTTCCTTCACTGCAGAATATAGGAAAACCAAAGTAAACTTGAAAACCCTTCTAAGCCATTGAAAATATACTTAATAGAATGGCCTTCTAATTTCTAATATCTTACTTGAATTGATTCATATTCTTATTATTGTTGATTTCTCTTTGGTTAGAGTCATTTTATTTTGCAAGCTCTTAGGTCTGTTTAGCTCTTCCCTTGGTTATTTGGACTTTGGACAATCCCACGTTGGCTTAAGCTAGATGATGCTGTGAGATAGGAAAGCACTTAACAATCCCAAATTAAATCATCAATCTGAAAATTCAGATTGCACCTCTTATATAAAACTCTAATTTGGGAATTAGAGGTGACTCTGGGCCTTGCCACAATCCCACAATGAGAACTTCCGAAATCTGAATTGGGAGTTGCAGTGGAAGAAAGCTTGGGGATCAATCTAATTTTTAATTACAGTATTTTCCCCTCTTGAGGATTTGAATAGAAGCTAGGTTCAAGGAGCTTATTTGCAAATAGCGAGATGAGATGGGTTGACAAGTAATATTCAATTCAAATGAAATGAGCCACAGTTATAATTGTTTCAACAGAGTTTTGCGGTATCACGGAATGACATAGGCGATGGTGTGCCCAAAGAAAAGTAGTCCAGAATGTTGTAAAACCCTTAATATTAGTTTTGCCAAGTGGATGAATTGGTAAATAGTTTGGCTTCTGTGAAGTGCTGCCACTTGGAAGTGGGCTGGTGTTGGTTTGGGGACGAGGAAACAAGGGTTTAGGGTCGTGATTTGTATGTCTGCTTGATTGAGAGACAGCTAGTGTTTGGCTACTGTGTATTGGATAGATGAGGTATGTGGTTGGTGTATCAGGGGCAATGAGGAGTCGGCCAATATGTATTGGGTTTTATAACCATTCGGACAATGGTTTAGTGGATAAAGGTGGTCGAGTGGTGGGGCTTGGATTATCTGACATTCAGCTGATGCGTGGAGAGAGTTGATGATGATATAAGGGTCGGTTGTGGTGTGTGATGGGAAAGAGGGTTCAGCCACTTGGCTTCCTTGGATGGAAACACTCAGTAGATGTGAATGAAGGTCTGGGACTAAGCGGCAGCTCAGATATTTGATGTGGGGATTTCGGCCCTGTAGTTTTGTGGTCTGGGTGTGGTCCGGTCAATGAAAACAAGGGCTGGTTTTGGGGAAACAAGGGTTGTACAACCAATGATATTTAGAGTGTAGGTGATGACTCGGTGATTATGATAATGGAGATGGGAGAAGAAAACGGGAGGCGGGCGTCTGAGTTAGTATGGAGAGTATGAAAGAACCATCACTGGCCATCGTAATGTTGAGATAGGATGAAAGTGGTCAGGCTTCTTTTTTCTTGTGAGGGTAGAATTTTAGATTTGGTGTGGGTCTGAGTTTCCGCCTTGTTTCGATTTCATAGAAGGGATTATGGGATTTTATGGAGTTTGAGAATTTGCAGTTTTTTATATGATTTTATTTTATTTCTGTGGAAGTATTCTTTCTATGTCTGACCAAATTTAACTCTATTTCTTGCATTCGGATTGTAATTGCAAAGCTGCAGATCTCATGTAGGATTGAATAGTATTTTATTTTTTTGGCATCTTCTCTTTTTTGAATAAAATAGGAATGCAATGTAGCCTTTGTGTATATGACTGATATTTTGTGCAGTTGATATCAGTGGGTATATGTAGTGTTTCAACGATTTGAGAATTTCTGTATCCTTCGCTGCTTAAAATTTACATATTTTCAATGTTTTTCTTTCTTTTGATCTGTTCGGTGAAATTGATATTGATTTGGGAAAGCATTAAATTGAAATGGTTACGATTCGCATCATGAGTCACAAAGCTGTAAATGTCGTGCGTTATGCAGAATTGTTCCGTTTAATGATAGAGAAAAATGAGTCTGTGATTATTTTATTGAAATCAATGTACTATCTGTGATTAGAATTTATGTTTTAAAAATTGAATCTTGGCATGTGATTTTTGGTGTTTGTTAAGCAACTACTGTGAACTATTGATTTTTTTTTTTCAATGTGTATTCTTCTGATTAGCTGTTTAGAGGTTTTTAATAGTCTTTATGGATTTGTACAATCAAGTTAATCAGCAATTACGATCTGCTTGATATAGAGCCACACGCATGATTAGAGATGTGGGTGATTGTATTCTTTAGGAGAGATGATTTAGCCGCTGCTTTACATTCCATGTTCTCAATCTTTTTTCACTACTTCTGATTGGAAATATGTGCAAATGCTATTATTAAAAAAAAAAAAAAAAAGAAATATGTGCAAATGCTGTAAGATGATACATTGAAAAGTATGTTTTGGATGAATCACGATTCCTTTTATTTATTACAGTATTTTTATCTGAATCATGTTATAGATTTTGATGTTAATTTGATTTTAATTATTGTAATTTTCTTAAAAATGCAGTGTAATTGGGTGGTGTCAAGAAGCAAGGAAATGAAATCAGGTAATGAGAATTTCTCAAGAAATAGCTCCTTTTTATGTGTAGCAGCATCTCATACAGTCAAAATGCATTAAGTGATTAGGAACCCATCTCTCTTTTTCTTTCTCATTTTTTTTGAATTTTATAAGATCCAAAAAAAATTCCCTTAGATTGTAAGTTGCTTTTCTTTTTTCTTTCCTTGTAAATAGCCGTCCCTATTTTAATCAGGACCACATTCTATGATTCCAGTCACCTTCCTCTATACATGCGTGGGAAGTATTCTCCCATTCTTTCCTTGTCAATAATAGCATGTAACATAGATAGTACCCCACATAAAGGAATAGTGAGGATGGGCGATGACGAAACCGATGATGCATTGGAGAGGGGAGATGCCGGAATCATGGCTTGTGGCCTTATGAGCAGTAAGGATGAAGTCTGTCTCATAGAGGGGGACCAAGAAGATAAGAATAATGTAAGGGATGGATTGGAGTGAAGCATGCGAGATTTGGAAGCTCTGTGTGAGTTGGGTGTTCATGACCCTTCCCTATTAGACTGAAAATGAATGTAGCTGGGTGAGGATGGTGTTGAATATGGTGGTGCAAGCGAAGATTGGAATAACAGAGATAATTATCTTCACTTGCTCGACTTGAGCCACAGTGCATAATTCCATGGGCTTTCATTCATGGGACCTCCCTCTTGAACCTTGATGCAGGCCTTGTCCAAGAACCTGAAAACTCTATTAAAAATATTAGAAGGAAAAAAATTTGTAATTAAATGTAAAAGGAGCCACTCTGTAATCTGGATACACATAAGAGGTGTAATAAATTTTTTGAACACAAGTATTAAAAATATCTTTGCAGATTTGGATGCCTGTCCTTTTTGCCTTTATAATTGACGAAGAATAGAATGCACCAAGAGTATTGGAAAGGGTAGGTTGTGGAACTATGAAAGACTTCAAACTCATGATCTGTTTCAACAACAGTTTAGTTGAATTGAAATAAGAAAAATATGAATAAGTGACTCCCTATTTTGATGATAGAACATAGAAATAAATCATTTGGACTTTTCTGAGGTTCAATATCTACGAAATTTTACAACATGATGTTTTTATTTAGTAAGGTATGGTATTAAAAAAAATTACAGTACTTAATGAAGAGTCAATGACTACATGGGTATTGTGTTGACACCTGAACTTGTCATTGTGAAGCAGGCCTCTAGCATTGGAAGATGAATTGAATCCAGAGGTGGCAATGTGATTGGGTGCATCATTGTGGTTTCCGTGGAGCATCTCTAAATTAGATGGGCAAACTTTGCTTTCTTTTTGTAATTGCAGGAACAAAAACCTGCAGAAGTAAACAATTAGACTTTAGCCCCTCATTACAGAAACCAATTGCAAGAATGATGTAAGACCAATGAGCTTAATTCTTTTATGAGAGACTAGGCAGTAGCTATCTCATATCAACAGAGCATATGCAAAATTCCTAATGTCTATTATTTAATTTAAAGAAAAATAGATACGCATCCTTATCAATAGACCCATCTCTGAATTGAAAGACTAATGCAGCACCAGGTAACCTAGATCTGAATGCATTTCCTCATCTGGATAAATTTATCTAAAAGAAGTTATTAGTTTTCATTAGGACCCAATAGTATCTTTAATCAGATTAATTAACATTGTTATTGGTAGGGGTGTACATGGATCGGATTGGGCCAAATTCGTCACCAATCCGTTACCTACGGATTGACGGATTTGAAATCCGTCACCGATCCGTAGCTATTAAAATCCGATCCGATCCGATCCGTGGATGACCGGATAGGATCGGATTTATCCGTTCAATCAGTCCCTGTACATTACATGGAAAAAAAAAGGGTAATTCAAGTCTGGTTCAATCCGTTCAATCCGTTAATCCGTCTCTGTACATTAATCTGTAATGGGTAGGGTTTTCCGGTTTTGGCCTTTTGGGGATAAATAGTGATAGGGAATAATTACATTTGAGCCCCTATAATTTTTTTTTTTTTTTTTTATATTTAGACATCTTAATTTATATCTAGACCCCTTATTTTTATTTTTTATATATATTTAATGTCAACGGATCGGATCGGATTAAATCTGCGGATTGAGGATGAAATCCGCCACTGATCCGTTGCTAATGGATTACAGGATTTTCAATCCGTTTACCTTCGGATCGGATTAAAATCCGCGGATCGGATCGGATCGGATTGACGGATTGATGGATTTTTTGTACACCCCTAGTTATTGGTCAACATTAAAATGAGCATCACCTAATTAACAATGAACAAAGCTCCCAAGAAGGCTTCTAAATCAGTAGTAATTAAAGAACAGTGCATATTCTGTATAAAAAAATCATAAAGGATCATTTTATTTATTCCTTAAAGAGAACCAACATTATATTTAATCACCATAAAAAAAATGCCAGACTGATCTTATTCGCTATTAATAATGACTCTTGGCTAGGTCAAACATGGCTTAAGACAATCTTTTCATATGGGTTGAATAGTTTGAGTGAAAGAAAGTTCTATAGCAGATTCTAAGAACAAAATAGAAAAGAAAGAAGAGTATTATTCTCAATATTACCATATCGGTAATCAAACAAACATTTCTAATCAGCATCAAATTACAACAATATTAGTACAGACTTAACAAAGCGACCGCCTCTTCTCCCTTTATTCCGAAGACGATGATTTGAACTCCAAGCTTCTTTAGTTTTCCTCCCTTTAGGCATATTGCTTTTATTTATTTATTTTGTCTAACCATGGACTGGATTAGTTTTCCTCCCTTTAGGCATATTGCTTTTATTTATTTATTTTGTCTAACCATGGACTGGATCGATAACATACTCAGGTACCTTCTTCCACATTACCCTCCGTTAGTTTTCCTCCCTTTAGGCATATTGCTTTTATTTATTTATTTATTTATTTTGTCTAACCATGGACTGGATCGATAACATACTCAGGTACCTTCTTCCACATTACCCTCTGTTATTTACTTTCCCTGCATGTTACATTTTCATATGTACTGCACTGCATGCGTAACATCGAAGACGATGTTCATCTTAGGTTGTGGGGTGGGGACAAGCACACCTGTCTTGTGTTAGAGTTTTTACACTTTTTTCTTTCAAGGAAAAGTTTCTATTTAGGAATTTTTTTTTTTTCTGTTTTTGTTGACTTTCTTTTGGTGAGAGATTTTTTACGGTTATTTTTATGAACTGAAGATATTGAAAATCTTGGGAATTTTGAAAAAGTAGGCGAAATTAGATTTGGTTTGCCATTTTTTTTATGGAAAGGTTTTTTTGGAAAAGTGCTAATTTTTTATCCCTTCACAAAAAACACTTTCGTATATATTCTCAGTTTTCCTCCCTTTAGGCATATAGTTTTTATTTATTTATTTATTTTGTCTAACCATGGACTGGATCGATCACATACTCAGGTACCTTCTTCCACATTACCCTCCGTTTTTTACTTTCCCTGCATGTTACATTTTCATATGTACTGCACTGCATGCATAACATCGAGGACGATGTTCATCTTAGGTTGTGGGGTGGGGACAAGCACGCCTGTATTGTGTTAGAGTTTTTACACATTTTTTTCTTTCAAGGAAAAGTTTCTATTTAGGAAATTTATTTTTCTGTTTTTGTTGACTTTTGGTTTTAGAGAGAGATTTTTCACGGTTATTTTTATGAAATGAAGATATTGAAAATCTTGGGAATTTTGAAAAAGTAGGTGAAATTAGATTTGGTTTGCCATTTTTTTAATGGAAAAGTGCTAAGTTTTGATCCCTTCACAAAAAACACTTTCGTATATATTTTCAAAAGTTTTAAATGTGAATCTATGATTTCTCTTTTCTTTTTTTGACGATTTGAAACATATGAAGGAAAACTAAAACTCAGTTTTACTAGTTTCCTGGTTTATCTAGGTGGATTTTTCCACAAACCAGTGAATCAAAGTCAGGTACATGAAAAGGGCTGCCTATTGTTGGGACTGTGCACAACGTTATGTAAGATTTGGGTCTGCTCCCCAGGTTCCATGTAAAAGAGTCTAGAAATGAAAATGTCTGGCCTTTTGAAAAACAGTAGTGCGAAAGCCGTCATTGTTGCCTTTAGAGGAAACCTGCATTTTTGCTAAGTCTTGGTGGACTAGATTATTCGATAGAGAATCATTAATTTTCACGGTTATTTCTATGAACTAAAGGCATTGAAAATCTTGGGAATTTTGAAAACGTATGGGAAATTAGATTTGGTTTGCCATGTTGTTTACGGAAAGGTTTTTCGGAAAACTGCTAAGTTTGGACCCCTTCACAAAAAACATTGTCGTATATATTTTCAAAAGTTTTAAATGTGAAGCTTTGATTTTTCTTTTTCTTTTTTTTTTTAACGATTTGATTGAAAATATGAAGGAAAAACAAAACTTAGTTTTACTAGTTTCTTGGTTCATCAAGGTGGAGTTTTCCACAAACCAGTGAATCAAAGTCAGGCACATGAGAAGGGCTGCCTATTGTTGGGGACCGTATACTAAGTTACGTAAGATTTGGGTCTGCTCCCCAGGTTCCATGTAAAAGAGTCCAGAAATGAAAATTTCTGGCTTTTTGAAAAAAAGTAGTGTGAAAGCCGTCATGATTGCCTTTAGAGGAAACCTGTGTTTTTGCTAAGTCTAGGTGGACCAGATTATTCGATAGAGAATCGTTAATTTTCAATGTTATTTTTATGAACTGGAGATATTGAAAATCTTGGGAATTTTGAAAAAGTAGGGGAAATTAGATTTGGTTTGCCATTTTGTTTACGGAAAGGTTTTTCAGAAAGTGCTCACTTTCGATCGCTTCACAAAAAACAGTCATATATATATTTTCAAAAGTTATAAATGTTAAAGCTATGATTTTTTTTTTTTTTTGATGATTTGATTGAAAATATGAAGGAAACCCAAAACTTAGTTTTACTAGTTTTCTGGTTCATTTGGGTGGATTTTTTCACATACCAATGAATCAAGTCACGAACATGAAAAGGGCTGCCTATTGTTGGGGACCATGCACAAAGTTACGTAAGATTTGGGTATGCTCCCCAGGTTCTATGTAAAAGAGTCATGAAATGAAAATTTCCGGCCTTTTGAAAAACAGTAGTGTGAAAGCCGTCATGGTCGCCTTGAGAGGAAACCTGCGTTTTTGCTAAGTCTAGGTGGACCAAATTATTCGATAGAGAATTGTTTCCACGGCGGTTATAGTGTGGCATTTAATACATTTTCTTTTTATGTATACATTCGTTTTTCACCATACACTTTCATATTTGGCATTATTTTTGAAAATTTCTTTCCAAAGATGGGATTGGTGAACTGGGTTTCGAAAATTGCCTAATTTCGATTTTTCTAAAGATTTGATTATATGTGATGGTTATAAATTTTCTTTCGAAAAATTTCTTTCATTATTTTTGGTTTTAGGTTTTATGAATTTGTGGGTATATTGACTGCAAACTCTCACGAGGCACAACTCATCCACTGGGAGTAACCTAGGGGTTTATGGGTTTGTTGCATACCTAGGGGTTTATGGGTTTTGTTGCATACGCTAAACGTAAAGTGGCATTTTTTTTCTTTTTGTTTTTGCATTTAGTTTTCTTAGATTACATAAGAGTCCTGCCCTAGTTTCTTATTCTTTTGCTCGGGACTAGCAAAATTTTGGTTGGGGGTTGTGATAAGTCCTTAACAATGCACATTTTCATCATTAATTTTTAGTAATCAAGGACTTATTCATCAAATCATGTTGATTTTATTTGAAATTCATGATTTCATGCATCAAAGTTTGAATCGAAGTCAAAATTCATTGAAAATCATATTTTTACATGAAATCATGAATCTTTCTATTTTTAGCATAGGAAGTCAAAAATTGAGCTTAACCTTTAATTCACACATGAAATGTTGAATTTTATTTTCACACATTAATTCAACCATTAGTTCTATTGAAAAAACTTCACGGTTCAGGAGATTTGTCTCCATCCATACTGACATTATTCGATTTAGGAGTAGGTGCGAAGAGCTTATTTTTCTGTAGTGTCAATCTAATAAATATTTATTGAGTTTATTTAATTAATTTTATTGTTCTTTTATGGGATGTGGGATTATGTACTGACTGTTTTCAACAATTTCAGTGCAAAAGTGGCAGTGGATGGGAGCACAATTAATCTAGGATGATGGGAGCATAACTTTTTTGATAACGGTGGGTGTCCCAGCCCTTTGTGCAGGACTAATCCCTACGGGCTCGGGGGGGGGGTGTTAAATCCCCTGTGGCCTCAGTGTGGTAGCATAGTTTCGAACCCTCAACCTCTGGGAGCAAACTGTACATTGTATAACTATCCCATGCGTTCCATCAAATTTTTCCTTTTTTTATTTTTTATTTTTTTGGCTAGAAAGGTTTTGTTATGGCCTTATGGGTCTTATTTTGCAAATATATGAAACAGATTAGGAGGATCGCAGCAGATTTAAGACCTCTAAGCTACTGTGGTGCAGATGTTTTTCTACTGGCATTCTTTCTCATCAGCAAGGCTAGCTATGAAAATGTTGCAAAGAAGGTAAGCAATTGTTGGTTCACAATACTAAACTCTTCTACTTGTTTTTCTTGACAGTTTATCTTTCCCTCGTCAGTGACACATTTTTCTCTTTTCAAGCATATTCCTGAACTGAAACATTACGTGCCTGGTGTTACCATTGCCCTCATTGGGACTAGATTATGTTGAACTTTTTCTTGCCAAGTTCAGTTTATCAACTTGTTATCACTCTCTATTCTTATTGTTGTCATGAACTGAATATGTTATGGCTTCAAATCTCCAAGATTATCATTTGTAGGCTTTGCAACTTGCTTGCCGCATTCAATTCATTTGGTTGCACTGTTTCATCTTTTGTTAATTCCTGTACTTCTATTTCCTTATCCTTCTTGCTAAGTTGAACTTTAATTTCATTCAATTTCTTTTCATAAAAATATTACAGTTTGTGTATCTCCTTAAATTATTTGCTATATGACTTCCTTCGTGGACATCTCAATTTCTTTTTCTTCAATACGCAGAAAGAGATTTTATGATCAAACTCATTTTCTTTTCTGAAAATCAGAACCAGAATTCTTCAGGCAAACATATTGAACATTTCAATTTTAATCAAGAAAACATGTCCAACATATCTATGAGGAGAAATTCAAGCAATGCCTCCCGCTTGTTGCTCACCACTCTGGCTTCACCTTTGGTGATCAGACTGTTCAGCTAGTAGGTTCTGTGATTGATGTGAGCAAGATAGAATTCCCAGTCCCACTAATTAGAGGCTTTCACCCTCCATATGCAGAGAAGGTAAGCAATTGCTGGTTCATTCTGAAATACTAGACTCTTCTACTAGTTTTTCTTGACAGTTTTAGTTGTTCCTTATCCCTTCTTTTTTTGGAATTCTATCTCTTCTAATTTTTTAAGTGATCTCTTTGAGCTTTGCATGGATGGTTGTTGTATACTTTTTGGTCTGTATTGTGTGCTTTTATTTTTTCCCAAACCTTTTGTCTAATTATTGAAGGGTTGATAGTAACCATTTTGTTTGTTGTTGAAATGTTATTGGGTGCAGTGTATTTGTGTAGTCTAGTCTTTTTTTTTTTAATCTTTTGATTGGTGACCTGTTTGTTGTTGAAATGTTGTTGGGTGCAATGTATTTGGAGACCATCTTGTTTGTTGCTGAAATGTTGTTGGTTGTATTTAGGAAGTTTTCATTGTGCACCCCTTCCCTCTACCCTTTTCCCTTTTCCCTCTTCTTCCGAACTCCATTATTGAATTTTGATCTCATTGATCTGAGTGGGTGGAGGTTGTATAATTTTTTTTATTCTTTAGTGTTTTTAGTTAGATTTTATGTCCTCAATCAAGTGGATGATGTAAATAAATTTCTTTATTATCTTCATTAATTTATAATTTCATGCTTTTATTCATGAGATGAATATATTTTTGTTAATGTTTGCACATAAGTAATACAAAATGACATTGATGTTAATGAGATGAACAGGAGCCATTAAGTATATTAAATGAGTTAAACAGATGCACATACAAGAGACCATAGATCACAATTCTTATACTTGAAGCATTTCACAACCAGTGATGAAACTGGGCATTTTATCTAGGCTATAGTTGGTCAACACTTCGGTATCTTAGGTAGATCGTAGTAGGACTGTAGGAACATATATTCTGAAGATGTAATCTGTCACCTAAAAGAGAAATATTCCATTATGCTGATTAATGGAATTTGTCGCCGATAAGTTGGCACCCGTTCTGATTTAGAGTTGATGATTAGTGTGATTAATTGGGTCACAAGGATAATAAGAGTTGGAACTAATTTGATTAGACAGTTTAATTTCAATGGACCATTGATATGATTGATGTAAGGGCCTGATTGCAGTAATTTGAAAGCTTCGGGTCATCTTCTAAAATTCCTAATGACTGGAGTGCAATTGCATTTATATAGTAGAGTTATTAGCAATTAACTGTGGTCTGTAATTCACATGAGATGTGGGGTTTAGATGCTTCAGTTGGAGCCAGATCTAAGGAATCCCTAGTGGTCCCCATACTGGCCCTAAGAAGCACAGTTAAAACCAAATACTACTCATAAGAGAAAGAGGAGTAGGTTACATAAGATATCAATGAGTAGAACCCATAACAAAAAGAGAAGTAAGACTTCTAAGAGAACTCATAAAAGAAGTCTAAAAAAGCATAAAATGAGACCCAGGGCTGGACGTCCCACATGCTTGGCACGCCTAACACCCAAGACGTCCAAGAGTGCTCGCTCTCTCTCTCTCTCTCTCTCTCCTCCTCCTCCTCCTCCTCTGGCTTCTCTAGTTTGAGTGCGTTCAGGGTTTTTTTTCTCAATTGAGGTCCCACCATTCTATTAGAGAAGTTCTCTGCAATTGGGACATAGCGTGGGAGATCACAAGGTTAGGAGATCGTATTTGCAAAAGGGTTTTGCATGATCAAAAGATCAAAAGTCTCGGTTTGAGCACAATAAAGATCAAAAGATCAAAACCATTCTATTAGAGAAGTTCTCTGCGATTGGGACATAGCGTGGGAGATCACAAGGTTAGGAGATCGTATTTGCAAAAGGGTTTTGCATGATCAAAAGATCAAAAGTCTCGGTTTGAGCACAATAAAGCTCCTCAGGTATTGATTTGTACTAGTTATATCCGTAGATCTCTATGCTTGTTTGTGCATGTTCAAATTTATCTTCTTGTTGATAGATCTAGGATCTTAATACAATGAGATAAGAGTTTTGGATCTTGGGATTGGGTTCTTGGCCTTTTGAGTGTCTGATCCCTGCGTTAAGAGAGTTTCTTCTTATCGTATTTTATCAAGTTCTCTAGTTCTAACATCTGTATGAGATGTGGAGCGGATAGATCTATAGCTGTGTCAAATTAGTTTTTGTATATTTTCTTCTTTTGGGAGTAGATCTCTTTTTTTTTTTTTTCTGAAGGGGAAGGATGGAGGAAGCCATTAATGGCCGTTTGTTGGCGTTTAAGAGGTTTTATGGTTCGGCGACCTATGGTCGGTCGACCGGCCACTCGTGTTCATCCGATCGAGGACTCATGTGAGACGTCGGTCAACCGCAGACACACAATTGGCAAGTGTAGACCATGAGATGGTTCATGGTATTTAAAGGCAGCCTATTTCTTCATTCTTTAGTTTTGTAATCCTGGTTTTGTGATTCTGTTGGTTGTATGAGATATTAACCTTGCAGGTCCAGTCCTCTCTATATGGCCCCACAGTTTTTCCCTTTTGGTTTTTGGTTATTTGGTCAATCGTGTAAAAGGTATCATGGTTTCCTTGGTTTCCCATGAAAGGGCAAGGTATGATGGTTTTCCTAGGTCATTTTATTTCCATTAATAGATTGGCATGTAAGTCTCAATTTTGAGATATAGGAGTTTATGTGATTTGTAATTTTATTACTTTTTAAAATTCTGGCGGCTAACAAGACATGATAGTGGTGAAGTTGGACGGTTACCCAGAGAGTTTGGAGATACCTAAAGAATTTAAGGAATCCCAACGTGTTTGGAAGTCAAAGAGTTTTTTTCACTAGGGCCACCCGGAGGAGAGGACTAGTTATTCTTGCCTATATATGTGTTTTTGTTTTACTTTATGTGACATGTGATATTTATATTTTTGAAAATCTGATCCGAATATGGCGGTTATAATAATTGGTCAAATCATTTTTAATGGTTTAAATAAGGATTTAGTGTTGGTGGACCCATGAGATGGACCCGCTGGTAATACTAACTTGTTAACCGGATCTTCCATTGTTTAAAGTTTGACTTGGAACTAATCATTGTTCAAATTATGAGATAATTTGATGATTTATTGTCAGTGCCGATAAACCTTTAAGAAAATCCTAAATTCTAAAATATTAAGTGGGAGCAGGATATGTAATTGTTAGATCCCCAGTAGTTTTTCACCGTAGGTCCATTGTAAGGCATGCGGGTGTCTCATGCCATCATAGAATGGTCGTTCCCCCAGGGAGGGCACTTATGGATCTCCTTTGGATTGTGTTGGTAAGACGGGGTGGGGGTGCACTCTCCATGGAGGCACGGCTCGCAACGGTTGTCATGCGACCCTAATCGGTGGGTCATACTTAACTGAAATAATGATGTAATTTTTCCAAGGATTTGCGTTATGTATTTCAAAAACCAAAATCTACTGAGAGTCACACATTATCTGGTATGAGATACTTATATGATAATGAGTGACTGAGGATCACAGATTGTCAGTCTTAGATCCTTTATTAGACCGATATTTATCCACACTAATATAATGGGCACTTACACTCCCCAAGGAGGCATGTCATGAGGGATTGGGATTTCGTTGCATTTTATTTTTCAGTGGTTAAAGGAATCTATGAGAAAATTGGTAGAATGCTAAATTTTATGTCATTTGATTTAAATTTATTTTAATTATATATATGGTTATGTGCGACTGCCTGTCAGCATGAATTCATCAACATTCAATCCCCTTGCGACCATCCTCAATCAAAATGAGTTGGCAGGATCAAACAATATGTCCTTACAACTTTTTGACTTGAAGTACTGATGCCGGATGCACCACTGGAAGATCATGTGTAACAAATGACTGAAAGATGACGAAATGGCCATGTGCTATATTCTGGCATCTATGTCTAGTGTTTTACAACACCAGCATGACTTTTTTAAGAATGCATTTGAAATTATATATAACTTAAAGGAAATGTTTTGGGATCAGGGCAGGCTCGCTAGGTAGGGTGCCATTAAATATGGTAATGAGTACTGAGATAGTTAAGGGAACCCTAGTTTAGGATCATATTCTCAAGATGATGCACCACTGGAAGATCATGTGTAACAAATGACTGAAAGATGACGAAATGGCCATGTGCTATATTCTGGCATCTATGTCTAGTGTTTTACAACACCAGCATGACTTTTTTAAGAATGCATTTGAAATTATATATAACTTAAAGGAAATGTTTTGGGATCAGGGCAGGCTCGCTAGGTAGGGTGCCATTAAATATGGTAATGAGTACTGAGATAGTTAAGGGAACCCTAGTTTAGGATCATATTCTCAAGATGATGGATTCCTTGAAAGAGTTGGAGGTCCTGGGTGCTGAGGTTGATGTAGAATCTCAAATTGATATTATCCTTAAGTCGCTAACAGACTCTTTTAGGTCTCGCTTGGCACTTTGCTAGTTTAGTAAAAGTCAAGTAAAGCCTCCATTTTTTAGACAATGGGTCACATCAAAAGTACACTTTTTCAAAATTCCCTCCTTTTTTTTAAAAAACAAAAAAGAAGTTAAAAAGAAACCTCCTTTCTCAACTAAAAGATTAAAAAACTCCACTTTTCTATAAAAGAAAGTAAAAAAAATTCCATACCAAACAACTAAAAATAAAATATCATCATAACTCACTTATATTTTATTATTTCTTGATTTGATGCTTACTTTATCTTTATTTTACGGTAAGAGTTTCAAGTTGAACTACAATATGAACAAGATGAACTTGAGGCTTTCAGGTGCGCTGGTGGCAACGAAGGGTATTATCAAGGATCAGCCAAATGCCCATATGACAGAAAAGTCATTTGCCAAGTCCAAGCCGAGCGGCAAGAGTCGGAAAGACAAGAAGAAATTACTCCCCAAAGGCCAAAGCAATTGGCAGTGATGAGTTCATTCTAGTTCATAATTTTTAAGCAATAGGCTCTTAATCCTGAGAGAGTAATGGACTCAAGTTTCTGCTATACATTTACTTTAACGTACCAAAGAGTGAGGCCAACTACAGGTCAACACCTTGGTATCCTGGGTGGATGGTAGTGGGAGGGAACATATATTCTCAAGATGAAATTTGTTCTCTAAAAGAGAATTATCCCCTTTGCTTATTGATGGAATTTATCGTCGATAAGTGCGCACCCGTTCTGGTTAAGAGTTAAAGCAAAAGAGGAGTATTTTACATAAGAGATAAAGGAGTAGAACGCATAAGAAAAAGAGAAGTGACACTTCTAAGAGAACTCAGACTAAAAGTCTCAAAAAGCATAAAAGGAGACCCAGGGTTGGACATCCCACATGCTTGGCATGCTTAACACCAAAGACGTCCAAGAGTGCTCTCTCTCTCTCTCTCTCTCAGACCCAGGTTGGACATCCCACATGCTTGGCATGCTTAACACCAAAGACGTCCAAGAGTGCTCTCTCTCTCTCTCTCTCCACTGGCTTCTATAGCTTGGAAGATTGCAAGGCCTAGGGGATCGTGTCTGCAAAAAGGTTTTGCAGAATCAAAAGATCAAAAGTCTCGATTTGAGGACAATAGAGCTCCCGGTATAGATCTGCACTAGTTATATTCATAGATCTTTATGCTTGTTTGTGCATGTTCAGATTTATCTTCTTGTTGTAGACCTGGGATCTTAATACAATGAGATAAGCGTTTTGGATCTTGAGATTGAGTTCTTGGCCTCTTGGGTGTCTAATCCCTGCATTAAGAGGGTCGGAGTTTTGAAATCCCGTCTAGAAGGCTCACCTACTTCCAACACTTCTAAGATAACCACTACCACTACTGCTACCTCATTAGACCCCATGCAAACCACATGTCGCCATTGCGATTATTGCTAGTCACTCCATCCTCATTGAACTTGAGCACACATAGAGAGGACCCCAAAACCAATTTTGCTACCCTTAAGAGCTCCAATAATGGGAGTCTATCAGATTTGCTCTTACATGCTCTAGATGAGCATTTATGGATACCATTAATAAGGGGGATAACTTAGAAAAAATCCGTTTGAGATGGTTGGGCATGTCCAATATAGGCTGGCAACAGTACCGATAAGGAAGTAGTCAGGTTAATGGCCCACCACGGGAAAAGAGTAGGTCGAAGAGGACCTAGATGAAGGTAATAAAAGTAAATATGAAGAAGTGCAACTTATCTGAGGCTTTGCTCGGGATAGGAATGGAGAAATAAATTCATGTACCCGTCTTCAACATAGTTGGGACTTGGGATAAGGCTTTGATTTATTATTATTGTTGTTATTGTACGCCAACATAGGGGCTGGGACCCCAAGAGAGCCCACGCACATTGAAAGAGGATGCTCAGATCATGGGAAGAGAAGTCCAAACAAGTGGGAAGGAGAGCCCACACACGAGAAGAGAAGCCCATACACATGGGAAGAGTGGCATATCTAGCCCACACACATGGATCGACTCTTGGTCATCCAAGTGAGAAATGGCCACCCAAACAACCTTCGTTTTCGTTTATAATGCAACATGTAGAGATGGGGTTTTTTTTTTTTTTTTCCACTTAATGTTAGGCAACTGCCCTAGGAGTGATACTTTCACCTGATGACCCAATCCCTAGGCATGTGTGTGGGACTAGGTGCCAACACCATTCAACCGACAAACTAAAATCCAGTATCTCCCCCTTAAACAATAAAATCCTCAAAAGTCGAAGTTGTGGATTTTTGTAGTAATTTTCTTCTGAAGAAGATTCATGCACCAACCATAATAATAGTACATATCTGTGGAAAACTTCAATTTTCCATGAAAATGTCACTGCAAAAGCATGTTGGGAGAAGCCTTTTCATGCTTTCACTGATGAAATTCAGTGTTTCTAATAAAATTCTCTGAACTTTCTATATGACGGTCTCCTAGGGACTTGATTACAAGAGGCCTTTGATCAACAGGTCATAGATCGATTAAAGGGAAGGAGGCATCACTCTTCTTGATATGCTTGGCTTCATTTTCACAGGGTGAGAGTGTTATAGTATTATTAACATGAACCCTAAGATCGTGAACAGCATGATAATCACGTGTAGGATTTAATCTTAAAAAAATTAAAGAGTACCTCCAGACATCCTGATGTAGAGAGCTTTCTGATCCTGCAGTCTGGTGCTGTTGCTGATTGATGCTGTGATCCGTCGAGAAAGAGACTATGTGAATAGTTTCGGTTTCTCTTTCCTTGCCTATAAAACCTTAATGTGTTGATTTTCGTGAATGCCTTTGTGATGGACGAAAGACTTTGTTTTAAAGGTGAAAAGAGGACCGAATTTCCAATCAGGGTTTCCATAGACTTAATCTCAACCATCCATTAAGGTAGAGTTTGTTATGGAATACATCTCATTAAGAAACCTTTTTGTGTAAGGAATAACATGTATCCTAAGAAAACAGATTTCCTATAATGACCACAATTCGGGAAAGGAAAGGACTTGTGGTCCAAGCAATGGACTTAAAGATAATTTCCTTACAGAGAGCAGCAACATCCTTGACTTTTTGTTTAGTGGGGGAAATTTTTTAGAAGATAACATGAATTTGCAGCTGGTGCATATCAGCATTAAATAAATAAATAAATAAATTTATGGGCCATATCCAGTTGTGAAGCATGCTACACTTCTAATGAGTTTCAGAAATTATTTAGATATCCTTCAAACGCAACGATAAATTTTTCAAGATGATGCAACATGGGAAAGAGAGAATAGCCAACGGGCTAATCTCCAAGCCGTTGGCTTAGGGATTGGGATCCATAAGATCAAAACTGTCTTGGTCTTACACCACAGACACAGAACTTTGAGAAAACTCAAAAGAAGAGATTTTATTAATCAATGCATTCTGAATGAAATAGAGATTACAGTCTTTTATATAGACTCTAGAGTCCTAATGCTAATTTAGAAACAATTCTACTTAAAATAAAAGTCTAAAGAAAACAAGATTCTTTGCCATAAAACTTTCTAAATATTTTTGATTTTATCCCTAAAATTCAGCTACTACTAAAATATGGAAAGTCTCGCACGATGTGAAGATATTCTCTTTATGAGCTATTAGTGGACTTTGGCCCCAATGGGCTGACAAACCGTGGATTTGGCCTGCATCAGAAGAGCATCCATCTTCAATCATCTAATGAACCATAACTCCATTTCTGTCACCAAGAATGTCTCTGAAACATTGAACTATAAAAATCAAGTTTGAGGCATGGACACATGTTTGTAGGTGGGATCATCTTTTGGATCTAGATCCAACTCCAAAGGGACACATACATGATGAGCCCTTTCTTTACATTTGGAAATTGAACGTCTAAGATGTGTAATAATCTACAAAGCTTAACCAAAGTAATTGTACCCTGACCTTCCAATTCAACCTGATAATTTAGGGTTCAGGTTGATGTCTCCAACTAGATTCAGGTAGGGTTTATGTTGTTCGATCTACGATAAGGTCAAACCAGACCGGACTTGATATACTGCCACCGCTACTCTCAATTAATAAAAGTGACCCACATCTGTATTCCAAACTGCTGACAAATAAGTTCCCCACCCCCACCCGTTTTGTTCACAGTGGAAACTAGTGATTGAAACATGATTCTCTCGTGAAACTTTTGCCGTAGTAGCATGTGTTTTACAGGTATTCAAAACAATGGGGGCCTAAAAATTGTAGTGAAATAGTTCGCCTGAGTCCCATTACATGAAGGAAACATGCTTGTGAGCAGTTTCGATTTAGCCGGCGCTTTTACCAATCCATGTCTCCAGTCCCTCTTCAGCGATGCGGAGCTGAGCCAAGCTTGACCCAGCTCAATCTCAGATGAGTCTGGACGAGTCAAGCTCAACCTTAGCTTGAAAATAACCATATCAGCCATTCTCCCATAATATTTAAATCAATAACAACTTGCAATGCATCCAGGGATACCCTTGCACAATACTTGTAATTTAGAGCCTATTTGCCACAGAGTTAGAATTGAGTACATCAGAATCTATGGTCAAATTAGCTCTACCAAAGGATTATTAATGAGGTGAGTTGTAAAGGATATAAGTTAGCGATGTAGATGAGACCTTGACTTTGATAGGATTTGAATTACTAGGGTGATGGTTGGGTACTCGCTTCCTATCTTCCCTTAATTGAGCTTCCATTAAAGGGGAAGTTATTTGACGGACATTTTAGGATACTTTGTCTTTGATTCTTCATTTTTAACCATTTACAAATACAATCCTAGGAATTCAACTACATGAAATAAACAGGCCCTTAGAGAATTTTCAATAGAACTTCCTCATTTCATATACTAAAATAATGTACTACAAAAAGGCAATTGGACATTGTCACAAAAAAGAGAACCTCTCCAATTACAGCTAAGGATAAGAGAGTTCAGTCATACAACAAGGTGATGAGGGTTGCCATACTGCTGCTGGCCAATATCAATAACCAACCTCTACTTGTTCTGCAGATCTTCTCGGACTCGCAGGCTTTAAACAACAACAGGATTTGATCTAAAACAACCTTCAAGAATGCAATGCATGCAAAGAAAAGACTCACAGCAAGCACAGCAAGTTCTTTGTTTTCGATGCTTGCTCGATCACTTGAAACCTTCTGGATCTTGAATCTGTGACAACGAGAAACATATACCCGCATAAACAATTAATGCAGAGGCATGAAGCTATGATCCAAGTAGGTTTATGTAATCACTTGAGAACAAATATGAATCCAGGTCATTGATTGTTGAATTGGATTTTCAATTAATAAAAGACCCAACAATGTTTGACATGCCATTCTCAACAGTACTAGAAACTGTATTGCAAAATTGATATAGATATCTGCTATCAGGTGTGCTACATTCAGTAGAAATTTGCGAATTTAGATTTTATCGGCCATGTTTTTTTGCTGCTCTCCTTCATCCTTCTTCTGCTTGTTATGCTTCTCTCTTTTAAAGATTTAACTGAAAAGTCCCATGAAAAGCTACTCTTTAAGTTCTCAGTTTTCAAGTACTGATGACGTCACACTTTAATATTATTTGCTCTATAGAGCAAATGAAGAAAAATGATATTAGAAAATAAAAAATAAGACAGAGAGAAAAGAAAAGGGGGTGAGGGGTGGACATAGTTGTTCCTGTATATTGCAATCTATACAGTAGTCCTTTTTCCTTTTTGTAATCTGTACAGTGTAGATTATTATGCTTACACTTTATAATATTGTTAATATTATAAATAGAGTGTATGTTGCAATATTCTTATTAATATACTAGCCACGCTACCTATTAAAATATTGTCATTAATATGATTTAGCTTATAACACTAATCAAAAGGAAACCACAACCTTACATACCCAATACCGCCTTTCAGCATTAGCAATGCATGGCAATTTTGTGGACTGAAACATATGTAATGATAGACTTATTTACTCAATGAATTTCTCCAAGCGATGTTTACAAGATAACTCTCATTACTGAGCCACTGGTCACTGGGTAAACTTCATGGTTGGAAAATAGGCTAGCCACCCGTCAGGTAGTCACAACTCAATAAAAGACATTGAATTGTGGATTATAAGGAACTTTCTCAAGCTGTCCATTGTTTTTGTACATATCTACTGCGGCCCACTTGATGACTTGAATGGCTTACACTCATTACTAATGCTTGCTTAGGATATTGCACATGGTACATATTGTCATGAGTAGTGGAATCATGTGAGTGACAAACGGTATAAGTGTGAGTAGGATAAGCTCAACATGAGTGATATGGTCTTTAAATATAGGGTATACATATACGTGTTATGGTGATACTTGAAAAGTCACATTAAGCGAAAATAGCTCTATCAAAAGAGGGCAGACCCATATGTCAACGAATCCATATGTCAACTGTTAATGTTCGAATTGCACATCATGTTCCAGAAGCCTATGTTGAGAGTACCGAACTGATAGGACAGATAATAATCTAAAGATTAATGAAAAGAAACAGCAGTGTCTAGCCTGAGGATCATGTTGTCCTTCACTAATGCATCCATTTGAGCTGTCACAAAAGATTTCCAAGAATCCAGACCACTTAGTTCTTTGTCCTGAAATAAGATTTATACAATCAATCCAATGCATATCTGAAACTTATCTGCTAAAAACACTGCAAGAGGCTTACAATTCGGAAGTGAAATTCACATACCACAACCTCCTTCCATTCCATGACATTCTCGATTTCGGATTTTGTCACTTCCAATAGCAAGGAATTGCTGGAGAGCTCCCTTTCGAGATTTGGCAGAACATTACCATATCTCTGTTTCACTTCTTCCACATATCCCTCAAGCTTGGAAAAATTCAGCTCCAATGACCTCACTTTCTGCATCAAGATCATTAGAACGGTATCACTGGGTACTCTTCCCTTTGTCTGTTGCCTAACTTCTTTCACAGGATCAGGCAGATTGCTAACCGACCCATCATTCTTTGTGCTCGTTGCATCGAGCCTTTGCCCATTGAGAATGTCCACCACTTTAGCAGGAGGATCCACCACACTATGAGTTTGTACAATTTCATTCTTTTCAGGAGAGGCTGCTTCAGGCCTCGGAGAGACTACCCCAACAGTATTCAAGTTTGATGACCGATCTGCAGCAGGTTTCTCGGGAACGACAATGAGATCCTCAAGTGTCACGACCCGGGCCCGAGATCCGGTAACCCCGAGCCGTGAGCCCATACTTACTCCCGTAAATCCCGAATTAACCAAAGTTAAAACGAAATCCACAAGAGATAACAATCTCAATAAACCTGTCAATTACACAAATCTGCGGAAACAATTTCACTTGACAACAGCAATTAAGATGTACATGTATACAAAATAATGTTCCTTATACATGTATTCTATCCATCAATTACTTATCAAATAGTGCATGTCCCAAATATTGTGCAATGACCATTAATTACAACCCAAAATAATTATACAAAAGAATGACTTCACAAAATATTTCCAAAAAAATAATATTCCTTCTCGCACTCGGATACCCGTATCAAACGGTATCCTGGCCATTCCATTCGATCAGTCCTCCTGGAGGAACCAGAGCGGTCTCCTCCGCTCCCGCCGGGGGCGCTGCTGCACCGGCAAAGGCAACCGGGCCTGTAATGTCATCAATAACACTAATGAACACGACGGTTCAACAATGTATAAACAGATATTGTAATAGCATGTTAACCCATAAATTAAACTCATTCCATCTATTAATAACAGTTCCAATACCAGATAAATCCGGAAAGTTCCTACAATAGGATGTGTGCACATAAAAGCTAAACTTGTGGTCATGTGTTGGGTGAACACTACCATAGCATTCATTTTCCATTTCATTTCATTTCATTTACCATCTTCCCTCAAAGGAAGGATTCATCATTGCCATCTTCCCTCAAAGGAAGAATTCATCTTCCAAATGGAAGGCATCGATCAATACCATAGATATGATCGGAATTAGTGGGACTTACTAGTGTCCAGGCCAGGGACAACTAGCATCACCACGGAGCTCCGAAACGCCCCCAAATACCATATACTGCAATAGGATTAGTCATTTGTCTCACTTATTAATTTAATGAACTCATTTAGAGTTCTAGTGCAATTGCTAGGTAGTGCCGAACTCCAAGGTCAACATTTCTCAATTAACAATTCAATCCTAGATTCGATTCAATTCAATTCAATTCAATGATTCCCTTCATAATAAGAGAAGAGAAGAGTAATGACATCAATCACATTAGATTGGAACACAATGTTACCATAAAGAATTACTAGACAATCACGATTCTATTTGATTCTTTCTTAAATCTAAACAACCATATAGATATAACCAACGGTACTAAATGCACGTGTTATTCATGATGAGCATCACATTTATATTTGGTGTGTGCATTATAGTCCCCATAGTTAACGTCCATGGAAGTCTAGACCCCAATTTATTAACTGTGAATTTCTCCCTTCACCATCCTTAATTCTTAATAGTTTCACTTTAATCCATGATTAGTCTTCGAACTAATCTAGGGAGCATTATACTCACAAGGAGTGCTACAAACTTTCGCGAAAATCCAAAACTCACTTTTTCCTTGATTTTCTATACTTAATAGTCATTAATTATAGTATAGCTAATTCTAGGACTCATTTATAGTCCATTCCCAATCCTAATTATAGTACCGGCATCATAAATCGTCAATTTCGAACGGGCTGAAGGTCCGATCGATCGGACTAAAAACACGTCCAGTTAGTGACTTGTCCGATCGATCGGCCAGTAGGTCCGATTGATCGGACCTGGGACGAAACCCCAGCTATGAATCAGCTCACAGCTGATTTCCTCTTCCTCTTTTTCTACTTCCAATACATTCTAAACTTACAAATCAATTGGAAACCTCCTGTTTCCCACCTTATACACAATCCACCAACAAAACTACACATTTAATCATCCATTAATCATTCCATTCAATCCATGAGAAAACTCAAAACTCAATAACATGTACAAAAATCTAGATCCATGGAAACTCCAAGCATTTCTACAATGGTTAACAATAACTACAACCAAATGCTTATACTTGCCTCTCTTGAAGATTAGCTACCCAAAGTCCTCTTTTTTTAGCTTGCTTTGAAGATGAAAAACCCCCAAATGATGCCCTAATTCCATGAAAACATGAAAACACACAACCATTGAGCCATTTGTGCTAGAAAGCTTCACTAACCATCCAAGGAAACTTGAAAGTCATACTAAAGCACTTATCTACTTACTTGAGGTTCAAAGAAATGGATTTTGAGATATTTCTCAAGCTCCACACCTCAACAATGGAGGAAGCAACTTGGGGAGAAGATGAAGGTGGAGATGAACTCCTCAAAACCCCTCTTTAAACCACTCCTAGACTCTCTCTTTGATGAAGGAGAATGGAAGAGAAAAGAAGAAAAGAACCTAAGGTTTGGCTTGAAGAGAAATGAAGGAATGAGGCTCATTTGATTCTAATATAAGGTTGTTCACACTAAAACCCCCTTTTGTTTATCCTTATTTCATTTTGAGTCAAATGAAGGGCCACTTAACGAAATCCTCGTCAAACGGCTTCGAGTCTATTATGAAAGTTAATGTACTTGTTGAGACACACGTGTTGGTATCAAGAGTTTCCGTATTCGACAAAATATGTGAAAACTCGTATGTACGAGAAAGTCCTTAGCCCACTTTATCTAAGTCTAAATTCATTTTAACCAACTCAAATCCATTCAAATTCATTCCATTATGCTTAATGCATCACTTGAGACTAATTTGTCTCTCTTTGGTCCTTAAACTTCATTAACCCAATTATCCGTGCTTAATTAGCATAAATCCTAATTAATTAGCATTAATTTTGATTAATTAGAGTTAATCTTGATTAACTCAGGCGGGGCCTTACATCAAGCATCCACTCGATGGCATCAACTCCATAGACCTCTACAAAACTCAAAGTGCAGTAGAACTCTGACCCGTAATGACTAATCAGATTCAACTTCAAGTATCTCACCCATTTGGGTTCAAGAAATGTAAACCTCTGTGCATGCTTTACATTGCCGGCTACGAAATTGCCAAGTGAGGTCCATGTCTCCGTCGGGTAAGTCAAACTACCCAACAATTCAAAATCCTTAAAATTGGAGTAGTGTTCACAGTTTGCAATTACAACTATGTCAACAAGGGTCTCCTCAGAGAGCTCGATAATGACAAACTTCCCATCAACTGAGCATGGGTTCCGCAGGCATTTATCCTTATCCCATCCCAAAATATTACTTGCTCCTTTAGCTTCCTTGTTATGGGCCAATACCTTTGCTCCCTTTGATGTGGAGGCATAATTGTATTCAGATCCACCAGGCTCACGCTTGTGGGTAATGTTTTGGAGTTGATCAGCCATATTGACTCCCTTTTCTTGCATTTCTCTGTTCCTGAACTCATCAAGGCCAAGATGTGTGGGGGAAGAAGATTTCTCATTCTTTAGCTCCATTTCGGGTTTAATATTAGTAATGTTTTATTTCTGTGGTTGTACTTCGCATTCCAAGATGCTGTACTTACCTAGAAAATATTTGATTGTCTCTTCTAATCCTTTTTTATGGCCAAATGTATGCCCAAAACCTACAGAATTGTGATCAACAACTGTGAAGTTGTTACCTTCAAGATAACAGCCAGACTCTAACAGGATCCCGTTGCTATGAGTATTGTTTCTTTCATCAGTACATGAATCTGCACGTTTTGTAATTGTGATTAAGTGAATAAACAACTGTTTCATTATTAGGCTGAGCTTTAAACCAGTTCACTATGAGGGAAGATACTGCACAAAAAGGTAGATATGATTAATGAAGAAGGAAGCTAATTCTAAATAATAAAAAATGGTACAAAAATCAGGAAGTGTCCATTGTATAAACTATACACTGATGAAATAAATTGACACTATATTGTACATAGACAATTGCAGATTATCCAACTGATGGCCGACTTTGGTTAGGCCATACTCCAAAAAATCACATGAATAAGATGCTCAAGCATTGGATCAACAGTGACTTTCTATACAGCAATCAACAATTATGAACACTTCCAAAGCATAAGGATCAGATGGCTTGGTACACTCAATCTGAGAGACCACTATATATTGTTCATGTATAACCATAAACAAAATCATTCTTCTTCTGAAGAGACACTGATACAGGTTCCCTATCTCACATCTTCATTATTTATTGGGACATTTGATAAAAGTCACAAACATGGACAAGAAAATATCTGAAACGTGAATGGATGTAATGTCTGATTCTGGTGATCCCACTTGTTTTCCCCCCTACGGAATGCAAACATTTCACATTCTGCCCTTTGTTTAACATCCATTTCTGTGTCACTGATGCAAACCTAGAGCAATTCCAATCCAAGTGGTAGCTTTCTGGATCAATAGTTTCTCAGATATGACAGAAGCAGAACACAATATTGAATAAATGGCTGTAAGCCCCATCCATAGATGTTACATCCCGGTCCCGAATCACCTTGGCCTAGGGCAATCCCCGAGGTGAAACACACGTACTCCCGTGTGATTGTACCTGTCGCGAGTCAAATACAAGCACACGAAGGAGAAAACTATTCCACTCGTGAGTCGAACTCACCAGTAACTATCAATCAACAGTTCAAATAGCGGAAGTTTATATCAAATGATTTTCATAACCCTGTACAATCCCATATATAACATTCAAGTTTAAAACCAAAAGAAGTTATACATTGATACCCAATGTTTGTCCAAAACAAAGTTCTATACATCGTTATCAAAATACATAACAAAATGAATTGAATTTGGTGTGACTTCACAAAAACATTAGTCACACCACCACTAATCTCTCAAAATATCTGGACGCTCTCCGAACCGAGGAGTCTTTACATGGGCCCTACTCCGGGCCACTCCTCTAATCCCGAAGGTACCTCCTGGGTAACCTTCTCTCCCTCCGCGGTCTCTGTAGGACCGGGAGCTGCGTCTGTGCCTGTGACACCAAGAGTAGTATCTTAATACAACAAGTTAGCAAGCATAAACAGTAAACAAGGTTACAATGAAGTTTTTAAGGATAATAACAATTTGAGAAATCAAGTAATCCATTTTCATGAATAAATCCTATATGTAATTCCTTTTAAAACCATTAAAGAAACTATAATACAAAAATTGGCAACTACATAAAGCTCATCCTCTCATCGAGAGCAATTCGTGTTGGGATGTCACTATGGGTCCGGCCAAAGATCCACCTAGCTACCCGGGTCCTGGAGTTCCGGTACTCCAGTCTGTCAACTGCGCAGCGACGTTCTATATTAAACCAAGACTTAACCCCGTCGAGTACCGTCCGGTCGAAGCTAAGTAGTGCCGACTTATTCAAATCGTATCTCGTTTGAAATTCAAATCGAGTAACTATTCAATTATTTGGATACACTCAATGGTGTTACCCATATCAATATCACATAATGTATAACCAATGAAGAGCATTATATATGACAATTTGTCGAAAAATTGATGTCAACAAAATTCCCGTTTTCAATACTTAAAGCAATTATTTGACGACTATAACAATTGATATTAAGTTATTATTCATATAATCTATTGTCATCCAATACAAGATTAATTTATAAAATCAACATGTTACTGTTTTCTTAGTGTCACTTATGATGATCTCATGTTGGATCTCTAAATTAATCTTCATGGCTTAACAATAGGTTAATAATTTCATTTGGGCTTAATTAGGAGGATTAGGGTCCCAATACTAAGACATAATGAAACCTAAGTTCCTATGGTAAGGGGGTGTACATCCTAATTATCCATTTGGGATTGATTAGGAGGGTTAATTATGGACTAGGAGTAATAATACACCTTCAATGAGCCATAAAGAGGCCCAACAGAATGGTTTAGGCAGTTCTACCGGTAGAAATTCCGGTAGAAGCATCTCTACCGGTAGAACTACTGGTTTAGGCATCTCTACCAGTAGAACTTCCAGTAGAGGCATCTCTACCGGTAGAAATACCAGTTTAAGCAGCTGGATTTTCTTATTCCGGCTCTTTGCCAGATTTTTAACTGTTTCTACCGGTAGAACTTCCGGTAGAACTAAGGTTCACAGTTTCTTCAACTCTCTGTCAGATTTCGAGCCGCTTCTACCGGTAGAACTTCCGGTAGAACATCTCAAGTTCAATTTTCTTCTTCTTTTCTATTTTAATCTCTTCCAAATGAGCCTCCTTGCTCTCCAAACACATACACAATACTTTCATACTTCCCAAAACAACTATATGAAGAAATCCAACTCATTTATCTTCTATTAACATGAAAACCCAAAATTATTGAGAGCGAAAGAGGAATACTTGAATCAATTGAAAATGTACCAAATGCAAACCCAATTTATGTCTATACTTGCCTCAAGGAAGAGCTTATAACTTCTCACCCACTTGACTTGAGGAAAAACCCAAAAGCCCCAATGCTCAAACCCTAATCATCATAAGCACATGAAAACTTGATGAGGATGCAATGCATGTATGAGAATGGGTTGCTTTACCTCTAAGATACTCAAATCATAATCAAAGGGTTTTGCTACTCACCTTTAGTAGAGATTTCAAGTTTGAGAGGAAATAGAGAGAGTTGGAAGATGCCTCTTGTCACAAAATGAAGGAAATGGAGAGATGAGGAAGAGGATGATGATTCACCCTAAATGCTCAAAGCACATGCAACAACTCTTTGGTGATTGAGTGAGAAGGGTGAGTAGAAGGGGAGTATGAAGAGGGTTGCTGGAAGAAGAGGATGAAATGAATGGAAGGATGAAGGTTAAATACCTTATATATGAAATAAGAGATAAAAGTGGGCTTTTGCAATTTAGTCCATTAGCTAAACATATTTCCATATTAAGTCAGTTGGGAGTCCACTTTCTCAATGAGTGGTCAAATGAGGTCAAGTCTATTATGAAAGTTGACGGGATCGACGAAATACACGTGTGGGTGGTAAAATGACGTGCAAATGATGCAATTTGTGAAAATCAAGAATTACGAAAAAGCTCTTAATTGCATTAAACCGAGTCAATCGGTGTCAACTCATCTATTTAGGGTTCAAAACTCACCCAACTCAAATCAAATGCATCAATCAATAGTAATTCAACATAATTAGGAGTCAAGCATAATTAATTTGGCTAATACTCAATTAATTAGCAATAATCAAGGTTAATTAGGCTTGGGGTGTAACAATAGATCTTAGAAAGAAAGAAAAAAACCCATTACCTTAGTAGATAAATTACAGAAACTAATGGCGCATTATGTTCACAGTATCGTCTAAAACCCTTCTCATCTTTCCATCATGCATTTGAGCATTGCAAAATAGAAACCCACATTAGTTTTGGTGATAATCTTCCATCCCAGTTTCTGGAATCAACCAAGAAATTCATCTTATAGGGAAGACATGGGTCTGGGTTTTTCCCATATATAATACATTCATTCATGGCTGGCATGGTTTTTTCCCATATAGATGAAAATCGCAATAAAATAAGACATGGGTTTTGTTGCAATTGAAAAATTAGAGATGGGTTTCAAAGGTTTCAAAGGAAAATGCAGAGAGAGAGAGAGAGTGTACCTCGATTTCCATGGCTATGCCCGAGACGGGTGTAGAATAAGAAGACGAGACACCATAGGGAGAAGATGAGAGATACAGAGAGTTCGAAGAAGCTCTTCTTTTTGCTATCTATGGAAGCACGTTGAGATTTCTTCATGGCACCTCTCATCCAGGCGAAAGCTATTTAACTCAAGAAATGGAAAGGCGTTGCAGGTTTTTGAGGAAGCTATATATGATTCGTTTGCTTTCATTCGGTTCGTTGGGGCAGTTGGCTTTCATGGATAGATTTCGCGGGAGCGGGAAACACACATTTGTGCCACGAGAAGGGAGAGAACGCCGGATTGGATGATGAAAAAGGCACCTCTTTGTCTCTGTGCATTTTAATAGGGCTGAGTGGGTTAGACTGAGTCCAGACTTCAGATTCATGGGTCCGGATCCTCCTCTTAGGCTCAACTTGCATGGGGCACGTTTGGCTAGCTGGTTTTCCGCGGAAAAAGTTCAAATTTGGAAATGATTTTCCACACTGTACAGCAGGATTTATGTTTTGGCGTGGCCTTTTTTTGGAAAAAAAAAGCATAAAAATGAACTAAAGTTTCAAGAATTTCTTAAAAAATGAATTCCGGGGCTAGTTAGGAAGAAGAAGTTTTTCCTACCATTTACATAATGTGCCCTAATCATGTTAAGAAGATGGAAGTTGCGGAGATGAGAATGCTAAGATGGATGTGCGGGATCACAAGGAGAGATAGGATTAAGAATGAGGAGATTAGGGGCAAAGTAGGAATAGCACCGATTGGAGATAAAATGAGGGAAAATCGACTAAGATGGTTTGGCCATGTTAGAAGGCGTCACCTAAGAGAAGTTGGAAAGAAATTATTAAATATGACCTTGCCTACATGGATCTAACAGAGGACATGACCCTAAACAGGATTTGATTGGCGTCGTCAAATCCATATAGCCGACTCCACCTAGTGGGAAAAGGCTTGGTTTGGTTTGGTTTGGTTTGGTTTACATAATGTGCCCTTGTGAGAAATACTGAGTTAAAAGAGTGGAACTCCATGTGGATTGGGAGGTACTCTGTTGCCATAGGTGCAACTGAGATAATAAAACTGAAATGTTTTATGCAGTAGTCGCCCCAGCAGGATAGGAGATGTAAAGAAACTGGTTAGAATTCATAGTAACACAAAACAAATCATTGATGACAAGAGAACAAAATCAATACATATCTAGGCTAAGATATTTGCAGTAACCAAGTTCAAATAATTGTAAAATGCAAGGTGAATACTTACAATAAATTCAATCTATTGTACATAATTGTCCCAAGTAATATAATAATAATCAAGTGTTACTTGCATATTAAATTAATCAGGACTCTTATGAGAAGAACAGTAGAGCTTCAAATGGAGGATAACTGTCTTCTTCTTTCATATTTTCAGCAAACGAACCCGAATAGTTATAAGATGAAACAATATAATAGTATGCGAACTTGTGTTATGACTAGTGGCACACCCCACGCTCAATAGGCAATGGTAGCCTTACCTCCTGTCAATAGGGGTATTTTCAAGATTTCTCCATGCATTATTATATTTATACAAAGTTTTTTTTTTTTCATTTTTCTTTTCTATAGGACCACACCATTAGTTATGGATAATCCTGCTTTGTAACAAAATCTGATAAAATTCCCTTTACATTCTCCATACTTGTACCTTTTTACTAAACTTTTTCTTGACATCACAAAATTTTTATGGTATCATATAAAACTGCTTTGAAATATATAAAAAATGGTATTCATTGATTTTTCTTAACAAGATAGTTTTATACGATATCATATAATCTAATTAAAATTTTATAATATCACAAAAAAAAAAAAAATACCGGTACGGAGAATGTTAGGAAAATTTTCTCAACTTCTATCACAAGGTAAAACTATCCATGACTATTGAATAGTGGCAGCATTGGAAGAATCACTCGGAACAATTCGATGCAATTACATGAGACGAACCACAATTCCAAATCCCTTGGGATCAAGTAAACCTGCCCAAACCTTTGGCCCACTTGCATTGAAACAAAGGCTGAGAAGGCTGTGTAAATAAATACTTGTAGTATATCTAAAGCGTTAGTTCCCTTAGGGTTGCACATGGGCGGTTTGGATTGGTTTAACACTAAAACCAACAATCAAATCGAACCTATCGGTTTTTTAATTAAATGATCCGATCCGACTGATGGAGAGGGCTTAAACCAAACTGAACCGAACTAAATGGTTCGGCTCAGTTCGGTCAGTTAAACCGTTGTTTTTTTATTATTTATTTTTTAAAATCAGACATTGAAAAATTCAAAATAATGATACCTCATCCTTTGCGTTTATTCCAATATTTAGTGCATACATAAAAATCGAACATTCCAGACTGGACTAAACGCATAAAAAAATAATTCTCCTCCAAAAAGAGAGTTTGAACTAAACACAAGCGCAAAATAAAATAAAATAAAATAAAATAACTAGTTTGCACTGAAACATTCATTCCATATGATACCATTTGGAATTACAATAGAATAATAGTTCATGTCAAGAAATACACACAAACGAAATCTGTATCAGAATCCACTGTATTTTTCAGAAATGAAGGTTTCTTAACACATTTATTATGTGAGACCAAAACCAACCATTAAAAGTTTAGGCTCTACTAGTTTTTCTAGCATTATCAAGAGTGCAGCTTTCTGATAAAAACTTCACTGAAACGAGGTAGGAATTATGATGAAAGAAAAATACCCTGTATAGTAATTCCTCCATATGCAATGAAGTTTCAAAAAGTATTTGAGAGATTAGAGGAAATGCACTAAGGCAGTTAAGTTATTGCATACGGTCGATTCGGTTTAAATGATTAGCCATTCGCTCAAACCGATAATCAATCGATGTAAGCGATTTTAATGAATTTCAAACCGTTAAGTGAACCGGTCTACGGTAAATCAATCCTAGCGGCCTTTTGGGTCCGTTCGATTCGATTTTCATCCTTCTCTTTAATTCTCATGACAGGAGACTCTTTTTACTCTGTGTAGTCTTCTTTGTCATCCATTTATCTTAAAAAGATTCGATACGGAATCCTTCCATTCCAGCCCTCTGAATTCCAAAACCAACAAAATATCCCAAGATTTTTCTTCCAAAAATCTCACTACCCTCTTCTCCATCTCCTCAATCTCCATCTCCTTCTTCTCCCCCAAAAACCCACATAGCCATGTCCGCTGCTCTGAGGTCGAAGCTCCTCAAAGAGACAGCATCAAAAACAGCCTACAAATCAAGGTACTTCATCTTCAATCACATGCATGTGGGTAGAATCCCATACAGTCGAAGCAGATTCTTAAGAAAATTGGATGATTCATGGACAAGAACCCCTCACTATTTCAGCCCATTTAAGTTGGTTTCTCTCCAAGGGGGTTTCATAGATTACTGCGATAGGAATTCTTCTTCCGAGATACCCAATAAGCGATTGGAGCCATCAGAAACTGGAAAGTTGGGTTTTTTCGGGGATCGATGGATGTCTCATGGTGACCCACCTGAGATATGGCGACAACCCGGAGATGGAATTGCAGTGCAATCTCCGCCAAACCCACCTTACCCTCCGAATTTGAAGTTGGTTCGTGGGGGGAGTTCGGGCTCCGGTGGAGGGTCAGGGTCGGGTTCGGGTTCGAAAGATGGGTGCTGGGGTGGGTCGAATTTGGGCAATCGATTCCCCACTCCGAAAGAGATTTGCAAAGGGCTGGACAAGTTCGTCATTGGACAGGAAAAGGCCAAGAAGGTATGTGGGAAGATTTAATTGTTTTCATGTTCTTGGGTTTTGTTTGCTGGATCATAGTGTGGAAAAAAAGAGCTGATTTTGGTATAATGTGCTTTAAGTACTGCTTAAGTTGAGGCATTTGTGGGTGGAAAACTGGCATTTTTTTTGTTAATTTTCTTGAGGAAAGGTAATTCATAGTTGAAATTGCTGACTAGTTCTTAATGTTAATGTTTTTACCCTGTTTTGAGTATTTGTGATTGATTTCCTACTTACATTGAGAGATTTGTGGGGAAAGGTGGTTCCTTTTGAGGTAATTGGGTGTTGTGGGAAGACATGGTGATTATAAAAATCACGCGGGATGGACGCTCTTGATGAGAGATTTGTGGGGAAAGGTGGTTCCTTTTGAGGTAATTGGGTGTTGTGGGAAGACATGGTGATTATAAAAATCACGCGGGATGGACGCTCTTGATGCTTTGATTAATATAAAGCTCCGCTAATTAGTCCTTTGGGAATTTGATTGGAGAGAAATTGTGTGATTTGGCAAGAGCGGATGGTGTTGGAGAGTTGAGCTCTGGTGTATGTCACCTTGAGAATGCTTAGAAGGATTCTTTGCCTTTGAGGTAGAAAATGAAAATGCAATCTGGGTACTAATAGAAAAGGAGCAATCTGGGGTCTGTAGCTGTTGGACATGCTTTGGATATAATACTCCTTCCTCCTTTCAATTGGAGGGCATTCTTTGAATTCCATCTATTTGATAAGATCTGTTATGTACCTTCTTGGCCTCTTTCTCATGGCTCTAGTAATATTTTTACTTGTTCTGTTTAACTGTTGGCCTCTGACCACTATTTCTCTTGGCCGAATGTAATGAAAAAAAAATTCTTACTTGAAAAAGAAATATGGAAGTGGAACCATTAGGAATCAAAAGGTTACAGAATGAGCAATCTGGTCTATAATTACAAGAATATAAACAGGTAATAATAATTGTAAGATTTAAGTCCTATCAACTTGGCCTTCTTTCCTGTTTTTTCAATAATGTACCTCTTTACTGTGTTGTGTTATTAGTCATATTCTTGACATACTAAAATGTTGTTTTATTTCTTTTCTTGGTAAATCAATGTTGTTGTTTTTGTTGTTGTCAACATAGTGGAGAGCCAGAAATGTAATTACTCTATAAAGTAGGAAAACTATCCTTGGTGTGCCATTGCATACAGCTAGTGTAATTTTTATTATTTTTCTAATTTGGAAATGGTAGATTATATTCTGACTTGTAAACATTTTTCATCTGTGAATTGCCTTCTCTTTACACATTGGCTCCTTTTCATGATCTGTAGTTTCAGTTTCTACATTAATCATGTTGTTTGCACGCGCCAACTTAACATATTAAATTTTACTGCTCAAGCTTCTTCAACTTTACTTTTAATATGCTGCTGTCAACCAACTTAACATATTAAATTTTCCTGCTCAGGCTTCTTCAACTTTACTTTTAATATGCTGCTGTTTCCTGCATGTAGGTGCTCTCAGTGGCGGTGTATAATCATTACAAAAGAATCTATCATGAGTATGGAAAAATGTGGTTAATTTCAGTTGATTAAATTCTTTGCTTATTTTTGTTACAAAGACCCCATATGAAGTGTGGATTGGGTTTCTAGTTGCATATGCTGATTGCCACAATGTAATGTTAGGTCTGCAGGCGATTCTGGTAGCAGTCAAAATGATATGAATGATCATGATGAAGTAGAGCTTGAAAAAAGTAATGTTCTCCTATTGGGCCCAACTGGATCAGGTATCTACTGGCTAATGTTACCATTCTAAATTCCATAGTGTCTTTTCGAGAATGAATGGAGATTGCAGATGTGCACCACAATGAATTCAGTTTTATTTGGCTCCTTATTTCCTTTGACAGAGGCCCATAATTTGGTGAAGCAGAATGTTGATTTGATGCACTTCATTGTAGATACTAGATAGTGGATTGCCCAAAAAAATCAACTCCCAGATGATCTGAGTGATTCATATATTGGACTTCCTTTTTAACAAAAGTTTTTGAAACGCAATCTTAACTTCTATCTGTAGGCCGCTGGTTGATGAGTTAGGATCTTCGTATATGAGTGATGGGACACTGTTCATGGTGGAGGCCTATAACTTGATTAGTAAAGATCACTGAATTTTTTCCCCATACACAGAGATTGAAACATCACAATGCATTTGCTTCTGCACAGCATCCCCTCTTTTCTTATTCATTTGGTACTTTGGTCTTGTCTTTTAATATTCTTCATATACTGACACGATCAGAGTCGTCTTTTACACATTAGAGTACATTTTACACTCCTAGTATATGTATATGCACATCTGTACACATTCTTTTACGTGTATGGACATACAATGATTCATTTAAACTAAATTGCCTAATGCTTATGTAAAATATTTACAGAAGTAGTGGTAGAAGAATTATCCCATGCTTGGACAGATATGGTTATCCAAGTCGTCTTGTTTCTTACTTCCACAATCTAATAATTGACATTTTTCATAAGATGCATGCAGAAATATGATGAAAGTTACTCTTTTTTTAAATTAATCTATGCTTGTGTATTCAAGTGTACTCTTTTTTTTAAATTAATCTATGCTTGTGTATTCAAGTGTACTAGTCTCACACACTTGTAACCATTTCTCCAAGAACAGGGAAGACATTACTTGCAAAAACTTTAGCGCGGTTTGTAAATGTTCCCTTTGTTATTGCGGATGCTACAACATTGACTCAGGCAAGTTGAAGATCTATTTTGTTGTTACCGTCATTCTAATGTAGGAGTTGAGAACTGCTTATTGTTTTGTCAAGCACAGCTTTTTCTAAAAGTTGCTATGGAAAAGAAACATCAATTTTACTTGTTTGTGTCTCTGTGTGGAGAGAGAGAGAGAGAGAGAGAGAGAGAGAGTCTGGTGGCATCCATCACAGTTAACCTTTTAAATATGTTTATTACTTAATATAAGTACAAAAAGATAAATAGAACCCATCAAACTGCATATAAGTGTACAACGGCAGCTGATTGTTTTACTGGCATTGAATAGCAGTTCGTATACTTTATTAGTAGGACTGGGTGCCACCTCATTCCTGAATGAATCATTTCAAGGGTTTTCTTTTGCCATCTTTTTTCTGTATGCTACCCAGAAGTGTGTAAATCTCCAGCAACACCAGATGCCCTCAATTATAGATAGTTGCATATTTAAAATTGTAACTAAGTTTTGATTTTTTTATAGGTAATTTAAAAATTAATGCCTTTGTTAAGGGTGCATCTAGGTGTTCTCAAACATTGGGATGTCAACAGGCTGGGCTCGAGCTCAAGCATGCTCGTGTGCTGGTTAAGCCGAACTTGAGCTGGCTTGATCAGCTCACAGGCCGAGCTCAAGCTGGAGCCTATTCGGTTTGGTTCAGCTTGAATTCGAGCATGGCCTGGCTCCTTTGATTTCTACTTAACACACAGACACATACACATGTTTTGTATGAGTATGCACCTAAATTATGTTTTATATTTCTGATTATAGATGTAATTTATAGTTCATTGGGGCCCACAAATGATAAATGTACTTAGAATATTATATAATATAAGCTTTATATATAATTGTAGTAATATTGGAGGGGGGAAAAAGCTGAGCTCAAGCTAAACTTAGCATGGCTTGTTTATGATCAACTTTAGCTGAAGCCCCAGTGCCAAGCTTGAAAAAAGTAGGTTGAGCTGAGCTTGAGCAGGCTTCTCAAGCCTTAATTTGAGCTAGACCTTGAGCTCGATCAATCTCAGTTAGATTACATCCCTACTCAAATCATGACTGGTTTGTAATGTTTTGCCAGATAGTTTCTCCCCCATTAAAGAGAGAAGGTACTACAAACAATAGGAGAGACTACTCAAAATCGAGACAGAAAGATAGAATTGGACCACAGACCATCACAAAACAAAACCAAATAAAAGATTCCTTATTCCAAACCAGCTCCTTGGAATAGCCTGCAAGAGCTTGACTAAGAAGCAACTGGTTCCTTGGCGGATATAGAGATGGCCAAACTCTTCAAGAGATAACTGAGAGGGATGGCCTGCCTCTGATGATTGGGTAGAACCAAAAAGCTTAACTCCATACGCTGGAGCCAAACGAAGGTCATCTAGGTAGAGTTCATGATCTGGAGCAGGCATAAAAGTGCGAAAATGTTGAATTACTGGAAAGTCGAACTTGGCCAATGAGTCTGCTACTCTGTTTGCTGAACGATGACAGAATCTTGCTTCCTACCATTGAAGCTTTGTATGAGTGTGAATTAGGCATCTCCAAGTTGTCATGAACGACCATGAGAGAGACTCAGATTTTTGAAGAGATTGAACAAGTAATAGACAGTCTCCCTCTATCTGAAGATGAGTGTTGTTCATGGCTTTGCAGGGTTCAATTCCTTTAAGCAGTGCCTTGAGCTCAGGCGCCAAAGAAGGCTCTGTTGCTACCCTGCTACTGTAAGCAAGAAGAAGAGACCAGGCCTAACTGCAGATGATGCCACCTATACCTGCAGTCTTGGTAATTGGGTTAAAAGAACCGTCAAAGTTGACTTTAACATGGTTACCTGATGGTGGCAGCCAAATATCCACTGGAAGGCCCTGTGGGACTGAGGATCAGGAGAACAAATTAGCCGAATGGAACTCATTAAGTGATAAAAACACTTTGTTGTTTATACGCTTTGCTACAAATATAGAAAAGTGCAGATTCTGAAAATCACATGTAGAAATCTGTTCGATCAATATCTCCCCATAAATTCAAAACAGTGATCAGCATAATTACATGGGCAGAAAGGGCAGAAAACAGTATGTTATCCAATGTGGTCTCCACTTCCTGTACTGCATGAGTCACAAGATCCTCTACCAATTTATACTCCCTCTTCTTTGGTACATCTGAACACACTCTAAATGTGTACATCAGATGAAATTTTCTGTTCCAAACTTCTTTATTGTAATTTAGGATACGATCATGCATAACCCTGTAAAACAATTGATCATTATTGTCACTTGCTCCTGAGCGATTCTGTGCGTCAGTTGACAGTGTCTGATGAAGTTTCTCTGTGCAGGCAGGATATGTCGGGGAAGATGTGGAGTCTATTTTGTACAAACTTCTTACGGTAACATCAAACTTATCAAATGAAAACTTAGGATTTTCTTGAATACTCTCTCTCTCTCTCTCTCTCTCTCTCTCTCATGATCGAAATCTTATTGCTGTCTTTTTCTTATTTTAAATGTTGTCTTTTTTCCTGCTCTTATTCTTCTCTTAGTCCCCTTTTTTTTTTTCACTATGATAAGTGACATTAAAATCTCTTCAAAACTAAAAATCTAAAAGGTGAAGTACGTAAGAAAGTTTTTCTCAGTATGAGAAACCTATGCCAAAGAAACATCTAAAAAGTGCATGATGAAAACCAATACAAAAAATACAGTAAAATCCCAATATAAATATGTTGATTATCAACTCCGTGTTTGGTTAATTAATCTGCAAAATCATTAGCTTCCCTTAGAACCCTAAAAAGCCCGCCACATAAACTTGTATAAATCTTCAATCTCATTCCAACTAAGTCATTGTCTTTTTTTTTCTCATGGCTCTAAAGGGTTCATTTTATTTCATGATTATTTTTTAATATAAATTAGTTACCGTCTCAGATAAATACAAGAAAGTGTAATCCTGGACATGTCTCATCCTTCTGCTAGCTAACCTATAGTATACTTAAGTCACTTCCAAAGGATCTGAGTGTGATGTGCTGAATATCCTTAATGCCTCTCTAATGGCTAAGAGTTCCTATTCATTTTTGTCATTTACCTGACCGGTTATCATCAAAGAAGGCACCTCCTATACCAGTTGGCCCCAGTTTCTTCTAAACGTCCCATCTACATTGAATTTAAACTATTCAATTTGCCTCGATTCACTCCATTTCCATTAATGACTTCCATTCCATAAATCAGTGGCTTTCATTCCTTGGAGTTGCTAACACTAGTTTCTAGTGTATGCAGGTCCTGGCATGATTGGTTAGTACTTAGGCAACCTTATTTATTAGCTTTGTTTCCTGGTGCACCATTGGTTTTACTAACTTGAGTTGATACAACTATAGAAATCGGCTAGAATGTGAATATTTTCAGAAATTCTTTGTTGTTTCTTCCTGGCAGGCTGCTGACTTTAATGTGGCAGCTGCTCAGCAGGGAATTGTCTACATCGACGAAGTTGATAAGATTACTAAAAAGGTACTCACAACATGTTTTCTGGTTGATAAGTATGGCGGTGTTAGCATGACACCCTTTTCTTTGTTTGTGCAGGCTGAGAGCCTCAACATCAGTCGAGATGTGTCTGGGGAGGGTGTTCAACAGGCATTACTAAAAATGTTAGAAGGAACAGTGAGTGCATGCTCAAACTTCTCATTATTTGTCACTTTGTTGCTTCAATGCATTTTTTCTTTTGTTTCACTGTAGGCCGGCCTTTTCTTTTCTTTTCTTTTTTGCATAAAAAGGCATAGATATATATTTTTTTAATTTAAACTTGCTTGTTATTGTATCTCGAAATACCAATGAACAAAATCTCAGTTTCCTCAATTATTTATCCATATCAAAGCCTGCAAGATACCACGTATCTTAGAAATATAAATTCACTTTAACAGGAAATAGAAATGGTGTTCTGAAACTCCACTTGTGTCATGAGAAACAAAGTGGAATTTTTCTGAACAAGCAATACTTGGTGGAATTCTCAATTGGGTCTGTCTTAGCTTGGCTTTGCTAACACACCAGAGATTTGATTCAATGTTTCAGACCCTGAAAATCGAATCAGCGCATTTGACCTGCTTAAAATATCTAAAGCTTTTGTTATAATTAAAATATCTCCCAATCTTCTTCATGGGTATCTAAGTCATAACAGGTCACATGGGGAATGGAGTTTTTGAGCATTTTCCTTTTTTCTTTAAGAGGCTTTTGGTACTTGTTTGAACTGTCCAGTCCAGCCTTTCCTATCCATTGTGAGGCAATAAAATGCTCTGCCTGTATCTCTATGCTTAAACCTACTGTATAGTTCTGCTTGTTGTCATCATAATGCTTTGTAATTTCATTAACTTTATCATTAATTCATTTGTGGAACTGATAAAAACCAATTGTGTGGTAAATACAGTTGTAAAGATGATTCTAAATGCATATTTACTTCATATTAATCCAGGTTGTCAATGTCCCGGAGAAGGGAGCTCGGAAGCATCCACGAGGTGACAATATTCAGGTATTCTGCATCGTGGTACAGACTGCTTGCAGGGAGCCAGGGACCTCTTTTTGAGAGAGAATGAAAACTTACTCATATGAGGGAAAAAAAAAGAAGAAAAAATAAGAACACAGGCTAAGAAAAGCATAAAATTATCCATTTTGGTAATGGACAAGTTGAGACTGTAAGCCAATGCAGCATGTTTCACTGGCTTGCAGTTAGTCCAGTATGTTTTTACCTTATGCTTGTTTTTATGCCTATTAAACATGTTTCTAAGATTCATCTCCTCATACATCCTCTACATATCTTGTGAAAAAATTTAACTGATGTTTTACAATGCTACTGTATATCTGAAGTTGCCGAATAATCTTGGAAAGTGTGCCTTTTAGTTTACTGTTGTAGACTTTTGGATGCATATGAGTTAGCAGTTTAGTTTACTGTTGTAGACTTTTGGATGCATGAGTTAGCAGATAAGAATCTCTCTCTCTCTCTCTCTCTCTCTCTCTCTCTCTCTCTCCAGCTGAAAGTTCTTTTTTAAAAAATATACAGTTTTTTGTTTTTCACATTGCATTTAACCCTAGAACCTGATTCAAGCTTCAAAGCATGTCAAAGTCATTCGTTGCTACTGGGAATTCCTTACTAGTTGTTCAACTCAGTTATCGGATGTTATATGTCAAACATACACTGATACTATAATCATAAGGATATAATAATAATTTGGAAGTAAAAAAAAAAAAAGGAACTCTGCTACTTATAATAGCAAATACCACCGGCAGTAATGTACCCCAAATCACTAGTATGAATATTTTGGCAGATGGATGCGAGATGATTCCAAGAAGTTACAGCTTCCATGATCAAATCTGTTGCCAAAGAGTTCATCAAAGTAAGCCCCATCATAACAAATTTTATCACATTTCTTGTGGGGACTAACCACATCATCCTAGTGGGATGTCCATTCCTAGTCATCCGAAACTAAAAATGGTGGTGTGTTAAGTATTTGCATGCACTAGCTGGTCAGTTTCATGTGTTCATATTAATGTTTGCAAGTAGTGGGTCAAAAGTATTATGTAAGATTGGAGTAAAACTAATGAGGTTAGGAGACTGTATTAGTAGTTAGTATTCTCATGCAGACTCAAAAAAAATCTTATTGGAGATTGGAGTGCAACTATTGTGTTTAGGAGCACGTACATATTGTTGAAGTATTATAAGCTTCCATGAGTATGCCATTTGAATTTGGTACTCACTTTCCTTTTACTTGGTTATAGTCTTTGGGAAGTGAGATTGTGGAACTGTTTGATTCTTCATCTCTTATTGTGGCTGGGGCTAGATCAGTCTGACCCAAGCTGCACCAAGATGCCTATTTTCTATTAAATGTGTTTGGTTGGCATAAAGATTGGAATTTCTTTTGATGTGATAATATCCCTACACCCACAAACAACCAGAAAAATTATTATCAGTACCATTTCATCAATTAGAATTGGGATGGGGAAGATGAAATATATATATATATATATCTCATGTTGAATGTGATCTATTTTTTGCCATGTGATTGTATGGTGGGATATGTGAGATATTCTTTCACTATGATCAAAGCAGTTGTGATTTGATTACACATCTGAACACACACATATACAAAATCTTAAAGTCCATGCAGTTTGTGTTTTCTACATTCATATTTCTCCAGGTTATACACTTTCAGTTTTCATGTGGTCTACATCTTAAATGATTGGGTTCTTATTGTGTATGATGCATACTTTTTGCAGATTGACACAAAAGATATTCTCTTCGTATGTGGTGGTGCCTTTATTGACTTGGAGAAAACCATCTCAGAAAGGTTATATTAGGGTCTGAGATCACTGATTTATATGATTATATACAATGCATTAATTTTAATAGGGCTTTTTAGAAGTTAATATTTTCCGGTCTACACCAGACGCCAAGATTCTTCTATTGGATTTGGAGCTCCCGTGCGTGCAAATATGAGGACAGGTGGCCTGACAAGTGCTGTTGTGACATCATCTCTACTAGAATCAGTAAGTTCGGTGACTTCAGATTGCTAGGGGTAGCAAAAGGCTGGTTTGATGGGTTAGGGCTAGTCTGAAATTGAATCCGGCCCATCTATATAAAGGCCTTAAAGTTCAGTCCTCAGGTTTCTTTAACAGGTGCTCCAATATTGATGCAAGAGCATCCTACTAAAATTATGATTGCATCTGGCTATGGGCTCAGGCATGGCCCTAATAAAAATGTTATCAAACATTTGCCTATTCTATGCCTATTCATTTAACAATGAAATGCAAGCCTAAATCCAAATAATGGGCCTAAATCTGGTCTTGGCATCTGATGGGTAGGCTCGAAATGCTAACATACCGATCTGATGACTGATGTATTGCTGGACCGGTGATTTCCTTATTGAAGCATCCTACTATCATGTCAACCCAAAGTGATTCAATTCATTCCATGATATACTAATGCCTTTTGCAGGTTGAAAGCGCCGATCTTATTGCGTATGGCCTAATTCCTGAATTTATTGGACGATTTCCAATACTCGTTAGCTTGTCTGCTCTTAGTGAAGACCAACTTATTGAGGTATTTTTCATTTGGCACAAGTGTTTCTCTTCAATTACTGTATCTGTCTTCATACATTTTCGTATCTGTAGTTGTTGCATGTTATTTCAAAGTTGTCCGAGTCAATGGCATTTTGCAAATTTGATGGCTAAGATTTTCCATCTTGGAAGACTTTTGTGGTGTCCTCCATCATTGGTTGCAGGGGCAGACCCAGGCACGGCCACGTGGGTGCGACTCGTGGGTGTGGTCGCACCCGTTAAACCACTTTGCACTTAAAAATTATCCAATAAAAATTGTGGGTCCACCCTCAAAATCCACATGAAAATCCATGGTTTTCCTGCAAAACCAAACTACCTTACGCACCCCTCAAATGGAAGTCATGGGTCCGCCACTGATTGGTTGGGAACATCCTATCAACAAACTGGGTTGCTGATAAGTGGGGCTCAATTATCCAAATCCACATCAAGAAGCTTACATATCCCGATGCATCATAGTTCCATAATTCATCTCTCTGAGTCTTGTAACGCATGAAGGTTGATATGATTTTGTTGTTCTAAGGTTATAACACCCTAACACAAGGAATCATTTGCTATTGTGATGATCTTTTTGTAGGTTCTCTCAGAGCCTAAAAATGCCTTGGCAAAACAGTACAAAAAATTATTTCAAATGAATAATGTAAGTAATAATTCCCCCAAAGAGATGTAAGTTTTGGTTCCCAGGGCCCCATTTCATCATTTTTCATGCCAAATTTATTCCAGGAACCAAACATTTGCAGTCACTTAGATGGATTTGTATTTCTATTTGACTCCTTTTTGCTTCCCAGGTCAAGCTACATTTTACTAAGGATGCATTGAGGCTAATTGCAAGAAAAGCAATGGGCAAAAATACAGGGGCCAGAGGTTTGCGATCCCTATTGGAGAACATTTTAATGGAAGCAATGTATGAGGTGTGAATTCTTTTTGGTTCCCTAGATCCATGTGCACATGCTAATTCACCATGTTCAACAAAACCCCCCTCCATGTTCATCATTAGAACCAGTTATCCAGTCCTTGTTTTACTTTGCCTAGATCTGTATTTGTTGAATTTATCTTTCCCTTTGGATTCCTGCTGATCTGTGTGGATGCCATTTGTACCATGGGTGTTTCACCACGAGGTATTAAGGAGTTTTAGGGTGTACCATGGGTGTTTCACCACGAGGTATTAAGGAGTTTTAGGGTGTACCATGGGTGTTTCACCACGAGGTATTAAGGAGTTTTAGGGTGCATTTGGCATCATTCTGGGAATGTTTCGTTCTAAGAATGAAGAAAAACTTATTCGGCAGGCATTTTATCTCCAATTCTGCACATATAGAAAATACTCACTGTCTGTCTCCCTCCTCTCTGTAGTCTCTCTCTCTCTGTAGATTATCTCACAAAATGCCTGCAATTTCTGCATATTTTCTCTCCCTTTAAGTCACATGAATAGAATCAGAGTTTTCCTTATTATTTTAGTTGTTTGCGATGAATTACAACATATTTTCCAATCCAGTAAATACTTTTTCGCCCTTCAGATACCAGACACAAGAACGGGAAATGATAGGGTAGATGCAGTTGTCGTCGACGAGGAGGCTGTTGGATCTGGAGCTAAAATTCTTTGTGGTGATGGAGCGCTGGACCGCTACCTTACACAACACAACTTGAAGGACCCAGTGGTATGTTATAGTTATTCCCATCTTACAGTGTTTTTTGCCAGATGCCCTATCAGTGTAGGAAATGGGGTTCCAAAATTTTAGTTAGGTTATGAAGAGGGACCACCAATTTGATGGCTGTACTGTGGCTGCCTTTCCTGAATGATAGTTACATGCTTGCATGATACAGACAGTAAAGAGTGTAAAGGATGGGATAATGTTATCAGCAGCCTGGGGCGGACCTAAATACATGGTCTTGGGAGCAATCACCCCATCAGACCTGAGTCCGCTTCCAAAACTGACTCTAAAATTCTGGGTTCGATCTAAAACCCACATGAAAAATCCTGGGACCACCCCGAAAACCTGCAAAAGAATTTTGGGCCTGCCCCTTCAAAACGAAAATCCTGGGTCTGCCACAGGCAGCCCTTGAATTGAAGAACGTTTTGGGCTGTGTACCTTAAGTCGCATGGAACATCATTCAAGATTTATACTATACATATTATAGATTATTTCTTTTTGCGTATGAGCTTGTAGAATTATCATTCCAAGAAAAAGGGGAGAGCTGGTATTTTAGCCTAATGTTTACTGCTTAACAGTTTGGGCACCCACACCAAATTCTTTCTAGGATGGTTGGGTATGCCCCTCATGGTTGAGGAAAAACCATGGATTTTTTAGTCGACTAGAGTCTTCTGACACTGAAGGGACGCTAGAAAGGTTGCAGACATTTGAACTTTCGCAGTCATCTGAATCATTTAGATCATAGCTAACAATTGAAATCTGCACTTGGTGTTTTGTTGCAGACGACCCCAGAATGGTCTGAGGGAGAACCAGAGGTGGAGTCCGAGCTTCCTTCTATCGTTGCATTGTAATCATCATGTCCCCGCCATTCAAAATGTTTCCATTGTAAAAGTTATATGTAATCAGCTGTAATTTATTTTTGGAAAGTCTTTATTTCCATAGATGGTCCAAGTTGTAAAAGGTATTCCCTCATATTTTCGTAATTACTTAAAGTCTTGCGTTCAAATTTTGAAGTGGGAATTGAGAATTACACATGAGGGACATGATTCTTGGAGGGAAAAAAAAAATGTAGTTAAAGAATCTGGCGGTGGTTATATATAAGAGCTTTGTACTCAATAGTCATGGATGGCTTCACCTGCCCAAGAAGCAATCGAAGTGGATTTTATGATGAAACTACTATGAGCCCATGATAAACAGCGATGGTAACCAGGTGGCGCACCACTCATCTAATGATGCAATAAAGTGCATTTTTCTCATCAAGGTGCGCCCTCTGTGAATAAGGCACGATCAAGGGCTTTATATATTTCTTTAGAAGTACACCTTTTGGATAAGGCATTCGGTCCTGTGCATCCAGTGTGCAGGGTGTTACCGCGTGTGCACTAGGAGACCGACAACTTTATGATCCATTCAGGTGGACCCTGCCACCAGGGATGGTCGGTGAATCCATGGGTTTGCACTGGACATTTTTTTATATTATTAAACTATTAAATTTGTGGGTCACGGATTAAGGGTCTAGGGGGCATTGGATTGACTTGTAACCTCAGATCTCAGATCTTGGTTGGTCTCACAAAAGATCACCACATCGATCTCTTGATGTACATCGGATGGACACGAGCATTCACTTTTGGTATATCTTATGCCCTTTCAAAGTAAACCAACCATACCCAGAAATTTGTGAGTAGGCTGGCCATCAACAAAACCTTAGATTAGGCCTAATTGAGTCATGTTTGGGCCTACCGACATCTAATTTTAGTGAGCCATGCCTTGGGCAGTGCCATGCCGACAAGCCCACCCATCACCCCCCCACATCTGGCTTGGTTAAGCTTGATTGATGATTGAGAAAATGACATGTGTTGTCTTGTGGACAGTTCTCTCTTCCTCCACTCCCAAAACGGATGCATCTTTCTCAAATCTCTTCGATTTGTCTCCTCTCCCGTAAAAACTTGGGGGGGGGGGGGGGGGGGGGGGCGGGTTTGGCACTTAACTAGTTAAAGTGGGGGGGGGCGGGTTTGGCACTTAACTAGTTAAAGTGGAATAAAGTCCTATCTCCACTGAAAGACAAAAAAAATTATTTTATTTTAACAAAGAGTCAAAATGATCTCATACCAAACAACTAAAAACAAAACACCATCTTATCATAACATCATATATTTTATTTTCTCTTCATATGATGTTTTACCTCACCATACTTCAATTTACAGTACATCCAAATATGTCCTCACAAGAAATACTACTATGTTAGTACTAGTATTAGGGCTAGTTCTATATATAAATATATATAAAAAAGAAGAGACGATGGTAATGGAGGGGAATCCGTGTGTGCCCCATCCCGCCCATCGTAACCCGCAAAAGTTTTGAGGAAGAAGATTGGAAGAGAGAGAAAAAACAAGAAGCTCTTCTTTCCTCTTCTCCTTTCTTTGGTTGTTCTTTTTTCATCTTCTTTCCCTTTCAATTTTTTCCCTTCTCTCTTCCCTCCACTTTCTTTCTCTCTCTCTCTGAATTTGCAAGACAAGAGGGAGAGAGAAAGAGAGGAATTTGAAGAAAAAAAAAAGAGTCAAGAGAGGGCAGAGGGAAAGATTCATTGTTTTTTTTTTTTGGTCTGTTGAATGGAACTGGATCACATTGAATGCATCTCGTCCTCTGACGGGATCCAAGATGAAGAGGAGACGGCGGCGGCGGCACGTCTACAGCGTCCGCTCTTGAAGAACACCAATATCTCCTCCTCAACCCCTCCCCCGCCTTCCAGCGTCCATGAGCTGCTAGAATGCCCCGTCTGCACCAATTCTATGTACCCACCAATCCATCAGGTACGTACGAATGATTTCTTCTACCCCTCCTTCCTTTATTGCTTCTGGGGTTTGGGTTTTTTTCTGGTTCCTTCTTCCCCAAAATGTAGATTCTGGTGTTGGGTTTGATTGGGGATTTAATACAATAGAGAATCCGAGATGGGTTATGGCGAATTTGATTATCTATAGTATCTTTTTGCTGTTGTGAGTCGTGACTGGTCTTTTTCCTCCCCTTTGGCTGGATCTTTTCCTTTTGTAGTTTATGTAATTATATGGGGTTTGATTTATATTTGTCTTGGGGCTGTTTTTTTTATGGAGATTGGTGTCTGATAATCGGAATGTGGCTCATGGGTATTGTGGGATGATGGGGAATCTCATTCTATGAAAAATGCAGAGATGTGGAACATTGGCTGGTATCATAATTCATACATCTAGTTTTCAAGTTAATAATTGCTCTATTTTTGCATCAAGAGGTATAACATTGTCTGGTTAATGTTAATATGCCTTTTTTGGGAATGGTTGAAATCAGCCATTTGAACATAACATCAGAAGTTGGATAGATCGTGGGGTGGAACATGTCATATGATATCAAGTTAAAGAAAGCCATTCATCTTAAACAAGCTTCTTGAGTTGTTTTTTTTTTTTTTTTTTTTTTTTATTATTATATATGATCTAAATTTCTCTGATGGATGGTGGGTTAATCCAAGGCCAATTTGATCATTCTGCAAAAATGCTTCTGAAACAAGTAGAGTGAAAGATACTTTGTGTGTTTGATCTGAAAGCTCGGAATCGTCATATGTATTTTTTTTTTATATTTTGAATGTTAACAAATGTCACTAATAGCACACGAAAGGTATAAGGTATAAATACATGTGTACAGTGTAAAGGAGGATACTTTATAATGCACAGAAAGCAAGCATCAACTAGTGAATGAAATAAAAAGACCACCAACAGCCATCAACACTTAACTGGGACCCTATAGACATAAGCCGAGCCTCCATCAATTAACAAAAAATCTGTGAATCATCTCAGAATCTGAGCAGGCAAGGGACACATACAAGCCAAGCATATGTGAGGTTACATTGGCCATGGCATATCAGTTCTCACTAGCAATAAATCATTGGAACTCCTTTGTCTTGCAAGGGAATCAGCCTCCCAGTTAGTTCCCTAAATTTGTTGCTCATATGACTAATAATACTGGATGATATAAAATGAAACATTGGTTCGGGAGCAGAACAGATGATCCCAGATATTTGAATCCATTGAACATTGTTACTGTAATATACGTTTCTCTTGACAAGACTTTAGACTGCTGCGAGTCAAGTCTGTCAATGTATGCATGAGATTAGACTATCGTAACTCAATACTGCATATAGATTAGATACATGATTAAGTGAATAGGACAGAATCTTCTAGATTTTAAGGCTTTGGCCCTGGCCTTGGTCTCTCCGTGTAGGCAGCTCAAGAGACCGCCAAATTCATGTAAGATCTAATTAAAAAATGATTGATGCTCATGGGCGGAACCGGGGCCATGGCACCCCAAGATTTTCTGAAAGCCTCCTTTTCTTTACATATGACCTCCCTCGGTTTTATTTAGTTTACATTGTTACCTCTCATGGGCTGTTTTGTAAATTTACGGTAGGAGTAGGAGGAAGTTAAATGTCACATCATTAAAAATTAGTAATGGTTTGAAAGTAGAGTTGCCTTTTGGTTAATGAAAAAGGTTTTTGGATGGTTATGGTAAAGGAAAAGTTACTTTTTTATTTTTTATGTAGAATATTGTACAGACACAACCAATCATGTGCTCAATCGGATGGCGGGACCCACTCCTAATTCATCTTGAACAGTCTAGATATCTCTAAGTGGACCCCACAATGGAGTCCTGGGCCAGTTCACTAGTTCTTGACATGGAGTTAATCACATTTCCATCATGCGCTCAATTGAGTTGTAGGACCCTCCTCTATTGAAATGAAATAGTAAGATATATCATTAGTGGGGACGATATTCATTTTGAACTGTTCGAATTATAATTATGTGGGGCCTACGATGGATTCTCGAAGACCTATAAGTTCACATATAATAGCCGCAACAGAGGATGCAGACTCGTCTTCATCACCACCGAATACCGATCATCTCCTCTCTATTATACTGAAATTTTAGAATATATCAATGGAGGGGATGTTAATCATTTTGAATGGTTCGCATTATCATCATGTGGGCTCCATGATGGAGACCCAGGCTTGTGTTATACGGTTCCCATGTAATATACTGCACAGAGGTTCTGGACTCTTCAAAAAGAAACTGAAAATACTCGTCTTCTGCTGGAATGAGATGTGTCCATACGGTTGGAATGAAAAGGACATTTCACTCCACTTTTCCTGATGCCCACCGAACATGAAGATGTAAAAAATTGGAACGTTAGGTTATGGATACTTTTCTGTTACTACACAGTGAATTTACCAAACAGCCCCTCAGGGAAAACTTCCTAGTTCCGCCACTGTTGATGATACACGCTTTACCCTACTGTATGAACTAATCTATTCCAGAAAAAAGTATAATTATTATTGTTCTTCTTCTTCTTATTTTGAAATGCTTCCCTCTGCCTCAAGATAAAATGTGAGGTGGTCATGTGCCTAAGATGATGTTGTTCAGAGTGGTTCTGGCTAGCAATTTATGGTGGTTTTGATCCAATAGTCCACTTTGATGAAAAGTCAGTTCCATGGTGGAGATTTTGCTCTGCTTTTGTGTTACTAGTGGTGTTGTCGATTCTAGATTCTTTGTACTCATTCTTCATTGGTTACATCATACATGTGTATTGAATCAATTTTGTGGTTGGGAGAGGGCTCCAAACTTAACTGTTGTTTGGGCACATGACCCCATACCTCATCTTTCTTTCAAGGCGAAATGAGTGGAGGAGGTGTAGGATATCTCTTCAATTGGGTGCTTGCATCAATCATATTTTAAGAGAAGCTAATGTTATGGAAAATGCTCTTGCAAGGGAGGGAGTTTTTCTTTCTTCTCTTACTTTTGATGTATAATATCATTTTTGTTTCGTTGTTCTCTTTTTTGGAGTTTTTTTTGAGCTGGCATGTTGTGGCCAATTCCTGTTTTGTTAAACCTTAAAGTGGGTTCTCTTACCTTGCCTGAGTGACTCTAATCCTCACATTTGGGACTTCTTAGGTCAAGTTGGCTGTGTATTGAACTTTCAATCCATTTTTCTTTCTTCCACTTTTTTAGTGACTTGAACTTTCACTTTTCTCATGTCATCTAATTAGATTTCTTGGCAGAGTTGATTTTCGTTTCTCTTCATTGTTCAAGTATTTTATCGTTTCAATTTTTTTTTTCTAATTTAATTTTTTTACTGGGATGGGTTATCCTTGTTCTGACAAATTAGTGTCCCTGCAGTGCCACAATGGGCATACACTGTGTTCTACCTGCAAATCAAGGGTGCATAACAGGTGCCCTACCTGTAGGCAGGAGCTTGGAGACATCAGGTGTTTAGCATTGGAAAAGGTGGCTGAGTCACTAGAGTTGCCTTGCAAGTACTGCTCGCTAGGCTGCCCAGAGATATTCCCATACTACAGCAAGCTCAAACATGAAGCTCAATGCAACTTCAGACCACACAGCTGCCCATATGCAGGATCCGAGTGCTCTGCTGTTGGAGATATCGCTTTCCTTGTAGGACATCTGAAGGATGACCACAAAGTAGACATGCACACAGGTAGCACATTCAACCATCGCTATGTCAAGTCTAATCCTCGTGAGGTTGAAAATGCGACCTGGATGCTAACGGTAAGTGCATTGTTTTTGTTGTATGTGCAACCATGTGAGTGGGTGAGGGTCATGCCAAATATGAATATTCATTCTATTACACCATCATCATCATTGAAGCCATATTTCCTCTATCGCAGGGTCCAAACTATTATGTATATTTCTTTTATAGAGAAATATAGATGATATTATTGATTCTAATTGGGCACTTTCTAATGCATTCCTTGATTAAAAGGGTTTTGAAAGTTGAAAATATTTTATTCTCTTTATTATATGGATTTGGAAAATGACTCAATGAACTTTAATTTTTAAGGATGGCCAAATGCTCTTTCTTGAGATAATAAAAACATACAGAACATGTAATGACCTTGACCCGGATTCACTGTTGGGCCCAACCCTAGACCCACTAGAGACAATGGTTAGGATGTTTTTCATTTTATTTCATAGTAATTATTCTGCAAGAAATCTAATTATTATTACATATATTTAATTTAGTGTTTGTATGCAATGAAAAATAAAATCTAATAATTATTACATGTATTTAATTTATTGTTTGAATGCAATGAAGTACGATTTCATGGCAATGAAAAATAAAACTCTAATTGTTATTACATATATTTAATCTAGTGTTTGTATGCAATGAATTATGATTTCATGCATTTTATTTACCATGAAATAAAATGAAAAACACCCTAACCATTGTCTCTAGTGGGTCTAGGGTTGGGCCTAAGGATGAATCCGGGTCAGGATCATTACAGCGCAATTGGAAATTTCTCAAGATCTTATGAAGACTAAATGTTGCTTAATGACAAAAAACCATGCCTCTTTTTTTTTTTTTTCTTTTCAGACCATGTTGGCCCATCACGGACTGTGTCTGATTTTGGAGGTTATTTTGAGGGTACCACTTTGCAATAAAATTCTTGTTTATTGAGTTCCTTACCTGCAATATGACAGCCAATAGGCCTGCACGAGGTGTACAAATATTAGACAAAAAGGGGTGAATAACATGAATTTGTTGTGAAATAAAGATGATTTATATTTTTTTTTAATAAAAAGAAAATTATGGTGTATAAGACAAGTTTACAAGAAACTAAAATTGTTCTGTCAAGGAGATGGACATAAATTCCGACAATGCTATGGTAGTGTTGGTGTTGCTTGCTTCTAATGAATGACTCCTACCAACTGCTGATTTGGCTAGAGAATTCACATCTGCATTTGTGTCCTTGGGTATATGAGCCTCCAACAACATCTACAGCCATTTTGACTCCCTTCTCTTGATTTCGTGGATGAAAAAATAAATTCTCCCTTTCTCCACTTACTGCCAAATGTCTCTCCAAGTCCATTTCTGGAAAGCTCTCTTCTTTTTTTTTTTTTTCAATTATCTTCCTGATGAAATTGCCAATCATAGCATTTTCCAAATCACTTGTTGACCAGTGTAACATAAAAGGGAAGATAAGCTTGCAATGAACAAAAGATGTCCAATTCACAACTTCTTCCACTGGAAAATGCATCAAGTTCCGCACGTTTCATGTGATGGGTTGTTATTTCCTCAAAGGTAATGATGAGGCAAAGAGGAGAAACAGGATGTATGATCTGTGATCTCATTTGCTTGTGTTCTTTTGCTGCTTCAGACTACCCAACTGAAATTTAGAGCTGACTCTTATTGAAAAATAATGATTTTGCAAAAACTTTCAGCTACATGATGTTAAATAGTACTTCACACTTTCCTTGGAACTTTCTTTTCGCATAGGCTAGTTCAATATCCTATGGGAATCTTTTCTTCTTGATCAATTTATGAGGACTCTTTTTATGATTATATTTGACTACAATTTGTTCTCTTTTCTTCAGGTCTTCCACTGTTTTGGGCATTACTTCTGCTTGCACTTTGAGGCCTTCCAGCTTGGGATGGCACCTGTCTACATGGCATTTCTCCGATTCATGGGTGATGAGTCTGAGGCAAGGAATTTCAGTTACAGTCTTGAGGTTGGGGGCAATGGCAGGAAGCTCATATGGGAAGGAACCCCTCGAAGCATCCGTGACGGCCACAGGAAAGTTCGTGATAGCCACGATGGTCTCATAATCCAGAGGAACATGGCGCTTTTCTTCTCGGGTGGAGATCGGAAAGAGCTGAAGCTGCGTGTTACTGGACGGATATGGAAAGAACAACAGATCCCAGAAAACGGAGCATGTGTTCCCAACCTCAGTAGCTGAAGAAACGGCCAATTTAAGCGATGCATGTATTGATTGGTTTCTTTGTTGTAACTTCTATCTGTTCCTGTATCAGCTGACACTCCCATGTTCCAGTCATATGGATAGAAAGGTTGTTAGTGTTGGGAGCATGTTGATGCTGTGGTTTGAGTTTCTGTGAAAAGGCTAATAAGTTCCCCTTTTACCCCACCTTGAATGTAAATACATGGAATTCATACTAATGTGCAAATGAACCACTTCTTTAGCAAGTACCTCATGGGATGGTTTCATAACTTCTTTTCTTGTGAGCTATGGTAGGTGGTGGTGGTGCTTGTGAAGGTTATTTTTCGGAAGGAAAGACTCTTAGCTATACTTGCACCTGGAGTTTATTATGATCTTACCGTTTGTAAAGACAAGTTCATTTTGTTGTAAAAGGAAACTCAGCATTTCTGTTCAAATATAATTTAAAAAAAGTTCACATGTAACCAAGATTTAACTGGAACCACATGCAACCAAAGTAGCATTTCAGGGCCATGATAGCAAGTGATGGAAATTCTTGCAATCTTAATTATCCATCAATCCAGGAAATATTGGGAGCATCGAACCAGCTTGGTCTGTATGGTCGCCCGGATTCATGCCTGTCATTAGGTCGGAGAATGATGGAAATGGTTGTGCATGGACTAGGGTTGTGTAAAAAAATGCTGGCTCTCTGATCATCTTGGCCCTTCTTATGGTCCTCCAACTGAGGAAGTAGTGCCAAAATTGGAATATATGAAGGGGTAAGTGAGTGTGAAGGGTTGGGATTGTTCACTGTGCCAGACAATGTTACAGTGACTCGAGAAATTGACTATTAATGTTTCTCTCCATCACAATGGCTCAAATTATTAGCTCCCACACAAGCTGTAACAGGTACTTATGAGTAGGAAACCAATATACTTAAGAAAGGGTTTTTTTTTTCTCATGCTATCTATGAGAGGCATCTCTTAGCAGAACATAGCCCTGTAGAAATACTAGGGGACTTTTCTCCAATGCAATTAGGGATCAAAGGTTAGGTGCTGAAGACCTGAAGCCAACTGGAGTTTACAACAACAACCCCACCTAAACTTTAGCTAAATGATGTGAGTTTTTATTTCAAGGCCAGATCATGTTGTGTATAAATAAATATAGTGTGGAGCTGCCTACTGCATCCATGACACTCAGTGGGGCAGAGGGATGGGAACAGACATTGTGATCTAACTTTAGCAAAAGATTAAAAAAAATCAGTTTATTAATTTTTATAATCTTTTAATTTATGATACTAAAAAGAGTTCAGTTTTTTTATATCAATTTTTTATTTTGATTTTTAATTCCTATTGAAAGTAATATCTATTTGTTTACTTTGCTACGACCTTTCCATTATTTGATGTGACATCTTTCCATGAAAAAAAAAAAGGAAAATGAAAGGTTTTTTTTTTTTTTTTTTTGTAACAAGAGAATATTTGAATTTGCTACTAAAACTCGCACAAAATAATAAAAAAAAACCCTGCATAGTCTAGATTGTAGACAACCCCTTATTCTCTTAGTTTTCAAGTCTTTTAACTTTCGAGAATAAGGAGTTGCTAAGTTGATTCACGACCCCACCTCTCATCCGACCTGACTGACTTTCCACTTGGGTGGGCACCTCTTCTTATTTATGTGGGTGAGCTGAGCTCTCTTGGGTCCCAGCCCCACCTGGCTGGTGCTTGAAAAAAAAACAAAAAAAAGGTCGTCTGCGTGCCTTGTTATTCAAAGGCTGTGGGCCCTTAAAATTTCGTCCTCAATGCTTGTTTGGTCTCAACTAGAGCATTTCACTTCTCAACTAGAATTATAGTCCTAAAGGCACGGCATGGCTTACCAAGCGACCAACTTCGTACCATTCTATGTTTATTTTTTGGTAAGACATACCATTCTATGTTGAAATGAATGTGTGCGTTTATTTACTAATTTGAACGCTAAAAAAACTAGTTTGACCAAAATACAGCCTTGTACTCCATCTTATCCAGGCCGTTCATCTAGTGGGTCCCATCATGATGAATGATGAGCCAACTTCATCTTGGAGACTTGTAATCAATACAATGAGACAGCTGCTTGTGTTTATATTATCTGTGCTATTCCTATGTCTGACAATTTCAGAACTAAACTGATTCAGGGCGATGGGCCTCTTCACCTATTACAGGGGAGGGGGCACATGTTTGTTATCATTGTTGTGTCTCCCTCTTACAAAAGGAAAATATTTTGAGGGGCAAATGGAAGTGTTGAAGACAGTTTATCTTGTGTTCTACCTTGTGTTATTATTGTGATCTATCAGTCATCACATATTTTTCTATTATAGCTTCTCCTCACTTGCATACAACTAACAGGTGACAATTAGAGAAAGTGAAAACGAGAAAAGTACAATTTTGCATGCAGCTTTTGGAGTTCAATCTCCTTCCAAGTTCCAGGTGTGGCCCCATGAGATCCACTTGCAAGCTTCCTGCAGTTGTGCACCAAGTCAAAATAGAATGGCGGTCTCCACTTCTATGTATTTCAAATAAACTACTTCATGAGGATCTGTTTGATTGGAGAATTTGGGAAGGAAGTAGCTGACCTCGTAGAATTTCAAAATTTTGAAAGCAAGAAAAATCCCTGGCCTCTATATTTTGTGTCTAGTGGTGAGCTGGAGTTTTTGAAATTCAACTATCAAGAAAGATTCTTTCAAGGGCACGTTTTGTCTGCTTTTTCTGCAGTGAAGATTTTTCACAGTTGTGTGAGGAGAACAGCTTATGAATAAAGTTGAAGTGTATTTGATGGAAAATGCATCTATAGTTTGTGCAATCATTAAGCATTTTTCATCCAAGCAACTCCCCAGACAGAGAAAATTGCATGTGAGAACTATTTCATCTCATAGTAACACAAGCAGCTGATCTTCCAAGTCGGTAAGAATAATGTAGTGTTGCTCATACTATTTTGGGTTTAACTATGATATCAATTTTAAAGGTATACAGCTACAGGCTGTACAGTAGTACATTGCTAAGACAGAGAAGGGAATGATGGTTATTTCTTTGGAAAAATCTTCAGGAGTACTGTCTTCAATTAAGGGCTTGGTATGTCCTAGGCTGCAGGTCAGCTGGTTATGGACATGAATATTGTGTGTGGATAAATGAGTTCAAGTCCCTTGTAAAGAAAAACATAAAAAATTTAAGGGCTTGAAATTAAGCTTATTTGCAGATTACAACTTAATGATAGCCATTAGTAGTATAATGTCTTTTTAATTGGAGTCTGTTGCATCCAAAATTCTGCCATACAATCTATTTATGGCTGCTAATTTGAGTCAAAATATCGTGGCACTTGCCTTCAGATTGTATGATTTAAGGCACACCAGCTTCATTGAACCTGAGGAAGTGAGTAAAGCAAAAAAAAAAAAAAAGGTAAAATTTTTCATTTCATTCCATTGTTATACTATTGCCACTCACTGATTATTCCAATTACTAAACTCTAATTTGGGTAAAAATCAGAGGAGCCTGTATAAAGGGTGGCATTTATTTTGAGCAGTGAGATTGTAATTTAGTGAGCCCCATGAAGTTCGGGGCACTCAATGCCATGGGTAGGATCGAGCCAGGCTGAGTAACATCCAGGCCCAGCCCAACTTTAGAAACACGAGCCTGTCTTTGACCAAGTCGACAGACAGGGGCTATAAATTTCAAGCCCAAACCTGCCCATTTAGTTAATCAGGGCAGGCCGAACTGTATGGACTTTCTAGGAATTGTTTGAATACATTATCAGTTCACTTCGGGCTTTGGGCTTTCTATCACTTAATCAAGACCAGCTCAAATATTAAACAGGCCCAACTTATATATCCAGGCCCAGCCCAAAGCAGGCTGCCCCGGCCCCCTATTTGTATGCAGTTGTCTGCATTTTAGAGCCCCATGATCCCATCCTTGTGGGCCCTACCATGATGACCCAATAAATGGCACATGGCCCAATTTGGAGCCCCATGGTCAACGGTGATCGCCACCAAGGGTACTGGTGGGGCCCACTATGGACTTTTTCGGTTTTTCGAACGCTAGCTAGAGTGCAGGAATCTCATGTAGGACTTTTCAGCAACACCTACACGTGTTTCTACCAATAACAAGACGCCACGTTGCAGTGAAGAGCCACCGCCCCAAACGGTAAGCATATGTTATTCGTTCAGTCAGTAGCGGACACGTGGGACGAGATCTGATGTCGGACACGTACGGGTGGGAATTGGGATAGTAATCTAATTCCAAAGCGAAGAATCTGTTTACAAGGCTGGAAAGTGATCTGAAAGCATCCCCCCTCGTTGGAACTTTTTTTTCTTTATTTTGTTAAAAATATAAGCGGCTCAAAATTAACTTTCTTAAATTTATGATGTTTGGGTATTTTTCAAAATTTTAACGCAAATGGAGTTGGGACTTGAATATTTTTCTTTTATAAGATGATGATAATCTTACGGCGACACCAACTCTGATTAGAGTAAGATTTTAATATATCACATACACCGTTGCGAAGTTGTGAATTTTAAATGGCTCAAATTTTCAATAGGTGACTCGCACACTCTCACTATGGTATTCCAAATCTTTAATTCTCTTAGCTAAAGCCTCATATGGACCCAAGTTGTAGGACTAAATGTAAAATTAGTCTTCTCTTGGTTGTTTGGCCTCTTAATATTGATAAAATTCGCCTGCATAGAATATGTAAAAACTAAATAATAAGAATTTATTATCAAATGAATGCTATTATAAAATTATTAAGTAGATGAGAGATGAAACATATGAGGTGAGGGCCAAAGAATTTAAGGTGGATACGTAGATCAGACTTCTAATGCATCTTCATCAGGCCCCATCAATTGAACGGCTAAGATCCGCCCCATCATCAAGAACCTAGAGATGGCCCACCCCAACAAAATAAAAATAAAAACCATCCGCGACGAGGCTTCTACTTCTTCTAGAAAGAAGAGCCCAAAATGTATGCTTGCAGGCCACGTTAGGATCCTTCCTGGCAAACAATCATTCTTCCCATCCAGCCAAAAACACATGACTCCCGGCACAGTGTTTCCATCTAGTAGTCATCCTACACGTCACTTTCCGTTATCTCTAACGCCGTTATCTACGCGCTTTCATTTCCATTAAATTTCCTGCGCCGGATGCGCTCATGACAATAACAGCATACTCTCTATATTACTTATAATCAAATTGCTCTTCTTTTTACACAAAATTACGAAAATCCTCCACCGAGCTGACCAAACAAGGGATGAGCTCGGAACAATTAATGGAGCCCACCTCATAAGTAAATCATAAAAATAAGAATCCCATGCACATCCATCAATTTGGGTCATTTGGTACGTATCTATATTGATAGGACCGATGGATCAGCTGTGTACTCATTTTGAAAGATAAAAGCTATTAGCTATATTGGTCAAGTGGTTAATTATCATCCAAGCCTTAGTCACCATATATATTTAAAAAAAATATATTAACGACAGACCCAGGATTCTCATTAGAATGTTGCAGTGTATGGTCGAGGGAGGAAATTAAATCGATTTTTTAAGACCTTATCTAAAAAATTTCTTGAATCATGTGGATGTGTGATAACAATTGGATCTGCACCTATGTCATCTCCAAGTGGGCCCCACACTGAGCCCTGATCACTCTTTTATCTTTTTTTAACAAAGACAGCAGAGAAGGCTGAGCTGATGATGAGAGTTTGTTGGAAGACCAAGGGCGGTTTACAGTCCACGTGCGCTCCTTCCGCGAAGCTTCTAGCCAGCATCTCCAAGACCAACGGTCATATGGATTTTTTTTAATAATTATTCTACATTCAACGCCGTGACTTGCCGTAAGGGACGGGTCCAAGCGCATATAACGGCAACGGCTACAATCACGTCTCCTCCAAGGCATTTTGCCGTTAGTCCTCGATGAGAAAATCCAGCCCCAGTCTTCGGACTTTTCCAATCAAAATCAAAGTTGAGAAGGAGATACGAGCTTTCAATTTCCACAAGATCAGGAGAGCAAGAGCAAAACCTAACCCTAGCCCTAGCTAATCAGGTAGATTCTCCAGTTCCTCTCTTTCTCCAATCGGTTCTTCTTCGCGGTGGTAAGTGCGTTCCAAAGCATCAGCTTCAATACTTCTTGTTTTTCCAGTTTCTTTGACTTTTTGTGCAAGAAATCGAAAGGGGTTGATAAAAATCGTATCTTTTCCATCACCCAGAACCTGATTTTCCGAAATCCTTTTTCTGGAGGTCTCTGATCGGGAAACCCTAATTTTGAAGCATCTGATTTTACATCTATGGAGTTTCTGCTTTAAAAAAGGTCAAGGACTAGGGCTTCTGGGTTTTGAGGGCAATACCTTGATCTGCTGGATTAGGGTTTTGGTCTTCATTTCTAAGGGGGTCAAAGAAGGGGCAGGCTGAACTGAATGGAGTCGGATTTATATGGTTTCTTATAACTCTCGCTCTCCATTTTTTTGGCTTTACATGAAGCTCGGGTTCTTTTTCTAGAAATCATCCTTCTGTTCTTACAGGGAATTGAATTGACAATTGAATGCACTTTGATTGGATTGGATCATTGAAATCTCACATGCGTTTGTGAGCTTTTAGGGCATCATCTTGTAATTACATTTTTCTGGGGATTTGATGTTGTTGGAGAGATCTGGTTGGATGATTGGATGATGGGGCTTTAGGGTTTAAGGAGTAGTTCTTCCCCTTTTTTTTTTCTTTTTCCCCCTTTAGGGGCCGAAGAGGGAGGGGTGTTGGGTAGTGTTTGGGTATAGAGTGTAAAGATGTCGACAGCAGGTGGAGTTCTCAGTCCCATTCGCAAAGAGGCGGTCCATCCCCCTGGTTTTCTCCTCGGAAGCTCGCCACATTGCCCGCGAGAATCGATCCTCATCTATCTCACAGTGGCAGGTTCTGTGATTCCTATGCCGGTGATGGAGTCCGATTCCATTGCTTCTGTGAAGCTACGGATCCAGACCTGTAAAGGGTTCGTGGTGAGAAAACAGAAGCTTGTTTTTGCTGGCCGTGAACTGGCTCGAAACGATAGCCTTGTTAGGGACTATGGAGTTACTGATGGGAATGTTCTGCATTTGGTCGTCCGGCTATCTGATCTCCTTGTAATTACTGTTAAGACGACCTGTGGGAAGGAGTTCGAGTTCCACGTTGAGAGAAGTAGAAATGTAGGCTATGTCAAGCAGCAGATTGCCAAAAAGGGGAAAGGTTTCGTCGATGTGGATGATCAGGAACTGACTTGTAACGGAGAGAAGCTCGAAGATCGGAGGCTGATTGATGATTTATGTAAAAAGAATGACGCTGTGATCCACTTGGTGGTTCAGAAATCAGCAAAAGTTCGTGCCAAACCTGTTGAGAAGGATTTTGAGCTGCTGATTGAGGCATCTAATTCAAATGAGCAGAAAGTTGATGAAGAATTGGAAAAATACCAGGGAGGAATAGGGAATCTTCAGCTCACAGCTAGGAAGTCACTTGGTAGAGATTTCTGGTTAGAACCAGTTATTGTTAATCAGAAAATTGAATTGCCAGCTGTGGTTAGGGATCTAATTGATGCTACTTTTGCTGGACTAGAGGGGAATCCACCAGTCAGATCTTCAGAGGGCTCAGGCGGTGCTTATTTCATGCAAGATGTTTCTGGTCACAAATATATCTCTGTTTTTAAGCCAATTGATGAAGAACCTATGGCTGTGAATAATCCTCTGGGCTTGCCCATGACATTGGATGGTGAAGGGTTGAAGAAGGGCACAAGGGTAGGAGAAGGCGCTTTTAGAGAAGTTGCTGCTTACCTTCTGGATCATCCAAAAAGTGGTCCCCTGTCACTTTCAACCAATGAGATTGGTTTTTCTGGCGTTCCTCCAACAGTTATGATAAGATGCTTGCATGGCGGGTTTAATCATCCAAATGGATATGATGGCACGATGAAGAATTCAAAGATTGGATCCTTGCAGATGTTTGTGAAGAACCATGGGAGTTGTGAGGATATGGGTCCTCGTGCTTTTCCAGTGGAGGAGGTTCATAAGATATCTGTGTTGGATATAAGATTGGCTAATGCAGATAGGCACTCTGGGAATATTTTGGTTTGTAAAGAGGGTAATGACGATAGGGTTGTGCTGGTTCCAATTGATCATGGCTACTGCTTGCCCGAGACTGTAAGTGCTTGTCTTCTTGCAATTGAAAAAAAAATCTCTCTCTCTAGTTTGTAGATGAGAATTGCTGTCAATACTTGGTGATTATTTCCCATTAGTTTTATGTTGCTTGTGCTGGGTTTTATATAAATCATCTAATTGAAGTTTTGGCACTGGATATTTTTATAAGGGAACTTACAGTGAACTATATTGCTGATATTTTCATATAACCACTTATTTTTCCTATTTTTGTAGCAAACCACCTTATCGGGCAATCTCAATCAACCACCTCAACCCAGAGACACTTTTCAACCTACCAGTTGAAAGTCAGCACATATTTTTAGAAAAGACAAGATGCCCCTATATATTGTCTTGTTAACTTAGTGACATCAAACCTTACTGCCTGGTCGCACCTTAATGGCTACCTGAACTCTCATTAACCTCTTCATCACAACAGTCTCTCCATCTCCAGCCATACAAGGTCTCTTCTGCAGCCCAAGCCATCACCTCCTACTAAATGATGCAGCTGAATTGGTGTGGAAGGGCCCAAATAAAAATAAGATACTTAAAAGAGAATAATAAGGATGCCATAATTATGCGCTCTCTATATATATGTGTGTGTGTGTGTGTGTGTGTGTGTGTGTATATATATATATATATACATGAAATTCTTGAACCTCCCTCCCTTACTTTCTTCCCCTCTCCACCTTAAAACACCCATGGAAGTACTCATTTGTTGCAACTTTTGGTATCGAATATGTTGGGTTTCATATTTTATGTGATAAAGGAATATATGGTGAGAAACAGTAGTCCATAGCATAGTTGGGAGGTGCTCATTGTTGCAGACACTAGATATTTTTTTCATTATATTTGAATTTCTTTTTAACGCTGAGTAACATTTGCAGTTTTTTATATACTGCTAGATTTTAACAATGTTTATACCGCAATTCATTGACTGAGTTTACTTCATTTCATTTTGCTTATGTTTCACTAATTGTACAAATTTGAACTGTCCACAATGTGTTATTATTTTCTGAAATATGGTGTTGTGTGTTTGTTCTTTAGTACAAAATGCTTGATTGGTGTGCTTTGAGATGTATCTCGTCTGTCTTATTGGTGTCTTCAAAGAAAGCAATTTTTTTACAAAAAATTCATAGAAAGTTTTTTGGAAAGTAATGTTTTTTTACTCTCTGATCCATAGACAAAAATTAAACAAAACGAAGAGAGAGAGAGAGAGAGAGAGAGAGAGAGAGAGAGAGAGAGAGAGAGGGGTTCAACACAACAATTCAAAGAAAGCAATTTTTTTTACAAAAAATTCATAGAAAGTTGATTCATCAAAAATGTTTGGATTGAACTTATCTACATGTTCCAATGATTGTTTGTGAATCAGGCTTTGATACCATTTGATCAAATTGTTTACTAGATTAAATTCACTGGATCTGCTCATTAAATTGTTGTACTACCATTATTGTTGTTGTTGCCTTACTTGTTTCAAGTGCACTTATTTCTCGGCATTTATCATTGCAGTTTGAAGATTGCACCTTCGACTGGCTATATTGGCCCCAATCCCGGCAGCCTTACAGCCCTGAAACCATCGAGTACATAAAAATGCTTGATGCTGAGCAAGACATCGCACTCTTAAGGTTCCATGGATGGGACCTATCACGTGAATGTGCACGCACATTGCGGATCTCCACCATGCTGCTGAAAAAGGGCGCTGAAAGAGGGCTCACTCCTTTTGCCATTGGAAGCATCATGTGCAGAGAGACTCTCAAGAAGGTATCTGTGATTGAGGAGATTGTCCGAGAAGCTGAGGAATCTGTGCTTCCTGGCACAAGTGAAACAGCATTCCTCGAATCTGTATCACAGATCATGGATCGTCGCCTCAACGAACTTACCATGTAGGTAGGTGATCGGATTCGAGATGAATATGTATATATGCACATGTATACATGTGTTGGACAGACCTTAGGTGTTTGAAGGGGACGGAATGATCAATGAGTAAGTTCTTCAATGAACTGCTAGTGGGGCTACTGTGCCACTTCTTTTGTTTACAGAAGCGGCTAGTTATGCATGGAATTCAGCTCTTAACTTTTCTTTATTTGTGTTGCAAATTCATTGAGAAGTTGAACCGAATTTGAATGATCTTGCTTTTATCATTTGTTGTTATAGTCAATCCCTTATATGAGGATTGAAGTAGATATATCTGAATAACATGTATATCTTTGATAGTAGGTGTCTTTGCCGTTGCTTTTGATTTCTACTGCGTGGGAAAATGTTCTTTGGCTTGCTATGTTGAAAGGATGAAATTTCCTAATATATATGTCTTGTGGATATCTGTAGTAATTTGTATATAGAGATGCTCCTCTTCTTCAGTAGATGGATTGGTGAAATGCTGATCTGAGAATGTGTATGTGCACTAGTGCGCGATTGCCCCTTGCAATGTTAAATGAGGATACATGGTGGCTTTTCTAGATTTCACCCAAAATGGTGAAAACAGGGGGGCAAATACAAGCTCCTTTCCATTCTATGGTTGGACGGATCCATTTGCTTGGTTCATTTTCAAATGTTGAAGTGCCTTTCGGTTCACATCATGGACTTCAAAAATATTAAATAAAAAAAATATATACCTTTCCTTTTAAAGTTATAATGTCGCTCATTTTGAGCACATAAAGTTGTCTATGAAAAGCTATTCCTTCGGAGGAGATGACCCTCCAAATATAGTTGGGACAAGGCTTTGATGATGATACCCTTGAAAATAATGATGACAACCATGAGATGTGATTAGGAGATAGATTTATAAAGAATTACACGAGAATTGTTGAGCAGTTCTAGACAATTAGAGGTAACTCTTGGCAAGTACAAGCGACCAGAAATGGAACGTAGTTAGAGATGAGTCATGTTGGGTTGATAGTGAACTTGAATCTAATTTCATGAAAGGAAAGATTATCATGGCATGAATTCTCATGTGTTGAATCCCTATCTACTCTGCACACAATCACTGCTTACGTGTAATACATAAGAACCAAAGGCTTCACAATGGAACTAGCAAGTTTGCTTAAGCTATGTTTCAGGATCTTCAGCACAACTTGAAATCTTGGGTATCTAATGTTCAAAAATAAAATAAAACATTTCATTCAACATCCGTTGTGGGCTCTTCACGTTCATGATTTCATGATATATTTCATTCGAGCTATGCAACATGTGTTTTTGTGATTTAAGCGCGAGAAATGCATGTCTGTTACAGAATAGTCGTGTATAGGTTCCCAAGAACTAGAGAAATCCTCTTTGATTGAACCAAACACAAAGTAGTTTTTGAGTTTTAGGAATCCTATTGAAATAGGAAACAATTGGATACCTTATGAATTGGGTTTTAGTACTCACAAAACAAAAGATTCAAGAATCTTGGAAGAACAGAAAACTCAAAAAATGTAAAACATATCAAGTGAATCAAATTCAAACCTGATCTGAAGCTCTCCTAATATTGTTTTGGCTCGAGGGGGGTTGAAAAAAGACTTAGAGATGTGAAAGTTCCAAGTAGATTTTTGTTTTCTTTTTCTTCTTTGGACCAGAATAGGAGATAGGAAATTTTCTTCTGATCTTGTGAAGGAATCAAAGGTCAAAAAGAGAGCCAGAGTCAATTTCCCTTTCTTCTGAATAAAAGAAGGGTCTTCTTTGGTGGATCCTCTTAAATCTTCTTCCACTGCGAAATTTTTTTCTTGTTGATGTTTTTTTCTCAATCTCGCTTGTTTCATTTTTCTAATTATTTTAGGGCCTATCTAATTTGCATTAGAATATATAGGAATTGAATACATAGGAAATCAAGGTCAAAACAGATTCTCATAAGGATTATTAAAGAGGTGAGGCATAAAATGTATATAATATGAGGTAAGGTGGAAATATAGATGGGATCTTGGCTTTCCTATAATTTGAGTTACTAGGGTAATCGCTAAGTATCCATTTCCGTTCTCTCTTAATTCAATTTTTATTAAGGAAAGATTTTCTATGGTTATTTTGTATATTCACTTTTAATTTTTATTTTTAACCATTTATTACATGAATTCTTTATATATTCAATTCTAAGGTATGCTACGCAATGCAAACATGCCGTTAGCCTTTTAGTGACATTCGAAAATGGTACTCTGCCTAAAAAGTAGATACAGGTGATGATAACAGAATAGTATGTTGCGCCACCATCATTGTTATAGAAGTGTCATCTCATCAATCTACAGTGGTTCTGGGCTTTGAATTTTTTTTTCGATAGTATATCGGGCAGTCACTAGTTTGATATTATATTTTGGGGCTTGCTGCGTTTGCATCTTTTGTGCCCAAGTAAATCTGTCTATTGTTATCTTTAGCTATTAGTGTTGGCTTAGAACATGGAATTTTGACCGTACAATTATCTTTAGATTTGATATTTGCTCAAAAACAACTGGAATTTAAATATTTTCAGTAAAGTTATTCGTATAATAATTGTGTAATATCGCACGGCCCTATGATGTTGTACTATTCAAATATCGCACGGTGTTAGGATATCACACAAATAACTCTATAGGGAATATTTAAATTTTTACTGTTCAAAGGTGAACGTCAAATCTATGGGCAGCTGTATGTCCAATATCCCTTAAAACATTGGGTCCAAACTCAATTGCAAATGTACATTTGAGAGTCTTTTTGTTTCACCTTTCCATTGCAATTTTTCATATCAATAAAAAGTGGTTATTTTTATAAATTGTGCAAGAATCAAATATCACATTTTGGTCTACGCAGATATCTGATTGTATGGTGACTTTCACTGTTAAATACAAATTCAATTTTAATTTTGGTGTTTGGTTTTCTACAATATTATGTAAATGTATCATGATAATGCAGCGTATGCACATACCTTCTACTATTTGGTTTTTTTTATTTTTTTATTTTAGATCTTTCTTATATATACTCTCATTTTAACTAATCTTGAAATGAGCTTTCATAAATCTTGAACCAATGTTTAGAACATAAACTCTTCCATCGAATCATAATTTCATTTAACAGTATGTTTAAAAGAAGAAGTGAACAGCCTCTAATCCTACAAATTAAAATAAGATTTATCATCTCTCTAATTTTGTAATTTTGTGATCTCACGAAATTATCATCCAAATTCTCTTTAGAACCAAACAGAACTAAAACTTCACTTTGATTAGAGAATATAAGTTGTATAATTAGCCAAACACCTACATTGACTTGTATAATTAACCAAACACCTATATTTTATGCATTCTTTTCTGAAGTGCAGGTCGAAAGTCACGGTGGATCAAGCCAATGCCTCTAACCACAGCTCTCTCTCTCTCTCTCTCTCTCTCTCTCTCTCAGAGTTGTCCTTTTCCTTTTACCTATCGTCGTTCCTGCTGTTAATGTTAAGAAGTCGTAGAATCCAATAATAGAGGCTATCTTGGGAAGGAACAATGCTTCCATCATTTTCAACCGTCATGTTAAATGAACTTCTACCCACTCCTTGATGGCCCGTGATGGATCTAGAATTTTCGTTTTAGGGGTGAAAAATCTTATTAGGTAGTTTGGTTTTGAGAACAAATTGGAGATTTTCAAAGAACGTGAGTTCTTATCCCAACCCCGGGCAATCACCTTCCCTCACCCGCTGTCTATTTCCCCCAGGAGACAGGAGGGTCCTAGCCCCTAAGTGGGTACCCAAAAAAAAAACTCTACCCAATCGATGCAGCTTTGCAGACCCCACTCAATGTGCCAATTGACTGGACAGTTGGTTAGCTCGATCTAATTCACACCATCCATTAAATGGAGAGAGTTTTGACCTCTACAGTCATTTAATCCTGAGGCTTTGTGTAGATGGTGATTTTAAGAGATGAAATGGTAGAAATCGTTTTTTCAGGTTGCATTCCACAAAAAGGTGCAGACGTCACCTAGGACCACCCGCATTGTATCGTTCGCAGCTACTACTACTGGACGCCAAAATAATGAATTTGCCACTTTTGTCTTCTTTGTAGCTTTCTAGCTGTACAATCCCTTCCTCAATGGAACACCTGTAGCAACTCTCAATCGTTGTCTATTTCCCTCACCAAGACAGCTGGGTCTTAGCCCCTAAGTGGGTACCAAAAAAAGCTCTACCCAATCGATGCAGCTTTGCAGACCCCGCTCAATTTGCCTATTGACTGGACAGTTGGTTAGCTCGATCTAATTCACACCATCCATTAAATGGAGAGAGTTTTGACCTGGCCTCTACCGTCATTTAATCCATCTTCAGTGGTCTAGATGGTGATTTTAAGACATGAAATGGTAGAAATCGTTTTTTCAGGTTGCATTCCACAAAAAGGTGCAGACGTCACCTAGGACCACCCGCATTGTATCGTTCGCAGCTACTACTACTGGACGCCAAAATAATGAATTTGCCACTTTTGTCTTCTTAGATTAGGCCTTGTATCTCCTGATATAATTATACAACCCCCTTCTTTGTAGCTTTCAAGCTGTACAATCAACGGAACACCTGTAGCGACTTCTATTGTAAATTTATAAAACGCGTGTCTTGTGATTCAAACACCCAACCTATCAGGTTATGATACCACTTGTAGAATTTTACATCCCATTGAACTAGCAATTATCCCAAAACCAATTGGTCGTGATAAGAAACGGCACAATAATAGTTTTATGGTAAGGGCAATGGCTCAACCACAATTATAACCGCTCAATTGTGAGGGTGGACGTTGACCTCAACACATGCTTTGGTTTTAGAGTACGAGGATGCTTCCTGCCTGCCTGCCTAGCCTATATGCACAGGGCCATATGAGCACATGTAGGTGCAACCATAAATTTATAAGATGGTTTTCTACGGACCTGGGAGATCTGCTGCTCTCATCAGTACTTCAAAGCGAATCTTTTAGTTGACATAAATCAATGTGATGTATTATTCATCCATACATGTATCCTCCCTTAAAACAATTTCTTTAATATGATACTTATAGTGATTTTTTGCCAGGGCTAAATAAAAAATAATGAGATGAAGAAATCCATTTCAACAGAGAGCCCCAACTTTTCACCATGTATAACAATGTTTCAGCAATTCATATTTGAACCAAATGGACCTAGTAAGTTTTTTTGTTAGTCAGCACTCCTGAGGGATCTGGGTATGAGCTCTACTCACATAATAAAACTGGCTCCTGCTTGCAATGTGAACTTCATATGTAAAACAAAATGTTTCTTAAGCCCTGCTTGTTTCATGTAATTGAATGCCAATGGATTGTACTTCTATAAGTGGTTAACAATGAAGAACCGATGGTGAATATTTGAAAATGATTATCACAATCTCCAATTAATGAAAATTGAATCAAGGAAATATGAAAAATGAATACACAGCCATCACCATAATGAAAAGTTAAGGTCTTGTCTACATTTATACCTTATGTCCTTCACTTCTTACCTCATATTCTTCACCCCCTCGCCTTCTTAATAATATCATGGCTTCATGTATTTTATGCAAACAAACAGGTCCTTTGTGAAAACACTTTTAACTCCATACATTCAATGCATATGTATGATGCAATCACCGTGCCTTAGATGGCACTCTTCCGGATGTGCCTCGGCAATGACCCACTACCACTCAATCCTCATAGCTTTGGCCAGCTGCAGTGGGTTGTTCATTCTCCCATGCCTTCCTATGTCCATATCATTCCTTCCATTGTCTTATTTCATCATTCAGGGAATGTTAGCATCGCAGAGAATTTACAAAAATCCTTACGACCATGTCATCCATTGATCCCATTGATCCCATGCCATGCACCAAAGCTTTTCCAGTGCCCCAGTTCAATTAGATGCACCCCAAGACAATGTATTCCAGCTGTAGGCGACATCTCTTTCTTCTTGTAGTTGTCTCTCTCAGACTCCCCTTTCCTTCTTGGGCTATCACCACGAATTTTAGGTGCCGTGAACGTCAGTAAATCTACAGTGCTTGGAATTCATGATTCCTTGATAGTCTGCCTGTCTGCTGCCCCTTTCTCTTTCTTCTATTTAGAGAGGAAGTAGTACTGCTTATATGAAGGACTGGGGAAGGTGTCTGTACCAACTTTTGCTTTATTTTGTATAGGATGGAAGTTAATACACCATTAATATGCACATCATTTCTATATCGGATTATAATTGTTCACCTAACCCTCTGAAGTGAACTGAAGTCAAATTTTTGAACTTAAAGATTCACTGTAAAGTCTCCATGCTTCATTACCCCTTTGGTTAGTCATTTTTCCTATAAATTTGGGGAATTCAATCAAAGTTAGAGTGAGTTTGTTTCATTGAATTTCTAGGAATTTTAAGATTTCATATTTCCACAAGTGGTTAGAAATCAAACCTCAAAGATGGAATATCCAAAAATCACCTCCGGCAACCAAGGGGGGCCCAACAAATCCGGAGGCCCTAGGCGAGAATATGAAAGTGGGCCCTATTAATAGGCAATAATTATTAAAATATATTCATTTAAAAGATATTTTTCTAGCTTTTTGAGATGCAAAAATATTGATTAAATTTTTATATTCAACTTTTGTTAATATATCTTTTTCAATAGATAATATAGCTAATCCATTTAATCTTTCTTGTGACATAGTTGATCGGAGATAAGATTTTATTAATTTAAGGTTCGAAAAACTTCTCTCCGCTGAAGCAACTGTTACTGGTATTGTTAACAATATTCTAAAAGCTATACATGCATTTGGAAAACAATCTAATCGTTTTATATAAGTTAGGGTTTCAGCTGGAGTATTAATTTCAGATTGTAGAACTTTTCTTAATACAGTCAATTCTTGAAATAAATCTAAACCATCAATATCAGAAAATAAGTCATGCTTCAAAAAAGTTTCAAGGTTAAGACAACAACTTTTCAAACTATCATCATCTAAGGATTTTAATTTTTTTAAAACAAAAATATTTTCATATATTTTGAATTGTTCAAATCTACTCTTGATCGAAGAAATAGCTAGATCAACTATAAATAAAAAATACTCAATTCTAAAAGACTCTTCAGCTGATAGTGTTACTACATTCTCAATTGTATCATCAAATTGTTTTTTCCTAAAAATTTTACGTTTTTCTCGCAATACTGGTTCTATTTCCATTTCAAGTGCAATCTCTTTTGATGAAATCAAAGCAAAGTAAAATCCATTTTCTCTATATGATTCCAAAAAAGAAATAAGTCCTTTTAATTAATTGATCAATAGCAACATCAATATGCATGTCTTTGGATTGTAAATTTTTACTAACTGTGTTAACAGCAAATAATATATCATACCAAATAGTTATACCCAATAAAAATTCAAAGTTTTCATTTTCATATGTAGCTAAGCATGTGGCTTCACTCCTTGTTTTAGGATCTTGACTAATTTTTGCTAATTGAATTAAAGCATCTCGTATTTTCAGAGTCTGATACTTGATTGCTTTAACACTTTCGATACGACTTTTCCATCGCGTTTGAGATAATGATTTAAGAGTTAACATAGATATCTTATCTTGTAAAATTTTCCATCGTTTAGTTGAAGAAGAAAATAATGAATATATACGTTGTAATACTCCAAAAAAAGATATGGCTTTAGGACAAGAGTTAGCTATATCACAAAGTACGAGGTTAAGATTATGACATCCACATGGTGTGTAAAACGCTCTTGGATTTATATCTAATAGTCTTTTTTGTACACCTTGGTGTTTTCCTTTCATATTAGATCCATTATCATATCCTTATCCTCTTACATCATTTACATCAAGTCCAAGTTTTTTAATTACATTTATAAGTTCATCAAAAAGGCCTTTCCCAGAGGTATCATCTACTTCCAAAAATTCTAAAAAATATTCTTCTATTTTTATTGGACTTGTTGAAATATCTACATATCACAGTATAAGAGTCATTCGTTCTTAATGACTTGCATCAGGAGTACAATCAAGTATTACTGAAAAATATTTTGCTTCTTTAATCTTATTAATGATTACACTTTTAATTTCAGAAGCTAACATTTGTATTAATTCATTTTGTATCTTTTGCCCGAGATAATGATTATGAATTTCACCATCTTTAATTCGTCGAACATGCTCTTGCATTATTGGATCAAATTCCGCAATCATTTCAATTAAACTTAAAAAGTTTCCATTGTTGTCTTGATATGTTTTCTCATTCTTCCCACAAAATGCCAAATTATTTTTAGCAAGAGTCTTTACTATAGCTAAAATTCTTACAAGTACTTTTTCCAATACTCTCTCTTTGTTAATTTGTTCTTGAATATTTTCATCAATAGTTTTATTTTTTGACAATCTTATTTCTAAATCAACCCATGAATTCATGTTAGTGATATGCTCATTAGTTGTTTCATGAGTTTTGAGCTTATAACTAAGATTTTTCCAATCTTTAGTTCCTTCATTAACTAATTGACTTGTGCTAGGTTTTGAATTGAATAACTTACAACAAAAGCAATATACTCTATCTAAATCTTTTGAATATATTAACCATTTTCTATCATGCTTTTCTCCTTTTGACAATTTTCGAGTGTAATATGTAATAGAAAAATGTCTATTATTTTCATCATTAGGAAAGTCTAAATCATTTTCCCTAATAGGACCTCTTTCAACTAATAAGTCTCTTAATTTTGTGTCAATATTTTTCCATTGTCCTGTATCATAGATATTTATTGGAACATAATCTAATAGTTCACTAACATGTTCACATTCTTTTATCACTTTTTTACTTCACTAACAAGTTCACATTCTTTACCAATTTCATTTTCTTTTAAATCTTTTCGGCATTCCGTTGATTTTCCTATATTATCTAATAGTTCAATCGTTGAATCATCATTTGAATTTTTTGTTGTAGTTGGTTTATCACTAATAACAAATTTATCGAGTGCTCCTTTTTGAGATTCAATAAATTCATCTTGTTTTCTCTTCTTTTTACGTTTGATTTTCCTATATTATCTAATAGTTCAATCGTTGAATCATCATTTGAATTTTTTGTTGTAGTTGGTTTATCACTAATAACAAATTTATCGAGTGCTCCTTTTTTAGATTCAATAAATTCATCTTGTTTTCTCTTCTTTTTACGTTTTTCACATCCAGAATCATATCTTCGAGTAGACATACTAATTATATAACTTGCAGTTATTACAATGAAAAATTATAACACAAAATTTATAAAAATTAAATTAAACTAAAATAAAAGTTAAAGAACAACACAACCCGGTTTTGTTGGCACTCAGCTCCTTATCCTGAATCACTACCTTCTTTGGTACTGTTGGCAGCAAGGTCCTTTTGTAGCAACAGCCTTTGAGTAAAAGGCAGAACTTTAGTTTTGTAGCAACAGCCTTCCAATAAAAGGTGTTCTTTGTTCATATTCAAACTTCACACACACACACACACAGAGAGAGAGAGAGAGAGAGTTGAGATTCAAACTTCACACACACACACACACACACACACACACACACACACACACACACAGAGAGAGAGAGAGGGAGAGAGAGGGAGAGGGGGGGGAGGGGAGGGGAGGGGAGGGGAGGGAGTGGCGTTAAATCCTGAACAAGCAAAAAAATTCTGCCATTAAATCTTAACAGTCTACTACAGCTGTAGAAGTCTAATAGTCTAACAGGACTACATGAGAGAGAGAGAGAGTGAGACAGTATCCTTGTTGTAGAAGTCTAATAGTCTACTACAGTTGGGAGCAATTTTCTAGATAAGTTTGGGCCTATCAATAAAATGGACCTATCAATAAAATTTGGCCCTCTCAAGTCTCAAACCATCCTATCCAAAATATATATACCCATAACTAAAATTCTTAACAGGGGGCCCAAAAATTTGCAAAAATTGGGGGCCCTAGGCAGCCAACTAAGTGGCCTAGGCCTAGGGCCGGCCTTGCCGGCAACCGGCCCTTTAATGATAAATCAATCAAGGAAAGATGGATAATCAATGTCTAGCCATCACCATAATAACTCAAATCCTAGGATTGCCGAGGTTGCATCTACATTAGGCCATTTATCTTTTACCCCTCACCTTTTATCTTTCATCCTTCACCTCTCTAATAATCTTTCGGTGGAACTCATTTGACCATAAATTCAAATGTATATATCTGATTCTTATATATTTTATGCAAACAAATAAGCCCTTTGTAAATGAGCTTTGAATGTGATTGTAACTTATATAGTACTGGCTCAAATTTTAACTCTCTTCATTGTCTACGGTTATATATCACATTATATATATATAATCTCATCTTTTTAAGTCCTAAGAAAGCCCTAGTATATTTACCAAAATACCCCTAATCCTGAACCCACTCCATGGCAACCCCAATAGACAAATCCGGTCAACACGGAATACAAAACAAGCCCAACAATCTCTAACATCTCCAACAAGGGTTCCAGTGATTTATCCTCGAAGCAAGCAAATGAGCCCGGAATGTGATCGTACCTTGATATGGTGGATCAATTTGAGAACATGGATTCCCAATGATGACGTCACATATAGCAAGATCTTCACCCCTTGATCAGTTTTCTACAAATAGATATTGAAAAACGATTTGACCAATGTTCTAGATAAAAGAAATAGTTTGTTGTGATGTTAGGAGTTCATGATTTTGGGGCAGCATACTCAAACCAGCATTCTACATCACGCAGTGACAGAGGACCTCCTTTGGGAATTTCTCGTCTGCTACTTGATAAGAATCTCAACTGATGGGAATACAATTTGTCCGTATTGTAATAGTGGTGTCTATATCCTCAACGGCACGTTTCTGCAGCCATGTTTTCACAATGGAAAATTTTCGTTGTTTAATATAGCCGTTTTAGGACAAGGAAACACGTAAAATAAGCTTGGTTTTTCACAATCCAGGGAGGAAATATGTAAAATAAGCTTGATTTCTGGCAATTCCACACAGCATTTTCAATGGGAGATGGAAAAAAAATCTGCAAAAAAGTGAAAGTCTAGAGAATCAATTTTCCACGTACACTATACAAAATTAATGTTGATGGTTTGCTTGTCCAAGTTACTTGCACTTCTCACTATATGTAACTCTATCAAGCCCTTGTCTGGATTCTTAGAACTCTATTACACTATACAAGAGCAGCAGCTTTAACTCCAAAGATATATAACTCCCATTATCTGTAATTGATTGTGACACAGAGTACTCGTAACTTGTAAGTGATTATTTATTCAAATGTGTGAATTTTCATTTATTTGCGGTTGGTTCATTAGAATTCAAATGCTCTCTTAAGTGTTTTTTTTTTTAATCTTATAATCTTTTAGAACTCCTCAAATTGTTGGACAAGACTTTGTTCATGGTGATAGTAATATGATTATAAGGTCGAATTTCTCCTGGGCACAAGCAGACCTTTGCACCGTCCATCGGGAGAAATTTAAGGGGGTCTTGCCTTTGGTGAGGGCCTAAATGAGCATTGGAGAAAACTTTCATAATTGTAGAGCATCTCATCCGATGACATCAATTCATAACAATTAAAATTCCAGTTATCTGTGTATTATGTGTGCGGCCTTATAAGTAGTCCATGGAGTAGTCCTTGCTTGTCGGAATCCGGTAAACCCCCAGGTCGTAAATCAAAGCTCCGATGGCTGGGTTGGCAGGGATATCATGGGTCATAAAGAAATGCTATTAATGACCTGTATCTGAAGCCTCATCTAAATTTTATGGCTAACTAGTGACATGAGTGGTGTGGGTGCATGTGCGTGAGTTCGTATCCTCTTAAAAAAAAAAAAAAGAAAGGATTCCATAGGCATACATTGGATCCATGACAAGCTTGATAGTGAGACATCTCTTTCTAGCAGTTGACACATGGCAGGCAGTAAGCCCACTTGGTACGTGCGTGGCAGGAAACCCTGGAGTGTTCTGCCTTCCAGACTCTAGTGTGCTAATTACAGTTAAGAGCCTGCCTCAGTAGGGGCCCTACAAAAGACTTCTAAGCAGACTTGTATTCTCTTCCCCATTTTAGGAAATCTATTGAATGCATGCATGCATGTGTTCTGGTCAAAGATTGTAAGAAAAATTACAACAGTGTATCATTATTTGTTTGATCATCATCATTCGCATAATGGTCATAATAATCTAATTTTAGGTATGAGTAAGCATGTATGTATGTATATACCTATGTCTGTATAAATGAACAATGAATGGCATAGATAAGGAGACACGATCCTAATCTATGATTAGACTTTCATGTCACACCATGGGGTCCACATGATGATCATATGAGTCATTCATCTTAAATTACATTCCCTTGAGGAGTGAGTCTCACCATCTGATTGAGCACACTTTTCTTCCCGGACGTAGATGTTCTTATCATGTTAATCACATTTTCATCGTGCGCTCAATCAGTGGCGGACCGAGGATTTTCGTTTGAGGGGTGCAAACCTTAACAGGTAATTTGGTTTTTGGGGTAAACTGATGATTTTCATGTGAATTTTGAAAGATAATCCATAATTTTTATCGAATTTTTTGAAACGCATCATGATTTAAAGGATGCAGCTGTACCTGCATGGTTGTACCTAGGTCCACCCTGCGCTCAATTAGATGCAGGGAGGCACTCCTACTGAAATGATGTTGTGGGCACAATGGTTAAATTGAAGGTATCCCTTAAAAGAGCAAAATCCTATCGCTGGAGAGGATCCATCCCGTACCAGTCCCATAGACAATGTAGTCTGAGAAGTCAGAATGTCAATGTCCCACACGCTGTCCTTATTTGAGCGTCACCATTCACCCCACCTCACCTGCCTTTTTACAATTCTCTTTCGCACGCTTAAACACTTGTTTGGAAAAAGACCCAGTAAAAAAGGAAAAATAGGTGGTGACACAATTACACAAAGCAGAGAGGGGGTAAAAGGAAAGTAGCAGTGGTGGAGCTGTTGCATTTCTCCTCTTACTCTGCTCATTCGTTTTCTTCTTTCAAAGCAGAAGAAGAAGAAGAAGAAGAAGAAGAGAGAGAGAGAGAGAGAGAGAGAGAGAAATGTATGCAGAAGCAGGGCTTGTTTTTCCCTACTACTTCCAGAGCTTCTCTCAGGAAGTAGAGGACTTGTGTCGCATACACGAAACTAATGTAACGGTATAAACTACTAATTCTGCTCTTCATTTCATTCATTTCCAGCTCCATATTTCTCATCATCTCCTCTCTCTCTCTCTCTCTTCTGATTCTCTTTATAGTAAGATCATTGCTGAGAATTGGGGTTTGAATTCTTACATATATTCCTTTCTCTTCCATGAATTTAGAAGAAAAAGAATGGCATTTTTTTAAGTTTTTCTTTTTAGATTTTTTTTTTTGGGTGTAAATATAGAACTTGTTCTGTTACAGATCCTTTTTTTCTTCTTTTTGGGTCCTAATGCCTTTGCCTTGCCTTGTAGTCTGGTGAAAGGAGAAGAGGTAAGGGCCATCCATCTCTCGAATTCCCTTATCTTCTCTGTCTTGTCCTTGTTCTTTTCGACTTGGCAACAAAAAAAAATTCTTGAAATCATCACAGAGAGAGAGAGAGAGAGAGAGAGAGAGGGGGGATTTAAATTTAAAAAAAAAAAATAGAGACAAGCAAGTATTTTTCACTTGTTCTTTACCAGATATCTTTGTTTGGAGAGAAGTGAAAGATGGGCCTAAAAGGGAAATAAAAAGAGTTGCAAGTTGCAACCATGAAATAGTATCTGTCCTTGCCTACAACTACAAGGAAAGAAGTTACCGATACTACATTCCTCGAGGGCATTCTCGTCATTTGCGAGATACTATTGGAGTTTCCAGAATATGCTGTAGGAATCTACTTTGCTAATCACCTTTTTGGTCACTACGACTTCGATAGATTATAAGTTAGTGGTTCTGATGAACCAACAAAGGTCCACCCACCAGGATGCATTTTAGTAACCTGCTTGCACCCTTTCTGATCAAATGATGAAGGTACCCACTCCCCATGACCATTCTTCTTATAAAAATATATATATAAAAGAATTACCCATAGGCTAAAAGCTAAATAAATTTTAGCTTTTAGATGAGTGTGACATGCTTTTTGTGTTTTCTCAGGTAATCTAACATTAAGTTATGATTGTCAAATTGGGCTGATCTTTGCTCCTAATTGTTTATCTTAGTTGTTTGAGAGAGAGAGAGAGAGAGAGATGTTGATAAAACAATTAGGTTGCTCAGAGTCACAAGGTGTCAAGTGAGTCTTTTCTAATTAAAATCTTAATACAAAAATGTAAAATGTCATGATTTGGATAGGATATTGTATAATTGTCTTGAATTAGAGCCAGCCCTGCATCTGTTTGGTTCTTCCTTTGTAATAAAATGTTTTGACACAAACTTTATTAGCACTTAGATTCATTCTTTTGGCAGCTATTCATTTCTCATGTTTCAAGAGTTGATACATCTTGCTCGGTATGATTAACTCATCACTCATATATATTAGCAACAAATTAGCAATGCAAGGACCTAAAATGTGTGAAATCTATTTTGACCCAATTGATGTTTTTACCTGGTGATGTCAATAGCAATCATGTGTTAATGTCTAGGAGTTTCAATGTGTAGATCCAAGCTAAGTTGCCTGTGGGAATGATTATGGTTGCCTGTTCATTTCTAAGATATCCATATTTTTTTCAGAGTTATCCGAAACATTTGTCCAAGAATTCTGATCTTGTTTTTACTTTTTCTTGGACATACCAAATGAAACGTCTTCTTCGATTTTGCTCTTGGATTGGGCAGTTGGCTTCATACTGTCCGTTTGAGAGCATGTTTCCTGATGTTCAGACTTCAGACCCAAATGCTTTCTGTCATTGTATTTTTGCATCTCTAGCTGTTAATCTTCACTCTTCCGTCTTCACTGAAGAAGACGGCTTAAGTGGAATGCCTAAGTCCAGCTGCCTTCATGGTTCCAACAACTCCTTTTTATTTATTTCTTTTCTCCACGTCTCATTTGAACTTTTTGTGGTTCTTTTCTTTTTTTTGTAGAGCAACCCGGTTCAGACATCCATTGTCTCAGAATATGACTTGGGTGGAGAAGGAGATTTGTTTAAAGCTCCAGAGCCAATCATAGAAGAACCAGAACTAGAGCTTGACCCCATGGCTGCTGCCATGTCTGTGATTTCCAACAGTGAAGATGCCATCTCCACAGAGACTATCAGGGTCACGGACATTGAATCAATTCAAAGTGAGCATTTGTTGAGTGAGGTCTTCTATGAGTGCAAGAAGGATCTCTTGGCAAAATCTGCAGTAGGAGAACCTTTCGCTGAGGCCTCCTCAGATGTTAAGGTTCCTGCCATACAGACAGAAGGGGGTTTGAATGTGGAAAAAGAACAATTGATTTCTGAGGTGCTAATGCAGAAAAGCATTAGTTCTGGATCTTTGAGCCCAGTGGAGCGTGTAAATGGCGATGGCTGTGGTGCAGTGAGGCCAACGTTTCTGGATTTTCAGACAATGGATTTGGGAGCTGCTTTAGGGATGCGAAGATCATACAGTGAGGGAGATATTCAGGTCAGAATACTCCTCTTACAATTCATTTCTTTATATGTACAGATGCTAGAGAGAGTTGGGCAACTCATTTCTTCATAAATATGAATGCTAGAGTTAACAGTGTCGATACTCGTCGATATGGTAGTGTTCAGTGACTAGAGCGGGCCACTTTTTATGATTTCAAAGAATTTGCTATAATCCTTCCCTCATAAATTGGCTCATGCTCAATTTTCAGTCAAAATGGAATAACATTTGCAGTAGGACTGAAAAACATAGGACATGAGTAGCTTTCTTTTGAGAGCCAAATGCTCTGCTCAGCCATGTAAGTCCTTAAGCTAGCCCTATACATACACATAATATAGGAATTGCCTTCCATATATGGTGACCCACCTTTCACGAAGGGAACTGTTGGATTACACTGCCCCACTTGAATTTGCAACTGTGCGATTTCACTCTCATGATGATATTCACCACTAGATTAGATGCATGAAATAGATTGTGATTAACTTGTGGGATTCTGTATTTTAATTGCATTCTCTCTTGTGTGTCCAATTCAGCAGCGTATATAAGTCCAAGAATAACACTATTTTGGCCATGATAAATCAAAGGGAAGCAATGGAGATCCAAACTAAACAAAATCAAGTTGTTGGCTCAAAATGTGGTTTTCTTTTTAATTTAGAATGCGTTGAATGTTCTGCTCAGATTTAGTTGGTTGAAGTCCAACTATCTGAAAGAAATTGTCCAGAATATCTAAGTTTTTCATAGAATTAGCACAATCCTATGTTTTACAGGAAAAATGTCAGAAACTGATCTATGAAGTCTAACAGTGAATCAAAATATTTTTAAACATGCTGCCTAAAGGGGCATCATTATTCAAACATACAATCTTTGCTTGAGTAATGAATTACCCAGCTGCTACTGTGCTCTAGATTTGCTCGTTGCACAAATCATTATCATCATCATCAAAGCCTATCCCACTATGCAGCGAAATTAATGTTGGAATTGTGATAAAAGTTGTAAGCTGGTTGCCAAACATGCTTCAGAAGTGGTCTCACTTCTTTCCCTTGGCTTACATGTGCACCAAGGCTCAAAGCCTGTTCATGAATATATCATGGGTATTGTGGATAAGATCATGAACATCTTAATGTGCAAAATGCTCCTTTTTGTATGAATATATCCTGGGAAGTGTGGATAAGATCTTGAACATCTTTTTTTGATAACAGAAGATCTTGAACATCTTAATGTGCACAATGCTCCTTTTTGTGAAAGCACATTTAATTTCATTTCTCAAAACCATGTTTTGGGTTTATATCGCACCATTCTTCTTCTTTTACCTCAGTGCCAGGGATCAGGGTATGCCCCTGAAATCTAGTAAAAATGTGACCGCATATCTCTCTATCTTGTATGCCAACGGTATGCCTACTAAGATAAATTTAGATGTGTGTGGCCATTTTCACAGGATGTTGGAGGTCATTGATTTTGGGTTTTTCTGACAGGCTCTTGGTATCAGTAACACAAGCCTTGTCTGTTTTCCTTTCGATCGGATGCCAACTTTTGGCAATTTCACAAATGAAGAACGCAAGCAAAAGCTTTCCAGATACAGAAAGAAGAAGAGCAAGAGAAACTTTGGAAGGAAAATTAAGGTAGTAGGCAGTTATCATGTAGAAATATATCATGCTTCAAAAGCTCTGATACCATTTTGAAGAAATACAACATTTCTCATAGTTAAGAAAATCAACGTGTGCCATGATATACCAAACAAGATAGAAAGAGATTTGTGTGTGTGTGTGTGTGGTGATACAATAACAATGGCTGATATATTAGTTTTCAACTCACAATAACAAGACCGTTTCCACTCTGCACACTTGACAAACTACAAGCACTCTTATACATCTCAAAACAATGACAACACAGCTTTGTATAGCCTACCAAAGGACACTTCCAAGACACATGACTTTTCATATTCCAATACAACAATAGAGTCCCATAATGATGTTTAAATGCAGAGCCCGCCTACTTCCTAGATACGTCCCCTCCCTAGATTGTAACATTTCTGTGCTGCTCTTTATATTCCTTTTGAAATTGTATTTGATCCAGAAAATGGAAAGAAGTAGTCAGCTTTTAGGGTAAAGAACACCGGAATCCATGGCTTTCTTTAAATTTGCTATGTTAGTAGCATTGAACATATTGCTCGCTCCCTATCAGAAATAAAAGCAAATGGTGTTTAGCTTTAGAGTTGTAAAGTCAAGGTAACAAAAGTCCACAAGTGACTGTATGTAGTGACTCAAAACGACTTTCTTCAATCATACAATAAATAGCATTATGTAACATATCTACCAATAAAAAATGATTTTTGGGTTCTCTGGTGGAGGTCAAGTTTTGAGATAACAATAGCTTACAATTAAACTTTTTTCATGTTGGAAGAATTATTCTTGTCATTGATTTCCTCGTATTTTCAGTGTGCCAATTACTTGTTGATGACATTCTTTCTCTTCCAGTATGCCTGCAGGAAAGCTTTAGCTGATAATCAACCCAGGGTCCGGGGGAGGTTTGCTAAGACCGAAGAAGCTCAAGTTTCAAGGAATGGAGTGTAAATAGTTGACCAAAAGGTCGATCTGAGAGCTCACAATCCTAGGATGAAGTGAGGAAAGAAAAATCATAATCGTCAAAACCTCTGTAACACTTCCTTTTATGTATCTCTTTAAGATCTTTTGGCTCCTTAAGAGTAGTAGTTGCTGTTTTTTAGGTAAAAACTCAGAGACTTCAGCGATGAGAAAAGAAGATAATGAATAACAAGGAGCTCATTCCTTTGTATTGGGTGTCTATGCATAAAGTCATTTCTGTGTTTTGACTGTTCAACACAAATTGTCAACAGCCCAATCTTCATAACTGTCATTGGGTTAGCAGATTAATTCAACATGTTTGCCTCTTAAAACAAGTTGCTTCATCTCAGTTCCCTCCCTCTGAAACTTGTTTAACCACCATAATATGAGTATGAGTCTATGACAAAGGGGATGGATGCATTTGTTAAAAGCAGTTGGAAGGATAGAAGGAGGGGCTCCAAAACTGTTACACCCCAAGCTTAATCAACCTTGATTATAGCTACTTAATTGAGTATTAGCCAAAATTTCTTAAGTTTGACTTCTGATTATGATGTATTAGTATTGATTCATGCATTGGAGTGAGTTGGATGAGTTTTAAACCCTGAATAGGTGAGTTGACACTGAATTGACTCGGTTTAATGTAATTAAAGGGCTTTTTCGTAATTCTTGATTTTCATAAATTGCATCATTTGCACGTCATTTTACCACCAACACGTGTATTTCGTCGATCCCATCAACTTTCATAATAGACTTGACCTCATTTGACCACTCATTGAGAAAGTGGACTCTCAATTGACTTAAGAAGGAAATGTTCTTAACTAATGGGCTAATTTGCAAAAAGCCCATTCTTCTCTCATATATAAGACATAAACCCTTTTTTTTTCCTTCATTCATTTCATTTCCCCTAACTCTACAACTCTCTTTACTCTTCTCTTCCCATTTCACCTCCTCACTCAATCACCAACGGATTGTTGCATAAGCTTGAAGAGTGGAGTGTGAATCATCATCTTCCTCATCTTCTCCCCTTCATTGTGGGCTAGAGACTATCTCTATCCTTCTCCAACCTTTCCAGTCTCGGAATACTTGCTAGAGGTAGGTTTCAAGCACTTCTTGGTTGGATTATAGAGTTGCATTTGAGTCAAAAAGATTTTTGGGTGAACAACATGCACATTTACATAGTTTTCCATGTGTTTATGGTGATTAGGGTTTGCTCATTTGGGGTTTTTGGGTTTCTTGACCCTTAGTGGAAAGAGAGCTTGGAGAACACTTCTTTGAGGCAAGTATAAGTATAATTTGGGGTTGCATTTTGTACATTTTCAATTGATTCAAGTATTCCTCTTTCTCTCTCAATAATTTTGAGTTTTTATGTTGATAGAAGATAAATGAGTTGGATTTCTTCATGTGGATTTGTTTTAGAAAGTATGGGAATATTGTGTATGTGTTATGGAGAGCAAGGAGGCTCAGTTGGCAAGGATTAACTAGAAAAAAAGAAGAAAATTGAACTTCGTAAGTTCTACCGGTAGAAGTGGCTCGAAATCTGACAGAGAGCTGAAGAAATTGAGAACCCTTAGTCTACCAGAAGTTCTACCGGTAGAAATAGTTAGAAATTTGGCAGAGAGCCTGAATAGGGAGATCCAGCTGCTTAAACCGGAAGTTCTACCGGTAGAGATGCTTCTACCGGTAGAACTGCTTAAACCGGTAGTTCTACCGGTAGAGATGCTTCAACCGGAAGTTCTACCGGTAAAACTACCTAAACCAGTCTGTGGGGCCTCTTTAGGGCTCAATGTAGGTGTATTAACACTCCTAGGGTATTTTAACCCTCCTTAATTCCTCATTTAGTGGGTTTTGGAGTACACCCTCACTTCCATAGGAACTTAGGTTTCTTTTGAATTAGGTCTTAGAATTGAAACCATTAACCTCCTAAGTAAGCCCAAAGGAAATCATAATCTATTATTAAACCATGAAGACTAATTTAGAGATTCAACATAATATCATCATAAGTGAGTAACGTGTTGATTCTTTAAATTAATCTTGTATTGGATAATAGTAGGTTATATGAGTAATAAATTAGTATTAATTACTTATTGTCATATTGATACAATGGGTCTTATATTATTTTTTCCCGTTTGTTCATTCAAAAGTTGTTTTACATTATTTGAGATTAATATGAATGAAGCAATTGATTTGAGTGAACGTCCAAATATTTGAAAAGTTATTCGATTTGATTTAGTCGGCACTACTTAGCTTTGACCGGACGATACCCGACGGGGTTAAATCCTAGTTTAGTATAGAAAGTCGCTGCGCAGTTGACAGACTGGAGCACCGGAACTCCAGGACCCGGGTAGCTAGGAGGATCTTTGGCCGGACCCCTAGTGACATCCCAACACGATTTTGCTCTCAATGAGAGGATGAGCTTTATGTAGTTGCCAATTCTTGTATTTATATGTTCTTTAATGACTTTAAAAAGATTTATTCATTAAAATTGATTATTTGACTTCTCTTTTACTCGTCTTATTATTATTCTCAAATTATTATTGTCCTTAAAAACTTCATTGTATCCCTGTTTACTGTTTATGTTTGCTAAATTGTTGTATGAAGATACTACTCTTGGTGTCACAGGCACAGATGCAGCTCCCGGTCCAGCAGAGACCACGGAGGGAGAGAAGGTTACCCAAGAGGTACCTTCAGGATTAGAGGAGTAGCCCGGAGTAGGGCCCGTGTAGAGACTCCTCTACACGGAGAGCACCAAATTTTTGAGAGCACATAGTGAAAGTGTGACTAGTGTTTTTGTTTGGGTCACACTTAATTTATTCCATTTTGTTATGTATTTTGGTAAGGATGCATAGAACTTTCTTTTGGACAAACCTTGTATATCAATGTATAAATTCTTTTGTTTTAAACTTGAATATTATGTATGGGATTGTACAGGGTTATGATGATCATTTGATATAAGCTTCTGCTATTTTAACTGTTGATAGATAGTTTCAGTGAGTTCGACTCACGAGTGGAATAGTTTTCTCCTTCGTGTGTTTGTATTTGACTCGCGACAGGTACAATCACACGGGAGTACGTGTGTTCCACCTTGAAAATTGCCCTAGGCCAGGGTGATTCGGAACCGGGATGTGACAAAAAGTCTTCTTTTGTTATGTCAAAAACTGCAGCAGCTGTAGTAATGATTCCATTTCTTCTTCTTCCTTTTATTTTAAAGAATCTCCAAGTACATGGAGGTAGGTAGATGTAACATGGACCACCTCCCTATAAAGGAAGAATTTGAGCAAAGTCCAAAAAGCCCGCATAATGACCTGATTATGCTGCGCATTCTAATCTATGCATAGACTTTGTTATCCCTCCTAAAGATGCTTTTAACATGCTTCCAGGTCGATTATAAGGTGTGCGGCATTTTTTAAACAGAGGCTCGAATCATCACTCTAACCACTTGATCACTTGTCCACAAGTTTTCGCCGTCCAAAACGAATACAAATTGATGACTATCAAAGAATTCCTTGTTTTATGGTCCACTTGGATGGATCATAAGCTGGGCCCTGCTAGACTTTTTTATAGCACATGGAGCTCACCTTATCAAGAGCACTGGTGCTCCACGGAGGGAATTCCATTTTAGAATGACTTCATTTTGTTTTTGTATTTTAGTAAGATTCTGTAGGGCTTTTTTTTCATTTCGGGAAAAAAAATTGTACTCCTATGAGGTTTGTGCATTGATTCTACAACAGACCAGTCTTCTAATGCATGACAGACGGTGAAGCCCAACCATCCATATGCTGGGCCATGAACAGTATGACCCAAGAAGAATAAAAAATAAAAATAAAAAAAGAACCACCTAACTATCTGTCAGAGATATACTTCTGTTTATAACGTTTTTTAAAAAGAAATTCAGTCCTCCACCAACCAAAATATCCACCAGCAGATGGGGAGCGAAACGAAGTAATCTAATGAGTGTAAGCCAAAAGATGCAGATTGCTACCAGTACAACACAATTTCATAACATGCAATTCATAGATGGGGGATTTTCATATGCATCTATCTCTCACCATTTTTGGTGATGGACACTCCTTTTGGAGGTGTTTCAAGTACAACAGGGAGGTTCTTGGCATGGCATATTAGTTCACAATGTCTGAGATGTAAATAAATAGCTCATATTAAAAACAGCAAAATAACCCAACTCCATGAAAGGTTTCATGAATTATATTAGCAACTCCAATTGTTAAGATTAGGCCTTCACAGGGTACCTTCACATGGTTCTATGGATTATTATGTCATGATTCGGGTAATACTAAGCCCATTTATTCAAAATCACGATTTTGGACCCATTCACATATCCATACTTAGGCCATAAAAGGGCCCCGCCTGGTCACAGACACGGATCAATGTTCACCCAATCACATCACCAGGTCACATCTAAGTAATCCTAGGTTCAAGTCCTTCATTTTGCATTTAATTAACAGTTCTAAACAACAGTAAGGATATAAGAGTGACAGTGATGCAAGAAGTGTTATAAATCTCCAATTAATATAGAATCAACGGAAAATATCGAAGGTCCATCCTAAGTAATGGTTCACATTCACGTCCAAATCCATCTCAATTAATTTGATCTCTAAATGAAGTCTCAGGTGCCAATGGATACTGTAACGCCCCAATTCCGGATACCGAGAAAACCGTCAAGGTACCCGAATTTGGCGCGCTACTTCCCGAAAAGAACCCGGGAACTTCCGAGATCGTAAGTCCGCAGTGAAGTCCAATTTAAAACTTTTTTATCGACATATAATCAATGGTTAAATTTGCAGAAGTGTAATTAGTAAAGCGGAAGCATAAGGTATCATAGAAATATATCAAGTGTAGCAGGGCTGAAGTTTAGCCTAAATCTCGAAGTATAATTAAGAACATATTTATAAACATATCAGTCTAACTCCCTGCTCACCACATAAGAAAACACTCAAACCCAAAAGAGATAATCACTCAATCCCCCGGTACCGGTGCTCCATCCTCCAGCTCGACCCCCTGGTCGGCTGGTCCCCATCCATAGTCTCCAACTATGGGCGCCTCGACGAGCGTGTCGTCCTCATAATCGGGGTCATCACCTAAGCACCAAGAATGGGTCAGATCCAAGGATCTGGCAAGTTGCAGTATACAAATAACATAGGATGTATGCATCAAAGGAATAGAGACAGTAATAAGATCAATAAGAATATCCAAGGTACAAATACTAGGCAATTAAGCAAGATAAACATTTAGAGTCAGAAAGATAAGATAGGCCAATCTATCTACACAATATGGCACATTCACACAAGCTGCATACCGCGGGATATTATGCCGCGACCCTCCCATACTGAACACAGTCGCGGTGGGGAGATCTCACCAGTGCTGGGGATAACTAACCCCGCAAATCACTCATCAATCTCAAATACTCATCACTCGGGAGACTGGATCGGTATCGCACCGTCCGTCTAAAACATAGCTCATCACTTAACACTCAAATAGCTCCTACCAGTGATGATCAATCAACAGGCTGAGCTTAGAACAACTGAGTGAATGTTAGTGCCGACTCAGGGAATCAAATACAGGTCTGTGTCTATCTAGGCTTGCCTTGCGCGAGTAAGGTCCTAACAAGTCCCTAAGAGGTCTAAGTACAATACCATGGAATACAGTCCAAATCCAAGTCCAATCATTGGATCTATACTAAGGCCCATCAAACCATGGCCTTAGTCTAAACAGTCCGGGAGAGATCACAATCTCAATCCAATACCAGTCAGTCCATTCTCATTCATCATGAATCACAAGTCCAACCTAATCAAACCTCTTCACCTAGGGTATCAAACATTCCAACTTAGGCCGTATGAGGGCCCGCCTAGACACAGACACGGGTTATTGATCACCAATCACATCACCAGGTCACCTCTAAGTAATCCTAGGTTCAGGTCCTCTATTTTCCACTTACATTAATAGGTTTAAGCAAAAACAAAGATATGAGAGTGATAGTGGTGAAATAAACTCACAGTAATCGAATCAAAGGGGATATCAAAGGTCCAATCCTAAGTAATAGTCCACTCTCAGGTTCAGGGCCTTATCAGATAATTGGATCCCTAATTGAAGTCTCAGATGCCAAAAGATACTGTGTTTGGTGCTCCTAAAGTTACGGGCATCTTTGACTACGTTTAAGGATCGAATCACTGACAATTCCGATCCCTAAACTCTATTTGGTGGTCCCCACGAGTCAAGGTTGAGCCACACCATTGACTCGTACTTGGCACATTGATGGAAGTTTATTTGGATGGTCAATGAGTATAATTTATCCAATTAATAGGGTACAACAATATAATTTAACATATAAAGAAAGAACTAAGGGAAATTTCATGATAATTAAAGAAGAACAATAATAATAGAGAAATCAAACCTTAGTCTAGCACATTGATAATCAAGGACACCATTTAAAAATAAATAAACAATTAATGATACATAAAAATCTTAATTAATAATTCTAGAGAACCTAAAGACTCAACCAATACTTTTTCTACACTCAAAATAGTTTAAGGATCTATTAGGATTCATTAAAGGCTAAGGAGTCTTTTATTTCCAATTTCTAAAATTAATGGGGTCAAGAAATATTATAAAAGTAGCAGGTCAAATTATTTAATTGGGTTCATTAAAAACTATGGGGCTTATTTCTAATTTTTGAGACAAATAGGCTAAGGTATTAAATATTAAAAGAACATTATTATGTCACCACATCACTACTCCCCTCTTTTCTAAGTCATAGTCCTTTCTTTTTTTCTTAATCCCCTCTTATTCCCATAGACCCTCAAACCACCAAACCTACCCATCATTCCACATTTCTATCACATGGCATGTCCACCAATTCTCATGCTCTCACAAGTCACTAAGCCACTCACCCACTTTATCTTTTCCCTCACTTATCCCACATCAGCAACTTCATCTTCTCTTCATTCCCAAACGTTCTACAACAGCACAAAGCTAACAGAGAGCACATCTCACGCGCCTGGGACATTTGCTTCACAGAATCGTGGGCCCCACTGACCCAAGCCCAAATCAGACCTCACCATTGAGGTCGCCCAGGGCCCTACTACAAGATGTAGGGTCCAGATCAAGGTTGGTGGCCCACCTAGGCCCCACAGATAAAAAAAAAAACGAAATCATTTCTTTCCTAATTCGTTACTGTCATGCCATTTTTGGGCATTTGGATGGTGGACCAAACGGGATCCACATCACATGGGTTCACATCCCTAATGTCACCCCACCATTTCCTGCCCGATGGACAGACCGGATCGGCAATCAGATCAACCAGTGGGTCCCACAATCATATGCTGCAAAAACTGATTTTTCCCAAAAACACAATCTTTGTGATCAAGCTAATAAATAGTGGGTTAGGGGTGCCCACTCCCTATGGGACCAGCCCCTTTAAGGTCACCCGTGGGTCCTCTATCAGATCCACAGTTCAGATCGATCATCGGGTGGCCCACCTGGGTCCCGGTCTCAATGCAAGGAAATTGAAACTTCCTTGTTTCCATGGCATGAACGGTAACAGTAACCCCTTTCCATCCGAATTGTATTCAAATCAATTCCATTCACCTCCATTCATCAAATAAACAAATAAAATGATGAAAACACTTCAATTTGCATCCAAACCATCTCCAATCCACACCATTCATCATATAAACATGTAAAACAACAAATCACTTCAATACCCAAATATCCATCAATCCATCCGGACCATTAATCTTCCAAATGAGATAAACTCATCCATCAATGGCCAAAAACCATTAAAACAAGTTCAAAGGTAGATCTACTCATTTCTAGCATAATTGAAATGGAAATATAAAATCAATTATAAAAATCATGCATTCTATACTAAGTGAGTATATTGCACTTGCCTTGATTGGTAGAAGAGAAAGAGATTGATAAGAGAGGTAGAAGATGGCTTCTCCTTCTTCTTGCAATTAGGGTTTTGGACTTAGGGATTTTAGGTAGGGTTTTGTGAAATGAGAGGTAAATTAGGGATAAATAAGAGTGAATTTAGCGTTCATTTCCCAATGCAATAGTTTAGGTTATATAGTCTAGGGTTTTTGAGATAATTACCAAAATGGTCATTTTGATTGCATAGGAATGTGGATAAGGGCATGGGCATTTAGGTCATTTGGTGGAAATTTTAGAATATTCTCAAGTGTGGAAAACCCCCTATATAAAAACCTATTTACTAGCAAGGGCCTCAACACTTAAAACCCTACAAAAATTATAAAAAGACACTCTATAAATCTGTAAAATACACCATAGGCCTAAATCCTATAAAAGAGACTAATACTCAGGAAAATATCTATTTACCCTTACTAACCCCTATTAAATAGTATATTTATGTTATATTATCACAATTAATAGTATTCAAATTCAAAATGAGGGCCCACCAAAGGTGGGGCCTCACAGATACTGTGTTTAGTGCTCCAGAAGTTACGGTCATCATCGATAACATTTAAGGATCAAATCAACATCAAATCAAACCCCTAGACCCTACTTGGTGGTCCCCACAAGTCAAGATTGAACCACACCATTAACTCGTGCTTGGCACATTAATGAAAGTCTATTTGGATGGTCAATGGGCCACATAAACGATCACAACCTCAGAATGTGAAAACGGGAAAATCACTGAATGGAGTGTCCTCGGTCGACCTGGCACAAGGCTCGGTCAACTGAGTACACTGAACTGTCAGGATGTTGAGTCCCAGGTCAACCCTCTGCGCAATGTGCTCGGTCAACCTCCTGGCCTGGTTGGTCAACCGAGTACTCTGGAAAAATTGGGGTCAAGCACCTGGAAAGCAATGTCCTGAACTCAGAACTTTTTTGTGTGTCTGGTCAACCTCTTGGCTTAAGCAGTTAACCGCATACACTGAAAGTTCTACACAGTTTGATGTCCCAGCTCTCAGGTAATTCACTGAATTCCCTGTGTTGTCAATCGACCGAGAACAGGGTCCGGTCGATCGAGAACTCAAAATTTCTGCGTCTGAGGAATAAGAAGTCCAACTCCCAGCTCGATCCTGCAGAAAACTTGGGAAATTTAACTGAGACCTGTATTTCTCAGGTTTTTAGTGTGCTTGGTCGACCCGACTGTAAGTCAGTCGACCGAGTACACAAGACCTGCAACACTTCAGATTTCTGGATCTTCATATCTTTCAATCCAATTTCAAACCAAAACCAATCCAATCCATCTCCAATCACTACCATCCATCATATGGACATAAAGAAACACAAAAGCACATTTATGATTCATCCATCATCATCACACCGGGCCGTTGATCTTCCAAATGAAAGAACTCATCCATCAATGACCAAAATCCCACAAAACCAAGCTCAAAGGTAGATCTAGCATACATACATCAATTAAATTGAAATAACATAATCAAAATGAAGGAAAAACATGCATTCTATGCTAAGTAGATATATTGCACTTGCCTCAATCCAATGGCAAAGGAGATAGAGAGAGAAAAGAGAGATCCAAAATCCAAAAATAGAAATCCCAATTCCTATGGCTTTCCACACACTCAAACCAGCCCAAAACTCAAATCTACAGAGATCTCTAAAACCTAAACCCAAATGCACAAAAGAATTGCTATAAGGAAGGAATCTAGAGAGAGAAAGAGAGAATTTTAAGGAAATTGAACTAGAAGGAGATGAAGAATACCTTGATTAGGGGAGAGAGAATAGATGTATAGGATAGGGAGAGAGCTCCTTAAGATGGATGATAGCTGAGATTATAGATGATCTTCTTTTTCTTCTTGAAGTTCTAGACCTAGGGTTCTAAAGAGAGAAAGGGAGGGAGATGAGAGAATTGGAGGGAAATTGAGAGAAGAAGAGAGAAAAGAGAGGGAAATGAGAGAGAGTTGGAGGGAAATGAGAGTGAGAGGAGTGTCATACGTATGGAATGGGAGGGATGGGGTTATATAGGTTGCGGTTGGACGGATTACCAAATTACCCTTTTAGTTTGAATAGGGGTGGGGATAAAGACATGGGTATTTTGGTCTTTGGGTAGGAATTCTAGAAGCTTCTCAAGTGGAGAACCCCCCCCCCCCCCCCCCCCTCTCTTATAGTAAATCTTAATTCTTAGCTAGGGCCTCTAACCGACTAACTAACTCTACAAATTATAAAAGACACCCTATGAAGCCTACAAAATGCACAAAATGACTAATTAGACTAAAACTTAGGAAAATACATATCTACCCATAGTTATTAAAATTGTACGATTCCCGATTCGTATCGTATCGTACCCAAAACGATTCAAATCGTAGCTTAGAATTGCAAACAGAAAAAAATTGCACGATTCATATGATTTCTTTTTGCAGGAAGCCGAGGAGCGCATAACGCCATAAATGCAACGTCCATTCCATGACGTGCTTTCTTGGGATAGAAGGCAGCCTACTTGTGTCTTGAAAATAAGGAAAAAAAAACCCTAAGATGCCCAGAGAAAGAAACCTTGGAGAAGGAGACTCATCTCATGAAGAGGCTTGGCCGTTTGGGTTTCATCTGCATGCAATCAGAGTTTTAGCTTCATCTTTGCCCAAAACCTTCCTCCATCCTCTCCATCGTGCATGTGAGAAAGCTTTGAAGCAGAAGCAAAGAAGCAATTCCAGTGGGTTGCAGTGCAACGACCACCATTCCAGCGAGGAGCAATGACCGGTCCAGCAAGGAGTAGCGAACATTCACTCGTTCCAATCAGAAGCAGCGACAGCCGAGGTATGTATGTGGGTTTTTTTTTTTATTTCCTTCCTCTTCAGCAAAGGTTCTCAATTAATCCCGTCTCCTTCTTCTGCCTTTTATTTTCTTTTTGATCATTTGGTGGGGCTCATCCAATGGATTCCATCGGTGGGGGCATCATCGAATCATCTGAGAGTGCTTATTGCATCATTGATTTGAGCATCCATCAGTGGGGCCCATCAATGATATTTTATATATGATGGCTGAAATTCTGGGAGAATCTGGTCTAGCGCTGGGATGATATTGTCTGGAGCTTCTTTTTTTTCCAAATAGATCATCAAGTCTTCACCCGTTCTTCTCATTTGTTAGTGGGGCCCACCAATGATTTTTTATTCCCCATATATGATGCTAAAATTCTGGTTTGAGTTCTCTTTCTTCTTCTTTTTTTTTTCAAATAGTTATACTTGGGCATCATCAAGCCATTGCCAATTTTTCACATCAGTGGGGCCCACCAATGATATTATTATATATGATGGCTGAAATTCTAGATAATCTGGTCTGGGGCTGGAATGATCTGGTCTGGGGCTTTTTTTATATTATCAAACAGATCGTTAAGCCACCACGAAACCACCAATTTTTCTCATTTGTTAGTGGAGTGGGGCCCACCAATGATCTTTTTCCTATATATGATACTGAAATTCTAGCTTGACTTCTTTATTTATTTTTAAAAAGTTATAGTTGGGCATCATCAAGCCATCACCAATTTTTCTCATCAGTGGGGGTGGGGGCCACCAGTGATATTTTTATTAATTATTATTGTTAATTCCAAATTCCATGAATATGGTGGGCCTTGCCTTCTATAAAGATGACTGTTGTCACTGTCCAATTCCAAGTTACAAATTCCATGTAAACTATGGTGATGGTTGAACTTGAATGATTTTTTTTAAATTTTACAATTATGGGTCAGCCAAAAAAGGGGAGAGGATCAGGCCCAACAGATGATGATTTTGCATGGAGTTATTGTTCCAAGGTTAACCCGGATAATCACTTAAATGTGAGATGCAACTTTTGTGGGAAGGCTATGTGGGGTGGAGTGTTTCTTATAAAACACCATTTAGCCCAAACAAAACAAAACATAAAGCCATGCTCTAAAGTTGAGGAGAAAGATCGGCATGTTCGGAAGAGAAACAACGCAATTAACAATTAAGACAAAACAACCTGGTAATCTACATATATTCTTAATTTTTTATATTCCTTAATACATATTTTTTTTCTTCATCATGTTATTCTTTTACAATCATTGACTTTATTCTTATAAACTAGCTTTATGGTGGGAGAGTTATGGTGAACATTGCCTTGAACTACAAAAGCTAGCCATTCGCATATTAAGTTTAACGTGCAGTTCATCGGGGTGTGAAAGAAATTGGAGTACATTTGAACAGGTGCGATTTGTTAAATTTTTTTCATTAAGTAGTAATATAATTTGTATAAATCTTGACATTTAATAATTTAATCTAACTATTTTATAGATACATTCAAAGAGGAGAAACAGACTAGAGCAACAACGTCTTAATTCTTTAGTCTTCGTTAAATATAATTTAAATCTCCAAATACGTCAAAACAAGAGAGAGGGATCAAGCTCTTGATCCTATTTGCTTGTCAGATATGGAATCCGATGATGTGTGGATCACTGAAAAAGAAGATCATGTTTTAGACAATGACATGTCATGGATGGACCTTGGAGAATGCTTCGTTGATATTGCTGATGAAGGGACGAGTAGACAAGATAGACGGAGAGGTATTACCAATTTACTAAATGTCAAAGTCTAAACATTAATATTTATTTTTTATTTTAGTAGACTAAGATTTTGTAATCTTGTTTTATAGGGCCTAGAGAACTTACATTTGGAAGAAAAGATAAAGGAAAGAAGAAAGTATCCGAGCGTGAGGAAGAAGAAGCTTTGGTTTCTTCATCTGACAATGAAGAGGAGGAAGTTCAATGTCTTGATGATGAATCATATTCATTTGGAGATGATGATATTGGAGATGATGATGTTGACGTGGATATGGTCCTCGGCCATGATGATGGGGATATCAGCATATGAACCTTTTGTTTTTTGATGTTTTGAAATGAATGTTTTGTATTTAGATCATGCATGAGTAGTGAGCTCATGATCATCTTTTGATGATGTTTTTGGGATGTAATCTTTTGTTTTTAGGTTATAAATTAGCTCATGAGCATCATTTTGTTGATAGATCGTTTTCCTTTTTCGATATATAAATGTTGCTCTGTATGGAAAATGGATGAGATATGCATATCTATATTTTTTTTTTCTTATTTTTACATATTTTTTTATTTTTTTAAAAACTATTTTGGAAAAAATAGAATGAATCCTACGATTCACGATTTGATTCGATTCGGTGCTTAAAACAATTCGCGATTCGATTCCGATTTTTAAAACCTTGTATCTACCCTTATTAATCCATATTAATTAGCATAATTAGATACTATAGGCTAAGATATAATATTCAAATTCAAATTGAGGGCCTACAAGGGGTGGGGCCTCACATGCCATTGGTAAATTAAGTTTCATATGATCTATGACATCGTAAATTCCTATCGACATAAGCAATCTTGCCTTCTTTTCATCTTAACATCATATAATGAAAAAATTACTCCCAAATTCAATATTGTTATCCTGCATATAAAATTCTCAGTAAGGGGAAATCTTATTGGAAGATTCTTTTCAGGATATTTCAGATTTTAGGATATCTTATGCATACTTTAAAGATGGAGATTTACAAAGGATCGATCCTTTTTTGGCAAGACGGGCAATTGTGATGAAATTAGAATGGAGCAAAAAACCAAACACAGTCAGCAAAATCATTAAAATCATGCAATAAAGGATGGCTAATTGCAAGGTAAAATATTCCGCATATATATAAATGAAACCAAAATAGCTAAAACAGAATCCAAAGACAAAATACATTTAACGTTTCATCAAACATGACCTCAAATTTTAGAGTTCTTCTATGAAGAGTTACAAGGCTATAGAATGCTAAAAAAAGTCTCATGGCATAGTTCCGATCTCCTTAGTTGCATATTCTGCAAATGCATAGCACATATGGCAAAGGTATCCCAAAGGCAGGGGAATATGAAGAAAATTAAAGTCACGATTATATCATAATCTCATAAAAGACTCTTATCATCCACAATCTCATCAAGTTTCATGTTATAATAAATGAAATAGAATCATTACTATCACAATTGCTTGGATGACCAAAAAAAGAAAAAAGTAATAGAACAGAACAGGTGAATCTATACTCAAATCTTTAAATGACAAAAACCAAAGGACATAGGGGTAGTGCATCCTGTGAGAGAGAGAGAGAGAGTTTGTAGAGGTGGGTTGTGTGGCCGGTTGAAGAGAGTTATAATTCTGAGCTTGTTTCAAAATCAAAATTCCCTAAAACCACTATCTCATTGTATTTTGAAACTATAGAGGCTGGACTCCATTAGAAAATGCGTGGATGGCTAAACTCTATTAGAAAATCTCGGAAATTCTTCTTTCAATTGGTGAAAATTAATGGAATAACTTTGGATAAAGTCTGAATAGGTTTTAGATGAGTTTTAATAGTTTGGACTACTCATTTTTGGTTTAAACTATTCTTATCTGATCTAAACATGGCCCTCTTACAAAGCTCTTTAACCTCCTATCCATAATAGATATATTAGAATTTTAAATTCACCTAAAGAAAGTTACAAAAAAGTGGGCTCTATCCAATTAAAATTGAAATCGAAATTGGTGTTCCAATTTTGCAATTGAAATCGAAAATTGATGCTCAATTTCTCAATCAATTACAAAATCGGATTCCAATGTCAAAATCGAATTCTACGTCTTTAATATATATTAATGGAGTGGACTGTTAGATCGATGGTTAATCTCATTATTTTCTATAAAGCCGCTAAACCTTGTGGGCCATGAATGAATGGTTTGAGGCATTAGATTGACTTCAAATTTGATATCTTTGTTAGCCCCACTTGGATTTTTCAATCACCTCTTGTTCTATTATTTGTGGGGTATCTAGTGGGCTCCAATAAGTGCCTTGTACCGTAAGACCGTAAGGGAAACTTATTTAGGGGCACCTATATATATTTCAAATGGAGCCTAAGATATTAGTTATAATAATGAGCAGTCCAAGCGGGGGACAACTTAAGTTGGGAACCTCAAGCATCGGTATCACCAATCACTGGTATAAGAGAAAGGAAAAATAAAAATGTTCTAATAATGTTTTGTCTGATCTAAAAATAGTAACGTGGGCTCTCAAAATAGAAACATGTTTTTCAAAATGGAGAAAATTTTGAATAAAAAAAGTAGCTCTTCCTATTTAAGGATATTTCCCTAGCTAAGTGTTTTCCTAATCCACTAATTAATTAAATAAATAAAGGACAAGATTGAAACATATAAAATTGGGTTTTAAAGAGATAATTACGAAAAAAAAAAGATATGATGGAAGAAAATGGATATTAAAAAAAATCATGTTTTCATATATTATAATTGTGTGATGAACTTAGCATAGGACCTACTCAAATTCGAGTAAGATTTTACAACATTCCATAAAACAAAATGGCCTCTAGTTTTTGCAATTCACATATTCAATAGGTGGACCCTACTTAAAGTTCCAAGAGAATAAAAGGTTAGGCCTCAAACCTTCACATTACTTAGGCCTTGTTTGGCAAATCTTATCTATATGATATTGATCTGTGGATAATAGATTTGTGCAGAATATATCTGTGTAGAATAAAGGTTTTACTTTTAGACGGTTTGGTAAGACCAATTCACAGTTTCAAATAGACATTTTAAAATTATTATGGTCTGAAGTTTTTCTTAAATTTCTATAGCTATGCAAGGAAATAGGCGCTGGAAGTTGATACCATAAATGTTACTGAGCTTGTGAAGAGGATCAACAGTCCCAATTTTAATCTTGGGACCCACTAGTTCACCTAAAATATCCCAATGCAAATCTAAAATATTTTTGAAATAAGATACTTCTCCCTTCCCTAAAACATAGCATATAATAATAAATTCTCTTTAGTTACATTCAATGGGCCCCGCGTATTATTAAATTAACGAAAAAAAGAATAAAGGCTCTTGGCTATGATTTTAGTGATCGGTGAACATGTATGTATTAAATGTTGTTGTATATCAATTTGTGAGACCTTCATGTCAGATTCAAGTTGTAAAGATTTGGGGCACTTTTGTGAGCAGTATTTTGCTACTTTTTTTTCTATTTTTTCTTTCAGTATTTGGTATAGTTAATCCATGGGGACCATTATGGAAGCCAATTAATTTTAAAATCCACACTTAATATATAATAATTTATATTTACTAATTAACCAAATAAATTTTCTCTCATGAGTCTCCATCTTTATCACGGTTTTTTTTTTATTATCATTTATATATACTAATTTAACCAAATAATCATTAAGACACCAGAAAGTACATAAAAAAGGGAAAAAAAGTTAAGAAAGGAAAGAAACTTGACACGATTGTATTGCAAACATAATTGAAAATGCTGTTGTAAGAATACTCATGTCTCACTCACTCTCGTTAATTTGAATTACGTGACTAAAGAGAGATTAACGAGTCTAAATTCAATTAAATCTCATCTAAAATCAATAACCATGATGACATTGCACGAGATAAGAGAGGTAGGGTTAGGTCTTAGTCATCTAACACCATAGGTCTTGCAAGTTACAAGGATGGACACAACGACCAACACCATTGTTTTGTTGTCTTTATAGGCCAAATGGGCTAGGTCATGTCCTGTTTCAAACTAAAGGCCCAGATCAATGGTGGAACCGGGAAATTTTCCTTGGGGGGGCATCATATAGAAATAATTTCTTGGGTGGGACCATTTATAAGGAAAGCATAAAATTTCCTCTAATATATAAGTGTATTTTAAAATTTCCTCTAATATATGTTGGTTTCTATAAAATATGTGGGACAAAAAATCTCAAATGGGCCCTTGCCATAGTCTGATCGGTAGTCACTATAACAAAAATATATTCAAGTGATAGCATTTTACATTTGATGGGGCCCACCGTGATGGGCCGTACAACCATGGGTTCTAGAGGGCCTTGTCTCTTGCTATCCAATATTTTTCATAGAAATTGAAGGTTAAAGAGATTGCCAACTGTTCAAATTCAATTTTCAACTTGACAATTTGATCTTAAAATACTAGATATTTTTATCCTCTTCCTCCACAGTTGGAATAGCTAGTTAAACATTTTGGATTAAAGCAAGATTGACCTCACTTGTATGAAATACTTGATGAAAAAAATGAGAGATTTTAGGGAGATATATGATTAGATTTTAATTGAAATTCTCTTTAGATTAACTTGATAAGGTAGAAACTCTCCTATTTGATTGAAATTCTCTTTTGATTAACTTGATAAGGTAGAATCTCTCATATTTGATGTGATTCTTCTCTTTAGATGGGACTCTTTAAATTGGATAAAATAATCTAATTGATCAAATCAATTGCAAAATTTAAAATAATCTAATTGATCAAATCATTTACAAAATTGGAAGTCAATTTCTCAATCAATTGCGAAATCGGACTCCAATTGCGAAATCGAATCCTACACCTATAATATATAATAATTAAACTAATCTTATCCTTAAAATAACCTTATTACAAGAATAAAGAAAATCTACTAAATCCTAAAAACATTCTAATTTCTCTGGCAAACACTACCAATTTAAGCCCAATTGAATTCCTAGCCCACTGTCCAGGAGATACTACAAGAAAGCATCACCAGAGACCGGTGCCTTTCTTCTTGATAATTTAATTTTCTCTTTCTTTCTTTGGCAAAACTCAATGCAGAAGTTAAAAGCCATTTCCCCATGCTCCTATTCTCTGGTTTTTATTTCTGCTACCTGAGAATTAAAAGACCATTGCTCCTATACACTTATCCTTGTCATTACTTGTGATATTAGGTTCAGTTTGTCAACTCTATTCAGTCCCTCTATTTAACTTAAAACTTTTTGAAACCACATATAGCTCATTTGGGAAGCTTTTTAGGGGGACCGTTTCAATCCACTTTATAAGGTCAAACACCTCTATTTCAAAAATGTTCATAAAATGGGATAATTGGAATATATCAATTTGTCTGAAGCGGAAAGACATCCCAAGAATATTTTTGGACAAGTTTGCCATCATGTTTTTTTTATAATGACAAGTATCCATGCATAAGGGTCATTTTCTCAACTTCGATTTTGTTTTTTACGGAAGGAAAAGCCTTCATCTCTTTCTTGGATCTTCTTCCCCACATAATAGAGGAAAGGATTCAAAGGTTTTTGAAAAGCTGTTGAGGTTTCCTCATCTTCAAATACTTGTCTCTTTTTTTAAGTACGAATTCAAACATTTTTCACAAGCTTCCCTCATCTAGGGTTTTGATTCCGAATTACAAATGAAATTATTTTGTTTATGGAGATGCCTTGAATTGACACTACTTGTTCTTTGTGCATTTTGGTTTGCTCATGAGCTTTTTGAATGTTTGTCCCAATGTGTTCTAAAAACTATGTGAGTCATATATTGCGAAAACTTGAGATATTTTTCTTTCTTTCCCCTTCTCCACCAAAAGAGAGTAGTAACGTGATTTGCTGGGTGGGTCCTAAGGTTGGTTTTGGGTCCATGAATGAAGCTTCTTGAAGGTTTTGTTTTGGGACAATCATCATCCTTAGAGGGGCCAGCATTTGGACGGTCCAGATGATTAGATGAGGCCCTGCATTGGCTAGAGGTACATTCATAGCAGAGTAACAATATAATTCCGAAGGGGTTGTTTGGATATTAGGAAATCAATCATCTTTATTTTTACATTGATTTCATTTCTGGGGTAAAGTGAGAATTGATGCAGATTTCAGATTTTCATTTTCTGGGATGGCTTGTTTCTATGGTAAAACATTTTCTACATTTGAAAGTGTTTCTTTTTCTTGTGTAAGACTGAATAGTTTTTGGGTTTTAATTTGATTTCTGCAAGATTGTGGAGAACGATTTTTTCTCGAAATTTCATAAACTGTGGAAAATGTTGACATTGAGTGATCGAAAATCTTTCTTTCTTGGAAACCATTTTCATTTTCTGTGGAAAATGCTCTGTACAAATGTGAGGAACATGTAATTTGGATTACCAAATTGATGCAATCCTAGGATTAGGATGTAAGTGCCAGGGCACAATTAGGGTTCCCATTTGGAACAATCAAGATAAAGACAATCTCCATGAAACCCATGCATGGAAATTTTATTAACTCCAAAAATCACCAAGATCACCAATCTCTATAATGTTATATTTATAAGAAAAGAAACTAAAGCTCTAAGAAAGCTTTCCTAATCAAACTAGGAAACCAAATAATAATCCAACCCAAATTAGAAACCTAATTCTAATTATACTCTTTACTAAAAATAATAATTAAAAATCAGAATTTCATGGGTCCCACATGTGGCCCTCGATTCTTGTTGCCATGACATATTATTGCTGCTGCATCATTCTCCCCGGGTTGGAAAAGAGTTAGACCTTCAACTTGGCTCGTCTTCTTGATATTACGTTTGTAGATAGTGTGCACATGAAGTGTTTCTTTGGTGAGACGAGAGCGTGACCTTTTCTTTGGTGGCATCGGCTTCAGAGGACGGAGTGTAACTTGTTTTTCACCCTACATAAATGTGTATGTGTTGTCACGCATGCCGTTAGTTCCATTATTGTCATACATCCATGGACGACCCAACAAGATATCACAACTATCCATGGGTACCACATTACACCAAACTGTATCCGTATAATCTGCACCAATGGAAAAGATAACTGGACATGCATATCAGACTTACACTTCATCACCTGTCATTAACCATATAGCAAAATAAGGACGATGATGCTTCTGAACTTTTAGCTGTAAGTGATCCACAAAAACTTGGGAAATAATATTCTGATAGTTACTTCCATCAATGACGACTGTGCATTCTTTACCATTGACTGTTCCTTTGGAGCAGAAAATATTTTTTCGCAACCATTTTGCTGCGGTCGCGATAGTGGATGTAGCCTCTTGGATGATCAAAAGAGACTTAAGACCCTCCTCGGGAAAAATATCCACCACTTCCTCTATTTCATTCCCTTTAGGATCATCTGGAACAACTTTCACATCACTTTCATTCTTAATGAGGTGGATACATTTTGGACATTCTGTTGCACAATGCCCTTATTGTTTACAATTAAAGCATATGAATCTATGTTGACCCTCGGGCTTGGTGAAAACTTTATTCGATGGCGTACTCGGTTTAGAACCTGCCATGGAGGAATTCTTCTGCATAACCCATTTAGCTGCATTAAGTTTTGGGGCTTGATGATTTGCAATTCCCTCTGCTTTGATAGCATGCTGAATAATCTCATTAACATTATTAAAATGTTTGAATGCGAGGGTATCTTGAATGTCAAGCGTAAGCCCATTAAAGTATCGGTCAACTAATACCTCATCATCTTCATTCAAACCACAACAGGCTTGCATGGTCATAAACTCCTCAGAATATTCCACGATTGTCTTAGATCCTTGTTTCAAGCATTGAAAACGTGATCATAGATCTCTGGAGTATTAACAGGCAGGAATTTCTGTTTCAACAGATTTTTTTATCTCGGCAAACGTGTCAACAGAGTCAATTTGTTGATATCTCCTCTTCTTTTGCAACTCGGCCCACCATATCGCAGTATAATTGCAGAAGCGATTTACTACCAGTGTAATTTTATGACCATCCGTTATTGGTTTATGTGCAAACATATTTTCAACGCATACTAACCAATCAAAGAATTCATCTGACTTCAATTTTCCATCGTATTCAGGAATCACAAGTTCAAACACCAAATCACGATCAATATTGATGGCATTTGGATCTCGTTGATTCCGAATATGTCCTCCATCATCCCGATGATTATCTTCATGCCGATTAGTTTCCAAATTGGCTAATCGGGTCTCAATCCTTGCAAAAGTCTCTTGCATTTGAACCATCATGGCGTATAGTTGCCCAGTGGTTCCCTCAAATCATCATCATTGTGAGAGGAAGACTCCACTTCTACCTACTTCTTGAGAGGCATTTTTTTTATTGCAAATTCAAAAATTCTGACTGACTTGATGTGTAGATCTGCTCTTCACAATCACGCTGGTGAAAACGGATAAAAAATCGGGGCTTAAGATGGAATCACGATTGTGAAATTAAATATTGGCCGTCAATTATGGGCCTTTTGATCTGCTGATGATGTGGCAGGATGATGTCAGTTGCTGGTGCCACTAATCGTACTTCCCAGGAATGAGTTTGGGTGACTCCTTGTCAACAGGTTGAAATTGACCCAAATGTATAAATCAGGTCCAAACTATCTACTTGTGGGCTTCTTTAATGGGTCAGATCTGACCCGAACGGACCGTACTAATAATTCAGGCCCAACACTTAAGTCTATATGGCATGTGTGGCTCTCTCAACCTTCATGTCAAACAAAGGAAGAAAAGGGTTTTGAAAACCCCCTGTTACAGTATTCTTCAACGAAGTGGATGGGAAGAGAGCCAAAGGTGCAGCGGGCGATGGCGATGGTGCCACGGCGAGGTGCTCGGTGATGACGATGGTGCTCTACGAGGCTGATGATTACGACTGGACGATGCACGACGACGACGAGGAGGAGCAGGCGAATGACAATGAAGAGCTTCTAGAGTTGGACGACTTCGGTGCGAGGTTCGTTTCTCGTCCTCTGCTTTCTTCTTTCTTTCTCATTTTTTGTTCTTTTTTTCTGGTTGCTGCGAGTTTGGTAGAGAGAGGTAGAGGATTGTAACATCCCAAAATTTCAAGGTTGTAATTAGTCTAGTTAATTGCACTTTTAGCTAATTAAGCTCGTTTATAAGCCAAATAGGTCTGATTAATCATTAGGATCGTGCGTACGAAGTTGGGTTGAGATCCGAGCCCGTTGGGTATAGTAGGGGTGTGTGTCACTATTTCTGGTTAGTTCCGAGAGCTTTTTAGTATTTTTTCGCTTTTCGAGATTTTGGCACCATCGGATAGATTACCTAATTTCCCGGACTTTGTCCTTCTGTTGCATTCCGATCCGGACCCTCGAACCCGACCCAAACCCACCTAAATTATTTTATTAATTCCCAAAGTAAAACCCCACCTCACTTTTATCTCATGTGAACCCACCTAACATTTTCCCATCATATCCCCCACCCACTTCATCATCTCACTCCCATCATGCCCCACCCCCTTAACCCACGTGTAAACCCCCCATTTCCCATTTCCCCCTTTTCCTTTACGACTAGGTCAAAACCTCCCCCCCTCGCTTCATCTCCCCCCACCCCCCCCTTCATTCCACTCCACAGTTCCATTCTTCATTCCACTCCACAGTATAGCAGCCCCTCGTCTCTTTCCTCCCTCTCATTCTCTCATCCCTCTTGTTCTCTCCCTCCCTCACGGCTTGCTGCCTCACGCCGCCGGACCGCGCCGCCGCCGCCGCCATGACCGAGCTTCTCTCTTCTCTTCTCTCTCCCTCTCCCAACCGTTGCTGCCCCACCCATCTCCGACCCATTTCCATCGCCGCCGGACCCACCTGCACCACTGTCGCCGTCGGCGACCACCACCCGCACCATCATTGCCGGCCACCATCGAGACCCACTCCATTTCGCTCTATTTTCCCATTTTTCCTTTCTTTCTTTCTTTCCCTGTTTCTTTCTTTCATTCTCTGTTTTCTTCCTTTTCACTCATCTGCTCATCCTCTCATTCTATCTCTCATTTCATCCACTGCCAACGAGGGATGATCCCCATCGCCCACCCATCTCTCTTATCTTTCTTTCTTTATTCATTCTTTCTCTTCCTCTCTGCTACTATTCTTTCTCTGTTTTCCTTCTTGTTTCTTTTTCTTTATTTCATTCTCTCTCTCTCTCTCTCTCTCTCTCTCTCTCTCTAATTCCCTCACATTCTTTCTTTCATTCATCATGTCTTCTTCATTCTTCTTGTCAATGGACCATCATGACCCTCCATCGCCACTAATCAGTGGGCCCCACAACCTCCGATGATCACCATCATCTCCGTGTGGACCCCGCAAGCTTCTCATCCCCAATTTCGAGCTTCACTGTTTGGTAAGCCCCTCTTTTCCCTTAGGTTTGTGTTAATGCACTTTGGGCGTGGAGTTGTGTTAAGATAGCTTAGAGCTTTCCATATTTTAGTTTTATATTTTAATTTAGTTTTATTTTACTAAGTATCCTTTAGGTTTGGTTTGTTGGGCTATGGAGCTAGGATTTGTGGATTTGGGCATTTTCAACCAAAGGCAGGTAGATATATATATATATATTCTTAGATATGTTTGTTTCTCCTTTGATTAGATGATTTAATGATGATTTAGATGACCACATGCTCATTGATGTCTTTGATTTCGGAAAACATGATAATTATGTTTAATTGTTTAATGAAATGGATTTTTAATTGGATGGTTAGATTGGTTGGATGGATATTAGATGATGGACTTGATGAGAGAGGGTATGGATGTATGTGGAGAGGGCTAGGCCCTATTTTTGCGTTTGTCTGCAGGTGTGGATGAAAAGGGAGTTTCTCCCCAACTCAGTTCGGTTACGGAAGCTTGATTCTGTTTTCCGAAGCCACGCGGTTGACCGAGTGGGTTACCCGGTCTACCGGCAACACTGGTATTTAGAAGCCTGACAACTTAGCCAATTCCCATTTATGTTTCAACTCTGACTGTGTATCCGATCGACCGGATGTCGACCGGCTATGAAGGAGGTCGACCGGATGAACTAGGGTTCTTTCTTAAGGGCCTCTTTGACTTAGAATTGGATGGACTTAGGTGGAACCTTGACTACCTTTTTGGACTCATTTGACTTTGTATGAGGAGCGTTTTGAGCAGATGATTCCTCGTAGTTATTTCTGTTTTCTCGGGTTTCAATTCATCTCAATCTTGAATGGAATGGGACAACGGGATACCCTTTTTATATCTATGCACGAAGAGGTTCCATCCGGGTATTGCGAAACCTAATTCCTTTCGGTGACTGAGTAGGGTTGTATGAGACTCCGGGGATAATAATTGACTTAGGATTGGATTGTTTGTTGCTTTTGATTCTGAATTGTACCGTCTGGTACTATCTACATGTAACGAACATGTTTAGTAGCTCTGTTTGATTTATTTTGTTTGGGGATCACATTGAGAACTTAGATGATGGACTTAGGATCCCTTTTGATGTTCCGTCTCTTCTGAGGTTTGTTGAGGTGTTGAGGCTAGGGTCTTTAAATGTAAGGCTTGAAGAGAACTACTATTGAAATCTGTTTGAAGTCAGATTTGATTTGAAGCAAAGTAGTTTCTCTATTGTTGATGAATCTTGTTCGCACAAGAAAACCTAGCTCCTCACCGAAGTCTGTTTAGGATTCTTTGTGTCAGGCACCACTCAACTGTTAACGTTCAACACAGCTGGGGCACCACCTGTGTGAGGACTTTGAATTTTTAGCCTTGAGGCAAGATTGGGCCAGAGCCCACGGGGACCGAGCCACATGAGCCAAGAGATGACTGTTATTGTTATTGTTACTGAACACCGGGTTTTGATCCCAATTTACTGATATCTCCACCACAACTCATCATGAGTAAGGGAGGGCAATGACACTATCCCGTGGCAATTGGCATATGTGGACCGCCTACTTTGATTGCCTGTTTATGATTCGAATGCTATGTATTTCTTATGATCAGAACACTATGCATTACATATGATTTTGTCTACTCGTTTACTCTAATTCGTTTTGCATATCTGTTGATGTTTTATATTTATATCTGCCTGCCGACCGTCGTATCTGATGCTGCACTTGGTGCATAGGTACCGGGTACATCTACCTTTGGAAAAGTGGAGGCGTCGTTTCAGGCAGTTTAGCCTGATGATGAGTACGAGTTGTGTGTCGATGGTATTGTCGTCATGACCAGCACACGAGTGCCTTCATACTTTGGTTGGATCGTATTTATTCTCTTTTGACTTAGGTTTTGTTAGAAGCCATTAATTAATATACTTTTGTTATCTTTTGCTAAACTTAAACTATAGAAAAGAAAGATGTGCATATTCTGAAATGTTATATTTTACCATTTGTTTAATTATGATGTTCCGTTGTGTTTTATGGTTACCGAGGAAATATTTATACCTCACCGCGGACTTCGATCCTATGGGACATGATTGGGGCCAGGTTGCATTTGATTAAAGTTAGAATTTTTTTAATTGGCTCTAATCTCACGCATAACCCTGGTTTCACTTTTGGGGGCGTGACAAGGATTGTTTTTTTTTTTTTTTTTGGGAAGGCAGGGAAGGGTTAGGGATTGACAGTGAAGGGTTATGGGTTCCGCGGTTTCGGTTATTGGCGGAAGGGCCTTGCGGGGAGATTGTTGATTAGGGTTTTGTGGTTTGGGGATTCTTGGTGGGGTTGGGTGTCGAGAGTTGGGCTGGAAGAGTTTCCGTGAATGGGGGTTTGGCAAGGGGGGTGCGAGATGGTTTCAGGGATCGGGTATGGTGTTTCCGAAGTGGGTGGGCTACTGGTATGATTGGGATGGCAGATGGGAAGGGCGATACTCTGTGCGATGGGAACGAAAAGGAAGATGGGTGATCGGATGACGATTCTGGCAGTGGGGTGATACCAATTGATGCAATCCTAGGATTAGGATGCAAGTGCCAGGGCACAATTAGGGTTCTCACCTGGAACAATCAAGATGAAGACAATTTCCACGATAAACCAACGTAGGGAAATTTTATTTACTTCAGTTTTTTAATTTTAGTCAGTAAGTTAAATATTATTTTTAACAAGTGTTTTTTTTTTTTTAAATTATGCAGTGATGAAGCTGCTATAAGGATTAGGTGGTATAGGAAAAAAACCATTAAAAGCAGGTATGTTTTAAATCTTATTTGTTTACTTTATGTTTAACTTTTTATGCTTGATCCATGTGAGGTTTGAATGGGGTTTTTTTAGCACGTATTCTTCTACAAATGCTATACCTAGGTCCTGGGGTGAATTACGATGTCCATGCATTGACTCGATAAGAGTTTGGATGGTCGTATCCTTAAAAAAAGAAATTTTGTATCTAGAAGAGATTTCGCTTGTTACGATTGGGCAAAAATTAATCTCCTTTTCTGGCTTATCCTACAGTTATTTTTATTAAATCCAACTATTTTAATTGATATTTTCTTTTTAATTTTAGTATATGCTGAAAGATCTTTTGGCAAAAAAAAAAAAAAAAAAAGAGCAGCTTAATATTACCTCAAACTTGTAGGATATAGAGATTATTTGGGCATCATGGAGATTTTAAGCACTAACAAATGAAGCTTTTCCAATTAACCTTGTGGTTTGTTTGCATTAATTTAATGTAAATTATGCGTAAATAATACCCAACTTATACATATCTTAGCTAATGTATCTTAACCACTTCATAGTTACAAGTTCCAACCAAGAGTCCAAGCAAACATGAACTTGACAATCCCAATGCCATAAATATAGCAATCTCACTGTATAAGGCTGAGATTAAGAAGCTTTTCTCATTCAACCTCGTGGTAAAATAATGATTCGATTACAGTTGGGAGAAATTGACGAGGTACTACTATTTTTACATAAAAATGGCTGATGATAATAAAATTTTAAAATAATAAAAGAACTATATTGTATTATAGTGAACTATTTTTTTGAAAAAACAGTAGAACCTGATTGGAGACTCCATGATTTGTGGCCCTCAACTTCTTTTTTTCTTTTTTTTTTTCCAACGATCTTAGAATGGGGTTTTTATGAAAAAATAAGCTTAAATCTTAATTAAACGATTTTATGAAGAAAAATAATAAAATGACAATCTTATTGTTCGTACATTTTTTTTTTGGACGAAATCACCCCAATTGACAATATCATCAACTCAGTTGACGATATAGTCAACTTTCATTGCAAGAAAATGATATTTTACTCTATTTTTTTATCTACCTAGTGATGGAAAAGTTATGAAGATCATTGCAATTTGTATCCCAATGATTTTTCTTAAGTGGACTCGATGATCTTCCTTAAGTGTATGAGTCCCATGCTTATTTTCTATGCATTTGTTGCCCTATTTTGCATGAGTTTTGAGAGTTCGAGTTTGGAGGACAAGGTGTTTGGTGAGATGTCTAAATGAGGACGTTCTCTCAATTTGGTGGTGGCTTGAGTAAGGTTGGAGGAGATAAATTTTGTGTTGTCTAACATTTTCTGCGCCGAAAATTCTTGTGCAAGTGGTTGTGTTCAATGGGTTTAGGCATTGGCCACAGATGGAATGGGTTGACCCGTAATGACTTGAATCCACAAACATATGGTAGCCACAATGAACAGCTTCCAACCGTGCTGTTGGCTCTTGCCAGCAATATGGATGAAGACTAATGTGAAATAATTACTTGATTGTTATGACATGCTTCATATCAGATAATATATCAATGATAGGAGCAATTTTTCAGATAAATGACAAGGAAGTATTTAATCATTGCTCCAGGTTTTCCACAGTAAACTCAAACCTTAAGTTTCCATATAAAATACCACTTTTTTAATTCACTAGATCAGCAATCTATGAGATGGAAATTCCATACTTCAAAATTCCGTACTTCAAAATTTTGTGCTGTCTAACATTTTCTGCGCCGAAATTGGTTTCTAATTCTTGTGCAAGTGGTTGGGTTCAATGGGTTTAGGCATTGGCCACAAATGGAATGGGTTGACCCGTAGGTTGGATGGTGTTTGCGTCGACCCGAAGGTTGGATGGTGTTTGGGTTGACCTTCAGGTTGGATGGTGTTTGGGTCGACCCGCAGGTTGGATGGTGTTTGCGTCGACCCGAAGGTTGGAGGGTGTTTGGGTCGACCTTCAAGTTGGATGGTGTTTGGGTCGATCCGCAAGTTGGATGGTTTTTGGGTTGACCTTCAGGTTGGATGGTGTTTGGATGCAGGAGAATGGTTGGTTTGGGCTGTGTTTGAAAGTGATGTACAGTAAGGAAATTGTTGCATGAGTGGGGGAAGATGTTTTGAATGGAATTAACTGGTTGTATTTTGTTTTAGATCATATCATCTATAGGAATTTGTAGTGTTATTCTGCAATTCGATGTTCAAAATAGTGCAGCTTTTGTAGTGTTATTCTGCAATTCGACATTCCAACTAGTGCAGCTTTTGTAGTGTTATTCTGCAATTCGATGTTCAACATAGTGTAGCATTTGTAGTGTTATCCTGCAATTCGATGTTCAAAATAGTGCAGCATTTGTAGTGTTATTATGCAATTTGATGTTCAAAATAGTTCAGCATTTGTAGTGTTATTCTGCAATTTGATGTTCAAAATAGTGTTCCACTATTCAAGGAAAGATAGAAAAATAATTATTTATTTTATTTTCTTTCCTTTTACAAGGATCCCACTGTCTCGTAGGCTTTAGAGGCCATGAAAATTAATGGAATGAAAATTAATGGAATGAATTTTGAAAATATATTTGGGACAAAAAACAGAGAATACGTTTCTTTCGCACGTGAACCTTCCTATCCTTTGCGGAAGAAGTCCCATTCAGTCACTTCATGAGCAGCTTCAGGGAATTTTGTAGAGCTGCTTGAAACCACCATAATGGTAAAATGTGATTCAGTTTATAATATGTTTTCATATCCAACTTTATTTTCCAATATGGACTAATTAATCTATGATTTCATAGGATATCGAGATTTCTATGGGGCTCGATGGTGAGTTGCGGTACCTTATAAGTGGAAGAAACATGGAAAAGACGACATTGTCCATGGGAGTGGTGGGGTTGGAGATCTTTTTATTCACAATAAGGTTAAAAAAAGACCTTTGAAAGTCAACTTCATCCTAGCAATCTTTCCTCCAATGACTGAATTTTTTATTTTAACTGTAGCATATTTCGAAGTATGTTCAAGAGTTTGGGAGAGCATTTGCATTGGATGGATTTCTAGCCACTGAATTCTATTATGATATACTCGTAGACATGCTGCTTCAGATTGCTAGTGACTAGTTCTCCCGCACCTCTCTAAATCTGACAGCGAGATTAGCGGCCGTTCATTTTAAGTTTTCAACGAGGGATTGATGCGAAATGATGGCATGATATAAAAATATGCGCGGAATTATTCAGATATTCAAGAAAGATAAGTTTGGTGTTTGCATACCAGGGTTTGATTGCAGCGAAGGAGATCTAAAGACTGAAAGTACGAGGCACAGAATGTGGATTAGAAAACTGGTAGCAGCAGCAGTTGAGTTTGAGGTCCCAATGGTAGGAGAGAACGTACTAGGTGGTTATCATAAACCATATTTTGAAGAAATACTCAAGATCTCCGAGGTCTGTAAGGATTGCAACAAGAAATCTTTGAGTTTTAATTTTGTTGCAGACAGGGGTTTCGACCATAGTTGGGAGAAGCCGAATTGGGTTTTAATTTTGTTGCAGACAGGGGTTTCGACCATAGTTGGGAGAAGGTCGCCTTTGCTGAATTCGTGAAAACGATGGTTGACATTGTTGAAACCTAAGAGTGCTGATTGTTTAGGCTTGGGTTTGGTACTGTTCTATGCTGGCTATGCTTCGTTCTGTTTTATGGTACCACAATATCTTACCACAAAACAAAATGAAGCATAGCCAGCATAGAACAGTACCAAACCCAAGCCAAAACAATCAGCACTCTTAGGTTTCAACAATGTCAGCCATTATTTTCACGAATTCAGCAAAGGCAACCTTCTCCCAACTATGGTCGAAATCCCTGTCTGCAACAAAATTAAAACCCAATTCGGCTTCTCCCAACTATGGTCGAAACCCCTGTCTGCAACAAAATTAAAACCCAAAGGTTTCTTGTTACAGTCCTTACAGACCTTGGAGATCTTGAGTATTTCTTCAAAATATGGTTTATGATAACCACCTAGTACGTTCTCTCCTACCATTGGGACCTCAAACTCAACTGTTGCTGCTATCAATTTTCTAATCCACATTCTGTGCCTCGTCCTTTCGGTCTTTAGATCTCCTTCGCTGCAATCAAACCTGGTATGCAAACACCAAACTTATCTTTCTTGAATATCTGAATAATTCCGCGCTTATTGTTATATCCTGCCATCATTTCGCATCAATCCCTCGTTGGAAACTTAAAATGAACGGCCGCTAATCTCGCTGTCAGATTTAGAGAGGTGCGAGAGAAGTGGTCACTAGCAATCTGAAGCAGCATGTCTTCGAGTATATCAGAATAGAATTCAGTGGCTAGAAATCCATCCAATGCATATGCCCTCTCGAACTCTGGAACATACTTCGACATATGCTACAGTTAAAATAAAAAATTCAGTCATTGGAGGAAAGATTGCTGGGATGAAGTTGACTTTCAAAGGTTTTTTTTTTTTTAACCTTATTGTGAATAAAAAGATCTCCAACCCCACCACTCCCATGGACAATGCCGTCTTTTCCATGTTTCTTCCACTTATAAGGTACCGCAACTCACCATCGGGCCCCATAGAAATCTCGATATCCTATGAAATCATAGATTAATTAGCCCATATTGGAAAATAAAGTTGGATATGAAAACATATTATAAACTGAATCACATTTTACCGTTATGGTGGTTTCAAGCAGCTCTACAAAATTCCCCTGAAGCTGCTCATGAAGTGACTGAATGGGACTTCTTCCGCAAAGGATAGGAAGGTTCACGTGCGAAAGAAACGTATTCTCTGTTTTTTGTCCCAAATATATTTTCAAAATTCATTCTATTAATTTTCATGGCCTCTAAAGCCTACGAGACAGGGGGATCCTTTGCAAAAGGAAAGAAAATAAAATAAAAAATTATTTTTCTATCTTTCCTTGAATAGTGGTACACTATTTTGAACATCAAATTGCAGAATAACACTACAAATGCTGAACTATTTTGAACATCAAATTGCAGAATAACACTACAAATGCTGCACTATTTTGAACATTGAATTGCAGAATAACACTACAAATTCCTATAGATGATATGATCTAAAACAAAATACAACCAGTTAATTCCATTCAAAACATCTTCCCCCACTCATGCAACAATTTCCTTTCTGTACGTCACTTTCAAACACAGCCCAAACCAACCATTCTCCTGCATCCAAACACCATCCAACCTTCGGGTCGACCCAAACACCATCCAACCTGAAGGTTAACCCAAAAACCATCCAACTTGCGGATTGACCCAAACACCATCCAACTTGAAGGTCGACCCAAACACCATCCAACCTTCGGGTCGATGCAAACACCATCCAACCTGAAGGTCAACCCAAGCACCATCCAACCTGAAGGTCAACCCAAGCACCATCCAACCTGAAGGTGAACCCAAGCACCATCCAACCTTCGGGTCGACGCAAACACCATCCAACCTACGGGTCAACCCATTCCATTTGTGGCCAATGCCTAAACCCATTGAACCCAACCACTTGCACAAGAATTAGAAACCGATTTCGGCTCAGAAAATGTTAGACAGCACAAAATTTTGAAGTATGGAATTTCCATCTCATAGATTGCTGATCTAGTGAATTAAACAAGTGATATTTTATATGGAAACTTAAGGTTTGAGTTTACTGTGGAAAACCTGGAGCAATGATTAAATACTTACTTGTCTTTTATCTGAAAAATTGCTCCTATCATTGATATATTATCTGATATGAAGCATGTCATAACAATCAAGTAATTATTTCACATTAGCCTTCATCCATATTGCTGGCAAGAGCCAACAGCACGGTTGGAAGCTGTTCATTGTGGCTACCATATGTTTGTGGATTCAAGTCATTAGGCTTGCTCATGAATGATTGTCTTTGTAACATTTGTTACAAGGAGAAAAGTCTTTTCACTTTCCTATTAGCCTTCCTTTAGGAGCTATACCTCATGAAATTTTAGTTTTAATGATTTTTTATTTTGAAGAAAAAAACAAAACTTTGTATGGAAAACAGAAAAAAGAAAGACGCTGGAAATCTAAACTTTCTGGAGCCTTTTTTTTTTTAAATCAAATCATTTGTGAATTGGAGCAGTGCCCAGCATTTTCCACCTTTTGTCTTTGCATTGGATTTTGATTTAAAATGGTAGAATCTTTTTTCCCATTGTATGGCTCAAAATGAGGATTCCACTCATGGAAAAGTAAAGCTCCATGTTACTGAGATTCCAATAACTATTTATTTGAGGTTGCTCTGTTTCATATGCCGCAAAGCACAGAAAGAATATGTTCTTCTATTTGGAGATTTTTTTAGTTTTCTTCATTTTTTGCCTAGATTATAATGATTGGATTTTTCACAAGAATCTTAAATTCTCTGTACAGTAGTTCTTTAAAGTCTTGCTAGTAAATATTAAAATGTTGCTTGTCTGCTCAATGATCACCATGATGCTTGTATGCTTAAGTTGAGATGGAAGGCGTTTTCTTCCATTTCTCTTTAGCTAGTTGGTTAAGGAATTCTAAATCCTGCTATTAAATATTAGAATGATGTCTGCTTACTCAATGACCTCAATGATGCCGGTCTGCTCAAGCTGGGATGGAAGGCCTTTTTGTAGAAGTCTCTTTGGGTTGGTTGGTTAGTTTTTTCAAGAGAGAAACTATATATAAAAGAAAATAAAATCATTCTACTCCCCCTGTCCTCATGACCATCAACAAATATCATGATCATCATCATCAATGGACTCCCTCCCTTTTTCAGTTGCCTACAGTGGATATTAAGAGTTGAAAAGAGAGAGAGAAAAAAAAAAAAAAACCATCTCAGGGGTTACATGTCTCTTTGAAATATTATGTATATGTATGTTCTGGATTTTTACTTCACCAGTGTCCGGACTCAACCCAATTGAAATAGGAGCCTTTATGCTAATGGGTTTTTGGTGTATGGTAATCCAATATCATCGATTACCTATGATGCCCGGATACGGACACGGGTACGGATACGGGACACGGGAACGAGCGTCCGATATGTCAACTTCAAAATTTTAGGATACGAATACGGGTACGGCATTCCTAGAAATATATAAATATAAGTATTTGGTTAGGGATTTATTTTGGGTGGAATGCTTATTTTATCTCAATTTAGAGCTCAAATATTACAAGGCCCACTGTTTGTTTCAAATTTTCAATGAGGTGGGTCTCCTCCTCCTCTCCTCCTCCTCCTCTTTCTTCTTTTTTGTTTTCCCTTTTGATCAAACTAAGAGAGAGAGAGAAATTGGCCAAAATGAAAAATCTGCTGAAATATTGGGCGAAAAATAACACAAGCCGTATCCTGAAATTGGCTCCCCGTATCCCAGCCGTATCTTGCCGTATCCCGTACCGGTATCGGACCGTATCGGTACAGGTACCACTAGTAATTTGCAGTATCCGGGTATCATAGTCGATTACTCCCTCTTATTATCAAAGTGGGCAATTTTACGTAGATGTTCTTCATACCACACGTGCACCTGCGCTGGCCAAAAGGCCTTTTTTTATTTGCGATATCATGAACACCCCCCACCCCTACCCCGAAAAGAAAAAAAGTAGCATTCAAATTTTGTGGAACAATAGGACATGGTACAGTTGTAAGATGTTAACCGTTTAACCTGGCCTTACAACAATCATCTGCCCAAAACATGCTCTAAACCCATTTGTATTCAACACTATTGCAGGCCTCAAACACATCAAATTAAAATACTGGCTACCCGCATTTTTCTTTGATGCAAAGAAACCATTATACTTTACCTATCAAAATCATAGGATTTTGAATTATGGTGGCTCGGCCGGAGTGGGTTTTGACTTGTATTGGCGGCTGCCAAGTCTGAGTCAACTATCTATTAAAACCACGGTCAGGATCCCATGAATTTGTCTGCTACAATCTTCTATATATGTAGAATAAAATACAATCACAAACAATGTGCATTGTATGGTACAAAACAGGAGGAAAATAAAAGAAATTCATGTTCAACAATGTCACATGGTTCACGTCACAACTGTGCTTGTTGCATCAGTAAAGTTCAACCTGTTTGCAGGGATAATTTCTCACCCAACATCTCGTGTCTGGTAGGGCGTGTGCGTTAATTGAGGCCAGCATAGATGAAATGGTCGTTGGGAAGTTCCACATCCCACATCGCCTAAGTAATAGGCTTAATATGTCTTAATATACCTGTATGGGCCTTTCACCTACCAGCTTAAGCTTTTGGGTCAACAAATGGTTGATGACCAAAATGGATGATCCCGAAGGAAAGGGGAGGAACGGGGCCGGGGCAGGTAAGATGTAAAAAACAATTGATAGATGTCGAGGGTTCCCGGCCATTTGGGGGTTTTACCCGGCTTTTCTCTAAGACCGGAGGGAATAGTCCAGTCCAAAGGATTCGAAACCCTCCCTTAGCAAAAAAAAAAAAAGTATTAAGTAATGAACAAACAGAGGTTGTCAGATTGGGTGAAGTGGAGGCGCATTACTTTGAAAAAGGTCAAAGTAATATGGTATTTTAACTTTACACGACCCTACTCTACGAGTGAAATGCCCAGACAAACCCTTATAGGGCCTTGGTTTGGATTTTGGGTCTGGTTTTAGGTCGGCTTCGAGGGGTTTGGCTCGGGATGTGACGTAAGGACAAAATCCGGGGAATTAATTAATCTACCCAATGATGGTGCCAAAGTCTTGAAAAGCAGAAAATACAAAAAAGCCCTCGGAACTTTATGGAAATAGCTTAAATACAATAAAATAGTCCCACTTTCACTATTTTTTTGGCACCATTAAAAATAAATAAATAAATAAATAAATAAAAACTAGTTTGGGAATGAAGAACTTTAGACCTCATACTGCCCTCTGCATAATTGCCTTAAAAAGATACAAACTCAATCAATTATATTTAGGGGGCCAGCTCTCTTAAGCTAAAGCTTAGGCTAAGGTAAGCTGAAGTAAGCTTAATTGCGTGGTGAAGCCCACTTGGAGACCCATATGGGGATGGGGGTGGGGGGGATTTCAAGGATTTCCTAGGACCCTCCTTCCTATAAAAAATCAGCCACAACCGTGGTTTATATCATCTACATCTAAGCACCAAAAGTTTAATGGTCAATGGTTCATTCGGATCGGTGCATAGTCGATCCAACGGTCTAGTAAATTTGGATCTGACCAAAAGTTGGTGGGCATGTGCAATTTAGGGGGGTCGTGTGTTGGTCCATTTGGATGGACTAAGGATGGGCCCCAGAAGCGATAGCTTATGGAATCGTATCCTAAGCTTAAGCTTAGGAGAGCCTTGCCCTTATATTTATTATCTTACCATGAACCTTTTCCTTTTTAGGAGAAGGCACACTGCTTGCTTGTAGCAAACGTTTTCCATCCATCAAAAGCTATTGAAGGTAAGAGAGTCCTTCCTTAAACCCAAAAAATGAATGCAATTGAATTTTTATGCACATCCGTCCATGCATCACCATCACCGTCACCGTCACCGTCACCATCACCGTCACCGTCAGGACATTGATTTGCTAGATTTTGATCTTGGATTTTAAAATAGAAAGATGACAGCTGGAAAATTACTCCCTTGGTATTGGTAGGTGAGCTACAATTGTGGAAAATTACTCCCCAAAGAAGAAAAGATGAAAACCATTACTGTGCCTCTGCACTTGCTTATGCTGCTTCTTTTGCATGCACCTTCTGAGTGTACTGTGGACCATGTAGATATAATGGGTCACTCTTAGTATGGCCCTCCCATATTCAGTCTGATAAGGAAAAAAAAAGTTGTCATGTATACTCAAATTGAAAGAGAGTGAAAAAAAAAAATTATTGGATAGGATGAGAAGTTTGAGCATAGTATGTCCCCTGATCCCATCCCTGCATGGCTTAATCAAATGGACAGTCCAGATAATACAAAATTGAGTGGAGGGAATCCATGCAAATCCAGGGGCAGAAGAAGTCCAGAAACGTACAGCTGATTATACACCACCCACATCAAATTAGTTAAGTTTTCATTTCTTTTATTGACTAGAAATGATTTGTTTCCATCCCTCATGCATGCGTCCATCCGTCTGTCCATCACCATCAGAAGGTTGATTTGCTGAGATTTTGACGCGCCATGCTCGGAGTTTAAGATGGGGAAGATCACAGCTTTACAGCTTTACATCAAAAGATTGATTTGCTGAGATTTTGACGCGTCATGCTTGGATTTTAAGATGGGGAAGATCGCAGCTTTACAGCTTTACATCAAAAGAATGATTTGCTGAGATTTTGACGCGTCATGCTCGGGTTTTAAGAAGGGGAAGGTCGCAGCTTTACAGCTTTACATCAAATCATATCTACAATCTGCATACAACGTCCACATTTTTATCTTCCTCACTCAGTCACTCTCATCTTCTTTCCTCTCGTCATCCCAATCTCTTGCATTTTGCAAATCAAATCCGTTTCCTGTCTGAATTATAACCTGCTGCTCAGAATTTGGAGCCTACACATTTCTCTTTCAAGTTTCAACATCTCTAGAAACCCAACAAAAAGTTACCAACAAAAACAAATTAGAAAATTCCCCATCCTCATCCCACTCTGGATTTTGGATCTTGTGGTTTAATTATTCAGCCACTATCTCAAGTGGCCCATTTCCTGACCGCGTCCAGTTGGCAGTAGAAAAAGCCGAGTGGCCCAAGGTACATCAGATGGAATTGTGTGGAGCCAAGCCAACTCATCACTTGAAACCTTAATTATCACATGGTTAAACATCATGATATTTGGATGGACATGTTGAAATTAGAAGGTAAGTTTGTAGATTAGACATTTGTTAAGCTTAAACTCCATTTAGAGGTGGACGGATGCAACAACGAAGGGAGTGACCATGGCATTACAAAAAAGTTTCAAGCTTTTCATATGGACTGAGGCTCCTCAATATTTTCCAGAGCAGTTGTGCATGTATTTGTCATTCACTTTCCATAAACAAAGAAGGGGAGTCTCTTCTCCCAATAGATTATCATAGTCTCCACTTTCCAGAGATTTCTATGCATTTTAAAATCTGAAATGTATTTTTAAATCAAGTTTAACATGCCAATCTCTAGATAATAAATGGTTTCTTCGTTGGTTGGTAACCCCATTTCTCACCTTAATATACTGGGATCGAACTCTGGTCACCCTGCAGGAGGAGGTGCTATATCTCCGGGTTACACTGGATTTGTCTCAACATTGTTACAGAAATGTTCCTTCAAGATAAAAGCTTTTAAATTAAAGAACATTAAGAAGTAAACAGTTAACATTGTATGATATAATGAAGTCAAACTAGATTATATAGGGATTAGTTTGTTGGGTACAACATGAACACTTATTCCTACTTTACTTTTTACATTTTCTAATGATGGCTTGGCTCTGCCTACATTAAAGCTCATTTGAAAGCATATATGAGTTTTCACTATGGCCCTGATTGTCTTATGTAATTGAGTTTCTAGGAATTTTAAGACTTTGTATTTCTATAATTTGTTAAATATCAAAGGTGAATATCAATCTAGAAATGACCATCTAATAACATCCCCTTTAATGTAAGTTGAAACAAAAGAACATGAGAAATAAATACTCCTCATCACCTAGTAAATCATATCTTATGAAAGTCTCAAAGTCCAAGCAACATCACTACCTCATATCATTCACTGAAACCTCATGTGCTTCTCCTCTTACCTCTTTTACTAATATTTAGGTGGAGCTTGTTTGATCATGAATCCCCATATATTCTAAGCAAAAAAATCAACCTTATAAAAAGCCCATGTGAGAGTGAAGCTTTGCAATCCATCATCATCTGTTGCATCCCTTTATTCCTTATCTTGTATTGTAGAGATGTCTTCTATTACGAGCATTTTTTTTTCATTTATTTTTATTCTAGTAACCTTCCCCTCATTTAATATGAATTGTAACTTTACTTGGTTTTCCTCATCTATTCTATCCCTTCTTTATCTTCATCTTCCTATTTATGTCTTTGTATGCTTGAATTTGAGACTCACAAGCCACACAGAAACCAAACAGACAAGGTCCCACTTTGGCATTTTCATTGAATGTTCAATAGTTCAAGCGTTGAACTCTTAGATAGTAACAAAAAAGATAAGATTATTGATAATAAAAAAAATGAAAAAGAAAAAGAGAACCTGCTTAATAAGCAGGAGTTCCTTGCTCAAGTAAAAAATGCTCATAGAGCCCTTCAAATCCCCAAAGTGAAAAATGAGTCTCCAAATTAGAAATCTATCAAATTAAAATGCTGTCTCAGTTGTAATTATCTTGTCATCCATTTAAAATCATGGATTGAACAGTCAATATAGTAAAAGGGAGAGTTTTTATTTCATTTAATCCATTTTGTTTCCTTATATTAGATGGCTATGAATGTTTAATATAGAATGGATGAGCCCAACAAACATTGCAGATGAGCAACATATTGACTTAATTATGATCCTAATTATTAGTTTATATATCAAATCTTAATGGTAGTATTTTATTAGACGATATGTTTCAATATTATGAGATGTTTTAACATCCAAGAAACTCCAATGAAATTACCTTTGAAGACTCAGCCCCACAAGCTAGTGGGTAGGACATCATGTCCTTTTCTGTCCTTTTCTTTTTTGGCATTTTTCTTGTCTCTATTGCTTTTGCATTACATCTTTGCATCGCATGAAGAGGACCTCCTTTTCTATTGGTAATAATATGTTCATATCCCCCACTCCATTACAGTTAGTTCTATGGAAAAACAAGCTGCCTACAACCTTGGCACACAGCAATATATATTGCCAGGGGCAAGGTAACATACGCAGAAGCTTGGTGTATATGCTATTCTCTTAAATATCACTGACATAATTGAAAATATGTTGACAATTTATCACGGATATAAATGAAAATATGTTAACTGATATTTTTTTATTTTTACAAAACAATTTAAACAAATAACTGCATTTTGATTTCTCAAAGCATAGCTCTGTCTTCTATTCAAATTACTTCTGGGCTCTTTTTTTTTTTTGCTATCAGAGGGTTCCCAACCCTTTGGGTTGGACTAATCCCTCCGGGCCCAGAGGGAAGCTAGAGATTCACTTGCTATATATGACAATAGCATGAGGTTGACTTGCAGAGAAGGAGATCACTTGCTATATACGCCAATGGACTGAGCTTCACTTGCAGAGAATGGACAGAGAGAACCAAAGCCAGAGACGAAAGCAACGAAACGACAAGAAATTATAAACAGAGATGCATTCGTTGACTTTTAACGTATCGTTTTTTTGCGATATCACAACATAAATTGTGATACCACAAGTTAATAAGTTGTGGTATCACAATATTTATTGTGATATTGCAAATAAAAAAAAAGCCTTTTGGCCAACGCAGATGTACGGACGGTACGGAGAACGTCTGGGTAAAATAGCCCACTTTGATAACAAGAAAGTAATCGATGATATTGGATTACCGTACAGAAAAAAATTATGGATCTCTAACTGATTAGTACTACTTGTTCAGTCAAAATCTCTAACTGCACTACATAGATCCGTTGGCTTTCTTTGTCCCATTTTATCTTGTCTAAGTACTCAGTGAACTTGTTGTTTAAAGTGAAAACATAAATATGAATCATGAAGGGGATGGATGCTTAAAGTGAAAACTTCAAGCACACAAATTAACATCTTAATATTTTACAGTTGTATGACGTATTGTTCATTGTGAAAATAGAAACATCACCTTTTGTGTGATACAGCCATACAGGACACATATCACCTTCTGGTTGTATTGAAGCCTTGAATTGCTCATTTGATATTAACCAAAACTCATTATCTATTATGTTTTTTAGATTTACTTTTTAAATACTCATTTCCCTTCCTTCTCACTGGTTAACTTCTGTAACTTCTGTGATTTAATTATCTTTGTTGTGTGGAATTATTGTAGTCATTTGGTTTCTTGAGTTACACAAGTTGGTTTGATTATGTTTTATTTTTATTTTTTAAAATGTTCTTTCTTAGAGGGGGACTTGTTCTAGTTGGGTTGTGTAACTATGCATTGGCTTTGTACACAGATAATGTTGCATACTTGATCTATGTGGCACCTCTGTTTTTATTAGAGAATACTGCAGACAAAATCTACCAAGCCCTTCAGGTCTCAAGGAATCACTTTCTGACAGAAGCCAGACCACTTAAGATCCTTCCATAATCCAGAACACATCATTGGCAGCTCTCCTCTTATATTTGAAGGAACAGTAGAATTCTCCAACTACTCATGTTGATGGGTGTGCTTGTAGTTTGTGGAATGTACTTTTCTATAACTTCCATCATTAAAGATTGCTGTGAAAATCTTTTAATGTTATTTTATTAGCATATGAAAGGTAATTGACATGGTTGTCCAAACATGCTTGGGCAGAGTATAGACATAGAAGTATGCAGTGGCCAGGGCATCTTACTTTCACCTTAAGTATTAAGGATCAACCAATGACATGGGTATATGAAGTACAAATGGTGGAACAGGATGCAAGGGCATTGGGATAATAATTAGTAACAAATTGAGAAACCCAGTCCTTGATGAGATTTGGCATTGGAATTTGATTGAGTGCTTTATATATGGTAAATCGTATTAATCAAAGGCTTCGCAGAACCAGATTTTTATATACTTTTGGTGTAGTACTTTCAGTGATTCCACCTGGAAAGAAGAAATTCTAGAATCCATTATCTCAAAATATTTCTAGTTACATGTAATTTGAGTTGGGTCTTTATGATTCTTACAGTTATTGACCAGACAATTGGTACTTTATAGGGGCCTGTTTGTTTCGCATTAAAATACATAGGAATTAAATAGATAGGGTGGTTAAAAATAAGATCAAAGTTGAATTTCTAACATTTTCTTTTTAGTTTGATTACTATGTATTCTAATGCACAGACAAACAAGTCCTAGAGGTGCATTTGAAGGTGTTTATGCACTAATATTAGTATAAATGCATGATCTGTTTGGGTTGAAAATGGTGCCTGGTGTTGTGCAGTGTCACTCTTTCTGATCAATCAACATATGATGCGAAAGTTAATGGATTTGACGAAGATAAGGATGTGGCTGTGTTGCGTGTCGATGCTCCAGAAGAGAAACTAAGACCCATACCTCTTGGTATCACGGCAGATTTGCTTGTTGGTCAGAAAGTATATGCCAATGGAAACCCTGTTAGTATGGTTTCTTCTTTATGTCCTAGTATAATGTTGCTTGAGTAGATATATTTGCTGCCCTTTTCTTTTCTTCTATTGATGAAAACCTTGTAGGTATGTCCCTGGGTCTTCTTGGTTAGATATCACCATGTGTATCTTTTTATTAGGGATTAGTAAGATTTAGTACAAGGTACATGTATGATGCAAAATGATTGTTCAACAGACTAAATAGCTCTGTGTCATCTTTTCTTTAAATCAAATCAGTCCGATCAGAGATGTATCTTGGATCCTAATTTATCATATTAGAAGGTTGGATCAGCAGTAGAAAATTGTAAAAAAGAAACCTGCAGAGCGGGGATACACTGTATCTGAATTCTGAATGGTCTTGATAATTTCTCATTCAAAGAATTTTAAACTTGTCACTAAATTATAATCCATTCTAAATGGTTTTGGTGATCAGGGATTGAGCAAATATTCTAATCCATCTGTCAATTGAAGAACTGAAGAAAGAATCTGTGCTATTGGTTTTTCATGTCCTTGAAGAATTAACTTAGTTGAATTAGATTTAAGAACTGTCTTTTGTGACCTTGAGATAACTTAAACATTAAAAATCTAATCAAAGAATCCACAAATGAAGTGAGTGAACTAATAATGGCATGTCCGGATGCAGCCCTAGCTTCAAATGTTTGTGATTCAAGGTAGAATAATATTATCTATTTCTCATTGCATCTGGGCGTGGTGGGAATTCGGAATCATGGAAGAACATTCCTGTTTACCTGCTTTTTACTGATATTGAAAATGATGTCTTAAAGACATGCTAATGAGTTAAGGCTTTTTGAACATATTTACCAGGAAACCTCAGCAGGTGCTTTATACATGTTTCATAACCTATTATATATAATGAAGTGAATTGATTCCAATTGAGAAATCAATCAGTTTTTTCAATTTCATTTTGACCATCTCGACACCAATTTGACCCTCTTTAATGCCTCTTTATATTCCTCTTAATTTTCACCATACCCTATCATTAACTCTTGAAATTTTTATGGAGATTTGTAACTAAAAATGGCATATATGGAGCCCTCCTTTTTGTAACCGAAATGAGTAATTGAGAAAATGAGTTATAACCTTCTCCATGCATAGTCTTCTTCACCACGAGCCTCTTTTCTATGTGGCAATTTTTTTTTTCCTTTTTTTTCATGTGACATTGCCGAAAGTCTCATTAGGTCTTCTCTTCTTTACAATAAGCTTAAGTTTTTGGATATTTTTTACTCTTTTTTGGGTGATTTTAGTTTCCTTTTATGAATCTTAATCTCAATTTCTGATATAGATCATTATGAACAGCACATGTATGTGGTAATGGAAATTAATATATTATTTTTTCCTGGTTGACGTTTGGTAACCAACTCACTACTAAACCTGTCTCTAATTGGAAAATCTTATATTTTAAAATTTTTTCCATCTCAATATTTCATATTTCATGTTTCCACTAGAACTTTTAATTTATATATTTGTTATTTATTTAAATTTTCAATTGTGTGATTTTATGAAAGCATATACATTTTTTTTGTGTGAGAAACACTTCTATTTTAGATTTTATAAAATAGAAACATATGAAATCAAAATTAAAATTTTTAATTATGTCATAAAATTAAATGATATTATTTGTATGACTTTTTATGTCCGTGCAAAGCACGGGGGCATTTTGCTAGTTATTTTGAACACATTTAAAATAAAATTAGCTTGTCACACTAACTGAGGGCTGGCAGGAGCTTCTATGAATTATGAAATTGGTTATAGAGCAATATGGAGAATTAATAGAATCTGAAATAACGATAAGAAAACTGTTGCCTAGTTTTATCTCTTTTTTTTTTTAATACTATCTATGATTTTAAGCTTTGTAAGTTTCTATGCATTTTATGAGATAGTTATCTCTTTATACATATTTGAGGCTGTTGATCTTCTGATCTATTGCGGGTGGTGCATTCGCAAGGATCAATGCTTCTGCTTCTTTGCATTGGACAGTACCTATGGTGCATATGGATGTTTGCTTTTTGAGTAGCTATCCTTTAGATTTCTCTGGATAAGATAAAATAGTAAATCTGTCTAATTGGGTCTTGGAATGAGTCCCTCTAGAGAGCTTAGTATGCCTAAAAAATTTTTGGTAGGCTTGTATCCACTGTATCCATTTTTATTTACAAGAGATTTTATACCAAAGAAACTCAAGAACATGGATGGTTTTCTCGATTTCTTTTGTTTCCTTATGTTCAGCTCAAAAAGACTCTTCAGAGACTGGAAATCAGAAGACCGCAGAAGAAAGGAGGCTAATTGAAGGTTTATTAGATGGAAGTGGGGAATATACTTTGGTTTATGAAGACAATGAAGGAGATAGGATGTTGGTTGGGCATGTTCCATGGAAGTAAGCATTTCATATTATAAATCTACGTTTTAATCATTAACATCGTTTTTGTATGCTGTTAAATTGTAGATACTATGCCAGAATATATGTAGTCATTAATCTTATCTCTAAGTGGATTACTTGAGTGGGTAATTAAAATGCCCAAAACTTCAGAAGATCAACATAACGCACATCAGTGTTTACTTATATTTAAGTGGAGCAATGAGGATTTTTTCATCTATCATCTTGTTGGTTATAAATATTCACTGTTGCAGTTCTGATAATAAACATAAACTTGTGCAGGAAATTTCATTTGAACGCTACGAGTTTAGAGAGAGGGAGAGAGAAGGCAAGCGTAGGATCATGTACCATTTTCTATTTGAGGACCTTACTCCATTTCAATATGTTTAAGTATTTAAATATGAAATACTCTAATTATGAGCAAGATTTGTTAAGAATTAATTATGTACATGAAACAGGTTAATATACATGAAATGTATTTGATATTTGATGTGTGTGTGTGTATATATATATATATATATATATTTAAAAAGGGAAGTGCTCTGAGAGACACTCTCACCAACTTGGTGAGAAATGGGTGGGGGCCCTCACATTTAAGTTGGGAGTCCTTGCATTTAAGTTGATGAGAGTGGATATGGAAGTGAGGCCCCCCACACATCTCTCATAAAATTAGTGAGAGTGTCTCTCATAGAAGCACTTCCCATTTAAAAAATACTGCTTTTACCCGCGGCCATATGACCACCGCTAGGAACAATATTATTTTAAAAGAGATTGCTTGTAGCGGCGGCCGTGTGACCGCCGCTATAAAAAAATGGTTTTTAGCGGCGGCCAACCTCAGTTTTACTGGCGGTTAGTGGCCCCCGTTAAAAGTTTCATCGTCGTTCTACTTGCCACGAATTTCTTTTACCGGCGGTCATTGGCCACTGCAGAAAATTCAATAACGTCACCAAGCAGCGGCTAGTCTAACCGCATCTAAAGGTTTTACCGGCGGTCAATACCACTTTTACCGGCGGCCATCGGCCCCGCTAAAAGCAGTTTTCTTGTAGTGTTTGGTGAGTGTAAATAATCCACACAAAGCAGATTTAGACCCTTCCCTACATGGAAGTGAGGGCAGACGTTTCAACCTTTTCAAGATTGGACCGTCACTTCTTACTGAGATAAAGCCGCTGCCCTTTTTTAGGGTTTTGAATGGTTATATTGTTCTTAAGTAACTATTACTCGATAGAAGGGGTAGTGTTTATAGCTAACAGAAAAGTTGTTATTGGCCAAATTTTGGATGAGAAGGGAGAATTTGGCTGGGATGTTATAAATTGGAAATGAGAAGCATAGATTTATCATATATTATACTGCATTGTAATTTATTCAGAAGCTTGATACCTTCCATCTTCTTTTAGTCCAGCTGAAATTTATGATCCCTTCTTGATTGATACTCTTGGCCAATTTGAGATGGATATGCATCATCTTTTTGTCTTTATTTTTATGGGATTTTTACAAAAAAATAAGCTTAAATCTTAATTAAATAATTTTATGAAGAAAAATCATAAAATGACGAGATAATTGTTCATACATTTTTTTGGACGAAACCCCCAAGTTAATGATATCATCAACCCAGTTGACGATTTCGTCAATTGGTTGATGATATCGTCAACCTTTATTGAAAAAAATGATATTATGCTCATCTTCTTCTACCTAGTGATAAAAGTGTTATGAAAATCATTACATTTTGTGTCCCAATGGTCTTCCTTTAGTGGTCTTGGCAATCTTCCTTAGCTATGTGGGTCCCCTTTTTAGTTTCGCCGTATTTGTCGCCCCCATTCGCATGAGTTTTGAGAGTTAGAGTTTGGAGTGCAAGGTGTTCTTTGAAATGACTAAATGAGGATTTTCTCTTGATTTGGCTATGGCTTTGAGTGAGGTTGAAGGGGATGAATTTGAGTATGCTTTTGTGAACATTTTGGGTCTGTTTGTGCATAGGGGGAAGAGGAAATCCGGATTTCCTCTATTGGGGCTCTAGATTTCTGACGGGGTAGATAAGAAAACCGGCTCCTCTCTAACGAGGAATTATGGCATAAAATAACGGAAAGTCCCGTGTTTTCTTCGCTGCACCAAACAAGGAGAAGGAGGCACCTGAAAATCCGGTGCCTTGTTGGTACCCCATTTCGACTGAATTGGTGTCTACACAAGCACGCCCTTAAAGTTTGAAGCCATTTATTTTCATAGGTCTTTGATGTTTGTGAGCAACATAGAGGGAGCTATGTTGGGCAATTTTTGACTTGTGAATGTGAGGTTTTCTCCTCGGTATTGTCTTGTTTGTGGAGTTTTAGATCACAAGATTGTTTTTGGTTTCATTAATTTGGAATCTTTGAACCAACTTTAAAATTGAGGTTGATGGTGGATGGATTGAACACACTTTATTATGTGATTTATGAAAGACTTATCAAAACCTTATTCTTTGATGCATTCATCACCTCTTTTTGATTTTCATTCATTTCTTTGAAATAGATATTCATCTCCCGCCAAATCTCAGCATCATCCCGCGAAACCTAAGATAAACAGGAATGAAAACCATCGAAGGGGAAGAAAAGTTACAGGAAGTTGATGATATATTGATATCGTCAACTGGAGTAATTTCGTATAAAAAATTATATGAACAATTATCTCGCCATTTTATAGTTTTTCTTCATAAAGTCGTTTAACTATAGTTTAAGCTTAATTCTGTTGTAAGATTTTTCCAGCTTGAAGTTTCATTCTGGTGGGAGCAATTAAAGTTGGTATATGACATGAAATAAGAATGCACTCTATTCACATACTACATGCAATTATCTTAGTCTTACATATTGCCAGAAGCAACAAGTCTTATTTGCTAGACATCCGGTGTGGACTTTGACCATTGACTACTATTTCACCTCACACTTATTGTTCTTTTGGCAGCCGAGAAGGCTAGTTATGCTGCAAGAGACCCCATCACTGCTTTAAAGAAATACATAATTGAGAACAATCTAGGCAGTGAATCTGAGTTGAAGGCTATTGATATAAAGATTGATGAGGTAATTGAGGATGCTTTGGAGTTTGCTGATGCAAGTCCCCACCCTCCACGCAGCCAGCTGCTAGAGAATGTGTTTGCAGACCCTAAAGGTTTTGGAATTGGCCCTGATGGGAGGTACAGGTGTGAGGATCCAGGATTTACAGCAGGCACTGCACAGGTCTAGGCTCACAGAATTGCCCACCTGCTCTCTTTTTTTTTTTATTGATCTGTTTCCTTAGAATTGACATTTATTTGTTTTAGTGCCATTCATTCCAATCGTAGTTCCAGTTGCTTAAGAGATGAACACTTCAGATTGGGACATCCTAAGGTCTGCACTCTGCAGCATCATTTTTACATTGCTATAGTTGTGTGGTTCAGATGCATATCATGGTTTTTACATTGCTATAGTTGTAGCTCAGATGCATTTTGTGAATAGGTGATACTTGCTTTTTCTCTAATACCCAAATAATTAATAAAAGATTGGTTAGGTATATGTATTCTCCACTTTCAAGTGGAAACTTGATCAAATATATCCTTGGCCTGCATAGTCATTTTGTCTTCCCTTCATCGATCGTCTTTAGTCAGATCGAAACTGCTTTCTTTCTATACTTCTCAGGGCCATCTGCCCTTTGATTTCAGTTATAAAACTTCTGCGGTGTTCTCTAAATTGTTGACGACTAAGGTGTGCATGTGCGGGTGCTCTCTAAATTGTTAACGATTAATTAATGAAGATTTTTCATAAGCAGAAGTGTATAAGGTCTCATTGGCTGAATTTCTCTTAAAGCGCAATGAAAGAGCATGACGGAGGCTGATTCCATATGCATTCACCTCTCACTGTATTACCATGACCACTGGCTTCTGAGGCCTGCTTGGGGCCCTACAGATCCTAGGACACAGATGGGATGCTAAGATCTACTTATGATGGACCCATACATAAAAACTGGGGTCAATCTCTTTGCTTTCAACACCTTGATCTATGGACCACAAGTTTAACTACTTTATGTCAACTATAAATAAAAAGGACCTTCAATCCAATGATATAGTTCATTCGGTGGGTGTAGACCCCAGGTTTTTTTTTTTTTATATTATTATTGTTTGTGTTCCGAAGCCCCACATATGGTTGGGATGGGCCTAATCATGCGTCTGAGGTTAGATCAGGCCTAAAAACTGAAACCTGATCCGACTTTGGTTCAGGTCTAGGTTGGACTGAATTTAGACAATGATCTCATTCTACCATCATTATGTTTTTTTTTTTTTTATTGCAATTAAGATCTTATTTATCGTAGATTGAGCTCACCTTTGTGCGATTAAATCTGCTCACTTGCAAGTTTTAACCATCTTCTCCTGGATTGGTCATATGTTTAGAAAGAATAATTACATCTCACACATGTACTCAATCGAATGGGTTTATATCAATCCAATGAAGTAGCGTTTGGAATTGCTCTTATACAGTCGTGCCTGCGTGATATGAGCAGATTTGGTCATACGAAAGCAAGACCCACCAATGGGATCATTTCTCAAAAGAAATCAAAATGCAGCTTGAGTAAAGTTGGGCTTGGCAGGGCATTTTATAACTTGGGTTGAACCCAACCATCTTTCGATCTGGTGGGGGAAGTGGATTGGACTCAAACTTCTGGTTCTATCTCATCAATATCGGTGGATCCCATTAATAGGCCCAATCCCCTGCCGGCAGTGCACATGGGAATTTCCATGTGCAGCTCCTTGTGGGGCCCAACTGTTGCCCCCCTGAGATGGGACTGGGGATGAAAAGAACTGATCTGGGCTCACCTGTGTACAAAATGCCGGGTGCACCATCCTAACTCCTTGATTAACAACTCACAAATTCTTATCCCATAAAAGACTTCAACAGTTAATCCAATGGTGCAGTAGATTCGGATGGGTGTAAAAAACTGGGACCAATATTGTAACTAACGGGGTCCTATGAGGTGCATACTAATTTCTCCATGCTCACCATTAGGGGTTTTCATAGGTCGGGCTGGGCCAGACTGAGCAATATTCAGGTCTGGCCCTCGTCTTTGAACTATTGGCCCAAGCCTGGCCAAGGCTAGACTCAAGCCATGAGTGTTTGGCCCGAGCACAGCCTACCAGAATATGGTCAAGCAAGAGCCTGCGTCTAGTGGCGGAGGGAGGGGGCCCCTCCTCAAATTTCTCTCCACTTTGTACAGAGAAGAGAAACTTTAGAAATTATAATAGGCATTTTAATTTTATGCCCTTCTCAAATGTTCTTTTGCACTTAGATAAATTTAGCAAATAAAAAGGTTATTATTGTTTTTTCCTTTCTTTGATAGATATAAAATGAACTAGATTGTCCTATCCCCTATTCTTTTGGGCAGCTAGTTTGTTTGTTTGATTTTAATGTACGCTCCTCACATAGAGGTCTTGTTTGGTATCCTTACTCCTTTTTTTTTATAGACCCATCAAAATATAACCATTAAAAAAAGAGTAATAAAAAGAGAGAAGCTAGAATCAAAAGAAGTGTTTGGTAATGCAAAGATCTATGTTAAATAGAGTTTTTATATCGATAGTTGAAAGTTTTTCATAAATTTATCCAAATCCATAAGGTGTCAAGCCTTGAATGCTTTCCAAAGAGAACTAACGTTTTAGATCTAGTGTTCAGCCCACATAATCCAGAAAATTGCATTCAATGGCTCATGTTTTTTGCATATATATCAAGATTGGTGATGATCCAACTGTCGGATGTGAATTTTGATCCATCCCCCCCCCCCCCCCCCGAGAGGGAGATCGCTATTCATCTATATATGCTATTTAAATTTGTACATAGAGAATGAGGATTTTGACTACTCTCAAAATCGATGGATAACGATCGCTAGCTATGGTATCGGCCGTACGTAACACCATTCTTCGAAGAAGGTCGAAGAAAAATGAGGAGACAATAAATAAGGTTTGTTCTTCCTCTCGTTTGATATGCTGTCGGCAACACACGGCAGTTGTCCTATCACTCTAATTTGGGTCTCAATTAAAATGGGTTAAGTTAAGGGTCTTAATATGGGTCATTATAAGGTCCGGATAGGGGGTAATCCAAGTCTACGGGAAGATGGATCAAATTAGATCAAATCCAGATGAACTAAATTAAAAATGAAATAATGGAGGGAAGTGCCAAATGTTTAAAAAGAGGATCGGTCCCGTTCCCCGGTTACCCCTTCAAATTTCTTGGCAAATTAGGGTTTAAAGGCTAATTTTCAAAATCAAATTCATGCTGCAAATAAGATATCATGTGTGACTCTAAATTATAAAAAAAAAAAAAAAAAAAAAAAGGAAAAGGGAGGGAGTGGGGGCCGATGGGCCTGATTGAGGGTGACTGCATTCAGGTTGGTTTGGCCAATGGGCCGGTTTGATTAATTGAAAAGGGTTGAAAACCACACAATAGTCTCATCATTGTCATTAATTCAATTTTAAATGAGCCTTGATTCCCTTTTATCATTAAATTCATTTAAATATTTGGCACCAAAGGTGGAAGAAAATAATTTTGGGTTGATTTTGTTGATGTTATGGTTTTTTTGGATTTTAATAAATGGGTCTGCAAGGGCCTAACTAGGTGATTCGTACTTAGAATTGCTACTGATCTACTTGGAGACGTCCACTTTCATGAATCGGGAGCCGTTTCCGTGGAATAGTAGGGGTGCAACAGATGTGTCGGCCGGCATGCCATATTCGAGGACCGTTGAAGTAACTGGTCCAGTATGAGTGACCATGCCTGAGTACGGAATGACCGGCGAAACCACGGGTTCGTCTGTACGATGGGCACGACATCGTCTATACGATGTGCCCGTGTCGTGACATTGACGTGGGTCCCATGCTCAATGGTTTGTCGACTTGGTCCCGTCGGATCCCCATACGTTAGTTGTGAATTGCAGAATTCAAATCTTTTCTTGATGGCGTTGGGGGCTGGATTGGCTCCTTCTTACAATTGCTGTGTTCACTGGGGAAGGATCAAGGAACCCGTTCGAAAAGTGATTGCCCCGCGTGTGCGGGGGTACCTTGGTGCAGATAAAGGGGTGTCAAGAACCCTAGAAGCTCTTGCATCATTGTTTTTGTGTCCATTTAAAGGAATCAATAACATAGTTTTCGTTTTATTTCCAATCTTGAGTAAAAATAGGACTGTCGCAGGAAGATCAAATTAATGTAAAATAACAAAAATATTAGCTTCTATTGGATCATGAAAGATTCATTTGAGATGGCTTAAACATGTTCAATATAAGGTAAACAAGGCCACAAGTGATGAATTGATGACACAGCACGGAAACTGCGTATTGGGCCCAACCTGACCCACAATCAAATTAGCTCAACCCAATTAAGGATTGGGTCAATCCGACCCAGTAACAATCCAATTTAGCCCAATAAGGGAGTGGGTCATCCTGAGTTAGGCCCAAGCTTAAAACTTTGGGTCTAAGTCTATAATAGATCAATATGATAAGTAGAGAGATCTCTTATAAATGACTCTTTCCTCCACAACAATTCCGATATGGGATGTGGGCTATATATAAAAAAGAATGCAAGTTCATAAATAAGAAATGGGTTTTGGGTTATTTTCCATGTGATTTCAATACCTTTTTCTATATGAAAAATGCATGCATATGAAAAATGCTTTCCAAAAAAATAAAATTCAAATATTAGATTTCTTATTTTTGAAGATCTCCAACCGTTCAATTTAGATGAGGGGCCGTGTATACCCACTCCAAAGGGTTAGAAAACTCCTTATCAAGGAAATGCGGGCCCATGAAATACTCACCCTTTGCAGTGTTCACATATGCTAATATAGAAGGTTGTAGGTTCGAAACTGCACTAACACAATGGGGCTATAGGGGAGTTTACCCGGCTTCCCTCTGGGCTAAAATAATCCCTCTGAGCTCGGAGGATTAGTCCAGCCCAAAGGGTTGGGAACCTTTCGATAGCAGAAAGAAAAAATGCTAATATAAGTATAAATCAAACACTCATTGCTGAGGGTGAATAATTTAAGTGTGGAGTGTGGTATAAATATAACGAAGAATAATATATTTTGTTGGACTGGGCGAGATATTTGGAAAGCATATGGAAGGACAAGAATACGAGATCTTGAAGTTTCTTATTAGAGATTTTTAGAGTTTAGAAAAGAGTTTATACAAAAGGAAAGATTAAATCCTCAGATTGGCTTCGAAGATCTGGAGCTGGTGAGGAGGAGGTACATGTATGATGGCGATGGGAAGGACTCCTTCAAAAGGAGGAATTAAAGAGTCCAAATTCAAAATAGAGATTTCAGAACCTTGCGACGCCTGTTTCCCTTCTCCGCTTTTCTTTGTTTCCACAATCAATCTGTGTTACTTTTTTTCCAAAACGGTAACAAAAACTTTCATTAAAGGAGAAAGAAAATACAAAAAGAGAAAAAAAGGAGGTACAAAAGGATTGTACCCCATCTAACACATTTTACACAATCACACGCTCCCAAGGAGACACCCTCTCAACTCCTTGTTTAGCCAAAGCATCGGCAAAAGAATTGGCCGATCGTAGTTCGTGACGGAAGACCACGGAGGAAGATGTCGACAACAACCGGATCTCATTAAAAAGGAATTGAAGTTTCCATGGGTTAATCTTTCTATTAGACACCGAAGCAATTGCATTAAAAGAGTCACTCTCCACAATAAGGGCACCGTGAAAATATCTCTTAAAGCAATGGAGAGCCTGTAAAATAGCTAGCACCTCTGCTTCATTGGAATCACAGACGCCAGCACTCTTTGAAAACATAAAAAGGACCTCACCATTGCTATTATGAAGAACACCCCCAATACCTGCTGGGCCTGGTTTACCTCTCACCGCACCATCAACATTGAACTTAAGCGAATCAAGCAGGGGAGGAGACCAAAGAATTGACATCCTCTCCTTTGTTGGCCCGCACCCCATGCAAGCTTCCAGTTAACAAAAACACCATTAAGAGAGAAGTTAGAAAACTCCTTTCATGTCAAAGCCCACTCTGTAACTGTAATGGTGATTTTAAAAATTAACTCCTGTACTAAAGAAGAGGTAGATTTGAAAATTCTATTATTTCTTTCCCTCCATATGGACCATAAGATGGAATGCAGAAGCATCCTCCAAAGAATACGACTGCAACCAAAGAATCTATCTCCCCTCCCCGACTACCACCTCCATAATTTGTTTTGGACTACACCAAGAGACGCCGCATCTACCAAAGAAATGACACCAAACACTTGCTGCAACCTCACAATGAAAAAAAAGGTGGTCAACAGATTCGTCCTCTTTGCAACACATCACGCAAGTATTTGAGATGACACTCGACACCAACCCTCTTCTTCTTAAATTATTTGCTGTGGAGATCTTTGCTGCAATTGTTAACCAACAAAAAGCTTCCACCCGGGAAGGAGCCAACCCTAACCAAACTAGGGAGGAAGGAGCTCTAGAGGGTTGGCCACCCTCCAAAGCTAAGTAAAAAGCTTTCGTCAAAAATTCTCCAAAAACTAAGGGCTTCCAAATTCGAGAATCATTAGACTCCCTGCACAAGAACACATTAGTAAGAAGACTTAATAACTCCTCATATTGAACCTCCTCAAACAAACAAAGACGCCTCCTAAAAGACACACCCTACAATGTACCACCCCCCCCCCCCCCCCCCCCCGGTCAAAGTAATCACAAGCAGTAAACTCCTTGTTGGACACCACCCTAAAGATCCTAGGAAACAAATCACATAATGGTCCTCCCCCAACCCAATCATCCAACCAAAACCTAACATCCTTCCCATTCCCCACCACAAAACACAACCCTTTAGCTAAGACTTTCCCCCACTCAGAAGAAATATCTCCAACAGACACAATAGCAACCCACAAACCTGACCTACGAGATCTTGGGCCAGGTTGGGCCACCACCCCCATCTGTTCTCTCCGTACTTTGCAGCAATGACTCTCCTCCAAAGATCTTCCCTTTCCTCCCCAAACCTCCACCACCATTTAGCCAACAAAGCCACATTCTTTTTCTCCAAACTACCAAAACCCAAGCCCCCACTCCATTTTGGTTTAATCACTTCAGTCCACTTCAGGAGATGTAGTTTCTTCCTGTCCCCCTGACCCGCCCATAATAAGTTTATTCGAATATGGTCCACCCTTTCCACCACTGCCTTCGGCATTTTGAATAGCAACTTAGAATATACTAGGAGATTAGAAAAAGAAGCTTTGATCAAGTGATTCTTCCACCCAAAGATAAATAATGTTTTTTTCCATAAAGACAATTTCTTCTCAAACTTGTCAATAAGCGGGTCCTACAGAGCCTTAGATCTCGGTTTTGCCCCAATCGGAAGACCAAAATACACAAAAGGAAGCCTCCCTGATTTGCAACCAATTATAGTAGCTAAAGACTGGATGGTTTCCTCAGTGCAGCCAATCCCCGCCAACATACTTTTGGACAAATTAACCTTTAGCCCCGAGACCAATTGAAAACACCGCAAGATTCTTTTTAGAGCCAAAATCTCTTCCCTCTTAGTCGAACTAAAGAGAATGGTGTCATTTGCAAATTGAAAGTGAGAAATCGCCTCTCCATTCTAACTAGCTTTAAAACCATTAATCACTCTCATCTCTCTAGCTCATGTAAGAAGCAAGCTCAAAGCTCCACTACAATTGTAAACAAAAAGGGTGGAGAGGATCCCCTTGACGAATTCCTATAGATGCATTGAACAACTTGGACGGAGAACCATTAACCAGCACAGAGAAAGAACTAGTGGAGATGCACTCCCGCATCCATCCACGCCAAGTCTCTCTAAAAACCAAATCTGAGCAACATGTAATCAACAAAGTCCACATCCACATGATCATCGGCTTTCTCCAAGTCAATCTTAAAAATCTTGAGTCAATAAGCTCATTAGCAACCACAACTCCATCAAGAATCTGCCTTTTTGCTACAAATGCCCCTTGGAATGGACTGATAATAAGAGGTAGAACCCTTTTCAAACGGTTCGCCAAAATCTTTGCCAATAACTTATACAAACACCCAACGAGACTAATAGTTCTGTAGTCATGTAAGCTCATTGGATTAGGGGACTTAGGGATAAGAGTTATAAAAGCTGCATTGATCTCCTCATTAATTCTGCCCCTTTTATGAAACTCAGAAAGTAAGTTACCAAAATCCTCTTTTAGAAAATCCCAACTAGCTTTGATGAAGAGAAATTAAAACCATCAGGACCCGAGGCCTTATCCCCTTCACAATCTTCCAAGGCTCGAGACACCTCTCTTCTTCAAACTCTCTTTCCAACAAAATTTGAACACCCTTTGGAATCGAGGGAAATGAGAAACCATCAAGGTTTGGTCTACCAACATTATCACTCTTATGCAAGCTTTCAAAAAAAAAAAAAAATGAGCCACCTCATTCTTAATCTCGATAGGATTTTCAAAAAGTCTCCCACCACTCCTAATCCTCCTCAAAAAATTAACCCTGCTCCTTATGGAAGCCATCCGATAGAAGAACCTGGTATTCTTGTCACCTTCATTCAGCCAAGAGACTCGAGATTTCTAACTCCATGCAATTTCCTCCATACGATCTCTAATCCCCATATCCTCCTACCTGCATCTTGTCTCATAGCCATTTCCTGTGTCGTTAACTCCCGACGCTCCCCTTTCTTATCAGGATTGATAAAGCTTCTCTAGACTCATAAATGCAGCAAAAAACCTCTTTGTTCCACTTTTTTATAGAAGCCTTAAGAGCAGAAAGTTTCTTACACATTCTGAATCCTGCATAGCCTCTAACATCCACTTGGCTCCACCAAAAACGAGCTAATCCAAAAAATTCCTTGCTCTCTAGCCAGTAATTATTGAAACGGAAAGGCCTAGGCCCCTAGTCAATTGAATTGGAGCTCAATTTGATGGGATAATGATCTGAAATTAGCCTCGGAAGTGCCTTCTGAATGACACCAATATAATGCTCATCCCACTCCTTCGATAATAAAAACCTGTCGATCCTACTTATAGCCAGCCTTCTCGATTGTTAGTCCACGTGAATCTCCTGCCGAGAATTGGTATGTCCATCAACTCGTTGGTATCAATGAAGTTAGAAAATATAATTAAGGGGGACCAATATAATTAAGGGGAACCAATGTAATTAAGGAGGACCAATATAAAAACTGGGACCAATATAATTAAGGGGGACCAATGTAATTAAGGGGGTCCTATGAGTTACATACTAATTTCTCCATGCTCACCATTAGGGGTTTTCAAAGGTCAGGCTGGGCCAGACTGACCAATATTCAGGTTTGGACCTCCTCTTTGAACAATTGGCCCAAGCCTGGACGGACCTAGACTCAGGCCATGAGTGTTTGGCCAGAGCCCAGCTTGCCTGAATATGGTCAAGCCAGAGCCTGCGTCTAGTGGCGGAGGGAGGGGGCCCCTCATCAGATTTCTCTGGACTTTGTGCAAAGAAGAGAAACTTTAGAAATTATAAGGGTAAATTAGCCAAAAGTCCCTCAGATTGGTCTTGTAAGGCCTCCGGTACACAGCATAACTGTTTAAGGCCTAAAGTCCCTTGCGCATGGGATTAATTTGGGCGGTGGTCCCTTAACATGTCATATCATATTTTTTATTACTTATTTGCCCTTCTAACCGTTTGAATATGTGCCATGCAATCTAATTCTGGTTTTTAGCTCCAACTTGTCGTCTCTCCCTGCTGTTGAATTTAAATGTGGTAAGATGAGATTTCGACAGAATCCATATACAACTCAACTAAAATGATATCAAACTCATCCCAGTCCAAAAGCAAAGTTAGATAGAACCATAACAAAGTCGGATAAAATCATAAACAAATTCATTTAAATTCACTTTAGACATAAATAATTTTATTTTAGATGCTGATAAATTCAAACCAAATCTAGTCAAACCAAATCAAATCTAGTCAAATAATTTTATATCAAATACAGATAAATTTATATTGATGGGACATAACTTTTTGTGAATTGGTTATAATTTCGAACATAGAGAAATTCATAGAAACTCACATCAAATTAATATAAATGCACAGCAATCCAGTTTAATTCATATTGCACTCAGATTAATTCACAGCAATTCAGTTTGATTCATATCTCACTCAGATTAATTCAAAGCAAACACAGATAAATTCATATCAAACTTATATAAATTCATACAAAACAGAGATAAGTTTAATTTAAAGTCAGACAACTTCATGCCAAAGTCTGATAACTTATACAAAACTCAGATGAATTCACGGCAAACTTGAATGCATTTTAAAGTAAAAAAAAATCATGCGAAATCCAATTAATTTCATACCAAACTCATTATTTCATAAGAATCTCAGATACATTCAGAAGAAAATCAGATAAAATCGTGTCATAGTCAGATACTTTTACTTGGAACCCTGTTTAACTGATAACAAACGCAGTTAATTACAAATCAAACTTAGAAAAAATCATGTATTATACAGATAAACTCATTTAAAGTCCTTTTTAATTGATTTCAGACTAAGACAACTTGAGAACAAGCTTAGATAAATTCACGGCAAGCTTAGATAAATTCAGAGCAAACTTAGATAATTGCTTACGTTGAGGGTCGTATGACGGTCTGAAATATTTATAGGCAGAGCCTTTTTGCTGATGTGTAGAGGGGCCTTTTTGTCTTTTTCACAGCGTCAGTTTGATAAGAGCATTGCCGCCGCTACGATAAACTATCGTGGACCTCATGCTATAAAACGTAATGACGAGGGACCTACTGCCAAAAGCCCCAAATTATAATAGGCATTTTTATTTAATGCCTTTTGACCCTCCTCAAATGTTCCTTTGCACTTAGACAATTTTAGCAAAAAAAAAAAGGTTATTCTTGTCTTTTCCTTTATTTGATATAGATAAAAGGAACTAGATTGTCATATCCCCTATATTCTTTTGGGCAGCTAGTTTGTTTGTTTGATTTTAAGATAGATATAGGCTTTATTTGGTATCTCTACTCTTTTTTTTGATAGACCGATCAAAATAGAGTCATTAAAAAACGTGAAATAAAAAACAAGAGGCTAGAAAAAAAAGAAGTGTTTGGTAAAGCAAAGATCTATGCTAAATAGACATTTTGTATCAATGGTTGAAAGTTTTTCATAAATTTATTGAAATCCATAAGGTGTAAAGCCTTAAAAATTGATCTTATAGTCGTGTTAAGCTTTTCAAAGAGAACTAACAGTTTAGATCTTGTGTTTGGGGCCCACATAATTCAGAAAATTGCATCCAATGGCTCAAGTTTTTTGCACACATCTCAAGATTGGTGATGATCCAACTATCGGATGTGAATTTTGATCCCCCCCCGGAGAGGGAGATCGCCATTCATCTACATATGCGATTTAAATTTATACATCAAGAATGAGGATTTCGACAACCCTCAAAATCGATGGAGCATGATCGCCAGCTACGGTAACGGCCGTAACATCGTTCTTCGACGAAGGTCGAAGAAAAATGGGGAGAAAATAAATAAAGTGGGTTCTTCCACTCATCTGATGTGCTGTCGGCAACACACGACGGTTGTCTTATCACTCTAATATGGGTGTCAATTAAAATGGGTCAAGTTAAGGGTCTAAATATGGATCTTTATAAGGTCCGTATAGGGGGTAATCTAAGTCTACGAGAAGATAGATCAAATTAGATCAAATCCAAATGAACTAAATTAAAAATGAATAAATGAAATATAGGAGGGAAGTGCCAAACATTTTAGAAGAGGATCAGCCCAGTTCCCGAATACCCCCTTCAAATTCCTTGGCGAATTAGGGTTTAAAGGCTGATTTTCAAAATCAATAAGATATCATGTGCGACTCCAAATAATATCCCATCAACTGTCTATATGCATCGTATAAGACCCCACAAAATTTCCCATAGAACTGATCTTATACACAATGGAAGTGTGTGCATCATCAAAGGATTCACGCAAGGGCTGCATCACCTGTTGATACTGCCCATGGGCCTGCTCAAGTCTGTGTACTTTGAGGATACAAAAATTCCCATGCAGCTAGTCCAAAAGGACAGCTATCTATATACATCATCAAGGGTCTCAAAATGGAACCAAAATACATACCAAGGAATATAAACTGCCCTTGGTCTAATACATCAACTATCATGTACATCAATTGAGCACGGGAGGATTTCGATAACTTTCATGGTCGTACCCTCTCCCATTACAATTTGAGCACGTTACTGCCCTTCAAACGCGGCTAATATCTTTAGTGCGAATCCTATTCTTTCTTGGGGGTCCAGGTTGTGTAAGACCCCGACCCGAGTGTTCCCGATTAGTGCTAATTAAGTCGCGTGTTAGTGCTAAGGGTGATTGGTAGAACTTGACTAAGTGGGATTAGTATAGTTCTTGATATAACTTTTGAGAATTTTAAGTGTCTTGTGTTTAGTGGGGCCCTTGGGGGTTTCCCTTTTGATAGTCTTGACATGTACTTGGAGGTTTACTCGAGATTCCCATAATCCTTGTCTTGATCCCACTTTTACTCGTCTTGTTAATCCCTACAGCTTTCATGTTGAGCCCGTGCGCGTCCAGAACCTCGAAACCCGACTTTCCTAGCATTGAGGGCAAAACAGTCATTTTACATGAAATCTGTACCCAAAAGTTGATATTCCCGGAACCCGCGAAACATATACTTTTTGGAAACTAGATATTTCGGTGATCACTTTTCTCTTCTTTGTCGATTTCGTTCGAGGTCCTGAAAGTAGTGAGTTCAACCTCCAAAGTTTCTAAGTGGTGGAGTCCACTCCCATTGGCTTTAAATAGAGAACCATTCTCTCCATTTCCCTTTTTCTAGCACAAGTGCCTTAACCTAGGGTTTTTCCCTTTCTCTTCTTCTTCTTGTTGCTTTCCCATCCTCAATCCCTACCAAGCTTGCATCTATAGCATAAATGGAGGCCATCTTCTTCTTCCCCTCACCTAGAGCTTCTACTTGATACCATTTGTGGAAGAACCTCCTCATTACAAGACCCTCTTTGAGCTCACCTTGTCTATTTGGAGAACCTACAACTTGGAGTTTGACTTGGAAGAGGAGAGTAAGAGGCTTGATTTCTTGTTTAGTGACCTTGAGGCAAGTGGATTGAATGGATGTTTTAGTTTTCAATGATTTCCATGATAAATATGTTTGATTTATTGTCTCATTAATGGCTTGTTTCACTTGCATTCATTATGCTATAAATGCTTTTGGAAAGGGGTTGGTTAGCCCATTTAATGTCTTGAAATGTGATTTAAAGTTTTTTGTTTTATCTCTTGTCTAAGACTTAAATGAATCTATGTGGTTGTGATTCTTCTCTTTTCTTTGTGATTGAATGTGGAAATGTATGGAGTTGTTTGGGTGGATCTTTGGTGGGAGTTTTGATGGAGATTGTGGAGAGTTTGGTAGAGAATTGAATCTCCCATTTGTGTGAAGAAATGGGGCTCAAGAGAGTTGTAAGAAGGGGAAAGAAAGAAGGAACAGAACTGTTCCCAAACCCAGTTCTGGACAGTTCGCTCGAGCGAACCTGACACTTCGCTTGAGTGAACTGCCCAGGGAAAGGTTCGTCCCATTCCAGAGAGCTGTTCGCTCGAGCGAACTCTCACAGCAGCCTATTCCAGAGAGTTGCTAGTTCGAGCGAACTGGTAGTTCGCTCGAGCCAGCCTAAACTGGGCAGGTTCGCTCGAGCGAACCCTCCTAGAAACCATTCCAGACTCCTTTGCTCGAGCGAACTGTAATGTCTGATCGAGCGATGGGTGCTGTTTCACTGGGGACATGTTTGGAGCTGAAGTAAAATAATTATATGATCGTGAGAGGTTCATTGGGAGCCCCGTTGTGTCGGAAGATTTATCAAGTAATGTAAGAAGCCCGAATGAGAAAGAAACCGTAATCACAGGGTATTCATTGAAGTCTTGGAAACTTTCAAGTGTATAAGGAACCCGGGATGTTTGCAAATTCAAAGAGTGCCAAGTTATTTCAAAATAGACATACGAGATCCCTATCCACCTTGAACTAGTTTTAAACCCCCAAACTTATCCCGATATTTCGAAAGTTTATTTCACCCTGTTTATTCTCGAAATCTATGAGTTATGATTTATCAATCCCGAAAGCACTGAACTGTATTTGTAGCATTTGTGCTAGCCCCGATGCGCATGACCCGATATGGAAATGATAATTGTGCATTGAGCACCCCGTTTCACCCGTTTATACAATTTTGTCATGAGTGTTTTATACATGCTTGATTTCTTGCATTTGACCTATGAGCTGGCACTACTAAGCTTGGATAACCTTGTCGGTCTGATCTACCGACTTGGAGATCCCTTCCCGTCCAGCTAGTTGCAGTTTGGATCCCGATACCCGGTTATTAACCGTGGTCCCATCCCGATACCCGGCTCGCTCCCGTGGTTCCCGATATCCGGTTCGCTACCGTGATTCCCGATACCCGGTTTGCTACCGTGGTCCCGTCCCGTATTATTGTATATGTATATGTAAATTTTGTTGCACCTCCTCACTCTGGTGACCGAGGTCAACGCCCGATACTCTCGTCACTTTTGTGATAGAGGATTTAGCTTCTTGTGGATGCCATCTTGCTTGTTTCCCGATTTCCTTGTTTACCTTACATGTTTTATTATTGCATATATGTTTTTAAATAAATGTCTCGGTTACTTCTTGAAAGTTATTGTTTAAACAAGTTTATATGTTTTCCAAGGTAAATGCTTTTATTTTAGATTGGTCATATCTTTTCATTCACCTGCCAGACCGTCATGTCTGATCCTTTGCTTTGGTACTCAGGTCCCATTGTCGGTTATCCTGAGGAGGAGCCAGAGGAGGTGGTCGGAGAACCACAACAGCTAGTTGAGTGGCGTGTCGACGATGTTATTTAAACATCGGTTGCCGAGTTTTGAAACATTTTGGGGGTGTCATTAATTGATATTTTGGTGGATATTGTTTTGTCTATATTGGCCTTTATTGGCCTCTATTTTTGGGAATTGTAATTAAATGAAATATGCTCAAACCTTAACAGTACTTTTGGGTTACGCTATAGAACACTGCTCATTCTGATACTTGTTATTTAAGTGTAATCAGCCTTTTCATTTTGGAAATGAATTACATGCTTGATTTGCTACATGCTTCCCATACAAAAATATTCATGTTGATGTGAAATCCTCACCGCGGACACCTGTGGGAAATCACGTGCACGGGTAGTGTGGGTTTGTTTATTAACCCGCGTACGCTGTGACATCAAACATATCTTCGTTATCTTTCCATCATTGCTTTATGTTACCCAGTCCTGATCCCGGATTGGACCCTAATCCCGGTCCGGGGTCGCGACAGGTTGTTTACTGGCCCTTGGTGGAAGAACCCTCAATTCAACTGTGTGCTCCCATTGCTCGTTGCCGCGGGTAGCATGCAGAACTTCACTGTACGTGGTACGGTACGTTCTTGACAAATATCAATGCTAGCAGAATTCGCATGGGTCGTAATTTCTTACTTTCATTGTAGCCAATGCATGGCAACACGGGATACCCAATATCTCCTTGCAGGTTTTTTATTTCAAGATAAATAACGTCAACATACTCCGCAGATTGAACCTGAAATTCAACGATGCCAGCTACTTGAACATGCATTTGGCGAGCTTCCTCCATTTCTTGACTAAGAACTTTCTCTGCTTTTGATAGAATTCCATTAACTTAGCTCGTATCTCCCCTACATGTTTCGTAATGGGTAAGACTTTTGTGTCTCTTAAGAGACAGTTAGTGTACTCGATCACATTGCTAGTTAGCATATTGTGCTGGCAGCCTTTTATTTATGCATTCGCTCATCATTTCTGTTGAATTGCCTCAATGTAATTGAACGCCTCTTGGCTAACTGCACATATATCCGTCATATAAGCCTCGTACTCGTAAGGCCTATATGACCTTGCCGCACGGCAAAATTTCATCACGATTGCCCCATCACTGAAATCAGCTTTGATATTCTCAGCAATATAATAGCAGCAGTAACAGTGCATTGCGGAAGGTATGCTGTTCTTCAGTGCTGGAATGAGGCCCTTCTAACGATCCGACACAATAGTCATATTAGGCGGCTCTCCTAGCGATATGAACAAGTTCGTAAGGAACCACTCCCAGCTATCACGACGCTCAGCTTCTGCAAAGGCAAAGGTGATGGGAAGTAACTTATGGTTGGTATAATATGTCACAGCTACAAGCAACACACTTGGATACTTGCCTCGGAGATGTAGACCGTCTACAACAACCATTGGTCACAACGAAGACATGTAAGATCTTATCCACGATCCGAATGCCCAAAAAAATCTTCTAAAATGGTCATCGATGGGCCGGGCTAGAGTGTGTTGGGCCGGCGGGCCTATTTATATTTTATTCCTTTTTTTATCAGTATTAAGAAAATAGAACACAAGCACGGAGAATGATAAAATGAAGGAAAAAGATCTTTTACACACACACACACAAAGAGAGAGAGATTTGTAACATCATATTTATCTTATGGTCTAATAATAGAACTCTTAAAGCTGATCTTAGTTAATCAGACAAGCCTACATAATGATGATGATGTTGATGAAATCAAGACCATTCATTCATTTGCTACAAACAACCCTGATAGCAGTATTAGCAAAAAATTACAAATGAGGGGGCTATTTGGCATGTCTTAAACTAATGATCCAGGTTTTTTTTTTTTTTGTTCTGCCTTTTCAAACATACATTTTGTTATGGACTATAAGGAAAAGGGTAAAATCTCTCCCTCCCGTGTCAGCTTAAAACATATGTTCAGCTTTTGTGCATGTCTCCCTCTATTTATGCTTTCTGGAAGAACAAGTTGCTTGTGGTAGTTGAAGTACCCGGTGTCTTTTTGGTGATTAGTGTCACATCCCCACATTTGTGCACATGAGATTAGTGGCCAATTAGAAATTTTCTAACATCATTAGGATACACGTGGCCCCAAATCGATGTCCCTAAGGATCAAAGTCCACAGTGAGGTGTAAACATTTCCTCAATTCACAAACAATTATGGTGGAAGTTTCATTATCACATAATTATCAAATGATAACAATTATAGAAACATTAAGGAGCAAAGCAAAGATTCCCATTACCATAGTTATATGAATCCTATGATTTGTGTCCCGAATCCTAATTCGTATCCCAAATCTTAAGGAATACAATTTGTATCCATGCAGCGAATCCCATTTACGAATGAATCTTATGATTCATTTGCGAATCCTATGATTTGATACTCATTTCATCGAATCTTATGATTTAAGTAATTCGGCTAAGTGAGAATAAAACCAATAAGTTAATATTAATAATCTTTTACCATTTTCTTTCTTTCAGCGCTTTTATTTTTAAAATGTTATTTAGTAGTTAATGAAATCTCATAAGAATTTTTTGCGGCTTTGATAAGGTTTTAAAGATGAATAAAGAACATGCATTTAACTAAAGCATTCAACTATACGTATGGTGCTTGTCTATGACAAACTCACGATCATAGAAAAGAGATGTGAACATACTCTTGAGATTGTATTAATTTGTGTGTCTTTCTATGGAGATCGTCCATCAATATATAGGTATTTGAGTGATTCTAAATGCACCCACATGTATTGCTGTATACACCCACTTTCCCTTGTGTGAACAGTGAAAAATCACTGTTCACACAAGGGAAAGTGGGTGTATACAGCAATTTCAGTGGTGCATATAGAATTTCCCTAGGTATTTACATGCCTTTAATCAAGGCTCTAAGAAAGGAAACCAATCTAATTACATCAATCACTAATCTAAGTTAGGAAAACAACTAATTGCAACAATTACTATTCAAAGTTAGGAAGGCAATGAAATATGTATAGCTATCTCACTATTGACCCAAGTCAATTCCACGTGAGATATAGCATTAGTTTGACTGATGGTCTTTGGGCCTTGGGCTTGTTTAACACCCCCCTCTCAAATTGATGCAGGAGAACCCACAAGCATCAATTTACCCGGTCGTGGAAGACTTTTAGTAAGAATATTAGCAATTTGAAGCTCAATGGAGACATGCGGAAGACTGATGACATCACGCTTTAATTCATCATGTATGAAATGACAATCAACCTCGATGAGTTTAGTGTGTTCATGTGATGCCCCGGAGTCCCACATCAACTATAGAGAGGAAAGTGAATGGGGTTATGTGTAGAGCTTACACCCTTACCTTATATGAGGCCTTTTGATGGGTTCAGGCCCATCAGAAGCAAAACTGTGAGGCCCGTGGGCCAAAACGGACAATATCATGCAGGGTATGGGGTGGGACGTTCCAAAATGGTATCAGAGCCAACTCTCGACTAGTTTGAGTGTGGGTCCCCTGCTGTGGTCTGGTGCAAGTGGGCGGGTCTCCATGTGGGCGGGCCAAGATGGCTGGCAGGCTACAGAGACTGGCAGGCTACTGCACATGGACGTGCAACCCTAAGGGGGGTGGATTGTGACTCCCCGGAGTCCCACATCATCTATAGAGAGGAAAGTGAATGGGGTTATGTGTAGAACTTACACCCTTACCTTGCATGAGGCCTTTTGATGGGATGAGGCCCATCAGAAGCAAAACCGTGAGGCCGGTGGGCCAAAGCGGACAATATCATGCATGGGTATATGGTGGGGCGTTACAGTTCATGGAAAATCGGATTTTTAGTAATTCGAATTGCACTTGTATCATCCGTATAGAGTGGGGTAGCACCGTCTACTGGAAACCCAATGTTTGAAAATAGACCTCGGAGCCAAAGAATTTTGGAGCACGCAACAGACATAGCTCGGTACTCAACTTCATAAGATGATTTTGAAACTATTTCATGGTTCTTGCATTTCCAGGAAATCAGACGATTACCTAAAAACGTGCACCACCCAATTGTCGATTTGCGAGTTTCAGGACAACCGGCCCAATCAGCATCTGAATAGTCTTTGAGAGATATAGGATTATCTGATGGAAAAAACAACCCGCGAGTCGGTGTGCGAATAAGGTACCGAATGATGCAGCGACCAACAACCATATGAAGGTGACGAGGAGCGGTTATGAACTGACTCATGAGGTTGACCGCATAAAAGATATCAGGACGAGTGATCATGAGGTAGATCAAACTACCAACTAACTGGCAATAAGCAGTAGGATCAGGAAGAATGTTACCCTTCTCTCGACTAAGTTTGACATTCAGTTCGACCGGCGTATCAACGGGAGCTGAAGCAGTAAGGCCAGCCAAGTCAATGAGATCAACAAGATATTTGTGCTGATTTAGAACTATACATTTAGTCGATTGATGAACTTCAAGACCAAGGAAATAGTTTAAGGAGCCGAGATCCTTCATGTGAAATGTCGTGTTAAGAGAAGTTTAGAGCGCCTGAATCATGCAGGCATTAGGACCAGTAATGACTATGTCATCAACGTAGACAAGAAGCACAATAATCCTTGACGGAGCATGATGTAAAAACATAGAAGGATCATACTGGTTCGGATGAAAATCCAAGCGGAGAAGAGCATCTTGAAAATTTTCAAACCATGCGTAAGGAGCTTTTGTCATACCATAGAGAGCGACGGAGTTTGGCAACCATACCCCTCCTGGATGGGTACCCCTGTGGTAGACACATATAAACATCTTCTTTGAGATCACCATATAGAAATGCATTTTTGAAATCCATTTGATATAGAGGCCAAGACTGAGATGCAACAACAACAAGAATTATGCGTATGGTGGTTATCTTGGCGACCGGAGCAAAAGTTTCATCATAATCAATGCCATATTCCTACCGATTGCCAAGAGTGAAGGGACAACATCCCACGTATGGTTTTGTTTTAAAACCTCCAATTTATCTTGCATAGCCTTGGTCCAACATTGGTGCTGCATAGCCTGAGAATAGGATTGTGGAATGGAAGATGATGACAAAGTGGCCATTAATGAAGTATGAGAGAACCCATAACGGTCTGGGGGAACCAAAATGCGAGTGGAGTGGTGCAATGAAGGAGCGAGGGCTGGAGGTGGACCAGATGCTGGAGGAAGATCAAGAGGGGGATTGCCGGTAAGTCCTTCTTTATTCCGTATGTGATACACAAAGTTAGAATTAAAGCGAACAATAAATGTGTCGTCAGAAAAACCAAGTAAGGAAACAAATGAGGAGTCCGGAGGATCAAGGTGGTTTTGAAAAAAAATACTGGTTTTCAAAAAACATGACATTCCTAGAGGTACAGATGCGACGAATGTGGGGACATAGCAAACGAACCCTTTCTGGAAGGATGCATATCCTAAAAAAACACTGAGTTGATTGAGCTATAAGTTTGGTCCTTTTAGAAGGCGGCAAATGCACAAAGCAAACTAAGCCAAAAACATGAAGATCATCATAGGATGGAGATGTCTTGTATAGTTGGTAATATGGGCTTTGATTTTCAATAGAGGGGGATGGCATACGATTAATAAGGTGAGCTATAGTAGCCAATGCCTCAACCCAAAAATGACGGGTAGTAACCGATGATTCAAGGAGAAGGGAACGAGTGATATCAAGGAGATGTCTATTTTTCCTTTCAGCGACTCCATTCTGCTGTGGAGTATAAGGACAAGTTGGTTGAGAAATAATACCTTTGTGTTGCAAAAACTATTGAAACTCAGAGGACACATATTCCCCGCTTGAATCAGATTGCAAGATTTTAATGCAGGTGGAAAATTGATTCTCAACATAAGCCCAAAATTTTTTAAAAACATTAAAAACATCGAATTTGGAATGCAAAGTAAACGAATGTGAACCGACTAAAATCATCAATAAAAGTCACAGAGTATTTACAGCGACCGTGAGAAAGAGCTGGAGCAATTCCCCATACATCGCTATAAACCAAATCGAAACACTGAGTGCTGTGTGAAGTGGAAATAGGAAAAGGAAGAGTTTTGCTCTTTCCCATTTTGCAAGTAGCACAATCAAAAGGCACACAAGAAGAGAAACCAGTAGATTTATTTAATAAACCAGAATTGACCATAAGGGACAAAGCTTTTGAATTAGGATGTCCAAGTCTTTTATACCACAATTGGCAGTTATCTCTATTGGAAAAATAAAAAACATCATTGTCAAATTCATTCCTAGAAGTCTTAGAAAAATCCAGCGAAAATAAGCGTCCACACTTAGGCCCCCTCGCGATCTCCTTCCTTGACATTTGGTCCTGCACAACACAACCAGAAGATGAAAAAGAGATGTTACAATTATTTTCAACAAGTTGCCCGACTGACAAAAGGTTTGAAGTTAAATTGGGACATATAAACATTTTTCAATGGAATGGGACCAGGGATGTCACCAACAACAGTAATGGGAACATGGCTCCCGTTAGTAGTTTGTATTTGAAGATGGCCATTGTATTTTTGCACATTTGAGAGGGTACACGGGAAGACGTCATATAATTAGACGCCATGGAATCAAGGAACCAAGTAGAAGATGGAGGGGATGTACCTGAGAGACTAAAAGCAAAGAGGGCATTAACAATCATTTGTTGGACCAATTCAGGAGTGAGAGAGGATGAGGGCTCAGGCTGTGAGGGTACGGATGTAGGAGCAGGCATAACCGAAGAAGCAGCATACGCATGTGGAGTTTGAGACTGCAGAGTCTAAGACTGTGGTGATGGACATTGTGGGCGGCGGCGACATTTAGAGATGATATGTCTCGATTTTTTACAGTAACTACAGACCATCTGTTTGTATTGAGAGGCAATGTGACCAAATTTTTGACAACTGTAACACTGCGTTTTGCTCAAGTCTCGAGGTGGAGGCTGAGAAGTCCTATTAGCAAAGAACACGACTGAATAGGTCTTAGTTTTTTATTGAGCTATATGAGCCAAGGTCGCAATGCGCTGTTCTTAAAGTAGGAGTTCATTCAAGTAGACATCCAAGGAAGGTAATGGCGTCCAATTCATAAGTGCAGATCGGATAGTCTCATATTCAGTGCGCAGTTCCATTAAAAACTGATCTCGTTGACTAGAAGCTTGGAGATCTTGAATTACTATTAAAACATTATCAGCCACATCTGCATGTTTAATGCTATCATATTCCGACCATAGTGTACGGGATCCGGAATAGTAGTCCTGTATAAACAAGGTCCCTTGTGCATATTCAACAATCACACATCAAGATGAAATTTACGCGCAAAGTTATCTTGATGCTACACTTTTTTCAAATACCCCCACATGGCTTTAGAAGTTGGGTAAGATTTGAGATTCATTATCAGATGTGGCTCAACGGATCCGAGAATCCGTGATTTGATTTTTGCATCTTTAGTAAGCCAAGAGGATATCTTCTTCTCATCTTCAGTGGGTTTAGGGTCAGCACCAAAAACATATCCCCACAATTCCTTAGCTTCTAGGTATATTTGAAATTGGAAAGACCAGGCAGGCTAATTTTTTCCAGTGAATTTGATCAAAGTGACCTCAGATTTTTCCATCTCAATTTGACTTGAAAAACACAGATTGAAATAGTGAAATACAGCAATCAAAACCAGCAGTAGTGGAATGAAAAACTGTTCTTGTGTGCAAAATGCATGATCCAACCAAGCAGAGAAGAAAAAATTCAAGTCAGAATAGTAACAGTGAAGAAAACACCTCCAGACGACCTTCAATGGAGAATCAGAGTCAGATCCCCTACGTGGTCCCCACAGATGGATCTGGACAATGATCAGAGGTCTGATTTAATGAAAGGAACTATTTTCGCACCTAATGGAATAGGTTTGAACCTATTCCGCTAAATATCCAAGACTCTGAACAGTCTTGATCAAACTTTGTGTCAGATTTTGAAAAACCACAAGCATGATCAGAAATCCTACCTGGGAGTGCCAAAAAATTCTGAAAAATCACTAAAAAAACTCAGAAAAAAGCAGGCGACCCTGACTGGGATGATCTCTGAAGATGTTGTGATGATCACAAGTGGGCCATAGTAGAACCGAGGCTATCGCAGGTCTGGAATGGCTGGTGAACTCTAGAAAACATATCCTCGATCTGTTTTTTCTTCACAAGAGAGAGTGGTTTCTCTCTGTTTATCTCCTTGGATTCATTTCTAAGATTGAACACCAGAACCTCGCTCTGATACTATGACAAACTCACGGTCACAGAAAAGAGTTTTGAATATACTTTTGAGATTGTATTAATTTGTATGTCTTTCTATGGAGATCGTCCATCAATATATAGGTTTTTACATGCCTTTAATCAAGGCTCTAAGAAAGGAAACCAATCTAATTACATCAATCACTAATCTAAGTCAGGGAAACAACTAATTACAACAATTGCTATTCTAAGTTAGGAAGACAATGAAATATGTACACTTGTCTCAATATTGACCCAAATCAATTCCACGTGATAAATAGCATTGGTTTGAATGATGGTCTTTAGGCCTTGGGCCTGTTTAACAGTCTATTTGTTTTTTTCAATCTATTTTGATATTTTTCTGTATGAATAATTTCTTAACTTAAAGAGATATCCTACTGTATAAGATTGATGGTTTGAGTTTTATTTTTGTTTTTATATTTTCATTTAAAGATAATAAGAAATATATATATATTGATTCTTTAAACTTATTTAACTATTTACACATCATTTATTTCACATATATATACACACACATATTTATATATGTCATGATCTTGATATGATTGTATGATAGACTTACTTGTTATTATATTTATATTGTTATAAATGGGAAAATGGATGGTTATGAATAATTACTTTTATCTTCCTTTTTTAAATTTTAAATATTTTTCATTTTTATTAGAAAAAAAGGTCATATGATTCATGATACGATTCATGATTCGATTCGATTTATAGGTATGAACGATTCGCGATACAATGCCGAGTTTGAAAACTATTCCCATTACTATTGTTAATTTTATTAGACAAATTTTACCAAAAGTATTTTAATTACATGGCCACTATCAAAACCTAAGCCAACAAAAAAAAATGATCACAAGTACTATTGTGTAAGCTCTCGAGTGCGTGGTCACGACAACTAAGATAATGTCGTCCGCACGCCACTCGTGAAGATCATCTGATTGATCAACCTGAATCGCCTCCATCTTCGCCTTGGTATTGGTGGGCTTGATACCTATGCACCAAGAGTAGTATCATCAAACTACGAAGAACCAAGAGGTGAATAAAAATATATAACAATAGATATGTTGCATCAAGAGGAGTAATGACAATGTGAGCATATGGACTATCCAAAAACAAATGAACTAAGCAATAGTGCATGAATCTCAATGAACGAAGAATCAGATAAGACGATAAGCTAAACAATGGCATCCTACCAAATAGGCAGTCCACATAAGCTAATCCACCACAAGATATTATTGTTGCCATCTCGTTATCAAACTAAGTTGTGGTAAAGAATATAGACGGGGAAATAGCCTAGTTAATATGGTACCTTGGGTAACAAACATCACAACCCTTTCTTTTAAGGGTACCAATGGTGTACATCTAGCTCAAAATCTATCTGCAACCACAAAACAATGATCATATCATAGAGATGCCTCGACTGTGTTAGAAGTGACACAAAGAGATTTTGAGCTGAGGAACTACTCTCAATCAAAGTTCAATCAAAATCCAATAACAAAGTCAATATTAAAGTACTCCTCCCAAAGCCTTTACATTCATAACCACCTAACCACAACACCCCAAACAATCCAAACAATGGTACGACGTACACTAAACAAACCAAATCAAATACCAAGACACAAGGGGGTCCTAATTCCATCTAGGTGCTCACATGTGAACCCCAATAAATACAATTACAAGCAATGAGGAACATGCTTGTGACATGTGGATATCAATACTGAAGGTACACCATCAAGTCTCAATTATGCAATAATCAAAGGAGATTACAAACCAAACTTAAGTCATTGATTGCCTTCTTCGTACCACATAACCATTCGGTCCTTGGAGATAATGTAGTCACCGATATCTCGTTAGAAAACCTTGATGCATCTAATAATAGATGAAATCATATCACCCCACACCTTCACACTCCGACGTGATTTGTACATCATACGTTATTCAGGCAATCCGTAAGGGTATATCAATTCAAACATCCCCCATTATTGATCTCTCCCATTTAGCCCTCATTATACAATGCTAAGGGTCTCAAACTAAGTGCACAAAACCTATGTTAAAGTTTCCCTTCAAAAGAGAAGTTGGCACTCTACGGTTAGTCGTGGGGGTACCCTACAACTAGCCATAGTGCAAAGGGGTCAAAAGTCCGGTTCTATCTTTGCAACCATAGTGTATCCACGGTTAGCTACTTGAAGGTTCACAATTAGCTGTGGGATTTTTCTACAGTTAGCCATGACTAGCCATGAACCAACTGTAGATCAACCTATCAATCAAGTGTCTTAGGGTAGTCTTAGATGCCCCATACAGAGCTGAAATCTGGGGTTTTACGACTCTCCGTAAGAGCCTTACGACTAGCCGTAAGCTTTAAGAGCTGCATTTTTAAGGCCGATTTAGTTCAAAATTAGGTGCCTTCACACCACCTTTAGAAAATCTCTTGTAGCATACATCTGTCAGGGCCTAGCCCTCTCCATTTAAGCCATCAACCACTACTTCAAGTGCACCATTCAATGCCATACATAAAGCCCTAATAAATACATGCTAATCCACAGTCTATAATAAATGAGCTTCAAGGTACCTATGTTGAAATCAATGCTAGAATCAAACAATATAACACAAATATAAATGGAAATCCATAAGTATTCTAGCTAGAAACCCTCTTAGAAGACCCAGCTCTTGGAAATCAACTCAAAACCCAAATTCCTGCCAGAAACCAAATGGATGGAGGCTAATGAGCTAACAAATCACAATTCCTTCTCGAGCTATTAAGAGAAGAAACCCTAGAATCTACAAAAGCGAAACACTTACCTAGGGTTGGAAAATGAGATGAAAAGCTTGGAAATGGGATGGGTAACCTTGGTGGTGCTTGAGGAAGAAGATGATGTTGAGTGTTAGAGCTTGAATGGCCTCTTGATCTTCAAGGAAGCAAGGAAGATGGAAAGGGAAAGGGAGAAAGAGAGAGATAAGAGAAATAAAGGAATGGGAAGTGAAGTGAAGAGAAGGGTCACTCATCTTTTATTTTCGGTGGGAAAGTTGAGTGGAGTCTCAGTTTAGTCCTTGGTCACTTAAGGCTTGGGACTTGGTGTGTTAGATCGAAACAAGTCTTCAAGGAAAAGCTCGGTAAATGAAGAAATCTACCTAATGCACCCAAAATCATGAAAGTCTGAAATTACGAAAAAGGCCCTTTATAGTTTCCCGAAATTGCAAACCACCCCCGACTAGTACCAAACTAGCTCGGAATGCTACCAAACTTCGCACACATTATTCTAACACTAAACCGGACTCGCTTAGCTACTAATCTCATTTAGTTAGCCATAAGCTTAACTAATTAGTAATAAACATGTTATTTAGGGTCGGGATCTTACAATTAGACTTGCAACCAGCCATCAAGCTGTATACCATTATTTGTGGCATGATTATGTTCATCTTTAGTCAACTTTTCTTTTGAAAGCCAGCTAATGTCTCAACTTGTTAAGTAGATTTGTCTTATGCTTTTTAACAGCTTAAGCTTTTGGGACATATTGGATAGTCAGACTTGTCAAGGTATTAAAGCCATCTTAGGTTGTGGTTACGAACTTCGGGGAGGCATTATTCCCCCAGGTCACATGGGTAGGCATACATTATAAAAGCTTTACCTGAGCTATCCATTAATCTTGCATAGTATTATAAAAGATTCGAGTTAGCCGATTCTCCGGCCTTGAAGAGAACTGTAGTAGAAGTTTCATTTGTTCTCTTGTTCTTTTTAGGAGAAGGGTGCCATCATAACCATTCTTGAAGAATCTACCATTTCGTGATTGCTTTTTCTATGTATACTAAGGGTGTGTTTGTGCTATTCAGGACATATTTTCCTCGCAGGAAAAGAAGAAAGAATGAACTAATTTTTTTATTGGGATTATTTGATTTCCCATGGATGGGGTTCGAACGCAAGGTTCCTCTCCATGGCAGAATCATCTAGTTGCACAAACAAGTCCTAAAAGATTTCTAAAAAAAAAAAAACCTCACATAATTCAAACTCTTTCACACTGTTTATATTGAAAGCCAGCTTCTATCGAGGGATCATCTTTTGAATTCGACCACATTGAAGGATAGAATTTGAGATAATTCTTGGATAAGCTTATAATGAAACGTTCAAGTTTGTAATATCGCCACATATCCAATGGCCAGGTAGAAAGATTTCAAGATTTCGGTGGTTACTTTGATGCAGCCCAAGAGCCAAGAGGGGCTGCCATAGAATGGGTTACCAGATGATGGGCCATGTCTGGCCTAAGATCCACGGGCCAGGGCCAGGTCTATTGGGGCCAAGCCCAGGCCCCACCATTGGCCTAACAGGCCTTACTGTGCACAGCAGGGAGCTGAAGAAAGTAAAGGAGATCTTGTTATCTTAGAAGTTCTTATTTTAGTCTTTCCATTTTTCTTATAAATTGTATGTTCAATGAAAGTAAAGGAGATCCATATTTGAAAGGAAACCTACCTTTTTTGGACATCCGAGAGGCTTTTTAATGGACCTCTCATGTCCATTCTTAAATTTGTCTTCAATAATATTTTTTTTCTTCTCTGGTTGTTATAAAACCCTATAATTAATTTTTCTAGGCTCGACTTCAAAGTACTTCTAATTGGGCGGACCCTTCTAAACCTATCTGGCTATGTCACACTTCCACAAATAATATGAGCCGAATGCTTTTGTGTTGTGATATTATGAGATTTAGGCATCAACATTTATTGCAGTATTTGGCAATTGAAAGTTCTAGTAACCCAAATGTTGCTTAAAAGAGTTAGTGAATTCATTAATTACTCTTTTTTTTTCTTTTACCATCAGCTTTAGAGGCATCCAACTTCTATTTTCTTTTAGAGCCACCACAGAACTTTTTTATATGAGATAATTCTATTTTTTCTGCAAATTATATATATATATATATATATCTTTGTAAGAATTTCTATATAATCTCAGACTGCATGTGTTTTCCCTTCTTACTTATTAGACACTGGAGACAGCAAAGGTAAAACGAATCTATGGAGGGACGTGGTGCAGGAAAAGGATTGGATGGCCAGATGATTCTGACGGGGAAGGAGACAAGTGAGAATGGTGCTGCCAAGTCTATTCCTCCTTGATGCTTGAAGGTAAGAGCATCAGCACCTGAGCTCGAGGCAAAATGCTATTCTACTGTTGTTTCTGAGTGGTTCTCATAAACTTGGTCGTGCTCTAGTCATCATCTTTCATTTTCATCAATATTCATTTTCAGTAGAATAATTTGGATACTTGTTTTGTTTGTAGAAAACATTTATACTTTGCAAACATGTTGGTTTAGCTAGAAATGGTTGAATGAATGACAATGACTTGTCATTTTGGTTTGCAGATGGTGCCAACAACCTCCTTTATTATAACTGATGGGCCAAGCCCAAGGGCCCAACTCCAAGAGGTCTAGCTAGCTAAGCCCAGAGAAGTCTGCACCCGGTCAAGCTCATCGGGTTTCAGGAGTTACATCACTAAAGGAGCATGCAGAGTCGTCTAAGAGCTCACCCTCACCGCCTTGGAAATAGTCAACCCTCACCTTGTCTTTTACCAAGTCTAGCGGAGAATATCTCAACCAACTCGTCCGTTGAGAAGAATTCGTGAACTCCATCGAAGTAGTGATTTAGTTGCTGTAAAGTCGTCCTAATCCGTTAGGGGAAGACCATAAATCGAAAGCCCCAGCAACACTTGGGGAAAAAGGGAAAACATTCTCTTCTAAACGCACTTATCTTCCCATTGTCATAGCTTGTAATCTCTGCACACTTGAGATATAAAAATATCCAGCGACCTCAGCTATTCAGGAGTGGACGTAGGTCACACTGACCGAACCACTATAATTCTTGCCTTCTCTCTCTCTCTGCTTTAACTACTGCATTTATTACCAATTACTTGACCGGTGGTGTGCGAGGCTAATTTGTGCATCATCAATAACAATCCCATGTAGCCTGGTATGCTTTCCTTCTTGATTTTATCTTTTGAATCTGCTTTTGACATCTATATGTAGATGGAAAATGAGATGTTTGTCCCTTCTTTATCATGTTCTCAAGCCTGCGCAGCATGTTTTGTTTACAATTTAAACTTGATCATTTTCAATATTTTGAGAAAATTATGTCTTTTCTTGGCATCAAGAGAAGAAAAAAGTATCCAGCATTGATTCTAATTTCTTATTGTGATTAAAATTTTAATCGAACTCATAATGAATGCTTGTTAGAACTTAGAAGTAATGATTTACAATTTCTATATTGTGATTCTTTTAAACTTATTTAATGGAGATACCTTGTTGGTGTTTGCCTACTCCAAATGTATGGGATAAGGTTCTAATGACGACAATGATGATTTTATTAGTGTGTACAAGTTTTCTATCATTTGAGTTTCTCTAGAAGGAGAGGCAAATTCTCTGAATGTGGAAAAGATTTTATACAAGGGAAGGTCATAGTATCAAAAGATCTTGGTTTTTGAGGTTCCTCTCTCTCTCTCTCTATATATATATATGTATGTATGTATGTATGTATGTATATTTTTAACTGAAACTGATGCTTATGTTTGTAGTCTTCAAGATAATGGAAAAGTGCGTGTGCTTGATGGGATAGTTCAATTGACCGAGAAAGATGAATGTGCCTACCAAGATATGATTGTGCAGCTTTCCCTCTATTCAATTCCATCCCTGAGAAATGTAATTTTATTGGGTATCTCTCATTTTCATTTTTTCTGTCAACTGTATGCTTTTGAGTATGACATATGCTTATGGTTCTCTTCAGCCTATTACATGATCTAGAAGATACTGTCTTTGTTTACTTTATTTAGAAGCATTGGTATTGCATGCTTTTCATTACCATTATCACTTTGAAGGTGAAAATTCTTTATCCTCATTTGAAGACTGATAAGGTAAACTATTCATCTATCTTTAAGGGGCTTTTACTAATGGAAGTTTCCATAATATGAAAATACACATGGGGCTATTTTCTTATGAACTGTAGGCCTTTTTTGGTTGGGGAAAATCAGCTGAATCAAAGATTGGGGTTCGTTGCCCTCTAGAATCTAAACGGGTTTATATTTTTTAAGAGATCTTTGAGGTTCTTTCTCCTTCCAATAGCCCCCTCACACATGAAGACTGCGAAAGGCCCATTTATGAATAAAACAATCGGATGAACAAGTTGATCCCATCATCACCCTGAACAAACTTATCTGTCCATAAAGAGTGCAGAAGGTGAATGTTTTTTCCATCGTGTGTTTGCAGGATCTTAAGTTCGGTCAATCTATCAATGTAACAGATTTTTGTTGTTGTTGTTGTTGCTATGCCAAAGAACATTCAAAAGAAGAAAACATGCATATTTGCTATGCCAAAGAACATTCCAATTGGTAGTGTGCGTGCCTAAATATTACGGACTTGGTTTAGATGATGATGGGGATTAGGAAGATCCTGTTCAGCCTGATCGGGGAAGTCTCGGACGGCCTGAATCCTAAAAGAAAGAAGAAAGGACGGTCAGGGCCCGAGGCTGCTGTCAGCCAAAGGCACTCCGACGCCTGAGTTAGTGCAGTCACTGAACTAGGGTGAAGTGGGGAAGAAGATGTTTAGCAAAATATAACAGTGCAGGCTGTATATTGCATGTATCTGTTCATGGCTCTCCATGCAGGCATATATAGAGGAGAGAGGAAGTTTCCACAGTGGAGGTAGGTGAGGATACTTGTCCCATCAGCCCACATTTGGGATCTTTAGTGGGGGTAGGTAAGGATACTTGTCCCATCAGACCTCCCCTCAAATCCCTCACATAAATGTGGATGTGATCTGTTGATAGGAACGAGCCCTTATCAATGGCCGGTGGCCACCCTACTCGTCAGGGACCCCCTATAAAGCAACCGTCCCATCTCATAATGGGGATTAGACCCCCAGTGTTTACCTCGGCTAAGGGGCCGAACTGGAGAAGACACCGAGGTCGGTTATGCCTGAGGTCGGACAAGGATGTCAACACACGAGGCTGAGTTCGGAAGGATGTGGTCGGTACTTCTACCGGGACCAGTCCCATCTTGAAAAACTGCTAAGGCTCAGCCGTGCCAGGAAAATGGAGGTTGAGGCCTTTTCTGATCGGTACCATTACCGAGGTCAGGGGTAACCTCGGTTTCGGTAAAAATACTCCACACAATTGCCCCCCAGCTCCTGACCTCGGGGATTTTGCAACGCCTCGAGGTTGGGAGTGATAGGATGGGAGCTTATCGAAACCGATCCTGTAGCCTATAAAGAAGCGTGGGGTGTCGTTTTGCTTTCCGAGGGGCATTTAATAGCGCCCAGCTGTCTGGAGGCGGTTTAATAGCCCGCCCATATCATCATGAAGGCGACGCGGTGCTGCCACGTGTCTCGCCCCCGATGGCTGTGAAGTCCTATTGAAGAGACGGGTGGCGTGCTCGAGGCGGTGTCTGCACGCGCGTCTTTCGGGATACGAAGAGATTTTTATCTCTTTATAAAAAGTCTCATCCTCGAAGGAGGACTACTTTTGCTGGACCTGCCATTGTGTCTGGAGCTTCTGCCTGAGACCTACTTGAGATCTGTCCGAGAGACCACGTCGTCCGAGAAGTCCCTCCGCTGCTTTGAAGCTCGAGTTTCCGTTGTCCTTACATCCCTTCCGGCCTTGTTTCCTAGTGAGTTCCTTTCTGCCCTTCTGCCATTTATCCTTCTCTGGGTTTTTTCTCCTTTGGGTCTGCGCGCTGTCTTCCTTCTCCGTCGCCGTCGCCTGTATTCTGGTCCATGTTGGGGAAGATGGGGGTATACAGACATTGGATAGACACAGAACTTGCCCTAGCGGAGCTTAGGAACAAATATCAGATACCAGATAACGTTCGTATTAGGGCAGATGGGCCCGAAGACCGAATCCGACCTCGGATTTTTGTAGACGGATGGATGCCCTTCCCACTAGTGGCCATTATAAAAGGTGGGGTGAGATTCCCAGTCCATCCCCTCCTGAGGGCCTGCCTCAGGAGGTGGAACCTTACCCCCTGCCAACTAATGCCCAATGGTTACAAAATAATTATGGGTATAGTCGAACTTAATAGGATTTTGGGGACCGACCTTGGCGTCGAGGATATTGAAGATGTCTATGACCTCTGTCGATCTCCAAAGGATGATGCATACTACCTCCGAGTTCGGTCGAAGGGAAACCCCATAATCAACGAGCTCGAGGACAACACAAAATACGCCGGGGATGACCGCCCGTACGTCACTGGGAACTGGGAGTACGCCCTCGGAGAGCCCAGGGTGGATCACATTCCCCGTCGTCTCGGAGTACCACCGAGTAAATATCTCAATTTCATCAGTCTTTTGATGTGTTTCTGTTCTGCTGATCTGATGCTCAATTGCTTGGTGTGCAGGTCACAAGGAGAGAAAGTAGCAAAAAGAGAACTCCAGGTGGCGACGAAACGTCACCTGGTTGAAGAGAATCTATAGTTACAAGGGTCACTGGACCCGATCAGCCTCAGCCCTTCTTGGGTACGAGCCCGTGTACCGATCCTTCATCAGAAGGCGGCACGAGAACCTGAGGGGCAAGCAGGTTCTAACTCTTGCTAAAGCCCAGGAGCAAACAGCTCTAGCCGAAGGGCCTGCACAAGTGCCCCCCGAGATCATACCATCTCGAGCCTTTGCCGACGCCGGGCCTTCACAGGCCGAGACCGCTGCCGACACCGAATCCGAAGGGGAGCGCCAGTCAGGGGACGAACTCGAGGAGGCTCGGCAAGAGGACCTCGTGAATCTTCAGTCTTCCGGATCAGACGAAGCGGTCGAGATGGGGCGACGCCGCGCAGCAATCGTAAGCCTTGATGATGCTGTCTTCGGAGGCCCGGCCATCCCCTCGGGAACTGCTCTCCTTCCGAGCCTGGAGGAAAACACAGTCGTTTCTGCCCCGACGCGGTCTCCTCCTCGGACTTCCAGAGCAACTGAGTGCCCCACCGAATCCAACCGAGACTCGGTGCGGTTGGGAAAAAGGCCTAGGATCGTAGATCCAGCCGAGGATGAACCCAATCCATTCTCTCGGCGCTCGCCGTTGCTTGGTCCTCCGAACTGGAACCCTCACTTCCTGCTGGAGGACGGCTAGCCATTATCGGTGGACGGCCAGTTGAATGACGGTACTTCGGTTGTCAGTGCCCTTGCGCACGCCTGTGCTCTGCCTGGAGAGATGGCAGAACACTGGAAACTGAGCCAGGTGGATCTGGATGTGGCTCAGATGGGCGACGCCCTCAGGGTAATTCTCTTTTCTGAGCTTGCGCTCTCCATTTGATTTCTGCATTTCTGATATTGGCCCTTTTAACACTTGTTTCCACAGATCCTACAAAGGGGCCTGGTGTCGGTGGAGAAATCCCACCAGAGCGCTGCTCGAGCGGAGAGGGCGGAAAAGAGGAATACGGACCTTGAGGCAGAGCTCGGAGGGATGAAAGAGAAAGCGGCCGAGCAGGAGATGTACGCCACGGGTCTTAAAACCGAGCTCGAGAAGACCAGAGCAGAATTGGAAAACCAAGCTAAGGCAACGACCGAGCTCGAGAAGAGGTGGGAGGAGGTGGAGGCTGAACTTCGCGCCGAGGCTGATAAACTACGGATTGAAGTTGACAAGGCCTTCGATGAAGGGGTGGCAGAAGCCATCGATCTGTATGTCGCTGAGGTCCGGAAGGTCAGCCTGAAAGCCTGGAGGCTGGGGTGGACGAGCTCGTTGAGAGCGGCAGGGGTCCCCGAGGACAACCCTGCATATGCAGAGATACCCCAGTTTCCTCCTCCACAGCCTAGACCGAACCAAGCTCCTGAGGTCCCTGAAGGGAGAGCCAAAGACGCCCCCGGGATCAATGCCAACGCCGAGCAAGGAGCGATTGTAGAGGCCGGGGAGAACGCTGCTGCTGGGGGCACCGAGGGGGCCGTGGCTTGAAAAAATAATATGATGTAATTTACATTTCATTTTCTGTACTGGAGGGGAAATCTGTGTTTTTGAATGGATAGATTGTAATCATTCTCCAATTTTGAATGAAATTGGTTTTGTTTCCAACTTGAGCATTTGGTGAATGTTTCTTTTCTTCTTTTCCTCTCTTTACGTGCTTGGCTTTGCAACGAAAATGAACAGCAGGAAATAAGACAAAGTAAAACAAGTAAACGAGCTTGGCTCCATGGCCGTGCTTAATGCACTAAGTTTGTAACCCGAGGTGCCGTATGGATTCTGTAACCATAACAAGCATTAATCTCGGTAAAACTAAAGGCGCTTGGCCCTAGGCCCAAAGCAGAGCTCGGCTTTGCAATCAGAACTCGATTGGTCCATTGATCGGGCCACAGTAGCCGACCCTGGTAACCGAACTAAAAAATACAAGCTGATCATGTGATCGGGCTGCATATGTTGGGTTCCATAATTCGGCCATTTTTTTGAGAATAGGAGATAGTTCGGGAAGTAAAAACATATTCTATAAAAAGAACCAGTCTATTGACTTCCGAAATTCGATTACATCTCAAAAATAGAATTTTTTGAGGTGCGTGGCATTTCACGGACGTAGTAGCTCTTTACCCTCCATGTCCTCAAGCCTATATGCAGACTGCCCAGCTACCGAAATCACTTTGAATGGCCCATGCCAGTTCGGTGCAAGTTTTCCTTCGCTGGGGCTTTTGTCTGCTGGAAGAGTCTTTTTCAAGACCAATTCTCCAGGGGAGAACTTCCGTTCTTTGACCCTTTGATTGTACCCTCTAGCCAACTGTCGCTGGTAGGAAGTGAGGCGGATGGCTGCGGCATCCCTTCGTTCCTCAGCTAGGTCGAGCTCTGTGGCGAGGTTCACATCATTTTGGCCTTGGTCGAACAGTTCCGACATGAGGGTCGGGAGGCCGACCTCAAGCGGAATTACAACTTCCATCCCGTAGGCTAGGGAGAAGGGTGTAGCCGAGGTCGAGCGCCTCGGGGTAGTCCTGTATGCCCAAAGGACACTTGGAAGCTCTTCTACCCATCTCCCTTTGGCTCGGTCCAGTCTCTTTTTGAGTTCGTCGAGCACCACCTTATTAGAGATTTCAGCCTGTCCATTGCTTTGGGGGTAAGCAGGAGTGGAGTAGTAGTTCCTGATCTTTAGTTTTTGACAGAAGTTTTTGAAGAAGTTGGAGTCGAACTGAGTCCCGTTGTCCGAGACCAAGGCTCGAGGCACTCCAAATCTTGTCACGATGTTCCTCCACACGAAGTTTTTAGTATCCTTTTCGGTGATAGAAGACAATGCTTCAACTTCTATCCATTTAGTAAAATAGTCAGTAGCCACTATCAACCATTTCTTATTTCCCGGAGCTCGGTGGAGAGGTCCCACTAGGTCCAGTCCCCATTGGGCAAAAGGCCAGGGACTGGAAAGAGGGCTTAAGTCATGTGCTGGCTGATGGAGAGAATGAGAGAACTTCTGGCACTTCTCGCATTTCTTGGCATAGACCTGAGCGTCCCTCTGCATATAGGGCCACCAGTAGCCTTGGCTGATAGCTCGGTAAACCAGTGACCGACCTCCAATGTGACTGCCGCAGATCCCTTCATGGATTTCATAAAGGAAATCCTCGACTTTACTCGGGTGAACGCATTGGAGGTAAGGGCCATTGTAGGACTTTTTGTAGAGTTTGCCATCTGGAGAGAGCCAGAACCGAGCTGCTTTCAGCCTGATTTTGTGGGCCTGGTTTTGGTCCTCGGGAAGCTGGTCGTCTTTGAGGTAGGAAATCAACTCGTCGATCCAGCTAGGACTGAGGTCGATACACATGATCTGCCGCTGTCGAGGTGGGTGGAGCTCTATACTCGGTCTGTCCAGTGCTTCCACTTCGACAGTCCTTTTTCTCCCTGCCTCGACGGCGGAGGCCAGGTTTGCAAGTGCGTCGGCGTGAGAGTTGGAATCTCTACCGACCTGCCTGACTTCAGCCTTTTGGAACTGAGATAGAAGTTGCTTGGTGTGGGCTAAGTAGGCTGCCATTCTGTCGTCACGGGCTTGGTAGTCACCATTTAGTTGGCTTGTCACCAGCTGTGAATCGCTGAAGACCATCAGCTGCCGTGCTCCCAGAATTTTTGCACTGCTCAGCCCTGCTATAAGTGCTTCATACTCAGCCTCGTTGTTAGATGCTATGAAGTCAAGGGTCAGGGCTTGTTCAATGACGAGACCCTCCGGAGATTGGAGGACGATGCCCGAGCCAGACCTTTTGGAGGTTGAGGATCCGTCGACGAAGACCTTCTAAGAGGAGGCTAGGAACCGTTTCCGGGACCGCTCCTGTTCTGTATCGGTCTCGGTGGTGGTCTCCTCCCTGCCCCCCAGTTCGGTGTCGAGGTGGCTCGGTGCCGAACTAGGAGAGGTGAACTCCACAATGAAGTCGGCCAGCACTTGGGCTTTGATGGCCGTCCTGGGCTAATATTGGATGTCATATTGTCCCAGTTCAACAGCCCATTTAGACACTCTTCCGGAGAAGTCTGCTTTTCTGAAAAGAGACTTTAGTGGATGTTCGGTCACAACCACTATGGAATACGTCTGGAAGTAGTGGGAGAGCTTGCGGGAGGCACGAGTGCAAATGCGAGCTTCTCTAATGGTAGATATCTCGTCTCGGCATCCAGCAGGATTTTGCTCGTGTAATAGATGGGTTTTTGTTGCCCGTCATCATCTCTTATGAGTACCGAGCTTACTGCATGGTCCGAAACTGCCATATATAAGTATAAGACCTTACCCTGTGCCGGGGTGGAAAGCAGGGGAGGTGAGGAGAGGTATCCTTTGAGCTCTTGAAGGGCATTTTCGCACTCAGGCGTCCATTGGAACCCTGAGCTCTTTCTCAGGAGTTGGAAGAAGGGACGGCATTTGTCTGAAGCTCAGCTAATGAAGCGGTTCAGCGCTGCTGCCATTCCTGTAAGTCTCTGGACTTGCTTTGCCGAGGTTGGACTCTGAAGTGCCCTTATCGCCGAAATTTGATCGGGATCGGCCTCTATTCCTTGTCTAGTGACCAGGCTGCCGAGGAATTTGCCCGAGCCGATGCCAAATGCACATTTGGAGGTGTTCAGTTTGAGCCTGTATTGTTTTAGGACGGTGAAGGTCTGATGCAGGTCCGTCAAGTGGTCCTGTGACCTTTTAGACTTAACGACCATGTCATCAATGTAGACTTCGACCGTTTTGCCGAGCTGGGCATGAAACATTTTGGTTACCAGCCTCTGGTAAGTGGCACCAGAGTTTTTTAACCCGAAGGGCATCACCTTGTAGCAGTAAATGCCCCTTGGTGTTATGAACGCGGTTTTTTCTTGATCAGGCCCGTGCATCGGGATTTGATGGTAACCTCAGTAGGCATCGAGTAAACTCATCCTATCATGCCCGGCAGTGGCATCGATCAGCTGGTCAATCTTTGGGAGGGGGAAGCTGTCTTTGGGACAGGCTTTGTTGAGATCGGTGAAGTCTACGCAGACCCTCCAGCTCCCATTCTTCTTTTTGACCACCACCGTGTTGGCTAACCATATAGGGTAGTGGACTTCTTTAATGGCTTCCGCTTCTAATAGTTTCTCGACCTCTTCGGTCACGGCCTCAGCTTGCTGGATGCCCGTCCTGCGAGTCTTTTGGACTACATGCTTGTGTTTGGGATCCACATTCAGCTTGTGGCTCATGACCTAAAGGTCGATGCCGGGCATTTCATGTGGGGTCCAAGCGAAGATCTCTCTGTTCTGTAACAGGAAGTCAAGCATCTCGGTCCTCTCTTCGTCAGCAAGCTGGCTACCGAGCACGAAGAACCTCTCTGGATCGTTGGGATGGATCCTGACTTCAGTGAGCTCTTCAACGCTCTTCTGCTCGGGAGTTCGGCCAACAGCGTCGAGCTCGGTCATATGAACTCGCTGTGGCTCGGCTTCTCCGGGGACAAAGGCCATAAGACATTCTTTGGTCATTTGTTGGTCACCGCGGACTATGATAACTTTAAAGCCCCCGTCTTCGTTCTGTAACGGGAACTTGAGCTTCTGGTGTTGGGTGGAGGGGACAGCCTCCATGTTATGAAGCCAGGTTCTTCCCATGATGGCATTGTATGGAGATTAAGCATCTACCACCAGGAAGTCTGCTGTCATGGGGGCCCCTCCTACCTCGACCTTGAGGGAGATCTTCCCTTTGGGATACACTGTCTTGGAGCTGAATCCCACCAAAGGGGTGCGAGCTTCCAGCAGGTCCTCCTCTTTCAGACCCATTCTTTTGAAGCAGTCAAAATAGAGGATTTCTGAGGAGCTCCCGGGGTCCACTAGGATCCTTTTGACATTGAAGTTCTGTAACCTCATAGTCAGAAGAAGAGGATCGTTGTGGGGTAGTTGAACCCCGTCCAAGTCTTTGTCAGAGAACCAAATCTTTGGTCTCTCTACACGCGCCTTCTTTGCGGAGGGACCGAGCTCGGCCGTCATTACTTGTTTGTCGTGCTGGGCCCTCTTGGCCTCAGCGCGGGCCTGATCACTGCCTCTGGGAGCGGGGGCCAGGTGGATGACGTCGATGGTCCCTACAGGCTCATCGCTATCCCCGTCGTTGGGGTGGTGCTGCTTTGCTTGGTTTACTCTGCCCTCTTATTTGATATGATCTCTGAGGTGCCCATCTTTCACGAGCCTTTCGAGGTGCACCTTGAAGGCATGGCAATCCTCGGTTCTGTGTCCTTTATCTTTGTGATAGGCACAGAACTTGCTCTGATCTCGTGAGGCAGCGTCACTTTTCATAGGCTGGGGCCATTTGAAGAAGGGCTGAGCTTGGATTTTGCCGAGGAGTTTGTAAATGGGCTCCTTGAAGATGGTGTTGACGGCCTTGTGAGGGGCGCCACTTGATTTCGGCTTTGCGCTGCCTCCCGAGGTGGGAACAGAACGCACTGCCGAGTTGGATGGTTCTCTGTTTCGGTCCGCCTCCCTCTTAGCAAGCCTCTTTTCCCTCCTTGAAGGTCAGCCCTCCGAAGGTCGGCCCTCCGGCCAAAGGTTATGGCTCTCCCGAGCCCGGACCTCATCTTCTTCTTGCTCAACGTACTGGTTTACCCGGATCATGAGTGCTTTCACCAAGGCCACGGGGAACCACACCAATTCCTTCCGAAGGTCATTGCCTGGCAGCAAAGCCTGTTGGAAGGCCGTGATGGCCACTTCGTCGTTGGAATTTTCGATCACGCTGTAGATTGTCCAGAACCTCTTGGCGAACCGAGTGATATTCTCGGTTGGCCTCATTTTGATTGAAATCAGGTCGGCATCAGTCTTCGGGTTGACCCGGTGTGCTTGGAACTTTTTGACGAAGGAGTTTCGAAGCTGTCGCCAACTCGAAATCGATCCCTCGGAAAGTGCACAGAACCACCGAAGTGGGAGGTCACCCAGGCTGGAGGAGAAAACTTTGCAATCGAGGCTGCCGTCACTGCTAAACACTGACATCTTCTGGGTGAAGTGTCGGAGGTGCGCCTCGGGATCCGAAGTCTCATCATAGAGATTAAAGCGCGGGACGTTAAATTTATCAGGGAGGGGATGTTCCCTGATTTCTCGAGTGAACGGAGACGTGCCGTGGTTCTCGCTGTTTTGGGTAGCCAACCGACCTCGAGAGAGGCCGGCGTACTCCATATTCTGGTGCACTGCCAGCTTGATTTGCTGATCAATATAGTCAGCCATGTCTGGGTCGGCCTCGGCCTCCCGTTTTTGTTTCTGGCGGTGCGGCTGGTCAGCGCTGGCATAGGTGTTACTCGAGCCCTCTTCGCGAGCTTGGGCATGCCTTTCGTTTAGCTGCTGTCTCAGGTCCGGCTGAGTCCCGGAACTCCTCCGAACTCTCTGCCGAGGTGGAGGTGTGTGTGAGATTCCGGGCGGGGCTCCATCCTTTGCTCCGAGCTGTCGCTGGAGCTGGAGGATCTGCGCCTTTTGCTCTTCAATTACGAGATTTTGAGCCTTAATTGCTTCGGCTTGCGCCTCGACATCCTCCTCCAAGGCCATGTCGTCATCGCCTTCATCATCGAGGTGAACGTGGTCCTGGTTCATGTGATCCTCATGATGAGACTGACGAGGATCGGACTGCACTGGAGCCTTGCCCCGTTGGGACCGTTCCTGAGGAGGAACATCCCTACGGGGTGGTTCGGTGAAAACAACCTCCAGCCGTGGACTCTCTGCCTGAGAGACAGCTGGCCTGATTCGCTCTAAGACAGGACCGCGGCGAGGAGATGCTGCTGCATCCCTTGACGACGAGTGTGTCACCGTCACGGGCGATCCTACACTTCGAACGCCAGGTTCTCCGCTAACCCTCCTTGGCTGGGGGTTGGGCGGTGTCTGCCTGGTTGCTTCCCTCTGGTCAGTAACCGGCGCTCCTGTCCGGTTTGTCACCAGTGGAGGCGGTAGATGAGATAGAAATGTTTCTGGTTGGTTGGACCTGGATGGTTCAGCAACGCTCTTTCCCTTCCTAGTCTTTGGAGGCATGGCTGTTAGGATGAAAAATATAGGTTTTCAGATCGCTTTCCCACAGACGGCGCCAATTGTGCGTGCCTAAATATTACAGACTTGGTTTAGATGATGATGGGGATTAGGAAGATCCTGTTCAGCCTGATCGGGGAAGTCTCCGACGGCCTGAATCCTGAAAGAAAGAAGAAAGGACGGTCAGGGCCCGAGGCTGCTGTCAGCCAAAGGCACTCCGACACCTGAGTTAGTGCAGTCACTGAACTAGGGTGAAGTGAGGAAGAAGGTGTTTAGCAAAATATAACAGTGCAGGCTGTATATTGCATGTACCTGTTCATGGCTCTCCATGCAGGCATATATAGAGGAGAGAGGAAGTTTCCACAGTGGAGGTAGGTGAGGATACTTGTCCCATCAGCCCACATTTGGGGTCTTTAGTGAGGGTAGGTGATGATACTTGTCCCATCAGACCTCCCCTCAAATCCCTCACATAAATGTGAATGTGATCTGTTGATAGGAACGAGCTCTTATCAATGGCCGGTGGCCACCCTACTCGTCAGGGACTCCCTATAAAGCAACCGTCCCATCTCATAATGGGGATTAGACCCCCAGTGTTTACCTCGGCTAAGGGGCCGAACTGGAGAAGACACCGAGATCGGTTGTGCCTGAGGTCGAACAAGGATGTCAACACACGAGGCTGAGTTCGGAAGGATGTGATCGGTACTTCTACCGGGACCAGTCCCATCTTGAAAAACGGCTAAGGCTTAGCCGTGCCAAGAAAATGGAGGTTGAGGCCTTTTCTGATCAGTACCATTACCGAGGTCAGGGGTAACCTCGGTTTCGGTAGAAATACTCCACACAGGTAGTTTTTGTTATTTTATGATAAGTGATAACCTCTGTCAGTTAAGAAGCAAACATGCATATGCAGTGGTCAAAAGTGTTATCCACAGACTGGAGTTTAAATGAAATTTATTGAGACCAATGTTTACATCTAGAAGATAAATGCTTCTATAAAATACATGCAAAGGCTAGATTCGATGTAGCACCAGATTTCATTATCATTTCATATATTAAATTTGTTGACAAATGAGAGATCACAATGTCCTTTACTAGATACAATTTGTCATGCTAATTATGATATTGTTATTTCCTAACATGTTTTATTTAACAATCTATTTTATAGGAAACAATTCGTAGAATGTGTGAAAGGTTTTATTTAATATTTATCAATGAATATATGTCATGAGCAGATACATATTCACCTTTTATATTTTTGCCATAGGTTTTTGGTCAAGATGATTGTGGACATGTCAGGAGCTTAGGGTTGGGTGTCTCAAGGTCTATCGTGCATCATTCGAATCCTTATATGAGAGCCTATAAAGAAGAGCATAAATTGCATGTGGCCCTCGAGACTGAGGTGGATGGGTTGAAATCACTGATGGCGGACATGGAGAAAATTATTGCTTCCCTTTCTCAGAGTGGAACGCAAATGTGGTCTTCGATTGATCACAAGAGTTCTTCTAAGGTAAAACACATCATTACATATAAAATTTAGATTTCTAAACTTATTTAAATTATTGAATCTGATAAATTACTGAGATCAAGTGTTTTTTAATTATAATGTAGGTGAGGCCACCCTCCACACATCAAGAGACACCACTTTACAAGTTGATGCATTATAGGAAGAACACAATTGTTGCCTATGGGAGTGTCACCAGATAATTTAGATTACTATAACTATATTCTAGATGAGATCGTGGACAGTGACATCAAGTTAGTGGACGGAGTAAGCAAGATGGAAGATCTTATGCCTGGAGATATCATCGTTTGGCCTACATTTAGTACCTTTCCGAGCTAGTTTTGTTCATCTCTAGTATTTGTTTGAATGTTGATAATTAGATGGACGGATAGTTGTACGGACTTTTGTTTCTTGATTGACATCTTGAATTTTGGATGGATGTAATCCTATTCTAGTATTGTTATGAATGAGTATTTTATACCAATACTTATTACTTTTAACACACAAAAACCGTCCTTTAATTGAAGGTTGAGATGTTGTTACACGTTACTTTTAACGATGGTTTTGATCAGTCATTTATATCAAAATTAGTGTCATACAAAAGCTATCTTTTATTTTAAGATTAATGACACTTACAAACTGCAGGCTTAAAAAATGATTATGAAATAGGCGGCAGGCCTAATGACAGACAGATGTATTGTTTTCTTCTATTTTTTTTTTCTTTGAAAAACGACAGTTTTGGACTGTCCCTTTTTTTTTTTTTTTTGCCTTTTGACTTAGTTACTCATGTGAAAATGTTGCCTCCAAACCAGAACGATGATTTGTTTCACATATTTAAAATTTGCATATAAAAAGAGTTACATACCCTAATAAAACCCGGGAAATTCCCTTATTAGAAAATCTCATCCAAAAGGTAAATTATTTGACAAAACTAGTGAGCTGTATCACAATACAAGGCTATCCTACATTGTATATATCCTATTTCAATCAATAGAATGCCTCTAGTTTTAGTATTCTGTTATTAACAAAATCTTGTTCTTTATTTGGTTCATTTTTTTTATCTTTTCTTACTACAATGGAAACTCAATAACACTTATAAGAAATGGGTAGTCCTGAGTTTTATTCACCATAGATGACCGGCGAATACCATGTATTATTCTTCGGATTTTAACCTTACGACTGCCTTTAACACCTGAAATTTGCTTGTCAATGGTTAAAGTTAAAAAAAAATAATCATAGAGTTGTTTGTGTGATATCATAGGATTGTGAGTTATCACACTCTGCGATATCCTACATTAATAGGATATCACAATTTTTTTTTTTTCATTTGTAGTTTTTTAGCTCTCTTTGATGATGAACAACTCTATGGTGATTTCTTAAACTTCAATCGTTAAGCCGCAAATGCCAAGTCTTAGGGTGTTGACATACAAATTTTGATTTATTAACTTTTGAAGACAAACAAATCTTATTCCCATTAGCTGATGAATTCTAATGAACAGGACTGGTTAACACATGAAATGTTAGTCTGCTAACCGCTGAAAGGCAGAGATCAAAGACTGACTAACCGGTAGGCGCTCCACAATAACATAACGGTCGATATTCACACTTTAACTGGTCAGCGCTGAAGACCACTGACCGCTGAATATTATTGACTAGTGAATATTCTTGCAACAGCATAATGACCCTTTGGCGTACGCTTTTAACTGGTCGAAACTTAAAGAAATTGACCGCTGAATATCTCCTAGCATGCAATGGCCGGTAACATACTCCTTTCAACGACTGATCAGCGTAAGACATCACTAGCCGATGGACGCTACCCAATCATCTCAATGACCGATGGACGATTTCGAGCAATTAATGCCACGAGGCCTCACGATCTCCTTCCTTGACCAAGTCATGTAACCAGTGTACGCACAGAAGAGCAATTATAATATCTCTTACTCCACTCCTTGAACCTGCTCTCCACTCCCCCACGCACAGAAGAGCAGTTATAATATCTGTTACCCCACTTCTTGAAACTGCTCTCCACTCCCCCACAATTTCTATTAGTTATGGCCCTTGAAATGCATATAAAAGGGGCATTCAAAGCAACATTCATTACCAAGAATCCTCTCCAAAAGGCTAGAAGACTTTGCTGCATTCATCCCAAAAGATCAATCTCACCTTTTCCACAATGTAATGGCCAGCCGGTGAGAAGGATAGCGCGGACAAAGAGTTCTTTAACTATCTTCACATTCTAGTCGATTCCTAGAATTTTCTTTGTCTTCTCTACTAAGAAGAAAATCATAATTCTTGTCTATCAGTGGTATTCTCTTCACTTTGATTTAACTTATCAAAATATTAAAGTGATACCCCTTTCGATCCTTTCTTCAAAGTAGTAGATTACAAAGATTCATTGAAGGATCTGTACTTGAAGAGCAGCGCATACTTGGTCATTCCTTTCAACTAGGCTAAGGTCAACCCATCATTGACAACGGTTTTTTTTTCTCAAATTATGCATATTGTATTTCTTTTACGTCTGATCTCTTAAGCCTGATCAAAGGGTTGTTAAAACGAGCATTGCATGCTCCCTTTCAATTTTCAGCGAAACCTAGGGCAACTGTACGATCACAAATGCCTTTATTAATTGAAATGATAACTTAATCAAAACAACCCCCCACACAAATCATACACCCTAAATCTTAAATTTAAGACTAACTTGCATCCCAATTTGCTGAACAAGTGACGTAGAATTTCAAATGTGGTCCACATGTCTAATCACCACTAAGGATGACTCACTTAGCCTGTGTTTATATTTCCAACCTTTATTTATCTAAGGGTACTTTTGTGTAACCCATTTCCTAAGAAAAGGTATTGGTTTTTTTGTAGAGCTCCCTTTATAAGTCGCATTTTCTTAAAATGGAAGTATGAATTAAGAAGAGTCTTGAAACCAAGTGCATGAGAGGAGGATATGAGTACTTTATCACTTTCACCGATGATTACTCAAGATATGGATACATGTACCTTATGCATCGCAAGTCCGAGGCTTTTGAAAAGTTCAAAGAGTTTCGAGCGGAAGCGGAAAAGCAATTAGGTAAAAGTATCAAGACTCTCTGATCAGATCGAGGAGGGGAATATCTCTCTGCTGATTTTATAGGATACTGATCAGAGAATGAGATTCTATCCAAGTTGTCTGCTCCTGGTATGCCTCAACAGAACAGAGTAGTGGAAAGAAGGAACCGGACTCTTTTAGATATGATCAGGTCTATGTTGAGTTTCTCAGAGTTACCTATATCCTTTTGGGGATATGCTTTGGATACTACAACGTACAACTAAACCTCGTACCATCTAAGTCTGTACCTAAGACTCCCCGGGAGTTGTGGTCCGGGTGAAAGCCTAGTCTACAACATTTATGTATTTGGAGTTGTCCGGCACACGTGTTGAAAGTTAAAACCGATAAGTTGGAATCGAAGTCGGAAATATGTACTTTTATAAGCTATCCCCAAGGAACTAAAGGTTTGTTATTCTATAATCCTAGAGAGCAAAAAGTGCTCGTCAGCACCAATGCGATTTTTCTGAAGGAAGATTATATGATTGACCAGAAATCTTTAAAGAAGGTTATCTTGGAAAAAATTCAAGAGCGAACAATTCCAAATCCAAGTGTGACCGAACTTGAAGAGAATCCGCCCATACCTGACCCAGTAGTTACACCAGTGCCTCTCGTAGTGGGAGAATTGCCATGCCCCCTAACAGGTTCTCGATTTTGGGAGGGTCTTATGAGGCAATCCCGGAAGAACTGGAATAAGACCCCTGCAACTATTATGAAGCAATCAATGACATAGATTCGGGATGTTGGCAAGATGCTATGAAAGCTGAGATGGAGTCTATATACTCCAATCAGGTCTGGACACTTCTGGACTTGCTTGCCAATATTAAACCTACAAGAGAAAGAGAGGACCAAATGGAAGAGTTGAGACCTTTTTTTTCTAGTATTATATGTCGACGACATCCTTCTCCTAGGGAGTGTTATAGAAATGTTGTCAACAGTAAAAGTTTGGTTGGCTAAAACTTTTGATATGAAAGACTTGTGAGAAACTAGTTACATCCTAGGGATCAAACTCCATCGAGACCGGAAAAATAGGATGATAGGCTTATCCCAAGCTGCGTACATAGATAAGGTGCTGGTACGGTTTGCTATGTAGGATTCCCAGAAGGGTATCACACCTTTCAGGCATGGAATGCACCTTTCCAAGGATCCTCAGAACCCAGGTAGCCATTGGTCAGCATCAACATGTCCATACGGGCAAGCAACTTCTCCACATATCCGGAAGGGCCACCAACAAAAATCCTGGTCTTGATCACATTGGCTCTTTTCACCCAGCTTGGAGGATCTTCCCTCTTAGAGCATGTCGGAGAAAGGCTCATGATTAAGATAGTATGATCGAAAGTTGATCGGGTAGCAACAGTCCTCTCCTCAACATCAACTGTGTAAGAGAACTAAAAATATCTCCTCTGGTATGTCATGTCGTCAGAGACTACATCACCGAAGAAAAAGGTAAGCTTGGGCACAACGCTCTGATCGTCCATAACCCAAGGACGATTGCGTACCATAATCTTGCAAAACTCATCATCCTTGAGAGCGATCAATCGCTGCCTCATCTCATCCTTGTTGAAAGAGTCACACTCTTCCAAGTTTCTCTCCATATACTGGACCTTCTCCCAGGCCTGCTGAACGGCAGCATTGGAAGATCTAGCAGATCGGCGGGGTGTGCCAGTGACAGGCCCCTTGCCCTTGTCAGTTCTAGAGGAACTACCTGCAAAGGTTGGAAAAGAAAAGAGATCAATCACCAAAATGAAAAAATTTCGCTAAAAAGATCTGGCGAAATTTTGGCATGGTTCCGGGGCAATCCAAAGAAAAGGGAAACACCCCAAAAGAGATATAAAGCTTGAAGATGGGCTCAACATTGCTGCGAGTTCCAAACTCCAAACTTACAAAAGCTTCTCAATTCTCCGCAAGATTGGGAAAGGGCTCCACATTGCTGTAAGCGCCAAACCCCAGGTCATTGTTATTATTATTTTTATTATTTCAGTTGTTACTATTATTGATGATGATGTTGATGTCGCTGTTATTAATTTAAGTGATACTAATACTCTCTTATATAAATTTTATTAAGTGATGGGATGTTGACGGGCAAGGCCCACAAAAGAATGGTGAAGAAAGGTCCATAAAGATAAGCACATTTGTTTTAGAGGCTAAGGTTTACTTGAGAAGGGCCTTTACCTAGTACTGGAAAATTGGTACTTGGCTAGGCCTTTTGCTTAGTAAAAAGCGCACGCACAATAAAAGGGCAAAAAAGTAAAATAAAAAATAAAAAGAGTGCTGCTACCTGCACACTGTAAATACCTCTCCACACACTGCATTTAAAAAAAATAAAAAAACCTAAACTACCCATATCCCTCTCCTTCCCTCTCTCTTCCTCTCCTTGCTCCGGCAACCCCGCTAGCCGCCGCCCCATCTCCCTCTCTTCCTCTCCCTGCTCCGGCAGTAGCCCCCACCCGCGGCCCCATCTCCCCCGCCAACCGCCGCCCTTCCCTCTCTCTTCCTCTCTGGCTTCGGCAGCCCCTACCTGCCCTCATCCCCATCCCCATCCCCATCCCCATCCCCAGCCCTCCCCGGCCCTACCTTCACCATCCACGAAACGAGAGATAGGGAGAGGAAGAAGAAGATCGAGAGGGATCGTGTCAGGCGGGGGATGCCGATGGCGGGGGAGCGATGGGGTCGGGCGAAGGTGGCCGGAGCAGGGAAAAGGAGAGAAAAGGAAGGAGAGGGAGAGGGGTAGTTTAGAAACTTTTTTTTAATTATTTCTTGAGTGCTGATACCTGCACACTGCCTCTCCACACACTGCATTTAAAATAATAATAATAAAGTTCCTAAACTACCCCTATCCCTCTCCTTCCTTCTCTCTCCCTCTCCCTGCTCCGGCCACCTCCGCCCAGCCCCGTCGTTCCCCCGCCACCAGCAACCCCCGCCCGGCGTGATCCTCCTCGTTCTCCTTCTTCCTCTCCTTATCTCTCGTTTAGTGGATGCTGAGGGTAGGGCTGGAGAGGGCTGTGGGTGGGGATGAGGGCAGGTGTGGAAGAGAAAGGGAAAGGCTGGGAGTGGGCTGGGGATGGGGATGAGGGCGGGTGGGGGCTGCCAGAGTAAGAGAGGAAGAGAGAGGGAAGGGCAGCGGCTGGCGGGGGAAATGGGGCTATGGGTGGGGGCTGTCGAAGCAGGGAGAGGAAGAGATGGAGATGGGGTTGCTGGTGGGGGCTGTCGGAGGAGGACAGGAAGAGAGAGGGAAGGGTGGCGGCTGGCAGGGGAGATGGGGCTGCGAGTGGGGGCGGTCGTAGCAGGGAGAGGAAGAGAGGGAGATGGGGTTGCGGGTGGGGGTTGCCGGAGCAAGGAGAGGAAGAGAGGGAGATGGGGTGGCGGCTGGCGGGGTTACCGAAGCAAGGAGAGGAAAATAGAAGGAAGGAGAGGGATAGGGGTAATTTAGGAATTTCTTTAAATGCAGTGTGTCGAGAGGTATTTGCAGTGTGTAGGGAGCCACTCTCAAATAAAAAATCAGTTGATTGTGATACAATACATGTACGTATTTATTGTGAAGAAACTGTTAAACAACGTAGATACTACACAATACTATTATATTTACATTGACGATTACCTGAGGGACAAAAGTTCCCAATATTTGAGATCCTAATGCGTGGTCAGTCAATATAAAAATCTTGCAGTAGGCTTGCAACAGTTCGGCGAATTATAAAACATACATCCAAGTGGCACTGCACATGCATCATCCAGTAAAAAAAGAACAAAAAAACTTATATTTTCGTGTCTAATTCATATAAATGTGTTCAATTATAGATAAATCAAGATAATCATGATTATGACCCTAAGATTTCTCTAAATTTTAGCGCCAAAAATCTCTCTCTATCAATAATTACCAATCCATCTTTATAATCCATAATCACCAATCCTGTGAATTGCTTTCCATTTTTCTAATCTATAATCACCAAACATTTGAAATCCTTTCTTGCTATGACAAGAGAAAAAAAAAAACTCTGAAAAAGTAAAGGTTGTTTACACTCTCTCTCTCTCTCTCTCTCTCTCTCTATATATATATATATATATATATATACACATGTCCCATTAATGGGAAGGCATAAAGGTATATGAGGTTCTCCAAAAGCTACTGATGTAATTATTTTAAATGGAGTTTATTTGTTTACTTGATATTTACTTTTAGATTTAAATAGAGTTTTCCTTAATTTGTTTCAAGGCTCGCGTTGGACGCTGGCCCTGAAGCGCTAGTATATATAATGACAGCTGCCCTTTTCATGGGAGGGCGACACGTGGCACATCCCTGAAAGTTTTCACAATGCTATATTTCAGAACTCATTAGAACTCAAATAGGATTTTCCAAATCTCCTCTAATCTCGATTTTCTATATAAGTGAATATTTAAATCAAATCTAAATCTATTATTTAGGGATTTTTAACCCTTATAATGGTTGGCCAGTGTTGCTTTTATGCTATTACTTTAGTAAAATAATTGTTCTTATATGATGTGCAGCCGTTATGCTGGTTTAGAAAAAATGGAGGCTTTACATTATTTTTAATTTAAGAGTAAATTGCCAAACGGGCCCTAAGGGTTAATTCACCATCTTTGAAGCTATTATTAAGAAAATTACTCCTTTTACCAGTTCTTTTGGCCCTCGTCACTATGCTTTTATATTGAAATATATGCCTTTTCTTTTGGGGGATTCGACGAGAGGTCCCTCAAAGTGTGACTTTAATGCAAACAGTCCACAAAAAAAAGTCATACAGCCAAAGGTCCCTCACACACTTTCTTATACCTGAAATGTCCAATTTACCCTTTCTTTAAATCATATCCCATGATTAATAGGAAATCCCATTAATTGTCCTAGATTAAAGGAATCATATCCTATCACTTAATTGCCCACGATTAAAGGAATCCCATTAATGATATTTTCAAATAAATTTTAAAAAAAACACAAGTACATTTCAAAATAACATAAATAAATTTAAAAAAACGCAATAATTTAAAAAAAAGCAATAAATTTTTAAAAAAAGCAATAAATTTCAAAAGAACGCAGATAAATTTAAAAAGATGCAAATAATTTTTAAAAGATAGAAATAAATTTCAGAAAATGTAAATAAATTTCAAAAGACTCAAATAAATCTCAAAAGATCCAAAGAAAATTCAAGAAATGCAAGTAAATTTCAAAAGACGCAAATGAATTTCAAAAGATGCAAATAAAATTCAAAAACGCATACACATTTGCCAAAACTAAGATAAATCATTTTCCAAATTTCTGAAAAATCTGAAAAGAACTCAAGTATTTTTGCCAAAACTCAATTAAATTTATTTCAAAAAAACATAAATAAATTTCAAAAGACGCAAATAAAATTAAAAAACACAAATAGATTTCAAAAAACGTAAATAAAATTTAAAAATGAAAATAAATTTTAAAAAATGAAAATACATTTTCCAAAACTAAGGTAAACCAATTTTCCAAATTTCAGAACTTAGATAAATTTGTTCTAGAAATCAGATATATTTTTTCCAGAAATCAGATAAATTAGCCAAAAACTCAGATAGATTTGTCCAGAACTCAGAGAAATTTGTTTCAGAACTCAGATAAATTTCATAAAAACTCAGATAAATTTGACAAAAGATGAAAAAACTCAAATATTTTTGACATAAACTCGTAAAATTTGTTAAAAGCTCGGATAAACTTAACAAAAACTTAGACAAATTTCACAAAAACGTAACTAAATTTCATAAAAACTTAGATAAATTAAGATTGCTTTCTGCTTTATGGGTTAGGCGAAACTGACCCAAACCCGAAACTGAACCCAATGAACCTAGGTTGTCTTCCTCTCCTCTCCACGTTCTGCATTGTCCAGATTCATAGGGCTTTTTAAGCAGGTCAGGCTTCACTTGCGATGGACTGGGTTTCTCTGTGGGAAAGGTCGGGTGGAAACTGAGCCCAACCTAACCTAGGTCCTGCCTAGGCCTTATTCTCTGTCTCTACAAAGCAGACGCAGTGGTTCGTTGAGCTACCGCATGGCACCGGGCGGATTGCCTTTCTCCTTCGTCCGGCTTCTGCAGCAACAAAACAGAGTTTCAATCCACCTTCCCATCTCCGGCAACGACGAACCAAAAGCGCTCTCTATCTCACTGCAACAGCACCGACCAGCTAGATGCGCAAAAAGTCCGGACATCTGTCTTCTCCTGCGTCGGGCAGCAAGATCGAGTACTTTTCCTTCTCCAATTCCGGCGTGCACCTGCAACTTGAACAGAGAACCCCTTCTCCTTATCCTTAGTCACCGAGCAGCAGAAAAGAACCTAGGCTCCTCTTTTTCAGATCTTCTCTCAGCAGAGAAAGTCCAGATGCTTCTCAGGCGTCGGCCTACAACCGTTTTGATAGGAAAACGCACCAGGATTCCGAGCCCCAAGCAATAAGCATCCAAGTCCTCTGTGCTTCCTAATTAGTGCGGTGAAATCCGATTCCCCTTCTCTGATTCCGGGTTTCTTTTCCGGCAATCTTCTGCAACTAGGGACGAGTTCAATCAACAGAGATCTGGGCCGTCTTCTGCGAAGAAGCAGAAGGCTTTCTCTGCTGGACTACCTATGGCTTCAGCGAGACCAGATCACCAGATCTTTTTCGGCGGCGTCCGGAATATAGTGCCCTGTCACCTCTTCTTCCTCGTTCTTGTTCTTCGATCTGTGTGGCCCACCAAGATATTGATCTTCTGCGATCCTAGATCAGTTCATTACAACAAACTGATTCCGAAATCCTTCTTCTCTGATCTCTCTTTTCTGCAACGAATAACCACACGCTAGGATTTCCCAAGCCCAAGGAGGGAGAATACAAGATTTGAAATTTTAAAATTCAAAATTTGATGCCTAAAACAGTTGAAACAGCAAATTAGTCCTGAAATATGTGATTGTATAGATTTAGGGACCTCTAGACCACAGTCCTTAAAAAGAATTTGCGTGGACTGGAGGCTGGATAGATTCAATTCTAGAGACCTTTCGCTAATTATCTCTTTTGTTTTACAGCCATATCATTATATTCAGATTTCTAACTAATAAAAATTAAATTTTAAAATAAGACAAGGTAAAAGAGGTTTTTTAGGTTTCAAGGAGTTCTCATCTTATTATAATTATTATTTTTATGATGACCCTTATCTATAAGGAGACCATTACAAGTATCTTGTCCTTAGGATCCACTATTAGTCTAATAGATCATATTATAAATGATTCAAATTCAAATATGGCCATTAGATCACTTATAAAAAAAAAAAGTAAAAAGAAAGAAAGGCATTCAATTCACTACATCCAACCATCAGCAAAGCATCTCAATTTGAAAAAAAAAATTAATTAATTAATTGCAACTTTTTTTTTTCTTTTGAATAGACTTGATATAGAGAAATCCAAAAGGTTAAATAATATAGTTATTTATTTTGAATTCATTTTATTTATAATGTTATTTCAAAAATATTAAATTTTTATATTTTTTCAATGGGGTCTCACACTAGCATACAAAAAAAGATCTTCCTCGAATTGGTTCTGGAGATCCCAATATTACATTGGAGTCAGTTATGCCTCTCTTAAGCAGCAAAAAAAAATTAATAAATAAATATAAAAGGGAGTTAGTGAGGAGGTACTTGTAGGCGATGGGAATGGCTCCTTCAAAAACGGGATTCTAAAAACGTTTCTATAATTCCCGAACCTATCTATGTATCTTCATCGTCTCTTCAGAAGGAAAAGAAGAAGGAAAGAAATCTCAGTGTCTCTGTAGGATATAGAAAAATGTCTGCGTATGGAGGAGCTATCATCCAACCGCTTTCTCTCTCTTCTCGATCCGGAGCAGAAAAACCCTTCGACCCTCCTTTCAAAACCCCCTTCTTCTCCTCCAAATCATTCCTTCCCAACCCTAGCAAAATCCTTAAATCCAGGCCACCACCTTCTTCTTGTTCTGGTCGCTTTCATGTATTGGCCGTCCCTCTCTCCATGGCAGTGAAGGAAAGCAAGGTCAACTACAAGATTTCTGCATCGGGTCTGGTGAGTTTTCCTTAGATCGATCTAGTCTGGCTTTTGATATCCTTCTTGCAGTTTGTTTCAAAATCTTTTTATTTTTATTTTTGCAAATGGGCTGGAAGGATTACCAAGATTTTGGAAGTTTCATCCGGTGGGTTAGTTTTGTTTCTCTTTTTTCACAAAATGTGATTTCATGGTTGTATCAATTTTCACTAATGAAGGAGGCTTTTTTTCTTCTTTTTAGTTGATAACGAGAGAAGAAGGCCTCGAACTCTATCAAGACATGGTTTTAGCGAGATCCTTCGAAAACATATGCGTCCGGATATACTATAGTGAAAAAATATTCGGCTTCGTCCACCTCTACAATGGCCAGGAAGCCGTCTCCACTGGCTTCATCAAGCTCCTGAAGAAGGAGGACTACGTCTGCAGCACCTACCGTGACCATGTCCATGCCCTCAGCAAGGGCGTCTCTGCCCGAGCCGTCATGGCCGAGCTCTTCGGCAGGACCACCGGCTGCTGCCGTGGCCAGGGTGGCTCAATGCACATGTTCTCAAAAGAGCACAACCTTCTCGGGGGTTTCGCCTTCGTTGGAGAGGGCATTCCCGTCGCCACCGGTGCCGCATTCGCCTCCAAGTACCGCAGGGAGGTCTTGAAGGAAGGAGATTGTGATCATGTCACATTGGCCTTCTTTGGGGATGGGGCCTGCAATGGTGGGCAATTCTTCGAGTGTCTAAACATGGCGGCCTTATGGAAATTGCCCATAGTTTTCGTCGTGGAGAACAATCTGTGGGCGATCGGAATGGCACATCATAGAGCTACATCTAATCCTGAAATTTGGAAGAAGGGACCTCCATTCGGTATGCCGGGGGTTCATGTGGATGGGATGGATGTGTTGAAGGTGAGGGAGGTGGCGAAGGAGGCGATTGCCAGGGCGAGGAGAGGGGATGGCCCAACGTTGGTTGAGTGCGAGACTTACAGGTTTAGAGCACATTCATTGTCAGACGCGGATAAGCTCCGTCCCGATGGTGAGCATTTGAATCATGCTAAGCTTCTTTTTATCATCTTTTTTTTTTCCCCTAGTTCTTTTATTTATTGCTGTACATTCTTCCAATCTTATTCTTCTGAATCTGCTTCCTTTTGGTGATTGAATTGAGCGTGTGCTTGTTGGGTTTTTTTATTTCTGGACTTAATTAAAATTGCTAGAATAATATGATGCGTTCTTCCTCCTCCGGTTTAGTAAATTAACTTTACTAGTGAAGTAAGGTAAAAGGGTCATTTCAAAAGAGAATAGAATCTTAAGATTGGTCAAATAACGAGGTATCATATTTCAAAAAATAAAAATAAAACACCTCTACTTTTTTTTTTTCAAAAAGTTACTTCATCATGCGATAAAAAAATATTTAATATATATATATATTAAAAGTGTTTGTTTTTTTGGTCTAATTATGGAGTAAAAGTGTTCATATAGAGTACAAAAAAAAAATTTCTTGTTATTTTAATATATAAACAATTATCTCGTCATTTTATGGCTTTTCTTCGTAATGTCGTTTAATTATGGTTTAACGTTAATTCTGTCGTAAAAATTTTCCAGCTTGAAATTTCATTCTGGTGGGAGCAAATAATGTCGATATATGACATGAAATAAGAATGCACTCTATTCACATACTACATGCGATTATTTGAATCTTACATATTGCCAGAAGCAACAAGTCTTATTGCTAGACATACGGTGTGGACTTTGACCATTCACTACTATTTCACCTCACACTTTTGTTCTTTCGGCAGCCGAGAAGGCTAGTTATGCTGCAAGGGACCCCATCACTGCTTTAAAGAAATACATAATTGAGAACAATCTAGCCAGTGAATCTGAGTTGAAGGCTATTGATATAAAGATTGATGAGGTAATTGAGGATGCTTTGGAGTTTGCTGATGCAAGTCCCCACCCTCCACGCAGCCAGCTGCTAGAGAATGTGTTTGCAGATCCTAAAGGTTTTGGAATTGGCCCTGATGGGAGGTACAGGTGTGAGGATCCAGGATTTACAGCGGGCACTGCACAGGTCTAGGCTCACAGAATTGCCCACCTGCTCTCTTTTTTTTTTATTGATCTGTTTCCTTAGAATTGACATTTATTTGTTTTAGTGCCATTCATTCCAATCGTAGTTCCAGTTGCTTAAGAGATGAACACTTCAGATTGGGACATCCTAAGGTCTGCACTCTGCAGCATCATGTTTTACATTGCTATAGTTGTGTGGTTCAGATGCATATCATGGTTTTTACATTGCTATAGTTGTAGCTCAGATGCATTTTGTGAATAGGTGATACTTGCTTTTTCTCTAATACCCAAATAATTAATAAAAGATTGGTTAGGTATATGTATTCTCCACTTTCAAGTGGAAACTTGATAAAATATATCCTTGGCCTGCATAGTCATTTTGTCTTCCCTTCAGCGTCTTTAGTCAGATCGAAATTGCTTTCTTTTCTACTTCTCAGGGCCATGTTACAGAACTTCAAACTTGCATAAATCTGTGTGGGTGTGGGTGTGCATATGCGGTGTTCTCTAAATTGTTGACGACTAAGGTGTGCATGTGCGGGTGCTTTCTAAATTGTTAACGATTAATTAATGAAGAATTTTCATAAGCAGTAGTATATAAGGTCTCATTGGCTGAAGTTCTCTTACAGGCCTAAAAACAGAAACCTGATCCGACTTTGGTTCAGGTCTAGGTTGGACTGAATTTAGACAATGATCACATTCTGCCATCATTATGGTTTTTTTTTTTATTGCAATTATTATCTTATTTATCGTAGATTGAGCTCACTTTTGTGTGATAAAATATGCTCACTTGCAAGTTGCAACCATCTACTCCTGGATTGGTCATATGTTTAGAAAGAATAATTACATTTACACATGTACTCAATCGAATGGGTTTATATCAATCCAATGAAGTAGAGTTTGGAATTGCTCTTATGCAGTCGTGTCTTCGTGATATGAGCAGATTTGGTCATACGAAAGCAAGACCCACCAATGGGATCATCTCTCAAAATAAATTGAAGTGCAGCTTGAGTAAAGTTCGGCTTTGGATGGCATCTTATTACTTGGGATGAACCCAACCATAACTGACGTTTTAATTTTAATTTCAGCACATGCTTGTGTCAATTTTTTTCTAACTCATTCTTTTTCAAAATTATATCATAAAAGGTGGATTGCTTTTATATGGTCATCTTGACCATGTGGGAGATCACATGTATGGTCATTTAGACCAAGTGGGAGATTGTTAAACATGAGTGGTCCTCATGACCACATGTGCAACACTGTTGGGACCTACAGTTTAAGCCCACTAATTTAAGTTAATTTCTCCTTCCTAGTTTTTAGTTTTACTAAGTTTATCTTAGATTCAATTTTAGTAAGCCCAATCAAAATAGGACTCTTTGGCTGATTTGAGGGAATTAAGGAAATATCTTTATTAGTTTCCTTTGATGGAAATAAATCTCTTTAGGGCTTATATATATATATATATATGGGGGATCTTCATATGCATTTATCCCTCACCATTTTTTGTGAGGGACAGCCTTTTTGGGGGTGTTTCAAGTACAACAGGGAGGTTAAAAGTACCCATCAACTTCACGCATATTGGAGTGGGTGATAAGGGAGAGAAGAGAAAACTTTATTTGAGAAAAGAGATCCTCTCATCATCAAGATCATAGCACAAGGTACGCTTTTATATTTTGAGATCATATATTGTTTAATGGATAAATCTAGATCCATAGGTTTGATTTAAATTGCAAACCGTATTAGATTTAACAATTGGTATCAAAGCAGAATTCCACATTTCAAGCAGAATTTGTGGCATGCTTTGAGGCCATTAATCAAGCTATATGGCTGCAAAATTTTATTTCAAGGCTTCTAATCATGGATTCCATTTTTAAGCCGCTGAGAATTTATTGTGATAATACCTCATATGTTCGCTTCTAACAACGACAAGAGTTCTAACACTGCAAAACACTTTCAGATAAAATATTTTACTGTTAAAGAGAAGGTTCGGGATTGTTTAGTATCTATGGAGCAAATCAGTATAAAGCTCATTATTGCAGATCCTACGACCAAAGCTTTACCGGAAGAGGCCTATAATGATCATGTTAGAGAAATGGGTCTCATCGTGTTACCTTAATGTATGTGATTGAAATGATTTATGCTATTTATTTAGACATTTTGTTGATCAATTTTCATTAATAATGATTATATTCTTTTGTTTATTTTTGTGTGCACAATTACCTCATTATTGAAAAGCAAGATAAATTTCAGTTGGACCAATAAATAAGAATTTTTAGTCAACTTCTATTATTTTCCTCGATTTATGACTTGACTAAATGGAATTACTAATATTGTAGTACATGGAAGGAATTATGTCGCAAAATTGATGTTTGACCGCCATAACTCGTATTATTGGTTTCATTTAGTTACAGTATATAAGTATTAGCATAAACAAGAATGATTGGGCTGTTTTTACAAATAAGTGGCCACTCGTCACGATTTTTTTTTTTTAAATATGTTGAATCCAAGTTGAGTCATTTTATAACATAGTTTTCAAAATAAAAATAAAAATAGAAGGTGGATTGCATATTGGTGGTTATCATGACCAAGTGGAAGATCACATATGTATGGTCATTCAGACCAAGTAAGAAATTTTTAGACGTGAGTGGTCCTCATGACTGCATATGCAATTGTTGGGACCCATGGTTTAAGCTCACTAATTTAAGTTGCTTTTCCCTTCCTTGTTTTTGGTTTTACTAAGTTTATTTTGGATTCAATTTTAGTAAGCCCAATCAAAATAGGACTCTCGTTGGCTGATTTGAGGGAATTAATGAAACTTATCTTTATTAGATTTCTTTTATGAGTAGAAATCTCTTTAGGGCCTATGTATATATATGGTTTTCCGGTTATCTCTCTTAACCTACGAGATAATCCTATTTGAGAAAAGAGATCCGCTCATCATTAAGATCATAGCGCAAACACTGATCTTACACAATGACGGTTATGTTGATTACTTAGGTATAATAGAGATGATGAGTAAGAACAAATTCGGGTTATGCCTTCCATGCTTCGATGTTAAAGGGAACACTAGCTAGGTTAAAAGGGTCATATAAGCAGCCTGAGAGCTTCGATGTTAAAGGAAGAGTTTCAAGTGCCCATTGTGTGTGAAACATCTGAAAATACATACGGTGGAAATTTGTTCAAACAGATAATAACCACCACAGAAATATGCAGGGCCAAGATTCAGAAGCCATTTTTATTTAACCTCGTCATAGATGAATGCTTTTATTATAGTTGCGAGAGATTGATGACGTTCTACCGTTTTGTAGAAAGGATGGCTGAATATAGAGATTAGTTGTTTTGTTGGCCACTGTGTTTTGAAGTACTATTGCTGGATGGCTGTTTTAAAATGGGTTTAAGGCAGAGGGTCCTACTTGGATAGTTGGATGGGATTACAGAAGTTTCTTGGATGGTTTGGGTGCTTGTTTAGTTGCAGAGTTGATGTGAAGTGCAACTCTGCAACTGAACAAGAATGACCCAAGAAACTTCTGTAATCCCTCCATCCAAGCAGAACCCTCTGCCTCAAATCCATCTCAAAGCAACCATATATTCAGCCATCCTTGTAGAACGTCATGAATCTCTCCCAACTATAATAGAAGCCTCATCTAGCACTAGGTTAAATGAAAACGGCTTCTGAATCTCAACCCTATATAGTTCTGTGGTTGTTATTATCTGTTTGAATGAATTTCCATTATATGTATTTTCAGAAAAAAAAAATTTGCCTTGGGACCTTTTGACCGATTATTTTGTTTTGTTGGGGTTCACCTATGAAATTCAGACGGCCACAAATCAGTTTTCCATCATGCATTAGCATTGGACAAAAATCCACTCAAATCGAAATTGGGCCCACTAATACAGCATCAAATTTAACTAAATTCTCAATGGGTTGGAGATCTTCAAGAGCATGATAAACAAAGGAACTTGGCACGGCCCGATCCATTGATTAGATAAAATTTATAACTCAATTTTCTATTTTTACTTAAATTTCTTCAATATTGTTTTAATTTAATTTTCTATCTTGAGTTTTTAATGAAACAATGTTTATGTTCATAAGTAATGTTTTTTCTTTGCCCGAGCCAACTAATAAAAGTATACTAAAATTTTGTAATTTTTAAGTATATTTGAAAAGAAAATAAATAAATACAATATTTTAGTAATTGATTTTAGGGATAATAGCAGATTACCTACTTGTACTTTGCCTGTATTTCAGAGTACCCCCCTGTAGTTTGGTATTTTGTACTAAACCTCCCTGTAGTTTAAATCACAATGCAACTAGAAACGGCCGTGACGAAAAATATGGAATGACAGATTTACCCCTCCATATATAAATCGTGTCTTGCCCTTTTTGATCATTTTAGCTTTTTTCGCTTTCAGTTAGGGTTCTTCGTGGGAGAGGTGATTTTGGGAGAAACTGCTTAGGGTTTTTCGTTGGCGTGGCGGTTTTGGGAGAAACCGACCCTCATTCAAAAGGCGATCTTGAATACAAAGAATCCATCAAGAAGCTTCAACGATTTCAGAGGTATGTTGATAATAATCTCCAACCCTTAATAATGTTTGCTGCCGAGGGTTTTGGGGTTAGGGTTTTGATAAAAAAAGATCTTCTCTACGTGCATGGATTGTAATGTTTGTGCTATCTCTATGTAAAATTTGCATTAGAAAATTTTCTCTTTCTGTGTCTCATTTTAGTGAATGGGGATGTGTTTTTCAACTACTTTTAGTGGATGTAGGACCTTTCATTGTCTGATTTAGTGATGTTGTGTGAAAATGGTCCCCTGTTGTGCTATATATTGATTTCCCTCTCTGTATGTTTATGAATGTTGGTGGAATGCGTATCCCCACCTGTCTGCACTCTGTCGGCTGGTTCTCAGCCAGATAGCACCCATTTTTCACAAGAGGGGACCACATTGACAGAAAATTTTTTTCTTTTTGTCTCTTTCTTTCTGCATAGTGAAAATGGAGACCGCAGTCAGACAGCACCCAATTGTCTCTTTCTGTCTGCATAGTGACATAAAAAATTGATTGAGTAAAAATGTTTTTGTCAAACACCCAATTTTCTATGTGATTGTACATGAATTTGCCTCAAAGAAATATCCTTTACATGCAGATGTCGTTTGATGAAGTGACACTGCGATTCCACCATAGTGGTTATTTTACAGAGCCACCAAATAGTGTATACATTGGGGGTGTGGTGGATGAAATTACTGATTTCGATATTGATAAAGCATCATTTTTTGAGTTTAGGGATATTGTGATGGAATTAGGGTACCCAGCGAACAGTATAATGTATTTTAAGGCTCCAGACTTGGGTTTTGATGATGGTTTGAGGCGGATTGATGCAGACAAGGATGTAATTGATCTATTAGAACATTATAAGGGAAGTGAGGTGCTGACTATCTATGTAGAAAGGGGACATGAACCTTTGATGGTCGTGTCACCTAAGGGGAAGGTCTTGATGCAAAATATTCACAGCAAAGGTCCATTGAAGCAGTTACCTGCAGCAGAAGTTGCATCAGGTAGTAGTAAAGTTAACAGTGAGGAGGACTATGCTGCTGATGTTGAGGATGAAGGCAGTGATGATGACCAAGATCAGCAACAAGGTCATCATGAAGAGTCTAATGATGATGACAGTGAGGCTGAGAGTGATCACATAAGATTAGATCCTGATGAGCCTCCGGAGTTATATGAGGATGTTGAGATGGCTGATGATGATGATATCTTCAGAGAATCTCGTGAGAGTGAATCACAACCACATGAAGCTGATAGTGTGGAAGGAGAATAGACTCAAAACCAACAAGCACCAGTTGATGAGAACTGGATTACAGATGCTGAAGATGAAGATGAGCTTCAGTCTTTGTGCAGTTCATCTGATGAGAAGAACAGGCAGAAATTCCCTAGTTTTAATGATCTGACTGATATGGGGAATCCTAAACTCAAGTTGGGTATGATATTTGCAAGTCCCCAAGTCTTCAGACAAGCACTTGTTGAATGGACTGTAAAGCAAGGCTACGACATTAAATATTTGAAAAATGAGAACAAAAGAATCACAGCTGTTTGTAAATATGAATGTGGATTTAGGATTCATGCATCACCCATGCAAGGTGAGAAGACATTTCAGATTAAGACATTCAAGCCCAATCATACATGTGGCATGAAGTTTAAAAGTCATTTGGTCACTTCCAGCTATATAGCTAATAAATACCAGCAGAGAATGAGTGACGATCCGAAATGGTCAATCCCTGCAATGCAGAAAGAGCTGAGAAGAGATTTGAAGGTTGATTTGTCGAAGGATAAATTGTATAGAGCAAAGAGGAAGGCAGCAGACAACATCTCTGGAGATATTAGATTGCAGTACACTAGATTGAGGGACTACTGTGTCACTGTCCAAAAGTACAATCCAAATACAAGTTTATTTGTGGTGACACAAAGACCTCACATGGATAGAATTTCATATTTTCAGAGATTGTATGTCTATTACGAGACACAAAAGATCGGGTTCGTCAGTGGATGTAGACCCATAATTGGTGTAGATGGGTGCTTCCTCAAAGGTATTTATGGTGGACAAGTACTGGCTGCAATAGGCAGAGATGGGAATGAAAATATGTTTCCAATTGCAATGGCTATTGTAGAGGCTGAAAATAGACTCATGGACTTGGTTTTTGAAATCATTGATTGATGACATCGGAGATGGGGGTGACATAGGCTGGATTTTTATGTCTGATAGACAGAAAGGGCTTGATGCAGCATTTGAGACAGTTTTTCCTACTGCTGAAATTAGACATTGCTTGAAGCACATGTATGATGACTTCAAGAAACTTTTTAGAGGAAAATTGTTGAAAGATGCTATGTGGGCTGCAGCATCATGTGGATCACCAAGAGAATTTGATAGTAATATGCAGAGGATCAAAGAAATGGACCAAGTCGCGTATAATTGGTTGATAGCTGCTAATCCAAATAGATGGGCTAGGTCTCATTTTTCCACAAGGGCCAAATGTGATGCATTAACAAACAACCTCTGTGAGTCTTTCAATAGTTACATACTTGAAGTAAGGGAGAAACCAATAGTTGGTTTGCTTGAGTGTGTGAGGAGGAAGTTGATGAACAGAATTCAAGTAAAGTTGAGAGGAATGACTAAATATGATGGTACAGTTTGTCCAGGGATATTGGACAAGTTGGAAAAGAACAAGAATGAAAGCAGACACTGTTTTGCCAACTGGTCAGGCAGAGGTGAGTTTGAGGTTGATTGTTTTGCCAAAACATTTGTTGTTAACATTGAAAGTAGAACATGTTTATGCAGAATGTGGGATTTGAGTGGGATACCTTGCAAGCATGCCATAGCATGTATATACATGAATCAAGAAAGGCCTGAAGATTACATTCATGCATACTACAGCAAAGAGAATTATTTGAGAACATATAGTGGCATGATACACCCAGTACCTGGAATGCATGATTGGGTAGAAAGTGGAATGGAAGCAGTTGGTCCTCCTTTGTATAGAAGACCTGCAGGTAGGCCAAGGAAGTTGAGGAGGAGGGAAGCAGATGAGTTACCCAATACCAGTAGAGTTTCTAGAGTGAATAGAAAAATGACTTGTGCTAGATGCTTGAAAACAGGCCATAATGCCAGGTCTTGCAATGGACCAGTACATCCTAATTCAAGACTCTATAGTTCTGGATCAGGTTCTCAGCCAGCTTCTCAGCCTCAGCCAAGTTCTCAGCCATCTTCTCAGCCTCAGCCAGGTTCTCAGCCACCTTCTCAGCCTCAGCCAAGTTCTCAGCCTCAGCCAGGTTCTCAGACTGCTTCTCAGCCCTTTCCTGCTTTTCAGCCTATACCAGCACACAGGGTACACTTATTTTTCACCCTTTTGATTTTCTACTTCTAATTATAGTATATGCATGTAGTCACTATGGTCTGAAAATTTTGATTGGTCAGGGGAGAGCCAGACAATCTTCTTCTCAGCCAAATCCATCATCAAGAAATGCCAGTGGTAGAGGGAAGTTACAACCAGGTAGAGGGCGGACGGGAGCAGGAAAACGGAGCTCAACTTGTTGATGATAACAGCCACTATTTTAAAATGAACTTTTTTATGAATGATGTTGTGTCACTGATGATGACTATATAAAACAACTTTTTTTATTATGTCTGTTTGGAATTGGATTATCCTTTTTACTGTTTGGATTTGGGTCATAATGTCAAGTCTTGCAATGGCCATATGTGTTTCTAGATTTTTGTTTACTGTGTGGATGATGATGTATTCAGTTTTTTAGTTAACTGTTTGGATGATGTTTCCATTTTTTTGTTACTGTTTAGATGATGATAGCTTTTTTTTTTTTGGTTACTGTTTGGATGATGATGTTTCTAGATTTTTTCTTATTGGAAGGATGATGATGTTCCCATTTTTTTTGTTATTGTTTGGATGATGTTCCCATTTTTTTTGTCACTGTCTGGATGATGTTCCCATTTTTTTTGTTACTGTCTGGATGATGAAAAAAAAGGTTCTGAAACTTTTCTAGGCAGGCTTAAGGTTGTGGAGTACAGGCACCTTTGGTTTACAACCTAGGCAGCTTCATGAAATATAGTGTGAAAGGTCCAGTTATATCTATTTAAGAAGATCCAATCTCGATCTTCCTGCTTTAGTGTATACCTAAAATGCCAATTCTTCAGTTTCAGCTAAACTTGGGCTTTATTAAAACAAGAGAAAGCAAAATATTAGCTACCTATTACAACTAGTATCAAGACTAACACCTACAGTAGTAACTAAACTATTGTAACTGAAATATGCAAACTAAGAAATTGTTCTACTCTACAGCTAGATGGATTTATCAGTATACTTCAATTCTATAACTACATTTGCATGTCCGCAATTCATAAACCATATTAAGCACATCCCATCCTTGCCTCTCTTCATCAGCTATCTTGGTCATCCATTACTTCTGCAGTGGAATGACAATTCTTGCTACAACTGAATCATCCAAAATAGTCATTAACAAACAAACAACACCAACCCATTTTCTATTATGTTCCAACTGATACATATGATATGATCATGGTAATTCCAACCCATCTACAGGAGTCAAAGATATCAGTAGATAACATATGACCAACACAAACTCAATTTCGGCCCATGTCCCCAGCAACGCACGTAGATAGCATCTTTCCCTTCGACAAGCTGACTTCAGTTCTTTCTCCAACGCATCAATTTTATCCAATAGCTTTGGCACAAGCTCTATTTCTCCATCAACCCATTCAAAAAATCCACATGCTGGCTAGATCTAAGAACAAAATGAAAAAAATACATTAATACTACCATGGTTGACCAGACATGGAGAAGATCAAACAGATGGGTCAAAGCATAACCCCATATAGTGCGCAGCCAAAAAACCTCCTTCCCATGTTTCGCTGTGTTCGGGAAGTTCTCAAAGTAGCCCTATGCCCACAGTGACAGTAACGAATTTCACCATCAAATTGAGAGCTTTGACCACGAGAATATTGGGTATATGAGTTTGAAGAGGAAGGCATTTGCTATGGCTGAAGAAGATGACTGACAGCTGCTCACAGAATGATGGCTTGAAGAAGAACATCGAGAGCTACTCCTAAGCTCATGGCTGAAGCAATCAAGCACCCAGACTTTTGTCATTTCTATTCTGTTTTTATAGGCTAGGTCAGGGGCAAAAAAGTATCGTTCTAAAGCCATTTTGAAACAGTGAACTGTTGCAAGTATGGCCTACAGGCCATTTATACATATACGCCGTCAATACTAACAGAATCCGTCACTTTTGCATGTTAATATAAACTACAGGGAGGTTTAGTACAAAATACCAAACTATAGGGTGGTAGTTTAAAATACAGGCAAAGTTCAGGTAGGTAATCTGCTATTATCCCTTGATTTTACTCTATGGTAATCTTCCACTATGGCATCAACAACATTACTTTCCATCTCACTCGAACTGTATAATTTCGGACCCGACAGTTTGGTTTTTTTATTATTTATATTTAATATTTCTCTATTTCAGACTGGTTGAGCATATATCTAATATTTATTTCATCTCATTTGAGTTTCTAAAGTTATGATTGTCTTGTGAACTTTTTTTACCATTTCTTCCTTCAGGTTTGTTGAGCAGAGATGACGCGAAGTGGAAGTGGAGGTCCAGCTTATTTCTCTTGTCCTTGTTGCTATGAGAAATATGACATCACCACTCTTTTTTCATGTTGAAGTAGTAGTGAGTGTTGAGAAAATTAATTGTTTTTCTTCTTTGGTTCTTGAAAGAACCAATATTTTCTATCTGAATCTCTTATTTTGTTCTTTTAGAAAAGGAATGTTACTGATACTTCAACTTTTCATTGGTTCATTTACACACACAAAAGAAAAAGAAAAGAAACTTCTCATTAATTCAAGGTAAGTTTGAATATCTGCAAAGCTGTTTTTCTGTCATATGAATCAAGACATCGATATCTTATTTCTACCCTTTCTTTTCTTTTTGATTTTTTGTGTGTTGGGGGTGGTTGTGTCTGCGGGGTGGGGTGGGGGCCCCTCTGCTCTCTCTACTTAACAGTTGGGATTGCACGGGTCAGATAGGAAAGGGCTCACATCGTTGGTTCAGTGCTTTTATACCTCATCCAATTCAGTCCCTCCTAAAAATGTTCCATAGAAGGTGGGCCATCATAGTCAGTAATGAATGAAAGAGGATCGAGACAAAAGTCGAATTAATCGAACCACATGATTCTATAGGACCGGCTCTAATAAGTGTGTTTCCTCGTCGGCCCATAGGACTTGGGCTTGTTTGGTATGTAAGTATTCACGCAACCTTATATAAAATTTATTAGTTCAATATGTTGGGCCATGGATTAAAATTTTTACCGGCAGGGAAAATCCAAGATCAAAGCAATTGATCTCACACGAGGATTCCTTCCACACATATCGCAAGAAAGATGCTTAAATCATGTAACATAATAGTTCTCAGAGAAAACCCTTAATCCATTTTTCGAAGTTCAAAAGGAATGCCCGAAACAGAGAAAGCACATTTTTCGAAGTTCAAAAGGAATGCCCGAAACAGAAAAAGCACACTTTTCTTATAGAACATTAAGAGCTGCCCCCACTCTCTCTACTAACGAGTGATCCCGACCCTTCAAGACACGGACCTGCAATATCCTGATCCATGTCTTAATTTTTATTCTTAAATATTATAATAATTTTTTATTCAATAATAAAACTAGAGATTGCATGTTTATTCTTCACTGATCACCAGTTCGGTCGCTTGGTACCCACAAGGTCATCTTAGTCCTCTTCAAGCTGTAGTTCATGATTTATATGTTTCAAGTAATGATTTTAAATAGCATACTACTCTGACGCTTACAGGCCACAGGTAAGCTAAATTTTTTCTTCATTTAAGAAATATTATGTTGTTAGTTTTAATGCTTCATTTTTTTCTTTTAAGGATTTTATGGAAAAAATCTCAGGCCATTCCTCGCGAAGGGTCCCCGCAAATTATACGAATTTGGTCATTCCTTGCGAAGGATCCCCGCAAATTATACAAAACTAACAAGGTCTGCGGGGCCTTATTTCGTTTTTTATTTTTCAACTCTAGCGTCGCTCGTCAGAGTATCTCTTAATGTCGTCTTTTTCCTCTCCTACTTCTCCATCTCCCCCACTCCATCTTTAATGGGAAGCCCCTTTGGTGATGACTCTCAAATGTAGGGACCTTGAAAAATCTGATAAGGAAGCTAGAAAATCACCGAAACACCAGCAGGTAGATCACGATAGCCAGTAAGAAGGGCAAACACATAGTTTTGACCATTGTGTCAGTGCCTGAAATTACCAAAAAAAAAAAGAGGTAACATTATAGTTCCAGAATATATGGAGACAAAAAAGAAGGGGGGAAAATAATGCAGTTACCTTAGTGATGAGGCTTAGATTAGGAGGATATGCCCCTTCATTAGCAAAGCGTGCTGCTTGTTCATTTGGGTATGGCTGCGGAAAACGGTCACTTAGCTTACGAGGACGAGCAAACATCCCACCTTCATCATTAGGCCCGTCGACCACCTCAATCTCAGCAGCCATTGCCTTAGTCTCCTCCTCTGTATATCCCACACCAACAAGGTCTCGATATGAAATCAAAGACATTGAGTGGCAAGAGGCACACACCTGTTGGTAAACTTGGTGACCACGCCGAATCCTGTCCATGACAATGAATTTCTATGTAGCTAATACTTCATAAAACATAGCAAAGTCAAGGTCTCACTGGCATCTCCAACAAAGGAGATGGAACCCCAAGCTATTTCTAAAAATTGTTTAATTTTCCATTTTACTAAGAATTTGTATGTAGCCAAATACATGCATCTATACTATAACAAGTGAAACAATGATACATTTTTTTAGTTTGGTTTACATTGATTTTCTCCTGTGGCCAAATGCCAGTCATTAAAGATGGAGTGAGGGAGATGGAGAAATAGGAGGAGAGGAAGAAGAAGATATTAAGAGATGCTCTTACGAGCGACGCCTTTCAAAGTTGAAAAAAAAAAAAAAAAAGAGGCTTGAAGGACCCCATTCATGTTGTACAAGTTGCGGGGACCTTTCGTGAAAAATGGCCAAATTTCAGAATTTTTTTCATAAAATCCTCTTCTTTCTTTTCCTTGTGTGAGAGTTAGTAGACAACACACTCATGTTATAAAAAAAAAAAAAACAAACAAACAAAACAAAACAAAACCAAACCAAACCAAACCCAAGGCTGTTGTCTAATAAACATGCCTAAGGATTCTCTGGGTTTTCAAGTTTGAAAATGACAAAAAAAAAAAAAAAATCCTAAACCACTAGCCCAAGACAGAAAAAAAAATAATAATAATAACAATAAAACTTGCAACTTACACGCGATTGGAATGAAAGTTTTACACAGTTCCATGTAATAGCTGCTAAAGAGGATCCGAACTCCAGTTTATCTGTCCCCATCGTCCTAAAGAGCCAGCGCCAGCAGCAGCCCATTTCTCTTCAAATCTGAATCCATAAAGGGGAGCAAGAATACACCTTCGAACAAATGATCAAGTCTACTTACATGTGATTTTCAATACAGTTTAAGAGAATTCAGTAGGGAGGATTAAATTCCATCACATTGCCTTTACATTGAGTATCAGGTTATATATACAGTGACATTGTGTCAAAGTCAGAGAAATTAATGGTTTCTATAAAACACATATTATTCTGTTTACATCATACATACAGTTATCTGCACAGGCTATGATTTGATTGTATCTTTTGTAGTCATCTCAGAATCCAAATTGCAATCAATTCTTAATGCTGTTATCCATGCATCCACCTGAAACTCATGTTTAGCAGATCAATGGTAGAAAACAAAGAGAATATAGGATTAGGAACAGAAGCAAAACAATGAGAATAATCGCAGTGAGAAACCTGTCATGAGATCTTAATTACCATTATCAAGTGGTGTCAGAAATGCAAGGATAACAGAATGTTCTAGATTCCTAATTTTGCAAGATTTTGTTACAGTAATTCATGTACAAGTGTGAAATAATGCAGGAACTCAAAGCAGGAAACGTAACCATTTTAAAAACTGGACCGAATCAGCCTGTTGAACCTGGACTGCTACAAATTGTGGCTCCATTATATCAAAACCACTTACCACTAATTGAACTTCTGTGCGATTCAACCGTTGAACCATCCAAACCAGTCAAACTGCCTGGTTTTAAGGTTAGAGAAGTAGCGATGACAAGTTAAATCTAGAACTTCAAAATTGTCATTAGTTTATTTTTCAACATTTTAAAAACTTTCAAAACTGAGCCATGAGTTCTAGAAATTCAAAGTTTCTTAATGGTTTCTTTACCTTTTATACACGTATCTATTAATGTCTTTCATTTTTTAATTTAGTTATTACATAATCATGATTTCATGCTGATGTCATGGTTTGACTGGAATGTACAACCGGCTGAACCAGATTCAACTAAACATTAGCCTTCACCAGTTTAATGGCTGGTCCAGTTTTAGAACACTGAATGCAGGTATTTTTATAAAAGAAAAAATATACGGGTAGCTTCATTAAAGATGCACTTAAGGTGGCTGCCAGGGCTTGAACAATTTGGAAAACCAGACTTTTTTTTGGGTGTGTGTAAAACGAAAACCAGACTTAAAATATGCAGCTATCATTTACCAATTTGTCCAAGCCAAATTAATGTCAATTTAAGTGTCAGCTTCTTTCGGAAACACACAGATACAATTTGCGAAAAAGCATTCTGCTAGAAACTTCCCAGAACAACCAAACTTACCATGGTTTAGAAACATGATGCACGGATTACTGACATTATATAAGATGAAAGGAGTAGGAAGAAGAAAAGATGAAATATATAGCCAGAAGAACCCTTTTTTTCTAATGCTAATTTCATTGACATTCTTTAATTTCATTGACATTCTTAAGCCAATTGGTCCAATATTTGATCATAACACATTAGAACTACAGCTTCGTAGTCCTTTCAGAAGGTAGTCCAAGAAGAGTATGTGCTTTCCTCTCCCAAACACACCCACCATGTGCAATTTCAAAATCCTGGAATTATGTGCATTTACACCACATATAAAGTTGATGGGTTGCAAGTTGTAACAATTATGCCATGAAAAACCAACCATAGTTTCCCTTCAACATCTCTCTTTATTCTCCATAGCCTAAAAAGGGAGATTTTGTAAGATATTTCATAAAGGCTCCCACTGCAGAAAGACCTCTTTCTATCATTAAAGCCTAAGACTCACCATTTTTTACTCATTCAGTGTCATTCTTCCTACTACAGCTTAAGACTGATTTGTAAAGTGCAAACATAAAAGAGAGAGCCCACAGAAGGAAGGAAGTACCTGTATTTTAGAAAGACTTGAGCACTCAAAGCGTAGTCCATGACAAGTTAAGATATAAAATGAATAACGTGTTTGTTGATCTTCTTGTAAGAAGCTAGGCAGTCTGCCTACTTCAACAACATCAGATAACAGAGTGGAATCTAGAGGACTCAAGTCTGCAAAAAATGTTACATCAACTTTGACTCAATACAACATATGCAGTTGGAATCAAGAGCACATACTGATAAATACACAAGAACTACTAATTTGGAGTGAAAGATCAGAGATGGTAGCTCATAATTTATGACTAGAAAAATTGATGCTACCAGGTTCAAAGCGTGAAAGAGAAGAGCCAAGGGCCCATGCAAAAGATGCAAAGCCATCATCAGGGAGCCCACAGATGGACCCATAACCCGATTTGAGCCCCAAAACGGGGGCCACGCACTCCCTAGAATGGAATGTCTCAACTCCCAACTATACTAGTTAGTTTTCTCATAGTGTTGTTTGTTTATAGGAAAAAGTCCTACTAGGGAAGGGACTAACATCGCATGGTCCTTTTGCCATTTTTAACAGATGTATGAAGAGTTTTGGATGCGTTCATGTGAAACTGATCTCTCCTTAGGCTTGAATATTTTGAGCCAGTTTTGGCAGAACGTTTTAGCTATTTCTCGTGCTTTCTTCTTTCATGTTTGTGAAATTATTTCCAGTGTGATCAATCATTATGATTAAAATTTTTGGGGTTATCTTGGTGTATAATTCAAGAGGTTCGCTCCTACTTCTGCAATTAAAAAAATCATCCATGGAAAATGGGGCTTCCTGATGAAACCCTAGAATCAAATCCTAGAATTGCACTAGCCACCCAGGCGTTCAATAGGATGGCAAAGTTTTTAAATAAATAAATAAACACACACCAACAAAAAAAAAAAAAAAAAAAAAAAAAAAAAAAGCCACACAAAAGCATATTGCATTGGAAAAATGTTCACCAGAAAAATGGTGCTTCTTGGTGCAATCCTAGGATCAAAACCTAGATCTGCATACCAAATCTAGCCACCAAGATATTCCATCAATAGGATCACAAGAAAGAAGCCACAAAAGAAAAGGAAAAGGGAAAGGCAGGAATATGGTAACAAATTTGTCAAAATCGGCCTAAAATATGCACACTCAAAAGGGAATAGGTACTCGCGGTCAATGCCTCTATAACGTTTCAATAATAAATGCATAATAAAGATTTTTTTTCTTGACAGGCAATGTGACTCAACCTTTTGGTCTTCTGGTAGGCCCATCATTAGTACATCAAGGCTAAAAACCCTGCCCTATCAAAAATCTTGTTGATATGATGATTTGTATTTACCTATTAGATGTTAGCTGTTAACAAAACTGTTGAGCTTTAGACCAGTATGCAGACGGTGAAAATGGTCTGTTCGATGACTAAATGTTACAAGATGACTTATCCATAATAGAGCAAACTAAATGAAGGGTTTGAAAATTGAATAATCGATAGGCAGGATCCACCTGATGAATTTATCGAGCATTACATTGTACTTCATTTGTAATATAAAGATTTTCCCAAATAAATATTATGTTTAGGAATTCAAAACGTTTTGAATTATGCAAGAAGATGAACATAAAAATAAAAAAATTCAAAGTTTAAGGATACGAAATAATAAACATGTGATAAACTACCAATCCTCAGTGGAGATTATATCAGGAATCATTACCTGTAGACTGTAGGTAGAAAAAGATACATGATCCATGAAGAACAACAAAGCGTGGAAGCCAATCATCTACATCACTGTCATCTATAGGTGGCTCTCCAGGCAGTGCCATCCATCTCTATGGAATGAAAATATGTTAGGAAAGAATCACAATGCAGCAGGCATCAGAGTATTGCAGAAGTCTTCAACTAAAGAGAGGAAATCAAGATGAGGACAAAGGTCATTACATTTCGAATATACAGATAACCAGAAAGACGAGCAGACCTCAGAAGTTCATCGAGATGTTCCAACCTGATGGAAAGAAAAAATATTCAAGCATTCATTTATTAATATTGCTCATCTCGGAATAAGCTAAAGCTACGAAACCTCACAAATTTCTATTAAATTTAATTCCAATTACAGATATGTGATAACAGATGACAGAATGTTGGGAGGCAGTGATTAAATGACTGGGTGGTAGATGAAAAATCATCAAAGAATGCCATGATAAAGAATTGATCAAAAGACGCCATAGTTTATTGAAGAATAAACTGCATTAGCCACAGTAGCAAATGTATTAAATGAATAAGTAATACACAGTTACACACTACCATTCAAAGAAAAACAAAAGTAATACATGCATGCTTCCAGAACCCACTTCTATTAGGCTACCACTAACGATTGAGTTGATGGATTTCTTGAAAACTGGTCTAAATAGACTATACAAGCACTTGTGTTAACATGGATGCAGATGTAGAATTTAGGACATGGCGGAGAATTGGCAAAGCCCAAGCATTACATAAGAGTCTGACTTAGGAAAACAAGTGAAACAAAAAATCCAACCAGCTGAGCTGCAAACTAAATCCTACCTTCTGGTTTCATTAACATATCAGCCAGGAGATCATCACTTATTGTGGACTTTGTGTATTTACTATGAGCTTTCTTGTTGGTGAAAAATCAAGGCACAGGGTCTAAAAAACATTGTAGTTCAAAATTGCAGAAGAGACATTTTCTAGTAAAAAGTCTTACAACAATAACATCACTTTTTTTTAGTGAATGATAATATGACTTGAACCTGCAGCCTTGTGGTTGGAACAGTGAGCAACTTCCACTGGTGCTACAGGCTCTTGCCTCTAGATCATCATTCAAGAACAAACCATATGTTACTTTCTGACTATACTATTAAAGATGATTGGAATCCATCATAGTTAGCTAAGCTTGCTGCTGTAGGTTATCACCTATGATGCCCAGATACGACATGGATACGGCACGGACACGCCATAGAGAACGTAGGGACATGGATTTTACACATAAAAACTGAAGTATCGGATACGATACGACACGATACATTGCCCATTTTGAAGTATCCGTGCATCATAGGTTATCACAGATTCGCATGCCTAAGATGAATAAGTAGATGAATTAACATGAAATCATATTCTAAATTATCTAGTAAGGCTGATATATAAGTGAAAATTATCTGGAATTAAGGGTTTCTTTACATTAACTCCAATTTGCAATTTCATTTGAATATTATGGATATTGAATGGCTATCCATTTCACTATTCATTTGGGGCACAAACGTTGGAAATCACAGTTGACGGAGACTTCCTCCATTGTTGACACACCTCAAATCAATATCAGAGGTTGGTGTTGATAAGGCCTGGGGCAGAAGATGTCGAAATGTAGAACATTTTTCAATATAGTTTCCAACCTTTATAATGCCCCAAGTTTGTAGTGGAATAGATGTCATCAAAGCACCTTCAGTTTGGCACACATGCAAATGCAACCAACTGAAAAATGAGTTCCAACTGATTGCACAGCACATTGGCCAATCTCATTTGCAACCAATCACCACATGAACCCTATAAGAACTGGACAAATTTCAAGCTCGTAAGAAGATACCCCAAGAACTTAAAAAATGTTTCATACACACACACAAAAAACCATAAAATGCATGAAGCTGATTCTAAATGATGGAACAATGGAAAAGGCAGTCTGGAAGATCATACTGCGCTTTCAGATGAGATTCTCTCTCTTCTGCATCAGTAATTTCTGAACGAAGAGATTCTACTTCTGCAGAGGTTAGTTCAACCTGCAAGACAGTGACATGTTTAGAATAATGAGACAGTGAGTCCAACTTGCAAGACAGTGCCATGTTTAGAATAATGACAAAAGATAATGTTGTTGACATCAACTGTGACAGAAACAGTTAATTCTTCAGCCATACCTTTTCACCACCATTACCACTAGACACCCACGAAAGCCCGGGTAGATTAAACAAATTCAACATAGTTGTAGCACTCATTAATCTCCTTACAGCCCTCTGCATACGAACTCAAGGCCTGTACCACGAAAGTATATGGGATCTACAAGGTCCACACTGTTAACAAATAATGATTTTAATTAAATGCATATTGAATAATGCTAATAATAAAAATATCATCATCATCGCCTTCGTTATTATGATATGTTAAATCCATAAGCATCTAATTCAGTTGTTCTTGTCCGAACAGGAGAAATTATTGGGTCCAGTCAGGTGATAAACCAAACAGCCTTCTGAAAAACTTCAATCCGAGATTCAGAACTTTTTGGCCTATTTGGTCGTTTCAGCCCAGTTTTCAGTGAACAGGAACAATAGTGCAATTTTTTTTTTCAATTTTTTTAAAAGATTCTCTTCATATTGATTTATACCCCTGCTGTAGCATAGTGGTTCTGTGAATGTGTCTGTTGTATGTCTGTCATGTTATTTTAGTCTATAACATTGACAATTGGAGATGAGAGCTGAGAATGGATGACATGTTGAATCGATGTGTGGTAAAACTAGGAAAGATAGAATCAGAAACGAGCACTTCCGGGAGGATTTAAGGTAGCATCAATAGGTGATAAATAAGATAAGCTCGTTTGAGATAGTTTGTTTGGACATGTCCAATGCAGGCCAACAATGATGCAATAGAGGAAAAGCTAATATACCTCGAAGAATAATCAATCTTGGGGTTAAAAGTTAGCATAACCTAGCTAGGTTCAATGAGGATTCAAGGGAAACGAGTCTTCAGATATTTGCTTCGCACAAGGGAGGCCTGATTACCTGAATGCAATGCTATGCCTGAAGTAATTTAGATTCTTGGTATTCTAGCAATACTTTAAGTACAACCAACCATTTATTATTATGCACTGTATCTAGTATTGTGCATCGTTTCTTGTAGAGCTTTTTACAAAATTGTCCCTGTATTTTTAGATAATTTCAAAAACTGCCCTGTATTCTTTATTTTTACTAAAGCCTCCCTGATCTGAAGGTAAAATAAAAAACTGTTAGTTTATATAGAGAAATGACAAAAATATCCTCTTAGAGAGAAAAAACTTCCTTCAAACTATTCCCTTTCTTGTCTCTCTTTGCTGATCAAGCCCAGCGGATTCCTCTCCCTAACGACACCCTCAAAAAGGCAGGTCCCCTCCCTCTCTCTCCCTGCATTCCTCTCCTTAGATGGTGATGATAGCAGTGGGCATGCATTAACATGCTCATCACCACAAATCGAGCACTTGGCAATTGCTCTCTGAATTGGATCTTTCTCTGCTGTTGTAATATTTTAAATTATTTAATCCAATTATTATCAAGGCATTATATCTGAAGAAAACCTATTATATGAAATCCTGTTGTTACATTGGTAATTATGCAAATACTGCAGTTACTGATTTCACATCCTACTAATCAATCTAACATGATGTGCTGGTGTTCTCTGGATTCCATATTCCATCATGTTAGTAGATATCTCTTCCCAAAGGACCAAGCATGCCTTTACATCTTGAAATCTGCTATGAAACTACCAGGCATTGGTTAATTTTCTTATTTTTTTCAAGCTTCCATTTGCTCCACTTTGCAGTCTTGGATGATGTTCCTAGAAAAATGCAGCAATATCGGACACTGCAACTTGATCAAATCAGATGTAGAGGGAAAATGCTCAATAATGCAATTTAATCAAAATCAAGCACATTTTCTCTTCTCTTAAAGACATGTGAGCGCCCATTACTCCCATCACCATCCAAGCAGAGAAGAATACAAGAGAAGGGTGAGAAACTGAGAAGGGTAGTGATAGAAAGAGATATGTACAATTATTAAGAGAGAGAGAGAGAGAGAGAGAGAGAGAGAGAGAGATGTGCCTTGTCGAGGGTGATGATAGGAGAGGAGATTTGATGGGTCAGTTGGCAAGAGAGAGTGGGAGGGTTCTTGTTGGAGACGATAGAGGAAGGTGCTAGAGGGAAGTTCTCTCTCTACAAAGGATAGTTTTGTCATTTCTACATTAGAATTGACAGTTTCTTGTTCCACACTCAAATCAGGGGGGTTTTAGTAAAAAAGAAAAACTTAGGGTCTTTTTTGAGATTGATTGAAAATATAGGGGCCCTTTTGTAAAAACCGCTTTTGTGTAATACCCATTAAGTTAACCATGAGACTTTTGGGTTTTCCATGCTTTTGTTCATTGTATAGTTGCTTAGGGAAGTGCAAGGGGAATTAATGATGATTAATTCCACATTTGCAATTAGCCTTATAAATTGAGCTATGTATTTCCTCCCGAATCAAGTTGTTTGAGTGAAAATTTGAAGGTCCATAGTTGTACTACCTATTAGGCTTCTTTCCTTATTGTTTGTGATCAAGAGAACAAGTGTCTTCTTTTGAGTCTCCTTTCTCTTTCTCCAATGTGATAAAGTAGTTTCATCAAATTGGTATCAGAGCCTTGTTCAAGGTGAATCATGGCTTCCAACATGTTACAACCTCAGCTTCCTTGATTTAGTGGAAAGAACAACAGTCAAAGGAGTATCCAAATGAAGGTGTTGTATGGGTCTCAAGATCTTTGGGACATTGTTGAAACTATTTTTGAAGAACTGACAGATCAAAGTACTCTCAATCAACTACAACTCAATGAGTTGAAGGACAATCGCAAGAAGGAGAAGAAGGGGTTGTTCTTAATCTTTAAAGAGGTGGATGAAGCTGTTTTTGAAAGATCTCTTCAGCCAATTCGGCAAAACAAGCATGGGATACACATAAAGATCAAGTACCGCTTCATTCGAGAATCGGCGAAGGGTGGAGATGTTTAAGTTATTTTTTGCAAATCTCAAGACCAAATGGTAGACTTGTTCACCAAGCCTTTCAAGAAGTATGTAGGATCTTACACCCCATTGAGCTACCACTTATCCCAAAACCAATTAGTGATACAAAACGGCACAACAATAGTTTTATGGTGAGGGCGAGGGCTCGACCACAATTATGACCGCTCAGGAGTGAGGGTGGACATTGACCTCAACAATCCCTCACTCAACGGCACACCCGCAGAGACTCCTGCTGCGAACTCGCAAAACGCGTGTCCCGTAACTCGAACACCCGACCTACCAGGCTTTGATACCATTTGTAGGATCTTACACCCCATTGAGCTACAACTTATCCCAAAACCAATTGGTGACAGGAAACGGCACAACAATAGTTTTATAGTGAGGGCGAGGGCTCGGCCACAATTATGACCGCTTAGGAGCGAGGGTGGACGTTGATCTCAACAAAGTATTTGTTCATCAAGATGAAGATTTCACTTGGAGTAAGCGAAGTTGAGCTTAATGGGGGCTATTTGAAGTAAGCTAGATTCTTGGTACTTTGGCATTCCTTGAGGTACAAGCAACCATTTATTATTATGCATTGTATCTAGTATTGTGCATTGTTTCCTATAATACCCATTAAGTTACCCATAAGAATTTTGGGTTTTCCTTGTTTTTGTTCATTGTATAGTTGTTTAAGTGCAAGGAAATTAATGATGATTAATACCAGACTTGCAATTATCCCTATAAATTGAACTATGTATTTCACCCCAAATCAAGTTGTTTGAGTGAAAATTTGAAGTTCCATAGTTGTGCTACACTGCTACCTAATGGTCTTCTTTCCTTATTGTTTGAGATCAAGAGAACAAGTTTATTCTCTTGAATCTCCATTCTCTTTCTCCATTGTGAAGTAGTTCCATCATACTAGAAAGAGGGAGAGGGTCTTGAGATTTTAATTGAATAAAATAAAATAAAAGGAAACACAAGAATTTGAATATAAAATAGTACATCACTACATCTATCCAGGCTGGTTGTTTGACCTAATGACAGTACGCATGGTCTCTTTATCCTATGTTCTTTACTACTTACATGAATCTCCTTATCTTAAACTACTTCCATGCTGATCTCGTTAACAACCTACTATAACATCACTTTAATAGCGATAAGGTCCAGCAAATGGAGCTAAAATGGTGAAGAGTTTAAGCATGTACTGTAATGACCAGGGCCCACTATCCACATGATATTGTCCACTTTGCCCGAAGGCTCACGGCTTTAAAGTGCATTATGTGGGACCGCATGTATATGCCCAAGGTCAAGACTTGGATGTTTCTGATGTGGGACTTAGTATAATCCAAAGCCCCTTGCAAGACAAGCAAGTTTGGGAAAGTAGGATCTCACACTCTCCCCCACCAGAAACAGAGCCATCCTCGGCTCTGATACCATTCTGTAATGACCCGGGCCCACTATCTACATGATATTGTCCACTTTGCTCAAAGGCTTACGGCTTTCAAAGGTGTCATGTGGGGTTATGGTCAGGCCACACATATATACCTAGCGTTTGGACTTGGATGTTTCCAATGCGAGACTCAGTGTAGTCCAAATCCTCCTGGAGGACAAGCAAGCTAACAAGACAAGCAAGTCTAGGCTGGTAGGATCTCATATAATACTATTCTGTAATGACCCGGACCCACTATCCATATAACATTGTATGCTTTGCTCGAAGGCTTGCTACTTTAAAATGCGTCATGTGGGGTTAAGGTTAAGCCACGCATATATGCCCGGGGTTAGGACTTGGATGTTTCCGATGTGGGACTTAGTGTAGTCCAAAGCTCCGTAGAAGACGGACAAGCTAACAAGACAAGCAATAACATGCAAATAGGATCTCACATACACTAAACCAATTTTCAGTGTCTGTGGGGCCCACAAATTGGGCTGGTTAACCATGAGCTATGCCCAATGGGCGGTCGAATGCTAGCCCATTCTTGGGCTTCTTTTTGTTGTTGATCTTAGGCTCATGGTGCACAAGAACTACATCATGAAGACAGTTGACACTCAATACTATATCGAGTTGATGTCAAAGTTTCGAAGTGGTGAGTAAAAACCTTTACATATCCAAGACACCATTTGTTCAGCTAATTCTTCCCTCCATAATGAAGAAAGATAAGCCCAAAGTTTGAATAAGAAGGAAATATTGAATTGAATAGTGAATAGATAAAATTAAGATAGTCATGCAAAAATAATTTCCATAATGACAAAAATTACTTCACTTATATGACTAATAGCCAGAACAAAAATCTTCCTCAAGATCACCATAGTCCACACGTCCAATAAGTAATGGCAAAAATTGTCTTCAGTTAATCAAAATACAAGTACAAAAGTGAAAGGCGTGGAAATGAGGGCAGAAAGATTGTTTAGAGAGACGGCACGAAATACAAAATATAGATGCAAATTAGAGACAACTTTAAATATATCAAACCAATCTAACTCAACATATCATGCCATTCAGGATCAGATATTCAAATCTCATACCAACAGGAGAGGGAATTTATTTTAGCCAACCCCAACATAGTTGGAAGTTGGGACAAGGCTTTGATGATGATGATGACGACCAAAAAGAGAGGGAATTATCTTGAGCACAATGGAGATGTAAAAACTTCAAAATGTATTCAATTTATCTGATATAGGAAACCATGCCCAAATCAAATGGAAGGTTTGCATGCTTTACACATCCCTAAATGCACCAAAGTCTATATTACACTGCATTTATTTTGAGCCTACATATCTTTCAGCTATTTTTGAATTTTATTGTAGTATTTTCATGGAAATGTGCATATAAGCACATAGGAAGGTATCCACAATAATGTATGGATGGCTCAGCCAACATTTTTATACATGTGAATCTAGTAGATCTTGAGAGTTGAGCTTGTAAGATACCATGTACAAACCAAAAGGCTTAAGCTGATAGGTGGAAGGCCCAAACAAGTATATGAAGCCCTGTCAAACCGATTACTTGAGTGATGTGGGATGTGGAACTTTCCTAACACTCCCCCTCATGTGAAGGCCCAACAGATTTCATGGATAGGCCTGCCACATGAGCTTAACAAGAACGACAGGAACCAGCTCTGATATCATGTACCAACCCAAAAGCTTAACCTGATAGGTGGAAGACCTAAACAGGTATATGAAGCCCTATCAAACCCATTACTTGGGTGATGTGGGATGTGGGACGAGCTGAGCCCCTTGGACATCATATCACGCTCCATTTTTGTTAACTGGTGATTATTGAATAGTCTCCAGATCTAGGGAAAGTTTGGAACCATGGATCTTACAATCATCTGGTTTCACTATAAGTTGGCAAGATTAGAGAAAATTCGTAGTTTCTTGTTTTCTAAAGGAAATTAGAGGAATTTCCCAACTATAATACCTACCACATTATATCTACTTCTCTTTTCCACTCAATGGGTGTTACTAAGGTTTCGATGTTTCCTAAGAGAGAGTTATCTACAGGGAGATGGCTATACGTAGCCAAGACCACTTATGCAACCAATGGCAGACCCATGATTTTTGTTTGGGTGGTGTGCAAAATGATTCAGTGAAGAGGTTAAATAATAAATTGAATTTTTTAAGATCTTATAGAAGGGGTTTCTCGAATCTCATGGGTGCAACCGCACCCGCGTGCCAACACTTGGGTCCGCCCCTGGATGAAACCAACAAGGTTGAACAAATAAATGGATCCAAGGATTATGAGATAGTGAGACCACCACATCCTGATGAGAGATTACAAGGGAGAGTAGAGAATTTTAGTGAATTCTTAAGGGCATTTCGTTTAACACCGGAATTATGTATTTCACAGATTCTGTTTTTGCAGTGTCACCAAAAAGCGGTTTTGACACACCCAAACCACCATCACCAATAGGAAATGGTTCTCCAGAGACTCCAGTAAATTTAGTTTGGATATTTTATTTTCCATGCAAAAAACACCACACTAAACTGTAGAAAAATGCAACAAGGACTCCCAGTATACACAAAGATTCCCTACCCTTTCGGTAATTTTACCGTAAAATAAAGATGAAGTAAAGCATCAAATCAAGAAAGAATAAAATATAAGTGGGTTATGACGGTATTTTGTTTTTAGTTGTTTGGTATGGTATCTTTTTGATTTTATGTATAAAAAAGTGGAAATTTTTTGTCTTTTAGTGGAGAAAGGAGGTTGCTTTTTGACTTTTTTTTTGTTTGTTTTGAAAAAGGAAGAGGGAATTTTGAAAAAGTTTACTTTTGATGTGACCCTTTGTCTGAAAAATGGAGGCTTTACTTGACTTTTACTAAACTAGTAAAGTGCCAAACGGGCCCAAAGAATTTCAATAAAGCAACTTCTGGAGACATTTTTCACATCTACGAATTATGTAAGTCTCTGTCAATCGGGGCCTAAATATGTGTCCCGAAGTACAATGGCAGGATTAATGATAAAGTTTATCATTTTGAATTTCAGGTAATGTGGGTATAATGTAATGTTTGGAAGCAAAGATCAAATGTTATAGAATCTTTTCTACAATGATTCTGTTTCCATTAGTCACACTTGATGAACTTGCACTGCCCCCTAATAACACAGAAAAAAAAGTGTCAACATATTTTTAACATTAGAAAACTAACATTGAACAGTATACTGCAGATGCATTCATTCTTATAATATGTTTGGGGTAGAAGGATAAGCATTCGAAGGATTCTTCCTTATGCTAAAAGTTAGAATGTTAAATTATGCAAACCCAAGCTATATACATAGTAATATTGCAGTGAAGAGCCTTCCCATTCAGAGTTTGGATAGCAACCAATATGAAAATATAAACAATATCTTCATATAAAAATATTGCGAAATCGTTGAGCAATAAGCAATTCAACGTCAAACGCCTGAAACAGCCTTAAATTAACATGGTTCAATTCAAATGTTGATTTAAGAAAAATCCCACTACAGTTCACCAATAGCTACTCATCTTCAAACCTCAAATCCTCTCCCATCAAGATGTTAAATCCAACTCGAAATTCATAAGAGTGTAAAAGTGGTCTAGTCTACAGATGCCATTCTGCCCAAATCGTGTTTGGAAGAGGAAGAAGGAGGAAAAAAAAAAAACATTTAGCACGCAAGAAGGTGCTTTTTGGTACTCAAATCGTGAATAGTTTACAGATTTGAGCACATCAGCAAACAAAAAGTTGAAAAAGTTTTATTTGTAGGAAAAATCCAAGCATGAAACAAAAGCATCAAATCCAATCAACAACCTCAAAATATAAGACAGAACCTAACCGTAGAATCCCTGGAACTTAAAGGAAGTTATTTTGCGTACCAAGAACAGAAAAATCCAGGTTGGAATCGACGAATTAAACTGACGAAAATGCATGAAATATGACAGAATCGAAGGATCCAAAGATGAAAAAGGAATTACATAAATTCAAATGGATAGGATTTGGATGAAAATATCATACCCTTCTTTTAGGGATTTCGCGGGAGCTGGAGATATCTTCTTCTTCCCCTTTTCTTCGATGTCCAAGCAAAAGACGGCTGCTTTGACTGTTGGGTACGTACATTAGAGTGCTGCTATTGGCACACCAATTTTTACTTTTCAAACACAGTCAATTTTTTTTTTTTTTTATTACACTATTACCCCTTCATGAAATGACCAAAATATCCAAAATTCTATAAAACCTCAAAACCCATTCTCTTTTCACACACAGGCCCTTCTTCTTCTTCTCTCACCCATTTCATTCTCCATTTCTCACTCTCCACTTCCTCCATCTTCCTTGGGCAACTCATCTTCACTCACATATCAGCATTTTCTTCTCCTAAGCAACTTATCTCACCCTCCACTTCTCACTCTCTACTTCCTTCATCCTCTTGGGCAACTCATCTTCACCCACATTTCTCCATTTTGTAGTGCAATGATGGAAGAAAACAACAATCAAATTGTGCCTTTAAATCAAAGTAGTAGTGGAAAGGTCAGTTCCTTTGTTTGTTTGTGTTTTCTTTGTATTTATGCCTCATTTTTTAATTTTTTTCTCGCCCGGAATAAGTTGCAGAATCGCGATGTGTTCAGACTTTCAGGACCGAACATACCTCATATGTTCGGACTTGAACATCCGAACATATGAGATATGTTCGGAACTGAACATCCGAACATATCTCATATGTTCGGACCTTCAAGTCCGAACATATGAGGTATGTTCGGACCTAAAAGTCCGAACATCCACCATATGTTCGGATGTTGAAGACCGGATAGTGATATTCAATTTCTATTTTTGCAGGTCTCTACGCAAGAAAGTCAGGTTGGATCGGACTTTGTCATGGATTACAGCAGTGAGTTTATAACTCAAGAGGTTAGTCCAACTATGAATTTATTATTTAAATTACAATTATTTGTTACTAAATCCGTATTAAATTTGTTTATTGTAGATATTTCACAGTCGCGATTCATTGATCAATTGGGCTCGTGCTGTAGGAAGGAAAAACGGGTTTGTCATTGTGATAAAGGTTTCAAATGCTGCTCGGATAGGTGTCAAAGCTAGAGTACTCCTTGCATGCGAGAGAAGTGGACAATATAAGCATGAAGAGGGCCAAAAGCGAAAAAGGATCAAACAAACCGGTTCAAAAAAATGTGGATGCCCTTTCGCATTAAAGGGCATAAAGCTAGACTCGAATGATGATTGGATGTTGGAGGTCGTATGTGGCGTGCATAATCATTCGGCAGCAGAACATTTAGAGGGGCATTCATTTGCAGGCAGATTATCAACGGAGGAAACTCAGTTGCTGGTTGATATGTCCAAGAGCATGGTTAGACCAAAAGAAATTTTGGTTACGTTGAAACAAAGAAGTGAATTAAACGTAACCACAATGAAGACAATATACAATGCGCGCTACAGATATAAAGTTAATGAGCGAGGTGGAAGAAGTCAGATGCAACAACTGCTTGGGAAGTTAGCAGAGCATAATTACATCGAATGGCATAAGACTTGCGAGGATAGCGAGACTGTAACTGACTTGATTTGGGCGCACCCAAGCAGTTTAGATTTATTACGTATATTTCCAAATGTTTTGATAATGGACTGTACTTACAAGACCAACCGTTATCGCATGCCTCTATTGGAGGTTGTTGGTGTCACATCCACAGACGTGACTTTTTCTGTATGCTTTGCATACCTTCATGCGGAACATGAAGAAAATTATGCATGGGCATTGGGTGTATTGCGTTCTATTATCGGTGATGGTATTCTTCCCGATGTCATTGTGACAGACAGAGAATTGTCACTCATGAACGCCATTAACAGAGTATTCCCGGATGCTACTCATTTATTATGCAAATGGCACATTAATAGAAATGTATTGGCGAGATGCAAAAAGTTGTTTGAAACGAAAGAAAAATGGGACAGGTTTATTATGAGCTGGAATATGTTGGTGTCTTCATCCACAGAAAAGGAGTTTGGTGAACAATTAAATAAGCTAAATCAAGAATTCAGTACGTATCCTGATGCACTCAATTATGTGAAAGGCAGTTGGTTGGATGCTTACAAGGAGAGATTTGTTTCGGCATGGACAGACAATTGTGTCCATTTTGGGAATATTACATCGAACAGGTACTCTTTTGGGAATACTATTTAATTGATTTATGCTTATTAATTACTATGCCTAACCTCTTAATAATCCTATACAGGGCTGAGAGTTCACATGCACAGCTTAAGAGGCAGCTTGGATCAAGTCAAGGAAATTTTGAAGCGGTATGGACTAAAATCCATAGTTTGCTTGAGTTGCAGCATACCGGTATCAAAGCTTCGTTTGAAAAAAGTAAGACAATTGTGCAACATAATTTCAAAGCGGCCGAATACAAAGAGCTTCGTGGTAATGTCTCTAAAAATGCACTTGAAAAAATCCTAACAGAAACAAAGAGAGCTCACCTAGTTGGAATTGATGCCGGTGTTTGTGGTTGTGTTATTCGACGCACACATGGATTACCTTGTGCACACGAGATTGCAGAATATATAAGTCAAGGGCGGCCTATTCCTCTAAGTTGTATACATCCGCATTGGTGTAAACTTGACATGTTGCCTACTGCCCCATCGAAAAGTTCTTCTATGGGCTTGGATTGTAAGGCAGATTTGGAGTTACTTGAAAAACGGTTCAATGAGTATGATTCCACGAGAAAACTGCAACTTTTAAGGAAGATACGAGAACTTACAGAACCAGACAGTACTCATTTGATAGAACCCGAAGTAATTTCAAGAACAAGAGGTAGACCAAGTATGAAAGTTGACACCTCAACTCGACGAGATCCAAGCGCTTTTGAATTGGTACCGTCTGCACAGGATAGCTACTCTCCCAGATCAGCTGCAATGATAGAAGTTAAAGATAAAAGACGGCTGGAAAATAAACCAAAGAGAAGGGAAAAGATCAGTGCAATTCGCACGAGGTCAAAGAGCATCAATAATTATGTTCTCTCATTTCCTGTGGGGTTGAGACCTTATATTCGACATGTAAAGGACGTCGCAGCTGATGGTAACTGTGGTTTCAGAGCCATAGCTGGATTGGTTGGCCTAGTCGAAGATGAATGGAGACAAGTTAGGAGAGATTTATTACAGGAGTTGCTTGCACATGTAGACCACTACAAACAATTATATGCAGAGGAGAACAGAGTTGAGGAATTGGTTGAAACATTATCACACTTTCATGACAACCCATCCGTGGACTATTGGATGACTATGCCTGACATGGGGCATCTCATAGCATCTCGTTATAATTTGGTGTTATACCACTTGAGCAAAGAACAGTGTCTGACTTTCCTCCCTTTGCGCTCTGTGCCTGTTCCGACGCCTTCTCGGAAAGAGCGAGCAATAGGTTTTGTTAATCAAAATCATTTTGTTCAGTTATTCTTAGTACCTGGTCATCCAATTCCGCCTATTGCAAATAAGTGGAGACAATTTCATCATTCTTGTGCGAAAGGTTGGGAGACTCCATACAAGGATCGAATTGTAGCCTTCAGAGAGCTCGTAACTCCAGATGTCTCAACATGTGAGACAATTGATTTGGATTAAATGAAACTACATGGGAGCCTTCAGAGAGCTCGTAACTCCAGATGGACTTCGAAATGTATTTTACTTTTTTGAATTGCATTTAATGAATGCTTTGTTGAATCTTAAAGAATGCATTTAATGAATGATTTGGATATTCGAAATTTGAATGTAAATTCATTTGAATGTAACAATTATACATTTAACAAGGTTACATGAATGTTTGGAGGGTTTTTTCGGTATGTTCGTACAACTCCATCCACATTTGAAACAAATAGGGTTTGTTCGGACGTTTATGTCCGAACAGACATGGTTTGTTCGGACCTTTATGTCCGAACAAACATGGTTTGTTCGGAACTGTATGTCCGAACAAACCACACTTGTTCGGCCATACAGGTCCGAACAAACCCTGTTTGTTCGGACATACAGGTCCGAACAAACAACACTTGTTCCCGTGGGTCTTCAACCCAATAAAAAGTAATAAAATTTTTCAAAAGTAGAAAAACTTGATTCATTCAAAGTAATTCATTCAAAGTAATTCAATCAAAGTAATTCATTCAAAGTACTTAATCCAAAGTAATTCAATCGAAGTAATTCATTCAATAGAAAAGTTTCCTAAGTACAACCATCGAAAGTACAACAACTTGATTGAAATACAAATTTTCAAATTTCTTCAAACTTCTTCAAATTTCTTCAATTGTTCCTTCCCCGTGTTGACCTGCTGCGGCTGTAGCTTTGTGAACTCATATGCGGATGTCGAATGGTTCGTTGAGCATCGGCTATTGACATTCCCCGCAATACATGGGCAACTTGATTCACATGAGTATATAGTCCCCGTGGATCTTCAACCCAATGGTCCTCACCCCTTCCCATCACTTCATCAAGAATGAACAGTGCATCCGAATTACGCTGCTCATAGTCCACCATACTGCTAGACTCTGCTTCTTCGGGACGGGGAACAAAATTAGAGTGAGAGTTTGGGTTTTGTAATATCCTCCACGAGACTCGTTTATACCAATCCATATAACCGGGTACGCAATCTGCAGGACGCCTTACGGGTTGACTACGGTTCAATGCAGACAGTAGGTGATTAGGCCATCCCTCCCAAACTTGATTCATGTATTGATATGCGATATGGTAGTCACGGGCAGTCGGACCTCGCGTAGCTCGAATGGGGGCTAATGGCGGTGCAGGAATAGTTTGTACTCTCCCAAACTGTCTAAGCACCCTATCCGGATGATAAGGCTCAACCACGTCCATGCACTTGATGCATCCACAGTAGTATGAAACCTCATTGAAAGGGTGATAGCGCCTAACATCACGATATGGGTCCCAAGTGACCTGAAAATATTGAATCAAAGCATAAGATATGAAGATACATAATACAGAATAATAACTTCGAGTGATAGAAAATGAGTATGAAAGTATGCGTAATTACCAAGTCAGTGCTCATTGAATCAAGTCTCTCTCGTAGTGCTTGTAAAGGAGCAGACTCCCTACGAGGGACCCATCGATGGACTCGGGGATGATCTGCCTGATAGTGAATGTTTGGAGTTGGAGCCAAACATTCGAAGTGCTCGTACACCCAAGATTCCAATAGAGTTAGGTAACCAGCCACTTGTTTAACTTCATGCCGAGTTGCTAGCCCCATCTGCCTGTATAAGTATGCCAGTGCAGCAGTACCCCATGCATATGAATGTACGTTGTCCAAATCCACCAGATGTGTAAGAAATATGATAGGCACCCGTGTGCAACTCTTGTCTGCGAACAACGTACATCCCAATAAGTACAGAAGGTAAGCTCTAACTGCGCAGTCAATCATCTCCTCCCCATCTTCGTCAGACATTCCGCCAAACCTTTCCCGTAACCACTCCAATCTAACAGATTGGCCCCGCACTTGGATCAGCTCATCATGTGCCTCTATGGGCTCTACTCCCAGTGCATCAACAAGGAGTGCTTGAGCTTCCTCATATGCCATTCTATCATTATACGAGACAGTCCGTCCCGTCACTGGGATGCCTAAGATGGATGCAACATCATCTAAAGTGATGGTCATCTCACCAAATGGCATGTGAAAGGTGTTAGTCTCGGGTTGCCACCTCTCCACAAAACCCGATACAATAATCTTATTCACACTGCGGTATGATGCAGTCACTAAGGGAGCTAATCTGGATCTGGACATCCAATGCCTAAACCTATCAGACCCATTCAATTGCCATTGCCACAATGGCACTTTCTGACCATGGCTTAGACATTTCAGTGCTCCTCGATCCTGCATTCAACAATTGATACAATATTGAAGTTATTCCCCAATAAATCAATCAATCAATCTTAATATGAAATAAACGAAACACACCTGTCCACTCCAAATATACCCAGCTATATGTGTATCAAAGCTGGTCAATAAGGACCTGTCTTGTGGCCCCGGACCTGGTTCCACATCCATATCAGGTTGTTCTTCAAGGCCCTCCTCACTAAGAAGAGGTTCTTCTGCAACCTCGTCCACTCGGTGGCGACGCCTTCTGTTTGAAGCTGTGGGTCGCACCCTAGAAGAGCTCGGTCGGTCCATATCTAAAATAAAAATACAGACATTGTAGGAGAATTCATAGTAAGTTCAGCTACAATCAAATTTATTCCCACATGAGTTTATCACATTAATGCACATTAAAGAAATGGGGAAACGAGTCAAATAAAAATAGTCTTTGAAACAAGCATCATGTTCGGACCTTAATCCACACATTAATCCACACACTTTTACCAAAAAAAAAAAAAAACAAAAACTCAGCATCATGTTCGGACCTTGAGGTCCGAACAAACTACTCATGTTCGGACCTTCAGGTCCGAACAAAACATATTTGTTCGGACCTGAAGGTCCGAACAAAACACATTTGTTCGGACCTTTAGGTCCGAACACCTCGTCATTTCTGGGAACACCAAAATGAAGCAGACATTGTATGGGAACCGACCCAATGCATGAAAAAAGTATACCATTCTTTCTAAAATCCTCCATTGAATGAGAATCTATCCCCATAACAAGTTTGCATAAAAAAAAACACATCTAAGATGGATACAATGGTAAAGAATAAATGGTGAAGCAAAATGAAATGAAAATGGTGGAGATAGAGATTAACCTTTGGAAGAGGAGATAGTGTAGATGACTGGGAACGCCGGAGGAATGCCGGAGGAACGCCGGAGGAACAGAGACGCCGGAGAAGGAGGGAGTGTTCGATCGATTTTGTGTGTGGGGAGAAATAGAATGAAATGTGTGTGGGAAGAAGAAAGAGGACGATGGAGAGGGGGCTAAAATGGGGATATTTGGTGTGTGGGGAAAGAAAAAATATAAATTTTAAAATATTGTGATGTGTGTGGAGAGAAATTGTGTGGGAAAAGGATTTTTCTGTGTTCCAATAGCAAGTCCCGTACATTATTGTTGGTGGTAGTTATAAAAGGACACTTTCACCCTTAATGTTTTTCATTATTTAACCCGCGAGTAGCACTCCTGTCGTGACTCGTGAGTCATGAAAGTTCAAAGGAAATTTTCCATTTCTTTTCTTTATGAGAAAGAGATTTTTATTTTTATAGCTAAAAGCAATTTCTTTTTGTCATTTTGTGCTTTACAATTTCACTTTCTTATTTTTTTATACCATAAGTAGTCAATTCCGTTTCGATCATCATTTCAGTCTAGCCTCCAAGATCGAATATTTTGGTGTTTCGGTTTTTCGACAAAATTTGTTGAAGTAACTTTTTGAAATAATAAGAATTAAGAAATATATATATATATATATATATATATATATATATATATATATATATATATATATAAAAACTAGCAACAATGGTCCGTGCTTAGCCCAGGCCAGAAAAAAGCACATGAGTTTATTAGGTATCAAAACTAACTATAAACATATATCCATGAATATTCATATTTATATGTTCAACAATGAGTAATTGTATCTTCAATCAAAACACAAGCACACACAAAAATAAATAAATAAATAAATAATGCAAATGGGTGTGTTGATGTATGAGTTCATGTCTATTATAAAGCCTATAAAAAAAAAAGACAAGAAACAACACACCCAATGCGTCGATACTAATGAAAAAATAGTAAGAAAAAAGAAAATCACTTAAATGCACTCCAAAAGAATCCGATTCTTTTGGAAACCTCTACAAAATAAAAATAAAATAAAAAAATAAACCATATGTGGGAAACTAATGTTGCACCACCTACATACCTAATGATGTTTGCACCTTTCATGTTGACTTGTATCTTACTCAATCTCAAAACTCCATATAACCACTACACAAGGAATGGCAAATCTTGAGCTCCATGTTCTGTGTATTTCAATTTTTGTTTTACATTTTTTTATGAAAACATAGATTGAACTTCTTGCAAATTGTAGATTTATAAATTCTTTTTTTGTTTCCTTTTTTGGTAAGAAACAGCGTTAGTTCTAAAAATTCATTAAAACATTTTAATGATTTAAAGAATATTTAAATAAAAAATCAATTTTTAAAAATTGGATGGATGCATGATTACTTATTTATTATAAAGGACTCAAATGGGGGGAAATAGAAGAAAAAACCATATATCTAGTTAGGAAAACCAAAATGATATGCTACATGCGTATTGGATGACGTATGTTCCTTTGCAGTAATTTTGTGTGTTCCCAATTCTTATACAACCATAACATAGAAAATAGCAAATCATGAGCCCCATATTCTTGCCTCAACTCAAATTGAAAACTAAAATACCCTAATAAAGGTTTTCATTTAATAAAAATAACATGGGAGTTCAAAAAAAATTTATAACACAATGAAGATTGCAGCTAACCCATGTGTCTATTATAAAAGGCTCTGCTACAACTATATACTTTTAAAGAACCACAAGCATAACATGAGTGTTAACTCCAAATAGCTTCACCAAAAGAAAAGCTAACCATTCTTTAAATTATAGATATCAAATTTATTATAAATGGAAAAAAGTGTAATAAACTTACACATTATATATAACTGAAAGTTAAAATTATAATAGCCAAAGTGCTTACGAAATGCTAAACGTTAATTGTATGAAAATATATTAAATAAAAACATAGTTACATTGAAGTTGTATAATAATTAGAATATTTAGGATATACTACTTCTTGAATAGTCATAGTTATGCTTCAAAAGAAGAAAAGAGGTAAAATAGACTTCTATTTGGATTCTTGTCCATAGGTGTCTATTTTTTATTACTATAATCAAAGATTAGTTTGAACCTAATAAAAAATTCAATAACACATATCACTCACCATTTGAAGAAAGTAAACATCTAAGTTGATTGTATATGATGGAATTTGCCTAGAGGCTAAGAAATCGAAACTACGCTACCACACTTGGGCCAAAGGGGATTTACCCGACTCCCCATGGGCTCATATGGATTAATCCGACTCAAAGGATTGAGACACCTTCTATTATTAAAAAAAAATTGCTAAAACGACCTAAACCCAGCATGATAATTGGCATATCCATTCGTTTCTCTTTCACTAACGCAATATATATACAAATTAAAAAACCAGAGGAATCATTGTAAGTGAAGAAATGATTTATTTATTTCAAAATCAAATCCTACGTCTTTAATATATATTAAGATTGAAAGAGGCTGATTTCTCAATTGAAACAGTCTCTTTCATATATATAAATTGAAATCGAAATTGAGGTCCAATTTCTCGATCAATTGAGAAATTGGACTCTTAGGTGAAAATTAATGGAATAACTTTGGATAAAGTATAAAGTTTGGATAAAGTCTGAATAGGTTTCTCTCAGTTTAAATTCAAATTTTCTAAAACTTGATTAGATTAAGGAGATTTTTTTTTTTTTTTGGAAAGAGACTTTTTAGAGGAATTTGAAAGAGATAGAATTACAATAGGAACTTCTCTCTAAATTGGACTCTTCGGATTAGTTAAAATCGATTCAAATTTGGAAGCCAATTTCTCAATCAATTGCAAAATTGGAGCTCAATTTTTCAATCAATTTCAAAATCGGGCACCAATTTCAAAATCGATGCCTTCACCTATAATATATAATAACTAGCAAAACATGCCCCCGCTCCCAGAAATAAAAACACGTCCAATTTGTGGCTATTTTATGAGATATTAATTAGTGAGAAAATAAATATAAAACAAAAAGTATGAAAATAAATATATAATAAACAAATATATCATTTATTACGGTTTGAAGCATGGCCCAACCCGACATTTATACAAAGTAAACATTACTTTTTATATACGTGAGTATGAAACTTCAAGTCCTATGTAAGTTAACATTTGCAAAATTGCATGTGGCCCTGTCTTTAGGAATTAGAATATGAGGCCCACTTTAAAAAAGTTTATTGTCTGTAGAGCCCATATGTATAAATCACTATTAAGGATCTACTTTTAAAAATCACAAACATTAAGGATTTTCTAACCTTAATAGATATATTAAAATTCTAAATCCACCTTATAAAGAAGACTCATTTTAACTTGGTTGGATTAAGTTATTGAGCAAGGTGGATTTTTTCATCTGGACTCTTTAATCACCTATCCATAATAGATATATATTAAAATTTGAATTTACATAAAGAAGCTTAACAAAAGTGGACTCTGAATTGATCGATAGAGCTTATCTCTTGAAATTGATTTGAGATCCAATTTCTCAAATTGATTTGAGATTAGAGTTCAATTTTGCAATCGATTAGCAAATCGGACTCCAATTTCGAAATGGATGCCTACGTCTATAATATATTATAATAGATAAATATAAATTATGCATGTTTCTTGATATGGATATTGAGAAACAAAATTAAAAAATAGTGAAAATTGTGTTACAAACTGAAATGGACTGGAAGGAATGGACCGAAATTCAAACCTAATTTTTTTTTTACCCCTCATTCCATTTCTGCCAAATGACCCAATCGAGAAATTTCATCCATTCTGGACGAAAGGAAATGGAATTACTAGTATGTTTCACATTCCATTTTATTTCATTTTATCCCACCCTACAAAAAAGAGGCCCTTAGAATTATCCAACAGTGGATTAAAGTAAGATATACATGGGAAGTGTTAGAAAAAAGCCCCTCTTAGTAGGAACGCCCATGGATGCATGATGATCATGGAAATCAGTTGGATGGAAAAAACTATATGAAACCTATCTATCTGCAAAATTTAAACTCTATAAGGTCATTCTAATCCTAGGATCCATGACCTTGAAATTTAATAGTTTCATAAGCATCATTTTTTTATGATTTCAATCCAATGGCGAGGAAAAGTTAGATGAGTGTCAAATGTTGACTTGTGAATATTCATTAGGGGGCGACGTGTGTGAAAAGACTGTATTGGCTCAAGGTGGGCCACATACCCATAAAAAAAGGACAAAAAATGGGGCCTCTTTTTTTATGATATTCATATTATGCATACATGCACACAGCACATTCATAGTTGAGTGATTACGGCATGTTAGGGCTCATTTTCTCATCATTTCTACACACTTCTCAACTAGTTTCACACAATATCTAGGGATTGATATCTAAGCCTTCAAGTGTAAGGTCTTACTGTTTACTTGATCAGTTGCTAGGATGTTCATGGGTTGGAGTTGGATATATAATTTGTGCCCATTCAATAATTGAGCTAGGCTTGGATTAAGTGATAGAAAGCCCAAAAGCCGATCTAAATGAGGAATACTTATAATGGGAAGTGCTCCTATGAGAGATACTCTCACCAACTTTATGAGAGATGGATGGGGGCCTTTTCTTCCATATCCACTCTCACTAACTTAAATACAAGGACCCCTAACTTAAATGTGAGGGCCCCACACATCTCTCACCAAGTTGGTGAGAGTGTCTCTCATAGGAGCACTTCCCACTTATAATTTAGTGATAGTTTGTCCAACCAATGAATATTAGAAAGCTTATGCAACTCATTAAAAGCCTAGTTCAGCCCAACCTTATTGATTAAATGGACAGGCTTAGACCTAATTATATTTATAACTTGTGGCGGGCTTGGATGGATAAGGGACTGTGTTTCTGAAGTTGGATTGGGCCTCAATTGTCTCACCCCAGGCCATGAACACCACTACCAGTAGCCCAACCTAGAAAAAAAGAAAAAGAAAAAGAAAAAATAATGCCCCCAAATACATAGTTTTGCCCCAGTCCAAACATTCTATATTTCTTTATCAACAATGGATAAAACTCCAATTGAACTAAAACTTAATGTAATAATAGAACCCAAGCAAACAATATTTTTAAGCAGACTAAATTTCAATATAAGCCACGGAGAATGAAAATACATAATAACATGTAGTGAAATTAGTATATATATGCAATGTAAAAAAAATTATAAGGGGGAAAATGGGTTTGTTGTTCTTCTTCTTTATTTATTTGTGAAAGTCTCTACAAGTCTATCCCCTCTTGGATCATAAGATTTGGGCAAGTGTGCATGGGTTAGAATGAATATTAAAAAATCTTTTCCCCTATCTCCATCAAGCCTTCTTCAGTTAATCTCATTTCCTTTTCTTTTTTTATCTTTCCTTCTTCATTTTAAATTTACCCTAAAATCAGCAATATTTTTATTTCCTTTTTTTTTTTCCTATGATTCAAAATCATGTTAAAAGATTCTTAAATAATTCAAAATCATGTTAAAAGATTCTTAAATAATGGAGGAGCGAAAGTGATGTTATGAGGGGAGTCCATGATGTAAGGGCCTGTTTGGCATCATTCTCTTGTTGTTCTCAATTTTGTGCTCGGATTAGGTTGTACTGAGATCAGATTGTGCCGAATCTATATTCTGCGGAACTTGTTTGGCAATATTATATGAAATTACTCTACTAAAAATATGCCGTACGAAACTTGTTTGGTAACATTATGAAAGTTTTGCTCCAAGTAGCAAATATAGGATTTACAATGTGGGACCCTACCTTTTATTGTTTGTAGTATTATTATTATCATGTATGGGATTTTGCTCCAAGTAGCAAACATAGGATTTACAATGTGGGACCTCACATTTTATTGTTTGTAGTACTATTATTATCATATGTGGGATCCACCTGTAGAAGTTTCAACGTGGTACCCACCTTTAAAAATTAGAACATGGAACCCATATCTATTGGATTTATAATATGGGACCACCTTTATAGGAATTATAATGTGGGCCAACTTTTTGTAAATATAAATATGGGATCCACTTTTAGAAATTAGATTATGGGCTTACATGCATATGATTTATAATGTGGGTCCACCTTTTGTAAACAAGACCATGTGACTCATATTTATGAATTACAAAGTGGAGCTACATTTGTTTTAATTGTAGACACAGGGCCCACCTTTAGAAATTAATTAGAATGTGGTGCCCACCTTTAAAAATTAAAAAATGGGGTAGCACATTTATAAAATTTACAATGCGGCCCACATTTATAGGAATTATAATGTGGGGCCATACTTTTTGTTAATTGTGAACACGGGACCCACTTTTAAAAAATTACAAAGTGGTACCCACATTTAGAAATCCGAACATGGGGCCATCATTAAAATGTGGGGCCATACTTTTTGTTAATTGTGAACACGGGACCCACCTTTAAAAAATTACAATGTGGTACGCACATTTGGAAAACCGAATATGGGGCCACCATTAAAAATGTGATTGTGGACACAGGACCTACCAAGAGAAATTACAACATGATACCTACCTTTATAAACGATTTATAATGTAGTCCCACCATTAAAGAATTATAATAGGGCGCCACCTTTTGTAATTGTGACCATGTGACCCACCTCTAGGAATTATAAAGTGGGGCCACCTCCATTGGGATTGTGAATGTGGGGGCCTACATTTAGGATAAGTAAGAGGATTTAAGATCTTCAAATGATATTCTTTAAAAGACAAGAGATAAGAAAGAAACAATTGTGCCAGCAAGTTGTTTCTTAAAAAAAACGAAGTTTTTTTGTTCCAACTTTCTTATGCTGGTGGGTTAAGATTTTAAGATTCCTTCCCATGAGAACAAAATTTGGAACAATCATTTACACATACCAAACATGTTTTCTTCATTCATATCTCGTGGGAACATGGGAACATCCAAATGGCACAATGCCAAACACACCCTAAGGGGCCTGTATATATATTTCTAGAATAACTAGTGGAAGAGAAGTGTTAAAAATGATAATCCACAAGGCTGAATTTTTAAAATCTCACAAATTAAACAAGCAATTTCAAATGTTGAGAACAACATGAATTGATATAATTGTCGGATATCTCCCATGTAATGCCTGTAAAAATTTGTTCTAACCCCGTTCTTATGGTCTATTTGTTTGCATGGAATCGAATTTTTTTGAAGGGGGATCTTCATATGCATCTATCTCTCACCATTTTTGGTGAGGGACACCCAAAAATGGGAAGTTTCAAGTACAAAAGTATATTTTGTGTGAGGTACAAAGTACACTTTTGTACTTGAAACTTCCCCTTTTTGGGTGTCCATCACCAAAAATGGTGAGGGATAGATGCATATGAATATTTTCCTTTTATGAATTCTAAGAAATATATTCCCGAAAGTGGCTAAAATTGAAGATACAAAGATGAATATGTTAGATTGTATGTCCTCAATCCAGTGGACAGGGGCGGACCTAGGTGTAGGCCCAGGGGGCCATAGTGCCTCCTCTCAAATCTTTATTTCCTATATTATATATACTTTAATTAGTTTATATATTAATTTTATAACAAGTGCCCCCCCCCCCCCCCCCCCCCCCCCCCCCCCCATTGTTTGCACAAAGTTAAAAAAAAAAAAAAAAAAAGAAGTACAAATTGGCGCTTCATCTCCTCGACTCCTCGTCCAACGTCTCCGAAAGCCAGAAGGCATTGACTTCCTTTGAATTTGTTTTCATCTTGTATATAATGAAAGAAATTATGGAAATCACTGATTTAATTTGTCAAGCATTGCAACGCTAATCTCAAGATATTTTGAATGCCGTGGATCTTGTTTCATCAACTAAAACACTTATCCAAAATTTGAGAAATGTTGGATTGGATGCTTTACTTACCAAGGTAAAATCATTTTGTGATGCACGCAACATAGTTATCCCAGATATGGATGCTCCTTATATTATGAGACGATCGAGGTTGAGCCCGTCAACAACAATATGAGGTTACAATTAAGCATCATTATCGAGTGAATATTTTTTGCGCTACAATTGATTTTCAGTTACAAGAATTAAATCGTCGGTTTAGTGAGAATGCAGTGGAGTTGCTTATTCTTAATTTAGGTTTGCATCCTCGACTTTCACATAAGTCTTTTAAAATTGACGACATTTGTCAGTTGGTAGAGAAGTTTTATCCCCAAGACTTCATAGATCATGAGCAAATGCAGTTGAGAATACAACTGAACCATTATGAGCATAATATAGTTCGACATAAAGATTTCAAAGAATTATCAACTATTTCTGAACCGTGTCCAATGGTTGGTAAAGACTAGAAGATCAACGGTCTGCCAACTTAGGCTTTCTATCACTTAATCTAAGCCTGGCCTATATATTAAACGTCAAGAAAATCTAGATCCAAGCCCGGCCCTTGAGCACCCAAGCTAGTAACATATCCTCGAATTCCACGGTCCTAATGTAAGATTGAGCACATGATTGATACCGTGATCAATGCATATGATTAATAATGAATGAGATTATGATAATCATGTTACTAGTCATGTGCTCAATCTTATGAGATCAACTTCTATTAAAGTAAAGCACTTCAATGGTCCAGATTATCAAAAGGTGGACCTGTGGACCCCACACGATTGCGTTGCACACATCCTACTCACCTCCTGTTGGGAGACACTCGAAACTGTACTCATTTTAAATTGGGACCCCTTTTATTTCTTCGGCCATGTGATTTTGCTCGCGCCATGGTCTCTATGTATTTTCACTCCACAAAACCACCAGCAGTTGCCTAGTTGCATGGTCAGATGATCCAGACGGTCCATCACATTGACATGGCACCACCAGGCATCAGCCTGATATTATTCACATTAGTCTAGCAATCCCAGTGAGGATTATTCAGTACTTTCTAAGTTCTTATAAGCCCATTTATTGGAAATATGACAAATGGTCTGTATATATATCCATTATCCAAACAAGAAGGCTCCATCATCACGAAACTACCCAGTCATCTGATGGATTCACTCATCTTGCAGGTCCCACCATTGATATGAGATGATCCCTAGCCCTTCCAGATCCAAGGATCTAAACTGCCCGACTCGCTCCTAGATGGTGATATATATCATGGAAGCCAAGAGTTGGGTAATTACTAGCACCTTCTAATGTACAGGGTTGTTTATTTTTGGAGCACTCCCAATTATTATCTTTATCAATTTCATCATCTAAGTCTTGTCTTAACGAAGTTGGGTATTAATCAATGAACTCGAATACCTATCACCGGCCCGACTTTGTAAACACTGTATGCATTCACGTCCTGCTGAGTATATCCGAAATCCCGATTGCATGCAATACAATATTGCCAGAGTTGCATGGATTTAAGACGTGGAGTCCAGCGATAAAATAGATGACCGATACATCAAGTTATAACGGGTGCTGTAACTGTGACTATGGTATACCTTTAGTATAATAAAATATATGACTGGGAAATACATAGTGATGATGCAGAAACCTTCATCTATATATAGTTTCTGGCACGAGAACGTTCCACCCAAATCGATAATGGTCTAGGCCAAAACTGAAACATCATGTGTAACATTGTGAACAAAAACGATACAGAACAAATCGTCTAAATTTAAAGGTCTGGTTTGCATATTGGCCATCGATAAGGGAAGGGTACTAATCAAAAACTCTGGGTCAAATATGGCTTCTAATGTAATGTCGAGGACCCCATCAAGGTCTAAAAGTAGAATGAGATATTAGCAAAATTCAGTGCTTCAGTGGGTCGACTTGCTACTGGGGGAATGGAAAAGCCATGGAAACAGTCTCGACTCTGGGTTTAACGTCCAATTCTTCTATGAATATTTGCATCGTCACTTTCATGCGAATACTCTTGTGGTTTTAAAATCAAGCCAATACCGAGTTAAATTGCTTTACATGCTAAATCAATACCCAATTTTCTTTTTATAAATTACTCTAGTTTGAAATAGAAAATGAATTGGAGCTCCACCGTCATCAACTTCATGTTCTTACTTGGTTATTTTACTTACACCTAAAACTGGAAATATTTACCTGCGCACACTGCACTTCCATGCAATTGGCCCTCTTCTTGGAGGCCCGACCCACCTCGGAATTTCATGTATCACATGCGCGCAGCCCGGACACGCAGGAGCCAGGAGCCAGGAGCCAGGAGATTAGAGCACGTATAGGAGCACGGGCAGATGTTTTCCCATCTATAAAACACCCCTTAGATGATAAATTTCTGTTTTTCTTTTTCTTAGTAAATGGATGAAACTGATATATATATATATATATTTATTTATTTATTTATTTATATTACTTCAGGAGAAAACAAATGCTCGGTCAATGCAACCAATATAGTACGGTCTATTGGTTTAACCCGGGCGAGTGACGACTAGCAGGTTTTCTTCAATCTGCCTCTCTATCTATATATCATCCAAGAGTACCTTTTCATCTGGGTCGAAACTACTCACATATGAAATAACAATGACATGTCATCTACCTTTAGAACTCCTGTGTGAAAGGGTTGGCAACTTGGTCAATGTGATCTAACGAGAAATGGATACGTACAATCAGATGAAATTCCTGAAGGCTCGTCCAATGTAGCCATTGGCATTTCTACCCAAAGGGAAGAAAGTTGCGACTGCAAACCTTCTAAAAGCTGCAGGGATTGGGCCTCCAGATCAATCTTTTTGGTATCTAATCCCCTGATTGATGATCCCTTTCCACCCAAATGGTCTACTTTTGTATCCCATCCCATCTCAAATTATTGGGTGTGTAACGATCTATCTAAGATATTTGGAATCTAGCTAGATCAACTAGAACAAAATAAGAGAAAGAGAGGAAAAAAAAAATAATCAAAGAGGAATTGATCACTACTGAAATATATTAGTCTGCCAAAGCAAGCCCAACCCTATCGTGCAAAAAATATGGGAAAAAGGGAAGTTAAATTGAATCGTAACCCACGTTCGTTGGTTCTGTACACATTTATCTGCTCAATCCCATAAAATGTTTTTAAGAGACCAAATTCGTGGGTCTGATCCACATCTCATGTAACAATTAATCTCAGACAGTGTCTCTGCAATTTTACCAATGAGTTAGTTAGGAACACTTTCTATCTTTTTTGAAGCAGCAGTGGTGTGATCGGTGCACCCACTCAATCCCAGTGTAAAACACACGAGAAACAGAGGATGGACTCTTTCCATCCATCATCCATCCGGTCGCCTGATTGAACTACTGAGGCCTAACTACTGAAGTACCCCATTTCAGAAACCTCAATAAAAATTTATCAGTACATGTTAAATCGAAATTTTCATCACATTTCAAATCTGTATCTTTTTTTTTTTTTTTTTCTGAATGCAGGACCATTCAAATGGGACTCTCAAATGTCTCTCACTGATCGTTGTTTCTAAAGTTACATCAAACAAAGAGTTATCTAAATCAATGGAAACTCAGTCACTGCACCAAAAGACATAATAACAATAAAAATAATAATAATTATCAAAAAAAAAAAAAAAAGAAATGCATTCTGAGTATGTTCCAAGAACCCCAAAAAAACTTCCCTCATCTTCACTCTTTTTTTTAATCCGGATTTTGTTTATGAGGAACTGGAAGCCTGCCAAACAAACCCCCCATAAAGAGAGAAAAAGAGCAAAAGAGAGAGGAGATAGAAAGATATTATTTTATAAATAATCCTGTGTGAGTGTGTGTTCCTGCATATATTTCATAAATCATAATACATACATTGCAGCAGCAGCGGGAGGAGGATGATTAGGATTTAGGAACACACAAACACAAAAAAGAAGCCAAAACCACCCCCATCATCTCCACCGTCCAAATCCCTCCGCTGCAAATCCAATCCCTTCATTCTCCGTAGTCTTCCCCTCTCCAATACCTGCAATTCCGCCGGCGCTCGCTCCCGGCTTCTTTCCTTTCCGACAGGATTCATCTCCGCCCCGAGATTTTACAGATCATCGGTCTCGATCAAATCTTCTGATCAGGGTAGATATTGTTTCTTTTTTTGCATTGAATTTGGTTGGGGGAGGGCTAGGGTTTCTTGGTCTTTGGATTTTCCTTTCCCTTCGAGAGAGAGAGAGAGGAAAGAGAAGATAAGATGATCATAAAACGAAGCCAGAAATCGGAAATGCCGCATCTGAAGAGATGCAGATCACGAGGATCAGCCTCCGAAGACGACGGAGGAGCTCCTCCGAAGAAGAAGACCCGGAAGAAACGGAAGCCGAGCTCGTTCTACCCGCTCGACCTGCTCGGCGATGTCGCCGCCGGCCGGATTCCTCTGTTCTCCGAGGGAATTCTGCGGCAGAGACTCAGCTCCGATCATGAGGACGGGGCAGCTGCGTCGTGGTCTACCGAAGTCTCCTACTGCTCCGGCGAGGCGGAGTCCGAGTCGAAGCGGCGCCGGGAGAGCGGCGCCGCCGGAGGAAGGAATTCAGGGGCGGCGGAGGCAGCATTTCGTCCGCCGCTGGTGAGGACGTCGAGGGGGCGGATTCAGGTTCTCCCTTCCCGTTTCAATGATTCCGTGCTCCTCGATCCCTGGAAGAAGGATAGGCCGAAATCCAAAGCCTCCGGCCCGATTCTGGATGGTGAATTGGTCGTGAAGGAATGCGAGGAGAAGCCGAAATTGAAATTCGATGCCAGGAATGCCAGACAAGACAAAAAGAAGGAGAAATTCAACTGCAGGAATCCTAAGTCGCCGTATACATTGATCAAACATCCAAAGTCGTATACATTGATCAAACAAGAGGAGGAGAAGGAGGAAGAAGAAGATGAATTGCAGCACGCGGGCTTTAGGAGTTTGGATTTTAAGAAGTATTCGACTTCCAGAAGTTCTCTTACGTCCCTCCACGAGCAGCAGCAGCAGTTTATTGAAGTCGAGAAGAAGAAGAAATCGAAATCTGCGCCATTGGATAAGAGGAAGGAATTTCATAGTCATACTCATAGGTCGGAGGAGTTTGCTGTGGGTGACATTGTATGGGCAAAACCAAGGAAAATGTACCCTGCTTGGCCTGCAATTGTGATTGATCCGATGTTGCAAGCTCCTGAAATGGTTCTCAACTGTGGAGTCAACAGCTCTGTTTGTGTCTTGTTCTTTGGACGCCCCCGGAATGGAAAGGAAAGGGTAAATAGATTAAGGCAAAGATAAAAGTCTATACATTTTTAAGTTCATTATGAATTTCTGTGATGAACTAGGCAGGCATATCTGTTGATTCTATTTCTTTTTATCTCATTGGTCCTGTGTAACAAGCAGGATTATGCTTGGGTGAAGAACAGCATGATTTTTCCGTTCATAGACAATGTAGACAGGTTTGCATTTTTGGAGGGCTTCTGTATTTTAAATATAGATAGAAAGAGGTCTTCCTGTTGATTTAAAATACAATTAAAAAAAAAAAAGAAAGAGTGGGGATCGGCTGAAATGCTGGCTCGTGCAGATTTCAGGGGCAGACCCAGTCATACTCGAACACGCTGTGTGATTTCCGGATGGCGATAGAGGAGGCATTCTTAGCAGAGCATGGTTTTTCTGGGGCACAGCTAGCAGAGGAAAGGAGTGCAGCCGCTGTGCAGCGAGCTTATCATCAGTCCCTTTCCAGAGGAATCCAAGAAGCGACAGATTCAAATCAGGATCATGAATGCCATTCTCAGAGCCGGGTAAGTTACCGAAAATTTTGATTTTTCCCTCTTTGCACTTTTATTTTGCTTCCTTATGTTATCGGTTCTAGATTAGTGGACTGCCATCGTATCTGGGTTAACAACAGGATTTAGGATTGGAATTTCATGGGTGACTTTGTATAGACTGTCTCAGGATGCCTTGGCTCTTCAGCATTTGGAGTTTAGGAAAAGTTTTCCTGGTTCTTGATACTTTTTGTATCTATACTAGGAATGCGGCTTTTCAACAGTCCGGAAAGAATTTACATGTACTTCTAAAACAGAAAGGAGCCAAAGTGCCAGACGCAGCATTATTGAGTGGTGCTATACACACGGAATTGTGGGTGTTGGCCTGGTGGGGGTAGAGTGGTGTTAGTTCTCTGGTGGGATAGAATGATGTTAGTTCTCATGGAGCTTATTATTTACGTAATGTCGTGATTATCTGGTGGGATAGAATGATGTTAGTTCTCAAAAAATAAAGTTAGCTTAAGTAGGCTTCCAGCTAGTTTTAGTGGAACTGAAGTACTTGCATGTCAGGCTCATTGTATTACTGTTTTATTTGGACTATTGAGAATTCATTAGACTGTAACGGCTTGACCTCCATGAATCAAAGTTAAACTTGTTAATGGATTCTTCACCTTGATATAAGTCTTGCAGATGCTAGAAGATTCAGCAGGGCCAAGTGGTTTTTCATTCTGTTGTGGGAAGATACACTACAGTAAAAGATTGTTCAACTATATATTATGGTCATTCGTTTTAGGTTCCTTGTGCAGGCTGGACTTGAAAAAAACAAATCAGAACAACCCTGTGACAGGTGTGGAGTACCCATTCAACTCAAAACTACACAAAAATTGAAACGTTCTGTTCCTAAAGGCCAGTTACTATGCAAACATTGCATGAAGGTTAGTATGACATGCCTTATCTAGGTTACTTAAAATAGAACTTTTGAGTGCCATAGTTGTCGTTTAGTTGTTATTTGTGAACTGTTCTCATATGCACTGTCATTGCAGTTGCCGAAATCCAAAAGGTATTGTGGCATATGCAAGAAGATTTGGCATCATTCCAAAGGCGGTAGCTGGGTGAGTATCTACTCTTAACAATTGCGTTGATTTGCTTGCTTTTCTCTATACCACACAGCACAATCATTCTGGACACTGTTGACTGGACTAAACAAATGAAACAGGTACGTTGTGAGGGATGTAAAGTTTGGGTTCATGCAGACTGTGACAAGATTTATGGCAACATTTTCAAGGTTTGACATATATGTTATGCTTATCATCACTTGCTTTTCATAATCCTGTAGGCTACATCTACATGTTTACATCTATGAGAATTCACGAGAGTGAAATACAGAACTGACTTGAGTTTTCCCTGTGTCAAAGGATCTGGAGGACACTCATTATTTCTGCCCTGATTGCAAAATGAAGCTCAATTTTAAATTTTCAGACACCAATAAATGGCCGCCAAAAATCAGGTCTCTCTCTCTCTCTCTCTCTCTCTCTTACAAATTTGTTGTCGGTATCATTTTGACTCTTTCTTTTTAATTTTTTTAACTAATGTTGCTCACAGAACAAATAACGGCAATGGATTATTTGTGGTGCCCAAGAAGATAACTGTTGTGTGTTCTGACATTGAAGGGACATACTTTCCTAGGCTCCATTTGTAAGTATTGAGACAGTTTATACAGTTGAGGATTTCCTGGATATTGATAAAAATTATCTATTGTAGTTTGCCCTTTCTTTCCTTCAGTCTACTTGAATTATTCTCTGTGGAACTTTCATGTATTTACTTCTGACTTTAACACACAATTTTCATGGACTCCCGTGCGGCCCACTTGGGACATTCGATTCACTGCTACAGGAGGCATGTGGAAGGAACCTCGAAGATGGGTTGCACAGAATATCACTCGTATCATAAAAATTCTATCCACAGATTTCATGATTTGAAAGCTTCTGAGTTTGAAGTGTTTTTTTTTTGGCTATTAAGTCGAACAGTTGTTAATGGTTAAATCAGTTTCAAATTGGACTGTGCCAATTCATAGGGATAGGTGCGAAAGGCATGCATTTTTGAAAGGCGAACCCACCATTTTTTGCTTTAAGTCCACCTTTCTTGAATCTAAACTGCTTGTATCTCCTATCCGCTCTGAACTGACACCAGCTTAAATTCTCACTTACATCAAAGTTGGTCTCACCATTGGATTGATCAAGTGATTTTCACATGATTAATAGAATGGAGTAAGTCATGCATTTTACATGTGATCAGTCCAATGGTGGAGCTATTTGGGCCAATGACAATTCATGCTGGGAAGGTGGGGTTTCTGAGTTGCTCGTATTCAAGAATGAAAAGCCTGAGTGCAACAGTTTTAGAGGATATCATGGGAGCAAGCATGAGAAGGGATAGGATATGAGGCTTCACAACCTTTTTTTTTATCATGGGAGAAAGTATGAAGAGGGATAGGATATTGAGGCCTCACAACCTATTTGCAATATCATGGGATCTCTCTCTCTCTCTCTCTCTCTCTCTCTCTCTCTCTCACACACACACACACACGCACAGAACACGCACACATATCACTAACCCTAAATTGATTGGATAAGGTTTAATTGATGATGTTGATATGTTGATATACATCTATCACAACATGACTTGAAACAAGGTTAAGTAGAAATGTAGCCTGTAGGATTCAGAAAGTTGACCCTAGAGAGATCAGGCTTTGATGGTTATAAGTATTAAAGTTTAATAGATCTAGGGTTTAGTATAATAGAGAAGAAGAAAGGAGGAATATAGTTCTTTTCAGAAAAAAAAAAAAGGAGGAATATAGTAGGGATATACACAAAGCGCATGCGGTATTATTATTTATCAATTTTTGACATAATTAAATATTAGTCCCGGGCTCCTGGCTGATAAAATTATGAACCCTCCTACATAATACAAAAAGTCTATTTTTCTCAATAATGAGGATGGTGATATTCAATCATAGATGTTGGTTGGGGATGTAAATGGAATGATTCATTTGGCTTGATGAGTAAATAACCATTTTTTTTATCGGTGAAGGCTAAGGAGAAGTGTTTTCAGAAGTGCTTGGGGCTTACACCTGGAGGCTTGCCTCAATCAAGGCTTCCTGAGAATGACCCATGCCTTGGGCCGTGATTCAAATCTGAGGTGTGGTTTGAATTTTGGGTGTAGCACTGTATGAGGGCATATTTGAAGCATACACCCCAGGAGAAGCGTGTGCTTCAGTCATGCACCATGTTGAGTGACATATGCCTCATTATTACATCTTGTTTTTAAGAAAAATGGTATTTCGGAATTTGGCCTTTCAATAATAAAGTAACAATTCACACATTACTTTATTATTCGTGCTATAAAATAGTCCATATGGTCTTATATTTACATATAAATACTATTTTTTTTCATAACACATTGGAGGGTAGGGTGATTGAGTAGATTGGTATCAAGAAGAGCAAGTGGCTGACCCAATGCAAAAAATATGGGGCTAGCATGGGAAGGGCTATTGTGATCCTTTCTATGCAAAGTAATGTACACATACATGTAGATATAGTATATATAAATATGAGAAACACAACTCTGCAGATGTCACGCACAGTGCGAGACAACCGTGGGGCCCACACATGATCAATCCGATCTGTCACACTAACCGACCCCTCTTGCATGTCACTGATCTCATGGGTTTTATGCTGATCTGAATGGACCGGACCGTTGGATTGAAGTCAAATAGAACCATGCATTTAGCATCATTAAATTTCAGGGCCACAGATAAAGTGGCTAAATGACTAACTTGAAAGTTTATATGTGGAGTGGTCCCTTCTAGATCTTTCAACCCCCCACCTCAGCCATGATTGGTGGGGACCCAGGTGGGCCTGACAGACTATGCGAGACATCTGCATAGGAGCACACCTATATATAGACAAAATTCATGTAGCTGACCCAGCATAGTTGGGACAAGGCTTTGACTACAGCGGCGGCGACGATGATGATATATTTGAAGTTTAGCATACACTGGAAATGGTTTAAAGGTTATTGATGCTGTTTGAACATGCAGACTCCTAAAATATTAGTCATTTCAATCAAAGAGTTTAAGTATCCCTATTTTTCACTTGTTTTACCTGTTTGGAAGCTGCTCGAAACAGAGGATATATTTGGAAATTCACTTGGAGCAAAGATGTTTGCTTATGAAATAATATTTTGTTGTTTTCTATCCCATTATTAATATCTTTTATTATGTCTGTTCCAGAGTTGTGTGTAGGTGTGGTTCATGTGGGGCAGAAAAGAGGACACTTGGTGACTGGGAGCGGCACACAGGTTCCAAAAAGAAAAACTGGAAGACTACTGTTAAAGTGAAAAGTTCAATGCTGACACTGGAAGAATGGGTTTGTACTTAGTGGATCTTGTAATTTTGCTGTAGTGCTAATGTTTTCTGCATTAGGTGCTGTTAGTTTGACAAAGGTTTGTCATGCCAGTAGCTACAACTTCTTGTTTTTTTTTTCTCTAATTTTCCCTATTTTTGTTTAAGGAATCATTGATAATGATTTCTTGGTAGTATGCCAATAGCACACAAATTTGATTGATGATATCCTGGTTTTATTATATTAAAAAAAAAAAAAAAAAAACCGGCATGTTATGTTTTAACTTGCACTCTTAACCTTGCAGATGCTACAGATTTCGGAATACCATGCACGTGGTCTTGTTTCTTCCATTCCTGCCAGGCGCGCTTCTTCGAAGATAGGGAAGCAAAAATTGTTTGCATTCTTGCGAGGTAAATCAACGATCATTTAGAGTTCATCTCATAGCATTCAACAACCTGATAATGGTTCTATTTTCGTCTTGCAGAGAAGTATGAACCAGTCCAAGCTAAGTGGACAACGGAGCGATGTGCAATATGCAGATGGGTTGAAGATTGGGACTACAATAAGATTATCATTTGCAACCGGTACATCTTATCACCATTGCATTCTTTGCCCACCTAATGTTTGTGTGAGATCTAGACCAAATTGTGTTGGTGGCTAGGAGATTATACTGGATCCCATGGATTATTCTAGGGTATAATGGCATCACTAATTTGAACTGCATTATTTCCAGATGTCAAATAGCTGTCCACCAGGAATGCTATGGAGTGAGAACTGTACGAGATTTCACATCTTGGGTGTGCAGGGCATGTGAAACACCTGATATTGAGCGAGGGTGTTGCCTTTGTCCCGTAAAAGGTGTGATTTCTAGATTTATGGAAGCTTGCTGCTTTCAAATTCTTTCTTTTTGAGGCTGGTTGCTTTTGTGTCTTTCAGATAAAGGTTTCCACTTCATTATTACTGTGTTAGATTCACAATACAAAGAATGACTTGGGTGTGTTATTACTTAAATTTGTACAAGAGAGAGGGGGAGGTTTTGTTTTTAAATTTGAGAATCGATATACTTGCCTCTTGCTGTAGTGAGACTGATTTTTTGTCACTCTGCATTTCTTAAACTATGAAGTATTTCATTAGTTGGTAGTTGTGTCAGTGTGTGTTTACATGAAATCTTATTTAATGTGAAGTTTACTTTTTTAGGAGGTGCAATGAAGCCATCAAATGTGGAGCCATTGTGGGTTCATGTCACGTGTGCTTGGTTTCAACCTGAAGTTTCTTTCTTGAGTGATGAAAAGATGGAGCCTGCAGTTGGCATCTTGAGAATCCCAGAGAGGTCTTTTATACAGGTTGAATGTTGTGGATGGTCTTTTAGTTATGTCACGCAATTTCTTTTTACAATGAGCAAGGCATCGTATATTACACCGATTTCTGTCAGATCCTTCATTTTTACAATGAGCAAGGCATTGTATATTACACTGATTTCTGTCAGATCCTTCACAACAACTGTATATTTATAATACTGAACTTCCAAACACCATTATACTGCTATACTCGATAAAACTAATCTTTTCTACATACAAATAGAGATATATTTTAATTTAACTTGAAACATTTTTCGGAATCTGTGAACCCTCTGTTTCAAGGTTTGTCAAATCTGACTCTTGCATATACCCTGTGCAATTTTTATACCTGTGCCTGTAGGTATGCAACTTAGCCTTGGTAGGAATTGCAGTACTATAGTCTGCTTAACTTCCTTTAGAGAGTGCATTTAGTATTTGATTACAAAATTAATTTTAATTCAAGCACATTTCTGATTTCACATGTGTGTTTGTTTTCCATGGATATTTAGGAATGTGTAATTTGCAGACAGAAGCACGGTTCCTGTATGCAGTGTTACAGATGTTCAACTTATTATCATGCTATGTGTGCATCAAGGGCAGGGTACCGAATGGAGGTATTTACTAAAACAAATTTCTATTTAAGATGATAATTGGTGCTATTTATTTATTTATTTAACTCCACTAATGTTGTCTGCAGTTCATAGAAATTGCATGCACTATTCATTTAAGCATTTGATTATATTTTGCCATTTGCTATTATCTTTCTGAGCTGAAGCATGAACAAAGATGAAGGGACAGAAACATTTAAACTGTCTTTAAAATACAATCCTTGTTTCAGAATGACCATGAACCAATGTGTCCCGTACTTCTTAAATCTTGCTTGCCTTTTTTTCTTTCTTTTGTTGTTGTTTTGTCATGGCACACTTATATCTATTGTTGTCAAATTGCAGTTGCACTGCTTGGAGAAAAATGGGAAACAGATAACAAAAATGGTTTCATACTGCTCCAATCACAAGTAAGATTTTATTAGCATTAGAATGCTCTCTCTATATATGTGCGTGCGTGAGTGAGTGAAAATGCTCTCTCTCTCTCTCTCTCTCTCTCTCTCTCAAATTTTCCCTTTGCTAGTTTATGTTATATGAAAATATCAGGTCTGTTTCTATCTTGCGCTATAGTGATCTCTAAACCCTGTCAAGAACTTTATAAGAAGATATGGTATAGTGATCTTTAAATGCTGACAACAGCCTACACCATAGTTGGAGGGTGCTCATTGTTGCAACCACTAGGTTGATGCTTTGTGTCATGTTACCAATAAAAAAAAATCTGATTATAAGTTTACATCTTTTGTGTAGGGCTCCAAACCCAGATACTGTTTTAGTCATACAGACTCCAACTGGTGTTTTCTCTACCAAAAGTTTGCTCCAAAGTCAGGTCAAGCAGACTGGTTCAAGGCGAATTTCAACAACAAGAACAGAGGTCCCACGGGATCCAACCTTAGAAACTCATCAATTTGAGTCATTATCTGCTGCAAGGTGCCGCACCTATAGAAAAATGGCAAACAAGGTAATATATATATTTATGTTAACCTTGTATATCCATATACATTGGATCAGGCTGCTTTGGTGATGATGACATGTACACCTTGTATATGCCATCAAAAGGAAGTTTCTGTTTTCTAGAATATTGGCCAGTCATTTATTGATCTTTAATCCAGCTATTGGTATGGTTGTTCATCTATGGAATACATGTGTAATTCATGTTCCACTTACCTCCTACTTGAAAAATGAAGAAAAACTCAGAGAATGGGTAAAATGGGTGATTATCAAGTTTATTGTTCTTTGTTCTAGCCTTGTTGCTCTTTATGTCAGTGCATCTTCTTTTGTACGGCAGTGTTGTATTGCAAATGTCCATACCATTGCCACTGGTGTGAGATTATTTCATACTAAGCTTTCCTATGCCAATAAAGCTGCAGATGAGGTTGGGTAGGGCGCGATTCAATAACTTTCAGCGAATTTTATAGTCGATACCAACTAATAATTTAATTGTTGAGGACTCTATTGATTTTTTACTGTTTCCATTTTATAAATTATAATAATGTTTTTATACGTTCTTGGACCCCAAATTTAGGAAATAAACAAATTATGCATTTTAGTTTCATCTTTTATGGGTTCATCTTGTTCCAATTACTAGTTTTGTTCCTGAAACCCAGAACTATTCAGTTCTCCTTCTGCCTTAGTAATTATATTTTAATTAAAGTCTCAGATCATTCAGGCTTATGTATTTCTTATTTTTTTTCCTCTGCCATGTAGAGAACAGGAGAATATGCAATTGCCCACAGAATAGGAGGTCCTTTTCATCATTCTCTAGATGCAATTGAATGCATGAATTCATTTAGGGTAATCTTTTTGTTATTTTTAAATGATTTTTTCCATTTCTTCTTTTTTTCCTTAGTTTGAGTTGAACTTTATATGAGTTACGAAATAAGGATATGTGCATGATTGTTGTTTGAACAGGAAAAAACAGATCCTAGGATTTTTTCTACATTCAGGGAACGCCTTCACTTCTTACAGGCAAACTATCTATCATCTTTAATGGGTTCAGTTGATATCACTTTTCTGATTGGGCTTTTTATCTCATTATATATTTGTTCATTTTGTCTAGTTAACTGAGCAAAGGAGGGTTTGTCTTGGTAGATCTGGAATACATGGATGGGGCCTGTTTGCACGTAGGAACATTCAAGAAGGAGAAATGGTACCCACTAAGATCACTTGTTGAACTCCAAAGGAATTCCTTTTTCCGTTCCTTTGTGTGTTGATCTTGATCAATTTAAGACATTTTTTCCCACTCACATGTTAACAATCAGCATCCAACGTAGCATTTTCTGACCTAGTCATCAAGCTTTATTATTTGGTTTGGAAGATTTATTTAAGATGTTTTATCCATCAACCAAAGAAATTCCAACTTAGTTTTGTATCCTCCATTTTGAAGAAAAGTTCATTTCACCCTCAAATTTTCAGAACATGAATATCTGCTTCTTCAACGCACTCCAGATAGACCCTTAATGTTTTGTTTTAGAAGCAAGCAGTACAGTAACAGAGAGGGAGAGAGAGAGAGAGAGAGAGAGAGAGAGAGAGAGAGAGAGAGAGAGAGAGAGAGCATATAAACCCCATTGTCACTGACATGAGTGAATGTCCTTACATTTAAATAAATGGAAGTGTGGACAAATAAAGCATCAATTTTTTTTACAAAGGAAAACATAAATTAAATCATATAGATTTGGAAGAGAGAGAGAGAGAGAGAGAGAGAGAGAGAGAGAGAGAGCATATAAAACCCATTGTCACTGACATGAGTGAATGTCCTTACTTACATTTAAATAAATGGAAGTGTGGACCAATAAAGCATCAATTTTTTTTTACAAAGGAAAACATAAATTAAATAATATAGATTTGGAAAAAAAAATCCCGAATTTTCTGATGCATGTAATGTACCTGTTCTGGTTTTGCAGGTTCTTGAATATCGTGGTGAACAGGTCAGACGCAGTGTTGCGGATCTTAGGGAGGCACGCTATAAATTGGAAGGCAAAGACTGCTATGTGAGTCACCTATCTATATCTTATTGTTTGAGTTCATTTTAGCTTCTGAGAAGGTAAAACATGCAATCAAGTTTTGCCAAATTTTCTGAAATATAATAACTTAAGTTTGAGTAATTAGTATTGAGCTGTGACTTGTGATTTTTGGGGATTTTTGAAACATTTTATGCTCACTTAACTCAAACTATGAAAAGGAAATAATAAATTGAAAGTATGGGTTGGGTTTTTTTTTTTTTTTTTTGGAAAAACTTGAGAATAATACTTCAACACTTGTAGCCTATTGTTGACATTAGATGTTATATTTATTGAAATTATGGACGAGCCTTTGGCCGGGTGGAAGGTACCCACTATTACAACCTCGAGGTTGTGGGTTCAAGTCATGTTACCGAATATATATATATATATATATGGGAGATGTGAGGGCCCCCACCCTATCTCTCATATAAGGTGAGAGATATCTCTCATAGGAGCATCTCCCATATATATATATATATATATTAGAGAGAGAGAGACATTGCTCCTATAAGAGTAACCCTCACACTACTATGAGTAAGGGGGGACCCATTGGATCCATATTTATATGAGGTCCCCCCCCCCCCCCCCCCCAAAAAAAATAAATAAATAAATAAATAAATAAAAAATCTCATAGTAGTGTTACTCTCACAGGAGCATTTCCCATATAATATATATAGGGGCCAGCTCTCCTAAGCTCAAGCTTAGGATAAGGTAAGCTCATGCATGTGGTGGGGCCCACCTAGGGAACCACATGGGGATGGGGGATTTCAAGGATTCCCTGGGATCCTCCTCTTTGCAAAATAGTAGCCACAACCGTGATTTCTATCATCTCCATATGGGCCCAAAAGTTCAATGGTCAACATTCCATTCAGATCGATACATAGTCGATCCAATGGTCCAGTAAATTCGGATATGACCGAAAGTTGGTGGTCATGTGCAATTTAGGGGGGTCATGTGTTTGGTCCATTTGGATGGACCAAAGGTGGGCCCCACAAGCATGAGCTTGCGAAATTTTATCCTAAGCTCGAGCTTATAAGAGCCTTGCTCATATATATATATATATATATATATATATATATATATATATATATGGAAATATTCATGTGCATCCATCCCTCACCATATTATGGTTAGGGATAACATAGTAGGGCCGCCTTTATGATACATCCGAACCATCCACACATATGAGACCCCCTTAAGTACACTAGATCCATCGAGCCTCCACCTATTCGAATGGATTGGACCGTTGGATCAAGGATCAATTTCTTTTTTTAATATAAAGTCGTTAAATTTGTGGGCCACGAATGAAGGTGTTAGAAGCATGGGATTGAGCCCAAACTTGGCATATGGGCACATCCAAAATCTCTCTTTCCACCCCCCAAGTCCCATGGTCATTGGGGCCCTATGTGGGGCCTCATTAAATTTGATCCTCACCATATGGTGAGAGGAGGATGCACATGAATATTTTCCATATAAATATATATATATATATATATATATCACCACAGCATCATCATCAAAGCCTTATCCCAACTATGCTGAGGTCGGTTACACGAATTCTGCTTCTCCATTCCGATCTATCTTGAGTCAAATCCTTAAATAAGTTATATTTCTTCATATCTATGTTTACTACATCCACATCCTCTTTGCCCTACCCCTTTCCCTTGGTGGGCCATCAACCTTCATAGCCAAGCTTTTCCTTACTGGCGCCGTTGCCGACCTACACTGAACGTGCCCAAACCATCTCAAACGGGTTCATCTAATTTTATTCCCTATTGTTGCTACCCTTAAATGCTCTTGGAAGCATTCATTTCTAATTTTATCATTCCTAGTTTTACCACACATTCACCTCAACATTCTCATATTTGCTACATCCATTTTATGCATATGTTGCTTCTTTATTGGCCAACATTTTGCTCCATAGGTCATAGCCGGTCTAATCGATGTCTTGCAAAATTTCTCCTTCAATCTTGTTGGCATTCGTCAGTCATAATGCACTCTAGAAGCAAGTCTCCACTTCAACCATCCCGCTTTTATCCTATGTTCGACATCTTCATCTATCTCCCCATCCTTACTAATTATAGAACCAAGGTACCGGAAAGAATCACTTTGTGGTATCTCGTGGTCTTCAATGCTCATAGTAGTTTCATCTCTTTTTATATGCTCATTGAAGTTACAATCCATATATTCCGTCTTTGTACTGCTTATTTTAAAACCTTTGGATTCTAAAGCCTCCCGCCGTCTCTCAAGTTTTGCATTCACACCATCTCTTAATTTATCTACCAACATAATACCATCTATAAATAACATGCACCACGGTATCTCTTCTTGAATATGGGCATTTAACTCATCCATAATCATATGTGTGTGTGTGTGTGTGTGTGTGTGTGTGTGTATATATATATATATATATATATATATATTGGAAGGACAATAACCAGTTATTGTTATTGTTGTTACTGCCATCGATATTTACTTAAAATATCATTTACTTAAAAGACTTTAGCTACAACATCTCCTACTTGACCGAAATGGTTGAAATTTCACTTATTATAAAAAAAATATCAACTTAAATTCTCCAGTTCTTGATTCTATGAAAATATGGTTTTAGTCATTACTGAATACCTTGTTTAGTCTGTGTTCCTAATTATTATCTGGATTCTGGAGCAGTAATCTGAACTAGTTGAGTTTGGTGGGTTTCTTGCTTCCAACTAGGCCTTGCATTTTGTGTTTTTCTTTTTTCCTTATCTGAGATACTACATGAATCTGATCCTGCAGCTCTTTAAGATCAGTGAAGAAGTAGTTATTGATGCTACAGATAAAGGGAACATTGCACGCTTAATAAACCATTCTGTAAGCTATTTAATATTCAAGTTGTAGCCTTCTTTCGCCATACAATGCTTCAATGAATTTTATATTCTTGCAACTATACCTTCTAGTTCCTACTTGCTAGAGACCATGCTTCTAAAAACTTAATGGCTCTTATCACAGTGCATGCCCAATTGCTACGCACGGATCATGAGTGTGAGTAGTGATGAAAGCCGGATCGTACTTATAGCCAAGACAAATGTCTCCTCTGGTGACGAGCTAACGTATTACCCCTCAACCCTTCTACTACTGGAACAACTTTAAATTTTGTTTACTTTTCCATACATTATAAACACACACACAAATTGGCTAATATAGTATTATTTCCTCCAAAACTCTCTTTCATATGTTCCTTGCTTTTATTTGTCATTTAGGGGAGGGTTAATGAAATCTTGTTGAGCACTAATTTCTCTGCCCATTTATTGATTGACAAGAGCACATAGCACAACTAGCATGTGCTCATTGCAGCAACCACGAGGTTGTGGATTTGTGCCATTATCTGCAAAGTGCAAACAAACTAGAAGGGGAAAAAAAAAACACAGATTAGTCATCTTGGCTATGGTGCTTAGATATGGCAAGTCATGGTATCTAGTAAGTATGAAGGCACCATGGTGTCTTGGTAATTCCTAACCAATTAGAAAAATGGTAACAACTGGTCTAGTTCCATAAAAAAACCTCTCATATGGTCAAAAGATTCTTCGGTTTGCCATTTATGATACAATGATTCTCCAGGTTGATGACTACCAATTTTCTTCAGCTTCACATGGTATCCTCATCTAACCTTCAGCACCTTGTAGCTAGGTCCGTTGGTGATGACTTGATGAGAGTGTCAATGAACTTGCTTTAGAAAAGATTGCTGCTTATATGTTATATTCTATTACTGTCAGTTATTGTGTCTTGAAATAAAGGGATTTTTGGTTGATGGGCCTCGAAGTTGGTAGAAAAATGGGACTAACATGCAGTTTGCAGCAAGACCTTTCATTCTTTTAATTTTTTATCAACAGGAGTCTGGTTGGAACAATCAATTTGGTAATCCCCTCCTGCTTAAGTTGATATTCACGCGGTCATATGCTTTAAATAGGACACAGGAAAACCCATACCACATTATGTTAATGTGATCATTTGATGAGTTTTTTTTTTTTGGTAACAGGTATGACTACTTGTTTGATCCTGATGAAAGTGACGAATGCAAAGTCCCTTGTCTCTGTAAAGCCCCAAATTGCCGTAAATTCATGAACTAGGACTCATACTGCTGTTGCATGTCTATGAAGCAGAGCCATTCTCCTATCCCGTGAGATCTCGCTCTGCCTCAATGAGTTTGTATTTTTGTTTTCTCTTTTTTTTTTTTCTCTTTTCCATTCATTTTAATGATTCTCGAGCCAAATAAAAAGCTTAGGTTGCAGGCATTGAAGCTGATTGCAAATATGTAATCAAATGTATGTTGGTACAAACAACATACCCAGCTATTTAATGTCTTATTCGCACAGCTTCTAATCTAATTTAATTGAAAGCCGCCTTCATACAACTAATCTGACATTCGCAATGTATGTGTATTGTTTGATTTGAGACTTTTTGGTGGTGCATTGCTCATCAATGGTGAGATTGGGTGGGGCCTGTCATAGAACCCTCTGGATCCTTGTGCGCCTCAGCTGTACCAAATGATGAGCCAACAAAACATGAAAAATTTAATGCTCGGATGGTAATCGATATAACCTACGTGATGAAATATTTAATGCTCAGCCGGTAATCCATATAGCCTAAGTAAATCCCATATTTATTCCCTATTCAGGCTTTGTTCACTCTGGCACTGGACTTTGTATAACTTATATTCAGTCTAGCTCGTGGGTCCACTTAGACGCAAGTTCATCAATGAGAGAAGGGTAGATGGGAAGTCTCCTCGTGGACCTTCCGTGTGTGTAAATTGGCCTTGATGTCAGATCATGAGACACAGTATCAAAGGGTTGCATTGATGAAAGGTAGGCCCCCAATGCTAGACTGCACCTGCAGTTGGTCCTAGGAGAACGTTTTCCTTGCGTCACTTTGATATATGGCATGACTTCTGGATGTATTTGGTTTCCACCTTTAGTTCTTACACTGCAAAACTTCCAGTGGGACCATTGATGGTGTTTCTTCATTTTCTGAAATGTAGCTGTTAATGGTTTTTTCTATTTCAAACGACGGGAAGATGATAATGGGGCATTCGTATTCTGCAAAGGGTAGGCTGGTCTGTCAGGACTTTGGGCCTAGCCAAGGTCAGGATTTTGAGGCCCATGGTTTGCACTTAAAGACGAAATTCAGATGAAAGAACTTAAACCAGAGCCTGATTTGATAAAATGAAAAAAAAAAAAAAAATAGGACAGATTGGAGCTGTGAAGTAATAAAGCAATACATGTGGACCTTTTGTATAGAATCATTATTGGGAATAGCCAGTCCATTGATCCTTTATTCAGACTGACTGAGGCCCACCTGGGGGATCTGGAGGGCCCAGGGGTTTGTAAGGTTCCTCAGGGGGGTACTGTGCTTTGAGGGCTTCAAAGTAGACCAAGTGTCAAGTTCTACATGAACAGTTGCACGCCGACAAACTTCTGATGAGAGTACAAGCACTACTTGTTTGGACCAGGTTGGGCTCAGGCTTTCGGTTTTACGCTTTCTATCAACTTAATCACACCCCGCCCAAATTTTAACTGGGCCTAATTTTAGATCCAGGCCCAGTCTGCATACTGGCCCAAATGTAGCCCTCCTCGGGCCTGGGCCATGATCACTACCCCTACCCCTACTACTATCATTGTTGACGTTTTCTGTTAAGAAGTTTCTTGACGGCTAATAGTATACAAGAGTGGAGCCCACGTAAAGCACTGGCACTAGCCAGAAAATTGAAAAATGAAAACCTTAACAGATTAATTACTTCGTTGATTTCAGTCACTTTGGTCTTTGTATTATAATCACATGATCATTCTTATCAGATGAGTGTGCCCAACTTCTCTTGGAGTGAAACACAACTCACCCTTCACAATGTGCAAGGACCGAGAACAGCAGTTTTGAGCGGCTTGAAATTTAAATGGTAGGCCCTACTATACAGGGAGGGAGTGACATTTGCGATTCATACAGATACAAATACGGCAGACAACGGACTGCTTCCCCAACATCGGATCCTACTACCACTGCTTCTCCAACATCAAATCCTACTACCACCTTCGCAAGACAGAAAAAGAAACTGACACACTCTGAAAATCAAACGGACAACGACTGCCACTCAAAGCACACTGGGAGCAAAAATTGGGAGTACATGGGCGACAAGAGCTGGTTTGGCAGTAGCCCCAGGGTTTAGGGCCAATAGACCTCGACAATACATTTGTCACAGAGTGCAGCTATTTTTGGTTTGCATTTCTGCAACTTGTGGAGTTGTCCTGGTTGTACAAGTCATTACAAAGAGGACCAAACACTGTACCAGGGGAAGTCCCGTTAGCCCCACACCTCCGCTGCAAACAAAGCAAATTTGTTTTAGGGAATAGCTAGAATGAACAAAGGCTTGAAAAGTAACTGCCTCAGTAACACATACCTGATTCTTAAATGCAAAGACCCAAATGCCAAAACGTGTTTGAATGTCATAATTGTCACACGAGGATGCACGGACACAGGTCCTTGCTTGTGTGCGGACAGGAGGTTTCAAGCCTACACCACCACCCAAAAAGTCTAGAGGGCACCACCAGAAGGGTGAAAAACCCAATCTCATTGAATTCCAATAAGAATGGCAATTGCTCAATTAAAAAAAAAAAAAAAAGCATGGAGAAAAAATTCTCTCAATGTGTACTTCCGGGAGGATTATGTATTTGACTTAAATTTACCATACATTCAACTGACTCTGGCATCAAAGCCCCAAATGTCTGAGAATCATTAGCAGAAACAACATGACCAGAAACAGTATTGGAAACAGTACAAGACTGACGCTCCTTAGCATCACCAAACAGGTCACTTTTGGAGCCACTGCTAATCCCGTCTCCATCCTTTTCATTAATGGGTGAACTGGGCTCTGCTCCCTCACCAGAAGCACGGAATGCCCTGTCAAGTTTTGACCCATCAAACGACGAGCCAGGACTCTTTCCCTTCATATGTGCTTTCTGTTTCTTGTAAAGGTCCATAGCCCTCTGCATAATTAAAACCAAGATAGCATAGTTGAGAGCAATATATCTTTTACCAAAAAAAAAAAAAAAAGCAACATATAAGCAATATAGGCCGTGATATTGGAAGTACTGGCCAGGCCAGGACCAAAACCAGTCCAAACTCCCACATCTATCATGGGCCAGGCCAGGAAAAAAGATCAAAATTAAACAAGCACAATCAACAATTTCAAATCCAGGACCAAAACCATTCCAAACTCGAGTGCTACTTGTAGGTGTGTGTGATGGAGCAGGAGTGAACTGTTCATCAGGTAGAGGTAGGTCAAGTGATGGATGAAGCACTGTCCGATATAACTATAAGGATTGGACAACTCTATCCAGTTCATCAGTGAATCTTTTACTTGTTCAATGCGTTTCCGCATTCCTTTCTACCATCCATTCTGGGTCCTAGTTGAACAAGGAATTTCTTCCCCCTTTTAAGCATGATTCAATGAGGACCCACAATTCAATGGCTTAGAGTTTAGAACACGGATGAAATTGATGTGTTCATATTGATTCAGTGCAGTGCACTATATAACTAAACCGAAGCAATGAACTTAGGTTAAGCTCCTCCGGTAGGTGGTGCCGTGGTGGAGCAATAATACTTCTCGATGTTTAATATGTCCATCAGTTAACACGAATGAATGCATGTATATCGAATCTACCTGATGAACTGTTTCTGTTAATGCAGGGAAGAGAGAATCCCTTAGTACGTGGTTGGGGCATCTTGATCCCACCATCTCTAATTTGTCCTGCTCAAAAATAGTAAAATAAATAAATAAATAAATTGTTCCATTTGAATGTACAAAAAAATAAAATAAAAGAAAAAAGACGAAGAAACTAACAGAAGGGGCCACAAGTCTTCCATTATAGTTCTTCCCCAAGAAATAAATCTCTTTGGATACCTCTTGATAAATTTGTCCAGTAGCACTTTTTGTGCCCTGATCTAGTTCCATCAAGCTCGTGCAATGTTCATACAATTCTGGAGAGGCGAGATCTACAGAGATGTCGAGCATAGAGAGAAACATACAACAAAGAACAGAACTGTCACTACTTGATGTTTTAGATTCCTTAGGTGTGTCTTCATGTACAAATTTTTGAGGTCCTTCGGCAGAAATTTTTTCTGGAGTATGGTCAGACCGCTTAGCTTCACTTCTCCCAGCCGCTAAATCTTCAGGTTGATTCATATAATCATGGGACTGGTTGCTGGAATTCCCAGGCCGATGCTCATCTGACAGGACAAGCGCCGAATAATCAAGCTCATTCTTAGACACTGGCAATTCTGCCATTTTATTTTCTTTATGTCCATTCCACATATCTGCATTCATTTCCCACCCCCTGCCACTCATCAAATGCCTATTTTGATCCCATTCTGGCCTCCCATAGATATGAGATGCGTCCCCAAAGACACCATTGCTTCTATCCCAACCATGCATGTGTGGAGGACAAGAATCATCCGGAGTCTGCCATCCAAATGGACGGGCATGGCCAGAGAACCTGTCAACATCATGCATAGGATAAGAAACAACAGGATGACTCAATTCCAAAGATGTCCTTACTCCAAATAGAGGTGGTGCAGGAAATTGCTGCATCAGTGCATGAAATCCACCGGGAGGTGGCCCATGCTGAAAAGGAAGAAAGCCATTTGCCACAGGTGATGGCCAGTTTGGAACACCCGTAAAAGAATTTCCCTGCCCTCTCCCCATGCTGGGAACCACACTCCTTTTGAAATGATTGTTAGATTTTCGGTCACTTGCCACCTGACTATCTTCTTCTAATGAGCCCAAGAGTGAAGGACTGCCAAACCCATGCTTGAAAGGAGGTGGGGGAGGAAGACTTGCAGAACGACTGGCTAAGTGACTAGTTGAACCAACGGGTGCTGCATTTCCATCAAGTTGCATTTGGCAAGGATCATCCTCTGAATGGTCCTTTACTAACTCCCAACCTCTGCCTTTGTTAGATGAATGATCTCTTGCCTCCTTAGAACCACTATTACTTCGTCCCATTTCCTCCACTTCAAGACGACTCCTCACACCAGTTCTTTTTGAGTACCGCCTGTCATCACTTGTGGATGAAGGAGACTTCTCTGCGAACTGTATAGACGGCGACTGGTGTGCTGATTTTGGGGACCTTCCATATTGGGGGTGAGCAGGAGTTTCTGCTGCTAACTCAGTCAAGTGGCTGTGGTTCATTCGGATTTGTTTATCTTTAGGCAGAGACTCCGATACTCTATTGGAACTTTTAAAAGCACTAACAACCTCTCTTGTAGCAGCTGTGCCTGTATCAGGCCGATGCATTTCTTCAGAAACTGTCTCTCGGGATTCTGCTCGCTTTGATCCATGCCTAAAAAACAGAGACAATACATGCATCAACTGATTAAATGTCAACTTTTAGCTGTTAGGAATGAGAGCACCAAGACATTTTATACGTTGAGTAATTCCTCCAAAATTTAACAAAATAAGCAAAGAGGTTATCATTACAAATGAAACTCCCTTGATTCTTGAAATCTTATATATAGCAGAAAATGGATAGGAGGGGAGGCTGGAGCAAATACCTATAATGATCCTTGACAACATGTGAGCTGGAGCTGGGGGACCTCTTCAGTAGGCTCTTGCTGGGTATAGAATGATCTGCAACATCTGAATGGCACTGATGTGATTCAGATCTTCCTCTGTCAGCAATGGTATTTAGTTTACTACCGTTCAATGCACTTTTCACCCCGTCGGTACCGTGATCACTACGATCCTCAAAATCATAAGACGACCTTTTCCTCTCCCTGTTATCTTCATTTCTATTGCCCCAGTCATCAATACAAGGACTACCATCACAATCACTACTTTGGAGCTTAGCTTTCTTCTGACGACTTTCAGATGACTTATCAGACCAGTCCATGGTACGATCTCTAGAGCGGTCATCTTTGTGCTTATTATCTTGGTATCTGCGATCCAAATCAAGAACATCTCGATACTTATCTCTGTATTTATCATCCTTATGACTTTCACTTTTACCTCTACCATTTTTGAGGTGATCATCCCTCGAAGATAACCTGTTGTCTTCACCATCTCTAACGGCCTCTTGCCGTTTATCTCTATCACCGGAGCCATCACGCCTCCTAATCCGTTTCTCATGCTCTTTCTCTAACTCAGGATTATGCAACTCATCTTGTATCTGCCACTCTGTACAAAAGCAGAAAAAGGGGAAAAATATAATTTATGAAACCTCAACGCAGAAAGTTCAAAGCTGCTAGGGAATATTATCCATCAAGCAACTTTAGACCAAATAATATGTATATGTAAGCATGTACAACATCAGCCCTCATCAATAGGGTGAGATACCCTTTTTATGTTTCATGAATTTTTTTAAGGTCTAATCGCACAGGCTAGAGTAATGAAGACATAAGAAAACATTCAATAAAAGTTTATCTACATCCCACACACATGCATCCCTAAGATCAAAGAAGCACATCAGAATGTGGTATCCTGTCTAAGGTGGCTATTGAAAAGGGTGCAAGTGCCCAAGGCAGGCATAAAGAAAACACTCCATAGAAGTATATCTATATAGCATTACATGCATCCCTAAAAAACACATCACTATTGTCTCTGACTAATGTTTGTTTAGCACTGGTCACACTACCCTCAAACAAACCACTTCTCAATGGAACCATCACCTTCATGATGCAGCAGCAATAATATGTCATGGCAACAAGACTCGTGGGCCACATGTGTGACCATGTGTGGATTTTTCATTGGAGACTGTTTCTTCTTCGAGTGATTGTTCTTCGGAATCCTAATTGTGCTCCGGCACTTGCATCCTAACCCTAGGATTGCATCAATTCACTATCAAACTAGTCTTTTCCCATCTATTTAGGGTCGCCATTGTGAGTTCCACTTACCATTCAACCCTATTTTAAGTATGCTCTATGTAATTTCACATTCTAACATGTCTTCCTCACTGCTTATTCAAGGCCTCCATCGATCTCCCCTTTCTTCTAGTTCCTTGAACTTGAAGGCCTAAGATTCATATCCTAAATCTTAAGGAAACCGATCCGTATCTATGCAACGAATCTCTTGACCCTTTTACAAATGAATCTTAAGACTCCGGTGTGAATCTTATGGTTTGATACTCATTTCATCGAATCTTATGATTCATGCTATTTGGTTGAGCGAGAATAGCCACAACCAATAGGTTAATATTATTAATCTTTTACCTTTTTTATTTTCTTTTAGAGTTTTTACTTTTAAAAGGTTATTTATTAGGCAACAAAAGTTACAAAACCGTTTAACAGTTTTTGCAGCTTTGGGGAGGTTCTAAAGATGAATAAAGAACATGCATTTGATTAAAGCTTTCGATTGTACATATGGGGCTTGTCTATATCTTCTTCTTCTTCTTTTTTATTTTTTTTTGGTTTTTGTCTTCATGAACACTTTATTAACTTTAAAGAATATCCTACCGTGTAAGATTGATGATGGTTTGGATTTTATTTTTACTTTTATATTTTGATTTAAAGATAACAAATATCTATATATTGATACAACTTATTTAACTATTTACACATCATTTATTTTATATATATTAATGTGTCATGATGTTCTTGATATGATTGTATGATAGACCTATTTGTAATCATACAATCATAACTATATTTACTGCTGTGAATGGGAAAATGGATAGATTATGAATAACTATTTTTTTACTTTTCTTTTCTAAATTTTATTTATTTTTCATTTTTATTAGAAAAATAAAAAAATCCTACGATTCATGATTTGATATGACTCATAGGTATGAACGATTTGCGATACAATTCTGATTTTCAAAACAATGCGTAGTATTGAGGCTGTTATTGTTCTTCTTGTTCTTCTTTTGGCCTTCTTTGCGGCAACCAAATCATCTCCAACGATATTCCTTGATATTTTTTCTTCATGTCAAAGCTACTCATGGTTTCCTCTTAATGTACCAATTCCTAATTCCATCCATTCTAGTGCATCAACACATCCTTTACATCCACATCTCAACCACATGTACTTAAGTTTCAATCCATTTCTTTGTTGCCCATACAACAAGTTCTAACTATCATCTTATAAATATGCCCCTTCAATTGAAGTAGTACTCGAAAATTGCATAAAAACTCAACAAGCTTGTCTCTACTTTCCCTATTTGGTAGATCCAGTCAAACCCGCCAGGTTGTCCTACAATGCTCCTAGATATCAAAATCTATCACATTGTGGTACTACATCATTTTAAATCTTGACCGAAACATCCTCTCTACTCCCAAATCTACAATTTACATCATTTAATATTCTAGCCTATCATTTACTCGCTTTCATCATTAGGGACCATAAGTCACAGACTTTATACATGCATAATAATAATTCATGTATGATAGTTAAAAAGAATAGAATAATATCTGCATAGGTTAGTTGTGTCCAACTCGGTCCCCTAACAAACTCCGAAAGGAGAGAAATAAAGAAAAGACTTGAAGCAAACAAAAAGAGTTCTGAAAATGCATGATCAGGGAATAGAAGAGGAAGCACACAAAAAACTGCAAAATGGAAAGCTGTAGGCCTGCCTTAAAAGTTTCCAAATCAACCTGAAATTGCATTAGTCAACTAAAATTGGCATTCGAGTCTTACCGAATCAAAGGATGGACTCACAGTTCAAAGCCAAGACACATAACAATTTTTGTAGCGTTTAGATTAATATATCTACTTCCAATTTCCAAATGGCAGAATTTTCAGAGAAGGGCAGACCATCCCAATCATGGAACTGCCTCGCCCACTCTACAATCAACATGCACCCTTCACACTCACCAACCAACAAAACACACTTACGCTCCACGTACATATGTATGTATGCAGTATGCAAGTTTGTATGTGCATAAAATGTAGATACTCAAAACATATATTCTGACTTGATATGCTAATTTTCAACCCATTTGAATCAAAGTCTTTATTTAAAGCTCTAGCTTATCATTTAATTACTTCCATCATTTGCGACCATACATCACAAACTTCATATATGAATAATGATTAGTGTATGCTAAAGTTAAATACAATAATATCTGCATAATGATGCAATCTAAGGAGTCATTGAAAGAAGACTTAGACATGCGGTACGCATGTGGGACCCAATAAAATTTAGAAGTTTTCTTGTTTTAATTCTTTTAATTAATTGTTATTAGTTTCTCGTTTAGATTAATGAGTTATAGTTAGAATAATTTCAAATTCCTTCACTTTCCTAGTTTGAGTAGGAATCTTAGCCCCTAAGGTTTTCTTTTCTTATTTATATGCATAATGTAGAGATTCAATCTGAGACTTATGCTTATTAGAATTATATTCGTGGGTTTTATCCCTTTGAGGTGTGAACTCATGTGAAAGTATCTGTGGATACATCATATTGCGCTTCAACACTTTTCCACGCAAGCCCTAATCTTAGGGCTTGCATCAATTGATATCCGAGAAAATGATCCTCGGGATCGATTTATTCAGCCGAACCCATCCTCATTCCATCTCACTAATTTCGTTCCAATCCTCAACCCCAACCAGAACCATACACCACACCCTTTGATGCAGTGAGATCCAGGAAGAAGAGGGCCCCCTAGTGGACCCCACCAAGGTGTCTTTCCCATTAAGTGTTTTCCCTAATTAGATTGGTTTAAATTTGTTAAGAGAATAATTGATTTGATTTTATTAGAGATTAATTAGAGTAACTTAGCAATCATGCAGTAATTAGGATTTTCCTTATTTAGTCTTTCCTCTATTATAAATAGATATTGTAAGTATGCTATATTGATAATCAAAATTTCAGAAGTGTTCTCATTCCCCTTTGGGTATTTTTCCCTAAGTGATCTTATGGTTTTGAGTCTTCAGGCTCAATCACACCGCTAGAGGTGCCGATCACATCGATCAGGTCCGAGCTGCGCCATCAATTGGTATCAGAGCGAAGATTTAATCTCGGATCGCCGTCCAAATCGCCGATTCGAGGTAACCCGTGAATCTTGATCTCCGTGCATTACCAATCATCCATCGTCTATTATCATCCACCATCATCTACCACCATCATCCATACATCATCCATCACGCTGCACCCGATCCACTACTGCCCGCAAACTTTGAACCATCACCCCTACTCCCTTCAACCGAGAACCCACCCCCAACCCCAGAACACCCAAATCGACCATACCAGCCCTGCCCTCAACCCACACCTCCATAAGCCATATCTGTCCCATTAAAAAAATAATAATAAATAATAAATTCCAATCCACCGAATCCAAGCCCAATCCCTACGCTGCAGCCAGCCAGGCCCCACTTCCTTACTCCATCCATCCAGCCCTATACAATTCCAGCCGAAACCACGACCCAACCCAAGTCTTCGTCCACCTTCATCAATCACAGCCAACCCCATCCCAACATCTCTCCAAAACCCCTGTGCCTCGTCTTCCTGAACCCAGCCGAAAAAAAAAAAAAAGAGGGAAGAGTAGTGAGTCTTGAGGCTGCTGTACACCATCAGAAGAGAGTCTCAAGGCTGCCAGTCCATCTCCTGCACGTCGTCAGCCACCCTCTGCAACCCAACAGCCCCACAGTCATCATCTCAGCGACCATCGTTTGCAAGCGCCCCCCACCTCCTCACCAAAAAAAAAAAAAAATGACCTCGTTACAATAGAGAGCCTTCCATTTCCATCTTCATCCCAACAAGTAAGAACGCAAGACTTCTTTGTGTTTTTATTCTATCTTATGCACAGAACCCAAGAGAAACCGAAGGAAGGAAGACTTTCCACGTGTTCTCCTCCAGCACATTCTTGGCCTAAGTTTGGGCCAAACCTGAGCCCAAACCCAAACCTGCAGATACAGTAAAAAAGAAAAAAATATAGAAAACAACAGTCTCTCTCCCACGTGTCTGCTGGTGTGTTACAGCTGGGTCTAACCTAAGTTCAGGCCCAACCCAAGCAAAATAAAATAAAATAAAATTTGATATCCATGCATTTGAGTAGTCATGAGAATTTTGCACACTCAAATGAAACTCAACGATTTTTCTATCAACCTAGATACGATGCTTGGTATTTTGAGAATGAGTTCTATTTTGAGGAATTTCTCAATTTGAAGCAAGAAAATTTGACGGTTGATGAATATACTCGCCAATTTCGAGAGTTGCAAGACATATGCGAACTCGAGGAAGGCGAGACACATGATTCATAAGAGCCAATCTTGAAAGATACCATGAATATTGCTCATATCCTTCTTGGACGTCCGTGGCATTTTGATCGGAAAGTGCATAGTGATGAAAAGGCGAACACGTATACACTTTTCTGGAATGGAAAATGGAGTAGACTCATTCCAATGAAGTCGACAGCTCCGTCTTCGTCTACATCCTCACCTTCCACAGCAAAGTCACATAAAGAGCAAACAATTGAAACAGAAGTCATGACTGCACCACAAGTGTAGCCAAAAGACATCAAGGATGACATCGAAGAACAATTTTATGGCAAAGTTGATTTCATGGGTACAAATAATATGGATCATAGTATTGTCAGTCAAGAGCCGCAAAAATTTGAGGAAGAGCAAAGACAAGCATATATTAAAGACTCTGATCAAGTTAGCAAAAAGATTGAACATCCGTTGGATCCAATTGTCAGGTCACTTCTAGAAATTTCAATTGGGTCCTCATAAATCAAGTCGATTGTTCCAGTAGTTTCACAAGAAGATCAAGTTGTTGCAGTCCCTCACATTGACTTCATCTTCAGGGACCAACAATCGAAGCTTGAAGATTAAACTCAGATATGACAGCTATTACAATGGCACTCTTTCATGGAAAAAGCGCCAGTTCGCGCTAAATACAGAGATCAAAAGAAGCGATGCTTCCGATCTACTGTTAGATGGCTAAACACATTGCATCAAACTCCCAAGCCATGCCATGCAGATCAAAAGAAAAGGTAGACATTTATGCATTTCATTTTCGACCCAGGCAGACATTTTTCCTAACTGGTGGTCGGATTCTCTCCTGTGTTATCAACCTTTCAACTAGCCGGAGTCAAGTTTTCCCAAGAGGGGGAGAGTTGATGCAGTGAGATCCAAGAAGAAGAGGGCCCCCTAGTGGACCCCACCAAGGAGTCTTTCCCATTAAGTGATTTCCCTAATTAGATTAGTTTAAATTTGTTAAGAGAATAATTGATTTAATTTTATTAGAGATTAATTAGAGTAATTTAGCAATCATGTAGGAATTAGGATTTTCCTTATTTGGTCTTTCCGCTATTATAAATAGAGGGGAGTTCTTTATTGTAAGTATGCTATATTGATAATCAAAATTTTAGAAGTGTTCTCATTCCCTTTTGGGTATTTTTCCCTAACTGATCTTAGGGTTTTGAGTCTTCGAACTCGATCACACCGTTGGAGGTGTCGATCTACATCGATCAGGTCCAAGCTGCGCCATCACCCTTTCAAACTGAACCCAAATTTTCAATCTGAGCCCTAATCTTCCCAAATCCCAGAAACCCTAAATCATGCAAAAAAACCCAGCCTCATCTCCAAAACCCAATCTCGCAAGAAGAGAGACGAGAAGAGATCAGAATTTGAAGTATCCAGCACCTTTGAAACATATCACCATCATCACCACCATCAAGCAGTAGCAACACCGATGCCTGCAGAAACATTCTCTGACTTGTTGAGCCCATTGCAGTCGCTTGTCGCCTACACCGCCATTGTCATTCAGGTTTTTAGGGACCATCGACCTCGCTCTTCTCTCCACCACCATTATCAAGATCGAGATCGCTAATCCACCTCAGTCATTGATCTCATCACAACCATCATCATCCGCGCCGTGCCCCAAACGACTTCATCAATTTCTCTAGTAGCAAAGAGGACAAAGAGGCTCCTCTCTCTCTCTCTCTCTCTCTCTCTCTCTCTCTCTCTCTCTCTCTCTCTCTCCAAATAGAAACGAGGGGGGGATGAGGGGGTTTTCAGCCCTTCCTTTTCCTCGGACACAAAAACCGAAATACAATGAGGGCATCACATGTCCTCCCTGTCACGCATGCCTTATAAGCTCAAGTTGGGTTTGACCTGACCCATATCAGAAGCCCAGCCAACAGGAGTTGCTGACATTAGTAATCAAAGGCAGGTTGACCACAATCAAGGGCCCAAATTGATTTGGCAATATCAGTGTCATCCTAAGTCTGATTTCAGATTTGCATTCGCCTGCGCAGTGGTGAAGACTAGATTAGATGTACACATCAGGTCAATCAAATTTTTTTAATTGCATAAAGAAATGCCTCCCAAGAAGCATATAGATGTGGAGACTTCTTCCATGCCCATGGAGGAATTGGTCGGAGCAGTTGTTAATATCAACCAACTCGAGCAAACAAGAAAATCTCATGAAGAGTTGAGAGGAAAATGTTACAACCCAAAATGCTTGATTATCTGCAATGATCACTTGCAAGCAACTCTTGTAAGGATCGAAATACGATTTGCCAATTTAGAAAATGATCACCGTGTGAATAATAATTGAGATGATAAAAAATATTTGGAATTAGCGAAATCACAATTGGAAAACAATGTTGATCAAGATTTAGGGATTAAACTTGTAGTTCCTGAATATGATGAAAAACTGAAACCGGATGAATTAATGGATTGGTTATCGTCCGTCAAAAATATTTTTGTACATAGGCCAATGACTGAGGGCCATAAAGTCACCTTGGTAGCAACTCAATTTTGCAATTATGTGGCAATATGGAAATATGGTAGGTTGAGGTACAACAGAAAAGGAGAAGGCAAACTATAGATCCTGTTGAGACGTGGATTGAAATGAAGAACCTTTTGGAAACAAAAGTTCCTCCTAATCAATTATTCAGAAGATTTATTTTCAAGTTCTCAAGATTTAAAACAAGGATCTAGATTAGTTGTTGGGCAGTTTGAAGAGTTTCGAACAATGCAAGCTCGATGTGCTTTTATTGAAATCGATGAGGTTTCTATTGATTGATAGTTTCATTAGTTTCATGGGTTGAGAGTAGAAATACAGCACATACATGCATTCAAGAATTTGGATCACGTTGATGAACTTATCAGTGTTATGAAAAAAAGTCCGTTTCGGCCGATTTTTACGAATAATTTTAGTTCGTTCCCCGCCCCCCGCCGGATTAAGGATTTTTCAATAATTTGGACCAATTTGTCCGAATTTAGGATATTTCAGTCCGATTTGAAGGAATTCGTCCGAATTAGCCAAAATTCCACAATTTGGGCATTTTTTTTTACAGATTTCCTTTAAAATAGAAAAAGAAAAAGAGAGGGAGCTAAACGTAACTTTTTTTTTGGAAGGTATAAATTTTTTTAACTTAAAAGGTAAAAACCACAAATCGAAGCCTCTTTCACCTCGCTTCTTTTGCTGATGAAGAAGAAAGCAGCAGCTATTGTTGTTGTTCCCATTGTTGCACAGCCCAACCCGGCCGTTGCCAACCCAGATGTTGCTCAGCTCGACTTCATTGCTACTCGCTGGCCAAATACTTCTTCCACTGTTTTTTTCCCTTATATTGATGAAGAAGAAAGCAGCAGCTATTGTTGTTGTTGCCATTGTTGCACAGCCCAACCCGGCTGTTGCCAACCCAGATGTTGCTCAGCTCGACTTCACTGCTACTTGCTGGCCAAATACTTCTTCCACTGTTTTTTTCCCTTATTTCCAAGCAGTGGACTTCAAGTTTGAGTTCGACCCCTTTTCATTTCCTCTTCCGGAGCTGCTGCTCGCTCGCCAGTTGCAGCTGCTCTAGTTTTTTTTTTTTTTTTTCTTTTCGTTTCTTTTCTTTATATTGACAGTCGATCCCTTTTGAAGCTGTGCCCTTCTTTTCTTTTCTTTTTCTTTTTTCTTTCTTGTCTCCCTTTTGGGATGGGTTTGCTTCTTTTTATTATTATTATTTTTTTTGTAGTGCTGAGCTAGGTTTGCTGCTGGCTCTTTTCAAACGGATGCCCTGTTCGGCTGTCTCCCTATTCAGGTTGTTGTTTTATTTATTTTTATTTTTTCACTTATTTCATTGTTACATATTTTATTATTATTGTTTTGGACTGTTGTTGGGCTCGGTTTGCTGCTAACCCTTTTCAAACAAGTGCCATGTTCGGCTGTCGCCCTGTTGAGGCTACTGGGCTGTTTATTTTTATTTTTTCAATTTTTTGCTTTTTTTTTTTTTTCCATTACTAAATGCCTGTAGATATATAATGTCGAGTTTATTTGGTATTCATGTTGAATCAATTTGGTAGTAGTGTTGAATGAATTTGTTTTTTGTGTTCCTTCATGTTTGCCATTGTATCAGAAATTTGGAACTGTGGTATCTTTCTACCAATTATCATGAGTGGAGTTGAAAAAAGTAATACACCTGCACCACCATAAGATTCTGTTAGACTAAGTGCACCGCCATGATCTGATGATCCAGCATGGAAATATGGCTATATAGATACCAAAAACAATAAACATGTTGGTTGTATGTATTGTGAAAGGGTCATCAAAGGGCATAGAATCACAAGATTAAAAGAACATTTTGGTGTGATTACCGGGGAGATTGTAGCATGTAAAAAAGGTACCCCATAAAGTTAAATGGTAAATGGTGAGAAGAGTGATGGAGACCAAGAGGAACAAAGAAAAAAAAATACAACTAAATGAGGATATTGGAAATCCATTTGGGAATGAAGATGATGAAGGATTAGAAGAAGACTCCGAAGATGCAAAGTTAGAAGAAACAATTGCTCCACCCTTAGAAAGGGTAAAGAAGTCCAAAATGCATCAATCCAGAATAGAAGATAGGGTATTCTACCAAAAGCACCCTAATCTCCAATGAGTAACTACTTTCCACCAAGAACCACTCTTGGATTGGAGCCAAGCATTAAATCTGCAATGGCAAGTAAAGAGATGAAAGATGCAGCTAACATGGCTATGGCGCATTGGTGGCTTGATGCAAGCATCCCCTTCAATGCAGCACGGGCAGACCCAGGTATAGGGGTTTGGGGGCAGAAGCCCCCACCAAACCTGAAAAAGTAAAAAAAATAAAAATAATAATAAAAATAATAAAAAATAATAAAAAAACCCTGCAAATTTTGAGAATTATTATGCATTTTTCTTTTACATTTGCCCCTTTTCCCAATATTTCTTTTACATAGAGACATGGTGTTTTTGAAAGATTTCCTTTAAAATAGAAAAAATGAAAGAAAGAGGGGGCTAAACGTAACTTTTTTTTTGGAAGGTAAAATTTTTTACCTAAAAGGTAAAAACCCCAAATCGAAGCCTCTTTCACCTCGCCTCTTTTGTTGATGAAGAAGAAAGCAGCAGCTATTGTTGTTGTTGCCATTGTAGCACAGCCCAACCCAGCCGTAGCCAACCCAGATGTTGCTAAGCTCGACTCCAATTTCTTTACTTTCCTAGTTTGAGTAGGAATCTTAGCCCCTAATGCTTGCTTTGCTTATTTTATATTATATGCATAATGTAGACATTCAATCTCATACACTTTTGATTAATGGAATTAGATTCATGGGTTTTATCCCTTTGAAGTGCATCCTCGTGTGAAAGTATCTATAGATACCTCGTATTGTGCTTCGACACTTTTTCGTAATCCTAGGACCTGCATCAATTGGAATCAGAGAAAATGATCCTTGCGATCGATTTGTTCAGGTGAATGCATCCCCATTCCATCTCACTAGTTTCATTCCAAACCCCAACCCAAACTGTAAACCCTAATTGATATCCGACCACATCCCTTCAAACCAAACCCTTGTAAGCCACTTGCATACTACCCTTATGATCTCTGATGACGATTCCCCCCCTCACCCAAATTTGACACTCATCCAAGTCGTGTATGCCCTTAGATTGATCATGCAATTTTGGCACCCATCCGATTTATCTGACCGAGAGGGTTTTGATAACTTAGAAGCCCCCAAAAGTGTAATCCACAACTAGAATGTTAATATTGTCCGCACATATCATGGGGAGGCCTTTCACCACCCCCCGCCATGCCGCGCCCATGCCAAAAAACAAACACAAAAGAAAAAAAGAAAAAAAAGGATAACAACAAAAAAGGGGCTTCCAGGTGGGGCCCACAAACCAGGCTGTTTCTAAAGTAATTCACAGATACAATATACTCAATATAGTGCAATTAAGGGGGAAAAGTGTAAAGACAATTTCTGTTCTTAAGGCACCAACATTGACGGACCCTTCTCTGTTTCACACTACAAACTCCATGCTGATTGTTTAAGATCTTGAGTGTACACAGACCTTCATTAATAACCACACTCAACACAGGTTGTTTTTGTCCAATGATATTAAAGTGACAATGAGCACCCTACCCAAATACTAGGGATCGAAATTACAGAAGCAAGAACTCCTATCCTTGATGCTTGAATTCTAAATATATTTACCCAAGTTTTTAACACTAGATAAGATCTATAAGCAATTCTTTTAAGTACTATTGGTGAAATGTTCAACATGATTTGTACAGTTATGTGGTGTTACAACAAATCTTTATATCCACCAGTACCATGCCCATGAGTTGAAATAGATCTTACATCTTACCTGTATTAGGAGGAGGAAATACAACACCAAAACCCCAGGAAGAAGGGGTCGAGCTACACGGACCTTCCTAGATGCACAAATTAGAGAGAAAGTCTCTTAATTACAAGAAGGTTCCCTAAAGCTTGACTACATGACAGCGACATCCTTCCAATTGAACATGATTTGGTCTACAGAATAGTCTCTGAACATGGGATTTATTAACACCCATTGAGCCACAGAAAATTTAATTTTTCCACATCGATTCTTCATTCGTTGCGACTCCTTCAAAACATCTAGGGTTCCTTTCCTTCCATATATGCCAAATCACTGCAAGAAAAGAAAGATTCCACTTTTGCTTCCCCTGATGTGATTGTAAGGGAGATTTCCAAGCCATAAACAGATCTTGAATATTCTTTGGGAAGACCCAACTACAACCAAACCAACTGATTACAGTATTCCAAATCTTCGCAGCAATGTTACACCTTTAGAGGAGATGATCTATTGTTTCCCCATCTTCCAAACACATAGGATAAGCATTGACCAGTATCTTCCCTCTCCGTTTAAGGTAATCCATAGTGAGGATTCGGTTTCGGAGAACTAACCACCCGAAGACCACAATTCTTGGCGGTGCCTTTAACTTCCAAACATTTGCTATATGTGATCTCCTCCTTGTCCTTTTGGAGATGGCCAAATAAAATGATGAGATGGAGAATGAACCGTCTTTCGAGGCTTTCCAGATCCTATCATCCTCCCCCTCTTCAAGAATATTCACCTCCCTAAGAAGATTTTTAAGGGATAGAAACTGTCATTCCTCAACGTCCCTCAGATTTCTCCTGAAGATGGGGCACCATATCACCTCCCCATTGTTACCTTTTTCAAAATATCATTTAACATTTGCTTCTTTCTCGAGAGCACATTTAAACAAATCTAGGAATTTCTTTTCTAGTGGCCACTCCCCTATCCATGTATCTTTCCAAAAGAGAATCTTCTCTCCCAAGCTAACCCGGTACTTAATATTTTGCACAAACTTCTCCTTAAGAGATATTATGACTTTCCACATCGGTGATAATTTATACCTGTTATCTTTAGTCTCTCATCCATCCCTTTGGTTGTCGCATTTGGCCATCAACACCTTCCTCCATAGGCCTTTTGACTTATCCCCCAGCCTCCATAGCCATTTTCCTAGCATGGCTTCATTCATGTCTCTCATTGTTTGATACCCAAACCTCCTTCCGACTTGGATGAGCAGATCGAGGACCGGTTCACTAGATGAAACTTTATTTCCTCACACCTCCCTTGTCCGTTGCAACTTCTCCATCATCTTTATCACTAATATTGGGCATTCAGAAGTGACATATAATAAACTGGGAGAATTGTCATCACTGCTTTTATAAGAGTTATTCTACCTCCCATAGATAGGTGTGTAGCTTTCCAAATAGGCAGTTTCTTTTGCATCCTTTCGACCACCGGATCCCACACCGATTTCTTCGCCGCCCCTACACAAAGGGGAAGGCCCAAGTACTTAATGGAAACGATCCCACTTTGCAACCAAGAACGCCTGCTAGCTGACGTGTCACTAAGTTCTCAACTCTTAAATCTATCATCTCACTCTTGAAGAAGTTAATCTTTAAGCCCGACACCGCTTCAAAACAGGCTAGGATGGCTTTCACATTTCTAACTTGGTCCTCAGATGCGTCACAGAAGATAAGTGAATCATCAGCAAATTGTAACAGGGATACTGGTGGAGTCGTATCACCCAATTTGAAACCCGTTATTAATCCTCGGTTCTCTGTGGCCTTTACCATCCTGCTTAATGGAGTCGTATCACCCACTTTGAAACCCGTTATTAATCCTCGGTTCTTTGCGGCCTTTACCATCTTGCTCAATGCCTCCTCTACAATTACAAATAGGAAAGGTGACCGTGGATCTCCCTGCCTTAGCCCTCTGAGCTTGAAAGAAGCCTTTTGGGGTGCCATTGATCATAATAGAGAACAATGCTGAAGATACACATTCGTTGATCCATTTCCTCCATTTTCCACCAAACCCCATCCTCTGTAAAAGGTATTGCAGGAAACACCAGTCCACTTTATCATATGCCTTTTCTAAATCACGCTTGCATATCAAACCTAGTATTCTTTCCTTGTCATTTGAATGTATAGACTCGTTTGCTATAAGGACTCCATCGAAGATTTGTCTTCCTTTAATGAAGGCTCCTTGCTCTTTTGATATAATACTTGTCAATATCCTTTGAAGCCTAGTTGCCAACACCTTAGCTAGGATCTTGTAAACGCTTCCAATCAAGCTGATGGGCCATTCTTTTATACCAATTTCCCCAACTTTCTTTGGAATGAGAACTATGAAGGAGGCTCCCATGCTCTTTGTTAACTTCCCCTTCTCATGAAATTCCTTCAAGAATTCAAGAATGTCGTCTTTCAGCAGGTCTCAAAATCTTTGAAAGTCCAAACAAATAGTATGCCTCGCAAAATTCTCAAAAATTAATTAGATGTGTCTGTCTTCAACATCCCTCTATACCGTTGGATCTCACATCTCAATTCCTTCCATAAGCCTTCTAAATCATTGCACAGCCTCATTGCCACTTGCTCAGCAAAGCACGATTCATTTTCTATAGAAGCCAATCCACCTTTAGATGGAGGTTGAAAAGTAAAGGTCCAATCCACAAGTGGTGGTACTTTTTCCCTTCCATTCCTTATAAAAGGAAACCCCACCGCAGTCTTATGATACACCTAAAGAATGTCGTTGGACATTTGAAAAGGGCATCAGATAAATCGGGAGGTTCAATTCAATAATTTCACCTTTATCATTGTAATCCAAAGATTACCATATTAATAATTTCTTTCCAATCCTCTCAATGACCTAATTCTGCAACTACTTCGATGTCAATTCCAAGCATAAAAGGGGACCATAATAGACCTCTGCTTATATTTTATGTTGAGAAGTATGAAAATTAAAAGAACTATATAAAATAATGGACTTGGAAAGTAGGATATGCTAAACCTGTACCCCAGAAGTATTGATGCAGCATTGGATAATGATATGAATGTCATATCGGTCCAACAAGGATACATTGGCCTTGTACAAGTATCCAGGCATCACAGTGGCATACACCTAGATGCATATCCACCCACTCCAAGATAAGAATCTATCTAGCTAAGACATACACGGGCATCTGATTATTTGACTTAAGAATATCGAACCCCACTCATGTGAAGATCGATCAGGTGTGAGCGAGGATCTAGTCTGCAAAAAGACCCTTGTATCCCCTATAATCCACCAACCCTGAGCCTTTGAATAAGTAATGTAATGAGATTAAAGTCTCCTCCAATGCACCAAGATCCACACCATAGTTACCTAATTCACTACCATGGGTGTCAAATTCCAAATAGTTCAGTTCGAATAAATCGCTATTCAATTCATTGGGTTCAAAAATCTTGAAATCCCTGATTCGATGTTGTTCGGTACATTCGTTGAAGAAGATGAAATTACTTTCCATATATATACGCTGAATCTCTAGTTTGGTGCAATCATACTTGCAGTGCATTCACATCCAGAAGAGAACTTTAGATCTCCAATCCCCGCATATCCTCTCATCCGATGGAAATTTTCTGAGTATTCCCTCTTTCTCTCCCTTCTCTTTCAGATTTGAATAAAATAGGCGATATGCTAAAGATATAAAAAAAATCCTTGTTTTTTAGAAGAATGACAATACTGCCATTCTTATTTGACAAGGAGTCAGTCTCCTTTTTCAATAAATTCATCCATGGCCCTCTTTTGAAATGCAATGGGATTACACCATCAACCCCACCGCTAGATTAACTGTGTGAGAGATGTGATTTTAACTTTTTTAATCACATGTTTTTACTTAATGTATTTAATGGAAGATATAATCATGATTGAAGTGACATCTAAATCACAGCAAAATATGGATTAATGCGTTTGGTACATGCTCAATTTTATAGTGGGACCAACAACATTTGGAGTAAATTTTAATAATATTTCATCCAAGAAGAGGATGTTGATTTTGAGTCATTCAGGTTTTCAAAAGGTGAGCCCAACAGCAGAATTTCACTTCTCTCACGCAAAAGCATTAGTGAGACACACAAGATCAATATTCATAGTTAGATATCTGTTTGTGCTAGCTACAAAAGACACATAAGAGGCAATTGGACTAAATTTAAATTTAATTAATTATTATTTATAATTTCCAATAATTGCTGTTCTTATATCCATGTTGCAGCATTTTACAACTTGTACAAAAAATGTATATCTGCCAACCTTATGGAATCATACTCATATATCCAAACTAGTGCATCGAATCTGTCGAACTTGAACTATGAATTAAGCAAATTAAAAAGCAAATTAAATGAGTTACTCCATCAAAAATTTTAATCGGATTAGGTACCGAACTACGAACTATGACCCAAATGCGAATCAACCAAACTGGGAATCGGGTAACTATGATCCACACCTCTATTCCTTGCGAAGTTCAACTCCCTCCGAAAACTTATCCCCAAGTTATGAGTCATGGGCCGATATGGTGCTGCAAAAATCCACCTCTTTTGCCCCTCTCCATCTACTCAAAGAAAACAAGAACTGCCCAGCCCAAGGATCTTATAATCACTTTCCAAGGATCCCAAGTAAGGATTCCTCCCGTTAAACTACCTTTATCTAAACATGCTTATGCGAAATCTGTGCTCCCCCACACCCCACCATCTCTCAGGTCATTTTGCTTAAATTTGTTATGTGAAGGAGAGTAATGGATAGCCTGGCAATCCAAATAATTTTGTTTACCGTGAAGCAATAATCCAACCCGATTAGACCTCTAACCTTCCATATAAACAATCTTCCTTTTCTTCCTTCCGAAATGCCTTAGACCTTTTGGATTTCTTCCCCTAAAATCCGTATCTTCATATTTCATTTTGCTACCTTGATCATATTTTATATAGCATACCAAATTTTAAAGCCCTTCTTCACTTTGTCCTTCCTCTTAGCTATTGATGTCACTTATAAATTTTGCCCCTCTTCATCGTAAACTTCAGCGAGCTATTCCACCTGCCCTCCCTGTTGGGTACTAAAAGTCCCACATCATTTCCACAATCCACCACTTTCCCACCCTCCCACTCATGGCTTTCACAGTGGCACGTTTGAGAGATAGATCCACCTTCCACTAAAATATTTCTGTTGGTCCTTTTCCTCCTTTAGCTACATGCACTACCCATAGCAGACTTTCTGATCTTCTTGCTTTAGCAAGTATATTACATCTCTGCCCCTCCACCGGTGAGGAAACTGAAATGCAAACATCACTTTCTAGGGCCGGGTTTGTAGTTTCAAGTCATCTTTCACCACCAGATGCTTTCAGTGTCAGGAAGCTCTCTGCCTTACAATTAGATATCCACCCACTACAAACTTCTTGTTGTGTCCGTTGGACATCCACACCAGCCCCTAATCTAGTTCATCAGGAGATTTCATCCCTGCGAACTTGGTGTGAGCGTGAAATATTACAGATTCATCCTTCAAAGCTTCTAGAATGTTCGATCCCTCAGAATTATTTTCTTCCTCACCATCCTTGGATGTGTTGGAATCTCCTTTGCCACTTTTGCAGAATTTATCAGAGGATTTCATGCCTGCCTTTCAAACCAGAAACTCATATTTCATTGCAAAAGTCATTAATGAAACCATCACCTTCACATCTTGCAGCTTAAGTTGGTCAAACCAAATCTTTGGGTCCGGTTTTCAAATTTAGGTAACTTCGGTTAGCCCACAGCCACAATGGGCTTGAACATGCTGGGCTTAGGTTGTAGCCCATAATGCATAACCATCTTCGAACCCCATGGTTCTGACATTAATTAACCATGAATTCATTCGTAAGGTGAGCCCCACTCGCCACTTCTATTGGCATCCCAACAATGAGGCTTTCCAATCCAACCCAAAGCCCCTTCATCGATCCCACTTATCATCGGATTTAGTGATTCAAAAGTTAAACTCTAGAGCTTACATTAGCCCTTTCTTCTTCCCCTTCTCTAAGAAGTGCCTTGACTAAGCAGGGGAAACTAGCTAGCTCTTCAGCACTAGAGAACCCTCAATCTGATCAGAATGCCGCCCTTTGAAGATTCGTACTCGAGTGAATTTTAGTTCCTCACCACCAATTCAGGTGAGATCCAATGTAGATCCAACTTTCTATTCACTCGTGGGATCCGGGCAGTCCAGAGGGGACCACCATGGCTCCTCTCTTCTCGAGAAGCTATACATCCCTTATCAGTGTATGGACAGCTATCTCTCGAGCACATGTTTAGGTTCGGCCTCAATGGTAAAATGGAGCAATTTAACGTATGGAAGACGCCATGTCTCAAAGCATGTAATGAACCCTGAAGGAACACCTAGATTCAAAGAGGTGACCTACTTATCACCTCCATCTAGCAATATTCCGATACAAAGGAAGAATCCCAATGAGATTAGTCATTAATGGTTTCTCAGAGAAATGAGCTTTGTTGTAATAACTCGGAACCAATTCCTCTTCATCATGTTGTGGATCACGAGCAGGTGGCAGTAATGCATTCTTCAAAGACAAAAAATGAAAGAGATTGAAAATGGGATTGACCCTGGATAGTTCTCTCTAGCCTTAACAAGAGGGAGACGAATTAAACCATTGCCTAAGAAACAATTCATAAACAGCTTCCAGTCCTATATAATTTGACAATGATTATCTCTTTTCAATCCCTATGCAGGCTGTTACATGGGCACTAAAAGCATCAGCTACCTTATACGATCACAGTCCTTCATAAACAACCAGTGAGACACACTTTCCCAACCAAGCCTTAGCCAAGGAAGCATGCACAACCTCACCATTGCCCATGAAGAAGGCAAAATGCATCCACTTCTAACCTTCAGGTTTACCATTATAGACATTTTTTAATGGTTATTATCGACAATAAATCATTAAAATCTAGAGCGAGTCTGCCAAGCACTGTGGCATGTGCTGCTCCGCACTTCAGTTTGTTTTGCTCGGCCACAGAAGATTCTTAACCAGTTGCAAACACTTTTGCTTGTATGATCACTCCTCTACAACAAAAAGCTAATAGTGTGCAATCATCTTTCCTAAGAATAACCATGTAGTTTGCGCATAAAATTTATCTAAACATAAACCATACTAATTAATTATATATTTTTCTTAAGATTAAGGTTGAATGGAGTCAAAGGGTAATTAATCAACTTCAGAACAGATATCAGCCACCAATAAATTATGGTCAAGCTCCTTGACTAATGTTGAAGAAGATAAATCCCACCCCTCTTGAGTTTCAGCTACAGGGGTATTGGTTAATCTCCCTGTAACTTCAGTTTCAGAGGGAAAATATGAATAAGCAACTATTACACATGACAGTAATTTAAAAATTCTTTATAAAAGAGAGAGAGAGAGAGAGAGAGAGAGAGAGAGAGAGAGAGAGAAGCAATTAAAAAGAGAGCAACTAGTACCTTACCAGAACTTTTTGTTTCCTGCTTCACATGACGCTCTTCTTCAGAACCAGCCGTCGTGGTTGTTGTTGTTTGGATTCGCTGCTTCCTACTCATTTCAGTGCCCCCTCCTGTCATCCCCATCACATTGTCAACTGACTTGCTTTCGCGCCTGGTATCTTGAACCTTCCTATCTTCTATAGTCCGTAGCCCCTTCTCCGCCTTCTCCATCTCGTCTTTGTGCTCGTTACCCTCTTTCCTCCCTCCTCCATCTGAATCTTTATCCGATTTGATTCTCTTCAAATCGACCCTGCCACTCCCCCCCTTGGCGAAGTCCTCGCTCTCATCTTTCCTTCCACTACAACTCTCCTGCTTTCTGCTTGACCCGCTGCTCTTCGATTCCTCGGTAGCCACCCTCTGCCGCTTCTCAGAACCCCATCCAAAACTCTCACCTACGGGCTTGGCCTCCTTCTCAGGAACCAAGAACTCAACTCTTAGCGTTTCCTCCCCGCCCCCGCCGCAGCGGCCATCGCCCCACCCATCACTCGCAGCCGAATTGGAGGCAGAGGCTCGCTCTTTTCGCCTCTTCTTTGAAGCACTGCTGTGATCGAGAGGCAGATCCTTCTCCTTCTGCGGCCCCCTTTTCTCTGCAGAATCGGAAACCCTAACTGCTGCTGGATCTTCCTTCCGCTTCCTCTCTATCAACAACTCTTCCGAATCCGAATGCTCTCTCGAGCTTCTGAAGCAGCCGTGCTTTTGTTTGTGAGACTTGTGCCGGGAACTTCGCGGCATGACCGAATCGCCTGCGTGGGGTGGGAAGAAACCAAAACCCTAATTTGAAAACTCCTTTTAATAGAGAAGAAGAAGAAGAAAAGAAGAAAAAAAAGTGAGGGCGGGGGAGAATTGAAAATGAATTCGCCCGAGGAATTGAAAACGAACGAATATTGATATCGAAAGAAGTGATTGACCGGAGACTGACGGAAATATTCGCCGGGATCAGACGCAATCACCGTATGGGAAAGAGGAAGAATGGATGACGGTAATTCGGATCAAGTGGCCTACAAAATTGATCAGTGGGAAATGATCGGAGTTTGTGAAGTGGAGGACTGGGAGAGAGAGAGAGAGAGATTAGTGAGTTGTAAGAGTAGGTAGAAGAAGTAAGGAGAGAGAGAGAGAAAAGAAGAGGAAATAGAAGAGACTTCTGGGGTTTTCAATGTCTGGTGTCAGAAAAGAAGGGAGAAGAAACCCAAATCTCTCTCATTTTTCGAATTTAATTTAATGTGACCCGGCAGCGTCGCCTTGGACAATAATCATCTGAAATGACTATTTTATTATTATTAATATCTGCATTTGCTTGAAATTGCAACGGCAAGGTTGCTGAGGTTTTTTTTTTTTAATTTACGAGTAAAATCCCCGTAGGCCCGCATACATTCCAGCAGAACCCAGTTTCTAGTTCGATACCGAAGGGATCCTCGTATGGGCATTTTTTCCCTTTTTTTTGTCGTTTTACGATACAGTCGATATCAATCATTATGCGAGTATACACTTATATCTCACATCGATTCCACTTTTCGCATTTCTCCTTTTAGGTCGTCTTTCACACTGCTCTGGAGTTTTTTTCTTCTAGAAACCACCATAAAACGCCATCTCCATGGTGGTTGAACTCTATTAAGACAAATGTACACACATTATCTACCACCTTATACTGCTTTATGTATCCTAAAACACCATCACCTAGATTCTTCTCCAATATTTAATTGTTGGAAACCCTAAAAACTATGGTAAATCTTTTTTCTATGCCCCAGGCAGTTGTGGTTTATGGGGTTTGAAGGGTTTGTTTTGTGATTGCGTTAGCGTCCATTGCAATTAGAAATAATGTATTATGATTAAATCCAGCAGCGGGAAAACTGTTTGATCATAAATTGGTTTTTTTTTTTTTGTTGTCCCTATTTTCATGCGTTTGTTATTTTCAAAATAAAACTATCAATAGCTTTAATCAATTTGATAAGATGTTGTGGGTGAAAGTGAATCTGCATATTGGTTTTGTTTAGGACTGATCTTATAAAGTTTTAGACTTTAAAACTGTATTTCATATAATTAATATAATTATAGTTGTTTCTCTTGATGATTTTTTAATAATAGGAGAATGGGTGGACTAATGTGTGAGGAATAGCACTTAGTAGCATGGTTTGAAAGTATTGTTCCAAGCCTTTATAATAAATAGACTATTGATCAAAATGCCTTTTCTTTCTGTTGATAAAACTATTGTTATAAATTTTTAGTTAGTCGTAAACGTTTGAGAACAGCTGGTTAATCTTTTTATTTGGCATGTTGTGCAAAGTTTTTATCAATGTGAAGACGTTTTCTCTACTGTCAGAGACATACAAATGCTGTTAATACGGATCTGTATTAACTGTCATTCTAAATGTACCTAATTTTCACTGATATCTTTATTAATTTCATCTGATATAATGACAGCATGTCAGATAGAAAGGTGTTGTTCATCTTCCACTATGGTGGTGACTTTGAATTCGATATAAGTCATCCTGTGTACAATGGAGGAAAGCAGAAGATGAGATTTTTAGTTTGGTTAAAAAAGCAATTGAAGCATCTAATGGGGATTCATCCATCCAAAATTTAAGCATGCAATACCTACATCACAACGGACAGGCATTCTCCTTGGCCAGCATTGATAATGATAATGATGTTAGGAGTATGTTAAAAGCATCGAGTGATGAATCGAATGGGATATATTTATATGCCTTCAACGGTCAGAACAAGGAGCAATACATACGAGATAATTGGAGGTACACTTATAGGTTTTGCATAAGTAGATTGTACATCACCAAATATTATATTTTCCTTCCTACTTGCTTATTTATGTAACGATTCATTGTAGGTTTCAAAAGAGCTCTGTTCGTCACTCTTGTCCGGACAAAACAAGGAACTCAACCGGAACTTCCAACCAAAAACAAGTTTTTAACTCAACCAGCTGTGGATACGTACCTACCATTGACATCCGCGAAGACAAAGACATATTTTTTCCTAGTGTGTGAATCGATTGCAGTCCAAGTCAGACGGTCGAACAAGACACTATCGATGATGATTTGGTATTTGGGACAGACCGTGGTGATGATATCCATTTTTATGGGCCTCCCTCCATAAGCCAAATCCATTCGATTCCAATGATGAAAGCCGAAAGTAAAGTTGAAGGAGCCAATCTAATCAATGAGGCATTTCATTGTAATGAAACTCCGGCTGAAGTTGTAGGAGCCAATCGAATGGATGAGGCATTTTGTTGTAATGAAACTCCAGCTGTTGATCTTAAGGATAAAATGGAGCCCAAGGACATAGACACAGATGTTGGCAACAACTCGGCACGAGAAATGTGGATCGACCGTGAGTTCCAAGATCGACAAACGTTCCAGAATACTTTGGCTAAGTTCGCAATTTATGGCAACTTCACTCTTAGACCGTTGAAGACCAACATGACCAAAGTAACTGCACACTGCAGAGATCAGGAATATCCATGGCGTATTCACGCTTCAATTGTCGAATTAGGCCCACAATTTAAATTAAGGACGTACAATCCTAACCATAAATGCTCAAGGTCAGTGATGGGCATAGCACATCGACAAGCATCTTCGGCACTTATTACAGAGTTCATCATGGATAGAGTCAGACAGAATGTCAATTTGAAATCGAAGGAGATCATGAATGACTACCAGATAGAGTTTGGGGTGACCATTAGCTACAGGAAAGCTTATATAGTAAGGGAGATAGCACTGAATATGGTCCATAGATCGTACGAAGACTCCTTCCAGTAGCTACCTCTGTACTGTAAAGAACTCCATATGAACAACCCTGGCACTATAACAAACATAGACACCACAACATAGGACCATTTTAGAAGATTTTTTTGGGCATTCGGACCTTGTTTAAGGTCTTTGACGTCTTCATTGAGATCAGTGATTGCTGTCGACGGTTCACATCTCCGAAGCAAGTATTCAGGTGTCTTGCTTGTAGCAGTAACACATGATGCTAATCAAAAGCTGCTTCCAATCGCCTTCGCATTTGCGGAAGCCAAGCGCCGTGACAGCTGGGAATGGTTCCTTGCTAATTTGTTCATATCGCTGGAGGAGCCGGCTAACTTGACTATTGTTTCAAACAGTCAGAAGGGCCTCGTTCCAGCACTGAAGAACACCATGCCATCCGCATTTTACTGTTATTATTGTCGTCACAATCGTCACATTGCTGAAAATATCAAGGCTGCTTTTAGTGATGAGGCAATCTTAAAGAAATTCTGCGGGGCAGGAAAGTCATATAGGCCTTATAAGTACGAGGCTTACATGACAGATGTACGTGCAGTAAGCCAAGAGGCGTTCAACTACATTGAGGCAATTGGGCAGCAACGTTGGGCGAATGCATACGTAGAAGGCTGTCGGTATGACATACTTACTAGCAACGCGGCAGAGTGTACTACCAGCCTTTTAAAAGACACAAGAGTCCTGCCTATTACAAAGCAGGTAGAGGAAATACGTGCCAAGTTAATGAAGTTCTATCAGTAACGACACATCCTATCTGAAAGCATAACAACTCATCTAACTCTATATGCGGAGAAACTTCTGAGCCAAGAAATGGAGGATGCTCGCCGAGTGCACGTTCAAATAGTTAGGCTCGTTGAATTTCAGGTTCAATATGCTTAGTACATGGATGTTGTTGACCTTGAACGAAAAACCTGCACATGTCGAAAATGGCAGCTATTAGGCATCCCGTGTTGTTACGCATTGGCTTCAACGAAGGTCAGAAATTATGATCCGTACGCATTTTGCGAGCATTAGTATTTGTCAAGCACTTACCGTACATCGTACAGTAAAGTCCTACATGCTACTCGCGACATCAAACAATGGGAGCACACATGCAATGTCAAGATTCTTCCACAGATAGCCAGTAAACAGGCTGAACTTCCAAAAAAGAATAGGATCCGTATCGAAGATCGTGGTCGTCAGAGAAGGGTCGTAACTTGTTTAAATTGCAAAAGGAGAGGGCATAACCGTGGATGGTGTCACAATCCTCCATCAAGCAGTTGATGGATGTAGGTGGAAGTTTTATGCTTGTATTTTTTGGGTAGACTAAGATGATGCATATAGTCCCATTGGTTGTATAGGAGAGTATTCGGAACTTCGGGTGCTTGTTCTTCATTCGTTTGCACATATAAAAGCAATTAGAGAACATGAGTATACACATTGGAAGGCAAATATAATCAGATTACATTAAAGCATGATGTTGAGGCCTAAGCATGAGTTGAAAGGGGATCTGAGCAAATTATATGGTTGGAAAGTGATTAGTGCATTCATTAGAAGTAGGTTCCATGCAACAATTTCTGATTATTTTTTATTTCAAATCAGAGTTCGTGGACTGATTAAAAAGTTTAAATTCAGTCTTGGTATGTGGATGGTGAAAAGCTCTGCACAGTTTCAGCAGTAAAGAACCCTTCTGTGTTGGAAAAGTGCGCCTGATCTTAAAAACTAGCCAAAGCCGGTTGCTATGTCCTAGTGAAAAGCAGATTTGAAGAGCTCTATGAGTACTTTTAAACCCCAAAGTTCCAGCCCTAATGTATCTCAGAAAGCGGGCTAATCAGCGGCCCAAACAAGGGTATATAGTTTCGGCAGATTTTTAACTCTTCTATATTGGAAAAGTGTGCGAGTAGGAAACCAGCCAAAGGCGATTCCATTGTCCTGGAAAAAAGAAGATTTAAAGTGCTCTATGAGTACTTTTAAACCCCCCCCCCCCCCCCCCCCCCCCCCAAGTTTTAGCCCTAATGTGTCTCAGAAAGCGAGTTAATCACCGGCCCAAACAGGGGTACACAGTTTGGGCAGATTTGAACACTTCTGTGTTGGAAATGTGGGAGAGTAGGAAACCAGGACAAGGCGGTTGCTTTATCATGAAAAAAGGCAGATTTGAAGTGCTAGATGAATACTTTTAAAACCCCAAGTTTCACCCCTAATGTGTCTCGAAAAGTAGGTTAATCAGCAGCCCAAACAGGGGTACACAGTTTGGGTATATTTTCACAATTCTGTGTTGGAAAACTGGGCGAGTAGGATCCCAGCCAAAGGCGGTTGCTATGTCCTGGCAAAAAGCATATTTAAAGTGCTATATGAGTACTTTTAAGCCCCCAAATTTCAGTCCCAATGTGTCTCGGAAAGCGGGTTAATCAGCGACCCAAATAGGGGTACATAGTTTGGGCAGATTTGAACACTTCTACATTGGAAAAGTGGGCGAGTGGGAAAACAACCATAGGTGGTTTCTTTGTCCTAAAAAAAAACAGATTTGAAGTATTATATGAGTACTTTTAAACCCCCAAATTTCAGCCCCAATGTGTATAGGAAAGCAGGTTAATCTCAGGCCCAAACAGGGGTACACAGTTTGGGCAGATTTTAACACTTCTGTGTTGGAAAGTGGGCGAGTAGGAAACCAGGCAAAGGCGGTTGCTTTGTCGTGAAAAAAGTAAATTTGAAGTGCTATATGAGTACTTTTAAACCCCCAAGTTTCAGCCCTAACGTCTCTTGGAAAGTGGGTTAATCAGCGGCCCAAACAGGGGTACACTGTTTGGGCAGATTTGAACACTTCTGTGTTGGAAAAGTGGGCGAGTAGGAAACCGAGCAAAGGTGGTTGCTTTGTCATGAAAAAAGGTAGATTTGAAGTGCTGTGTGAGTACTTTTAAATCCCCAAATTTCAGCCCTATTGTGTCTCGAAAAGCAGGTTAATCAATGGCCTAAACAGGGATACACAGCTAAGCCTATATCAGTTTCCAGCACAAAATTGTTCAACTAGGCATCTTAAGGTGATTATATCTGCCTCATTTTGAGTCATTTTTCACTTTTAATTTTTTTGTTGTATTGATGCATCATCAAGGTCTAAATGCTATCCATTAGACTTAGGTTTAGAGCATGTTATACATGTCTTGCAGTCCGGCAGAGTTGACCCTGCGCAAAAGTTTCCATAGTTGGAAATTTTTATAGCATGCATCATATACTTTGAAACTTGCACTGTTTGCATTTAGGGCCTGGCAAGTCATCCATATTTGCATTGTAATTTGTTTCGGTAAGAATGATCAAATTTAGAGAATTCTATTTTGAATTTGATGTGATATGATCCATCAATTGATAGGTCTAAGGGTCTAATTTGTTGCTAAGATATTTGTTCAGTCTAACCAAAACTGAGTGCACTTGCTGGATGCAAGTCTCACCCTGGGGGAATCGTGCAACATTAGCTCGTTGTCTATGAAGCCTCCGCACACAACTCCATCATATTTTGGTATATTGTACATGGATTAATATATTATAATTATGAATAATGAACTTCATGAAATTTGAATCAAAGAACATGTCATGAATTATTTTGGTTCTTCCATTTTTTGAGAAAAATGGTATGTATATGACATATATAACAGTCGATGTGATGTTTTATGAATAATGTTTATAGAAAATTTATTAAATGGCAATGATAGTCTTTGTATGGGGTATGTTTATATATTGAAATTATCCTTGATTTGAAGAATGTGTGTCTGTTTATTTTTAGCTAGGAAGATGATGTGCGGATGTTTTTTACGTAATAAGTTTGCATGGAATCTCAATCCCATGATGTGCGGATGTTTTTTACACAATAAATTTGCATGGAATCACAATCCCATGCAAGTCACTTGCTACAAGTATGTAACTGCCTTTATTTGAATTTACTACAGGATCGGTATTGACGCAGGATATTAGATTTTACAACTTTTTGCCCTAATTTTGATACAAGGTCGGTACCGACCTTACTAGTTAAAAATAAGGTCGGTGCCGACACAGGTTTTCTATTTTTTCACATAAAGCTGTAACTTTTAATGACAATAAGGTCAGCACCGACTTTTGGTAGTGTAAATTAAGGTCGGCATTGACCACGTGCCAAATTGGTAAAAAAGAAGAGTTTATCGGTCCAATTGCTCTAATTAATGCACTAACATCTAAAGTATTTGATTGGGTCACACATGCGCATTAAGTGTTTTTTTGGGTAAAATCCACACAAACTTTTATAAGTTATAAATATTGTGTTTATAGGGCACCTTATGTACAACCCTTTACTATGAAATTGAAAAATTATCATGTCAACAAATTTTTTGGTAAATAATTCCCAAGCAAAAGGATTGCGGGCAAGCTCCAGGGTGGAATAAACGCTGTTTTGGCCATGTAGGTCATGAACTGGCAGGTCTTAAAAGGGAGCTTTCTGAATTGCATAATTTGGCAAGCTCTCCTTCCAATCTCCAGCAAATTCGTGTTATTGAAAAAAGAGTTGATGTATTACTTGAATGGGAGGAAATCCTTTGGCGGCGGCGTTCTAGAATTTCTTGGTTGAAGGAAGGCGACATAAATACTAAAATTTTTCATTATAAAGCTAACCGTCGGTGGATTCGCAATTTTATTCCTGGTATTGAGACACAATCTGGGGTTAGGCTGTGAATTTGGTTCATATTGGCTGTGAATTCCAAGAATATTTCACCAACCTTTTTACTTCAGAGGTGGAGATGGGCTCGGTGCCTAACTTGGGCAATATGGAGTCTAGAGTCTCTCTAGAGATGAATACTAAGCTTACATCGCCTTTCACGACAATGGAGATTTATGAAGCTTTATTCCAAATAGGAGCTGATAAGGCACCTGGACCAGATGGCTATCCAACTTTATTTTACTAGTGCATGTGGGGAATTGTGGGTCCTTCAATTATAGAGGTGTCTTTGGGTCTTTTGAACAGTGGGAACTCCTGGGGTGATATAAATGAGACAACTATCGTCTTGATTCCAAAGATTAAAAATCCACGGAAAGTTACAGATTACAGGCCCATTTCTCTTTGTAATGTCATTTACAAAGTTATTTTGAAAGCGTTGGCGAACCGGCTCAAGCAAATTCTTCCTGTATTATTTCAGATACCCAGAGTGCGTTTGTGCCAGGTAGGCTTATTACAGATAATGTGGTGGTGGCCTTTGAGACTCTACACTCTATGGCAACTGTGGGGAGTAGTACCTCTGGTTGGTTTGCATTAAAGCTTGACATGAGCAAAGTGTGCGACCGTGTTAAGTGGTCCTTTCTGGGAGCGGTTATGGCTCGATTGGGTTTTTGTTCTTCTTGGATCACAAAGTTGATGTCCTGTGTGTCCTCAGTGTCTTACAAGGTCTGTGTGAATGGGGAGTTATCCAATTCGTTCTGACCGACGCGTGGATTACGGCAGGGAGATCCGTTGTCACCATACCTCCTTTTACTATGTACTGAAGGTCTAACATCATTGATTCAGAGTCATGTTGCGGCCAATACGATTCAAGGTTTCCAAGCTTCGCGGAGGAGTCCAGTGCTATCTCACTTACTTTTGGCGGATGACAATTTCATGTTTGGCCAAGCGTCACCGAAAGAGTTGGTGATCTTTTGTTGTATTTTTTTGACCTATGAAACGGATTCTAGGCAGAAGATTAACCTGTCAAAATCATCTATTTCATTTAGTCCGAATATTCCAAGGGAGCGGCAATGTGTCTTAGCGGGCAGCTTGGGTGTGCAGGTTGTTCGCAACCACGAGAAGTATTTAGGCCTTCCTAGTGCGGTGTGTAGAGGGAAAGATGCTTGTTTTAGAGGCCTAGTTGATCGGGTTTGGAGTAAAATAAGAGGTTGGCAAGGAAAACTCTTATCCCAAGCTGGAAAAAATGTATTGATTAAAGCAGTGTGCCAAGCAATCCTTACCTATACTATGAGCTGCTTTGTGTTGCCAAAGGGATTGTGTTCTAAATTGAATATGTTGATGGCTCATTTTTGGTGGGGGAGCAAGGATGGTTTCAAGAAAATTCATTGGGTCTCTTGGGATACCTTATCTCTTCCAAAAGCTAGAGGAGGCTTGGGTTTTCGTTCATTAGAAGCTTTTAACTTGGCAATGGTTGCCAAACAGGGCTGGCGTTTGTTACAATATCCAGGTTCTCTAGCAGCGAAGGTGCTTAGGGCGAAGTACTTTCCTTATTGGGCTTTTTTTAATGCTAAAGTTCTCCCTCATCACTCTTTTCTTTGGAAGGGTTTAATGAAAGGGAGGGTTGTGTTGGAGCATGGTGTAAGATGGCAAATTGGGGATGGACGTTATTTTGGTATCTACGAGGATAAATGGCCACCTAGGCCGCTATCTTTTAAAATATATTCCTCTCCTTTGTTGGGCAACAATACCCGGGTGGCCTCTCTAACTAGAGATGGGCATTGGAATACAGAGCTAATACACAATCATTTTCTTTTGGGGGATGCTGATAGAGTTCTTCAAATCCCTTTGCCCAAGTATAATGGCATTGATAAGCAGGTGTGGCACTACTCCTCTAATGGGTTATATAAAGTAAAGTCGGGGTTTCAAGTTGCTTTGAAATATGTTCTGGACAAGAATTTTTTGCAGGTTGCAAGTTCAAGCTCTCATGACCAGACCAAATGGTGGAACCTTCTTTGGAAGATTCAGCTCCCTCCTAAGGTTCTGATATTCTTGTGGCGAGCCTGTCATAATGCCTCGCCCACTACTGCTGCTCTCTTTAGGCGACAGGTCATTCCTTCTCCTTTATTTGCATGTTGTGGAGAAGCTTTGGAATCCGTGGAGCATATGGCTTTCTCTTGTGTTGAATCCTTGAAAATTTGAAATATATGTGATTGGCATAGTGAGGTGAAACCTTCTGGTAATAGCTTCAAGGCGTGGTGCCAGGATGTTTTAACACGGGTTGGGTCAAAAGTGAAGCAGCTTTGGGCGATGATGGTTTGGGCAATTTGGACAAATCGAAATTCCAGATTGTTTAAGGGATATGGTAGATCTCCGAAAGCACTGGTAGCTTGGAGTCATGATCAACTGCAGGATTTTGAGTCTGTCTCTTTGACTGCTCCATCATTGGCTGTACAGCCTAATCTGGGTAGTCATTTGCGATGGTCTCCTCCACCCCACGGTTGCTACAAGGGGGGGGGGGGGGGGGGGGTGGTTTGGTAAGGATGGAACCGGTGCAAGTGGTAGTCCGTGACTGGTGTAGTCGCATGGTTGCTTGTCGTGCTTCTTGGTTTGCTTCCAGCTACCATTTGGACACAATTGAAGCCCTTGCTTGCAGAATTGGTCTTGAACTTGCACAACAGTTGCAACTTGATAATATCATATTGGAGAGACTCGTTGGTAACCATCCAAGCCTTATGTACAGGTGCTTCCTCCCTTGCTCTTGCTGGTCCTTTGTATGATGATTGCTTAGCTTTGAGCAAACAAATTGGGATTGTCCAGTTCTTACATATAGGCAGGTCATGCAACAAAATTGCTCATAATCTTGCTAAGGTAGCTACATCTAAACATATTACCCATGCATGGGTCTCTTTGTATCCTGACTGGTTACTCCACTTGTTGGAGACTGATGTAATCTCTTTTAATCATTAATATATGATTCGTATTTTCATCCAAAAAAAAAAAAAAAAAAAAACAGATTTGAATAAAAGTTGAAAATTTATGTTTGGTGCATGTTTTTCTTTTCCCAATGAACTTGTCCTAATTATGTTTGGTGCTCCTGTGGATTTCTTGAACTGGACCACATCTCTGCCCAGCCACGGTCTAAAGGTCCCACTATGATGCCCATCCTCAAATCCATCATCTCCTCCTCGTTCTCATCAATTATGCATCATTATCATCATCATAAATGCCCACAATAGTACCCATCCTCTAATTCATCGTCTTCTCCTTGTTCACATCGATTATGGACCATCATCATAGATGCCCACTACACAATCCATCTGAGATGGGCTCAATCAATCCTTGATCATCTACATCGCCATCATCACCATCGACCTATATCCTCCACCATCATCGTCATACACACAACCTCCACCATTGACCCACTGTAGAACCCATTGTCCCATCTTCCAATCTACTACAGTACCTATCCTCCAACATCACTGCCTAAATCCTCCACCATCATCACTCCAAATCCGGCATAACCCCCTGTACCAAGCCTCCACGATTGCCACCCAAATTCATTTATCTAACCCATAAGGGGTGGGAAGGAGAGGAAAAAGATAGAGCAGAGAGAGGGAGGGAGAGAGTAAAGATAGAAACCCTCCACCATCAGTATCATCTTCTTTACTTCTTTGGAGTCCATTCAACTCTCGACGTGCTAGGGTTTCAAGACCCTTCTCAATTCATATAGAATCCCTCCACCATCAGTATCATCTTGTTCACTTCTTTGGAGTCCATTCACCTCTGGACATGCTAGGGTTTCAGGACCCTTCTCAATTCATATAGAAACCCTCCACCATCAGTATCATCTTCTTCACTCTTTAGAGTCCATTCACCTCTCGACGTGCTAGGGTTTCAAGACCCTTCTCAATTCATACTTCCATTTTAAGAAAACGTGACTTATAGAGGGAGCTCTGCAGAAAATCGGTACCTTTTCTTGGGAAATGGGTTACACAATAGTACCCTTATAAATCAAGGTTGGAAATATTTACAAGGGCTAAGTGAGTCATCCTTAGTGGTGATTGGACATGTGGACCACATTTGAAATTGTATGGCACTTGTTCAGCAAATTGGGATGCAAGTGAGTCTGAAATTTAAGGTTTAGGGTGTATGATTTGAGTGGGGGGTTGTTTCGATTAAGTTATCATTTCAATTGATAAAGGCCTTTTGTAACCGTACAACTGCCCTAGGTTTCACTGAAAATCGAAAGGGAGCGTGCAATGCTAATTTTATTTCAATTTCAACAAAATACATGAAGATACAACAACAACCTGCATATAAGTGTTTAACTGCATTGAAAGGTCACCCTGTTTGCAAAGTTTACACTTTTTTTTTTTTTGTACAACCCCTTCATCTGGCTTAGAAGATCAGACATAAAAGAAATACAATATGCAGAATTTGAGAAAATGAAAAAAAAGTTGTTGTCAATGATGGGTTGCCGTCAGCCTAGTTGAAAGGAATGACAAAGTATGCGCTACTCTTCAAGTACAGATCCTTCAATGAATCTTTGTAAACTACTACTTTGAAGAAAGGATCTAAAGTGGTATCACTTTAATATTTTGATAAGTTAAATCAAAGTGAATAGAATACCACTAATAGACAAGAATTATGGTTTTCAGTGAATAAGACGCTTATATTTTGATAAGTTAAATCAAATAAGACGTTTATATGTGTCTACCATAGGGGTACCCATCTGAGAGGGGTATGGTTGCCAAACTCCGTCGCCCTCTCTATGGTCTAACACAAGCTCCTCGCGCATGGTTGGAAAAATTTCAAGATGCTCTTCTCCGCTTGATTTTTCATCTCAGCTAGTATGATCCTACTATGTTTTTACATAATGCTCCGTTCGGGATTACTGTACTTCTTGTTTATGTTGATGACATGATCATTACTGGTCCTAATGCCTGCATGATTTAGGAGCTCCAAGGTTCTCTCAATGCGACATTTCACATGAAGGATCTTGGCCCCTTAAAACTATTTCCTCGGTCTTGAAGTTCATCAATCGACTAAATGTATAGTTCTAAATCAGCACAAATATCCTGTTGATCTCATTGACTTGGTTGGCCTCACTACTTCAGCTCCCGTCGATACGCCAGTCGAACTGAATGTCAAACTCAGTCGAGAGGAGGGTGACCTTCTTCTTGATCCTAAGCTTATCGCCAATTAGTTGGTAGTTTGATCTACCTCACGATCATTCGTCCTGATATCTCCTATGCGGTCAACCTTATGAGTCAGTTCATGACTACTCCTCGTCACCTTCATATGGCTACTGGTCGCCGCATCATTCGGTACCTTATTCGCACACCGACTCGCGGTTGTTTTTTCCATCAGACAATCCTATATCTCTCAAAGCCTATTCAGATGCTGATTAGGCCGGTTGTCCAGAAACTCACAAATCGACAACTGGATGGTGCATGTTTTTGGGTAATCGTCTGATTTCCTAGAAATGCAAGAAGCATGAAAAAGTTTCAAAATTATCTTCCGAAGCTGAGTATTGAGCCATGTCTGCTGCGTGCTCCAAAATTCTTTTGCTCCAAGGTTTACTTTCAGACATTGGGTTTCCAATAGACGGTGCTACCCCACTCTATGTGGTAATACAAGTGCAATTTGGATTACTGAATATTCGATTTTCCATGAACGCACTAAACACATCGAGGTTGATTGTCACTTCATACGTGATGAATTAAAGCATGATGTCATTAGCCTTCCACATGTCTCCACTAAGCTTCACATAGCTAATATTCTTACCAAAAGTCTTCTACGACCGCACAAATTGATGCTTGTTGATTCTCCTGCATCAATTTGAGGGGGGGGGGGGGGGGGGGGGTGGTATTAAACAGGCCCAAGGCCCAAAGACCATCAGTCAAACTAATGCTATATCTCACGTGGAATTGATTTGGGTCAATATTGAGACAACTATACATATTTCATTGCCTTCCTAACTTAGAATAGTAACTGTTGTAATTAGTTGTTTTCCTAACTTAGATTAGTGATTGATGTAATTAGATTGGTTCCCTTTCTTAGAGCCTTGATTAAAGGCATGTAAATACCTATATATTGATGGACGATCTCCATAGAAAGACACACAAATTAATACAATCTCAAGAGTATATTCAAATCACTTTTATGTGATCGTGAGTTTGTCATAGACAAGCACCATACGTATAGTTAAATGCTTTAGTTAAATGCATGTTCTTTATTCATCTTTAAAACCTTATCAAAGCCGCAAAAAATTCTTAAGAGATTCATTAACTACTAAATAACATTTTAAAAATAAAAGCGCCGAACGAAAGAAAAAGGTAAAAGATTATTAATATTAACTTATTGATTTTATTCTCGCTTAGCCGAATTACTTAAATCATAAGATTCGATGAAATGAGTATCAAATCATAGGATTCACAAATGAATCATAAGATTCATTTATAAATGAGATTCGTTGCATAGATACAGATCGTTTTCCTTAAGATTCGGGACATGAATCGTAGGATTCTGATAACCACGGTAATAAGAATCTTTGTTTTGCTCCTTAATGTTTCTGTAACTGTTATCATCTGATAATTATGTGATAATGAAACTTCCACCATAACTGTTTGTGAATTGAGGAAATGTTTACACCTCACTGTGCACTTTGATCCCTAGGGCCAGTTTGGCAACTCTATTAATAGAGTCTAAGTGCAGTAAAGTTGATTTTGAAGAAAGAATAAAATATAAGTGGGTTATGATGATATTTTATTTTTAGTTGTTTGTTATGGAATCTTTTTTACTTTTTGTATGGGAAAGTAGAGTTTTTTTGTATTTTAGCGGATAAAGGTGGTTGCTTTTTGACTTTTTTAGAAAAAGATGGAGGGAGTTTTGAATTAAAGTGCTTTTGATGTGACATCTTGTCTGAAAAATGGAGGCTTTACTTGACTTTGACTATGTTAGTGAAGTGCCAAATTAGCCCTTAAGGGACATCGATTAGGGGCCACGTGTATCCTAATGATGTTAGAAAATTCCTAATTGGCTGCTAATCTCACGCGCCCAAATGTGGGGATGTGACACTAATCACCAACAAGACACTGGGTACTTCAACTACCACAAGCAACTTGTTCTTCCAGAAAGCATAAACAGAGGGAGGCATGCACAAAAGCTGAACATATGTTTCAAGCTGACATAGGAGGGAGAAATTTTACCCTTTTCCTTATAGTCCATAACAAAATGTATGTTTGAAAAGGCAATTAAAAAAAAAAAAAAAAGGACCTTACAACTGAGTGCACAACACCTGAGAAAACACGACCCCAATCAGTAGGAAGGTCCCTCTATTCACCTCCCAACATCCATTTCTCTCTCAGATCTCTTTTAATCTCTATAAACCAAGGAGAAAGAGGATGGACACTCCTTTTCTGTCCCTTGACACCTTTCTCCTCCACCGCTCTTCTTATTTACTTTGAATTGACTTAAAAACTAAAGCTCTAACCAGCCTCGCAATATTTAAAAAGTGAGCAAAAGGTGGGAAAAGGAAGAGGAGAAATAACATCTTTCTGCTTTGTACCATGTAACTCTGCACAAGCTCTTATCAACCCAGGGAAACAACATGCACATCATACTTAAAGTTAAGTTGCTCTCAGTGTAGAGTGTAGCTGGAGACTGACACATCTGCAGGAGAAGCAGAGTGAATATAGACAAACTCAAGGCTCTCACCAGCGGGCAAAGAGTCTCGCCATGTTGGAAATCCATAGGCTCCACCAGATCTTTTCAGTCCCCACAGAGGACCGTAAAGCTTTGATATAGAAAGCTCAAGGTCCTTCACTGTTTTAGCTGATTTGTTTGTCACAATGGTGGAATATCTGTAGTAAGTTCTTCCCTTGGCATTCCATGATGTTGTTGTCTTTTGGTCAATAACTATCGGAGAGTAGGATTTAGCTGCATCAGGTGAGAGTCCATATTAGCTAATTCCACATACCAAAAAGCAAGTAAATCAGATTTAAGAAGCATATGTAGTCTGATCTGTAGAGTAACCTATAAAAATCTTATTGAATTTCTAAGTTACTCCTTAGCTCCACCAATGCCATGTTTTGAGTTTTCCTAGCAACCTTTTCTAGCTTGCAAATAAGTCTTCTATGTATATGTTTAGGATGTAAAAAGAGTCATGGTTTCAATACTTGTAGACAGATGATCATCACTTCCACTTTGCATTACTGTTTTTATACCTTCGGCCTATATCATTATCAACACCATATGCAGATGGGTTTGGGGTGGAAAAATGAGAAACAATACCAAGCCAATATGAGGTTACTAAATTCCAATATGCCTATAATGCACCCCAGAGTAGATAAGCGTCCATATTGTCAGAGATATTTAAACTACTGGTGATTTGGGCATTACCCAAACACAGCATTTATCTGCCTCAATTGGGCAAAGGAAATGAGAAAAAACAGGATCATGGCTACCAGTAAACTACATACAAGATACCTGGAGCTGGTGATGGTTTTGGTTGAGGCATGGGATTTGGTTGATGATTCACTGGTGGAGGACTTGGAAGTACCACTGTAAAACAGGCACATCACAAAATCTTTTAACAATCCATTCAACAATAAAAAAAATCTACTGAACTAAAATCGACAATAATATAAAAAGGAAAAGTACCTGGAAGGAGTTGGTTGTATCCACTATGGCCGCTGTTAAGGCGAGCCAATATGCCTAGAAGCGGAGCATTGTTGTAAGTTGCTGGTTCTGTCTGCTCATAGTTATCCCTTTTATCAGCAAAGTTGTCATAGGCATCAGGACCACCGACAATTGCACCAACCAGTAGATTTGGATCACTTTCCTTCCTACCAAACCAAGTGTTGTAACCTCCCTTGCAGCTCACAAACGTAGGATCAACCTTGATGGACACAATTGAAGAAGCACGGTGGTGAACTTGATGTGGATAGTTGCTTCCATATCCCACCATATAACTTGTAGCTCTTGGGTTGTCTCCAAGTATGTAATCCATCTGGGAAAGCAGTTGAATGAATTGAATCATTTTGATGCATGCGAGATGGTGGTTAAAAGTTTGCATAAAACTTCTGTTCATTTTAATTGTAGTATGGAAAGGAATGATCGAATCCAAACATAAATAACCCTATTACATCATGTCATTTATTTTGATGTTTATATAAAAAAATTAAGTGTATAAATGTCAACAAACTAAAGTAAGAAACTATCGCTTGAACGTGCATAATATATGTCAGCCTAAATAATTAATCTAACTTCCACCTAAGGATATGCAGAGTGTTTTCAGAACTAGTCCATACTGGCTGGTTGAACTAGTTTGAGCAGGACAGGTACCTTCACTGGAATAGTTAGATAAAAATCTGGGTACTACAAAAAAAAGCTAAAACCCTAAAAAAAAAGATCAAACTGGTAAAATCTGACAGTTGAACCGATTGAACCCACTATTATATTTTAAAATACTTTAATGTTATCATCGAGCCAGGTTTAACTGGATGGTCAAACTGGGTTAGACCGAACCATCTGCTCCAATAGTCCGCCTTCAAGTTCGTTTTTTAAACATTTGATACGTGCACTATTCCCAACCTTGAATGTGCGGTTGAGCAAAGTTAAACTGGATGATCGAAGGGCTGGACCAAATACTCAACTCCATTGGTGTGCTCTCTGGGTTTAGCATCCTATGATGCACAGATACTTCAAAATGGGCAACGTATTGTGTCGTATCGTATCCGATACTTCACTTTTTATGTGTGAAATCAGTGTCCTTGCCGTGTCCTTGCCGTATCCATCCTGTATCTGTGCATCATAGGTAGCATTCTCGGGCTTGGCCATAGGTATAAAAGGTAGGGAACATAGTTTTAGTTTTTCAAAACTAAACCAATGAGGTGGCCGCCAGGGGCGGAACTAGGTAGTGGCTGGCCCCCCACTCCAAAAACTTTGGGAAACCCCCTTATGTTATAGAAGATTTTAGTTCATTTTTTAAGTGGCCCCTCCAAGATTTTTTTTCTTCTACAGTGATGCTGCCGCCCCGACCCCCCAGATGCAAGGCAAATTTCTTGGTTCCGCCCCTGCTGCTAGCCTCTTGCTTGTTTTGCGCAATTCATGAAAATGGAAATGGTCTACATCTTCATTAAAATGTCAGACCTAGCTTGTTTTGGGTAATTCATGGTTGGGCCCATAATTTAAAAACTCCTGGTCCGAATACCACGGCCTACAAGGTACAATCTCCCTCTCTCTCCATGAGATCAAACCATTATCTTAATACATAAAAATCCTTTAAAAACATATGAATTAAACGTACTTAAACCACTCTAGTATTTGCACAAAGAAAAGACAATTTACAACACAAATACAGGTGCTTTCTTCAATTGTAGCAATGGTGAAATATTATAAGGGTGGATTGGTATCTGAGATTTTCATGACAAGCTTATTGTGGAAAGTAATTGTCAAATTCTATTTCTTGGGTCTCTCTTACAGATAAGACCCATAAAGTTTCGCTGTTTTCTTAATAAGATGAAAAATATTTGAAAGGTTCACTTCAGGTGCTGTTTAGACATAGGAGTTATTCTGCCAATAACAGTGGATTTATTGGCCAAACATGGCATGGAAAGGATTGATTTGTTTGTTTGTGTTTTGTAAATTTTTGTTTCTGCTGTGTCTCTTGTTTCTTGGTTATTTCCTATTAAGGAGAGCTCAATATAATGCTCCTATCATTAATTCTCGTCCTATGCTCTTTCCTATGTTTTAAAACAAATTTCAGTTTCCACTTACAAATAAATATAGCTAAAATTTGAGCCAAGAAATTATGAATAAGATTATACCTGAGATTTAGCAAATGTCAAAAGATCTGAGGCTGCAACGCTTCCAGCAGCACATTGTAGGCTTTTACCAGATGAGATGAGATAGTCAGAGTAGACAGTAAGTAGGAAGGATGCACTGGTTACAAACTGCAAGTTGTTCCATCTCTGGTAGAAGAGTAGCCCCCCAGGCGTCCTCTGCACATTCTGGTCAGCTTTTCCTACACAGGCGCATATGAAAGACTCTGCCTTTTGCTGGTACCTCTCGAAGACTGAAGAGTAATGACTTCCCTTCCCTTGCATTAGGAACTGCAGGCACAGGAAAACCATGAGATCACTATATGGCTGTAGAACATAGAACACAGGACAAGTTTATCATATTAAAGGTCTATATATGGTCCTAAACAAAGCAAACGTGAGCTGTATGAAAAATCAGAACCATGTTCCTCTCTATCGCAGAATCCACTCATCGGACAAATGCACCTTAAAATTGGTGATTGATTACCAAAATATATTGACCTATCACTGATGAAGTTGTTGGGGTTAGTCCTAATCTATTATCATGTCTTATGAAATCTCAAACTTGTAAAACCATTTTGCCTACTTGTAAAACCATTTTGCCTGCTACATTTTTTAAACAAAACTATACAAACACATGCCATGCATGGTAAATCAGTTTTTTTTTCCTTTACCTTGGAAACAAGAACCTGAGCCCCGGCGTACTTGACGTCCCATCCAAACTCACCCATAGCCCAGCCGGTCCCACCCAAGGAATCACCATTGGTTCCAAGATAGTTGAGGTAGTACTCATTGTTGGTGGCCCCATACAACCAGGCCGCAGACCACAGCAACTCGTCCTGCTCAGAGCGCCCCCCCCCAAAAAAAAAAAAAAAAATAGTTAATATGGTTATAATACTAACCTAAGAGAGACGTATGTTATCTGCAGAATAAACTGAATCGCACCAGGTGTGGGGGATAAAAAAAAAAAGTTGTACTTACTCCGTAGCCACTGTAAGATCGGTAGTATTTCTGAGCTGCCATAATGCTGCTGTCATATTTTCCTCTATATTTGTCTGCAAATTCGAATAGCTGAAATGTAGTAGATAGACAAAAACACATGAGGGTATTTCGAGGAATAAATTGTGAAGCCTTCAAAACCAAATATTTGCTGCAGAGGAGAGGGAGCATCCAATTTCTCAACATCAATACTAATGTCAAATACATAAAATTACAAAAATGCTTATTTAGCATTTGGCATGGGAAAAAAAAGGGTGGAGAGAAATCAAGGGAAAAACAGGATGGGGAAAATCTCACTCTCTCTCTCTCTCTCATTCATTCATTTGGTTCTTAAAAGGAGAGAGAAATGAGGGATTATTAATATGTAAGGACTCACTCATTTGGTGCTTGAAAGGAAAGAGAAATGAGGGATTATTAATATGTAAGGAACAACCTGCTTGGCATGGTTGATAAGCTCATTGGAGTAGGCAGGATTTGAGTGGCTGAAAACTATGGATGCTGCGGCCATTGCAGCGGCGGTTTCTCCGGCGAGATCTGACCCGGGATTGTTCGTGTCAATACGGTAAGCACGGCGATCCGTCGTCATGTCCTCTGGCCTTTGCCAGCAGTAATGATCATTATCTCCATCACCCACCTAACCCAGACATTACAAATGCCAACACCAAACTATTATTACTGGGTTGAGAAAAATCAAATGGTTCTCTGTAATTCTAATAAAACCAGAATCCCAATTCATAGAGACTGAAGAACATAATATGATATAGCTTAAGGGCTAATTGAATGGGATCCATAGAGCTAAAGGAAACCAAAACTCTACAAAAGAGGTGTTGAAGATAGTTTCAGGAAAAAAAAGAGTAAATAAGCAGAGAGAGAGAGAGAGATCCACCTCCCCATACAAGACATTTGGCTCTGGGTGGGCTTTAATGAGGTAATCAGTGCCCCATTTTACAGCTTCCATGGAATGGGCAAGCTCTCCACTTGCAGCCATCTGCTTTCCATACTCCACTATGCTCCATGACATCATGGTGATGGTGAAAGCCATGGGGAGCCCAAACTTCACATTGTCCCCTGCATCATAGTAGCCTCCAACAAGATCAACCTGCAAAATGAAAAAAAAAAAAAAAAAAATTCAAGAAAACATCAGCTAGAATCAAACATGATTAATTTTTCTCAAAAAAAAAAAAAAAAAAAAAAAAAAAAAAGAAGAAGAAGAGAACAACCCTTAAGATCTTAACAGTTCTTTCGTAATTCCTTAATGAAAAGAAATACGGAATTAAAGGTGAGGAAGATTTTTTTTCCCCCCTTCTATGCCCTTGTGAATTGTGAATTCATGTTAGCACAAATAAGGAAAATGAACTTAAGACTTAATAAAATTTAAAAGAGAAGGAAATTTGTGGTTTCTTTTAAATAAATTAAAATAAGATTCTGATTTCCGAGACAGGTTAATTCAAAAGAATAGAGAAGAAGATTCTATCCGGAAATTAGAAATATATATATTTTTGGCATTGAAACTACTACTCAGATATTCTGCTGGACCTATTTTGGGTTTCTAGAGAATAATTCTTTTTTTAAGATATCTTTTACTCAGATTAATGAGAGAGGTGGTCACATTTAGGGTCGAGAGAAATACCTTATTTATAGCCCAAATTCGTGCCTTACACTTAGAACACAAATAGGACTCAAATTGAGAAACAAAGTCTCAAAAAAAAAAAAAAACAAATTTGTATAAGTTTAGGAGACTTTTCCAAAATTCCTGCGGCCATCCGATCGATCGGACAAGGAAATATGGTTCATGTCAGCCCACCCATCCCACCGATCGATCAGATAGAGGCTTCGATCGATCAGATAGGGTGTTTTGCCCTGTTTTGCCTAGTCTTGTCTTTTCTTCGTTTCAGCTCTTCCGGCGACACAACTATAGTCCATTCTAAAATAGAAAAATACAACTCAATGGACACAGAGTTTTGTCCAACCCATCAATTAGCTAACATAAAAATATTTATAATCTCTTCCTTTGGCAATTCATGGACAAAGCTCCCTAGAACAATATAAATAATCTATCCAAAAGAAAAACCCAAAATACATTGAATTTTCAGCCCCAAAATTTTTTTAGCACCTGTAGATCTTTGCTTGTTTTCTCCCCCTAGCTTCATAATTCTCCCCCTTTTGTTCATAATTGACAAATAATTATCTTCAAGCAGCTTTTGTCAATCTAGATTCTACAGCTCCCCCTCAATTTTGACTTCCCCTCAGAGGCTCCGATTGATTGGACAGGAAAATAACTGGGCATGTCAGCCCACCAATCGATCGGATGGCCGTAGGAATTTCGAAAAAGTCTCCTAAACTGATACGAGTTTATTTCCTTTTGAGACTTTGCTTCCCAATTTGAGTCCTATTTGTGTTCTAAGTCTAAGGCACGAATTTGGGACTATAAATGGGTATTGCTCTCACCCCTACATGTGGCCACCTCTTTTATTAATCTGAGTAAGAAATATCTTAGAGAGATAATTATTCTCTAGAGCCATTGAGAGATTGTTCTGAAGGCCTGCTCTCGAAGGTTATGGTTGCTTCTACTCTCTTGTAGAAGATAGTTCATCTTGACTGACAAGGTGCGAGGAAATCAAGTAAGGAGAACGGTGCATGGTTGATGTCGTGGCAATGGATTTTGTATAAGAACAACTACATTCCTTAGGCCGAGTTATAGATTGAGGGAAAGGAGCTGTGGGTATATCTTTTAACTATTCGTGTATTCTTGATTTCTGGTTTGTGGTTTTCTCATTGGATAGGGTTTCCATGCTAAATATTGTATCTGCCTTCTTGTGGTGTGTGATTGGTAGATTGATAGTTCTATTCTGTTTATTTAGTTATATCCGCTGTATGTTGATTGGTTAAATTAGAATTAGTATCCATTCTGGTAGCCTGCAAAACTTTCAGGGTTAATTAAATTCCTATAATAATTAAAGAAAAAACTCAGAAAAGAGGTGACAAGAATAAAGAGCCATTATCTTTGGAATAGGAAAAAAGAAAATGGGTACAGTCATAGGGTAAAATATAATATAGAGGCTAACATTGCACGTGGCAATGACAATGTTAATTTGCTAGACCTTTTTCAGGCTATTGCATTTGTTTTTCCATACGTATTTCCGCAACAACAAAATTAGAAGAAGAAACGAAATGAGGAGAAGAGCAGCAAGAGAACAAAGAAAGAAAAAAAAAAAAAAAAAGCAGATTGGGTTTACTTACCCCACTAGCCTTCCCATCTTGCAGACCTGAATCTGCTCTCCAATTCACTCTCTGGTTACTTGGAAGAAATCCAGATCTCTGAGCTTCAAAGAAGAGAATGCTCTTGCTCAGAGCTTGGCCATAGTCATGGCCAGCAAAAGCTAAAGGCATCAAAGAGAGCAGAGCAGACAGCAGCGCAATTGCAGCCATGGAAATGGGTCTCTGGATCTTTCTCCAAAAGAAGCAGGGCTCAGAAAACAGACGAGGAGAGAACACGGGTGCCGAAACCTTATCAGCAACTGGCAACAGCTCCAGACACGACACCAGTCCCAGATACCATTGACCCCCTCTGCAGAAGAAGAGGAGAGTGGAGAGGATTCTGAGAAAATATGACAATGTGGGCGTGTTTGGTTTATCAGAGAGAACTTCTGATAAACTTAACCAACCAAGAGAAGAGAAGGAGACTGAGAACCTGAAAATGAACGAGGGAGAGAGGGGAAGAGGCCTATATATATTTGAGAGAATGAGTGCATGTGTGGTGAGTCTGAATTGATACACGCACACATACACTGCCAAGCTTTTCTTGTTTATACTTTCTAAATTATAGACTACTACTATAAGTGGGTCAATTATGCACTTTCAACTGAATTAAAAATGAATTTATGATTTGATGGCTTCTCATATTTTTATTTACCCTTGCCACCTAGCTCTTAATTGCTTTGAAACTTCAACAACATTTCAAGCTTCTTGGTAAGGCTGAGATGATTTTACCCCTCGCTCTGTTTTGGCCAAACAACAAATCAAGCCCTCCTTACGTTTTGCCTAATCAAGCTATATAATCTCAAACTATAGAGGATCCCTACATGACTGTCTGAGAAAAGTGATAAGTGGAACCATCTCATTGAATCCGAGGGCCCATTCAATTTAAGACATTTTTGACAAGCACTGTCATTGTCCAGAAATCCTGATGATAGCAATGGCCGTCGCTTTCTACTCAGAATTATGAATTCCATTTTGAATGGTGAGAATTCATAAAATTAGTCTTGCGAAATATTACTTTTGGCCGGTAAAATTCACAGAATTTAAGTTTCTAAAATGTTGCTTTGTATTTTAATGGTTTTGAAATTGGGTGCTGGACAACATTTGAAAGATTAAGGAAACTCAAAATAGCCCCGTAAGGGCTAAATAGAATGAATGATCCAACGGTAAATTTTTAATAATTGTTTGTCATTAAAAACTGATTTTTCATTTTAAACATGATTAATGCTTTAGTTTTTAAACATGCATGATCAATGCAATAACAAGGAAGCTTCGATTGAAGTTGCAGTATTTCCTCGTCCCACGATAAGGAAAGAAAATGTAATGTATGTAATTGAGAGACTTGAATTTAATGTGGAATCGTCTTGATGGATGGAATTAGTATTTGTAATGGGCTTAAGTCTTAACGAACAATATCGATTTGAGTACTAATAATTGTACATGATGATTGGTCAGTAATCTTGGAAGGGGGGACCCACTAGGTATATAGGTGGGCTTGGGTTAAGAGAGAGAAAGGCCCCAACCCAATCCCCATCCCCATCCCCATCCCCATCCCTTCCTTTTTCTCTAGTGGAGAGATTCAAAAATAGCGACCAAGGAAGTGGACAAAAAGGTCTTCATTCTGTAACCGCAATCAACGCCACTGCCAGAAACTGGTTGGGTCAATCAATTTATCTTATCCAGGCAGGCAGCCATGAGCCATCCCTTGACCTTGAGATACCCGCAGTTGGCGGATGTTGGGAGTCTAATGAGATCAATCGTCAGCCCCTGTGTGACCACCCACCCATTAAGGCCCGAAACAGGCGGGTTGTGGGGAGTGACTGACGCAGATGATAGATAGTCAATTTAATTAGTCTACTTTTAAGAGCTTGAAAGACTTACAACCAAAAATAAAAAAAAGATTTACCAAAATGAGAAGAAACAGGACCAAAAAAAAAAAAAACCCTCTTGCAAGTCTCTCTCTCTCCCCCAGCTGGAATCCAATTTCCCTCCCTCTTTTTCATGTTTGAAGCCAGTGAGTGCAACACCTCAGCACTCTCAACTCCCATGACACTTTCACAACCCCTTCCCCTTCTTCTCCCGGCTATTTTTGAAACAGTAAGATGAAGTGGGTAGGAAATAACGAAACAATGAAATGAAGTGGGTGGAAAACAATGAGTGGAAGATGATGAGGAGTTTTGCTTCGAGGGAAAGCCAACCTCCAAATGAGACACTTTAAGAAGGATAAACTTTTCCTCCCTTTATTCCAAATCCATCTGCATATTTATAAGAGTTACGACAATAAAATGGCAAAAGATAGCAACGTTAAGAAACTACTTCTTACACAATAGGGACGACTACCTTAACAACTAAAATCTCAGAACTTGGAGTGGGCCTTCATGCAACTGCGCATGTGACATGGGTGACATGGGTACCAACATGCCCATACATGATAAATCATGCAGGCAACACCTACACATCTAATTTTACCAACAACAAAAGTCTAAAAAAATCTAATAGCTTGACTGTGAATCATCATCTTTATCCACTTCTGTAGCACCTTGGTTTCAAAGTCTAAAAAAATCTAATAGCTTGACTGTGAATCATCATCTTTATCCACTTCTGTAGCACCTTGGTTTCGATGCAGGTTCAAAGATCGCCTCAGAAACTAATTTCATTTTTTTTTCTCTTCCAAGTGACCAGTTCAGATTCTTAATCCAAAATCTAGGTGTTTGGATCAATGTGGATCATTCATTCTTTGATTCTAATATTTGTGTGAACTTCTCCCTCAAGTTATAACTTCAATAAGGTCTTCGATGCCCGATTGGTGGAGATTTGAGTGCATGCGAAATATATGGGAAAAAATTATTACTGTTTTGCACGAATATACCGTCAGTCCTTAATTAAGATCAGTTATAAACTATAAACATGTCAATTTTGAACACATTTGTTGTGAGGGAACTTTTCCTCTGTTTTAAATGAAGATCAGTTAAGCTATAAAAAGCTATCACATACCTTTAATTTTATGAGATTTTGCATTAAGTTTCTGATAAACCTACAAGATGAAAAAAAAAAATATAGTGGGAGAGATTCTTTCCTACACCCGGTCTAGTTTCTATTTTTCTAAAATTATTCTCTCATCCCTATTTTTTGCTTTCCGCTTTTTGTTGCCATTTCTGAACTAACTAATAGTTGTAACTTGGGCACTAGGGCTAGACGTAGACCAGACCACATGCTTGATCATAACCTTAATTTTGCAGTGACATAAGACATAAACCCAACTATCACAACTCACATTGCTTGTAGTGGGAGAGAGAAATCAAAGTCACTCAACAATCAATACTCTTGCCATATTAGGTTCAATAAGGTCTTAACATAAACACTCCTGGTCATTTGTGATGCTCCTACACAAATCCAAAACAATTAAAGAGACCTTGGCGTTCGGGCATTCCATCCATATTGCACAAGCAGTTAAAGGTGTAAGCCTGCTAGTAAAAGAAATTCTCAGCAAAAAAGGTCCTGGGATTACAATAATAGGATTGTTATTCTTTAAGGGCCCCTCTGTTTGCATTGAATTGAATTCCTTTAAGAAATATCAAAGTGGCTAAAATTTAAGAAATAAAGGTGAAGATCCCCCAATGGCCATTAAATAATTACCCTACTCTTAGGTGGAAAATGAATATTCAGTAATCACCCCCCTAATCAAATCCTAGGAAAGGTAGGGTTCCATCTAGATCTCCACCCACCTAATATATTTCATCCCCAACCTCTTTAATATCCTTCATTTTCGGAGAGCCCTGGCAGTGCTGATGGACGAATAACATACACCATAGGTTCCTCCATGTAATAAGTCTAGCCCACTACACAAGGACAAGCTGAGATTTTACTCGACCCAGCCTTAGGAGACTTGCTCCATCTACATAACCTTTGATACTCTTGAGAAGCCCGCTACACGGAATAGAGATCTTATAGTAATAAAACATTTGTTAAGACTTACGGGCAAGCTTTCCGGTCCTGGAAACAGTATTTTGATAAATATTAGGCGTACAAACTCTAGCATTCATGATCAACTGTAAAATCTGGCTCCGCTGGCTTCTGAAGCAATATTGGGGGTAATCTGTCTGGCAACTGGATCTTGCGTGTACGATTGCGCCGCACCGCCCGTAGCGCATTAGCAGCAAATCGTGAAGCATAGATGGTGGCACCAAGGCTTGGTGAGCTACCACTATCTTTTGCGAGCGCCTCCTGCAGCCTCCCCTCTTCCACACGTAAATACTCTTCATGTTTCTTCTTTGAGTAGCGCCGCCAAGCTGCTTGAATAAAACAGGCAGCCCATGTCTTCCACTGCTGTGAATAGAACCTGAAAGTGTGCCTTAGCTGCTTGCTGTGAAGCCTACGAAACTGGGATGCGACAAATTTCAAGTCATTAGCCATGAGGGCAAACCCTTCAACTTCTTGCAGTGCCCGAACCGTTCTGGTTGAGATTGGAAGGTTGGAAGAGGAGTGTGGGTCCAGTGCCCATGTCAGGAGCTCTTCTCCACAAAAGTCCCCTGCTTTGAGGAAATCGGAGTTGAAGAAACCGGTTCTTCCACCATTAGTAGTTACACTTTCTAATTTCCCTCTCATTATGAAGTGCATTTCATCAACAGGGTCACCCTCCTTAACAATGTAGCTATGTTCTGTGTAGAGGGCAGGCTTGAGCCGATCACACATGGCGTCCAACAACTGCTCATCCATCTTTTCAAACATAGGAACCTGTGCAAAACAAAATCAACCATAAATGTTAAATTATTTAATTGACAAGAGCCCATATCACAGTGGGAAGATGCTCATTGTCACAACCACAGGTTTGTGGGTTCTAGTCACCTTACCCATCAATAAATCAAATCTAAAGACTGTTAAGCTATAAAAATCGTCAAAAGTTGATGCAGTTTGTACACATGTAAAGTTCGAAAGAAATTAATCCAGAAACCATCAGGATAAAAATTTTCTGCACCAAATCTCAAGTTTGTTTCGGCATCTGTAAATTTTTAATGGTTCCTGTCAAATTTATCTAAATATTATTGGGATATAGAATTGGTTAAAAATCAACTAGCAATGTGGCAAGATAACTGAGGGTTGTGGAGGGAAAAAAAAAAAAAAAAAAAACTGCCAACGGCTTAGCAGTTAGCACCCACAGGTGAAATGTTTTCATGTTTTGTGGATGCCAACGACATAGATTAGAGACCTGAAATTTTGGGATCAAGATAAAACTGAGTCAACCCAACTAACCCAAGCTTTCTGTAAAATTGGTTTTAACTTGCTTCAGTTAAGAGCTTGGTGACCTTCAATGGCTCTGGATGACTGGGGAAAACAATCTCAAAATAACTCACAAGAAAAACTTGAATTATGCAAACCAATTGTCAGTTCTGCCATGCCAATGTTCATAATGCCCTAAATTTAGGCTACAAAGCATCACATCGGATAAGTTAGGATGATTGTTGATATCAAAGTGGAGCAAGAAAACCGTATTTTGTAGGGAAACTTGTAACTTGTGAGCACATTCAAATGCATCCAAACAGAAATAAAACAGCGATCCATCTATAGGGTTCCTATGGCATTCTGTATTGTTTAATCAGTCATTGGCCTATGACTACCACAAAAGTCACAATCAGCTGCCTGGCTTCAAAACCATCAGTCACATCATCATCAACAATACCCGATACTAGGCAACGCATCACGTCTTATCATGTCTGATACTTCACTTTATATGTATAAAATCCATGTCCTTGCCGTATACATTGGTGTGTCCCTGCTGCATCCGTGCCATATCCATAAGAATATAAATCACCCTCATAGTAACACTAGAAAGTAAAAAAGTGGTTAAACTGGCTTTAGTCAGCCAGTATATTAATGTTTACTTCAGTTTTCTAGTGTTCCGGGACGTATGCATTAAGATTAGTAGCAGAGTTAAGGATCAAAGTTTAGGTTGAATGGTCACCATACATACAGAGTGTAGTAGTTAAGGGCTCAATGCTTGATGAAGAGAGAAATAAAGTGAACAATGCTGAATAAAAAAGTGAAATAAATGTGTGGGTTCTTCCCTATCTGCATGCAGCACAAGATGACATGCTGTTTGATGTATCTTTATGTTGTAAGTGTGAAGATACTTAATTTCATATGGTCCTCAGTGTACCAATCTCTTGAGGATCACCTTTATTTGGCAGTCTCTCAAGTCTTATTTACATTTTCTCATATGCAAGTGGTTAGTCAAACTTCATTGTATTTGTAGATCAGCTCATTACTAATACCGTACACGAGACTCCTATAAGTAGTGGTTGAGATTTGGGAGCATTAATGCAACACAACTGCTACTCCAAATCTTGTGTTTCTTGAGTCATTTCAGTAAGTCTGACGTCATGCTTTTTTCAATCTTTTGATTCTTTCATCATATATGAATGTGTTGTGCAGTAGCACATTGTAACATTCATCTACGTTCGAGGCACAGCCCATTCAGGAATTTTTCAGTTCCTACAAGTAAGATTTGAACCCAAATCAATGGCATTCTCACTCAGACCAGTAATTTTACTGATCCAAATTCCAGGTAGCCATGTTATGGACCCTATAGACAGGCAATGGACCAAAAATGACATACACCAGAAAAGTTCCTTTCATCAGATTAGTGCAGATTTTCATGTTGTGTGAGGAGTATGGACCTCTGGTTCGAGCTAATAATCTATTTTCGCATTGAAAAAAATAAATATTCATATTTCGTCACCAAGATAATAAAGGACAAAACCACTCACTCTAATGAGTAATGCCAAGCAGAGATGGCGCTTTATATCCCTCCTAAGGTCCTTGGGAAGATTACGAAGCAGAAGTTCCTCATCAACTCCTCTTGTTTCTTGCCATTTATATTGTTCGTATCGACGAGTGCGTTCCCTCAGATTCTCAGGGAGCAGACGATGAGACATCCATTGCTCAGCGTCTCGCCTTTTCACCCTCATCTCTTCCAATCTAACAGTGGTGGATTGCAAATATGTCTGCAAGAATAGCATACTCATAGTTGAACATTACAGGAATCCAAAATGAAATATACCTAACAATTCAGTAAATGTCATGCATTCATGCAGAACATGAACTTTGAATAGTTTTGGTGGAGCCAGAAAAAAATTTAGTGATTATGGTAAAACAGCAGTTCAAGTTTAAGGAAAAGAATGTACGTTCTTTTCGAATTTTGATCAGTACATAGTAGAAACAGTTCCAGTGATTAGTTTCAAATTAGCTCGTGCCAATTCATTGGTTAGTAGAGTCTGGGGCATTGGGGTCATGAAAAAACTATTTTGGTACTAGCCAATGGAGCTGGACCCACGAGAGACTGACGAAGAGGGAGAGGACTGCCTGCTCATGTACAGAGAGGATTGCCTAAAAATCCTATATGGGTGAGAATGGGAGTTGCAACAACTGGGCTATTTGCTTATTCTTGGTGTTATGATCATAGTCATAGATATAGGGGTGACACTTGATATTGAAGGGTTGAGTCTTGTCTCTCTGGCAAGTTGAGAAAGTTTTGTCTCTCTGGCAAGGAGTTCTTATCTTCGGTTATTCTGTGTGTCAGTGTTTTGGAGATTATCAGGGGGATCATGGAGAACATTGCAAATGGGTGTGCGAATATGACCATTGTTGATAATACGGATGATGGGTTGATTCTGGAAGGTGAGGAGATTGAAGAGGCTCAAGAGGATTTCCAATGGTGTCTTGTAGGCAGATTTCTCTTTGACAAGACCATCAATTTTGTAGCTATGAAGAACACTATGGCGGCGCTATGGCGACCGGTGCGGGGGGTTTGCATCAAGGATATAGGTCCTAATCTCTTTCTTTTTCAATTTTTCCATGAACTGGATCTGGCCAGAGTCATGGATGGAAATCCATGGACCTTTGATCAACATTTACTCATTACAGAGAGAATTTCATGGGGCATTCAACCAAATCAGGTTGAACTATATCTTGTTGAGTTCTGGGTGCAAGTTTTTGATCTGCCGGTGGGTTTCATGTCGGAGAATATTGGTAAGAGCATAGGAAATTATATGGGAAAGTTCATTCGTTCGGATACAAATAACTTTGGGGGAGTTTGGAGGAATTATATGCGTATCCGTGTTGCCATTGATGTAAGGGTGCCTTTGAAGAGTGGAATGAAGATCAAAAGGCCAGGTGGTAATTGGTTATGGATCAATTTTCGTTATGAACGACTACCATCTTTCTGCTTCATCTGTGGCATTATTGGACATTCAGACAGGTTTTGTGAACGTCTCTTTGCAAGCAGTGATGGTATTGTGGAAAAGCAATACGGTGTTCGGCTAAGAGCTGCTACTCGGAGAAATGAGGTTCAGACAGGTGAAAAGTGGCTTCGCACGGCAGCGCCGGCGAAGGATGTGATCGGTGTAACCTCGGAGATTACACAGGGAGGTACCGAAGGGACAAATATGGTAGTTGCGAAGATCTCGGAATCACTTAGTATCCAACGGGGACAGACAACGATTACGGGGAGTGAGGATCATGTTAGGGGCGGTAATCATGGAGGTGGTTTTGGAGCATCCCACACAATCCCTTGTTTGCTGGAGTCTGCTGAGGAGATTACGGTGGTTACCCATAATAAGAAAGCTGAAGGAGAAACACAGAATTTGGGCCTGGTACTAATAGACCCAAAAAGGCGTAGGAAAGATGAGGGGACCAGTGTTTTGGGCTCTGAGGGAGGCTTACGTATGGGCTTGTCTGATATGAATGTGGATGTCCAAAAAAACTTGGAGAAGGCGGGCCTTGGTGTTCAGGCCCGCCTAGGTCTATGAGTGTTTTGAGTTGGAATTGTCATGGGCTGGGTAACCCACTGACAATCCAGGTCTTGCGTGACCTTGTAACTATGAAAAGGCCCAAGTTTGTTTTTCTAGTTGAAACTTTTGTAGGTAGAAGTGTTATGGAACGGGTTGGTCGGCAGCTAGGTTTTGGGAAGAGCTTTGTAGTGGAGCGCACAGGTCATGGTGGTGGTATTGCGATGTTCTGGAAGGATAGTGTGTCAGCGAGGCTGTTGAGTTTTTCACTCAATCATATTGATCTTGCTGTTAAGGTAGATGAGCTTGGGGAATGGAGGTTGACCGGCTTTTATGGCTACCCAGAAAGACGGAGGAGGAAGGAGTCGTGGGATTTTCTTCGTAGACTAAGCAAAGCTTCGGATCTCCCGTGGTGTGTTATAGGTGACTTCAACGACCTGCTATTCACTTCTGAGAAAAGAGGATATATTGCGCACCCTAATTGGTTGCTAACTGGGTTCAGAGGAGCAATTGAAGACAGTAACCTAATTGATCTTGGTATGGTGGGGTATAATTTCACCTGGGAAAGGGGAAGAGGTTCGGATCATTGGGTGGAGGAGAGGCTTGATAGAGCTCTTGTTACTCAGAACTGGATGAATCTCTATAGCGATGCTAAGGTATGGAATCTTGAAGCCACGGTTTCAGATCATAATCCCATTTTTCTTGACCTGGTAAAGCTTAATTGCAGGTTTGTAGGTGGGGATTCCGTTTTGAGAATGCCTGGCTCCATGAAGATGAGTGTAAGGAGGTTGTGGCCAGAGGTTGGAATAAGGGGGAGGGTGAGTCCATTTTGTCGAGGATTAAATTTTGTGGTGAAGAGCTCCAGAGTTGGAGTGTTGATATATCCAAAAAATTTAAATCTCAAATCAAACTGCTGCGAGCAGACTTGAAGAGGTTAAGACCTCAACGGCATGATATGGCTCTTCATGAATATTCAGAGAAACAACGGGCTCTCAATATTGTTTTGACACAACAAGAATCTTTTTGGAAGCAGAGGGCCAAGCAATTTTGGTTGAAAGAGGGAGATTCTAATTCACGTTTTTTCCATGCTATGGCTTCATCAAGGAAAAAATCAAACCAGATATGTCAATTGAAGAATGATGCAGGTGAGTGGTGTAATTGGGAGACAGGACTGGGGGATCTTATGGTTTCTTATTTCCACTCTCTTTTCACTTCTGGTGGGTGTGATTTGAATGAAGTTCTTCTGGGTGTGGACAAGTGTGTTTCTGAGGAGCAGAACAGAGAATTGTTGAGGCCGTTCACTGCTATTGAAATTTATGAAGCTGTTTTCTCGATGCATCTTGATAAATCCCTTGGTTTAGACGGCATGAATCCTGCATTTTTTTAGAATTTTTGGCCAGTTATAGGTACAGATGTGGTGAATGCTTGTCTGCAATATCTCAATGATGGTGCTTTGCCTACTGGTCTAAATGATACAGCTATTGTTTTAATTCCAAAAAAGACAAATCCAGAAGTTATGTCTGAGTTTCAGCGAATATCCTTATGCAATGTGCTTTATAAAATTCTGTCCGAGGTCCTCGCAAATAGGCTGAAGCGGGTCCTGACTCATATTATCTTTGATAACCAAAGTGCGTTTGTCCCTGGACGATTGATCACGGATAATTTTCTAGTGGCCTCTGAAGTTCTGCATTTCATGAAAAGGCGTACTCAAGGTAAAGTGGGTTTTGCTGCGCTAAAGCTTGACATAAGCAAAGCGTATGATAGACTTGAATGGGAATTTCTTCAGCAGATGATGTCTTGGCTTGGCTTTGATTCTAGATGGATTTCTCTGATCATGATGTGTGTTTCAACGGTGAGCTATAAAATTGTTCATGGAGGAAAAGAGTTTGGTCTGATATTACCAAGTAGAGGAATTCGTCAAGGTGATCCACTATCACCGTACCTTTTCATAATCTGTGCTGAGGGTTTATCATCTACTATCCGCAAAGCTGAATCCAACGGTTCGATTCATGGCTGTAAAATTGCCCGTGGTGCTCCAGCAGTATCTCACTTATTTTTTGCGGACGATAGTTTCTTTTTCTTCCGTGCAACTGTTGAGGAGAGTTCCAGAGTTAAAAATCTGCTGAGTTTGTATGAAAATTCTTCAGGTCAATCTATTAATCTTCAAAAGTCTTCGATATCTTTTAGTGCTAATGTGCATGAAGATGTCAAAGGTGTGTTGGCTAATTTGCTGCAGGTCACTGAAACTGTGGACCATGGCAACTATTTGGGTCTACCTTCTTTGATTGGGAGAAACAAATCACAGATTTTTGGTTTCCTCAAAGACCGGGTGTGGCAAAGAATTCAAGGTTGGAAAAGAAAGTCTCTCAGTAGGGCTGGTAAGGAAATTCTTATAAAATCAGTGGCTCAAGCTATGCCATATGTCATGAGTGTTTTCCTTATTCCTCTCTGTTTGTGTGATGACCTTGAGAAGATGATGAATTCTATTTGGTGGGGCTCGAATGGTGATAATGGAGGTATTAGATGGCTGGAATGGGATCGAATGTGTGGAAGGAAGGTAAATGGAGGTATGGGCTTTAGAAGATTACATGATTTCAATCTTGCACTATTGGGCAAGCAAGCTTGGAGATTTATTACTAAACCTCATTCTTTAGCTAGCAGGTTATTTAAAGCTAAATATTTTCCAACTACTTCTTTCATGGATGCAAAGCTTGGTCATAATCCTAGCTTTGTGTGGAGGAGTGTTTTAGCTGCTCAAAATCTTCTACATGATGGCATAAGGTGGAGGGTGGGTAATGGGCAGAATATAAATGTGTGGAATGATCATTGGTTGCCAGGTAGAAGTGATGCTCACCTTAGTACCCCAATCATTGAAGGTTTGGAGGATTTGAAGGTGGCAGACCTTATTGAAGTTAGGAGGAAGCATTGGGACAAGATTATGGTTGAATCTCTATTTAATAGTAGAGATGCGCAACTGGTATCAAGTATACCTCTTAGTATCCGTCATATTGAAGATGTTTGTTTCTGGGGGGCAGATCCAAAAGGAGTTTATACTGTTAAAAGTGCTTATGGTGTCCTACTGGAGAGAAGACAAAGTGATAATGTTGAGGCAATTCAGATAAAAACTGAGAGTAGCATATGGAAGCAGTTATGGCAGCGGAATATACCCCCAAAAGCTCGTGTTCATTTATGGAGATTGTGTAGAAATTGTTTACCTACACAGGACAATCTTCTTGCCCGACGAGTGGAAGTTCAAGCTTTATGTTTACGCTGTAACTACAACATTGAATCTTGTTTTCACTTGTTTGTAGATTGTCCATTTGCTCGGGAATGTTGGCTGCAGTGTGGTTTGGGCCAAAATGGAGGAATGGAGGCATCCTTTATGGAGTGGTTTAAAGCTCTCTTTTGTAGGTGTGCAGAGGAAGATAAATGCAAGGCGGCAATGATTCTATGGAGCTTATGGCAAGGTCGCAATGATATCTTATGGAAGGGTATTTCCAGATCTGATTATCAGGTTATTAGTTTTGCTTATTCAGTCCTAAATCAGTGGCGTGATGCTCGGAGTACGGGCATATTAACAACTGCTGTTGAAGTTTCAAGAAATATGACTATGTGGCAAAAACCTCCCAATGGATGGATCAAATGTAATGTCGATGCAGCTCTCTTCTCATGTGATAATCAGTCAGGTTTGGGCTGTGTTCTAAGAGATTCAACTGGAGAATTTATTGCAGCTAGTAGTAAGCGTGTGTGGGGCTGTTCCGAAGTAAAGGTTGTTGAGGCTTTAAGCTTTCGTGAGGCTCTTAGTTGGCTTAAAATTAAGAGTCTTGATAATGTTTTGATGGAGACAGATGCACTCTTGGTAGTTCAAGCTCTAGAGTCTGCAACTGAAGATGGCTCACATTTTGGTCTAGTGATTGACGATTGCAAGAAACTACTTATGGAGTTTAGAAACTTCAAGTATGGTTATATAAAAAGATCTGCGAATCATGTTGCTCATCTCCTAGCTAGAGCAGCTGTTTCTTTGTCAGATTCTTTAGTATGGGAGACTACCCCTCCCTCTTTTATCTGTAACTCTTTATATTTGGATTTGAATTAATAAATATCCATTATCTCAAAAAAGAAAAAAAAAAGTTTAAGGAAAAGAACTCTAACATTGTGATCTCTGGAATAAGTGAATAGAGTCACTTTGAAACTTAAAAAAAAAAAAAAAAAAATTACACCGTACAGGTGCCCTAAGACCTGAGTTTTGACTTATAGGTGTTGACATTTTAAAAATTCTTGCAAAAAAATTCGTATAACAAAGGATGGTGAGAAAATGAGAATTTTGCCTTTAGACTAGGAAATATCTTACACCAGTAAGATATTGAACAAAAGCCCACTTACTTGACAATGCAAAGAGAAGGAAGTTTCTTGAGTTAGGGAAAAAGGTGAAAAAGGGATATCCTACCAGCATACAATATCCTACAAGTGTAGGATATCACACAATATAAGGCAATAATTATAATTTCCGCACCGTGCTTTGTTGAACGAATTGTTCTGCAGGGATTTTTTAAATGTCAACACCTACGAGGCACAACTCAGGTCTTAGGGCACATGTACAGTCAAAATCCCTTTTTTCTTCTTTGTAAATATACGAGAATATTACTCCAACATTGTATTTTTGGCGGACAACAAAATTAACCAACCATGGAGGACATGTGTTTGAGGAGAAACTTCTCCAGTTCTCTTCCTTGTCAAGACTTCTACAGGAGCTAGCAGATTAGGTAATTTCAAGTCACCAGTTTAGCAGATCTTATAATTTACACTAATCGGAATTCTACAATTCTTATGAGACTCACAAATCAGAAGAGCCAAATTAATCAAGGGACAAATGTCTTTTGCATCTTTGAAAACGGAAACTCCATATATATACTCCAGACATCATTTCAGAGTATGCAGCCCTTTACTTTTTAAGACTTGTTTGCCACTAAAGATAATACATGAATCTTTGGAATCATCTAAACATTTTCTAAGAAATTTTAAGGAACAGAATGAGGTTTTCCTCTCCTATCATTAGGAGTCCAAAACCTGAAAACTCGTGTACGTCAAGTCCTCAAAGAGCAGCGAATATTGCCATGCGTACTAAGAGCCAGCAAACAAACAACCAGGCTTACTTGGTAAGTTCATAGACAAGTACACACAAATCAGGCTTTATTTCATCTAGTGTTTTTTTTTTTTTTTTTTGGTATTAGATTAAAAGATGTTACTCTGAACACAAAGCTACTAAACCAAGAAAATAAATATGAGAAAGGGCTCCGTGATAATGCTTCGTTCCTGTTAGTATGTCCTAGCGAACTGTAATGACATTAATGTACGCTTAATGCTTCGTTATTTTGCTGGGTTTGGGGATGCAGATACTGTAAGATTATTTCTTGGACAGTTTTCCACTTTATATGCAATGTGAACTTGTGGTCTATGCAATTTGAAAACAGACACATGAGCCTTCCCCAATCCCCAGACAGGCAGGCCTGAGTAACTCAATAAATTGACACAACTGTAAAAGATTTGTAAAATATTAATTCATAGAAATATAAAATATTAGAGAGGCAGCCAACACCAACTTGTTAAGTGTAGCATGTTTAGAAATGGAGAGAGAGAGAGAGAGAGAGAGAGAGAGAGAGAGAGAGAGAGAGGCAGCCAACACCAACTTGTTAAGTGTAGCATGTTTAGAGAGAGAGAGAGAGAGAGAGAAAGAGAGATTTAACACAGGCCATATAAGCATAATGACATTTTTTTTTTGGAACAGGTAACAAGAAACTCTATTAAGAAGAAACCAGAATTCAACTTGGACAGGATAATTTTTTTAAATAGAATGCTTATGTTGTAAGGCTGGCGATCAACCATCAGGTCATGCAGTCACAGCACAGTCCAGACTGTACCTTTATAAAGCATCAAGATTCGAGCTGGTAAGGATGTTATCAAAATTCAACCATAATCGACAAGCAATTTAAAGAAAAAAATATCACAATTCAAAATAAATTAACAATAAATTTAGATAAGTTAGTTACATTGTGAAAATCATGCATCTGAGAGGGTGGTCAGGGCTTGCCTTGGAAAGGAACGACAGAAGTCCAGAAAATTTGTGGTCGTTCTTTCTTCTTTTATCCCTTTCTTTTTGGTGGATAGTTAAAATAGAACTCAACCATATTTGTGACTTAACTATCCCATTAAGCCACAATCCAGCCACAATTATGGCTCTTATTCACATCTCCTTTGTGCCAATAATTTAAGAGAACAAAAATTAGTGTCTATCCTTAAAAATAGCAGGTTACAAAGTTCAAACTTCCAATTCAACATACAAATTATCAGAAAAGAAGAAGCTTTTATGTAAACATTCACAATTCTATTGCAATGTACGATAATCTGGTTGGTTTCTGGAAACAGGATAACAGTACATAAATAGATTTTGGCGATTGGCTTATCAGCAAGGATATGTTGGTCAGGTACATACAAGTATGAAAAAAAAAAAAGAATAAATGGCACAAAAATGAATTTGCATTCATGTTTTAAGCTTCATGTAGATACTGATGTATTTCCATAGGGCACGAGATAATATCTTGTACTAACCTGCATGTTGCCAATGAGAAGTGAAAACAAAACCAGGCCACAGATGGAAATAAAAACTGCAAAGGTAATCTCCCAAACATAAGTACTTGTTTTCAGATTTTGGCCAAGCGAACTGCAAAAGAATTGATGAGTTTAGTACACATCATCTCTATAAGAAACACATTGACCTTTTTATTTTTTGTGAGAGAGAGTTTCAGAATACCAGTGTGAATGGAAATATGTAATGATTCATTCCAAACCTTCCTTTTAAAGCCACATACCTTTTCTTCCATTAACTGTTAGCGATTTTATTAATTAAATCCCCACACACAAGTGTATACGATGGAATCAAAATTGACAAGTGAATCCAACAACATATGAAAAGAAACTGTATGAATAACTAGGGGTGTTTATGGGCCGGGCCAGGTTGGGCTGATGCATAACTGGGCCCAACCCACCCAACTTTAGAAACACAGGCCCATATGCTGTAGAGCCATAAACAGGTCAACTGACCCAACCTTAAAAGCCCATAACCACAAGCCCATATCCAGAATATCTCACGTGTGGAATCTAGTGGGATTTTGTAGATTGGTCAAATATCCCTCGCTTGAAAGGTTGTGTAGACATTTCTATGTTTGCTTGTAATCATAGCCTAATCATAGGATGTAAAGATATCATCATGAATGTAAATGATACCAGTGAAGTGCATATAAGCACAAGTCGATTCCCATCTTGGGATACGACAGACATTCACAAAAGCTCTTCTTTTTCTTCCTCTCTCTTTTCTAATTATCAATATATGGATCTATAGATCCTAAGATGGTATCAGAGCCTCCTCTGAATATCTCTGAACACGAATCTATTACTGTCGTGCTACAACAGAGACCATAATCTCTGTTTCTTTTCCTCCATTGGTTCAAGGCATCAGATCTCATCTCAACATCAGATTGGACCTCATCTCAGGCATTAGATTCAAAGATCTGAACAAAGAGAACATTTCTGGTCTCTCTTCATGCAACTATCTATTGATCTGACCGTTTGATCGAGAACTGGGGCCCACCTCAGATTGTGCAACTGTCACAAATTCTGCACCAACCTTTTGCCTATTTACTCTGGGATTTCTCCATATTTTTCCAGAATTTTATCATCTCAAAAGGTTAGTGTTTTACCTACTTTTTGGGTTCGACAGTTTTCACATAGTTTTGAAGCTGACATCAGATTCTCATCCAATCATTGAAACTGAGAAATTCCTTCTCCAGAAGCTGCGAAAATAGGTTATTAACCTAACCTGGAAGGCTGATTGAAACAGAAATCAACATACAGCAAGAAATCCCCATTCCTGCTCCAATTTTTTGGATGCCCGGCAGCCTATTTTTCAGCATTTTTTGGTTTCTGTGAAAAATCTGATTTCTTTTCCGTTTAAAAAATCAATCTCTCTCTGGGAAATTCGTCTTTCTATTTCAAATCGACAAGGTTGACGTCATTCCAGTGAAATTTAATGGAACTAACTACCTGTCCTGGTCCTTCCATCTCAAAAATTTTGTTGAAGGCCAAGGTATGTTAGGATATTTGGATGGGACAACTTCTAAACCCATAGTAGGCACCACTGCCACATCGACCACACCTGCTGTAGATGATAAAATCATTGTTACTTGGAACCAACGCAATGCCAAAGTGATAACATGGATCCTTAACTCAGTCGATCTGTCCTTTTCAATGGCACTTCGAGCCTTTACCACAGCTTCTGACATGTGGAAACACATGAAGAAAATTTATCATCAGCAAAACAAGGCCCAAAGATTTCACGTCGATACAGAGTTAGCAAGATATTGCCAGAATGATAAATCTGTCTAGGAATACTACAATGGCTATCTAGCCCTATGGACCGAGCGGGATCAAATACTCCTTCAATTTTTTTCGACAGACTTTCTTCCTCAAGCCCTCAAATTACAGGAAGAACGTGTTAGTCAAATCCTTATGAACCTTTGATTTGAATTTGAACCTATACGGGCTGCGCTTATGAATAGAGAGATCTCTCCCGATCTAGATACGTTCATCCAAGAGGTTCTCCGGGAAGAAACTCACATGTTTTCTACTCATTCTCTTAATGAGGAACCAAAGGTACTTTTAACACAACCGACTCCATCATCAGCCGATGAAACAACTATGTTCACTACTCGTCGTCAGAAACCAGTGTGTTATGTGTAAGAAGTATGGCCATGTGGCTCGATACTGCAGGAGAAAATTGTTTTGCAACTAATGCAAGCGAAATGGTCATGTTATTTCCAATTGTACACGAAGGCCTTATAAGAAACCAGATCACTCTCCAAAGCGTGGCCCAACTGCTCTTCAGGTTCAATAAAGCACTCGGCTTGACTTGCCATCCTCAGATATAGGATCAGTCACTCTGACCACTGCTCATATTCGTGAGATGATAAATTCTTCTGTGGCCTCTGCATTTGCCTCCATGGGTATTAGTGGTTTGTCTTCATCTTGTACAGCTCTTCCTGCATTTCACTCATTTTTTTCCCTCTCATCACCTGTTACACCCTCAACATGGTTTCTAGACTTTGGTGCATCCAACCATATGACCGCTATAGCACAGAATTTGCACAACACAAAACCATACATGGGCCATGATTCAATCACCATTCACCACGGCCAATGATCACCAATTGCCGATCTTTGGTCTAAGAAACATATCCATGGGAACCCTTACATTATCTGATGTTTATTTTGTTCCCAATTTGGCAGCTAATCTAATTTCCATTGGTCAACTTGTTTTGATTGTCTATAGCTTGTTCATTTCGCTCCCTCTGGTTGTGTCATACAGGAACGGCAAACTGGGAGGGTGATCGGGAAGGGAAGTAAGCATGGCAAGCTCTTTCTTTCGCTTGGACATGGGACAACCTTTGTTGTTTGCTTCTTCTATGGGAGTTCTAAATAAAATATGGACCATTTGGAATAAATGCCCTGATCACTTGAATAATATAAATTTGCCTTCATTGTTTAAACTAGGTAGTTTGGAAAAATCTGTTACTAGTACTATGTTTTTTTCTTTGGCACAATCAAAATGTGAGACTTGTTGCTTGAGTAAAAGTCATGTGTTGCCTTTTCCTACTCATCACTCACGTGCCACTGCTCCATTTGATATTATTCACACAGAGGTTTGGGGCATTGCTCCTCAATTGAGTAGACTTGGATATAAGTATTATGCTACATTCATAGATGATCATTGTAGGTACAGATGGATATACTTTCTAAAATCTAAATCTGAAGTTTTTTCCATGTTCTACAAATTCTACAATATGGTAAGCACTCAATTTCAAAAGACTGTTAAGATCCTACGCTCAGATTCGGGGGGAGAATACACACCCAAGAATTCACCTCTATTGTATCTGATAAAGGGATCCTTCACCAAAAATCTTGCCCGCACACACCACAATAAAATGGGATAGCGGAAAGAAAGAATCGACACCTTCTAGAAACTGTCAGGACCATTCTTGTTGAATCCAATTTTGGTGTGAAGCAGCACATACAGCTATCCATATCATAAAGATATTTCCTAGCTCTGTCCTCGGGAAAGTCTCTCCCTATGAGTGTTTATTTGGCTACCCTCCCTTCTACTCACATTTGAGGGTATTCGGCTATCTATGTTTTGTTCATCTCCCTTCCCTTGAGCGAAACAAGTTGTCCCCATAGGCCTAAGTTGCATGTTTCTTGGATACAGTGATGAGCACAAAGGCTTCCTTTGTTATGATCACAAGGAACGCCATTACATATCTCACGAAATGTTGTTTTCTTAGAACATGTTTTGTTCTATTCCTCCTCCCCTCATATTGATATCCAAGTTTCCTACCTTCCTCAATTCCCAATACCTAACTCATCTCTAGAAATTACTCAAGTTTATAAGCGGCACACCAAACAACTGCCTCCAGCTACTCTCACTACCGATCAACCAACCATGCCGACTCCTCGAGGACATGACACTCTAAGTGAAGGTAATCCTATTTTGCGACGCTCTAGTCGTATTTCAGTTCCCCTAGATCGGTATGGTTTTTCCGTGTTGTTTACTTCTTTAGATCCCATTCCTATTCCAACTTATTCCCAAGCTTCTAATATCCCATGTTGGCAAGATACTATGACAAATGAATTGTTAGCTCTCGAGATGAACAACACTTGGGACGTAGTGCCTCTTCCGTCGAATACATTTATCATTGGAAGCAAGTGGGTCTATTCACTCAAGGTCAAATCTGATGGCAGTATTGATTGCTACAAAGCACGATTGGTTGCCCAAGGTTGTAAGCATGAATATGGCATTGAATATGAAGAAACATTTGCCCCTGTTGCTAAAATGACTATAGTATGATGTCTACTAGGCGTCGCTGCAGCTCGTAACTAGCATCTGCGGCAAATGGATGTCAAGAATGCCTTTTTGCATGTCGATCTCAAGCAAATTGTATATATGCGTCCTCTACCGGGATATACATGTTCGCCACGACATGTCTATAGACTGAAAAAGTCTTTATACAGGTTCAAACAGGATCCACGTGCATGGTTTGATAAGTTCCGATCTGCTATCAGTATAATCAACTTTCACCAAAGTCCAAATGATAATTCTCTCTTCATTCGAAGAACTTCAAGTGGCTGTACCATTCTCTTGATGTATGTTGATGATATGATAATCAGTGGCAACGATGCAACAGGTATTTCCACCCTGAAAAGTCATCTCATGAATTCCTTCAAGATGAAAGATCCAGGTCCCCTCACTTTTTAGGACTCAAAGTCTCAAGGAACAAGGATGGTATTCGAGTGGTCCAAACCAAATATGTTGATGACTAGGTCAAATCGGTAAGACTTGGTGATGCCAAAACCTTTGCCACACCCATTGAACTCAATGTTAAATTTAACAAAGATTATGGGCCACCTCTTCAAGACCCGACCTTGTTTCGATGGTTGGTTGGTGGCCTACTGTATTTGACTATGACAACGCCAAATATCTCTCATGCCATTCAAACTGTCAGTCAGTTTCTTAGAGATCCTCATAAATCGCATCTCCAAGTTGTTTTCCGGATTCTTCGGTATGTCAAGGGCATCGGTGATCAAGGACTATTTTATCCGACCACTTCTTCACTACAACTCCAAGCCTACGTCGATGCAGATTGGGCAGGGTGCCCTGACACTCGTAGATCCACAACCAGTTGGTGCATGTTCTTAGGAACATCGCTCAACTCATGGAAGAGTAAGAAACAAAGCACTTTTTCCAAATCAACTGCTAAAGCTAAATATCGGTCTATGTCCACTGTTTGTAGCGAGATGGTTTGGCTTCGTCGTCTCCTACATGAGTTCGGTGTTTTTCTCAAAGGCCCTACTCCACTTTATGCAGATAACACAAGTAACATTCATATTGCAAAGAATGTTGTCTTCCATGAGCACACTAAGAACATAGAAATTGACTGCCACTTCATCCATCAGCATTATGTCTCCGACAAACTCCGTCTGTCCTATGTTTCTTCACATGATCAACTGGCCGATGTGTATACTAAAGGGCTGCCCTGGGATCGACATGAATATATTCTTTCCAAATTGATGCTTTGTGCCACCCTGCATTAATTTGAGGGGGAGTGTAGAGCCATAAACAGGTCAATAGACCCAACCTGAAAAGCCCATAACCACAAGCCCATATCTAGAATATCTCACGTGTGGAATCTCATGGGATTTTGTAGATTGGTCAGATATCCCTTGCTTGGAAGGTTGTGTAGACGATGGGCTTCAGGCAATCAGGCTTTCTATCTATCACTTTATTCAAGCCCGACCCAAATATTAAACAGGCCCAAATTTTAGATTTAGGTTCAGCCCGAATACTAAGACCTAGGCCCAAAACCGGCCAAAGTGGTCTGGGCCCAGGTCAGGGCAGCCCATGAGCACCCCTATGAATAACTGACAAAATAGTTGGCAGCCCCAAATAGCCAGTCCCACATGTATAGATCCACTATCATAAAATTCTTTTTTACCTGCTTGCTCTAAGGGGCGTGGGTACTACTTTCAATGACCACTGACAGATCCTGCATGGTGAGTTTGGCCTTCTAGGTTTCACGAATGAAAATCAAATACAGTCATCAATTTATTTCAGTGTGCAGTTTACTACTCTTTCTCCAAGTGCTTTGACACTAAGCTGTTGTATTAAAAGATGATATCATGCCAATTGCCAACCATCTGCAGCAGAGATAGAATCTATTTGGTCCAATGATGCCTGAGGGAAGTTTATGATGTCCATGGATGTGTATCTTTAGAACAAATTGAGATGAATATGGCCCATTTTCACATGCGTAAATTTGGATGGGCAACTACTCCATATCCAAACATAGGTCTACAAATTCCATTCCTGTCCATCCCCTTCTCCGCTTGGGGCTCCCCATAAATAGTCATCTCATTCTCACCATCGTTTCATCTCATAAGAACATTTGCCTACATACGTACTTCTTATCTAGAAAGGCCACGGCGCCAACGCCATAAAATGAAAAAGAAGTTACCAAGCCTGTGGGTCCCACTCACTCCTCCCCCTTGACACTCACGAACTAGCAATAGACAAATTCAACACTCGTCCGATTTACACACCATTGGATTGATCATGCAAAAACATGGAGACAAGTAAATCATCTAATGACAAAAATCTATCCAATTTTGAGGCGTTTAAACTGAAGGTTAGAATATGGTCGCCACTATTTGCGGCGGACATCTAGGTCAAACATGGTCCTCTATATTCTGCCCCCACCATCGCCACTGCACCCCCTTCAAGTGATGTGCATCATGCTTCCAGGTGGACAGCCACAAGACATACCATTCCTCTCACTCCCCAAGCATGGAACAAAAGCGGGCCTGAGGGCCAATGTGGAAGCATCACAGTCAATCATTTATTTATTTTGGGAGGAACAACCTGACTGTACCTGAAATTTAAGCCGTCCCCAAGCATGGAAAGTACTGGCTTGTGGAGACGACTTGATCCACCTTATGATCAATCTAAACACCTCAAACTCGCTAACCCCTATCCATGTGGGCCCTATGACTGCACTTGCAAATTCCATACCATCCAACTTAATCTAACAAAGGATTTCGGCAACATTGAGCCGCTCAAAGGTGTACCTCCTTCCAATCAAGTGGACACCCTTTTTTCACACATAGTAGGTCATGAGGAGACTTCCAAACGCCCACACCGCCATTATTGCCATGCTTTCAGGTGGGCCCCACAAGCAAGGCCATACTCTGAAAATGACTACATAAATTACATCTACAACCACCAGCCAACATTTAAGACTCCGTAATGCAATCCTTTAAATGTGGATCATTTAAAATATCAAAGGGGACCTTGGTAGGCACAAACCTCAGATTTTGTAGTCCCCACCAAAAGCAGTAAAAGAACTTCCGCGGGAAATCATCTGATTGGACAATCTCAGACTGAAGAGCAGGAAGGAATATTCCAAAGTCAAAGTCCGTGGTATCCACTGGATCTGTAATGGGAATGGGGCAAGATTTAGCTAGAAAGTCTTTGCCTACTTCACTTCCTTCATTACAGTACAAAGAAAGAATTTTGCATTTTGAGTCTTCTTTACTACAGGCAGCTCGCCAGCATGTATCTTGTCGTTCAATCGCAAATAAGTACCAAACAGCTCCAAGTACCTGAAAGGGCATTCACTTACCAAGTCACGTGTCTGTGAGAACTGACACAAATTCCAGACCATATGCTAACTCCACCATGTATTTATCACAATAGAAATGAATAAAAAAAAAAAACGTCCAGAGATATCAAATCATCTATTCATGATTTTGGAACAATTTGGAATTTGCCATCCACTAGCTCTGTTTGAGTCAATCTTCAAAACTTAAAAAGGAATAGTTTCATTTTTTTTCTTATTCAATGCACACTGGAAGGTTGTGGACAGAAAAAAGATCAATGATATGATATTATAAAAGTTTTTTCATTAATAATTTGCCTATCCCAGTAAGTACCAAGAAGCTTCAAGTACCAGAAAGGGAATTCACTTACTAGAGCACACGTGTCTACAAGAACTGAGAGACAAAACAAGAAACCATTTGATAACATCCACCACGCATTACTCAGAGTGAAAATAAACAAAAATTATCATGATATATCAGACCATCTATTCATGATTGAGGGATAATTCGCCATCAATTAGTTATGTTGTGACTAAATCTTCAAAACTTGAACAAGAATCATTTCATTTTTCTTATTCAGTGCATACTGGAAGGTTATGGATCCATATAAAGGGATCTACAATGTAATGGTATAAAGTTCTTAATTAATTTGCATATCCAACTTTACTGGACCAGAGATGATTCTAGATTGCAAATTAATCTTTATATCATCCAGTTAATCTATCCTTTCAACAGATTTCCATATCCCCTCTGATCAGACTATCACGCACAGAAGAGGGGGCGGCAATGGATCCAAAATCGTGCGTCCCTCTTGGGATTTTCCATTCCATTATATAAAGACAGACTTGCCTTGCTTAGGCTACAAATTAGCAATTACAATCCAAAAAATCCCTAACCATACTCTCACGGTAATGATCTGTACAAGTTTGGGCGGGCGGCAATGGATCCAAAATTGTGTGTCCCTCTTGGGATTTTCCATTCCATTATATAAAGACTGACTTGCCTTGCTTAGGCTACAAATAAGCACCCCACCCAAAAAAAAAAAAAAAAATGATGTTGTTGAGTCAACAAGCAACAATTTACCAACCAAGAACTGATGTCGTGGCCTAGGTAGACTCTTTGTGAAGATATCTGCCACTTGAAGTCCGGATGAGATATGTGGAAGACTAATGGTGTTATGTTTATATTCATCTCGGATGAAATGACAGCCAACCTCAATATGTTTTATATGTTCATGGAAAACAAGATTTGATGTTATCCGGATAGCGCTAGTATTATCAGCATAAAGAGATGCCGGAGATGTCTGATGGAAACCAAGCTCAGAAAGTAAGCCACGAAGCCATACAATTTCAACAGAAGCGGCAGACATTGCATGATATCCAACTTCAGCGGAAGATTTGGAGTTTGGACATCTTGTCCTGTTTTTTATATTTCCATGAAACCAAGGAATCTCCCAAGTACATGCACCAGCCAGTTGTTGAACGTCTGTGTCTAGACAACATGCCCAGTCCACATCAGAGTATGCCTTGAGATAGAGAGAGAGTACTGCCCAACAGAAAGAACAAGCCACGATTCAGAGTGCCAGGGAAATAGCGAATAATACGCCGGACAACGGTTATATGTAGATGACGGGGTTGAGTCATAAACTGACTAACAAGATTTACTGCAAAGGATATATCAAGGCGAGTAATCATGAGATATATCAAACAGCCAGCTAATCGTCAATATAATGTGGCATCTAGAAGAAGATCATCCGTATCATGAGACAATTTAGCATTAGCCTCAAGTGGTGTCCATAGGTGTAGAGTTTTGTAAACCCGCCATCTCAATAAGATCCAATGCATATTTACGCTAATCAAGCATTAAACCTTGGTCAGAATGATCAGCTTTTAATCCCAAGAAATAGGTTAGTGGTCTTAAATCTTTCAAATGGAATGATTCATTAAGTGAAGCTTGAAGAAGCCCAATCATAGCTGAATCAGTTCCAAATATGATGATGTCATCCACAGTCCAAAAACACGGTAATCCCATTTGACGTTTGATGAATAAATTCAATCTGAAAAAGGGTATCTCGGAACTTTCCAAATCATGCCCTAGGTGCTTGATTAAGACCATATAGGGATCGACGTAAGCGAGCAACTCGCCATTGGATGTACCCGAAATGCCTTGTGGAATTTTCATATAAACTTCCTCAAGGTCCTCATGGAAAACAACATTCTTGATGTCGAACTGATAAAGTGGCCAAGATTGCGAAGCTGCTATTGCTAGCACAGTATGAACTGTCATCTTGGCGACCGGAGCAAAGGTCCGATCATAATCAATGCCACATTCTTAGCGATTACCCAATCAACTAGGTAAGCCTTATGACGATCCAAAGAGCCATCAAGTTCAAGTTTCATAGAAAAAACCCATTTACAGCCAATAGGTTTTTGATGCAGCCCGATCCAAGACCAGGACCCGCAAGCCCTGATGGACCCACTTGATGGGGTCCACATGATCTCTTGTTTTGAGATCCCTATCACTAGTTTAGATAGTCTCTAAATTAGTAGAGGTGCTTAATATATTTGCTTCCTAAATCCTATTTTGATTAAGATTGGATATACTCTTTAGAATGTCTTGATTATTTAGAACAATGCTACTCTATATATAAAGAAGCCCCTCATTGTAAGGTTATGCCTTTTCAATCAATTAATTAAACTATCGTGAGTTGCTTCTCTTGCAGTTATGGTTTATGTAGTGCCCTAGGGTTAGAATCCTTTGGATTTGATCAATCTCGTGGAGATTGGTCTTCACTTCCGATCAAGATCCAGGGCTGCGTTAGTTTTACATGAGAAGGACAAGGAACAATATCCCATGTATGATTCGCCTGAAGGGCATCTAACTCTTCCTGCATAGCTTTTACCCAACAGTCATGTTTCACAGCCTGTAAACAAGAATTAGGTATTGCAAGACTAGATATGGTGGCAAGCAAGGGGGTGTGGGTGAAGCCATATCTGTCTGGAGGACGAGAAATTCGTTTGGAACGTCTAAGTTTAAGTGATGATGGAGCAGGAGAAGAAGCGGGTTCCGGCAGAGGATTAGATGATGGAGAATGAGCCGTAGGGAGCTATGAAACATCTTTGTGATAAAATCCCTTTTGTTTGCAGAAAATGCTAAAAATGATGGGACATATATGTAATAAACCATATACCAACCCAAAAGCTTAAGCTTATAAGTGGAAGGCCCATATAGGTATATTAAGACATAACAAGCCTATTACTTAGCGATGTGGGACTTCTCAACACTCCCCCTCACGTGCAGGCCCAACAGATTTCATGGACGGGCCTGGCACGTGGGCTACACAAGAACAACGGGATCGGAACCCGCTCTGATACCATGTAATAAACCATATACCAACCCAAAAGCTTAAGCTTATAGGTAGAAGGCCCATACAGGTATATTAAGACATGACAAGCCTATTACTTAGGCAATGTGGGATGTAGGACTTTTCAACAATATACTTCCCCTGAATCCGAACGTAGAATCTTGATTGTAGTGGAAAACTGATTTTCTACGTAGGCAAGAAATTTTTGGAAACCATCAAATACTTTTGATTTGGAATGCAAAAAACACACCCACGTGAAGTGACTGTGGTCATAAATAAAAGTGACAAAATACTTGTGGTTGGTATGAGAAATTACCGGAGTAATGCCCCATACACCAATGTGAATTATGTCAAAACATTCAGAACCCATAGTATGATGCATAGGGAAAGGAAAGACATTACTTTTTCCAAGTTTGCAAGCCATGCAATCAATAAACACAGGACAAACAGATAACATTTTAGCATAAGGATGGCTTAATCTGTTATGCCAGAGCCTCCAAACATCCTTAGAAGAGAAAGAAGAAAAAACAAAAGCATTTAGAGACTAAACCGAACCGAAACACCCACCCAAAGAAATTCGTTTCTAAATTCGGTCCGATTCGGCCGAAACCAGTTATTTTGATCCAAAATACTAATTTCGGCCAAATATAACTAAAGTTGTTCAGTTCGATTGATTTTTTCTTTTTTTTTTTTTTGGAAAGAAGCGGTACCTAGTTGGTTCAACTGAATGAAAAAAAAAAAAAAAAAAAAAAAAAAGAAGAAGAAGAAGAAGAAGAAAAAGAGGAGGAGGAGGGGTACCTACCTGGACTTGCCAGACCTCCTCTTCGCTAAGCTGTTGCTGGCTGCCGAACCTCATCTTCTTCGTTGAGGCTGCTGTCGACTGCCGAACCTCATCTTCCTCGTTGATGCTGCCGATTGCTGAACCTCATCTTTCTTCTTGTTGAATCAACTGCCGAGCTGCAGAGCTGCCAAGTCGCCCCTCTCAAAATATCGATCGACAACTGCAAAAAAGAGGCAAATGCCATTTCGAGAGAAGCTTTGCCCTTTCAAAAGGGCTCTCCTGTCCTTTTTTATATTTTATTTTTATCGTGGAAGGACCAGTTGAACCTTATAAAGGGCCCACTTAATTGAGATTTATGGGTCCACGTATGGCTCCCCTATTAAAATTTAAGGCAGAGGGCCCATTTTGACCTTACAAAAGACCCATTGTAATAAGATTCTTGGGTCCACAATATGGTCCATTTATTAAATATTTAAACAGTTTAATAGAAATCAGGTCTTCGGCCAAGTTTCATTCTAACAGAAATCAGGTTTTTTGCCAAATTGTAAATGGGCTCAAACCTAAGTTCACTCTAATTAGAAACTAGCATAATAACCTGTGCTCAGCACAGGTATGACCAGCATTTATGCATTATAAAAAATAGCCATAAATCATAGAAATAAAATAAATGAATAAAAGGTTACCATGATTGGACAAGAAGAAATGAGAAGAACGGAAGAAGCAAGGGAATGATGGAGTTTTGGATAGAAAGGGAGATATGTAGAAGTTTCAAAAGTGGAAAAGTGGGAACAGAGTGGTGGTTTCAAAGGTAGTTTGAATGAGATAACTGTGGAGAAAACTGAAAAGATTCAAAATCGTAACTGACGGTCAAAATAATCCAAAAACCTCTTAGCTTAATATATTATAATGGGCTCTAACCAATTTTTCTGAATTTTAAGATTTACTTTTTTATATTTTCTACATGTAAAAATATATATATATAATTTTTATATCCTTTTAAAATAGAAATTCCAAAATATTTCACCGAAATACTGAATTGACCGAAACATTTCAATTTGGAGGCCCAACCGAAACAGGGTCCGAAACAAATTTCACAACACTGGCCTTGCCTCACTTGAAATTGGAGTGGGGGACACGTGGGCCTTGCCTCACTTTGAAATAAGAGTGGGACTGTGGGAGATATGTGATGCTTGCCTCACTTGAAATTGGAGTGGGGAACATACCATGTGACAGAAAAAAGATAAAAAAAAAAGCACTTTCTCTCTGCCCTTGACGAGAAAAGAGATGAGAGGGAGAAGAGGGCAGGCGACGATGATGGTGGAGGCGACGAGATCTTCACGGTTGATGGTGGCGGACAATGGAGATGGCGGTCGGCTGTGGTGACATCGGTGCAGGTACGCCGCTTTTTCTTGTTTCTCTTCTCCTCTCTGGTTTTCTTTTCTTTTCTTTTTCTCTAGGTCTTGGTGATGGAGGTGAAGGGAAAGGGGTTCAGTAGAGAGCAGGGGGGTGGGGTTGTGGGTAGTCGGGAAGATGGATTTCCTCTATTTTTGGTTTTTTTTTTATATATAAAATACGAGATAGCCGTATCCCTACCGTATCTTGCGGTATCCCGTACCCATATCCGTATCGTACCATGTCTGCACCGATACCATAGGTGAGTTGCCATATCCAGGTATCATAGGCTAATGGTGTGGCTTGTGTGAGATTGTGTAAGGCGTGTGTGTGGGTCTTTAAGTGTTTATTATGCATGTATTATATATATTTATATATATATGTATATATTTTTTTTTTTTCTGAAATATAACTCCGAAAAGTTTCACTGAAATTCCGAAATACCGAAGTATTTCAATTTGGAGGCTAGACAGAAATAGGGTCCCAAAAGAAATTAACAACTATGGTTCTAAGAGGTTATATTGAAATCATTAAAGATATGAATGAGAGAATGGTAACGAGTGTGAAAATTGCCTAAGGAGAGACATGTGAGTTTCTAGTGACCAAGGATGAAAATAGCGGTAGCGGCGGGCGTAGCGGCCTGCCGCCAAACCGCTACGAAGCGGGTGATACGTAGCGTAGCGGGGATACGTAGCGACGTAGCGGTGCGATTTGAAAAAATTGCCAAAAAAATATGAAAAAATTCCAGAAAATCCAGAAAATTGTAAAATGAAAGAAAATGTGGTTCTTTTGCAAAAGTAAGTAAGAAAAGGCGGTATAGCGGTGCCCTCAATACATGAGGTCCTGTATCGCTGTATAAATAGAAAATAATAGTAATGATTAGTTTTTTCATATGCTTTCATGTTTCTTAGTCATGCTAACTTAAAAAGTAATGGAAAGCATGAAATAAAAGCATAAGAAATTAAGAATTAAGAAATAAGAAGACTTAAGAGTTAGGTCATTACACAATACACAATACCCATTAGTCATTAGTGAATATTGAACAGTCAAATATCAATACTTCAACATTCATGATTCCAAGCACTTTCCAAGTTGTTTCATTGGTTGTCAATGAGTATTCACTTCTTTTTTTTCAAAAAATAAATAAATCCGAAAATAAAAAAAATCCAAAAATATGTGTGCATCATCAAAGGAAAACATAGATCTAACAATATTACAAGATAATGAAGAATTTATAGTAGTTAGAGTCTTAGAGAGAGATGAAATGATCTCAAAAGTCAACTCAAAAAAATCTAAAAGAAAGAACATACCTAGAATAGAATCTTGAATCTTGATGAAGATGCTTGGATCTTGTCTCACTAACAATATTTCCTTGTTTTGATGTTTGTTTTGGTGGATCTTGTGCTCAAATATGGTTTTCCATCAAATGGAAGGGTTTTCCAGCAAGAAGGAGTGAGTGAAGAAGGTAGAAAGAGAAGAGAAAGAGGAAATGGGTCATCAGGGGGTGTTTATAAACACCCTTGCTACGTGGCGGCATGTATCGGCCGCTACGCATTTGTAGCGGCCGATACGGTGTGTTTACTGTTTTTTTCAAAATAGCGTGGCGGCATCTGCCGCCACGGCCGCGTAGCGGCCGATATTTTCATCTATGCTAGTGACCATAGGTTTGCATTAGGGGTCAGTTTTAAGCTCTTATCTCTTTCCAATGATTATGGATGCATTAATTGCTCATATTCAAGAGGAGATGCCTTGGTATATGCCAGATATGAAAAATAGCGGTAGCGGCGGGGCGTAGCGGCCCACCACCAAAACGCTACGTAGCAGCATAGCGTTGCGATCTGGAAAAATCATCAAAAAAATATGAAAAAAATTTGTAGAAATCTAGAATATTAGAAAATGAGAGAACGTTTTTTTTTTTTTTTTTTTTTTGGCCAAAGTAACTAAGATAAGGGGGCGTAGCGGTCCCCTCATTATATAAGGTCTTGTATCGCTGTATAAATAGAAAATAATATTAATAATTATTTTTTTCACATGTATTCAAGTTGCTTAGTTATGCTAACTTAGAAACTAATGAAACACTCGTAAAAAAAAAAGTCATGAAGTCAAGATTTAAGAGTACCTAGAGAAAAAAATACATCTACCAAAGGGGGTGTCTAATAGGATGTACTTAAAGAAGAATTCTTGAAAAGAACTCTCTGTATCGACTGTAATTCAGCGAGATCATATGCTTTTTGGTGTTCTTTTAAATATAAAAGGGTAGAAAAGTTGCGTAGAAATGTTATTGGGAAAAAAGAAGAAAAGAAATAAGTCTTAATTTTAAAAAAGTTTGGAAAGTAGGAATTTTTCTTACTCCATAGCGGCCCCGTAGCGGACCATAGTGGCCACAACGGATGTGAAAGGTGATAAATGTCATTTAGCGTAGCGGTGAAGACTGCTACGCCCGATATAGTGGCCGCTACGTAGCGCTATTTTGATCCATGGTATATGTTGTTTGGAGATGACATATTGCTGGTCAATGAATCAAGACATAGCGTTAAAATCCAAGGGCTTTAAAATAATTTGTAGTAAGACAGAATATATAGATTGCAACTTCAGTGGGAATGTGCAAAGAGCTGAAACTACTGTGAAAATTAAAGCACAAGAGATAACACAAAGGCATTCCGATACTTTGCTTGATACTTAGTAAGGATGGAGAGATTGAGGAAGATCTCGAACATAGTATAAGAGCGGGATGGTTAAAGTAGAGGCTTGCTTTTGGAGTGTTGTCTGATTGGCACATACCAACAAGACTTAAGGATAAGTTTTATATGACAACGATTAGACCATCTACTAGCAATAGCGAATAATTTGGTTAATTAAGAAGCAAATTATGTAGCAGAGATGAAAATATTAAGATGGATGTGTGGTAAAACTAGGAAAGATAGAATAAGAAATAAGCGCTTTACAAGAGCATTTAGGGGTAGCATTAATTGATGATAAATTAAGAGAGAATCATCGTAGATGGTTTGTCCATGTCCAGTGTAGGCCAACAAGCGCCGTTAAGGAAAAGTCTTTCAATATAGGTTGATGGTCTACTAAGGAGAAGGGATAAGTTGAAAAGGACATGGATGGAAGTAGTAAGGACTGAGGATAGATATGAAGAAGTGCAATCTATCCAAGGATTTGACCTAGGATAGATCGGAATGGAGAGATCAGAATGGAGAAATAGACTTCATGTAGTCGACTTCTCACAATAGTGTGGGCACGACTTTGACGATGATGATGACGACTTGGAATAAAGAAGAAAAGTGGAACTTCAATTTTTTTATTATTAATTTTTTGTCTTTCGGTATCCCAAACATCTGGATATCATTTCTAAACCCCCGCCAATACCATTTGATCCTAGGAAAATTGCCCTAGATGATTCCAGAATGCTTGCATTTCAGTTTCAAGTTTAACAAAAAAGAGTATATTTGAATGAAAGAAGCTATAAAATTCTTATTTATGTCTAACAATGAAAGACCAGTGTATGATAAAGTGGCATTTATTTCCAAACAAAATCTTCAAGCAATACCCAGCATTCTAGAATAACTATAAAAAGATAATCCCTTGGATAGTTATACTTACATGACTTGCAAGCATGTAAAGAAAGAGATTGAGAGCAGCACCAGCCCATGCAGTCTCCGTCATTATGCCAGCAGATCTTGTAACCTCTGTATACAGAGGAAAAATGCGTAGAAGCCTGGGTATGTACTGAAATAGAACAACAAACCGCAATATGTCTTTCGCATGCAATGATGCCAACCCTCTCAATTTGTGTATTTTAGTCAAAACAACCACCACCTGAACAGATAAAAACATACAAAGATACAAGTGAGGCAAGGGAAATTAACATTTCATAGTCAGCTGAGTGCTGATTTGTAATTGCGAATTTGCAGGGTAGATGATTATGAAAGGTTCGGATTGATGATAGGTGGGTCCCACAAAGGAGTTCCTCACCCTTTTTTGGCCAACCCAGATTCCCCGAGACAAGGCTTAGATGAGGATGAAAGATCCTCGTTTGAAGATTTGTCTGTATAAGGTGATGATCGGGCGCACACCGTGCTTGAGCTAGGTTAAGATAATAAAAACCTCCTTGTGGGGCCCGCCTAATGCTCAACAGTCATAATTCATGAAGTTAGGGAATTGCAAATCAGTTGGATCTGATCATTTGAACTCCTTAATTTATAGCCACAAAGTAAAATGGTTTTAAAGTCGTCAGCTTTTTATTCACTTCAACTGAGGATATGGGTTGGATCACGGATGCATATCAAATGGGGGTGGGTGCCAAATCATTGTGTGTATGTATGTGTTGTGGGAGGGGTGTTGTTAAGTGAAAGTCAGGGGTTGGATTAATTCATAGGGAGGCCCTATATATGTGTGTGTGTGCGCGCGCGCGCATGAGAGAGAGAGAGAGAGAGAGAGTTGTTGAAGATGCAGATAATTTATACTCCTTGAAGATGTAAATGTAAATGGAAAAGGAAAAAACGGCCCACTGTTTAATGAAATTAATATCAACATTATAACATATACTATGGTAAGTTGAGAAAAAACCCTCAAGGCAATAGAAACTCTAGAAAGGAAATGAAACAAAAGTTTACAAGGAAACCTGTTTGGTATTAGTTAACAGGAGTCTGCATAAATAACTTAATTTTTTTAGTTACAGAATGATTTCCACCACAGTTCCTATATACCTGAGGGAGGGGAAGAATGGCGAGAATGTCAATTAGGAAGTATGATGACAAATATCTTCTGCCAATTGCTAAAGGATCTTCAACCAAAACACCCCTTCCAAATACTCGAGAAGAAGGGGCAATAAAACCAGTACGAAATTGGAAGATAATATGAAGTATATAGAAGGCATCAGTGAAGGAACGCAAAACACTAGCAGCAATTTCCAACTTGCGATCCAAATCGAGGCATTTCTTCTTATCGTTGACGACCGGAATGTAAAGGAACAAGGGGTCCACAGATACTGCAAACACACATAACAGAACAAATATTTTGTTCCACCTTTGAAGAAATGCTCCCTGAGGATCAAGAATCTTCCTCGAGCTTAACTCTTCTGTGGAAGATTCACCAACAGAGCGAAAGGGAAATGATTTTCTGATGTTTTTAATCCCTTCAGATCCCCGTTCAAAGCCTCTTTCAAGACACTCTAATACAGAGCTTACTGTGCTTTTAACCTTCGTTGAAATTTCTGCAACATCTGTAGAAAATTTCCTTCCAGAATTTGAAGACCTCTCTGAACTCCAATCCTGAAACCTGAAGATTGTAGAAAGATGGAAATTAGCAGGAGTTCAAAGCCAAATACGTGTGAAGCATCAAAGTGCCAATTTAATTTATGGAATACTGCTACAATAAATTGGGGTTGTAAATTGAAAATAAAATAAAATAAAAGACGTGATACCAAATACTTCAATATTTCTAGAGAGAAGTAAAGGGAACTGCATCACAACCATAGCTACAGTTTCACAGATCACAACTCAGCTCTACTCATTCTGCAATACCTGTTGGGTCAGTTTATATTGTAGTGAAAACAGGTGTCAAGGTTTTTTCTGTTAAAACTTTTTGTCAGGCCAGACTAGCTAGATGATGCCAACTATGGGAATGGAAAAGTATGGCTTCAAAGTTTGAAAATTTTAAGCCAAAGTTGCAATTTTTAAACAAAAAATCCAATAGTGAAAAATTCTTTCGATCAAAATCAGTTTTGGGCCAGTGCCAATTTATTTTTGGTGTGTGAGTGTGGTGGTAGTGTGAGAGGGTTGAATCAATCAAGGTGGGCAAAAAAAATTAAAAAAAAAAAAAAAAACCCCATAGGAAAAACAGTGAGACAATGCTCTATAGAAATTCTGAATATTTAATTTTACATATACTGACAGAAAATGTATCATTATAATGCAATACTAAAATGGGAGATGCAGATTACAAAGGTTCAAAGCCAAAGACGAAAAATAATGAACAGAATTTTTAGAATAGAAACCTCAGGGAGTTGATTCATCATTCAAATTGTTCTAAGTTCATCTACACTAAAAACTGGATAAAAAAATGTTTCTACATGATTAACACACTTATTTTTTTATCATTAATGTTTCCTAAAATTTTGAAAGCATTCAGATCATTTATAATAAATTTAAAATAGTTATTATTTCAACATGTGCTTACTGAACTGTATTAAACAGAAATTGTCTTCATATGAAAAGCAATTTAGAACTGGAAATCAGGAACCACTGGAAAATTAAATCACTGAAGATCAGATTTTATTGATTACAGAAAAAGAAAAACTAACCTCACAAATTTCTCCTCTTGGTGTTTCATAACTTGAGATCCTTGTGATAGAAAGTGAATCAACCTTTGGACTACCAAGGATAATAAAGATATCCAATGCGATAGATGCAGTTAGGCAACATCATGAAAAGCTAATTGGTAGCTCCTGAGGAAATCGAAACCCAAATTTACAGCTTCTTATCGTTTCCATGTATGGCATGTAATAGAGGATGTGGTATGGCAAAAGGCATAAGCTGCATCAACATAGATAAACTTAAGTCTTTGATTCACTTTCCTACTGCGGCCATTAAAATTTATTTTGTAGTAACACATAATAGTACCGTAAGTCTCTAACCCTAACATGGTTAAGTTGAACATATTTACTGAGTATCACTAATACTAAAACAAACTAAAGGCTTGCTCACATGCCAGTCTTCTGGTGTCCATCTCCATCTAGCTGCAAGCACATTGAAGCATGCTCGTGCCACATCCAACCCTTTTTGTTGCACATCACTAATAATAAAATAAACTCAAGGTTGCTCACATGCCACTCTTCTCATCTCATGTCCGATTCCCTCTGGCTTCAAGCAAAAATGAAGCATGCATGTGCCACATCCAACCCTTTCAGCAGGTGGGGTCCATGATCCGGCTCAAAATAGGCACATCCCCTCATTGGGTGTAGTTTAATATGTCAGGAAATAATGAAGTGACTTAAAAGGACTAGTCAGTGACCCAAATATAACCACCAGCTGCTGCTAGCCTAATGAGTGGATCATCCTAATTTATTGGCCAAACATTCTGCATGGTGAACCCACATGATAAATGGGTCCCACATAGCATAAGTGTGCCACTTTTGCATGTGGAATGGCCACATAGAAACAGTGGCATCTAAAATTACTTCGGCACACGGAAAGAGTAGCATGCAATGCAACAAGAAGAAATTTTTAAGTCCTGACAAATCAATCATCATTTATAAAATGATTGTAGCAGCAGTTAAACTATCAAAATGAGAAAGAACTGTTACAGATAACCAACCTCTCACATTCAAGGTTTTGAACTCGGTTTCCCAGAATGGGCCACAGGGACCAAAATATTTTCCATCTCTTTCAGTCTGGGTGATATCAAGTTTTAACAGAGCGACTCATCAAAAATTATAGACGTTCTGGATGGGGGATTGAGTTCCTCTCTTGCTAAATCATGTCAACTTCATTTTGGAAAATTTTGAGTTTTACGGTTCTATATTGACCAAACATATCATTGTGAAAGCAATATTCAACAAGAGAATCATGGTTATCCACTCTTACAAATGAAAGATTCATTGGTCCAGGGATTGATAAGTAGCAGTTTCTGAATGGCCAAGGAATAAAAACACACTGAACCAAGTCTAGCTCGAGACTGGAATCATTGCTGCAGTGGACCTCTGTCTTTTCCATGTTTTCCTCCACAACCATTCAGTGCCATGGAAGTGAGAGAGGACAGAAGACATGAACAGAATATCACTTTCAAGATACAAATGGCATCTTGACTAGATAAATGTCGACAGAATTAACGTCACAGGCAGCAATTAGATAAGCAGCTACTGTTCACCTGTAAAAGGTTAACCTAACAAATAAAAAATAAAAAGACAACACTACCACGACTAGCCTTAAAATTTTCCCTCTGGCTTTGATCTAAATTTGGACTGTTCTACTGATTTATTTGCCTTGAGATGTCCCGACCATGCCTGATCTATTTTTGGGGTGTTGTATTCATTTACTTGTTGACCAGATCTAGTGAGGAATGCTGAAGCACCCAACTTCCGCTGGTTTTGCTCGTTATTGGTGTATTTCTCATCTCTTCGCCCCTGCCATCCTCCTTCTCAGCCTTGCAAGTGCGAGTCAGAGTAGCAATCCGACTGAATATCCTTCAGGACCTGTTTGTTTCATCATGTAATTGAATATATAGGAAAGCATTTCTGTAAGTGGGAAAAAAAAGAACAACCGAAGGTGAATATCCAAGAGAGACCACAAACAACCTCCTTCCCTTTAATGGAAATTAAATCAAGGAAGGGAAGATGGAAAATGAATACCCAGTCAGTCAGTCATCACCCAAGTAATTCAAAGGTTTATAGGAAACTCAAGGTACTCACATCCACATCTCCACCTCATATCCTTCACCCCCTCACCTCTTGTGATAATAATCCTTGGGTGGAGCTCATTTGACTATGAATTCCTTATGAATCCAAGTAATTCAATTCCTAGGAAAGACTTTAAATGTGTGAAATGTTTATCAATTACGCGTCCAATGTTTGAGAATTCAATGCTGAAGTGGCACTAGTTAAGTTATTTAAGCCGCCGTGTAACCAGTGCAGTCCAAACATCTGAGTTTGTTTTGTGATTGTCGTCATGGATGAAGACTTGGATGACAAACAGGTTTAAGTTTTTCAGAAAACGAGACTATTCTCTCCTTTTGCCCTTGCCTAGCAAATGAAAGGGTATGGAACGACGAAAATTTCAATCTATAGCCAGAGAAATCTCAATACAATTACCAAGAAATTAACCGTTACAGCCACAGAGACAGCCAAAAGGAGATGAAATTTGCATAAACCATCCATCTTATTCATACAATTAGCACGTAAATAGTCTAACAGATCTATATGTGCATGTTGCTATGCACTGAATTAGGAAGGATCTCATAAGCTGCATGCAGACAACCTTAAAAACCAAGTAATATAGAATTCGTTTTAAAAAGAAATGCAGAAAGGAAAAACAAAACCCTAACCTCCACGAAACAGAAACTAGAAAGGAAACGCAGCAAAAGATGTATGGAGAGAGGGCAGACCAAAAGGGAGTTCTAACAACAACATAGCATCAGAGAAATCGATCGACCTGTTTTCTCCATCGACGACGGGGAGAGAGAGAGAGAGAGCATGTAAGGATTCGAAGGTAAAGCTTGCAAAGAGGGGGGAGAGAGAGAGAGAGAGAGAGAGGATAAGAGGAGGTCCTACTAGATATTTCTGAGGCGACTTAGACTTGAGGAGAGAGAGAGAGTCTGAGGCGACTTAGACCTGAGGAGAGAGAGAAAGAGAGAGAGAGGGTAAGCGGAGGTCCTAGACTAGATAGATATCTCTGAGGCGACTGGGACTTTAGACTTTAGACTTGAGACTTGAGACCTCGTCATCGTCTCTTGAACTGAATTGAGGTCTCGTGACGTGGGTCGTAAATCCTCGTGACCCCACAGCCACAAGAGCACGGACTGCTCGCTCCAGCCTTGCCTTGCCTACACTGCTGCCGCCGTAATTGCAATTGCAATTGCCCAATTGCCTTGACTTATTGTGCCGCTGCCCGCCCGAGACGCTACCAATACACGAGAGAATACATGTAAAATAATCTCTCTGCTTTTAAATGGCGAGAGAATACATGTAAAATAATCTCTCTGCTTTTTAATGGAGAAGCAAAGCGCCGTCCGTAAAAGTAAGCTTTGGGTTTTTGGATCAAGTCTCATTCAAATGAAATCCCAAGCCCAAAAAATACGTCAAATTGAATTGAACAATAATGGCTTAGGACTTGTAGAAGAAGAAGTCCTTCCAATAAATTTGTGTGATTGCTAGGATTCTTTCCTTCCTTCTTTCTTTCTTTCTTCACGTTTGGCAAACATCAACGGAGAGGAATCCCTGGTGATTTTCTGCGCAATCGTGGAAAACCCATGTTTGGTTCATACATGAACAGTGTATGAAGGATTCCTTGCATCAATGGGAATGAAGATAAAAGGGATCAGACCTCCCCACCCCCCCCCCCCCCCCCCCCCCCCCATTGAATTTCTGGAATCTGCGAAAGGTCGGATTTGTGGAGCTACAGTGAATGAACAGTGACGGAGACAGTAATATGGTCTTGGCCGATTTTTGCATTTTTAATGCATCTTTTGGGTCCCACAATCAAGATCCAAACAGTTAATAATGTTTAAACAATCCAAAACGGCCATGTCACCAAATTTCAGCCGTTGATTCATCTTAGATCTTAAGATATATGCAAATATGTCCAAACCGTTAAATGACCAAAAAGCTGTCAAAATCGGGATGGAGACCAGTCCGTTTTTTTCAATTTTCTGGTTCTTGTGGGCCCCACGATCATGATCTGAACCGGTAGTTATTTCTACAAGGTCAAACACGGCTATTTGACCAAATTTCAACCGTTGATCCTTACAATATCTTGAGATATTTGCAAAAAAGTCCAGGTACTAAAATATTAATTTCTTATTCCTGTGGGCCCCCTTTGCACGATCTGAACCATTCAGAATTTCTAGATGACCACAAACAACTTTAAGGTGAAAGTTGAGGTCTTGATTGTTCATGGGTTTTAGAAATTTTTATAAAACATATTTATAACCATTGAATCATACATTCTACAATTTATAGGAATCCTCCCTCCATCCAAACATGGAACTTTCTTTGGAAATCCTACTTGAGGATTGTGGCCTTCTTTGGAGATGGAGAGAATCCTCTAAATAGCGGATTCTTCTACGTTCACCAAACGTGCCCTTAATGGAGTTTCATGCCATTTCTTTTCTTATTGATATATGATGATGGCCTAGCGCGGATCTCAATCCTAATCAATTTACAATCAAGATCCAACATTTTAGAACCCTGGGCTGGATCACAATTAATTTTGCATCTAATTAAATCAAGCAGAGGCAGGCAGGTTGGCATATCTAATTATTTGGTCTATTCTTATATCCCTTAAAAGTTGAAAAACAGTTGTGAAAACTCAGAAAAAGAAGGCTTCTCCTTGAGCCACGTTAGCAAATGGAACGGCACTCATCTTCATTGCATCTCCTTTCCTTTTCCTAGCACCTGCCATTTCACATAAGCCCCGTCAAATAATGAAAAGGCAATTGTTCATTCACATATGACTCTCTCACATCTTCATTTTCTCAACCCTTGCCCACTTCTTTTTCTCAACCCTTGAGACACGTCGTTCCTTCATCCAAATTAGCGGTTGCTGCACGATGTCAATCGGTTCTTCTTGTCAGAAAAATGTCTCTTAAAGAAGCACACATTGCCTTGTCGTAGAAACATTTCATTCACATCTCCCTCTCACTTCAAATGCCTAACATATCTTATTATCTCTCTCAATAGGCCAAACATGCCTTATTATCTCTCTCAATTGACAAATGTTTCTACTTGATAAGGATATCATTCATCACCATCACAGAAGCTCTCTCTCTTATCTTTGCCATTCTCTTATCCAAGCCCTCACCAAGTACTCTCCATGTCTGATTTTTGCCCTAATTTAATGCTTCTTTCATTTATTTCTTAGTTTTAATGTCGAGGAATTTACGGGAAAAATCCCCGTATGACCCCATGTAGCCTACCATATCATATTGGACACTAGAGGGGTCCTCATGTAGCCTTTTTCTTTTTCCCTTTTTTTTTTTTTGTTATGATCAGTATTGACCATTATGCAAAACTATTTTATATTTCGCCCCGATTCTCTTTTTCGCAAACTTGGATTTGGGTCATCTTCAACTTCGCTCGGGTGATTTTTTCTTTTAGAAATCACTATAAAACTTCATCACATTGGTGGTTGGACTCCTTTTAGCAATTGCATAGGTCAAAATCAGATCTTTCTTCTCTGATAAGCCTTGTGAGTATTTCTCCCATCTAGGTTGTTTCTGCAATTTGAAGATAGATATTGACCTAGTGATATCATCCAGTTCCACTTCTCTTATTGTCTGCTACTTGTATGTAGCAGATGATCCATGCTCATTCTATGATGGGTATGTATTATTTTTTATTTATTTTATGTTCTTTTTTGTGGATTTCTTCAATTGAAATGAAGCGTATATGATCATACATGTGTGAAGTCAAGCATGAAAAATTATCCTTGCTTTTCTATCTTGATTGCTAGTTCAAGACTCAATTTTTGTTGGATTTCATCAAGTGTAGAATATAGCATCAATTTGAAGAATCATCTTGTGATCTATTTTCGTTTTTCCCATTTTGCATGATGTTGATGCTAGAAATGGTTTTTTTTTTTTTTTTTTTTGTCTTTGTTTCTATTGGATGCTTCCACTTTTGCTTCTAAGCCAATTCAATCTATAAGGCACATGTGGAGTAAATCTACAAATAATATTAGTTTTATAGTTATATTTTGATTTGTTATGGTTTAGGAAAACTTAGTCCTTGCTCAAAAGACTCGGTAATTCTCTACTTTTGGTTGCTAATTGATGAATTACTTCTTTTTTTTTTTTGTTTTGCCGTCATCTTTCTTTTTTATAGGCTGTTACAATTAACCCTTTATGTACTTTAAATACAAAGTACAGGTGATGTCTCAAAAATCCATTAGAAAGAATCAAGGAAAACAATGTTCAGATTTCTTACAAAGTATGTTAGATCTCCAAGGCAATCAGATAAATATACAAATCAACTAACTCTGTCTGACGATTGGCTTCATTCAAGGCATGCAAAACCTTAAAACGGGGGCTGCTTATGCTGTATAGAAGGTGGTTGCATGACTGCTAATGCCTGGCCATCCATGTTGGATGTAGAATTCCACAAGGGTCTCTGGATGTACCCCAATTGCAAGTATCCAGAAGAAGTATTCCGGAGTATTTTGGCCGTTTGGGTAGTGTCACATTCCGGTCCCGAATCACCCTGGCTTAAGGTAATCCCTGAGGTGTGACATACGTACTCCTGTGATGATGTACCTATCTCGAGCCAAATACAACACACGAAGGAGAGAAAAATAACTTTTCCACACGTGAGTCTAGCTCACTAGAACATTTCCATGACATTTAAAACGTACCGGAAGCTGTAATTCATAGATAGGGGTATCATTTCTCATTCAGTCCAAATAACTGTTCAAGTTTAATACAAAAAAATTATACAATTATATGCATTGTTTTACAAAAGAGGGTGCATAAAAGAACCCTATACAAACAAGGTTTTGACTCTAATGCTAAGATGACGTGCAAATGATGCAAAATGTGAAAATCAATAATTACGAAAAAGCCCTTGACTCTAGCCAACCAAGTCAATTCGGTTCCAAATCACCTATCCAAGGCTCAAGGCCTAACTAACTCAGTCTATAGAAGCTAATTAACACTAACAACCATAATGAATGACTAAGCATAATTAATTTAGCCAAAACACACTCAATTAGCTCTAATCAAGATTAAATTGGGTCAGGGTGTAACAGGTAGTGGGCCATTTTGCTATGCTTATGGTGCAGCGACAACAGAGGACACCTTAACTTTGATTCCACACTGGGCTCGGAGTTGTTTTTATGCCTTTTTCATTCCATTCAAAATATTTTCATCGTATATTGGCTGATGCATAAAGGATGCTACGTTTTGCAGACTAGAATCTCAATCATTCTACTTTTCAAGGGATAACTGAATATTCCTGGAATCATAGTATTGTGTACAAGTCATGAGTCTAAACCTCCTCATTGCAAGGGGCTTTACTCCATTCTTTTTGCCTTTATCAGTTTATCTATTCAAATACCCATGATATGCCTCTCAATCCCTGTGGGTTGCTTCTTGCACAGGACTAATCTCTCTTGAAATTCTACTTAGGAAAGGTATTTATCTAGATATTGTAGCTTAGAAAAATGATAAGTTTTAGTTTCTTACATAGGCGAATGTCTGCTCGAGAGCTACCTATCATTGATCTCCACAAAGATCATGACATGCATTTTTCATTTGTGCATAATGACTGTAGTTCGCATAAAGCGTTGGGACGAACTATGATGCTGAAATTCATTATGATGAACATCATACCATCAATCAGATTCGTGGGATCCCAACAGTCATGTATGTTTTTTTCTTTTTTGGGTCTTAGATGATGTAAATGGGTTCAACAAAAGTTTGCACAGTTTTTTAGGTCTTTGATGACAATGTAAATGGGTTCAACAAAAGTGGAGACAGTTATATGTAACTTTTTGGGGTCTTTGCAAGGCCGGCTCTAGACAATTCAAGGCCTAAGGTGACAATCCTAAATGAGGCATTTTCTATGTTTTAATATTATTATAACTATTTTATTTAAAATTTATTTGTTCTGCTTTTTTGTGATGCAAAATTACTAATTAAGTTTTTATATTCAAGTTTTGCTAACCTATCTTAAGTCAATCTTTAAAACCCACATGAAAATTTTGGGCCCATTCCCAAAACTCACATGGAAATCTAACTACCTATTTGGCTCGAAACCCCCATGAGTCAGGACTATCCAAGATAAACTTCAGAGATGTACCCCATGTATTGGACGTTCCAAATGCAGGGTGCCCATATGCACTGTGAGCAAGTGAATAAATTCCGGTGGGGGCCCATTGTTTATCTTAAATTTAAGATCTATTATTAGGGTTAAAATCTCAAGCTATGAATCTATTACAGCCACATCATGGATCAAGTCTGAATGAGCCCCTATTGAAATAAGATACACAAAAATCATGAGAAAGGCCAGTGAAGCAAATTCATGACTGAATGTATGGCTAAGATTTGATACACATTGACTGCTAGAAATATAATGGTGTGCTAAGATTAATTGGACTCCTAGCAATAGAAATATAAAGGGCAGATTGGAAATATAATAGGTCATAAATGACACTTTAAGCCCCTTGAAAATTTTGGTTGTATCTTCTCAAGAGAGTTATTATGGGCCTTATATTTTGGGGAGAAAAAAAAAGGGATGGAAGGTGACAAGCTTGACTTTTTGGATTTTCAAAAGATGTCAGCTATTATTATGAGGCCTTTTTTTTTTTGTCCTTATTATTATTTTTTTTTTTTGGCCTAAAGCAAAGGCTTTATTGGCCTTATGGTACAGCCGACCTGTCACGACCCGGGCCCAAGGCCGGACTAATCGGAACCCAACCCGGATCGCGATGTCATCATACTTACTCCCGTAAATCTTGGATTAACCGAAGTTAAGACAAGACTCACAAGGGATCTATCAAACATACCTGTCAATTGTACAAATTTGCGGAAATACATATATACATTGACAATAATTAACTTTACATTAAAAGTAAAGTTCGCATATACAAAATTACAGTCCAAGAAAGTCCACCACTGCATATTCAAAATACAATGCAGGGGACATCTAATTACATCTCAAAATTGATTTACAAAAGTATCTATCGAACTAATTCCCAAAATTAATACCAAAATATTCAAAACAATTCAATTCCATTTCCAAAATATTCTATTCGTTCGCCCTCAGATCTATGCCCATTCTGCTAGACCTCCTAGATGTATCGGATGGGCCTCCTCTGCTGGCGGCGCGGGCTCTGCAAGGCCGGCACAGGTAACTGGGCCTGTAATGCCATCAATAACACTATGAACACAACGGTTCGGCAATGTATAAACACATCTATGATAATCCATACTAAATATGTCCATTTGTCAATATAATAACTTTAGACAATGAAATCTAGAACAATATAATGTACTGAACAGTGTAGTCATTGATAAGTAATGACTAAATTACAATTTCAATAGCATTATTTTCATTCAACTCAGTTTCTTCCCAAAGGAAGCAGTTAATCAGTTCATTTCATTCCTTTCATTCATTTCATTCATTTTCTATCATTTCGTTCATTTCGTTCATTTCATTCATTGCATTGAATATTCATTAGATGGCTTATGGGACTATTCAGTCTAATATTGTTAGGTGGCTTATCAATTCAGTGACTTTTCAGTCTATGTGTGGGATCTACCAGTGTCTTAATCAGAGATTACTGGCATCACCACGGAGCTCCAGAACACCCCAACCACCTGCTGCAGCAGGATTATTCATTAATTCATTGCATTTATTCATTGTTCAATGGCTCATTGTGTCTATTCATTATTCAATGGTTCATTGTGTCTATTCATTATTCAATGGTTCATTGTGTCCATTCATTATTCAATGGTTCATTATGTCTAATCATTTATGATCCTACCTGTCTCTATCTTAAATCTAGACAACCTCTGGGTGTAATCATTTGTTACTAAATGCACGTGTTATTTTCTATGGACATCACATTTACATTTAATATGTGCATTTAGTCCCCAAAAATTTCCACCCACGATATTTTGCTTACAATTCATGTTTGGCCAGTATCAGGTTCGCTCGAGCGAATCCAAGTTCGCTTGAGCGGACTCAAATAGAACCCAGTTCGCTCGAGCGGACACTTACAGACGACGTTCGTATCAGACAGAACCTAGTTCGCTCGAGCGAACTGTCCAGAACTCCATTTCTGGAACTCCGAACACTCACTCTTTCACTCCCATTTCCACTCCAATCCCATTCAAACCTGCAATGAGGGCTTGGAAGCTCCTGTTCCCTCCTCCATTTGCATTTTACAACACTTCTATCCCATCCAATCATCATGAAATCTATACTAAACACATTCAATCCATTCTCCATTTCTATAACAAATAAGAACTTGAAAACCTAACTCTTACAATCCAAAGAAAACATGCAATTTAGCATTTTAATCATAGACAAGTGTTATATTTGCCTCTTGAAGTCTATTAGCAAGAAACCTCTCTTTAGCTTGATTTTGAGATGAGAAATCCCCAAATTCAAACCCTAACTCCACAAAAACATGAAAAACACAATCCTATGAGCTATTTGTGCTGGAAGCCATACCTAACCACTCATTATATCTTGAAAATCCTTTAAAAGCTCCAAGTACTTACTTGTAGTGTGAGTAGTGAACTCTTGAGCTTTTCATTCAAGTTTCAACACTTCAAGGAAAGAAGACAAGTTGAGGAAGATGATGGGGAAGGAGAAACCTCTTCAAAATCCACTTGAATCTCTCAAAAATCCATTATTGATGAAGAAGAAGGAAGAAGAAAGAAGAAGGAATGAGGGGTGTCTAGGGTTTCTATTGCAATAGTATGGGTGGAATGAACTCAAGGGTTCATCTCTTTTATATAAACCTCTTTTTGCATTTAAACCCACCATTCTAAGGCTATTTACACTTTAAGTCAAATGGAGGGTCATTTAACCAAATTCTCGTCAAATGACTTCGAGTCTATTACGAAAGTTGACGTACTCGTCGAGATACGCGTGTTGGTACCAAGAGTTTCCGTATTCGACAAAATACGTATAAATTCGTATTTACGAAAAAGGTCTTGTTTTCTTAGCTTTAGTCTAAAATCTCATTCAATCTATTCGATCTCCTTTATTATCATTTCATTAAGCTTAATTAATTATTTGAGACTAATCTCATTGAGCTTAGTCATCAGCCATCCTTAGTCTCATTGAACGTGATTAATTAGCATTAACTTCAATCAATTGGAGTTAATCTCGATTAACTCGGGGCGGGGCCTGACACGACCCTGGGTCTTTGATGATGTAAATGGGTTCAACAAAAGTTGGCACGATGTTGTGTAACTTTTTGAGATTTTTGATGATGTAAATGGGTTGAACAAAAGATTTCATAGTTATATGTAGTCTTTTGGGTTCTTTGATGATGTAAACGTGTTCAACATAAGCTTGAACAATATTATGTGTATTTTTTGGCTCTCTGATGATGTATATGAGTTCAATGTAAGTTTGCACATTTCTATGGAATATTTTGGGAAGTCTTTCATGATATAAATGGACAATATGTAAGCTTGCACTATTGTTTTGCCTTTTGAGATCTTCTTTGATGATGTAATTGTGTCCAATGTGATGTTAGCCAGTTGTATATAATAAGTTGTAGACTTTTATGATGTCAACTTATTCAATATGTGATTTACCAATTGCATGATCATATTTTTGAGGTATTTGATGATGTAAATGTGTTCTGTGTAAGGTTGAAAGGTTTTATGGAATATTTTGGGTTCTCTGAATCTGTATATGGTACTAATAATCATGTATTGAAAACACAAACTATTGCCTTTCAAATTAAACTGTTCTGTACTGATTGAAATTATTGATATCGACCCTTCCATCTAGTCGATAGCGACCATTTTCATTGAAGACGGAAGTTACTGCCTTTCAGTTAAATTATTGTGTATTAACAAAAATGGTCGATATGGACCATACCATATGGTCGATATCGACCATTTTCACTTAAAAAAGAAGCTATCGCCTTCCAAGTTAAACTGTTATGTATTGACAGAAATGATCGATATCGACCATTTTAACAAGATACACGAATACATGAAATCAAACGAATCTCTGGCGAGTGGTAGCCGGTACAGTGGATAGTAGTAAAAGCTAAAAGATGATTGTTTTGGAGGAATGGTGGAGGATCAATTGGAGCCTGGGATCTATGATTATGAAAATGGTTGAATCTGAGAAATGAATTTTGTTTGGAACCCAATTAATGGTGAGAAAGTTCCAGCTTTTGGGAGAAAAAGAGAGGGGAATGAAATGCAGATGGGGGTTGAAGAGGATTAGGGTTAGGCAGTTACCGCTTTTTATTGTTGTTGCAGAAGAGAAGAAAAAAGAAGAAGGAGAAAGAGAAGGATATGAAGAAGAAGAAGAAGATGAAATGTTACATAGTTACGCTTGTTTGGATTCTTTCTATGATGGTCGATATTGACCATTCCAAAAAAGTATATAAAAAAAAAAAAAACCAAACAGGGTCTAGAGGACCCTTCCTATGTCCAATGTGATACTGAGTCTTGGTAGGCCATATGGGGTCCTATGGGGACTTTTCCTGTAAATTCCTCTTTAATGTATGTCATTTACCTTTTTAACTTCTTTTTTTCCCAAAGAAATGGATTGATTTATAACCCCACCCCCATTTATCTAATAGAACCTGAAAACCGAAAAAAGAAGGCGTTGAATGTATATTATAAATGTGACTGATATCATGTCAGTTAGGTTATTCCGCGTTAATTTCTTGAACTAATAGTTGCAGTTTAGTTTATTTAAATGTTGAGAACTAGTATTGGTTTCTCAATATATATATATTTCTAAGCATGTCTAACTATGTTCCAACTTTATGCAATGTTGTTTGTGGAAACAAACATATGAGGTATCGAACTAAACATAAATGAAAATTCTAATCTGGTGAATTGCTAGTGACTACCAGGCAACACAAAATTGGGGGATATTTACCATGGGACTAAACTAAAGTGACCAGTGCTTGCCTGCCTCTTACACAATGAAAATGATAAACAGATTGTAGATCAGATGGGTAGGTCGCGTGCATGTGAGGAGGGTTTGTAAGTTTGTTAAACCTGAATTTTAGGTGTAAGTTGGACATGTCATATTATTTGCCACGACAAATTATACAGGTAGGTACAAAAGAGTAACAAAAAAATTAGCTCTCTCTAGCAAAACTATCCCACATATAGTTACCCAAATGAATTGAGCACAGGGAATTAGTTATAGTTGTGGTTGGGATATTGCTACGGATCACTCTAAATTTTGTCTTCTTTTTGTATTTTGGTTTTCAATCATATTGTTTGGCCGTGAATTTGTGTTTCAAAGCTTTCCTTGTGCGCGTTAATCATAATTTTGTCATACTATTAGTCGTACTATATAGATACTTGGTGGTGGGTCCAACTCTCAATGCATGGTATCCTAACTTTGATAGGTATGGATCAAGTGGAATCTCACTCACATTTCACATCACGTTCAAATTTATATATATATATATATATAAATGTGGGAGATGCTTCTATGAGAGATGCTCTCACCTTACTATGATAGACAAGGTGGAGCCCGCACATCTATATCCAATGCCAACAACTTAAATGTGAGGGCCTCCACCCCTATCTCTCATTGCAAAATGAGAGATACTTTCACATGAGCACTTCCATATATATATATATGGGGGGTCTTCATGTGCATCTATCCCTCACCATTTTTGGTGAGGGACACCCCTTTTGGGGGTGTTTCAAGTACAAGAGAAGTACAAGAGGGGTACTTTGTACCTCCCTCTTGTACTTGAAACACCCCCAAAAGGGGTGTCCCTCACTAAAAATGGTGAGGGATAGATGCATATGAATGTTTCCCTATATATATATATAGGGAGGTGCTCAAGTGAGAGACACTCTCACCATGTTGGTGAGAGATGGGTGTGGGCCCTCACATTTAAGTTGGGGGTCCTTGCATTTAAGTTAGTGAGAGTGGATATGGAAGTGAGGGCCCCCACCCATCTCTCATAAACTTGGTGAGAGTGTCTCTCATAGGAGCACTTCCCATATATATATATATAAATATATATATTATCTTGAGGATTTTATGGGAAAAATCCCGAAATATAGCCATATATCCCGAAGAGTCCTGGAAAAATGTGTAGCACTGATTAGGTCCATCAGGCCTTATTTCCTTTTTTTTTTCAACTTTGATAGGAGTGACGCTAGCGTCGCTCGTCAATGTCTAGCGTCACTTGTCAACGCATCTCTTAATGCTTAGCGTGCTCTTGTCTGGAGAAAACAGACGACGACAGGGGTGATGGAGGAGGCGGCTTACCACTTGGGAGTCTATAGGCCATAGTGGAAGATAAGGAGAATGGAAACCGAAGAAGCCACAAGAAATTTGATACTATCCATCACAATATCAACTGAGGAAGACACTCCGTCAAAGCATCTAGAATTCCATTATTTCTAAAGGACCCAAAGGACTGTTATAAATGAAGATTTCCACATTATCTTTCCTCTAGCTGAACCCAATGACATCTTCCAAGCTAGCTTGGAAGAGATCTTGTAATGGGTGGGCCAACACCCAACTACAGTTGAACCACCCAAGGACCTTTTTCCAAACAGTTTGAGCCCCTTTGCAGTTTGGAAGAAGTTGGTCCACAGTCTCCATCGCTGCTAGGCACATTAGGCAAGCACTGACAACTAACCTTCTCCATTGATATGGACCTGATCCTATCAGAGACTATCACATGAATATATATGCAACAAAATCACCTACTGGACCCTACTGTCCAGTTTTGATGTAAACAAACGATTAATATGTTGAACCCAATCCTATCCAATTAAATCCTCTTTTTGTATTGAAGTTTGGTTGTGGTTTTTTGCCATCAACTAAATGTAATGTTTCTATTGGGTTCTAATGTACGGAAAATGAAACTATAAAGATGTAAATAAACATAAAACTGCACACTCAAAATCCAATGAACATCAAAACAAGCAGTTGAAAAAAGCTATAAGTTTGATAATCGGAATCATTAAAGAAACTGGATATAAAGATATAAATGAAATGAGATTTCAAAGAATCATAGTGGAACCACCTCAACTAAAGAACTGTGGCCTATAGACTCCCAAGTGGTAAGCCACCTCCTCCATCACCCCCCACCATTGTCTGTTTTCTCTGGACACGAGTAAGCTAGGCATTAAGAGATGTGCTGATGAGCAACGCTAGATGTCGCTCGGACGCTAGTGTCGCCCTCGTCAGACAAGAATGATGCTAGCGTCGATCCTATTAAAGTTGAAAAAAAAAATACAAATGAGTACTGACAGACCTAATCAATGCTACACATTTTGTCAAGACCCTTCGGGATATATGACTATATTTCAGGAATTTTTTTCCATAAAATCCTCTATTTATATATATATATATGGGAAAGGGTCTCATGAGGACCGTCCTCACCATTTTAAGTGAGGACTCATCCCAGCCGTCCGAGTTCTAGACAGATCCAACGGTCGGAATAGTCAGTTATAATACAAGAGAGGGAAACGAAAAGTGAGGTGGGAAAATCAGGTTGCTCTGCGATTTGGGGGAAACGGAAGGAGAAAACAGGAGAGGAACGGGGATTTCGCCGGAACTGAAACGTGCGATCGAGACCTCCGCCGGCGTCTCATCTCTCTCCTCTCTCGGACCTCTCTCTCTCTCTCTCCCGGCGTCCTATTTCTCTCTCCTCTCTCGCGAAGGAACCGCCGGCACGTTCCTCTCCCCAAATCGACTCAGACCCTCTCTCCGTCGCCTGGTGTTCTTCTCTCTCGGTCTCTGATCCATCTTGGCCCCAAGCCCCCTGCCTGCTGCCGTGAAGAAGACGTCTCATTTCAGCTCCTCTCTCTGCCCCCTTTTCCTGCTTGGCGTCACCGATTTCAGGTTCTCTCTCTGTAAAATCGATGAACGTAGCACCAGACTATGCCGCCTTCTTTTTTATTTATTAGCAGCGAACTACTCTTAGGTTTTATTTCTGCAGCGAGGGATTCCGTGGAGATGAAAGTTGTTGACTGGCCATTTTTTGGGCATTTCATATATAAATGAACAGTAGCAGATATGCATCAGTTCCATGTTTGTTTGATTTATGGTGGCTGTTTCATTATCATTCTCTCTGCAACTGGACGAGACAACATCTACTTGAATTGTATTACTGAGATAGCTTAACCCACATTGGTTCCACCCAGAGCCTTAATCTCTAAGGGCAGTCGAAAATCTATCCAAGTCTAACTTTTTTTTTCTATTTTTCTTGTTTCTTTCACTAGCAATTTTTTTATTTCCTCCACTTAGGTACTTAGGTAGTTCAACAAAAAGGGAGTATACTAGATTAAAACACCTTCTTTCAAGTAAGGAATTACTAGTACTGTTTCCAGATAGTATATGGGCTAAGCACCCACTTCAAGAAGAAAATCTTCTTTTTTTTTTTTCAATCAAGCATTAGCATTGGATACTTGCAAAATGTTTTCAGGAACACATCAAACAAAGAAAAAAAAACCTCCTCATAATCTTGAGAAGAGTACCATCAAATATATGAACTCAAGTCTCACGACTTGCAAATGCTCATTTGGATCTATTTCCCATAACAGTATGATAAAGAGACTAAAGAAGATTCTATAAGAAACCAGGAAACCTTGACTCTTAATATTGTTTTTTAAGGATAGAAAGGATATGTGTATATGACAAAGATCATTTTACATTTATGATCAATGATAACATTCAGGAGGGAATTATTTGTAACTAAGTGAAAAAACAAATTTGACTAAGCAGAAACTAAATTAAAAAAAGGGACAGCTTGTTTTGATATGAAAAGGAGAAATTGAAGCCCATATACTGGGACAAAATGGTTGGTTCATGGCATGGATCTTTTATTCAACTACGTGTAGTGTTGGGTGCCGAAAAGGGCACACAGGCTTTCAATTCAATTACTGGTTCTGCATTTGGGATTTGGGTTTCAGTTGAAACTACTGGTAACTTTTGTGCAGCGAATTTCAGAGGTTGCAGCTGGGATTTGATAGTAACATGAGACTAGTGTGGTTGTTTGACTAGATCTAATTGTTTCTTAATACAGTCTTCACAAATTGATTGCATTTCATTATGCAGCTGGTCACCGGATCAAATCATATCAACCACTTTTATTCTTTTTGATTGATTGCATTTCATTGATTGCATTTCATTTTGCTTCAAATTATCTGTTTTGTATAGAATGAAATTTTCCATACAGTTCAATTTGAATATGCCAAGATTGGAAAATTTTATTCAGGATTCAAGTGGTTGCAAAGGAGATCCAGAGGACCGCTGCTCGCAAGGGACAATCCACCATTATATCCATGGATGACCCTATATCTTTTCACCCAGCTATGTTCTCTCAGACCTTGCCCGCTGGTAATGAGGTAGAAGAGTTCTCCAGCTCCGACCATGAAGAAAACCCAAACCACCATGGAAACACTCAGGTATTTCTCAAATAATATATTTTGGAGTTACTTTATTTTTATTTTATCTATTTATTTTTGTGTTCAGAATATATGATGAGCAACTATTCTATGTTATTTACCTGACAATGTCTAATATGGGACCGTTGTTCACTTTTTTCAATGGATGAGAAGTTGGAATCAGCTGCATCCTCCATGAGTAAAATCTTCATACCTGAAGTAGACGAGGATAAAACGCCACGGTTGGGAATGTATTTTCATGACTTGGAAGAAGCTTACGAATTTTATAATACTTATGCGAGGGCTGCTGGTTTTGGTATTAGACGTGGTTCAGATTAAAAAAAGAGGGGTGAAGTCTGTTGGAAGCAATTTATGTGTGCTAAACAAGGTCAAAGAATGGAAAAGGAAGGAAGTGGTTTTGTGGCACAAAAGCGTGTTCCATATACCAGAGAAAATTGTGGAGCAGAGATTGTTGTGAAAAAAATTACAATCGTACATTGGGTTGTTAACAAATTTGTTAAAGAACATACTCATGTCTTATCTACCCCACGTAAGACCCATATGTTTCGTTCACACCGTAAGATCACTCCAGCTCATAAAAAATTAATAGATACATTTGAAGAAAATAACATACGACCGACAAATCAAATGGGACTCTTAAGCACAGAAGCCGGTGGTTTAGGAGCAGTTGGTTTCAATGCGCAGGACATGCGAAATTACCATCGAGACAAGCAGAATGCAAAAAAGGGGCGAGATGGTAAGATGTTGTTTGAGTATTTTGAATACATGAAAGAAATGAATCCGGGTTTTTCTTATTCTATAGAGATAGATGAGAACAATCAAATCAAGCATGTATTTTGGGCAGATCACCTGTGTCGTCTTTCATACATCGTTTTTGGTGATGTTGTTACTTTTGACACAACATATCAAACCAATAAATATGATCTTATCTTCGGTGCATTTATGGGAGTAAATCACCATGATCAAACGGTCATCTTCGGAAGTGGCTTTTTATCAAATGAGAGTTTTGATTCATTTGTGTGGTTATTTAAACGTTGGTTGGAAGCTATGCCTGCGGGTCCACCAGAAGCGATTGTAACAGACCAAGATCCCGCGATGAGGAAAGCAATTAAGCATGTTATGCCTTCCACACGACATCGATTTTGTCTCTGGCACATTATGCAAAAGTTGCCATCCAAGTTAGGTGTAATTGCAATTCATGCTGATGGGCTTATGGATGCAATAAATAAAGCTGTTTACAATGCTGTATCAACGGAACATTTTGAGATGGAATGGGCAACTATTCGAAATCAATATAAATTGAAAGAAGACAGTTGGCTAGAAGACATGTACAAACTTCGTGAGATGTGGATACCAATCTTCTTAAAGGGCATGTTTTTTGCGGGAATGTCATCGTCGCAGAGAAGTGAAAGTTTCAATGCCTTCCTTAAGCAGTTTGAAACACATAAGTGTGGTTTGCATGACTTTATGATGCGCTTTGAACGTGCCATCACACGTCAAAGGTATCAAGAGTTAAAAGTGGAACATGAAAACTTGCAAACGAGGCCAAAGCTCCTAACTGGTTTGGAGATGGAGGAACAAATGGCTGGAATATATTCAAGAAAAATTTTCTATGAGTTTCAGATACAATTCATGGCAATGGTATCATCCATTCCAAAACTTGTAAAGGAAGATGCGGCAGAGAGCATTTATGATGTTTGGTCTATGAAAAATAAGTGCAAAACTTCTGAAAGGGTCATTTTCAAGAAAGATTCTAAATGTGCAAACTGCTCTTGCAAACTATTTGAGTTTCGAGGAATTCCTTGCAGTCATATAATTGTTGCATTGAAACATGAGATGATTTTCACCTTACCTGACCATTTTATATTAAAGAGATGGACTCGTCACGCAAGAGATGGTACAGAATATAGCAAATGTGTGATGGTGGGGAATGCTACTGGTGGCAACTCGTTGATTGTCCGGCATGGTGATTTGTCTTATTGGGGCGGCATGGTTTCTAATGAGGCAAGTATGTGTTCAAAGACATACGAATATGCAAGAAATATTTTGACTGATCTTCATAAAATGTGTCGCCAAATGAATCAACTTGAACTTGGAGGAGAACATACATCCAGTGAAAAAAACAAAGTGGTTAGTGATGCAGTTAGTGATGCAGTACAATTGATTGAACCACCTCATGCTACAACAAAGGGACGTCCAAAAAGACTAAAGTCGTCAAAGGAGAAAGCTCAAAAGAAAGAACGACTTTGTCGTGGATGCAATAAGCGTGGTGTTTCACATGACAAACGGAATTGTCCAGCTCTCTTGAATAGGTAGTTTTTTCACTCTTTTTTTTTTTTTAGTTATATTCTTTTTAGATTACATCACTAATTACGTTGACTGTGTTTATATTTCAGGGGGACTGTTGATCTACATGTGGACATTCCAAGAATGTCAGAAGCCCCATCCGATACGTCTGTTGAAGGAAGCTCTTCGGATGCGTCTGGTTTTAATGTTCAATGACAAAATGGAATTGTGAATTTTCATTTGTTCAATGACACTGTTATATTAAAGTTGTTTTATTCATTGTTCAGGTTCTGTAATCAGGATTGCCAGTTGTTTTGTATCAGAGGATTGCTATTAAATTTACTTTCAGGACAAGTTTATTTTATTCTCAGTGCTTCTGTTCAACACATGCATGAGTCATGTAGTTGGTTCTAGTATTGTAAGGCACCTTTGTTAACTGACATATGCTTGTTCTCTCAAGGCTTGCAAATATGCACCATATACAGTACATATCAGATTCTCATCCCACCACTGTTGAAATACAAAGTGCAATTTCAGCGAAACAGGAATAGACATGTCTGGTCACTTGTATATGATTTAGGGTCTTTGTAGGTACATTCGTGAATTGTTTCTATTGTGAGATGTCGAAGTGCTTTTGGTGTGGATTGATATGAGTAGGTTGGCATCGATGCATGTGATCTGTCTTTGAAGATGTATTGACTTTAATTTGCTTGTGTTTTATGGTTATCTAGAATTGTATCCCATCGGTTTTTGGTAATGACTGTGATTCGTGTTTTGTGGAAGTCAAAGATCGTTTCTTGGCAATGAATGTGATTAGAATTTAGAAGACCATGAGCATTACTTATCGAGCTTGTGTTTCTCAAGCAATCTAAACATTAGGAATGAAAAGCCTGAAAATATGTAAGATAGATCCAACCAGATCCTCTTGCGGCCAAAAGATGAATTTAAATGCCCTTGTCCTTGATCTTGTTAAGGACCAAATTTGCATCCATACTTTCTTCTTTCCTACTTGATGACTCTTCATCCACAAATTGTCCTGTTTATTATCCACAAACCCCCTACACAGTCAAGGGGAGTGATGGTGATGGATTAGTGAGGTTATTCTGCAGCTAGTGACTTGTTCTTCTGCAGTGCCAAAACTCATGCTTGGAAGAATGTGGAGGAGCTAAATCACATGATGATAATGAGCTGCTCTCTTGCAGCTCTGAATTCTGATTTATCTTGGCCCCAGGTCGTGGATGATGATTTGCACACACTTTTTGTCCCCTCTAATATTTGGCGGTGTCAAGTTTATGTTTAAGACACTTGAAGCAGTGACAGTAGTTGGACGTGGAGGGGCTATTCCTTTTTTTTTTTCAGACCCATTGGAGTTGGGCTGGTGAACCTGTGGGTATCCAAAGAGCAATGCATTCAAAAACTCTGGATTACTAGAGCAAATAAATACAACTCGAGATGCTACTGATTACTTATGGTACTCAATAAGGAACTAAGGTTATTGCTATCTTAAAATAACTCAATGCTGGGATTACTCCCTTTGACTGTAATCTAGTTTGCTGGTTTTCTCATTACTTTATGTACTCGATATGTTCTTTTCGAGGGATCCTGTCCTAAAACTACTGTCAAAACATTCTCATTGCAGAAACAGCCCAGCAGTTTGGTTCTTCTTGACTCCATGACTGTGTCATGGAATCTACCTGTTGTCCCTCACCCTCCTCTTCCTTTCTTCTTTGCCACTTAACGACTCCATTTTGAATTAATCTTCAAATGAAGCAACATAACACCAAATCTACATCTATCAAATCAGCACATGAAATATATACAACTGTGCAAATAACTTCCATGTTCCGACATACAAAAAACATGTATTTAAACCTTCAAAAAAAACATATCCCCAGAGCATGTATTTCATGCCTGACTGAACAAGAAAACTAGGATTATAATACAGCACGCAACTATAATAGCATGATAAATTTTTTGCAGATATACATTTCGAATTTTCTCTACTTCAATAAAAACACACAATGCGGACTCTAACTTTTCAACGACCGCTACCAAATTGTCTCTTTCACATGTCATTGAATTAGCTTCGGCAAGCTGCCAATGCGCTACTTCATCTTTCCAAAGAAACGCACCACAACCACTTTCATCCTGCATAAAATTTTACACACATAAAAAATAGTTAATGCTAGTTTTGAAACCTTAACAACACATACTGACTAGTTTTTGAGGTAGCCTAAACGCACTTACTTTCCAATTTGGGCATTTCCAAAATTTTCTATTTGGATTCAATTGCGTACGAGAAGTATATAATTTCATCTCTCCGGCTCCACATCGGCATTTTGGAGTACATTCAAAATGGGTTGTATTAGAAGATGACATTCTGTGCAAATAATATTGTGAGTTGAAATAACCCCAGCAACAAAAAAAAAAATGTTTACAGTTCAAGCAATCCAATGTATTGAAAAAAAAAAAAAAAAAGAAGAACTGATAGCCATGGTTTGACAAATGACCATTGCAGAAAAGTTACCAATACTTTTAACTGAAACCCAAATTCCAAATGCAGAACCAGTAATCTTGAACTACACCCACTTCCAAATGCACTCCATCATGTGGTGAAAAATAGAATGAATGAATGAAACAAACAAAACAGTTCTTTGGGCAGCTATATTTTGGGCAGAATGAATGAAAATAAATTGTCCAATTTTGGACAGCTATATCACCGTCTAGCTACCCCGGTGCTATGATGAAGCTCAGTTATTTGCTCATTAGGCATGAGCTATAATGAAATGATTCTTCAGATAAAGAGGGGAATAACAGACCCAAAATATGAGTATAAAATCATCCATCTCTCCTGCTCGCTCGGAGGCTCTACTGGCCATGGCAATCGAGAAGGAATCACATATGTGAGACAACTATGATCTACCAAAAGATCTCACATTAATCAATCATTAAAGCGCTAAAGCACAGTAGACATTGCCACCACAAATGGGCAACAATAGGTTGGAAGCAAAGGCATTGTCTCCTTTTGAATACCAGGAGGATGTTGTCTCGTCCAGTTGCAGAGAGAATGATAATGAAACAGCCACCATAAATCAAACAAACATGGAACTGATGCATATCTGCTACTGTTCATTTATATATGAAATGCCCAAAAAATGGCTAGTCAACAACTTTCATCTCCACGGAATCCCTCGCTGCAGAAATAAAACCTAAGAGTAGTTCGGTGCTAATAAATAAAAAAGAAGGCGGCATAGTCTGGTGCTACGTTCATCGATTTTACAGAGAGAGAACCTGAAATCGGTGACGCCAAGCAGGAAAAGGGGGCAGAGAGAGGAGCTGAAATGAGACGTCTTCTTCACGGCAGCAGGCAGGGGGCTTGGGGCCAAGATGGATCAGAGACCGAGAGAGAAGAACACCAGCCGACGGAGAGAGGGTCTGAGTCGATTTGGGGAGAGGAACGTGCCGGCGGTTCCTTCGCGAGAGAGGAGAGAGAAATAGGACGCCGGGAGAGAGAGAGAGAGAGGTCCGAGAGAGGAGAGAGATGAGACGCCGGCGGAGGTCTCGATCGCACGTTTCAGTTCCGGCGAAATCCCCGTTCCTCTCCTGTTTTCTCCTTCCGTTTCCCCCAAATCGCAGAGCAACCTGATTTTCCCACCTCACTTTTCGTTTCCCTCTCTTGTATTATAACTGAACTATTCCGACCGTTGGATCTGTCTAGAACTCGGACGGCTGGGATGAGTCCTCACTTAAAATGGTGAGGACGGTCCTCATGAGACCCTTTCCCTATATATATATATATATATATATATTTTATAGGAATAATGTGTGGCATGGGAGGAATCGGGATAGGATTTTGCTCATAGGGCTTTGGTGACTCCTCGGCTCTCTATTTCTCTCTTAAGTCTTATCCCTCGGGGTTCTCTCAGAATTTACCAGCAGAAGAAGCAAGACCATCTCCACGACCAGTGGTAGCATCCTCCCGGAAATCGAAATCGAAATCGAAATCGAAGGGTTGTGATAATGGCCAACATCATCATGGCCTCCTCCTGCGCCAAAACCCTCACGCCCACAACAACAAAGTCGTCGTCGTCGTCGTCGTCGTCACCTCTCCCATCCAAACCCCATCATCAGATCTCGATTCCCAACAAGAACAAGGTCCTTGGGTCCATAAGATCAGCTGCCGCTGTGGTTGCTGCTGCAGCCGCAGCGGCGGCGGCGACGCCGAGCGTGGCTATGGCCAAAGAGATGGAGAAGGCGGCCCTGTTCGACTTCAACCTGACGCTGCCTTCGATCGCGGCGGAGTTCCTGCTGCTGATGGTGGCGCTGGACAAGATCTACTTCACACCGCTGGGCAAGTTCATGGACGAGAGGGACGCCGCCATCAGGGAGAGTCTAAGCAGCGTCAAGGACACCTCCCAGGAGGTCAAGCAGCTGGAGGACCAGGCGGCGGCGGTCATGAAGGCCGCCAGGGCCGAGATCTCGGCGGCACTCAACCAGATGAAGAAGGAGACCACGGAGGAACTGGAGCTGAAGCTGGCGGAGGGGAGGAAGAAGGTGGAGGCGGAGCTGGCTGAGGCCCTCCAGAACCTGGAGAGGCAGAAGGAGGAGACCATCAAGGCCCTCGACTCACAGATCGCTGCCCTAAGCGATCAGATCGTCAAGAAGGTCCTTCCCACAGTCTGATTCTCCATCTCATCTAATCTCTGATCTGCTCTGCTCTTCCTTTTCCATTATTTCACTCTACTCTACTGTTTCTTCTTATAAATCTTCTTCCCCCCTTCTTCATTCTGTAAAATTAATTTGATAGATTAATTGGTATCGATTATAATATTAAGCAGTGACAGAGATTGGTTGGTACGTACTCTCAAACTTCCTCTTCCTCTTCATTTTGGGACAAAACTTAAAAGACCTAGCAACTGATTTCAACAGAATAATGAATCTCATAGATTATCTTCTAGTCCTAGGCCACCCCGCAATATTCTAATTAATTCTATACGTAAGTAGAATATTCACATACATGCATTAATTATTGGTCAGGACAACCTGACATGCCATGAAAGTAAGTGTGTGCATTAGAGATACTTCTTTTAGAAATTTGGAAAGACAGCAGAAACAGAATAGAAAAGAAAGGGAAGAATTGCAGAGCACTTGACAATTGACATTGCAGGATTTCCAAAAAAGAAAAGAAAACCAATCCTCCTCTGTACATTTACTACAGGCTTCAAAATCATTAAACAAAAAAGGGTCGCCCCTTGTAGATTTGGTGGGACTGTTTGGGTGGACAGTATATGACGTCCGGTGGTGGTGTATCAATTTTTGAGCTTTCAAATTGAATCTTCACATTACTGGGGAGGAGGAAGAGAGTAGTAGTATTCGGACGAGGAGGCTTATTTACGGGAGCTGAGATGATGGAAGTTGGAGGTAGATTTGGCGAGGGTACGGTAGTGTATGAGATGATGGAAGGTGGAGAAGACTACAGCAGAGGGTTCATTTTTCAAGAGAGGAGAGGAGACGTGGGTGGGTGGGTGGGTGGGTGGGTGGGGGTTCATTTTCTGGAAAGAGGGGCTGGGGAATTGATGGTTTTATCATTCATTAGGGTTGTAAATGGGTCCCCAATTCTTCGTTTACCCGAAGGTTCTGACCCATTAGGTTCTGGGTCTGGGTCCTTATTTTGGTCCTATAAGCAAATGGTTCCGGTTCCAGATCCTTTGTTTTGGAACCGATACCTAAATGGTTCAATTTCCAGATCCACAATGGCTTAGACCTGTGGACCCAGGACCCGACCCAATATACACTAACATAAGGTAACTTTAGATGGATGTGATGTTTGGAATTTTGATAGTTCAGGGAAAGAGTTTGGATGTGATTTTGGGTGATTTTTCGTTGGACTTTGTTTGGAATTTCTGAGCTTTTGGTTGAAAGTGCTTGTTATTGATAGACAAAAGTCACATTAGTGTTTGTAGGTGATTCAATTGAAATGTGGAAAAAGCATAATTTTTTTAAAAAGAAAAACACCGGTATTAGTCCTGACCCGGAACCATACCCGGAACCGGAACCGGAACCAAACCTGCCTCACAAATGGTTACGGTTCTGGTTCACATTAATATTATTGGTTCTGGTTCCGAACCGGGTTTGGGTCCGGTTCCGGTTCCCTCTCTTAGAAAACGGTTCTGGTTCCGGTTCCACCCTAGATCCGGGCCGGAACCAATCCGTTTACAACCCTATCATTCATGCTTTCCTTGGTTGTTCTGTTTTTTTTGTCGAGTAAACCGTACATCCTTCCCACACTTTTTTTTTTATTTTTGACAAAAAAGTAAGAAAGAATATTTAAAAAAAAAAAGGTACAGTGGCCCTAAAAGATTATTTTAACTGACCTTACATCTTATCAGTCATTTTGCCCGAAAAGTTTTTTTTTTTTTTAGCACTTTCTACTAGCGTCCTTAGCGACCTTAGTTTTATAACGTTAAGAGTCTCTAAGGACCCTGCGATATACGTTTATAAATGAATGAACTCATTCTCGTTCCCTTTATTTTTTTTCTTCTTCTTCTTCCTACTGGGGAGTTTTTTTAATCCACCGCATTCAAGTAGGTTTTTTAGCCATCACAAAATAAGCCAACCTTATCCTTTTCAAGATGCTCTTTGAGAGTAAGCTAAGGACCTAATTGAAAGCTCTCAGTTACTTCGTCATCCTCTTCGCCTTCAGACTCATAACATGAAGCCTCGCTCATTTGTCCTAATTGAAAGCTCTCAGTTACTTCGTCATCCTCTTCACCTTCAGACTCATAACATGAAGCCTCGTTCATTTGTCTCTGGTACCCTCCATTAAAAGCCTATGCAGAAGTTGCACCTGTTACTTTATCTTCTACAATAGGACTTATGACTTCTTTTCCTTCATCAAATGCCATCTTCTTTAAACTTGAAAATAGCCAAAGACATCACCAACATGCGGTCACCACGAGGTCAAAAAACATAAGCCGAAGAAGTCTTGGATTTCTAAACGCAGCAAGATTAGGGAGAGAGGAAATAGTAACATCGAATCAATGTTTTAAATCGTGATGGGCACTCCCTTTTTTTTTTTTTTGGATGCATTCCACACATGACGCCAGCGGAAATTGGGTGGACAATAGCTGCTTTTGGACCTTTTTTCCTTGGAGTCTACAAAGATGAAATTGAATGAGAAGAACATGATACTTAGCATCTGGGAAGCAAGTCGAGCATCATCGTTTTTTCACCAAAAACAGGGAATGAGAATGAATTTCCGTTCATTTATAAGCGTACACCGCAGGGTCCCTTAATGTTATAAAGATAAGGTCAATAGGGATGACAGTAGAAAGTGCTAAAAAAATACATTTTTGGACAAAATGACTGATATGGTGTAATATCGGTTAAAATAATCTTTGGGGCCACTGGTCACCTAATCTATTTTTTCTTATAAAATCCTTACAAAATAAAATAAAAAGGGCAACGGGGGCCTCTCATTCATATCCAATTATCTTGACTGATGACTGGCCACAGAAGGCCAATGCACGTGTAAATATGCATGCTCTCATTTATACTCATTGGACATTCAAATTAACCCTTGGAAAACATGGACCGTCTCCACTGGATAAACTGGCCACTGTGGCCAAAAGAAAAGAAGAAACATCGTTTTTAAGCAACACGTGCTTTATAATGGTGATTGGTGTGTACTCCCTTTTTTTTTTCCTGAAGATGGTGTGTACTCCTTTAAACAATGGTCAAAATGTCGGTGGAGACGAGTACTTATGGCAGCTCTGAATTGAGCGTCACATATATCATACGACATGCAGAGAAATCTTCATGCTGAATGAGATTAATAAGAGGCCCCTCCTCCTGGTATTCACAGGTTTTTTTTTTGAGATGAATTCATAATGAGAGGAGGACAGATGGATTCTATCTTGAAAGTGGTTTCTTCCTTTTCCCCTTTTTCTTTGCTCACAGGGTTTGCTGGGGACTTAAAACATTCGACCAACACGGAGAACAGTTAAGGGAGACAAAGAAGTTGATCTCTTTTCCCTTTCTTAATTTCTCCTTATGTAAGCTAAGAGTGGAGAAAGGAAGGTGTTTGCTCTTCTCTGAGTGCTTGGGAACCCCATGTCTGTTGACGTGCATTGTGCCCCTCCCACACTAAGTCTCACATAAAATCATCGTAAGAGATAATTTTGGAAATTGTCATTCGCAATGCCTACATATAATAATCAATCTTTCACAAATATAAATCAGATGGGAAGAAGAAAAATAAGCCCAATTGAACACACGAGTGCGCATGGGCTCGCACTAGGGAGCTAGGAAAAACAAATAGCCTCCTCTGATGCCTTGTGAATCATGATTTGCCGCTGAGGAGGGCATCCTTGTAAGGAGTTGGAACAGGAAAAGATCTGGATGGCGGTTCTTCAAATGCCTTTCTCCTCCTCTGATCTTCTGAGATCAAGGGGACTTGGCCTTCCCTATCCCTGGTCAATCGCTCTTGTGCTCCACCTCGGAGCTTCTCAAGCCTCATTCCGTCCATCAGCTGCATCTTGAACACCTTCACTAAATTCATTAGGCCTCCAATAAAGAACAACATGCTCCCATAGAGGCCCAACCAAACCCAACTCTTTCTCTGCATAGAAGTGAAAACCGCAGTGCTGCCTGACTTCAGAATGGCATACCATTAAGAGACAATTTTTTCTTTAAAAATGAAAGGACCAAAGTATCCCCTGCATCTAAAATATCCTTAAAAAAAAAAACATTAACATTGAAGATTTTAACTTATTTTTAGTTATCAAATCATTTTCTAATATTCCAAAAGCAAAGGAATAAAAGACCGCCCAGACCAATGTAATAGTTTAAGGCAGTATGTCAGTAGACACCAACTGATCGGCGCCCTGGCTATTGCATGGTCCAAAATCAAAGTTATAAAATCATGTCAAGGTTGTTGCACCGAAAATCGTCAAGATGGTTTACCTAAGAATTAAGATATATATCGTGCCCTCTTGGGTTTATTTTCACTGGTTTCTACACCTCTTCACTAGTTACACCTCTTTGATAGACATAGCTCCTTGTTCTTTACAGGTCTATGGCCTGGGCCCTAAATTCATTCTCGGGGACTTTCATGTTGTTCAATTTCCACCCCCATTTTGTTTACTATTTTGGTATTATAGGTGTGCTACCTGTAGTGTCTGAGTTGGTTTCTTTGTCCTGTAAACTGCAGTCCAATGTATATGGGTTTGCAATGGTTTTTCCTTTTTTTCCTTCTTTTTTTGCATAATGCCTTTAGGCCGAAGAGAAGCCGAGTAAATCCCCTATGGCCCCAAGGTGGTGGCGCAGTTTCAAACCCTCAATCTCTGGGAGCAAACGGTGCTCTTGGTTCAAGTGAGCTAAGTCAGTCAGTGGGTTTTCAAATTTAGGCCGATCCAAAAGCAACCCGTCTGAAATGTACCCGAGACCGGTCCATGACTGGTTTGATTTTTATAATACCATATCCAAACCGTGACGGTTGTAAGTTGGGTCATGTTTGGTATTTGTTGAATTTTAATCTTAATAATAATATAAAAAAAAATACTTTTTTCAGTCTTGTTTAGAGCGGGACTCGCATCTATAATTCTCTTCTTTTTTTTTTTTTTTTTTTGTAACCTAACCAAGGGGGTTGGGACCCAGAGAGAGCCCACAAACACATGAGAATTAAGGCAACCCACTCAAGTAGGAAAGAAGACTGTACAAGCGGGAAGAAAGCGCACACAAGTGAGAAATGGGCCTGCACAAATAGGAAGAGGTGACGTACCTGGGGTTCGCTCCTTACCACTCGGGTAAGGAGTCTTTCTTAATCTATAACCCAATTGTAGTAAAGTGTTCCTGCCACCAGTTGTACTACAACAACATTGTATAAAGCTATTACAAAATAACATATAAAGTATATGACTAGGCGGGACAGGTCAAGCGCACACAAAACTGAAACTCACCGAAACATGATTTAGGTCAAAGTATGAAAATCCATGCTTTCCCCAAATCTAACAGACCCACTATCAAAACTGCCCTTAATAGGGGGAGGTTCTACATGTTTTAACCCGACCCATTGCCATCCTAATACATATAGAGTTCTAAATTTGTTTTATCTGGGAGGGAGCTTGTCATCAACAACAGCTATCAATATGGGGGTTATTTGCAATTGTTTAACAACACTTTTGGTAAACATAGAGGATTCCTCTATTTAAAGGAGTCCTCTGTTCAGCTGGATCCAAAGTGTCCTTAAAGAATATTTCTGAGAAGAGTTCAATGTTTAGTAAACATAGAGGATTCCTACCATCTATAGGATGTATAATCCAACAGTTATAAACTTTTTGTAATTTTTTAAAAATATATGAAAAATCAGGGCCTAACCTTTCACCCCTATAAACGTTTTAGGCATTATGGATAATTCGAATGGTTCGGATCTTGCAAAAGGGATCCATAGGAATAAAAAATTAATATGTAAGGATTTGAACATTTTTACAAATATCTCAAAACTCACGAATGATCAATGACTGAAATTTGGCTCTGTTACCCTGTTTGGCCATTTGGAAATGATGCATGCTTTAGATCACGATTTTAGTGCCAACAAGAACCAGAAAATTGAAAAATACAGACCGGAAAGAGATTCCTTTTTGTACTGTGCTAGATCAATGATATGGATGCTTTGGTAATTTTCTCATGATCCATGATGATTCACCCAGCCAAATTTCGCCAAATAACCGTTGTTGGACTTTTGAAGAGAATTAATAGTCTGGATTTTGAAAATGGGCCCCATAGAATTTCAAAATTTGTGATCTCACATTTTGTTTTGCAAACATCTTAAAACCCATGACGAGTCAACGACTAATATTTGACCTCTTAGCCGTTTTGAATCGCAACTCTACTAATAGAGTCAAGTAAGGTAAAGCCCGCATTTCTCAAAAAAAAAAAAAGAAGTCTCATAAAAAACACTTTAATTCAAATTTTCCACCATATTTTTTTAAAAAAAGGGTAAAAAATAACCTTATTTCTCCACTAAAAGACAAAAAAACTCCACAATCAATACAAAAAGTCAAAAAGATTCCATAATAAACAACTAAAAATAAAATATCATCATAACCCACTTATATTTTATTCTTTCTTCAAAATAATCTTTACTTCACTCAACTCTACTAATAAAGCCCCCAAACAGAGGTTCCCATAAAATGGGGTTCCAAAGGCCCACAAAGTTAACCCCTGGTTCACTGTACCTCTATCTTTCTTTAAGCACGTGGTGGTTTTATGGAATCTGACAAAGGAAGTTTTGAGAGAAAAAAAAAAATGAAATGTTCATGCGAGGACTCCTCCAAGCAATTTTCTGCTCTTTACCAAGGGAAATTCTATTTGCACCCACATGGTTTGCTGAGCACACCCACTTTCCCAATAATACCCAAAATACCCTCCTCTCCTCTCCTCTCCTCTCCTCTCATTTCCTCTCTCTTCCTCTCCCTCTCTGATGCAGCTCAATTGAAGCAAGCCCTAGGGTTAAGACTTGCATGGGAAGTGTTAAAATCACAATGGGTGCCGAAGCATGTGTCCAAAGACACAATAAATCTCCGCAGAGATAATAAATGAGGACTCACCTCAATGGGAAAATCCAATTTCATTAATCAACGACTGAATAATGCTTTACTACAATGCCATATAAATAAGAAAGATAACATAAGCCCTAAAAAACCTACTTAAACTAGGAAACTAGAATCTTATCCTAATTACAATAAAATTAGAAACTATTCCATAAAAATAAATCCTTAAATCTATGTGGGACACACATAGCCATAAGGTCTACGCTACATCATTCTCCCCCACTTGGAAAGAACCCGACCTCGAGTTCAGAAAATGTCCACCTGGATCAAAGATCAATTTGATGAACTTCCAATTTCTCAGTCGATTTATAACTTCTTGGCACAGCTTCTTTTGGTGAATGGATTTTGCAGTGATGATTTAATTCTTGAATATTGGCCAGTTGCACACATTCTCCAATTAGAATTGGCCCATCTCCGAGGACAAATTCAATAAGAGGAACGTTGATGATGCAAACTTCTTTGACAATTTCCTAATTAATGGTCTTTTCATCGAATAGATTTATTTGATTTTCTAGAGAGGGGCTTGCCATAGGATCCATTCAATGATTAGACTCCTTAATGTTATCTTCATTGTCCATTTCTTCTTGTTCCACTTGTAAATGATGAAACTCAGGTTCCTTGGGAGGCATTCTCCATGAGTGGTTCCATTACTGGGACTTCTGTGATTGGCAGAGACTTTTCTTCTTACATCTTAGCTTTCGGAGGCGATAACGCTTTATCAAGTGCTCAACATGGATCACTTCCCAAAATACTTCATACATATCATTGCATTCCTTCTCCACATTTTTCAATATACTTGGTCTCAAACCTTTGAGAAAGTGATTAAAATCAAGTGTATCTCCCAATTCACATAAATAATGTAGCCTTTCAAATTCATAAGCATATTCCTTGATAGACAATTTTTCTTCTGTCAAAGTAATATATTGCTCAAAGCAATCTTTATTTGCATAATATCTTTTCTCATATCAGATCGCATATGTAATCCTTTTAGCCCATTTGTTGATTTATGTAAGCTCTTTGTTTGTTTCTGTAAGCCTTCTATTTATTTCAAGAAGTTGCAAGTCCATCTTGGCTGACAATTCCATATTAACTTGATGTAAAGACTGAAAAATTTAATGCTCTTCAAAATTAAAATCAAGCTAACTAGATGTGTAGATTTCACTGATTAGAGTGCACATGTGAAGACGGATTGTCGATCGGAGTTCGGATGGGAAAGATCTTGCTATTTAGAGATGGATGGCTGAAGATGTATGGAATATGAAGTATCTAGGCCCACTCGCTGATGAAAATATATTTCTCCTCTGTTATTATATTCTTCTTCTTTTTTCTCTGCTTTTATTTATCTCTTTGCTGGGTAGGGGATGGGGACGATTGGGTTCTGCTGGGACGCAATTTGGGTTTCAGGTTTGGTGATTTGGGGTTTGGTGAAAAGTGTGGATTTGGGTTGTTGATGCTCAGGGATTTGGGGTAAGGATTTCGGATTGGGGCGGGGGGTCTGGGAAAAAGTATGGATTTGGGGTGTTGATGCTTAGGGATTTAGAGGATTTGGGGTAGGGATTTGGGATTGGGGCAGAAAGAGGGATAGGATTAATCACGCCTACCATCAAGGGATCGTTTGGCTCTGATACCAATTGATGCAATCCTAGGATTAGGATGCAAGTGCTGAGGCACAATTAGAGTTCCGAAGAACAATCACTAGAAGAAGAAATAGTCTCCAACGAAAAATCCACACAGGGAATTCTATTACTCAATTCTAATATGAGATTACCAATCTCTACAATGTTGTATATATAATAAAGAAACTTAAGCTCTAAGAAAGCTTTCCTAATCAAACTAGGAAACAAGAATAAAATCCTATCCAAATTAGAAATCTAATCCTAATTACACTCTTTGCTAAAAATAAAACTAATAACAATTAAAAATCAGAATTTCATGGGTCCCACATGTAGCCCACGAGTCTTGTTGTCGTGACATATTATTGCTGCTGCATCATTCTCCCCAGGTTGGAAAAGAATTTGACCTTGAACTCGCTCTTTTTCTTGATGTTTCATTTCTAGATAGTGTGCACGTGAAGCGCTTCCTTGGTGAGACGAGAGCGTGGCCCTTTCTTTGGTGGTGTCGGCTTCAGAGGATGGAGTGTGACTTGCTGTTCACCATGCATGAAGGTGTATGTGTTGTCCCGCATGCCATTAGTACCATTCTTGTCATACATCTACGGACGACCTAACAAGATATCACAACTATCCATGAGTATCACATTACACCAAGCGGTATTTGTATAATCTGCACCAATAGAAAAGGTAATTGAATATGCATATCGGACTTGCACTTTATCACCTGTCATTAACCATCTAGCAAAATAAGGACGATGATGTTTTCGAACTTTCAACTATAAGCGATCCACAAAAACTTAGGAAATAATATTCTGACAACTGCCTTCATCAATGACTACCATGCATTCCTGAGCGAAAAATATTTTCTCACAGCCATTTCGTTGCAGTAGTCGATATAGTTTCTTGGATGACCAAGAGAGATTCAAGACCCTCCTCAAGCAGAATGTCCTCCACTTCTTCTGTTTCATTCTCTTTGGGATCATTTGGAACATCTGTTACATCACTTTCATTCTTAATGAGGTGGATATGTTTTGGACATTCTGCTACACGATGCCCTTGTTGTTTACAATTAAAGCATGTGAGCCTAGTTTGACCTTCGAGCATGGTGAAAACTTTCTCCGATGACGTACTCGGCTTAGAACTTGCAATGGAAGAATTCTTCTGCATAACCCATTTAGCTGCATTAAGTTTTTGGGCTTGATGATTTTCAATTCCCTCGGCTTTGAGAGCATGCTGAATAATCTCATCAATATTATCAAAATGCTTAAATGCAAGGATATCTTGAATGTCAAGTGTAAGCCCATTAAAGTATCTGTCAACTAATACCTCATCATCTTCATTCAAACCACAACGGGCTTACATGGTCATAAACTCCTCAGAATACTCGACAACTGTCTTAGATCATTTTTTCAAGTATTGGAAACGTGAACGGAGATCTTTGGAGTAATTCACAGACATGAATTTTTGCTTCAACAAAATTTTCATTTCAGCCCACGTGTCAACAGGGTCAATTTGTTGGTATCTTCTCTTCTTTTGCAACTCGATCCACCATATCGTAGCATAATTGCGAAATCAAGTTACCACTAGTGTAATCTTATGATCATCCGTCATTGGTTAATGTGCAAAAATATTTTCAACACACACTAACCAATCCAAGAACTCATTAGGCTTTAATTCCCATCATATTCATGAATTACAAGTTTAATACCCAAATTGCGATCAACATTTACTACGTGTGGGTTTCGTTGATTCCGAGTATGTCCTCCATCATCCCGATGGATATCTTCACGCTGATTAGTTTCCAAAATGGTTAATCAGGTCTCAATCCTTACAAGAGTCTCTTGCATTTGAACCATCATTACCGATAATTGCCCAACGGTTCTCCTCAAATCATCATCATTATGGGAGGAAGACTCCTCAACCTGCTTCTTGGGAGGCATCTTTCTTTAATGCAAATTTTAAATTTATGACTGACCTGATGTGTAAATCTCCTGTCCATGATTACATTGGTGAAAACAGATCGAAAATCTGATGTTGGACGAGTCTGGTAACGCAAAAAGACAATCCGACTGTTGATCTTGGTCAAACCTGGGCCTTTAATTCACTGCTGATATTAAAAGTGGTGCTGGTTTGGCTCTTCAACTGTGATGGGTAATGTTGTTGATGGCAACACTAAGGTTGTCCTTCAGATTGACTGTCTCTAAGATGGGCTTGAAGATTAGACCTGGCCCGAGTAAGAAAACCAGGCCCAAACTAAATAGTTAGGCATCATACGTGTGGAGCACACTTGGCTTGGTCTTCGTGAAGTTACAAAAGTAGAGAAAAAGGGTTTTCAAAAACCTCTTTTTTTATTGTATAGTCTTCAATGAAGAGGAGGGAAGCAACGATGAGGAAACTTGGCACTTGCGATGGCGATGTGGGCGATGGGGGAATGGTGCGACGGTTGCTGCTCGCTTGGTGAATGGTACGCCACTATTGTCCTCTTCTCTCCTCCTCCTCCTTTTTTCTCTGCGGATCTTTTTTTTTATTTTTTTGGTTCTTCTAGTAATCTTGTTTGGAGGTGAAGTGGTTTATAGGGTTCGACTGGGTTGGGCGCAGGCAGGGAGCAAGGTGGTGTGGGATTTGTGGATTTAGGGTTTTGGGATGGTTGTTGTGTATGGGGATTTGGAAAGTCTTTTTTTTTTTATTTCTAAGGAGGGGCGGGGACAGTGAGGACAACAATGGGGAGGTGGCTGGGTCGCTGGTTTTGCGGGTGTGCAGGGGGTGCAGGGTTTGCTGGTGGGGTGTTGGGACGATGGTTTTGGTTACGGTGGGGACTGGATGTAGCTACTGGCAGGGAATAGGGATACTGTGTTTGTTGGTTAGGAGACGATGGGTGATGGAATGGTTTCGACAGGAAAGTAATGGGATGATGAACGGGCTTAGGGATAAGGGTGACACGCCGACGATCGGGGACCGTCGACTCTGATACTAATTGATGCACAAAATCCTATCCAAATTAGAAACCTAATTCATGCTAGATTTGATGAATGGTACTTGTATTTTCTCTAAAATTGATCTATGAAGTGGTTATCATCAAATCCATATAAGGCTAGGTGATGAGTGGAAGACTGCATTTAAGATCAAAGATGGTCTTTATGAATGGTTGGTTATGCCCTTCGAGTTAACCAATGCACCCAGTACTTTCATGCGGGTCATGACACAGTTATTGCAGCCTTATATTGGAAAGTTTGTCGTCGTTTACTTCGACGATATACTAATCAACAACAAGACAAAAACAAAACATCTTCAATATTTGGATACAATTTGCCAACTCCTTCGCCTGGAGTGTTTCTATATTAATCTCAAGAAGTTCACTTTTTTGAGTGATTCTGTTATCTTCTTGAAATATGTTTTGTCGGCACAAAGAATTAAAAAGGACCCTGAGAAGGTCAAAGCAATTATGGATTGGCCCATTCCTACTACACTCACTGAAGTTTGAAGCTTGCATGGTCTTGTAAACTTTTATAAGAGATTCATTCAAAACTTCAGCAATATCATGGCTCTTATCACATAATGCATAAAGAAAGGTGAATTCAAGTGGACTAGTTCTGCCACGAGAGCCTTTGAAGAATAAAGCATACAATCACAGAGGCACCAGTTTTACAAATTCCAAATTTTCACAAGGTCTTCGAAATTGCTTGTGATGCATCAAATGTCGGCATTGGAGGTGTTCTTAGTCAAGAGAGACACCCGATTACATTTTTCAGCGAGAAGCTTTATGATGCCAAGAAAAAGTACTTTTTTTTATGATTTGGAATTCTATGCCGTTGTACAATCACTTCGTCATTAGAGACATTACTTAATTGGCAACGAGTTTATTCTTTACTCAGATAATGATGCTTTACGATATCTACATTCATAGTAGAAGATCAGTGCCGACAATGCCAAGTGGAGCGCATATATATATAGGAGTTCAGTTTCAGCATTCGCCACACGACGGGAAAAGATAACTTGATAGCTGATGCACTCAGTCAACGAAAGCATTTGTTGACAACCATGTCCGTTAGTGTACTAGGTTTTGACCAACTCAAGCTAGATTATGCGGATGACCAAGATTTTGGCTCTATCTATGCAGACTTTAGTAATGGTGATTTTGGTAAGCATCCTCATTACAACATTCATGATGATTTCTTATTTAAAGGTACACAACTTTGTCTCCCTGCCACATCCATTCTTGAATATGTTGTCCGAGAGTTGTATTTGGGAGGATGTAGTGGCCATTTGGGACGTGACAAAACTCTTGCTCTTGTCAGAGATAGATATTATTGGCCCCAAATGAAGACCACTATTATTCGCATTTGCGAGAGATGTAGGACATGCCAGCTAGCCAAAGGTAACAAAAAAAATACTGGACTTTATCAACCTTTACCAGTTCCTCATACTCTGTGGGAAGATATCAGCATGGATTTTGTGCTAGGCTTGCCAACGACTCAAAGAAAAGTTAATTCTATCTTTGTTGTCGTTAATCACTTCTCAAAGATGGCACATTTTATCCGTGTACTTCCACGAGTGATGCCTACAAGGTTGCCAAGCTCTTTTTGAAAGAAGTTGTTCGTTTACATGGCCTTCCAAAGACTATTGTTTCTGATCGAAACAATAAGTTCATGAGTTATTTTTGGAAAACTTTATGGATGCTATCCAATACCAAGCTCAAATTCTCTACAGTTTACCACTCTCAAATTGATGGCAAATAGAAGTGGTAAATAGCAGTCTTGGGTAGTTGTTACAATGCCTTGTTCGTGATCACATCACAACTTGGGACCAAGCATACGGATGATTGAGTTTGCATACAATAATTCGGTCAATCGGTCTGCTGATACTTCTCCGTTTGAAGCTGTTACAGGGGTTCGACCGCGACTACCTATTGATCTTGTTCCTTTGCTGATAGATGCCCGAATAAGTGTTGATGCTGAAAGTTTCTTTCACCACATGCAACAAGTGCACAATGAGGTTAGCCGCCATATATCTGACAGCAATGCCACTTATAAACAACAAGTAGACAAGCATCGTCGCTTTATTAAATTTGCCGAAAGAGATATGGTCATGGTCCGTATCCATCCAGAACATATGCCTCCAGGAGCTTATAAAAAGTTGCATCCACGGAATACTGGTCCATACAAGATTCTCAAAAAGATTGGTTCCAATGCTTATGTGCTTGATCTACCATCAGATTTAGGCGTCAATTCTACTTTCAACGTAAAGGATCATACACTCTACCTTGGTCATGACAATGATGGTGAAACTACAGAGCAGAATATTGCCTTTCCTTCGAGTTTTCCCCTGTTGATGAGATTGTTGATGTGCTTGATGATTAGATTGTTTCCACTCGTCAAGGAGGTTTTCAAAAGTTCTATGTTCGCTGGAAGAATCATCCTTTCTTTGATGCTACCCGAATCACTGTAACAGATTTTCAATGCTTGAATCTAGATATTTATGAGCGCTGTTAGGCGATTAACTCGCCGGAGTCGAGTTCTTTCAAGTCGGGGAGAGTTGATGCAGCCCGACAGAAGACTAGGGCCCGCAGGCCCCCCTAATGGACCATCTAATGGGGTCCACATAATCTCTCATTGAATCAGAGATCCTTATCCTTATAAATTAGTAATATTACTTAGTTGCTTAACATGATTGCTTTCAAAATTCTATTTAGGATATGATTAGAAAACTTCTTATTGTTAGTATTTTGATTAGTTTAGAAACAAGATGCTTTATATATAGAGAAGAGACCTATTTATTTATTTATTTATTATGCTTTACAATTAATAACAGATTTCTCTGTGGTTGCTCACATGAGTTTTGGTTGATTATGGTTTCGTTTAAGCCATAGTGGCTAGAATCTATCTTTGGATTCGATCAATCCTTCATGAGATTGATCTACTACCCGATCGCCATCACTCTCTCTCTCACCCACCGCCGGCCCCTGTCCATGTAGAACTCTTTCCCAATGAATCCAAACCATTCCCACCCCTTTGAGAGCACCCCTCTAGAACCATCCCAGCGAAAACCCTCTTCACCGAAGCCCAAAACCAGAGGGAAAAAAATTAGAAAGAAGACGAAATGAGAAGTAGAATAAGAAGAGAGAAGTGAGTTTGAGACGTACAGTGCACCGGTACATTGCCATCGCGTAGCAGCCACGCAATGACGCCTGCTCTTAACAGCCTCAAACCGGGCTCAATCTCGCACAAGCAGCCGCGTCACGTCGAGCTCCTCCTCTTCGCTAAAGAACCCACAACGCCATTATGGGAAGTGGGTGCAAAGAAGTAGGAGTAGGGTTACTAAGAGAAAGGGAAGGAGAGGGAGATGGGTCGGCGGAGGGATGGGGCAGAGGTTGCCGGAGCAGGGAGGGGGAGAGGGGTAGTTTATGAACTTTTTCCAGGGGTACACGGAGTTTCAAAGCCGTGCACTCATGCATATATCATGTGCACAACGTATCATACCTTTGTACATGAGGTATGCACGGAATTTAATCGTATTTTTGTCATGTGTAGTTTTTTTTTAAAAGGTGGGTGTGCTCAAAAAACCGGTGGTGTGTTCATAATTGCTCCTTTACCAAATGTGGATTTTTCCTTGGCACGGAAAATTGTGAGAAACCCTTAGCTTTGATCGTTGTAACACGTGCTCTAAACCTTAAGCCCAAATCATCGAAACCTTTTTATCCCTATGCTCAAATTCCTAGTGCATGATAACATGGAATTGATTAAAATAAACAAATAGGAGATAACAAAATAGGTGATAACTAAAAAAGAGGGTTTTTTTTTTTTTTTTTTTGTATATTACTCCTTAAGGTTTATAGAATATATACGTAAGCCCTTGTGGTTTCATTATTTGTATATGCCCCCTTTCTCATTTTAATACCTATCATGTCCCTAAATCAAGTCCTAATAAGAATGGGCAACCATCAAGAAGTTTGTGTTGAGTTTCCGTAAGAATGTCAGTTATTTCCTTACATCCATTAAACAAAATCGGGTATCTCATTATGTACGAAGTATTATTATTTTATCTCAGGACCTAATAGCTTCGATCTCTCATGGGCACAAAGTCTAATCATATATTTTAAGACTTTCATAAGTCCAACAGTGGGTCATGCATGGATTGAGTCAATTATAACCAATTATAGGTAAATATGAATTAGTGAAATGGGCCCCCTGTATTGATAAAATCAACACACACAATGACACATATGAGGCTACTCTCTCCCACTAAATATACTACTAGCACAATAACCAGTGCTAAGCACGGGCGTACCGATTAAATTTGTAGCAATTGTCGGATGTGAATTTTGATCCCCCAGGGGAGGGAAATCGCCATTCAACTATATGAGATATTAAAAAATCACATCGAAAATGAGGATTTCGACTACCCTCAAAATCGGCGGATCACGATCACCAGTTACAGATACGGCCCTAACATCGTCCTTTGACGAAAGTCGAAAGAGAGCGGGAGAAAATGGGATGGGTTCTTCTCTCGTCTAATGTGCTGCCGGCGACACACAACGGTTGTTTTGTCACTTAATTTGGGTTTTTCACTTTGGGTCGAATCACGGGTCTCAAAATAGGGTCATAGTGAACTGGGGAAGGGAAATCAACATTCAGGGCCATGCAGACTAATAAAAATTAAATCCAAGTATTCTAGGGGGTAGATGAGAAACTAAGGAAATAGGAAGAGGATCAGCCCTGTTCTCGGGTGCCCCCTTCAACGTCCTTTAACAACCTAGGGTAAAAAGGATGATTCTTCGAATCGAAAGAACGATGCAAATGAGATTTCGAGTTGTGATTTTAATGGGTTTGCGAGCGATACACAAGTGATAGGAGTGCATGGCCGATGATGGGCCGGAAATAAGTAAAAATGGCTGATGATGGGCCGGGGTTGATTGAGGGTGGCCGATGATGGGCTGAAAGTAAATAAACTGATATTGGGGGTGTGTGAAATCACTCGTCTCGTCTCGTCATTATCATTAATTCGGATTCTCGGAATCAGCCTTCATTCCTTTTAATTTTGAGTTCAAATGAATATTTGGCACTGTAGGTGGAGGAAAAGAGAAGAAAATATTTTTGGGGTTAATTTCTTGGTTTTATAGTTTTTTTTTTTTGGATTTTAATAATTGGGGCTAGAAGGGCCTAACTAGGGGATTTTGTACTTGGATTTAATCTAACTAATCCATTTCCCTAAATGGATCTCTACCGTATCCTAGGGTTCTGACCGCCCTCATCCGCTCTCCCGGTCCCTTAGCGGGGCCCGGAGAGAGAGCTGGACCGAAGTTATTAGAATGAAAAAAGCTAAAAGTAGTCTAACTTGGCTAGGGGGGAGACCTAGATCTGGGTCTGGGGTCTGACCTAGTCAGCCTAAACCACTATTTAATCTCTAACTCCAATTTTATTAATATTTTTGGGTTTTTAATATCTTTTACTTTGTTTTTGATCTTTTGGTTTTTTTTTATTTTTTATGTTTTGTTGTTTATTTATAGGGCCTAAAATCCTAAACTAATTTGTCAAATCCTAATGAAAATGGATGAGGAGGAAGGAGCAAGTTGCTAATCTTTATTTAATAATTAACCTAACTGATTTAAAACTTCCTAATTAAATTCCCTAATTCTAATGAAAAGGGAGGGGGAAAATGGGCTTACTTATTAAACCTAACCTAATTATTTTGATTAATCTAATACTTAGAATACTTTTTTTGTTTTGTTTGTTTTTTTATTCTTTTACTCTTCTTTTTTTTATTTTTATTTTAAAGTAACGGCTTCTTTTGTTTTGTGAATTATGCAGTTCTAAATTTTATCTAAAAATAATAAAAAGAAATAAAAATGCAACTAAGTTATATGTTGCATGGGCATGTAAGATGAATGGGCATGTTTGATACATGAATTAGGGGTAAATAAAATAAAAATAAAAATAGATAATGGCATAAACTGCTACTCAAATGCATGACATATTGGGTGCATGAACATTTTTGGCATATTTAATGTGAACCATAGTAAACAGGAATTAAATTGGCTGTTGAACTAACGAACTATAAACTACTCATGCACGAACGATGTCAGATTCATGATTCGTTTAATCTAACCATGAAATCAATGATAAACAAATTAAAAGAAAATTTTGAAGAATGGGTGTAATAGGTGGGTGAAGTGGGTGCCAGCAAGGTGCAGAAGTGGGTGTGCAGGTGGGTGCACATGTCACGGGTCGAGACTATAGTTCAAGACTCGTGAGGCTCTAAGACCCCGGTATGTATTCTTCGGGTGTCAAAGATCAGCCTTACTCACGCATGCTCGGGACTTAGTGAACACGGCTTAGTAAGCCTTAGTACTGGAACTCAACTAGAACGACACTAGGAGTTACGAGAAGAAAGCTAGGAGAATAGTTAAGGCAAGAGCAAAATTGTATTACTCAATGGTTGCTTACAAGATGTACACTTAGGCACTTAGGCCTTACACTCTTGATGTTGCTCTCTAAGCTTCAAGCTTGGTCTTGGTTTGTTTGTTACAAATGAGGGGAGGGGGTGACCCCTTTATATAGGGGAAGACCCTTACAATGTGTGGCTATTATTTGTCCAAGTGTGTGGCTAGCATTCACCTTCTAGAGCATTCTCCTTCTAGAGATTTCCTAAGTGGGCAACAACTCATCTACACACTAAGTCTCTAAAAAGTTCCGCACATGCTCAAAGGTTTTAGAGTCTTCTGGGGCTCTCTAGGGTCCGTGGTTTTCTAGAATGTTCTAGACCCGAATATCTTCCAAATGCTTTCGGAACCTTCCAGAACATTTCCGGAGCCTTCTATTAAGCCCGCGCACAGTCTAGCCCTCTCGTACTTGGACATGGACCTTCAGAAACCTCCCACGCTGCAGCCCGACTTGGTCCAATTCTTGGACCGTGACATTCTACCCCACTCAATCTAGCAACGCCCTCGTTGCTAGGGGAGTGTCGTACTCGCTCCGTTCGAGTACGTCGGTGTCGTCGCCTTTGCGTACCAGTTTTTTGCCGTTTCGCTCTTGTAGCCTCGCAGGTACTCTTCTGGTCTACGTTGCTCTCAGTGTGGGATCTTCTGGCTCCCTCTCTCGATGGTCCCTCGATCCTGCGTTGTCGAGCGTCCTCCGCTTCCTCCGAGTCGCCCTCTGCTAACTCACACGGGAGGGGTCTGGCTGCACTCCAGGATTGTTGCCGTGGCACTCCTTTGCCAGTGACTTACTCCCCTCATTCCCTTATTGGGAAGTGCCTTCCTCTCGGCATAGTTGCAAGGCACCGAGCCACATCACCCGTTTTGGTTGCTCCTCATGGTGCTCATGGCGCTCTAGCATAACACCCAGCCGCTTCGGCTCCTCCTGGTGCCTGTCATCGTCGTTACTTTCGCGTTCGGACTCCTCCTTAGCCCTAACCATGGCTGCAAGCCTCTTATGCAAGGGACACTCGCTGACCCTGTGCGAACCGTCGCAGAATTAGCAGCTCCAAGGCTTCCTCTCCTTGCCCACATCCTTGGCTGCTCTCTCGGGCTTACCCTTGCGGTACGTCAGCTTCCCATTAGTCTCGTCCTCGGATGAGGAGCTGTAACCCTCGTCTCAACCATTGCCTTATCGCCGTTGCATGGGGCACTCGTTGCGCTCAAACTCGATCAACGATTCCGTAACTGCTATTGCCCTACTCAAATCCTGTACGCGCGTTGTAATTCGGTCTTCACCCACGGCTTCAACCCATCCATGAAGGAGAATAATGCCTCCTCGCTCATATCTGGGACCATTAGCAATAGTTCCAAGAACTCCCTACAGTATTCTCGCACTCGTCCCCTTTGAGTGAGCCGGAGAAGCTTCCTCGAGCTTCATCCTCCACATATTCGAGCTTGAACTGCTGCCTGAGTTCTCCAACGAACTCGTCCCATGTGGTGACTAGACGCTCCCCGCGTCGCACACCGTCTACCCTACGACGCCACCACAAAAGAGCAACATCACTCAAGTACATCGCAGCGGTGCTTACCTTAGCATCGTCCGCTGTCCCAGCCACTCGGAAGTATTGCTCCATGCCCCAAACGAAGTTGTCCACATCTTTCGCTGAGCGACTTCCCACGAATGGCTTTGGCTTGGGCATTTCCACCCTTGTACCCCAAACCGATCCAGCAACCACGACAGCTCGAATGCAGCAAGCTCACCTCTGAGCTGCTCAAGCTCCCTTCGCATCGCCACTACCTGGGCCTCGAGAGCCTCGTTCCGCTGTGTGAGCACGTTCATTGCCTCATTCAAGGCACCCTGCATCTCACCCTTGAGCTCCTCCTACGTGGAGTCTAGCTCTTCGATGCATCCCTCAGTTTCCTCGAACTTGTCCCGCATCTCACCAATGGCCAACTCACACCTAGCCAAGCGGGCATCCATGCTAGATAGCATGTCTCTCGAACTAACTCTCTTCCCCTTGCTTGTGGGCGGGCGGTTCTCCACCACGTCGCTGGAGTTTCCGGGTAGACCATCACTAGCCATACGTCACACTCAACAGCAACGAACGCCTATCACACCCACTACAACAACAGTACTAGCACTAACGAGCACACTTGCAAACTTGACTCTGATACCAACTGTCACGGGCTGAGACTATAGCTCAAGACTCATGCGGCTCTAAGACCCCGGTATGTACTCTTCGGGTGTCAAAGATCAGCCTTACTCACACTTACACGTGCTCGGGACTTAGTGAACACGGCTTAGTAAGCCTTAGTACTGGAACTCAACTAGAACGACACTAGGAGTTACGAGAAGAAAGCTAGGAGAATAGTTAAGGCAAGAGTAAATTGTATTACTCAATGGTTGCTTACAAGATGTACACTTAGGCACTTAAGGCCTTATACTCTTGATGTTGCTCTCTAAGCTTCAAGCTTGGTCTTGGTTTGTTTGTTACAAATGAGGGGAGGGGGTGACCCCTTTATATAGGGGAGGACCCCTTACAATGTGTGGCTATTATTTGTCTAAGTGTGTGGTTAGAATTCACCTTCTAGAGCATTCTCCTTTTAAAGATTTCCTAAGTAGGCAACAACTCATCTACACACTAAGTCTCTAAAAAGTTCCGTCACATGTTCAAAGGTTCTAGAGTCTTCTGGGGCTCTCAAGGGTCCGGGGTTTTCTTGAATGTTCTAGACTCGAATATCTTCCAAATGCTTCCAGAACCTTCCAAAACATTTCCGGAGCCTTCTATTAAGCCCGTGCACAGTCTAGCCCTCTCGTACTTGGACAGGGACCTTTCGGAAACCTCCCACGCTACAGGCCGACTTGGTCCAATTCTTGGACCGTGACACACAGGTGTGGTGGGAGGAGGAAGAGAAGTGAAAGAAGAAAGAAGGAGAGGAAGAAAGAAGAGAGGAGAAGAAAAGGAGTGCATGGTGTAACAAGGGGAGGAAGAAGAAGGGGAGAAAAGAAAAGAAGAGAAAGAGGTATGTGCGGGGAGGAGGCGGTTCAGTGGGTCTGGGTGCACAGTGACCGCAGTGAAGTGGGATGCAGTAGTGGAGTGGGGTGTAACAGTGATGATGGGCGCAACAAAAGGGTGCAGGGAGATGGGTTCAGATGGAGAGGGAGGAGGAAGAGAATAGAGAGGGAGAAGCAGTGTGTGCAGGGAGAGTGCTGGGGTGATGTGAGTGGGGAAGAGAAGGAGGAAAGATGGGGAAGAAAGGAGATGAAGGGGTGCAGGGGTGGAGTGCTGGTGAGAAGAGAGGGAGAAAGGAGGGAGATAGAGCAGGGAAGGAAAACGGGGAGAGAGGAGAGGAAGAGAGAGATTGGCAGAGTGGGGAGAGGGAGTGAGAGAGCAAAAGGTGGAGAGAGAGTGGCAGAGAGAGGGAGAGAGAGTGGGTAGAAAGAGGGAGTGGGGCGGAGCGAGGGGAGAGTAGCAATGGAGAGAGAGAGGGGGGGAATGATGCAGGGAGGCATGGAAATGAAGAAGGTGCAGTGGCAGGGAGAGGGAGAGAGAGTGAGGGAACGATGCAGGGAGGAAGAAGAGGAGGGAGAAATAGAGAGAATAGAGGGAGAGAGGGAGTGGAGGAAGAAGGTGTAACGCCCCGTCCCTTAATTTGCTATTTATATTAATTAATTGTGTGATTAGTTAGTAAGTGTGTTTAGAGTCTTAGCGAGTCGGGTTTGACGTGTTGCTCATGCGTACAAAGTCTCGCGCGAGTCCGAGTTTGTTTGGATACCCTTTTGTTGCAGCCCAATCCGGACCCGTACCAAAACTCGACCTGAACCCAACCCAAGGCCCAAGGGGTTGTTTGGTAATTCCCACCCCATCCCTTATTTAGGTCACAAACCCATTTCCTCCCCCCCATTTTCACAACAGCAGTAGCCACCCCCCCCCCCTTTTCTTGCACTCATCTCTCTCGTTCTCTCCCTCTCACTCTCCTCGCCGCTGCCGGACGGCTCCACCACCATCGCCACCACCGAGCTCTCCATTCTCTTCTCCTCATTTCATCTCCCATCTCTCATCTCTCAATCATCTCTCCCTCTTCCCAGCCCCTCACTGCTACCCCACTATTGCGGAATCGCCTTGTCACCACCGGACCACCTACACTGCCAGCAAATGTCGCCATCTCCGGCGAATCAGCCCCCACCTCTCTTTCTCTGTTTTTCCCCCATTTTTCCCCTTCATTGTTCATTTCTTTCTTTCCCCTGTTTCCTTCTTTCATTCTTTGTTTTCTTCCTTTTTTCACTCATCTCCCCCTCTACCCTCCTTGCTGCCACGTGATTGGCTTCTCCCTCACCCATCTCACCATTCCACTCTTCCTTTCTCTGTTTTTCCTTCTTTATTTCTTCCCCCCTTGCTGCCAACGAAAATAACCCAACACCCATTTCATTTTCTCATTTTCTCTCATCTCATATCATTTACTCTCATCTCATTTCATCTCATCTCACCTCATCTCTCCCTCACCTCACTCCACTCACTGACGTTGACTTTCTCCCGCACCTCACCACTTCATTCTTTCTTTCTTCCATTCTGTCATTTACATTTTTCTTTCAATGGGCCATTAATCAAGTGGGCCACCAAATCAAGTGGGCCCTACAACCTCCAATCATCACTATCATCTCCGTGTGGACCCCGCAAGCTCAACAATCTCCAATTTGCAAGCCACCACTCCATCCACCTACCTTTTTGGTAAGCTCATCTTCCCCTTAGGTTGGGTTATATTTACTTTGGGTATAGTAGTGTGATAAGGTAGCTTACAGCCTTCCTTTCTTTTGGTTTATGTTTTAACTTAGTTTTTATATTGCTAATATTTTCTTAGGTTTGGTTTGTTGGGCATTGGGCTAGGATTTGAACATTTTCAACCAAAGGCAAGTAAATATTTATATATATACTTGGATATGTTTGTCTCTCTTTTGATTTGATAATTGATGATGATTTAGATGACCATATGCTCAATTGATACCTTTGATTTTGAAAAACATGATAACTATGTTTAATTGTTTAATGAAATGATATCTTAATTTGGATGGTTAAATTAGTTGTTGGATTTGATGAGAGGGGGTATGGATGTATGTGGAGAGGGCTAGGCCCTGTTCTTGTATTTGTCTGCAGGTGTGGATGAAAACGGAGTTTCTCCCCAACTCAGTTCGATTACAGAAGCTTCATTCCGACAACTTTGCCAATTCCCATTTATGTTTCAACTCTGACTGTGTATCCGATCGACCGGATGTCGACCGGCTATGAAGGAGGTCGACCGGATGGACTGGGGTTCTTTCTTAAGGGCCTCTTTGACTTAGAACTGGATGGACTTAGGTGGAACCTTGGCTTCCTTCTTGGACTCATTTGACTTTGTCCGAGGAGCATTTTGAGCCGATGATTCCTCTAATTATTTCCGTTTTCTCGGGTTTCAATTCATCTCAATCTTGAACGGAATGGGACAACAGGATACCCTTTTTATATCTATGCACGAAGAGGTTCTATCCGGGTATCGCGAACCCTAATTCCTTTCGTTGACTGAGTAGGGTTGTACGAGACTCCGGGGATAACAATTGACTTAGGATTGGATTGTCTATCGCTTTTGATTCTGAATAGTACTGTCTAGTACTATCTACATGTAACGAACATGTTCAGTAGTTCTGTTTGCTTTACTTTGTTTGAGGATCACACTGAGAACTTAAATGATGGACTTAGGATCCCTTTTGATGTTCCGTTTGTTTTGAGGTTTGGTTGAAGTGTTGAGGCTAGGAGGCTTTGATTGTAAGGCTTGAAGAGAACTACTATTGAAGTTTGTTTGAAGTTTGATTTGAATTGGAATAAAGTAGTTTATCTAATATTGTTGAATCTTGTTCGCGCAAGAAAGCCTAGCCCCTCACCGATGTTTATTTAGGATTCCTTGTGTCAGGCACCACTCAGCTGTTAACGTTCAACACAACTGGGGCACCACCTGTGTGAGGACTGAATTTTTATTCCTCGAGGCATGATTGGGCCAGAGCCCACGGGGACCAAGCCGCATGAGCCAAGAGATGATTGTTATTGTTATTGTTATTGTTATTGAACACCGGGTTTTGATCCCAATTTATTGATATCTCCACCACGACTCAATGTGAGTAAGGGAGGGTAATGACACTATCCCGTGGTAATTAGCATATGTGGACTGCCTACTTTGATAGTCTGTTTATGATTCAAATGTAATGCGTTTCTTATGATCAGACCGCTATGCATTTCATATGATCTTGTTTATCGTTCACTCTCTTTAGCACTGCATATCTTTGGTGATTTATATATCTATTTGCCTGCTGACCTTTGTTTGATAATGCTACTCTTGGTGCCTATGTACCGAGCCTTTCTACCCCGAGGAGGATGAGGCGACGGAGGAGGTTCAGGCAGATCAGCCCGATGACTTCCTAGAGTACAGTACGGAAAGCATAGTATAGCCGTATCGACCCCGTATACGAGAGCCTTCATGTTATAACTGATTAGCTTCATCTTTTGGTTTTATTATCATTTTGATTAGGCCAAGTTTTAGTGTGGCCTTCTTATTATAACTAATATTTTGTTAATAGTCTCAACTTGAACTCTAGTTATGATATTCAGTATTTGCTCTTAAACTATACATCTTTAAGATACCACTTGCATTTATGAAGCTTCCGCTAATTGTTATATATATATTTGAGGAAATGTCTACACCTCACAGCGGTCTTCAATTCGGATGGGACATGATTGGGGCCAGGTTGAATTTGATTAATGTTAGAAAATTTTTAATTGGCCCTAATTTCACGCATAACCCCGATTTCACTTTTGGGGGCGTGACAGAAGGAGAGAGAGATAGAAAAGAGAGGAGAGCAGGCGGGTGCTGCAGCAAGGGAATGAGGGAGTAACGGGGAGAGGGAGAGCAAGAGGGGTGATGGCAGAAAGCGGGTGGAGAGATGGAGGGTGAGAAGGAGAAGAAGAAGGTTGGGGAGAGTGGAGAGTAGGTGGGAGAAAACAGAGGGAACGGGAAACGGAGGAGGGAGAAGGGGAAGAGAGAGGGAGAGAAGGAGAGAGAGTTGCAGGGAGGGGAGAGAAGAAAGACAGAGACAGAGACAGAGAGGAATGAAGAACGCAGATGCAGAGGAAGAGAGGAGGGGGCGTGAGGGAGAGAGTAGAGAGAGAGAGAAGGGCATAAGGAGAGAGATGGTGTGCACTGGGTGCAAGTGGCAGAGGAGAGGAGGAAGGGCGTACTTGGCAAGGAAGGAGGAGGTTTCGTCCGGAGGGGGAAGAAGGTCGCGCTGGTACTGCGTGTAGGGGGAGAAGAACGGTGCTACGAGGGCTGCGTGTTTCTGGACGTGATGAACGGAGATTGGAAACTCTGCTCGAAATGATGGAGAGAGTGGTGGGCAGTGGCGTCTAGAGCGTTTCTGCGCATAGTCCGACGTTGGAGAAGATGGTGGCTATGTGGAGAGATGCTGTGAGGTAGGAGAGACGGAGGGAGATGGTAAGGCTAGGCGATGATGGCTGGGATGGGATGAATAGATGATGAGAGCGGAGAGGAGATGATTGAGAGATGGGTTGCAGGGGATGAGAGGGATCGTAAGGGAGAAATGGGGTAAGAAGTGGGTACGGGCTGGAGGTGAAGGTGGGAGAGGAAGACCGGAAAAGGACCGGAGAGTTCTGCGCCTGGGGGTTCTTGTGCGTGCGTGAGATGGAGATCTTTGCTTGTAGAGAGATAGGGATGAGGGAGTTGGGGATAGGGAAGGAGAGAGAGATCTCAGGGAGAGGGGATAGTCCATATCTCGTGGACTCTCCTCTCCCATGTAGCTGATGGGCGACGTGGGCCAGGTCGAGTCCGCATTAGGTATGGGTCAGTTTGAGGTTAGATGGGTTTGGGCCAGGGCTGGGTTTTGGACTTGGATTGGAGTTTGAGTTCGGGTGGATTGGGTTCAGATTAGATGGGTTTGCGCCCAGATGATAGATTGGATCGGGCTATCATCGCAGGGGCCCAGAATTAGTGGATTTTGATCCGCTCGCTGGATTTCGACGTTCTACACATCGTCGGAAAGCTCTCAGCAAGTAGGTCACGATGAACCGACTTTTGGGGCGATCAGAGGTCTAGAACTGGTAGGTGATTTTTTATGCGAGCGCCTTTGGAGTGTGGGACCTGCTGTTATGATTTTTCGATCCGCCCATCGGATCCTGGAGTTTTATATATCGACGGAAAGCCCTTGACGAGTAGATTGTAACGAGCCAACTTCCGGGGTGATCAGGGGTCTATAGATGATAGGTGACTTTTTGTGGGGCGCCAAGGGAGTACGAACCTGCTATTGCTATTTTCGATCCGCCCGTCGAATCTCGGAATTCTACATATAGACGGAAAGCCCTTGACGAGTAGATCGCAATGAGCAAATTCCCAGGGTGATCAGAGGCCCAAAAATTATATCATTAAATAGGATAGACTAGATTACCCCTCATAGGGTGCCAAAATGAGGTGTCTACAGCAATATGTGTAAAGATCAATAAAAAGAAATTCAAAACCACGTAAATCATCTTCAAATACTTACTAACAATGATTTAGTATAGAAGCATAAAAGAACAGAGGTACCTCTTTTCTGAATCCAAGAGCACATAGTAGAAATGAAGAGAATTGAGGTGAGAAGGAAAGGTGAATATGTTGAGAAAGGGTATAAGAAATTGGGGATGGAAATGGCGTTGTTGAGAAGAAAAAAACGTGGGATAAAGGCTTGAGTGATTTTATGTTGGTAGTGGGAGGAAAATGTGGGTAAGTTTTAGAGTAGTTACAATTGATGGTCAAAATTAGAGGTTACAATCAAAATTAGCTTGAAAACCCTTAGCTTAATATATTATAATCGAAATTCTCAATGTCATAAGTTTTAGGGGAAAAAAATAAATTCAAGCTTTTGAAATTATGCATATATGGATAAATAGATGGGCAAAAATGTCATTTGCTCCAAAAACTTGTAGTGATTTATAAGGCTACTGATTTTGGGGTATGGAAGGTATTAAAATGAAAAGACAATGGATATATTCAAATATTGAAACCACATGGGCCTATTTACAAATTCTAAAAACCCAAGGGAGGCATAAAAACTCTAAAAAAAGAGGAAATATATTCCTACAAGGTGTTTATAGGCAAAAACGAGTTACATACACACTATTTACTACAGTCCGGATCTACCCCACAGTGACGTGGTGGACCGTGGTTGGTCCACCCACGGTCACCGTGCGTACACCCACTCAGAAGATCCTAATTCTATTTTCAACTATTCAAAGAAAACCTAAATATGGAAGGATGGTTATGACTGCTTTTTTTTTCCTTTATTGGTAACACGATTCAATCCACAACCTCAAAGATTGCAAAATTGTGCACCTTCCATTGTTCAATAGTGGTCACAATGGTTCATTTTGACCAAATGATTCATGAGGTATTTTGACAACATAATTCATGAGGTATGATCCTTTTCTCTCACTACGTGCGGTTCCACTGATCGAAGGTGTGTGTTATATTACTAAACTAAAAAGAACGGCTTCTTACCCGAGTGGTAAGGAGCGTCAGTTCTTACCGACTACTCATGGTTTGAACCCCGGGTACGTCATCTGTTCCCGCTTGTGCGGGCTCCTTTCCCACTTTTGTAGGCTTTCTTCCCGGGGCGTGCGGGCTTCTTTCCCACTTGAGCGGGTTGTTTTCCCGTGTGTAAGTATGTGGGCTCTCTCTTGGATCCCTATTCCCAACCATGAAAAAAATAAAATATTACCAAATTAAGACGGTCTAAGTAGTGTACGTCATTGTTTATATCGTACAAAACATTACTAGGGCATTGTAATACCTATCGTTCTCTGCTAGGTGCTATGTTATCTAGGTCTCATAATGACATATGAGAAGCCACACAGGAGATACCAGTTTGGGTCATGCGTGAAACTTACCAGTAGCTTTAAGCCATGCTGGGTCAACCCAAAATGGCCATGGCTATTGACGATCCCTCCACCCAAGAACAACAAGCTACCCATCAGAAACGGAATCTGTACGCTCTTTTGAAGTATCTGGACTTGACCACTGGCTCTCTCGTAGATCTGGCATGAGTTGTGAATGGATCCAATGACCCATAAAACTGGCCCTACTATGAGCAAGTACAAAGCGCATCTTTCCACCTTAAGATCATACCCTCTCTCTGCCTGCAATTTTACACGAAACAAGATGCAAGATCACTTCACGAAGAATGAAATATCTAATATTTTCAGAATAATATCCGAATAATACCGAGCCAATGATATATATATATGTGTGTGTGTGTGTGTAGATGCTCCTATGAGAGATTTAGTGGAGGCCTTACATCCATATCCAATGCCAACATCTTATATGTGAGGGTCCCCAGCCCTATCTCTTATATAAGGTGAAAAATATCTCTCATAGGAACATCTCCCTATATATATATAGTGAAGTACTCCTATGAGAGACACTCTCACCAACTTTATGAGAGATGGGTAGGGGCCCTCACTTCCATATCCACTCTCACCAACTTAAATGCAATGACCCCCAACTTAAATGTGAGGGCCCTCACCCATCTCTCACTAAGTTGGTGAGAGTGTCTCTCATAGGAGCACTTCCCATATATATATATATATATATATATATATATATATATATACGGGGCAATATTCAAGTGAGAACTAGTTCTCACATATTATATGAAAACTTTTTTATTGGGTTTAATTATGGGGCCTATTTAGGGATGAGACCAAGGGATGGAAAGATCTATGTGAGACCACCCAACGTATCAAGTTTGACTCCAAACCCATGCCCCTAACCACTTCATCCGTGGCCCACAAGTTTAATGGCTTCATATTTAAAAAAAATATTCAACCCTCAATCCAATGGTTCAGTCCATTCGGATGTATGCCAATCTTTGGGATTAGTGACTATCAAGGGGTTCTCTATTAGTTGCTAGGTTTGGATGGATTGCTAGTTGGGCCCCACAAAAAAAAATTCTCATTTAATAGGTGAGAACTAGTTTTTGCTTGAATATTTCCCATATATATATATATATATATATGAATATGAGCAATGCTCTGCTAAGCTGCAGCTTAAATAATCTTAAGTCAAAATAGTGTTGGTCCCACAAATCAAAGTCGATTATCATTGTTTTTGGTATGATGGAACCCATCCCCCCACCCAGATGGAACACCCCCACCCCAAAACACACACACACACACACACACACACACACACACACACACACACACACACACACACACACACACACACAGATATATATATATATATATATATAGGAGCAATGCTATGCTAAACTGCAGCTTAGATAATCTTAAGTTGAAATAGTGCTTGTCACAAAAATCAAAGTCGATTATCATTGTTTTTGGTATGATGGAACCCCACAATCCAGTTCCGATTAGATTTATTTTGATTTTGGAGACAATCATATGCCAAAAACAATGATAACTGAATTTGATTTGTGAGACCAGCACTGTTTCAGCTTAGGATAATTTAAGCTGCAGCTTAGGAAAACCTTTTTTTTTCTCTCTCTCTCTCTCTATATATATATCTTATGTGTATATGTATAATGTGTGGTATTGTTATTATTATATTATTGGGGTTTTTTATGAAAAAATTTATGCTAAACATGGATTTGATGGATTTATTAAGAAATATATGAAAAAAAATCGAATTAGGGCTCCGTACACAGTAAAAAAAAGACAAGTTCGCCCCTCATTATACATCGTTATTTCTTCCTTGTGCCATCATTAGGGCATTCTTCTCTTGCGAAATCGTAAGTGTATCTATTCCTTCCTTTCATGTGCCATTGTTAGGCCAAGAGTCTCATCTCGCCCTCTTCTTCCCCGAGTGACATCCTCGACTACGACTTTCCACCTAACGACATCATTACGGCCTCTTCCCCAAGGCAGGCAGGTATCTAAGTCTAGAGGTGGCAAATGGGTCAGACCATTTAATAAATGAGTAAGATGCTCATAACCCATATCTGACCCGTTTATTAAACAGGTTAGAAACTCCTAACCCGCACCCACTATGAGTTAACCCAACCCGACCCACATTAACCCACATAACCATTGCGGGTTACTGCAGGTCAGGTTTACCTACATAACTTGCACTCAAACCTAAACTTATTAGGAATCCTCTGCGGCATTAACCATACCCAAAGTTTAAATTAAACACAAACCGATAAGTTCATTTATAAAAATGAGATAAGATCTAAAAGAACAATTCTTAACTTTCCAAATCCTATTGGTGCAATTTAAAATCTGTAATGATAGGCAATATGGACAAGTTCTATTTAGATTATGAAAAGTCTACTGTTAATTTTTTCGTATACGGTTTTAAATCAGACTCAGGCTCAATTGGTGTTGGGTTGAAAATTTAGGCCTACGCCTGGGTCATGTGTCTTAATTCACCATTTTCTCTAGCTTGTGCCGGCGTAAGGAGAAACTAATGTGGAAACTTAACACGAACTCAGCTATTACTTGATTATCTTATTTATGTCATAACTATTGTATTTTCTTCATATCCATAATCCTCCTAAGAGAGAAGAGCACACAAAAATATTCTTAAGTAAGTTGACAAATAGTCTACTTGAGAAAAAAGAAAAAGAAGGAAAGTATACATTTTTTAAAATCGTGACTATAGAAATAGAATAACAAAATTAATAAAAATAAAAGAAAGCTGACATAAATTTAAAAAATATCATATCAAAATAAAAAGATACAACCCATAAAATTAAGTATTAATTAAAAGTCTTAACTGTAAAAAAAAAAAAAAAAAAAGGTTGTGCAGGTTAACCCTAACCCGACCCATTTAGATGCGGGTTAGAAAAGCTTGACCTGCAACCTGCCTGTATATTGTTCGGGTCGGGTTGGGTTGGCTTTTGCCAGCTCTAAATTCTAACAGAGAATGTAGTTTACACACAATGGCCGGTCAAGGATTTTGTTTGAGGGGGGCTAACTATGGTCAATTGAAAACTTCAAATGTTGACCCACAAAACCCATAAATCCAAAGCATGATTAGCACATCAAATCCTTAATTCCTATCATGTTTAAACACCACTGAACGTGTGAAACACCACATGGTTCTTGGATTAATTTTCTATTATCATAAATAAACATCCATCAACTGAATAGAGAACTCGATCCAACATTAAATGCATGCATTCAGCCGAAAAGAAACAAAGTTGTTACAATGAACATGCTTTTACTAACACAATTGAGGTTAAAAAATGGCATAAGCAAAAGGTCATACAATTGATTATTAATTACTAGCATGACAGAGGAGCAAAAGGGCTCTCAAATCGCAAGTTTAATAGAATTAGAAATTGGGCAGTGGCCGATTGTGCAAGGACTTCAATCGTCCACTACATGTAAATCTCACACGGTCGGCCACTGCAATCAGCCCATATGAGTAGCTGATCCACTTTTTGGGTCTATTTCTTCTCATCTCATATGGGTTTAGGCTTTCCCCTAATGGGGTTCAGTAAAATACATTCATTGAGGGAGCAAAAGGTCACATAAAAGAGGAAAAATTGTGTATAAATGTTGATTGGGGTCGTCCGCTCATATATACCGGCCTCAGAGAGGAATGACATTGGTGCGTCCATTCTAATGTTGAAGATTGAGATCAATTTGAGGGTTTCTTCCTATTTGGGGATGTTTTGAGAGGGGGAGAGAGATCGAGAAAAAACATATTTTGGATTTATGTTGATTTCTACTTGAGTTGGGGAAGGAGAGGGGATTCGATGGGCTCTTTAAGTGGGGGATGGGCTAGACACCTCTTATTGCCCTTATGGGCTTTCTTCAAGTTTGGAGGCAACTTGATGGGCTCTTTAGGTTGAGGCTAGGTGATACGTCCTTTATGGCCCTTATGGGCTTTCTTCAAGTGGGGAGGGGGCTAAAGTCGCTAAGCTCCTAAACGTAGGTCTGCCCCTATTTACACAAGTACAATATAACACATGTTGGTCATTGTAGGTGCACGAAAATTCACAGACCCGGAGATGGTGAATTCTGGACCTATTAGAGATGTGGTGTGATGCCTCAGAAAAGAACCTGAAAGGAGAAGAATGGAAAGAGCAGTCAAAGACCCTGGCTGAAGGCAGCGCAAGGCTCTCCGATGCCTAAGTCAGTACGAGGACGTGACAGTAGGGTAGAGATTTTCAAATGTCAATTGTAAGTGTCTGAGTGCGTACCTTTTGAGGAGACTGAGTCCTCTTTTATATAGTGATAGGGACTCACAGATCGATCGACGTGATTCCCTTAATCGGGGTAACTGTCCCTCAATCGGGGTAACTGTTTCAGTCGATCACGCCCCTTAAATGGTGATAACGGCTCAGTCAATACCTATCCCCCATTTATAGTCGTAACGTTGCTCATTCCCCTTAACATTCGCCGCCTCATAAACCATACAGCCACGTCCCTCGGCCGTTGCGCCATGTCTAGGCGACCGAGATTGAGGCGAGTACATCCGAGGTTAGATGCGGCCGAACTGAGGTAGGAGTGAGCTGAGGGAGGTGCGTCTGCAATACAAACAAGTCGACCGAACTGGTTCGGCAAGTATGAGATCTCTGCCGAACTGTGATGCTAAAGCCGAGATCGAGACGAGTTCGGTGCTGAAATACCGCGTATTCCCCTTATTGCTGACGGAGTGGGCCCAATCTCGGTGTTCGAGAAATGCCCCCACACAATTGCCCCCTAGCTTTCGACCCTTGGGAGCTATCTTCCCGAGGTCGGGAGCTATAGAGAGATATCCGACTTCGAACGATTCGTCTTCTATGGGCTTGTCTCTTGATCGTGCTGTGCTGTTATCATCTTGCCTTTTCCCTATGTCTTCGCACCATCCCAAAATATCTTTATGACATTTAAACACCGGTGACACGATCGAGTAGGAAAACAAGACGATGATGCCACGTGTCATGGCTCAGATGGTGGCTCGTGTATAGAAGGATCCGTTTCCCGTATTTAGCACGTAGAACGATGCTTCGTAAATGGGCGCGTATTTCCTGCGCTGGGGATAAGCAGCCTAAGCCTATAAATAGGGTCCTTCTTCTCCTGATTGAATCACTCTTGAATTTTGACGTTTGGTATTTCAATTCGAGAAGACAGGTGCTTGGCCTCTATGGAGTTAACACTCGTCGGCGAGAAGGAAGACCTCCGTTTTTATAAGCCTGAAGTTTCATTTGGTGTAACTACAATGGCTGGCTCGAGCTTAATGGGAGGAACTTGCCCCCTAATGTGCTCTGACTGTGCTATCTCTCCTGAGGCTTCTGGCCAACTGCGCTATCTCTCCTGAGATAGACCTTGATCTTTTGATGATAGGAGATAAGACATCTATGTCAAGATGTCAGAAGATGGCGCAGGATTTATTCTGGGCAAGAGACCTCGAACGCCTCCGAATTGAACTCTGCCCGTATCGTGGAGCTGCTCTTCTACGAAGAACACGCCTTTCAAGAGCAGGAAGATCATATCTGTAATTTTTATGAAGTCGAGTAATCCATTGTATTAGATGTTATGTAACAAAAATGACTTAATAAAAAATCAAATTTTTCCTGTGGCCCAATCTCTCTCTGTGTGTTTGCTTTGCTTGATTATTCCTGTAGCAACAATCTCTTTTCTGTATGCCTATGAAGATAAAACCATTTTTTCTCAAATGGGAACTTTGCGGAACTATTATACCGAACTGCGGTCCCAGCCGAGCTGTAACCCCTGCCGAACTGTAGCTCCTGCCGAGCTGCAACCTGCCGAGATGCAATCTGCCGAACTTGAGATACCCTTGGATATCAAGTTTTGGAATCGACTTCGGATCAAATCGATGTCGCTTCATGTCCATCCGATGTCGCTTCGCTATCCGCGATATTAAATGCCTCGCCCTGTCTGGCGCAGGAAATAAGCTGACGGTACCACGTGTTGACTCTCCACGGGACGCGTAGTCTTTTCGAAGTGGCGCATATGGCGGCTAATCAATAATAGAAACCGCCTTTTTCGAATTCCAAAAGGGCGCTGTGTATATCGAAACGACACATGATGGGTTGCCTTTATTGGATGTACCTTCTTCTTACTATAAGTAGGGGAACTCCTTTTATCTTTTCTTCTTCTTTACTCTGCATTTTGCTGTGAAAGAGAAAGGCTTCTTCCGACGAGTTTTCTCACGGAAAAGGCTTTCGATCGATAAGGAGTGCTGTAGGAATCGAGTCCCATCCTTGGCCTCTGTCTTTGTAAGTCTTCTTTTCTTTGCCTTGTTCTTTTTCTGCATCTAGGGTTCCATTTTCCCTCTGTTCTTCGCCTCTGCCCCCTCTTTCTCTTAGAAAAATGGGTGTCTACAGTCATTGGTTAGAATCCGAGGGAGCGTTAAGAGACCTTAGGATTAGGTATCAGATTTCTGACGACGTCTTCCTCAAGGTTCCCGACCCCAAATCCTATATCGATGGCAGCATCTACGATGGCTGGATGCCGTTCCCTTTAGTAGCCATAATAGAGGGCGGGGTTCGGTTTCCCCTTAAACCCTTGCTCAGGGATTGTCTTCGGGCTTGGCACCTCTGTCCATGTCAGTTGATGCCCAACGCCTTCAAAGTCATAATGGGCACTGCCGCGCTCAATGACATTTTAGAGATCAATTTAGGCGTTCATGATATTGAGGACGCCTATGAGCTGTGTAAGTCAAAAAATAGCTTTTACCTCCGAGTTAAGTCGCGCCGAACGGCATTCGTTCGTGCCCTAGAGGATTCGAACAAATATGCCGGGGACGACCGTCTGCTCGTCTCAGGTAACTGGGAGTTCGGTGATGACGAGCCGATGTCGCAGAGGTTCAACCGGATCCCGCGCCGTCTCGGCATACCACCAAGTAAATATAGCTTTTTTGTAAATTCGGTGTCGATTTTCGTTACATCTTGTTCTCTGTGGAGACGAACTGATGTACTTTTATGTTACAGGTGCGCATGAGAGGAGAAAGGAGGCCAAACGAGTCGGTTGGGTGAAGAACGCGGCCTGGTTTCGGGCCGTTGAGACGTATCGAGGCCACGAAGATAGGTCGGCCTTCGCCCTTTTAGACTACGAGCCGAAATACCGCTCTTACAAGAAGAGCCTCGCACACCGCGAAGATGCCGCAGCCGAGGTTGAGGGAACCGAAATCGAGGAGGTCGATCGGGAGCGGGCTGTAGACGATACTGAGGGCCGAGATTCACCAGGGGCTGAAGCATCCACTTCAGGTTCCGACCTCGGGGAGGGAAGTTCTTCAACGAGTAGCTCCGGGGAAGACGAGCCAATGGACAAAAACCGCCCGAAACCCCCAGTGAAGAATCTTCGGTCTGCAGCCTTTGGGGGTGCGACTCAAGGTGCTGCTGCTTCATCCTCCAGGGCTCCTTCTTCCGGACCTTCTTCTTCCAGGCCCCAATCTTCCATGCCTGGTACTGGTGTTCCTCCTTCTTCTTCTGCCCAAACCTCGGGGGTTGGTACCGACGAAGCTGCCATGGAAGAGGTACGCCGGCAAAAGAGGGTCAGAACTGAGGGGCAGTCTGCCCTAACAACTGTGCAAAGGAGAGTTGACCCAGGGGCAACGAGCCAACGGTCTTCCGTGGCGCCCTGGAGGCCGAGCTTGCTGCTTCAGCCAGGAAGACCGTTGACCGTGGAGGACAGACTTGGCGGTCACCCCTTAGTGGCGGCTGCGCTTGGCGACGCTTGTACTTTGCCCCGAGACATGGAGAAGCATGATGAGCTGGACGACGTCATGTTGCTGGTGACGCAAATGGAGTCTGCTCTGAGCGTAAGTTTAGTCTCTTTCATTTTTCTTCTGTGCTTGACTTCGGTAGTAGTTGTCTAAAAGTTGATTCTCTCTGCAGATCGTGCAAAAATGTCATCTCTCTGTGCGAAGGGTCCAGCGAGCCAGGAAAATCCAGGCCAACGCTGAGGCCAAGGTTGAAGAGTACAAGAAATCTTTGGAGGCCAACAGAGAAAGAATCAGAGAGTATGAAGAAACGTCTCGTGCCATTCTATCTGAGCTTGACAAGGCAAAAACCGAGATTCAAGAAGGAAAGTTGAGGGAGGCTGAGCTCCAAAAGAAAATCGCCGAGCTAGAGCAGGAAAAGGCCGAGACCGAATCCAGAATCCGGGCCGACGCCAACAGTGCATATCTTGAAGGATTCCAGGAAGCTGAGGCCGAATACGCGGCCCAAGTGACCGGAGTCAGGGATGATTCATGGGAGATGGGCTGGAAGGCCGCCCTTGAAAAAGCTGGAATCCAAAGCGATCATCCGGCTTTCTTGAATCCCGACAAGTTTCCAAGCTCGGTACCTGCGAACGTCCTGCCTCCTACTCCCGAGGTTCCTCCCGTTGCGGTCGAGGGACCAATAGCCGAGCCCCTTCACGCTGAGAACGAGGTCATCCAGATAGAAAGCGATGTACCTGTTGCCCCTGCTCCCTGAGTATCTTTATGCATTTGGCAGTTTCTTCTATTCTCTCTTTTGGTTTGTTTTTGTGGGAACATATGTCCCTTTGGTTTGCGAGTCACACTCGCCTGATGTAAGAACCCTTTTTAATGAAATCCAACATTAAGGCAATTTGTCTTTGCGTCTTTCTTAGACCTTAATGTCTATAGACACTATTTTCGCCGAAATGTACACTTTTACCGAATTAGCACACGTAGTAATTTTAGCCAATGAACTAAGAACCCAAGAGAAGCAATTCGGTAGAAATCTTGTCCGAACTCCGCGCTGCTTTTGCTTTTCAAAGCGCGAATTCGGACTCTTTTGTGGGACATGTCTGGCCGGTTCATTCCGGCAGTATAGTCCGTCTCTGCCAGTGATCTGGTATAAAGACCGAGATCGTTTGTGGCCAGAATTTTGTTTGATATGACCAAATGGTTCTTCACCAATGGTGTAGGTATTACCTCGCCAGTGATCTGGTATATGTACCGTGATCTTCTGTGGCAGAGGTCCGAAATTCTGCGCGTGATCTGGTAGGCGTACCGAGATCTTCTGCGGCAGAATCGTGGCACTGAAAGGACGGCTATTGCGCCGAACTGTTGGAGAGTTTGCCGAGCTTTGTGACTCGTAAAAAATCGAAATGTCAAGGAACGAAAGAATAGCTTTATTGATGCTTGAAATTTCGACTACAGATCAGAAATAGAATTTTTTGAGGTGAGCGGCATTCCATGGCCGTGGTAACTGTTTACCATCCATGTCCTCCAATCTGTAAGCTGATTGACCCGCTGCAGAGATCACTTTGAACGGTCCGAGCCATGTTGGCGCAAGTTTGCCTTCGTTTGGATCTTTGTCTGCTGGCAACGCCTTTTTCAACACCAGTTCCCCAATGGAGAACTTTCTTTCCCGGACTTTTTGTTTATAGCCTCTAGCCAATTGCTGCTGGTAGGCCGCTAAGCGAACGGCTGCAGCTTCTCGTCGCTCTTCGGCCAAATCAAGCTCTCGTCCAAGATTAGCATCGTTCTGGCCTAGGTCGAAGAGTTCCGACCTCAATGTCGGAAGTCCGATCTCTAGGGGTATCACTGCTTCGGTACCATAGGCCAAAGAGAAAGGCGTCGCCGAAGTGGAGCGCCTTGGAGTAGTCCGATAAGCCCACAGGACACTCGGGAGTTCTTCAACCCATCTTCCCTTTGCTTGGTCGAGTCTTTTCTTAAGGCCATCGAGAATGACCTTATTAGAAATTTCAGCTTGACCATTGCTCTGCGGGTAGGCTGGAGTGGAATAATGATTTCGGACCCCTAGATCTTCGCAAAATTTTTTGAAGAAGGCGGAGTCGAACTGTGTCCCGTTGTCCGAGATCAAAACTCGAGGAATACCAAACCTGGTGACGATATTCTTCCATACAAACTTTGTTGTGTCTTTTTCAGTGATGGACGAGAGCGGTTCTGCTTCTATCCACTTTGTAAAATAATCAGTAGCTACAATTAGCCACCTCTTATTTCCTAATGCTCGGTGGAGAGGTCCAACGATGTCCAAACCCCACTGGGCGAAAGGCCAAGGGCTGGAGAGCGGGCTCAAATCCTGCGTTGGTTGATGTAGGGAATGTGAAAATTTCTGACACTTCTCGCATTTCCTAGCATATACCTGAGAATCTTTTTGCATGTATGGCCACCAGTAACCCTGGCTGAGAGCCCGGTACGCTAGTGACCGACCTCCGATGTGACTTCCACAAATCCCTTCATGGATCTCGAAAAGAAAGTCCTCGACTTTGCTTGGGTGGACGCATTGAAGGTAGGGGCCTGTAAATGATTTCCGGTAGAGCTTACCCTCTGGAGATAGCCAAAACCTAGTAGACTTCAGCCTCATTTTGTGAGCAGCAATTCTGTCTTCCGGAAGCTGATTATCTTTGAGGTACGAGATGATTGGGTCCATCCAACTTGGGCCGAGATCCACACAAAGTATCTGACGGGCTAGGTGAAGCTGAATACTAGGTTTCGCTAATGATTCAACCTCAATGATTCTTTTTCTTCCAGCCTCAACGGCGGATGCCAGATTAGCTAAGGCATCTGCATGGGAATTCAACTCTCTGCCGACCTGCTTCACTTCTACTCTTTCAAACTTAGAGAGGTGCTGCTTTGCAAGAGTCAGGTAGGCCGCCATTCTACCATCACGGGCCTGATATTCTCCGCTCAACTAGCTCGTCACCAGTTGTGAATCACAGAAGACGACCAGATGTCGTGCCCCCAGAGTTTTGGCGCTGTCAAGTCCTGCAATCAACGCCTCATACTCGGCTTCATTGTTGGTAGCTTTGAAATCAAGTGTCAGGGCCTGCTCGATGACTAATCCTTCTGGAGATTGGAGGACCAAGCCAGCGCCAGCCCTTTTAGAAGTCGAAGATCCATCGACAAAAACCTTCCAAGCTGAATCGAGGAACTGTTTCCAAGATTTTTTTTTCTTGAAGGTCGGTGTCGGTGACATCACTGGCACTCTTATTGTCCCCCAGTTCGGTTTCGAGTTGGCTTGGTGCCGAACTAGGAGAGATGAACTCTACTAGGAAGTCCGCTAGTACTTGAGCTTTTATCGCCGTTCGGGGCCGATATTGGATATCGTATTGGCCCAGTTCGACTGCCCACTTGGAAACCCTCCCAGAGAAGTCTGCTTTGTAAAAAAGTTGTCGGAGAGGATATTCCGTTACGACGGTGATCGTATGAGCTTGGAAATAATGGGAGAGCTTGCGGGAAGCACTGACAAGGGCTAACGCGAGTTTCTCCAATTGAAAGTACCTGGTCTCGGCATCAATGAGGATTTTGCTGGTATAGTAGATAGGCTCTTGCCTTGCCTCCTCTTCTCTAACCAGCACCGAGCTCACCGCGTGATCGGACACAGCAAGGTATATATAAAGCACTTCTCCCTGTTTCGCGGTTGAAAGCAGGGGTGGTGAGGAGAGATACATTTTGAGCTCATGCAGAGCTCGGTCGCATTCTTCTGTCCACTGGAACGAGGAATTTTTCTTGAGGAGTTGAAAGAAAGGTCGGCACTTATCCGAAGATCGGCTGATAAAGCGGTTGAGAGCAGCCGCCATGCCCGTCAATCTCTGGACTTGTTTTGTAGTGGTAGGACCTTGTACTGCTTGGATAGCCGTTATTTGATCTGGATTGGCTTCAATGCCTCGTCTGGTGACGAGACTCCCTAGAAACTTGCCGGAGCCTACCCCAAACGCGCATTTTGTTGCGTTCAGCTTGAGCCGATATATTTTCAAGATGCCAAACACCTGGCGTAGGTCGGCTAGATGATCCTGGGACTGTTTGGTTTTGACGACCATATCGTCAATGTAGACCTCCACTGTTTTGCCAAGAAGGGCCTTAAACATTGTGGTGACCAATCTCTGGTAGGTCGCCCCCGCATTCTTCAGCCCGAAAGGCATCACTTTATAACAGTAAATCCCTCTTGGGGTTATAAACGCGGTTTTTTCCTCGTCGGGGCCGTACATCGGGATTTGGTGATATCCCCGATAAGCATCGAGAAAACTCATTCTCTCATGGCCCGCGGTGGCGTCGATCATCTGGTCGATCTTCGGCAGAGGGAAGCAGTCCTTTGGGCAGGCTTTGTTGAGGTCGGTGAAGTCTACACAGACACGCCAGCTGCCGTTTTTCTTCTTGACCACTACGGTGTTAGCTACCCACCTTGGATAGTGGACTGCTCTGATCGCCCGAGCTTGCAGCAATCTGTCGACTTCTTCGGCCACGGCTTCTGTCTGTGGGATCCCAGTCCTTCGGGCCTTCTGGATGACCGGCTTCTGTTTGGGATCCACATTCAAATGATGGCATAGCACTTCGGGGTCGATGCCGGGCATTTCATTCGGGCTCCAAGCAAACACTTCTTTATTTTCAATTAAGAAGTTCAAAAGCTCGGACTTCTCAGGCTCACCGAGCTCGCTGCCGAGCAAGAAGTATTTCTCGGGATCGCTCGGATCGATGTTGACCGAGGTTAGATCTTCAACACTTTTATGCTCGGGGGCGCGGCCGACCTTTTCCAACTCTTCTTCGAGTTCGGCCATGTTAACCTGCTGCGGCTCTGCCTCCCCTGGGACCACGGCCATCAAGCATTGCCTGGCCATTTGCTGGTCGCCCCTTACCGTCACCACCTCAATTTTGCCATCCTTATTCTCTAAAGGAAATTTCAGTTTTTGGTGGTACGAAGAGGGTATAGCCTCTAACTGATGCAGCCAAGTTCTCCCTACGATGGCATTGTAAGGAGACGGCGCGTCCACCACAATGAAGTCTGCCATGATGATGGCTCCTTCGACTTGGACTTTCAGGGGGATCTTCCCCTTTGGATACACTGGTTTGGCGCTGAACCCCACAAGGGGAATTCTTGCCTCCAGCAGATCTTCCTCTTTGAGACCCATTCTTTTGAAGCAGTCGTAATAGAGGATCTCGGATGAACTGCCGGGGTCAACGAGAATCCTCTGTACTCTGCAGTTCTTCAGCTTCAGGGTGATAATGAGTGGGTCATTATGAGGGAGTTGGACGTCTTCCAAGTCCTTTTCTCCGAACCAGATTTTTGGCCTATCCTTCCGAGCTTTTTGTGTAGCTGGCTCGAGCTCGGCTGATAGGACCTGCTTGCCGTGGGAAGCCTTCCTCGCCACAGCGCGAGATTGGTCGTTCCCCTTCGGAGCACTCCCCTTCGGTGCAGACGCCAAGTGAATGACGTTGATTATTCTCTCGGACTCATCACTATCCCGATCTTCGTTTCGGCGAGGATGATGCTCCTCGCGTTGAGTTTGGTTAACTCCCTGGCCACCCTCTTTGATATATTCTCGAAGATGACCGTCTTTCACGAGCTTCTCCAGATGTGACTTGAGGCTATAACAATCCTCCGTCATGTGGCCGTTCTGCTTATGATAGGAACAGAACTTATTTTGATCTCGGGTGGACGGATCAGCCCTCATCGGTTGCGGCCACTGAAAGTATGGTCGCGTTTTTATTTTACCAAGGATCCTATAGATTGGCTCCTTGAAAATTGTGTTGACAGCAGTGAACGCCGTAACGCGCTGCTGTCCCTCTCTGTCGCGCGGAGCCCTTCTAAGCTTGTTGCTACCCGCGGAAGGTGTATACGGAATGGCCGAACTGGAAGGTTTTCGGCCGTGACCGACATCCTCCCTCCGAGGCGACTTCTCCCTCTTGGAGAATTTTGCTTCCCGGGTGAAGCCAAAGCTTTCCCGAGCTCGGGCATCGTCTTCTTCTTGCTCTATGAAGCGATTTACCCGGGCCATGAGAGCTTTCATGGAAGCTACAGGGTTCCAGATCAGGTACTTACGGAGCTCATTGCCGGGAAGTAGAGACTGCTGGAACGATTTAATAGCCACTTCTTCAGTGGCGTTTTCGACCTGAATGTAAATCGTCCAGAATCTCTTGGCGAATTGAGTAAGAGACTCGTTCGGCCTCATCTTTAGCGCCATAATGTCAGCGTCGGTCTTGGGGATGATTCTGTGTGCTTGGAATTTCTTCAAGAAAGAGCCTTGGAGCTGTCGCCAGCTTGTAATCGACTCTTCTGGAAGTGCACAGAACCATCTCAAAGAGAGATCCCCCAGACTGGAAGAAAAGACTCTGCAGTTAAGGTGACCGAGGTCTCCCCAAAGCGACATTCTTTGAGTGAAATGCCGAAGGTGTGCTCCTGGATCCGAGGTTCCGTCATACAAGACGAACCGTGGGACGATGAACTTCTCTGGGAGAGAAAATTCTCTTATCTCCTGCGAGAAAGGAGATGTACCAAGGTTCTCCGCGTCGCCGACATCCAATTGTTCGCGGGCGAATCCGGCCGCTTCCATGTTGCGCCGGATTGTCTGTCTGACTTCTCGGGTCAGCCACTCCTTCATATCATTTTTGTCGTCGAAAGTGGATTCTTGCTTTCTTTGGGAGCAGCTATCCCCCGAGCCTTCGATGTGATCTCGGGAGCGCCTCTTGCGGTTCAGGTGCTGCCGCAAATCATCATGGATGACTGGACGTACGACGTTATTCGTGGAAGCCTTTTCCACTTCCCGGAGCTGCTGCTGGAGCTGATAGATTAGCTTATCCTTTTCTTGGATAATCAGGTTCTGGGTCCTGATATCCGCGAATGAGGATGTGTGTTCGTCACGCGCCTGGTATACGACCGGCCCTTTGCCCTTCTGCAGCGATTTTGGTGGAGGGTTGTTTTCCGTAAGAGGCCTTGTCTCCTCCATTAAGGGTGAGACGGAGCCAGAATTGTAGCTCTCCACCACGACCGGGCGTTCAGCACTTTTCTCATGTCGAGATACGGCACGGGACGTTCCAGGACGTGCAGTCACGTCTCCAGACTTTGTCTTTCCACCTCTCTTGCTCTTTGGAGGCATGGTGTAAGGGAAGAAGATTTCTGAGTAAAGGCGGCGCCAATTGTAGGTGCACGAAAATTCACAGACCCGGAGATGGTGAATTCTGGACCTATTAGAGATGTGGTGTGATGCCTCAGAAAAGAACCTGAAAGGAGAAGAATGGAAAGAGCAGTCAAAGACCCTGGCTGAAGGCAGCGCAAGGCTCTCCGATGCCTAAGTCAGTACGAGGACGTGACAGTAGGGTAGAGATTTTCAAATGTCAATTGTAAGTGTCTGAGTGCGTACCTTTTGAGGAGACTGAGTCCTCTTTTATATAGTGATAGGGACTCACAGATCGATCGACGTGATTCCCTTAATCGGGGTAACTGTCCCTCAATCGGGGTAACTGTTTCAGTCGATCACGCCCCTTAAATGGTGATAACGGCTCAGTCAATACCTATCCCCCATTTATAGTCGTAACGTTGCTCATTCCCCTTAACATTCGCCGCCTCATAAACCATACAGCCACGTCCCTCGGCCGTTGCGCCATGTCTAGGCGACCGAGATTGAGGCGAGTACATCCGAGGTTAGATGCGGCCGAACTGAGGTAGGAGTGAGCTGAGGGAGGTGCGTCTGCAATACAAACAAGTCGACCGAACTGGTTCGGCAAGTATGAGATCTCTGCCGAACTGTGATGCTAAAGCCGAGATCGAGACGAGTTCGGTGCTGAAATACCGCGTATTCCCCTTATTGCTGACGGAGTGGGCCCAATCTCGGTGTTCGAGAAATGCCCCCACACAGTCATAACTTGGATATTCTCAATCATTTCTATGAAGAATAATGATGAATTGATGAATTAAAGAGAGAGAGAGGAATGGAACAACCTAGTTTTTGGAAATTGCCGATCCCTCCTTTTCTCTTACTAATGAAACCAGGCTAATAGATTGGATGCATCTGCTAATTTGAAACATGACATAGGAATAAGATTGGATGCATCTGCTAATTTGAAACATGACATAGGAATAAGATTGGATGCATCTGCAAATTCATCATCCTCCCTTTTACTATTATTCAAGCCTGATTTCTTCCGGTTGAATAAAATGGCGACATCCATAGAAACGGCCACAAAGAGGAGAAGAAGGAATAAGAGAAAAAAGAGAGATTGTAGGGTTTTAATATTTGGCTAATGATATTATTAGGGGCAAACGGGTAACGATATCGTTAGGGGCAAATTAATCACAAAAAATGTACAAACCACCAATTGGAGGCTTTTATGTATTTGTTAATAAATTCATCTAATCCATGTTTGGCATAAATTTTCTCTCGTAAAAATCCTGATATTTTTCTATTAATTAATTAATTAATTAATTAATTTTTTGTTGTGGTGGGCGGAGCGGGGTTGTTTGGGGGTTGTTTTGGAGAATGTTGTGGGTGGTACAAATTTGAGAAAAAAAAAAACTAGTTCAAAAGAATGCTATTGTTTCCCTGTTTTGGCACATACTGTCGAAAACAAAATCAAACTTGAAGGCCTGTTTGCATTATGTATCCTCCATCCCTTTGCCGGCCTTTTCAGTATTGCTTGGGTTGAGAGTTGAAACCCAATTGAGCAATTAATGAATTTGAAATGACCATCCTATTTATAAGCAATTTTAAGAAACCGAGGACATTTGTACCTGAACAAGAAAGATAAGAATCCCCATCAAGTTGAGAATGGATCCCAATGCCTGGACAGAGGGGACCGCCAGCTCCACCAGCGCAAGCTGAGGGTCGGACCCAATGAGAGCGAAACGGTAATCGATGCCGGCCATGTGAGCGAGGAGATCGTGGACGTTCACGAGGGTCACAAACAGCAGGCCTATGCCAAGGACGGCAAGGCCTGACTTGGCATCTCTACTGGAGAATTGTGCTGCGAACCCGCCCATGAGGAGGATCGACCCCAAGACATAGAGCCCAGCATTTACGTACTCCCATCGATTGCGTGAGGCACGGGTGCCGTAGAATCGGCTCTCTCTTGCCGTTGCGAGCTTCACCATGTCGTCCAATGGCAAGATCTTCTTCTGGCCAGAGTTGCAGCAGCAGCAGGCGGAGATTACTGGTCGAGTAGAGATGGCTGAGAGAGAGAGAGAGAGAGAGAGAGAGAGAGAGAGAGCTTTTGGATGTGGGTGGGTGGGAGGCAATAACTGAAAGAAGTATATATATTAAAAAAGAAATAGAGTCCTCTAAAGGAGGAAGAAGACGAAGAAGAAGAAGACGCAGCAGCTCTTCTCAACTGTTGAGGAGGATTTGCGGTTGAGAAAGGCACGTGTCTTCCTGCATGGGGTCCCATGAATGAATTTCTATATGAAGAGATACGTGTCTTTCCCAATTTTGTAGTTAACTGATGACATAAGTAAGCAACATGTGCTTTATAATGGTGATTGGTTGGTTGGTCCCCCCTAAAAGAAGGTAAAAAAATGTTGGTGGAGAGGTACTTACGGATGCTCTGAATTGAGCGACACACATGAATATGTCGTACTAGCAACATCCCGTGCCATGCCATGCGGGGACCACAGAACCACTAAATTCACAGTTATTGTTCTGCCTGCACAGGATAATGGGTCCCACTGGGCCATGATCGTAGATCGACCTCTCAGTATTTGGTTCTGTATTCAGGGTATTTGGTTGGAAGGATTAGGTGAGGCTTGATTTGCTTGCGTTGATACCGGGACCCAGACCCATCTGATTACTGGACCGGATGAGGACCCACGAGCGACCCATCAGGTGGGCGACCCATCAGGTGGTGGACCCGTGCGATGGTCCACCATCCAGCGTATGATTAGGGATAGGGAGAGGACGTGTTTTAGAAAGCAGTTAAGAATTGGGATTTTTTTTCCGTGGATCCTCCTTCGGATCCACGGATCAGATGGGTCATCGGGTGGCCCACCTGGGTTCCGGTATCAACTCAAGAAAATCAGGCTTATCAACGTAAGAAAATCAGTTCCCGGTAGCAATACTATTGTTTTGTATTATAAAAAATAAGAGTCATAGCCCTCTTCATCTTCCTCTCTGGTGGAGTTGCAGGCTGACCTTTAAGAGTGGCCCTTTTCTTCTTCCTCTCTGCTAGAGTTGTAGGCTGAACTCAGCCCTCTTCTTCTTCTCTTTCTCTTCGTAGATGACGTAATTTTTTTCGGAAGGTTTTGTTGAGGAAGTTATGTGGAGGCTAGTGGAGGGACGAATGGCTTGATGAAGGAGGACATGTGTCTTCATGTGAAGGAGGTCAGGTGTAAGCATACCAAGGGAAACTACATTCCCTTAGTATAATAGATAGATCCCAACAATTCTGTATCCGCTTAAAGAATTTTACTATATTAAAATGAATAAACAGTTTACTATGAATTCCCAGACAGTTTACTAATTTATTATTAAAATTAAAAAATTTTAATATCTAAACTAATAATTTGGATAATTATTAGGGCCCGATTAGTAATTTAAAATGAATAAACAGTTTACTACGAATTCCCAGACAATTTACTAATTTAATATTAAAAATTAAATTATTTTAATATCTAAACTAATAATTTGGATAATTATTAGGGCCTGATTAATAATTTGGCCAGGCCTGGATTAATTGATGGAAAGCGGCCCATAGCCCACCCCGGCCCAACTTCTGTAAGAAGTGCTCATGTAATTTAATTTAATCTGTTTTAATGGCCACAAAAGTGATGTATAGCGCGACTCAGCATGGCCCGATTGTTTAAATATTAGGGTTCAGGCCTAGCTTTTATGGCCCGCGTTGGGCTTGTCCCCGGCCTAGGCCAGTGTTTCTAAAGATTATCTAGGCGTGGATTAAGGTTGTTTCAATGACAGGAGACACTTTCCATTAGGAGTAGGTAGTGGGGAAGGATAGAATACGAATATTATCAATATTATTTTACATGTTTTAAGTACTATAAAGAATGGAAGATGATAAGAATCATCCCATCAAAGAAAATATCACATGATTGATTTTTACTTCAAGTTTCATTAACCACAATCACCATCATTCCAGCCTTATCCCAACAATTTTGGATCCGCCTAAAGAATTTTACTATATTAAAATGAATAAACAGTTTACTATGAATTCAAGGACAGTTTACTAATTTAATAATAAATTTAAATTATTTTAATTTCTAAACTAATTTTAAATAATTTAATGTTATAAATAATATTCAAATTTAATATTATTTCACTGTAGAAGTAAAGTATTTAATATTACTGTAGAAGCTAATTTCTCTTAAAAACTTACTTTCTAACTACGTTAAGAGGCCTTAATTGTCCATGTATGCATATTTTGAGCCATGCTAATGCATATCCAGGCCAAGCCTAATTTTAGAAGCATAGGCCCACGTCCTGCCCAAGCCCGACCTAGGTCCTGAATTTCAGGCCCGAGCGCTTACATGCACTCAATCAGACTAGGGGTTGCTCATGGGCAGGGCCAGCTTGCTTTGGGGCGGGCTAGCTGTAATTAGGGACCGATTAATGATAGGGCCGGGCTTGGATTAATTGATGGAACGCCCATAGCCCACCCTGGCCCAACTTGTGTAAGAAATGCATGTAATTTAATTTAATCATTGCTTTAATGGCCACAAAAATGATGTATAGCACGATTCAGCATTGCTCGATTGATTAAATGGGCAGGTTCAAGCCTAGCTTTTATGGCCAGCATTGGGCTTGGCCCCGGCCCGGGCCAGTGTTTCTAAAGATGAGATGGGCTTGGATATGCCTTAGCCCAGCTCAAAGTGGTCCATAAACACCCCTAAATCAGGCCAAACCGAAATGGGCTTTTATTTGTCATTTGCCCTTTTTAGTAGTTCTTTCGACAAATGTACCACTAAATTACAACTGAGCAAGGACAGGCTTTGGCCTTTCTATCATTTAATGAAAGCCCAGCCCAAACATTAAAGGGCCTAGATTATACAATGAAGCCCACCCCAGTATCAGCTGGGCCTGGTTAGGTCTCGGGCTGTCCTGGCCCATGAGCACCATTAATGGTTTTTAATCCTCTACCCGAGCCCAGCCCAACGACTCTATCTCTCCTCTACCCGAGCCCAGCCCACCCCTGCAACCCTTCATCTTCTCTCTTCCCACCCTCTTCCCTCCTTCTCTTCACTGCACACATGCAGTCCGTCTCCCTGCCCACCTAGACACCCAAACCATTTTCTTTCTTCTTTTCTTATTTCTTTCTTTCCCTTTCCTCTCCTCCCTCCTTTTCTCTCTTCCCCCACCACCTCCACCCCTCTCTCTCTCTCTCTTGGCACCACTTTGCACTGCTTATCCTCTACCCGAGCCCAGCCCACCCCTGCACCCCTTCATCTTCTCTCTTCCCACTCTCTTCCCTCCCTCTCTTCACTGCACACATGCACTCCGTCTCCCTGCCCACCTGCACACCCAAACCATTTTCTTTATTCTTTTTTTCCCTTTCCTCTCTTCCCTCCTTTTCTCTCTTCCCCCACCACCTCCCCCCCCCCCCCCCCCCCCCCACGCTCTCTCCCTCTCTCCCTCTCTCTTGGCACCACTCTTCACTCCCTATCCTCTACCCGAGCCCAGCCCACCCATTCTCCCTCTCCTCTACCCGAGCCCAGCCCAACCCTTGCACCCCTTCATCTTCTCTCTTCCCACTCTCTTCCCTCCTCTTCACTGCACACATGCACTCTGTCTCCCTGCCCACCTGCACACCCATCTCCTCCACCCGAGCCCTACCCACCGGCTCTCTCTCTCTCTCTCTCTGCTCGTTCTCTCTCTCTTTCTCTCCTTCATTCTCTCTTAGCCCGCACTTCATCTCCCTGAACCCTCTCCATCTTCCCGCTCCTCCATCTCCCTGCACTCATTCTCCCTGTTACATCCCACTCCGCCCCACTCTCTGCTGATTCTCTCTCTTTCCCTCTCTATCTCCACGCTCTCCATCCCCCTGCTCTTCCTCTCCCTGCCACTGCACCCTCTCCATTTCCCTCCCTCCCTGCATCGTTCCCTGTCTCTCTCTCCACTGCTGCAGTCGTAAGAAGATGCCCTTTTGCTTGCAGTAGTTTGGTTCAGTAACGAAGAGTGGGGAGTGGGGATGACGTACATATTACTGTAGATTGGGGTTGACGTGTCTTTGCATGTAGGCCAACAGGTGTCAATATATTAACCCTCTGTTTGGGAAGGGGGAAAGAGGGGGGAAGGAAAAAAAGGAGGGGAAAGTGGGGAGAAAATCTTTTTGGGAGGTGTTTGGGAAGGGGGGAGGAAAAGGGGGGGGGAGGAAAGTGGGGGGAAAAATTTTTGTCTTCTTGTGGCAAAAATTTTCCCCCCAAAAATGGGGGGAAAATGAGGGAGGGGAAGGGAAATGAGGGAAAAAGTCTTTTTTGCCTTTTTCGTCCTTTGTTGTCTTTTAGAAACTTTTATAAAAGTAAGGGCAAAATGGTAATTTTTCATGTACTTCACAAACAAACAAAATCCTACTTTTTCACTTTTCTTCCCCCTACTTTTTTACTTCCCAAATAAGAGGAGGTAAAATTAATTTTCCCTCCCCTCCCCTCCCCTTCATTTTCCTTCCCCTCAAATTTTCCCTCCCCTCCACTCCCCCCTTCCCAAACACAGCATAAGGGAGTATACATTCCCTTAGTATAATAGATGTGTCACGACCCGGGCTCGAGACCAGACTAATCGGAGCTAATCCGGATCGCGAATCCAACATACTTACTCCCGTAAATTTTGAATTAACCGAAGTTAAGACAAGACTCACAAGAGATCTAACTTGCATACCTGTCAAATGTAGATTTTTGCGGAAATATATATATATATATATATATACATTGATAATAATTAACTTTACATTACAAGTAAAGTTTACATATACAAAAAATACAGTCTAAACAAGTCCACCACTGCATATCCAATTACCATGCAGGTGACATCTAATTACATCTCAAAATGATTTACAACAAAGTATCTATCAAAATAATTCCCAAAATGTTTCTAAAATATTTGAATCCATACGCCCTCCGATTATTCCCATTCAACTGAACCTCCTGGAGGTATCGGATGGGCCTCCTCTGCTGGCGGCGCTGCCTCTGCAAGGCCGGGACGGGCAACTGGGCTTGTAATTACATCAATAACACTATAAACACGACGGTTCAGCAATGTATAAACAAATCTATGATAATTCTTGCTAAATCTGTCCATTTCTCAACATAATAATTCTAGACAATCAAATCTAGAGCAGTACAATATCCTGTATAGTATAACCAATTAATAATCAATGACTAAACTTCAACTACAATAACATTGTTCTCATTCAATTCAATTTCTTCCCAATGGAAGTAGTTAGTCAGTTCATTTCGTTCATTTCATATCATTTCATTCGTTTCATTTATTTCATATCATTTCGTTCATTGAGTATTTATTAGATGGCTTATGGGACACTTTTAATCCAAGGTTACTTTTCATTCAATAAGTATTTTCATTATGTGGCTTATAAATGGCTTTTCAGTGACTTTTCAGTCCGTGTGTGGGATCTACCAGCGTCTTGATCAGAGATCACTGGCATCACCATGGAGCTCCGGAACACTCCAATCATCTGCTGCAACGGGATCATTTATTAATTTATTGCATTTATTCATTATTCAATGATTCATTGCATTCAGTCATTATAGTTCCAATTGAGTTAGAAGAATCTATGGTCATTTATAGTCCTACCTGTCTCTATCTCCAAACTAGACAATTACTAGGTGTAATCATTGGTTACTAAATGCACGTGTTATCTTCGATGGACATCGCATCTATACATTTAATGTGTGCATTTAGTCCCCAAAATTTTCAGCCACAATATCAAAATTCACTGACAATAATCATTTGACTTGTATTCAGGTTCGCTCGAGCGGACTCCCAGTTCGCTCGAGCGAACGTCTCACAGAACGTTTGTCGCGCGAGCGACCAACATATCTCTCTCTAGCGAAGCCAGAGGCTCCCAAACAGAACCTCCACCGCTCGAGCGCACATATGTTCGCTCGAGCGGAGACTTACAGATGTTATTTTGCATCAGACAACAGATAGTTCGCTCGAGCGAACTCTGTCCAGAACTCCTATTTCGAAATTTTGAACATTCACTTTTTCAGTCCCATTTCAACTCCAATACAATCCGCACCTGCAATAAAGACTTGGAACCTCCCATTCCCCTCATTAACCACATTCTAACACAACCACAACACTTCTATTCCTTCATTCCATCAATCTACAAAAATCTCCATTCTACAATAAAGAAGGGTTTTAAGAACCCAACTCTTACAATTCAAGAAAAACTTGTAAACTAGCATTTAAATCATAGAGGTGCATTTATATTTGCCTTTTAAACTCAAGTAACTAGAAGCCCTACTTAGCTTGAACTTGAGATGAGAAATCCCCAATTCCAAACCCTAATTCCATGAAAACATGAAAAACACCATTCTATAAGCTACTTGTGCTAAATGCTATACCAACCCACTTATTAGAACATCAAAGCTCTTAAAATGATCTAAGTACTCACTTGTAGCTCGAAGAGAAGGAATCCTTGAGCTCTTTCTCAAGCTTTGACACTCCAAAATGGAAAACAAGATGAGGAAGAAGATGAGGAAGATGAAGTCTCACTCCAATCACTTGACAAGCCTTCAATCTTCACTATAGATGGAGAGAAATGGAGGCAGAAATGAAGAGGAAATAGTTGCCTAAGGTTTTCTCTACAATGGGGGTGAAGTAGAATGAACTCAAAAGAGTTCATCTCATTTATATAAGTCACCCATTTTACATTTAGACCCTCTATTCCTCACCTATTCCCAATTCAAGTCAAATGAAAGCCCACTTGACGAAATCCTCGTCAAACAGCTTCGAGTTTATTATGAAAGTTAACGTACTCGTTGAGATACGCGTGTTGGTATCAAAAGTTTCCGTATTCAATAAAATATGCATAAATCCGTATTTACGAAAAAGTCCTCGTTTGTTTAGTTCGAGTCTAAAATCTCATTCAATCCATTCAATTTCCTTCATTATCATTTCATTAAGCTTAATTCAATCATTTGAGACTAATCTAATCTAATTTGATCATTAACCATCATTAGGTTAATTAAACATGATTAAATAACATTAATTGCGATTAATTAGAGTTAATCTTGATTAACTCGTGGCGGGGTCTTACAAGATGACATGTAGAGCAATCTATATGCTGAATGAGATTCTGATTCATCAAGAGGCCCGGACAACTTTTTCTGTAACGGATTTATTAGATATCACCGGGTTGTTATCACTCCTTGGTATTCACATGTTTTGAGATGAATTCATAACGAGAGGAGGGAGGACAAATGGATTGGATCTTGAAAGTAGTTTCTTCCTCTTTCCCATTTTCTTTGCTCACAGGGTTTGTTGTTGGCTTAAACATTCGACCAACACAGAGAACAGTTTAAGGGAGACAAAGAAGTTGATCTCTTTTCCCTTTCTTAATTTCTCCTTATATAAGCTTAGAGTGGAGAGAGAAAGGTGTTTGCTTTTCTCTTAGTGCTTGGCAACCCCATGTCTAATGACGTTGTATTGTGCCCCTCCCACTAAGTATATAACACCTGGACCTTTAGTCCTACAGTAATTATAATTAATTGCTTGTTAGTTAATTAAGTGTGTTTAGAGTCTTAGCAAGTTGGGTTTGACTTGTGGATTACACGTGCGAAGTCTCGCACGATTCCGAGTGCATATGGGCAGAGTACGTAGGGGGTTGGTTTGCAATTTCGGGAAGTTTTTAGGGGATTTTATGACATTATGAGTTTTTCTGAGTTTGGGTGCAGCGGGTAGGTCTCGACACTTAATGAACTTTAGCCTTTCGTCGCATTTCGATTTGACGCGTCAAAGGGGCCCAAATGATCGCTTTAGTGGACCAAAGGACTAAACTATGATTCCCACAATTTCCTCACCTAATATAACCCATGACTTACCTCTTCATCCCTCTCTTCCATCTCTTTCTCCCATTCACTCATCTCCCTCATTGCCTCCTCACCATTTCTGGCCAACAGAGCTCCGATGTCGCCGGCGGACACACTCTTCTTCTTCCTCAAGCTTCAAGGACTTCACCCATCTCTCTTTTGTAACATCTCATTCAACACCCACTTCAAGGTAAGCTTCCAAAGCTACTAAGTTTAGGTCTCCTTCATCCTTTTGCTTAGAAATGGATTAGACTAGCTCACATCAATCCATTGCATGCATTTGTAGGATTGATTTTGGGTCGTGTGCTTCTTTCTCCAAAGTTTTAGCTAAAAGAGGGATTTCCCACATATTTCTCTTGGTTTTAGTCAAGCTTTTCATCAAGGCAAGTTAATATACATATGTTTATGCTTTGATATGTTTGTCCCTCTTGATTTTGAGGATTGATTATGGTTTAGATGTCCATTTGCACATTTGATGTTAGGATTCTTAAAAAACATGATGATTAGGTCTAATTGTGTAATGAATTGGATTTTAACTTAAATGAATAGATTGATGGGATTTTGGGGATTAGAATGGAAGGGTTTTACCCTCATATTAACTGCATTTTAGGCCAGGATCTTGGAATGGGTTTTCACCCATTTTCATTGCAATTACGTACAGAATAGTGTTATGTTTATGTAGTGTACCCGGTCGACTAGCTACACAGAGACAGGTTCTCTGGAACCTGATGAAATGCACTGTTCACCATTTCATTTACAACCTCGGGTCGACCGGGAACTTTGGGAGGATGTCGACCGGGTTTGGATTGGGTTGACCGGGTGAACTGTGGGTTCCTGCTAGAAGGGCCTTTTCTAGACCTAGTTTGGATGGAGTTAGGTGGGACTTTGGCTATCCTTTTTGGACTCATTTGACTATATATGAAGATGTTTTGAGCCGACGTTCCTCACGGTTATTCCGGATGCTTCGAGATTCAACCTATCTCAAACTTGGACGGTGTGGTGCAACAGGATACCCTCCTTTGTAACTATGTACAAAGATGATTCATCCGGGTACGTATCGCAAACTATAATTCCTTTCGTTGACTGAGTAGGGATGTACGATACTTCGGGAATAACCTTGTACTTAGGATTGGATTGTCTATCGCTTTTGATTTTGAATTGTACCGTCTGGTACTTGTCTACTTGCAATATTCATATTCCTTAGCTTCGGTTACTTTGTTTTGTCTTAGGATCATATGAAAAACTTAGATGATGGACTTAGGATCCCATTTGATATTCCGTTTGTTATGAAGTTTGATTGAAGTGTTGAGGCTAGGTGGCTTTTTTTTTTATAAAGGCTTGATGATGACTACTTATGGTATGGATGTTTTGAAGAAAGCTTGATTGTTTGGTCTTGATTTGGTGAGGAAAAGTAGTCTCTCCTTTGTTAATGAATCTTGTTCACGCAAGAAAGCCTAGCCCCTTACTATCATATGTTTAGGACTCTTTGTGTCAGCCACCACTTAGCTGTTAATGTCCAATACAGCTGGGGCACTACCATGTGTGAGTGCTTTGGAACTTTGGTCGTGCTGTACGAATTTTTATATTTTAGATGGATGTACACCATCGGATACCATTTGAAAAGAAGTATTGAAGTTTGATTTTGAATGGTATCCCTCTTGATTGCTTGCCGAGGCTTTATCCCGTGTTTTGAATATCTCTACCACAACTCTATGATTGTAAGGGAGGACGATGTTGAACTATCCCGTGGTGATTAGCACATGTGGACTGCCTATCTTGTTAGATGTTCTTATTAGTTTGATCATGATTCAAATGCTATGTATCTCCTATGATATTGTCTATCGCCTACTTTGCTTTGTACTGCATATCTATGTATGTTATATAAATATATATATATATATATATATATATATTGCTTACCGACTGCTGTGTCTGATGATGCTACTCTTGGTGCATAGGTACCGAGCCGAGGAGGAGACGACGGAGGAAGTCCAGGTAGATCAGCCTAATGACCTCCTAGACTATTGTACGGGTGGCGTTGTATAGCCGTACTGTCCCCGTACTTGAGAGCCTTCATGTTATATCTAGGATTAGATTCATCTTTTGGTTCTTTTGTCTTTTGAGTAGGCCCGAGTTTTAGTGTGGCCTTTTGTGTAAATAATACTTTTGGTTAATTGTTTCAAACTTGAACTCTAATATATATCTCAGTATTGGTCTTAATTATAGATCTTGAGATACCACTTGTATTTATAAAGCTTCCGCTATTATTTTATATATTCAAGGAATTTTTGTACCTCAAAGCGGTCTTCGATCCATATGGGACATGATTGAGGCCATGCGTTGTTTATTAATGATTGGAAAATTTTAATTGGTCCTAATCTCACACAAAATCCCCTGTTTAACGATTGGGGGCTTGACAAAGTCTAACGGAAAATCATCATAAGAGACGATTTTGGAAATTGTCATTGGCAATTCCTATAGATAATAATCAATCTTTCACAAATATAAATCAGATGGAAAGAAGGAAAATAAGTCCAACTGAACACACGAGTGTGCATGGGCTCGCACAAGGGAATGAGGAAAAATAAATAGCCTCCTTTGATGCCTTGTGAATCATGATTTGCCGCGGATGAGGGCATCCTAGTAAGAAGTTGGAAGAAAAGATCTGGATGGCGGTTCTTCAAATGCCTTTCTCCTCCTCTGATCTTCTGAGATCAAGGGGACTTGGCCTTCCCTATTGTTAGGATTTTAGTTGGCTAATTCATAGAGTTTGGACAAAATTGGGTTTCCTTAAATTGTATTTCTATTAGAGGTCGGACTGCTAAAGATCTGTTTCCAAAAAGAAATAGAGTTTCCAAGATTTTAAGGTTTCTATGGGTCGCTCGAGCGAACCCATTACAGAGGCATTCTCGCTTGACCCATTGCTTAGATCGCTCGAGCCATCAGGGTTCTGGATTGGCACTTTGAAGACAGAGACTTGATCGCTCGAGCGAACCAGAGATTGCTCTGGTTAAAAAAGTAATATGGTAAAGTAAAGTTTAACTTTCATGTTTTTGCCATAAGTTACTTTTCTTTTCACATAAAACCATGGTAAAGTATAGTAAAGTAAAGTCAATAAAAAAAACTACTTTATAACTCTCTCTCCCCACTTTGCTTTACAACATACTTACTTTACCTCATCTTTTGTCATGATATGACATCAATCTTTATTTTACTTTACCACACCTGTAAACAAGTCACTTTTGATTTACCATATAAAATTATGATAAACTGTGATAAAGTAAAGTAAAAAAAAAAGGAACTACCTTACCATTCATTCCCACTTCATTTCACCATGTACTTTATCCCACCTTTACCGTCCTGTGAGATTTTCTTTTACTTTACTTTACCATATATGTAAACATACACATTATTATGGATTAAATTCTTTACTTTACTACTTTGTAATCTTCATTTTGAAAGATTCTTATCTTGTAGAAAGTTTTCTACAGAGGAGAACTGTTGGAGGGAATATTAAGCTTTTTGAAAGAAAATAATCTTTTCTTCAAGATTTTATCGAGTTACCAAATGCACGAGATTTTCTTTTCTAAAAAATAAAAGATTATATTTTATAAAATAATTTCTTCTTGTGTTTTCTTGTGCATCCAAACAGGCCATTAAGAATTCAACAATCTTTTAACTATAAGTTTCTTTTTAAATTCAATCTAATGGTGAGTAAAGACTTAATGAATATAAAATCAGACATGATTGAAGACATGGGAGGATAAGAGAGTACAAGGAAATAGACTGGTAAGGGCAGAACCAAGTGGGTCCCATAGAGCTAGATTGTATGAGCACACGATATATGGGCAAGTCATTTATCAGGTATGTCGACATGGGAGTTTGCTCTTCGGTTGCCAAAATTCAGTAAAAGTAGCAGTACACATTACCTAACACCGATTAATATATGACCACGTGAGTACCCCCTTATTCTTATATAAGTAGTTAATTTTGAAACTCCAACTAAAAGCAAATTAGATAATAGAATTTCAGGAATTCCTAAAAGGTCAGACCTTTTAGGTTTGATATTTTGGTAAAAGATATATGGAATTTCAAATGCCAAAGATAAGCCATCACATCATGTCCAAAAACCCTAACATCCTAAATTATGATCATAAATTTTGGTAAATAAATAGGTCCAATGTTTGTCAAGGTATTTCGGTAGGATTGTATAATTGGTGTAACAAGTTTATCCGTAGGAAAACCCTTTTTTTATAGTAAACTCCCATTTTGCAGGTTTCATATATCGCGGTGTTGCACAAACAAGCCCGTACTTTGATTCCCAAATTAAGTGAGTCTGAAAAAGTAATAATATATTGTGGGAGGACGTGACTTGTCTAATTGGAGTTAAGCAAATGAGTGTGCAAATTGACCTATTAACATTTGGGCGGGGGCAACTCTTCTTAAGCCATTTGCGTTCTATTTCGTGCAAACTGAAGATGAGAATTATTTAAGTTCAAGTAATCTAATCCGTCGACACTCCTAGGCCTGTTAGTTTGGCCCTTTGAGGAGTGGGCAGAGCCGGATTTAGACCACTAAACTCCATAAAAATGAGAGCTTTATTTTTATCCTAAAGCTTAAGAGATAGAGTAGAGCCTAATTCTAAAAGCGTATCCCCTTGAGGATCAAATTTGAGTAAGACCCTACCTCGCCTAGCCATCAGAAGACCTTTATATAAATAAATATATATAAAGATGCTCCTATGAAAACATCTATCACCTTACTATGAGAGATAAGGTGTGGGCCCTCACATCTACATCCAATGCCAACAAATGTGAGGGCCCCTACCTTATCTCTTATAATAAGGTGAGAGATGCTCTTATAAGAGCATCTCCCATAGAATTTTACCTAAAAAACCAGTTAATGTGCCCATAGGACCGATTCAAACAAATTAGATAAACTTGCACCAAATAGGGCAATTTGCCTGAAACCATTTTTTAACCTTTTTTTTTTTTTTTTCTATCGTCGATATCAACCATCATTTTGGTGTTTCTGATTCGATATCAACTATTATCTTTAGTGTTGATTATCGATATCAACCCTGTGCGGGATCCCTATATATTGTAATTTCATTTATCATTCTTCCTATTTCCCCAAAATGATAAACACCAAATCACAACAGCGGTGAAGAGCTTCCAAAAGGCAGAGTCTGTCATTTCCTTCAACCTCTTGCGATCATTTGCTTATATAAAGTAGGGCATTCTCCGTGTATCTTTGTTGTTGAACATAAAAGAGGTGGTAGGTCCATTTCGTCAACATATATGATTCCGGCAAATTCACTCCATCGAAACAAAGTGGATCCAGCAATCAAACGAATATGGATCATCTAAAGGCTTTTACCTAGAGAAATCCTGAGATAGAAAACAATGGAACTCCAACATGGATATTTCCAACCCATATCCTAGGCTGGGAAAAGAAGAAGAAAGTACCAAGGGAATTTTGGGTACTTTGAAGAAAATGGAGAAAAAGTTGATGGAAAACTCATATTTTGGCTGGATGTTCTGATTTGAAATGTCAACAGAATACTTAAGCCTAGTTTTGAGATGTGAGTATTTTTTAGTCTTGATTAGAAATCTGGGGAAAGATTGAGCCCTATTTTAAAAATTTTCCTAATTTTTAAAAGTTGTTGCGGGACCACCCTAGAGCCTCAAACCAGCTAAATTAAAGTTACACCAATAGCGTCTGATGAAGCCGATAACCACCGACCGAGAGATGAAAAAAACAACAACAATGCCACATGCAAGCTAAGAATTATGGATAAGATCACGATCGCTTCTAAATTAGCAAGGTCAATGCATCATTTCAGATCATGGTTGGTTGTTGATCCTTAATTTTGAGGAACCGTCGGATCAATGGTTTGGATCACCGAATCATCACGAGGGTTGCTTGCATCTGAGCAAATTAACTTTATAGTGGGTTAAACTCAACACCCTTTGAAGCTGAGACCCCCTGAAATTATAAATGGCAAGGGTGGGGGAGGCACTTATCTAGTGCAGGCGAAAACTTATATATATATATATATATATATATATGGGAAGTGCTCATATGAGAGACAATCTCACCAATTTGGTGAGAGATGGGTGGGGGCCCTCATATTTAAGTTGGGGGTCCTTGCATTTAAGTCGGTGAGAGTGGATATGGAAGTGAGGGCTCCCACACATCTCTCATAAAGTTGGTGAGAGTGTCTCTCATAGAAGCACTTCCCTATATATATATATATATATATATATATATATGTGTGAATCCATTCATGACATGCCTGTCGAAGTCGACCCCCTTTTGGTATTCGAGTCCGGATGTGGGTGGGTGAGAAAAGTTGTTTGTCAATGTTCTCAGGGGAGCATACTGAATATTTGCTAATTGCAGTCCAGCTGGTTGGTCCCACTTATATATGCGTCTGTCTGTCTATGGTCAGATGATAACTGGTAATAAGGTGTCCTTCCTGACAAGGGGAAACCAAAACAATCAGCCCACCAGATTATCGCGGCCTCGGATTTAACAGCCTTACTGGTAATGAGGTGTCTCTCAACTGATTTGGATTTTTTTTTGATCAGCCATGCTACTTGTCCCGAGGATCGGTCCTCGGGACAAGCCCGACTCCACATGCAGGGGTATTTTGGTCATTTTTCCAAATGACCAAAATACCCCTGCATGTGGAGTCGGACTTGTCCCGAGGATCAGACTTTTTCTTTTTTGATATTCAACCCAAAGGCAAGTGAAGGTCCACTTAAGTGTAAAATTGGCCCCAATGTTACATCATATGATGACAATGCAAGAGTATCAAAAGGGCTGCAATGGTCAACGGTGGCGGCCCAAATAGGACCTCTTGAGCTGGATACATCTATTCATGCACAACAAAAGATTAGCTCCAATGCACAAGGGGAAACTCCCTGCAGGCCCACAAACACGGACTCTCATGCACTAGAATCAGCGTAGGCCCAAATCTTTTAAACCTTTTAAATAAAAGAGTACGGTCGTTCATTGGATTGCACAAGTATTTTATTATCTAAAACTATAGGCACTTTTGGTAAACAAACATGAACCCTCTATCTAGAGGATTCATTCATTCCAATGCAACTAGGCTATCCTCTGTGCGGATTTCAGAAGGGAAGAATCACTCCATTCCGAGTTTGGAAAGCACATAAGAATAGTCACTCCTTGTAACTCAAGTGATTCTTTGTTTATGTGGATTTGCAGAATTTGATGGGGTAGGTGGAGACGGAGGAATCAATGGGAGAGAGGATCTTTGATGGATTAGGAGGATTTGAAAAATCCTCTCACTAACAGGGGCGGAGAGGAATTCTTCCTTAGGAGCTCACTATGTCGAAAAAAATTATTTGGGTCGCACATGAAATTGCATGTAGTTTTCAAAAATATTTGGTATTTTTTTAAAAAATTTGGGGGGTCCATTTGTAAAAAGTTATAAAATATTTTAAAGAAAAAATGGATTTTAGAAAATTTGGAGGGTTCATATGTAAAAATTCATAAAGTTTGCTAAAGAATAAAGGGGTTTTAAGAAATCTTGGAGGGGCCATATGTAAAAACTCATATAAATCCGTAAAAAGAAAAGAGGGTTTTCAAAAATTATAGAGGGGGCCATGGCCCTTGCCAGCACCCCCTTGGTTCCGCCAGTGCTCACTATTCCTCTCTTCACCCAAACATGGGTCTTTCTCTAGAGATGATTTCTCTCCGAGGACATTACCCAAATATGCCCTAATGGCACATGCTTTTTCAAGGGCAAACAGAAGTCAAAATGACCCTCCCTATTCCCTAATAAGTTTACATTCTATCGGCGGATCAATATGCCAGCTGATAGAATGTAATGGGTTTAATTCCTGTCATTTTTCTTCTCACCATGGAGGACTCGAACTCACTCCAATAATTCCTTGTACTGGACCAGACTCCAAAATAATCTACACAAACCACAAAGTACAGACCAACCTGTTTCTTTAACAAAATCCCAAGATTTCATATACGGAGGAATTTTAAATTTTCCAAAAGTTGTTCCCATGAGGTGGAATTGCAATTTCCTCCTTCTAGTGGAGCTTTTGAAATTCAAAAAAAAAAAAAAAATGCTCAAAGCCTGTTTGTTTGGAAGAATTGTGAGAATTCTTGTCCAGAAAAATTTTGAGAATTCCAAATGGTGCTCCCCAAAATAGAATTTCAAATTCTCAACCTCCCTCCAGCATTTCGAATGCTGCAGTTATGGGAATTCATATGGCTAAAAGTGTCTTTTCATGTAGGCTGTGATTGTGAATTCTTGTATCAGACAAATTATTGGAATGCTCATGGGACAAAAGGTGCCTTTAATCAAATAGGCCCATAGAGACTGAAATTTTAGGAATTCAAAAAGGTAATTTGAGATATTTTAGGTGACTCAAATATGAGACTCTAATGAAAGAAACATGGCATTTCAAATGCTAGAGAGAAGCCATCAATCACATCACATCTAAAAGACCCCAACATCCCCAATTCTTTTTATAAATCCTATTAAAGAACAGGCCCTTAATAAGACGGCCAAACAAGGACCCTCTCTGTCTCTATCTGGTTGGTTTTTTTTTTTTTTTTTTTTAATTCCGGAAGCAAGGATCCTCATTTATAGTTTTAGCAAAGAAATACAACTCCAAGTGGTTATGGTCCTTGACATTAATCGTGGATTTGCTCCCCACGTCTTTGTGTCCTGCACCAAATACACCCCCGCACCGCATTACGAATCTTAATTGGTGTGTCTTGCAAGTGTTAACACTAACACGTCCCCGGGGGAATCTGATGCTGGAACTCGTGTAGATGCGGCCATCCATCCATGCCATAGTCTTGAGTATGCGTGCTCTTGTAACCAAGACTAGTGAATCCAGTCATCGTCAATGCTGTTTCCATGTTGTGGTACTGCAACTAGCGTCCCGATTCCAAGTTCGATTTGGAAACTTCAACTCGCCCCAGTAACTCGGGTGACCCACCGAGCTAGCTATAGCTAGGTTGGGTTTGCATAGAATTGTGGGTATGATCCACTAATGCCGGATACATTCCCGGGTCCTGTCTTAACACCTGTGCGGTTATATGGGCATATCCAAGATTGACTTAATGAATTTTATGCTTGAGCCTGGAGCCAAATTTGTTTCCTATTTGTTCAGTGTAATTGCATTTACATACTCGATAAATAATCCTTTGCAAAGTTTTTTTTTTATTATTAAGCATAGAACAAATCTATTTTAGCAAACGAACATACCAAAAAGGCACTTAATGCAAATATATAAATAAATTACATGCTTTATTCTTGTATTTAGTTCTACAGGTATATCAACCCCATGGACCCAGGCTTACACCTTAATCCTATTGCCCAGATCTGGGCACAATTTTACGTTGGGTTCGAAATTAAAATCCAGAACCAGCACCTGATTTGCCAGGTCTGGTCTTTCAAATATATTCGGAGACCCATTTTCATTCCTACTGTGCCAGCGTGGCCCACCACATGGTCGTGCCATAGAATGGCAATCAGTTTATAACCCATCTGGCCACATGGAGATTTAGATTTCTGAAATAATTTAACCCAAAACGAAAAATACACAGAGACTAGATAATCTTTTCATGAAGAATATTTTTCATAAGTACTGACGTTAAGCAGAAGGTCATGAGGATTAAATAGCACATCATATCATTATTCTCAAAGCGGTATATATAAACACACGCACGCATTGATAGAAGGATTCTTTTAACATTATTTTATGCTAAGGGAACGGGTATATATGCCTCTCAAGAATGATCGAGAGCAGTAGCTCGTTTGGGGCATTTATTTCTAACAACTTGTTGCATTTCTCACAAATACCATAAAATCTACTTGTCCTGTTCACGATGGAATTCACGATAGAATCAGATGCCAATATGCCATTACATTTTATGGAGGTTTGTTTTTCGGATGTCATCAGATGCCATATTTGATAATGTCCAGATGTAATTTATTTCCAGTCATTCCTTTTAGGAATGAGGATACATACAAATTCCTAGCAATTATTGATCTTCCATATCAGAATAGAGAAAGATACAGGAACACGTATTATTAGCCATGCATCTAAGGCCCATTTCTCCCTAGATTATTTTCTACTTTTCTTTGTCTGTTTTTTTTTTTTCTTTTTCTTTTTCTTTTTCTTTTTCTTTTTTTTTTTAAATTTTTTTAGCTAAGTACTTTGACGTGGTCAGGTCAAACATGGAACCTTCACTCTTTTACCAACAAAATCTATAGATGCAAAATATGTGAATGAGATTATTGATGAAATTATCTTAGGAATTTAAAAACCGTCTTTGTTTTGCTTAGATTCTAATTCTCCTATCCATGTAACATTATTGTTGCTAAGCATCTTCGTATCCATGTTTTTTGCTCCATCTTGCCTTCAATTATTTTTTGGTATCATTCTCAGAATTGTATAATATGACAATTCTCTTTCTACACTTTCTTCCATCACTTGTGTCCCTGCATTTCTCTTTAAATCATACCATCAATCCGCCTTCAAATTCATTACCTCTAGGAAGTCAGAGCTCGCCGGACTTGTTCTTCCCCATTTGGGCAAAACTTACAAGCTTTGCTAGCACGTTGATTCTGTTCAGTTTCTGGAGAGACGACGGGTCGGTGGGGGTGGGGTCCAAGAAACTTGTGTGGAGAATGAATGGAAAAAAGGGGAGCATAAACATTGACGTTATTCTTGAGGGTTCCAACACAAGGCGCCCTGAGAGTGGTAAGATATTGAAGCCTAGAGGCATTTTCTCCTTGTTGGAGAAATGGCTGCGGACGGTGTGGGAGTTCTGCCAAGAAGACACCAACAGGTTAATATTCTCACTGAAAGTAGGCCTTGCTGTTCTTCTGGTCTCATTGCTTATACTATTCCGAGCACCCTACCAAGTCTTTGGCGCCAACATCATATGGTCTATCCTCACTGTGGCCATCATGTTCGAATACACTGTAGGTATGCACATCAATATACACATCGAAGAATATATATCGATATACAATTAACTAGCTAGTGCAGGTTGTGGCAGGCCTGAGGACCAATTCAAAACCATACTGAGGTCGAAGATTTTTGTTCTCAGATTGAATTCACCGCTGAAAATCAATACATCTTTCTTTCTTTTCTTTTTTTCTTTTATAGTTATAGTTACGTTTAGTTCAAGTGAGAATCAGGTTGATTTAGTTGACTTGTGCCCCTGCATTAAAATAAATATGGTTTAATTGATTATGTACTGATATTGTCTCCCGGCGAGAATAAAACCTAAACTATAGCATAAGCATAGTTCATTTATTCCCATGAAACCGAACATGGTAGCTTGTTCTCGGGCAATTGCATGTAACGGGGTTTAATATGGACGACAATATATTTTTGAGGCCTTCAGGTGAAGTCGCCAGCATACAGTTGCTATGTAGATGGATATACAGGCGTAGGTGCATATGAATTATGCCGCACGTACATTGTAAATAATAATAAAAAAAAAAAATTACTATGATCCTTATGCACTAATTCATGTTCTTTAGGGTTTATTTAATTTTCCTTTTTTTCTTGTGTGGAGAATTAATAGCAATCTCCTAAGACTATGTTGTTACTACAATTACTTTGTGACGTTTGTTTGTTTGTTAAGGAGCGACATTCAACCGAGGATTCAACCGGGCTCTCGGAAGTTTATTGGCAGGAATCTTCGCTATTGCTGTGATCCAAGTGGCAATTTGCACGGGCCGTGTGGTAGAGCCCATGATCATCGGCCTCAGCATCTTTTTAATTGGTATGCATGTAGTGGAATTATGTTAGCTGTATATGTCTCTCTATGCACATGAATATTATTATTATTATTATTATTCTTTATATGAACGTACATGACTTTTCCTCTTCTACACTGGAATATTTTCAATTATATAAGTGTCCCTCACTCTAGGTTGACAGATGGATGCATATGAACATTTCTCGTATGTGCATATATGTGTATATATATGTATGTGTGTGTATATATACATACATACATACATACATAAGAGAAATATTCAAGTGAGAACTAATTCTCACATATTATATGAAAACATTTTTGCAAGGCCCAACTTGCAACCCATCCAGACCTAGCAACCAATAGGGAACCCCCTGATAGTCACTAATCCTAAGGGTTGGCACACATCCAAATGAATTAAACGGTTGGATTCCTAAGGATTGGCACACATCCAAATGGATTGAACCGTTGGATCGATGGTTGAATATTTTTTTAATATGAAGCCCTCAAACTTGTGGGCCACCGGATGAAGGGGTTAGGGGCATATATATATATATATATATATATATATATATTTATGAGCAGGGCTCTCCTAAGCTGCATCTTAGCTTATCCTAAACTGCAATAGTGTTGGTTCTACAAATCAAGCTTGATTATATCTGTTTTTTACATGATGGAACTGAAAGATCCAGTTCTGATTGGATTTATCTTGATTTTAGAGACGATCATCATGCAAAAAACTGAATAATCGATTTTGATTTTGTTGGACCAGTCCTGTTTCAGCTTTGGAGAGCTGGCCCCTATATACATACATACATATATATATATATAATGTCATTTGTGGTGTAACCTGTGTAGACTAGCCTAATGCAGTAGGTTGTGATAAATAAATTGATGCAATTTGCATTAAATACACAGGAGCCCTGACGTCGTTCATGAAGCTGTGGCCATCTCTTGTACCGTATGAATATGGGTTCCGGGTCATTCTCTTCACCTTCTGCCTGATCGTAGTGTCGGGTTATCGGATGGGGAATCCGATAAGAACGGCCATGGATCGCCTCTACTCGATTGCAATGGGAGGGTTTGTTGCTCTTATTGTCAATGTACTCATCTTCCCCATCTGGGCCGGGGAGCAACTGCATAAGGAGCTTGTCAGCAGCTTTAACTCTGTGGCTGACTCGCTAGAAGGTCTCAACTCGCACTCAAACCCCCATTCATTCATTCATATTTAATGAAAAAGATGAAATATAAAAGCTAGACATATTGTAAAATGAATGATAAAACAAGTATATATTTGATTCTGAATAAGAATTAACTTTTCTACGTAGTTTAGTCTTTTGAACAAAGTTATTATAAACATTTTAAAGCTCTAGAAACGGATGAGAAAGTGTAATTGAGGATCAAAGTGAATACTACGCTAGAACTATATATATATATATATATATATATAGAGAGAGAGAGAGAGAAAAATATCACAAAGAACTAATCAAAAGATAAATGAGAAAAAATAAGGAATAAATTAAATTAAAGATTTGAATAGAATAAATCATGCCAAGAATGTAAACCATAAAATAATATAAAAATAATGAAAAACTAAAAACTAAAAAAAGGCTCATAATTTTGAATGCAAGAATTTTTCCAGTCAAAATGTTGTTGATAGGTGAGGTATGCATCATGGGGGAAAAACGACATTTAACATCATCTGACCTTTCCAGGTAAAATAAAAAATAAATTAGTTAATTGAAGCAGTGGTATTGTTATAGTGTAACTTTATAATTGATCAATCCCATGACTGGAATAAAACTTAAAACAAAGATATGTCCACATTGGCCACATCAAGTAATTTTCTTCCACACTATTTTTTAATGGAACTGAAAGTAATTTGTTCTAATATAAAGTGAATTTTGTTGGCATAATCCAACAATATATCACCCCAGTTGGAATGTACCAATTCGTAGATACATATGTAATTTGATCTGGTTAGATCAAGTAAAGATAAGTCCTTATACAAAGTTCAAATCAAGGAGTCTTCTTCAATAATTTTGATTATAGCACTGATTTTAATTGGTGCTAACTTTATGATTATATGATGAATTATCATTAAAGGGATGATGAAGTGTAAAGATGCACGGATGTAACTTGGGCACATATTAGCTAGGGGTGAGTTTGACATTGCATTTTTCAAGGTAGGAAAGGAGAGCTGCTAATGCCACACCCCAAATTTCTCTGAGCACAGGGGCAGACCCAAGTGATAATCATCTGAATCAAGAAACCCCCTAAGTCTACCCCACTTATTGCAAACTTGTATTGATGTCCAGCAAGACAACTATTGGAGATAGTGTTGCATTGCAGTCTTACCAGTTGCCACATATTGGAGTCTCGATTTGAGTAGTCTAATTATATCGCAGGCTTGCCATGTATTGGAGTCTTGTACGTAGTATATCGCTGAATAGTCTTGTAGTGCAGTCTTGAAAGATCAATAAAGAATACAAGTTGGAGAATTGGAAAAGTTGAAAAAGAAATATATAAAAATAGATTAAATGGAAATTGGGTGTTATAGAAGAAGAGGTTATTTTATAAAGAGAATGGATAATATAGAAAGAGGGGGAGCATGATAGGATCTGGAAAGCCTCAAAAGTCGGTTCATTCTACATCTCATCATTTTATGTGGCCATCTTCAAAAGGACAAGGAGGAGATCACATATATCAAATGTTTGGAAGTTAGAGGCATCACCAAGAATTGTGGTCTTCAGGTGGTTAGTTCTCCGAAGCCGAGTCCTCACTATGGATATCCTTAATTAACGGAGAGGGATTTGGAAGAGCGCCAAGAATTGTGGTCAATGCTTATTGTACGTGTTTGGAAGATGAGGAAACAATAGATCATCTCCTCTTAAGGTGGATTTGGAACATTGTAATCAGTTGGTTTGGTTGTAGTTGGGTCTTCCCAAAGAATATTCAAGAGCTGTCTATGGCTCGGAAATCTTCCTTACGGTCACATCAGGGGAAGGAAACATGGAATCTTTCTTTTCTTGCAGTGATTTGGCATATATGGGAGGAAATGAACGCTAGATGTTTTGAAGCAGTCGCAACGAATGGAGAATCGATTTGTGAAAAAATTAAGTTTTCTATGGTTCAAGGGTGTTAATAAATCCCATGTTCAGAGACTATTCTGTAGACCAAATCATGTTCAATTGGAAGGATGTGGCTGTCATGTAGTCAAGCTAGGGAGCCTTCTTATAATTTAGGGACTTTCTCTCTAATTTGTACATCTAGGAGGGTCCGTGTAGCTCGACCCCTGCTTCCTGGGATTTTGATGTTGTATTTCCTCCTCTTCATCCATATAAGTCTATTCCTTTTTCTTGTAAAGGAAAGCAGGTAGTAATATCATTATAGAAATTGAGTTTTAATTATTTATTTCTTCTTCATTTTCTTTTTCTTTTTGAAAATTCATTTCTTGAACCAATGTTTACGATTATTCTAGCAAAAGTCTAACCCCACCCAAATGAAAATCCTGGGTCCGCCACTGTCTGAGCACATCCCTTTATTTTAAGACCATTATGCACATGTGTGTCATTACCAAAATGAACATTATTCAAAGTTTCGTACCTCACCCAATTTCTCTCTACTCACACTCCGTCCAACAGCATCGCTGGAGGAGGAGAGGGAGAGGGAGGAGGAGGTGGCGGGCGAAGGCAGACGGGGGGGGGGAGAGAGAGAGAGAGAGACTCGGTGGGTAGAGGCAGGCATAGAGAGGGAGAGAGAGGGTGGCAGAAAGAGGGAGAGCAGGCGGTGGTCGGTGGGAACAGAAAGGAAGGGAGAGGGAGAGAGGGTCTAGTGATAGTAATGCGGGAAGAAGGGGAGTGAACTGAGAAATTGAGGGTGAAGGGGTTTGGTATTTTGAAAAAAAGGGTGTGTAGAGAGAGATTTTGGAAGTTTTTTTTACTTATTTAAAGTGGTTAGAGAGAAGGAATGTGATCAGAGAAGTCTGAGTGTGGCATTAGCAGCTCTCAAAAGGTTGTCACGGAATTATAGTTTTGATATATTCTCTCTTGGCGGCAGTTACTTTAATCTTTTACTTTTTTTTTTCTCTTTTTTATGAAATCCGGAGCTAATACATAAATATAGGGAATGGGTATCTATTCTGTGCGGGTAAAAATTTCGGACTGATCAACTGGATCGAAAGATGTTTGAGTTGGATCCAGTTCCCTCTAAATCCAAACCTAGACTTGAAATATTATTGCATGTATAAAAATACATATATTTCGGAATTCGGCTGGGTGCCAAACTTCGGGAATATTTACTATCAGGGGGTTCCTTGTTTGTGCAGGATTTGGATGGATTGCTAGGTGGGCTCCACTAATAGTTCTCATTGAAGCATTATATATACAGGATTCTACAAAATGCCCCTTCCAAATTGGAGGCGTTTTTGCCCGGATTCATAGATCCAACAAAAATCATCCATAGTTATTATCATTTTACTACATCCAATGCAATGATAAATAAAGCATGAATATATAAAGTATTTCTTGTTGTTATTCAAGATTGGCATTTAATGATGTTTTTTTTTTTTTTTAATTCAAATGGGCATTTAATGAGAAAGTAGTGACTCTTTTGAGGGGCCCATATTAAATAAAAGATTCAAATAAACCAAAATAGAGGGCCCCAACACTTATGAATTGAATGAGAGGCCCACTTATGAATAAGGCTCATCACTGGATTATACAAGAGGACCCCACCTATAGAGTCTTAGAATGATTTTATGAGAGGGTCCAACTGTAGTGTACTACCATCCAAATATATTGACATGGGTAATTATCTATGAGATAGTTTGGAATAAGAGAAACGATCTAACTTTGAAAAGGAGGAAAAGATGGCTCTGTCCAAAGCATTTAATTTGTTAGAGAAGTTCTCGATTCTTATTGGTTCCTCACTCCCGGGCGCCATGTAGAGTTACTTACATATCTCTCTCTCTCTCTCTCTCTCTCTCTCTCTATATATATATATATATATATATATATATAAATAAATAAATAACGTGTTGTTTGCGGCTGTTATTTTTGGATTCAGAGTGCGTAACAAAGTATCTGAAGGATGATGGGTCAGAGCATCCAGAGTTCGACAAGACTGTCATGGATGATTTTGACGACGAGCCCGCTTTCCGGCGATGCCGAGCTACATTGAACTCATCTGCAAAGCTCGAATCTCTGGTACTGGTAACTCTGTATTACAGAAATGGATGGATTGAATTTGAGTGCAGGCCGGTAGAGATCAGTGTAGATGATCATGTGGATATTGGATGGTTGGTAAACTACCCTTTTTTTTTATGTTATCTATATTTTTATTAACAGGCAAATTCTGCAAAATGGGAGCCGCCACATGGGAGGTTTCGACACTTCTTCTACCCATGGTCTCAATATGTAAAAGTTGGTGCAGTTCTCCGCCACTGCGCTTATGAGGTCATGGCATTGCATGGCGTCCTGCATTCTGAGATACAGGTCTCTCTCTCTCTCTCTCTCATACAATTTAAATGACTTTTGCCTGCCCTTTCTACTTGACTAGAGACAAACTAGATATATTCATTTAATAGGTCAAACAAAAGAGTGGTAATAGGGACAATATCACCATCATCAGAGGCCACACCTCGTCTCGTGTGTTCTTGCATATACCACGGTTGTGATTTGCAGCAGGGAGCCACCCCCTTTAATGGTGATCTAACATTTCATCCTGTGGCAAAGGTTACTTCAACCCCATAGAGAATGTAAATCTGGTCAGGGTAGGGTGTTCCCAATTCCCATCCAAATAATCTGCCTAAACAGGAAGTGGGTCGACATGTAGATTGCTAAACCATAACAATGGTAACCTCACCTGCTTTAAAATGTTTTGAGGCCATCTTTTCATGGGGACAAATTATTAGTTCTCAAACCTTCAACAAAGACAAAAGCCAAGTTATGAGCCAAAATATCACTAGTTTTACTAATTGAATCACTAAATCACTGTTTAACAAAATGGGTTAAAAAAGGGATTGCCGTGATATTAATTGAATCATTACTGATAGCTATCTCACAGAAAGGGGTGGGGGGATTTAGACATTTTCTCATGTTAGCAATTTTTGGGTGAACTAGCCTACTGATTGTTTGAGAAACAAAACCTGCTTCGTGTCAACCAAGACTTTTTGAACATTGAGAATAACTGTAACCGTAGAAGCAACTAGGATGATGAAGATGATATGACTGATTTTCTTCAACCATGTACAGGCACCAAATAACCTCAGAGTCGCATTTCAATCAGAGATCCTAGATGCTAGCAGCCAAGCTGCCGAGTTGGTGAGGAGTTTGGGCAAAGACATAAGCAACATGAAGCACAGCCCACAAACATCGCTACTGAAAAGAGTCCATGACTCTACAGAACGCCTCCAACGTTCCATAGACTTGCACTCCTACCTTCTCACCTCTAGCCATGAGCTCTCTGAGTACTCTTCCAAACCACCGCCCACCAAATTCTCCACCACTCTCTCTTCCACCCACTCTGACCTATCCCAAAGTTTGGCTGAACTAGGAGACAGCCAAGAGCCCAACCTGAATGCACCAACACAGAGTGCACTCTCTACAGCCCCTGCTCAAACTGAGTCTTACCATGAGAGCATGAAAAAGCAACAAAGGAGGCTCCATTCATGGCCATCAAGAGAGGTGGATGAGTTTGGAGAAGAGGGAGGCCTGGACATGGACCTGATCCCAAAAATGCGAGCATATGAGAGTACCACAGCACTGTCTCTTGCCACATTCACCTCATTGCTCATCGAGTTTGTAGCTCGACTAGACCACTTGGTAGATGCTGTTGATGAGCTTGCTAAGTTGGCCAAATTCAAACATGAAGGCATAAAATGAGGGGGGGCATATGGGCAAAAGCTAAGAATGCCATTAGTAACTTCACGTAAAAGAGATACAAATCATGTGAAATAAGACAATGAACTTCTTCATCAGCCAAAATAAAGCTTCTATATCTGGCATTCTTTATTCTCTCTCTCGTATTTTAATTTATCATTTACCCTTTTGGAACAGGGGTGCAGATTGGCAGAGTAATCCCTACAGATTTATTTAATCCAATTGCAGAAGCAAAGATACACAAGTAAAAGTACAACATGATGTTGAGTAGCCAAGAGCCTGGCACAAACCAATCATATGGCACATGAGTTCCCAAAGGCATCTGACCATTATGCCATTTTTAAGTCATCAAAACACTATTTCTAGTCATCCACTGAGCAGCATATACTGGGCTGCCTATATCTCTAAACAATCACTTTCATGTAATTATCCTACATTCAGTCAATCAAGAGCAAAAAGCGGACAAACCATACTGATTGCAACAGAAAACGCTCCACTAATGTATGTGGACCATTAATTAACAAGGGATGCGGATCATACTTTTAAAACCTCACTGAAATTGATACAAAAAGGCTGATACGTACTTCTTTGAAATTGATCAGGATCTCTTCCTCACCAAGCTATGCCAAACCCTCTACTTAGGTCTCTTGTAGCAAGGTATGTTAATCCTCTTCAAGAAATATCCCAACCAAGCGCTCTTCCTGGTCAAGCTATATTAATCCTTCCCAAAATATTAGGGATATGCTATCAAAATGCACAAAAGTAGTACAAATCTCATCTAGACCAAGTCAATTGGGCATCCAATATCAATTAGAAACATCCACAAAATCACGTTTCCAGAATAAATGGGTACGGTTGTGGCTAGGTTAGTGGCATACAATCTCAATCATGCCTATAAATGATTAGATTCTAATGCCTTATTATTGTGCGCCATTTAAAAGCAAATGTTATTGCGCAATGTAAAAATTAGGCTCCATGATCAAATAATTTGGTTTAATCACTCACGAATCCTGACAATTGATAATAATAATAAAAAAAAAAAAAAAAGTGCCCACACAAGCACAATAAAACATTTCAAAAGATATCATCTGCGCACGGCCACATGCAACACAAAGTAGCTAACCACAGTACCGCACTATTATTTACTTTCCCTCAAAATAAGAATATTTTCTCTATGTGGACACAATAAATGGACATTTATAGATCTAAAGTGCTCTCTTGAATGGGCTCAATGGAGAACATGGCTAGTAGAAAGCACAAGGACCCATGCTCAATGGAGTGCATGATGCAGGACCATGCAAGGCTATGTTAACATTCACTGTGAAAAAAATATAAAACTAGAATTCAGATTTCACCTCTTTATTTAAATTCCAATTGGGAGTCTAGAGATGAATCTAGCCCTTGTCACAATCCCACAATACAGACCCCTTGGACTAGAATCGGGGTCTCACTGGAAGCATGTTCCTTCCACTAGCTTAGGGATCAGATCAAGTCAAGTGGATAGATTATCCCCTTTGAGGATTTGACAAAATGGGCTAGGTTCAAGAGATGAAAGTTCAGATTTTGTAATCGATAAACCCCGCCCCTCAGTTAATGTTGCTAAATATTCAAATAAACATTCAGATCTGAGAAAGCAGCATAGGGGTGTAAATAAACTGTCCAAAGGGGTCCAAAAATCCATGGACTGGGTTCGGCCACCTGGTATCTTAGCGTAGGAAGGTTCGGCCGAGTTGTGTCGGGCCCAAATGGCTCAGTTGGGTTTGGATGGGTACGGATGGGATCAGGTTATGCTAGATCTGGTCTAGGAGGGTTTGGTTTCAAGGGATGAAGGCTGGATGTGTTCAGCTAGCCTGGATCTTGGCAAAAAGGGCTTTTGCTGATGGTGTAGATGGGATCTGAGGTTTGACATAAAGGATCTAGGGTTTGGAACGTTTAATGGCAAGATTTGAAAGTGGGATAGGTTTGGCTAAAGGGGATGGCAAGATTTGAAAGTGGGATAGGTTTGGCTAAAGGGGATTTGGGCTTTTGGTGGTCGACCATGTGGAACTGGAGGTGGATCTAGGATTTGATGGGCATGTGGTTGTACAGCGAATGATGCTGGGGAAAGTCTGTTTTGTTGTGAAGAATGGAAACACCAATAACCTTGAAAATGAAAAAGGGAAGAGATAGAAAATTACCTGATTTGCAGTTTTGCAGCGGTGGCTTTGCACCAGATCCTTTCAAAGAAGGGAGACAGCATAAGCACCCATAACATTCATTCTCAAAAGTGTCTTTACAATGCTTAAATAGACAAGCCCTAACCTGAGCTTGATCTCAACCGTAAGAAACATTGAGATTAAACCATCTACTTAAGACTTATGGACCCACAAATAATAACCTCTAACTAATAAATAAATCAAACAAACCAAATAAAAGGAAATACAAATAGCTTGGGCATGAATGTCCTTGAAGATAGAGCCACACGACCCATAAATTGTACGGTAAACAGGTGCGCCCCTCTTGGTCTTCTTTGATGCTCCTTTTCTGCACTAGTCCCTCCCATGTAGCACATAGCACATCCAAATGTGGGGTTTTCCTAATGTTTCCACACGAGGTCTTCATCTTGATCATAGGTTAGATCGGGCTAGCTCCAACTGTTGATCAGTGTCCTTAAGATCAACGGCAGATCATCATCGGAATTGTGATAAAATGGAATTGATTGTCAAATCAAGAAGAAAAAAAAAGTGGAGGGAGTTGGGAGTAAAAGCACCCTTTTGTCAAATTTTTTTCTTTTTAAGAGTAGTTTTTGTCATTTTGTGTCTTTTTTTAGCATCCTTTTTGTCATTTTGTGCAACTAAAAGTAGCTTTTTTTTTTTGTCATTTTGTGATTTTACAGCCAATTCCCCTCCACTATCTTTTTTTTTTTTTTTTCTTGATTTGACACTATTTCATTTCATTTTACTCTACCCTACAAACAAACAGGCCCTAGGAAGCTTGCTTGTGTGTTTTCCTCTTCCTCCTCTGGTAGATCTTATACAGTTGAGCTGTTATGTCCTCATCAGTGCATGATATGATAATAGAATTGCTGTTTGTTATGATTAGACACAATCCTATAATGGTAATATCTGTGCACATGCAAACAAGCACAATCATAACTCCAATGTTTCCTTTTGGTGCTTTCACCAAGGGATGGCAAAATGGCAGTGGAACTAGTGAAATTCCATTTGCCCAAGTTTCTTGATGCAAGAATGGGAAAAATAAGAAATTGTTAGAAGTAAATTTGTAAGGAAATTGAGTGTTGGCAAAATTCATTGTGTTATGAACAAAAAAGGGATTCATATCTAATCATTGTATTTTATAGATGGACTGCCCGGATCGAAGGATCGAAGAAAATTCAAGAAAGGCTGAAAATATACTGGGTGCTCGAGCGCCTACATTAGCCCGCTCGAGCACACCTCAAACAGCACTCAAGTTCCTTTCTTACACGCTCAAGCCTAACACACGAAGCGCAAATAACTGGATGTTTTTCCTAGTCGCTCAAGCGGACCTGGACATACACTCAAGCGCCCGAAGCGCGAATTTAGGGTTTTAATTGGAAACCACTTCCTATTTGTCTCCCACTCCTTCCAAAACTCTCGTGGCTTGAAACCCACAAACCAAGAGTTTTTAAAGACATCTTCTCTCAAGCCTAGGTTTGTACCTCATACCTCTTCCCCCATTCTAAGCCCTAGAACCCTTTGAGAGATCCATCATCTTCTCCAAAGCATCCTTTGCTATGGTGCTGAAGCTTCAAGCCTCGGAGATTCTTTCCATCTACTCTCTTACAATAGATTCATCTTGAAGAGGCGTTCAAGGTGGTTGGTTCAAGCACGGAGAAGGTGTAGGGCGAGCAAAGGAGCACGGACATAGGCACGAAATGGACACGCCGACACGGTATTTCTCAAAAAAGTAAGACACGGACACGTCGGGGACACGTTAATATTTAATAATAATAATATATCTAATCGTATACTACAAGAGAATATTATTTTAACTTTGTAATCAATTTAGCAATCAAATAAATAAAAATTCAAGTACCAGTGTACTACTGTACCAACTACACAGGCACAAAATGGACACGCCGACACGGTATTTCTCAAAAAAGTAAGACACGGACACGTCGGGGACATGTTAATATTTAATAATAATAACATATCTAATTGTATACTAAAAGAGAATATTATTTTAACTTTGTAATCAATTTAGCAATCAAATAAATAAAAATTCAAGTACCAGTGTACCACTGTACCAACTAACAAACATATCAAATTATCAAATATCAATACAAAATTCAAACATAATTCATAATCATTAAACATGAAATATCCATAGTTCGATAAAATCCATACAAAGAAAAGGGAGTATCATCAATTTCCCCTCCATTCCAAAAATACAAAAAGCAATAAAGAAGTCAATTTCCGTCTTAAGCGTGTCCCCAACTTGTCCGGGAAATAAAATATAAAAAAATAAGCATGACAATATTTTGGCGTGTCGGACACGTGTTTGGGCATGTCCGTGTCCGACACGTGTCAGACACTAACACGCCAGCCCCAGAGAGGTGTCCGTGCTTCCTCGACGGCGAGTCGTCAACAAGATCATCGCAGTCCTTAGGTTGAGTTGCAACTAGGGAAGGGTCTATAAGTACTTCTTGTAACTTTCGTTTACACAGTGCTTGTCAATCATACCCATCATGCGCAAGCCCAACTGGGCCCAATACTTGTATTGTAATTAGATACTGTATTCTAATTAAGCTACAATTAGTCAAGTACTCCTTCTATATTGGAATAGCTATAATTTAGGGATTTAAGTTGTATTGGGAGACTGTTAATAGGGTATTAAACCCTTAAATAATGCGAATGAGAGAACCCTAAAAGGGACACGATTTCAGCACACTCTCTCTCTCTCTCTCTCTCTCTCTCTCTCTCTCTCTCTCTATGCGCGTATTATGTTTCACATATTCTCATAATGACATGGTATCAGAGCTCTTCTTGTGGTTTTCAGTCTTTGAAGAATTAATCTTCTCGTGGATTAGTCTATGTGACTAATTTCTCATCACAGATCTATCAACAACAGCAGATTTGTGCCCTGATCAAGAGGTGGCCCACCACCGATCATCCTGTTTTCTTCTACAACTGAGAAGTTGTTGATCGACGGGCCTTCTAGAAGTTTTTGATGATTTTCTGAGAATTTTTACTCATCATCTGAGGTAGGTTTTCCCTCCTTTTACATTTGACGATTTTGGGTTTTTTTTCCCAAACAGTTTTCATCTCGACCATCCAGTATTGTGGATTTTTATCCAATTCCCTCCGAGCTTGGACTGTTGGTAGTGGTTTTCATCACTCACAAACAGATCTGATCTGATCTGTGATTGGGCAACTTCGTGGGGCCCACTGATAGATCCCGCCAGCACTGTTATTGTTGCCTGCTGTGTTTTGTTTTCTGCTGTTTCCTGTTTTGCTGCTGCTGTTTACTTGCATTATCTGCTACTACTGCTGCTACTTGCTAATTGCTATATGCTACTTGCTACTGCTGTGATTTCCAAATCTACTAGCTACTGCTGCTGTTTCCACTTGCTGCTGCTGTGATTTCCTTTCTGTTGGTTCCAACTTCCAACGTCTCTTGTTCGGAATTCTTGCTAGTCTGCTATTTACGGAGAAATCTGAAATTGCCCTAGTCCGTTTTGATGGGAAAAATTACACATCGTGGGCCTTCCAGTTTCATATCTACTTAGAAGGAAAAGAACTCTGGGGCTACATGGATGGTTCTGAACCTAAACCGGAGGAAGATAACAAGATGATCTCAACCTGGAAAACTAAGGATGGTAAAATCAAAACTTGGTTATTAGGATCTGTTGAACCCCATTTTATTCTCAATTTGAAACCTTGCAAATATGCCCGTGAGATGTGGGATTATCTTAAAAAGATTTATCAACAAGGTAATGCTGCTCGCCAATTTCACTTGGAGCTCGACATCTCCCAATTTTCTCAAGGCATCCTATCTATATAGGAATATTACAATGGGTTTTGACGAATGTGGTCAGAATATGATGAGATTAAGTTTGCAACTGTGCCAGAAGCTCTTCTACCAGAATTACTTCCCTTACAGCGAAATAGCCATCGGGACTGGTTTCTCATGAAACTTCGTCCGGAGTTTGAGACCGTTAGATCAAACTTAATGAGCCGGGCTCCTCTTCCAAGCTTAGATGACCGTCTTCAGGAACTTCTAAAGGGGGAATATCGTCTGGTTATCAAAACGTCTCTAGAAAAACAGAGATCTACTGAGGCTCCACTTGCCTATGCCGCTACAACCAGACCCCCTTCTCGGGACATCAGTAAAGTTCACTGCTACAACTGTAAGAAATATGGTCATTATGCGAATCAACGCAAAGCTCAAATGTGCAAATATTGTAAGGCCATTGGTCACGTTATCGGGGTTCAAAATCGCGGCGGTTACCATTACATAATGTACCGTTAAGTTATATTGTATATAACGGCCGCGATATGTAACGGTGCAAAATATTGGCAAAATAACGGATTATAACGGTTGTTATTTTGAATATAACGGCTGTACCGTTACAATGGCCGTTATATTAAAAATAACAGCCGTTATATAGTCTGACAGAATTTTTTTTTAAAAAACGCCTCTTCTGCCTTCTTCTTTCACTTTTTTCATTCTTTCTCTTCCCTGAGAGCTTCCTAAGGTTTCTTAAGGGCTGCTACAACTTCTAAGGCATGGAAAAGCTTAAATCTAAGCTACTTTGGGTGGATTTGTATGTGGGGAAAGCTAATCAAACTCAAGGGACCTCTTTGGTAAGCTTATATTTTTTGTTTTTTGGAGTTCTTTTCAATATTCAACATCAAAATAACTTAGAGATGGTTGAAATGTGTTAGATCTATACTTTTGGAGCAAAAAAATTCAAGTTTTAACACTTTTTCTAATATTTTTTATTTTTTCATTATTTTAATCCAAATTATTTTAGGTTTTTTTTTTTAAAAAAAAAAAGATTGTGTAATACATGGACCAAAGGCTTTATATTGAGTTAGATATGATGTTACTAACTAATTTTTCCCTAGATCTAGTGTTTTAAGGTGTAGATCTAGATTTTTTTATTTTAAAAATTTGGGGCTTTTCTTGATATCATTTACATTTTTTCAAATTAGTGTTCAAATGCATTAATAATGTGTTAGTTTAAAATAGATCTACACTTTTGGAACAAAAAAGTGTGAGTATTAGCACTTTTTTTAATAATTTTTATTTTTTCATTATTTAAATCCGAATTATTTTAGCTTTTTTGCTTTAAAGTGATTGTGTATTGTGTAATATTCAATACATGAACCAAAGGCTTTATATTGAGTTAGATTTGATGTTAGTCATTAGATGAATGTCCAAAAACTTACATTTATGAAATATTTATTTTCGGATTTTTTAATAAATCAATATTAAAATATATTTTTTTGATGATTTGTCCAACATGTTGTTGTTTTATTATTCTAGGTTTAATGTATAACTCATGTGTATGTTTCTAATGCTAAATGTACTTGAAAAATGGATATAAAACATTTTGTTTTAAGCTTCTATGTTTCAAATTCTAAACTACTTTACTTTATGGATTATGTGTTTAGTGTTATTCTTTTGTAGAAAACAATGGTACGTGAAGTTGACCCGGCGTGGCAACATGGTGTTGATGTGGATGGAAAAAAGAGTAATATTAAATGCAATTATTGTGGTAAGGTTGTAACTGGGGGAATCACTAGATTGAAGGAACACTTGGCACATAAATCGGGAAATGTGGCAAAGTGTACCAAGGTATCCCCAGAGTTAAAGAAGGAAATGCAAGCATTATTAAATGCAGGGAAACAAAAATAAGTAGTAACTGAGAAAAGGAGAGAGGCAGAGTATGAAGCATGTAGAGAAGAGGTGTATGGGCCTAGGGAGGTACTTGACTCAGATGATGATGCTGAGGAATCAGATGTAGATAGAGCAAGGAGAGAGAGCATGAGATCATATAATGAGGAAGAAGAGAGGAGAAGAATGATCTATGAGTCTGCTTCTAGAGGGGGTCAATATGAAGAGGGGGGTGGCTCAGTTAGTGGTGGTGGTGGGATGCGGCGCCGGATGTTTAGTCAAAAACAGACTCGCCAACCACCAGATTGGTTGGAGTCTAGCGAATCTCCCACACAACAGGCTCGTAAATCAGAAGTTGTGGGTCCAATTGACCCAGCTGCTTATAGGTCTCCATCCGCAAAGCAACCTTCTATAACCAAAGCCTTAAGCGGGAAGATGGGTTATGCAAGAAACAGGTTGGTTAGGGTAGTTGGGAAATTCTTCTTCGATGGAGCCATTGCACCAAATAAGGCAACTTCACCCTATTTGAAGACCATGTTGGGCGCCGCGGCAGAACATGATCCGGGTATAAAGCCACCCACACCGTATGAGATTGGCCACTACTGTGTTGAAGAGAAATATAAAGAGACGATGGATTGGGTGAATACCTTTAAGAGGATCTGGAGAGAAAGGGGTTGCACACTCATGTGTGATGGGTGGACTACCATCACTAGACGATTCCTATTGAATTTTTTAGTATATTCATCTCTAGGGACTGTTTTTATTAGATCAGTTGACGCAACCGAGTACGTCAAAGATGCGACGTACTTGAATAAGCTTTTCAATGAGGTAATTGAGGATATTGGGGCAGAATGTGTTGTTCAGATCATCATAGACAATGATGCAAGCATGAAGAAGGCAGGAATGATACTCATGCAGCAAAGGCCCAATATTTTTTGGTCTCCATGTGCTGCACATTGCTTAGATTTAATGATTGAAGACATCGCTAAGAGGAATATGATAAAAGGTGTGACATTGAAGGCAAAAAAGATCACTAATTTTATCTATTAGTCAAACAGGCTCATAACAATGATGAAGAAATATACGGACAACCATGAGCTACTATGGCCCAGCATTACAAGATTTGCCACCCACTTTATAGCTCTAGAAAGCCTTTATAAATACAGAGGAGGGCTACACCAACTATTTACATCACAAGTGTTAGAATGTATGGACTCAATCCATCAGTTGAAGTGATAAATTGATTAGTTTCTTTATTTACCAATAATATCATGCTTTACTTTCATGAGATGAATGTTATTTTATTACTTCATGCACATGACCAATACTTATGACATTATAGTTCATGAGTTGAACCGGGTCCCATTAGTATATTAGATGTGATATATGTGTATGGATGAGATCCACACACGGGAGATATATGTCACAAATCTTATACTTAAAATATCTTCACAACCAGTGATGAGATTGGGCATCTCATCTGATAAGGTTGCAGCACTTTGATCACTATGAGATAGTTGATTTGTCTCGATCATCAGAATGGAAGATTCTGGATCAATGTGCTGGTACATTGGATGTATTGAAGGACCATGAGAAGCACCTTATGAAATTCCGTCTCAATAATAAGGTTCTCATAATTCCCTAGCAATAGGCTCTCAATCCTGAGACATTGATGAACTCAAGTTTCTATCTATTCATTTGCTTTGAGTCACCAATGAGTGAGGCCAACTGTAGGTCAACACCTCGGTGTCTTGGATATCTGGTAGTAGGACTGTGGGAACATTGAATGATCAAGATGGAATCTATCTCTATTATCCCCTTGTGTCAATTAATGGATTTGTCATTAGTAAGTGCGCACCCATCTCGATTAAGAGTTAATTGGATGGTACTGATGATCATAGTAATTAATTGGGCCTCAAAGATAATAAGATGTGGAACTAAGATTGGAAGAGACAGATTCATTCCAATTGATCCATGGATATTGATAGAGGGGCCTACTTGTGGTAATTGAGAAGTTTAGGGTCTTCATTGTAATTTATTCCTAAGACTGGAGTGCAATTGCATTTATATAGTGGTGTTATTTGCAATTAACTGTGGGCCCGGATTGCATATGAGATGTGGGGTCACGTGTCCCAGTTGGAGCCAGCTTTCTAAGGAATTCCTAGTGGTCCCCACGTTAGCTCAAGTTATTAGAAAGATACTAATTATAGTAGAACTCTAAAAGAAAATAGAGAGTTACTATTTCTATTAGAAGTGAGACTTCTAATAGTGGTAATAGTAAGTTACTAATTATAATAGAAGTGAGACTTCTATTTTAGAAAGAAGAGAGTAACTAATTGTTAGAAAAGTAAGACTTCTATTTCAATTAGATAACAAAGAAGAGAAGCTTGCTTTTAGCAATAAATAGAGGGCATAAGAGGTCTTGGACGTCCTAAGCAAAATCCTACCTAGGGATTCACGCCCATGCCTTTTGTGCAAGAGTTGCACATGTTTTGTCTTCTCTCTTCCCTTTTCTAGTTCTCTTCTAGTTTCCTTGAGAGTTTTCTCTTGGAGATCCCACCCATCTTCTTGAGAAAAGATAATCTGATAAGGGTCATAACGTGGAAGATCAAAAGGTCTTGGAGATTCCTATTTGATAAGTGAAAGAGTTTCATCATCAAATAAAGACGCAAAATCTCCATTAGAGCACAACCGAGCTCCAAAGGTATAATCTGCTTCGTTGCATGTTGTAGATTTTATGGATGCTTGTTCGCTTCTGTTCTATCTTTTAGATAGTTTTACTTACTGTACATGATCATGAGATTGAGGGTTATGCATCCTGGATTGGGTTTTGACCTTATGGGTACTTGATCCCTGTGTCAAGTGGGTCAAAAGTTTTGAAAATCTATCCACGAGGCCCACCTTCTTCCAACAACAAGAATGGTTGGAATCAAAACGGGGGAAGAAGCCGACACCCCAAGCAAAACAAGTTGTAAAGATTGTACAATCTAAGAGATACTAGCCATTTCTTGGTGAGACCTTAAAGGTTTTAGAGCCTTTGATAAAGGTCCTTCGGTTGGCCGATGGAGATGACAAGCCTACAATGGGCTTCTTGTATGAGGCCGCAGATCGAGCTAAGTTAGCCATACAAGTAAATTGCAAATACTAAAAGGCTTATTGGAAGATCATCGACAGACGTTGGGAAAACCAACTCCATCATGACTTGCACGCTGCAGGTAAAGAATCACAGACTGAGACTGCATTTCTAACTATTATTAAATTGTGATTTTATCTCTCTAAATTAATATACTATGCAAGTTATTTCTTCAACCCACAGTATCGATACAATGAAAATGAAGACAGAAGCTTAACAACTGAGATACGTGTAGATCTAAAAAATGTTATTGAAAAACTTGCTGCGAATGAGGATGATGCATGTGAGGTTATTAACCAAGTAAGTGTAATGGACTAAGTAATCGGTACCTTTTTTTTCGAGCATAAAGAGTTAGTTCATCCTTATTTTATTTATGGTATATCCCAAATTGATATATACAATGAAGCCTTTGGTAGTTTTGGGACACCAACCGCCAGACGAGCCATCAAGGAGTCATTTCCAAGTAAAGATCATGGTAATTTCATTCATTCTACGTCAGTTTAAAAGTTGAGTCATGTATGATTTAATTAATAAATATACTTCCATTTTATTTTCAGCTGAGTGGTGGTTAAACTACGGAGAAAGTGCTTCAATATTAAGGAAAATAGCAATGAAAGTCCTTAGTGAAACAACTACATCATCAAATTGTGATAGGAATTGGAGCACCTTTTCATTCATTCACACTAAAGTGAGAAATCGGCTGACGATGCAAAAGTTGAACAAATTGGTGTATATACATTACAAAATTGAGCTCCACAACAGACAAAGAAGAAGGAGAGTTTGAGGACCAAACAGATTACTTCTGCCCAATCAATCTGAACTATATTTTTTTAGAGAATGATGATGTGTTGGCACAATGGATAGAAAAGGTAGAAGAGCCAGTGCTAGATCATGATGAACAAATTGGTGATATCATCCAGGATTTGACTGGGGAAAGGCCAGAGCCAATGAGAGCTGCCGAGCGCCTACGCGAGATAAATCTTACCCATCAACGAAGGCGTGGGGTCGACCCTCAAGAGATGCGAGATGAGGTTGATGATGATGATGACACTAGCATCAGAGTACTAGCTCATCTTCAAATGTGCCGCATGATTCTGATGGGGATGACGGTGGTAATGGTGGTGGAGATGGTGGTGATGTACCACCCCATATGATGGAGATAGTAGAACATTTTCCTTCTTCTGGTAACATAGACCCGACCCGTGGGTACCGGAGAATTGTCCCACCAACCGAATCATCACATGCAGGTGTCAGTGGTAGTGGATATGGCAGGGGAGAGGGTACTAGTGGTGGTGACGTTGGCCACCAACAAATCATGTATGGTGACTACTATGTATTACATCCACATCAGAACCTTGAACTTCCCCACGACTTTTATTAACAGCACCAAGACTACCCCCAGTCATCTCAGTCTACTAATGACTCGGCCACACTATATGAAGCAATCTTCATTCCTCAACCACATCCACAGGCACAACCACCTTATGGGCACTATGGCAGTGGAGGCTTGTGTAACACAACAATTTGGTGCCTTCTACCCTTCAAGAAATTATGATGATCATGATAATATCGAGCCAGGCCGCCACTCATTCTGGCATTAGGCACATGCACTAACTCTATTAGTATTTATTGCTTGCTTGTAGACTTTAAATGTTTAACACTATTAGTATGCCCAAAATTATGGTTGCATTATGTCAATTTTATGACATTTCAGCTTATTTTAGTATATAAATCGATACAGCAATGATACAGGATATTATAACTTGAGGGGACGGTTATTTTGCTTTAAAGTGTGCACTAATGGAAAAAAAAAACCATTATTTTCTATCATTTTATAATATTATGGATTTTTTGGATATTTTTTTGGATTTGTTTTTGGGTCAAATAAAAATTCGTCCGCAATGGGCCGCGAACTGCAACGCGATGACAGCGAATCGTGATAACCGCGACGCGGTGACCGCGAACCGCGATTTTGAACCATGCACGTTATTGAAGAATGTTAAAAGAAGGCTCGAAATTCTACTTCCCGCAACTATGCGCCGTCTGCGGCGGGTGCTTACAATGTACAGTCAGCTCCTAGTACTTGCACAGCGACTTCTCAACAATCTGCACCCTTTGACTTCGGTGGTTCCCTACAATTTGATTCTTCTTCACAGCCTGGTGTCATGAAATGGTAAATCAAATGATTATCAATGCCTTGGCATCTATGAACATCTTAGGTAATGATTCGTCTCTTTCTCATGCGTGGTACTTAGATTCTGGCGTAAGTAACCATATGACATCTTCACCCACAAAATTACAGCATGTTGGTCCATACACTGGTAATCTTACTATTCAAACTGCCAATGGAGACCATCTTCCTATCACCTCTGTTGGTGATACTCCTGGCCCATTACCATTAACCAATGTTTTGTGTCTCCTCATCTTTCTACCAATTTAGTTTATGTTGGTCAACTTGTTGAGGATAATTACAATATCTCTTTTTCTTCTTCTAGTTGTGCTGTGTAGGACCGGAAGTCGGGGGAAGTGATCGCGAGGGTGCCTAAGCATGGCAAACTGTTTTCCCTACCAGTTTCTACATTTATTCAGAATAAATCTTTACACCAGTTTTTTTTTCTTGAGAATAATTCGCGGTTGTAGCATAATAGACTTGGTCACCTGAATGCTTCTACGATGTCTACTTTATTTAAATCTGGATTATTAAATAAAACTATTGATTCTGTTTCTTTTGAATGTGATGCTTATATATTAGGAAAAAGTAAAAGTTCACCTTTTCCTTACTGCACCACACAGAGCACTAAATGTTTTGAATTAATTCACAGGGATGTTTTGGGCATTGCTCCTCACCTTTCCCATGGACATTTCAAGTACTTTGTTACATTCATGGATGACTACAGCAGGTTTACTTGGGTTTATCTATTGCATTCTAAGTCTGATGTTCTTAATGCATTTTAATTTTTTCTTTGCTATATTGAAACCCAATTTTCAAAATGCATGTTTCCAATGCTTTTCAGTCTTTCCTAAAGAATAAAAGAATTATTTCTCAGCGTACCTAACTGTATACTCCACAACAAAACGGAATCGTGGAACTGAAAAACAGGCATCTCCTTGATGTAACTAGAACTCTACTGATTGAATCATCAGTTCCTCCTCGTTTTTAGGCCAAAGCTCTCACCACTGTAGTACATCTAATAAACCGTCTTCCATCACCTAACATTGCCCAATTAACATCGCATTTTAAATTGTTTGGCCATCATCCTGGGTTTGATCATCTACATACCTTTGGCTGTGTTTGCTTCATTCATCTACCCCCACAGAACGAACAAAATTAACCGCACAATCTCGCCAGTGTGAATTTCTGGGTTATGCCACCGATCAAAAAGGTTTTGTTATGATCCCATTGGTCGTCGCATCAGGGTTTCTCGCAATGTTTTCTTTGACAATCAGTATTTTTTTCCATACTCGGATTGTCCCCATCCATCTTCACCTGCTCTCTTACCGGGTTTTTCATATCAAACAACTGTTACTATGTTTCATCCTAACTTTGTTTATTATCGTCAGGAAAAACCTACCATTGCAGATGCCGTCCTCCTGATCCTCCGCCGGTAATTGGTTCCACAGCTCATATCCGGCGTCGCTCCTCAAGAACTTCTAGACCACCTGAGCGGTATGGATTCACCCACACTTGATGACAACCATTTCTTCTATCTCTATCCCAAGTTCTTATTTGCAGGCAGTACAACATGATAGTTGGAACCAGGCTATGAAGGTAGAATTGGATGCATTGGATCAAAATCACACATGGGACATTGTAAATTGTCCTTCAGCCGTAAAACCCATCGGTTGCAAATAGATCTACTCAGTTAAACTTAAATTCGATGGTTCATTGGATAGACACAAAGCTAGACTCGTGGCACTCGGCAATAGGCAATGATAGGGTATTAAACCCTTATATAATGCGAATGAGAGAACCCTAAAAGGGACACGATTTCAGCTCTCTCTCTCTCTCTCTCTCTCTCTCTCTCTCTCTCTCTCTCTGCCTGCGTATTATGTTTCACATATTCTCATAATGACAGTGCTTGGTTTACTTGAGTCCGGGTGATAGGAGTCATGGTTTTTCCTGAGTAGGGTTTTCCACGTAAAAAATCGTGTCTCCTTCTCTTCTTTGTGGATTAATTGATTTTCTGCTAGGTTAGATTGATTTACTCACTTAATTGAAATCTAAGAGAGAAACTGATTTGGGACCTTAACCCATATTAGGGTTTAAACATGACCTTCAAAAATATATACCGGACAAGCAAGATTTAGAAAGCCAAAAGATACAACACTCTTGAGAATAACTACATATTTCATTGATCTAATAAACAAAAGGTTGAACTTCCTATAGTAACATATTCTAGAAAAATGCACAATCAGAACCAGCTAAGAAATAGAACTCGACACAGTGAAGGGACTAGAAGTGGTCTATCACAAACCAAATATATGATCATTTGAACCGAAGATGGAATTGCTAAATTGTCTTGTATTCAAGTCACCACTCTCCAAGGCTCCAAACCGGTCAAGCCACTGATCTGACTCCTCCACCCAATCCGATGTCATATCTATGTCATCAACAATAATAGCATCAATGTCAGCGGACTTCACTTTTGCCCGGGCTGCTAGCTTGAGATTATAATTTATGTATAGTAGATCATTCATCGTCTCTTTGTCCAGCCTATTGCGCTTCTCAGAGTGAACCTGTTGAAAGGTGCTCCAGTTTCTCTCCAAAGTAGAAGCGCTGCAAACTTGACTAAGTATTCTAACTGCGACACGTTGTAACCCAGGTGCCGAATCACCATACTGTTCCCACCACAGACCTGCATGTGTTAAGTTATAGTACCTTAAGAATTCCAGCAAAATATAAAGAACTCCGATCATCAGAACCATGAATATACAAACATACCAGGTGCAGTAGTGTAACGTGAATCTCTAGCAAGGTTGCAACCAAACATCCCTTGAGCCTTTTTAAATGCAACAATTTGTCCAGTGATATCTTGTCTTAGTTCAGGCGTTGGCAGTAGTTTCTCCAGAACATTAAGAAATTCTTCCTTTATGATTCCAAGATATTTAATATCCTGATTGTATTGGATGCAGGGATTCAAAAAGGCTGCAGCTGAATGGAGAGGTGAATGTAGCTGATTGTGCCACCTCCTATCAACTATGTCCAAAAATGCTTTGCATTTATTCTCATCCATTATGTAATATGTCCTAATTGATTCCTGAACCCTGGTCATTGAATCATAAATTGATCCGACGGCTGGTTTTCCTCCTGCTACATCACTCAGTAATTTCAGCAAAGGTTCAGAAACAGCAGCTATTTCTTCAACTGCTCTCCAAAAGTCATTGTCCTCAAGAATATCAACACATGCTATGCTTTGTGTTTTATTGGCATATGGAGACGAGGAATACTCTGGACTGTTAAACATATGTCTTAATCTTGATTTTTGCTTCCACATTGACCGTAAAGAGAGAAAGTCGGATGCAGACTTTGTAATGCTAGTACGAATGAGTTCTTGTCCCCCCAAGAACTTTCTCATTAGATCAAGCACCCACACGTGATTGTAAATGAACTTCGAAATAGATTGTGCTTGAAAGATACATCTGCTCACCCATTCAATCTTAGAAAAATCTTCCAAAATTAAATTCAAGCAATGAGAAGCACAAGGTGACCAGAAAATTGTACTGTAATTCTGCATAATGCGATTGCCCGCAACGACATACTTCAAAGTATTATCCATGATTACTTGAACAACATTTTCTGGGCCAAAATCTTGAATAACTGAATCAAATAAATCAGATAGACACTTTGGACTCTTGAAACACGTCGAAGCATCGACAGATTTGTGGAAGAAAGTTCCGGAGGGCGATGAGACAAAGAAGTTTATTAAAGCTCTGGATTTATTATCTGGCCATGTATCTGCAATGATTGTACAACCTGTAGTTGCCCATTCTTTCTCTATATCTCTCGACTGTTGAGTGACTTCCGATTTGATCCTTTGCAACCATGTGTTCTTCAAAGTTTCTGATGATGGGCCTCTGAATCCTTGGCCACATTTTGCAACTGCATCCATCATTAATTGATAGGAAGAAGATCGTGCAACACTGAAATCCAACTTATTTTCAAAAAAGAACAGAGCAATACTTCTCTCTGCATTTTCTCGTTCAAGAGAAGGGTGAGGCAAAACTGAAGGTGTGGGGGGAAAAAGCTTTGCGATTGGCGTTGCCTCTACAGGCATTAGAGCTTTACTGGCAGAAATACTTCCAGGAGATTTAGCTTCAACTAGCCGCTGTTTTTTAGCACTTGAAGCTTCCTTTCCCTCTTCCTTCATTGCTATAATAGCTCTCACCCTGTCAGTAATGTCATCTCTTACTTTGCTACATGGATGGACACCTTTACTAGGCAATCGAGATAGATGGTGCTTCAATCTACTAATACCACCATTAAGAACTCTATGACAAAAGTTGCATTTCACCTTGTTCCCTTCCAACTTCTCAGCATATTCCCAACAAACATCTTTCTCTCGAACCACTGAGAAAAGAGAGAAGAAATCAAAAAGGAATTTGTATTTCATCAGATGTTGATTTTCTAAGATCAATTGTCAGTGAGACCAACTCATCTTGAAATAAAAGTATGGAAGATACAGAGATGAATAACATGAAAGAACTTAGTTTTAGTAATAATATATGAATTACAGGTTACCCACAAGCAATGTGCATTATACTTGATCTGTGTTTTGTCCGAGTTTTAGTGCCTTTTGTATAATCTGTTGGCCTTTTTTGGGCTGGGTGCCTTTGCTATTTTTCTCTTTTCTTTTGGGCTTGTCAGTATGGTTCACTTGTACTGTCTTACCCTTTTTTTTAATGAAAATTAACATTTCAAAAAAAAAAAATGTACATATTATTTGATCCGGACTAACAAATTATAGTATCTTCTTATGTCTTGCCATACATATATGAAACAACATAACATATGATATACAATTGTGTTGAGAAACTTACTGATGATAAGTGAAGGAACTATATTCTTTCCAGCATGTGACCTACATAAGAATAAAAAAGGATTGATCATTGACAAATTGCAATAATACAAACTACACCACCCCACCATAAATGGTACATCTCAGAAAACAAAGGGAACTGTTAACCAATTCACTTGCTTTAAAATCCTAGTTATTTCGTATGCAAGTTGAGTTCAAGAGAAGATCATTCAAAATTTATTTTAAATTTTACCTGCACTACACATATGAACTGTATAATTTGCTTCAAAATCCTAATTATTTTGTATTCAAATTGAATTCAAGAGAAGATGATTTGGTGTATTTTAAATTGCACCTGACAGTAAACATACAAATGCATAACTAGTGCATAGATGTGTACAATAATGATTCAGTTAGTGAGGCACCTCCCTTCCACAAAAACAACCAGGGATCGATCCTTGTTGTCTGGAGGGCTGATGGGGTGTGTGTGTGTGTGAATACTTACCTTACAAAAACAAATGTTTAATCATCATACATCGATTCAGGGGAAATGAAATTGCAAAGCAGATAACGGTCTAATTTAATGATCAACTTCTTTCCAATATTTGAACGTTAGGACATGGTCATGATGTATTTTTCTTTTCAAAGATTCTACGTTTCTGTATTTCTATGTATGGTATTTTTATCTCCTAAGGCTTTCTTATTTCAAAGTTTGGTTTGTGGTTTGATCATAAGATTTGGTGCCTGCTGCCTAGTAGGACATCTTGTGATGAAACAACCAAGTTGGATTGAATGCTGTTTTACAGGCGTAGACAACATAGCCAAAGATATGGTAATGTAATCACAATCACAACTCTTTATATATAATGCACTAATGCAGCGGTAAGAAGAAAATTAATTTTAACATGAGAATTAAAATAAATGATAAATTTATGTGAGTGGGAATTGTCATTTGAAAGGTGTTCTATAAAGAAAAAGGTGCTGGCAACGATTTGAAATATATATATGTATATATGTATATATATTCACCCAATTAGCTTGATTGGCAGTGTTTATAAAGTTATTGCCAAAGTCTTGGTTGGCAGACTTCTAGGTATTGCCTTCAATTATCTCAAAGAACAAGCAGCGTTTGTCAAGAGGAGACAAATTCTAGACAGTGTATTAGTGGCTAACAAATGCCTTCATTCGAGGTACCTCTCAAAGAAGCCGGGTTTGATTTACAAACTAGACTTCGAAAAATCTTTTGACAAGGTTCATTGGGATTTCCTGCTATACTTGCTAGGCCGCATGGGTTTCAGTAATAGGTGGAAGAGGTGGATAAAGGCTTGTGTGTCTTCGGCTCGTTTTTTTATTCTCATCAATGGTTCTCCCAAAAAAATTTTCAAAGCTGAGAGAGGTATTAGGCAAGGTGATCCATTATCCCCTTTCCTTCTTTTTTTTTTTTTTTTTTTTTTTGAAATGGTAACTTGTATTAAAAGAAAAGGGAGCAATACAAAAGAGCTTTACAGTATAAAAGAGCTATACTGAGAAGCGGCCAGGTAAAAGCCCACAAAAAACAACCACTTCCCAAAAGGAGGGGAAACAAAAAAAAAAAAATTAAGTTGAAGTGATTTCCCTCCAATTGTACATAATTGCATTAAAAGGTAAGCCCCAAAAATCTGGGAGATAGGAGACCCACAAGGCAACGCAGAATTTCAATCTAAGGATTAAGTCTTCTTGGGAGGAAAATAACCCTTGAAAGCACCTTCTATTTCTCTCTTTCCAGATAGTCCAGATGCAAGCCAAGAAAGAGAGGCACCACATGATCTTCCCTTTGGGGGTGTTAATCGGGGCAGCCCACTGATGGAACAGGTCCAGTAAGGATTGTGGCATGGCCCAACTACAGCTGAACTCCTCCAGGATCACTGACCAAAGCGCTTTCGACAACTTGCAATGGAGCAAAAGATGGTCAACTGATTCCTCGTCCGCTAAACAGAGGGGGCAAGCATTAACAAGGAGCAAATGTCTGCGGCGAAGATTATCCGGTGTTAAGATTTTTTTCTGAAGGGCAAGCTAAGCGAAAGCAATGACTCTTGGAGGGGCCTTGATCTTCCATAAAGATGACCAACTTCGAGAAGCTGTTAAATTGGATGATAAGGCGGAGAAGAAGGAAGATACCGAAAAAGAACCATCATGAGAAAGGATCAAAACCCTGCTATCATCCCGTTCTCTAGAGCCTTCTATGCCATTAAGCACCTCTAGAAGATCAAATAGGTTAGCTTCTTCAGCCTCGAAAAGATTCCTTCAGAAGATAGGCCACCACGATTGGTTATTAGTGCTCGTGTCAAGATAATGAGAAATCTTAGCATTGCGGTTTTGGGCACAACTATAGAGATCAAGGAACCGGAGCATTAAAGTGGTCTCACCCACCCAAACATCATGCCAGAAAGAAATTTGCTCTCCATTGCCCTATGATACCCAGATACTGCAAATTACTAGTGGTATCCATATCGATACGGTCCGATACGGATACCGGTACGGGATACGGCAAGATACGGCTGGGATACGGGGGGCCAATTTTAGGATACGTCTTGTGTTATTTTTCACCCAATATTTCGGCAGATTTTCCATTTTGGCCAATTTCTGTCTCTCTCTTAGTTTGATCAAAAGGGAAAACAAAAAAGAAGAAAGAGGAGGAGGAGGAGAGGAGGAGACCCACCTCATTGAAAATTTGAAACAAACAGTGGGACTTGTAATATTTGAGCTCTAAATTGAGATAAAATAAGCATTCCACCCAAAATAAATCCCTAGCCAAGTACTTATATTTATATATTTCTAGGAATGCCGTACCCGTATCCGTATCCTAAAATTTTGAAGTTGACGAATCGGATGCTCGTTCCCGTGTCCCGTATCCGTACCCGTGTCCGTATCCGGGCATCATAGCCATTGCCAACGCGGTAGCGGATGGATTGGGTGTAAGAAGCCTTGGAACTATATATCCCTTTCCAGAAATTTGAGCACCTTCGCAGAGGAGTAGAGAGATCCCAACCATTTCTACTCACTTTATATTTTGCTATCAAGATGCTTTTCCAAAGGCCTTGTGAGTCATCTCCTAGTCTCCAAAGCCATTTACCCAACAAAGCCTGATTCATAATCCTTAAAGGTCTTATTCCAAGACCTCCAGAGTCTTTAGGGGAGCAAACTGTTTTCCAATTGACAAGGTGGAATTTTTTAGAATCCTCCCTGCCTTTGCCAAAGGAAGTCTCTTTGAAGCTTCTCAATGCGGTCAATGATTGCAGCGGGGCACTTGAGGATGGACATGTAGTAGATAGGAAGGTTGGCCAATGCGGATTGGATCAACTCAATTCTTCCTCCCAAGGATAAATACTTAGAATTCCAGGAAGAAAGCTTTTTCTCAATCCTTTCAAGCACTGGATTCCAAACAGAATTAGGGACTCTGTCCAAGCATAGGGGAAGGCCAAGGTAGGTGGATGGGAAGGAGTCAACTCTGCACCCCAAAATGGTAGCATAGTGATGGAGGGAAATGTCTTCAATTGAAACTCCAAGGATGGAGCTCTTTGAGAAGCTTATCCTGAGACCCAAGACAGCTTCAAAGCATCTGAGAATGGCAACCATATTTTTTATTTGGTCCTCATCAGCATCGCAGAAAATGAGGGCGTCATCTGCATATTGGAGGTGGGAGACCGAAGGAGCATTATGAGAAAGCTTGAAACCGTGTATCAGATTGCAGTCTTCTGCTTTGGACAGCATACGACTGACGGCTTCTCCAATAATGACGAAAAGAAACGCTGACAAAGGGTCCCCCTGGCGTAAGCCCCTCTCAGCTGGAAAGAAACCCTTCGGTGAGCCATTGATAAGGATGGAGAAGGTAGCAGAAGAGATGCATTCTTTGATCCAAGTCCTCCATTTTGAACCGAAGCCCATTCTGCGCATCAAGTAAAGGAGGAAATCCCAGTCCACCATATCGAAAGCCTTTTCCAAATCAAGTTTGCAAATGATGCCGGGCAGTTTTTCCTTGTATCTAGAGTGGATGCATTCGTTGGCAACAAGAACCCCATCTAAGATCTGTCTGCCTTGAACAAAGGCACCTTGAGAAAGAGATATGATGGAAGGGAGGATCTTTTGGAGTCTAGAAGCTAGCACCTTAGCCAGGATTTTGTAGATACTGCCTAAGAGGCTTATTGGCCTGAAGTCCTTAATACTATCAGCTCCTGTCCTCTTTGGAATAAGGGCGATGAAAGAGGCACCAATCGATTTAGACAACCTGCCCCTAGCATGAAATTCCTTCATGAAGACCATAATATCAACACGAAGGAGGTCCCGGAATTTATGGAAGAATGATATTGGAAAACCATCTGGCCTGGAGCTGTCACTGGCAAGATTAAAAACCACCGCTTTGACTTCTCCCTCTTTAAACTCTTCTTCCAACCAATTTGCATTCTCTTCACTGATGGTGGAGAAATGGAGATCGTCTAAGGAAGGCTTGCTAGTACCATCTTTTTTGTACAGGCTTTGAAAGAAACTGAGAATGTGGCTAGTAATTTCATCTCTGTCCTCTAATCTGGTGCCATTGGCTAGCAAGTAAATGATCTTATTACCCTTCATTCTCGTCGTGGCTATACTGTGGAAAAATTTGGTGTTCTTGTCCCCTTCCTTTAGCCAACGACATCTAGTTCTCTGCTTCCATTTGATCTCTTCTTCTCGGACTTTACGTTCAAAAAGATCTTTGAGATTCAACTTCTTAGAGAAATCTGCTTCCGACAGCCCTTGGGATTCTTCCTTAGAGTCGAGAGATTGTAATTCTTCTAAAAGTTTAGCCTTGATAGATTCAACAGACACCAAGTTTGTTGTCCTCAAATCTTTGATGCTTAACTTCAGCTTCTTGAGCTTCTCGAAAAGTCTGAAACCTGCCCAACCATTGATATCATAGCTATTCCACCACTCCTTGATTAGATCAATGAAATTCTTGTCTTCCAGCCACATCATTTCTAAGCGGAAGAGAGAGGGTCCCCACTTAAGACTTTTGCAATCAAGGAGAATAGAGCAGTGATCAGAAGTGGGCTTTGGGAGGGCAATTTGGCAAACTTCAGGATACAAATCAATCCAATCCCCAGTAACCAAGAATCTGTCAAGATGCAACAAGGTTGGAGGACTTTGATGATTCCCCCCCCCAAGCTGAAGATCAACTAGGTAGTGGGAGTTAATCCAATCAGAGAAGGATTCCATATCAGCAGAAATTCTACCAGCCCTTGATTTGTCTGAAGGGAATTTGGTGATATTCCAGTCACCACCGATGCACCAAGGGCCAACCCATCTGCTACGAATGGAGTTGAGTTCGCACCAGAAACTGCCACGGTGTCTGCGGTCGGTAGGGCCATAGACTGAGGAGATAATCCAGGAGGAGCCATTTGTCCTATCTTTAAGCACTGCCGAGACAGAGAAGGTACCAATGAAGTGGTCTTTCATAATGTACATCCTACTATTCCAGCATAGAAGGATACCTCCAGCAGTTCCAACTGCATCAAGGGAGACCCACAAACAATTGCTACTACCCCAAAGATCTCTGATTATGGAATGAGACATTGAGTTGAGCTTGGTTTCTTGAAGGAGCAGAAGGTCTGCTCTAAAAGTGTGTATCACCTCCTTAATAACTGCCCGCTTCACTGAATTACCTAAACCTCGAACATTCCAAGATATAGCCTTCATTGACAACATTTCCTGGAAACTCTGACTCTGTTGGCATGCTAGAAAGAGGAGCTGGCAGTGGGACGGCTGTCATAGTTGATGGAGCACGAAAGGTTCTGGAGCTCTTTGCGTCCCTTTCTTTTTGACTTCCTTTTGTAGCTAACAGTTCTTTCAAGGACTGAATCTCTTTTCTTTGCAAAGGCAATTAGGCTTTCCCACCCTCCTTCGTAGTTGTCTATTGAGATTCCTATTGCCTTGCCACATTCTCTGATTTTTTGAGGTAACCAGGAGTTTGGGGATCCTACCAAGGAGCTTCTGTTAACAGGCGCAGAGTGCCTGTGGGGAGAGTAGTCTTCGTCAGAATTATGCCGAGAGGGAGAAATGGTGGCAGAGTGCCTGTGGGGAGAGCAGTCTTCGTCAGAAGTTTGCCGAGAGGGAGAAATGGTAGAGTCCTTGAAGGCTGAGAGCACGGTTGCCGGCACAGAGCAGGGGGAAGAAGGGATGGTTGGACAGGTAGCAGAATCTGATTTAGAGTATCAGAGTCCGAAACGTAGGAGGTAGCAAGCAGCCATAGGGCGTCTGTCTTCTCCTTCTCCTGGCAGTTGGGTTCGTCTGGAATGGCAGTGGTTGAATACCGAGCTTGAGTCGATTGAAGATCGGAGGGTCCCCTGAGGAAAGGGCGGAAGGGAAGATGGGAGGATCCCCAGAAGAAAGGGCGGAAGGGAAGATGGGAGGATCCCCAGAGGAAAGGGCAGAAGGGATCCTACCCGACTCTCTTTCGTCAGTCGATGAGTCCGAAGAGGAAGGCGAGGTCGAGGCAGCAATCGCACCAGGTGTTCCAGAGATTGGCGACCTTGTTACCTTTCGATGATTAAAAGGGGCGAAATCTTGGGCTGATGAAATGGGCCGGCCCAGATCGCTAAGGAAGGAGCATAAAGATTCTCCATTAGTCAGCCCATGGCCCACAGGGGTTTTATTAGCCATGGGCCAGGTCAAAGCTTCTTCTTGGGTAGAGTTACAGGCCCTGGATCTTCTTGACTTGGACTGCTTGCAGGCCTAGCTCGTTTCTGGACTCTTCCTCGATTCTAGACTCTTCCTTTGGCAGGGTCTGAGAAGTCATCTTCGCCAGCAAGCCCTAGGTCACCATCTTCGTCACTGTTTGCCGCTGTAAAGGTTCCAACGTTGTCGAAGGCGACGGGAATGGGGGGTTCTTCTTCGGCTCTAACTGAGATGAGGAGATCTCCGACGGACAAAGGGATTAAAAGCGAGAGCTTGCAGAGCTTACTGGTCGTAATCTTGACACGGCCGTAAACGAGATTAGTTTTCTCCGATGTGCTTCGATCAACCTCAATGGTTGAGCCAACAAAATCGCCCAGGAGACGGAAGACGCCCTCGCTCCAAGCTTGTAGCGGTACACTGTAGATTCAAATCCATTTGTTGACTGGGGGGGAGCCAATAACCTCCATCCATCTATCTAGGGCCACGAATGGGTTGGAGAATGACTCTACTGCACAGCTGAGGACTTGGCGAACTTCCTCATCTGACAGTAGTTGAATGTGAACGACATCGTCTTCTAACAATCTGATCCTGGCAGCCGATTTGCCCTAATGATTATCAAGCCAGCGAGCTACATCTTCCACAGTCTAGTTGTGCGTAAGGTATCCAATCAAACTGAGGCTGAGGACATTCATTTCTGACTCAACAACCGAAGGTGCCACTCGAACGAAATGGGATTGGCCATCCTTGACGATCCACCCTGCGCTAGAGTCTGAGATGCACGCTGGAGGGCGAATCCAGGCATTGGGAGGTTGATGGCGTAGAAACCCTAATTTGTCAACTGGAGGGCGATTCCATGCGTTGGGAGGTTGAAGCCCTAATTTGTCAGTGGAGTTCTGGGAGAGTCCTGCACTTGAAACTGATGTACGTGGATGTGCTGTGTCGACGAGGATTCTTCCACCTCCCCAAGATCTCCCATTGACGATGTCGATTCCTTTCTTGGCTTCTATTTCTGTTTTGAATCTGACGAAACCGAAACCTCTCTGCTTGTCAGTGAGACGATCGGTAGGGATAAATGTATCTATCACAGCACCAGCCCTACAGAACATAACCTGAAGCTCTGTGTTGGAGATTTCTGGAGGAAGATTAGAGACGAAGAGGGAGAAAGCTGTTAGTGCTGGGCGCTTTGTCCGGGCAGGGTTGAGCTTCTGCCCTCTGAAGCGCTCCATTCTCCCTTGTCCGTGTCCTAGATTTTCAAAGGTATGTTCTTGTATTATTTGACTCCTTTGATAATGGGAAAACCTCCATTAATCAATGGATATCCCGTGGTTGAACCTATCTCTTCCTTCATCTGCAAGTAATACTTCTTCAGCACCACAAACACTGAGGCATTCTATCCCCCTTTCCTTTTTGTTATTGTGGGTAAAACTCTTAGTCGGATATTAGAGGCTGGAAATTCTGCCAATCTGATTGAAGGTTTTGAAGTAGCTAATGGTGCTCTAGCAGTCAGCCACCTGCAATTTGCGGACAATACATTAATTTTTTGTGATGCTAACTTGGATCAGATTTTAAATCTGAAGGTCATCCTGCTTTGCTTTGAAGCTTGCTCTGGTTTGAAAGTGAACTTCAAAAGCGAGGTGATTGGGGTCCGCACAGATGATATCCAAATGGGTGAATTAGCAGATGCCATGGACTGTAAAGTAGGTTCCCTCCCAACGTCCTATTTGGGCCTACTGCTTCGTTTGGGTGCTGCGTCTAGGTCTTCATGGAACCTACTCATTGAAAGGGTTAGTAGTAAACTGGCAATTTGGAAAGCCAATTATTTATCCTTGGGAGGAAGGATAACTCTTGTCAAATCAGTGCTCTCTAATCTACCAATCTATTTCATGTCGATCTTCAAATGCCTAGTGTTAGTTTCTAAGCACATTGAACTACAGCGTGATTTTCTTTGGAGGGGCGGCTGAAAAGAATAGAATACATCTTCTTAATTGGAGTAAGATTTGTAAATGTAAAAAAGGAGGCCTTGGTATTAGGCCTTTGAAATTGTTCAATGAAGCTCTTCTTGGAAAATGGTTGTGGCGGCTTGGCGATGGACAGGATGGTTTATGGAAGCAAAGTTGTGCTAGTCAAGTATAATGTCCTCAGAGATGGGTGGGATACACAGAAGTCAGAACCCAGCCAATTGAGGTTGTGGAGCAATCTGTTGTCTGTTAGGGATTCTTTTGATTCCATAGTTCGCTACAGAGTAGGGATAGGAGACGGTATCAGATTTTTGGTGGATACCTGGGTGGGGGAATCTTCCCTGGCATCTCATTTCCCTAATCTATTTTGTTGTCCAAATGGTCAACAAGTAGTTTGTAGTCCTGTGTTTTGAAGAAATCTTGATGAAGGGGAGATCGAAGATTTTGCTGCTCTTCTTACTGTGTTGGATAGTGTCTTCATTGTGGAAGGACGAGAGGATAAGAGAATCTGGATAGGTAGAACTGATGGATCTTTCTCTGTTGGTTCTTTTTTCTTGGCCTTGAGAGGTGGTGCTATGTCAGATTTTCCATTCGAGGAGGTTTGGAAGTCTAAAGCTCCTCCTAGGGTTGGGGCCTTTGCTTGGTTGGCCATCTCCAATAATGTCCTTACTATGGATAATCTTCGCAGGCGCAACATTACTATTGTTAACTGTTGTCCTATGTGCTGAAGGGTTGCTGAATCTGTTGACCACTTGTTTTTGCAATATGAGGTGGCACATTTTTTATGGACCACGACACTGTAATGGTTTTATTGTAGTTGGGTTTTGCAGGATTCACCGAAGGCTTCTTATCAAGCCTGATATATGGGAGTTGGCTCTTCTAGAGGAAAGATAATGTAAAAAATTTCATTTTTGGCTTTTATTTGGACCCTTCGGAAAGAAAGGAACTCAAGGTGTTTTAAAGGGGTTTGTTCTTCTAATGAAGCCATGGCTTTTAAGGTTAAATCCCAAGTCGCTTCTTGGGTATCCATCCTTCCTATTTTTCAAGGATACTCTATGGATGATATCATTAGATGTTGGAAAGAGGTGGAATTCTCCTATCCCTTTCTGACCCCGGTTTATCCTCCATGGAAGCTCCTCTGCTAGGAACCTTAAAGCTTTAACTTTGAGGGGAGTGCTCTGGTTAACCCGGGTCAATCAGGTATTTGTGGTGTTTTTAGAGATAGTGCTGGTGTTAAGCTTATCTCTTTTGGGGTTCCTTCTGGTTTCATATAAGTGAATGAAGCCAAGTTGCTTGCCTTCCAGACAAGTCCGCAAGAGGCTGACAAGATGGGTTTTAGGAAGTTCATTGCAGAAGGGGACTCTTTATGTGCCATAAGATGGGCTTCTGAAATCTTCTAAAACTCCTTGGCACATAGCGGATTTGTGTGACGAGGTGGCGGTATTGGCCTCCAAGCTTGAAGTTACCTTTACTCCCATTAAGCGGTCTGCGAACGAGGCTGCTGACACTCTAGCAAAAATGGGTGTTGGGAGCGACAATCTTGTAATTAATAATTGTATCTCGCTTGCTATAGGAGAAGCGGTTCTGGGGTTTGGCTTTTCCTTTTCTTCCTTACTGGTTTCCTTTGTTGCTTCTCAGTTTATGTCTCTTATGCCGATTTGCTTCTAATAAAATTGCATTATCATTAAAAAAATAAAATAAATCCTCACTTGACCAAGTTTTTCATAGAGGTAATAAGATCCTTTTCATGACCATCCTATTACATTGGGTACATAGGAATTGTCATATCTCATATTTCATGCTTAAATTATCATCACATGTGCATAAAATAGATAAAATAAAGCAAGACGAAATCCTCAATCAAGAATTTATGATATCAACTGAAATTTGATGAAATCACAAATAGTTTCTATGAAGAACAATCCTTGTCACAACAAATTTACAAGTCCCATGTCAATGACATGATTCTTAAATGCTTTTGACGCCAATGCCCCGGTCAAAGGATCTACGATCATGATATTTGTGGAGATCTCCTCAATAGACACCAAACAATTTCGTACATTTCTTTCATGACAAGATACTTAACTTCCAAATATTTGGAAATGCCTGAAATCTTGTCATTATCGGCAAAACGAACAGTTGAGATGTTGTCTTAATTGGCTCTGAAATAAAATAAACTATGTGATGTTGTCTTAATTGGCTTTGAAATAAAATTAACTATGTGAGCCCTAAGATTTCTCAACCATGATGCCTGCCCCGTGGCTTCAAAGCACGCCACGAATTCATCATGAAAATGAATGGAGTGGCAAGTGTTTGTATAACACTTTTTCAAGATATCGTTCTACCCATTAACTTGAATACATAGCCAGAAGTAAACTCTCTTAAATTGAGACAACTAGTAAAGTCCACATCTAAGTATTCAAGTTTATCCGAACTAAATGTGAGCATATAATTTATTGAGCCTTTGAGATATCGAATAGTTTTATTAACTTTCATCAAGTGTTCCATCCCTGGATCACTTTGATACCGATCAAACATGCCAACTCTAAAGCTAATATTAGGTCTTGTGCATGTTTGAGCATACATAATTTAAGGTATCTTATTCATTTGGTTCCTCTCAACTTGATTCTTTGGATATTAACATTTATGTAACTTATCTCCCATTTAGAAATGGGAACATCTTGAGATAAGCCTTAGTTTCTTTCAAAATGATATATTATTAATGGCTAGCAATATAACTTCTATATACAATACCAAAATAATAAACTGGCTCACCCCTATGATGCATCATAGTCTCACACTAATATTTTGATAAATAAATTGATGGACAATGTTTTCAAAAATCTAAATGCAGTAATGGTATCAATGAACTTTAAGTACCATTACCTTAAAACCTGTTTAAGTCTGTATATAGACTTTTTAAATTTGCAAACCAGTCATATTTTCTTGCTTGTTCTAAATACATAATGTAATCATTAGAAAACAATTGGTCTTCTCATACGAGCTGACCTCCTTAATTCTTCCTAAGTAATCATATTTTCATTTGTATGTGTATTTTCTGACAAAATGACATCAGTTTCGGTTTGTGAGAGGTTCCTCAATTATAGGTTGTCGTACCACAACAAACCTATTTAACTTCAATTATATCTTTATCCCGAATTTCATGGTATAAGATTTTGTTGATTGATGCAGTGAGATCCAAGATCAGGACCCGCAGGCCCTGATGGACCCGCTTGATGGGGTCCACATGATCTCTAATTTTGAGATCCCTATTATTAGTTTAGATAGTCTCTAAATTAGTAGAGTTGCTTAGTATATTTACTTCCTAAATTCTATTTTGATTAAGATTAGGTAGTTTATTATTTTAGAATGTCTTGGTTATTAAGAAAAGAGTGTTACTCTATATATAGAGTCATCCCCTATTGTAATGTTTATGCTATATTGATAATCAAAGTTGAGAAGTGTTCTTGTGAGTTCCCCTTTGGGGTATTTCCCATAAGTGATCTTAGGGTTTTGAGTCTTACGGCTCGATCTCACAGTCGGAGGTGTAGATCTTCATCGTGGCCTCCGGGCTACACCATCAATTGGTATCAGAGCCGACGATCCATCTCAGATTGCCGGCTGAGATCGTCGATCTGAGGTACTCCCGCATGACATCTTTCTATTTTCTGTCCAGCCATTATCATCCCCATCAATCATCATCTTAGCCATCATCATCATCATCTCCCCTACGCCCTTTCAACCGAGAACCCACCCCAAAACACCCAAATCGACCACACTAGACCTGCCCTCAACCAACACCTCCTCCGTAAGCCAGCTCTGTCCCATTAAAAAATAAATAAATAAATAAAAAGAGAGAAACAGATTAAAACAGCAACTTGCAAAAAGTTTAAAACTCAACCCCTCTCAAAGCCCACCCCATAGCCACCATCGAAACCATTCCCCAACAAAACCCAATCCCTTCCATTCTACACTCATCCCCATACTAATCCAAACCCCCAACTGAAACACCAAACCCACAAAAACCTAAACTAACGCAACCCCACTGACACGCTTCCCTCCCCGCCAACATCAAAACAGCAACTTCCCTGCCAAATAAACCACCCTCCATCATCAGAACCACCATCTCCCAACACCACCAGAAAAAAAAATAGAAAGAAAAAGAAGACAGAGCAGAAACCAAAAGGGGAGAAAACACAGATAGAGCAGCAAAGAAAAAAAATTTTTTACAGAAAACAGAGAGAAAACAACAGAAAGGAGAAGAACAAAATAGAAACAAAGAAAAAAAGAAAAAGAAAAAGAAAACGAGGGGAAACATAAAGAAAGAGGAAGAAGGAGATCTCCGCAGCAGTCGTCATCTCCGCAGCCTAGCGCCTACAACACCAGCCACCCAGCAGCCGTCGCCATCGCCAACCATCACCTTCACCTCCGCCTAGGAGCAGAATCTTCACCGCCACTTCATTCTCTCCAGCGTGAGTCAATCTCCAACAAAGCATTCCCTTTCTTTATTTTTCTCTGCACAGAAACCAAGACAACTCAAAAGAAAGATTTCTCCACATGTTCTCCTCTAGCACCTTCTACTTCTAAATTTGGGCCCAACCTGAGCCCAAGCGCAAGCCTAAAAAAAAAAAAAGAACGGCAAATAAAAGTCTCTCCCATGTGCCTCTCCCAACAGACTTGCAATTGGGCCTGATCTGAGTCCAGGCCCAACCCGACCCAAAAAAAAAGTGCAGAAATTTGCAAAGCAATATATTCGAATCATTGATTCAAGTCAATATGAAACTTTTTGGGAGCCCCATTAAAATTCAAAGAATTCAGTATGAGCACAAATATGGCAATTGGTATTTTGAAAATGAATTTTATTTTGAGAAATTTCTCAACTAAAAGCAAGAAAATGTGACGGTTGATGAATACACCTGCCACTTTTGAGAGTTGCATGAGATAAGCGAATTGGAGGAAGATGAGATGCATGATTTAGCTCGTTATGTCCTAGGCTTGAGACCAAATATCTTGGAAAATATGAATTATTGCAAAACCAGTCAAGATGCATACTTAGAAGCCATCCGTATTGAGCGCGTGCTTAGACAGTCTTGTAGGCAACAATGTCGAAAAAGAGCTCATATTGTGGAAAGACTTTTTTTAGGAGAAGACAATCCCACTATTGTCATTCGCCGACTCCTCTATACAAATGAAAAGAAGAAGAATGGAAACATGCTAAGAAATTTCAAATGCGGGTGATAGTCATTGACAAAGCTGTTAATGTGGTTATTGACAATGGTAGTGCGATTAATTTTGTCACACAGGAGGTCATCGACAAGCTTAAATTGCCTACTGAGAAACTTCCTAAGCCTACCAAGTCACATGGTCTACCGGTCATGTCATTCCCGTGACTCACATATGTTTGGTATCTTTCAAGATTGGCGGCTATGAATATCAGATTTGGTATGATGTGATCCATATGAATATTGTTCATATCCTTTTCGGTCGTCCATGGCTTTTTTATCAGAAAGTGCATCATAATACAGCGGCAAACACATACCCTTTTCGGGAATGGAAGATGGAGTAGATTCATGCCAATGGCATCACCATCTCTGTCGTCGTCTGCACCTTCAATAGAAGCACCACAAAAGGAGCAAAACCTTGAAAAAGTAGTCATGGTTGCACAAGGGCTGATTGCGACTAACAAAGATGACATTGAAGAGCTAGTTCATGGCAATGATGATTTCGTGGGTACAACCAATATGGGTCATAATAATGTCAGTCAAGAGCCGCAAAAGGTTGAGGAATAGCAAAGACAAGCATATATTGAAGACTCTGACCAAGTTAGCAAGCAGATTGAACATCCGTTAGATCCAATTGTCATGTCACTTCCAAAAAATTCCAATTGGGTCTTCAAAAATCAAGTCGATTGTTCCAGTAGTTTCACAAGAAGATTAAGTTATTGCAGTCCCTCACATTGACTTCATCTTCAGGGATCAACAATGGAAGCTTGAAGATTGCACTCAGATATGACAAATTTTACAGTTGCAGTCTCTCATAAGAAAAACGCAAGCTCGCACTAAAGGCAGACAGCAGAAGAACGACACTTCCAAACTACTTTTAGATGACTAAATACATTGCGTCAAACTCCCACGCCATGCCATGCAGATGCATATCAAAAGAAGAAGCAGACATTTGTGCGATTGATTTTCAACCCAAGCGGGCATTTTCTGAACTTGTGGTCGGATTCTCTCTTGTGTTAATAATCTTTCAACTCGTCGAAGTCGAGTTTTCCCAAGAGGGGGAGAGTTGATGCAGTGAGATCCAAGATCAGGACCCGTAAGCCCTGATAGAACCGCTTGATGGGGTCCACATGAACTCTAATTTTGAGATCCCTATCATTAGTTTAGATAGTCTCTAAATTAGTAGAGTTGCTTAGTATATTTACTTCCTAAATTCTATTTTGATTAAAGATTAGGTAGTTTCTTATTATAAAATGTCTTCGTTATTAAGAAAGAGTATTACTCTATATATAGAGGAGTCCCCTATTGTAATGTTTATGCTATATTGATAATCAAAGTTGAGAAGTGTTCTTGTGAGTTCCCCTTTGGGGTATTTCCCCTATGTGATCTTAGGGTTTTGAGTCTTAGGGCTCGATCTCACTGTCAGAGGTGTAGATCTTCACTATGGCATCCGGGCTACGCCATCATTGATCCAACACTCCCACTAATGTCATGGTCTTCTAAGAACTTAGCATTGTTGGATTTCACAAATTTTGAATTATGGTGTGGATAGAAAAATCTACACCCCTTAGACCTTTTAGAAGAAGCCCCTAAAATTGAGCACTAATATTCACCACGTCATCTTGAGAAGATGAAATATAGGAGAGAGAGAGAGATGTGATGAATGTCGTGTGTCCCCTTAGGGTCGACTCCCTCTCATATATATAAGGGTTGATTACCCTATTTACATAATCCTTGTACAATCTAGATCCTAAATTATAGCTACCTAATATAGAAAGTATACATGAGTTATGACTAGCCTAATTGCAACTTAACTAAAATACAATAACTAACTAAAATACAATTATTGGGCCTAGTTGGGCTTGCGCAGATGGGCTTGATTGAACCACCCCCCCACCCCCCCAAATTGATGCTAGGGAGTCATATAGTAGCAATTTGGTAACTAGAAACTAATGTCGAGGCCGAGAAAGTCCTTTGGTGAAGATATCAGCAAATTGAAACTCAGTAGGGACATGAGGTAAAGAAATGACATCATGCTTAAATTCATCCCGAATAAAGTGGTAGTCTACTTTAATATGTTTGGTGCGTTCATAGAATACAAGATTTTCAGTGATCCTAATAGCCCCAGTATTATATGCATGCAATGAAGTAAGAGAGGAATGAGCAAAGCCGAGGTCCGAAAGAAGTCCCTGAAGCCATAAGATTTAAGAATGGATGGAAGACATTGCCCTATATTCTGCCTATGTGTAAGATCGAGAAACTAGTTTTATGGAAGCAAGGGCGTTTGTAACTTTCTGCCTGCAAATAAGAACTTGGTATAGAAATAGAGGAAAGGGTCGTCATCAAGTAAGTGTGGGTGAATCCATACCGCTCAGTTGGTCTAGAAATTCTGGAGGAGCGACGCAGGATGAGTTGTGGAACCAGTTGCCGATAGAGGATCAAAAGGACAGGCATCTGCAGTGATAGGTTTTTCCCAACGATGATAAACAAGGTCAGGATGAAACCAAGTAGCAGTTATTTTATCTGAAAAAACCGGTAAGATATCAAGAGAAGATGGATGAGGGCAATCCAAGCGAGTTTGGAAAAATACTGATTTTCAAAGAAAATAACATTACGAGAAACCCTGATGCGACAACCAATGGGACCATCACAAACAAAACCTTTTTTATTAATGGCATAACCCAGAAATGCACACCAGCGAGATTGTGCGGTTAATTTTGTTCGTTCTGTGGGAGGTAGATGAACGAAGCAAACACAGCCAAAGGTATGTAGATGATCAAACACAGGATGATGCCCAAACGGTTTACGATGCGATGTTAATTGACAATGATAGGTGATGGAAGACGGTTTATTAGATGTACTACGGTTAGGATTGCAAACGGGTATCCGATTACCCGGAAGTTTCGACCCTCAAAAAACCAGGTCTGGAACCTACTTTAGGTTTCGATTCATAAACGCGTCTAGGTACAGAACCTACTTTAGGTTCCGATTGATAAACGGGTCCGGTTCCAAGTCCATATAGGTTCCGACCCGTGGACCCAGCATATGAGTCTTTGATATTGCAATTTGTACTTTAAAACCAACTCTTTTTTGGCATTCTTATATATAATATTGAATGTTGTAGACTTGATGCACTGTTATAAGTTGAATGATATGCTTATTTTAAGAAAAAATGAAGAATAAAGAGAAAATAGAATCGATTTTGGAACTAGATTCGAGTCCTCTAGGTGGACCCAATTCTGAAACCAACAAAACAGGTTCCGATTCAAAACTAGATCCGAAACCGGAACCGTTATTTTAAAACGGGTCCGAGTCCACTATGGTTCCAATCCGGAACCGTCCTGTTTACAACCCTAACTGCAATGGTGAGAGCTTCAGCCCAAAAACGAGGAAGAATTGATGATTCAATTAGTAGGGTTCTAGTTACATCAAGGAGATACCTGTTTTTCCATTCCGCGACTCCATTTTGTTGCGAAGTATACGGACAGGTATGTTGAGAAATGATTCCTTTAGTCTTTAGAAAAGATCAAAAATTATTGGAAACATATACCAACCCCCCCCACCCACCCCCCCCCCCCCCGAATCTGAGCACAAAGTTTTAATGCATTCTGAAAATTGAGTTTCAACATAGCGAAGAAAAAATTGACATGGATTAAGAACATCAGGGTTAGAATGCAATAGATAAACCCAAGTAAACCTGCTGTAGTCATCAATGAATGTAACGAAGTACTTGAAATGGCCATGGGAAAGGTGAGGAGCAATGCCCTAAACATCGCTATGAATTAAATCAAAACATTCAGTGCTTCGTTTGGTAGAGTGAGGAAAAGGTAAAGTTTTGCTTTTTCCTAATTTACAAGCATCACATTCAAAAGAAACAGAATCAATAGTTTTATTTAATAATCCAGATTTAAATAAAGTAGACATCGTAGAAGTATTCGGATGACCAAGTCTATTATGCCACAACCGAAAATTATTCTCAAGAAAGAAACAAAATAACTGGTGTAAAGATGTATTCTGAAAAAATGTAAACACTGGTAGGGAAAACAGTCTGCCACGCTTAGGCCCCCTTGCGATCATCTTCCCCGACTCCTGGTCCTGCACAACACAACCAGAAGAAGAAAAAGAGACTTTGTAATTATCCTCAACAAGTTGACCCACAAAAACTAAATTGGTAGCAAGATGAGGAGATACTAAAACATTGGTTAATGGTAATGGGCCAAGGGTATCACCAACAAAGGTGATAGGAAGATGGTCTCCATTGGCAGTTGGAACAGTAAGATTACCAATGTAAGGAACCACATGTTGTAATGTTTTGGGTGAAGATGTCATATAGTTACTTGCGCTAAAATATAAGTACCACATATGAGAAAGAGACGAATCAGTACCTGAGATGTTCATTGATGCCAAGCATTAATAATCATTTGATTTACCATATCAGGAGTGGGAAGAGCTGGGGACACAGATTGTAATAAGGAACCAGGCTATGAAGAAGAAGAATCAAACTGTAAGGAACCACCGAAGTCAAAGGGTGCATATGGTTGAGAAGTCACTATGTAAGGAGCGGACTGTACTGTGTAATTACCAGGGGCTGACGGCGCAAGGTTGTGGGAAGTAGAAGTTCGAACCTTTTTCTGACAGTCTTCAATAACGTGACCAATTGCCTTACAATATTTGCAGATTTTAGCCTTGTATTGATTTGCATAATGACCATATTTCTTATAGTTATAGCACTGAACTTTACTGATGTCCCAAGAAGGTGGTTTGGTTGTAGCGGCATAAGCAAGTGGAGCCTCAATAGATCTCTGTTGTTCCAGAGTCGTTTTGGTAACCAGACATTGTTCCTCCCGCAGAAGTTCGTGAAGATAGTCATCTAAGCTTGGAAGAGAAGCCCGGCTCATTAAGTTTGATCTGACGGTCTCAAACTCCTTACGAAGTTTCATGAGAAACTAGTCTCGATGGCTATTTTGCTGTAAGACAAGTAATCCTGGTAGAAGTGCTTCAAACACAGTTGCAAACTTAATCTCTTCATATTCAGACCACAGTCGTCGAAACCCATTGTAATATTCCTGTATAGACAGGGTGCCATAAGAAAATTTGGAGATGTCTAGCTCCAAGTGAAATTGTCGAGCAGCATTACCTTGTTGATAAATCTTTTTAAGATAATCCCATATCTCACTGGCAGATTTGCAAGGTTTCAGATTGAGAATAAGATGTCAACAGAGCCTAACAACCAAGTTTTGATTTTAGCATCTTTAGTTTTCCAGGCTGATATCTTCATGTCATCGTCCTCCGGTTTAGGTTCAAAACCATCCATGTAGCCCCAAAGTTTTCCCTTCTAAGTAGATTTGAAATTGAAAGGCCCATGAGGTATAATTTTTACCATCAAACCGAATTAGGGTGATTTCAGATTTCTCCATAGCAACAACAGGAAAACCAAAAAAAGAATGCAATAGACAGTCCCCAGACGCAACAAATTGTTGAACTGTAATCAGTATGTGTGCCCCACTAATATGTCCAATCACAGATCAGCTTCTGAGTATTCAAGAAGACTACCGGTAGTCCAAAGATGAACTGTAATGGATAAATTCACATATATGGGCAAGGCAGTGGCCACAAATTTGAGTGATCATAGTATTGTACTGGATTGGATACAAATCCACAAATATGAATTCAAAAAGTCTACTTCAGAAGCAGCAGCAGCAAAAAACACCACAAGTTGGCAGCAACAGCAGCAGAAACACCCAGACGACCCAGTCGTTAGTGGAAGATCCTCCGCATGGGCCCCACCAGACGATCTTTGGACAGGTCAGTGGCAAGGGATGATAGGAGTGGTAATTTACGCAACTGATGGAAGAGGTACTCCTCAAAAAGGATCAATGTCCAACATTCTAGACGGCTGAGATTGATACTCTTGGACAAAACTGAAAATCCCTAGAAAATAGCAGATGGCCTACCTCTGATGAGCAAAAAAATCTGGAAAAATCACCAGAAAGAAATGGCTATCCTGCATAAATGGGGTCATAAAATATAAGATTGTTCTCCTGCATGACACTTTGTATGACAACACATGGACCCACCTAGGGATCAACGAGGGATGTGAGGATGAAATGGTTTGCACATGGATAAGGGTGACCCAAAAACCAGCTTTGATCAAAATCCCATTTGATGTGGTTTCTAGGCTCCAGAATCAATGGTAAATGAAGTACCAAAGCCATTTGAGGTTCTAACCAGAGGTGGATACAGTACTACTGTCGAATGCATCATCAGATACGGGAAAGGGATGGAAAGAAGCAGCGTGGGGAGGGAAAGGAGGAGAGGGAGGGAGGGGGGGACTTGATCATAGGGGGCCCACAAATGGGATTGCCAATTGCCACCCATTCCTTTTGGAGAGCGAAGACAAGGCAACCCTCAAAATGCAGAAGCAATAGAAAACATAAATAAAAGAAATAGCTAACATAAATATACGGGTGATATGTATTTAGGTATTAGGTTCACTGTCTAGTATAACCCAGTTATTTTAAACCCTATTGACCCTCCACCATAACTCAACCAAGGACCCCATTTAGGCCCAATCTTAACCCCAATTAAATCCCCACCTAGGGACTGGTCTCAGCTGTAGATGGGCCCATAGGACTCTCATCCATGATCTCTAGGGGTGACATGGCCCGCAATATCATGACCTTAAATATAATATATAGGATTATTCTGCAAGAAACTTTGGACAGCAGCTTATGGACCCACCTAGGGATCACTGAAGGATGTGAGGACAGAGTGGTTTTCACATGGATAGGGGTGGCCCAGAAGCCAGCTTTACTCGAAGTCCCACTAGCTGTGGTTTCTAAGCTCCAGAATCCATGGTAATTGAAGTGCTAAAACCATCTGAGGTTCTGTCCAGTGGTGGGTACAGTATGAGTGTCAGATGCACCATTGGATGTGGGAGAAGAGGGAAGAGGAGAGAAACAGGAGGGGCGGGGAAAAATTGATCATATGGTGCTCACATATGGGATTGTTGCCGATCCCTTTGGATGGAAGTGGGGAAGTTCTTCAGGCAAATATTTTCATGTGTGCATGCATGGCAGTATACTGGCAAGGTAGAAATAGTAAAAAATATTGAAAGGGCTAGCAACCAATACAAAGACAACTAAAGAAAAAAAGGTGAAGGTGAATGATGAAATGGTGACAAGGGAAAAAACTGATGGACAAAATTTGTCACTCACCATCTACTTCCACATCAGAATCGCAGTCATAGTCATCGTAGATGTCATCATAGTCTTCATCATAATCAACTCCATCGCTTACTTTACGAGGCATGCTCTGAATATGCAGAGAAAAAATTTCTCAATAACAAGTTATATCACATAATAAATAAGTATAAAGAGTTCAAAGAGACGATCAGACCCCCAAACACTTTTGGCATAAAGCTGTGCATCTATTAGTCCTCCATCAAGTCGATGATAAAGCAATCATTAGAACCATGTTCAAAGTTATTCCATCACCAACATGATCAATATCCTTCGAATAATAACAATTTAGCGAAGTAGCATGTTCAAACTGATTCCATCAACAGCATTAGGCTTTTGAATGATTAACATCCTCCAAACAACAGCTGACCAGACTATTCAGCCAATTTAGGGACAAGCCAACACACTTGAAGCTGCTTCAATGAAAGTATTTAGATGGAATATGCTTTAGTTCATTTATCCATGATTGAAGTCGTAGTTAAAAGCATTTTTTTCCGGTAGAGATGCCATAGAAAATGTGTAGGGTTGTGGCTGCGTCATGGACAATAAATTTTGCTGTCTAAAAAGGCCACCTCTGTCAATAGAGGAACTGCAAGCAAATAATGACATATATAACTCTTTAGTTAACATTTGAGCATTACATATCCTAAACCCTATACCAACTTGAGCTACTTCACTTATGGGGCTAAAACTATGAATTAACCCTAACTAGCCAGTTTTAGACAACTCTCTGTCACTTTAACTGAATCGTAGTGGATTGTGAACCACACCAAGCAAACTTCAAATGAATCACGAAATGATTTCCAGCCTCGACTGCAATACTGGCTACTGCATCTGTTAGTTGCAACATTGGAAACTCTAACATAACTAAGTTCTTGATAAAAGGCATCATTTAATCCATTTCTATTACTTCAGTGTTAACATTGGCAAACATTTTTATTTACACTATGATGCAGGCCCTAGGGTTAGGACTTCCATGGAGTGCCGAAGCACCGTGTCTGCAGACACCTCAATATGTCTCCGCAAAGACCTCAACATGAGGACGCACCTCTCCGAAGGAAAACAGCCACAATTCTATTCCAATTATCAAAAGTCTAAGACTTTCATCTCTACAATGCCATATATATATATATATATATAGTAAAAATAAAGCTTAGTGCCTAAGTAATCTAATTAGGAAAGCAAATAAATTGGCAACCTAATCCTAATTACAATAAAATTAAAAATATACTAATAAAAATAAAGCATCCCTAAACTATTTGGGTGGACCCTTATAGCCCGTTTCGATCGAAATGGCTGAAATTTTTCGTTTTGGTCAAGTGGCCAAAACAAAAATTCGCATAAAACTTTTCGGTTTAAATTTCAGTCCATTTCAGCCAAAATTTCGGATTTCAACCAATTTCGGCCACATTTCGGCTGAAATGAAATTTTACAAAAAAAAAAAAAAAAAATTATACAAATATATTCTTTGTACTTCTTATATATGCCAAAAATGTAATTCCAGAAATTTTTACTAAAATGGATTAAATCCATATTTCTTGTTTTATATTTTATTTTTCTACATATATATAAGTATATTATTTTTATATTTATCCGAAATGTAATTCCAAAAAGTTTCGCCAAAATTACGAATCGGAAGAAACTTTTCATTTTGGAGGCATGACCTAAATGGGGTCCGAAACGATATTGACAACTATCTCATTTTGAGTCTCACCACTTCAGCTAAAGCTCAGCTCAAGAGCATTATATGAAGAAAAACTTGGCACCTGTTTTCATAGAATACAAAATTAGTGAAGCTTATGTGGACTCAAGCTAGGCTCTTACCAAAAAAAAAAATCTAAAGGTATGGTTAGGCTTAAACTTGAGCCCCATCTTGACTTCAAGCCATAGTTCGTCAATTTCATTTTGGACCCCAAACTTAAATGTTTCATCCAATACGGAATCTCAGTGAAACATTTTGGAGTTCCATTTTGAAAAAGAAATTAAAAAAATCTATATAAATGTAGAAAAAATAAATTATATATAATAGTTATATACATTTAATTTCTTCCACTAAATCAACAATGCTCAAAACAAAGCATTTTTTTAATGTTGCCGCATAACAGGGGGAAAAAGACATACTCATAGTCATAATCGAAGGATCAACTCACTAGAATAATGTAGGCCCATAATAGGCCTACCTTTAAAATTTATGTGCATAATATCTAAGTGTTAGTTGCGTTTGTTTAAAAAATTCAGTTCAGTTGAATTCACATGTATCCTAAAAATCACATGACAAGGAATTTTTCAGTTTCAGTTCAATTCAAATAAAGCATAGAGTTGGACAAGAAAAAAGAATTTTGATCACCATTAACCTAATTTTGCAAAGTAACCATTACTCTAATCTCCAAAAAAAATATTATAAACTAATAATTATTTTAGCATCTAGTATGTTTGACTTGTAATCACATGTTCAAGTGTCGTGAATAAACATAAAACCAATTAAATTCTGATGAATCATAATGCTTGGCAGAACAAGGCATATGAATAATTCAGTTTAATAAACCATTGATTCATTAATTTAATCAAATCATCAAACAATCAGTGAAGAATTTCAGTAAAAAAAGGTGTAAAAATGCAGTGAGAGGATGAGAGGGACACGGTAATCAAACCAACCCTTTGAATCAGAATAGGGTTTTTCGCCCTAACCCTAAAAACCTTCGATTTCTAATTCATTAATATATTAATCGGAATAAATAAAATAAAAAGTAATTTCATTGAATAAACTTTGCATAGAAAATCCTAACCCCTAAAGCCCTCAATTTATAAATCATAAGAAACCCTAGAACACCCAAACTCAAGCTCTTAAACTGGAAATCCCCAATCTCAAGTCCATCATCATAGGACCCCTGAGACCCCCAATTTGAAAGCCTGATCCGAAGACCCCAGAACACTCTGAAACTCCAAAACGTAAACAATCAGCAGAAGAAGAAAAAAAAAAAAAGACAGCAACCACTGTGGCAAAGTCAGCCGACCTGTGGCCGAGCCGAGAGAGAAGTACCTGGAGACGGTATGCCGGGCGTCTGATCTTCTCCTCCGTTTTTTTCTTTTTCTCTTCCGTTCTCATCGGTCACTACCCCTTACTCTCTCTTCCGAAAAAGTACGGGAAAATCTCAAAATAGGGAGGGCTCAAGTTTTTTCACATTTCAAATCAGGAAAATAAAAAAAAGCGCTACTATTTGGACATCCGTCGTTGCTCCGGCACATCAGTCATGGACCTTCCAAAAAATTTACCTAAATACCCCCCTCCCTTTCTTCCCTCTCTCCCTCTCCCTATCTCTCTCCCTCTCCCTCTCCCTCTCCCACTCCCTGCTCACCGCCCAACTCCACCCCGCGCCCGCCTCGGCCCGCGTCCTTTCCCTCTCTCCCTCCTAAGCTCCTAGTCATGTCTCGATTATCCACAAAGCTCCTACTCATGTCTTGATTATGCACAAAGTGAAGTATGCAGGAGAAAATTTGTCAAAAAGTTGTCCTACAATTAAGTTAGGGAAGTACCGTCTTGGTGAGAGATGGGTGAGAGACCTCACATTTAAGTTGGGGTTCATTGCATTTAAGTTGATAAGAGTGGATATGGAAGTGAGGGGCCCCACCCATCTCTCATAAAATTGGTGAGAGTGTCTCTCATAGGAGCACTTCCCCTGTAGGGGTGATTTTGGAAAGTGCTTGTTAAGGGGTATTTTTTATAATAAATGAAGAATGTTTGGGAAAGTGCTACTGAAAGGGTAGTTTGAAAATTTGAGAAACATTCTTAATGCACATGCATGGAACGAGACTCCTTGGATAACAACTATTTATCTTGATTATTTGAATAAAAACAACACAATCTATTATAATATAATGTATTGGCGCTCGGCGTCCCAATGGGATTTTGGCCCATTCCGCTGAAAGTAATATGTTTCATAGTTATTTTTAAGAAAATATAAAAACAAAAGGATTCTTACAAAAAGATACAAAGACTTCCAATAATTTTCAAATAAAGATAAGATTTAAACCAACACAATCCATTATAATATAATGTATTGGCACCCGGCGTCCAGATGGGATTTTGTCCCATTGCGCGGAAAGTAAAATGTTTCAAAGTTACTTTTAAGAAAATATAAAAACAAAAGGGATTCTTACAAGAATATATAAAGACTTCCAGTAATTCTCAAATAAAGATAAGATTTGAACTTTTGTCAAAGCAGCATGGCCCATTTTTAGATCGGCCCAGCAATGACATACTGTATCCCAATTAGGCCAGGCAGTGCCACCCACGAGCTGGCCCACATGCCCATCATAATCTTTTATTTTTAAATTTGCTTATATAAATTAAAAGAGATTTTATGGGCTTTTAGGGTTTGAGACTTGAAATAAAGTTGAAAGTACTAAAATAAATACATAAATATTGATGTTAATTTACATTAGACTTGAAGTTTCATGCTCATTTATATAAAAATAATATTTACTTTGTACAAACGGGCTGAGCCATGCTTTGAACCGTAATAAATGGTATATTTTTGTTTATTTTATATTTATTTTCTCATTAATTAATATCTCATAAAATAGCCACAAATTGGACGTGTTTTTATTTCTAGGCCCGTGCTTAGTGCAGGCATGCTTTGCTAGTTATTATATATTATAGGTGTAGGAATTGATTTTGAAATTGGAGTCCAATTTGCTAATTGATTGAGAAATCAAGTTCAATTTTACAATTGACTTTTCAATTGGATTTCAGTTTTAGTTTGAATGAGAGATAAAGATCTATCAATTCAACTGATGTATCCAACTCAAACAATAACTCTCAAGCCCGAACTCTCAAGTCTATCCAACTCAAACCCAAACTCTCAAGTCCTACATTCCCCGCTCAAACTCAAAATCTTTAATAAAACACGAGCTCCACAAATCTTGTGGTAAGGTGCTGGAATTTGTGTCCTCTTCGGTGGGGACCACGACAAATCTTGTGGTAAGGTGCTGGAATTTGTGTCCTCTTCGGTGGGGACCACTTATCAATAATTTAAACTAATAAAAAAAAACATTTTGACGGATCTCTCTCATTAATCCATTTGATTATCATCATTAATCCTATAATATCTCTTTCTCCCCATAATCCTCTCTCTCTCTCTCTCTCTCTCTCTCTCTCTCTCTCTCGCGCTAATCTTAATCTATCAAGATTCTTTGACATTGATGACATGGCAGATTATTTATCGTGTAAATTGTAGCCATTGTGACCCGCGGTGGGGCTTACAATGTGTTTAAAATTCATTTTCTAAATTGTTGCAGCATAGGCTTATGACTATTGTGGGGCCATAGTGGGGCTTCCAATGTGCTTATACCTATATTTTAAATTTCTAAAACCTCTAATCTCTATCTAATAATCCTCCTAAAATCTCACTTACATCTTCTCTCCCTAAGGTCGTCCTTATCTCACATCCAACATAGATGCCCATCATGTTTCATCCAACAATATACTCATTCAATACAAAATCTTCATTTGGTGTAGAGAACGAATGATTTAAGAGGTAGGCTTTTTTTTCTAATTCATTTACTTTTTAGTCATCATATTTGATTAGAGAGACTTAATTTCTTATTCATTTTTTAATATAAGATTTGTTGATTTGAGTTTCTGATGCCCGTAAAGTGAATTCAAAGTGAAAAGAGTGCGAGAGGAAAATTATTCCCTTTATTTTTTATTTTTATTTATATTAGTTTTTTTTTTAGGTTCTTCTATTTTTTTATTGATATTCATTCCAAAACTCTCTGGGTGTATGTGTATCAGATTTTAAGCTTTTTTTTAGCCCAAAAGATGAGAACATATCTTTTCCCATAGTGTAAATATTAATATTTGAATATTATCTTTATAGATTCTTTTTGTGCAATAAATGCATTAACATGAAATTGCAGCTTTCTATGGGGTTTTGTGTTTGCACTTTTTCAGTTTTAGGATTTGATTTTGTTGATTGATAATTGTGATCATGCATCTTGATCTCATGTTTCCTCGATTTTGTGAAGAAAAGAGGGAGAACTTTTTGGAGTAAATCCATTTACCATACCGCCCCTAGGAGACCCATTTCCACCATTATCAAGAAAAATGCTAACGAGGTAGGAAAGCATTTCTGAGGAATTGTTCCGCACCAAACACCGAAAAAATGGATTTTCCGCAGAAAACCGTCCACTTTTCCTCGGAAAAGTGTTATACAAACATGCCCCTAGTGTTCCCAATTTATGCTACTTCGCGGTGAATGGGATATTTCCAAGGCCTGAAGTGCTAGGTGCTAGGTCTCTGGTCATTACATTTACCAGTCACATTGGTAACATATAGACCAGTGCTTATACCTACAATGATCAAACTCCATTGGCAATAAATAGACAAGCATGTGCAAGTTTGAGATCTCCACATTAGGTTAGGGGTTGCAACAAGCTAGATTAGAGTTGTGCCCATAGTACATGAGACACAGACCCTAATTTCTAAAAGAGGACCCAGAACCAAGTTAAGGGTACAAGACCTAGACCAATAACTGAATTTGACATATAGAATTAGACCAAAATTTACATATATTGCTTCATGCAACAACAAAAATATTTAACATTGATGCTTTGTTTGCAGACTTGAGGTTGTCTTTCTATGGGTAGTAGAAAGATGGAGGGACAAATGCCTCAAATATCCCATATCTATCTTTCATAAATGAATATCAGTGCTAGCTTTACTAAGGGAGAATAACAGTCAAAAGGAGCAATTCAGCCATATAATCAGCATCAGAAAATATGCATTTAAAATTTGTTGTGAAAAAAGATAAAACTTTTCTAATACAAGTTTAGAGAGCATTACCCAAGGATTCGAATCATGGTTTTAAATTTCAGTGTCGGTCAATTCACCAATTGGGACCGGGACGAGTCCGTGCCAACCGTGCTAGGTCGGTATGGCCGCCTCACCGATCCTAAAAAGTGTTTAAAAAATCTTAAAAAATTTAACAAATAAAAAAAACTAGTAAAAATATAAAAAAAAGGAGCTATTTATAACAAATACCAAATCCAAATATAGCGATGTTTAGTACTGAGTTAGTGAAAAAATTATCTTTTTAAAAGGCAAAATCATCTTCTATTCTTAATCTTTTAACTTAAAGATTAAAGTTAAATTGATAAAAAATGAACTTTAAAGTTGATAAATAACTGTAAGCTTACAATGTTCACTAACTCAAGTCAGTTTGAATGAGCCCCCCACCTAGGTGTATAAAGACAATGGTAGTGTATCAATTTGAAGGCTTAGATTTTAATGTTCAAAGTTTTAGGGGCAAATCTTTTTTTTTTTTTAATTTATCTTTTTATCTCTAGGGATGTGACTATGAGTTAAGGAAGATTTTAATAAAAGCAAAAAATACACCAGCACCAATATGTAAAAATCTCTTAGGAAGTTAAAAATAAAAATCAGTGAAAGGTGGGGTTTGAAATCCTGTACGACCTACATGTAAAAACCTCTGAGAAAGTAAAACTAAAAAAATCAGTCAAAGGTAGGTTTTGAAATCATGCACGACAAGAGCAATCACCACCCTTTTGTGACAACAAAGTAAACATTTAGTGCATGGTGAGTGCATGGTGGGTTTCAAACTCGTGTAGAAACATATTAACATGTCCGAAGACCTCTTAGTGAGTTATAGTGCATCCTTTGTTAATGGGTGCGATATATAATATAAATCAATTATTTTGTTATGGCACAACATTTTATTTGTGCCGAAACTTTACTCGTTTCAGACATGGCCGCAGTGGCTGTTCCCAACTAGAATTTTAAACCATGATTCGAAAACTTAACCTGATAAGCAGATTCCATCTTAACAACCACTTACTCTAAAAGCTTAAGTTGTAGGAGAATGATGTAACAATGCATATTAAAATGCTCAACATAAATAGTTTTCATGCCACAAAGAATACCTAGATCTAGAATTAAAAACGGTCTAAATCTTCCACTGCACCTTATTGGCTTAGGTTGGGTCCTCCTGGTTTTCCAGGATTAATTTTCATCCTCATCCTAGGTTAGCCCTTGAATATGCACCATCAAGTTGGGTCCTCCAGGTTTTCCAAGATTTATTTTCATCCTTAGCCTAGGTTAGCCCTTGAGCATGCACTATCAATTTAGGTCCCCAAATCAACCACCATAACTCACGATCTTTTACTTCTTCGGTACAATTTGTAGGGTTTAGGGTTCATGAATTAGGGTTTAGGGTTTAGGGGTTCGGGGTCCGGGGTTCTAGGTTTAGGGTTTAGGGTCTCGGGTCTAGGGTTTAGGGTTTGGGGTTTATTATTTAGGGTTTAGAGCTTAGGGACAAGCTTATGAAATAGGGGAATGAAATAGTAGATCTTTCTGTTTTAGTAATTGTTTGGGACGTCTTCGAAGGAACTTTGCGGACAGTGAAATGGTAGATCATTCTATTTTGCTTGGCTTACTGAACAAGGTCTATTTATCAGTGGGGTAAAAGAGATGTTTAGCTGTGGAAACCTAATGCTAAAGGTAACTTTCTAGTGAAGTATTTTGATTGATAGTCCTAACGGTGGTGGAGTGGGTCTTTGACGGAGATTTCAGGATCCTTATATCCCGCCTAGAGTTTTGGTTTTTTGCTGGCTGCTGAGGAAAAGAAAAATCCTGACAATAGATAAGTTGAGACAAAGAAATCATTTTACTGTTAATGGCTGCCCTATGTGTTTGAGGGATGAAGAAACGGTGCATCATTTTGTTCATTCATTGTAACTTTTCTTATAATGTTTGGATGACTATTTTTGCTTGGTTTAGTATTTATTGGGTAATGCCTTGGTCAATAGAAGATTTATTTTACCAATGTTACTTCAAATGTCGGTTTTCTCATGGTAGAATTTTATGGAAGTTCTTGTTATATGCTTTTTTGTGGAATGTTTGGTTGGAAAGGAATAATAGATTATTCAAGAACAACAGAAGAACAGTGGAAGACATTGTAGAGATAATTGTTAGGATTGTTTCAGAATGGGCAACTATGACAGATGCGTTTCAAGGAATTTTTTTTGTATGATCTTAATAGGAAATGGATGCTATTCGTTTTCAACAAGGGATGGCGTGTGAATTCGTCTCATCGGATCGGTTGGATGCCTCCACCTAGTGGTATTCTAAAGCTTAATTTTGATGGGAGCTTTCACAGATCAATAGGTGATGTGGTATAGTGAGTGTTGTAAGGGATCATTCCGGCAATATTGTTAGGAGTTTTTCTGGGGTAGTGGAAGCCTCAAATGCTAATGAAGCTGAAATATTTGCTATGTTGGTTGTCAGAAATTATTAAAGTCGGATGGTTATTTCTCTATTATCGTGTAAGGTATGTATTCAAGTTTTGATAGAGTGGGTGATGATAATAAAAGCATTTACGGACTGTTTGTTTGCATTAGAATACATAGGATTCATGTCATAAGTGGTTAAAAATGAAGATCAAAGGTGAAATTTCCTTTCAGGAAAAATTGAGTCAAAAGAATATGGGAAATGAATATCCAGCCAACACCACAGAAGTTGGAAAAATGATGGTCACTTCTCGATGCTCATTACTAAACTTGTAGTCTTCACCCCCTCGTGTCAATTCCAAGTCCCGTTGTAAATCATATGAAAAAGGGAACTTCCCCTTATACGTACTTTGCGGCCATTTTTTACTCTCCCAATGACATTCCATAGCCTCCTTCTGGCGAACAATGCCGAAACCTAGGATCTTTGTCTCCTTATCTATCCGTCTATATGCTTTTTATTTGTTAATTAAAATACTGGGCTTAAAAAGTAAAATGGAAAATCATGTGAGGTGTGGTTGAATACTGAAATATTTACAGGATATCTTTTCCACTGAAATCTTGGCGAATCTCAAGTTTTGGGTGCAATACAGAGTGCTTTAGATTTGGAATGTGGCTAAAACAACATTATTCCAGAGCTATAATGATGTGGCTTTGCAAGGTTGTACATTTCTGAGCTAGTTACAGATTTTTAGTTGCTATAATGTATTATGGTGGGGGTGCACTACAGCAAAAAACATGAAAAACGACTGCCTTCAACAGTCGTTTTTAATTAAAAACGACTGCCCTAAACTGTCGTTAATTTTGTAGTAGCTTTTGGAAAACGACGGCTGTAAGGGAGTTGAGAAAAATGGAAAAAAACGACTGCCCAAGGCCGTCGTTTTTTATTTTTTCGAATTTAAAAAAAATATATATTGAAAAACCAGGGCATGCCCAGGTTTTTCAATATTTTGTTCCAATATTTTTAAAAATCCTGAAAATACCCTTTGGAATCTCAATTACATTGGAGAAAACTATACAACAATTACAAAGGAGAAAAGTCTCTACAAAAATCAATAATAGAAGTAAGAGGGATGCCAGAGAAGGGTTCCAGACTGCAAGGGAGAAATGAGAAGTGCTGTCCACTTGAACACACACAGCTCTGCAAAGTCCCCATCGATCTTCATCAGATGCCTTGGATGTAACTGTGAAGTTTGTATCAATTCTGGCTAGTTATCCTTCAACAACAGAGTTTTAGCAAGATCAATGGCCCGCTTTGCTATTTGAGGACGTCTGGTCTTAATACAAGCAGCAGTAAGAAGCCACCACCAGGCAACTATTCAAAGTTAGATTTTGACGGATCATATGACAGATTTACCAAATCAACAGTTCTAACAGCCAGAATTCACTGGATAACTAGTGAATTATTCGCATTATTGCTCAAGCAATTCTAACAGCTTTTGAAGGGAAGATTGCTGCAGGAAATTCACTGGAATTAGAACTTCAATCCTTGCTCAAGGG